>CM057453.1:610820000-620820000 GCA_016271365.2 Neoceratodus forsteri
CCAAAATTCATAATGCTTCACCAATAAACCAAGTGACTGCCTTTTGGCCCAGTGAAAGTGTGCTGTGCTGATGTGCCAGTGATTCGGGTTCAGAAGTGAACTTTGGACATGCAAAAAGTGCTGTCAGGCACTGCAGTGACAGCTGAAGAAAGCCAGGAAATTTTGTTTCCTCAGGGACACTGTTGTGGCACCAGTCATCACTACACGGCTGTGCGGTGCATCAAGTGTATGGAGGGAGGAAAGGAAAAAAAAGGTCTAAAAACCCAGCCTTTGTCTTACTGTTAGTGTCATTACACTAGGTCCTAGGGCTATGCCACGAAGACTGCAAATAACCTTCCACCAGATCCTTAAGCCTCTTGGGATGAGGAGGGCCCTCCTCCAGAGTCATGTCATGGAAGGTAAGTTGTGTTGGGGGGGGGGGCAGCAGCAGCAGAAGAGGCCATATTACTGGAGGATGTAGTATGGTGGTCACCAGATCTGAGGAGAGGTGACAAGCAGTGGTTCCAGAGGACTGGAAGAGGGCTGATGAGGTCCCTCTGCACATGAGTGGTAGCAGGGAGGATAGCAATCACAGACCAGGCAGTCTCATATCAGTGGTGGGGAAATGAACAGAGTCCCTGCTGAATGAGAGACTGATGGAGTACCTATGGGCTGCAGGACAACCAGCAGCATGGCTTCACAGTTGGGAGGTCATGTAAAGCAAATCTCACAGATTTCTTTGACTGGGTAACTAGGGAGGTGGATCGGGGAGGGCAGTGGATGTGGCCCATCTGGCCTTCAGTAAGGTGTTTGACACTGCACCACACAGGAAGCTGATAAAGAAATGTAGCAGTCTTGGGGTGGGGGAGAAAATATCCAACCTGGATATCCAACTAATTGAAAGACAGGAGGCAGAGGTTGGTAGTAAACGGCAGTCACTTGCAGGACAAGAGAATGACCAGTGGAGTACCACAGGCATTGGTACTGGGTCCTGTCCTCTTCAGTGGCTTCATAAGTGACAGTGCCAAGGAACTGGAGGGGAAGGTGTGCCTCTTTGCAGGTGACACAAAAAATCTGCAACAGGGTGGACACTCAGGAGGGGGTGGAGAGAATACAAAGGGATCTGGGAAAACAAGAGTGGCCTAGATAGTGGCAGCTGGGTTTCAATGCCGAAACACACAAAGCCATGCACCTGGGGTGGTAAAACCCTTGGGCTATATATATAAGATGGGAGGAGGTACTTGTCACAAACCCACTCAGCAGATCAGGCCCTCTGCTCCCACAGTGCCAACCTCTGAGTGCAGTATTGTGAACAGTTAACAGAACAGGGTAACCCTCCTGTCTGTTTGTGGGTCCGAATCACCTTTGATCTAAAGTTCTGGAGGGATTCAAACTGTGAACCTTATGCTAGCATACCCAAATGTACAGGCTCAGATAATTCTGCTCTTCGGGGAATGCCAGATATCTTTCACCTAAGGGCACCTAACCAGGTATCCAAAATGAACCCTAAAAACTCTATGAAAGACCTTAGGAAAATTCTTACCTTTTCCCAGTTTGGTATTACCATTAAGCTTATGAACAGTGTCAACTTTAACCATCTCTACTTCACATGCAAAAGAAAGAATTTCGAAGTCACACCAGGCAGTCTCTTTAAGTATAGATTTACTTAAAAATGGATAACAAATATGTAAAGTGTAAACATAGAACCATATATCATAAAGCATACAATCACTTGAAATAACAAGATTAAAGTACAAACATAACTCCTACCACAATACTATTAGACTTTCCTATCTAATGTATTACCTTCTAAACAGTGCTTAAAGTAAATGTTGTTTTCTAAGAAAAGTGTGTCTAAGATCAGCCACAGAATAGTTTAAAACTGTATTTGCCAACCTGTTCCATGCAGGGGTGTAGCCAGGGATTTCAGATCTTCACACCAAGTGGACTCACTGCTACCTCCCCCTTGTTAGGGTGAGCTACCCCCCCCCCACGTGTAGCCAGACAATATACAAATGTACACCAGGACCATGTTTATTGCCTTATTTGGCATAATAAATGCAACTTTTGTATCTCACGACAATGGTTGTTGCCATGCATGGGTAAATACAAATGCCATGCAATGTTCCCTAAGACACCCACATACCAGCCCAGAGCCTGTAAAGTTGTATTGTCCTTGGGATGCAAAGAGAGTGTTAGTGACCAGTTCTTCTAGTTTTGACTCCTATGAATAAAATTACAGAAAGGTTCAGTATTTTCTTTGTTAGTTTTCATGGAAAAAGGAAACAGCTCAGAGCCTATTTGCTACCTCCATTAAATAAAACTACACACCATGGAGTGCTTGAAGTATGCCTGCCTACACCCATGCTTCCATGATGTCCTTCCTCTAAAGATGTCATAAAATGGATATTTTAGTTCCTGGCTTCAAAGCAACACAGATCATAAACAAGGCTATAAAATGCAACTTCTTGGAAGTTAATCACATTACAGAACTCTGCTGTTTAACATATATCCTGTCATTTTAACTGAAAGCTGGGGGGGGGGTCATCCCAGGAGCACAGGGTGTCTCATGACAGACAATCAACTCTACATTTTTTATATTACAAAAATCATAGCGCAATCAGAACCAGCTGACCAAGCGTCACAATCCTCCATACCTAGACTGAATTTGGGGGCTCTATCCCATGCATGGGATGAGCTTCTCAAATTAGTTCACTCCTCATAGATGCGCAACAAGCCATCGCTGTTCTTATTTGTCACTCCAGCCCTATGTAGGATTGTCATGTCATACCCTTGCAAAGCAAGATTCCATCTTAACAGTCTACCATTAATTTTTCCCAATTGCATCAGCCAAACCCGGGGGTTGTGGTCAGTTTGTACCACAAAATACTGCCCATATAAGTATGGCTCTAGCTTCTTTAGGGCACACACTATAGCAAGACACTCTTTTTCCATAGTAGAGTATGCCCGCTTCCTGGGAAGTAACTTTTTACTCAGGTACACTACTGGGTGATCTTTCCCTTGGTTGGATGTCTGACTCAGTACTGCCCCAATACCCACGTCTGAGGCATCAGTCTGAACTATAAAGGGTTTGCTATAGTCAGGACTTGTCAATACAGGAGCACTGCACAGTGCCTCCTTCAGTCTGGTAAAGGCTTCTTCATGGGCTGGTTCCCAGGTAATTTTCTTTGGCATCCTTTCCTTTACCAGGTCAGCTAGGGGATCAGCTAGGGCACTGTAATTGGGTACAAATTTCCTATAATACCCTGCTGTCCCTAGAAAACTCCCTGACATGCTTCTGTGTTTCTGATCTGGACCATGCCTGGATCACCTCTATTTTTATTTGGTTAGGACACAGCTGTCCCCAGCCTTCCACATGCCCGAGGTATGCTACTTCTCCCATGGCCACCTGTCACTTCTCAGCTTTGACAGTGAGCCGGGCCCTTTGTATCCTGCCCAGCACTTCCCTAAGGTGAGACAGATGTTCCTCCCAGCTGGCACTAAAGATGGCAATGTCATCCAGGTACGCCACGGTGTACTCCTCAGCACCATTTAACACCTGGTTCACCAACCTTTGGAAAGTGGCCGGGATATTCTTCATTCTGAAGGGCATTACTTTAAATTCAAATAAGCCTATCAGAGTGATGAAGGCTGACCTCTCCCTAGCTCTGTCTGTTAACTCTACCTGCCAATACCCCTTGGTCAGGTCAATGGTCGTAAGGTAGGTCGCCCCTCCCAACTTGTCCAGGGGTTCGTCCATCCAGGACATCGGGTGGGCGTCTTACTCTGTGACTGCATTCAGTCCATAATAGTCCTCACAGAAATGAGTAGAGCCATCTGGCTTGGGCACAAGGACTGCAGGTGAGGCCCAGGGGCTGTGGGATCTCTGGATTACCCCTAAATCCAGCATCTCCTCCACTTCCCTCCTAATGTCATTTTGGACAGCCTCTGACACCCGATATGCTGTCGGCCGTATGGGGGGTCTGGGTCCCTGTCTCCACATCATGTGTCGCTAAGGGGGTTAGTCCAGGCTTGGCGCTAAACAATGGGGCAAAATCTGCTAAAACCTCCCTACTTCCTAGATCTTGTCCGGGGCCAGCTGGGGAGACAATTTTACTGCCTCCACAGAGGAACGCCACTTGCTTTCTTCCAGCAAGTCCAGAAGGGGGTTTCCTTTGTCTGTCCCCTCCCCAGGACTACACACTGCAAACACCATGTCAGCCCTATTGGCATATGGCTTCATCATGTTGACATGGTACATCCTTTCTGTCTGTCCTCCTGTCAGGTAACTTTATAATATAGTTCACGTCATTTGCCTTCCTAACGACTTTGTATGGTCCTGCCCACTCAGCCTGCAGCTTGTCTTTCCGGACCAGAATAAGGACCATAACTTCCTGACTCACTATGTATGAGTGAGCTTTGGCTCTGTGGTCATACCACACTTTTTGTTTCTGTTGGGTAGCTGCCAGGTTGCTCTGGGCTGTTCCCATAAGCTCCTTCAGCCTTTCCCTAAACCTAAGGATGTAGTCCACTATGGGAGTTCCCTGGGTGGCATGCTTGCCTTCCCAGTCCTCCCAGATCAAGTCTAGGGGCCCATGTACCCGGTGTCCATACAAGAGTTTGAAGGGGGAAAATCCTGTCGACTCTTGGGGCACCTCCCTGTATGCAAACAACAGGTGGGGAAGGTATTTCTCCAAGTCCCTCCCACGCTGTTCAGCAAACGCCCAGAGCATTGACTTCAGAGTACCATTAAATCTTTCCACAAGCCCACTGGCTTATGGGTGATATGGTGTCATGCATCTCTGCACCACCCCACACTTCTCCCACAAACATTTCATCAGGTCCAACATGAAGGAACCCCCTCAATCGGTAATAACCTCCTGCTGAAACCGAACATGGGAGAAACTCCCAAGTAAGGCATCTGCCACTTTGTCTGTCCTCAGTGAGGATAGGGTGACTGCCTCAGTGTACCAGGTGGTATAATCTACCACAGTCAGGATGAATCTCTTCCCTGAGGAGCTGGGGGCATTTAAAGACCCCACAACATCCATTCCCACCCTCTGGAATGGCTCCTCCACTATGGGCAATGGAATAAGGGTGGCTTGGGTTTTCTTGCCCATCTTTCCTATTTCTTGGCACCTGTGATAAGACCTGCAATACTCCTTCACCTGCTGGGTGAAGTTGGGCCAGCAGAAATTCTGGGCCAACCGCTGTATAGTGCGCACAGTTCCCAGATGACCAGACAAGGGAATATCATGTGCAGTCTTGAGCAACTGCTCACGATACCCCTGGGGAATGACAAGCTGTCTGCCTATCACCCCTTCCTCTGTCTGCACAGCCTGAGTATACATCAGTCCATTTTCCCAATAAAGCTTATGTTTAGCGTCACCTCCTTGCGCTCCATCAGAGTCTGCCCAAGCCCTCAGCTTCTCTAGACTAGTGTCACTTTTCTGAGCAGCTGCAGACTCCTTACACATTCCCAAGGTATGGGACAGGTCCCCTTCAGTCTCTATACTAGGGTCCCTAGCACTAGCATCAGGGCACTCAGGATTAGTATCATTCCTAACCCTCTGACAATAGGTCACCCCTTCCTCCCTCTTCGGAGTAACCCTCTGTAGCTGTGTGGTTAACTGCTACTGGGGAAATTTCTACCCCCTTGTCAATTGTCTTCATATCAGGAGACACAGGCTGGGGAACCAGCCTCCCAGTGGTTTCCACAATGGCTTCTGTGGGGTTCAGGGAACTACAATTTTCCCTTGCCGCTTAGCTACAGGTAACTGCACACACCATCCCCTGTTTGAGATTGTTGCTAAGGATGACGTCCACTGCTAACATTTTGGCTACAGCCACCTGTTGCACAGTTCCCCCGGTTTCACCCCAGTCTAGGAGAACACTAGCAAGGGGCAATGTCTTCTCCTCACCAGTAAAGTCATGTTCAGTGACATATTCATTGGGTATAAGCTGACCAGACTCTATCAGATCCCCTTTTACCAATGTCAGGGATGCCCCTGTGTCCCTTAACCCTTGTGTCTGTACACCATTCACCGTGACTGGGTGCATATGCTCCCTCATGTTCACAGGCATGCTTCCAGGGACACACAAACAACGCACTTCCTTCCTAGCACCACCTTGCATATTGCTCATCCTTTTGGGACACTGTCTGGCAATATGCCCAGTTTCTTTATACAACCAACAGTCATTTTTTTTTTAGAGAAATCTTTCTCTGAAACCTAGGGATAACTGGTTTTGGTGGAGGTAGTGAGGGTTTTAGCTGCCCTGAAGGTGCGCTTTTCCCTTTCTGCACTGCCATGCCCACCCCATTCGCTCTCAGAGCAGGTCTGCTCTTGACATAGTGGTCCGACAGCTCAGCAGCATCTTGCACTGTTTTGGGATCTCGGTCCTCCAGCCAGGTTTTCAGCTCTGCTGGGCATGCCCAAAAACTGTTCTAATAAAATAGCATTTTCAATTTTATCTACAAAGTTTGCTTCAATTCCTTCCCACCAATGTTTTAAAAACTGATGTTGTTTCATGGCTAGCTCCTCAGAGCTCATATCAGGGCTTCTCCTGAGCTTACGGAATTTAGCTCTGTATGCTTATGCAGTGAATTCAAATTTTTTTAAACAGTGCAGCTTTAAGTTTGTTGTAATCATTACTGACCTCATTGTCCATTTGACCCAATGCATCCCAAGCTTTCCCGGTAAGTAGCAGGGATAGTTGGAAGCTCCAGGACTCTCTAGGAATTTTACCCTGAATGCAAACTTTTTCAAACAAATTTAAAAAGGCATCCATATCCTCCCCCTCTTTAAATTCGGCTATCAATTTGGAATTCAATTTGTAACCCAGTCCTGTAGTTCCAGTTAAACCCAAGCCACTTAACTGCTCTGGTGCTGATAGTTGGAGTCGTAGCTTCTCCAGTTCATGTTGCCTCTGGCGCTCTCGCTCCTCTCGGTCTGCCTCTCGCTGTTCCCAGTCAGCCTCTCGCTGTTCACACTCCCTCTTCTCCTCTGCAGCTCACTTCTCTCGCTGTGCTTCTTGGCATTCTCACTCTGCCTCTCACTGTTCATACTCCCTCTTCTCCTCTGCAGCTCGCTTCTCTCGCTCCACTTCTCGGCGTTCTCGCTCAGCCTCCTTCTGGAACTCCACCTCCATTCTGCACAACTCAATCTGCAGCCTGAGTACTTCTGGCTCCAGAATGCTGGTGACCTTCCCCTGCTGCTGTGGCCCTTCACTGGCACTGGCCCTGCTGTCATCCTCATCCGATCTGGACACTGCACTAGCCATTAACCCTTTTACACTCAAGATTTGGTCTTTTACAGTCACAGTCAGGGACTCAATGCTCTGGGTATCTGCTACCATCAAAGCATCCACGAGGTTCTGCTTGGTAGCTCTCACCTTGTACAGGACTCCTCTGTCCCTGCACAACTGCCTCAAGTAGTCTACAGTGTGCCCGCTGTAGTTGGAAGCCATCTTTTTCCCTAACTATGGCTACACTAACTTGCACTTAGGAAAAAAAAATAAAACAGGTAGGAACTTGACTGTAAGCCAAATTATATAGTTCTGTTTCCTTTTAAAAAATAAATCAATGCCTTATTTTGCAAGTGAGCTGTACAGTATCAATCTGACACACTAAACAATATAAAGCTTGTGTTTACAAAATGTATGCACACCACTGCTAACCAATCTGTCACAAACCCACACAGCAGGTCAGGCCCTCTGCTCCCATAGTGCCAACCTCTGAGCACAGTATTATGAACAGTTAGCAGAACAGGGTAACCCTCCTGTCTGTTTGTGGGTCCGAATCACCTTTGATCTCAAGTTCTGGAAGGATTCAAACTGTGAACCTTATGCTAGCATACCCAAATGTACAGGCTCAGATAATTCTGCTCTTCAGGGAATGCCAGATATCTTTCGCCTAAGGGCACCTAACCAGGTATCCAAAATGAACCCTAAAAACTCTATGAAAGACCTTAGGAAAATTCTTACCTTTTCCCAGTTTGGTATTACCATTAAGCTTATGAACAGTGTCAACTTTAACCATCTCTACTTCACATGCAAAAGAAAGAATTTTGAAAGCACACCAGGCAGTCTCATTAAATACAGATTTACTTAAAGATGGATAAAAAATATGTAAAGTGTAAACACAGAACCATATATCACAAAGCATAAAATCACTTAAAAGAACAAGGTTAAATTACAAACATAACTCCTACCACAATACTATCAGACTTTCCTATCTAATGTATTACCTTCTAAACAGTGCTTAAAGTAGATGTTTTCTAAGAGCCCACAAGAAAAGTGTGTCTAAGATCAGCCACAGAATAGTTTAAAACTGTCTTTGCCAACCTCTTCCATGATGTCACCTAGCTTCTCCCTGTTAAATATAAAAATTAATACACACAGGATGTACCATCACTCAGGAGGTATATTAAATAAGGTAACATCAGCAAAAACTCATTTTCCTATATGACTCTTTGATCTTAAGTCTTTCCTTTGATCTAGTGTGGTTTCCTGCTTTTCAAAGACATCACAGGACTTTTACAACTCTGCAGTTTTCTCACCTAGATGTCATATAGCCTCTCTTAGCACCAGTTGAAATTAACTGTCCTTCCTCTGAAGACATCATAAAATGGATATTTTAGTTCCTGGCTTCAAAGCAACACATATCATAAACAAGGCTATAAAATTCAACTTCTTGCTGTTTAACATATATCCTGTCATTTTAACTGAAACCTGGGGGGGGGGGTCATCCCAGGAGCAGAGGGTGTCTCATGACAGACAATCAACTCTACATTTTTTATATTACAAAAATCATAGTGCAATCAGAACCAGCTGGCTATGTGTCACAGTACTTACAGTTACCGAGCAAGAGAAGGACCATGAGGTGTTCATATCTGATGATCTCAAGGTGGCAGGGCAGTGCAGCAAAGCAGTAGGCAAGGTAAACTGGATGCTGGGGTGCATAGGAGAGGGGGTTCTAGCAGGAGAAGAGAGTACTGTGTCCATTTCTGGAGGCTGCACCTCCACAAGGACATCAACAGAGAGGAAGTGGCCCAGAGGAGGGCTAATAAAATGGTGCAGGAGTTGTAAAATAAACCATATGAATAGATGCTGCAGGAGCTCAATATGTACCCCTGGGAGGAGAAAAGAGCAAGACAGGACATGATTGAGACCTATAAGTAGCTGAACAAGGTGCAGGAGGGGCATCTCTTTCACAGGAGAAGGAGCACCAGAAGATGGGGGCATGCATTGAAGTTTGGGGTGGGAGTTTAGGAGATATGTAATAGGGTAGATACACAGGGAGGTATAGAAAGAAAGAGGAGAGATCTAAAGAGGCTAGAAAACTGGTCCAAGGAATGGCAGTTGGGTTTCACTGCAAAAAAACATGCAAGATTATGCACCTAGAGAGAGGGAATCCTAGAGCTGAGCATGAACTAGATGAGGTAACACTGGAGGCCACCACTGAGGAAAGGGATCTAGAGGTAGTCATAGAAGACAGCCTCAAAGTGACTAAACAGTGCGACAAAGCTGTCAGAAAGGCTAACAGAATACTAGGATGCATAGGGAGGGGTATAACAAGTAGAAGGAGGGAAGTGGTGGTACCATTGTACAACTCCCTAGTAAGACCTCATCTGGAGTACTGTGTTCAGTTCTGGAGACCCCATCTCCAAAAAGACATAGACAGGATGGAGATGGTACAGAAGAGGGTGACAAAAATGGTGTCCACGATGCAGCATAAGTCATATAAGGAGAGACTCAGAGCTCTCAATATGTACTCCCTGGAGGAAAGGAGAGAGAGGGGGGACATGATAGAGACCTTTAAGTATCTAAAGGGGATCAACAGAGTACCAGATAGGAGCATCTTTCACATGAAGGGAAATAGCAGAACAAGGGGCATAGTATGAGACTAAAAGGGGGACACTTACCAGAAACTTGAGAAAATGTTACTTCACTGAAAGGGTGGTGGAGAGATGGAACAGTCTCCCTCAGGAAGTGATGGGGTGGCCACAGTTCAGGGATTCAAGAATGTATGGGATAGGCAAATGGGAATTATCAAGCTAGAGCAAAGGGGGGGGCTCTTGTAGCATCTAGGGTACCTAAGGCATTAGAAAGAGGGATAGGGCAGACTGGATGGGCCACAAGGTCCTTATCTGTCGACAACATCTATGTATCTATATGTGAGGAAATACTTCTTCACAGAAAGGGTAGTGGATACCTGGAATATCCTGCCAGAAGAGATGATGGGGCGAAGACAGTGGGAGGTAAGGGCACCTGTGACCAAACAGGGTCAAGAAAGAAGTGATAGTCAGGGAAAATAGGGCAGGTTAGATGGGCCTACTGGTCCATTTCTTCTGACACATTCTATGTTTCTATGTTCGTTGGAGTTGGCAGGGGGTTAAAAATCTATATGTGGAAAACAATGCACGGTGAAAAAACAAATAACTACCAAAACTGTAAAAAAGTAATAAAATGTATATTTTCCAAATCCTACTCTAAGACAATATTGTGGGGAGATCTACTGTGATGCTAGGGTGTATACAGAGGGGTATCACCAGCAGAAAGAAAGAGGTGGTGTTACCACTGTATAGATCACTAGTGAGACTTCACCTAGAGTACTGTGTCCAGTTCTGGAGACCACAACTCCAGAAGGACATAGACAGGGTTGAGGTGGTCCAGAGGAGGGCAACCAAAATGGTGCAGGGTCTGCATCACAAACCCTATGAGGAGAGAGAGTGAAGGACCTCAATATGTACACCCTGGAGGAAAGAAGGGGGGGAGGAATATGACAGTAACATTCAAATACCTCACCGGTGTAAATAAAGTTCAAGAGGGAAACATTTAAAAAAAATGCTAATGAACAAGGGGACACGCTATGAAGTTGGAGGGGAAGACTCAGGGGAGATGTGAGGGAAGTACTTCTTCACAGAAAGAACGGTGGATACCTGGAACAGCCTCCCAGTGGAGGTGGTGGGGCCAAATTTGCTAACACGCTTGAAGAATGCATGGGATAGGCATAAGAGAACCTTAGAGGTAGGGAAAGGGGGGTTAAGTCAGAGATCAAGTAGGGTTTGCGATGTTATGTAGGTAGGGAAAATGGGCAGATTGGGTGGGCCAAGCGATCCTTATCTGCTGTCAATATCTATGTTTCTTCGTAAGACTATTTGTAGCATTAAGCAACTGCATGCAAACACTGTAGACTTTATTTGTGCTGATTAATATTTTTCCCTGTGAACATGCTTTACATTGTAATTTGTGCTGTAATTATAGCAAAATGACTCAGAAGACAAACAAGGATGGAGTCTCTTCATTTTACATGTGCTTTTACTTCAGTTCTGATTTCATTTTCAGAGCCCGCTACTAGTTTCCACAACTAAGAGATCAAAGCAGCTGAGGCTCATTTGCATTGGACCAATACTATTATGACATAAGAAGCTTAGCTTGACGGTCTTCCTAGTATCAGTTCAATTGTTATGAAACAATAACGGGGAGGGCAAACAAATTACATCCTTGAGCTTGCCTGGAACAAATGGACTTCTCTCACTTTCACCCCATGACGTAAGAACTCAGTTTTCATCTAAACTACAACATATTTCAACAAGCTTAATGTGATCTGACAGTCAATCTCAGATTGTGTAATTAGGTAACAAAAAGGAGGCTAGAGCAATATTAGCATGCACTCCTTTTTGTGAACAGTATCGGTTTTCTATTGTTTCTGATGTTGAGATACCCTCCTTGGTTAAAGCATGCCTTGAACTCAGATGTGTTCAGAGCTAAAGTGCAGTGTTTAAGTATGGGAGTGGGAAAGAGTACAATCAACACAGAGTTTAGAATATGGAGTGCAATAAGGAACGTCATATAGGCACTGTGAATCGGCTGCTTCAAGACTGCAATCACAAGGCAATGTCTACAGTATAACAGCGTCACTGGGGTGGCTTATATGGCACTGATAATGAATAACATTGGACAGCTGAGTTTACAAGAGTGTTCTACTTGATAAAAACGGCCAAGGATTCCTGCAAAAATACTTTAAAGAATCATTGCAATGCTTGGTTGTTGTTAGTATTGACACAGACTGTGTGGTGGTATGAAATGACATTAAAACTGACCACATCAACCAGAGAAAGCATACTAGTCTCTAATCAGACCTATTGTTATGTAATCTACAGAACACAGACAAGAGCAGATGACTGTAGCTCATTCCCTTGGAAAGACCCATCCTCAGCTTATCCCTGTAAAAACGAGTGCTTCACATTCTAACAGACCTACCCCAGAATGCACCAAATAGGGTCAGCATATGTCAGCGCAGCCATGCTTTCTTTAAAAACGCTGTTCATATTGCATTGAGAAAAACAAGTTGACATAACCAGCTCTGCCCTTGAGGGAGAGTCTAAACCAGTCAATTAGGAAACACAGGCATGCACTGCTTTGTCCTTAGGGCAGATGGTGCCTTAGCACTGAAACAGTCAATGGTTTGATTGGGGCAGTGCATCCACTTTTAAAACTCCTTTCTAGGTATTGCCTAGGGGTGCTGCCGCCCCTCAAGAAAATGTAATGGTCAGTGTAAATCATGCGGTTGCTGCCACTTCTTATGGGAAAACTGGAGAATCCTATTGTCACAACTCCTGTCAAGAAGGTAACATTAACTTCTGGTCCCTACCTCTAAGAACTGGCTCTCTGATCTAGCTTTCCTGTGTGTTTGCTTGAAGTCCAAACAATTAATAATATCAAACAGAAAATTAGTTACAAACTGAACACCTTTAAATTAAACAACAGAGTTACTCCTGGTCAAACACTCTATGCTGGGGTATGATTCCATTTCAGCACACTATTCACATGCACAATGATGGACGGTTTGTCCTGGTGGACCATTCTGTGGTCCCAAATGGTGACAGTCCAACACCCTGTATCACTCACTAGCAATAAATAATCTCCATACCGAGCCTGTGGTGAATTCACCCTTTCTTTTGAGCAGATATTTTCTTGCCAGATTTCAAAAGTGATCCCCTGATAAATGTTCCCTTTCTTATGGACCTCAAGCCACTGAATATCTGCTGTGTCAGTTCTGTTGGCCTTCAGGCTCAGTTCCCTTGTTCTCCCTATAGATTTCCTCAGACTCAGAGCTTTTAGGGTGCAGAGATTATAACTCCTAGGTAGTGGGGCTTGTATCTTGTCTCTCCTGGGCAAACTTTCTCTCCTGGCTGAAATGTATGACAAACATGGGGAAATTATACCACAGGAGCAAACCAAAACCTCCAGATTCATCTTTGCCATAAGGCTACCCTGATCAGTGGGGATTTACCCTGTGAGTATCTGAAAGACTGGCATCTCACTCACCTGGGATAGGGAAAGGGAGGGAAAAGGGAACATTGTTTAACCAGGAGTAGCACACTAAGCCAAAGCTTGTTTCCAGATGTGACCTGGGAACACAAGGAAGTTAAGGGACTTGCTCAGGATCCCACTGTATGCACCTAGGCAGCTGTGGGATTCAAACCCAGGTCTCCAGATTTGCAGCTCAGAGCCTTAATCCACTGCACTATACAGCCTCTACTGCCCTAGTCTCAACCCATAGCAGAACTCCAGCCAGACTCCTCTTACTTCTCTTAGCCCATTTTCCCCCCTCTCACCACTGGTAAATGTTGTTGGGACAGACATCCCAAGGCAGCCACGCACACACTCAGTCCCAACAGTTTCCATTCTCCTAGGTACCACACTTCAGTCTCCAACCTCCAGCCTTTTTTATGGATCAAGCTGTACCCTTTCCTCTGCCATGTCGAGCTGCACCACATCCTCTGTTGGTAGTCTCTTTGAGGCAGACACACCTTGTCACCAACAGCTCCTTCCAGACTGGCAACTTCAATTCTCCTTCCAGTAGAAGACCCCTAAATGGGCCCTCCCATGGGAGAGTAAGATATGCTTTTGGCTTCTTGTCAGCAGACTGATACTCCAGGGTCCCATTAAGATCAGCATAAGCAGGGAGTGACCAATGCTGAAATACCTGAGGCCTAACCATACCTTGGCACCAGGCCACCCCATATGGGCACAAAGCTGCAGACGATGTCTGGGTGTAAACTTTCTGATCTTCCTTCTCAGCACCAAAGCTCTTAGGTTGTCTCAGGCTCCCCCTTTATATTCCAGGATGGTATGCCACCCTAACAGTGACATTTCTATGGCGACATGCATCAATATTGACTACAGCACCACACTGTCACAGAAGTGCCGCTGGAAGGGGGCAACCACTTCCCCCAACTTATACCCCCTCCCCAAACTAACTCTGACCTGGAGTTAGAATCCATTAGTTCAGAGGGTGCAGGGGGAAAAGCCCCCCAGTGTAGAAAACAGTCTCGAACAGTGCAGCTCCATGCTGACTGCAACTCGCCGTCGACATGGAGCCCATCGCTGTAATGCAGGTCATGATATTTTTTGTCACACTGGCATATACAACCCCGGAACCATACCATGCGAAGACCAGCCTCACTAATGAAGGAAACAATCCCAACTGGTAGCCCAAAAATGTCTGCTACATTGACTACATAAGTTAATATTTGAATGGTATGTTATAAAGTATTTCTGAGATACATCATGGGATGGCCAACCTGGTAGAACCTCAGTAGTGCTGCTACTCACTATGCCAACAATCAGTTTTTAAGGATTGCTATGGATCACTTTACTACATGGGCAGAAGCATATCATGGAAAAAGCCAGGCAGCTGCTATAGTTGCTGAAACTTTAATAAATTGTTTCTACTGGATTTGGAGTACTAAAGAACTACATTCAGACCAAGTTGAGAACTCTGAATGTGATGTGTGAAAATCACGTTTTTTTCAATGTTAGAGATAGCTTAAAATCTACTTCATGTCCTACAGACTACATTTTGATATCCCATCAGTGGTTGTTAGGAAAATGTAATTGGTCTTTAGAGGCACAGTTAGCGCACAGATGGTTTTAAATTGCCTCTGATAGAACGAAGAGCCTATGAGATATGAGGTCACATTGGAGTTTTTTTTGTTAGTGAATGGGTTATTTTGATTTAATAACTTCTGCAGAATATTAAACTCAATCGAGGATGAACAATAAAGACAGATTAGGGTGGTATCAATGGCAAAGATAAACATATTGGTTATTCCAAGAAACAAAAGTGCTTCCGACAGAAGCAGGCATACTCATGCCAGGAGTAAGTACTTCAACTTGTCAGACTCTGGGCAGAAAGCTGTCAGTCAAGTAAGAGTCAACTTCAAAGGCTGAGGAAAGCCTGCTGAGTCATGAGAATCAGAAAAGAATTTGAGAAGTTTTTTGAGGATATTATTAATGCTATAAGCATGGAATGTTCTAAAATGTTTATCTGCATTTTAGATGTGTAACTATAGCATTTAAACATGTTAATGAATGTGGTGATGTGTAATATTCCTTTTCTTGAACATTTTGGAAATATTTATATGAAAAGTTAACAAATAATGAAATAAAACATTGTAGTTTATACAGGAATATGACCCTTCCTTTAGTGAAACAGAACTTTTGTAGAGTACAGTGCTAGCAAGCTGTAGAACACTGGAGCAGGGCCTATAATTTAAACCTTAGTCCACAGGAACAGACTTTAGAGGTACTATACACAGGAGAATTCCTGCTATCATTAGAAGCAGAAGTGGTGAAGTAACAGCTAATGTTAGACCTCTTGACACAGCAGTGACTATCACAACACCCTTCGGCTCTGATCTGAGTAAGGTTGCCCTTCCATTAGATGCAGCTAGCTCAAGCAACCACAGGTTGCCTGGGGGTGGGCTGCAGTACATTCAGCAAATCCTGGTGCCTTTGCAAAACCTGAAATTCCACCCCCCCAGTCCATATTCGGACTACCTGATCCAAATATTCCAGAGAAGCAGCTTTTCCAAGATATAGAGGACATGATGGAACAAGAACCCTCAGACTTGTTTAGCCAATAATATATTAAGTGTGCCTTACTTTGAAATAGTTTAAAGATACATTTAAAACAAGATTGATTATTTGATTATGTATTTTTTTTAAGTATATGTTGTTTATGATCTTTTTTAGAAGACTAACTTCAAAATCATGTCACGGTCCTTTACAATATTAAGATGAATTATCAACATTTTAAAGTTTAAAACGATCTTGTTTGGAACTTATGTAGAATGGTGAAATTTTATTTGAGGAAGTAAAAAGAACACATTTTTTACTAAGTCAGAAGGTTTCCTGTTAGGCAGAATGCAGGCCTAACCACAAGGTACTTCATCTATAGCAACAAGAGCTTTAGAGCTAGCTACAGAGATTAAAGGTGTTACAAACCACTCTGCTATGAAGTAAGAATCTGACATGACGTTTCACTTCCAAAATAAGACATTTTCTGCCACCTATTGCAGATCTAAGTTTTTATCAAATGTATGAAAAGTACAACTAATGCATTAATTGCACAATTTGAAATGACAACATAGCAGCATAAATTTAAATACCACTTACTATACTTAAAAAAAAACTATAATTATTACACTAGTCTAGGCTTTGGAACACGAGGTCCATCAGGTGCTTTCCTGCTAAATAAGTGTTTGAAAAGTACAAACAGTGTAATTATTTCACCAGTCTGGGTGTTGGAACACGAGGTCCATCAGGTGCCTTCCACCCAAAACCTATACATTTAAACCCCATTTGAGCTAAGGTAAGCAGAAGAGAGGAAAGAGCTGTGATAGCATGTCCTTCTGCCTAGGACCTCACTTGAGACATAAGGTTATGATTCTGTGCAGTAAGAATTGCTTTTATCTCTTACATTAGGAGCAGAGAAGGATGATTCTTGTATTGTATTTTATTTTTATTTTTTGTATGATTGTATCTGAAGGTAGGAGAGACTTCCTCTCCAGTTAAAAATATATTGTTTGCTTGCACTGCTGATCAAAATAATGTTAATTCTGTATACATGTTTTAAGTAAAGAATTAAGACAATATGACATTTCCTGGTATTTCTTTTTGATTAAATATGTTTACCTATAAAGCTGTTGACTTACATTACAGGGGAAAAAATTAAATACGACTATTGATATATAAGTTGTACAAAAATATAAAAAAAATAACTATAATGGTTTAGGATAAGGTAATTTCAATCAGGCAAATAAATTAGACTACGCTTGAAGTAGGGCAGTTATAAAGTAACAATAATCTAATTATACACTCAGCCATGTGCATCATCAGCACACCTGGTTAGACTTTACCCTAGTCAACCTTAATTTCTGAATAGGGTAGTTGTTCCCGCCAGCTCCGAGAGATCATTCCCGGAACACGGAACAATCTTTGGAAGATGGGTCAGGGAACCAGACCCAGAAATTACCCTGACATTTCAGATGGTGAACCCTTATGTACACATTAATATCATTATCTTATGTTATTATAACCAAATTCCTACAGTAAAATTGGCTCAAGAACTGACTAATATTTCTGCAACAGTTAACACATGCTATATTACAATATCATAAGTTAATACCTATCAATCTATTTTCCCCATATATACAGTATATAATTATTAAAACCCTCTATAATAGTTATTTTGCCACCATATAACAACAACACAAGTTAATCTCTTATTATACAGGGTCATTTCATTATACAAAGGTAATAATTTCTAAACCACTTACATTTTTATTACCTGGTCTTCAAAATCTTACGCAAGCTCCCTCTTGATTGCATGCACTGTGCATTTTAATCTATGAAAATAATCCACACACTATAGCCATGGTTGCAACCCCCCCCCCCACACACACACACACTCAAAATTTTTTTTTTTATTGCGTTGGTTTATTCATCACATATTGGTAGTACTATTAGTATATAAATGTCATCTTAAAAGACAATGCAATCCCAACTTGTACTGTGACTTTCTTATCTTAATACAGTTTTGACTTTTTAAACACTGCGTTGGCTTCTGCCAGACTGTCAACAGACTGTCTACTTCCTTCTTTCTCTGTGATCCCACTGTGTATGCAACTCACTCTTTAAACTTAGCCATTTACTGTCATTTCATAATTAATCATTTCGTAATGCAGTTAACGGGTAGTACATTATGTATTTAAAGTTATCCAGTCATCGCCAGCATTTTTAAGTTAAACAATATATTGTCCAGTCTTTGAGAGGGCACAGCGATATAACAGAGCAGTGGGTGGAAAGATAAGGAGCTCATACGTACTGAAGCTGTGTCCACTTGGATAATCAGTTAAAATCTGTAAAGTAAGTGAGACCCAGGAGCAAAGGGTTTGGGTGATTTTGTAAGGGGACTTCTTTTTTTTTTTTTAACTGACTGGGGTTTACCAGCATATTAGGTTTCAGCCTTGGTATCCCTGTTAAGAATATCTGAATATCTGAACTAGTGATGGACAAAATCAGAAACAACCATTTTGTTCACTTTTCTATTTTGTTTGATTCCACACCTGGGTTCACACCTTCGGGCCACAAGCATCTGCAGCTGTAAATGATTCCAAGGCCCTGCCCTGACAACTTGGACAACGGCCTCTGGCCTGCCTCTCCCTACTCCCTCTAGCCGTCTTCTTCAGGATGTTAACTCCCCAACACCTACAAACCACCCCCTCTGCACCAGCTTAGGTTTGCTAGACTTCTATGACTATTAAAGTTACCTCGCTTCCTTACCCTGTAACACTCATTATACTGTTAGTATGCACTACCTGTATTGCGAACTCTGTCCTAATTGCATATGACATAGACCCATGTGATTAAGTCTGTAACATTTCCCTGTATTTACGTTATTTTCTGTCAAATTGTTTGTTTTAGCTCTGTAAGCATTATACGTGACGTGGAACCTTTGTAAAGGAGTCTTTGACTCAAAGGTATTTCTGATTCCCTAAATAAACAAACACTTTTGCAAACTAGAACAGTGTGTTTAAAATGGGCAGTTTTGGTTGAATTTGCACCTTTAAAACAAACATCTCATAAAAACATTGTTTAGAAAAAAAACAGCACTACTTATTGAAATTGCACACGTTTAAAAACTCACATTTTTTTTAAATATGCAATTTGGGGGAACATAGTGCAATTGGAATTAAAAAGCATCGGTAAAATGATGCCAGATTTTGGCACAATTTTGCAAAAACTACACAAACGCAAAATAGGCAATTTCGCAGAATGTCACAAATGTATAAAAAACTCACCCAACACTAATCTGAACCAATGGAAACCTTTACTTCCCCTATGCTGTGGTCAGTATAAACAGGGTTATTGGCAACTGCAGCACACATTTTTGATGTACAAGTGCACACAAACTGAGGCTGCGTAATTGTGTGCTGAAACAAGCAACCAATTTTTTTCCAAATTTCTCTGGGCCATCAACCCCAAATTATGGTCACCGCGCCTTGCTCTCCTTGATCATCGACCTCACAATTTCCATGCGAGCATACCGTATGTGCAGAAGGTGTGGTGGAGTAGTTCCAGTGTGCATTCTTTGAATAACCTGTGGCCCTTCTGAGATAACTGTGGCAGTGATACATTGTTTTAATTGCAGTTCCTATATTTCCTGCTTTATAGTCATCTTCACTACTAAGGAAATCTGCATGGAAACAGGATCTGTATCCTTCTAACTTCATCAGCTCCTGCTGTGTGTCTACACAAGATACCGTTAACTTGTGTGTGCGTGGGGGGGGGGGACATTATAATAATTTTCCTGGCAACCAATTGTGATTCATAAACAGAAGCGTAGGACATCACACATGTACAAGCAGCAGAAGTAGATGAAGTCTGAGGGGATAGGGATCCCATCTTCAGGTAGCTGTCCCTAGTGATAAAGAATAACTGGAACATAAATACAGAAAATATCTGCAATGTAAGCTGATATGCATGCAAATATGTTTTTTTTAAAGCGTGCCAAGGGATGTCACGGGCTCATTAACATAAAAGTATAGACACTGTTGGCAGTTACAGACCAACAGCCCATGCATTCTGTACATACAAATATTCCTACCTCACCCCCTGACCTTATGTTGTGATGTGGTATCTACCTCTGTCCCACTCCTGAATCCCCTACCTCTCTAGTTCTGCCTAGTGAAATACAAACATCGACAATACCAAACACCAAAACTGTATTCAAAGTGGGCTCCTGCCCTCTGATTTGCTGCAACTGTTTCATAGATTGGAAAACTATTTTATCCCTGAACCACATCTACTAAATCAATCAGTCCTGTGCTGGTTTGCATAAGTCTCAAAACACCATTAGTTTTTACAGAATTTGAACACTACGGCCCTTCTCTTCTTGATACTGTTATAGAAGAAAGGAAAAATCCCTGGACAACTAAATGCTGACTTCATGATGCACTATAGCTAAATTTAAAGAAACGAGAGCTCTTACATTAAGGGAGTTTACATGTAGCTGACACTATGCTATGCTATACCATGCTACACCATAGAGCAGTGGAACAATCTGCCAGCAGATGACAGCACCACAACTATTTATAATTTCAAACATGGCTGGGACAGTGTGAAGGGCTTAGTGATTAATCAGGGTGGTAATGGTAGGGCAGGGAGCACAGTGGTGAACAGTGTGGGTTAGAAGCTGGTATGGATAATAGGTCCTGGGTTTGTATTTGCAGACTGGTCTGGATGGACCGATGGTCTTTTCTCTTGTCATTTTCTATGTTTCTATGCAACACTATAGAGTTTACACGTAGCCAATATGTGTCACAAAATTGCTTCCAGGTATTTTTGAAAATCATTAAAAAACAACTTAATTTCTCACTTGTGTTAGTTCACATTGGCACAGGTTTACAATAAGTATCACATTCAATGTGATTTGAAAGTATAGGGAAAGCAGGAATTGTTTAACCAGGAAAGGCACACTAAGCTGAAGCTTGTTTCCAGGTGTGACCTGGGAGCACAAGGAAGTTAAGTGACTTGCTCAGGGTCACACAGTATACAAGTGGAGGCTGTGGGATTCAAACCCAGGCCCCCAGGTTTGCAGCTTAAAGCTCTAAACCACTGTGCTACACAACCTCCTTGTTCATTAGAAAAATAGTGATTACAGTTATCAACACATGTCAACATAATGTAAACTGCTGACAAACACTAATGCCCATGTAGCTAACATTCACTGACACCTGCAATTAGTGTTTTATTCTAAAAAGATGAAGAAAACATTCATAAAAACATTAAATTGTAATTCAGATTGAAAACCTACAGTGATGTACTATGAACAAGCCAGAAGAGAAGATAGCCTTTAAAGTTTTTTCTATAAATTTTGGTTGTACTTTTTGTGACGGGTATCAGCTACACGTAAAGTGTACAGGGTAGCACAGTGTAGCGTGTCATCTGTATGTAATCACCCTCATTGAGTTGCAACTATTGTAATATTACTGTGGTAATCAACACTAAGTCCCTATGCAGACTTCAGTTTTCATTTCTGTCCAGATTTAATTTGCACCAATCCCGGGCTAACACAGTACACAGACATAATGTTCTGAGGGTCTTTTACTGTGTTCTCTTGCTTAGTACAGTGTAGACCCCGGTAAACATCACAGTTGTGTCAGGAATACTGTATTGAGACGACTTCAGTGGAAAAGCTGCAGGTGTTCAACTTTTTGAAACGGGAAGCATAGACTGTACTACCTGTGTTTCTGTTCCTACCCCTTCCTCTGAGTTGAAGACTCGACAAGCATCACTGTTGAGCTTTATAAAAAAATAGCAAAGAGTTCTGAATGAGCCTTCAGTATGACCGCTATTGTGTGCTGCCAACATACCTGTTTTATGTTATAACCTTGTACTGATGTTTGTTGTACATCACTGGAATTGTCCCTGTTGGCTTTGAATACTTAACTATTAGTGTGACACATTCTGCAAGTGTTGAGGCTTTCACATAATCTATGCTTTCAGCATACCTTTTTAACCATGCTTTGGCCTTTTTATCATGTTTAGTCAGTTCAGGCTGATTTGCCTTTTTATGTTTGCTTGCACGCATGTGCAAGAAACTCAGTGCCACCATACGAGTTTTTGTAAGTGTGGCACCCCCCGCTTCCAATGCCCTGATCTTTTTTGCAGGTGCAGCCATGCAGCCGCACCACACCAATGAATGTCCAAGCTGTCTATGACAGCAGTTCAGAGGCAGCGGCATACAGTTGAAAGAGAATGACTGCTACAATCAGCGGTGGCAACGTGTAGGCAATTTGTACACTGCCATGCTGTCAGCAGTATGCCTACATGTCACCACCAATGATTGTAGGTTGTTTTCTTTCAACTGTATACCACTGCATCTCCCGTCGGCATGATGCACCTCCCCCATTTGTTGTGTGCAGAGAGGGTGTCCAATCCCCCTCAGTTCATGCACACTCCCCCCCACAAGCACACTGTGTGTCCGACGAGGGTGCCCAATCCCCATTGGCTCCAGTGTCCCCTCAAAAAACACACTTCCAGGTGCCATGCTGGGAGCCCACTCCAGTGTGGGGAAAAGTCCCAAGTCGTCATGTGCCCCCCCCCGCACACTGTATGGCCAATGGGGTTCCCAATCCCCCGTTGGCTACACTGCCCCCTAAACAAACTTCCAGGTGACATGCTGGGAGCCCACCCCAGCATGGCAAAAGTCCTGCATCGTCTTTATAAAAAAAATTTATGTAACAAAAGAAAATGGTCCCTCGTTGACTCTTGCCCCCTTCCCCAACCTGCGTCCACCCTCTGTTCCCAAAAATGACTGTTACGAGTGATTTTCAACATTGACATTTTTTCACACCTCCTTATGAACAGTACAGCTGTCATTTTTCACATCCTGGCCAATATGTGTTTTCGCACTTCTGGCGCAGATTAGCGCGGTCACTGTGGGAAATCAGTGTTCGGGACAGATTAAGAAAATTGCAGTGACACTGTTCATGAGCAGAGGTCCTAAAATGCCTATGTTGAAAATCTGGTGACAAAAGTCAATAAAATGACTGTATTATGAGCGTGCATTGCGCAGGTTCTACACACCCTCATAACTTCACGAACTTGTAATATTTTTACTCCAGATTTTCAACATTGGCATTTTTCCACACATCCTTATGAACAGTACAGCTGTCATTTTTTCACATCCTGGCCAAACTGTGTTTTTGCACTTCTGGCACAGAATAGCATGGTCGGTATGGGAAATCAGTGTTCGGGGCAGATTAAGAAAATCACAGTAGTACTGTTCATGAGCGGAGGTCTCAAAATGCCTGTATTGAAAATATGGTGCAAAAAATCCCCCAAATAATTGCATTACAGGTGTGCATTGCGCAGTTTCTACGCACGCTCGTGACTTCACCAGTTTTTTTATATTTTTACTCCAGATTTTCAACATTACCATTTTTACTCCTCCTCCTCATGAACAGTACAGCTGTCATTTTTTCACATTGTGTTTGAAATGTGCTTTCACACCTGTGGAGCCAAATGGCACAGTCACTGTGCAAAATCACCTTTCGGCTAACAAACTGATAATGTCACTGCTCATGCGGTGGGGTCACAGAAAGCCCATGTTGAAAACTTGGAGTAAAAATACCAAGAAACACCCAGGGCGTTAGGGTTTCTGACCATAACGCCCTACCCTGTAGGGACTGACAGGCATCAGGGGTGTGACTTGGGATTGTCAACAGTAATGCTCATGCCATTCTACCCCCACTCCAACCCTGCAGCCAGTGACAGGCATCAAGGTGCACCTTCGACTCTTTGGCCCCAGAGTTCACACCATTCTCCTATACTGCACCCATTTCAGTGTATTTCCTTATGGAATGAGGTGAGTGTAAAGCCCGAACACCCCAAGGCACACCTCGACATTTGTCAGTGTCTGCAGGGTAGGGTGAGGTGAAATGTCATGACCGTTATAGGCAACGACCCAAAGGCACACCCCAATGCCTGTCCATCTTTGTAGGGTGGGGGTGGAGTTGGTGTCAGTTCAATACATCGCTGCCATTTCTATACTACGTCTGTCTAACTCCTGCACTTCCACTGCTAATGCCAGCAAGCAAACATTCGGCATTGACAAGTGCTTGTTTTCTCCTGCAACACCAGGATTTTAGACTTTATTAAACTTTCAAACAAAACAGTTGCTAAAGTTTGGAGAGGTATGCTATTTTTTTTAAGAACAGGCTAATCACTCAGTTCTAGTTTTTCTGTTAATCAAAGCACCCCTGACTGTTTTCTTAATGGTTCTCATAAACAGTTCAGCCACCACTTTCTGTAGGCCAAATTGACCAATGATGTGTAAACATTTCATGATGGAATCCCAGGTTTTCTGAAAACAGCTTGATGTTAAGGCTATTAAAAACAGAGCTTGTCAGAATTTAAGGTTACAGGCATACCAATCTTTTAAAACAAATGCCAGTTATATTTATTAATGTCACAACAGATGTTAAGTGCTGTATATCTAATACCAAATAATAAGAACAGTCATAGATACACACATACACAGAAATGTGATTGCAGAAAAGGCCTGCCAGGCCCACCTAGTCTGCCCACTTTGCCTAGTTATCTGCTAGGACATGTCCTTCCCCACCCTCCACCCCCACCTTCAACAGCCCTTGTGTCTGTCCCATGCTCTTTTGAACATTCCCACTGTTGTTTCTCCAACCAGCTCCTCAGGGAGCCTATTCCAAGTATCCACCACCCTCTCTATGAAATAGTACTTCCTAATGTTCCCTATGAACTGTCCCCCACAATCTGCAATCCATGGCCCCATGTCCTCCAATTTCCCTTCAGCTGGAAAATGCTCTCCACTGGCGTAAAATCCTCATAACACACACTTCCCTATGCATGATTCTATAAATAATACATGGCTGGCTTGGAGGTACTATTCAGACAGCACTAACCTTCTTAATATGGGGCTGTGGTCATACCTCTCAACTGCCCCTGATTTTCAGGGACGTCCCTGATTTTGACTCAAAACTTTACTCTGTCCCTCCTAAAATTTGTGTTTCTGTGGCTAAACGGTGAAAATTGTAAGCACAAAATAATATCAAGCATTAAAGTTACAGACTTGTTCTTCTTTAGAAAATGCATTTTGCACTAAGCCCCATATTCTACCAGCTTTCTGGGTGGATATCTCTAATTTTGAAGACGTGTCCCTGATTTTTGGTCCTTTGTCCTTGATTTTTTAAGCCTTGTCCCTGATTTGTGAGGCAGGAGGTTGAGAGGTATGGCTGTGGTAATGCAGCACATAATGTCTATGTACTGTGCTGACACAGGCCTCTACTGAACTATGCTCCACAAGATCCAAATACAGAGAGTGTGTCCCAAACAGGATAGCAAAAAACAAAAACAAAGAGGTGAGGGGCTCACACTAGCAATACTAGAAACGGGCTGGTGTTTACTTATCAGACTCAAGCCTAAGGAGACAACACCAGGAGACAGTTAGTCCCAAACCAAAGTGGCACAGACTGTGAACAATAACTGAATCCTCCTGTTTCAGCCTTCAAACAATTAAAATAGCCAGACTTACTTCACAGTATGTGAAGTTAAAGCAAGTTTTATAAGTTTTATTACATATCACAGTGCACATAAAAAAATTCCTGTAGCCAAAATTGACAGGAGGTGATCAGGTTGCGGCGACACTACTGGAGCCAAAAGTAATTGGTCATCAGTCAGTGATGGTTACAAGGGTATTCTGTAATGTGGGCGAAGCAAACTGAGCAACTCATTTAAGAGCGACTCAATTTGCGTGCCCGAGGGATTAACAACTAGGAGGATATAGTGAGGGGAGGGAATAGCAAATATGAAGGGATAAAACAGTGAAAGCGACTGAGGGGGTGGTGGTTAATGGAATAGTGTTAGGAGTTAAGTAGGTGAGTGCAGCCTACTACTGCTGCTGCTGAGCTGGCCAGGTGGTGTGGTGGTTACTGTCACCACCTGGGTGATGGTTCTAGGTTTGGGACTGGCTACCAGTGAGTTTTTTGTTACGTCATGGAACTGTTAGATTTGTTTGCATCCCCCCTCTGGTGAGTTCCCCTGCCCTGTGTCCACCCCCTCAGAGTTGGTTATTTTAGTTTGGAGGGGGTGGAGGGCTTGTCTCCCACAAAGGGGGTTGGTGGGGCATAACCCCTCCGCATTAAACTCTAAATTATATTGTCCATGATCATTGCTGTCTTGAAATTCGGTGTGTTGGCCAGTTAGACGAACTTGCTTTCAGCGAAATGTACTTGCTCTTTTGCGAGTCACCATATAATTTTAGCAATTATGACATGGAACCGGTTACAAGCAGGTACAGTACTCCCCATTGGGCATCACAACAAAATTAGCACTTTCCTTATTTCAGGGTATCTTTAGTAACGCGTATATCCCAAGGAACTCATGCATGCCTGATATAAAGAATCAGTTTAACAAGTGGCACATAATGTTACTTCATCTAATGGCTTGTTACATAGCTACATAGAAATTGTCAGCAGATAAGGACCACTAGGCCCATCTAGTCTGTCCCTAAGCCCTATACTTGTATGCAGTCACTGACCCTAAGTGATCAATGGTTTTTCATCACTCCCTCCCCACCCAATGTTCTCTTGTGTCTGTCCCAGGCACGTTTGAACTGCACTCTTGTTGCAGGCTGTTCCAAGTGTCCACCACCCTCTCTGTATAGAAAAACATCCTCACCTTGCCTCTTAATCTATATCCCTCCACTTTATGAGTTGTTGAATCCATAAAAGCAAACCTTTCCCTCAGAAAGCTTTGGTCCCCATAGACAGAAGGTTTACCACAGAGATAACAGGAATAGCACCATGCCAAATGGGCCTAAGAATCTGAAAGTGGCCAAAGTCATAGTAGATCAGTGTGGAGCAGTGGATGTGGCCTACCTTAATTCCAGTAAGGCCTTCCACACCGTTCCACATAGGACATAAGTAGACAAGTTGGGCAGCCTGGGAGTGGGGCCAAAAGTGGTAAACTAGGTAAGGAATTGGTTGGGGGATAGGCGTCAGATGGTGGTGGTTAACAAAGTTCACTCCAAGTAAGGGAGGGTGACCAGCGAGATGGCACAAGGATCAGTACTGGTACCGGTTCTCTTTAATGTATTTATTAGTGATGTTGCAGAGGGACTAGAAGGGGAGGTGTGCCTTTTTGCAGATGACACTAAAACCTGCAGTAGGATAGACACTCCAGGGGTGGGTGTGGGTGTGTGTGTGTGTGTGTGTGTGTGTGTGTGTGTGTGTGTGTAAAAATGAACAGGGATCTCGAAAAGTTTGAGGAGTGGTCAAGAGTGTGGCAACTAAGTTTCAATGTAAAGAAGTACAAAATCATGCACTTAGGGAATAGAAACCTAGGGGTGGAGTACAAGATGAAGGGAGTGTTTCTGACAACCATCAAACAGGAAAGAGATCTGGGGGGTAATCATATCTGATGACCTAAAGGTGGCCAAACAGTGTGACAAGGCTGTGGGGAGAGCCAGTGGGATGCTAGGGTGCATAGGGACGGGTATCACAAGCAGAAAGAGGGAGGTGGTGATACCTCTGTATCAATCATTGGTGAGACCTCACTTGGAGTACTGCATCCAGTTTTGGAGACCACATCTTCAGTACATAGACAAAGTATAGGTGGTCCAGAGGAGGGCAACAAAAATGGCGCAGGGTCTGCACCAGAGACCATATAAGGAGAGACTAAAGGACCTCAGTATGTACACTCTGGAGGAAAGAAGGAAAAGGGGGATATGATAGAGACTTCTTTTGAATACCTCACAGGTATACATAAGATACAAGATGGTAGCATTTTTCAGAAAAAAAGATGCTCAGAAACAAGGGGACACGCTATGAAGCTGGAGGGGTAGACTCATGGGAAACATAAGGAAGTACTTCTTTACAGAGAGAGTACGTGATGTCTGGAATAACCTTCCAGCAGAGGTAGTGGGGATGATAGCTGTGGCAGGATTCAAGAACGCATGGGATAAGCATAAAGGACCCTTACTCATTAGGGAAGGGAGGGCTAAGCCGGAGATCAAGTAGGGTCTATGGTATTACAGTAGGTAGGGAAAACGGGCAGATTGGGTGGGCCAAGCAGTCCTTCTCTGCCGTCAAATTTATGTTTCTATGTTTCAAAGGCCTCATAGTGTGGTGCAAAGTGGATAGCACAATCGCTTTACAAATACTGCTGCACCCAAGAAAATGAAGGAACCCTCATACATACAGGGTGTAGTGGTATACTGAGATAATTCTGTAAATGTTTAATGGCTGAGGCAGTGTTATTTAATGCTTCCAATACCCTGATAGTTACAATGTGCACAGTGGTGCATGATCTCCCCTGGCAGCACTGGTGCTCTTGAATGTAATAAAAACTGTTTCCTTTCCTGCCTGGATTCCTGACCTAGTACTGTAGCGATCCCTGGTAGTCCAGTAGTCCTCCACTTCCACCCTGATGTTGAGTAGGAATGTTTATTTTTAGACAGGTAAATGTTGGTCACAAAAAACATCATTGGGGCAATAATGCCCTTTTAACAAGGTGGTCCTGTTTATACAGATTCAATTTCAGCTAAATTTGAGATACTGTAGAATCACAAATTTTCATAACAAATACAAACAAGTAACATGTAACACTATAATACAAATATGGTGAGCTCTCATAACTAACAGTGCCGAAATGATTGCATCATTTACAGCAGTTACAACGTACTGTAAATTCACGTTTCATAGCCAAATTAAATGTCCTGGGTTTTGATGCTAAAGATTTGGTGACAGCATTCATATTGTTCCAAAGGTTTGCTAGAGTGTGGGGGGGGAAAACATTTCCCCAGATCTATTTTTTTGGCGTAGGTTCACAATACTCTCTGTTTTTTATTACTTTAATCTTAATCTATTTTTGTATTCAGTTTTCCCAAGCTTCTCTGTTGAACTGGCTGGTTTATTTTGGTGTGGAATTTTATTTACTAAGTTAGCCTAAATCAGTTTTCTTTTTGTTTTCTAACTGGAGCCATCCTAATTCCTCATTTAAACAGTGGTACTACAACTCCCATAGTTCAAAACAGGGCTATGTAATTGGGTTATGACAGTCTGTCGCATGTTTCTAATTTTACAGTAAGCTGTACATCTAAATGCCCCAAGATTGTACTGACTTTTTTAGTTGTAATTTTGATATGGTAATCAAATTTGAAGCTTTTATCCACCCAGATACTTAAGATCTTGTATTTAGAATCTGGGTGAGTTCTACTCTATCAATTGTTATTTCTACATTTGGATCATTTCCTCCTCTGCCAGTGGTATTGGGATGGACAGCCATGATTCGGGACTTTTTATTATTTAATACAAGCCTTGAACATGCAAACCAGGAATGCAGTATCGAAAAATCTGTTAGTAACTTTTCTTCCACTTGTTTAGATACCGGATGCAACTAAAGCAGTATTGCCTGCATAGAGATGGATCTCCATATTTCTCATGTAATTTGGCAGCCCATTCATATCAATTAAGGCCCAAAATAGACCCTTGTGAGACTCCTCTAGTTACTTTATTCCATTTACACAATCTACTCTCTAGACTAACTTGTTGTGTCCTATGTGTGATGTACGAGTTAAACCACCCAAAATCATATTCCGAAATTGTAATTTCACTCAGTCTCTCTAAAAGAAAGATTTACAAGTTCAAAAGGTTTTGATAAATCCATAAACCCTACACCTACCATCCTTAAAAACTAAATCTAGTAGGTTGGTGAGGGCGGCACTCATGGAATGTCCCTTTCTAAAGCCAGATTGAAATTTGGATATGCTGGTATGCATTTCCAAATAGTCATACAATTGACCATAAGCTAACCTTTCAAGTGCCTTAGATACCACTGACAGGAGGGCAATCGGTTGAATTTTTTTTTTACGTTAATCTGTTTCTCTCTTTGGTCCATAGTCGGCTCACATCTGCAGCCACCCACCCACCCAGGCCCACACCCGACATCAAGCAGAATCCTTATCTTCCCCATGGTTTCCCCCTCCATGGCAGGACGGTGAGGAGCCTCCAACTCAACTCACCTCTAATAGGATCCAGCGTCCAGGGAAGCACCATTCAGGGTCTGCAGTGAGTGGCTGTTCACTCTGCTGCGATTGGGGACCATTTTTTTCCTGGCTTTTGATTGGTCCCCCCGGAGATGTGACATGCAATGATGCCGACGGAGGGAGCACACATGCGTCCACAGGTGCTTCCTCAAGGCGTCTGCCCATCTCCACCCCTTTCCTGAAGCATTGGCATGCTTCTTCCCTGCCTCTACTAGGGGCCAGTCTAGGACCAACCACTGGCATCCCCCCTCCCTGGAGAAGGAGAGCAGTCCCTCAGATGCTTGATCCTTCTCCTTCCATGCCAAACCCCAGTGGCCCATGCTCATTCACGAACATGGGTTACCAGCATAGCACAGGTAAGGCATCCAGCGCCTCAGCCCTCAGCACCACCGGGCTGGTCATCAGTTGAAATATTAATGAAACAGTCTTTAAAAATTGAAATGATTTTAGCAGTCCTCCATTTTTCTGGATATTTTCCTTCAGTGGGACTCCAATTAAACAGTTTTGCACGAATAGGTGCTATGATATCTGTGCCTTTTAGAAATCGCCACTGATTGTCACTATATGACTAAGTGTCCCACTTCTCCCAGACCAACAAACTCAGCATTACCAGTCGGTGGCACTCACCCTCCTCCCTCTCTGCAAAACAAGACAGACCCCCATCCCCCCACCCAATTAGCACCCACAACCCTCCATCTGGCACCCAGCTTACCAGAAAAAAACCATTGGCAGTGGGCAGAGAGGTGGACAGTGACTGGCACAGACTCTCCTCTTACCTCTTTGACTGGATGCTGTCTGAATGAATGAAACTTAGAGCATGTGTATAGTACAAAACAACTGTTTCTACTGTATATGCATGCTCTATTCTATTCATTCAGTTGGTGACCAGCCTAGGTGGTCAGAGATGGGTCTGTGCCATTTACCACCATTTTCTTTGCACATTGCTGCCCGGTTTGGTTGGGTGGGTCAGGTACCAGGCGGGGGGTTTGAAGGTGGTGTTTGCTGACTGTGTGAGGGAGGTGACTCTGTCTTGTTTTGCAGGGCTAGGGGGAAATAGGGTTACTGAATCATAAAATGATGAGAAGGGCAGGAGGAGGTACTACTGAGCTGCAAGAGACATCTACATTACCACAAGGGGGATCTGAGCTGGCCCGGTGGTGCTGAGAGTTGAGGTGCTGGACGCCACACTTCATGTACAACAGCAACTTGGGTTCAGAAATGAGCATGGGTCGCCAGGGGTCAGCTGGGGGGAGGAGCTGTACTGAGCTGATATTTGGCAACTCTCCACTCCTGGGTAGGGTTAGGCACCACTTTGACAAGCAGATGGTTTCAGGAGGGAGGATGGTGTTAGGCACTTGGTGGAAGTCATGTCTCAGCATGGCTTCTCACCTGAACCTTGGTTCTTCATGCTGGCATCCTCAGGGCTGAGGATTAGGGACTTCCGCAGTCACTCTGGTAACTATGGAAAAACTCCAACCCTGCAACTCTGCAGCATGATCCCCGCATGTGGGGATAGGTGCCATGGATAGGTGGTACGCCACCACTGAGCCTGGGCTGGCCACGAAGGAAAAACTGTCCTATAAAAAAAAATTGGGGACCTGAGTGGAGGGGGGGTGCACCACTAGCACCAGGGATTTAATTATATGGGCTTTGAGTGATGGAGGGGGAAGTGCGTGTCTCTTTGTGCAATGCCTCAGTAAATACAAACGCACCAAGGCATTGCTGTGGAGATGCTAACTGATGCATAATGGCATGCAAATCGTTTCTTAGCACCTTGCATGTCTTGTGTGGTTATTAGCATGCTGGCAATTGAAGATGGCACCCAGGAGCAAAGGCACTATCTCATTTGGGATGCATTATCCCCCTTTGCTTTTGGGTGTCTGCTGCTAGCTGGGGGCTGTGGTGCGCTGCACCTCTACACTTTACATGGCACTACAACAACCTAATATCCATACGGCTAGTGCACACTAGACAGGACATATCACATTTAGAAATAGGCCTCCCTAATAACCATGTGCTACTTAGTATACTACACTATGATTTGAATGGTGCAATTGGCTGCTGCTGAATAAGGGGAGCTTTGTTTTTACAAGACCAAAGTGGCTTTCTTCTGCAAAGTCCATTGCTTGGTTGCTACTGCAAATAGGCTACTCTGCTCAACTGTAAAATAAACAAAAAGCTTCTAGTTGCATGTACTCTCAGTTCAGTGTAAGACAACCAAATTTACAGTGGCAAAAACATTTGCCATACTATGCAACTCCTGCTGATGCTTGCAGGATGGGGTCACTGCATGTTATAAACAGGATGTCTTCTCCAGTGACATTGCTAGTGGTGCTGCACATACTGCAGTATAATTTCCAAATTCCTGTGTCTCCTTGAGTGGGTGGAGTGGCATGCAGTCACCACAATTGTCACTACCTGATCCATGGAGGATATGAAATCATGCAGATGGAGAAATAATGGAGAAATAATGGTCATCTCTGATGTGACGTGGGGATTTTTTTATCTTGAATTTCTGAATATACTGTAAAATCTGGTAATATGTAGTCAGTTTAAAGGATGAATGTTCAAATGCTCAAACCACTGCTTACATTTCTCCTTCAGTTTCAGAATAGAGTTGTTCCACAGGTACTGTAGCACAGGTGGCAAATGCCAGAATATGACTTGTGTTTTCTTCTGTAAGTATAATTGTGAAATTGGTATGTCATTCCCTCTCAAACCGTTGGTCATTTTTCTCTGAATAAAAATGTATCACAACAGGTAGGAAGAATACTTCCCATAGTTGACAATATACCCACTTAAACATTGCTGACCATTCCCATGGGTCATTCTTGTTTAACTCCCAATAGCTGTGTCAGTTTTAAACTATCAAAAATCACTAAACAGGAATTAGAATGCCATAAAAAGATATTTAACTTTGGAAAATTGTTAGGAGCATCTGATTAAGTGACTGCTCTGACGTTCCTTGGGTTGGTCATTAAACACACTTTTGTAAAGTTATTTGAAAAATGGGAGGGTGCAGTACTGACAACACGTTTCAGTTTTGTACAGCCCATTCAGTTTCACAAAGTCATGCTTAAACAGCTCCCAGGTTTATGCCATGGTCTTCTGTGGATTCAGCATAGATGAAGATCCTGGTACTGTTACTATTTAGAGAGCTATGTAGTCTAAAGTGCTAGACAAATATCATCAACTACACTAAATATGCCAGAGTTTAGACGAATACATGTTATCAGGCCAACATGAGCAGATAATGTGTTAGTATACCATGGTGTGAGGTATGGCATCCTGAAAACATTTCTACTTTTTCCATCATTAATGATTTCACTGATCACAGATGTCACATGGCATTCACACGGTATGGATTTATTTGACAGGCCCATGTCCTTGCACATGCAGACTTTTGTAGGGCATGTATATTTTGGTTCTATCCACATCAGCTACATCTAAGGTGTTAATCACTCAATTTTATTGATCACGTCTAGAATCTTCTCACATTTTACTTACTTCCCAACTCCTTTATGAATGTGGAATTAATTCTAAAATGATGATATGGCAGCAGATGGACCATCTGATCAATGTGTATCTTGATTTGAAAATCTTCAAGCTTATCCAGTCCAGGAAATAGGTCATCATGCTCGCTGAGCAGTCTGTCAATGAACATCTCAACAGGCTGCTCTTTGATAACCAAATTGTGCTTAGTGTATTGCTGTACCATTTTAATTCAGTCTGTTTCCTACAGTCACCCAACTGAGCAGTGAGCCATTTACTTCTTCTGCTGCATAGATGCCTCATGGCTAATAACTGTGTAAGACTCAGGGGCACCATGACATTTCATGTGGCATCTGTGTAGGAACATCTTCACATCTGTTTTCATGAGTTTTGATTACTGTGTACTTTAACTGAACTTACATTCATCAGCCCCAGTGATAGCATTATCTGAATCTGCCTTGCCCATCACAACTGATGGATAGATAGATGGATAGACAGAGAGAGAGATAGATACATACATACATACATACATAGAGAGAGATACAGATAGAGAGATAGACAGACAGACATATAGACAGATAGACAGAATGGAACTTGCCAGGATGCAATGTAGTGTCACAGATTCTTTCATGACAAAAGGAATTAACTGACTTTGAAATTGTCTTGTTTCCTGCAGCAGTTCTGCTGCAGAATGCTGCAGTATTGTAATGCATTCTGGTGGGCTGCATAGTAGAGGGACAGATGTACAGATAGATAGATAGATAGGCAGACAGACAGACAGATAGACAGATAGATAGATATGGATAGATAGAGATGGACAGAGATAGACAGAAAGATAGACTGACATACAGACAGATGGATGGACAGACAGACAGAAAGATAGACAGACAGATGGACGGACGGACAGACAGATAGACAGACAGACAACCATAGATTTTCAAATCAAAACACAGATGTTTCTATAACCTGTTAAATTCCATTACAGTTTTCCTCACTGATTAATACCTAGGTCTGGAAGCAAAGAAAAGGCTGCTACTAAAGTAAAATGTGACGCTTCCAGTATCAAACACTTGGAGGAAAATAACAAATGGAATACTCACCTTACCTGTACTAAAAACAGCTTCTTGACAAAGTGAATGCAAGCGAAACATGGAGACAATGGGGTTTGCCTGACTCACCACCACCAACACCAGTTTGTTGCTGCATTTACAGTAATAAATTGCATTTTGCACACTTCAGCATCTGTCTAATAGCTGGTGTTCTTTGTGCAGGTGAGGAGGAGGAGCATTTGTTGTTTGCTTCCATATTTCTAGATCTCTTCCTTTGTAATTACTACATGAGTATAATTTATTTATACAGGGGTCAGAGTTTAATATATTGTTGGCCTGCTCAGCATTCAGGCTTTGATTTGCAAGACGCAATAACGTGGTTTGCCATTATGTACAGAAGGCTTTCTTTTCCATAAACCAGACAGGATGTCATTAGGTACTACCTCTGGAGTGATGGGGACAGGCACCTCTATACTGCAGAGTCTGTATTTTACAGTGCCCCAGTTTTTTAGGTAGATATTTTTATTACTAAGTACAAAATTCATTATTATCTAGTCTGTTATGTGTCACAATATTACTTACAAGCTGTTCCTGCTTAGTTTCAGATACTTGCATCTTAGATAGTTTCATAATTTCCCCATGTTGAGTGGTTTTGACTTGAGTAAGCCCTGTTAGGATCATCCAGTACCCTTCTTTCTGCACGGTATGATGTCACCATGGTGACAACTTTCCCATGACTGACACTAAAGCGACAACAGCGCCAGATCACTGTAGTGTTGGCGTGGGACCCCAGCACTGCTTTCTGGGGATACTGCACCCCCTCCCCAAAGCAACTCCAACTCGGAGTTGATTAATTTAGTAGTGGGGGAGTGCTGGGGCAGAGCCCCCTGAAGAAAACACATTCTGGAGTGACTTCCTTTATGCTGACCGCAAATGCAGTTGACATAAAGGAGTCACTGTAATGTCGGTCGACAACGAAATTGTTGACCAACTGTCATTCATCCTTTCTACATAATTTGTTAATCAATTTTTTACAATCTCATGTTGTGTTTCACTGTTGTTATCAGTGAAACTGCATGTTGTTTCATCTCAGGCATTAGTGATTTGGTACTAAACATTTACTGCTTTCCTGGTTTTGCATGCTAAAACGTTTATGCTTCACACACTCTGTTTTTCTGAAGATGTAAAGTAAGCCATCACAGTGCTATTTGGATATAGGGTATTCTTGCCTTTCTGCTCTGTGATATCCATTAATGTATCACAAATGTCATTCACTTGTTCACCTGCAGAGTGCTGCAAAAAGGCCTTTTATCTCTTGTGGCATTCAGCGTTAAGTGCAGGCGACAATCACTTTCTCCATCTTATGCCCAGTGCACCAGCTTCTGTACTGACACCAAATGGGAGGAGGAGGAGGAGTGCTATTGCTATTCGCAGTTCTTAACTCTCATGTTTTTTTCTTCTTTCTATATACAAACTTTTCCCTTCAGGTTTCTAACAGGTAATACAGTGTCTTTTTGTTAAGCTGCTGGCCATTTAATATTTTGTCACCATGGTAATGTGGGGCTTGGAACCAAAGTGTTTTTTAACAGACAGATTTTCTCTAGGCTGCAGTCCTCTTATCTTATGCAGTTCAAACAAATCTCTAACATATGTGCTGCCCCTTGACACCTTCTAGTACATCAAGTCAGTCCTTTACATGTTCCTTTAAGGCTCGACCCATTAAAAAACAGAACTTATACAGAGGAGGAGGAGGACTTAAACAGATAAGGAGCGGTCCACGGTATGGCTAAAACTTTGTGCTGTCACAGATTGTCCTTTGTCACCTTTCTATTAAGCTGTCCTTTATCTAGTTCAGTTATTCATTAGTATTTATTTAGATTTCAAATAATTGCAAGTACTCTATTTTAAATACGTACACCCTATGTTTCAGCAGCATTCTCAGTTGTTTGGCATACCCAGTGTTCGATGTCAACACTCTAGTGCCAGAGGTATTCTAACTAATGATAGACACTGCTACTTAAACTTAAAGATCACTGTGAGCATATGGGATAACTTTAACCCAAAGATCAAAGTTACAACATGGCAGTTTCATGATTTTTTTTTTATTTAGCCATTTAGAAATGTTGGCCAGGAAAAGCATACTGAGCAAAAGCTTATTTCTAGTTATTGCCTGGGGAAGAGGGCATAGGTAAAATGAAAATACAATTCCTACAAAACACAGATGTGAACCGGTAACAAAATGAAATTCAGATGAGGAGCAATACAGGGGTACAATATATACACAGTGGTATGGTATACACACTGTATATGAATTTGTTGCAAAAAAAAAAAAATAAGTTTATGAACTAGTTAGGGATTTTAAAGCTAAAAGTAAAGAAATCCAATTTTAGGGTTTCTGAACCCTAACTCCGCCTACCTCACCCATGCACTTGCCCTGTGAACATGATCAAATTAAATGTCAAATCACAACCCAGATCCCAAACCCAATGGGTCCATCATGAAGCACGTTAGGGCTCATGTTTTGTTTCATGCATGGTCTGACTTTCCTTCATTTGCTGTTTAAGAACCCTAACGATGCATTAACGTATTTCTTTGTTATTAATTTCCTTACTTTTTGCAAACATAGTCGCAACTTGCTTCACACAGGACTCTTCAGGCTCTGTGTGAAACAATACATGAGTCTAAACTTGCTTTGTGCAAAGCAGGACATGCAGGTCCCTTTGTGTCATATGCAAAACAGGATCTGTGTCCTAACTTGCTTCACACAGGGACATTCAAGCCCAGTGTGATGCAAGACATGTAGGACCCTTTGGGTTCTGCATGAAACAGGACCTATGTCCTAACTTGCTCGACACCAGCAGAACACCATGCAGGTCAGCCCTAGCTGGAAAATGGTGCATGGCAGGTGCATGGCTAAGTCTAGTCACCGGACAAGAATACAGACCCTCTGGAGAGTCCTGCCTAGACCCCAGTGCCCTAGGCACCAGTCCCTGTATGATATATATGCAAAGGTCCATGGACAGGAGTAGCAGTGAATTCATCAGGCAAGGGCAGGTCATGAACACCTACAATGCACTGCCTACAGTGTTGCTGCCATATGCAGGGAGGCAGCAGGAATGTGGGGTGAGATAGTGGCCATATAATGGTCCTTGGACAGTGGACTCAAACAGATATGCAGAATCCTTGGATGGAGCCTTGATGGCCTAACACAGGCAGTGCAGGCGTATTACTGGCCATGGGCAGCTCCACTTGCATCCCCACCACTGGCAGTGCGGTTCCAGGCAAAGAGGCTCCCACAGGTGAGTCAGATTTGGAGCCTGCACCAGTGGGTGAGCTTGATCCAGAGTCTGCACCCATGGGTGATCTGGAGCCAGAGCTAGTGCCCTCACACACATGCCAGCCTGACCTGCAGCCCGCACCCATGGGTGAGACCGAGCCCAGCAGCCTGATCTGGCCATGGGAGAAGCAGAAGGTGAAGTCACAGGGCAGCAGGAGGCACAGTGCCACCTGTGTAAAAACACACAGAGGTGAGGGCACCTGTGGCACTGGGCACTCAGAGCAGAATACACAGCACACATCATGACAGGCAGCTAATGTAAAAGTATACACACCTCAATATCCCAGACCTTCACCTCCATCACACAGCACCCCAGACTTCATTCATCTCAGTGTGTGAAATAGTTCTGCATGACCTAGGCCCTGCATGCATGTCTGGCATGTTACTCTGGGCCATGCCCTCCTCCTGTCATCAGCCATTGCTAGGAATGTACTCTCCATCAATGGCACTATTGCTGGGAGGTGGTTTCATGCCCTTGAGCACAGGTGGGTGCTTCCAAACAGCTCATGTTGTGTATCATATAGCAGATAATGAACACCTCGCACTCCTTACTGGTTGTGAGATGCAGGGTTCCCCCCATCCCAAAAGGCCCTATCTTGTGTGCAGAAAGCATATATGGTTGCCATAGACTGTCAGTAGTGCACCTGTCACCTGCCAGAGGCACCTGCTGATGAACAACTGGCTCTTACCAGCCACAGCCCCAGTCATACCTTGAAAGGTTCTAGTCCCGTAGTATACCAGGGCTGTTGGTACCTGTGTCCCATCCTCCAGGGCAAAACTGCAGTGGGTTCTTGTTCACAGACATAACCCTAACAGCTGTCACAGCTCCACTATGGTGTCCATATCGAAGCAGTACCTGCCAAAGTGCTGTAGCTCTGTCAGTGCTGATGTGTCCATCTGTGGCAGGGATATCCAATGCTGGTATGCTTGGTTTCTTTGTGCCCCTTCCTCATGGTGCACTTGTATGATCACCATGTTGATCAGGATCCCAGAGCACACTGCTGCACTGTTCCTATGGCCACAGACCTTTCCCCACCCCAATGGCCATGCATTTGATCTGCTGTCTGTGGGCCCCTTTAAGTTCCATCTGAACGGTTCAATTACTGTTTGACAGGTGTGGTTCATGGTGTCATGGCAGGACACCCATATGTGTGGTACTTCACTATCATTGCAGATGAGCCACCGTTAGGATACCTCAGAAGAAGCTGACATGCCCATATCTAATGCCCATGAATCCAACTGCATATATACTGTGGACCCTCACCCTAGAGAGAAATGGGTTCAGGTACAGGGACCAGGACAGCAAGTACTGTCGGCTCATGAAGCCTGTCTGGGTGAGTGGCAGGGTGTATATGGCAGTATTTCCCCTTACGCCATTGCATGCATGTAATTTGTGTGGCCTCACCATGCCTGATTACCTCTTTGTATCTCATTTCAGGAGTTGCAGAAGCCCGTAGAGACCCTCGTGCTGTGGAGAGTGAGACCAGGGCACCAGCAGAACCACCCTATAGTACATGACCTGGCCTGCACAGGGATATGGATAACTGGCACCCGCTGGACATATGCGCAGATGATGAGGATAATGAGAGTGCAGAAGAAACAGGACAGGCAGACATGGGTGCTGAGCAGGAGATCCCTGGCCTAGACTTTCTCTGGTGGGTGTTGTGGCCCAGAATCACCTGCGCAGCCAACAGGAGTGTACAAAGAATGAACCGGTAACTGTTCCATGTTCCAGATATCAATCAATCAATCAATCCAAATCTTTATTTATCCAGGTGAAACATCGTTGAGCCAAGCTTATTTGCAAGATGGACCTGGTTAGGTTAAGCTATTACAACATATAAGTACAACCAGAAAGGTAGTACAAAAGGTATAAGGATTACAAAAATATACAACAACATAGATAAGTGCGTAGAAACTTTATTTACAAGTGTGATATCAATTCATTGAACAAGTTCTTTAACTTTCCAGATGTGCATCATAATTCAGTGTAAAACTGAAAGAAGGGACAGGGTGGAATAGGGTGGATATAACAAAACAAAGTAATGCGAATGAGTACAAAAAAATATATTGAAAAACAAGTCCACAGGAGACATTGGAGCATATAAGCAACTAGTATTTAAGGCAGTAGTGTAAAAGGAAGGCAAATACATGTATACAGTCTGTACACAGAGGAAAGGGAAGAACATGGGGGCGAGATGAGGAACAAGACTGGAGGGACATAATGGGATGAGAAGAGAGAGATTAGCAGGAAGCAGAATAGAGGAAAGTGGGGGAAAGAGGAAATAGCTAGGGATGCTGAGGGGAGAGTAGCAGGGGAGTGGACACAGAGATAGTCTCAACCAGAGGATACAAGTGGTTTCTATCCTGATGATGGGAGACAGAGGCTAATTGGGAGGAAGGGAGTGAATGGGGCAGAAATGGGGAACAAGAGGATGGAGAAACTGTCTTAGAGGGTCAGTGGGCAGTGCCAGAGGTTTTTTTTGTTAGCATACTGTGCATGTCGGGATGAGGTACTACGGGAGACACGGGCCCAGAGCGAGGATGGGAGTAGCAATTGCATACTTCTTTGAATGATAGGGAGTATAAGCTCTTGAAGGCGGAGAAGCAGACAGGGGTGCACAGCTTGAGATTTTTTTGTATTTTGTTCCAAAGTGCGGGCAGCACGTAGCTTATTGCTGCTCTGCCAAAGCGAGATTTAGCCCTAGGTACTTTGAGTGAAATGAAAGTAGAACTTCGTAATGCATAGTTACCTATTTGTTTACAGGAAGGCAGTTGTTAATGTAAAGATGCAGTTTTTTTGAAATAGCTCTGAAAGTCCAAAGTGCGGCTTTTCTCTCTCTCTCTGAGATTTAAGGGAAGTCCAACCTACAACCATGTACAGTGAACAGTGGTGCATGCCGAGTGGGAGACCCGTTATGAATGTCAGGGCTCTGTGGTGGAGTGTGTCCAATTTAGATAAACAATAGGTAGGGCAATGGCTATAGATGATATCCGCATAATCTACCAACGAAAGAAATGTGGATTGGACCAGTCGTGGCTTAGCATCTCTACTAAGGGATTGGTTGATTCTAAAGAAAATTCCCAGTCTCTGCCTTAGTCATTTTAGAAGATCATCAATGTGTTCAGTGAAGGGAAGTCAGTGGTCTAACCACACTCCCAGGTACTTGAATTTTGGAACATATTCCAGTTTTTCGCCTAGTAAAGTGGTGATCTGGGGTACTGGGCTGGTAGTTGCAGAGTTGATTAAAAGGGTAGATGGAGAGAAGAGCATAGCTTTCATTTTTGTTGGCATTGAGGAGGAGCTTTTTATGAATAAGTTGGCTTTGTAGTAGATTGAATTCTGATTGTAAATCTTCACAGGCCGCTTCTGGTGTTGAGCGACTTAAGTATAAGACAGCATCATCTGCGAACAGGTGAATACTAGCCTTGTTTATGCAAATGTCGATGTTGTTGATGTATATTGCAAACAGTAGTGGACCTAGGATAGATCCCTGGGGCACGCCCCGCTGAACAGGTTTAAGAGGTGACAATTCGCCTCCGGCTGTGACTTGCTGGAGGCGTCCTGTAAGATAGTCAGTGAACCAACACAATGATGAGGAATCTATGCCTATAGACTGCAGGGAAAGGAGGAGCAGGCTGTGATCCATGGTGTCGAAAGCCTTGCTTAGATCCAGAAAAGCAGCACAGACATAATTCTTAAGGTCCAACTCCCTCTGTCAATCATTGGTCACTTTGGCTAGGGCTGTGATGGTGCTATGGTTGGCCCTGAAACCAGACTGCATTGGGTTTAGTAGATTTAACGTTTCGAGATGGGACCGCAGCTGTGCATTCACTATTTTCTCCAATAATTTGGATAAAACAGGAAGGATGGAGATCAGCCTATAATTGTTAAGGTAACAGGGGTTCCCTGATTTAAAAAGGGGGATGACATGTGCGGTCTTCCATACAGGTGGCAGAATGCCCTGAGACAATGATAGATTAAATAGGTGGGTAATATGGCACGGCTAATATGTGATAGGCAATTTTTATTAAGTATGGGTCTAAGGAATCAGAACCAGCGGTTTTCCTGGTATCCAATTGCAGAAGTAAATTTACCACCTCTTTTAATGACGCAGGTTGGAATGCGAATATCGAGTCAGTGACAGGGGGATCAGGATGGGAGGTAGCGATCTGGGTGCACAGGGCACATGCTGGGGAAGTATAGAAAGCTAGGCCTGCGGAGGCAAAAATGGTTATTGAATGATTCTAAGATCTCCAAACTACTGGTGATGGTAGAATTCCCAGAGTTGATCTTGGTCGGGAGGATTGCCTGAATTGTGGCTGGACAGGTCCTTGAAAGCTTTCCAGAATTTAGCTGGGTTCTTGGTAGCAGAATCGGACTCTGAATGAAAGAAAGCAGCCTTTGAATCTCTGACCATTTTCATACAGACATTTCATAATCTCCTGAAATGGTCCCAGTCCGTAGGGGTGTTGAGTCTGCGGGCTTTTTTCCATAGCTTATCCCTTTTGAGCAACATAGCCTTGAGTTCAGGGGAGAACCATCTACAGACTTTGTTCCTTACGCGGGTTATTACCAGTGGAGCATATTTTTTGAGAGCCCCTGACAAGATATCCTGGAGGATATCGTACGCTGAAATAACAGATTTTGCCAGACAGAAATCCTGCCAATGTAGGGCGTGTTTGAGCTCGTCCAGATAAGCTGTCACGTCAAAGTTACACCTTGATCTCTTCACAGAGAACTTGGATGTGTAGTGCGGTTTGCTGGAAGCTCTTACGCAAGCAATGAAACAATGGTCACTGATGTCAGAAAATAAGGTGCCAGTGTGCATAAAAAGATGAGGTTTGCTCACCAAGATAACATCCAGAAGGGTACTGTCATTAGGGTTCCTTTTGTTGTGCCACATTGGTTCAGTAATGAGTTGAGAAAGTCCATGGTCGTTGCAGAAGGTTGCGAGTGGGGTTGAGGCATTAGATAGCCAATCAAGGTTAACGTCCCCTATAATGACTTTGCCACTTCGGGCAAGCACCTCATCCTCATAGCTGCTTTTAAGCTTCAGCTGCCCGCCGACTACAGTGGCGAGACCAGGAGCCTGCCTACTGCCACCCGCCCACTGCTCTCCAAGCACATGCTTGCTGCCCACTTCGGGCAAGCACCTCATCCTTGTAGCTGCTTTTAAGTTTAAGCTGCCTGCCGACTAGAGCGGCGAGACCGGGAGCATGCATGCTGCCACCTGCCCACTGCTCTCCAAGCACAGGTAATTGCTGAAGCCAGATCTTCAGCCCCCAGCGGCTGTTGCAGTGAAGATCCTGGATTGTTTTTCCAAATTCCTGGTGCCATATGACTGCAGTGCCCCCATTGGCTGCTCACCATCTTGGTGAACTCCCTGAGTGGCTAGCTCTGGAATCCAGTGTGGCTGCTTTCCCAGGACTAACTGCATGCCCGCGCACAAATTTTGTAGTCAGTGCTGCCTGGCCCTCGCTACTAGCGTGTGCACATAATACCAATTACAGCTAAACTGAAAACTGGGATTCCTACTGCTGATTTTTGTTTGTTTAAGGACTGTTACTAGCCTGTATTTGCTCATTCTGGTAGAAAAAAAAGAGAGTAAAATGCTGTTTGTTTGCTTTGTTTTAGCCTAGCTAGACCCCTTAATCTTCCCATTCTCTCCTTTGTGTGTCTCTTTGTGTGATTTTTTCGCCCTCCTCCCACCGCCTCCTCCACAAGTTCTTAAATACACCTAAACCACTCCCCCTTTTGTGCACCTCCTCCCATTGGCCATCTTGCCCTACACAAATTTAAAGCTGTAGAACACCTCCTAGAGTGTGGTCCTGCCCCCACAGAACTACATTTCTAAAAGCACCTTGTCTCACCACTCCCTCCTCTCCCCCTTCATAAGGCTGACCACGCTAATTCTCTCCTACTACTTCCGACGAGAACCCTCCAGGGCTTCCAGCTCATCCGCCACAAGAACCACGGCTACCGGGCAGTCGGCACTCCCGAAGCCGCTGCCCGAGACCACTTGCTCGGACTCCAGACCCAGAGAGGTACAGCAAAGCTGCAAACCAATCAGAGTGCAAGTGCCTTCTCCAGGCTTGCTCTGAATGGTCCTTCACCCCTTCTTATCTTTTCTTTGTCTCCTGAGCTAAAAAGGCACTTTTTTTTTTTTTTTTTTTTTACTTATGCTTGCTAATGTATGCCTGTTTTGTTAGAATCTGCCTGTAAACTGATACCCCTCCCCCCAAACATGAGGCCCAGACTCTCGCGGTCAAAATTAGATTGGGCTCTAAAACAATCATCATCATCTCAGCCTATATCCCCCCGAGAAACCAGAAACCGCATTTGAATCCATCCTCCACGTGGTCTCCACCTCCCAAATGCTAATGAAACCATATTAATGGGTGACTTCAACATCGACTGGGCATCCCATCCTCCTCCGTCTTCAGAGATGCTGCCCAGGCTATCGGTCTCTCCCAAATTATCACATCCCCAAGGTAGCGACACAAGAACCGGGACATCCTCACTACTAGATCTCATCTTTACCAACAGGCCAAAAATATTACCAGGCTTCAGTGCTCCCTGACTCTATCAGTGACCACTCCCCGGTTATCTGCTGGTGGTCGGGCAAACTGCCCACTGCACCACCCAAAACCACATGGCACCGAAAAATCAAAAAAGGAGGCATAAATAACCTCAAAGAATACCTAGCCAATAGTTACTGGCTTCCCTTATACAACGCACAATCAGTTGATGCCGCTCTTGCCCACTTTATAGCTACCTTTAACAAAGCCTGCGATATATATGCTCCCCTCACTAGGCAGGTCGTGAAAACCAGGTCTACACCATGGATGACACCCTCCCTCCTAAAACTCATGCAACACAGGGACAACCTCTGGCACAGGGCCATAGACTCCCAACGCTCCCAGGACAGACAACTCTACAGGGAGGCTCGAAATAAATGCACCTGGGCCACCACGGCAGGCCAAGGCTGATTACTATCAGCACACCTCTCCTCCTCCTGGGAGATGGGAGAAAGTTCTGGAATAACATACAAGAAATTAGCGGCAAATCACGTTTCCCCACCCCTACCCAACTAAGTCTGAGCAGGGACGTTACCCAAGATCCTGCTAAAATCACTGAAGCCCTCAGTGAAACTTTCTCAGACCTCTCACATATCCTCCCTTAACTTCTACCCCCAAACCCTCCTCTACTCCACTTATGGCGAGACAGCCTCCCTCCCTCCCCTTTCCGGTTCCGTACCATCCCTGCTCCTTAGCCAAGTGTTACATCTCCAAAGCAATCGCTAACTTTCGCTTCAGCAACGACTCCTGGACCTAAAACTCATAAAGCTTACCCTTGATATCACCATAATCCATCTCACACATATCCTAAACCTCTCGCTTTGCCTCGGCCAATTCCCACTACCTGGAAAAAGCAGCCAGATCACCCCTATCTTAAGGCGGTGATCCCACCCTCCCAGGAATTATAGACCAATCTCTATACTCCTCCTCTCTCCAAAGCCCTGGAAAAATAGTCTCAGACCAACTTACTGAGCATCTAACAAAACACAACCTGCTCAGCAAGGAACAGCATGGGTTCAGAGCTGGCCACAGCACCATCACGGCTCTCACTGAGCTCACAACATTCATCCATGAGGTGCTCGACCAAGGGTCACTAGCAGGGGCTATCTTTATAGACTTAGCTAAGGCCTTGACACGGTCAGCCACAATTACTCCTTCAAGTCCTGCCGCAACTAAATGTAGTCTCCGAGGCCGCTGCCTGGCTAAGGACTACCTCACAGAGCAGCTCATGACAAGTAAGAATAAACTCCACCATCTCCACTCCCAAGCCTGTTCGCTCCGGTGTTCCGCAGGGGGTCAATCTTAGGCCCACTGCTTTTCACTCTCTTCATAATTCTCTCCCCAAAGCCTGCAGTGGTCATCTCTTACTCTATGCGGCAGCCGGTTCTCTACGGAAACACCCCCAACCTGTCGTACTCCAGCACACCCTCCAGGAATACTTCCGGGAGCTGGAAAATTAGTTGCTGACCACCGACTGATCATTAATTATTCCAAAACAAAGGCCATGACCTTTGCTCACGCCAAAGCCCGCACAGATAGCTCTTCACATTTCCAATGCGGATGGTTCCTGCTGGGCCGCCGTCAATCACTTCAAATACCTGGGGGTCACCCTGGATACCTCCTCTCCTACCACAGACATATCGCCTCCTCTCTGCAGCAATCAACTCGAGTGGGTACCCTCTACAGAATCAAAAACAGTCTGCCGCATGCCATGCAGATAGCTGTCACATCCTCCATCCTCTCCCTAATCGATTACGGGATTGTAATCTACGGCACTGCTGTAATGCTCCACCTAAGCTGCATAACCACTAAGCTAAACAAAGCATGTCGCTTGTCTCGGTTGTGACAGACTCACTCACACCTGCGACCTATACAAACTGACTGGCTGGCTTAATTTCCACCAAAGGCTCCAAGTACCACACCTGCATTCTAGCAAAAGATCCACCTCAGCTAGTAACCGCCCTTCACCCACATCATCAAACGGCCCCTCTCAGGCGTATTACCAGACTCACGACTTCCACATCCTTCGTGGTTCCCCCATGTCGAACGTCCCTTGCGCAGAGATCCCTCCGCTACCGTGCCCCCAATTGGCTAAACACTCTTCCGCCCTCCCTCTCCCAATCCCGCAGCATCCATCTCTTCAAAGCAGGCCTAAAAACCTTCCTACTGGGTAGCTCAAAATGTGAATGCTACGTTGGCCTACCTGTCTCCTCTCCCCTCCCCCACACACCCACACAGGGGCCCTTCTGACCTTTCTAACCCCCCCATGCTCAACCCAGGGGTCGCAGGTATGGCTCCTACCTGCCCAAACCAGAGAGAGAGAAAAAAAAAAAAAGTCTCTCTGCCATGATACCGACAATTACTTCAGTAATACCACTTGTTTAGTATGTATTGAAAGTTGCCTTCCATTGCCTTTACTGTCATAAGTCTCTCCACCCTCTGTAACCACGAGAGCTAATGTTACTAAAATGTGATTGTACATAAATCTGTAAATAATTTGTGCTTGTATATAACTTACCTGGCCTGTTCCGTCTGTCTTCCCCCAACTCGTGTTCCCCCCTCCACCCTTTGTAACCGACGTGGAGCCTTTGCAAAAGAGTCTTTGACTCAAAGGTTTGTAATTACCAATTTCAGTAAATAAAAATAAATAAAAAAGCTGCTCTTGCTAGATTGATTAAGTGAAACAGCCCTTTTCTTTGCCTCTTAACTGCCGCCCAGACTTCAAGGCGCCAAGAAAATCAACCCCTTTCATTTGTAAATTAGTTTTGTCACTGGGTAGCTCAACCATTGTCTGGGACCAGTACTAATTGGCTTCGCTTTCTCTTCCCCTTCAGCTGAGAACCCTCCAGGGCTCCCAGCTCATCCGTCGCAAGGCAGCGGCCACGGGCAGTTAGGCTTCCAGTCACCGCCTGAGACCACTTGCTGGGACTCCAGATCCAGAGGAGATGCAGCAAGCCGCAGAATTTTTATGCTCACCGTCCCATCCCCTCCTGACCATTATTATATAGACCTCCTTGCCCTCCACCCCTGCCATTGGCTTTCCTACAAATCTATCCTCCCCACCTCCCTAGGATGCCCACAGACATATAAATTTTGGGCTGCCACTTCAGGTTCAAGTGTCCCTTCCTAACTAACCCACCGCAGTCTCCCCTACCACTCCTCTTAGATCAGATTTGTGACTTCTTATTACTGTCCCTAGTCGCTGTGTCATAGTAAATTCTCCTTGTTCCGTACAAATGGTTTCAGCGCTTACATCCCTTTGCTGACCCTGTGGTGTGTAGCCATAGCTGGTGATACTTCTTAGATCATGTTTATGACTTCTCATAACTATCTCTAGTTGCTGTGCCATAGAAACATCTCCTTGCTCCCTTCAAGTGGTATCGGCACCTATATCCCTTTTTAGACCCTGTGGCGCATAGCCTTACCTGGGGATACCATGCCCAGATTAAGCCCTTACAACTGTTTCTCTTTCTGACCCCCAGACTTTAACCATGGAACTTGCAATCTGGCTCTACCTATGTAACGCCTTATGCACCCTACCCTTATTAGGGTACACGCCAGATAGAATTTACCCCAAAGAGGACTCGTATCCCCTACCACAAGAATGTCTACTCATGGAGTCCCTATACAGCCTTGTTATGCCCCAAGTTGTTGTATCCACTTTCAGCTGAGTCTCCCTCTCGGACAGCCGCCGGCATCTCGTTACCTACCCAAGGAATGTTACCTACTCGGCCCAGTACCTGCATCTACTGGTGTCATATGGCTAGGATCTTAGCATGTGTATCACTAGGACTGAACAGTACAAAGAATAGGTCCTTGCATTCCTACGCCAATACTTTCACTAGCCAAAGAAGGTTTAGTTCTTCCAAATTACCACTTGTTGCCCTGAGGAAAGTTGTACTCCTCCTCTTGCTATCCTTAGGTAATGTTAAACTTAACCCTGGTCCTCTACAAGCAATTCCTTCGCTGTCCAAAGTCATGAAGTATAAAGGTATCAGCTTTATGCATGTTAATGTGTGTAGCTTCTTAAAGAAACCTCACCTCAATACAGGCTTGGGCTATCCACACAGAGCCAGATGTACTTGTCATACAGTATCTGAATCCTGGCTTCGTCCATCCATGCCAGACAAAGAGGCCAATATCCCCAACTATCTGTTATTCAGAGAAGATAGACTAACCAGAGGCGGTGGTGTAGCCATCTATGTTAAGGACAAGTTTACGGTCGCTACCCTCAACACTACATCAACTGCCAATGCCTTTGAGTGCCTGTCCTTAAAAATTGAAATATCTACATCAATGGCCCTCCGTGTCATAGAATGTTATAGACTCCCATCCTCGGGGTCACAGCTCCTGTCCCACCTATCATCTACTATGAGTACCGACACAATGGAAACAATTATACTTGGGGAACTTAACTATGACTGTCTGTCAAGCGCATCTCTTCCACATAAATCCTTCTGTGACTCTCATGGGCTCACTCTACTTATTAATGAACCTACTCGTATCAATAAGAAAAACCCTATGAAAAGTACATTATTAGAGGTACTTCTAGTAAGCAAACCCTATTTCTTCTCCCATGCTGGGATCTTTTTGGCCAAGATTAGTGACCATTGCTTCATTGCGGCATAAGAGCAGTCCCTAAATCAACAGCCTCAGCAAAGTTCTCTACCAAAAGATCAAAACGGAATTTTGACCCGCTTGCATATATCAATGACCTGAAAGCCTCCCTGCTTTGGCAGACCTTTTATTTAGCCAAATCAGTAGAAACAGCATATGCCATTTTCCACAAAATTGTATCCAGCGCTCTTAACACAAACGCACCCTTAGTCAAAACCCGCATAAAGGCTAGAAAGTGTCGTTGGTTTACAGCAGACATCAAGGCAGCACTATTAAAAAGAGACAAGCTCTGGGAGCTAGCATGCAAATCTCACAAAGCTGAAGACTGGCATCTTTTCAGAACAGCCAGAAACCACTGTACAAAGCTAATTCGGGAAACTAAGTCCAACTTCTATCGCTCTGAACTCGACACTGCCTCCAACTGCCCTGCCAAGTTCTGGTCCACAATAAAAGAACTTTCTGGTAATACCACAGGAAACACTCTCCCCTCAAAAATTATTTTTGACAATGTAACTATCAACAACAATAAAGAGATACTACAAGCCTTCAACAATCACTTTGCTACTGCAGGGCTAGCTTTTGATAACTCACTTGCATGCAACCTATGCTCCCAGCTTACCACACAACCTTCAGAATCTAGTCCCTAAGATACAGCCTTTTCATTCTCTCCTGCCTCACTAAAAGAGGTCGCAGATCTCCTCTTTCAGTTGGACATCACAGAAAATGCTGGCGCTGACACCTTCGATCCATACTACCTAAAGATTGCCTATCATGTCTTGGCTGTACCTATTACGCATCTATTTAACTTGTCCCTTTCTCAAGGGACCCTCCCCAAACTGTGGAAGACCACACATGTTATTCCGTTGTTTAAATCCGGAGACCCCTGTGATCTAAACAACTACAGGCCCATCTTCCTTCTCCCGGTACTATCAAACTTCTGGAAAAAATTGTGGATGCCCAGCTGAAATCTTTCATAGATGATACTAACCTGCTAAACCCAATGCAATCTGGTTTCAGAACTGAACAAAGTACAATCACGGCCCTGGCCAAGGTGACAAATGACTGGCAGCGAGAGCTAGAGAACAAAAAATTTGTCTGCACCGGTTTTCTAGACCTAAGTAAGGCCTTCAACACTGTCGACCACAGCCTCCTTCTTTCTTCATTAAAAGCTATTGGTCTACATTCTACCTCCTTGCATTGGTTCCACAACTACCTTTCTGATAGGCACCAACAGGTCAAGGCCAAAGGTGAACTCTCCCCCTCAAAGCTGTTAAAAAGAGGCGTCCCGCAGGGATCCATCCTGGGGTCACTCCTATTTGCCATCTACATCAACCATATAGACTCAGGCATCAATGAGGCAAAAATTCATCTGTTTGCAGATGATACAGTGATCTATCTAAGCCGTACAACTCCTGAAACTGCCCGTAGTGACCTGCAAGCTGACTTCAACATACTTCAATACCAGCTCCTTAGTAAAAAATTGCTACTTAACACCAAAAAGACAAAGGCGATGCTATTTTCACCTATTAACTATGCAGCCTACCCTGCTCTACCCCCCATCACCACCCTCCTAGGAGAAACCCTGGAATTTGTGCTGAAATTCAAATACGTGGGTGTCTGGCAAGACTTCAAACTGTCCTTTGCAGAACACCTGGAGGATTTGTTAAAAAAACTGAGGCAGAGACTAGGTCTCTTCTTCAGGTTAAACCACTTACTAACTACAGAGGCCGAGAGACAGCTAGTTCAGTCTACGTTCCTTTCCCTAATTGATAACGCCGACTTTATATACAGCCAATGTGCTACTTCATACCTTGGTAAATTGGACATACTTTACCACAGAGCCCTGTGCTTCATCACTGGTCTCCCCTTCTCCACCCATCACTGCTCTTTATATGCGGCCATAGGTTGGACCTCCCTACACTACAGACGAAATAAAAATGCAGCTCTCTGGACATAGAGCTATCACTGGCAAACTTCTGCAATACCTTGTTGATTGCCTGCCTCTCAATATGCCTGGAACCTATGCCTTAAGAAGCTGTTCACTGATTTCTCTGAAAGTGCCCAAAGCCCTAATGCATTTTGGGAGAGCTGCCATAGGATTCGTTCTACCGTCACTCTGGAGTGTGCTACAGAAATCACTGAAACCGAGGACTCCTGTGAGTATTACTTTGTTTAAGTCCTTACACTCAAAATACATTACAGAAGCCTGCAACTGCTTCCAACAATCCTACCTCTGGAGTGTGCTACAGAAATCACTGAAACTGAGGACTGCTGTTAGTCTCACTGTGTTTAAGACCTTATACTCAAAATACATAACAGAAACCTGCAAATGCTTCCAATGATACTAGCTTACTTACACCCCCCCTTCCACATCCTCCCTGCTTTTCCCATCCTCCTTCCTTCTTGTATCAGTGCATAACTTGTCCCTGAGCCACCTACTTATCTACCGCCCTAAATCTCACCCTCCCTCACCCACCTATTCCTTGTATACCCACAGCATCTCATTCCTTCACTCCTAGCATTATCCCAGTTCCAGGCCCCCCCCCCACTGGCTGCCCACTTCTCCCGATACATGTCTCCCCCTTGATATGCCTGGGTCTTTTTAAACTGACTATGTAGGTCTCTTCGCTTGTAGCATCCACTTCAGCTAATCTCTTCACTGGACTATAATGCCTTTACCTTACAGGAATACTAAACCATGTATGTTGTTGTATCTGGTATAAATTTTTACTGACTCCCTTCCCTATTGTTATGTATACTCTTACCGACTGTCTTTTACCTGAACCCAAATGTATTTTTACTTATCCTGTCTATTGCAGGCCTACCTGTACTGTTGTACTCTTGCATCTACTGTCTATTTGTCTGTATATAAATGCATTGTTATTTGACTTGTGTAATGCAGTTCCACCTTGTAAATGAGCTTGCTCAATGGTGTTCTCCTGGATAAATAAAGAATTTGATTGATTGATTGATAATGACTGTTTCTAAGGAGCATTGTTCCAGTTTTGCAGACACTGTAGGTGAAACAGGAGCTATAAGCCTGCAGAAGGGGGTCTGTAGCATCCTATTATTTGGATTGCACTGGTTTGTGAAACCGCTACCTTGAGGGACAGGCATTCGAATTTGCTGGCAACAGAGGACGAGTCGAGGCAGGTGGCCGTGAACTTGTTCTTAACATAAATGGCCACCCCTCCACCTCTGACTTACCTGTCAGCTCTAAACAAGGCATAATTAGGGACATTGACCTCCCTGTCTAAAGTGGCTTGTTTAAGCCAGGATTCTGAGACTACTAAAACATCAGGAGCGGTATGACTCATCCAAGCTTGGATCATGGTGTGCTTTTTTAACAAGCTGCATACATTAATATGGTGAGTCTATGGTGACAGGAGGGCCAGGGTTGAGCTCAACATTGCCAAAACACAGTAGAAGGATGAGGAGTAATTTTCTAAGGGCCACTAAAGAAATTTTGAGATTCCAAGTTTTTTATGTCTATAAGATTTGTTAGATCTAACATGTGGAGCTTTTCCATTGTAGCTATTCTGTCCTAATACTGTGAAGACTAACATTCTGGCAGGCACATGCAGAGGGTTGTCAAGGTTTGGTGCAGAGGGGGAAGTACCCAGTAAGGGAAGTTCGGTACACGTCCTACCACTCAGGCTAAACCAAGGGCAGGGCTGAAACAGGACATACTCGGGATCACATATGTAGTCAAGAGATAGGCTATTAAGCACAATGTGACATAATGGGGAGTTGTGAACAGTGCATGATGGTGGCAGGAACAGCTGTAGAGGACCGACTAGTACCACAGTAAGAAGCAGAGGTAGGAGGAGCCACAGGAACCCTTTCATGTTGAAGCCTTGTGGAGAGGTACTACCACTATGTAACCAGGTGGCGATGATAGGCTAGTAGGCTATTAAGATGTCCAGGGGATGGGGTTGGGCTGTTAGACAATAGGGACGGGGTTAGGCTATTAGGAAAAAGGACTGGCAGAACCAGCAGGGAGTCTCAAGGTAGGCACACAATAGGGAATGGAATGCTTGATTCTCCAAGAGACTGGGACTAGATAGAGAGGATGAGGAGAAATTAAGAGAAGGATTTGTGGATAACAATAGATGTGCTTGGTGCAGAGGGGGTTATTTGGATATAAAGCTGGAGTGTAAATGGAGGAAGATGTTATCGATGAAGTAGATTACACTGAATGCACTAGTGCTAGGGGTGCTAAATACACAGGATGTGGCTTGGAATGAACCATGCAGATTTTAGTAAAAAAGGTACTAAGGATACACTAGGGAACAAAAAACAGTGAAACTGAGATGTTGGGGGAATAAAACTAATAACTTAAAGATGAGATACAGGTGAATTCAGAATAGAGTATTAGGATAGAAGAAATCTGGCAGATAGGGGAGAGCAAGGAGAATGCAAGTGCTGATAGAATTAGGGCAAGCCGGGATAGGTTGGGCAGAGCTTAGAGGAGATGGGCAGGGAGAAAGGAAAATGAGTGCTAAGAGGCTAGAGCCGAGGTGAGTGGGTCTAGAGGATGTATTTAATAGGTGGCCTGGGTGGGGTGGGGGAAGGGAAAATATAGTACACAGCAAACTAGGAAAGAGCCCGATATAATTATGTAGTGTACAAGGCTTGCAGTTGTACCAATCAGAGCTGAGCACTACCCTCTGAGCCAATCAGGCAGCCCAGGCAAAGAGGCGCTCCAATCGGACAACTGCCGATACCGAGTCGGCTCTGGAGTAAAATCAGCGGCCGTACCTTCAGGGTAGTCCAGCGTGGGAACCAGGAGGGTGGTCGGAAAAGAGCAGGATCTGCGGTGATGGAGGTGGAGAAGCCACCGAGGTCCGAGAGTACTGCTCAGGGTGCAGTGAAAACCTTCAGGGGTAGTCCAGTGAGGGAACCAGGAGGGCGGTCAGAAAAGAGCAGGATCTGCGGTGATGGCGGCGGAGGAGCCGCCGAGGTCCGAGAGGTATCTGCTCCATATATTGTACTTTCGAGCCATGTTTGCACTATTCTTGTTTGCACTTTATTTTGTATTGCACAATTCTACTGTTATTGTTTAACTCTATTCTTACCCTCACCCCCAGGTCACACCTGGAAACAAGCCTTGCCTCAGTGTACCTTTCCCTGTTACCAAATTTAAATACATAAATAAATAAATAAACTGGACTGTTTGGATGTACCACTGGTGCCTGACTGTGATGCACCACAGGATGTGGAAAAAACTGGAGACACTGTGGCAGGGTATAAAGTAACACCCCAGCATTCTGGACATTTGTGATACTAATATTACTGTCAGGGAGGCTGCCCATTACTGTTCAGATACTGCAGTGCCGTTTGGAAGTGCATAGTTGCTGTGTACCGACTTTTGTTTTCTTAATACATGCCATTATGGGGAACATACTCCCCAGTGTCATACATGCTATTTGGGGGTGGGGGTGGGGAGGGGAAGGGAAGGGGGCATTGTGGCAGTGGCACTGACCATGGGGTGGAGGCTAGAGGAACACCATAGGCATGACCGAGTCTAGGGGTGTGCACGGACTGCAGCTGTAGTAGTGGCTGGCACTGTCAGTAGCCAGGGTACATCAGGTGCTGCTTTCTGCCTACAACAGAGCAGCAAAACAGTGTAAACCATAGAACTTAGTTGGTGTAGGTATTGTAGTTATTGTCTTACAAAAGCATTTTGCACTTGTAAGCCAAAAATACCTGCACCAACTAAGTTCTGTAGTTTGTGCTTTTTTTGTTCTGTTCAACATAAAATCAGATGCAACCAGTCTTAATTAGCATGTTATCTAGTTTTGTTTTGTCTGCTTTCTGGCTCCCTATCATTGTCACTGTGTGGTAAATAGGGTAGCGGGTCAAGATAGCACTACAATAATAGCTCATGAAAAACTGCACCATGGAAAGCACGTAAGGAATTAGAGCGGCAGGTGTAGAATAGCGGTAGTGAATTACTGCTACACCTGACACTCTATGGATTGCCTGCAGAGGGATCGAGTAGCCGTGTGCTAGGATGCTGGTCAAGTCGCTCCAATGGTGGAATGGCTAGGGCACCAGCACATGACACAGCAGGAGGCCTGGGACCGCAGTTCAGTTTCTGTCAGGCCTCCTGCTGCTGCGGCTTTTGTTTTACAAAAAATTAAAATAATTATTCCCCCCTTCTGGTGTTCTCCCCATCCCCGAAAACCACAACCCTCGAGACTGATTATTTTAAGTCCAGGGTATGGGAAGCCAAAGCTCCCTTTACATCAATGGGTGCGAGGCAGAGCCCCACAAAAAGAATATCATTCATTTCAATGGGGCTGCGCTGTCTGGTTGGGTAACTGATGTACCCGACCTTGTTTCTGACTGCCACTGTTTTTCCTTGTGCCGTTTTTTACAGTGCGGTGTTTGTTTGTGACAGATTGACCTCTTGCCAGTAAATAGCCTGTTGATGTTACCATGTAGCTGTCAGCAGTGAGGGTCTGTGGGCAAATGGCTGCAATGGGGGATGGTATGACCCACATCTGCTCATGGTACCTGTGTACCCATGAGGGTCAGGGACACATTCCATCATTTGTTTCATGCCACGGTGCCAGCACAGGAGTGGTGGGTGGCTCACCGCACAATGGATGGTCAGCTGTACATAATGGAGAGAATGTTTAGTTTTATTTCTGCTGCCTCTTTATCTTTTTATACATTTTATTAATTGCATGTTTGTCTGTGTTTTTACAATGTACACGCGCTTTGGTTTTTGAAAAGCGTGTTATAATTAAAAGCTGATTTGATTTGATTTGATTTCATAATGTGTATGCATTTCTTGGCATTCTGAATATATTGGTGGGTGTCTAGGACCTCACTGCATATTCTGCAGGAGTGCCCTTAAAGTTGTAAGCACTGGTATTGCTGAACCATCCATGGTACAGTCCCTACCCATACAGGCTGCTGCCTGCCATGGACTCCTTCCGCTATGCACCTGCATTCTTTATGGCAGCCCCTCTGAATGCATGACTGTTGGCCCTCCATTATGTCCACAATGAGGGCCTTACAGTTACAGGGCTATGGATTGACATCACGACTGGAGCATAATACATATCTCCAGCCATGCCCCCTGCTGCAGTTCTGTGTACCCTCTGTGCGAATGCATCTGATGCTGGGCTGCAGGCCTGTTGTGGACACACTTTGGATGGTGTAGGGGTGTACTGTGCAACACTCACGCACATTCCTCTGTGCAACTCCGCTACGCTGTCACATTGGAGAGTCACACCTTCAGTGGATCAGGCCCTTATTCTATTTTTTTGGTTTTCTTATGGCCATAACTCTGCCATTTTGGCCCCAGATTTGTAGGATGGCCAAGTCAACACCCCAAATCATGACCACATACTTTAAGTGGCACCTTGTTAATCCCACCTAAATGTGTTTGGTGGGGGACAGATTCAAGAGGTGTCCCTTAAGAGGTGGGCTTGCAACTTGCCCACCGTGAACATTTGGGGCCCAAAAGGGCAACAACTGAAACGTTATGAACAAAAGAAAAAAGAACTGGAAAATAAGCGAAGGCCAAAAATGCAACAGACTGGTCTTTTTGTTTGTTTGTTTTCATTTTTTTTTTACTTTTGTATTGGTCATAGCTTGGCCATTTTTCACCATATTAACCTTCAGTTGTCAGGGTGGCCAAGTCACCACCTGACCTCACAACCACATAGTGGCACCTTGTAAATCTGACCCCCCCAGAAAAACATATTTTGGGTAGATTAACAAGGTGGCACTTAGGTGGTCATGAGGTGGGGTGGCGATCTGGCCAGACTGCAAATTTGAGGTTGACAGGCAAACAATAATGAAGTTATGGACAAATGAAAAATAAAAAAAATAGAAAAAAACGTAAGTCTAGTTCATGGCTGGACTTAGTTTTCCTCATTTCTTTTTTAGTTGCAGGTGGTAGAGCACATTGGTGAGTCTTCAGGAATCACCATCAAGGAACACTGCAAAGCTGCAATGAGGGACCCGAGCGGATACCAGTGGGGGATGAAGATAGCATGGGTGCTAGAGGGTGGGGAGGTTGGGATTTAATTCCTACATCAAGCGGCTGAGCAAGAGAAGGGTGCTGGTGGTGTGATTGGGCATATAACCATAGGTTTTAACAACACAGAGGTGGATGCCAGTGGGAGGAGGTATGCAGGTTGTGTGGGTGCTAAAGGGTGGGGAAGGGTGGGGTTAACAAATATTTCAGGTGGCCAAGCAGGAGGAGGGAACTAATGGTGGAACTGGGCATCCACCTCTGGTTTGAAGAGCATAGAATTCAGTTAAAGTTTATTCAGGATAAAAACCACAGAGCAGAGTGGGACTGCCAGCAGGATTGGGCAGCTGCCACTGACACAAACAGATTTCAGTGTGATCCGGAGTGAGGGAAGGACTGGCTGATGGCAGGATTGTGCACCCACTTCTGGGGAAAATTTTACTTAAAACAATAAGGAGGGAGGAGGGGACTGTCACTGGGGTTAAGCAACTGCTGCCAGTGCAAAAACAATACATTTTGGTAACAGGAGGCAGGAGGGACTGGCAGCAGGATTGAGCACCTGCTACCAGTCATAACACTATAAACAGATAGTCTAAAGGTATTTTGATGTGTGTTGAATACTAAATGTCACTCTGGGATAGTTTCAAACAGCTAATCGGGCAGGAGAGGGGATACCAACATGGGACTGGGCACCCGTCACTGAAGAAATCGATCAGCTGAGTTGGGTGAGTTGTTGCTCCCAACTGTCTGTGTGAGTGTTTCAGCTCATATCAACAGTTTTGAGTGACAACAAGTTTCAAGTTTATTGATTAAAAAATGTGCATATAACATACAAGTTCGACACACAACATGTTAAAAAACATTTATAAAATCTATAGTTAAAACAGTGCATATCCATTTTTCGTTTAAAAATTATTCTGTGTCAAGGATATTAATACACTTAGGCCCAGATATTCAAAAGAGTTGCACCAGCGCAAGTCCGAAAATGTGCCATTCTGCGATATTCAGGGGGAGGCAGTTGCACCCCCCCCCCCAAATCACGCTGAGCAACAGCACAATGATAATGAATTTATGCGCAACTGAAGGGGGAGGAACCATGCATAAATGGCACAGTGCGATATTCAACAACATGCGCCATGCGCAATAAAGGAGCAAGCGGAAGTTGCGCCATAGCAGAAATGAGCCAAAATAAAAAGGAACAAGGGAGAGGCGCAAGAACGCTACAGGGAATCCACAAGTTGCTGAACTATAGCCAGCCACACAGGCAACACACACACACACACAGGGCAGGATAGTGAAAGGGCACCTGGAACACACAGGCTCAGGGAAGGTGTGGGGAGCCACAGCCACAGTGCAGAAGGGGGAAGTGCCACACAGCAATGAGGCCAGCACAGTCAGGTGTTCCCGGTGCAGGGGAAGTAGCAGCCAGGACAGCGGGGAACACAGAAACAGCTGCCAGGGGAACACAAGCCAGGGACATGGTCAGTGCCACCATCCAGATGGAGGCAGTAATGAGGGGTGAAGGTGGGCAGCAGTGGGGGCGCGGCCGTGGAAGGGCCAATTGGCAGTATGCCCCCAACAGGCAGTACCAAGCCTGCACCAGTTTCGAGCTGTATAGTGATACGGAGATCGTAGGCCGGTACCGCCTGAATCAGGCAATTCTGAGGCGGCTCTGTGAGCTGTGCAGTGATGTGATGCAAGCACCCTGCAGACGGAGCCATGCTCTGTCAGTGGAGACTAAAGTGACAGCTTGCATGTGCTTGCTCGCCACGGGTACCTTCCAGAGACCAACAGGGGACACCACAGGCATAACCCAGTCGGCCATGTCACGCCACTTCACCCATTTCCTCAGCGCACTGCTGCCACATGCTGTGGAGTACTTCCATTTCCCCAGCACACTGGCGGAGCACACAGCAAACATACAGGAGTTCCACAGGGTAGCTCATATGCCTGGCATGCTAGAAGCAATAGACTGCACCCCTGTGGCCATCCGCACACCACCTGACCCCGAGGGGGCCACATACATGAATCGCAAGGGCTATGCTAGCATCAACTGCCAGGTGGTGTGTGATGCCGGGGGAGCATAATCAATGTCTGTGCCACACACCCTGTGGGAGCACATGATGCCTTCATCTGGCACCAGTCGGCACTGCGCACAGATTCGAGAATGGGACATCCCCACTGGCCACCTAGTGGTGAGTATGCAAACCACACAGACAAACATAGGGCTTGGGAGGGCATGGTCAGAGGTGACATGGGTAGTGGCCTACATGGCCCGGGGCAGGGCAATGCTGATCACCAAACTAACCTCCACCCTCTACACACAGCTGACAGTGGATACCCACTCCGTCCCTGGCTGCTCACACCATACCGGTGGCCCGCGACCCCATCGCAGCAATGCTACAATGAGGCACACACCACCACACGTAATGTCATCGAGCAGGTGTTCGGGATGCTGAAGGCACGTTTACATTGCCTGGACACCTCCGGTGGTGCCCTACAGTACAGCCCCTCAAAGGCCTGCAGGCTATTCCTGGCCTGTTGCATCCTGCACAACATGGCCAATGAATGTGGGACAGCCGTACAGGTCAAAGAGGGGGACAGCGATGGGGACGATGAGGACGCCGGTGACAATGGTGATGGGCAGCCCCCCCTTGGGCGATGGGACCCCCGACTGCTCCAGCTAGCAAAGCTGCACCGGGACACCATCACGGAGCAGCACTTCAGCCAACCCAGGTAAGTCATGGGGCCATGTGCAACCACCAGTGGCTAAGGCACAACCCACAAACACGCATGGACACACACCAGGGATGCATGCCGTCAAGGGAAGTGGCTGGACATGGAACCACACACACCACCAGGGATGGGTGAGGTCTAACGTGGCACGTGGACACACACACACACACACACACACACATACACACACACACACACAATGCAGCAGACATGCACAAAGGGTAGGAGGCACACCGACCCAGAACGCCAGCCCTAGCCACACACACAAACCCACAAACACGCATGGACACACACCAGGGATGCATGCCGTCAAGGGAAGTGGCTGGACATGGAACCACACACACCACCAGGGATGGGTGAGGTCTAACGTGGCACGTGGACACACACACACACACACACACACACACACACACACACACACACACAATGCACCAGACATGCACAAAGGGTAGGAGGCACACCGACCCAGAACGCCAGCCCTAGCCACACACATGTCCACAGACCACCATGCCCGCTGCCTGTCACTGTGCATGTGTCAGATGCTGGGCACCATTGCACATTGGTGTACAGCACAATGCAGGCATCATCATGCACACGCAACTGTGGACAGCAGCCGGGAGGGTGTGCAGATGGACTGTGTGTCTGCGTGCTGAGCCAGGTACCCACCCATGCATTGCCCGCTGAATGACACAATGCACACAGGGCAGCAACAGACAGTAGCCACGTTGGGAGACAGGTCAGTCAAGCACCACAGTGCCCCGGCCACCACGGATGCATGGGCAGCCCCGGCGAGACCCACCAGCACTGACAGGCTGACCACTGGCCTCATGGGGTGGCACCGATGGTCCCCCAGGGGTTCCACTGCGTGAATGCGACCGTGCTCGCGCAGGGGTCTGCAGCACACCGAACATGCCTGTGCCAGGTGTGCTCGGGATGCCCACAGCTGAACCCGGTGTCGACAAGGAGGGTGTCGTACGATGCCGGGAATGCGGGGTGGACATTGCACTGCGCGGTGTCTGCACTGCATGGGCAAATAACTGTGTGCCCCTGTGGCCATGGCAGCTGTGATTGTATGTGTCAGCCTGTCAATGGCAGCGGTCACATCCTCCCACATCTGGTCCATCCCTGCAGGAGCAGAGTGGTTTCTCTGCTGCAACACTCCTCTGCCCGCTCCAGAGCCGCACTCAGTGCATTCACTGCCATCACAAGCTGCAACTGCTGATTGACTGATGCTTGCAGTATGCGGGTGTGCTCATCCAAGAGGTCATCTGCCTGATCGGCATTCTGTCCCTCAGGGTGTGCATGGCCCTGATGCTCAGCACCCCTTGAGGGTGGGCGCTGCACACCAGGACCAGGCCTGGGCATGTCCACAGGCGGTACACTGACGCCGCCCCCTGACACTGTACCCCCAAGCTCATTGGCCGACTGCTGATGCTGCCCCTCTGGCTGCTGCTCCCCAGGGCTCACTGGTGCCGCCGTAGTGGCTGCAACAGTCCCACTGTACTGTACACACATCAGTGCTGCCCCACTGGTGCTGACAGGCACAGGCTGGGACTGTGATGACACGCAGGCCTCCACGGTGGCACCACCCACAGCCATGTCCGTGATGTCACCTGCTGTGTGGCCATCCTGTGGCACACACGTGTCACTGCCCATGACGTTAGTGACATCATCATCGGTGATGGACCCGGCACCAGCCCGAGTCACAGCATGCTGGCATCCGTGGACGCTGGCACGCTGGGACATGAGCAGGGCCTCCTCCTCACCTGTTCCAACAACATCAGTCTGGACATCCAGGCGGGCCCACTGTCGCACTGAGCCACATATTCCTGTGGAGGTGGATGGGCCCTCCTCCATCTCCATCTGACTGGCCTCAGTGGAGAGGCCCACCATCGCTGACCCATGCAGATGCTCAGGAGCTGTAAGGGGAAAACAAAGTTGCGTTACTGCATGTGACCTACCCTGTCCCCCCCTCCAATAGACAGACCATGACCTACCATGCAGTGACAGGCTACCACCCATCTGGAATCCACCACCCGGAACACCCTCAATGGCACAACGCTGCATGCTGCCAGCAACCCTCTCCTCCTGTGGGGTCAGGCGTAGCACCTCCGGCTGTCCCCCACCTGTCGCAGATCGTGCTGCCCTGATGGCATCCACTTTCTCCTTAATCCTCCTCCTGTCTTTGCCCATCTTCTTCTTGCACTCCTGCACGGAGCGCTGGTGGCTGCCATGCAGGTTCATAGCATGCGCCACTTCCTCCCATGCAGCAGCACAGGCCTGTGGTGTTCCCTGGCATCCGCTGAGAAAGCAGCTCCTTGTCCAGGTAGGCCTCGAACAGGGCATCCGTCTCGGCCTTTGTGAAATTTGGCCTCCTCCTCCTCTCACAACTCTGTTCCTCTTCCTCCACAACTCACTCGGTCATGATTCAGCCTGTGAGAATGACAGGTGTTACCTGTGACTGTGCAGTCCCATGCATGTCCCAAAATCCACAGTCCACACTCCCAAATAGCATGCAACTCACCAATGGACTGCAGTAACCGACTATGGCCAGTGCAGCCCAATGTCGCACTTTTATAGTGCAACCCATGCAAATGAGGCGAGGGTCAAATTTAAGTGGATGCAAATTGCAGTGACTGGCGCCACTGAATGGCCGATTAGCTGATTTGCATATGACGGCAGAATATCGCACTTTTGCGCTTTGCGCAATTGTGTTGAACGTGCTGAGCCAAGGGCACAGTTCTGTGACATGCGCAGTACACACCTAACTGCACATGTCCGGGTTGATGACGCAGGCACCTGCCACGCTGCTGACGTGTAGTGCATGGGAGGCAATGCAGGGCATGGCCACCATTGTGCCAGTGGCGCTACAGCGCTGTTCACCTATATGGCGCTGTAGCACTGGGGCGTCGTAGGCGCACTGGGGCAACAGCGCGGTAGGCCACTACTGGAGGTGGCACACAGGCATCCAATCGCGCTACATGCTATATTGCTGATGGGTGATCTGAATATGCCAGATGTTAACTGGAGCGCAGTTGCAGCTGCCACTTCGAAGAGTGCAGTTATTCTAGATGCCCTACAGGGGGCATGCCTTAGACAACTAGTACTGGAGCCCACTCGAGAGGGAGCAATATTAGACTTGATACTCTCAAATGGAGATGGAGAGAGGATCACAGATGTAAGTGGGTAGCCATCTGGGAACTAGCGACCACGAACAGTATGGTTCACAATAAACACAGCAATAGAGTCAAGCCATACAAAGACAAAGTACTGGACTTTGGGAGGCTGACTTTGCCAAAATGGGTGAGTGCCTAAGGAATGCACTAGCAAGTGGGTGGGAAGGAGGGTGGAAGAACAATGGGGAATAATAAAACTGCCATCACAGAGGTAACGAGCCTTTGTGTGAAGCAAATAAACAAAACAAGGCGATGTAGAAACCACTATGGTTCTCAAAGGAAGTGGCAGTGAAGGTTCAAGAGAAAAGAAAGCATTCAGGAAGTACAAGGAATCTAGCAGGAGCAGGACAGAGAACTGTATCAGTTAAAGCAAAGGAGGCTGGGAAGGCAGTCAGAACAGCAAAGGCCCAAACTGAGGAAAAGATAGCCAACTCAGTTAAAGAGAATAAAACCTTTATAGGTACATCAGGAGCAAGGAAGACCAAGGAGGGATAGTGAGGCTAATAAGGGAGGAGGGTGGGCAGAGGAGAATGTGAAAAGGCAGAGATACTAAACAAATATTTTTGCTCAGTATTTACAAAGGAAGAGGGAGGTACATAAAACAAACAGTAGTAACACTCTGGATACAGAAGTTGATACCAGCCCATTTACAGAAGAAAGGGTTCTGAAAGAACTCTAAAACTGAAGGTGGACAAAGCAATGGGGCCTGATGGGATTCATCCCAGAATTCTAAAAGAACTAAGGGTAGAACTAGTGACACCACTGACTACCCTCTTTAACAAATCATGGGAGGATGGGGTGGTACCCGAGGACTGGAGGAGGGCAGATGTGATTCCCTTCACAAAAGTGGGAGCAAGGCAGAAGCAGGAAACTATAGACCTGTTAGTTTAACCTCAGTGATAGGGAAAATGATGGAATCACTTCTAAAGGAAAGAATTGTCACGGATCTAGAGGCCAGAAGGCACAGGACCCTAGGCAGCATGGATTCACAGCGGAAGGTCATGCCAGGCAGATCTGATAGATTTCTTTGACTGGTGACCAAAGTAGTAGATCAGGGAGGGGCTGTGGACATGGTCTACCTAGACTTTAGCAAGGCATTTGACAGTCCCACACAAAGATTAATATATAAGTTAGCCAGCCTGGGAGTGGGTCCCAAGATGACAGCCTGGGTAAAGAATTGGCTGGAGAATAGGACACAGAGAGTAATAGTACATGGAGTCCTCCAGAAGAAAGGAGGGTTACTAGCGGGTACCGCAGGGTTCAGTATTAGGACCAGTCCTCTTCAATGTCTTTATAAGCGACATTGCAGAAGGACTGGAAGGAAAAACATGTCTCTTTGCAGATGACACTAAGATCTGCAACAGAGTTGATGCACAGGGTGGGGTGGAAAGGATGAGAAGGGACTTGGCAAGGTTAGAGGAATGGTCAAATGTATGGCAGCTTAGATTCAATGCTAAGAAGTGCAAGGTAATGCACCTGGGAAACAAAAACCCAGGGGAAGAGTACACAATGAGGGGTGAGATACTAACAACAACAAAATGGAAAGGGACCTGGGGGTAGTCATATCAGATGACCTAAAGGTGGGCAAGCAATGTGAGAGGGCAGCAAGGAGGGCTGGGGGGATACTGGGATGCACAGGGAGAGGCATCACCAGTAGAAAACAGGAAGTTATTATCCCTCTGTACAGACAGCTGGTGAGACCCCATCTGGAGTACTGTGTGCAGTTCTGGAGACCCAATCTCCGCAAAGACATAGACAGGATGGAAGCTGTCCAGAGGAGGGCAACTAAAATGGTGCAGGGTCTGCACCGGAGGACATATGAAGAGAGACTTAAGGAGCTTAATATGTATAGCCTCGAGGAAAGGAGGGAGAGGGGGGACATGATAGAAACTTTCAAGTAGCTCAAGGGAATCAACAAAGTCCAAGAGGGTAGCATCTTTCAAAAAAAGAGGTGTGCAAGAACAAGAGGGCACAATTTGAAGATAGAGGCGGCTCAGAGGTAATTTAAGGAAGTATTTTTTCACAGAGAGGGTTGTGGATGCATGGAATGGCCTTCCGGAGGAGGTTGTGGAGTCAAAATCAGTGGTGGAATTCAAGCATGCATGGGATAGTCATAAGGCAATTCTGGGGGGTGGGGGTAGGAAGAAGTAGGCTGCTGGTTAACTAGGATCTGCAGCTTATCCAGTAGGTAGGGAAATGGGCAGACTGGGTGGGCCAAGCGGTCCTTATCTGCCGTCAAATTCTATGTTTCTATGTTTCTATGCATTGTGTTCCAATCGCGCTGTGGCTGTCCGTGCGCCAGAGACCCTTGACCCTGTGCCTGACCTTTGCCCCCTAGGCACCGTGCGTCAGGCATGGGTGCACCACTATCGCGCTGTTCGGTGACAGCGTGATAGGGAATGGCAGTGCTGTACCGCGTAGCATCTGCAGGTGGCGGAACCGCGCTGCAGAGCGCCATTTTGACCCTACCGAGCAATAGAGATGGCATGGAGGAGAGCTATCCAGTGGAGCCAGATAGAAATGGCAAACTTGGTTGCCATTGTGGAGCCACTTGTTGGCCCACTGTTTGGTGAGGCACCCCTGGACAGGTCCAGGAGTCAGGTGTGGCAGGAGGTGGCTGACGCAGAGCAGTGCCACCACAGATATGGGGACCTGAGGCAGAGGGACCCGGACCTGCTTGCCCACCTGTGGGCACATGCCAGGAGGGGCACAGTGCCACGGCCAGGTAGGTGTAATGTCCATACACTTTTATTTTCCATATGGGTATCACAGTTGCATGTGTCCGGAACATGGGGGGGGTGGGACCATCCGGTGTTGGCTGTGGTGGTGTTATCAGGGTGTGGGGTTGGTGGATCTGGCTGTGTGGGATTGCACACACATGGGGGCAGGGGGATTTTGCTACAGGATTGTACTGATGTTCCTCTCTCCATGTTTACACCTTAGGCCCAGAGCGACCGACGGCTGGCGAGGGAGAGGGCGCCAGCAGGAAGACCGCACTCCAGGAGGGCGAAGGTCCACAGAGGCAGAGGGACCAGCCTGATGATGGTGAGTGCCTTACATCCATGATTACTATTGCATGCTGTGTAACAGGGCGGGCAGCGGGGCATGGCCACCATCCATTGACACCACTGCCATGCACACAACTTGTTACAGTCAGCACTGTCCAGTGGCACTGCATGTCTGGGAGTGTGTCAATGGTGGTCCATGCATGCACCGGGTACATGGCTGTGCCACTGCCTTCACACCGCATAGCCATGTCACTAAACAGCCACGGTGGTGCTGTGCAGGACATGGCTGGTGGGTGTGTGCAGCGGTCCGCATGGCTGTGTGCGGCTGGGTGGGCAGGTCTTGTGGACACGATCACTGTGGGTGGTCACACACCATCACAGAGGCATGTTCCACAGCTGTATGCCATGCACAGTGGGTGGGCTGTATGGGGCTGTGCATTCACACCTATTGACTCTGCTCCCTTGTCCTAGGTGGACGGCAGCTGCAGGCGATCAGGGAGGCATTGCGGGAGATACTAATGTTGCCAGGGCATCACTGGAAATCCTGCAAAAGATCGACAGGCTGGGTGTCAGATGGCGTCATGGCAGGAGCAGCAGCCGGAGCGGGCCCCCTGAGCTTAACAATGCCCCTGATTTCCCACCCCCTGACCCACCACCCTCCTTCCTCTACCATTTGTTCACCCTGCTCCCTTACCCACCCCCACCTTGTTTGTAGCCCTCCCCCAAACTTTTGTAAATATTTGTACATAGTTTTGTTTGATGTTTTAAATACATTTCTTTTGATATGCCTACTGTGGTGGTCTCTGATTTGCAGCGGGCTATAGGTGCTCAGCTGCAGTGGTGTGCATGGCGTCGGGGTGGTGCAGTCATGGGCATGTGTGTGTGTGTGTCCCATGGGGAAGTGACTATGGTGAGGGAGTAGCTATCAGTCAGTGTCTGTGGTGTGTGTGTTGTTCCCTGTGCACTGGATGACTGTGTGCAGTGGTCCATGGTGCATGCTCTGTGTCCATGGCGCACCTGTCAGCCCGTCCATGGCCTGTGCAGCTGACACCCTTGCATGTCTGTGACCTGCACGGTCTGCTGGCATGTCAGTGGTGGCTGTCCATGCAGGACAGCCACTGTACCTGGCCTAATGCTGGGTTGCCTCCTGTCACTGGTGTGGTGCATGTCTGCCTTGGGTGACACTGTGGCCTCCGCTGTTGTTGTCCCACCTCCATGCTGTGGCTTGTGTGTGTTGCAGGATGTGCACCACTGTCTGTCACTTGTGCTCTGGGCAAATGCTGGTGGCGTACAGCCCACAGTGCCTGTGCACGGTGGCTGGCACTCCTGTGCCATGGAGTAGTGCTGCCACGTGTGTACATTATTCTATGGCCACATGCTGGGGCTTGCTGCCCTGGCCATCAGCGTCCCTGTGTTGGTGTGCCCTTGAGTATGGGTGAGTGTTTGTCCATGCACTGTGTAGCATCCGGTGTGGTGCATGCATCCATGCACCACTGTGGGTGTCTGCGCTGGCTCTTGTGGCCAGTGCTGGGTCGGGGTGTGTCCTTGGGAGGGTGTGCAGGGTGCTGTACCACTGGTGGTGGGGTCTGGGGCATGCCCTGTCACGTGTGGGGTACCTCGTGTGCCAATGCATGGTTGGTCTCTCAGCTGTACCTCGGGGGGGCTGTGCGTGGTGGCACTGTGTATGCAGTCGTTGCATTGCTGTGTGCTGCCACCTGCTGATGGGTGCTCATGGTGGGGCTGCCTTGCATGGTTCTGTGATGCACAGGGTTGTATTGTCACAGTGGGGGTGGTGGCATGCATGGGGTATCCTGCACCGGTGGATGCTGCTCCTGGGCAGGGTGTCTGGAGGTCACGGTGCAGGGTGTGCTCTGCATTGGTGGGATGGTGTGGCACGGGGTGGTCGGCCCTCCTTGTGTGCCAGTCACAGCTTGCCAGGGGGTGTGATGGGGCACCATGGCCCAGCTGTGGGTTGGTTGCTGGTCTCCATGGGCCAGTGGTTATTCCAGCCCTCCCCCAGTTGTGCAGTGCATGGGGTGTGGGGGGACGATGTCTGTTCTGCTGTGTGTTCCTCTGCCCATCTGTGGCATGGGTGGTGGGCCCCTGCATCCCTGGTTGTGCTGTTGCATTGCTGCCCTGCTGCTGGGGGGCATCCCTGGTTGTGCTATGGCACATCTGGACTGCTCAGCTGAACATTCCTTGTTGCGCTATGGCGCATCAGATATGCTCAGCTTCACCTCCCTAGTTGCGCTATGGTGCAGGTGGTGTGATATACAGTCGTCGGCTGTAGGCACATCTTGGCCAGCACAGTTTTTGAATATCGCACCTCTTGCGCATGGGCGCAATGGACTTGCGCTTGCTGCTGCTGTTGCACACATTTGGGCGCAGTTTGAATATCTGGTCCATTCTATATAACATATTCGGATGTTTTCCTCTTTAAAATGTTTGATGCAGCTGTTGAAAATCTTGCTATTCTATACAATGTGTAAGCAATAAGACATGACAGAGTGCACGTTAAACAGTTCTAACGCACAGCTAGGGGACATAGTGAGGCACGAGGCTGAAGGCCAAGTGCGTTCAGCCCCCTAGTCATGCACTAGAACTGTCTAACACACACCCTGGAGTGCCTTATTGTACTTATACAATGGGCTTTTGTATACTGCATGCATATAAAGGTTATAATGTTTATGTTGCCCACCCCCCCACGGTCTTGAGTTTCACACAAACACACATATCATTAGCTTGAGGATGTGTATGTATTGTTTTATTGTATCTTATTTATATATTTTGGACATTACACAGTTGTACTGTATGCTCTGATGAGGAGCAGGAGACGCATATGTGCACTGAAGTAGATGACGCAAGTGAAGCACTGCAGTGGATGCTGGTGAGTGTTTTGAAACAGGAAGGAAAAATCAATTGAATAAAACGTTCAGCTTGTGACTGCCGCAACATACCTATTGAAAACTGTCTACAGTATTTGTAATGGCTGGGGGAGGAGAAGCGAGTGGAGAGTGGACGGGGATGTGGGGAGTCAGAGTGAAACTAAAGGAGTGAATGGCAGACAGGGCCCAGTGGGCGGAGGCAGATCTCTATAAAACAAAAATAGTGAAAAAACATTAAAACAATATTTAGGACAAAGAATGATATTGGTTTTATTTCTTGTATTGTGAGTACAGAGTTCTGGTAGACAGGGAATGGTGTAACTACTATGTTAGGGAACTGGGCCATGAAAGTCTCGCTAACTGGTAGAAAAAAATGGCTTCAAGTATTTTTTGAAAATTCTACTGGCCCATTGATTTTTTTTTTTTAATTCTACATCCACTTGGCCGGCACTAGTTTTAGCCATGCATTTGGCAGTTCTCATGCATGGCTAACAACCAATGAAATTGCTCAAAATCTTGAGCCCATTTTATAACGAAATATTATCTGAAGGTAATAAATGTAGGAGTTTTTCTTCTTGTGACTTAAATGGAATACTGTGCAAGAGTTTCTGTAGCCATTGATTATGTATTATCTTCAGAAGTTCACATTCGAAAATATTATGTCTTGTTGACCATTTGCCTGAGCAACTGCTCTTACATTCTATACCCTTCTGATACTGCATCCATGTTAAACCATATGTATTTATACTATAATTTACATCAAATCTCAATCTAGTTATCTATTCTTATATGCAAACTGCTCACACAATTAATAATATAAGGCTCTCTACAATGTATTTCTTTAAGTTTAGCATAGGTTTTAAAATTCTGTGTTACTTATTTATTTATGTCTTTGATTATCGGGTAGGTGCACTGATCCATGGGACCATTTTCAGGCATGACCCGGGCCATAAAAGATGGCACTGGTTAACAACAGTTACAATCACAAGGAACAAGATATACAATACACAGAAATCAAATTAAAATACATACATACAACAAAATACAAAAATAACATTAAATACAGGAATATTGGCATGCAGGGTACAGGTGATAATTTCATGTCAGGTAAGCTGCACAAGACATAAGATGGTACAGCAGTCCTGCCCCACTCACTAATATACACACCTCAGAGAGTCCTGCCCCACCCCTTCAAAACAAAGAGGGTACAACGGTCCTGCCTCCCCCAACTGAACACCCCATTGAGGGTCTTACCCCATCCCTCTATTCAATACTCCTCTGAGAGTCATGGTGCAATGGACAGAAAAGAGAGAGAGGAGAACTTAGTACAGCTTGAGTATAGTGAGAAACATCCACCGGAGACAGGGTTGGTGCAAAGGTAGAGTTGCTGAGTGGGGGGGCTACCCTGGAGAGCAAGAGCAATGGGCCCCTGTCCATAAGCAAGGTTTTAAAGAGGGATTTGAAGGCTGTATGGGTGTTAGATGAGTGGATGGGTGCAGAAATCCCATTCCACAGTGTAGGGGAAGCAACTGATGAGGCTTTCCCTCCCATGTTGGTAGAGACCCTCAGTACTTCAACGGGAGGGACAGTGGACTGGGTAGGGTTCTAACCTTGAGCAGGGGAGAGAGGGGACACATTACCACCTGTAATGGTACTATCCACGACACAGCCTAAAGCAAAATCAAAGCGGTCTTGAACCAGCCGTGGGCGCTATAGAGGTCACAGTGGTGGTAAGAGAACGGGGCCATAAGAGCAAAGTGGCATGCACTATTGTAAGCAGGCATGAGCCTGGTTCTGAGGGCAGAGGATGCATTAGAGTAGATGGGGAGCAGTACTCGATGCTAGGAAGTAGATTTTCCTGGACAATAGCAATTCGAGCCTCTGGGGTTAATAAGTGGTATAGACGGTAGGCGGCCCCTAGTTTTTGATTGACCCTGCAAACCACACAGTTGATGTGGTCCAAGTAGGTCAGTGCTAGGTCATGTGTTACTCCCAGGTACTTGAAAAAGGCATTGTCTACAAGAACCAGCCCGTCAGGGGCTAGTATTCGAAGGGAGAGCCCGAGCAATTCATTTTGGCAAAGTGGGGTTTGGACACAAATAGCATGATTTTATTTTTTTTTCCCATTAACCAATAACAGGTTGGATGCGAACCAGCTGAAAGCACTGTCATAGTTCAGGGAGTAGACTGAAGAGACCTGGGCGAGGGACTTATCGCTGTGGTAAATGACAAGGTCGTCTGCATACAGAAGTGATTTACAGTTGAGGCTTTCTGAGGGGAGAGAAATAATAAAAATGGAAATGAGTACTGGGCCCAGGATGGAGCCCTGGGGGACACCAGTTGAGACAGGGAGGGCAGGTGAGATGGCAGAACCAATGCATGCAGATTGTGAGCGGCCCGAATGTAGCTCCTGAACCGATCAGCGGTCTCAGTGGAGCAACCAAGGAGGTGCAGCTTGGAGAGGAGAAGCGCATGGTTGACCATGTCGAAAGCCTTTTTAAGGTCCACAAAGACAGCCCTGGTGGCATGCCCTTGATCCATATTAGTAAGGACATGGTCGGTAAAGAGTGCAAGTGCAGAGGTGGTGCAGTGATTTTTGTAAAAGCCATGCTGTTGACTACACATAAGATTGTATTTATATATGTGTTACAGCAGTTGGCAGTGAACAGTTTTATTCTAGAAGTTTGCTTAGGTGGGGGAGGATAGACATAGGTCAGTAATTATTGGACTAGTGGGGGTCCCTGGCTTTTTAGATAGGTACAACTTTTGCAGATTTCCAGGTATCAGGCATGGAGGAAGTGGACAGGGCCATATTGAAAATAAAAGTGAAAGGTTTGGAGATAGCAGGGGAGATGAGTTTGAGGAGGATAAGTGAGAGGCCATCCGAATCTGGGCTGTCCTGGTTAGGGAGATTCCATAGAAATTTGGTGGTGTTGTGAGTGGATATAGTCTTGAAGTGAAGAGGGGGATGCCTGGTGGGGTGGAAGAGGGCTGAGAGTTTGTGAGGGCTCCTAGGTTAGAAGGTGGGCTGCCGGTAAGTTTGCTGAGATGGGCCGACAGGTCAGTAGATTTTAAGTTAAAAGAATGAGCCACCTCTGACGGCTCAGTCAAAGGGCCAGAGAGGGAGTCAAGTTTGACAACAGGACTACTGGTACTGGGATGTGTGAGAGAGCTAAGTGAGACTGAGAATTTCCTGGGATTACCTAGGCTGTCCTTCTGAAGGTTAATATAATAGTTCTGTTTTAGGGATTTTGCCAGCTGTTTACACTGATTACTCAGACACCTATATTCATTCCACAAAGAAGGAGAGGGGGACGATTTATGTTCAGCCCACTTACAATCTCGAGCCTTCGTGAATGTTAGGAGTTCCCTAGTGATCCAACGTGTAACTGCTCCCCATACTCTCCTGGTCTTAAGGGGGAAGTGGCGGTCCTGAATCTTCAGAATGGCATTCGTGAAGAAATTCACTGCCAAGGTCACATCATGTTGTGTGTAAAGGCATGACCAGTTGATGGCCCTAACTTCTTCCAGGATGACTGAGGCATCAGGACAATGGAAATTATGGAAGAAGAGGTACTGGGGAGTGATTAGTTTTTGTGGACCAGATGATGTACGTGGGAGAGTGGTCGCTTAAGGAGTCGGCGAGCATCCCAGCCTGAGTTACACCGTCTTCCCGATTGGTAACTATCCAGTCCAACAGGGCATGAGAAGAGGTGCGTGGGTTTAGCCTGGTTAGAACTGAGAGAGTCTGAAGCAGGTTATGCAATTTCAGTAGACTGGCATAGTCTGGTTCCTGGGTGCTTGGCCAATTAAGGTAAAAGTCACCCAGGAGGATGGTGTTTCTGATGGGGGAGAAAGAGCTAAAACCAGTCAGAAGGTTCTGAAGGCCATCTATGGCCCCTACTGGAGGGTTGTAGCAGCACCGCAGGAAGAGCTTTTTTGAGGAGCCCAAAATCAGCTTGGCAATGAGCCACTCACTAGGAGAGGAGGGGTCCAAGCAGTGGGAAAAGGTGACAGATAGTGGTTCCCTTAGATAAATTGCTAGACTACCACCCTTTTTCTTTCCCGGCCTGTTGTGATGGAGCATAGAATAGTCAGCCAGATGACACATGGCATCAGAGATGTGCGGCTTTAGCCAGGTTTCAGAAATACCGATGATATACGGTTTATAGAGGGATACTCAGGCTTGAAGCTCCAGGTACTTAGAAGGAAGGTTACATATATTTAGGTGAGCAATTTTCAGTCCATGGGGGTATATCCAGATACTATGAGAGGAGGTAATGGGGTTATTTACAGGGCTAGGTTGATCTCAATATCACCCGAAAGTAGTAGCAAGGAGAATAGGAGAAGGTAAGGGTGAGCTGGCCAGAGGGAGGAGAAAGAATGGCAGTACAGGAAGAAGCTAAGAAACTGTTTCTCAGATTTGGATAGAAACAAGAGGGTAAGTGGGCCATTGATAGTACATTCTCATCTAAGTGGTACGGAGGGGGGTCTAATGGTTGTTGAGAGCCATGGAGCAAGTACTGTTTTGCTTGGTCACGTGCTAGTATCAAGGCACATGAATCAGCCAACCAGAGGGTACAGAATAGTGAGGCTGCCAGCACTGGTAAGAATGGAGGATTCATTGCTTGAACAACTGGAGGGGGTGCAGTTGGTAGCTGGAGGTTACTAAATCCCGCAAGGTAGGGCAGCTAGAGACCAGCCGGGACACAGAAATACAGGTTGTTAATAGCTACTAGAGGAGTCCCTGCAAATCTGCTAGAAAATGAGGGGTGGTGTGGCTGGAAGCTATCACTAATTTGTAGCTAGCTGAAAACAGCAAGAATCAATGGAGCAACTACAGGGACCAATAGGGCTGTGACAGCATATGTCACCTTAGGAAAGGAAGTAATACTTGTTTCCCTCTACTAGTGAAAGGGCATAGCCTGCAAATGAAGAACTCAACATTTAGTAATAATTAGGCACCGACTACGTGACCATTGTTTCCTATAAGCTGCAGGCCAGTCAAGGGTGGGTGTGTAGGGGTGGGTGGGGAGCCGACGCATAGCATTGGCGGCAAGCCAGCAAGCAGACAGCAGCAGCCCTGCAGCATAGCTGCAGCCCAAATGTCTTCAGTGAAAAAAATAGACTTTGAAATTTGGTGGCAAGTACTGTTGGGCAGAAGTTATTTAGCAGTGGCTCCAGAAGTGCAGCATTTATTTTGGCCACTGCAGAGCAGAAATAGGCTACTTCAGGAAATAGATCCTGCAGTTATGGGGCACCACTGTAAGTGTACCTGATCAGCTTAGCAGAGGAAGCATCAACGGTCAAGTGAGTGCTACGCCCAGGGGTGACTCGGGAGAGTTCAGGTTAAAAGTAAAATTAGTCAGAGCTGAAACAGGGAGCTCTAAATTAAATGGGAATAAGGAATAAGAAATTAATTAATGGGTAAACTAAGGGCCATCTCAGCAGATTGAGATCAGAAGGAGGGTGGCTGGAAGAGGTGAGGGACCAGGCAGAGGTATTTAATGAGTACTTTGCCTCTGTGTTCACTAGGGAGGGGGATGGGATATCTACAAAGCAAGGCATGATGGGGATAGAAGCGGCAGTGAGTGGGATCAGGGGAGCAACAGAAATGGAGCAAGAGGGAGGGAGAGGTACCCCAGGGGTGTCACATCTGGATAAGGATAAAAAGGCCAGTAAGGTGGAGGGGACGGATGATGCCATCTCTGCCAAAAGGGTGTGGTTAGCCCTCAAGGTCCTAAAGAAAGACAAATCTCCTGGGCTGGATGGCATTCATCCGAGAGTACTATGGGAACTGGCGGACATACTGGCTGCACCCTTGGTGGAGCTCTTCAACAGGTCACTTGAGACAGAGAGGGTACCTAGGGATTGGTGAGAGGCACATGTGGTGCCAATCCATAAAGGGGGGTCGAGGGAAGTACCAGGTAACTATAGACCCATCAGTTTGACCTCGGTGGTGGGAAATTAATGAAGGGTATACTAAAGGAACGATTGGGGGTGTACTTGGAGGAGGTGGGAGGTCTGGATAGTCGGCAACATGGGTTTGTGCCAGGTAGATCATGTCAAACCAATCTTGTGGAGTTCTACAATGGGTAACATCAGAACTGGACAGGGAAAGCCTGTGGATGTATTATTCTTGGACTTCAGCAAGGCATTTGACTCTGTCCCTACAATGGTCTGGTGGAGAAACTGATGGGGTTAGGGTAGGCCCTTTGATGGTCAGATGGATTGAAAACTGACTAACTGGATCGCTCAAGAGTAGTGGTCTGTGGGGAGCTCTCAACCCTGTGAGAGGTTGGTAGTGGGCACCGCAGGGCTGGGTCCTGGGTCCGGATCCCGTTTAATGCATACATATCGGACATCAGGGAGGGTATAGGGTGAAATGAGTCTCTTCGCTGATGACTCCAAGATGGGAGCAGTAGTTGTGGGAGAAGAGGGGAGGTTGGCCCTGCAAGGACCTGGACAACCTGGAAAGCTGGGCTCACACATGGAAATTAAATTCAATATCACCAAGTGCAAGGTGTTGCATCTTGGCAGGAAACCCTAAACACAGATACACCCTGGGAGGTGCTGGAGGCCTCAATAGGGAAAAGACACTAGGGGTCATGGTGGACGCATGTATGAATAACTCTGAGCAGTGCAGGAGAGCAGCTAGCAAGGCAAACAGGATGTTGGGATGCATCGTAAGGGGGATCACCTCTAGGAGCAAGGAAGTGATTCTGCTGCTGTACAATGGACTGGTTTGACCACACCTTGAGTACTGTGTACAGTACTGGAGACCACACTTGAAGAGGGACATACAGCTCCTGGAGAGAGTACAAAGGAGGGCAACTAAGATGATACGAGGGCTAGGGGATTTGATGTATGAGGACAGACTTGAGGAGCTCTGCTTGTTTTCATTGGAGGAGAGGAGAGACAGGGGGGACATGATTGAGGTCTTCAAGTACCTCAAGGGAATAAATAGGGTAAACATGGAGGGGATCTTTAGACTAAAGCAGGGAGGTATCACCAGATGGCATGGTTTGAAGTTGGAAGGGAGAAGGGTGAGGGGGGAAAAGAGGAGGAGGTTTTTCACTGAGAGGGTGGTGGACCCTTGGAATGCACTGCCTGGTGAGCTGGTTCAGAGATCCACAGTGGAGGGCTTCAAGAGAGGGTGGGACAGACACAGAAAGTGGATGTATCAGATGATGGCCTGGCCTAGGGGGGTGGGAATGGATGATAGGGGTTTTTGGAACACAAGGGGGGAGGCCTCAGCACCCAACTAGGGATCTGAGGTTCGAGCAGACTCGATAGACCATAAGGCCTACTCTGCTGGCAAATAGTGTGTTAGTATGTTAGTATGTAAACAGGTTAACTGAGGCCCGCGGCTCACACAGATAATTTAGAAGTCCACATTACAGTAGAATCTGGTTGGGAGCCAAATTGGGAAGCTATAACTTTTAGCAATCAAATCAGGTACACAATGAGGACTAAAGGTCTGCTGAATTTCTAACAAACAAAACAAGTACAATTTGTGGGTTAAAGTTGGTTGAAAGCCCGCAGTTTGCAAAGATGGATGAGAAGTCCCAAGTACAATAGGCACAGTTCAGTAGCACAGAAAAAAGGCACCAAGATTCAAAATGAAACACTGGTGGGGCACTGAAATGCCTATTGGTGAAGTCAGCAGGGCATACCTGATATGGTAGTTTGGCGGGTGGGAAGCAGCTCCTGTGGCAGCGGTTGCAGGTAGGGATTGCCCAGGGGGCAAGACTTGGGCTGTGGATAAAAAGGGGAGAGGATGTTACAACTGGAGAATAGAGGAGGATGGACAGACAGAGTGGAACGGACTAGTCAAGGGATGGAGAGAGGAGAGACTGGAGAAGAGAGAGGTTTTAGCTAGCAAAAGGGAGGGGAGTGGAGGAGCGAGGGTGAGTGAAGAATGAACAGAGGTCAGACAGAAAAGAGCAGAGCAAGGTTAAGTTCGGCTCGGCATGCAGCACAAATGAATCAAGTTTAAGTTTAGTTTGGTTTAGGCATAAATACACCTGCATACACAGTAGATCCCCAGAATCTCATCCCAAAAATCCCAGAGAACAAAACAATCTGCACTCACAGTAGACCCAAAAACTAAGTTAGAAAAACCCACAGATTAGTCTGCCCTCCCAGTTAAGTCCTAAAATTAATCCAAATTCACCCAGTCAGCATTCACAGATTAACCCAAAAATGAAGTCAGAAAAACCCACAGATTAGTCTGCTTTGCCAGTTAAATCACAGAAATGAATCCTAAATTCACCCACAACACAGGAGTTAAGCTTTAGTACAGCCAGCAGTGTTGTAGTCAGACATTCCATATCTTTCTGCTTGCAAATATCTGTTTATCTATTCTTTGCAATTTTACAATAGTTATTTAGATTGGCAAGATTCCAATCTCTAAAGATAGATTCCAAACCTATTTTCCTCACATGAATATCTAATTCATTGAACCATTTCCATGATTTAATACAACAAATGGCACCATCACCAGTGTAATTTACGTTATCAAGCCAACAACTAAATAATAGATAATTGTCTTTATTTTTATGTAATTTGTTGAAAACATTAATTTGTCTCCATTCTGATGTTGTTGAAAAAACAGAACAAAAAGTATTGCCGTGCTAAAAATAAATGTTGGAAAAATATTCTGCTCATGTGTGACAATGGTATTTTTTTCTTTGATAATTTTAAAAGTAAACATGTTTCGGTGAAACCACCTACCAAAGATGCTTCCTTGGACCAATCTGATGAACCTGCTAAGCAAAAAAAATTAAAAATAAAATTCTTTATTCAGATATTTTTAGGTATTTTCGACTTGGAACTGTTAAACTGTTGAACCGATTGTTACCGCATTTTCAGGATCCAGAGGTTATGGGTCCCAGAACACACATGCCAACTTTTAGTCTGTTCTTTGCTGAGCTGGGCATATACCCAAACTATAGGGGCTCTACTGAGCTCCTATAATACTGAATATACACTCCTATATATTGACACTAAGTACCACGAGTGCAGAAAAGGTAGCAAATTTGCTACTGAAGATGACTGTCAGTTTACTAAAGCATAGGGAAGTACAGTACATCTGATACTACACACTGAGTTTATAAAGGGTACCAAGGGACTGAAAAGAAGGAAGGAAGCTTGAAGCATAGCATGCTTGGAATGAGTGCTGTAGGTACAGAAGCAGGAGTAGACTGTAATAAACTCATGGATTAAAGTTTTCAGAGAGAAAGGAGAGGAGGCAGATGAGCAGAAAGTGGGGTACATGATTTGTTCCTACATGTGGTGCATCTAGTTCGGGGAGACATTTCAGCAGGAAGGCATCTGTTGGTTTGGAAAAATTAAGGAGTTGATCTAATCAAATGTCAAGCTGTTTGATGGAGGGCATGACCTCCAACACAGAGCCATCTACTGTTCTGATGGTCAGGGGTTGGGGATCTTGACCAGCCTCTGCCTACTACCAAATGTGATGGAGATTGTCCTCTTAGCATTCAGAAAGATCTTGTTCTTGTGAAATCAGTTCTGAATGATGATGAACTCTCTGTGGAGATCCACCACCAGCTTTAGGGTCAAAGGTACACCGATGAAGAGCACTGTGCCACCTGCGTACATAAGCATGTGAGTAGAGGAGCAGGCTTTTGGGAAATCATTGAAACAAATGGGAAACAGATCACAGCCAAGAGCAGAACTCTATGGGAATCCTGATCTAATCAGGAGAGGTAGGCAGAGAGTACTGTAGCTACCCTTTGTAATGCTTGGTACAGTTCAGACAAATGGGAGTGGAACCAACAAACTGAGAGGTCTGAGAGACTCATACCTGGCAGTTTCTGTAGTAGGAGGAATTTTACCACTGTTTCAAATGCCTCCATCAGATGGACAAAAAGATCTGTAGACAGTAAACTCTGATCCATCCCCTTCAGGACAAAATCAGTAAATCTGGGGCAGAAAGGAGTCAGTGGATTGATTCTTTCTGAAGCCTGACTGGTACAGCTAGTGAAAGTGGAACCAACCAGGAAGGTGGAGAGTTCACAAAGCACTTCTTTCTCCTGAAGTTTAGTGAGAATATGGATAAAACAGACCAATAATTTCCTGGGATGGTGGGATCACCACACATATGAAGAGGGAGGATCTTGGTGTGCGTTCAGGTGCCCAGAGATTTACCAGTGGAGAAGGAAAGGTTAAGAATAAAAGACAGTGGTATAGCAATGGTAAGTGCAGAGAGACAAAATAACTTAGTAACTAGTCATTGGGGCTAATGTCAATGAGAGAAGGACTGATAAGAGTGACAACAGGAGTAATAAGAGTGAAAAATGAGAAATGTGGGGAAAGGTAGTAGGACAGTTTCCAAAGGAGTTGAGAGGAAAGTTTAATGGTGGGAGAGAGGAGGGTGAGTTCAGATGAGGAGAAAAATTCATTGAAAGTGATTACTACCTTGTGGGGGGGGGTCAGAGACACTAGAACTGTCAAGTTTAAGGACTGGAGCATTTGACTGGGAAGGGGGATCTAACATGGAGGGAACTACCTTCCAGAACTTTCATACTGTATGTTATTTAAGTTGCCCAGGAAGCTGGAAGCAAAAGTAATCTGCTTTAGCATGTCTGACAGCCTGGTTGCAAACATTTTGGAGTTGCCAGAATTGTGATAAATCCTCCAGGGATCTAGAGGCAGCATCTTGGGCTTTAAGGCTACCAAAAAACTCATCTGAAGCCCAGTAGAAGTGTGAGCCTTTCACTCTTACTGTACTGAGAGGGGCATGTTTGTCACAGACAGTTATGAATTTGGAATGGATGTAGTTCATCCCTTCATTAACATGGGAGGATGGGGATCAGTAGTTGTTTTGGAGGTCAGACAACAGGGAGGGCAAGTGTAATAACCTGAATGAGTACAGTTGGATGACCTTAGTGGGGACCTTGGCCCAGTATATTTTACGTAAAAGGTAAATCATACAATGATTTCTAAGCATCTGTTAGTGTATCTGCTTCTAGGATATGGTGGGGGGGGGTGAAATAAGCCAGTTGATTAATGAGTGGTTAGATGTAGTGTGGCTGAGTCTGGTCAGTTAAGTGAGATACTGAGTAATTATGTTGGCCGGACTTTGTTGGAGGAAGGGCATAACCAGTTTATACTGAAGTCAGGCAGAATTAAGAGTTTATCAGAAGCGACAAAGGAGGATAGAGAAGATAGCATGTCAAGGAGGGTATCAGAAGGGCTAGGGTGGCAGAATACCCCAGCAATGAAAATGGGAGCTGAGCAAGGGAATGAGTGCTTACTGACAAGGAACTCAACTGAAGAGTGGGCAGAGGAGCAATGGACTACTTCAAATCTTAGGCTGAAGAGAATGAAAATTCCCACCCCTGCTCTTCTCTTTCTGCAGTCCTGCCTGTGGTCTGCTATAAAATCATTGTCGCCGACACTGCAGGAAGATGAAAAGCCAGAGACCGCTTCTCCATCTGGTCTGGCTTGCAACATCCACAATCTGAAGTGGTCAGTTTTAGATGGCAGGCACCGGGTATCTAGGCTAAAAACTCTTAACCCCCCTCTAGGGAGTGGGGATAGGGGGATTAGGGATTGGGTCTTTGTTTGTTTAACATCACCTGCCAACAACAGTAGCAAAGTAATGAGACTAGTTGAAGACCAGAGCAAAGGGGTACTCCAGACAATACTTTCCTCCTATAGCATAAAAAAGCATATAATGGGAAAAGGGAGCTTTTCATCAGTGGTAAAGTGCACAATGGACAAGAAAGGATCAGCTGCTTACTCATCATACAGGTTAGTAAAGCAAAAAAGTACTTTGATTTCAAGTAACCATCTCACACCCATAATTTCCCTACTTTGGCCTACCTCAGTGGCATTTTAGAGTTTAGCCACTTTATCCTTCTTAAAGTGTACGTCTGAGTTGCTCCAAACTAGAGTCCTTGCAAGATCTTGTGTGTTCTGCTTTGTGCACAGCACATTAGGTCAGAGTTCCTCTTTCAAGCAGGGCCTGAAGGGCCCTGCACATCATGCTTTACTGGTCAACTTGCTTTGCATAGGGCCAAAATGGGCATACATCCTGTTTTGCACAGAATGTGTGAAGCAAGTTAACAGGTCATGTTTTGTACAGGGCCTGAACTGTCCTGCATGAAGCAAATTAGGAGATGAGTGCTTTGGACCCTGTGTTAAACAAGTTAGGAGTCTGATCCTGTTTTTCACATTGTCTGAAAGGCCTTGTACATCCTGCTTCACAGAGGGTCAAAAGGAACCTGTGTGAAGCAATTATGACTACTTTTTCAAAAAGTAAGTAGACTATCTCACTTCAAGCAGGGGTTGGGATCTGGATTGTGCTTTGGCATTCAACTTGGTGGAGTTCAATGGGTTGATGCATAGGAGTGGGGGTATTTATGTTCAAAAAATCCCTAACATTGATTTCCTTTCTTTTTTTTTGTTGGACTTTATTTCAACTTAGAAGTTCATACAATACACAATTTTTATAAACAGTGTTGGATAAACAGAGCAGAGATACTGTATCATCTAGTAATATACAATACAGACCTAAAAATCTACATACATACTAATATAACATATCAGTTGACCTGGATAATGGCACTATTCTAAAGCAGAAGAAATAAAACCTGTTACAGCTCAAGCAGGCTATATAGAAGTATAGACTATAACCAACCATCTGTTAACCATTTATTTCACATTATCTCTGTCCAAGTTGATTTTTGAAGAAAATTACCCATATTTTTCCCCACTCTGTTTTTCTTATTACAATAGTAATGATGTTTTTTATATTTCAGTTAATTCCACCATTAGATTTATCCAGTATTGGATTTCCGTAGGATTTACACTTTTCCAATTCTGTAATATAAGTTTATTTACATTTATCTCAGCTACACATATACATTTTTGTTGCGCCTGCAATAGAAAACTGTCTTTATAACAACCAAATGGAATAAATTCAGCATCAACCACAGGTTGTATCCCAGTCACTTTTGAAATAACTGCCAAGACTTCAAGACAAATATTTTTGTATGGTACGACAATTTACAAACATATGGAGCAAAGTTGCTAGGGAATTTCCACATCTTGGACTAAAGTCTGTAATTCCAGGATTGATTTTATTAAATTTAGCCAGTGTGAAATAAGTACGATGTAGAATATTATAGTGGAGCTGATGCGATTTGGAAGATATTAACCCACTAAATAGTGAGTTTAACAATTCTTGCCAATTACCATCACAGAAAGTATTTAAGTCCTTAATTTTGATTCTTTAAAAATATAAAAAACATAACGGGTGCATTAAGAAATGTTTGGGTTTAAGATATATATATATATATATACACACACACACACACACATATATATATATATATATAGTATATATCATTTTTTGTGTTTTATATAGATATTTGTTTTTTTTATTACTTATTTTTATTTATTTCAGATTGGGATTAATACCTTTGAGTCTGGGACTCATTTACAAAGGTTCCAGGTCAATACAGGTACGAGGACAGACAGACAAAACATAGTTACAGATTGGTACATAATGTAAGAAGCATATACAAAGCAGTTGCAAAATGAGTTACTGTTGGTGCAAACTGTTGCAAACTGCAGTCAGTGAAACTTGTCATTCAGGAGGCCACAGATTTTGTATATACATAAGTGCAATTAGGAGGGGTGAAATATTGGTTCAGGGAAAGTGCAAATTGTGAGAACAGAGAGTAGGAATGTATAGCGAGAAGAGGGGAAGAGCAGAGTTCACAGGTACTAACAAGTAGAGGATTAGCTTGGGTGTAGAGGAGCAGCCAGAGACAGGCTTTGTCAGCTAAGGCATGTGTGGAGTGCGTTAGGAGGCTAGAAAGAAACCAGGAGGAGGGGGAGAGTAGTAGAAGAAGGGAGAAGGGTGGCGGTGGGGGAGGGACAGGTGCAGGGAGAGAGTGAGGGTTTAAGAGAGGGGAGGGCTCTGTGAGGAGGAGGAAGGAAATGAAGGCGGGAGCAGGGACAGCAGGTGAGTGAGGGAAGTGGGGTAGTATGGTGGACATTTGGAGGGGTATAGTAATATATATATATATATATAGTACAGTAGCACCGCTATATTAGGGTTAAAGCTTCAGTTCAATGTTAAACTGAAAATTTGGGACTTTAATAACTTTGCAACCCTTCAAGCGATTTGCATGCAATTTTGCATGCACCATCGGGACCAATGATCTCATGTCATGGCAAGTTTTGTTCTGGTCAGATGTGCAGCTGCAGAAATATCGAGTGTCAAAAAATTTGTAAATTGCCACTTTTGTCACATTCTTTGTCACTGCATTGCACAAGAAAAGTGTGGAATTTTGGTCTGAAATGTTTAGGCTATATACGTTTTGGGTCACTGTGGTGCTTTTGAAGGTTTGGTGAAAAAATATTAATACATTCTAATGTTATTAAATGTTAAAGTTTCCCATTATTTCCTATGGGAAAAGTTAGATATGAGGCTCAAAATAGGATTTTTGATCGCAAATGGGGAATCCTAGCTCACAAATCTCTGGGCTGCTCCATCCCCTCGCCTCCTTATTCCTAACAACCTCACTACTTCAATTTTTTTCCCTCTACCAACTGTATCACTACTGATTGGTAGAACCACGTTGCATTCCCTATGCTACCTATGCATAACTTACTTGCTACCCAGCTACTGCTGTCAATTATACCATTTTTTGCTCTGTATTACACTACCAATGTTTGCTGTAACCAGGTGCCATTAATGCGTGTCTGTTATACTTATGCTCCTCTTTGTATGTACTCTGCTTTCTATTTTAACTGTATTATCTACCATTGTTGACGAGGTACCTTTGTAAATGAGCCGTTGGCTCAAAGGTTGTAAACTGATTACATTAAATAAATAAAAAATAAATAAAAATAAATCCAGAATCCTATTCCAGAAATGCAGAATCCTAGTTCATGCTGCCTCCATTTTATTTTTGCTAAGCAAACTTAAATGTTAAAAATAATAGAGGGATTTGGTAAACACCAATAGTTGTTTTAACCTAATCAGGGCCTGAGGTATCAGATTCTGGGGTAAGTTTTTGAAAAACATTTTCAGAAATATGTGTATTTTATCTGCAGAAACACTTTTACTGCAAATCCCAGAAATCTTTTTACGTGAAACAGAATCCTTTCCCGCAATTTGCAAAAAAGGATTCTCTTTTAGCACAAAACAGGATCCTTATTCACAATTTGCAAGAAAATAATTTTTCGTTTACCGCAAATTGTGGAAAAGGAAGCTCAGTAAAATATTATTTTCCACAATTTGTGAAAAAGGATTTTTATATAGGTGTTTCTTTATCACTTCATGGCAAACTGTTTGGAATTTTGAGCTGAAATTTTCAGGGTGCAAAGCACTTGACACTCAGATATGCCTTTTGCTGGTTTGGTGAAAATATATTACTTTGCTGTGCAGTTCTGCAGGGTAAAATTTTGCTTAATTTCTCATAGGATAACATTGTAATGGGAGGTGTACCCAGTCATTTCTTTGACACTCAGCTATGAAGAAGTAGTTTGCAATTTTGTTTTGAAATTTTCAAGGTACAAAGGGCTTCGCCCACCAATGTACCTTTTGGTGGTTTCATGAAAATATATTAATTTGGCCTCGAGTTACTCAGCTTTGAGATTGACCTGTGTTTTCTACAGGATAACATGTACATTTCAGGTGTTTCTTTGGCTAAGCACAGTACAGGATGGGAGCTCAGAACCCAGAGGGCTCTGCACTCCTACAGGCAAACTTTGTAACCCACAAAGAAGCTCGCCTCGGCTCCCACAGGCTCCTTATGGTTCTCCCTTCTGGCCTCAATCCCACTCTTCCTAGGTGTGCTCTACACCTCTCCCCACCTATCCCATGACTCCCTCATCACCACCCTTACCATCCTGCCCAACCTAGCATCCAGAGGGGAACTGTTCTTTGTAGATGATTTCAACTTGGACTGGCTAGCCCCCTCCTCAAAAAGCTCACACCTCCAAAATTGAGTCCCTTAATCTCACCCAATTGATCAATGAACCCACCCGCTACAACCCCCACTCCCAAAACTATTCTTTATTAGACTGGATCCTTACCTCCCACCCTTACAGAATAACCTCCTCTGGTGTTTTCTCTAACACATTAGGTGACCACGGTATTATTTACTTTATCAGGAAAACAGAACTGCCCAAATCTGCCTCCAAGTACTTCAACACTTGCTCTCTAAACAAGTTAGACACTGATGCCCTCCTTACTAGTCTATACAAAGCTGATTGGAAACCTGTCTACTAAGCCCTTGATGTTGACATGGCCCCCTCTAGATTCCTATACACTTTTACAAACATCTGGGAAATCCATGCCACTCTAAAAAAGTCCAGGGTCAAGAAACGGCACAATCCCTGGATCACCGCACCCATCCTCGCCAAATGCAAGGAAAGAGACAAGGCTTGGTCATACTTTAAATCCAACCCCAACCCTCAGAGCAGGAAAGCTTTTAACACCCTAAGTAATGCCTGCACCAAGACCATAAGAAAAGCAAAGGTAGACTACTGTAGGTTGCAACTCTCGCATGCTAAGCTTCTTCAACCCTGGAAAGTTGTGCACACACTCCTTGACCCAACAGCCCAGCCCTGCACCCCCATCTTCAAACTTCATGGCTAACCATTCACTGACCCAACCCATGCCTCTGAAATCTTGAACCAGTTGTTCACTTCCTGTGCCATACCACTGGGCTGCCCCCCTCCTTTCCCAGTCCCACCACCACCTCCCCTTAGCAAAGACTTCAAGTTCACCACCCTTACAGTATGTGAGATATGGAAAGCCCTACGCTTGCCTGACCCTGCAAAGACCAGCCCGGACAGGATTCACCCCAAGTTCCTGCAGATCTTGGCTCCTGTGATTGCCAAGCCCCTTACATATCTCCTTAACCTCTCATTTTCCCAGGAACAGTTCCGCAATCCTGGAAATTGGCCTGCATAATTCCCCTTCACAAAGGTGGTGACCCCTCCTTGCCAGGCAATTATAGGCCCATCTCGCTCATCCCAGCCTTAGCCAAACTACAAGGATCCTTGGCCCACACCCCACTATCTGACTACATTGCAACAAACAACATCCTCTCACTCATCCCATCAGTCTGACTTCAGGAAACACCATTACACAATTTCTTCCCTCCTGCATGTCACAAACCATATCCAAACTGATCAAGGCTTCCTTACAGCAGCTGTATTTGTCAATTTAGCAAAACCATTTGACTCTGTATCCCACATTCTTCTTCTGCAAAAGCTTGAGGCAGCTGGACTTGCCCCCATCACTGTAAGGTGGTTTCAGTCTTATCTATCCACCAGATTTCAATCTGTTGGAATTGCTCATATCACATTCCCCTCTCCCTATCCTGGCAGGTGTCCCTAAAGGCTCTGTTCTTGGTCCCATCCTCTTCTCCCTCTTCATTAATGACCTTCCCTCCTTCTGCACCAGTTCATCAATACACATGCAGATGACACCATCCTCTTTACCTCCAGTCCCAACCTGCTTGAAGTCCAAGTTACCCTACAAAGCGACTTCAGCAACATTCAGTGCTGGTTCAGCCAAACAAAACCAACTGAAATTAAACACCACTAAAACTGTCTCCATGGTTTTCAGCTCTACCCAGAAACTTAGACATACTACCCCCCCATCACCTCTCTCGATGGCTCCCCACTTGACCAAGTCACCAGATACAAGTACCTGGGAGTTTGTCTGGACCCCATCTGTCTTTTCAGCTCACATTGAATCTATCACCTCCAAGCTGGGCCCCAAACTCGGCATGCTATACTGGAACAGGGACTCTCCCCTGTTACCTGCCAGACATGAAATCATCCCCAAAATGTTCCACCCCATACTAAATTATGCAAATGTGGTTTACAGCTCTGCCCCTGTAACCACCCTTGCCAAGCTGGATACCCTTCTAAACTAATTTTGTCACTTCGCTACAAACTCCCCGTACGCACCCACCACTGCGATCTTTACTCCCTCCTCAGACTAAGCCCCTTATCTCACAGGCACTATATACATGCCCTCAAACTTATATCTAAGTACTGGTTTAACTTGCTCCCCTTCTATCTTGCAGACTCTCTATCCTCAAACTCCCTATCCTGATATGAACTCAGGCACAGAAATGAAAGATCCTTCACCCTGCCCCGACCCTCTTCCACAGCAGGCAAAGCTGCTTTCTCCTACCAGCTTCCTTACTAGTGGAACAAACGGACCTCTGCTATTAGAAATTCACTCTCTCACTCTAGCTGCAAGCAACAGCTATGTCTCCTTCCTCCACCTTTATGTTGCTGCCACAATTGAGCTAAACCCAAAACTTCTACTGACTTTACCTTCCTACAATTCCTCCTTGGCACTTATTAAAGATTCATTATGTACAGCACTTACTATTTGTATAGTTCACCTCTAGAGATTCATCACATGCCAGGTTTTTGCTCTCACTGCTGTGTTATATTGATTGTAATTAGCTGCTATTGTTCTGTTGACTAATTCTCTGCATTTATTGTCTGCATTTCCACTTCTCCTTCCCCCCCAGGTTGCACCTGGAATTGAGTCTCAGCTCAGCGTGCCTTTCCAGTTACCAAATGTTTAAATAAATAAATAAAACTTTAGCAGTACACTATTTCAAAAATTATGCATGGATGGGAGCGCTGGTCCCAGAGGGCCCTCTGCCCCCACATGCAAATATGGGTACCATTAAGGACACATAGGCCCGGCCCTGTGCTCCCACATGCAACTACATAGAGGATTAAGGAGTGATGTCAGCACAGGATCCAGAGGGTCCTGCATTCCCACAGGAAAATAAAGATACAATTACAATCTCTGAAAACTTATTAATGGTTGGGAGTTCAGGGCCCAGAGGGCCCTGTGCTCTCACAAGGCAATAAGACTACGATTATATTTTCTCAGAAAGTAAGGAAATTCTCTGCAAAAAAACTATGCTAATGCACTATTAGGGTTAGTGCGATAAGAGCAGGGAAATTATACTTTCTCAAAAAGTAAGGACATTCTCTGCAGTAAACTATGTTAATGCACCATTAGGGTTAAAACATCAAAAGTAGGGCCTAACACCCCCACCTCCACCCTGTATGGACGAACTGGCCTGAGGAGTGTGCCTTGGGGTTTGAACCCTAATGTTCACCCCCTTTTCCTATACTATACCTGTCTTACCTTACTTACTTATGGAATGGGGTGAGCGTTAGGGTTAAAAATCCAAGGCACACCCCTCAGGCCAGTTCCTGCAAACAGGGAGGGTGGGGTCTTAGACTTAGGAACCTTAAGATCGTATTTCCCTACTTTTGATGCTTTAATCCTAATGGTGCATTAACATAGTTTTTTGCAGAGAATTCTTACCTTTTTAGAAAGTATAATTTCCATACTTTTATCGCATTAACCATAATGGTACATTAACACAAGTTTTTGCAGACAATATAAATATATATATATATATATATATATATATATATAGGACCCCTGCAGCATTTTTCAGCCAGAACAGCAAGGCTCTCTTCGTGGGTGCTGGTCGTGAAGGTTGGACACCCTCCCATGAGCTTTGCAGGGACCTCCGCAGCATTTTTCGGCCAGGTAACGTGCACTTTAAGTGGAGGAACAGCAGCTCTATCGAAACACTGAAAATCCCGAAGACCCCCACAGCATTTTTGGCCAGAACAGCAAGACTCCCTCGTGGTGCTGAGTCGTGAATGGACACCTCCATGAGCTTTGGGGACCCCCACAGCATTTTTTGGCCAGTGGCTGATGTGCTTTAAGTGGAGGAACAGCAGCTCTATCGAAACGCTGAAAATCCTGAACTCACAATAAGAATCCCACTGATGCTACGCGTCAGCTCCCCACTGCCCCCACCACCACCCTTGGTCGGCTTATTGCTTTATAGGGAAGGAGAGGCCCCTGGTGACCTGTTTTAACCAATCAGGTAACTTTTCCATTGGCAGGTTATCAGGACCTACCACTAGAGGCTGCTATTGTCTCTCAGCTGGGATTTTCTCAGCCCTACATTACAATGCGTTGCCTCGGTGTGTGACAATTAATACCCATACCTCTAAAAAAAAAAAAAAAATTCCTGTTTACACCCACTAGCCTTCACCCCCAATCAACAGCAGGAAAATAATATTTTTATTAAACTTCTAAACACTATCGACGTTAAACTTGATACTAATTATTTCCTAAAATGCCAAGCAACATTGCTGTATCTCCCTCTCTCACTCACAAAATGACATCATGGCTTACTCTCGTCTTGATGACCCTTCCCCTCTGCGCACCACCCTCCTGCCCTGCCTATACTCAACCTCAGACAACCCCCCTCCTTCTCACCAAACACCTCCTCTGACTCTCAGTCCGAAGTCCACTCCTGCCTCTATAACCATGTCCTACCCCCCATCCTCCCCTCATGCCAAGCCACCTATTCCCAGTTATTAAGACTACCCCTTTTCTATATGGCCACGAAATACTGCGCTTCACATGCTCCCATATTACCAAGAAAATGCACCACCATGCAATCCCATCGATGCACACTCACAAGAAGATCCTAAAAAGTACCCTATCCAGGATAGCCATTATCCTGCTGCTACTTGTTGGCAACATACACCCCAATCCTGACCCCACTGACCACACCCCTCACTTAACAATGCAACACAAAGCACTACGTCTGGCTACCATTAATATATGTAGCCTCCAAAAGAAGCTAACCCCACTCTAAGCCTGGGTCAGCCTCCACCACCCTGATGCTCTAGCCATAACAAAGACTTGGCAATCGCAGCATACCCATGACTCGGCTGTGTGCATACCGGGCTACACATTGTTCAGATCAGACAGACTGGGTAAGCTGGGTGGGAGTAGCACTCTGTATCTTCAGGAATACCTGCAAGGCATAAATATTGCAACACTGAACCCTGCAAAGGGAGCACAGTCTCTCACCATAAGGGTTGCTATTGGTAACTCAGGTAAATCTCTCTATCTAATATCAGTATACATACCCCCTCGCAACCAAAGAGATGCTTTCACATCCACCCTTAACACTATTGCCCAGCTCCTAAAAAACTCAGAAGTCATAGCACTTGGTGATTTCAATACCAACTGGCTTGCTCCCCAGTCAGCCTCCCTCAGGGATGCAACTGCTGCCCAAAATCTGTCCCAAATAGTCCTTACCCCCTACTAGAGTAAACAAAAACCTAGGCCCAAGTTCCCTCCTTGATCTCATACTCACGAATCATCCCAAGCACATACAGGATGTCCAGGTCCTCTCGGACTCACTCAGTGATCACTCCCCTGTAACTAGTCTCTGGACAAACAGTTGGAAACTCCTGCCCCCCCCGGATCTCCAGGTATCGCCAACTTAAGAAAGGGACTTTGATACATTTCTGAAACTATCTCAGAAACCTTGACTGGTCTCCACTTGATCACTAGTTGTCAGTTGATACCGCCCTGTCCTTCTTCATAAGTTCCTTCCAATCCACCTGCGACATTTTTGCGCCCTTTGTAAAATGGACGGAAAAAAACAAATCCTCCCCTTGGGTAACTCAGTCCTTGCTCGACCAAATGAAGGCCTGTGATGACCTGTGGCACCGCGCCCTTCAGTCAGGTTGCCTTTCTGACCGACAATTGTACCAGGCTGCCCGAAACTCATGCACCTGGGCTATCCGACAGGCAAAGGCTGATTACTATAAGGTCAACCTTACTGCCAACTGGGGAAATGGGAAAAGGTTCTGGGAAAATGTAGAGGAACTCAGTGGCAAGTCCATCTCCCCTTCCCCTACCATGCTTATTATCAATGATGGCTCCACCCAGGACCCTTACAAAATAGCAAATGCATTCAATAATTCTTTCTCTGACCTCAGTACTATTCTCCTCCCTGACTATTTCACTGTAGATGCTGGACAATTCCCACCACCCCCGAGTGCTCCACCTTTTCACTTCAAAACTGTCTCCCCTAGTGGTGTCTGCTCATACCTGGCTAGGTCTCTAGGTAAGACCAGGCAAAGTGATGACTCCCTAGATGGAAAACTGCTCTCCTTAACCCTTGATGCAGTCCTAACACCCCTCACAAAAATTATCAATATGTCCCTATGCTTAGGGCAGTTCACATCTCTGTGGAAAAAGGCGGTGATTACACCAATTCATAAAAATGGTGACCGTACCACAACTAGTAACTACAGGCCCATTTCCATACTCCCTCCCCTCTCAAAAGCACTGGAAAAAATAGTGGCTGTTCAGCTTATTGACTACTTAGACTCACACCATCTACTATGCCAGCAACAACACGGGTTCAGGAAAGGACACAGCACAACCACTGCCCTACTGGAATTCACCTCCTTTATCCATGATGCCCTAGACCAAGGAGACTTAGCTGGGTCAGTCTATATTGATCTCTCCAAGGCATTTGATATCGTCAGTCACAATATGCTCATTACCTCCCTCCTCTCCATTGGCGTTTCCCAAGAATCAGCTGGCTGGTTCACCAACTATCTCCACGGCCGTACCCAAAAAGTGAAGATAAATGACACCCTCTCTACTACCCTTCCCGTCTGGTCGGGTGTCCCCCAAGGGTCCATCCTGGGCCTGCTTCTCTTCTCACTATACTTGAACTCCTTATCTATGGCCTCCTCTGGACATCTTCTCCTCTATGCGGATGATGCTGTGATCTTTAGTCTGCACCCTGACCCTACCCAGCTCCAAAAATCCTTGCAGTGCTCCTTCACACAAGTAGAAACTTGGTTTACCTCCCACAAGCTTGTTTTCAACTCTAAAAAGATTAAAGTAATGCTATTCAGCCACCCGCAACACAAACACAGCACGTCCAGAATATCTATACTAACCTCATTGGGTACCATGCTGGAGCCAGTTAATAAATTAAACTATCTAGGGATTACCCTTGACGGTGCACTTACCTTTCATGAGCATATTGCGTCCACATGCTTTGCAATAAACATCAGAATTGGTCTCCTTTACAGGCATAGATCCTGTCTCCCACCTGATACCCTAAGGTTAGCCATCTCCAGCTCCATCCTTTTCCTGGTGGACTATGGAATAATCATCTATGGCGCTGCCTCTGACACTGCACTGACCAACATTAAAGGCACCCTAAACAAAGCCTGCAGGTTGGCCACAGGCTGTGATCGGCTCACGCACACCTGTGACCTCTACCAACAGTCAGCATGGCTAAACTTTCAAGGGTGACTTTTCTACCAGACCTGCCTACTGGCCCAGAAAATCCAGTTGGGCTTAGCCCCCTCTGGCTGTCTCCAGCTCCTCCAAAAGAGTCTGCTGGCCTCGTCCACTAGACTTTCTGACACTACAACATTCCATGTCCCTTTTGTAAAGACCTCTGCTGGCCAAAGGTCCTTTTGCTACAGTGCCCCACTCTGGATGAACTCAGTCCCTGATTCTATCATATCAATCCCCAGGCTAGGACCTTTTAAACCTGAGCTGCGGAGCTACATTAAATCCAACTCTCACTGTGACTGCAGATAAACTCCACTAAAAGACCCAAATATGTATTTTCTGCAGTTTATGCTTATGTCTCCAATATATGCCTCAACTATACACACCTTTGGTGTCCCCATACTTATGTATTATTATCTAGCTTTGCCTCTGTACCTAGCACTGTATCTCTGTATTAGAGCAGTACTCTGTATTCTGCTATACTTTGTACCTGTCCTCATCTATGTATGATGTGGAGCCTTTGCAAATGAGTCTCAGACTCAAAGGGTTATAATTCCTAGACCTTCAATAAATAAATAAAAAAAAAATATATATATATATATACATATGCAATAGGCATGGACACAAAAGCCATTTTATAAATCTTTTCATACTATATGTAAAAATGAAATTTATCTATATGGTAAACATGTCATCAAGATTTATACATATAATAAACTCATCTCATCTTGTATTAGCCATGCCCTCCCCCCACCCCCCGCATGCAGCTCACTGGCACTACATAGACACTTTTACTTTCAATTCCTGCCTAAACCCTGGCGTTAACACTACCCCTTCATCTCTCAACCAAGAAAACGGTCTGCTTCTTTCACAATTCACCCTAAACTTGCAATGCTCACTACCTCCTTAAACTAATACAGTGCACATTTATTTTTACAAACCATGAACCTTGACCCAAATCCACAATGCCATCTGCTCTCTCTTGTTATCTCTCACCTTACAGCAGACCCTGCAACCCGCTTTCACTTAATCAGTGTAACATTTGTTCTCGCTATTCCCCACTATTGACTTTACATTTTTTCTTCACTTTTTGCTTTTCTTCCTTTTTTCACAGCATTTCTCATCCTGTCTGCTGCTAACCACTTGTCACTCACTTGAACTCCAGCCCAACACTCTCCAACTACAACCAGATGCAGACAGCCCTTCATGGACCACAGTTTATATGATACACTTTGAAAAACAAAAAAATCTTCTTCTTCAGCAAATTCCACAAGGGGCACACTACTATATAATCCATAGCGCTTATGATTTTTCATTACCAATTCCCTTCATTTTCTGCTCGCTAACAGTGGTCATAATCTTCCTTTGAAATTTTCTGTTAGCTCTCTAGCTCCACCAGTACAAAAGCACACTGGGAACATCAGGCCATCAGGACATCAGAGCATCCTTAGCAACCACTTAGCAACCACTATGCCTGGCGACCCTACACTAGGAAAGTAACCATAAAGTCCCTTAAAGTATCCATTTTAACAAAAACATTTTAAAACAAATGTCCCTGCACTATACTAAAGCATCCCTATTGGATAAATGAACTATGCACAGGGGAGCATGTATGATAAATGATTCATCTACACCATTGGTGTTTGCCCTCAGACACCTCACTCATGGCTTATGCCATTCGTGAGGTTACTTGTGGACAAACACCACTTGTATAAATAAATCATGTATCACACAGCTTCCCCAGCATATCCCATATATATATAGATAGACACACACACACACACACATACACACATGCATTATTAAGACTACAGGATGCAAAGACTACAGCCTTGTTGAAAAATGTGTATGCACTGTATTTTCTATTACTTTTGAACTGCAATATCTAAACTTCCATTCTTGAACATCTACATGTAAGAATGCGCGTGTGATAGTGACAGCGTCGTAAGCATACACTCTAAATATTGTACCTTTATAATTTAGCATTTAGCTCATATCAGGAGCATGGTAAAAGCTCCTTAAATATCAAAAAAGGCATATTCTACAGTAGTCAATGCTTTATCAAAAGGGCAATGTAAGTTAATGCACCTGAGTCCATTGCTTTCTTAAGCTATATCTCTACATTTGCACTTGAATTGCTATAGTAATAAACATATACTGTACATGTATGCACAGTGAACATTTCCATTATCCTTTCCTTTTTCATTATCTGTTTCATAACCATATTTAATTTTTCTAAGAAAGAAATTAAGTATTATTGGGATACATTTAAAAGATCAATATCTCAAAAGCTAAAAGTGTGAATCACCCATCTACAAATTATAACTACATTTCATAACAATACTAAAATGTTATTATTAAAAAGAGGAACTGAAGAACACACAGTATGAATTTTTGAAAAATGAGCTAGACGAGTTTGACCTAAAATACAATACAAGCTGTATATAAAAAGGCATATTAATCAAGCTTCTATTACGCGTGAATTTAACAAATATAGTGGAGCTCGAAATTACTTATAAATAAAGTAGACTGGCTTTGTAACGAAACATATTAAAATTCCACAATCTAATTTATGTCAGGAGGCTTACAAAAGTCTAATGTTTTGAAATCTGACATTTAGAGCAAATGAAACATTCAATTTGCATTCCAAAGAACTTTGAAGTAGTTAACAAAGACAGTTTTCTATTACCCCAAAGAAAAGCAGTAATTCTGTTGCTACTGGTCGTCAAGGACTAACGCCCACAAGCCATTGCATTAGTTGCTGTATATTCCAGTGTACTATTGAACTATAACATAACATATAGTAGCCCAGTAGTTATGTCAGAAGGGACTCTTTGTCCACCTAGTAACCCCTACTTCATAAACCAAGACTGACTGACAAGTGTGTTGTACAAACATCCATTTATGGGGATGTCTCACTCACCCTAATGATTCCCCACTCTCAAAGATATAACCATCCTGGCCATCTTAGTGCCATTATCTTAAGCAGTCTTCTAGAAACTTAATCTTCCAGTTTGTTGAGGAAAATGTTGAAAAGCAGAAAATAGTCTTATTGAACAGTCTATTGCAGTAAACAATTATATTCACACTACTGTACAAGCAACACCCAAACACAATGATTAGGAAACTGAGTGCAGCACAAAGGCTTATACAGTACACAGACATATAATACAATTACAGTCATGAATTAATTTATGGGAGGCAGTATAGTGCAGTGGTTTAAGGCTCTGAGCTGCAAATCTGGTGACATCCAGCAGACAAGACCTGGGTTTGAATCCCACAGCTTCCACTTACATACTGTGTGACCCTGAGCAAGTCACTTAACTTCCCTGTGCTCCCAGGATGCTCCTGTAAAAAAGCTTTCAGCTTAGTGTGCTACTCCTGGTTGAACAACAAAAAAATAATAGGCTAACAGTATGGGGACCACAGTGATAAGGGACTTCAAAACCACGGCAGAACATTTTGTTTGTTTGTGTATTTATTTATTTATTTATTTAAAATTGGTAATAGGGAGAAGCACTCTGTGCTGAGGCTCATTTCCAGGTGTAACCTGAGGGAAAGGGGAAGGGGAGAAGCACAACTGCAAACAAAATACATCCAGTCAGGTGATGTGGTTACAATGAGGCTGACATAGAAAGCATAAGTTAAGTGCAGTACAGACAAAAATGGTGAAACATTGCATATGGAGAACAAATGAATTAGCAAACAAATCATCTGGGCAAACTGAAAGTGCATAGTGTCAGAGACAAGGGAGACTGGGCTGGTGCTGTAAGGCAGAGTCAAAAAAGGTTGCTAAACTTCAACAAGGTTGCCAGAACTATGAGGTTAGAGAGGAGTGGAAGGTAAGGGGTGGTTAAAAGCCAGGCAAGGGTAAGAAAGGGTTTAGGAAGAGGGTTGGCAGGAGCAGGGGGGAGGGGGTGGAGTTTCAGCTGACATCTAATGGAGAGAAGGGACGGGGAAACATTATGCAGAATATAACTCAACCATCCCTCATCACAGTAATTTCTTTGGAAAACCTGCACATTGTTTATTTGATGTTTAATGAAGTGCTAAAATGAAGAACATTTTAATGTGAGCAGTTGGTGTCAAGAAACAGCAGCCTTTTTATCGATGTATTCTAAAAAAATAGAAAAATATAAACGTATAAAAAGAACTCTGTCAGCGTCTGTTTGCTGTAAAATCAATAAATTACAGCTCAATTTATTTTACATTTTCAGCTTTCCATCTCCTCTCACACTACTACAATAACTATGCTCATTTTTGTCTTTATAGATCAGTGCTGTAGAAGAACACTAAGTCAAAAAATAATTTCTAACCTGATTTTCTGTTTTCAGTACGCACTCGAGATAAGCATTTTGCTCTGATTGCAGCATCTGTGCTTACCCAGAGCATGCAGTAAGGTTCTCAAAGAATCAGCTCTATTGTGATCTCAGAACTTTGGGACGGTCTAATAACAACCAATAAACAGGGCACTTGAACAAGATATATCAGTGGATGTGTTGTATTTGGATTTTGAGAAAGCTTTTGATAATGTATCCCATAGAGAACTAATAAAGGCGTTACCAGAAACTGAGCTAGATGATACACTTATTGTATGGATTACTAATTGGCTGGGACAGAGGAAACAAAGATTCAGCAGCAAGGGACACCATTCTACCTGGGCTAAAGTGTCAAGTGGGGTACCACTGGGGTCTGTTTTAGGGCCTGTGTTGTTTAATACACTAGTAGAGTCTATTACTTGTAGGAATAATTCATTGATAGTCAAATTCGCAGATGACTTGAAAATTGTATCCTTGGTAACAAATAGTGAGGATACAGCCCTCCTACAGGAAAATATAAATGAAATAGCAAGCTGTGCTATGTCAATAAATTATTATTTAATTTAAATAAATGCAAAATAATGCACTTTGGCAAGAAGAATCCACAATTTAAATATTACATTAATAGTATGGAGATAGCAACTGAGGAAGAAAAAGATTTTAGTGTTCTTGTAACTAATAATTTAAGCTTTAGCAAGCACTGTTCTAATATTGCATGGACTGGGCATAGGATATTGGTATCTATTAGGAGAAACATTAAGAGTAGAGATAGTGAGGTTATATTGCCTTTGTGTGTGTCCCTTGTTCAATCCCACCTGGAGTACTGTTGTCAGATCTGGGCTTCATCTAGTAAGACTGATAACAAGAAGCTCGAAGTGGTCCAGAGGTGAGCCACAAAGTTGATAGCCAACCTAAAGAATAAAGTTTATGAGGAACAACTAAGAGCTTTGGGTCTACACTCGCTTTAGTACAGACGCAGCAGGGATGATATCTGTTTTCTATAGTGATTTATGGGGATGTGCAAGTTTTAACTTAAGACTAGAATCCATAGCAATTAGAGGACATAATAAATTACTGAAAGATGAACACTATAAGAAAAATCAAACAGGGTCTTGGTTCTCACAACATGTGGTAAAGTCATGGAATGCTCTTCCTGCATCAGTGGTGGCTAGTAACAACATAGAACTCTTCAAGAGGGGGGAATGGATGAGGTGGTGGCCGGCCATGTCTTTTCAGTTAAGGTGTGACATCATGGTTCAGGTCAATAATGGCTTATGCTATAGACCTGTATGTAATCCTATAAATGTAAGGCTATGCCTGGAGTTCAGTGGCCAAGCAGCTAGCCACTCCCACTTCCTGAGCTATATAAACAGTTCCTCTAAGCCTCACTGTGAAGCATTTTTTTCTTCGCAGCCAAAGGCTCAGCTGGTTTGTTCCCTGAGCTGGTTGGGCCTCCCTGGCTGGGCCCCCCCGCTTGTCTCTGCAGGGCTTCTGTGTTTGTTTTCCTGCTTTGGTTTATATTTTGCCTTCAGCTGTGTATGCTTCCTTCTTTTTTGGGGGGGGCTTTTCAAGGCTCCTAGCATACTGCTACTCAGAGCTCATACTGCTAGCTTTCAGTTACTCATAACTCTCAAATTACTTGCACTGCAACTGCAAACCTGACCTGTGTATTTCAGCTCAGCTATAGCTGGTCCACGTGGCATATTTATTACTTTCACCTGACTCAGATTTACTTGAACCTAGCTATATGGCTTACTCATGCTTGTTCTACTTACCTCATTGCTGCAATCTCATTGCACTGCCTGTTGACAATGCTTAAGAGCATTATGTCTCCTTTATTTGCAGTTACAACTCAGTGTACTCATTTGTTTACTACTGCTGTACAGGCCTACTTGCTTCCTGCTGCTGCATTGTTTACTCCCATTCTTATTGTACCTAGTTTACTCTGAGGTTAGCTGAAGCTCCTGCTGAGGCTATTAAATTAGCTTTTATATCTGCATGTGTTTCTCGGCCTTTCATCACTTCCTTATTTGTCCTACGGTGGGGACTGGGAGGTATTTGGGGAGTCGTGGCCTATGTGGTTAATTAATTCTGTTCTAAATCCTGTCTTCACCACCGAAAATCCTCAGAGTTTGTCACCTTGATGTGGCTATTCATGTCTGGCTGGCTTGCCCCTAATTCAGTGCTATTCACTTGCTATTCAGTTGTTATGCAGGTCCACCTATTACTACTACTGCTTACTGACCTATCTGGTCCACATTTGCTTATGCAACTGTTGCTCCTTGCTTATGCAAACCATTGCTTCATGCCTACTGCCATCCCCTCGGCCTTGGCCTGGGATTCTACTGCACTCAATATGCATTTGACCTTGCAAGGTCTTGGCACTCAATTCTCATTACAATCTCAGTATGCCATGCTCATTCAGCTCACCTGCTTTCAGCTGTCAATCAATTCTGGGGCATGCCAGCCATTCTATTCTGGCACAGGGTTCCTACAGCTGACGGTCTCACTCTGCATTCAGTCTGCATCATTAAGCATGTCCAAATTGGGGTGGGATCCTTCTCACCTGGCCCACAGCTGGGAATGTCCTCACCCCGGGCTTGGCTTTAGCTGCCTGCTATGCGACAGCAGCTCCTGGTGTAGAATTTAATACTAGCGGTGAAGGGTGGTTACAACAATCTCCTTTGGCTCTAGTGTTCCACTATAACGGTTGGCCATTGACTTTAGTGGTTTCTCTACCAAGGCACCTTCACCTCATTCTCCCCACGACTACCTCTGGTTCACCTGGTTTGATTTAGAGCAGGTAGGCCAGATGAATGCCTCAGCAGTTGTTGCTCTCCTCCTGCATCTTGGATACATGTATTGTTGCAGAGTTTTCTCGCAACCTTCCACAGAGATCCTGCTAGAGGGTTTGAGTGAGAGCCTATTTTCCACCTCCCTTTAACTGGGTTTTCTAAAATGCAGCTGCAGAGCTGTCACTAAATAAATTTTCACAAGTCTGGAGGGAAGGAGACCTAGGCCTTTGATCCCCAGAGAGTTCCTCCTTATAGGGTTTTTTTCTCTTCTCTGTTGCCTCAGGTCATAACACTTAGTTAGCATAGTTGTTTTCCCTAGTTTCTTTAAGTAGGTTCCGTTGTTGGATGGAGGTGGAGGATGTCCTGCCAATCCCTCTCTCCTTAGGGAATCCCTTTCTCTCAAAGCAAGCCATCAGTATCATGCTACACAAACCTGGGCTGTTACTACGACAACTGAGCATATCATTGCATTATCAAACTGCCTATGCTTCTCTACTACTACGTTACAGTTACTGCTTCTACATCACTGTTACTGCTTGCATTATGCTTTGTGTTGCCTCCTTTTTTGGGGATGATACTACAGTTTTTGGGGGGGATCCCTAAGGTACCTTTAGCCACTGGAACTGTCCCGTGGCACCTCTAGGGGTGGAACCCTCTCTGAGAGTTCCTTGTTATCGTACCCCTACAGGGTGGTAATTCCTCTGGAATAGAGAGTGTGAATGGCCAAAACCAAACTAACACAGCTGCACAAGCATAACACTATACTGGCTGCGTAGGTCAGTGAAATGTAAGGCTATGCCTGGAGTTCAGTGGCCAAGCAGCCAGCCACTCCCACTTCCTGAGCTATATAAACAGTTCCTCTAAGCCTCATTGTGAAGCATTTTTTCTTTGCCACACCATCCTCCCCTCCTCCTCCAGCAGCAGCACTCTCTCCTTATTTATTTATTTAAGAGTTTTACCAGGCAGGCATACTGAATGAAGTACTGCTTGATTCCAGACGTGGCCTGGGGGAGTAGGGAGAGGAGACATACACTAGAAAGTACATTGAATATACAAGTAGCACTCCTACAATAGGATAAGAAATTACAGTGGTATTTACAACAGCATATGATAACAAACTATGTAAGCATAAACCTATTATTATGACCTGCAGCAATAGCAGGTGGGTGGTGGTCTGGGGCCAATAAATAAGGTGCCTAGTCCGTCACACTAGGGATGGGCGGATTTGGATTGGATAGTACCGAAGTACCGGGTCTTTTGTGTTGCTAGACGCAGATGCAGGGGGATGAGAGATGAGTCTTGAGGAGAGAGTATAGTCGCTGGGTACAGGTGGCATGCCTAATGCCAGTTGGTAGGTAGTTCCATATTTTAGGCATATGGTAACTAAAGGCAGCCTGGCCTGAGGCAGTGGACATGTGTGGGATATAGAGAAGCAGGGAGTTGAAATTATGAAGCGAGTATGTGGGTGGGAGTAGAGCTGCTAGGGAGGCTGCAAGGTAAGGGCGAAGGACCTGTGCCCAGAATTTTGCAGTAATTCTGGCACAGCGGGACAGTCTCTGATCCTGGAGTGATGGGAGTGCTAAGGCCCTGTAGAGATCGCAGTGATGGGTTGTAGGATGGCAGTTGAGGGTGAAACAACAGAAAGAGTGAAAGAGTGGATCAAGCCTGCCTAAGGAGGACTTGGGAGCGGCACTATAGACTACGTCCCCATAGTCCAGCATAGGGAGGATCATTTTTTGTAGAATTACCTTGTGGGTTGGCAGGGGGATGCAACTCCTGTTGCAGTATAAAGCACACAGCATGGGGTGCAGTTTCTTGAGGGTAGCATCTATGTGCACACTGAAGCTAAGGTGCTGGTCCAACCAAACCCCAAGGTATCTGCAGGAGGTACAGGCCTCCGGGGGGTCCCATCAATGGTGTGGAGAACGGGGATGGAGGGAAGAAGGGCGAGTTTTTGTCGTGTACCAAACATTAGGGAGACTGTTTTCTTAGGGTTTAGGAACAGCTGATTTGTGCAAAACCAGTTCTGTACACTGTTGAAATCTCACTGAAGTCTGTTAACCACCGCAGAGGAGGATGGGCCAGAGGCATACAGTGCTGTATCATCCAATACATGTGGATGGAAGTGTGGGGGCAGACTAAGGGCAGTTCATTGAGGAAGAAGGAAAACAAAATTGGGCCAAGGACCGAACCTTGGGGGACCCCTGTATCGACAGGGAGGGTGGCAGATGTGGAACAGCCAATTTTGACTGTTTGGGAATTACCTCCCAGGTAGGAGTGGAACCAGCTAGTGGCACCTACAGACAGTCCAGCTTGGGAGAGTTTGGAGAGTAGCAAGGCATGTGAGACCGTATCAAAAATCGATGAAGATAGCTGAGGTGATGTGCCCTTTGTCCATACCCAAGAGGATGGTGTCAGTGAGTCTTAGTAGGGAGGTGATGGTAGAGTGTGATTTCTTAAATCCTGCCTGATAAGGAGTGAAGAAGGAGGAGGAGTCTAAAAAGGAGGAGAGCTGGGAGAGAACGAGGCAGTCCTGGATTTGATTCTTAAGGTACCTTTAGCCACGGGAACTGTCCTGTGGCACCTCTAGGGGTGGAACCCTCTCCGAGAGTTCCTTGCTGTCGTACCCCTACAGGGTGGTAATTCCTCTGTAATAGAGAGTGCGAACGGCCAAAACCAAACTAACACATTTGCACAAGCATAACACTATACTGGCTGCATAGGTCAGTGAAATCTTATTAATCCTAAAACCCAGTGCTGTTCTTGTACAAATTAAGCAATCTACAAAAATGTGGTGTCTTTTTATTGTGAATGGTCAGATATGTTCATTAGTGTGCTCACCCATGTATGTAATATGTTTTTAATAGCTTGTGCATTATTTAGTTGAAAATAACTAGTTTTTGGCATTGATGGCTTTAACAAAAACAATAAAGAAAATAAAAAAATAGCTTCTTCCAAATAGGACATGCTTAAAGAACAGCTTTTCTGAATACAAATCTCAGACTGTGTGCTTTTCCAATTGTCTTTCATTTCAAGGCTGTCTTCCCATTCCTAACCCACTATTATGCATTCCACTACAGAAAAGTACTCATTGAACAAGATAATTTTGATGTAAAGATGTATCATTAAGAGTATTTCTCTTGTTATTTTCTAAATGCTCTTAAACAATGAGTTTGCAAAATACAGTTGTAGGTCTACTGCTCACTCTGAAAAGTAACAGTGCCATTAGACCTGCTATGCTAATTGTAAGAGAACACAGTTTCGCTGTTTTGCTGCTGCTTTATTTATGCATATACAAGTTCCTTCCAGAAAGGCATACTGTGATGGAACTCATTTCTAGGTGTAGCCTGGGGAACCACAGAGGAATACAGGAGTAGGTAGATACACTACATACCAAAATATGATACAAACCAATATGTATATTACAAGACATAACATAATGTGCAAACTGCAAAAAAGCACACAGTTAATAACAGCAGTACATGAGGAGCAGTTAGTTGGTATTTGGGGAAATGAAAGGCCCAAAAACCATGGGGTTGTGGTGGGGACAATGCGGAAGAGAGAAAAGAATAGACTAAGACCTAGTTATAGGAGCAAAGGGGATCAGTAAACCCACTGAGATGAACTTTGAGGGAAACTGGAGAGGAAGACAAATAAAAAGAACGGATGTGGTTATTCCACTTGTTGAGGAAGCAGTGTGAGAAAGCAACCAGTGCAGCTATGGAATTTGCAGTGGATAAGGACGATGGAAGGTTTATGTGAGGATCTAAGAGAACAGAGGGGCAAGAGTAAGGAGAGTAGAGAGGTAGACAAGAATGGAGGTAAACCCAAATTTAGCAAGCAAGGTGGCACAGTGAGAGAAGCACACGTCTGCAAGAAAGGGAAGAGACTGACCTGAGTAAAGGCAGCAGTGGTGTGTGTGTGTGAGGAGGAACATTTAGGGGAAAATGACAGGAGTGAAACAGGGCCTAATTTTTGAAAGTGGCCGAAGGGCTTGCATCAAGCCCTGCGGCTGCGGCAAAGTGGGACGCAGCTGCGCCAAAGCCCCTCAGATGCAGTGTGGTCTGATTTTGGAAGGGCTGATGCATTTTTCCGACAGTTGCCCCACTTTACAGCACTTTGCACCAAAGATTTGGAGCAAGTGCCACAATCTCTGTGAAAAGTTAGACCAGGGAGAACCTGGCCTAAGTCCCTGCATCCCATCTTCCAGGCTTGCAGCAGGCATTTGCGGCATACTACTTTTAAAATCGCACTTGCCACAATGTTTGATGCAAGTCACCATTTGCATCAAACACCATGCCACAAGTCTGCTGCAGTACTGCAAATCTTTGGAAAATCAGGCCCAGAAAATCTACATTGGCCAGGTTGGTCTTGTGGGCAGCACTGTAGACGTACACTGGGAAGACTGCTTTGTGAATGAGCTCCCAATCGGGGAAGGGGGGGTGGAGACATGACTGGTTCAAACCATTGGCCAAGACTGGGTAGAAGATTTCTGTTGGTGACAACATTGTGGTTAGAAATGTCAGGATGATGGTCTAGCCATACACCAAGATGTCTGAGGGAGAACACATCCTCCAGAATAGGGCCATCCTGAGTCTTGAGTAATGAGGTAGAGTGGAGCCTGGCAATTCTCTGAATGCTACCAAAGGTCATGAATGCCATTTTCTTAGCATTTAGTCAGAGGTGGTTAGCCTGGAACCATTGCTAAATATTGTTCCACACTGGAGCCTAGATCCAGTTCCTTAGCCAAGGAGGCAGAGACAAAAAACAAAGTTCCATCCGTGTTCATGTGAAAGTGTGCAGAAACATAGCCCTTGGAAAGGTCATAGAGGAAGACTGAAAACAGGATATACAGCCAGGGCTGAGCAATATACACCATCTAGCTATGGAGAGTGAAAAGGGAGATACATATGTGGCTACTGCAGTGTGGTTGACACTCTCAGGAGGTACACTGCTAAGTTTGAGTTGCAGATGGAGGCCCCAAGAAGCACAGAGATGGGCCAGGAACTGAATAAGCAGATACACTGAAGGTTTCCCCACATGTGCAGGCAGGGAATATTGGCAATCAACTGTAGGTGGGCCTAGCAGTCCTTATCTGCCATCAGCTACTATGTTACTGATGAAATCGGTACTGTTGAAAAGTGAAGTGCTGACAGTGACAATACGGTAGTCTGAAAAACTCCAGGTACAGAGTGGGCAGGTACATTACAGGCTTTCCAACACTTCCATAAAATTGGTAATAGTAGAAGGCGAGGGACTGGCAGGCTCAGCACTCTAGTCTGAAAATGTTTATTCACATCCCATGTACAGTGTACAGTGTATTTTTAATTTTAACACCATGGAGAGCAGATAATTCAGCACTTTGTTAAGCCAATGCAACAATCACTATTAAATCATACCGTGTACTGTGTAATCATACTGGTGTATTAAACCCAACGTGTTTTGGGTTTTTATGTTTATAAATCTATATGGAACTTTTTACCTCCTTCTAGGGCCCCTGTTGCTCCTCTGCTTCGTGTTCCACATGGCTACTTTCCTCTACCAACAGGACTCAGTCACCTGCAGGTTACACTTGACCACCAATCCCAGGTTGTCCCTGACCCCATGGTCTGGATCTTTGCCTCAATGGATGACAGAGAAGGAGGAGGAAGAAGCATCATGTTGTCTATGGGTCAGGGTTGGGTAGTGAGTGCACTGCCACGGAGGGTTGGGTGACATGGCGGAGCACACACGCACACAGGCATTCATCAGGGCCTCTCATACTCACCAACCAGTTTCCTTCTTACTCCGTGAATCACTCTCACAACAACAAGAACACCATGGCTGTCCTGGGGGGATCCCAAAGGCATGCAGCCACACACACCATCAAAAACACCACAAGCACTCCACCACCACAAGCCACTGTTACAACACTATATCCTGCAACCTCCCTGGAAGGAGAACTCCATGTTCTGTAGATACTCAGAGCATGAACCGAGGTCACCACTGTGCCAAGGTGGTCCCCAACTGCTTGGGGCCTAATGGCATATTTATCTGCATATAAAAGCATATTGGTGTGAATAACAGCATATCATATGTGTATAATGTATGTAAAAACATCTATGTGTTTCTGTCTCAGTGACTGAATGTTTGTGAAGACATGAATGAGTGTGTCATATCTGTGACTGCACTTCTGTGTTGTGTCCACACCTCTCAACTGCCTACACAATTATGAGGAACATCTCTTATTTTACTCCTCAGAATTGCTGAATGCCTCACAGAAAAGGTACTGTCCACATAAAGAAAGTGCTGTCAGCACAGACCTTAAAGCAGAAACACACTTTAATACATAAGGATCAATCAGGTTTTGTGGCTTGCAGACAAAAGACAGACAATATCAAACACATATTACATCTCATAGAACATATCCAGGATAACAGAATCCCCATCCTGATCCTAAGCCTTGATGCCCATCTAATAAAACACATCCAGTATAACAAGATTCCCACCCTGATCCTAAGCCTTGATGCCCATCTAATAAAACATATCCAGTATAACAAGATCTACACCCTCCAGTATAACAAGATCCCCACCCTGATCCTAAGCCTTGATGCCCATCTTAGAGAACATATCCAGTATAACAAGATCCCCACCCTGATCCCAAGCTTTGATGCATATCTTATAGAACATATCCAGTATAACAAGATCTCCACCCTGATCCTAAGCCTTGATGCCCATCTTATAGAACATATCCAGTATGACAAGATTCACACCCTCCAGTATAACAAGATCCCCGCCCTGATCCCAAGCCTTGATGCCTATCTTACTGTATAGAACATATACAGTATAACAAGATCCCCACTCACTAGTATAACAATATTCCCACCCTAATTCTAAGCCTTGATGCCCATCTTATAGGACATATCCAGTATAACATGATCCCCACCCTGATCCTAAGCCTTGACGCCCATCTTATAGAACTTATTCAGTATAACAAGATCCCCACCCTGATCCTAAGCCTTGACGCCCATCTTATAGAACTTATTCAGTATAACAAGATCCCCACCCTGATCCTAAGCCTTGACGCCCATCTTATAGAACATATCCAGTATAACAAGATCCCCACCCTGATCCTAAGTCTTGACACCCACCTTATGGAACCTATCCAGTACACCAACATCCCCACCATGATCCTAAGCCTTGATGCCCATCTAATAAACCATATCCTGTAGAACAAGATCCCCCCTTCAGTATAACAAGATCCCTACCATGATCGTAAGCCTTGACACCCACCTTATAGAGTATATCCAGTATAACAAGATCCCCACCCTGATCCTAAGCCTTGACCTCCATTTATAGAACATTTGGGCCGAGATATTCAAAGGGTTTGTGCCTTGTGCAACTGAATTGCACCAGCGCAATCCCAGTAATGCACCCTGGGGCAATATTCAAAAGTGAGAATTGCACAGCATAATTCCCGATGCACCGGGGCGAAAAGATAATGTATTCAGCACATCTCCAGGGGGTGTGCCCATGCATATGCGGCACATCCCAATATTAAACCCAGTATGTGCAACGTATCTGCTGGCACAACCCAGAGATGTGCCGTATACCTGGGCTCAAAGTTCAGCTGTGGGTGGCAACCCCCCCCCCAACACCGTGCACAAGCACACACAATAGTTTCTGGTGGTTCAGTGGTTTCCCCCTTCCCCATCCCAACCCTCTGATCACTGAAATTAAAAGTCTTTATTATCCCTGGTGATCCAGTGGTCCCCCCCATCCTGGCCCTCTGATCACCAAAATTAAAAGTCTTTATTATCCCTGGTAGTCCAGTGGTGCCCCTTCCCCACCCTGAACCTCCGATTGCTGAAATTAAAATTCTTTATTATCCCTGGTAGTCCAGTGGTACCCTCCTCCCCATTCTGACCCTCTGATCACCAAAATTTAATTCTGTATTATCCCTGGTGGTCCAGTGGTACCCCGCTCCCCATCCCAACCCTTTGATCGCTGAAAATAAAATACTTTATTATCCCTGGTAGTCCAGTGATATCCCCCTACCCATCCCAACTCTCTGATCGCTGAAAATAGAAATTGTAATCAACCCTGGTGGTCCAGTAGTACACCCCCCCAACAGAATCCTTGATCACTGTCATATTATTAATATACAGTTCACTGGTGGTCCAGTGATTTCCTCCCCCACAGGACCCCCAGCCCACCTAGCTCCTCCCCATCATCGGTGGGCAGCATTACCACCCGCATACCACTGTGGCTGCCCATCGAATGACAACTTACAGTAGTTACTGAAAGCTCATTGGTCCACACTGTGGACCAATGGGCTGGCAGTGCATACTGTAATAATTCACGACTTTGTGAATGAAGTCATTCATTCACAAAGTTGTGAACTGTTACAGTATGCACTGCAAGCTGTCATTCAGCGGGCAGCCATGGTGGTATGCGCGTGGGTATGCTGTCCGCCAATGACTGAGGGGGAGAAGCTGGGTGGACTGGGGGTCCTGTGTGGGTGAGGAGGTGGGGGGAACCACTGGACCACCAGAGAACTGTATATTAATAATATTATGGTGATCAGGAATCCTGGCGGGGAGGGGGGTACCACTAGACCACCAGGGTTGAGTACAATATTTATTTTCGGCAATCGGAGGATTGGGATGGGGAGGAGGTACCACTGGAATCCCAGGGATATAAAAAAAGTTTAATTTTGGTGATTGTAGGGTCGGGATGGGGAGGAGAGTACCACTGGACCACCAGGGAGATTCATTTTAATACAATGACAGCTATTGCAGGTACAGGACAGGAGGGGATACCCACTGGACCACCAGGGGACTTCTATTGAAGTTTATCATGATGCTGGGGGTAACAGGATGGGGAGGGGGTACTACTGCAGGTACAGAGACTGCATGCTGTACAGGATGCCAGGCACATTTCGCTGGCCAGCTCGCACAACTTATGCAAATTGGGTCATAATGACATGCACATTGCCCCATTTGCACCATGCATGCATAATGGACCCATTTGCATATCCAGGTCTGAGTATCTGGATAATGTACATTGTGCAGCTACAGTTGGCTGGATCATTCCCAGTCCTGGTATTCAGACCTGTCTGGGGGATAGCCAGCACATTGTACTGTATTTGCGCTGTGTGCATTATTTGGTATATTCAAAAGAGATGCGCCATGGTACATCTCTTTTGAATATATCCCTTTGTTGCTCCAATGCAACTCAGTTGCGCTACACAACCACTTGTGCATTGCCAGGTGCAGTTTTGAATATCGGGCCCATCCAGTATAACAAGATCCCCGTCCTGATCCTAAGCTTGTCCCCCATCTTATAGAATATATTCAGTATACCCATCCTGATCCTAAGCCTTGATGCCCATCTTATAGAACATATCCAGTATAACAAGATTCCCACCCTGATCCTAAGCCTTAACACCCGTCTTAGAGAACATATCCAGTAAAACAAGATCCTCACCCTTCAGTATAACAAGATCCCCACCCTGATTTTAAGCCTTGAACCCACCTTATTGAACATATCCAGTATAACAAGATTCCCACCCTGATCCTAAGCCTTAACGCCCATCTTATAGAACATATCTAGTATAACAAGGTCCCCACCCTGATTCTAAGCCTTGACACCCACCTTATAGAACATATCCAGTATAACAAGATCCCCACCCTGATCCTAAGCCTTGACCCCCATCTTTATAGAACATATTCAGTATAACAAGATCCCTACCTTGATCATAAGCCCTGACACCCAAAATGTATTTGATAGGGTGTCATGGCATTTTCTTAGACATGCTTAACACCTGGCATGCATTACGGAGACCTGGCTGAGGGATGCTTCAGGTCTTGTGCTAGAGGCATCTGTCCCAGGTGGGTTCTCTGTAGTTAATTGCCTGAGAAAGGAAAGCAAGGGAGGGGGGCTGGCTATTTGTTTTAGGTTGGAGCTGGGCCTGGCGGGGCACCCAGTGGGGGACACCAGTTCTTTTGAGTGAGTGGCGGTGCGTGGGGGTCCCAGAGTGGACTCTTCTGGTCTATCGTCTGCCTGGGTGGGACCGGAGCTTCCTTCAAGAGATGATCACCTTTGTTGCCGAGGTGGTGTTGGAGTTGCTGAGGTGGCTTATTCTCAGTGTCTTCAATACCTGGGTGGATGACGAGGTTTTGTCTGTGGCCAGGGTCTTCCTGTTCAGTACGGAGGCTCTTGGTCTTACTCTTGAGACCATGACTGGGACCCACCACCCCAGCCATGGGCCTGATCTGGTGTTCTCCCTTGGAGTCAAAATTGACACCATTGAGACTGATCCAGTCATTTGGTCAGATCATTGCACTGTTAGGTTCTGCTTCAGAGCCACCCTGAACATCCCTTTTCCTGTGGAAATAGTTCAGTTCTGCCCTTTGAAAGGGTTGCGACTAGAGGGACTGATGGCGGAACTGAACATTTTGTCTGTGCTGGAGACTTTCACGGATGGTCCGGGGAACGTCGTGATATCCTAAAATAGGGTTGTCATGGAGGCCCAGTATCGTCTGGTGCCAATTCATGAACACCTGCTGGTTTCACGCCTCGGCTTACCTTGGTTTGATGGTGAGCTGAGGACACTGAAAACCAGGGGGTGGAGGTTAGAGAGGCGTTGGAGGAAGACCGAGTCCCAGAAGGACAAACTGGTTCTGATTACTCATTATGATGAGTATCAGAATGCAATCATCCAAAAAAGGCAGCTTTTATATCTAGGATGATTGCAACTGGGAAGAATCAACCGGCTCAGCTCTTTCGGATTGTAGACAGGCTATTAGGTCCAGCCTGTCTGGAACCCATTAGAGATTTTTCAGCTCAAAAGTGTGAGGAGTTTGCTTGGTTCTTTTCAGACAGAATGTCCTCTGTCAGGGCTGGGATTTCTCCAAGCTGAATACCATCATTTAACAGCGGTGCACCTCGGGTGGATATGTGTGCTTGGTCTTCCCGAGGAGATTTCCAGACAGCGATGAGGGTGGAGGTCTTTGGGGTGATCTCAGATCTTAAACCAATATTCTGAGACCTTGACCTGGGCTTAACATGATTACTTATTAGTTGTGTCGGGGTCCTGGGCCCAGTTTTTGCTGAGATTGTCTGGTGTTCTCTCGCAATGGGGGCCTTCCCAATGTCCCTTAAACAGGCTCTTGTGAAGCCCCTGTTAAAAAAACATCTTTGGACTCCGATGTCTTGGTGAATTACTGGCCTATCTCGAACCTCCCCTTTTTAGGGAAGGTTCTTGAGACGATGGTCACGGAACAACTTTAGAGTCACCTCGCGGACTTCCAGATCTACGAACTCTTCCAGTCCGGATTTAGGGCTACGCACAGCACAGGTACCGCACTGGTTAAGGTGTTGAATGACATGCTCAGAACCAGGGGTTGAGGAGCATGATCAATTCTCATTCTCCTCAATCTTTCTTCAGCGTTTGACACTGTGGACCATGGGGTGTTGTTGAACAGGCTGAGGGAATATGTTGGACTCACCAGCAAGTTCATCAACTGGTTTGAGTCCTTCCTCTTGGTTAGGTCCCAGAGGGTGATATTGGGGAATTATTCCTCAAGCCCAATGGCCCTGCCCTGTGAAGTACCCCAAAGCTCTGTCCTCTCCACCATGTTGTTTGCAGTGTATATGCTGCCCTTAGGCAAGGTCATAAGGCGGTATGAGCTGAGTTTTCATTGTTATGTTGATGATACTATCAATCGATCAATCAATCAATCAATCAATCAAGTCTTTATTTATCCAGGAGAATGCCATTGAGCAGGCTCATTTATAAGGTGGACTTGCATTACACAAGGTCAAGAATAACACGTTTACGTACAAATAATAAATAGACATATTTATACAGAAATAGAAAAATACACAGAGCAATGACAAGTATTTCAGGTATAGGGTCAACAAGGTTAGGGAGAATGGTATGAGATGGGGAATTAAAACATTCTGAAACAGCCAGCATATTAGGCCATGGACCCCTCAATTTCTGGAACCTAAACAGTTTTTCAGAAATCCTCTGTACTGCAAGGGATCCAGCGTGCCTTGACCAGGCCACGGACCCCTCAATTTCTGGAACCTAAACAGTTTCTCAGAAATCCTCTGTACTGCAAGGGATCCAGCGTGCCTTGACCAGGCCACAGACCCCTCAATTTCTGGAACCTAAACAGTTTTTCAGAAATCCTCTGTACTGCAAGGGATCCAGCGTGCCTTGACCAGGCCATGGACCCCTCAATTTCTGGAACCTAAACAGTTTTTCAGAAATCCTCTGTACTGCAAGGGATCCAGCGTGCCTTGACCAGGCCACGGACCCCTCAATTTCTGGAACCTAAACAGTTTTTCAGAAATCCTCTGTACTGCAAGGGATCCAGCGTGCCTTGACCAGGCCACGGACCCCTCAATTTCTGGAACCCAAACAGTCTTTCAGAAATCCTCTGTACTGCAAGGGATCCAGCGTGCCTTGACCAGGCCATGGACCCCTCAATTTCTGGAACCTAAACAGTTTTTCAGAAATCCTCTGTACTGCAAGCTACTAGCCCTGACTTTTGGATTTGGTACCAGTGGAAGCTGATTTCCAAGTGGCCCATACTATCTCCTGCTGAACACACCTCTAACTACTGTATCTCCCTCTGTGTCTCCAGTTGAATTTATGTGCTAGGGTTTAATAATTTGTTTAATCCTTACAGTCATTTTAAGTTCTGAGTTGATATTAGAAGTGAATTTAGAGCCTTGACTGTGTAAATCCATATTTTGCTCTCTGCTCTGCAACGTCTCTCCTTTCTCCTCCTCCCCCACACCATCTGCTTTGCTCTCTGAACCTGCCCACTGTTGACTTTTCCATTAGCAGATTATATCCTCTCACCACTAGAGGGCTATATCTCTATCTCTTTATCTAGTACATAAGCCATGTGGGCTCTCTCTGCCTTTCTCTCGCCTCTCCTCCTCCTTGCCCTGGCCCCCCTCTTCTCTCTCCCTGGTCCTAGCCACCCCACCCCACCCCACCCCGCCACCTCTACTCTGGTTTCCACTGCTACTCCAAGGAACTCTCCACTTCCACTCGAGACTTGTGCTTGGTGCACTGTTTGGATATTCCTGGTTACTTAACCCGACCACTACTCTCAACAAGTGTGGCCACCTCTCTACACAGTACCACCCTGCAGTCCATATGGGACACCGCCTGGAACCTTGCAACTTCTACTCCAGGAAACAACAATCAAAACTATCTCTCAAAGAGCTGCGACTCTGCTCCTTAAAACTCCTACTGCTCCTCCTTCTCACCTCAGGCAGCATCCATCCCAATCCTGGCCCTAGAAGCTCAGGCCACACACAAACTCCAGGTGCCCTTATCCTTGCAACCATTAATATCTGCAGCCTACTACCAAAGCTGGATGCACTCCAAGCCTTCATATGCCAACACAACCCTGACATCCTTGCAGTGGTGGAAACTTGGCTGACACCTAAAGTTCCTGACTCAGCAGTAACAATACAGGGCTACAGTGTTCACAGGCTGGACCGGATATCCAAAAAAGGCGGTGGTTGCGCAATCTATATCAAAGACTCCCTGTCTTGGCACCCTGTAGCAACTCCATTACTTTCTGCCTCAGCCCAGATTCTGCCAATAAAAATCATCCTAGGTCCCAAACATAAAGCTCTGACTATTGTCTCCATACACATCCCACCCAGGGACCCTAAACATGGATTCAATGACGTCCTAAACTTTATCAACTCACATCTTCCCGAAACTGAACTTATTCTACTAGGGGATTGCAACATAAACTGGTTAGCATTGAGTGCCAGTGCCTATAAAGACTCCATCTCAGCTGCTAACCTCACGCAAATGGTAAACTCCCCTACTAGGATTAACACAAGCCTGGCACCAGTACCCTCTTGGATTGGGTCCTCACCACTCACCCCACAAGGATTTCTCGTATGACCATTCTCCCAGACTCACTCAGTGACTACTCCCCAGTCATGTGTGCACGGTCTAACAAATTCCTTAAGCCCCTTCCCAAAATTATTGCTAGCAGAGTCCTTCCTCGTGGAAAACTTCCACATCTCAAACAACACCTGCTTTTACAAGACTGGCTACCCATCTATGAAGCAACAGATGTTAACTTGGCGCTTGATCACTTCATCTCAATTTTCAACAAAGTCTGCGACCTCTTTGCCCCTGCTAAAAGGCGCAAAACAAAATCTCTCTCTAACCCATGGGTCACCGCGGCTCTTCTCTCATAGCTGAAACTAAGGGATCACCTCTGGGCAGTTGCCAGGGCCACTGGCAAGCAACTGGACATCCAAAATTACAAACAAGCACGAAATGCCTGCACAAAAGCCATACGGCTAATGAAATCCACCTATTACAAAGATGCTCTCACCAATACGTGGGGAAATGGTCATGCTTTCTGGGACAATATCAAGGATGTCACAGGGAAGCAGCCAAAAACCTCTCCTGCCATGTTAATGGTTGATGGATCCTCAACCCTTGACCCCAAGGTGATCGCAAACATCTTTAACATGGCTTCTTCAGACCTTAGTGCTGTTCTACCTTATGACTTTTTCAAAAACAGGGCCTACTCCCCAAATACCTCAGCCCCTCAGTGTAACCATCCCCTCTTCTACTTCAGGAAGGTAAGGCTGAATGAAGCTCGCTGCTATATTACTGCAGCTATCTCTAAATCTAGATCTAGTAGCGACACCCTGGACCTTAAGCTTCTGTTGCTCACCCTCGATGAGGTAATTCATCCATTAACAAAAATCCTAAACCTCTCTCTCAGCTGTGGAAAATTCCCGGACCCATGGAAAACAGTCACCATGACACCCATCCATAAAAGTGGGGACAAGACGATTCACTCAAATTACCACCCTATCTCCATACTGCCCCCACTCTCTAAGGCACTTGAGCGCATCGTGGCTGATCAACTTACCGACAACTTGGATAAATACAATATACCTTATCCACAACAACACGGCTTCTGGAAAGGTCACAGCACCACCACAGCCCTTCTTGAGCTCACTGGAGCTTTGCACAAATCCCTTGACAACGGCCTTCTCATTAGGGGCCGTTTACGACCTCCAAGGCCTTTCATACAGCACACCATGGATTATTACACCAACTACTGAATGCCGGGCTATCACCTGACTCTTCTCTCTGGTTTAAAAGCTACTTAGAAAACCGGTCACAGAGAGTAAAAATTGTGGACGCTCTTTCTAACACCCTGCCTGTTCGCTTGGGTGTCCCACAGGGATCCATACTGGGACCCCTCCTTTTTAGCCTTTTCTTAAACTCCCTCCCTTACCACTGCTCTGAGCAGATCATACTATATGCCGATGATGCTGTTGTATTCTCCACTCACAAAGATCCTGCAACTCTTCAACACAACCTTCAACTTGGTTTCAGTTCTGTAGAGACATGGTTTCTTAATCATAAACTGGTCCTCAATGACAAGAAAACCAAATCTATGCTCTTCTGCAGCTCTCATAACCCACACAAGCTACACCACTTGTTCCTCCACCACCCAGGGAACACTCTAGATCAGGTGGGGTCCTTCAAATACTTAGGGATATAGCTTGACCCTAATCTCTCCTATGGACTTCATGTAGATAATGTAGCTAGAGCTGCTAATACACGGCTTGGTCTCCTCTACAAACACAGACCACACCTCATGCCAGAAGCTTTGAAGGTTGCAGTCCTGAGCTCTGTGATCTCTGTAATAGACTATGGTCTCATCATTTATGGCTCGGCCACAACCACAACCCTTAGATGCCTCTCAACTACCTTTTAATAAAGCATGTCGGCTCATCACTGATGCTCACGCCTCACCCACACATGTGACCTGTACACTCAGACCGCTGGCTCCAACTATCAAACCGCATAAAGTTTCTCACCTGCTCCATGGTGAAAAAATCTACCTTGTCCTTGCACCTTCTGGGGTCTCAACTCTGTTACAACACCGAATTAACAAATGGTGCCTTAGGAGATCCACGCTACAGCTACTGAAAGTCCCCCACCATCACACTTCTCAGGGGACAACGTCTTTTTGCTATCGGCGCCACTCTGGTTCAATGGCCTCAGCCCAACCATCTCCTCTGCCCCAGCTATTGGTATGTTTAAAACTAGGCTCCAGGACTATCTCACTACCAACAGCTCCTGTGACTGCCCAACTTAACCTTGTTTCTCCACTTCCCTTTCTGCTCTAGTTGTCCCCTCCTCCCCTCCTCACTGAATTCTACCCTCACATCTTGGTATACCCAATGCTGCACTTTTCACCCTCTTGCCACCCTTCCTACATTCCTTCTCCCCCCTACCCTCTTCCCTCTCCCTATGACTCTGGCACTTCTTATCTGTTGTCTATTTTCTCTGACAAATGCCGCTGACTGCCTTGTTACAATGCTACCCTTGAACTGTATTAATCTGTACTCTGTTTGCAATGTCCACATTGTTGTAATGCCTGTCTTGATGTTCCCCATAATTTGTATTTCTCTGACGTGGAACCTTTGTAAAAGACCCATGGCTCAAAGGTATTTGTAATCCTAGACTTGATAAATAAATAAATAAATTAAAACATTTTCAAACAGCACAGCATATCATTGGTCAGGACATATACAAACTTAAGGAGCAGATATGGAGGGGAGGGGTACAGGACTGCAGCTGTTCTAGTGGGGGTGCTACAGTAGATGGGCTGGGGACATATATGTTAGGAGTCTGAGGGTAAGAAAGGTAGTGGATTATCAGAAAAAAGGGGGGTATAGGTGGAGACAATCAAGGGGCCAGGTTAGGTGGAGATATAGTGGGCAGGTAAGCAGTAGGCACCCTAGCACACTAGGCGTGCTGGAAACAGCTGCATAGCTCCTTAAAAGCCTTGGCATACAAGGTCTTGAAGGGAGACTCAGTTTCATAGATTTATGTAGTTTGTTTCAGAGTGAGGGTAACACAAAGCATATGGCCGCTCTCCCAAAACATGTATTGGCCCTAGGTACTTTCAGTAAAAGCAGAGAATAGCTTCTCAGTGCATAGTTGCCTACCACGTATAAAGGCAAGCAGTTGGAAATGTATTGGGGTAATTTGTTGGTAATAGCTCTGTAAGTCCAGAGAGCCGCATTTCTATTCCTTCTGTACTGAAGGGAGGTCCACCCCACAGCTGCATATAAGGAGCAGTGGTGGATGGTGATAGGTTGGCCAGTTATGAATCTCAAGGCTCTGTGGTATAAGGTGTCCAGTTTAATAAGACAGGAGGCATTACACTGACTATAAATGAAATCGGCATAATCAATTAGGGATAGAAACATGGACTGAACTAACTGCAACTTGGCATCTTTGGTCAGGAGGCAGTTTATTCTAAAGAAGAGAAACCAAGCCTCTGCCTCATCTTTTTCAGCAGATCCTCGACATGCTCCACGAAGGAGAGTCTGTGGTCTAGTCATACCTCTAGGTACTTAAATTTTGTAACAAATTCCAACCTCTCTCCTAGTAAAGTGTTTATGGGAGGTAAGGAGCCAGAGATAGCAGGGTTTGCCGAATGAGTAGCTGAGAGAACAGCACAGCTTTTGTTTTTTTGGCATTGAGTAAGAGTTTTTTATTCAGGAGCTGATTCTGCAACAAGCTGAATTCTGTTTGTAAATCTCCACAGGCGACTTCCGGAGTTGGGCGGCTTAGGTACAACACCGTATCATCAGCGAAAAGGTGAATAATGGCCTCCTTGATGCCAACATCAATATTGTTTATATAAATGGCAAACAATAGAGGCCCCAGGATGGATCCCTGTGGAACTCCTCTTTTTAGTGGTTTGAGTGGAGAGAGCTCCCCTTCGGCCTTGACCTGCTGAAGCCTATCTATAAGGTAATTATTGAACCTGCACAGAGAGGTCAGGTCCAAACCTATCACTTTTAGGGTGGAAAGAAACAGGCAGTGGTTGACAGCGTTGAAGGCCTCGCTAAGGTCCAGGAACACGGCAGATACAAATTTTTTGTTTTCCAGTTCTCGTTGCCAGTCATCGGTCACTTTGGCCAGAGCCGTTAATGGTACCGTGCTTGGCTCTGAAACCAGACTGCATAGGGTTTAGAAGGTTCTTGTTATCTAGGTAGGTTCTCAACTGAGCATTCACAATTTTTTGCAGTAGTTTAGACAATATTGGTAGGAGAGATATTGGCCTGTAATTATTTAGGTCGCAGTGATCCCCTGATTTAAACAGTGGAATAGCATGGGAAATTTTCCATAGGTGTGGAAGAGTCCTCTGGGACAAGGACAAGTTAAATAGGTGTGTGATTGGTACAGCTAGGACGTGATATGCAATCTTTAAGAAGTAGGGGTCGAGAGAGTCAGCACCAGCACTTTTCTTGATGTCCAACTATAGAAGGAGGTCTTCAACCTCTTTCAACGAAGCAGGAAAGAATGAGAAGACTGCATTAGTGGTGCTAGGTTCAGGAATCTGTGCACTAACCTGAGAATGTAACGTGGATGCTGGTGAACTGTCGAATGCTAGGCCTGCTATAGCAAAGTGGTTGTTGAAGGCCTGAAGAATCTCCTTGCTATCGTTGATGATTTTCGAGGGAAGTACATTTCCAGCTGTATTGCCAGACAGCTCTTTGATTGTAGACCAAAATTTAGCTGAGCACCTTGAGGCAGAGTCAAGCTCAGAACAGTAGCAGTTGGCCTTAGCCTCTCTAACCAATTTGGTGCAGGAGTTCCTAGCCTTCCTGAAGTGGCACCAATCCTCGGCAGTTTGGGATTTGTGGGCTTTTTTCAAGAGTTTATCTCTCGCTAGTAATGCAGCCTTGAGTTCAGCAGAGAACCAACAGCAAGTTCTGATCTTTACATGGACTTTTACCAAGGGAGCATGTTTATTTATGGCACAAGACACTATTTCATAAAGAATGTCATATGCCATGCAGACCGATTTGGCTAGGTAAAAGTTCTGCCAGTGTACAGGCAATTTTAGCTCATCGATGTAGGCAAATGGGTCATATGTGATTCTGGACCTTCTGGTGGAGAACTTAGATGTGGAGGGGGGGATTGGAGTCAGATCTTATACCGGTGATGAAACAGTGATCGCTGACATCTGAGAAAAATATTCCAGCGTAGGAAATGGACTGTGGCTTGCTTGTAAGAAAGACATCCGATAGGGTGCAATTCCTGGGGTTTTTCTTGTTAGGACGCATAGGTTCTTCAACGAGTTGTGTGAGCCCAAGAGAGTCACAGAAGGACTTGAGGGGTAAGGAAGCCTTGGATAACCAGTCGTAATTGAGATCCCCTAGAATAATAGTTTTGAGGGTCTCGTCCCATAATAGTCGATAGGTGAGAAAGGGACCCAGCAGATGGAGGCCTGTAACACCCTATAACCCTGATAGCCATTGAGTGGGATGTTTCAACCTTAAGGGACAGACATTCAAAGCCATTTGCAATAGAGGAGGAGTCAATAGTAGTGATCGTATATTAGTCCTTGACATAAATGGCTACCCCACCACCCCTAGTCTGCCTGTCGGCTCTGAACAGCCAATAGTTAGGGATGTTAACCTCCCTATCAGGGGTAGAAGATCTGAGCCAGGATTCCGAGACTACCAGCACATCTGGTTCAGTATGAATGACCCAGGTCTGGATCAATGGAAGCTTTTTTAAGAGACTGCAAACATTAACGTGTATAAAGTTTATTCCTCTAAGTCTTGTAAGGTCGGACAGAAATGATAAGGCTTCTATGGGGCCAGGGTTAAGTTCAACATTGCCTGAGCACAATAGGAGGAGAAAAACAATTTTCTTTAGGGCAGCCAGAGATAATCTGAAAGCTCTATTTCTTCCACGACTGCTTGGAATGACAGAATGAGAGTGCTGGGCCCTGCTATTTACACAGTGCTGTCCTAAGGATGCAGCTACTGAAATCCTTGCCACGCGGCACCAAGTGGCATTATTACTAGGGATATAGTGGGGCATACCCTGTATGGGTAGGGAGGTGCAGGTCTCACCCCCAGAAGCTACCTCAGACTGATGCAAGTATGGGAGTGCAGGGGTGCAACAAAAGCTATGAGATGAGTTGCTGTACAAATAGCACAGTGACAGAGGATCTGACTCCCACTGTGAGTTATTCCGGCCCAGGTGATACACTACATAAGGCACCATCCATAGGAAGATGAAGAGAGGGAGCCAGGTATCAGCACTCATGTTGATGCCTTACAGTGAAAAATAGTAAGCTATGACTACAGCAAAGTGTTTTTATCTGTAGATGGCATAGCCGGATTACAGACTCCTGGAGAATCACCAGACAGAACAAGACAAGTCAATGTGTGCAGGTATTTGGGGACTTCATAGGTCTGAGTAAGATAGCAGATGGCACCGAGCCTATATGATCACTGAAGATGTGCGGTCTCCCTCGGTAGCTGGTACTTTAAAAGGAGGTAGGATGCTGCCGGAGTAGGCTGCACCAATGTGGTCTTACACCACTGTATGAGATGGTAATGTGTGTGGTAAAGTAGGCTGCACCAATATGGTCTTACACCGCTATATGAAATGGTAATGTGCAGCGCTGTTAGCCTATGGAGAGCATCAATGTGAGAGGCATTTTAGATAGATGGAAAGGAGTAGACCAAAGAATGAGAGGGGGTGGGGGAAGGCTGTCTATATAATAATGAGCCTAGAGGGGGATGGGTGGGTGGGTGAAAAAATGTGGCTGTGCTGTACCTCTTTGCTGGAGGAGTTTATGCTTGTGGTCTCGGGCAGCGGCTAAGGAAGTGCTGTCTGCTCCGTGGCCATGTGTCCCATGGCAGATGAGCTGGGAGCCCTGGAGGGATAAGTTTACTGATAGGTAATAAGAGCAGGGTAAATGATAACTGGGCGGTACCCTTGGGAATTTAATAGCGGTCAGGGACATGGTGGGCGGGCATGACTGGCAGTAGCCTGTAGGAGTGAGCTAGAAAGCCGGGGAAGGGTTTAAGTGTATTTAATCAAGACCGGGAAGCGTGGGTGGGTGGTCTGAAAAATCAGGCAGCTAGGGCTCACTTCCTGGAGGTAATCAGTTCCTATGGGCAAGTCCATACCTAAGCTTCTGTGAGGGGCTGGTGGCTTCAGACCTGGACTGTGGATGGCAGTCTGGCAGGGTGGGTTCATCAGAGAACCATGGCTGTGGCTCTCAGACTACCTGAAAAGAGAAGGACAGAGGGGAATTAAATAAGAAAGGTGGGGGGCTGCTCGTGGAGCTAAAAAGAAATGCAAAATGGCTTAAACAGGGAGGGTGTTGCAGACCAAAATGTTAGGCAAGGTACCACAAAGTCTGAGAGAACAAGAACAGGGCTATTTAAAACACAATACTAGAGTAAAAAGGTGAAGGGGGGGGGGGTTCAAAGGCCTGAGCTGAAATCACTACTGGGTCTTACGAGGTAACACATTACAGGCATTTAGATTAAATCAGCAAACTTCAACTATAAAATGCTAGCAAGACAGTTTTAACAGAAATCATAAACTAGTACAATATAATTGAAGCATTAACAGTGCAGAGCTATACGGAGCCAATCGGAGTGTTCCTGGGGCTGACTGCATCCAGTGGGTCACAGCAGTAACAGACTCTGGATTTAAACCCAGAGACAACTGTCCTCATGTAAAAAAGAAAAATCAGGCAACTAGGGCTCCCTTCCTGGAGGTAATCAGTTCCTGAGGGCAAGTCCGTACCTGAGCTTCTGTGAGGGGCTGGTGGCTTCAGACCTGGACTGTGGATGGCAGTATGACAGGTTGGGTTCATCAGAAAACCATGGCTGTGGCTCTCAGACTACCTGAGCTTCTGTGAGGGGCTGGTGGCTTCAGACCTGGACTGCGGATGGCAGTCTGGCAGGTCGGGTTCATCAGAGAACCATGGCTGTGGCTCTCAGACTACCTGAGCTTCTGTGAGGGGCTGGTGGCTTCAGACCTGGACTGCGGATGGCAATCTGGCAGGTTGGATTCATTAGAGAGCCATGGCTGTGGCTCTCAGACTACCTGAGCTTCTGTGAGGGGCTGGTGGCTTCAGACCTGGACTGCGAATGGCAGTCTCGCAGGTCAGGTTCATCAGAGAACCACGGCTGTGGCTCTCAGACTACCTGAGCTTCTGTGAGGGACTGGTGGCTTCAGACCTGGACTGCGGATGGGAGTCTGGCAGGTCGGGTTCATCAGAGAGCCATGGCTGTGGCTCTCAGACCACCTGCGCTTCTTTGAGGGGCTGGTGGCTTCAGACCTGGACTGCGGATGGCAGTCTGGCAGGTCGGGTTCCTCAGAGAACCATGACTGTGGCTTTCAGGCTACCTGAGCTTCTGTGAGGGGCTGGTGGCTTCAGACCTGGACTGCGGATGGCAGTCTGGCAGGTTGGGTTCGTCAAAGAACCATGGCTGTGGCTCTCAGACTACCTGAGCTTCTGTGAGGGGCTGGTGACTTCAAACCTGGACTGCGGATGGCAGTCTGGCAGGTCGGGTTCCTCAGAGAACCATGACTGTGGCTTTCAGACTACCTGAGCTTCTGTGAGGGGCTGGTGGCTTCAGACCTGGACTGCGGATGGCAGTCTGGCAGGTTGGGTTCGTCAAAGAACCATGGCTGTGGCTCTCAGACTACCTGAGCTTCTGTGAGGGGGCTGGCTGGTGACTTCAAACCTGGACTGCGGATGGCAGTCTGGCAGGTCGGGTTCATCAGAGAACCACGGCCGTGGCTCTCAGACTACCTGAGCTTCTGTGAGAGGCTGGTGGCTTCAGACTTGGACTGCGGATGGCAGTCTGGCAGGTCGGGTTCATCAGAGAACCACGGCTATGGCTCTCAGACTATCTGTCCATCACACCCTGAAGATCTGACACGGTCAATGTGCTGAATAATTGCTTGTCCAAGATCCGGGCTTGGACATCATTGAACTGGCTGGGGCTGAATTTGGGGATGACTGAAATGCTGGTGGTTGAGCCGGGTCGAAGGGGGGGAGTGGGGGCCTCTAGGGATAGGTTAGGGTTTCTAATTGGTCTGACCAATCTTGAGGCTGTCCTTAAGGTGAAGAATTTGGGTGCTGTTCTGGACAATGAGCCGATACTTGAAGTTCAGGTGTCGGCTGTTGTCTGGACTGGTTTTTACCATCTCCGGAACATCTCCCAAATGAAATCCCTTATTCCTCCTGATGAATTAGCCATGCTGGTACATGCGTCTGTCACCTTGAGGCTTGACTACTGTAATGCACTTTACCTCGGGGTCAGAGGAGATGTGATGCAGCGCCTGCAGCTTTTGCAGAACGCAGTGGCCCAACTGTTGACTGGACATTTAACGTTCAGTCATATTACGCTGTTGCTACGTGAACCACACTGGTTGCCAGTGTGCTGGTACATCACCTTTAAAATAGGTCTTCTGACCTATAAGTCCCTATACGGGTTGGGTCCGGGCTACCTGAAGGAGCTTCTGCATCCCTACACCCAGTGTCGCTCTCTCAGATCAGCAGAGGAGGCCCTCTTGGAGGTCGCTAGAGCTAGGCTGAAATCTTCCAGGGACCAGGAATTCGAGGTGGCCGCCCCGGTCCTCTGGAATTTGTTGCTGGAGTACCTCCAGGAGGCACCTTCTCTAGACGTATTTAAAAAACATCTAAAAACATTCTTCTTCCAACAGGTCTTTGGGGACAAAGAAATGTATTTATGTGACCAAACGGCTTAGGAATTGGCTAGTTTGAATTTGAAAGTTGTATTTAATTGATTTTATATATACACTGTATTTTAGTTTTATGTAGGTTATATCCTAAAGCTGTTTGTTTTTGTAGTTTGTAAGGGTCGTCCTGAACCTACAGGGAAGGGTGCCCAAAATAATTAACTCTACTACTACTACAACACAGTTTCAACTCTCTGTACCTTGGCTTGCTTTATTCATTAATCTATAGTCAGTCCCCCACACAATAGTTAAGGCTAATGGCACCTATTCCACTAGATTTCCCCTCTCCAGGGGGATAAGACAAGGCTGCCTCCTTTCACCCCTGTTCTTTGCTTTATGTGTTGAGCCCTTAGCCCACCTTCTTTGGGAATCAGAGCATATAACAGGAGAAACAACTGCAGATACAGAGCACTGGTTTGCCTTTTATGCTGGTGACCTGTTAATGTACGTAACCAACCCTGAAAAATCACTTGCAGCACTATTATACATAAGGAATGTGATAGAATCTTGGTGTGTTAGCCAGGGTTGAGCTTACTGAACCATTAACATAGTGGTGCAAACAGGTGTGACCCTCTCCTAACTGGTGAGCCCCCCAATGGTCACCTGTAAGCCCTTGTGGGTCAGGGTATACTATATAAAAGATGAAGCCAGAGAATGGTTTCCACACAAAAAAGAGAGAAAGCAGTGGGACCGAAGCTCATATTGGTATGTTAAAATGTAAAATATGGATTCCTGATTGATAAGGGGGTCACCTTGCCATTGGAGGTCAGGCTGATTGTGATTTGGCTGAATGACGAGACCAAGAACTCCCTTAAATGTTAAAATGAGGGAATGAAAACAAGTAAGAAGACTGAATTGAGCTGAATAAATGTCAGGTTTTCAAGCAGCTTTTGGGGGGCACTAGTACTATAACTATTTGATTTTGATTCTGGCCTCATACCAGGTGCACCCCTGTAATTATTATTTATTAATTTTTTTTTTAAAGAAAAAGTGAATAAGAAATGTGATAAAATCTCTGTGTGTTAGCCAGGGTTGAGTTTGTTAAACCTTTAACACTGCATTGCAAACAGGAGAGGTGTGGCCTTCTCCTAATTGGTGAGCTCCTCAATGTTCAACGGTGAGTCTCTTATGGGCCACAGCATACCATATAAAAGATGAAGCCAGAGAATGGCTTCAACACAAAAGAGAGAGAAAGCGGTGTGGCATGTTAAAATTTAAAGTCAAAAGGTGAAGCAGTCACTATAGTCAGCGTTTGTTGCTAACTTTCAAATTATGTACAGCTTACCTTTTTATGTTAGTGTGTTGGCAGTGTAATTTGCATCAGGAATTCACAGAGAAAAGAGTTAGTAGGGAATCTTGAAACCAAGAGGTTGTAAGCAACAAACGTCTGAAAGTATGCTTACCAATCCTAGACTACAAACGCCTATCTGCTGCACTTACCCACTTCACAATGACCTATGAACTGGCACTAATCTGCCCTACCCAGCACAACTACTGCCACATCATTGCAACTTATACAGGCAATACCATAAAGAGGCAGATAGACAAAACTACAGAAGGTCACGAAATCTTTCTTAGCAAATGGTACAACACATAAACCACAGTATACGCTTTCAAAACTTTAAACATATAGTACCCAGAGTGGCAAAAAAGCACAAAGCTGACCTTCTGGTGCCTAAAACAGAATTTGAAAAATGTAGATAGTTACAGTACTGTTTAATGATTCAATGTTTCTTTAAATACCTGCAGATTTGGTTAGGTCACATGAACTTTACTCTTCTGGGGTTTAATAATATGAGCTTGACATACTGCTTTTAATGTTAACAAGGTTGATGCAGAGGAAGGTAGGATTATTTAGTTTATTCAAAGTGTTAGTTGTGACTTTTATTTTTATTGTTATAATGTTGTGTAAGCTGAATGTGACAATTTTCACTTCAGGTTTTGAGGGATTGACTCTGATTTGCTGTACATGCCATTGATGGCAGTAGACCCCAGGAGTGACACTGCTTCATTCTCCCCTCCCATGACCTACCAGGGATCCCTTGGACCCCCACATTCCCCACATGCTTCCAACTGTTAAAGTTGGAAAATGATGCCTTACTGCAGGGGAATCCATGGAGGCATATCAGAGGGATAGGGGCTAACACAATCAGCATGTCACCCTGGAATCCTTTGTGCAGTGCCAGAGCTCAAACTGAGTTGGTAGCTGAGAAGATACGAGAGGGAAAGAGGATACCAGACTGGGTCAGAGGAGGAACAGAATAATACTAAGAAAATTGCAGATGTGTGATTTGTTTTACAACAGATAAACAATCATAATCCTCCTAAAAACAAATTTTTAATGTTATTAAGTCAGTGGTTGATACAGTGGGGTGAAATGTGTAGAAATGTTTAAAAGAAATGGCATATGCTACAAATTTAGGACATGAATTTTGAAAATTCCATTCATTTAAACTAAAACTCTTATTTGAAATGTCTGTGTAGAAATTACAGCTGTATTTCCTTCTGCAAAAAGTTAAATGAGTAATGATTTCTCAATGAATTGTTCTTTCCCAGTTGAGTTAAATTGTTAGAATGACTTCTTTCATTCTAATGACCCTTCATGGAATTATGGAGAAATATAAGCACAAACATGTCAATTCTGTTGAAGTGTATCATAGAGCATTGTTTTGTATAGAATTCCTTCCCTTTCAAAATCCTATTGCACCACAGTTCAAAGGTCATGGAATGTGATTGTACCCTTCTGTGGCACAACAGCATTCTAAAACCTCTTGAGTCTGCAGAAGCTAGTTTCATTCTAAAAGCGAAAGAACCACTGCTGGTACATTTCACATAATACTATACACTATAAAAAAAAACAGGATGAGCAACTTTATGCACAACCAGTGCGTTCTGGCTTCTCAGGGTTCTGATTCCCACAGACCTCTCGAGCGTCGGACTCAAGATCTCAGAGACTCAGAACCCCTCTGTGGCAGAACACACTGGTTGTGCATAGTTGCCCATCCAGTATTCTCTCTGTTGTTGCCCTCCATAAAACTCTTCAGTGGCATAGTTGAATGGTTAGTCTCAACCCTCATCCAAATTTAAGTGCTATATTGCCTGTCTTCTAGACAGATGACAGATCCATGACAGAGTGCTCACGTATCCTTAGATTAAGACTGAGGAACTCCCAAGTGAGAAGAGGCCCACAATCCTTTAGCCTGATGGCATGCTAACCACTGCACTACATGGCACTACATGGTTGGCCTAACAAATGCTGCATAAATTTGGCCAGTAGGCTTCCCCATTTGAAAGATGTCATATGGTACATTACACAAGATATCACATATAAAGCAAGACACATCGGCAGTAGTTCACAATAAGGTGTGAAGTAAGAAAGATCTCCCTGCACATGCCAGGTGAGCTGGGAGGCATGAGACAATGCTGTGTGCCATCATTCATCTAGGAAGTGCAAAAGGTTCCGTCTTACCACACACCCTGGAGTTAGCTGCTACACTGATTAGCTGTCAGAAAAAAATGTCTGGATGTTATAAAGGTTTTCAAAAAGCAACTGCTTATCTGATTGACAGCCAGCTCTGTGGTGAGACAAATGTGGTGTACTTCTGCCAGTTGTGCTGGCCCTTTACTCCCCGCCATTTAACAAGTTTGATGGTGTTTATTCGCATGATATTATTTATTATCTATGATATCTGCAAGACAGGCTTCCACATTTGGGTCACAGAAATGGATTTGCATGATTCCCCTGGGCAGTAAATGGACTTCTGTGCAAGAGCAACTCTGTGAAATTTCGCTCATCTCTTCACACTAAATTACAGATACCAGTACTCCCATTTAACTGGTACATTAGCAAGCTATTTTGAGCTGCCTCTGGAATGCTAGTGGGCCTCCCCTGGGTGGCTGAACTTACAGTCTGAATCACTTGCCTAGGATGACTTCTTCTTAATTGAATTTGAAAGAATTCCATGAATAAAGCCATTTTTAAAAACCTTAAACTACCAAGTCCTGAATGTACTCACATGAAACTGTCCTGAGAGATTACAAGATAATTTAAAAAGCATACCAGCAAGATCATAACATAATACCAAACTATTCCATTACTCGCACATGCACTTTAACCAGACTTAAGCTGTGTCTGTATTGTTTTATGACTAACATATCTACCTATCATGCCCCCTAGAGCTGGCCAAGACTACAGATAAATAAATAATAGGATGTTGCTATGGAGCTGAGATACATTAGGTACACAAAGAAATGCTTCCTGCCAGTCCAGTGGTGTGGTAGGTTGAGGCATCCATGGCTCCCTGCAACCACACCGGTGACCCGGGGTGGGGAACAGACTCAGGTTGCTTGGGGCCTGGTGGGGAGAGGAAGGATTGAGCATCCACAGACAGCTCTCCTTCCTTGGGGAGGAGGGATGGTATGGCATGCTGCTTGCCTGACACCCAGCAGTGGCTGGTTGCCAGCACATGCATGCCATCTCACTGGAAGGGGACCCCACATCCAGGGTGTTAGGCCATCTCTGCAGTAGCAGAGCTCAGCCACTCCAACCATTGCACATTCATGGGCCTGGGGAGAAAACCAGAGGAAAACCCTCTGCGGCAGCAAAGTGATGACTGACCCTTCACAGGCCCTGCACCTGGTGGCCTGAGACACCCACAGCCCTGTGATACAGAGGATGAGCAAGGGTAAGTTCTGAGGGAGTCAGGGTGATAGTGCTGAGGAGGGGGGTCAGGCAGCAGAAGGCCGCTGGAGATGAGAAGGAGTAGAAAAGTGTCAATAAAAAAAAAAAAAAAAACAGCTGCCTGTACTGGACAACAGAGCATGGAAAAGATACGTAAACAGCACAGCTGATGTTATAGTTACCTTCTCTACCTTGCAGCAGTAAAAACTGTACTGAATTCCTATGCCTATAGTCCTGACAAGGCAGCAAGATATAATTGCTTTTCCTCTGGCTAAAATGTCCATTCCTAAGGGGGACAACATTGGTTAGCATGTACAGTACTCTACCATTTGATACGTGCCCTCCTTGCACCTAACATAAGGAGCAACGGGGAGGTCAGAGACCTTGGACCTCCACAACATCTTTTCTAATGTACCAAAATGTTCCTTTCTAATCTCCAGGAAGGAAGAGAGGGGGAAGATCATTCTCCTAATAATGACTTCAAACAGTGGAGGCATATTGCTTTCTCCATTTTACATGTTTATTCTCAATAAAAATCTAATTTGTATTTCTCTAGGTTCATGTGTCCCAGGTGTGCAGGAGATACATCAGGGGCTAACAAAAATCCAATTTCTACTACATATCACATGCGGACCAATAAGTGCCACATAATCTTTTCAAATCGAGCCTGAAGGTAAACCGCACTGCTCTAAGGTATTCGGGATTCGATCGGCTTCTCTATCTTTTGGCCTCTCAGGAGACAGAGAAATACATCTAGGAGAAAATCTGCATGAAATGACTTTGTAGGAAAGTCATGTTCAAAATATAGGAAACTGAAAATGTTATTTCAGCCCAAGTTCCTGCTGGTAAATACATATACAACTAAATAAAGGCTCCACGTTGAGCTGAATTATCAGTTTTCAAGTAAACTAATCAGTTGCAAGTAGGAGACAATAAAATCTAAGTGAAGTCATTTCAAGACATGCCCTTTCAGCCCATTTCCAAAAGATACAATTCCCTTCGCTGAAGATGGATTTTGGAAGCAAATTTAGAAAGATGAAATTCTAAACAGTGCACCTAGGCCACACAGATTTATAAGTTTAGGCCACAAGTGGAATGAGTCTGACAGATGTACTGTAGATCAGATACTAACCTTATGTCAAACTACATAACAAAAGACTGCCAGGGCAGCTTTGACACAGTAGTGATAGGATGCTCATATTACCCAAGCAATAGCGATACGGAAAAGTCTAAACAGACTTGTAGTTCTTGCTCTAAAAATGAATTTGAAGGGTTTCCCTGTTTTACATAAAAAGACTTTATGATAACTTTATGATGGAAACCTAATGCAAATTCAGAACAGATCCTGATATGATATAGGACAAGGTATAACGTAGTATAATATAATCTAATATACTGTAATATGATACATAAAAAAAATATATCCGCATATATTGCAGAGTAATCCTTCATTATAACAAACAACTCCAGGTCAGTCCCATTTGTTTGTTATAATGAGGGTTCATTATAAGGAGAAAATACCTTTATATAGCTTTTTTAGTGGGAAATACTGTACACTGTATACAGTATATTTAACAGTCATAGCAGGTAATGGGTATGCACTTCCTTAATGCAGTATAAGCCACAAATACCATCATTTACTCTTGTACAGCTTCTCTGCCTCCAGCTGATTGCTCGTGCTCGGCTTCTTGCTTCTGGTAACTGAACTGCCGACTTAATGGAAGCAGTTTTGTTTTAGCAATACTACTTTGTGATGAGGGAGCTGTACCTGACAGCAGAACCTGAAACTGAGCTGTACGGCAGCAGGAAGTATGTACAAACTAGAACCGGGTTGGGAGGAGGGGGCTCAAATACAGAGGAAGACTTGCATGGCCCTTGTTCTTGGTTTTCAACTTCCTGGTTCTGACTGGCTGAGATAAAAGCACAAAAAAACAGTATGTTTATTTTCTTGATTGTTTTTATTTCTTTAATTTAACCCTTAGGCTGCCAACAGAATTAGAATGTACAGGAATTTTGGACTGATATATCAGTCCGCGGCACAGTAAGGGTTTTAAAGGACACTAACTACTGTAGTTTGTGTTTGACAGGGACACTGAGGGATGAACTATAACAGCAGTAAAGAAAGTCTGTCAGTAAGTGGCAGCTGGCCCCATTGCTGTGCAATCTAAACACTTACAGATTAAAACTGATTAACAAGTGCTAATGGCTTAAGCTGAAAACAATGGCATTCATCAGAGCTGTTTGTTACAAACGGGATTCCACATAAAGAGCAGGGACAGTCATCTGATATAAAAAGATATGATAGCATATAATATTTGTATTTATTATTATTATTGTTGTTTTATTTATTTGCCAAGAAAACATAACATAGAAACATAGAATTTGATGGCAGATAAGGACCGCTTGGCCCACCCAGTCTGCCCATTTCCCTACCTAATGAATAAGCTGCAGATCCTAGTTAACCAGCAGCCTACTTCTTTCTACCCCCAACCCCTAGAATTGCCTTATAGCTGTCCCATGCATGCTAGATTCAACCACTGTTTTTGACTCCACAGCCTCCTCCGAAGGCTGTTCCATGCATCCACAACCCTCTCTGTGAAAATGCTTTCCTTACATTACTCTGGGCCCCTCCCCATCTTCAAATTGTGCCCTTGTTCTTGCACACCTCTTTTTTGAAAGATGCTACCCTCTTGGACTTTGTTGATTCCTTGAGGTACTTGAAAGTTTCTACCATGTCCCCCTCTCCCTCCTTTCCTCGAGGCTATACATATTAAGTTCCTTTAGTCTCTCTTCATATGTCTTCCGGTGTAGACCCTGCACCATTTTAGTTGCTCTCCTCTGGACAGCTTCCATCTTGTCTATGTCCTTGCGGAGATTGGGTCTCCAGAACTGCACACAGTACTCCAAATGGGGTCTCACCAGCTGTCTGTACAGAGGGATAACAACTTCCTGTTTTCTACTGGTGATGCCTCTCCCTATGCATCCTAGTATCCCCCCAGCCCTCCTTACTGCCCTCTCACATTGCTTGCCCACCTTTAAGTCATCTGATATGACTACCCCAGGTCCTTTCCATTTTTATGTTGGCTTGCCGTGCTTGCGCGCAGGTCAACATATTGGGAGAGTGGAGATTTGGAGGCGCGGCTGCTGTTGGGCGAATGCAGGGCACGCATCAGTAGGTGCGTCCCTCATTCCCCAATAAGCCAGCATGCTAGTGCTGACACCAACATTATGTAAAGTGGACAAAAGTTGTAAACAAAGTGCCGCTGCAATCCGAGACAAGCTCGTCATGCAGCGGCATCAAGACATGCCTCCCGTACGTGCCTTTCCAATGCAAACATTTCTAGAAACATGGGCGCGGGGGAGAAGCCCCGCATGGCAGGTGGGCCTAATGCCCCATTGTGTCACACGCTGATGGGGAGCCCTCCCCTGTCGCATCACCCCCCAACTGTTGAATGCGGGGGTGTGCCCAATCCCCTCGGCTCGCGCTCCCCCCGACTTTGTTTGCCCGGTGAAGTGCCCCAACTCTGACATTATCCCCCCATGTTTATTGTGCTGTGGTGCCCAATCCCCATCGGCTAGTGACCCCCAAACCCGCACTTAGGTGGCACGCTGGGAGCCACCCCAGTGTGCCAAAACAGTGTGGTGGCTTTGTTTGCGGTAAGGGGTGCCAAGCTCCCCAGTATTAACGCCATGTTGTTGCTGCGAGGTGCCCAATCCCCATCGGCTACTAACCTCCCCATAAACCCACTTAGGTGGCACACTGGGAGCCCACCCTAGCATGCCAAAACTGTCCGCGGCGTTTTCTGTACCTACAATGCAGCGATTCCTCATCAATCTAGAGTCCGCCCTCCCCACCCGCACCCACCCACTGCGCACCTGCCTCCCCTCACCCCCCTCACCCCACACTTACCTCCAGAGTCCGGTGCGACGATCTTCAGTGGACCGGGAACACGTCTGCACTCTTCAAAGCCGACCGCGAATTGAGGAAATGCCGGTAAGCAGTATAATGGAGTGAATAGGGTTTTTTCAACTTTGTTGCATATCTCAGCCATTTCTTGGACTTTCTGCACCAAATTTTCAACATGGGGTTTTTGGGGCCCCTCCTCATGAATTCTGTCACTGTCATGGCGTTTATCGGCCTCGAAAGGTGATTTCGCAGTCACTGCGCGAAATCACTTTTGGGCCCATTAACGAAATGACAGTGGCGGTGTTCATGAGGTGCCCTCTTGAAAAGCCTAAGTTCCAAATTTGGTGGAAAAAATCCAACAAATGCCTGTTTTACGAGCGTGCGTTGTGCAGTTGCTACGCAGGCTCGTAACTTCGCGCATTCACAATATTTTACTGCCAGATTTTCAGCATTGTCATTTTTGTATACCTCCTTGTGAACAGTACAGCTGTCATTTTCCACATCCTGCCCAAAATGTGTTTCCGCACTTCCGGTGCACAATAGCGCAGTCGCTGTGGGAAATCAGTGTTTGGGCCAGATTATGAAAATGACAGTGACACAGTTCATGAGCAGAGGACCTAAAATGCCTATGTTGAAAATTTGGTGATGATGCTCCATAAAATAACTGTATTCGAGCATGCGTTGGCAGATTGCTGCATGCGCTGGTACTATCGTCATTCTGATATTTTCAGTCTGGATTTTCACCATTGCCATTTTCCACACCTCTTGATGAACAGTACAGCCGTCATTTGACATATCATGCCCAAAATGTGTTTTCGCACTTCCGGCGCAGAATAGCATGGTCGCTGTGCGAAATCACTTCTTGGGACATTTTGAAGAAATAACAGTAACACTGTACAAGAGCAGAGGTGCTAAAATGCCTATGTTGAAAATTTGGTGCCGAACGCCCATAAAATGGCAGTGTTGCAAGTGTGCATTGCATATTTCCCACGCACCCTAGTAGCTTTGCAAATTTGGCATATTTACATGCCACATTTTCAACACTGGCATTTTTTTCCACCTCCTTATGAGCTGTGTAGCTGTCATTTCTCACATCCTGCCCGACATCTTTTCCCACACTGCACTACCAAACACCCAAAGGGACACCCTACTGCTTGTCACTCTCTGCAGGGTGGGGGTGGGTTGGCATCAGTTCAATACTTCACTGCCATTCCTATGATGCATCTGTCTAAGTCCTGCACTACCAATGCCAATGCCAGCAAGCCAACATTCGGCATTGAAAAATGCTTGTTGTTGTTGTTAGTATCTCACCCCGCATTGTGTACTCTTCCCCTGGGTTTTTGTTTCCCAGGTGCATTACCTTGCACTTCTTAGCATTAAATCTAAGCTAACATACATTTGACCATTCCTCTAACCTTGCCAAGTCCCTTCTCATCCTTTCCACCCCACCTTGTGCATCAACTCTGTTGCAGATCTTTGTGTCATCTGCCAAGAGACATACTTTTCCTTCCAGTCCCTCTGCAATGTCACTTACAAAGACATTGAAGAGGACCGGTCCTAATACTGAACTCTGTGGCACTCCACTATAACCCCTTCTTCAGAGTGGACTCCATTTACTATTACGCTCTGTGTCCTATTCTCCAGACAATTCTTTACCCAGGCTATCATCTTGGGACCCACTCCCAGGCTGGCTAACTTGTATATTAATTTTTTGTGTGGGACTGAGTCAAATGCCTTGCTAAAGTCTAGGTAGGCCATGTCCACAGCCCCTCCCTGATCTACTACTTTGGTCACCCAGTCAAAGAAATCTATTAGATTCATCTGGCATGACCTTCCTGCTGTGAATCCAAGCTTCCTTGGGTCCTGTGCCCCTCTGGCCTCTAGGTACGAAACAATTCTTTCCTTCGGAAGTGATTCCATCATTTTCCCTATCACTGAGGTTAAACTAACAGGTCTGTAGTTTCCTGCTTCTGCCCTGCTCCCACTTTTGTGAAGGGGAATCACATCTGCCCTCCTCCAGTCCTCAGGTACCACCCCATCCTCCCATGATTTGTTAAAGAGGGTAGCCAGTGGTGTCACTAGTTCTACCCTTAGTTCTTTTAGAATTCTGGGATGAATCCCATCAGGCCCCATTGCTTTGTCCACCTTCAGTTTTAAGAGTTCTTTCAGAACCCTTTCTTCTGCAAATGGGCTGGTATCAACTATTGTATCCAGAGTGTTTCTATTGTTTGTTTTAGGTACCTCCCCCTCTTCATTTGTAAATACTGAGCAAAAATATTTGTTTAGTATCGCTGCCTTTTCACCGGCACCCTCTGCCCACCCCCTTCCCTTTATTAAGCCTCACTATCCCTCCCTCAGTCTTCCTTCGCTCCCTGATGTACCTAAAAAAGGTTTTATCCCCCTTCTTAACTGAGTTGGCTATCTTTTCCTCAGTTCGGGCCTTTGCTGTTCTGACTGCCTTCCAGCTTCCTTTTGCTTTAACTGATACAATTCTCTGTCCTGCTCCTTCTGTGATTCTTGTACTTTCTGAATGCTTTCTTTTTCTCTTGAACCTTCACTGCCACTCCTTTGAGAACCATAGTGGTTTCTTACATTGTTTTGTTTTGTTTATTTGCTTCACAAGGCTTGTTACCTCTGTGATGGCAGTTTTTATTATTCCCCATTGTTCTTCCACCCCTCCTTCCGGCCCATTTGCTAGTGCATTCCTTAGGCACTCACCCATTTTGGCAAAGTCAGCCCTCCTGAAGTCCAGTACTTTTGCCTTTATATGGCTTGACTCTATTGCTGTGTTTATTGTGAACCATACTGTTCGATGGTAGCTAGTTCCCAGATGGCTACCCACTTCTACATCTGTGATAATAAATCATGAAATTGAACTCATGATTTGGACTTGCCTCCCTTCCATTAAGACTAGTGACCATGGGTGGGCTTTGAAAACTGGGCAGCAAAAGCAATATGATTATTTTGGGAAATTAATTACATTTCTGGATGGATGATTTTTTTTGCCCCAAGTAGGGGAACTGAAACCATGGGAAGAAGTAAGAGGGGCAAATTTAAATGGAAACCTGTAAACCTTATTAAATTTCAGCCTACAAGAGTCAAGAAATTAGCAGCAATCTGGTGTTTTTGTTTTGTTTTGTTTTTGGTTTTTTTGTTTGTTTTTTGGGTAAGGCATTGTCCCAAGATGATATTTGTTTTCATAAAGTAATATTTCAGTTTTTCGTATGGTTTGGTGCTGTGAAAAAGACAATTCCACTGGTCGAATTGCTGCAAAAGTTAGAATCTGTAATTGCACTTTTTGCAACTTTCACAAAGTTCTGACTTGAAACAGGTTAATGAATGTATGAATTGCAAATTAATGCAATAAACTTCAGAATGAAATTCCACAGAACTGACCATGAATTGCGGAATGATTGCATGTACTGGACTGTAGAATGGAATTCTGCAGAACTGCCATTCCGCAGTTCATGTGTATCCTTCCGCACTTCAGCCAGAAAGTTTCTTGAACAGGGTGAAAAGTCAACAAACATATTTGGAGGAGTCAGATATTGCTGAAGTCAGAGTTCTGGAAAATTTCATGAACTTTGCAAGATTTTGTGAAATTTCACAAATGTGGAATTCACAGTTTCTGTCTAGCACTAGTATGGTAGTATTCAGCTTTTCAAGCAAAAAAAATGCATTGCATCACTTGCTGCATCTCAAGTACTATATAGCAATGCTTTATGTTCTAGGGGAATGGAACTGCACACATATGCAATATTAACAAAATGTAAATGTTTAAACCATGATGTCTGCATGGCAAAGCAATCTTGTATTTAGCAGCCTACAGATGAAACTTTAAACACTTACTTCACTATTTTAATATCCACTCACACAATGAAAAAAGAGAAAGCAAACTCTGTCCCAAATCTTTGAGAGGAAAGCACCATATAGCATAAAATTAAAAAGAATGTAAGCTGCATGACAGAGTATTCATGTCAGTGCACATGTGTTATTAAAGCTGTTCTGTACTGTATCATGCATGGAATATCACATGAGAGCATCATTTAGATAGGAAGCTCTATAAAGGTGACAAAGGCAAAGAAGACTGCTGGTACATTGTGGCTAATTTAAAAAAAATACACCAAATGCTTATCACATTCCACATATTTTGTTTTTAAATCATATGCCAGTAATTCAAGTTAAAAAATTCCAAAAATCCATAGGTAGGTAGCATGAATCTATGATGATACAATCTACTTAGTGCTAGATTAATGCATTTATCTAAAATTTCAATATGGACTGCATAGATAACTGGGTATAATATATACACAGCTGCTAACTATCACCATAGCACACTGTTTCACTTCTGGGAAAACTACAGATTTAATTCCCTTCTCTCCCCATCCTAGGTCACAGCTGGGGATGAGCTTCATCTCAGCTCAGCCTGCCTTTCAATGACAAGTATTTCAAATAAATAAAGTACCTAATTAATTAACCTCATGGTACTTGGTCTCCATCGGCTTTCTATTTAATAAAAGCTGATTTTGTCACATTGGCATCAGCAGTACCCTCCTCATTGGTCTGGGCACTCTCCAGGGTATCTATGGCTCCCCAGCATCCATGGACACTGGTGCAGCACGAATGCCACTAAGAGTTTTCCAACCAGCAAAAACAGTACTGCTGATGCCAATTTTGTCCAGACAGGAAAATATATAAATGTAGCTATTAAGAAACAGACTTCAAAAAAAGCATAACATGTAAAGTAAACTTAGAAAAAATGTTTTGGCATCATACCTGTGCTGTGTAATCATAGATAATCCTTTGAGCACATCACTTTCAGGGATTTATTTAACTCTAAAAATTGATTAGCGTTTTGCTCATGAAAGTGCTAAATCTTTGTGAAAATGCATAGCTCTTGCCTCACTGTGTTTAACAAACACAGCACTTCTAGAAAATCTATATACTGTAAATACTTTCTGCACAGTCAGTATAGTCCCAAGAAAAAAAACGCTAATCAATTATTTAAAACCCTGCACTTTGACTATTTATAATGGGGAAACACTTTTAAGGATGCCAAACTTACCTGTCTCTTAAAAAAATGAAAATTTCAGCGTGCTAGATTAAGTATAATGTAAATAAAAACTACAAAAAATGCATGGGAAGGTTATTTATTTTACAGTTTTGGGCCGGGAAAACACACTAAGCTGAGGCTTGTTTCTAGGTGTGTCCTGGAAAGTTAAGCGACTTACTAATGATCACACAGTATGCAAATTGACAGTGACCAGATTGGGGGCCTGGAGGTAAGGGACCCATTGACGGGGAGTGACCATGCCACGGTCTGGTTCTGCCTGGACCTAGGAGGGGTAGAAGGCTGCACAAAGACGGAAGTAACCAACTTCAGGGGGGCGGATTTTAAGGAAATGGGAAGGATCCTTAAGGAGCATTTGGATGGGATTGGGTCAGACATGGATGCTGATAGTAGGTGGGAAATCATCAGGAGAGGGGTGCAGGATGCTACCAGCACCTGTGCAAGAGTAAGACGAAAATGCAGTAGCGCCCAAAAACCCTACTGGTGGACCAGGGAGGTCCAGGAGGTGGTGTGGGGAAAGAAGGCAGCCTATAAGCAATTCAAGTGCTCAAGGAGTGAAAGGGATCGAGGGGAGTATGAGCTGATGGCTAGAAGGGCCACTAGGGTGGTGAGGGCGGCTAAGGCAAGGAAGGAGTAGAACCTGGCCAGGGAAATTAGGAGAGGGAACAAGGGGTTCTTTAGATACATTGGGGAAAAACGAAGGGTGAAGGGGCAGATTAGCAGGATTAAATCAGGGGAGAGATGGGCACAAGACCCGGGGGAGCAGGCTGAGGTACTAAATGAGTACTTCACCTCAGTTTTCACCAAGGAAAATGGGGGTGCTGCATCATACATGGGAGGAGACAGAGATACTGAGGAGGGGGGGACCCTTACCGATCGGCAGGTCTGGGGAGAGGGGGAGGCATCACTGGCAGGTGGGGGAGGGCTAAGCAGGGAGAAGAGGTACCGGAAGTGGAAATCACAGCAGAGAGAGTGAGAGAAGCCCTCAGCTCCCTTAAGATGGAGAAAGCACCGGGGCTGGATAAATTACATCCCAGAGTGCTGAAGGAACTTGCCGGATGTCCTGGGCGAAACCCTAGGCAGAGCTTTCACCATCTCTGAGGACAAGGTGGGTGCCCCAAGACCGGAAGGTGGCGCATATAGTGCCTATCCACAAGGGGGATCAAGGGAGGTGGCAGGGGAACTACAGGCCTGTCAGTCTGACATCGGTGGTGGGCAAGGTGATGGAGGCATTGTCAAGGAGAGGCTGGGGGGACCTGGATAAGTCAGGGTGCCTGGACGATAGACAGCATGGATTCATCCCAGGGAAATCGTGTCAGACAAACCTTGTGGAGTTCTATGACTGGGTGACTAGTGCCTTGGACCTGGGTAGACCAGTGGACGTCCTCTTTCTAGACTTCAGCAAGGCATTTGACTCTGTTCCTCACGTGGGCCTGTTGCATAAGCTGGGAGAAATGGGGGTTGGGAACCAGAAGATCAGATGGATAGGCAATTGGCTCCAGGACTGGACCCAGAGGGTCGTAGTTGGCGGGATAGTCTCATCCCCAAGGAGGGTCATTAGTGGGGTCCCACAGGGATCAGTCATTGGGCCCCTTCTGTTCAACGCCTACGTCTCCGACATAAGGACAGGAATAAGGAGTGAGATGAGTCTCTTTGCGGATGACTCGAAACTGGGGGTGGTGGTGGATGGGGAGGAGGGGGTGGCCCTACAGGGGGACCTGGAGGCTCTGGAAAGATGGTCTAGAAAGTGGAAGCTGAGGGTTCAATGCAGGGAAATGCAAGGTACTCCACCTGGGGCAGAAACCGGGCCAAGTGTACACCCTGGGGAATGCTACAAGTCTCGATGGCTGAGAGGGACCTGGGGGTGGTGGTGGATGTCAAGATGAACAACTCTGAGACTTGTAGGAGGGCAGCAGCCAAGGCCAACAGGATGCTGGGATGCATCGCTAGGGGGATCACCTCCAGAAGGAGGGAAGTGATACTCCCTCTGTATAACTGCTTGGTGAGGCCGCACCTTGAGCACTGCGTGCAGTTTTGGAGGCCACACTTAAAGAGGGACATTAACCTCCTGGAGAGGGTCCAGAGGAGGGCAACCAAAATGATTTGGGGCTTGGGGGACAGGACCTATGAGGAGAGGCTCGAAGAGCTAAATATGTACACATTGGAAGAGAGAAGGGACCGGGGGGACATGATAGAGGTCTTCAGGTACATGAAGAGGGTAAATAGGGGAGGAACAGTCAGGGTGCTTCGAAGGAAGGAGGAGGGGGCCACTAGAGGGCAGGGGTGGAAGCTGGAGGGGGGAAGATTCAGGGGAGAAAGGAGGAGGTGCTACTTCACTGAGAGGGTGGTGGAGCCATGGAATGCACTGCCTGGGGGCTGGTGGAGGCAGAGACAGTGGAGGGGTTCAAGGGGGTGGGACAGGTACAGGGAAGGGTTCTGGAAGCAAAATCCAATGCAGCAAGAATATCCGGAACTGGGAAGGGAGAAGCCAGAGAAGGCGAGGGGGACAGCAAGGTCAGCACCCAGGGTGGGGGCTGACCAAACGAGCAGACACGGAAGACCGTTAGGTCTATTCTGCTGGCATTTTAGTATGTTAGTAAGTGATGGCTGTGGGATTCAAATTCAGTTCTCCAGCTTTGCAGCTCAGTGCACTTAACCACTGCACTATACTGCCTCCAAGTTTAACTCTGCACAAGTTCCTGTTTTACCCTTTTAGTAACATAAAAACATACAGTCTATAGAGACATAGTAATTTAAGATTAGAAGGGACTCAAGGATGAAATGCAGTAAGTATGCTATGAAAACATGTACAGTACTCCATCAATGTAGCAAACTCCACTGCGTCCATGCATGCTGTTTATTACAATGAGGGTTTGCTATTATGAGAGGCTCAATGTTGTGATGGCTGAGAATAAAAAGTGAGACCTGACATGTGACCTGCCAACTGGAAGTGATAGAGCAACTGACATGAGCAAGATTCCTAACACTAATAACAACTACAAACTCATTGTGCTGGGGGAGACAGAGACGTACTGTGTGCTGCGCACTGTGGTGAGAGCTCCCATAGACTATTCAGCCCTCTGACACTTTGTCTGCAGCCAGTCAAGAGGACAGCTTGAGAGAGGGATCTAATGATGAAAGATACAGCCTTTTAGGAAGTAAATTATTGGGAAGAACTAGCTGCTTAAAATTTCATGGAGCAGGGAGGCAGCGATGAATGGAGCTGATGCCTTATTGCCAGCTTCCCCTGGTCTTGGAGTGCCACCGCAGCTTTACCCACCTCAACCGATTTTATTCTGCCATCCCACTACCAAAAACTCAGACACTCACTCCTTCCTCTGAACAATCAGTTGTAGCATCCATTGAAAATCCAGGTGTCTCTCGAATCCTTTAGTTGCACTTTAACTAAAGAGTGGCAGTTGGGGTCAACTGTGATGGTTCCCATGGTTCTTTTTCTTTTTTTCATACTTACCCATTTATGCATTAACGGATTAAGTGGAAAACAATGGAAGCCACCACAGCTGTTTGCTATGGGGCCTATTCACTAAGGTGCAGGTTATATGTGCGAAATGCACATATAATGATCGTGTAGCTACGTGGCCCCAGAGAAGTGCAAAGTGTGTGGTATTCACACCTGTTAGCACCCACAGGGAGCCTGTCCACAGCCCCGCCACCCGGTGCATATGCGCATGGGGGCAGATCATGGGACTTAGGTGGGCATCCAATGGAATGCCCATCCTGGGTCACGTAGTGGATCTCCTACTGCATGACAGCTGGGGATTCTGGGCAGGTGTGGGTCCCAGGAATTTTTGTAGGTATGGGGTCGTGCCCCAATGGTTGCCCATATCCCTACCATGTAGCTAGGTGGGCTGGGGCAGCACGGTGGAGGGAATCCATGTCCCAACAGAGCCAGCGGGTGTTATCGGTGAAGGTGTGTAAGAGTCACTGCAGGGTCTCACCTTGCATAACTTGTGCCCCCCTTGCTCAGCACTCCTCGCCTTAGTGAATGGCGTGGAGTGTGGGTATTCCCCCTGACATGCCCCTGGACCACCTGTGGCAAGTATCCATGGGATCAGCCAGGGGATCATGTGTACAAGGGGCTTGTGCTCACACTGTGAATGCTACTTGGGGTCCACCTGGACCCCGCAGTGTGACATTCCAATTAGGGTTGCCTATGCACCTCAGATATGTGGCATGTATGCAATCCACACCTTAGTGAACAGAGCCCTATAAGCAGGATTCATTATAACGAGTTTCCTTATAAAGAGGGAGGACTAACTAATTTAAAGAATAGCCTGTTTTAGTGCTTCATTCATTGAGGTAAAGCTGGGAGTCAAACATAATTTAGAACCAGGTATGCACAGTAGCAAACTCACAGGAACACATGGTGTTCAGAGTCCATCTATCAATCTTAAAACCAGTAAACAAAGCTATTGCCCCCTCACTAGGTAAAAAAAATCTCACTTAGTTACCTAAGCATTTGTGAAGTCTGCCTTTAACTAAAATGCCATGCAAAAGTAAATAAGTATGGCCATATAAAATCAGACAGGCTTCATATGTTACAGCTCCTTGCTGGATGCACATGTAACAAAGGTACTCTCTGCTGGACACCAAACATTCACGATAAGATCACTTAGCAATGAAAGGGGTTCCCAGGCTGAAAATTGCATTTTTTTTAATCTTCTAGAAAGTTCTGCCCACTCTGTGTACTGTCTGGTAATCCCATCATTTTCTCAAGTTTCTCTGAGCAGTGCCATGCTTGCTAATGAATGTCCATGTGAGTTGGACACCAACAAGCCAAGGGAACAAAAGTCAAGTGTAGCAATCATGAACAAAGTACAAGTTCTTAAGCAAACAACTCTGTCTTACTGGAGGCATACCAGGAAGTGGAAAATGGAGAATGACAAAATGACGTGTAAGTCATTTTTGAGGCTGAGTAGCAAATGTAACAGTTGTTGATGCAAACTGTTACAAGGTCATCAAAACATAAAAGGCACTTGAGGAGAAAGAAATAAATACAGCACAAAAACAGAAAGAAATGGTCACAGTTAATAAAAGGTCAAGGCAAAGTAGTTTACCCAAAAAAAAAAAAAGAAGAAGAAAACAAAACAAGCAAACTAAAGACAGAACAGAGACTTTAATTGTGTTAGAAACACAGAAACATACAATTTGTCAGCAGTACAGGACAACTTGGCCCACCCAGTCTGCCCAGATGGTCCTAGCCTAGTATGTTTCTTCAGACCCTAACTGGTATCTGATGACACTCCTTCCTCCCTGCCTACTGTATTTACTAATATCCTTCTATGTGCATCCCACACATGCTTGAAGCCACCACTGTTTTCACCTCCACTACTTCTTCTGGCACTTTGTTCCAGGCATCTACAACTCTTGCAGTGAAGTAGTACTTCCTCACATCCCTCTTAAATTGCCCCCACCCCAGCTTTATCCCATACCCTCTGGTCCTGGTGCTCTTTCTGATTCTAAAGAAACCTCTCTCTTGCAACCAGTTTACCCCGTGAGGTACTCGTAGGTTTCTATTCGCTTTCCTCTCTTCAAAAATATAAAGGTTGAGATCCCTCAGTTTCTCCTTGTAGGTCTTTTGATGCAACCCTTGCACCATTTTAGTAGCACTCCTCTCGACTTTCCCACCCTGTCACTTCCCCACCCTGTCTATGTCCTTTCTGAGGTGTAGCGTTCAGAACCGGACACAACACTCCAGGTGGAGTCTCACCAGTGAACATCACAGTGGCAACACCACCTCCCTCCTCCTGCTGGAGATACCTCTTCCTATGCATACTAGCATTCCACTAGCCCTCACCACTGCTTTTTAACACTGCCCTGCCACTTTGAGGTCATCAGATATGATAACCCCAAAGTCCCTGTTCTGCTTAATGCTTATCAGTACATCCCCCATCCTATACTTAGCTCCTGGGTTCCTAAGCCCTTGCCGTAAGTGCGTGATTTTGCACTTCTTGGCATTTAACCCAAACTGCCATGCTCTTAACCACTCCTTGTGTTTCCCAAGATCCCTACACATTTTCTCCACCCTCTATTGAGTGTCCACCCTATTACCAATTCTGCTGTCATCTGCAAAAAAGTATACCTTTCCTTCCAGTTTTTCTATAATGTCACTGATGAAGACATTGAAGAAGGCCAGTTCCAATACTGAGCCTTGCGGTATCCTGCTGGAAACTCTTCCACCATTACAGTGTGTGCCATTACCCACTACCCTCTGGTTCATATCCATTAACCAGTTTCTAACCCAATTCACCATTCCCCCTATACTGCTCTATTTCTTTATCAGTCTCCCGTGCGGCACTCTGTCAAAAGCCTTGCTAAAGTCCACATAAGCCATGTCCTCTGCCCTCCTCTAATCTACTTCCCTGGTCACCCACTCAAAAGAAATCAATCAGATTCATTGGGCATGACCCCCCCTCCTCGTGAATCCATGCTATCTGTAGTCCTGCAGCCCATAAGATTTAAGATACTCTACCAACCTTTCCTTTAACAGAGTTTCCATTAATTTCCCCACCACTGAAGTGATACTGACCAGCCTATAGTTGCTAGCCTCCTCCCTGCTGGTGCTCTTATGTAGAGAGACCATGTTTGCTCTTTTCCTGTCCTCGGGAACTACGCCTGTTTCCAGAGAGCTATTGAAAAAAGCCATCAGTGGGGCAGATAGCACTTCCCTGAATTCCTTAAGTTAGTTGAATCCTGTTCAGTTAAGTAGCTTTGTTCACTTTCAGAGCTGCAAGTTTCTTCAGGACTCTTTCCTCTGAAAATGGACTTGAGTCCACATCCACTCCTTTGTTCCTGTTGTTCCTTGGTGGTCTGTCCCTCTCCTTCCACTATGAAGACTGAGCAGATGTACCTGTTCAGGATGTCTGCTTTTTCTTGGTCCTCATCTGTGCAGTCCCCACGCCAGTCTCATTATCCTTACTATCCCTCCCCTTGCCTTGCTTTTCTGACTTGTGCACCTGAACAAAGTCTTATCTCCTTTACCTACCTCCTTTTCTATCCTTTCCTCTGTCTGTGCCTTTGCTAACCTCCCTGTCTTTCCTGCTTCCCTGTTTTCCTGTTTTACATGGAACACCTACCTGTCTTCCTCCATCTGCATTTTCTTACATCTCATAAATGCTACCTTGTTCTCCTTCACCACCTTGGCCACTTCCCTGGAGAACCATAATGGTCTCTATTTCCTTCTGCTTGTACTCACTTCCTTCAAACAGAGGCTGACTGCTTTAATTATTCCCTCCCTTATTTTACCCTAATGTACCTCTACCCCTCCCTGATGATCCTCCCATGAGGCAATTTCTCAGGCAGTCTGCCATTTCTTTAAAATCTGCCATTTCTTTAAAATCTGCCCTCCTAATGTCCAGGACCCTTGTTCTCATGGTTGCTCTCTGTTCCCATCATAATCATTAAGCCACACTGTACAGTGATCACTGGTACCGAGGGGATTGCCCCCTTTAACGTCTGCAATGTCACCCCTGTTTGTAAGCAGCAGGTTCATCACTGCCCTACCCCTAGTGTATTCATTGATTAGCTGCCTGTGTTGTCTCATCTATGTAACAATCTGGTTGCCACAAAGTGTTGCATTTCATATCAAGACAATTCAAAAGGTTTATTGTTAGTTTAGTCACGTCTTTCATTTTATCTTTTGTATATGGTCATATACCCTAATTTTTCCAGGCCAGCAATGGTAGTTTACTAAAATGGCACACTGCTTATAATAATGTGTGCAGGTTCACTTTGTCTGCCCCTCGACTAACTCATCACTGTCTGCTCTACCGAAACTTTAAGTGCCTACCCCTCCTCTAGACGTTCTTATTTCTTCATATGTTTTACAGACATTTTTAGATCACAACCTGTCTCCTAGGCCTCAATGTTTCCCCCTGTTGGCCATACCAATCCCCTAAGGTCTTCCACTCAGGCCCTCCTTGCAGTCCCAAAATGCTCTACTAGGATGGTTGATCAGGCATTTGCCCACTCCGCCCCCTACTTCTAGAATTCCTTACCTTATCACCTTCGCACCTCTAAATCCCACACTGTCTTCAAGAAAGAATTATCCAATTACCTTAGATCTCAGGATACATGTTCATGTTTCTAATTTTGCCCAAAGTCTTATGGCTACCATATTTTGTCCCTCCTTGCTATGTCTGCCTCTTTATACAGTCTCCTACCTTACCCAACAGTGACTGTTCAGCCTGTCTGCAAAGGTTGTATTACTCATTCTGCTATCTTCTTCTCCTCTCGGACTGTATAAAATCTGGTCCATTTGTTTCCCTGTCTGGTGTTATGACATCATATTTAATTGTGTAACCCCTAGATGGCGCTATCCCAGGGGCTACTACCCCTGCCTGATTTGCCACTAACAGGTTGAGGGGCCTGGATCCGATGGCGGGTGCCTCCACCCAGAGGTCAGGGTTTGCAATAGTTAAACTAACTTGGTCACAGCCCTCTGGGACACTGCAACCCCCTTTCTTCCCACTAGTGGCCCAACAATATATCAAATTACCTTCACAGTATACACACCCCCCAGGACTGGTTCAGGCACTGGGACCTCCTGTAAAATAAGATACAGTGCAACAATCACAGTACAATACTTTAACATAGACAAATACCTCAGGCAGTATAACTTTGCTGAAACAAGCAGCTCTGATTTATTTAGGGGGATATAACAAGGACAGAGGGGAATCAGGTTAATTAGCTTATCACTTTACTCATCTACCTATGGCTCTATGCACAGGCCTATCCCTACCAGTTACTGTCCCTGGGTACCCAAGCCCTAGTGGCTAGTCCAAACCGTGGCAGCTGGTAGGGGCCCTTTCACACAGAGAAAAGAAAAATTAGTTAAACAGTCAGCAGTACAGTAATTCCATTTGGATTCAATGTGGCAATTCAACAGGGAGCGACCCTGAATTAGTACTCACGACCTCCAAACAAGATAGGGTCCTTCAATGTCAGCAGGGCTACTCTTGAGCTCCACGAGACTCCTCACACATTTATATGGCAAACTGCAACAGGCAAAAGTCCTTTAATGGCAGCAGGATTCACTCGAAGCTACACAAGCCTCCCTCACACATTTATATGGTAAACAGTCACAGGCAAAGTCCTTTAATGGCAGCAGGATTCACTTGAGCTACACAAGCCTCTCACACATTTATATGGTAAAAGAAAGTACTATACCAGACAGGCTGCTTCTCTATCCCGATCGCAATTACTGCACAATACCCGAGAACACAAAGCAGATTCAGTTCCTGACAGACCGAGTGCAATTCAGCAATTTCTCCAGTCTTCTACAGGGTGAGCCTGGTTTCTACTCTTCAGATATCCTTTGATTCTCTTCACAGGATGGATTCAGTCCTAACAAGCAGTTACACAGCTGCAGACGGAACTCTGGGCCTTACACACGTTTCCGACTAAAACTGCACGAAAAAGCACAGGGCTCCTTCCTCTTCACTGCCAGAGCTCAACTGAAACTCCAGCAGACAAAACCGGGCACTTCCTTTGAGTTCCTCCCAGTTCTTGGCTGGATTGGCTGTCACTCACTATAGACTGCCCCTGTTGGTCCAAAAAGGCGCAAGTCTAAACTACATCTCCCAGAGTCACTGCCCATACAATCCTCTTGTGGCTGGCTCAGATTATGAGTCCAAGTTCTGATTCGTCAAGGCACCATTTTAGAGCTACCTTAACCCACACTGATTGGTCCAGTTCAGCAGTTCAAAACTAGAATGGGAACTAGGCAAACACAGTTCTGACTGCAAAGAAAGCAGGTTAGACAAACTGTAATTTCATTATTACTCTAAATGATTTCTGGCAAACAGTTACATCTTTCAGATAGGTTCCTTTGCACTCCTAGTGACTGCAAAAATGGAGTGAATTGGCAGCAGCTCGAGTGGTACTCAAGCAGAGAAGCACACAGTCCCCCCATGCAAACTAATTATGTCTGCAAGCAGACAGCTTTTAAAGAGACAGTACCAGAGGCTCTAAAAACACTCACTGATAAATGGCTTAAACGCCAAACACCATTCAGGCTTGGAGCATTCAAGCAAGCTCCTGGAAGTCTTTTGGGAACCCCCATTTGCAGGGGGGTTACAATTGTAGTTGTTTCTCTACAAACTTGATACTTTACACACCATCTTCTAGGCTGTTGCCTGTGCACTTCCGCTCTTTGTTCAACACTGATCCTATGCTATACTATGCAAATGTCACCTGCCCTACACCACTGTATTTTGTTTTATATTACTGCAAGCCCTAGACTTTTACATTTTGTTTGTATATCTCCTAAGAATCATTGTAATTACCATTGCTCTATGTATCTGTATATTGTTCTTTGAGCTTATTTACTTGTTACCTGTAATGTACTCTCCCGGGTCGTACCTGGAAATAGGCAGATTTTTGCCTAGTGCACTTACCCAGTAAACAAAAGCTAAATAAATAAATATAACCTACTTTAAAATGTAATTATAATAAATTCCTGACAGTATTTATAACAAGCACTTTAATTGGAGACCCTTTTTCATGAACATACTCTCATATGAAAAGTCAGCCAACCAGAGTCACGCCCCCAGATCTCTTTCAGAACCTCACATTTTAGACTATATTTAAGTGAAAGTGGACAGTGAGAAGGATCAGAGTCCTCCTACAGTAGTAGCTCAAGATCACTCATTGGTTGTTTAAATGGAAGAACATTCCAAGGAGGTACAGGAGGCTACTTCAGCTGGCTGGATTGGGAGCCTCAGCAGGCTGCATCAACTGAAGCGTTGTGTAAGCGCACCAAGAGCAGGAGTTACTTGAAAAGGGACAAGAAATTACTCTTGTCTATCACGGGGGTTACAGCCACTCAGTCATCAGGGAGCTTATCTAAGGATGGTACTGTGATGACCAGTTCAGGACATATAGTGAAACTCACAAAACATATGGATTGGTAGACTGCGCTTGGATTTATGGGGCAGAATAGCTCCCTTCCTTCCAAATAAGATTCATGCAGTCTACCATAATCTCAAGGGTTTGCAAAAAAAATGGTACTTAAATATGGTCTATCGCATTATTAAAACTATTTGTATGAGAAGTTGCAGCATTATATCTGTTATGCTTAACATGTTTGTTCTCTTAAAGGGTCTGGGATAGAGACTGATTGTTTAAGTTAGAACAACAGTGTTAATAAAGCTATTTTGTATGGTATGTGTGACAATGTCATGTAAGACCTTGAACAACATAATTTGTTGTGAACACACAGAAGGGTGTGGATGTTCTCTAGGGCAGTATATTCTTGTGCTGCATTAACAAGATCTATACCACACACAGTAAGGTATGTCCCAGTGGCACTGCACTTCCCATATTGTAAACCTCACTGTGCGTGGAGCAAAGCTGTTTGAGCATGAGTGCAAAGGTACCCCAGCACTCATGTTATTGAGATGGAATCTCATGAACATGCATACACTGGGATACTGGAAGCCTTTTGCACAACCTAATAGTCTAAATGAGCAGTGCTAATTAATGCATGCAAAAAAGCACCATTTAATAGAGAACAGTACACATCCTACTCTCATTTGATCACCTCCTACTGGGTGAGGTTGAAGAGTGCTTTGCACTTTCTTAACCCTTACCCCCCCCCCATTCACAGTAAAGTTTATTTTTTAACATGTCACTATTTATGCCTGCTGTGGTGTCTAACCAGAGGGGACATCCAGCCACCGGTCCTGCCCACCAGGAGAGCAGCAGGCTCACTCGCATGATGGGGGGTACCGGTACGGCCATCACTGACCTGCTGGAGGGCTCCCCTTACCCTACCATGTCAGGCCAGCCGTGAACCCCCCAGCTTGATTCCACAACAGTCCTACTGGCACCACAGGGCACGGCCATCAGGCTGCTTGGTCGCACCCAGCCAATTTTTCCTCCAGGTTTTCTCCCCATTGGGAGCGTGAACATACAACAACATCCACGCACATAAGTGTAGATGTCTGCCATGCTCCCCCCAGTCACACCAGCATGTGCAGTGCCTCAGGCATCCCCAGCAGCTGCCACAGTGCAATGTAGTTTTCTCAGTCCACCACAGGACTAGGACAGCTGTCTTCTGATGCTCAATACTATTCCTCTCCTGCCGACCCCCAATGACCTGAGCTTGCTCCCAAACCCAGGTCACCGGCATTGCGTGAGGTGTGGCGTCCAGCACCTCAACCCTCAGTGCCACCGGGCTGGCCAACAGTAAAGTTTTACTCCTTTTGCTATATGGTTCCCCTCACCAATCCCTTTTGGCAGACTTAAGAACTTCCCACTGGCATGATAAAGAATGTGCCTGGCATTCAGCGATTCCCCCTTCCTTACCTGACCCCATCATAATAAATTCACTGGTGTCCAGTGGCCCCTGCCCCATGCTGATAGCCTCCACACACCCACATGCCACCCCCCCACATCATGGTTCCATGATGACACCCCGCACCTCCCCAGCACTCACCTCCATGGCCAGCTACTGTCTGCCAGTCACAAGTCCTTTATTGATATATATTGCTTTATAGAAAAACAGGAGTTGTAGTCAGAATAAACACTAAACCTGCATGCAGACTTAATTTTTATTCCATACAATTTTACTGTTACTCCTAATAGCCAAATTTCTATATTTTCCCATGACACTTGGGTATAAGCTTTTGACAGCCCCATCCACCACAACCACATTAGTGGTGACTCCTAACTCCCATCCAAGATAGGTAGTAGTAGTAGATTGTATTTGACATGGCACCCTTCTCCAGACACTCGGGCACCATATAATACGAAAACATACATAAAAGTAAAAATAATTCAATAAATACAATACATAAGATAAAAAGAATCGCTTATATAAATGTAAACTAGCTAGCTGTTTGGCATTTGCCCACCAAATACCAGATTTGGGTAGGAGTTACGAGCTACCACTAATGTAGTTATACGGGGACAAAGGGTATCACCTAAGTTTAGTGGCAAAAGATGGAAATTTGGCCAAGTTATGCATAACAGTAACATTGTATAGAATAAAAACAAAATCTGCACAAATAGGCAGTATAGTTTTATGCAAAATTAGTTTTTATTCTGACCACAACTCCTGTATTGATACACAGCAGTGTATAGTGGAGCCTGCCAGAATGCAACTTAGGAAATGGCCAGACGTGAATCTGTATCCTGATTGGCTAAAACAGCCAATCAACCAGGCCGGTATGAGACAACAGAGAATGGGAAATAACTAGTGCCAGTCTCTGTTGCCTCATATAGTTCTGAAATTAATGGGCCAGCAGAACATCCAAGAAGGCAACTGTCGCCATGTTTGTTGCCTCGCCTACGGAGCAACTGTCAGTTGATCTCCTCATTTCCCCCTAGCAAGAGCATCCATGTCAAACAATTGGAAAGAAAAATTACACAGCACACACAGTTGCAGGTGCGGTACTTTCATTGTTTTCCGTACTGCACATGGATGTCCATCTGTGGTACAGAGAACAAAGAAAGTACTGCTCGTCTCACAAACAGTTGCAGTGCCAAAGCTAGTGGGCTTTCTGTCTCCCTAAACTCAGTCATTTGTAGCAAAGGGATATTTTTTTCCCAAATCAAGAGAGACTCTCTTTCTCCTGCAGGTCACATAATATGACAATCTAAAATAACTGAACTGAACAGAACTGCAGCTCACTCATACACATCCCCGATGCTGATCGACCCATCACACACATACACACAGACTGTCTAAACAAGTTACCGTTAAACAAGCTGTCTCCTGACAGTACCGGTTATCGCTGCAAATAAAAAAATAGGAGTGCTGCTAACTTAAGAAAAAGTAATTTAGAGAGCTGCCATCTCTTCTCATAGTTCTGGGTCTCTGCTTCCTGGTTTTAAATGCCAGGGTCATATAAGGTCACGTGCCTGACTGCTCACAAATCCATTCTCACATTCCCTTATACTTTCACCAGCTATACAGCAATTAAGCAGTAATATAGCAGCTTTTCTGGTTGGAGAGAGTTTGCAAGAAACTGCATCTTTTTTTCTGGACACAGTGGTGGTGGGGGGTCAGCAGAAGAGAATAGCTCTGTGACATCTGTGTGTGTGTGGGGGGGGGGCAACAGCAGATGGAACAACACACAGAGGACTACTTTCGGCGTTGGGCCTCATTATGCCATGGATGGTCTGGTTTAGCACAACACTGCCCATCCTGACAGGTATTATTGCTTACGCAGTGTATCATGCTACTGTATGACCAGGGCCCCTTGTTCTCTGTGGCACTCCAGTCCTGCTTTCTGTGGCAGGGCTCTTCGGCTTCTGCTGCAGCATTTTTTGATTGCTGCAGCATGATTTATTCATTCAAGCCTATGCCTAAATATGATGTGATGTCATCAATAACCTCGAGTGCAGCTCAACCAGACACCAGCAAGGGAGTCGGCGAGGAAACATATAGGCCAGCCAGTCCCCCTCCCCTAACCCGTTGCCACTGGAACACCTAAATTGCTCCATTTGGGAGCCACTTTCAATCCCTCCCCCAGTAACACAAACAGCCAATCCAGCCTCTGCCTTTGTTATTTCTTCGCCATCTGCCCAAGCAGCATGTCTACACAGCGGTCCATCTGTGCAAAGGACTGTGTGCTAAGGACATTGAGGAGTCTGCCTGGAGTCAGCCATCAGTCAGTCAGTCAGCCGGTCAGCTGGTCACAGTGCCCAACGCAGACCCCTCCAGCAGTCTCTCATTATACTTCTGCTTTTTTACATACACCCTGCACCTAATTCACTCATACTTGTTTGCCTGCTTGTGTTTAAGACTGCCAGACGCACCTACTATTGCTTATTTCATGCTCTACTCAATCCAGTTTACTGTTACGAGTACTGGCTCTTATATTTTTGTCTTTATATCTAGGCTTGTTTGTCCTATACTCCTGTTTAGTTTATTTGCAATCCATTTTGTTGTACCTGTTCTTAGCCAGACCTGAATTGCCTCCACTTACTGCATAACTGTCACAACTTGAGTAGATGGTTTGTTTTACGTTCAGGCATGCTTTCCTAATTCTACACATTTGTGCTCAAGTGTTCCCCGCTTGAGTAGCTATCCTTAGTCAGGCCTATTTGTTTAATCAATCAATCAATCAAATCTTTATTTATCCAGGCGAACACCATTGAGCGTTGCTCATTTACAGGATGGACCTGGTTAGCACAGGAACACAGGATATACAATATATGAACAGTCACAACATAACACCTCAGTAATATTATACAATACAGAGATACAACAGTTAAATGTAGTCATAAGTGGAGAACAGTTTGGAAACAGTGGTTCACTTCCTTTGTGGTGTATAATGAGTCTAGTAACAGTAGCTGGAAGTACTAACAAGGGCAATTGTTAGGTAATGGTATATTACATACAATGCCATAAGTAACAAGACAGACAGTGAGTTTAAAATAATTATCTCGTGTTGACTGTTGACTGCACTTCTGTATTAACTGCCACTTAATCCCTTTGCACTGGATATTTCCTGGATGTTCTACTACAATTTTGTTCTCCCTACCTCTCTCCAACCTGTGCCTGCCTCACATGCTCTCCCCCCCCTCACACTCGTTACTGACTTCTCTTATCCATTTCTCTTTAGTTTCACATCTCAAGACTGCTACAATTGTTTCTCCTACCCTAGCTCTCCTCCCCCTTCCCTAATTTCTACTTTCTCTACCTATTTCCCTCCTCTTTTGGCATCTACTTTTCTCCCCCACCTCCTTCCCACCACCCCCCATCTTTCACTTCTGGTTTCTCTGTCTGTTTCTCAGGTGCTCAATCTCAGTCCTGCCTTCCCCTAGTTCTCTTACTCTCCTCTCCCCTCCCTTCCCATTCCCTCATTCTCTGTCTACTCTGCAACTATGTTCCCCTGACTACCAACCCTTCTCATTTACCTTCCTCTTCTCTCCCCAACCCCCAACCTTACTCACCTCTCCTTGCATCCCCCTTGTCCCCTCCCATCTTTTCTTTCTCCCTCCTCCTTTCATCTCCTCTCCTTCCTACCCTCTCTGCCTCCCCCCCAACTGCCACCCTATTCCCCTACCCTCCTACCAACCCTATCCACCCTGGTCTCCTTTCTACCCCTCCTCTCATCTTGAATTCCTCCACTGCTCCCTTCTATCCCACAACCACTACCCCCCTGTCTTCTTCCCCCTTGAACACAATAAGCATAAACCATCATTCTCTTTAGCCCCCTCCTGTTCCTCCTGCTTCTCGCTGATGATATGGAGCCAAATCCCAGTCCCCCTCACATCCAACCCTTCTCTGCATCAGAAGGTATTAATTTTTTCTACTTTAATGTACAAAGCCTCCTCTCTAAGCTTAACTCCCTCAAGGTTTGGGCATTGCAACACTCCCCTGACATAATTTGTGTATCAGAAACCTGGTTCTCCTCCAGAATCTCAGATTCGCTACTCGCCTTTCCTGAATTTCACCTCTTCTGCCAGGACAGAGGTAAACGTGGCAATGGTATTGCTATTGATACCCACCAAAAGATTTCCTGCTCTAACACCCATAAAGAGGTGATACCCTCCTCTGATGAGCTCCTCCTGCTCAAACTCTCTATCCCCGACATCCTTCTTATTTTCATTGGTGTCCTTTATGCCTCCCCTAAGATTTCTCCTTCCTTTCTCCTAGACTCCCTCTCCTCTCTTGCCTCCCTCTCTGCCTCTGGCAAACTTGTCCTTCTTGGCGACTTTAACCTAAACTGGCTCTCCCCTGACTCTAAGACTATCCAGCAATTTATCAAATCCTTAAACCTTTCCCAACTCATCTCCACTTGACTGAATCCTCTCCCCTCAAACCACTCCCTTCTGTACTGGGTATTATGCTCCCACCCTTAGCGAACCTCCTCTGCTGGTGTGCTCTCAAATGTATTTAGTGATCATTTCCTCATCTACTGTATTAGAAAAACTTACCCCCAAAATTATCTCCCAAATATGTTTGGCACAGACCCCTAAGATCCCTCAACATGGATGCTCTTTTAAGCAGTCTGGCCTCTTCTGACTGGTCCCTGGTCTACTCCATCCACATCTTCATTACCCTAATGCACTTCACTGGCATCTTCACCTGGAATACCCATGGCCCCTTGAAAGAACTAAAGTTAAATGCACCCATCATCCCTGGATTACTCCTGACCTCCAGGAGTTATGCAAAACTAGGGACTTTGCTTGGGCGTGCTTTAACACCTCCCACTGCAACTCCAACCACCAGCATTACAAGCACCTTACAAACTCCGCCACCAAGGTGATTAGAGCTGCTAAGGCCCACTGCTTCAACTCAAACCTGCAATCCAACCTAAACTCCCCTTCCAACTTTTGGAAAGTTATCCACTCCCTCTTTGACCCACCAACCCAACCTCCCTCCCCCAAGTAGATGGCTCTCTGTTCTCTGACCATCTTGCTATTGCCTCACTTTTCAATAAATTCTTCACCACATGTGCTGCCCCCTCTCAGCCCTCACTCACTTCCTACCCCATCCCAATCCTCCTTGTCTGCTGGTTTTCACTTCACTCCTGTCTCCCCTCAGGAAGCTTTCCTTGCCCTCAATTCCCTCAATCCCTCAAAATACAACCCTGATGGTTTAGACTCCAAATTTCTCCACGTATCTATCCCTGGTATTCTTATCCCATGCACCCACCTCCTGAACCTCTTCTTCTCTCTCGCTGTACTATCCCCCTCACCTGGAAAACTGACAAGGTACTCCCCCTCTACAAAGGGTGTTATCCCACATCACCCAGAAACTATCCCACATCCCCCAGAAACTATAGACCCATCTCTTTCCTTCCTTTACTTGCCAGACTGCAGGAGTTCCTAGTCCACTCCAGATTAGTCAGTTTCCTTGACTCCTGTTCCTTATTATTCCCTTTCCAGTCTGGATTCAGAAAAAAACACTCCACTATCACCTCCCTTCTTCGTGTCACTGACTCTATCCTCACAGGGATGGACCAGGGTCTCATTACCACTGCCTTCTTTATTGATCTTGCCAAGGCATTCAACTCGGTATCCCATCCTCTCCTTTTAAACAAGTTGGTCTCAGTTGGTCTTTCCCCTTCCACAGTGCAGTGATTGTTCCACTCTTACCTGATTAACTGCCAGAAATCTGTGCAGGTGGGTGGTGCCTTATCTCTCCCCCCCCCCCCCCCCACCCTTGCTGGAGTCCTCAAAGTCTCTATTCTGGGCCCCATACTAGTCTCCATTTTTCTAAATTACCTTCCCACTGTCTGTGTTTTATCCCATATTCATATGTAAGCAGACAACACTGTCCTCTATTCATTTGCCCCACCACGGCCATGGTAGCTTCCTCTCTCCAACTCAATTTCCATAATGTACTATGCTGGTTCCAGGCCAACCAGCTCAAAGTAGATACCAAGAAGACAGTATCCATGACCTTTGGCACCAGCTAAAAGCTTGCAAGGTTATACCCTCTTCCCATCTTCTTCACCCTTGATGGCACCCAATTGGAGGTAGTCCACACCTATAAATACCTTGGTGTGTGGCTCAAATGTAACCTAGATTTCTCAGCACACATAGACACCATACACTCAAAACTATGACCCAAGCTAGGCATCCTCTATTTAAATAAGGACTGCCTCTGCCCTGAAGTCCACAGGGATCTGATTGTCAAAATGATCTTCCCCATTTTGGACTATGCAGACGTAGTCTAAAGTGCGGCCCCATCCTCTACTCTTACCAGGCTGGACACCCTCTGTAATGCCTTCTTTCACTTTGCAACCAACTCTCCCCCTCGTATATATCACAGCTCCTTCTATTCCACTCTTTCAATTGCCCTCTTACCTTCTTGCAACCTCTCCCATTGCTCCTTTCTTACTGGCAAATAATGGTTCAGCTCATTCCCCTCCTATCTATCCTCTCTACTCTCCCCTTCAGCCCCCTTTGTTCCAGAGACTCCCACTCTTTCTCGATCTCTCACCCTCACTCTAGTGCTGGCCAGGCTACCTTCTCTTACCATCTCCCCTTCCTGAGGAACCTCCTGCCTCTTCTTCTTCACTTTGCCCCTTCCCTTCTATCCTTAAAGCCATTGTTAAAGCTAACCCCCTTACTCCTGTTTCTCCTCCCCACCCCTCCCTTTACCCCCTCATCTCTCCCTCCTGTCACCTCACATTCCCTCCACCCTCTATCTCCTCTCTGAGGACTTTGCCTCACTGAATTTCTATCTGTCTGCTCCTGCCACCCCGGCTCCCTGATAATCCTCAGTTGACTCCAGTGCTCAGAATAGCTGCCCTTTCTTATCTCAATGTACTCCTACCACCATTTTGTTTTTGCTGCCACTGTATTTGCACCTTATATTATTGCTGTCTTTTGCACTTTTGCTTTATTGAGTTTTCCTGCTTATTTTATTTCCCTTTCCCCTTCCCCTTCCCCCAGAATGCAACTGGAAACGAGCCTCAGCTTAGTGTGCCTTTCCCAGTTGCCAAACTTTTAAGTAAATAAATAACATCACATATATAGACTAGAGTAGGGGCTTCTGGATAAACAAGATGTGGATGGTGCAGACCACTATGGAAAAAGTGTATATTTGAATGAAAATTCACTAAGAGCAATGAATTCTGTGGCACTTTATATATTCTGCATTATGATGCAAACTCTGTGGAAAATTCCGTGGCCTCAGAATTCCAGAGGCCTTGTGCATGACACAAGTGATTAACTGCCAGTGAAACTGCCTTGCTTTCTACAGGATGTTTGTTGCAGAATGCTGCAGTATTGGGCTGCATCCTAGCAGCCTCCAATGTGCAATGATACAGGACTTATGTGCAGCATATGACAGATGGAAGGGAGATGAGCAGAGTGGTAACTGCTGGCTGTCATCTCGGGGCCACAGGGGGTGGCATGGGTAGAGCAGAGCCTAGCAGGAGGGGTGCTGGACCACTGGACAACAGGGACTTTTTCTAATGAAGTACCAGTGAGGGAAGGGTACTGCTAGATGCTAGGGACATTCTTTAGTCCACCAATGGAGATGAGAGGAAGAGGGACTACTGGATGTCAAAGAATTTCATGACTAAGATATGTACTGGGATGAGGGACAGAATTTTTTTTTTTTATGGCAACACACCACTGTTGAGTGCTGACCACAGGCTGCACTGTAAAGCCTACAGTTAGCACACACTCCAAGGAGCAAAAGATTGCTTCTCATTCTGCAATAAGGCTATAATAAAATGTAAATGACCACTTAGGGCCCTGTCAGGACAAAGTGGTCATTTACATGGTATGCTTCCAATACAGGGATACGAGTAGTAGGAGCAAACAGGCTTTCCATGTGTAAATGGTTCGTTTGCTCCCACGCATATGTGTAATGCCTATCCTTTGATACCAGCTGTCTCCACTTCAAGGGCCTGCAGGGATCCTTATCTGCAGTTTGTGCCTTCATTGCTGTGTGATCACACCGGGTTATGTTTGAACATCAGAGGTAAACCTTGCTCTGTGCATGTATGAATATGCCTCTCTGAGCATATTGGCCTCCTGTGTGCACCGGTAGGGGACTTTACCCTGTGATTTGCTCAAGCTGTGAGAATGCTGCCCCAAGTACCTGTCACTGCTGCTGCTGCTTGTGCCAAGATGAACATTCTTTAGCCATTAAACTGAATTCACACTGAACTGCGACAAGAAAGCAAAAATGAAATTGTCTAAAACTCAGTTGACTCCCATTTTGCATTTATCTTGTTCTCTCTGCTTTGAGTGTTCATGCCTTTATACTTCAATAATAAACTCATAAAGAAAATGTCTGATGGGCTGCAGAATGTATTTTTGCTGCCTTGAAAAATTACATATATCAAAAACTGAGCGACTGCCACTTTCCAGCTAAATACTATTATAAATAACTGTTTGTATGGTCTTATCATTTCTTTTCTGCCTGTCAACCACTGATAAAGATTCAGTCCCTAAATCACTGTAATTTCCTCTTTGCTGTCGGGGAGAGGAAGATTTAATGTGGTGATAAAGAAACATCTGAGGAAATACGCCGCTTTTTTTTTTTTTGAAAAAGCAGTTCATAGTTTTATACACTGTTGTTACCATCAGCTAAAACACCAAACTCATATTTTTTATTAGGGTGCATCTGTCTTGTTCCTGATATTTGATGTGATACCTGATTCACAGTCAAAGATTAGGGTGTGGACTGGAGTGCTACAGTATGAAGGCAGATACATACTTCAATGGCTGCAAGGAAAGTGTCAGGAACTACCTCACAACACACTCCAGGCATGCATTAAATGCCTATAACCCCATACCCTGTTGTGGTTTATTGCTTACTTATACTGTGGTTTCAAAGTAAGTGGGCTACAAAACAAGGATCAGAGACTAATTTAATTGCTTAACTAGCATGGCTACAGCTACCTGGCCTTCAGGGAGATAACAGGCTTGTGCATTAACAGAAGCTTTCAAATTTAGCAACTGTGGGACTTCATACAGAGTTTTATAATGTGGTTATCCTGAGCTTGACATCTCATTAGTGGACAGGCTGTGAGGAGCCGTGCATTAATTCCCTTTTTAATGCATGGTTCCATGGACTGATTTAGAGGACGAGCTGCTGGGTCTGATTGCCTGGAGAGAGGGCTATAAGGCAGCGGCAGTCATTCATTGGTACGAGCGAGCAAGGCAAAGTGCACAAGACTGCATATGCTGAATGTTAAGTGTGGCACCTGTACAGAGTTACTGCAGCGCATCTGGAATCATGCCGACTTTGAAAGTAAAAATACTTTTGTAGACCGTGTACCCGCTCCTACCCAAAGCAATGGAAGTTTTGGTGTCTGGTAACATGGATAGAGCAAGAGATCTGCACCTGTCAATTGGGAATAAATGTTTACATGTTGTACCCACTCCTACTCAAATCACTGGGACATTTGGTTTGTACCGAGTGAGACAGAGAGCCATTCCCATCTTCCCCACCAACCAATGCATGACAGTGTCCCACCATTGTGTTGCTAAAGGGCGCCATGCTTGGGAGAGTGAGAAACTGAAAGGAAACAGCGTACTGGGTGGTAGAGAAAGACACACACACACACACACAGAAGGTGTCCTGTATTTGTGGTACTCTGGAGGGCGTTCTGCATCCCATTCCCAGCCCACCCACCCATCACCAGAACAGTAGCATATATGCAGTGAGACTAAGACGGGAGCAGAGAGACAGAGCTGGAGAGAGCCACAGGAAAGACAGAGCTGGAGAGAGAATGAGGATGTGTAAAAGTATACCCCCTTCCTGAAAGTTGTTGTCCACAGTGTTTCCGCACCAGACACAGTGATCAGAGAGGCCGAGGTGCAGTAACACTGGGTACAGAGAGAGAGAGAAGACACAGCCCCTCTCCCCCCCGATCAGCACGTGATTCAGCAAACTGTACATACATAAATGAAGCAAATATCTGCATGTGTGTGTGTGTCTCTCTCCCTATACAGACATGAGCTGCCATGCTGTAGTGAATGGCACAGTGCGCTGAGACAGGGAGTGAGTGAGAGAGACACAATGTGCGTTGAGAGAGCAAGCGAGTGAGAGACAGCAGTGAGAGTGAGATTGTGAAAGAAAGGGAGACGAATCAAGAAAAGAAAAACTATCTGTGTGTGTGTGTCTCTCTCTCTCTCTCTCTCACATATAGAGGCATCAGTTGGTGTAGATACAGACTGACAGCGAGTTCGGGAGAGGGACTGCAAATTCCAACACTGTCTGTCTGTCTCTCTCTTTCTCTCTTCTGTATGTGTCTCTCTCTGTGCGAGTCCTCCTGTAGGCTAGCAACTATTCCAGTTCTGTCTGTGTGTAAGTCATGCTGTGAGCGAGCCACGAAAGGTACTGTTAGAGTAAGGAAATGTGGTGCTCACAGAAAGACAGCGACATAGACAGAGAGCGAGATCGAGAGACAGAGAGAGTGCAGAATTTTGCTAAGAGAAAGAGACACACACACAGACAGCATGTGTTTTTTGGGGGGGGGGAGCAAATAAAATGTTGCAGGCACACTACCAGATCATATTATGCACAAGAAATGTTCACAGGTCATGTTAGTACTGGATGTGTGACATATCTACAGTATGTGCATAAGAACAAAGCAATGCTTATTTTTCTTTAGCGACTATTTTAAGATTGCAGGATACTGTACCTTTTTTGGTATTTAAATAGGAGAAAAAAGCATTTTTGTGGGTTTTCTCCTGTTTTTGACATAACCCATGTCATAAGCGCAACAACCCACTCCAGGGTATGGGGTTATATGCATTTAATGCACGTCTGGGGTGCTGTGAGGACACTTGACTTGTGGCCTCGTGCCTCATGACACACCCCAGGCATGCATTAAATGCCTATAACCCCATACCCTGTCAGGGGTTCTTGCTAGCTTGTAGTATTACCGGTTCCAACAGGTCATCAGATAAGTTTGCTCGTAAGCCTAAAGTTTTAGTCTCACAAAGAGCTAAACGTTCAAGGTCTGACAAGTATCACCCTGCAGCCCACAGTTAAGTGCTTTAACAGTACCTGAAAGATCATGTGCACCATGTTTGGAAATTGTAACAGAAATAATAATAATGAAAATATAAAGTACTGGATGACATCTAAGTATGCAGGATAAGAACCATTGACTTACCAACAGCAAATGAACCAAAAAGATGAACCAACATAATTCAACACAATGCAATGCAAACTTCATTTTGTATAAAGTCTTTCATGCAACTTGTACCCCCCAAATCTTTGAAACAGGACTTAAGCAGTAAAAAGAAAAACTGAACCATCCAGTGCAGCAAATTTCACTAATGCATATTAGCATTCTAAAAATTTAGAAAATGGGCCATGAAAATTCCATAGCTTCATTAGCCGAAACATGTCACATGACCATTAATTATCCTCTTACATCTGCATACCTCACCTGAACTACATTTCTTTTTGTAAACAAATGCCATTTTACAAGTGTCATTAATACACTCCAGGTTGGGTGTTCTTTCTGTACCTCCCCCATCAATTTTAGGCTGTGCCCCCTAGTAGTGCTGTTGTCAATCATTTTAAAGAGACCCTCCCTTTTCACTCTGTTAATTTCCTTCATGTACTTGAAGGTCTCTATCATATCACTCCACTGCCTCCTCTCCTCCAAGGAGTGCATAGTCAGGGCCCCTAGCCTCTCCTCATAGGACCTATCCTGTAGCCCTTTGATAATCTTGATTGCTGTCCTCTGGACCCCCTCCAGCATGCTAATGTCCATCCAATGTAAGAATGCCAGTACCTCAACCCATATTATAAATGTGGTCTCACCAATGACCTGTATAATGGTAAAATAACCTCACTCCACCTACTACTGAATCCCCATGCAATACACCTCAACATCCTGCTAGCCTTCACCATGGCCTTTTTACACTGAGAGGTGCGTTTCAGGTCACTTGTAATCAGTACAGGAGAAAATGAGGGGATTGGAGGGAGACTACTGTATGTCACTGAAATGGGGTAGATAGGTCTGTTGAAAATTGTAAATACCAATTTTGCATTGAATCTTAAGGAACTTCTGAGCCAGATGAGAGCTCAGAAAATGGAAACAATGTGATTTCACTTTTTTAGAGCAGATGCAAAGGTGAGCAGCAGTATTTTGGGCAAACATGATTCTGGACAGTTGTGACTTGTGGAAACCATAAAGGAGGAAGTAGCCATCATTAATGTGTGATGTCACAAAGGCAAGGATAAGGATTTCAACTGAGTAGGGGTCAAATGTAGAAGCAGACAGGCAATGCTATGAAGATGGTTGTAAACATGTTTACAATTATTACAGATGTGGAAAATGAAAGACAGTTTAGGGTCAAAGAGGGCATTCCTATTGAGAACAGATGGGGGAAAATGGTAGGCCAAGTAAATGAGGAAGACAGTGGGACAGAGTTCAACTTTAGGGTGTCCCTCTTGCCCATCAGAAGCACTACAGTCAGTGGAGTCAAATGTTAACCTGACTGAGAAATGCGGAAGGTGTGAGAAGGGAGTGATCAGCGTGAGAGTCAAAAGATATATAGACTTGGGAGTCATCTGCATAGAAATGGCAATTAAGGTTAAAGGGAAGAGCTCGTCTTACAGTCAGCATTCAGCATCCTGAGGCACCACCTGACTAGCAGTTTCTGGCATGGTTCCAAATTTGCTGGTGCCTAGTTCACTCTTATTTTGTGGACACTATGATCAGTAAGTGTGCTATACGATGGTTCCCCATGATCCGCTGCTGTATCTCAATTCAACTGCAGCACTGATGTCACAGTGCAATCTGTCTTCATTAAGTGCTGCAGTGGAAGTGGGACAATATCTGGTTGCACAGACTAAAATATCTATGCCCATAGGCATGGGCACATAAAGTGGTCGCTATCCTAATCTTCCACTTTAACACAGAAAAGCTTATCACATTAAGGTACTGCATAACAGCCCTTTCTCCTTATTGCAGTATCATTTATTTATTTAGCTTTTGTTAACCGGGTAAGTACACTAGACAAGTAGTATGCCTATTTTCGGGAACGACCCGGGAGAGTACAAACAGGTAATACAGGTAAATACAAAGTACAACAATACAGCAAAAGTTAAGTGAATGACTACATCTCACACTAGTTGAAATGATTACATATACACTTGGAAGTTGGGTACAACACCAAATGAGCTTAAGTGATACTGTGGTAAGGGGGAAATGCTGCTATGCAGCACTTTAATGTGATAAATTGTTGAGTGGTAAAGCAGAAGATTAGGATGGCTGTCACTGTACAGTACTTGTCTTGTCCTACGTCTACACATTTACTCATCTTGATTGGCAGATTCAGGCATCTTGCATACTTGTCTGTTAGTTTTTTGGCACTCACTGCAGACACATTTCACTTTGATATCAACTCTGCAACAGGATTTTGGTTAGGGCTGTGGCTTATGGGTGACTATGCTGCTGCACATTCACTGATCAGAGTGCCCCTAAAATAAATGTTATCAAGTGAACTATGTTCCCAGAATATTTGGGATCATGCCAGCAACTGCTACTCTGGGTTTGATGCATGTGGAGACAGAATGCTGCCACTTTGAGCTCTTCCCCTTAAGCCAAAGATGAGAGGATCCAGGGGAGTAACGCGGAATTAAAACAGCAGTGGACCATGAATTGTGCCTATGGGTGCAGAAAAGAAGACTTGGGGCTGGATTTTCAAAACTCTTAGATTGCCATAAGCCCCAGTACACCGACAATAAGGTGCACGGTACTTGCGGCAATCTAACAGGAATTTCCATCCCCTGCAGCAATTGCTGCATGTTAGACCAACTTTTCCTGGTCTAACTTGTGGCACTCCTGAAGGTCTGGGTTATGGAGCTTGCACCAAATTAGGAGGAAATTAGGGGGATTACACTAAATTAGGGGGAAAATGTTACAAGTCTCTGCACCTAGATTGTCACTACAATGGGAAATGTTAGGAATTTAGACTCTGCATCCTATGTTGCACACTGGTGGGGGATATGGTCAGATTTCCAGTAATTGTTTTTGGTTTCGCAACACATTATTTTTTCCTGTCTGAAAGGTCAGGTTGAATAAACAATTTCAACCATACACAGGGTGGGGGTTGGGGTCTTTCAAAAAGAAACACAATTTGAAGATTGAGAATTGAAAGTTTGGATTGGTTCCTGTGCATTTTGCTCATACTACATCTAATGTAGCAAGCAAAGTTGATTGTCAAGATTCTAACTAATATTTGTGCCCAAATCTTTAAAAATGGCTTTACGAATGTGTTTCTCTGTGCAGGTCTCATTATGTGGCAACAATCAGAACTTTTCAGGTTTGAGGTGCAATGTTCACTTTGACACTGTTGGAGGATCCCACAGCTCTGTATTTCCCCCTGCTATGTATGCAGGAGATTGCTGTACTTTCATTCATCTCAGACTGACTGTCCACACTGGATGTTTCAAAATAACTGCTGATTTGTTTATGATCAAGTATTCTTGATTAGACAATTAAAGAACACACTCCTTAATAAGTTGATAACATGGCAATTCCACAAAATGTGCAAATTCTTTACAAACAGCACCCATTTCTTACAGTTACTAGTAGTGGAGAGCACACACCCCTGCTTGTTGCTACCAAAAAAAGGCATTGACACTAAAGCCATGTTCACACGGCTGACCTCGCTCCTTCTTTGGATCCTTGCAGAGCTGCCCCAACCCAAAAGATACTTGGCTAATGCTTCTACACAGCCCCCTTCAGTACCAATATAAGACGTGCTGGAGAGGGGCTGGGAGTCAGGGCAGTCAGCTGATAGAAGCGCCTGCAAGTGGGAGTGAACGGTGCAGCCTGTTCACACGGCCGCTTAAACCGCTTGCCCCCATATGTATCCCCAAACTTTCTGGGACTGCCGAGCATCACAGGGAGTGACTTACCATGATTCAGTAAGTGTCCACACAGTGGCATTTGCACCTCAGCAACCCGAGTGCTCGAGTTGCTATGCGGTGCAAATGCCGCTGTGTAAATATGGCTTAAAAAGTGTAATTCAGTTTTCTTTTGCTCCCATAACTATGTACAGCATTGCAATAACAGGATACCTTACATTTTGCCCGGCCTTCCAGGCTTCATCAGAGATAGTGAACTAACTTTAACAGACAGGCTAAATATCTACAGTAGTTAATCAGTGACAATTAAGTGCTAAAACCAATAGCTACATTCCATTCTTAATCAAGTGACCAATCAGATTCTTGGATTACAAATTCAAAAATAAGAGGTGTGCAGTGACATCCAACACAAAACTAAATCTTGTAACCCTTCATTTCATGGTTTTAAGAAATTTGAAATGATAATATTTATTATTCTCCATTTTTAAAGCAAATAAAATCCCCTTAGTTTTAATCGCAAATTCATGCTCGCTTGCTTGACACATATTTTTCAAATTCATCTCTTCTCAGGAAAACCTGTACAAAAAGACATCAAACGGATATGAACACAGATGGTTTTCATCTTTTTCAACTCCTATACGATGTATTCAAACTAACTAACCCCATTCTGGAAGCTGGGGAAGGAATATGAACTTCTCATATCCACTTGGACAAGGGTATAGTGGGGGCTCTTTATTATAATCTACCTTCTTTGTTTCTTTAAAAAAGGCTTAAATTCAGACTTATCATTAAGCCCCAATCCCATTTAAAATTGACTCTAAATCCCCACCCCTCACATTCCTCTGAACATTTTCTATGCCAATGGCTCTAACCTTATTTTGTTTGCTGTTTCCACTGTTTTTGACATGCATTGTCATGGCATACTCAGTGTTTTGGTTTTAGATAGCCAAAATATGTTCACTAAGCCTAAAGCGTAACCTCCTCTTTGTTCTCCCTATATAAAACTTTCCGCAGAAGCATGTAAGTTTATATACATAACTCCTTACATATTACAATTTATGTTGCCCTTTATTTTTTCAGTTTTACCATTCTTGGGATTTTCAAAGGAATCTGCTTTTTCCATAATGGAGCAAGTGTCAAAAAACCACAATGTTTTGAACCCCACCTCTTATGTGTCTCAGTCTCCCTGGTTCTTGTCTGGTAACTATGGACCAGTTTGTCCCTTAGGTTGGGGAGGCCCTCTTGTATGAAATTCTCAGAGGTTTTCAAAGGGGGGTTAAGGGTGAGAGTCCTCTCAGTATGTGTACATTCCTTTTTACACCCATTTCTTACTTCATCTCTGTGAAATCTAAAAAAGGTTTTACTCTTTCAGCATTCCCTCAGGTCACACATAGTACCACCTACTTGGTCTACTGTACAAATAATTCTGAGCTAGGAATTTACTCTTAAATTTAGCATTTCAGACAGCTGAACAACAGGACACAGAAGGTAATTGTAAATGGAGTCCACTCTGAAGAAAGAGGGGTTACTAGCGGGGTACCGCAGGGTTCAGTACTGGGTCCAGTCCTTTTTAATGTCTTTATAAGTGACATTGCAGAGGGACTGGAAGGAAAGGTATACCTCTTTGCAGATGACATAAAGATCTGCAACAGAGTTGATGCACAAGGTGGTGTGGAAAGGATGAGAAGGGACTTGGCAAGGTTGGAGGAATGGTCAGAAGTATGGCAGCTTGGATTCAATGCAAAGAAGTGCAAAGTAATGCACCTGGGAAACAAAAACCCAGGGAAAGATTACACAATGGGGGGAGGTAGTAACAACAACAAAAATGGAAAGGGACCTGGGGGTAATCATATCAGATGACCTTAAGGTTGGCAAGCAATGTGAGAAGATGGTAGGGAGGGCTGGGGGGATACTGGGATGTATAGGGAGAGGCATCACCAGCAGAAAACAGGAAGTTGTTATCCCCTGTACAGACAGTTGGTGAGACCCCATCTGGAGCACTGCATCCAGTTCTGGAGACCCCATCTCTGTAAGGACATAGACAGGATAGAGGCAGTTCAGAGGAGGGCAACTAAAATGGTGCAGGGTCTGCAAGAGAAGCCATACGAGGAGAGGCTAAAGGAGCTTAATATGTATACCCTTGAGGAAAGGAGGGAGAGGGGGGACATGATAGAAATGTTTAAGTACCTCAGTAGAATCAACAAAGCCCAAAAGGGTAGCATCTTTCAGAAAAAGAGATGTGCAAGAACAAGGGGACACAATTTGAAGATAGAGGGGGGACAGCTCAGGGGCAATGTGAGAAAGTATTTTTTCACAGAGAGGGTGGTGGATGCATGGAACAGCCTTCCTTAGGAGGTTGTGGGGTCTAAAACTGTGGGAGCATTCAAGAATGCATGGGACAGACATAAGGCAATTTTTGTGGGGGGTAGGAAGAAATAGGCTGTTGATTAAATAGGATCTGTAGCTTATCCTCTAGGTAGGGAAATGGGCAGACTAGGTGGGCCAAGCGGTCCTTATCTGCCGTCAAAGTGTATGTTTTTATGTTCTATATTGAAGTTCTAATTTTGGTATTCTGTCGACATATAATCTGGTATACCACCTCAGGCTAAATATAGTTCTACTATTCTCTTCAATACATTGCACAATTTATTTTTAAAAAGCTAATGTTCAAAATGGGATACCAGATGTTGGAAATTTGTATTCTGCTTGCAGTTTTGGTGTGCTTGGAATATCCAATGACTGTAACATTTAAAACTTATATTTCAAAGGGACTAATGGGGATGAAAAGCCAGTGCTCTAATGACTACTGCAACTCCACTGGCAAAATCTTCTTATTTGTTGCTGAAGCCCTGGCACCACAGCTGTCACTCAACCTGAACAGAACAATTTACGTGACCTCATGGACCTTACATCTTTTTATGTGCAATGAAAAAAAAATGAAGATTTTTTTTAACCCAATCTAATCTAAACACTAACTGATAGATTGAGAAAGGAATGGAATTGTGTGCTTGTACTGAATCAATGGACCGAAATCTAGCGTGGCAGATGTGACATCTGAAATCTGTAGTAATCTTTAAAAAGAAAATGTAGTATTGCATCCTGGTTACACAGTGATGTACTGCTACTATTTGCTGAATGCCTCAATTAATTTCAGCAAAAATAATCTATGGGTCTGATTCTCACAGTTGCAAGGAATGGGTGCAAAAGAACATGTGATCTTGTTCTGTGTCAATCCCTTGAGCTTGTGACCAGCAAAGCTATGCTGTTGGGGGGAGGAGGGTGTGCAGACCCCTCCCAGGCATTCATAAATGTATTAAATATATTTGCAAATCAGAATGAGATAGGGCAGATTTCAGCACGCAAATATCCTGCAGGGCCATTTTCAAAACATGGCAACCCTTGCTTTTGCAGTCAAAACGTTAGTCTTGGTAGTAGATATTATTTCTTAAAGTTGCTAGTCCCTGGAGGATTGGGGACCATACAATGAATTCAGCGATGCAATATTAACAATCAATAACATCGACGTTAGAAAATACAATGCAAAACAACTGACTGCAAATAGCAATAATGCACATACTCAGTGGGACATCCTTCAAGTGTTGTCAAAGTCCTCTTGAAAGAAATAGTATTTAAGGTTCCACTTTTAAAGGCTTCCACCCATGGGGCTTTTCTCAGAGCTCTCCGAGGTACATTTCAAAGTACTGGGGACGTGAATGACTGGTCACCCTAGGATTTAAAAGAGCCCTAGCTATCTTTAGAAGGGTCCCCACTGGCAGAGTGGATAGAGTATTTTCTGTCTGTAGAAGCAGGCAGTATGGGTGTTGCTAAAGTATGACTGGAACTGATGGAGCTAACAGGAGATGAAGACTGGTGAGAGACCAGTAAGGAGATGCACATTTGAGAACTGTGGTAGGTAGTGGGGTTCTTCTGGACACCAAGGTGTGATAATGGTCCTGGGATTGAGAGTTGACTACAAGGAAAAACTGCAACATTTAGGGACACTTTGGAACAGAAGAAGGTCAAAAGATTAGAGTAGGACTGGTGCAAGGATCACTTGGGTTGTAGTGCCTGTGCTCAGGAGCTATGCCCATAGTATCCCCAATGAGACTGGTGGGATGAGGAAGGGTCTTGTGACATGAAGCGCCAGGGACAGGGTGTTGCTAGTGACTTGGCTTCCCTCCGACTTGCTATCCTTTATTTATTTATTTTAAATACATTTGGATCTTATGCGGTTAAACTGGGCTGGTGTTGAAGTACTTGAAGTTTATTGTTCTAGGAATTAATACCTTTGAGCCAAGGCTCTTTTACAAAGGTTCCACGTCATTAAGTACAAAAACATAGTAGACAGTGTTACAAACAATCAGTAAGCCGTTTAACAAGGCCACAACTTAAACAGTAACATTTATGTACAGAAAAGAAAAAGGAACTCAGAGGCAGTGTCAAGGGCAAGGAATAAGGATTGGAGAGCTTGAGAGGGAAGAGAGGGAGAAATAAGAAGTTTAGGAGCAGACAGAACCAGGTTAGTGGTACTCAGGTTGTCTTTGTCAAACAGGAGACCATGGTAGTTGAGTGAAACAAATGTAAGTGCACTCAGTGGGATGAGACTTTAGTCAAAGCAGTCACAGGAGCTGGAGGCTGTGAGGTGAGCGTAAAGTATGGATTTGAAAACTCCCAATGTCGTGGAGGATAGGGAGGGGTTATTTTGTTTCTGATCATCTTTGGTGTGTTTTATTCACTAACAGAGCCTAATAGCCCAGGGAAGCAAGGTGAAAGATTGTTCCATGGGAGTGCATGGATTTTCTGGAGTCTTGGTTTAATTAGGGGTGCCCTCCCCCCTTGTCTGCGCACCCACCTGAAAGTGATTTCATAGTTCAGACTGTGGGTCTGCTTGGTGAAAGAATGACTGGTACAGCTGGCAAGAATAACACCTGAATTCTTGGCATCCTCGAAGAAGCAGAAGGGCCCTGCACGGAGCATTTTCTGGTTGAACTGCTTCCCCAGCTTGTAGCACCAGCATGGCAGGACCCATTGGAAAATGAGCGAGGACACTACAACAGAGGGTCACCACAACCTCTCAGCTCCAGATCAAGGCCCATTATCATGAACCTATTCCAGTTCTCAGTGAAAGAACAGCTGCGGCGGCTAGCACGAGAAAAGGGTCACCTCAGCTGGAGAGGGGAGAGGGGAGGGGAGAAAGTGTCCCTCTATCAGGACTACTCTTCAGAGATGGTACAGCAGAGGAAAGAATACATGCCAATTAAAGTCGCACTATGGAACACAAGAATAATGTACAGGTTTCAGGACCTCACAACCTTTTATATAACATGCAACAGCCAGGAACATTAGTGTAGGAGCCCACAAGGGGCCATGGCTCTCGTCCACTGCTTGTGGCCATCCTCAAACATAGACAATGCACCCTCCAGGAGACTGTTTGGGGGACCAGAACACTGCCAGGAGGGCCGGAACCAGGGAGACACAGGAAGCATCAATACTCCCCCCGCTCTGAGGCAGCAGGGCAACACAGACCTTCCTCTCCACCAGACAACATGGCAGCACCCTGCGAGGAAGATGGCTGGGAGACCCAATCACGCTGAAGAGGAAAGTCTGGTACCAAACATAGTGGCTGACAGGGAACACAAGGTTCTAGTGGTGATAGCAGCAGACTCCAGATATAGAAACATAGAATTTGATGGCAGAGAAGGACCACTTGGCCTTCATAGTTTGCCTATTTCCATATCTGTTGTTTAAATTCCTGCTCCTATATGAACTGCAGCTTAGCATCTCCTTCCTACCACTAGGGTTGCCTTCTGTCTGTCCAATGCATTTCTGAATTCACCTATCGTTTTTGCTTCTACAACCTCCACAAGGAGGCTGTTCCAAGCATCCATCACCCTTTCGTGGAAAAATAATTCCTCACCTTGCCCCTGATTCCTCCCCCTCTAGTCTCATATTGTAACCCCTTGTTCTCGCACATCTTTTCTGAAAGATGCTGCCCTCCTGTACCTTGTTAATCCTCTTGAGGTACTAGAAAGTCTCTATCATGTTCCCCCCTCTCTCCTCTCCTCCAAGGTATACATAAGGAGCTCCCTCAGTTTTTCCTCATATGGTCTCTGATGTAGACCCTGCACCATTTTCATTGCCCTCCTCTGGACTCCCTCCACCTGTCTATGTCCTTATGGAGACGAGGTCTCCAGAACTACACACAGTACTCCAGATGAGGTATCACTAACTGTCTGTACAGTGGCATCACCACCTCCTGTTTTCTACTGGTGATACCTCTCTCTGTGCACCCCAGCATCCCACTGACTTTCCTCACTGCCTTCTCACATTGTTGGCTACTTTTAGGTTGCCTGTTATGACTACCTCCCCCAGGTCCCTTTCCAGTTTGGGTGTCGTTAGTACCCCTTCCCAATCGTGTATTCCTCCTGAGTTTTTGTTCCTCAAGTGCATGATTTTGCACTTCTTTGCATTGAATTTTAGTTGCCACACTCTTGACCACTCCTCCAACTTGACTAAGTCTCTTTTCATTCCCCCCACCAGAGTGTCAACCCTTTTGCAGATCTTTGTGCCATCTGTGAATAGGCATACCTTTCCTTCTAGACCCTCCGCAATGTCACCTATAAAAACATTAAAGAGGACCAGCCCCAGCAATGAACCCTGTGGCACCTGACTGGTTATCTCCCTTTCTTTGGATTGTACTCTGTTCACTACCACCCTCTGAGTCCTACTGCTAAGCCAATTTTTGACCCAGTTTACCACCTTGGGGCCCACTCCCAGATTACCCAGCTTGTTTAATAACCTTTTGTGCGGGACTGTGTCCAATGCCTTGCTGAAGTCTAGGTAGGCCATGACCACTGCCCCTCCCTGATCTGCTACCCTTGTTGCAGTCAAAAAAATCTATCAGCTTTGTTTGACAGGACCTTCCTGCTGTGAATCTATGTTGCCTTGGGTCCTGTGCCCCACTTGCCTCTAGAAATTCCACAGTCCTTTCCTTAACACAGATTCTATCATCTTCCCTACCACAGAGGTCAAACTCACTGGCCTACAGTTTTCCGCTTCTACCTTGCTTCCACTCTTGTGAAGGGGTATCACATTTGCCCTCCTCCAGTCCTTCGGCACCACACCTCCACCAGTGATCTGTTGAATAGGGTAGTCAGTGGTGTCATTATCACCTCTCTAAGTTCTTTTAGTATTCTGGGATGTAGCCTATCTGGCTCGATTTCCTTGTCCACTTCCAGTCTCAAGAGTTCCTTCTGGACTGTCTTTTCTGTGAATGGACTGGTGTCCACTCCTCTTCTCTGTGCGATCCGACTGGTTAATCCTGGTCCCTCCCTTTCCTCTTCTTTTGTGACTACTGAGCAGAAGTATTCATTCAGCATCTCAGTTTTTCTAGGCCCCCCCTCTGCCCATTATCCTTTACTTAGCCTTACTAGCCCTCTTTTTTCTTGTCCTAATGTACCTGAAGAAGGTTCTGTCCCCCTGCTTTACTATCTGGGCTATCCTTTCCTCTATTTACACCTTTGCACTTCTGACTGCTTTTTCCACCTCCCTCTACTTTGTTTGACAGGTTTCCTGTGTTCTTCTGTCTGTGTTTGTTTGTGCTTTTCAATGCCTGTTTTTTTCTCTCTGACCTTCACTGCCATTTCTTTTGAAAACCATAATGTTTTTTTCAGCTTTGTTTAACAGGACCTTCCTGCTGTGAATCTATGTTCCCTTGGGTCCTCTGCCCTGCTGGCCTCTAGAAATTCCACAATCCTTTCCTTTAACACCAATTCTATTATCTTTCCTACCACGGAGGTCAAACTCACTGGTCTATAGTTTCCCGCTTCTACCTTGCTTCCACTTTTGTGAAGGAGTATCACATTTGCCCTCCTCCAGTCCTCCAGCACCACTCCTCCAACAGTGATCTGTTAAACAGGGCAGTCAGTGTTGTCATCATCACCTCTCTGAGTCCTTTTAGTATTCTGAGATGTATCCTATCTGGCCCAATTTCCTTGTCCACTTCCAGTCTCAAGAGTTCCTTCTGGACTCTCTCTTCTGTGAATGGACTGGTGTCCACTCCTCTTCCCTGTGTGTTCCTACTGGTTAATCCTGGTCCCTCCCTTTCCTCTTCTTTTGTGACTATTGTGTACTGAGGAGAATTATTCATTCAGGATCTCAGTTTTTTCTAGGTCCCCCTCTGCCCACTATCCTTTATTTAGCCTTACTAGCCCTCCTTGGTCTTTTTTCTTTTCCTAATGTACCTGAAGAAGATTTTGTCCCCCTCCTTTACAGTCTGGGCTATCCTTTCCTCTATTTGCACCTTTGCACGTCTGACTGCTTTTCCCGCCTCCCTCTGCTTTGTTTGACAGGTTTCCTGTGTTCTTCTGTCTGTGTTTGTTTGTGCTTTTTGAATGCCTGTTTTTTCTCTCTGACCTTCCCTGCCACTTCTTTTGAAAACCATAATGTTTTTTTTCTTTCTTTTTCCTTTGCTAACTTGCTTCACACAAAGGCTTGTCACCTCTATTATGGCCCTCTTTAGGTTCTCCCAGAGCTCCTCTACTCCCCTTCCTTTTCCCTTTGCCAGTGTTTTCTTGAGGCATTCTCCCATTTTTGCAAAGTCTGCTCTTTTGAAGTCTAGGATTCTTGCTTTAGTGTGGCTTAATTCTTCTACTGTGTTTACCTTGAACCATACTGTATGGTGATTGCTGGACCCTAGATGGCTGCCCACTGAGGCATCTGTTATTTTGTCTCCATTAGTGAGCACCAGGTACAATATCGCCCCCTCCTGGGTGGGTTCCGACACAAACTGTCTGAGGCACACACCCTGCAGAGAATCCAGGACGTCTCTGCTCCTGGATGTGACTGCATCATAGGTGTCCCAATTAACATCTGGCATATTTAGGTCCTCTACCAACAACACTTCCCCTTTCTTTGCCATTCTAATGATGTTTTCTATCATTACTCTGTTTCCTTCACCTGTACCAGGGGTCTGTAGAGAGCACCTGTGCAGATATTGGTGCCAATTCCTGTCTCCAAGTTGACCCACAGTGCCTCCTCTCCTCCCTGATCTCCATTTATCTCAGTTGCTTTGATCCCCTCTCTGATGTAGATTGCTACCCCTCCTCCCTTTTTGCCCTCTCTGGCTTTCCTGTAGACTGTGTACCTAGGTATGTTAATACCCCAGTCATGGTTTCCTTGTACTATGTTTCTGTGACTGCCACAATATCCAGGTCTCCCTCTGCCATCAAGGCTGCTAGGTCAGGGATCTTGTTCCCCAGGCTACGATCACTTGTACACATGGTCCTCCGTGGTTTGATGGCTTTGCCCCATTTGCTTTCATCATATCCTTTCCCATTGTGCAGCTCCTGGCTTTACTCTCTGTTTTGGTCCCTTGTGTTTATCACCTCCTTAGGATCTGTTTTTCTGACTATGTTAACCTGGGGGTAGTTGGTTTCCTGCTTGTGCACCCCTGGGATACAAGCCCTCAGACCCAGATCCATGAAGGGAGAATCCAGCGGATCCCTCCAACCCCTCTCCTCCACCTGCCAAAGCTGCCTGGGAACCAACTGATGAGTACCCTGGGGAGATGCCAACATCCTGCTCTACACACAAACTTATGGACACTGCTACAGGTGCAGGAGCTACTGACTTCCCAACCCCCTCATGGCACTCAATCATGTGGAACGCCTGTATTCTAGAAGCTACCCATGATCCTGTAGCTGTATACCATTCCTGCTACTTGAACAGGTCTTCACTAATCCTCTTCCTCTCCCGGTTGTGGCCCGGCCGAACTGCTCCACCTTTCTCATCATTAACTGATCTTTGCCATCTGAACTCTTCTTATAGTGAGACTACTTTTGGGATGTTCTTTATCTGTGTGTGTGTGTGTGTGTGTGTGTGTGTGTGTGTGTGAATATTACTTGACACTGTTTGCAAGTTGTTTTTTCTTTTTACCCTCAGCGCCTCAACATAATAGTATAGGCACCATGGCCACTTGCATTCTGTTGTAATGCCTGCCCGTAGCTGGCTTGGATACATCCCATATGGGAAGAAGGGAAGAAGGGCAAGCTTGCTAATCACTACTGAATATATCCTTACTCCATCTCCCCCTCAGGCAGTAGGGGGCATTGACATTCTTGATTGTCTTTTACTCTACAGTCCCCCTCTGGGCTGGCACACCCACTTTGCATACTCCAGATATAGCAGCTGTACATTTATGATCGTCCCCCGCACATTCCAAACACTTGGACATCCTTTCTGTATACTGAACAACCAAAGTCTTTCCATACTCAGTTGCAGCATGGGGAGGCTATGACTACTGTACCCCATTCATCTTTGTTTTTTTGCATCCAGATGGGGCAGACTGAAACTACCCCCTCCCCCCCAGGCATCAGCACTGCCTCTGGATTGCTTTATACTGTGCCATTCCAAAGGACTCATGGCCCTCCCCTCCCCACCTCATGGCAGCTGCTTGGCTCATGGAGCTATTAATACCCCCAGTGCTGGCCCCTTCCTGAGTGCCACTACAGCATCTACAGCTTATTTACTTGAGTCAAACATGGTCTTGGTATTGGTTACCAGATATTGACACATGACTTTTACCTTAGGACTGGGGTGGAAAATACAGTTGTTTTGTGTCACCATCCTATCTTGTTCCTATGTTTCTAGGGCATAGAGGAAGCTGACTCTCCTTTCCTGGTACAGCAGTAGTTCTATCATCTTCTGGCTAGCCAACTTTCTGTGTGCATTTTGTCACCCTATGGGCTGCCAGGGCTGTTGCCTAGGCAGATTATTTATGAATTAGGGTGTAGTTCTCACTGTTTATTTCTCAATCACCTAATAGTATACTAGTTTACTGTTTCAAAGTGTGACCACAGACCTCCCTATGGCAGTGACAGCTGCAGATTTTCACAAAGCCTTTGACTCCTTCAAGTGGGATTACCTTCATGACATTCTGTTGTTGCATCACTTCGGACCCTGTTTTAGAGGTTGGATTCTCACCCTTTATCACAACCCCTTGGAGGCTGTACTCGCCAACTGGGCAATATACCCCCTTCCCTTTATGCTGCAAACAGGTGCAAAGTGTGGTTGGCCCCTGTCTCCCTTCCTCTTTTTGCAATCTTTGGCTCTCCTAAAAATAACATTGATTGCACTGCTCAATATCCAGGGAACACAATGAATGGGTCAGAGTACCTGGTGAACACCCACGTGGATGATCTCCTCATGTTGATGTAGTCCCACCAGTTTCACATGCCCAGGCTCAGAGTGCTCTCCAAATTTGTAGTTCTGTCAGGGCTGACTGTTGATCTAAATATAACCATGTTATCCCCTCTGAACCAGAGTTGCAAAAGCAACTGCTGCCAGGGGTCACAGGTAAAATGGGCTAAGGATGGTTTCAGATATTTGGGAATCTGGGTCACCACCAAATGATCAGACCTAATTCATGCAAACTTCTCTCCCCTACTTTCTGACCTAGAGCAAGAGATTCAATACTAGCTCAAGTTCAATCTATCTCTCTTGTGGAAGATCGAGGCCTCACGCACATTCACCTTGCCTAAGCTTGCATACGTATGCAGGAACCTGCCCGTCAACATCCCAGATAAAATACTTCACTGGGTAGAATGGCTCATCAGCCACCTACTTTGAGAAGGCAAACCCCCAAGGTTGAGTCAGGCTAAGTACGAGCACAATGGAGCAGAGGCAGAGTAGGACTACCTTGGTATGAAGACTATGGCCTAGCACAGTGCATGGCACAAGTGTAGAAAAGGTTTTCAACTCCCTCAACTGACTCACTGCAATGGGTATATCTTGAGGCAGCAGCCACCACAGTGCCCTGTCTCAGCATCCTTCTAGGATAAAAATTATCAGGACACTCTCTCACCCACCCTATTCTACTATTATACATGCCTGAAACATGTGCATGGCTACTGCCTCTGTCCCCAAAGCCTCTTGATTACCACCAGACTGCACACTTAAATCTGGCACAATGTGGTCATCCTAGTGAGAAGCCAACCCTCAGGTGGAAAGACTTGGGTGAAGAAGGACATCAGACTAAGTTTTAGCAGACATCTTTATTCTGGGCACTGACACTGCTTTCCTTACAGCAAATCCAGGTAAAATTCTGGATCCCACATCCCGACTTCTGGAGCTAAGGGTGGCTTCACAGCCCCTTGACAAAACTCTGAGTCCTCAACCAACATGGCAATAGCTGCAGAGGTCACTAGGTCTATCACCTCTAAAGGCCTAGCAGAGAAAACTTATGCCATGGCCAGAAATGCGCAAAAACTCATCCTCAACACTAGTAGGCAGAAATGGGGGAAAAAAAGCAGTGTCACCCCATACCTATGGCCCAGTGGGAGTCTTGCATCACCTCAGCTCATCATGCCTACAGGGACACCAAAAGCAGGCTGATTCAAGTAAAACTCCTTCACAGATAGTACAGAACCCCAAAAATCCTGCAGACTCAGGGTCTCCCACCCTGATTTGGGATAGGTAGGGGGGTTTACTAGACCACCAGGGATGGGAAATGTTTATTTTTTGGACTATACGGGGGATTGAGAAGGGGGGAGTGGGTTACAGTGGACAGATGTCCTCGTCGAGCGGGAAATTGGGTAGGGAGAGGGACTGCTAGCCACCAGGTATTTTATTTAAACATATGGGGTGGGTGATTGGGTGGGGCAAGGGACCGCTAGCCACCACATATTTTATTTAAACATATCAGGCATGTGATCAGGTGGAGAGGGCTACTAGCCACCAGATATTTTATTTAAACATATGGGGTGCATGATCGGGTGGGCCGAGGGGCTGCTAGCCATCACATATTTTATTTAAACATATGGGGTAGCCAGACTGGTGGCACAGGGGGCTGAGGTGCTGGATGCCACACCTGAAACCACGCTGGCGACCCAGGTTCGGGAACGGACTCTGGGCGCCAGGGGCAGGCAGGAGAAGAAGAGGATTGAGCATCCGGAGGCCTGCTCTGCTTTCCTGGGGTGGGTGTGGGACACCTCACTGCAGTAGTGGCCCCCAGTGGAGACCAGGGGCACTACAAGTAGTGGCGCAGGAGGGACTAAAAACACCAGAACTCAGAAAAACTGCTCCGGATTGGCCGGATGACGGCACCTGGTTCGAGTCACATCCAAAGACTTCCTGCGGGGTCAGCCCTCACCTCAGCAGTGCCAAGAGGCCAAAAAAGGAAAAATAGTGTGCTGGGTTGCCCATTTGGTGAAGGGTAATGCCGAGCTACTTCAAGGTAGGCTGCGATTTGAGGTGGTAAGGGCACCTGGGGAGGTTGGAGGGAGTGCAAGGAACCTAGGAATGCGTGAAGGAGTGGCATGATCTGAAGCTAGAGGGGAGAAAAAAAAACAACATATGGGGCAGGTGATTGGGTGAGGGGAGGGACCACTAGCCACCCGGTATTTTATTTAAACATATGGGGCAGGTGATCGGATGGGATGAGGGACTGCTAGCCACCAGGTAATTACATTTTAACATCAGGCAGTGACCAGCAAGTCTGGGGACCAGCAGGGGGAAGGGGCACCAGACACCAGGGAATGCATATCTGACAGGGCAAATATTTGCCCAAATACATTCAGAAGATTTCTGATCTGCCACAGATGGAAGTTTGGAAACGTGGGTGAAAGTTGTGAAATTTTGTGGAAGTTCCGCTAAGGCAGAGAAATACAACTTTTGCCCACCTCTGCTGTTTGGGGCTTAGGGAACCTTGGAGGGCTCTGCCACAGAGGGAATCTGTGAGGAACTGACAGGCAGGTGAGAGTAAATCCCAGAGACAGCAGGTGGCAGGGCTGTGGGGGGCACTGGTGCTGGGAACTAACCAGGTAGAGGGACAGCAAATAAAATGCATACAACAAAGTAATGTTAGTTTATCAGAACATGTGGTATACAAGATGGGAGGGCCACAAGCATGGATATGTGTAAAGGGGGAGCAAAGAGGACTCTATTGTACAAACCGCAGTTCCTTAGCAACACCCTGGTATGTTTCTTTTATTTGCATTTCATGTTTACATATGTTCTTTATCATTAGAGGGCTCTCATTGCTGATATACAGAGGGTACAGCCTCTAAAACCAATGAAGTCATTTTCTGATCATAAGTTCTGTGCAGCTCAGGGCCACAACTGGACCAGAACCCCAACCAGTGAGACACACCATGATGAAAAATAAGATAATGACCAATGTTATGTGTGAAATAAGAATTTTTTTTTTTTTGCAATGTACTGTGGCTTTTGGGGCATCTTGAAAGCAGTGAAATATGCCTAACTTGGCCCAATGGGATGGATGGTGAGTTCTGTACTGCCATCCAGGAATGTTATGCCAAGTGAATTTGAGGGGTGGAGGCACATACTTGAAAATAAGGCTAGGTGAAATGCTAAGTTACACTTTTACAGCCTTCATCAGTCAAAAAAGGAACTATTTGGATGGGAATTTGGGGAGGTACATGCCCCCCGATCAATGTCTATGAACATGACAGACCTGCTACTGTACCATCTTGGGAAGCTTAGATTTGGGTATTGCCTTATGGGCTATCTTGGGAGGCTTAGAAGTGGATATAGCCTTATGTCCTCAGATGACCTTGGACCTGTAGATGCTGAGTGCACCACAGAGGAGCTGCACACATAAAAGTACTCTTTTTTTGGGGGGAGGGGTGGATGGCATCAGTGCCACACTTCAACATCACCTGTTAACTAGTTAAGACACACCTTTGGCACTGAATCAGGGTAACCATACAGCCAATCTCGTGATTGGAGCTAACATGCAGATATAGAGATTAAGAAGGTGAGAGGAGAACAGAAAAGAGGAAGCAAAGGAAAAGGCCAGGAGCTGGGAGCTGAGACTCTAGAGGACAGGTTAGGTACAGGGAGCTGGAAGAGCAGGTTAGCCAACTTAAGGCTGTGCAAAATGTCTGTTCCTTTTTGTCTAGTTGTGTCAATCAGTATCTTGAGTCAAGAACCATCAGTAATGGCCAAAGCCATCATTTTGCACTTGCCTGTTTCACAATTTTCCAGCTGGATTTTAGATACCAGTAACTGTAGTTTAATATGCATTAAAGGCACACACGTACTGTGTTGTTTTTGTACAATGCCATCTGCTGACATTTTAACAACCCTGCAGATGGTGATGTATATTTACAACATTCAAAACAGTGGACAGGATTTTCAAATGCTTAGACCGCCGTCATACGCCCAGTGCGCTGATGAAGCGGTGCATGGGACTTGAGGCATTCTAATGGGATTTTCTATCCCATGCAGCAACTGCCACATGTTAGATCAACTCTTTCTGGTCTGACTTGCTGCAATCCTCGGGGTCTTTTTTACTGGGCTTGTGCCAGATATTTAACACAAGCTGCCGTAAATCATGAAAATTGTCACAACTGCGCCTGAGATTGTAAAATCACGTGCAATTGCGGTGACAGGATTTGGCACACTGCCAGAACCGTAGTTTTGTGGTGCAGGGCCTGGCACAAGCCCTATGCCCTGCTTTGAAAATCCAGCCCTGTGGCACCATGCATTACAAGTAGTTATGAAGGAGGAAACTGTGACAATGTTAGCAGGATATCTTTAGTTATGACGGAACCTAATGCTGGGCACCCCTGCAGAGCGGTGCAGACACTGCTCTGATCAGAGGGAAATGAAGCTTACAGTTTCCATATGTAATAGAAACAAAAATGTATCAAAAGGTTGCTATCAAGTTGCTGCCTAGCAGGAGCTATAACTTCACAGCATGGCTAACTTCTCTTCTAACCCTCCTCACCTCCCACACCCCAGAATGCATCTTGTACAGCAGAGGAGGTGTCATCTCTCTCTCTCTCTCTCTCTCTCTTTCTCAGCTTTGTTTTGTCTTTATGTCATGTGTCTGCCTTCTGAGCTAACCTGATGGCAGTGAACTATGGTGTACTGACCGTCCACAGCTCAGAAGTGGGCATGGTCTCCAAGACACCATGCAAGTGAAGATACACTTCAATGCAGAGCTGCACACACATTCCAGGACAGCAATACGAAATGGCACCAGCCTTTTGGATTTATTTTGAATAAATATATGACAAATCTCAGTGAATACAAGTGATGTCTTGCAATACAAGAATAGCTATAAGATGAACATTATGTATTGGAATAAATATGTGTTATGGAGACAGTTTGGCTCCTTATAATGAAGTGGGCAAAGCTACCACAGTGATCTTCTGATTAGCTGGTTGGTTTGCATAAAACTAAGCAAAACAGCATACTTGTAATTTTACCAGACTGAGTAATGGCTGTTTTTTTTTTTTTTTATTTCTCAGCTGTCAGCACTACACTCCCACCTCACAAAAATAGTTCCATACAACTAATAATGTGCTGTAGGGTTTGCTCTCATTATGAGATATCAGCACACCTCAGGTGGTTTCACACGATCCCTGATGTGAGCTGCTATTCCACTAGTAGTACTGTAGTTTTAATCCAGGGTGTTAAAACATTGAGAGAAATGTCTCACAGTGTTTTCCAGGAGCTGCTGCTGCACAGTTATGGTAATCAATCAATATCATACACAGTAGGCATGATTGCATTAGTAATTATAATAAACATAGAGAACATACTGTATTATTTAAAATGATCACACTTATACAGGTGACTTCAAGATCTCAGCTGGGGACGGAAGAGGCTGTGCATAGTCTCTAAGGAATGCATGCTTCCTCTAGACTGGGTTTGGATCTTCTGCCAGGGCTTGGCTGCCCTCCGGTGGCCCACAGAGATTAAAGTTAAGCATGATAGACCTGGAACCTTCTGTAGCCCCTCCCTCTACTGCTCAGTTGTAGGCTAGGTGTGAGGCTGCAGAGATGCTGAGGTCAAATGCAAGGCCTGCTGTCACAGGCACCCTCAAGACTGATACTGGAAGACCCAACACAGGGAAAAGCCATGGTGATTTATAGAAAGTGAGTAGGGGCCACTGATGGGGAATCTTTATTCACCAGCTCTGCAAGGGACAAGAGGAAGAAAGCACCACTGAGAGACAATGTTGAGTAGACTGGGGAAGAAACCAGGGATGTAAATGGATAAAGAGAAATATTTAAAAAAACTGTACAGATACAAAAAAAGTTGAATTAATTTTTATGATGTTAATGTCTAATCTTGGTTCCTGACATAAGTCTTTCTATAAATTATTGCAAAAGGTGGGACCTTGACAAAGGGGAGAGCTCTCTCCCGTACCAAGTCTCTTGAATGGAACCTTTAGGGTAATGAGGCTGTGTGAGCATAAACTATGCATACTAAATCTCTTAGAAATTTAAAGGGATAAAAGGGAAAAGATTTTGATAAAGCCTTGGGGGCATATGCTCTTACTCATTGCCTCCACAGGAGCTTTCTGAAGTTGCAGCACTTGTCTTCTGTATACTGTTAACAGTTAATACTGGGCCCTTCTAAGTAAAATCAAGCCATAATTGGCATGCCGCAAACAAACGCTAATAGCACAAAAACCATAAGTGCTAGACACAAAGTATGAGTGGCAAAATTATTCAGCATAAAATTACCTTTCCAACAGTGGCATGCAAGGAATAGCAGGTAATTTAGTTTTATTTCTGTGCTGGTTGAAACAGCAAAACAAAATATTTTTTCCACTAAAAAATGCACCATAAACCTTTTTTTGTTGGGAAATATGTAACATATCAACACCAAATTAAGCACCCAGACATTAGATGAAATTTTAATAATTTGTTTTTAAAGCAAACAGCTATTTCCTGTAGTATTAAATATCATTTTTCCCTATTTGAGTCAAGGTGTATTGGTGAGGTTTGAGGGACAAATCTGAACCATACACATCATACCATAAACAAATGCATATAACTCCTAAAGTATACATGGCACACAAAATGTATCAGTGGCAAAGTTGTTCCACACAAAATTGCCTTTCCAACGGTTCTATGCAATCAACTGTACTCAATTTGGTTTTTGTTTTATACTGGCTAAGATACCTAGAATGTGTGTTTTCTTCAAAATGCTTAGGTGGTTCTAGAGTGACAAAATGTCATAAACAAATATTAATAACTCCTAAAGTGAACATGATACACACAAAGTGTCAGTGGCAAGGTTGTGCAGCACAACATTACCTTTCTAATGGTACTATGCAGTCAATTCTAATCAATTCTGGCTGGCAAGTAATATTAATATATGTGAATGACTTCTCCAGACATTTCTAGGGCACACAGGAAGTCTGTAGGTGACTTCTGTAGGCGTTCTGGGACACACTGTAGTTAGATTTGCTGACGCCTACAGACGCATCTAGGAGGCAATGAGTTAAGATACAAAGAACCTCTGCACAAACACTGAGGCAAGGGTTACCCCAAAGGGCATTTGGCTAGGAAGCCAAGTTTCAAGAAAATACAAAATCACACATGCCCACACAATGCAAAGCATCATGGGCTGCATATGCAAATCACCACAGAAAGTTATGCTGGTTCAACTTTAAGCAGAATTGCATGGTGCCAAAAGGCCTCTCACACAGTTTGCAAAGGGTGCTAATGAGTTAAGATAACACATTAAAACCTTCTACTCAGAAGAGCATTTCCATTTTCAGGAAAACCGCAAGATCAGTTCTAACAAAGATTTAAACAGGTCAAATTCAACCATTTTCAGATCAACTACAACTGACAAAACTGTAAACTAAACACTGACTTGGACAAACATTAAGCTCCAGTTTTGTTTTGATTGGTTCCTAGTGTTGTATGGACTGCCAAATCCCATCAGTGGTGTCAGCACAGAATAGCCATCCCACCAGAAAAATTTCTGTTGGAATTTAGCAGGTCATTCTGCAAAACTCTGCCTGTTGTGGTTCATGGAAGTATATTCTGCAAAACAACATTTTCTTGTGGAAAGTCATTCTGTGACCATTTCCATGGAATATCTCGCGATCTGCAGAATTTAATTCTGTGGTAATGGAGCAACGAACCCATACTGCATTATTCCACCACAGAATCCTGCCGTTGCAATTCTGACAAAATTAAGCGGAATTTCGTTGGAAGTTCACAAAATTCCATGAAATTTCATTCTGCTGGAATCTGAAAATTACACACAGCACTATTAGTTCCTAAAAACAAAATAGCTATCCAGCCCATGAGTTGGAAAGAAACATAAAAATAAACAAATAAACAGACTTTCCCATCACCACCACTTGACTCAACCTCCCCCCCCGAATCTCAAAGCGAATTAAATTTTTGGGACCTCCTGGCTCATGTGAATCCACTGGCAGCAAACTGGGGGTTGGTAGAGGACTGGTCTGTGATGATGGCATGAGGGTACCCACTCTACCAAAACTAGATGATAATACTGGGACCATCGTATGGCCCCATAACGTTGACACTGAAAATATCTTCCAGGAAAGACAGCATCAAAGCACAAAGGGACCAAAACAGACAACAAGGACCCCAAACACAAACATCTTCAGAACAGCAAACAACAGGGGCAGCTTAATTCAAGTGTCTGGACGTCCCCATCATTTTCTTATATCTATTCCTTTTTGTGCTTGCCTTTGGTGAGCTCTTGAGTTCTGACTCCCATTCCAGAACTCCTGTTTTTCCCTCTCTTTGTAACATGGTGCTTTCCCCTGGCTTGACTTAAGAGGCAGGTTGCCCATTTTTACAGCCAAAGCCTTGCTTAATGGCATACTTTGGGCTGGACAGGATCACCAAATCAGTGGGGCTTGGGAGGGCTGAACAGCTGCATGTCATCCTGCCACCAACACAAGATTTGTTCCTTATTTTCACTGCCCTCCTTTCCTGTAGCTAGTGTGCATGCACAGGCATTCCTGTAAGGGGGCCCAGAATCGCTTCATCACTCACAATATTAAGGGCTCCTCCACTGTTTCTCTAGCAGGTGCTGCTGTAGAGCAGTTCACTATTGACCCACTCTTCTGGGAGGAGATCATCCAGAGGCTCCCAGCCCTCCCTGCAGGCCTCTGCTCCAAATGTCCCGGGCCTGGGCACGAACCCATGTTGCCAGTGTACCAGCACAGCCCCCCTTCCACTGAGAAACCCCAACAATCTTAAAGGCATGAAGATTTGGGGGGGGTGCCTCTATTTATTTTTGCTTTATTCACTTATAGCTAAAAGCAGTCATACTATAAGTGAACAGAGTCTACTTATCATACCAAACCTTAGAACCAAATATTGCAGACTTACTTTCAGACTTTAAAAGTTTGAAATCTGAGATGTTCTCAGAACTCTAAATTTTAGTTTACAGTTGTGATAGATACAAAGTATTTTCAAAATTTTAATTCAATTAAAGTTTTTTTGTTGTTAATTGCCTGACAGGGACCTTCTTTCTCTAGACCTAGGGCTAATTCATCCTGAGACGCCCTCATGAAAGATGATACATTTGCTGATCCACAACTCTTTTTCCTCAAATTAAACTTGCCTACCCCCTCACATTGGTGGGCACACAGGTAGGGCCTGATTCGTCCACTCATTCCATGGTCTATTCCTTATTTTCCTCAGACTTTCTCACCCACATGTTATGCCACATTGCACAACACTCCTCCACCCACCCTCATTCTTATCTTCTGAGCATGTGTGCACAGTATTGCTCTCCTGAGCCATCTGGGAGCAATCGTGTACCAAGATGGTGCTATCTCTAGACACAGAGTGTGTCCCACGGGAAGATGTGACCACCTCCTGGTACAGCTCCAAGGGTGTAGTTCCACAATGGAGGCAGTATAGCGCAGTGGTTTAAGGCTCTGAGCTACAAACCTGGAGACCTGGGTTTGAATCCCATAGCCCCCACTTGCTTACTGTCTGACCCTGAACAAGTCACTTAACCTCCTTGTGCTCCCAGGTCACACCTGTAAACTAGCTTCAGCTTAGTGTGTCTCTCCTGGTTAAAAAAAACAACTCAGTGCAGAGTATGGTGCGAGTGAGGGGGTGGCTAACTGCTACACAACTAGACCCTCCAAAAACATTCAAACTCACCAGGAAAGGAAAAGTCAGGACACTGTGCTTTGCTGATCAGTATAAATTATTAAGCACCAAGACTACTGAGCATGGGAAGGGGAAGGAGGATGTGATCCTCATGATGTAGTTATTAGGTGGCTGGTAGGTGTTTGTCATTTAATATTCCAGGTAATCTCAGAGGTCAGATGGTCCTCATGGCTTCAGTCATGTGCATGCTGTCTTTTGACTTCCTCATTGAGTAACATATATATGATCAGAGAAGAGGAGCTGAGGACCACAGAATGGCAGACTCTAAGAGCAGAGTGCACACACCATAGGCCTTTGGAAAGCCGCAAGGGTTTACAGAGTGTGAACTGAGCTGCTGCTCTTCTCTGCTCCACTGCTACTCAGTCTGCTGCTTCTAGATTTCAGTGGCAACCAGGAAGGGGGGAATTAGTTTGGGTAGGGCTCAAACATTAAGGACCACAGCACCCAACCAGCTTAGTGGCATGGACGGCTGAGGCACTGGGCACCTTACCTCCCACTGCACTGGGAACCTCAGTTTGGGAATGAATCTGGGTTACTCAGGGGCTGGCCAGGGAGGGAGGGAGGATTGAGCATCTGTACAACAGCTCTCCTCCCTCAAGGAGGGGGGATAGCACATCCTGTGGCTTGTCTGCCAGTTACAGGAATCTAGGTGGCAGCACCATGGGACAGCAAGGGAAGGGGAACCCATGTTCAGACACTGGGGACATCTCTGCAGAGATGGAGCATGCACAATGGGTCATTACACACACACATGGGCCCCACTTGGGAGAAAACAGGATGAAAATCCCATAGACCACAGAGCGGTGATGGCTCGGCCTCTCACAGGCCCTATACTGAAGACTGGCACCTAAAACCATGGTCCTGTGGCAGGACCACCAGAAAAGGTAAGTCCCAAAGAAATCAGTGAAGGGGCCAGGGAGACCTGTCTAGATGGGGGACAGCCAGTGGAGCTGTGGAGATGAATAGCTTTGAAGAAATAATAAAAAAGGACCCCAGCATCCTTCCAGGGATACTGTCATTCAGCAGCTAGCATGGCAGCAGTGAGGTGGTAAGTTACTGAGCTCTGGAGCCCACAGAGGATGCAAAGATTTAGGGAGTCAGCATGCAACAATGAATCATGATGGTAGTAAGGATTATAAAGGTGGGTGCTGTGGCTGGGTGTGGATTACAGAGCTGGTTTGGTGGTCTTGGAGTTTTGACTGTAAAGCCACAAAAAAGGGCCAGACCAGGGGGTGGGTTATGTTTGGAAACTGGGAATGGGTTTGTGACATATGGTATGTCACACTGTGTTTTTAAGGATGGGGATCTTTTGTGTACCAAAATCATGTGAAACCATGTTTTCAAGAGATAGGTGCTATCTCAATTACAAAAAGGAGTTAACAATTTTTGCACATCACTACAATAGCACAAAAAATAACCTACTTTCAACAGAAATCCCATTTTTGTATAAAACAAATTATGAAAAAAAACATGTTTATTTGAACATGGCTATTTTTCCATATTATATTATATTCATTGCAGCACTTCGTTAATGCACCATTAGTGTTGAACCATTAAAGGTAGGGAAATGCAACCTTAGGGTTCCCAAACATAAGACCCCACTCCAACTGTTCATGTAGGAACAGGCATGAGGAGAACATAGGCTTCCCAACCCCAACCCCCCACCCTCAGCTTCCAATCATAACACCCCAACCCCACCCTGCATGCAGGAACAGGTGTGATGGGTACTTTTGAGAAGTTAACCCCTAATGCTCACACCATTCTCTTATTCTCTTTATTCTGCTCCCATGTTACCATAACAAGTCTTGGAATGGGGTGAACATTAGGGTTTGAAACCCAAAGCTGAGGTGGGGGTGGGGATGGGGTGTTGGGGGTTGGGAAGCCTAAGTTCCCGTCATGCCTGTTCCTGCATGCACAGTGGGAGTGGGGTGTTATGCTTGGGAATCCGAAGGTTGCATTTCCCGACCTTTAATGGTTAACCCTAATGGTGCATTAATGAAGTGTTTTGTAATGAATTTTCTTATGTTTTCATATAGTTTATTTGTATCCTTATTGGATTTATGAGGTGGTGTGATAAAATGGCAATGCTGAAAATTTGGAATGAAAATATTGAAAATAACCAAAGTTACGCGCATGCGTACAAAATCAATGACCACTCACAACTCGCCCATTGTTAGGAGTTTTTTCACCAAATTTCCAAATGGCCTTTTGGGACCCCACCTCATGAACACTGCCACTGTAATTTTGAGGATCAGTCCCGAAAAGTGATTCTGCAAAGCGACCGCAAAATCACTTATCGGGGTTGAGTAACAAAGTGACAGTGCCAGTGTTAATGAGGTGGGGTCCCAAAAAGCCCATGTTGAAAATCTGGTGTGACAATACCTAAACTTGGCCTAGATATCAACATAAGTTCAAAACACCATTGACTACCATTATAGGCACTTACCTTTATTCTTCAGTATGTGGTTTGGCTTTGAAGAGTGCATACATGTCCCAGTCCACAGACGATGATAGCAAATGACCACCATAGGTAAGTATAGGATAAGGGGAGGTGCGGGGAGGTGGATGCTCAGTGAGAGGGTGTGGATGGGGGGAGGTGCTGAGGGGCGATGATGAGGGATTGTTTTCTTTGTTTCAGGAACACAAAAAAAAGTAAAGATGTCGCGGGACTGTTTTCTTCTTTTCAGGTAACTGAAAAAATGTTATTTGGGGACTCTGGGAATGGACTCCCCAATGTCCCACAGTACTGGGGGGGGGATAAAATAATAATATAATTTGCAGACACTAGTAGTGGGCTCCCCAGTGTCCAAAAGTAGTTGGTGGGTGTGTGTAAATGCCGACATGGGGATTGGGTACTACGATGTCAGCAACTACATCGCAGGATGGTTTTCTCTTTTTAGGTTACAATATATATATAATAATTATTTGGGGACACTGGAAGTGGGCTCCCCAGTGTCCCACAGTGCTGGGGGGCAGGGACAGTGATAAACTAAAACAATTTGTGGACACTGGGAGTGGGCTTCCCAATGTTCAACAGTAGTTGGGGGAGGGTGAGTAAATGCCGACATGGGGATTGGGCACCCCGATGTTGGAAAGTGCATCGCGGGACTGTTTCTTTTTTTTTTAGGTTAAAAAAATATGGATAATAATTCTTTGGGGACATTGGGAGTGGGCTCCCCACATCAAAAGTACTTAATTCATTTCTCTGGCTAAGCAGAGAAAGAACATGGTCAGCAGTGTAATGTGTTCAACCTAGAATCCCACATCGCAGCTGCTCCTATGACATGGGATCCTTTGTCATGCTTGACATCTATTTTTTTTCTCATAGGAAATAATGGAAAAATGGAAAATTGAATAACTTTGGAATGGATTAATATTTTTCCACCAAACCTTCAAAAGGCACATCTCTGATGCTCAGGCTTTCTTCCCTAACATTTCAGCCTAAAAGCTAAAGCTGTTTCTGAGAGACAGGTGGACAAACAAAAGTGCCAAAAAGCCCTAACCCTTCTTTATTTTCAACACTCTGTATCTTGGAAATGGCTAAAGCTATTGAGACATTTGCCACATACAAACACCTATATAAGGCAATTCTGCATGCCACATTTCAGAGGGTCCTGCACTGCCTTCAGTCCATAGTGAGTGGTAGGAATATAGGACCCTCTAGGACCTGTGCTCCCATCCATGCCTCTTGTAATTGTCCCTCATTTCCATGTGCAAGTGCAGGGATCTCTGGGTCCTGTGCTCCTATCAGTCCATAGTGAGTGATAGGGCCCTGTGCTCTCATACATACCTGTTGTACTTGTCCCTCATTTCCATGTGGGAGCATAGGGCCCTCTAGGCCCTGTGCTCCCATCAGTCCAGTGAGAGGTGGGGGCACAGGGCCCCCCCCAGGCCCTGTGCTCCCATCCATGCCTATTGTAATTGTCCCTTCTGTGTGTGTTGTAACACAGGGCCCTCTAGGCCCTGCTCTCTCATCAGTGCATAGTGTGTTGTAGAACCACTCTGCCATGCAAAGCAGTACTGCTGCCATGTTGATAATGCATGCCACAGTATAGGTCACACGTGCTCCATTTGTTACAATTCACCAACAGTTTGAAACAGAGCCTGGTAATGTGCAAAGCAACTTAGTACACCCAAAGGTGTACTAAACTAGCCATAGCACTGAAGCTGTATCTCAAAGCATTTTTGAGATATAGCATCTGAAGAGTACCCCAACCATAACAATGTTACGCTAAGGGAAATGTTGAAACTTCAAAGCGTCATAACTCTGCTAAGCAGTAACATTTTTCCACCAAACCAGCTAAATGCACATCTTTATGGCAAGTCCTTTGTACCCTGAAAATTTCAGCCCAAAAGCCCAAACCAGTTTTTAGTTATGAAGTGACAAATAGACATATCTGGAAAAGAAGTGTCACAAACTGAGGCAGTACGCTAGTTCTTTCAGCAAACAATGTCACAATAAAGAAGTTCAAATAAAGTTAGCCACATCAACAGAACTACCCCATGAGATTAAGCATGCAAAATGTCATGCACATCCGTTGAAGGGTTGCAAAGTTATTAAGGTGCAAAGTATGCAAAACTGGAAGACAATGAAAATGGAAAAAACATGTAAATGTAAGGATGTTTAAGACAAAATATCTCAGAAACCACAAAATCATATCAAACAACATTAACAACATCAACAGACCTACCTCACACAATTATGCATGCAAACTTTCATGCATATCTGTTGAACAGTTGTAAAGTTATTAAAGTGCAATGTATGCACAACTGGATGACTGCAAAAATGGAAAAACATGTAAATGTAAGGCTGTTTGAGACAGTATCTTAGATACCACACAAGCGATTCAAATGGAATTAAACACATTAACAGATCAACCCAATGAAATTATGCATGCAACGATGCAACGTTTTATGCACATATGTTGTAGGGCTCCAGAGTTATTAAAATACAAATTATGCAAAACTGGAAAACTGTTAGTAAAATGGAAAAAAACTGTTAGTTTAATGATGTTTGAGACACAATCTCACAAATCACATAAGAGGCTCAAATAAAATTTATTACATCAACAGACTACTCCCTGAGTTATGTATGCAAAATTTCATACATATCTGTTGAAGGGTTCTAAAGTTCTTAAGGTACAAATATTCAAAATTGGAAGACTGTGAAAATGGGAATAAAACATGTACAGTATGTTTAAGGATGTTTGAGACACAGTATCTCAAACAAAGCATAATGTATTCACACGGAATTTACTACATGATGAGATCTACCTCCAGAGCTTATGCATGCAAATTTCATGCAAATCTGTTGAAGGGTTGCAACAATATTAAGGTGCAAAGTATGCAAAGCTGGATGTCAGTGTGCAAAAAGTACTTTCACTTTTACTGTACATCTATTTTTTTCCCATAGGAAATAATGGGAAATTAAAAATTGAATAACTTTTGAATGGATTGATATTTTTCAACAAACCATCAAAAGGCATATCTGAGAAGCAAAAGCTTTCTACCCTGAAAATTTCAGCCCAGAAGCTAAAGCCATTTCTGAGATACAAGTGGACCAAAAAAGTGCCAAAAAGCCCTAAACCTTCTTTATTTTCAACACTCTGTATCTTGGCAACAGCTAAAGCTATTGAGACAAAATTTACCACATACAAACATCTACCCAAGATGATTATACATACCAAATTTCATAGAAATCACTTCAACCATTACAAAGTTATTAAGGTCCAAAAATTGCCCTTAAACATTAAACACCCTCATCAACCTCAATATACTGGTGCAATCGTGACAGTATAATTACAAAACCAAAAATGCAGTGATTGATCACAATTTTAGTATGGCTTTAAAAACTCGTCATGAAAATACACAAGCCAATTTTGCCAGTCCTATATTTTAGTAAGGATTAAAAAAATAAATTCAGTGGGTGTGGTTCCAGTTCATCTTTACACTGCCAGTCCTCATGACAAACAACAGAATCTTTAGCTGCTCAGACAGGCAACTTTCCAATAACTATTTTTTTAAGTTCCCAGAGTGAAAGAAAGCATTTCTGTAAACAATATAGCAGCACTTTCTTTACAGAGTGCTAAGGATCAAGAAATAAAAATAAATAAAATGATTTCATTTACTTAGCTCTTTTTGCTATATTTTCTTCCTGATTCCTTCAAAGGATTTTTTGTGTCCAGCAGTTTGGTTGGTCTTGGACCCACCTGTCATACCCCTCCCCTCCATATTTGTATTGTATTTGGTGGGAGGAGCTCAGTTTGCAGGTGGGCAGTTAAGGAGAGAGCAGTCGAATTTCTGTTAGGAAGGCTAAGAGAAGAGTGCTGTAACTTGGATGATAACAAAGGTATATGCACAGTACAGACATTTGCCTTTGCATAGATAGTTCTGTATGTAACACAGTGATATTTTTCCTAGATCTGATTTAAATTGTCTGTTTTTTTACAGTTTGTGCAAACTTGCTTCCCTGCATAATACGGATTTGACATTTTCTAGTATTTCTGTTTACCTGTCATACAACTTGCTGAATAGATTTTAATTGCTTGACAGAAGCAAGCAGGGGGTGGCATTAACATTCTTCAGTGGTAGTCACATTTGTGAGTGAATTTAATTAACATTTAAAAAAATCCCTAAGTGAGAAGCAGTGTTCATAGTAACTCGGGAGAGCCTTATCATACGGGTAAAGTTTTTTCTAAATATTTAATCAGATGATGACTCAAGAACAGGGAAAAAGGTGTTCTATTGTATAACTACCTAAGCAGTCATCTTCAATATTCACAATGGCAACTAATGCTTTTCCCCTCATTATTCCTCTGTGGTGCTAGGAACATCGCAGTGAGGAGAGCACTCTGTTGGTGACCTGTTCTAACTGAACATTGAGGGAGATGTTACACTGATCAAACTGGCTGTGGCACCAAGCATATTGAAAAGAATTCTGTTAACAGTTCCACAAACTCTAGTCACAGGCACTTTGAAGTGAGGCTTGGAACAAAATAAATAAAGTGTCTGGTAGCTAGCAGAGGAAGTGATATCACTTTGTGAGTTGGCTGCCAATAATTTTTTTGGTCTGTGTTCCAAGCCTCACTTTCAAAGTGCCTGTGACTAAGGTCTATAATGTTAATGGGTCCAAGAAATCACTAATCTGGATCTTGCCAACTGTTGAGGACTGATCCCTTATACTGTTTTGAGCTAAAAGAATAGATGGCAACATCTTGATACTCTAGCAGTGGGATATACATACATACAAGCGTACATATGTACATAGCAGGTGACAGCTAAAAAAATGAGTGTGATTGTCCATCAAGTCTGCCCTGTAATGGCTAACAACGATGTGAAATCCCATAGGCTTTACCAACTAGCCCTCATAGAAACATAGACTTTGATGGCAGATAAGGACCACTTGGCCCACCCAGTCTGCCTATTTCCCTACCTATTGGATAAGCTGCAGATCCTAGTTAACTAATAGCCTACTTCCTCCTATCCCCCACACAAATTGCTTTATGTCTGTCCCATGCATTCTTGAATTCTCCCACTGTTTTTGACCTCATAACCTCCTCAGGAAGGCCATTCCATGTATCCACCACCCTCTCTGTGAAAAAAATACTTCCGTACATTGCCCTGAGCTATCCCCCCTCTATCTTCAAAGTATGCCCCCTTGTTCTTGTATATCTCTTTTTCTGAAAGATGCTACCATCTTGGACTTTGTTGATTCCCTTGAGGTACTTAGATGTTTCTATCATGTCCCCCCCTTCCTCATCCTTTGTGCTGCCTCTTAGCCCTTACAATCTCCCTGTATCTGTACCACTGCATGCTGAACTCATGCCATCTCACAAGTCAATGCACCATTGCACTTAATTTATTTATTTATTTATGCCAAACTTTCCACCAGGAAATACATACTGAGTTGGTAACAGCTTTTTTCCTGATGCATCTTGTGGGGGGTGAAAGGGAGGATAACAAGGAACACTAAGAACAAAATACAATAATAGGTAAATAAGCATCATAAATAACAACTGTGCAAAGACAAGGATTGCATGAAGTGAAGTGAAATAAAATACATAACAGTACAATAAAGAGCTGAAGGATATCAGCATTTGCACTTACAACACAATAAAGTGCTGGAAGATAACATTTACAATGTGCAGAGCTAATACTGAGTTCAGGGCGGGAGCAAAGGTTGTTGATTAAGGAGAGTAGAGAGGGAACTGTACTAGTGAAGGTGCAGGGCACAGGGGAGCAAGGCAGGAGGGTTGTGGACAGCAGCCCAGAGACTCATATCAAGGGCAACTGCAGCAGTGAGTAGTAAAGTCATGGAGGAGAAAGGAGTGTGAGTGATGGGAAGAGGCAGAATGGATGGTATAGGGAGGAGAACCCTATAGTTTGCAGAGCTGGAAGGAGAAGGCAGCTGGACCAGCAGCAGATTTCCTATAGTGGAGAGTGACAAAGCTATGGCCAGAGCTGCACAGGGGGGTAAGAAGGGGGAGGGAGGAAGAGAGGAGCAAACAAAGTAGGAGGCAGGGAGTCACACCAGTATTTACAGATGAGGGAAGCACAATGGGTGAGGCATCCAGTCTCAAGGGAGAGGAAGAAGATGGAGGAATACAGAGAGCAGTGGTGAATGCGGGAGAGGGGGGACAGTCCAGGACAAAGCAGCAAAAGAACTGAAAGAAGGGCTCCAATCTGGCCAGGCTGGACTTGGAACCAACATTTTATACTATGTCACCATAGCTGAAGATGGGGAAGCGGGATATACTCTTTATTCCTGTGAAGTGTACTAAGTGTGGGGTGTAGCTTCTTCTGGCTGGCATCCAGATGCACTGAGAAACTGAGGTGCTGGTCCAGCCAGACCCTGAAGTACTTGAATGAGGGGACATCCTCAGGTGCTGCACCATTAAGGGTATGGAAGGATGGGAGAGGGGTGAGCCTGCCGAGCCTCTGCCTTGTGCAAAAGGTCATAAAGACGGTATTCTTGGGATTTAGGGAGAGTTGATTTGTTAGGAACCACTGCTGAATGTTAGTAAAATCCAGTTGAAGCCTGGTCATAATGTGAAAGGTGCTGGACACAAAGACTGTCATGTCATCTGCGTACATATGGATAGATGCAGAGGAGCAGACAGCAGTGAGGTCATTTAGGAAGATGGAGAAGAGTATGGGGCCAGGGACAGACCCTTGGGGGACACCTGACATTCATGGATTGTGCCCATAACTGTTTGCTGGAGCTGTGACTCCTGGTCATATACAGTGTCTGTTGAGCCCATTCCAACCAAGGATGTCAGCTAGTACTGGGGTACAATACTGCAGTACAAGCATTATTCCTGGGCCATGATGGTTTAAAGAGCAAAGGGCATCATGTGAGTACATGCACATGCACATGTTTAATGCACAGGACATGCACTTTTACATTCCAGCCCTAAATATTGGGATAATAACACAGACTTTCACCAAGTGTTCCAAGAAACAAAGGCACGCAGTTCACATCCACTTGTCTTGCTAAAATATTTTGGGGAAGACAATGTGGTTTAGTGTTCAGAGCACAGATGTGGGAACCTTGAAACCCAAGTTCAAATACCCCCAGAGCTACTGGCTCACTGCATAACCTTAAGCAAATGACTTAACTCCCCTGTGCTCCTGTCTATCCAGTGGTAAATCTGAATAGAGTCAGGACCCCACTGAAAACAAGATGCTATATTTCTGCTGGGCTATCCCGGGGAAAAATAAATAAATATAAAATCAAACTCAAAGTCAGACACAAAAAAACAGATAGATGGTTTCATCAGTTTCCACTGGCTGTTTCATCACATAATAGTACTGTGGAGGACTTTCAAATTTCAGTGGAACATACTGTATGTAATTCTGCAGAACTCTGGAATATTTTGAACAATTCCATGGAGCTCCACTGGAAATGGAATGGCTGAATTTCACAGCAGAGTGTACATAATTTGCTGCAGTGGAAAAAAAATATTTATTTATATTAGTGAGTGGTAAGACCCATAACTTTTAATTGGTGAAGCCATGAATTAATTATGAAATAAATGTGTTATTCCACAACAAACTGTCATGAAATAAATGTGTTATTCCACAACAAACTATTATGTATTTGATATTTATATAATATACATTAGCGTTTCACCAAAGATAAAAATGCTGCAAAACCCACAGGGCCCTAGCTACAGCAGCTAAATCATTTTTTTTTATCTTGCTAGTTGGGTACATCATTTCATTTACCTTCATACTCAGGTACGTCACAGATACAAGCTGTATCTGAGTGCAGTGCCTCACACTGCTGCAAACTGTGAGTCAGTATGAGTTATTCATTCAGTGAACCACACAACAACTGTGGTTCACTCAAAACTCTCACTCTCTTTAAAAAAAAGAAGTACCTGCAAAAATAAAACATGCCCTCCCAAACTGAACACATCACACAACCTGTACAAAAAAAAAAAAAACGGAGCCGTAAAGACTGTGGTAGTAGTGTTGTGCGAAACTGACAAATTTTGCCCTGAAAAATATTTTGCAGAATACATGTATTTCGCAAAATATTTCGCTAGGGCAAATGCAACATTTCATCCATGGAGCAAGCGAAATTTCACCCACAATCTGGCAAAATTCACCATTTGCAGGTGACATTTCACCACCTGCAGGTGAAATTCTGCAATTTCACCACTAACATTCCCCGAGTCCTTGGTGTCTAGTGGTCCCCCCTTCCCCAGGCCACTCACTGGTTAAAAAAAATAAATAAATATCTATATATATATATATATCCTCTGCCTGGTGTCTAGTAGTTGCCCGGCCAATCCCTGGACGAAACAGAATAAAGCCTCCCCCTCCCCCCGAGTTACCCTCATGTCCCTCCCGAGTCCTGAGTCCTCCCAACTCTTCTTTAGTATAAAAAATAAATAAATAAAATATCCAACTCCCTGGTGTCTAATGGACCCCTCATCCTCCCCACCTTGTCAGCAGATAGCATCCACCGTGTTCCTCCCCCAAGTACCCCTATCGAGCCACCGGCACAGCCCTCCACTCTCCTCCATGGCTGTCAGCCTGACTGAGTGCTTCAATGAATGAGCGCATGCCATACAAGCACACGCCATTCACTGAAGCACCCAGTAGGGATGCTGGCCATGGAGGTGAGTGGAGGGCTGTGCCGGTGGCCCAATCAGGGTACTGGGGGAGTGGGTGGGTGCTATCTACTGACAGGGTGGGGGAGTTGGACTTTTTTTTTTTTTACTAAAGGTGAGTTGGGAGGACTCAGATGGGACATGAGGGTGACTTCGGGGTGGGGAGCTTTATTAATTTCAGCCAGAGATTGGCCAGGGGGCAACCACTGGGCACCAAGGAGCAGATACTTTTTTTTCTAAATGTTGGCCAGTGAGCAGCGGGGGGCTACTAGACACCAAGGAGTAGGACCTCAAGAAAAAAGCAAAATTTTTCCTTTTTGTGGTAGTCAGTTCCATATAAAACATCCGGTTGTGTGCACATTCCGCTTGTGTGCACACTTTTCACAGGTTCCGATTCATTTTCTATATTCCCTATGTTAAATCAACCTGATGTGTGCACATAGATTTTCACTTGTGCGCACACGTTTTCACCACACAGAATGTTGCCAGGGAGCTTTTTAATGAGGTGTTAACCATGCTTAATCACCCATTAATTGAGTATCGTGGCTAAACAATAGAGAGAGACCACTTGAGCAGTCTGAGTGTAGCAAATGGATTAATAACAGCTGTTACCTGGAGTTAGCTTAGGTCTGCTTATGTCAGGTTCTGTTGATAAGAACTTATCGGCTGTCACTGCAGCGTTCAAATCCACATCCATATCCAATATGGAGCAGCCAAAATTAAAAAGGAATGCCCTGTCACTGGAGCATAAGGTGGCGCTTCTTCATAAAGCACTTCTACCTGGATTATCCCAAAAAGACCTTGACACTGAGTTCAGGGTGGATGTCTCCTGTGTGGGGTGCATACTGAAAAATAAGGACACAATCTCACAAGAGTGGAGCACCACCAGTAACAAAAACCGCAAAAGGAAACGGGATGGCAAAGATAGCAGGATTGAGGATGCCCTGCTCAGATGGTTTACTGCCACCCATGACCATGGTGTCCTGCTTTCAGGACAAATCCTTTGTGAAAAAGCCAGAAGCCTTGCATTAGGAATGGACACTGAATTCAAGCCCACTGCAGGATGGCTCTCCAGATGGATGGAGAGGAACTGTATTGCTTACAAACAGGTGCATGGTGAGAAGGCAGAAATGACTTTCACAACTCGAAACACTGGCTCCATGAGATTTTACCCACCATCACCTCAGCCTTCTCGCCCCCGGACATTTTTAATACAGACAAGCCCGCACTATTCTTTCAAGCCACCCCCAGGTCATACCCTCTCTTTTAAGAAAGAACTTGTCTACGGCCACAAAAAGAACAAAGAGAGGGTGTCTGTGATGGTCTGTGCCAACAGTACAGGCAGCAAAGAAATACCACTGCTGGTTATTGGAAAATCTAAGAAACCCTGTTGTTTTAAAGGGGTGAATGTGAAGCCTTGCCTGTCCTCTATAGGGTGAATGGAAATGTGTGGATGACATCTGTCTTCATCCATGATTGGCTGAAGGATATTGACAAACAAATGCAGAGGCAGCATCGCAAGATTGCTATGGTAGTTGACAACTGCCTTGCTCACAAGCCAATAGCACTTAGAAATGTACTGTTTCTCCATCCCAGCAGCACTGCCCTGATATACAATTGATGGATCAGGGGAGTAATCCACAATCTTACACAACATTACAGAGAGAAAATTGTTAATAAAATTTGACTCAGACTTGATTCACATGACACATTTCAGTTCAATCAAATTGCAAGGTCCACAAAGATTTTACACGCTATCCACCTGTTGCATGCAGCTTGGGAGGAGGTCATCCCAGTGACAATAAGCAATTGCTTCAGGAAGGCAGGCATTGGCTGGATTCGGCCACATGACCAGGAACACAAGCAAGACAGTGATCTGCCGACTTTCTCAATGGTTGCCCCACCCGGCGGAGGCTGGCTGTCCAATTTGCTGAGTTTGTTGCCATTGATAGTGATGAGCCAGCGGAGTGGGGAGCTAACAGATGCAGACATTTGTGCCACAGTTCTAGATGCGATGCTATATACACTTAATACAATGTACAGTGCACTTTCTGCTTTTTAATGTTTGCTCAGTCATTTTACGGCTTTTAAATTCTGCTGTACTTCAATAAATCGAGCACTGAAACCTACTGATTATATTGTGTGAGCATTTGGTTTATGACTGCAAGCACAACATTGCTTGCTGACAGTGCTGACCGTCATTTTTGGATAAGTGCATTTTCAGTTGTGTGTACATTTTTAGGCAGTCCCAAACATGTTCACACAAGCAGATTGCACAGTATTTACTTATGGCACTAATTATAAGTGCTAATGTTGGCTATACGATGCTGGTTCAACAACACTTTGGTCGACCGGCATCACATCGAGAGGATTTATGCTGACCGCAGATTGCGGTAGACATAAATCCTGTTTTTCTCCCGGTCCTGTTTATTCAACAAGGTGCTTCATCCCCTGAACCCCCCATGTGGGGGGCTCTGCCACCTGCGCCCCCCATACTTTAGATTATCAACTCCAGTCAGAGCTGATCTGGGGAAGGAGTGTAGAACCGGGAGGCAGCATGCCCCTGTGTCAGGTGCACCAACACATCGACCTGTCAGCAACCTGTCAATTTTGTCAGCAGGTTTGTAGGTCACTGTGTTGGTGTCACTATCGGGGGGACATACCGCTAATGTCCATTGTATTAGCTGCACATGTGATGTATGTCTATGAGATATGGATTTCATCTTCATTCAAGGCAAGTGACCTTTTGTCCCCTCACTCATAGCTTCACTACACGTGAGGGTCAAAAGGTCACTGGACACTCATGAAGATAAATTCCATATCTCATAGAAGCACAGCACATATCCGCTATATACAGTAGCATACTATTTTAATGCTTTTATTAGTATTGTACCTTGTTTTAACAAACAAGTACTGTACCTTTCTTTCCCATGAAAATACTCCATCTAGTCAATTGTTTCCTGTGTTCTATTTCCAGATTCTAAATGGAAATAACATTTTCTAAGCGAAATAATGTGTTCTAAATGAACTAACACTTGTTCTAAGTGAAAATAAATGTTTATCCCAAAGTAGCATGATATTTACCAAAAATGTAATATACATTAGAATTCTGCAGTTTTGCTGGAAATTTTTACTTTTTCCATAGAACAACTTTCTATGACCATCATATATGAATTCCGTTGAAGCATGTGGGTAAATTTCCTCAGAAATCTACCCACCAACTTTCCGATGGCCATAAGAAACCTGCCTGAGAGTGCCATCAGATGTTTTGATAGTAGTTAGTTTAAAAACTGTCCTCAAATTCGGCACTTTACATTGATTTTGCAAGGTATATCATGAGAACTATTTAATCATTAAGAATCACATGACAAAACAAATCCACTATTTAAATAAAGCCCCTACACTATGCTTTTGGAATTCCATGGATTTCAAACAAATTATTTCCCAAAAGAATTTTGGAAGTGGAATTGCCCTCTTGCCAGAATTTTGCCAGTGGCACTCCTCATGTTGCAAAGAATAAGAATATTCTGTAATATAATTTCATGGAATGCTCAAGTCTGAGACAGATCGTAAGAACAGTCTGTTGGATTGCCACACATACAACTGCATCTGGGAAATCATCTCTCAGCAAGAAAGAAAATAACATCATTATTTCATGTTGTTTCCTGTGGGTTGTTCTTTTCTGAAACACTTCACTTCAGCAAACCAGTACAAACAACTCTGGTCATGTACAGTTGTCTATTTGTAACTGTCCTATTCCCTTTAACCTAATATTGTTTGTTTGTAAAGGTTTATTCCTTAAGAATATTCCAAGGAAAGGGATGGCCAAATTGAGTATTAGCTCATTTTCAGTGGGGTCCATTACATACAGACAAGTTTCATAAAATGTACAACACATAAGTTAGAGTGTCTAAAATACATATAATACAAAAATGGTTAAAAAATATTCTAAATAACCACAAATATTATGTCTTGCTATCAAGTCAATTCACTTGCTAATCTGGACTTGCTGAATTATGCAGTTATTCCAAAACAAATGTATTCAGATGATCAAAACATGAATGTATATAGACAGACAGTCCGGTTATGGGTGTCCTCATCCCCTCCCCCCCCCACATTTACAAGACAAATGATTACATCTCATTCAAGGTGGGTTGGTGACCCAAAACTATAAAACTAGGGACAGATGCCAAAGCCACTCTACCTGGTATTCAACATACTTGTCCACACAACAGCTATCAGGCATTACTGCCTCAGTGTCATTGGCTTTGGCACAAAGATGGCAAGTTCCATTATTTTCTCAGAGGTAAAAAAAAATGATTGGACCTGGATATCAAGCCTAAAATGAATACCGTGCAAGTACAAACACAGATAGAGGGCTTCTTCTATTTCAGTGCAGCGAGTGTAACATCTGCCAGTATAAATAACCTGTACAATTAAATTAGTTGATTAAGCAGGATATAACACACCATGACTCATAAGATTAGGAGAAATGAAAACAATTTATAAATAATAAAGTGAAAGGTAAACCACTCCTTCTGTTCTGTGCACCCATCTGTTACTGCTAAAGCATGGGTGCTGAGGGCTAATCAAATGTTAATGAAATGTAAATAGTCTGCTGGTCCCAAAGCATTGGCCGAGGAGGAGGAACTCCAGAGCAGCTGTTGCAGTTTGAGGAAACTGCTTCTGTCAGCACCTAAAGCAATATCTCAAATCCCTTTTTGGCAACATAAAATTAAATAATTATGACATTCCTGCATATTTAAAGAGGCAACACTCCTGCTCTAACTCCCCAAGGTCATAAGTGGTCAAAAATAAGAATATCGTTCAAATGAAGTGTTTGATTTTTTTTTTCAAGATACTTAGCACATATGGGCCATTAGTTATGTCTCATTCTGGGCTGAGGACAAACTGTTATGGCTCATCACAACTCTTTATTGGGCCTTAACAATAAAATTATGTTTCTTCAGAGAGTCCGCAGTAGTTCCAGTACCCACTTAAACTGTGGAAGTAACCTTTCATTCACACACTGTTTCTATAAACATTTTACAAGTTATGAACAGCTGGATAAGCAATCAGATGAGCACAGGGAGGCTAAAAGAAAATGAGATTATGAAATACCTAGGAAGGTTAGCCGGGACGCAGAGTGAGGTAAAGTTAAACACAAGAAAGGTAACTAGACTTCCCAATGTGCAAATAGGGGCAATCACATGAGTATGCCTCCCAACCTTTTGCATCAGTGGGGGTGTCCAGGGCATTGCAGCACCATCCCTAACTAATGATATATTTAAATGAACGTACCAATGGTACTAGGAGGTGTCAAGCTGTCCCAAACAGAAGTGGCATCTCACCTAGCCTCTCATGTGTAAATAAATTACTTATAATCACGTTGAGATACAGCATATATGAAAAACACTATACAAATGTCAATTGCATACTATTTTAAACAACAAATTCTACTGGGAGATTCTAAGCTGTCCTTCCTAGTTTGCCAAAGTTTTGTCTATCACTTCAACACATTTTTTCAAACATTTCCTCCATTACATCCTTTGGATTGTGGTCTTATGTTGAGTATAAATTTCTTGATCAGCAACAGTGAAAACTCAGCTTGTGTAATCACTGCCAACTACAGAGAACCACAATCATATTTCACAAGGTATCTTCTTGGTATAAACCCTCCATACTTATCTATTACACACCCATTATTGCTGACATGACATGCATGAGAAGCAAAGGCAGCGCACAGAAAAAGGGCAGTATGAGGGTGCATCAACATTACAAGAAGATAGTTTCCAAAATGTTTGTATTTTGTGAATCTCCAATGCATGTATTTTAAATCATATTAAGAAACAAATGTTAAAATCTGATTTGTTCTCAACAGTTGGAGACCCATTCATTAATCTCTGCTACACTGTCATGTGCAGCCTGATCGCTGGGGTGCATGCAGTCTTCAAGTCAGAATTCCTTCCTGTAGCACTGCTGAATGACTGGAATTTTGCAGTCTGATTCTGAACCAGCATGCTTAAAACAGTTGGTGGATGAACTATTTTAGAAAAACTCTCTCTCTCTCATTGAGGAAAATATTTAAAAGGAACGCATTAAATACTTTTTTAAAAAATAATAGCAATAAGGTACTCCCAGGAGTTAGAGTAATAGTCAGTTACTCATCCTTTAAGGGATATATGGCACTAGGATAAGCCTTGTCCTACATTACACCCCTAGGGCATGATAAAAGAGTGTTAATCGAACCCCTGGTCATGCCTTATTGCAGAAACACCCACTGCAAACTATCATGAGTATGCATATTCTTGTGCAGGGGTAAGCTGAATTGGAAGTGTCTCAAATAAATGTAAGTAATATGCTATTTATGCTGGAGTCCATGCAGTACCATTAATCAGAACACAAATGGTACCAAGTGATGCTAAAGTAATCTTTCTCATTTTGCCTTATATTCTTCCATTCAGTGTCCTGGACTGTAGGATTATACTGCATGACAATATACCTGAACACCAGCAGAAGACAAAAATGAGCAATCAGCTCATGTAATCACTGCCAGCACCACAAACTCAGGACAATATTTTATAATGTAACCTCTTGGCATAAACCCTCATTACCTAGCTATCATAGATCCATTACAGTCAGCAGGAAATGCAGGAGAAGCAAAGTCAGTTTGCAAAACTGGCAGTGTGTAAAATACATAAACAATGAAAAAAGTCAAATCATTTCAGATTTGTGTGGTTAATGTAAACACAGATACAATGAAAATAATAATAATAAACTTTATTTGTATGGTGCCTTTCAAAAACCAAGGCGCCTTAACAATATTAAAATCACAATATCAACACACAAATATCTCAATAACAATAAAAGTCTCATAAGCATACCAGGTTTCCAATTATGTATCCCTGGGGGAATAAGCTAAGTAGCAAAATGTATGAACTTTTTCCCCAAATAAAATCCACAAGAGTAAGATGCAGAGTGCCTGAGTGAGGAGGCAGGATGCAGTATTCTACACCACCTGCATGCACCTGAGCTGGCCAGAGTGAGGAGACAGAATGCAGTATTCTATACCACCTGCATGTACCTGAGCTGACCTGAGTGAGGAGACAGGATGCAGTATTCTACACCACCTGCATGCACCTTACCTGGCCTGAGTAAGGAGACAGGATGCAGTATTCTACACCATCTGCATGCACCTGAGCTGGCCTGAGTAAGGAGACTGGATGCAGTATTCTACACCACATGCATGCACCTGAGCTGACCTGAGTGAGGAGAAAAGCTGCAGTATTCCACAACACCTGCATGTACCTTAGCTGGACTTTGGGAGGAGACAGGCTGCAGTAGTCTACACCACCTAGGTGCACCTGAGCTGGCCTGAGTGAGCAGACAAGCTGAAGTATTCTACACCACCTGCATGTACATGAGCTGGCCTGAGTGAGGAGACAGGCTGCAGTATTCTACACCACCAGCATGCACCTGAGCTGGCCTGAATGAGGAGATAAGCTGCAGTATTCAACAACACCTACATGTACCTGAGCTGACCTGAATGAGCAGGCAAGCTGCAGTATTCTACACCACCTGCATGCACCTGAGCAGGACTGAGGGAGGAGACAAGCTGCAATATTCTACACCACTTGCATGTACCTGAGCTGGCCTGAGTGAAGAGATTGGCTGCAGTATTCTGCACCACTTGCATGTACTTGAGTGGGCCTGAATGATAAGACAAGCGGCAGTATTCTACACCACCTGCATGTACCTGAACTGACCTAAGTGAGGAGACAAGCTGAAGTATTCTACAGCACCTGCATGTGCCTGAGCTGGCCTGAGTGAGGAGACAGGCTGCAGTATTCTACACCACCTGCCATGCACCTGAGCTGGCCTGAGTGAGGAGACAAGCTGCAAGATTCTATGCCACCTGCATGTACCTGAGCTGGGCTGAGTGAAGAGACAAGCTGCAGTATTCTACACCACCTGCATGTATCTGAGCTAACCTAAGTGAGCAGACAAGCTGAAGTATTCTACACCACCAGCATGAATCTCAGCTGGCCTGAGTGAGGAGACAAGCTGCAGTATTCTGCACAACCTACATGACCTTAACTGGGCTGAGTGAAGAGACTGGCTGCAGTATTCGGCACCACCTGCATGTACTTGTGCTGCCCTGAGTAAGTAGACAGGCAGCAGTATTCTATACCACCTGCATGCACCTGAGCTGGTCTGAGTGAGTAGAAAAGCTGCAGTATTCTACACCACCTGAATGCACCCAAGCTGGCCTGAGTGACAAGACAAGCTGCAGTATTCTATATCACCTGCATGCACCTGAGCTGGTCTGAGTGAGGAGACAAGCTGCAGTATTCTACACCACCTGAATGCACCCAAGCTGGCCTGAGTGACAAGACAAGCTGCAGTATTCTATATCACCTTCATGCACCTGAGCTGGTCTGAGTGAGGAGACAAGCTGCAGAATTCTACACCACCTGCATGTAATTGAGCAGACCTGAGTGAAAAGACAGTCTGCAGTATCTTACACCACCTGCATGTATCTGAGCTGGCCTGAGTGACAAGCAAGGTGCAGTATTCTACACCACCTGCATGCACCTGAGCTGGGCTGAGTGAGGAGACAAGCTGCAGTATCCTACACCACCTGCATGTATCTGAGCTGACCCAAGCGAGCAGACAAGCTGAAGTATTCTACACCACCTGCATGAATCTCAGCTGGCCTGAGTGAGGAGACAAACTGCAGTATTCTACACAACCTACATGTACCTGAGCTGGCCTGAGTGAAGAGACTGGCTGCAGTATTCTGCACCCCCTGCATGTACTTAAGTGGGCCTGAATGAGAAGACAAGCTGAAGTATACTACACCACTTGCATTTACCTGAGCTGACCTAAGTGAGCAGAGGAGCTGAAGTATTCTACAGCACCTGCATGAGCCTGAGCTGGTCTGAGTGAGGAGACAAGCTGAAAGATTCTATGCCACCTGCATGTACCTGAACTGGCATGGGGGGAGGAGACAAGCTGCAGTATTCTGCACCACCAGCATGCACCTGAGCTGGCCTGAGTGAGGAGACAAGCTGCAGTATAATACATCACCAGCATGCACCTGAGCTGGAATGAGTGACAAGACAAGCTGCAGTATTCTACGTCACCTGCATGCACCTGAGCTGGCCTGAGTGAGGAGACAAGCTGCAGTACTCTACACCACCTGCCTGTGTGACGAGACAAGCTGAATTACTGTACACCACCTGCATGTATCTGAGCTGACCTAAGTGAGCAGACAAGCTGAAGTATTCTACAACACCTACATGAATCTCAGCTGGCCTGAGTGAGGAGACAAGCTGAACTATTGTACACCCCCTGTATGCACCTGATCTGGACTGAGTGAGCAGACAAGCTGCAGTATTCTACACCACCCACATGCACCTGAGCTGGCCTGAGTGAAGAGACCACCTGCAGTATTCTACACCACCTGCATGCACCTGAGCTGGCCTGAGTGAGGAGACAAGCTGCAGTATTCTACATCACCTGCATGTATCTGAGCTGGTCGGAGTGAGGAGACAAGCTGCAGTATTCTACACCACCTGCATGTACCTGAGCTGGCCTGAGTGAGGAGACAGGCTGCAATATTCTTTACCACCTACATGTACCTGAGCTGACCTGAGTGAGGAGACAAGCTACAGTATTCTATACCACCTGTATGTATCTGAGCTGGCCATAAGTTGTGAAGCATAGAGCTGCACCACTTTTGTTCACTTCATTAGTTTCAAGATAAGGGTAAAACTTGGCAATAGTAAAAACAACCCCTTACTAAATCCAGTTACTGGAATTCCAATTAACTAAAGTTAAATCCCATAAAAATGGGTAATTATAGTTAAGTATATTTTACTGAACAAAGGGAAATAATTTACATGCTAATCTGAAAGAAGGGGAACAATACGTAGGATTCATAAATTTTACAAATATACAATCAAACGTGTCAAACCCAGAAGAAAGCATCACATGTATGCAGTTATGGGATGTGGATGTGTGTGCAGGAGGTAAATTAAGACATTGTTCATACTACATTCTATTTGACATATTACTACTCTGACCACACCACAGGTGAGTCACACACGCTAAATGTAACATTAATTTGACACGTGATGTGATGCAAGCATAGCTAGCCACCTAAAAACTGCACAGAAGAGAAGACAGATACTTTTCAATGTGTTTGGTTTCTGTAAACACAGATAGAATCTAAATCCTCAGAAACATAATGGGTATGCAATGGGTATGCAAATCTTGTGTGTATATGTGTGTGTGTGTGTGTGTGTGTGTGTGTGTGTGTGTGTGTGAGGGTCTGACTAGTGAAACTTAGAAACTTTTTCCTGCTAAAATCTGCAACAATAAGATTCAGAGTGACTGAGTGAACAGGCAAGCTGTAGTATCCTACATCACCTTCAAGTAACTGAACTAGACAAGTACACTACATCATTTGTCACAGATAGAGATGCTCCACTACTTCCACATAATCAGCTTCAAGAAAGGGTCAACACCTGGCAAAGTTATTAAAGAGCAGTGTCGCTTTTTAGTTTTAGACAGACAAATCAGCTATGTAATGTACCCACTATTCCTCACTATGTAAATAAGTATGCATGGTATTATATTTCTGTGCTCACTGTAGAAATAGGAGACTACATCTCTCAGTATAGAAGTCTTGTAGCTAGATACAGTATGCACAATGCATTGTTGTGAAACCAAACATACAAAAGCTTTAGCTTATATTGTTGACACCAATACAGAAATATGGGACAGCATCTCACAGTAATGGAATTGGAAAACAGGTTCTTAGTTTACCCACAATGCCTTGCTATGTACATTTACATAATAGTGCTCACCACTACCAACATGCAGGACTGCACTTCTGAGTAAGACACATTTAAGTCAAGGTTATAAATTACCCAGAACTCCTTGTTGCTTTATGTAAAACATTGACAGCTCCCTGGTACAACATCATTCTGGGGGTGTAACTAACAGACAGAAAACAGGAGATCAAAACACTGATAAAACATAAAATAAAATGACTATGACAGATTGTTTTACAAAACAAATTGCAGCTTCAACATCTGAAGCATGTCTGGCAATGCCAAACTATGTGTAAAAGGCATTTGGGGAACCTTACACATTTACTTTATAAAAAAAAAAAAACTAACTCTACCCAATGAATGAAATTCCAGAATCAAATAAAGATAATTCCATAAAGGTGAGCAGTTACACTTGCTTACGTATTATTCCTCTTTTCAATGTTTTAGTGAGAGGTGGAGCAAGGTAAAATAATTTCAAATGCTGATTAGAACGAAGAGGAACAGCATGTAGTATGCAATCATACAAGAAGACAGATACTTTCCATTTTGCATGGTTTCTGTAAATACACATACAATCACAAGTCTCAATCCCAGTACAAAGCATGATGGGTATGCAAATCCTGTGTGCGTGTGTCAGAGTGCGGCAAACTAAGTGAGAAGGCAATCAGAATGTAGTGCTAAAGCCAATGGCATGGACAGATATTTCCTGAAATGTATGTGATATCTCTGGACAAATTCCCTGCCTGCCTGCAGTGCCGACTGTGGGCCACCAGAGACAATTTTTTTTAGATAACGTATATTGTGAAATATTTGGAAATATCTGATTGCGTTCACATTATTCAGACCTCAGAACAGCAGAATCATACGCACTCAATGCAACAATTCTCCTTCAGATTTGCACAAACAGGTATGTATGACAAGAGGCAATGGAAGCATAACTTGCCACTTTAAAACTGTATAAAACAGAATTGTTATGCCAATCCGTCTGTGAGCAGGCAAGCAGACTAGAAACTGTCTAAACTTTTTTCCATGAGACCAAGTTGAAATATTCACATACAAGAACAAACTGTTAAAACTTTCTTCCATAAGAGCCAAGCTGCAATATTCTCTGTCACCTACAGGTATCTGAGCTAGGTGATCACAGTAAATAATGTGAAGCATCATCAATAAAGAAGTAAACACTAGCAATGCTTGAAAAACAGCCCCTTATTATAACCAACAAATGAATTACCAGTGTCATATTAGTAAGCATTAAACCACGACACAGCATGGTTCTACTGTAGAATTCATCTATACTTGGGGTGGGGTGGTGGGCACAAGGCCACAGGCCGAGTGCCTACTACCACCTAGGCATGAATTAATTCTACAGTAGAACCATGCTGCGGAGCTGATTTGCACTTGTAACATGGCGAGTGCAGAAACAGAGCGTTATGCTTGATAAGAGATTGTAACATGACATTCTGTATTAGCAAGTATAATAAAACGCTGACACAGAGACAGGTAGTTGGAACAAAGAATTCTTGTATTGTGCTGGAACAGGCAGATTTTCCTTTTACTATGGTGAAGAGAGTGGTGAACAGTGATTCAGTTACTGATTACATGCAGATGTGATCAACATTTGAGAATATGTGTTGATTTTGTCTGACTCACTTTTGTGAACTGTGGAATTGTCTCCATTTTTCTGTTGTGTTTGCTGTTTGGCATTTGGCTGATGTGCACGATGGGAAATGCATATATTTAAGTGCACAGGATATCTGAGTTCTGGTGGTGAATGACAAAATTACAAGAGCAAGCATGGTTTATTGAGGAGCAACTATGGTTATACAGTGGAATTAATCTATGATTGCTTAATGGTCACCTGGGGGTACCTAGAACAAACAGTAGAAACACACTGGATACAGAAGTTGATACCAGCCCATTTACAGAAGAAAGGGTTCTGAAAGAACTCTTAAAACTGAAGGTGGACAAAGCAATGGGGCCTGATGGGATTCATCCCAGAATTCTAAAAGAACTAAGGGTAGAATTAGTGATACCACTGACTACCCTGTTTAACAAATCATGGGAGGATGGGGTGGTACCCGAGGACTGGAGGAGGGCAGATGTGATTCCCCTTCACAAAAGTGGGAGCAAGGCAGAAGCAGGAAACTACAGACCTGTTAGTTTAACCTCAGTGGTAGGGAAAATGATGGAATCACTTCTGAAGGAAAGAATTGTTGAGTATCTAGAGGCCAGAGGGGCAGAGGACCCAAGGCAGCATGGATTCACAGCAGGAAGGTCATGCCAGACAAATCTGATAGATTTCTTTGACTGGGTGACCAAAGTAGTAGATCAGGGAGGGGCTGTGGACATGGCCTACCTAGACTTTAGCAAGGCATTTGACACAGTCCCACACAAAAGATTAATATACAAGTTAGCTAGCCTGGGAGTGGGTCCCAAGATGACAGCCTGGGTAAAAAATTGGTTGGAAAATAGGACACAGAGAGTAATAGTAAATGGAGTCCACTCTGATGAAAGGGGGTTACTAGTGGGGTACCGCAGGGTTCAGTATTAGGACCAGTCCTCAATGTCTTTATAAGCGACATTGCAGAGGGACTGAAAGGAAAAGTATGTCTCTTTGCAGATGACACAAAGATCTGCAACAGAGTTGATGCACAAGGTGGGGTGGAAAGGATGAAAAGGGACTTGGCAAGGTTAGAGGAATGGTCAAATGTATGGCAGCTTAGATTCAATGCTAAGAAGTGCAAGGTAATGCACCTGGGAAACAAAAACCCAAGGGAAGAGTACACAATGGGGGTGAGATACTAACAACAACAAAAATGGAAAGGGACCTGGGGGTAGTCATATCAGATGACCTAAAGGTGGGCAAGCAATGTGAGAGGGCAGCAATGAGGGCTGGGGGATATTGGGATGCATAGGAGAGGCATCACCAGTAGAAAACAGGAAGTTATTATCCCTCTGTACAGACAGCTGGTCAGACCCATCTGAAGTACTCGTGCAGTTCTGGAGACCAGTCTTCATAAAGACATAGACAGGATGGAAGCTGTCCAGAGGAGGGCAACTAAAATGGTGCAGGGTCTGCACCAGAAGACATATGAAGAGAGACTAAAGGAGCTTAATATGTATAGCCACGAGGAAAGGAGGGAGAGGGAGGACATGATAGAAACTTTCCAAGTACCTCAAGGGAATCAACAAAGTCCAAGAGGGTAGCATTTTCAAAAAGGGTGTGCAAGAACAAGGGGCTACAATTTGAAGATGGGGCGGCTCAGAGGTAATTTAAGGAAGTATTTTTTCACAGAGAGGGTTGTGGATGCATGGAACGGCCTTCCAGAGGAGGTCGTGGAGTCAAAAACAGTGGTGGAATTCAAGCATGCATGGGACAGTCATAAGGCAATTCTAGGGGATGGGGTAGGAAGAAGTAGGCTGCTGGTTAACTAGGATCTGCAGCTTATCCAGTAGGCAGGGAAATGGGCAGACTGGGTGGGCCAAGCTGTCCTTTGCCGTCAAATTCTATGTTTCTATGTTTCAGTTTATCCAATCCATATTAGTTATTTTAGTCTCCTTTCTAGAGCCATATTACACAGCTAAAGAGAATAAGCATGGGCAACTACAGATGTTATTCAAGTCTGTTTAATCTCGTAGTGAATAAGGGAATGAATTATAATTTCAATGTGAAACAAGGAGAGAAACAATATGTAAGATGCATCCCCATACCAAGCAGACCGCATAAGTATAACACTAACCCACGTCACACCAAAAACATCTCCAAACGACTACAGACAACAGCACTCAGACACGCTCTCCTCCTTCAACTACTCATGTCTGGTAACATACACCCCAACCCAGGGCCGGTTCCTGCTAGCAGGACTAAAGGTCAGGGGTGTGGTGGACTGCTACTGGTCTCCCTAAATATCCGCAGCCTACCAAAAAAACTAACACTATTACAAGGATGGGTTGCACAACATTCACCGGACATCCTGGCTCTGTCTGAAACATGGCTAGCTAGGAATGTACCAGACTCAGCAGTTGCCCTACACGACTATATAATCTTCAGAGAAGATAGAGAGGGCAAGAGAGGAGGTGGCTGTGCCATATACGCCAGAACGAATTTACAACCACTACTGGTCCCCCTGCCCTCACCGGAATATGGGGCACAAGCCGTCACAATCAAAATGACGATTGGCTCCCAAGGGAAACCACTATACATAATGTCAGTCTACATACCCAACAACCAAAAATTAGCCTTTGATTCCATACTAGCCAATATAGCACTGCTCCCCAAGCGAACTTATAATAATGGGTGACTTCAATATAAACTGGTTAACAAAGGCATCAGACCCCTTCAAAGACGCAGCCAAAGCGCACAATCTGACTCAAGTTGTACAGGCCCACACAAGACAAGACCCCAGGACAGGAACTCACACCCTCCTTGACCTCATCCTGACAAACTTCCCCAAACACCTCTCTAATATCAAAGTTCTCCCAGACGTCCTCAGTGACCACTCTCCCCTCTCCTGCCACTGGTCAAACAAGAGCCCACCAAACCAATCCAAAATATCCCACCAAAGGCACCTCAAAAAAGGCGCCATAACCAAGATAATACACTCTCTTTCCACCAGTGACTGGACATCGGTTCACACTGCCCAATCCACTGACGAGGCCCTTACCTCCTTTATCAATATCTTTAACATAGCCTGTGACAAATACGCCCCATTCTCAAAAAGGATTCTAAAAACAAGGGACACCCTATGGATCGCACAGACCCTGCTAGATCAGATGCATCACAGAGTTAATCTCTGGTATAGGGCACTGAACTCCCAGCTTCCCCATGACAGACAACTCTATAGAGAGGTGAGAAATAAGTGCACCAGGGCTATTCGGCTAGCTAAGGCCAACCACTACAAACAAGCCCTCACCTCGACCTGGGGCTCAGGGAACAAATTCTGGAGCAACGTCAAAGAGCTCTGCGGGAAAACTGTCAACCAAATGCCATCCCAGATACTCAATAATGGTACCCTCTCACAGGACCCCCCCACAATAGCCAATGTCCTGAACAATTCCTTCATGGACCTCAGCCATATACTCCCATCAGACTTCTTTGACCCACCCCATTGGGTCCCTGCTACCTCCTACCTTAGGCCCACCCTCCCACCTTTCTGGCTCAGAACGATCTCCTGCAGTAAGGCCAAACAATACCTGTCAAAAGACTTACAACACAAAAGGTACAGCAGTGACTCTATAGATCTCAAGATCTTCCAGCTAACACTACATGTGACCCTCCCACACCTCACCAAAATATTCAACCACTCACTAAGCCTAGGACAATTCCCCACTCTCTGGAAAAGGGGAATTATCACACCAATCCTAAAAAAGGGTGACCCAACCGACCCCGGCAACTACAGGCCAATCACGATACTCCCCCCACTCTCTAAAGCTCTCGAAAGAATAGTGTCAGACCAACTCACTGAGTACCTGACTAGCCATTCTCTGCTCTGCCAAGAACAACACAGCTTTAGAACAGGACACAGCACCACCACTGCACTCCTCGAACTCACATCTATATACACGAGGCTCTTGATGAGAGGGAAATAGCAGGCGCAATCTTCATCGACCTAACCAAAGCGTTCGACACTGTCAGTCATGACCTACTTTTACACTTACTCCCCTCCCTCAATCTCGCCCCAGACACAATACACTGGTTTAAGAACTATCTCATAGACCGAACACAAGAAGTCAAAATCAACAACACCCTATCCGACAAGAATCCAGTTCAGGTGGGTGTACCACAAGGGTCAATCCTAGGCCCTCTATTATTCACCCTTTTCCTGAACTCCATCCCAAAAGCATGCAATAGTAAGCTTCTGCTCTATGCAGACAATGCAGTAGTTTACTGTAAAGAAAGCACCCCTAACTCCTTCCAACACAAACTTCAAATTTACTTTCGTGAACTAGAAGACTGGTTCACAGAGCACCGATTAATACTAAACTATACCAAAACAAAATCCAAGATCTTTGTGCACCGCCAAAGCCCCTACAGTAGCTCCCACCTTAACATCTCCAACTACCAGGGCATCCAAATTGACCAGGTCACACACTTCAAATACCTTGGCATTACACTTGATGCTTCACTTACCTATCACACACACATCAACCACCTCTCCTCCTCAGTAAACACTGGACTAGGGATCCTCTATAGGCACAGACAATGCCTCCCACCACAGGCCCTATGCTTAGCAGTAACCAGCTCTGTCATATCACTGGTAGACTATGGTATTATAATATACGGGAGGGCTGACCTCACGGCCCTGAAACAAATTAACCTTGCCCTCAATAAAGCCAGCCGACTGGTCACAGAAAGTGACCGACTTACCCACACCTGCAACTTTTACAAAAAAGCACACTGGCTGACCTTCAAAGGAAGGCTAAAATACCATACTTGCCTCCAAGCCAAAAACATACTATTGAAGCTTCCACCCACTGTCCTTCACTCTCTCATCCAACCTAACACCCACAGGAGCACCCCAAGGCACCAAACAAGCATGCCCATCCATGTCCCCCACCGAAGGACCGCACTAGGACAAAGGTCCTTTAGCTATCGGGTACCCATCTGGCTCAATGAACTCCCTCCTCCTGTCTCCCTGGCCCCAAGACTAGGTCAGTTTAAAACCGGAATCAAGAGACACCTCATAGACTCAGAGACATGTAGCTGCAACGGATCACTCTACACCACTTCGACCCAGGGTTGATAATCAACCCCTAGATGCTAACCAAGTACTGTTAATGTTGATGCAATTATGTAAAGCACCAACGTATTATCCTTATGAGGCATGTTCAACAGACCCAGGGTTATAAGCAACCCTTAAGAGACTAATCAATCTCTGTAAATGTATGATGTAATTATGTAAGCACCAATGTATAACCCTAAGTTATGAAGCATGTTTGTTAATTCGAAACGAAATCTGTATGTTTGTTCCGACATGGAGCCTTTGCAAAGGAGTCTCTGACTCAAAGATTGTAATTCCGAAACTTTAATAAATAAATAAATAAATAAATAAAATAAATGATACAGCAAAACAGATGGTTTCCAGTTGTTGTGCTTTCTGTAAATACAAATGCAATCCAAAGCATGAAACCCAGTACAGAGTACCATGGGTATGCAAGTCTGTGTGGTTGGGAGGGCAAACTGACTAAAGAAAGTTTGGTACTACAGTCTGGTTATTATTATTTCTCCAGTCAGAAATCAGCCCAGCCAACCCACACACACTGAACACAACAATAATCTTTCAAATCTTTACAAAACAGTATGCATGACATGAGGCTATTCAAGCTTTGATTGCCACCTGAGAAATGCACAAAAAGAGAAGGCAGATCCTTTTCAGCATGTGGATTGGATTCTTTGTAGACACAAATTGAAGCAAGAGCCTTAAAAGCATAATGAGTATGCATATCTGTATGTGTGGGGGTAAAAGCTGTCAAGCAAAATGTAAAAACTTTCCTTCCTTCTAAAATACACAAGAGAGACAAGCTTCAGTATTCTACACCACCAACAGGTGTCTAAACTAACAAAGCACAAAACATAATTTGAGACAGCATAGAGCTCCACATCTGTTTTCATATTATCTCCTTTAAGAAGAGGGTGAAACTTGACAATGACAAATGACATGAGAGAGAGAGATAAACCTGGGTACTACAATCGGATTGTCATGTCACTATTCAGTCTTTAGTATAGCTGATTCACACACACTAAACATACTAGACGGTAGCGATAATAAGAGTATGCATGACATCAGTAGGTGTAGTTACTGCTTACTGCCTATAAATGAAGTGCAAGGCATTGTGGGTATGCAAATCTTTCAGCAGGAAGTGAGCTGTTTAAATGGATCTCAGGGCCGTGACCAGGGGGTACAAGAGCTGCACTTGCAATAGGGCCTGTACGGTCAGGGGGCCCACTGCCTCAGAGGTCAACAATAAGAAAACCTTTTAACAGAGACAAACTTGCAATTTTTCCTTTGGACATTGCTTATCGATTTGAAATTGGAGCTATCAGCAGTGGCAGTAGAAGACTCCAACTCTAGTTTTATTTGGTGGAGGAGTGCAGAACAAAGAAGCAATAGGGCTCATTACTCACAACATTTAATCTTAGTGTCAGTGTCCAGAGGAGGAGTGGGACACATTATGTTGTTCTGGTTCCTGATCATGGTACCAGCAAGTGGGACGGGGGCAGTATGAACAAACTATGGATGCTCAGCAGGACTGCCACAAAAGAATATAGGCTATAAATATAAAATGTGAACTAGTAGTTATTTTATGCTTATTTGTGGGGAGGTGGGCCCCACACAATATTTTGCGGGGGAGGGGGCCCTTATGGTTGTTGGTACAGCCCTGGGGATCTACCAACGTTTGCCATAACAAATGGGAATAGTAAACTATAGGTGCTGTGAATCAGTCATTTTCCATTCAAATTGCCAGATAGTGCTGTTTGCCATGAAAAAAAAATCATTTTATTTTGGTGCTTGCTTCATTTGCATAACCTGACCTTTTTTCTCAGTGCTGCAACACCCAACTGTGACATCATACCAGAGAAACACAGTTATTAAAGGAACACTGTCACTTTTTAATTTTAGATAGACAAATCAGCTATGTACTGTACCCACAATGCCTCACTACGTAAATTAGTATACAGGCTATTACATTTCTGTGCTCACTGCAGATATAGGAGACTACATCTCTCAGTATAGAAGTTTTGTAGCAAGATAGGGGATGCACAATACACTGTTGTGAAAATAAACACACAAAAACTTACATTGTTGACACCACTACAGAAATATGAGATAGCATCTCACAGTAAGGAAAGAGGAAAACAGGTTCTTATTTTACCCACAATGCCTTGCTATGTACATTTATATATAAGTGCTCACCACTATCAACATATGGGACTACTCCTGAGTAAGGCACATCTAAGTCAACATTATAAACTACCCAGAATTCCTTGTTGCTGTATGTAAAAGATTGACAGCTCCCTGGTATGACATCATTCTGGGGGTGTGGCCACACACAGAAAACTGGAGGACAAAACACTGATAAAACATTAAAAAAATGACTATGACAGATTTTTTTACAAAACTAATTGCAGCTGCAACATCTGAAACATGGCTAGCAATGGCATACTATGTGACAAATGCATCTGGGGAACCTTACTATATCACTTTAAGAAATTTTATTCAACAGGCATTACATTCTGCTAGCCATGTCCCTACTCAGACCTCACAACTGTCTCAAACACACTAAATGTAATACTGAGTGTATGCATGATGAAAAGAGATGGAAGCTATCACTTGCCACCTAAAAAAGGACACAGACCTGTCTGCTCCCACCCTCCATTGCCTCACTTACCTAGAATACTTCCTCAATCCCATTTACGGAAGCCACATGAGGTAGGTTTTTGCATTATGATAGAGGATACAACAGGCAGCCAGGCAGTTCAGTGCTGCAGCATCACTACTGATGCAATCTGGAGGTGGGTAAGGACAACGAATTGTAAAAGACATGCTAACCTGAAGCCTGTCTCCAAATGCCATCAGTAGTAATGCAAGGTGTGATGATATATATTGTACTAAGTAAGCTCATGAATATTAATGATGCACGCCCTGCATGCATCTCTAGATTTGAACTCTAGTATAAATACTTGTTGGCGGGCTGAAACCTGACAGATTCAAACATTCTGCGGTAGTGTATGTTCTGCCTGTTTGTTAGTAAAGCTTTTAGAAACTACAGTGTTTGCCTCAGCATTTCATTACACTAGGCCCCAAAATCACGTGGCTGCCAGCTGCATTTACTCCTCAAACAAAGACCCACCATACACTGTTTCTAAGTCTGACCAAGGACTAAGGGTACAAAAGAATGGAAGGTAAGAAAGAAAACAGGATGGAAAGCAGCTATGTCTGAACACTCCAAGAAATGGCCCACTGGGTACTTTATACATCAAGACTGAGACACACTGCATTATCCAGTCAGGATGCTTTGGAAACCTCTTAATACTAGGACTGCCCACTTAAAACAGGGATTTATGGTAAACCTAGTTAAAGGGAAACTGTCATCTACAGGATTTCTTAATGTCTGAAAGCCCATAGAAAGTTAATTTGAGTGAGCCATTGTGTTTATCTGTGAGTATTTGCAGTCCAGAGTTATTCATATGTAAATCAGCCAGTAATTAGGGGCTGGGGCAGCCATCTGTTTTAGGCTCCTGACAGGAAATGATGTCACCGAGAATCTTGGCTCTCCTTTGACTGTAGATTAAATAGGAAATTGTCTGTTTTATTAAGTGTGTTTTAAGGTGTCATTACAACACTTTCTACATTTATAATAATTGCTTTGTACAGACACGCCCTCCAGGATGAAGCGCAGTGTCAAAGGTTTACTACATGACAAAAGGGATTAACTCCCATTGAAATTGCATTGTTTTCTGCAGTAACTCTACTGCAAAATTCTGCAGTGCTGCGCTCCAGCCTGGTGGGCTTCACTGTATGTGCATTGGAACTAGTGAGTTATCACCTTTACATTTCAAACTGTTAGTAAAAAATAATCCATCTTCAGGATTGCTTTAACCTCTAGGCTGTACTGCCAGCTGATCATCAAAACCTACACACCACAAGGCTGGTTCTGTGTTGCCAACAGGTACTGGGGCCCCATATCAGGATATCTAACCCTGGCTGTGTTCATGTCAGTACAGATTTCTGGGGCTGCCACAGCACTGACTTCTGTCTTTTTTCATTCCCTCTATAACAGCCTTTTCTCTTACAATTTTGAGTGTGAACTCAGATCTTCAAGATGCCAATGTGGCTCTGTACCTACTGGCCTGGCATCGTGGGGCCAGCCTTGAAATGTGTAGTTTTTGATTATAAGCTGGCAGTACAGCCTTGAGAGCTGTGAGCAAGTTTTGCTCATCAAGCAGAATGGGTTTTGATTCCAACATGCTCTACTTGTATATTGCGTGAACAGAGCAAGTCACTTAACCTCCCTGTGCCTCCAAAACACTCCCAGGAACAAACTGTAACTCAGTGTGCTTTTCCTGGACAAAGACAATAAACACAAACTGAGCAAGTGTTATGATTCTGAAAATATTATGCTACTTCTATCCAGATTTGACTTGAAAAGAAAAAAATAGGACACAATTACTTGTTTATTAATTGCAAAAACACATAGATGGACAACATTGTTAAACATGCATAACCTGAAAATGTAAAATATAATATGGAATAATATATGGGTGGGTGCGTGTAACCAGAATTTTACACACACACCCGAGGTGTGGGATGATACATAAAAGCACCCCACACCGAGGGTGCATGTAAAATTCTGTTTTTTAGACACACACACATATTATTTTAATTAATGGTGATAACTTTTTTCCCTTTCAGCACAGTTCAGTTAGTGCAGCACTTCTGTCAGAGATAGAGACACACACACACACACACACACACACACACACACGCACACACTCATGCACACACACACACACACACACTAACTGGTTCTCCCTTTTTTCTCTTTTCTTTTGTGGTTTTTTTTTTTTTCCTTCTTTCTTTTCTTACATATGCTGGAAATGGCATTCTGGAAAGTCGTGGGCCATCGGCATAGCTGAGGAGTGTAAGACACGCTCGAAGGGTATGAGTGGCAGGATCAACCAGATTGATTTTTTTTGTTTTCAAGGCAGGATCAAAAAGTTGGATATTTAAAAATATTTTAAATCTTATTTGCCTTAACAGTGTTAGGCAAAGCCTGAGTGCCAGTACCGGAGCTCATTAACAGAGCTGCCATGTTGGGCAAGATGTTCAGCCCGCCCACAGAGAAACTACTCGCCAGTTAGTTTTCTGTGGCTACGCTTGATTGACAGGTGCTGATTACAACCTCCCGGGTGTAACCAAAAATATCAACTGAGAGACTGTAACTGGAGATAAAAGTGCAGTTATCCATATGTAGATAAAAGTGCTGTTATCTGTTTGTAAAGAATGAGCACCATTAATTAAAGAGTATTTTACTTCTTTTGATGAAATTAAAAGTATAACAGTTTCTTACTGAAATACTTTGGACTGAATGGGATTTTCTACTGTAACAATGCCAGAACTCTAGTGGATTATTTTTACTAACAGTTTGAAATGTAAAGGTGATAACTCACTTGTTTCAATGCACATGCAAAACAATTATTATAAATGTAGAAAGTAACTGTTAGATGGTCTGGTAGTGCAGAAGGTTGAGGCGCTGGACACCATACATCATGCCATGCCAGCAACTCTGGTTTGGGAACGAGCCCGGGCCACCAGGGGTCAGCAGGGGTGATAGAGGATCAAGCATCCGAAGAACTGCTATCCTCTCTTGGGGGAGGGAGGTTTGCCAACCCACTTGCTGACTGCCCTCTGGCAGCGGCTGGCAGGTTGTACAGATCACAAGGGCATGTCCCAGCATCATTACGTCGGTGGGGAGGGGGGATGGGAGAAAAAGGAAAAAGGTGGTGGCAGGCTCCATGATGGCCACACTAGCACCCCAATTGGTACCCGAAGTCTGGATTTCACTCCTGGGGTGGGGGTAAAAACTGGTGCCCCTTTACCCCAGCCCTGCCATGGAGGGGTACCTGTGGGGGAATTAGCGGGGGTGTCAGGTCGGGGAAATGGTGCGGCCAGAGACTGAGTCCCTCTGAGGGAGGAATCGGAGTCACCTGGCAGGCCGGGAGCATAAAAATGAATAATTAAAAAAAGATGTAGAAAGTGTTGAAATTACAACTCTTTCTACATTTATAATAATTGCTTTGTATGTGCATTGAATCTAGTGAGTTATCGCTTTTACATTTCAAACTGTTAGTAGAAATAATCCAGTAGAATTCTGGAATTGTTACAGCAGAAAATCCCATTCCATCCAAAGTATTTCAGTAATAAACTGTTATACTTTTAACTTCATCAACAGCAGTAAAATGCTCTTTTAATAATGCATTTCATGTTACACATGTTTTAACAATTTTGTCCATCTATGTGTTTTTGTAATAATACACAAATAGTCATGTCCTTTTTTTTCTTTTCAAGTTAAATCTGGATAGAAGTAGCTTAATATTTTTAGAATCATAACACATGCTTAGATTGTTTTTACTGTCTTTGTCCAGGAAAGGCACACCGAGCTACAGCTTGTTCCCAGGTGTGTTTTAGGGGCACAATGAGGTTAAGTGACTTGCTCTGTTCACACAATATACAAGTAGAGCATGTTAGAATCAAACCCCATTCTTCTGGATGAACAAAACTTGTTCACAGCTCTCAAGGCTGTACTGCCAGCTTATAATCAAAAACTACACATTTCAAGGCTGGCCCCATGATGCCAGGCCAGTAGGTATGTGGCCACATTGGCATCTTGAAGACCTGAGTTCACACTCAAAATTGTAAGAGAACAGGATGTAAAAGAGGGAATGGAAAAAGACAGAAGTCAGTGCTGTGGCAGCCCCAGAAATCTGTACTGACATGAACACAGCCAGGGTTAGCTATCCTGATATGGGGCCACAGTACCTGTTGGCAACACAGAGCCAGCTTGAGATGTGTAGGTTTTGATGATCAGCTGGCAGTACAGCCTAGAGATTAAAGCAATCCTGAAGATGGATCATTTTTACTAGAAGTTGGAAATGTAAAGGTGATAACTCACTAGTTCCAATGCACATACAAAGCAATTATTATAAATGTAAAAAGCATTGTAACAACACCTTAAAACACACTTAATAAAACAGATGATTTCCTATTTAACCTACAGTCAAAGAAGAGCCAAAACTCTTGGTGACATCATTTCCTGTTAGAAGCCTAAAACAGATGGTTGTCCCCAGCCCCTAATTTCAGGCTGATTTACATATGAATAATTCTGGATTGCAAATACTCACAGAGAAACACAATGGCTCACTCAAATTAGCTTTCTATGGACTTTCAGACATTACAAAATCCAGTAGATGACAGCTCCCCTTTAAGTGACTTGTGTAAGGTCTAACAGAGCACAAGTGGCTGTAGTGTGAGCCTAACCTGGGCCTCCAGATGTACTGCTGCAGTATGTGATCTAACTAGTAGACTATGCTGCATTTTATCTTCCCTGTTACACAAAACTATAATAGATACGGTGACTATATCCCTTAACCCTCCTGCTCTGAAATCAGGAACAATGGCTAACACTATCGGGGGCAGACAAAACCACATCAACATACTTACAAAATGATAGTGTTTGGGACAGCTCACAAAGCTTTTTACACTATAGTACAGCTTAGTGTGCAAAATATTTTCTGGAGCAGAAACCAACACAGTATGCCTGGCATTATTTCATGCATTAAATCCCCACTCTTCAGTGAATGAAATGCAAAATTTGGGAGAGACAAAGGAAATTTTTAGACAAAATGAGGAACAGTTGAGAGATATGAAGCTGACTTTCAGGCATAATCAACTGTATATGGCTAAAGTTAACTTTACCATGTGTGCATGGGGGATGCACTACTGAAATCAACATGGGCTTTACATTATGATTTCAAATAAACTTTGCCATCAATAATAAATGTTACATGGCTACAGTATTCAGTATATACCACATAGTCCCTTTAAAGATCATAGCTTGGGTCTATTTACTCTATTAGCATGATGTCATGCTCTAATTTTGGGTTAGGACAGCAGCATGGAATGGATTTGCTCACTAGCTGTTTACCACATATTTGCATTTGATTAGTGCTGCTCAAATGCACAGCAGGATTGATTCCAGAAACAGAAACAGCTTTCTCCACCACAAACTACTGTATGTAATTAAAATGATAAATATTTAATACCTTCTTCATTTTTAAAGACGTTAATACTAGGATGCACACACTGCTATATTTATAGTGCCTAGTTACAAGTATTTGAGCAGAACAGAATAAAACACAACTGAACAGAACAGAACTGAATATAACAGAGCAACATACAATAGAATAGACTTCAATAGAACCGAAGAGCATAAAGGATAGAAGTGGATAGGGGAGGGAAGGAGGAGGGAGAGATGAGAAGAGGAGAGAAGTGGAGGCTATGGAATCCCTCTAAATTGGTATGTGTCTGTGCAGCATGCTAACGTCATCCCTACTTATGAAGCAGGGCAGGCGGACATGATGAACCTTGAGTCTCTTCCAACATTCAATGACTATGTCTCTATGCATGAGAGAGCTTTATATTTGGCTTGGACACTGAGGAAATCCCATGCTCTTTTAAAAGAACAGCATGGGATTTTTAACCTTGATTTATACCATCAACAGATATGGTTAGAAGGTACCTCGCATTAACATCTTTTTATCATCTTTTCTGACAGCATCTTCAACAGTGTGGCACCATATAAGCAGCACCACACTGGGTAGGGAGGAGTAGTACAAGTCCCTAGTGTGGGCATGAAAACTGCATCCTCTGGGATCGGGTGAACTTACTACCAATGACCCACAGGAATGTAGGAAAGTAACAGCAAGCTATTAAAAACCTTTTGCTTCCCGGCAGCAATGCTGCACAGTAAAAACAAGGCTTCACACAATTTATCTCCAAAATGCATCTCCTGCAACTCTGTCACTAACACTGTCTGTATAGATCTGAAGCTTGCCTTCACATGGAGTATTTTGTGCAATTATGGAGCCCACACTTGAGGAATGACAGGGTACAGATAGAGGTGAGGCAAAGAACAGCCACCAAAATGATACAGGGAGAGAAGTAATCATCATAGGAGAATCACTTGGAGGACCTAAACATCTACATTACATGCTGGATGAGATGTTCAAGTGCCTCTGTGGAACAAACAAGGTCACAGCAGTTACCTGTTTACAATGAGTGGTAACAAGGGCACATGGGTCACTCCCTGAAACTGGTGGGGGAGGGGAACTTCAAGAAGGGTTTTAGTCAGTACTTTTTTTTTACAGAAGGAGTGGTGCCACACTGAAACAAACTTCCAGATGAAGTCATCAGGACTGAAACTGTGGGAGGGGTAAAAAAGGGGAATGGGACAGCCACACAGTGTATGGTGGGTCTTAGTTTCAGGAGTAGATGCAGCTCGTGGTCCTCATGCAAAAAATGTCTCGAGATGACACTCTTGATTAGCAAAGAGACATCTCAGGGACACCATTTACCTACAGTAGAACCCAATCATATCAGCTGAGCTTAAGCCTTCAATAAAGCATTCCATGCAGAGCACAACTGTCATAACCAGCTTCTGGAACTGCTAAGCAATTCAACAAGGAATATTGGATGGGAAAAAGATTGCATTCAAAAAGTACACTAAATAATGTAAAAGCAAAACTATTTCAAACTAAACACAGAGAACAGTATACTGTGGTTGTTAAACAGACTTCACTCATGTCCAAATAAAAATGAACAGGATCTAAAGGGACACTTCAGAGAGTCTGATAAGTTTCATTACCAAAATTTGACAGTGTCTCTTTAACAAAAGAAAATACAGTACCTGTTTTAATATAAAAATGGTGGCATTCTTTTTTTTTTTTTTAGATTCTTTCCATTTGCCCATTTTATAAGTGATAATAAGGTGTGAATTTATGCTGATTTTACCACACTTCCTGGTACAGAAGGCACTTGGCCTGTGACATCGTGCTTCACTACACCCCAGGACATGTGGTTCCATCAGCACAATGCATGCCCTGTCATATCTTATTGCGTACTTATAAAAATGGGTTTATTTTAAAAAAATGTAATTAACATATACAAATGAATGTGTAAATATGTAAAAATATGAATGTTTTGACAAAGTAGTTTTTCCACCTACAGGAACTGGATTTACATGAAGTTGTTATGTGATTTCTGTAGTTGTAGTTCCAATAATTTTTTGACTTGTGCCTTTATCCTCTCCCATCCTTAGCAATAAAATTGGTAGGAAGATCTAGACTGTGCTTATATACTGCTGTTTTTAATTTTTTCCCAGGTTTTTGTTATGTGCACTCACTGCTGTTATCATAGAGCTGGTTGTTATGAAAGAGGCATACAGACAGCCTGCATAAGCAGGCATTGAGTCAATACGGTTGTAGTACTATAACATGCTTCTCGTGTCCTCCTCCTCTGCTGTGTCTTTTTTACATGAAGGCAAGCGGCTCATGGCATTTTGGTGATGGGACATGGTATCAGTGACTGAGGTAGTGCGCAAGTCATCTAGGAAGGGTGTTGTGCAGTGAAACCTAGAAATGACCAGGAGCACAGTTTGTTAACAAAGGCACTGCCTCCTGCTCAATCCGCCACAGCCCACCTCCCCATACCAATAGCAGCACAAGGGCAGTTAGTGTGTGCACAGTTAGGGACGGGGACTGTGCAAGTATTAGTTAGAAGCGGTTGTTTAAAATAAATGTTCTTTTCAGCGGAGGCAAGTGTTGTGGCTTGATGGAGGAGAAAAGGTTTTATGGAGGTAACCAAGGAGTTAGTCTGCAGTCAGCACTTAGTAATCATGTGTGTGTGTCTGGCAGTCATAGACTTGTTATCCTGTTTAAAAAATCCTGTACAGAGAGTAGCTGGTACATTAAAAGATTAAAACGGAGCTGTGAAAGAAAAGTACTGTAGTTGCAGAAAGTGTTTAAAAACACGTGCATGGCCTTAATTAACTTGTTTACAGTCAGTGGATTTGTATCATTAGTTAGGGGGAAAAAAGTTTGCCACATATTTTTTGTTAGAATTTTGGTAGGCAAATTTTGTGTGTAGGCCAGGTACCAGGAATATAATGCATTGTGCTGTATTAATATCCAGTCACCTGACTGGTTTTAGTAAATTAAATCTATGGGATTTTTAGTCCCTATTTATAACTGAAAACTTCAGAGTATTATGGCACAGCTCAGGCCACTGTAAAGCGAGTATACATAAAGTTAAGACACATTAAGATAAATTGTTTACAGAGTGTAGGATGGTCACCAGTTGTTTAACAGTTAAGACATTACTATAGAACATCGATCAAGATGTACATTTACAGGAGACATAATTCATTATGTAAGCTTGTTTTCAACATGGTGCATCACACAGAGAGTTTAGAAGGCTGTTCCATAGTCTCTGAGCAGAATAAGAGAAGGATCTTTGACCCTCATCTGAGGAAGCAGGAAGCTATTCAAGGAGATATTGATACAGGAGATCTTATGATCTTAACACTATTCCTAGCAGACGTAAATTTGGCTGACAGTGTCTATTTTGACTGACAAAGTCTTTTGTTAGTCAAACAGCCTAAGAAATTAAACCCAGCTAACACCTGGGGTCAATCAGTTAAGGATGGAATACATGTCATCACAGTGGTGAGTTCTAAAGTGGGCAAGTAAGGTGAATCAACAGATATTAGTATACGCCATACTCAGCTGCTTTAGATCAGTTGCTGCAGTATTCAAAAACACAGAGGAGCCATAGTCAAGAAGAGGGAGTAGACAGCTGTTAGCAATAGCTAGCCATGCCACAGCAGCAAGATAATGGAATCTGGCCTATATGCTGCCCCCAGCCTTTGATTGGTGAGTTTACAGACACAGGCAATATGGCCAGAGTAAAAGAGATGGGGGGTCTAACATAACACCTTTGTACTTAAAAGTAATCACTTGCTGAAGAGAGAATGCCCATATCAAGATGGCGGCCACGCTGGGCTGCCGTCTGTGAGCTCCGTAACTTGGGTTCGGACTTTGTTATTCTATTACTGTTTTATCGCTATTTATTTGTTTTTTGTAGTCCTAAGCAATACTACTGTTTTTGTTTCCGCTAAAATCGAGACGTTTCCGATATCTGAAGAGACTGGAGAGACTGGCCTGTGTGGAGTCCCCTAGCTTGCTGTATGCTGTGTGCTGCATGTTGCGTGCTGGTTCTCCGGTTGGATTTCTTGAGGGATTTGGTGGCTGGCGGCTTGGAGGCTCAGCAGCTGCTTTTGGGTGGTGGAAGAATTCGAAGGAGTCGTAGGAGTCTGAAATTGTGAACGGTGATCTTGGAACTGCAGAGTAATGGTGGAGTAGCGGTTTCTACATGGGAGAGTAACGCAGCCGGACCACAGGAGAAGGTGTTGCCGGTTCCTAGCGAGAGAGGACCGGCTGGAAAAAATAGGAAGTGTGGATAGCGTGCAGTGAAGATCTTTGTACAATTTTGGATAAATCTGGTTCCTCGGTCCAGACGGGGGGACGGGTGTCTCTGCCACCGGAGGGTGGTGGGGTTCATCTTGTTCCCTAGGTGAAGCAGGGGCACCACCTGAAGGTGGTCTCGCCTGCTTCACCGTAGTGAAGGTCGGGTAGAGCCAGAATCTGCAATTGAAACATTTATGCTACCTGTCTGTTTGCCATCCTGAAGGATTCTTGGTGACTAAGAAACCTAAATGTTGGAAGGATGTTGGAACTGCTTGGACCGTTTGATTTGGTGATGTACTTTTGAATTTTCTTTGTTTCTGGCCAGCACTTGTTACATATTGGAAAGCCTAAAACTGAGTTCAACAGAGATTGTTTCAGCCTCGTGAGAGGAGGCTGACAAAATTTTGGACCATACTGAAGTGGTGAGAGCACATAGGTGTGGACACAAAGAAGACCTTGGAACTCTTGTTTTATTTTAAGGGAAATAGTGGTATTGGCTTTAGACTAAGGGGCTTTTTAATGTTATGAGCCAATTTTATGTTAGGGGGCTTGTATAGTCTGGAAAGCTCCTTTTCCCCGCAGTGGTGAGAGTACTGTGGGTGGGGGCAGAAAGATAAAGTGATTTGATAATTTAAAGGCACATTCTGGACACTTATAATATGGACATTGATAGGGTTGATTTTTTATTGGAAGTTTATTTTAAAGGGGTATATTTTTGTTAATGGATACTGTATTTATATTTAGTTGAAGTTATTTAGATATTTGATTGTTGTGTTTATTAGATTTATTTAAAACTGTATGTTAATTTTGTAGAGTAGTTACTTATATAAGTTTGAGTGGGGTAAATAATTGTTGATTTTTTGTGGTGTTAATTATGTGCTGGAACGATAATAGGACAGTCGGGTATTATTCCCCCTCTAGGTTCAGGGACCTTCGTCCTTTCTCCTGTCCCCCCCATCGCCTGGGGTCTTTAGAAGATGTAGGGCTCTGGGGATTGTGAGGGGGAGGAGGAGGGCTGGTGCTGGGCCTAGGGGGGAATGGAAAGGAGTGGGCGGATAGAGATAGTGGGGTCAAGGAGACACCATGGGGTGAAATGGGCACAGGAAAGGGGATCTCCCTGTCTGGTGCCCATACCCAAGGGTTCCGATTATGATCAGCAGGTAAGGCGGTCATCTCCGGAGGTTCATCCTACTCGGGCGGTGTTGTGCAACGCCAGGCCTATTAAAAACAAAACAGCTATTATAGCTGATTTTGTTGGGTCATCTGACCTGGCGTGCATCACCGAGACTTGGCTTGATGAAAATGCTGGGCCAGTCTTGGCAGCAGCAGTTCCAGCCGGTTACTCGGTGATACACCGCCCGAGGCAGGATCGTAGGGGTGGGGGTGTTGCCATATGTTTTAGGCCAGAACTGGGCATGGTGGAGGTACTGGTTGGAGTCACTAGGTCCTTTGAGTGTATCTCAGGCGAGGGTGTGGGGTGCAGGATACTCCTTGTATACTGTCCACCAGGTGACGAGAATGTTTTCCTGCAGGAAGTTGCAGACTTCATTGTCGACCTGACATTGGGGTCCCCCAGATGGTTGGTTCTGGGGGACTTCAATGCCTGGGTCGATGATGAACTCTCACGTTTTGGTCAAGACTTCCTCCAGTTAATGATATCACTGGGCTTCACACAGGTCGTTTCCTCCTCAACCGATATTGGTGGACATTCATTGGACCTGGTGTTCCTTCTGGGGATGGGGATATCTGACTTGGTGGTGGAACCGGTCAGATGGTCTGACCATCACTCCATTAGGTTCAGTTTTGAGGCCACCCCATTAGGTCAGCCGCTTCGGAGATGGTCCGGTACCGCCCTTTAAGGGGTGTGTCCCCGGATGACCTGATGGCGGTGCTGGACCTATCAGGCCTACCGATAGATTGCTCGGATCCAGGGGACCTGGTACATGCTTATAATAAGGCAGTGACAGGGGCCCTGGATTCCATTGCACCTGTTCGTGTTCGTCCTCTCACTCTTCGTCCCAGGTCTCCTTGGTTCGACGAGACCATGAGGGAGTTGAGGAGAGTTGGACAAAGGTTGGAGAGGCGTTGGCGGAAGTCCAGTTTGGATGATGACAAACTTAGTTTGATGGACCATTATATGGCCTATCAATCTGCAATCTCTCGTAGGAAGGCAGAATTCCTGTCCAGAGAGATTGCGGCTGCACAGAATAGACCAGCTCAGCTCTTTCGGACTGTGGACAGACTGTGCAATCCAGTCTGTCTTCAGCCCAGAAGAGCCTTTTCTCCAGAACGGTGTGAGGAGTTTGCTTTCTTCTTTGCAGATAAGGTTGCCAAAATCAGAACGGACGTCTGTTCTTCCCTCTCCAATGGAAGTGGTGATGGTCGGCAGGAGATGTCGAACACCCAGTTTGCATGGTCTGACTTCAGCCTCCCCACAATCGATGACATTGTGATGATCATCTGAGCACTGCAACCGACCAACTGTGATTTGAACCCTGGCCCACACGTCTCTTACTGGATTGTGTGGATAAAATTGGCCCAGTCCTGGCTTTGATAGTGTGGAGGTCTTTGGAGAGGGGGATCTTTCCAGATCCTCTTAAGGAGGCTATAGTTAAGCCTCTATTGAAGAAGCCCTCCTTAGACCCAGATTGTCTAGCAAATTACAGACCCATCTCTAACTTACCCTTTGTGGGTAAAGTTATTGAGAAGGTGGTTGCAGTGCAGTTGGATGGTCATCTGACCAACAACAATGTCTACGATTCTCTCCAGTCTGGATTTAGGAAAAGGCATAGTACCGAGACAGCACTTGTTCGGGTACTAAATGACCTCCTAATAGAGAGAGATCGTAAGACCTGTTCTGTCTTGGTACTTCTCGATCTCTCTGCAGCATTTGACACTATTGATCATGGTGTGCTGTTAGAGTGCCTGCGGTACATCTGCGGATTGTCTGATACGGTCCTCAGGTGGTTTCGATCTTACCTCGAGGGTAGGACTCAGAGGGTGGTGTCGGGAATTTTTTCTTCGGCATCAGTCTCCCTATCCTGTGGGGTACCGCAGGGTTCTATTCTAGCGCCCATGTTGTTTGCAGTGTATATGCTGCCGTTAGGAGCGATTATTAGACGATATGGTTTGGGTTTTCATTGCTATGCAGATGATACCCAGCTGTATATGTCTTTTGTGCCTGGCCAGGATGCTGCCTTTTCGGTATTTAATAACTGCCTTGTTGAGATCCAAGACTGGATGAATGGGAGTTGGCTGCGGTTAAACCCGGAGAAAACTGAGATGTTGGTCGTGGACAAGGGTTGCTGTGAGGCAGGTCTGCTAGATGGATCGCCTTCAGGCTTATGGCTTGGGGGCGTCCAGCTGACGACCTCAGACCAGGTGCGGAATCTGGGCATAGTATTTGATGACCGTCTGACGTTTAAATCTCAGGTGTCAGCTGTAGTCAAAACTTCCTTTTTCCATCTGAGGAACATTGCCCGGGTGAAGCACCTGGTTCCTCCAGAGGATCTTCCAACGTTGATCCACGCTTTCGTTACCTCCCACCTTGACTATTGCAACGCCCTTTACCTGGGGCTACCGGGTTGAACTTGCCATCTGCAGCTAGTGCAGAATGCGGCAAGCCAGGTTGTTGACTGGATCTTCTAGATCCAGCCATATAATGCCTGTGCTCCGGTGGACTGCACTGGCTGCCAGTGTTTTGGCGAATCACCTTCAAGGTCAGTTTGCTGACCTATAAAGCCCTACACCTATCAGGGACCCACTTACCTGGAAAGAGCTCCCTAGTCCCCTCTACTGTCCCTCCCCCACCTCTGATCCACTGACAAGGGATTGCTAGAGATTCCCAGGGTTCATTTAAAAACTTCAGGGGCTAGATCATTTAGCTTCATGGCCCCGACCCTGTGGAATTCTCTACCTCGTCAGGTGCGAAATTGCCCGACTGTCCAAAGCTTTAAAGGAGCTTTGAAGACACATCTTTTTTAGTATAGCTTTTAATGATTTATGTTAGTTTTAAATTGGGTCTATTTATTGTTTTATGTATTGTACAGGCATTTTGGTTATGAGAAAAGCGCCTTTTAAAAATAATGAATGAATGAATGAATGAAAGAGAGACACAGTGCAGGTCCAAGTAATCCAGATTTGAGCTTAGCTTCTTGAGTCTGGGAAAGGATCCAAATAATAATTTTGTTTCACTACAATTTTAGCAAGAGCTGACTTTAGAAGTTACTCTTGTAGAGACTTGAAGTCCTGATTTAGGGATGTTAAGCTAATATTATGAGACTGCTGTGCTGTGATCAAGGATTGAGACATAAACTTAAACAATGCATTGCATAGATTGATAGTATCAGGATGGGACTGATGTACAAAGAAAATAAAGAGTCCTATAATTGACCATTGGGAGACACCTCTAGAAACTTGAAGGGAGTTAAGGACAATATTACTACCCAAACATACCTGATGGTACCTCCCAGAGAGATAGCTCTGAAATCAGTTAAGGGAATTCATTGAGATACCAAAGGAGTATATTCTGGGAAAATAAGAGTTTCTGGGCATCCAGGTCAAAAGCTTTTTTCAAGTCCATGAATATTCATTATCACAATTCAAACTGCCTCTATCTATGGCCTTACTCACGTGATTAGTGAACTTGACAAAGGCAATGTGGGTGCTACGATTACATCCAAACCCATGTTGCACTGGTGTGAGTCACATTTATTGATTTATTATTTAAGCTGAGCAAGCACAATTCTCATAAGAAGATTCCTTAATGGTGAAAGAATGGATATAGGACCATAGATATCAGTGCAGACAGCAGACCTGCCTTTATGAATTAGGACAACCCTTGCAGATGTCCATACAGTAAGCACAGAGGATGTAGTAAGAGACAGGTTGGTAATCAAAAAAGGAAAGAAGAACTACAGTTGTTAACTAGGCTGGGCAGGAAATGTATTTTTCTTTTCAGACAGACATGTAAGGAAAGTAAACTGATTTATGCCCCATGTTCATAAATATTAGATCTGAGCAGACAGGCCAACAAAGAACATTATTGACCAAAATACTCTGTCTGGGACTCCAACATAATTTTCAGTGGGATGCCAACCCGAGATATCAAGTGTTCTGACAAAAGTCCTCTTCCTTTTCTACAGCTGGCAGCTACAGATGAGCAGACTTCCTCACAAGAATTTAGTAAACTCTTGAGTTTCTCAGTGATGATGTTCACGGTTTCCCTATAATGCAAACACACTTGATTTCACAATATGTGTTGATCTCATTGTGCTGGGAAACCTTTTCCAACACTGCATGCAATGACCAACATATTTCTGCATTCTCGACAGCAGAATTCATGCATATTACTCACCAGCTGAACAGAGCACTCACCATCCCCCTTGAAAGTAATTTCGCTCTGTACTGAACTGTTACAGTGCATAAATTTACAGGAGGCAATCTACGGACAGTAACTTCAACTTATTGTTTCAGTGTCCTGTCAGAGATGTGCTGTGGTAGTGCTGCAGAGGTTACACCCATTCTGCATTCTATTTCTAGAAGCCAGCTATACAGCATCAAGAGAAAGTTTCCCTCAGTAATCCTATAATAAAAGGGTGACCCCCTCCCACCCCATAGAAATCCGTCACATTTTGGATAACATTTATTGGGGGGGGGGGGTTGTGGTGATTTTTTCCTTTTGGAAAATCACTGTGGGTTAGAAGACAATATAGTAATTCAAAAATGCTGCCCATAACAAGACAAGATATGTAGTGTAACACTACTGCTCATGACACCAGCAACTGAGGTTCAAGAGTGAGGCAAAATCATTGGGGGCCAACCAGGGGCAGGAAGGTTCTCCCCTCCTCTGGGGAAGGAAGGCAATGAGCTTTGCATCACTACTGCCACCTGGTTGACCATAGGAGGCAGAGCAAGCTGGGATCACTATGGACAGGGGACATCTCCTGATGGTCGCATGAGCACACTTCTTTTCTCATGCTACTACCATCTGAGTCCATGAGACATCCAGGGCATAGGGTAGAACACAAAAAAACACCACCCAGACTGAAGCAGGATCATGCGATGACTCCTAGAAGTCCTAGAGATGGCAAGTGAAGCAGGAATCATCAGTAGAATGGGGAAAGCTGGGTAACAGGGAGTAAAGAAAAAAAAATCAGTCAGCTTTTATGATTCTAAAGAAATGTTTGGGTTGCTTTCAAGGTATTATGACTTCAATGAGATCAGAAAGATGTGGTTAGACACAGTTAAAGCAGCAGGGCATGTTACAGTGAAAAAGATGTGTACGTATGTATTTTGCTCCATTTTTGATCACCCTTTTTTCCTGTCTTGTAAGATGCACTTTTCACTGTTTTGAAACTTTTAACAATTTTTCATCAGCGCTAGACTGATTAAAAGAAGTGCTCCTTTTGATATGGCCATCATCAGATTCTCATTATTACTGTCAGCTGTTTTTGAACAACCATTATGACATCGCTTTTCCTGTGTCCGAGGTAAACTATCATACAACAGAAATTGCTCCCTTGCTTTATGGGACCACTGATATTTAAACACAGCTGAGAAAACTGATGATAAACCTGGGGATAGCCATATTTTTTATATTTTTTTTGTTTAACAAATCGGAAAGACCTTTGAGCCAAGGACTCTTTTACAGAGGTTCCACGTCAAGTCACAAGAATAGCAAATGACAATGATTTCAGTAAGTAGTACAACATGAGGAAAGCAATTACATAAACAAAAGAACAATATGGCCAGATAAATATTGTGTCAAGTGTAGCCAGTAGCCTTGTCTGAAGAGGGGTGAAAGGGATTACAAGGACAGAAAGTACAGGGGGTGAATTGGGGGGTGGAAGGAGCAAAATAAGAGCAAGGAGGGAGATTCCACAATGAAGCTTAAGCGGTATTTAAATGAGTGCTCCTTTTAATTATTTCAATTCTTAAAAAAAACACCAAAATGCTACAGTATAGTAGATTCAAAATAGGGTACATCTTGCAGACAGGAGAAAATGAGTGAACTAGTAATTGAATAAAAAGATATAGGAACAGCATTTTAACTATAAAATGCACAGTGCATCTGCTGTTTTTATGCAAAAGCTTAAAGGGATAGGACATTATTTCTGATGTGCAGCTGTCTGTAAGTTTACTATTTACAGGGATGGAAGTCATACCTCCAGAATGATCCATATTGAACTATCTGAAAAAAAATTAACATTGTAAACCATGTTTTGCAAGGGAGGGGTTTGTTTTTTTTGCTTTGTGTGGGCATAATTCTGTACATTTCCTTTCATGGAACCAGGAGTTTTGATTTGGTCACTGCATGGATTCAAAACTCTGAACCTCAGCTGATAACCTAATGGAACTGTGCTCATAGTTCTAAATTCTGGAGACAGTATGGTGCTATAGTTTGGAGCACTGAGCTGCAAACTTGGAAACCTAGGGTCGAATCCCACAGCCCCCACTTGCATACTGTGTGACCCTGAACAAGTCACTTAACTTCCTTGTACTCCTAGGTTGCACATTGAAACAGGCTTCAGCTTAGAGTACCTTTCCTGGTTAAGCAATTTCCCATTCCCTTTCTGGCTCTGAAATTAAATTGATGCATACAGGGATTTTATGCATAGATTTACAAACAGACATAAAAAGAATCATGGTCCATCCAGTCTGCCCAGTAATTGATGCATTTGTAAATTAATCATGCTATCAGATACATAGCTTCAGAACAATTTACTTTACATTCCTTCTTGGAGCTCACTTTCTTGATGGACTTAATCTTCATTAAATCTTTTTTTTTCGTCATATGTATTACAAAGACTACTTTTACTTAAATTTACCATTTAATTAATGAAAATGAACTAAAATGCAATTGAATGAAAAATGATTAATACAAAGTCAAAACAAAATGTCAAATAATAATCAGTAAATAAACAACCTGGACTGTACATCCATCAAGGTAACCCTCAGTTCCATGATCATTTTTCTCTTGACTGCTCTTTTGGCATCTAGTCCTGTGACCTGTTGAGGAACTGTGTGGTTTCATTTTGTAAGGGGTCTCCACCAGTAGAGCGTGTCTGTATTCCCCTCTTTCTTTCCTTCATCATTATCCTGTCTTACTAAAGACTGGGGCATAATGTGAAATTAATGAGCCATGGAGATCCGCATCTTTTCAGGTGTATTGCATTAGTTATCCATGGAAAAAAGGAAATCTGTGTGTTGATACTTTCTCATGCTTGGGGGGAAAGGACAGTTAGGCAGGGAAATGTCAATACAGTACTTACTGAAAAATTACCATGCTGCATCTTTTAGCTTATCAATATTTTGAGTAGCACTGAATGAAAGATGTACTGTAGGAGGATACTGAAAAATCAGCATGATTTATAACAATTAGCACTGAGTTTAGCGCATTTTCAGAATGCTGCGGGCTACGCATACCTCTTTCTTCGCCAAAATGAAACTGCCCCTCAAAAATAAAATCCAATAAAAGACTAAAGAGGCACGATGTGGGTTGCATCATTGAATCTTGGTTGTAGAGGGTCAGACCACTGAAGAAATGTGTGCGTCCATGTTCATCATGTTTGCTGTTAACTGAGAAATATAGAATGCTGTGAATTTTTGCTTTACAATGTTAGTGTTAAATGTGGGGCAGCACACTCTCGATATGATCAAAGTGCTTATTAGTAGCAAAATGGGGGAATGTCCCTGGTAATGTGGGAGAGAGGTATGGTCCCAGCTTCAAAACTGACCACAAGTTTTTTGTTCATTAGAGAATGAGGGCATATGCAGTATACACTCTCTCTCTCTCTCTCTCTCTCTCCCTCTGAGGAAATAAGGCCATCATCACTTTTTAGCCTACCCCCACACCTTAGCAGTTATGTTATAAGAGGCAATTGATGGGTTCTAAGAGGAGATGAATGTCCATACCACCCATAAACGAAGTCAGGTAGGCAATTCACTTGGGAAAGATTTGGGTGGGGCTCAGGTGTATCTGGGAGAAAATTGAGTGTCTGGCACCAGGCATGGCAGTAGACTGCTGAAACTTTGAAGCATATTTTATGTGTTAAGACACAACCAGAAATTTGTTTAACATGAGAGAGTCACCCTCAGGCGTGTATTAAGGTATGAAGTGAAGCCAAGTGGCTTATGCCCCCAAGGGAAGATTACTTTATATAAAACCAATCCTGCAGTGCTACTGTTATTGAAATGGAGTACTTTCAAGATGAGTTTTATAGTATTTTTCTCTTACTTTGATTATGAAGTAACAGATGAGGGATTCATTGCCATTAATGAAACCATTTTGGGATCTTGAGTAACCAATCAGAGTGCTATATTTGCACGACCCTTCCTTATAATACTCACTGGCAATTATGAGGTATAGATGCACAGAAACAAGACCTGCACTTGAACAATGCAGTCACTAAGTTGATTTCACTATTTTGCAACTTCCATTAGTTGCTATAAGTACAGCATTCAATTTGAAGACAAAACAGTTTACCACGGATTTGCCAGTACTGCTACATTACATAAAGTTACCTGCATGCTAAGGCAATTTTTTTTATCAACAGAAAAGCTTTATTTCTACTTACAGCAACACCAATATACAAACATTTGCAAGGCTAAGCCTGGGGTTCAGTGGGGCAATGGCTGACACTCGCCATGCCCTGAACCAAGTGCTATGTAAGCATACGTGCCCCAAGCATGCTCTGGACACCTGATTCTTTGCAGCAGCCATGCAGCTACCAGCTTCCTGTTTATCATCCCTGTCCTCCTTACCTTGCCACACAGCTGTATGCTTTCATCATCTATGGCTTCATACTGCACCTAACCAGTCCCTTCAAGGGCTAGGTTTCTTATATCCATGAACCTTGATAAGTGTGTGTTTAGCTACAAGGCCTGAAGTGCCTGTATCCAGTCTTCTCCTCTTCCTTGGAGTGTTTTGAACCCCAATGTTCTTTTGCGTGGCCCTAGCCATGCAGCCAGATGGCAAGCCTTTGGCTTCTCTGTGATGGAAGCCCTAAGCTCAGAAGGAGAAGCACACATATTCCCTACATAGCAGTGGCATAGTACAGGCCTGACTTATGCCTGGGGTAATCATTTCATCAGACACCTGGGAGAATGGTGACCTGAAGCCTGAATCCCTAGAGGTTTTCTCCACAATGTGTTTTTTTTTTCTCATCTGGGATTTTTTTTTTATTCCTTGGTAACCAGGTAAGGCCCACTAGGCACAAGGCCTGTTTTCAGGGCTGTCCTGAGAGCACTGAGGAGGTTAAATGCCTCATTCAAGGTCATAAAGTATGCAAGAGGAGGTTGTGGGAATCAAATCCAGGTTTGTTGGATGTACCAAGCTCATTTACAGCTCATTACTCTAACCTCTAGGCTATACTGCTGGGGATGAGGGTCATAAAACCTAGCTTACTAGTGTTTAATTAGGTTTATTCTTCTGGACAAGTTGAGACTTGGATGGTAGCTCTCTTTCCTTTTCTTCACTGGTCACTCATCAATGTGGTCTTCTCTCTCTCCAAAGTCAATGTTCCAACAGCTTTACACATGCATTCGAATTCAGCTCTTTGGACTTCTTCCCTAAGATACCTTTAGCCAAGGACTTGCCATCCTCTGGGGGTGGAACCCTCCTCAAGATGGTTCCTATGCCTATGCTGCTCTGAAACAGTTGTAGTTCGGAATGAAAAAGAGAGCATGAAAGGCTCCCAAAAAAGAAGCTTATCATTCATCCAGTCCATATACTGCACAAGCATGACACTTTAGGCCATCAACTGCACTAGTTACTCCATGCAAATGTGCCCCTTGAACCTGTTAATTGCAAAGCTAAGTCTGAGGTTTGATGAGGCAGCAGGTAACACTTGTCATGTCCCCCCATCGAGTTCAGCGTAAGCGGAATGCTTGTCTCTTTGCTGCCACCGTTCTCCCCCTGTTCTCTAGTGAAGCACCTTTCTCCTTCTAGGCTCCTTCCCTATGGTATCTTTTGCCAATGGACTTGCTGTTCTGTGGCACCTCTAGGAACGGTGCTCTCCCCAAGAGGGTTCCTGTGCCTCTGGTACCCCAAAAGGGTCGTAGTTTATCATGAACAGAGGGTGTGAAAGGTCACATAGACTACAAGCTAATTACACTTCCAAACCTTATGTTGCACAGCTACAATACTCCAAGGAATCAACTGCACTAGTTACTCCATACACAGCTGCCTGCTAAACCAATGAAACAAGAAGACCGTTGCAGCATCAAGGTTTTGGTCACTCCTGGAAACAAGCACCAGTTCTGTGTGACTTTTCTGGTCACCGGTTTCTAATTAAATGATAAAAAAGTTTTCCTTTCAATTCAGTAGGAATCCCCATGTGATTCTTTTTTTCTTCAACTATTAAACATATTTCAGTATAAGAAGGAAAATCATGTGAGCTGACACAAACAGATCTGGAAATCTGTTCCAAGTGACATAGTGACATTAGGCTGGATGTAGAATTCCCTAGCTTACCACCATTTTGCTTGTGGAACCTAGCCCTGCCACATTCCCTCAAATACAAATGAATGGCCCCGAACAGTAGCATGCAGCTCGTAACTATTCATGAGCCCATCAGGTGCCTTTCGTGTACCCTTGGGTTGCTGCACCAGTGCGAGCATCTGGCCCTGATGGCTGCCATCCCTATTTTGAATATGTATAAAAGAGTGTGAAATAAATGTTTCATCCACACCCCCACCAAAGAGATGGGCTAGTAATGTGCTAGAATGTAGCCAATTTGGAAGTGCTTGCAGACACTATGTGATTACTTTAGGGGGTGTTGAGGGTGGGTTTCATGGGTTTCAGATGCTGGGAGACATCTAAGAAGGCATTATTTCATTTTTAAGTACCACCTGCTTGTCTTCAGGCAGACTCTGCCTGTGTGCTGTGCTTGCATCGGGAGCACATGCAAATGAACTTAGTGGTTCAGGACACTGTGAGCACTGATACTGAAGTGTCCTGAATGATAGGCAGTGTTCAGTCCAGGACAGTCACTGGGCACTCCCTTCCTACATCAGATGGGGTATAACCACCAGCAGAGGGAGAAATACTGCTGGAAATACCAATCGTATTCGCTATTGAATTCAGCCCACAGTAACATAGTTCATTCAAGGTCAAAAAGGAATTAAAGTCCATCATATCATGTCTCTCCCCAGACTTCAAAAGCAGTGATAAACAAGTATGCTGTGCAAAGATGTACTGCAGTGGAATTAGTTTCTTAAGGGTGACTTCAGGACCAAAGAATTTCTTTTAATATGCACTTTGCATATCACTTAAGAGACTGCAATCAGGACTACAAGAGGTGCCATTAATGTCTTTAAGGTCTTTAATATGCAATGTCTTTAAAAAGGCAAGTTTCTCTGTGATTCCATATCCACCTTATTATGATTCTCCAGGTAAGAAGACATTTGCCCAGGTTTACCTTGTAGGCCAGTAGTGACTTCTTGTTTACTGTTATCCTTGGTAGGCTATTCCACAGGTTTGCCACCGGTTTAGATAAGAAATGCCTCCTAATGTTAACCCTAAATTCACCTTCCTGTAGGAGAAGGATTCCTTTCTAATGTTACCCCTGTATTGGCTATCTCTGAGCTTCAGGGCATGTGCACGTGGCCTGCTAGAGGACACCATAATAAATCAGCTCATCCTGTTGAACTGGAGAGCCACTTCTTGGGCCTTCTTCTCTTAGTGAATTCAGGGATGTAGACTTCTGTGGCTACTTCAAGCAACTTCAGGCAATTCCCCCCCCCGCTCACTCACATTTTCAAACTATCACTCACCCAAGTCTCAATCCTCATGGCTTGGAAACTTGCCAAGGTTATACCACTGCATAAAGGTGGTGACCTTTCCCAATCGAGTAATTACAGGCCCATCTCCTTACTCCCTCTCTTGCTAAAGTGCTGGAGACCCTTATTTCAAAAAGGCTAACCTCCTTCCTGGAATCTAGTAATGTCCTTAGCTCCTATCAATCCAGCTTTCAGCACTATCACTCCACTTTATCTTCACTACTCTGTCTTACCAATCACATCCACTCTGCTATGGACAATGGCCAGCTGACACTGGCCAACTTCATAGACCTAGCCAAAGCTTTTGACTCAGTCTCCCACTGTCTTCTTCTGTGCCAACTCACTTCCATTGGCCTCTCTCCCTCTTCTACCAGTTGGTTTAGAGCTTGCATCTCCAACATACTTCAGTACGTGCAATTGGGAGACATCACCTCCCTCCCCCCCTTCCCATCATTACTGGGGTACCCCAGGGTTCAATCCTAGGCCTTTTATTATTTTCAGTCTTCATAACTGAATTACCCTCATACAGCTCCACATCCCACATACATATGTATGCCATTGACATGGTCATCTACATGTCCGGCCCTTCCATTTCCAGTGTACAGGCTTCCCTCCAGGCTGACTTTGAAAATGTACTACATTGGTTTGATCTAAATCTGCTCAAATGAAACATGAAGAAAACTGTTGAGATGGTCTTTGGCACTGCACAAAAACTTGCTAGGCTCCCCCCCTTTCTACTCCCTAGATGTCTCAGAACTAGATACAGTGGACTCCTTCAAGTACCTAGGCTTCTGGCTGGATCCTAAACTGGACTTCTCCCAACACATGGATGCCATTCACACCAAACTTCGGCTCAAATTAGGTGCCTTATACAGACACAATGATTGTCTTTCACTCCCTATTCAGAAAGAACTTGTCACAAAACTAATTCTGCCCTCTATAGACTATGTAGATGTTGTATACAGTTCCTCGCCCATACATTCTCTCTCAAAACTTGACCCATTATACAATGCCTTCTGCCGCTTCAATCAGGTCTTTCCTATCAAACACACACTGTTCCCTGTACTTGTCTTTCTCTTTCACTTCACTAGCCTGCCGCTGCTTTGCCCACTGTGCTATCTTCCCTGTTAAGTACTGGTTCGGTATGCTCCCCTCTTAACTCACTAATCTCCTGTCCCCCTCCACCAACTCAGGTTACGCCCTTCACACCTGTCACCCTTGCTCCTTCACCCTCCCGCAACCCCATTCTCAATCTGGAAAATTATTCTTCATCTTTAGGCTCCCCTCACTCTGGTAAATCTCATTCATGCAATTTGCACCTTACCCATGGCTACAGCCCTTAAAAATCTCCTAAAGAGCTGGCCCAGTGGTTTTGAGGGTTGAGGCGCTGGATGCCATACCTTGTGACACGCCGATGACCTGGGTTCGGGAGCAGATTCGGGTTGCCGGGGGTCGACAGGGTAGGAATAAGATTGAGCATTTGGAGGACTGCTCTCTTCTCATGGGGTGGGTGGATCCTGCTTCATGCAGCACTGGCAATCCCTGGGTTCCTTGGGAGCACTGCAGTCTGCATGGGCACGTAGCAAGGGTTGGGTGGCAGCGGGCATCTTTCACTCAGGTGCGGAAGCATGCCTGGCATAAGCAGGATGCCATTGCATGTCCACGCCCAGGCAACATGCAGACAGCAAAACCCCCCACTCCCTGGATAGGTGATGGCATCCTCCAGTGCCCCACCACCACACTCCCATTGCCAGGTTCACTCCACTGGCTCTCCCGGTCCCCTCATCTGACTGGGCTCTGGTGAGATGGGACTGATCATCAGACCAGGTAGGTGGAGGAGTGTTTGTCCCCAATTTCCCAGTGGGGTGGACTTCAGGTGGAAGGTAGCACAGCTGGTGTTGAGTGGGGATTGCCCAAGAGAGAGGTCCAGAGGTAGCGGATGATGAAAAGAGTTAACAAAAAAAAAAGCACCTAAAGTCCCTTCCCTACCCCTGTTCCTGCCTCCCTTCTCATCCCCCATGAAGCAGTCCCCTCATCCCCCCCCCTTTCTTCTTTCTCTCCCCTTATCTCCTAGGCTTTCCTCCCTCCCTCCCTCCTCATCACCCATGAATCAGTCCTCTCATCCCCCTCCTCCTTTTCTCCTCTTATCACCTAGTCTTTCACTTTTGACTCCTGCACTTCACTCCCATCCTTCTGCCTAATAGCAAGTCATTGTATATTCCAATTTTATATATTTGTATATATGGTATATTTTTGGAACAGTCATGTACCTTATTGTATATTGCTCGTATATTATTCAAATGTATTGTTATGTATTTATTGCTATGCGGTAAACTCTGTATTGTTGTTTCTCCACTTCCCCTTTCCCCAGGTCCCACCTGGAAACAAGTCATGGCTCAGTGTGCCTTTCCCAGTTACCACCATTATAAATAAACTGTTTCAACAAACCTCACATCTTACTTTGCATTACCAGCCTGAAGCAGGTGCTTCTGACCTTTGGGCTCCAGGACCTTCGTCTTGGCAAACTCAGCCTGTCTGAAGTTCCTGGTGGCTAAGGCCTGTGTGATAGATATTGGCTACACCCCCCTGAATTTAGGCTACTGGACACTTTCCTATCCTCTTTTGCTTCACTACCCTATGTCAAAACTTTTGTTGCAACAGTACCTCTGAATTCTGATATCTTCTTTTCTACTATTCTAGGTATGCCACCTAGGATAGTACTTTACTATCTCCTATAAACTCTGACTGTACCTGATACTTTACTTATTCCTCTTAATTTCCATCCTGTTAGCCCTTAAGAGTCTACAAAGAAAAATAAACACCTTGAGAAGGTGTGCCTAGTAATGGTAAACTAGGTATAAACGTTTTATGCCTTCAGGCACAGAAATGCATGAAGAGTAGTCCCTTAAAGAATCTATATGAGACTAAAAATAAGAATATACCGATACCCGGGTAAAATAAATTAAATGGATCCCTAAGAGTTTATTATTGCATTGTGGGACTGAGCAGGGGAGTATTAGGAAAACTCCGCTACTGAAAATAGTACTGTGTCCTAAAAATGTTTAAAGGGAAGTGTGGAATATTCTTCTTTTATTAACATTGTTATTTGAATTATAGTCACACTAGTTTGCTTAAGTTAAACTGTTATCCAGGGCAGGTAAAGATATTAGAGAACTTGCCCCTATGTTTAGATATGGTATGGTCTCAGGGCATGGCGATTAAGGAAACTAGCAGCCACCCCGAGACACAAAAGAAAAGAAAAGAAAATGTTTAAAGCCTTCGGTTCCGATGTTAAAGTGAACTGCAGAACTCTCTTACAAAAGGCAATTTTGTGTGTGCTTCTAAATAAAAGAATGTACCTCAGAGCACGTAGCGAGTGCTTGGCTCAGTGAGAGGAGGCGGGGCAGCATTTGCAATGTCAGCCGCCCGCCGGGAAAGTGAAAGTTGTTTGTATTTTTGCCCAGTTCACACTGTAGATGAAATGGGCATTAGGAAGAAAAGGCTCTGCCACGTCAACACCAGAAGCGGCTGTTAGAATTAAAGAAAAGGAGTCTGAGGTTCAGTTAAAGAGCCCTAGGACTCCATGGGAAACAGCCCGGAAAAGGAGTCTGAGGTTGAGTTAAAGAGCCCCAGGACTCCATGAGAAACAGCCCAGAAAAGGAGTCAGTGGCTGTACAGTAATTTTGCAATATCAGCCGTCCCTCCAAAGGCTGTTCTCAAGGTAGGAGGATTCCTTACTAGGCAACTCAAGCCTAGAGTGCCCCTAGGGTGTATTTTTTTTTGTACCCTCAGAGAGGGGATATGCATGTCTGCTAAATTATTTTATACAGTTAAAAACATAAGAAGGCTACATTTTTTTAACAAAGACACTGCAAGACAGTATGTGTATGCACATGATACCAAAGGTGTCATAGGGTTGAAATAAGCAGTCTTTGTTGTAGGAAGCTTTTTGAAACATGTTTCAAGAAAAATAAACACAATAACCAGATAAGCCTGAAATAGAGAACCTTCTCCTTACTTGGCTGCTGTCTTCTAAAACAGGTTTTCTTTAGGGAATAGCGCCCTCTACAGCCCCTGTTATATAGTGCACCTCCTGTCACTCATGGCGTAACTAGGGAAACACTGTGTGTTACCAAGTAATTAGCCCTGAAATTAATACATAAATGGGAAAAACAACCCCTTATTTACTGTTTAGTGGTTATTAATTACTAAGGTGGCAAGCTGAACTTTCTGAGCACCTCTGGAGGGTCACCAATGTTAAATAGACTAACCAAGCACTTTTATATTTTGTATTTTAGGATATGGGCTTTAGTCAGGTGAACTCACCAACAGGGTACTTAAGCTCCCTGCACAGATCTTCAAGCAAATCAGCCTTGGTTGGAGAGAAGGAAGGTCTACAGTGCAGGCAGACTGATATTACAGAAGGTGAAGATAGTAGCCATTCTACATATCCAAGACCGTATGTCTGAGTTGTGCAAGAAACCACTGAAGGAGAAGTTGTCATTTTTATTGCAGTATTTATTTTGTTATTTTTATTATTTTTGTAAATAAATATCATGAAGTGTGTTTTAAATCCTGACAACTTGCCTCATCTATGATTATTTCCCACACGCTGTGGCAGCCTGACTAGTTTTTACTGTCACCAGGGAAAAGGGTATAAGGTTGTTGTCATTGCTTTCTGCCAGTTCCTTGATGTTCACACTGTAAATTATACATTCCCACCAGTGGGAACAAGATCAAAGGTGGCCTGAAACCCAGTCCTCTGTATGACATGTGATTCTTGGAAGTGGTCATTGGAGGTGGAAATTGACTCTGGCTTGTTAGCCCACTTAAGATGACAGCCTGTGCTTGGGAGATTAAAGTCCCCCAGGATCCCCACTATATGTGATTTGGCCACTGTTATTGTGTCCCCAACCAGCCAGGTATATTATGCTGTGCTGAGCTGCCTTGAGCCATCAGAACACCCTCAGAGTGACTCTTCTACCCCTAGCACTAGTCTGACCCTCACCCAGGTGGGCTCTGAGGACCTGCTTGCCCATAATGTCTTTCTTGTTTTCCACAGTGGCTCCCAGCTTACAAAAAAAGCCCCGCCCCCATTTCCTGTCAGGCTTTTCCCTCCAGAATAGTCTGTACCCCTCTGTCCTGGAGTCCCAGTCATATCATTCCTCCACCAGGTCTTTGTAAGTGCTACATAGGCATGACCTTTGAAGTACATCAGGCCCTTGATCTTGCTCATTTTGCTGGGTGCTCTCCTCATATTTGCCTGCATGCATGTGAGAATAGTTGCCCCTCTATGCTTCCTCAACCCCAAGAGTGGGTATCCTTTCCAGGTACTCCCTTGGTCTGCTGTCCCTTCCTCAGTGATATCCCAACTCTGCTTCCTGACCATGAAGTCCACTGCACCAGCCCCAATCCTCTATTTTAAATTCCCTTGACAGCCATACAGACATGTCCATCTTCCTGGTTAGTACCCTCAGTCCATCCTGGTGCAAGTACAGCCCATCCTCGGCATAAAGGTGTATTTTGCTCCAAAAGGCCCTTTAGTTGGCCAGTAATAAAGAAAACCCTTCTTCTTGCATCAGACCTGCAGAAAAACATTAGTCTGATCTCCTGACACTCCTTAGTAGGCTCAGGACTGGAAGTATCTCAGAAAATATCATGCTGGATATACTGTAGTTCCCTTCAGGGGCATCCCAAGTTCAGTGAATTACCTCCTCAGGTTCTCCGAACGAATGCTTTCCATGTCATTCTTGCAAACATCCACAATGATAGTCTGAGTTTCTTCCCATCTGGGCTGCTTTACACTGGATAGCATCTGTCTGAACTATGCTCCAGACAGACAAACCTCCTCACCTGAGCTACTGTCCTACTGCAACAATGCCCCCTACACCTCACTTACAACCCCAATTATAATGTGCCCTCAATTACTACTACCTTGCTGCCCTTCTACCATGCCTTTTCCATCCTCCTCCTCCTTGACAGGTCCTGGTGCCTGGACAGTCTCCACCAGCCCCAGTTACCTATAGATGTTGGATACTGATACTGTACCTATTGCTGGTGTGCACTGGCTTGCTATTCTCTACTCAGAGCTATCCCTCATCCCTTCTAGCAGAGATCACAGTTCCTGTCACTCTCCTCCATACCTTACCCGCACTTTCCGATTGCCCCCCCCCATGCTTAGTGCCCAGGTCACTGGCTTCCTACTCCCACATCCTCTTCAGCTGTTTGATCACCTCCCAGCATACTTGCAATACCTCCAACTGCCACATAAGCCAAGCAGTGTACAGTTTTTGTGAGCACAAACCACCATGCATTAGCTGCACATATATACCCCTTGTCCTCCATATTGTAGGTAAGATGGCATCCATCACACAGTCCTGGCAGTGTCCTAGGAGTGCCTCAATACCAGTATCCTAGATGTTAACCTCCACACCCTCCCCCACCCCCTGGCCCATAAATGCCAGCCCTCTTCCTCATGCCCCAACAGCACAGCCAGTTGCCATTCAAGACTGGCAGCATGCCTCTCTATTGACGCTATTAGCCTACAGAGGATACAGCTGTACGCTCTTTCTCTCAACTGGCAGAATGGCCTACATCACACAGCCAAGACAACATTACAAGTATGCTTCCCTCCTATCCAGTAATCCACACTGTTAGCAAAAGTTGTTAGCCCACTGGCCCACATCCTTCAACCCAACTCCCATGTGGCCAACTCTGTTTGTCTTGAGAGCATTTGCCACTGAGACAATCCACCTCTGACTCACAAAGTGTCTGTTTTATGAGTGTTAGAGTTAGCACAGCACAGGGCTCTTGTAAGTTCTTCTCTTTGTTTCTTTGATACCTGGGTCACCTGAAAGCAATATTGCCTTGTTTCATGAGTGGCCAGGAACATACTGTATAAAAACAATGACAATACAAGACAATCAATTTTTACAAAACCGAGCTATCAAATTAAACAATTGCATGTTCTCAAGCAAAGAAAATGCTGTCTTAACAATGTATTTCTTTTAAAGATCTTTATTAAATTTTCCATTTTTATCAGAACACAAAACAAACATATATCCTGAGTAAACCCATGATCCACATACCCAAAACTGGTTGTGTAACCTATATACAGTACTAACTATGTACAATCACAGCAAAAGGGGTCAACCCTCCAATACCATTACAGGTTCAAATTGCATCCGTATCCTAATATAACACTGTCTTTATTTAACTAGGCCTAACTAGGGGCAACCCCCATAATAAAAATTACAGACCCTCAAAAATTAGCATAACCAAAGCCACCATGTATGGATCAGTAAACCCAGGAGGTGGCCCCCAGCCGTGTCCCCTGGAAAAAGAGAGAGTCCTCTCCGCCCCAAAAACATAGCAGACCATAACTTGTCTTAACACCTTTTCACATGTACCAGCTTAGTTGAGGACCAATTGGATATGATACTACAGTTAGAGCTGAAGATACCTAAACTATATCCATATAAAACTGTGTATTCCTCAAATTAATGTTTTCCATGCTAAACGCAACCAGACAGACAGATCTGTATTCAAGCATTGGTAACCTGCAGTGAGTAAATGGGTTCTAATTTCGACCATCTTTTGTTATATAATCCTTTTCTACCCTCAGAATGCATATGCCTCTTTATTTTTTCCAGAGCCCAGAGAAGGTCCTTTACCCATTGTGTATAGGTGCAAATACTCTTGTCCTTCCAATGCTTCAATATAAAAGCTTTAATCATTGCAGCCATCAAGGAAAGATGGTATTTGGGTGCGGCACCTAATGCTTTTGACATATCACCTAATATACAAATTTCAGGCAATATAAGTTCTGAGTAATCCAGTAGAGGGTCCATATGTTGCTTAACTTCAACCCAAAGAGGCCCTATTTTACTACACTCCAACAACACATGCAGAATATTTCCTGCACCCACACCACATCTCACATCTAAAACACAGATCGGTCTATCTAAGTCAACGATCGCATAGTTTTCTAGGGGTAAAGTAAATATTAGAAGCTATAAAGAACTGCATAATCTTATATTTGGGTATGGGAATATACTTATTAAATTTCCAAATGTCCTCCCAAGTAAGCCTCAGAGGGGCCAATATTCTGTCCCAATACAAGACCCTTGTGGGGGAATTTGGGCTAATATAATCCAAAAGTACCTTACAGACTTTCGAGAGGGATTTCAGTGAAGGATCTACCTCCTTCAGATTGTCCCACGTGAACGGGTTCTCAGGGGGATCCCCTAACTTTCTCGATACCCCCTCTAACATTTTGGTAAGCTGCAGCAATCTGTAAAAGTGCATTGCAACACATCCAGGTGGAAGAGTCACTCCATTGTCTGTTATAACATCCCTTAAGGTTAGTTTCCCCAGTTGATCTGTCCAATGCTTGGTAATTACCTGTCCCCCAATCAGTAAATTGGGATTACCCAGCACAGGTTGAGCTCTGGTCCTCATTTGATTTTTTCCTTTGGGTGGGAGTTAGATACAACCACCAGGCCATTGCTGATTTAGCAATTGGGGTAGAGGTTGCTGTTTTAACACATTTATCTGGTGTTGCAAAAAGCATCACCTCCGGAGAAAGGCCTAGATCATTTAGTATTTGCCTTTCAATTTGTAGCCATATTGGGATATATGTCTCTCCCTCCACCGTTCTAACCCAACGACACATAATTCCCAATTGACCTACCAAATAATATAGATGGAGATCAGGTAACTTTATCCCCATACACACCGTTATGTGGTAAGCACAGTATACTATGTTTCTTTCTAGGGGACTTAGAGTTCCAAAGAAATGCAGATATCAGTTTCCTAATTTTAATGAACCAGAGTTTAGGAATGCTATATGGGGCTAAACAGATTGGATGCAATAGCCTTGGCAACAAGTTCATTTTAACTAATCCCAATCTGGCTGCAAAATTCAAAGGGAGCTTATTCCATCTAAGTATGTCCCCACTAATTGCTGACAGGATCTTATCCATATTTGTTGCTGCCCCCGCCTCCATACTAGCTGTAATCCATATACCCAAATATTTAATTCCTTCTGTCACCCATTGGATCTGGAGTAGTACAAAACCTGCTCTGGTTACATGCGGCGTTAATAGAAGAACTTGAGTTTTGTTTAGATTTAGTTTGTAGTTCGAAACAGTGGCAAATTGTTCTATAATTTCAACTGTTCTGCTGAAGCTAACTGTTGGTTCCTTTAAAAGTAAAAGTATATCATCTGCAAAGACCGAAAACTTCAGCTCCCTCCCCGCTATTGTGATCCCTTTTATATTAGCATCTTTATTGATAGCAATTAACAGCGGTTCCAGGTTTAAGTTAAACAAAATTGGTGAAAGGGGGCATCCCTGCCTGGTCCCATTTTCTAACTGGATCTCCTGTGAGACAAAACCATTACACAGTATCCTAGCTGTGGGAGCTGCATATAAGTTCTTGATGCCTCTGAGAAGGCCCTCAGGGAAACATATCTTCGTCGTCATAGCAAATAAAAAGGAGTGAGAACCCCTATCAAAGGCCTTCTCTGCGTCTAAAGAAATCAGGGCTAAGGGTAATTGGGAGTCAGGCATGTAGCTAATATGTGATGGATTTTCCTAAGGGCGTCACATGCCCCCCCTACCTGGCATAAATCCTACCTGTTCAGGAATAATTAGGGTTGGGGCAATTTTCAGGAATCTGTTAGCTAAAATCCTAGTTAGAATCTTAATATCTTGGTTCATCAAGGCTATAGGCCTGTAACTGCCAGGTAAATTCCTAGGATTGTCCAGTTTCGGGATTATGGTAATGTATGCCTGATATAGCGGGGGATGGGACACACCCTCTTGCATTATGTGACTATAGAGATCTTTCAGTAGGGGAAGTATAGTAGGAAGATGAGTTTGATAAAACTTATCCGTAAGGCCATCCGGCCCCGGTGTTTTTCCAGAAGGCAGACATTGTACCACTTCTGTGATCTCAGCTTCTCTTATAGGAGCTGCCAACTCCTTCACCTGTATTGGGTCCAGTACCGGTAAGAGTATACTATCTAAGAATGTCTTAATTTCCTCCTCCCCAGCAGTTTTGTCCTGTTTGGTAGATTTCTTTATAATAGGATGCAAAAGCATCCGCCATTTTCTGAGGGTCTGTTAAGATTGTCCCAGCATGTCTTATGGACATGACTGTTCTAGCCACTTACCACTCCTTAACTCTAGCTGCTAGGAGTCGGCCAGGCATGTCTCCCTGTAACAAATATTTGGCTTGTATCTTTTCCAACCAGAATTCTACTTTCCTATACATAATATCTTCCACCTCCTCCCTCAGACTTTTAAGTTCATTATCTATTTCTATATTTGACCCTTCCAATGGAGCCAAAGATTCAATTGTCCCCATTATAAACTCCTCCTCGGCACGTCTCAATCTACTGCTCCGTGCAGCATATCTCTGTGCTACACTTGCATACAAGACCTTACAGGTTGGCCACGCTAGGTGTTTATTCTGTGGTGTAGGCAGTTGCTTCTGTATTATCTCCAATAGGGCTTCTTCGAATTTACTTCGGATTGTCCTCTCTACCAGTGAGGAGTCATTCCGCTTCCATCTATATGGCCTAGTAGAAACAGATATCGGCTCCCAAGTCAGTTGAATTGGGGAATGATCCAACAAGAGCTTACACTGTGTTGTCACCTCCTTGTCCTCCCTAAGTGCCTCACTATTGACTAGAAAGAAGTCAATTCTGGAGTGGCTCTTATGAGCCGCCAAGAAAAATGTCATATTATTGCCCCCTGTAGAGTGAGACCGGATTGGATCCACTAGGGCAGAGACCACCAGTAGTTTATTCTTAGCCAGTTTGGCCCTAGACGGATGCCCTCTAGACAGTGGCATCCTATCTTCCCAATTATTTAAGCAGAAGTTCCAATCTCCCGCTAAAATACGAGGTTGCGAAGAAAATAAAGTAATATCCAGCTCATGTAAAGCAAAAAAGTCTGGATTGGGGAGGTTGGACCATATATAGAAGCCACCGCTAACTCTTTGCCTAAAATAACACCAGATATATAAATCCCTTTGCAGTCTTCCCTTGTTATCACCTGTGCGATGGAGTATGGACAGGTTTTCCTTATTAAAATTGCAACACCCCAGAGGCCGTTTCCTTACCTACCCCATAAACCTGACCCACCCACCCGCTTGAGAAGATTTAATTCCTCCATCAATAAGTGGGTCTCTTGTAACTCAGCTACATTGGCACCCACCTGATCGATATGTCTCAAAATGACAGCTGTTTTGCGTCTACCCCTAAGACCTTTTACATTCCATGAAATAATGTTAACACAAGACATTTCAAAGTATGAAAACAGAAAAAATTAACCAAAACATCATTCCTTACCTTAGCTGGTCTGCATCCTTCTCTGACCAGATTTTGGACTCTACCTCTCTCCTTCCAGATCCCCATAAACTCCCCCCATCCCCCGATCCCTGGATCGACCTCCATTAGTACCACGATTCATGGATTAGCCATTTTCTGTGCCCCCCCAGCCCTATAGCCTTAACGTGCAACTCCAGGATGCTGTCCAGTTTGTTCTATCCCTATTTCCACCTTAAACCCCCCTCTCTATTGCCACTAGTTAAATGTTGCTCCCCAATTTCCCTTGTCTCCATAGTTCCAGCTCCCTTGGCCACATGCTTGATGAAGCAACTAACAAATTATATGAGCAGCCTACACCCCATATCCAGTCCACACAGGAGTCTAAACCTATAAATTGAATGAAATGCACCATTTTGTTCCCTTTATCCACCTTCTTTACTTAATCGTTGCCCAGCCCCCTCCCTCACTCCTATCAATATCCTTCATTGATATAAGGACCCTCATGTCAGAGGGACCATCTATAGTACTGCAAGAGAGATGAACTGGTTAATCAAACCCCAAATCAAAAATCACCCTCATCTTCCTTTCTTAACCCGTCCCTTTCGGGAAGAGGTGAAGGCCCCTTCCTAAAGCCTAATGTGTAAAGCCACCATTTCCAACATATCTGAAGACCCAAATAAAGTAAGTCACATAGGGAGGGACTCAATCACTACTCTACTCTGCTCCTGAAGCAGCACATTTAACTTCCTTCCCATCTTCTCATTTTGTAAAAAAAAAAAGGTACAGAACACCCACCCCCCAGCATGGAGCCCAGAACAGTATGTCCCATAACCCCTTAAAATATAACTGTGGGTTGAACATCCTCCTGACCCAAACTAACCAATTCCCATACTAATCTATCAGGCTCCTAGTTCAAGCCCTGTAACCTCCAGGAGAGGTCAGCCCACTTTGGCCCACAAAGTCCCCAATAACAAACCTTTTAGTCCAAGAAAAAGAACAAGTTTGCATCTCATTGCCACCACTATTTAAGTCCCAGCTTGTATGTTATGCCAGAGACTTCTTGTCAGCAGAGATTCAGGGCAGTGATTTAAACAGCGCTGGGAGTTCAACTCGCAGGCCCTCCTAAGCATCACACGCAGTCAGATATCTCTTCTCCCCCAACTGCAATCGAACCATCAAAGTCGCTGGATATTGCAGGTGAAATTTAATTCCAGCAAGGTAAAGCTTCTTCTTGATTTCTGCATATTCCTTTTGTTTCTCCCCGACCGAGGGTGTTTGATCCTGAAAAAAACAAATAGACGCACCATTCCACTGTAGAGCTTTATTTTGTCGAGTATTAGTAAACACATGAGTCTTTTCTTTATAATTTAGAAATCTCAGAATTAAGACTCGAGGTCTCACTCCCGGTGGAGGCATTTCTCTTAACGCTCTGTGTGCCCTTTCCAGATTGTAAGCATCTCCATATGGCGTAGGGCCGAACAGTTTAAACAAAAGATCTTGCAAAAAGGAGACACAGTCAGGCCCCTCAGCTCTGTCAGGGAGTCCTGCTGGAATAAAATTATTCCTCCTGCTCTGAGATTCTTGGTCATCCATCCGATCTTCGGGTTTTTTGACTTGCTTGCGTACTGCAATAAATTCTTGATCCATAGTGGTTACCTTTCTTTCCTGTGAAGTGACTTAGCTTCTACGTCCCCCATTCTCTGAGCTAGGGAGTGTAATGCCGATTTAATAGTGGTGAAATCTACCACCAGTCCCAGCAGCATTTGTTTAATTTCAAGAATGTTCTCCGTAGTTGAATTAGAACCCCGTCTAAATCTATTTGACCTGCCTTTTCATCTGGTGTGGGTGACAGGGACCAGCTAAGGGGTACGAATGATGTTTTGGTTAATTTTTTCAACCGGTTTACTGCCGGGATTCTCACCGCCAGGGGCTCAATATTATCAGCCTCCATTCTGATGCTCCAATGCGGCCTTCTGTGAGCGCCGAACGCTCAATGCTGGAGAATTAATAGTCGCTTCCAACCACACAGACCTTCGAAGTTTCTTGTAAAAGTCCAATCAGGAGCACTTCACCAGCTGTAATAAGGCATGCAAACCTGAAATACAGATCCTGAACCAAATTATTAGCTTTTAAAATGCATAGGGCCTAGGAGCAGCACAGAAGACGTCCTCCCACGCCAGGTTCATCATGTGATCTCCGCTGTCTTAACAATGTAGAAGCAGTTTATCAAATCACTTTACAATTAATTATAACAATTAGGAGAACAAAAACATAACACACGCTGACCTTAGCAGTCTTTGTAAACTACAGTAAACAGTGAAAAACCCTCCATATATAGAGCTAGTCAAAATAACTGACGTGGTCTTGGAAACAGGGGGGCTAGACATGGTAGGGCCAAGCAACCCGCTAACTAGTCAGTTAAATATCCGGGTCCCTGCTGAAATACACTAACCCTGTTCAGCTCCTCTCGAATGAATTAAACCATGATTCAGGGACTTTAACCCTGGATGGTTAAATATACCTATTACTTCCCAAAATTCCTTATAAAGTTTGAATCATCCATTGTTTAACCTGATACAAACCGGCTGCCCAGGTGAAAATGAGTTAATAAGGGCCTTGGACCTTTGCTAAATTCTAAGGCTGAAAGTAGTCCATTTTCTAAAACAAACTGCAGTTTACCTTACTATAGCTTTTAAGGGCTCAGGCTCCAGATCTATGGACTCCCTAACAATGCCACTGTAGACACCTCCTTCACAGGTAATAACCAGTCAACACACAATAGGCTGTAGTTATAATATTATAACCAACTGTCCACTACTCCTTCTGTTCTTGGTTTCCCTTAATGGAGAACTGCACTGAACCTGTAAGTCATTTTTATGACTGCGTAGGCTGAGCCTGCAGCTGTTTTGCGAGAGCTCAGAAAAATCAGTTACCGTATCAGGGCCTGGAATGCTTCCTTTTGGACTTTTGGAATGATCCTTCCAAAAGTGCAAAATGGGTGGTACCAGTTCACCATGGCCACACTATTTCATTGCTGCTCTGGGACATCCATATTCAGTGATGTACTGTGCATGCACAGTTTTGTCAGTGACACCATCTTGGGAATGGCATATGCCATTCAAAAGAACTATGCATGCATGCATGACTATGGTGCATGCATAGTTATGTTGACACCGCCATCTTGCATGTGGAATTCACATGCATTCGGTGGCAGTTGTTCACCATCAGCAGCAGCGCTCATACAAGCTCACCGCAGTCGTATCGGCTTTGGCTAGATTTTGTTTTCCCTGGAGCTGTTTTTTTTTAAATACTAGCTCCCAATCTTCTTATTGCTTCATCTTAACTGGCCTTTTAGTAAAGACAATGGGTATTTCTGATTTTCACATTAATGGTCAATGTCATTTTAGAACTGTATAATGTAGTTTATGTCTTGTGTCAATCAGATGTCTAAAGTACAGCAAGGCTGCACTGTTTAAACAATATAAGAGCTGAACAAGGACATGAGCTACTGTATCTCATGCAGTTCTAAAATGGTCCTTAATAGCAGTGTGTAAATCAGAAGGGCCTACTTTGTTTATGAAAAGGCCAGTAAAGATGGAACAGTGACAGCATGTGAACCAGCATTTGAAAATCAGCTCCGCAGAATACAAAGACTTACAGGTTAAATGCTGTTCTCCTTAAAAAAAAAGTGTGTCACTTTTCTGAAAGTGTTGTAAAAAAAAGTTTTAGACACAGTTTAATTTCTGTCATATATTGTTTTCATTTGTCTTCCCTTCTTTTTTCACTACTGGGTCAATTTGCATGGAGACAAGAAACTTTCCCCCAGAGTTCCTGTGTTTCTGCTGCTTAATCCTCCGCTAAAGTCATGATTAATATTGTGTTTCTGACATCACAGATTATGGTAGAAATTATTAGGATGTCACAAATGGAGTACTGCGACTTCAGCAAAGCAGTAAACAACAAGAGTACATGAACTGTAGGGGACAAGGATCCCTATTCCATATAAATGAACTGAGTAATGAAGAAGCAAAGGAACAGATGTATAGAAAATTAATAAATTATTAACTGAAGTGGGTCAAAATGATGTGTGTGTGTGTGTGTGTGTGTGTGTAGTGGTCAAAATAATGTGTGTATGTGTGAATTTATCAGCACTGTGTTCAATCAGGAGTCAGCTTGGGTTGTTTGGAGGGCTGCTGAGTGGAAGTGGTCCAAGCATTCCAGAGGTTGTTTGCTTCAGGGACAGAGTTTGAGTGACACCACCATGCCATCACCCCCTGGTTGACCACAGGTGGTTTCACAGGTAGCATAGCAAGAGGAGGAGGAATGCTGGCTAGTTCTGAGCATAGCGTACTTTTATGTACGCGCCCTATAACCCTCACCACCATTTCAACTGGGGAAGGGTGGAAAAAACAGTAAAATGCCTACAAATGCAGGAGATGTTAGCAGTACTCACAGGCTCCACCCTGTCCACCCCAGAGAAAACTGATTCAGACATCAGATGGATATGGAGAGCCCAGACAGCCCTGCCATAGTAGGCAAGCCCTGGGGGTAGGTTCTTGGGAGGGAAGAGGCAGTGATGAAGCTAAGAGTAGCCAAGAGCTGATGAAGAGGGTTTGCACAAAGAAGGAAAATGGATAAAAAAATGTGGCGAAAGAAGACAGATTTTGGACTTTTTATAAAACTTCAGACAGCCTCAGAATGCTGCAGAAATTTGTACTGGTCATGTTCACAGTCTACTGCCTAGCGATCAACGGAGATCAATGTGAAGTTCTACAGAAAATTAGATCCCATGTCTCAATGTGGAACAGGGTTCCTGAGACAAAATGAGGGATGTCCCCATACTCAGGGGCAGCTGAGAGGTATAGGACCCTCCCTCAAAAAAAGTTGTTATAACTTGATGGATTTGATCAAAAAGCAGTGAAACTAGAACTGTTCCCTGTGACAAGAGCAGGCATATCACTCAAACCTGCAGCTACAGTATTAACTTTTAGACATAGTACATTTTATTTTGGTAAAGCGACTGAAGCAAGTTAAATGATCCTGCAACAGTTAGTGCACCTTACAGAGTTCAGTGAACCCAGAAATGAACATGCTCATGTTTTGGTGGAAACCCACCCTTCAAGATGTGTACTAGTTTGCATGATATGCTTGTGCTGGTCCCATGGAATGATTCTAGTTCTTTTCAATTTTGAATGCCCCTTCATGGGACAGATGGGCTCAGTTGGGAGGCTGTCAGACTATAATAAAGGTGAGCTCTAAGCATATTTCTCTTTCATCTATTGGTGGGTTTGCTCACTATAATCATAGCCAAGACCTCTGAGGAAAGTGACCTGAGAGTCATCATTAGTGACTTCCTCAAAATATACAGTCAGTGCAACAAAACATATAGCAAGGCAACACTTTGACAGTAGGAGGAAGGAAGTGATGATGCCCCAGTACAGGTCCCTGGTGATGCCTCACCTGGAGTACCATGCCTAGTTCTAGAGTCCACACTTGAGAAAGCACAGGGATAGGCTACAGACTGTACAGTGCAGGATCACCAAGATGATCCTGGGACAACAGGGCAGATGCTATGAGAAATGGCTGGAGGCCCTTAACAAGTGCTTTCTGGAAGCCAGAAGGGAGAGGGATGCCATGTTAAAGATGTACAAGTTAATGAGGGGAAATATTAGAGTGAACACTGAGACAGTGTTTACCAGGAACAGTAGTGGGGAATGAAGGCCAGTTGGTGAAAACTTCTGGAGGGATGGTGGAGCCACAGAACTGACTATCTGCAGAAGCAGTGGGTGTCAGGAGCTATAAATGGGTTCAAAAATGTCTGGGACAGATAACATGGGCTGATCAATTCAGAAAAAGGATCTAAGGAGGTGGAGGGTTAGGGGACGGGGGAGAGGGTTTGGGTCAGGTATCCAGGCTAAAAACTCATTTAAGGTGGAAGGCCAGGGATATTGGTAGAAAATACTTTATGAGTAGACTGGATGGTGTGGTGGAATTTTTATATATCCTAAAGTATAATAACTTTATGTCCTAAAGCTTATTGTACCAGAGCTTATAACTGTTATATGCGATTATAGCCATATAGATATGTTGCTTCTCATATGCTCTAAAACTATCTGCTTTGTTATAACCATATAGTCATGTTGCCTCTCATATGCTTTAAAACTATCTGCTTTGTAAAACAGCCATAATGAATGTACAGTTTTGTGCTGACTAGAACAAAGGAGTTTGTTTGACAGAGATAAGGAAACCTTGAAAATTGAATGAAGCTAAATACAGCTGGTTGTAACTAAGATAAAGGGGAGACACATAGTAAGTATAGAAAAACAACTCCTTATACGAAAAGTGCTGAATCTGAGGTTTTGCTAGAGATAAGGAGAAGCTGTTGTAAGCATGAGATCACTGTTAGACTATGAAACTAAAAAAGGTATATAAGCTTTTGTGAACAATGATCGAGGAGCTCTCTCCTTTAGCTGAGGCTCCCACATATATGTGTGCAGACAATAAACTGAGTTTATTGGAATAACCATTGGGTGTGGTTATTGAGTACATAGAAATTAAGGTAAAGTATAGACAGTAAAGAGAATCTGCGACCACAGTTTTTGGCGTAGTCAGCAGGATGGCTTCGCTTCTCCGTGTCGCGCTGTGATCGGACTGCCAAGTCCCGGCCTCAGGGGAGGGTGGCCCCGGAGGTTCTAGTCCCACCATATGTGTGACGCCTACGGAGCGGTGACAGCCATCATTTACTGTCTTAGGTGCTGGGGTGGCACCAAGAGTGCTGGGTGGGCACTCGGCATCAGGGGACGCCCGTAAAAAATAAGAGTGCTGGGTGGGCACTCGGCGTCAGGGGACGCCCGTGACAAGTAGGGGTGCTGGGTGGGCACTCCAAGACCGGTTAGGCGCCTTTTAGGGACTACAATGGGAAATATGGGGGACCTCTACCAGATGGATCTCAACCTAGTACTGTTAAATATTTTTTTGTTTTGTTTTGTTTTGTTTTTAAACTGCAAACCAAAGCTCTAAAAAAAGACTTGGTTTGGCAGGTTACTAAAATGGCCAAAAGAAAACCTTTGAAAGGGTTAAAACCTTTAAAAGGGTTAATAGCTGCAGTGTTTGGAAATTATCATGAAGGTCCTGCAGTCAGTTTTCTTACTCAGACTTGTGTATCGGAAAAGAAGAAGAAAATACCTTGGCACCGGGTAAGTCTGAATTTTTTCTATTCAAAGTTGTTTTATGTCTGTCTGTTTTTTTCTGTAATTCGTATACTAAACAAGGTAATGCTCCGTCTTTCTTGTGCATATTTTCTAGCTTATATCTGTGTTCTGTAATTATGTTCTGTTGTCAAGGTTGCGAGATAGGATTGACTGCCTTAGGTGCACAACATGTTACAGTGTAAAAAAAAAAAGGGAGCTTCTTTGCCTCATAGCTGACTGTTTTAATTGGTTTCATTTTTAATGAAACATTTGTGCTGCCTAGATAGGGTCATTGAAGAACTTTTGTATGTAGTTGTTGGTTAGAGCAGGTAGTGTTAAAGGTGAAGAAATATGACGTCATAGATTGCAATGTGCAAAAAGAGTTGTAGTTTGCAAGCAACGTGCCAAGCCACTGCTAGGTAAAAATGTAATGTGTTAACAGCTATAAATGGCTTTATCATACTTCTAGTTAAAACCAGAAACTTTTTGCAAAATGGCAGAGTGCCATATTTTAGCTATGCGCCAAAAGGTGTAACCATGTTATACTAGATGTGTTCACTTACAAATGGTGTGTTGTACTGCATTTTAAAAAAAGAAATTAGAATGTGTTTAAAAAGTGTTTTGTTCTGGAAAGATTTGGCATGGCAATATGTATAAATGTGTTGGTTTAAAAATTGTCAGTGTTACAAGACAGGCAGGAGGCAGCACATATATCTAAAACACGTTCAGTTTTCTAATAAAACTATGGGCATTACCTCAGCAAATTAGTGTCAAATAATGTCAGTCTTATTTTGTGTTAAGTATTTCTTTTGTGTATGTGTATGTGTGTGTACTGTCTTGGCCAGCAGTTTTATTGTGTGCTCTATTATTATTTAAAGATATTTAATATTAGTAGTGTTCAAGGACACTACAAAAATAACTGGGTTTGAACGACCCTTGCATGCACACTGTGACCTTTTGCACGTTATTTGACCTTCTTGTGTTTCAACATTTTATGTTACTACCAGTTCAAACTTGATGTGTATTCCATACCTAAAGCACAACTTTTCACACAAAATGTATGTTTTCATGAAAGCACACTAAGAGTGAACCATGTAATTTGACTTTTTATTGCAAAACTACTATTCTAAGTAAAGAGAAACACATTTTTTTTCCTTCTCATTTCTTCTGACTTACAGCTGTTTTTAAGGGTTTACCATCTACAGTCAAAAGCAATGGCTTTTGTTTTTATGTGTGACCATGGTGTAATCATTTTTTTTTTGTCTTTTTAAAATGCATTCTAAAAGATACGTACGTACGGTATTACCATCAATCCGGATTTTTTATAAACTCAGCTGACATTTTGTCATGCTTAGGATAAGTGAACCCAGGGACGCTTGCTTCTTTTTATCCTATGAAAATAATCTTGTTTTATTTTTAAACTTGTGTAGGTTTAGTATTTTGTTGTTTGTCTGTGTTTCTTCTCTTTCTTCTAGAGAAAAAGAAGTTCCCCATCTTTATAGTAAGGTATGAAACTTACTAAACTAATTGTAATATTATCTTGTTATAATTTAAAGTGTAGTAGGTGGGGATCATGTCACCATCCACAGCTAACTTTTTTATTGCTACAGTATTCGAGCTGTCTCTTCCACCTCAAGCTATGCCTTCCACCAGTAGGAGCTTGGAGGGAGGGGGTAAGCTACCCTTCCTCCCTTCCAGTGTAATACCCACAAAGGTTGCAAGGTACATCACTGTTCCCCCAAAGGGGTAAAAAAAAAAAAAAGTATTTGCCAATAACTGTTTCTTATTTACAGGTTTTAGAAAAGACCCAAGGTATTTTAACAGCATAACCCAGCCCAAGCCCTTCTGTTTTCTCTAGTGCAAACAGTTAAATCTCACACCTATTATTGGTACAAGGGTTTCTGCCCTCAGCAAGTAATCAGTTACGCTGGAGGGTAGAGTTGTGTATGTATGTCCACACATATTCATTCTTTTGATTGTCTTTTCAGCTTTCTTATCCAGTCAAAACAAATGTAAAACAACTTTTGTCATAGCCTTACAGCAATGAATGCATTTTTCAACCAGTAAATTCACAGTACTCTAACATTTCTGGACTCTAAGCTAAGTTTACAGTCTATATGTGTTGTTTAAAATGTATTTTATGCATTATGCTCAATACTAAAATTGTTCTATTACAAACATGCTTATGTTTCATGTTTATATTATAATGTTTTGATATACATCTTGCTACACTGTATCATGTGTGTATTCAGAAAAGTGCTCCACATGTATAATGTTTTTAATGCTCATAACCAAACCTAAATACTGGGGCCAGCATTGCTGACCCACCCCACAATATGTTCCAAAGCAAAACCAAAAGTAAAATTAATGTTCCGTTTGTCTTATTACTCACAGGTACCCCTAAAGAATAAGTGTACTCTATGCAGGTTTTGTCATTTTCAATTTTAACAATTATAATATGCACAATTTAGATTGTACTCCAAACCTATGCTTCAAGCCTTACCTCACTCAGTACTTTGGAGTATTTCACTATACAGGGTAAAAAAAGGTAGACCTTTTCACTTGTCACAGGTGCAATAGGCACTGTTATTAAATTAGCATAGGCCAACAACATATGTATTTGTCCCACTAATTGCATTGTGTAAAAAGGCATATTGTTATGAACAATATGTTTAAAGCGTGTTATTGTAACATTACAAGATTTTATAACTCAGGTCTCAGTCAGGCCTGCTTACAACAGACAGGAAAATGATGTTCATCACTGTCATAACTGCTTCTGTGATTTAAAAGCAGGAGGTAACCATAACATTGTCATGATTTACAGATGGTCAAATGGTATAATTGAACCTCGGCCTGCACCCCCAGGTGTGCAGTTAATGTCCCATTTTTATTTTTTATCTTTCTAATTGCCAGAATTTAGGCTCTGTCACACCACTCTTTACAAAACAAAAAGTAAATGGTTTAAAAGATTGTTATTTATGTGTTTTTAACTCAGTGTCTAACACACTTTGCAAGTTTGCAGGTTTCCACGGTGTGGCACACATAAGATCTCCACGTTCAACAGCAGTAATACTTTCATCTAAGTTGCCAAGACCTTCATCTTTTTCCTTAAAAAAGAAAAACAACTGCCACCGTTTTGATGTTATCACCATCTTTGTGCCTGACTGGTTCCTTATAAGGACTATTGCATAAATCCAGTTATTATTACCTCTGCAAATGTAATGTTTTCAGCAAAATTACACCTATTTGTAGAACTTTAAATCAACTAAAGAAGGTCCAGTCAGTTCAGACTCTGCAATCAAGCTTATTGTTTCTGCTTACTATAAAGTTAAGTCTGGGTTAGGGGCAATCCCCTAAATTCGGCCAAAAGATTCTTCTTCAATTGACCTTCAAGCAATACATCCATTTTCTTCACTGCCGCTTGTTCCAAACATGGCTGGTACTTTCTACAACCCTATTGCTCTGTTATGGACTGTGTTCTTAATGGTTTATTACCTTTTTATGGACTGTTAATCTTTATGCTGGGGTGTAATCAACTACCACAAAACAAATGCCATGCCAGTGTGTGTGTGTGGCTACTCCATTAAAAGGACTCAATGTACCCCTGGCCAGTGTGCCTGCCGTCCCAACCTGCAGCCAGAAAAATGAACACTGACTTTCTACTATGCTGGTGTTTTGTTTTTAAATTACTGTCTGCATTGCCCCATATGCCTTGTGGGGTTACCACCATTCTGCAAATGACATTTCACCTGTACTGTAACTACACCAGCCTGTGGTTACTTATATAAACTTATGAACTATTAATTTCATGGACTATTATGTTTTATAAGGACTTATCTGTCAAGAGACATTATCAACAAATTCTTCAATCAAGCTCCAAGGGTGTGCCACACCTCAACACAAGGTAGCATCTACCTTATTCACTCTCAAAGTGAATTCCATGAACTCTTTATCATCAACAAAATTGCTATGTTATATTGTGTTATATGTGGTGTCACATGTTAGCATTTTTTTCACATATTTCAATTGTGGTGTTGACATCCCTCAATTCTGTATTATGTTTTACAAACACCATTGTGTTCCATCTGTAACTCCCTCTGTATCAACTCCAAGACAAAATGTTTTTTTTTATAAATGCCTTAACTATCTGTATGCTGGCAACCAGTTTTAAATCATATAAATAAAAAGGGGGGTGGTTAGTTGATACAGAGTATCAAAAGGGGGGAGTGTGGTGGAATTTTTATACATTCTAAAGTATAATAACTTTATGTCCTAAAGCTTATTGTACCAGAGCTTATAACTGTTACATGCGATTATAGCCATATAGATATGTTGCTTCTCATATGCTCTAAAACTATCTGCTTTGTTATAACCATATAGTCATGTTGCCTCTCATATGCTTTAAAACTATCTGCTTTGTAAAACAGCCATAATGAATGTGCAGTTTTGTGCTGTCTAGAACAAAGGAGGTTGTTTGACAGAGATAAGGAAACCTTGAAAATTGAATGAAGCTAAATACAGCTGGTTGTAACTAAGATAAAGGGGAGACACATAGTAAGTATAGAAAAACAACTCCTTATACGAAAAGTGCTGAATCTGAGGTTTTTGCTAGAGATAAGGAGAAGCTGTTGTAAGCATGAGATCACTGTTAGACTATGAAACTAAAAAAGGTATATAAGCTTCTGTGAACAATGATCGAGGAGCTCTCTCCTTTAGCTGAGGCTCCCACATATATGTGTGCAGACAATAAACTGAGTTTATTGGAATAACCATTGGGTGTGGTTATTGAGTACATAGAAATTAAGGTAAAGTATAGACAGTAAAGAGAATCTGCGACCACAATGGACTCTTGGTCATTATTTGCCGGCAACATCAAGGTTAATTGCTCCCATTCTACTAGTACACCCACCTATGGTTACCACCCATTCTGTTTCATGTGGGATAGTCCTGTTTCCTGCACCCCCATTCCGTCACCAACATGAAGTGTCAGTGGGATGCCAAATATCCTGATTTTCCCCAGGTAGAAAGGTGCTGGGCTGGAGCTGCACTTATTTACATTTCGCTGCTTAAGCCATCACACCAGTGTCTTCTTCCTGATCAGGCTTCTGCCTCATCTATTGGTTTGGCCCTGAATCACAGTCTTTGACTTCTGCTGGCCATTGGGAGGAAAAGGGGGTGGTTACCTCTGCTGGTTGGCTGCTTTGCATTGTGTACACCAGCGGGAGTTTTTTTTTAACAACTTCTTTATTAAGTTTTGTATTAATGAAGACATACACACACGTATCCCATGAGTCAACTCAGGGTCCATAACCCCAAACTGGTTATGGTTACTATATACAAGAAAAATATGTACACACACTGGTGCTCTGCATCATCTGTCTTAACATGTTTCAAGTCTCATCAACTTACCACTTGGGGTAGGCAAATACATTTTATAAATAAAAAGGACATCATTGATCCCCTACCTGCCCATCCCCACATAGGCTGTTAAGATATCCACTTACTAATAGCCTACTATAAAAACTGTTTGCACCTGCATCCCCTGAAAAGAGAGAGAGTCCCCCCACCCTTATAAAATTAGCAAAGCCCTGCATTCCTTTAATGTCTACTAAGTTAAGCAGCACCTAAGAGTATTAATATTTTGCCTTAGAGATGTAAACACACAAAAATCAAACAGGAAATAACATTAGAGTGTAATAAACAAAATTTAGAACTGTCCATGTGGAAAAACCTCTATATTCCAGCTACCAATATTTAACTACTTGCAGCCTGACAGACAGACCTGCAGTTGGTCACTTTCGACCTGTATAGAATAAACTGCTTCCATGACCATCCACCTTTTATCATATAACCCTTTCTTGCCCTCCCTAAGCATTTGCTTCTTTGTTCTTTCCATTACCCTAATGAGGACTCTCACCCATTGCTCATAAGTATAGATGAGGTCACTTTTCCAATGTTTTAAAACAAAGGACTTAACCAGGGCTGACATTAAGGAGAGATGGTATTTACCCGTCGCCCCTGTAACCTGAGCCATGTCACCCAAAACACAAATCCCTGGTGTTATAAACTCTGAATAGTTCAATAAAGGGTCCATGTTTTGTTTAATATTAACCCACCAGGGCTGTATTTTGGAACAATCCCATATCACATGCAGAATGTCCCCTGGCCCACAGCCACATCTAAAACATAGGTCTGTCTGTCTAAGGTGTCGAGCACATAGTTTAACAGGAGTGTAGTATAAATTGGAAGAAATAAAAAATGGCAAAATATTGTACTTGGGTATAGAAACATATTTGCAACTCTTCCATATACTTTTCCAATCCGGCCTCAGAGGAGCTATATTCTTGTCCCAATATAAGGTCTGCATCGGTAAATCCGGGCCCACAAAATCCAGTAGCACCCGGTAGACTTGTGATTGTGGTCTAAATACATAGTTTACCACTTTTAACGTTTCCCAACTAAACGGCTGTTTCTGGGCTTCACCTGGTTCTCCCAGCACCTTCCCCACAAGGTTGGTAAGCTGCAACCTTTTAGAAAAGTCCATCTTGCCACACCTTGATGGAAGAACCACCCTACCCTCTATTATAAAATCTGCTAGATTGAGACCAATCAATAGGGCTGACCATTTTTTAGTAATTATTTGTCCCCCAAGACAGAGATTCGGATTACCCAACATAGGTTGTTCTCAAGCTCTCATTTGTGCTTTTCTCTGGATCAGGGTTAAAAAGGTCCACCAAGCCATTACTGTTTTATTTATTGAAGTAGATTTTACTTTCTTAGGCAATCTTTCTGGATTTACAAAAAGCAACGCCTCCGGGGATAAACCTGCGTCCCCTAATATCCTCATCTCCACCTGTAACCAGGTTGGCTCATACTCCTCTCCTTCCTGAATTGTACCCTACCTTCCCATGAAACCCAATTGCCCAGCCACATAATCCCAATGAAAATCTAGAAGTTTAAGACCTCCCATATGCTGTGGAAGATGCATACTACTATGCTTTTTCTGGGTGAGGGGGGCTTAGAATTCCAAAGGAATTCCGATATTAATTTTTGGACTTTAATAAACCATATTTTAGGAATAAGTATGGAGCCAAATGAATGGGGTATAGGAATCTGGGTAATAGATTCATTTTAATCAGTCCTAACCCAGCTGTAAAGTTTAAAGGGAGCTTATTCCACTGAAGAACATCTGATCTAATTGTATTCAGCAGTTTTACCAGGTTTGCCTCCACCCCTTCCTCTATATTCGCAGTAATCCAGATGCCAAAATATTTGATCTGTTGTGGGGCCCAGTGAATCTGCAGGGGCTCAAAGTCTGCTTTATATAAATGTAAGGTAAGGGGAAGTACCTGTGTTTTGGTCAAATTCTGGATTGGGCGGTGTAGGGCCATAGACAGAAGCAATTGATAATTCCTTACCCAAAATAACACCTGAGGCAAAAATTCCTCTACAATCCTCCCTCTCTATAACCTGTGTTACTACATACGGACATGCCTTCCCTACCAAAATTGCCACACCCCTGAAGCCTTAGCCTTACCAGCTCCTAGGACCTGACCCACCCAGAGTTTTTTAAGAAGACTCAGTTCCTCCGTCAGCAAATGCGTCTCTTGCAGTGCTACTATATTTGCCCCCATTTGTTGGAGATGTTTCAAAATGACTAATCTTTTTTTCTACCTCTGAGGCCTTTAACATTCCAAGAAATAATTTTAATAGTCACCATTTTGCATGCCCTGCTTTTCCCTCCCATAGTGACCTTGGACTCTCTCTCTTTCCCCCATCCCCTTAATCCCCCCACCAACATCCCCGATCCTTTGATCGCCCTCCTAAAAGATACAGACCAATAGATGAGCATGTCCCTGTGTGCTCCTACGCCCCCCACCTTCCTTACAAGAACCTCTCCAGGCCCTACCGTGGATATTAGCCTCTTTAAGATCTCAAAGATCCTCATTATCCAGCCTCCTCAGACTCCCTCGTTTTTATTGTCATTTAGGATCCCAAAAGAATAGTGACCCATTCTCTCATTTATTAACAAGCAGATATTTTGACCCAACACAAAATTAAATCAGGCACACATTGGGGCAAAAGGGAACCCCCTTCAAACTCAGGCACCATAGCATTGGGCAGGGGATAAGTCCCCCAATAAAAAAAAGAAAAATATAAGAGGAACTCTATAAATGCCCAATGAGCCTTAAACAAATAAAGGTCCCCACCCTGTGTGCCTCCATGTGTTTGCTACTAATATGGGTTATACTTTAACCGCAAAGATAGGTCAAAATTAACTAAAATTCTGCTGTCACCAGCTAGTCATAAATATGGCTCTAGCCACTCACTCAGCATTCGCTGGGTCAAACTGTAGTTCCCCTGTCCAAAATCGTGTCCCAGAGAGTCAAACAGTTCAGAAATAGCCCCAAATACATTAACAATAACAACTAGTAAACATTCCCTGCAGCCACTCAGTCCTGGTGCTGTTTATGCGAATAAAGAGAAATGATAACAATTATGACCATAGAATATGAGTCTTAAATTCTCCAGTCCCCATTTGATCTTACTCAGCTTTCCCACCGGTAGCATCTCAAATCCTGCCAAAACTTCCCTCCTTCATGCAGTTTCAGGTTGCTGGCTTGAAAAGAGCAGGGAGTCCCACCCGCAAACCTTCGAGAGCATCCCTAGCAGTTAAATATTTTCTCTCTCCCGATTGCAGTTTCACCATCAAAGTTGCTGGGTGTAGAATGCTAAATTTAACCCCGCAAGATACAGCTTTTTTTAAATGTCTTCATACTCTTTTTGTTTTTCCTGAATCGAGGAGGTTAGATCTTGGAACAACCAAATAACTGCCCCATTCCACAGGAGATTTTTGACAGCTTTAGCTTTGTTAAGCACATGAAGCTTTTCCTTATAATTCAAAAATCTCATTATAAGGACACAGGGACGTGCTCCTGGTGGGGGAACTTCTCTCAAAGCCCGATGCACTCTCTCTAAGTTGTACACCTCTCCAAATGGCATCGGGCCTATAAGTTTCAGCAACAAATCTTGTACAAAGGACAAACAATCCACTCCCTCAGTTCTCTCAGGCAGGTTGTTTCTCTGACTTTGTGCCTCTTGATCCTCTACACGATCCTCCAGCTTCCTGACTTGTCTACACAAAGCTACCAGTTCTGAGTCCACTGCAGACATTTTCTTTCTTGGGAAGCAATCCGGGCTTCCACATCTCCCATGCGCTGAGCCATGGCCTGCAAAGTTGGTTTTACAGCTGAAAAATCGACCACTAGCCCTTGTAGCAGCTGTATTATCTCCAGAATATCGTCCGGTGATGAATGACTTCCCTCATCTACCGCTGGCTGATTCTCTGTGGCATCTGGAGTTGTCGACTGGGGTTTCGGGTGCTTCATCACCGGGGCTCGCGCAGCCAGAGGTTCCAGGATTCCACACACCATTTTGGCCATCATTCTCGGCCCTGCGTATCTGCCTCTAGACGCCAAAAAACCACACTGCTATGCTCCGTTTCTTCAAGCAAGCCACCCGGTGCCACTCTGAAGGGAAAGTTTCAAAGCTTAGTCTACCACAAGTAAGTCCAGTATATGTTTTAATGTGGCGAAACTGTAGCGAGGCCTAGGAGCACTACCGAGGACGTCCTCTCGGTTTTAGCTCATCATTTGATCTCACCAGCGGGAGGTTTAAACACACTGCTGTTTCTTATTACAGACTGATCAGCTCTTGTTTGTATCAATGGAAAGCTGCTGTGGGTGGTTGAAGTGTCTGATGTTGTTTCTGCCACATACAGCTATTGTGGGTGTTTGAAGTTGTTAATGCTACAGTCGTAAACTCCGTGAACCGAACTATGGCTCAGTTTTCTTACTCTCCCTCACTTTGTGGAGAACATCATATGGTTCAGATAAGTGTAATATAGAAACATCTTAATCTATTTTTATGAAAGCTGCAGGAGTTCTAACTTCTTCTGCTTGGCTGATTGGCAGTAGAGATGAAACATTTCTTTAAGATCAATGTAGAAGATTGGATTTTTGGAGACCATGCTACTATTACAAAAAAATACTAAATATGATTACTTGAAAACATGAGCAACAGACACACAGAATAGAAAGGAGTCTGGTTTGTGGATTCTGGGTGATTTAGTTGAACAATGGAAAGCATTTCTCCTCCCGCCTTTCTTTTTGGTACTGAAAGGAAAACCTGATATGTGCTGTGTTCCCCAAAAAAGAATAAACAATACAGCAATAAGTCCTCAGGAAGAAAAAGCCTGTTAGCCAGAAATGTGCTTGGTTGTGACTTTTGTGAGCAACCTCTTCCCTTCCTCCACCTCAACTAACTTGCATAGACAGTGAAGACCAGAGCCTTGTTTGTAAAAAACTGAGAGAATAGAGACTAAAGTCCAGAGTTATGTTTGTGAATTGCAAAAGCAAACAAAAAAAATGAGACATGAGTCTGGAGATTTTTTTGTTGGAATATAGGTTTCAAATAATTCTGTAATATTGACAATTTGGGGGGCACAGCTTGAATTTCCCTTCTTTTTTCCTTTGTTATGCGCTGCTGTCTTTACTGGAGAATTACAGATTTTTTACATATGACTTTCCAATATAACTCTCCGTAGTGAAATACACATTCCCAGATGGTACTTTTTACTTTATATTTCGTGCACTTAGCACATTCTCACAAAGTAGCACATTGTGTTACTTTGCACAGAGTGAATGAAATAGGTGTGTTTACAAACAGTGCTAGTGGGATATTGCTCTTCTTTTTTTGTACTCGTGACATTTGACACATTCTGACAAACGTGTTCTGGGACGGAATTTTGTATGAGTGTTCAAGAGACATCTAATTAATATTAGCTACAATGTAGATAGCATCAGGATGCATTTTCTTTATGGATTTTTTCAAATATTGAAACAGCAATAGATTTTACAACTGCTGAATCTTGGAACCACAGAATAGAACAGTGGATTTGACCTTTAAGCATTTTAATGGGATGGGTATTTGTTATGGGTGCTGGAGCATTACTGAGCTTAGGAACCTTACAGAAATAATACAGCCATTTGAACTGATACTTTTATTTAAAGAAACAGACAGATTTGATCTTTAAACATTTGCTTTGGATATGGATGTATCCGCTGAGTTTTGAAACCTTAAATAAATAACACAGCTATCCCAATCGATGCTTCTTATTTACAGGAACAGACAGTTGAACCAATTACTTGATGAGTTTCATTGGTGTTTAACAATTTGTGTTTTGGGATGTGTGCAATGTTACAACATTTGGTTTTAAAGAAGAACAATTCAACAAAGTAAAAAACCAAATAAAATAATAAAAACTATTTTGAACAAAGGGAGGCATGCACTGGTTTTGTATGGAATAGATGGTGTTTCTGGATAGCAAGCTAATGTTATTCTTGAATACAGAACCCAGAAACTGATAACCAACAAGATACTGGTAACATTACAGGTCTGCGAAGTGCGGAGTACCTGTAATTGAGCTCTGTATATTGCACTTTGACAGACAGGATATTCCAAATGAATCACTGTAGGACTGAAATACTCTTTATCAGGTTACAGTTGCTGTTAAGCTCTTAAAGATGATAGGAACAGTTTTTACACCTCTAGATGCCCTCCAGTTGTCCCTCTAGTGTCTACCCAATATTTTGATATGTTTTTGACCTTTTTGTTAAAGTAATAATCTAATTTTGTTGCCTCTGTAACTACCCTGATTGTATCTCTCATTATCAGTTGCTGCTGTCTCTTTTCATGCTGCCTGAACATTCTATGATATCAATAACACAATTCGGGGCAAGTCCATTGAATAGCATGCAGTGGTATTATTGATGTCATAGAATGTCTTAGAAATATGAAATAAAAGAGCAGTAGCTGGTGAGGATAGCAGAACTCTATGTAGATCTGACGGCACCCCAAATCTAGATGGTTTATTTATGAAAATTGGTCAGCACATATCAAAATACATAACTGGCATGGAAAGGAAGATGGAAATGCAATTAACTATGTAAAAATCCTCTCCTATCTCCTTTAAGAGTAAGGACAGAACTTGTCAGCTATAAAAATAACATGCATGTGCATATGTGGGAGTTAATAAATAAAAAGATATTTAAAAACACCTATTTTTCTCAGATATGATTTAAGAAATGTGATGGCATTGGATGAAGAGTGCTGTGAAGTACTCATTGGTTATAAAAGGGGTGGGTCTAGGGGCGGGGTTTGGGATGTGGTTTATTTAAGCAATTGTGATCGAGCTGGCAGTTGCATCCTAGGGATTAATGACTGTGTGGGAGGCTGGGTTGCCCAAGATGTAACTGAGGGCAACCACCCAACACACAGTCATTAAGACCCAGAAAATGACTGCCAGTGAGGTCATTATCACTATTATAAGGCTAATTAAATGGTATTGTTTACAAAGAACTGAAAAATCAACTTATTATTTTTATATTTTGGGCAGTCCGTAGTTTGCGGAGCGAGAGCGCGACTTGTTGACATAACTGTTGGTGTTGCGCTTTGGTCACATCATGGCGATGTGTGTATACATCCACAGTGCTGCTGTAAACTAGTGTGACTGCATGGATTACTGGAGTTTGCTCATTCGGCAGTTGCAGAAATGGAGGGTTTAACAATGGCTTTTTCTTTTCTCTTGGGTAATGCCTTTTATTTTTGGGGAGGCTACTGTTTGTATAGGTGCACATATTTTACTGAAATTGATGTTTGTTGCTGTGCTACCAGTACCTCTGACCTTTTGGGGGGGGCTGAATTGATGTGTGATCACACTGCCTCATCAGGGAGGATTATTTTGTGGCTCTGCCCATGGTAAGAGCATCTGCAGTTAACATTTTGTTCTGGTGGTGTTTTTTTTTTTTTGCTGCCTGTTCCACTTGGATTATAGTTTTGTTTATCCTGCAGCTTTCTTATACTATCCATGGCTATGACGGGAGGCTGCAGTTTACCTTAACTGTCACACAATGTGAATTTTTCCCATGTGGGATTTTTCTGTTCAAGTGCCCTTACCAAGGATTTTTTAGCATTTCTTCATGTCAGTAACCTTTGCTTAATAAGGCCTGGACAGTTTACATATGTGTTTCATTACTAGCAGCCACAGAGACATTTCACAGTACTGGGTTCGATTCCTGCAACATGCCATTCGGCACCGTGGCACATCTGTGAGAATGTGCTAATTTATGCATTCTCCTTTCTTACAGAACTTTAAAGATGTTGGTATTATTTATTTAATTATTTATTGAAACACATGAGAAAACAAAATAAGATGAACACTAATACATGAAGGCGTTTTAAATGACCATGCTACAATTGTGCAATGGCATTTTTTTTATCCATAGATTGGCATACATCTTGTGGTCACATTGACAAACTGAACTTGTTTTAGGAGAAAATTCTGACAATTTGTAATATTTATACTAGTGCTAACATTTCTGATTTTAATTGTTAACTGGAATTCCTGGAACAATGTCAAGTTAATATCAAGCTACTGTCAACTGAGAAAATGTGTTTTCTTTGTAATGCACTTGGAACTGTAAATATGCCTGTTTCTACATTTTTTTTATCTCACTGTGAATCTGTGCTTAAATTCTAATACTTCAATCATTGTAAACATGCTGTAAAGGGATTACATAAATCATATTTCAAACATTTGTTAGATATTTGTCATACTTTTGTAACATTTCTTGAATTTTTATTAATTATTGCTGAAACTGAAGGAAACATTGCCAGCAAAATTCCAGAGGCAGTTTGAAAATAGTCTATCAACAGTGTTTTTTGCATATTTCTGCTGTGCAATTTCTGTACAACTGCCATCACTCGATGCATTTGTTGCTACAGATTCATGATGGCTGCCACATGCTTGATGCCTCTCTTCATGGAATGCAGTGTTTTCTGTACTTTTGTGTCTGTCGATTTTATTTTTACAAGCCTCTGTCTTATGTTGTGGGACCAAAGTGCTATGGTCATTGGCTTTCGATATTATCTCACTCCATGATCTCCTTTCTGTCAGTGTTAGTGCCCAGTAACTTTTTAAGGTGCCTTCATTCTTGTGGCTTGTGCCACTTATTATTTCATTGCTTTCTAGCCCCACATTTAATAGAAGTTATATTGTTGTATATCGGATGGAGTGGTTTGTGTAGATTTGTGATTGATTGGCACTTTTGCTTAATAAATGTTGAAGGTTCCCCAGATGCCTTTTACACATAGTATGCCATTGCCAGACATGCCTTAGATGTTGAAGCTACAATTTGTTTTGTAAAAAAAATCTGTCATAGTTATTTTTTGTATGTTTTATCAGTACTTTGTCCTCCAGTTTTCTGTGTGTGGCCACACCCCCAAAATGACATCATACCAGGGAGCTGTCAATGTTTTACACACAGCAACAAGGAATTCTGGGTAATTTATAATGTTGACTTAAATGTGCTTTACCCAGAAGTATAGTCCTGTATGTTGTTAGTGGTGAGCACTACTATGTAAATGTCCATAGCAAGGCACTGTGGGTAAAATAAGAACCTGTTTTCCAATTTTCTTACTGTGAGATGCTGTCCCATGTTTCTGCAGTGGTGTCAACAATATAAGCTTTTGTATGTTTATTTTCACAACAATGCATTGTGCATACTGTATCTAGCTACAAGACTTCTATACTGAGAAATGTAGTCTCATGTTTCTGCAGTGAGTACAAAAAATACACCCTGTACACTAATTTACATAGTGAGGAATTGTGGGTACAGTACATAGCTGATTTGTCTATCTAAAACTAAATACTGATGGTGTCTCTTTATTAACTCTGTTTCCCTGGTATGATGTCACAGTTGGGGGTTTCAGCATTGAGAAAAAAGGGGCGGGGTTATGCAAATGAAGCAGAACACTGAAATAAAAGGATTTTTTTCATGAAAAACAGCATTATTTGGCAGTTTGAATGATTCACAACTTCTACAGGTAATTACTCCCATTTGCTATGGCAAACTTGCACCTTTACTTTAATGTTTTCACCATGGAGCCCAGTATGTTTTTGCCAACAGGCACATTGTCATGCCACACTTCATATTGGTCAGCACTGTTTAGTTTTATATTTTTAGGCCTTACATAGAAACAGCATGCTAAGGAGGTAGTTTGGATAAGTACTTCTTCAGTGATTGTATAGAATATAGTGGAGATCCTGGCAATGAGTACATTGCTCCTCTATACATGTGTTGTGATGCTTCAAAGGGAGCAACATGATTTTTAGTTTTTTCATTAATTGCAACAGTGGCATACTCCATGCCATCTTCAACAATTGTGATACTGAATGCATTTGATGGCAACTCCCTTTGGCCTTCTCTACCCCTCCATGTGAAATAAAGCTGCATATAAAACCATACCTTGTTGAGTAGCCCTTTTGGGCTATTAACGTCCAATGTGTGGCTTTGCCTATGCTTTTCTAGGTCTGAGGCACTTAATAGAGGGTGGGGTACTGTTTTGTCTTTTTTTGCGGACTTTTTGAGTATTTTTAGCACTGAAACAAATACAGTGTTGGAAGACGTGAAAGCTGCATTTGAAATTATGTTTATGTTACGTGAGCATGGTGGTCCATTCAGATGATGGTTTACTGCAGACCTTATGGAGATAAAGCTCTGAATCAAATACATCTCACCTTGTGTGTTACGAACCATAGCATAACATTCTCGGAGCCAGTTATTTAAAGTTGATTCTGGCTGTGTTTCGAAATCAGTGCCTCTATTTTCAGCTAGCCAGTTTCTAACCATCTGATGGCCCACTTTTTTGTGTTTGTGTTGTCATTTCATTGTGCTCTGTTCCAATGAGGTCGAGGTATACTGTGGTTAACGACTGGTGTTCTTATTGGTTGTTGTCTTTTCTGAGTTTAGGTTAATATTGCATGCTTGGCTTATATCAGATTTCTCTGTTTCTATATTGCTGTCTGGACTTATTTCACATAACACTACATCAGTCTTTACTGAAATTACTTGTGAGGCAGTTTGCATATCTGTTTCTGTAGTACAGCCTTTTGATATCTGGCTCCCGATTATTTTTGTAATTCTGATTTTTGTTTTCTATTTTCTCAGGTTTGCACACAGTTGCTTGAATTTCTGTTACACTGATGACAGTTTTACTGACGTCAGTTACACAACCGTGAGTACTGTCACAGTCTCTCCCCATGTTAATCTGATTCTCATGTACAGACACCTCTGCCTGTATTACACTTATGAAAGAATTATTTTGTTTAACACAGTGTGCTGAAATTAGTACACTGTCTGGAACAGTGTCAGCTACTTCTATTTGACCTTTAGGCTGCATATAGAAAATAATGTATGGTCATCGATTGTTAACCAGTTTATTAACCATCAAGAGGGTGCCAGGGCAACCGTGTAAACCTCAAGAGCGAAGCACGAGAGGTTTACATCACCATGGCAACCTCAAGATGGCTTAAAAAACTGGTTGATGATCGATGTACCATAAATTATATTTTATAGTGTATGGTACCAATAACATTTTAAAAAACAACAAAACAGGTCCTTACTGAAGTTCCTTCAGTCACCGCCACTCTGCTCCGGGTCATGCTCTCAACAACACGACTGTTTCAAGGCCATCAGATCAAGTTGCACGCATGCAGACTGTTCCCGGTTGTTAACCCATCGATGTGATGTACCATTGATGGGTGAACAACATCGTGAAGTCACACTTATGGTAAAGTAAAACGTCGTTATAAAAAGGTAGATTTCTACAATGTTCTACTATACATTATAATGAATGCTGGCTGGTCTGATTGGGGTGCACTTGTAAAGTTAAGCACAATCTGTTGTGGCAGGCTGTCTATCTCTGTGTTTTCCTGTTGTGGCAGGCTGTCTGCCTCTGTGTGTTCCTGTACGATCTGTAGCTGAGCTATGCTTGCTGTGGCCAAAATGCCATTAGATGTTGCCAACATATCTGTTTGTGTACTCTGACATAAGCTAATGTTTGAAATCATCACTGGATTTACATTTTGTACTGTACCTTCATTCTGGAACTGTATCTTATTTGAATATACTATGTCAGTGACTGCCTATGACAGGATTTGATTGTTTGTTTCATTCCTGACATTTTCATCACTGATGGCTTAAAAGTAGGCCTCGGGCGATATTTTTGTCAGGAGTGTAAACTGGATTTGGTTACTTGCCATCTTTAACTGTTTCTCACTGTCTTAAACTGTGGTAGGGCTCTCAGGTGCAATCACTGTACCTTTGAAGCTGTCACTTTAAGACCATCGCCTGTCAGGTGTTTACTCTGAGAGGAGTTTAGAAACAATTGCAGTAGCTTCTCCGGCCTGATTTTATTTTTGGTGTCTGTCTGTTACTTATTTTATGTGCCCGTGATTTGCTATGAGCCCACTCTACTTTTCGTTGCTGCCACTTCTGTTTACCCACGTTGTTGTGAGGGACAGAATCATCATGACTGTCAAAGCAGAGTTTCTCCAGTCTGATTTTATTTTCGGTGCCTGGCTGTTACTTCTTTTATAGGCCACTGATTTGCTAAGCACCCGCTCTACTTTTCAGTGTTGTCACTTCTGTTTACTCGTGTTGCTGTGAGGGATGGAATGCCATGACTGTCAAAGTGGAGAGTTCAGCAGCACAGTTAAATCTGCGAGACTGCCACATGTGAGGTGATCTCTTGTGCGGCTAGCACATCTGGATCGGTCATTAATTGGACATTAATGATTTATCCAGTAATTAATCACGGACCACCATCACCTCATGAATAATTAATTAGTCTTATAATGTCCCATTTTAACCTCATCCAAAGGTGGCAACCCTACACCCACCTAGACTAAAAAAGATAAAACAAAGCAATTTTAACAAATACTCAAATGTCAATGTCTACACTTTTAAAGCACTTCCATGTGCCATTGAGTTGTCCCAACAAATTTCAAAATACTTTGTTGACAGAAACCATATTCCTTTCCAGCCCTCCTCCTTGGGATGGCACCCAGATTTACATTAGCTTTATATTCATGATATGTCCCAAGAGACACTTGACAGTGATCTCAAAACCAAAATGGTGTTTTAAACTCATTACACAAAAAAAGAAAACACTCAAACCTGGGCAAAGATTACTGCCAACAGAGCCATCAATCAAGTGAACAAACACTCAAAAGGGACTCAGACATTCCAATGATGATACCATGCATGGAGGTAGGGAGCAAATAGTGCATCAAAATGGCAGATTCTAAAATAACTGAGGGAGTGTCATGTATTTTCTGATTCACTAATGTTTCCTCCTGTGTCTCAGTGTATTTGTGATGCAGAAAAAATAAAATGAAAAAAAATCTGCCTAAAGTTTTTGCGCTGCCATCAGAACTGTTTGAGTGCACTTTGTGTCTATTTCTTTTCACCAAGAAGTGTTTTGAAATGCACTGGTGCAACTAAACTGCAACTGCACATGCAAATTATTTAAATCTGGCCCCAAATGTGCTGTTTTTAAAATGGTTTCTATTTCTAGGCTGTTTGAATCTTCCTGTGCATATGGAAAGGCAACATTTGTTCCCCGGCCTCTTCCTGATTGTAAAGCACTTTGAGATATAGACAAGTAACAAATGCTTGCACCAATCTTTGCAATGCACAGTGAGTCCCACCAAATGCAAATTTTTGTTTTGCCATCAGCTCGTCTAGCCTACCAATCATCTCCCACATCAAATGTGGCTCCTGAATAGTAACTGCGAATAAACGTGATCATTTACTTCCAATGCCACTGTTTTGGTGACTGTAGTCATTTACTAAAAGTGAGATGAAAAGCAGGTTTGAGGCATACAACTTCAGATCACCCGTTTGTGCTCCTGGCCGCATACCATATCTACAGAAAAAATGATACTGCTGTTTGCTGTATGTGGTGACATTTCGAAAAAACCTGAAGCAAAAATTATAAAATGTACATTAGGTGTCAAAGAAGGCTTTGAGCACACTGTCATAAAGCAAATCATACAAGAAAAAAATTAGTATATAATGGTGGGTCTACCATCATCACAACATTTCAAGGACAATTCCACTGCGAATGCTGTTATGCCACTTCATCCTCATTTTAGAAATGGAAAAATAGACATAAAGTGCAAATGAAATGCTCTAGAAGGCACAGAAAATCACAGTTCAGAAAATTATTCATTTATATTACTCTCAACCTTTCCAAGTTATCAGAAAATGTGCAGCCCTCGGAATTCAAGTAGGCTTTCTGCACAGCCTGGAAGACTAAATAAAGCACGCTTTCACTCTGTCCCTGCACAGCAGCCATAGGGCAGCAAAATGTCAGCCTAAAAGAACAAAATATGACAACAGAAAAATATGACAACGAGGTGAATAAGAAGTGCTGAAAAAGAAATTAAAGTTTTATATGGTGCAATAAAATTGCCTTGACATAAAAGCCAGGGCAGTACTTTTCCCACACTGTACAGGGCCAGTGGGCACAGTATAGGAAGGTTATGTTGGGGTTGTGTTTAATAGTGCTTCCCTATTCAATAATGCACTATGTCAAGTGAATATTAAAGTCTATGGTGTGCAGTCATTGCTGTATAGGCAGCTGAGATTAAAAGGACAACTGTTATTGACAATGCCAATGTCCTGCATAGATAAAAATAGAAAAAAAATGAGCTCAGTATGGTGACACCATTTGGCAACCATAACATATAATGACAGTAGGTACCTACTATAGCTTACATTTAAATTTGGCTCAAGTCTCACTGTTTTTTTTTTTCATAAGGAATTTCAATGAACTGGAGTGCTGCATTCCCCAAAAGGAACTACTCTATACTTTATTATTTAGTTTATTTTTGTATGCATTTTACTGTAGTGTACTAAGTGCCAGAGAAGTGACATGTTATACAAATGTTTTGCTTGCTCTTGTCAATATCCAATAATGCCCTGCTGTTCTCAAACAAAAAGGTGGCCTTAACCCCACAGGTGACAATTACTTAATGATAATACTAATTCTGTTGGCACGTAATGCTTTCATGCAAACTATATAAGCAATGCAGTTTTTCTGACACTACATCATATCACTGAAATTCATCTTTGCCCTCAAACACTATGGAACTGAATGTTAAACTTCTTATATACGAGAGTTCAGTAAAATAATTTCTTAGATTATATTGAGGTATAACACTTTTTTAGGGCAGTTGTTCTGATGGAGTAGCAGTTATGGTGTCCGCCTTCCAAGCAAGGTTCCAAGGATTTGATTCTTGCAGCCCTTGTCCTAGTTGTCTGTGTCAGGAGGTAGAGGTGCTGTCCCTTGGGAACATAGTTTCCTCTGGGGGGGGGGGTCCCTACTTGACAGGGAACAGCTGACCCCTGGTTGCCAAAGGGTGTGTGAGGCATTCTACTTTAAAAGAATCCTAGCCTCACTATCACAAGTAAGATGATGGCTGCAGAGAGAAGCTATTGGTGGGAAGGCATGGAGGCTGCATCTCTTGGCTCCTGGTCTTACACTAAGACATGATGATGCATACTAATTATGTGCCCACACCTCAAGCATTGCTTGAACATAGGTACTCCTCCACCACAGTTCACTGACCAGCCGTGGTTGTCCAGTTATGAAGATATCTGCCTGTAAAAGATCTCTGCTACTGCAGCTGGATCAAGGTTTGGAATTGCCAGTGATGGTAACAGAAAAGATTAATTAGCTGGACTCCCTGCAGGTTTGGGACCAACACAAACACAGAAACATAGAAAGTGACAGCAGAATGGGACCATATGGTCCATCTAATCTGCCCTTAAGCCTCCCTCACTTAACTACTATTCAGTGTTATTGTGCTCTTGTACCTATCCCACGTTTTTGAAGGTTCCCACTGTTTTTGATTCCACCACTCCCAGTGGGAGGCCATTCTATGCATCAGCCATCCTCTCGGTAAAGAAGAATTTGTGTGTGTTGCCCCTGAGTCTGCTTCCTCCAGCTTCATGTTCTGTCCCCTTGTTCTTGTTTGGTTCTTGAACCTAAACAGGTCCTGAACCTGTACCTTGTTTATTCCTTTGAGAAACTTGACAGTCTCAATCATGTCTCCCCTCTCCCTTCGCTGTTCCAGGAAATACATGTTCAGGTTACTCAGATGTTCATCATATGCTTTGTTGTGCAGTCCTTGTATCATTTTTATATCTCTCCTTTGCACTGTTTCTAATCTGTACATATCCTTCTTAAGGTGTGGTCTCCAGAATTGGATGCCAGTGATCTATACAGTGACAGGATGACCTCTTTTCTTCTGCTGGCAATCCCTCTCCCAATGCAGCTCAGCATACCATTTGCCCGTAGTGCCGCTTTATCACATTGCCTGGACATCTTCAGGTCATCCATTATTATTGTTCCCAGATCTCTTTCCTGCTTGGTGGATTCCAGTTTTACTACTCCTCCTAGGTAATATTCCTCTCCTGGGTTACTTCTTCCAAGGTGCATGATTTTGCATTGTTTTGCATTAAAATTTAGTTGCCATGTCTTTGACCATAGTCTCAAACCACTCCTCGGAGAAAAAGTTTCAGCCCTGGTGGGATCAGTAAAATAACTGGCATGTGCATTAGGTTTAGCAAGAAGTGTGTGACTTTGGAAAGAACAGTACAAATACCAGAGAAGGATATTACGTGTCAGTACATCCCCTGAAGCCACTCATTACTGCAAATGAGTGGTTTCACGTGCCTTCAGCTGAGCGAGAACAGGGAAGAACACACACACACTGCATAATACAAGGGTGCAAGAACAGGTTTTAATAGTATAATTATTAATTTTAAAGAGCCAAAATGTTTTGCCATGTTTTATATTTGAGGTTAAACCACCAACGGTGGCCCTCTTGAGAGCGACACCAAGACAGCGAAACCCAAAAACAGACCATTACAGCGACAGTCAATTTAATGGTCTGTTTTCACTGACGCAGCTTCTCCCGGTGTTCTGCCACCTCCCTGGAACAACTGCAACCTGGAGTTGATTATGATTAAATGCGGGAGGTGTGGGGGGCACAGCCCCCTGCAAAAAGCACTTTCTTTTGTGATGGCACTATACCAGTGCCAGTATAGTGCCATTACTGTGCGGGACATCAGGGATTTGTCTGTTGAGCACAAGTGGTGCTTCCATCCATTTAGGGGGCAGATGGTTGGTTACCATTTGGTAATCCTAACCCCATGGTGCTCTGCAATCATCTTCAGCACATGCAGTTGGGCACTCCACAGGTAGAATTATTGTGCCTTACTGCTGGTTCCTTAAAAACTTTAAAAAAGTAATGTGCAATAAAGATAAGGTCTGACTGGATCTGTGTTTCTTTTTATTTACATTTTTAGAGCAAATTCCGTGCTCATGAAAGGTGTTACCATGACAGTACTGGTAAAAAAAGCCTCTTCTTTATCCATGGATAAGAAAAGGTACAGGCAGACAGTGCAGAGGCTCCCATATTACTTAAGGAGGAACCATCCTTCTCTTAGCATCAGAGGTTAAACAAGGCCAGCTTTCAAAAAGCATTCCTCCCATTCCATGCCAAGTGGAACAAATTTTCATAAATCTCACGATGAGTTTAAGGTTATGTTTGAACAGATTGGTGGCTATGTGATGCTGACTTTGTGTACAATAAATAAAATTGACCATAGCGCCCCCCCTCCCCATTGATATTTCATGTCTGGCCTACAGTGAGACTCAAAACCAGCCCCCTAGCTACAGTTGTTTATCCTCTGTGCCATCCAGTCAGCGCTGAGTCAGCCAAGCACAATAGCAGTCACATCAATCAGTGTCAGTGTAGGATGAATGACCCCAGTGCAGCTGTTCAGCTAAGACTGGTCAGCAGACAGGATCAAGCAAGAACAGCAGGAAGATATATTCACCGGCAGCGTGACTTCACTGACACAACCGCATTGGGCCAGGAACTGGTGCTTCTGCACATACTCAATAATAAGCACCTTGTAATGCCCTTTTCTGGGGAAATGAAAGAGGGACTAAGGCTGTTTAAGTCAGAATAGACTCACTCTCCCTGGGTCGCCAAGGGCAGAAATTCCATGACAGAGAGGAGGTACCCACCCAAGAGACAAATGTGTCTCCCCAGAACAGCTACTCTACCTCCCTCCTGACTCATACAACTAGGACTATTGCTTCAGAATCTGAACCCTGTTAACTTGTAAAACCATTTTTTTTTATACAGGATAAAATACCAATAAGACAGAGCCCTATTTACAAGGTAGTCCAGTGCTGGGTAACTAAAAAGCAAGTTTCCATATGGCTAAGGCAGGTGGGAAATTACACACAATAAACAGAATAATATAGAGGGGACTGTGTATAATGAGGTTATAATACCACCGAGAGGTTCTAGGGACATGTGAATCTCGAGAACAAAGCTCAAGAGGTTCCATCATATCCCCAGAACCTGTCAAGATGGTATTATAGCTGAGAAATCACAGTCCCTCATATGTTATTTTTGTAATATAGGGAAGCAAGTTTAACATTTTTAGTTTTAAAATTTGTACTCACCATACCATGAGCGGAGACTGGGGAGGGGTGGTGGTGTTGCCCCCCGTATCACCAAATGACTTAAAGAAATGGAACACATAAATAAAAATCTCTAGGCTACATTGGCCATGGGCATGGCCATCGCTGCTGACCTCAGAGTGCTAGCCAACATATGTAATCAATGACAAGTGAAGAGCCATCAAGATCACTGCAGATAGGCAGCGAATGCAACCAATGAGAATTAGAAACCTCTGCTGTTAGGCAGAAGAATGAGCAAATCAGCCAATGAAAGAGGGGTTTACAGTTATGGGTGGGGTAGCTGGCTCATGGGCTGTGGCGGTTTTGGTTTGACGTAGATGACTGACCTACTGCTGCAAGGTGGAAATTGGGGAACCGTACCGAGACTGTTACCACCATGCCCGAAATTGGTGCTACCCGGGCCCATCGGAACATTATACTGGGACTTGTCACTAGGTACCATGGAGCCTCTTCTGAAAATGGTACCGGGACCCACTTGACCGGTTACTAACTCTTACAGTAAAGTACATTTTCTAAATTCTAAAAAATTTGCAGGATAATTAATCAGCAAAAGTAAACTTTATTTGATTTCACATAGGTTGTAAACTTATGTAACACTGTCAATTGGTAAAAAGGATTCGATAAGTGAAACAGCCCCAAAATGTTCAAGAAAATCCATAAGGATAGATTTACCTATTCAGCCCCCTGCCCCCCCCCCAAAAAAAAAGTAACAGTCAAACTCTGCCTATGCACCATTCTAAATGAACCAATGATTATGGACTGTTGAAAGGTAAGCACGAACACTAAACTCAAACAACAGAACAGGAACATTTTGTGACAGGAACAGAACATGAAAAAATAAGCAGTCTGAATTTATTTTGTGTTTCATTACATTATTCAGTGTCTGAGTCAGAGCAGATGACTTAACAGCGTCTCTTCATGGGTGGCAAGTTCATGATAATGTTGGGTATCTCGCCATAGAAAACACAGTGAGAAACAAAGATATTGGCTCTTCTGGAGGAGGCTGCACTTGAGAACAGAACTTGGGAAGGCATGATTTCCCTTTACCAGCTTTTACTGTATGCAACAGTTACAGTAAAAGCTGGCTCATGCTCAGCTGAGAGTAGTGCATACAGCGTAAGCTCAGTGTTCTTTCCAGTAATACTGTCATTGGAGCTGCATTGAGAGTATTACTCAGCTACACCCGGTGGGTCTGATGCTTTACACTGGGCCCACAAGGAGCGCACTGCAAAGCATGTAATAGGCATGGGGCAGTACAGGATGATTTGGTGCTTTATGACTTAAACTAATAATTATCGGTGTCAGTGGCTCAGTACATAGCATGCTCAGTCCTGGCAGCAGAAGATTGGTAGGTCTTGGGTTCTAGTCCACACCAGATACTTAGGGTAATACCATAACTGACACTGTAGTATAGTACAAGGTGGGGGTACTGCACTGTTGGTTAGACATTTAATCAAAGTCCCTTCTGCCCATCTCTGGTCACTATCCAGGAGGAAGTAAAAGATCCCTTGGCACTTATCGATGAAGCATAGGGGAATTTTATTAAAATAAAGAACCATACAGACAAAACAAAAATACATACACATTGCAACATTTACAACTAATAATCGAGCTTGGTGAAATACATGAGATTACCTTAACAAAACACAAACTCAAATAGCTTTTTATGAAAATAAGAAGAAAACATAATGGAAAGAAACCAAGACTTGTCGACCAATTTGAAATATATCAGGCAGTAATCTTCCTGCATGTTGCTTGTGTATGTGCAATTAAGCACACACTCATATGCAAAAAAAGCACCCTTTGCTTATCTCACCCACTGAAAAATGAGAACAACTACCATCTCACTGGTAATCAGTTATGTACCTGGCAGGTTCATTCTTTCCCATGATTACCTCATCAGGATGGTATCCACCTGACATTTTTTCCACAAGGATCTGAAAGAAGGGGGATCTAAAGACTCCTTTTCCTTGTTATATGCTTTCCGTAGGGTGCGGTGTACCAAATCTACTACTACTAGGACCTCCAAATGTTTTTGTTGAATCATCAAGGCATACCTCTTTTGCCAAAGATAACATTTGCAAAATACAATTGTAATGTGGACTTGTGAAACCTTCACCAAAGCCCTTCCTATTGTCACAATACTAATATCTGATAGTCTATGTCCTGGAACAATGGTTCACCCCATTTCCATCTCAGATGAGCCCAGAAGTAAAGGTAAATAGGTGGTCATTTTAGGAAGTGAGACTGAGTCTCCAAGGCGAGCCCACAAGAAACCCTGGGGCAACATCTTTCTTCAAGTTTTGCATGTTTCAACAAATCTTTCATGGCCATTCTTCCATGAATACCAAGCCAAGCATTATCCCATATTTGTTGTGGGATCCTTTTGTTCATAAAGCTACTCTACTGCCTCTGTTTCCCTACACGCTGGTGCACAATTTCAGAGTTGGGGCATTATAAAGCTCGATTATTACAATGCATGGCAATAAATCTACTTCCTAGTGGATGAACCCAGGAATTCTGGCTGCAAATTCCACAGTTTTACTTTTAGTATTATTTGGAATATATACTGTGGGGTAACATGCAAATTGTTCTTAAACCTACTGATCCACTTGCCACAAAACCATTCTAGAAGCAAAGGCAGAAACCAGTCTTGCACTAAGAGAACTCATAGCTTATTACCCCCTTTGAACACAGATGTGGTACTGTAACATAAAAGAAACAAGCCTAAAATGACTACAGTGTTCACCATGTTACCTCACCCATCCTTAATAGCCCTTTATGTTACTTCCATCCTAATGGGGCTTAAATGACTCCCCCCTGATGTCCTGGAAAAAGATGCTATACACTCTTGTCTCCAGTTCTACTGGGAGAGGGTAGACAGTGCTTATCTATAAAAAAATGGTAGTAAGAGCATTTTAATTAAGAAGACTCATTTTTGTTTGGACAACAATCGGTTCCTCCAATGGGACAATTTCAGTTCTGCTTTTGTAATACTGTTCACCCAGTTTTCATCAACCAGATTCCTATGCCAAAATTTCACACCTAAAATTTTGACTGGATCTTTAGAAACTTACATTTGCAACTGATATGTTACCTGTGACTGAATCTGGACTCCCAACTGGGATATCAGAACGTTTGCTATAATTAATTTTTGCACAGCTAGCCCATAAAAAGATAACTTGAGTATGTTGCATACATATGCCTGAGTCCTGATCAAGGAGAATGACACACTGGTTATTTATATATGCCACTGTCTTCACTTCCTCAGCATCAGGTGCCATTAGTATACCTCAAACAATATATTAGGGATCATATTGATCATTTGGATGAGAAGGTCCAGTGAATAAATGTAAAGCAGAGGGCTTAAAGGGAACTCCTGCCGTACACCTCTCCTAGCCAGTATTAGAGGACCTTTCATGGAGTTTACCCAGGTGTGCATAACTGCACCCTTATATAATACTATCATCCAGTTACTGAAACCCTCTGGTATGCCATACAGGCACAAAACATTTTTTAGGTACTTGTGAGGAACTTGGTCAAAGGCTTTCTTCTGATCTATTGCCAGTAAAAACCCTAAAACCAACCTTTTCTCTCTCCTCACCAACAACTCTCTTAACAGAATCAGGTTGTTGGAAATGCTCCTGTTTGCTATTGTACGAGTCTGAGACTCAGTAAGGACTATCGGGGCAACCTTGGACAGTCTAATTGCTAAGATTCTGGACAAACTCTTGTTGGTCAGGGTTAAGCAAACACAATGGTCTCCAGTTCCTAATGTCTGCCCTATCCGCAGCTTTAAAAATAAATATAAGTAAAGCAGTCTGCATTGACACTTGCAGAGAACCTGATTCCAAAACAGAATTCAGTAACAACTGTAACACTGGGCCTAAGATGGCAAGAACGTTTTGTCAAATTCAGCAGCAAGACTGTCCCTGCCGGGAGCTGTGTTTTTTCATGTTTCGTCACATATTCTAGCTCTTCCAGAGTGATTGGCTGAGTGAGTTGTTTGTAACCCACCTCAGTCAAGCATGGGATACCCAGGTTCTGCCCATACAGAGTCCGCAGGAGTCCCAAAGGTATCCATGACATACTTATGAATAACCTCATGACTTCTGCAGTGGAGGATATCACCAAATGTTGTTGTGGATTGTTTAGACCTGTCATCACCCTGTGCTTCACTCTGTCTTGCCATCCCTTGTATCTATCCAAGTGCTTGGTTAAGAACTCTGAGCTGAGAAGAATAAGCAAAAGTAGCTCCAGTACCAGTTGTGCACTGTAATGTAGAACAGCCAGAACTGGAGAAACAAGCACCTACAATCAGTTAGATTCAATAATTTTTTTTATTTATTTCTTGCTATCACAAGCCCAGCACCTTCACTAGTTACACAGCAAGTGATCGCCTGCTCACTAGCCCCTAGGAGCTAGTGAGCAGGTGATCACTTGCTGAGTAACTACTGAAGGTGCTGGGCTTGCGATAGCAAGGAATAAATAAAAAAATAATTGAATCTAACTGGTTGTCGGTGCTTGTTTCTCCTGTGCTGGCTAAGGACGCTGAGCTACAAACCTGGAGACCTTGGTTTGAATCTCACAGCCCCTACTTGCATACTGTGTGACCCTCAGCAAGTCACTTAACTTCCTTGTGCTCCCAGGTCGCACCTGGAAACAAGCTTCAGCTTAGTGTGCCTTTTCTGGTTAAACAATTTCCCCTTTCCCTTTATCCAAGTCCTCACAGTGGCCTTGTGTACCATACTTCAACTTCTACTCCAGAGAAGTGGCCCTTTCATACTGATAGGACTTCACATCCTCTTTCACCTTCTGAACTTGTAAACTTATGTTTATATTGTCCTCATGCATTCACAATATCAATCTGCGATGCTGTGCTTATACGCCTAAATATCTGAGGTATTTTTCAGTATTTTCATGCTGCCCAATCTGCTGGAATAGTTCCATAAAGTCTGTTGTTTTGGGATCCTTACACCACTGTGCAGTATTATCGGACACCACAATGGCTGTACATCTACACCTAGCCTGAAATAAATCCATCCACTTAGCCCTAACATCCTCATGTTCTAACATAGTAGGATTTAAGCCTCCATGTCTTATTTCCAGATGTGGGGGGGGGGGGGGGGGTGCTGCACAACAGTGACACATGACTGCCATGTAGTCCAAGGTTTCAACTGCAGTAGTCCTTGCCAAGTCAGTGTTGGGCTTAGTGGTGCTTTGGTCCTCCAAAGAATCCTTGGGCAAGGGGGAGATGTGGGGTCGCCAAGGTGTCCCACTTCTTCCTGCCGGGGAGCGGGCAGTGAATCTCTCTGAACCAGACCTGAGCATTTGCTTCCATCTCCACTACCTGTTCCCCCCTCTGCTCCCTAGGTTGAGAGTGTGGAAGATTCTGTTGGACAGCAAATTCACTGGTCTCAGGTTCAGGCACTTTTGATCCATTTGAAACTGTCTCCATGACTTAAGCCCTTGCCCCAGTCACACCTTCCCCAGTACTCACAGTTAGTGAAGCTGTTTGATCCACCTTGAAACTCTCTGTGTTCCCCAGGAGCCAGGACATGCCATCTGGAGCACAAATCCAGCCTGCTGCCTCCAGTGCAGAGTCCGCTGATGACTCACACTGCCTAAGTTTTTCATGATGAGTAGGGAACTGCCTATACCGTCCATATCTTGGGCCAAGCCACCAGCCTGTTTTTGGCCTGCAATATACATAGAATACTCAGCTCTCTGACACTGATGCTCCTTCATCATTCTTACATGGCAGTCTTTTATCCCACTGGAAACAGAAGGGTAGTCAGTGACATGAGGGTTCTTCCTGTGCTCCATTACTCAGTGCAGCTCTGCTATCAGTCAGTGCCTCTGACTCTGTACGTGGTATGCACTCGGTAGCTTCTCATTGTCAGTACCTGTCCAAGCAGGCTTTGCTTTGTCTAAGTCAGTACTTGGGACATTACTGTGCTTGTCTGTGATCTCTGGAGCATAAGTCAGATCTTCAGCTGGACCAAAGAGCAGTTTGACAGCATCACTGTCAGGTGGTGCTTTTGATGTATCCTCTCAGTCAGCTCTCAGAACTGATAAGTTCTTTGCTTGCCTTGGAACAGTTTCATCAGGGCACTAGACAGCCACTGACAGCTTCTCCTTCTCCAGCTGGCATCTCACCTTTTTTCAGCAATGAGAGACTGTAGCTGCCTTTTCCTCTCATCCAGGGCTTAACTTTTCCTCTTCCTCCCAGAGTTTCTGTTTCTGTAGCTTTGCTTACTCCAGTAAGTCCGAACTCTCCATCAAGAAGGCATTACTAATGTCCGTATCAATATCATCAAGGACATTAATTATGGTGGTAGCAGTATGGACCTCTAGAGAAAAGGTGATGAGGAGGAGGAGGTCCACTCCCCTACGCCTGCTGCATCTTCACCATCATCAACCAGGTCGGTTGCCAGATTGGTAGCACAGAGGAGTTTTCCTGATGTCTTGGCCAACATTCCCCATTAATAAAACTGGTCCATGTAACCAACCCCCAGGACGTACCTAGAAACAAGCTATCACAGCTTAGTGTGCCTTTAACCCTAATGTTGCATTTCCTTCCCTGTGGGGCTTTAATCTTGAACACTAACTAATGCTTTAACAGTGTTTTATTTTTTTTGCAATGAATCTATATATAACAACAAGTTTCCGTTTCCATAAGAAAACAATAATGCTCCAAATGAAATCAAATAAAAATAAATATATGAAAGTTATGATATGTGCGCTCATACTATGAAAACTGAAGGTTCAAAAAGTATATACAGCCTCAACCATCTTGTACTAGTTGTCAGTTGCTAGCCTCAGTTTTTTATGTTTTCTCTCTCAACTAAATAATGGTGTTTCTTTTCTAAATAATGAGATGCAAACTGAAGTCAGGTCACTTTATTACACTGGATCCTTGCAGGATGTGAGCAGCTGTTGTTCGAAAAGTGTACTGCCGATACTCAATCACTGTAAAATGACTAAAGAAAGATCAAAAGTCAACTGTTGGAATATATTACTCAAAACTGCATCTTAGTATTATACCAGAACTGAGCACTGTAACAGTGATTGCTAATGTGCTTTTTTACATACAATATACCTGGAAACAAGCAGTGGTGCAGTGTGCCTTTCCCAGTCAGCAAATTGTAAATCAATAAAAAGTGCTCTAGATAAAGGGTGGTTTGCAATAAACATTTTAATTGACTTAAATATAGAATATAATACATGGATAACCATATAGAGCAAGGCAGTGTTTCCATCAAGGGGTCGAGATGACACCATATGGACCTCGAGAGTGAAACTTAAGAGGTCAATGATGTCATCTCAACCCTGAGATAGAAACATAAACCAATTTGGACATGGCTGCTTATGTTTTATTTTTTTTATAGTATATGGTTTTACTGTATGTCAAAAGTGAAAATTTCAGTTTATATAAAGTAGAAAACAGGAATCATCCACTCCCCTCCCACCTACCTTCCATCGCTCATAGTCAGTAACTATAGTAAAGATAAATTAATTATGTTGATAGGAGACTTAACAAAATATAACCATACACAGCAATTTTTTGTGACCTTTGAACTGTGCACAGCAACTTGTCATGACCTTTGAACTGTGCACTACATAGGGAATAATGTATGGGCAACTATACACAACAAGACTGTGCTTCCATCAAGGGGTTGAGATGACAGAATCTTGACCTCAAAAGCAAAGCTCGAGAGGTCCATGCTGTCATCTCAACCCCGAAATGGAAATATATGCTGAGTTGTGTGTGGTTGCCCATATTTTATTTGATAACGTACGTGGTTTTGCACACAGAAATCGTAGAAGTGTTACCTCCCTAAATAAAAACAAAACACACAAAAACTTGCCGTTTCTTTGTTCAGTTTTATGATCAAAATTAACATTTATAGACTTTTACAAGTTAAAAGGTACACATTTGGGCACTGGGTGGTTAATAATCAGCTAGGTGCTGAGTCAATGAGGAACTTAAAATTTTATGACCTTAGAACGTTGCTGAACAACTGCTCTGAATGCGTACAACAGCACCTTGGAATGCACACAACAGTTTTAAATGTGCACAACAAGGTTTTTAAGCAAGCCGCTTTTCATACAGAACCAAGGCCAACCATATATCATAATTCTGTAAGACCTTTGAACCTTGCACAGCTTTTGTCCATTTGTAACAAGGATTCTGAGTTTATGGAAATTCATACACAACAACACTTAATCATATACTATAAAAGCATTCATTACAGCTGATCATAATATCTTGTTACCCGGTTGTAGAAGCTAGGTGTTGTTCTCTTTGCTGTGTGTCAGGCCAACTCTCCATTACTGTAACTGGCAGGTAGAGCAAAAAGGGAGCCATAAATAAAGTTTCATCTGATTTCTTGGATATCAAGAGAGAGAATTTCCAGGGTTCAGGCCTTTGCTCACCCCACTGGTGTATTTTTTTTAATGATCACTGCTTTTCTCACAACATTAGTCAGCCCGTCTATCGATTGACAGTCAACAATGTATCAGTGTCCATGGCTCAGCAGATTGCACCCTTGTCCCTCAGGCTGGAAGTTTGAAAAGTTGTTGGTTCAAGCCCCACACTAGGAACCTGGGCTAAAATCTCAGTGCAGTCACTAGTGTAGCATTAGGCAATGCTGCTGCTCTCCTGAGGTGCCATCTTTTGCATGAGACATGAAACCAAGGTCCCGTCTGGTTGTTCAGGTGGACTTTAAAAATCCCATGGCATTTTCTAAAAAGGGCAGGTGAATTTTTCCAGTGCCCTTGCCAGATTTCCCCCCATTCACCTAAAATACCACCAACAGCTCAACCTGATTCAATATGTCAGTTTGCATCTATGTTCCCATCCCCGGGACGAGGTTGCAGAAAGGCAGAATTGACTTGCCCCCCTTTCATGGTCAACAAAGGTGATAATAAATACAATGTGTGCTGATGAGATGCTCTCTGTCAAAGCTTGACTTAGCATCTTTAATTAAGGGCAGATGTCTAAATATAAAAAAAAAACAATCTGACGCTGTTTGACTCAAGGCCTTGATTTCACAACTTGAAAGTCAGTAATGTTGGCTGCATCTTTCTTCTATAACTAGTTGGATGTCATTTAACTCTGTTAAGTGCCAAAGACTGTGGCTTGATCCTACTGTATACTGACTTTTAATACTGTATAGGTCCAAAAAGGTAGACCACAATGGAATGTTTTTCCTTTTCATACAAGATAAAAGTGTTTATCACAATACTTGTGTGGGTTGGACAAAGCACGCTGTACAAATTGTTTAACTATGACTGACTCATCTGATAAGGCCTGTATGAATGCATCTCATATTGTCTGGTTATATAATATGTGAGCTTTACTCTAGTTTATAGCAGCTACATTCTCTGACAGTTCAACTACCTGCATTTCCAAATTTCCAAATGAAACATATGACCATGGAAAGCATATTTTCAACTTTCTCATACGCATGCAACTGGCATAATCTCAATGATTACCTACAGCATTAAATCAAGATCAGCAGCTATAAGAAAAACAACTTTTCTACAGTTTGAATCTACTGTTATGGTCAACTTCTATGGTGCAACCTCAATGCACTGTATATAATATTTACATGCAGTATATGTACATACAGTATATATAAGGTATCTGCAGGGGAGTTGTGTGATGCATGATTTTTCTACACAAGTGGTGTTTGACCTTGGGTAACTTTGTCCAAGGTCAAACACCATGATTATAGATAAATCATGTGTCACACCCCCCCCCGTATAGTTCATATTTGCATTAAGAAGACCTTGAATGATTGTTTAATTTTTATAAGTGCTTTTTTTTTCTTTTTAATTTTGAATCGATTGTAGGAGGTTTCTGGTGAAACTGCCTTTGCCCGTTCTTTCTGGCCTGGTTGCTATGGCCATTGCTAAGGGCATAGCATTTGGATGCCGCACTGGTGTCATGACATTCCCGCTGATTGGTGGAGTGAGTGGGTTTTCGAAATGTTGTTGAGAAAAATGGTGCAGCTATTGACAGCGTGCAGTGGCATGTGCAAAGCAAGTGTGGGATGTTCCCGGGGAATTCCATGGAAGCGGTTGGTGCTTTGTGATCATGCTGCAGTTTGTATTTATTTAAAAAAATCAGTTCCATTGTTTTTTCTGGTAATAGTGCTTGAAATGGAGATAGCAGCATTGTGGTGTGAGTAAATAGCACAGTGCAAGCATGAACAACTTCTGTGTGGATTATACACTGGGGTCTGCAAGGCACAAGGTAAAAAACAAATAAACAGGAAAAACAGAGAAATATTTACTTTTAGACAGTAAGCATGACGGCTAATGTGTTGTAGTGCCCAGAGATAACATTGTTCTTTGTGGTTGGCATGTTTTTGTGGATAATGAGAGGCATGTTGAAAATGAAAGGAGAATAGGTGGAAGACGCTCCAACGGGCAGGAGGGGCAGACCCATGAAGTGTCTACTATATGTATGTGTGTGTGTGTGTATATATATATATATATATATGTATATATATACACTGTATATATAAAATTAGAGGCAAAAAACTCTGTTTAATGCATCAGTTAGGGTTGTTCTAGCGACAAAAAGTGAGAAATTCGGTGTTAGGGTTGAAAACCTCCCTTGAACCCCCAGCCCCCCCCCAACCGGCACTAGGGGTGCGCATTGAGGTCATTAGCCTAACTCTCACCCCATCACATGTGTAAAGTTGCAGAGAGTATAGGAGAATGGGGTGAAAGTTGAGGACTGAACACCCAATGCAGCCCCAATGCGGTTAGGGGGTCAAGGGTCAAGGGTTTCAAGCCTAACACCCACTTGCACTGTCACTGTGGAACAACCCTAACTGATGATAAATGGATTTTGCCTCTATTCTTTGAGAATGATAATGAGAAATAGTGAATGTAATGCAGCGGGAGGGCAGCGGCGCTCCCACCCGCAGTGGTGTCTTATCACATAGTAACATTATGCCCATAAACGCAAATTGCAATGCGCATGGTGCTGTAAAGTGAAACAGAAAGAGGAACAGTACTGTGAGACAGAAATGTTAAAAACAATGGAAGCATAACCGCAAATGAAAATGCAAAGGTACTTGCATGGTGGCGCAAATGTGAACAGTAAGTGAAGCGGATGGAACCGCAAGCAGAAACAGTAATGGTAACAGTAGCGTAAGCACACAGGCTGGTTTTCCCCAAAAGCTGTATAGAGAAAGACAGTGAGTACAAAGAATGTAAGCAAAATAATGACTCTCAGAACACAAAAATGAGGACTTGGAATAGTAAATTGCTTATATCTCAGTAACCATATGGCACAGAAAAAAAATTTAAAAGTCCTATGAATTATCAATTTCCTGGCTAGTGTTGTACTTAGCCCCTGTTAGGAGGCTAAGAAATTTTTTGACAAAAAGTCCGTATCTCGCACCGTTTTCAAGATATGGGCCCTGAAAGGTGCGGCGAACGCCGTAATGTTATCCTATGGAAAATAAACAGAAGTTCGGACTGCCATAACTTTGCCTCCCTGTAATATATTTTCACCAAACCACTGAAAGGCACATCTGTGATATGTTGGCTGTGTTCCCTGCAAATTTAAGCCCAAAAGACCAAACCGTTATTTTGCAGCAGGGCGCCAAACGATTGCTGCAATGCGTCATATGCCGTAATGTTATCCTATGGGAAAAAGTGTCAAGTTTGCAGTACTGTAACTTTGCTGCCATGTAATATTTTTTCAACAAAACACTGAAAGGCACATCTGTGAGATGTCGGCTGCGTTCTCTCTAAATTTCAGCCCAAAACTCCAAACCGTTCTTTTGCAGCGGAGTACCAAAGAATTGCTGTCATTTTCCCACAGACTAGAAAAGTACTGTCGCAATTTGCGAAAGCTTTCACAAAAATTTGTGACACTTTCGTGAGCACGAAAGTACTTTGCAAAAGTACTTTTTCCAGAAATTTGAAAAACATATTTCTGGGGTGTTTTACCCCAAAATAAAGACATGGCTAGCATCTTCAGGGTCCGACTAGGTGAATACAAAAAGAATTAGGTTGCTAGAGGGTCCCAAATTTAAATGGCAAGCATTTTTATGATCACTAACTGAAAACAAGATGGCGGATTTGTGAAAGTAAGATGGCCATTTGCGAAAGTAAAATTGCATTTGCGACACTGTTGAACTGTTTGTTAACTTTTCCCATTGACTTATAATGGGAAATTGTTTTTTGAATAACTTTTGAACCGTTTAATATTTTTTCACAAAATCTTCGAAAGGCACATCGGGGACCCTGGCCGCACGTTCCGTGAAGATTTTGGGCCGGTCGTGCAAACCGTGCGACCTGTAGGTGCGACCGTAGAATTCCAGAAAAAGCATAAACGCAGGCGCAGATCACGCTTAATAACTCCGCAGCTGTATATCCAACCGGTACGAAACTTGGCAGATCCCAAGGCATATGGGTCTTGATCGTGTATTCCAAATTTCAGGCAAATCTGTCAAACGGTTGCAAAGTTATTACAGTACAAAATTTGGGGTTTAACATGTAACATTAACATTGGCCTTAAGTGTCACCCCATCACATGTGGAAAGAAGCTGAGGAATAGGAGAATTGGGTGACAGTTAGGACCAATGACCCCAACACCCCGATTCCAGTTGGGGGGGTGGGCTGGAGGGGTGCAAAGGGGGTTTCAACCCTAACATCGAATTTCCTCGCTTTTGTCGCTGTGGAACAACCCTAACTGATTCATTAAGCGGAGTTTTGCCTCTAATTTCCCTTCTTTTTGAGAATGATAATGAGAAATAGTGAATGCAATGCAGCGGCAGGGCGCTGGGTGACGTCTTGTCGCATTGTAACATTGTGCCAGCAAACGCAAATCGTAATGCGCATGGTGATGCAAAGCAAAACAGAAAGAGGAACAGTACTGTAGACAGAAATGTTAAAAACAACGGAAATGCAACCACAAATGAAAATGCAAAAGGTAGCGCACATGGTGGCGTAAATGTGAATGGTAAGTGAAACGGTGCAGGAACCCAAGCAGAAACGGTAATGGTAAGAGTAATGTAAGCGCACAGGCTGGTTTTCCCCAAAAGCTGTATGGAGAAAGACAGTGAGTAGAAAGAATGTATGCAAAATAATGACTCTTGGAACACAAAAATCAGTAGTTGTAATAGTAAATTGCTTTTATCTCAGTAACCGTACGACATAGAAAAAAAATTAAAAGTCATATGTATTATCACTCTCCTGGCTAGTTTTATACATAAGAAGGGGGGGGCTATAATTTTTTGACAAAAACTCCGTATCTCGCACCATTTTCGAGATACGGGCCCTCAAAGGCTCGGCAAACGCCATAATGTTATCCTATGGGAAAAAAACAGAAGTTCGGACTGCCATAACTTTTGAACAGTTTAATATTTTTTCACGAAATCTTCGAAAGGCACATCAGAGAACCTGGCCGCATGTTTCCTGAAGATTTTGGGCCAGTCACACAAACCGTGCGACCTGTAGGTGCGACCGTAGAATTCCAGAAAAAGCGTAAACGCATGCACAGATCACGCTTAATAACTCCACAGCCGTGTATCCGACCAGTACAAAACCTGGCAGATCCCAAGGTGTATGGGACTTGATTGTGTATTCCAGATTTCAGGCAAATCTGTCAAATGGTTGCAAAGTTATTAAGGTGCAAAATATTGAGTTTAACATGTAAATGGCTCCTCAACCCTAACTATGGTAGCACTACCATGCTACCATAATATATATATATATCTGTAAGATTTTAGATGTATACATATAGTAGCTCAGATAAACAGATTTATCACACTCCATTTATGTCCACCTCCATTGCATTATAGTGCCACTATAGTTAGGGTTGAGTATCCCATTTAAGGTTAAAGTGTGAAATTTTGCAGCTTAATAACTTTGCCACTGTATGACAGAGTTGCCTGAAATTTGGCAGGATCAGAGTGGTACCATAGATCTATGGATTGCGCAGTTTTTTAATGGTTGGATATATGGTTGCGGAGCTATAAAAGTGCAATAGAAAGTCATATTTATGCTTTATTGCACATTCTTTGCTCGCACCTACAGGTTTTATGGTTTGCACTACCAGTCCATAACCTTCAGGGAACATGCAGCCAGGGTCCCCGATATGTCTTTCAAAGATTTCGTGAAAAAATATTAAACGGTTCAAAAGTTATTCAAAAACAAGTTTCCCATTATAGTCATGGGAAAAGTTAACAAACTATTCGACAGTGTCGCAAATGCAGTTTTTATTGTCGCAAATTACCCCTGTAGTGTCATGAATCAGCCATTTTTTTTTCAGTTACTGGTCACAGAAATCCTTGGCATTTAAATTTGGGACCCTCTTGGGACACAATTATTTTTGTGTTCACCTAGTTGAGCCCTGAGGATGCTAGCCATGCCGTTTTTGGGGGTTAAACAACCCAGAAATATGTTTTTGAAATTTTTGTAAACTGTAGTGTTGCACTTGCAACACTTTCGTGATTTGTTTTGTGAATGTGCTGTGATTTGCAACTCTACTTTGCAACACTATGCCCAAAAGAATAGGAAATCTTTGCCACCCTGCTGCAAAAGAATGGTTTGGTCTTTTGGGGTGAAATTTGGAGGGAAGAAAGCAAAGATCGCACAGATATGCCGTTTGGTAGTTTGGTGACAAAATATTAGAGGGCTGCAAAGTTACAGTACTCCAAATTTGACTATTTTTCCCATAGACTAACATTATGGCGTCTGCCATGCCTTTTGGGGCCCGTATCTCGGAAACACTTCGAGAAGTGCAAAACTAGCCAGAAAAGTCATTAATTATATGAATTTTTTTTTTCTATGTCATACAGTTCCTGAGATAGAAGCAATTTAGTATTCCAAGTGCTCATTTTCTGCTCCGAGGTCCATTATGCATATATTCTTTGTATTCACTGTGTTTCTCAATGCAGCTTTTTTGGGGAAAAAAGGGTGTGCACGTTCATTACTGTTACAGTTAGCTTTTCCACTTGTGTTTCCATAACTGTTTGCATTTGCGTTCCCATCTATGCCACCGTGTGTGGTACCCTTTGCATTTTCATTTGCGCTTGCATTTGTGTTACTGTTACCATTTTCGTTTCCATTACTGTTTCTGTCTGCGTTTCATTTTGCATCACCATGTGCATTACCATTTGCATTTGCGTATGCGCTCCATTTGCATTTGTATTTCCTTTGGCATCATCATTGGTGTTACCATTAGCATTTGCATTTCCAATTGTGGTACCGTGACTGTGCGTGTTACCATTTGTGTTTCTGTACACACTTGCATTTGCATTTCCGTTTGCATTACTGTTTGCTTTGGCATCATCGTTGCTGTTACTGTAACTGTTTATGTTTCCAATTGTGTTACCGTTACTGTTTGCGTGTTCGTCACCATTTGCCTTTTTGTTTGCTTAGCGTTTATGTTTTTGGTTGTGTTTCCATTGTTGATTGCATTACTGTTTCCTTCTGCAGTGCTGTTGCCTTTACCATTTGCATTTCTGTTTGCGTTTGTGTTACCATTTGCATTTTTCTTACCATTTGCGTTTCTGTTGGCGTAGCCTTTACGTTACTGTTTTTGTTACCATTTGCATTTCTGTTGCCGCTAGCATTTGCATTACCATTTCTGTTTTTATTAATGTTTGCACTTGCGTTTCTCTTACCATTTGCGTTATCATTTACATTTGTGTCACCATGTGCATTACCGTTTTGCGCTTCCCACCACCACATTCCATTCACTATTTATAGTGTTCATTCTCAAAAAGAAGGGAAATTCATGGCAAAAACCTCTGTTTAATGCATCAGTTAGGGTTGTTCCACCGTGGCAAAAGTGAGGAAATTCAGGGCTAGGGTTGCCATCCCTTGCACCCCAAACCCACCCTGTCCCCACCAACAGGTATTGGGGTGTGTGTTAGGGTCATCGGTCCTAACTCTCACCCCATTCTCCTCTACTGCACCACCTCAGCTTGCTTACACATGGGATGGGGTGAGAGTTAGGACTGATGACCCCAAAGCACACCCCGATGCCTGTTGGTGGGGATAGGGTGGGCTTGGGGTGCAAGTGGTGTCAACCCTAACACTGAATTTCCTTGCTTGTCTCTGTGGAGCAACCCTAACTGATGTATTAAACAGAGTTTTGCCATGATATATATATATATATATATATATATATATATATATATACATATATATACATATATATATATATATATATATATACACACAGAGAGAGAGAGGTGTGTGTGTGTGTGTGTGTGTGTGCGTGTGCTGCACATTAATGCACGTATTAGGGTTAAGTAAGGCATAAAAGGTAGGGAAATTAAAAATGTGGGTAAAAAGTCCCTGAACTTTGATAGATCTGTGGTGTGGGGTCTTAGGATTTGAACAAGTATGTGATGCAATGTTGATGTTACCCTAATATCTGTACCCTCTATCCAAGCATTGCTGTGCCAGTAATTTACTTTCTCTGGCAAGACAGAGTCAAAATTAGGGTGACACCATACTTGCATTGCATGAGCATGAAAGTTCAAACTGAGAGTAACACCCCACTATAGATTTGCCAGTTACCACCCCCAATCAAACCATATAATTTTCAGGTTAGAATTTGGCCCTCACATACATTTTCAGGAACACCGAGTTCAACCCTTTGTTTGTGAAGAAAAAAAAAAGCGATGTCCCTGCATGTGTGCAATAGTGTTTTTGGGAACTTATTATAATTTCTTTTTTATTAGCAAGCACCAGTAGTGGACATGATGAAGCATAATGCAGCAACTGGCTGAGGCGGAAAGAGGGCAGTGCCAATTGCTCACCAGGGGACCAAAGATTCAGGTATGTTCTGATGTGGCCATGAGGGTGGGAGGGGGAGGGCAACATGAATGCTAGAGTGTGCCAAGTTGTTTTATTTGAATGGGCTGGGCAATGACAGCACTGGGGGGTGTTAAAACATGAGTCAAATTGGACCCACTGGTGTAAGAAATGTGGGTCTGAAAAGGGAACCTACTGGGTTAAAACATAATCAGCGGTAGATTTTTTACAATTAACGTTCCCTTCCTTTGGATATGTTATGTAGTAGGTGCATCATTTTGGACCCACTGGCAGAGGAAAGAAGGATCAGTTATGGAAAGGATGCAACTTTTGCCCTTTTGGTGCATGTTAGTGCTGTCACTGGGGCTGCATGAGGAAAGAGTGTAGTGGGCATATTCAGCACAATGAGTGGGAGAAGGAATTTTATTGGATGTGGGGGAGAAGGGTGGCATCAGTGGGGACAAAGTGGGTGAGTGAGGGTTGTACAGTTTAACATTCAGGTGGGAAGTGTAAGCATGACACCTGAGTTGGGCACCTGGTGCCTGCAAAACTGAAAACAAATGTGTTGTTCTTTTAAATACCATGCAGTTGACACCATGGTTTGGTACCTGGTGTCCATAAGAGGGGATTCCAACCCTGGTATTGCACACTGTATATCAGAAAAGAAGTGCAGAAATTTGAGACTTTTTTCTGGCATTATTAACTTAGAAGTCAGTCATGAAGGAAAAACAGAAGTGTTTGTTTTGTGCAAGGTACATGTGGCGAGTGAGGGGTGAAAGATGACCATTTATTTCTGTTGCATTCATGATTAACTTAAAAGTCAATCAGAAATTACAAAAAAATGTATTTTTCTATTACATATTTTTTTCAGCAAGTTTTTTTTAGTGGCACATGTGTGGTCTTCAACATTTTTTAAAGGCTTAATTTGGCCCTTTTTCATCCCATACCATTTAAAGGCCATATTCTGGGCCACTACCTAATGAACTTGAAAGTTTCCAGTTTTAAATCAGTAAATTGTATTATCTATGCAAAAGAAGCATCTTAATTTGGGAGTATTTTATGTAATTCATAGACTTCCCGGTGTTAAAACTACTTTACCAATTTTTTGACATTTGGCATGCGCTTAGACTCTAGGACTCAGAGGGTGCATGCTTCATTTCAAAACTCTTAATTGATAATTCAGCCAAGTTATAAGCTGTCAAAAATAGGGGTTCTGACACAACCACTACCTCAACCCTACATATATATATATATTTATATATATATATATATATATATATATATATATATATATATATATTGCATGGGTGAGAAAAAAATCAATAAAAATTATGTCTCCTGATAGGGTAAAACACATCATGTGATAATGCATTATCTTAGAATGACTGCACTCCTGTAGTTCTTTCTAATTTTTAACCCCCTCCAAAACTATTTTGGCTATTTTATAATCCACTAAATGGAGTGCAGTCATGCTCTGATACACACACACCTTGGTGGTTGTATGTACTCGGCCTCTGGCCTCATGCTTCACAACACACACCAAGCATAAGTGTATCAGAGCCTGGCTACTAGCCTTGTAGTGGATTGTATACATGGGCATTCCATACATCTGATAACATAGCAGGAGAGTATTTGGGAAAAAACAATAACTCATAAGTCACAGATAGATATGAATTAAAGAATTAAATAGTTAAAATATGACATGGGATATTCCACAAACTATTAGCTATGAAAGAGGCCCCCGAGAAGAAGGGGCAATGCTACAGTGCATGCTTGCTTAAAAAGACAAGTGCAAATGACCATCAAAATTACAAGGTGGTGAGATTAGCATCTGCGGTGGATAAAATCTTTGAACAAACTATCAAGAAGGAGATCACAAAACATTTGGCTAGATTTCAATTAGTTAAAGAAAGTTAACACAGATTTACTCTGGAGAAGTCTTACTTGTCCAAAATGTTGACTTTTTTAACAGAAGTATAGTACAGTAATAAGATAATTTGACAAAGGGATGGCAGTGGGCATTATCTACCTGGATTTTAGTAAGGCCTTGACTACAGAGCAACGGAAGAAAAATCGGTACTACACAACAATAAGAAGCATTTCATTAAAAGTATAGTAGTATGACTCAGTGGATTAATAAAATCCATGATATACTGTATATAGAGAGAAATCATTTAAACATTCTTACCTTTGGTGTTCCGTCTGTGTGTTCGTCTCCAGGTGCAACAGAGATTCCTGATACCCCTCTCCACCAATCAAACTTTCACTCTTTTTCCTAAAATAAGACATACTACATATTATTGTGATAATCAATGTATTCTGATAAAAATGTAAATCAATAACGTGATACTACAAACTAAATACTGTGCAATGCATAGCCCTAGGAATAAGAATTGAGAGTGGTAAAACCAACATTGCTACAGGTCAGGAGTAAGATCTGACAGTAAGCTCTAATGGTAATCTAAAGCTTGTACAATGTGTCAGTTAAATGTAACAGATAGAATAATTAACCACTACGTGTTAAGAACAGGCTAATTCTGAACCACAATTGGGTTCTGTGACATCTTGTGTGCTCGAGAGTGAAACATGATAGTTCTGATGTCACTGAATCCATGAGGTTTAAGAAATTAGCCTTTTTGTAACAACTGGGGGTTGTTGTATTGTATACTACAAGGGCTGTTTCATTTCATGAAGCACAAATTATGAATTATAACCAGAGAAGTTAGAAAACAAGTGAGAAGATGTTCTGATGTAAACATGTTTCAGTTGTGGTTTGAATTAGCAGTTGTGTGCACTTACTCTCTGATTAATTAACTGATTGACAGGTGAAAAGGCAAAATCTCCTAGTTATTGGTTTCACAGAAGTGACTGACACATTGGTTTTGAAAATTCTGTACTTCATGGTTTACTGTGAAGTTCGGGTTTTTGAAATCTCAGGTAAAACAAGGCAGCCATGTACTATATAATAGAAATTCAACAGGGACCTGTGAAATACATTATTTATTTTCACAAGAGCTGTCTGACCTTGTGTAGCCTTACGAGTGGCATAAGCCACAAGCGATGTGCCCAAGGTCAGACAACTTGAGTGAAAATAAATAATGTATTCCACATGGTCCTCATTTTTTTTTCCATTTATGCAGTAGGCAGGGACTTTGGGAGATGTCTAACTTTTATTTAGTTATTTATATTTTTTGTAACAGAAATGAATTATGGGGAAAATTTTGGTGAAGTAGTGTTTGTCCATTTTTTTGGGAGCTGTTGCCATAGGTGTTGCCATGAAAGCACTGACATGATGCCCACAGTGACATAGCTGTATCAGCACTCATTGGCTAGGTAGTAGCTTTCCCAAAAAATTTAACTAATATGGCAATGTTTTTTAATGAGCGAGTCAGTACTGAGTAACTGAGGAGTTATTGCCAGTGTGAGCTTCATTTGGCAGACAGCTGGTGTTGGAGAGCTGTGGTTTCAGGTTTTTTTATTTTAATTTGAAATAGTTTCTATAATGTCGCTGTGGCATCTGCTGACCCAGGGAGAAAGAACCAATGTGGGCGATCAACAGGTGCTCCAGTCCTAAGAGGAGTGAGCAGAGCAGCTTGAGAGAGGAACAATGATTGTTTTTGAAGTTTAAAAGAAATTATATAAGGAACTTATTTTTTCCACAGCTACTATAGAGACTGCTGCAGTGCTAGGAGTGGCAAAGGACAAGTGAAGGAAGCATGCAGGTGATCAAGCGGGAAGATGGGGAGGGACAGGGGCTCAAAGGCAAATGGGCTGGAAAAGTACTATAGATTTGAAAGAAAAAAAAAGAAACTGACTGTTTTAGCACTGTTTGATATGGACAGAACAGCAGGCTGTTGAGAAGGCAGACTGCTAGGCATTGTCTCCAGTGGAGCAGCAAAGGGAAAGTTGGTGCTGTGAGTGAGGGGTGGGGAGATGGAAGGGGAGCAAGATTAGAGAACTTGTATAATATTTTTAAAAACAAATTTTGGTTTTTCAGCACTTTTGTGAATGCAGGATCAGTCATAGTTGAGGCTGTTACTTGTGTGTGCCTTGTCACAAAAGGGCAGCACACATAACAATCAAAAGACTGTAGGCAAACAAATAAAATAAATAAGTGTTCATTGTGGCAGACTGAGATGCCGACTAAAATCCTAAGCCTCAGTGCATCAATCCTATCTCGGTTTTCGTCAGGGGGTGGGTGTAGGGCAGGGCCATACATTGACATGTCTACTATGCACATTAATGCACAGTGACATGTCTGCTGTGTAATTAAATGCTGATGACATGTCTATTGTGTAAATAAATGAAATTTATGTACACAGTAGCTCAAATATCAGCATTTTCTAATCTCTACATAAATGCATAGTGATATGTCTACTGTGCACATAAATGCCGATGATGTGTCTACTATGTACATTAGTAAAATTGATGTACAGTAGCTAAAATATCAGCATTTATGTAATGGTTTTTGTGTCCACGCCTATTGCATAAATTAAGGTTATCCTACCTTTATTTAAGGCTCTAAGAGATCACATTTGGAGTATTGCAAACAGTTTTGGTTGCCAAATGATAAAAGGCATATTACATTGACTGAATGGGTGCAACAGAAGGTGACATATTGATTTCAAAGTCATAGAGAACCAAATCTATGAGAATTGTCAGCTTGGCAAGTTAAGAAATAAGGGAGAAAGAATAATATTCCTTAAAGGAGTAGCCCACCCAAAACTTACAAAAAACATATGTTGTGCAGCGTGTTTTGATTTTTATGCTAAGTTCCGGAGTGTCCTGTCCTCTGTCTGCTATTAAGAGTTTTTCCTAAATTAGCCTACTAGCTTTATGGTAGTTTTAGGACCCCTTTCGATCTCCATCTGAGACAGCTTAATTGTATTCCTTTGTCCTACAATGCACCCTGTTTCATGTGACAGTGATGTAGCACAGACCATAAATGCAGCAGAAAGTTTTGCTTTACAACTAGTTCACAACAGTAGAGATGGATATATTTTAAAATCTATAGAGTTCAGCTTAGTGACTAGCTTCATCGTAAAGGTCTTACTGTCCTGAAGAACTTTGCTACTGGTAATTTTTGTACAGCTTGTAAAGTTTCCAAGATATTTAGTTTGTTTGGCATGTGTGCACTGAATGTTGGGTCTCTGCTACATCACTATCACATGAGACAAGAAGCATTGTGGGAACACGGAATACAATTAAGCTGTCTCAGAGGGAGATCCCTAGGGTCGTAAAACTGCTATAAAGCTAGCAGGCTAATTTAGGAAAAACTCCTACTAGCACCCATCACTTAGATAAGATCAATTTTGTTAGTTTGGGCCAGCATAGGTAGCAAAAAGGGCAGCTGGACAGAGAGTTGCTAAATAATTTAAGCTTCTGGCAACAATTAGTTTGGCGTGCTACCCCGATTAAATTTGTAGACCAGGCTGAGCAAGAAGGCAGCTTACATGCCCAGCCAGGCCCTTCATTGTGTTAGTCCTCAAGATCAGGGTACACTGAGCCCCAGCATCCTTAAGAACTGTAAATCCTTTTCAGAGGCAGAGGAATCTAGTAGATAGCCCTCATCTTTTTCAGTGAGCTAAATGCCACTGGAGTTCACCCTAACCCAACCCACCAGCAGGGCAGCATGGCACGGTCCCTAGGGAACAGCTAAGCAGTTCTCTATCAGCAGCATCTACATAATGAGATTAGTACGGGGAGCAATGCAGCTGAAGCTACTACGATCATGGGCTGTTAGTTGCAAAGATACAACACAATGAGGGTGAGCAAGCCATGTCCTCATGTCACTTTCTGTTTGTTACCATATTTGGGTCATCATTCAATGTGGTGCAGACCTCTTCAACGCTTAGCACACCACAAAAATAAGAAAAAATGAGGAGAGAATTTCTATCTATTGGAGAAATAAGGCCTTGTACAGTGCTGACATTAGAATTTGAAATAATTAAATTAAAAAAAAAGTAAATCAGTCTGCACAATGGCCCAGTGGCAAGCTCTTTGGCTGCTGTACTAGTGACCTGGGTTTGGGTGCAGACCCAGAAGCAGGTCAGCAGGACAGTCTGGGGGAGGCTGGGAGGCACTGATGGATGGGAGCACTATTAGCCGAGGATAGATGGTGCTGGGTTTGGGCTCCACAGCAACTCCTGTGAAAGGCCAGTGATCTTGCTCAACCACAGTATGTCATTTGTACATGCGCGGGGTTGTCAGCTGTCCATTTCCATGCCATGGGCAGACAGGTGGAAAGGAAACATTTTATTGTTGTTTGTTTTGAAGTATATTTGGCCAGGAATGGCACACCAAGCTGAAACTCATTTCCAGGTGCATTATTGGGAAGACATGGAGGTTAAGTGACTTGCTCAGGGTCACACAGTATACAGGTGCTGGTAGTGGGTTTCAGGCCCCTGTCTGATTGGTCTCAAGGTTCTCAGCTTGGTGCTCTAACCCACTAGGTTATACTGCCTCCCTGAGGCTAGGAATAAAACACCACCACTGACTGTATGACAGCTGGGGGCACCTTCAGGTCTTGCAATGTGGATTTCCATCAGACAGATCAGTGGGCATAGTGAGGGATAGGACAGGGGAATCCTCTACAGAGCACATCTCCAGGCCCAAGGACTAGGCAGACAGAAAATGAGGGAGAAAAAGCTTTGATTCAAATAAATAAATAAATAAATAAATAATGTGAAGCCAGGCACAGGATATATAGCTGCAGACAGATAGACAGGACAGCCTGCTAGCATGGAGTTTCAAAGTCAGGGGTCAGAGCATCAGGTTACAGCACAACGGCAGCAAAACTGAACATGATGCCCAAACAAAGCAAGAAGAAAGACCAGCAATACAGGCTCTGGTGGAACAGCTGAAAACCATGGCCACAAAGAAAGGGAAGGTAAGACCAGCAGTGTGTTTGTACATGATCTCTATCTACAAGAGAATGAAAGACAAAGCATCTTGCTCCAGTGACCAGTCAGCCAAAGCAACAGCTGGAGCAGAAGGAAAAGCAGCCTGCAGCCATGAAGAAACCAAGAATGCGTGGAAATGGATAACACATGAAATTAGAGCACCCAAAGCTACCAATAAATGTAAGCCAGCTATTGATATGGGGCAGTTTAAACATAAGCAGATAATGCAGGCTTTACAAATAGCAGGGGTAAACAGGATACCCCCATCCCAATAACACAGTCAAAGCAAGGAAGCAACCGTGGAAAGAGTTTATCATTATTTAAAAATGATGTGATTCCTGCACTAATAGTGGGTAGAATAAGGAGTGACACCCTTTTCTGTAAAGTGAGGCAAACTACCCCACCACTGTCCCCCTGCTGTATATCAAAACTCTGGAAAGTTGTTGGTATCCATGGAAAATTTGATGGCAATGATGGTTGCTCAGCAGCAAAAAGGCATGGAGGCATACAGCAGCGGGACAGCTGCAAAATGGCCCCAAGAAAAATGCAGTGAAATCACCCACAGTGTCAGTGTTGACAAACTTGTCAGGTTTTACCTGACTGATTCCATGTGTTGAGACACTTACCTGAAAAATACAGAACTCCCTCCCCAAGGGAGAAGTACCAGTTAGTGGTGGGGGAAGGGCGGAAAGAAAGGGCTGGTGTTTTGACTGAAGGGTCATGGGTTAGGGACAGTTTTTAGAAAAGCAAGTAGGTAAGACTTAAAAGTCAGTGCACTCTGCTAGCCCAACCCTATTTCATCTGAGCGGCCTAATGTTTTCACGCTCTCCTCCCTCCCTCCCTCCCTCATTGATAGGGGTGTCACAGGTGGTTCTAGATCAGGAGTAAAGTATGAACTCTTTTCCCCTCATTCAAAGGACCACCTTAGGAGCAATAGAAGAATTGTCCTGGTTTTAACCTAGCTAACATGGTTTTCTGATGTTTTTTGCCTCCACCGAGGAGTTATTTCAGCTAGGTTGAGTAGACAACTGTCACAGTCATTTGTAAAAATAGCAGTATGAGTCTGGTACACTTAGGGTAAAGGGAGGAAACCAGAATCAGTTCCACCCTGACAATACAGCATGGCTGATCTCTGCAGCTCTTGCTTATCCTACCTCCAAGAGTGTTCCATAACAGAAACTATGAAATGGGCTGAAGGAACACTGGCTCCTGACTAGCCAAGAGGTACTTTCAGCTGGGCTGCTATCCCAGCACAACAGCCCAGCTGAAAGTAGCTCAACAAAAATACAATCAAAACTACTTATAATGGGCACATTAGTGTAAGAGAAATCTGCCCGTTATACAGAGTGGTCGCTGTAACCAATTTCCATGTTTTTCTACATCTTTCTTGCCAACTTACATTACCTATACATCGTGAATATGTACAGTAATATGAAAGCGCAAACTCCCCTAACAGTGCTGTACTGCATCTTTAAATGCAAGATGTGATCACAGTAATGTGCTGCTAGAGAGGGAAGGGTCTCGAATGGTGTCTCATCCCTCAAACACTGTCTGTCAGTCGTCACTTCGTTCCACTTCTGGTATGCAGCCCCTGATGGGCTGTGGATCGGGACTCTCAGCAGCTGCCAGAGGAGCTCTAGTGCAGGAGACTGCCCGGCGATAGGGTATAGAGCAGCTCTGTCCTACACAATCCATAGCCCGGTGTCCCCAGAGAATGACCACACAGCAGTAACATAGGTGGGGCGGTTCACTGAACACTTTTCGCCACTCGCAAATCAGGCGCTTAGCGAACCGCTAATTAACTGGAAGTAAAACTACCTCTTAATTGGCCACAAACTGCCTGATATACCAGGCAACTCTAGATCATTTTAACCAGAGGATTTTACATAGTCAGGTATTGACTTTGGCGAATGGTTTTCAGGATTTGCCCGAAATAAGCGGCTGCCCGCATTAAGCATGGTCGCTATAAGTGGAGCCGACTGTACATTTGAAAAGTACATCCAATTTACTAAATAGGACCTATAATATATGGTTCACCAAAGATATTAAGTTTTGAGTAAAACAAAGAAAGTTGGCCAGGGCTGCCTATAAACAATCTCCTTCCTCTACCTTATTATCAACATATAGGTTTCTGTGGAATAAGGTAGCAAATTGATTAAACAAGCTAAGTTAATTTTTTTAGGCGCAAATTTGAGGCCTCTATGTCTTTTGGATACGGTTCATTTTTTAGTCTCTCCAGAAGAAAAGGTTGTGATTAATAGGATGTACAATGCTGACAAGGAGATTACTGAGGTCTCTGAAATTGCAGATTTGTTAAATCTGGAATTCTCTGACATGTCAAATTATAAGCTTGATGGTCTGGCCTCAGTTTCAAATCCAGCTGATACTGAATTTGTTTCATCTGATTTTGCTGGAAATAGGCCATTGTTTTATTTTCGAGAGGTAACTAGAGCAGAAGTGATGAAATTGTTATGCTTGCTACCCAGTAAGTATGGTGACTGTGGTGGGGGATTGGATGTAAGATTCATAAAGTCAGCAGCTCCATTTATTACAGGTCCCCTCTGCACCATTTATAGCTTGTGCTTGACTACCCATACTTTTCCCTTAGCCTGGAAAGGTGCAAGGATTATGCCAGTCCCCAAAAACATCTGCTAAATTTGCTGATTATCATCCAGTTTCCATACTGAACCCATTAAGCAAAATTTTAGAAAAGCTGGTAGCTAACCAACTTACAAGCAATCTTGAAACCTATAACATCTTATGTGAGCAACAACATGGGTTCAGGCATGGTCATGCGACTGGCACAGCCTTGGTCAGGTTCACAAACACTGTCCTGCAGGGGTTTGATAGGGGTGCCCTGACTGGGGTGATGTTTGTGGACCTGACCAGGGCATTTGATCTCTTGGATCACTCTTTGCTCTGTAATAAACTTGCAGATTTGGGTATTTCAGATAATGTTGTTATCTAGATGAGGGATTACTTGACACACAGATCGCAGTATGTGTCTATGGGTTCTGTTCAATATGAGATCTATGGAATGTGGTGTACTGCATGTTTTCTTTATTTGTTAACCAGTTACCTTTAGCTTTTGTAACTGTCAGAGCCTTTTATATGCTGACTATCTTATTTTATTTTACCAGGCACCTTCAGTTATACAACTTAATTTTACCTTGCAGCTGGAATTGTTGTGCTTGTGTGCTTGGTTGTCCAATAATCAAATGATCATGAATGTTAAAAAAACTAAGACCATGCTGTTTGGTTCTAAGTACAAGCTTAGAGATAGTCGTTGCTTATCACTACATGATGTATTGGGTAACCTTATTGATCATGTCTTTGAATTCAAATATCTAAGGTTTATTTTAGACCCTTGCATGACCTTTCAATCCCAAGTCAAATCTGTTAGTAGGTTATAAATCAAAAGAGTAGCATGTTATACAAATGTATGCATTTTTTGCCTTTTAACACTCGGTGTGCTGTTGCTCTTGGTACTCTATTACCTCATTTGGATTATGTTTCTTCTCTGTATCATAACCTGGGTTTAGGGGAAGCTCACACTCTTACATTTACTTTTAAAAACATTTATCATTTTGTTCTCTTAGCACCTGTGAAGACACATCATTGTTCTCTTCATTCTGCTGTTGGGTAGCTATTCCCAAAGCTTAAATTTATGTACTCTCTTGGTTGCATGGTCCATCAGGCTTTTAATTCTTCTCATTCCTGTACTTTATCTAATTTAATTTCACTTCATAGTACAACTAACAATCTTCACTCTACAGTGCATGTCAAGCTAGTTATCAGTGCCCACAAGAATAAATGTGATGTGCGCTCTTTCTCTGTTGCAGCTTCTAAACTGTGGAATGATTTACCAGTTTCTTTGCAGTTTGTTACTTCATTATCATGTTTTAAAACTCATTTTAAGGTGTATTTGATATTTCTAAATGTATGCGATTGTAATATATAAATTGCTTTTGTATTCTATGTATGTTTGGTTGTTGATGTTTTGTGTTCTGTTCAGTACTGAGGAAGGGCTTATTGCCCAGTGTCCTCACCCGGTTAACAAATTTAAAATAAAAATAAAAAAATTCATAATTGCAATAAGCACTCCAGGGGATGTGTCATGAGGGTTAACAGCCTTTCTCAGGTGGTGGAAGCACTTGGCTTTGCCTTGTGCTTCAACTCACTTGAGGCAGGCCACTATCCCACCATAACTCACCCCCTGTCATGTATTATTACTTAACATATAAGCTGACCTGATAGTGCAGCGGTAGTGTTGTCACTCAAAATGATGGCAACCTGAGAGGGACTCAAGCCCAGAATGTCACGATGCTTCTGTGGGAGGGACGACTGAGTGTCACAGAGGGTGCTCTCCTTCTTCTCCTCTGGAGAGGGAGGGTCACTGTCTCCTCTGCTCTACCACCCCTGGGTTACCACAGGGCAGCACAGTTGGAGGCACCAGCTAGGAGGGAGAATGTTGATGAGTTCTATGACAGCACGCACAGCATGCATGCACTTCGAGTCCCCTGCTGTCAGCATCTTGAGGACTTGGAACAGAAAAATCCAAAAGGTCCAGCTCCATCTGGATGATAATGAATACTCTCAGGCCCCACACTGCTGCTGCTGTCTATCAGCTCCATTAATGGGTCTTCTGAGAGAGATGCTGACTCAAGGCACCCACCAGGGAGTGACAAATCTGTGGAGTTCAGGAGCGAAGTAATGTGGTGCTGGGATTGAGAGGTTGGACTTAGGCTGAGTGAAAAAGGGCTGGAGAGAAGAGGGCAAAAAGTACCAGTTATTAAAAAGAACTATAAGTCTAATTAATTATTCATTAGGGCAGCATCAGCTCTGATTGGCTGCTATACCAGGTGTTACTTGCATAGAAATGCCCAGTACCATTCATAGCAGCACAACATATGGGACTGTAAACTTTTTTTTTAATGCTGTTTTCCCCTTACTAACATGATCATACTTCTAATTGCAATAATGCCCTTATAGTCTTGCATTTCAATGGGCTTAATGCTCTTGCTGGGGTTAATGGCTCTTGGCTGCACCATGAGCCATCAACCCCCCCCCCCCAGCCAGGTGTTATTCCCTAGGAAAGGTGTGGTTGTTCAGGCATTATTGCTTCACTAAAAAATCCTTACACTGATGTATGGGTTTGGGAGCCAGTAGCAGTGCTTTTGCATGTCAACCACCTGTTATCTCCTTTCTCATCTGTGGTAAGCTACATGGGAGCAAGTGAAAGACTGCTTCAATCTCCCTCTTAGTAAATGCATGAGCAGTTACATTTGTGTGCTCAAAAAGAACAGGATAAAGTACGATACTGCATACACGCAGCCAGGCTTGCAGCCAGGTGTGTTCACAAGTCAAACATACTGAATTAGAATTTCGGCACTTTGACTTTTGCACTATAATTATAATTTCTTTTGAAGCCTGTTGAAGCAAACAAAGGCAGAAAATTCTTTTATACTCTACTAAGCATTAATTTAGATTAAGTGAACATAGAGGCACATCTCTGATACAGTAAGGGAATTGAATTAGCACACAAATTGAATTATTACAGAAGGCAGCACTGGGCTGTCTGTATGCCTGATATCCGGGGAAGATTCCCACCTGTGCTACCAATCATGACAAGCCTAGTTCTGGAAAGTACAGAAATTGAAGGTATTACTGAACTTTTTGCAAGAAAGACCGATCAAACAGTTTATTTGGGACTCTTCAGTGTAAGAATACTAAATGACAAGGAATGTTAAACTGCATTTTTGAAATACATACAATAGATATTATACTGACATAGTAATTTATGATTGGAAGGGAATCTAGATCCAGCATGTCTGCCCCTCTTTACTTCATAAGCAGGTATGAATAAGTATGCTTTATAAACCTGTTCTCTGCCCACTGTATTACCCAGAGTATCCAGTGTTGTGTCCACAAAGCAGCAATTAGTCCAGGCTTGCCTCAAAGGCCTGGGCAGTCTTCATGGCCACTGCCTCCTCTAGTAAGCTGCTCCTTATGTTCACCTCCCTCTGATAGAAGAAGAGTTTCCTAACGTTACCTCTGAATTTATCACCTCTGCACATTAGGGCATGCCCCCATGTCCTGTTGGAAGACAGTGGTTCAAATATCTGTCTGTTTGATTTTGTTGATACCCAGGATTATGTGAAAAACAGATCATGTCCCCTCTCAGCCTCCTTTTTTCCAGTGTGGACATTATGAGGGCTTCCAGCCCTTATATCCATATATGATAAATGATAGAAAGGTGCATTATGGAAGAAAATAATGCCATGAAGTATAAGGAAATGCATTTTTTTATATAGCACCTCTCATGAACACCGTATTTCAAAGTGCTTTACAATCCAAGAAGAGTTGGCAGCAGCCAGTAGGCTGACACAGAAAGATTAAAGGGCCTGGTCCAGTGGTGCTGCAGAGCACACTGTGATCCCATGTGGTAGCCTGGGTTTATACTGTGAACCTGCCTTCAATGACCTGGGCTGGGGCAACCATGGGAGTGCTATGGAAGCAATGCTCTCCAGCTTTGGAAGGGCAACTTTTTCTATTTCTATTTGTTGTGGGGTGAACCTTTATGTCATGATTGACCATAAAATACTGTCCCACCTCTACAAGCCTAGTGCTGTGGGGGGATGGGGGTGGATATGGTGACATCTAGGGAGATGAAAGGGACAGGAGAAAAGCAGGGAAAATTATTCTGACCCCACCAGTTGTGGTGCCTCCCCACCCTAAATCACTAGTATTGACTCCTCACACTCCACAAAGTACTAAGTGAATGTATCCTTGGGCTGATGCAGCTGGCTGATCAAGGCCTAGCCATGAGGGGACAGGCTTGTAGGACTCCCCCATGATGCTGATGGTCTGCTATAGCAAGATGACAGGGTGTGCTAGAGACTTGTCATTAACACAGAGGACAGAAACAGAGAAAATGACCATAAGGAGCATAGACACCAGGGATATATTATGATATCCATAAACTCGGTATGCCAACGCTTGGCATACTGAGTAATATTGCTCAAAATGTACAGCCCCGAATCACTCTCATGCCCGACATACAAATTTCCGGCATGTCATGGAAAGAAAGTGTAAAATGCGGAGGCAAACCCCGTAATTGAAATATCCAACTTCGAGGGGAAGCAGACCCCGGAGTAAAATGTTAGTGTTTTGCCGGGGGTGCAGTGTGTAAAGGGGCGTGACCCAGGCCAGAACCTGGGTCACACACAGCATGCCAGCTAAGCTACTGGTGGTATTCCCCTCCACACTACCGGGGCAGCTTGGCCAGCAACCCCATCTAGCCATCCTTTGCTGAGCATCAGACAGGGTAAGATAGCATTCCATCACATCCGCTACCTTACCCCATCAGGAGAAGTAGCATTGGGTGTAGTAGCATCAGGTTATCGTGTCTATCAGGCAAAGCTGACCGGGGTACTGCTTGTCGGGCTACTCAGCTTCCGGAAACTGTAAGTATACCAAAACCAGTTGCCTGGGGTAACTGACTATAAATTAAATCAGAAAGATTATTTTTTTATTTATTTTTTATTTTATTGAAATCTAGGATTACAAATACCTTTGAGCAGGAACTGCTCATTTACAAAGGTTCCACATCGAAGGAATGGCGGTATACATACATACAAAGGTCAACATAATAATACATAGTTACACAATAAAAAGAAGTAAGAGACTGAGGTTTAGAAAATTCCAGTAACTCAAAATGTGCCAAATGTTAGGTAGCATGACATACCAGCCAAGGGCAATCTTAGAAATGAGCACTGCAGGTTAGAGGGAAGGGGGTATGCAGGCAGGAAGGCCATTGTCGGAGGGTAGAGGGTGAGGGTAAGAGCTCTAAAGGGGAGGGAGGGGAGGGATAAAAGTCAGGAAATGCCTGGGGGGAGGAAAGGGAGAGGGGGCAAGGGGTTAGGCAGGTAGGAGGGGGCAAGGTGGGGAGAGGTAGCTGTCAAGACTGAAGTGGAGGGCAGTGAGCGGTGGGCCACTGATTAGGCGAGGCAGTCACAACAACTAGTTGAAATGAGATGAAGTCGGAGTTGTCTCTTAAAAGGGCCAAGAGCCAAGATTAGGGAAAGGTCAGGTGGTTAGATGCCAAGAAAGAGAGACAGACCAACTGTACCTCTTAAGTTCTATGCATGATGCATAGCGCTATTCATTTTATACCTAACGGTATCCTTGTTCCGGGGGAGGGGGAGCTGCTGAGCCAGCAAAGATGCAGGAAGCTTGACAGCTCAGCTCCCTTAACAACGCAATCTAATTTAATCTGATGTTCCAGATTAATTTTTCAATTTTAAAAAGATTCCAGATCAAGCCAGCCCGGTGGCACTGAGGGTTGAGGTGCTGGATGCCACACCTCGCGCCACGCTGGTGACCGAGTTTGGGAATGAGCTCGGGGGTCAGCAGGGGAGGAAGAGGATCGAGCACCCGATGGACTGCTCTCCTCTCCCTGGGGAGGGATCCAGGGTATCTCAGGTGCAGTAGGGACCCCTGGTGGAGACCGGAACAACTAGCACCTTGAGCAGCTAAGGGGAGGAACACAGCAGACATCTATGGCAATAGCTGTGCTGGCGTCATTGCATGCCCGTGCTCCTAGTGGGAAACCACACACAGCAAAAATCCCCAGTCTCGGAGATAGGCGAAGGCTCCTCCGGTGCCACAACCACACTCCCACAGTCCGGATTCCTCCACCAGGGCCCCCCTCCAACTCCAGCCCAGTGCATTAGATTGTAGATAGAGCACCAGGGCAAGGTGGCCCCACCTAGGGCGATGGGTTCAGAGCCAGGGGATCCAGCGAGCTGGAGTGTACCTGGTGGGTGAAGGCTTCAGATAGGAGGTAGAGTCGCTGGTGAGTAAGGAAGCTGGAGAGAGTTCCCTGAGACAGGAACAGAAACAAAGACTACAACAAAAAAAAGTTCCAGATCAATATACATACTGATTAGAGAATGGTGAAGTTGCCAAAATTTGCTTGTGAATAAATTAGCAAAGTCTGGCAAATTCACTTTGCTGACAACCGTAATTCATGTAGTTATTCACCTGGCAAATTGTTAAAATCCTCTTGGCAGGACTACATGAACTGACAATTTGCTGGCACATTAGGAAATTCATGTAGTTCTGTAGTGTGAATTTGTGCACTTTGCCAGTGAAAGACAGGTGAACTGCAGTCCTTGTAGTGCATAAAATATCCCCCACTGCATTGTAATTCTGCACCACACACCTCCCAATCCCCTTTATGTATCATAAACCCCCTTAAATCCCCCCTACTAGCACACTACTTCTCCCCTCTGTCAAGGCTAATTTCACTATCTGTCTCAGTCATCAGTATTTATTATTTTAATAAACTGCTCCCGCCATCTGCAGATCAGACACACTCCCCTGCCTACCCCACCCAACCAGTTACCAAACCCAACTGACATGTAGACAGACTCCCCAACCCAAATCCCATCTGGCTCCCACCACCCTCCTCCCACCACCAGCACCCAGAAAAATTCAGTTCTCACTGATTTGTAAATAAAGAAAACAACCTCCTGTTGCAGAGCATCTGATCTATTCCGTGTCTATCTCAGTAATGGTACTGGTTTATGAATGAAAGCTGACGTCTTTGCTCCTCATTAAACCTGACTGGCTCAATTTCCACCAATCAGGCTTTATCCGGAGCAACGATATTACCATTCACATGCACCAGCCCAGTGTCATAACTGAGATAGACACTGAACAGAGCAGATGCTCTGATCAGGGTGCAGAATGATCTTCTTCTGGTTAGAGATAGAAGGGAATGTTCTATCTTGGTTGTCCTTTACCTCACATCGGCATTTGACACCATAGATCATGAGATTTTAACAGATCATTTGAGGGACTTGGTGAGGCTTAGCAGGGTTGTGTTGAGATAGTTTGAGTCCTTCCATTCCAGTAGGGTGCAGTAGGCTGCAAGGGGGAATTTTCTCTCTCAGTCAGCTGCCCTGATATGTGGAGTCCTTCAGGGTTTGATTCTATCTCCCATGTTGTTTATGGTGTATACAGTATGCTGCCACTAGGAGAAGTGATATGGAAATACAGTCTGCAGTTTCACTGTTATGCAGATGATACTCAGCTGTATCTATCATCTACCCCGGTAAGAAAAAATACAGCGGGTGTGTTTAATGACTACTTCTCTGTGCTCAATGACTGAATGGTATCAAGCTGGCTCAGGTTGAACCCGAACAAGACTAAAGTGTTACTGGTAGACTCGGATATTCGAAGGGTGGTTGGCCTGTGTTGGGGGGGGGCTGGTTTACACCTTGGGTCTACTCAGCTTATAGCTAGAGAAAGAATGAAGAATCTGGGTGTCATTATGGATCATAAGTTGACTATGGAATATCAGGTGTCTGTTGTGGTCCATGGTGGTTTCTTTAATCTTGGGAACATCACCCGGATCAAGCCCTTTCTCAGCCCTCAGGACATGAAGTCCCTGGTGCATGCCTTTGTGACATCTAGGATGGACTTATTATAATGCTCTTTATCTCAGAATATCTTGAGGCTTGATGAGCCACTTGTAGCCAGTGCTGAATGCCATGGCTTGATTGATTGCCGGAATTTCTTGTTCCAAGCATATCTCTCTGGCTCTGGGGACATTGCACTGGCTGCCTGTGAGGTGGCGCATCTCCTTCAAGATAGGTTTGTTAACATACATTGTCTGGGTCCAGGCAACCTAAAAGAGCTCCTGTGTCCAAATGCTCATGACAGTCCTCTCTGCTCTTTAGAGGTGGGCCTCCTGAAAGTCCCCAGATCGCACCTAAAGTTGTCTGGGGATCGTGCCTGTGCTGTAGCTGCTCCAGTTTTCTGGAACCAGCTACTGCAAGAGCTTCAGGACTGGAGTGCCCCTCAGTTGATAATTTCAAGGCAGGGTTAAAGCATTATCTTTTTATAAGAGCTTACCCTTCTGTTTGCTAACTTGTTCTTATGTAAATGGTATTATTTATTGTATTTATTATGCTGCTGTTATTATAGGTATGTTCCAATATGTATGGTGCCCAATGCCTGAGGGATTGGGTGTCTAAGAAATAAATATACTACTACCAAGGTATTGCTATCTTTATTTACTGCTCAATGAGAACTGATTGTTTTCTTGCTGCTGGTGGGGAGGAGGGTTGTGGGGTCAGGGGTTGGGTGGGGGATTTTCATGTCAGTTGAGTATGGTGACTGCTCGGGTGGGGTGGGGGCGTGTCTTTGGAGCATGGCTTGTGGGAGGGGTGTATTAAAATATTGAAATGATGACTCTGACTGACAGTGAAATTCGCCAGGGCAGAGAGGGAGGAGGGTGCTAGCAGGGGGATAAGAGTGGGTTTATGACATATATAACAGTTTGGGAGGTTGGGGGGGGATTTACAACACAGTGGGTGGAATGGGGTATGTTATATAATTTGGGATTGAAAAAAAAGAAAATAATAAATTCACGGGCAATGTTGACGTGCCTGCTGGGAAACACGCAAAGCTTCACGGATTTCACAAATTCACACCTACTGCGGGTGAATTAAAAGTTGGGAGCAATTAAATAAAGCAAGAAACAGACTCTGCTCATGACTGGTCCAGGAAATGCAAAATCCCTGGTGAGGCCTCCTCCAGAGAGTCAATCCAGAATCATGACTGTCATGGAGAGAACCTGTGGTGTCTGCCACCAGCCAATACTGCCTCAGCTGGCAGTGATATTAAAAGACCTTAGGTGGGCTCTAAGGAGGTTATAAGCCAGAAGCCCCAATGGAGACAGGATTAATGATCTTACTAGAACCCTAAAGTACTTTAGGTGTTGGTCTTTTGCTACTTCACACTCTTTCCTCTTTATTTCTAACTCCATTTTTGTTTTATATATTTTACGTTTTTGAGAAAAACAAAATCACACATACCCCAATGATGCAGAGCATCATGGGACATATAAGCAAACCACTAAGAAATAATTTAGATTGGTTCTGCTTTAAGCAAGAGTGCATGGTGCCAAATGGCTTCTCACAAAATCTGCAAAAGCTAAGAACAGAAGACACAGACACGCTTCATCCTTTTCAGTAGTCATGAGTGTGCCTTATCTGAGTCTCAGCCCATGGGACATGAACAAGCCCTTATGTTTTCTTATGGGTTTAGGTCACCTCCTTTATCAACCAGTCTTCACTAGGTATAACACCACACCCAGTTATTATGGCGTTTTTACTGATGTGCTTACACAGAGTTTCTTCAACAGCAGGAAAGTAAAAGTGTGAGTCAGTCTCAGTGCTGTCAAACCCACATTTGTGAAACTGCCATCGAGGAAGGAGAAAAAGATGAAGTGGACTGTTTCTAAATCAGATTTTATCTCTGTGTAACCCCCCTGCAAATGGGGGTTCCCAAAAGACTTCCAGGAGCTTGCTTGAATGCTCCAAGCCTGAATGGTGTTTGGCGTTTAAGCCATTTATCAGTGAGTGTTTTTAGAACTCTGGTACTGTCTCTTTAAGAGCTGTCTGCTTGCAGACATAATTAATTTGTATGGGGGGACTGTGTGTTTCTTTGATTGAGTACCACTCAAGCTGCTGCCAATTCACCCATTTTTGCAGTCACTAGGAGTGCAAAGGGAACCTGTCTGAAAGATGTAACTGATTGCCAGAAATCATTTACAGTAATAATAAAATTACAGTTTGTCTAACCTGCTTTCTTTGCAGTCAGAACTGTCTGCCTAGTTCCCCATTCTGGTTTTGAACTGCTGAACTGGACCAATCAGTGTGGGTAAACTAGCTCTAAAATGATGCCTTGGACGAATCAGAACTTGGGACTCATAATCTGAGCCAGCCACAAGAGGATTGTATGGGCAGTGACTCTGGGAGATGTAGTTTAGACTTGGTGCCTTTTTGGACCAACAGCAGCAGTCTATTGTGAGTGACAGCCAATCCAGTCAAGAACTGGGAGGAACTCAAAGGAAGTGCCGTTTTTGTCTGTTGGGAGTTTCAGTTTGAGATCTGAAAGTGAAGGGAAAGAAACCCTGTGCTCCTTCAGTGCACAGTTTCAGTCAAAAAGCGTGTGCAAGGCCCAGAGTTCGGTCTACAACCATGTAACTGCTTGTTAGGACTGAATCCGTCTGTGAAAAGAATCAAAGGATCTCTGAAGAGTAGAAACCAGGCTCACCCTGTAGAAGACTGAAGAAATTGTTGAATTACACTCGGTCTGTCAGGAACTGAATCTGCTGTGTGTTCTCCTGGTTATTGTGCAGTAATTGCGATTGGGATACAGATGCAGCCTGCCTGGTATAGTGCTTTCTTTTTTACCATATAAATGTGTGAGGAGTCTCTTGGAGATCAAAGTAGCCCTGCTGACATTGAAGGACCATATCTTCTTTGGAGGTCGTGAGTACTAATTAGGAGTCGCTCCTGTTGAATTGCCACATTAAATCCAAATGGAATTACTGTACTGCTGACTGTTTAATTTTCCTTTTCTCTGTGTGAAAGGGCCCCTACCAGCTACCCACAGGTTTGGACTAGCCACTAGGGCCTGGGTACCCAGGACAGTAACTGGTAAGGATAGGCCTGTGCACAGAGCCATAGATAGATAGTAAAGTGATAAGCTAATTAACCTGATTTCCCCTGTCCTTGTTATATCCCCTAAATAAATCAGGCTGTTTGTTTCAACAAAAGTTATACTGCCTAAGGTATTTGTCTATGTTAAAGTACTGTACTGTGATTGTTGCACTGTATCTTATTTTACAGGATGTCCCGGTGCCTGAACCAGCCTTGGGGGTAAGTGTATACCATGAAGGTAATTCTGCTATATTGTGTGGGCCACTAGTGGGAAGAAAGGAGTTGCAGTGTCCCAGAGGGCTGTGACCAAGTAAGTTTAACTATTGCAAACCCTGACCTCTGGGTGGAGGCACCGCCATTGGATCCAGGCCCTCAACCTGTTAGTGGCAAATCAGGCAGGGGTAGTAGCCCTGGGATAGCGCCATCTAGGGGTTACATCTTGGAGGCTCACCGCTGGGATTGTGTGTCCTCTAGTGGCCATATTTACAAACCACTGTTAAGGAAAAAAATAAATAAATAAATAAATGGGTACCCCGACAGAAGTGGCTGTGCACCGGCTGGTGGAGTGGTGTACTGGGAGAGATCGACCCCAAAATGCTATGCTTATCCTGGACATCCCCTGGGTATCAATACGGACACTGTGCAGGAGTACTTTCCAAGGTGGAAGGTTTACAAAATCCTGTGGTGGTGGGTCGGCGCTAATCTGCACCCACACTTTCCTGGCCCTAGTAGAGTTTAAGGATCCCATAGATAGCTCAAAGTACCACAGACCATTACCCCAGAGGACCCTCACTGCTTGGAGAGTGATAACTAAGGACAGTAAAGACCGGGAAATGAGCCCCCACCACTATCTGAAACTTTTGAGGAGAAATTTGCTAAATGGTTGCTGGGAGAAGGAAAACTGTGGAGGACTTGAAGAAACTATTCTTGCCACCTGGGGTGTTCCTCCCCAACACCCTCTCCTGCTCCAGTACCCGTAATGGTGGCTGAACCAATGCAGACTCCTATTTCTGCACCTGCCATTAGTCACGACTCTTACCGAAGGTTGAGGATCTTCTCTGGCACCCTCCCACCCCAAGGGGAGGATGAGAGACCTGGATGAACTATGTTGCCCCAAGTGCTAGAATGGCAATGCTCGGAAGCCGAAAGCGAAAGAGGGTTAGTGAGAGCCTCCGAGGTCCTGCCCTGGCTACCATCCGTGCTAAGCGGGCCAGTAACCCTGAAGCGACTGCACAAGCCTATCTTGAGGCCTTGGAGAATGTATAGGAGCCCAGATTCTGATGAGGACCTATGGTGGAGAGTAAAGAAATGCACAACAGTACCAAGGGAGTTATTGTCTGTATATGTCTCTCGGCTGGAAAAATTGTTGCAAGAATGCCTCAGAAAGGGTAGTTTGCCAGCGATTGAACTGGACCGAACCAGACTGGACAGAATCATAAGTCTGCCCCCTTCTCAGAACTGCTGTTGCTTCAGTTCGCCTGGCAAAATCGACTGGAATCCCACCCTCCTATGATGAGTTAATGAGAGAAATTCGAGGAGTTGAGAAAGGCGCACTGGAGGGACCTGCACCAATAGCTGTGGCTATGACCCGAAAGTGACTGAGGGTGGCCCATCAAGTGAAGTTCAGGGGCAGAGGTTGGCAGTCAATGAGTGCTCTGATAAGGAAAGATAGATAGCCACAATGGGCGAACTGTTGAGAGATCCGAGATTCAAAAACAGTCCCTTTTAAGGCCACGCCTGCAATGCACGGGCCCCGACCTATATCCGACTGCATCTGCTATGGGGTGGGGATACCCACCCATGTATCTCCTGCTGATAACAGCTCCGAACTCGATTCCTTGACCATGGAAGTGGAGAAACTGACGAGATGTCTCCAAATGCTTATCACGCCGCAGACAGAGATGGCACCAAGGTTTCCAGTTAGTAATACCCCGCCCTGGCTCCCAGTGTGGCACCTCGCCAGCTCAAACTCAAAAAGTATGTTTTGCTATAATTGTGGGAAGGATGGGCACATGAAAGGAATGCCAATCCCAAAAGACACTGACAAAGTTGCATATAGGCTACAAGGAGAGCTTGGAGAACAAATCAGTGGTTAAGAGGTGCACAAATGATCCCAGTGAGGGCACCAAAATGCTAATCAAGTCCTTTGTGGCAAGGTCAGTTGCCCAGGCCCCACTCACCGCCTCCAGACTGGTCCAGAATAGTGGGTCCCTCCATGGAGACCACTGTAAAGGTAAATGGAGTGTCTACAAGAGCTGTATTAGACAGTGGCTCCCAAGTGACAATTATGTTTCAAGATTGGTATCAGAAGCATTTGTCAGACGTACCTTACAACCATTAGAAGGACTGCATGTATGGGGTTAAGTGAGAAGGCCTACCCCTATTCTGGGTATATCCGAATTTGGCTGTCTTTCCCCACCTCCGTGGCTGGAGTGGCCGAACAAGTAGAGACCTAGCCTTAGTGTGTCCCCCACTGGACTGTATGATGGTGTCCCTTTGTTGATTGGAACAAATGCTCATATGTTCAGAAGGCTGGCACATTTGTGTTATGAAAACAGGGGTCAAAGACTAGTAGAGCTTTAAGAGTTCGGCTTTAATTAAGAAGGCTCATGAGGCACAGAGAGAGCTGAAAATATAGAACCAGAGGAACCGGTCGGAATTGTATGGAAGAAGGATCCTGAGTCTCTGATCCTGGCACCAAATGCCCAGTGTACCTTACAGGGAGAGGTCCTTATCAGAAAGGATGTTAAGAATAAAATATTAATGTTGGATGCACCAGGCGATGGAAAATTGCCAGAGGGACTGCTGGTCAAGCCTAGTATTTTGCCCGCTAGAGCCCATGCTTATGCCAGAAGGGTAATGTCCAAGTTCATAATGTTCTGAAAGAGACATGCGGTAAATAGAGGTTGCATCCTGGCTAATGTGCATTGTGCAGACACTGCAGTGCTACCCAGCAACAGAGTTCAAGGAAGAATGACAGAGTAACGCCTCGACTTGTTTGATTTCGCAACCCCGCTGCCAGCTGAATGAAAGTGAGGATCAGTGAGAAGCTTGCCCAGAGAGACCAGGTGTTTTCTTTAAAAGGAATGGGACGTAGGATGGGTACAGGAGCTGAGCACAATATCCGGCTGCACCAGCGAACCATTTATTGCTGAGAGGTCTACGCCTGGCACCTGCTGATATAGATGATGTGAGACGGCATCTGCAAGAGATGTTAGCGGCTGGTGTAATACAAGAACCAGAAGCCTTATGCTTCCACATTGTGGTAGTGAGGAAAAAGAATGGGACAGTAAGGATGTAAGTGGATTATCGCACCTTAAACCGCAATGGACTATCCTGATCAGTACAATGCCCGCATTCAGGATGCTGGACTGCCCTAAAGCTGGGAGCAAGTGGTTCTCTGTGCTGGATCTTCGCAGTGGTACTACCATCCCGATGGCCCCAGAGGACCGTGAGAAGACAGCCTTTATCTGTCCGGCTTAGCTTCTATGAATTCATGAGGATGCCTCAAGGATTTCAGGTGCCCCAACCACTTTTCAACGATTGATGGAGTGCAGGGGGACATGAACTTACTAGAGTGCCTGGTATACCTAGATGATGTTATTGTGTTTGGCAGCTCACTGGAGGAACATGAGAGCAGATTATTTAAGGTATTGATCGACTGGAGGACTTTGGCCTTAAACTGTCCATTGATAAGTGTCAATTCTTTCAAACATCAGCAAAGTATGTGGGACACATAGTATCCACCGAGGAATAGAGACCGACCCAAGTAAAGTTGAGGCCTTGACCAACTGGCCAGCCCAAAATCTAAAAGAACTGCAAAGATTCCTGGGATTCTGTGGTTATTATCGGCGTTCATCAAGGACTATTCAAGAGTGATCCGCCCTTTACTTAACCTTACTAAGGGTATCCCCAACCCACAAAAATACAAAAGTCAAGTCCCTCAAGACTGAAAGAGTGTATTTTCATCCAGTGAAGTATTTGGGGCCCGCTGGACTCCTGATTGTGAGACTGCTTTTCATGAGATCATATATCAACTACCCATGCTCCAGTGCTGGCCTATGCCGATCCAAGAAAACCTTACGTCCTGCACACTGATGCTAGCTTGCAAGGGTTGGGGGCTGTGTTGTACCAAGAGCACGAGAATGGCCTGAGACCAGTGGCCTTTGCCAGTAGAAGCCTGACCCCATCCGAAAAGAACTATCCGTACATAAGTTAGAGTTCCTAGCTTTGAAGTGGGCTATTGACCAATTCATGAGTACTGTATGGGGGCTAAAACACTAGTAAAACTGACAATAACCCTTTCCTATGTGCAGACCTCGCTAAGTTGATGCCACTGGCCACAGGTGGCTTCTTGCATTATCTACATATGACTATGCTCGGGTCAACGAGCAGGTCTGAACCACATAGATGCTGATGTCTCTCCCGGAGGCCTGTTCCCCAGAATGATTGAGTCCGATTGGCAGAACCTGACATTCGGTACTCTGCCGGAAGTTTGACAGGGAGGAACAAATGTCCCACAGGACGCAGTGGACTGCATGGTGGATTGCTTGGGACCTCTGAGAATTGCATACCTGCCGCTTATTGCCACTTTCTGCACATAGACATTGGTGCACTGCCTCAGCTGGACAATGACAGTGACCCAAGCGGCTCAATCCAGCGATCCTATGATCAAATCAGCTTTAGAAGCCCTCTATGCAGGAAAAGATGTCCAAATTACGCCCACTGACGTTGAGAACTGCACTGTTATACAAAGAAGGTCCTAAGTTGAAACTGATCAATAAACTGTTATATAGAGAAACAGTAGACAGAGGGGACAAGTAGACAAACAACAACTGGTGCTGCCCACTGCCTTCGAGACTCAGTATTGAGGTCCTTGCACAACCACATGGGGCACCTTGGTATAGACAGAACACTTGACTTGGTGAGATCCAGATTCTATTGATCTGATGGGGCTGATGTGGAGCAACACATAATGAACTTGTAGTCGTTACAGAGGAAAGTTTTACCCAGAGGGCTGCCACTTGTTAACATAACCACCAGTGCACCCATAGAGCTGGTCTGTATTGATTTTCTGAGTTTGGAGTCAGATCAAAGAAATATCAGTAATGTGCTGGTGGTCACTGACCATTTCACGAGATATGCCCAAGCTTTCCCACCAAAGACCAGAAAGCATCCATGTAGCCAAAGTACTCGTGAGAAAACTTTTTGTTCACTATGGGCTCCACAAAGAATCCATCTGATCAAGGGAGAGACTTTGAGAGTCGCCTGATCAAAGAGATGCTTTCTCTGGGGAGTGAGAAGTCCAGAACCACTTACCACCCCCAGGGGACCCACAGCCTGAACGCTTCAACCGCACTTTGCTAGATATGCTAGGCAACCCGCACCCAAAGGACAAGCCTAGATGGAGCCAACAAATTAGCACCCTGGTACATGCTTATAACTGCACCAAAAGTGATGCCACTGTTCTCCCCACACACCTGATGTTTGGAAGAGAAGCTCGATCACCGGTAGATGTGTTTTGGGGTCTCTCCTGATGGGGTTCAGTTGACAACTATTTACAGTATGTCGCAAGTTAAAGGCCCAGCTAACTCATGCGTACTAACCGGTTTCAAACCATGGCTGCCAAAAGAAATCTGAACAACAAGAAAGGTATGATAAAAAGGTGAAAGCACAGGAACCCAGGAGGGAGATCGGCATTGCTAAGAAATCTGGGACTGCATGGCAAACACAAGATTGCTGACAGATGGCACCATCTCCTCACATTCAGTGGGCAAACTAGATGATCTGCCAGTGTACAAAGTAAGGCCTGAGAACAATTCAAAAGATGTAAAAACAATGCATAGAAATCATTTTACATTGGACAAATCCTGATTGAGTCTGAGCCCTAGAAGATGCCCTCTGGACCAGTGACTAGAGCTGCTGCTAAGAAAAGATCAAGGAAGTCTGCACCTACAGAAGCAGAGTTAAAGTGTTCCCTGCACAAGTCCCAGTTGAGCATGACTGTCAGTCCATATCAGAAGAAAGTGAGAGTGACTTTGAATACTATCCTTCTTACGAACTGAGTCAATTGTTTCGGGGCAATCCCTAGTCAATACTGGAGACAAAGCTGGGCCTTCTGACTGTCTATGCCCCCAGCTTCATCCCCTGGAGCCAATGCTCCCAGAAAGTAGAGTGCAAAGCATCAGATCAGATGAAATGGAATCATTGTGCATGGTTGAACTGTTTGAGCTTTCAGGGAGGAAAATGATAGATTGGGGCAGACTGGTATACCATCAACAAGAAGAGTATTTTGAGTGCCCTGACAGTCCACTGCCAGTGTCTGAAAGCTCCATGCGAGCCAAATGTTGTGGACTCAGAAACTGTAACCCTGGAGCTGAAAGTGCCCCAAGTTCCCAGCTTCTACCCCATGGAGACTCTGACAAGTGAGAACAATGCTGAAAATGAGGCTCAGAGTGCAGAGACTGTAAACAGCTCCCCTCTAGAAAGACTGGGTCGAGCTGTAAAGCCTGTGGCATTACATCAGTTATGATTCCCTCGACGGCCAGTGACCTGCCTCTCAATGTTGTCCATAAAGGAGTATGTGTCCCCGAGCTCATTGCCCAAACTGAGCGTTAGTACTAACTCAAGTTACTTGTGTTGCCCTCTCAAGTATGGTGCCTTGCCCCCGTCCAGCCCCAAGGTAACTGATAGGAAGGGTCCCTCTCTTCAGGTTTCATGTACAAGAGGTAATAACTTGAGTTATAGTACAATGTGTGTGTTATACTGTGTAAAGTGACGTACTGCAATGTTTCAGAAATGGTTCTTGGTAAAATGATGTATTGACTGATGATTACATGTGTGAGCCTAATGCAAATGTATATGGTTGCAGTTAAACTTATAGATTACTTGCTTGGCCTTGGACGTCAAGCTTTTCCCAAACCAGGAAGGGTGTAACCCCTGCAAATAGGAGTTCCCAAAGACTTCCAGGAGCTTGCTTGAATGCTCCAAGCCTGAATGGTGTTTGGCGCTAAGCCATTTATCAGTGGAGTGTTTTAGAACCTCTGGTACTGTCTTTTAAGAGCTGTCTGCTTGCAGACATAATTAGTTTGTATGGGGACTGTGTGTTTCTTTGATTGAGTACCACTCAAGCTGCTGCCAATTCACCCCATTTTGCAGTCACTAGGAGTGCAAAGGAACCTGTCTGAAAGATGTAACTGATTGCCAGAAATCATTTACAGTAATAATAAAATTACAGTTTGTTAACCTGCTTTCTTTGCAGTCAGAACTGTCTGCCTAGTTCCCCATTCTGGTTTTGAACTGCTGAACTGGACCAATCAGTGTGGGGTAAACTAGCTCTAAAATGATGCCTGAGACGAATCAGAACTTGGGACTCATAATCTGAGCCAGCCACAGAGGATTGTATGGGCAGTGACTCTGGGAGATGTAGTTTAGACTTCGTGCCTTTTGGACCAACAGCAGCAGTCTATTGTGGTGACAGCCAATCCAGTCAAGAACTGGGAGGAACTCAAAGGGAAGTGCCAGTTTTTGTCTGTTGGGAGTTTCAGTTGAGATCTGAAAGTGAAGAAGAAACCCTGTGCTCCTTCAGTGCACAGTTTCAGTCAAAAACGTGTGCAAGGCCCAGAGTTCCAGTCTACAACTTGTAACTGCTTGTTAGGACTGAATCACGTCCTGTGAAAAAGAATCAAAGGATCTCTGAGAGTAGAAACCAGGCTCACCCTGTAGAAGACTGAAGAAATTGTTGAATTACACTCGGGTCTGTCAGGAACTGAATCTGCTGTTGTTCTCCTGGTTATTGTGCAGTAATTGAATTGGGATACAGATGCAGCCTGCCTGGTATAGTGCTTTCTTTTTACCATATAAATGTGAGGAGTCTCTTGGAGATCAAAGTAGCCCTACTGACATTGAAGGACCATATCTTCTTTGGAGGTCGTGAGTACTAATTAAGGGTCGCTCCTGTTGAATTGCCACATTAAATCCAAATGGAATTACTGTACTGCTGACTGTTTAATTTTCCTTTTCTCTGTGTGAAAGGGCCCCTACCAGCTGCCACAGTTTGGACTAGCCACTAGGGCCTGGGTACCCAGGGACAGTAACTGTAGGGATAGGCCTGGCACTGAAGCCAGCAGGTAGATAGTAAAGGATAAGCTAATTAACCTGATTTCCCTGTCCTTGTTATATCCCTAAATAAATCAGAGCTGTTTGTTTCAACAAAGTTATACTGCCTGAGGTATTTGTCTATGTTAAAGTACTGTACTGTGATTGTTGCACTGTATCTTATTTTACAGGATGTCCCGGTGCCTGAACCAGCCTTGGGGTAAGTGTATACTGTGAAGGTAATTCTGCTATATTGTGTGGGCCACTGAGTGGGAAGAAAGGGGGGTTGCAGTGTCCCAGAGGGCTGTGACCAAGTAAGTTTAACTATTGCAAACCCTGACCTCTGGGTGGAGGCACCCGCCATTGGATCCAGGCCCCTCAACCTGTTAGTGGCAAATCAGGCAGGGGTAGTAGCCCCTGGGATAGCGCCATCTAGGGGTTACATCTGCTTGGTTTGTTATAATCACTTATTACTCTGTTGAGTCTAAAACTGCAAGTTGACGCAAGCGCGTTCTCAGCACTCCTGCATAGCACCATCATGCTCTCAAAATGTAAGTCATGGTACCAAGACGTACGACAGAAAACTTCTTTTTACAATCTCTTATTTTATTAAAAATGAGAATACTGCATCTGTAATGAATGTCTCTGAGTGTTGAGCACAGATTTCTATTTATTCGATAAACAGTTTATTTGTGCAGCACCTTTGTGCACTGGTTTATATTATTTATTTTACATTTTCTGCTCCAGTTATTATAAAAAACAGAACACAGGATGGCTTGCTGGTGCAGCGGTAGCACTACTGCTTTCAGCATTGATCGCCCAGGTTCAGGAGCGAGCCTGGTGCATCAGAGGTTCAGACAGTGGGAGGAGGCTAGAGCGTCAGACGGATAGCTCACGACCTCCAGGATGGGTGTGATCAGAGCTCTGGGAATAGTGTGCCTACCGGTGGCAGCTTGTGGGTTCTGAGCTGGAAAACCAGGAGAAACTGGGGAGTGATGGAATGCAAAAGACGTCAGCACTGTGCACACAAGTACATGTTTGCCACACCATGATGTCATTGCACGTCCATTCCCATTGGTGAAACAGAACAAGTGAAAAACCCTGCTGGCTGGGGTAGGTGAAGTCACTGCACACAGCCACCATGCCAACTTCTGGATTGTGCCCTCCTGGGCCCCTACATCCTCCGCTGGTCTTCAACTCCACCTTCAGGGGTAACTGGATTCAGTTACAGGAGTGCTGAGGAGCTAAAGGTGGCACTGCCTCAGGGTGGAGGTGGGGTGCAAGCTGAGGAGTTGCCCTTAGCAGGTGAGTCATGGGAGGACAGAGGGGGGGACTGGGGCTACAGCCATGGAGGATCTCAGTAGGGTAAGATCAGACTTGGAGATGACCGACGGAGGTCCCAGTCAGTGACATCAGAGGATAAAAAAAAGTTGATTAAAAAGAATAGCACACTGTGTGATTATGAGCTTTTTTTACACACCCTTGGTGTGCATTTTTTTTTACACACCCTCAGTGTGTGATAATCTCATAAACCTCAGATGTGTAAAAAAAACTCATAACACACTGATGCCTAGGCCTTAGTCTATATAACATGGTCAGACATTCTGTGCATTATAAATGCTATAATCTTCTGTCTTCTACTGTTCCATATCTTGGAAGTTAGTACGGTTACAAGCATGTAATCCCAGGAGTGAAAAATACCACTGGTTTAAAGTGTGAACATGAGCATGGTATTTGATTTCCCATGCTACAGCCAACCTTGCTTTAAGATTGTCTAGAAGCAGAATTCAACTGGTAAATAATGTAATATTTCTGGAGGGCCTCATCCGCATAACACCATGGTGGTGTTATGCACCCACAGAGAGGTGCATAGTAGGGCTGATAATGCACAGAATTCCCACTGTGCAAATGCAACGTATTTGTGGAGCCACAGCCCTAGATGGATGCCCCCTACGCACCCAATCCTGAGCCAATCACACAGCTACAAGGATGGCCAGTTTGGGGGTGGGCAAAGGATCAGGGTGCACTAATGTAAAATTCCTGTTACAAGAAAATCTTTTTTCATGAATGTGCTATCAAATATTATCATCTCATGACAATCGTATTCCCTGTCAAGCAGCATTGGTAATAATCATTTCAGCATGTCATTTTCATCATCTTAAAACATCCCACAAAGGATACGGTGTCCAACATTTCCAGCACATTAAATTAGATAGATACATATTTAGGAAAGAGAGAAGTTCATTGGTCCATCATGTTTATCGCTCTCACCAGCTCCGTGGGAATACCCTGGCACCCTTTTTTTGTTTAAAGCAACTTTTGAATCTGATTATGAAAGTCAGTACAGCATCAGCTGATACCACGTTCTGAGAGACTATGCCAGATGTTCACCACTCATTCTGTGAAGTAGTTCTTCCTGATGTTTCCCTTTTACTCTTCCTGTCTCCCTTCATTTCTATACATCCTGAAGAGTGGCACTTAGTCTAATGGCATTATCCCCCCTTGGATACTTGAATACTGTGATCAATTCTCCCCTAAATCTTCTCTTTTCAGTGGCTGGCAGTCCAAGTGCTGTCCTTGTAGTCCATGTTTTTAAAGCCAGTAACTTTTGTGGTCACTATCCTCTACATCTTCTCCAGAGTGTCAGTATCTTTACTCATATACTGTATGGTATGGGGAGCAGAACTGTGTACTGTATTCAAGGCAGGCCTGGTCAAGAATCTACAGGCAGGTATTGTAATCCCTCTCGACTTGCTTACACAATTTCTGTTAATGCACACTATGGTTTTGTTAGCCTTGTTAGGCGATGCCCCATACTATTGTTCCCATTTAAAGTTGCTGTAGATCAATATTTCCAGATCTTTTTCCTGCTGGTTACAGTAATTTTGCCATCATTTAAGCAGTATCTTGCCTTCATAATCATCTTCCTTAAATGCATCACAATCTTGCGGTTCTCAGCATTGAATGTGTCTATCAAATGTGCTTGACTTTTATACCCAATCAGACTTTATACTTCTGTTCAAAATGATGTCCAAAGAATAAATATGACAATTATAATTTTTGTTGCAAATTAGTACAGGAATGCATAATTATTGTATGTTTTTTTGGTTTGCGAAGTTGTGCATAAGCATATGAAATAATTCAGCCCTCCTTACACTGCATAAACTGCATCTGCTAATCAAGTTGCCCAACGCTATAGCACAAAGAGAGTAGCAAACCCTCCTGCAGCATTTGATTTGCTTAATATTACAATGTACCGCATTTGAAAGAAGGAAGGTTATACACACACACACACACTCATTACTGTTGTGCTGATTGCTGATAACATTAAACTGGCAGGAAGAGAACAGAAATATCTTAGCACATGTAACTAGGCAGCATATGCAGTTCGTTAGAGTTGTTCAAACCTGTACATTCCTAAATACTACAAATAATAGGGTTTAACGTACTGAGTGCTTTCTCTGTTCACTGACTGCTGGGTAAAAAATACTTGGGACTTTAAGAAAAGTTGTGAAAAGTCATAGAGTTCACATGGAGGGTGGTCTTAAACAGAGTCAGCTCCTCGCACAGTGCAGGGAGCAAGAATTATTTTTTTGATTTAATCAGTTCAGGGGCACATAAAAAGTGGGTGGTGGAGAGCTGGAAATGACTGTGATGGAGGAGTGATGGGGAGGGAGTGGCTAAGTGAATAACTCTGTCCACCTGAAGGAAGATTTTTTTTTAATTGTTTATAATTGTTTGTAATAATGTCGTCAAATAACAAGTAAAAAATAGCAGGTATCTGGGGGGGTGATGAATATCAATAGTATACCATTTATTCACAAAAGGTACTCGCACACCTCTGCAGTTCATAGAAAATGTTTTGTACATGACTTGTGTCAGATGGGGGATGCAACTGCACTTATTCCAGGTAATGCATGGGAGTATGGCACATACATAAAGGAATCAGCCACAGGAAGGGACTTGGTCTGTGCTTAGCCAACAGGTAGGCATGGCATCTGAAACAGATTTGCAAGTGGGAAACACTTGTCTCCTAATGAAACTGTAGATCTACAAATCCAAAGCATTCAGTATACAATACCACACAGGAACACAGATGATAATTGCTGCAGCAACGCAAAAAAAACCCTGATATAATCTGTCAAGTCAGTCTCATGATGTCAATAAAATGAGCAGTTTAATTATGTCAGTGGAGTTATGAGAGCGGATTACAGAGGCTGCTTATAATGTTGTTGAAGCAATTGTTATTGATAATGCATGAAATTGAAAAACTACTGTAGAAGTGTTAGGTTATTGACTTTAACACATTTTCTGTTATTAAGGATATCACTGTTCACGTAATAACAGATTTGCTTTATTGCTCCTTTACTTTTGGCACTGTGTTATGCTGCTTAATACTGTATTTAGCTACTAGTCCTCCCTCCACTGCACACATGCATGTAGCTGCATTTGATGTCGACCGTGACTCTGAACACTCTAACTACCAGGTTAGGGTACTGTACCTGACCTCCCTCTCACAACTGAAGTCTTGTACTTACTAGTGAACAAACGGATTGCACATTTCTCATTGGTATGATCACATTATCCTAAATCCCTGTCAATATATTTAACATTACAGACAAGGTACATTTATCTTATTGTTGTGACTACTTGAGTGCTTTCAGCAGCGGATATTGAAAGTAACTCTGGCCATGTTGGTTACCCAGTTCTCTCAGCCACCAGCTCTACTCAGCAACTACAGAAAAGTATTATGATGCAGCACATAAACATCTGTTGCCTAATGGCTATGAAAGCAGAGCTAGAAGCCTGGGTAGCTTTATATAAGCTAGACATACTAGCACTAGGCAAAAAATTACTGAACACTTCCATCCCTGACTCTACTTGAATGTTATTGTAATATGGTATGCTTTGCAGTGACAGAAAAAATTGCACAAGTAGTGTGGGGGTAGAATTTTACTGAGAAGACAACCTGGATGAAGCAGAAGTTAAGTGCAGTGGTGCAAATATTAGCTCATATGAATTGATGATTACTGTTGTGCTCAGATTTGACAACTCCCAACAAATAAATTGCCTGTGCTGTGTGTATAATCCCCCTCATACTGTTATTCCAGACCTCACTGATATTGCAAACTGCAGAACTAAACTACCACACTTGGAAACAAGGAAATGATAATCATGTGTGACATTAACTGGATTGGTGCCATGAAAGAGCTACAACATATAAAGCTAACATCAGTCAACTCAGTCTCAATTAACCAGTCACATCCCCCACTAGGCATACAGTAACTCTATGTGACTACATCATGCCCTAACAGACTGATGGCTTACTACAGATTAGACAGAATGCAAGAATCTGGCCTCCTGGCTGACACCATTAGTGACCATTCCCTTGTGTACTGTTGCTAGAGAATGTGGAAACAAATCCCCCCTCCCTCCACTGAATGATAACAGCTGTAAGGAACTTCTCTATACTGAGTCCCTCAGAGCTCCTTACTTAGATAACATTTAAGATGTTGCTCTAGCCATTTCCTACTTAATCAAAAAAATTCTTAGTATCCATAAAAATCACATCTCTATCATTATTAGGTGGTGTCTGCAGAGTAATGTTGTCAAATGGCTCACTAGTACTCTACTATCACACCAATGTATTTATTTATTGATTTATGTATTAATTTATTGAAAACTGCTAACAGGGAAAGGCACACTGATGCAAGGTTCATTTCCAGGTGAACCTCCGTAGGAGAAGACTAGGAATCAAAACACATTCAATGAAGGCCGGCCCAGTGGTGCTGAAGGTTGAGGTGCTGGATGCCACACCTCATGCCATGCCAGCAACCTGTGTTCATGAATGAGCACAGGCCTATAGGGGTCGGCAGGGGAAGGAGAGGATTGAGCGTCCGAAGACTGTTCTCCTCTCCTGTGAAAGAGTGGGCATGTCATCCCGCTCCTTGGATGTTCCCCGGTGGAATATAGGAGGTAGAGCCAGAGTCAGGGAGATCAGTAGCGTGGCTTTGTGGCATGTGCACTCCTCCATGTATGTGCATTCATGGGCATGAGAGGAGGGACCAGGAAAAAGAGAGAAACACGGCTGCTGCCTCCATGAAGCCCCTTCAGTACTCCGGAGCTGCTGCCTCAACGAATTCCCAGGCCCGCTCCGGATGTGTACTTGGGAGGAGGGAGGATGGTGCTTCTGCCACAGGGGTAATCCATGGGGGATACAGGGTTTGGAAGATGCTGGGGGGAGGGTGAGGCAGTGACCGGGAGCTGGAGGAGGACAGAAGTATGTGAGCAGGCTGAGGAGGATAAATACCTGAATAAAAAAAAACATATAAACGAGAATGATACAGTCAGTATATACAACAAAATTTAAAAACAGAAGGCTCTCAACTGTCCCTGATTATGAAGGATATCCCTGATTTTACCCCTCTGAATTGCTCTGTCCCTCATCCGTCCTTCACTGAAAAGGTGCAGCCGACACAGAGAATGGACTGTAAGGTCAGACTCCAAAGCATGAATAAATAATATTCTAACAAGCCAAATCAAAAACAAACTTTGTACATGTAAAGGCAATTCTTTCTTTTCCATTGAGTATGCTTTTCACGGTCGCACCAAGGGTTCAGCCCCCACTCTCCCCAGGCCTCCCTTCACCCCCTGGGACTTACCTCTACTTGTTGATCCCCCTGGCTTGCCCCCCAGGGTGGGGTCATCTTGCCTGATCCCTCACGATGCCAGTACAAAGGTACTGGTAAGGGTCAACTACTGGCATTGCCTCCCTGGCTTACCCCCCAAGGGTGGGGCATGGAGTTGGGCTGAGACCGATGGTTGTTGGTATTAGGTTACCAACAGGTCCAGAGGAGTGACAGCATTCTGGGTTTGTATCTCCTTGCTTGAAGATGTGTCCTGATTGTGAGGGTCAATGTCCCACAGTGTCCCACATTTTGAGTGCCCATGTCCCTCATTTTAGTGACAAAAGTGAGAGATATGATTAAGGGGAAAGTATTGGAAGCGCTTTAAGAAACTTCCCTCAATCTGTTTGATATCCTACAGGAGGAAGCACCAAGTTTGGTTGACAGTAAACCTGTCGGCCACCCACACAGCGACGGCACAATACCAACGCAGGTATTGTGTCGCCCAAGCCCCCAGTGTTTTCTGTGGGGGGCTTTGCCCCCCACACACCCTGGACGTTAGGATTCTCAACTTTAGGTCAGAGTTGGTCCTGAGAGGGGGCAGGACACTGGGGAAAGTGAAACATGGAAATGGACCATTACAGTGACTGTCGCTCTAGTGGTCATTTTCCATGTTTCGTCATCGGGGTGTCAGGCAAAAGGGGGCCACCCCCTACAGGACACTGAAGGATTTACACAGAAAGGAGATTTGGGAAAGCAAAAGTTCCTGTTGTAAAAAACAACCAACTCTCTGCCAGAGATAAAAACAGTTCTGGCCCAAGTAAAAGACAGATTAGGACTAAACTAACATGACCAAAGCAACATTAATGGGGCAGTTTCTTCCTGCCAGGCTCTGTACCGGGACCACTCTTTTTTAACACTTTAATAAATGACCTCACTCAGACTGTCAAATCCTGTGACATCCACATGTATGCGGACAATATAATCCTGTATACAACTGGTCTTAACTCCACAGCTATCTCCAATGCCTTAAAGCAAAAATTTCCACTTTATTCTGATTTAGCACTTTATCTAATTTTAATTAGCACTTTGTTCTGCTTTTGCACATTTTTATGTCTGGTGACCTATGCTGTATTATCTAACATGTTTAACGCGCTAGTCCATTAAACCCATGACACAAACTAGGCATCCCAGTTGACCAACTCTGCCCCCTGTTGAAGTGTCAGAGTGACACAAAATGCTGGGAAGTTTGGCTGGCCCCGGCTCCTCGCTCCCTCCCCACTGGTACCTGGTTGTGTTTTTTAAATTTGGTATGTTTTGCATAGTTTGCCTCTTACCAAAATAAAACTAGTAATACACTCTATTTTTGGCCTTGACTGCTTTCTTCCCTAAACAGTTTGGAGGCTATTTAGCTTGAGGCAGCAGTGCCAGAGGTTCTGAAGTGGTGTGTTCCTCTACTGTTCCTCATCTCCAATGTCTTACAATCTGACCTCAATATATTTACAGAATGGTTTACAACAAACTGTTCATTACTAAAAGAATCTAAAACTGTTTTCATGTTATTTGCCTTAAAGAAAGTCTGCCTGGCTGCACAAACCCAGTCATTAAAACTGCTAATGGTTCTACTCTAATGTCAGTGACCGAATAGAAACACCTTGGCGTTCTCCTTGACCAATCCCTGGATTTTTCCTCACATACACAGTCACTGATTTCAAAGTCTTACAGGAAACATGGAGCCTTCTATAGGGCGGGGGGAACTGCCTCTCTCTCGGCATAAGAATGTTGCCTTGACAAATGCATGGTTTTGCCTGTTATTGACACTAAAGATGTGATTCATGATTTTGCCCCCAACTGCCAACTATCCAAGCTAGATAGAGCAAGATTCAGTGCTTCAGGATGTACCAAGAATGCCAGCCCAGTGGCACTGAGGGTTGAGGCGCTGGATGCCACACCTCATGCCAGAGACCCGGGTTCGGGAATGAGCCTAGGCTGCCGGGGGTCAGCAGGGGAGAGAGAGGATAGACCGTCCAGAGAACTGCTCTCCTCTCTCGGGGGGGAGGGGAATCCAGGGTTCAGCCCGACATCGCAGCAGCCACCAGTGGAGACCAGAGGCACTGCACCACCCAGGGCTTAGTTAGTGGGTTGCAGAGCAGCGGCAGATGTCCCTGGTGTCCTTGCACACCTGGGCTCTGCTGGGTGGGAGGGGGAGAGGGGGAGAGGGTGTAACCAAAAAAACCTACCAGAAAAACCGTCTGACTCCTAATAGGTGATGGAGGATCCGGGGGTGCCTGCCTACCACACCCAATGTTGGGCTCCTCCTCTTGCTCCTCTGCTGTCCTCCATCTCAAGGTGCCCAACTGGATTCCAGACAGAGTGCACAGGAGGAGTATCTGGCGGTCCCACCTCAGGGGACTTAGAGCCGGAGGGCTGGATGGCCATTGGGAATGGTCATAGAGTCCAACCCCCGGAGGAGCGAGAGGGAGCTTCAGGTGGGCGGAATCAAGGCTGTCACCATAAGCCCACTCCTGAAAGAGTTCAGGAGGTAGAGTGATAAATAAAATGTAAAAAAAAAAAAAGATGCACCGAGAAGAGTTACAGAACAGGACAGGGAACAACGCCTTATCCCTAGACTTAAAGCTAGTAGTCAAAAAGTAAATGCATCTCCTGCTGTGTTTGTCACAAAAGATAGTAATTTATCCAGTAGAGCAGGCAACTCAGTACACAGGTTATGGTCCTTATTAAAACTGGAATAGGACACTGGGGATATTTTACCAAAGAAGCCCAGAGTGGCTTTCTCTAAACAGAAAAACAGAAAGTACATTTGACCTGCAGACACTATGCAAAAAGTAAAAAGGATAATGGTACTCTGAACTTGCTTCTACAGAAACCTATTTTTTTCAAATGTAGAACATGCTCCATTTGTAAATGTGCTTCTCCTGGGAGACAGTTTAGAAAAGATGCTGTGTTAGTAGATATTGGCTCCTTTATTACATATGCTACCAGTTTTGGTGTATACATTCTTTGGGGCTGTTGCTCTTACTATTTTGGGCATACAATTAGGAAACTCAAAGAACATATGCAAGCGTGGTGATCCCACCATTTTGAGGAGAATCATGATGGAACTTTAGCAGACTTCAACTTGTTGATCTGGAATGTGTGTCCACCTCGCCTGCCCCCGGAGAGGTGACAAACACAACCTCCTACTGCAAAACAAGAAAGAGTGAACCATCAAACTTAAAAAATTACAGCCTGTAATAGTTGATGATATGGTTGCCTTTGTCCCCTATTTGAAATAAGCTATATCCTATTCACCCCATCTGGTTAGGAATAATTATATAATTTCTTTAATTCTTGTATTCCGTGTTCCTGGTTATGTTATGTTAATCTTCAGAATTTTCCTCCATAGCCCTTTATACATTCTTTTGATAGTAAATTCCAATGCAGTATACAATTATTACTGTTATACTAAGTTAGATGTTTTCCCATATGATGTAATCTGAGAAATTGGGACTGTGTCCACTAAAGTCCCTACTTACAATTGGATGTTAGCACTATTTGTGGGAACCTGTTTGAGTTATCAAAATTTTCCAGTTTTGCTGTCTTGTGTATGATGTTCCTCCTTTTTCATTCATTTCTGTAAAGTCCTCTCCCTCATCAGACATTATTTAGAGCGGGGTATTTACTTATTTGCAACAGTGCAATTCTTCTAGTGCTTTAACATAATGCATACAACTTATTTATTTATTTAATGTTTAAACTTAGGGATATTCCTTATAAGTTAAATAATATTTAACATATTTGTAGGTATTTATTTTATAATGCCATATATTTGTGCTGTTCTGTCCCTTTCTAGTGATCACCTTTTAACCTAATTAGTCATTGTTTAAACAACAGAACTATATTTATTAGTCAGAATACTTGGTGTACACATTAAATTCACTTTAGCATTTTTGTACTTTGGATATCAATTGTTGTTTTCTAAAAAAAAAATTTGCACATGTACTTATCAACAAGTCTGACTGTGACTGTACCTTTGAATCTGTACTTTGTTGGTTGTTTGGTGAGCTGGAGACACGTCCCCTGACAAAGACCATTCTTTGTTCTGTGCTTTCGAGCTGGATATTTTTGTTTGCTCACTATTAATAAATGTGCTTTAAAACTGCAAATTTACTTGTGAGTGCTGTATGCTCCTTGAGTGCTGGCACATCCTTTTTTTTATTCATACTAGATACCCTGCTGAATACCCACAGTAAATTTATTCTTCACTACCTATCCTGACCCACAATTGCTCCCTATAAATGCTTAAAAGCTACTGCCATTTAAAAGTGACTGGCTGCCCCAAGTAGCAATTTGAGTATGGTTTTAACTGCACCACAAACCACTTTTTTGTATACTTGGAAGTGTGGGCAAATCAGAAGCTAGCTGACTGCTACATCTGCCCCCCCACTATAAACTCCAGCACCTGTGTAGTGTCACCATTTTTGGGAATTGAACCTGTGCTGGGGTGAGTTAGCCACACACAGTACATGTTTTATGATTTTAACTGCAAGCAGACTTAGATTGGCAGCATAGCTGTCACTGGCACACAAATAAGAGAGCCCATCTTCCACTACTAGGGCTCAGTGGTTTCTGAGAAGGGGATCCTGGGAAGGAGGAGGACCAGGAAGTGGTGTTACCTGCCTCAGAGTGGCTGTACAAGTAGAGGAGAGATCCAGCCACAGGTCTCCACTTAACAGTTACTGCCTGTCCTAAGTAGTGATTTGAGTGTGGTTTTAACTGCACCACAAACCACCTTTTTGTATACTTGGAAGCGAGCGAACTGGAAGCTAGCCAACTGCTACTTCTGCTATCCCCACTATGAACTCTGGTGCCTGTGTGAGCATCAGTGAGCATGGTGGAGGTGACACAGCAGCGCCACCAATGCAGAGGCATCGGATGTGTCTGCCATGTCAGCCATGGCAGTCTTGCATTCTGCCGAGAATCTTCCATCTTGTACACATCTATTGAGAGAAACAGGTTAGAATAAAAACACCTATAGGTATTGTCTAGGAAGTGTTTTTGTGGGCACTGTTATAGAACTGAAGGTTATAAGTATATTTAAGCAATCTACCAGAATTTACATCTGTACCAAGCATCTGCCCAAAGTAAAAGGTTAGATTAAACTAACTGTAAGAAGTGTTATTATCCAGTAAGTGTTTTTGGGGAACATTGTCACAGAACTGAATGATATAAGCATACTCCCTTTGTTTACTATCACGAAATAGTGAATTACATCCTGCAAATTTAGTAACTGGTACACTAGACATTAGCCCTGACCTGGAGGGACAAAAAAAGGGTTTTTGGAGTGTACAAACTACACTATGTTTGAAGTTAGACTCTTGGTAACATATCAAGATAAGTTTGAATGTGTAAATGCACCGTAAACAAAAAAACTACTATTGGAACTTGAGAACTTCAGAACGGAATTAGATAAAGCCCTTAACATTGGAGGTATATAGGAATTCCTATGGAAAAAAGCCCTGTATATTGGAGATATACAGGAATTTCTCCAATGCCTGGAAAAACAGAAGCAATTGTTTACCAAGACTAATGAAGGAGACAAAGAAGAAACTGCTAGGAACAAAAGACCTAGAGAGGAGGCTAGTCCTATAAATAGCCATATATTGCAACTGCAAAATAATGATTTGGGGATTGACATAGATAAAGCACCAGTACAAATGTACTGAGAAGCAGTGTTCTGTCATTATCAAAAGTGGTCATTGATACACTGCAGTGAGAAGCGGCATGTGGATGAAGCGAGTGGTCAACCACAGGAAAAGAACTGAGAAGTCCTCAGGGCTGCCGACATATTTATACATGCAATTGGCCTGATGTCACCGGGGGTGGCCCCCAGTCACACTGCTTGAGAAAGCTGCCATGCAAGAGTGCCCTCCGGTGGAAGTCCCAAATGTCTGACCTGATACCCTTGATGAAGATCACTGAAAATCAGGTTTGGTGCACAGTTAAAGCATCAAAAAAATCCAAACAAGGTGGAAGGGCAGAAAGGCACCAACCACATTTAATTGCTACAAGCAATACATTTGATGTATTAGAGCATCAGGAACCAGATTTGGAAACACAAGTACCAATAGTGCTAAACATAATTGATGACTTGAGAGTAAAGGAGCCACAAAAAATCTTATTAGGATTCACTGATAGCACCACACGCAAGAATGACAAGCATAACAGCATGGTGTCATGCTTTCCTGGAGCAAAAATTAATTGTTTAACCTTAAGGATAGATGATGTTCTCAGGTACTCTGGGCACAAGCCAACTGTGGCTGTACATATAGGTGCAAATAATGTGAAGTGATCTTGCGAGAGTGACATTATAAGAGATTTTCAAGCACTGGGGAAGAAATTGAAAAACATAGGAAGGAAAGTCATAATAATATAAATTATCCCTCTCCCAAGGGCAACAAATTATAGACAAAGGCTGATAGGAAGGACTAATAAACGGATGTTGGAATGGTGCAAACATGAAAATTTTGAATTTTGTTAGAAATTGGAATACCTTATATGGCTAGGCTGATCTATATGCAAAAGAGGGGCTTCATTTAAATAAAAGGGGAAAGGTTGTTAGGTATACAATTACTCAAGGCACTGATCAATTTGAACTAATGTAGAAGGGGACAAATGGGGAAATTTAGGAAAATACAAGTTATGAACACAATAAGAAGAAGAGGAATAGGGATGGAGTGGGAAAAACCAAATAGCATTCTAAATTAGGATGTACAGAAAGTTTAAAAGGTATTTTAATCAATGCACATAGTCTTAAGAAAGAAAAGTTGGAAACAACAATTGGAATGGAAAAAATCAGACACTGAGGGCCAGATATTCAGAGCTCAGCACCGGGCGCAAAGCCATTGCGCTGGACTAGCGCCGATCTTGCGCCCAACTGCAATATTGAAATGCACCTTTAGCGCCAGTGCTAGGTGTTAGCGCTGGCACTAAACCAAAATGAAAACAGGGGGTAGGACAGAGGGGAGGGGCCCTGAATGCCAGCACACTGGCATATTCAAAAGCAAAGCGCCGCGCTACAGGCATTAGCATGGTGCTAGTTACTGCTGAAGAAAAGCTGCTCTTAAGGCAGCACTAATAGTGGAGGTACCCTCCCAGCACCTATCCCGACCTCCGTTCCTCATAGCAATACATCATTACCCTGGTCAGTACAACTCGTTCATTCCTCAGTCAGTGGCCGGCCATGGTGGTGTGAGGAGGGCTGAGCCAGTTGCCGGCTCCATTCATGGCTGATGGGTGGGAGGTGCGAGGGCGGCGCTGCTGGGGGGGCACTAGACTACCAGGGATATATATGTTATTACCGGGATCGGGGTTGGGAAATGTGCTGGGGGGCATCACTTAACTACCAGGGTAATCTTCAGTTCTACGGGAATGGGAAACGCATGGAGGGTGGGGCACCACCAGACTACCAGGGTAGTTATAAACATCTACGAGGAATGGGGTCGGGAATGTGTGGGGGTGGGGGCACCACTAGACTACCAGGGTAGTTATAAACTCTATGAGGAACGGGGTTGGGAAATGTGCTGGAGGTGGGGGCACCACTAGACTACCAGGGTAGTTATAAACTTCTACGAGGAACAGGGTCGAGAAACATGCTGGAGGTGGGGGCACCACTAGACTACCAGGGTAGTTATAAACTTCTACAAGGAACGGGGGTTGGGAAACATGCTGGGGGATGGGGCACCACTAGACTACCAGGGTGTGCAACAGGCACACATGGCAACAGGGAGTGGGACCATGATGACAGGGTGGACAGCCTGGCCCAGCCAGTCTGCCCAGGTCCCTATTGTATGGATATGCTGCACACCCTAGTAGTCTACAACATATGTCCATCCACCCCCACCAGGCGTGCCTTATGATTGTCCCATGCATTTGTGGGTCCCCCACTGTGTTCCGCTAACACCTGCCATAGGGTGCCTATGTTGTTGGGGGTGGCATCTACAAGGGCACATATGGCCCGTGGACATGTGTGTAACTATCTCCCCCTCTCTCTAAAAATATATATATATATATATCTATATATCTATCTATATAGATATATATATATGCATGCGTATGTGTATATCAGCTGTATATCTAGCTATGTGACACATAGGTATCAATCTCTCCGTGTTTCTCTCTCTCCCTATATTCATACCTTGTGTTGTACAGCTTGCATTGCTGCATGGGCAGGATGTCTGCTCTGTTTGTGCCTGCCAGCACACAGTTCCTGCTGCTTCCAGCCTGTACTTCCCTGCCGACCAACAGGCGCCGCTGTGGGCATGCCTTGGCCTGCTGCATCCAGCTTGTTCTACTATTCCCACCAACAGGTGGCGCCAGTGCCTGCCACATGCAGTAGCACCGGCAACTATGCGTGGGTACTGACTGCTAAGCAGCAGATAAATGAGATGCAAATGTACCTGTTTGCCCACAGATTACCTAAGTAGGCTCATTTGCATGGGAGCTTTGAATATAGCTCCCATTTGCCCCGGGCTATTCAGCTTGCACTGGGCTAATGTGTTAGCACTGTGTACTCAGGTTAGCATGGGCAAACCTCACGTCAGCATCGCACAGTTCAGCAGTGTGTGGCTTACATTGTTGTTTGTAGTGGATGTGAGACATCTCTGTGCAATCGCACACAATGCTCTCCACCTGCAACACTAGCTTTCTTCAATGTCTAATGGGCTACAGTGGCAATGCCCACTTCCCTGTTGTTATATTCAGTGCTGTCTTATTCCTGGGCTATTTTTGCCCTGCACTCCTGGCCCTGTTTGCCCGACTTCCTTTGTTTGCTATATTCAGCAGGTTTTGCTCTGGGCTATTCCTTTTGAATATAGCTTGCTTTTTACTCCAGGCTATGTTTGCCTGCTGGGCAGTGCTACTTTAGCCCCGGAGCACAGTTTTGAATATCTGGCCCAGTATGTATTATGGAAATACAGTGGGAGAAGCAGCAGATATGGGATACAGAAATTCAGGGTTTCATTCTGCTCAGGCTAGACAGAGCATGTAAATGTAGGGGAGGCATAGCCACGTACTTGAAAGAACAATTAAAGGCAATTGATATCTCTAATGAGACTAAAACATGAAAGTATCATTAAATCTATTTGGGTTTAATTTGTAAGCCCACAGAGCATAAATATAATTGTGGAGACATGTTATGGACCCCCTAGCTCCAATGATCAGTTTAATAATGAATTACTGGCAGAGGTTCAATGTGTATGTGATCTGGGTGATGATGTGATGATGTAATTGTGGCAGATAATTTCAGTTTACCAGATATAGTGTGGGAAAGCTTGGAAGGTAAAATCAGTTTCTCTAGAACATTTATAGAATTAACAAAGCAATGTGCACTTCGGCAAATTGTCAAAGAACCCAGCGGGGGGCTCACTACCTGGATTTAATACATACAAAATTCACCAGCAGAAAAAGGTTATACAGTCTACCAAGTCTGCTTGGATTTGCAGCTAGCAGCCCCTATATGGCAGCTACTGGTACTGGTATCTGAAGATACTGTGATGTCATCATGCAAGGTTAGGGACCCTTTAGTAAACAGTGATCACTCTATGGTGATACATTTGATACACTAATGCCCAAAATTAAATATATAGGATGTATGGAGATTTATCTGTCATAATAGAGCAAACCTATAAAAAATGTTGGGACGAGATGTAAAAAATAAAGTTGGAACAAATCTTGGGTGACTTAGATAGGGAACGAACATGGTAGACCACCAAAGTAATTATTTTAGATATCTGAGATAAATACATACCAATTGTCAAAAAATACAATTCAAAAGGGATAAAACCAAAATGGCTGACCAAGAGCTTAAAAGAGAAGCTGAAGAAGAAGAATTACAAGACCCATAGGGAATTTAAGGCTACATGAACTACAAAAGACTGGGCAAAGTATAAAGCAATGCAGAAAAAGTTAAAAAGCATGACCAGAAACAAAAAACAGAAAAGGGAAATTAGACTGGCAAAAACAGCATTAAGAACTAATAGTAAAGCTTTTTAGGGATATATAAATTCTCTCAAAAAGGGCTCAACAGCAGTCCTGGTTGGTCGATAAAACCCAGAGGGTTAAACTAAATGGATATACATCAACAAGTGGAAGGGTCACTAGTGGAGTCCTGCAGGGATCGGTGCTGGGACCAGTTCTATTTGTCATCTTCATCTTAGACTTAATATGCAGATGACACCAAATTAGGTGGAATATGTGAAACAAAGAACAAAGGCCATCTATACAATCTAATTTAGATAAAACTAGCACATGGGTCAAAACCTGGGGTATGAGCCCTAATAAAGATAAGTGCACAGTGTTCCATTTTGGGATACAAAACCTCAGTCAAAAATATGAAATCCTGGGTGACATATTACAGGCAGCTGACACTGAAAGAGATCTAGGGATATTAATTGATCATACGTCTAATTTTGACAGTTACTGTTACAGTGTAATAACCAAAGCAAATAAATCTTGGTGGAACATCAGAAGAAGCATCAAAAATAGAGATAAGGAAATGATTCTACCTTAGTACAGGGCTTATGTCCACCCACATTTGTACTATGGTTAACGCTGTGGGCACTGTAGAAAAGGAAACATGTGGAAAATATTAAGTGGGCACTGAAGAGAGTGACTAAAGCAATTTCTGGGATGCACAATATGAATTATGAAATGCATACAAAAAAACACTAAATTGGTGGCATTAGAAACACAATGAATAAGAGGGGATTTACTATTTTTATATGATAGAGTGCATGACCCTGAACTTATGGCTATTTTAGATATGGACTTAAAACTTAACAATGAAGTAACAAGAGGGCATCCTCTACAGATGAGGTAAAGTAGAATTGGGAGTGAAAGGAGGAAGTTCTTTTTTCACCCAGAGAGTTATCGGGTCATGGAACAGTCTTCCACTAGATGTGATAATTAGCAAAAATAAGTAGATATTCAAGAATAGATTAGATGCCTATATGTCATCAAGATCTAACAATGAATACTACCACTGATATAGTTGGGGAGGGGGGACAGTTAACATGGGCATTTTGACTTTATTTGCCCCTTAGAACTCTAGTATGAATTCCAGTACATGTATATGACAGCCTAAACTGCCATCACCGAAAGATAGGCTTGTTCATCACCTGGCACTTTATGGCTTCAAGTACTAGCTGAACAAACTCTCCAGTTACTTGAAAACCCTGCTCACCCCTGCTGCTCCCTACAGCCACAACCTATGTGCTCACACAGGCAACAGGTTCCTTGTACCTAAGCACAAACAGAAATCCAGGCAATTTTCCATATGCACAGACTCCTCCAGGTCTGGAATAACCTTGCCTTGGGTAACAGCCCACCCACCAGAATAACCCCAGGCAAACAGGTCCTCAGACTTAATATTGTGTCTTACTGCAACTGGACTCAACAGCTCTCCATGCATTTTCATGGTCATACTTGCTGACTTGATCTCCCTCTCACTGTTGTCTAAACTGCCTTGCAAATACGATATCTCAGTATAGTTAATGTAGATACTAATGTTGCTGTTTTATTTCTTTACGGGATCCTCTACTTCTCTCCTACCGTCCCCAGGTTGCATCTGTAAAGGAGATTATTTTGTATCTCTGTATGTTAACCTGTTGAAGCAATATCAATGAATCACAAAATGCTGCAGAGTGTAATGACCCTGCAGCTTGCTAATGCTTTTATTTCTAAGTTTTCCAACATATCCTATCTCGGTGACAGCTCTCTTCTGCATAAATATAGTCTGAACTTTATCCTTACTACTAGCCCAATGCAAAATAACTGTCCCCCTTTAACCTGAGCATGATCAATGTAAAGAATGCCAACAAGCTGTTGAGAGATCTATCCTCCTCTAAAAGCCCAAGGAGTGATGACCTGGAGCCTGAATGATTCAAACTCTGCCTCTGTAATACTTCATACCAATTAAAAAATCTTCAACCCTCTTCTGGTTAATGGAACTATACCAAATGTATGGAAACTGTCCAAAGTTGTGAGGGTGTTCAAGAATGCTAACCCCATAAGCTTTTAAAACTATAATTCAATACTGATACTACCTGCCCTGGGTAATATAATAAAATAATTAGTCTGAGATCAACTTACGCTGTATATTATGACTCACTGATCTACTGGTTCCACAACAGCAGTAATTCAGATGAGGTCATGGCACAACTACTTCCTTGGTCAGATTCCTGAACAACATGTCCACTGCTATGAACTGTGGTATATTTACAGGTGCTGTGTTCGTGGCGTTGATTACAAGTTGCTGCTGCAGAGGGTCTCCACTAGGGATGGGTGGGTCAGCAGTGACGCGTTCCTGATTCTGACTCTGATTTTTTTCCAAAAGGTTCTGATTTACTTTGATAAATTGTAGACTTAGTTTAGTCTATTTGAGTATGAGAAATGCATCTGTATTATTCTTTTAGATCCCTCTGCTAAAAAAAATAAATAATATGTAACCTTTAAAAAAAATGTTGTGTCTGTACTGTATTTTCATGTCATTTTTCAAGGTCAGTAAGCAGCCAACAGCAAAAAATAAATAAACTGTTGTTCTTGCCAATCCTGTGTCAGCCACCACCTGACATTCATAGGAAACAGTGGCCTGGACTCACAAAACTCTTGCAAATCCCACAACTGCGGGAAAAACTCAGCACAAGTGGGTTGCCACTTGTGGAACCACAATTTCTTCTGCAGCTAAGATATTCTCAAAAGTAGAGCCAGTTTCCGACTGGCTCACCAATTTACAACAGTTTGCGGGAGGTGTTGCCATGGAAATTCCCGCAGCTGCACAAAAATGTTACAGCCTTTGGGACCAGCTACAACATCTTCCACAGCTGCTGTGGATGTGAATAGCAATCTCCATAGCTGCAGAGATTTCAGTCCGCAACTGAAGTTGCAGTGTGTGACTTAGTCCCAAAAATGTTTGTGAATCCAGCCCAGTGTATGCAGCTCATTTGGGGCTTTGCAGTGAAAGGAGGCAGTATATCAAACATTAGTCACAAACAGAGAGACAGACCATTAAATTCAGCAGCATAAAGACAACAGCAGAGTGCAGGCCTTCACTGAGTCTGGCATGTTTTTTGCTGAGAGACAGGCGACATGAGCAGGATATGTGATGGTGCCCCAGCCATCCTTCCTACACTTTTGACTTGAGATGTTTTTATTTGTAATTATTTTGCTTGCCTACTTGGTGTTATAGCAAGCATCATGGGCCCCAAACCAACCCACACATTCCTGCCTGATTGGCCAATTATTTTTGTTATCACTTGTGTTTTCTAACTTTTCTTTTATCTGGTTGACATTGCCCCCTTCCCCAGCATTGCAGTTTTCATTTTTTTTTGTAGAGGTGTTTGGCCCCAACTACAGCCTACTCCTGCCATGAAGCCCACATGCCAGTCCCCAGCCAAATCAGTGCCCCCCCCACCCCCCATCATCAAGACGGTGGGGATCTGCACGGTACACACCACCTGGGTTCCCACACAGAAAAACAAATACAGCAATACATATCATGTAATGTACACTACGATTGCACAAGAAGGTTTTTTTCTTGATCTCTCTGTTGTGGTTGCTGACCTTTGTCCTCTGAATTCAAAGAAATAAAGCATTAAATTATATAATATCATCACCACTGTCTTCAAACACCACCAAGAAAAAACCCTTATTAGGAGACACCTGTGTCAGCAGTTCGTGGGGCTTCTGCAGAAATGTCACTGGATAATACTATACATCCCAACCAGCTGCAGGGACAGACAAGCCAGAAATCCAGTTTTGCTAGTCTTTTTCACAACCCCCCCGACTAATGCTAAGTGCAGACACACTTTTCAAATCTGATATAAAAGCGGCTTGGATGAACTGCCTGATCGCAGCTTTGTGGGTAAATTTCTCATTAAACAATCCCTCCAGTTTACTCCTTCTGAAGTTTTTGCATTTATCCATGCCCCGGGAGAACAAAGTTTTGATGTTAGTTTTCATTCTGAAGCCCTGCTGGACAAATTTTGGCAACAATATAATTTGGTTAAGGTGTCTGAGATTTGGACTCCTTTCTTTGCTGTACCTCTTTCCAAACCCAGATTAAAATGATTACTGTACTATATCACAATGAGGGGGTAAATGTGCTGTTTTTCCAGGATACTCGTATTTATACTTTATGGGAGGCTAATACAGCAGCCACAGATTGGAAATGGGCCCCAGTTTCTGGTCTTTGGGCATAGACCTCTGTAGTGGTGTGGCTATTTGTTTCATTCAGGATGATATTATGCTCCTCAAATTGGTGGAAATACATCTGGGCTTAGTTTTGTTGCTGGATGTCTTACTTCAGGGGATTGTTTTTAGATTGATTACTTGCTATGCCCCACAGACTAAGACAGGACGCATTGCTCTTTGGAGTGATATTCAACCCTTTTTACACACTTCCAAAACTATAATTTGGGGAGGAGACTTTAACTGTGGGCTATTACGCACTGATAGAGGTGGATGCACTCAGAAAGTTTATTGTGATGCGGTAGAATTGAACCAAATTTTAACCCAGACTGCACTAAAAGATGCTCAACATGCAGTTCTGAATATCCCTTTATGCACATTTTATAAAGGCAATTTGTCCTCTAGAACTGACTTTTTCTTTGTCCCTTTGGATATTGTTGTACTGACCTCTAATACCCAAATAGTAGCCACATCGGACCATTGTTTAATTAGTATTTGCTTATCCAATATTGCTGCTACTGCATATGGTAAAGGTGTGTGGTGGCTTAATTCTGATCTTTTTCTGTCTACACAATTTCCAGGAGTATTAGATTTGTTGGGCGCCAGACTTTCGATTTTTTGCTTATTCAAAAATTTTGTAGATTGGTGGTTGGACTCCAAACATGATTTTATATCTTGGTTTAAATACACAACAAGAGTACACCACTATAACAGGCAATCTAGATATGAATTTTTGCACTCATAACTTCAGTCCTTACAGGGGAGATTACCAACTGTGTGACATTCTGCAGCTCGTATTAAAGAACTCAAAATGGAATTGGTCTCTTTACAGTATAAAAGATTTGTTACTTTAGAGGCAGAACAGAAGTTTTGTACCCATGGAAAATCATACATCACGAATCCCTATGAAAATTGTAAATATAGAAGACAGAGAAAACATATTTCTAGATTGTTGACCCAGTCAGGAGAAACAGTCTCCTCCACAGTTGGTATTTTAGATGAAATTCATAAGTACTTGCAAATTAAATTTGGTACCCTTTCCATATTTCAGAGACAACTGGTCAGTGGTTAAACTCGCTGGATTTGCCACAGATCTCTATGGTTCAGCAACAACTTTTGTTGCAACCTATTTCTATGCTAGAAGTGGGAGTAGTGATTACTGCTCTGACAACCAATACTGCCCCTGTGATGGATGGTTTTCCATCTGAATTTTACAAATGGTTGTGGTTACAGTGTCCACATGAAATTGTCCAGGTTTATAATGATCTTTTTTTGTCCACAAATATTCCTGGGAGTATGAATACCAGAATTTTGTGTCTGTTACATAAAACGGGAGATACTGCCCTATTAAATAATTGGAGACCGAGTACCTTATTAAATGTTAAGATATTTGCAAGAATCTTAAATAACCAGTTACTGAATGTATTGAGTGACTGTATTCACCCTGCACAAACGTGTACTGTTCCAGGAAGAAAAATTTCTGATAATTTGCTTCTACTTCGTGAAATTTTAAGCTATAATCAGAAGCATGATATCAACACCTATTTGCTTGGTTTGGATCAAAGGGTATCACATAGTTTTTGTGGCTAGTTTTACAGCTTTATGGCATTCCTCTAGCTTCCATTAAAATCCTACAAGGGTACTATTCTACTGCCTCTGTATGTCCCTTGGTGACAGGCTTCCTTGGTCACAAATGTGGGCTTTTTCATGGGGTTCAGCAGGGATGTCTGTTAAGTCCCCTATTATATATCCTTATGTTAGATCCTTTAATTTGAGCCATATACTCTTCCCTGATTATACGAGGTATTTATGTGCCACACCTTCCTGTTGTGAAACTTTGTGCATATGCAGACGATTTGGTTGTTACTGTATTGGAGTTTCACTCAGGACTTGCGGTGATAGATGTTTTACAGACTTTTTCTGATTTAACTGGGGCACAAGTAAATCCAGCTAAAAGCTTTTGCCTTTATGTTGGATGGTCAGATCAGCACCACACTCACATCAAAGGGATCCCTCTAGTAACTGACCCTCAGAAAATCTGGGGTATTTTTGGGGGGCTCTGGTGATATGGCCACATATAATTGGACTCAGAAAATTGACAGTGCAAGGTTAAGTATTCAGAAATGGAATAGGTGGCATATGCACCAATTGAAAAGTATCTTTATGATTCGTACATATTTACTCCCCTTTTTTTATACGTTAGCCATGTTTTCCAGATCCCTAAAGGTTTTGGAGAGTAAACTACTTTTTTTTTTTTTATGGGATATGGGGTAGTCGATTGAACCCTGTGAAATGAGGGATTACCTACTGTTCAATTGCGGAAGGTGGTCTGGGAATGGTGAACCCTATAGTTTTTTATTTTTGTATTTTTTATTATTCAAATTAGGTTCCTGTGGTGAAGGGAGATCAACATTTCTGGGTCCCGTGGTTGACACTGTGGTTACGGGTGTTTAACACACATTGGGCGGTGAATGGTACCATTCCCAGAAATTTCCAAATTTTGAGTTTCCAGACTTACCTTAAAGACAGCATTGCTAAGCTTAAAGTTTGGGAAATCCATTTATCTCACCTACTGTCTTTACCCAGAAAACTCCTGTATAGTCGGATTGTAGATAATTTTTTAAAAATATTTCCTTTTATGGACCGTTTGACACAAGAACAATCTATGATCTGTGCAATGCTTAATGACAAAAGGCTTCCTCAAAAACTATGGGATACTGTATGGTTATGTGCCATGGGGAAGTTAAATGTTAAAAATAACTTGAAACATAAAGAGTTGTCAGAACGTTATTGCCCAAAAGACCAGGATGCAGTACTTCTTTAGAAACTATTCAACATCTGTTCTTTGATTGCCCATATGTTGTTGATCTGTGGAAAATTGTACAAAATACATGGTCTTTGTTGTCTTTTCAATATTTAAATTATGACACCTTTGTAATGGGATTGTTATTGGGTCATTGGAGCTCACTCCCTTCTCGTAGCATCCTTCTTTTATTTGGCTTTTTGAAATTTTGGATTTGGCATAGTAGAGTGAGGTTTTCACTACAGCAACAATTTATTCCACAATCTCAACTACTCAGTTTCATTGTAGAATATCTACAAAATTTTATTGTGTTAGAAGCTAATAAAATGCAGCCTCCGATTCATTCTAAGCATTGGGCTTTTTTCCCGTATGTTTAATGTCTTTTACTACCTTGGTGATTACTTGGTGGGATGTTTTTTTCTGGTATTTGGTGGTTGTATGTTATAGCACCCCTGTTTCTTTCTGGTGATTATCTTCTCATGGTACATTTTTTTTTTCTCATTCTTTTACATCCTTTTTGTTTGGTAAAAAACAAAACAAAAAAAAACAGAAAGCTACCCATATTTTTCCTTCTTATATAATTTTTTTCACCTATATGGATATTTTGCTGTTGGGAGGTCTATATCTATTGTGCAGAATAAGCACTTCTTAATGATTGTCTTATTTCATTTTATGTATGATGAAATTCTTCATTATTTCTGTTTGAATGGTCTTTGATGTAATGTACAATTTGTATTATCTTCTTCTTTGAGTTTGACATTAAAATTAATACAACATTCCCCTACTCTTTTAGTGGGGGGGGGGGTTGGTTAGCCTCGGGGTTGCTGTATGATGAAATACTTTATTATGTATTTGATTAAGAGTTTATATCATGTAAAAAATGTTTGTCTTTGATTTGTTTCAATATATGAAAGAATTCCCCTATTCTTTTAGTGTGGGTTGAGGGTTGGTTAAGCTCGGGGTGACTGTATGATGAAATATTTATTTAAATCTTTTTTGATTTTTCTTATTATGAGTTGTATCATGTAATACTGTGTATTATTTGTTTCAGATAATTTTTTTCCTACTATTTTAATGGGAGGGGTAGGTTTAAGCTTTGGGGTTGCTGTATGAAGAAATACTAAATTATGTTTTTGTTTAAGAGTTTGTATGATGTAATACTGTCTTCTGTTTGATTTGTTTCAATAACTGGAAAAATTCCCCTACTCTTTTAGTGTGTGTGGGGGGGCAGGAGGTTGGTTATACTTGGGGTGACTGTATGATGAAATACGTATTAAAGTTTTTGTTGATTTTCCTTATTGTGAGTTGTATGATGTAATACTGTTGTGTATTATTTGTTTCAATAAAAAAAGTCCCCTACTCTTTTTCAGTAAGTGCCACCTAGCTGAACTACCACCAATCCAGGCAGATGGGAGCTCAGTTTAACATCTCATCCGAAAGATGGCACCTCAGAAGTGCAGCACCCCCCTCATGCTGCACTACAGTGTAAGTATTGGGATATTAACCCAACTGCAACATGTGGGAACTGAATCCACAACCCTCTGATCTCCCAGCCTCAGAGGTGAGTGTGCTACCTACTGAGCCACTGACACTGCTTTTAAATACCAGCAGTTAAAGGCTACTTGCCCATCTAGTCTGTTAGAACAGAAGGCATTTGCCTCCTGTGCACCAAACTTTGGTATGCCGTATCTGAACCTTTAAGAAAAACTGAAAAACATACCCAGATTACAACTAGGGACAACCAAAGAGAACCAAAAAATAAAGGCTCCTTCATAGTGCCCACCCATGTATGTATCTCTGTATGTACCTCTGCAATATAAAATGTGTTGTACAGCACCTGTTACTGTATTTCCTACTGTTTCAGTTGTTACGGCTTTCTGTAAGTGTGTAATATCATCCCTACAATAACTGATGAACGTGCTTGGATTGTGCTGGAAAATAGCTACTGTATGTATGTCAGTCTCATGCACTTACTCCATTAACAAAAACTTAGAGAAAAAATGAATAAAACTGTCATCTACAAAAAGCTGTGCGCTGATTGGTTAGGCAACATGTTTTCTTGACTAGTAAATGCCTGAGAAATGCTCCAGTGAACATCACTTCTTTGGTTACCAAGGTCAACACAGAAAATCTTTTAGCATATAAAACAGCTTTAATAAGTTTAAGTAATCTGAAAATAAAGAAAAAGTCTATAATAGTAATAAGGGCTTCAGATTTCAGCCTTTCCTGGAGGATATTGACCTGAGGAAGGGTTAAAGCCTGATGCATAAACTTCTCTCTCAGGTCATTATGCTCCAGGAAAGACCCTTGCACTTGTCCTTTATTATTTCAATGCTGAGTTCCCAGCTGGGGATGTGTGAGGGGGCTGACAGTGCCTACAGTATCCAACGCCTCAGACCCACAGCTATTTCAGAAGTAAACCTAGTCACTGGCCTGCCATTATTATTTAAGACTTAGATGTTCTAAAAAGACACTGAATCATACTTGATGACCCATCCAGGTAAGAAGAATGACCTTGTGACATGTTCAGGAGAAGGCAACTCAGGATTAGAATTCACAAATTCTATCATAGTATATTCCTTCTCTGCACTATAATAATAATAATAATAAACTTTATTTGTAAAGCGCATTTCAAGCACCAAGGCACCGGACAATAAATAAACATATAAAAGCAATAAAATACATAGTAATATAACCAAACAAAAGAATAAATAAAATAGCTAAATAATCAGTCTGGGTAGGAATTCAGCCACAGATGTGTCTTCAAGGCCTTCTTAAAGCCCTCCACGGTCGTGCACTCATGTTTCTGCTGGGGTAGAGAATTCCACAGGGCTGGGGCTGCATACATAAATGCACGGGCCCCAGATGACTTAAGGCACACCCTGGGAATCTCCAGCAGCCCCTCGTCAGCCTAGTGGAGTGGTCACCCAGGGTAGTAGGAGCACAGGAGCTCTTGCAGATAGTTTGGGCCCAGTTCATGCAGGGTCTTATAGGTCAGAAGCCCAACCATGAAGATGATCTGCCACTGAATAGGCGGCCAGTGCAGTTCATGCAGCACTGGCGTGATGTGACTTGAATGAGAAGTCCCTATCAACAGCCAGGCCACAGCATTCTGCACTAGCTGCGAGCAGTGGATATCAACCCCCAGAAGCCCTAGATAAAGGGAGTTGCAGTAGTCAAGGCGCAAGGTCACAAAGGCATGGATCACAGTTGGAAGGTCGTCGGATGGAACAAGGTGCTTAACCCTGGCGATGTTCCTCAGATGGTAAAAAAGAGGACTTGATGACCGCCGACACCTGCGAATGCAGTGTCAGCCCATTGTCAAGAATCACCCCAGGTCTTGCACCCATTCAGAGGAAGGAAGCAGGATACCCTCAAGACAAAGTCCGATGGGTTGGCCAGCCCCCAACCCATCTGTCCAGTGACCAGGATCCACAACCATCACCTCAGTCTTTCCAGAGTTCAACTTCAGCCAGCTGGAACTCATCCAGTCCTGGATTTCAGTGAGGCAGTTGTTAAATACCAAGCACGCACTATCCTGGTCGGTGCAAAAGACAGAGATGGGTATCATCAGCATAGCAGTGAAACCTCAGCCCATACCATCTTACAATGTCTCCGAGGGGGCAGTATGTACACAGCGAACAGCATGGGGGACAACACCAAGCTCTGAGGAACCCCACATGACAGAGAGAACAGGTCAGAGGAAAAAATCCCCGATACAACCCTCTAAGTTCTGCCAGTGAGGAAGGACTTAAACCATCTGAGAACTGTACCAGACAGGCCACAGATGAACCTCAGGAGCTCAAGAAGCACCCCATGGTCCACAGTGTCAAAGGCTGAGGAGAGATCAAGAAGTACCAAGATAGAATGGCGCTTCAGATTTCTCACCATCAGGAGGTCATTGAGCACCCGAACCAGAGTGGTTTCAGCACTATGCCTCTTTATGCAAACTAGACTGGAGAGGTTCGTAGATATCATGGATGGTCAGGTGGTTCTCCTGCTGCAGCGCCACAACTTTCTCAATTACCTTCCCAACAAAGGGGAGGTTTGAGATCGGTCTGTAGTTTACAAAGCAGCTTGGGTCCAGAGCAGCTTTCTTTAGGAGAGGTGTCACCACCACCTCCTTCAGGGAGCTAGGAAACTCACCAGACTCTAAGGAGCACCAAACTATCTTTGCTGGGACTGGGCCTGCAATGTCACAACAACCCATTATCAGGGAAGTTGGGTCCGGGTCCAAACTACAGCATGTTGAGCGCATACCCTGGGCAATCCACACAACATCCACGATTTCCAGCCAGTCGAAGGAGCTCCAGGTAAACCAAGGGGGGCGTGACCGTACACCAACCACTATCAGCTCCCACAGAGTGTGCCAGTTGGATCTCCATACTGATGCTGGCCACCTTATCCGCAAAGAACCAAGTGAGCTCATCATACTCGATCTATGAAAAGGCTTTTCAAACCTGGAGACAGACTGGGTTGCACAACCTGTCCACGGTTCAAAAGAGCTGAGCCGGTCGATTCTGAGCAGCAGCAGCAGCAATCTCCCTGGACAGGAACTCTGCCTTCTTACAGGTGATTGCTAATTGATAGACTTGATAATGTTACATCAATCTAATGTGGTCAGCAAGCAGGGCGGATTTCCGCCAGCGATTCCCTAACCTTTGTCCAAGTCGCCGCAGCTCTCTCAAGGTATCGTTGAACCAAGGGGACCAAGGGCGAAGGGAGAGAGGATGAACACAGATGGGAGCAACAGAGTCCAGGGCCATACTAACAGCCCATTATAGGCCTGAATCAGGCTCTCTGGACTCCCATTTGCCTCTGGAATAACCGATAGGTCTAATACCACCGATAGACCATCAGGGTTCACATCCCATATAGGGCGGTATCTGACCATCTCCACAGGGGCAGGCCTTTACGAGGGGGCATAAAAACTGAACCCCACAGTGTGATGATCTGACCATCCAACTGGTTCCACCACCAAGTTGGAGGTTTCAATCCCGAAGAGGAAAACCAGGTCAAGAGAGTGACCGAATTTACAAATGAATGATTCAAGTGCAGCGAAACATTCTGGATACAGGTGTTGATACCAGCCCCTTTGCAGAAGAAATGGTTCTGAAAGAACTCTTAAAACTGAAGGTGGACAAAGCAATGGGTCCTGATGGGATTCATCCCAGAATTCTTAAAGAACTAAGGGTAAAACTAGTGACACCACTGACTACCCTCTTCAACAAATCATGGGAGGATGGCTGGTACCTGAGGACTGGAGGAGGGCAGATGTGATTCCACTTCACAAAAGTGGGAGCAGGACAGAAGCAGGAAACTACAGACCTGTTACTTTAACCTCAGTGATAGGGAAAATGATGGAATCACTTCTGAAGGAAAGAACTGTCGAGTACCTAGAGGTCAGAGGGCATGGATTCACAGTGGGAAAGGTCATGTCAGGCGAATCTAATAGATTTCTTTGACTGGGTGACCAAAGTAATAGATCAGGGAGGGCTGTGGACATGGCCTACATAGACTTTAGCAAGGCATTTGACACAGTTCCACACAAAGATTAATATACAAGTTAGCCAGTCTGGGAGTGGGTCCCAAGATGGTAGCCTGGGTAAAGAATTGGCTGGAGAACAGGACACAGAGAGTAATAGTAAACGGAGTCCACTCTGAAGAAAAGGGGGTTACTAGTGGTGTACCACAGGGTTCAGTACTAGGACTGGTCCTCTTCAATGTCTTTATAAGCGACATTGCAGGGGACTGGAAGGAAAAGTATGTCTCTTTGCAGATGACACAAAAATCTGCAACGGAGTTGATACACAAGGTGAGGTGGAAAGGATGAGAAGGGACTTGGCAAGGCTGGAGGAATGGTCAAATGTATGGCAGCTTAGATTCAATGCTAAGAAGTGTAAAGTAATGCACTTGACAAACAAAAACCCAGGGAAAGAGTACACAATGGGGGTGAGATACTAACAACAAAAAAAATGGAATGGGACCTGGGGGTAGTCATATCAGATGACCTAAAGGTGGGCAAGCAACGTGAGAGGGCAGTAAGGAAGGCTAGGGGATACTGGGATGCATAGGGAGAGGCATCACCAGTAGAAAACAGGAAGTTGTTATTCCTCTGTACAGACAGCTGGAGAAACTCCATCTGGAGTACTGCGTGCAGTTCTGAAGACCCAATCTCCGCAAAGACATAAACAGGATGGAGGCAGTCCAAAGGAGGGCAACTAAACAAGTGTAGGGTCTGCACCGGAAGACATATGAAGAGAGACTTAAGGAGCTTAATATGTATAGCCTCGAGGAAAGGAGGGAGAGGGGGGACGTGATAGAAGCTTTCAAGTACCTCAAGGGAATCAACAAAGTCCAAGAGGGTAGCATACCTCTCTACTGTCCCTGATTTTCAGGGACGTCCCTGATTTTGCCTCAAAATTTTACTCTGTCCCTCCTAAAAATTGTGTTTCCGTGACCAAACAGCAAGGGTTATAAGCACAAACTAATGTCAAACATTAAAGTTACAGACTTGTTCTTCTTTAGAAAATGCATTTTACACTAAGCCCTTTATTCTACCAGCTTTCTGAGTGGATATCTCCAATTTTGAAGAAGTGTCCCTGATTTTGGTCCTTTGTCCCTGATTTTTTTAAGCCTTGTCTCTGATTTATGAGGCAGGAGGTTGAGAGGTATGGAGGGTAGCATCTTCCAGAAAATGAGGTGTGCAAGAACAAGGAGGCACAATTTGAAGATGGGGGGGCCTCAGAGTAAAGAAGTATTTTTTCACAGAGAGGGTTGTGGATGCATGGAACAGCCTTCCAGAAGAGGTTGTGGAGTCAAAAACAGTGGTGGAATTCAAGCATGCATGGGACAGTCATAAGGCAATTCTAGGGGGTCAGGGTAGGAGGAAGTAGGTTGCTGGTTAACTAGGATCTGCAGCTTATCCATTAGGTAGGTAAATGGGCAGACTGAGTGGGCCAAGCGGTCCTTATCTGCCATCAAATTCTATGTTTCTATGCTAGCAGTGCACCCACATACAACCCTCTGATATGAAATCACTGTACTTCTGATATGAACCTGCTAGTTTTGGCTCCCACAGCTATTGCAGCCCATTACAGGAACACTGGTTTACTGGGATTGAGAAAGGGCATATTCCGTTTTGCACATTGTAAAAAACGGTATTGTCACTGGTGTCTGCTGAGACAAAATCCAGTTTTACTGGTGTTTGGTTTTGTGTACTTTATTTAACAATTTTTAACTCTGCTAACATGCATTTTAGCAATTTTGACCTCCACTATTACACATCCTTCCATCCTTGTACCAATTTAAAGTTATTTTAGGTACAAGATGTGATGGCAGCAGCAACACTACAGCCCCCATCCCTAAGGTGTGATGGAAGCAGCACTACGGCCCCATCCCTTAGGTACGATGGCAGCACCAACACAGCACTATGGCCCCAATCCCTCTGGTGTGATGGCAGCAGAAAAAGCACTATGACCTCCCTCCCTCAGGTGTGATGGCAGTATCAGCACTATGGCCCCCATCCCGCAGGTGGGATGGCAGCAGTACTACATTCCCCATCCACCAGTGGTGATGGCAGAAGCACTACAGTCCCCACCTCTTCAGTGTGATGGCAGTATCAGCACTATGGCCCCCATCCTGCAGGTGGGATGGCAGCAGTACTACATTCCCCATCCACCAGTGGTGATGGCAGAAGCACTACAGTCCCCACCTCTTCAGTGTGATGGCAGTAACAACAATGCAGTCCACATCCCTCTGGGGTGATGGCAGTAGTGACAGCACTATGATCCCCTTTCTTCAACACCCACATCCCACATGCACAAGTTACAAATGACTTGGTCTCTTTGCTTGTTAGAATTCAGATGTGAATTAATCTGAACCATCACCACTAAGGTGGACTACCTTTGTTTTTTCCTATCTATAATTTAACTGCCTGAATTGGATTTCTGCCTGTGACACCACTGACCAGGGTTAGGGAACAGACTTGGGTGTTGGAGGGCCAGCTGGTGGGTGAAGGCTTGAGTGCCCAATGACCACTCACCTTCTCCTATGAGGGAGGGTGGGTTCACTGCTCAGCATTTGCTGGCCCCTTGTGGAGGCCAGAGGCACAACAACATGTCAGCCCTCACTGTAGGAGGGAGCATGACGGACATCGGCTTGTGCCTTGAAATCATGTGGCCTGTCACGCTCCCAAGGAAATGGGAAAACACCCGCTGACCAACTGAAGGACAGCTGTTGGTCCCTCCTTAAGCAGGAAGCCCCAGACATGTGTCCGTTCTGACCCCAGCCATGACCAGGATACACAGGAAGCTCTTAGACAATTCTCCTCCATGGTAGCCTCCCACAGGGGTAGGGGCCCACTCAATGAAGGATTACTTTGGGTTACCTGGTAGCACAGCAGTATGGGGCAGTGGATGGTGGTTGGGACTCAGCAGCGGTTGTAGGGGGCCTTGGCAGGCATGAAGGAGTGAATTACCAGGGGGTAGGAGGAGCAAAAAACTGCTTGAATCTGCTTCTTTGAAATAAAGTGTATTCACCTAAAAAACTCACAAGTGATTAGTGGAGGATGTTCAAATGGATTTATGCATCTCCCAGACACGTGGATGCTTTTTTTTACTTGGTGTCCATGAAAAAGGTGTCTCCCAGTTTTCATGTCTTTGTTCAGACGTGAATTGAGCACTATTCTGCCCAACAGCATCATACAGCCCCTAACATAGAAACATAGAAACATAGAAGTTGACGGCAGATAAGGACCGCACGGCCCATCCAGTCTGCCCATTTCTTTTTCTACCTTATAAATGTGCCATCGGCCTTTGCTCTGTCAGTGACCTATCTATTCATAGTCATTTGTATTGCTCCCTTATGCCTATCCCATGCCTGTTTGAAGCCCTGCACTGTATTCATAGCCACTCACTTCGTGGTGTCATTCCATGCATCTACCACCCTTTCTGTGAAAAAGAATCACATCCTTTAATCGGCCTCCCCTAATCTCATGCTGTGTCCTCTTGTCCTGCTATTTTTCTTATATTTAAACATGTTAGACTCTTTCACCTTGTTTATGCCCTTAAGGTGTTTAAATGTCTCGATCATATCACCTCTCTCCCTCCTTTGCTCAAGGGTATACATATTGAGCTCCGCTAATCTGTCCTCATATGTCTTCTGATGCAGTCCCTGCACCATTTTGGTTGCCCTTCTCTGACTGCCTCAATTTGGTTAATGTCCTTGTGAAGGTGTGGCTCCAATACTGCACGAGTACTCCAGATGGGGCCTAACAATGTCTTGTACAGAGGGATTATTACCTCCCTCTGTCACTTGTTATACCCTACTAATACACCCTAACACCCCCTAGCCTTACTCTACTGCTTTAGAGGTCTGCTTGATGATTTTAGGTCATCAGTGATGATGATGCCCAAGTCTCTTTCTTCCTTTGTGACTGCTAGCAACTCCTCCCAGCCTATAAGTGGCTTTCAGGGTTTCTCTTCCCTATGTGCATGATTTTGCACTTCTTTGCATTAAATCCCAGTTGCCACTCTTCTGACCATTCTGCTAGTTTATCCAGATCTCTCATTCTGCCCACCCCATCTGGATCATCTACTCTGTTGCAGATCTTGGTGTCATCTGCAAACAGACAAGCCTTACCCTCTAGTCCATCTATGAGGTCACTAATGAAGATGTTGAATAGGACTGGCCCCAGGACTGATCCCTGAGGTACCCCACTTGTGACTTGCATCTCTTCTGACTGTATACCATTTACCACCACTCTCTGTTTTCTGCCAGTCAACCAGTTTGCCACCCAGTTGACCAACTTCTGACCCACCGTGCTCACCCAGTTTATTTATAAATCTTCTATGTGGAACAGTGTCAAAAGCTGAAGTCACAGTAGGCTGACATCAACTGCCCCTTGGTCCACCACTCTGGTTACCCAGTCAAAGAAATCTATGAGATTAGTTTGACAGGACCTTCCTTTATAAACCCATGCTGTCTTGGATCCTGTGCCCCTATGGATTCCAGGTGTTGCACTATCCTTTCCTTAAGGAGTGCCTCCATAATCGTGCTCCACTACTGAGGTAAGACTGACCGTCTGTAGTTCCCCGCCTCTTCCCAGCTACCACTCTTGTGGAGGGACTCACATGTGAGCCTTCTCCAGTCTTCTGGGACCTCCTGTGCTCAGAGACTCACTAAACAATTCTGCTAATGGCTCTGCTAGTTCCTCCTTTAGCCCTTGTACTCCTGGGATGTATGCCATCAGGTCCCATTGCCTTATCCACCCTGAGCTTAGCAAGCTCTTGTAGGACCCTTTCTTTTGAAGGGAGTAGTGCTCACCTCCTCCCTCCCCTGTGTCATGATGCTTGAGCTGTGGGCCCTGCCTACCTTCTCTTCAGTAAATACTGAGCAAAGTATCTATTTAGGATAGATGCCTTTACAGGGTCCTCCTCCTCACATGCTCCTTTCTCCATTAAGCTTAGCAATACCCTCTGGACTTTCTCCTTTCACTAATGTATCTATAGAAAGTCTTGCCACCTTCTTTTACGTTGTTCTAGTGTTTCCTCAGTTTGGGACTTTGCCTCGCCTTACTGCCTTACCTGCTTCCCCTTAGGGCAGTTTGTATGCCTCCCTATCTTCATCCCGCTGTGTTCCTTTATATTTTCTGAAGGCCAGCCTTTGGCTCTGACCTTTTCTGCTACTGTATTTGAGAACCAAAGTGGTTTCTTCTTCTTTGCACTTCCTTTTCTGTCTAACACAATGGATGTTGCTTCAAGTATTGTATCCTTAATGCTTGCCCACTTTGCCTGTACCTCCTCACCTGTGTTTCTTTTTGCCAGTGCTAGCTTAACTCTGTTGGCCATCTTATCAAAGTCAGCTCCTCTGAAGTCCCATATTTTTGCTTTGGAATGGATGATTTAGATGTAGTAGCCAAATTGAACCATACCATGTGATGGTCACTGGCCCCCAGGTGACCTTTCTAGCTGGAGATCTGTGATCCTCTCTTCTTTGTTAGTCAGTCACTAGATCTAGGATAGCCTCTGTCTCTTGTGGGTTGCTGTACCAGTTGTTTGAGGCCCTCCCCGCAGGAATCCACTATGAGTCTAGTTCTGGCAGATGTTCCTGCTGGTATTGACCAATCTGTATCTGGCATGTTGAAGTCTCCCATTATCAGAACCTCCCTTTAGCTGTCATGTTTTGTATATCTTCTAACAGTAATGTGTCTATGTCCTCCCTCTGGTCTGGGGCCTGTAGACAACCCCAGTTCTTATGGCTGTCCCATTTCCTGTTTCCAGGGTGACCCACAGTTCTTCTGGCTCCTATGTGTATTCTGAATTTCGTAGCTTTGATATTTTCATTAACATACAGGGCCACCCTCCCCCTTTTTGCACCTCGGTCTCTTCTGAACAATACATAGCTAGGTACTGAAGTCTCTTAAGTGTGGTTACTGGTAAACCACGTCTCACTAATTGCTACTATGTCCAGTTTAGCCTCTGACATTATTGCCTGCAGGTCTGGGATCTTATTTCCCAGGCTGTGAGCATTTGTGTGCATGATTTTCCATTGGCCAGATTTTGGTGTGTTAGTTGTTGGGTGAAGTTTGGCATTACCCTGTGCATCGTATGGGGAGACAAACCTTTTTTCTTACCTGGTGATGCAAATGAATGGCAAACACGCTGAATTCTGTTTGACCACTAGCCCTGGTCTTACCTTCTGTACGTCATTGACTGTGCTTTCAAAATCCACTGGCCAAACATAAGTACACTCAAATACTTAACATTTGCTTTTGTTGAAACAGTTTATCAGAAAACTTTCTGTTACAGAGACTGAAACAGCAGGTGGGAGAAAATGTGCAAATTATCCAATTCACCTAAATGGGGTGCTAACTGTGAAGTCTTTTCATAAGTAGTAAGGCAGTTTCTTCTTTGTGAACATGCTTTCATTCAGACTAGTTTTCATTCAAACAACTGAGGATTTTGGATGGCCCTACTGATTATAAACTTGAATAAGCTAGTTGGGAACAGTGATCCTGCATTTAGCAATCTACAACCTAGATGCTCATATGCAAAGAATACAATAGAAACCTGACTAAAATTTAAAAACAAGCTTATAAAACACATAAAATGTATCTGAACATTTATCTTTACCTATACAAAATCATTTCAGCCCAAGTAAAACCCAGGTAAATTACATGGTACCCTGACTACGTACTATTCTATGATGTAGTAAACATATATTGGTATTTTTTTATATATTCTTTGTAAAGCAGGTAAGGCCCACTAGGCATAACTGTCTGTTTTAAGGAGTGACCTAGAAGCACTGGGGAGGTTAAGTGACTTGCTTGGAGTCACACAGTATGCAAGTGAAGGTTGTGGGAATCAAACCCAAGTCTGCTGGATGTACCCAGTTCACTCACTGTTTGTTACTTAACCACTAGACATGGGTGGTTAAACTGAATGGCTGATTACAACAAAGCAGTGCGGGTGATTTCCTTACTGACGACTCTATATGCAGCAAAGCAGAAAGAATGCAAAGCACAGCAGCATTCATTTTAAGATGCTGACATCTGGGTCAGCCCGCTGGCGCTACGGTAGCGCTATTTCTTGCAATGCCAGCGACCCAGGGTCAGAAGTGAACTCGGGTTGCTGGAGGTCTGGCTAGGGGAGTAGGATCGAGCACCTGGGGGACTGCTCTCCTCCTCCTCTGGGAAGGGTGGGCTGCAGGTCCTGCTGCTTTACCACCACTTGTGTGACCACGGGTGGTGATGCAATGGTGCTGCACAGTGATCAGGAGGGGAGGATGCTAGCCAGGATCTGGAGCAGTGGCATGTCTCTATGTGACCTACCTCCTTGGATTTCCTCTAGTGCTGGTGCCCTCAGGGACAGAGACCAGAAAACCAGGAACAATCACCCCACATTGGCCACTGGCAGAAGGGACCCAGGTGCCACAGACTTCATAACCAGGCTCCATGAGGGACCCACTGAGCTGCATGACACACACTAAGGGAGTGTGGAGGGGTGACCTAGGGTCCCCTCCCTTTCCTCCTGGGGGGCACAATCCAGGCAGGATAGGGGCAGGACCACAGGAGCTCATGAGTGTTACCTGGGGGTGAAGCTAAGGGATACCCAGTCTAGGGATCTCTGAAAAGTGGAGACTGATGTTGTGAGAAGGGGACATAGAAAGAGAAAATTAAAACAAATTAAAAAAGATGCTGAAATCTTAGAGATTCTGTGCAGTGACATGCAATTTCCGTGAGGCAGCGGTACAAGAATTCAAAATCCGCAAACCAAGCAGGATTCCTGATTGTTACCGGTATTACCGGTTAAAATGGAAAACCAGGGTCCCTGTATCACCCCGGATAAACTTCATACAGCATAATACCCAATACTGCTTGCCTTCCAAGAAGTGGTTTATATGCAGGGACTGGAAAAAAATGTTCTCTTCAGGAACACCCATGGACACTAATGCCAAATCACATGCCACTCATTGAAGAAGCCAAAAGTGCCATGGGCTTGAAGTGCAGAAAGGTGACAGTTCCCAGGTACCTGTAGGGTATTCTACTCTATTTGTTTCACTAGTGGTCAAACCAAGCTGGCAGCCTAACCCAGGCATGCACATTGGACTTGTGTTGGGAGGATTCCAGTAGTTGGTAGATCAGCACAGATGTTAACAAGCATTTGTCAATGCCGAATGCTTACCACTTGTATTGCTGTTATACTGGGTTTTGTTTATACACATTTGTACTATATATTTACCCAGGATAGACCAGATGAGATGCAATATCTCATTCTCAGTGGTATCCTGCTTTTACACAGTTTTAGATTGCATTTACCCAGGACAGGCCAGCTGAGAGGCAATATCTAATTTTCAGTGGGCTCCCACATTTTGACCGCAAATTTCCAACTGTCTTCTCATGATCTAACATTATGATCAAGACAGGTGGAATTTTTTAAAGCTCATCTGAAAGGCGATTTCATAGTACAAGTCTGAAAACAAGTTACAGAGTGGATTTGAAAAATGACACCTGACATGTTCAGGAGGTGGGGTAACACAAGGGATATGTTGAATATTAGGGGCCAAAAGTTGCAAAAATAAAGTTATAGGTAAATGTTGGAACACGTCAACATTTCTTCATAAGTTAGTTGTTTTTTTCACATTTTGACTCCATATTTTCAGCATAGTCTTTTTATCACCACTCCTGAACATGACTGATGTCATTTATAAAACTGTGGACAAATGTCATTTTGTGCCACAAGAGTGAAAACACATTTTGGCCAGGATTTGAAAAATCACAGCTGTCACATACATAAGGTTGTGTGAACAAATAGTAATGGACTGCTTTCGTCCTTCAGGGAGTGGGTGGGTAGGGGAGTTGCCGGTGCCTGTATGACCCCTAGCGAAGGCTGGGGATCTAACAAGCTGGAGATCACTGTACTGAGAGGCATGACAGATGCATGGTATTCATCACACCCTGGCATCATTGCCTCCCCCAATACCAGCATTACAAAAATGCTGGACATGCACAATGTCACCTGCCTCACCCCAACTCCTTTCCAGCTGACCATGGTGTCTCCCTGGAAACCAAATGTGGCATCCGATGGGGTAAGTGGGGAGGCCCCTTAGGCCCCGCCCTGGGGGGGGTAAGTCAGGGAGGAACACTGGGGAAGGCCAGACCCAGGGACTGACGGAGTAGGGTCAAGGGTAGGTCTGAAAGAGGAAGCTATTCCTGGCAAAATACAAAACACAACCTTCCTATGACCCCACCTCATGAACAAGTGTGGAGAAAATATTCAAATCCTTCCTGAAAGGTGATTTTGTGCAGCGACCATGAAATCACCTTTCAGGGTAGATCTGCATAATTTCACCACCCTTGTTCATGATGTGGAGTCAAAAAGGCCATGTTGAAAATCTGGGGAAAAAAATATTCAAAAATGAGCTAGTTAAGAGGACAAGTTCAAAACCCTTTGAAACACATTGTACTGCATATCTGATTTTCTCAGTTCCTGGTCCAGCACTGAAGAGTGAAGATGTGTCTCCAGTACAGAGATGATTATGGCATTGGGCCCCTACTAAGTAAGTAAGGGGTGGGTGGGTGACAGGTTGTGGGTGCTGAATGGAAGGGTCAAGTAGGGGAGAGTGACAGCGGTGGTCTGTAGGTGGCAACACCAGACACTGATGGACAGTTTTCTTTTTGCCAGGGAGTATAAAAATAAGAAAAACACAATGAGGGATGGTTTTCTTTATTCAGGTACCAACACTGGGGCATGGGCACCCCAATGTCAATGTTATGTTTGGCAGCACCGGGGGTGGGCTCACCGGTGTTGCACAGTGAAAATGGGTGGGGTGGAAGATATTAGCCAGCACAGCTGCAGCAACAGACATTGATGGATGCTTTTCTATTTTACAGGGTGTACAAAAATTTAAAAAAAGACTACGTAGGATGGTCTTGTTTATTTCAGATACCAACACTGGAGAGTGGGTACCCCAGTGTCGGTGTTATATTTCATAGCAGCAGGGGTGGGATCCCTGGTGTCCCACAGTGAAAACAAGCAGCTCAGGGGGTACTAACTGGCACAGCAGCAGCAACAGACATTGCTGGATTGTTTTCTTTTTTACAAGGTGTATAAAAATAATAAAAGACTACAAGGGTGATTTTCTTTATTTCAGGTATTGACACTGGAGATTGGGAACCCGAGTGTTGGTTTTATGCTCAGTGGCACCTGCGGTGGGCTCCCCAGTGACATACAGGGAAAACAGGCAAGATGGGTAGTAGCAACAGGAATTGAGCAATTTGATGTCGGAAAATTAAGAAGGGGGGGAATGGGAGGTGGGAGGGACACTTGACAGAGCGTAGAATGGATTGTTTTTACATTGGAGGTGGGGGGGAGGACCACAGCAAGCTGATCATGATGCAATTAGCTCTGCTCACTGGGCAGCTTATGCAGATCAAAGGAAAGAGCCACCCTATGATTAGGGTGGCTCTTTCCTTTGAACTACACAGTTTCCACTCAGCAAACTTAGAAGAGTATCATGACCAACCTAGCTGATGATTGGTCTGACACTGTTGAGTCCCTTGTAGAGCGCCCAACATTGGATCAACAGTGACACACCTCTCAAAATCCACTTTCATACCAATATGTTGGCGCAAGGGCGAACTTAAAAACACTAGTCAGTGATGTATTAAATATCTTAGTTATATATAGAATAATGCATGGGTGGGCGTGTGTAAAAGTTCTGGTTATGAACACCAACCTATGTTTTATTTCATTTAATTACTGGCCATCATTTTTTGGCTACACTCAGGACGAGTTCACAGTCAACCGCGATTCCATTTTTTTTCTCAGGATGGCACTCTTGTTACAGTTTTTTGTTTACTTTGGGAGTTGAATTGGTGGTATTGTGAACCATTCTTTGAGCTTGCATGAGCTAGATTGATAGGTACTGATTATAACTGCCTGGTTATAATGCAAAATATCAATTGGGCAGTTATAACACAGAATAAAAGTACCATTATCCATGTATACAAAATTATGGTCAGTAATTGAATTATTATTGCTTGTCTAGTACAGTTGCTTGCACAATGTTCCCTTTTAATTACCTCCAACACTGGAAACTAATGTATGATGTAATACACAGGGCAGCAGTATGCTGCATCACTTGCAGATTTATTTATTTTTTGTTAATCAGGTAAGGCCCACTAGGCACAAGTGCTTGTTTTCAGGGGCAACCTGGGAGCTTTGGGCTGGTTAAGTGACTTACTCAGAGTCACACAATACACAAGTGGAGGTTGGGAATCAAACCCAGGTCAGCTGGATGAACCAGGCTCATTCACGGCTCATTACTCTAACCTCTAGGCTATACTGCCAGACCAGATGGAGGTGTAAAGTCATTCTGTTACCATTGAAAGCTTTTAAAAAGCATGTGTGCCTATGGGAAAATTTAAAAAAGTATATACAGTCCTAGTTCTATTTTAGTTAATTAAATTATAGATACACATCCTGGCCTGTGATTAGCCAAAAGTGGAGTCCCATGACCAGAAATAGCTGGCACTACTGCCCTTCCTTATCTTGCAACAGTTAATAGTCCTAGCAATGGACAATTGTTCAAAAACTAAACTGATACATGTGCATCATCAGTTGTAAATCATTATTGAACACTAGTTACTTGTATTTTTTAATTGTTTTTGTTTCCCAGGTAGTCAAGCAGCCTGCCTCCCCTCCTGACCATGATAAGGACCTCCCCACTCCCCCCACAACTTGAGACGGTATCCGATTTTTACCCTCTGCTTCCCTCCACTACTGACTGCTGTCTCACGCAAGTGCAATGACTTGTGATATCTAAGTGACTGTTGATACCGACAGTTACTTAGCTAATGCAGGTATAGCACCAGGGAACATCACCAGCAAAGGAAGGTGTGTTGGGAAAGCATTAACACAGACGACTTCTTCATCGGTGGCATCATGTGAATTCTGAGCTTGAATTTGATAGTGCCTGGGTCCAATTTATTTTAAAATCAGTGACTGAAGTCAAATGCTATAGCTGACAAAGTTAGAAAACAGAGGGAAAGATCAGCACCAGGGAATCTTTAAAACAGACTTTACCTCAACTTTCATTTAATTTGGGGGCAGGCAAAGTAACTCTGACAAGATTTAATAAAAACTGGTACTGACCGGAGTTGTTTTGGATGATAGTGGGAAAACACTGTCCCCTCGGGAGGAACTATTGTCTTCCAATTGTCATACTACCCTTTAACTATTAACAGGCAGTAGTGGACCCCTCAGGGTCAATATTTCCCCACTATATCCTTTGACGCTGGTGAATATTAGTATAATATTACATTAGAGTAAAACAGACAGAAGGAGTTCAGATCTGTCTAGTCCATTTCCCCACTATAATCAGTGGGTGTAACCCACAACTCTTTTAGATAATACAATAGCATCCATGGGTCTAATCTAAATCCCGGGTTTCTATTGCATATGTCTATCCTCTGGTGCATCCCTTATTATTCACTGTCCAAAGATCTTCACTCTCCAGGTCACCAGAAATTACCTCTAAATGAATCTATATACTGTCAGCATATTACCTCTCATTCTTTTGTATTCTAAAGGATACAAGTCCAGATCAATTAAAATATAATGATTCTTATTCTTCATATATTCCACCAATCTATAGTAATTTCTCTCATCTGCATTCTCTCTCTCTAATTGCTCAGTATCCTTTCTTTAAATAAGAGGACCACACCTGAACACAGTAGTCCATTTGTAGTCATATTTTAGCCTTCTTCAGAGACAATATCATTCTTCTTCATCTACTGTTGAATCCCCTCATGTTATCCAATGCTATATTTGTTATTCTACACACTCTAGTGTATTGCCATGGATTTTTTAAATTGTCTGTGATAGCACCTCTCTATTAAGATCAGTTGGGAGTATATCTAATGCATGTTGTATCATATCAAAAGGACAGGTGTTAGGCCTATTTTTCTAGTTGTCGATGTCCAGTCTCTTTCTATAGCAAGATATAGTCTGAAAATGCATGTACCCTGTTATGGTACTGTGTTATTTCTATTCTTAAAATGATGTTACTCTTGATCTGTTTTATGCTTCCATTTCTCGGAACATGGTGTTTTTTGTCTGCTGATCTGCACCGAATTGTCTGCATCTTCTGATTGCATTGTATTGTCGTGTTGTTTTGTACTACCATATTGTAACCTCCCAGGTTGTCTTGGAAAACAGGCAATTTGTTTGTCTAGCACACCTATCTGATAATAAAGATTAAATAAATAATATTTCTTATATGTTCTTTTTTGTCTCCTTATTCACCGTTACTAAAGAAATCTGCACGCAGACTAGATTCTTGTATTTTGGACTTCAATTGCTCCTGCTGTTTGCCTAGATGTGATGCCACAATCTCTTACTTTTGACATCACAGTCACTTGTTTAGCGACCAGTTTTGATTCATAAACATAGAGAACAATGGATGGGCAACAGTGAACAACAATGCTGTGTTCACTTCGAGAGGTTGTCATGACAATCTAGTAAACCTCAAGAGACAAGCTCAAGAGGTTTACAGTTGTCATGAAACCTTGAGAAGTGAAATCAGCATTGTTGTTTAACTGTTGCACATCCATTGTCTTTTATAGTGTATGGCCACAAGTTAAACACGCACTGAGCATTTCTTGAGCATAGCTGTCCTTATGCACTGCTGTTAAGGTCCAGCCCCCCACCCCACCCCACAACACAAGAACAAGCTCTGCTCTGACCACAGTCCCCCACACTTACAGACTGAATTTTTTTAAAACATAAATGCAGCTTCACTCTCCTTCAATAGTGAGATGCAAAAGTGTCCTTATACTGCCAGTTTTTACTTTCTTTTGGGTACTGATCTCACTGCTGCAGCCACTTCCTGAACAGCGGGGATCTGACTGACCCACATGTACCAAGACGTTAGATGTTGTTGTACCACTGATGTGATATACTCAGGATGGTACAACAGCAATATGATGTCACATCGATGGTACAACAAGATGATCTTTTGCTTGAATTCAATGCATAGTAACGCTCTACCATACACTATATAGAGGATAATGGATGGGTAACAGTTTACAACTACAGTGTGTTCCCTTCGAGAGGTTGTCATGCCAACCTAGTAAACCTTGAAAGCGAAGCTTGAGAGGTTTACCATTGACATGACGACCTTGAGAAGGGAACTCAGCGTTGTTGTTAAATGTGGCCCATCCACTGTCTTTTACAGTGTATGGGCAGCATTTCAACACCTATGGTGAGTTCACCCTCACATCCAGCCCATCCCACTCTGTCTCTCCTCAGCATTGCGCAGCGGTTTTCAAATCTCCCCCACTCTGCCATGATCAAGCTGTGATCTGTCCCCGCTCTAACACAGACTGTATTTTTTTCTAATTAAGTAATTTCAGCACAAACATGAGCGGGCCTCCTAACAGCCAGTCAACCGTTTGGATTCCATGGTGTCACTCAGAGTCTGGGTCTTCCTCGGCGTGGTTCTCTGGATTCTTCGGTGACAGCGGTAATTGGAACGGTTGTGGCTAGTTCCCATTTGTGAGATGCACATGTGCATGTACAAAGAGGTTCATATCAATCTCTTGACATCACAACAATAGCATAACAACGATAGGAATTTATTTAATTCCATCATTAATAACCCTCTCCCATGCATAATAAAGGATTATGACATGACATGTTGATAGGCAGTAGGAACAGATGAAGTTCAAATAGCAAGGGTCCCGTTCATTTACAAATTTCCTTAATAACAAAGCATGAGGAGAGGATAAAAACAGGAAATGCAGAAAATATAACGGGAATTTTGTGCGTAAATATTATATAAGTTAATAAGGCCTCAAAGGATGTCTCTTACAGTATAAGAGGTTTCGAGCATGAGGTCTGGGTGAGAGGACCACAAAGCAAAGCTGAGCAGTTCTGTCTGCCCAAGCCTCAGGAAAGGAGTCTCTTACACCATAAGAGACATTCCTCGGAGGCCCAGTTATCTTATTATAAATCACCCAAGTTTAGGTAGAGTGATTTATAATACATTTAGAATCTCTATTTGAATCTTTTTGTGCTTCCCCCTTCCCCAGTGCTAAAGTGAAGCAAGCCCATCTAACACACCTGCACGAGTGCACACTGTACCCAGGATAAGAGATACAGTGGCTGCTATCCTGATTGGCTGACATCAAGTCAGTGATTTATAATGCTGCTCAAGGATTGCCCAGAGAAGACACAAGGGACCCAATTTTCAAAACCCTTAGATCAACGTAAAGGTGTGCTAAACCCCTGCTTGCAGCAAAGCTGGTTGTGCCTGTGACTCTGCACCAGATTTCACCAGATTACAGGTCCCGGTGCCAAAGTCCCCATGGCTGCTGCTGACGAAGACTGCCGTTATCCCCTGCCTGTTGAAAATCTGACCTGAAACTCTATCACAAATGCTAACATACTTGAAACAATATCTGCAAGATTTACCTAAGCCCAGTGGATAGCTATCCCCAAGTCTCTGTATACCTCTTCAAGGACTGTAAGTGGATGAACCACATCCACTAAAAGTCTTACTTAGAAAAAAAAAAAAAATGGATGCTGGCACCACAAATGTTACAGCAAATGCAGCTTTAAGGGAACAAAATTATTAGGAAGACTTCTGCAATAATAAGAAAAAAGATAAACACCTTAATGGCAAATGACAGTGTTTCACAGCTGAACGACTAGGATCTGAAGTGTTTGACAGGATGACTGTAATGATCCCAAAATAAAATCCACTATCACTTTTAACCCAGTCTAACATGCACCATATCTGTGCTCACCAAATGCAGTTTCCAGTGTGATTGTAGTTGATATGTACAGCGACTCAACAGGTGGACACTGGATCCCTTTCCACCCAGCCAAGTCTGTAGGAGTGGCAGATGGGCTGTTAGACCAGTTCCAGGCTTGTTTAAATGGTGGTGAGCTCTGCACCCATTGCAGCTCTTTGGGAATTCCACATATGGGAATGCTGCACCACTGCCACGGTGTAAGCCTCTGTCTACCAAGATGCAGCCATGCATCCACCACAAGAGTGACGCACGCCTGGCTGGTGCAGGCAGCCCCCCATGTGGCCCAAGCTATGTCTGAAAATCAGGTATGGTGCATTGTGTGGTACAAGGTGCCCCTTGTACCATACCTTGTTGGCTCGAGTACTGTGCACCATTCCTGACCTCTTGAAAATTGGGCAAAGGCCCTCTAAGGTTTTCTCCCAATGTCAATGGTATCCATTTAGTTTTTCTTTCAAACTTGTATGTCAAGCATAGCTCAACTGAGAGGCAACACAACATCTACACAAAGCCCTGCTTCTTGAAAACCTCTGCAGCTGTGAAGGATAAGGCACAAGGATACTATGCAACATGTCAAACATAATACCCTGTGCAAGCAACTGCAGTGAACATTGAAGCAAGGCCTCCTGGCCCACCGCACTTTGTTGTATTTTAAATTCTCAGAGTCTTACCAGTCAATCAAAATCTCTGTTTATTCAGCCCCTGAGACACTGTGGCATTATCAAGAGTATATCATGTGCTGTACTGAGTTTACTGTTGCCATGCTGACCACTCAAGCTACAACAGTGGGACAAAGGAAAACGGATTTTCATACCCACTTACAGGTTAGTGACTAAAGTTTTGCATGATAAACTTAGGCACATATTAGTCCCTAATGAAAATAAATACAATAGAAATACAATGGATCCAAATCACTACAACTCAGAGGGAATAACAAAGGAACAGACACCGCTTTATTGCTGTGGTTGGACTGAAAAATTTACACTGCTGAACAACAAGAGGATGTTCCAAAAAATACTTATCATATCTCTGGAGCAGGCAGTCAACCTCACCACTACGTACTTCAATAAATGTTTTGAGACACAAAACAAAGTAAGGTCAAACTCCGTTATTAATATTTTAAAATATCATCTGCATTTACAGATGCATTTTTCAGTATTTTAAGTACTGGCATATTTCAATGGACTGACCAAGAAATTCACACCCAGACTATTCAAAATAGTCTTATCTGGACACCATCTCCACCAGTACCTAGAAATGAGAACTGAAAACTGAACCAATGAAGCATTGTGCTGCAGGGAACAGTTGAAAGAATTATGCATATCATTCACTCAAATGCTGCAGAAAAAAATATTTTCATATTTATTGTTAGCACAGAATTTATTTATTTGTAATTTTTGAGTAGTAAAGACCACTATAGACTGTGACAGCTTGTTTCCATGTGCATCCTGGGGGTGGGTTACATGGAACAGTTTCTATTGATGGGGGAATGTTGGGCCATGATGCAGGGGAAAATTCCCTACTCTTCCAGTAGGGGGCACCTTTGGCCATCTGGCAGGCTGCCAAGATGGCCGACCTGGGAGGTGTGGAGGAAGGAGGTGGACATGGTGTATGTGTGATCCTGTGCTCCTAGTGACCTCATCAAAGGTGGTGGATAAAGTTGCATGGTTGAATAGTAGTGCAGATGACAGAATTGACAGAAGTCTCACCTGAGCCTTTGAAAACTGTTGTGGAGGTACAGTGGATTTCGCTTTGTATGCACACCCTCAGGACTATCTACGTATGTGCATACAAGAGGAATGTGCATACAAATGAAACCAACAAAATATCAGGACACACCACTCCGGTAATCTGTACAAAACCCATTTAATGTTAGCAAATGGTAAATCGGGTTAAACGCGTCAAATAAATACAGCACCACATATTAAAAGCAGTATAGTATTGTAAACAAGTAGACATTCGATAGACATTCAATAATTTATCACTTTAGTCACTTTTAAAATATGAGGTTATTTGAGTGTGCTTACTAGAATTAGTGGCGATCGCCTCAAAATGTGCTTCAAATGTACGGTATAAAACCATGTAAAGCCTGTACGCTCCTGCCTCTCAACATAGTGTCTAATTTTGTTTACCATATCCCAGACATGAGCTGATGTTATTTCCACATCCCCTTCATCGTCCTCCTCCTCATCCTCCTCTGTTTGGGTACTGAGGCTCGAGATGCAGATGTCCTCGCCAGTGACAGCTCCCAATGTGGGCTTATGAGTATCAATCTGGACATAGGCGTTGAACTATTCCGTGTTCATGCTTGCAGGGAGTATTACAGGACCTGGTTTTGATCAGGGGTGAAGCCAGAAATTTCCAGTTTGTACACAGTCTCCAACAGTTACACCTACCCAATTAAAAATGTACACATACTCTCCAATGGTACCTCCTTCCAAACAAGCCAGAATGTTGTCAGATGAATCTTCTAATCTCTAAAGAGGTTATACATGTATCTGTTTCCTAAATAGACATTTGAACAGAGGCACTCGTCAGTGGCCTACACTAACCCAAATGCTACAGGTTTGTGTAACCCCCCTGCAAATGGGGGTTCCCAAAAGACTTCCAGGAGCTTGCTTGAATGCTCCAAGCCTGAATGGTGTTTGGCATTTAAGCCATTTATCAGTGAGTGTTTTTAGAACCTCTGGTACTGTCTCTTTAAGAGCTGTCTGCTTGCAGACATAATTAGTTTGTATGGGGACTGTGTGTTTCTTTGATTGAGTACCACCAAGCTGCTGCCAATTCACTTCATTTTTGCAGTCACTAGGAGTGCAAAGCAACCTATCTGAAAGATGTAACTGTTTGCCAGAAATTATTTAGAGTAATAATGAAATTACAGTTTGTCTAACCTGCTTTCTTTGCAGTCAGAACTGTGTCTGCTAGTTCCCCATTCTAGTTTTGAACTGCTGAACTGGACCAATCAGTGTGGGGTAAGCTAACTCTAAAATGGTGCCTTGGACGAATCAGAACTTGGACTCATAATCTGAGCCAGCCACAAGAGGATTGTATGGGCAGTGACTTGGGAGATGTAGTTTAGACTTCAGTGCCTTTTGGACCAACAGCAGCAGTCTATTGTGAGTGACAGCCAATCCAGTCAAGAACTGGGAGGAACTCAAAGGAAGTGCCCGGTTTTGTCGGGTTGGAGTTTCAGTTGAGCTTTGGCAGTGAAGAAGGAAGGAGCCCTGTGCTTTTCAGTGTGCAGTTTTAGTCAAAAGCGTGTGTAAGGCCCAGAGTTCCGGTCTGCAGCTTGTGTAACAGCTTGTTAGGACTGAATCCGTCCTGTGAAAAGAATCAAAGGATCTCTGAAGAGTAGAAACCAGGCTCACCCTGTAGAAGACTGGAGGAATTGCTGAAAATTGCACTCTGTCTGTCAGGAACTGAATCTGCTGTGTGTTCTCCCGGTATTGTGCAGTAATTACGATCGGGATACAGATGCAGCCTGCCTGGTATAGTGCTTTCTTTTATATGGATGTGTAAGAGGTTTGTGTACCTCAAGTGAGCCCTGCTGACATTGAAGGACCCTATCTTATTTGGAGGTCGTGAGTACTAATTCAGGGTCGCTCCTGTTGAATTGCCACATTAAATCCAAATGGAATTACTGTACTGCTGACTGTTTAATTCTCCTTTCTCTGTGAAAGGGCCCCTACCAGCTGCCACGGTTTGACTAGCCACTAGGGCTTGGGTACCCAGGACAGTAACTGATAGGGATAGGCTCTGCACAGAGCCATAGGTAGATTATTAGAGTGATAAGCTAATTAACCTGATTTCCCCTGTCCTTGTTACATCCCCTAAATAAATCAGAGCTGCTTGTTTCAGCAAAGTTATACTGCCTGAGGTATTTGTCTATGTTAAAGTACTGTACTGTGATTGTTGCACTGTATCTCATTTCACAGGAGGTCCCAGTGCCGGAACCAGACCTGGGGGTAAGTGTATACTGTGAAGGTAATTCTGATATATTGTGTGGGCCACTAGTGGGAAGAAAGGGGGTTGCAGTGTCCCAGAGGGCTGTGACCAAGTTAGTTTAACTATTGCAAACCTGACCTCTGGGTGGAGGCACCCGCCATTGGATCCAGGCCCTCAACCTGTTAGTGGCAAATCAGGCAGGGTAGTAGCCCTGGATAGCGCCATCTAGGGTTACATCTTGAGGCTCACCGCTGGGATTGTGTGTCCTCTAGTGGCCATATTTACGAACCACTGTTAAGAAAAAAATGGGTGCCCCGACGAAGTGGCTGTGCAATCGCTGGTGGAGTGGTGTACTGGGAGGAGATCGACCCCAAAATGCTATGCTTATCCTGGACATCCCCTGGATATCAATACGGACACTGTGCAGGGAGTACTTTCCAAGGTGGAAGGTTTACAAAACCCTGTGGTGGTGGGTCGGCATGCTAATCTGCTCCCCACACTTTCCTGGCCCTAGTAGAGTTTAAGGATCCCATAGATAGCTCCAAAGTGCCACAGACCATTACCCCAGAGGAGCCCTCACTGCTTGGAGAGTGATAACTAAGGACAGTAAAGACCGGGGGAATCAGCCCCACCACTATCTGAAACCTTTGAGGAGAAATTTGCTGAATGGTTGCTGGGAGAGGGAAAACTGTGGAGGACTTGAAGAAACTATTCTTGCCACCTGGGGTGTTCCTCCCCAACACCTCTCCTGCTCCAGTGCCCGTAATGGTGGCTGAACCAATGCAGACCCTATTTCTGCACCTGCCATTAGTCACGACTCTTGCGAAGGTTGAGGATCTTCTCTGGCACCTCCCACCCCCAAGGGAGGATGACTGGGAGACCTGGATAGACTATGTTGCCCCAAGTGCTAGGAATGGCAATGCTCGGAAGGCTAGGCTAAAGAGGGTTAGTGAGAGCCCGAGGTCCTGCCCTAGCTACCATCCTGCATAAACGGGCCAGTAACCCTGAAGTGACTGCACAGGCCTATCTTGAGGCCTTGGAGAATGTGTATGGGAGCCCAGATTCTGATGAGGACCTATGGTGGAGAGTAAGAAATGCACAACAGTACCAAGGGGAGTTGTTGTCTGTGTATGTCTCGCTGGAAAATTGTTGCAAGAATGCCTCAGAAAGGGTAGTTTGCCAGCGATTGAACTGGACCGAACCAGACTGGACAGAATCCTTAAGTCTGCCCCCTTCTCAGAACTGCTGTTGCTTCAGTTACGCCTGGCAAATCGACTGGAATCCCCACCTCCTATGATGAGAGTTAATGAGAGAAATTCGAGGAGTTGAGAAAAGGCGACTCGGAGGTACCTGCACCAACAGCTGTGGCTACGCACCGAGTGTCTGAGGGTGACCCATCAAGTGAAGTTCAGGGCAGAGGTTGACAGTCAATGAGTGCTCTGACAAGGAAAAAAGATATGCCACAATGGGGGAACTGTTGAGAGAGATCCGGGAATTCAAAACAGTCCCTTTATGAAGGCCACGCCTCAGGCACGGGCCCCAACCTATATCCGATTGTATCTGCTATGGGGTGGGGGGTACCCACCATGTATCTCCTGCTGATAACAGCTCCAAACTCAATTCCTTGACCATGGAAGTGGAGAAACTGACGAGATGTCTCCAAATGCTTATCACGCCAGACAGAGATGGCACCCAGGTTTCCAGTTAGTACACCCGCCTGGCTCCCAGTGTGGCGCCTCGCCAGCTCAAACTCCAGAAAGTATGTTTTGCTATAATTGTGGGAAAGATGGGCACATGAAAAGGAATGCCAGTCCCAAAAGACACTGACAAAGTTGCATATAGGCTACAAGGAGAGCTCGGAGGAAGAAATCAGTGGTTAAGAGGTGCACGACATGATCCCAGTGAGGGCACCAAAATGCTAATTCACATCCTTGTGTGGCAAGGTCAGCTGCCCAGGCCCCACTACCGCCTCCAGACTGGTCCAGAATAGTGGGTCCCTCCATGGAGACCACTGTAAAGGTGATGGAGTGTCTACAAGAGCTGTATTAGACAGTGGCTCCCAAGTGACAATTATGTTCCAGGATTGGTATCAGAAGCATTTGTCAGACGTACCCTTACAACCATTAGAAGGACTGCATGTATGGGGGTTAAGTGAGAAGGCCTACCCCTATTCCGGTATATCCGATTTGGCTGTCTTTCCTCACCTCCGTGGCTGGAGTGGCCGAACAAGTAGAGACCCTAGCCTTAGTGTGTCCCCCACTGGACTGTATGATGGTGTCCCTTTGTTGATTGGAACAAATGCTCATATGTTCGGAAGGCTGGCACAGTTGTGTTATGAAAAACAGGGTCAAAGACTAGTAGAGCTTTAAGAGTTCCGGCTTTAATTAAGAAGGCCTATGAGGCACAGAGATGCTGAAAAACAGAACCAGAGGAACCGGTCGGAATTGTATGGAAGAAGGATCCTGAGTCTCTGATCCTGGCGCCAAATGCCCAGTGTACCTTACAGGGAGAGGTCCGTATCAGAAAGGATGTTAAGAATAAAATATTAATGTTGGATGCAGCAGGCGATGGAAAATTGCCAGAGGGACTGCTGGTCAAGCCTAGTATTTTGCCCGCTAGAGCCCATGCTATGCCAGAAGGGTAATGGTCCAAGTTCATAATGTGTCTGAAAGAGAGACATTCGAGTAAACAGAGGTTGCATCCTGGCTAATGTGCATTGTGCAGACACTGCAGTGCTACCCAGCAGCAAGAGTTCAAGGAAGAATGACAGAGTAACGCCTGACTTGTTTGATTTCGCGACTCCGCTGCCAGCTGAATGGAAAGTGAGGATCAGTGAGAAGCTTGCCCAGAGAGACCAGGTGTTTTTAAAGGAATGGGATGTAGGATGCGGCAAGGAGTTGAGCACAATATCCGTGCTGCATGACCTAAAGACCATTTCGTGGAGAGGTCTCACGCCTGGCACCTGCTGACATAGATGATGTGAGACGGCATCTGCAAGAGATGTTAGCTGCTGGTGTAATACAAGAATCCAGAAGCCCTTATGCTTCCCCATTGTGGTAGTGAGGAAAAGAATGGAACAGTAAGGATGTGTGGATTATCGCATCTAAACCGGCGGACTATCCCTGATCAGTACACAATGCCCGCATTCAGGATGCTTTGACTGCCTAAACGGGAGCAAGTGGTTCTCTGTGCTGGATCTCCGCAGTGGGTACTACCAGATCCCGATGGCCCCAGAGGACCGTGAGAAGACGGCCTTTATCTGTCCGCTTGGCTTCTATGAATTCATGAGGATGCCTCAAGGGATTTCAGGTGCCCCAGCCACTTTTCAACGATTGATGGAGCGTGCAGTGGGGACATGAACTTACTAGAGCGCCTGGTATACCTAGATGATGTTATTGTGTTTGGCAGCTCACTGGAGGAACATGAGAGCAGATTATTTAAGGTATTGGACCGACTGGAGGACTTTGGCCTTAAACTGTCCATTGATAAGTGTCAATTCTTTCAAACATCAGTAAAGTATGGGACACATAGTATCCACCGAGGGAATAGAGACCCACCCAAGTAAAGTTGAGGCCTTGACCACCTGGCCACAGCCCAAAAATCTAAAAGAACTGCAAAGATTCCTGGGATTCTGTGGTTATTATCGGCGCTCATCAAGGACTATTCAAGAGTGATCCGCCTTTACTTAACCTTACTCAAGGGTATCCCCAACCCACAAAAATACCAAAAGTCAGCGCCTCAAGACTGAAAGAGTGTATTTTCATCCGAGTGATATTTGGAGCCGCTGGACTCCTGATTGTGAGACTGCTTTTCATGAGATCATATATCAACTTACCCATGCTCCAGTGCTGGCCTATGCCGATCCAAGAAAACCTACGTCCTGCACACTGATGCTAGCTTGCAAGGGTTGGGGGCTGTGTTGTACCAAGAGCACGAGAATGGCCTGAGACCAGTGGCCTTTGCCAGTAGAAGCCTGACCCCATCCAAAAGAACTATCCTGTACATAAGTTAGAGTTCCTAGCTTTGAAGTGGGCTATTGTTGACCAGTTCCATGAGTACTTGTATGGGGCTAAAATACTAGTAAAACTGACAATAATCCTTTGACCTATGTGCAGACCTCAGCTAAGTTGGATGCCACTGGCCATAGGTGGCTTTCTGCATTATCTACATATGACTATGCTCTCGTATACCGAGCAGGTCTGAACCACATAGATGCTGATGCTCTCTCCCGGAGGCCTGTTCCCAGAATGATTGGGTCCGATTGGCAGAACCTGACATTCGGGCACTCTGCCGGAAGTTTGACAGGGAGGAACAATGTCCACGGACGCAGTGGACTGCATGGTGGATTGCTTGGGAGCCCTGAGAATTGCATACCTGCTGCTTATTGCCACTTTTCTGCAATAGACATTGGTGCACTGCCTCAGCTGGACAATGACAGTATTCGGCGGCTCAACTCGCGATCCCATGATCAAAGCAGCTCAAGCCTCTATGCAGGAAAAGATGTGTCCAAATTACGCTCCACTGATTTGAGAACTGCACTGTTATACAAAGAAGGTCCTAAGTTGAAACTGATCAATAAACTGTTATACAGAGAACAGTAGACAGAGGGGACAAGTAGACAAACAACAACTAGTGCTGCCCACTGCCTTTCGAGACTCAGTACTGAGGTCCTTGCACAACCACATGGGGCACCTTGGTATAGACAGAACACTTGACTTGGTGAGATCCAGATTCTATTGGCCTAAGATGGGGGCTGATGTGAGCAACACATTCGAACTTGTAGTCGCTAGCTTACAGAGGAAAGCTTTGCCCCAGAGGCTGCCCCTTGTTAACATCACCACCAGTGCACCCATGGAGCTGGTCTGTATTGATTTTCTGAGTTTGGAGTCAGATCAAAGAAATATCAGTAATGTGTTGGTGGTCACTGACCATTTCACGAGATATGCCCAAGCTTTCCCCACCAAAGACCAGAAAGCATCCACTGTGGCCAAAGTACTTGTAGAAAAACTTTTTGTTCACTATGGGCCCACAAAGAATCCATTCTGATCAAGGGAGAGACTTTGAGAGTCGTCTGATCAAAGAGATGCTTTCTGTGGGACCGCGAAAGTCCAGAACCACTCCTTACCACCCGAGGGGACCCACTGCCTGAACGCTTCAACCGCACTTTGCTAGATATGCTAGGCACCCTGCACCCAAAGGACAAGCCTAGATGGAGCCAACAAATTAGCACCCTGGTACATGCTAATAACTGCACCAAAGTGATGCCACTGGATTCTCCCCTACCGCTGATGTTTGGAAGAGACGCCGACTACCAGTAGATGTGTGTTTTGGGGTCTCTCCTGATGGGGTTCAAGCTGACAACTATTTACAGTATGTGCAAAGTTAAAGGCCCAGCTAACTCATGCGTACTCAACTGGCTCAAACCATGGCTGCCAAAAGAAATCTGGCCAACAAAGAAAGGTATGATAAAAGGTGAAAGCAAAGAACTCCAGGAGGGAGATCGTATTGCTAAGAAATCTGGGACTGCATGGCAAGCACAAGATTGCTGACAGATGGCACCATCTCCTCACATTGTAGTGGGCAAACTAGATGATCTGCCAGTGTACAAAGTAAGGCCTGAGAATAATTCAAAAGATGTAAAACAATGCATAGAAATCATTTACTGCCCATTGGACAAATCTTAATTGAGTCTGAGCCCCTAGAAGATGCCCTCTGGACCAGTGACTAGAGCTGCTGCTAAGAAAAGATCAAGAAAGTCTGCACCTACAGAAGCAAGTTAAAGTGTTCCCTCCACAAGTCCCAGTTGAGCATGACTGTCAGTCCATATCGGAAGAAAGTGAGAGTGACTTTGAATACTATCCTTCTTACGAACTGAGTCAATTGTTTCGGGCAATCCCTAGTCAATTCTGGAGACAAAGCTGGGCCTTCTGGACTGTCTAAGCCCCAGCTTCATCCCTGAGCCATTGCTCCCAGAAAGTGAAGTGCAAAGCATCAGATCAGATGAAATGGAATCATTGTGCATGGTTGAACTGTTTGAGTTTTCAGGGAGAAAATGATAGATTGGGGCAGACTGGTGATACACCCGAACAAGAAGAGTATTTTGAGTGCCCTGACAGTCCACTGCCAGTGTCCAAAGCTCTCCATGCGAGCCAAATGTTGTGGACTCAGAAACTGTAACTCCTGGAGCTGAAAGTGCCCCAAGTTCTAGCCTCTCCCCATGGAGACTCCTGACAAGTGAGGACAATGCTGAAAATGAGGCTCAGAGTGCAGAGACTGTAACAGTTCCCCTAGAAAGACTGATCGAGCTGTAAAGCCTGTGGTACCTCAGTTATGATTCCCTTGGGAGGCCTGTGGATTTGCCTCTCAATGTTGTCCATAAAGGAGTGTATGTGTCCCCGAGCTCATTGCCCAAACTGAGCATCAGTGCTAACTCAAGTTACTTGTGTTGCCCTCTAAGTATGGTACCCTTGCCCCATCCAGACCCAAGGTAACTGATAGGAAGGGCCCCTCTTCAGGTTTCATGTACAAGAGGTAATAACTTGAGTTATGGTACAATGTGTATGTAATACTGTGTAAAGAGTGACGACTGCAATGTTTCAGAAATGTGTTCTTGGTAAAATGATATATTGACTGATGATTACATTGCGCCTAATGCAAATGTATATGGTTGCAGTTAAAACTTATGGGGTACTTGCTTGACGCGACGTCAAGCTTTCCCAGGCCAGGAAGGGTGTAACCCCCTGCAAATGGGGGTTCCCAAAAGACTTCCAGGAGCTTGCTTTGAATGCTCCAAGCCTGAATGGTGTTTGGCATTTAGCCATTTATCAGTGAGTGTTTTTAGAACCTCTGGTACTGTCTTTAAAAGCTGTCTGCTTGCAGACATAATTAGTTTGTATGGGGACTGTGTGTTTCTTTGATTGAGTACCACTCAAGCTGCTGCCAATTCACTTCATTTTTGCAGTCACTAGGAGTGCAAAGCGAACCTATCTGAAAGATGTAACTGTTTGCCAGAAATTATTTAGAGTAATAATGAAATTACAGTTTGTCTAACCTGCTTTCTTTGCAGTCAGAACTGTGTCTGCTAGTTCCCATTCTAGTTTTGAACTGCTGAACTGGACCAATCAGTGTGGGTAAGCTAACTCTAAAATGGTGCCTTGACTAATCAGAACTTGGACCTCATAATCTGAGCCAGCCACAAGAGGATTGTAGGGCAGTGACTCTGGGAGATGTAGTTTAGACTTCAGTGCCTTTTGGACCAACAGCAGCAGTCTATTGTGAGTGACAGCCAATCCAGTCAAGAACTGGGAGGAACTCAAAGGAAGTGCCGGTTTTGTCGGTTGGAGTTTCAGTTGAGCTTTGGCAGTGAAGAAGGAAGGAGCCCTGTGATTTTCAGTGTGCAGTTTTAGTCAAAAACGTGTAAGGCCCAGAGTTCCGGTCTGCAGCTGTGTAATAGCTTGTTAGGACTGAATCTGCCCTGTGAAAAGAATCAAAGGATCTCTGAAGAGTAGAAACCAGGCTCACCCTGTAGAAGACTGGAGGAATTGCTGAAAATTGCACTCTGTCTGTCAGGAACTGAATCTGCTGTGTGTTCTCCCGGTATTGTGCAGTAATTGCGATTGGGATACAGATGCAGCCTGCCTGGTATAGTGCTTCTTATATGTGGATGTGTGAAGAGGTTTGTGTACCTCAAGTGAGCCCTGCTGACATTGAAGGACCCTATCTTATTTGGAGGTCGTGAGTACTAATTCAGGGTCGCCTCCTGTTGAATTGCCACATTAAATCCAAATGGAATCACTGTACTGCTGACTGTTTAATTCTCCTTTCTCTGTGTGAAAGGGCCCCTATCAGCTGCCACGGTTTGGACTAGCCACTAGGGCTTGGGTACCCAGGAACAGTAACTGATAGGGATAGGCCTGTGCACAGAGCCATAAATGAATTATTAGAGTGATGACTAATTAACCTGATTTCCCCTGTCCTTGTTATATCCCCTAAATAAATCAGAGCTGCTTGTTTCAGCAAAGTTATACTGCCTGGAGGTATTTGTCTATGTTAAAGTACTGTACTGTGATTGTTGCACTGTATCTCATTTCACAGGAGGTCCCAGTGCCGGAACCAGACCTGGGGTAAGTGTATACTGTGAAGGTAATTTGATATATTGTGTGGGCCACTAGTGGGAAGAAAGGGGGGTTGCAGTGTCCCAGAGGGCTGTGACCAAGTTAGTTTAACTATTGCAAACCCTGACCTCTGGGTGGAGGCACCCGCCATTGGATCCAGGCCCCTCAACCTGTTAGTGGCAAATCAGGCAGGGGTAGTAGCCCCTGGGATAGCGCCATCTAGGGGTTACATTTGAATGAAAATGGTAACAGAAAGGCGTATGGTTTGTGACAGGCACTCAACAAAACTGTACTCAAATGTGTACAGTGAGTATGCCTGCCTACACTCTTGGTTTTGATGCAATGTCCTCTATGCCTGCATAGGGTGGCAGAAGTCCAATTCCTGCTTTCTGAAAATAGTGCCTGAGAGTCTGGGGTGTAACATCAGACCAAGCAGCTTGTAACAAATGAACTGTGTCCAACACGTTGATTTTTGTTGCTAAGTCCATGAAAGCCTGTTGTGGGTTTTGCTGTGTCTTTTCTATTGCACCAATAAGCTTGTTAACAATCCTTTTACAATAGTGGGATTTCAGATTTTGAATGACGTCTTGGTCCATGGGCTACACAACTGCAGTACAGTTGGGTGGGAGGAAAATCAGTTTAATGTTCTGCAGTGCCACTGGTTTCTGTGCAGGACAGTTGTCCACTATTAAGCAGATTTTTTTTCTGTGCCGACCCATTCACTTGTCAATGTCCCACAACCAGGTAGAGAAAATATCAAATGTCATCCAAACATTGCTATTCGCTGTGTAAGTTACAGGCAGTGCTTCAATGGCAACCCTTCTAAAACAACGTGGCATTTTTGATTTTCCTATTAAAAGGTGTGGAAGCTTATCTGAACCATTGGTGTTACTTGCCACCATGACAGACAGTCTTTCTTTTGCTTTTTTATGACCACTTAATGCCTCCCTTTTAAAAGTTAAAGCTCCATCTGGGGTAGCTCTGAAAAAGAGTGCAGTTTCATCTGCATTGTAAACTTTGCTGAGAGAATAGCCACTTCCAATGTCGGGCAGCACTTTTATAAGCCAGTCCTCTATGGCAGTAAAATCAATTTCGGCTTTCTCACCATGTATACAGTGATAGCTGATTTGGTTCCTTTCCTTCCACCATGATAGCCAGCCAGCAATTGGTTCGAAACTGCCAATGTCCATGGTCTCAGCAAGTTGCTTTGCTTTCTGTAAAAGGATAGGACCGGAGAGGGGGACACCACATTCCTGGGAAAGAGAGAACCATCTTAATAGGGCTTCTTCTACTCACCCATCTTTCCCCTCTCTTTTCATTTTTCAAGCCTTGTTGCAGCCACTGCTCCAGTCATCCTGCACTGATTCTTTGCTCTGTAAAATTCTACATACAATGGAGAGGCTAACACCAAACTGAGCCACTAGCTCCTTTTGGGTCACACCAGGGTGTTCAGACTTGGCCACCAATTTAACTTTTTCCTCAAGGCTCAAAACCTTCTGTGAGACCTTCTCCATTGTGAGATTAGGGATCAACAGGTGAGACAAGCACAGGCATTATAACCCCCGTGGAAAGCAGTTAACACCTAGTCAGGGTATTCAGGGTTGCCATTATCACTAATAAGCTTCCTAATGTGTGAGAGCTGAAAACCAATTTAATCCTCAGCACTCAGCAGCTCAGTAACTCTTTGAAGTTAGGGCAATTTTGTGTGCATACAAATGAAAATGTAGTTGCATACATCCAGTTAATCTTTGCAGGAAGACATAGGGGAAAAAACAGGACATCCATACTTTGTGCATACAAACGAAAACTGCACACAACCAAATTGCATACAAGTGGAATATTCTGTACCTTGTTTGCATCACAGTGTAGAGTCTGATATGCAAATAGGAAATAGTTGTGAAGCCCAGGACACAGATGTTCTACTTCATGCTGGAATATCTGCCAGGAAAGTGCATTTGCTGGAACTGTATCCCAGCCACTCCCCCAGCAGTCCAGGCAGCACACAGTGGAGGCCATTCCGCATGGTGCAGCTTCCCCTGATCTGGATGACAAGCAGTTCAGAAGATAGCAGAAGACCACTTAGAAGACTCTCAGATAGACATGCCTCCCAAATTGATGAGGAAATGACTCTGGTCACAAGTTAAAAATGGGGCAGGGTATGTAAACAGAAACAGCAGTAGGTTAAAACCACTCAAGTGTTCACAAGATAGAGGATTGTGTATGAGCAAGCATACACAACAAGGCAGTTGTGATTGAGAGGTTTCCGTGGTAACCAGCTCGAGAGGTCTGTTACCACAGAAACCTCGAGATCTAACAACTGCCTTGTTTGTGTATGCTTGCTTATACACAATATTTTATAGTGTATGGGCAATCATAATCAGTGCTCCATGATCCCCCAAACAAGTTTACCTCTTAAAATAAGGCTTACTTCAGGATGTGTAGCAACGTGCCGACTTCCGCATCGCTGTGGGCCGCTCAATTGCGCACGCGCGAATGTGTTCGATCTTGTTGTGCTGCACCAGTGATGTACTCAGTGCAGCACAACAAGATAGTGACGCACTGAGGCAAGCACAATAACGCTGTTGGGAGCATGGATTTCCACACTCAACAACGTTCTACCATACACTATAAATAGGTTCACACTCTTGAGCAGGAAAAAAGAATCTGGGGGATATGGAAGATGATGAGGGTGACTCTGAGGTGTCCTGTATGGTGTAATCCTTGAAAGAAAACTCCTCAGAATAAGAATAATCTCAACCAGAGACATCTGTCACTACGCACTCAAAGGTGAGGATAAGATCACGGTCACACAAGTCCTGTTAACTACCCCTACTTCCCTAACACATGCTCATGCATGTTGTTACATCAGTTAATGTGGTGACACTTAATGTTAATAGTATTATGTGCCATCACAAATGTCTGTCCACTTTCTCTTTACTTGATTCTCTGCATGGTAATTAAATTGTTCTGTAGGATACCAGATTCAAGACCACGCATGAATTAGATCAGGTGTAATAGGCCTGCATAGGCCTGCCCAGCAGGTGTGCCATTCTGGTCCCAAGGGACTGAAACTATAAAGGGGTGGGTATTTTGTTAAGAGGGGGTGAGTCCTCAGCAGGACAATTGGTTGACATTTCTCCAGATAAGGCACTGCTCCTCAACGTAACCTACCTAGACAAGCAGTAATGATTAATAAATATTTATGTGCCTCAATATATTTCAGATTGGGTTGTGCTTTTCAAGTTAATCCAACCATATTTATATACACAGAAATGTGTTACATTCACTGGAGATTTTAATTGTGGCCTGTCCTGTGAAGACAAGATAGGTATCACTACAAAACGATATAGCAATAAACACTTTTTAGAAGACATGGTACATACTACAGGTCTACTGGATAGTTACAAAGAGGTTCACACCAAAGGGGTAAAACATATGGGAAAAAAAACCCGAGACATCAGTAGCTCTAAAGACCATATGTAGAGGATCCCCAGCTAAGGATGCGCTTACCTGGGTGTAATATGTAGCTATAAGACACAGTTCCTACAAGCAAGGGGTGGGTCAGCACTCCAAAAGCCCTTTCTGTCCAAAAGATATGCAAAAAAATGGGCTGGCAGTATATGTTTCAAACATGTTCATTTTATTTAATCCAAACATAGAAACAGCAGGAAAGTGGGTCTCTTAAATCAAGCATGCAGGTCTACTGTAGGAGACAATTCCAATATGAAGCTGAGTGTCTTGAAAACTTGAAAAACTTTTAAATCTGAAGCTTTCTGTAACTAAGTATAGTTGGGAGGCAGTATAGTGCTGTGGTTTAAGGCTCTGAGCTGCAAATATGGAGACTTGGGTTTGAATCCCACAGCCCCCACTTACATACTGTGTGACCCTCAGCAAGTCACTTAACTTCCCTGTGCTCCCAGGTCGCCCCTGTAAACAAGCTTCCAGCTTAGTGTGTCTCTCCTGGTTAAACAACTGGAAATTGGAAGTGCACCACAGCTCCAACCTGCATCAGACCGATGCCTTCATCAGAGTTACTCTGATGAAGATGTCGGTCTGACACAGAAACATTAGTGATGTTGACAGGTGTGTCTTTCAGGTGGGCTTTGGGTCTGGTTGGAGTTGTGCCAGCCTGTCTTTTGAACATAAAGGGTTTTTGGAGTGCTGACCCAACCCTGCTTGCAGGTACTGTGTACTTATGGGGGAAAACATATGTTACAGGCGTCCTGTCTGCTAAGATAGTTTCTTGTTTGTTTCAAACGTATTAACAGTTCATAGAGCTATGAAACCAGTGGTAGAGACTTCTGACCATCTGGCCTTAAGCTATCATAGCACCCCAGGTCCTCATTCAAGGTCTTTCGGATGAGACGTTAAACCGAGGCCCCTTCTGCCCATTCTGGTGTTGTCCTGGTGGGTGTCCAGGTGGAAGTAAAAGAACCCAGGGCACTCTTTGCAAAGAATAGGGAACATTTCCGGTGTCCTGGCCAACATTCCCCTTCCCATAAACTAGTTCATGCAATTATCCAGGCTGTGTGTGGGTGATGATGTGCGATATGGCCGCCACCACACATTCAGTCACTTCATTACCAGTCTAGCATTGCTTGTAAAGCGCTTTGGATGTATGAAAAGCGCTATATAAATGCTGATTCTTCTTCTTCTTCTTCTTCTTACTGATCAATTCTCTGTGGAAATTAAATTGAAGCCTACAGGGAAATTACAGCATCCTAAATAAATGAAAAGCCTTGTATGCTGTTAGGCTGTCACTACAATGTGCATATGACACAATTGAGGGATGGCGGGAAGCATCCAAAACTGATTTTAAAGAATTCTTTATGAAACAGAGTGTAAGACATAACAGGGAAAATACCTTAAAGTGATTTATGGAAGTTTGCCATAGCAAATGGAAATAGTAACCTATAGGAGTTGTGACTTAGTCTTCTACCATTCAAACTGCCAAAAAGTGCTGTTTTCCATGGAAAAAATCCTTTTATTTCTGTGCTTGGCTTCATTTTCATAACACTGCCATTTTTTTCCTCAGTGCTGCAACCCCCTACTGTGACATCATGCAAGGGAGACAAAGTTTTTAAAGGGATACTGTCACGTTTTTAGCTGACTCTTTATATTGTTTGCAAGTAGCTGTATCTAGCATAATAATATGTGTAGAACAATTCTAGTGATTTGATTGGCCGAAAGTAGTTCAGAGCCGTGTAATCATTGATCCATAATTACACCCCTGAACTACTTACAGCCATTCATCCCCTATAACATAAACATAGAAAAGTATCATCATACTCCCACATTTTAAAAGGCAATGTCACTTCAGACCTGTCACTTCACCAGCAGGCAATAAAAGTAAAACAACATTTACACAGAATGGCAAATGATCTTTTTTTGGCCTACCTGCATCACAACAACATTATTTCAGAAACTTTTCTACAGATTGTACTGCAGTAAACATTACTGAAATGGGAAACTGCACTTTGATTAGGGAGATAGAAACTCAGCTACTTACTGTACCCACAATGCCTCACTATGTAAATTAGTATACATGCTATTATATTTCTGTGCTTACTACAGAAATATGAGACTATGTCTCTCAGTAAAGAAATCTTGTCAGTTAGATACTGTATGCACAATGCCTTGTTTTGAAAATAAACATAAGACAGCTTATATTGTTGAAGCTACTACAGAAATATGAGGCTGCACATCACATTAAGGAAATTGGAAAACAGCTTCTTATTCTACCCACAATGCCTTGCTATGTATATCTACGTAGTGGGTGCTATACTGCAGTCACCACTACCAAAATAAGAGGGTGTACCTCTAAGTAAGGAACAGTCAACTTTATAATTTACTCAGAATACTTTGTTGCTGTATGTAAAACATTGACAGCTCCCTTGCATGATATCATTCTGGGGTGTGGCCACACACAGAAATCTGGGGGGTGGGCAGAAACACTGATAAGACAAAAAAAATGACTATGACAAATTTCTTTAAGAAACAAATTGCAGCTTCAACATCTGAAGCATGGCTGGCAATGGTACACTATGTAAAAAGAAGGCATCTGGGGAACTTCCATAAATCTCTTTAAATACCCTACATCATACCACTAACTACAAAAGGTACTTTCCATATTGTTTGAGGAAACATACAATGTCACAGCACAGATTAAGAACCTGAAAGGGAGGCAGTATAGTGCAGTGGTTTAGGGCTCTGAGCTGCAAATCTGGTGACATCCAGCAGATCAGACCAGGGTTTGAATCCCATAGCTTCCACTTGCATACTGTGTGACCCTAAGCAAGTCACTTAACTTCTCTGTGCTCCCAGGTTGCACCTGTAAAAAGCTTTTAACTTAGAGTGCTACTTCTGGTTAAACAACTAAAAAAAAAGAAGCAACGCCAACATAATAGAGTTATTTCCCTTAAACAAGAGTCTCAGTTTGGCACACATGCTATGAAACAGCAGTTTGATATGTTTAAGAGCTGTGCAGATAGGGTATTCAAATGAATCCTCATAGGTGTTACCCCAAAGGGGGGGGGTCCAGTGTGGAATACCCCATTAAATATTACAGGTGAGATACATAAAATGTGGCTGGTCTTTTTGCATCCACTGAACAGTGGCATGGAATTACTAATTTTTTCTAATTTGGGCATTCCTACCATATCTGACAAGTTCAAGAGACAATCCTGTCCTTAAAAGAAGAACACGGACCCTGGATCAGATGGCCTTACTTCACAGAATTTTACACCACCTTTTTGGATATGCTGGGCCCAGCATTAGTCTCTTTAACAAAATCTTGATTTAGTAAAAACCTACCGCAGTCCATGACCAAGGCAATCCTAATTTTATTAAATAAAAAAGGTGCTAGATCTGACCTGAATAATTGGAGGACTCAAACCCTTTGGAACACTGACCAAACAATTATGTCCAAAATTCTCATTAGGAGATTGGTCAAAGTAGCTGCTGTTGTCACAGCTCCAGCCTGGGCATGGACCATCCCAGATAGGTCTTTATTTGATAACTTGATAATATTAAGAGAGGTTTTGCAATGGGGAAGAGAGGGCCAGATATTGGGGTTCTTACTTTCCTTAGATCAGGAGAAGGCCTATAATCAGGTGGTACAATCATAACTCTTTTGAGTCCAGATAAACTATACCTCCATTATTCGTTGAATGGATAGCACTACAGTACAGTCAAGCCCAATTTTTATCCCTTGTAAATGAGTAACTTTGGAAATGACGTACTTGCCAAGAGAGGTGTAAGACAAGGCTGTCCTCTCAGTCCATTACTGTACGTCTTTGCAATTGACCCATTGCTAAGGAACATAAAGGAAGCAGAACACATCAAAGATATTAATGTCCCTCTTCCACTTCCCAAAAAATCATTAGCTTATGAAGAGGATTTATGTGTGTTTGTTCAAGATAAAGTATCAACGTTAAATTTAAGACCTGTCATTTCAGCATTTTCACACATGATTGGAGCAAGACTGAACTACGATAAGAGCAGTGTTTTTGTCTTGGGAACCACTCCTTATATTGACACAATGGTGGGAGATATCCCTATGGCAAGTGCAGCCTCTAAAATTTTACACATCACATGGGGGACCCCAGATTTGGCTTTCAGCAACTGGGCTACTGCTGTATATGGCACAGAATTTTGGAAAAACAGACTTATTTCTAAGGAAAAAAATGGGTTTATTTGATTAAAACTTTACTGTTAATATTTTTATATCTTAGTCATGTTTCCCCCCTCCCTTATCAATGGAGGCAGTGCTTTACAGTGTCTTGTTTTAAGGCCTGTGGGCCAGCCACCTCAACCCAATTAAAAGAAACATCAAATAATATGATTATGTTAATGGAAGTGTCAGGATAGTACTGTAAATCCTGTATGTATATTTTCTTACTTTAATTTTATCCCTCCTATACATAACACCAGCATTGCGTGAGCATCATTGCTTCATGGCTAGATTACAGTCGGTTTGGAGGCCTGGCAGAACAACAGGTTATGAATTCCAGAGGCCTCGAGTAAAATGCATTCACAGCATTTGTAAAATCATCCTTGGTTAAAATGAGACAATGGAATGTTTCACCTGACTTGCTTCTAGCCAGCTCTTGGAAGCAGTTGTATGATGAGATTTTTATTCTGAGTTTTCCACAAACCGACTCTATTCCACACTGTCCAATAGTAAGGGAACCTGGAGTTTTTCAAACCTTAACAAACACATCAATGTTGGATAATCTATGACTGTATACATGGGAAGCTAGGAGTTAAAAACACATTTAAACATCAGAAAATAGAGAAAAGGGTTTGTCTTTGGACATCTTGCCCTGAAACCTATTACCAAGCGTGTACCACCAGTGAATGCCTGTAACACTGGTTGCTTTTCTAATCTAAGCATTATGTACTGTACTGTTTTGTTTGCTGTGATGTATTGCTCTCTTGACAAGGTGCCTTTGTAAATGAGTGTTTGACTCAAAGGTCTATAAACTGATGATCTGATAAATAAACACTAGAAGCATTAGAACACTTCCTTACACTTTGTCCTTTTTCTAAAACATTTTGGGCTGAGCTGGAATGGATATGGAAGGTGCTTGCTTTTGCTTTAGTAACATATCAGGAAGTTGTACTTGGTCTTTATGGACTACATTTTAAGCAAATGCAGGCTGGGACACTACATGAGATATTTTCTGTATATAGATTATTTTTGTGGAAAGCCAGATATGCTTTCAATCTGCAGCAAAAGCATATACTGCCTACACCTCATAGTGGTCATTGAGACAGCCAAGTAGGGGTATGGTTCAATTATATTAATGATTCTGCTTCAAATCTTGATTTCAGTACTTTCATTTTGTAATTTAATGTTTTTCTTTCAGAAATGTGGCTTAATGAGCTGTAGGTTTGTGTTGTATTTTAAATTTCTTTGTACATACCGCATTCTTTCTTATGATTCTGAACTAAAAAATCCCCCTACTCTATGAGAAAGACTGTATAATGCAGTTGTTTTAGGACTTAAACAGACTTTGCCACAGGGCCTGTATCACAGCAACAGGCAGGTTTAACATTATTGAATGATAATAGAATGCCACCTCGCATTGGGGACATGGTGTGGTTGTGCTGCCGAAAAAAAATCAATGTCCGCAGTAACAGGAAGCAATAAGGGATGGAGGAGAGATACTGTCCACATTTGGGCTGTGGGGGAATTTTGGAAACTCAGGCTCAATTATTTCTTGATTGTCCCTTTATTCAAGAATGCTGGACTCATGCTGTGACCACCTGGAGTCTATTTTTCTTTTCATACAGTATGATGATTTAGTATATGATCATGCCTGTCTTGGCTGGGGAAAGTATAACTCCAGCTCTTTATCCATATGGTTTGCTTGTATTACATTTTTTTTTATTTGGCAAGTAAGATGGCAGTTAGTACGGCAGCAAAAACAAAGTTCTGTCCATGATTTGGAGAGAATGATTTTCTTTTCTGTATTAACTGTTTACTTTTTGGAAAGAAATAGTTTGTCAGCTGGCAGATGTCAGTCCCTTTGGAAGGCAATGACTTGGATTTCTACAAAACACTAGCATGCTGCATGAAGCTTAATTTGCCATTTTAATCTCGCAATTAGATAACATAGTGTACTCTCTCTCTGTATTGTTGCTTTGCTTGAGAAATTTAAGTTATCATTACAGGTTTTTTCCCATTGAATTTTTCTTTGTATTTTTCCTGTGCCTTCCATTCTTGATTCAATGTTTTTCATTTGAACCCATGGAAGTTTTCTTTGTATGCACTATACAGATTTTGGTATATTTCACTAAGTGTGTGTGTCAGTAAATGCCACAGGATCTTTCACTTCCACCTGGACAGTGTCTAAAGATGGGCAGAAGGGACGTCGCTTTAACATCTCCTCCAAAGGATGGATAATAGGATAATGGATTATGTAGAGTCGCTCCTAGCAAATACGAGAGTGTTCTCACTTAGGTCCTTCAGACAGCAGAACAGTGAATCTGACAGACCTTAGTAAAACCACTCCTTTATTGCTGAGAGTTGCTCCACATACAGAGCCCAATTTTAAAAGGGCTTAGTGGGACGCAAGGGGTTTGCGTCCAAAGAGTTTGATGCAAGTGGTGACTTGTGTCCTAACTTGCATCAAACATGATTTTCAAATGCAGCCTGCATACAGTTTGGATGCAGCTGCAGCAAATCCCCTCTGCACAACAGGTTGCAGCACACAACCAGATGCAGCATAGCGCAAAGGGACTTGCACCATGGTGGGGCTGCAATATGCATTTTTTGGGGATTTTCAAAGCCCCACCATGGACGCACCAAGGATGACTACTTAGACCAGCCAGGAGCTGGTATAAGTGGTTTACAGCATAGGGATTTTGTTCTGCAGGGGTGCCAGATGTGTACCAGGTGCTGAAGAGCTGGCAGTGTGGGCATCAGGGAGATGAGGCAAAGCAAATAGAGCACCTGTTGGGGTGCATGTGCCATATACAGTACTATAGTACAAAGCGCTGCACATATCCCCCATCCCTGATGACACCCATCATAATGTATACCCCTATCCATGACACCCATTATAATCTATACCCCCATTCCTGATGGTCTCATGGACCCCTACCCTCAGCATACTGCCCTCACTTCCCACTATCACTGCTCTAGTATAATTATCCCTGGTGGTCCAGTGGACCCCCTCACCCCGTCAGGTATTGTCCGACCACCCTGCACCCATCCAATCCCAAATGAAAACAGGCATCCAGCACAGCCTTCCTCTCACCACCATGGCTGGTCACCAACTGAGCTTGCAATGATAGCGAACTATATACAGCTAGGCTCAGTGAATGACAGCTGAGCGTAACTGTAAATAGTTTGGGATTACTGCGAGCTCAGTTGGCAGCCAGCCATGGTGGTGAGAGGAGGGTTACGCTGGCCGCTGGCTTCCATTTGGGATTGTGGGGGTGCAGGGTGGTCAGACAATACCTGATGGGGTGGGGGGTCCACTGAACCACTGGGGATAACTATACTACTGTGGTGATCATGGGGAGGTAGGGCAGTGCGCTGAGGATATTTGAACTGCATGAGGGAGATCAGTGAATAGGGGTCCTCAAGATCATCAGGGATGGGAGTATGGATTATGATGGGTGTCATGGATGGGGGTATACATTATGATGGGTGTCATCAGGGATGGGAGTATGGATTATGATGGGTGTCATGGATGGGGTATACATTATGATGGGTGTCATCAGGGATGGGAGTATGGATTATGATGGGTGTCATGGATGGGGGTATACATTATGATGGGTGTCATCAGGGATGGAGTATGGATTATGATGGGTGTCATGGATGGGGTATACATTATGATGGGTGTCATCAGGGATGGGAGTATGGATTATGATGGGTGTCATGGATGGGGGTATACATTATGATGGGTGTCATCAGGGATGGGAGTATGGATTATGATGGGTGTCATGGATGGGGGTATACATTATGATGGGTGTCATCAGGGATGGGAGTATGGATTATGATGGGTGTCATCAGGGATGGGAGTATGGATTATGATGGGTGTCATCAGGGATGGGAGTATGGATTATGATGGGTGTCATGGATGAGGGTATACATTATGATGGGTGTCATGGATGAGGGTATACATTATGATGGGTGTCATGGATGGGGGTATACATTATGATGGGTGTCATCAGGGATGGGGGGGTATGTGCCACGCATTTTACAGTTGTACACTATATGGCACATGCACCCTAATGGGTGCTCTGTACAGTATGTTTCACCTATCTCCCCAATGCCAACACTGCCACCTCTCTGGCCCTGGTAGATGCTTGGCACCCCTTGGCCTACTGTTTCTCCCCCCCAGTATCCTGACCTCTCCAGTGTTGCACCAAGCAGGGCAGGGGGGCACCAGACACCTGCGTCACAAACCGCAGATGCAGCCAAGTCTTCGGCACATCTTGCAGCCTGTGGCAAATCTGGGTGTTTGGCTCAGGGACCCTTAAAATTGTAAGATCTAGTGCAAGGTCCCTGCCGCAACCAAGGTTTGCTACAACTCTTAGAGTGACACAAGTTGCTTCACTCTAAGTGGTCTTTGACAATCGGGCTCACAGTATGCAACCAGTAACCATACAATTTCCTTTGGTCATTTACGTCATAACTACAAAAGGTTTCACCTCTTCTGTTTTGAGAATTATTTCAGCATCTTAATGAACCTCACACATTAAAATGAGCGTCCCATGCTCATATAGGTTTTGTTTTCCACATGCTTCAGGACAGCTATAATAAGGGCAGGATTTTAAAAAGTGATGATGAAACAGCAAGTTCTAGTTTTGGGCTGTGCCTGTGTCAAAAGAAATCCACCACAACACCTGAATGCTATTTTCAAATGTTTTGATGGATTTATGATAGCTTGCATCAAACACGTGACATGTGTCACATTTTTATACAAGCTGGACCCAAAGTGCTGCAAATTATGGTATTGCACCCAGACATTAGACTTCCTTTTAGGTTGTCTAACACTCAAGCTCAAATGGCATGAATGTAGCAGCACCACAGCACAAATCCCACAAAGGCTTTGAAAATCCTGCCCTAGGTCTTTGAATGGTTATTAGTATCATGCATCCTATACTATCATAACATAATTGTGTGCAATGCAAACCCTGCATTCCTGAAGGTATATACAAGAATATATAAGGTTAATGACCTGGTTGACAGCTTCCTTTTGTCACTTAGGAAATGGCAAATAAGGCTGACTACATGAAACATGGTTATTGCGCTAGTGAATTACACAGTTTAATAGTTTTAGTATTATATTTTAATGTGTAATTTCTTAAGGTATTCTCTTAGCCCAGCACAATTATTTTAAGATGCTTGCAATTTATTTAAAAAAAAAGTAACTGAAAGAAAATTGTGGATTTAACCACAGAACGTCTAGCGAAAGCCTCCTCAGCACATTCTGAATGTCTCATTAAATTCAATACATTATGGATTCAAACAGTATAATTAAATATAAATTTTGGTGTATTCTAATAGCCTGCAATGAAACATAATCTTATTTAATCATTCACTGTCTTCAGTGAGTGTGATTTTTAGGTTACCACCTAATTAGCAAGGGCACTTCATGTTTCAACCAAACGTTTGGGTTGAAATTACAAATATTCTCATATAACAACAGATCTGATTGCTTTAGGACTACATTCAGTGCATTAGCTGCCCGAGCCAACCTTAGTGTGCCTGAATACAAAAGAAACACTGTTCAAGTGATAACTGCTTCTGAAATCTAAACGTGAATGCAGATGAGCCAGAGGACAGAAATTTAAAATGTCTGTCAATGATGACGTGCAGTAGTGTGAAATAAAGCATGAGGTAGAAACAGATCGACAAGAAAAATATTTTAGATTTAAAGAATCCTATTTTTTTGTACTTTGCATGCAACAAAACACTTTCCTGATTGACTTGCTGCTGGTCCTTTTCCAAGAAATGACTAGTGAAGTAACCAAAAAAATGTTATCACATAACAATACTCTTATTTTAAAAATAACCTTTGACTGAAAAAATCCATGATGATTGGCATTCTACTAGTATTCAACTGGTCAGTTATTCACTGGTTGGCCGTTAACTGCCAAAAGAAAACATCAGTCATTATTTCTTTTAAATAGACCATAAACTTTGTTTTATAGAGTTTTAATCTAATTGAAAATATGGGCATGTATGGAGTATGTTTAATATCCCCAGTGTACTGCATCATGTATTTGTTTTGAAATATTGTAGTCTTACAATTTCTTTATTTTTGGGCCTCTTATTAATGCTCTCTTTGTCCCTAAATTTCTTATGAGCAGGGTCACTGGAAAATTTCAGAGAAAAAGTTACTCAACAATAAGAATATTAAGGGGCACAGTATTTCTAACCTATTGGAAAATCAGGTGAGACAGAATTGTTTTCAATTCTGAAATATAAACACAAGGGACTGGACTCACAAACTTCATGAAAATCCCAAACCTGTGAGAAAAACTTGGCACAAGTGGGTTGCCACTTGCAGATCCGCAGTTTTCCTGCAGCTGTAGGTATTCACAAAGGTGAAGCCAGATTACAACCTGCTCCATGATTTATGGCAGCTTGCAGGTGGTGTTGCCATGAAAATCCCTGCAGCTGCAGAAAGCTGTTGTGGCCGGTGGGACCAGTCCTAACATGTTCTGCAGCAACTGCAGATGTGAACAGCAATCTCCACAGCTGTGGAGAATTTGGTCCACATTTGGAGTTGCAGTGTTGGACTTAGTCCCAAAATTATTTGTGAATCCATCCCAGGCTCTCTTAACATTAGAAAAATCTGCTCTCACCTCAGTGACATTGACAGTTTCACATCAGGTCAGTTGAGAGTTCAACCAGAATAAACAATTCACTGACAAGATCTGGCCTCTGCATATGGAATCACACCATGAAATTCCCTACAAATGTGTTTGATAAAGTTATCCAACAAAAGGTATTACATAAGGTATATATTACCCCAGTCAGATTTCAGAAAATTATGGCAGGGAAGAATGAGTGCCACTACTGGCATAGGTGTGGGGAAATGGGGACCATGTTTAATTTGTTATGTGACTACCTCCTTATATGGAACTCGTGGGGTGGGGCAAAAAAATGTTGTTTCTGACACATGGGAATATACTGCACCTATTGTGCCTTGCCCGAGATGCAGGGGTCGATCTTAACATTGTTTTACTAGCCCAAACCCTAGTGCAAATTGGCTAGGGCTAGTGCAGCTAATTCTGTACTTGTCCATCTTGACTAGTGCATATTTTCATGGCTGTTAATGAAGTTTAAAAACAGGTCTCTACTTTAGCATGCTCTAGTCCTCATGCTAATCTCTCTCAATGTTCCAGATGGCGTGGTGTGATTAACAGCTCATTAGGAGCTGCAATTATCTGGCAGTTCAAGAGGGAGATTCCACAAAAGACTCAATGTGAGTCATTATCACTCCACTGTTAGGACTATCAGCTAGTGTACAGGGTGTGATCAAGGGTAGAGTGCTGTTAAGTCACTCGCTTCCATTTTCTTTTAATGTGTCTCTGTCTAACAATTTGTTCCATATTATTAAGACCAGTGCCCCTCATTTCCCTACATTTTGAGTGTCTGTATCCAAAATTTCAGTGCCAAAATGTGAGGAAGTATACAGGACCGGCCCTGCGGGTGGTGGGTTTTATCCCAGCCTCACCATAACTTCCCTCTCCCCTCCAAATATCTTACTCTGTTCTTTCCCTTGACACCACTACAGATCAGACTCTGAAATGACCATCCACAGATCCATAGCTGACATTACTGGCAAGTGTAGGGGGTCCCCAGCTGTTCTAAATTTTTATCTAGTTTTTGTTAACCGGGCTAGGTGCACTAGCCAAAGTTGACTATTTTCAGACACGACCCAGGAGAATACATACATAAAATGAGATGAGATTATACAATATATAGTATATAGTACATGTAGGTTAGAATACAGATCAAGTCAGACAGTACTTGAGATAATACATATAGCTAGGCAGAGATGACAACAGATGACATTAGTACATGCAAATAACTGAAACTGGGCTAAGTGGCAGCTATAAAGATATTTTATAGCAAAGCTTGTTTAGAAGTACAGCAGTGTCTTGGACAAAATAGGGTGGTTAGCTGTGAGGCATTAAGTGGGATCAAAGCATGTGAAAGGGTCCCAGGATAGGTGGCGATATAGTTCTTTTTTGAACATTAGGTGGGAGTTTGCCTGCCTCAGGGCAGGAGGGAGGGAGTTCCAGGTGGCCGAGGCGGTGCAGTGAAATGCTCCAGAGCCTTTTAAAGTAAGACACCTTGGTACGATAAGTCATACCTCTCAACCTCTTGCCTCATGAATCAGGGACAAGGCTTAAAATAATCAGGGACACATGTTAAAAACTGGTACTGTTCACTTAGAAAGCTGATACAATAAGGGGATTTGTGTTAAAATGCCTTTTCTGAAGAAGAACAAGTCTGTAACCTCAATGTTTGACATTATTTTGTGCTTTTAATCCCCACTGTTCTGTCCCAAAAACACAAATTTTAGGAAGAACAGCAGAAAACTTTGGGGCAAAATCAGGGACAGTTGAGAGGTATGTGGTAAGTAGAAATTTGTTTGCCAAGCGTAGTCCATGGGTAGTTGTCTATGGGACCATGGACCATGCCTGCCATCACCATCCATACAGTCCCACCCTTATCTCACCCAGCATGTCCTTTCATCCTAAAAATAAAGCTTTGGATCATGTATGGTACAAAAATAAACCTCAATAAAATACATAATTTGAAAGCTTAAAATATGCATTCCTTGGGTACATAGATCATCCTATATAGAAACAGAGATAATATAGCATTATGCATGTGTACTGTTTCCCCAGGGCTGATGAAAGGACAATGTTAAAGAAAAATATGTTATTGTTGGGGAGAGCATTTTAAAATCAATGCTTTTACAAATAAAAATGTAATAGTTTTCTATTTCTCAAGCTCCTTAGGTTTGTGTAGCCCCACCCCAACGAAATCTTAGATGTGCTCCTGGCTCACCTGCGACTGTACAAAAACTTCCAGAAGTGCAGGTCTCCAGATGGCTATAGGGTGGGGGCTGAGAGTGTCTTTCTCTGCCTGACTGTGTTCATTGCCCTGTGGGTGGTGCTGACAGTGTGGTGAGGTGCATGATGATGTCAGCTATTGTGTGTGCAGAGCTAGGACTGCTTTATTGAACATTTGCTGTTGTGATGTTCTCTGATTTGGTGTGGCGGGGCAGAAAGAGGAAGAGAGGAGGCCATGGTACAAAACAATGTGGGGGGGGGGAGCTCACTGTGTATGATAGCATTGCAATCTTTTTTTCTGCTGGGGAACTGGAAGCAATGTGGGAGCAGGATAAATATGCAATAATCAGAGCATTTCTTGGCTTGCATTGTTTCCTGTATAAGTGATCAACATTTTTCATTATAAGTAAGGGCCAGTACAACCATCTGTGGGCAAGTGCAATTTTGAATTAACTTGCCCTGCTGGCTAGTGCAGAAAAAGGTTAAGGCTGACCCCTGCCAAGATGTGCTTTTCAGACTATTTTGCAGATAAACTCGAGACAAAATCAGGAAAAAGTTATGTTACTGTGATGAATGGGAGTGAAGAGAGTAGTCCCTAGTTACTACATGATCAGGACTTTTTTAAAAATTGATGTGAGTTTCTGTGGACCTACTGGAAAGCGAAAAAAAATCCATGCTCACTTGACCAGCATGACCTCCCCAGACCAAAAGGAGTGGGAGGAGACCAGAAACACCAGGCTCGATTCCAAGACGGGGTACGCTGGCATAAGCCAAGATACATTAAACCCCTTGGCGTATCTCACGACTTACACCAAGCGGTACACCAGCCCGGATTCCAAGAGGTGCCATGCGCCATGTCAGCTACAGGCCATGACAACCGTGGGATACGTCACCCACTAAGCCACAGTCCACAGTGACATGGCACAAGGGTGGGTTACAGTAGCAACTGCACCCTATTCTAAGAGGGTCACTGTCATAACCCACTAGCACAATTCTAGGAGCTGCACTGTCACAGATAAGTTAGAGCAGCCCAGAGCTGCTCTAAGGGGCATCCAACAGTGCCATCTGTCAGATGCTCGCTCCTCAGCGCCACAGCGATGGCGCTGATGTGCCTCCACCCCCTGAATGTCAGGGACCCCCAAGGGTCCATTCTCCAGAGCACCCCTGGACTCTTGTGCCAATTGTCCTGCCCTCCCAGACCCCCTGGTGTGTGCCGTGGTGTTCCAGGGTGGGGGGGCTTCGTGGGGCCTGCCAGTAGCAGGCCGCAACTTGTGACATGCTGGGCTTCTACTCCATGCCCATGGCGGTAGCCTCCACATGGTATAACCCACATGTCGCGAGTGCCGGGACCCTGCTGCTCTTGGAATGCAGTGCAGGGTCCCTGGCGTGGCAGCGAATGTCGCAACTTGCATACACCAGCGAGTTACAACATTCGACTTGGAATCGGCCCCACTGTGTCCAAATGTTACTCTCTACAGCTACATTTTTAACATTCTCCAGCTTTCCAATAATTAAATGTCCTGGGTGTCCCAGGATCTAAGGAAATCTTCCTATTTGGCTTGTTTTTTTGATATGATTTTTGTGCTGTTTAACACTGTAGGTGCTAACTTTGGTATTGATCTCCCACTAGCCAGTTGTTTTGTTAATCTTTTTCACTTTTTTATACACCATCTGTATTTTTATTTCTTTATTTAGTAACTGGGTAGGTGAACTGGACCACGAGTTTGCCCGTTTTCAGGCAGGACCTAAAGCATACTGCTAAGTAGGTTACAGTCAAGGTTATAGGCATATAGAATATTAGAAAGTTGATTGGTAGCAATATGGATACAAACAGAACTCAAAAGAGACAGTTCAAATGACAAGGCGTAAGTTGCAAGTTCACAGCATAGAGTATCATCAGACTAAGTCCATTTAAGGAGTATTTAATGTTAGGGATGGATGACGTGGTCAAATTTCACTTCCACAAATTAATTTGTGAATCCTTTGGAATTCATAAAGTGTGCATTTGCTGAATTCATGAAATTCTGAATGGTGAAGTTGCTGTTTTTTCAGCAAAGTTACAGTACCAATATTTCATCCATGTCAAAGTTCCTAGGGTCCAGGAAAACATTGCAAAGCTTTGCAAAGGCACATTTTGGCCAATTTGCAGTCACTTTGCCAGGGAGGTTTAAACTCACAACATCTCAAATTACTGAATGTACACAATGGGACTGCTGTGCAAGTTAGAAGCAAAAATTGTAAATAAATAAGTGCCAATAATAACACATTACACATTTTAAAGTTGTATGAAGGGTGCAAGGAGGAGAAGAATCATTATAGAGTTACATAGGTACCAGTGGAACACAAACTGGGACATTAAAGATGACCTTAGACTATCTTTGAAGATTACCATGGCAGGGGAGAGTGGGATCCAGTAAAGGTAAAAGTGAAGAGGACAGGTGACCATACCTGTCAACCTCTTGTCTCATAAATCAGGGACAAGGCTTAAAATAATCAGGGACAAAGACCCCAAATTGGGGACACATCTTAAAATTTGCTAATATAAACTCAGAAAGCTGACACAATAAGAGGATTAGCATAATATGCCTTTTCAGAAGAAGAACAAGTTTGTAACTGTAATACCTGACATTATTTTATGCTAACAGTTCCCACTGTTCAGTCACAAAAAACAAAATTTTACGAGGGACACAGGAACATTTTAAGGCAAAATCAGGGATGTCCCTGAAAATCAGGGACAGTTGAGAGGTATGCAGGTGACATGTAACCCTGTCTATTTTCCCATGGCCCACAGTGCCGCTAGACATGGGAGATCTGGATTGTTGACTGGGGTCCTCCCTGGCCCTGCAACAGCGAGAATCCACAAAGAGATTATCTCCCAATATCAAGGAAGATGAGTGCCGGTTACAGGTGATAGGGACAAGGCCAGAAAAGCCACCCACCTCCGCAAAGGGTAAAAAGCTCTGTGGAAAAAAAAAAACAGTATTTTTTATGGACATTGGATGGGGGGGGGGGTTTCTCCAAACATTGCAGAGGTGGAGGAGAGAGGTAGAGGTGCTATTTCTAACTCCCTCACATCCTGAAAATGAAAGCAGTAGGTCCTGTCTGAACAAAGCCAGGAGGACATGGGAGACTGGCGACCACAAACAAGAGGGGAACAGCAGAGCTATCAAGTAAAGAACAAACATAATATAGATATTTTTTTAATTGGGCAAGTGGGGTGTTCTGGGGAAAGGTGGATGGCCATGACAGATGACTGTGGTTGCAGCAGTGGATATCATGGGAGACTGTAAGTATACCCAGTGTGTAGGGGGTGCATGGAGGGGTGGAAAAGCTCTGTAAGTGCATCCAGTGCTGGGGGGGAAGGGCAGTGTAGGAAGGGTCTGAGAGTTCTAGGGAGTAGCAATGAGGACTGGGTCTGTGTGCTGCATTGGAAAGAGTGATGGGGTTCTAGTATGAGTGGCTCCAAGCATTCATAGATCACAGTATAGGCCTGAGCCAGTGTAAGGGGCCCTGGTTTTATAAATAGCACAACATGCACTATAAGCCAAAGGCTAGCCATTAAGATTATGGGCAATGCCAGTCAAAGGTCAATCCAGAGTTGTGGACAAAATCAAAAAATACAGAAATTCAATACCAAAAAACTATATTAAAGCATCAACTCTGATAGGGTTGAGTAAAAGTAGGCACTTTAATGTTAACCCCCAATTTTTGCACTTTAATATCTTCGCAGCCGTTTAACGGATTTGCACAAACTTTTGCATGCTCGGTCTTGTGGAGCAGATCTCTTGACTTGCCAAGTTTCATTCAAGCTGGATGTGTGAATTTCAAGATGCAGATAGTGAAAGAACATTAAAAACTGCTGGGTTTTTTTGCCACTGCATAGCATCCACACAGTTTGGAATTTTTGTCTGAAATTTCCAGGGTACAAAGGGCTTGCCTCAGAAGGATTTCCTTTGCTGGTTTGGTGAAAAAATATTAATCCATTCCAAAGTTATTATCTACCCAGCAGGGAAATAAAAAAAAATAACTGATGGGATGGCGATTGGGGAGGAACCACTAGACTAGTAGGGATTTCAGTGTTTTAACCAGGGATAGAGAATGGGGGAAGGGGAGGGATGACTAGACTACCTGGAATTTCATTATTTTAACTGAGGACAGCAATCTGAGAATTGGCGAGAGGGAGGGACCAATAGACTACCAAGGATTTCAGTATTTTAACTGGGGATGGCGATCAGACATCAGAGGAAGGGTGAAGGACTACTACACTACCAGGGAAATAGATATTTTTGTATACAGGGACAGCGATCAGACAACAACGGAGGGGGGGAGGGACCACTACATTACCAGGAAAATACATTTTTTATATGGGACAGCAATTGGTGAATGGGAGAGGGCAGAGGGACCACTAGACTACCCATCAAATATATATTGTTATATAGGGATGGTGACCAGACATCAGGGGAGGGGGGAACGGACCAGTAGACTGCCAGGGAAATATATATTTTTATACAGGGATGGTGATTGGACATCGGGGGAGGGGAAGGGACCACAAACTACCAGGGAAATATATATTTTTATACAGGTATGACAACGAAGATGGGAGAGGGGAGAGGGACCACTAGACTACCAGGGAAATATAGAGGGGATACATGATGGGCAGGAGTATGATATGGAAAAATATTCTCACTCCTGCAGAGTGAGCTCTGGATATTCACGAGTGCCGAAGGCATGAGTGACAGTATCCAGAGCTCACTCTGCAGGAGTGAGAATGTTTTCCATATCAAACAATCTGCATATCATGTGTGCAATTTATACAATAGGGGTTTCCAGAAAGTTTTTTTTTGTTTCAGTTTATCTTGTGGAATAAATGAAGAAGACATAGGACAAAAAAAAAGACAATTCTGCTAAAACAAGCTGAAACACTGTCATGTCATTTGGATGAAGCAGGCTGTCTTCCTTGGTAGTTGAGGTAGTCATAGATGTGGAAAGCTTTGCTCTCTTTTGGCATTTTTCCCAGTATGAAATTCAGGCTGCTGGTTGCTTGCGTTGGGGCTTTCACAGAGTGCACAAGATGAAAGTGAAAGAGGGACTTACAGGTGCAGATGTGACAAGTGAGCTACATTCATGTCATTAACTTCATAAAAGCAGTTCTAACACTTAAGCAGAATCTGAGTGCTGGATGAGATCAGCACATATGAAATCAATGCTGATGAGGTAAGCAGAGTGTGATAAATGTCTGCTGGCTACATTTATCACACTCTGGTGAGATAAGCAGAGTGTGATAAATGTCAGTTGGCTGCATTTATCACACTCCAGTGTGATAAATGTCAGTTGGCTACATTTGGGGGTGGGTGATGTGTGTTTCTATTTTATGTGTTATCAGCTCACCCCTATTGTATAAATATTTTATAGAGGGGTGGAGATGGGGGTAGGGAGAGGGACCACTAGACTACCAGGGAATTGAGAAACTAAGGTAAATGCAGTTCAATGTATTTTAATGGGGTTTTGAACTTTGGTGCATAACTTTGTCATTTTTTAAAGATTTTGACACCAGATTTTCAATATACCCTTTTTGAAACCCTTCCTCATGAACAAGGTTGGTGTTATTTCACAAATCCTGCTCAAAAGGTGCTTTCATGGTCAGTTGGTGAAATCACCTTTTGGGCCAGATTTCAAAATGTTCTCCATACTTGTTCATGAGGAGTTGTCATAAGAAGGGTATGTTGAAAATTTGGGATCAAAATATGTTAAAATGGCAATGTTCTGCACATTTGTTGACATTTCACTATGCTCACTCCTAACTTTCATAATTTTAAATATTTTCATCCCATATTTTCAACACAGCCTTTTCTTTGTATCACCTCATGAACATGGTAGCTTTCAGTTTTCAATTCCTGGCCAAAATGTGTTTTCTCACCTGTGGAGTAGAATGATGTTGCTGTGGCATGGAATGACATTTCCTAGCCCAGCATTCATGAGGGAGGGTAATAACAAGGTTATGCTGACAGTCTGGTTGCTATTTTGGCTTAAATGCTTCCACAGCAACACACATGTACGCATCTATGGAGGGCTGGGAGCATTTTCTTCCCTCTGATTGGTATTAGGAGTTTTTCCTAAATTAGCCTGCTATCTTTAGGGTAGTTTTACAACCCCTGGAGATCTCCATATCAAATAGCTTTACTGTATTTCTTTGTCCTACAATGCACCTTGTTTCATGTGATGCTGATGTAGCAGAGCCCATAAATCCAGCAGAAAGCATTGCATTACAATCAGTTCACAACAATAGAGATGGCTATATTTTAAAATCTGTAGAATTCAGCTTGGTGACCACCCTCATCCTAAAGGTTTTACTGTCCTGAAAAACTTTGCTGCTGGTAATTTTTGTGCAGCTTGTAAAGCTTCCAAGATATTTAGTTTGTTTGGCATGTGTCTGCTGAATGTTGGGTCTCTCTTCCATCACAGTCACATGAGACAAGATGCACTGTGGGAACCAGAAATACAATTAAGCTATCAGGTATGAAGATCCCCAGGGGTCGTAAAACTAGCATAAAGCTAGCAGGCTAATTTGGGAAAAACTCCTAATACCAGTCAGAGTGAAGGAAACACTAGAACTTCACATACAAATTAAAACACAACATATATTTTTTTCAAGTTTTGGGTGTAGTTTTCCTTTAATTGTTGTAAAAAAAAATGTTTTAATGCCCCAATGGTAGTGCTGCATAGAATGTGAAGTTCCACTGGTAGAATTAGCACAGAATGACCATTCCACCAGCAGAATTTCTGTTGGAATGCCATTGGTTATTTTGTGGAATTCTGCATGCTGTGATCCGCAGAATTATATACTGCAGAACATTTTCCCACAGAAAAACATTCTGCTAACAGTTCTGTGGAATTTATTGAGATTAGTGGAAACCCAGTCAGCATTATTCCACCACACAATTCCATCGTTTTACTCCTGACAAAATTCAGTATACTACTACCCAGTGGTCTATTTTAGAATAAATCAATTCACTTCCTCTCCACTAAAAATACAAATTGCCCATTGTTGCCAGTTTTTTTTTTATAATATCTATGGAAGTTTTATTGGAGCACATAATGACAATATAAATAAAGTCATAACTTCAGAACATACTGTAGCATACATAAACTGAATGTCTATGCTGAGGATATACAGAGCTTAAAGGAAGAGCCTATGCTTTCTTTTCCAAATTTAATGCAGGAGTTTTGGGACAAAAAGGCGAAATGAATGTTAACCAATTGACATGGGAAAGTGTTACCAGTGGGGTTCTACAAGGGCTTATTCTGGACTTACACTGTTCAATGTATTTATACAGTAGGTGACCTGGAAGTGGGTACCCACTTGGATTGCCAAGAGTGCTGATGACACCAAGGAGAAATGCCTCCCAGTTTCCATATCAGTCTTCCATGTGACACTTGATCGAAGGCCTCAGTAAATTCAAGAAAAATCACATCATTGGGGATATTTAAAGGACGTTTCTGGCATAAGGTATTGGGTTTCATAGCCCGGTACCTTATGCTAGCATGAGCTGATTTTTGCTAAAAATACATTTTTTTACTCACTCTGTGAAGTTAGTGAAGGGATTGTAGCTGGCTCCGTAGCCACCGCCAGTCAATCCCTTCCAGCTTCTGACTCTATGTGCTCTGCGCCCATGCTCTGAGGTTTTGTGACATGTGAGCAGGGCGAGTGCAGGGATGAGTCCTATACAAGTCTATGGGACATTTTTTAAAAGCTGTTTTATGAAGCTGTAAGCAATCTGAGAGGGACATGAAAGCCACCGCTCTACTAATATTAGTATTACTAATTATAGAAAGACTGTATTTTTGTCTTAAGTATATCCCACTTTTTATTAACTGACTTATTTAGGAACTCTGCCTCCCAATGCCACAACACTATTTCTTTTATTATTTCTGTATAACTACCCACCTTATAACTGTACAGTATGTGATCATTTATAAATTGTTCCTATCTAAAGTCTAGCTTTTTTTTAATCATAGCATGATCACTTGATCCTTACAGCTTCTGATTTTCACATTGGGTGTTTTTTTTTTCCTTTTGCATTTGTTATCACTAAGTCTAATATTGTTTTCCTCTAGTTGGTCCTACCACCACTGGTTCCAATCTATATACATTTATTACATCTGTCAACTCAGTAATAAGTCTACAATTTGTTGTGTCATTTGTCCAATCTATATGGCCAAAATTAAAGTCACCCATTATAAGACTATGCTTGAGTTTCTCACATTTTCTCTAATCACATTTAATAGGGTCTCACTGTATTCTCTATTACTGTTTGGTGGTCTGTAACATGCACCAACTATTAGTAATTTATGTTTAACTATTATATGTACTCATAGTGTTTCCATTTTGACTTCGTTGGAAGTCAAAGTACTCTTGACTTGTGGGCTTTTTAGGCAATTGCTGACATATAAGGCCACACCACCTCCCATCTTATGCTGCCTTTTATTTTTGCATAGTGCATACCCCTTGAGTTCCTGACCCAAATTTGTATCACCGTTCCACCATGGCTCAACTATGGATATGACATCATAGTCATTATATGCTATTGCTAGTTTTAAAACATCTTGTTTATTATTCAGGGATCTGGCATTCAGATAGGGAATTTTTAGAGATCTTATATTGTATTTGCACTTAGGTTTCTTGTCATTTAAACCCCCTTCCATAAGTGCATCTGTGGATGAACTTGCATTTGAGGAAACGTTTTGTGTATTGTCCCCTCCCCCTCCACTTTTTAGTCTAAATTCAAACTGATTGATGCTTTAATCCTTTTTCCCAATAACACTAGCCTTTTTTTTATTTAAATGGTGTCTGTCTCTAAAAAATAGATCACAGCTGTAGGCAAATGTTTCCCAATGCCTGACAAATTTAAACTTTTCTTTTTTTGCCCTTGTTCTTAACCAAGCAACAAAAGAAAACATTGGGGTTTTGTGTCTCTGGTATCTTGATGAATCAGTGGTGGAGTCTTCCTTGGGGTTGTCAACCCTAATGCCCACCCTGTTTCTTGAGCAAATAATGTCAGACATGATTTTTTTTTCTTCAAGCAGGGCCCGAAAGGTACAACAGATTGTGTTGGCAACATGTGGCAAGAAATACTTCTCTACCTTTGAATAGAGTATCACTATGCATAATTGGCTTGGAGCTGCACCTTGTGCTTCAGACAGGAGGCCACAGGCAGGGGAGGGAGGAAGGGTGGGCATCAGGGATGACAACCTCAAGGAAGATCCACCACTGATTCACCAAGACTCCGGAGACCCAAAACACTAATGCTTTTTTTCCTTTTGCTGCTTGAGGGGTGGGGGTGGTAAGTTAGGTTTGGAACTCCTAACACCACATTTCCCTACTTTGGTGGCAGTAAGCTGAACCCTAACTGGTGCATTAACAAAGTTTTTTGCAAAGCATTTATGTATAATACTTGCATAGTAGTGCAGTTATAGTTATGGTTTGAGCAGGCTGCTTAATGAAATTGCTTTACATTTTGTGTGTGCTGTCTTGATACCACATTCCTATGACTTGGCAAGTTTTGTATTGCCCACTCATCTTGATTCCCATATCTGGAAATTTCAAAAACATTTAAAAATGCACTTTTGGGTCATTTGTTTGCGTATCCGTGGAGCAAAACTGGTTGAAAATTTTGTTTTGAAACTTTCGGGGTAAAATGACTTGGCCCAAGGGTATGCCAATCTAAGGTTTCATAACTAAATATCAGTTGGTTCTAGAGTTTTCAGGTTTTTGAAATTTAGCTTCTGAGCTTGCTCAGTAGGGTTTTAAGGATAATCCTCTGATATGAACAAATAATTCTGTGTTCTCAAGCAATTTTATTTTTGTGAGAAAATGTTGGGTGTTCACAAGAAAAAATGGTATGGTTAGGAGTGCTGCCATCTTGTTTATTTTTTTTATTTTTTATTTCTTTGATTTGATCAAACCAAAAAAAAATTATAGAAACCCATTAGAATGATATTTTAAAAAAAAAATCTGAACCTAAGTACATGGGAAGCATTTAACTAGATTCTGGGGTTTATTTTTGCCAGCTCAGTGCAGGTTACCATTTTATTGTTGTGAGCTGAGAATATTTTGTTCATCAGAAAGTGCAACAGTCACTCAGGCATGCTTCTACACTTCTGAAGCTGCTGACATGCTCGCTACCCTCACTCTGTACTCAGTGGCTTTTTTTCTAGATGAAAGCAACTAAAGTCACTTTAAAACCAGATAGCTTACATTCTTTTGTACAAAACCTTGCTCATTATAAAGTTTTGCTAGCATTTTATTTACCGGAATGAACGCCACTGGGTTGCGCTATAGTGCAAGACAAAAGTGAAAGTCATTACAGCTGAAACAGTGTAAAAATGGCAGGATCAACCAGATAAGTTTTTCTTTCACTTTTTTCCTGTCAAAATCACAGCAGGATCAACCAGATCACCTAAATAAAACTCTAATTTAAGCCACACAATAGCTATGATTTGTCCCCAAAAGAAACATTTCTAGACATTTTTTAAAGATAGATAATCCAGTACAGGGCATGCAGTTGTGCTCTGATATACTGTATGCACGCCTTAGGTGGTTGTGGTTGAACAAATGCACACCAAGGCACATAGATATCAGACAATGAACACACGCCCTGTAGTGGATTATCTATGACATAGATGTCACCATGACTGCACCTTTTCAAATGATAGTCTATACCATGGCTCCCAACCCAGCAGCCAAGCACCTCCCCCCCTTTAACAGCAACATAACGTACCCAGTCTGCAGCCAGATACAGCATTCGAGTACAGAAATTGCACACAACCAGTGATCTGCTAAGTGACAACAAACACCACGTGTGTGTGTGTGTGTGTGTGTGTGTGTGTGTGTGTGTGCACACGTGAAATGGAATTTGGAAAATCCAGTGCTGCAAATGGTGGAATCTGAATACAGCATACGCCAGAGGATTGCCTATTCCCCTGATGAACACACACCCTGTCATATATTATCGTCCATGTATTTTATATATCCCCCCCTCCACATCCAACCACTCATGACTCTGAAGTAACACAAGTGATGGCGAGGGAAGTACTAAATATAGTAATCAGTCTTTTAATTCTGACAGTTGTACATATTCATCAGGTTGAAGGATATGCATTAACTTATTGTACATGTATATGTGAACAATCAGTTTCAAAGATGTTTGGAATTTTATTTTTCAGGTAAAGGTATACAGTATATATCTACTGTGTTTTTTCTATCACCTTAGCAGCCTGAGAATGTAAATGAGCTGAAAAGCCCCTTTCATTTTCATGTATGTTTTTAACAGTAGAAAAAAAAAAGAGAAAACAACAAAAGCCACTGCAATGCAGCAGACAGCTTGGAGGCATGTAGCTAATTTAATATTTAAGTTTATTTGATTGCAAGTTCTAATTTTGCAGCACGCCACAAAAGTACATGTATATTTACATACTACTTATGCTTGTTACAGGATATAAGAAGTGTCAAGACTGAATATTATCAGACCAGTGCAGGAAGAAAAGGTTATAATATAAACACTGGGCTGTTTTTTTCTCAATGAAAATTTACCAGAGTTTTACATAAGCCTTTGTGGAGGAGATGAATGTCTAAATCTCTCTTCATAATACACTGATATATTAACTACACAAGCTAAAGCTGATATTTGACAAATTCAGTACCAGCAGGGAGTACCTTTGACACCACATTTATGATGTTACTTTTGTTACACTTTGCTGTGCAGCAATAAATCCAGCTTTTAGGGCAGTAAGTGCAAAATAGTTTGCTCTTCATTCTGACAGTGAATTAATCATATTAACCATATGCATATGAAAGCAGTACAATGCAGCACAGCCAAAACACATTATTTTGCAAATAAACAACTGTTAATTAGAAAAAGAAAACTGAACCCCAATAACAGCACCTTCATTTTTCATAATTATGTGTTTTCTTATGATTCACTGAGTCTGGGAAACACCATTCTTGTTTTACTTATCATTTGCATAAAGGTCCTGCTGTTTTACAAAATGTGATTTTTATGATCCAAGTCATGTTACTGTCAAGAGTGGGATAAATATTCTCTTTGTTTTGCATCTCAAGCCCCTCAGAACCCCTCTGCTTTGCGGCCCTCACTCATCCCAGCTGACCAGCTGGACTCATCTCTTGTTGTTTGGCTTCTACCTCCAGACTTCCAGTTGTGTCCATTGGTCTCTGGGTTCCTGGCTTATAGCTGTCAGGTGAGCCCTCTGGTGCAAGGCCTCTGCACTGAGGAGATGAAATGTCTTAAATTTTGGGTCAGATGGCTGAGGGTGGGGTCTGGGCAGGGAGGAGCCTGTGGTGCGAGTGGGAAATATTGGAGGCTGTGACCTAACTCAATGAGCTGGAATTATTCTGTTTTTCTGGGCTCCTCTTTGTACCCCAGCTGAACACACCATGTTGACATCTGAGGAAGCAGAGCCAGCCACTGTTTGGTGACCCATTCCAACCAAGGCTTTGATTCCCTCTAGGTGTTGACCTCTGGATGCTCCTTCACCCCTCCCTGCTAGCCTGTGGTCTTGCAGTCTCCAGTTCAGATCATGAACTCAGGTCACCAGCATCCAAAAATACCCTATTTGAGAGAAAAGGGTATGACTTAACCTATGAAGAGTATTCCTTGCCCCTGCTTCACATTGCTAATGTCAAAGCCCAGATCCCCAGCTTTGTTAAACTAACAAGGGCATTGAATAAGCAACTGGGGGTTTAATTAGCATAACCAGGGCACATGCTGAACATTTTGTTTATTTATTTTTTAAAGTTGGTAACCGGGAGAGGCACACTGAGTCGAGCCTCATTTCCAGGTGCAACCCGGGGGGGGGGGGGATTGGAGGTACAGTTACATTAAAATACACAATGATAAGCAGTATACAGTGAGACAGACAAACATATAATACATGAGATTACAAGGCTAAAAATGGGTTTCAAGACAAGCCTATGTACAAGGCAGATACGAGTAACAAGATGCAGGTAGACATACAGTGAAATGGCAGTGCCGAGGAACAAGATACAAAGATTTCCCTGATGGAGGCAAGTGCAAAGTATAGGTTTGCAAATTACATCAAGCAGCAGTGTTAAAGAAGCAGGTTACCACCTAATAGGAGGCTCAAAAAGTGCAGTGCAGGATGAGCAGTAGCTACAGGCTGTAGGGGCTCACAAACAAAGGGAGCAGGAGTCGGGGAGGTCAGTGTTTATGGGCAGAGTGCTAGGGGTCATGGGAATCCAACAGTGGGTTAGACAGAATGAGGGCATGAGCAGGATGGAAGCGATGAGTGAAACAGGGTCCTTTTGAATAGGTTTCATGATGGAAGCATTACAGACTGAGGAGGGGAGGGAGTTCCACAAATTAGGGAAGTGGAAGGAGAAGGCTGCTTTGCCTGAGTTGGAGTGAGGTCGAGGAAGGGTGAAGGAGCGAGGGTCCCACGTTCAGAGGTGATAGGAAGTGTGAGGGGTGGGGGATAGGAGGGAGGCTTGGTAGGCAGTGAGTGTGCTGAACCAGTGCTTGGCAGAGATGATGGAGTTGTGATGGATAGGGAGGAGAGTGATAGGGAAGAGTACAGAGTGCAGTGGTGAGTTCTGGGAGGGGCATTTAAAGGGGCACTGTCAGCTTTGCCCCTCCGTTTTTAGTCACATGTGAGCAGTGTGCCTCGTGGCACACACCTATTAAGCAATGACTCTAGTATGCCCCTGTACATCTGAAACTTAATCCATTGTGCCAGTTTTGTTAATATTTTAATTATTAGTTGGTCACTCGGTCTGACGTTAACTCACCCACCAACCGGAAGCATATCTTGGGTGAGACCTGGCGTCTGCCATGAGCGCGGTGATCAGAATCGCGTTTTGGCATCGATGAAAAATCCAGTTGCGCCTCTGCATTGTGTATTATAAACTGTTCCTGGTTTATGCGATAAAAAGCCGAGCACTAAAGTACAGAATTACTTTTAGCAAGCCGGGGCGAAATCCGCATGCGCAACAGTGGCATGAAGATCTCGTGCTTGCTTGCGCATGCGTGGGATTTCGGCCACCGGTTTACAAAAGTAATTTGCAGTACTTTCAGTGCTCGGTTTTTTATCGCATAAACCAGGAACAGTTTATAATACCACAATGCAGAGGTGCAACTGGATTTTTCACTTCGCATGCCAAAAAACGCACTTCGGGATCGCGCTCATGGCAGATGCGCGGTCTCACCCAAGATATGCTTCCGGTTGGTGGGTGAGTTAACGTCGGACTGAATGACCAACTAATAATTAAAATATTAACAAAACTGGCACAATGGATTAAGTTTCAGATGTACAGGGGCATACTAGAGTCATTCCTTCATAGGTGTGTGCCACGAGGCACACTGCTCACATGTGACTAAAAACGGAGGGGCAAAGCTGACAGTGCCCCTTTAAGGCAAAGCAAAAAAAGGCATTGAAAATAACATCCAGTCTGGAAAGGGTAGATGCAGAGGCAGGCCTAAATACAACGTCTGCCTAATCAAAAAGTGGAAGGATTGTCCTGGTGATGTTGTAGTAGTTGTAGTAGTTTATTGCAGGAAGTAACTCCATTGAGCAAACCGATTCACAAGGAGGTCTTGGTTTACACAGAATATTGATGAATATATACATACTTTTGTGTGAGAGGCCTTTCAGCACCATGCATTTCTGCTTAAAGTTGAACCAGCATAGTATTCTGTGGTGATTTGCATATGCAGCCCATGATGCTTTGCATTGTGAAGGCATGTGTGATTTTGTATTTCTTTGAAACTTGGCTTCCCAGCCAAATGTCCTTTGGGGTAACCATTGCCTCAGTGCTTGCAAACAGAGGTTCTTTGTCATATACATACTTATACAGGCAGTTATAGTAGCAGTAATACATTAACACATTAGGAGTAGGTGAGTAGAGTACATGAAGTCAGGGTTCAGTAGGCAATATCACACTAGCTAATACATGGAGGAGCAACTATCTATGTGGGGTAAGACAGATTGTGCAATGTTCAATACACATATCATTCTAGCAACAACTTTTCATAACCGGCAGATACAGATAATAGTGCAATGATTTTAAGTGCAGTAGATATTTTATAGCAAGGCAAATGCAGGGAACTGTCCTTGGATTCGAATAGCATTGATATAGTATGCTAATGTGTGATATAATGAGGGATGAAGTAGTTTGTCTGTGATGAAGGAGAGGGGGGGTCCCTGGCAGCTGGGACACTGCTCCAGGGGCTTCTGATAAAAGTGGAGCCTGCTACTGTGTGCCTATGAAGACTCAAATGCCAGACCCGCTGTAGCGAAGTGGAGATAGCATGGTTGTTGGCATGGGTGAGGTAAGAGTGGTGGAGTAAATAGGGGTAATGGGGGTCAGGAGCAGATGGAGGTGGGTGGGGGGGCAATGAGGAGAGACAGGGTAGCTGGTGGCTTAAACCGAAAAGATGATTTTTTTAATGATGTATCATGAATGATTATTATCCAGTCATGTTCAGAGATCATGTTTAAGCTTCAAAAACCATCATTGCGATCATCATTAACAATAATTACTCATCAACATTAAATGGCTGCCAATCAAAAACCATGAAGTTATGGAGATGGTGAGTATGATTAACGATGATCTCATATCATCATGATTTTTCATGATTACCCATGGTCAAGATTACAGAAATAAATTTTAAAATTAAATGTATCTTTTCTCGGTACTTTTAAAATTTATCTTGCATTTAAATATCTTTACTGGAATAATCAGTTATGATAACCTTTTCTGTAGAAGCCCATTACTTTCAATTATGCTTACTCCAATACCTTTCATCATACCAGACTTATACAGGCTCATATTGTTTTATATATCCCCATTAAGTGGTTCCTTTTATGGTTGTGGTGAGTTCCTAAAAGTACTTGGTTTGTGCTCAAAACATTTTCCAATAATCTGCAAATTAATACTGTCAATTCAAAATTTATTTAAAAATAGAAATTATCATTGATTTGTTCCATAAACGGTGCTGCTGAAATATGCAAATTTGGTATGCAAATATGTATCCTATACCACATATTGCATGTACTCTTCCTATTGGGATCAACACTTGACTTCACAAGATTTACATTATAATTCATAATTAATTTGTCTTTGCTGATATGGGACATTCATAATTTCATAATTAACAAAAAAAATGTAAGTATTACTTCTGTGACTTGCAATCTTTTAATACTGAACTAATATAATCATCAATTATCATTACCTGATCATCCACAGATCATCAACAACCATCATGCTAATTTAAGCTTACATAAATAATCAATAATCATCAGCTGGTGATTTGAACATTTATGTTTGATGATTAAATCATGATCTAGATGATGATCCTAGATCATGATCTCCCTTGATGATCTTATGGTAACATTTGATGATTAGCAATAATCGGTCATGACTTACCTTCAAAAATCATGATTGACGATTTGCATGGGGGGAGAAGGGGTGTTCCTATTGCGGGTTAGTTTTTGGGCAGAGACATACTACTTCAAACGCTTTATTGGCCAGAGCCTTAAAGCAGTTTAAAGAGACAAGTTTGGTTAGCCTCAGTGTAGTTTACAGTTTATTTCCTACTGATGGGATTATGAAGCTAATAGCACCTCTGCCATGTTTAGTGTGCATTCTAGGCACATCTAAGAGAATGAGTTCCAAGTTTCGTAGAAAGTAACTGTTGTGTGATCTATGCATAGGCGAACAGATATACTGTGGCAATTTGCCCAACAGTACCTTCATTGTCCATGAACTGATGTGCAACATACACCTAGTTGCTAAGGAGATCCATCCTCATGATTGGTTGAGGCAACAATGATGCATCCTGAGAGGTGCATTTAGAAAGAAGCACAGAGTTCAATGGTACAGAGTGTCAAGTTTATGAGTGCTGGTTGAGGAGATTGGTCTATAATTGTTGAGACCACTCCGATCACAAGACTTAAATAATGTCAGGATATGTGCTGTTTTCCAGCTGGAGGGAACAATGGCTGTGGAGATGGATAAATTGAAGATATGCATAATTGGCACTACTAGCAGGTGATTCCCCATTTTTGGAAAGAAAGCTTCAATCCTATCAGCACCTGCTCCTTTCCTAATATTTAGTTTGTTCAGGAGTTGCTCGACTTCCTTATAAGTTGTTGGGGAGAGTTGGAAGGAAGCTTGAGTCATCACGGGCTGGGGGCCATCTGTTGTGGGGCTATCGATCAGTCCAGCAGCTGGTGAAGAAACAAATGCCAGACCCACTGTGGTGAAGCGGGTGTTTAATTTTTCCAGAATGGTGCATTGCTCAGTAACCATAATACTATCTGAATTGATTTTTAGTGGTAGAGAAAGGGGTGTTTTGTGCCATTTGATTAATTTGAGTGTACGCCAGATTTTAGAGGAGTTGCCCTTTGCCTCTTCTAGGGTTTCAACATAGTAAGTGGCCTTAGCAGTCCTAATAAGCTTGGTGCATTAGTTTCTGGTTGGTCTGAACTCCTGCCAGTGTGTTGCTGATTTAGACTGCCCCACATGGGCCCAGAGTGTGTTGTGCCATCTGAGTGCAGCTTTCAGTTCGAGGGTGAACCTTCGGTGTGAAATCTTCCTTATTCTAAATTTATGAAATGGGGTGTATTTTTTAGCAAGGCTTGTTATGATGGTGTTAAAGATGGTGACAGCTGTGTCTGCTGTGGTGGCCAGATAACATGATTGCCAGTTGGCACATTTCAGGTCAGCTAGAAAATGATTAATATTAAACTTACGAAAGCTTTTACTAGTGATAAATTTGGAGCAGGAGTGGAGTTTACTGCGGGTGCGTGTACAAACTACAATGTTGTGGTTGCTCACATCTTTATGAAAGACTGTTGCGTGCTTGATTTTGTGTGGGTAGTTTGTAAGGATTAAATCAAGGATAGAGCTGTGGTCTGTATTTTTTTGTTAATCCTGGTAGGTTCAGTGACAAGCTGAGGTATGCCAAGCTCATCGTATAAATCTTTTAGGGCACTGACTTTAAGGGTAAGTCATTCAAAGTTTAAGTCCCCGAGAATGATTGTTTCACTGGTGTTAGATTCTATGATACCCCTAAGTTTGGAAGAATATCCATTTCCCCTGAGCATGGTCTATAGCAGCCCACAATGTTGAGCACTTCAATAGAGGGGAGTAGTATCCTTAGTGCCAAGCTTTCAAATTCTTTGGGCTTGGATTCTGAGAGTGTTTCTGTGGCGTTGAGCTTTGTATTTAGGTAAATAACTACCCCTCCTCCCATTGTGGGCCTATCAGTTCTGTAGGTGTTGAACATGGGGAGCACGATCTGATAGTCGGTGGCACAGTTGTTTAGCCAAGATTCAGTAACTATTAACACACCAGGGATGGTATGGGCAGCTGAGATCTGTATTTGGTCAAACTTTTTGAGAATGCTACAGGCATTAATTAGCATGAATTTAAGACCTGAGACTGTTGCGAAGTCCGCCAGTAAATTAATGGCGGAGTGGGGGCAGGGTTTAACTCCATGTTCCTTGAGTACAAGAGCAGTAACAGGGTTATCCTTTTCAGGGAAACTACTAGTGCAGCTAGCTCTTTTTCCTAGGTGCCTTGTTATACAGGGCGGGACTTTCCTGGTGCCCCGATGCATCTCAAAAGCATGAGGGATACTGCATTCTGATCACAGTTAGTACTCTTATGTGTGAGAGTTGTTGTGTATACAGAAGTGCCAGTGAGGAGGGTGGTGAGGAGGATCTGTTGAATGGGGAGGGAGTAGGGCATCTTTATTTCTGTACAGTGCACCCAATGTGGGGTGGATCTTGGAGGGAATATGGTTTATGTAAGTGATGAAGTCAAGGCGACTGTCGAGCCAGACTCCTAAGTACTTGTATGTGGCAACTATGTCTAAAGTAGTGCCATCAAGAGTGGAGAAATGGGGGGGTGGAGCGTGGCTAGTTTTTGAGGTGTACCGAAGTTCATTGAGACTGTTTTGGTTGTGTTTACTTTTAGCTGGTTGTCCTGGAACCAGGTTAGGATGCAATTGAAATCAACTTGTAGTAGGGAGGATACCTCAGAGGATGAAGGACCAGAACTTGTATCGTCAGCATAGAGGTGAATGTGGGAGTGAGAGCACACTAGGGGGAGATCATTTAGGAAGATGGAAAAGAGGATGTGACCCAGGATAGAGCCTTGGGGTATGCCTGCTAGTATTGGGGGGGGGGACAGTATCACCAGTCTGGATGCATTGGCATTGGCATTGGCCAGAAAGGTAGGAGCAGAACCATTGGACTGTTAGGGTGGAGAGTACAGCTAGTTTTAGTTTAATGAGAAGGAGTGGATGGGAGACAGTTGTAGGCCTTAGCAAGGTTTATAAATATGGCTGAAGTAAGGTGTCCTTGGTCCACCCCAGTGAGGATGGCATCTAACACCCGGAGTAAAGAGGAGACAGTGGAATATTTTTTTTTTTTAAATCCTGACTGATATGGGGACAGGAAGTTTGAGGAGGTGAGGAAATTGGTGAGTCTGGTTACGACAAGGGATTTTTGAAGCTTGGCCAAGACAGGGAGGAGGAGGAGGAAGATGGGGCAGTAATATTCTGGATGAGCCCGGTCACCGCCTTTATGAAGGTGAATTACTTTCACAGATTTCCATTAGGTAGGATTGTGTATGATGTGCAGGATTCTGTAAGACATCTATTTAACATCTCCTTAAATGGACAGCACAGCATGTGTAACACATACTGTATGTTATGTGTTCTCAAATCTCTTTCAGAGGTATGATGGCAGAAGTCTTGCTATAGAGTAAGTTAGTTGTAGACCTTGCCAGTGTTGTTTCCTTTCTGCCACTGTTCATCACTTTAAGTATTAAATAGATAGAAAATCTTTGTATAGCAACTTGCTCTTTGGCGCTACAGGTTAGAAATAACCTTTATTAACAAATGATTGTGCAACCTAATGCACAGTGAAAGCATTCACTAAAGAAATGCATTTCACATATAATTGGAACATAACTCAAAAGAAAGGTTACAACAACATGATGCCATCACTGCTTGTGCAGAAGCATCTTACGAAGACTCAGAATTACCCAATTAAAAATCACTATAGTCAGGCTGATTTTTCTGCTTTCCACAGTAGAGGTTACAGTCAGTCCACGTCAAATACATACACTGGATCCAGTTTTTACATGCCATTATTAAAAGGGTAAAAACTTCAAATGATGCAATTGAAATTTGTTTCTGGTCTGTATTAGGTAGTATCGCTTACATTTGCAGAAATGAAAAGTGTGGTCACATGTGTCGAGTGAGTGGCAGGTCAGCATGGTGTTTTCTGTGTGACTGTGTATGTTGTCAGATAGCTGCAGAGCATCTGTATACACTGACAGCTTTTTCATAATATAAAGAAGATATCTGCCTGCCATATAACCTGGTTTATGAATGCCCTACCCGATGTACATGTGCCTTGGACCAGGGAAAGATATGCTTTTTGTTTAATAAATGAACAAAGAACATTTGAGATTTGAATGATAAACCGAACTGGTTACGAAGCTTTCCTTTGAAGACTTTGAGAAGGTGCTGACCCGGTCTGCTACCTACTGGTAGCGTTTTTTTTTTTTAATATATTTTGTTTATCTCCTGGTTCTCCCTGGTGGCCCCCATCAAATCAACCCTTCCGAGCCCCATCACCCAGCTCCTTTGGGCTTACATTGACTGTTGTCCTCTGCCACAGGACTGTGGTTCTGCCAGGCCACCGGTGTGGAGCCTGCAGGTGGTCAATCGTCATCCTGCCACCTCATATGTTTTTCCACCATTTTTCTCCCTTCCCTTCCATTGCTGGGGCACAACACATCAGCGCATGCACCTGGAGTTGTACGCACACTGTAGAGTCCTGCAGCACCCTCCCTTCATTTGCATCCCAACCTGTTTTACCCTCAGGCCTCCACCTGGGGGCAGTCATTAGGTGGGACTACCAAGCCACCCTCCCCAAAAGAAGAGAGCTGTCCTCTGGATGCTCAATATTCTCCCTGCCCGGCCAATCCCCGGCAACCCGTACTTGCAACCAAACACAGGTTGCCGGTGTGGCAGGAGATAAGGTGCAATGCCTCAGCCCTCAATGCCACTGGACCAGCCTGGTAGCAGTTTGTTTTAATGATAAGTATGCATTTGTTAAGGAGCTAGCAGTGTCAAAATTAGCAGACAGAAACCTTTTACATTTTAAACGTGGAAAGGTGTTACTTTTTATTTCTGAGATGTAATTTTCCTCTTAATTTGAGGAGCTGTAACTGTCAGCATTAGGTGTGATGTGATGCATGCTGTAGAACAGCACTCTGCCTGGTAGCTGACATTTCTAGATCTAGTCCCCCTTCATAATTCATCAGCACTGTGACATCATTAGTTACTAGGCAACAGCTGATGAGTGGCTCATCATCCTGGTCAGCTGTGATGTCATAGACAGTGAGGCTACAATGCTGATAAGATAGGAATGTAAACAGAACTAGATATGAGATGTATCAGCCTCCGTCTAGAGCATTGTTCCATACATCAAGTAGAAAATCTAATTAGCAAAGGGGGGGGGGGAGTACCTCAAATATAAAAAGTAACAGTTTCCTATTTTCAAAAATAATATTAATTGCAGGCAGTGTGCTAGCTTTTTATGTTTTGAAGTATAACATGATTGCATATTTCTAAGGGTCCTGCAATCAATACCTGATTCATCAATGATCAATACCATCTAGTATGGCGCACAAAGTAATGCCCAGCTTCTGATTGATGGACTGTCAACTTACACAATCAACACATCATGGCAGGGTATAAGTTAGGACTGTTAACATGATTCAGACCAATATTCAGTGCTGTGCAAAAATACAATTTTGTAGGCAGAATTACCACAAAAGTCAAAATTTTGCTTCTGTAAAATTTCAGAATTCACTTTGGTAACTTTCATGCAAATTCAGACTTAGAACATTGGAACAAATGTATGAATTGTGGATTAATGTATTAAACTGCAGAGGGAAATTCCACAGACCTGATCACTGTCAGTGATCAGTTCTGCAGAATTTCTTTCTGGAGTGTCATGTCGGGTGATAAGGGCCAAAGCATAACAGCGAAAGCAATAATGGTGAAATCAAAAGAGCGACAGCAATATGGGTGCCCGTGACAAGTACAGTGCTGTGTCATATAAGCACCGGCGTCCTCCTCATGCCCTGTGTGTGGTGGTTGCTGCGGCCCCAAGGATGGTTATCCAGAGTCACAGGGATGTGGGGGGCAGAGCCCCCTGCATGTACAAATCCTCCTGGCCTTCTGTCCCCCCCCCAACTTGTCTTGCCATTTTCACTGGTCACCCTTTTGCTGCTTCGCCCATTTGCCATTCACCCTGGAGCTTGTTGCCAGTTATGGCTTTCACTGTTATGTGTTTGCCCTTATTGCATAGTACCCTGCTGTGTAATACCTTAATCCGCAAGTTATGCATTCATTCTGCAGTCCAGTCAGTCACTGAACTATGGAATGAATGAATGAGTTTCGAATTAATGTTTTATACTGCATAAAGAAATTCTGCAGAACTGATAATCGAACTGCAGAATGATTACATGTATTACGGATGGCTGTATTAAAGTACAGAATGAAATTCTTCAGAATTGTCATTCCACAGCTCATGTGCACAGTTCCGCAATTCAGACAGTAAAGTTCATTGAATGCGACAAACATTTGCCAATTATATTTGGAAAATTAGGATTTTGCCAGAGTTGGAGTTTCAGAGCATTCCATGAAGTTTGTTAACTTTCATGAAAGTTCAATGAATTGGAAATTCGAAGATTTCACCCAGCTCTTGACAATATGACTTCTTAAGCAATAAGGCATGACCAAGGGTTATGTTAATGATCTGTTAATCACCTTCTAGGGGTGTACTGTGGCACGAGGTATAGCCGAGTGCCACATGTCCCTAGAGGGTGATTAACTGACCATTAACATAATCCCTGGGAGTGCCTTATTGCTATTATAATAAAACATGTTTTTAAACAGTGTTAAACCTTGTTCAGCATATGGTTAAGCTCTACATGTATGTTAATAAAAGATTAACATAAGGCTGTTAGAATGTTTGCAGCCAATCAGAAAGCTCCATTTTCAGACCCTTTTCATAATATACAGTATTGTGATTCATTATCAAGATGCCTAATGCGTTTCTCTCTGGAGCATAAAGGCCTATGTTTTGTATGGCATTATGGTGCAATAAATCCTGGTTCAGGAGGAGACTACAGTTCCTAGTCCACAGACTAGAAGAGAAGGAGCATAGTCTACAGGGAGACCCTTGGTGTGTGTGTGTGTGGGGGGGGGGGTATATAGTAAAGCAAAAACAACCTTAAATATTCACATCACTACTGGACCTGATGGTTGGTACTGTACTACATACACCCTTGGATGAAGTTGTAGAATTTGAAGGACAGCCCAACTTGTATAAATGAGTCTATCAAAAAGGAAAGATCACAGTACAATTTTGTCATATTCCATGCCAAATGCTGTTAATCTTAAATGTAAATGAATATATATCTTTATTAGTCCTTACTGTGTTGCCTGAAAAAGAATGGAAGCTACCACTTCAGTCTGCAGCAACACAATTTATTTTTAAAACTAAAGCAGCTTTTTTTGGTCGATACGTTTTTTTTCCTTTGGTTTGTTACTGACAGCCACTGTCCTGTGAGTGCATTAGAAGAAACAACATTAGCCACTGAAATGCAATTTTTAGTCTGTAAAGTTATTTTACACTGGCCATCTGCTGTTGTGCCCCGCTTTGGCAGATATCTAATTTTTTTTGTTTTCACAAGCTCCTTGAAAATAAATTTCAATTGCTTCATTAATCTTTAATGTGTTTTCCCTGAACTCCTTCTGTGACAATAAATCAGTGAACTACAGAGAGTAGAGACACTGAAATGGAACAGCAGTTATACACTTAAAATCCTTTCATCTTGTATTTACCTCTTGCAAGAAAAAAAAGAACTCTTTAGTGAAATAATCGAATCTCTGGTACACATTTAATGATTATCATACTGCACCTTAAGTGTTGTTTAAAGTGTAATTTCACAAACCTGACCCAATGTGAAAAATAGTTTAAAAATGTCTTACAGAAGAATAAAATCAGCAGTAAGGCCTGCTATACATTGGGTTCCATTGTGTATTGTTACACATTTGCAAGAATACTACTTGACAATACAGTACATATACAAAATTATGAATATGTCAGCAGATAATGGCCTTGTGGTCTATCTAGTCTGATCAAGTGTGCAGGTCCCCAACGTGTCTACTGAGGGATCTGCCCTGTCCCGAAATCCCCCATACCCCTTCAGGTTCCCCCTTCTCACCTCTCTTGCCTCCTCCACCCGCAACTTTCCCCTCCATTCTGTCCCATCCTCTCTTAAAGCTATCCACCATTTTCAGGAAGACCCCCTTCTGTGACAACTCATTCCACTTGGCCACCACTCTCTCAGTCACAAAGTACCTCCTCATCTCTCTCTTGAATCTTCCTCCCACCAGCTTTAGACTATGCCTCCAAGTGGTCTTGTTCCCAGTAAGACTCAAGAGGCCCTCCGTATTTACTCTGTTAATAACTTTACGGTACTTGAAGGTCTTGATCATATCCCCCTTCTTTCCTCTACAAAGTACATGTTGAGTCCCTTAAGCCTCTCTTCATAGGTGCTGCTCTGTTGGCCTGGATCATCTTGGTCTGGACCATCTCCAGTGAGTTAACATCCTTCTTTAGATAAGGGCACCAAGGCTGCACACTGTACTCAAGGTGCAGCCATACCAGTGACCTGTATAGCAGCAGTATGACCTCTGCATTCTTGCTGGTAATCTCCCTGGCTATGTAGCCCAGCATCTGTTTTGCTTTTGCTTCAGCTATCCTGCAATGTGCCAAGTGCTTCAGGTCTCTCGAGATGATTACCCTCAGGCCCGTGTCTTCCTCTGCCTTGGAAACCTGCACACCACCCAACCAGTATTTGATCTCTGGGTTTTTCACCCCCAAGTGCATAACCTTGCTTTTTCTGGTGTTGAACCCCAGTTGCCATATCCCAGATCACTTTTCTAACCTAGCCAAGTCTTCCCTAAGTTCTTGTCTCTCCTCCTCCATGTCCATTTTCCCACAGAGCTTTGAGCAGTCCGTGAATAGGCAGATTTTACCTTTGATCCCATCTGGTATGTCACTATTGAAGATGTTAATGAAGGAAGCATGGGGTGAGACCGACAGAAATATTGCCGACATCCCCCACAGCGACAACAAGGAACCGCCGCACAGGATCCCAGTGCACCCCACCATGAACACTATGAGCCCAACACCACAGATGCACAGGAAACACCGATGTCCAGCACGATAGCGATGCAGCAGCACAGAGTCCAACCAAGCCCCCTGACGGTAACGCCAACTGGCAGACACACAGCATAGACAGCCACCCTGCACAGGGGAACGGGGGCATGAACAGCAACACAGGGAGCAGCGGGACGCACAATGTACCGCAGATGGGTAGGGTCGGTGGCATGAGGCACAGACACCAGGTAGGGATGCCCGTGGCAGTCCCCTGGCCCAGAGACATACACCTGAAGGCTGATGTTCAATACCAGCCCCATCAGGTAGTCCCTTTGGCTCCTAACACCATATGAACTGACATTGTCAGTGATGTGCTGTGCTGACTCCCTACAGTGCCTCCGGGAATGTCCCACAGCCTGGACAGACAGGACCTGCTGCAGCTTCACCTCTGTCAGCTGCTGTTCCCCCCACAGGATGTACAGGAACCACCACAGGGTGGGCTGTGCTGCACCAAGCAGGGCGCTGAATGCCTGGTGCCACCCCTTGATGTCATTATTGGTGCAGGGCATCCCATCCAGTATGGCAGCATGGCAGTTTCACACAGGGATGGGAAACAGAGGCTTGCAGTTGTGGCCGCTGTGGACAGGCCTGCCCAGCCAGGTGTCTTCGAAATAATCGAGGACGGGGGCCAGGGCCTCCTCATGGGAGGTGAAGTACTCCCAGCCACAGAGCTCCTCATACATGGTGCACACATCTGCAGGGGGCACAAATGCAAGGGCCGGCAGCATGCGGAGGTGCATGGCACAGACATCATCCATGCAATACAGACGTGCGAGCTCCACATGCTGTTGGATGTGCTGCCAAACATACTGGCACAAATGAAAGAATCAGCCATGGATGTCCATGTCTGGCAGCACCATGTGAGTAGTCCTATAGGCGGCCAGCTCAAAGTCAATGAGTATGCGGTGGGGACCACCTGCAGAGCGCAGCTCTGCAATCTTGGTGAACACGGCGGTGTAGTCTGCCACTGTCCTTCTCGCCATGAGCACACAGACTGCAGGGAGTACAGTCACCCCATCCACCCCATGCAGCGTATACAGCTACTGGAACAGCCTGGGGCAACAGCGGAATGTGCCATCGCCCAGCCATGCTGGACTGCGGCCCAAGAATTCAAGGTTCCTCTTGGTGCTGAAGAGGAAGAACTTGTGTTCCATGCTGGCCCCTGTGCCCCGTCCTGAACTGTACAACAGGAACTGCTTACCTGCTAGGGTCCTGGAGTAGTCCTCTGGTATGGTGAGCTCAGACAAGTGTTGTGAGTCCATGATAGCTCACCTGCTGCCCCTCCAGACACACTGAGCTGCCTGCTTCAGAAGTGGTACAGGGGGTAGGCATCCCCCTACTGCCTCATTCACACTGGAGCAGCATGCCACTAGAAGCTGCTGGCTTGTCTCATTGGTGTCTAGGGCCCTCCACTTCACTGCTGCCCGTACCTTGCACACACCAACGGCTGCGGTGTCGGGCACATGGTTGTGGGTACCCTTTAACACCGGCGTGTCCTCCCCCATGGTGAGCGCACAGCCCCTGCATCCATCCACTGCATATCTGCAGCATTTCCAATATGTTCTTTTGCCTCTTGTCCATTCCTGCTGATAGGTGTAGCCGGACACCACCAGCAGTCTGTGCCCCTTAGCACTCTCCATGTATTCCACCAACATTCCCCTTCCTACAGCGGAATTGGGTCTGCAGGTGCGGTGCACCTCTTTCATGTCTCCACCAGTGTACCTGCTGATGCTGTGGGGGGTGGGTAAGCTTCCTTGGTGTGTCGCTGTGGCGGCATGTGTGCCGGCAGTGCTCGGTGTGCAGGTTACAGCAATGTTGTGTCAGCCTAACACCATACTTCCGTAAATGAACACTGAATTGAGCACTGAGCCCTGTGGGACCCCACTGGTCACTGGCCTATCTTCCAAGAATCCCCCCCCCCCCCGACAACCACCTTCTGACTTTTGTCCTGCAACCAGTTTCTGACCCATCTAGCAAGCTTGGCCTCACCCCCAGGTCTTTCAGCTCCCTGACCAGTCTCCTATGTGACAGATAGTCAAAGGCCTTGCTGAAGTCCAAATACAGGACATCAAACTCTTGGCTGCTGTCCACTGTCCTGGTCACTCAGTCAAAAAAGTCAATCAGATTAGTCTGGCAGGACCTCCCCAACACAGACCTGTGCTTCCTCTCATCTTGCAGGCTGTTTTCCTTAAGAAAGGTCACCAGTCTTTCCTTCAGGATCGTCTCCATCAGTTTCCCCACTACTGAGGTCAGATTGACCACCCTTTAATTCTCTGGATCAACCCTTGGACCACTTTTATGGAGACGCACCAGATGTGCAGTTCTGCAGTTCCATGCAACTCTTGGACCCCACAGAGGTGTTATACAATAGGCAGCCAGTGGGCCTGTCAACACCTGGGCCAGTTTCCTTATGACCCTTCTGTGCACATTGTCTGGTCCCAGGGACTTGTATACCTTTTGGGCCTTTAGGCCCTTATGCACACTGTCTACCTCTATTATGCTGTCTGTGACTCCCTCTTTCCCTATCCTAACCCCCTGCCTCCTTATTTATTTATTTAAAAGAGATATACCAGAAAAGACATACTGAACCGTGAAGCTCAATTCCAGATGCATCTTGGGGAGAGGGGAAGGATAAATACAAACAAGTAGAAGCACAGTAATAGCAATTCAACAATACACAGTAGGTACAATAATATACATTATCAGAGCAAATAATAATGCAGGTTAAACATCAGAAGTGTGAAGTACCCGGCACACACAAGAAGGTAACGTCACAAAATGGAAAGGGTAGGTGAGAGAATAAGTAGAGGAGGGTGAGAAAGAGAGGCTATAGGGGGTGAAAATATAAAGTACTGGTGGAAGTAAAAGAGAAAGGAGAAGAGAACAGATTGTGGTGGGCAGGGTATTGGAATAGAGTGTAGAGGATTAGGCAGGGGTAGAAAGGGTAATTACTGGGGTGGGAGTGCGTGAGAAAGAAGTAAGGGAGTGAGTGTAGGCGGTGGATGGGAAAAGGGGGAGAGGAAGTGGGGATGAGGTGGGGTGGCAAGAAGTATAGAGGTCAGAGTAGATAAGGGGAAGTGTAGGGCAATGAAGCTAAGGGGATTTACAGGATGAGGCAGTGTGGCCTGGGAGAAGAGAGGAAAGAAAGTGTTTGGAGGTGGTAGAATGAATTGTTAGTGGAAGGGAGTTCCAAAGATTAGGAAGGAGGAAGGAGAAGCCAGACTGGCCAGCTAGGAATTTACAAGAGAGTATCAAAAGTGAATGATAAAACTGAGTTACGGAGAAAGTAAGTGGAGGGGGCATAGGGGAGAGGAGACAGCTGAGGTAAGGAGGGAGCAAAGCCAACCAGAATTTAGAAATAAAGGAGGCACAGTGGATGAGACAGCAATCATTCAAGGAAGGGAGGGAGAGATCAATGTACAGAGAACAGTGGTGAGTCCAGGGGGAACGGGCCAAGGCAAAATGACAAAAGGAGTGGAAGAGGGGATCCAGTCTGGCCAGGGTGGATTTAGGTGCAGCACCATAGACTAAGCTGTCATAATCAAAAATGGGGAGGATCATTTTAATGATGATGTCCCAGTGGGCAGATATAGGGGCACAGCTTTTGTTCCTATAAAGTGCACCAAGCTTAGGGTGAGGTTTTTAATACATGGCATCTATGTGCTGAGAAAAAACAAGGTGGCGGTCAAGCCAGACACTGAGATACTTAAATAAGGGTACATCGTCAACTGTTCCCTCATCGAGGGTAAGGAAGATGAGGAGTGAAGGGAGTCTAGAAAGCCTCTGTCATATGCCAAAACACATGGAGACCGTTTTCTTAGCATTAAGGGCTAGTTTGATTAGCCCTGAACCATTTCTGGACAATATCAAAATCAAGTTGAAGCCTGGATGTTAACTCTGATGGATAAGATCCAGAGGAAAATAGGACCGTGTCATCTGTATACATGTGGATGGATGCAGAGAAGCAGGCTGAGGGGAGGTTGTTGAGGAATATGGAGAAAAACAGAGGGCCAAGGACAGAACCTTGGGGGAACGCCAGTGTGTATGGGTGGGGGAGGGAGAAAGAGTCTCCAGTTCTCACTGACTGAGATCTACCTACAAGATAGGAGTTGAACCACCCAGCTGCAGAGTCAGATAGACCCATTGATTTTAGTTTGTCCAGGAGAAGAGGGTGAGAGACAGTGTTGAAAGCTTTTGCTGGATCGACGAAGATGGTGGCATTGAGGATACCTTGTTCCATGCCAGAATGGATGTAATCTGTGAGCTGGAGGAGAGAGGAAGTGGTGGAGTGATGTTTGCGAAAGCCAGAGTGGAAAGGGGTGAAAAAGTAGAAGGAGTCAAGGAAAGGGGAGCGTTGAGACAGAACTATGTGTTCGTGAAGTTTGGATAAGGTTGGGAGGAGAGAGATTGGGCAGAAATTTCCAGAAGAGGAGGAGTCACCTCCTTTTGGAAGGGGAATGACAGTTGTATGTTTCCAGGTATCCGGGACTGAGACAAGTGAGAATGATAGGTTGAGTAGGGAGCAGATGGGCAAGGCAATAGCCGGTGCACAGAGGTGTAGGAGCTTGGGATCAAGCCCATCAGGGATCCCACCTTTCCAGAGGTTGAGAGCCGGAGGGCTTTAAGAGCCAAGGCAGGGGTGATAAGCGAGAAAGAGAAGGAGGAAGAAGGGAGGGAGGAAGGAGAAAGGGGGGAGTAACGGGGAGTGCAGAGAGGAGTGAGGAAGCACAGGTGGTGAAATAAGAGATGAAAGTTAAGGCAGCAGAAGGAGGGTCTGAAATGATGGAGTCACCCACCTTAAGAACATGAGAGGGGATTGGGTTGGGGGAAGAGGGCGTATATTACTTTCCAGAACTTGGAGGGGTTGGTAAGATTGTTCTGAAGTGTGGAGGAAAAGAACACAGCCTTAGCTAACCTGGTGGCTCTAGTACAAGAGTTCCTCAAAGCAGGGTACTTGTTATGGTTAGCATGAGTGCTAGTGGACTTGTAAGACTTCCATGCCAGGTCACGTGCATGGAGGCAGGACAAAAGTTCAGCTGAGATCCAAAGAAGGTGAGAACCTCTGACCCTGTTTTCCTGAGTGTGGCATGCTGATCACAGACTAGAGATGCAGCAAAGTTTTACTACTAATGCGAAGTTCAGGAGAAGTTAGCAACTTCGAATCCACAGATAAGTATGCAAAGTTTTAATAAAGGTCAAAATTCACCTTTAATTAACTCCGCATTGCTAACTTCACCTTAACTTTGGGTTGCATTTCAGAAAGGTGAAGTTTGTGAAAAACAGCCCACACACCACATGTCTGACAGTCTGTGGGTCACATGGTGCATGCTGTCTAATGCCATGAAAGTTTCTACCACTGCAGTCTGACTCATTACACTGCTTTCCAATCCCGCCATCACAGACAACCCCCAGTACCTGCACCCAATGTGCAGTAATACACAGATAGGAACTCTCCGCCATTTTGCCACTTGTCTATATATCCATGCTTAAATTATATAAGGTGATAAGGAATGTTGAAGGGCATGTCTTACAGACTCTCTCACAGTCCGATATAACTCCAGGACAGTACGGGTGGAGAAGTAGGGCCTGGATGGGATTTTCTATTCAGGACATGTGCATGTTGCAAAGCGCCAGAATCCAGCATTCTCCACAAAGGAGAAGGGCAAAAGGTCAATTGCCAGCATTTCCACTATGGCAGCAATCAGTTCATATGCAACCGCATGATTTTGTGGGTATTTCATGTGACGTGAAAAAAAACTGTGCAACGTGGGCTGCATTGTTACCCGTTTTGCACATGGCATGTCAAATAGCTATGCTCTGCGAACTGCCATGGGTAGAGTGCTTTTGACATGTGATGGGGGTGCACAGGTGACAAGCCAACAAATGAGGTTATTTTACCTGTTTTAAGCACAGGGGTTGATGTACTAGAATTACTACATGGATCACCTCTGCTGCTGTGACCACTGCTTGACAATTGAAAATCATCCTCCTGCTCATGTCTGTAGTAATCCTCTGGTGTTATTATACCACTTCCACAAACATGGCTAGTTTGGCTACTAACAGTCAAGGAAGGGGATGCCATGATCACTAAGGTGAATGAAGGTGAATGCCCCACTACAGCATTAGCTCCCCTCTGGTGTCAAGTCCACAATGCCATGTGCCTGCTCTTCAGATGTGTATGCTGGCCCCCAGTGCCAAAATGGCTACCCTTTTTACCACGCCTCACACGCGCTTGGCAAAGCTGGCAGATTTCCACTGTTTCATCACTTTCATCTTGTACGAAAAAATCTCAAACTAGGGATTTTGATGCCCTGCATTTTACATGTCGCTGATGCTGCATTTTGGACTCCAGCTTTTGTGGGTGGTGTACTGTGTGATTTATGTTGTTGGGCACACTTGGACTCTGCCTGAACATCACAATCTATCACTATTATTGGGTCATCATCATCATCAACAGACACAGCTACATCAGAACTTTGAGGAGGGGGCGATTTAATAACAGGCTGTTTACACACAGCCACCTTCATTTTCTTTTTCTGCTGTTCCCAACTGGGGTCACTATCATCATCATCATAATCATCATCTGCCGCCACAGATTCAGTTTGGATGCTGTCCTGTGGCGAATGTGTTCCAACCACAGGTGCAGAGTGATCATCCACAATTGTTTCATCAATATTTGAATATTTGGATGGCCCAGGCACAACCACAATATCACTGAAAACATGAGATTGTGAGTCATCGTCGTGATCAGACTCATGTTCAACTAATGTGGGGATGGGGAGTGTGACATCAACTGCACTCTGAATCATGTCTTCTGACTCCACAACATTTTGGCACCGAAATAAGTTTGCACGGGTTGGACTTGGAGCAATACTCATGCTTGGCCCGTCACTAGCTTCACTACCACCACCACCACCACCAGCAGGGACAACAGCATCTCCAACCATCATTGAAGGGACTGATTGTGCTGTAAAAAATATAGAGAAATCCCTTTACTTGCATCAGCTATTCCCTTCTGCTGCGTACTACCACACCCATGGCCACTCCTGGCTCTGGCAGCAGTGCCACAGCCAGAAACATCTTTGCATGAACATCTCTTTGCGGGCATTTTTTGGGATTACACAGACAGTTAACAACAAATTTAGATTTAGGCACTTTTGGGAGGTTAGGAAGCCAAAAAACAAGAAGTGTGACTTATAGATGGAGATTGGGCCGTAAAGAGATGCAGCGGTACAGACAGATGGAGGTTGCGCATTAAAGAGATTTGGCAGCACAGGCACAACAACACCTTAACCAGTGGTCAGCAATTCAAAACTGGAAAAATAATACCTTCTTTTGTGGGGGGTACAGCAGTGCCTAGATAGAAGCAGTAAAAACTAACACAGACGGGCTAAGAAATTCAGAGTACTGCAATTATAGTGCCACAATAAAATGCATTTGACTTAATGGCATGTGCACACACACTAAAGGCAATGGGCAGAAAATTTTACAATTCAGTACACTACAGCCCAGTCTTTTAAAAAGACTGAAAAAATGCAAAGCACCACAGCAACAAATGATCAAAACTTACTAGAAGTATTACTGTGTGTACATGAATACACAAATACTAAAACAGTACCCAATAACAGTTGGAAAGACTGCCTTTCTCACTGTGAATCTCCCTTCCCCACAGATCCGCCCCTCCCTCGAAGCACACTTCTACAGTGACAGACTGAATGTACTAAACTAACATTAAATATTCACACAAAATCAATAAATGCTCGATGATATAAACACACAAGGGTTTCCTACAATCGATGTACTAAATTTTGACACAAAACTCTGTTGCAAAAAAATGCTTTTCTATAGGTTTTTCAATGGTTTGATTCTCGGAGCTCTGAGAGCAAACTGTTTCCAGCTTTCCACTACATGCACTATGCTGAACTGAGGCTGTACAAGACAATCCAGAGCCCATGCGACCTGACATCCCATGAATCACTGCAAAATTTGCCTTAAGAGCAATAAACAAGCATTTGTCAATGCCGAATGTTGTCTCGTTGGCATTGGCATTGGTAGTGCAGGAGTTAGAGTTGCATAATAGGAATGGCAGTGAAGTATGGAACTGACGCCAACCCCACCCCCCACCCTGCAGAGACTGACAGGTGCCGGGGTGTGCCTTTGGGGCGCCAGCTATAACGCTTATGCCATTTTACCTCACCCCACCCTGTAGACACTGACACATGTTGTGGTGTGTTTTGGGGTCTTTGGGCCTTATACTTACCCCATTCCTTAAGGACATATGCTGAGATGGGTGCAGTATAGGAGAATGGGCCTCACCCTACCCTGTAGACACTGACAAGTGTCGTGGTGTGCTTTGGGGTCTTTGGGCCTTATACTTACCCCATTCCATAAGGAAATATGCTGAGACGGGTGCAGTATAGGAGAACGGGGGGTGAACATTAGGGCCAAACATTCCAAAGCACACTTCGATGCCTGTCACTGACTGCAGGGTGGGGTTGGAGGTGGAATGGCGTGAGCATTACAGCCAATGATCCCAAGTCACACCCCTGACACCTGGCAGTGTCTACAGGGTGGGGTGTTACAGTTGGAAACCCTAACGTTGTAGGCATTTGTTGGTATTTTCACTCCAAATTTTCAACATAGGCTTTTTGTGACCCCACCTCATGAAGAGCGGCACAATCAGTTTGTTAGCTGAAAGGTGGTTTTGCACAGCGGCTATGTCATTTGGCGACACAGGGATGAAAACACATTTTGGACAGGATGTGGAAAATGACAACTATATTGTTCATGAGGAGGCATAATAAAATGGCAAAGTTTAAAATCTAGAGTGAAAATATGAAAAATTGGTGAAGTCATGAGCATGCATAGAAACTGGGTAACACACGTCTGTAACCCAATTATTTTTGGGAGTTTTTTTGCCACATGTTCAACATAGGCATTTTGGGACCTCCCCTCATGAACAGTGGACTGTGATTTTGTTAATCTGTCTCAAAAGTCGATTTCCCACAGCAACCACGTCATTACTTGGTATTACTTGGTATTACTTGGTTCAGTGGGACAGAAGAAGGCAAAGCCCATAGAGACTGTTCCCCACACAATGTGGGACATTGTTTAATAATTTTCCCGAATCCAGACATCCAGATTTTCTTAAAACTAGTGATGCTAGAAGCCTCATTTAAATCTTGAGGCAGGAAGTTCCATACACGTGGAGCCCTTACTGTAAAAAAGTTTCCCCTTCTGCTAGTTCTGTAGTTTTTAACCTCAAGCTGTTTATTATGTAGTCTAGGAACTAATCTCCTTTTGGAAAATGTCAAACCACATTGCTCCATAACATCTGGTGATTGAAGTAGGTTAAAAACTAGGAGCATATCTCCTCTTAGCCTTCTGTTTTGAAGAAAAGTGAGACCAGTTGCTTGAAGTCTAGCCTGATAGTCCAATTGTGCCAGTCTAGGAACCATTTTTGTTGCTCTCCTTTGGACCTGTTCCAATGTAGCAATATCATTTTTTAGGCCAGGGTTCCAAAAGGGGGAACCATAATCGAGATACGGTCTAATGTAGGCCCTGAACAGTGGAATAAGGCATTGTTCAGTATGGTTAATGAAATTTCGCTTAATTTGCCTCAGTAGTCTGTTAGCCATACAAGTAGTTTTAATACAATGATCCCTAGGCGTAAGATTACTATTAATGTAAATACCTAGATCTTTTTTGCGACACAGGTGCAGAAACAGATTTTGGGCAGGCTGTGAAAAATGATAGCCATACTGTTGATAAGGAGGTGTGAAAAAATGCCAGTGTTGAAAATCTGGCATGAAAATATTGCAAATTTGCGAAGTTACAAGGGTGCATGGAAACTGGACAACACACACTTGTAACATAGCCATTTTGTGGACTTTTGGCACCAAATTTTCAACATAGGCATGTTAGGACCTCTGCTCATGAACAGTATCACTGTCATTTTCTCAAACTGTCCCGAAAACTGACTTTGCACAGTGACCGCGCTATTCTGCGCTGGACGTGCAAAAACACATTTCAGCCAGGATATGTAAAATGATAGCTGTACTGTTCATAAGGAGGTGTGGAAAATGCCAATTTTGAAAATCTGGAGTGAAAATATTACAAATTCATGAAGTTAGGGCGTCGCGTGGAAACAGCAGAGCACACGCTCGTAAACAGCCATTTTTTGGATTTTTTCACCAAATTTGCAACATAGGCTTTTTGAGAGCCCCCCTCATGAACAGTGGCATGTCATTTCATTTCTCAGTCCCAAAAGGTGATTCCTTGCAGTGACCACGAAATCACCTTTCAGGACTGAATAACGCCATGACAGTGACTGAATTCATGAGGAGGGGTCCCACTAACCCCATGTTGAAAATGTGGTGCAAAAATTCAAAAAAATGCCCGAGATATGTACCAAAGTTGAAAAAACCCTATTTATGCCATTATACAGCTTACCTGCATTTCTTCAGTTCGCAGTTGACTTTGAAGAGTGCAGACGTGTTCCCGGTCCACTGAAGATCGTCGCAGCAAACTCCAGAGGTAAGTGTGGGGTGAGGGAGGGTTGGGGAGGCAGGGTGCGCAGAGGGTGGGCGCAGGTTGTGGGAGTGGGCAGGGAGACCACGAGGGACCATTTCCTTCTTTCACAGGGTTAAAAAAAAAACAAACATGGCAAGATGGTTTTTCTTTTTCAGGGGATTTGGCACGCTGGGGTGGCGCTCAGCATGCCACCTAAGTATTTTTGGGGATACTGCAGCGATGGGAGATTGGGCACCCTGTCAGCACACAATGAAAATGGGGGCAAGAGCCGAGGGGATTAGCCACCCTTAGCACATAACAAATGGGGGGATACATTATCAGGCAGAGTGGGCTCCCCTTTGGCACATACATTGAGTCAGGGCATGCCAACTCGGAATTCCGCACCCCCGAAGTCGGCATTATGGCAGGCAGTGTGCCGCCATGTTTAATTTAATTTTTCACCAGGGAAAGCAGATCGGGAGGTGCCGCTGCATATAGCAAGCTTTGCTCGCATTGCAGCGGACCTTTCCTTAGATGTGCTCACCACATTATGTATTCCTGGTGTGGCGCCGGCATGCAGGCTTATTGGGGAATGAGGAATGCACCTACTGATGCATGCCCTGCATTCGCCCAACAGTGACCGTGCATCAAAATCTGCTACTAATGCAATATGTTGGCTGGTACCCAAGCACGAGCCAACATAAAAAGGCAAATTTAACACAAAGTCCATTGAAATTAATGAAACTCTGCGTTAAAATTAAAGGCGAAGTTATCCACTTTGTGTTGCGGAGTATGTTGCAAAATTCAAGTTATACATGAAATACTCTGCGTAGCGAGGTTTAGGAACTTCGGCCACCACTATCCCAGACTAATAAAAATTTTGATTGGAAATATTGTAGGCTTGATTGGTATTACTGGCTGTAGAAATAAGGCACTAGTCAGTGGAAAGCAGATCAGTGTGTAGTGAGGATAAGTCAGTTGTGGCACTGGTCTGTCCTTCTCTCTAGTGAAGATAGAGCAGAAGTATGTGTTAAGCACATCTGCTCTCTCTCTCTCCATCTCCTTCTGTGATACATCCACAGTTCATAACATATTCAAGTCAGAAGGGGCTCTACATCCATCAGGTCCTCAGGTACACTTCCCTTCCCATTTCTCAAACAGGGTTCATTAAGGATGCTGTGCAAAGATGAACTAATTTAAATGGAGTTTGTAAACTGTGATTAATACACAACACAGTCATAACCAGTTGTGTCCATGTTCTAACAAACAGTGTTCCCTTTCCCTTTGGAGACAGTATAGCGCAGTGGGTTAAGGCTCTGAGCTGCAGATCTGGAGATTTGGATTTGAATCCCAAAGCTGCCTAGGTGCATACTGTATGATCCTGAGCAAGTCACTTAAATTCATTGTGCTCCCAGGACGCATCTGGAAACAAGCTTCGGCTTAGTTTCCTTTCCCTAAAGGGAAGTAAAAATATCATGTACGTGGCAGTAAACAGCTATGAAAACATTTAAATGTAATTTCATGCATGCCTGGTCTTTTACTGTAAGAAGTATTCTGCATAATGTATAACATAAAGTTCTGGGTACAAGATATTCTGCTTGCATTTGTCTAAAACCATTATAATGAAATATATTTGAAATGTCGAGTACTTTGCAAATATGGCCATTACTTCAAGTGTGACATTTTTGTCTGAAAACTGCATACCATCACATCATTTAGGAAACAAGGAGGCAAAGCCTATCAAATCTGTCCCACTCTCCACTCAACAGCTGTAACCATTTATCCCCCGTTCAGCCAAATGCATACAGGCAGTCTGAAATGTTTCCACACTATCTGCATGCACAGTGCCCCCAGATAGGGATTTCCACCTTATGACTCTGTTTAGCTTTTCTACTTGTTAGCCTAAAACTCCCCATTTTTAGTCTTAACCCAGGTCCCAGAGTTCTGTAATAAACTATCATATCTCAAAAAGCCTTCTTGTCTACCTTAATGATACCCTCTATTATTATATGGACTGTTATTAAATCACACATTAATCAGCTATGTTTTCAGGAGAAAATCTATAGCTCCTCCAAATGTTCCCCATAGTTCCTATCCCACAGCCCTGATATCATCTTGGTTGCCCTCCTCTGTACTCTGTCTAGTTTGCCTGTTTCCCCTCTGCAGTATGGCATCCAGAAGAGTGCACAGTACTTTAGCTGAGGTCTTGCATATTTTCTGTGTAAAGGCAGTGGTATATCCCTAGAGATGCTTACAAAGTTTGTCCAGATATTTTCTAATGTTCCGTTTGCTGTTTTTGATACCTTCTGTTTCTCAAGTCCCTTGCTAACAATACTCCCAAGTCTTTCTCACTTTCAGTTACCTCAAACTTTATATCCCTCTGCATTTTTTCACACTGAACTTTATTTCCTACTTTAATGCTCACATATTCAGCTTACAAGGATCCTGCTGAAGTTCCCTGGTTCTCGTCTTTGAGTTGTCACTTCCTTATCTTTGTGTTGCCCTCATATTTTGATACTGAATTGCTCAGTCCTTGATCTAGGACCCTGATGAACAGATTAAACAGCGTTGGACCCCAGTACTGATCCATGTCATACTCCTCACTGTTGCCCAACCTTATCCTTCCCCATCTACACATAACCTTTGCTTTCTGTCCATGAGTCATGCATCCACCCATGTTATTTTGTTTCTGTTAATATGTTTTTTTTGCCTTATCGTGCATACGTCTGTATGTGCCACATCCCTGCTTACCTCCTGGATCTTAGTGTACTGGCAGACCCCTCTTCATAAACTCTATCATGCCCACTAGCTTGCACTCCATGGTGGGACCCCTGTTTCCTGCCTGGATCCCACTGGCATACGCCAGATCTATTTCAAGAAACACTGCAGAGTGCTTGCAGAGCCACCTGTTTTGCTGTTGGTGTACATGGATGGGGATTGATAACCACATGTCATGCTGCTGCCAATAGGGGATTTTCCCCTTACATTGCCTACCCTCCATCCTCAGCACTTGTGCAAACACTTGTGACATTCCAGGGTGGATGCCTGGAGACACACAGTCACCCACATTACCAAGGAAACTTTCACCATGTCTCCAGCAGGTGTCACCCTGTGACTGATGTGATACAGATCCCCCTCTCCACATGGTACACCCTCTCGGCTGGCAGTCACCTCTGATGTTTTGTGCTTGCGGCATGAACCTATGTTGCCAGTACACCAGTGTGGTCCTCCACCACTTAATGTCATGGAGCTGGCACTACATACCAGTAGTAGAAGCAGAGAGGTTATACTTCCCCTGCATAGGTCCTTGGTTTGCCACCACTTGGAGTACTTGTGCAGTTCATGAGCCCACACCTGAGGAAGCACTGTGATATGGTAGAGGCAGTGCAGAAGAGGGATACCAAATTGGTCTAAGGGACTGGGGAAAACATATGAGGAAAGGTTGTGGGATTTTAACATGAACACCCTGGAGACAAGGAGGCAGAGAAGGATAGGATAAAAATGTACAAATATTGCCATAAGATTAACAGGGTTTTAAATAATTGATTAGCAGTTTTTTTCTTGGGATGATACTAACTGTACAGAAAGTATTTATATAGATTTTATAGAAGTGCTGTGTTTGTTAAACACAGTGAGGCAAGAACTATGCATTTTTCACAAAGATTTAGCACTTTTATGAGCAAAACGCTAATCAATTTTTAGAGTTAAATAAATCCCTGGATTAACATGGTGTATTATAATGAGCTGTTCACTCTATGTGCAAATTCAAGCACAAGAGGAAATCTACTGAAGCTGGCTGAGGGTAGGTTCGGTGGGGATATCCACAAGTACATTTTTACAGCATGCACAATTGACAGATGGAACAGACTACTACAGTATGTCCTAAGACAGTGAGCGGATTCAAACAGGAGTAGGACAAGCACAGAGGCCTGATAAGAATGGTAGGAGATGGTGAAATAGGGGAAGTAAAAATGGGTTTAAATGGACGTTAGGGCCAGCACACACAAGTAATAGTAGGGTTGGGACAACTAGATGGGCCAATGGGAAATTTTCTGCCATCTTACTCTGAGTCTCTGTGTTTCTACTGCTGTTATGCTCAGAAGTGGGTTGCCATCTGGGGACAGGTGACCATCAAACAGTGTGGTTCACATTAAACTCAGCTACAGAGTCAAGCCATACAAAAGTGAGGGTACTGGACTTTAGGAGGGCTGACTTTGGCAAGATGGGAGAGTGCCTCAGAAAGGCACTAGCAAACAGGCTAGAAGGAGGTGTGGAGCAACAATGGGGAATTATCAAAACTGTCATCACAGAGGCAACAAGCCTTTGTGTGAAGCAAATAAACAAATCAAAATGAAAGAAAAAGCCACTATGGTTCTCAAAAGAGGTGGCTGTGAAAGTCAGGAAGAAAAAGATAGCATTCCAGAAGTATAAGGAAACACAGAAGGAGCAAGACAGAGAGCTGTACCAGTTAATGCAGAAGGAAGCAGGGAGGGAAGTCAGAATAGCAAAGGCCCAAACTGAGGAAAAGATAGCCAACTCAGTTAAGAAGGGGGATAAAACCTTTTATAGGTACATCAGCGAGCGTAGAAAGACAAAGGGAGGGATAGTGAGGCTGAATAGAATGAACGGTGGGTGGGCAGAGGGGGACAGTGAAAAAGCAGGAATACTGAACGAATATTTCTGCTCAGTAGTCACAAAAGAGGAGGGGGAAGTGCCTAATCCAATTAACAGAAGCACTCTTGATAGGGGGGTCGATCCCAGTCCTTTCACAGAAGAAAGGGTTCTGCAAGAACTCCTAAAACTGAAGGTGGACAAAGCAATGGGTCCTGATGGAATTCACCCCAGAATTCTAAAAGAATTAAGGGAGGAACTAGTGAAACCACTGGCTACTCTTTTTAATAAATCATGGGAGGATGGTGTGGTACCTGAGGACTGGAGGAAGGCGGATGTGATTCCCCAAGACAGAGGCAGGAAACTACAGACCTGTCAGTCTGACCTCTGTGGTAGGGAAAGTGATGGAGTCACTTCTGAAGGAAAGAATAGTTGAGTACCTAGAGGCCAGTGGAGCACAGGACCCAAGGCAGCATGGGTTCACAGCAGGAAGGTCATGTCAGACAAATCTAATAGATTTCTTTGACTGGGTGACCAAAGTAGTAGACCAGGGAGGGGCTGTGGACATGGCCTACCTAGACTTTAGCAAGGCATTTGACACAGTCCCACACAAAAGATTAATAGTCAAATTAACCAGCCTGGGAGTGGGACCCAGGGTGGTAGCCTGGGTAAAACATTGGCTGGACAACAGGACACAGAAGGTAATTGTAAATGGAGTCCACTCTGAAGAAAGGGGTTACTAGTGGGGTACCGTAGGGTTCAGTATTGGGTCCAGTCCTTTTTAATGTCTTCATCAGTGACATTGCAGAGGGACTGGAAGGAAAAGTATGCCTTTTTGCAGATGACACAAAGATCTGCAACAGGGTTGATACACAAGGAGGCGTGGAAAGGATGAAAAGGGACTTGGCAAGGTTGGAGGAATGGTCAGAGGTATGGCAGCTAGGATTCAATGCAAAGAAGTGCAAAATAATGCACCTGGGAAACAAGAACCCAGGGGAAGAATACACAATGGGTGGGAGGTAGTAACAACAACAAAAAGGAAGGGACCTGGGGTAATCTATCAGATGACCTTAAGGTTGCAAGCAATGTGAGAAGGCAGTAGGGAGGCTGGGGTATACTGGGATGGTAGGAGAGGCATCATCAGCAGAAAACAGGAAGTTGTTATCCCTCTGTACAGACAGTTGGTGAGACCCCATCTGGAGTACTGTGTCCAGTTCTGGAGATCCCATCTCCGCAAGGACATAGACAGGATAGAGGCAGTCCAGAGGAGGGCAACTAAAATGGTGCAGGGTCTGCAAGAGAAGCCGTATGAGGAGAGACAAAGGAGCTTAATATAGCCCCTGAGGAAGAAGGGAGAGGGGGACATGATAGAAACTTTAAGTACCTCAGTGGAATCAACAAAGTCCAAGAGGGTAGCATCTTTCAGAAAAAGAGACTTGCAAGAACAAGGGGACACAATTTAAAGATAGAAGGAGGGCGGTTCAGGGGCAATGTGAGGAAGTATTATTTCACAGAGAGGGTAGTGGATGCATGGAACAGCCTTCCTGAGGAGGTTGTGGGGTCTAAAAATGTGGGAGAATTCAAGAATGCATGGGACAGACATAAAGCAATTCTTTTGGGGGGTAGGAAGAAATAGGCTGTTGGTTAACTAGGATCTGCGGCCTATCCTGTAGGTAGGGAAATGGGCAGACTAGATGGGCCTAGCAGTCCTTATCTGCCGTCAAAGTCTATGTTTCTATGAGTCCCTTGGTCTCTCCCCTGGATATCCACTCATCAGCAATCTCAGGAACTGATATATCCAGGCTACAGGTATATCACTACTGCTGACATCCATAAAGCACTGGCTGGCCTGTGTCCATGCAAAAGTACCAGAGCAGACTGCCTATATCTGAATCTTCTTTGGCTCACTGAGCATCACATCTGCATCCATGTTGAGCACAAACCTATCCCTTACTTCAGGTAGGATACAGTTTGTCTAGAAGTGTTCAAGACTTGTTTCTTATGATAAAGGGGGCACACATGATCTAAACTAATATAGACCCACAGCCATCCTCCCTGCCGCCTCCAAAGTTCTTGAGAAGGGTGTCCATTCATACCTAATTGATTATCTTAACCAGGAGCCCCTCCTTTCATCCTTGCAACTGAGCTTAAGGATGGAGCATTCCCCCATCTCCAGCCTGCTTAGTGCCACCAGAGATTTGCACTCAGCCATGGATAATGGTCTCCTCACAGGGGGTATCTTCATAGACCTTTCCAAGGCCTCATTATTTGTGAGATCATGTACTTCCGTCACATAAACTCAGAAGTCTAGAGCTCAGCCTAAGATTTATTAAATGGTTTAAGAACTACCTCGGTGACTGTACCAAATTAGTGTCCATACAAGGTGCTGTATTAATTCCAATTTAGCGGACATTAAGATGGGAGTACCACAAGGCTCTATACTTAGCCCTCTACTATTCTCCACTTTTGTAAATAATCTCCTGAGTAGTCCAGCAGAATTAAATTGTTTTTAAATATATTCATGTTTAGCTTGATTCCTCACTATCATACAGCAAGCATATAGATAACATTCTAGCCACTGTGGTGCCCCAAATCAGCTTTCTCTTCTCAACAGGCAGGTTGTTTCCCACTTCCCAATCCCAGTCACAGAAGGCAGGGACACCAAATACAGATCGGTGAACAAATCCTCTCTTGTAGCCCTTGATCACCTGTATAACAAGCTATGTAGATTTGTACTTGCATGTGACTTGACCAGCCATCACCATACTCTCTCTGACAAGCTCAACTGGCTAAGTCCCTCAGACATACATGACTCTCCTTGCTATACAACCGTGTACATGGGAGAGTCACTGATAGTCTCTTAACTTACGTATGTAATTGAAAAATGCCTACTCACTCTACTCATTTGCAGCACCCAACTTTTCATCTCCCAGAATGAAAAGGGATTCTTGTTGAAAGGCCTTTCCATATTCTTCCCCTGATTTCTGGAATGAGTTGACATCTCAGCTTAGAAATATGCCCCTAGTCTACAAGCATTCAAAACCAGTTCCTCCAACCACCTGAGAGCCACTTGTACTGCACCTGTTTTTATAGCGTTGCCCACGCCCATTTAGTGCATGATATGTTTATGGGGCAAACTTCATATTGCCGTTATTCCAACTATTAATTCATCCTGTACTTCTGCCTGCTGTTGTGCTCCCTGGCAATGGGAGTCCAATAAAAATGAAATGCTGCATCTTATGTGTTATTCCAGCTGGAAAATATTCAAATAAATAAATAAATATCTGGTACACTGATTTTTGTTATGGGATAGGAACCTGAATGAGATGCAACTGGTTGCTATAAACCCTGAACAGTACTGCTGTCAAAATATACTGTAGAAGATTCACATCAAATTGCATCAGAGCATCTTGTGGTGATTGCAGAAGGCAAAGGGCACTGACCTCTAAACCTGTACATGTCACCATCGATGCTCAGAGTGGTATTATGAGGAAGGAGGCTGGTATAGCACAGTAAGTGGGTTACCAATATTGCTGGCTCATTGACATATATATTTTACCTCTTAGTAAACACTGGACCGGGACAGGCAGATTGGCATAATGTAACTGTGGTAGCGGTATTTTAAAAAGGGGGTAAAACACAAGCCTCTAACTATAGGCAAATTAGTTTAACATCATTCTTGGGCAACATTTTTGAAGTCATAATGAAAGGTTACATTTCAACTTTGCTGAGCGGAACTGAAATAGAGGATACCGCCCATCACTGGCTTAGAACAGGTTGCTCCTGTGTGACTAATCTCATAAGTGTTTATGAAAATGTAATTAAATAACTGAATAACAGCAAGCTGGTGGACACATATCAGACCTATTCTAAAGATTCTGACTTGGTCCCACATAAAGCTATAATTTATAAAATGAAAAAAAATGCAAATTACACTGGCGATAGTAAATTAGATAGAGAACCGGCTCACTGATAGACAACAAAGGGTGACGAACAAGAAGAATCTTTCAAAATCTGGATGAGTCACCAATAGCGTTCCGCAGGAGTCTGTGGTCAGTCCAGTCATATTTCAAGCCTTCATTTCTGGTATAGGGGTCAGCACTGGCTGTTAAACTGAAAAGTGTGCAGACAGTACCAAATCTGGAAGTACTGTGAACACTGAACAAAATTGTCTTGACTTACAACAAGACATAAACGCTCTAGGTAAATGAACTGTTAAATGGGGCATGAAATACAATAATGAAAACTGCACAGTAATGCACATTGGTGGTGGTAACCATAGACACTCATACCATTTAAATGGGGTGTTCGCATAACAGACATAGAGGTTGAAAGAGATCCAGAGACTAGCTTACTAATAACATGTATTTCAAAACAAAGCAATAAAGTGACTGGAAAGACAAATAGAATTTTAGGGTGCATCAAAATAAATTTTATATCCCAAAATATGAATGATAGTAGCCCGCTCAACAAAACCTTAATTAGACCACATTTAGATTATGCAACTCAGTTCTGGTTACTTTGTCTTGAAACAGATAATTAATAACTAGAATGAGTACAGAGTAGAATAACAAATTATTAATTTATTTATTTAGTTTTTGTTGACCGGGTAAGTGCACTAGACAAATCCTGCCTATTTTCAGGCACAACCCGGGGGAGGGGGATACAGATGAATGCCAACTGACCTTGAACCAGATTAAGCTGTTGGTGGTATTTTTAGTAGCACTGGGGATAATAAATAATAAAATAATAAAACTTTATTTATACTGTGCCTTTCTTGAATTCAAGGCGCCTTACAATATTAACAAATATAACAAATAATACATAAAATAACAATAATCTGAGCATCAAAAACAATAATTAGTTAAAATAAATCCTTGACCATAAGTAGGTCTTCATGGCCTTTTTAAATTCCTCCATGGTAGCACACTGATGAAGCAGATGGGGTAGAGAATTCCAGAGGGTTAGAGCAGCATACACAAAAGCACGAGCACCAGACGATTTCAAAGAAACCCTCAGAATCTCTAGCAACCCCTCGTCTGCCGAGCGGAGAGATCGCTTAGGGCAGTGGGGCACCAGAAGCTCTTTCAAGTAGTCCGGGCCCAGTCCATGTAGGGCTTCATAAGTCAAAAGACCAACTTTAAAGGTGATCCACCACTGAATCGGCAGCCAGTGCAGATCGCGCAGCACCGGAGAAATATGACAGGCACGAGACGTACCCATCAATAACTGAGCCGCAGCATTCTGCACCAGCTGCAAGTGGCAGATATCAACCCCAGGAAGCCCTAGATAAAGGGAGTTGCAATAATCAAGGTGTGAGGTCACAAAAGCGTGGACTAGTGTTGGCAGATTGGTGGGCGAAACAAGGTGCCTAATCCTGGCGATGTTCCTAAGATGATAAAAGGAAAGTTTGACAACTGCCAACACCTGCGAATGCAGTGTTAGCTCATTGTCAAAAATCACCCCCAGGTTCTGCATCTGCTCAGAGGTAGGGAGCTGGAAGCCCCCAAGAAATAAACCTGAGGGTAAACCAGCTCCCATCCCCTCTACCCTATGACCCAGGTCCACAACCATTACCTCCGTCTTCCCCGAGTTCAACTTCAGCCAGCTTGAATCCATCCAGCACTGGATTTCAGCGAGGCAGTTATTAAAGACTGAAACAGCTCTATCCTGGTAAGGTGCAAAAGACAGGTAGAGCTGGGTATCATCAGAATAGCTGTGAAACCTCAGCCCATACCTTCGTATAATGTCTCCGAGGGGCAGCATATACACTGCGAACAACATGGGGGACAACACCAAGCCCTGGGGAACCCCACATGACAGAGAGACTGGATGGGAAGAATTTATCCCCGACACCACTCTCTTGAGTTCTGTCAGTGAGGAAAGATCTAAACCAACTGAGGACTGCACTTGACAGGCCACAGATGAACTCCCGGCATGCGAGAAGCACCCCATGGTCCACAGTGTCAAAAGCCGATGAGAGATCAAGAAGAACCAAGATGGAATGGCTCTTCTGATCCCTAGCCATCAGGAGATCATTAAGCACCCGAACCAGCGCTGTCTCGGTACTATGCCCCTTTCAAAAACCAGACTGGAGTGGTTCATAGCTGTCATGGATGGTTAAGTGGTTTTCCAATTGTGCAGCCACTACTTTCTCAATAATCTTCCCTATAAAGGGAAGATTAGAGATTCGCCTGTAGTTGGCAAGGCAGTCAGGGTCCAAGGAAGCTTTCTTCAGGAGGGGTGTCACCACTGCCTCCTTCAGGGAGCTAGGAAACTCACCCGTATCCAAGGAGCACCAAACTATCCATGTCAGGACTGGGCAATGATATCAAGACAACCCTTTATCAGGGTAGTTGGGCCCGGATCCAAACTACGGCATGTAGGGCGCATACTATGGACAATCCTCATGACATCACTGAACTCAGCCCAGCTGAAGGAACTCCAGGAAAGACCAGGGTCTGTGACCAAATGCCGATCAATAACTTCTCCCATAGAGGGCGCTGGCTGGAGTACTGCCCTGATGTCGGCCACCTTATCTGCAAAGAAGCGAGCAAGCTCATCACACTCCATTTGTGAAAAAGCTTTCCGAACCTGAAGACAGGCTGGGTTGCACAGTCTGTCAACAGTTCGAAAAAGCTGAGCTGGTCGGTTCTGAGCAGCTGCAATTTTCCCGGACAGGAACTCTGCCTTCTTACGAGAGATTGCAGATTGATAGAGTTGATAATGTTCCATCAATCTAAGATGGTCAGCATCAAGGGCAGTTCTCCGCCAGCGCCGTTCTAATCTTTGTCCTTGTCGCCGCATCTCCCTCAAAGTCCCATCAAACCATGGAGACCGAGGTCAAAGGGGGAGAGGACGAACACAGACCGGAGCAATAAAATCAAGAGCCGAGGAGATGGCCCTATTATAGGCCAGCACCAAGGCATCGGGATCATTGCTCACTCCAGATAGCTCCGATAGATCAAGCATCGCTGCTGGGTCTATAGAGCTAACATCCCACAAAGAGCGGTACCTAACCATCTCCACAGGGGAAGGCCTATGGGGGGGGGGTGCAAAAATGGAACCTCACCATGTAATGATCAGACCAACTGACAGGTTCCACCCCCACGCCGGAAGCCTCAATCACCAGGAGGAAATCTAAGTCCAGGGAGTGACCGCTCTTATGAGTGGCAGAAGTAACCACTTGTGTAAGGCCCAAAGATGTCATTAATTGGAGGAAGTGTTGTCCAAACTGTGAGAGTTCATCGTCTATCCAGGTATTGAAGTCACCCAGGACCATCAGCCTGGGCGTCTCAAATGCCATGTCGATGACGAAGTCCGCTACTTCCTGCAGAAAACATTTCTCATCACCTGGTGGATGGTAGATGAGAACAATTCTACAACCCACACCTGCCACTATAATATACTCGAAGGACTCAGCTCCCTCAACTGGTACACTTGTGAGGTCCAGTTCGGTCTTGAAACAGACCGCAACCCCCCCCCCGTGGTCCAATTTTGGGTGGTGTAACACCGAGTACCCAGCTGGAACTGCTGCCTCCAAAACTGGACCAGCATTTTCGTCCAGCCAGGTCTCGGTAATGTAACATAGAAACATAGACTTTGACGGCAGATAAGGACCACTTGGCCCATCTAGTCTGTCCACTTCCCTACCTACAGGATAGGCCGCAGATCCTAGTTAACCAACAGCCTATTTCTTCCTACCCCCCACAAGAATTGCCTTATGTCTGTCCCATGCATTCTTGAATTCTCCCACAGTTTTAGACCCCACAACCTCCTCAGGAAGGCTGTTCCATGCATCCACTACTCTCTGTGAAAAATACTTCCTCACATTGCCCTGAACCGCCTCTATCTTTAAATTGTGTCCCCTTGTTCTTGCACATCTCTTTTTCTGAACGATGCTACCCTCTTGGACTTTGTTGATTCCACTGAGGTACTTAAAAGTTTCTATCATGTCCCCCCTCTCCCTTCTTTCCTCAGGGGTATATATATTAAGCTCCTTCAGTCTCTCCTCGTATGGCTTCTCTTGCAGACCCTGCACCATTTTAGTTGCCCTCCTCTGGACTGCCTCTATCCTGTCTCTGTCCTTGCGGAGATGGGGTCTCCAGAACTGGATGCAGTACTCCAGATGGGGTCTCACCAACTGTCTGTACAGAGGGATAACAACTTCCTGTTTTCTGCTGGTGATGCCTCTCCCTATGCATCCCAGTATACCCCCAACCCTCCCTACTGCCCTCTCACATTGCTTGCTAACCTTAAGGTCATCTGATATGATTACCCCCAGGTCCCTTTCCTTTCCTGTTGTTGTTACTACCTCCCCCATTGTGTATTCTTCCCCTGGGTTCTTGTTTCCCAGGTGCATTATTTTGCACTTCTTTGCATTTAATCCTAGCTGCCATACTTCTGACCATTCCTTCAACTTTGCCAAGTCCCTTCTCATCCTTTCCACGCCTCCTTGTGTGTCAACCCTGTTGCAGATCTCTGTGTCATCTGCAAAGAGGCATACTTTTCCTTCCAGTCCCTCTGCAATGTCACTTATAAAGACATTAAAAAGGACTGGACCCAGTACTGAACCCTGGGGTACCCCACTAGTAACCCCTCTTTCTTCAGAGTGGACTCCATTTACAATTACTGTACCTTCTGTGTCCTGCTGTCTAGCCAGTGTTTTACCCAGGCTACCACCCTGGGACCCACTCCCAGGCTGGTTAATTTGACTATTAATCTTTTGCAATACTTAATGCAAGCCAGATCCACAGACTTGACAAGATCTGCAATAACTGCAGTCTTGTTCTTTATGGATCTGGCATTGCACAACACCGCCTGGGTTGGATGGGCAACTGGAGCTCACAGACCACTTGCCCAACATCAATAGCGGTGCCCTTGGGTATCAAAACCGGACAAGGAGAACCTCATTCCAGAGTCCATTTCACCCGAGGGCATCTTCTGGTCCCCACTACCCCAATACGGTGTCCCCGCTCATTCGGCCTCCACTGTTCGCACCCCATAAAACCCCTTCTCACCCTCTGCACAATACCCAATGCTCTGCAGCATTGGTGTTGGACCACTGTAATGGCTTAAGGGGAAAAAAGGGCGAAGGGCGCGAAGAGCGGAGGACTAATAGCATACGACCGTGATGGCAAGCCCTCTACAAATATTAAAACCCAACACCCTAACTCAACAATACAACACAAAATATATAAACTTTCCCAACTTCCCAAATTAATAATAAAATAACACACAAACAAATTAAGTCAAACAAACAAAAATAAAATAAAATATAAAATGTGCAAGATCCAGATGTCCAAATGTCCAGAAGTCTGCAAAAAGTCTCTTAACTTTAGAATAAAGTCAAACAGTGCAAGTCTCAGAACAAACCCAACAAATCAGAATCTAGATACAAACGATGTCCATCCCGATCAAAAAATTCCTTTAAAGGAACAAGAGAGGCTCTCAACCCTCCAAGTCTAGACATCAAGAAATTCCTCCAAATGGCCAGTTCTTTACTGAAGCTTTCTCACAGGAGCAGTCCCAAAACACAGGCCAAGATACCAGATTTCAGTCACACTAGGGCTGTGATCAGAAAATAGGTCCGCAAGAGGAAAGCAATAGCTCCCACCTACCTCTAAACCCCTTGAGTTTCCCCTCTAAAACACAGCCAAAGTCCCTACTCAGGTGCCATGGCCCTAAAGGCTGAAAATAACCCCCCCCCAGGTGAAAAGACCCACAGACAGACAGACAGAGAGACAGGCTGCTCTAGAGGGGAAACAGCAACCTCAGCCGCCCTCCAGCCGCCGATGTCCCCTTGCCAACAATCACAGGGGAAAATACCCTCTGGCTATAACCCCAGCAGTTCCTCCACAAACAGCCCAAACCCTGCCAGTTATCCACCTGAGGAGGAGACGAGCAACTACCTAGAAAATCCACGGGAAAAAGTAATGCTTCTTCCAGTCCTCAGTACCCTACACATTCAAGGAAGTCCAACTGGAGGAAAATTATCTTCCATAGGCTGCCCCTGGACTCTGGGCGCTGTCACCGCCCCGGTAGTTGTTTCACAGGCGGCAACAGACCCACAACTATCGCCAGACTTCATGCGCTCCTACCACAGTCAGTCAGCATAGATTAAACAAATAGGAGTAGGCAAAAAGGGGCTTCGCTCACAGTCTGAAGTCCACGTTTGAGTACAAGGAAATCCTCCAACAATATCAGCAATAATCAAGGACTGCCCCACAGTGCTAAATGCACTACAATACCAACAGTCTTCTGAAGAAACACACTAAAGACGCTGAAATCGATTGCAACTTATCAGGACCGCAGCAGTAACAAATGCATTGATATATGGGAAAATGACAAAACAACAGATTAATAAACGAAGGACATCAAAAGCAGACTAAAAACTTAACAAAAAATTTTAGAGCTCAGAAAAGTCAGCACAGCTCTGTTGGCTCACACACTGCCCCCATCATTATTCATGACTGTAAGGAACTGTTAGAGATTACAGGACTTGGACCTTCAGACAAAAAAGGAAAATGGATGATTTGTTGCTAATCTGTGATATGTAAGCAATAAGACACGATGGGGTGTACATGGCACAGATTTTACTGCACACCCAGAGGAGATATGAGGCATAAGGCTGCAGGCCGAGTGCCTTCATCCCATGGAAGTGTGGTAAAATATTCTCCATGCACACCCCAGAGTGTCTTATTGCACTTATAAAATGGGCTCCTTTCTTAACTTTTACTATCAGTTAAAAAAAGCATGTTAATATGTAGGGGGAAAAAAGATTTCATGTGTGAAATATGATAAAATAGTCCTTCCACTGATTACTTCAAGTCTGTCCTTTGATGGCATCATTACTTTTTGTCACAGGATCACTACTCCCACCCCCCATCCTGTGCCTAGAAGTACTGTTGTGGAGTTTGTTTTTTTAAATAAATGTGAAGGAGCTCTGGCTGATGGAGGGGAGAGAGAGAGAGAGAGAACTGTACCACGGGAAGAAAGAGTGGGCGTGGACTTGGATCATCGGCAGTGATGCCCCCGCCCCCCATGCCTCTGAGTACTGTTGGGAAGTTTGTGGGGTTTTTTTTGTATATAGACAATTTTATTTAATAAACACCAAAAGAAGACAGTACAATCAGCACCACAATGTCCAGATTAGAAGAAATCAAACAAACAGCCTTAACATGTACAATCCCAATTATAACATATTACCAGAAATAAAACAAACTTGCATAACTTACGCTTTACCAATTCTCTTATGAAAAGTTTCCCTAAAGAATAATTTTACTTTGGGTGCTGCCCCTCCCCTCAAGTTTGTGTTTTTTTAAATAAATTTGAAGGAGCTCTGGCTGACAGGAGAGAAAGAAGGATCATCGGCAGTGAGGGGCCACACATACACACACACACACACACACACACACACACACTCACACTTCAGCAGAATTGCAGCACAGAGCAGCTCCTCTCATCCAGCAGAATTGCAGCACTGAGTAGCCCCTCTCATTCACTTACTGGAGTGAGGGAATATTCGGTATGTGAATTAAAAAAACAAACAGACGATGATGTTTTTTTTTATTTAAAACTTCAGGGGTGGGAGCACTTTTAATTATGCATACAGTGGGAGCCAGACCGCTACCGTGGGCAGGAAGTGAAAGAGCAGAAATGTTTCCACAGAGAGGAACTGAGTGACGTTCTTTATTAGGACTGCAAGTTAATTGAGAATGACTGAATGGGAGTCAGAAGTGACAAATATTCAAAATGCTTCAATTTAGTGAGCGAGCAAGTGGCTAGTAGCGGTGTGAGAATGCAGCAGTTCATACGAGGAGCAGGCACGCGGGGATATCAGGAGTTCTTTTTTTGTATAAATTTGCACTAAAATATAAACTGTGGGGCTAAGCTAACATGTTGTATTACAAATGTATGTTGAGGGCTCATTAGTTTTTCATCCTGTACAGAAATTGCATTACTCGCTAATGGGGGAAAAATTGTCAGCATTTGAAAATCCAAAATTCTAAAGGCTCAGTGATGATTTCTAAATGCGGTCCCACTTTTAGGAACTTGTTATTACCTGTGCATGGAACAAATGTAATGCACAGGTAATAGCCAATCAGAAAGCAGGATTTTCTCTCACCATTTTATAATATGAAGCAGTGATGTAGGCAGACATACTCTTTGTACAAATTTGTGTGGTCTTTTTAAGAACTTGTCCAATATCATATGCCTTGTGGAATATACCACTGCTGTGTTTCAAAATGACCACTGGTTTGTGGCTGAGACCTTTAAAATTAAAGTTCTGTTATGCAGCATGTCTCCTTAATATACAAATGTAACCTGTTTTGAGATTAGGTTAGCCATTGGTTTCATTTTTACAATTGGTTCAAAAAACAGAGGAAGTTATCTTCTGCTGCTAAGCTGATATATTTTCAGCTTATATAATATGCCTTAAAAAGTACAAGATGTTAAAATAGAAAACTGGGATGGGGCAGCATTTGGGTGTACAAAACTAAAATGCACAGCTACACTCCTGTTAAGGAGGACAAAGAATTGCAATAATGCATAGTGATCAAACTGAAAAATAATCCAGGAACTACTAGCAGATGAAGTAAACAAGTATCAAGATTAAAACTAAAAGGAAACATTACTTAGCACAATGTGTAGCTGAACTATGGAACATTCTCCCAAGAACTCTTGTAGAGTGTCCAAATAAGGTGATTTTGAAAAATAGATTCAGCAAATTCATTCCTGATGAGCATACGTCTGAGTTTTAACACTGATTTGGGGGGGGGGGGGTTCATCTCAATGGGACATTATGGCCCCCTTAGCCCATAAATCCCAAACAATCCCAAGTAATGTTTTGACCCATACTGATTCCCAAAGAAGATCAGATGGTCCTTGCCTGACTGCAGTGCAGTATTCGGATGAACTCTCATTACAAATATCACACATTTGCCCACATGCCCCATCTATTAGATTCCTTGGTGTCCTGCACTTGACTGCCTGATGGAACCCTGTCTTTTGCATGGTTACATGGTCCATTACCCTACCCCTCAGAGTGCAAACTTTCTGCCTATTCTTAGGATGGAGTGTGCATCCTACAGTTTCAGTTTCAAAGTTTTTTTGTTCAGCCATAGGTCTTTACATCTAAAACAGAGGCCCAGATATTCAAAGGGTTGCGCATGGTGCAGCAGTGTTGCGCCATGCGCCAACCACTGATATGCCCGGACACGATATTCAAGCGGGAAATGCACCTGGCATTAAATCCCGATGCTACCGAGCGCATCAGTAATGTGCAGGCGAGGTGTACCCGATGTGCAGAGCCATGCATGCACAACCCCTATCACTGCCAGCACAAAGTTAAGCAAAAAAAAAAAAAAAAAGAACCAGCGGCCCACCCCGGTGAGCTGCCACATTGCAGGGCGCAACAGGGCAGCTGCCACCCGTGGGTGGCCACCCGAGCTCCGGCTGCACCTCCGTGGTGGTGCCCCCCCATGCCCGATTGCGGGCATTAGTAAAATAAGGAAAATGCCCTACATCCCTGGTGGTCAGGTGGACCGCTGCCCGCCCGATCGCGGGCTAAGTAAATAAAATTATTTATCCTATATCCCTGGTGGTCCAGTGGACCGCTGTCTGCCCGATCACGGGCTGAAGTAATAAGAAATAAACCTCTATCCCTGGTGGTCCAGTGGACCTGTCTGCTCGATCGCGGACTGAATTAAAACAACAGAAACCTCTATCCCTGGTGGTCCAGTGGACCGCTGTCTGCCCGGACGCGGGCTTCAGTAAATAAACCAAGAAATCTATATCCCTGGTGGTCCAGTGGACCGCTTTCTGCCCGATCGCAGGCTTAAGTTAAAGAATAAGATAACCCATATCCCTGTTGGTCAGTGGACCCCCCTCCCCACCACCCACTGATCCCCGCCTCCCACGGTCAAGCGGAGCGCAGCACCACCCGCCTGCCGCCCCTGCCCCACCGACTGACACCGTGAGAGAGGGCTGTATGCCCATTGGTCCACAAGCGTGGGCCAATGGGCATGCAACTCCGATACCATCTACACGTCAGATATGTGAATAGATCCATTCCACATATCTGGATGCTCTATGGATATAATGCACTGAGCTGCACGCCCGATTAGTCAGCGCTGTGGACCAATGGGCGATACACTACGGTGAGTAAAGCGGCGCGAGGCGGCAGGCGGTGGCGTCTACCGCCACCGCTGACCGGGGAGAGCGGGGAACCAGTGGGGACAGTGGGGAGGTAAATAATTGAACCACCAAGATATGGGTTATCTGTATTCTTTACTTAAGCCCGTGATCGGGCAGACAGGTCCCACTGGACCACCAGGAATAGAGGTTTCTGTTTCTTTAATTCAGCCCGTGATCGGGCAGACAGGTCCACTGGACCACTAGGGATAGAGGTTTCTGTTTTTTTTAATTCAGCCCGTGATCAGGCAGACAGGTCCACTGGACCACCAGGGATAGAGGTTTCTGTTTTTTTAATTCAGCCTGTGATCGGGCAGACAGGTCCACTGGACCACTAGGGACATGGGTTATCTTATTTTTTAACTTAAGCCCGCGATCGGGCAGAAAGCAGTCCACTGGACCACCAGGGATATTGGATTTCTGTTTTATACACCGAAGCCCGCGATCGGGCAGATAGCGGTCCACTGGACCACCAGGGATATAAGACTCGTCAATTATTTAATACGTAATCCCGTAATCGGGCAGGAAGTGGTCCACTGGACCACCAGGGATATAGATTTCTTGGTTTATTTACTGAAGCCCACGGTTGGGCAGACAGCGGTCCACTGGACCACCAGGGATATGGGGGAGTTTATTTCATTTACAAATGCCCACGATCGGGCTGTGGGGCACATTGCCACGCTGCAGGGGGCATCGGTCCCCGACAGCTGCTGCCTGGCAGGGTGCCAGGTGCAAGTCGTTGGGGATCGGCGCACCTGCATGCAAACGGGGCCATAATGACATGCAAATGGCCCCATTTGTGCCTTGCATACATTATGACCCCATTTGCATGTCAACTTTTGAATATCGTGGTTGTTGTGCCTTGCGCAATGGAACTTGCGCTAGCGCATCCCCATGCTCCACTCTGGCCACTGGTGCTGGCGATATTCAACGATGCTGAGCCATGGTGCAGCTCCGTTGAATATCGCCCAGTCCATGCCCCTGCGCAGCAAAGTTGAGCTGCACCCAGGCTTGCGCCACAGCCTGGGGCAGTTTGAATATCTGGGCCAAAGTATATAAATATACAGCTTATAAATACAGCCGGTACAGTGCAACATATTACTTTATAACCAGTACTAAAGTACATTAGTATACAATAATATTGCAGCAGTTATATTTTAAATACTCAATGCAAGTGATACAATATGCCTAATGATATAAATTTTCTGTATCTTAGCACCATATTGAAAAATCCAAATATGGTTGAGCTCACTTAAGTGCACATTGGATAAGTGCACATTCTGCATAAATGCACATATTTTATATTATCTGATTTTTTCCATCTCTGCAATACTAACTTTTCTGGTTAAGTTCACACTGGTGAAGTGCATATTTTTACAGTTCAGCAACGCATCTATTAACATGTAATTAGCACCTGTTAAGTGCACAGCCTATTTTCAGCTGGTGGAGAAACAATATTTTATTGAGCATCCTGCCTGCAATGCCTTTTTAGCACAATGAATTAAAGTGAAAAAAAATACACTAACAAAATGATTTTTTATCACATTAATGTATCATATTTTATATTATACTTGTTTTTACGCTATTCCAAGTACAGAAATAAAGGAAATAAAAACAGATCTCAGGCTCAGTCTTTACAATTAAAAATATGTAGAGCTAGATAAGTGCAGAGCCCATTTAAGTGCACATTACTTGTGTGTAAAAGGAGTGTGCATTTAAGAGGATTGTAAAGTAGGTTGTATGCGTATTCCTTGTCTACTGGGTAAAGTAGGCTTTCCATACAATCAAGTAATCTGCTTTGATATACCTTTATTAAATCGCAGAGGAAAATCCTCCTACAATGTTCATATAATGAGTAATTAAACAATGCATGATACAAATTTTCCTCATGTCCCTGCTTTTATCTCCTATCCATTGGTATCTACTCTCTAATCATTTGCAGGGAATAAGTTTTAATCTTATCTTTGTTATAATAAGACACCTTCTCTTGAATTCTATGGAAGCTGTAGATACAACCTACAGTAGCCCATAGACTCTAAGCTGAAAATAATACATCACTTCACTGATAAAGTAAAAATTCCAATTCTTTACCATCACTCTACTCACTTTTCCTTACTGTGTGCATGAACAACCTAGCTCAACAATGATTGACATAAAAATGGAAGATTTCATAGTCCACATCTCTAATTTGAGGTAAAAATACTGAGGTCTTCCAGATTATGGATGGCAACAGTGCTGCGTGATATCTGCAGAAGTCAGACATGTCAGCTAAAAGGGTACTATTTTTAGGATAAGGGAAGGAGTAGTAGATGATTTATTGTTTGACAGTTTTAAAAACAGTCATTACAATAGGAGTAGAGACCTTCAGGAGATAATCAAAGTTGTGAGTGGTACAGTTGGGGTGATGAGTTTGTGACAGTCCTTGGGCAAATAACTTCACGCGCAGTTCTTCCAGTCATATCAAAAACTTTTCATATTTGTCAAGGGTGTAATGATGGTTGTATATATATTGTTTGAAGTAAAGACAAAATAATGGCTTTGAAAATAAACCATGTGGGGCAATGTAGTGCTTAGAGGACTGTAATTCTTATTTATGCAAATATACATTTTACAGTGCAACTGAGTGCTGTTATACTGCCTGCACAATTATGCACAACTCAGACTTCTACACTATGCGGGTTTTGGAACACAGTCATTCCTGCAGCTTTATAATGATCTCTGTAGTTGACACCAAGCTGTTTGTAGAGCATCCACTTATTGCAAGAGAGTATTGCCTAGGGGCCTGATGATTTCCATTGCCCTATTGGAAATTAATGAAGCACTTCATATTTTACCGGACTTTTGGTTTTCATACCAAATCAGTGCATGAATCACAAAATTATGTTGGGAGATGCAGATGAAGATTATTTTGTATTCCACAGTGACTTTTTCTATACTGTACAGAATGCTATACTCTGCAGACTCTACTAGTGCTTGCACAGTAGTTGGGAAGAGTCTTATTTTACACACTCATTGCAATTTATTTAGCTTTTGTTAACCAGGTAAGTACACTAGACAAATGCATGCTTATTTTCAGGTATGACCCAGGAGAGTAGAGGAAATCAAAGAACATACAGAGTACAAATTGAAGCAAGTAGGGCAGATACACTGATGTCAGGAGAAGCGTAACATACATGGTAAGATATCTCAGGTTACAACAGTAAGCACAGTCAATGTAATAAGGTACAGAGTCACTGACACAATGTTACTAGCAATAAATATACAGATATACTGTATACAGAGTTTACACATTTGCAAGATACATGGGATGATACACTCAAGAATACTGTGCAGAGGACCAGGCTAATCAGGGAGGTTTAAGACAGTCACATACTGATGCATGCTTCAAGTGATTCCACAGGGAGGTGCGTAGGCCCAACTGGGAAGGGGAGGTCCGGACCTGGACAGGAAAGGAGTTCCATAATCTAGGGGCACATGCCGCAAAGTTCCTGTCCCCCATTTTGGTACGTGTAGCAGGCACCTTAAGGATAGCGGGGCCCAGTGACCTTAGGGGGTAGGTAGTGGGGGCTGCTGGCACAAGGAGCTCCGCCAGTCCAGGGGGGGTGCCAGTACACAGAACCTTACCCGTGAAACAGCCCACAACAAAATTCATGTAATTGGGCGGGGAGAGGCAGTTGAGCTTACTGTACAGATCACAGTGGTGAGTGAGACGAGGGACTCCAAGAGCAAAATGGCAGAAGTTATTGTAGGCAACGGTCCACCTAGAGAGGTGGATCTTGGAGGTATGGGCAAACAAAAGGAGCCCATAACAGAGAGATGGTAGAAAGACCCCTCTAGCCAGTGCTAGGAGAGCAGCTGGAGTAAGGTTCTTCTTTGCCCTGTAAGCCAGACCCAATTTCCAGTTAACAGCTCTGCACACATTTTGGATGTGGTGACCAAGATCGAGCTGAGGGTCAAGAGTCACCCCAAGGTATTTGATGGAATCGGTGGTGAGAACAGGAGTACCATCAATACCTGAGATGCACATGGGAACAGGGGAAGCCTTTAACTTGGCCAGAGAACCGAACAGCATGGCCTGGGTCTTTTTAAGATTTAGGACCAGCTTGTGGGACAATATCCAGGATTGGATACTCCTGAAACACTCACTCACTTGGTGGTTAATGACCTCAATATCCTTGGAATGAGTGAGGATAACTAGGTCATCAGCATACAGGACAGCCCTGCAGGAGGCCGCCGAGGAGGGAAGGTCGTTGATCAATATGGAAAAGAGCAGGGGCCAAAGGACTGACCCCTGGGGAACCCCTGAGGACACAAGGGTGGCGTCCGAGAGCACCTTACTGTATTTGGTCAGTTGCTGCCTTCCTTGAAGATAGTTGGAGTACCAACTCAGCACCAGAGGGGACAAGCCCAAAGACCTAATCTGAGAGCATAGTAAGGCATGGTCAACAAGGTCAAAGGCTTTAGAGAGATCAATAAAGACGGCCCCAGAGAGTCAGCCCTGGTCCATAGCAGCCCTTATCCCAGAAGAGACAGAGACCAGGGCAGAGGTGGTGCTGTGCCCTTTTCAAAAGCCATGCTGCAAGGGAGACAGAAGCTCATGAACCTGGATATAATCCAAGAGTCGTCCCGCCACAACTTTCTCAAGGAGCTAGCTGATGGCAGGCAGAATGGCAATCGGACGATAGTTGTCAAGGATCCTGAGGTTGCCCTGTTTGAGCACAGGGACAACCCGCACCACCTTCCACAGGTCTGGGATAACCCCAGAGGCTAAGGATAGGTTGATGATATGGGCCACAGGGGAGGCAATGTAGGCAGCGGCAAGGCGGAGAAGCTTTGGTTCCATACCAGCAAGGCCAGCACTAGAAAAGGGTGAGAGACCAGAGAGCAATCTCTGCATCTCTTTTGCCATCACAGCCTTGAAATAGAATGGAGGATGGGGGGAAGGTGCTATTTGAGGCAGAGGGACTTGGTCAGGACTGTCATGACCAGTGGAGGAGAATAGTGAGGTGAATGTGGACAGGTCTGAGAAGTGTGCGTTGAATGCATTTGCGATGGTTAGTGGATTATTACAGCTAGCACCATCGATGAGCATGTCTGGAGCCTCACAGGAGGAGGAGGAGGAGGAGGAGCCACTCACTATGTTTTTAATATTCCTCCAGAAGTTCTTAGGGTCCTTAGCTGAGGTCTGCAAGGCAGCTTTACAGAAGTCGCTTTTGGCAGCCCTGATAGCCTTTTTGTACTCATTCCTTAGCCTCCTGTAATGTTAGAATATGGTCTGGTCCATTGAGACCTTGAAACTGGGCCAACATTTGTCTCTAGCCCTCATGAGAGCAAGGAGGCTCCCATGCAACCATTTTGTAACAGCCCCCCTTAACCTCTGTCTGACAAGAGGGGCATGCTTATCCTGTAACATTCTGAAGATATTAATGAAGTGACAGACTGCTGAGAAAGCATTCTGGGCATCCATCACTGCAGACCAGTCAAGGAACATGAGATCCTCCTGGAAAGTCCCCGGGTCAAACCTGGAGAAGTCCCTGACCTGGATGATTTTGGGAGGGATCTTTGGGGTGGAGATCTTCCATATGCTGTACACTGGGGCATAGTCAGAGATGGAGTCAGAGAGGGTACCTGAGGAGCTAATCCGCTCAGTCCTATTGGTCAGGACCCAGTCCTTGAGACAGCTGTTACCACCTGTGGACGACCATCTGGTGGGCTCCTGAATGAGTTGGGACATTGAGAAGCCAGCTAGCAGAGTCTCATACTGCTTGACATTGCCTCCAAGCCAGTTTAAATTGAGATCCCCTAGGATTATTACCTCATTATTCCCTGTCCTGGGACCAACAGATTCAAGAAGGGAGGATAAGCCCAGTACACCACCCATGGGGAGATTATAGGTACATATGATGTTCAGTTTCTTTACATTCCCAAGTAGCAGTACAGTGTGCAGCAGCTCACAGGAAGACTGCTCTAGCTGAGGGCAGGCCAGCACCAACAGGTTAAGGTGGCTCCTGTAGTAAACCAGAATACCACCCCCTCCTCTTTTTTCCTGGACGATCCTGCCTGAGGAAGTCAAAGCTGGGACGCACACAAGCAGAGTCTGGGATCGAGGGTTTAAGCCAAGATTCGGTTATCCCTAGGATGTCTGGCTTGTAATGGGTGACCCAGGCAAGGAGTTCAGCCAGGTTGGGCAGAAGGCTACGGACATTAAGATGAGCTATTTTCAGCCCATTCAATGACTGCCAGCCCACAGGAGAGGAGAGGGCTTGGCATGGAGGACCTGGGTTCAACTCCACGTCCCCTGCCAGGATTAGTGTCACCAATAGGAGCCAGAGGAAATGCCTCAAAGGAGGAGTGCCAGCCCTAGTGGACGGCCTGTGACCAATACGCCTGACCACTTCGACAGGGTACAGGAAGCACCACAGGTTAAGGCAGCAGATGGGCCAGGGAGGCTGTCTGTCTCTCGCTATTAGGTTAGAGAAAGTAAAGTCTTTCTCATCAAGTAGTCCTGCTGAGAACCCAAGTTGACCCATGTGGGGAGCACAGTCCAGAGTGATAATAGGGAGGAACAATACCATGAGCGGCCCTATGGCGAGGGCGTTAGAGATGGGGACTGACTCAGCCCCCCTCCTGGAATGCTTCAGCGCCCCCATAGCACCAAATGCATACCTGAGTGAGACCTATAGCACTAAATGCACACCTGAGTCAGACCTAAATTCAACCAGGGCCCAGCAGAATTGAAGGAGATAAGGCTAACCAAACCCCCCTAGGCTACCTGGAGGGTACAGAGGAGCAGGCAAAAAGGACAATTAGACCTGCAGCCGTCACTCCCACCAGGAACAGAGTACCGCTGGGTTGCCTATTTCCACACTTGTAGCCCAACACAGTAATTTTTCAAGCGAGCAGCCCTTAGTAAAGCAGCGAGACAAAGGCAGACAATAAGATAAACACAAGCCCCAATGGTTAGTGACTACAGTTGACTACAAACTTTATAGTCCACAGCTGACAGCCAAGGAAAGTTCTGCTATAAAGATTTTTAACCCCAGAGGATTAGACCACACCCACACAGTAGGTATGGAAGAAGAAGGAAAAAAAAAAAGGGCAGCAGCGTAATACAAGCAGTCACGTAGAGTTGTGAGGACAGAATTAATGTTCCCCAAGTTCGATCCCCACAAGGGACAGACAGTAGGACCAGCAAATCACCCACTGTAAGCAAAGGACAACACCCAGGTGGGAGTGGCTTAGGCCCATTTAAGGGGAGAAGGGAACGGGGCGGGTAGTCTGGAAATTTTTTAAACCCCAGATAGCAACAACCAGTCCTTTCTGCCGATCGAACCCAGGCAGCTGCGGGGACCACAAATCACCCAAACGTCCCTCGCTGAGCCTTTTTCCTTCCCGACAAATCTCCTGCTATGCAGCAGGGGTACTAACTCCTTAAGTCCAAAGCGTGCGGCGAGAGCTTCAGCGGGCAGGGGAGGACAGCCCAACTCCACGTCCCTGGCAACGGCAAGGTAAACGGAGGGGGGGGACCCCACCAGGCAAAGGCCACACTTGCCACCCCACACACACGGAACAACACAGGGCAAACAAGTCCAACACTGGGCACTCCTCTCTCCTTTGTACTGGTGAGTGACGTCGCATCAGGCGAGCAACCAATCAACGCAACGGCAGAAATTCAAATTTAAAATCGTCGCCAAGTCAAATTCAGGTTTTTTTATACCCCAGATAGCAACAACCAGTCCTTTCTGTCGATCAAACCAGGAAACTGCGGGGACCACAAATCACCCGAACGTCCCTCGGTCAGCCTTTTTCCTTCCTGACGAATCTCCTGCCATGCAGCAGGGGTACTAACTCCTTAAGTCCAAAGCATGCGGCAAAAGCTTCAGCGGGCAGGGGAGGACAGCCCGTCTCCACGTCCCTGGCAGCGGCAAGGTAAACGGAGGGGGGGGGGACCCTACCAGGCAAAGGCCACCCTCGCCACCCCACGCACACGGAACAACATAGGGCAAACATCTCTGCTTATGACAGCACCTTTCTAAGCTCCTGGACCACTTTCCAGTAATGGCCTGTCTGTATCCTGCATGTTTTGAAATCTGGGCACAGATGAGATATTTTTTGTAATTTTCCTCATTTGAAAATCCCACAGCATGCATATGTTCGAAAATCTGATCATGTGACTTTTTTCACCTGATTGTGAGGTATGCTTACAGCAGTGTAAAACAGACACTTTGCCCCTCCACCTCACTGCCAACCAAAACTGTAATGTGCAACAATGGTATCCCTCTGCAGAGGAAAGAGGACCTCTTTTAAGTGTGGTACAATATAAATTGCTGATTTAGTGGTTAGCTGGCCCAATCAGAGAAAGCACCTGTTAATTTCCCTGCTCCACCAGCTTTTCAGGACATCTGTGGCATATAGTCTTATCTCTATCACCCCTTAACATGTCCTACTCAGCCTCAGGTATATATACTCCCAGTTTCATGGTGCTGACCCACTTGCTGAAACACAGAAACATAAAAAATGTCAGCAGAAAAAAAAAAAAACTTTGATCCATCCAGTCTGCCCAGTTTTAGCCTGCTTTACCGCATGATCTACTGTCTAGACAGGGTTTTTGCCCTCACCTCCCCCCTCACTCATCACCTTACTGCTACCCATCTGAGTAACTATTAAGTCCTTTATTTTGTCTCAGCCATGCTTGAACCCTGTAATGGATATTGTGGCCACCACCTCTGTCAATAGGCTATTCCATGGTTCAACCACTCTCTCCCTTAAAGTAAGACTTTCTCATATCCCTCCTGAATCCCCCCCAACAACATACATTCATATCCCCTTGGTTTTGAGCCACCATTCCTGCTGAATACAGCAGTTCCTTGCAGTTTATCTAATTTCTTTCTTTCAGGTCTCTGTCACGTCACGTCACCTCTCTTCCTTCTGGACCCCAGGCAGTACATGTTCAGTGCTCTGAGCTGATCTTCACAGAATCTGCCCTGTTGGCCCAGAATCATTTTGGTTACTCCACTATATGCTGCACCATCCCCAGCCTGTCTCCGTCTTTCTTCAGGTGAGGACTGCAGAACTGGGTACATTATCCCAGATGGGCCCAAACTGGTGATCTATATAGAGAGGCACTATTATCTCTTTCCTTCTGCTATCAAAACCCCTTCCACTACAGCCCATCGTTCGGGTTGCCTTGCCACAGGCGTTGTTACGTTGGCAAATTTATTTCAAGGAGTCACTAATGATGGCCTCCAGGTCCCTTTCCTCTTAAGTAGTGGCTGACTTAACCCCTTCCACCCATAATTCCTACCTGGGGTTCTTGTTCCCTATGTGCATCACCTTGCAGTTTTTGTTGTTGAATTTCAACAGACAGAAACTGGAACACCTCTCTAACCTTAGCAAGTCCCTCTGGAACTTCCTTAAACCCCGCTCATTATCTACCCCACCACAGAACTTAGTGTCATCTGTGAAGAGGCACATCTTGTAGTCATTCTCATATTGTACTGATGAACACATTAAAGAGGGCTGGTCCCAGGACTGACCCTTGCAGCACCCTACTCACAATGCTCTTGCTCCCCCCATTTTGTTGGCAATCTACTACCCCACTTGCAGTTCATTTCACCTCCCCAATCTGTGTCATCCCTGGGGTCCAGTTGCAAACTCCCTAGTTCTCAGGCTCTGAACTCCCTGGTGTTCAGTGATCCCCCTCCAATGCAGGCTCCTCTCATTCTCTGGCACTGCCCATCCACTGCCAGCACCATTTGCACACTGTGAACATGGTCTTTTTTAGCAAGCAGTAACTTGGAGTCAAAGAAGTAGCTTGTTTCCTGAACTGCAAGGGCTACAGTGCTACAAGATGTGCCCTACTGGTCTTTGGAATTATGGTCTGAGATCCCTTTTTCTGGCACTCACAGCTTTGTTTGCACCCAGGATGTAACATGGCATAATGGGGTCTAAATTTGAACATGTGTGTAAATCCCCCCATTGTGTGGCTTACCTTTTGGGCTATGGCTCTGGTACCCTGCTGTTGTTGTCCTTTGCCTCTGGTTCTTAGAACTGCTGGATCAGGATCGGAGAGCTTTCCCCAGGAGCCCTGGCACAATTCAGGCCAGGGCTCCCTCCTGATCTTCATAGCAGCTGCCACCAGATCCTCCTGTTTTCTTGGCCCTATAAGTGAAGCAGGGCTGAGGTTCATCAGTGTTTTATGCCTATGAGCACAAGAGGGGAAAGACTTCTGATCCTAGTATGGAGATTTTCTAGGGTCGGCTGGTGCTGGTATCACTATGACCGCACATGCATGCGTCTGTGCATGAATGGCCTAGTGTTAAAGATGCCATGGCTCCACAAACAGTTTAGCCATGTGGCTATAATTTAAAAAATGTTCCCGACTCCAGGGCAGTTGTGGAGCTGGAAATCAAGCATTAAGCACCTCCGAGTGCATTATTGGGGGTTTCCCATTCCCCAAATCGGCAGTGGGACTGGAAGCCATACAGAGTGGTGCACATGTGCACTCATAGCACTAAAAAGGGAGCAAAATGGCCACCTTCTAGTTCTGGAGCCCCTACAGGCAAACAGGGCTCTTGTCAGTCAAATGGGGATTTCCAGGGCCCCATTTAAGCAAGCGGAGCCAGGACATATAGATAACAGCCCCTGACTGGGATTATAATAAATGTTATAGGTTGCAAAAAGGAACAGCACAAATGTAAATAAACATGGCAGCCCCTTGGGAATCTTTCTGCTGCCAGGGCGGCTGGGAAGGGTTAAAGGGCACCCTTTCTTGCCCAAGAAAATGTGGGCCAATCAGGTTGGGAGCTGGGAACTGCTACAAATAGGGCTGTGCCCTGGGATCTGGGAGGAGTCCAGCCAAGAGAATAGATGTGGAGACTGTGTGAGGTGGGGCTGCACCCAGCCTGAGGCTAGCTGTGGTGAATATAGGCCCCTCCGAGACCTAAAGTTTCAGGCCAAGTAACTGCTTGCCTGTTTTTCCAGTGGGGAATTTATTCAAACTGATCTCCAGTTTATTCTAGCCTGTAAATTTCTGTTCAAATTGCTGTTCTGTTTCCCAGCTGGGAAGAAAAGTCAACAGGACTGGTTGAGACTGCAAAATAATCTGAACTATACTTAAGTTCCAATGGAACCTATCTCTCCAGCCGGACATCCAGTGTGACTGCCAGCCTTATAGGTACCCTGGACAGACTGAAAGCTCTGGAGACAGTGGCTATCCCTTGCCTACAGCCTGGGTGAGGGAAACTGATCTCTCCTTTGGAGGGGACTGGAGCACTGTCTCTGGAGGTGAAGATGCTAAAAGGCTAGAGGGGCGAAGATGCCAAAAGGCCTAAGGGGCAAAGATGTTGAAAGGCCTGGGGGTGAAGACAACATTGAGGGTGATGAAAAAAGCCACAACTTTAAAGTCTCCCACCTGTTTCCTGCCTATACCTTCTGTTCCTTGAGAGACTGCCTGCTCTATCCAGAGTGGTGCTGCCAGTCCTAATACTTCCACCACACCCCCTAAACTCCTCCAAACTGTAGATACCTCTGGGCTGTGGCATCGAGGAATTCTGTTGAACTTAGTAAGTTTAGCTAGTTATAAAGGGGTGAAGTTCTGGGCAGGACTTTGTTAATCAGCAGAAAAAGCCTAGGCAGACGATTATACAAAAATCTTTCAGACTATCCTTTCTGGAATCCCACTGTGGCCCCTTAAAAAAGTTCTAGTTCAAGTTTGAGACTCTTGTTTCCTCAGAGTCCTAAAGTGCACCAACCCAAAGTTGACTGGTTAGCAACCAGCAACCCGGTGAGGTACCCACCGCAATGAATAGTTAACACTCTCACGCCCATTAAGAGGGAAAGTCGAGTGCACCTGCCGAGGTGGTATGGGGATGGTTCCATGTCAAAATAGCGATTGAGGAATGGCAACGCATGACAACAGTGCTGAACCCCGATCGCAACCACTCTTGACAATGTCATTTTCTGCAGAGGGCTTCACCCTCCACACACCCCTTGTGGGGGGATTTGCCCCTCCACACCCCCTTACTATATATTCCTAGTTTGAGGGGGCCAAACTCGGGGATGGTGGGGGGACCAGGATCACTAAAAAAGTGTTGGCACTGTGTTTCAGTCACTGTTATGTCACTTCGCCATTCCTCAATCGTTATCTTCATGGGATACCTATGGGGACTGTGTGTGCGGGACAACTGAAGCAAAATCTGTTAAAGTGTTTACATCTAACTTCTATGGGTTTAATGCTGTGTTGCTTCCCTTTACACCTCCCTTATCATAAATCAGAGGTTCGTTTATTTTACATTTTGTGTTCATGGTAATTACTCTGTGTGTATTGCTACTGTGTGGGGAAAAGTTAACAGTGCATGGGAGGGAAAATAATACCTGTTCCTGGTAGGAGGTTAGGGCCACATTGGGTAGCCTTTATATACTTCTGCCCCAGGTGGAGGTGCCAGAACCTGTTATTGGTATTCTGTCAGTGTACTGTACCTGAAAGAACCCAGGCCAACCGCTAGGTGGGTCAGTGAGTGAGGGGGCACTGGGTGTGCATGACAGACTGAGCCCCCCCCCCTTACAAGTGGATGTAAAGTAGTCTTTTTATAAAATAAGTAAACAAAATCCAGCTTTCTGATTGGTTATTGTCTGTGTATGAAATATATTCCATACACAGGTAGTAACAAGTTCTTAAAAGCTAGACCGTATTACAAAAAAAATCAGTGGGCGATTAGAACGTTCAGTTTTTAAATGCCGCCATTGTTTTTCTCTCTTGGTAATGGGGGGGCCATCCCGACTTACTACCGATATGTAATGAACCTCCTAATGAGCATAATGTAAACCAAATTGTATATTTTTGTGTAAGTAAGTAAGGAACGTTCTCCTGACTTTGCCCCGCTCCTCGTTTAAACTGCGCTCCCCGTCGTTACCAGCCACTCACTCCCCAGACTCACTCGCTATCATACAGTTCAGATCTACTGCCTGCCACTCACTCATGCAGCCTGATTCAGTTAGTTAAACAAAACCCAGACAATACATAAAAGAATGTGTATACTGTTTGAAAAAAATGTGTACTGTAATTGTACTGCCGTGTCTACAAATTTGCCCCACTCCTCGGTTAAACTGCACTTCCCGTCCTTATCAGCCACTCGCTCCCCAGATTCGCTCATGCAAGCTGCTTCCAGTCAGTTAAACAAAAAACAGAAAAATACGTAAAAGAATGTGTTAAAAAAGTTTGTACTGTAATTGTGCTGCTGTGTCTGCAAGTCCTCCACTGCTTCTGCCACTGGTCCAGACAGCTCATTCCATCAGCTGTAGTTCCATGAAAAAAAATAATTGTACAAAGAAAAAAAACTCTCTCTCCTGTTCTATCAAAAGAAAAACAGCACAGTAACACATAGGCCGGTGTGTGTGTATAACAAAAAGCAAACCATAACTACTAATACCATCAGAGGACAAACTTAGACAGAACATGAAAAATGATGTCATTATGTTCTAGGTGGAAGGACTATTTTATACTAAATTACATAACAAAATTGTTTTTCTACATATTAACATGATTTGTCTAACTGTAAAAAGTAAAATAAAGATAGGAACCCATTTTATAAGTGCAATAAGACACTCCAGGGTGTGCACGGAACATATTTTACCACACGCCAGGGGCTAAAGACACTTGGCCAGGGGCCTCGTGCCTTATTACGCCCCTGGCCATGCGGCAAAATATGTTCCATGCACACCCTGTCATGTCTTATTGCTTACATGACCACTCTGCTTCCTGTTAAGAGGCTAAGAATTAGAGACTTTATGTTTTATTTCTCCTTAAATAACAAACTACATTCAATATTTTTTAGAATACATTTGAAATCATTACTATAGCTCCAACGCACCACTAAACTGGTTCTGAAAATATTAGAAATCTTTATAGAAAATAGAATTTTAAACTGAAGAAACAAAGAAAACAATAAGATGCCATACTTTCTCCAAGGAAAACTGATTCACAGCATTGTGCCTAAAAAATGCAAAAGCCTATAATAAAGCATTGGGGAATGCCACAGTAACCTAGTACTGTACATGCACAGAGATGACAGAGCAGACAAACATTTATGTTCTCTTTCAAAAAGTAAAGAAAGTGCTGGCAGATCAAAAGAGCAAGGACTAGTCACTACTCTTATTAAGGCATCTGTCTGGGCACAAGCTCCAAGAGCACTGAGAAAATTTAATATTCTCCTTGTTTTGAGACTATGGCTGAAGGTTGCCAAGAAACCTGGCAGTTATGAGAAACGTACCACCCTCCCTTCCATGCAAAATTGTTCCTTCACAGCAATTCAGCTGATGGCAGGAGCAATTGTAGTCTGCTGTTCAGGGGAAACGATTTAGCATGGCTCCATATTGATTCTTTTTTCATTGCCATGTTTATAGGAAATTGTGGTTTCATTCAGAAGGAGTCAAATTAAATGCACTTATTTTGACAGGAAAACGTTCTGAGATAAACAAGTAAAATCACACCAAATTTACATAAAGCAAACAAAAGCCAATTTAATGCCTCAGGATTATGCAAAAACAAATGTATTTTTCAGTACTTGACCCATGCAGTCGCTGATGTTTCTTCAGTAAAGAGGGGCTGACTGTTCTTACTGATGGTAATAACAATACGCACTCTGTCTTAAACTATTAAACTGAAAATAGCACTGCCATGAAAAATTCATGTTCAAAACAGAAGTACAGTACTGCAGATTTAACCTGCCATGTGACTAACTGTTGTAGAGAGCAGAGATATAGGAAATAAAGAGACTGGATGACACCTCACACAATCTGGCATGCAGAAAATGGAAGGTACTTCCTGCATGACAAGAACTGGCAAGTCAAACCTATTCTGAGTGAATATGTCAGTGAAGACTCCAGAACAAGTACTGTACTGAGTAGTTTATATGACCGACACGTAAGGCAAACTGTAGCCAAATTTGATGAGGATGTGCTAGTTGCCGCCTGCATAGAAATGATTGCCGAGTTTATCATACTTCGCAGCAGGAAATTAAAGAGGAGTAAAATGTTAAAACAGTTTTACCACTGATATTTGAAAAAAAAATACTGCCTGTTGGACAGATATCTGAATCTTTGTTTCAATTACCAAAGTTAACCTTTTTTAGGTCTTTCAATAAGATTCAGGCTGAGAACATTAATTTGCCTAGGTCCAACCCTTTCAGTATCACTGTTATGGTTCCTGACACATTCTGTGCTACTCCTTTAGCTGAATGAAATCAGGTTTTATAACCTCTGTGTATTCTATTTTCAGCACACATGCATTATTGTAAATAGGGGCAGTCAACATTTTGAATAATTTTATTTAGCATTAAGGAAAACATTGATGAATGCAAGACATGATGCACGTAGATAAGTTTTCAAACTACAAGCAGTGCTAGCAGACAAAAAAAAAACTCCTTGAAGTATTCATCTAGACTTTAGAATCCATGTGTGTTAAAGCAACTAAAGTAACTGACTAATAAATTCAGTAAAATATTTAAAGGGTAACTGAGTTTGGCCTCCATATTCAAAAGGTTAGCACGACACTAATGTGCTGAACGGGATCAGTGCCAGCACTCCAGGTGGGGCCATATTCAGAGGCCCTCCTGGAGTACTGCCCAAACTCAGCAGCATGGTTTGCAAAAGATATTGCTACTCCCCTGCAAATGAACAAACCTTTGTGCATAAAGGGTGCAGCAGAAAACGCATGGGTTTTGGTGGCACTAAACAGTCACCAACACAGCACTGTTTACTGCTTCCAAAACCTGGCCCTAACTGCAGGCTAATGCTACACCCCCACCCTACTAATGCAGGGCAGGCATACTTCAACCAAACTCCCTAGTAGTCTAGGGGACACAAGTTTCCCCCAAAGCATCTATGCATAGCAGTTCCGCTGTGCTTCTGCTGGCTGCCACTATTTTTATGTTGGCTCGTGCTTGCACAACCAACATCTTGCAGTAGTAGCAGATTTGGAGGTGTGGTCACTGTTGGGCGAATGCAGGGCACGCATCAGTAGGCGCGTCCCTCATTCCCCAATCAGCCAGCAGCAGGCACTGACCTCATGCATCCCTAATGTGGGCACGAGAACAAAGAAAAGGTCCACTGCAATGAGAGCGAAGCTCTCATGCAGCGTGACCATAACACACCTCCTGACATGCAGGCAAACTGCCTGTCACAATGCCGATGGGGGAGCCCACTCCCTGTCGGCATCATGCAGCCACCCCAACAGTTTTTCTTTGCCAACAGGGGGCCCAATCCCCGTCAGCGTTTATCCCCATCCTCATTGATTGTGCCAATGGGGAAGCCCACTCCCCGTTAGCATAATGTCTCCCCCCCCACTTTTGTTGTGTGCCAAGGGGGTGCCCAATATCCCTCAGCTCATGTCTCCACACCCCTCAGTATGTGATGACGGAGTGCCCAATCCTGTTGGCTATAGAATCCTCTAAAATGATGGTGGGTATGCTGGAGTTCACCCCTAGCATGCCAAATCCTCTGAAAAAAAAAATCCTGCAATGTTTTTTTTTTGTTGTAAACCTGTAAAAAAAGTGGTCTCCTGCCCCTCCCACCCTCTGCACCCTGCCTCTCCACCCCCTCACCCCATACTTATCTCCGGAGTCCAGCACGATGATCTTCGGTGGACTGGGAACACGTCTGTACTCTTCAAAGCCAACCGCAAACTGAAGAAATGCCAGTAAGCTGTATAATGGAACAAATAGGATTTTTTCAACTTTGATGCATATCTCAGGCATTTTTTGGAATTTTGGCACCAAATTTTCAACAAGGGTTTTTTTGGACCCCTCCTCATGAATTCTGGTACTGTCATGGTGTTAATTGACCCCGAAAGGTGATTTTGTGGTCACTGTGTGGAATCACCTTTCGGGACCGAGTAACGAAATGACAGTACCACTGTTCATGAGGGGGGCTCTCAAAAAGCCTATGTTGCAAATGTGGTGAAAAAAATCCAAAAAATGGCTGTTTTACAAGTGTGCGTTGCACAGTTTCCATGCACGTAACTTCGTGAATTTGTAATATTTTCACTCCAGATTTTCAATATTGCCATTTTTCCACACCTCCTTATGAACAGTACAGCTGTCATTTTACATATCCTGACCAAATTGTGTTTTTGCACATCCAGCGCAGAATAGCACAGTCACTGTGCGAAATCAGTTTTTGGGACAGTTTGAGGAAATGACAGTGACAGTGACACTGTTCATGAGCAGAGGTTCTAAAATGCCTATGTTGAAAATTTGGTACTGAACATCCATAAAATGATTGTGTTACAAGCATGCGTTGCGCAGTTTCCACGCACCCTTGTAACTTCGCAAATTTGCAATATTTTCATGCCAAATTTTCAACACTGGCATTTTTTTACACCTCCTTATGAACAGTACAGCTGTCATTTTTCACATCCTGCCCAAAATGTGTTTCCGCATACGTGGTGCACAATGGCGTGGATGCTGTGGGAAATCAACTTTTGGGTCAGATTAAAAAAATCACAGCGCCACTGTTCATGTTGAAATGTGGTTAACAAACTCCCCAAAATAATTGGGTTACAGGCGTATGTTGCGCAGTTTCTATGCATACTCATGACTTCACCAATTTTTCATATTTTCACTCCAGATTTTCAATGTTGCCATTTTTTTATGCCTCCTCATGAACAATACAGTTGCCATTTTCCATATCCTACCCAAAATGTGTTCTCACTGATTGTGCCGCTTTTCATGCGGTGGCCTCACAAACAGCCCATGTTGAAAATTTGGAGTGAAAATACCAACACACGCCTACGGTGTTAGGGTTTCCAACTGTAGTACCCCACCCTGTACAGACTGACAGGTGTCAGGGGTGTGACTTGGGATCATCGGCTGTAATGCTCATGCCATTCCACCCCCACCCTGCCCTGCAGCTAGTGACAGGCATCGTGGTGTGCCTCGTACTGTTCGGCCACAAAGGTCACCCCATTCTCCTATACTGCACCCACCTCAGCATATTTCCTTATGGAATGGGGTAAGTATAATGCCTAAAGACCCCAAAATACACCGGGATACTTGTCAGTGTCTACAGGGTAGGGTGAGGTACAATGGCATGAGCGTTATAGCTGATGACCGAAAAGCACACCCCAATGTCTGCCACTCTCTACAGGGTGGGGGTGGGGTTGACGTTACTTCAGTACTTCACTGCCATTCCTATTATGCATCTCTAGCACTAGTATTACCAATGCCAATGCCAGCGAGACAACATTCGGCATTGACAAATGCTTGTTTTGATGTGCTACCGCCCTTCTCCTTAAGCCTCTGCACAAGATAAGCTCCCTGCTCCCTGTCCTGTGTTTAACCCTTGCTTTTACATGGACTGACATATCAGTCCAGAGTTCATTTACATTCCAATTGTGTCTACAGCATAGGGGTAGTGTAGCAGTGAGTAGCACATCGCTCTTATCTCCTCTTTAGGTTGAAAATTTAACACCCGCAATGGTCAGCTTTGATATCAGAGGAGCCTGCCACAGCTGAACAAGTTTTATGGGGAAGGTTGCTCTACAAGTGGTATGGGGGAGGATGACTTTGATATAGTTTCTTTTTGAGACTGTCAGCCCATAAGAAAATTCTGCTTGTTCGTTTGGTTGTTTATTTGTTTTTTAAATTCCCATCCCCGGCAAAAACTACAGACAGACAAGTAAGAAATTATTTGTGTTTAATTGTGTCAGGTTTTAAATGGCTAAGTAGTAGTGCATCTCACTACATTTCTGAGCATGGTTTTAAAGGCCTTAAAAGTCTAGGGAACTGTCTGAAAGTCTGACAATTTAAAGAGCTCCTAACACAGCTGAGAGTTGAGACGACTTTGAAAAATGTAACATTCAAGCATACTGTAAATGTAGCTTATATTTTGTATTTTATTTTATTCTGAAATCCTCACCCTTATTTCCTTTTTACTAAGGGTATTTGCATGCATGCAGTATCTCTGCCCTTTCAGCTCTGGCTGCTTGCCTAGACTTGACATCCTAATTCTGTTTATGATAACAAACTACGTTGCAGTGGAGATAATTATGATGTAATATACTAGGGATTGTGATATCATGTATAGAGAAGAAGCAAGAGTAGGTACAGTCTAGGGCATAGGGATCTTGTTTTCATGAAACTGTTTTCATTAATAAAGAAAAAGGTTAATAATTACTGAAAATATATGAAGTAATAAAGAAAATGGGATGGAGCGGCATATGAATCTCACTTTTTTCAAAGTTTTCCTAATAATGTCTGGGCTCTTTAAGACCCAAGTCAAATAATTGAGCAAAATGGAACTGTAATATAGATATGCTTGACTGTAGAACTATTAAAGGTACTTATTTCATGGGGTAGCTGAGGGAGTAATCTGATTGGAGCTCAGCCATCACCTAACAGTGCGATAATCCACATTATCAGCACTGTCAGGGTGATGAGGTCCATCATACTAGGGATCAAGGGGCAGAACGGTCCCTCTTTCTGATGCCACATAGTGAAAGAAAATCAGCAGCCATTTGCAAAATCAGCTGTGCGGTACAGCTGTTCCTGTGTACTGGATCTGTGATGGCATATTAATGTCTTGACTCCCCAAATCCGATTAACCCTGGCAGGTAGTGGTGTTGTGGCTCTCCATCATTTGTAAGAGCTAATGCTGCCAGAAGATGTGTTGTGTTGGCAATGAGTGCCCTGAGCCTGCAGTTCCCCCTTCCTCATCATACATTGCACACCCTGATATGATAGTGCCTTAGCTGCTGTGACAATTCCTACCCAACTACCCTGCGGATCTGTCACACCCGAGGCATCAGTGATCCCAAAGGTGGTTTATCCACCAAGTACTGCACACAGTGTCCCCAGCATGATAAAACTATTCCCGCACAGTATGCACCCTGCCAGGTACTGTAGGCTGCTGTGTGTGCTGGTACAGTAGCTGTATACTAGCAATGCAACGCTGTATGTCCCCAATCACTTCCCCAAAGTAGACCTCCCTGCTCTCCCAGTAATACCCAGCCACCCACCCAGCAGACCTTGTAACCACCCAGTGCACAGTGCAGCGGACCTTATAACACCAAGGGTGGCCCGCCCTCCCAACACCAAGGGCGGCCTGCCCTCCATCATCACCACCATACCATGTCCATTTCCCTGCATAGGCAACAGAGCTATGAGAGTGCCAGAAAAAAACTTAAGTCCTCATAGTGGGTCAAAAATGTGGAGGCGGAGACCATCGACCCGCTGTCAATATTGTCTGTGGTGTTGCAGTAGCTGTGTGCTTCTACAGGCAGGCGCCCAGCAGAACTCAATATAGTGAGGGCTGTTCTCCTCACCCTACCATGTCTGCTCCCGGGCACAGTTAACAGAGGTATGGCAGTGCCAGGAAAAGCAGTGAAGTCATGACAGAGGGTCAGAAATATGCAGGTGGAGAGCACGGGCCTGCTGTCAATATTGTCTGCAGTCTCTCAATAGATGTAACGTGTGTTTGAGTGCCTCGGGTGGGACACCCACAGACAGTGGGCAGTCTCCACAGGCAGTAGTGTGATTATTGTTACTTGTCAGTTCAGTGTCCCACTCACCTGTCTAGTGGACCTCGGACACCCAGAGTGAAGGGAAAGATCAGCCCCCCCCCCCCATCACATTTGTAAATCCCTCCAGTGAGTTTCACTTGCCTTCTGTGTAAAGCATATTGAGCAGACCTTTGGACTTATATGCACAGTGCACCCACAGTCACTGCATCTCCCATAGGGGGTGGCACAGAACAGGACATAGCAGCGGCTGCTGTCTCTCTCCCTTTTGTTGCACAGCAGAATGGCTTGCCCTGTGGGTGTGTGTATCATAAATAATATAATATTAAACAAATAATATAAATAAATATATGTACTAATAATGTGTATAAAATGTTAAACTTAATAAGTTGAAAATTTTACGCTTGGTTATTAGTACAAATACTATATTTCTACTAATAACCAGTGGATGTTTCCATATTCAGATCTTGAAAGTTCTCATCTGTACTCTCAAGAGATTTGAATATGGAAACATACAACATTTGATTTGGGTCAGTGACAAGTACTTTCCCAGTATAAAAGGTCCATCTTTAAAAGTAGAAATAAAATCTAAAAAACATTCATAAAACCCCCCAGAATGCATGATTTTCAACCATTTTTTAAAAAACGTTTCTGGGACACATGCCCCCAGACCCCCCTAGATTGGTTAGGGATTTTGACTTTGCAAAACCCCATATCCTTTCAATTTCTTCTGGGGGAAACACTGGCACACCCTCCCCCAATCCCCCATGTATCAAATAAAAGCCCCTATCAAGCTCTGGAACACAATCAATGATCTGCTAAGCCACTCCACAGGAAATTCACTCCCGACCAAGATTACCTCTGGCAACTCAACTATAACCGAAAAGATGGATATACTTAACGCATTCAATAACCACTTTGTTACTGTAGGCATGGCATTTGATAACTCCCCTGAAAACATACTTTGCTCCCAGACTGCCAGCCAACTGCCTGAAACTCTGATCGCTTCGCCGGCTTTCTCGCTTCAACCTGCCTCACTGAAAGATGTAGAGGACCTCTTGCTTCAGTTGGATACTAGAAAAAGTGCTGGGGCTGACACACTTGACCCTTACTTCCTAAAAATTGCCTACCACGTACTAGCAATACCCGTCACCCACCTTTTTAACTTATCCCTGTCTCAGGGCACCTTACCACCTATATGGAAGACAGCACATGTCATACCACTGTTCAAATCAGGTGAACCTGGCAATCTCAATAACTACAGGCCAATTTCTCTCCTTCCGATCCTGTCCAAGCTCCTAGAGAAAATTGTAGATGCACAGCTGAGGACTCACCTTGAGTCTAGGGAACTGCTAAACCCTATGTAGTCTGGATTCAGAGCTAAACATAGCACTATCTCAGCCCTCGCCAAAGTTACTAATGACTGGCAGCATAATCTTGAGAGCAAAAACTTTACTTGTGCTGTTTTCCTTGATCTAAGCAAGGCTTTCGACACCATCGACCATAGTCTGCTCCTCTCCTCCCTTCAAACCACAGGTGTGGACCCCTCCTCTCTGCGCTGGTTTACTGACTATCTTATAGGGCGCCTTCAACAAGTTAAAGCCGAAGGAGGCCTGTCCCGCTTAAAAACTCTGCAAAGAGGGGTACCTCAAGGTTCTATATTAGGGCCCTTACTTTTTGCAATCTACATTAATAACATTGACTACTGTATAAAAGAACCCAACATCCATCTGTTTGCAGATGATGCAGTTCTCTACGTGAGTCGCCCAACACCTGAAGCTGCCTGCAATGACCTACAGTCAGAATTCAACCTTTGCAAAGCCAACTCCTCCAAAAAGCTGCTCCTAACGCAAAAACTAAAGCGATGGTCCTCTCCTTTCATCCGTACAGCTAACCCTGTGTCCAGTGGGACAGTTCCCCAAATTACCACAGTTCTAGGTGAAAAGCTAGAATTTGTTACAAAATTCAAGTATCTGGGAGTTTGGATAGACCAAAGACTCTCCTTCATTGAACATATCGAGGACTTGCTAAAACGACTTCGGCAAAGGCTTGGCCTGTTTTTTAGAATCAACCAATTTCTCACCACTGATGCCAAGAAACAACTGGTCCACTCTATTTTCCTATCATTGGTTAATTACGCTGATTTCCTCTACAGCCAATGCCCCAACTCTTACATGGCTACACTGGACACACTCTACCATTGAGCACTGAGGTTTATAACGGGACTTCCCTTCGACATGTATCACTGCACCCTATATGCGGCAGTGGGGTGGACATCACTAAAGTTCAGGCGCCACTAAAACGCCGCTCTCTGGACCTATAGAGCCATCTCTAATAAGCTGCCTTACTATATCTCATGCTGTCTTCCCTGAGTATAATTGGGTGATGTCTGGCGTTAAAGTTACTCAGCTAATACACTTAAGTACCCAAAGCAAAATCCCGACTGGCAGGGCAGCCATAAGCTTTGTGCTACCTACCTTATGGAACGATCTACAAAAAACCCTCACATTAAGCCCTCTAATCGGTATAAATGCCTTCAAGATGCTTTATTTCCATACAATCAGAGAAGTATGCAACTGCTTCACCCACTCAGACCCAGTACCGGTGTCTGCGCTGGTATATAGCCACGCCTAGACCCAATTTTAAGTACTGACCCCCCAGCTTGCTCCTCACAAGCCTAGTTGTTCTCTCTCTTATCCCCCTGTCTTATCAACACTAGGCCCGTCCATCCCCTTATCCTTCCGTTCCCAACCTCGGATAGGAGCTTACTACCCCTGAGTTGTGACATCCTACCATGTCCCGTACTTTACAGCATTCAATCCCGGGGCTCACACATACTCCTTTTCTCCATCCACCTTCTCTACATCCCATTTTACCAACTCCTCTCTGTGCACCGTGCCCTCCTAGTCTTTCTCCCCCTACCTCCCTCCCTCCCTTCCTTCCCTACCTTCGCCTCTACCTGGTGTATATTTTTTTTTCTCCTTCCGTTACTTCCTCCTGCAACCTTAGATAACCTGCTTTATCTTCCTATAGATACTTCTATGTATGTAAATACCCTGTAATCTGTACAATATCTGTATAATTCTATGTACATATGAACTTCTTTTTCTTCCTCTCTGTAAACAGTATTATCTGTATTGCCTTGTAAATACCTGTGTTGACCTGTATATACAATTGTTTATGCTCCACCCAGGCTTCTGCTCAATGACGAACACCTGGTTAAATAAAAACCTGATTGATTGATTGATTGATTGATTAATTGATCTTATCCCTCCCTTGTAGCCTAGTGGACCCCCATCCCTGGATAGTCCATGTATCAAATGAAAGCCCCTGTCATATCCCTCCCTGGTTGTTTTGTGAAACCCTACCCCCATTGCCCATGTTCCAAACATAACTTATATTCTTGGTGGTCTAATGCCCCCCCTCACCGAGTGCCAACCCCACTCATCTGCGCAATATCTCACCACCCACTGACGATCCCTCCCATCACCCTGGTTACCAGGTTTGAATCAGCTGACCACCATATGCCATGCATAGAGCATGATTGTGAGTACTGTATTCCCAATCACACTCTGTATTGGACAATGAGGTTAGTTCAGGGCTGTTCCAGTCACTGTTATTTGAAACAGACTCAGTGACCGAGTTCAGGGGGCAGGGGGTCCTCAGTGGGTGGGTAGGTGGATGACACAAGGATGGAGAGGTTGTCACTCAGTGGGGCCTCTAGATAACCAGGGATAACAGTTATATTTGGAACATGGCAATTGTAGGCAGAGGGTCTACTAGACTGCCATGGAGAGATATGACAGGGGCTGTCTTTTGATTCATGGACAATCGTGGAGAGGGGGTCCACTAGGCTGTCAGGGTTGGATATGACAGGGGCTTTCATTTAATACATGGGTTATTGGGGGACGGGGAATACTAGACTACCTGGGATGGATATGACAGGGGTTTCTTTTGATACATCAACAAGGCCGCAACATGCACACACATGTGCCTGTAATGGGCATGCAAACAGCTCCTTAGCACTGTGCACGTCCAACAGGCACATTTGCATGCTAGGGCTGAATATGGCCCACAGGACCCCTGGCACAATCCTGTTTTTGGCATACTAGCTCCTTTGGGCATATGTAGCCTTGGGCCACATCTGTACAGCTCATATTCATTTTGTGTTGCATCAGCACAGCCCCATAGTCAGACAGTTAGCATGTTCTGTTAGAGAATGGTAATTGTCTGAATGTAGCTCAGAGCAGGTCATGCACTATCTGTGGCACAGTGCTACCAGTTGTGCGGTGCTATTGGTTGGCTCTGAATATGGGGGCCTATATGTTTTTGGCAGTCACTATAATGGATGCTTTATGATTGTTTGGGTGTTTCTTGTGACTATGGTATGCTGCTTGTAATACCCAATAGTTACCACCCACTGTACTTTACCTACAAAACAGACTCACAGTATGTGTCATTACTGAGAATGTTTACATACAATTCCATTGTTATCTAATATCTGGATATTAAATTTTGTTTCTGGCACAAAGAAGAATGTTTTTGGTTCACAAAATAAGATGGATACATTTTAATAATTTCTTTCCCACAAATATTAGGCTTTATCTGAAATTTAAGCTTACAGAAGAAACCAAAGTATACTTTCATTCAGGGGTAAAGCAGACCCAACATATTTCACAATTTTTTTCCCATGAAAGCAAGTCTTTTGCATTGTCTGTCAAAGAAACAACTGCATTTTTTTTCAGACAAATAGGATATCAAAGGAAGCCTTAGTCAACACTCTTTAAAGTTGTACTTATCTATGTCTCATGGTTTCTCTTTATTCAAGAAGATTCAGAACATGATGTCAGACTCATGCACTGCACTGTTTATTGTTTCAGAATTGAAGCATTCAGTTTAGAACTGCTTAACAAGGTGTGTGTGTGTGTGTGTGTGTGTGTGTGTGTGTGTGTGTGTGTGTGTGTACTTTTGGGGTGGACTTTACATTGCCCCAAATAAATATTATTTTCCTTGACCCTCTGTGGAGCCATCATGGCCCGTAAACAAAAAAATTGGACTGCATCTGCTTATTAGTGGCCAAAAAAGTCACAACCAGACTTTGGTTGTCTCTGACTCCTCCCACCATTTCACACTGGCAGGATCTTCTGCTTCGGGATCTATGTTGGGACCTTCCCAGTTTAGTTTATTTATGAGTGACTTAAATCAAAATGTCACAAATATATTAACCAAATTTGCGGATGATACTAAACTGGCGGGGGAGTTGATATGGAAAACAAATTTCACACACTGACGAGGGACCTAAAATCCATTGAGGACTGGGAAACTTGTAACAAAATGAAGTTCCAGTCTCAAAAATGAAGTGTTTTACACTTTGGTAAACACAATCCCAACTATTCATATTTTATGAACAATGTAAAACTGTGTACTGATACTAAGGAGAGATATTTAGGTATAATCATAAATAATAAGCTCTCCTCATCAGATCATTGTAGTCAGGTCTTCAGGAAACATAATACTCTCCTAAGGTCAATAAAATGTTTGTTCATTTCACAGAACAAACAGTGTCTGTTACCCATCTATAAAACCTCTGTTATCCCACATCTAGATTCTGGGCAACCATTTTGGAATCCTAATTTAAGAAGGGGTATAAATCTTACTGAAAAGAACTCAAAGACGTGCAACAGAAATGATAAGGGGTATGGCACTCAAGAGCTATGAAGACAGACTCATTAGGAGTTTTTAGCTTGTAGACTAGAAGAAAAATAGGAGATTTGCTATTATTATATAACACATTAAATACGCCAGTATTTATGGATCAGTATGGTCTGCAATTTAAAAATAGGACTACAAACTTAAGATCACATAGTAAACAATTAGTGGTCCCTAGGGTTAATGCAAATATGACAAAAAAACATTTCTCAGTACGTTCAGTAGCCTTATGGAATAAGCTTCCAGTAGCTCTGGTCAGTAAGACTTCATTTTCTAGCTTCAAACATGGGTTGGATGACTATTTATTAGCAAATAAAGGGTTCCATTAATTCTCCCACTAGGAGTGGGAGACAGTCTAGATGGGCCACAAGGCCTCTTTTTACCTGTCCTTACCAAGTAAACCAAGGTGTACGATATGGAGAAGTTGACACTTAAATTAAATAAAACAACTATGCAATTTGACTCTTTGTGACAACGATGGGTAGTATACATGCTGAATCATAAACTGGGTTTTATTCCTTAATTTATTGGCTCTGTGTAGCCTTCTATTTACTTTCTGTTAGACAGCTATCATATTCGGTATATTATCAGTTTAGTAACTCTCATGCTTTTGTTAACTGTAGTTTCATTACTGTTGTTTGTCTTCTTATTAAAAAATGTCAATAAAGAGAAATTAAAAAAAGGTGTCTGTGCTTGTGTATATATTTTTTTTTTGTTTTTGTTTTTATTTTTGTTTTTTGTGCCTCCCCTCCTCCCTGGCTGCCCACTCCTTCAAGCTCCCTAGGCCTTTCCCAACTGCCTTCCCGTCCCCACGCCAGCCACTTACCTCATATTGCGGCACCCCCGGGTAACCCGGTGTATCCCTTCACCAGATAGGTCCCCTTCCTCCAAGGGGGAAGGCACTGGTGGGGCTGGCCAGCACACTCTATACTTGGCCCAGGGTGTCACTGAGGTGTGCCGGTCATGGGGTTGGCAGCCACGGAGGGCTGGAGACCATCATCCGGCCAGCCAGGGAGCATTTTCTCTGGTTTTCTTGGGGAAGTGACGCCCTGACATCAAGGCTGATGCTGACGTCTGCCACTCCTCTTGTGCACTGAGCCCGACATTCTGCTGTGTCCCCAGCCTCCACCAGGGGTCAGCAGGTGCTGGTGCACATCCCCACCCTCCCCCTGGAGAAGGAGAGCTGTCCCCAGACACATCATCCTTCTCCCCCCAGCCAGCCTTCTAGATGACCTGAGTCCATTCCTGAACCCGGGTCACCGGCATCGCAGACAGAAATCCAACCACTGCACCGATGGGCCGGCCACATGTGTATGTTTTAAAGTCAAATGCCACTCGGTTAAAGTTTTTTGAACAGCTTTAGAAATATTTTCTTTTCCCCTTCCTATGCCGTTCTGCACTTATTTTCCCTTCTGTTTCTGTTCTGTATTATAGTCATAGTTCCTAAACTTTCTTTGGTTTTCTCTTTTTAAAAAACATTGCAGCTATACAATTTTGGAACCTTTAAAATCTGTCTTGAATGAGCATGGTACATCTGGCAGACTTGGATGCGATTCCCACAACCTCTACATGCATACAGTTGTGACCCTGAGCAAGTCACTTAACCTCCCTGTGCTACCGGGTTTTCCATGTAAACTGGTCATGTGGCCCAATGAGCCTTACCTGGTTACCAAAGAATAAAATGAAAAAAAAAATAATAGATCATTAAATGTAAAAGAGGACTGTCAGAAAAAGGAAAACAGAAACAACAGACAAATTAGTAGTCATAGCCTACAACGGTTTATCACTTGCAATATTCTATGTCAGCTCTGGAGGTTTAAAGGAATAAGATAAACTTCCAATAATCTAGAGCCTTCCTAATAACATGGTGGAGAGACTAATTCACCTCTGTCTTCCCTTGAGCAAAATCCATGAATGTGTTTCTCTACTTATATTTATAGTTCCTGCCAGTTGCCACATTTGTCTCTGTTCTTTTCTATTCTAAGTATTCCTAGTATATCATTTCCATATGCAGTAACTCGTACTTACATTCCATACAGTCAGAACATTTCTATTAAGTAATCAATAAGACATGATGGGGTGTGCATTAGACACTTCTAATGGATAGCCAGGGGCATAGTGGGCCTCGTGCCGTCAACCCCTCGCATTGCATTAGAATTGTTTAATGCACATCCCTGGAGTATGTTAATGCAATTACAAAATGGGTCTCCATATTTTATATACATGAAAATTTTAAAATTAATAGGTTAAAAAAGAAACAGCATTTTGCCTAAAATTTACATAAACCAGTTCCTCTGCCTGCATAGTTCTGTTACTGTCTGAGATTACAGTGTTGTGTGTGTTAGACAAGTTGCAGAAAATCTAGCAATTACCTGGATGTAAATAATATATTTAATAATTATATTAACATTTTGTCCCAGAACTCAATGCGGAGGGTGACTGCACTTTCAGGTTCTCCTGTAGTTAACTAAAGTGAGCAGGAGCCGCAGCAGGTCAATTGCTGTCAGGACCGTTTTGCCAGTGATAGTAAGAGAGGATGGTGACAATGAGACTTGAGAGCTTCTCAGTGGGGAAAGAGAAGACAGGCCAAATCTGTTACCAGAAACCTAGATACAACACATACTGGATGAGCCGTGGTCAGCAGGCACAGAAGAAGACAGTGCAGTAACCAGCATTACGAAAGAGAGGGGGAGCAGCCTAGAAGCAGACTGTCTGGTTACATGGCAGAGAAAACAGCATGGTGGCACTGAAAACTGTCAACATTTGCTAAATAAATGTGAGTGCATCCTCCAATTTATTTTAATTTGCAGCCTTTTCCAGTAAGCATGCGAGGTAATGGGTGAGGGGTGGTGCTGCCACTGCGAACAAAGTGGCATTGATACAGAGCGAGGGAGTGGCTGAGAAACACATCATCTGGTGGCATGAGAGAGGAAGGTTTACTTTCATTTTCAATGATCGGCTAACCAAATGTGAGTGAGTGCTTCATTCAAATATGTTTATAATGTGTAGCCTTTTCCAATGAGAGAGTATGGGCTACTGTGTGGCTACCGAGAAAAAAAATTGTAGATTTTCAAAGCTTAAAGTTTCATTTGCCTTAGGATACCTACCTACTTAATGTAGTGGGGCTATAGGTGCCCAACCTTGTTGCTAGCTGTGCATTAGGTACTTCTAATGCATGGCTAGCAATCTATCAGAATGCAGGATTTTTACTTGCCATTTTGTAACACACAAGTTTGGTAATAAAATTCCTAGTGCTTTAAAGTATTCAACTTTTATAACAATTCTTTAAAAAAATTACTAGAATAATCGTTCCCATATTTAACTATCAGATTGAACTCCAAATATTACCTAAACTCATATATTATCAGGGAAATCATGCCAAGATTAATCAAGTCCTTTTATCCCTGTGGTCTTTGCCATGCCCAAGGCACTTAGATCACAAGGCCCACATGGGGATCCCAAGGTGTGTGTCTGTGCAGGCTGCTCTGTGAACCAGAGACACAGTCTCATGAAGAAGACAGGCATGGTGGGCAAGCAACTGAAGAAAGAAAGGAGGAAGGTAATCCAGTGAGGGAGACAAAAAGGCAACTTCAAAAACCAAAACAAATTGTTTCACTGGATGTCAGGGATCCACATCACGAGACCATAAACATGCTGCTACATTGCACATGACAATATTTACTAGCATTCTCTAGGCTTTCTATTCTCCACAAATGACTACTGAGTTATGGGCACTTGTAGTACGGCCTTAACTCTTGCAAACATTGCATTCCTTTCCATTCTTGCAGTTTTTAATGTCTTGACTGTTTTCTCTAACAGAACAGCTAATCAGAGGCCACAACTCAGGTGAGTGAGACCTAGTTTGCATGACCCTATCTAGTAGAGGCATTATGGGAGTAGAGGGAAACCCACTGGCAGACCAGAAGGGAGAGATGGAGGTTGAATGTGGGGCAGTAGCAGTAAAAAGAGGAAAAGGAGCACAGGCAGAAACTGGCACAGGGGTCAAGGAAAGTAGGAGAATGGAGGCAAGGCTGAGGGTCAGGGACAAATACTGAGCAGCAGAATGACTAGGGGTAAAATGCAAGCAAGAGTCATTGACAGCTGTTTACCAGAATTCTACAAGTCTTGGAAACAAAATGGTGGCACTCCAGGTGGGGATGGCAAAGGCCCAATTAGACATCCTCACCATAACAAAAACCTGGGCATCCAACAATAATGACTGAGACCTTGTTGTGCCAGGCTACATCATCTATGGGAAGGACAGGAAGAAGGGTAATAAAGAAGGAGTGGACCTGCATATGAAAGAAGGCATAGAAGCCACTGTTATCCAGTCAATGGGAGACAAGGGAGATGCAGAGTCAACTTGGGTACAGATGACATGGGGGGGGGGTAGAAAAATAAGGGGGAGTGTAGTGCACAGACCACCAAATTGAGAAGAAAATAAGGACACAGTACTGGGAGACAAAATCAGAAAAATCATCAGCAAGGGGAAGGTTGTACTTGTGGGACACCAGAATTTATCAAACATTCACTGGGTGATCCCAGTGGCCAAAAGTGCAAGACTCCATGTACTGATAGATGTGCTAAAGGACTGCTTATTTGTACAGTGGGTAGAGAACCTTCAAGGGAGGGGGTGTCCAGGTTCTGGTAGTCTGTAATGGGGATTTCTATGGGGAATGTCAGGATGTTGAGCTGCTGAAGTCCAGTGACAACTATTCAATGTGGATTCAGATTGATCTGGAGGCCCCTCATTCCAACTCAAGAATGAAGGTTGAATGATTTTTTGAAAATAGGTAGGTTGTTCAGGAAAAGACTGGCAGACAAAAAGAGGACAGAGGGTGTTGAAGTCAAGTGGGGGTCGAGGGATGATGAAGAGGGGATAGCTGAAGCAAACTGATAACCTGAATTAGACAGGTGGGCGAGAAAAATAAAATACAGGAAACCAGTATGGCTTATCAAAGTGGCAGAGAAGCATCTGAGCTAAGATGGCAGCATTCCAGAAGTACAAGGGACTGCAGAATGAGTGGAATGAGGAAAATATTTAGAAAAGCTAAAGGAGGTTAACAGGTCAGTCAGGAAGGCAACGGCAGATACAGGGCTAAGACCTGCAGAAGGGGGTCTGTCTAGATGAGAAAGCCTTCTTTCATTATGTTAAGGAAAAGACAAAAATGAAAGAGGAAATCGTCAGATTGAAGAGTGGGAGTGGATGGGTGGAGAATAATGGTAGAAAGGAGGCTATCCCAAATGACTATTTTTGCACAGATTTTGCAGAGGAAGAAGGTGGGTCATTCTCAGATTGTGGGATTAGGGCTCGAGGAATGCTGGGAAGCAGACATGGGGTAGGAATGGTATCAGTGGAAACAGTGCTCAAGGCCCTGAAAGGGAATAAATCACCAGAACCTGACAGCATGCACCCTAGGGTGCCAAGAGAGACAGTGTTGGCAGAAAAAGAATATCCGTCTATCCAGTCTGCTCAGTTACTCTATACCCCATCCTACCCAGAGATGACTTACTGTCTAGACAGAATTTTTGCCCTCAACTCTCCCATGACTTCTGCCTGTCTGCTACCCTCTGAGTAACTGCTGAGTCATCTCACTCTGTCCCAGCCATGCTTGAAACCATTAATGGTTTTTGCATCCACAAGCTCTGCTGCTAGGCTGTTCTATGGCTCAACCACTCTCTCAGTAAAATACATTTTTTTCATGTCCCTTCTGAATCTTCCGCAACAGCTTCCACACATGACCCATGTTCACCACTCCTGCTAAATGGTTCCTCACAGTTGACCTTTTTAATTTCTTTCAGGAACTTAAAGGTCTCTATTCTATTTCCCTTTCTCCCTTCTAGCCTCCAAGAAGTGCATGTTCTGTGCCCTAAGCAGATCCTCCTAGGATCAGCCCTGTTGGCCTTGGTTCATCTTAGTTACCCTATGCTGTACTGTCTCAAGGCTGTCTTTGTCTTTCCTTAGGTGGAGACACCAGAACTGGGTACAGTATTCCAAATGGGGCCTCACCAGTGATCTACAGAGAGGTAGTATTACCTCTCTCCTGCTGCTATCAAAAATCCTCCCAATACACTCCAACACTCTGATTTCTTGCTGTAGGCCATGTTGTACTAGCTAGCTTGTTTTAGGGAGTCACTTATGATGACTCCCAGGTCTCTCTCCTCAGAAGTGGTGCCCAGCTTAACACACCCCATCCAATATTCTGTCCTGGGGTCCTTATTCCTTACGTGTATCACCTTGCTCTTTTTGGCACTGAATTCCAACTGCCAAACCTTGGACCACATCTCTAATCTTTGCAGGTCCCTCTGTAACTCCCTTAATCCCTCCTCCCTGTCTACCCTGCCACAAAGCCTAGTGTCATTTGCAAAGAGACACATCTTGCCACGTAGTTCCTCTCCTATGTCACTGATGAACATATTGAAGAGGACTGGTCTCAGGACTGACCCTTGCTGCATCCCACATGTGACCTTCCACTCCCCCAACTTAACTTTATTTACCACTACCTTCTGCTGTCTCCTCTACAACAAACTTTCCACCCATCTAACTAGGTCCTTTACTGCACCCAGATTTCTAAATTCTTCAGCAACCTTCTGTGTGGCAAATGCACTGCTGAAGACAATGGCGGAGCTAGGGGAGGCGGGGGGGCCAGCGACCCCCCCGGACCATTTTGCCTCTGAGTTTGCGCCCCCCTCTGACTAGCAGTAAACCAACAGGTGCACCACCCACGGCAGGCCTGGCGCTCCCATAGAGCCCAAGGATTTAATCAAATGTTTAGTTCAGAGCCATGTCTCATATTTGAATACCTGAATGAGAGGCTACATCCCACGCTGGCAGGAATGTCTGTGTATGTTTTGCGGTCTGTGCTAAGAAATGACTAGTAAAATCAAAGAAATAGACAATTCAGGAACAGTTTACATATCTGCAGTAAGACAATCGTATTTTGGTCGTTGGACTATGTATCACGTACTGGTTGGCGATTTGCCGTTTTTCATGCAACTCTGATTTAAAACGAGTGAAAACTAAAAAAAAATACATTTTCAAGTTGTCTCCTTTCAAAACTGTCATTGTAGCAAGCTTCATTCCTATGATTGTTTTAAACATCCTATTTTAAGTGTGAATTTCTATTTTTTTAATATTTGTCATGATCTGTAATACCCACGTTGACTCAGTAGGCCCCCCAACATACGGGAATGCAGCTTATGATTTCTCAACTCTTCGTATTTTTGCCCATGTGTCATCTTAAAAATTTGCTGTATTAGAGACCACACATGACTGTTAAGAGCTGGCACTGTACGCTCCATTGTGTCTGATAGATGTAGGCAGTGGTTGTCGAGATCAGTGGTACAATTAAAAACTTTTACTTCTATTTTAATTACATGCTATGAAAATTAATTTTTTTTTCTGAATCCCGTCTTGTTCTCTCTGAATTTCAGCTGATTTGGTTTCGCCATGTTACCTACTGTCAGGGCCGGCCTTAGCATCGTTCCAGCCATGCCCCTGCACCTTGTGGGGACGACAGTCAACCGCAACTGTTTGCATTTAACATTATTTTTAATAGCACTACAGTGTGCATGCATCTGATCCACAAGCATTCCTTGTTCCCATTCCCCTACCACCCCCCCACCAGCCTCGCCCGTCACATCACAGAACATAGATCATTTATCATTTATATCAGTTATTTTATTTTTGAGATTCGAATCAATGTATGCTGACTGACCTGGCTGGCTCAAGCTAGATGAGGCACTTGACTTAATCAGACACTCATCCTGTCCTTTGTTTGTCTTCTTTTTACCCCAAAATTGTGAATGAGTGTCCAATTAAGTGCTCCATCTCACACCTCCCCAACTTGTTTTTCATTCTTTGAGCCCACAACAAAAGTGCTGAATCGGACTGCTCATGCCGCAAATTACTCAGTCTAAGACTGAAGTTAAGTGACCCTGGTGCCCCACGAACACCATTTCTTTATTGTCTGTTACTCACACCTCCAACAAAAAGTTAAGTTATTTAACTTCTTTTTTCCAAATTGTATTATGGAGGTGTGAGTGTCTTGTGAAGGATGATGTCCTTGACTGCATGTCCTTAAAGAAATACGGTAATGATAGTACCGTACTTACTCTTCTTCTGGCTCCTTCCAGGTTCAGTAAGATTCCTTCCAAACTGGTGAAGTCAAATTCAGTGTTGGTCCGATGTCATCACTCACACTGTACAGCTGAGAGGATGAGTGAGTGAAATAATGACACCGCTGTCATGCCAGCCTGAGCCTTGCACCCTCTTCTGACCTGAGTGACATCTGGTGATTGCTGTTTAGTTAATCTTGCCAAATGAGTGACAACTCTTTCTGTGTTATGGCCCCTATCTGTATGATAGGATTTTCTCCCTAACCTCTGTCTCTCTTAAACCAGTCCATTTCTTTTGCAAAACATTACATTGAGATTGATAATTGTCTAGTTATCTATATAAAAAATGTATTAAGGCCAGAAACTTAGGTCATTTTAAGGAATTTGCAAGTTTCTATAAGAAATGTATTTCTGGAGGAACATAAAAACTCTTGTCAACGGATCCTCCCAATCAGGGGTATCCGACATGCTTATCAATGGGGTCTCCTGCACGAACCCCCACACCATTGCCAACTCCCTAAATTCACATTTCACAGATCTCTCTGCCCTCACTGCACTCTTCTCGTCCAACAAGAGCTCGCCCCCCTCCCTTCCCCCCACGGCTCGGAGGGAGGGTCTCCCCCCCTCGGTTAATGTTTAACCTCAGGGAAGTGTCTGTACTGGACACCCAGAGGCACTTGGCTGGCCTCTCCCAGTACTCCAGTCCTGGCCCAGATAACCTTGAATCAAAGCTCCTCAAGCTTGGCGCTGTCCACCTTGCCCACCCAGTAGCCCACATCTTTAATCTATCCCTTGGAAGCGGTACCTTCCCTGATATCTGGAAAGAGGCCAGGATTGTTCCAGTACTGAAACAAGGCAATCCTAAACTACCGGATAATTATCGCCCGATTGCCATCCTCTCATCCCTCAGTAAGCTCCTTGAAAAGGTAGTGGCCGAACAGATTTCGGAGCACATCCAGTCCCAGGAGTTGCTGTCCCCGGCCCAGCACGGGTTTCGCAAGGGTCTCAGCACCACCACTGCCCTGATCTCGGTCAAATCCAGAATAAGATCAGCCATGGATCAGGGCAAACTCTCCGGAGCCATATTTATTGACCTGTCCAAAGCCTTTGATCTTGTTGACCACACGTTGCTTGGCTCACAACTGTGGTCACTCGGTCTCTCCCCACTCGCCATGAATTGGCTTATGGGCTACCTGCATGGTAAAACGCAGCGGACCAGTTTCAATAAAGTCCTCTCAGAGTCCCTTCCAGTGACCTCCGGTGTCCCTCAGGGTTCGGTACTGGGCCCTCTCCTCTTTTCCCTCTTTATCAACCAGCTACCTGTGGTGACCTCCACCTGCAGTATCACCCTCTATGCTGACGACCTGGTGATCCTGGCACACGCCCGAGATGTCGCTACTCTCAACAAGGCCTTGTCCGAAGGCTTTAACAAAGTTCAAACCTGGATCACTGAAAACAAACTGGTCCTGAACCTGAAAAACACAGGCCATGCTCTTTGGCTCAACAGCCAAACTCAAAACCTCGTCGGCCTTGTTAAAGATTTCCTGTCCTGATGGATCCTCCCTCCCCGTAGTGAACTCTGCCAAATACCTAGGGGTCACCCTTGACCCCCAACTCGACATGGGTAGCCACATCCTAAACATCTGTAGGGCAGTTAACTGCAAGCTGGGCCTGGCCTACAGGGCCAAGTTCAACCTCACACCAGCGACTAGACTAGCCCTCGTGAAAGGTGTTCTTCTTCCCTCTCTCAGCTATGGGCTGCACCTATTCGCTCGCTCCCCCAGACTCATCTTACTCGGTGGCACACGACATACAACAACATCTGTCGCTTTGCCCTTGCTGTCCCCCGCCTCACCCATCGCTCTGAGTTATACGATAAACTTCGATAGCTCTCCCCAGCTAGGTACCTGGACTTCAGGGAGGGCTGCCTCATGGACAAAGTGGTCAGAACTGGCACCCCCCAGAACTGGCACTGCTCCTGCCACTAACTGACACCACTATCTACCACCTTAGGTCCCAGGCCCCTGGGATGCTCATGGTCCCCTCCACCCGTACCCTCATGGGTGACCGGGACTTCGCCGCATATGCGCCCAGACTCTGGAACTCCCTTCCTGTGCATACCCGTTTGTCCTCCTCCCACCTGTGCTTCCGTAGCTCCCTCTGGGGTTTCCTGAAACTTGCCTCAGCGTGCGACTGCCCTAAGCCTCCCTAGAGAATTTCTCAATACGGTTGCTCTTCCGGTTTCAAAGTTTGCCTCCCTCAGATACTACCCGATAACTCCTGCTGTTTTCCTTGACTCTACCACTTTTACCAGGGTACTCGACCTAGGGCACACTGCCCATGCCAAGGTTCCCTGGACATTGCCTTTCTAAATTGTCTCTAACGTGAAAAATGTGTATATGCTTTTTGTTGTAATCTGTAGGTGACCTACTCACCCCGGGGGTACATTAACCTTAACAGTTATAAGTTGTATTATGACCGTCCATACCCCTGGACTATGTTACTATTTCCCACATGTTGTCATGCTGTACTTACTCTCTACTGTAAATAATGTCTGTATCCCTATGTTGTACTCTCCCGGGTCGTTCCTGAAAATAGGCATAATACTTGTCTAGTGTACTTACCCGGCCAACAAAAGCTAAAATAAAAAATAAAAATAAATATAGAACATGAGAATGCTGATGACAGAAAGCACACGAAGGTGACTATTTTGGTAAAAGATCAGTGCATGTTGTTCATGAGTTATATCACCTGCAACAACATAGACAAAGAATGTCATGTCTGAAAAGAGATCTGTGTGGAGAAGCAAATGTTTGCCTCCCTGCACTAAGTAATCCTGCAACGCTAGCAATAGCGAAGAATAGAGTTAATTTTCTGTGACAAATGCTCAGCATTTCATTAATATGGAAACAACTTCTGATGACGTTGAGGTACTACTACACAAAGGAATGACCATGAGTCATGTGTACATCACTGATTTAGTCTTGGTAACAAATAGAAGGTGAAATGGATTGGACAGGAGGCTAAGGCCATCCCTGACTACTGTCAAACTTGAATATGAACAAGAAAAAAAAAATAGGGCTCGCCCTTGCCTGCAGAACTACAGAATTATACTACTTGCAAAATGCATCTATTGTAGCTGCTGGGCAAATTATAAGTGAACAGCAATTTTCACTTCATCCCAATCAGCAGTCTTGTTCAGTGTTACAGCTGATGGGGTTATGCCAAGTCCAACAGTTAACCAAAATATGAAAAAAGTACAGTTGTGCTGAAAGGTTGCTAACAGTACCTGAAAAAAAAAAATACCAGTTTTATATCAAGACAGATGGAGGAAAGAGGGTGGTGGAGGGCAGTGGTCTGAAAATCATCTCCCCCCCAGTCAAAAAGCAATAGAGTTTGCGTTTTCTTTGCTACCACAGTATTCCAATTACAGAGCTAATCCAGCCAAATGCAAATATACAGATCACTGAGCTCTTGCATGCAGGTAGACTGGCAGCTGTAAGTAACAAAAAGCAGAAGCACATCAATTTCAAATTATCACTTTCGCTCACTACCATCTTGGTGCCCCCAAAATGACTGACTTGCCCCCGCTGGCTCCCAAACCTAGCTCCGCCACTGGCTGAAGATATAGTAAAGTAAATCCACTGCTTGTCCATTATCCATTATCCTAGTTACTCAGTCAAAGAATACTATCACATCGATCTAAAAAGACCTCCCTGCCACAAACCCCTGCTGCTTATTATCCTGGGGCCTATTTCTCTCCAGGTAGTCCACTAGGTCCTCCTTGACTATAGAAGGGGGTCAGGGAGCCCTGCTTCAGCCTTTCAATCTCACACCACCCAGCATTCTCATGTCCCAGTGCATAAGTGCGACAGTGCGGGGGAACACCAAACCAAAGTAAGGAGGTATCCGGTTACTGGTTACTGTCTACTCTTTACAACAGCTAACATGAAGGAAACTGTGGTTTGTAACCCTTACTACAACTGGGAGATGAACAGCACACACTCAGAAAAAGGTTGTTATAGAAAGGAGGGTGAAAAAGCGAAAACAGGAGACACCCTATCTAGAGTGGGGTTACAAATTAGTACCATGAAAGCAAAAGGGAGAGGAAGGAGTGCAACTGGAATAGAAAGGATGCAGAAGGGCACAGAGAAATTTTAAAAGACACTAGGCAAAGAAAGGAAAGATCATAGGAGTGATGCAGTGCAATGGTTGTGGGACTGCATACTTTTGGGATACCCTCTGGAGACAGAGGTGCTGCCCTAGTTGTGCTCACCTCTTTAAGTTGCAAGCAGAGATTGCTGGACTCTGAGCCAAACTGGCAGGGGTACAGAGGACCTTCTGCCCCACCCGAGGGCCACAATGTCTACTGCCGCACCCACAAATGATGCCTAGGCAGAGGTAGATTGGCTGAAGCTTGATGGGCTCTGGGAGGGTGGGGTGGTGGGAAGGGTACATGCTCCTCAGCCTATACCACTGCAGAATTCCTTCAATGTACTGCAGGAAAGGGGCAGCCAAGTGGAGGCAGTGGGAAGGGAGGAAGTGGGGGGGGTCCTCAGAAGAGGAGGCCCTAAAGAGGGAGCAAGAGGCTCCCACTGAGGCGGAAACAACTGCAGGTAGGGCACTCTATTGTTAGGGGAATATACAATATCTAGGAGTGGGCAGAGGAAGGGAGAGGGAAGTGATGTGCCACCCTGGTGCTTTGGCTTGGAGGGATGGAGAGCACATTCACAGGATCATAAGGACAACAGGAGGCGCACGGAAGCTAATTGACATTGTCCACTTGGGAACAAATGACCTGGCAAGGGACAGGGTAGGGGTAATACAGGGTAACCTCAGGGAGTTGGGGAGAGGCCCTAAGCAGGTAGCACATATGGTGCTTTTTCCATGGTGTTACCTATGTACAGCTGGAAAGTTGCAAGAGCATTCCACATCAGGGCGTTTAATGACTGCTTGAAGGTACGGTGCATGGAGGAGGCCTTCAGTTACATTGGGGACTGGGAGCCAGCCTGGAAGAATATAAAGCTCTATAAGGGAGATGGCCTGTATCCTTCTGGAAGGGGAACACAGTACTTGGTGGGCGATTTAAATGCTACTTTGAAGAGCATTTAAACTAGCCAGGGAGGAAGCAGTAAAACAAAGGGAGACAGCAACTGCCCATCCCTCCCTCCCCACGGATGAAGGAGTAGCAGGATGGGAGGGCCTGGGGAAGAAAACTCCCCTATAGCTGGGGTACAGAAAGGCAGGGACAGGGACAAGGCAGAAGAAAAGTGGGGTAAAACTCAGGTATGTGAGTATAAAAGATTAAAGGAGTCAAGGAAAGAGGAAATTAAAAAGGTAGGAGGAAATTCAAGGGGAGCGTAAGTGAAAAACACAGTCAGGACTGGGAGAGTGAAGCAGGGCAGTGGACAGGAGGGGAAGAAACTTGTGGAGAGCCAGATGAGCCAATGCAAAGAGACTTTGAAACAAAATTCCAGACCTAGAAGCCGTAATTGTGGAGGATGACCTGGATTTAGTACCCATTACAGAGTTGTGGCACACCAAGCATCATGAAAGGGACATTGATATACCAGACATTCTATGTTCATGAGAGACACAGCAGGGAGGAGGGAAGGATAGATTATTTTATATCTGAGGGAGGGAATCAAGGCCATGGAGATACAAGGGCTCCAAGAGGAAAAGGAAGAGCTAGAGGTGCTGTGGGTCACCTTGGAGGCAGGTTCCGGGGCTTCTATCCATACCAGGGAAGTATACAGGCCTCCTGCACAAGGGGAGGAGTTGGATAAGACAATGGGAAAGGGATAAGACAGTGGGGAAGCCATCATCAAAAGAACAAGTAAGAGGGAGGTGATGCTAGTTGGTGACTTCAGTCTGTCAGACATGGAGTGGTGCCTTCCAACTGTAGCTTCGGCAAGGGGCAGAGCTGTCCTAGCCTCCCTACAAGGGGATTTTCTCAGATAGCCAGTCACTGAACCTACTAGGGATGGGATAGTACTGGATCTGGTGCTTGCAAACCAGACAGCATTGCAGACATCACAGTGGGCAGTCACCTGGGTACCAGTGATTACTGTACTGTGTGGTTTAACATTACAACGGGAACAGAGGCTAACCACATGAGGGCACAGGTCCTTGACTTTAGGAGGGGAGATTTTAAAGAAATGGGGGACTGCCTCAGAAACTGCCTTGGAGGGGGGGGGGTTGCCAGGGAAGGCTGGAGGCACAGTGGGCAAAACTAAGGGAGGATATAACTAAAGCAACTAACCTCTGTGTGAAGGAAGTGAATAAAATAGAAGGAATCAGACCATTATGGCTCTCTAAGGAAGTGGAAAAGGTGGTGAAGGAAAAAGGGTGACATTCAGGAGGTACAGGAAATGCAGAAGGAGGAGGACAGGGAAGTACACCTTGTAAACCAGAGGGAAGCAGGCAGGGTGGTGAGAGGAACAAAGGTGCAGACGGAGGAAAGAATCACCAAAGGGGTCGCTAAGGGGAATAAGACTTTCTTCAGATACGTAAGTGAGGCTAAGAAAGCAAGGGGCGGGACAGTGAGGATTAGATGAGTAGAGTGGGCAGACTGTGCAGAAGAGGACCAAGAAAGAGCAGACATCCTGAACAGGTACTTCTTCTTAGTCTTCACAGTGAGAGGTGGGGAATGGACCACCAGGAAATAGCAGGAACAGGGGTGGGCACAAATCCATTTTTAGAAGAAAGAATCCCAAAGGGCCTTGCAGCTCTGAAGGTGGACAAAGCTAAGGGGCTAGTCAGGATACATACATGGGCTCTAAGGTAACTCAGGGAGGTGCCTGCCCCACTGACAGACCTGTTCAACAGCTCATTGGAAGCAGGCATGTTCTGAAGAACTTGAGAAGAGCCGGTGTGGTCCCTCTACATAACAGTGGCAGCAGGAAGGAGGCTAGCAACTGTAAGTCAGTCTCAGAGGTGGGAAAATTAATGGAAACTCTACTAAAAGAAAAACTGGTAGAGTATCTTGAATCCCATGGGTTGCATGACTGCAAACAGCATGAGTTCATGGGATGGGAGGGGGCTCATGCCAAATGAATCTGATGGATTTCATTGACTGGGTGACCAGGGAAATAGATTGAGGGTAGTCAGTGAATGTGACCTATCTGGTCTTCAGCAAGGCCTTCTACACTGTGCAGCATTTGAGGCTGATAATGAAATTGAGCAGCCTGGGGGGTGGGATCTAAAGTGGTGAATTGGGTTAGAAACCAGTTACCAGAGAGTAGACAGACGGTGATGGTAAACAGCAGTCACTTGAATGATGGAGGAGTGATCAGAGGGGTGCCGCCGGGCTCATTATTGGGATCGGTCCTCTTCAACGTCTTCGTAAGTCTTGCACAACCACAAAACTGCCACCTTCTCTCCCGCCTTTGAAGTGAATGGCCCCACACTTAGTGATCCCAAATCTGTTGCTGTTTTGTACATTGACCACCTCGAGAAATGCAGACTCCCCTCCTGTGGTACAGTATGTCCTCCGGATTCCAGTATGCCTAACTCAAGGCCATGCCATCCTCTTAATTTTATTTTAAGAAAGTTTCTGTCAATGAAGTCTGCAAACTACTGCTTCATCTAAAAGCTGACATATAGGCTAGCTGAAATGGCTTAATTCCCAAATTCCTTAAAATTGCAGCCACACTAATTACTGTCCCCGTTTCCAAAATTTTAACCTTCAATTTGAGTCCAAAGAAATCCTGAACATCTAGAAATTTCCTCTGTAGTACTATTGCACAAAAAAAGCAATTAAACTGTCCTGAACAACAATAGGCCTATTTGTATACTATCGGCTTTGGCTAAGGTGCAGAAGAGGATAGTACATAATCAGCTCACTTCCTGCTTAGACCAGCACATGCTACCCTGTGCAGAGCAACATGGCTTCAGGAGTGGTTATGGAACATGCACAGTGTTGGCCAGCTTCACAGACACAGTACACCATACTAAGGACAATGGCCTGCTGACTGGTGCCATGTTCGCGGGCCTGATCAAGGTCTTCAATTTGATGGACCATGATTTGCTCATATAGAAGCTGACTGGGCTGGAACTACAAGGACCAGATACTCTGTGGTTCTCCAACTATCTGCAAGACAGGTCACAGTTTGTCAAAATTGGTGAAGTCTTGTTCATGGCGAACACTGTCTCCTATGGGGTCCCCCAAGGAGCCATTCTAGGCCCTCTCCTATTTACTATTTGATCAATGACCTACTCAAGATCTGTAATACTGCCAAAATCCTTCTGCATGCACATGATGCTGTCATCTTTGTGCCTGGGAAAGACACCATCACTGTCAAACAAAGTCTTTGAGTACAGTTTCCATTCCCTTCAACAGTGATTCAAAAATGAGAAATTGGTCCTAAACATTCCTAATACAAAAGCCATGTTACTCTGGTCATCCCAAAAGGTTAGCAGATTTTCCCTAGTCTTCACTATCTCAATCTTAGATGGAGTGAAACGGGAACTAGTTTATGAATTCAAATACCTTGGTATTATTTGATGTTCACATGAACAACACTATAAGAACTATTTATCAAAAACTGGGTCTACTCTATCATATTGCAAAGTACCCAGCACCCGACATTAAAATCCGAATTCCCCAAAGCTGCATACTCCTCCCCCCACCCCAGACTGAGTGTGGCTCCATCAGTATGGATGCTGTTCCTTCCATGATCTGGACAAAGAAAAGAGTCTTAAACCACAAGGTTTAACAAAGGCCAAGAGGGCAGCATCTTTCAGAAAAAGAGATGTGCAAGAACAAAGGGCACAATTTGAAGATAGAGGGGGGATGGCTCAGGGGCAACATGAGGAAGTATTTTTTCATGGAGAGGGTAATGGATGCATGGAATGGCCTTCCTGAGGAGATCGTAGGGTCAAAAATAATGGGGGAATTTAAGAATGCATGGGACAGACATAAGGCAATTTTAGTGGGGGTGGGGTAGGAGGAAGTAGGCTATTGGCTAACTAGGATCTGCAGCCTATCCAGTATGTAGGGAAATGGGCAGACTGGGTGGGCCAAGCGGTCCTTATCTGCCGTCAAAGTCTATGTTTCTATATAACCCAAAAGGTTGACAAATTTGTATCTTCGAAGGACCCACAGTCACATCACTTCACCAACTTTGAATGACTTAGTTGGTTGCAACCCAAAACCAGAGTCCAGTTAACCCTAGCAAATTTCATGTACAAAATTCTACATGGACATGCTCCCCAATACCTATCACAGCTATTCACATATGGACAACCCCTCCTGTTGCTTCTCTGCAAACAATCTATTGAAAGTTCCATTCATGCACACGGGCATGGGCCAGAACTCTATCTGATACAGAGCAGCATCATTCTGGAACACTATCCCTTTAGCTGTCAGAGCTGTTCCTTCTACTAAAATGTTCACTGCCAAGCTGAAAGCACATCTCCAAGAGTCTAATGTTTGTACCTGCTTTGCATCTCTTACAAAACCCTGTTGACCATCGGAATGCCTTACTTTTGCACCATGTCACTTAATTTTGTATTATGATACTTATATGCTTGTGCCTGTTCCACTGTCTTGTTGTGTGCTCTTCTGTAGCTGGGTGATTACCTGAAAACGGGGCTTAAGCACCAGTAAACTTAACCAGTTATCAAAAGAAAGAAGGAAAGAAGGACGGTAGGTAGGTAGAAAGTGAGGGAGGAAAGAAAGAAAGAAAGGAAGGAAGGAAGGAAGGAAGGAGAGAGAAATAAATCAAGAAGGAAGGAAGGAAGGAAGGAAAGGAGGAAAGAAGGAAGGAAAGAAAAGAAAGAAAGAAAGAAAGAAAGAAAGAAAGAATACATTGCTGAGGAACTGGAAGGAAAAGCATGCCCTTTTGCAAATGGTATCGATATCTGCAACATGGTGGACACTCTGGAGGGGTGGAGAGAATTAGCAGGGAACTGGGAAAACTTGAGGAGTGCTGAAGAGCATGGAAGTTGGGATTCAATTCCAAAAAGTTCAAAATCATGCACCTAGGGGAAAAGGAACCCAAGCATTGAGTATTAGATGGGGGGAGGTACTGACACTCACAAACAGGAAAGGGACCTTGGTGTTGTCATATCTGATGACCACATTGGGGCAGGACTTTGTAACAAAGCAGTGGATAGTTCTATTGGGATGGTGGGGTTCACAAGGAGGGGTATATCCAGCAGGATGAGGGAGGTGGTGTTACCAATGCATCACTTGCTGGTGATACCACACTTGGAGTATTGTGCCCAGTTTTGGTGACTGCGCCTCAGAATGGACATATACAGTATAGAGCAGTCCAGAAAAGGGAAACTAAAATGGTGCTGGGGTTGCATGAGAAGCCCTCTGAAGAGAGACTGAGGGATCTCAAATGTACACACTGGAAGAGAGGAGAGTGAGATGTAACATGATAGAGATCTACAAATACCTCTCAGGGATAACAGGGTGCAGGAGAGAAGTCTCTTTCAAATGAGAAGGAGCACCAGGGTCATGAAGATGGGGGGTGTAGATTAAGAGAGAGAAGGGGGAAATATTTCTTCACTGAGGGGGTGGTAGATGCCTGGAACAGACTGCCAGCGGGAGTGGTGGAGGTGAAAACAGTGGGGGACTTCAAGCATGAATTGGATAGACATAGGGACGTATGAAAAAAAAAACAGGCAGGAAGGAGGTGGGGTAGCTGGAGACCAGTTAGGGTCTACAGAAACAGATAAGGCAGGGAATATCTGGGCAGGCTGGGTGGGACAAGCTGCCCTTTTCTACCATCAAATTCTATGTTGTTATGTTTCTATGACTAGTGACTCCATCAGTTTACCCAGAGTGGAGGTAAGACTGATGGCCTGTAGATACCTGGTTGCTCCTTGTCTGCTGTCTTGTGGAGCAGAATTGCATCTTCTACCCTCCAATCTTTTGGAACCACTCTTGAACCTGCCAAGGGTTATGCCAGTTCCCTGAGGACCCTTGGGTGCATTTCATCCAGTTCAGGAACCTTATGTATGTAAGGGTTGCAAGCCCTTTTTGACCATTTCTCCTATAACTGCCACCTACCCCATTCATGGGATTCCCCATGCAGCAGGCTTTATGCCACTTTTCAGCAAAGGCCCACCATCCTCCACCAGGAACACTGAGCAGAAGTAGTTGTTAAGTGCAGGTGCCTTCTGCTCATCGTTCTTGAATTCCCTGCTGTCCAGCCTTACAATTTCCCCTCTCATCTTCCTTTTTCCCCTAATGTGTGTGAAAAACTCTTTTTTCCCTCCCTTGACCCCATTCACAGTGCACGGCTCAGTGTCTGCTTTTGCATTCTTGACTGCCTTTTTGGCCTCCCTTAACTTTTCATGGTATATGTTCCATTCTTCGTCCCCCTGTTTCTCTTTGTATCTGATAAAGGCCTTTTTATTTGGCCCTCACTGCTTCCCAGACCTTCTCGAAGAAGCAGATCGAGCTCATGTGCCTGTTACCCTTGTTAACGGTTCTCAAGGATGACTTATTTGTTGCGAGAATGGCTCTTTAATTACACCCTCCTGTCCTCCACCATTCTAATTTTGTGCATACCAAACAACTTATCCTGCACTAATTCCTTCATCTGGTCCGTCTGCTTGTCTGAAATCTAGATCAGCCTTTGATGAGGGTATACTGGTACCCCAAGCCAGTTCAGACCACCTGGTGTTATAGTCACTAGACCCCAATAGTTTCCTAATCTGCACTCCACTTACCATTTCTGAGTTGGTGAGCACCATGTCGAGTATGACAACCTGCCTTGTGGGTTCCCTGACAAGCTGTACTAGAAGGCATTTCTGCAAGGTATCTAGCAGGGCCTGACTTCTGATGACCTTAGCTGATGGAATATGACAATCTTTGTCTGGAAGGTTGAGATCCACCACCACCATAATTTCCCCCTTTATAGCTCCTTTCTCTGTTTCTGTCCCTAGCACCCTATCTGCCTTGTCCCCCTATCCCGGAAGTCTATAAACCACCCTCATGTGAGTTGGCCTGCAGGTGCAGTGGTCGCACTACCACTTGCAATGCCAGCAGCCCGGGTTCAGGAGCAAGCCCAGCTCACTTTTGGGCCGGCTGGGGGAGGCTGGTTGAGTGTCTCATGGACATTTGCCACCTCAGGGGAAGGGAGGGCTCTGATCTCCATTGTTCTTCTGCCACCCAGGTGACTACAGGTTGCAGTACAGCTGGAGCCAATACCAGGGAGGGGAGCATCATCACGATGCTATCAAGGCATCAGATCGCACAACTCCACTGACCCTCGAGGGCAGGGTAGCAACAAAGTAGGAAAAACCCTCGTCTGTGCAGGATGCTGCCTGCCATCCTGTCATAGGTCCCACACCATTGACTGGGCTCTCACTCCTCACTGAAGCTAAACTCTGCCTCAGGGTTAAAGGAGGTAGTCCCGGGTGGCCCTTCCCATTGGGGGGGGTGTCATTCAAATGGGAGGGGGGACACGGAATGAGATAAGTCCAGGGGATGGTGGGTGATGAGACTGGGTGGGGTGGAGAACTGAAGAGGGTCGGGGGTGGGGCACTAAGGAGGAAAAGAATAGAAATACATACAGTATATACTGTATATAAAAAAAGTGTGACTTCTTACCTGTTGCTGTCATGAGCTATACCAACAGTAGTTCTGTCTCCCAATTCCATCCCCTGATGGACCCACTTCTACATCATCAATTTCTTCAAAGTCACAGAGGGCTACCCCTCCTCTTTTTCAAATCCTCTTATCTTGCCTATGTAACCCCTAGATGGCGCTATCCCAGGGGCTACTACCCCTGCCTGATTTGCCACTAACAGGTTGAGGGGCCTGGATCCAATGGCGGGTGCCTCCACCCAGAGGTCAGGGTTTGCAATAGTTAAACTAACTTGGTCACAGCCCTCTGGGACACTCCTCCCCCTTTCTTCCCACTAGTGGCCCACACAATATATCAGAATTACCTTCACAGTATACACTTACCCCCAGGTCTGGTTCCGGCACTGGGACCTCCTGTGAAATGAGATACAGTGCAACAATCACAGTACAGTACTTTAACATAGACAAATACCTCAGGCAGTATAACTTTGCTGAAACAAGCAGCTCTGATTTATTTAGGGGATATAACAAGGACAGGGGAAATCAGGTACATTAGCTTATCACTCTAATAATTCATTCCTATGGCTCTGTGCACAGCCTATCCCTATCAGGTTACTGTCCCTGGGTACCCAAGCCCTAGTGGCTAGTCCAAACCGTGGCAGCTGGTAGGGGCCCTTTCACACAGAGAAAAGGAGAATTAAACAGTCAACAGTACAGTAATTCCATTTGGATTTAATGTGGCAATTCAACAGGAGCAACCCTGAATTAGTACTCACGACCTCCAAATAAGATAGGGTCCTTCAATGTCAGCAGGGCTCACTTGAGGTACACAAACCTCTTCACACATCCATATAAAAAAAGTACTATACCAGGCAGGCTGCATCTGTATCCCGATCGAATTACTGCACAATACCGGGAGAACACACAGCAGATTCAGTTCCTGACAGACCGAGTGCAATTTTCAGCAATTCTTCCAGTCTTCTACAGGGTGAGCCTGGTTTCTACTCTTCAGAGATCCTTTGATTCTTTTCACAGGGACAGGATTCAGTCCTAACAAGCTGTTACACAAGCTGCAGACCGGAACTCTGGGCCTTACACACGTTTTTGACTAAAACTGCACACTGAAAAGCACAGGGCTCCTTCCTTCTTCACTGCCAAAGCTCAACTGAAGCTCCAACCGACAAAACTGGGCACTTCCTTTGAGTTCCTCCCAGTTCTTGACTGGATTGGCTGTCACTCACAATAGACTGCTGCTGTTGGTCCAAAAAGGCACTGAAGTCTAAACTACATCTCCCAGAGTCACTGCCCATACAATCCTCTTGTGGCTGGCTCAGATTATGAGTCCAAGTTCTGATTCGTCCAAGGCACCATTTAGAGCTAGCTTACCCACACTGATTGGTCCAGTTCAGCAGTTCAAAACCAGAATGGGGAACTAGGCAGACACAGTTCTGACTGCAAAGAAAGCAGGTTAGACAAACTGTAATTTCATTATTACTGTAAATGATTTCTGGCAAACAGTTACATCTTTCAGATAGGTTCCTTTGCACTCCTAGTGACTGCAAAATGGAGGAATTGGCAGCAGCTCGAGTGGTACTCAATCAAAGAAACACACAGTCCCCATACAAACTAATTATGTCTGCAAGCAGACAGCTCTTAAAGAGACAGTACCAGAGGTTCTAAAACACTCACTGATAAATGGCTTAAGCCAAACACCATTCAGGCTTGGAGCATTCAAGCAAGCTCCTGGAAGTCTTTTAGAGACCCCCATTTGCAGGGGTTACACCCTTCCCTGGCCTGGGAAAGGCTTTGGCGTTCGCGTCAAGCAAGTACCCCATAAGTTTTAACTGCAACCATATACATTTGCTTTAGGCTCACACATGTAATCATCAGTCAATATATCATTTTACCAAGAACACATTTCTGAAACATTGCAATACGTCACTCTTTACACAGTATTACACACACATTGTACCATAACTCAAGTTATTACCTCTTGTACATGAAACCTGAAGAGAGGGGCCCTTCCTATCAGTTACCTTGAGGCTGGATGGGGCAAGGGCACCATACTGAAAGAGCAACACAAGTAACTTGGAGTTAGCACTGAGCGCTCAGTTTGGGCAATGAGCTCGGGGACACATACACTCCTTTATGGACAACATTGAGAGGCAAATCCACAGGCCTCCCAAGGAATCATAACTGAGGTGCACCACAGGCTTTACAGCTCGACCAGTCTTTCTAGGGGAACTGTTACAGTCTCTGCACTCTGAGCCTCATTTTCAGCATTGTCCACACTTGTCAGGGAAGTCTCCATGGGGTAGAGGCTAGAACTTGGGCACTTTCAGCTCCAGGAGTTACAGTTTCTGAGTCCACAACACTTGGCTCGCATGGAGAGCTTTCGGACACTGGCAGTGGACTGTCAGGGCACTCAAAATACTCTTCTTGTTGGTTGTATCACCAGTCTGCCCCAATCTATCATTTTCCTCCCAGCTCAAACAGTTCAACCATGCACAATGATTCCATTTCATCTGATCTGATGCTTTGCACTTCACTTTCTGGGGGCATTGGCTCCAGGGATGAAGCTGGGGCTTAGACAGTCAGAAGGCCCAGCTTTGTCTCCAGTATTGACTAGAGGATTGCCCGAAACAATTGACTCAGTTCGTAAGAAGGATAGTATTCAAAGTCACTCTCACTTTCTTCCGATATGGACTGACAGTCATGCTCAACTGGGACTTGTGGAGGGAACACTTTAACTTTGCTTCTGTAGGTGCAGACTTTCTTGATCTTTTCTTAGCAGCAGCTCTAGTCACTGGTCCAGAGGGCATCTTCTAGAGGCTCAGACTCAATTAAGATTTGTCCAATGGGCAGTAAATGATTTCTATGCATTGTTTTACATCTTTGAATTATTCTCAGGCCTTACTTTGTACACTGGCAGATCATCTAGTTTGCCCACTAAATGAGGGAGATGGTGCCATCTGTCAGCAATCTTGTGCTTGCCATGCAATCCCAGATTTCTTAGCAATACCCGATCTCCCTCCTGGAGTTCCTGTGCTTTCACCTTTTTATCATACCTTTCTTTGTTGGCCAGATTTCTTTTGGCAGCCATGGTTTGAGCCAGTTGTGCACGCAGGTTAGCTGGGCCTTTAACTTTTGCACATACTGTAAATAGTTGTCAGCCTGAACCCCATCAGGAGAGACCCCAAAACACACATCTACTGGTAGTCGAGCTTCTCTTCCAAACATCAGGCGGTAGGGGGAGAATCCAGTGGCATCACTTTTGGTGCAGTTATAAGCATGTACCAGGGTGCTAATTTGTTGGCTCCATCTAGGCTTGTCCTTTGGGTGCAGGGTGCCTAGCATATCTAGCAAAGTGCGGTTGAAACGTTCAGGCTGTGGGTCCCCCTGGGGGTGGTAAGGAGTGGTTCTGGACTTTACTCCCCCCACAGAGAAAGCATCTCTTTGATCAGACGACTCTCAAAGTCTCTCCTTGATCAGAATGGATTCTTTGTGGAGCCCATAGTGAACAAAAAGTTTTCTACAAGTACTTTGGCCACAGTGGATGCTTTCTGGTCTTTGGTGGGGAAAGCTTGGGCATATCTCGTGAAATGGTCAGTGACCACCAGCACATTACTGATATTTCTTTGATCTGACTCCAAACTTAGAAAATCATACAGACCAGCTCCATGAGTGCACTGGTGGTGATGTTAACAAGGGAGCAGCCCTCTGGGGCAAAGCTTTCTCTGTAAGCAGCGACTACAATTCGAATGTGTTGCTCCACATCAGCCCCATCTTAGGCCAATAGAATCTGGATCTCACCAAGTCAAGTGTTCTGTCTATACCAAGGTGCCCCATGTGGTTGTGCAGGACCTCAGTACTGAGTCTCGAAAGGCAGTGGGCAGCACTAGTTGTTGTTTGTCTACTTGTCCCCTCTGTCTACTGTTTCTCTGTATAACAGTTTATTAGTCAGTTTCAACTTAGGACCTTCTTTGTATAACAGTGCAGTTCTCAAATCAGTGGGCGTAATTTGGACACATCTTTCCTGCATAGAGGGCTTCTAAAGCTGCTTTGATCATGGGATCGCGGGATTGAGCCGCCGAATACTGTCATTGTCCAGCTGAGGCAGTGCACCAATGTCTATTGCAGAAAAAGTGGCAATAAGCAGCAGGTATGCAATTCTCAGAGCTCCCAAGCAATCCACCATGCAGTCCACTGCGTCCGTGGACATTGTTCCTCCCTGTCAAACTTCCGGCAGAGTGCCCGAATGTCAGGTTCTGCTAATCGGACCCAATCATTCTGGGGAACAGGCCTCCGGGAGAAACATCAGCATCTATGTGGTTCAGACCTGCTCGATTCCTAGAGCATAGTCATATGTAGATAATGCAGAAAGCCACCTATGGCCAGTGGCATCCAACTTAGCTGAGGTCTGCACATAGGTCGAGAGGATTATTGTCAGTTTTACTAGTATTTTAGCCCCATACAAGTACTCATGGAATTGGTCAACAATAGCCCACTTCAAAGCGGAACTCTAACTTATGTACAGGATAGTTCTTTTCGGATGGGGTCAGGCTTCTACTGGCAAAAGGCCACTGGTCTCAGGCCATTCTCGTACTCTTGGTACAACACAGCCCCAACCCTTGCAAGCTAGCATCAGTGTGCGGGGCGTAAGGTTTTCTTGGATCGGCATAGGCCAGCACTGGAGCATGGGTAAGTTGATATATGATCTCATGAAAAGCAGTCTCACAATCAGGAGTCCAGCGGGCCCCAAATATCTTCGGATGAAAATACACTCTTTCAGTCTTGAGGGATGCTGACTTTTGGTATTTTTGTGGGTTGGGGATACCCTTGAGTAAGGTTAAGTAAAGGCGGATCACTCTTGAATAGTCCTTGATGAGCGCCGATAATAACCACAGAATCCCAGGAATCTTTGCAGTTCTTTTTAGATTTTGGGCTGTGGCCAGGTGGTCAAGGCCTCAACTTTACTTGGGTCGGTCTCTATTCCTCGGTGGATACTATGTGTCCCACATACTTTACTGATGTTTGAAAAAATTGACACTTATCAATGGACAGTTTAAGGCCAAAGTCCTCCAGTCGGTCCAATACCTTAAATAATCTGCTCTCATGTTCCTCCAGTGAGCTGCCAAACACAATAACATCATCTAGGTATACCAGGCACTCTAGTAAGTTCATGTCCCACTGCACGCTCCATCAATCGTTGAAAAGTGGCTGGGGCACCTGAAATCCCTTGAGGCATCCTCATGAATTCATAGAACCAAGCAGACAGATAAAGGCTGTCTTTTCACGGTCCTCTGGGGCCATCGGGATCTGATAGTACCCACTGCGGAGATCCAGCACAGAGAACCACTTGCTCCGCTTAGGCAGTCCAGCATCCTGAATGCGGGCATTGTGTACTGATCGAGGATAGTCCGCCGGTTTAAGGTGCGATAATCCACACACATCCTTGTTCCATTCTTTTTCCTCACTACCACAATGGGGAAGCATAAGGGCTTCTGGATTCTTGTATTACACCAGCAGCTAACATCTCTTGCAGATGCCGTCTCACATCATCTATGTCAGCAGGTGCCAGAGCGTGAGAGCCTCTCACGAAATGGTCTTTCGTCATTCAGCCGGATATTGTGCTCAGCTCTGCACGCATCCTACATCCCATTCTTTAAAGAAAACACCTGGTCTCTCTGGGCAAGCTTCTCACTGATCTTCACTTTCCATTCAGCTGGCAGCGGGAGTCACGCAAATCAAACAAGTCAGGCGTTACTCTGTCATTCTTCCTTGAACTCTTGCTGCTGGGTAGCACTGCAGTGTCTGCACAATGCACATTAGCCAGGATGCAACCTCTGTTTACTCGAATGTCTCTTTCAGACACATTATGAACTTGGACCATTACCCTTCTGGCATAAGCATGGGCTCTAGCGGGCAAAATACTGAGGCTTGACCAGCAGTCCCTCTGGCAAATTTTCCATCGCCTGGTGCATCCAACATTAATATTTTATTCTTAACATCCTTTCTGATACGGACCTCTCCTGTAAGGTACACTGGGCATTTGGCGCCAGGATCAGAGACTCAGGATCCTTCTTCCATACAATTCCGACCCGGTTCCTCTGGTTCTGTTTTTCAGCATCTCTGTGCCTCATAGGCCTTCTTAATTAAAGCAGAACTCTTAAAGCTCTACTAGTCTTTGACCCTGTTTTTCATAACACAACTGTGCCAGCCTTCCAGAACATATGAGCATTTGTTCCAATCAACAAAGGACACCATCATACAGTCCAGTGGGGGACACACTAAGGCTAGGAGTCTCTACTTGTTCGGCCACTCCAGCCACGGAGGTGGGAAAGACAGCCAAATTGGATATACCCGAATAGGGTGAAATTTCACCTCTAACCCCCATACATGCAGTCCTTCTAATGGTTGTAAGGGTACGCCTGACAAATGCTTCTGATACCAATCTTGGAACATAATTGTCATTGGGAGCCACTGTCTAATATAGCTCTTGTAGACACTCCGTTCACCTTTACAGTGGTCTCCATGGAGGGACCCACTATTCTGGACCAGTCTGGAGAGGCGGTAGTAGGGGCCTGGGCAACTGACCTTGCCACAAGGGACGTGAATTAGCATTTTTGGTGCCCTCACTGGGATCATGGTGCACCTCTTAACCACTGATTCTTCTCGAAGCTCTCCTTGTAGCCTATATGCAACTTTGTCAGTGTCTTTTGGGGACTGGCATTCCCCTTTTCATGTGCCCATCTTTCCCACAATTATAGCAAACATACTTTCTGGAGTTTGAGCTGGCCGAGGCGCCACACTGGGAGCCAGGCGGGGTATTACTAACTGGAAACCTTGGTGCCATCTCTGTCTCGTGGTGAATAAGCATTTGGAGACATCTCGTCAGTTTCTCCACTTCCATGGTCAAGGAATCGGAGTTCGAGCTGTTATCAGCAGGAGATACATGGGTGGGTACCCCACCCCATAGCAGATGCAGTCGGATATAGGTCAGTCTTGCATTTGCAGGCGTGGCCTTCATAAGGGACTGTTTTTGAATTCCCGGATCTCTCTCTCAACAGTTCGCCTCCATTGTGACATATCTTTTTCCTTGTCAGAGCACTCATTGACTGCCAACCTCTGCCCCTGAACTTCACTTGATGGGTCACCCTCAGTCACTCGGGTCATAGCCGCAGCTATTGGTGCAGGTCCCTCCCGAGGTCGTCTTTTCTCAACTCCTCGAATTTCTCTCATTAATTCATCATAGGAGGGTGGGATTCAGTCGATCTGCCAGGTGTAACTGAAGCAACAGCAGTTCTGAGAAGGGGCAGACTTAAGGATCCTGTCCAGCCTGGTTCGGTCCAGTTCAATCGCTGGCAAACTACCTTTTCTGAGGCATTCTTGCAACAATTTTTCCAGCCGAGATACATACACAGACAACAACTCCCTTGGTACTGTTGTGCATCTCTTACTCTCACCATAGGTCCTCATCAGAATCTGGGCTCCCATACATTCTCCAAGGCCTCAAGATAGGCCTGTGCAGTCGCTCAGGGTTACTGCCCGTTTAGCACGGATGGTAGCCAGGGCAGGACCTCCGGAGGCTCTCACTAACCCTCTTTCGCTTTCACCTTCCGAGCATTGCCATTCTAGCACTGGGGGCAACATAGTCTATCCAGGTCTCCCAGTCATCCTCCCCTTGGGGGTGGGAGGTGCCAGAGAAGATCTTCAACCTCGGTAAGAGTGCGTGACTAATGGCAGGTGCAGAAATAGGGAGTCTGCATTGGTTCAGACACCATTACGGGCACTGGAGCAGGAGAGGGTGTTGGGGAGGAACACCCCAGGTGGCAAGAATAGTTTCTTCAAGTCCTCCACAGTTTTCCTCTCCCAGCAACCATTCAGCAAATTTCTCCTCAAAAGTTTCAGATAGTGGTGGGGCTGATTCCCCCCTGGTCTTACTGTCCTTAGTTATCACTCAAGCAGTGAGGGCTCCTCTGGGTAATGGTCTGTGGCACTTTGGAGCTATCTATGGGATCCTTAAACTCTACTAGGGCCAGGAAAGTGTGGGTGAGCAGATTAGCATGCCGACCCACCACCACAGGGTTTTGTAAACCTTCCACCTTGGAAAGTACTCCTGCACAGTGTCCGTATTGATACCCAGGGGATGTCCAGGATAAGCATAGCATTTTGGGGTCGATCTCCTCCCAGTACACCACTCCACCAGCCGTGCACAGCTACTTCTGTCGGGGTACCCATTTTTTCTAACAGTGGTTCAGTAATATGGCCACTAGAGGACACACAATCCCAGCGTGAGCCTCCAAGATGTAACCCCTAGATGGCGCTATCCCAGGGCTACTACCCCTGCCTGATTGCCACTAACAGGTTGAGGGGCCTGGATCCAATGGCGGGTGCCTCCACCCAGAGGTCAGGGTTTGCAATAGTTAAACTAACTTGGTCACAGCCCTCTGGGACACTGCAACCCCCTTTCTTCCCACTAGTGGCCCACACAATATATCAGAATTACCTTCACAGTATACACTTACCCCAGGTCTGGTTCCGCACTGGGACCTCTGTGAAATGAGATACAGTGCAACAATCACAGTACAGTACTTTAACATAGACAAATACCTCAGGCAGTATAACTTTGCTGAAACAAGCAGCTCTGATTTATTTAGGGGATATAACAAGGGGGAAATCAGGTTAATTAGCTTATCACTCTAATAATCTACCATGGCTCTGTGCACAGGCCTATCCCTATCAGTTACTGTCCCTGGGTACCCAAGCCCTAGTGGCTAGTCCAAACCGTGGCAGCTGGTAGGGGCCCTTTCACACAGAGAAAAGGAGAATTAAACAGTCAGCAGTACAGTAATTCCATTTGGATTTAATGTGGCAATTCAACAGGAGCAACCCTGAATTAGTACTCACGACCTCCAAATAAGATAGGGTCCTTCAATGTCAGCAGGGCTCACTTGAGGTACACAAACCTCTTCACACATCCATATAAAGAAAGTACTATACCAGGCAGGCTGCATCTGTATCCCGACGCAATTACTGCACAATACCCGGAGAACACACAGCAGATTCAGTTCCTGACAGACCGAGTGCAATTTTCAGCAATTCTTCCAGTCTTCTACAGGGTGAGCCTGGTTTCTACTCTTCAGAGATCCTTTGATTCTTTCACAGGACGGATTCAGTCCTAACAAGCTGTTACACAAGCTGCAGACCGGAACTCTGGGCCTTACACACGCTTTTGACTAAAACTGCACACTGAAAAGCACAGGGCTCCTTCCTTCTTCACTGCCAAAGCTCAACTGAAGCTCCAACCGAGCAAAACTGGGCACTTCCTTTGAGTTCCTCCCAGTTCTTGACTGGATTGGCTGTCACCACAATAGACTGCTGCTGTTGGTCCAAAAAGGCACTGAAGTCTAAACTACATCTCCCAGAGTCACTGCCCATACAATCCTCTTGTGGCTGGCTCAGATTATGAGTCCAAGTTCTGATTCGTCCAAGGCACCATTTTAGAGCTAGCTTACCCCACACTGATTGGTCCAGTTCAGCAGTTCAAAACCAGAATGGGGAACTAGGCAGACACAGTTCTGACTGCAAAAAAGCAGGTTAGACAAACTGTAATTTCATTATTACTGTAAATGATTTCTGGCAAACAGTTACATCTTTCAGATAGGTTCCTTTGCACTCCTAGTGACTGCAAAATGGAGTGAATTGGCAGCAGCTCGAGTGGTACTCAATCAAAGAAACACACAGTCCCCCATACAAACTAATTATGTCTGCAAGCAGACAGCTCTTAAAGAGACAGTACCAGAGGTTCTAAAAACACTCACTGATAAATGGCTTAAACGCCAAACACCATTCAGGCTTGGAGCATTCAAGCAAGCTCCTGGAAGTCTTTTGGGAACCCCCATTTGCAGGGGGGTTACACCTATAAATGGTGTACCCCAGTATGGCCAGGTCCCAGTCATTTTTCCCACTGGCCCATGTTTCTGTAATGGCTATGAGGTCTAAACCCACATTTGTAACTATCATCTGTAGCTCACTAGTTTTGCTACCTTGGGCTCGATCCTCTTATGGTCAGGAAAAGCACATGGTGCTTGTGTCAACAAGGAATGGCATAAGGGGCATCTTGCACCACACTGTCCCGATTCTCAAATGCGGCCTGTGCCACATGGGGGTCCACCTGCTCCAGCTGGGTTTGTGCCACTCTTCTAGCAGACGCACAACTGAGCCTTGGAGGATGGGGACTTGTGCTGCCGTATGCCAATATGTGGGATTCCCAGAGAGCCGCAACAGCTCACCAGGGCTTAGACCAGCCCCGAGCTGGTCTATCAGACCATACACCACTCCTACAGTCTTTGCCAGGTGGGAGGGCTGCTGTGCCTACCTGTCAAGTTGCTGTACACAGGTTGCTATCACACTGGCACTGACAATAGATGCACACAGATATGAGACATGTAGGACTAGTGTAAAAGGGATGACTATCCGCTGGGCTTTAGGGTCCATATAGCCTGCACAGTGTTGTATATCAGCCCATATTACATCACTGCAGTTGTCTCCATTGCCCATGGACTTTGATTAATATGTATCACTAAGCCATTAGTTACTGTAATTGTGATACATGCCTTTTATATCTGTGGGTTTGTTATGCATGTACATGTAATCACTCTCTGATTTATGTTAAGACAGGCTTACCCAATCTGTACTGGCCAGATGTAATTTTGTTTTTGTTATATAAAACACTATTGTGCATCTATCCAGGTTACAGATACTGGACTCTATGCACGATCATGTGAGAATTACGTGCCAGAGGCATGTATCCCACCCGCGTAGCTCCGCAGTCCTGGACAGGCACAGGGTACATAGTATTCACTGCCACATGCACCCAGAGGGCACCTGTCTGTGGCCCCATCCCTCTCAGGCATGCAGACACATGGAGGACATTTCTGTGCACCAGGCACGCATTCAATTGGATGCTCGGACCCAGTCTGTAATGGATCCCTTGCGCCCACAGGGCATGGAAGTTCACAGAGGGCACAATGTGCGATGCCAGCTCAGTGCAGGTGGGCACCAAATCGGCTTCCCCCAACCCTCCTTGATGTCCCAGGGGCTGGGGTGGCATGTGTGGGGGGGGGTTCTGCAGTGCTCCTATGTCGGCACTGCGGCCGGCAGCGGCATCCTGGGGGGGCACGTATCCCTTATAGTTCAGTGTTACCCAGTGCAAGGTGTGCCTCCCTGTGTCCAGGACTCCGCACCTTTGTGAATGGTGCAGAGTGTGGGCACACCCCCAACATGCCCCCCGCCTTCCCCAGGTGCATTGCTGTCTGAGCGGCCGGGGGATTGGGGGCATAACTGTGCATGAACCCTCTGTGAATGACGCACGGTGTCTGTGGGACCCTGCTGTGCGGCATTCAGTCACAGCAATACCAGCACGCCCAGTGTACGTTGGCATCATGCATAGGGCCCATTGTGCCTGTATTGTAGCAAGCCTGTAGTTTGAAATGCAGTGAGACACAGCCATACAAATATGAGGATGTTACAGATATAGTTTCTCACATACTGTACCGTATAATGCCATCATTCAGTGGCTCAGCAATGCCACTCATTTACCCTCGAGTTATAAACTACAGCATTTCACAATGGGTTTTCATCCTGTCATGCTGTAGCACAGAAATCAAAGCAATCTGGCAGAAGTTATGAGGAGTTGGTAATAATGGTTAAGATACACAAAAATTATAATATAATTATAATATAATTGGGCTGGCAGTATAGCCTAGAGGTTAGAGTAACGAGGTATGAATGAGCTTGGTATATCCAGCAGATCAGATCTGGGTTTGATTCTCATAACCTCCACTTGCATACTGTGTGACTCTGAGCAAGTCACTTAACCGCCCAGTGCTCCCAGGTAGCCCCTGAAACTTGTGACTATTGGGCCTTACCTGGTTACCAAAGACTAAAATAAAAAAGTAATATTGTTGATATCCTACACGTAATAACAATTATACTGTGGTATTGGTAGATTTGTACAAATCTTAATGCAATATAAAATTATGACTGAGTCTATAACACTCTCTAACTCACCTTATTATGACCCAGACATTGGATATCACTTGAATCTTCACTGGCTGTATTAATACCTGGATATGCAGGGATCCAAAAATTATTAGTTGGTGACTTTACTAGTAGAATAGGCTAGCAATATGTAGGACAGCCAAGTTATGACTAGTCTGGACCATATGCATGTAAGAACTGCAAAGGACAAAACAGCAAAGTCTCACGGATTGTGTTTAATACACCATATGGGCATGTCTGATTTATAATGACTGGTAGGTTAGCGTGAGATACAGAAGGGGCCTTTTTGTTTATGACTGCTCAAGGTGCCAACAAAATAGGTCTTATCATGTGCCCTATACTTAACCTGAAGTTACATTCATAAGTTAAAGCTCAAGCTTGTTCTGACTGCTATCATTTTTCAATACTTTTGCATTGAGCTGCATTTGTAGGCAGACATAATGATCAGCGAGACACTCAGCTCGCAATTTTGATCATTAGCACTAGAAAAATAAAGTGGGACGGCATAGTACAATCTATTATCTCAGAGATAGTAACATCCAACCTGAATGTTGAGTTCCCCCTTCTGGCAATGCCTCCAGATGATCCTGAAGAATGTAAAAAGAGGCTGCAGATTTTTTTTTTTTTTTTTACAAAAGTTATACCACCATTCTTATAAATCGGTCAAGTCTAAGCCCAGTTCATCTGCAAAGGTTTTTAAAACTAAAGGAGGCAGCCCCATTTAATAAACACTGCTATAAAACCTAAATGTGTTCCAGATTTTATAACAAAAGTCAGCAAATTAATGCATTTTTAGTGTCTTTTTGTTGTGGTCCATTTCCCCAAGGTTGCTGGATGCTGAGTCAGCATGCCTCCAGGCTGCTGATGTAATCTAGGGCACTACTTAACTGTGCCTCTTAAGAATTTGTTTTGCTGTTAGTAATACAACACTGGCAACTTCATTGCCGATGGTCAGTGTCTGCTTTACAATAATTTAGATTTAACAGGGACCTTATCTGCACTAATTCCTACTAGGGATAGATGTCCTAGCCCTGGTAAAAAAATAATTTTAAAGTTCGAGAAGTAACCTGTAGGAGTGTCCTCTACTGTATCCACAATGCCTCTCTACGTAAATTAGTATGCAGACTATTGTTTTTCTGTGCTCACTACAGAAAAAGGAGGCTACGTCTCTCAGTAAAGAAGTCTTATAGCTAAATATGGTAAGTACAATGCCTTGTTTTGAAAATAAACATACAAGAGCTTATATTGTTGACGCCACTATAAAATACAAGACTGCACCTCACAGTAAGGAACTTGGAAATCAGCTTCTTATTGTACCCACAATGCCTTGCTATGTACATTTACATATTAGGTGCTCACCACTACCAATATATGAGACTGTACATCTGAGTAAGGCCCATTTAAGTCAACGTTACCAGAATTTCTTGTTGCTGTATGTAAATCATTGACAGCTCCCTTATATGACATAATTCTGGGGGTGTGGCCGCACAGAGAAACTGGAAGACAGCCAGAAACAAAGCGCTAATAAAACATAACAATAAAATGACTATGACTGCTTTTTTTACAAAACAAATTGCAGCTTCAATATCTGAAGTATGGCTGACAATGGCATACTATGTGAGAAAGGCATTTGGGGAACCTCCACTATCACTTTAACATCAATGTGCTACTCTCCCTGACTTCTGCACAGGCTAAAAAAAATAAATTTAAACAGTTATTGTGCATTACTGGCCTTGAGTATGACACAACCACAATCAAACAGCTTTCAGATTCTTGCAACAGGCACAGTGCAAGGAATAAGAAATATTTACAGACCTCAGCAATGTGACAGTCTCCCTTGATTATGTATTGAAGAAAGAGAATAGCACCTCAAATGACATCACCAGGGCAGAGACATGCTGATTACCACAGAGAACAGAAAGTTGCAGCATCTAGTAGTATTGCTGAATCTGACCACACAATAAATAGCTATAAATGGTATGAAAAGGTAGATTTTCATATAAAACACTAGACAGACACTTTTGTTATAATAATATTTAATGAATGATGCTGACAGTTTAATTTCTGTAAATTGCATCACTCATGATCTGTGCACAAGCAAAATCTGATTTATTAGCATTGATAAAACCAGCAAACAATTTCCAGCTCAGGACAGGACACAGATGTTGATGAAATCACATAATGAATAGAAGAAGCTACTCTGCAGCAAAAACAACTTTATCAAAGGAAAGACATGGGGCCAGGTTTCCATGGGCAGGGGAGGACAGCAGCCTCTATCAAACCCCTCCCTTTCATCATCGGTTTGGCACAAGACTGGTTGTGGCAGCCATGGGGACTCTAGCGCCAGGACCTGTCATGAAATAGAATCTTGTGCAGGGTCCCTGGCTCAGCTGGCTTTGCCACAAGTGGGAGTACAGCACATCTTGAGTCGATCTACGTGAGCTTTTGAGAATCGAGCCCCTAGGCTCCTGGATTTAAGGCAGATTGCCTTCCAGCTCGTGCCTATACCATTCGCCTTTTTATCAGTTCTTCTCTCTTTTTCCTCTAGTACCCTCCTTAATTTCCTGATGTTCTGTTCCTTCCCATCTTTGACAGCCCCCTCCTTAGCACCCTTTCTTAGCTTATTATGATCCCCTACCTTGCTCTTTCCAACCCTACTGCTCTTAGCCCCCATTTCTGGGGGAGTTCTAGATATGTTCCCTTTTTGCTCTCCGTCCTTTGTGGTTCTCCTAGCCTCAGTCTCCCCCTCTCCCCTCAGTTTAAGTGTCAACCAATGTAGACATCCAACATCTGCCCAATACCAGTGGAATGGAGGGCTGCTGGTATGGTGCCAAACAACAAGAATGGGGACATAGATCACCCAGGAAACTAAAGGCCAGTAAACTTGATCTCGGTTGTTGGAAACAGTCATAAAGGAGTTCCTGGAGGCTAAAGAACTACAGTACAAAAGGCAGCATAGGTTCATGGCAGGCGGGGTTATGCCAGAATAACCTAACCAACTTTTCTGACTGGGTTACAAAGGCATTGGACAAGGACAAGGAGGTAATGCGCTACAGTTGGACTTCAGAGAGACCTTCAACTCTGTAATACACAGAAGGCTGATTAAACAACTGGAGAGCCTAGGGATGGGGAACAAACTCAAAAGATGGAACGAGAACTGGTAGGGGAAGGACTCAGTGAATGGTAGTTAATGGGGAATTCTAGGGGGTCAAGGGCTTACTTGTTAGGTGCCACAGGGGTAAGTCCCTGGGCTAGTGTTTTTCAGTATCTTCAGATATGATACAGAAGGGGACATACAGAGGTCTGTTTCTTTGCTAACAACACTAAGATCTGTGGGAGGGTAGAAACAGAGGGTATGCCATGATTTGGGCAAAACAAAAACTGTGAAACCAAATACAGTGAGTACAAAACAGCGCAACCACATAGGGTGACTGTCAAAAGACAGCGATCACCGAAACAGTGACCTACGGTTTTTCTTCCTCCCTGGGGTGTGCCCCCCTAGAGTTTGTTATATTTAGTATGGGGGTGTGGGAGGTGGGTGTGGTGGGTATAGCCCCCTGCAGAGAGTAACTCTGGCACTGTGTTCATTATTTCGGCGATCGCTGCCTTTTGACAGTCACCCTGTGTGACCACGCTGTTTTGTGTTCACTGTATTTGGCTTTGCAGTTTTTGTTTTGCCCAAATCACATAGAACCAAAGCAGAGGAGGTTATTAAGGACATGAAAAGGAATCTAGAAAGGCTAGAGAAGTGGTCAAAGATGTGGCAATTTTAGTTCTATGCCAGCAAATGCAAGGTCTTGCATATTGGTAGGAAAAAGTACCTGGAAGTCACTATCACTGATAACTTTAAGTTCTCAGTTCCTCAGTCCAAGTCAATAAGGCATATGGGAGAGTGAGCAGAATACTGAAGTACATACAGAAGGTATGGCATTTACCAGTGGAAGAAAAGAGAAGGTATTGCCCCCTACAGGTGCATAGTGTAGCCACACATGGAATACTGTGTCCAGATCTGGAGTCCCCACCTCAGGAAGGAAATGGACCACTTGGAGACAGTTCAGAGGAGGGTTAAAAAAATTATACGGGGTAATAGGAGAGGATGGAAATGCAAGAAAGTGTCTGCACTCTGTACAGGAACTGAGAGATTTAGCAGAAAAATGAGAAAAGTCTACAAACAGGTTGCAACTGCAAATCAGATTTATTGCTCAATTACTCAGTAGATGGTAGGTGACCACCATGGTCCGACTCCAGGTGCGCCAGGTGCAGTAAGGGAGGATATTCAATATGAAGAGAGACTGGAGAACCTTAACCATGTAGTCTCTTGGGGCCAGAAGGGAGGGGGGCATGATTGAGAACTACATGGTTTAGAGGGGTATCTGCATGGTACTGTGCAGGGATCTATGACAGGGTAGACTGCAGGGACATAAGCACAAGGAATGAAAACACAGTAAAAAGGGAACGTGGGTGTGGGCTGCTGAGGGACAGATTTAAAAGGGATGTTAGGAAGCACTTTTTCTTGGAAAGTGGGGTGGACTCTTGGAATAAACTACAGCAGCCGGCGGTAGAAGCCAAACCAGTGACTGGTTTCAAACAGGGATGGGATAGGTAGACCGGAAGGGAAAGACCTAAGGGAGGGGGAAAGAATGGATAATCGTGGGAATAAGGGCTATGGGAAGGGCTGTGCGAATACCTTTTTCCAAATATTTGGCAAATATTATATTCAGGGGTTCCAAATGTTTGGGTATTTGGTATTCAGCTGGGTGATCTTTAAAAAAAAAAAGGTCTCTTCTGCCATTCTTAGGTGGCCAGTGCTGGCCTTCTGGCCACCCTCTAGCTCTTTTGACAGTAAATTCCCCCTTAACTCTGTGTCTGCTTTAATATTTTTTTTAAAAATATTAGAATTATTGCCAGCTCCACAAGGAGACAACACTGACCTTTCTCCTCAGACAAGCCCCACACTACACAAAGCAGTAAATTAATTCTGAAATGGCCCCCTTTTGACCTGACTGATGAATTGGGGGACTCATGCCTTCAGTTCTAGGCTAGCTCAGTCAGACCCCCATTAGCGTGGACTCCTGCCATCCGCCTTAATGATTCTTTCTGGTTTGCATCCCCCCCTTAAAAACAAATGCAGCTTGCATCTTCCTAGCTTTACTCACCAAGTGTTCTCTCATACAGTACTTCCTAATGGATCGTAAAGTCCATCAACAAATATAACAGAAAGTAACCATTTACATTAAACCAGGAACACAACTGAAAACATCATGACCTTCATTACAGTCCCCATTTCATTTTTTCTCTCTTTATTTCCTTTCCTGAACACCTGCTTAATTTCTCCTCTGATCCATTTGTGTGCATTGAGCCCCCAAGTACATGGCTGGGGTCATTCTCACAGTCAGCACCTCCCTAATCTACTCAAAGATCAGCAGCAGGCTGTGCTGTTATTCATGATTAGCATTAAACAGATCAAATTTCCCTTCTGTTACCGACAACCCTTCACTGCACTGCAGACTGTAAGCATGGACCCACTGCTGAGAGCAGCCACAGCAGGCAGCTCAGCTTCACCAAGCTACTGAAGATCATGACTGAACAGTTTTCATCAGAATGCAAAGTTGATACCATGCATGATTCAATGTGATAGCACCCCGGCACAGCAAATATTTGCACTGCCATAAGTTAATCTTCTGATTTCATGCAGCAGGACAGCCACAAAGTGACAAAATATATGTCACCGTATGCAGTATTTCTCCTTTCCATATCTGGTTCTCAGCTTAGGAGAGGTAGAGGACAAAAATATTCGTGTAAGTTACTGTTCTTTATAACTGAGCAAAGAAAAGCTTAGGTTTACAATTTTTTATGAAACTTAAGACACAGGCAGCTTATTTTTCTTCATCTGATATCATCACCAGAAACCTCATTAACAAAGAACTATTATGCTGAAAAACATAGCTTCAGCATTTTGCTTGTTGTCTAAACCATATTAATATCCCCTACTTGATATTTAGGTGTGAATTAATCATGGGTGTTTTGTGTAAATGACATATCATTCACTACCTCTGACATAAGGGGGCTGGGTGAATTATGCAAATCTTTGGCCACCACTAATGAGCTAAATGATTAAAACACTGCAAAGCTAGTCTATTTCTCCTAACTTTACTATTGCTGTTTCAGCCTGTTTGTCTGTTAAGGTCTATCTGTTTGAGCAGGTAAAATGCATCAAAGTGTATGCTTCTTAAAATAGACACACAGTAGGATGGTAGTCATCATTTGGTTGTTGCTAGTGACTAAATGGATAATGCATTTAACCCTTACCACTGAAGACACAAGTTTCAGTCTCCACACAGATCACAAGTAGCACTGAGTTGTTGTTCTCATCTCTACTTCCAATCAGTATTGAGCCTATTACAAAATGTCACAGAGAAACAGAGAAACATAGAAGTTGATGGCAGAAGGAGACCGCTAGGTTCATCTAGTCTGGCCATTTGTTTTAGACCTATTTTGACAGTCTAGTTGCCCTTTGTAGTCAGGGCTCCCTTGTATCTATCCCATGCATTCTTGAATCCCCCCCCCCACAGTGTTGACCCCCACAACCACTTGGGGCAGGCTGTTTCAGGTGTCCACCACTCTTTCTGTGAAGAAAAACTTCCTGATGTTGGTAGAGAACCTCTCTCCTTGCAGCCTGAGGTCATGATCCCAGGTCCTGGAGCCCTTCTTGACGTGAAAAAGTTCCTGTGCCTGTACCTTGTTAATGCCTTTTATGTACTTGAATGTTTCAATCATGTCCCCTCGCTCTCTCTCATCTGTGCTCCAGGGAGTACATATCCAGTTCCCTAAATCTTTCCTCGTAGGACATGTACTGCAGACCCTGAATCATTTTTGTCACCTTTCTCTGTACTGTTTCCACCCAGTCAATGTCCTTCCTGAGGTGAGGCCTCCAGAATTGAACTTCATAATATTCCAGCTGAGGCCTGACCAGCGATCTATACAGTGGTAGTACCACCTCTCTCCTCCTGCTCGTGATTACCCTCCCAGTGCAGCCTAGCATTCTGCTGGCCTTCCATGTTGCCTTCTCACACTGCTTACTAACCTTTAAGTAGTTTGTGATCATGATTCCCAGATCTCGTTCCTGGTTTGATGCCGCCAGTCTTTCATCTCCTAGGTAATACTTCTTTCTTGGATTTTTTTCCCTATGTGCATGACCTTGCATTTTTGGCATTAAATCTTAGCTGCCGCACTCCAGACCATTCTTCTAGTTTCTTGAGGTCAGCTTGCATCTTCCACACTCCTTCTAAGGTGTCCATCCTGTTACATATCTTGATGTCTGCGAACAGACACACCTTCCCTTCCAGTCCATCAGCGATGTCTACTATAAAAATATTGAAGACCAGAGCTTTTGCTAACCTTGCTAGCCCTGTGTACTACTGTAGGTTTTATTGTGTATCTGGAGAATAATGTATGGGCAAAAATATGCAACAAGGCTATGATCCTGTCGAGGGGTTGAGATGATGGCATATGAACCTCGAGAGCAAAGCACGAGAGGTCCAAGCTGTCATTTGAACCCTAAGATGGAAATATGCGCCAAGTTGTGTGAGGTTGCTCATACTGTATTTGATATAGTATGTGTTTTTTTTTTTTTTACACAGGAGCCATATTCCCCCCATATAAATACAAAAACAAACAAACAAAAAAGTTTGCCATTTCTTTGCTCTGTTCTATGATCAAAATTAAACTTATAGACGTTTACAAGTGAAAATGTGTAACTCTGAGCACTGGATGATTAGCACACAGTTGAGTGTAAGGCGAAAGAAGGATTTAACATTTCATGACCTTTGAACTGTGCTAAACAACTGTTTGGAATGTGCACAACACTACTCTGGAACGTGCGCAACAGTTTAGAATATGTACAACATATAGAATAATATATGAACAACCATATAGAACAAGGCTGTGTTTCTACTGAGGGGCTGAGATGAGAGTATAGGGACCTCAAGAGCAAAGCTCAAGAGGTCCCTGATGGCATCTCAGGCTTGAGATGAAAACACATACCGAGTGGTGTTTTGGTTGCCCATATATTATTTTTTTATAGTATATGGATTTTAAAACAGAGCTGGCTCTAGTACTTCTGTTCTTAGAAAAAAAAAAGAAACACTTACTTTTAAACTCTAAAATGTAAAATAAGTATGGCAAATTTGGTCTGATGTCACTGCTTTACTAAAGCTATTTTTCGTGACCTTTGAACTGTACTACAACAACTTTTGATGACCTTTGAACTGTCTTACAACAAGAAAATTGCATGTATGTATATACAATAGGGGCTAACCATATACCAGTACTATACCTATTTTTTCAAGGTGAGTCCACAGACACACCAGGATATTCAACCCAACTTTTTAAAGTAAATTTATTAGCCATTGCTGTCATATGGTTCTGTCATAATAATGATCACGAAATAGCGTTTGCTATTATGGCGAGTGTATATCGCCAAAAAGCAAATCAGCAATATACACACACCAGCAACCCAACAGCCAGCAACAACACTAAGTGTTTTTTCTAGGGGGGCTGTGCCCCCACATGCCCTCCCTTGTGGGGGGGCTTTGCCCCCCAACCCCCGACTATAGATTGCTAATTCCAGGGGGTGTATGTCGGGGATGGGGCAGCACTCCAGTTGCGGCACGAAACAAAAAGGCAGCCACAGGCAGCGGCAAAATATTGTCTCCTGGTCCCCAGCCCCAAACTCAGTACCTGCTGTGCCACAGCTAGCCACCCTCACCACCACACCACATGGCTGGCTCGGCTGCAGCAGGCTCACCTCTCCCCTACAAACCCCTTCCCTATCCCTTCCCTTCGCCTCGCTATCCTCCCCTTCTGGTCACCCTTCCCTATGTTTGATTTTGGTAGTGTTGCTACCCTTGCAGGGTAGCCCATGGGGATAGCATTGAATAGGAGTCGTCGTTTTGACCGTTGCTCATATTTAGTCACTATCATCACAGGATATCATCTTATACAGCTAAGATATTTACCCAAATGAAACTCTAAACAATTTGTGTGGAACTCTTGGAAGTCTACATGGGATCCCAACAAGTCCCTTAACCTCCCTCTGCTTAGTTATCTCTCTCTCCCTCTTTCTCCCTCTCTCGCATTCACTGTACCTTAACCCCTGCCTTTTCCTTAATCATTCTGTGACTGCTTAATGGCAGCTGCCAACTCTTCACGGACAGTAATGCGCTTTGGAGTATAGTGTGCATGTATGAAAGGGACTATATAAAACCAAATTCCTTTCTTCATTCCATCTGTCCTTCTGTTATGATGGGGGCATAAATAGCCCTGAGCTGGACATTGCTGATCAGTTTAGTAAACCACATGCACAGGTTCAGTGTAACCGTATTGCCCTCCCGGCCAAATTCTGAGCCACTAGTACTGTTCATGAACTCAAGGTCCCTTGACAACCCCAAAACTGGAATTCAACTAGCAGTAAATGGTGCCAGAACCAACAAGGAACTTAACTGTGTCTCCCAGATTAAATGTTATTAAGTGCTTATGAGGTAGTAAGATTGCAAGACTTTGCACTACTGCTGTTTCATGCTGTACATGGCCATGACAATTATCCTCTGCAGAGGACACTACCATGTTTAACAGAATTTTCCAATAACTAATGGATCCAAGGTTTTTTTTTTGTTTTTTTTTTAGTTGTTTAACCAGGAGTAGCACACTAAGCTGAATGCTTTTTTTACAAGTGCGACCTGGGAGCACAGGGAAGTTAAGTGACTTGCTTAGGGTCACACAGCATGCAAGTGGAAGCTGTGGGATTCAAACCAATGTCTGGTCTGCTGGATGCCACCAGATCTGCAGCTCAGAGCCTTAAACCACTGCGTTATACTGCCTCCCAAGGTAAAGATATACAGAACAAATAACTGCCAAGTACTGAGAACAGACTGATTCCAAATGCATAGTGTGTTCTGTGACATCAAGAGTGCTCAACAGCAAAGCTCTAGAGCTCCCCATGACATAGAATCAACAAAGTGTTAGGAACAGCCTTTTTCTTAACACCGTGGGGCTATTAATTTTGTTTAATAACAGGGTTAGCCCATTTTATATTGAATTTGTTGGTATTCAACAAAGATTCAGGATTAAATTCAACAATTATAAGAGAACTAGGAGGGATCACACTCAAAGACAAGCTCAGGGAGGGAGAGGGTGGTGGAGCAGAGTTGCATCCCTCCAGCTGTACCTCTCCACAATTCATTCATTCTTCTGGTGGATAGTGGTTCCTCTATGGAGGCACCTTCAGTGGAGACCAAGGAGGATGCTGGGAACCTTCACAAAGGAGACCCACAGAAGAGTGGCATGGGACCCCTCAGGGGAAGGAAACAACTCCTGGTGGGAGACTCAATCATTAGGAGGGTAGAAATTGGGGAGGAAGGGGAGAAGGAGGTAAGGTGCCTGCCTGGTGCCACGGCTTGGAGGGACAGGAAGCGAATCCTCAGGAGCTTGGGAGCAGCTGCATGAGGGAGGGAGCTGGATGTCATTGTCCACCTAGGGACAAATGACCTGGCTAGGAATGGGATCAGAGCAGTGCAAAGAGAAGTTTGTAGAGTTGGGGAGGGGCCTTAGACAAGTAGCGCATATGGTAACCTTCTCAGAGGTGCTTCCTGACTATGGCAAGGGTGATGCTAGGGTACTCCTCACCATGGAATTCAATAAATGGTTGAAAAACTGGTGTGGAGCTCAGGGTTTTGGCTTCATTGGGAACTGGGTAGCCACCTGGAGGGATGCAGACCCATACTGGTGCGATGGTCTGCATCTGTCCAGGGGGGAACCAGGATCCTAGGTGAGAGGTTTAAATGCTTCATTGGCAAGCATTTAAACTAGCCAAGGGGGGAGGCACTGAAAAGGAGCAGGGAAATCCCAGCCTCCCCCCAAAAAACCCGGTAATTAGTGAGGTAAACACCAAGGTAGAGAAGTCATTAGGGAGAAGGACAGAGGTAAATGTAAAAAAAGGCAAAGACAGTAAGGACAGAAATGGGGCTAAAAGGGGTAAGGCCATCAAAAAGTGGAGGGTGATGAGTACCAATGCCTGTAGTCTGTGTAACAAGCTCCCTGAACTAGTGGCCTTGATGGAAGAGGGTTGCCTGGATATTGTGGCAGTCACAGAAACATGGTACACAGAGAACCATGACTGGGATGTCAACATACCAGGATACACAATCTACAGGAGGGACAGGGAGGGTAAAAGAGGAGGAGGAGTAGCTCTCTATGTAAAGGAAGGGATCAAAGCAACAGAACTAAAGAGTAAACAGGGAGCAGATGAGGCACCTGGGTCACCCTGGAGACAGGAAATGGCACCACAATCCACATGGGGGTTGCATACAGACCTCCATCTCAGGGGGAAGGAATGGACAAGGAAATGATAGAAGGCTTCCTTAGAACGGCAGAAAAAGGGGAGATACTGTTGATGGGGGACCTGAATATGCCAGATGTTAACTGGAGCACCTTTGCTGCAGGCACATCCAAGAGCATGATCATTCTTGATACCCTACAGGGGGCATGCCTCAGACAGCTAGTACTGGAACCCACTCAGGAATGAGCAATCTTAGACCTGGTACTCTCAAATGGGGATGGAGAAAGAATCTCAGATTTAGAAGTGGGTAGCCATCTGGGAACAAGCGACCACCAAACAGTGTGGTTCACGATAAACACAGCCATACAATCAAGACATACAAAAGCAAGAGTATTGGACTTTAGGAGGGCTGACTTTGGGAAAATGAGAGACTGCCTCAGAAAAGCACTAGTAAACAGGCAAGAAAGAGGGTGGAGGAACAATGGGGAGTAATCAAAACAGCCATCACAGAGGCAACAAGCCTTTGTGTAAAGCAAATCAACAAAACACAATGAAGGAAAAAAACGCTATGGTTCTCAAAAGAGGTGGCAGGGAAGGTTAAGGAGAAAAGGATAGCATTCAGGAAATATAAGGAAACACCGAAGAAGCAGGACAGAGAACTTTATCAGTTAAAGCAGGAAGAGGCTGGGAAGGCAGTCAGAATAGCAAAGGCCCAAACCAAGGACAGGATAGCCAACTCTGTTAAGAAGGGGGATAAGACCTTTTATAGGTACATTAGGGAGCGAAGAAAGGCCAAAGGAGGGATACTGAGGCTTAATAAAGGGGAGGGAATGTGGATAGATGGTGACAGTGAAAAAGCAGGGATACTGAACGAATATTTCTGCTCAGTATTCACAAAGGAAGAGGAGGGGGAGGTACCTAAACCAAACAAGAGAAACACTCTGAAGATGGGGGACGATACCAGTCCATTTACAGAAGAAAGGGTTCTGAAAGAACTAATAAAATTGAAGGTAGACAAAGCAATGGGGCCTGATGGGATTCACCCAAGAATTCTAAAGGAACTAAGCGTAGAACTAGTGACACCACTGACTACTCTCTTTAACAAATCATGGGAGGATGGGGTGGTACCTGAGGACTGGAGGAGGGCGGATGTGATTCCTCTTCACAAAAGTGGGAGCAGTACAGAGGCAGGAAACTACAGACCAGTTAGTTTGACCTCAGTGTTAGGGAAAAGGATGGAATCACTTCTGAAGGAAAGAATTGTTGAGTACCTAGAGGCCAGTGGGGCACAGGACCCAAGGCAGCATGGATTCACGATGGGAAGGTCGTGTCAGACGAATCTAATAGATTTATTTGACTGGGTGACCAAAGTAGTAGACCAGGGAGGGGCTGAGGACATGGCCTACCTAGATATTAGCAAGGCATTTGATACAGTCCCACACAAAAGATTAATACACAAGTTAGCCAGCCTTGGAGTGGGTCCCAAGGTGGTAGCCTGACAAAAAATCGCAGACAACAGGACGCAAAGGGTAGTAGTAAATGGAGTCCACAGTGAAGAAAGGAGGGTTACTAGTGGGGTACCGCAGGGTTCAATACTAGGACCGGTCCTTTTTAATGTCTTTATAAGTGACATTGCAGAGGAACTGGAAGGAAAAGTATGTCTCTTTGCAGACGACACAAAGACCTGCAACAAGATTGATACACAAGATGGAGTGGAAAGGATGAGAAGACACTTGGCAAGGTTGGAGGAATGGTCAGATGTATGGCAGCTCAGACTCAATGCAAAGAAGTGCAAGGTAATGCACCTGGGAAACAAAAACCCAGGGGAAGAGTACACAGTGGGGGGTGAGATACTGACAACAGTAAAAATGGAAAGGGACCTGGGGGTAATTATATCAGATGACCTAAAGGTGGGCAAGCAATGTGACAAGGCAGTAAGGAAAGCTGGGGGGATACTGGGATGCATAGGGAGAGGAGGCAACAATAGTAGAAAACAGGAAGTTGTTATCCCTCTGTACAGACAGTTGGTGAGACCCCATCTGCAGTACTTTGTGTAGTTCTAGAGACCCCATCTCCGCAAAGACATAGACAGAGTGGAGGCTGTCCAGAGGAGGGCAACCAAAAAAGAAAGACTGAAGGAGCTTAATATGCATACCCTTGAGGAAAGAAGGGAGAGAGGGGACAAGACAGAAACTTTCAAGTACCTCAAGGGAATCAACAAAGTCCAAGAGGGTAGCATCTTTCACAAAAAGAGGTGTGCAAGAACAAGGGGGCACAATTTGAATATAGAGGGGGGACGGCTCAGCGGTAATGTGAGGAAGTATTTTTCATAGAGAGGGTTGTGGATGCATGGAACAGCCTCCCTGAGGAGGTTGTGGAGCCAAGAATAGTGGAGGAATTCAAGAATGCATGGGACAGACATAAGGCAGTCCTAGTGGGGGGTAGGAGGAAGTAAGCAATTGGTTAACTAGGATCTGCAGCTTATCTGTTAGGTAGGAAAATGGGCAGACTAGGTGGGCCAAGCGGTCCTTATCTGCCGTCACATTCTATGTTTCTATGTTAAGCAAAAAGCTGTTTCAGTTGTGGTTTTTAAACTGCAGATGGATGCGCTCATGCTCTGATGAAAAATCGGATTGACTGATTTTGTGGGGAAATCTTTTTCTCAGTGGTCTTCGTGAAGTGATTCACAGATTTGGTTGTTGCCAGTTGGCTGCTAACAACAACTTTTTGAAACCACTGTCAACACAAGTCTCTCACAAGTACTGTTGCAATTTCGGTATCATGAATTTTGTAGTGCTGGTGCTTCTGCAACCAGAGGTCCATGTGTAGGTCTTACACCTGCAGCTACAGAAGTGCAGGCCTGTCAAATGTGTGTATGTCTTACAGTGTGCATGAGTACCTGAGGCTACTGAAGCACTGGCCCAATAGGGGCCTGCACTTCTACAAGGAAAAGAAACTCTTGTGATTTGCATCTGGGGTTTTGTGTCTATAGCTGCAGGGGCCTGTACTTCTATACCTAGAAGCAGTGTTGTGATTTGAGTGACATGGATTTCTTTCGGCAGTGACAAGGGTGTATGTCTTATGATGTGCATGTTATACAAATCCACAAATGCAGCAGATCAGTGTGTCATCTGGAAACACCTTTATGTCATTTGTCTTATCTGATAACGGCTGTCTGTGGTTGCTTGTGTGGTCTTGTCCTTTTGCTGCTTTTGGGGTGGGGGGTGAAAAAAGCCATATTTCATTACTTTTGTGGCATTAGGTTGAACCTTAACTGGTGCATTAATGCAGTTGTTTGTGAAGAATATATTGTATAAATGTACTGTTTTGAGTGAAGAAAGGTAGCTCTGATACTGTGCTGTTTGAATAGGATTTTGCATATTGTATGGACATGGAGGTGGGTCGCCAGCAGAGGGACCTCGTTGCTCTTAGTGCCTCACCCTCCCCATTGTATTAGAGTTTACTGCTGCATCGTTGCCTGATAAGAGCAGGGTATTGCTCTTACCAAACTATTTTGTGATTATTGTATGTATCTTTGATAGTCGTAGGCATCTTTGGCGTAGTGTGGCCAAATGAGATCACAGGTGGATGGGCTGAGAGAAACAATCAGAGCACTGGAAATCAGCATCAAATGATAACAGGCCTGCTAAACCAAACTGAGAAATAACAGGTTATTTAATGCTGCAAAATAATTGTTATGGTGGTGATGTGTTTTGAGGTGTTGGTTGGGGGTGGGTATTTATTGGCATGAGTTACAAATTGTATTTTGTGGGTTAGGGCAAATAATGGGTATTACTAATGTTACCTTACCAACATGGCTGCAAGAAAGTTAAAAAAAAAAAAAACATTCTGGAAGGCATGGATCTCAGAGGGACCGGCATCCTGGCTGGCTATATAATACAGTTGGTATAATATGTACTTATAAAGACACAGCCAAAGCTACCTTTCAGCGAATCAGGATGCAGGACATTTGCTACCCATTTTATAATGTATTATAAGGTAGAATTATGCCAGAACAGTCTGTAATCCTTGGTAACACTCCCTGCATATGATAGCACTATCGTTACATGTCAGTCACTTCAAATATTTTGCTTTTTATCACATTTCTTGCTTATTTGGGGAGAGGGTAATAAGCAGTAGTATTAATTCCTCGTTTAATTAATATTTTCTTGCTTTTTAATCAAAAGAAATAAATCATTGTTGCATTCAACATTAAAACATTTTAACTAATTTTTGTACAATGTTCACGCTTGCTTAAAACATTTTGCATTTATTTTTCAGTTTTTCTTCTTCCTGTATGTAATAAGTCAGACTATTGAAACACTCTGTACTGAGAGTTATCTGGAGGTGCGATGCGATATCTGTAGCTGGTCCAGAATGCTACAGCTCGGTGGACTGTGGGAACTTCTCAGAGGGCCCATTAACATATCTGTCCCGCATGCTCTGTACTGGTTGCCTGTGTGTAGGCACATCACTTTCAAGGTATGTTTGGTGATATCCAAGGTCCTATGCAGTTTGGGCCGCGACTACTTGAAAGATCTCCTGGTTGCTCACTGCCCAATTTGACTTCTTCACTCCTCCAATGCAGACTTATTTGTTGTCCCATTTTCTCGCCTGAAACAGTCCAAGGGCATGGCATTTGGTGAGGCAGCTCCACCTTTGCCGTGGAAATCATTAACTGGGAGTGTCCCCTGAGCCTGCATGGTAGAGTCCTTTAAAGCCTCTTTGAAAACATATTTGTTCACACTGTCATTCCCAGATAGTTTTAAATCTAACATAAATCGTATGTATTACTGCTTTATTTATAAAAAAATGTATTGTTGTTCTATGTTTATTGCTATTTATGGATTATAATATGTCAAGAGCCCCTGGAATAGTACAATGTATAAATACAATTTTCCTTGTCTTATAATGCATCAGAAAACGGGAATGCTGATCTACACACTCAATAAAGTTTCAGCAGAAATTATTAATTAGGGGTTATTAAATCTTTATGGATCATTTTCCATAATTTTACAACAAACTTTTTTAATCCTTTTACTGTCAGTATTTCTCTCTCTCTCTCTCTCTCTCTCTCTCCCCCTCCATCCCTCCCTCTCCCTTCCACAGAAGAATGCAGTTAATTGGTTGATTCAGTCCTTCCAGCTGTTAAAAGTGGGCAGAAATAAGACCCTTGCTGTAAATTGGATGATGCATTTCGGTCAGGAAATCTTGAGGTACATAGACCCTATAAATAAAATTATAAAGGCATACTCTGGAAAAAGGTCCCACATTAATCAAAGCACATTTAGCCATATAGTGTTTTCACCTTCATAAGGACAATCATTGACTGCAAAGAACAGGACTACATAGACTAATATTGTTTTAGTTGAATTTGGATTGGCAGTACTTTGTATTTTTTTCCTTATTCTGTGCCACATATTTTGTTATAGTAAAACTAAAAAGTTGTGTAAATTCTACAAAAAAGAATTCCAACTGGAAAAGACAAATTTATCAGCATGCCATACATGTATGCCACAAAAATAATGAAGTGGAATCTGAATTTGACTGAACATTTTCAATTTCATTAACCACAAGGAAACAACATGCCCACTCCCCAAGCATTGTCCTATGGCCAGTCCTAGCTCTTAATGGCCAGGGACATGTCATTAACTAGTGTTGCATCTGAAAAAGGCAACCACATGCCACATACCCAACCCACACCCTTAGATTCAGAAGTCTCCCAGAAAGCAAATGGCTCCATCATCAGATACGGATTCCTTCCCCTCAACTTTCCAGGCTCAAGAATAACTACACCTCCCATTCAGTGCCAGTGGGTTGCTACCTGCCAAGCAATGCTTTGGAACTAGTATAAGGCATTATAATACTTACAGTTGGAACCCCACAATCCACCATTAGTGGAAGGAATTACCTCTCATGACACACTGTCAGGCCCAGATTGGGGGTCATGGTTATGATTTATACTGTTTCCCAAGGGAAGGCGTTTACTTTCTCACATCCCAGGAGGGTAGAGATAAGGAGGATGGTACTTACTGATAGCTCTTAATGGCTACCAGTAGACTTCCAAGACACACCAAGATGTGACTGGGAACTAGTATGAAGCATATCTGCAACTTCAAATTGGGACCCTACAATACATCACAAGAGGTAGCATTTACCGCTCATGTTGAATTTTAGTGAACAGATTAGAACTTGTTACTATTCATTATACTGGTTCTCTGTGCACTTCCAGAGCCAAGTAGGACAACAATGAGGAGGACTGTGCCCAGTGATGGATCCTTATGCTAATGGAAAGATTTCTAAATGTAATGGTGAGTGATGAGCATTGTGGTGTTTATTTACATCTTGCAAACCGCAAAGCTGACTAGCAGCATAAGCATCTAGGGACCAGTGATTACACCTGAGACCAGGGATCAAGTGATTCCAAGGTAGACAGTCCACCAGAAGATGCTGGAATGCACACAATTCTGCTGGTGGAAAAAACTGGTCCAACACTCATTAAAACACAACATTTAGCCAATCAGATGGTCAACTTCAGGGTTACTTACATACAGTGTATAATACTTGGTTATTGTCTAGTGGAAAAAGGAAAAACATGGTGCCCCCAATCACTATAACTAACAGTATGCCACACTAAGCATCAGCGCTACAGTTGTGACCCACTGAGCCAGCTGAACAATTTCAATCCCTTTCCAAGTGCCTGCAACAGACATTGCGATGAGTGGTGAAAGGGGGTAAGATCTCAAGACCCCCCACCAGGGTACAGGCAGATTGTAGGGCTAGTAAGGGGGAACCACAGGACTAACAGGGTGGACAATGCTTGGGGAAGTCCCTTCCAAATACTGGCACTGTTCACAATAATAAAAACAAGAATAACAAATAGCAGATAGATATGTAAAGAAAATAACAAAACATAATAGCAAAATACAGAAAAGAAAATGATAAAATAGACCAACACAATTCTGTAGTCGGTAATGTAATCTACTGTGTAATTGGGCAGGGCATGCCATATTTGAAGGTGACTTCCTGACCTCTGCCTTGAAGTGGTTCTTCAAGGTGGTAACTCAGATGTATGGTGGGAGGGAGGGAGTTACAAAGGACTCAGACCACCATACAGAGTACACTAACCCTCACTGATTTCAATCTAGAGTGGGAGACACTGACCAGCCACTGATCCCTGGACTGGAGGACTTTTCTTGTGGGTATGGGGTCAGTCCCATTTGGAGCTCAGAGGAAACAACCCATTTAGGGCCTTAACTGCCAAAGCAAGAATCTTGCATTCAGTTCTCTGCATAACTAATACAGCTTGCACAGAGCCACATATGGTCTGCCCTCCTAACAGAGCTCAGGAACCATGATGCTACATCCCACACCAGCTGCAAGAAATGAATTTGACAATGTTGTTTCATATAGAACCTATTACAGTAGTCAAGTCATAAGAAAATAAATGCCTGGAATAGAGTTTCAGATCTGCAAGACTAGGAAGGAACCTGGCAATATCCTTAAGATGATAAGAGATGCCCCTGCCTACAAATGAAAAAATTGATTCATAGAAATTTCGAAACAAGAAAACTGTCGGCAGAAAAAGGTCACTTGGCCCATTGTCTCTGTCCAGTCTTACCTACCTAATGCGAAATGTGAATGCCCTAGTGGCTCTTTGCTCCCGTATCTCCCTCTCCTTTTGATACTGCTTACCAAGCCCATATCTCTCTTCCATCCGTGATTTAGTTCCCCACTAATTTTGCAGAGACCACTTTTTTGTAGCATATGCTACTCCTCCCTCATACATTCCATAAAAATACTTTCAGGAAACCCTTTTAAATTTACCTCCCACCAGCTTCATTGAGTTATCTCTGGTACTTGTGTTTCCACTCACTTTTAACAATTCACTACTGGCCAACTTGTTTACCCCTGTGGAACTATTTATACACCCTGTATGTCTCAATAATCTCCTCTTTCCCTTCTTGTCTCCAGCATGTACATATTTAGGTCATCCAGCCTCTCCTTGTATGTCCTTTCCTGCTTTGTCTGGATCATCTTGATTACCCTCCTCTGTATTTTCTCCACTCTGTCCCTGTCTTCCTTCAAGCAGTCTCCAAACTTGCACACAGTACTCCAGGTGAGGACTAACCGATGACCTAGACAGTGGAAAAAGCACAGTTCTTCTCTGGCTGCTGACTCCCTCCCTATGCACCCCATCATCATATTTCCCCTTTCTACTACCTTGCCAAATGTTGCTGTTGTCCTCAGACTGTCCAATATTATTACCTCCAAGTCCCTTGCCTGTTTCCAGAATCAAACTTTGTCAAATGATACTTCAGGCTCAGTCTGAACCCATCAAAAACAGGTAGCCTGATGTTATATTTTATTGCAGATATTTGGCTGTCTGTCCCCACCAATAGCAGCTCTATTTTGCTATGATTAAATAGCAGCAATTTGGAGACCCTCCTGTCCATTCTGATACCAGTACTGATTGACTGCCCTTGCCACGATCAGTCATGAAGGAAAGATACAGCTTGGTATCATCTGCAACACAGTGATACCTGTTACTGTACTTACTGATGGTCTCCATGGTAGTGACATATGCATGGCAAATAGCACAAGGGAAAGGACAGACCCCTACGGAACACTGCAGTTGGGAGAAACTGGGCATGACAGTTAAGGACCCATCACTACCGAATACTCCTGGAAAGACCAGAATCTTGTGAGCAGAGCCCTCAACAATCCTGAATGTTCCTAGAGTCTATCAACTAATACTGTATGACCCATCATGTCAAATGCCAATGAGAGAATGAGGGGAATCACAATGGACACCCTACTAAACTCTCTCACCCAGATATCATCACATACCCTAATCAGAGGCTGTCTCCAGACTTTGATGCAAACTGAGCTGAAACAGCTCAAAGACGGTATGTCTCTCCAAATGGGGACAAAACTGCACAGTAACCACATGCTCAGCAAATTTAGCCAACAATGGTAGGTTGGAGATTGGCTGATAGTTCAACAGAAAGCCAAGATCTGAAGAATATTTCTTGAGCAGCAGCCTCACAGAAGCCTTTTTCATAGTGGCCTCCTCAAAAGAAAACTCACTCAAAAAGCATTTATAATGCCTGCTATGACAGGGGAAATGCAACTACTCCAGCTTTCACAAGCTGGTATGAAGCAGGATCGAGCTACAAGGTGCTGCAGTGTAGCCCCGAGATGACCTAGGAGACCTCAGACACAGCCAACTGACTGAACTCACTCCAAGCCACCAGAGTATTCAAATCCCTCACTTCTGTCTTTCTGTAGCTCTGGGTGTGAGCAGCATTGGCCAGCAAATCGGGATGTGAAAACAGATTAAATTGCTCACACTTCTCCAGAAAAGCAACTTCAATCACCTAAACAGAAAGACCTGGACTAAATAAGGGAAGATCTGTTCTTTTTTGCCACCTATGAGTCTGAAAAGAAATACAGATTTCTCATCTTTGATAGCCTCCTGGTAGCTATTTATTTATTCATTTATATTAAATTTCTTCAACTGGGATAACCCCATGATATGCAGCTTCTCATTTTCATGGGGACTCAGGGAGGACAACACCAAGCAGCAGTGCAGCATAGCACAGCACAGCACAGCAGAAAGGCAGTTACAATCAATACAGAAATGCAAGGCAGAAACACACAGTAAAAGCAAATAAAATGTGAACAAAAGCATAATTGCTAAGGGACCAGAAGTGTTTTAGAAAACTTGGGTCCCTGGCATCGACATATAGCCCAACAATTATTGGGAGAGGAGGCAGTTGACTCTCATCCCTTCTTCAGTGCAGAGGTATGTGACCAGTTTGGGAATTGGTGGGGGAACATCTTTTTACAATTTTTATTTAACAGCACTTATTGTATAACATTTTTTGGCCATTTTAAATCTTCTTTGGATGCTCCTTTAAAGGACCATCCACTGGGACACAGCAGGGGAATAATTCAATGATATAGAATGACTAGGTACACCTTTTGACAAAATACTTTACGTTTTCTTTGTCAACCTGAGGAGCAATTTGGCCATATGGGCCTCAAACCATTTGCATTCTGTTTTTAACATCTATCTATGGTGCCGCTGTTTACTGGTTATGAATTTTGTGATTCTTTTTTACTGTATGTACACTTACTTGATAGTGTTCCCCATTTTGTATTTGATGAAGATGTTTTTATTCAAGTTGTTCATTCTGGTCACGCAGGTCATATTTAAAGAGCTAGTGTACTGCCTAAAACTAATAGATTTTAAAAGCAGCCAACCATTACCTTTTATATTTTAGATACTTATTCTTTTCCTTTTGTTTAATTAGAAGATTGTTTACCTGATGTTAGTAGGTGTGATGTGTGGAACAGCTCTTAGCCTGGCAGCTGACATATCTTGCTCTATTGCTCCACACTACATCCTCAGCATTGTGACATCACTGCTACTTAGAAACATCAAGTGAGTGACTGCCAGGTCGTTCACCTGTGATATCACTGTCAGTGAGATCATAATGTTGATGATGTAGTGTGGGGCAGTAGAGTTAGATATGTCAGCTGCCAGGCTAAGAGCTGTTCCACACACCCAGCAAAATATTATTACATAGAATACTTTCTGATGAGCAAAAGGAAAAAGACAAATACTTCAGAAATAAAAATTTATAACTGACTACTTCTTAAAATTTGTATTATTTTCCTGTTTGCCTGTTTTGGCTCCACTAGCTCTTTAACTGTATGTACTGAATTCACATAACTGAAATAAACTTGAAGTTTCTAACAAAGCACAATCCATTACATACATTAAACAGAATACATTACTGTTATAATGAGCCATCAGGACAAGCCTCTCAGCATTAGTGCTGGGCAGAAACTGAATTCCGAATTCAAAGAAATTATGCAATATTCTGTGAATTTTGTGAAATTTCCAGAAGTTTCAACTTTGGCAAAATCCGAATCCTCTGAATGTGTTCTGCAAATTGTCACCCTGCTTCAAAAAAAATTCTGGCTGAATTATAGAATGATACACATAAACTGCAGTATGACAGTTCTGCAGAATTCAATGCAACAGTTTGATACATCAATTCGCAATACATGCAATAATTCCATAGTGCAGAATGGTAAGTTCTTCGGCAATTTAATATACAAATCTGCAAAACATACAGTCATTCTACTGTTCTAACTTAGAATTTTGTGAAATTCGCAAAACTGCATTCCAAAATTAATACATAAGCAAAATTCCAACTTCAGCAGTAATTCCACTGGAACTTTATTTCTGCACAATATTACTCTGCATCCACCCATAATTTCCTTCACCTGTAGTCTACAAAAGTGATCCTTTCTTTTATGCCATCAAAGCTCCTTGGTAAACTATGATGTACTTTACCCCTCCTCCCCAAAATGGGGTGCAAATGGTTTGGCATCAGGAAGTCAACTGCCACCTGCCATGACCACATTATAGACCTTGACTGTGGAAGTGGCGTCCCTGGAGGATATCTTTACAACATATTTTGCCTGGCCAATTTAATAAAAAAAATCTCAATCTTAGAAAATCAAAATTATTTACATTATTTATAGATTTTTCTTCAGTCTTTGATTCCATTAATAGAGAAAAATTATGGGAAACATTACTTGCAAGAGGCGTAAATTACTCCATATTTAAGTTAATTAAGATGTTGTACTTGGGTACCACCACTGCAATCAGATTTGATAATAAAGGCACATTAACCCTATTTTTTGGTACAAATAGAGGAGTAAAATGCCTCCTCGCTCCAGCAGTATTCAATATTTACATTAATAACTTACTTGAATACCCGGATAATGATTTACCCCAAAATAGACAACTTGTCATAGCATTCGATGGCATATGCAGATGACTTGGTTATGTTTTCACATACAAAAGTAGGTTTAAAAAAATGATAACATATCAGAAATGTAATTATTTAGAACTTAGGGTAAATATTAAAAAAACTGAAACAGTGAATTTTGGCAAAAATTTTGGAAATTATAGTAAACATAAATTTACTTTTGGTTCAGAAAATATAGAGGTAATCGATGAATATTGTTATTTGGGAATAAAATTTGTTTCATCAACCTCTTTGCCTAAACATATAAGAGAACAATCTACGAAGGCAAAATTGGTAACTAAGGCACTCCTAAAATTTAATTATCAGTATGGCAGGAACACAATTAATTCCAGTGCTAAAGGCAGGGGAGGCAAAATTACATCCTTTACTTTTATATGGGTCTGAAGTGTGGGGATATGTAAACAATAAAGATTTAGAAAAATCTTTATCATATTTTTATAAAGCATTATTAAAGGTCTCTAATTCAACATCAAATGCTATGACTAGGGCCGAATTGGGAAGGATCCCTATTAAATGCTTCAGGGATCTGACACTTATTTCTTACTGGCTCAAACTAATAAATTGGAATAGAAACAATATGCCCAGAAAATGCCTTAGGGAAAAATGCAATGGCAGGAAGATGGGCTTTCTTTGCACTGGCCTAACTTTTGGTTAAAAAAAACTTAAATAAAATAAACATGTGGCACTTATGGATCGATTATAAAAGAAAAATCTTGATTTCTACTCAGTATAGGGAATGAATTAAAAAAAATTACAATTAGGAAAAAAACATATGGAAATCATAAAGAATCAAAGTGTGCCACATGGTTCAAAGAAAATAAAAGGGATCATTCATTAAAAAATCATTTGGCTCTTCTCTTAAACCCACAACATAAGAAATTAATCACATGGGCAAGATTTGAAATAATCAATTTAAAATATACTTATTATAATACAAGACAAAGAACTGAAAATGATCATTCAAAAATGGTGAAACATTTATGCCCATGTAATAGGGGTTTCCCAGAATCTTTAAAACATATAATAATGGTTTGTCTTCTATATGTAAAAATAAGAAATCAATTATTTTTGGATCACTTAAAAACTTACGCAGATTCAAACTGTGATTTGATCTTTATTTTATTACACCCACAGTTTCAAAAAGATGCTGAATTAATATCTAATGTTCTTGCATCAGTTGTCAGATTCAAAAAGAAAAATTATCGGATGTTAAAACATCAAAACCTGAAAGCTCAATGAGACATGATTCTATGAAATGGTTATAATAACAGTAAATTAATTATATCAAGCCATACTTGAATAATTATCTGCACTTTTTATGAGCTATTATATATTGAATGTTGTATGACTTATTTTCCCTACTCTTGATGTGGACATTGTTCAATTTTTCATGATTTTCCTGTAGGAAATCTCTGTTATATATTTTTATAACATTTTTTTAACTCTTAAAAAAACATGATAGTTGTATTATCTTGGTTGATCAAATAAAAGAATTGAACTGAAAAAAACAAACTCATGCACTGTGACTGACGGGCTTCCTCTACTCCCTCTTGCAATTGATTACTCTTGAATGAGTGGGATGGTTACATTTTCCATGTTCTTGGTTCTTGGGTCAATAACAGTTTCATGGTCTGCTCTGAAAACCTGCTCCAAGACCATAATGCCCCATCACTGATATCAGCAATGATATCTAACAATTTATCTCAAACAACGTACATTGTAGTGAGAAAGAAAAATGTGCCCCACTGGAAGTTTAACCCAGACCCTCCAAATACTGTCCTGGTGATCTGTCACCATGCTATCATTCCATACGGCATGACATAGGGTTTCTAAACACAGATGGTTGCTACAGGAATGCATATCCTGATTAGAGTGCAGAGTCCCTCCCCCATACACAGCCCCCCATACACAGCTGTAGTGGAGTTTAGTTATGAAATCTCTGATAACTGAAAGGAATGCATCCCACCAAGTTACAGTCAAACCTCCACAAGCCTCAAAGTCTCTGCCAGAACTAATTATGTTGATTGCAACATAGACCTAACAGTTCCATGTTCTCAAACCCTGTTTCAAGCCCTGATGAAACTCTATCACTGACATCAACAATGACATCTAACAATTTCTCTCATGCAACATGGTTTGTGAGAAAAGAAATGTATCTAAAAGGACTCGAACCCAGGCCCCCAAATACTGACCTGCTTCTCTACCACTGTGCCATCATTCCCTATGGTCTGACATAGGGTTTCTAGACAGAGATGCATACTATGGGAATGCATATCCTGCACTGAGTGCAGATCCCATCCATTCCCAACTGCAGTGGAGTTAAGTAATACACTCTTTGCCAATTAGAAGGAATGCTTCCCACCAAGTTGCATTCATACCTAGACAAGCCTCAAAGCCTAATAAAGTTGACTGAAACACAGAACTAACAGTTCCATGTTCTGAAAAAAGCCCTGCTGAAACTCTAGCACTGACGTCAGCAATGACCTCTAACAATTTCTTTCATATAACATAAATTGTAGTGAGAAGGAAAACATGCATCCTACTGGGAACTGAACCTAGGCTTATATAGGTCTGAAACCCGATACCAAGCTCTAAAAGCCTTATCAGAGACATGCAGAGTGAAGGTAACCTTAAACTTTACCAAATGCAGAAAAGAACATGCATGACCACAAGAGGTGGTTACAAGCTAAAGCTTGTTGGCGCCTAAAAAAGGTGGAGACATCCTCTGAACGTACAGAGGCAACACAGTCCCCAGCTCTACCAGGACTCTGACAAATGGGAACATGTAAGATGTTCAGAACACAAAAAAATCACAGCGCCAATACAGCAATGAAGCGACTAGAGGCAGGGGTAGATACTGGAAAGCAAAACTGTAAGCCATGAGTTTCTGCTTCCAAGTTCAACTAAAACCAACTAAAAACTACATCATTTCTGAAAGGATTAGCTGCATCTGAACCTGACCAGTCTGGCATTGGCCATTTTTCAAGTAGAGGGTCCATTGTAACATCAGGCAACACCACGGAAGGTCTTGTCCTGTAGGTGTGGGTGGGAACGCTACTGAACCACCAATGCCCTTGCTTCCCAGAGTGGGTTAAGGGAGGAGAAAATTCTTTGTGGGAAGCCTGTGTGCCCAACAGTGTGTCACAGCAGGGCACTGCACCATGCACCTGATGCAAAACCATGCTTTAGGTTGTAGGCACTCATTGGGGTGTTAGTGGGTGCAAACCCCACCTGCACCAGCTGATATAATGACTGTTGATTTGCAATGAGCCTGATTCTCAAAGCTCCTAGCATGGTGCAAGGAGCTTGCGCCACAAAGAATGGTGCAAAGTGTGGCTTGCACTAAAAGATGCACCCGGAGCAATTCACAAAGGCAGTCTGCATCAATCACAGGCTGCATGCACCAAAGGGTGCTTGTGCTGTCCTTGTGCCACAGAACCAACTGCTGCATGGCACTAGAGGGCATGCAGCAGATGCAAGCTGCCACATTCCCTAAATTGGGATTCTCAAAACCCTCCCAGAGGGTGAAATTGTAAGTACCCTCTGGGAAAGTTTGAACACTTATGCCACTATCGAAGCCCTCATGTGCTGCAGCCCCCCCCCAAAGCCCTGATGTGCCTGAAAATTCAAACCTTAATAACAATCGTTCTTGGTGGTCTAGCGGTCCCTTCCCCCAGCCCTGATCTGCCCATCAAGCTAAATGTTAAAACAGAAATTCCCTGGTGACCTAGTACCCCCCCCAGCCCTGATCTGCCCAACATTTAAAATGTTAATAAAACCTAAGATTTGGTTTATTTCACTTTGTGCTATTCTCACCCATTTCATATGGGGTGGGAAAACTCTTCATAGAGGTTACATGAAATTAATACCCGACAACTTATCAGGCTGGATAGGCCTATGCAACTTCTTTCTGTATTACTTGGCAGACCACTCTATCCATTTTTTGTGGTGAAGACAAGCACCACAGCTTAGGCTCCTAGCTCCTACTCTCCCTGCTTATAAGGTTATAGCATTGGCACTAGCTCAAACTCTTCATGTTGATCTTTGGGTGATTCTTCATTGTAAGTTATCCCAGTTACCAGCCTCCCTGTAAGATTTACCCTTGGGCATTTACCTTTATGTCTGATCCCAACCACACCATTTCTTGGGTACATCACCTCTTTATGACCTCCCACAACCCCTACGTCACAACCCTAATTCTCGCATAGGCAGGAGGCTGATAGGTGACTCCTTTCTCTAATGCACCATTATAGCCCAGTTGTCCTCTGTAATTCAAGATGGCAAATTTGATACATTCCAAGCCTGGTTTGCTTTAGGACCAGAGGTGGCATTTCAATATATGCAACTTCAGCATGCAGTTAGGCAAACCCTTGGTCCTCGCCCTTGGACTATTCGGGAATGTGAGATTTGGACACTCTTAAGCCAGGATTCTATTCAGAATCATGCTTTTTCCTCAGTTTATAAGTGACTACTATGTCATGCTGTTACCCATTTGAACCTGAAACTGAATTACTGGAGTTCTAAATTCTGGAACTCCAGCTTGAGGATAAGGTGGCCCAACTTTGGATTAATCTCCATAAGTACATTAAATTTGATTGCTTTAAGCTGGCTCACTTTAAACTGTTAAATTTTATTTATTTATTTTATTTATTTATGACAATTTCAGATAACACCTTTGAGCAAATAGGGCTTTTTTACAAAGGTTCCATGTCTTGGACAATGGACAAGAATAGACAAGAACAGGCAGGTAGATAACAGTTAATACAATTACAGTACATGAGCTGCCAGTGGCTTTGTCGAGATAAGACAAAAGAATTAGTAACAGGTAAAACATTACAGAATGCATGAGCTGCCAACGGCTTTGTCAGGTGATCTAACAAGTGCATAAGAGGGCCAGAGGTAATTGGTGAGAGGACTAGGTAGGGGACAGGCAAGAACCAAGGGGGTTGGGGATTGGAGGGATAAGGTAGGTAGTGAAAGAGATTAGTAGGTGGTGATGGAGGGGAGAGGAGGGGAGAAGGGATCGGAGACAACATAACATGAATAACATGTATTACACCCCAGCCAAACTGCTGAAATATCATTGTATAATAGATGATACATGTCATAAATGTAAACAAGAGACAGGAACATTGAAACACATTTTCTGGGATTGTCCTCTAATTTAGTAATTTGGTAGCAAATTAGACATAGACTAGATCCGCTTTTAAGCCTACAGGATGCTTTTGAGCCATTGCTCTGTATTACTGGACTAGGCCTGGAAAAACTTCTTGGCCAACAGTGGTACAACATTGGTCTAATAGTGGCCATGGCCAGCGAAATTATTGCTCAGCACTGGCTAGATGACCAGGCTCCATTCTGAGAATGGCTCATGGCCAGTTTAGAAGCTTTATGTACGTTAGCAAGTTTGAGACATGCTGAACGTACCTTCTATACTAGGTGAAAAGTACTATACAGTTTACTTTTAATGCCACAGTCCCCTCAATGGGTTTCTGATGCTCCTCTCTTGGCATCTTTGTGATTGTACATATTACCTAATTGGATCCATTCAGTTTATCTTGCTTGACATAGATTTGTAACAAGGTTATTTTAGACTATTGTATTAGACGTGTGTTGGTTGCCTTTTTATTGAGCCTTTTCATGATTTTTCTAACCGTAATTACTTAAATATTATTAATTAGCTGCCCACTTTAATGATATATTATTTATTGTACTCTAGTGTTTAATCGTGTTAGTTTTTTGTGGCATACAGTGTTCTTGTGTTGCTTTGCATGGCTTGTATTAGTTGGTGGCACTTACCTGGTTAGGAGGCATTTTGTTAGATTACTGAAACCTGTACAACTATTTGCACTCTGACATTCCATGACTGTACATTGTAAGGTTGGTGTCATCCTTTTAAAATCTCTAATAAAGCATATTTAGTTAAAAAAATGTTAATGAAAATCATTCCCTGGTGATCTAGCGGTCTCCCCCTTCCCCAGCCTCAATCTGCCCCTAAAGTTAAATGTTAAAAATGAACATTCCCTGGTGATCTAGCTGTCCCTCCCCCAGCCCCAATCATCCTGTAAAGTAACATATTACAATTATTCATTCCCTGTTGATCTAGCAGTCCCCCACTCCTATCTGCCTGTAAATTAAAATGGTACTATAATCATTTCCTGGTGGTCTAGTGTTCTGCCCCCAAGCCCTAATATGCTCATATACTACAATGTTGATACACGTCTTTTCCTGGTGGTCCAATGAACCCCCACCCCAGCAGGACGTGCTCACCACCCCGATTCGCCCCCCCAGCTCAAACCCCGAGCTGGTGACCGAGCTGTCAATCAGTGAGTGCCTACTGTATATAGTATGTGCTCAGTGACAGTTCAGTCGGCAGCCAGCCATGGTGGTGAGAGGAGGGCTGTGCTGGTCGCCAGCTCAGAGTTCGGGCAGAGGGGGAGCAGAGTGGTGGGCACTACCTGATGGGGTGCGGGGCTGGGGTCCACTAGACAGAGGTGTATCAACATTGTAGTATATGGGCATATTGGGGCTTGGGGGGGACACCAGTCCACCAGGGAATGATTATAATACCATTTTAATTTATGGGTAATTTGGGGCGGGGAAAGGAGTGTTAGATCACCAGGGAATTATTTATTTTAACATGTAAATTTATGGGAAGATCGGGGCTGGGGGGGGGACTGCTAGATCACCAGGAAATGTTTATTATTAACATTTACCCTTACTGGCAAATGGTGGCTGGGAGGGTGGCACTAGCCTCCAGGGAATGTTTTTCACTAACATTTTAAATGTTGACAGAAGTCGGGGTGGGGGTCTGCTTCGATCACCAGGGATTTTTTTTTTTTACATTTAACTTTGCTGGCAGATCAGGGCTGGGGGGGTGCAACTAGCCACCAGGGAAGTGCAAGAGTGGCGCACAGCCACCCCACGGCTTGATGTAAAGTCTCTAGATATGCTGTCTGTTTGGCACATGGCCACGGTTGCCACAAGCCAAGGGACTTTACTGCTGGGATCCTGCTCGATAGAGAATCAGGCGCGGTGTTCCTGGCACACAGGGCTTTGACACAAGCTGCCTTTTGCCACAGCTTGTGTCAATATAAGGGCCCTTTGAGAATCGAGCCCATCCTGCGATATGTGCCTACTTTTTTTTTTGTGTATGGTGCTTTTGGATAGCAGCACAACAGTACATCCAAACAAGCAACCATTTTACACTGCCCCCTGCTGGCAATAAACAATCAGGCCTACAACTCTCAATTGTCAACCTCATTGTCATCATCCTCACTACCAAAAATATAAATATAGGGATCTATTCACTACTGATGCACGAAATGCGATCATGGACCCACCCACCTGGCACAAAGCAACGTAAGTGAGGAGCACAGCAGCGCATGTGGGCATCCAATCAGATGACCTTCCTGGGCCCTGGAATGGATCCCCGCTGTGCCCATGCAGGGGGTCCTGGGACAGCATGTAGCCTGACAGCCTATAATCACCTGGCATTTGCCTGAACAGCCACCCCTCCGCCCTCCTAGGTAGCCCAGGCGGCTATGTGCAGGGGGGGCCATTGACACCGTGTCCTGCTGTCAACCTATGGGGGGGAAGTGCTGACTTACAGCTGGGTCTCCCCTCACACAGAATACCTACACCAGTGCAGCATGCAAGTGTCTTCATGCAAATATGCTGCTTGGGTGCACCCCTGTCCCACCCCTGGCATGGCGCCACGTGGCTGGCTGGAGAATCAGGCATGCTGGGTGCTAGTGCAGCCATGGTGAATGCCGTGTGGGGTGCGCAGACCATTCTACGTGGCATTTTGCGTCACAGCAATGCTTACGTGCTGCCTTTATATGGTGCATAGGCATTGAATAGACTCCATAATTAGCAAATTGAAAGAACAAACCACAAGACTTCCAAGAAATAGTTTTCTATGAAAAGAAACCAGTAATGCATCCCCCTACCCAAATATGCACAAAAGTAATTTAATGTTTTTCAAGGACATCGCTATAGCAATGATCTGCACAGTTAGAACTTATTAGAGGAGTCAGGGGGGTCTGTACATAGAGCAAGTAAAACCATAATACTAACCAACTTTGTTTCTTTAAATGCTTTGCTTTTGAATAATATACTATCTCTGAAAAAACAATGTTAAGCAAGAGGCTGTTGGTGCAAAATAGAATTAGTATGCCATCTCCCAGGTGATTACATTAGCAGCAATGCTCCCTTCATGGATACAGTATGCCACTGTATAGCAGCAAAAGTTCTGAACATTAACCATCACTCATGCAAGCCTGCACCACATCTAAAGCCTCAGTTAAAAGCAGTGTGAAAACTCCACCAGCAATTGGAATAGTTCAATCATCTTTTATCAGCCTGTCTAAAACAGTATGAAAATATCACTTATGTTCTCAGAACCAGAGAGGCACATCTCTGGATTGGCTGTCAAGTCAGAGGCAAATCTTGGAACAAGCATCCATGGCCTGACAGGCAGACTACATTGGAGACCAGGCATCTTGTCAGTATAAAACAGCAATAAAATGCAACACAGCTGAAATAACAATCCTGTCACTCTAAGAAAAAGTCTTCTCCCCAGAGATAAAGGGAAAAAAACAACCATGTACATTATTTACAAATATTCTAGAAGAAAGCGGGTAGCAGATGAAACAAAAAAAAAAAATGCAAACTCCTACTTAGCTTTAAGATGTTCACTCACCTGCATGGTAAGCAACTACTCTGCAAGAGAAACTATGGATTAACTGGAAGCTAATATGTTATGCCAGCCATAACAAATGACAAGATGTGTGGTTATACTGTCTTATCCTGATCCCTCTCAATCAATCACAACACACAGCCACTGTCTGGTTATTCTGCGATATCAGGACAGAACACTTAGGGGTGTGGGGGTTGGCTTTTCCAGTTCTGATGGACCTGGTTGAGTTCGGCAAATTAGAACCGGTTCCAAAATTGAAATATACAAGAAAAAGAAATAATACCATCTGCAGTAAAACTAGATGATAAACTACCACCTGTGTGCACTCCAGTTACCTCTTTTCCATCCCAAAGCTTTACCTTTCCAACCCTTCCTATATCCTGCTGCCTTCCGCCACCCACTCTCCCACCCCCACCACCTCCCCATCTACCTACCTACTACCCACACCCGCCACTCTTTCTACTCCTACTAACAAGGCCTTCTAGCTGCTTACCCCTCTTCCTCTTCTCTCTTATTACCCCCCACCCCGCCCCCACTCCTTTCTTCTCCACTACTAAGGTTATTAATTCTAGATAATTAAAGCATGTACTTTACTGTTTTTTAAACCTAGTATTTGTATTACTGCCTCTGTATGTTTGTTCACCCCTTCCCACTGACGTGGAACCTTTGTAAATGAGCGCCTTGCACTCAAAGGTATTGTAATCCGAAACTGAATAAATAAATAAATACATGAATAAATAAATAAAATAGATTAAAGATACATAGCAGCTCTCTCCTTTAATGGGGCAGTGTGAGCCAGTAGCTTGATTTTCTACCCCTTTTGTGATACTTTAATTCCACCTAACCTGTTTGAAGTCACCTAGTAGGGGGAATCAATGACCTTGTCACCCTGTAAATACTGGGTTTCAATAATCCTGTACCCTCTTCCCCACCACTCAAATTCTCTGAAGCATTACCACACTAGTCGGCCAATTCTGGCTGCTTCCAGGCATGCTATTACATGAGGACTAGCCACCTTGATACAAAAACAATAAAATCTGAGTCGCAAATGTAACCCCCCTGCAAATGGGGGTTCCCAAAAGACTTCCAGGAGCTTGCTTGAATGCTCCAAGCCTGAATGGTGTTTGGCGTTTAAGCCATTTATCAGTGAGTGTTTTTAGAGCCTCTGGTACTGTCTCTTTAAGAGCTGTCTGCTTGCAGACATAATTAGTTTGTATGGGGGGACTGTGTGCTTCTCTGTTTGAGTACCACTCGAGCTGCTGCCAATTCACTCCATTTTTGCAGTCACTAGAGTGCAAAGGAACCTATCTGAAAGATGTAACTGTTTGCCAGAAATCAGTTAGAGTAATAATGAAATTACAGTTTGTCTAACCTGCTTTCTTTGCAGTCAGAACTGTGTCTGCCTAGTTCCCCATTCTGGTTTTGAACTGCTGAACTGGACCAATCAGTGTGGGGTAAGCTAGCTCTAAAATGGTGCCTTGGACGAATCAGAACTTGGACTCATAATCTGAGCCAGCCACAAGAGGATTGTATGGGCAGTGACTCTGGGAGATGTAGTTTAGACTTGGCACTTTTTGGACCAACAGCAGCAGTCTATTGTGAGTGACAGCCAATCCAGTCAAGAACTGGGAGGAACTCAAAGGAAGTGCCCGGTTTTGTCTGTTGGAGTTTCAGTTTAGCTCTGTCAGTGAAGGGAAAGGAACCTGTGCTCCTTCAGTGCACAGTTTTAGTCAAAAACATGTGTAAGGTCCAGAGTTCCGGTCTGCAGCTTGTGTAACTGCTTGTTGGACTGAATCAGTCCTGTGAAGAGAATCAAAGGATATCTGAAGAGTAGAAACCAGGCTCACCCTGTAGAAGACTGGAGGAATTATGAACAGCACTCGTCTGTCAGGAACTGAATCTGCTGTGTGTTCTCCCGGGTATTGTGCAGTAATTGCGATCGGATACAGATGCAGCCTGCCTGTATAGTGCTTTCTTTTACCATATAAATGTGTGAAGAGGTTTGTGTGCCTCAAGTGAATCCTGCTACCATTGGGTGACTTTTGCCTGTGACTGTTTGCCATATAAGTGTGTGAGGAGTTTCTTGGAGCTCAAGAGTAGCCCTGCTGACATTGAAGGACCCTATCTTGTTTGGAGGTCGTGAGTACTAATTCAGGGTCGCTCCCTGTTGAATTGCCACATTAAATCCAAATGGAATTACTGTACTGCTGACTGTTTAATTTTCCTTTTCTCTGTGTGAAAGGGCCCCTACCAGCTGCCACGGTTTGGACTAGCCACTAGGGCTTGGGTACCCAGGGACAGTAACTGATAGGGATAGGCCTGTGCACAGAGCCATAGGTAGATGAGTAGAGTGATAAGCTAATTAACCTGATTTCCCTGTCCTTGTTATATCCCTAAATAAATCAGAGCTGCTTGTTTCAGCAAAGTTATACTGCCTGAGGTAGTTGTCTATGTTAAAGTACTGTACTGTGATTGTTGCACTGTATCTTATTTCACAGGAGGTCCCAGTGCCGGAAGCAGTCCTGTTGGTAAGTGTGTACTGTGAAGGTAATTCTGATATATTGTATGGGCCACTAGTGGGAAGAAAGGGGGGTTGCAGTGTCCCAGAGGGCTGTGACCAAGTTAGTTTAACTATTGCAACCCTGACCTCTGGGTGGAGGCACCGCATTGGATCCAGGCCCTCAACCTGTTAGTGGCAAATCAGGCAGGGGTAGTAGCCCCTGGGATAGCGCCTCTAGGGGTTACATCTTGAGGCTCACCGCTGGGATTGTGTGTCCTCTAGTGGCCATATTTTACTAACCACTGTTTAAAAAAAAAAAAAAATGGGTACCTCGACAGAAGTGGCTGTGCACCGGCTGGTGGAGTGGTGTACTGGGGAGGAGATTGACCCCAAAATGCTATGCTTATCCTGGACATCCCCTGGGATCAATACGGACACTGTACAGGAGTACTTTCCAAGGTAGAAGGTTTACAAAACCCTGTGGTGGTGGGTCGGCATGCTAATCTGCTCACCCACACTTTCCTGGCCCTAGTAGAGTTTAGGATCCCATAGATAGCTCCAAAGTGCCACAGACCATTACCCCAGAGGGAGCCCTCCTGCCTGGAGAGTGATAACTAAGTACAGTAAAGACCCGGGGAATGAGCCCCACCACTGTCTGAAACTTTGAGGAGAAATTTGCTAAATGGTTGCTGGGGAAGGGAAAACTGTGGAGGACTTGAAGAAATTATTCTTGCCACCTGGGGTGTTCCTCCCCAACACCCTCTCCCGCTCCAGTACCCGTAATGGTGGCTGAACCAATGCAGACTCCTATTTCTGCACCTGCCATTAGTCACGACTCTACCGAAGGTTGAGGATCTTCTCTACCTCCCCTAACCCCTATGGGAGGATGGACTGGGAGACCTGGATAGACTATGTTGCCCCAAGTGCTAGAATGGCAATGCTCGGAAGCCGGAAGCCGAAGAGGGTTAGTGAGAGCCTCCGAGGTCCTGTCCTGGCTACCATCCGTGCTAAACGGGCCAGTAACCCCTGAAGTGACTGCACAGGCCTATCTTGAGGCCTTGGAGAATGTGTATGGGAGCCCAGATTCTGATGAGGATCTATGGTGGAGAGTAAGAAATGCACAACAGTACCAAGGGGAGTTCTTGTCTGTGTATGTATCTCGGCTGGAAAAATTGTTGCAAGAATGCCTCAGAAAGGGCAGTTTGCCAGCGATTGAACTGGACCGAACCAGGCTGGACAGGATCGTTAAGTCTACCCCCTTCTCAGAACTGCTGTTGCTTCAGTTACGCCTGGCAAATCGACTGGAATCCCCACCCTCCTATGATGAGTTAATGAGAGAAATTCGAGGAGTTGAGAAAAGGCGACCTTGGGAGGGACCTGCACCAATAGCTGCGCTGACCCGAGTGACTGGGGTGGCCCATCAAGTGAAGTTCAGGGCAGAGGTTGGCAGTCAATGAGTGCTCTGACAAGGAAAAGATATGCCACAATGGGGAACTGTTGAGAGAGATCCGGGAATTCAAAACAGTCCTTTATGAAGGCCACTCTGCAATACGGCCCGACCTGTATCCGACTGCATCTGCTATGGGGTGGGGTACCCACCCATGTATCTCCTGCTGATAACCGCTCCAAACTCAATTCCTTGACCATGGAAGTGGAGAAACTGACGAGACGTCTCCAAATGCTTATCACGCCGCAGACAGAGATGGCACCAAGGTTTCCAGTTAGCAATACCCCCGCCCTGGCTCCCAGTGTGGCGCCTCGGCCAGCTCAAACTCCAGAAAATATGTTTTGCTATAATTGTGGGAAGGATGGGCACATGAAAAGAGAATGCTGGTCCCCAAAAGACACTGACAAAGTTGCATTTAGGCTACAAGGAGAGCTGGAGAACAAATCAGTGGTTAAGAGGTACTGAAATGATCCCAGTGAGGGCACCAAAAATGCTAATTCACGTCCTTTGTGGCAAGGTCAGTTGCCCAGGCCCCACTACCGCCTCCTGACTGGTCCAGAATAGTGGGTCCCTCCATGGAGAACCCTGTAAAGGTGAATGGAGGTTCACAAGAGCTGTATTAGACAGTGGCTCCCAAGTGACAATTATGTTCCAGGATTGGTATCAGAAGCATTTGTCAGACGACCCTTACAACCATTAGAAGGACTGCATGTATGGGGTTAAGTGAGAAGGCCTACCCTATTCTGGGTATATCCAATTTGGCTGTCTTTCCCACCTCCGTGGCTGGAGTGGCCGAACAAGTAGAGACCCTAGCCTTAGTGTGTCCCCCACTGGACTGTATGATGGTGTCCCTTTGTTGATTGGAACAAATGCTCATATGTTCGGAAGGCTGGCACAGTTGTGTTATGAAAAACAGGGTCAAGACTAGTAGAGCTTTAAGAGTTCCGGCTTTAATTAAGAAGGCCTATGAGGCACAGAGAGATGCTGAAAAATAGAACCAGAGGAACCGGTCGAATTGTATGGAAGAAGGATCCTGAGTCTCTGATCCTGGCGCCAAATGCCCAGTGTACCTTACAGGGAGAGGTCCGTATCAGAAAGGATGTTAAGAATAAAATATTAATGTTGGATGCACCAGGCGATGGAAAATTGCCAGAGGGACTGCTGGTCAAGCCTAGTATTTTGCCCGCTAGAGCCCATGCTTATGCCAGAAGGGTAATGGTCCAAGTTCATAATGTGTCTGAAAGAGACATTCAAGTAAATAGAGGTTGCATCCTGGCTAATGTGCATTGTGCGGATACTGCAGTGCTACCCAGCAGCAAGAGTTCGAGGAAGAATGACAGAGTAACGCCTGACTTGTTTGATTTGCGACTCCCTTGCCAGCTGAATGGAAAGTGAGGATCAGGAGAAGCTTGCCCAGAGAGACCAGGTGTTTTCTTTTAAAGAATGGGACGTAGGATGCATGCAAGGAGCTGAGCACAATATCCGGCTGCATGACGAAAGACCATTTCGTGAGAGGTCTTGACGCCTGGCACCTGCTGATATAGATGATGTGAGACGGCATCTGCAAGAGATGTTAGCTGCTTGTGTAATACAAGAATCAGAAGCCCTTATGCTTCCCCATTGTGGTAGTGAGGAAAAAGAATGGGACAGTAAGGATTGTGTGGATTATCGCACCTAAACCGTGGACTATCCTGATCAGTACACAATGCCCCGCATTCAGGATGCTTTGGACTGCCTAAACGGGAGCAGTGGTTCTTCAACTGGATCTCCGAGGGGTACTACTAGATCCCGATGGCCCCAGAGGACCTGTGAGAAGACAGCCTTTATCTGTCCGCTTGCTCTAGTGAATTCATGAGGATGCCTCAAGGGATTTCAGGTGCCCCAGCCACTTTTCAACCATTGATGGAGCGTGCAGTGGGGACATGAACTTACTAGAGTGCCTGGTATACCTAGATGATGTTATTGTGTTTGGCAGCTCACTGGAGGAACATGAGAGCAGATTATTTAAGGTATTGGACCGACTGGAGGACTTTGGCCTTAAACTGTCCATTGATAAGTGTCAATTCTTTCAAACATCAGTAAAGTATGTGGGACACATAGTATCCACCGAGGAATAGAGACCGACCAAGTAAAGTTGAGGCCTTGACCACCTGGCCACAGCCCAAAAATCTAAAAGAACTGCAAAGATTCCTGGGATTCTGTGGTTATTATCGATGCTTCATCAAGGACTATTCAAGAGTGATCCGCCTTTACTTAACCTTACTCAAGGGTATCCCCAACCCACAAAAATACTAAAGTCAGCGCCCTCAAGACTGAAAGAGTGTATTTTCGCCTGAGTGAAGTATTTGGGGCTCGCTGGACTCCTGATTGTGAGACTGCTTTTCATGGGATCATATATCAACTTACCCATGCTCCAGTGCTGGCCTATGCCGATCCAAGAAAACCTTACGTCCTGCACACTGATGCTAGCTTGCAAGGGTTGGGGGCTGTGTTGTACCAAGAGCACGAGAATGGCTTGAGACCAGTGGCCTTTGCCAGTAGAAGCCTGACCCCATCCAAAAAGAACTATCCTGTACATAAGTTAGAGTTCCTAGCTTTGAAGTGGGCTATTGTTGACCAATTCCATGAGTACTTGTATGGGGCTAAAATACTAGTAAAAACTGACAATAATCCTTGACCTATGTGCAGACCTCAGCTAAGTTGGATGCCACTGGCCATAGGTGGCTTTCTGCATTATCTACATATGACTATGCTCGTCAATACCGAGCAGGTCTGAACCACATAGATGCTGATGCTCTCTCCGGAGGCCTGTTCCCCAGAATGATTGGGTCCGATTGGCAGAACCTGACATTCGGGCACTCTGCCGGAAGTTTGACAGGGAGGAACAATGTCCACGGACGCAGTGGACTGCATGGTGGATTGCTTGGGACCCTCTGAGAATTGCATACCTGCTGCTTATTGCCACTTTTCTGCAATAGACATTGGTGCACTGCCTCAGCTGGACAATGACAGTATTCGGCGGGCTCAATCCCGCCGATCCCATGATCAAAGCAGCTTTAGAAGCCCTCTATGCAGGAAAAGATGTGTCCAAATTACGCTCCACTGATTTGAGAACTGCACTGTTATACAAAGAAGGTCCTAAGTTGAAACTGATCAATAAACTGTTATACAGAGAAACAGTAGACAGAGGGGACAAGTAGACAAACAACAACTAGTGCTGCCCACTGCCTTCGAGACTCAGTACTGATGTCCTTGCACAACCACATAGGGCACCTTGGTATAGACAGAACACTTGACTTGGTGAGATCCAGATTCTATTGGCCTAAGATGGGGGCTGATGTGGAGCAACACATTCGAACTTGTAGCTGCTTACAGAGAAAGCTTTGCCCCAGAGGGCTGCCCCCTTGTTAACATCACCACCAGTGCACCCATGGAGCTGGTCTGTATTGATTTTCTGAGTTTGGAGTCAGATCAAAGAAATATCAGTTATGTGCTGGTGGTCACTGACCATTTCACGAGATATGCCCAAGCTTTCCCCACCAAAGACCAGAAAGCATCCACTGTGGCCAAAGTACTTGTAGAAAACTTTTTTGTTCACTATGGGGCTCCACAAAGAATCCATTCTGATCAAGGGAGACTTTGAGAGTCGCCTGATCAAAGAGATGCTTTCTCTGTGGGAGTGCGAAGTCCAGAACCACTCCTTACCACCCCAGGGGACCCACAGCCTGAACGTTTCAACCGCACTTTGCTAGATATGCTAGGCACCTGCACCCAAAGGACAAGCATAGATGGAGCCAACAAATTAGCACCCTGGTACATGCTTATAACTGCACCAAAAGTGATGCCACTGGGTTCTCCCCTACGCTGATGTTTGGAAGAAGCTGACTACCAGTAGATGTGTGTTTTGGGGTCTCTCCTGATGGGGTTCAAGCTGACAACTATTTACAGTATGTGCAAAGTTAAAGGCCCAGCTAACTCATGCGTACTAACTGGCTCAAACCATGGCTGCCAAAAGAAATCTGGCCAACAAAGAAAGGTATGATAAAAAGGTGAAAGCACAGGAGCTCCAGGAGGGAGATCGGGTATTGCTAAGAAATCTGGGACTGCATGGCAAACACACGATTGCTGACAGATGGCACCATCTCCCTCACATTGTAGTGGGCAAACTAGATGATCTGCCAGTGTACAAAGTAAGGCCTGAGAATAATTCAAAAGATGTAAAAACAATGCATAGAAATCATTTACTGCCCATTGGACAAATCTTGATTGAGTCTGAGCCCCAGAAGATGCCCCTCTGGACCAGTGACTAGAGCTGCTGCTAGAAAAGATCAAGAAAGTCTGCACCTACAGAAGCAGAGTTAAAGTGTTCCCCTCCATAGTCCCAGTTGAGTATGACTGTCAGTCCATATCAGAAGAAAGTGAGAGTGACTTTGAATACTATCCTTCTTACTGAACTGAGTCAATTGTTTGAGGCAATCCCTAGTCAATACTGGAGCGAAGCTGGGCCTTCTGACTGTCTAAGCCCCAGCTCGTCCCTGGAGCCAATGCTCCCAGAAGTGAAGTGCAAAGCATCACATCAGAGGAAATGGAATCATTGTGCATGGTTGAACTGTTTGAGCTTTCAGGGAGAAAATGATGGATTGGTCAGACTGGTGATACATCAGAACAAGAAGAGTATTTTGAGTGCCCTGACAGTCCACTGCCAGTGTCCAAAAGCTCTCCATGCGAGCCAAATGTTGTGGACTCAGAAACTGTAACTCCTGGAGCTGAAAGTGCCCAAGTTCTAGCCTCTCTACCCCCATGGAGACTCCCCTGACAAGTGAGGACAATGCTGAAAATGAGGCTCAGAGTGCAGAGACTGTAACAGTTCCCCTAGAAAGACTGGTCGAGCTGTAAAGCCTGTGGTGCACCTCAGTTATGATTCCTGGGCCCAGTGGACCTGCCTCTCAATGTTGTCCATAAAGGAGTGTATGTCGTCCCGAGCTCATTGCCCAAACTGGCGTCAGTGCTAACTCCAAGTTACTTGTGTTGCCCTCTAAGTATGGTGCCCTTGCCCGTCCAGCCCCAAGGTAACTGATAGGAAGGGCCCCCTCTTCAGGTTTCATGTACAAGAGGTAATAACTTGAGTTATGGTACAATGTGTATGTAATACTGTGTAAAGAGGACGTACTGCAATGTTTCAGAAATGTGTTCTTGGTAAAATGATATATTGACTGATGATTACATGTGTGAGCCTAATGCAAATGTATATGGTTGCAGTTAAAACTTATGGAGGTACTTGCTTGACGCGGACATCAAGCTTTCCCAGGCCAGGAAGGGTGTAACCCCCCTGCAAATGGGGGTTCCCAAAAGACTTCCAGGAGCTTGCTTGAATGCTCCAAGCCTGAATGGTGTTTGGCGTTTAAGCCATTTATCAGTGAGTGTTTTTAGAGCCTCTGGTACTGTCTCTTTAAGAGCTGTCTGCTTGCAGACATAATTAGTTTGTATGGGGGGACTGTGTGCTTCTCTGTTTGAGTACCACTCGAGCTGCTGCCAATTCACTCCATTTTGCAGTCACTAGGAGTGCAAAGGAACCTATCTGAAAGATGTAACTGTTTGCCAGAAATCAGTTAGAGTAATAATGAAATTACAGTTTGTCTAACCTGCTTTCTTTGCAGTCAGAACTGTGTCTGCCTAGTTCCCCATTCTGGTTTTGAACTGCTGAACTGGACCAATCAGTGTGGGGTAAGCTAGCTCTAAAATGGTGCCTTGGACGAATCAGAACTTGGACTCATAATCTGAGCCAGCCACAAGAGGATTATGCGGGCAGTGACTCTGGGAGATGTAGTTTAGACTTGGTGCCTTTTTGGACCAACAGCAGCAGTCTATTGTGAGTGACAGCCAATCCAGTCAAGAACTGGGAGGAACTCAAAGGAAGTGCCCGTTTTGTCTGTTGGAGTTTCAGTTTAGCTCTGTCAGTGAAGGGGAAAGGAACCCTGTACTCCTTCAGTGCACAGTTTTAGTCAAAAAACATGTGTAAGGTCCAGAGTTCCGGTCTGCAGCTTGTGTAACTGCTTGTTAGGACTGAATCCGTCCTGTGAAGAGAATCAAAGGATATCTGAAGAGTAGAAACCAGGCTCATCCTGTAGAAGGCTGGAGGAATTGCGGAATTGCACTCGGTCTGTCAGGAACTGAATCTGCTGTGTGTTCTCCCAGGTATTGTGCAGTAATTGCGATCGGGATACAGATGCAGCCTGCCTGGTATAGTGCTTTCTTTTTACCATATAAATGTGTGAAGAGGTTTGTGTGCCTCAAGTGAATCCTGCTACCATTGGGTGACTTTTGCCTGTGACTGTTTGCCATATAAGTGTGTGAGGAGTTTCTTGGAGCTCAAGAGTAGCCCTGCTGACATTGAAGGACCCTATCTTGTTTGGAGGTCGTGAGTACTAATTCAGGGTCGCTCCCTGTTGAATTGCCACATTAAATCCAAATGGAATTACTGTACTGCTGACTGTTTAATTCTCCTTTTCTCTGTGTGAAAGGGCCCCTACCAGCTGCCACGGTTTGGACTAGCCACTAGGGCTTGGGTACCCAGGGACAGTAACTGATAGGGATAGGCCTGTGCACAGAGCCATAGGTAGATGAGTAGAGAGATAAGCTAATTAACCTGATTTCCCCCCCTGTCCTTGTTATATCCCCCTAAATAAATCAGAGCTGCTTGTTTCAGCAAAGTTATACTGCCTGAGGTAGTTGTCTATGTTAAAGTACTGTACTGTGATTCTTGCACTGTATCTTATTTCACAGGAGGTCCCAGTGCCGGAAGCAGTCCTGGGGGTAAGTGTGTACTGTGAAGGTAATTCTGATATATTGTATGGGCCACTAGTGGGAAGAAAGGGGGGGGTTGCAGTGTCCCAGAGGGCTGTGACCAAGTTAGTTTAACTATTGCAAACCCTGACCTCTGGGTGGAGGCACCCGCCATTGGATCCAGGCCCCTCAACTTGTTAGTGGCAAATCAGGCAGGGGTAGTAGCCCCTGGGATAGCGCCATCTAGGGGTTACACAAAGAATTAAGGAAAATGTAAACATTTTATTTAGCAGAGCAAGGCTCTGATAACATGCCAAGATCCCCCAGTGCTTCGTGCCTCACTGGTACTTTATTAGGGTTGCTGAAAGTATCAGTGTGGCACAAAGCGTTGGGGGATCTTGGTATGTTGTTTGCCTATTAAGAGCCTTTCCTTTCTACATTTGTATTTTCCTTGCATCTTTTCCTTTTGAGCTCTTTATTGTTTCATAACCTACTCCCTCCTTCCCCTTTTAAAGCCACCCCACCACCGCACCACAACTATACTGCCCAATTTCTTTATGATGTCTTTGGAGACATAGCAAAGTGTGCCCCCAGCCCCTATCCGTTCTCTGTGTCCCAGATGGTGAGGAAGACTACAAGAACAGGGTCCTGACAGACCTGATGGTAGTTTAAATAGATAGGCCCCTCGATCTTCTTGGGGCACAGTTGCATATGCCCCCCACATCCTGAATCTGACACCCAGGTCCTTTAGATAAGATTTCTCCACCCAATGCTTCATTTCAATGGGGAGCAGCAGAATAACAGCAATGGTACAGGCATACATCAGGCCTCTGCAACCCTCCTCACCTTTTTTTTTTAAATACAGGATCTTCAGTGGGCAAAGCTGTATATGCCTCCCATCCTCCAATCCTCCCCCAGGCTCCACTGGCTGCTCCCCATAATGCCCCATTATGTCTGGGGGCAGTGCAATATTGCACATGTGGTTGGCAGTGCACAAAGAGGAGGAAGCAACCAGGAGCTAGACATCCAGTGGTGCTCTGTTGGTGGGACTTGTATAAAAGCATCTTTTGTAATTAGACCCTTTTACATGACTCGTACCTCCACCCTGATGCATCACTGACTGCTCAGCATCAGGTTACTTGCTCTGCTCCTGCTCCAGGCAGCCACATTGATAAATTGATGAGGAAGTTCACCACCATGGCTGGCTAAGAGCAGTGGGCCCAGTGTTGATGTTTGAGGAATGCTGCAGAGTATTCCACAATCACCACCATCTGCTTCTGCATCAAGCATTGCACCACACCTGATGACTATGTTTCTATTTTGAAGATAGAGGGGGGATGGCTCAGGGGCATTGTGAAGAAGTATTTTTTCACTGAGAGGGTGGTGGATGCATGGAACGGCCTTCAGAGGAGGTCATGGGGTCAAAAACAGCAGGGGAGTTCAAGAATGCATGGGACAAACATAAAACAATTCTAGTGGGGGATAGGAGAAAGTAGACTGCTGGTTAATTAGGATCTGCAGCTTATCCAATAGGTAGGGAAATGGGCAGACTAGGTGGTCCAAGCGGTCCTTATCTACAATCGAAGTCTATGTTTCTATGTGTAATGCATACAGTTCCCCTCTCCTGTTACCTCAACCACCATGCCCCGTAAAGAGAATGGGGTGAGCAATAACCTCAGGGGCAAACTCCAGTGTCTACAGGTAAATTTATGTTTCATCTTGCCAAAAGCCACCCTGTTGTGAATATTGTACCTTCCAGATCTGGCTTTTCCCCATACCCTGGAAGTATTGCACACCGGGGTCACAGCCTATATTAGCCTCTGCACCACCCTGGTGGAACCACTCTGGCCATGCTACCTGGGACAATTTAGGGGATACCCCTTACCTCCTTCTTAATGGTCCCCTTATACAGAGCCAAGAGAGACAGGTTAGCTGTTTTCAGTTTTCATGCTGCAAGCTGAGCCACTGATCTAGATCTTTCCTTCTTATTCCTGGCTTCAGAGTGAAATCGAGCTACATAGAAACATGAAACATGGAAATTGATGGCAGATAAGAGCCGCTTGGCCCACCTAGTCTGCCCATTTTCCCTACCTACTGCAATACCGCAGATCCTACTGGATTTCCAACTTCTACCCTCTCTTTCCTATTACTAGGGTTCCCATGTGCCTATCCCATGCATTCCTGAATTCCCCTACCATTTTTGCCCCCACCACCTCCACTGAGAGGCTGTTCCATGCATCCACCACCCTTTCTGTGAAAAATACTTCCTCACATTACCCCTGAGTCTACCCACCTCCAGCCTCATATCATGACCCCTTGTTCTTGAACATATTTTTGTCTGAAAGATGCTACCCTAGTGCACCTTATTTATGCCCTTGGGGTATCTGAAGGTCTCTAAAATATTCCCCTCTCTCTCCTCTCTTCCAGGGTATACATATTGAGGTCCTCTAGTCTCTCCTTATATGACTTTTGGTGCAGACCCTGCACCACTTTTGTTGCCCTTCTCTGAACTACCTCTACTTTGTCTGCGTCCTTTCAGAGATGCAGCCTCCAGAACTGGACACAGTACTCCAGATGGGGTCTCACCAATAATTTGTACAGTGGTATCACCACCTCCTTTTTTCTGCTGGTGATACCTCTCCATATGCACCCCAGCATCCCACTGGTTCTCCCCACAGCCTTTTCACAATGCTTGGTCACCTTTAGGTCATCAGATATGATTATCCCCCAAGGTCCCTTTCCTGTTTGGTGGTCATCAGTACCCCCCCAATCATGTACTCCTTCCCTGGGTTTCTGCGCCCCAAATGCATGATTTTTCACTTCTTTGCATTGAATCTTAGCTGCCACACTCTTGACGACTCCTCAAGCCTGCTTAGGTCCCGCCTCATTTTTTTTCACACACACACGCACACCCTGAGTGTTAACCCTGTTGCAGTGTTGTCTGCTAAGAGGCATACCTTCCCTTCCAGCCCCTCTGCAGCTTATGAAGACATTAAAGAGGACTGGCCCAGAACTGATTCTTGAGGCACCCCGCTGGTCACCATCCTTTCCTTGGCATGAACTCCATTTACCACCACCCTCTGTGTTCTACCCTTAACCAATTTCTGACCCAGATTACTGCCTTGGGACCAACTCCCAGACTGTCCAGCTTGTTTACAAGCCTCCTATGTGGAACAGTGTCAAAGGCCTTGCTGAAATCCAGGTAGGCCACATCCACTGCCCCTCTCTGATTTAATTCCATGGTCATCCAGTCAAAGAAATCTATTAGATTGTTTGACGTGTCCTTCCCGTTGTGAATCCATGCTGCCTAGGATCCTGTGATCTGCTGGATTAAAGATATACTGTACCACAATCTTTTCCTTTAGCAGTGATTCTATTAATTTCCCCACCACCAAGGTCAGGCTGACTGGCCTGAAATTGTCAGCCTCCTCCCTGCTCCCACTTTTGTGGAAAGGGACTACATCGGCCCTCCTCCAGTCCTCCAGAATCACTCCCATTTCCAATGATTTGTTGAACAGAACTGTCAATGGTGCAATGAGCACCTGTCTACGATCATTTAATATTTGTGGATGTATCCCATCTGGCCCCATTGCCTTGTCCACTCTGTTTTGCGAGTTCCTTTAGGACTCTCTCCTCTGTAACTGGACTGGTGTCCACCTCCCTACCATTGATGCTCCTGTCACTTAACTGAGATCCCACACCTTCTCCTTCTTCTGTGAACACTGAAAAAATATTTATTCAAGATTGCTGCTTTCTCCAGGTCCCCATCTGCATGCTCCACTCCTTCCCCTTTTAGCCTAACAATCCCATCCTGGGTCTTTATTCATTCACTAACATACCTGAAGAATGTCTAGTACCCATTCGTTACTGTCTGTGCTATGTTTTCCTCTGTTTACACCTTTGCACTCCTGACTGCTTTCCCTACCTCCCTCTGTTTTTCTAGAAACACTACCCTGTCCTTCTCCCTCTGTGTTTCCTTAAACCTCCTGAATGCCAGACTTTTTGCTTTTACCTTCCCGGCCACTCCCTTCGACAACCATAGTGAGTTTTGTTTCCTCTTGCTTTTGCTTAATTGCCTAATGGAAATGTTTGTTGCCTCCTCTATGGCTCCTTTTACATTCACCCACTGTTCCTCTACCCCCCTCCCCATCCTCCCCACTGCCAGGGCTTTCCTGAGACATTTCCCCATCTTTGCAAAGTCGGTCCTTCTGAAGTCCAGGCCCCTTGCTTTCATGTGCTTTGACTCCACCACTGTTCTCACATTGAACCACACTGTACAGCAATCACTGAACCCCAGGTGGCCACCCACCATGACATCTGCAACTCTGTCCCCATTGGTGAGTACTAGATCCAGCATCACTCCCTCCCTGATGGGTTCTACCACTAGCTGCCTGAGGCACGCCCCCTGCAAGGCATCAAGGATGTACCTGCTCCTGGCTGAGGCTGCAGCTGGGATGCTCCAGTCAACATCCAGAATACTGAAGTCTCCCAGCACCACCCCTTTATTTGCCATCAAGAAAAACAAAGGGATAAGAGGACATGCAAAACATAATGGTAGTAGCACAGTAGGCTCAGGGGTCAGATGGAAGGGAGTATGCCTTAATGCCAATTGCCTAGGTAAGAAAATCAGTGAGCAACAGATGCTAATGGCAGCCATTGCGGTGGACATTGTGGCCACAACAGACACATCAGCTTCACAAAATAATGACTGGGAATTGATGGTCCTGGGGTATTCAATGTTTAGGAGGGGTAGAAGAATGGAAAGAGTGGGAGGAGTAACCCTTTATATCAAGGAGGGCATAGAGGTGACAGAAGATGGGTGCATCATGGGTAATAATGGAGAGACTGAGTTGCTGTGGGTGCAACTCACGGTAGCCTCAAGCAAGAAACTGAGCTTGGGGGTGATCTATAGCCCGCCAAGGCAAGGGGATGGGAGAGAGAGAGAGAGAGAGAGCGAGCGAGAGAAAGGGAGATCAGGCAGCTCTAGAAGGAGGAATAGCTAAGGGAGAAGTAGTGGTGGTGGGAGAGCTAAACCTGCCGACATCGATTGAGATATTCTAGTTCCCCGGAACACCAGAAGCCAGGTCTTGCTGAATGCATTCTAAGATTCTCTGCTGGTACAGTTAGTTAAGAAGTCCACCACTCAGACTGCAATTCTGGATGTGATACCATCTCGGAGGTGGTAGGAGTAGTGGGAGTAGGGGAGCCCACAGGGAACAGTGACCATAACTCCACTGGGTTTGAACTGGCCTTCGGGTCTGGTAAACCGCAATTGAGAGCTGAAATCCTTGATTTTAGGAGGGCAGACCTCAATAGGCTGAAGGGGCAGGTCAGGGAAAAATTAATAGAAGTGGATAGCATAAAGTGGAAGAGAGAGGGGGGCAATTAAGGGGCCATTCTCGAAGCATCTAAGGCATACATAAAAATGATAACCAAAAAGAACAGGTTCAAGAGACCACTAGTTTTTGGCACGGGTCAGGAAAGTGGTGAGGGCCAAGAAAAAGGCATTCTTCAAATTTAAAGAAATGGAGGAGGAAAGTATGGGAAGAATATTTGCTGAAAAATAGGATGGCAAAGATGGTAGTAAGGGATGCAGAAGCCCGCACAAAGCTGCCTACTGTGGAGGGGGTCAAGCATGGAGGAAAACAGTTCTTCAGGTATATTAGTGAAAAAAGGAAGAAAGGAGGGGGAATTGTGAGGCTAACAGAGCGGGATACAGTGAATGACATGTATGGGCACAAGGCCAACATCCTTACTTGTTACTTTTGCTCAGTTTTCACTAGGGAGGATGGTGGGACCTTGCCAGAGAGTGGCATCAAATCAGCCATTAAGGGAGTCCCAGAGATGAAGCAGCCAACATTTACTGCTGAAAGGGTCCTGAAAGGGCTGGTAGCCCTAAATATTGATAAGGCCCCTGTCCCAGATGGGTTGCATATGAGGATACACAGGGAATTGCAGCAGAACTGAATGATCCCCGGTCGGTCTATTCAAGAACTCTCTAAGGACAGGGGTGGTTCCAAAGGATTAAAAGGTGGCAGACATAGTTCTGCTCCATTGGGGGGGGAGGACAAAGAACAAGCAGGGAACTATAGACCAGTCAGTCTTACCTCTACTGTAGGAAAACTGATGGAGTCACTGGTCAATGAGGATCTTGTGGACTACTTGGAGAGCAACGGTCTCCAGACCAGTAAGCAGCATGGATTTGTGGTAGGGAGGTCTTGTTTGACTAACAAGACAGTTTTCTTTGACTGGGAGATGAGGGAACTGGATAGGGGCAATGGTGTGGAGCTGCTCTACTTTTACTTCAGCAAGGCTTTCAAGTCATTACCCCACAGACACTTGCTGAAGAAGATTGAGGATCTGGGTATAGCTAGGGTCATAGTAAACTAGATAGGTAAGTGACTAAAGTGGAGGTGGTAGAGGATAGTGGTCAATGGGGTTAAACTGGAAGAGAGGGAGCACATGATCAGGGTTCCACAGGGATCTGTCTTGGGTCCAGTCCTCTTCAATATGTCCATCAATGACATTGGTGAGGAGGTCCAGGGCAGGCTGTGTCTCTTTACAAATGACAATAAGCTCTGTGGGAAGGTGGATAGTGATGAGGGAATAAAGGAAATGCAGAGAGACTTGCAAATCTGGAGGGGTGGTCAAGGGTTTGGCAGCTGAAATTCACTGCCAGAAAGTGTAAGGTGATGCACCTAGAGAACAACAACCCCAGGACAGAGTACTGGATAACACATGTAAGACTCAGTACCACGGCTGAGGAATGAAACCTTGGAGTTATTATCATTGACTCCCTAAAGCAGTCAAGTTAGTATAACAAAGCTTATAGAACAGCAAATAGGATGCTTGGATATATTGGAAGTGGTACTGATAGAAAAAGGGAGGTAATACTTCCCCTGTATAGACCCTCGGTGAGGCAGCACCTGGAGTACTGCACCCAATGCTGGGTCCTCACCTCAGGAAGGAAGGAAGGGGATAGGCTTGAGATAACAAAATGATTCCGGGCCAGCAGGGCGTGTCCTATGAGAAGCATATCAAAGCACTGAACATGAAGTCACTGGAGACCAGAAGAGAGAGGGAGACATGATAAAGACCTTAAAATTCCTAAAAGGAATTAACAGGTGGACTATGGGGAACTATTTAACTTGAATACCGCTTGCAGTCACGTGGTCATGTGTGGAAGCTAACAGGAAGGAGGTTCAGGAGGGACATGAGGAAATACTATTTTTAAGAAAGGGTGCTTGAGCTGTGAAACAGGCTGCCCGCCGAGGTGGTGGTGAAAAAAATGTTAGTAGTTTTAAGCATGGCTGGGACAGAATGACTCAGGGCATCAGAATCAGGCAGGAGAATGGAGGGGATTGGGGAGGGCTAGGACCCTGGAGGAACATTAGGCTCCAGGGCTTAATATGGAACTTGGGCAAGTGGATAGATCTGTCGTCTTTTTCTGTCGTCATTGTCCATTTCTGTCTTTCATTTGCAGTTGGTATTATCTTTTGCAGTTTCAGTTTAAACTCTGTACTCATTTCCATAAAAACCTGAAACACTGTGCAAGATATTTCAGGCAAAATGTTGCTTGCAAATACATCAACACATTTATTTACAGAGTAGTGACATAGGGTTACTCAGTTGGAGCCCTGAGCAATATCCCACCTGGGGCCCAGTAAACATCATCAATACACATTCAGTGTTGAATAAGTATTTCTCTACATGGCTCAAAAAAGCCAGCTTTGGGTTCAGTCACTTTAGCAGCATTAATAACATATTTACACACTGTGACTTGTGACATAGATCACATCTTGTCAGTCAGGGAGGACCCCTTGCAGGCACGACAGCAAAGCAGGCCCTGAGATGTATCTGGCTCTTATAGCTATTACTCAATTCCTCTGGTGGAGGTGAAACACAGAAGGGTTTTACACTCCTAGGGTGGGCAGTATGCCCAACAGGACACAGCAGGTTTGAAGTAGACACACATGGCCACTGTACCTAGCCTCTTGCCTCTTGAGGATTCGGTGTCCAGTGTCTTGCGATCAGTGGTACAGTGGCTTACCATGGCTTACTGCATCCTTCCCTTTGCCCTCAGGTACAGATTACTAGCACTCACCAACTGCACTGAATCTTCCATAAACAGAGGTTCCTTCATCATTCATTGAGGCCTCAGGTCTCTGCCAGAAAGAGTTTTCTTGTCTGTTTCCTTTACTGGAATAATGGGATGGTTGTGCAGAAAGCATCAGGCACTCCTTCTGGAGGGTGAGCTACCAACAAGCACTGGAGGGGATCAGTGCCACTCTGGGTCCATGGTCCTGCTACCATCCTGGGTCCATGGTCCTGCTACCATCCTGGGCCCGTAGTCTCCCCTCCAGCCCCTCAGAACCAGTGAAGCATGCTCTGAGACACCCATAACCCTGAGGGTTCGGATACTAGAACTGGATACTGCACATGCAGAGCTCACTTTCGCGGGCGTTGAGCCTCCTTTTATAAGCCCCCAGCAGGCAGGAAAACACCTGAGCAAAGTGTCTGGCGAATGGGCACCAACTGTGCAGAGCACAGAGGAAACATTCTGTCACAAGGAAGAAACATTTGCAATTAACTGGAAACACATTATTAGCATTTGGAAACATGGACTACAGCCTTAACCTTCAAATGCAAGCCTTTTTGGCACAAAGATAATACAGGTGGTCAACAAGTTACCCTATCTAGGATGGTCGTGTTACAAATATTGAAAAAGAAAATGCAGTATAGCTTTAGAACATATTGTGCAGATTTAAAAACACTGGAGCAGATAACTGGCACGTGAGACTTGCCAAGTTTCATAAGTCTAAATGCCATATCAAATACGTAGGTGCTTGAAACTTGACAGTCTCAAACTTTGGGTAAACATGCTGAATGTGAAAATTAGCAACTTTGGTTTGGCTTCCACTCAGGTTTCCTGTCTTCAGTTTGGCTTCAACACTTCACCCAAAGACACTTTGGGCTTGATTTTACAAGGAGATGCGGCGGTGCAGTGGACTTGCGGCAGGGTGTTTGATGCAAGTTGCGACTTGCGTCAAACATTTCAGCAAGTGCAATTTTCAAAGAAGTGTGCCACAAATGCCCACCACAAGTCCAGAATGAGGGATACAGGGAGTTAGACCAGGTACTCCCTGGTTTAACTTTGCATTCAGGATCATGGCACTTGTGCCAAACCTTTGGAGCAAGGTGCTGTAAAGTGGGAAAAGTGTCACAACTGTGCCAGCCCTTCTAAAATCGGACCAACCTGCATCCAAGGGGCTTTGGCACAGCTGCGTCAAAATTTGTGGTGGACGCAGGGCTTGACCCCAGTCCTGTGTCCACCTTGTAAAATCGAGCCCTTTGAGTCCATGGTGTTGGGATATAGCAGGCTAAAGCTGGGGGTAAGAGACACTCCTTCATCACCAGTTGCCTATTCCAGGCAAGCCCAGCCTTTTCCACCCTAATAGCACAGTGCTAAGAGCTGGATTTTTTTAATGTAAACAAATGACTGGGGTTGGAGGAGGGCAGAAAGTGACTGGTGTGGGGGACGGGGTAGCCATAGGCTTAGCCCTGGCCACCTGGGAAGGATTAGTGTTTTTTTTTCAATCATCAGGCCGAATTATCTGACAAAGGTCAAAGTGATCTGAGCTGAAGTAGCCCAAATGCTGGTACAACTCGAAGACAAAAGTGCTGAATTTTGGCACATTCACTGAATACAAATACGGCAACATTTCTTCCTTATGGTGTCATGTTCCAGATAATAGCTGCTACTATGCTGAAAAAGAAGATGGTTTGTGGATTGTGTATGTGTGATTTTGCTGGACCAAATCTCTATTTACTGGACCTGTTCATTTGGGAAACTGTAAATATATGATTTCCCCTTCCTAGGACCCCTTGTAAATCAGATGCAAATTGCAAGAATTCTCTCTTATTCTGGTTAATGACTACATAGAACTGAACTTAATTTGATGGAGGTCTAAATGCTTTTAAATCGCTAAAATACCTGAATAAGTAACAAAAATAAAATATGGTGAACCAAACTCTAAGGTCAGACAAAATAAATATATAGATATCTGAGTTTTTCAGACTATTCTCCAGGAGAGGAGAGCATAGAAACATAGATTTTGGCAGCAGAAAATAATCCAGTCTGCCCTAACCCCACCTACCCTATGTAGTGGCAAGGGGCCCTATGTGGACCTTGCTTCCCCCACCCTCTCCAGGCCCGAGAGCAACATTTTTCTAATTCTTTTTTTCCTCCACATCCTTAAATGGGTTAGTTAAACTGGCAAAAACAACTGATATCTTTTGTCCGGTTACAATATCAGGGTTACAGATTCCATGTTGACCTCCCATAACATGAGAATATTGTAAATATTCATGTCAAACACAATGAGAGTGACAAAATAAATACAAAGAATGAGTTCAAAGGCTCTACATATTTTGTGCCATTGCCTAAACAGTACATCTTATCAAATTCTTTGCTTCTTTAATGAAAATGATGCAAATAAAACAATGACAGTCTAGTACTGAAATTACATACGGCCACATTTTAATCTGAGAAACATTAAATGTCTGTCACATTCCAGCATCCAATCTACTCTTCACAAACAGTAGAAGCAGCAGGTAATTGTCTCTCTCCACACATCACCTAATGCATCGAATCATGCTTTGTTATATGTACCAGCTATTTTCTTTAAATAGCCTCTTTTTTAACAGCTTCCAGTTTGGAATTACTTGTACAGTAAGCAGGAAATGGAACATTATGTGCTGCCCGGCTTTGCTTGAGATGTTGGCATGTTTTTTTATTGATGATACGGTTTGTGTTTACCATTTTACACCGTTTTGAATAATCTCAATTTAAGATGAATGATGTAGTGTAGCGTAAAACTCTTTATCTCCATGTTCGCACTCGACACTGTGACCAAGCTGGCATGCATACATAAAAAGCAAAATCACATTTCGTAAGGTGCAGCTCTGAGGCTTTGTTAAACCTTCCTTAGCTCTCCTATCAGATGCCCAGTGCATTAGGCATTGTTGTGTATCACATTCTGCATGCTGAAAATAAATGTTAGCAACTGGCACATTTGAATAGATTTTTTTCTTTTTTTTCCTTTTACATTTTCTTTCTAGTATTTTGGATTTTTAGTCCCCCCCCCCCCGACCACTTCTACCATATTACCACCTTCATCAGTCCTCCTACTCCTCAAACAGCTGGGGGTGTGGGGCAATGTTCCTCAAATCTACCACATAGCTGGCCAAACCTGCAACAGGCCCCTTGCAAAGCCTTACAGAAACTCCATCATGTTAGTTGTGGGAAAAAGTATTGGAGCTCAACAGAGCGAGCCAGGATGCCAGCTTCAGGGGTGGAAATGTATTGCCATTAGAACCACACCAAGCTCCGCCTGCACATTGCTAATTAGGAAGCCCTAGGAAGGTTCTCTATCTGCCTGGCTCTCACCCCCAGGCAAATAGGGGGCAGCAGTGCAGCAGGAGTTGCCACAGTACCGTCTTCAAGGTCCTGCTTGATTCAACACACTGCACCACACCTCCCTGTTGACCTGACTGAGATCCTAGAATTCGGGTGTGAACATGGGTCACATACAGAGCTAGCAAGATCACATACTGCTTGCTCAATGGGTAATCAGAATACTTTTTTGTAATAGAGCAGGGACAATAGCATCTGAAGGCCAAATGGGAGGCTTCCAAAGTAACTGCTACACTGACTAAACAGTTAAGGCCAAAACACTAAGATAATTACTCAATAGAGTAGTGCTACCTTTACCTTTAATGCTACATTTACACAAGAAAAATTCCTACTTGGAAAAATATACTTTTATTAAATGAAATAATAGATCAAATTATTTATGAATTTGAAATGTGTTAACTAGGACGAGTGACTTATTTCCAAATGTGACCCAGAAGAGGGGATATTCAGTTGAGAGGAAAAAAGTAACACGACTTGCTACAGTGCAGTGAAATAGTAACATGAATAAAACAGTATCAGGATATAGTATGAGCAAAGCAATGAATAAAAACCAAAATAAATGCCTGTAGGCAGAGATATTCAAAGGAGTTGCACCAGCGCAACCCCAGAAATGCGCCCGGGGCAATAATCAAAAGTGGAAATTGCGCAGCGCAATCCCCGATGTGCCGGGATGCAAAGATAATGTATGCAGCACATCTCCAGGGGGCGTGCCCATGCATATGCAGCACAGCCCGATATCCAGCCCGGGATGTGTGGTGCATCTGCTGGCACAACCCAGAGATGTGTCACATACCTGGGATCAAACTTGATCCCTTAACAAAAGGCTCAACTGTTAGCCACCCACAGGTGGGCCACTGTAGTGCTCGGTGCAACACAGCAGCCGCCGGCCATGGGTGGCAACCCCTGCCAACAACATACCCAAGCACCCATAATAGTCCCTGGTGGTTCAGTGGTTCCCCCTCCCTATTCCGTACATCTGATTGCTGTAGAAATATTACTTTATGATCCCTGGTGGTCCAGTGGTCCCCCCTCCCTCCCGTACCTCCAATCACTGAAAATATATTTATAAAGAGCCTGGTAGTCTAGTGGTCCCCACCCCACAGGACCCAGAGCCCATCCCCCATTCATTGGCAGGCAGCATACCCACCCGCATACCTCCTCGACTGCCCACCAAATGATAGCTTACACAGTATGTGTTGCAAGCTCATTGGTCCACAGAGTGAACCAATGGGCTTGCAGTGCATACTTGCATGAGTCATTCACAACTTTGTGAATGAATTCATTCACACAGTTGCAAATGACTCTTACCGTATGCACTGCAAGTCCATTGGTCCACACTGTGGATCAATGAGCTTGCAGCACATACTGTAAGCTGCCATTCAATAGGCAGCCAAGGAGGTATGCGGGTGGGTATGCTGCCCGCCGATGACCGGGGGGGAGCCAGGTGGGCTGGGGTCCAGTGTGGGTGGGGGTGGAGGGGACCACTAGATTACCAGGGACCAGTTTTGGTCGATATCAAATGATCGGTGTTTTGGGATGGGGAGGGGGTACCACTAGACTACCAGGACTGTTTAAAAATTTATTTTTGACAATCTGAGGTACAGAAGGGGAGGGGGAAGCCACTGCACAACCAGGGAATTTAAATTAATTAATATCACAGCGATTAGGGGTACGGAATGGGGTTGGGGGTACCACTGGATCACCAGGGATATTGAGGACTCAATTTTAAGCAAATTGTGATACAGGATGGGGAAGGGGTACTAATGCGGTCCCTGGTACAGGGACTGCATGCTGTGCAGGGTGCCAGGTGCATTTCTCTGGCCAGCCCTGCATAACACATGCAAATGGGGCCATAATGACATTCGAATGGCCCCATTTGCCCCTTGCATACATTATGACCCCATTTGCATATTGGTGTCTGAATATCAAGAATTTGCACACAGCGTATCTCTGATGCGCTGGCGCATTTCCCATTCCTGGTATTCAGACCTGTCTGGGGGAGGATGCGCGGGCACACTGTATTTTGTGCAGTGCGCATTATTTGATATATTCAGAGGAGAAGCGCCATGGCACGTCTCTTTTGAATATATTCCTTGATTGCTCCAGCACAACTCAGTTGTGCTGTGCCACCACTTGCACCATTGCCAGGTGCAATTATGAATACCGAGCCTTCAGTATACAATAAGAGCAACATAAAAATGTACTATATGGGATAAAGGTACAAATATACAAATTATTGGGGACATCAAAACCTGAATAAGCAAATAATAATTAAAAAAAATGACAAAATGGGTAACAGTGCAAATGTGAAAAAAGGTGTGAGTAACAAAGGTTAGCACTCTAGCTGACATCAGGGGGAATCACAGTAGAATGGGGTAGTAAACTATAGAGTACAAACTCGGGGAGCACAGGGGGAGGGCAGAAGGGAGAAGAAGAAGAGATGGGAACAACAAAGATGTGCACCATGAGCCGGTCTAGTGGATCAAAGTGTTGAGGCACTGGGCACCTTATTTCCTACCTCGCTGGTGACCCAGGTTTGGGAATGGACCTCAGTCTCACAGGAGTGGCTGGAAAAGGAGGATTAGGAGTCCATAAGACAGCTCTCCTCCCTTGGAGAGGGAGGACTGCATGCCCCATGGCTTGCCTGGCTCCAAGAGGAGACTTGGTGGCAGCATCATGGGACAGCATTATAAGGGACCCCATGCCCAGACGCTGAATGCATCTGCACAGCAGTAGAATACACACAAGCATCAAGGCAAACACCTTTGACCATTAACACGGTGACAGCCTGGTCTCCTGCAAGCCCCGTACTGATGACTGGGTACCTCCAATCCAGGGCCCTGTGGCAGGACCACTGGAGAAGGTAATTACTAGAGAAGTTGGATGATGGAGCTGGGAGAACTTTCTAGATGGGGGCTGTTTGGGGTGTGGAAGGAGATAAATAGTTTTGTGGAAAAAGACAAGATGCACACCATACATAGTGACTACTCAGGGAGGAGGAGCAAGGGAATCGGGTTAAGAGGCAAAGGGAGGGGGGGAGAGAAAAGGCGAGGGAAGATTTTGGGGAAGTAGGGAAGAGAAGAGGCTAGGGGAGATGGGTTGGGAGAGGAGGGAAAAGAAGAAGATAGGAGAGATTTGGGTGGGAGGAGGAGGGAAGAGAAGAGGTTAGGTGAGATTGTGGTGGGAAGTAGTAGGGCAGACAACTGGCTAGAGGAGACTGAGGTGGGGAGAAGAGGAGTGCCATTTTCAGTGGCAGGCTTATGTGGTGAGTTCTTGGAGTAGGTCTTGGAAGAATACTGGGAAGATAAAGAGTGTAGAGCAGGAGTGAGATGGTTCCAGAGGAGAGAAAAGTGGGAGAAAAAGGCAGATTGACCAAAAGAGATTTTACATCAAGGAATAAAGAAGGAGGAGTGTGAATAAGAGAAGCACATGTCATATGATAAGAAGGGTGTTAAATGGAGAGGAGAGATGGAAGAGAGGAGAGGGGAGCGATAGCACAGAAATAAGCCAAATCAAAATTTGGATAGGAAGGAAGCACAGTGTGAGATGCACCTGGTTTCTAGGGAGGGAAAAGAGAGGTTAAAATAGAAGGATTAATGGTATCTGCAAGCGGGACAGTTAAAAGTACTGTAAAACAAGAGAAAGAGTTGAAAAGGGGGTCCAGCATGATTAAGAAGCAATTAGGATCATTAATACACCACATTAACATATAGTAGTTAGACACCAGGAGGATAATAGACAACCAAATAAAATAATTAATGGAGCTCCAACCCTGAGGGCAGTGCAAGTTACAGGGCACAAATCATCAGCAGAACAATCAACAGCCAAGATAAGCTAGAATGGGGAATTAGAAGCTGTACCTGTCTTCAAAGAACCAATGAACAAACAAGTTCTTGGTCCGTTCATTTATAACATGACCAGGATGCATGCATGTTGAAACACTCGGGATTTGGGGGGAGGCCTTGGATCTCTGTATGCAGGCAATTATAAATTTATTGATGGCACCTGCATAGCCATCTGTTGTTTTTACTAAGTGTTTCTAATAAATGAAGGGACCCATGGCGTGTTTGCCCATCTTTTCTGTAAGGACAAGTGCAGCTTTGACAATGTTGCAAAAGGAACAGGAAAGCTGGTTGGAGTCCCCTTTGGGGTGGTCCACTAAAGGCACGACTCAAGTAATAGATTTGGGCTAGATGCCACTGGATGACCAGAAATAAAGGTCATTAGGCCACGGAAGAAAGAAACAACTGATACACAGGGACTAGGGAGGGGTAGACTTCCAGGAGGAGTGACAGAATCACAGCATGGCATAATACTAACTCCTGTCATGGTTACTAACCAGCCCCCAACATCTGAAAAACTGATTTGGATTGTGAACTACTCCCTTGGCAACTAATCCCCTCCCCTCTTGTTTTGGTGGGCTACACTTTATGACTGACATAGGGCACATGTTTTTATATCCACAAAAAAAAAATCATCTGAGTCAGTGTCGGACATAAACAAGCAAAAAATGCTTTGATTCAATCACTTACCGTTTTGTGTTTTCAGATCTTTTTGGTTCTTCTGTTTTCTTTGCATCAGTTGAAGACAGTACTACAGCTGAACAAGAAGCTATTGACTGGTATGAATCCTCACGACAAACTGTAATAAAATATTAATTACAGAGTTACCATTGTTTCCAGCTTTAAACAAGGGAGACAACATTGCTAAAAATGGGGATTGTTGGTTGCGTAGGAGTTTCTGCTGATCTAACATGCACTAGAAGAAATAACTACAACAATATATAAACCAACAGTACTATATGCAGTGACTGACAGCTCTAATCCATGGCTAGATTCCGATCATATACATTAGAGACACACCACTACCTGAAATATTTACCTAACTAGAAAATTTGCAGAATGGAAACTAGAGGACATTCTGTCCAGCTTAGACAAGGATTGTTTGCAACTGAAAAGAGAAAACATTTCTTTACACAGAGGGTGGTGGACACTCAGCATACCCTGCCTGACTCTGTGGTAGGGAGTGACATAATTTGCTCCTTTGAATACCAATTAGACAAACAAATGAGAGTAAAAAAACATTCAGGGTTATAACCACTGAGAAGCAGGGGACAGCTGTGAAGGCTTATGTTAGACTTCTCCCATCTAGATATCATATGCTTTCTCCCCCTGCCACACCCAGACTGGCCCCCATTGGTTCTGCCTCACATCCAGTCCTGTCACTCATTTCCCTGCAAGGTTGGGCCTTCAAAGGGGGGAGCCCCATTCTTCCCATCAGACCTCAAGCTTGATGTCCAGGGAGTACCATGGGTCGACAGTGCAGGGCTTGTGGTGCGAGGTGGGTGGCATCCAGCACAGTTTGGCATTTTCCCTTTTTTGGTCCCTGGACGATGTGGCATGCAATGACGTAGTGGCATACATGCTGACATCTGCCACACCTCCCGATCGTGCGAGATCCAGCTGTTGGACTCCTGGCTTCTGCCAAGGGTCAATTGAGTACCAGTTGCCCCCCCCCCCCGGAGGAGGAGGAAAGCAGTCCCTTAGGATGCTCGATGCTCCTCCTCCTCCACAACCCTGTGACACCCTGGGTTCACTTCTGAACCCAGGCTGTCGACGCGCAAGCGGTAGTTGTAACTCCATGCCAGCAGGCCGGCTGATGTTCTCTTAGGTATGATAGCAATTCTACCAATTGTTAACGATGTCAGTCATTCCTTATTTCAGATATATTCATACAGTTACACTTCATTAATATACAAGCTAATGGGCAAGTGGAAGGATGACACATGTAAAGGAACTCAAAGCTGCAATGTACACTTAGGCCCTGGACACACTACAGAACTGTTTTTGAAAACCATTTTTAAAACCAGTTTAGCTAAACCATTTCAGTGCAGCCACACTACTCAGTAAGCATTTTTGATAATGGTTTAGTGTGGCCACACTGCTAGTGTTAAACCTGTTCTCCTTGTTAATTATTTTGTGTGAAGTCCAACACACAGAACTGTGCTTGCCTGGACACACTGCAGCTAGAACTGTTTTAGTTAAACCATTACAGTTTAAAACACTTTTACTCCTGGACAGACCTGTAAGTAAAACCATGCTACCTCTAAAACGTTTTTAAAAATGGTTTTAAGACTGGGCATCTAGCTGGGTTTAAAAACACTTTTGTTAAAACATTTTAAGGGGCTTGTAGTCTGTCTGCAAACAGTGCTAGGAGGATTTAAACTGTTTTAAGGCACTTAAACCGTTTTAAGTTCCCCAGTGTGTCCAGGGTCTAAGTGACCATAATTAGAAGTCCACCACCTCAAGTGAGCTAATGCATTTATCAAGTCATTTGTTGCAGTAATGCATCCCATGGCTTACAATATTTGCTGTCAATATTTGACAGAGATGCCTTAAAATCTTAGACATCCCCATACGTTCTGACGCTGAGGCATCTTTGTCTGCAGCCAACCTTGTTGTACCATGCATATGCTTGCACAATGGTTCTCCACCAGTAAAAAAGGAGCAGTTAAACTGACCAGTATTCAAGAGTGCAGCTGCATCCAGAAAACTTGAGAGGTGAGTGCTGTCTCAATTTCTCAATATCTCCATATGCTCTGTTTCTGTATACTGCAATTAAAGGTGCAGTATACTACTGTACTGTATAAGTGCAGAGTTTGATAGGAATACTTCCATGAATTTATATACAGCACTAAGAAAAAATGAGTGTGGGTGCTACTGTAATACCTTCCACTGTGGAGTGGAAGGGCCCCTCAAAAGTATAAGATATGTTTATGGTGCCTGTGAAAGAACAGTGTGCAGGTGAGGTCAAAAATGTTTCCTTAGCATTTTTCCTCTTTTTGTTTTTCATTTCCACGCAGAACTGACTTTCTAAACTGATGTTTACTACCATTGCTCTGAGTGTGGACCCCTTCATACCTTAAGCAACATTTTAAGCCTTGGTATTCTCCAGTCCCATCACAATGGCACTAGTTCTCCCTCCTTCCTTGCCGTACCACATTCACTCATCCTTACCATTTCCTAAGCAATGGCAGCATCCTGGGTCCAACTCACCTGCACAGGCCTGAAATCATCAGGTCCCATAATGCTATGCTGCCTCTCTGGCAGTCCACGTCTTCTACTGTCTTTAATCGCAGAATACCATCTAATTTTTTTAAATGTACTTTCAAGTGAGGATATTTACATAGCAAGATAGGATCCCCTACAGAGAACGGACACCCAACTTGAGTAGTTTACAAACAACTCTAAAAGTCCTTATTGCAATAACGAGCCCTTCAAAATATGCCAATATTAATAAGTTGTCATCACATTCTAAAGGAAGCTGCAGTCAAAATTTGCAAAAGCATATGTTGTGCAGAGTATTTTGATTTCTGTGTGTAGTCCTAGTGTGTCTTTCCCTTTGTTTGCTGTTCAGAGGTTTTCCTTTTCTAAACTTGCCCACTAGTGTTGTTCTTCTTTTTCCTACAGTGCCTCCTGTCCCATGTGACAGGGATGTATCCAAAACCATTGATTCAGACACGGATAACTGTAGCAGCAGCAATGTGCTGTAGGAGCCTACTATTCTGTCCTCAATAACTCTTTCTAATACAAATGTTTTGTTTTCTAGTTATAAGTCTAGGTCTAGCCAGTAGGTATAAATGTTTTATATTTAAAATATTCTCATCTCATCAAGTTACACACAGTCATAAAAAAGCACACAAATCACCCCAGGTTCCTGAAGCTATGATTAGTGAAGACTCTAGCTTTTTCCTTACAGTATATCTCACTCAATTAACCCTTAGATATTTGCTCTCTGTAAATGTAGCCTATTAGTCCTTACTTGATAAATGGAGTTACTTAAAATCACAGCTCCACTGCTGCAAACTTGACACAAAACCAGATCATGCTGAATTAATGGTCACAAACACATCGTCACTGTCACGTGGGGCAGGATGCATTGTAAGAAAAAGAAGAGCAATAAAAAATGCAGACATGGAGATCCTGGGGCAATAAAACTAGCAGGCAAAATTAGAAATAAAAAACTCCTTACAGCATAAAAAGGGAAGATCACACTAGGATTACACCTACAAACCAAAACACTCTGCACAACATATCTTTTTGGAAATGCTGACTGTGGTTCCCCTTTAAATATAAGAAGGAGAGGAACTTTGTGTCCATTATGGACAAAGGTTTTAAACAAATATCTGATAATGGAGTTTACAAAAGGCAGGCATACTGTAGGTTCAGTAAACTATATCTACTACTGGTAACCCCTATGGGATGATTCAGCAGGCCAAACAAGCCTTCAAACTTGCACACAGCATACAACCTGCAAATCTGGCTGAAAACCCCATAGAGGCACAGTTTATAGGAAGACATGTTCCTTGATGGCTCATAATTACATTATGTTAGAATTCAAGCCCTATGCTTCTCATATACATGTAGTATGCTACAGCATAAACATCTGGATCCAACACTTTACACAGAACTGGTTTCATAATGAAGAAACAACTGACACACTTCTTAGAGGGAAAAAACTAAGTTTAGGCCTCAGCAAACAGATCTTGGTCAGATCCTCAGACTGAGAGAGACACTTATGAAGAAAACTTGTAATAAGATACGCATTGTACATAAAGTAATTCAAGTAGAGTTTATGAGTTTTCGGTGTTTACTTTCTCACTGTTCTTTATAACCATATACATTAACTTTAAAACAGGATCTCAGCTGACCGAATTTCATCTCCTGTGGCTGCTTGCCTATACCTGGCATTATAATGCCCTGCCTGTGACATCACAATCATTTCCACAGCAACATACTGTGAAGTCTCAAACAAATAACTGTTGTGTCAGCTACAGACAAGCAACCTGAGCTGTGAAAGTCTAAGGGACAGTGATCCTGTTTATATGACATTAATGTGCATAGTTAAAACAAAACAGGGCTGCTAAATTCAAGTTATATGTCCTGTATAAGTTTCATGAGTCTTTTTTTTTCAATCAGTAATTTCCTCCACCCCTCTGGGTCTGCACAATGACACCCCACCAGCCCCATCACCAACTTTCTCATGGATTTACTGGTTATCCCACCCCCCTTCCTCTCTAAACCCTCGCATTTGTACAACCTTGGCTTTAGATTGCCTTGAAATACACTAGGCAACTTTCGTGCTAGGGTTTCTGTTTGGTTTCACAACAATTAACACCTGGTACACCACATGCTCTATATCAATACCAAGAATGACTATAATCTATTAATTTACCTGTATAGTCTCTGTCATCTCTTCTCTGCATGTATGGCTCCATGTAATGTCTCTCCGGGTCGCCCCTGAAAAAGGGACCTTCGGGGCTCAGTGGACCTACCCAGTCATCAACATTTAATAAATAAATAAATATCCACCACTTTCACAGAACCTCATTGGGTGGATGGCACGCCATGTCAGTTGTGCATTAGCCTGCAGGAAGTGGCAGCTGAGAAAAGTTTGTCATCCTTTCCCACCATTTTCTCCTTCTGGGTTGCAGCATCGGGACGTGTACACCAGCACGTCATGCTCCAGCCCTGCCTTGTGTGCACTCCTGCTGTGCTACCACCTGGCCTCTGTCAGGTGACAGTCTCTGCATTGGGAACCATTATCCCTCCTCCTCAAGGAAGGAAATCTGCTGTTGGCGCTCAATTCTCCCTCACCCTGCTGGCCCACCAAGTGACCGTCGTTCGTTCCTGAACTTGGGTCCCTGGGGTTGGGGGCAGAAGAACAACCAGTCCTCCACTGGGCTGACACAGTTTTATGAGTGTTAATTGTTTTTTTCTACTGAGGCACTCTGGACTCTTTAAGGAAAAAACTGCAAATGTCTATGCATTCAAAACATGAACTATATTATTGTGCTGGCTTTGGAGAGGCACTGGATTACAATATCAAAGAACCTCTCTATGTAGGAGAATGAGAAGTTACAGCTCTGTATCTGGAGCAATCAATGTAATAATGATCGGTATAATACTATACTGTCAAAAAGACCTTTCTTGGGGAGCTTTTGTGGCAGAGAACTGACAGCTAACCTCTGCTGTCTGCAATAGTTGTGTAAGTAACCTGTATTTTGTAGCAATTTTCTAAGCTCAAATGTTGTAAATCAGTTTGCTGGGGTTTGTCTTTCTGGGGAGGAGGAGGAGGGAAGGGGTGCAGGCCAGGGATTAGTTTAATTAAAACAGGCCATGTCTGTGTGTGTGAGTATTGGAGCACCTGACTGTCAAACAGCAAACAGGCTACTTGCTGTTAGTACTTATTTCTGGATGGACCAAGTGATCCCAGAGCATGTAATCCCCAGAGCATGTGATAAAGCACCACAGAGCAATGAGGACAGTGTCTGCAGGGGCGTTCGGTGGGTAGGCCACCAGTAGGCAGGGGACTTTGACAAACAGGGACCAGGTGGGTGGGGATGCAATGGAACCTGAGAAACTATCAGGGGAAGGGGTTAAGTACTGGAGACAGGGGGTGTGGTGGGGAAGCACAGGTGGCTGTGTAGGCCAGAAGGGACAGGACTGAAGCTAGGATTTAACCACTCTCTATCTGGGGTAGGCCTGTATAGAATGGTTAAGGGGAGAATTTAAATACTTCAGTCTATTCCCTAGCTGAGGTAGGCCTGCAGAGGCAAGTTAGAGTTAGTATCTAAACTACTGCCTATCTGGGACAGGCCCATGGGGGCAGATTAAGGGGAAGGATGAACTGCTCCCTGTCTGGGGTAGGCCTGCAGAGGCAGGCTTGATGCAGCATTTAAGCTATATAATAATAATAATAATCTTTATTTATAACAAGCACAATTCACATGTATCAAAGTGCTTTTACAATGCTAAAGCATATTAAAAAAACATACATATTTAAAATACAGTAGCTAAACAACAAAACTCAGTTCATCAGTTCTCAGAAAAGGCAAGCTTAAATAAATGAGTTTTCAGTGCTGACTTAAAGCGCTCCACAGCCAGACACTCCCATACTCGATGAGGTAGAGAATTCCACAGGGTAGGGGCTGCAAAAGCAAATGTTCGAGCACCAGAGGTCTTCAAACTGACCCTGGGAATCTCTAGCAATCTCTCATTGGTGGAACAGAGGAGTCAGAGGGGGCAGTAGGGACATAGAAGCTCTTGCAGGTAACCTGGTCCCTGTCCCTGTAGGGCTTCCAGACCTCCCTTCTAGCCCTCCCCCCTCCACCGCCCCACCCCCCAGAACCACCACTTATGTCTGAGGTTCTCATTTACACCAGTCACCTCTAACAATACCTTAAAGGCTCTTCTCTCTCTCAACCCAACAAAGAGAACCTCTCCCAATATCCTTGAGCCAAAAATACTCTACTTATCTGTTCATGCTATTTCCCAACCCCTAGCTGATCTACTCAACCTGCCCTTCCGCACTGCATCTATCCCTGCTGTCTGGAAACATGCAACTGTCCTCCCTCTTCCTAAGGGTGGCGATCCCTTCTCTACAGGAAACTACTGCCCAATCTCATTGTTACCTACCCTGGCAAAACTACAGGAACACTTCGTTCTCTCACAGCTCTCTTCCTTCCTTGACGACGACTCCTTCTACACTCTCTTCCAGTCTGGTTTCTGGAAGAACCACTCCACAGCAACCTCCCTTCTCAGGCTCACAGACTCTATCCACTCAGCCATGGATAAAGGCCACATTATGTCTGCCATCTTTGTCGACCTTGCTAAGGCTTTTGACACTGTCTCCCACACCCTCCTTCTCAAAACCCCCTCATCAACTGGCCTGTCACAGCCTGCCTACGACTGGTTCAGATCCTACCTAGTAGGTAGAACTCAATCTGTCAGAACTGCTGACTCTACGTCCCCTCCATTACAAATCCCTACTGGTATGCCTCAAGGTTCCATTCTTGGCCCACTCCTGTTCTCTATATTCCTAAATGATCTACCATCAGCTTGCTCCTCGTCCCTAATCCACATGTATGCTGACAACATAGTTTTGTTCACCTCCGGCCACTCACCCTCCAATGTGACTACCAGACTTCAACTTGACTTCAATAATGCTCAACGCTGGCTAAGTTCTCATCAATTCAGTCTCCTTGATCTTTGACAATAGGTAGAGACTCTCTCGGCTGCCCTCCCTCCTCTTCTTCCACACCCTTGATGGGACAACTTTAGAGGATTCCACCTATTTTAAATATTTGAGTATCTGGTTTGACCAACACCTTAACTTTTCTGATCATATTGATGCTATTCTGCAAAAATTGCACCCCAAGTATGGCGTCTTATACAGAAACCGCAGTTCACTGCCTCTGCTGGTTAGGTGTGATCTTGTTCAGAAAATGATACTCCCCATTATCGACTATGGTGACACTGTCTACAGTGCTGCTCCCAAGTCTTATCTTGCCAGACTGGACTCCCTCTTCAATGCCTTCTGTCGCTTTGCCTTGACTCCCTCCACGGACTCATCATTGCATCCTATACCACTCTGTAGCGCTGCCCTCCCTGGAATGCAGGCACCTCTCACACTGCACTGAGTTCACTTCCAAATTCTGGTTTGGGTCCCTCCCCTCTGATCTCTCCTCCTCCTCTCTCTCTGTTCCCCCTTCCACCTCCCGCCCTCTTAAGTCCTCTGACTTCCACACTCTTGTCATCTTCTGTCACCGCACCTCCATAGGCCAGCAAGCTTTCTCCTTCCACTTCCCTAAACTCTGGAACTCTCTTCCTTCTCCTCCGATCTGACTCCCCTCTTCCCCATCATCCCTCTACCAAGCCCAACATAACTTCTACTCCTCTAATTGCACCGGTCCCTAGTTCCCCCCTATTATTATTATCCCTCCTACACCCAACCCTATTCCTCACATCCTTCCTTCTGTCATCCACCCCCTCTTCCCTCCTCCTTACCCTATTCACCCTCCTCCTCAATCACCCATCCATTCCTAGCTCCCCCTTCACCCCCTCCCTTACCTGTTACTCCTTTCACCTTGTTTCCCCTCCTCATATCCTCATTCTACTCATCCTCCTATCCATCCCTAAACTCATCTCCTCCCTAACCCACATTCCCACTCCCTCCCAGTACCCTTACACCGTGCCCTAATTCCTGACCTGGTGCTGATCCACGTACTTCTAACCCATCTCAAATGCTTACTCTGTCCTCTATTGCTTATCTTTAAATCAACTCCAGCCACTAATTACCCTGTCCTCAACTGTGATCTCTGCCCCCTCCTGTTCCCCCCAATCTCCCCCTTCCCCCTCCTTCTCTCCCCCTTCAACCTCTTCCTGTCTGGTCCTGCCCTCCTTGCAGGTTTCCCTGCATCCTGAAGGGGGGTTCTGGTCCTGGCGATCTTTTCCTACCCCTTCCTTACCCACCTCCTTCCTACCGTTCTCTCTCTCTCTCTCTGTCTCTCTGGTCTTTCACTAGCACTTCCTAAGCCCAGCTCCCAACTCTTGGCACATCACGATACAATTTCCCTTCTTTTCTTCATGCTCTGGGCTCCTGGCCTTTAGGCCCCAGTTGCCCTATATAAGATCTCCAATTAATTTGTTACTACTACTTCAGCCTCCGGCCCTAGAGTTATAGTGTTGTAGTCAACTACCCTGTATATATATATATATATATATATATATATATATCCTCCCTTGTCTGATCTTGCTTGTGTTTGCCTCTCCCAGCCTTTGTACCCCCTTTCCCAGGACTCTTCTGGAAACGAGCTGTTTGTCAGCTCATGTTGTCTTTCCTGGTGAAACACTTTATAAATAAAACAAAACAGGTCAGCAAGCCAACCTTGAAAGTGATCTGCCACTGAACTGGCAGCCAGTGCAGTCCATACAGCACAGGCATGACATGGCTAGATCAAGAAAGACCAGTCAACAGCCTGGCTGCCGCGTTCTGCACCAGCTGCAGGTGGTGGATATCAACCCCCAGTTGCCCTAGGTATAGGGCACTGCAGTAATCAACGCGGGAGGTCACAAAGCTGTGGACCAATGTCAGAAGGTCACCGGGTGGAACCAAGTGCTTAATCAGGGCAATATTCCTCAGATGATAAAATGAGGTCTTGATGATGGATAGCATCTGAGATTTCAGAGTCAGCCCCTTGTCAAAAATAATGCCCAGACTCCACACCACTTCAGAGGTCATCAGCTGGGTACCTGCGAGCAAAAGCCCAGAGGCCTGCTCAACCAAAGACCCCTTTACCCGATGACCCAGATCCACTACCACAACCTCAGTCTTGTCAGGATTCAGCTTCAACCAGTTGGCACTCATCCAGTCCTGGATCTCGGAGAGGCAGTTGTTAAACACCAAGACTGTTCCATCCTGATTGGGTACAAAGGACATGTATAGCTGAGTATCATCTGCATAGCAGTGAAAACTCAGTCCATACCACCTTACAATGTCTCCCAACAGCAGCATATACACTGCGAACAACATGAGTGATAGTACAGAGCCCTACGGGACCCCACATGGCAGGGAGAATCAGTCAAAGGAATAAATCACCGACACTACTCTCTGAAACCTACCAGTGAGGAAAGAGTGAAACCATCTGATGACTGTCCTCAACAATCCACAGATCACCCACAGACACTCTAGCAATGCACCATGGTCCACGGTGTTAAATGAGGCAAAGAGATCAAGGAGGACCAACATGGAATGTCTTCTCCAATCTCTCGCTATCAGGAGATCATTGAGCACCTGAAGTAGGGCAGTCTTGGTGCTGTGCCTCTTCCTAAATCCTGACTGGAGAGGATCAGTGATGTCACGGATGGTAAGATGGTCATCCAGCTGCAGTGCAACCACCTTCTCAATAACCTTACCCACAAAGGGCAGGTTAGAGACAGATCTGTAGTTGGCAAGACAATCCGGGCCGAGAAAAGATTTCTTATGGAGGGAAATCACCAATGCCTCTTTCAGGGAGTCAGGAAACTCACCTGTCTCGTGCAAACACTGAACTATCTCATCCAGGGCCGGGCTGATGACCTCAACACACCCCACAGGGAGGTGGGTTGGGCCCAGGTCCAAACTACAGGAGGTCTGCTGCATGCTCTGGATGATCTTCATGACATCCATGATCACCATCTGATCAGAAACTGACCGACCAGACTGAGGCACTGTGACCTCCCACCGATCAGCGCCGCACCCATTGGAATGAGCTGTGTTGATCTCTGACCCAATGTCAGTTACCTTATCTGCAAAGAAGTGAGCAAACTTGTCACACTTATCCTGTGACAAGGCTCTCCAAAACTGCAGACAGGCTGGATTACACAGTCTGTCCACAGTTCGAACAAGCTGAGCTGGTCGGTTCCGTGCAGTGGTAAATTCCCTGGACAGGAACTCTGGCTTCTTAAGGGAGATTGCTAATTGATAGTCCATATAATAAGCCATCAATCTAAGTCTATTGGCATCAAGGTCAGATTTCCACTAGCGATGCTCCATCCTTCGCCCCACTCTCCTCTTCTCCCTCAAGGTCACATCAAACCAAGGGGACCAAGGGCAAAGGATAAGGGAGCGAACACAAACAGGAGCAATAGAATCCAGAGCCACCACCACTGCCATATTATAGGCCAGCAGTAGGTTATCTAGACCCATGCTTGCACTCAGGAGTCCCGATAGGTCCCGTACCACCTTCAGGCCCTCTGGGGCCACTCCCCTTAATGGGCGATACTGGATCATCTCCAAAGGGGCAGGCCTATAGGAGGTGCCTGGAAACTGAACCTGATAGCGTAATGGTCAGACCACCTGACTGGTTCCACCACCAAGTCACCAAGCCTCCATTCCCAGTAGGAAGACCAGATCCAGTGAGTGACCAGAATTATGGGTCAGAGAGGTAATCATCTGTGTGAAGCCCAATGAATTTATCAGTTGGAGGAAGTCCTGAACAAAATGCGAGAGTTCATCGTTGATCCAGGCACTGAAGTCACTCAGCACCATTACTCTGGGGAACTCCAACGCCATGTTGACAACGAAAACCCTGACTTCCTGTAAAAATTGCTTCCCATCCCCAGGTGGTTGGTAGACAAGAAAGATTTTGCACCCCACACATGCGAGCAAGATACATTCAAAGGATTGGGTCTCCCCCACTGGCACATCTACCAGGCCCAATTCCATTCTAAAACAAATGGTTACACCCCACCCCTACAATCCAACCTCGGATGGTGTATCACCGAGGAACCAAGAATTGGGCTAGCATTTTCATCCAGCCAGGTCTCAGTGATACACGCCAGGTCCGATGACTCAACAAGATCGACAGTTACTGGTGTCTTGTTTTTAATGGACCTGATGTTAGCAACTTGTCTTGGGTAGGATGAGACCTGCCGACTCCCGGTCAAATGACCAATCATGGTGGAGCCCTTGGGTATGGGGACCAGACAGGGAGGATCCTCTCCAGTCTCCATTTCCTCCAGGGCATATTCTTGTCTACAGATCCCAGTCCAGCTGCCTAGCTCCCTCCCCCGAGGTCCAGGGGCCCCCCCCCACACCTCTTTCCAACAAGCCCCAATGCCCGGCAATGCCCATATATGTTGACAGGCAGTGGTGTACAATTAAAGGGATGGAGGCCCTGGAGCTCTGAGGAGGAGTAGCACCTGACTGGGACAGCCACCTGCCAGCACATATTGTCTGGCTACCTGTAATAGCAACCTCACAGTTATAAGTCCCAAAACTATAAAAACTTAAATAACTAAAATTAACTATGCCTACTTAAATAAATAGTCCCACCTCCCCACAATCAAACTACTAATATAATCCCAACCAGTTTGGCACTTAAAAGTCCCAATTTATAGCAAGTGAGGAATCAGTATCGGAATAAAGAAGCATGCTAAAGCTCCCAAAAAATGTCCCAGGACAGGTGAGGCTCCCACTCTCACCCAGTCCATATAGTCAGAAGACCAAAGTTGCTCTTCTCTCACTCCAGCACAATGACAGAATTAATAAAGCCATAAAGTAGTTCACGGTGGTACTCTCACTATCTCCACTAATCCGACAGCCAAGTCCTGCAAATGAATGGAAGCCACTAGTCTATTACCCAGAAAGATGAACTAGGGATCTTCACCACTGCTGCAAGATCTTCAGCCTTACACAAGCTTCACAACTTCCAGGCCACAAACTAACATCTCCCGGGGGCTATGGTCCACAAAAGCCCACAAGCAAGGTAAATCCATGGTCCCCAAGATGAAGGCCCATCGGCACCCACAACAGGAACACCCCAAGAACTCTCAGGGACCATGCTACCCACCAGCCAGCACCTCTCCAATGTCCCTCCTGGACATGGCCAATCTAGACAACCACCCCCGACTCAGTGCTACAGCTCAGATATCAGAGAGTACTGCCACCTCTCACCCCCAGAACAATGACCAGCACTGTGCACAGGCCTATTCAGGCCACCCAGATGGGGGGGGCTCCAGAGACCCAGCTGTCCTCCAATAGCTATTGTCACCACCACCCAACACAACCGCCAGGGAAACCAACCCTTTGGTAAGTATTGTCCACCGCCACAATTTATCCCTCCGCTCTAGAGCTCTTACCCTCACCCTCTACCCTCCGACAATGGCCTTCCTGCCTGCATACCCCATTCCCTCTCACCTGCAGTGCTTATTTCTAAGATTGCCCTTGGCTGGTAAGTCATGCTACCTAACGTTTGGCACATTTTGAATTACTGAAATTTCCTAAGCTTCAATCTCTTGCTTCTTTTTATTGTGTAACTATGTATTATTATGTTGACCTTTGTATGTATGTATACCCCCATTCCTTCGACATGGAACCTTTGTAAATGAGCAGTTCCTGCTCAAAGGTATTTGTAATCCTAGATTTCAACAAAAATAAATAAATAAATAAATAAAAATCCCACAAGCAAAATGTAACCCCTGCAAATGGGGGTTCCAAAAGACTTCCAGGAGCTTGCTTGAATGCTCCAAGCCTGAATGGTGTTTGGCATTTAAGCCATTTATCAGTGAGTGTTTTTAGAGCCTCTGGTACTGTCTCTTTAAGAGCTGTCTGCTTGCAGACATAATTAGTTTGTATGGGGGACTGTGTGCTTCTCTGAGTACCACTCGAGCTGCTGCCAATTCACTTCATTTTGCAGTCACTAAGTGCAAAGGAACCTATCTGAAAGATGTAACTGTTTGCCAGAAATTATTTAGAGTAATAATAAATTACAGTTTGTCTAACCTGCTTTCTTTGCAGTCAGAACTGTGTCTGCTAGTTCCCCATTCTAGTTTTGAACTGCTGAACTGGACCAATCAGTGTGGGGTAAGCTAGCTCTAAAATGGTGCCTTGGACGAATCAGAACTTGGACTCATAATCTGAGCCAGCCACAAGAGGATTGTATGGGCAGTGACTCTGGGAGATGTAGTTTAGACTTCAGTGCCTTTTGGACCAACAGCAGCAGTCTATTGTGGTGACAGCCAATCCAGTCAAGAACTGGGAGGAACTCAAAGGAAGTGCCGGTTTTGTCAGTTGGAGTTTCAGTTGAGCTTTGGCAGTGAAGAAGGAAGGAGCCCTGTGCTTTTCAGTGTGCAGTTTTAGTCAAAACGTGTGTAAGGCCCAGAGTTCCGGTCTGCAGCTTGTGTAACAGCTTGTTAGGACTGAATCCGTCATGTGAAAAGAATCAAAGGATCTCTGAAGAGTAGAAACCAGGCTCACCCTGTAGAAGACTGGAGGAATTGCTGAAAATTGCACTCTGTCTGTCAGGAACTGAATCTGCTTGTGTTCTCCGGGTATTGTGCAGTAATTGCGATCGGGATACAGATGCAGCCTGCCTGGTATAGTGCTTTCTTTTATATGGATGTGTGAAGAGGTTTGTGTACCTCAAGTGAGCCCTGCTGACATTGAAGGACCCTATCTTATTGGAAGTCGTGAGTACTAATTCAGGGTCGGCTCCCTGTTGAATTGCCATTAAATCCAAATGGAATTACTGTACTGCTGACTGTTTAATTCTCCTTTTCTCTGTGTGAAAGGCCCCTACCAGCTGCCACGGTTTGGACTAGCCACTAGGCTTGGGTACCCAGGGACAGTAACTGATAGGGATAGGCCTGTGCACAGAGCCATAGGTAGATTATTAGAGTGATAAGCTAATTAACCTGATTTCCCCCTGTCCTTGTTATATCCCCCTAAATAAATCAGAGCTGCTTGTTTCAGCAAAGTTATACTGCCTGAGGTATTTGTCTATGTTAAAGTACTGTACTGTGATTGTTGCACTGTATCTCATTTCACAGGAGGTCCCAGTGCCGGAACCAGACCTGGGGCAAGTGTATACTGTGAAGGTAATTCTGATATATTGTGTGGGCCACTAGTGGGAAGAAAGGGGGGTTGCAGTGTCCCAGAGGGCTGTGACCAAGTTAGTTTAACTATTGCAAACCCTGACCTCTGGGTGGAGGCACCCGCCATTGGATCCAGGCCCCTCAACCTGTTAGTGGCAAATCAGGCAGGGGTAGTAGCCCCTGGGATAGCGCCATCTAGGGGTTACACCAACATGACCCAACACTCACCATTCACCATCCCAGGGACCAAACCAAGTGGCAAATACTCTAAAAGCTGTGGAAAGTGTAGAAGGTCCACTCAAAAGTCTGTATAGCCAGTCATGCTCCCACCACGCCAGCAGCCAGTCCACTAGCGAACCTATGCAGCACAATCCACTAAACTCCCGTTATTCCTGGAGCAGCTCTTCCCTTCTTTACACCCACTACTCCAGGCCAAACAAGAGTCCAGGTGATAGGCAGCAATGGCTCCCTTGCAGGTCTCTGCAAGTCTCCACATAAACTCAGGAGACAGTCAGAAAGCAGACATGGCTTCACATCGATGCAGCCTGATGTGATAAAAGAGAACAGCAAAAAATGATCACACCATGAGTGACCAACCAAGCGGTAAAGTAAACTGAATATGTTAGCAATACGGATGTAAAGCTAGCAATTTGGTGCCCCACAATGTTAATGGTAAAACAGTGAAAGAGTACTCAGTGGGCTCTTTAACTTCTAAAACCCCGAGAAAAGTGCGTTACCTCGCTAATCTACCTCACTACAAAGCCCTAACTGGATTAAATACAAAATTCAACCTAATAAAAAGCATAAAACAAAATGACTAAAACAAAATAGCAGTTGGGGATAGCTAAACTAGTGGCTCAGGCTGCTCACACTCATCCGCCATCTTACCCTGCTTCAGGGGCTTTGTCTACCCCCTATTTAGGATAGGTACAGTATATAAGACCATGGAAATAATCAACCAAGAGGCAGGATGGGGGAGAGTGTGTATGTTGCAGGGGATGTGGGGCTGCAGTTTTCTTAGGCACACTCCGGGAGGTGGGGGGTTGCATAGTGTGCAGGAGGCTTGGAGCTATGAGGTCCAAGATGCAGTTGCTTAGGTCAGAACTAGACAGGTTACTGATGAGTCAGGAGATGGAAATGGGTTGGTCTTTAAGGAAGCACTGGACAGGGGGTGGGGGGGGGACTAAACCAGCCACAAGGGGACCAAAGGGTAGGGATAAGTAGGTTGGAAGTAGGACAGAGAGCCCAGGGATGGGGGTGGGGATAGTCAGACAGTGGATCAATGGGCTCAAGGGCTGTGGTTGCCTCAGCCACAAAGAAAGTACTGGACAAAGGGGCAGGTTGGAGAATAATTGGTAGGGATGTGGGTGGAAACAAGGCAGTGATGGAAACAGACACCTCAGTGGAATGCCTGTACAAAATAGATACCTTTTACTCAACTCCCAGCAGGAAGGTATCCAGGCTAGCAATGGATGTGGACCCAGGGGAAAAAGACTGCAGGGGGCATCAGAAAAACCATGAGGTTAGACATAAAGTGAGTCAGGAAATAGGTGTGGGGGCAAGATTGGGGGAGTATCAAAAGGAGGCTCAAGGGGGGAATGAAGGAAGAAGCCAGCAGGGAGAAACCCCAAATGAGTGAAGGGAAGATGGCAAACAGGCAGAGGGGAAACTGAGTACAATAGGATGAGTATGTGGAGTAGGGAACAGCAGGGGTAGGGAATGAGTAAGAGAGGAGATGAATGAGAATGGCGGATCGGGAGGAACAAATTGCAGTAGATGAGGGGAAAGGATACAAGGACAAGGGTATTCAGCGAGGGTGCACAAAACCAAGGGAAACTATCAGAGTTCTGGTGATAAGGAACTCCATTGTGAAGGAAGTTAGATGGCCATAAGAGAGATGTGGACCACATAGAAGAAGTGTTGCATGCCTCTCAGGTATGACAGTCGAGAGGATCATGCTTGGGGTGCACACAATTGTGCAGGGAGGAGGAGAAAAGCCGATGTGATCCTCCACTTGGGCACATGCAGCCTAGTAGGGTGTGAGGTAGTGGAGGTACAGAATAGGTTTAGGGAGCTTGGGAAGGAAGTTAGAGAGGGGTCAAAGTTAGTGGCATTTTTGGAGGTGATACTGGTACTTAGTGCCATCTCAGCTAGGAAGTTCCAGATCTCTGAGTTCAACCAGTAGCTAAGGGATTGGTGCAAGAAGGAGGACTTTGGTTGTGTAAGGAAAAGGAAAAGTGTCTGGGATGAGAAATCTCTGTACAGTACTTGTCAGAAAGACTACACCTCAGCAGCAGGGGAATCAGGGTACTAAATGACATGTTAGGGCAGTACATCAGGGACAGCTTGAATTTAAACAAAGTCAGGTGGAGGAACACATGGGAGTGCAGAATTTGGGGTTCACAACAGGAGGAGACAGGAAGACCTCCCTCCACTCAGAGGGGACAATAAGTAAAAAGGGAAGGGTTGACAGCTGCAGTCAGGGGTTGGGAGGAAAATAAGGGTAGGGGTTAGTGTACTGATTGTCAAATCAGGAGAAAACCACAGACAGGGAGCTGGGGCATGAGATAAAAAAGGCTGTGGAGGAGAAAGAAATAGTAATAGTGGGAGATTTTAACATGCCCGATGTGGCTTGGAGCATCCCATAGGCCAGCAACAGGAGCCATGTGATACTAAATGCATTCCAGGATGGTTTTCAGACAGGGGGTGATGAAGCCAACAAGAGATTGGGCCATCCTGGATCTAGTTCTGATGAATAGCAATCATGTCAAAAGTATCGTGGTTGCTAAGCTCTTAGGAGGGAGTGACTACCAGCCTGTGTGGTTTCAGTGGACAAAGGACATGAAGTGCTGAATACAAAGACTTGTGTTCTTAACTTCAAAGTGTGGATATTGTTTGCAAGGGGATGATGCTAGGGGAAAGACTGACAGAACTAAGGGAGGACATGGGTGTGAAAGATAGATGAGCATTAGTTATGGAGGAGGTCCAGGCAGTCACCAAAACCTTCTTTAAGCAGAAGGAGCAAGAGGAGGAAGCCACTGTTGTTTACAGAGGAGGTGGACAGAGCAGTGATGGAGAAAAGAGCTTCTAACAGGAAAAACAGTACAAGAAGACCCAGAAGGAAGAGGACAAGGTAGAATATGCAGGGCAACTGAAATAAGCTTGTAGGCTGGTAAGGCAAGCCAAGATGGAGACGGAACTAAGAATAGCTGTGGGAGTCGAAGAGAATGACAAGACCTTCTTCCAATACATATAGGAGAAAAGAACAACAAAAAGAAGAAATAGTGAAGCTGAGATGGGGAATAAAGTGGGTGGGTGGAAAACACAGAGAAGGCAGAGGTACTTAATGAATACTTCTGCTAAGTCTTCACTAAGGAAAGGATGGGCCACTACCACTGGGGAAAATAGGGACAGGGGGCAGAGTGGGGATGAGGGAGGAAGCAATAACAGGTGACAGAATCCTCAAAGGCTCAAGGCCCTCCGAGTGCACAAATCCCCAGGACCAGATGACATGCATCAAAGGGTGCTGAGAAAGGTAACAGCAGTCCTTGCAGTGCCCCTGGCTGGCCTGTGCAGCTGCTCCCCTAGCATACGGGTGCTTCCACATCAGTGGAGGACAGCTGATATGATGTCTCTGCACAAGAGTGGACCTAGGATCGAACTGGGGAACTATAGACCAGTCAGCTTTTCATCAATTGTAAACAAACTGATGGAAACTATCAGAAAGACAAGGTTGGTTGAGGTCCTTGAGGCAAACAGACTCTAGCATAGCAGGCAGCATAGGTTTATGACAGGAAGGTCATACCAAACAAATTTGATCAGCTTCTTCCACTGGCTCACTAGGGCAATAGACAAGGGTCAAGTGGTGGACTATACCTGGACTTCAGCAAGGTCTTTGACTCAGTCCCCCACAACAGGCTGATTTGCTAGTCTGGTGATGCTGAGGATTGAGGTACTGGATGCCACATTTTGCGCCATGCCAGTGATCTGGGTTAAGGGAATAGGCCTGGGTCATTGGGGGTCAACCTTGGGGGGGGAGGGTTGGAGTGGAACTGAGCAGCCGTGAGGCAGCTCTCCCCTCCTGGGTAGGGATGTTGTCACCCCAGCCATATAACTGCCAGCAGGTAGAGGCCTGGTGGCAGTGTCAGATGGCGGTTGTTACTAAGAGAGGATGTTGCAGGAGCGCAGTGTGCATGTGCCTCTATGCGTGCATATGCATCCGTAACAAGAATGGGAAGAAATAGAGCTGGCAGGCTCCATGATGATCCCTGTTGTGACTGGGATGCAGACTAGGCTAGATGCATAGCCCGGGGCAGAGCCCTGTCTGCCAGCTCTTGAAAATTGATAGTTGATAAAAAAACTACTGTATTTGGGGGGAAGGTTGATCAGAAAACTGATGGATATGAGGACAAGGGCTAAACTAACCAGGAGGCTGACAAGCTGGCTAGGGGGTAGAATGCAGCAGGTGTTGGTGGGGAGGAGCACTCCTGAATGAAGAAGTCACTAGCTGAATTTAACAGGGACTAGTGCTGGGTCCAGTTCTGTTCACTGTGTTCATCAGTGACACTGGGGATGGCATGAAAGGCAAGATATGTCTTTTTGTGGATGATACCAAGTTCTACAGGAGGGTGGACACTGAGGATGGCATAAGGGGTGTAAGGGAGGCTGTAGCGAGGTTGGAAATGTGGTCTGGCACCTGGCTTTTGGGGTTCAATGCTAAAAAGAGCAAGGCACTATACATAGAGCATAAGAACCCAAGGGCCAAGTTCAGTCTCAGGGGTGAAGGTCACAGTCTTGTAGGAGGAGAAAGGCCTGATGAAAGCAATTACATGTGACCTGAAATCATCAATGCAATGCAAAAAGACAGCGGTGAATGTGTACAGGATGCTGGGTTGCATGTCTAGGGGGTTGTCCAGCAGGAGAATAGAGGTCATTCTGCCCTGTACAGGTCCATGGTGTGTCTGCATCTAGACTACTGTGTGCAGTACTGAAGCCTGTATCTTCAGAAAGACATACAACAAGTGGAGGCAGTACTGAGGAGGGCTGCCATGTTGATCCAGGAGCAGCAGGATATCCCATATGAACAGAGACTAGTGAACCTGAACATATAATCACTGGATGAGAGAAGAGAGAGAGGGGACCTTATCAGGACCTTCAAATACCTTAAATGCATTAACAAGGTTGACATAGAGGATCTTTTCTTGCAAAAGTGAGAACAGAAACACCAGACGGCACAACTACAAATTAGCGGGGGGAGGTTAGGTACAGGAATCTGCACAGAAGGAATGGTGACAGGATGGAGTGCAGTACCAGAGGGGCTAGTAAATCGACAGTGCAGTTGGGGGTTTAAAAGAGGGTGAGATAAATTGAAAGGGAAGGGTAGGGTGATAGGGGAGGAGGCAGAGCAACACATGCACATGAGTTCCACATTGAGCAGACTCAGTAGATCTCTGCACCTTCTTCTGCTGGCCTTTGTATGTTCATATGCAAAAAAACACTGCGGCTTGGGATGACTGAACATTCTCACAGCATACCATAATAGTCTGAAAATCGGAAGTACCTCAAAGCTAGATCTTCTCTTCATATATTTCTTCTTATTACTGCTGTATGTAAGAAATAACACAAACAATTACAGTGCAGGAAAAGAACCCTGATACACAGTGGCTACAAAAGAATCAACTCGAAGACCTTGACTTTAATGAGGACATCAGCAGACCTTGCACTGACATGGATAATAAGCAGAGAAAAGCTAGGAAGAAAAACAATCTGTGGTCCCAGTATATGTTAGAGAAAGTGAGCACAGTGCAAATAAACTGCATGCCAGGAATCATTGCATTTACTGACAAAGAAATCAACACCAGAACCTTCTACAAGAAGCTGATGGGTTTATGTATGTCAGCCAGTCACAGCATTTTAAAAAATGGTAAGGCTGAAACAACAGTGACCAGCAGAAATAAATGCTTCAGCTGGATCCTAAGCAGCTTGAAGGCACAGTAGGGGAAAACACACATACACAACTCCAACAACATAAATAACATCGTCAACAACAAGGGATGCCCATACCACAGTATATGATTTGAAAACATGAAAAAACAACTCAAGTATTGTCACAAGCAATGGTTGATGTATTTAAAAACACCTGGCCAAAAGAACCATCAGGTATGAGACAGCAGGATCATATGCCACAAGAACAAAATAAATACTTACATTTCTGAGTAGTCAAATTATGAAAAAAAAAAAAGAAAGAAAAATACAGGCACTTTGGACTTTTAGTGTGGATGAATGCCAGCTTGTTATTTAATCAAACTGTGTGATGATCCCTCACTTGGAGAGGAAGGAGGTGATGAAGACCTATCAGGACATGGCACTCATCAGTAGAAATAATTTAGACATGCTGGGGCTTCATCTGTACTGAACCCTGCAATCTAGTTCTGGACTAATGAAGTATATCCTGTGACCTAGATGCCTGAGATGGCTCAAATGGAACATCATTATAATGATAATGATGATTAAAAAACAACAACACAGAGTGCAAAAAAGGCTTGCTGTGTCCTAATGGGCATCAGGTAGTTAACTGCAGGATTCCAAGCAGGCAGTCAGAAGAAAGCACTGTACAGCAACTGTTTGAATACATCACAAATAGTCATTTGACGATGATATGCACACATTATGAAGCAGACGTATCTGAAGCAAACAGCAGCTATTAGGAATATTAAAATACTTAAACCAGCCCGAAATGATTTGGCAGAGTGCAGTGGCTCACACAAACAGCACTATTTTTAGTGATCATTCATAAGCTGTAACAGTCACTGCTCATTACCAGGGAACATCACATCACAAATGGCATGCTATTTCAAAACCAATCTCTAACTAAGGAACTTTCTTTTAACAAGGTGGGCATTATAGATAGTAAGTGACTTTTCTTTACTAAAATTGGGTGAAGAGCGCTGTGTTTTGATTGGCAAATAGGTTGGAGAGGTTGTAACTGTGGGTAAAAAAAACAACAAAACTGTGAATGCAGGTTGCTATACTGAGAGCCACGCCCATGACAGCTGCAGAACAAAACACAGCATCCTTTGCCAGGTATCCTGTTAGCTTTCCTAGCTGCCAACCTCACAGCATCAAAATAAGCAGCGGAGACCCAAGGCCTGTCAAGTCTGCCCATACTACAGTATACTACTTACAGTGTAAGTGAGAGATGGTCAGGCTAAGTGCTCTAGGTGAACAGCAGGAAGGAAAGTAATTCAGTTTCACATAGCACCTTTTATTCAAAAAATACCCCAAAGTGCTTTACAGTCCAGGAAAGGGAAAAGGAGAATGCTACTGCCATTTTCAGAGCACAGGGAGATTTAACAAGCATTTGTCAATGCCAAATGTTGTCGCACTGGCATTGGCTTTGGTAGTGCAGTGTGGAAACACATTTTTGGAAGGATGTGAAAAATGAGAGCTGTACTGTTCATAAGGAGGTGTAAAAAAATGTCAGCAGTGAAAATATGGCATGCAAGTATTGCAAATTAAGCGAAGTTACAAGAGGTCTGCGTGGGAAATCATGGCACCTTAACACAGTCATTTATGGAGTTTCGGCACCAAATTTTCAACATGAGCATTTTAGCACCTCTGCTTATGTACAGTGTCACTGTCATTTCCTCAAACTGTCCCAAAAAGTGATTTCGCATAGCGACCGTGCTATTCTGCGCCGGATGTGTGAAAACACATTTCGGGCAGGATATGTAAAATGACAGCTGTACTGTTTATCAAGAGGTATGGAAAAATGCCAATGGTGAAAATCAAGAGTGAAAATATTACAAATGTACAACGTTATGAGCGTGCATGCAAACTGCGCAACGCATGCTCGTAACAGTCATTTTATAGAGTATCATTACCAAATTTTCAACATAGGCATTTCAGGACCTCTGCTCATGAACAGTGTCACTGTCATTTTCATAATCTGCCCCGAACACTGATTTCCCACAGCGACTGCGGTATTGTGTGCCGGAAGTCCGGAAACACATTTCGGCCAGGATGTGAAAAATGACAGCTGTACTGTTCACAAGGAGGTGTAGGAAAATGTCAGTGTTCATAATCTGGCAGTGAAAATATTGTGAACTACTGAAGTTACTAGCGTAGCAGCAACTGCAACGCTGCTTTCGAAAACAGCCATTTTTGGATTTTTTCCACTAAATTCGCAACATAGGCTTTTTGAGAGCCCACCTCATGAACACTGCCACTGTTCTTGCGTTAATCAGTCCTGAAAGGTGATTCTGCACAGTGACTGCGAAATCACCTTTCGGGACCAATTAACATCATAACTGTGACAGAATTTATGAGGAGGGGTCCCAAAAACCCATGGTAAAAATTTGGTGCAAAAGTTCTAAACAATGCCTGAGATATGCATCAAAGTTGGAAAAACCCTATTTATCCCATTATACAGCTTACCGGCATTTCCTCAGTTCGCGGTCGGCTTTGAAGAGTGAAGATGTATTACTGGTTCACCGAAGATCGTCGCACCGTGCTCTGGAGGTAAGTATGGGGTGAGGGGGGTGTGGGGAGGCAGGGTGCGCAGTGGGTGGGTGCAGGTGGTGGGTAGGGAGACTATGAGGGACCGTTTTAGCTTTACAGGTACAAAAAACAACATCACGGATGGTTTCTTTTTTACAGGTGCATTCTTTTGGGGGTACAGTGGCCGACGGGGGATTGGGCACCGTCGGCACAGAAGCGGGGGACATCATGTCGACGGGGAGGGCCTCCGCCGGCACATACTTTGAGGGGTGGGTAAGCCGGGACCGGGGATTGGGCACCCTGAAGTCGGCAGCTTAGTAGTCACTTTACTAGCTGGCAAGCACGTGGAAGTGCCTGCTGCATCTGGACGGCTTTGCTCGCATTGCAACAGACTTTTCCTTAGATGTGCTCGCCACATTAGTATGCATGGTGTGGCACTGGCATGCAGGCTGATTGAGGAATGAGGGGCGTATCTACTGGTGCGCGGCGCCTGCATTCGCCCAACAGCGACCGCGCCTCCAAAGCTGCACTGCCGCAAGATGTTGGCTGTGCAAGCACGCCAACATAAAAAGCATAGAGATGGATTACAGAACCTGTAGAAGTTACACAGAGGAAGGTTAAGGGGCTTGCTCAGCGTCACACTGTGAGAACCTGCCATTTGTGGGATGCAAACCTAGGTAGCAGGTTCACAGACCTGTTCTCTCACTTCTAGTCTAAACAGCTGTCCCTATACAGTAGGTACTACAGTATATGGTCTTCACTTATGTTTAAAACCTTTTTTGGTCTGATGAAATGTTGGTAGAGTCCCAAAGATGTTAGCAAACATTCTGCTCCTATCACTATACTGTTTTATTATATACAGCACAAACTTTACATTCTGCTTCACAATGCTCAGCAGACCATATTAACCCTTTAGGAATCAAAATTTCATTAGTTAAAGAAGCTGACTGCCTAAGCGTACCAGTGAAATTTATGAGATGTTCTGCTTTCATCATTTGGCTGTCAGCTGCGGGTTTAAAAAGGTAAGGCAAACACCCATGTGGTAGACTTTTTCATTGAACACCCTCATCCTGTTTGATTGGTTTGTTCTCCAAAGCACACTCAAGGGCCAAAAGATACGGCTCTAAAAAATCCCACCTCACTTAAGATAATTTCCGTAAGCCCAGAAAATCCCATGTTGCCAGCAGTGAAAGTTCTTTTGAGTCAGGATTGACACTGAAGAATAAATTACAAGAGAACCTATTACACACAGCACACTGTATTTGTGGTGTGTACAATTCTCCCAGTTTTTCGCTTTTTAAAGGATGTTTAGAATACAGCAGATTATAATACAGCTGACCACTGTGTTGCAACTGTGTCTGGAAATAATTGTGTCAAAACTGTTCCCTTTGTTTCACATGCTATTTTGTCATATGTATTGCATGCATCATGTCCCATGTCCTGGGTTGCTCCTGTAAACTGGATCATGCACAGTGGGCCTTATATGCTTACCAAAGCAATATATAAATAAAAAGACACATAAAGACACAGAATGCTAAGGGCAGAAAAAGGCCCAAGGCCCATCCTGTCTATCCTTGCCCTGCCTATTGATCCCAAAATACCAGCTGGCTATCTGGACCACATTTCCCTGAACCACACAACCCTTTGAACCCCCGCACCCACCACACACACACACACACACAGTCAGTGTTCACAACTTCACTATGCAAGCCTTTCCAGCCCTCTGCCACCCTCTGTGCAAAGAACAACATCCCCCATCTTTCTTGAACTTACCCCTTGTGAACTAATAGTTATGCTCCCTAGTGATTGAAGTCCCTTTCATAATAAATAGCTCTGTCATGTCTATGCTGTTAACCCTGCTTAGAAACTTGTATGTTTCTATCATATACCCATGTCTTTCCTGGGGCCTGATTTTCAAAGAGCCTGCATGGCCCAGGGACTAAGTCCACATGTGCAACTCACTGGTGCAGGTGAAAATCCTCATAGAAAATAGAAACATTGAATTTGTCAGCAGAAAAGGACTGCTTGGCCCACCCAGTCTGCCCAGATACTCTTACAAAGGTTCATACTGAGGTAATTGGGTGTTTAAAAGGTATTAGCCAAAATATAGCTCCATCTGTCTATGGAAATAACTCAGACTGTGTCCATCCATAATTTCAATGTTTGGTGAATATGTAGTGATTATGTATACTTCATAAACTTTTGGACTCTCTCTATTCCCATCCTTGGCAGATTTTAAACTGGGTAGCTGTAGGGAATAGAGGGCAAAGGGTGAACAGAGTGCCGGAGGAGGAGGAGGAGGCAGGGGAGGAATGTGGGTGCTCCCAAATGCGCTAAGCACTGGGCTGCAGAATGAGGCGGACTTTTGAACTTAACGTGGGAGGAGCTATTCCCCCAAACTGAACCTCGGGCTTAAGCCCTCCCATTTCAATGTTTGGAGAATATGTAGTGATTATGTACACTTTATGAACTTTTGGCCTTTCTCTATTCCCACCCTTGGTAGATTTTAAGCAAGATAGCTGTAGGGAATCGAGGGCCCAAAAATAGTAACTCCTCCAACTCACAGAGAGTATGAGCAGAAGCACTCAGGAGAGGATAAAACTCCTTGGGGAACATCTCTGAGGACTCATAGCTACTGATCTGTCAATCCTCTAGGCAAACTATGAGGAGCTAATTGAAAATGCTTGTCTGAGTTTGGTGTCTGGGTTCAGGATGTAAGATTCAAAGGCTGATGATTTCCATCTTCAGAGTCTCTTGATGATATGGACTGGAATGTTATTTCTCGATGCTGATGTTGCTGCTCCAATCCTGAATGAGTGGCCTGAGTATGAATATGGATTGAGTCCAAGCCTTTGTAAGAGAGTTCTTATGTGATCTACAAACCATTTTTTGTAGCCATGGGTGATGGATTGTCCAGAGTTAACAAAGAGACAGTGGGTTTGAATTTGTGTGAAAGAGCTTAAAGAGCTGCTCAAGCCTCAAATAAAACTTTGAAAAACATAATATTTTGGTACAATTCTGCTTGTATTCCATATGTATTCAATAGACATCTTCTCCCCATTACTTATTACTAAGAAATTTGCATGGAAACACGCTCTATATCCCTTAGAGTTCATCTGCTCTTTTGCCTACTCCCTACTTCTTGTCATAGTCCTCTGTTGTGACATCACAATCTGTTGCCATGGAAGTAATTGTGATGTCACAAATAGAGCATTATGACCTTGGGTTGGGAGAAAACAATAGAAATAGATGAACTTTTCAGGTGCAAAGACCTCATTTTCATGCAGATGGCTTCAGTAAAAAAAATAATGAGGCTGAGAAATGCAGAACTAACGTGAAATACAAGCTTAACTATAAATTACATGTTTTGTTGAAGTTGTCCTAATGGCGTCAGCTGCTCTTTAAGCATTTCTAATCAAGCTACCGGGCACCAAGTATTCAATGAGGGATAATAAGTGATGAGGACTCCCGTATGAATCTATCGGTTTTTGATGAAGGTAATTCCAGAATACAGAGGTCAGATTTTTTCTGCAAGCTGTTAACCTTAAGGAAGCTGGTAGAGTAGGATGATGGTACAATGAATTCTGCTGGATGGAGAAATCCACAGAAAGCCAAACTGATAGCTAATGTGACCATGAAATTGGAGGTAGATTCAAATGGTCCAAGTCCAATAGGTCCACCATGTATCTCATTATGGATCCATTTATGGGAAGACGGCGAGGCATATGTGCATTGGACAATCTTTGGAAACCCAGCAGAAGGAGTTTGACTGATTGGTTGGAAAATAGAGATGGTGAGGAAGGAGTGGATTGTCAGTGAAAGAACTAAATCCCAGAAAGATACTGTTTGATAGTTCAATAAGATAATTGCAAAGCTTGATGGCAGTATGTCAGGAATGCTAGAACGATGTCCACTGAGACAGAAATAGAATGGGATGATTTCAAGGCACAAAAGGAAGAGTACTTTTTCCAAGCTATTGTATAGGTAGCTGTAGTGGATGGAGCTAGAGTAGCCCACATGACAGAGGTAGCTTTCTGGTGATAATATTCTATGTCATTATTAGGTCACTGAAGGAAGGTGGAGGAGTCATTGTTGAATCTGCTGAGGGATGGAGGTGATGAAATGCCTGAAATTGAAAATGGGATACAGCATCAGCTGCTTTGTTTACAAAGCCTGGAATGTGGAAACATGTGAAAGTAAAATTGTGAATGAGTGATAGCCAGATTAGCGTATGCATGAACAGCATGATGGAATGGTATGAGAATCTTCCTTTGCTGAAGATAGCCATGGTTGTTTGGTTATTGGAAAAGATGGATACTAATTGAAGGGATCAATGATGAACACAGAGGAATGCTGCTGCTACTATCAGGTATATCTTGACTAGAGGAGATGTGAAAGAAAAGTCACAGAGTGATGAAATATCCAGAGGCCATGGAGCAGCAAACCAGGATTGCTGGAATATGGTGGTATAGCCATGAGTGGGGGAAGCATTGGTGTATATTCTGGGATAAAGTCTGGAGAAGGGTCCTTGTGGAACACTGAACAGCCATTCCATCTGGCTAGAAATAAGGACCACATGGCTAGGTCAGATTTAGCTGCTGTGGTGATTTGGATGTGGTGATGAAGTTCAGAAACTGATGAAGCTTGGGTTAAGAGGTATGAAATGAAAGATCGACCTTGTAGAATTATTCTCATGGTGAAATTAAGGTATCCCTATAGAGAAAGAAGTTCTCATTTTGTAGAGAAGGATCTGGTCAAGAAGGACTTCACCTGTGCTTGGGTCCCAGACAGTTTGTCAAGTGGTAGACAGGCTTCCTTACGTTCCGTGTCCATGATTATACCCAGGTATTCTAGGGATGTTGCAGGTCCTACTATTTTCTCTGCTGCCAAAGGAACTGACAATTCATGGAAGAGCTGGACAAGAGCAGAAATGTCAGCAGCTGGAACTGAATTAGGCGGATCGATCAAGAGAAAGTCATCGAGTAAATGGACAACAGCTGGTCAGTGGCATATGTTAAGTAACACCCAGCAAACAGCTTCTGCATACCTGTTGAAGAGTTTAGGACTACTACGGCAGCCAAATGTAAGATAGACAGCAAAATACAGAAAATGACTGGTCCAGAACACGCCATGCAAATGCCAGAGGGAAGGATGAATGGGCAGCAGTTTAAAGACGTTGGTTATATCAGCTTTGGTGAGCCAAGAGCCAGGGATGAAGTGTTTTATGATCATGATGGCATCATCAATATGTGCATAGGACAGAGAATACTCTTCAGTAAGAATCAGGGAATTGATGCTAGACATGGAGGAGCACTGAAGAGTGGAGAGACTGATGATGAAACGCTTCTTACTGGAAAACGTTCTGGTTGCGATGCCACAGGATTGACGTTATAGGTGGGAAAAGGCAGGCACAGAAAAGGCCCCAGGATAAAGTTCTTCTGAAGAAGAAGTCAAATGACTTCTGGTTCCTTAATGGCTGATTGAAAATTACCCTAATGGAAGGAGGCAGTGGGGAGCACAGAGATACCAGTGTGGAAACCATGCGTGAACCCAAGTAGGAGGTGCTGCACGAATGCATGAGAGGGGATGAACCACCTGGACTTTAGCCAGGGCCAGTGTATTGCCTGGAGTAGAAGGATGAATTATCTGTCATTGGGTAGGCTTGGGGGCAAATGTAGCATGCATGAGCTTCGCCGCAGAAATTACAAACGTGCAGGAAGGAGCAGCTGATGGTGGAACAACCGTATTCACTGAAGTTATTACAAATGGATTTGCCCCTAACGGACTTGATGGGATGTCTGTACATATCCAGGCAGGCATGAGGGTTGGAGATTGTGGGAGTTAGTCCAGAGAAAGAAGTGGAAGGTGAGCTCGATGGTCAAGCGATTCTAGGCTGATGGGTGGAGGTAGAGGAAGGAGGCACTGTTAAAGGACAAAGTGGAGCAAAATGGCTGAATGAGCCACAAAGTGAACACGAATATGCCCATTGACCAGTGAAGTGCTGATAGAAAAGTTTGTTATCCAGGACTGCCAAGTTCAATTTGGTGTTATAGTGGGCCAATGCAGCAGCAGCTTTAGGCGAAAAAGATCTATGATAATCATAGAAATGGGTTCCACCATAGCGCATACTTAAGTCAACCAGGATGTATAGATATGTATCCAATTCTCTGTGCCATGTAGGAAATGCAAAACAGAAGATATCATGGAAAAGTCTACAAGCCAAGATGAATTCAGACACTGTCCTCTTGAGGAGGAAGCAAGGATCCTTAGATTTCAATATAACTGACAAATCACCACATGAAACTGTTCTATTGTCCATGATGTCATGAGATGAGATTAGGAGGGTGACTAAACTGATGTTCTTTCTATCAAGAATGTCCCTACAGAGGGATTCCAGCATGAGGTGAATAAATGAAATGAATGGAGGAGATGAGGAGGAAGACATACCTGAGGTGATGTGAAGCATTAGCAATGAAGGAAATGAAACATCGACTGGAGGAATGGTATCCAGAGAAAGAGAAGGAGGAGAAACATTGTACGTGGATGGGATGGCATCCGGAATTGATGGGTTGGTTGGTGGAAGAGACCGAAGTAGAATGCAAGCCTCTAGGGAAGTCATGCGGGATTGAAGATCTGAAATGGACAATGCCACCTGAGCCATAAAATCTCGGATTTCAGCAAACTATGAGGTTTCAGGTGGATGACCAGGCTGAGAAGGGCTGGAGTTCTCAACTGGGTGAGAAGAAGAGGCCAGGAATAGGTCGTAGAGGTCTTGCTTTCGGGCAGATGCCAGGTGGTGGATGCCTCGTTTAGAAAGTTTGGTTATTTGGCAGGGCACCGTCCAATTTTTGATGTAATGCTTGGATTTGGAGTGTACTTATGTCCAGTAGGAGCTGGAGGTCAAGGAGACAGATGAGGAGTACTTTTGAGGTGAGGAGGTGTGCTGTTCACCATGGCGGTCCAATGATCCTATGAGTCGAGATAATGGAATTTAGGAAGAAAGGGACCGGAAGAAGTAACATGATGAAAATACTGTTTTTCCCTGATGGAGTTGAAATGCACAGAGCAAGGACACTGATGGAAATTGGAGGCCTATTAGTAAGGATGGGATGGAAGATGGAATGGAAGGGAGCTCCCGGTCCTGGTAACCATGGATAGTCCACCAATGCACGATACCAGCATGGGTATGAGGTAGAGAAGTAGACCGACTAGGTCTGGACTAGTTGGATATGGCTGGCAACTGAGATGGAGTAGATGGAACAGGACTCCAATCCCTGGTAGATGCACCAGGCTACCTGTACTCGAACACCACCAAGGTATGAGTTAGGGATGGAGGCTACAGTGGTGAAGGAAACAGATTGGAGTAGATGGTGTAGGGTCTCATCCATGGCCGATGGGCAAGTCCGCTGTCACTTGATACCTCTCAGTAGAATTAAGGATGGAGACTGGCGAATGGAGACGACTGAACAGCGGTGGACAGAACTCCTACTCCCAATAGACAGGACAAGCCTACCTTCACTCAATATCAGCCAAGCAGAGTTAGGGATGGAGTTATGGAGCTGCTAGCGTGTGCTGAGCAAGACAAGCATTAGGAGCTGAAGTACTACAGTGAAACAATAAGGGGTATGAATAGTGGAGGGATGGAAAAACAACTAGTAAGTTTGGTAAAATAAAGAAATATGAAGGGTGATATAGTAGATGATAAACAAACAGGAGGAAATGAGATAAAACTGATAAATGGAAGGTAAATGGGAAGGAAGGAAGAGGAAGGAGAGCAGAGGCTCACCTCACAATATGAATTACTATTGTTTTATACCCGGGACAGATCACGGTATTGTGAATAATTAAGGTGCCTGCCTCTTTAAGAGCACTGAGAGCGCTCACACCCAGGAAGTGTAGACTGAAGGCTGAGCTTCAATGAGTCCTCCTGGATAGCTTAGCTGGGTTTCTGTAATAGAGAAAAGAGAGAAAATGGTAAATGCAGAAGGATGTGAGGAACTGAGTAGCACAGTTACTGAGGAAATGAGGGGAGGCTGCCCCGGGTGAGGGAACAAACAAGGAAAAAGGTTGGTGCAGTGCTCAGATTTACATGGTAATTTGGGGATTGTTTGAGCATGGCAGTGGAAGAAAATAGGGGTAGGAGTGGAAATGTCCGGGTGGTAAAGTGCTCCCAATGGCTACTGAAACGATCCATGAGAAATTGTAGAAACATTCTGAAATTCTGATGTTTGCTGACGGTGGTGTGCCTTTGTAAACTGCTGAAGGAACAACTGTATAGGAGCACTTGACGTTGCAGGGAGCTCCAAAACAAAACAATGGAAAGGAGAGAAGAACGAGTGGAGGGAGGGCAAGAAATGAAAGGAGAGGGCTCAGAGGAGTGAGGGGGAGCGGCCATGGAGGGACCGTGGGGAGGGGTAGACAAAGGAGAAGAGACTGAGGGAAGGGAGAAAGCAGCAGAAGAACGAAACAGGAACACTGAGCAGAGGAAGAAGAATGTGGAGAAGGAATGCACAGGCACACAACACGCAGGAGATCAAAGTGAGGAAATGCAGGAATTCCAAGTATTTCCAAACAAGCTAAACGTTGGGCTACAGAAAGAGGCAGACTTTTGAACTGGATGTGGGAGGAGCTGTTCCGCAATGCTGAACCTCAGGCTTAAGCCCGCCCATATATTTTCCTAATTTGCTTTTGAATACTGTTTTATTTTTACTAATAACTATGTCCAGAGGTAATGCATTCCAGAGGTTTACAATTCTCTGTGTAAAGTAACATTTTCTTTTTAGTGATAAAAAATGTTTTCCTGAAATTTGTAGTGGATGGCTCCTTATTCCTGCAGTATGAGGTCTGAATTCTGAATTCCTGTCAGTTCTGAATCCAAGCTATATTATAATGTACCTTTGCTTCTTCCTATTGTACTTTGTTTTGCAATCTATGACATGGAACCTTTGTAAAAGAGCTTGCGTTCAAAGGTTTTTTCCGAATCACTAAATAAATAAAAAATAAACAAAAAAAATAAATTCAAGATTCAGTTTGTGCATTAGATACAGGTCACGTGCAATATCATACAACATAACATAAGTCCTGTAGGGTGGAAAGGAGACATCTTTGTTACGTGATCTAATGTTTTCTTCACTCAACTACATTACTTTATTGGCTCTCCCAATGACCTAGTTGCACTGCTTTTGCTGTTCCAGATCCTCTGACACATGTACCCCTAGATCTCTCTCATGCATTGTTGCACACACTGTGGTGTCACATAGTGAACATTTAACTTTTTTGTTCTTATAACCTACGTACATAACCTTACACTTCTTTAAACTTCATCTCCCACTTAGTTCATTGTGAGATTCAATCTACATCTGAATGGATTATTGAGATTTGTTCATCCGTTTCACATGGACTACCCAACATGAAGTCAAATGTTAAATCAGAGATAAAGATATGAAAAAATGGGCAGTCGTAGGACTGAACCTTGAGGTACACCACTGGCCACTTTGCCAGCAGTGGAGATATGACCGTTAATTGCAACAGTTTGTATATGGTTTGACAACTAATTTAAGGTCCAGCTGTTAAGTTTAGGGTTGATATTAGCTTTTTCTATTTTTTTGATAATAGCGCAGTGGGAACAAGATCAAAAGTTTATTAAAATCTAAATAGCTTATGTCACTAAGGATCTTTTAATCAAGTGATTCTCTGACCTTTTCATAAAAGCACAACAAATTGCATACTGCTTCACCTTACAGCATCCCCAACCATTGCCAACTGGGTTATGTCCACCTGATGTGCTAAAAATGCACATGGGACCAGATGTTTCAAAACCTGATCCACCTAATCTCCCATCCTTGTTGCTAGAGCCTAGTTTCTTTATGTGCATCACAGAAGCTATGCACTAAGGCTAGCTCCCAAGTTTCAGATCAAGGTAAGAAAAACAATATTTATGCTTATTCTCGAAGTTATGGTTTGAACTGGTGGTATCTGAGTCTGCAATGTCATTAGACAGCTCAATTAACAATTACTAACAGCATTTTTCATCTGAATTGGCAATTTCTCTCTGCAAGGAGTTGCCCCCCCCCCCCATAGCTGTGTTGACTGAATACTTAGCAATGCCTTAAAAGATTAGCTCTTCACATTGTATCTCACAGCACTGTGTTTTAGCTAGTTTCAAGCAGACAATAAGAAAGATTCCTTTTCTGGTACTTACTGTAGTTTGATTCCGATTTGGTTTTGCTGCCTACTAAGCTTGATTGGCTACAGCCATTTGTTTAACTCCTTTCAGCATGGTTTGTTTGGCCATTATTTCAGATTGCCTATAATTGTAACTAGTCAGACTAGGCAGGGCTGGTTTCCAGTGGTTCAATGTGATTTTGGTGAAAATAAAAACAGCACCAACAAAAATAGCAAAGACCCAAAAGCGAAAGCAAAATCGCGAACAGCACTTTAGAGTGCCCCTAAAACAATGACCAAGTACCGTGACTTTTTCTGTGGTGGCTGTATCCCCCGTATCCCCTCCATGAAATATAACTACCACCGGGGGGGGGCACAAGTCAGGGATAAGAGTGGTTGGGGAGGAGGAGAAAGTTGGGCCAGTACCGACACCATGCTTGGGGGGCACAGATACATGCAGGGGGTAACAGGGCAGAGTACAGCAAAGTTGGGACTGTGGGCAGACCGACCAAAAACAAACAAAAAAACACCATGCAACCACTCAAGAAAGAAACAAAAAAAAAACAGTGCAGCCAGTCTCAAACTTGGGCCAACCAGCCACTGAAGCAGCGACTGTACCACTATGCTACATAGACAGCCTGGATTTGGGACTGCAAAAAACCCTCCTACCTACTGCACACAGTAACTCCCAACTGCTGAAAGTAAATCGCTCACCTTAGCATGTGCTTTTATTTGATGGTCACTCACTTCACATTCACTATTTTGTGCTCGCACAAACTGACTCACTCAAATTGAGTTGTTCTTGTCACAGAACACCGTTTCCAGCTGTTTCTTCCTGCAGTGTGCCCATTCATATGACTAGGGGAATTTTTTAAATGGTGCTCTCGGTTGAGATGCTAAGCCGAGCCCTCCTCCCCCACTGACTCTTTCTTCTTACCCAGCAGAGTAAACGGCATCAGAAGTGAAAGTATTCTTGACGCCCCCCCCCCCATGAGCAGTTTCAGTGAACTAGCTAGATGCAAGTAATTGTAAGCTGAATATTTTATGGCTTGCCACCACTCAGGACCCCTTCTGAGTGGTGCCCTGCTGGCAGCTGAGCACGTCGGACCCCCTCACTAGCAGGTTTGGCCCCACACAAGGACAGAAAATAACTTAGTTGGAGCATTTGTTATGGTGCCCTGTTAACAGATGCTGAGAATGCTTGGCTGCACTTTACTTGGTGGCTGGTGTCTGGCAATCACACTGCCACCTGACTTCAGTTTCCTGATCATACCAATGCCTCCTTATGGTTTTTCAGCCAGACACATTCCCCCTAACTGATGAGGCTCCCACGGGCACAATGCTTCACTGATTCGCTCAATCACCCTTCCCCTTCTTCATGAAGCTCGCTACACATGCCTTACGTATGTGTAAATAGCACAACAGGTATGTGCTTGGGTATGTGCCCATAGGAACACAGACATGTTTTTGTAAGGCAACAGAGTGGACGCATGCAGAGTTCGGCGCTGATATCATGGGTGCCATTTTGGTCATGGCACCGCAGCTCCAGCGCCAGCAGCCATTTTATTTCTGCAAATGTCTACTTACTGCAGCACAATAGTTCCTGGTAGTGTTACTGGTAGGCACCAGATTTATGTGTGGCTATTTTCTAGCTACAGGGCTGCATAAGCAAATATTTGTTATTCTGGGAACAGCCATATGTTTTCATAATACAGGGACAAGAGACAGATGTACCACACTGCAGCGACAACATTGCTGTCGACATCCAGGACAGCGATGGGCACAATGCCAACAGTTGGCATTGTGCCGTCCAAAAGAAAATTTTTTTTTGCAGAGGGCTTTGCCCCCCATATCCCCCATGCGAAGGGCTATGCCCCCCATACCCACCCTTATTAAAATAACCTGTTTTGGGGTGGGGGCATAACACTGGGAGAAACAGTGCCGGTGTACAGTGGGACCATTACAGCGACCTGCCGATATTTGTCACTGTAATGGTCTTCGCTGTGAAAGTTTCATTGTTGTGACAGTAAACAACAAAATACACTCGAGTCACCACAGGGCTACTGTCCTTCCAGTTTGCCATGCCCTGCTTCTGACTACATATGCACCTCACATTCAACCACTCTACATGGCATGCCCTACATGCTTCTCTATGTACAAGCCCTTAAGGTTGACTCAGACATGAGAGGCCATTATTGTATCCTGCACTTCCACACTCCATGCAGTGCATAATAAAAGAAATAAGCAGAACATGTGAAAGACCCAGACACGTCCTCTTTTCCAGCAGAGAATTTTCGTCCAGGCAGATTTCCATTGCAGTGCTCTTTTGTCCAGGTTTTGGGCTTCTCGGCCACTTGGCACTCACTGACAGAGTCATTGCTGTTTGTTGCCATGGCAACCAAGTTCACCACACCCCGTGGGTGAAAAAAAATACTCTGAATTCAATTCTGTCATGCCCCGACCCGCCTTAACTATTCTGCGCATGACAGTCTGGTTCATCCACGTGTGGGATTTGACAGTGTACTCTGTGCTGCTAAGGCTGAGCAGAAGGCGAGGGAAAATGTGGCAGTGTTTGTTTTTTTTTCTGTCATCTCATCAGTCATCTTCATCATCTTATTCTTATTTGACCATGCCGTGACCATCCTGATCTGCTGATTCCATAGTGTGCTGTCTCATGCCTGTCTGTGACTGGTACAGACATACAGAAGAATGTGGAGGACTGGACTTGCCAGCTGCTAAAAATAAACTCGTTCTGATGACCCGATCCTGAGACTCCCAGAGGACCGGACTCCCCCTTCCCCCTGCAAATAAATTCTGAGCCTGTGAGTGAGAGAGAGACTGATAGAAAGCTGGACAGCAGCTGTAGCATCGGAGTCGTAACCCGACGACTGGACTAGCCTGCCCTGTGAGGAGTTTGACAGTCACAGTGGAGGCATGGAGCACAACTTTATTTGATTTGTTTGGTAAGTAACTGAATCATGATGATCCAATTGGAGATCCGCTGCTTACCCAAAATGTACATCAGTGCTGCTGGGGGGGGGGAAGGGGTCAACTAGTGTTTTTTTTTTTGTTTTGTTTTAAAGTTCTGATGAGTGAATCTGATCCTCAGCTAAGAGCTGGACCCTCGTTTTACTACTCTGCGGGATGATAATGTTGGGGGGAGAGGCTTTATCATCAGCTTGGAGAATTCCCAGTTTTTTTACCACCTCTATAAAGGCCTTCAGCTGGACTGCCTCTCCCAACTGGGACACCTCAAAAGTCACTTAAGAAGTTAAGATGAATTCACTTCTTGGTCTCACTGTGCTGACACCCGGGAATGTTTCTAACTCATCAGATGCAGTACTCCCATGAAATATGATTTTTACCACATTTATAGCTTGCTTTTTTCTTTGTCCTCTCATAGGTTCAGCATTACTGAACTGCCATTTATTGTAGCTTGTGTGTGTTTTTTAATGAGTTCCTTGAATATCTAATGCTAATATATTTCTGTTCCAAATACTCTTTATGTACCTTCCCTGTACTGTTATTGTTATAATTTTTTTTTCTCTCTCTCCTTCACAGGACCTCCTTGTAAATGAGCTACGATGGCGGTGGAGGCTTTAAACCTATTTACTCAGGGTCACGTGCAAGAGCTCATCGGCCGAGGGACTAAGTGTCCTCTTTTTGGTGTCCCAAAATCTGATAACCCTAAGCAGATCATAATGCTCCAAATGCTGAATCGCCTGGATGAAATGCCCAAGTCAGTCTCTAAACCAATAACAGGAGACACCACAAGGGTGACCTCAGAGGCATCTCTGACGGCACCCCAGGACATGGATCAACAGTCAAAAGCAAATCCCAGAAAGCAACCAGCCGCCATGCAGGATACCAACATGGATGAAGGTACATCCGTCGACTCTAAAGAGGACAATCATAAGGATAATGAATCTGTAGAAGAGAAAGAACAAGGTAATGAGGAGGATGAGCTGGCACTCACAAAGAAACTAATCTCAGAACAGAAGATGTTTGACAGATTTTACCCATACAAGAGGACTTCAACAAAGCCTGCTGCTCCATGCCAGTTGTCAACCCTCAAGTAGCCACTCTATGTCACAGGACAGTACTCCTGGCAGAAGGCGTGGCCCAAGTAAAGAAGCCTACTGAAAAGAAGATGGAGGAGCTTATGAAGAAAAACTTCATAAGCAAGAAATGGCTTGACCTGCATGCAGGGCCACTACTGCAACTACTTCCAGGGCCCTACTCACATGGCTAGAGGAGTTCGCCTCATCCCTGTATCCAGAGTCCAAACACATAGATCTTACTGAGTATTCAATCTTGGCAGCCAAATGTGTAGCTGACATACTGTTGGACACTCTACAGATGTCCACAAAGTCAGTGGCCATTTCTAACAGGCCAAGGACACTAGTATGGTTGAAGCTATACAACGCTGACACCAACTCGAAATCCATGCTCAACCAAATGCCACTCAAAGGGAATCCACTGTTTGGTGAGGGTCTGGACAAATTCATCAAACACAAGGAAGGACAGGAGAAAGCCTTTGACCAAGTAGGGTCATAGGCCACAAACAAGGACAGGTTTACGGGCAGACTAGATGGGCCTAGTGGTCCTTATCTGCCGATGAGTTCTATGTTTCTATAAGAAAGATGGGAAAAGCTTGGTGAAGGAAAAGATACCAAGTAATTCCTATCGCCCAGCTTTTAAAGCAGATTTTGCCCAATCAGGGATCGGTGGGACAGAAGGCACTACAGTCAATTCTTCTCACAGGTCTGTTCATACAATTTCAAGCTGGTCTACTTCTCAGATAACTGTAGTAAAGCTAGAGGAAAAGGATACAGAGGCCTCATCCCTGGCGCCGCAGCCCAAGGAAAATCAAACTTCGTGTGACTTCCTATTCTACCCCACAAAAATCTAGCTACCGGAAACACTACAGCGGGACCCACCAGTGGGGGCCAGATTGTTAGATATTGCTTAACAATGGAGCAAAACAGCAATAGGCAAGTGGGTCCTAGAGGTCGTATCACTAGACTACTCCATAGAATTATCAGAGAAGCCTTCTACCAACAGAATAATGGTCTCCCAAGTCTCATGGCAGCAGTAAAAGATACAAGCAGTAAGAGTGGCAATCGACAAACTGCTGCACAACAGAACCATAGCGCCAGTACCTCCAGACCAGGTCAGTCATGGTGTCTATTTTATCTTCTACATGATCCCAAAGAAAACAGGGGATCTACAGCCAGTGCTGAACCTCAAGAATGCAAATCAGTTTATCAAGTACAAAAACTTCAAGATGGAAACATTACTCTTCACGGTTTGTTCATTACGGAGAGGAGATTACCTCACCTCAATTGATATGAAAGATGCCTAACTACACATTCCAGTTCATCCTGCCCATTACAAATACCTCTGATTCAAAATCCTCAGCCAACATTACCAGTATAGGGTGCTGCTGGTTGGCTTCGCATCAGTAACCAGGATGTACACCAAAATATTAGTCATGGTCATGGCGGCACTCCAGAAGCAAGGGGTCCCCATTCTCCCCTTCCTGGATGATTGTCCAATCAAGGCCAGAACTCAGCAGCTGTCATACCTGCAAACAAGGGCCATAAGCAGTGTCTACAGACACATGGATGGATCCTGAATCTGAACATGAGCAGTTTCATCCCAAGTCAACAAATCGAACACCTAGGTGCGCTGCCAGACACTGCTGTGGGGATAGTGACACCTTCCCCATAAAGGGCACATAAGGCCATGGAGCAGGCAGCTTCAGCTTACAGGACCAAGAATCCTACTTTTTGAATGGTCCTTCAAATGCTGGGGTCCGTGGCCTCCTGCATAGACCTAATGCCATGGGCTATATGGAACATGTGCCCATTACAAGTTTTGGAGATTCAGGCAGGGGAATATCTGAATCATGATCTAGTAAAGACAGTAACAATATGGATGATGGTAAGAGAGCCTTACTATGGTGGACAGTGAGCTCCAGCTTACTCAAGGGGACCCTGATCCAAACAGATTATGATCTCATCATAGACACAGATGCTGGCCTATTGGGATGGGGCACCACCTTGGATTATCAACCAGCCCAAAAGCAGACATAATCAGAGACTAGGATGTCCATCAATGTTCTGAAAATAACATGCATTGTGACATTTCCACAAATCAATTAAGCACAAATGAGTTCTAATCAGATCCGACAATGGGGCCACTGTAGTTTAAACTGCACACCAAGGAGAAACAATAAGAACATATCTGCTCCAAGAAGTGGCAAAAGTGCTAAACTGGGCCCAAAACAATCTCACATCCATCACTGCCATTTACATGTTCAGGCAGACTGGCTCAGCAGAGAAGAAATATCATCAGCAACTGGGTCCTACACCTACAGATATTCTATCAAATCAGCGACTGATGGGGCTTGTTAAAAATAGATCTAATGGTGTTGGCAAATAAACTCTAAGTTATTCGCATTTTACTCAAGGCTCAAGAACTGAGGATCACAGGGGGTGGATGCACTATCTCAGAAATAGCAGGTCCAGACAGCATACATCTTCCCACCATCTGCCACTGATACAGCATGTGCTCAACAAAATACAGCAGTCCCAAGCCACAGTGGTACTGATAGCTCCCCACTGGCCCAGGAGACCCCAGTTCACCACGGTGCTGGTAATGATGATCAAATGACCATGGACAATCCCCCACAGACTGGACATGCTGACACAGGGCCCAATCAGACAGCCAAACCCATAGCCCCTGCACCTTATGGCTTGGCTCATTACAGACAAAGACTGTTAAAAAGGGTATGACCCTGAAGTGGCCTCCACAAAGTTTCAATCCAGGTGGCCATCTACCACTTCACCGTATAAGAGGCATTGGGGCAATTTTTAAGAGATGGCAGCAGAATTGGCTGAACCCCTGGTAGGTCTATTCATACAGCCCCATGAAATTCTTTTTAATTTTTTATAATTTTTCCTTTTATCTTTCTGGAATTTTGTGTTATTTCTTTTTATTCTTTGAAAAGGTAGTTTTATTTCTTGCTATTACATTTACATTCATAAAATACCTCAAAATGACCATATACAAACTAGACATCATATTTCTAGTATACTATATTGTATTAAGCAGCATTATGATATGGTCTTGAAAGGTTTTATAAATCAGACAATTCCGCTCTACTTCCTTGCGGACCATTTCTGTGGTAACAACGGAGCCTAAACAACAACTGCTACAAGCATTTATTTAGTTTTTGCCAAAAAGAAAACAAGCAATTTTTTAACTTTTTTCATGTGTTTGTTTTTGTTTTACATCATTTTATACCTTGAATTTCTTATTTCTTGTGTAACCCCTAGGTGGTGTTATCCCAAGGACTACTACCCCTGCCTGCTAGGCTAGTAGCAGGTTAAGGGGCTTGGATACTGAAACGGGTGCCTCCACCCAGAGGTCAGGGTTGTTAGTGGTCAAGCTAATCTGGGTACAGCCCTCCGGGACACTGTAACGCCCCCCCCCCTTCCCTTCTAGTGGCCTCAATAATACACAATAATCACTTTTACAATGACCCTTATTCACCATGCAATTACCCACACTGTTTGCACTTGCCACCAGGGCTGGTTCCTCTAGCTCGACCCTGGGGAACCCCTGTAAAACAAGGTTATGCACAGAAAATAGCAACAGTACAGTACTCTTGGCACAAACTGGAACCACAGTCAGGTTAAATGCAAAAAAGAGTTAGATCTGATTTATTCAGGGGACTTGAACAAGGAAGGGGCATAATCAGGTTGATTGGCTTAAAGGCTAAATCAAGTCAGACAGTTATGCATGCACTTCAGAGTCCCTACACAGTCACACACTCTGGGTACCCAGGTAGGAAAAAGGTTGGCTAGCCAGGACCGTTGCCTGGGGTAGGCCGGCGTCGCAGCTGGTTGGGGCCCTGTGATGGAAGAAAGCAACATGAACACACACTATTTGTAATCCAGAGCTGGAGGGCTCAGTTCATGAAGGAAAAGACAACAAAGTAATCAGATGACAACACTTTAGATTTAGCTGTTGTTGCAGGGAGCTACCCTGATGTTTACTCATGATACCCAATACAGGACATAGGCAGGATGAAATCGAGACTGCAGGTTGTTGAGCTGGAGTTCCACAAGAAGCAGGGCCCACACAAATCACCAAGGTGTCATTCCTGTTCAAGGTGTTGAGCAGGGGGCTGATCCCCAGGCAGATCTCTCATCGATGGCTTTCTCTGTGTAGCGGATAGTCTAGCTGGGCCAGTGTGGCAAGGCCCAGGCCAAATTGAGATACAAACGTATTTAGTCCGTTGGAGCTGGATGCAGCCTCCAGCAAGCAGAAAACAGTTCAGTTCACAGTGGGGAACCAAATCACGACTCACTAACAGCACATAGCACATTTACATGTAAGAAATTCTACTGTATCAGGCAGATTGCTATCCGGTCACAATTACAGAGTCTCTGCACAAACCGGGAGTTCAAAGGTGGATAGAAATCTTGACAGGCCAATCGCATTCAGCAAATCTTCGGTCTTCTTCAGGTTAAAGCTTGGTCACAGTTCTGTGGCTTATATCATCCTCACAATTCAGATTCAGTCCGAATAAACTTAAATTTCCCTCTCAAGGACAGCAGGCAAACAGGCAGGCCAAAACTCAGCCCTTTCACAGTTCTCCAGCTCAAATCTATGCAGGATTACTGCTCAACTATCTTGAGCTGTTACTTCTTTCACTTCCCAACTCAAACTGAAAGCAGCTGCAAGCAGCCTGGGACTTTTCCCAGGATCCAAAATGTTTGGTTGGCTAATTTCTCTGTCAGTCATAACAAGGGCTCCCCCTACAGGTTCATTTAGGTGCAAAAAAAACAAAACTACAATTCCTACAGAATTTTGCTCCCACAAAGCCCCTGGGGACAGGCTCCATTTTAGAGTCCCCAAAGGTACTGATTTGCCATTTCAGCAGTTCAGGACCAAGATGGTGGAGATAAACAGAAATGTCCATGCTGCAAAGAAGGCAGGTTAGACAAACTGCAATATTACTACTATTCAAATAAATGATCAGCAAACAAGTACATCTTCTAATAGAGCTCCCTCTGTGCTAATAGCGATGGCAGAACAGAGCGATTATTTGGCAGCCCGGGCAGAACTCGAGCATAGAAACGCTCAGCCCGCCTCTCAGATTAATTATGACTGCAACCCAGGCAGCTCTTAAAGAGACAGTACAGAGAGGCTATACAGGCACTCTCTGGCAATACATTTAAACTGCTAAAACGCAGGACACCAGCCTGACAGTGAGCATTTAGGCAAGCTCAAGGAAGACTTTCTGGGAACCCCCATTTGTAGGGGGGTTACACCCTTCCCTGCCTGGAGAAACCTTGACGTCTGTGTCAATTATACCATCACACTATTGAAAATGAAATATAAACGAGACATATATGACATTAACATGCTATGAAAATACTATCTGATACATCAATTAACATAAACTTGTCACATTACTATACATTACAACATGCTTCACAATACTTTATCCGTACTGACAATACTTATGCATGTTTCATACAGGTAATACTGATTTCACTATGATTAACATACTTTGAACATCACTATACTAATTCATGTAATAACTTCTTGTACATTAAACAGTGTAAGGGGGGGGGGGGCCCTTCCCTATCAGCTAACTTGGGGCTTGATGGGACAGGGACACCATGTTCTGAAGGAAGAACAACTAACCTGGAATTGGCCATTAAGCTCAGTTTGGGTAGTGAGCTCTGAGAAATATAAATACCTTTATGAACCACATAGAGAAGCAAATCCACTGGCCTCCCCAGAGAATCATAACTAAAGCGCAATACTGGCTTAACAGCTCAGCCAGACTTTTGGGGGGGGGCAGCCACAATCTCTGTACTTTCAGCACTAACTTTGGAGCTTTCGTCATTCGTGAGGAGTGCCTCTGCATGGATGGGAATGTCCAAACTGGGAGTACTGTCAGCTCCTTGCTCTGTAGGCCCCGTTTCCACAACACTTGGCTCATTTAGAGAAGGTTCTGGCACAATTAGGCTTTGTTGCACTGATGGGGAGCTGTCAGCACTCTCATATTGTTGTTCAAGTTCGGGTGTGTCACCAGAGAGACTCAGACCATCAGCCATTTCTTCGGGCAAGTCACACAGTTCCACTAAACACAGTGGCCCAGATATTCAAAAGGGTTGCGCCATGTGCAACAGAGATGCGCCAGCGCAAGTCTGAAAATGCGCCATTGTGCGATATTCAGTGGGAGGCAGCTGCACCCCCCAAATCGCAATGCACGAGAGTGCAATGGTAATGAAAGCATGTGCAACTGAAGGGGGGAGGAACCATGAATAAATGGCGCAGTGTGATATTCAACAGCATGCGCCATGCACAATAGGGGAGCAAGCGGAAGTTGTGCAATAGCGGAAATGATCCAGAATAAAAAGGAACAAGAGAGAGGTGCAAGAACGCTACAGGGAAGCCAGAGGTGGGAGAAAGGTGACAGCCACAGAAGACAGGGAAGCAGTGAGTGGGACTGGAAAAGAGCAGGACAGGGCACACCTGGGAACATAGGGCAACAGGACAGGAGTGGGGAGCCTGTGCCACAGTGGACTGAGGGCAGTGGCAGTGGCAGTGGGCAGGACAGCCAAATCTTGGAGGTGTTCCCGGTGCAGGGGGAGTAGCATAAAAGACAGCAGGGGGAATGGGATTACAGCTGCCGGAGGGGGAACACAAGCCAGGGACATGTCCAGTGCCACCATTCAGATGGAGGCAGTAATGAGGGGTGTGAGAAGGCAGGCAGCAGGGGGGGCGCGGCTGTGGAAGGGCCCGTCAGCAGTATGCCCCCAACAGGCGGTACCGAGCCCGCACCAGCTTCAAGCACTACAGTGACACCGGGATTGTGGGCCGGTACTGCCTGAATCGGGTGATCCTGAGGCGGCTCTGTGAGCTGTGCAGTGATGAGATGCAGGCACCCACACGACGGAGCCATGCTCGGTCAGTGGAGACAAAGGTAACAGCTGTCATGTGCCTGCTCACCACGGGCACCTTCCAGAGACCAACAGGGGACACAACAGGCATAACCCAGTCAGCCACGTCATGCCTACTCACACAATTCCTCAGCGCACTGCTGTCACATGCTGCAGAGTACATTCGCTTCCCCAGCACACCGGCGGTGTGCACAGCACACATACAAGAGTTCCACAGGGTAGCACATATGCCTGGCATGCTCAGGGCCAGTGACTACACCCATGTGGCCATCTGCACACCACCTGGTCCGGAAGGTGCTGCGTACATTAATCGGAAGGGCTATGCCAGCATCAACTGCCAGGTGGTGTGCGATGCTAGGGGGTGCATAACCAATGTCTGTGCCATGCACTCTGGGGGAGCACATGATGCCTTCATCTGGCACCAGTCTGCACTGTGCCACAGGTTCGAGAGTGGGGACATCCCCAACGGTCACCTAGTGGGTGAGTATGCAAATCATGCAGAAAGACATGGATCTTGGGAGGGGCATAGTCAGAGATGACATGGGTACTGGCCTAGATGGCCCATGGCAGGGCGACACTGATCACCAAACTAATGTCCACCCTCTACGCACAGGTGACAGTGGATATCCACTCCGTCCCTGGCTGCTCACACCATACCGGCAGCCCGCGACCCCATCGCAGCAACGGTACAATGAGGCACATGCCACCACACACAATGTCATAGAGCGGGTGTTCGGGATGCTGAAGGCATGTTTCTGTTGCCTGGACATGTCTGGTGGTGCCCTACAGTACAGCCCCTCGAAGGCCTGCGGGCTATTCCTGGCCTGTTGCATCCTGCACAACACGGCCAACGACTATGGGATCGCTGTAGAGGTCGAAGAGGGAGACAGCGATGGGGATGATGAGGACGCTGGTGCAGATAGTGATAGGCAGCCCCCCCTTGGTCGAAGGGACCCCCGACTGATCCGGATGTCACAGCTGCACCGGGACACCATCACAGAGGAGTACTTCAACCAACCCAGGTAAGTCATGGGGCCACGTGCAACCACCAATAGCAAGGGCACAACCCACAAACACACATGGACAAACCCCAGGGGCGCATGTCGTAAAGGGAATTGGCTGAGCATGGAACCGCACATGCCATCAGGGATGGGCAAGGCCTAACATGGCACGTGGTCACGCACACACACACACACACACACACACACACACCACAAGACATGCACAAAGGGTAGGAGGCACGTCGACCCCAACCACCACCCCTAGCCACACACACATCCACAGACCACCACGCCCAGTGCCTGTCATTGTGCATGTCTCAGACGCTGGGCACCATTGCACAGTGGTGGACAGTGCAATGCAGGCATCATCATGCACACGCCACAGCGGCCAGCAGCCAGGAGGGTGTGCACATGGAACGTGTGTGTGTGCAAGGCCGGGTACCCCACCCGTGCATTGCACGTTGAACAACACACTGCACACAGGACAGCGTCAGACAGTAGCCATGGTGGGAGACAGGTCAGTCACATGGCACAGTGCCAAGGCTTCCACGGATGCATGGGATGCCATGCCGAGACCCGCCAGCTGTGACAGGCTGACCATTGGCCTCATGGGTTGGCACCAATGGTTCCCCCAGGGGTGCCTCTGCAGGAACGCGACTGTTCTCGAGCAGGGGTCTGCACTTCACCGAACATGCCTGCGCCAGGCATGCTATGGATGCCCACAGCTGAAACCAGTGTCGACAAGGAGGGTGTCGCACGACGCTGGGAATGGGGGGGTGGACATGGCACTGCGCGGTGTCTGCGGCGCATGGGCAAATAACTGTGCGCCCATTGTGGCCATGAGAGCTGTGAATGCCTGTGTCTGCCTGTCAATGGTGGCAGTCACATCCTCCAGCAGCCGGTCCATCCCTGCCAGGAGCAGACCGGTGTCCCTGCTGCGCTGCTCCTCTGCCTGGCACAGGACCACACTGGGTGCATCCACTGCCGTCACAAGCCGCAACTGCTGATCCACTGATTCATGGAGTATGTGGGTGTGCTCACCTAAGTGGTCATCCACCGGATCAGCATGCTGTCCCTCATGGTGTTCGTGGCCGTGCTGGGCAGCACCCCTTGAGGTTGGGTGCTGCACACCAGGGCCATGCCTGGGCATGTCCAGGGGCGGTGCACTGACGCCGCCCCCCGACACTGTCGCCCCATCGCAATTGGCCGACTGCAGACACTGCCTCTCTGGCCGCCGCTCTCCAGGGCTCAATGGTGCTGCTACAGTGGCCGCAACAGCCACACTGTCTAGGACGCACACCAGTGCTGCCCCACTGGTGCAGACAGGCACAGGCTGGAACTGTGATGTCACGCAGGCCTCCACGGCGGCACCACCCATGGCTATGCCTGTGCTGTTACCTGCTGTGTGGCCATCCTGTAGCCCACACGTATCACTGTCCATGATGTGAGCTTCATCATCATCAGTGACGGATCCGGCACCAGTCCGTGTCTCAGCATGCTGGCATCTATGGACGCTGTCACGCTGGTACATGGGCAGGGCTTCCCGCACCAGCTTCACCAACCTCAGTCCAGACAGCCAGGTGGGCCTACTGTCGTCCTGACCCTCAGACACCTGTGGAGGTGGATGAGCCCTCACCTGTCTCCAGGGTATCACACTCAGTGGACGAGCCCACCACCGCTGACCCATGTAGACACTCAGGAGCTGTAAGGGAACACAGTAGCATTACTGTATCTGCCCTACCCTGTGGCATTCCCCCACCCCACAGTGACAGATCAGGACCTACCATGCAGTGATGGGCTATCACCCGTCTGGAAGCCACCACCTGGAACACCCTTGAGGGCACAACGCCGCATGCTGCCAGCAACCCACTCTTCCTGTGGCATCAGGCGTGGCACGGCCGGCTGTCCCCCACCACTCGCAGCCCATGCTGCCCTGATGGCAGCCACCTTATCTTTAATCCTCCTCCTGTTCGTGCCCACCTTCTTCTTGCACTCCTGCACGGACCGCTGGTGGCTGCCATGCTGGTTGACGGCACGCGCCACCTCACCCCATGCCGCAGCACGGGCCTGTGGTGTTCCCCGCTGTCCGCTGAGCAGTGGTTCCTGGTCAAGGTAGGCCTCAAACAGGGCATCTGATTCTGCCTTGGTAAAGTTGGGCCTCCTCCGTCTCCCACGTCTCTGTTCCACCTCCTTCTCCTCACGTTCGGTCATTATTGATCCTGTGGGAATGACAGGTGTTACCTCTGATTGTGCAGTCCCATGCATCTCCCACACACAACAGTCCACACTGGCAAACAGCATGCAACCCACCACAATAGACTGCAATACCAGACTATGGCCACTGCAGCCCCATGTCACATTCATATAGCGCAATGCATGCAAATGAGGTGAGGTGCAGCTTTAAGTGGATGCTAATACAGTAACTGCGCCATGGAATTGCTGATGAGCTGATTTGCATATGCTGGCTGAATATTGCGCTGTTGCACCTTGTGCAATTGTGTTGAGCGTGCTCAGGCAATGGTGCAGCTCGGTGATGTGTGCAGTAAGCACCACACGGTGCATGCCTGGGATGCTGACGCCAATGCCTGCCGTGCTGCTGATGTGCTGGGCATGGGAGGCAGTGCAGGACTCGGCCACCACTGTGCCAGTGGTGCTAGTGTGCTGTTCACATGTATGGCGCTCGTGCCCTGGAGCGCCATAAGTGCCATGGTACCATAGCGCGCTAGGCCACTGCAGGGCATCTCACACAGGCACCCAACTGTGCTACCTGCAGGGAGTCCCAATTGCGCTGTGGCAGTCCATGAGCGACAGACCCTTGACCCTCTGGTCGACCTTTGCCCCCTAGGCACCATGCGTCTGCATGGGTGCACCCCTATCACGCTGTTCGGTGACAGCACGATGGGGAATGGCAGCGTTGTACCGTGCAGCATCTGCACATGGCGGATGTGCGCTACAGAGCGCCATTTTGTGATCCTACCTGAAAAAGTGATGGCAAGGAGGACAGCTGCTATATGGAGCCCACTGGAGCTGGCCAATTTGGTGGCCATTGTGGAGCCCCATGCTGGGGCCCTGTTTGGGGAAGACCCCCTGGACAGGGCAAGGAGTGCAGTTTGGGAGGAGGTGGCAGTGGCACTTGAGGAGGCCACAGGGATCGGCCGAACAGCCGAGCAGTGTTGCCACCACTATGGGGACCTCCGGCGGAGGGACCCAGACAGGCTTGCCCATCTACGGGTACATGCCAGGCGAGGCACAGTGCCACGTCCAGGTAGGTGCTCCATCCATACACTGGTAGCGTCCATACTGGTATCGTGGTGGGCATGTGTCCAGTGTGGGTGGTGGTGGTGGTGGGGTTGCGGCATGGCTGGGCTGTGCGGGGGGGGCCTTTGCTACTGGTTTGTACTGATGCTTCCCTCTCCATGTTTGCACCCTAGGCCCTGAGGAGCGGAGACGAGCAAGAGAGGCATGGGAACACCGAGAGGCAGTGGATGCAGAACAACATGCATGGGCTGCCGGGCCCATCCAGCATCAGCGCCCAGATCCAGCCGCTGCAGGTGAGTGCCTTTCTTCCAGGATATTCTGTGCATGCTGTGTTGCGGGGTAGGTGGAGGGGTGTGGCCACTATCCATTTACACCATTGGCGTGCACGCCATACGGTACACTCAGTACTGTCCTGTGGCACTGCATGTGAGGGTGTGCATCGCAGGGTCTGTGCGCGCGGCACTGGTACATGGCTGTGCCACTGCTCTCAAGATTTATAGCCATGTCACTGTACAGCCACGGTGGTGCTGTGCGGGACATGGGAGGTGGGTGTGTGCAGCCGTCCACATGGCTGTGTGCACCTGAGTAGGCAGGTCTTGTGGACATGATCACTGTGGGTGGTCACACACCATCACAGGGGCGTGGCCCACGGCTGTATGCCATGCACAATGGGTGGGCTGCAGGGGGGTGGACATTCACACATAATGACTCTGCTCCCTTGTCCTAGGTGGACATAGAAACATAAAATTTGATGGCAGATGAAGGACCGCTTGGCCCATTCAGTCTGCCCAATTCCCTACCTAATGGATAAGCTGCAGATCCTAGTTAACCAGCAGCCTACTTCTTCCTACCCCCACCCCCTAGAATTGCCTTATGACTGTCCCATGCATGCTTGAATTCCACCACTGTTTTTGACTCCACAACCTCCTCTGGAAGGCCATTCCATGCATCCACAACCCTCTCTGTGAAAAAATACTTCCTTAAATTACCTCTGAGCTGCCCACCCTCTATCTTCAAATTGTGCCCCCTTGTTCTTGCACACCTCTTTTTTGAAAGATGCTACCCTCTTGGACTTTGTTGATTCCCTTGAGGTACTTGAAAGTTTCTGTCATGTCCCCCCTCTCCCTCCTTTCCTCGAGGCTATACATATTAAGCTCCTTAAGTCTCTCTTCATATGTCTTCCAGTGCAGACCCTGCACCATTTTAGTTGCCCTCCTCTGGACAGCTTCCATCCTGTCTATGTCTTTGCGGAGATTGGGTCTCCAGAACTGCACACAGTACTCCAGATGGGGTCTGACCAGCTGTCTGTACAGAGGGATAATAACTTCCTGTTTTCGATTGGTGATGCCTCTCCCTATGCATCCCAGTATCCCCCCAGCCCTCCTTGCTGCCCTCTCACATTGCTTGCCCACCTTTAGATCATCTGATATGACTACCCCCAGGTCCCTTTCCATTTTTGTTGTTGTTAGTATCTCACCCCCCCATTGTGTACTCTTCCCCTGGGTTTTTGTTTCCCAGGTGCATTACCTTGCACTTCTTAGCATTGAATCTAAGCTGCCATACATTTGACCATTCCTCTAACCTTGCCAAGTCCCTTCTCATCCTTTCCACCCCACCTTGTGCATCAATTCTGTTGCAGATCTTTGTGTTATCTGCAAAGAGACATACTTTCCTTCCAGTCCTCTGCAATGTCGCTTATAAAGACATTGAAGAGGACCGTCCTAATACTGAACCCGCGGTACCCCACTAGTAACCCCCCTTTCATCAGAGTGGACTCCATTTACTATTACTCTCTGTGTCCTATTCTCCAGCCAATTCTTTACCCAGGCTGTCATCTTGGGACACACTCCCAGGCTGGCTAACTTGTATATTAATCTTTTGTGTGGGACTGTGTCCGCTGGACAGCGGATGATGCAGCTCAAGATGGCCATGCAGGAGCTTCTGCAAATCGTACGGGCATCCTTGGAAATACTCCAGCGCATGGAGCAGCATGGAGTATGGAGGCGGAGGTCGAGGAGGTGCCACAGGGGTGAAGAGCGGGGTGGACGCTAGGCCCCCCATGTCCCCAGAATCACCCTACCCCCTGGACCCACCCTCACACCCCTTCTTCCCTCTCTCATTTGTTCACCCTGCCCCTTACCCACCCCCACCTGGTATGTGGCCCTTCCCCTCCATTATGTACACAATTGTAAATAGTTTGGTTTACCTTTCAATAATACATTTGTTTTGTTATGCCTACTGTGGTGGTTTCTGATTTGCAGTGGGCTAATGGTGCTCAGCTGCAGTGGTGTGCATGGCATCAGGGGTGGTGCAGGCATGGGCGTGTGTGTGTGTGTGTGTGTGTGTGTGGTGTGTCCGGAGGGGAACCACCTATGGTGTGGGCATGGGAATCAGTCACTGTATGTGGTTTGTGTGTTGTTTCCTGTGCACTAGATGCCTGTGTGCAGTGGTCCACGGTGCATGCACTGTGTCCATGGCGCCCCTGTCAGACCGTCCATGGCCGGTGCAGCTGACACACTTGCATGTCTGTGATCTGCATGGTCTGCTGGCATGTCAGTGGTGGCTATCCATGCTGGACAACCACTGTATCCGGCACAATGCCGGGTTGCCTCCTGTCACCGGTATGGTGCACGTCTGCCTCGGGTGGCACTGTGGCCTCCACTGTTGTTGTCCCCCCTCCAAGTGTCGCTGTGTCTGTTGCAGGATGTGCTCACTGTCTGTCACTTGTGCTCCGCCGCATGCTGGTGGTGTACGGCTTCATGGTGCATGTGCAGGGTGGCTGGTACACCTGTGCCATGGAGGGGTGCTGGCCATGTGTACACGGCTGCCATAGCCACACAACAGTGGCTTTGTTGGCCCGCTACTGTGTCCCTGTGTTGGTGTGCTCTTGGGTATGAGTGGGTGTTTGTCCATGCACTATGTTGTATCCTGTGTGGCGCATGCACCACTGTGGGTCTCTGTGCTGGCTGCTGTGGCCAGTGCTGGGACGGAGCGTGTCCTTGGGAGGGTGTGCAGGGTGCTGTACTACTGGTGGTGGGGTCTGGGGCAGGCCCTGTCGCATGTGGGATACCTCGTGTGCTGACTTATGGTTGGTCTCTCAGCTGTACCTCAGGGGGAACATGCAGGGCGGCACTGTGTATGCAGTTGTTGCATCGGTGTCTGCTAGCATCCGCTGCAGGGTGCTCATGGTGGGGCTGCTTTGCATGGCTCCATGGTGCACAGGGTTGCATTGTCACAGTGGGGTGGTGGCATACATGGGGTGTCCTGCACTGTTGGGCACTACTCCTGGGCAGGGTGTCTGGGGATCACAGTGCAGGGTGTGCTCTGCATTGGTGGGATGGTGTGGCACAGGGTGGCCGGACATCCTTGTGTGTCAGTCACAGCTTGCCAGGGGGTTTGCTGGGGCACCATGCCCCGGTTGTGGGATTGTTGCTGGTGTCCATGGGCCTGTGGTTCTTCCAGCTCTCCTCAGGTTGTGCAGTGCATGGGGTGTAGGGGATGAGGTCTGTTCTGCTAAGTGCTCCTCTGCCCATCCCTACCATTGGTGGTGGGCCCCTGCATCCTGTCCCTGTGCATCCCTGGTTGTGCTGTTACGCTGCTGCCCTGCTCCACTGAGCATCCCTGGTTTTGCTATTGCGCATCTGACCTGTGCCACTGTACATCCCTGGTTGCACTATGGCGCAGTTGGCACGATATTCAGTCATGTACCGTAGGCGCATCTTAACCTTCGCAGTATTTGAATATCGCGCAGATTACGCATGGGCGCAGTGGACTTGTGCTTGCTCCTGCTATTGTGCACTTTTGTGGTGCAGTTTGACTATCTGGGCCAGGAAGTTTGCAGCCTCAAACGTGATACTTTGCACTTCACTTTCAGGGATCATTGGCTCCAAGGACGAAGCTGGGGGGGTTAGGCAGTCCAGAAGGCCCAGAGTCATCCCCACGATTCTGCATAGGATTTCCATGAAACAACTGACTCAGTTCATAGGAGGTATAATAGGCATTACCATAGTCACTTTCATCAGAGGTGGACTGACAATCACGATCATTCTGGGCCTGCTGCAGTGGAAACCTTAAATCTGTAACTACTGGGAAAGGTTGACTCTGTCTCTTTTATGCAGCAGCATGAGTCACCGGCCCAGGGGGGACAAAGGCTGGTGGCTCAGCTTCAATAATAACTTGGCCAACAGGCAGCAAGTGGTTATGGTGCATGGTCAGGACAGTTTTGGAGTTATTCTCTGGGCGTACCTTGTACACTGGTAGCTCATCCAACTTTCCAACTAATACATGAGGAAGATGGTGCCACGTATCAGCAATTTTGTGCTTGCCATGTAGTCTCAAACTGTGTAACAACACACAGTCTCTGGGCCGTAGCTCTTGAGCCTTTACTTTCTTATTGTGCCTCTATTTGTTGGTGATATTTCTCTTGGTGGCCATTGTCTGGGCCAGTTGATATGCATGGCTCAACTGAGCTTTCAGTTTCTGTACATACCGAAGGTAGTTTTCGGCTTGGACCCCATCTGGAGAGACCCCAAAGCAGACATCAACTGGCAGTCTGGCCTCCCTTCTGAACATGAGGCAGTAGGGGGAGGAACCAGTAGCATCATTTTTGGTGCAACTGTATGCATGTACCAAGGTGCTAATCTGATGGCTCCACTTATGCTTGTATTTTGGATGGAGGGTGCCTAGAATGTCAAGAAGGGTGCAGTTAAAATGTTCTGTCTCTTTTATGCAGCAGCACGAGTCACCGGCCCAGGGGAGGCAATGTCTGCTGGCTCAGCTTCAATAATAACTTGGCCAATAGGCAGGAAGTGGTTACGGTGCATGGTCATGACACCTTTGGAGTTATTCTCTGGGCGTACCCAGAGTATTACTTGAAAAAATTGTCAACATCCAACTTAGAGAACATTTGGATTCACAAAAGTTGCTAAACCCAGCTCAGTCCGGCTTCAGAGCCAAACACAGTACAGTATCGGCTCTTGCCAAAGTAACTACAGACTGGCAAATGGCCTTGGACTCTAAGAAGCATGTATTTGCCCTCTTCCTTGATCTAAGTAAGGCCTTCGATACTGTGGATCATACCATCATGCTTACTGCACTGAGTAACATCGGACTTGATAGTTCTGCCATTAAATGGTTCACCAGCTACCCTAACCAATAGGTTACAACGAGTCAAAGCCATAGAGATCTGTCCCCACAAAAACTTCTGTTACGAGGAGTCCCACGAGGCTCCATCCTGGGCCCTATCCTCTTTGCAATATACATCAATAATCTGGACTCGCAGCTGGGCACAGCAAATGTGCACTTATTCGCAGATGATACTGTACTCTGTACCACAAATTCATCCTTGGATCTGGCCCATGAGTACTTACAGAAAGACTTCGTCACCCTCCAATACAACCTTCTCACTCATAAGCTCCTTCTCAATGCCAAAAAGACTAAAACAATGATTCTCACACCAAAGTCTACTTCGGATGTCCACATATCACACAGATCCGAACACTCTTAGATGAACCCCTTGAAGTAGTTGATACCTTTAAATACCTAGGGTTCTGGCTGGATAACAAGCTCAACTTTCTGTGCCACTTAAATGAAACCTTGAAGAAACTAAGACAGCGATTAGGTTTATTCTATCGCATTAAACACCTACTCACGTTAGAAGCCAGAATGAGACTAGTACAAACTACATTCCTACCTATACTGGACTACGCTGACTTCCTTTACAGTCATTGCCCATCAATGATGCTAAACAAACTGGACACCCTTTACCACCGGGCTTTAAGATTTATCTTAAATCTATCCCGTAGTACACATCACTGTCATCTATACCAGGTTTTGGGATGGACCTCACTCTCAACTAGAAGAAAAAAGGAATGCTCTCCTCTGGTTTTTTAGAGCATTATCTGATAACCTCCCCTGCATACATCTCTAACATCTTCAAACGGACTAAAGGTTCCTAAGGCCTGAGACGCTTCTCCTTAATCTGCTTCCAGATTCCTAGAGTGAAAACTACCCTTGGCTCAGCAGCAATCAACTTCTCACTTCCATCACTTTGGAACACTATGCAAGACTCATTAAAATTATCCTCACTTCCAAGCATTTTCACATTCAAAGCTCTATTAACGGATTATCTGAAGGAATCATGCAACTGTTTCAGACACTGATGACCCCTAAGCCCTGGGTGCCACTCTCAAATCCTACGCCTAAGTATCTCATCCACTCCACATTCCTAACAACAGAAACATAGGACCTACAAGCCTAGTTCCCTTAATCCAAGATGGCCCTGCCTATTCTCTACCTTTTACCTATTCTGGCCTCCCTTTTGGCTGCCTACTCTTTCACCCCAATTTCTACCCTATTCCTTAATACCACCTTATTTTTTATCATTTAGGTATGAGCTCTTACTTAGCGGAGACTATATGGGATTGTTGTCTCTTCTCATTTCAGTAAAGCTTATCATTATGTACCTTTGCATGTTAATTATGTTGACCGGTATGTATAGGCCCTTCTTGATCGGCACCTTCACAATGTTTTTTCTTTTTTTTTTTGCACCGTTGTCCACCATAATTGTAATCTTATGAAGTGTACTGTATTGTATTAATGCCCAGGACCACCTTGAAAATGAGCTTGCTCAATGGTGTTTATGCCTGGTTAAATAAAGTGATTGATTGATTGATTTCTTTGATTAGCCTAGTTTCAAAGTCTCTGCCTTGGGCAGAGTGGATCTGCCGGGGGGCACCATAGTGGATGAAGAATTTTTACACTAGCACCTTGGCCATGGTAGAGGCTTTTTGATCTTTGGTTGGAAAAGCTTGTGCATACCATGTGAAATGATCCGTAACCACTGACACATTGCCAATATTCCACTGATCAGGTTCAAAACACAAAAAATCTATGCAGAACAGTTCCATGGGGACACTGGTAGTGATATTGACAAGGGGGAACAGCCCTCTGAGGCAGGGCTTTTCTCTGGAGACAATGACTACAGGTCTTTACATGGTGCTCAACATCGGCCCCCATCTTGGGCCAGCAGGATCGAGATTGTACCAGGTCGAGAGTCCTGTCAATACTGAGGTGCCCCATGTTATTGTGGAGGGACCTCATCACAAGTGTTTAAAGGCCGTGGGCAGGACCAATTGTTGCTTGCCTACTTGACCACTATGATCCACTATATCTCTGTATAACAATGGATTGAGTAACTTCAACCTGGGACCTTCTTTAAACAATAGGGCAGTTCGCAAGTCAGGGGAATGCAACTTAGACACATCTTTCCCCACATGCAGGGCATCAAGTGCGGGTTGAATCATAGGATCTTGGGATTGAGCCCACTGAATAATATCATTGTCAAGTTGAGATTGTGCACTAATATTTAGAGCAGAGACATGGCAATAGGCAGCCAGTATGCAGGTATCAGGAGGGCCCAAGCAATCTACAAGACAGTCCACTGTGTTGGCAGACATCTGTTCATCGCTGTCAAACTTTTGGCACAATACTCAGATGTCAGGTTCAGACAGTCTGACCCAATCACTCTTGGAAGCGGGTCTTTGTGATAGGGCATCAGCATCAATATGTCTCAGTCCCGGTCTGTATTTGACAGCATAATCATAGGTCGATAAGGCAGAGAGCCACCAATGCCCAGTGGCGTCTAACTTAGCTGAAGTCTGTACATAGGTCAACAGGTTATCGTCGGTCTTCACCAATATCTTTCCCCATAGAGGTACTTATGAAACTGATCAACGATGGCCCATTTTAGGGCAAGGAACTCCAGCTTGTGCACAGGATAGTTTCACTCTGACGGGGTCAAACTCCTGTTGCTGAAAGCTACCAGTCTCAAACCATCCTCATGGTCTTGATACAGCACAGCTCCTAGGCCCTGCAGACTAGAGTCCGTATGCAGCACATAGGGCTTGGAAGGGTCAGCATAGGCAAGGATGGGGCGTGGGTGAGCTGGTATATGACTTTGTGGAAGGCTGCTTCATATTTGGGTGTCCAGTGGGGTCTAAAAGGTTTACCTGTGCAGAAGTACACTTTCTCTGGTTCTTTGACAGACCCTTTCTTGTATTTACGGTTGGTGGGGGTAACCCTGGGTAAGATTCAGGAGCGGGCGAATCACCTTTGAATAGTCTTTTATGAACCTGTGGTAGTAGCCACAGAACCCCAGAAAACATTGTAGTTCTTTCAAGAATTGGGGCTGGGACCAAGTAGTCAGTGACTCAACCTTACTGGGATCGGTCTCTATCCCTTCTGCAGATACTATGTGCCCTACATACTTCACGGAGGTTTGAAAACAACTGGCACTTGTCGATGGACTGCTTGAGGCCGAAGTCTTCCAATCGGTCCAGCAGTTTAAACAGTCGGGTCTCATGTTCCTGTAATGTGTGTCCGAACACAATGACATATTCTAGGTACACTAGACATTCCAGCAAGTTCATATCTCCCACCGCACATTCCATCAGTCACTGAAAGGTGGTCAGTGCACCCGAAATCCCCTGTGGCATTCTTAGGAATTCATAGAATCCCAAAGGATAGATGAAGGCTCTTTTCTCATGGTCCTCCAGGGCCATCAGAATCTGGTCATATCCGCTGCGAAGATCCAATACCGAGAACCATTTGCTCCCATTCAAACAATCCAAGGCATCTTGTGTACGGGGCATGGTGTACTGATCTGGGATGGTCCGCCGGTTCATGGTTCGATAATCAACACAGATCCTCACAGACCCATTCTTCTTATGCACAACCACAATGGGAGAGGCATATGGGCTCCTTGATTCTTGTATCACGCCAGCAGCAAGCATTTCCTGCAGGTGTCTCCTAACATAATCTATGTCCGTTGGGGCGAGGCGTCAGGATCTCTCTCGAAATGGCCGGTTATCATGCAGATGTATGTGATGCTCTGCACCCTGGATGCACCCCACGTCCCATTCTTTTAACGAAAACACTTGGTCTCTCTGGGTGAGTTTCTTGCTAATTTTAGCCTTCCATTCAGCTGGCAATGGGGAATCACCAAAGTCAAATAAGTCCGGGATCGCTCTCTCCTTCTTGCCAGAGCACTTGTTACTGGGTAATACTGCGGTGTCTGCGCAGTGTACTGTAGCTAGGGTGCACCCTCTGTTCACCCAGATGTCCTGATCTGACACATTCTGAATCTGGACCATCACTCGTCATGCAAAGGCGTGTGCACGGGCAGGCAAAATGCTGGGCTTATCCAATAATCCTTCTGGCAACTTTCCATCACCTGGTGCATCCAACATTAATATTTTGTTCTTTACATCTTTTCTAATGCGAACCTCTCCATGAATGGTGTACTGAGAATTGGGAGGTAGTACCAGAGAATCAGGATCTTTCTTCCACACCATCCCCACTGGCTTATCTCTGTCTACTTCGGTAGTCTGTTTTTTTCAGATCATAGGCTCTCTTTATCAGGGCTGGGATTCTCAGTGCCCACCCAGTCCATTTCCTTTGTTTTTCTTGACACAACTGCGCTAGTCTTCCAAACATATGGGCATTGGTTCCAACGAGCAAGGGAATCCCATCATACAATCCCGTAGGCGGGAACACCAGGGCTAGAGTCTCTACTTGTTCATCTACAGCAGTTACAGTTGCGCGGAGAAAGACAAACAGAGCTGGACATATCCTAGGTAGGGATAAGACTTGTCGCTTAGGCCCCACACATGCAAACCTTCCAAAGATTGTAATGGTACATCAGATAAGTGTTTATCATACCAGTCCTGGAATACAATGGTCACTTGTGACCCGCTATCAAGCACTGTCTGAGCATGGATACCATTGACAGTCACAGAAGTCTCCATCGAAGGGCCTACTATTCTGGACCAGTCTGGAAAGGCAGTAGCAGAGGCCTGAACAGATGATTTAGCCACAAAGAAATTGGAGTTAGGATTTCTCAGTCTGGCACTGCAGTTATTTCCGGCGCTCCTCGGCCATGGTCTCGCTTTCCGAAGCTCCCCTTGAAGTCTGTATACAAGTTTATCTAGGTTTTTTTGGGGACAGGCATTCTCTCTTCTTGTGCCCATCCTTCCCACAATTATGGCAAAATATGCTTTCTGGGGTCTGGTGTGGCCGAGACATCACATTGGGAGCTGAGGCAGGGGTACTACCAACAGAAAACCTTGGTTCCACCTTTGTCTGAGGTGTGGCGATCATTTGGAGACATCTCGTCAATTCTCTCACTTCCATAGTCAAGACATCAATTTTTGAGCTGCTGTCAGTAGGAGATGCCTGGGTGTGCACCCCCAACCCCATAGCAGATGCAGTCGGATAAGGATCGGGGCTTGTACTCGCTGGAGCAGCCTTCATAAACAGACTGTTTTTTGTTTATCTGAATTCCCTCAGCAGTTTATCCCATGGTGGAGCATCCGTAACAATCCCTCTCTGGCTGGGCCCCCTGGGGCTCACATTTAGTTCTCTGATTCCGTCATGTGATTGCGGTGATTCCAGGCCATCAGCAACTAACCCCGTGCCTGGAGCAGGGGTTGCAGCAGCTACGACTGCACAGGGCTCCAAAAAGCATTCCTCCTCAACTTCCCATACCACCTTCAACAACACATGAAAAGGCAAGAGAGCAGATTTCCTTTGATGCAGTTGCAATTTGAGCAACACCCAGCTGGAGTGCCAGGCAGAGCAGAGTATATGATCCAGTCTTACCCAGTCCACTTCATTAGAGGCCCAGACTCCTTTCTGAAAAATGGCTTGTAGGATTCCCTCTAATCGATCCATGTAGGCAGATAACAATTCCCCCGGCTGTTGTCTAACATCTTTAAGTTTCCATTTCAAGGCCTCATGTAACCCCTAGGTGGCACTATCCCAAGGGCTACTACCCCTACCTGCTTGGCTAGTAGCAAGTTAAGGGGCCTGAGTTCTGAAACAGGTGCCTCCACCCGGAGGTCAGGGTTGGAAGTGGTCAAGCTAACCTGGGCACAGCCCTCTGGGACTCTGTAACCCCCCTCTTTCCCCTCTAGTGGCCTGAACACTGTACAATAATCACTTTCACAATACCCCTGGTACACCACACAAGTACCCACACTGTTTGCACTTACCACCAGGGCTGGTTCCTCTAGCTCGACCCTGGGGACCCCCTGTAAAACAAGGTTAAGCACAGTAAATAGCAACAGTACAGTATTTTGAGCACAAACTGGAACCACAGTCAGATTACATGCAGAAAAAGTTAGATCTGATTTATTCAGGGGACTTGAACAAGGGAGGGGCAAAATCAGGTTAATTAGCTTAAAGGTTATATCAATCAAGCAGTTATGTATGTGCTTTGAGTCCCCCCACACAGTCCACCTCTGGGTACCCAGGTGGAGAAGAGATGGGCTAGCCAGGACAGTTGCCTGGGGTTGCAGCTGGTTGGGGCCCTGTGATGGAAAACACAACATGCACAGTACACAATATTTGTAATCTGGAGCCAGAGGGCTCAGATCGCAAAGGAAACAAAACAACAAGACAATCAGATTACACACTCAGATTAAGCTGTTGTTGTAGGGAGCTACCCTGGTATTCACTCATGATATCCAAGACTGGACACAGGCTGGACGAAAATCGAGACTGCAGGTGGTTGATCTGGAATGCCAGGAGAAGCAGGGCCCACACAAGTCACAGAGGCGTCGTTCCTGTTCAAGCGTGGAGCAGGGGGCTGATCCCCAGGCAGGTCTCTCATCGATGGCTTCTCTGTGCAGTGGGTAGTCTAGCTGGGCCAGTCTGGCAAAGCCCAGACCGCATGGAGACAAGTTCGGAAGCAGTCCGTTTTGGGCTAGATACAGCTTCCAGCAAGCAGAACACAGTTCACACAGTGGGGAACTAACTCACAACCCACTAGCAGCTCATAGCACATTTACATGTACAGGAATTCTACTGTACCAGGCAAAGCGCTCCCCGGGCACAATCACAAAGTCTCTGCACACACCGGGAGCTTAGGGGTAGCTGGAACTCCTGACAGGCCGATCGCATTCTGCAAAAATATTTGGTCTTCTTCAGGTTGAGCCTGGCCCACTTCAGTAGCTTACTTTAGTCACACAAACTTGGATTTAGTCCAAAATAATTCTCTTCTCTCCCTCTCAGGAGCAGCACATCAGCATACAGGCCAAAAACTTAGCATTTTCAGAGATCTCCCATGCGAATCCACTCAGGATAGCTGCTCAGAAACACTTCAGCTCCTTCTTGCTCCGCTTCCAGCTTAGTTCTAACTGAAAACTGCAAGCAGCCCGGAACTTCCCCAAGATCCAAAAGATTTGATTGGCTGATTTGGCTGTCAGTCAAAGCAAGAGCTCCCCCTTCAGTTGCAGAAAAGGTGCAAAAACTCAAACCATAGTTCCTATAGATTTTGAATTCAGACAGCTCCTGTAGTCCAGCTACATTTTAGGTCCCACCAGAACTGATTGGTCCAATTTGCAGTCCAGGACCAAGATAGTGGAGACAAACAAAACAGTCCTTGCTACAAAGAAAGCAGGTTAGACAAACGACGTTATCATTACCATTTTAAATGATTTTCAACAAATAGTTACATCTTTCAACAGAGCTCCATCTTAGATAAGCTGCAATTAGGGAGCTCTTAAAGAGAAAGTACACAGAGGGCTATACAAGTTCTGGTAATCACATTTAAACTACTAAAATGCAGGAAACCAGCCTGGCAGTGAGCATTTAGGCAAGCTCAAGGAAGACTTTTTGGGAACCCCCATTTGTAGGGGGGGTTACACTCAACACTAGTGGTGCCCCCAAACACATTTTCAAGGGTGACTATGTACTCTTGGGCTTTGGCGTCAGGGTCAGAGGACCTCAGGGAGCGAAAAGTACGTAGGGCAGGTCCCTGGAGGCTTTCCCCCGGGCGAGCCCTTTTTTTCAGCATTGCCAGTCTTGTACCGCAAGAGCAGCAAAGTCTATCCAGGTCTCCAGGTTGACTTCCCCATTAGGAGTAGGGCAGAGGCCAGAGAATACCTTGAGCTTACGGTAAGGGCCATGACTACTTGCTGGCTCAGAGGCAGATACAGAAGTTGGTGAAAGAACAGGTGCTGGGGCGGGTGTGGACAGTGGGGAGTGACACTCCCAGGTGGCAGGAATACTTTTTTTAACTCCTCCACAGTTGTGCCCTCCTCCAGTAACAACTTGGCAAACTTCTCCTCAAAAGACTCAGATAATGGTGGGGGCTCATCCTCTAAGGGATGCTTGCTATCTTTGGTTATCACCCTCCAGGTGGCTGAGAACCCTTCTGGAGTGATAGTCTGGGGCACCTTTGAACAGTCCAAGGGGTTGCTACACTCCACCAAGGCCATGAGAGTTTGGGCAGTTAAATCAGCCTGTCGACTCACCCCTATAGCTTTTTTCAAACATTCAACTTTAGAAAGTGCACCCTCAACCAGGGCTTCAGATAATTTTTTTTGCATGGAAGTCAAATACTTCCATGGGTTGAAATTTGGAAGTCATTTGAGTTTTACTAGAGTCGAAATACTCCAGCTGTCAATTTTTCGGAAGTCAAAATAATTCCAGTCGACAGATTTTGGCAGTCAGAATACTCCAAGTCCTATAGTTTCAGAAGTCAACCAATTGACATTTGCCACAGGAGTCAAGGTTCTTCTTCAAGGTCATACAGTGGGTAACTGGTTGTGGTGGGATTCAAACTTGGTAACATAACCTGGCTCAGTGTTTCAAGCTGATATGCACTGCCATGTGGAAAACCATGGGTTGATGAGACCTGAACTGGACTTCCCTGCTCCAGGCTGGTGGGGCCAGGATGTGATACAGAGGCATCAGGCAATGATCATGGGGGAGGCAGTAGGTTAGTTAGCCTGCAACAGTAGTGTAGGTCCTACCCCATATGGGTATATGGTGGCACTTGTCACCAGAAGGCATCCACCATGCCACAAAATCTGACTTTACATATCACCTTGATCAAGCCACTGCTGGTCAGGGCAAATGGGGACCAGGGCAAGCAAACACTTTTACAGTGGTACCCCACCACTAAAAGCAGACCACTCACAAACAACTATCCAGAATGGGAGATGCAAGCATGATATATTCTTATAGCTGTACAGATGGTACACAGCTTTAAAGGTTGTTATACCCTTGCCAATCAGTCACAGTTTGTTACCTCATTACCAATACATGCTCACTAACATTTGTAGCATGAGTGTCTGTACATGCACACTGTATTACAACCTACAGTATTTTCTTTCAGATTCATGCCCTTGCTGTAATTAGCCTCTGCTGCTTCTTTTAGAAATAATCCTGTCTTGCCCTTCCCCCTTTCCAGATTACCATTTACATTTTACGTTTCCTGTGGGTAACTTCTACTCCTGAGTGTCCACCCTGTTGCAGATTTTTGTATCATCAAACAAAGAAAAACATCTTCCTATCCAGCTTCTCAGAAGTGTCACTTATGAAGACATTGAAGATGGCCAATCCCAGCATCGACCCTTGTGGTACCACTAGACAGTTACTTTCATGTACTGTACTCTGAGTGCCCTGCCATTTACCACCACCCTCTGCCTCATATAATGTATCCAGTTAGTTACCCAGCTTACCACTTTCTTCCACACACCAGTGCTGCTTAGTTTCTTATGTAGCCTCCTGTGTGGTATTGTGTTGAAATCCTTACTGAAGTCCAGATAGGCCACAGCCACTGCTTTCCTTTGATACCTAGTGTCCAGTGGACACAATCCCTAGTCCAAGCCCAGGTAAAGGTGTCAGGACTCCACTGGCCCCCTTCCTAGCCTCAGCATAAGTAAAGGTCAATGGTATGTAGTGAATTCCCTTTTCTAACTGCAGCACAAGTAAAGGTCCCTTGTGCCTAGTGGCCCCTCCCCAACATCAACCCAAATAAATGTCCCTGGTGTCCAGAGACTGCATCCTTAGCCCCAGCTCAAGTAAAGTCTCTGGTGTCCAGTGGCCCCCTGAACCTCCCCACCACAGCCCAAGTAAAGGTCCCTGATGGTGTCCAGCAGCTCCATCACTAATCCGAGACTTTGTAAAGGTCTCTTGTGGATACACCATTCATAGCCACCACAGTGCAATTAAAGGTCCCTGATGTCTAGTGGCCCTCTCCTTAGCCCCAGCCCAGTTAGAGGCCCCTGATGTCCAATCCAGTGGCCCACTCCCTACCCCCAGCCCAGCAAAAGGTTGCTGGTGTCCTGTGGCCCACTCCCTAGCCCAGCCTAAGTAAAGATCCCTGGGGTCCAGTGGATCCCCATCCATAGCCCTATTCCTCCATGCGGCCACCTGTGCTTCTAATCACTGCCCCCACCCCCAGCACTGGCAGTCAATCTTTAATGGCACACTTTAGAAATAGTTTAGTGGGTGTCACTAAAGATGAAACTGCACTTTGTGAGTGACACTGTACTCTGTGAACATCCCTGGGGAACAGTTGCATGGCAGCCCCTGCCCCCTTTGCAATGCAGTCACAACTAAGGCAACTGCAAATGCGGTCACTTCAGTTTATAACCATGCGAGGAGGGCTTTCATCCTCATAATCAGCTATGCAGGATGCAACCTCCCATTCTCAACTGCTATGAATGTAACGATGATTTTGTTACACGAATGCTTTCCTGCCAGTTCATATGCCCCACTTATGGGTTCTGAGTAAACAAATAATATTTCTAACTGCATTTTTGTATTAAAAGTTACCTTTCAAAAGAAGCCCTTGACAGCTATCTTGTAGAGCCACTTACTCCGTCACCCGGGATATGCTAATGCCCCCCTGTCAGCCCATGCTGAGTCACATTAACATAACCCGGCCGGGTGAGGGAGCAAGCGGCACCTCTGAGATGACTGCCAGCAGCACTGAAAATGGAAAGTTTAATTTTTAAAAGAGCTCTTAAATTAACACAAAAATGCAGCAGCACTGCTAATCAGGAGCATATGAACTGATGGAGAGCGTCAGAAGGTAAGCAGTGTTTTTATTCAAACATTACCAAGACAAGTTGTATCCAGTGCTGGAGCCTGCTTAGTGTCAGTCAGCTTAGCCTAGCATCCTGAGAACAGCAACTGCACTAACCACTACACATTTTTATCCACAGGGTGAAAACAGATTAAAAATAAGGAACAGATAAATCTACCAGCAGTCACTACTAGTCAGATCACAGGCAGACTCAGTGTCTAATGTCAATAATAAAAAAAAGATAAATAAATACATTTTTATCTTTTTCAGATGAACCCTCACTCACTCGCTGTGTAGACACTGGACACAGAACCAAATTTAGTGACTATAACGTCGACAAGTCCAATAGGGCTCATGCTGGCTGTAGTGGCTGACTGGCTGTGGTGGCTCAGACTTGGTTGGCTGCAGCCTGACCCTTTGCACGTAACATTATTTTTACCTCCATTGCCTGCCTGCCTGCAACTTGAGCTCCCTGCTGCTGCTGGTCTCAGGCTTAGTCACTAGGGAAAGAAAAAGAATGTTGGGTCACTTAGTTGGGTCAGGGTGATCACTGATTGGGAAGGGCCTGCTCTCTACCCCTCTTCCAGACGATGCCTCCAGACGATGCCTCCAGACCACTTCTCTCCACCGCAGTCCACCATCCACCTTCCAACCGTTGTGCACGGCATGACCAACCTCAGGCTCCTCTGGCTCCCCGTCTCGTTCTTGCCTCTTCCAGGCTTCTACCCTAGGCTCCTCCGCTTCCGCACGCACCCAGGGACCTTGAGCGGCCCTCACTGCCATACGCACTTGTGTGGTTCGCAGCCCTCTGCTCTGGATCCTCTCACAGTCTCACTCTTACTGTATACTGGTGGCTGGGCTCGTCATGGCTCCTCTAAATTTACAGCAATCTGCTGCAGGAGTCAACAGAGTCAAAAAAATTATCTGGACAGTGTGGGCTGATGAGAGAGGAGGAAACTGTCTTTCTCAGATTTAGTGTCCTGACACTCCCAGCCCTCACTTGCTACTCACTCCGTGCTTGTCTGGTCTGCTCTATGCTGCTCTCTGATCACCATCCTCACAATGACTGCAGGCGCCAAATAGATTGTCCATACACATGCACGAAGCAAACACTGCTGGCAATTGGTGGTGGTTGGGGGGGGGTTCGGAGACCAGAATTTAAAAAAAAAAAAAAAAAAAGATTGCCATGGCAACTGCCAATAACTCCACAGGACTGAAAAAATAATTAAAGATATGAAGTCCACACAATGAAAAACGGACATCAACCTTAAACAAGGGAAATGTTACTGGACGTCTGTGACTCCAGAGACTACATTTTTGGACGTTTTGAGCTAATTCTGGACGTAAAATACATCCAAAATAGACTTATCTCAAGGGCTGCCTTCAACAGTGTCCTTACTAATGCCCATAGGTATATCCAGTATTAGCAAAGCATTATGGGGTCAATCTCTTGCCCCATACACCACCCCACCAACCGGTGCACAGCCACTTCTGTTGGGGTAGCCATTTATGTGTGACAATAATTCGTAATTTCGGCCACTAGAAGACACAACATCCCAGCGGTGAGCCTCCAAGATGTAACCCCTATGTGGCGCTATCTCAAGGGCTACTACCCCTGCCTTCTTGGCTAGTAGCAGGTTAAGGGCTTGGGTACTGAAACGGGTGCCTCCACAGGAGGTCAGGGTTGTTAGTGGTCAAGCTAACCTGGGTACAGCCCTCCAGGACACTGTAACCCCCCTCTTTCCCTTCTAGTTGCCTGAACAATATACAATAATCACAATGATCCTGATTCACCATGCAATTACCCTCACCGTTTGCACTTACCACCAGGGCTGGTTCCTCTAGCTTGACCCTGGGGACCCCCTGTAAAACAAGGTTATGCACAGCAAATAGTAACAGTACAGTACTCTTAGCACAAACTGGAACCACAGTCAGGTTAAATGCAAAAAGAGTTAGATCTGATTTATTCAGGGGACTTGAACAAGGGAGGGTCGTAATCAAGTTGATTGGCTTAAAGACTAGATTAAGTCAGACAGTTATGCATGCACTTCAGAGACCCTACACAGTCACACACTCTGGGTACCCAGGTAACAAAAAGGTGGGCTAGCTAGGAATGTTGCCCAGGGTAGGCCGGCATCGCAGCTGGTTGGGGCCCTGTTATGGAAGAAAGCAACATGCACAACACACAATATTTGTAATCCGGAGTTGGAGGGCTTAGTTTGTGAAGGAAAAGACATCAAAGCAATCAGATGACAACACTTTTGATTTAGCTGTTGTTGCAGGGAGCTACCCTGATGTTTACTCACGATACCCAATACAGGACATAGGCAGGACGAAATCGAGACTGCAGGTTGTTGAGCTGGAGTGCCAGAAGAAACAGGGCCCACACAAATCACAGAGGTGTCGTTCCTGTTCAAGGCATTGAGCAGGGCACTGATCCCCAGGCAGGTCTCTCGTCGATGGCTTTCTCTGTGTAGCGGGTAGTCTGACTGGGCCAGTGTGGCAAGGCCCAGGCCAAATGGAGATACAAAAGGATTTAGTCCGTTGGAGCCGGATGCATCCTCCAGCAAGCAGAACACAGTTCAGCACACAGTGGGGAACCAAATCATGACCCACTAACAGCACACAGCACATTTACATGTAAGAAATTCTAGTGTACCAGGCAGATTGCTATCCGGTCACAATTACAGAGTCTCTGCACAAACCAGGAGTTCAAAGGTGGCTGGAAATCCTGACAGGCCAATCGCATTCAGCAAATCTTCAGTCTTCTTCAGGTTAAAGCCTAGTCACAATTCTGTAGTTTAAATCGTCCTCACAATTCGGATTCAGTCCAAATAAACTTCAGTTTCCCTCTTAGAGACAGCAGGCAGACAGGCAGGCCAAAACTCAGCCCTTTCACAGTTCTCCCACTCGAATCTATGCAGGATCACTGCTCGACTATCTCAAGCTGTTACTTCTTTCACTTCCCAACTCAAACTGAAAGTAGCTGCAAGCAGCCTGGAACTTTTCCCAGGATCCGAAAGGTTCGGGTTGGCTGATTTCTCCGTCAGTCACAGCAAGGGCTCCCCCTCCAGGCTCATTTAGACACAAAAACCCCCAAACTACAATTACTACAGAAATTTGCTCCCACAAAGCCCCTGGGGACAGGCTCCATTTTAGAGTCCCCAAAGGTACTGATTGTCCCATTTCAGTAGTCCAGGACCAAGATGGTGGAGATAAACAGAAATGTCCATGCTGCAAAGAAGGCAGGTTAGACAAACTTTAATACTATTACTATTCTAATAAATTATCAGCAAACAAGTACATCTTCTAACAGAGCTCCCTCTGCACTAATAGCGATGGCAGAACAGAGCGATTATTTGGCAGCCCGGACGGGACTCAAGCATAGAAACACTCAGCCCCCTCCCAGATTAATTATGACTGCAACCCAGTCAGCTCTTAAACAGACAGTACACAGAGGCTATATAGGCACTCTCTGGCAATACATTTAAACTGCTAAAACACAGGACACCAGCCTGGCAGTGAGCATTTAGGCAAGCTCAAGGAAGACTTTCAGGGAACCCCCATTTGTAGGGGGGTTACACCTGTTTTTTCTTATTTAAGAAAAATACGGGTCTCTATCTATTCAACTGCTGTCTAATGACGGGGTAGTTCCAAAGAATTGGAGTGTGGCAGACATAGTTTTGTTCCATGGGTGGGACAAGGAACATGTGAGGAACTACAGACCTGTCAGTCTTACCTCTGTTGTAGGGAAGCTGATGGAGTCACAGGTTAAAGAGGACCTCATGGACTACTTGACATGCAGCAGGCTCCAGGATAGTAAACAGCACAGATTCATAGCAGGGAGGTTTGTCAGACTAACCTGATCATTTTCTTTGCCTGGGTGAACAGGAAATTAGATGGGGACATGCTATAGATTTGTTCAACTTCAGCAAGGCTTTCAACTTGGTGCTTCATAGATGCTTGCTGAAGAAGATAGAGGATCTGGGTGTGGCTAAGGTCATAGTAAACTGGGTAGCTAACTGGCTAAAAGGGAGGCAGCAGACAGTTGTAGCCAATGGGGTCAAGAAGAGAGGGAGGTCATAAGCGGGTAACACAGAGATCTGTTCTGGAACTGGTCCTCGTCAAGATGTTCATTAACAACACTGGTGAGGGTATGCATGGCTGACTGTGTCTCTTCACAAATGACACTAAGCTCTGTGGAACGGAGGATAGTGACAAGGGAATCAGGGAAATGCAGAGTGATGTACAAAAGCTAGAGGGGTGGTCTAAGGTTTGGTAGTTGAAATTCAGTGCCAGAAAGTGCAAGGTAATGTATCTAGTGAACAAGAACCCCAGAACAGAGTACATGGATGGGTGGGGGTGAGACTTAGCACTACAGCTGAGGAACGGGGCCTTGGAGTTATCAGCGACTCCCTCTGACAGTCGAGTCAGTGCAATAAGACATATAGCAAAGCAAGCAGGATGCTGGGCTGTATTGGCAGGAGTACTGATGGAAGAGAAGAGGTAATAGTTCCTCTATATAGATCCTTAGTGAGGCTACACCTGGAGTACTGCATCAAGTTCTGGAGCCCTCACCTCAGGAAGGAAAGAGACAGGCTGGAGACGGTGCAGTGCAGGGTAACTAAAATGATTTAGGGCCAACAAGGGAGGTCCTGTGAGGAATGCCTCAAGGCACTGAACATGTACTCACTGGAGACCAGAAGGGAGAGGGTAGATATGATATAGATCTTCAAGTTCCTAAAAGGAAATCAGGTGAACTGCAGGGAAATATTTTGCTTGAATACTAGTACATGGTCACGTGGACACGAGTGGAAACTGACTGGAGGGAAGCTTAGAAAGGACATGAGGAAAGGCTGGTGGAGCCATGGAACAGTCTGCCTGCCAATGTGGTGGGTGCTAAAACTGTTGGTGGGTTCAAGCATGACTGGGATAGAATGAAGGGCATAGAGGTTGCTTGGGGTGGCAAAAGTTGGGATGGAAATGGGGGAAGAATGGGGAAGGCGAAGACCCTGGAGGGACAGTAGTTCCCAAGACTAAACAAAGAACATGGGCAGATTGAAAGGTCAATTGGTCTTTTTCTGCCATCATTGTCTATGTTTCTATGTTTAGAAAGACAGATTCCCCTGCAGTCAATAACCACATCACATGTTCTATCCTTTCTACAGCACGGCATGGATAAGGGGCTCTCAGTGTCCTCACTCAGAGTCCAAGCATCAGCAATATAAGCAGAAACTAGGACCATTTACAACTGTTTACCAGGAGCACATCCTGACATCATCCTGTTCCTAAAAGCCACCAGCCACATCAATCCTAGAACCAAGCAAATGGTGGCCCCTTGGGACCTCAGCATTGTTCTAGACACATTCGCAAGTCATTCCTTTGAGCCACTACTCTTAATCGACATGTACTGGGCCACAATCAAAATGATTTTCCTGCTTGCAGTATATTCCACAAGACGCATCAGTGAACTAAGCACCACTTCCTGCAAGAAGTCATTTCTAGTCATCCACAATGATAGGGTCTCAGTATGAACAGTACCATCTTTCACACCTTAAGTGATACGCTCATTCCTTAAAGCTCAGATTCTAGAGCTTCCATTCTTTTCTGGTCCAAGCTCACAAGAATAGGAACACCACAGCAATGCACTGGACCTCAACAGAGTGGTTACAATTTGGCTGGACTGTACAAAAGACTTTTGATTGTTAGAAAGACTATTCCTGGTTCCTAATAGCCCAAGAAAATGATGTGTAGCAGCAAGGTCAGCCCTAGTGAGCTACAGTGTTGCCAGCCAAGATGCAACGCAGTAATGCTGCAGCATATCACAGAGTGCTGTACAATGTAATTCAATGGCAATTAAGTCCTTTTGTCATGCAATATTTTGTGACATCATTTACTGCAAGTTATTGCTTTGCATTGTGGCTGTCCCTGCTATACATTAAACAGACTCTCATAGAGTTCTATAAAATCAGGGATATGGAGCCCCAGCACAAGGTCAATGGCCACTTCACTAAGGTGGTGTCTACCTCATGGTCAGAGTGCAACTATGCCATGGTGCAGGAAATCTACACTGCAGCCACCTGGTCTATAATACATAATTTTTTGAGGCACCATAGACTGGACATTGACAATATCAGTAAAGTGATATTCACTAGAAAAGTCTTGAACTTAGCAGTGGCAAGGTAGACCTGCCATTATCCAAAGTCCCTTCCTGGGTCACTCCTGCACTGCTTCTTAGAACCCAGTTGGTAATGTTTGGAGATGCTGTAAGGTGATGCAGTATGCAATGATAGTTTACTCACCTGGTAAAGGTGATTGCATGAGCATCAACTTACAGCATTCACAGGCCCACCTGCACTGCACTTCAGATAATGGAGGGCCAGTAGTCACATACTATCTGGATATTGTAATAATCTCTGTTACCACCATGCAGTATAAGCTAGTTGAGCCTCAGATTGTAGTTTAGGGAAATAAATATGCATTTCTTATTTTGTTGTTCAGAGTTTTTATTGAGGCTTGTTCTATGCCGTAACTTTTACCACAGTTCCATTGTCGGCTCAATACAGCCTGGGATGATTCAAACTGCACTATAGCACCAAGGATGGGAAACTAGACAGATCAGGTTTTGAAACATCTGGTCACATGTGCATCTTTAGACTATCAGGTGGACATAACCCAGTTGGTAATGGTCAGGGACACTGTCAGGTTATGCTCATGCAATCACGCTTAGTGTTCAGAACCGTTCAGCACAGGCGCGGTCCCCGTGACAGCCCAGTTCCACAGAAGAAAAGAAAAGTCATGTAACTTGCCTAGCAAACACAAACTGTTGTCCACTCTGTTTCCGCTAATAATTCAGCAGTTTATTCAGGCATAGCAGGAACAAAAAGAGCACCTTTCCGAAGGAAGAACAAAAACAGACTGTTTCTGTTCTTCCTTCGGGAAGTTGTTCTTTTTGTTCCTGCTTTGCCTGTATAAACTGCTGCATTATTAGCTGAAATGGAGTGGACAGCAGTTTGTGTTTGCTGGGTGAGTTCCATGACTTTTCTTTTCTGTTATGCAATAACCTTTACCAGGTGAGTAAACTACCATTGGTTATGCAAGGACACACACGAGAAAAACCTTGATCTGGGTCTATATCTGTGATACCTGATTGTATGTTATCCTTAATTATACCTTCTAGTAACTTTCATGGGATTGAGGTCAGACTAACAGGTCTGTAGTTATGCATAATTTGTCTGTCACATTTCTTATGTAGAGGGACCACTTCTGCAATTTTTAAGTCATATGGAATCTGTCCTGTACTGATCGGTGTTTGAAAAAATGTGTTAAAAGGGGTCTATAATATATTCCGCCATAATTTTCAGCATGCTACTGAAGATGCTGTTGGGACCAGGAGAGGAATTTGCTTTTAGTTTATTAACTCTATCATGTACTTCTTTCTTGCTAATAGCTATATTGGAAGCACTGGTGGAATGTGTATTACTAGTCTCCTTCATTTTTAATGCACACACTGAACTAACGTACTTACTGTACTGAAGCCTCAGCCACATCCACAGGATTTCTAACAGTGACCTCTTGGAGTTGCATGGAACCTACCCCACCTTCGGAATATTCAAAGTGATTTTGCGAGCTTTTGCAGATGCCTTTTTCACATAGCATGCCATTGCCACCCATGCTTCAGATGTTGAAGCTGCAATTTGTTTTGTGAAAAAAAATCTGTCATAGTCCTTTTTATTTATGTTTTGTTAGCACTGTGTCCTTCAGTTTTCTGTGTGCAACCACACCCCCAGAATTACATCATGCAAGAAAGCTGTCAATGTTTTACATACAGCACCAATTAATTCTGGATAAATTATCATGTTGTTACAAATGTTACTTACTCAGAGGTGCAATCCCTTATTTTGGTGGTGGTGACTGCATGTAGATGTACATAGCAAGGCATTGTGGGTACAATAAGAAGTTGTTTTCTAATTCCCTTACTGTGAGGTGCAGTCTCATATCTCTGTAGTAGCTTCAACAATAAAAGCTCTTATATGTTTATTTTCCAAACAAGGAATTGTACATAAGGGACTGGATATTCAAACTGCGCCATTCAAAAGTGCAAGTCCTTGCGCTGCGCAAAATAGATGCGCAGGGGTGTGTCCCGGGCGATATTCAAAGAGTTGCGCTATTGAGCAACTCCTTTGAATATGCCTCCCAGCCACAGCCACTGTGCATGGCGAGTGGAACTTGAACGCAAGTGCAAGTTGACAGAGTGGAGCAGTCAACTTGGCGGTGGCGCGAGTACCAGGTGCCATGCGCAAATCCACAGTATTCAGGTGACATGTAAATGGGCTATAATACATGCAAGCAGGGGCCATTTGCATGTCATTATAGCCCCATTTGCATGCCATTAGCATGTAGGTGCACCGATCCCCGAGGACTTGCGCCTGGCGCCTGCCTGCCAGGCAGCAGCCGCCGGGACCGACGCACCTCTGCAGCCCGATCGAGGGCATCAATGTGGCCCTCCCCGCTCACATCCCTGGTGGTCCAGTGGACCTATGCCCGATCAGGCAGAATGTAAAAATGAACCTCTCTTAGCGCGATCGCTGGCAGAATGGTTGATAGCGATCGCGGGCAGAATGAATCCTTCTCAGTGCGCTCGGATCGCTGCAGGTGTGCCTTCACTAATATCTTCCTCAGGGTTCAGTGATTGCACGTATCGCTGGCAGAAGTGCTGATTTTCTTACCAAATACTTTCTGGTGTTAGTGTCCTCCACCCCACTCATTTCACGGAAGCCTCACTACCCGCCTCCCCGCAGCCGGCAGCATCCCACTCTGCTCAGCCGCCGGGGCTAACCGGATCATTAGTAGACGCTTATTGGTGCAGAGCTAGAGCCATTGGCGCAATTATTTAGAGAGAACGATTTGTGAATGAATGTCATTCTTTACAAATCTGGACTGTCATAGCCCAGTAAGGGGCTGCATGCCCAGTGGTTCTAGCTCTGCACCACTGGCGCAGCCCTCCCGCCAGTCAGTCGGCGGGCGGCGGGTGGCAGACGGTGGGATGCTGCCCGCCGCTTCCGGGGAGCGGGTGGTGGGGCTTCGTGGTGGGGGGGTGGGGGACACTAGACACCAGGAGATGTTTGGGTGGGGGTGTCAATATACATTCTGCCCGTGATCGGGCATTACGGTCCACTGGACCACCAGGAGATATTCGGGTTGGGGGCACTTTACTTACTGCCCGTGATCGGGCACTGGGGAGGGTTCTTGTTACATTCTGCCCGCGATCGGGCACTGGGGGTTCTTATTACATTCTGCCGCGATCAGGCATTACAGTCCACTGGACCACCAGGGATGTGAACGGGAGGGGGGCTACATTGATGCCCGCAATCGGGCTGGTGGGGGCACGGACTGAGTTGGGGCCAGCCACGGGTGGCAGCTGCTGTGTTGCGCCCTGCAATACAGCAGCTCACCTGTGGGTGGCCCTCAACTTAAGCCTTTTTTTTTTGGCTCAAAGTTGTGCAGGTGCAGGTTGGGGGTTGCGCCTGCACAACTCTGCACAGCCCGACTGAATATCGGGCTGCACAGTTTATGCATGGTTCCTCCCCCTCCAGTTGTGCATGCATTCATTTGCATTGCACTGTTGCTCAGCCTGTTTTCAGTGGCACAACTGCCGCCTGCTGAATATCGCAGAATGGCGCAATGTAGGACTTGCGCATGCGCAACCCTGTTGCGCATGGTGCAACCCTTTTGAATATCTGGCCCAAAGTGCCTAGCTGACAAGATTGCTTTACTGAGAGATGTAGGGCCCAATTCACAAAAGGAGTCTAGATCAGCATAAGCTGTGGCAAACAGCAGCTTGCACCGAAGCCCGGTGCACCAGGGACCCTGCACCAGATTCAGGTACAGGTACAGGTACAGGATGGGTCCCCAAACATACAGCAACCACTCCCATGTGATAAATATCTGGTGGATGGGAGGGGTGTGCCGCAAGCTCTGCCGGCAAAGGCAAGCATCCTTGCCGTCTTCTTTGGGGGGTCTAGTGGCCCTCCCCTCCCCAATCGCCAGAATCATCCAGTGTAGCAACAGTCAAAAGCCCAGACCTGGTGGTCTAGTGGTCCCCTCCCGATATAGCCCCTTCTCAGGATATATATTATGTCCCTCCTGGTAGACTAGTGAGCTCTCACTCCCAGCAGGTAGTGCTCTTCCTCACATCCAGGGACAGATCGGCACAACTTCCTTCCTCACACCTCCGACGGTTGGTTCTCGACTCAACAGTCACTGATTCGCGCACTGCAATGTGTATGGGCGTATTGATAATCAATGCACATACACCTTACAGTACGCGATCGGGTGACTGTTCAGTCAGGGGCTGGCCGCAGAGGTGTGAGGAGGGCTGCGCCGGTCTCTAGCTCTGTCTGGGGATGTGAGGGGGCACTACCTGCTGGGGTGGGGGCACTGGACCACCAATGGAGGGGCCGTAGTATATGCCGTACTGACGGGGACATTGGGGATCTGGGCAGGGGGATGTCTTATATATTAATAGTGTGGGATACAGTGGGGATTTGGGGGGATTCTTCTATATGACTGCTAATTGTGGGGCACATTGGGGATCTGGGCAGGGGGACTCTTCTATAGCTATGGTTATGGGGTACCTCTGGGATGGGGGGGTTCCTATATGTATTTCTTTGTGAGGCACATTGGGATAGGGGTCCTGCGGCACATTTGCGACCAACAGCTCTCCCAGGTGAGATATTTCTAAGTCCCCTTAAACCAGCCCTGGCTGAACTAAGGGAACTTAGAATTTCTCCCTCAGGGAGCTGTCTGTGAATTGCAGTTCTGGGCTGTGGCAGCTTGCATCTGCTGTAGGGCCCCTAGCACCTTGTCCAAGCCCACATCTGGGTGCGTGGATGGCGTAAGCTCCGTTTAGGGCAGGCAACCTGCATTTGATGAAGGCTGCCTTTGAGAATGGCTCCTGGAGTATCTTTTGGCACAACCTTGTGCCATTCTTTTTGGCGCAAGCACCTTGCGCCATGCTGGAGGCTTTGTGAATCGTGCCCCTGGTCTCCTATGTCAGTAGTGCAGATGCTGCAATACCAAAACTGACCAACAGAGGTCTCTGTTTCAAAACAGTGCTTATAAACATTGTTTCCCTTGCATGGTGTTATGCTTGGGGGTTGCTGCACTGAGAAAAAAAGGGGGTTATGCAAATGAAGCAAAGCACAGAAATAAAGGCATTTATTTCATGGAAAACAGCCCTTTTTGGCAGTTTGAATGGTAGGAGATTGAATCACAACTCCTACAGGTTACTACAGTTTACTACTCCTATTTGCTATGGCACAGCTCGCTAAATCTCTTTAAGTGAGTTTATGTTACTAGAAAAAATGTTAGTACTCCTGACATGTTTTACACCCTCTAGCGCTTAATCATTCCTATGATTAAGCTAGAGAAATTATGACAACGCTGCAGAGTGTGTATGTTAGAGAGAAGAGGCAGGGGCAATCTATACCTAGGAGAGACTGTGGTTGTTGGGTGTTATTTTGCACAAATAACAAAATATAACACCTTTGCACCAGTCTAGGATTCCAGGAGTCGTGTATATACTGTCTGTAATATTGCTTGCTTACTTGATAACAAGAGGACTGTGAGTAGCCAGTCCTGGCCAACTACTTTACTTCTGGCTTTTACTTGTTCTTTTTGCTAGTGCACAGCGTTCCCAGGTGCTACCCTGACTTTTTGTTTTTCAAATTACTATTTTTATTAGCATTTTCAGCAAGTGATACCTCCATTCTTTTTTCTGCTGTCTTGATAGCATTTTTGCATGTTCGTCGATTCTGTTTAAATTTAGACCACAGCTCCAGGATTGTGGTAAATAGGTAGGATCTGTGTGACTTGTCTTCTAAGTTTCTTAATGTTAGAGGTTGACCATTTGGGTCTAATGCCTTTGTTACTACATATTTTATCTTACGGATATATCTGGCATTGACATGCAGAATGACTCCCTTTAGGATATGTCACATTTTTCCGACTCATTTGTTTAGGAATAGTTCCTTCCAGTCAATTTTACTGATTGTTGTAGTGATATTTTCAATATCAGCTTTACTTCAGTTATGCCAGAATTAAAACTATGTTAATTTACGATTTCAAACATCACAGTATTATGGACTCTGCCTCCAAGTGGGGCACTTGTTAGACAATTTTGTATTTGTATATTCTCTATTGATAATATTATGTCCTGTATATGGTTTCCCCTGGTGGGAGTAGAGACATGTTGGTGTAACACTAATTGCTCAGCAGTCTCAATCAGATATTTGGCAGCCCTGGAGGAGGCAGTGATAAGCATCCAATCGGTCTCACCTAACTTAATATCTCCTAGAATAATGGTGTTGCCCTCATCACAAGCAGGTTCAGATTCGGATAGGATGCACATGGTGGTACAAAAGTTGGAATCAGGAGGTTGGTAAGACACCCCAGTGATTAAACTCCTTGAGCTTTATTTTCAAAAGTTAAACTATGATGAAAGGTCCCTGCACCAAACAGGGATGAAGCAAGTGGCACCTTGTGGCATAGTTTGTGGCAATCCTGATTTTCAAATGCCGGCTGCAGCGACATTGGGATGCCATGCAGCAAAGCCTCCCCACACCACGCTTGTGGCAAAAACACCCATGCTCCAGGTCACAAGGGTGGTTGCACTGTGGCAGGGTTGCACCATCCCTTTATTTGCTATTCTACAAGCCCCATCATGGTCACAACAGGGGCTGACTTCGAGCCAGCCAGAAGGTAGTCTAAGAGCCATGCGCTGCTGTCTGGCAGGGCAGCGATTGGGGGCTGCAAAGGGGGGGGTCAGAGAGCAGAAGAAGCATGGGGGGGGACCCTGGGGGCAACAGGGGAATGCGCTAATGTGTGGAGAAGCCCTGTGCTCCTACATACAGCTGATTGGACCAGGACTGGGGGCTGGGAGAAAGGGCCTGAGACCTGGCCTCAGGAGGATACAGCCCTGGCATGTGCCCCATAGGTGCCTCTGACCACAACACCATCGGTGGACAGTAATGGCTGCAGGCTGCAGGATGCAAGTGGTGGATGGGAACAGTCCCCAGGCACCACAGCATTCCGCTGGTACCAGGCCCCCACATGTAGGCAGGCTGCTGCCCACTGACGGTGTTGTGGTCAGTTACACCTATAGGATAAGTGCCAGGGGTGTGTCCTCCTAAGGTCGGGTCCTAGTCCCTTTTTGCCAGCCCACTGTCCTGGTCCGAGTGGCTGTATTTAGAAGCACAGAGCACCCCCCCCCCCACAGGGTGCCACCTCATCCACTGCACTTAAGCGTCATGGCCCCGTCGCCCCCAAGGTCCCCCCCTGTGCTTCTTCTGGCCCCAGTCCCCTCCTTCCAGGCATTTCCCCTCAACTTAGCAGCCCCTCAAGTGTTGCATTGGGTGGGGGGGTGCTGATGGATCCTTCTGTCGAAGCATGTAGGTGCACCACTACTTCAGCACAACCCTACAGATGCAGCAAATCTCAGGTCTTGGGCGCAGGGATCCCAATTTTTTTAAAATTCGGCACAGGGTCCCTGACGCACCCAAAGATTGCCACAGCCCTAGATCACCACAACTTGCTACGATCTAAGGGCTTTTTGAAAATCGAGTCCCCTGTGTTGTTGTTATCTAGCTTAACCCATTGTGTCTCAGTAATGTGTTGCTTGTCTTTTTTTTTATGTTCTTAGTAACATCAGTGGCTAGTATTCCTTCTTTTGTGAATAGAGCAATGCCACCTCCCCTCTTCCCATTCCCATCTCTGTAGAATAATCTGCAGATCTGTATTTCTTTTCCCCATGTTGTACCTGATACCTACCAGGTTTCCATCACAGGAATTAGAGATAATTCCTTCTCGTGTGTAACCCCCAGGGGGCACTATCCTAAGGGCTACTGCCCCGCCTGCCTAACTGTGGCAGGGTGAGGGGCCCAGATCCGTTGGCGGGTGCCTCCACCCAGAGGCCGGGGTTGAAACTGTCGTGGTTGACTCGGTTTCAGCCCTCTGGGTTGCTGCAACCCCCCTTCTTCTCACTACTGGCCCACGCAGTTCAATTTCAGTGCCTCTACCACTTACCCTTCCCCCCCAGCTTGAACCAGTCAGCTCACTCCGGGGACCCCCTGTAAAGTAAGGTACAGTTACACCACATTCACTGTGCAGTATTTCACCATTAATACACAAACTAGCCAGTGTACTTTTGCAAAACAAACAATCTGATTTATTTAAGGGGAGATAACAAGGACCGTGGGGAATCAGGTTAATTGGCTACCACTACAGTATATATAAATCTACCTATGGCTCTGTGCACAGGCCTAGTAAGTACTGTCTATGGGTACCCAAGCCCTAATGGCTAGTTCCTCGATGCAGCTGGTTGGGGCCCTGACACAAGCGAGCAGTTAATCCCTGGGCAGGTCAGATGGTGCCAGAAAGCTCAATTAGTGCTATCAGCAATACAACAAAATGATTTAGGCTTTGTTTGTAACCTTTAGCAGGGATCTACCCTGATTCAGTACTCACAACTCCAGCAGAGGGCCATGCATTCACACTCACAGGGCTGAGTCTGAGCTTCAAGGCCTCCTCACACACTGAAATGGAAAGACACAGAGGGGTACCATACCAGGCAGCTGCTTTCAGGATCCGACCGAACTCACAGCCATACGGGCATTTCACTGCAGCTTCACTGTCCTGACAGACCGAGCGCGATTCAGCAGATTCTCCAGTCCTCTTCAGGTGTAGCCTGGTAGGTAGCTGTGCTTGTACACAGCCTCCTCTGACCGCAAGCCTGTGGATTTTGTCCGTGGAATGCTGGCACTGCAAATGGCCGCCTCAGGCCTTTCACGTGCTTCCCGCGCGAACACTCAACAACGCAGGAACTCAGAGCTCCCTTCTCTTTCACAGTCACAACGCATCTGCCCCTAACAGCATGGGGCAATCCTCACAGCTCGGGCGCTACCCGATTCCATTGGCTGGTTACAAATGCCAGTCACTTAGTCTGGCCCTCAGTGGTGCAAAAAGACGCCATGGCCCATAATGCCACTTCCAAGAATTACAAGCGGTGTCCCCATTGGTCAGCTGGCTCCAGCCAGAGTCCTGATTCCTGGTTGGTCACCTCCATGCCAATTCCGATGCCCCTTAGCTACTATTGGACCCCTTTCACACAGTCCGGGTCCAATATGGAGGGGCACAACACAAAGTCCCAGCTGCAATAAAAAGAAGTTAGACAAACTGCAATTTAACCAACACTATACATGTTTTTAAGGGAACAATTCTATCTGTTAGATAGGCCCCCTCAGCGCTCCTAGCAACCACAGAAACGGAGCAATCAAACAGCAGTCCAGAGCGGGACTCGAGCAGGGAAACCCTAGTCCCCCTATTGGTACCGCAAAAACCTGCGAGCAGGCAGCTCTTAGAGAGGCAGTACTGGAGGCTTTTTAAAAGCACTCACAACGCCCACAGAAGCGGCCTTACGCCGTACACCAGTCAGGCATGGAGCATTTAGAAAAGCTCCAGGAAAGGCTTCTAGGAACCCCCATTAGTAGGGGGGTTACACCCTTCCTGGCCTGGAAAGAACTTGGCATCTGCGTCAAGTAGTTACCCTTAAATTACTTTAAGCAAACAGCTTAATTAACATTATATCACACTTTAGATTACGTGCATTGATACTGTATTCACAGTTTACTACGGTTTATGCAATATTACCCACACACACAACCTTTTCCCCTTTTTAAATCAGGTCATTATTTCCTGCACATGACACCTGGAAAGAGGGGACACCCTCCCTATCAGCTACTTGTGGGCTACCTAAAGCAGGGGTACCACACTCGAAGGGCAATACTAACAGGCTGGAGTTATCCCCAAAGGCTAGCTTAGGCAAGGCACTCGGGGACACATACACTCCTTTATGGACCACATTTAAGGGCAGTTCCACAGGCTGACCCAGAGACTCATAACTCAACTTTTACTACAGGTCAGCATTTCAAGTGAGCTGCCTAGGGTCTCGGAAATCCTTAGCTAGCAGACCCCGACCCATCTCAACCTCACTTAGCTTAGCAGGGGAACCGCCATAGGGGAAAGAGACCCAGGGCCCCTAGTCCCTTGGAGAACAGGGCCCTCTATTTCAGAACCCACACTACTTGACTCAACTGGGGACATTTCGGGGGCGGGTAAAGAACCATCAGGGCACTCAAAATATTCTTCAGGTTCTGGCATATCACTGGCTTGCTCCCCCACATCACTTTCTGCTTCTGAAAAGTCAGATAGTTCAGCCAGGCCAGACAGTTCAGCCAGGTCTAAGGATCCCACCCCTTCAGCTTGGTTGCCACTCACTTCATCTCCTGGGAGCATTGGTTCCAGAGACAAAGTTGGGGGCTCAGACAGTTCAGAAAGCCCAACTTCATCTCCAGAGTTGACTAGGGGACTGCCCCGAAACAGTTGACTCAGTTCATAAGTGGGATAGTATTCAATATTATTATCATTGTCTTCAGACACAGACTGATGATCATCTTCACCCGGGGGGGTTTGGAGAAGGCAATCTAATTTCACTTGCAGAAGAATCAAGGGGTCTGGGTCTTTTCTTGGCAGCAGACCTAGTCGTAGTCCCAGAAGGGAGAGCATTGGGAGGTTCACCTTCAATCAAGATCTGCCCAATTGGCAGCAGATGATTTCTGTGGATAGTTTTCACATCTTTTGAATTGTTTTCAGGCCGCACTTTGTATACAGGTAAATCGGCCAGCTTTCCCACGACAATATGAGGGAGGTGATGCCATCTGTCAGCAATCTTATGTTTGCCATGCAGTCCCAAATTTCTCAATAGCACTCTAGCCCCTTCTCTCAGTTCCATGGCTTTCACTTTTTTATCATACCTTTCTTTGTTGGCCAAATTTCTTTTGGCAGCCATGGTTTGAGCATGTTGGTGCGCATGATTTAGCTGGGCCCTTAACTTTTGCACATACTGTAGATGGTTGTCTGCTCGAACCCCATCAGGAGAAACCCCGAAACACACATCCACTGGCGGTCTAGCCTCTCTCCCAAACATCAGTCTGTACGGGGAAAATCCAGTGGCATCACTTTTGGTGCAGTTATAAGCATGTACCAGGGTGCTAATCTGCTGGCTCCATCTAGGCTTGTCTTTAGGTTGCAGTGTGCCCAACATATCAAGCAATATGCGGTTAAACCTTTCAGGTTGAGGATCCCCCTTGGGGTGGTACAGGGTGGTTCTTGACTTTCGCACTCCCCATAAAGATAGCATTTCTTTGATTAGGCGGCTCTCAAAATCTCTGCCCTGGTCGGAATGAATTCATTGAGGTGCCCCATAGTGAACAAAGAAATTTTCCACAAGTACTTTAGCCACCATGGTTGCTTTTTGATCTTTAGTAGGGAAAGCCTGTGCATACCGAGTAAAATGATCAGTGACTACCAATATGTTGCTGATTTTTTTCAGGTCTGGCTCTAGACTCAGGAAATCAATGCAGACCAGTTCCATAGGAGCACTAGTAGTGATATTGACCAGGGAAGCGGCCCTCTGGGGGCAGGGTCTTTCTTTGTAAACATCGGCTACAAATCTTGATATACTGCTCCACATCAGCACCCATCTTGGGCCAATAAAATCGGGACCGCACTAAGTCAAGGGTTCGGTCTATGCCGAGGTGCCCCATGTGATTGTGCAGGGACCTCAACACCAGTTCTCTAAAAACAGTGGACAGCACCAGTTGTTGTTTGTTTACCCGGCCCTATTTGTCTACAGTCTCCCTGTATAGCAGTTGGTTAATCAGCTTCAACTTTGAACCTTCTTTGTATAACAAGGCAGTTCTCAGGTCAGTGGAATGCAGTTTGGACATGTCTCTCCCTGCCTGCAAAGCCTCCAAAGCAGCTTTTATCATGGGGTCCCCGGATTGAGCCCGTTGGAGACTATCATTGTTGAACTGGGGCAGTGCACTAGTGTCTAATGCAGAAAAATGACAATAAGCAGCAGGTATGCAGTTCTCAGATGACCCCAAGCAGTCTACCATGCAATCCACAGCATCAGGAGACACCTGTTCCTCCTTGTCAAATTTTTGGCAAAGGGCTCTTATGTCAGGTTCTGACAACCTGACCCAGTCGGGTTGGGGCACAGGCCGCCTAGAGAGAGCATCCACATCTATATGGTTGAGACCTGCTCTGTACTCCACAGCATAGTTGTAGGTGGCCAGCGCAGAGAGCCACCTATGGCCAGTGGCATCTAACTTGGCTGAGGTCTGTACATAGGTCAGAGGATTGTTATCAGTCTTTACCAATATCTTGGCACCGTACAAATAGTCATGAAATTGATCAACAATGGCCCACTTCAGGGCCAGGAACTCTAGTTTGTGCAGGGGATAGTTTTTTTCTGAAGGAGTCAGACTTCTGCTGGCAAAAGCTACAGGTCTTAGACCGTTTGAGTGCTCCTGATAAAACACAGCCCCCAATCCTTGTAGACTGGCATCAGTATGAAGAACATATGGCTTGGCCGGGTCAGCATAGGCCAGCACTGGGGCATGGGTAAGTTGATAGATGATGTCGTAGAAGGCTTCCTTACACTCAGTAGTCCAGCGGTCTCCAAACACATCATTTGGACGAAAATACTTCTTCTCTGCTTCAGAGTGCACCACTTTCTTATACTTTTTGTGGGTGGGGAGGTACCCTGAGTGAGACTGAGGAGGGGGCGGATCACTCGAGAACAGTCTTTGACAAACCGCCTATAATATCCGAAAAACCTCAGGAACCATTGCAGCTCTTTCAAATTCTTTGGCTGAGGCCAAGTAGTCAAAGCCTCCACTTTGCTGGGGTCAGTCTCTATGCCTTCAGTGGATACTATGTGGCCCACATACTTCACAGAAGTTTGAAAGAACTGACACTTGTCTATAGATAGCTTGAGACCGAAATCCTCCAGTCGATCCAGGACCTTGAACAACCGATGTTCATGTTCTTCTAACGAACTGCCAAACACTATGACATCATCCAAGTAGACCAAACACTCGAGTAAATTCATGTCCCCCACAGCACGTTCCATCAGGCGCTGAAAAGTAGCTGGGACACCTGAAATCCCTTGAGGCATCTGGATAGACTCATAGAAACCCAGGGGGCAAATGAATGCAGTCTTCTCTCGGTCCTCTGGAGCCATGGGAATCTGATAGTACCCACTGCGGAGGTCCAGCACAGAGAACCACTGACTGCCATTTAGACAATCCAAAGCATCCTGTAAACGTGGCATGGTATACTGATCCGGGATGGTCCGCCGATTCAAGGTATGGTAATCTACACACATCCGAACCACCCCATTCTTTTTCCTCACTAATATAATGGGGGAAGCATAGGGGCTTCTGGATTCTTGTATCACACCAGCAGCAAGCATCTCTTGCAAATGCCGCCTCACATCGTCTATGTCAGCAGGGGCCAGGCGCCGAGATCTCTCTAGAAAAGGCCTTTCATCGTGCAGCCGGATGTGGTGCTCAGCCCCTTGCACACATCCCACGTCCCATTCTTTTAGGGAAAATACCTGATCTCTCCTGGCAAGCTTCTCACTGATCCTCACTTTCCATTCAGCAGGCAACAGGGAGTCCCCGAAATCAAACAAGTCGGGAGTTACTTGGTCACCCTTCTTTGGGCTCTTGCTGTTGGGCAGCACTGCAGTATCAGCACAATGTACACATGCTAGGGTACAACCTCTATTTACTCGAATCTCCTTATCAGACACATTATGAACCTGAACCATCACCCTCCTGGCGTAAGCATGGGCTCTAGCAGGCAAAATACTGGGCTTAACCAGCAGTCCCTCAGGCAACCTTCCCTCCCCGGGGGCATCAAACATCAATAGCTTATTCTTAACATCTTTTCTAATTCGGACTTCCCCTTGCAGGACACACTGGGTATTTGGGGCAAGTACCAACGGTGCTGGATCCTTTTTCCATACTACACCCACGGGGCCTTCAGGTTCCTCCTGGCTAACCCTCCTCTGAGTCTCATAGGCCTTTTGGATCAAAGCGGGTATTCTTAGAGCCCTTCCAGTCCTAACCACTTGCTTCTCTGCACACAATTGGGCCAACCGACCAAACATATTAGCATTTGTCCCAATCAACAGGGGCGCTCCATCGTACAGTCCAGTGGGGGGGGGGGGCCAGACTAAAACCAAGGTCTCCACCTGTTCGTCCACGCCAGTCACAGAAGTAGGGAATGACAACCAGATCCGGATATACCCTAAATACGGATAGGCCTTGTCACTCAGCCCCCATACATGTAGACCATCCAAGGGTTGTAGTGGCACCTCAGGTAGGTGTGTTTGATACCAGTCCTGAAACATGATGGTTACCTGAGAGCCACTATCTAACACAGCTCGGTGGAATCCCATTCACTCGCACCAGGGCCTCCATCGAGAGCCCGACCACATCAGACCATTCAGGAGGCACAGTGTTGGCAGTGGCTGAGGCGTTGGCCGGGGTCACAAAGCCCTTCCAGGGGGCTCAAACGTGGGCCCGACGATGCCAAGTGATCAGTCTGCTGTTGACCTTCCTTAAATTCTCCGGCAGCTGGCACTCAGGCTGAAAGTGTCCATCCTTCCCACAATGGTAACAAAACTTGGGGTCCCGGGGGTCTCTACTGGGAGGGAAGTACCTTGTCTTCTGGGGGCCCTCCGGGGGGCGAGGGAGTTCCCCGGGGCTAGAACATTGGTTTCTAAATGACTCAGGTTCCCCAGACCTAACAGGGTGGGTAGTGGACCGCCTCAAATCCCTCACCAATTCTCGTAAGTTTCTAACCTCGGCCCTCAACTCGCTCTCTACTTGGGGGTCAGAGGAAATGGCATGCACCCCCACATCACCCTGAAATTCTGGGGACGCATCAGGCCTCCCTGGAAGGTGGGTCTCCTCGGGTGCACTAGACTCAGGGGTTCAGCTTGGGTACACAGCTCCCACATAGGGTTCCCACCCCTCCTCATCAGTCTCTACTTCTCTAATCTCCCTCATCAATTGACAGTATTCAGGCGGGGCAGCCCGTCTATCATGTAACTTAAGTTTTAACAATATCACACTAGAAAATCTAGCAGACTTCAAAACATGTTCCAACCTGACCTGGTTCAAGGCCGTGGCTGTGATCCCCCCTTTTCGATAGGCCTTTTGCAAGGCCCGCTCCACCCTAGTAACAAAGGCGGGCAGCATCTCATTTCTCCATTGCTTGGCAGACTTGAATTTCCATAATAAGTCTTCCCCAGTCTCTCTACTCCCAAACACTCCCTCCAAAGCAGAAAGATACTCTGCTGCGGTGGCTTCCGGGTTAGTGGCCTGCAAGAACCTAATGGCTTCTAAAGCGGGGCCCCGCAGACTCTCCATCAATCGCTTTCTTTTCTCCCCCTCAGAGCATTGCCACTCCTGAACTAAGGGGGTGGCGTAGTCCATCCATGCCACCAAGTCATCCTCCCATGAAGGTACCGGCACTGTGCCAGAAAAAAGTTTCAGCCTACGGTAAGAATCGAGCTGTATAGGGGGAACCACTAGGGGCAGTGGAGCCAAAATAGAACTCTTGGGGGGACAGGGAGAGGTACCTGGGGAAACCTGGGGGTGGTGTCACTAGAGAGGTCCAATGCTTGCAGCAACTCCTGGGTAGTCCTCCCTCCACAGCCAGCAATTTAAGCAGTTTATCTTTGAAACTATTAGTCTGGGGACCCCCAGGAGTGACTGACCCACTCAGAGATGAACAAGCCTCCACCCCTGTGGGCACCCTCCGGGTAAATTACTGGAGGTACCCTCTCAGGGTCGATGGCCACACTACACAAAAGTAGCACCTGCAGGGTCTGATCGAGCAGGTCAGCCATACGCCCCTTCACCTCCACCTTGCCCAAACATTTAACACGCTCTGCTGTAGAAATAATGTCAGCTGTTGGTGTTCCCAGAGACACGTCTAATAGTAACACAATTCTCTGGGAGTCCAGCTCTTCGGCTTTGCTCCACCCCATCAGTTTGTGTACCATTGTCTTAATAGGGTCCAACTTAATTTTTGCCATAATATCCCCTTCCAGTGTCCCCGTCAGCTTTTCCATTTTTATGCACTTCACCCACTTGGCCACTAAGGGACGCTGATCCCAGCGGTGCCTCCAATTTGTAACCCCTAGGGGGTGCTATCCTAAGGGCTACTACCCCCATCTGCCCTAACTGTGGCAGGGTGAGGGGCCCAGATCCATTGGCGGGTGCCTCCACTCAGAGGTCGGGGTTGAAACTGTCATGGTTGACTCGGTTGCAGCCTTCTGGGTTGCTGCAACCCCCCTTCTTTCCACTAGTGGCCCACGCAGTTCAATTTCAGTGCCTCTACCACTTACACTTACCCCCCGGCTCGAACCAGTCAGCTCACTCCGGGGAACCCCTGTAAAGTAAGGTACAGTTACACCACATTCACTGTGCAGTATTTCACCATTAATACACAAACTAGCCAGTGTACTTTTGCAAAACAAGCAATCTGATTTATTTAAGGAGAGATAACAAGGACCGGGGGGAATCAGGTTAATTGGCTACCACTACAGTATATATAAATCTACCTATGGCTCTGTGCACAGGCCTAGTAAGTACTGTCTGTGGGTACCCAAGCCCTAATGGCTAGTTCCTCGATGCAGCTGGTTGAGGCCCTGACACACGCGAGCAGTTAATCCCTGAACAGGTCAGATGGTGCCAGAAAGCTCAATTAGTGCTGTCAGCAATACAACAAAATGATTTAGGCTTTGTTTGTAACCTTTAGCAGGGAGCTACCCTGATTCAGTACTCACAACTCCAGTAGAGGACCACGCTTTCACACTCACAGGGCTGAGCCTGAGCTTCAAGGCCTTCTCACACACTTATATGGAAAAACACAGAGGGGTACCATACCAGGCAGCTGCTTTAAGGATCCGAACGAACTTACAGCCATACGGGCATTTCACTGCAGCTTCACTGTCCTGACAGACCGAGCGCGATTCAGTAGATTCTCCAGTCCTCTTGAGGTGTAGCCTGGTAGGTAGCTGTGCTTGTACACAGCCTCCTCTGACCACAAGCCTGCGGATATTGTCCATGGAATGCTGACACTGCAAACGGCCGCCTCAGGCCTTTCACGTGCTTCCCGCGCGAACACTCAACAACGCAGGAACTCAGAGCTCCCTTCTCTTTCACAGTCACAATGCATCTGCCCCTAACAGCATGGGGCAATCCTCATAGCTCGGGCGCTACCCAATTCCATTAGCTGGTTACAAATGCCAGTCACTTAGTCTGGCCCTCAGTGGTGTGAAAAGGCGCCGTGGCCCATAATGCCACTTCCAAGAATTACAAGCGGTGTCCCCATTGGTCAGCTGGCTCCAGCCAGAGTCCTGATTCCTGGTTGGTCACCTCCACGCCAATTCCGATGCCCCTTAGCTACTATTGGACCCCTTTCACACAGTCCGGGTCCAATATGGAGGGGCACAAAGTCCCAGCTGCAATTTAACCAATACTATACATGTTTTTAAGGGGACAACTATATCTGTTAGATAGGCCCCCTCAGCGCTCCTAGCAACCACAGAAATGGAGCGATCAAACAGCAGTCCAGAGCGGGACTCGAACAGGGAAACCTCAGTCCCCCTATTGGTACCGCTAAAACCTGCGAGCAGGCAGCTCTTAGACAGGCAGTACTGGAGGCTTTTTAAAAGCACTCACAACGCCCACAGACGCGGCCTTACGCCGAACACCAGTCAGGCATGGAGCATTTAGGCAAGCTCCAGGAAAGGCTTTTAGGAACCCCCATTAGTAGGGGGGTTACACATGTATGAAAGATTCCAGTTCCTCCTGTTTTATTTATTAAGCTTCTAGCATTTAACAAGGCACTGTTCTGAATTTATTTTAGGTGAGGTTGATTTTTATCTCTACGTGTCACATTCACCAGAAAGCTAGTTTTCCTGACCTCTTTCATCCACTGTGCCGCCTGGTGAGTCAGTTTAAAACAGGACTGCTTAATACTTTGTCAATTTCCTGATCCAGGATTTTTGCCCCAGTTATAAAATAGGGATCCATCTTTGAAATACAGTTCACTCTTACAGTAGAAGATATCCCAAGTATCAATGAACCTGCTATTTAATTTGTTGCACCAGTTAGTGAGGGGAATTTTAATGCATCGTACTGTTTACCTGTTTTCTCTGGATACCCTGGGACAAGCAATATACCCGAGATTGCCACTACACAGTCATCATTCTCCATTTTCTTCCCTAGGTCTATCAGATTCTGGCAGATATCCTTTCATGTTCTTTACCCACTTCATTGGTCTCAAGGTGCAGAGCTACCATGGGATTAGGCGCCTCATTTTTCAATAGGCTTTCTATTCTGGATTAGAAATTGGGCTTTTTATTTGGAGGCATCTGATTGGCTAGTGCCCCTTCAACAGGGGTATATTAACTTTCAATAGATGCCCACCAAGTAAAAAGACCCAGCCCAAATGTACCTCATGCCCAGCCAAATATCCTTGTGCCTAGCCTGCTTTGTCATTGGCTGATGCACTGGGCACATAATTTCAAACTGCCGCCATTTTTTTTTCGCTTTGCAAGACCTTCATGTTGGCCATACACAAGATACCTCAACAAATGTATTTGTCATTTACTTATTTATTTCGCCAACAACAAAAGGCACATATCTTAAAAATGTTCATTTTCCTACTTTCCGCTTCTTTACAGAGCCAGTGACAGAGTCCACGAAATCCCCCCACCAGTTTCCTGGCAACAGTTAACAGCCGTTACATGTGTTGCACGTGACTCACCAAGGTACACAAAAAAATCCTACGGCCACCCACCCTATCAGCCTTCTCCTACACTGTTCCCTCGTCTGTCTTTTTAGAAACCCATATGTTCACGGTAAAAAAAATAAGTGTAACACGCACCTCACTGAACCAGTGTATCAGATAATTGCCGCCGAGCTCCCGATGTTCTGCTCCTTGTGGTCAGTGTTACAGTGAACTTAACCCATATGTTTACGATTAAAAAAAAAAGTTTAAAATAAGCACAACTTGTATCTCACTGAACGAGTGAGTTAGATAACTGCAGCCGAGCTCCCAATTTTCCACTCCTTGTTCAGAGTGCACTCACAGTCTCTGCACCACCACAGCTCTAAAAGCGTCAGGCAGTATAATCACCAGTGAGCTCCCAATGTTCCGCTCCCTTTTCAGACTCACTGCAATAGCGGTGCTCCCACCAAAACTCTAAACGGGGCAGGCAAAACACAAGCAACAGAGAACATTTTTCCCATTCACCTGATGATCGTGACCTCACATAAACTTGCTCTGAAGAGCAATCATAGTATCTCTACCTATGGGGGGAGGGGGGCAGAAATAACCATGACAACCAGGACCAAAGGCTTCAAATACAGAGGCTCTAGGATTGTATAGGTGGAGGAACTATTTTATGTCACAACACATCTTAAACTAATTTTTTTGCAAACAATATTTTGCTAAACTTATTTTCTTTTACATTTCCCATTTTCTAAGAGTAATAATACCCTCCAGGGTGGGCGGTATGGGCAATAGCGGACCTTCCAGGGGCTATAGGGCCCTCCACCTGTGGCGTCGAGCCTCATTATGCCCCTGGGCAGTCCAGTATTGCCCAATACCGCCCACCCTTTCGGGTATTATTGCTTGCTTTGATGTCATGTATCCTCACCCCAGGAAAACAAGATCAGTGGTGTTTTCTCTATCAGAGTTACTGATGTTGGAATCAATTAATCGAATTACAGAGACTCCAATTACAATTTTTTTTGTTTTGGTGGTTTACTTGGTATTGCTGCATTGCACTGGTTGGGCGGTTAAGATGGGGGTGGGGGGACCTTTAAGTTTCAAGTGTGGAAAATTGTATAGTGGGATAGATTCTGGTATGTTAGCAATAGCACTTCTCTACCTTCGTTTTTGACCTTTTGTTTTGGACGAGGCAGCACTCATTATTGTTGATGTCTATTTCCTCTTGTTCCTTTTTGGGGTTTTCTTTGAACCGGGTTGGGTGAGAATCATCAAGATTTTCTTCTCTTTCTGTTTCCTACTATCGGGGGGCCTGTTGCTATAAAGCGGGTTTTCTGCGGAAATGGTTTTAACAAAGGACTCAGTTTTGTTAATTTCTAGTACACCGTGCAAGTCTTTTTTCACCTTGTTTAGTTCTAATACTAGTGCAGGAAATTATTTACATTTTTCAAAGGTATAACCATCAGTGATGTTATGTGGTGGGGGAGATACAAACATACAGCAGCACAGAAATTTAATGACTGAGCCCTCGCACAGTAGTTCTAGGAAGTCCCCTGTAGGACCCATATTCCCAGAGACAGATTTGACCACAAGGAATGTAAAAAGAACTTCTTAACCTTGTATCAGCTAAAGGCTTTCTTTATGTGTCCAAGCATAGAGAGTTCCCCTGCTTCCCTTTCTGCTTGGCCTTGGCCCCAGAAGGTGTTTAAAAACAGTTTTAAAGTGCTTCCCACAGGTATTGCACTTACAGTAGTTAGTAGCCCTTAAAAGGACTGTAAAGTGGTGCGGTGCTCCTAAGAAATCAGGTTTAAATTAACCTTTTAGAAAAATGGACTTTAGCCCTGCCGTCACTGTTTCTTGCTATCTCTTTTGAAACACTCCCCTGTTATAGACAATCACACATGCTCTCTTTATGAGCCCAAGCACAGAAAGCTCCCCAGCTTCCTCCCCTTCCTAGTCCTTCTCTGCAGATCCTAACTGGTCTCTGGTGATCCTCCCTATTTACTAGTATTCCCCTAGTGTCTATCCCAAACGTGCTTAAAGCCCTCACCCCCCAACCGTTTTCATCTTCACCACATCTGCTGGCAGTTTGTTCCAGGCATCTACCACACTTTCAGTGAAGTACTGCGCCCTCACATCCCTCTTAAACTCCACCCCCAGCTACATCATTTGCCCCCTGGTCCTGATGCTCTTTCTGATTTGAAACGCCCCTCCTGCACTCTGTTCACCCCTGTGCGATACCTGTTAGTCACTATCATGTCCCTTCTCACTCCCTTCTCTTCCAGTATGTACATGTTGCGATCCGTCGGTCTCTCCTTGTAGGGTTTTTGGTGCAACCAACCCTGGACCAGTTTAGTTGCCCTCCTCTGGACTGCCTCCACACAGTCTATTTACATCCTTTCTGAGGTGTGGCCTTCAGAACTGGACAACATACTCTAGGTGAGTCTTACTTGAAAGCAATACAGTGGCAACACCACTCCCTCTTCCTGCTGGAAATACCCTCAGCATTCCACTTGCCCTACCCACTGCTTTGTCATACTGCCCTACAACTCTGAGGTCATTCGTTTTGATACCCCAAGGTTCCTTTACTGCTTGGTTACTGTCATTACCTCCACTCCCATCCTATACTCAGCTCCTGGGCAGGATTTTACACTTTTTGGCACTGAACCCCAACGGTTTCTAAAGATCCGTGTTTATTATCTACACCCCCTCCTGAATATCCACTCTGTTACAGAATATAGTATAATCTGCAAAAAGGCATAGCTTCCCTTCCAGTTTTCTGCAATGTCACTTATAGAGCTACTGAGGCCTCAAAGAAAACTTAAAAAAAAAAAACAATAATTATGTACAATTCTGCTTGCATTCCATTTATATTTTATATATTTCTCCTCCCCATAATGTATTACTAAAGAAATGTGTATGACTATATGATCATTGTCGCTTAGAGTTCCTTTAGAGTCCATCTGCCTCTTCAGCTTACTCCCTACTTCAAATCATAATCCTCTGTTGTGACATCACAATCTTTTGCCATGGGAGTAACTGATGTCCCAAGCAGTGTTCTGTGACTTCAGGTAGGAAGAAAGCAGCAGGAATAGATGATCTCTTCAGAAGTAAACAATCAATCAATCAAATCTTTATTTATCCAGGAGATCACCATTGAGCAAGCTCATTTACAAGGTGGACCTGTTGTTGGCAGGGACAATTGTACAGTTACATATAAATATACATAATATAAAAGGAACAAAATGTTTACAATAATGATAGGAGCAGAATATTTACATTCCAAGGCACATATACAAGAAAGATATACATAACACAACCCGAACATGATATATATATATACAATTCCCACAAGAGCAGGATGTGTATGGATGTCATATACAAACCATAGAAGAAAAAAAAAGATTATTTATATTCCTGTCCAGCAGGAACACGTTACAGGCCTGGATGGAAATTCCTAAGCTATGGACGTTCACATAGCAGTGTCTAAGGCTTAGGTTAATGTGGCAGAAGGGAAGTGGTGAATAAGAGGGATGCAGAGGGTGCTAAGGGCAAGTGGGGCAGAGGAGGGGGGAGTAATAGTGGCAAAGGCTGATTTGGATAAGCAGCTGGGACTAGTGTTGATGAAGAGAGAAATAATAGTCAAGCTGCTAGGAGCGATAGAAGCAATTACAGATTTCAGCAAACGTTTTATCATAGAGGGTTTTAAAGAAGGCAGGACTGACAGGGGAGCTAAGTCTCAATGATTTTTGTATCCTATTCCATAGAGTAGGCAGGGCATAGCTTATGGCGGCCCTTCCAAAGCGAGTGTTGACCCTTGGGACTTTCAAAGAAACCTGCGAGTGACTTCTTAAGAATAGTTCCTAATCGGACTAAGGGGGAGACAGTCAACAACGTATTGTGGGAGTTTGTTGTTAAGGGCTTGGAGCGTCCATAGGGCTGCATTTCTACATCACCTGTATTGAAGGGAGGGCCACCCTACAGCTGCGTATAAAGAGCAGTGATGTGTGGAGGACGGGAGGCCAGTTATAAATCTCAGTGCTCTATGATACGATACATCCAGTTTTGCAAGATATGAGACAGGGCAATGGCCATAAATGAAGTCGCATGAGTCAATTAATGAAAGAAACGAGATTGGACAAGCTATCTTTTTGCCTGTGGTCAAGAGGCATTTAATTCTGAAAAAAAGACTAAGTCTCTGCCTCAGTTTTTTCAGCAGTTCTTCTGTTATGTTCCACAAAAGAGAGTTTGTTGTCTAGCCAAATACCCAGGTATTTGAATTTAGGCACAAATTCAAGATTTTCTCCTAATAAAGTAGAGATTGATGGTAATGGACTAGCGACAGCAGAGTAAGCCCCTGGGCCTGATGGTGAGAAAAGGATGGCCTTGTTTTTTTTTTGCATTTAGTAGTAACTTTTTGCTAAGGAGCTGGTGCTGCAGAGTATTAAAGTCAGTTTGTAACTCATCGCAGGCAGCTTCAGGAGATTCTCGGCTTGAGTAGAGCACCGTGTCATCAGCAAACAAGTGGATACTGACATCCTTGATGCCTACGTCCAAGCTGTTGATATAGAAGGCAAACAGTGATGGGCCCAGTATGGAGCCCTGAGGGACACCTCTTTTTATCGGTTTAAGTGGAGAAAGCTCTCCATCAGCCTTAATTTGTTGCTGTCTATCAGAGAGGTAGTCTTGGAACCATCCCAGTGAGGTTGAGCCAATGCCTATAGTTTTTAAGGTGGAGAGGAGCAGGCAGTGGTCAACAGTGTCGAATGCCTTGCTGAGGTCCAGAAACATAGCACAAACAAATTTTTTGTTGTCTAGGTCCCATTGCCAGCCATTAGTAACTTTTGCCAGTGCCATGATTGTACTATGCTTTGCTCTAAAGCCACACTGCATTGGGTTGAATAATCTAGTGTTGTCTAAGAAAGATCTCAGCTGCGTATCCACAATTTTTTTCAGAAGTTTGGAAAGTATGGGTAGAAGGGAGATTGGTCTATAGTTATTTAGGTCACAGGGGTCCCCTGATTTAAACAGGGGAATGACATGAGCAGTTTTCCATACCTTGGGGATGGAGCCTTGTGCTAAGGATAGGTTGAATAGGTGTGTTATAGGTGTAGCAAGAATGTGGTATGCTATTTTCAAGAAATATGGGTCGAAGGAGTCAGCCCCAGCACTTTTTTTAGTATCTAGTCGTAGAAGAAGGTCTTTAACTTCTTTTATGGTGGTAGGTGAAAAGGAGAAGACCATGTTATTATTACTTGGTTCTGGAGGCTGGGTTTGATCTGAGGAGGAAGGCTACTTACTGGTGCATTATCAAACGCCTGGCCTGCAGTGGCAAAATGACTGTTGAAAGCCTGCAGTATCTCTAATTTATCGTCGATGATAATATTATCAGTGGTGATTTTGGAGGGAAGCGCACTTCCTGGAGAGTGGCCAGATAGTACTTTTATGGTGGACCAGAACTTGGTAGGGCAGTTTGATGCACAGAGTAGCTGGTTTGATAAAAGTTGGCTTTGGCCTTTCTGACCAACTCGGTACAGGTGTTTCTAGCTGCACTGAAGAGACACCAGTCTACGTCGGCATGAGATTTACGAGCCTTTTTCCAGAGGTAATCTCTTTAAGGCAGCCCTCAGATCTGCTGAAAACCAATGACAGGTTCTGGCTTTTATTCGTGCTTTAACCAGGGGAGCACAGCAGTTTAGGGTGCCGGATATAATTTCATGGAGAACGTCATAGGCATCGCTCACTGATTTAGCCAGGTAGAAACTCAGCCATAGCAAAGAGTTTTTTAGATCATTGAAGTATGCAAAAGGATCGAAGTTCCGTCTGGATCTTATAGTGGAAAATTTTGATTAGACAAAGGTTTGGTAACCGTTCTTATACCACCAATAAAGCAGTGGTCACTAACGTCCGCTGAGAGGATACCAGAATGGGAAAAGGAATGGGGTCTGTTAACAAGGAGAACATCCAAGAGGGTGCTTTTCATTGGAATTTTTTTGTCAATGCGAGTTGGCTCAGTAATAAGTTGAGTGAGCCCATGAGAGTCACAGAATTGTTTCAGGGGTAACGAGTCCTTAGTCAGCCAATCATAGTTAAGGTCACCTAGTATAATCGTTTCCATTGGGGTAGTATCCAGGTGGGATGACAGATGTGTCAGAAGTTGCATCCTGCCGCTGGAGGTCTATAGCAGCCTATGATGTGGAACAACACTGATGGGTAAAGCTCGACTTTAAGAGACAGGCATTCAAATCCACCAGCAATGAAGGTAGCATCTAATATAGATACTGAGAATTTGTTTTTAACATAAATGGCTACTCCTCCACCCCTGGTCTGCCTGTCGGTTCTGAAGAGGAGGTTGTTAGGGATGTTGACCTCTCTGTCTGGGGTGGATGCCCGGAGCCAGGTTTCCGACAGCATGAGTATGTCTGGTGCAGTATGAATAATCCAAGCCTGGACTGAATCGAGCTTCTTTAAAAGACTACACACATTATCATGCAAGATGCTGATTCCTTTCAAAGTTGTGAGTTCAGATGGAGATGAGAGCACTTTCGTAGGGCCATGGTTAAGTTCGACGTCGCCTGAGCATAGGAGTAGAAGCAGCACAATTTTCCTCAGGGCAGCAAGGAGAAGTTTAAAGGCACGCGTCCTTCTACATTTGGTATAGGTTTGAGTACAGGGGTCCAAGGACTGAATCATCTTATTGTGCTGCCCTACGGATGCATATCCTAAGATCCATGCAGAATAGCATCAAGCCATACATAGTTTGAATGGATAGGGTATAGGGCCACATAGAGGATATTGGTTAGCAGTTCCACTTTGAGGAGCAAAAACTCATGTTTTCATGCAAATTACCTCATTACTAAATAATGGGGCAGAGGAATACAGAACTAATGGGAAATACAAGATGGACAGTGTCTAAATATTATGTTTTGTTAAAGTTCTCCTGAACGTGTCACCAGCTCTTTAAGAAGACACTGAAGAGGACTGGTTCCAGTACTGATTGCCCTTCCCAGATCAATTTCCCTAGTCATCCAATTGAAGAAATTAATCAGATTCATCTGGCATGACCCCCACCCCATGCATTTATGCTGCCCGTGGTCTTGTAGCCCACTGGATTCAAAATACTCTACCTGACTTTTCCTTTAGCAGGGTTTCTATTTCCCTACCACTGAAGTGAGACTGACTGGTCTATACTGTAGTTGCTAAGCAGCTCCCTACTGCTGCTGTTATGTACAGGGACCACTTCTGCTCTCCTACAGTCTTCCTGAACCACTTATGTTTCCAGTGAACTGTTGAATAGAGCCATCAGTGGGGCAGCTAACACCTCCCTTAGTTCCTTTAGTACCCTTGGGTGTATCCCGTATGGCCCCCATAGCCTTGTCCACCTTCAGAGCTGCAAGTCTTTTCAAGACTCTTTTCTCTGAAAATTTAATTGTGTCCATCTCCTCCCTTAGTTCCTGATGCTCTCTGATGCCCCCCTCCCCCACACACACACACACCCACACTGTGAAGACTAAGCAGAAGTACCTATTTAGGATGGCATCTTTTTCTTGGTCATCTTCTGTGCAGTCTCCTCCTGCCACCTTCCTTATCCTCACTATCCTTCCCTTTGTTTTCCTCTTCTCACTTATGTACCTGAAGAAAGTCTTATTCCTTTTAGTTATCCTTTTCTCTGTCTACACCCTTGTCACCTCCTTGGTCACATCTCAAGACAACAATAACAGTCTCTTTATCCTTCTGATTTTATTTCCCACAGAGGCTGCTTGTCTTAATTAGGCCCTCCCTTATTTTTCTCCACTCTGCCGCTACCTCTCCCTGGCAATCCCTCCACGAGGCAGTCTCCAATTTCTTTAAAATCCACCCTCTGAAGTCCAGGACCCACATCCTCATGTAGGTAGCGTCTATTACCATCTTTATGTTAAACCACGCTGTCCAGTGATCACTGGTACCTAGGGGACTGCCCGCTGTGACATCTGCAATGTTGTCTCTGTTTGTATGCACCAGGTGTACCATTGCCCCATCCTTAGTGGGTTCTTTGACTAGCTGTCTGAGAAAAGCCCATTGTAAGGAGTCAAGGATAGCCCTGCTCCTTGCCAATGCTACAGCTGGAAGGCTCCAATCCACATCTGGCAGACTGAAGTCAGCAACTAGCAACACCTCCCTCTTACTTGCCATCCTGATGATGGCTTCCCCTAGTGCATTATCCAATTCCTCTCCCTGTGCTGAAGGTCTGTATACCACTCTTGTAGGGATAGAGGCCCCAGAGCCTGTCTCTAGGATGACTCACAGCACCTCCAGTCCCTTATTTTCCTCTGGTTGCCCCTGTACCTCTGTGGCATTGATTCCCTTCCTCACATACAGTACATCCACTCCTCTCTGCGGTGTCTGTCCTGAAAAAAGAGTAGCCCTGTATGGCCATGTCCCAGTCATGGTTGTCAGTACACCACAACTCTGTTACGGCCACAACATCTACGCTAGCCTCCACCATGATGGCTTCCAGGTCCAGAATATTATTTCCCAGATTCTGCATTGGTGCACATGGCTCTCCATACCTTATTCCCTCCCTACTTGCTTCCCTGCTTCACCCCTTCCTCCCTGTGCTGTTCCCTGAAGCTCCCATTGATCCACCTCTTTCCTTTTAACCCTCTCCTTTACCTGACTCCTTTACTCTTGTTTTCCTGATTTATGCCCCTATACTCCCCCCTTGTCCTCTGCCTTGTCCCCACCATCTTCCAGTACCCCTGCCCTAGGGAAGTTTACTCCCCTTGGGTCGTCCCTCCCTGCTGCTCTGTCATCTGTGGAGGGGGGCATCTGTTGCCTTTCTTGAGTTTACAACCTCCTCCTGGCTAGTTTAAATGCTAATCCAAATTTCATTTAAACTTCCCACTAAGGACAGTGGTCCCCTTCCTAGAAGGATGCAGGCTGACTCCTTTATTGAGGCTCAAAGTCTCCCAAGTTTGCCCCAGTCCCCAATGTAGCTGAAGCCCTCCTCCATGCACCATGCCTTCAACAAATTGTTAAATTTCTTGTGCAGAGTGCCCTTTTCTCTTCCCAGCTGTGCACAGGTAACACCTTGGCAAAAGCCACAGTGCATGTCACCTGCGTGAGGCCTCTTCCCAGCTCCCTGAAATTTTCCAGCACTACCACTACCCTGTCCCTTGCCCCATCATTTGTACCTGGGTGGACAATGATGTCTAGCTCCCTCCCAACTCCTGCTGCCCTACCAACCCTCTGGATATGCTCTCCATTCCTGCAAGCCGAACGACCTCTCACACACATCTTCATCTCCCTTCTTGCCCCCAAACCCAAGTCTATCCCCAAACAATAGAGTCCCACACTAACAGCTGCTTCCTCCTTCACTGGGACCTCTTTCTCCATCCATGGTGCCTCCCCTTCTGAGGACCCCAACTTCCTCCTTTCCCACTGACATAGGTGCCTCCTCTTGGCTGCCCCATCCTGCCAGTGCAGCAAAAGATTCTGCAGTAGTACTGACTGAGGAGCATGTACCTTTCCCACCATACTCACCTTCTTGGAGCCCACCAAGATCCAACTGCCCTGATTTTCTCTAGACATCCTCTGGGGGAGAAGTGGCAGACTTGGTGGCTCCTTGGTGAGGCAGAAGGTCCTTTGCACACTTACTAGTTTGGCCTGGAGTCCAGCAGCATCTGCCCTCAACCTAGAGAGGTGAGTAAACATGGGACAGCACCCTAATCTCCAGAATGCGTCCTGAAAGACTGCAGCTCCACACCCATTGCACTACTCCACTCCTGAGACCTTTTCCTCCTTTGTTATTTGCCTATTTAAACTTATCTGTACTCTACTGCCTCCTTTCTATTACTGTTATATTCCTAACCCTTCCTTACACTTGCCTGAAACTTCTTTATTATCCTACCCTAGATAGGGTGTCTCCTTTTCTAACCAACCTACCTGTACCTAACTTGCCCTGGATGTCTACTGTCCTTATGCAATTTCCTGATCTTTATTCCTCACCCTACCATTTCAGTTGCTTGTAACTTATTTGCCACCCTATCCTATAGATAAAGTGCCTCTGATTATCCCTTTTCTAACCCTCCAACCTGTACTCAGCTCACCCTTACCCTAACAAATTATACCTACCTTCCCTGTTGCTGATTGTTTCAGTACACTGTAATCACTGATGTCTTTTTTCCTACCTTGGTCTGGTGGCCCCCCTGCAGAGTCTTCTGGAGACAGCAGACAATCTGTGGATGCCTGCAGACACCTTAAGTCAGATGCTCCACTCCTGCTCTGTCCCACTCCAGTCCTGTGACTAAAAAAGGCAGACTCTACTTATAGCAGCACCTGCAGGAATGAGTCTTATATAACAAGCAAAAACCAACCTGCAATCAGAAATGTGATTCAGTGCCACCTCCAGTTATCAACTAGCTGAGGCCCCAGGCCAGACAATTATCACCCCTCCTCCAAACTACAGCGCAAGCAACAGTTCTTTAATATCTTTAAAATGGCCCTGAAATGTGGGCTACTAGGGTTGTCTCAAATGTACCCTTCAGTCAATAATAAATACACCAGTTCGTACTGGCAACAGTGCTATTTTTAGCATTTTTGAGCATGGGAAACTTTTTATTTTTTGCAAAGCGATGCAAACAAAAGCTACACCCTGCAATATCAGGAGTAGCATTTTTGCACAACTGTACAAAACATCTGACCAGTTGCTGTAAAATATGGAAACGTTTGCAAAAAGGCAACCTTACTGAAAAGTGCATGCGTGTGAAAATAAACTGTGGTGGTGCAAGGGTACCCTTCCTTGCACAATTTTTACTGCCGCATGTGCACGTGTTTTCCACTTTTTAAACTATGGCCCCTGGTTTACAGAGAGAATAGGTTAAAGATCTTTAAACTTTTCTCATATTTGCTGTCCTCAAGATCATAGACCATCTTTGTCACTGTCCTCTGGACTGTTTTCAGGCTTTTCTTGTCCTTTTTAAGAAGTGGGAACCAGAACTGTATGCAGTCCTTCAGATGTAGTTTTACCAGTTATCTACAGTGGTACCCCACCACCACGTTCAACAGTATCAGACTGTATGTCACAACACACCCAATACCATTGTCCAAAGCCCATTTGTCTCAGTGCAGCATTTCTGGTATCAGACTCTGCCATCTTGTGCCACTGTGTGCTACTGTTGAAAGTGGTAGTTGCTACCACTGTATAAAGTGACAGGATCCCTTTCCTCCTTTGGCTAGTGATGCCCCTCCCTATACATCCCAGCATACTGCTGGACCTCTCCTATGCTTCATTCAACTGAGCATTTGATTTCAGGCTGTCACTGATGATAACCCCCAAGACTCTCTCCTCTTACGATTGTGTCACCCTTACCTCATCTAATGAGTACACTGTTTTTGGATTCCATCTCCCTGTGTGCATGAACTTGCACATCTTGGCAATAAACTTCAGCTGCTATATGTTCAACCACCTTTCTAGTCTCTCAAAAACCCTGAACATATCTCTGACTCCCTCCACAATGTCTACTATCCCATAGAGTTCAGTGTTGTCCAAAAACAAATCTTGCTGTTGACCCCTCCCCCCAATATCTAAGATGCACACGTTGAAAAGATAGGTCCCAGGACAGAACTGGGAGAGACTATACATACTGTACAAAAAAGCAACCCAAAACATATTCCAGAAAGATGTTGATAGGATCTGTAACTGGTGCAAATAAGGGGGTATGAAATGGCATATTGAGAATTATAAAGTACTGCACTTAGGTAGCACAGACAGATATGAGGAATACAGTATAACTCATTCAGCTCATGGTGGCCATTTTGGATAAGGTTAAACATAGAACCTTTCGACTCACATATGTGCTCCTGGGCTAAGTGAGATAAATGGCAAAAAACTACCAGAAACACAAGAAGGAAGGGATTTTGGTGTATTAATAATATATAAATTAATTCAGATTCCTGTAGGACAGCAGCTGGTAAAGCAATTACAATACTAGGGTGTAATAAAAGGTGAGCTATAACCAGGAGCAAATCAGTCTTAGTTCCCCTGTATAGAACTATGGTGAGGCCTTAACTTGACTATTGTAGTCAGTTATGGGTGCCATCAATTAGAAAAAAAATAGAGCATGTGGAGAGAGTTCAATGAAGGGGAGTCAGGATTACATGGGGTTTGTGCTATCAGATATACAGTGTGAGGAAAAGCTGAGGGAAACAGGCTTATACACACTGGAAAGAATTCAAAGATTAGGGTAGGCCATCTCTTGTTATCTAACATCAATGGTGATCAGCCCTTAATGAACATTCAGAATTTAAAATTAAAGAATTATCCCATGAAAATCAGAGACTACACCCTTTATTTGAAAAGATAGGTTTTAGAACTAACAAATGTGAGTTTTGTTTATACCAAAAGAGTGGGAGGGATCTCAAATAAACTGCCACAATCCATCTCAGTTAGCAGTGATAAACATACATTTAAAAATAAATTTGATAGATACCTTGAGGGAAGGAACTTGACTGTATATTACCACTGTTTAATGGGGGGGCAGTCTCACTGGATCCCTTAACCTACCTCTGCCCCCAAACAACAGTACTGACCCCAATACAATATAGACTGGTGTGGTGCCTTATGGGAATGTGCAAAAAGGTGCATTAGGGAAACTTCACTTACCCAGCATATCTCTACATCTACCAGACTCAATGTCACAAGTAAATAGGGAGCGTGCATTTATTGAATACTGACAAACAGGCCTGGGAGGAGTTCCAGTACCAAGGTCTCTGCAGATACCACGAGTGAACATAACATGGTCTGCTGTGTGTGGAAGTGCAATAGTGAAAAGCTGGTCCCTTGATGCATCTCACAAGGTTGCTCTCTTCCTTCTCAACTGGGAGAGACTACCTCTCATTCCAGATGAGGATAATGCTTGGAGCACCATGACATCATATCAGTTTATCACACGTTTATCCCTAGCAAAACTGTCAGGGTCACATGACAGCATAGAAATTAGTTCACTGCTGACCTACCTGGATTCATGAAGATGTGTTACATGGTTTGGGACAGGTAAGAGAAAACAGCACCCAACAGTGGCTGGATTGCACACCACCAAATAAGAAACAGCTGTGTCATACAAGTGAGAAGTTGAATACTTCTCAAACAAAATGGTTATCTAATTATAGTTCTTCCAGGCATATCTGGAATGGTATCAGATCCCTCCTGGGAAAGGATCAGCACAACAATCTAACCCAGCTCTAAAATGAAGGCAGACTAATAACAAACGACCATGAAATAAACAATGCACTAAATCTCCACATCACCAATATACAATGTCTTTCAGTACTCACTAGGATTCACTCATGACTGCATCCAGTCAGTTTTCATCTCGGGGATGCAAGAAATCTGCCATAGGCCCAGTCTTGTCTTTTATGCGACTTAAGTAAGAGGCCACCTTACACATGCTGTTGCTCATTGACATATCTTGCATTGCTGAGGCAGATGAGAGTAACCCTAGGCAACTCAGAATTGCAGCAAACCAAGTAACCACTCCACTCACAACTCTATACAATCGAATACTTGAAACTGGACAAATCACTAACCTTTGGAAATGTGCTCTTGTCACTCCACTTGTGAAGGCAAGTGACTGCAGGGACTGAGCTAATTATAGTACAATATAAGTCTTGTTCATATTAAACAAAAGTCTGAAAAAAAATGTATGTAGCCAGATACTCTTATTCCATCTTGACAATAATATACTTGGAAAGGAACAATCTGGTCTCAGACCAAGGCACTGCACTACAGCTGCCCTTATGAATGTTACAAGTGATGTTGCAATTGCGCAGGGCCCTTGTAATCTCACTGGTGTCATTTTTATAGACCTTACAATGACATTTGACAGCAGACTACAAACTATTGCTCATAATACCAGAGGAAAATAGAATGTCAGAAACCACAGTAGCCTGGATGGAAAACTGCCTGATGCATAGGGCACAGTGAGGAAAAGTAAATGGAAGTACATCTGACTTCAGAGGATTGACTTGATATACCACAGGGGTTTATCTTGGGACCTATTTTGTTTTCACTGTTTGTGAATGACCTCACTATGGTATGCACTGACATAAATCTAGAATTCACTGGCTTTATTCACAGTGCTCTTGATCATGGGCTCTTGGTGGGTGCCACCTACATTGACCTCACCAAGGCCTTCGACACTGTGAACCATGAACTGCTCCTAACCCAACTGGCCAATAGAAGGCTTTCCACTGAATCGGTTACATGGTTCAGGAACTACCTCACAGGCAGAGAACAAAAAGCAAAAATCCAAGATGCCCTGTCTGCAAGCAGGCCGGTAGCTACAGGAGTGCCCCAAGGCTCAATTCTTGGACCACTGCTCTTTAGCCTGTTTCTTAACCCACTCCCCCCAAGCAGTTCAGGACAATATTTTATTATATGCAGATGATGCAGTGCTCTTCTCATCCCACTTTGACACCATCGCTCTTGAAAACCAAATTCAGGCTAATTTCGCAGCTGCCGAAAAATGATTCCTCAGCTCAAAACTACTCTTAAACTACAAGAAGATGAAAATGATGCTAAATGCCGCAGCCAAAAACAGACATAGATCCTACCAACTTCAAATCCGAAACAACTTAAATACCACCCTTGAAATGGTTAATAACTTCAAATACTTGGGAATTACTCTTGACAGCTCATTATCTCACTCTCACCATATTGATCTGGTAGCCAGAACAGCAAATACTAGGCTGGCTCTGCTTTACAAGAACAAACACTGCCGTACTAATGAAGCAATGAGAACTGCAGTCACTAGCTCAGTGCTTTCTGTCATTGACTACGGCCTGGCAGTTTATGGGGCTGCAACACCATCAGCCCTCAAATGCATCAAAACTACACTTGGCTTGCAGGCTGGTTCTAGGTGTTGATAGACTGATTCATACCTGTGAGCTATATGCTCAGTCTGACTGGTTTAACTTAGACTGCAGAATCCAATATCAAGTCTGCTTCCTTGCCATAAAATCCAAACTAGGACTTACCCTTCCTGGTCTTTTAAAACTCCTCAAGCCTCAATCCTCCTCCAGATCTATCAGGAGCACAAAGAATCAATCATTAATAGTCCCATTCCACCGGACCTCTCTGGGCCAACGTTCCTACGAATACCGGGCACCTCTCTGGCTCAATGCAATCGGTGTAGAGGCATTTATGGAACTCAAACTGGGGCCAGTTAAAACAAATCTTAGAAAGCTGCTTGCATCCTCCAGTGACTGTGACTGTGGCACCTAGTCCTCTTCACTGCCCCCTCATCAGTCACCAACTATCATTCTCAAGAACCCCACCTTGCTCTCTGTCTCTCTCTTCTCTGCCCCCTTTCTGAGGGACCCCCCTCCTCTTTGCTTTTTTTTATGCCTACTTTCTTCTACTCCTCCCTGTAACCTACCTTTTCCTATACTTGACCTCACCTCTAGGAATCCCCACCCTTTTCCACCCCCTTCCTGTCCCCACTCCTTGAACACATTCCCTCTTCAACTCTCACCTCCACCCCATCTGCTCTTGCCTCTGACACACTCCCGCTTCTACTCTAGCCCTCACCTTCTCTCTACCCTTCACTCTTGTTGCACTCAGACAATAGATCTGCATATAATTTTATGGATCTTGCCAGTGTTTTATGTCTAACTCCCTTTTGTAGAAATGTATCCAATCGTCCTCTCCCAAATGATTGTATTCCCTGCTCTTATGACTCTGTGTTTACTGTCTTAACCTCTTGTAACTATCTGAACCTATTGTAACTATATGATTTGTCATTGATTGATGTAGAACCTCTGTAAATGAGCCCTTGGCTCAAAGGTACTTCCGAAATATGAATAAATAAATAAATACAATAAATAAGTGTCCACCTACATGCAGATGACAATGTGCTGTCATCCAACTCAAGATCTGAGAGGAACTTATGTAAGTAATTACAGTCTGTGTTTAATAAAGTGCAGCACTGGATGTTTGTAAACAGGCTGCTACTAAATGTAACACAAAAAAAGTAATGACATTTTCAACAAATGTGGAAACCATGCAGACTGTAGTATGTATACAAAGCAGCACTGGACACAGGAGAGCAATCCTGCTGTACAAGCTAACTGCAGCATCTGTAGAAAGAAACAGGGCACACACCAAACTCTTTGATCAACTGCAAAATGTACTGATGCATACCTAATAGCTGATCAACTACCACTATAAATTGCCACTGAAATGTGGCTTCTTCAGGCCCTTCCCCAAAGAAGCCACATTTCAATGGTGATACACAGAAGTACTTGATCTGCTATTTTGTTAGCAACAATACATTTTATAGTTTATCTACAAGTTTGGTATGTGTGCTGTTTCTTTCTACAAAACCTTTAATATGTGTATGATTAGAAGGGAGTGCCTAGAAAACGTACAAAGCTTCAAGTATCTAGGGGCATGACTAGATCCCTATCTAGCCTTCAATCAGCACATAGAACATGTAGCAGAAACCATGAACCAAAAGACTGGCACGATCTATGTACACAAGCAGTACCTGTACATGTAAACCAGAAAACAGATTCTAATGCAATCTCATTTCCCCACACTGCAGTATGTTGATGTAGTCTACAGAATGGTACACCAAACAATACTGCATAAGCTGACTGCCTTTTACAACCATGCATGCAGGTTTATACCGGATCTGCATCATACAATACATCACTGTGACCTATATAATCACTTAGCATCCAAGCTCTGGAAGACAGAAAAGAGTTTTATCAGTCAAAGTCTATATATTATTGTACACAGGACACATCCCCTGACTACCTGTACTGTACACCAAAATCATCTCTATTTACACAGTAAGGTCACAGACAAGGGAAGTATTCCATGTCTCAAAAACAAAGTGATTGACAATTAAAAAGGCATTCAGCCCTGCGGCACCCAATAGTTAGAATGCATGGTCAGAACATTTGAAATGTATGGACAGCATTGTCCAGTTCAAGTCAACTATATACACAGTAGACATTCATCTTCAGTTGCATCTTAATTGAATAGCTGCCACTCAACTGTTATGTCCTATTTCCAACATTACATTCTGCCTATTTTGCCCACATCCCATTTTTTTATTGGCAATACCATTTATATCCTTAAATGTTGTGTTATTGTATATGCTTGATGTCCTGTGGTGTTTTGGCAATAATGTATAAACCATGCCTTCATAGCCATGGAAACCTAATTATTGTACCTGCATACATATGCAAATTGTACTTACTGTATGTATGCTACAAAAAGTAATTTATGTAACAAGTGCTGCCACTGCTGTTTTAAATGCTGCCATAGGACTCTCTCAAAAACTAGACAATGCACCTAAATGGGACTATCCTGGTGCAGAAAATTTCAAATAAATAAATATAAACTGATCTGTAGTGCCATATGCCCACATTTTATCTTTAAATGATAGGAATGCAAAGCTACAGTATTGTTAAATTTTGTAAATCACGGTTTAAGAAATGTATATGTGTTGAGTTTCCTATTGTTGTACCAGTGTAAATCTAATAAAAATATTAGAACAAGGTTGTGGTTCTTGATGGAAAGCAATTAGTTTCTTCAGCATACCGGACACCAGCTATTTGGGGAACTGCCACTTTTCAACTGTAGAAACCTTGCTTTAACATATTGATAGATTACAACCATATTGCCAGAGCATACAATATGCCATCCTGACTCCAAGTTTTCATTTATAAAACAAATTCAATTTCTTATCCTAGCAGTTTTAATGTTAGCCATTTTTATAAAGATAATTTCTTTGAAAAGGGTTACCCTTTGAATCATTAAGGACAGAAACTTAATTTGCTTTTAAATGAAAGGTTGGAGTCAGGCCAACATAGATATGGTGTTAGATACGAAGATCTATTGCAACAGTTTTTCATGGTGGGATACAAGATGGCCACCAAGAGCAGACACACACAGAAACGATTTGATTCTTTTGATCAAATGATGGTGTTTTTTTAAAGATAAGAAAGAACTCAAACACTTCCAAAGACTCAAACAAAAGAAGGAAAAAATCTTCCTTGTCAACTATGGAGTCAGCTCATTTATAAAATGTAGATACTGAAAAATAGTTGAGCTTTCCAACTCATGTCCTGCAGTCTGAAGCTGCAGCTCAAAAAGCAGTGGCATTGATACTGATTAAATTTTTTTTTAAATAAACTTTTCTAAAAGGTTTAAATTTTTGCTCATATTTAGATCCAAATGATTGCATTAAAGGGATGGTCCCCTCAGACTTTTTGCTGTATACCTGTGTAGCTTGCAGGCATGAACATTGATTGCCTCTATTGCACCCTCCTAATTTCATCAGGATTTAAATGTAAATGAAGTTATTTAAGTCCTGTGTGAAAACCTGCTTGACACCATTGCAAAGGTCATGCCCCCAATTCATGCAAGGCATCATGGGAGTTGATGATGTACAGCTAAAGTCTGTAGTTCTACTGTATAAGCTGATGCTTTTAATGTCCTCTGCAGTCCTTTCTTTCTGTCTTTTGCAGGCCATCAACCTTGTTTCCTAGCCAGCACAGGAAAACAACAGTTAGAACAAAGAGAATGCATGCTTAGCCTGCAAAATAAGAACTTGTAGCACAAAATTATTTAACAAAGCAAAAATAAAATTTTAGAAACACAGCCCTTTCTCTAAAAGCTTTTTTTTTTTTTAAATGTAATACAATTTAAAGTACAGAAAACAGCAGGGCACTTATTGTAACCTGAAAAGTTTGATGGCCAGCATAAAGCAAGAACATAGGGACTGCAAAGAACATCAACAACACTGACTGATTAAGTAGAACTACCACAAGCTTTAGCTCAAAAGTATAATAAAATTCCAGGCTGTCTCACAGGAGTCAGGTCATGCCCTTTGTGATGGAGTCAAGCAGGTTTTCACACTAGACTTAAGCAACTTCATTTACATTTAAATCCCTGATGAAGCTGGGAGGGTGCAACAGAGGCAATCATTGTTCATGCTTGCTACACAGGTAATTAAAGAAAAGGCTGAAGGGATCTTCCCTTTAAGCCAATTTGTATAGCCCCAACCCAATTTTCAAAATACAGGAATTGCACCACAAATATTATAAAGTTCTTCATTTAATGTTCAATAATGCCAAATCTTCTTTGCTTTTACATGAGCGTCAGAAGATACAGCACTGAAGACCAGAATGGCCTGAAATTCAGGGGTTTGGGGATTAGGAATTCTTTTGCATTTCAGTTCTGCTGCTGCCATCTAGAATTGCTTGACCAGTGGTCATCATCAAAATTAAATGTGTCATCAGAAAATGTTGATTTTAATATCATTTTCTCTTCTTGTTAGTGTGCATCTAAGTTAAACCCCTTCATATTTCCTACAGGATGGAAGCCCTACGGGGGAAGTAGTGAAGGTGCATAAGTCACTGTTATAGATTTGACTACATCATGAAACTCATAAAAGACTGCCACCAAACTTGGAACAGGCATTTGGTTCTATGACTTCTTCAAGCCATTAGATTATTGTAGAAGTCAAAGAACCTCAGCACAAAAGCACTGAGGTGAGGGTAACCCATAAAGGGCACTGGCAATAATGCCAGGTTTCAAGGAAATGTAAAATTACACATATCCCCACATCCCATACTGCAAAGCGTCATGGTAAGTATATGTAGGGTTTCCGGTTTTAGGTGTTTATTAATCATGAAAAAAGGTGTTTATTTTTCAGCTTTTCTTGCTCTCTTTTCAAGTAGCAAAATTCTGTGTATTCCGGTGTAAATAAAAAAAAATCATTAGACAATTTCAGTATGTATCTGTGTTTATTGTAATATTTTTTTTTAAAGCACAGTGTGCATTGATGTTCATGTTCAATAAATATCAAAAGTAATTAGAATTGCACATAACCCCATTATTAGCACATACTGTAATAACTTTAAATGCTAAATTTGTTATAATAAATCATGCAATGCATTTTCAGTGCTTGTTTTGACATTTTCCCTCTCTCTTTCCTGGCTGTAAATGCCCTGATCATGGAAAAGGGCCTCTCTACATTAGCACTAGAGACAGGCAGTGCAAGAACTGACAGAACACATTCACTTAGTTCTAGCCATTGCTTCATTGTACTCCTCCAAAATGTGTGCAGTTCTAATTCAATGTTAGTTGGCAATGGTTCTGCAAAGTACTCATCAAACCGTACACATAGTAATTCAGTATCATGTTTGTTATAAGTATCAAAAATAAATACATAATTTTCAAAGTTAGAAGAGAATTCATTTTTTCTAAATGGATCAAACACTTGAACTGAGTACCACAGAGAGGATTCATTTAATTCAAATCCCATTGTTGGATTTGGGATATTTCTGGCCATTACAGCCTGCCATTTGTCATACATAGCTGTGTATTAAAAATGTTAAAGCTCTCTTCCAGTACTTGTTGGCTTTCCAGCGGCTGACACCCAAGAAGTGCCACTTGCAGCCTGTCCATACTCAGAGCTGCCTCCATCAATTTTGCTTTCTAACAGAATTTTAATGCTCACTCCAACTATGTTAAATACTTCATGGAGTTGTGTGTGTTCAGACTCCAGTTTTTTTCATAATATCAATCAGAGGTCTCATATTCTCTGTAAGAAAGTTTAAAATGCAATACACAGTGTTCTTTTTGATGTCAGTGCCTACATGCTTTCTAATTTTATCACATTTCTTCCCTTTAGCATCTGCACTTAATATAAATAGGGTAAACGGTCTCCACATGGCAAGCAAGCTTTCTGCAGCCTCTATCGCAGAATACCATGGCTATGTGTAACACTGGGGATCACCTTTTGTTTTACCCCTAGGCGTGAGTACACTGCAAAGTACTTTCTTTTAAGCTCCCGTGCATATTTAAATAGTGCTCCAGAGTGCAAAATAAAGTCAACTACCTTTTTTGTGACATTTGATGATGAGATTGCTGCCTTCAGTACACCATCCAGCAGGTTACACAGATCTCGAACAGGGAATGCCTTGAACTGTGGGTGAGCGCTCCGTAAATCATAATACAATTTTTTCATATAGCTGGCACTGTCACTGCATATGCATACAACATCCTCCCAGTTTTACCGGGGACAAGTGGCACCGTAACTCTGCAGAACTTGCAAATTAGGGTTCGCTTGCCGTGGAGAAGTTCGACCATAAAATCTTTATGTTCAGCTGCATACTGTTCTGCCATTTTTGATCTTCTAGGCATTTTTAATTTGAATCTGGAGCACCCGTAATGAAATTCAGAAAATGATCGCAAAGTACCAGGGGCAAGTGAATGTGTAATGCTAACTGCACAACTACACAATTGAGCTAAATAAGGTAGATCAAGTATTGACAACGTGCACGTCTATTAATCTAATCAGATCTAATTGATCGAAGTATGAGAGGGGCAGTATCCGAGGTACTTGATGGCAGCTACATTAGAACGTTTTCTACGATCTGTAGTGTTAACTGAGAGATGCTGTAATGAGATGCTGGAATGAGACTGAAGCACGCATGCAGCATGCAGATGCTGGTTCATGCAGGTTCATAGAATTACCTGAGGTACTTGATTGCAGCTACATTAGAAGTTTTCTACAATGTGTAGTGGTTCATACAGGTTCATAGAATTAACATAATGGGCAGACGAAGTATGAGAGGGGCAGTATCAGAGGTACCTGATTACAGCTACATTAGAAGGTTTTCTACAATGTGTAGTGGAATTGAGAGATGCTGTAATGAGATGCTGGAATGAGAATTAAGCATGCTGATGCAGGTTGATAGAATTCACATAATGGGCAGACTGGGTTAACTTGTTTTATTAAATGAGTATCTCTGAGTGTTGTTATGGTAAGATGCGATTCAGACTTAGGAACGTATTTCAGTGCTTTTCAGTTTAAACCGAAATGAAGAAAAAGACGTCGGTGGGGTTTTATCGGGTTTTATCAGTTAAAACCGAAAAACCAGAAACCCTGAGTATATGCAACTCACCATAAAAGGTTTAGACTGGTTCCACTTTCAAGGAGACAGGAAATTTGTGCTAATTGGAAGTAGTTAGCTATGCTCCTATTTACAGAAATAAAATTCATACCTCCAAATGATCCATATATACCTGTAAATGAATAAACAGCAATGTGAAAAACTGTGTTTTTAATTTTCTTTTTATAGATCGCATTCTGTTACAGTCCTCTTCATGGAACCAATAACTTGGAGTTTTTGCTATGTCATGGTTTGCATTCGGGATGTTAAACTTGAGCTGTTGCCCTGTCAGAACCATGCTCAGACGTCTACACAAAGCATGACATACTGTAGTTATAATTCCAGTTATTAAAAGGATCTCAGACATGCTTCATTCTTATTGACTGTCGGCATTCTGACATCCTTACATTATTCTCTGTTACACTGTCATGTATAGACTGATCACCATGGCACATGAATTCCTCCTGTCAGCTTTCCATTCTCTTAACATTGTTGAATAACTGGAATGATGCATTCTTATTCTGAACCAGCATTTGTAAACAATTGGTGGATAAACTATTTTATTAAGGTGAGTTATGTAAGTTCTGCAAATGCCTTTTTCACATAGTATGCTTTGCCAGCCATGCTTCAGATGTTGAAGCTGCAATTTGTTTTGTAAAAAAATCTGTCAAAGTAATTTTTTTTATGTGTTTTTTCCTGTTTTTCACCCTCTACCAGTCCTGGATATGTACACGTGTGTTGCATTCTGAGACACCCTCACAACTTCCAGACCTTTACCTGGTGTCAGCAGAACTACAGGTTGGGGGGGGGTGACAACCACCCCAGGAGAGGAGAGCTGCCATTAGGCACTCGATCCTGCTCTGTCCCTCCCTCCCATGCTGGCATCCCGATGACCCAAGATCATTCCCAAACCAGGGTTGCCGGCATGGTGTGAGTTGTGGTGTCCATTGCCTCAACCCTCAGCACCACCTGGCTGGCCTCATAGTAATTTTTTTATGTTTTATCAGTGCATTGTTTCTGCCTGCCCTCCAGTTTTCTGCATGTGGCCCTACCCCCAGAATGATGTCATGCAAGGAAGCATCAGTGTTTTACATACAATGGTAGTCACACAAAAGTATACTGGTACCACGCACCGCGCGCATTTCGCAGTAGAGGTATACATGTTATTCAATGGGTACTGCACTACCTGTAAACTTTTGCATCATTACCACTGTACAGCAACAAGGAATTAAGGGTAAATTATAAAGTTGACTTAAATGTTCCTTACTCAGAGGTGCAACCTCTTATTTTGGTAGTAATGGCTGCAGTATAGTACCTACTATGTAGATATACATAGGAAGGCATTGTGGGTACAATAAGAAGCTGTTTTCCAATTTCCTCTCTGTGAAGTGCAGCCTCATATTTCTGTAGTGGCTTCAACAATATAATCTTTCATATGTTATTTTCGAAACAAGGCATTGTGCATACAGTATCTAGCTGACAAGATTAATTTACTGAGAGATGTAGTTTCATATTTCTGTGGTGAGCACATATATATAATAGCATGTATACGAATTTACATAGTGAGGCATTTTGGGTACAGTAAATAGCTGAGTTTTCTATCTCCCTAATCAAAGTTCAGTCTCCTCTTTTGGTAGTGTTTGCAGCAGTACAATCTGTAGAAAAGTTTCTGGAAAAAATGTTTTTGTAATGCAGGAAGGCCAAAAAGCTCATTTGCCATTCTCTGTAGATGTTGTTTCACTTTTACTGCCTGCTGGTGAAGTGATAGGTCTGAAGTGACAGCTCCTGTCAGAATGTGGGAGTGTGATGATACTTTTCTATGTTTATGTTTTAGGGCCTGAATGACTGTAAGTAGTTCAGCAGTGTAATTATGGGTCAATCATTACACGTCTCTGAGCTGCTTTCAGCCAATCAAATCACTAGAATTTTTCTACACGTTATTATGCTAGATACAGCTACTTGCAAACACTGTAAAGAGTCAGCTAAAAACTGACAGTGCCCCTTTTAAAACTGTATTTCCCTTGCATGATGTCATAGTTGGGGATTGTAACACTAATAACAAAGGGGGCAGGGTTATGAAAATGAAGCAGAGCACAGAAATAAAAGCATTTTTTTTCATGGAAAACAGCACTTTTTGGCAGTCTGAATGGTAGAAGACTGATTCAAAACTCCTACAGGTTGCTACTCACATTTGCTATGGCAAACTTCCATAAATCACTTTAATAATCTCCCTCTCAATAAAGGAAAACTTTCAAAAGGTACAGTTCTTGCACTTTTCTTTTGAAATCTGTATTTGATAATAGCAATAAGACACTCCCAGGAGTTAGATTAACAGTCAATTAATCACCACCTAGGTTTAATATAGTGCTTGGCTATGCCTTGTACCACATTATGCCAGTGATTGATAGACTGTTACTCTAACCCATAGTCATACCTTATTGCTTATACCACTGATTCCATAAAGAGAACTGTAACAGAATACTGCCCATAAAGAGGAAACAATTTATATAACGTTTTTCACATTGCTTTTTACTCAGGTACAGTTTAATATGGATCATTTAGGGGTAGGAATATAATTTCTGAAAATAGGAACATTATAAACAGCTGCTAATTAGAAATCACTTCCTGTGCTCTTTAAGCAAGAATGTATGGTCCCAGATAGTGTCTTACACATACTGCCATGGCTTAAAACAGAAGACACAGACACCTGTCTTCAGCCTTTGCAGAGGGGAATAAGAGGCCATTTTGTGCCATAGACTCCTACTTAAAGCGGAACCAGTTGAAACTCTTGCATTGTTATTTGCATACACTTCCCATGATGCTTTGTATTATGGTGAGATGTGTAATTTACATTTCCTTGAAATCTGGCTCATGGCCAATGCCCTTTCCAGGAAACCTTGCCTCAGTGAGTTTGTATTCAGGTTCTTTGACTTTTAAATTACTTTCCTATTTTTGGGCTCCACCATGACCCAAGCCAGAAGACCAAACTATGACTGGTTCACCTTCCCTGGGCTGTTACTGATGAGTCCTGTGGAGGAGGAAACTGATGACTATGTCTTCTGTTTTCAGCCTTTGCCAACTGTCTGAGAGGTCATTTTGTACCATATGCCCTTGCTCAAAGCAAAAACAGTTGAAAACCTTTCTTTTTTTCATACTTCTTTATCGAGTGCATTACATCAGTTATACCAGAATGGTTAACAACACAGTGTCACAAATGTGTTGCACTGTACCCAGTATGAGGGGTGTACAAACATTAAGACATACGGTATATAGTAAAACATCAACAATTCCAAAAAGAACAGTCCAACAGTATGTCCAAGATCCATGATATCTGAAATCTGTTACTGTCCAAATTAGGATATGTCTGTTAATGTAAAAGGCTGAGCTATCCACACATTCCCATTCCTGTTATTCACTGGTTAGTAGCTTGGATGATCAGAGAAATGATAAGGAACGTAGCATAGATTCACATACAAAAGTATTGGAAACCAGAAAATATTATAAAAAATGCAACATGGAAGCTGCAGGTGAGGGTTTAGGATTCATGGAGGGCATTTATCAATCAACCCAAGTCTACTATTTCAGATTCTGCACTGTACATCTCTCAGTGGGTCCAGCAATTCATATGCACTGGGAGTCTCTGCTGCACCAAAAAGTCACCCTTTCCATGTTTTGTATCTGTCCAATTACCTCCACCCATACCTCAAGAATTGGGGGATCTAGTTGACCCCACCTCTTTGAGATAAAGTCAGAAAATATGGAGATGTGTTGCCTTAAAGGCCCCACACTTCCTCAAACATTGTCAATTGTCACCCCACATCCCATTTAGACTTGAGCTGTGGCACTAGAAAAAAATCTGCCCCTCAAATTACTCTCACCATCTTGGGGCCGAAGAGGTGCAATATGCCCTCCCACACCTGCTGCCATTATTTCTCGGAGTCTAGACTCCTTTTTGGTGAGATGTATATACTTCTCATGATGCTTTGCATTGGGGGATATGTATAGTTTTACATTTCATAAGCATATTGATACAGTTATCTCATTATTTATGAATTATGGCTATGGATTGGCTTTTGTCGCACATATATTCATATGCAGTACTTATTTATTTCAAAAGTTTTACCAGGAAAGATATACTGAGTGGGTACCAGCTTGTTTCCAGACGAGAACTAGATGGAAAGGGTGGGGAGATCAGTAACAATATAAGAAGGTGCAATAACTACAGTAAATTAACAGTTGTGCAAAAGGCAAATACCAGGTGCAGAAAATAACATAAATTAAGGTGCATTAGGTAAAATAAGCTGCAACTGTGCACATGGCAACATTTGACACAAAGGGTGGCACACTGTCCTTCTAACTCAGTGAAAGAAGAAAGATGTCTTTTAAGTTTAACTCTTACCTGAAGATATGTTACTTTCTATAATACATCATTTTTTATAGAAAGTTAAAGTGTATTTTCTGTAACTTTCAGAACAGAATTTGAATTTCCAACATGATTTTCAACTCACACATGAAATTTGTCAGAGCCCTTTATTGTCAATCAGTTTGATACTGTCAGTGTAACAAGAAAGCTGTTATCTGCCGACAATGCCTCACACGGGGCCATGAACAACTGCAGAACATCCTTAGTGCCACAGAGTTCATCTGCTCCTGACAATTATGCCCAAGTCAAGGCCATATTCTTCAGCTTGTGACATCACAATTATTTCCAGTAACACATTAACATAAAAATACATGTGACTGACACCTACTCCACATTTGTGGTAGTGCTTTCTCCCTGAACCCATCCTCTCTTATTTATAGCTATTGTTCCTACTCTGTTCATATACAGTAATTGTGATGTCACAAGCTGAAAAATATGGCCTCAACTTGGGAATAACTGTCAGGAGCAGATGAACTCTGTGGCACTAAAGAGGTTCTGCAGTTGTTTGTGGTATTGTGTGAGGCATTGCTGCCACATAACTGTGTTCCCATTACCCTGACAGTATCAAACTCAATGATTATAAAGGGCTTTGACAAATTTCATGTATGAGTTGAAAATCACTTTATAATTTCAAATTCTGTCCTGAAAGTTACAGAAAACATACTTTAACTTACTGTAAAAAATGATGTATTATAGAAATATTATAGAATGAAACGCATCTTCTGGTAAGAATTAAACTTGACAGACAACCCCTTTCTCTTTTCACAATGATAGAAGAACAACGTGCCACCCTCTTTGTGAATGTTTCCTTTCTATTTGGCTTTTAAGAGCTGTCAACATATCAGCTCTAAGAAATCCCATAATTACCTCACCTTACCTGTTGCCACTTTTCTCTTTGAACAGGAACTCAAGTCAGCAGCACAAATCAACTTAGACAGGCTCTTGTTTATATAACCACAGTTTTCATCCTAAGTGTACTATTTGAAAGTAAACTATTTGACACTGTTAAACTCCCTTCCGCAGTCAGGATCACAGAATTACATTTCAACCTGAAATGCTTTCACTTTATAAAAATGGGGCTCATAATATTCTCCAGAAAAAGAAATTACACTGAACAACAATTTTCCGTGCTTCGTATAGGAATTAGAAGCCAAATAAAGTTTTACAGCCTAACTAGGCTTGAGAAAAAAAATGGTGTTTCAGGTACAGCTCCATATATCTTGAAGCATCATTAAATAAAGCTATTCCCATGATAACACACATACTATAGATTTCAGCAGCTGGAGTGCGGATAATAAGGTACAGATTTTACCTAATGGACCTTTGCGTTGCCTGTCTGAGAAAAGCAGTTTATCTCCCAGTTACAACATGACCGTTTTTCAATTACTTTCTGAGACTGTACATTCTTTTCAATTATTGACATTTTCATTTGTTTATCCCTCCGTGATACAAAATCTTTAAACTTCCATAATGTGATTCTTAGGCACGATTTCCTTGATCTGACAGTTTACTCATTTTTTTACCTACTTTTGTTAAGAAATGTCATGATAGCCCTGTGGCACAGAGGGCTGAGGTGGTTGATGCCTTACCTCGTGCCACACTGGTGACCTGGGTTCAAGAATGAGCCAGGGTCATTGGAGAGCTGGCGGGGGGGGGGGCAGGATTGAGCAGCTATAATGGCAGCTTTCCTCTCCTGGGTAGGATCTCCTTCGCCACCCCCCCCCCGTAGTTCCACTGCCATCGGGTAGAGGTCCAGTGGACAGTGTAGGCGGGCGGGGGTGGCAAGTAGCAGGAGGGCACCTCAATGATGTGGCACACACATACCTCCATACACGCACGCGTGACCAAGGCATGGGGGTTGGGGAATGGGGAAAAAACTTGGGAGCATAAAAATCTATATAGAAAATAAAAAGAAATGTCATGATGATAATAATGTGGCATCCTTGTCAGCTTTGGGCAGAAAGAATATATGTTGGATGCCTAGAGCAAGGGGCAGAATTTGGGATTCCCACTGAGGACACTGGACATACTGTAGATTAGGTCTTGTTGGTCACTGCATGTCCTGCCCCTGACTATGGCACTTTTGTTCAGCTCTTTCTGTATCTACCCAGTCTTTAGCATCCATCCTCTACACACCACTGAAAAAATGTACTCCATGCTAGGAGTTACAGTGAATGAGAAGCAACACACCAACACCTGTTACTATGCCCTCGAATTTTCTGCTGAGACCATTAGGGAAGAGTTTGTTAATTCCCACCAGCACCTCTGGTAGATATTCCTACCACCTCACTAAGTCACTTCATGCACAGAAAAAATAACTTGTTAGTATAAGGAAGAAAGAGGAAACTGGATGAAAATGGGAACATTCTGAAAGATTTTGAGAACTACATTGCCCTGACTTTGCCGCTTAGAAACAGGAGAATCACTGACACAAAATAGGGGAGATAGACAACATGGAAAGGGTCATAGGTATGTAAATGTTTATCCTGAATGCAGTATCAGTGTGGTAGGAATGTTGACAGATGTACCTAGTGCTGGAAGTGTGTTGTTCACCAAACTGCTGACACATTTAGATAGATATATAGCTACATAGACACTGTCGGCAGATAAGGGCCTATGGCCACCCAGTCTGCCCATTTAAGCTTGTAAGTTCAGTTTCTGTTTTTCTAGAAGTCTGTTGCCCCTTAACTCTGACCTCTAGAATTCCCTTATGTCTATCCCATGCATTCTTAAATCCCGTGATTGTTTCAGCCCCCACCACTTCCTCTGACAGGGTGTTCCACTTGTCCACCACCCTTTCTGTGAAGAAATTCTTCCTCATGTTTCCTCTGAATCGCCCTCCCTCCAACTTCATCCCATGCCTTCTAGTCCTGGAACATGTTTTTCACTGGAAAATAGCATATTCCTACACTCTGTTCCTCCCTGTGAGATACTTGTATGTTGCTATCATATCCCCCCCTTCCTCCTCTCCTCCAAGGAGTACACATTCAAGTCCTTCAGCATATCCTCATACGATTTGTGATGCAATCCCTGTACCATTTTGTTGCCCTCCTTGGAATCTTCTCTACCCTGTCTATGTCCTTACGTAGGTAAGGTCTCCAGAACTGTACACTGTACCCCATGTGGGGCCTCACTAGTGTCTTGTATAGTGGAATTATGACCGCCCTTTTCCTGCTGGTGATGCCCCTGCCTATGCATCCCAGCATCCTATTTGCTTTACAAGCTGCCTTGTTGCACTGTTTCCCTACCTTGAGGTCATCAGAGATGATAACTCCAAGGTCCCTTTCCTGCTTGGTGCATGCTGTATCCTCAACCCCAACTGATAAGTTTTTCCAGGGTTTTTGTGCCCCATATGCATTATCTTGCACTTCTTTGCATTGAATTTCAACTGCCAAACCCTTGAACATTTAAGCTTCTGCAGGTCCCTCCTCATTCTGTCTACGCCCTCTAGCGTGTCCACTAGGTTATAGAGCTTTGTGTCATCAGTGAACAGGGAAATTCTGCCTTCTAGGTCCTGCACAATGTCACTGATGAAGATGTTGAATAGGACTGGTTCCAGCACTGATCCCTGTTTTACCCCAGTGGTCACTCTTCCCTCTGTGGAGTGACAGCCATTTACCACCACCCTCTGTGTCCTGCTGCCTAGCCAATTACCTACCCACCACACTATTGTCCTGCCCACTCCCATATTCCCCAGTTTGTTTAATAGCCTTCTATGCAGCACAGTGACAAAGGCCTTGCTGAAGTCCAGATAGGCCATGTCCACTGCCTGCCCCTGATCACCTCCCTTGTCACCCAGTCGAAAAATTCATTGAGGTTGGTCTGGCATGACCTCCCCCAAGTGAAACCATGCTGCCTTAGGTCCTGTAGTCTTTTGGCAACCAGATGTTCCACCAATCTCTCCTTCAGTAGTGCTTCCATGATCTTCCCCACTAGGTCAGGCTGACTGGTCTGTAATTCCTCGCTTCCTCTTTGTTCTTGCTTTTGTATAAGGGGACTACATCTGATGTCCTCCAGTCTTTGGGTACCTCCCCTGTTTTCCAGTGACTGGCTAAACAGGATTGCCAGAGGTTCAGCCACCACCTCTCATTCCTTTAGGACCCTGGGGTGCACCTCATCTGGCCCCATTGCTTTATTGACTTATTCCTTCAAGTTCCTTTAGGATCCTTTCCCGTGTAAAGGGACTTGTGTCCATTTCTGCACCATTCCAACCCTTTGTTCACCCTTCAGGCCCATTACCTTCCTCTTCCTCAGTAAAAACTGAGCAGAAATATCTGTTCAGTATGTCAGCTTTACTGTTGTCATCCTCCACATGGCCCCCATCCTCCCCCTTCAGTCTCACTATCCCTTCCTTTGCCCTTCTTTTTTCACTTATGTACTTGTAAAAGGTTTTGTCCTCTCTACCCACTGATTTTGTGATGTGCTCTTCTGTTATGAGCTTTGACTTCCCTTACTGACCTCCCCACCTCCCCTTGCTTCTCCTGGTACTTCTCCCTCTCCCCTTCTGCCTGTGTCTTTTTGTATTGCCTGCATGTGATCTTTTTGGCTTTTACTTTCTCTGCTACTTCCTTGGAAAACCGTAATGGTCTCCTCTTCCTTTTCTCCTTGCTAACCTGCATAATGCATAATTCTGTTGCTCTTGTAATCCCTGTTTTAAATACTGCCCACTGTTCCTCAACCCTTGATTCCCTTCCCATTCCCATTAATGCCTCCTTCAAGCATCTCCCCATTTTCCCAAAGTCTGCCCCTCTAAAATCCAGGATACGTGTTTTTGTGTGGTTTGATTCTGCTCTTTCTGTGATTTCAAACCACAGTGAACAGTGATCACTTTTCCCCAGGTGCTCCCCCACTGTTACCCCATCACACTGTCCCTGTTTGTTAGCATGAGGTCCAGTATTGCTTTCTACCGAGTTGGTTCCATGACCAGTTGCTTGAGGATGGTACCTTGAAGGGAGTCCAGGATAAATCTGCTCCTGGTTGATGCTGCTGCAGGGAGGCTCCAGTCCACGTCTGGAATATTGAAGTCTCCAACCAGCATCATGTCACCCTTATCTGCCATCCTTTGGATGGCTAGCATCAGCTCCCTATCTGTTTCTTCCTCCTTGGCTGATGGTCTGTAGACCACCCCTGTGCAGATGGCTGACCCCATTTTTCTTTCTAGCTCAACCCACAGTATCTCTCCCCCATTTTGTTCCTCCTGGATCTCTGTGGTCTTTATACCATCTTTCACATAAAGTGCCACTTCTCCCTTCCTGAGTGCCCTGCCTCTTCTGAATATGTTGTAGCTGGGTATGGCCATCTCCTGGTAGTGGTTATCATTACACCAGGTCTCGGTGATGGCTACAATGTCCAGGTCCGACTACACCATGGCAGCCTCCAGATCCTCCATCTTGTTGCTAAGGCTCCTAGCATTGGCACACATGGCTTTCCATGATGTGAAATCCCTGGACTGTTAGCTGTTCTACTCCAGCCCCTCCCTGGTTGTCTTCTATCCTTGGTTCTTCTTGCTCTCTGAACTTCTGTTGAATGTTGCCCCCTTCCTGCCTATCCACCCCTTGGGTGTTTAACTCCATATTTTGCACACTGCTTTATAGAGATATCCACTCCTCCTGTTCACTGGTTCCATTGCTAGCTGTGGGGAGTGGGCAATTAGGTACCTTCCTTGCTAGCCTGTCATCCCCTTGGCTAGTTTAAATACTTGTCCATGTAGCATTTAAACTTATCATTGAGTGCTTGGGTTCCCCTCCAGGATGGATGCAGGCCTTCAGGCTTGAACAAGCCCCCATCCCTCCAGGTGGGTTCCCAGTCACCAATGAATCCAAACCCTTCCACACAGCACCAGTTCTTCAACCATGTGTTAAAGTTCCTGGTGCATGTGCCCCTATGTTCTCCAATGCCTCTCACAGGTACTACTTCCAAGAAGGTGACAGAAGTAGCTACTTGCTTGAGATCCCTCCCCAATTTCCTAAACTCTTCCTGAACTTCCTTAGGCTCCCCATTTTCCAAGTCATTAGTACATAGGTGGATAGTGACATCCAGCTCACCCTCCTGTCTTGCCTTCCCGGCAATCTTCAGGATCTTCCTCCCATCCCTCTATGCCATGGCACCTGGTAGGCACCTCACCTCCCTATCCTCCCCCTCCTGTGTTTCTAGCTGGATGCCCCTTGCAATAGATTCCCCCACCAGGATTCACCTCCTCCTCCTCCTCTGGGTCCACTGCTGTCTCTACTGAGGTCACCTTCTTGGTTGACCTCCACATCCTTCCCTTCCACTTCTCTGGGTACCTTTGTTTGGTTGTCCCCATTTGCTAGTGTGGCATATGAGTTCTAGAGTGGAATAGAATTTGGGATGTGCCTCTGCCTGACTGTCCTAACCCTCTCCGAGCCCACCATCATCCAAGTGCTCCTCGTTCTTGGCATCCTTTGAGGCAGCGACATTGGACTGGGTGGTCTCTGGATAGGGGTGAAGGTACTCCTGACCCAGTTTACTTCTGCTCTGAGTCTGGCTACCTCATCCCATAGTCCAGAGAGATGCCTGCAGATAGGGCAGCACCTCAACATCCTAAAGGTCTGCCTGAATATGGCTGCCCCGCATCCACTGCATTGCACCACTCCCCACATTATACTGCACTTATACCGCTATTCCAGTACTTGTCTGTTACTGAAGTTCTCCTTGTAGTTCCCTCTTTATTAATTTACTGTCCTGAAAATCCTGCCACCGATCCTCAGATACTTTTTTTCAAAGAAGGAAGACAAACAACAAAAAAGAGTCAAAACACTTGTGCCGAGGACAGGGTTCCTCCCCCTTATGCCCCTCCTACTCCACAACCCCTGCTATTCCCTGTGCTTGGCTCCTGTCAATCAGATTTAACAGGCCATATAATTAAGAAAGGGGGGCTGGGGAGGAAGGGTGGGTGAAAATTTGCGGCAAGTAAAGACAGCAAAGAAAAACAGCATCACTACAAGCACACCAAACTAGCGTTTACATTTTCAACAGCCCAAAAACTATTCTAAGTAAAGACAACAAAGGAATAACGGTACCACTAAAAGCCCACAAATCTAGGTTTAAAACAAAAACAGCAATGAGCAGTTACTGCACTCCATTGAAATGAATCTGGATCCTTCCCCTTCTGACAGCACAATTTGGTTCAATATGTAGAAGAGAGGGCCTAATATACAAATGTAAAGTTGTGCCAATAAGCAATAACACCCAACAGGGTAGTGGCACTGGGCTATACCAGACCACCCAGAAGAGGCCTGATGTTGCAAACAGAGGGCCTTATAGCCTCAGAAGGTCCACTATAGCCGAAACTGCCCACCCTGTAGGATATTATTTTGATTAGATAATTTTTTCGGTCAACTTTTATATAAAATGTGTAAATAAATGTAAAACAAAAATTGCAAAATGTAAATAAAAAGGAATAAAATGAACTTTTCTGTAAAATTCTCCCTCCACTGCTGCAAGTAGCAGTACATGGTGCTGGTCTGTGTTTTTATTTCGTCATATACAGCATATTTCTCCAGGAAACAGCAGGTCAGTTTGAATACAACTACTGCTTGGTCCATTGTAAACTGTTTATTTCACTGTTCATTTGTTTAACTGAAGTGCCATCATACCATCACTGAGTGCCCCCCCTCCCAGCTGCACACCCCTTCCCATCATCCACTGCCGGTAAGAAGTGGTGATTATGAACAACGGTACTGAGATGTAGCAATCGAGAACAGTTTAACTTGTGTATGCGTTTGGTTGGGAGTGAGTGTAGTCAGTTTGACAGAAGTGTGACAAAATAAAAGCTGCTCTGGTAAGAGGACAGTATTTTAACTAAGAAGGAATCTTATTTATAAAAGAAATGCTATTGGCAGTCACATAATCTATGGTTGGTTTGGGGCAGGGGATATGGGATATGGGCCGAGCACTGAGTCACTCACTAAGTGTGGAAAACAAACGGTGGCTATGAGGAATTTGAAAGTTCTCTAGGGTACAATGATTTTTACTGTAAAAGGTCAGACTGGCCCAGGGAGTAGTTATTTACTGCTCTCTGTTGCCTGGTACCCACCTGGGTAGAGGTTGCTCTCAATCAATCTGACAGCAGGGTTTCTTAAACCCATTTTCTAAGATCAAATAAGGTATGACTTTAAGAGAACTATTTAAAAAGTGATAAAGATGCCAGGGGGACCACAAATATAGTTTAATCTTAGACATGTATGTTGAAAGTTAAGGTTCACGACTGTATAATATTGCATGTCATATTACTATATATGTTGTGCTTTAAATAAATTGCTTAAACAGTGGTGAGAAAACCATGGAAAACATAGAAAAGTAACTTTTGACTCTTATCCTGAATGTGAAAGTTTGCAACTATTGAGGGAAGGATACACATCCTGTTGCAGGAAGATTGAAATGGACTCAGATAAGAAGCTGAGCCCTGCGAGGAGGTGCCAGCAGATGTGCCACACTCTCATGTGAGATACCCAGGGTCACATCATGGCTGGACTCCCACCCACTAGCACCCTATGGTACTGCATTTAAGCTCCAAGGAAATGAAGATACCTGCCCCACTGTTCATGACCCTCTTGTGGCAGGCAAGTAGCTTAGACATAACAGTTGAACATGCAATGCCAGCTGCCCCACCAACACCACAGGCTGAGTTAGTGGAGAAGTGTGTGCACAGTGCCGAGGAGGTGGGAAGGGAGAAATCATGCAAAAGGATCTTTGGGCTGTGTCATGTAGGATTATGTCAGCCTAGTCTCCCTCATGTTCAACAGTTCAGCTACAAGCACTAGAGGTCCCCCATGCCCACTGGAACTAGGAGGAGGTAAGCTGCACTGCAGGGAAGAGGGAAAGACAAATGGGTGTCTGGCATGGGAGCAAAAGGTGGTGAAAGAAGGGTCCTCTAAAGTTACAGTGCCAGTGTCTGAGCAGTAAGGTGGCCTGAAGGCAAAGGGGCAGGAGCAGCACCAGCAGTGAAAATAGTAAATAAAAGAAGTTAAAAGTTGTGCCTTATGTTCATTATATGCTTATTTAATATACTTACTGGTTGTGTGTTTTTACAACCTAAAACCTATGTCGTAATTCTTCATTATACACGAGTGTGTATAATGGGCAACAAACAGCTGCAGCCTGTCAATGGAAAACACTTTTGTTTTCTCCTCACAGCACAGCGTGAGCATGTAGCTTCAAAAACTTAAAACAGATTCTATAGCTCATGCCAATTTTAACACAAGCAGTTACAAAAAAGGTGTAAAACATGGGGAGTATGGTAACTTGTTTCTTTACACACCCTGTGAGTGTGATGCCTGGTTAAATTGGGCTTCACTTTCTGAGTTTAAGTGGCATCACATACCTTGGGTATGTATAACAGAGCTTGTTACACACCTCTTCCCATGCATTATACATTTATTTTACATAGATACACAGATGTTGAAGACAGATAAAGGTGAATCCATCCAGTCTGCCCTGTTTTATGTATCTTGGCTTAGTCAATCAGTTTAAAGCCCCTAGGTTACCCAACTTTTCACTTACTTCTAATTATCCCCCTGTAGGTAGCCAATTGAATTTTGAACCTTAGGATTATACTGGCATTGAATATGTCTTTGGGCAGCTTAATTCATTTATCCACATCCCTTTCTATAAATAAATAAATACTCCTTTCCGTTTCTTTTGAACCTCCTCTAATTTGAGGTTATGACCCTTGTGATCATCTGTCCTTTTGTATTAAATAAATCTGTGATGTCTACCTCGTAATACCCTTGTATGGATTTTAAGTGTCTTATCATGTCACCCCTCCCTCCTCTCCTCCAATGAAAATATATTTATACTTTCCAACCTCTCTGAATTGTCTTCCCCTCTTTACCATGAATAACCTTACCATGAATAATGTTTATTGCCTCCATTGGATTTTTTCCAGCCTTTCCCTATCATTTTTTTCAGGCAAGGGTTCCAGAAACTGCACACAGTACTCCAGGCAACGCTTAACCATCAACCTGTACATTGGCAAGATCACCTCTATGTTTTGGCTAGTGAAGCCCCTTGTAATACATCCCAGTATCCTATTTGTCTTTCCATATGTTTACATGTTAAGATGAATATTTCATATTGCTGTTTATTATTATCCCAGATCCCTTTCTTCTATTAAGGGTTTAACCGTGAACCAATTTATTGTGCATTCTAGTCATGGATTCTTCTTGTCAAAATGCATAACTTTGCATATTTAGGCACTGAACGTTAACTGCCGGGTTCCTGACCATTGATTTTGGCTTTCCCCATCTCCTTTCATGTTGTTTAACCCCCTCATCAAAGCCTACCATTCCCTGTAGCGTTGTGTCATCTGCAAAAAACTCACCTTGCTGTGCAATCCTATTCCTATGTCACTCAAAAAATAATTGAACAATGCTGTCCTTGGCACCAACCCCGGCAGCACCCTACTCATAACCATTCTTACATCTAAGAATTTGCCATTATGGACTACTCTCAGGGTCCTGTCAGACAATCCATTTCTTATCCACATAGTCTGTTTATTTTCCAGTCCTGATTACCCTATTCTGTGAGGCACTGAATCAAAGGCTTCAGTGACGTCAAGAGATGTCTAGTGGTGTATTCCTATGGTTGACAATTTGGGCTGGAGATATTTATGTGTCTACAATACATACTAGGAAGTAGCACATTGACTCAAAAAGCAACCACAGACCAGCAGCAAGGCTATGGGTGCCTTTCTTTGCAGTGGCACTGGAGCACCAGATGGAAGCCGCGGCCAATCATCTGATTTCCCTGCCCATAGCACCCAGTTGAGCGCCGGGGCTACGCTCCGCCAGCGGGCGGTCAGCGACCGCTAAGCCAACCCAGGGGACCATGAGGCCGGGAGGGACACCGAGGAAAGGCACAGGAAAGCCGCGACCAATCGGTAAGCGTGCGCTTTCAAGGCAGAGCAGCTGATTGGTCCTCCTGCCCCATTGAATTGCATTGACTGAAACTGGATTACTTGAAGCTGTTCTGGGACTTGGAATTTTTGCTGAAAACTTCAAAAAAAGAGCTGCTTTTCTTGTTTTTTGTTAATGTAGAGGAAAATGTTAAATTCTGTGCATTTGTGATTACAAGCCCTTTTTTGGTAATTTAAAGTGGGCCAGACGCTACGGCGCCACAGCCCCCGCCCCACAGCCTTTTGTTGTGCAAATTTTAGTCACTCTGACCAGCAGAAACACTTGTTTCTGTTTTCTACTAATTATTGCTCCTTCCTCTGTCTCTCTCCAGTCTGATTTCCCTGCCCACAGCACCCAGTTGAGCGCCGGGACTACACTCCACCAGCAGGCGTTCGGCGACCGCTAAGCCGACCCAGGGGACCATGAGGCTGGGAGGGACACCGAGGAAAGGCACGGGAAAGCTGCTGCCAATCAGTAAGTGAGTGCTTTCAAGGCAGAGCAGCCAATTGGTCCTCCTGCCCCACTGAATTGCATTGACTGAAACTGCATTACCTGAAGCTGTTCTGGGACTTGGAATTTTTGCTGAAAACTTCAAAAAAAGAGCTGCTTTACTTGTTTTTTGTTAATGTAGAGGAAAAATGTTAAATTCTGTGCATTTGTGATTACAAGCCCTTTTTTGGTAATTTAAAGTTGGCCAGATGCTACGGCGCCCCAGCTCCCCCACAGCCTTTTGTTGTGCAAATTTTAGTCACTCTGACCAGCAGAAACACTTGTTTCTGTTTTCTACTAATTATTGCTCCTTCCTCTGTCTCTCTCCAGTCTGATTTCCCTGCCCACAGCACCCAGTTGAGCGCTGGGGCTCACGCTCCTGTGAGCGGTGGCGACCGCTTCAGCCAACCCAGGGGACCATGAGGCCAGGAGGGACTCCAGGAAAGGCAAGGAAAGCTGCAAAATTTTGCCAACGCCCTTCCCTCCTAGTGTGTTATTTTTATAGGCATCTTCCCGCCGAAATCTCTTCCCCCGCCCTCAGCACTACTCTAGCCAATAAACTGCATCACCGCCCTGCTGTACCACCTAATCAGCAATCCTTCCCTTACTGTTCTCCCGGTAGTTAACCATCAATACCACTTTCACAATGGGGAGACTCCTCCTGCTACTTCTCTCCCTGTCATGCATGGGGTTCCTTAAGGAGGATGTCCATATCACACAAAATATGGTGACCCATCCGCCTAGCCTCTCTGTCTCATCCTCAGTGAATAATGTTCAGACCCTCATATACAGGTATACCCTACCATTGCTGCATCAGTATCCGTGGGGTGACTGCCATAAAGGGATGCAAATCACCATGTATGTATTCCAATCAATGCTCCATTACTGCATATACAGTTCCCCCTTATGCCTGACTACCAAACTGCTACTCGGTGTCTCGACACGGTGTCATGGCCCCTTCTGGAGCACCCCAAAAGAGTGACGACAGAGCAAGAAAAGGAGGACCAAAGACAGCCCCTTCTTCCTATCTCTTGCAGCCCTTATGAAACTCCTATTCTTTCTACTACTCTGTATTGGAAATGTGGAAATCAACCCAGGCCCCCCCTGAGTGTATCACCTCACCAGCAGACCTAACCTCTATCAAAGGCCTCACTTTTCTACATAGTAATGCATGCAGCCTCCTGAAAAAACTTACACTGATACAAGGATGGGTTGCCCATACCTTGCAAGACTTTCTCGTGGTATCTGAGACATGGCTCAAACCCACCACAGCAGATAGGGATGTTAATCTACCCAATTATCAGTTATTCAGAGTGGATCGCCTAACAAGGGGCGGTGGAGTAGCTATATATGTAAAGTCCAGTATACCTGTATCCTGCTTTACTGTAACCTCGATGCCCAAAGAATTCAAATGTATATCCCTCAAAGTAGCTCTCCCTAATATAGCAGCTTTCCAGCTAGTAGGCTGCTACAGGCCCCCCTCTGCTGACCACAAGCTTTTATCCCACCTGGGGAATCTACTCAAACCAGGCTCTGAAGAAGTCATTATCCTAGGTGATCTGAATCTAAACTGGCTTTCCAAGGCAGCTGCACCTTTGGTATCATTCTGTGATGCACATGGGCTCACACAACTGATAAATGAGCCAACAAGAATAAACTCAAAGAATAGAAACAACAGCACGTTACTTGATATCTTGCTGGTGAACAAACCCATCTATTCACACACACTGGAGTGCTTTTCAGTGATATAAGTGATCACTACCTCATTACAGGAGTAAGATCTTCCAGCAAACCAACAACCCCTGCAAAATTTCTAATGAGGAGAGCCAAGAAAAACCTCAATATTGAAGGATATCTGCATGATCTAGCTCACTTTCCAAGCTGGCAAGAGTTTTATCTTGCACACTCTGTGGAAAAAGCACATCAGGTGCTAAACAGCATAATACTAAGTGCCCTTAATACCCATGCCCCAATCACTAGTGTCCAAATAAAAAACAAATCTTGCCACTGGTTTTCAGCTGACCTCAAATCTGCACTGTTGGAGAGAGACAAATTATGGAAGATGGCAAGAAAAACCAAGAACCCAAATGACTGGGTGCTATTTAGGAAAGCCAGGAATAGCTGCACCAAGAAAGTGAGGGATGCAAAGGCTGCCTTTTACTTGGTTGAACTTGACTCCTCCTATCACAATCCTGCTAGGTTCTGGGGCACCATCGAGGGTATTGTAGGGCAGGATTCTGTCACCTCTCTACCATCTCAATTGCACCACAAGAATGGTTCTATCTCTGGCAAAATGGAAGTTCTGGATGCCTTCAATAACCACTTCACAACTGCTGGCCTTGCCTTTGACACCTCTCCAGCTAATCTGCTGCGTGCACAACTAAGCTCTCAGTACACGGGTCCCCAGAGAGCTGATTCTTCCTTCTCCTTCAAATCCGTACTGTTGAAGCAAGTAGAGGATCTTTTATGGCAGTTGGATATTAAAAAAAGCGCTGGGGCAGACTCTCTTGACCCCTACTTTTTAAAGATTGCATTTCATGTACCTGCAGTTCCCCTAACACATCTCTTTAACCTATCTTTAACCTCTGGTTCTATTCCTACAGTGTGGAAGACAGCCCAAGTGGTTCCCCTTCTAAAATCAGGGGACCCTATGGACCTTAATAACTACAGGCCCATTTCCATTCTTCCAGTGCTATCCAAGATGCTAGAGAAAATAGTGAGCATCCAGCTAAGAGAGTACCTTGATGATGCTAACCTCTTGAATCCAGCTCAATCTGGGTTTAGGGCCAGGCACAGCACTATCTCTGCACTGGCCAAAGTTACAAATGACTGGCAAACCGAATTAGATAAAAAGAATAGTGTCTGTGCAGTATTTCTTGACCTAAGTAAGGCATTCGACACTGTGGACCACGAGCTGCTACTTCTTCCTTGCAGTCCATTGGCCTAGATCCACCCTCCCTAAATGGTTCAGGTGTTACCTTATGGATAGGTCACAGCAGGTGAAAGCTGAAGGTGATCTATCCCTTTAAAACCACTGCTAAGAGGAGTTCCAAGGATCTATCCTGGCCTATCCTTTTGCTATCTACATTAATAATATTGATTCAAATCTCACTAAAGCCACTGTCCACCTCTTTACTGATGACACTGTTTTGTATGTCAGCAACCCATCACCTACAGTTGCCCTTGAAATCTTACAGGCAGAATTCTCCTTGCTGCAATATCAACTACTTGAGAAAAGCTTCTTTTAAATGCAAAAAAAAAAAGCAATGCTTTTCTCCAATCAAAGCTCCACCAGCACCTCCCACTAAGCAGTCTCCCCAGCTATGCACTATCCTTGGAGAAAATCTGAGTATGTAGAAAATTCAAATACTTAGGTGTGGATTGATAACAGACTTGACTTCACACATCATATTGAAGAACTGCTGAAAAAACTTCGCCAAAGGCTTGGCTTATTCTATAGAATTAAACACTTCCTAACAAGAGACTCAAAGACGAGGTTAGTCCAGGCCACTTTTCTTTCAGTTGTTGACTATGCAGACTTCCTTTATAGTCACTGCCCCATCTCCTACTTAAGCAAGCTGGATACCCTGTACCATAGAGCAATAAGATTCATAACAGATCTTCCAGCTAACACTCATCATTGCTCTCTATGCTGCAGTTGGATGGGTTTCTCTACATCTCAGAAGGAACAGAAATGCAGCACTATGGATCTACAGAGCATTGTCTAAAAACTTCCAAACTATATTCTAGACTGCTTCACCCAGGCCATAGCTAGCTCCTATGCCCTAAGAAGCAACAACCTCATCATGCTCAAAATACCTAAAGTCGACACCCGGCTAGGGAGGGTGGCAATCAGCTATTCTCTAGCTATGACTTGGAATACTCTACAGACATCCCTAAAGCTGTCCAATCTTATACCTATAGCATCCTTTAAACAGCTTTGCACAAGCTTTTTCACAGAGAAATGCAACTGCTACCACAAGAGCTAGACTTGCCACTTCACAACCAACCCTTCCAGACAGCCACCATATATGGCATATTTTTGTTCCACAGTTCTCCCTCCCGGGCAGCCACCTTTTATAGTACCCCTGTTCCATTTAATTCTACCTAACTACCCACTACCTACCTAAACCTTCTCCCACTAATCACTGGCCCTTACCTCATTCCTAAACGCTCCCCATTCATCCTAGTATTACATTATGCTGTGTGTATGCCTTGACTCCTATATTGGGACATGTATATACTTTATCTTTTGTATAATTTTCCTGTAACCTACCTTGTCATGTATGTCTGAATCAACTTCTTACCCTTGACCATTGTATTTATAAGTGTTTTTTTCTGTATCTGTTATGCATATATTAGTGCATTGATGTATATGTTGTGTACCAACTATCGAACCTTGACCTTATCAGCTCCATCTTGTAAATGAGCCTTGCTTAATGATGCTCGCCTGAATAAATAAAGATTTGATTGATTGATTGAAACCCAAGGAAGGCAGCAGAAGTTGTACTCTGCGTGTCTGAATCTACTGATAAATTCCTTCCAGCTCTTATTAGGTTACCAAGAGTTACCAACAGTCTGCATTTATTTAACATTAGTGATGCACCTTGGGGCTAGACATTTCTGTTCTCCTTCAGATATCACCATGATCCTTTCCTGTTAGCAGATCACCCTGGGTCCACACTTCTCTTCAAGACTTTGCAGCACTGTACTCCCCAACTTCTAGTGAGTCTCTGCTGCACTTGTTTGGAAAAATTATTTAACTGAAGTAAAAATGTTATTTCATTGAAACGGATAGCATTTGTTTAAAGAGCACCTTTCATGATAGTCCAAAATGTTACAGCTTGTAGTCATTATATGTAGTACTAGACCTGAAAGGGTGTGTGCATTTATTATTTTTGGCCGGGGTTTACTCTGCATTCCATATTCTGCATTTGTTTTTGAGCCCTGTTTTAGCCCTGCTGCACTTGTCTTTGCTGTTCATCTGCTGGGCTGCTGGATCCCACTGGTATCACTATATGGCACAGGAATAACTCACATTGTGCAGTACAGTACAGCTGCAGCAGTTTTGCAAGGGAAAATTACCAGTACTAGGTGTACATACTGAGTTACCCTTTCCCAAAGACACTCTAATAGCAATGTATTATGCCAAAATCCAAATGCCTTGTCGATATGCTTTCTTGTAAAAATAACTTACTTCTGCCTCTGTAGCAAATTATGGGGACTGAGAGAAGATTGAGTTGCTGTCAGCAGCTTTCCAAGTCCTTTTGACTTTCATGCATAAATTACCCCTTCTTGCATTGATTCTGGAATTGTATTTCATTACTTTCCTCTCCATTTAGTTTTTGCATTCTGAGCTTCTAAAAACTGCAAGGTGTACCAGAGCTTCTGTAGCAAGCCTGGTGTTGCTGTGGACTCAGGGCTCTATTGCACTATATGGCTGAGGAGTGACTCACACTGCAGTACAGTAATGTTGCTGCAGTTTTGCAAGGGACAACTACATTACTAGGTGTACATACTGTGGTCCCTCTTCACCAAGACACGCTGTTAGAAATGCATTATGACAAAATCCATATGCCTGTCAGTATGCCCCTCTGTGCCCCCTGCACACCCCCGCTATTTAAATAATCAACTCCAAGTTGGAGTTGCTTCGGGGATGGGGTGCAACACCCCCAGAAAGCAGTGCTAGGGTCCCACACTGACATTACAGTGACCTGGCGTTGTTGTCGTTATAGTGTTGGTCACAATAAAGTTGTCGAGGAAGCATCGGTATACCAAAAACCACTATAAAAACTGCTGAAAACCTGGCTGCCCCTGCTCTTTAGATTGAATTTCTGTATCTGTACAAAACAACCAGATCAAACTGCATCAGAACTATGGCACCAGGCCAGTGGTGGCTCCAGAAATTTGGGCTAGCTAGAGCACAGCCAGGGTCCAGAAATCCTAATGTGGGGCATACAGAAAATTAACCCGATATATATATCTATATATACAGTACATATATATATATATTTAATGTTAGAACAGGTAAAATAAGTGTCTTCCTTTGGGCAGCATCAACAAACAACCACCTCCATCAGCACTATACCACATTGCAGTCTCCCAACCGCCTTTCTCCACTGTCTCTCACATCCCATTCCCACCCTAATCTATCATTTCATTAGAGTTGTTGCTCATTTTATAACTCAGTTTCCAAAGCATAAATACTTTTGGAAGACTGAATGGTGGTAATCGTCTGGAGGCAGTATAGCACAGTAGTTTGGACACTGAGCTGCAACCTGGACACCTGGATTTGAATCCCACAGTCCTCACTTTCATACTGTGTGACTCTAAGCAAGTTACTTAACTTCCTTGTGCTCCCAGGTCGCACCTGGAAACAAGCTTCAGCTTAGTGTGCCTTTCCTGGTTAAACAGTTTTCCCTTTCTCTAATCACTGATCAAAACAATTTGGATAATAGCAATGAGTCAGAACTGAAGAGTGTTTTAGCAAAAGAGATTTTTTTAAGATACAGCCTAGATAAGTGCAATTGCTGGAAAAAAGTGTTGAACTGTGAAAGAATTAGTGCAACTTTTTACCACAAAGGTGGTTGTACAAATAAAATGCTGGTTTCCAGAGTGTTCTGATCTTGTATCTTCAAGTTTTATGGTGTGTCCTGCTCTAGTTTTAAGGACTGGTACCCATATTTTTCTTGGAAGACTACAGCTTGTAGTTCAAGGGGGTGGTGCAACTGGCCCCACTCCCCTTTAGCCTATTTAAGGGCTACTCTCCTCACTCCACACATAAGCATTTTTTCCTTGCAGCCGGAGGCTCTGTCAGTCTGTCTTTTCCACTGGAGCCTGCTGGGGCTTTGTCCCCCCCCGTATTGCTGTGTTGTGGGCTGCTCGGTTTCTGGGTTTCTGCTGGACTTTTGTTTGGTGTTCTCCTGCTTTTGGTTAGTATTGCTTGCCTTCAGCTGCTGCGTTCTTTGTGTTGCTTGTTCCTGTCCTCCTGTGTTTGAGTTTTGTTTGCATTTTTTCTTTCTGGGGGCTTTCTGGTTTTCTAGCATCCTGTTCACTTGTTTGTATCATGCCAATCCTGTACTGGTGCTATCTGACTCCCATTTGCTCACTAGCTTTCAGCAAACATTCAGTACAACTGCAATTGTTATCTGTATGTTTCAGCTCAATTTCTGCTTCCTTGCTTGCTGCCTCAGTGCTTATCCACCTTAATTGTTTGCACCTGTGCAGGCTCACACTGCAAAGCTAGCCCATGGCATTCAAACCTGCTTTCATGCTCTTGCACCAGCAATCTTTGCTGTTGTTTCAGTGCATTGCATCTCCCTGCAATTCTACTGTTTGTTTAGCTTGGCTGCTCCTAGAAGTTATAACTATTTGCTGCTGCATGCTGCTCATTCCTGTTATATACTGCTTCATTATACTCTGGAGGTCAGCACAGCTACAGCTGTCACTCTAAAATAATTTTAAAATCTACATGTGGGTCACGGTGCTTTACTGTTGCTACATTGTTTTTCCTATGGTAGGGACTGGGGGCTGTGGTGAAATCATGGCCCGATGTGGTCCAAATTCCTCATGTTCGAATCCTATCTTTGTCACAGAAAATCCTCCAATTATTTATGTCACCTTTAATTGGCTTCATTAATGGGACTGGTTGGCTTGCCTCCATGCAACTTATGCAAATTGCTGCCTCTCTGACTTATGTGCATTGCTTACTCTGTTTCACAGACCTACGTGCCGGTCCAATAATTGCTTACATGGAAGTTTTCTGCTATATTCTTGCTTTAAAAGATGTCTGACCTACGTGAGGGTCTACAATGCTCAGTACTCCTTTAAGCTCTCCTTGGAGGCATGCCAACCTCAGCCATTAGTTACCATGACACAGGGCTCGCCCTGTAGCTGACGGTCTCACTCTGCACCCCAAAGTCCACATCTTGAGCATGCAAAGCTTGGGACAAGGTCCTTCTCACCTGGCCCATAGCTGGGAATGTCTTCACTCCGAGTGGACTTTCAGTCGTCAACTGTACCAATGGCACCTCTTGATGTAGCATTAAGACTTCAACAGTGAAGGGGTGGAGCTCTCATGAAGGGCCCCTTTAGCTGCCCGAGTGGGTTCGGAGGCACCCTTCAAAGTTATTCTCTCTATGACTGCCTCTGGTTCACCTGGTTTGTTTTTAGATCCATAGGCCAGCTGAGCACCTCAGAAGTCATTGCTCTCCTCTTCTTGCCTTGGAGGAGCAGTCTTGCAGAGTTAGCATCACATCCCTTCATGGCATTCCCATCAGAGGAATAGAGAAGAGCTTTCCTCCAAATTGGAATATGTTCCACCCCCTTTAACTGAGTTTTCAAATTGCAGCAGCAGAGCCGTCACTAATCAAAAACATCCCAAGCCTGGAGTGAAGGTGACCTAGGCCTTGGATCCCCAAAGATTTCCTTTTCAAAAGGTTTTTTTTCTCTCCTCTGTGCCACAGGTGATAATACTTTGTTAGCTTTAGGCAATAATCCTTAGGTCACTTAGGTAGGTTTCCGCTGTTGGATGTAGCAGGTGGCCATCCCATAAGTGTCCTGTCTCCCCATTGGCTGTTCTGGCTCTCCTTAGGAAGCCAGGCCTCCACGCCTTACAGTCAGACATCCAAGTGTGTCACTGTTCACTTATTGTTCCCTGTCTTCTCTACTCAAACATACTACCAACTGACCCATGCTACCAACTGAACCCATGTTACTAACTGACCTATGTACAGGTCCTCAACCCCTGACAAGCATTCACTACCTTGTATGCTTTGCTTGGCACTCTTTTTGGACTTCTTCCTAAAGTACTTTTAGCCAAGGGAATCACTCCCACAGCACCACAAGGGGTAGAACCCTCCCCTAGGGTTCCTTGCTTTCGTTCTGTACAAGGTGGTATATCCCATGGATAGAGAGATGGACAGCCAAAGATTATCTACATTACACAAGCACAAAACCAGTTGCACAGGCACATTGAATTGGAAGGTTACAGCCTGTAGTTCAAGGGGAAGGTGCAACTGGCCACACACCCCTTTGGTCTATTTAAGGGCTGCTCTCCTCACTCCACACACAAGCATTTTTTTCTTGCCCCTCCATCCACCTCTTCTCCTCCAGAGGCATGCCTCTCTCTCCCATGGGCTTCTTCCTAAGGTACCTTTAGCCAAGGGAATCACTCCCATGGCACCTCAAGGGGTGGAACCCTCCGCTAGTGTTCCTTGCTTTCATACTCCTACGGGGTGATATATCCCATGGATTGAGAGGAGAACAGCCAAAGATTATCTACATTACACAAGCACTAAACCTGTTGCACAGGCACAGTGAACCACATTTTGTCTGTTTTCTGTCACTGTCTTACATTTAAGTGAAAATGGTTGAGAGGTTGTGTCCTAATACTCCTTTGCTCTCTAATCTGTCCCTTCCTATATCATTCCTCCTATACCCAGACAAGATACCCTCCTAATTCCAATCTAGTACTTGACCTGCCACCTATTCCCTTGTCAAAGATCCACCTTTAGATTTCTCCTGTGGTTTCTGCTGGTCTAGGTGTATGCACAGGGCTCTTAAATGAGTCTTGGAGGGGACAGAGAGCTCAGCTTACATCTGGGAGGGACTCAAGAGAAATGAGGAAGACCAGAGAGTGAAAGAGAGAGAGAGAGAAAGCAAGCAGACATCAGATTAGTACAGGAATTTATCTCTGGCTCAGTACTCATGGCCACCTTGACTCAGTTGTTAGTTAGTTCTGGTTTTGGATGCTGCAGGGTGTCAGACTAAGATAGAGGCTCACTATTGTTTCTTCAGCATCGGTTCAATGTTTGTAGAATAGCAGTGGGGAGAGATGGGGTATACAGCGCTTGTGTAACTTGTAGTACTTTTTGTGGTTTTACTCTATTCCTACCCTTCAGCAGCAGGTATGTAGGTAATAATTTGTAGAGAACAGAAAGCCCAGGAACAAGGGTGAGAAGACTGCCGGAGAAGGAGGTGAAGGGGGTGGTGGTGGACAAAAAACACTCCCTAAGCAAGGGAGGTGCATTAGTAGAGGGCTTAAACAGAGGTTGTGGGAGGAGCTATTCCCCACATTGAACTTCGGACAAAGCCCTCCCATTCAATGTTTGTGGAACAGCAGTGGGAAGAGATGGGGTATATAGTTCTTGTGTAACTTGTAGTACTTTTTGTGGCTTTACTCTATTTCCACCCTTGAGTAGTAGGTATGTAGGTAGTAATCTGTAGGGAATAGAAGGCCCCAAAAGATACCTCCTCCAACTTACGGAGAGTATGACCCCCTGGCACTCAGGAGAAGAAAACCCCCCAGGTGGAGGAAACTTCTGAGAACCCATGGCCGGAGGTCTGCCCGTCCTCTGGGCATACTAAAAGGAGAAGGACCTAGATTCTAGTAACCATAGCTAATCTGAAGTTGGTGAGCTGCTTGTAGGGACAATGATCCAACCTCGATCCATGTGATGCAGATTGAACTATGATCCTGAGGTTGAAGAGTAGGTCTTTTCTGAAGAAGCGAAAGGATCTGAAGTGTGAAGTAAATCCAGGTGAAGGAGGGCAAAAGAAGTCCAAGTTTCCAAGATGATGAATGACGCATGACCCACGGAATTGTAAGGGTGTAATGAGCAGAGGGAGCAGGACTTGATCTATAAGTTAGACGAGGAATGGTGGAAATGCTATGGTACAAGAAGTCATTGGTGAATGATCCAACTTGTGAAACATTGGAATGTCAAGGTATGGTCTGGAGGAAAGGAATTCAGTAATAAACAAGGAGTCACTAAGGAAGCATCTATGAAGTAGAAATGAGTAGAAGAGTCTATGAATGCCCTGGAGATGATGGTTCATTCTCAATCCAAGGACGATGCGGACTGAATGATGATCCTGAGGATGAAGGGTACTTTTTTCCCATAGGGATTGTAAAATTCTATGTGTGGAGCAGATCCAGTTGAAGAAGGGCTAATGTAGTCCATATTTCCAAGTTGACAAAAGATGCATGTCCAAAGGGATTGTAGGGGTGTAATGAGTCAGGAGAGCATAACTTGATCGATATAAAACCAAACAATACACTGTGGGATTTGCAATGATTTGTAAAGTTAAGGGTGACTGATCTAGTTCATGTAAGGTTTGGTGTTGAACGTAATCTGGAGGTAAAGAATCTATTAGTGAACAATAAATCGCTAAGTAAGCATCCCAGAGTAAATGAGTAGAGGAGAGTTTGAGTGACTGATGAAAGTAATGCTATAAGTGATTAGTAAACAAACAGAAGATCTGCGGAGTGGTCCAGATGGTAGCCTAATGAACATGAGAATGATTGGAAATTCAGTATAAGGGATGGATGGCTTCTTTAGTCATGATGTTCGTGACTTTATATGTAAATTCTCTGCTGGTACATTGCCTGATGTAGGTGCGGGTATTTCTCTGGTGTGACTGTCTAAGAGACGCATTGTGGTGGCATAGGTTGGTTAAGTTTACAGGCAATCCTGATGCCAAAGTACTTGAGAGAAGCTTGGAGGTGGATATAAGGAAGAGTCTGTAGGCTGAATTGGTAGTGAGATCAATTAGTGCAGGATACCACAGGATCTTAGTGCTAAGGCTGATTAAGACTGATTGGGAGACAAGACTGAGTTGGTGAATTTGTTTTGACTGCTACAGATTGCCGGATAGAATTCAGGAGAGCCAGTTCTCAGAGATGGTCTGTACTGCAGAGATTAACAAAGGTAATTCGAGAAGAAGATGCTGAAGAGTCCGTTGGAAAAATGATTAACCCAGCTGAAGGTACTTATGTAACCCCCCCTACAAATGGGGATTCCCGAAAAGTATTCCTTGAGCTTGCCTAAATGCTCACTGCCAGGCTGGTGTCCTATGTTTTAGCAGTTTAAATGTGATTGCCAGAGAGCACCTGTAGAGCCTCTGTGTACTGTCTCTTGAAGAGCTGCCTGGATTGCAGTCATAAGTAATCTGAGAGGGAACTCTGTTGAAAGATGTAACTATTTGCTGAAAATCATCTAGAGTGATAATGATAATGTAGTTTGTCTAACCTGCCTTCTTTGCAGCAAGGACTGTTTTGTTTATCTCCACTATCTTGGTCGTGGACTGCCGAATTGGACCAGTCAGTACTGGTGGGACCTAAAATGAAGCCGGACTACAGGAGCTGTCTGGAGTCAAAATCTGAAGGAATTGTAGTTTTGGGCTTTTGGCGCCTTTTTGCACCTGAAGGGGGAGCCTTTGTTGTGACTGACAGACAGATCAGCCAACCAAACCTTTTGGATTCTGGGGAAAGTCCCAGGCTTGCTGGCAGTTGAATTAGATCTAAGTTGGGAGCTGAAGAAGCAACAGCTCAAGACAGTCTCTGTGGAAAGGCATGAGTTTTGGCCTGCATGCCTGCTGCCCCTGAGAGGGAGAAGATAATCAGTTCGGACTGAATCCAAGTTTGTGAGAATGAAGTAAGCCACTGATTTTTTACCAGGCTCATACCTGAAGAAGACCGAAGATTTTGCTGAATGCGATCGGCCTGCCAGGATTTCCAGCTGCTTTTGAATCCCCGGTTTGTGCAGAGACTCTGCGATCATGACCGGAGAGCGGTTTGCCTGCTATAGTACAATTTCCTTACATGTAAATGTGCTGTGTATTGAAAGTGGGTTGTGATTTGGCTCCCCACTGTGTGAACTGTGTTCTGCTTGCTGGTACCGTAGAATCCTTTACATGTAAATGTGCTGTGTATTGAACGTGGGTCTTGATTTGGTTCCCCACTGTGTGAACTGTGTTCTGCTTGCTGGAAGCTGTATCCAGCCCAAAACAGACTGTATCCAAATATGTCTCCATTTGGCCAGGGCCTTGCCACACTGGCCCAGCCAGACTACCCGCTGCACAGAAAAAGCCATTGACGAAAGACCTGCCTGGGGATCAGCCCCTGCTCCATGCTTGAATAGGAACAACGCCTCGACGATTCGTGTGGGCCCTGCTTCTCCTGGCACTCCAGATTAACCACCTGCTGTCTCGATTTTCATCCAGCCTGTGTCCAGTCTTGGGTACTGTGAGTAATCATCAGGGTAGCTTCCTGCAACAACAGCCTAATCTAAAGGCGTGTCATCTGATTGTCTTGTTTTCTTTTCACAAACTAAACCCTCTGACTCCGGATTACAAATAGTGTGTGTTGTGTCTGTTGTTTTCTTCCATCACAGGGCCCCAACCAGCTGCAACATTCCTGGCTAGCCCACCGTTCTCCATCTGGATACCCAGAGTGTGTGACTGTTTATGGACCCTGAAATGCATGCATAACTGTTTGATTGATACAGCCTTTAAGCAAATTAACCTGATTACGCCCCTCCCTTGTTCAAGTCCCTTAAACAAATCAGATCTAACTCTTTTTTGCAGTTACCTTGACTGTGATTCCAGTTTGTGTAAGAGTACTGTACTGCTGTTATTTGCTGTGTATAACCTTGTTTTACAGGGGGTCCCCAGGGCTGAGCCAGACGAAAGCCCTTGTGGTAAGTGCAAACAGTGTGGGTACTTGAGTGGTGTATCAGGGATATTGTGAAAGTGATTATTGTGTATTGTTCCAGCCATTAGTAAGGAAAGAGGGGGGTTACAGTGTCCCGGAAGGCTGTGCCCAGGTTAGCTTGACCACTACCAACCCTGACTTCTGTGTGGAGGCACCCGTTTCAGAACTCAGGCCCCTTAACCTGCTACTAGCCAAGCAGGCAGGGGTAGTAGCCCTTGGAATAGCGCCACCTAGGGGTTACATTTTGGAAGCTCACCGCTGGGATTTTGTGCATTCTAGTGGCCCAAAATTACGAATTATTGCTAAAGATTAATGGCTACCCCAGTAGAAATGGCTGTACACCAGTTGGTGGGGTGGTGTACTGGGCAGGAGATCGACCCACAAAATGCTCTGCTTATACTGGATATTCCCCTGGGTACCAGTAAGGACACTGTAGAGGGAGTACTCTCCAAAGTTGAATGTTTAAAAAACCCTGTGGTGGTGGGTTGACAGGCTGATTTGATCGTCCAGACTTTCATCGCCTTAGTAGAGTGTAGTGACCTTGTGGACAGCTCTAAAGTACCACAGACTATTGCCCAAGAAGTGGTTCCAGCTGCCTGGAAAGTGATAACAAAAGACAGTAAAGACCCCAGGGAGGATGAGCTCCCACCATTATCTGAGACTTTTGAGAAGAAATTTGCTAAGTTATTGCTGGAGGAAGGGAAAACCGTAGAAGACTGTAAGAAGCTATTCCTGCCACCTGGGGGTGTTCCTTCCCCAACACCCCCTCTCATACCAGCACCTTTTACTTCCCCGCCTTCTGTGCCCATGCCAATGCTGGCCCTATATCTGTACCTGCCATTAGTCACGACTCCTACCAAAGGCTGAGAATCTTCTCGGTCACCCTCCCCACCCCCCCAAGGGAAGGATGACTGGGAGACCTGGATTGACTATGTTGCCCCCTTGGTACCCGAGTGGCAGTGTGCGGAGGCTGAGAAGTGGAAAAGAATCACAGAAAGTTTGAGGGGCCCCACCCTTGAAGCCATTAAATTTTTGAGGTCCACGAACCCTGATGCATCTGCTCAGAAGTACCGATCTGTACTTGAAGGCAATTTTGGGAGCACTGAGTCAGGGGAGACTTTGATTTAGAAATTCCAAGGTACCAAGCAATGGAAGACGGAAAGTTTGTCTGCGTATGTTACTCACCTAGAAAGAGCTCTGCAGAAAGCTTACCAGGGAGGTGGGGTAGTTGCTAGTGATTTGAACCGTGTGAGATTGGTGCACATACTACAACATGCCAAGCATTCTAAACTGCAGATCATCCACTTAAGGCTCCAGAATAGGAGAGGTGACCCACCTGACTACTGTGACTTGATAAAAGAACTCCGGGAGGTAGAAGGTGAAAAGGGAGATTGTAATTATGGGGTGAGTGCAGCCCAAGTGATCATGGCACCGGAAGACCCTTCCGAAATGGAAACCACTAAGAGTGTCCTGTCGTGGGCTAAACGGCAGGGGGAGGAGTTGCTGAAAGAAGTCAGAAAAGCACAACTGGGTGCATTCGCTGAGGTATCCCCTGCTGATAGAGACCCTGGTCCCTGTCAGAACATGACTGTTATGGGGGTGGGGGGTGCACCTTCAGGCATCCTCTACTGGGGTGGCTTCTCGGCTGAGCTCAAGGAATTGACTGCCACCCTAAAGGAACTTTTGAGACATGGTACACTACCCGCAGAAGTCAGATCACAATCTCCCATTGATGCTCCAGCATCCCCTGTTATGTTTTCCCCAAGGATGCCCCAAGAGCATGTCATTTGTCACAATTGCATCAAAGATGGCCATATGAAGAGGGAATGCCAGTCTCAGAAAGACTTAGAGAAAGTGGTGAACCAGCTTCATTCAAGGAGAGCTTCGGAAAATGAGTCAGTGGTCATGGGGTGCACGAAATGACCGCAGTAAAAGCTTCGGCCATCCTAACTCAAACCCCTCTGTGGCTAAATCGTCTGTCCAGGCCCCTGCTGTTGTCCCTCCAGAGTGGTCCAAGATAGTGGGCCCTTCAATGGAGACTAATGTGGACTGTCTCTGCCCTTGATTTTACCCTAAGTTGCCCCCTCTACATTACAGCAAGGCAATATTTCATTTAAGCAAGCTGCTTCAAATTGATTAAACTGGAAATATCCTCAGAGTCCCAGTGACCAAACCCCTGCCTGATCCCACTGAGTGAAGATAGGGCCGTTTTTATTTCTTTGGCGCCTTAATTCAAAAATAATAATAATATATGTACTTTGCTCTCAACAGTCACTACCTACTAACTAGTATCCATGCTATTTAAAATCACTGTTTCAGCTGAGAAACAAGCCCAGGACCTGTTGGTACTTATTTAAAGTATTTTTTGTCTTACATTCTCCCTTAAAGTAAGCCAAGGAGTGTAAGTTTTCAAACTTGAGTTGTAATCTGCTTCGGTTTTTTGTTTGTTATAGCATTAAGAAAAAAAGGGTAGAAAGATTTCCAGTTTCTCTGGATTTTTCTTACAGCACTGTGCTGCAATCTCAGGGATCCCAACTCCACAGAAATGATATTTCTCACTGCAATTCAGACTGAAATACTCTGCCCCCCATGGCAATCTTACCGTTTTAACTCACTCTGTTTTTCTTCTACAGCATTTCAAGGCTCCCCGTGGTGGGTGAAGGTCGTGAGGGTGTGACAGCCTCCCCCGAGCTAGGACCCCTGCAGCAGTATCACAAGGTAAACGGGCGCTTCTGAAACAGCCTTCCCACCACAGAAACACAGACCAAAGTTGTCTCCAAACTTGGGAGTAGTAGGAGCCCTGCAGACACTACATGTCCGCCCCCACCACCAGCACCCGTGGTCGACTTGGCATCTTATAGTACGAACCAGGTGACCGGTATATATACCAATCAGGCTATTTCACCATTTGCAGGCTATCAGCATCTGCCATTAGTGGCTGCTATTTTTCTGCCAATATTAAGCCTAGTGTGAAAAGTGTAGAATACCTAAAAAATCTCCACTTATATTCCATTAACGTTATATCTCCGTTATAGATCATCTCTCCCCCCTCAGCAAAAAATATGCACTGTACTAACTTATCATCCCACAGACTGCTTAGCAACAATGCTATTTCCTCCTCCTCTCTCTCTCTCTCTCTCTCTCCCTCTCACAGAATGCTGACACTTCTTGTTATCCTCTACATAACCCCCAATGTACCCACCCCTGCCTTTTCCCTGCCAAATAACACACGACCCCTTCTGCCCCACAAACACCCCTATTACCTCCCCTGTGATTTCACCTCCTTCGAAACCATGTTCTACCCACCCCACCTCCTACTTGCTCCTAGCCATCTGTTCCCAGCAGCAGCAGCCCCCCCCCTTTCTTTACAGCCAAGAAATACTGCGTTTTGCCTGCTCACACATTATTAACAAGCTACCTCACAATGCAGACCTGACACTACATAATCATAAACTGATCCTCAAAACAGCCCTATCCAGGATCTCCATTATCCTACTGCTAATCATGGGTAATATCCACCCAAACCCTGGTCCCACTACCCCCTTCCCTTGCCTGTCTACGCAATTTAAAGGTCTACAACTGGCCGCCATTAATATATGCAGCCTCCAAAAAGATCTCGCCTCACTTCAAGCATGGGTCTGCCTCCACAACCCTGATTTACTAGCTGTATCTGAGACTTGGCTATCTCCAAGCACCCCTGACTTGGCTGTTTGCCTTCCGGGCTTTTCTTTCTTCAGATCGGACAGACTAGATAGGCGTGGTTGTGGGTGCACACTATACCTTTGGGATCACCTTCAAGATATTGAAATTGCCACATAGAACCCCACGGCAGGCGCCCAATCCCTCACCCTTAAGATAGCAGTTGGCAAATCAGGTAAATCTCTATATCTAATGTCAGTCTACATACCCCCTTGTAATCAAAAGGAGACTTTCTTCTCCATCCTTAACAACATCGCCCAACTTCCAAAAAACTCGGAAATCATTGCCCTAGGTGATTTCAACACAAACTGGCTTGCCCCTCATATATCCTCTCTCAAGGATGCAGCTGCAGCCCTAAATCTCTCACAAATGGTCCTAAGCCCTATTAGATTAGACCAATGCAGGGGAACTAGTTCCCTCATTGATCTCATCCTCACAAACCACCCTGAGTGTTTGCAGGATGTCCAGGTCCTCCCAGACTCATTCAGCGATCACTCCCCTGTAACCTGCCATTGGTCAAATAGCTGGAAGGCCCCCCCCCCCCGCCGAGGATCACCATGTATCGCCAGCTAAAAAAAAGGGTCCCTGGCACATCTCCAAAACCACTTATTTAACCTTGATTGGTCCCCACTACATCACCAGTCATCAGTGGATGCTGCCCTGTCCTTCTTCATTAGCTCCTTTCAAACTGCCTGTGACATCTTCGCACCCTTTGTTAAGCGAATGGAAAAACAAAATCCTCCCCATGGGTAAATCGGTCCTTGCTAGATCAAATGAAGGCCCGTGATAACCTATGGCACCGTGCCCTTGAGTCCGGTCACCCTTCTGACCGACAACTGTACCGTGCTGCCCGTAATTCACACACCTGGGCTATCCACAAGGCAAAGGCCGCTTTCTATCAGACCAGCCTTACATCTGGGGAAATGGAAAAAAGTTCTGGGAAAATATGAAGGAACTTAGTGGCAAGTCTCCCTTCCCTCACCCATCCATGATAGTCATTGACGGTGTTCCGACCCAAGACCCTACTAGGATAGCTAATGCCTTAAACGCATCTTTCTCTGACCTCAGCTCTATCCTCCCTCCTGACTTCTTTACTGCTTCTCCAAGGCAGTTCCACCCACCCCCCAGTGCTCCACCCTTTTACATTAAAATGATCTCCCCTAGTGTCGCTCGTCCATATCTCGCCAAGTTCCTTGAAAAGACAACGCATAGTGGTGACTCTCTTGATGCCAAACTACTCTCTTTAACTCTTGATGCAGTCCTAACACCCCTAACAAAAATACTAAACTTGTCCCTATGCCTTGGCCAGTTCCCTACCCTATGGAAAAGGGTGATCATCACTCCAGTGCATAAAAAGGGTGACCGTACTGTTAGTAGTAATTATAGGCCGATCTCAATACTCACTCCCCTCTCAAAAGCGCTGGAAAAAATAGCTGCAGATCAACTGACTGACTATCTTGAATCGTACCATTTACTGTGCCAGAAGCAGCAGCATGGTTTCAGAAAAGGGCACAACACAACTACTGCCCTGCTTGAATTTACGTCATTTATCCATGAAGCCCTTGACCAGGGAGCACTGGCTGGATCTGTCTACATTGACCTCTCCAAAGCTTTCGATACTGTCAATCATAGTATACTGTTAAACTCCCTCCTCTCTGTTGGTGTTTCCCTAGAGGCTGCTGACTGGTTTTCTAACTATCTCCATGGCTGTACCCAGCAAGTAAAAATTAGCAGCACCCTTTCTACTAGCCTTCCAGTCCGATCTGGCATTCCCCAAGGGTCTATCCTTGGCCCGCTCCGTTTCTCCCTTTACTTAAACTCCCTCCCTCTGGCCTCCACTGAAAGCCTGCTCCTGTATACTGATGACGTGGTGATCTTTAGCCGACACCCTGACCCAACCCAGCTCCAGCAAAACTTGCAGGGCTCCTTCACAGAAATAGAAACATGGTTCACAGCCCATAAACTTGTCCCCAACTACAACAAAACAAAGGTCATGCTTTTCTCCCACCCACAACATAAGCACAACATGACAAAACTATCTATACTAAACTCCCAGAGTACCATGCTGGAAGCAGTTACCAATTTTGCATACCTAGGGGTCACCCTTGACTCAGCCCTTACTTTCCGTGAGCATATATTATCGACCTGCTCTGCTATAAATATTAGAATTGGTCTCCTTTATAAATACAGGCCCCATCTCCCTCCTGATGCCCTCCACTTAGCCATCTCTAGCTCCATCCTTCCCCTGGTAGACTATGGCATTGTCATATATGGCGCCGCCTCTGACACTGCCCTGTCCAGCGTAAAGTGCTCCCTTAATAAAGCATGCCAGCTAGCAACAGGCTGTGATCCCCTTACACATACCTGTGAACTCTACAAACGATCATCCCAGCTAAACTTTCACAGATGCCTACTTTATCAGACCTGCCTATTCGCCAAAAAAATACAACTAGGGTTACCCCCCGGGTTGCCTCTTGCTCCTACAAACATGCTCCCCGATGTGGGCCACAAGGCACTCAAACACTTCTGCCTTTTGCATCCCTTTCACAAGGACAACTGCCAGCCAAAGGTCCTTTTGCTACCGGGCGCAACTCTGGATGAACTCCTTCCCTGGCACTGCCCTCTCTAATCCCAGGTTGGGGCCTTTTAAACCTGTGCTGCATACCCACATTATATCCAACTGCCACTGTGATAGCACATAAACTCCTTTACATGGGCTAAGTATTTGCTGCAAATCTTTACCTCTGATTCTAGTTATATGACTCTTAATTTATGCATCGTGGTGTAGTTATCTGCCTATGTATTATGTATAGTACTCATTCTACCACTGTTCTTTGTCTCTGTACCTTATGTTTTACTCTGTAGTTTGTCCTCTTCTCAATGTATGACGCGGAGCCTTTGTAAATGAGTCCCTGACTCAAAGGGTTGTAATTCCTAAACTTAAAATAATAATAATAATATAGTATTGTGAAGTGTAGAGAATATGTATAGTAAAAGGTAAAAGTTTATGTTGACTGATGCATCAGATGTCACTTGCATAACATGCTAATGGTATAAATGTCTCGTATAGTTTGAATTTGCAATATTGTGATGGTACAGACTTGACGCGGATGCCAAGTTTTCTCCAGGCAGGGAAGGGTGTAACCCCCCCACCAATGGGGGTTCCCGAAAAGTCTTCCTTGAGCTTGTCTAAATGCTCACTGCCAGGCTGGTGTCCAACGTGGTCAACAGAGTCGGTGTTGGTAGGAGAGACTGCAGAAGGTAAAATGGATGATGTCCATGGTGGTATGGTTTATCTTGTGAGTCCCAGTATCGGTCGAAGCAATACTAATTACAATGTCAAAGCATAACAGAATGATGGAAGTCCTTTCCATGAAGGAGGATAGCCAGTGTGACAAGGTAGATGGGGAAGTTGCAGTGATAAAATGGACAGGAGTTTGAGGGTGTATCCAACAGAGACAGAAAAGATCTTCCTAATGTCCAGGTGAATGGGATTCCATGAATGATCATGAGGAACTGATTGGCAGTATATAAAACTCTATGAAGGAGTACTAATCTATGAGGCATGTTATTCAAGGGATGTTTGGTGGCAGTAGTTTGTCTCAAGAGTAATGAACTAGTGATCCATTAAATAGTGGAAGGGTACTGTTGTAATGCCCAAAGTAGAAGTATAAGATGGATAAACTGGAGAAGCAGTTCACCGAGTAGGAATACTGGTCAGAGATAGGGTACTAGGTCCAAAAGAACCACAGCAAATGGTACGAAGCCCCAAGCCTCCAAAGTAGGGTGGATAGGCAGCCAGGCAAATGGGAAGGAAGTCTGGATGGAATCCTGATGAACTGAAGGAATGATCCAGGGAAGGCTGAGGAGCAAAGCTATGTGCCAAGAACCACTGAGCAGAGATACACGAATCCCACAGCAGACAAATGCTTCAAACGACAAGAGAAAAAAGGATGGATTGTGCTGGAGCAATGAAGGATGAGAGTTCCACATCTGAAAATGAAACAGGCTCATATAACAGCTGGAAGGGGGATGTGCAGCATGGTCCATGAGGCAGTCAATCTGGATTAAAGGAGAGAGACAGGACAGGCTGGCAAGATCCATATTATGAGAGAAATGAGTCCAAAGGGGCTAGAGAATGAAAATCCAGGGAAGAGCAGGATTGAGTTTGGTGAGGAAGGAAAGAGGACTTATAGAGCAGAGGTGTTCTATATCTGGAGGGAAGCTGCAAGCAGGCAGGAGGTACCATGCACAGGGAAGAATGGTCAGGTGCAGATGCAGGCTCTGAAGTAAGAGAGTCGAGGTGAAAAAACATCGACAAGACATGCCAGATGGCGTATGACAGTGGAGGCAAATTTGGGAAATGGTTCAGGTCCAGGAAGGAGAAGCAGGCGGTGGTCTGGTAGACAGCATCCACAGGTGAAACAGATAGTTGCAGAAAGAGCTTGCAATCCAGATTCTCAAGGAGAGATAATGAATATCTGATACCACCAGGCAGACGTAGGACAATTAAGCCACTGAGAGGATGAGATCTCACTCCAGACAGAGGTGGCATCTGGGTGTGGGCTAGAGACAGGAACCAGTGAAGTCACATGATCAGGAAACCAAACAAGGCAGTCAGAGTGGGAAGACCAACTTGTGAAGCCTGCAGGAAAAATAGAGAGGTGGAAGGCATTGAAGTATGAAGGCCCCGTTCCTGAAGGGAAGCGGCAACCCGCATCGGGTATGGGAAGTGGTGGGTGGAAACGGTTCACGCAGATGCAGGCTCTCATCCAGGTAAGTTTGTGAGGTAGGACTGTGTATCAAGGCTGCAGACTAGGTAAGTTGGAGAAGGCAAGTCTGGCAAAGTCAGGTTCCTGAAGGGAAGCAGTATCCAGGTATCAGGCTGAGAATGCACATATGGAAAGCAGTGGAATGGAGAGTAAGACACTCATCTGTGATGGCTGAGGCGGATGATCTTGACTGGAGGCAGCTAGACATAGGTAGGATGAAGAGAGCATATGGGGCAAAAAAAAGTTCTGGTCTCGAAGGGAAACGGCAGCTGGTTTGAGGTACAGAAGACAAGTTATGGACCTGTAGACTGGAGACATGGCTCCCATTCCTGGTAGTTGGGGCAAGCTAACCTGCACTGGATGCTGTCCCGCAGAGTTAGGGATGGAGGATGTCAAGCTGGTAAGTAGTATGAGGTGGTGAATGCAATGGAATCCCATCCCTGGAAGACAGGGGAAGCCTGCCTTCGCTCAACACCTCAGAAGGTGCAAGTTATTGATGGAGTCCAGCAGAGTACTGCTGGTATGGGCTGGCAGAAAGCAGTTAGAGAAGGTCAGTAAATGAGGAACAGCAGACAGACATGATGGGGAATGATATACAAACATAGTAGAAAAGGCATAGGAATTTTGGGATGGAGGACACATGATGGGAGTAAGTAGTATAAGTAAAAGGCTGGCTTTGGAAGTAAGAACTTTGGGGTGCAGGGGAGGATCGTTCAGAAATGGGCGCACTTACTTGAGAGGGGTACAGATGGAACATAAGTGACTGAGGTGGTAGGTAGCAGGGGTAGTAAAGTGGGAGCACCCTAGGGATGGTAGCATAGGAGAACCCTGCCCCCTATGGCAAATGTCCAGGAGATTAGATGCTGTAGCGCACGGCTGCCTGAATGGGCAGGTAACTACTGGCATCCGATCGGTGAGAAGGAAGGACAGGCAAATCGAGCTAGCAGCTGCAGCAAAAAGCTAAAGCAGGAACCACTGAATGTAATACAACAGATTGGTTTATCAACATTGAGGCTGAGCAACCCCCCAGCATACCTGAGATAACAACACCTGATGATATGACAACCAAGGCCAGGTACAGCCGTGAAAAGGAGGACGGGCATACGAATGTAGAGACGAGTGAGGTGTCATGGTCCAGGAACCGGAGTGCAGCACTAGAGAAACTGAAAGTGCCGACTGCCTTGGGGTAGACAGCACTGGAGCTCAGGACAGGAACAGAGGAGGGAAGATGAAGAGAGCAGGGGACAGGGAATATGTACAATAGAATTGGCATACTGTGACAGACAAGGTATACGGAAGAACAAACTGTTTGCTCAGTAGAGCCATGACTCTTGATGAAGTTGAAGAGTTAGGACAATCAGGGGGAGTGGTGTTCAGGTAATGGGTATGCTGAGAAGGTACTTACAGTTCATTACTAGCACTGGTAGACAGAAAAGTGAATATGTGCCTGATGGATATAGTTCTCATGCTGTCCATTGATGCCACAAAGCTTATGTTGACATCTGGTGAGAAAGTGAGCTCTGGCAACTGTGGCATTTATGGTCCCTTCAGCTAGCTTTCAGATATCGCTCTTGTTGCACTGCAGGGAATAGACAGGAAGCGGGCGCGCTTCCTGAGGCAGATGGGAACTAGGCCCGAGTAGGGATTATGGCAAGGCAGAGGGAGGAGTAAGCAAAGGTGTCATCAAGGCCTTAAGCATATGTCCCAGACATTCATGTTTCTGAAAGCTAAAAGTCAGGTAGTGGGCATCTGGAATGGTCGGGTCAATATCAGGCTGCATGGATATGCTGGAGTTAAGGAGACGAATGGTGGGGGGAGAAGCCCAAAAAAGACGACAAAGGGGAAGTCCCCAAACACAAGTGGGAGATGCGGGGAGTGGGGGAAGGGAGCCAGGAGGAGAACTAAGCAGCCGGGGAGCAGAGGATCGAACAGAACATGGAGATCGCCAGCCCAGCGACAACTGCGGGAGCAAGCACGGGTCCCAGAAAACAAAAAGGTGAGGCAGGAAATGAGTAGTGACCAAGAGGTAAGCGCAACAAAAACAAGAGAAGACAAGGGAGAAACCAGGAGGAAGGTGAGATGCACAGGAGAGGGGAAGAATGGAGAAGACAATAGCAGAGGGAAGGAAGGAGGGCACAGCCACACAAGCCATGCAGTAAGCTCAGGGACAAAAAACACTCCCTAAGCAAGGGAGGTGCATTACTGGAGGGCTTAAACAGTTCAAGTTCAAGTTTATTGCAGGAAAAAATAACTCCATTGAGCAAGATCATTCACAAGGAGGTCCTGGTATATACATACTAACAAGACTAGCATAAACATACAGTAAATGCGCACAACAGAAATTCAAGTGCTAATACGATACATATTTGAAAAGTGTTCAGGCAGTACTCCATATCACTTGTAGTAGGTCATCACACTCTTACATATAGTGCTGGTACTGTCCCTGTGGACCTTGAGGCTAACAATGGGCTTAACAAATCATAGAAGAATGGGTTTTAGCGACAACTACAGACATCTTTTATTTTTTCAGTAGATAGCCTTTTAAAGAGACTAACAGAGACTACTTTGGGATAGTTTCATTGACGATTGTAGCCGGTTCCATATAACAGGGAGGGTAACTGAGAAGGCATGCTTGCCAAGGGAGGTGCGAGTCTTGGGGACAGCCAGGAAGATAAAGTCTGACTTCCTGAGTGAGTAAATACTGTTGCAGGTGTGGATAAGGGAAGTTCAGTAGCTAGGAAGCTTGTTAAGGAGAAGCTTTAGGGTCCAGGTACCAGCGTGGAGAAAGCATCTAGTAGTGAGGGACGTCCAACCTACGGCTGAGTACAGGTTGCAGTGGTGTGTCCGAAATGGGGAGTTCATAATGAAGCACAGATCACGGTGATAGAGGATGTCCAGTTTATTTACATTTGAGGTTGAAGAAGAGGTATAGATTATATCCCTGTAGTCTAGTAGTGGGAGGAATGTGGTTGTGGGAGGAGCTATTCCCCACATTGAACCTCAGGCAAAGCCCTCCCAATATGACCACTGGTGTGTTTGCTTCTGTGCTTACTTGAGTGCTGTGTTGTCTTGTCAATAGATGGCCGATGACCCAGACACGGTGGGCCTTACAGGTGCAAAGATGTGGGAAAAGAATGAGGAGGATTCAGACTTATTGTGAGTGAGTGAAGGATGGAGGACAGCTTGGACAGACATGGATTCATGACCCCACAGAGCACAGATGGAGTGTGAGATCATGGTAAACTGGGGAATATGCACAGGTGAAAGACAGCAGCCACTGGTCAGCTGAGAAGAGGCAGCAGAGAAACTTGTGCCTTGAGTAGTTGACACTGGCAGGCAGAATAGGCAGGTGTTCATAGTGTGTGATATTCTGAGTGGACACTCAGAGCCCACATGGCCGGTTACATGATCAAAAACACCTGACCTGACTGCATAAATGAATAATTTTGAATATGAAAAAATCCTCGGTCTCGGAAAACAGAGCGTTGGAGGCAATGCAGACATCTTACATGACATGATATTCCTAAACATTTTGAACATTTTTGGGGGAACTATATATGGTTAAGAAGAAATGCAGACATCAACATAGTTTTATCAAAATATTTTTATGGTATTTAACAAGCTAGGGACTTATGTACATGTGAAGCTATCTGCTGTTTTCAAAATGAACCATCAGGTCTTTCACTAGTATCAACTTGTCAGATTTTGCCAGAACAGTCCCTTTTCTGCTCTAGGTATACAAACCAATGAGTACTGCAAATGTAAAGGTCCTTCAACTGTTGATACTGCTAACCCTGAAATGTATGTAAGGTGTTGAATAAAATGAGATACTTGCTGTTAGGCTAGTTACTGTAGTTGGAACACAGAACAAACTGAACTAATATTCTAAAGTTTGAGGATTATGTTGTCATCGTTGAGAAAGATCTGGAAGTAGTTCTACAGTATGACTGTGAATAAAACCATGCAACAGGTGCATTCCTTATCTGCACATTAGGGCTTGTCAACAGTTCATTCTTAATAGGAAAGAAATGGACGCACACTCGAACACAACATAATATCTGTATTCCTGGAATTCCTAATGGTGTTGAATTTGACAATCTGGCTTTGGTCATTAATCTTTTGGAGTACAGTATATTTTGCATCTAGATATAAGCAAAATGCCGAGAACTGATCAAGCCTATAGAACTCTCAAGAAATACTTTGCTAAACCTCCAGACACTGCCTCCACTTCCCCATATAATTAGGTAAATTAGAAGCCCAGAATATACCAAGCTGTGCAACAAGAGTGTATGCAATAACTAATAAAATTCGGGTCACATTTATTCCTAACTGACAGTCTGGTAAAGATCAGTCCATCATCAAGTAGCATTCTTGTCACATTTATTTCTAACTTGAATGGAAAAAAATATTATGAAGTGATTTGCTAGACACAAATGCAGTTCAAATATACAGAGGGGGCATCTGGCTTTCCCCTGATAGCTCTAGAACTACACAAGCCCACAGAATGCATTTGTATCCCTTAAAGCAGAACCCTGTTTATGTGGGGTTACAGTACCATATTTACATTTTAGTAAATTTCTTTATGTCAGATGTAGACCAGGCTATAGACTTTCTCACACCTCAAAATAGTGCAATTATATCTGCAGAAGCAGAGTGTTCAGAGCCTGATCGACTGTGGGGGACAGTCTCATTGCTGAGTATTCTGCAATTGTGACCTCACTGCAAAAGAAGCCCTTTAGGAAGAGTAAAATTACATAGCTACCTACATGATAGCTGTTTTACAAAAGCACAGAGTCCTATTTTTCTCTTGATTAGATAATAATCTAAGTTTGAACTTAAAGGGAAAGCAGAGATTAACCTTGTCTGTTGTACCAAGCCTAAATATTCAACATGACTCTTTGGGAACTCATTTCTTATTTTTTAATTTTTATATTTGTTCTTCATGCATTAAGAATATATGCCTGTTGGTGATTTTTTCAGTTTATAAGAATATGTTTTATTTCTGTCTCCATTATTCATAAATATGATCTCATTTTTAAGATAAAGTATGTTGTATAGTGCTTTCAGAATCTCTGTATAAGAGATTAATTCATGAGGCAATTACTTGACAGTGAGTGTAGTATATTTTCCTGTGGCTTTGAAATGCTTACTCTATAGTAAAGGTTATCAGTTCCCATCACCTTTGTGAACTTAAGCTGCTAGGCAGAGGATCATTTAAATTTCATGCTTCTTTATTTTTCAAGTACAGTATTGAATTCTCTCAGTAAATACCACACTGCTTATAAATGATGAAAATCTATCTTGTTTGAATGAGGATGCAGCCATCTGGTTTTACAATCTGCAGAATAGAATTGCTTGGGAGTACATATACCCCATTTGAGAAGAACCAGTCATACAATGTAAAAGAATCTGCATGGATGCAAAATAATTTCTTTTAACACCCAAAATTCCATGGTTCTCATGACAAAGATTATATCTATGTCTACATTTAAAATGTTATTCTTTTTAACCAGGTAATATGAGGTAGCATTCTATTTGTACAATATATGTTACAAATAGATTGCAACCTCCAGCCTACATTCAGTTTGGATTTCAAGGCACTTCTCAGATGGGCAGCCTGACCAAGCAGCAGCTTCATTTCCATTCTAAGGGAAGCTGTCCTCTAGTGGCCCTCTGTGCTGCAGCCCTCTGTACGAAGGACTGAGCACAAAGGACATCAATGGAGTCAGCCAGGAAGGCAGCCAGTGGCCAGGAACTCTGTTCATCTCATCTCTGGTAAAACTGTATATGAACACTGAACTGCAGTGTTTGTGAGGGTATTATCTGGGGAGCATTCTGCCATAAGGTCCTAGATTACCAATGCTTATCTGTCTGCATCAGTTAAGGTTGCTGTCTTATTGCTTATGTAAACTGTAATACCTTACCTGTGTTCTGTGTTAGAGCTAAGCTAGCTTTAATTGCAGGATTGTTCTGTGTTATAGTTAGATTTTTCAACTTCACGCTATCTGAATAAGCAGTATGCGATAGTTCTTGCTCCTGATTTCTGTGCTATAGCTAGGCCTACAGCTATATCTGTCTGTGCGGACACTACGTGGTAGTTTGTGCTAGTATTATAAATCATGACATCATCCTCAGTCAGTCAGGATTATTTCTAAATATTCAAGGTACTCTTATAACCATAAGAGGGTTTCTCATGTACATAGTTCTAAAATTCAGAATACCTAATTTCACTTGGCATAGCCCATTTCCAACAAAGGGGATTCTATAACATTCTGCAAAACAAAAGTTTGATTTTAAATTAAATGTTTTTTTTTAAACAAAGGTATTCAAGATTATTTATAATATGTTTGTATGCACAGTTCCTGTGTCTGATATAGTTGTAAGAGTTTCTTCTCAAGTCCTTTGTGTGCCAGTATAGCTTGGCTGTGCTTCTTAGTTCTCTCAACTAAAGAACAAGAGAATGCACTCTTATAAACCATAAGAGACACAGTAACTGTACATATAAACATATTCTTTGCAAAACAAATTGTTAATGCAGTAGTTAGGGAGGGTAACTGAATGCCACAAAAGTAGGGAAATGTGGCATTAGGGATTCAAACCCTAACTCCACCCCCCACTCCCCAAGCAGCAAATGGAAAAAAATCATTATGCTTTTGACTGGCCTGAGTCTTGGCAAATCAGGGGTGGGATCTTCCTTGGGGTTTTCAACCCTAATGCTCTCCCCATTCCATAAGCAAATAAGGTAAGATGTAGTCTATTTTCTTCAGGTAGGGCCCTCAGGTTGTTGGCAACATGTGGCGAGATACAGTTCTGTACATTTAAACACTATATCAGAATGGGGTGAATGTTACAGTAGAAAACTCCAAGGAAGACCTCACTCCTGATTCGCCAAGACTCAGGACAGCCAAAAGCATAATGACTGTTTTCCTTTTGCTGCTTAGGGGCAGGAGTGGGGAATTAGGGTTTGAAACCCTAACACCACATTTCCCTACTTTTGTGTTGTTAAATTACCTAACTGGTGCATTAATGAAGTTTTTTTAAAGAATATATATATATATATATATATATATATATATATATTTATTTATTTATTTAAGAGTTTCACCAGGAAGGCATACTGAGCAGAGTACCGCTCAATTCCAGATGTGTCCGGGGGGAGAGGGGGAAAGGATATATAAAGCATCAATACACAGGATTTAAAGTACATAGACAGCATCATACACAAGGCTTATGGAGTTCAATAAACAATACATGTAACTTAAATGCAGAGAAAGGCAGTGGGTACACAGAGTGCTGTAGATAAACAGCTAACAGTCCAGTGGAGCAACAGTCCATCTATACAATAAAGAGCCTATATAAAACATGAAGGTCTCATACCAAGAGCACGAGAAGTACACTTATGGTAATGGAATGAGCTGCAGGCCAGTTTACTCCAGGAAGTAGACTGAGTGCTTGGGACAAGGCTCATAGAGATGTGCCATAGTGTGGTAGAAATTAAGGGTGAGAGGTGGGATATTTGGCATCGTGGTGTGGCAGACTACATGAGCAGGTGGGGGGGAGATGACTTGAGGAGCTGGTTGAGTTGCTGAGTGTTGTCTGTATGCTTAATGTCAGGAGTTCCATAGTTTAGGCATGTGGTAATTGAAGGCAGGCTGGCCTTTGGTTGTGGACATATGTGGGACATGTAGAAGCCGGGAGTCAGCGTTCCTGAGAAAGTAAGCAGAGGGGGGTTGAACAGCAAGGGCAGACTCTAGGTAGGGGGGAGGGACTGTGCCCAGAATTTCACAGTTGTCCTCGCACAGTGGACCTGTCTCTGATCCTGGAGTGAAAGAAGGTCTAGAGACTTGTAGAGCTCATAGTGGTGCATTGAGGGAGGGCAGTACAAGGTGAAATAGCAGAAGGAATGGAAGGGGGGATCGAGTCTTGCTAGGGTGGACTTAGAGGTGGCACTGTATACTATGTCGCCATAGTCAACTATTGGGAGGATCACTTTCTGAAGGATAGCCTTGCGGGTTTCCAGAGGGATGCAGCCCCTATTTTGATATAAGGCACCCAGTTTGGGGTGTAGTTTCTTGTGGATTAAATCGATGTGAGCTGAGAAGTCGAGGTGCCGGTCAAACCAGACCCCAAGGTACTGGAAGGAGGTGCAGGCCTCCAATGGAGTCCCATCGATGGTATGGAAAGTGGGGGTGGTGGGGAGATGGCAGAGTCTCTGTCCAGTTCTGAAGGTCAGGGAGATAGTTTTCTTGGGATTTAAAAAGAGCAGGTTTGAGTGAAACCAGTGCTGGACAACAGTGAAGTCCTTCTGAAGTCTAGAGGCCACTTCAGTGGGGGAGGGACCTGACACATATAGTGCCGTGTCGTCGGCATACATGTGAATGGATGCGTGTAGATGTACCAAGGGCAGGTCATTTAGGAAAATGGAAAACAGGATCGGGCAGAGGACCGAGCCTTGGGGGAACCCAGTATTTACAGGGAGGAGGCCAGAAGTACGATGACCAATTCTTACAGATTGAGACCTACCGGCTAGGTAGGATTAGAACCAGTTGGTGCTAGTTCCCAAGAGTCCTGCATGGGTGAGTTTGGATAGTAGAAGGGCATGGGAGACAGTGTCAAACACCTTGGCAAGGTTGACTAAGATAGCTGAGGTGATGTGCTCATGATTCATACCCGTGAGGACAGTGTCGGTGAGCCGTAGAAGGGAGGTGACGGTGGAGTGCTACTTCCTAAATCCAGATTGGTTGGGTGTGAAGAAGGAGGAGGAGTCAAGAAAGGAGGAGAGTTGGGTGAGCACAAGGTGCTCCTGAATTCTGGCTAGGATGGGGAGTAGGGAAATAGGGTGGTAGTTACTCAGTGAGGAGGGGTCACCCCCTTTTGGGAGGGGAATGACTATGGCACTTTTCCAGTCAGATGGGACTGAAGCAAGCGAGAACGAGAGCATGAAGAGAGCAGCCAGAGGGGTGGCGATGGCAGGGGTAGATAGGTAAAGCATTTTAGAGTCCAGACCCGAGGGACATTTACCTTTGTTGGGGTGTAGTGCCCGCAGGGCTTTTAGCACTTCAGTTGGGGTGACCATGCAAAAGGTGAAAGATGGGGAGGTGGGTGGATTGGGAGTGTTCGGGCTCGAGTGAGATTGGAGGAGTGAGGATAGTAGAAAGGCCATGCAGCTTGGGAAAAAGGTGTTTAAAACTGAGGCCACAGCACCTGGCTCAGTAACGATGGAGCCATCAACATTAAGGGCTGGGGTAGGGGCTGAGCGTTGGCGGGTGAGTAGCAATTTGACTGATTTCTGGAATTTCGCACAGGGTGATTTAGGTTAGAGTGGAAAGAGGCCTTGAAATAGTTTGCTTTGGCCTGCCATAGGAGCCAAGTACAGGAGTTCTGGAGTGAGCAATAGAGTTGGAGTGCCTCCTGGGCATTGGTTGCCTTATAGGCTTTCCATGCCTGGTCCCTGGCATGGAGTTGATCAATAAAATTGGCGGTGACCCAGGGCAGGTCGGCACCCCTTACATGGGTCCTTCTCAGCGGCGCATGGTAGTTGCATACGGCAAGGAATTTAGACTTGAAAAGGTCAAGAGCAGTGTCAGTGGAGGGATGAAAGACCAATCCATGTTGGACAGGTCATAAAGGAGCACTGAGAGGTCAAGGGATTTATAGGACCTGGTGAGCAGTATCTGTGGGGGAGGAGCTTTGGGCCTGAATATTCTCCTTACCATGTAGATCATGTGGTGGTCATTTAGTGAGTCCGGAAGGAGTCCTGACTAAAGAATACGGTGTAGGCATGGGGTAAGGGCCCAGTCTAGTAGGAAGTGGTTCTGGGATTTATGATTCAATCGTGTGGGTTCAGAAATTTGCTGGGACAGATTTAGTACAACTACGCGGCTCCATAACTTAAAGCTAGTGCTGAAGAGCCAGTTAGAGTTGAGGTCTCCAAGGATAAGCAGCTCGTCCCCGATCTGAGCAGTTTAAGGGTGCTCATGTGGTCCATTATGAGTGGCATAGGGGTGTCAGGGGGTGCAGTAGGACCCAGCTACATATAATGGGATTGAGTGTGGGAGTAAGAGCTTAATCAGCAAGGAGTCAATGGACAGCGTGGGCAAGGAGAGCTGGATGGGGTGAACTGGAAGTGAGCAGAGATGAACATGGCAATGCCTCCACCTCTTTTTTTACCCTGCCAGTCACGTCGAATGAGAGAGTAGCCAGGGATCGACAATTCAGCATCCAGATTGTTGGACTTCAGCCATTTTTCAGTTATAATCAGACTATCTGGACGCAGCATAACGACACTAGGTTGTAGGATAGTGAGCGTGTTCAGGATGCTGCATATGTTTAGGTGCATTATTTTAAGACCCCTTGGTAGTTTTAGAGGAGTGGAGGTATTGGGGAGGGTTGGACCAGGGTTAGGTTTAACATCACCTGCTAGAAGTAGCAGCAGTGTGAGTAGCTGTTTAGTTTTGAGCATAAACCCTTGTGACTTGCGGAGGCCACAAAGTTGCTGGAAAGGTTCTGGAGATCTAGTTGTATAAGAGAATCTTAGTGCAGTCAGTCCAGCGTGGAAGGAGAGTGGCAGGATGGAAGCACCAGGAACCCAGTTAACCAGGAGATGTTGAGGTGGCAGCTCCGTGGTAGCGATGGCGTGGTAGGGAGGAGGAGCTGCCCTACTGCCTATTATACTGGTGTTTGGCTGAGGTACAGGATAGGAGGAATATGGGAGGGATGTTAGGGGTGTCAACATGCACAGCTTAGTGAAATACAGTGGTACCATATTGAATTGTTACTGTGTTTAGAGCGGCGACTAGTGGTGATAGCAGATAATCTGCTAAAGGGAAAGTGGGCTGATAGAATTTTATCATGTGATGCTATAAGCCTATATATGACTGTGTCCACCTATATAAAATACATTGCAAAAACTTTATTAATGCACCAGTTAGGGTTAAAGTGACAAAAGTAGGGAAATGCAGTGTTAGGTTTCCCAACCCTAACATGCCACCCCTACCCTGCAGGCAGCAACAGAAAAAAACATTATGGTTTCAACTCTCCTGAGTCTTCACAAATAAGGCCGGGGGTGTACCTTGGGGTTGTCAACCCTAACGCTCACCCCCAGGACTCAATGATTAGTGGTGTCGAAAGGCTGATGGAGGAAGGGGGTACGATGGGAGGGGGTTGGTCCAATGCCTTCTTGGGGTATCAGCCAGCCAATATTTAGACAGGGAGGATGGTGGAGACAGAACAGGGGGACCTGGTGGTGCTGGTACACCAGGGTGCCAATGATCTGGTGAACTAGTCAGTGGAGATGGTGAAGTGGAACTTCTGCAGGCTGGGAAACAGATTGGTGGCATACTCAGCCTATCTGGCCTTTTCTGAAGTCCTTCCTCTGTGGAGCAGGGAGGGGAAGCAGGATAGGATAAGGAGTGATGTAATAGCGGAGTTTAACAGATGGCTTAAGGGATGGTGTCAGGAAAAGGGGTACCACTTTATGGGGCATTGTGGGGACTTCTTGGACAGAAAACTTAAAACATATCTTTTTAAACAAGCGTATAATGATTTTTAAGTATTATTAGCGTAGTTAATTTTATTGCTTTTATTAATATTGTCTTTTTATGTGATGTACAGGCGCCTTGGTTTTTAGGAAGGCGCCTTTTTATAAATAAAGTTTTGATTGATTGATTGAAAACTCTTCAAGGGTAATGGACTTCACCTGACGAGAAAGGGGGCCTGCACACTGGGGCAGAAGTTTGACGGCTGTATGAGATGTTTAAATTGACTGAGGGGGAGACTGGGTCTAGGGTAACTATGGTGACAGGTGAGAGGAAGGGGATCTCAGCTAGTACTCCCCTACTTCTGGGAATAAGTATCAGCACAGCAGGTATGAAGAGAGCTGTGGCCCATACTGGACTAGAAGAAGGGACAATTGAGAGGGAGAATGTAAAGAGTGCAAGCATCAAGGAAAAGAAAATGACGAGATGGCAAGGGAATCACAAGGGTAGTAGCAAAGCAGGATCAGGGGTCAGATGAAAGAGGGTATGCCTTAATGGCAGGAGCCTAAGTAACAAAATCAGTGAGCTTCAGGCACTGATGGCAGACACAGGTGGACCTGTTGGCCATGATGGAAATGTGGGCTTTGGCAAATAATGAGTGGGAACTGGCAGTCCCAGGGTACTCAATATTCAGGAAGGATAGAGGAACAAGTAGAGGGGGAGACATAGCCCTTTTTGTCAAGGAGGGCATCAAGGTGGCAGAAGATGGGTGCATCAGGGGTAGTAAAAGGGAGACAGATTTACTGTGGCTGCAACTCATGGCTGCCTCAGACAAGATACTGCATTTGAGGGTGATCTGTAGCTCTCCAGGGCAAGGGGAGGAAAGGGACAGAGATCTCAGGGAAGAACCTGACAAAGTGGTAGCAAAGGGGGAAGTAGTGGTAGTGGGTGACCTGAACCTGATGGACATAGATTGGGATGTTCCAGTGGCCAGGAGCACCAGACGTCAAGACTTGCTGGACATGTTCCAGGACTGTTCACTGGTACAACTAGTTAAGGAACCCACCAGGCAGTCCACAATTTTACCACCTCAGAGGTGGTAGAAGTTGTGGGAGTAGGAGAGGTACTGGGGAACAGTGAATATAACTCCCTTTGGTTTTTACTGGCTCTCAGGTCTACCAAGCTGCAATCGAGAGCTGAAGTCCTGGATTTTAGAAGGGTGGACTTTAACAAGCTGAGGAAGCTGGTCAGGAATAAGTTAGTAGGGGTGGATAACATAGGTGAGGTGCAATAGAGATGGGGAATAATTAAGGGAGATATTCTCTAGGCATTAGAAGTATGTATGAGAACAGTAACCAAAAAGAACAGGTTCAGGAGACCATTATGGCTCTCGGCAAGGGTCTGGGAAGTGGTGAAGGCCAAGAAAAAGGCTGTCTACAAATGCAAAGAAAAGCAGGGACAGGAAGGATGGGAAGAATATTTACTGAAAAATAGGCAGGCAAAGACGGTGGTTAGGCAGGCAAAAGCAGACACGGAACTGTGCATTGTGGAGGGGGTCAAGAGTGATGAGAAACAGTTCTTCAGATATATTAGAGAAAAAAAGGAAAGGAGGGGGAATCAAGGCTAGCTGAGGGGCTAGGGTGATAGATGAGGATGGGCTGCCATTCTCAATGAGTACTTCTACTCAGTTTTCACTATGAAGGACGGTGGACCCTTACCGCAGAGTGGCATTAAAGCAGTCACCAAATGGGTCCTGGAGATGAGGCAGCTAATATTTGCTAGTGAAGGGGTCCTGAAAGGGCTGGCAGCCCTAAAGATAGATAAGGCCACAGGACCCGATGGGTTGCATCTGAGGATACTCAGGGAACTGGCAGCAGAAATAGCTTAACCCCATGTAAGTCTATTTAACAGCTCACTAAGGACTGGCGTAGTAACGAAGAATTGGAGAATGGCAAATGTAGTTCTGCTTCATGGTGGGGAGAGGGTGCAACAAGGGACAAGAAGGGAACTACAGACCTGTCAGTCTTACCACTATTGTGGGGAAGCTGATGGAGTCACTGGTCAAAGAGGTCCTCAACAACTACTTTGAGAGGAACAGCCTCTAGGATAGCAAACAGCACAAATTGAAGAAGATCGAGGATCTGGGTGCGGCAAAGGTCATAGTGAACTGGGTAGGTAATTGGCTGAAGGATGAGGCAGCAGAGGGTTGTGATCAACAGGGTTAAATCAGAAGACAATAAGGTCATGAGCTGGGTAACACAGTGATCTGTTCTGGGTCTGGTCCTCTTCAACATGTTCATCAGCAACATTGGTGAGAGAATCCAGGGTAGGTTGTGTCTCTCTTCACAAATGACAGTAAGCTCTGCAGGAGGGTCAATTGTAATGAGGTAATCAGGGAAATGCAAAGTGACCTGCAAAAGCTAAACACATGGTCTAAGATTTGGCAGTTGAAATTTAACACGAAAAAGTACAATATGATGCACCTAGGGAACAATAATCCCAGAAATAAGTGCTGGATGAGTAAGATTCAGCACTATGGCTGAGGAATGGGACCTAGGAGTTATTATCAGCGACCCCCTCAAACAATCAAGCCAGTGCAACAAGGCTTGCAGTAAGGCAAACAGGATTCTAGGATGTATTGGGAGGGATATTGACAGTTGAAGGAAAGAGGCAATTCTACCCCCTTATAGATCTTTGGTGAGGCCTCACCTGGAGCCCAGTTCTGGAGTCCTCACCTCAGGAAAGATAAGGACAGGCTGGAGACGGTGCAGTGAAGCATGAGTAAGATGATTCAGGGCCAACAGGGCAGGTCTGTGAGGAGAACCTCAAGGCACTGAACATGTACAGTACTCACTGGAGACAAGACCGGAAGGAGGGGGGATATGATAGAGACGTTCAAGTTCCTAAAAGGAATTAACAGCGTGAACTGCAAGGCCCTTTTTAGCTTGAATACTAGCGTGTGGTCAAGGGGACATGAGTAGAAACTAACTGGAAGGTGGTTCAAGAGGGATGCGAGGAAGTACTGTTTTACAGGGAGCGTGGTGGAGCATATGGAACAGTCTGCCAGCTGAAGTGCTAGGTGCAAAAAACATTAGTGGCTTCAAGCATGGTTTTGACTGTATGATGGATACTGTGGTTGCTAGGGGTGGCAAAACCAGGGCAGAGATGAGGGGGAGAATAGGGAGGTCTAGGACCCTGGAGAGACAGTAGGTGCCAGGGCTAAATAGGGAACTCAGGCACACTGGATGGACCATTGGTCTTTTTCTGCCATCATTGTCTATGTTTCTATGTTTCTATGCTATTCAAATAGGGGTGCAATATATATTTAGAGTCACATAAGAAGGGTAGTGAAATTAAAAGAGAATGATCCTTTCAGTGCAGTCCATAAGATTTGGTTGAATACATCACAGAAATTATTAAGTTTGCCTCCCATCAACCATCTTTGATCTGAGTCTTACCTAAAAGTTTTCAGCTTTCCTTTATGTAATGATTTATCATTCATTAGACTATAGGGTAAACATAGCTATTTTCAAGCAATTACAGTAAACGAATGAAATGAAAGAAAAAAACACAGTGTGTAAATCATCTGTGATCAGATCACCTCAAAATTGAATCAGTGCACATTTTCGTGAAGGGTAATACCATAATTCAACAGAATTTGTGGCAGATCTATTTTGCTATTTTAGACCAATTAAGGTAACAAAACTTTCATAAAGAAGGCTACACATTCATCAACTTTGATTCAATACAGAATTATCCAAGACTTAATGAGCACATTAATAAGAATGGTAAGTACTGTATGTTAGAGGCATAAGATAATATTCGCAGGGTGGTGGGAGCTAAAGGGGATCCCACTATACTCACCCCATGTGTACTAACCTAGAGTTTCTGTAGGGACTGGAGGACCAGTGTTTCCTACTTTGGAAGTTGGGGGGGGGGGCATAGGTGTTTTGAGATCTTTCTGAGACTATGGTATTTAAGACTTTTGCAGATGTAATGAACAGATAGTTGTTCCCCCCAAGGCCACAGATTTCAATACCTACAAATAAGGGACATGATTTGGAAGCAAAAGAGAGTTCATCCAGATACACCCCCGCTGTTGACTACAGACTCGGCACTGTTAAGGGTTACTGTAAATCACAGTGGAACTATAGCAAAATACTATGTGATATTGAGAGGATGCCAGCTCAACCTGTCATGGAAGGTGAGGGGAGGCATGAAAGAGATCTGCAATTAGAAATCACTGAGAACACATGGCATTAGTGAAGGAAACCCATATCAGTTTACTTGTATTTCATGTGTACAAGAAAGCCCATTAAACATTACCTACAGTGGTTGCATCTACCCCTACACACAGTTAGTAAGTTTAACCTGGGCATCTCATCTGTGTGTGGGAGGTGTGGGAAAAACATGGGTACATAGATAGATAGATAGATATAGATAGACAGACAGACACAGATACAGATACAGATAGATATAAACATAGATACACTAGTTCTGGACTACATCATCCTCTAAAGCTTTTTGATCCCAAGTTGCTTGGGAAGTTCATTATATAATGGGTGTGCCCGTAGAGGATACTGTGGCTTCACCACTTTTCAGAATAGGAGAGGAAAAGGTTGAGGGTTACAAATCCAAAGGCAGCATGGATTCATGCGGGAGGTCATGCCAGATGAATCTGATTAATTTATTCGACTAGGTAAAAAGGGAAATAGATCAGTGGAGAGTAGTGGACATGTTCTATCTGGACTTTAGAAACACCTTTGACACTGTGCTACACAGGAGACTGGTAAAGAAATTGAGCAGCCTAGGGTGGGACACAAAGTGGTGAAATGTAAGGAACTGGTTAATGGACAGGCAACACAGGGTGGGGTTAATGGTCTATAAGTTAGCAAACCAACTTTGAAGGAGATACGCCACTTTACAGGCAGCCAGTGCATTTCATACAGTACAGAGGATACATGACACATTCTTAAAAGGTCAGTCAACAGCCTGACAGCTGTATTCCACACCAGCTGAGCAGTATACTTCCACTGACCCCGATGTACAGAGGATTGCAGGTGTCCAGTCAAGATGTCATGAACATAGGTACTAGCATTGCAGGTTTTGGGGTAGGGAGGAATCTAATTTGGCTGATGTTCCTCAGATTGTAAAATAAACTCCAGACTACTGCAGACAATCTAAGCATCAAGTGCAGCCCCTGATCCAGAGTGACCCCCAGATTTCTCACCTTAGTGATAGCCAACAGCACAGAGGAACTGAACCAAAGACCCATGTCCCTCTAGGCAGCTGTCACTCTGCTGCTTTGGCCTGACTCTACAGCTGTCATGTCAGTCTTATCAAGGCTGAGTCTTAATCAGTTTGATGACATCCAATCCTTGATCTTGGCCAAGCATTTATTTAGCACATCCACTGTACCATGTGTCCCAGGTTCAAATGACAGACAGAGCTGGATATTATCTTCATAGCATTAAAACCCCAGTCCATACTGTCTAATGATCACTCCCAGGGGCAGCATATTCATTGTAAACAACATGAGCAAGAGGACTATGCCCTGGGGTACACCACAGAGCAGTGCCACTAAGGGTGAGGAGAAATTCCCCACCACCACCCTCCTTGTCTTGTCCCTAAGATAGATTTCAGACCAGCAGATGACATTACCGGTGATTCCTATGTACTCCCTTAGATGGTCAAGGAGCAGCAGATGGTCCACAGTGTCAAAGGCTGAAGAGAGAGATTGAGAAGAAGAACTGGCCACTCTCCTCTCGCCCTTACCATAAGAAGGTCATTATGCACCCTGACCAGTGCAGTCTCCGTGCTGTGCTTAGACCTAAAACCAGACTGGTATGGCTCATAGATGTCAAAGGCAATGACTTGTGAAGTTGTGTCTCAAGCTGCAATGCAACCACCTTCTCAATATCCTTACCCAAAAAGGACAGGTTAGAAACCAGTCAGTAATTTGTCAATATGTCTGGGTCCAGAGATGTTTCTTTTCAGAAGGGGCTTCACCACTGCATCTTTCTGTGTAGCTGGAAAGACCCCTTCTCACAAGTAGCACTGAATAATTCCAATGAACACCGGCCCAGCTGCCCAATACAACTAACCAGTAGTCTTATCAGGCCTGGATCCAGTTTGCAAGATGTTGGTTGCAGCTCAGAGAACACCGCATTCACCTCTTCTATTGTCACTGGCCTAAACTGTTCCCATGATAGGTGACTGCATCTGAGCAGTGTAGGCTCAGCCCTGCCGGGTTGCCATAGCCCACTCAGAAATATCCCTGCCCAAACAGAGGTCACTCTGTCTGAGAAGAACTGAGCAAACTCCTCACATTTAGCTGTTGAAAAAACTCTTGTGGACTCCAGACAGGCTGGATGGAGCAACTGGTACACTGTTCGAATGAGCTGAATTGGTTGATTCTTCCTGGTAGCAATCTCCCTTCTCAGAAATTCTGCCTTCTGGTGATTTCCCCTTTGGTATTCTCCATGGTGAATATTCAAAGCTAGTCTGTTCTCCTGAGCCCTGGATCTCCTTCAACAATGCTCCAACTGCCACCCTCTTGCTTTCATCTCCCGTGACTCACCATTATACTACTGCGAGCCTGGCATGAAATCAGACAGCGTACAATGGTAGGTACCAGTGACACATGCTGCCAGCGCACACAAGATATCCAGCAACAACAGGAGTCCTTCTAGACATAACCCTCTTAAAGGTGACCTGCAAATTAAATACAGCAGCCCACTCCCTTCGCACATACCTTTCTAGGCTGCGGCGGTAGTCTGAGGCTGCTATCAGTAACAGTTTTGCAATAATCTACATATGTTAAAATACTGCTGTAACCTTTCGGCAAATACAGAAGTGCTGCCTGGGTCACGATCGAGTGGGCACAAGTTTACTTGGATACTCCACCCATTTAGAGATGTTGCAAACACCACTACTCTCAATGGAGCACAGTTGAAGGGAAGCTTATTATTCTTATTTTATTGCTTTCACAGGGGTCTTGATACCAAATTAATACTTACAGCAATGACCCATTCTAGTGTTGGTGTAAGTATTAATTTAGGTATCAAGACCCCCGTGAAAGCAATAAAATAAGAATAATAAGCCCCCACCACTGTACTCCATTGAGAGCAGGGGTGTTTGCCATGTCACTAAATGGGTAGAATACCCATGTAAACTTGCGCCCGCTCGATCGTGGACCCGGCGGTATTTCCATATTCACGAAGGTTTCGCAGTATTTTAAAATGTGCAGATTATTGCAAAACTGCTACTGATAGCAGCCTCGGACTCCCACCGCAGCTTAGAAAGGTATGTGGTATGGGAGCGTGCTGCTATATTTAATTTGCAGGTCACCTTTAAAGGGAAGTACTAGACCATCTCCAGTGTGGTAGGACTACAAGGTGGGGCCCTAAAGGAGAATTTGATGCTACAATGATCCGTTCAACTGACCAGATCAATCTTAAGACCCTCAACTTCAAGCCACAAGGAAAATACCAAGTCCAAGGCATGGCCATGTTGATGAGGCACAGAAGTAACAGCTTGTGCAAGGCCCAGAGACTCAATTCCCCAGAGGAAATATTGTCCAAAATGTGAAAGTTTGTCATTCAGACATTGAAATTGCCCACAATAAGTCATCTAGGTGACTCCAATACCAAATCTGTGACAAAATCCCTGATGTCTTGCAGGAAATCCCCCCCCCATGCCCCCATGGATGATACAAGAGGAGGATCCCGCAACCTGCACTTGGATCTGCACCTGCACCGTTACCCCATGCTCAGCAACATACTCAGAAGACAAGGTATCTCCCACTGGGTGCACCATCAAGTTCAGATCAGATCTAAAACAGATGCCCCCCCCCAAAACCACCATCCTTCCTTGATTAGTGGACCACAGAGAATCTGACTGGGACTGGTGACTCTAACACCAAGCCTGCATCATCACAGTCCTTATAACTAGAGCTAAACGACTTCTTCCAAATGGCGAAGAAACTCCAACAGTGTTTTGATAGTCTTCAAAAATGGTTTGTCTCTGCAAAGACAGTTAGCAGGGGGGAATAAAACACAGTCCATGGTCATTTATAAACACAGTCTATTGTCATCTAAAAGAAAAGTACAAAAATTAAAAACACTTTCAAGATAAAAATACAACTCCTGGAAGAAACAAAAGACTACCTATACCTGAGTAGTCACAACAGCACCTTGAGTTTTGGGAAACATATTAAATCCACTGTCAAAAAAGCGAATGCTAGACTGGCAGCCTTCTGCAAAATGCCTACACCATACCACAAAAACCAAGATTGACCCTAGCCACCCAGCTGCTGCTGCCCACTCTGGAATATGGAAGCACAGCCTACCAGCATGCAAGTAACCAGATGCTGGAGAAATCTTAAAATGGCAAGATCCGTCCTTAAATGCCCATGCAGCACTCAGTATTGTGCAATGGTCAAAACACTTACTGAGATTCCCTCAAACTAAGAAGAGAGAAGTCCAGGGCAATCAAAGTCCACAAAATCATACTGGATGTCAAGGACTAGCAAACGATTTTCCAAATAACGTAAACAACATATGAGGTGTCAGAAACAAAGGCCTCCATGTAACTAGGATCCAAACCAACTATGGGAAAATGAGAACAGATTGCCTTATACCCAAGACCTGGCATTCCCTGTCCCCAAAATCCAGAGGGAGTACATTTTTGGCTGAATTTAAAAGTACTGTACAGTCAGAATTCCCAGAGTTCTGCGACTGTTACTAAACTGATGGTGCGGCCTCCCCTCAGGGGCAAAATCCTTCAAGACTAACAGCATCAGTACCTGCCTGAAAGACTAAATGTATATTAGGGACGGTATGAATATTCGCTTTGTACCCAAACAATGGCCTACCCTAACTATTCGTATTCTGTCGAATACCTAACTGAAACCGGTCTGAATACTGAATAATCATGTTTGCATTCATAGCAAGCTTCTCACTACCTGTTTCCATACCTCTCAACAGCTATAAATTTGGCATAGCGCTATGATTTTTATACTCAAATTTACCCTTGCTCTGTGAAGCTTTACTGGTGTTCCTCATAATGTTAGAGGTCTTTCTGAACACACAAACTATTAAAACGTTGAACTAACTTGATAGAAACATTCCTTAAAGGAGAACTGCACTGAATCTGTAAGTCATGTTTCCCTGTAGAAGTTGATTTGTAAGTACTAGTTCAAATGTTTTTACTGTCCCATCTCCACTGGCTTTTTAATTATCCTGTTGGGAATTTCTGATTTACACACAGCTAGTAAGTGCCATTTTAGAACTACATAATATAGCTTATGTCCCTTGCACAGCTCTTTCATTGCTGAAACAATGCGTTCATGTTCTACTATAGAACTCTGTGGTGGGAGAGGGACATAAACTACATCATACAGTTCTAAAATGGCACTCAACACTAGACTGTCAATCAGAAACAACTACCATGGTCACTAACAGGCAAGTACAGATGGAACAATAACAGAATTTAAACCAGTTGCTAAAAGAATGCTTCTACTGAGAAAAATTACTTTCAGGTTCAGTGCAGTTCTCCTTTAACACTATGCATATAGGATCCACTATTCTTAGACATATTATTTTTTAAAATAAGAAATCACTACACATTCTAGCCATTTGCTCTGAATTTTGAAGGTCAGTGCTCTGCATTTTAATGGTGATAGGTTGGGGGATATGTTGATTTCTGGTCCATAAAGTGCTCCCACCCTCAAAAAGCTGCTAATTGCTTATTTTGCACAAGTCAAATCTATGAAATACAAAATACCAATGCAGTTTTGCACAGTGACTGCCACTACCTCACTGTCACTATCTAACTTTGATTTTAAAGTATGGCTTAACATGCCTTAAATAAAAATGAAAATGATAGAAAACTAAACATGAAAATAATAAGGACTACAAGCCTTGTGTCTCCATTCACTGTTCATATTCATTATTCGACAAATACTGACAACTATTCAGTATTCGGTCGAATACTAAAAAGTACTAGTCATCCCATCCCTAGTTTATACTGACACAGTACGCTGCTTTAACGAATATATACCGCATGCTTGTACTGTTAATATAGCTGCTGTAATGGCACGGGATCATTATATTGAAGACAAAACAGCGCATGTCAAACCTGCACATAGAAAACAGCATGCGGCAACAGAGCCGTGGCACGTAATGCCACCGCAACAGAAACGGCACACTCTTGAATGGTCTCTTTGTTTTTGTAGGGGACTTTGCCACCTACACCCCTCTGGAATTTTTATAATTAACTATGAGAGGGTGTGGACACCGGGGCAAGAAGAATATCTTGATCGGCACTTGTCCTCGGCGCATGAACAAAAAAAAAAAAAGTAAAAAGGTTCCCTAGCAGGGAATCAAACCCTGGCCCTCTCCACCTTTTCACTGCTGGATCGGGTGCTCGCACCACTCCACCACAGGAGCAGCTTGACTGAGCTCCCAACTGGCAGTGGTTACATCCACTTCCCCTTCCTGTGCAGAGCAACAGGGGTAGCAATATTTGCGTATCACTCATATACCCCTGTCACTCTGAAGCACTACGTGCTATAGATCGTGCAGTTCTTCAGGCGCTGATTAGTCCACAACACAAGGACCCGGTACCACTGTAACAAGCGTAATACATCTTGCCTGTTTATACTGAAAGTGTCACTACTATATCTAATGCACTATACCTCAATGAGGACAACTCTGCAAATAGGATCATGGTGGCCCAAACAGTTTTATACTGTCAAAAAAATAGAGTTTTACTTCTACTACTACTACATCACCAAGCCAGGTCTCTGTGATGCAAGCCAGAGTAACCAAGGAATCCAAAATAAAATCCACTATAATAACAGACTTATTCCTCATTGATCTGCCACTGCCTCACATTGCCCATAGAGAAGACATATAGGTGGCAGACCTCTTAGCTACCTGCCCAATCTATCTGGTGGGAGCCCTGGGTATGGGAATTAAACATGTCTGGCCTCTGTCTCTAACTCCCATCCCCCCCCCACATCTCATGCACCTCAGTGTCCTAACAGCACTCTCCCCATCAGCTCTCCATGAACCTGCTACCTCTTCACCTCCATCACTGCGCCTCCTTGTGATCCCCACCTCCCTGCACCATTGATAAGCTAAGACTTGCGGGCACAGATCAAGGAATAGGGAGGGGAATAGTTGAGTCTATGGGTCTGTTGCTCTACATATATCCCAATACCAATAAATCACAATACCCAATAATACCCAATAAATTCCCACATCCTATACTCTGTACCCCCACAACCCTAACACTACCCACTAACCACTCCCAAGCCTCTGTGTACTGTCTCTTTAAGAGCTGCCTAATTGCAGCATGAGTAATCTGAGAGGCAGCTCTGTTGAAAGATGTAACTATTTGCTGAAAAACATTTACAGTGATAATGATAATGTAGCTTGTCTAACCTGCTTTCTTTGTAGCAAGGACTGTTTTGTTTGTCTCCCACTATCTTGGTCCTGGACTGCAAATTGGACCAAACAGTACTGGTGGGACCTAAATTGTAGCCGGATTACAGGAGCTGCCTGAATTCAAAATCTGTAGGAACTTTAGTTTGGAGCTTTTTTTGCGTCTTTTTTGCAACTGAAAGGGGAGCTCTTGCTTTGACTGACAGCCAAATCAGCCAACCAAATCTTCTGGATCTTGGGGAAGTCCCGAGATGCTTGCAGTTTTCAGTTAGAACTAAACTGGAAGCTGAGCAAGAAGGAGCTGAAGTGATTCTGAGAGCAATCCTGGGTAGAGTCACATGGGAGAACTATGAAAAGGCTGAGGGTTTGGCCTCCATGTCTGCCTGCTGCTCCTGAGAGGGAGAGAAGAGAATTTATTTTGGACTACATCCAAGTTTGTGTGACTAAAGTAAGCTACTGAAGTGGGCCAGGCTCATCCTGAAGAAGACCGAAGATTTTTGCTGAATGCGATAGGCCTGTCAGGAGTTCCAGCTACCCCTAAGCTCCAGGTGTGTGCAGAGACTTTGCAATTGTGCCCGGGGGGTGCTTTGCCTGGTATAGTAGAATTCCTGTACATGTAAATGTGCTATGAGCTGCTAGTGGGTTTTGAGTTAGTTACCCACTGTGTGAACTGTGTTCTGCTTGCTGGAAGCTGTATCCAGCCCAAAACAGACTGCTTCCGAACTTGTCTCCATGCGGTCTGGGGCTTTGCCAGACTGGCCCAGCCAGAGTACCCACTGCACAGAGAAGCCATCGACGAGAGACCTGCCTGAGGATCAGCCCCCCGGCTCCATGCTTGAAGAGGAACGATGCCTCTGCGACTTGAGTCTGCCCTGCTTCTCCTGGCATTCCAGATCAACCACCTGCAGTCTCGATTTTCGTCCAGCCTGTGTCCAGTCTTGGGTATCGTGAGTAAATACCAGGGTAGCTCCCTACAACAACAGCTTAATCTGAGTGTGTCATCTGATTGTCTTGTTGTTTAGTTTCCTTTATGAATTGAGCCCTCTGGCTCCAGATTACAAATATTGTGTACTGTGCATGTTTTCCATCACAGGGCCCCAACCAGCTGCAACCCTGGGCAACTGTCCTGGCTAGCCCATCTCTTCTCTATCTGGGTACCCAGAGGTGGACTGTGTGGGGGGGGACTCAAAGCGCATGCATAACTGCTTGATTGATATAACCTTTAAGCTAATTAACCTGATTGTGCCCCTCCCTTGTTCAAGTCCCCTGAATAAATCAGATCTAACTTTTTCTGCATGTAATCTGACTGTGGTTCCAGTTTGTGCTCAAAGTACTGTACTGTTACTATTTGCTGTGCTTAACCTTGTTTTACAGGGGGTCCCCAGGGTCGAGCCAGAGGAACCAGCCATGGTGGTAAGTGCAAACAGTGTGGGTACCTGCGTGGTGTACCAGGGGTATTGTGAAAGTGATTATTGTACAGTGTTCAGGTCACTAGAGGGGAAAGAGTGGGGTTACAGTGTCCCAGAGGGCTATTCCCAGGTTAGCTTGACCACTACCAACCCTGACCTCCGGGTGGAGGCACCTGTTTCAGAACTCAGGCCCCTTAACCTGCTACTAGCCAAGCAGGCAGGGGTAGTAGCCCTCGGGATAGTGCCACCTAGGGGTTACACTACCACGATTACCATCCTTTCAAAGTCTCTGCCTGTGCTCTGGGTTTGTACTTGACCTGTTATGTTTCATCCATAATTTCTGACTTTGAGTTGGAGTCAGTGCTCATGCCTTGGTGGGCCAAAAACAAAGGCAGAAATAAAGCAGTCTCTATGCAAGTTGTACCGACGCGACGGCTTTTCAAACAACTGTTGCACATAAGGGAGAGATAGTGAAATACCAAAGAGACTCCTGGCCAATTAACAAATTAGTAAAGAAACCACCAAAACCACAAAGCAATTAAACCAAATTCTGTTCTGTGCAGAGGAGACCAGTTGAGCTCCAGCTAGGCAGCTAGTAGGCAGACACCACGGAAATGGCATTTAGCTTCCAAGATGCCAAATGTCCAAAACCTGTAACAAAAGAAAAATGCTTGCGGTACTGAGACACAGCTGCAGTAAGAAACTTGATCCACAAGCAACAAAAAACTGCACTCCAAGAACAAAAGCTGTGGTCAAAATGGTGCAGTGAAAAAGGGGTTGTATTCAGGAGTCATGCAAACAACAAAAAGACAGTACTGTAACACCCTGGTGCATCAAACCAAATCGTTCTCCTTCAGGGAATAGCGTCAAGCCACAATTACTGACTAGAATTGTGCAGAATACAATAGAACAAAAAATATTTGAGTTCGGAACAATTAAGCTCTTTCTTGGCTTCAGTATTTTTCTACTTATTCCCTCCCTTTTCCCTTCCCCCCACACCCCACCCTATACTTTACCTAATCCCCATATATCTAATATGCGTTGTTGTCATCCACTGAATTGAGCCATGTTTTTTTCCGCGGGGTGCATGAAGTTTCCAACCTATGGGCACCCTCTAAGTTAATGTGGCCCTCAGAACAGCAACTGGATACAAAAATCAAATCATAGATCCAAAGCATCAAAAGATGACATTTCTACTATCAGAAGTCATAAGGTCATGAGCATATCATGACATGAAAATAATAATAATGTCCGCAAACACAGAATGCATAGAAGCAAAGCACAGGACATTATGCTCGGAGAAGGACTGTCAGACAAAGCCTTGTAGTGATGGCTACTGCCTGAAACAAACTAGCCTTGTCTGTGGAAAAAAAAATGCACTGGGCTTTATAAAAGTAAAGAATGCCTCACTGTCCCTGCTGCCAGCAATGCTACTGGTTCTCACAAACTCCCTTTGTGTTAATTACTGGTAAGTCACAGTCCCCAAGATGCTTTAGGCATATGAATCTGAGCAGTCTACCAGACCTGTATCGATCCTAGTGCAGTGCATTGATGAACTCAGAGATTTTTGTTTTTTTATGAACTTTGTGCCTGCTGTCAGAAGTCATCTGTGGTCTCGGGGTTTGCCAGTGAGAGTGATACTTCTATTAGACAATGCAGGAGTGCACCCTAGCTTACAGACAATCTGAACTGACAACAGTGCAATCCATTGCAAATTTTTACCTGCAAACACTACAGCTACCATTCAGCTAATGCAGAAAGGAATCTTAGCAATGGTAAAAAGAATTTACCAAACAAAGCTGCTTCAACAGTTCTCTTGAAGAGAATGATCAGACGTCTCTTGTAGATATTGTTAGGTCCACTGCAATCAAGGGTGCACTACCGATGCTGGCAGAGTGATGGGTGAAGTGGCCCCAATTCGCTCCACAGAGTGATTTGCAGAGTGAAAGAGAATTCGCGGAGGGCTCCGCAGCGTGAAGTGGAGTACTTCACATTATTAATGAGTAACGCGAAGTCCACTGAAAACAATGACTTGGCGTTACTCTGCCTTTAAACCACTACTCCACCAATTCTTAAAGGCTGATACATTGAAAACAATGTACTTCGCCTTACTTCACCTTGTTTTTAAGCTCCAAAGGTGAATTTTGCAGTGTTTCATTGGATTTCAGGTCACATGAGCTCTAGATTGTTCTGCACAGCCTCAGTTTGGGGTAGCGTGTGTACAAAACTGTAGGAGACAATCTGCTCTGAGAGCTCTCTGCAATTCAAACCTTCAAAAAGCTGTTAAAAAAGCCTTTTTGAGTCATTTTTTGCTGAAACTTTAGTTCATCGATTATAGGAAACTCTCCTGTGCTCATATCATCGAGCGTTTATTGTTTGTGTATGGATTTTGAATGTTAATGTACAACATTCAGTCTGTGTACTGAGAGACAGTGGAAGTGTGCTTTGGGGAGGGTGTATCTGTGGTGTAGGTAGATTAACTTGGAGAAAAAGACAGTGCTTTCTGTTTTGGTGATATTTTTCTTGTATAACTGTGTTAATGTACACACAGTAATATTTTCAATATTTCTTGCCATTTTTTTGCTGATTGTTGTGGTGAAGCAGTGCATAATTTTAGTTTGTTTAAAATATGTGGTTATATTACTGAAGTTTTCAATTTGCATGCATTACTTAGGGTGTGTGCGAATATGTGTGTGACGCATGTCATCAAATCAGACACCTTTTATTGTGCCACATAATTTCAGCAATGTGAAGTTGCTATCCACTGCAGCTGTGTGATTTTTGTACTTCTTTGTGGTATCTTTACTGGTACTAGTACTAGTGACTGTTACTGCAGCAGTGCATTACACTGCCCGCCCCGCGGCCCGCCCCAACTGGCAAAGGTACTCTTTTCCATATTTGAATTTCTGATGGTGAGCACTGGTTAGGTGTTGTGCCTTTGTGTCTGCATCTCTTCAGTGCACAGTGCAATCTTAATCTGTCTGTGCATTTGCATCTCTTTAGGGCCCAATCTCCATCTGTAACTTAAGTCACAGTTGTTTCTTTGACTTCCCTTCAGAGTACTGAACAGGGGTGGTGCTTAATTCTGCATGAACATTGTACTCATTAATATCGTTTTAAGTCAGGACCATCATCACGAGTCACTCGTGATACAAATCACGTTCTTCATCATCACGGTCACAAATGCAGTCACAAATCACGATTCACGATCATTCACATTACGAATCACAACATTAATTTTTTTTCTAGTTACTTGGATATATTGTAAGCCTGTTTTGTAGTATCTCTCCAGGCTTCACCACCCCACCATTGTACTCATTGATATGTGTTTTTAAGTCTGGGAGTTTTAAGCTACAGCTCATCGGGGAAGTACAGCCGTAGGCAGTAGGCATGCACGTTTCTTCATCATCACGGTCTCAAATGCAGTCACAAATCACGATTCAAGATCATGTCATGAATCACAACATTAATTTTTTTTAATAGTTACTTGGATGTATTGTAAGCCTGTTTTATAGAATCTCTCCACACTTCACCACCCCACCATTGTACTCATTAATGTTTGTTTTTAAGTCGGGGAGTTTTGTGCCACACCTCATCAGGGAGTTGGACAGTGTCTGCAGTACATACACAGACTGGAAAGAAGACTGAATGCACACATGCAGTTTAGTATAGTATACTTGCACTGCTCAGAATACAAAGTGTCACGCATACGGAAGACAACAAAAAAAGGGCATAATTACATACAAGGGTCGGGGATGGTGGAGGAATACATTTTATAACACAGCAAGGAAGGTGTGGTGGGGGCACATGGTGTGAGGACAAAAGAAAAATAATGTGGGATCCCATGGTGATCCAGCAGCAGTTCCAGCATGGACATAATTTGCAACTGATGTTCCTCTATGTGATCCAGCCACTGCTCCACAGCACTCACCCTCTCGTCGTTATCCTCAACACTCCAGAGAACTGCCAAGTCAGCTTGTGTTACATGCAGTTCTCTGGGGTCCACACATTCTACAGGCTGACCTGCTGGTGGTGGTGGTGGAGGGGTGGGGGTGCTGGTGGAGCACCAGGTGCTGCTGTGGCCCTCCTCTTCTTAGGGATGCTGCAATGCACAGCTGCACCCTCTGCCACAGAATGGCCAGCAGGTGCAGGCATGGTCTGTTCTGTGGCAGCCTGCCACTCCAACTGCTGGTGATTGAGCATATGGGTGCACTGGCCCTCAGTCCCCAGGTGAGTCCCCCGGGGCCACGGCACACCTCCACCTCACAGAGACAGCACTTGACCACACTGCTGTCCCCCCACACAGTAAAAAAACTGCCCAACAATGGAGGTGCAGGGAGGACCAGGCATAGGCAGGGGATGGCCAGATGAACTGGCAGCCAGCTGGTCACAGTGCTGAACCGGGATGGGATCCACACCTGGGCCTGGGGCAATAGGCACATCCTGCTCCAGAGAAGCTGGACTTGGTGGTGGTGGTGGTTCAGCTGCCTCAGAGTCAGGACAGGAGGTGGTGCTAGTCCTGCTTCCAGGGGGGACATTCACAAGTACTGAGCAGGAATGGGTGCCCATGCCCTCCACACATGTGCACGGTACGATGCTTACCACTACCATGCTCTCCCAGAGCTGCCCCTGCCCCAGACATTCTCTCACCCTGGTCCATCTCTCCTACTGAGCTCCCTCAGTCTCAGCAATTACTACTCACACTGTCACACAACACACACACACAGTCACACAAACAACTAACTACTTATAAAGGTAAGAAAAAAAAATTACAGAAAGATCAAATGAAGTAAAAAAGTGTACAGAAAGGACAAAAAAATGTAGCTTTTAAAAAAGCTGTTGGGTCTAAATCAAAGTTTAAATCTCCTCCTCGCTCTGTTCTCAAAGTACCAGCAGTCACAACACACACTACTCTCTCTCTCTCTCCGTCTGCACAGGAGAAAGTAAAAGTGTCTGCTTGTATGACTCACTTTCTTCCTGCCTAGTTAAAGAGCATGTGACTTACAGTACTGTAAGCCATGTGATGTGTGGGGGGGCTGTCAAATCTGAAACACCAAGTGGATCACTTAGAATGATAATGAGCAACGCAAAGTGGTAATGACAAGGCTGAGTGAGCACTTGGCATTGCCCACTCCATGTAGTGGATTGGCAACGTGAAGTGCCCACTTCGCGTTTTCTCCAGCGGAATTTAAATTCACTGCATCTCTAACAGAGATGTGGAGAGAGGTAAAGCCAAGACCGTTAAAAAATGCTGGATAAAATCTAAGTTACTCAAAGCACAAATCCTTGACTTACACAGTATGCCATCAGTACAATGACAATTCTACAGTGAACACCACCACAGTGACAAATCTCGCCATGTCACTGTGGTGGTCCATTGTATGCTGGCACCACAAATCCTGGTGTTTTGGCCCCACCCTGAACCAACTCTGACTCAGAGTTGGTTAGTTAGAGATGGGGAGGGGGTGCTCCCTGCAAAAAAAACACTTTTTCCCGATGGGAACACTGCTGGCAGTCAGCACTGTTCCTGTCGATGTCAGGGGTTTCGACAACATCGTTGTTGATGTGTTGTCATGAAACTGACTTAGACAATGATTCTTCCACTGTTACTACCAGATAACAGAGGTTACGGCAGCACTTTATTCAGCTACTGAGCAGATTTATCTAACAGAGGACAATGTGGAGGAGTGTGCACATGCAGATGACAGTGAAACAGATTATGGTGAGACACTTGATGCAGCGATCATAGCAGGAGAATGAGGATTTGTGTAAATAGAGTGCGCACTAGGAAGCATGGTACTACAAGAAACAACTCGTAAATATTCTTTCCAAGTTTCGAGCACACACTGACCAAAAAGGGACGCCAGTCAGTGAAAATAGTTCACATCATAGATTTATTCTAACACAAGGACAGACCTCCATCCTGCCTAGGAGGATGAGGAGGCTACTGAGGCTGCCACTGACACCCCAGCAATCTCTTCTGATGCTGGAGCTACCAATTGCTTTGAAAAAATCAGCTCACTTGAAAGCCAGCAGGATGCTTATGGGGCATAACTGCTGCTTTTCAGTCAACTGCAAATGAAAGTGGGCAGGCAGCAAAATGATAAAAAAAGGAAAAACTACCTTGAAAGATTATTTAACAAAGCTATGGTAACTATTAAATGAAAACATTGTATGTATTGTATAATTTTTTTAAGCTTCTAAACCTTATTAAAGATACCAACTTTGACAGTAACACTGGCTTGAGTCTGCCGTTTGTTCCACCTGTAAGATAAGCTGTCTCCCAATTATCCGAAACCCCATTTATTCGAACGTTTTTCATGTCCTCCAGCACATTTGGATTTATGGGGTTTTACTATGGAGATAAATGCCAAGCTATTGCCATCCCACTGGCACATCAGCAAGGCGTCCATCTGCAGCGCCGACATCCTGGGTTCAGGGACGGACTCAGGAGTCAGAGAGCAGGCCAGGGGGAGAAGGACTGAGCATCCCATGGACTGCTCTCCTTCTCCTGAGGAGGGGAGAGTGTCTGGTGCAATGCGGACCTCTTGCGGAGGCTGGGGGTACTGCTGCGGCTGACGCCACACGTAACAGGGGCGGTACAGACGCTGGTGTCATTGCATGTCTCCACCCCCGGGGAAAAATCCACAAATAAATGTATCACCAGCCACTAATGATGGACCCCAGCTCTGCATCCGCTGCCTGCCAGAGACCAAAGTCTGCCGGGGGGGGGTTCCGCTCCCATGACCTTGCCCTGGGGGGCAAGCCAGGTCTTTGCGACTGTGTTTCCTGGGAGGGGACACCTGCCCAGCAGCTACACCCAGGGGGGATAAGCCTGGGGATGGAGAGAGCGGAGAGCAGAGTGGGGGACCAGAATCTCCAGCAGGGGGCAAAATAGCCGGTGAGGAAAAAGAAATAAATAAATGCCAAGCTATCACTTTTTTATGGTGCTCTTATGTTACACAATGCATGGTAACTGCTCTTAGGGATGAACTTTGCTGATGTATATAAGGTGTGATGTCACCCATAGACCCTGCCCCATGTTGAAGCTCTTTATGGGGAAAGTGCCAGTGTGTCTGTTTGGGCCCTCTGTGTGGTTTATTAATTTGAAATGCTGGCTGTTACACTGGATTTCTCAGCTCATGTGTGAATAAATACGTCACTTGGGGAAGCCTCCTCAGCAGTTGAATGCAGTTCTTTGTTGTTGTGACTCTATATATTCATTTACTATGCACATGTTGTTACCAGCTGTGTTTCTTAAGTTATGATTGACTTTGAAGTTTAGAATTGTTGTAAAGTTTGACTCCGTTTGTGCCTAGTACCATTATAAAAGTTGAGAGATTATAGTTTATATTTCTCTGAAGCATCCTATTTTCAAGCAACACATTTATAGGGTTTGCTACTGTTTTCTGACACTACACATCTTAATCTATGTTTGGATATTAGAAATGTATTTGTTGGTCTCATGGACTACAATTAAAGCCACTCAGGAACTTTATTGGACTATTGCTTTTAAGTGCACATACATGTGTGCTGTAAAGTGCCATTTTGTTGTTTTCTTTAACTAACTCCAAGTGTTAGCTTTAGTTCTTCCACAATATGAGTAATTCAGGAAGATGAGGATGTACCCATTGTTAATCACATAATTCTATTGGTTGTGTAGCAGACTGCCCACGTCCCTCGGGGTTCACCTCTCACCACCTCTTGCGGGGGCCAGCCTGGGTTATCTAGAATGTGCTACACTGGGTGCACTGGCCTAATGATGCATGGTGCATCCACCTGGGATGGCAATATGGCGTACCTGTACGCTGACGCACAAGGCTATTACCCCCTTCCCCCAGAAACACTATATAATCTGCCCACAAGTCCCACCCCCAAAACATGTGACACAGTAAGCAATGACAGTCTATAAACTATCAAATGCAAGTCAAAAAATGTATTTAAAAGGATGGTTATGGAAAGGACAAGGGGGCAGCAATGTAAAATGGGAACAATGGAGGGTAGCAATAAATTCTATACTCTATGCAAAAAAAAATACTTTATGCAGGCAATAAAACACTTCAACAATATTCTCCACCAAATCTGCCCCCCCCCAGCAGTCCTTAAACCCCCAATGCAAGTGCACCTGGCTTAATTCCCCCCCAAAGGCTATTAGTGACAACTCTTTTTTACGGCTGCAGTGGGCGTAGCCCTGCAGACGTTCTGCTTTGAGAAAAGGATTACCTGCATAATTACCTTCCAAACAACATAGTAGAGCAGGGGTCAACCTTAACCTTTTTTTGCACTAGCCAGCAGGGCAAGTTGATTCAAAATTGCACTATCCTGCAGATGGTTGCACTAGCCCTTGATTACAATGGTAAATTTTGATCACTTATACAGGAAACAATGCAAGCTGAGCCAACAAATAATGATTATTGCACATTTATCCTGCTCCCACATTGCTTCTAGCTCCACATCAGAAAAAAAGACTACAATGCCATCACAGACAATGAGGCCCCCCCCCCCATTGTTTTGTACCATGGCCTCCTCTCTTCCTCTTCCTGCCTCCCAACACCAAGCAGAGAGAGGAAATCACAACAGCAAATGTTCAATCAAGTAGTCCTAGCTCTGCACACACACAATAACTGACATCATCATGCACTTCACCACACTGTCTCCACCACCCACAGGGCAATGAACAGAGACAGGCAGAAAAAGACAATCTCAGCCCCCACCCTATAGTCAATTGGAGACATGCACTTCTGAAAGTGTTTGTACAGTCTCAAGTGAGCCAGGAGCACATCTAAGGTTTCTTTGGGGTGGGGGCTAGACAACCCTAAGGGGCTTGGGAAATAGAAAACTATGACATTTTTATTTGTAAAAGCATTGATTTTAATATGCTCTGCCCCAACGGTAACAGATTTTTCTTTAACATTGTCCTTTCATCAGCGCAGGGGAAACAGTACACAGGCATAATGCTTTACTATCTCTATTTCTGTATAGGATGATCTATGCACCCCAGGAATGCCTATTTCAAGGTATCAAGTTATGTATATTATCAAGGTTTATTTTTGTACCATACATGATCCAAAGCTTTGTTTTTAGGCTGAAAGGATATGCTGAGTGGGATACGGGTGGAATTGTATGGATGGTAATGCTGGCATGGTCCATTTAGAAGAGCTGGGGACCCCCTACACTTGCCAGTAATGGCAGCTATGGCTCTATGGATGGTCACTTCAGAGTCTGGTCTGCAGTGATGTCTAGGGAAAGAACAGAGTTAAGAGATTTGGAGGGGAGAGGGAAGTAATGGTGAGGCTAGAATAAAACCCACCACCTGCAGGGCCAATCCTGTATCCCTCTTTGCATTTTGTCACTGAAATGTTGGATACAAACACTAAAAATGTAGAGAAATGAGGGGCACTGGTCTTAATATTGGACAAATTGTTAAACATAGACACATTCAGAAAACTGGAACCTAGTGATTTAACAGCACGCTATCCTTGATCACACCCTGGACACTAGCTGAAAGTCTTAGCAGTGGAGTGATAATGACTCACAGTAAGCCCTTTGTGGGATCCCTCTCTTGAACTGCCAGATAATTGCAGCTCTTAATGAGCTGTTAATCACACCTGGCCATCTGGAACATTGAGACAGATTAGCATGAGGATTAGAGAATGCTAAAGTAGAGACTTTTTTAATTTCATTAACAGCCATGAAAATCTGCACTAGTCAAGATGGGCAAGTAGAGAGTTAGCTGCATTAGCCCTGGTCAATTTGCACTAGTGTTTGGGCTAGTAAAACAATGTTAAGATCGACCCCTGTGGTAGAGTGTTAAAAATAGTGTCCTCCACTGAAGCCTCATTACTATGCTGCCTGTGTGTGTATGGCAGCTGGAGAGCACTATTTTTCCTCTGGCTTGAGAAGTTAATTGAGCTTCCCCAGTACTGCCTTTTTTTTGCAAGTTGAAACCTCCTCCATAGTGTTTTATGGGGCTTTCCTGTGGCTTGAGAGAAGTTAAAGGAAAACTCCACCTAAAGTCCAAGTCTGGTGCCTCTGTGATTTCTCGGAATTTGCTCAAAAAACTACCCTGCACATTCTGAGTCCCTCCGTAAGAGAGATCAGTAAGTAACCAAGTGCTAAGGCTTGGATGACATAAACACAAACAATCACAGAGCCTACTTAGCCAATGGGTGACCACAGCTGTAAAATGATTAAATATGTCTACAATCACTGTCTTCTATGCAAGACACAAGCAATTGAATCAAAAGTCAATAACATGTTGATCAAAATGGGGGAGCAGAATTTTAGGCAAAGTGACACCGTTTATATACAGATTGCAGGCAGCAATAACTGCTGCTGAGATAAACTGATGTGTCCCTTGCTATGCAATGGGGGGGCCGGGTAAAGTAGCATTGTTGAGGAGCAATTACAGATTTGTTTTATAAATAGCTGTGCTCCATTATATTTCCAGACTAGTTTATATAAACCATTCCAGTTCTACATATATTATTTCATTCATGATCTACTCTAACAAAATAGAAAGTGATCCTCCATTTCTGCTACTTGGTAGTGGTGCAAAAACTGAAAGGGACTGAGGGACAGCAACAGGATTTCAGCTTACAGACACACACACACATTGATTCTCAGCCCCCAGAGGTCATAAAACAGCCAGGGAAAGTTAGAAAAAAACTCCTCTCACAGCCAGAACTGAAAAATAAAAACACCGAGATGAAATTAGAACACAAAAAAAGTTAATAATACATATCTTTTCCTGATTTTAACATGTAATTTTCTTTTAATTGTGCTATCCCCAGTACTGCCTCTTTTTTTTTTTTTGCAAGCTGAAACCTCCACTATAGTGTTTTATGGGCTTTTTCTTTCTGTGTTAAGTTTCAGTGCTTAATTTACAACCATTTGCAAACTGAGAAACTTGTTTTGCTGGTATCCCTTCCCCCACTCATCCAGACATATCAATTAATTTGTTTGCTAACCATACTGGTTGATCTTACTTGCTTCCCTCATAGTAAGAATGTAAAACTAAACTTGTGTTATTTTAAATTATTGATAAAGTGACATGTCCAGTTTGCATCTCTTGGGGATGAAGCTGTATCCCTTTACCTGTATGGAGTAATTCACTTGGCACCAGCTCTTAAGACCTCAGCTGTAAGATACATCATGCATGTAAGCAGGGGTGTAGCCAGGAATTTTAAACGTGTACTCAAGATGAGACATGATGGAACTGTTGACTATGGGGAAAGACTCAGGGAGTTAAATAGGTACTCTCTAGAGGAAAGGAGGGAAAGGGGAGACATGATAGAAGCATTCAAATACCTCAAAGGTATCAATAAGGTACAGGAAGGTACAATTCTGCTGAGAAATAGATGTTCAAGGACAAGGGGGCATGATATGTAGCCAGAAGGGGGAAGAATCAGAAGGCATATGAGGAAATACTTCTTTACAGGTAGGGAGGTGGACACCTGGAACAGCCTGCCAGCAGAGGTAATGGGTAACAAAATGGTAACTGGTTTCAAACATGCATGAGATACACATAAGGGGGACCTTAGTAACAGGGCTGGAGTGCATGGGGGGGGCGGTTAAGGCTGGAGATTAGTTATGGTCCATGGTGGCACACTAGGTAGGGACCTTAAGGCAGACTAGGTGTGCCAGGAGGTCCTTTTCTGCCAACAGATTCTATGTTTCTATGTTAGTAAACATTCATATTGACATCAATTTTAAGATGTTAAATATAAAGCCTGTGATAACGGTAACACAATGCCATAAACAAGTGCTGTTCAAATATTCAAAATCCATGGAATCAACCTATTGTCAATTTTTAACTCAAAAATATGTATCTCTATAGCAGTCAGGACCATAACGAAAAAGAGAAAAAAAGAAACACAGAAGAAAAAGTGTACATAAAATAAGCCAACACAAGGGGGATATAATATACATAAAGCAAGTGAGTAGCACTGAAATGCGTTTTCATTATACTTGGGAAAGGATGAAACTCAAGTAAAATATAGGTCCTAAATACAGAAAACAGTTGAACAGGATAAAAACGAAGGGAAAGGATCCTAGATGCAGTAGAAAAGAACAAAACAACATTAAAAAATCATAGAAACAGATTGCCATAAAATTTAAAACAACAAAACAGTAAATGGTATCTGGCAGAGTATAAAGGGCAACATATTATCATTTTCAATAGTTTACATTAAAAGGATCAAGGAATATAACAACATATGATGACAAGCAAGATGGCTAAATGAGGATGTGAAGAAAGTGACTCAACAACAACAAAAAAGCTAAACATGCAGTAAAACATCTGAAAACAAAAGCCATGACATAACCACATGGTCAGAATATTGAACATTTTAAAAGAAACATAAACACAAAAGTAACCATTTCAAAAAGAAAATGGAACTCAAATGCAACAGATACAGACAAAAGCAACAGCAAGCAATTGTAGAGTTACATCAATACCCTAAACAAATATATATATATATATATATATATATATATATATACGGGGTGTGATATTCAAAAGGGTTGCGCCATGCGCAATAGAAATGCGCCTGCGCAAGTCCAAAAGTGCGCCATTCTGCGATATTCAGCAGGAGGCAGTTGGCGCCTAACGAAAACATGCTGAGCAACAGCGCAATGCAAATGACGGCATGCGCAACCGAAGGGGGTGGAACCATGCATAAAGAGCGCAATGCCATATCCAAAGAGTTGCGCAATGCGCAACAGCGGACCAGCCAGAAGTTGCGCCCCAGCGGAAATGAGCCAAAATAAAAAGGCTCAAGGAAGAGGCGCAAGAACGCGACAGGGATGCCAAGTGGGGAAGAGAGAGAGAGAGAAAGACAGACAGTGACAGGCCAGGGCAGGCAAGGGAAGCAGTGTGGGCCATAGGCTGCAGAGGCCAGCGGGGGGGGTGCCCGGTGCAGTGGAAGTAGCAGTCAGGACAGCGGGGGTAACAGAGCAACATCAGCTGGGGGGCACAAGCCAGGGAGATGTACAGTGGCAGCTTCCACATGGAAGCTGTAATGAGGGGGGTGAGAATGCAAGGTGCAGGGGGACATGGCCGTGGATGGGCCCGTCAGCGGTACGCCCCCAACAGGCAGTACCGTGCCCGCATCAGCTTTGAGTTGTACACAGATGTAGAGATCGTGGGCCGGTACCACCTGAACAGGGCAATACTGAGGCGGCTCTGTGAGCTGTGCAGTGATGTGATGCAGGCACCCTCACGACGGAGTCATGCTCTGTCAGTGGAGACCAAGGTGACAGCCTGCATGTGCCTGCTCACCACGGGCACCTTCCAGAGGCCAACAGGGGACACCACAGGCATCACACAGTTGGCCACATCACGCATCCTCACCCAATTCCTCAGCGTACTGCTGCCACATGCTGCGGAGCACATCCATTTCCCCAGCACCGCCGCGGCAGAGCGTACAGCAAACATGCAGGCGTTCCACAGGGTAGCACGTATGCCTGGCGTGCTAGGGGCCATAGACTGCACCCATGTGGCCATTCGCACGCCACCCGGCCCCCGATGGGGCCGCATACAGGAATAGAAAGGGCTTCCCCAGTGTCAACTGCCAGGTGGTGTGTGATGCCACTGGGCGATAATCAATGTCTGTGCCACACACCTGGTGGAGCACATGATGCCTTTATATGGCATCAGTCCGCACTGTGCCATCGATTCGAGAGTGGGGATATCCCCACAGGCCATCTAGTGGGTGAGTACGCATGTAGGAAATGCAAACTCGGGGCAAGGGTGGGAATGCCACAGGTGCCATGGTAGTGGCACACAGGGATATGGGCAATATGGACCTGAACATGAGACTGATCTCCACTATCTCCACACAGGTGACAGCGGATACCCACTCTGTCCCTGGCTGCTCACACTCGCATCGCGCCCCATGACCCCATTGCAGCAACGCTTATAATGAGAGGCACATGCCACACGCAACATCATTGAGCGGGTGTTTGGGGATGCCTGGGCGCACGCTCCGATGCCCAGACACCTCCGCGGTGCCCTACAGTACAGCCCTCAACGGCTTGTGGATATTCCTGGCCTGTTGTATCCTGCACAACATGGCCAATGACTGTGGGATAGCCTGACAGGTTGAAGAGGGGGACAGCGATGGGGACACCAGTGGCGCTGGTGTTGATGGTGATGAGCAGCCCCCCCTTGGACGGCGGGACCCCCGACTGATCCGGCAGGCCCAGCTGCACCGGGACACCATCATGGAGGAGCATTATGCACAACACAGGTAAGTCAAGGGGCCATGTGCAAACAACACTGTCCTGGCGCAACCCACAGGCACACAGAGTAACACACCAGGGGTGCATGACGGCAAGGAGGTGGAAGGGACCAGGCACACAAACACACCATCAGGAGGGCGAACAGTCATATGGACACACACACACACAAACACACCAGGCACAAAGCGTGCATGGGCAGGTGCACAGCACAGCAGGAACAGACATGGCAAACACACAGATCCACAGACCACACCCACCACCTGTACTGTCCAAGCACGTGTGTCAGATGCTGGGCACCTTGCACCTTGGTGTACAGTACAATGCAGGCATCATCATGCACACGCACCTGTGGACAGCAGTCAGGATGGTGTGCAGGTGGTCCGATGTCGGCGTGATGGGCAGGGCACCCACCAGTGCACTGCCCACCATGACGACACAGTGCACACAGGGCAGCAGCAGACAGGGCCCGCACTGGGAGACAGGTCAGTCATGTTGCACCATTCCATGGCCACCGCGGATGTGTGGCGCGCCCCACCGTGACCCAACAGCACTGGCAGGCTGAGCAGGGGCCACATTGGGTGGCACCGATGGACCACCAGGGGTCCCACTGCGCGATCGCGACCTTGTCCGCACTGGGGTCTGTAGGATGCCAAACATACCTGCACCAGGGGTGCTTGGGATGCCCGCAGCAGAACCCGGCGTCGACAGGCCTGGTGTCGCATGACACCGGGAACGGGGAGTGGAGAGCGTACTGTGTGGGGTGCGTGGTACAGGAGCACCTGCATGTGTGCCCAATGCAGCCACGACAGCGACCAATGCCTGGGTCTGCCTGGCAATGGCGGCGGTCACATCCATCCGCATATGGACCATCTCTGCACGTCCAGAGCACACTCCCTGCTGTGCCGCCCACAGCCGCACACAGTGCCTCCACAGACGCTGTAACCGCCTTTGCTGCTGTACTGACCTCGCAGCAGGCGGGTATGCTCGCCCAATGGGTACTCTACCACAACGGCATCCTGTCCCCAGGTGGGAAGGTCCTGATGCACAACACCACCCTTGAGGGTGGCGCTGTTCGCCAGGACCAGGAATGGGCATATCAAAGGGTGGCAGGCATGTGCCACTGCTGGACACTGTACCCCAGACCTGGTGGGTGACTGCTGCTGCTGCCCCTCCAACCGCCAGGCCCTAGGGACCACTCGCTCCACTGCTGTGGCCTCAACAGTGCCAGGACCTGCACAGCCACGGTGCTGCCCCACTGGTGCTGACAGGTACAGCCTGGGACTGTGCCGACATGCTGGCACACAGTTGAACCAGCAAGGCCCAGCGCACATGCTGGCCTGCTGTGTGTCCGCCATGGACACACACATGTCACTGCCCATTGCAGTCCTGCATCATCAATGGTGCAGGTACGTGCTACAGCCACAGTTCAGAGCGTGCTGGCATGCTTGCATGCCAGACTGCTGAGACACAGGCTGTGCACCCCACACCCGACTCAACGACACCAGAGTTGGCAGCCCAGTGTGCATGCTGGGTGCAGTGCATGCTGGCTGGTGACAGAGGTGGATGGACCTCCTCCATGTCCAGCAGGTCATCCTCACTGTCTGGACCCACCACCACCGTCCTCTGAAGATGAACAGGATCTGTAACAGAAAGAGGACATGTGAGTGCATGTGAACAACCTTCCCCCAACACCACCACCATGTCATCACTGCAGGTGATGGGCTTCCCACCTGGCTGGAATCCACGTCCTGGCACGCCTCCTCAATAGCACTGCACTGCATTGATGCAGCCAGTCGGTCCTCAGCCGGGTCAGCTCCATCACCACTGGCTGGCCCCCACCAGTGCCAGCACGGCCGCCCTGAGGCTGCCACCTCTCCTTCACCCTCCTGCGGTCTGTCCCAATCTTCTTTTTGCATTCCTGCACGGAGCGCTGGTGGCTTCCGTGCAGGTTCACTGCCCAGGCTACCCCCTCCCATGCAGCCGCACGGGCCTGAGGGGTGCCACGCCATCCACTCAGTAGTGCCTCCTCCTCCAGGTAGGCCTGGAAGAGGGCCTCAGTCTCTGCCGTGGTGAAGTTGGGCCTCCTCCTCCTCCTTCGCCCACCATCCTCACCCTCACCTTGGCTCTGCTCGGTCATGGTGATCTGTATGGGTGGAAGTGGACACCTGTCACTGTGCAGTCTACAGCATTATCCCATGCCCATTGTCCAGAACATCCCACAGCATGCAACTCACCTCTCACCTGCAGTAACCGAATCTGGCCAGCGCAGCCCAATGTCACACTTTTATAGTGCAATGCATGCAAATTAGGAGTGGATCAACTGTAATGAGATGCAAATCGCGCCACTGCGCCTTTGAATGGCTGATCGGATGATTTGCATGTGTCGGCTGAATATCGCGCCATTGCGCTTTTCGCAATACGGTTGAGCTGCTTGCATGCCAGACTGCTGAGACACAGGCTGTGCACCCCCACACCGACTCACCGACACCAGAGTTGGCAGCCCAGTGTGCATGCTGGTGCAGTGCATGCTGGCTGGTGACAGAGGTGGATGGGACCTCCTCCATGTCCAGCAGGTCCTCACTGTCTGGACCCACCACCACCGCCCCTGAAGATGAACAGGATCTGTAACAGAAAGAGAGTGACATGTGAGTGCATGTGAACAACCTTCCCCCAACACCACCACCATGTCATACCTGCAGTGATGGGCTTCCACCTGGCTGGAATCCACGCCCTGCACCCTCAATAGCACTGCACTGCATTGATGCAGCCAGTCGGGTCCTCAGCCAGGGTCAGCTCCACCACCGCTGGCTGGCCCCCACCAGTGCCAGCACGCGCCGCCCTGAGGGCTGCCACCTTTCCTTCACCCTCCCGCGTCTGTCCCAATCTTTTGCATTCCTGCACGGAGCGCTGGTGGCTCGCAGGTTCACTGCCCAGGCTACCTCCTCCATGCAGCCGCATCGGGCCTGAGGGGCCACGCCATCCACTCAGTAGTGCCTCCTCCCAGGTAGGCCTGGAAGAGGGCCTCAGTCCCTGCCGTGGTGAGGGCCTCCTCCTCCTCCTTCGCCCACCATCCTCACCCTCACCTGGCTCTGCTCGGTCATGGTGATCTGTATGGGTGGAAGTGGACACCTGTCACTGTGCAGTCTACAGCATTATCCCATGCCCATTGTCCAGAACATCCCACAGCATGCAACTCACCTCTCACCTGCAGTAACCGAATCTGGCCAGCGCAGCCCAATGTCACACTTTTATAGTGCAATGCATGCAAATTAGGAGTGGATCAACTGTAATGAGATGCAAATCGCGCCACTGCGCCTTTGAATGGCTGATCGGATGATTTGCATGTGTCGGCTGAATATCGCGCCATTGCGCTTTTCGCAATACGGTTGAGCCGGCTGAGCCAATAGCGCAGATCTGTGACTGTGCGGTACACTGCATTGCGCATGCCCAGGTAGCTTACGCAGGTGTTCACACGCTGATGACGTGCTGTGCGCGATCGGCAATTCAGGCTATGGCCACCATTGTGCCAGTGGTGCTACAGCACTGGGCACTATATGGCACTGTGGCACTACTGCGCAATAGTCCACTGTGGCACTGGCAACGCAGGTGGTCGGTCGCCAAGAGGATGCATAGACATCAGATGGCACTGTGCGTGGCCTCGCGCCATAGACCCCGCCCTGGTGTCCGACCTTTGCCCCCTGGCACTGTTCGGCTGCCATGTGTACGGCCCTATTGCGCTGTCTGGTGACAGCGCTATGTAGACCGATGGCGCTGTACGAACAGCACGATTGGAACCTATGGTGGTCAATTGCGCAACATTTCAACGTGGGGTTGCCGCGCTGCGGGGCGCCATATTGCCTGCTGTAAAGTTGGAACAATGGCATGCAGGAGGGCACTCCAATGGAGCCCGGTGGAGGTGGCCAACCTGGTGGCCCTGGTAGAGCCCCACTATGGGGCACTGTATGGGGAGGAGCCCCTCACCATGGCTCGAACCCAGGTCTGGCTGCAAGTGGCCAATGACCTGGTGGGGATCACAGGGTGGCGCCAGTCTGCCGAAAGAAATGGCACAGGTACAGTGACTCACGAGGAGGGAGCCAGAGTTGCATGAGAGGCCACGGTCACGTGCCAGGAGGCGCATGCCTCAGGCCAGGTGGGTGTACCATCTATGCACCTGTATTCTCCATAGGGGTGTGAGTGTGTTTGTGGCTATGCATGGGTGATGGCTCTGACATGGTTGGCTGTGTCAGTGGTGCAGGTGTGAGATGCATGGGTCTGGCTGTGGGCAGGCACTCTCACTGGGGCAGGGGGCAGTCTGCTTTGGAGTCACACTGATGTTTTTCTCAACATTTGTCTCCCACAGGCCGGGCAGAGAGGATGCAGGCACGGGATGAGGAGGGCCGTGGCAGGGCCCCCGTGGCGGTCGGTGGTGCTGCGAGGGGTGGGCCACAGCAGCAGCAGCCACAGCTGCTTGCGGAGTGTGAGTATCATTACATCATGGATGCTATTGCATGCTGGAGGGGGTGGGCATGACCACCAGCCATGCACAACACAACCATGCACGACACAGGTGACATTCATCACTGTCCAGTGTCACTGCACGTCTGTGTGTGCGTCACTGGTGGTCCATGCATGCACTGGGCACATGGCTGTGGAACTGGCATCGCACCACATTGCCACGCCACTTGACAGCCTTGTTTGTGCTGTGATGACATGGGCAATTGTGTGCAGTGGTGCACATAGCTGGTGCCGCCTGGTTGGCCTCTATGTGCATGGTCACTGTGGGTGGGTGCATACCATCACAGGTGTGGGACATTGGGCTATATGGCTTGCAGGTTGGGTGGTGTTCAGGGTTGTGGTCAGTCACAGCCATTGACTGTGTTCCCATTTCCTAGGCCTCATTGTGCTCGCAGTATTGAGCGGGCTACAACAGCTGACCCGGTTTCATGGAAAACCGGACCATCCTCCAGGATATACAGCGCCATGGGCTACGGAGGAGGCACAGCCAGGCAAGGACGGCACCAGGCAGCGAGGACCAGCCTGCTAGGCCTTAGTCGGGCTTCCTTCCCACTACTCCCATCCTCCCACCCTGCCTTCCTCTCCAAGTTGTTCATCCCTACCCCTTGCCCACCCTACCTTGTACCCCTAACCCCCTTATAAATAGTTTTGTTGTTGTTCATTTTGTACTTTACATTTTCTAATATATATATATTTTGATATGAATACTGTGTTGGTCTCTGATTTGCAGCTGGCTATGGTTGCTCAGTTGCAGTGGTGTGCATGCCATCTGGGGTGGTATGGTCCTGGTATGTGTGTGTGTGTGCGTGTGCATGGGGAGGTGTCTCCAGTGTGGCAGTGACTTTCTGTTGGTCTTGCCATCTGCTGCCACCCACTGCTGGGTGCACAGGGTGAGTCTGGCTTGTATGGTTCTCTGCTACACGAAGCTGACGTGTGCCGGGGGGGATGCATGGTGTTTCCTGCAGTGCCAGTCACTGCACATGGGTGGTGTCTTGGGGTCACGGTACAGGGTGTGCTGTGCATATGGGGGGCTGATGTGCACTGTGGTTGTCAACCCCCTGTGTGTGGCAGTCTCAGTCTGCCAGTGGTTGTGCTGGGGCATCATGGCCCTGCTGTGCTTTGTTGGCTTGTCCCCATGGGCCAGTAGATCATCCGTCCCACCCCCAGTGATGCTGTGCTAGGGGTGTGCAGGTGTCTTGTTGGTTCTGCAGTGTGTTCCTGTGCCCATGTGTGGCATGGCTGGCAGTGGGCCCCAGCCTGCCTCCCTGGTTGTGCAGTTCCATTGCTCTGCTGGGGGGGGCTCTGCTTGTGCTATGGCACCTCTGGACTGCTCAGCTGGGCTGGCCTTGTTGCGCTATGGCACAACCTTTCTGCTCAGCTTCCCCTTCCTGGTTGCGCTATGGCACAGTTTGTGCGATATTCAGACGTTGGCTGCTTGCGCAATTTGTTTTGCTCCATGTTTGAATATCACATCTGTTGCGCATATGCGCAATTAAAATTGTGCTTGCTCCTGCTGTTGCGCACATTTTGGGAGCAGTTTGAATATCTGGGCCACAGTGTATATATATATATATATATATGGCAAAAAACTCTGTTTAATGCATCAGTTAGGATTGTTCCACAGTGACAAAAGCAAGGAAATTCGGTGTTGGTTGAAAGCCCCCTTCGACCCCCCAACCTACCCCCCCAACCGGCATTGGGTGCACATTGGGGTCATCAGCCCTAACTCTCACCCCAGCACATGTGGTAAAGAAGCAGAGGTATAGGAGAATGGGGTGAGAGTTAGATCGACGACCCCAACGCTGCATCCGATGCCGGGTTGGGAGGGTGGGCTGGGGCCCAAGGGGCTTTCAACCCTAACACCAAATTTCCTCGCTTTGTTGCTGTGGAACAACCCTAACTGATGCATTAAATGGATTTTTTTGCCTCTAATTTCCCTTCTTTTTGAGAATGAGGACGATAAATAGTGAATGGAATGCGGTGGCGGGAGCATGGGGCCCAAAGGGCCCACCACGTGATGTCTTGTTACATAGTAACAGGAACTGCAAAGCAAACACAAGTGGCAATGATGACACACATGGTAAAGCAAACGGAAATGGTAAAGGAAACGGTAATAGAAACGCAAGCGCAAAGTGACACCAAAGTGAACAGTGATGGAAACGGAGACGCAAATGCAAGTGCGTACGGAACGCAACTGGTAACGCACATGGTGATGGTACCGCAATTGGAAATGCAAATGGTAATGGTAACAGCAACAATAACACCAAAGAAAACAGAAACGGAAACCAAAATGCAGACGCATACAGAAACGCAAACCGTGACGCGCACAGTCATGGAACCACTATTGTAAATGCAAATGGTAATGGTAACAGCAGCAATAATGCCAAAGGAAACAGAAACAGAAAGACGAAAGTGGAAGCGAGTATGGAAACGCAAACTGTAACACGCATGGGCACGGTACCGCGATTGTAAATGCAAATGGTAACAGTAACAGCAACAATAATGCCAAAGGAAACAGAAACACAAACACAAGCGCGTACGGAAATGAAAACTGTTACGTGCATGGTCACGGTACTGCAATTGGAAATGTAAATGGTAACGGTAACGGCAACAGTAATGCCAAAGGAAACAGAAACAGAAATGCAAACTCAAGCATGTACGGAAATGCAAGTGGTAACACGCACGGTCATGGTAATGTGATTGGAAATGTACAATGGTAATGGTAACAGCGACGATGATGCAAAATGAAAGACACACGCAAACAGAAGGTTGATCGCAAATGCAAATGGCAATGCACAGGCTGATACAAAAAAAATGAAAATATAAACAGTAATGGAAACGCAAATGGTAACAGTAACGCAAACAGAAGCGCAAACGAAAATGCAAACCATAATGCACACGGTGGCGTACATGGGAATTGTGACGCGAACGGTAACGAAAAGGCAACTGTAAATGCCAACCGGCACAGTAACAAAAGGGCACACCCTTCTTTTCCCAAAAAACTGCATTGAAAAAGACAGTGAATACAAAGAATATATACATAACAATGGGCCTCGGAGCAGAAAAGGAGGACTTGGAATACTAAATTGCTTATATCTCAGGAACCGTACGACGTAGAAAAAAAATTAAAATTTCATATGAATTATGACACTCCTGGCAAGTTTTGTACTTAGCCCCCAGATAGGGGGCTAAGCATTTTTCTGACAAAAAGCCCGTATCTCGCACCGTTTCCGAGATACAGGCCCCAAAAGGTGCGACGGACTCCGTAATGTTATCCTATGGGAAAAAGCGTCAACTTTGGAGTGCCATAACTTTGCAGCCCTCCAATATTTTTTCACCAAACCACCAAAAGGCACATCTGTGGCATGTTGGCTGTCTTCCCTCCACATTTCAGCCCAATAGACGAAACCGTTCTTTTGCAGCAGGGTGGCAAAGAATCCCTGTTATTTGGGGCATAGTGTCACAAAATAGTGTCGCAAATCACGACACTTTCGCAAATGAAATCACAAATGTGTCGTGAGTGTGACACTACTTTGCGACACTACTTTTTCCAGAAATTTGAAAAACATATTTCTGGGGTGTTTAATCCCAAAATAAAGACATGGCTAGCATCCTGAGGGTCTGACTAGGTAAACACAAAAATAATTTTGTCCCTAGATGGTCCCAATTTTAAATGCCAAACATTTTTCTGATCACCAACTGAAAACAAAATGGCAGATTTGCGACTCTACTAGGGCCATTTGAGACACTAAATAGTGCATTTGCGACACTGTCGAACTTTTTAACTTTTCCCATTGACTTATAATGGGAACTTGTTTTTTGAATAATGTTTGAACCGTTCAATATTTTTTCACGAAATCTTCAAAAGGCACATGGGGGACCCTGGCCGCATGTTCCCTGAAGTTTTCAGACCAGTCACGCAGCTACGCGACCCGCAAGCGCAAGCAAATAATTCACTAAAAACCATAAACGTGCGCGCAGATCTCACTTAATAACTCCACAGCCATATATCTGACCACTATGAAAGTTGGCATATCCCAAGATGTATGGTTCTTGATCGTGCATTCTAAATTTCAGGCAAATCCGTTGATAGGTGATATATATATATATCTATGTTAATATTAAAGGGGAAACAGTAAAAAAATCCAATGGAGATAGCAAAGCGATGTAGTGAATATTTGTGTTCCTTATTGAAACCCAGTCACAACTCAGTCCCCTGTCCCTGTACATTACCAGGAATGCCAACAGAATTAATATAACTACAGACAACATACTACAAAAAATTCAGGATAAGTGTAAAGTTTCCACTAAAATGCTGAAATTAAATAGTGAGATAATCCATAACTAGGCACCCCCTCAAAATATTTTTTTAAAAAAATAATAAATACAGGTTCTGGGTAAAATTCTAGAATCACTACTTAAAGATTTAAGTTAGCTACATGATTAAGTGATTTCAGTACAGAGAGCAACAGGGATTCACAAAGGGACAATCATGTATCCTAAATATAATCTGTCTCTATGAAAACGTGATCCAATTCTTGGACAACAATACCTCATAGACATAATTTCTGTTATACCTTGCAAAACATCTGCCACTGTACCACATTTAGCAGCCATTGAAAAAATGTCTTCACTCATTATTCATCCCTGTATTATAAACATTAGAACCCAAATCAGCCAAACCATATGAAAAGTCATCATTGTAAGCCTTGTGTATTATGCAGACTGTGATACTTAACAGTTGTAGGGTAAATTAGTGCATCTGAACTTAGTTGCTGCATATGCATCTCAGTTGTTATTGGGTCCTGACCATGTTCACCCTTCCTCAAGCCAAGTTAGCTACAGTATGTCTTACAACTCCTGGTAGGTAACATCAGTTTAGCTTATATATTACTGTGGCAAACTGCTATTTTCAACAAGAAGTTAAAATTTTAAAAAGACAATGATGTGGACTAAGAAGCAACTTGTGCAGGTGAATCATCTTGCTAGCCAAGATATTTCCATGTTGCGTTCAGTAAGCCTAACCAGTGGGATCAGAAGGGGAGAGGGATACAAATCTAAAATAGAACCATTTAACCCATTTGTGATTTAAAGTTACATTACAGAAATGCAGCCTCCAGAACTGGACACCATATTCCAAATGAGGCTTCACCAGTGATATGCACAGCGGCATCACCACCTCCTTTCTTCTGCTGGTGATACCTCTCCCTATGCACCCCAGCATCCCACCAGCTCTCCCCACAGCCTTGGTACATTGTTTAGCTACCTTTAGTTCATCCAATATGATTCCCCCCAAATTCCTTTCCTGTTTGGTGACCATCAGTTCCCCCCCTCCCTGTAATCCTCCCCGGGTTCCTTCAACCCAAATGCATGATTTTGCACTTTTTTGCATCAAATCTCAGCTGCAACACTTTGGACCATTCCTCCAGTTTTCCTAGGTCTCTCCTCATTTTTTCCACCCTTTCCGGGGTGTCCACCCTGTTGCAGATCTTAGTGTCATTTGCAAACAGGAACACTTTCCCCTCCAGCCCCTCCGCAGTTTCATTTGTGAAGACATAAAATAGGACTGGGCCCAGAACAGATCCCTGTGGCACCCTGCTGGTCACACTCCTTTCCTTAGATTGAGCACCATTTACCATGACTCTCCATCTTCTATCATTCAACCAGTTCCTAACCCAATTTACCACCTTGTGACCCACTCCCAGGCCGCCCAGCTTGTTCACAAGTCATATGTGGAACGGTATCGTAGGCCTTACTAAATGCAATTCATGTTTATGTTTAAGCCCATGAAACACCCTTATCAAGTTAATGCATTTGCAGCCGTAGTGGCTCTGCCAGAATTTGTTTATATTGCAGTAGTTACCACACCAGGGATGCTGATGCTGCTAGCAGGGTGGAGCTACAACTGTTGCAGAACACAAACTGTAACTGTTTAAACTGATAGAAACAAGTAGCAAAGAGGGCCTCTATTTGTAATCCAGAGGATAGATGGCCAGGTGGCCTCCATAGTTCTTCTGCCTGGGCCTTTGGCAATGTCCTGCCCAGGACTTCTCCCTCAGTTTGTGGCACAGTACACTTTCTCCCCAACTGCAGGGTCAAAACCCTGGTGTTTACTCATGGTTCTATGCCTCAAATGACATCTCTGGTGCAGGTTGCTGGGAAAGGCTAGATAGATGCAGCTGCTCCCAGCTGGGATGCAGGCTTCCCCAGGCATGCTAGTGATTTCTCACCAGCGTCACTTCTCTCTCTTCCTCTCTTTCTCTCTCTCTCACTCTCTGAGGCATGGAACCTGGAAGAAGGCAGTGGCCTTCTCAGACTTTAAATGCAGCAGAAGCTCATCCCCCAGAGGGTAAAGTTAGTGGTGGGGCAAGAAAACCTGAGCTCCAAACTTAACTTTATACTGTAGTTTTATTTAAACCTGCTTCTTCTCTTCACACACACTTTCACTTGGATCCCAGACACTTCAGGTCTGCCAGGACAGTAATGCCTGGACAGAAAGTGGCACACAGGCCCACACTCCAGTTACACAGTGACTCACTCTGGCAATCTAACTGAAATGGCCTTGAGCCCTGGAAACAGCCCCTTATATCTGATGTGAAACTTGACACCTGATTGGTCAGGCTTGTTCCAAGGCAAAATAGTGTTTAGTACACAGCTGGATCCTTACAGACTGAAATTAGTGGGCAAAGTTTGGTCCGATCTCTGACCTCTTTACCTTGCGGCTCTGTAGGCTGTGGTGTAATGGGGGCCACCATATTTGTTTAAATGCAGTCCCAACTTTGGCATATTGTTGCTGCGTCACATAAAGCCCCTTCTGGTTGCTGAAAGGATGTCCTGGCACCAATGACTGTTCTGGGACCAGGGATGTACTTGGTTGGCTGGGCACTAAGCCCATTGCTGAGTCAGAGCCCTACTGGGGAAGATAGCCATCCAAGCTGCTTTCCCCACTGGTATGCATGCACACTGTGTTTAGTTCTCCTTCACAGCTCACTGCCTGTCCTGGGCCATGAAACCTCTTTGGAATGCGCCCAATGGCACATTAAATAATTGTTCCTGGCTCTGCTACCTGCTCCAGAGTGAGGATCTTAATTCAAAGTGGATACGTGGCTCTGGTTTTCCAGTGGAGCTACAGCTCAGAGATACATGCTTCTGTGCATACATGACAGTACATCAATGGCCGCTTGTGCTTCTCACTCTATTCCCTGCCCTGATGCCTCTATTGGGCTGGGGGGGGTCAGACAACTGTGTGTCAATCCTCTTCTTGCACCCTATCTTGACTCAATAGAGACAGGAGAGGCCCCCAGAACAGGGGGTAATGTGTGACTCCAGCCATAAAGATCCTGAGAGGAGCCCTGGTCTGCATCCCTCCAGGACTCCTGGCTGCAAACTCTGGTGCTCAGCCAATCCCCCCATCAGCTATCCTGGGGGTCTAGAGGGCAAAGATCCAGGAAGGGGCAAGGAGAGGAGGCAAGAGGACACAAGATAAGCTCCCAGAAGTGGAGGGGGGGGCTTACAGTTGCTATGCCTTGGAACCATGTATCACATTCATTACGTAACTGAATAAAAATAAAGTTAAAAAAAAGAAACACAATGGGGTCCATATGTTGCTTGTTTGTGTCCCGCAGAGGCAGTCTTCACATGGATGTGAACTGCCAGCTGAAGGGAGGAGGTGGAGATGAATATTTGGAGGACAGCAGAGACTTGAGCCATGCTGTTAGGTTTGCAGGGCTGCTGGGTTTATGGGTTTTATGTATTAGTGGTTCTCGAAAGACTAAAAAATTAATGTCAGAAAGTAGGTGTATAAAGCTGTGATGTATTTGATCTTGTTCAATGCTGCCTGGTGAAGCTGGTATAATGATGAAATCAGTACTGTCATGTATTTCATACTTGTACCTACTGTATGATGTTATTTGCTTTCTGTCATTTTTTCTTTTTTATTTATTCAGTGTTAGATATACTGTGTGTTCTTGTACTTGAAACTCAATAAACAGAAGTTAAAAAAGGTAATTATTCACTGGACTGAGTGAAGCCCCCCACTGAATGATTGGCATGTCCTGGAGATGCTGATTGGCTCCTCCTGCTGCATAGTCAACCCCTGGTGGCCCACACTGATGGAAGCCAAGTGGGCAGAATTATTCTGCCAGTAGCCCCATCCTGATGTTTGGCTGCAGAACCTTTGATGCTGGCTGTTTAGCTGACAGACTGTGGGCAAAGTCCGAAACCTAGACATTGGTCTGTCCTCCAGATCAGGTCATGGAAAGATCCCCCACCAACATCTGCTATGAACAAAGCTAGGTAAGTCTCTGACTGAGTTATGGTAGTAGAGGCTGGATTGAAGGGAAGAAAAAGTGAAGGAAGCAGGGAAGGTACTGTATATAGAAAGTTAAAAAAATACAGAACAGATTAATGAGAAATCAATGTCTTGAACTGGGATTGCTCAAAGAAAAATATAGCCAAGATGCCAAATCCCACTAGTTTGACATAATATCCAGTTGCCGGGTGGCTCCTTTGGCCAAGATCCTTGCCCAGCAGTGCTAGTTTTAGCAAACTGAACATGGGGGGGGCTTCATCTTCTTCCATTACTTCCCCCCTCAGCTACTGAGACCACCCTCTCCTAATCTGCACTCCTCCAAGCTACTCACTCGTCCCACCTGCTAGCTTGTTTAACCCTATTACCATAAGCAGTCATCTGGTTTAGAAAACTGTTCAACAGAGCTTCCACTGGGGCCACTTGTGCTACTTTCCCCGCAGCGGCCACAGCAGCCGCTTCAGTGCTGCTGATGCAGAGATCCCCCAATACCGAACACTAATATCAGATCAGATAGCAGTGCAAAGTCCCCAGAATATGAGGGCAGGTGGCTGAAAATGAAAGAAACATATCAGCATACACATTAATTGAAAGAAAAAATGCAACCACATGTCCGTTCAGTTATTCTTTCTCCTGACAAAACAGCAGGATTACCAGTTATTCTTTCTCCTGACAAAACAGCAGGATTACCTTTTTTTGTTACACATACAGATGCCTTTTTGACGTATAATACTTGGAGGGGTTGAGCAGTTCAGCAGGTGATTGCCAGCAGCTGACTGGAGATTGGGGGTTCACATTAGGGGAGGGTGGTGGGTCTCAGCAGCTGGGTGGGTCTGTTTTGGGGGGTAAAGCAGGAACCCTAAGTGTAGGATGTTAGATCTGGTGGCATCAGTAGAGGAACATAGGAAAAGCCCCCAAAAATGCTGGTAGGCCTCAGTTTGAAATGAGGCAGCTGATCATTGCATGTTAGTCATCAGTACCTGGTTTCCAACATTATAAATGCAACATTTTATCAAAAACATGGCCATCTGAAATTGAGACTTTACTTCATGCTGCTGTCTGTCATGAAGGAGCTCACCCATTTCCTGGGGACTGGAAAAGGGTAGGAAGCCTCTGACAGATGTGGAAGTCACAGAGCTTGTCTGCCCAGCACAGAAGGGCCAAGGGTGTTAGTGAAAGGTCTCCTGAGATAGGAGTGGGGATGGAAAGTAAGATCACCCAGGGTCTCAGTAGACAGTAGACAAGCTTGATCGGTAACAGAGGTAGGCCAGGCCTGATGGGATCTCTAGCACTAAGCCACAAAGACAGGCAAGGGATAAACTGAATTGTCAAATGTGGTATATAAACCCAAATGCCATTCCTTTAAAAGTGTGATAGACTGCAGCTGACTTCAAACAAAGAAAAAAGATTGGGTGCCTTGCATGCTAGCAGAAAAATGCAACTTTAAGGAGGAAAAATCAGTCAGAGGAATATGAAAACAGAAAGGCCAATCTCATTTTCTGTTCCTATTTTCCCTTGATGGATTCATCTTCCTTAACGTTTTATATTTCCTGCCTGTATGTAATGCTGCCTATCTTTCCTCATAATTGGGAATGAACAGAGTTGCCCCTACCGCATGCCTCGTGATCACAGTCAGTCTCTGCCACCACTTTTGGTACACCATGTCTTACTGCAATTTCAGGACAGGAGGCTATTTCTCTACAGTCAGCATAACATGGACATTTAAAAAAAAGGGAGAATTTAATTTAAAACTTAGGCAGATGGCCACTGACAATCAGCTGCCATGTCAAATTTTATATCAAGCTCTGCTATCTCTTCACAAAGTGCAGCAGCAATAGATTTACTGAAATATGGTGATAAATGTCTTCTTTATTCACATTCAGAAAATTCTGGATCATAATCACAACGTGGCAATCTATACTTTTAAGCATAATGGAAGTTTCAATTACTTAGATAATACTGTGATATGAGGAAAATTGGTTTACAGCATTTAATTTTAAAAGGCTTGTTAAGTGCAGATAATAGAGGTATATTTTGATTCTGAATGTACTGCAGGTGGGCGTGAGGTGGTGGTGTAATACATACTGCCATTATTCTGTATATGTGGGGTCCGGAATCAGCTGCTGTGTGCATCTTGAAGGATTTGTTCATTTTTGCTTTGTGTTTTTTTCTGTTATTATATCTGCTTTTCTAATCTAGTTTACTATTGTTCAAGAGAAGCTTGTAGGTAAGCATGGTAGTCCCAGCCATCATGCAATAATTCTATGTAGGATGAGGGCTAAGAAAATCTGTCAAAACTACAGTCTTAAAAACAGCATGCCATGGAGCCTATGTCGTTATAGCACATGGTGGCTGCTCTTAATTGTGCTGTACATCTTTTGTTTGTTTTTTTAAATGTTGATACAAATGAAAACCTACAAACATTTAACCCAATAAACATGCCTGCCCACCCCCACCACACACACAAATTTGTACCAGGGGCAAAACAAATTACACACCCATTTGGAAATCATATTTATGATTTATACCAGTTTCCTGGCACAGCTTCCCAAGATGAGAACTTCCACCTCACTCTAAGTAACAGATGTGAGTGGGGGTGGAGAGACAATTTCAGAGCCCAGGAGTAAAGGTGTAGAAGATGGCACCACAAGGTGGATACTTACATTAAGGTGGATACTGGGGATTATAAGTGAGTGTGGGGTGGCACTGCTCAAGAGAATTAAGCAGCAAAAATGAGAAGAGAACAGTCCGGAGAAAAATAAAAACAGGTAAAGCTGATCTAGTCAGTATGTGCTACACAAAACCTTCACAATGCAAGTTCTATGAAACAGAAAAGGATTGGAAATGGGCTGGACCTTTTGGACTTGTGGTTGAAAACTATTGACCCTCATGACTGAAAAAGCACCACCAGGGGCAATACTCATCCTTTGGTTTCAGACATTATAACCTTCAGTTGGTCACTATCTCATGCCCATATATCAATCATTTTCAATGATAATGCTTGTGATCAGTTTCTATGTGTCAAATATATCAACAAGTGCTTTAACAAGAGATGTGCAAGAACAAGGGGACACAATTTGAAGATGGGGGGCGGTTCAGGAGCAATGTGAGGAAGTATTTTTTCACAGAGATGGTGGTGGACACATGGAACAGCCTTACCGAGGAGGCTGTGGGGTCTAAAAGCGTGGGAGGATTCAAGAATGCATGGGACAGACATAAGGCAATTTTTGTGGGGGGTAGGAAGAAATAAGCTATTGGTTAACTAGGATCTGCAGCTTATCCTGTAGGTAGGGAAATGGGCAGACTAGGTGGGCCAAGTGGTCATTATCTGCCGTCAAAGTCTATGTTTCTATGTTTCTATATAATGTGAATTTAAAAAAAAATTACAAAGACATAACTCAAGTGAGTGGTTCTGGAAACATAAAAAAAGAAAGAATATCAAGTGGAAGGAAGAAAGAAAGAAAGAAAGAAAGAACCTCAGGTGGCTCATAGTGTGTCCAAAACCATGAATTATAATTATTTTAGAGTACATTACAGTACAGTAACCCAATTATTATTTGGGTTTTTCTTTAATTTTAAATAAAAAACTAATGACCATGATCTCTTTCCTAGTCGCAGTAACTCCCTGAAGAGTTGTTCACAGGGTCAAAAAAACCTTTAAAAAGATACTGTACAGTTCCTTTATAGAAAACCCCAACTCTTGAAACCTCCAGGCAGATGTAAGGGTTATTAAAAGGCTACTAACCAAAGATAATGTCTAGTCACCATGTTAAAATACATGACTGCAGTTGCAACTGGATCTTCTTCATAATCTCAAGTTTTGACTAAGAACTCTGCAATTTAACCAACCTAGTCAAGAGTGGCCCTTACCAGAATAAGCACAGAGCTTAATGCAGAGAAGCAGAAGCAGCCTCATGCACCATCTCAACAGAATACTGCGAGCTCAATTCTCATAGGTTGACACAGGGCTTGCACAAGCCCTGCAAAGCCTGCACTGCGCCGACCACATTGGCGCACTTGCCCAGTTCTAAAAGGTTACACGCATTTGTAACAATTAACCTTTTTTATGGCAGCTTGTACCAAATATTTGGTGCAAACCCCCTTAAAAAGGTCTGTGAAGTTAGATGACCTTCTTTGTTGAATATAGTATCAGTGGGTCCACTTTAGTTATGCCAGTTAATTTCACTAACTTTGCCATATCAAAATAGCACAGGCTAAGAGAATAGAGACAACATTTTAGGAGAGCAGAATTTTCTTCTAGCCATTTCCACTCTTTGCTCAACATTACCGCTAAACCATGATACACTAGGATTCATACTAGGAGAGTTACAAACTGAGAAGGCCAGCCACTTGGACACTTTCCATATAGCATGGAAACATTTACTGGTGGCTCCCTAAACCACCTATGAGCACTTCTGCTTCATTATGGAATCTTCCTCATCAATCCAACATCTGGGTACTTTCCTCAGGCACTGGCCAAGTACCTGAGAGAAAGCAACAGGTGTCCCAGAACAAATCCGTAGAGGTGAATTTGGTTACTACTGATGGGGGGATCTCCCACCTCTCGCTCCCATAATTCATACCCGGCCATTTCTCTGGACTGTAACACCTCATCCTTTAACACACTTTACTGTGTAGATTCTTGTTAAATGTATTTCACATTCTATCTACTGTCTTTACATCCCATTGGTGCTGGACTTGAACATACTTAATAAGTGGCTTTGTCCATTACTCTAGACCCCCCACAGAGTTAAACAGTCCAATCCCCACATCTTCCAAACTGTACTTGGTCGTTTTTTCCTGACCCCACAGAAACAGTCCCTTTAGTTTCATCTTGATGCAGGTGAAAACACATGGCCCTTTAGCAGAGCGAACTCACCCTTCAGTTGCAGGTGCCCCACAGGCATTTCCTCTTCAAGGAACTCTCTTACAGAGCTTCTGGTGCCTCAGCACAAACTTAAACCAGGCAGCTTCTTTTCCCTGCCTAGCCGGACCAAGGGGGTTGCCCCTGGAAGCAGGCTGATTCCTTCCCCCCATCCCCGCAGGGATGGGGCCCTGAAACACTGAAAGCGGTCTTCACCACTTCAATATGCTCTTCTTGTGTTCCTCTTCAAGTGAGAACACACACCTAACAACAAGAGATAGTGCTTTGTCAGAGCTTAGAGCTCTGAGGGCATGCTTACAGCAGAGCACCTCTTTCAGACTGCACACACTCTACTGAACTCTTACAGACTCACTTTCAAATTCCCCAACGTTCTACTCTAACCTCCAAATGCAACATTCCAGTGTGGCTTATGCAGCTGCAACAGTTCTAAATGATGTCATCCCTCAGTCTCAGTTGAGACTGAGAACAAAGTGAGACAATGTGAAATCCATTTAACTGGAGTTTCACAAGCTGCCTTCCCTGCCTACCACTAGGTCTTACTGGAATTCTAGTAACCCCGGGTAACAGGGGGGTTACATCATAATATATCATACAGCTGCAAAATGTCTCTCTTTAACCATCTGGTTTGCAGTGACATTAATTTAAGGTGGCTTAATCTGGTGTCATATGAGGCTGTTTTTAGTCTACTTATGTATTTGGTTGCCCTCTGCTGAATATTTTCAAGTTTTTTGCTATATTTTCAGTATGGGGGTTCTATACCTGGCTAGCTTGGTCCAGGTGGGGACATAAGTAAGATCTGTAAAGTGGCAAAATGATTTCTGTCTCTCTGCTTTTGATATGTTTTTGATGGACTGGAGTAATATATTAGATTTGGATGTGGTTCCTCAGCATCTAGAATTGACTATATTTTGGTTTCATGTAGCCTTCTGCCGGGGGTATTAGATGCTGAAATTCTTGCTGGGCCCCCATCAGATCATTCACTGGTCTCCTCCTCAATTTCCATCGCTTCCCTTCCTAAAAAAGGTAATAGATGGAAACTTAACAATCAGTTATTAAGAGACACTAATGTAGTAAGGTACATTTCAACACAAATATCTGAGTTTATTGTAAACAATTCTAATTCTACCAACCAGTTGGACATGATGTGGGGAGCACTTAAGGCTTTCCTACGGGGAATTTTAATAGGCCTGGCATCAAGGAGGAAGAAGGACAGAGAGCAATATATGTCTGAATTGTTGACTCAATTAAAAGTAAAGGAGGCCAATTTATCTCCCCATTCTACAGAGGATGATAAGCAGGAGGTAATTAAACTGAGGGACACATATTTAAAAATATTGGGCAAACAAGCAGAATTAGCTATGTTAAAAACGAAGGCTAGTTATATCGATCAAGGGGGAAAAGCGGGTCGCATGTTAGCAAGGCGTATTAAACAGATGGAATCCTCTAGATTAATACCTGCAGTCCAAGCTATAGATAATGGTGCTATTAAAACTTCCCCTAAACAAATTGCGGAGGAGTTCAGGAAATACCTGGAATCGCTCTATTCTGAGATGGAAGCCTCCCCCCCCGCGGAGGAAGAAATTCACTCCTACTTAGTGGGTCTGAATCTTCCCTCTCTATCGGATGTCCAACGGGCTCAACTGGTTGTCCCTATCACTCAGGATGAAATAGAGCGTGTGATAAAAGATCTCCCACTCGACGAAAAAACACCAGGCCCAGATGGCTTCTCATCTAATTTTATAAAGTCTTTACTAAAGAACTGTCCCCAATGCTTACCTCGTTATATCAATACATCCTTAATGGTCAGGCAACTGATAGATCTTTATTTAAGGCACTTATTGTACTACTGCCTAAACCAGATAAACCATCAGATCAGGTCTCTAGTTACAGGCCCATTTTGTTACTTAACTACGATGTCAAAATTCTTGCTAAGTTGCTGGCAGACCGCATTAACAAAGTTTTGCCCGACTTAATTGGGGGGGAGCAAGTCGGCTTTATGAAAGGGAGATCATCTAGTGATCATCTAAGGACGCTCGCGCATGTCCTCTCTGCATCCGGAGAGTCAGACCTGCCCATGGTGCTAGTCTCTCTGGACGCAGAGAAGGCCTTTGACAGGGTCTATTGGAAATACCTGTTAGCTACAATGGAAACATTTGGCTTTCTTGCTGCTTTTCTGAGTTGGATTACTTCACTATACTTGATGCCCTCAGCAAATATTTCCTGCAATGGGGTAATGTCAGATTCCTTCAGGTTACATGTGGGTACCAGGCAAGGTTGCCCGCTATGTCCTCTACTTTTCAATATGTATCTCGAACCCCTCATCAAGAGTATTTTACAGAATCCCGAAGTGAGGGGCATTAAAATCCATGGTCATGTAGTCAAAAACACAGCTTATGCAGATGACCTTCTGCTACACATATCGCATCCAACCAGGTCCATACCGGTTCTATTAAGAATAATACAGAATTACACTAAAATTTCTAACTATAAACTTAATATGAAGAAAACGGTAGTATACCCTCTTAATAATAGAACCTTTAAGCATGAGGTTACGAAACTAGGATTAGCGTGGAAATCGGATTCTATAAAATATTTGGGACTCGCTATCACAAGGAGTACAGGTCGGATTCAACAGATGAACTTGGATTCTTTGGTCCATACAATTGAGTTAGACCTTAAAAGATGGGCAATGCTTCCACTTACTCTTTGGGGGAGAATTAATTTAATTAAAATGAACGTTTTTCCTCGATTGTTTTATCCCCTGAACATGCCAAATATCTGGCTTCCACTTTCATGGTTTAAGAAAATCCATCGGATAATTACTAACTTTATTTGGAACTTTAAAAAAGCCAGAATGGCTTATCATAAATTAACAGCCCCTAAAATTTTGGGTGGGTTGTGTTACCTCATTTCGGGTTATACTTTTGGGCCAGTCATGTAAATAAATACCTTAGATGGGTACAACCTGCAGTCTCATCGGATACAAATAAGTATGTGCCTCTATGGTTACAGATTGAGTTATCCTGTATCAAGAAACAAGGCCTAGCACCAAAGGCCCTGTTATACCTTAATCCTAAATCTTTACCTGTATCGCTCAGAAAATCTCCGGTAGGTATATCAGTAAAAGCTCACTCGCAGCTATGTACCTTTTTAAAATATAATCAAACTAGAGACCCGTCTCAACCCATAAAAGGTAATCCCCGCTTCGTAATGGATAGTAAACCTCTCAATGCTAAGTGGTTGTCCCAACTGGGTGAGTGTCTGCTGTCCGATGTCATCACACCGGATGGACAAATACTCACCTCAGTAGAAATCTTGGACAAATATCAACTTCCACAAACAGAAATCTTTAAAGTATTCCAACTTCGGCACCTGTTAAAAAAGGCAATGGGCCCAAACCCGATAGTTGTTTCAAAGGTGGACCTCTTAACTGAGTTGGGGCCTTTAGTGGGCCGGCCCCACGCGGTTTCTAAGCTTTACGGCGTATTATTCAACTGGGCCTTTTCCCAAAACCTCGCCCCTATCTCATTCTGGACATCTTTATTTCCTGATGGATCTGTAAACTGGGTAGCATTGTGGCATAGCTGTCACAAATATATTCTTCAAGATCGGCTTAGGTTGATGCAATTTAAATTATTACATAACATCTACTATTCCCCCCAGAAGCTGGCAAGGTTGGGCTTAGTGTCCTCCTCTGTATGTAACAGATGTCAACAAGGAGAAGGAGACCTTCTCCATATTTTTTGGAAATGTCCAAAAATAGTTCCACTGTGGAATGCTATTAAAATGAAGGTTGATACTTTATTGGGATTGGATGACCTTTTCACTCCAGAGATATGTGTGCTCAGGGATGTTGCACATATCCCTGTGAGAAACAGAAAATGCCATATAAGTTTAATTGCAGCTTCCCTCAAGAAAGTAGTTCTCAAGCACTGGAAAGATTCCACCGAAATTCCTTACATAGAATGGTTACAGGAACTGCTTGCCAATCTCAGAATAGAAAGATCGATAGCTATTCTTCACAATAAGCTACCAAGGTTTAATAAAATATGGGGCCCCCTACAACCGGTATACTCCTTGCAGGGTTAGTGTTTGTTTCCTCCTGGATAAATATGGTATTAATGACGGGTGGCTACCCATAGTGCTGGGGGATAAGGGATGAGGGAGTGGGGTGATAGCTGGGTTTAGTGGTGGGTAGACAGAGAATGGATCCTATGGTTATCTGTGATATTCTGGAACGTATGTTCCTTTTTTTTCTCTTGTTTTTAATGTGGATGTATTCTCTGTAATGTAAATGTTTAATAAAATTTGAATGGAAAAAAAAAGATTTGGATGTGGTTGATGTACATTGGGTATTGAACTTAAATGTATCTGAGATCGTCACACCAAGATCTTTTTCTTCAGAAACTACTTTATCTGTAGTGTTGCACAGGGCAAACTGTTGCTGGGGGTTGTTTCTGCCCATATGCATGACACTACATTTTTCCAGGTAAAGGTCATGCCCCATCTACATGCCCATGAAGTCATTTTATTACAGCCCATTTTAAAACTACTGATTTAATCAATGGTACTGCATGTACCTCACAATTTGCTGTCATCAGCAAATGTTGATGTCCAGCTTGTAACCTCAATATTAATATCAGCAATGAATAGTAAGAATATGATGAGGCCTAGTACAGAACCCTGGGGAACCACGCTTGTTATGTTTCCTTGCTTTGAACGATGACCATTTATTGATACAACCTATATTCTATTACACAGAGCCAGTGATTAACTCAAGTTAATTATTTGCAAAGTTATTCCTAATCTGATCATTCTGTCAAGTGATGGCCCAGTGTGGTACGCTGTTAAAATGCTTTTAAAAATCGACATATATGATGTGTGCAGTTTTATTATTATAGTGGGCTTTTCTTACTTCCTCATAGAAGCAAAGTAGATTGCTCACACAAGATTTTCATGCTGTGAAACTGTGTTGTTCTATATACTGAAATAAAAATTGTTAACCATATGATGATTTTTCTAGGGTGTATTTGTGAGTCATAGAATTTGCATCATCTCAGCCATGAGGTATTGCCTTGAAAATAAAACTATTCAATGTTAATTTTCAAACTCTGTAGTGTGGGCACCCTGTAACCACTTCCCCATGGAAGATTTATAGCTGATGAGCCAATGAGAGCAGTAGCCACCTAACTATTCCATGCTTTATATGAAGAAATGTAAATAAGAAATTACCAGTCACTTGCTGCAAAACTGTAAAAACTGCAAAATTTGAATGACAATGAAGTAAATGTAAATGTGAAGACCCCTTTCTTATGCAGGTTCTAGAAGGGAAGGAAGGAAGGAAGAGCATGTATGAGTCAAAAATAGAGTATCCTGTGAACGTGGCGACCGCAATTGAGAGACTGCAAAAATGGTTACTCAGTCATGATGCCTGTGTTCTGGGTTACCTAGCAGGGTAGAAACAGGATACTATGGTGGATAAGGGAAGGCAATGGGAAGTATACACTTGGCAGGGGAGCAACCACACCATGCGAGGGGCAGAAGGGGAGGGAGGGTATGTGGGAGGTAGTGAGGTGATCACCTGCCAAGCTGGCTGTGTGGTGTGGTAGTGAGGGTGATCGGCTGGGGTTGGGAAGGTGCCGAGTTCGGTTCTGGGACAGGCATCATTTTTTGCATCGGGGCAGAGTTTTTTTTCATGTTAAAGCCCTGTCGATGCCTTTGGAGTCGCTGCGAGTGTACATTGCTGTCATTTATTTTCGGTGATGTACACTCACCCAAACGTCGGTCGCCAAACCAGTTTTGACATGGAACCAAAAATACACCCCATAGATCAAACACCATGGCTAGGGTGAGTAATTGTTTTCTTTTGGTAATGACAGTGTACTGTATTTGTGATATCATTAATCCACAGACTACGAGTATTGCATGGGGAGGCAGAGTCTAGCACCCGTTCAGGAAATAGGTTCTGAAGCACTGAAGTACCAGTGCTGGCCTCCCTTCTAGCTTGGAAGTCTAGTCAGTAGTGATAATGGAAGGTGTGTACTGTAGATGATTTGGTTTGCTTTGCATACCTCTAGTAAGGGTATACCTCTTAATACTGTATCTGTGGCAGAAGCAGTTCTACTGTGCACTTCACCCTCTTGTGGGCACTCTAATAGCCTTACCATATCAGAACTGAGTACAAGAGACTATCCAATGAGAGACTGACATTTGTACAGCAGGCTTACCATTTTCTGATGCACAAGCAGTAATAAACAGCTCTCTGTTTTCAATTCTGAACTGTTCAATTCCTTGCATGTAGAAATTTAAAGCCCTCTTGACATCCAGGCTGTGAAGTTTCTCATCTCATGTATTAATGTGAGGCTTTGCACAAAATACAGCGGGATTACTGACTGATCAATGTGAAGTTTTAGAAACCACTTTTAGCAGAAATTTCACATTTATTTTAAGCACCTCCTTATCTCTATTTAACGCCATGATGTCTGGGTCAGTACAAAGTGTTTGCAACTCTCTGGCCCTCCTTGCAGAAGCAACAGCTATTAGAAACACCGTTTTCCAGGTTAAGCATTTGAGCTCTGATAGGAAGATAGGCTCAAAGGGAGTTATCCATCAACTGTGAAAATACCAATATCATGGTGCGACTGGTTTCCTTATAGGGGATACTGGCACTAGGCTTTGAAAAATCCTCTTCATCCCTGGGTGAGATGCTCGGGAATTTTACCTACCTGCAGATTTAAAGACATAAATAGCTGCAGAACACATCAAGGTTGGCCACGGTTCACAAAGATTTACTAAATTATCAAAGAAGGAGAATACTCGGATCTATAAGCTTGGTAGCTTGAAACCAAATGGCCTCAGTGAGAACTGGGACTTGAAACCACATTTATAAGTTAATACATAGTAGCCCCTCGCTATAACGAATGGCTTGGGAGACATGTTAGCCGTTTGTTATGGCTCCCTCATTCGTTACAATGAGGGACGCTATCAGGGTTAGCCAGCTACGTGGCAAGTTGGGAGAAAACTCTGTCTGGCATGCTGCATTATTACTACATACTGTAACTCCTTGCCCCCACTAAAGCTTGGCCAAATGACATTGCCCAATTTGTGGCTGTTAATTTTGTTTCTTTTCTCAGTTTAGTTTTTTTTTCACAAGCCGCTTTCTTGCTCATTCGCACTTTGAATCCACTTCCCCACATCTCTCAATCCCCACCTAACACACCCGACTACTAATATAGTGGACCTGTACATACTGACATACTGTACATTAAGGTGTGGGAAGTGGGACGGGGTTGTGCTTTGTGCTTAATTTGTTTTTTCATTTTTTTTAACATGATTCAGGATTTATGCTTAGCACTTAATGCTTAATGTTAGGTGTAGTACTACATGCGCTTAGTGTAGATCAGTGCTAAAGAAGTCTGTCATCTCCTCTCATGGCTACTACATCTTTGGCAAAGGAGACTTTGATCCACTCTTGACTGGACGGCCATTCCAGTCCGGTCTCTAGATTGCCTCTGTATGCTCTGTATGCGTGTTGGGGGTGGTGGGGGCATCTTGCAGTCCTCTTCTTCTTCCTCACATCTACAGTATTTATATCAATCTAGAATGACAAGTTTAGTCTTTTGTGTTGTTGCGGTGCAAAGTTGCATCCACTGACCTGTCAAATGACGGGGTTATAGTGCCACCTTTGAAAAAGTTGGGAGCCAACAATGCCATTCATTATAGCCAATATTCAGTATAGCGGTGTTCATTATAGCGAGGGGCTACTGTAATATGATGATATGCTGTCTTTTTCTGTGTTACTATATGCTCCTTTATTAGCCCTTTAATGTTCACTGCTAAACTATAATAAAATTGTTCTTTCTGAGAACTGATCTTTTGCATATGATTTGACCTCCCATAGGACTTTGTCTTGTTCTCTCTCGCCACTTTTTTTCAGGTTACCCATGGTTCAGATGTTCTTATTGATCCCCAGAGACTCCAGTTTGGGAGATATAGCACTGGCTATTAAATTTAGGGTGATTGCTTGACATTGGTCCCCTTACCTGATACATCTTCTGTTCTCTCTCTTTTCTCTCTTTTCAACTGGTGCACACTATTATAGCAGCTATTAGGAATCAGTAACTGAAAAACATGCATATCTATTAGATTATAAATATTGGCGCTGCATAGTGAAAACATCAAAGATGTTTGCATGACATTTTTTGTACTACAGTATATTTAAGAAATAGATTGATACTTATACAGTATATACAGTATATAACTATTCTCACTTTTGCACTGAGGAATGTTACGATGTCAATGTGGCGGAGTTAGGCTACACCCTTGGCTGTGGCTGATGGACCACTTTTCTATCTCCTTATTTCCTAGCTACCAAAACTTCTGTTGCACAACAGTTAACACCTTTCTCTTTGCTTTTCTTCTTTTCCCCCCACCCTAGGTCGGCCACCTAGCATAGCTTTTTACTGTCCCCCTACTAAACTTCCTACTAGTTCTCTCTTTTTATTCTTTTTCCATTTCCATCCATTCAGTCCCTGGAATGATGCCAAACACCCGAAGAGTGTTGTGTAAAGTGCATAAGTACATTTTGTGTACAAAAAGCATAAAGGCTATTTTAAATAGGAATAATTACAGTTAATAAAGCTGTTTTAAATAAAAAGGATTCAGAAGCCATATAAACAATAATAATTTTGTGATTAGTACAGTTATAAGAACTCCTTAAGGTATTTTCATAAATTCACACTATAAACCTGTTACTGCATAAGGTTCTACATATGAGAATATGGTATACTTTATACAAGTGCTTAGTCACTGTGGATCAGAAATATAGAGAGTCAATATCTGTGGAGATATACACTGCACCTTTAACTGAACAAGGAAATCCCCTGAAACAACTGCCCCCCCTTTGGTTTTGAAACAACATGCTCAGACATGTAAATAGAAAAGGGCTCAGTCAGGTGACCCCACCAAAAGATATAAAAACCTCTTCACTGAGTTCACTTCTGTGCAGTCCAGTGGGGCTCAGCCCTGAGAGGAGGAGAGAGGTCCTACTGTTTGTGCAGACAAGTTGTTAAATGCAGATGAGAAGGGTCTTAGGAGCTCTAAGATCCAGGACTGTATTGTGTGAGAAACTACTGATGTTAAGTAGTTAATTTCTTTGCAATTTTTTTGTTTTCATTTATTATTTTTATAACTTTTGAAAAATATCACACCACGATGTGTTTTAAACCTATAAATTTGCCTCATCCAATGTTTATTCCTACACGCTGTGACAGTCAACATTTATGAGTGTATATAAGATGATGCTGCTGTCCTTCAGACCACACCCCCCCGATGAAGGCTCACAAGAGTTGAAGTGCTGGGGCCGTGGTTCACGCTTAGGATGAGCAGACTGTTGTAACTGCATTGGCACTGACTTTCATTGAACTGAGGCGCAGCTTATCTTCTATGAAGTACTAAACAAAGTTTGCCTCAACTTTTTGTAGTCTATGCTAGTTTGTGGTGAGTGTTCTGTCTTTGGATATTTGGTGTAGATTACTGCCTGACTCCATTCTGTTTCCAGCTCTCCCTGTGTCCATCAGAACTGTACAGCATGGTGAATATAGAGGCTACTGTGATAGCCCCTCCCCATGCTCCCTGTTCTATAGAGCCTGTATAGAAAACTGGGCTTTTCTTTTTCTGTCCCCTTCCCATGCCCCTACTCTATATGGCCTGTATGGAAAACTGGTATTTTCTGTTCGGTCAAATTCTTAAACGTTGCTTTTTGCTTGGCAACTTTTTTCATGTATACTTCTGCTATCAAATGAGACTGTCACTTCAAAGAGGAAATCAACTGCCTTTCTCTGCAGTGTTACACTCTACTTTTCGTAAAAAGTTTTTTTTTTCTAAGTTTTCTAACATTGGTTTATACATCACATTAATAAAACATCATAGGTTACATTGCTCATTTTTTAATTTTGTGCTGCAACATTAGTTTTTTGTTTTATTTTGTTTTTTGTGGGTGTTGTTTCTCCTGGGGCCCCAGTCGGCCAATCCGTCCTCACAGCCCTTTCTCCGGCTGCCATCTGACCCGTAACAGTCTCCTTGGAGGGCGATCACCTTAACTGCCCCATGGCTTGCCCCCCGTAGTGGAGTGGCAGGGAGTGGCCAACTTCCCCTACGAAGTTACGGATCCACATGGTGATCCCCTCCTGGAGCCGGCGCAGGTGCTCACAGACAGCCATCAAGCTGCTGCGACTGGGTGCCCATTTTCAGGTTTTCTCCCCTGTGGTCTCACAGTGTGCAATGATGCCAGCAACTGGGTGCATGCATGCTCCAGTGCATGCCCCTGTCATGCGTCTGCTGCATCCCACCCCCATGGTATGTGGCTCCGTGCCATCGAGCCCCAGCCTCCACTAGGGGTCAGGTAGGCACTAGCCACTGGAAACCCCCCTTCCCAGAGATGGAGAACAGTCTGTCAGATGCTCAATCCATCTGCTCCCTGCTGCCGCACGGCAACACGTACTCTTTCCCGAACACGGGTCACCGGCATGGTGTGAGGTGTGGCGCCGAGCACCTCAACCCTCAAAGCCACTGGGCCAGCCCTGCAACATTAGTTTTAATGTATGGGAGAGCAGCTTAAAGCTGATGGTGGAAAAGATGAAGTAACATAGTGAAACTCATTCATCTTGAAACTCCTGCTCAATGTCAAAAAAAAACTAAGGCGATGATTTTCTCTCCACTGGCCCCTCATCTCAAAAAAAAAAACAACAGGTAAGGTTCCTCACATAAGCACCATTTTGGGAGAAGCCCTGGAGTTCATGGAACAATTCAAATACCTGGGGGTCTGGACTGACTACAAATTGTCCTTCATTGATCACATTGAAGAACTCAGTAAGAAACTGCATCAAAGGCTTGGTATTTCACTCACTAACACAGGAGGCTAGAAAACTCCTAGTCCAAGCTACCTTCTTGCCTCTCCTAGACTATGCAGATTTCTTATATGGCCATAGTACTAGCACAGCTCTCTCCAAGCTTGATACCCTATACCACAGAGCCCTTAGGTTCATTTTGGATGCCCCTTATGACATGCACCACTGCATCCTCTATTCTTCCATAGGTTGGAGCTTCCTTAGCTTCAGGAAGCAACAGAATGCTATTCTATGGACATATAAGGCAATCACTCATAAATTATCTCAGTACCTCACAAGCTGCCTAACTCCATTGCATCCTTAGTGCCTATTCTCTCAGAAGTCTTACCATCTTATCTCTGGCTATCCCTAAAGTTAAAACTCTCTTTGGTAGAGCCTCAATAAGCTTCACTCTTCCTACGCTCTGGAAGAAGATTCAGAAAATCTCAAGGCTCGCTTCCCCTGTCACGTTCTCCCTCTTCAAATCCTTGTTCCTGAGGACTTTCTCCGAGGTCTGTCATTGCTTCAAGTCAAGGTCTTAACATCACGATTTGATACTGCTTTAAATTCTGGACTTAAACTTCAACCTTTGCTTGAGGCTTCATTTGAGTCCTCCCTTCTGTCATTGTGCAAATCAAGGTCCCAACATCACAATCTATCTTTGCTTCAAATATTGGGCCTAAACCTCAACCACTGCCTGTGGCATCTGTTGTGTTTCTCTTTTAGAACAGTCCTTCTTCCCTAGGCAATCATATCCAGCACTCTCCTATCTCATCTGACCTTCCCTCCCCACTCCCTATACCCCCCTTCCCTTCCCACCCCACTTGCCAGGCCATGCCTACAGTACTTATCAAAGGACTCTTACATCTCAATCTTCTTCACACTTTGACGCTAGAGGAACTGCCACTCCTGCTCACTATGACTCCTCCAATGATGTTTACTGTATCAACTTTAGCTCATTACCTTACATCCATATATCTGTATCTATGCAATTGTATTTAAATGGCACTACCTCCTGTTGAACCTACTGCTATGTTCTGGTGGAAGTATCTTGTTACATGTGATGGTTATATGTTATTATGTTATTATTACTATGTAATTGTTATGTACATTCACTCAACCTGTTATGTCTTAACCCTGTTGGCAATTGTTTTGCCCTAGGTCCATCTTGTAAATGAGCTTGTCTCAATGATGTTCCACCTGGCAAAATAAAGATTTTGATTGACTGATTGATTGATTGATTGATTCCAGAAGAATAGAGTCTACCAATGGGAAAAGCTCAGAAAAGCAGGGATAAACAGTGGAAGCATGTAGGCCATAGCTGTGAATTTATAAACAGGTCTGTAAAGATGGTACAGAGGGTAAAAACACAGGCCTACAAATAAAATAACTGCAGGTTCATGTCCTCTTAGGAGCACTAATCATTACATCTAAGGAAATACGAATTAATGTCAGCTGCTATAAACGTTTTTAACAAGCTACTACCATAGTTTGGCAAAGCTTAGACTGAGACTTAGAAATGATCCTACTTTTTCCTACAAAATCTGGGTACCAGTACAATCATAGCTTTTATAAGCTTGTTTTTCAATTGGAGCAAAGAAAAAATAAGAACTGTTAAAACTTATAAGGTTTTTCAAGCTCAGTTTTGCACAGACTTTTTATGTATTTCTCACCTTAAACTGAGACAAGATATACTGCTTGCCCTATGACAATTTTTCCTAAGCCAAGCAAATCTTCTGGCAGACATTGAGTTTGCTAGAGCCTTATGTGCAGTGTCATTCACATCAACAGACAGCAGATACTGGTAATTTACAGCTTCCAGTCCCGTGTTCATAGTACTGAATGTGCTAAGTGAAGTTTTTCTTTGGATGGTAAGTTCTCAAATAGTGGAAGAACTGTATTCCACAGAGCCTGATGGTAATGTACAGAGTATCAGGTAGGCTGCAAACTTTAACAACGAAGTGGAGGTAGTGTATGTCTTTTTAACCATTAAATCAATGTTTCTGAAATCTCTGTCAGGATGTGTCTTTGAGAAATTAACGTTTGCTTTCTCATTAGCAGCTGACTGAATAATACCTTCAAGGTTAGGATAAGTAAAAATGAACCCCCAGGGATGCACTGCTGGACCAGTTTTGGCATTTGACTGGATAGTCAAGATAATAAGACTGTTCTATAACAGAACTGAGTGATTCCACAGCATGCATCATAAACGTACTCACAGAAAAGCAGCTGGCCTCAACAAAAGCACACATAAGAAGCTAAGCATTGCTACAATTATATATCTTTTATTTGCAGGTAAATAAAAAGTAAAAAGTACCCCACACATACACACACATACTCCTCCAACATTTCAAACCACACTGGCTCTTTTGCTTGAAACATTTGACTGGATGCTCACCTGTGTCCCTCGATCAGCCCCCCCCCCACACAGCAGGTGCCAGGGGTGTGTGGCCACATATAGGTACCCTGCAGAGGTGCACAGTGGTGCATACCATGCACCTTGTGCCTGTCCACTGGTGATGAGCTACTCAGGCTGGGTACGTGTGATCCACGTGTACCTGGCTCCACATTAGTGCAAAGCCCCATTTCTTATAAATTATAACTGAAACTAGCCTTTTGGGAAAACAATTTTCATTGCACTGCTGCTTTAAAGGTGATAGCTAGATAGGCATAAAGACCAACATATAAACAGAGTGCTACAAAAAAGAGAGTGAGCATGAGAGACAGATAGATAGATAGATAGATAAAGAGATACATGTTGATTGACAAAACGTCTGATTTATATAGAGATGATTATCTTTCTGACAAGATTTTTATGGGCAGACACTATTTTGCACATTTAAAAGATTGGTTCTAATGTGCATCTTAATAAATAAATAATTACAAGGCTTCTACAACACACACTTTATTAAAAACATGAACCTCAATAAGCATGAATATAATTACTATTTAACCATTTATCATTTTTCTGCCTGACTTATTGTTCTCTAAGTTTAATTAACAACCAGATGAATTCTGTTTCATGTTCTTGGATGTCAATCACACATGGACATACACCGTTCCTGTAGTTTTTAATTAAACTTTACATTCAATACTATTCAAAGGTTCATGGGGTGGCATAACAAGATGTGAGAGCACCGTATCACGGCACTATATTACCTTGAAATAATAGTTACTGTACATTCAACAGAAATTATTATCTGCATCAGAACCTCAGGAGTTTCAACAACATTTTGTGCTTCATTAAAATATAAGGTCAGAAATGGCTTGAATGGTTAAAATCTAGATATACCCCCTGTTGTCACTAGATGATAGTGTAATAACATTGGCCTAGCAATAGAACTAAAACATATCAAAGGTAGACCTTCAATAAAATTGGAACATCAGACAAAAAGGCAAATTTTTATGCTCATCCTTCACTAATACCAGCAAGTAGAATCTCTTTGTACTGTCCCAGATTCCCTACAGTAAGTGACACTGCAATAGGGTGATACAGAAGCAGGGTGATTCATTTTATTGACAAATAGGGAGATGAGAAAGAGCTGCATTCCATTGTTAAATGGTACATTTTGTTCAGGAATGACCAGCTGATGCAAGCCAAATATGATCCTGTTTTAGAACTAGTCAGAAGGAGTTGCCACTACAGCCCAGTGGTACAGCACTGCACTACCATGCATGTGACCTTTAATCAAGAGCTCACCCATGATCACTAATTTCTCATGGCCCATCACCCCAAATCATTCTACTCCTGCAATATCCCTTGTCCTGTAGGGGGGCCTAGAGCACATGCATCCCTGTCTCTTCTAGATGGTCCAAGAGTAGGCTATGGCACCTAAGGGAATAGTGTGGGAACAGGACATACAGTGAAAGCCACCAGGATGCAATGCAGCATCACAGATTCCTGCAAGACAAAAGGGTTTAAGTGCCATTGAAACTGCTTTGTTTACAGCAGTAATTCTGCTGCAGAACTCTGCAGTATTGTGTTGCATCCTGGCAACTCCACTGAATGAGGAAAAGCAACCCACAGCCATCAGAATAATGGGTGCCAGTACTTACAGGCCCAATGCCACAACTGTACCTGTGCCACGGTTGTTAAGGCTGGAATGTTGCCACTTGTGGCGCTGTAAGAGGAAAGCCATGGGGATTTACAAACTGTGATGAGAACCACTTGCATTCAACCAACAGTTCACTGAGTCATCACGCGACTTGTGTAAAACTGCATTTGCAGCACAGTAATGTAACCACTTAGTCGAAATGGTTGTAAGCTGGATCTTGAAATTAGGAGCTGGGTACATGTACTAAATTTTTTAAGGAACTGAGTACTTGTTGCACAGTAGGATAATTGAATGCTTGTACAACTTAAGGTTGGGTGTATATACCCTCTGTGTCCCTACTACAGAGACTACCACCCTTTCCATGTGCTCAAAAGACAAAGCAACTCATAGAAACGTAGAATGTGATGGCAGATAAGGACCGACTGGCCCACTTAGTCTGCCCCTTTTCCTACTTGCCTAAGACTGCAGATCCTAACTGATCTGCAGCTTACCCTGTTTGTTATTACCTGCCTTCAGGGTAGGTAACAACTCTCGTGAGGATGCTTCCACCTCTAGAGGTGCTGCACGGACAAGGGGTCCTCTTACACCAAAGGTACTTTAGGGAAAAAGTCAAGACAGTCAATACATGGAATGTACAAAGATGATTAGTCCCCTTCAGGAGAAAAAAGATGCATCCTAGAAGAAGAAAGATGCAACTTTGATGAATCAGCAGGAACAGAAGCCACACTTGAGGAACTGCAAATCAGCACTTAAACCTAACTCTCACCAGAATTATATTACTTCCATATTGACCCTTTGGCATGGAGAGGAAAATAACCCCGTGGAGAACAGCTCTGGTATCCAATGCCTTTGGTAGCTATCCCTTCAAACTTTACACCTATTGGGAATTAAGCTACATTATGTACTCCAAGGATTCTAGACTTTGTATATGTTGTTACATTATATGTGGATCATTGTCATATATTTCTGTCCCTCTGAGTTTATCCACCCTCGCCAAGGTGCTACAAGGCTCAGTCTTGCAACCAAATAAGTCCTTACAAGTGTGTACGCTACACACAGAGAGAAACCTGTAGTGCATGCCCAGAACTAAATTAACATGGGGTATGATGAATGTACCTCCAGAAGAAGAAGACAACATCTGAACAGCTGCTTCAGGCTTGATTGCCCAGTCCTCTCCTCTTAGTACAAGGCACATGGACATGTAACCCCCCCCCCTACAAATGGGGGTTCCCGAAAAGTCTTCCTTGAGCTCATCTAAATGCTCACTGCCAGGCTGGTTTCCTGCATTTTAGCAGTTTAAATGTGATTGCGAGAGAGTGCCTGTATAGCCTCTGTGTACTGTCTCTTTAAGAGCTGCCTGGATTGCAATCATAAGTGATCTGAGAGGGAGCTCTGTTGAAAGATGTAACTATTTGCTGAAAATCATTTAGAGTGATAATGATAATGTAGTTTGTCTATCCTGCCTTCTTTGCAGCAAGGACTGTTTTGTTTATCTCCACTATCTTGGTCCTGGACTGCTGAATTGGACCAATCAGTACTGGTGAGACCTAAAATGGAGCCGAACTACAGGAGCTGTCTGGAGTCAAAATCTGTAGGAATTGCAGTTTTGGGCTTTTGGTGCCTTTTTGCACCTGAAGGGGGAGCTCCTGTTGTGACTGACAGATGAATCAGCAAACCGAACCTGTTGGATCTTGGGGAAAATTCCAGGCTTGCTGGCAGTTGAGTCAGATCTAAGTTGGGAGCTGAAGAGGCAACAGCTTGAGACAGTCAAGCAGCCGTCTAAGTAGTTTTGCACGGGAGAACTGTGGAAAGGCCTGCATGTCTGCCTGCTGCCCCTGAGGGGGAGAGAAGAGAATTATTTTGGACTAAATCCAAGTTTGTGAGAACAAAGTAAGCCACTGATTTTTTACCAGGCTCATACCTGAAGAAAACCGAAGATTTTGCTGAGTGCAATCAGTCTGTTAGGATTTCCAGCTGCTTTTGAATCTCCGGTTTGTGCAGAGACTTTGCGATCATATCCAGAGAGCGGTTTGCCTGGTACAGTAGAATTTCCTTACATGTAAATGTACTGTGAGTTGTTAGTGGGTCGTGATTTGGTTCCCCAGTGAACTGTGTTCTACTTGCTGGAAGCTGTATCCAGCCCAAAACAGACTGTATCCGAATTTGTCTCCATTTGGTGGGGCATTGCCACACTGGCCCAGCCAGACTACCCACTGCACAGAGAAAGCCATCAACGAGAGAACTGCCTGGGGATCAGCCCCCTGCTCCATGCTTGAACAGGAACAAAGCCTAGGCGATTCATGTGGGCCCTGCTTCTCCTGGCACTCCAGATTAACCACCTGCTGTTTGATTTTCGTCCAGTCTGTGTCCAGTCTTGGGTATCGTGAGTAATCATCAGGGTAGCTCCCTGAAACAACAGCCTAATCTAAAAGTGTGTCATCTTATTGTTTTGTTGTCTTTTCACGAACTGAGCCCTGCGGCTCTGGATTACAAATAGTGTGTGTTGTGCATGTTGTTTTCTTCCATCACAGGGCCCCAACCAGCTATAATGTTCCTGACTAGCCCACCGTTCTCCATCTGGGTACCCAGAGTGTGTGACTGTTTATGGACCCTGAAGTGCATGCATAACTGTTTGATTGATACAGCCTTTAAGCAAATTAACCTGATTATGCCCCTCCCTTGTTCAAGTCCCTTAAATAAATCAGATCTAACTCATTTTTGCATTTACCCTGACTGTGGTTCCAGTTTGTGCAAGAATACTGTACTGCTGTTATTTACTGTGTATAACCTTGTTTTACAGGGGTTCCCCAGGGCCAGGCCAGATGAAAGCCCTGGTGGTAAGTGCAAACAGTATGGGTATGTGTGTGGTGTATCTGGGGTATTGTGAAAGTGATTATTGTGTATTGTTCCAGATACTAGTAAGGAAAGAGGGGGGTTACAGTGTCCCAGAGGGCTGTGCTCAGGTTAGCTTGACCACTACCAACCCTGACCTCTGGGTGGAGGTACCCATTTCAGAACTCAGGCCCCTTAATCTGCTACTAGCTAAGCAGGCAGGGGTAGTAGCCCTTGGGATAGTGCCACCTAGGGGTTACAGACATATCATAGGTACTGAGCTTTCCAGGGGCCCAGACCAGTACTTGAGGGGTTATCACCAGAGCATATCCCTTGAGGGGCACATTCTAGTCTTTATGAGGTTGTAGCATGGGGCGGGAGGTCGTTAATTGATGGTTGATTTCCTGATGGTACTGGAGAAAGTGCCCAGATGCATTTTGAGGTTTAGTCGTAGCTTGAGAGAGGGCGCAGCATCATATGAATATATTTCATGAGAGTTCAGTCCTGAAATGAGCTGTATGGCTACCCGGGATGCTGCTGGAGTTCACATACTGTGAGCAGAGCATAATGAAGGCATGCAATCAGGAGAGCATAAGGGTCTAGAAAGGTAAAGCAGAGTCATGGCAGCAGAACAGGTACTCATGGGCAGCAGGTGGCTGAAGCAGAATCCCAGAAGGCCAAGGCAAAGAGGAAGGTGAGCATCTGAAAGGGGAGGCAGTGTTCAAGAAGGGGAAACATAACCAGCAAGGATGCCACATCAAGAAGCAAGAAGTCAGCAAGGGAAGGTAGAGAAGGCTCCAGGAGCGGCACGCAGGCCACTGAAGGAAAGCGGGACTACAGCACAGGCACCTTGGAAAAATGGAGGATGTCAGCAGGGCTACATGCAGGACAGCAGCCAAGTGAAATAGGCAGACTAGCTAATGATCACAAGCAGCACTTGCTGGAGTAGCACCAGCAGAGCAGAAGGATACAGAGGGAGCAAAGCCCCAGAAGGAAGAAGCCACAGTTGAGAACCACAGAAATGGGAGCAGCTCCAGCTCTATGGGTGGATGCGTTGACTGCAAAAGGACTACAGGAGGAGAGTGAACTGCACCCTCAAAAGCAGCAGGAGGTAGGACACATGAGAAGCACGCAGTAAAACTTGGAATGGGCACAGAGTCCAAACAACAGAGCAGTAACTGGGACTCTGAAGCAATGAACATCAGTAGGCTCTGCAAGTAAGAGCTGCACAATGGTAGGAGGAAAAGGGGCAGGTAGATGTTGTGTGGGTAAACACAAACCATCTAAAATATTGAGTGCCACCAGAATGACATGGGTCCTGTATGAACCACATAACTCTTTAACTGCAGAGATGTCTTCCAAAAACAAAGTCCCAGACTGCAAAAAAAAAACTGCCCAGTCGTTCCTAATTTGAATACTCTCAGTTTAATGGCAACAACCATAAAAAGCAACTTTTTGCCATGCCTGGCTAAATCATAAAAGAAGGTCCTGGTGGTATCATAAAATAACTGTTATAATGTTTTAATCAGGCGCTAAATAGTACTGCAGTACACTCTGTGCTAAATAAAGAGGGTGCCAAAATAAGCTGCTATACAGTATATTACTAGTATTGTTCATGTATACAAACATGTCAGTTGTGTAGTTTAAAGTGGTCAGAAATGTTCCCATTATTATCTTCTCCTGTATTTTCATTTTTGTACTTTTACATTTTGTACACTTTATACTAAAGGCAGTATAGCGTAGTGGTTAAGGGCACCGAGCTGCAAAGCTGAAGACCTAATTTTGAATCCCATGAGCCTTCACTTGCATACTGTGTAACCCTGGGCACGTCACTTAACTTCCCTGTGCTCCCAGGTCGCACCTGGAAACAAGCTGTGGCTTAGTGTGCCTTTCCTGGTTAAACAATTTCCTCCTTCCCTTTCCTCTGTAATAAAATAATACTAAGTCATGCGTTCATCTAATTTCCATAGTTTTTCTTCATGTATATGGCTTAATTTCCCATCAAACAATGCTTAGAAGTTCATTACTGTACATATATTTCTACAGTTTATATAGTCATCAAACAATATGCAAATGGAGGAGAGACAGGGGAGCTATGATAAAAATATACAAATATCTGAAGGGTATGATAGGGTAGAATCTTTCAGAAAAGAAGATGTTCAGGAACGAGGGAGCATGACATGAGGTTGGAAGGGGGTATTCTAAGCGGTAATGTGCGGAAGTATTTTTTCATGGAAAGAGTGGTGGATGCCTAGAATAGACTCCCAGTGGAGTTGATGGGGGAAAACGCAGTGGAGGATTCAAAAATGCATGGGGCAGGCATAGGAGAACCCTAGCGATAAGAACGAGAAGGTAAAGCTGGAGATTAAGTAGGGTTTGCGGCTTTTGCAGTCAGTAGGAAAACTGGACAGACTGGATAAGCTTAGCGGTCCTTATCTGCCATCAATTTCTATGTTTCTATCAATGGTTAGACCATTCTATAAGTGATTCTTGTAAAAAAAAATTCAGTATGATCTTATCTATATCTAATCTTATAGAACAATATGGTTCACTGTAAAATATAACCACATACCTAGAAAAAGCTGTACCATAATATTCCTTCTTAACTCATTCGCTCCCGGTGGCCATTTTGGGTCGGATCCAGCAATGGATGGTTCCAACGCCATATGGCATTTATGGGAACAAGCAGATAATGTAGGGGTATAAAATGAGCTAGAAAAGATTGCTTGGGATGTTGTACTTAAGAACAAATCGACCAATGAAGTTTGGCTAATAATTAAAAACACCATTCTGACGGTTGCAAAGAATAACATTTCACAGGTCAAAAAAAGCAGATCTTATAAAAGTCCCAGACGGCTTAACCATAATATTAAATAGCTAATAAAAAAATAGGTAGATTATACAAAAAATATTTAACATATGGAACTAGCACTGCTCATAAATCTTACAAAAAAACATCAAAGGTTATGCAAGGCTAAAATTAGACAGGCCATAAGGAATATGGAAGTGACGCTTGACAAAAATGCCAACAAGTCCAATGCTAAGCAATTTTATTCATATATTAACTCCTTGAAGGCCCCTAAAAATGAGGTAGGACCCATCAAGACAGAGAATGATACAATAACCGAAAACAAACAGATGGGCGAGGCATTTAGCAATTACTTATGCAACTTCTATAAAATGGACCAAAAAACTTTCGTTAAGGGCAGATTATCATCCGAATTAAACATACAAATCTCAGAAACTGAAATTCTGGACAAAATTAATAACCTTAGAAGAGAATCCTCCCCGGTCCGGAAAAAATATCCACAGGTATCCTTCAGTTAATGGCTAAACATCTATTACTACCACTTAAAATTCTTTTTGAACTGTCTCTCTCTCTCTAAATCTGAAGTTCCTAATGACTGGAAAATTGCTCATGTAGTCCCAATTTTTAAAAAGGGAGATAGAGAGCTTATGCATAACTATTGTCCTATTAGTTTAACTTGTGTTATCGGAAAATAATGGAGAGTATTATCAAAGATAAAATTATCTCTTCAGTATTGGGGCATGATTCAGTACAACATAGGCTTGTTAAAGGGAGAAGCTGTACAACTAATCTGCTGACTTTTTACAATCACATTAGTAAATATCTTGATCATAATACTCCATGTGATATAATCTATCTAGACTTCTCAAAGGCCTTTGACAACTCCACATTGGCCACATTGGGCCATACTACAGAAAATGGAAAAACTAAAAATTGAGAGAAATAGCATCAATTGGGTAGCTGATTGGCTCTCTAAGAGGTGACAATGTATGACAATTAATAGGTATGTTTCAGGTGAGGGCCCCATTTACAGTGGAGTCCTGCAGGGCTTAGTTTTGAGCCCTGTGCTTTTCAACATTTTTATTTCAGACCTGACATCACAACTTGAGTGTATGACCTTGAAATACGCTGATGCCACAAAACTATGTGCTCCATTTCCAAGTATGGAAAATTTTGTAAGATTACAGAAAGAACTAGATAAAATAGTCCTTTGGACCAATGAATGGGACATGCTACTAATCATAAGCAAGTGTAAAGTAATGCACTTAAGTAGCTCTAACAACAAATATGACTATTACATAGAAGGCCACAAGCTAGAAAATACTGACTGTGAGAAGGACCTGGGTGTATCTATTATGAACAACCTGAGCTCAACACAACATGTCACTAGGGCCATTAGTACAGCCAACAGAATGGCTTAGTCTGTTAAGAAAAATATCACATCTAGATCAGGCAGTCATGATTCCGCTGTATCGATCATATGTAAGGCCTCACCTGGAATATTCCTCCCAGATCAGGAACCTCTATAAAGTCAGTGACAGAAACATATTAGAGAGAGTGCAACGTAGGTTTATAAAGATGGTGGAGGGCTTCGGTGAAGTATCTTATGAAAACAGGCTTAATTCCCTTAAATTACTGTCTTCAGAAACCCATAGGGCCCAAGGAGTTTACTCCTGCTGTATGATATATTACAGGGTCCTGAGTTAATGTGTGAACTCGACATTGATTTTAAAAACGCTAATGAAGTGACCAGGGGCCATCCCTTACAAATTCAAGGATCTCTTTTTTAGAACTACTGCTAGGCAACATTTTTACACAGTTTGAATTGTAAATATATGGAACAATCTTCCTCTTAACATAATTACTTCCCAGAGCCGAACAGAGTTCTAGTCCAGACTTGATAGACATATTAAATGGCGCATCATTGAGGTATTATCAGTAAGGAAGGAAGGAACACTTATGGGCCCACACCTTCTTGTTCCTATTTCTACCTTAGTATGAATTTTATCTGTCTGTCAATCAATCAATCAATCAATCAAAATCTTTATTTATCCAGGCAGTCATTATCTGCCATCATGATCAGTTGGTGACTAGATCAGCATTCACTTCAGCTACTTCCTATACTTAGTTTAGAGAAAAAGCTGGCACCTGCTAAAAGGCATTGATTGATAACTCAGTTTTTGTTACTCGGTTTCTTCTCAGTTTTACAGTGGACTGGACCACATTCGTGTAGTGCAAAAAGACTTTATTATTTCCAAAAAGTGAATAAAAACAGTTCATCACTCACAGAATAGCTAAAGTCATGCTATTGTATCCATAGTTTGCACAAAGAAGCAGGCTGGGCATGAAAAATGAGGATGCTGCTCAGCGTTCAATGTTCAAATCCCGTTCCTCCACTGGATCCATCACCTGATGCTTTTCATGATTAGTTCGCTTTGTCAAAGTTTATTATACTTCTTGTGCTGTATATTTTTTCCAGTTTTCTAAAAATACCACTTCACATATCTCATTTTTTTTTATATACTGCTAAATATTTTACATAATGCTTTTGTTGGTATTGTTATCCCAAAAATAAATCAATTTCAATTATGTGTTAAATAACAATAACACTAAAAAAAATATCTAACTATGTCTATATGCTATCTGTTGACTGAGTATCCTAGTATGAGCAACTGCTTTTGCTACTGTAACTTAGTGCACGCATGAAAACAGGGCCAGGGATACTTGGAATGGAGCAGGGTGTGGGGTTGCCTTTGTATGCCAGGGATATTTAAAATGAGGCAGGGTCTGGGGGTGCCACTGCACACCAGCAATGCTTTGAATAGGGCATGGTGCAAGAGGCTGGTGGGACTGGATGCCAGTGATGACTGGAATGGGGCAGAGTGTTGGAGAGTGGTGGCACTGGATGCCAGGTAGTTTGGATTGGAGCAGGATGTGGAAGCAGATGCCACTAGGTACCAGGGTACAGTTCCCTGTGCCAGGATGAGGTGGGGTAGTACCACGGATGTCAGAGATTGCCTAGTATGGTGTGTAGTGAAGTTGGGTGTGCCACTGTACAACTGGTACTGCATGGCATTGAGCGAAGTAAAGGTGGAGAGTGGCACTGTGACTGGATACTGCTTGCCATTAAAAGTATTGTCACTGTTGGTTGCAATACAAAGTGATATATATACTATATATATATATATAAACAAATTTCCTTTTAAAAAAATAAGGAAATTATTTACAAAAAACTACATTAAAACATCAGTTAGGGCTGAACACTAATGCCACAAAATGAAGGAAATAAGACAGTGTAAAAAAAAAGTCCCTTGAGATTTTGTGAATCTGTGGCATGGCATTTCTTAGACTTTGAACAATTGAGCACCACAGCGTTGGCACTGGCTAACTCCACAACCCTCTCTCTCCAAGCCTTGGTGAGTCTTGTTCTGTTCCTGGAAAGACAGTACTAAAAGATCAAAGGCACATATTTTAATACATTTATCCTTTTCTCATTTATTCTAAAGACATTCTAATAAAATTGGACTCCTCTACCAGAATCTATATGTTTACTGTGGTCCTTTTCATTGTTAATGTTATGTTATGTCTCTGCATGCTCCTCTAATCACAATTGGCAATTTGACTGTTTTTCCAAGTCAGCTCTGTTTGACGTAAGTTTCTGACGTCATGCACGGAGTGACGATTTCTTTGAATGTCCCTGTCAGTCTCAAGAATGTATATTGAACACTGGATGCACATGCTCTCTTGTTTCTTCAATCATGTTCACTGCAGTGACATTTTACATTTGAGCGTTTCTGTTTTGCTTGTTTAAACAAGGAAAGGAAAGCAGCATCTTGATAGCTGTTGTAGATACCAGTGTACCTGTGAACAGCTTATCAGCTTCTTGTCTCCCAGCTGATAGTACTGTCTGATTCAAATGGAGGCTTTGAGGTTAAATTCTGTTTTCCTGTACTGTATCCTCCCATCTCCCCCCCCCCCCACGCACACACACATTGCTGGTAGTTTTAATATTATTTCTGTTGGTTTAAAGACGTATCCAGAAAGAAAGTACTAAAAAGCAGTGCTGTGTGTTTGGGATTCTGAATGGGGTTTGGAGTGGAAAATCAATGGCTGTAGTGCTGACAGCAAGTTAAAACTTAACAAAATGTATAGAAGTTTTAACCTGCAAGCACTAAATTCATCTGCCATTTTGTCCCCTTAGGTGTACTGTGTAAAAGAAATGTGAAAAGCAGTCACGGCACACCTAACACAAAAAAACTGTCCAACAAAAGGTAGAAGATTAATGCTTTTTAATTGAAATTCATTAGAACACATGAACAGCCAAAAGGCCGACTCAGAGACTCATCTTCCTCAAAGCCAAAGAGCTGGTGAAACTTTAGAGGTCATATCTGTTGGTTCCTGCGTCTCTGAGTCAGCCTCTTGACTGTTCATGTGTTCCTGTGAAGTGAGATTTTCATTAAAGAAGCATTAAAGAGCAAATGCACACCTATTTCATAAAAAGCTTGAATTCACTTGAATACATGTCCTTGTTGTTGGTGTTTCCTAAAAATAGCGTCCTATTTGGTTTTGTGGTTTTCTTTAAATTAGCATCTGTTAATGTGCTCTGTAGTAACTGAAACAGTGAAGAAACAGTGAAGATGTTTCTGTCCCTGTCAGTGAGCATTGACATCATACCTGTCCAGCTTGATGCTTCACCAGTTAAATCCCTGATTGACTGAATAAGCTGTTGCAGTTCCTAGTTAGAGCAGTCTGTAGAGCTAATTGTTTTCACTCAGAGTTTGTTACTAACTCATATGGCCAGTGTTCAGAGAGATATGCTTAAAATTTATCTTCCTGTTCTCATAAAAAGTTGATCATTTTGGGTGCAGTGCTGAATTTTAGTGGCATGAATGAATGTATATGAGAAATTACCTTGTCTGTATCACAGATGTCAGTTTTCTGTCATCAAAGCTCTGCTTTCTATTCTGGCTATATAACACATGGTTGTTTAATGGATATAAAATAAATCTGCATTCTGTTAATTCATAGAAGCAGTGTGTCATTAATGTAGCCTTAATAAATAGGTTCATGTGAGAACAATTTTTTTTTATGGCAGATTGTCAAACATGTGTCTGCCACACTGCTATTTCACGAACATGTACTGTATGAACTCATAAAATTCAGTTCTTTGTGGGATTCTGTGTGAAAATACATCATGTATGTGTGTAAATAGAAATATTATATGGCATCCTGATGCCCCTGTCTCCTGCCTCTCAGTTGAGGCTACTGCACTCCGCTTCCCTCTGTCCCCCACCCCCACAGTCAGGGCCAATGCACACTGTTGTCCCCTTTTTCTGTCTCCACAGATGGGCTGTTGTGCTCTGCTAAGCCCTAGAGTCCCTGGGCTGCTGCTGCACCATGTTGCCCCAGGCCACCAAAGGTGGGGCTTTTGCTGCACCCTGATACCCACTTCCATTGCCCCAAATGGGCAGGGCTGCTGCACCACATGCACCTGTCACACAGTCAAGAGCTGCTGTACCCTGATTCCCCACTGTGTCATGTACCACAGTGAAGGCCTTTGCACCATGCTGTCCTCTCTCCCCTGACACCACTGTGACTACTGCACTATAGAGCCTCTTGCCCCCACAGTTAGAGTTGTTGCACCATGCTGCTCCCTGCCACTAGAGTCAGATCCTTTGGTACACTATCCCAAACTATCCAATAGAAAATTCAAAAAATACTTTCAGCTTGTGTTATAGGGTGGGGGACAGAGGGTAGCAGGGTACGGCAGCCTAAACTGTTTATGCAGAAGGCAGCAGGGTGGAGCAGACCTGACTGTGTGGAGAAGACAGTGGGCAGCAGGTTGCAGCAGCCTCATATGAGGGCAGGAGACAGGAGGCTTTTGGGGCAGAGGAAAGGGGGAAGCAGAGAGCTGCTGCCTCAACGGTTGGGCAGGAGACAGGGACATCAGGATGCCATATAGTATATCTAGTTATACACATACATGATGTATTTTCACACTGAAACCCTCAAAGAACTGAATTTTATTAGTTCATACAGTACATGTTCCTGAAATAACAGAGTGTGGCAGACACAGGTTTGACAATCTGACATGTAAACAACAACATTATCACATGAACATATTTATTGAGGCTACATCAAAGACACACTGCTTCTATGAATTAAAGGAATGTATATTTATTTTACATCCATTAAACAACCCTGTGGTATATAGCCAGAATAGAATGCATAGTTTTAATGACAGAGAACTTACATCTGTGATACAGACAAGGTAATTTCTTACAATCATTCATTCATACCACTTTGGTTCAGCACTGAACCCCAAATGATCAACTGTTTATGAGAACAGAATGATTTTAAGCTGACTTCTCTAAACACAAACCAGATGGGTTAGTAATAAACTTTGAGTGAAAACAATTAGCTCTACAGACTGCTCTAACTAAGAACTATGACAGCTTATTCAGTCAGTCAGGGGCTTAATTAGTGAAGCAGCAGGCTGGACAGGTATGATGTCATTGCTCACTGACAGGAACAGAAACATCTTCATTGTTTTTTCACTGTTTTCAGTTAGTGCAGAGCACATCAACAGATGCTGATTTAAAGACAACCACAAAACCAAACAGCATGATATTTTCAGGAAACACTAATCATGACACAGGGATGTGAATTCAAGGGAATTCAAGTTGTTTATGAAATACGTGCATTTGATCTTCAAGTCTTGCACCGTTTGGTGGACAGTTTTTTTTGTGTTAGGTGTGCTGTGACTGCTTTTCACATAGACTCAAATTTGTTACTGAGCACCCTGTGGGTCTTGTGCGTCTCTGCATACTCTTTGTATAAGAAATACCTGGTGGTCTAGTGGGTAAAATCATAACACTATTAACAATCATGGTTTCACAAGGATCTGCTGCCTGCCGCCAAAACCAGAGCTCGCCAGCCCTCCCCCTTCCTGCATTCCAGACCTGGATTGAAGAGATTCGTTTCAAGTGCCAAAGTCCTCAGAATCATTTGTAGTCTAGTGGTAGAAAGGGTACTTAGAGAGTCTAAAGGATAACAGCCCCACATGGGGGTCCCACAATGATCTGCTAATGTTGCTATTGCAACTGACACTGCCACAACTGGAGGTCTCAGACCACCCCCCTCCCACTGGAAACTACACCTTCTGCCATGTCAAAGAGAACCCTAATAAGGATTAGGGTAGCCCATTAGAATGCCCCTCTCATTCTTGCTCTATCATCCATCCAGTATCTCCTATTATAACTTGCCAACAGCAGGAGGCCCCGGGGACTGGGTATTCTCCCAGGGCCAAACTGAGTGGAAAAAAACAAGCAGAGAGAAGCTGCTGATATGAGAAAAACAGAGACAACTGAGTAAAGACAGCTGTTGGCACCCCTCTCCTGCTGGAAGGTACAGGGATTCACCTTGCTGAAAAAGTTAGCAACTCCATAATCTGACTTGGCATTTCTTCTGCTCATGGCACCAATGATATGGATGCTATCAAGTAGAAATGTGTTTGAGTCAAGGCACCAGATAGGTGCAGTGCTGGATTTAGTAACTAATAAGGATGTATCCAAGGTGGGGGTGGGGTGGATATATACCCCAGGTGGGAAGAGAGGGAAAGAACAGCTAGGGGGAAAACAAATTATCTAATTATTTTGTAGTTATTTCACTCAGTTCCAGTCCTCAATAGGAGAAGGATGAGAGACAGAAAGAGACAGAGAGAAAGAGAGTGGGAACTCTACAAGCCTGGTAAATACAGTACCCTTGTCCCCTGATAGCAGGTAAGTAGCCCAGGGGCCCTGGCTCTGCTCAGAGAGGGGATCATGGGCAGACATGGTACTCCATAGAGACGATATTATTGAAGATCACTAGTTACATTAAGTATATAACTTTCTTATCTTCCCCCAAATCAGTCTTCTCCATGGAGTCCCACTTATGGGTCAAGCACCAAGCTTTCCTTTATTATGAGGGAAGAGCTGGCTCACCCTGAAGGTACAAGGCACCATCAGCCCTGTGTGGGGGGGGACACCTAAGGGAAGAGGCCCTGGCTGTTTACAGAGACCTGCAACTGATTGGGTTGAGGCAGGACTCCAGTGGCACCATAGAAGGAGAAGCGACTTTCTTTAGGTACAGCAGCAAAAGAAGGAAAACTGGGGAGGATTATAAGGCTCAAAGGGGATACAGGGGAGTGCAAGGAGAGAGACCTGGAGAAGGAAGAAATACTGAGCAAATACTTCTGTTCAGTATTCACTGAAGAAGGGGAGGGTCATGGACCACAGCTGAGTAACAAACCTGAAGGGAGGGGAGAGGTAGACACATTTCCATTCACAGAGGGGAGAATCCTGGAGGAGCTCACAAAACTAAAGGTGGACAAAGCAATGAGGCCAGATGGCATGCACCCAAGGATATTTACAAAGCTGCAAAGGGAGCTAGCAACACCTCTGGCAGCCATGTTCACCGACTCACTCAACACTGGGGTGGTACCAGAAGACTGGAAAAGGGCACATGTAGTCTCTCTTCACAAAAGCAGTAGTAGGGAGGAGGCAGGGAACTATAGACTGGTCAGCCTCACCTCAATAGTAGGTAAGTTCATGGAGGCACTGCTTAAAGAAAGAATAATGGCATACTTAGAAGCCATCAATGCCCAGGGTCCAAGACAGCATTGATTCACTGCAGGAAGGTCATGTCAGATGAATATTTCTTTGACTGGCTGACAAAGGAGGTAAATTGGGCGGGGTTGAACATCACGCACCTCAATTTCAGCAGGGCCTTTGACACTGTCCCACATAGAAGACCAATTAACAAGATGGGTAGTCTGGGCATGGGGGGCAAACAGTGGTAAACTGAGTGAGAAACTGGCTAACGGACAGGAGGCAGAGGGTAGTGCTAAACGGTATCCAACCTGGGGAGAGGGGAGTGACCAGCGGGGTACCTGAAGGATCAGTCCTGGAGCCAGTCTCATTCAATGTCTTCATTAGTGACATTGTAGAGGGTCTGGAGGGAAAGGTCTGCCTGTTTGCAGATGACACCAAAATCTGCAGCAGGGTGGATACACCAGATGGGGTGGAGACAATAAGGAGGGACCTGGGGAAGCTTGAAAAATGGTCAGAGGTATGGCAACTAAGGTTGTATTCAAGGAAGTGCAAAATAATGCACCTGGGAAGTGGGAACCCTGGGGAAAGCTACAGGATGGGGGGGGTTGCTGACTATCACCAAGGAAGAACAGGACCTGAGGGTTATCATTTCAGATGACCTAAAGGTGTCCAAATAGAGTGCAAAGGCAGCGGGAAATGCCAGTGACATGCTGGGGTGCATAGGCAGAAGCATCACAAGCAGAAGGCGGGAGGTGGTGATGCCATTGTACAAAGCACTGGTAAGGCCTCACCTGGAGTACTATGTGCAGTTCTGGAGGCGACACCTTTGTAAGGACATCAACAGGGTGGAGGCAGTTCAGAGAAGGGTGACAAAGATGGTGCAGGGCAAATAAGAAAATGGAGAGACACATGATCACTACAATGGTGAAAATCAAACTGAGGTAAAGATTCTCTCTCATGGCATACACTTTATGGCAGGATGAACAAAACTGAGGTCAGTAAGGGGGGGTGACAATGGTTATTGGGAGGTGTGTGGCACCCTGTGTTGTCACACTGGGGCCATAACTTCTAACCACATCTGGCTCCCTGGCCAAAATATTTACTCCCACGGGATCCTAGCGCCTCTAGCTCAGACCCATAAGTGAAACTCTATGGAGAAGACTGATTCTGGGGAAGATCTGTATGCAGTAATCCAGCTGGGTCCTGACAAGAGACTTGTAAAGAGGCAGATAACTTCCCCTACCCTGCTGGTTACTCCCCTCCCCTTTCTTTTTAACTTACTTTTTATCCCGGGACCTCGGACAGCAATCTCTGGGGGGTCACCTAGTACTTACCCCTCCAAGGACATCAGCTGTGCTTACCGTGGGTCACCAGCTATTCTGGACAGGCCATGGTCATAGCGTACCAGGATCAAATGTCATGCCACCGCTGAAATACCATGTTTCACATCCCTTTGGAGCTTCCACCTCGGGGGGGCACTGATGCAAGGACGGAAGTCCAGACAGATGATGAGAGGAAGCATACCACCATCATGCACCTATCCATGCCCTCCCCACCCAGTGCTCGCTTCTGGAGCAGATGCCTCTCCACCTGTGCTTCAACCATCACCGATGCAAATGGGAGCACCGACGTTGCCCCAAGAAGCCCTCCCCCCAAGGTGTCAAACATCCCACTGGATGCTCTGCCCACTTCCCCCTGGATGGCCCCCAACAACCTGAGGTCATTCCTGAACCCAGGTCACCAGTGTCAGAAGCAGTAGCACTACCACTGAGCCGACGGGCTGGCCATTATCCCCCCCCGATGCAGTCCAGCACTCTACCAGTCCTCTTAACATTGACTGTGCACTGCTTGCCATGCTTCATCCCCTTGTCTATTATGACCCCCAGGTCAATTTCCCCATTCTTTGCATGGAGGTCCATACTGTGTGTAGATTCTACTTCTATTTCTCCAGCCCAAGTGTAGCATCTTGTGTTTAGCTGCATTAAATGTGAGACTCCAGGAGTCTGACCAATCACCAGCTTGTTCAGGTCCTCACCTTTACATAAGTCTACAACCCTGGTCAGCTTAGTATCATTAGCTGACTTAGACCTTGTTCAGACTAGGGTGTTTAAAATGTTTTAAGGAGCATAAACCATTTTTAAAGCGCTGTAGCACAGTTCGCATCTGCACCTAACACACCTTTTTCGAAAACTGTGCTTAAACCCTAATGAGACCTAGGCTTAAACACAGTTTTTAAAATGTGCAGGAGTTAGTTCAATTTTACCTATAGTGCGAATGATCAGGCATGGTTCTCCACCATGCAGCAAAATGTCAGCACATAGAGCCAGTTATATGTTTAACTCGGTCCAGAGGCAATAGTACAGATGCTGTAAACCATTTTTAAAAATGGTTTACAACATACTTGCAGTAGTGCGGATGCTACAGCACAGCTGCTATAGCATGGAAATTAATAAATTTTTTGAAACATTTTAAGTTACCATGCTGTAGTCTGTACAGAGCCTTAAGCAGTGTGCTAGAGACCCCAATTTCCACATCCTTGATAAACATGCCGTGTTAAAAGCCCACAGTTGAGCAGTTTAAAAATACTTTTAAAGACCCCCCTTTTCCAATCAGACTCCCCTGAATACTGTACCAATTTAATCTCAGTCTATTTATATTCTAGTGTAATTTTTTTACTGCTTTAATTTTAAATTATGTGCGGTATCTGCTATAAGCCAAATCAGAATGCAGAACTCCTCCCAGTTATGCTCCTACAAACTACCTCAAAAAAAACACCCAGAGTCAGTTATTCAACTAAACCCGCTCTTACAGACAGTTAATCAAACTTTTGCCAAGCCTATGATTGATTACTCACACCTCTAATACAGACACCGTCCACCTCGTCTGCTTCACTCCATGGTAGCGAGTGACTGAGACCACATAGCTGAAAGGAGCTGACTATATCTTACCACGGATAAAGAGTGCCCAGCAGTGAACAGTAGAAATGGTAATCTTGGGAATCAGTTGATGCTGGTGAAGGAGTAGGACGTGGGTTGTGAAGCTCTGTCGTCTCGCCGATAAAACAAACTAATAATTTGCCCAAACTTACTTTCAACTTGCCATTTTAGCAATTACGGGACCCCAGAGCATGAACCTCAGGCAGCAAGCTAAAAATGTCTTTCAGAGAGATGGATTCTGCCCCTCTCCATGTTGCTCTGATTTGGCATTGGTAACAGATCCGCTGCAGGAGTTGGAGGTCAAGCGTCCTCGCCGTAGCAGTTCTCTGTAGGAGAAAATCACCCGCACTATCATCGGCCCATATTTATATGGTGCTCTCATCCATCAAGGAGGCCTTACTGAAATTGGTAGAAGAAGTGGCCAACATTAAGCTGGCTATTACACAGCTATTTCACCGGATGGCGGACACTGAGGCATGAGTGAACTCTGTAGAAAAGAAACAAGAGAAGATGGAACCCGAGGTTGTCACCCTGAAAAGAAATAAGGTCAAACTTGAGGAGCGAATTGATGATCTTGAAGGACGAAATAGAAGGAACAATCTGGTTCTACTGGGCCTACAAGAAGGGGAGGAAGGCCCAAATACTATTCAATTCCTGCAAAAATTCATTAAGAAGACAGTGGGACTATTGCCCAATGGCCCAGAATATATTATCGAGCGTGCCCATCACTCACTTAGTGCTAGGCCTCCACCAGCAGACCCCTTCATCTGATCATCCTTAAACTCCTGAACTATCTAGATCGCAAGTTCATTTTGAAGTTGAAGGAGGCCAGAAAGTTATCAGCAATATTATGGGAGGGTAAAAAGTTGAGACTTGTGCCTAACCTGACACTTAAAACCAGACAAGCACGAGCTACCTTCAGGCCCATTACCTCCAAGCTGTGAGCCACAGGAATCCGGCACAGAATCTTGTACCCTGGCAAGTTGGAGATTACCATAGTAGAAGGAGCCAAACGCTTTGAGTTGGCGGAAGAAGCACTGAAAGTTCTCCAGAAGGCCCATCCGGACCTATTCCCCAAGTGAAGCAAGTTCGAGGAACGGAGCTAGAATGGCATATAAGACAGCAAGTGAACTGTATCCTTTTCTCTTAAACATCACAAGCCCTACAGCAGTGAACTGAACTTTTCAAGAGAACCCCCATTCTGTTTAAAATGTTCAATGGGCGGTCGGCTCTAAGGACAGTTTGGTGACTTGCAAAGACTGTCTTTCTCCTTAAGTTTCATTATTAAGGTGTGTGTTATAAAAGACGGGGGAAATATTAGGGTTATGAGGGCACTGCAGTTAAATGCTTCAATCCCCTTTTGTCTGCCGGGGCTAAAATTGTTTAATTAACCTTTTTTTTCACTTGGGTATGCTGGACATTCAAATATAAGAGATAATCCTACACATGGTACCATAATCTACTGGGAGGGGGAGATCCAGCTTCTGTTTACGTGCTAAGGGGATCTGTGTCATGGTACAAAAGATGGCACTGTTGTTAATGTTTCGATAGCATTAAGTAGTTGCAGTTGTTTTTGCACTGCAAGGGGAAAACAGCCTGTTGGCTTGATAGAACAAAGTACTGGATTTCCAAGATTGTGCAATCATTAACCCCTTACAGGGCCAGATGCTTCTTTTCTAGGTGTCAAAAGAGGTAACTTGTAAACTTTTAGAGGGGCGATTTAAAAACATTTGTTCTAAAGACCTAGCCCATTCAGTTTCCCATTTTAGGGCTCTGGGCAGAGCCTACAGCCCTTCTGTCATCTGTAGCTCTAAAAATGGCTTTTCCTTGAACTTCCTTTTTAGACATTTGTATGTATTCTTCCACAGCTGCAAAGCATTGCACTCCCCCTCTGATTTTTGCAATTTGTTGCTCTATGTTAAAGGCATCTGAAAGGGGAAGGGGATGCTACTGTATTGTACCTCAGAAAAAAACCTTTTAAACTGCTGTTTCTATCATCTGTCCAGCTCAGTCTAACAGATTTGTTCTATTTCTTTCAGCAACCTAGGGGCTAACTCATTTCCTCTTGGTTTTTGCGAAAACGAAAGTCAGACTCTGTGTCAGATTACAGAGAGTGGAATTGCAGTTTATTAGCAGACATTCCTTTCTGCAAGACAGGTTGGAGGCAAGCACTAGAAACAGAAGACTGTTTTTTTCTCATTTTATAATATGACGTACTGCGTGTGTATTTAGTTGCAAGGTCAGGGCCTTGAAGAAAATAATAACATTTATGTAATTTATTCAAGATTCTTTCAGGTGGTCAGAAAAAGGTCTGTGAGAATTTGTGTAAAAACTAACAAATGAAGATGCAAAAAATAGCATGCACGCTGGCCTCTGAGACTGGAAGATTAGAAGGCTGTAGGTTCTATCCCCACACTAAGCATGTGGGTTAAAGAGCTTGTGTACGGCCTAAAACTAATATTAGATTTTAAAAGCAGTCACCCATTACCTTTTATATTTGAGGTACTTTATCTTTTGCCTTTGTTTAATTAGAAGATTGTTTACTTGATGTTAATACGTGTGATGTGTGGAAAAGCACTCTGTGTGGCAGCTGACATAGCTAGTTATACTGCCCCCACTACATCACCAGCATCATGACCTCAATGACTGTGACATCACTGCTACTTAGGAACACCAATTCAGTGACTGCCATGTCATTCACCTGTGGTTTCACTGTCAGCGAAATCACAATGCTGATGATGTAGTGGGGGCTGTAGAGCTAGATATGTCAGCAGCTATGCTAAGAGCTGTTCCACACACCCACCAAAACATTATGACATAGAAGACTCTCTGGTGGACAAAAGGTAAAAGAAAGGTACTTCAGATATAACATTTTATAACTGACTGCTTCTTAAAATGTATATTATTTTCCTGTCTGCCTGGTTTGGCTCCACTAGCTCTTTAAATCCCAAGCAGGGTTCTCCTGTCTTTTTTGTCTGCCTGTTCAGGTGGATATTAAAGATCCTATGGCACTTCTCAAAAAGAGTAGGGGAATTTTCATGGTGTCCTGGCCAAATTTCCCCCATTCGCTAAAAATACCAACAGCTTAATCTGGTTCAAGTAAGGATTTATGCCATGTTACAATTTCAGTTGGTTACCATCTGTACCAGTGGTGCAAGTGGTAGACAAGAAGTACAGGAACTCAGGCACTGTCAAATATGAAATGTAGAATGAAGATCTTCAATCTGAAGGATAGCTGTGTGAAGACACGTCTATCTGTTTAGACACTAGTAGATTCAGTTAGAGATATTGAAGTATTTCTAGCAAAATTGCACTGTTGTAAAAGTCAAATGTTGTTATGGAAACCCTGATTTTAGGTCACAGGGCCAGAAACTGTCATTATGTTGTTGGTTTAAGAATTTCAGTTCCAGTGTTAGTGGGAAGAAGTACAAGAACTCCGTTCCTGCTGCAAAAAAGGTACAGGAACGGAGTTCCTGTATGTTCCTGTTTCACTTTCATCACTGATCTGTACCCCCATCACCCCTGAAAAAGGGATGTCTAATCTTAGGGAGCTTACCCAATCAATAAAATTCAACAAATAAATAAATTCCTCATTATACCTTATGGATTCCATATAAATCCAAATCATTCCAAAGCCATCTTGACATAATTTTAATATCTAACAACAAATCAGAGCCCATTTCCTGCCAACATATTGCATTTAAATAAACAACAAAGTCACAAATAAGGAACTAGTGGCTTATGGAAAAATCTACAGGGATTTGATGCCGCCTCTACAGGGAAAATACAGGAAAAATGAGGGCTTGTTAAAGGAAAATTGTTATTTGGATCTGGGAGCACTGTGATGATTGTGACTAAGCAACACTATATGATACCAACAAGAAAATTACTTTGGTCATTTGATAACTTTTCACAGCCCTCTCGGCTCTGGCTAGAGTTTGTTTTACTCTGCAGTTGACTACTTACAGGAAAACAAGCTAAGTTAAGTCTTAACAGCTAGCAAGCCCTACCGCCATTCTTTCACCCAATATAATTGGTAACCCCATTGCAATGAGGCTACCTATTCCTTTGAGTGACAATATGATATCCTCCTAGGATATCCCATTAATTGGGGGGGTGATAGCTCACCTTCAGTATGCATCAAGGTCTGTAACATGGGGAGTAGGCCTAGGGCCTGGCCTTAGAATTGGTATAAAGCTACTTTGGGGTTACTTTTTTCTGAACACTTTCTTTTCTTATGTAACCCCCTTGTTCCCCGAGGTTACTAGAATCCCACATAGAACCAGTGGCAGGCAGGGAGAGGCAGCTTGTGAGACACCAGTTAAATGGGTTTCACACTGTCTCACTCTGTCCTCAGTCTCAGCTGAGCTGGAGGGATGACATCACCAAAGAATTCTCGCAGCAGCATAAGCCACATTGGAATGCTGGCTGCAGGGGTTAGCTGTAGAATGTTGTGGAATTCAAGTCAGTCTTGAGGAGAGTCTGCAATGTAGTCTTGTAAAGGAAAGGTGTGCTGCAGTTGGCAGCCCGTCAGAGCCTAGCTCTGCTTTAGAGCTACATCAGAAAGTGGGTTGTGTGTTCTCACCCTAGAGAGGAACACAGAAGAGACCAGAAGAAAGTGGTAGAGACCATCCCATGTGTTGTTCCAGTGCCCCATCCCCGGAGGGATGGGGGGAATTCCAGCATTTCAGGGGCAATCTCCTGGCTCTGCCTGGAAATGGAAAAGCTGCCTGAAAATGGGAATTGAACAGAGTACCAGAGAATTTGTGTTTCCTTTGAAAGAAGCCCTGGGGCACCTGCATACCACGGTGAGTCTGCACTGATATAGAGCCTATGTTCACCAAGACAGAGAGTTGTTTAAAAGTATCTGCCTACTGTGGGGTCATGAGAAGACTAGCCAAGTACAGTGCTTTTAATTTGTGTATGGCTTGGAAGCATCTGAAACAGTGGGGGTCTAAGGAACGGACATAGCCACTAACAGAACTTTTTGAGTCAGGACGCTACCTGAATATAATGTAGAATGTTAAATGTGATAAACATTTCAAGATAGCATCTACAACCAGTAGTTCGAAGAAAGGTGTTGTTCCAAGGGAATGGCCGGGTATAGATTTGGGAACAACAGGTAGGAGACCCCCATCTGGAGTAACCAGGTTTACCTCTAGGGGTTCAGTTTGGGCACCTATAGCTTTCTCCCAGGCACTTGGCCAGTGTCTGCAGAAAGTACCAAGATGTGGGATTAAGGCTGATTTTTTCCCTTTAGAGTTAGAAAGTGCTCATGGGTGGTTTAGGGGGCCACCATCAAACTCCATGCCATATGGAAAAGTGTCCAAGGACTGGCCGGGGTGCCATGTCATAGGAATCAAAGAGAAGAGTACCAGTTCAGGCTGTGTGAGCCCAGAGTAGTTCAGAACCTGAGGGTTTTTGTGTAATGAAGAAAATGTGCTCTGACCTCTGTAGATCTGCATTGCTAGTGAGTGTAGTCCTGTGGGGGTCCATCTTTGCTTTGTTATTCCTGTGCTGATGTGAATAAAAGCCACACTCTAGAATCCCATTCCTGATTTGGACATTTCTGTTATTGCTTCCTGTGTCCGGAGTTACTTGGGCACCACTGACCAGAGGTACAAACCTAGCCATGATGCTGAGCGAATGTTTTCTCCCCGAACCTAAGGAGGGGTTACACTTACTTGCAGTTCTTAGGTTCATTTTTAGTTATATGGGAAGGGCTTGGGAGAGGGTGGGGGGGGTGAAAGCAAGCACTGTTGAGCATAGGTCCTCTGTAATAAACACGCCAGTTTCATCATAATTATGGTTAATTTATTGAAGCTCCTCTCCTGGAATATTAAGGGGGGAAGCAACAACTCTAAAAAATATATTATTTTAAATCATATGGCAAGATATAACCCCATGATTGCCTAAATTTATCCAGAAAACACATTTGCCTTCTGATCAATTGAAACACCTCCAGAAAAGTTGGGTGAGCCAAGTATTTGGAGCAGGGTTTAACTTCCATTAAAGGGAAGTAGCCATTCTGATTGTGAAAGGTGTGCCCTTCACCGCTATATACTCAGTGAGTGACCCAGAAGGCCGTCATATGTTTGTACAAGGCAAACTAGGCAACCTCGAGTTAGTGCTGGGATCAGTATATGACCCCAACATAAATTTCCCCTCCTTTTTTGCCCATCTGGCTTCCATACTGGCACCCCTTTCACATTTACTAGCCATCCTGTGGGGGGTTGACTGGAACCTTGTCCAGGCAAACGATATTGACCAAACTTACCACATAGGTCATGGTCCCTCCCCAGCACAGCCAGCCTTACAAGAGCTCATGTCCTCCTTGGGCTTGATAGACCCCTGGAGACTCCTATATCCCTTGACCAAAGACTTTACTTTTTTTTCTCCAGTTCATAAGAGTTACTCTTGCATAGATTTCTTCTTCTTCTTGAACCAACACTTATGCCCTGGTATCTCTGATTCTCAAATCTATGCCAGAGTGATCTCAGATCATTCTCCAATAGCTGTCTCGGTGACCATCTATGGCCTCTCATTCAGATTTCACACCTGGTCCTTAAATAACACTCTTTTAAGAGACTGCCAAATACTCTTTTATTTCCAGACCTACCATTCCCTCACCATTCAGGAAAATATAGGCTCTGTCCCTGAAGTAGAGAGAGTGTGGGCAGCTTTGAAAGCCACATGGAGAGGTGAACTTATTTGAATAGCCACAGTGTCTAAGAAAAAGAAACAGTACCACCTCAACTTATGCTTAGAAAGGATTCGCACTCTGGAATCCAAAGGGTCAGATAAACTATTCCCGGAAAATACTTTAGAACTTGACCACTTAAGGACCCAATATGCTAGCACCCTTTTAGAAAAAGAAGAGAAAGCAGCATCTCAAGTCAAAGCAAACTATATAAGCCAAGGGAATAAAGCCAGCAAGTATCTTGCTTGGGAACTAAAACAGCATTCGGCTGCTAAGTGGATTCCAGTCATTAGAAACCCCCACACTTATGGATCCCCAAGAAATGCTATCCTCTTTCAGAGAATTTTATCAAAATCTCTATTCATCTTACCAAGTGTCTAACTCCCACTCCCAAATGATAAAAAATTTCCTTTTTAGAGCAAACCTTCTCTCCATTTCAAGTGAGGCCCAATCTCTCTTAGCCGAATCCATAAACAAAGAAGAAATTTCAGCAATTATAGACTTACTGAAGCCAGATAAACCTCCAAGACCCGATGGCTATACAGATCTGTTTTATAAGACTTTTAAAACTCAGCTGGTCCCTTTATTGTACCAATTATTTACCTACTGGGAGTTGCACCCAGTAAGCAACTCTTCCCTGTTTGAAGCAAGAATTACACTTCTCCCAAAGCCAGGGAAGGATCCCACCCAAACTGGCAACTACAGACCAACTTCCCTGATTAATGCAGATATTAAAATCTATGCCAAAATTTTAGACACAAGATTAGCTAAAGTTTGGACCTCCCTATTAGGTCTGGAGCAAGCTGGGTTTGTCTCAGGCTGCTCCTCTGCAGACCACCTTCGAAAACTGGAACATCTGGTTTCTGCATCCAGGGACCCCAAGCTCAAGGCTATGTTGGTGTCCCTGGATGCAGAAAAAGCCTTTGATAGGGTGGCCTGGACTTACTTGTTTACAGTACTTCCCCAATTCAGCCTCCCAGATAGCTTTATTAAGCAAATCCACGCCCTTTACCAATGCCCCTCAGCATGGCTTTTGTGCAATAACAACTCATCAGATATATTCCCTTTAAAAATGGAACCAGACAGGGATGCCCTATGTCCCCCTATCTGTTCAATTTATATATCGAACCCCTAATGAGAGCACTAAATCAAGAGAAAGGGAATGAGGGCATATGGGTGGGGTCCCAGGAGTTTAAATTTTCACTTTTTGTGATGATCTGCTACTTCATCTAACCAATGGAGAGCATTCTATCCCTTCAGCATTACAAATCATTGTTCAGTTTAATGACGTTTTTGGTTACAAACTGAACAAGCACAAATCTACTGTTAATCCCTTTTCAGTTTTAGTGAATAAGGCCCAAGTAGAAGCCTTAGGCCTCCAGTATAAAAAACTGAATAAACTATTTAGGTATAAAATTTAACAAAGATCTTGATAAGTTAAAGGATTTAAATTTGGACCCTCTCTTAAAAAGTGTGAAACACGACTTGTCAAGATGGAAAAAAATCCTTATTTCCTTCAGGGGCAAAACAAATCCTAAAAATGACAATTTTACCTAAATTATTCTACCCCTTGAACAGTTTAGCCATTTACCTTCCAAAAGCCTTTTTTTTAAATAATCCATAGGCTTTGTTCTGACTTGATTTGGAATGGAACCCTCCCCCCCCCATGCAGAGCCTACTGGAAACCTACAGGCCCCAAACAAAAGGGAGGGCTACAACTTCCAGATTTTTTTTCTTACTATCTAGCTATACATGCAAGTAGGTTCTTGCATTGGGTCTCACCCCATGTGGAACCCCTCACAAACCTTTCTGGGTTGTAACTCGACCTAGAGCAAGCCAAGGAAGAGTGTATTTCCTTACAAGCTCTTCTGTACTATCCATGGGCAGTGGTCCCCATAGGGCTTCAGGAATCTCCAGTCGTGTGGAGTATTAGAGCCTTCCACCAATTTTGCAACCTAAACCATTTGCACACAAGAAAAAATGTTTCCCAGACCCTCTTCAACAACCCAAATCTAAAAATTGGTAATAAAACTATCAATCCAAAAGCCCTGCCAATACAAACAGCGGTTAACCTGAAGCAGCTCATACAAGGGACCTCCCTCCCTTCAGTTTCTCAGATAAAGAATAGCCTGGATCTCCCAGCAAAAAGTCTGTTCTATCTTACTCAAGTCAGCCATTGTCTCAGAAGTTTCCTGCACAAACCTCCTTGGGCAGACAAAGTAGAACCCCTCCTAAACCCCCTCTTAGACCTTGCAAAGAAGGACAAACCTTCTCCAAACTCTACAAAGAAATCATTAATAATTCACGGAAGAACCTCGCTTCTTCAGCCTTCTATTGGAGACACAATTTGGCTACCCATCCGACTCTCAATGGCAATCGATTTGGATGGATAACTTCAGACTAATTAAGCAAGACAGATTAAGAAGCATTCATTTTAATATTTTACATAACCTATACTATACCCCCAACAAACTACACAGAATGGGTAAATTAGCCTCCCTGGGGTGCCTTGACTGTGGCGCTCCAATTGCTTCGATACATCACAAACTATGGTCTTGCCCTAAGATCACCAACTTCTGAGAACTGGTTAAAAAGCACAGTTCTGACTACTTACCCCATCCCCATACTTTACAGAAGAAATATGCCTCTTAGGGCTTTATTCCACTGTTTCCACACTGTCTCTGAAAGTACAAATAGCCTTGGATTCCATGGCTACCAAACTCTTAGTTCTTAGGCATTGGAAGGACACATGGGGACCATCTTTTCAAGAATGGTGGGCAGAACTCCTTGAACCAGCATAATATACTGTGGTGATTTGCATATACAGCTCATGGTGCTTTGCATTATGGGGGTACGTGTGATTTTGTATTTCTTTGAAACTTGGCTTCCCGGCCAGTGCCCTTTGGGGTAACCATTGCCTCAGTGCTTGCATGCTGAGGTTCTTTGTCTTTTAGAACTTCTTAATGCCCTGAATGCAGAACAGAGCATGGCTAGGGCAACTAACTCATGGACTAGATTCCAAAAATATTGGAACCCCTTTTTTTCCTGATTTAAAAGATAAGCTTGGTTACTGATTATGCAGATTATCCTTGCTATCCATCCATAATACAATATTGTCTGCTTTAAACCTGGAGGATTAAGTACATAGATAAGATTTGTGGTACTCTATGAGGATTAATTACTTCCTTCTACTTGTTAACCCAGGACTGTGCTTGCTTGGGACTTTTTGGGGGCGAGAGAGGGGGGATGGGAGTTGGGGAGATTATGTCCCTTTTTTTGTATAACCTCATTTTTTTCCCCTTGTTTATGTAGTGTTTCCTTGTTTGTGCTTTTCTTGGTTTGTGATTCTTTAGGATGGTGACCAAGCATATGATCAATGTAGTCAGACTCTGCCTTTTATGTAATTGCTTTATGGTATGTAAGTAGATATTTAATTTTGTATTGCACTGAAAACAAATTAAAAATAAACTTAATTGCAAAAAAAAAAGAAAATGGTAGTCTTATTTATTTTTTTCTCAAATGCGCAGAGCCACAATACAGTAGCAAGAGACTGCTGCGAGAGAGAGGAATGCAGGAGTGAGTAACTTAGACCTCATACTTGTAGTTGTGGTTGTGGATGTAAATGGTGGTTAGATTTTTATTCCCTGGTGGTTATTTTTTTACGGGTTTTTTTAAGACGGCTCAAACAGGACAATCAGCATGTCCATAGGAGCTCTGGCCAAGTGGGCAGTTGAAAGTGAGCACGTGCGACTGACGTTCTTCTTTGCCATCTTCTTTGCGAGTCACTCTTTATAGTACAAAAACTCACTCCAACTTGCACAATAATAATAATAATAATAACATTCAATGAGTTGGAGTATACTCACAATAACTGGCTTCTGTGGGGTTAAACACCTCGGCTTTGCCTCGGCATTTAATCATCCACAGAAGCCAGTTATTGCTTCGTACACTCCAACTCCCTGAGTGGTAGCACTTAATTTTTGTGGTACCCCATTTTTATGTTTCTTATATTTTGTATTCTGTTAATGTGTTTCACCTTTACTCTAATGTGCTGAGAGCCTTTTGTAAGCCGTAGCATGCCAGTTCAAATAACATTCACCATACACTGCATTCCTGTATTAGCATTGCTGTGCTTTTCTTTTCAAATGCTTACCTTCATTGGAGTCATTATGACCAAGAAAATTACCATCACTGCTGGCTGTATTGCTGTGCTGCTAAGACAACAATTCTATCACACTTTCAAATCACAAAAGGAAAAAAAAGTATGCCTCTGATTTACCAGTTTTAGCCTAAACATATACCTTTTTGCAGATGACACTGTACTATATGTGAGCAATCCCTCACCATCAAAAGCCTGTGAGCTCCTGCAGTCTGAATTCTCCCTCCTTCAGCACAACCTATTAGAAAAGAAATTATTACTAAATGCCAAGAAAACCAAAGCTATGTTCTTTGCCACCAAGAACTGTTCTTCCACTATCCCATCATTCACCCTCCCACAACTCTCTACCATCCTTGGTGAAAATCTGGAATATGTTGACAAATTCAAATACCTAGGAGTATGGATAGACAATAAACTAGACTATACTACCCACGTTGAAGAGCTCCTGAAAAGCTAAGACAAAGACTTGGTCTATTCTATAGGATCAAACATTACCTGACCAAAGATTCCAAACAAAGATTAATCCTAGCATCATTCCTGTCCCTCATTGATTATGCTGACTTCCTCTATGGTCATTGCTCCTCTCCCATCTAAACAAATTAGACACCCTGTATCATAGAGCTATTAGATTCATTACTGACCTTCCTCTAGCACCCATCATTGCTCTCTCTACAATGCAGTCAGTTGGACATCCCTGCAACATAGAAGAAAAAAATGCTGCTATCTGGATCTACAAAGCTCTGACAAACAAACTCCCTTCCTACATCTCAGACTGCTTCAACCGGATCACATCCAGGCCCTACACCTTGAGGATCAACAAACTGATCCTGCTGAAGATTCCTATCACCTGCACCGGTATGGAAGAGCTGCAATCAGTTATTCCCTGGCACTTATCTGGAATTCTATCCAAAAGTCATTGAAAATGGATACACTGATTCCTCTCACATCCTTCAAAAGCTGTATACCAGCCTAATCCCAGATTCATGCAATTGCTTCCACAAGGCCTAGTCCTCCCACACCCCACCCCTCCCACACCCTCTCTCCTCCACCCCTTTTTAAAGCTCCTCCCTATTCTTCTATCATTCCTCTGGTCCTTTCCCCATCAAACCTCATACATATATGCCCACCCATGTACCATTATCCCCTTATCCCTACTAGACTGTTTGTTTCTCTTTATTAGGTTTTAGGTTTACTGTCCTTTGCCTTGTATATATGTAAATATTTGTACATCTATCTCACTCATAAATGGTTGTATTTGTGCTTATTCAATATCATGTTTTTGTATACAATCTGTAACCTTTTTGTTATGACCACTCAGGTCCATCTTGTAAATGAGCTATGCTCAATGATGTTCGACTGAATAAATAAAGATTTTGATTGATTGATTGATTGATTTGGGTCAGGCTTACAGTACTGTACAGTGCTACATAAAGTGTTTGTCTAAAGCTTCTGTAGGGGACTGCTGAGGTAAGTGATAGGAGAAAAACATTTAAATGTCAATTACCATAATGTGGAGTCCCCCCCCAAGAAGTGTGCATTTATTAAAAATTATTTTTTTGTCGTCCATCTGTTCCAGTGGAATCCTTCTGGCTGTTTTGTGACCTGCAGCTACAAGCAAAATTAGGGGCGTAACACCAGGAAGAGGAGGCTAAGCAGACCCAATGGTGTAATGGAGCAATTCTTATTAAGACCCCCCTCATACACTCCCTCTGTTGGCTCTCTCTTCTGCTGCAAAAATAAGTGGGTCCTTTAATGGTGGTGGTGGTATTGGGTGTTGAGGTAAAAAAACCCAGCCTTTGCAAACTGCGACCACTGTGAGTCACAAAATGCTCCTCAGATATCCTCCCAGCTAACAGATCTTCCTGTGAATAAGTACAAGATTGGGGACAAGGATGCACTTCACTGGTGGTGGCTACTAAGGTGTGAAATCTGGGTGTCATTCTTGCAGACGGTTTGACACTTCATGCTTAGGTGTCTTCCATCATCCGGAGTGTTTTTTTACCACTTAAGGGATGTCGCCCAGATTAAACCCTCGATCCCACCTGATGAACTGCTCTCACTGGTGCATGCTTTTGTTACATCTAGTCTTGACTACTGTAACACCCTATACTTTGGGGTCAGTAGAGGTAACCTCTGTCGACTGCTGCTGTTGCAAAACATGGCAGCCAGGTTGTTGATAGGCCTCTTGAGGTCAGCTCATATAACCCCAGTCTTATGCGAACTGGTCAGGTGGAGGATTGCTTTCAAGGTGGGCTTGCTCAGCTATAAAGCCCTATGCAGCTTGGGTCCTGGCTATCTGACTGACCTCCTGATACCTGTCTGCCCAGTACACTTACTCCGTTCCTCCACAGAGGGCCTCCTGATGGTTCCAAGGGTGCAGCTTAAAACATCAGAAGGCCGTGCTTTTGAGGTTGTGGCGCCTGTTCTCTGGAACTCTTTGCCACGGTCACTAAGGGAGGCTTCATTCATGGAGATTTTTAAGTGAGGCCTCAAGGCACACCTATTTAAGCAGGCACTCAATGTAGTGTTGTCAGAACTAGTTCGTCAAAGATTCGAACCCTCCTCGAACCCTGGTGTTCGAGTTCTAACTTAGAACTCGAACACTAAAAGGTTCGCAAAAGGGTTCGAATCGGAGTCCTCCCAACTCCCGTAATGTCTTTTTCCTGGCCCCAGCCAAGTTGATGACTTGTGTGTGGGGAGGAGGGTGGAGGCATGTACCAGCAGGCAGCCCCGATGTGGGGGGGGTTGGGGTATGTGAGGGGACTGGAGGAGGCACGTCCCAGCAGCAGCAGGCAAATGGCAGCCCCAATGTGGTGGGGGGGGGGTGCAGCAGCAGCAGCAGTGTTGTTGGGGCTGCCATTATCCACCGCGAGTTGTCTCATACTTTGCGCTTACGTAGCATACTTACATACGCTCAAGTGAAGTCATCCTCACCACCTGACCATTTACTATGTGGTCAGGTGGGGGTCGAGAAAGCTGCGCGAGCCGCGGGATCTGTGGAGGGTATTTATTTAGGCGGATGCAAGCCGAGAGTGCCATTTGATCCTGAGGAGTTCAGCAGGCAGCAGCAGCCTACTTAATTGTAGCATACCGCTACTACCGCAGCCAGCATTCTTGCCCGATACTTACTAGGCCAGGGCCCAGGTCGGTGTGGCCACAATTGGACTGCAGCACTTGCTAGTTGCTGCAGTGCTTCTTGAATTATTTAAAAAATTCCATCATCCATTTTCCTGTGAAAAAGGGCTAAGCAAACGTTGAAAGTCTGGAGGGGGAGGGCGACGGGGGCAGGCCGGGCCCAGGCCCGAGAGACCGAGAACGAGAGAAAGGCTGAAAAAAAAGGCTCAATAAATTAACGGTCGGGTGTGGGACTAGGGGAGGTTCAGGTGGAGGGACTAATCAGGAATTGGGAAGGGAATAGGGATCGATCAATATCAGGACTCAGGAGAGAGAATAAAAGAAATACAGAAAGAAGAACCTTTGTGAATCTGATTGTGAAACTGCAGCACTGCACAGTGCACACTCAGCAGCTGCCAGCACCAAGCATATAACAAGGGAAAAAAAAGGCAAATAAATTTGTCAGGACAGCGTATAAGGACTGTGCTCAAGCTCATTGTGCTGTGCTGCTAAGGGGGATCCTCCTCTTGACTTTCACCCTCAAAAATTCCAGTGCTTATTAGTCCTTATACAACAGCACAAGGCACTGGCAGTAAGGCACTGACTGAAGGCAGGCAGTTAATTTTTTTGGACACCACTCCTCTGTGTGTGTGTGAGACTTCTACTTCTCCACTCCCGAGTCCCTGTGTTGTGTATGTGTATGTGACTCCCTGCTCCCATCTCCCGAGTTGTGTGCTGTTATTACCCTTACATGACAGAAGCTTAGAAATATAATTCTCATTCCCTGTGTTGTGTGTTATCTATGTATGTGACTTCGTCTCCTGTGGTCAGCCCATCACCCTGCTGCTGTGTACCCCTTGACTGCACTGTACCCTACCCAGTGTGTGTTACAGAGAGAAGCCAGTGGTCAGTTGTGTGTTGGTACTACCCTTACATGACAGAAGTGTAGAAATATAATTCTCATTCGCTGAGTTGTGTATGTGACTCCATCTCCTGTGGTCAGCCCATCACCCTGCTGCTGTGTGCCCCTTGACTGCACTGTACCCTACCCAGTGTGTGTTACAGAAGAAGCCCAGTGGCCAGTTGTGTGGTGGCATTAACCTTACATGACAGAAGTGTAGAAATATAATTCTCATTCCCTGAGTTGTGTATGTGAGTCCGTCTCCTGTGGTCAGCCCATCACCCTGCTGCTGTGTGCCCCTTGACTGCACTGTACCCTACCCAGTGTGTGTTACAGAGAGAAGCCCAGTGGCCAGTTGTGTGGTGGCATTAACCTTACATGACAGAAGTGTAGAAATATAATTCTCATTCCCTGAGTTGTGTGTGACTCCGTCTCCTGTGGTCAGCCCATCACCCTGCTGCTGTGCGCCCCTTGACTGCTATGTGTATGCCTATGCCCAGCAGCCCAATCATTCTGTAAGCCTTGAACCTGGAATCCTTTAGTTGCAAACCATCATATTCTTTAATTACTTTCAGTCCACTGCATCACAGTGTCACACGACCAAAATAAAATGTTGGAGTTGTAGCCATCGATCACAGATCACATTGCTTTCTTACACAGGAATTGTGTGGGTGTGTTCATCGCAGTATACTGGTACTGTTATGGCTGACACCAACATAGATGAAGCATCTGGTGATGGTGTTGGAGCAGGTGTTGGTGTTAGTGGTAATCCTGGTGCTAGCAGAAATAACCAAAATGTTTCATGTGATAAAAATTCAAGAAACAGCAAAAGAGCAACAGTGAAGTGTGGTACAGGGGGACCTTTTAAGAAAACCTGTACAGCTGCTGGGGTCACACGGAGAGGCACCATAAGGTATGCCATTCATGCTGTTAAGATCCCTGTGACTAGCAGCAATAATGTAAGTGACAGTGAGTCCCTCTCTGACTCAGACAGTAGCTCTTTGTCTCAGTCCGACACTGATGTGTCTCGCGACGTATCATTACTTCCTCAACAAAGTGAAATGAGCAAGTCTGCTGACAATGAATCAGGTAGTGCACTTGCAAATACATCCAGCACTGTTGGCAATGAAAAGGACATATCCGTTGAATCCACCACTTCTGTGTTGGCCAGCAATGAAAATCCATCAGAGTCTTCTGCCCACTCTTCTAGCACCAAGGAGCATGTCCCAGGTTCTGTTAGGACAGGTGAAAAGACACAAACAGTCTTTAGCTATCTTCCTAGCACTCGAACAAAATCTGTCACATCTGAGGTGTGGAATTATTTCTCTGTCAGTAAAACTGATCCATGCAGAGCAATTTGTTCCCTGCATAAACAGAGTGTAAGCCATGGTAAAGTTGTGTCATGCCTTGGCACTACAGCTCTTAAACGCCATCTGAAAAAGCATTCAGTTTTGCTTGATCATCCAAAACCCATGTCCTCCATCTTCCAGACCGCACGTGAGAAGGGTGAGGAGGAATCTGAAATGGATACTGAATTGTCTGAACTTGATGCAGACAGAACCACTGCCAGCCCTAGGATCATTGTTATCACCAATGCCAGCACCATTAGTAACAGTTGCATATCCAGTGATGGCACTGAATGTATAAGTCCTAGTCCACCATCCCAGCATCCATCTGCCCATCGAAGCACGGTGTATAATAAACAAGCAGGGACATGCTGTAAACAGCTAACACTGTCTCAAGCATTTGAAAGGAAGAATACCTTTACTAAAAATCATCCAAAGACCCTTCATCTTAATCACAGAATTGGTGAACTGTTAGCTGAAACCCTTCTCCCATACTCTTTGGTAGATCATGAGGATTTTAGGGAGCTCTTGAAACTAGCAGAACCTCATTACAAAGTTCCTCATCGAAGGTACTTTTCCTACGTTGAAATACCAAACATTTATCAGGCTTTAAAAGCGACAGTGATGCTTGCACTTAAAACTGCAGAGAGTGGGGTTATTCATGTCACAACAGATATGTGGACCAGCACTCAAAACATAGATTATGTGTCCCTTACCGCTCATTGGGTCACGTTTTCTTGTGGTTCTTCAAAAACAAAGACACCCCAGAAGATGGCGCTGCTGCACATAAAGAAATGTGGGCAAAATCATACAGCTGCAAACATCTTGCAGGAACTAAATGACCTCCTTGATGAATGGGTTTATTCTCACGGTCTAAAATGTGGCTTCATAGTAGGCGACAATGGAGCCAACATCTTGAAAGCAGTACAGGATGGAGGATTTATGCATGCTTCTTGTTTGCACATTGCTTACATTTAATTGTCATGGGATTTCAGCAATGAAACCCAAGTGGATGGTATGATTGCTGTTTGCAAAAAAATTGTGACTCACTTTTCACATTCAACCAAGGCTATACGGACATTGTCCGAACTGCAAAATAAACACAAGCTGCCCCAGCAAAAGCTGATTCAAAATGTTTCCACTCATTGGAAGTCAACGCTTTATATGCTGCAGCGCCTCTTGGAGCAAAAACAAGCTGTACATGAGTATTGCTCCAGTTACATTATTGGAGATGGCATTATGCTATCTGTGCTGCAGTGGAAATTAATGGAGACAGTTTGCTGCATCCTAGCTCCTTTTGAGACAGCTACAAGGGACATGTCTTCTGAAGGCGCATCTCTGAGTCAGGTTATCCACTCATAATGCTGATTTCACATCATCTTAGTGTTCTAAATCTACAAATAGAAAAAGACAGATCTGAAGCTCAGACAACATGTTGCCTGTATCATGGGAATCTCGTAAAGAGAATGAGAGAGCGCTTCAAAACCAATGACAAATTAGTTGCAATGATGAAATCAAAACTCTACATCCTTGCAACTCTCTTAGATCCCAGGTTCAAGGCTATACATCTTCCAAAAACAGATGATATAGAGCAGTACAAATGTCTGTTGCTAGATGAGCTGCAGCACTCACAGGAGTCAAACGCAGACACAAACAGTACCCTCAGGTTGTCATCACCACAACATGCAGGTTCATCTTCACAAAGGGATACAGAACTGGAAAGGTCACCAAACATTAACAGTAGTTGTTCCACAACTGCCACTTCTTCAACCCTTAGTAGCAACCTAAATCTGTGGCAAAACCTTTCCCAAATTGCTACCATGCCAGCTCATGCTGATTCCTCTTCTGAGCAGTCTCTGTCCATCATGGTAGACAGTTACCTGCAAGAACTGCCTATTCCTATTGATGCATGCCCTTTTGAATACTGGAGATCAAAAAAGTCGATTTGGACAGAGCTATATGATGAAGCCTGTAAGTATCTTGGTTGTCCTGCAACAAGTGTCTCTTCAGAACGCATGTTTAGTACTGCTGGCAATATTGTGACAGACACCAGAAATAGGTTGCTACCAGAAAATGTACACACATTAACTTTTATTAAAGTTAATAAGTCAAGATTTTCGTATCCCTACAAGAGTATACACACTGATCCTGAAGTGATTGATGCTGTGGATGTTGATGGTGATGACAACTCAGATGGTGGTGGCTGGTAAATATTGTGCGGGACAGAGTCTCTCTGCACCAAAAAGGAAACTTTTACAGACTGTGATGACTTTGGTTGTCTCTCTCCTTTCTCGATATACTACCTTGGACTATATCCCCCCAAAAACTTTCACCATTTCATGGCAAACTGCTTTGTAGCTAGGGTCTAAAGTCAACAAGTTTTATATACAGGGCAATTTTAACATCAGTGGGAACTGGCCCAGATTTGGCATAAAAGGGTCACTGTCATGTCAATCATTTCTGTATCATATTATTTATAGTTAAAGTGCAAACATATACTTTTGGATTTACCTTCTGTGACTTTGTGGTGCATCAGTATGTGCTGGGACCGGGGGCGGTCTATTTTTCAATTTTAAAGAGAACAAAACAATGAGTTCTAATTGGTAGCTGTTTATTATTTTTTCAATTACAGAAATGTTAGCCATAAACCAAAATGATCCATATGTAACTTATCTTACTGAATAAAAAATTATGGGAAAACTGTATTTTGTGTTGTTATGTTTCTGTGGGCAGCATCCTGTTACAAGTCTCTTCCGGGAAACAGAGTCATCTGGAGTTTTACCTATGTCATGGTTGAGCACATATTCTGTAAGCACAGGTCTCATATCACAATAGCTCGTGTTTAACATTCTGTTGTACACAGACCATGGCATAATAGCAACAACTCTCAAATTACTGGTTCCATGAAGAGGACTGTACAGAATGCTGTCCATAAGAAGAAAGCAATTGAAAAGACAGTTTTTCACATAAGTGTTGTTTATTAAGGAACAGTTAAGTATGGCTCATTTGGAGGCAAGAGTTTCATTTTTCTTGAGTAAGCATGTGGTAGTTCTAGCATTTGAGGAAGGAGGGTAGAATGGGCGCTGGAGGGTGGGAAAGAGCTGGAATTTGGTTTAACATGGATGCAAGAGGGAGAAAGATGGCATGGATGCTAGTACATGGGTGATGGTTGGGGGGACTGGGTTTTAACATGGGTGAGGGACAGAGAAGGGTGACATGAATGGCAGTTCATGACTAAGAGTGGGGGTAGTTTAAACATTTGGGTGAGGGAGGATGGTGGAATACATGCTTGAGGGGGTGAGGGTTGTGGGTTGGTTTTAACATGGGTGTAAGGGTGGCATGGGTGTTACTGCACAGATGAGGGTGGTGGAAGAAAAGTGGAATGGGTGATGGGGTGAAAGGTGGATGTTGTTTTAGTCCTTTCATTTACAGATTCGTGATCGGCTGGGGATGGTGAGGAAAAAGATGATGACAGACCGAACCTACTATACATATAATATATATATATATGTATTTTTTTCTTATTAAATACATTGCAAACTGCTGCCACCTAGCACAATTGTCTTGTCCCCTTTAAAAAAAGAATAAAGGAATCAGAAATAAAAAGAAAATCTGCATCAGCAGTTTTCTCAGAATGTGACCTATCATAAAGTGTTTTTGCTTTACAAGTAGTGATAATTTGATACATAATGGGGTTGACACAGACACTGTCCCTTAAACATCACATGCCAACTGCTGCAGCTACATTAAATGTTCCTTAAGTTAGTATGTGGTGAGGAAACCACTTTTTTTTTATTTATGTGACTGAAATACAGATTTTATTGACGATCAGCTGCAAAATGCATCATCTTAGAAAGTTGTATGTATTACTTCAATTTGCCAACAAGAATGTTGGTATACGATGCATTATCTTAAAAATTGCATGTATTTTTGCCAGCAACGACTGGCATATTTTTTATTCAAATGTCTTGACTGACTACGTTATGACATAATATGTTTTGCAACAGTTCCACGTGCTGCTGCGGTATCTTGGCTTGACTTTGTTATAAAAGCTTTTTAAACATAGCAACTTTTGATTTACTCATTTAAAACAGAAAGCAGCAAATAGCTGAGATTAGGTAATATCAGTTATTTTTCTCAAAATTCATGACGATGAGTATATATAACTGAGTACATAAATGGCTAATGTGCCTCTTTCTTTCACTAAGGAACTATGATGCAGCTGCAGCAGGAAAACTTTAACATATGGGTGGGTGGGAGGGCAAGTTACTTTATTGTTGCTGGCTTCAGCAAACAGAAGAAACCATAGATAAACCTAGTTGTATTCCTATCAATGTCACACATGACAATTTCTCTCCCCCTTATATTGAACAGTTTTTCCTTTACATGTATTTTATTACTATCTTCGTTACTGGCAGCACAATTAAAAAATAGGGTTCGAGTTCTAAAAAGTTCTAAAAAAGATTAGAACCCTAGAACTTTTTCAAAAGTTCTAGACTAGAACTAGAACCTAGAACTTCAGACAACTCTAATTCAGTGTCCACTGAATTTTATTTTTTTTTTTTTTGCGGGTGTTGTTTCTCCTGGGGCCTCCAGTCGGCCAATCCGTCCTTGCATCCTTTTCTCCAGCCGCCATCTATCTAGTACCAGTTTCCTCTGGCGGGTGACCACCCAATTGCCCCATGGCTTACCCCCCATGGTGGGGAGGTAGGGGGCCGCCAACTTCTCCCACCTAGTAGGGATCCACACATGGTGATCCCCTCCTGGAGCCGGCACAGGTGCTCACAGACGGCCATCAAGCCACTGTGACTGGATGTTCCCTTTTTCTGCTTTTCTCCCCTGCAGGCCCATGGCATGCAATGATGCCAGTGACTGGGTGCCTGCATGCTCCCATGCATACTCCAATCAAGTGTCTGCCGCGTCTTGCCCCCATGGTGTGTGGCTCGGTGCCACTGAGCCCCAGCCTCCACTATTGGTCAGGCGAGCACCGGCTGCAGGAAACCCCCCTCCCTGGAGATGGAGAGCAATCCATCAGATGCTCAATCCATCTCCTCCCTGCTGACCAACGGCAACCCATGCTCATTCCCAAACATGGGTCGCCAGTGTGGCGTGAGGGGTGACATCCAGTGCCTCAACCCTCAGCGCCACACTGAATTTTAAGGGGTTTTAGAGTTTTTATTATGCATTATTTATTATGTATTTAAAGTTAACTGACTTTGATTTTAAATTATTCTAAAGTGATGTAAATTGTCGCACCTCATAATGCTTCGCCCAGAGCCTCCGGGATTGGACGCTCAAGAAATAAACTTTTGCTTACTTACTTCTCGTTAGTAGCAGAGTCAGTAGCTGCTTCAGCTATTGGGGCAATACAGTTTTAAAAATACACAAGAATATGTTGACAATTTTATTTTAATTTCTAAGAATCCAAATCACTCCCTGAGGGAGCTTTGTATTTCTAAAAGAGTGAAACAAAAGCTCATTTATCCTGCAGTCCTTCTTGGTGGCTCAGTTTGATACCCATTATGCCCTGCATTACAGTAAATATGTGCAATTTTGTGTTTTAAGTACAATAACTAGACCTTAATAACTACTTCAGCAGATGGCTTGAATAACCTGAGTCTGTTCAAGGCTGAGTCTCAAAAATGCACTTAAAGCAGCAGTATTTGTTAGTCAGCAAAAAAAATGTCATCATATCATTTGTAGCAATAATGTATTTCTGACATCCTTGAATTCATTACTGTTGTATTTTGTATTCACTCGGATATTTTTTAGAACAGATTTAATTTATAGTTTTGTAATGACAAGTGAGTTGGAACTTTTAAAGCCTTCAAAATCCCATGCCTCCGTTAAGCAATGAAATAACAAGAAAAATGAGTATTTGTCAGCAATACGTTATTATGAAAAAATATAGGATTATATTTCTTGCTAATAAATACTGCTGCTTTAAAGAGGTAGTACACTGTCTGAAACTAATAACTTTTAGAAACAGTCAGCAGTTACGTTTTTATATCTGCAGGATTTTGTTTCCCTTTTTGCTAATTATAAGATTTTCTACCTAGCAGTACTAGGTGTGATGTGTGAAACAATACTTAACCTGAGAGCTGACATACCTAGTTCTTATACCTTGTATATTTTATAAGCATTATGACTTCAACAACTGTGACATAGAATCTAAAACAGAATCTGACACAGATAAGGACCACTTAGCCCACTCAGTCTGACACAACAGACCATCACAACTGACCAATAAGAACAACTCACCTGCACCCTGGTTGGTCACAGATAAGCGTAGCTGGGGGGTGGGGATACTGGGTGCCCAGAAACCCCCTTCCATCTTGCTTCCATGTTATAATTTCATAAAATGTTTTGTACGACAGCAGTAAGTATTGGGATTTCTTTGGTGGAAACCTCCAATCCTAAATCCTGGCTATGCCCCTGTCACCAGTGATGTCACAGTGACTGAGGACACAATGCTTGCTAATAAGATATAAAAGGGATTATAAATCTCAATAAATATTCATGAGCCCAGGGAGGCTCCTTATTGTCTACTGACTCTGTCATTAATGTCACATAAATGACTGATTTAGTTGCCAACTGATGCTGTGAGGCACATAACGACATCAATTTAAGACATATCTGTGCTGTACTGCTCATGCCATGCTACTCTGAGGGAACAAGAAAACAGCAAAAGTAAGTTTAAATAAACGACTAAACCAAGGTTGTCATTGTGATTAGACTTACACTCCCAATAGCACACTTGAAGTCAGTAATTTTCTACAGTCAACGACCAGCTAGGGAGAGGTGGTCCTCAGCGCACCCTAATGTTATTAATCTCTCGGCAATGACCAGCTTCTTGGTTGTCACATGGCATTTAATACTGACAAGTAGAAAGCTTTCATAATATACATTAGGAAAATAAAAATGTATCACAAACAAAAAGTAACAAAGGGTTACTTTTAAAAACTAATCGCCTTTTCTGTTTGCTATTTTTGGTGCTACTCATTCTTTAGGTCGAGTCACTAGGAATCCTCTTCAGTGGAGAAAATCATGGCTAACAGCAGATCTGGGTCAAGAACTAGGCTGCCCAAAGAGACATAGAGGGGAGTGACACCACCTTAACCCCTGCAAGTCCAAGCAAAAGGAGGGATAACTGATTACTGAATCTTATAGCACATAAGGCACTGGATAGTAATACAAGTTTCAAGTAAGAAAAGATACAGTTCAAAATTGTTTTAAATAGGTGATAGTTTACCTATGATGCAGCTTGATATCCCTGCAGTTGGTTTAAGATCATTCAAGAATGACCTAATTTACCAAAGACACGTGTGCAGTGTAACTTTCTTTGGCCTGGTACTGTATATCCATTAACATTTTACTGTGCACAGTTAAAGCATTTGACATGATTATGCAAAATTGATAAAACGAGTGCAAATCATACTGTACATATATATCTAAAACAATTTATAGATGCTTGCTTATCTCAAAATAAATAATTCATCTGTCAGGAACTATAGTAGTACAACTGAAGGTCATTTATGAAGTCAGTACTAATTAGGAGATCATATGATAGTAAGTGAATTAAAATGACTAAAATTTGCAATGTACTCTACAGTGCTGTTCACATTAAACTTATCTTTCAACCATTTAGTAGCCGGTAAGGATTTGAACTGTTGAGGCTCTGCATAGGATATTTCTTAAGTAACAATATCAGGTTGTTAAATGAGGGAAAAAAACAAATCAAGTACTTGACAACTCATTGCAATCACATAAATGGATTGCTCTGCTAACTGGCTGCACGATACATGTAATGTGAACTATACAGTATTACACCACCCTAAATTCCTGTCCTATCATAATAAATATTAGTGCTTTCAAAAGGTGTTGGCTTGACAGTCTGAAATCCTCTGCTCAGTTACAACAGTTACAGCATGGAAACTCATGGTATGAGTGGCCTCAGACTGCCTCAGAAGTGTGCCTCTACCTATCCTTGGAGAGAATTCCTCAAGTAGAGAGAGAAAACCCCATGTGTGACCTTGACAATAAGCTCCTCCTCTTTACTACTACTATTGCTGCCTCTGAGTTCAGACCAGTGATGATGGAGGAGGTGAGTGGGGTAATTTCCAAGCTGTGACCAACATGTTACGAACTGGGTCCTGCTCCAACACAATTGCTGGGGTGTTGTGTCGGACAATAGGACCTGATGTTCCCTTGAATTGTCCAGTTTTCCTTGAGAGTGGGGCTTCTTCAGGCTGCATTAAAAGATACACTGGTGAGTTCTCTCCTGAAAAAAAACATCTGTGGACCCTAACAACCTAGCAAATTACCAACCAGTCTATAACCTATTCTTTTTGAGAAAGGTTATCAAGAAGGTGGTTGTGCCACAGCTTGAGGCACACCTCATAATGGTCAAACCTGGAGACCTGGGTTTGAATCCCATCATCCCCAACTTGCATAATAAGTGACGATGAGCAAGTCACTTAACTTCCTTGTGTTTCCAGGTCACACCTGAAAACAGGCTCCGTCATAGTGAGCCTTTCCTGGTTAAACAGTTTCCCCTTCCTACAACCTTTGACATCTATGAGTCTCTTCAGTCAGAATTTAGGACCAAGCATAGCACTGAGACTGTATGGTCAGGGTGTATAATGACCTTCTCAGGGTAAGAGATAAAGGGGAACAGTCAATTCTCATTCTCCTCAGCTTTTAACACTGTAGACCATGGGCTGTTGCTGGACCAGCTGAGGGAGCATGTAGGTCTCACTGGCTGAGCCATTGTTCGAGTCCTACCTCAGGGACAGAACACAGCGGGTTTCCTTCAATTAAGGCACCATCTCACTACCACGTTAGGTAATACCCCTTCCCACCCTCCAGCATTTTCCTTAGTATCCATGCTTTCTTCCTTGTTGGGTCCCTCCAAGGTAATCTCGAAAGTGTACCAGGTCCTTTTTCATTGGCGGTATGGTGGTTCCTATGGTCCCACCAAACATTGGGCCTCCTTTTCTCCCCATTATACCTTGGACTGGCCAGCATTATGGCGGTATTGTCACAAGTATGTGTCACAAAACAGACTATGACTTATACAATATCACATTTTATATAACCTGTATTATACTCCCGTAAAATTGGCGAGAAGGGGGCTTCTCGACTCAGGTCTGTGCTCCAGATGTTCCCAAGAGGAAGGGACACTTCTTCACATATTCTGGCAATGTCCCAAGATAATCCCACTATGGAACTCAATTAAGGCCAAACTGGATCCTTTACTCGGTTTACAGGATTGTTTTACCCCTGAAATTTGCCTGCTAGGGGACTTGTCCCCTATAGAGACTATCACTTGGAGATTTCGCATGTCTATGATAACATTATCTGTTAAAAAAGTCATACTTAAACATTGGAAGGATGACATTAGCCCATCATATCAAGAGTGGGTACATGAAGTCCTTGCTAATCTCCATACTGAGAAAGCCATTGCGAGTCTATAACAGGCAATGGAATTATAAGCGAATCTGGGATCCCTTACACACTCTAATTACTATTGGTGTTGATAAGGGGGATGTTGGCAATTGCTTGTCCTAGTCCAACTATGGATTATTTTATTATTATATTATGTTATCTTACTGAGGGAAGGGGCAGAACATGCTTTGAATCGTTATCATGTTGTGAATGTGTCACTATTTCTGTCCCCTGTATTATGAAAAATTTGTTAATAAAATTTGAATTGAAAAAAGAACACAGAGGGTTATGTTAGGGAATTTGTCCTTGTGTCTGGTGTCATTGCCCTGTGTTGTTCCTCAGGGCTCAGTCCTCTCACCCATGTTGTTTGCAGTGTATATGCTGACCCTGAGGGGATCGCTAGATGGTATGGGCTGGGGTTTCACTGTTATGCAGATGATACTAAGCTATACGCTGGTGCAGTCGATGTGCTTAATAAGTGCATGGCCAAGTTCCTGGAGTGAGATTGAGACTGGGCTTCAGCTTGGTTGGTCTAGGCTCATGGCTGCCAACAAGGTGAGAAATCTGGAGGTTATTTTGGATGAAGGGCTGACATTTGAAGCTCAGGTCTCAGCAATTGTCTGGAGTGGATTTCACCATCTATGGAATATCAGCCAGCATGGATCCCTAATCCCCCCAGGGACCTGGTGACACTAATACTGCATTTGTGACATCTTGACTTGACTACTGTAATGCTCTATACCATGGAATCGGGGAGGCAGCCCCTGTACATGGTTCAGAATGCAGCAGCTAGGTTGCTGACTTGCCTTTCTAGGTTGAGTCATGTCTCCCCAGTGCCCAGTGCTCTGTGAAATGCACTGGCTACCATTTAAGTGGTACATCTCCTTTAAAACTTGTTTACTAATGTATAAGGCCCTACAAGGGTAGAGTCCTGGGTATCTGCTACATCTCCTGCACTGTTACATGCCATCTTGTTCTCTTTGCTCACCTGATGGGGGTTTCTTAGTTGTACTGAAAGTTAGGCTAAAAACTTTCAGTAACCAGGACATTGAAGTGTCTGGTCCAGTCTTAAGGAATTCACTCCTGAGGGCCCTTCTGTGAAGACCTTTAAGAGAGTCTGCAAACCTTTTTGTTTAATGAAGCCTTTGGTAGTGGATCCATCTCCCTTGGTTGCCATCTCTGCTGAGTTTTGTGAGTTTTATGTTTTAAATTGTTCTACCTCTATGAGTTATTTGCCACTGCATATTAATTTCTGTTGTTACTGTCATTGTTGTACTTTATTGTAAGGCTCCGTGGGCCTCCGGGAAAGGGTGTCTATATAAATAAAATCTACTACAGCTACTACTACTAGTACCGCTATGTCTTCCTACTTCAGCCTGTCTTGTCTCTCAGGTGATACCGCTAATGCATGGAAAAGTGCAAAGCATCTCTCACTCCACAAAGGAGGATGATCTTTCTGTTCTGGGGAATTACTGCCCCAACTCCCTTTTCTGGCTAAAACGTGAGAAATGACAGTGCCTTTCTAACTCTCCTTCTTCATGAACGTTTCCTCTTTTCTCGACCCCTTCCCATCAGCTTCTGTAAGTTCCACTCCACTGTCTCCTTAGTCCTTATTGCTGTGCTTTGCAGATACCATCATGAAGATGAAGGGTCAGGGTCTGTATACTGTACTTCCACTACCTCTGTTGACCACACAATGGTTTTCAACACTGCAGCTTAACCTCTCCTACAGCACCTGATAAATGCAGGGGCTAGCCCATCTATCCTCTTGGTCAGATAGTTCCACTTTTGCCTGTGTGGCTGGCACCAGTCTGTCCTCATAGTCAACTGCTCTCCAGCCCCTCCTGATCAGGAAAGGTGTCCCCATGGCTCTATCCTGGGTCCCATGCTGTTCTCAGTTTTCCTAAATTTATTTATTTATTGACTTTTGTTGACTGGGTAAACCCACTGGGGCTCAGAGTCCCTTTTTCAGGGGAAACCCGAAATTATAGAGATTTATCAAAATAAGTGCATCACAGCAGAAGCAATTGGAATGACAAGAACCATACAGTGGAACAGGTTCCTTCAGTCTACGGCTCCATGTGCATTCACATGTATGCTGGTTACTCGGTTCCTTTTTTTTATATAGAAACATTTGTGCTCCCTGTCACCACAGGATCCCCATCAGCTCTCAGCCATCCCCCAGTCCCGACATCCATCATCCCTGGGGCTTACCTGGCTGGCTTATATCCCCCATGGATTACCTCTGCATGGAGGGCTGCCCCCCCCCCCAAGTTATTCATCCAGAAACTGCCAGCCAGAGACCATTTGGTGGTGCAAAATCTGCAAGGATTGTGAGATGTCATCCTGTTCCACAGGGTTTTTCAATCCGGTTTCCACCCCACCCACCTCCATGGATGCCATGTGCAGCCCCAATCTGGCCTCAGAATGTTCAGCATCCCCTGCAAAAAGACAGTTTCCTTGACTTAACCACAGGGGGTCACTTGAGTGGTGGAACATGATTCCCAGTCCACCCCAGGCAGGGAATGCTGCCTCATGGCAGTGCCATCACCCAGCCCCGGACTGCCCAGCCAGCTTCCCGAGTATGCTTCTGAACTATGGTCGCCATCATGGAACTGCAGTGCACTACCCGCTGGGCCATTAGGCAGCCCCTGATCTGTATTTCTTGCTTCCAGTTCCTCAACCACTGAGTTGAAAGAAATGCTACCATGCAATTCTGACACCACCCAGTTCTAGTTCCAAACTAATGAACTATCTCTAAATGCTGGACTGCCACCTGTACTTCCCTAGCCATAGTGACCTCATCTATAAAAAGCTCTTCCCAAAAATCCCAAATTAAAATCTGGTCTCCCCTCTAGGTCCGCCAAGAGATCATACTGAAATATGATCCTTACAGTGTTTGAGTGCATGAATGGGATCTGCAGTGATGCCTCCAAGGCCACCTCAGCTGGCCAGGAGCCTCTTCCACGCCTTCTATTGTTTTGCTTTAAAAAGCAGCTGATGCAGCCAGAAAAACTTTGATAAATATAATATTTAGTCACAATTCAGCTTATATTTCACATTAGTTCTGTAGTTCCCCATCTCTTAGTCTTTTAACTGTAGTTGTTTGCATGAAAACTGGATCTTATTTCCTTGGAGTCCCTTTGCTCCTGTCACTTTCTCTTCACCTGATCTCAGAATGCTCTGCTTGTGAAATTGCTGTCATCATTATGGCAACAGATACTGATGTCACAGCAGAGGAATGAGTCGCTAGGACAGCTGTGGTCAAAGGGATAAAAATTCCTGTGTTCATGCAAATTTCCTCAGTAATACAAAAAGAAGGAGCAAATCTACAGAAGATAAACAAATTATAAGCTAAACTGGGTCTGAGTTTTATGTTTTTAAGTTTCCCTAGAAGTGTCAGTAGCTCTTTAAACCAGCAGTGCATAATTGGAAAATGTTGTCCTATATTTCATTATTCTGTTTAAGATTGCTTCTTATCTCCTGTCTTGTATGATGCATTTTCTTACCATTCGGAGTCTGTTTTAGCACTTTTTTACATTTGAAATAATGAAAGGAGAACACTCTTTAACATGACCTAGTGAAGGGCTTTCATGAGTATAATATATTGTTTTTTAAATGTTCAATGTTTAATATAACTTTTCTTGTGACAAAAATAAACTAGGATGTAGAACAAAGTAGTAGCTGGCCTATAGAACAGCAGGTGGGCAAAAATACTGATAAAAACCAGGTCAAATCTGTATTAAAAGGAGGACTCCTTTCATTATTTCAAATTAAAAGGAAAATTGCTAAAGCAGACCCCAAATGAGCAAAAAAGGGGTATGATACATGATAGAACACAAAAGACACTCTAAAATGGAATAAAAAAGTATAGGTCAAAATTTTCACAGTAATATGCACTGCTGCTTTAATTTTGTCCTCACATACTTGCCACTGCTCCCTATATGCCAACCAGTCCCCCCTTCCCTGCTCAAAGGTACAGTAGGTGCCTCTCCCACAGTGCTTCCTTTATGTCAGAATTCTGGTTCAGCTCCCTCCCCTGCCATTTCCTGGCCTTCCCTCCACCTGTTCCCTTAGATCCTGACTTCCACACCTTCCTCGCATCTCGCTGTAAGACCTCAGCTAGGTAGGCTGCTTTTCCTCCTTCTCCCTCCCTTCCTTTAGAACAGTCACATACTGTACACACACACACAGACACACACACACACACACACACACACACACACTCATTCTGCTCCTTCTCTTCCTTTCATTCATATCATTGCTCCCTCAATTCACCTCTTTCTCCTGCCCTTAGTTTTCTCAATTCATCTCTTTCTCCTGTCCTCATTTCTGGTATTGCCCATTTCAACTCTGGTACCATATACCATAACAAATTAAGAACATGAGCCCATTTCAGCTCTGGTACCTGTATACCATAACAAATTAAATAATGAGCACTGCCCAACTCCAGGAGCGCTGGCTTCATGAAAGAAAGTATTATTGTAGCCAAGCTTGGTGCAATTCCTGTATCTTTATTGAAGGGCCAGAACTGCCAAAGGAAAATTACAAATGTAGTGAAGCCACGTAATAGCACAAATAAAACATTGTAGTGTAATTGGAAAAGTAAAGGATTGTATAAGCAAGTAACTGATGAGGAGATCATCAGCAGTTTTACATTTTGTATAAAATAAGATGTTTTTTTAATATCACTTTGTACTTTGCCACAGTGAATATTTTTTTGATCTTGCCTCTGATGTTGATTATAAAAAGTTGGTTCTACAGTACCTCTTTAAGAATATGAGTTATAAAAGGGCATCTTGGGTAAGGAAGTGGATCCTTTGAAAAAGCATTTTACATGTAAAATGCATCAGAAGATATGGTAGATTACCTGACTAACATTGTCAGCACTTGGATATACAAAGTGCATCATGCTTGGATGTAACAGCTATTTCCTTTGTTGAAGTCAGTTCTCCTGAAGGAAAAGAGTGCTAATTTCTTTTGTCTTTTACTGGTACTGTGATGTAATGGATATCACCACCAGCCCTTGATGTAGCCTGCCCCTTTCTTGCCGTACACCATGTATAATTACAGTTTATGAAAATCATGCAGCCTAGACCAGAATATGTCACCAATTCAACCGAGGAACTTGGGTAAGTCACAGAAAAATAGCGGAAAAGAACACACAGCACCCACAAAGCAAAATATTTATTGCTCAGTGGAACAAGAATCATATTCATTTTGTAAATGCACAGTTCTCCTCATCAGCACAGATTTGCATACAGTGGTGCCACTGTGGCCCTCATTGCTGGGTCTCTGAGGTGGTAGCAGACCTCTTTTGTCAAAAATCAAAATAATTATGATGCAGTGTGCACGCAAGAGCATCCAGAGGAAATGTACTGTTTTTCAAGGGATGGGCTGTGGTGGAACTAGAGGGGTGGAGAGGGGATTATGCTATTCAGTTTGATGGGCTGTCTGATTACACTGAGACCCATGATTGAGGCCACTGATTCATGATGACTTAACTCTTGAGATTCCATTTTCAAGATTTGAAATTCCGGGACTGCACTGGTGATTGACAGTTGGATTTCCAGATTCCGCCAGAATTTCCAGATTTCCAGAGATCACTTTGTGCTTCTAGATCACCTTAGAGAATGTTATGGACTCACCAGTACTGTCATCAACTGGTTTGAGTCCTGTCTCTTGGGCAGGAAGCAACAGGTGGGGATGGGGAGTTTCTCATCCTCCTCCCCAAAGCTGACATGTGGAGCTCCTCAAGGCTCGATCCTATCACCAGTGTTATTCATGATGTGCATGCTACCCCTGGGTGAGCTCATTAGGCATTACAGCTTGGGTTTTCACTACTATGCAGATGACACCCAACTGTATATGCTCTTTGTCCCTGGAACACATGATGCAGTGGAAGTGCTTGTTTTGACACAGCTATCCTTCAGATTGAGGATCATCATTCTGCATTTCATATTTGCTAATACCTGAGTTCCTGTACTTCTTGTCTACCACTTGCACCACTGATTCTCCTACCATCTGGCTCGTCCACCCAATCATGTAAGTCCTTGGGGATTTGTTCCCTCCTGGGGTACCACAAACAAAGTAAACACTGTGCATTGCCTTGGAGTCAGTACAAGGAGTAGAATCAATGGCTTTGGAAAGGGGGGGGCAAAATGCCTATCAGCTCAACAACTAGGATAAAGAACCTTGGTGGATGGAAGGAGGGCCTTGGGGGTTGAACCAGCATAAAATATAAAGGAGAAATAGAAAGTATGACAAAATATAAAGAAAACTGAATCTCTAAGCTGTAAAGGCTGTCTCTCTGCTGTAAAGGCTATCTCTGTGCTGTAAAGGATGTGTCTGTGCTGTAAAGAGTATCTCTGTATATGGTGTCTTTGTAAAGGGGCCTCTGTGCTGTAAGGGGTGCCCCCATGCTATACAGTGTGTGTTTGTGCTGTAAAGAGTCAATACTGATGATATTCAAGTAATCTGGGGTTTTTGCTTGAAAGAAGAATAAAGCATAAATTAAAATGTTTAAGCCTTTCCTAAAGTATACATGCCGAAATGGCAACCTCTGCAAATAAATATTTAAAATGGACTGTTGCACTTTTAATTTAAAAAAAATGCCTTTTTCTTTTAATCAAGTTGGTGGGGGGCTATTCAACTGCCTGGACATTTAAAGTCTGATTTGTGAAGCTTTTATATGTAGTTCTATTTCTCTCATTATCATATCAGTATTATGACCTCACTTAGTTGTTTGGTATCACGTCATTGTTAATGAGATCACAACACTGATGTATTTTAAGGGGAAACAGCATTACAATTGTCAGCCTCCAGGTAACGTGTTGTTCCATACATTATACATTCCACAGCAAGGCAGAAAAATATCTTATTGAAAAAAGTCTATTAGAAATCAAAGTGTATTAACCAGCAAATTACAAACATTTTTATAATACAGACTTTGCCATGTTTTGCTTATCAGTCCCCCAGTGAAAGTACTCTGCAATTTAAAATTTTTAGAATTACTGTTACCATTTCAGATTCTCTGACACTCCCTGTTGGAAGTTCACACAGATAATCTTTACAAACAGAGCAAAACCAGACAGCCTCCATGCCCCAAGTCCTCATCTTTTCTATTGTGTCCACAGTGATCCTAACTAGTCACAAAAAACTTCCTTCCCAGAATGTCAACAGCTAGCTGGCGTTACAATCATTGACTAACAATATTCTACTGAAACTATCATGGGATAGTACCATTCAGCAGTTGTGGAGTCAGTGGTGGTTGTTTGGGGAGAGACACTTTTTGGTGGTTGTGGATTTAAGACAGGGTCTTTGTGAGACCAGTGTCATTGCCAGCTTACCCACTGAGTATTTACTCTTAGGCCCATCTTTTGTTTGTGAAAGTTGAAACCAGTCACCGTGCTCATTGAGTTGTAGAAATCTGCTGGCTGGTTAGCAGTGGAGGATGAATGGGAAAGAGAAAGTATGTTCCTTTGGGCTATGGGGTAGGTTATGGAACACATTGAGAGAAGAAGATCATGTCAGATGAAGCACTCCTAGCTGCACCATAAGGCGTGCAACTGTGACACTTCTAATGATTGCAGGGGGTACTAGTGGGAATTTGAGAGGGTATTACTCCACAAAAGAACTGGAAACCCTTGCTTAAGACCTCATTTATTTGCAATCTAGTTAGTGACAGAAGGGGGAAGTTAAAATGATTCTCCAGGAGTAATTATGACTAGAGAGAAGGAGGGAACAATTTACAGGCAGCTGGTCATACTGCATGACATGGAGGGTAAGCAGGTATCTGTCAGTTTCCAGTGAATATCACTTGAGCACTGAGAGGGAAATGGCAGCTCCCATGTCCATCCCCTCACTTTCCAGGGATAATGGCAGCAAAAAAAACAGTAAGGCAATCTCTCTTCCAATGAGCAAGTGAAGATGGCTGACTCTACATAAGTAAAAAGTCCAGTCATTGATTTTTCAGTGCTGAGGGCATGCTGTCAGATCTGTACTAGTGCTAATTACTTGCATTATGCCCCAGTCAGGATTTGAAGGGGGGCGCGGAGTTTGACTGTAAAGTTACAAGAGTTAGGGATTCTCCCCTGGTACAGACAGGTCATTGGCTCCACATGGCTCTCGCTCAACATTCCATTATCTAGCACTGAGCTGAAGAGCAGCACTAGTACAGTTGAATGAGGTCCAAAGGGGCTGAGGGAGATTATCAGGGTCAACTTGCCTGGGCAGCACTTTCATGGCTCATGTTACTGACATTTGCTCCCAGCTGCTGGTTCTGCACCTCCAGGGGATTGGTGTGGCAGATCTCAGCTGTGAAAGCTGCTCCTTCATGGACTTTGTAATGGTGACTTCTGGATGTTGCTGCTACCCCTCCTGAGCTCAGTAACAATGGTTGATTCTGCCACCTGCCACAAGCTTAATGCACTACCCAATATACTAGCACAGTATGGAGGGTCACAGCTCCTGCCCCTTAGTGAGCCCAATGTGGCAGATCTCTGCTGCTGTCACTCCTCTGAGAGCTGGATTCTGTGGCTCCCCGCTGCTGCTCCCACTATGCCTAACCTGGCTTGGTGCTTCATCTTTCACCTGCAGCTGGCCCTCTGCAAGCTCCATGACCAAGTGTCCTGAGGGGGTTAATCATTTTCCTCATTAATGCCTAGTCTAGGAGACATCTCTGGAAAGATATACTGGTCCTAGAAATACATTCATTAATCTTCCCTGATTAAAAAACACAAGTTTAAGACATTAAAACAGCAGTATTGTGAAAAATGTTTTTTAAGATACTGTAGTCAGCAGTTATAAACAAAAATATCCACAAACCAATCTTTCTTTGCATTTGGTCATTCTTAAACTGTTACTGAAGTATGTGGTTTTCAAGTTTTTAAGTCCATGCGCTCTTCCCATATTAAGCACAGTAAAACTACAAATCCTTGAATGCCGTTGTCTTGTTTACCATCAAATGTGTGCTAGGACCATTCTGAAACAGCTGCAATATGATTCCAGCATGTACAGTCAAAATGTAACCTTGAGGGCAGAGACTGTTAAAAAGTGTTGGAGGCAGCCATATTTATTTACTTGCATCATTAATCACAAAACTAGTAATAAAAAGCTATTTTATAAAAATATCAGAGGGTATTCAAGAGCCACCAGCAGTTTCAGCTTTAAACGCTTCCCCAATAACAGATACAAATAACCTTACCTCCTACAAAAACTGCCAGGATAATCCTTTTTTTTTCCTTTTCTAGGAAGGCACTTTATGGAGGGAAGGGATATTTTGGCTCGGTGGCCCCAGAATCCCAGTCTCTTCCATTTTCTAGCATTGTTGGTTCATCTATGGCTTTGATTCACACAAAAAAAGAAAACAAAACACCCAGTAAAGTCTAATAAGAGTTGGGTGGCACCACCAATAGCATGTCCAGTGTTTATCAGCTAATATAAAATCTAGAGATGGTGAGGGAGTGGAAACATAGCAGTAAGGTGGAAGGGGTGATTTCTACTGTTTTGAGTGGACAAGAGAAAGGAAGTAAGGAAGGATGGAGGGAAGGGAGAGTAAAGGGAGAGGGATGGGGTAGGCAAATCATATACCACTTCACAATACTGAACAAACAGCAGACAGAGCTGCTGATCTTGGTTCTGAAGACAATGTTCCATTCCAGTGTGGGTAGGTCTAACTTGATGGAAGATGGGGGGCCGGATAGGATTAGCAAGATAGAACTCCGATGTACTGATTGACTGGCAGTTAAGTTACAGCAGAGGGGATGTAGGAAAGGTTCAGGCTATGTGTACTTTACCTAAAATACAAACTCTGGCTAGAGCCACTATGGCTGCTACTGCAATAGTATTGATACAACATGACACACATTGACTGATAAAATAAATATTTTTTTTAGTTTTTATTTACCAGGTAAGTGCAGCCAGCAGACAAAGAAAATGGCTGAGATGGGGTGTGGGAGTGACATAGGAACACAGATCTGGGAGGCAAATGGAGGGCTGGGGGGTATTGCAGGAGCGATCATGGAAGGAAGAAAGAATCAGCAGTTGAAGTTGAAACCGAGAGTGTTATGATTATTATAAATTCCACTGTAGATTAACATCTTTATACCACTGAAGATCTTGACTCTCCCATAAAATCCCTGCACCACTGCTATCTTCCTTCAGAACTGCACACTGAAACGAACCTGCAATGTTCACATCACTTCATAAACTTTTCTAGACTGCAGCTTTGCAGTGCTTCCTTGGCAGGAGCTGCTGTTGGTGGGGGAGAAAGGTTAGAGCCACAACATGGGGAGAGCAAGGATGAGTCATCAGGGGTTACAACCAGATGGAGGTGAGAGAAAGAATCAGTAGGAGAAGCTGCAACCAGAGGCTAGGCAGTGAGGAAGAGTTTTCTGGAGCTGTAAGCGGGGGAAGGAGCGAAAGAGTTAGCAGAGGCTGGACAGGAGGGAGGAGAGATAGATGGAGTTAGACTCAGCAGGCATGTCAGAGTCTGGGTGGATTAAGAAAATATTGCCAGGAGCTTTCTTAATGAATAAATTAAGTCTGGTAAGGGAAGGTGAGTGGAGAAGGAAAAGAAAATTTAAGAGGCTCCACTATTCTCCCATCTTTAATCTCTTCAAATATTAGAAATTGGCAACTTGAAGAGTGACACATTTATCCACAATGGTGCTGGCAAACAGCAGAGAAATGATCATTGGTTAGTTGCGCTTAGATCCCACAAAAACATGATTTTAAATGTGCAGTCACTCATGGAAACTTATAGTTATCTTCCATTAAAATAGCAAAATTTCACAAAATTAATAAAAAAATGCCAGAAAAGTGTCTAATTCCACCAGTTGCATTGCAATAATCATGCTCAGAAAAAAACAGGTTACTCACCTGTAGTAGTAGTTCTAGGAGTGGTATATGTTGTTCATCCACACTTGCTGGCAGGTACCTTGCCACTTTAAGATGTGCTGGAAGTCTTCAAGCTGGCTCCTCCCACCCAACCAGGTGGTATAACCCTCAGTTCCACCCCCATGACGCCAGATCTTAGCCCACTGGAAGCCAGGTTTGTGCGTCAAAGCTGGGGAGATTGGGTAGGTCAGGGTAGATGAACAACATATACCACTCCTAGAACTACTGTTACAGGTGAGTGACCTGTTTTTCTAGGATCATAGATATGTTGTTCTAGCCACACTTGTTGGCAGACTCATAGCAGTTCTCTGGGAGGAGGGAGGTGAGACACACACACCCTCTACTTAGGGAAGAGGGAGGTTTCAAAACCAGCATCCTGGCATGACTCAAAGTCAATTTGGTAGTGGGAAATGAAGGTGTGTACTGACTTCCAGCTAACAGCCCAGCAAATTTCCGGGATAGGGACGTCCACAAAAGCAGCCACCGACGCAGCGGTATGGTGGGTGGAATGAGCCCTTAGCCCAAAGGGAGGCTCTTTACCCACCAACCTATAGCAGAGGTCAATGCAGTATGTAATCCATCTAGCTATTGTCTGCTTGGCTGCAGGTCTGCCAGGTGCGGCTTCAGCACAGGTGACAAACAGCTGGCAAACCTCTCCCCAAACTTCTACCCTTCACTCTTTGTAATAGGCGAGCGTTCATCTCAGGTCCAAAGTATGGAGCCTGTACTTGGCCTCCGAGGTGTGACTGGGGTAGAACACTGACAGAGTAATCACCTGGTTAAGGTGAAACTCCAACACCACCTTCGGAAGGAATTTCAGGTGGAGGCACAGGACAACCATGTCCCTGTGGAAGACCAGGTAAGGAGACTCTACGGAGAGCACCTGTAACTCCCCAGTCCTTCTGGCTGACATGGTAGCCACCAAGAAGGCGGTCTTCCATGACAAGTGTGACATCTCACACTTGTGCATAGGTTCAAATGGCTTGCCCAAGAGCTTTGCCAAAACCAGCAGTAAATCCCATGGATGTAGAGGTTCATGCACTGGAGGGGATATGTGATCTAGGGCTTTGAAAAAGTGCCAGACCACCTTCTCATGCACCACCGACTGCTGACCGGCCCATGCCCAGTAAGCAGAGATGGCTGCCAGGTGCACCTTTAGGGTGGTCGACCGCAGCCTCTGCTGGGATAGGGACCAAAGGTAGTCCAAAATGCTAGCCACTGTGCAGGACGAGGGGTCCAATCATATGCCCTGATACCAGATGGAGAATCTCTTCCATTTAAAGGCATAACATTTTCTGGTGGATTCCTTATGGGACGCCTCAACAATGTTGAGGACCTCATCGGAGAGACCCAGGGCCTGGAACTCTAACTGCTCAGGAACCAGGCTGTCAGGTGCAAGGATTGAAGGTCTGGATGGAATACCTTCCCCTGACTGACCGAGAGCAGGTCCGGGCATGCTGGAAGACACCTCGGGAGCCTGGAGCTGAGGCTGAGGAGATCTGGATACCAGAACTGGCACGGCCAGACTGGGGCTACCAGGATCACCTGCGCCTTGTCCCTCCTGACCTTGAAGAGCAATTTGTGAATCAAGGGGAGTGGAGGGAAAGTGTAGAAGAGGCCTGGGGTCCAAGGCCTTGAGAAGGCAACCCCCTGCAGCGATCCCTGCTGAGGGAGATGGGCATGGAACAGCCTCAGCTTCATGTTCTCCCTGGAGACAAACAGGTCACTTGGGGAGTTCCCCAGAGGGAGAACAGATTGTGTACTACCTCTCGGAGGAGAGACCACTTGTGAGATGCCCTGCCCATCCGGCTGAGGGCATCGGCCAGCCAATTCGAGGCTCCTGCCACATGAATGGCTAGGAGATCTGCCCCCAGGCTGAGCACAAGCAACAAAATGCGGAGAGCTTCCTTGCACAGAGGTAAGGAGTGCATCCCACCATGTCTGTTGAGATAGTACATGGTCGTGGTGTTGTCCGTCTGGACTTGGACCACTAGACCCCGAACAAATGGAGCGAATGCAGTCAGAGCTAGGCAGACCACTCAGAGCTCCAGCAGGTTGATGTGGCATCAAGACTCCTGAGGGGACAAGAGCCCATGAGCTCTGTTCCCTCAGATGAACACCCCAACCCATCAGAGAGGCATCAGTCATCAGAGTGACCATCGTCTCGGGGCGGAAAAATGGGATCCCTTCCTGCAGGTGGGATGGGATGAGCCGCCACTTGAGGCCATCCCACATTTTCTGGGTCACAGAGACAAGCTGGTTGAGATGACCTAAGCGCTGAGACCACTGGCTGGCCAGTTCCCACTGAAGGGAACGCATGTACCAGCAGGCCCATCAGACCACACTGGAGCAGGTTGCCATGTAGTCCAGAAGATGCAGGAAGTCCTGGGCAGGGTGCAATTACCCAACCAGAAATGATCGGGCAAAGGAGGAGGAGAGAGCCTCTGCCCTCTCTGTTGGGAGCTAGGCTCTGGGGCAGCAGGAGTTGAGCTCTGCCTCGATGAACTGAATCACCTGCGCAGGTATGAGTTCCAACTTGGCCTCGTTGATCAGAATTTCAAGTTCTTCACAAGTCTGGAGGGCCAGATCCCTGGACAGCTCCACCTCCAACCTGGAGGGACCTGCTATCAGTCAGTCATCCAGGTAAGGGTACACATGGACCCCTCAGCGCCACAGATAAGCCACCACCACTGCCATGCATTTGAAGACCCTCAGGGCTGAAGACAGACCAAAGGGCATGGCCTGGAACTCGAAGAGGATTCCTTCTGCTCTGAAGTGGAGGAACCGTCGATGGGACGGACAGATCAGGATGTGAAAGAATGCATCCTGAAGATCTAGGGAGCAGAACCACATTCCTTACTCCAGGGATGGCATGATCTGAGACAGAGTTACCACCCAGTAAGTGCGGGACTTGAGGAACCCATTCAAGTCGTGCAGCTCTAGTATGGGGCACCAGCCCCCTGTCTGCTCTGGCACCAGGAAGAACCCAGAGACAAATCCTGGGTCTGAAGGCGAGTCCGCTACTGGGCGCACCCCCTCCTTTAGGAGGAGATGGGCCAGGTCAACTCTTAGAGCTGCCTGAGAAGCTGCAGACACCTGATCCCCCCCGTGGGGCACGGGCTCAGTACAGAGGGGCCTGCTCAAATTCCAGAGGCAGGCCTTGACCGACCACTTCCAAAACCCACCGGTCCGTAGTGATAACGGACCAAGCAGAAATAAAGTGGCTGAGCTGGCCCCCCACAGGAGGACCCAGGGGAAGTGTGACAGAGTTGAGGGAGGCACCCCCTAACCCGTCACTGGGCAGGCTTGGAGGAGGGTCCGGCGGGACGACCACCGGTACCTTTCCCCCAGGGCTTCCTGAAGAAGGAGGCCATGGACTTGGTCCAAGGATGCCAAGTCTGAGCCTGCTGGCCCTGCTGCTGGTGTTGCTGCTGGGCTGGTCTGGCCGCACGGGTGGAGGAGTGAAAAGGCTTGTGGTTAGCACACTTGGAGCCCTTGTCCTTTTGGGCAGATGTAGTAGAATCCAAGGTGGCACTGGACTTCTCTATGCGCTGGAGGTGACCCTCCATGCCTGGCCCAAAAAGGTCAGTACCCAAAAAGGGGACATCTGCCAACTTGTGCTGCATATCTGCCATGAAGATCGAGATGCAGAGCCAAGCCCTGCGGTGCATGGCCACTGTGGCCGCTACTGAGCGGACACAAGAATCACCAATATCCAGAGCCATCTGAAGCTGCTGTTTGGCCACCATCTTCCCCTGATCCCGGACCTGCCTGACCGTGGTCTGGAGGTCAGCCGGGAGATGAGGGATTCATCCAGGGAGCCCAAGAGGGCATATGAGAAATGTGCCATGATAATGGCCGAGCTGGCCTGATGAAGGCCAAGAGAGGAGGCTGCATAGACCTCTTTCTGGAGTGGTCCAACTGCTTGGGCTCCCTGTCTTGGGGTCTATCCACATCTCCCTTGTTGCCTGAGCACCAAAAAATGGAGTCGGCCACCAACCCAACCGCAGAGGGGTGCTCCGTAAAGCCTGACAGGGACCCCATGGGCACCGCATACTTGTGGACCATGCAGGCAGAAGGCACAGGACAGGAAGCGGGACACTGCCATAGCTCCAAGGCTAGGCCCACAATGACCTCAGCCACTGGGAAGGCCTCCACAAGAGAATCCCCCTTATCCAGAATCTCTGTGAGGGGGTATTAAGCCTGTTTCTGCACAGGCTCCAGCTCCATCCCCATAGACTCGGAGATGAGCAGACAAATGCCCATCAGCGAGGAAGGGTCCTCGTCAGCAGAAAAACAAAATAAGGATTCCGCGTCCACTGGACGGGAGACCATGAAGTCCTCAGACTCTGAGGATTCCACATATAGTGGGCACCACCCCGAGTTGCTTTCCACCCTCCTTTGGCGGTCAGGAGTGAGAGTGACCGACAGCCTGTGGGGCAAGCCTTGAGCCAACCGGGAATCCTTGGTCAGTGCTCCAGACTTGGGCTGATCGGGCCGCAGCTCCACCCAAATCGGTGGAGTGGCCGCCTTCGGCTGAGCCAGCAGGGCTGTAACCTGCACCTCAGTGATGGTGGCCATGGCCGACGTCGGTCGCTCTGGCAAGAGCCATTTTATGGCTGTAGTCGAAACCGGGGTTGGTTTGGATCCAGACAGGACCAACTGCTGCCACATGAGATCTTCGTAGCATTGACACAACTTGCACTGAAGCCTCTCCTCATCCGAGGAGGATGAAGATGATGATGAGCGGCGGCGCCGCTTGCCATGACATCAGCACTGAGACCGACTATGGCGGGACTTTCCTGACGTCAAAGCTGAGGAGCGGGACCGAGACCTTGACTGTCAGCGATGATGTCAGCGGGGAAGCTTGACCGGAGGTGGGGAAACCCTCGGCTCTGAGTTCGGCTCCTTGGATACTGGGTCCTGCCCAACATTCTGGGCCGACCCTTCCGAAGACACCGGGAGCACCGGCATTCAGAAAAGAGAGTTGTCGGCTGGATCGGGCTACAACCCGCTGATCAGCTTGAGAAAAATTTTGGCCGCGTTGACAGGCGTCTCGGATGACTTTTTTGATGGGGACAAGGTGAAACCAGCGGCCTCGGCTGTGACTTCGACCGAAATCGAAACAGGGTTCTCCTGTGAGCATGACCGCTCCCGGTCCTATGAACGTCGATGAGTCGACTTGTCTTTCTTCAACTCCTTCTTCTTGGAACGTGAAATATGGGACCCCGAAGGGCTCTCTCCCTTAGTTAAGAGAGACTGGCACAACTCCTTGAAGAAAGCTGAATAGGAGGATCTGAAGTGCAGAGGAATAAAGGCCAGAACCAAAGAGGAACTTGCCTCAGCCTGAGCCGCCTGCTCCTCAAGGTTTTGAGCTGTTCCAACGGCTCGGTGGACCCCGCAGCTGCGGAGACCACCCAATGGGCCTCCTTTGATTTGACCAGTGGGAAACGCTTCTCTGGGCACCGCAATCAAAGTTGGGCAGCACGGTCCTGTAGCACATTCGGGGTGAATGACTGACAAAATTTGCAAGCCTGCGGATTGTGGTCTAACCCCAGGCAATAAACGCACGAGGCATGTGGATCCGTGCGAGACATCTTCAGCTCTCAGGGGCACTGGCGAAATTCGGGGGCCAATTTTTCCTCCATCACAGATGAGATCAGAAAATGAGCAAATTTTAATCTAGAGAGCTTGAGGATCAGTTTTGGAAGTGAATCCGAAGATTCAGAAGCCAGGGCCTACTACACATGGGAGCACTAAGGAGGGAACCTGAACCTTCCAGCGGAAAGGAAGATCTGGCGTCATGGAGTGGAGCTGAGGGTTATACCACCCGGGTGGGTGGGAAGAGCCAGCTTGAAGACTTCCGGCACATCTTAAAGTGGCAAGGTACCTGCCAGCAAGTGTGGATAGAACAACACATCTACGATCCTAAAACGTATTTTTTTTTAATGGGGAATGCACAACATCCCTATACTGAGACTGAAGCGGCAGGTTCTGGCTATTAAAACTGCAACAGAAGAAAATGTTTTCATTATTTACTTTTTTTTTTGTAATGTATCTCAACTATCTAGTTGTTTCTGTAGCCAACCCTCTGAAAACATGGGCACCTTACCGCACTCACGCATCCCTGCAAGCAGCAGCACTCACCCTCAAACAAGATTGCCTCTGGCTTCTTACTTTTAGGAAGTCAGCAGGAAACATGATTGGAGGGAGAAGGGAGAAAGAATCACAGCTGGGAGCTGCAGGAGGAGCCACAACGGGAGAGAGGACAGAAAGGGGAAATATTGGCAGAGGCCGCTACCAGGGGGAGGATGAAATTATTGGCAGGAGCTGTGAGCTAAGCGTGGGGGGGGGACAGAAGGAGCCGCGAGCTGAGGGGTGAATGTAAAAGTACTGTCAGAAGCAATGACTGGAGGGAGGGACAAAACAGCCGGCAGAACCTCTGACCAGAGGGAGGGTTGAAATAGTTGGCAAAAGCCATGACCGGTGGGAGGGAGGGACAAAAGAGTTGTCAGGAGCCGTGACCTGAGGGAGGGTGGGACAAGAAAAGGATTGGCAGGAGCTAAGACCAGAGGGAGAAGTGAAACAGCAGAAGCCATGACTGGAGGGAGGGAGGGGGCTGAAAGAGTCAGTGGGAGCCAAAATCCCTATACCAAAGAGACTGGACAATGTGGTCCTCTCTATAAAAATCACAATAGAAAAAAATGTTTTCATTGGTCACTTTTTGAGCAATACTGTATACCGCAAAATCTAGTTGTTTCTGCAGCCAAACCTCTGAAAACATGAGTACCTTACCTCACTCAAGCACCCCAGCAGGCAACAGCATCACCCTCCTTCATAAAAGATTCCCTTAGGCTTCTTATATTTTCAGACAGCCAGCTGAAGCCATGACAGGAGGCAGAAGGAATAAAAAAATTGCAGCCAGGTATCGCATGAGGAGCTGTGACCAGAGGGAGGGTGGGAGTATTTGCAAGGGCCGCTACTGGGGGGGGGATGAAAGTATTGGCAGGAGCCGCAAGCTGAGAAGGGGAAGGCAAAAGTATTGACAGGAGCCATGATTGGAGGAAGGGAGGGGTGAAACAGTTATCAGACCACCAGATCCTTCGAGTGTATCATGGGAGCAGGTGTGGGCTGCAGGATTCTTCTCATCTACTGTCCACCCGGAGATGGGAACGTTTTCCTGCAGGAAGTTGCGGACTTCATGGTCGACATGGTGTTGGAATCCCCCAGGTGGTTGGTCCTGGGGGATTTCAATGCCTGGGTCGACGATGAACTCTCGCGTTTTGGTCAGAACTTCCTCCAACTGATGATCTCAGTGAGTTTCACACAGGTGGTTACCACTGCAACCCATGTTCAGGGTCACTCCCTGGATCTGGTGTTCATCCTGGGGATGGAGGCCGCTGACATGGTCGTGGAACCAGTTGGATGGTCGGACCATCACTTTATAAGGTTCAGTTTCAAGGCTCCCCCTGTGAGACCTGCCCCTCTGGAGATGATCCAGTACTGCCCTTTGAGGGGTGTTACCCCAGAGGGTCTGATGGTGGTGCTGGATCTATCGAGTAGGCCATTGGAATGTTCGGATCCAGAGGACCTAGTAGTGCACTATAATAGTATGGTGCTGAGGGCCCTAGAATCTGTAGCTGCTGTCCGAGTTCGCCCTCTCCCTGTCCGTCCTCGGTCCCCTTGGTTTGATGGGACGTTGAGGGAGTTGAGGAGAGTGGGGCGAAGGTTGGAACGTTGCTGGCGGAAATCTGGCATGGAGGAGGACAGACTTAGGTTGATTGCCCATTATTCAGACTATCAATCAGCAATCTCCCATAAGAAGGCAGAGTTCCTGTCCAGGGAGATTGCTGCAACAAAGAATCGACTGGCTCAGCTCTTCCGGACCATGGACAGGCTGTGCAATCCAGCCTGCCTCCGGGGCTGGAGAGCTTTTTCGCAATTAAAGTGTGATGAGTTTGCTCAACTCTTTACAGATAAGGTGTCCTCTATCAGGTCAGAGATCTACCTGACTCATTCAAATGAGTACGGCAGTGATCGATGCAAGGACACAGGCACTCGGTCAGTCTGGGCAGATTTCGATCAGCCAGCGATCATGGATATCATGAAGATTGTTCACAGCTTGTAACCGACTTACTGTAGTTTGGATCCTGGTCCTACCCACCTCGTTGTGGGGTGTTTGGATGTCATCGGACCGATCCTTGCTTAGATAGTCTGGTGTTCACAGGAGCAGGAGGTGTTTCCAGGCCCCTTGAAGGAGGCTGTGGTGACACCCCTTTTGAAGAATTCTTCCTGCGACCCAGACTGTCTTGCTAACTACAGACCAGTCTCTAACCTGCTATTTTTGGGCAAGTTTATTGAGAAGGTAGTCACATTGCAGTTCAAGAGCTTTCTTACCATCCACGAAGTCTATGATCCTCTCCAGTCTGGTTTCAGGAAGAGATATAGTACCAAGACAGCATTGGTTCGAGTACTTAATGATCTCCTAATAGCGAGGGATTGGAGGAAGTCATTTGATTCTGGTCCTCCTTGATCTCTCAGCAGCATTTGACACCATGGATCATGGGGTGCTGCTGTAATGCCTATGGCTACTCTGTGGATTGTCGGAGATGGTCCTCAGGCAGTTCCATTCTTTCCTCACAGGCAGGACTCAGAGGGTGGTGCTGGGGAATTTTTCCTCAGCCCCCTTCTCCCTGCCTTGTGGGGTGCCGCAGGGTTCCATGCTGTCCCTATGTTGTTCACGGTGTATATGTTGCCATTGGGAGACATTATAAGGTGGTATGGGCTGAGTTTTCACTGCTATGCAGATGATACTCAGTTCTACATGTCCTTCGTACACGAACAGGACAGTGTGAGCTCGGTCTATAACAGCTGCCTCACAGAGATCCAGGACTAGATGAGTGCTAACTGGTTGAGACTGAATCCGGACAAGACTGAGGTGTTGGTGGTGGACCCGGGTCAGCGGGTAGAGACGTTGACTCCTGGACAACCATCTGGCCTTGTGCTGGGGGTAACCAGTTGAGACCTTCACTACAGGTGTGGAATCTGGGCATTGTGCTTGATAACGAACTGACGGAAAAAGCTCAGGTGTCAGCCATTGTCAAGTCCTCATTTTATCATCTGAGGAACCTCACCCAGATAAAGCACCTTGTTCTGCCCGAGGACCTTCTCACATTGGTTCATGCCTTTGTGTCATCTCATCTGGATTACTACAATGCTCTATACCTAGGGTTACCGGGGGTGGATCTCTGTCACCTGCAGCTCGTCCAGAATGTTGCAGCCAGGTTGTTGACAGGGTTGTCAAGAACTAGCCATGTCATACCTGTGCTGTGCAAACTGCACTGGCTGCCGGTGCGATGGAGGATCACTTTCAAGGTCATGTTGCTGACCTATAAGACCCTACATGGACAGGGACCAGGTAACTTGCAAGACCTCCTTTGGCCATACTGCCCCATCCACCCTCTCCGCTCCACTGACGAGGGACTGCTAGAGGTTCCCAGGGTTCATTTACAGACATTGGGTGCTAGGGCTTTTTCCTTTGTAGCCCCAACGCTGTGGAACTCTCTACCTCGCCGGATTAGAGAGTGCCTGTCCAGCAAGGCTTTCAAATCTTCACTAAAAATATATTTATTTGAAATGGCATTTGGAGAAACTGTTTAGTATTGTTACTACTGCCTTGATTTTTATTTTTGGATTTAATGTTTTTATATTGTATACACGCTTTGGTTTATTGAAAAGCGCTTTAAAAATACATTTTAATTTGATTTGATTTGATCAGAATCCGTGACCGGAGGGAGGATGGGATGATGAAACAGCTGGCAATAGCTGTGATTGGAGAGATGGAGGGATGTAACAGTCTGCCGCTGATGTAAATTACAGCCGATGATCCCAAATGCCAATGGCAGTGCCTGGAACTAAGCTAGTGGGCAGGGACTTATTTGCAGCATTGGAGGGCTGAGACAGAAGTAGATCTGAATAAGGAGGGGAGAGGATAGGGGGACAGAGAATGAGACAAAGAGAGAAAGCAGGCTGATTCCTCCACTGTATGTATTTCGACTCAATTCACTGGGTGGCGGGCAAAGCAACATTTGTGATGCATTAGCCCCATTTTCCACTACAACTCCCATTTACTATATGGCTGTACACAGCTCTCACTATGCAGCTGTAAAAAGATACACATCATGTGACCTAAAACATGTACATTTTGAAAAGGCAGTGGGCTCTAAAATAATATAAAAATATAATAATATAGTAGTAATAGTCAAGACTAGTTTACTGTTGTAACACCCCCCGGCCCCCGTGTTGGGCATTTACCTGTTAGCCCCCCGAGGCTTCCTGTTTTCCCCTGGTGTGTTCCCCGTTTTTCTCCAGGTCCTCCTTTACCCCTGTTGGTCCAGTGGTCCAATTGGTACCATCCTCCTGCTGGCACCCATGCATTTTTTGGGGAGAAGGGACCAGAGGAGCTGGTTTTTGGAATTGCCACCTGGTTTTGTACTCCAGTGCAGGGCCAGCGATCTGTGCATGCGCAAAGGTGCAGTTTCATGCATCCGTTTCAGTAGCCTTTGGAGTCATCTCTTCGGTGGTCCTTGTCCCTAGAAAAAACATAAGAGGGATTGGACACCATAGCTAGACCGGAGACGCAGCAGGGAGGCAAGGAGATCATTTTTTGAGAGCGTAAATTGCACTGGAGGAATCAGGAGCTGCCTCATGAATATTAATGAGGTGGCTCATAAATATTAATTTTAGAGTGCCTGTCCAGCACCTGGGGAGTCTAGGAATGGCGCTAGTGACAGGCAACCAAACAAATAAAATGTTTAAAGGGTGAAATGGTGTTATATGGCAAGAAAGGGGCCACAAAATGCTGGAGCATGTTATTAAATAAAATGTTTGTGTTGGCTACAGAGGCTGTGAAAAGTGGGCACTTGTATGGATTAAGATCGGACTATGTGTGGCTGCTCAGGGGCAAGGTATAACAGCAGCACCAGCAAAAGGGCTGAGGGGAATCTCTGAAATGTGCAGTCGATTTAGCGGACACAGAGGTGGCTACACATCTGTGGGGAAATAATTAAATAAAGGTTTGCTGTTTGGCTGCAGGAACATTTAAAACTTGGGACCAGTGCAAACTGTGTTTGGGACTGTTTTGCAGCAGCCATGATTGCAGCCATGTGACCACTACACACCCAATCAAAGGGCCAGGATGTGACAGGAGGACTCTGGGACTATTGAAAAGATTCTTGGGGAAAATACCGGGGAATGTTTAGGCACCTTTTTGAGCAGCAATGAGGCATCGAGGGAGCCTCATACATATACATTTTAGTTAAGGACAGTGCCACCAGCCAATAGGGAGCTGCCAGAAAGCTCCCAAAAGAAAATAACTTTTGGATTCTGGGTCAGTTCGGTGGGAGCCCCTCTACAGGGAGGGGGCTCTAGCCCCTAGTGAGAGAATGGGGTTGCAAGGCTGGGAGAGGGCCTGCCTGGAGGCTGCCAGCAATCTGTCCCCCAGGGCTGACTGTGCCTTTCCTCATCTGAAGGGTGATGAAAGAGTGATGAGAGAGTTTGTGCAGGCAGATGTGCAGAGAAAGGGAGCTGCATGATCCCGATGCTATGGTAGGAAGCTGCACCACAGGGTGAATATATTGAGACAAGGATGTTTGAGAATGGAAGAAGGATTAGCGAAATGGACTGATCCTGGAAAAGGAGAGAGCCTTCTTAGTATTTGTCTGCACCTCCATGGTGAGACACAGTTGATCCGAGATGTGAGATGAGAGAGTTGTGAAATAGGATTGTGAGAAGAGAAAAAGGTCCTATCTACCTTGAAAAGACAAAGCATCTAAAGAGAAAAGGGGGAAGAACTCATGGTCTGAGGGCTGGTTTTAGCCTTGGGAAATGGCTACTGGAACCTGGATTGGAATCAGGTTTCAGAAAGGTTGAAGAGAGAGCCCCTTCTGTTTCGTCCTGCATCTGCATGGTGAGAAAAGAGACTTTCTTTGATGTATTGCTGAGAAAAAGAGTTTCGGGAATTGTGTGTCAGCCAGAGCAAGAGTGACTGCTGTGTTTAAAGTTGAGAGACTGAGCTAGAAGAAGGATGTGCTGGTGCCTTCCAGGCTGGGTACCTGCTGTCTGCTCCTAGATACAGCTGTGAAAAGAGACTGTTGTGTGAACCTGGAGTTTCAGACTCTGCATTGTCCCCCACCCCAGAGCCAGAATGTCAGGAAAGAAACCAAGACTGCTTTGGCCACACACCATAACTGGTTACTGCGAAAAAAGAAAGAGGGTCTGAAGGTTCCATCCTAAACCCAGGGCCAGGTGGGGAACTCGCAAACCCCCATCAAGTGGGGCCTGTTGGCTGCAGAGGATCACAGATTTATACCTGAGTACTGGGACACTCTGACCAGTGAGGGAGCCCGGCCATGGGATCACTCATAGGTCTGGGTCCTCTATAGTCAGTGGGACCTGTGCGTGTGCTCTGCAATGGGCCTCAATAGACTGAAAGGGACAAGCTGTGAGATCTCCAAGCAAGCTGAAGATCCAAGCTGCAGCTTCCTTGCCCTTTCAAGTTTGCCTAAGCATCAAGCCCGGTTCTGCTTCTGCTGTTTCCACCAACTCCAGAATTTCAGTCATCTATGCCACCAAGGACTGAGATTCTGCAGAACTGTGAGTAAAGGCAGGAATTGCCCTGTACCTGTAGAATATACATAGTTGTTCTAATATGGTGCCCAAGAGCACAGGGAAAGAAAATAATCAAAAAGAGGAAAAGATAAAAAGTTGCTTAATTCTAGAAAGTGCGCCAACGCCAGCCGACCAGCTGCACCTCAGGCCTGCAAACTTATTCTGTGTACCCAAGGGCAGAATTTGGGCGTCATTCTGGACCGGTACCAGTTGGGGGTCTGGGCATGGTGATACCTGCAGCAGTTAGATAGGTAGTTTGGTGGCTGCACTAATCAAAAATGTGGGCTTTGAATCAAAAGGGGAAAAAGACTGTACTAAGAATGCAAATCTTTAAATGCAAATCTGCTTAAAATGTTTGCTTGACCTCTATTCCATCTTACCCCATCCTATCATGGGAGGATGGTGTGGTACCTGAGGACTGGTAGAGGGCAGATGTGATTCCCCTTCACAAAACTGGGAGCAAGGCAGAGCCAGGAAACTACAGACCTGTTAGTTTGACCTCAGTGGTAGGGAATATAATGGAACCACTTTTAAAAGAAGGAATTGTTGAGTACCCAGAGGTTAGTGGGGCACACGACCCAAGGCAACATGGATTCACACTGGGAAGGTCATGTCAGACGAAACTAATAGATTTCTTTGACTGGGTGATCAAGGTAGTAGACCAGGGAGGGGCTATGGATGTGGCCTACCTAGACTTTAGCAAGGCATCTGACACAGTCCCACACAAAAGATTAGTAAACAACAGCCTGGGAGTAGGTTCCAAGGTGGTAACCTGAGTAAAAAATTGGCTGAACAACAGGATGCAGAGGGTAATAATAAATGGAGTCCACTCTGAAGAAAGGGGGGTTACTAGTAGGGTACTGCAGAGTTCAGTACTGGGACCGGTCCTTTTTAGTGTCTTTATATGTGACATTGCAGAGGGACTGGAAGGAAAAGTATGCCTCTTTGTAGATGACACAAAGATCTGCAACAGGGTTGATACACAAGGTGGGGCGGAAAAGGATGAGAAGGGACTCGGGAAGGTTGGAGGAATGGTCAAGAGTCTGGCAGCTTAGATTCAATGCAAAGAAGTGCAAACTAATTCACCTAGGAAACAAAAACCCAGGGGTAAAGTACACAATGGGGGGTACTAACAACAACAAAAATGGAAAGGGACCAGATGACCTAAAGGTAGGCAAACAATGTGAGAAGGCAGTAAGGAGGGCTGGGGGGATACTTGGATGCATAGGGAGAGGCATCACCAGTAGAAAACAGGAAGTTGTTATCCCTCTGTACAGACAGTTGGTGAGACCCCATCTGGAGTATTGTGTGCAGGTCTGGAGACCCCATCTCCACAAGGACATAGACAGGATGGAGGCAATCCTAAGGAGGGCAACTAAAATGGTGCAGGGTCTGCACCAGAAGCCATACTAAAAGAGACTGAAGCAGCTTAATATGTACACCCTCGAGGAAAGGAGGGAGAAGGGGGACATGATGGAAACTTTCAAGTACCTCAAGGGAATCAACAAAGTCCAAGAGGGTAGCATCTTTCAGAGAAAGAGATGTGCAAGAACAAGGGGGCACAATTTGAAGACAGAGGGGGACGGTTTAGGGCAATGTGGAAGAAGTATTTTTACGGAGAGGGTAGGAACGCATAGAACAGCCTTCCAAAGGGGGTTGTGGGGTCAAAAGCAGTGGGGGAATTCAAGAATGCATGGGACAGACATAAGGCAATTCTAGAGTGGGGGTAAGAAGTAGGCTGTTGGTTAACTAGGATCTGCAGCTTATCCAACAGGTAGGGAAATGAGCAGACTAGGTGGGCCAAGTAGTCCTTATCTGCTGTCAAAGTCTATGTTTTTATGTTTCTATGTTTCTATCCCTCCCCATATAAATAAATTATGATGTTACTGTTTCAGAAAAGAGCTGACTCAAGAATCTGATTTTAGTGAGCATGTGTTTAGTTGAAATGTAGAATGACAACTGTTTAAAATGTGGGGATGCTCGATTCTGGTAAGTCCAGGTGTGGGGTGATTGTTTGGGGAGGTGGGTTGGTACGACATCCCAGGGGTTTGTACTGGTAGAGATCAGACCCACTAATAGGTACTCTGGGTGGAGGCACCACCATTTTTATTTTATATCTTGGGAAAGGAACCCCGGTGACAACAAGATAGGAACCAAGGTACCTTAATCTTGTAACTAGATGGTAAGGCAGGGATAGTGGCCCTCTCTAAGGACAGCGCCAGAGAGGGGCTATACTATATTAATTCTTCACTAGAAGAACTGATGTAAAGGAAGGCTAGAGTGTCAAACCTTGTACTTATTGCTTTTAACTTGGTTCCTGGGCTCATTGATTATGCTCAAAGATATATTTTCTCGGTGTCATCCAACATTCTTTAATAAAAACAAGCAGAGTCCATCCCAGGCTCCAACTTTACAGGGACAGCCAGAAGGTGCCCCGAAAAAACACTCTTCCTTTTCACAACTTTTCATTCACTGATCCTCTTCACCATTCAATGTTCACCACGTGTGCCATCAACTTCAGGCATGCCTTTGATTCCCCTCTGGATTACTTCTGGTCTCCAACCTAATGTTTCAGGTCCTCTGTTCTATCTCCTTCTTGAGTTCCGTGATAATCAGTCGCTTGTACCTGGCAAGGAGTCCTGTGCCGAAGTCTCAGCAGGAAACCAGACATAAAAATCTGCTTCCATAGTAAAATGACCTAGAGCAGCATATCAAGTAGAAGCCCAAGCCACAAGTCCATGCACAGGAAAAAACTATAATAAAATTGCCAGCAGGTTAATGACACTTTGGGGGATGAGGAACTAGTTGTGTGCAGATGCAGGGTAATGGCAGTGAAAGTTTATGACAAAGAACAGTCAAAGAAGAAACAAGCCTGAAATGCAGCTGATCGAACAATGGCTCAGTTAAAACTTAAATAAAAAATGGAAGATATTGAGATTAGACATTCAATCACAATAATGCCCTCACAACCAGCATTTCCTCATTCTAAATGCACATGAACTGAGGGGGGGAGGACAAAAATATTGACAGGAGCTGTGATCAGAGGGAAGGGAAGAACAAAACAGTTAGCAGAAGCCTTGACTGGAGGGAGGCAGGGAAGGAAAGACAGAAACAGTCTGTCAGTGATGTCAATTACAACTGATGATCCTGATGGCTGATGGTGGCTAGTGGAAAGCTACTTTTTTGTAGTGGGGGACTGAGATAGAAGCAGACCTGGACAAGGAAGGGAGTGGGACAGGCGGACACAGAAGAAAACAGAGGGAGAAAGCAGGCTGATTTCTTGATAGATTTGCTCCAGCTCCACTCACTGGGCAGAGCGCAGAACAACATTTGTGATGAGTTAACCCCTTCTTTCACTCTTCCTCCTCCCATTTGCTATATGGCTGCGCATAGCTCTAGCTTTGCAGCTGTGAAAAGATACCATACTCAAAACAGTAAATTCCCCTGCATAACAGAGCACACTGATGTGTCCCACATTTCTGTTACAAAATGCTGAAAAGTATCAGATTCACATGGGAATTAAAGGAAGCAGTACAACACTGGCCTAAAAATTATTTCAGGAAACCGTGAACTTATTGTTTGTGGTCCCATGGCTCCAGGCTTCATTGCTTCATTTCTTCTAACTCTCCACTGGTATATGAAATGCAGCCTAGACTTTCCAGTCCTCTCAGCTTCTTCACAAGCGCAATAATCAGCTGCAGCACCGGTTGGTCACCAGGTCAGTCATCCCCCTACCCACCAGACTGGTAGATGCCATCTCTAGCACTGGCCCAACAATTAGTTGCAGCCTTCCTGCAAGCATGGCTGCAATACCTGCAGTGTATTTAACTGCTGATCTGAACCTGGGCACCACTGGAACCACTATCAGCTGTGCAGGTTCTCTACCTTCCATGTCCTGCTCCACCTGACCACACTCCTTACAGTAGTGAATACACCAGTGAAATACTTTTCCCAATTCCAGGCTGAGTGAAACAGTTTGTGGGATACTGCTGAGCCATGGGCTGTGTGAGTAAGCACACAACAAACACATTTTCACTTTGCGGCCAGCCAGAAGAGGGTCAGCCAGATGAGTTGATTGCTGTATGATGGGTGAGCACCAGTGCAGGGTGGGAAACTAAAGGCCGGGAGAGTGGCAGCAACATCACAGACAGTTTTTTTTCCCTCAAAAAAACAAAGGATTCCTTTTCAGCCATCATATTCCCGTCACTGGAGGCTATGCATGAGCATGCATGGGTTAACAGCTGTAAAAGGACAACAATCATGAATGTGATGAGATGAGTTCTAGAATGACCATCTAAGGGGATCCTGATTATTGATGGATGCACATCGGCATTCTATCATTTTCTAACAGATCCTGGTATGTGGCCATAGGAATCATTGTAGACTAGAACGTGTTATTTCCAGTGTGATTACAATGCAGCTGGGACCTTTGGACTAGGTATAAAAAGAAATGTACTTTAACATAAATGTGTCTCCACTAGCATCAGTGAAGAACATTGCAGTGCTCTTTACACTATTCCCTCATAGAATATTAATACACTGGGTTGGGGCGTTAGTGTTGAGAAATGGAAGTGACTGGCTGCAGCTGGCTCCATGAAGATAAAATAAAATCCCTTTCCTACCTAAAAGTGCTATCCTGAAAAAAGACTTGGCTATCCTGGTAGCTTTAGCAGGAGGTTACTTGTGCTTGATTTAAAGGAAGGCAAAATTCTTGCTCTTTAAAAATGCATTCATGATGAATCTAAGGATATTAGGAATGCACTACTGCTGAAAGTTATACAACAATATCATTTGTTGACTAACAAATACTGTTGCCGATTCTGTGGCAACAGGTTGTGATGTCGTTGCAAAAGGGTTATTGGCTAGATTTTCTGCCATTTGTGGCATGATTCATCTGCACTTGTGCTACTTGCGACATGACCCTTAGACCACAGAAAACATAGTCTAACCACATTGCAAGAGCTGCAAACTGAGCATCAAAAATGATGCATGCAGCAAAATAATGACACATACATCAAAATAGTGACACATGTATTGTTTCTGTGCCATAAAGTGATTAAAGTGTTACAAAAGCGTCAAACGGTTTGAAAATAGCCAGCAGTCATTTTGGCGTATACGCAGTGATGCAGTAGCAGAAGAACAACTACCAAAAGTCCTGTGTCCAAACCTTTGAAGATCCCATGACACCAAGGTAGTAAAATCAGCAGTGGCAGATTAAGACTACTGTAAGTGGTAAAGATCCTATTTTCCTGCAAATGTATTTATCAATAAAAGGAATGTCCTGAAACTTAAAATTTGGGGAGCTGTGTGAGATGACTCTTGCTGATGCCAACTGTCAAGTGTTTTCACAAAAACAATGGAAAATAAAGTATTACAAAATGGGCATTAATGAAAGGTCAAATGATGACTTGCCATTTGGCAGAAAGTGTCACCTGACCATTCATTAATGCTCTGGTAGACCAACAGTTGGCATGCCAATTGTAAAAAACCTTTGATTTTTTGATTTTTACAATTAGCTAGCCCGTTTTATAAGTGTGATAACCCACTCCAGCCCATGGGTGTATCAGGGCATTAATGCACTTCCCGGCTGTTTGAAGTCACCCAGGCAAGCCCTCGTGCCTCACAATGCACGCAGGGCATCCATTAATGCCCCAATACACCCATGCTCTGTCGTGGGTTATAGGGTACAGCTACACTGAAACAAAACTTGTGATTTAAAGCACACATATGATTAACTGTTAACAAACAGAATGAAATTCATATTCTTTTGGATCAGAGTTCAAATTCCAGTTCTTATGATTACCCTAATGCCTCCTGTTTTACAGGTTAGTAAGAATTTATTTTTACTGGTCCAGGCCCAAACTTAGCACATCCTGTACCCAGGAGCAGTAGACTGTTTGAGCACTGGTCTTGGCTGCTATTGTTAATCCCAGCATGGTCTCAGTGACAGCCAATCCCATCTGTTTGGACTGCTGTACCTCCTGGTTTGATGTAATGGGTCCTGCTTGCTGCTGCTGCTGCCCCTCCTCAAGCTTGGCAATGGTGGCTCCAGACAGCTGCTGTTCCTCCTACGCTTGGTGATGTGGCATGATGGATTCTGCCTGCTGCTTTGGCAAACTACACAGGTGCAGTGTGGTGGTTCTCTAATGTTCAAGGTGCCCCTCTGCAGGCTTGCTGTGGTGGCTCCCCACTGCTTCCAGTTTTCCATGGGCTCAGTGTGGCAGCTCCTTGCTGCTGCTGTCACCCCCCTTTGGGCTCAAAAATTGGGACTTCCAGCTGCTGCCTCTCCATGGCTCAATGATAATGACTCCTGACTGCTGGCCCTCCACAAGCTCAGTGACTGCAGCTCCACTACAGGGAGCTTGCAGCACTCATTATTTCCAGGACAATTAATATCAAGGTTTCCATATCATGAAAAGGAAGATCATCTCTGCTGCCTGATTGTATTTTGCCACTTAACCACCCCCAACTCAGTCATGCCTTTAATTCGTCTCACACATCTGTAATTAACAATGCTGGACCAGCTGTTGATAGCACCAACCAGCTCTCATTATTATGCTACTTTTGGTCAGTTTCTTTATTAATCAGCTGGCATAACATATCTATGCCAAGATCAGGGTCCAATAATCATCTGGCGTAACATATTTCTGCCAAGTTTAGGGTTCAATATTAACACTGTTTTACCGGCCCGGGGAATAATGTGAATTGCCTTAGGCCAGTGCAAACTCATAATGACTTCCCCACTGTGGCTAGTGTGGGAATCCCTCCTCCCAGTCCCTGTTGATGTTTTCCCTGGTGTCTAGTGGCACCTCCACCTCCAGAAAACCCCAAGCCCACCACCCTGCTCCCTTATGGCAGCAAGAGCAAACCCTCCACCTTGTTCAGCAGCTGTCTGACTCACACAACTGAAATATTGATATACTTGTGGGTACACCCATATAGAAATTGCAAGACATCCCTGAAAATCAAGGAAATGCTTTATCAGTGCAAGGCCCTTTTGGGGGGGGGGGCTGGGGGCATGCCTTACAACGTCACTGGGCTGCCATACATATTAATGGTGGCACCTGGGTTCTTTCCTCATTAACAGTGAGATGGGATTCATATTAAAAGAAAAGAATAGTGTGAGATGACTCCACCCAGACAAAAGATTCAGTGGGCTAGAGGACTAGCTATCGCAATACCCTGGATGTTGTACCTACCCACCTCCCTGCTATGGTCATGTTTCCCACTTGCAATCATATTGTAGCAGTAATTATACCCCTAGCAGCATGAACAACAGTATGGCAGTCAAGCATGATGGCAGATTCAACAAAAAAGCACTGTTTACTTATTGCCCACTGTAACATCCAGGAAATGTATTTTTTTTTTTATTATCTATTTTACCAGTAAAATATTTTAGTTGATGTGGGAGGTAGGTGGAGTCTGTGACTGCATTTTCTTTGAAATTTGCTGTCAACTGCTGGAGAGCAAGTTGGGTGTGGACACCAGAGCTCTTTTGATCCAAAAGACTTTATTTTGGGTAACAACAAAAGGGCTGGGTTCCTTTCATCTAAAAGGGGCTATGTTTTGGATGTAACCAAAATAGCTGGCCAAACTAGGTGACCCCCCCCCCTTCCGTGTTGCAGGATGCTATGCAGAACATCAGGACAGAGTCTGAATATACATGTGTCCCATTTCAGAGGGCATACCTTAAGTATCTCCCTGGGCTCCTCTGATGCCCACTGCCTGTCCGATGTCCAGCAAGAGATGATGAATTTATGTACAGTACTGTTGTAATGTCCTGCGTGAGTGTGCAGATCCATGCCACTACACTACCCCTTTAAGAGTTTCAGCCAGTGTACAATGTAAATAGCCTGGGCTGGGTCCACATGCTTTGGAGCTAGCAACCAGCCAGACAAAGCTCCAATTTGCTCCACTCTGCCATCGATTACAGTGCAGAGGGAGTCCTTCAATGTGCTGTAAATATTTATTTCTAAATCATCACTGTTCTTTAAATAAAATAAGTTGTCTGTATTGCCAGTATTGTTCTCCTTGATGGAAGCCGCCATCTTTGGTCCTGGACTCCCGTTTTGGACTAATCAGAACCAAGGGGTCCTAATTACAGAGACTTGTGGGAAAAACTGTGACCTTTCTAGCTGGCACCTAAATTAACCAATTTCGATCTTTAAACTATGATTGACAGCATGGGTAGCCAACTGGAATCCAGGAATCCCAATCTTCAGGCTGGACTCTGTTGAAAAAGTGCAGTTGTGTTCCGTTCGAGCCACCGAGAAGGAGCTCCTGTGAGAGCTGAGGAGCAGTGCGGGGAAATGGTCTGTACTTGCCTCCTGTGGACCTTTTTTGATCCCCAAAAAGGGATCGATTGATTATAGGACTGCAAAGAAGCAGATGTGAGGCAGATAGTGTGGTTTCTGTAGCCCAGCACTAGACTTGGGAAACCATCCAGATACCGAAAGGAGTAAGTTTGCTGTTCTTCTGCCACTGAGGCTATGGCCTACCGCGCGTGTGGAGACATTGATCCAGGGATTCCTGTGGCAAAGCAGGATCCACTCCAGTGCAGGAAGAACTTTACAAAAGGCCAGCTGGTGGGTTCACTAGCACGCAGCCTAAACTTTAAAAGACATTTCTTCAGCAGGGCCTATACCGACAACAACCCAGCCAGACTGTTCCTGTGCATCATCAGCATTCTGGAGAGAGACAAGCCTTGGGGAATCAGCACCTGCGCAGCAATCAAATGCAAGTTATGGCCACCTACAGAGAAAGGCCGTGAAGTGGAGGTGAGTTGTGTTGGCCCTGGTCCCCATCAGTATCCTAAAGGATACACAGGCCTTCTTCCACTTCAGGGTACAGTGAGTAAAACCAGGGTAGCGCAATGCAACAAAGCCTCAACTGTTTAATGGCACCACCTGATTCATTTTTGCCAGTTAATGATTTTAAATGTGACTGGGCCATCCGGCCACGGATACAAATGGTTTATGGTTTACAAGTGTGTTGCTCATATTTAATCACTTTTCTTTCTATCAAGGGCCCCAACATCAGCTGCAACACCGGCCAACCCACGACACCACCTCAGGAATGCCTGTTTTCCACTCTAGGTACCCAGTAGTTGCAGAGACTGATAAGTCAGGGACTAAAGTAATTAACAAGCAACTAAGCCTGTCTCAGTACAGTGAAGTAATCATCTGCCTAGATTCTTACTCCTTCCTTGTTCATGTCCCCTCAATAAACCTGATTTATTGATTACTGGTAACCTAGCTTGTGAGTATATTATTGTCCGGTTACTGAAATATTGCAAGGCATTCTAAAAGTGCATGTTTGTGCTATTGAAACTGTTTCTTACAGGGGGTTGCAGGGTGAATGCCAGGAGACCGAACCCTGCTGGTAAGTGGATTGTATATGAACATATTATTACTGCTGGCATTAGCCTGTATTCTAGGTGTGAAGTGCTGCAGTTGTGAAACTAAGTGTGCAAGGTCACTAGGTGGGATTGTGGGTGGTTGTAGCTTCCCAGAGGGCTGTGCCAATTCTGTTAGGAACCCACATAAGTATTACTCTGGGTGGAGGCATCATAATCATATGTACACTGAGAGTAGGGAGACCCCAGTAGCAGTTAATTTCCGAACCCAGGCCCCTCAGCCTGCAGTTAGGGAAGCAGGCAGGTGCAGTAGCCCTTGGTATAATGGCACTAGGGTTACACACACAGCCAGTTAAGAATGGTACAGCTGTGGAGGAGGTTGCAAGAGTTAAAAAAAAAATGTCCAGTGTGTGATGTCAGAGAGGCCGAGCACATGATGTAGGAAAAGAGGCTGGCCTGCCATGTGTATTTCTGCTTGTGTTTCTCTTAAGAAATTCAGTCTTACTGGTGATTTGGGTAAGACTCATAATCCCTCTCCACATCCGTTAAGATTTAGAAGATCCCTGTTTGCAGTAAACTTCTACTTCTAGTTAGAATTTAGTGAGAACTAGCGAGTGTTCTTCTACGTGCATTCTATTTGTTTAAATTTTTTGTTTTCCATGTCTGTAGAGTACTGTATTCCCCATAATCTCTAGTGTGTATAATCCTGTACCATATGTAAATATCATAGAATATTAAATATTATTTTTATGTATTACATGTTTCTGTGACTAAGTTTTTAAGGTGATAACCTGGGGTAATTGGCAAGTCTGTGATCTATTCCCAAAGAGACAGACTACTAAGCTATCTAAAGCAAAGTGTTCTCAACTGTGACTAAAGGGTGAGTCATATGCACTTTAGGAAAGGTCAGTACAGTGTGAGCAGTGGCTGTTTTGGGATTCTGACCTAAAGATACCCTGAGTGAGAGTCAAGCTGGGTGACGGCAACATACCAAGGTGGCCACTCTGGTGTCTGAAGGGATGTGAAAACTGGTAGTGGTGCAGACTGAGTTTTAGGAGAAAACCTGCCTCTGACCAACTTTCTCACCTAACAATACCCCACGTGAAGGTCAAGATGGGTGGTGGCAGCATAGCAAGGTGACCTTTCAGGTGTCTGAAGGGATGTGAGAACTGGTAGCAGTGCAGACTGAGTTCTGGGAGAGAATCTTTCTGTAACAAACTGGTTGGTAGCAGCAGGATCTTAAATGGATTGTCAATAAAAATGTTATCTGTTTAGTCATGGAATAGGATATACAAAGTGGATAGTGTGTATACTACCATTTTTATTTTGTTAAAGGAAAAGGAAATAGTAAGAAGACACTTTGTCTGTCCCATACGAAAAATGTAACTTGGTACACCTTGAAGAGCTGTGCAAAAGAAAAGGGTTTGTCTTTGAAGATGGCCAGTCATAGGTAGATCTCATAGATCTCCTTGAGAAAAGGGACCAGGAAGCAATGTAAAAATGGTCAGTGCTAGCCAAAGTCAGGAGACTGAGGCTAGTGAGAGGGCAAGTGAGTCAGAGCCTATGACTGAGACAGTTGCAAAAGCAGACCAATTAGAAATGATCTGGCTGGAGCTCCCCCTGGTTAAGGTGAAGGCAGACGCTAAGTGACAAAAGGTAGATGCTGAGCTGCAGAGAACAAAGCTGGAGGCAGAGGAGTGAGAGAAGCAGTGTCAGCACAAGCTCCTGCTAAGTGAGAAGCTAGAGAGGCAATGCCAACACAAGAAGGAGATGGAGATTCCGTACCACAGTGCACCACTGTAAACTCTTAATACTGGCATCAGCAATTTGACCCAAGAAGCCAAAGGTAATTCCAAAATGTTTCCCAAGAATCAGGAGAGGGATGATCTTGATTTATTTTTTAAATACTTCGAAAGGACATTTGGGCAATTTGAACTGGATAGGACTTCTTGGGCAACTTACCTGTTGCCACTCCTTATGGGCAGGGCATTAGAAGTCATCACCAGGATAGACACTGAGGACTGTATTGACTATACTATAGTAAAATATGCCTTGTTAAAGCATTTTAAGTTGACTCCCAAGGCCTATAGACTAAGATTTTGAGGGTTATGGAAGGCACCGGGAGACAGCCATTCAGAAATACAATACGTGTTCAGTTAGGCAATTTGTTAGAGTGTTGGTTAGAGGGTACAAATGCTAGCTCCATGGACCAGCTCAAGAATTTATCCCTCTAGGAACAGTTTCTCAGGACTGTACCAGAGAAGTTGAGAATATGGTTGCTAGATCAGACTCCTAGCTACATGAAGGAGGCAGCCAAGAGGGCTGATCAGTTTGTGTCCAGCTGACCATACACTCAGAGCAAAAACAATGTGGGAGGGACATCAGGTGGTATTATGGAACCCCAGGAGGGGCAACCTAATGGAAGCAAGGCTGCGCCCAAACAAAAAGGGAAGCCAAATGGTTTCTAAAGTAAGTATTCAGAGAAATGTACAGCGGAGCCAGCCACGGCACAACACAGTAACTTGCAGTAAGTGACATGTCACTAGGGCTGAGCATGGACCTAATATTATTTCCTGAATACCACAAATACTGGGATTTCTGAATGTTGGGGACCAAATAATGAATAGTCCACTATTCGTGGGGTATTTGTATGCGGGAAATAAACTACAAAATAAAAAACCTTTCCCTTCACCAGGAGGCCAGGGCTACTCTCCTGGACACCCTTCCTCCATGTTTACAATATTCAGAGGCATCCCACCCACCTTCCCCTTATTCCATGTCCCAAATACCACAGCATTTAACATTTCCAAATTTCCGACTCCTGGCACACTGCCAGGACAGCTGCCGACATCATCTTTGAAAAGTTCCCCCATTCACCCCACCCACCCAAGACTGACTCCCAACTTAGCAACAAAAAAAAAGAAATGTACATTCTGACCCCCCGGCCCGATCCTTGAATGGGGGGGGGGGCCAAATTAAGATCTGGCTAGCTAGTCGGAATTCCCTCCTGCGGCACTGTGCCCTCACTCATTTTGTATAATACCTGCTTTAGCTCCACTGTATACACTAGTGCTACCCATAGAAATGAATGTATCTGGAGTGAGTTAAGCACTGAGGGGTGATCCTGAGTAAGGGGATGGGGCAGGAGGAGCGTCATTATTGACACTTGGCAGTCTGATTGGCCTCAGGTTTCCCAGTGTCACTAATGACACATCTCCTGCCCCGCCCCCTTCCTTGCAAACATGCCTTGGTAATTGGCTCACTCCAACATGTACAGTGGAGCTTTTTTTTTTTCCCAATTGTTTAACCAGGAGTGGCATGCTAAGCTGAAAGCTTGTTTACAGGTGTGACCTGGGAGCACAGGGAAGTTAAGTGACTTGCTCAGGGTCACACAATATGCAAGTGGGGTTTGTGGGATTCAAACCCAGGTTTCCAGATTTGCAGCTCAGAGCCTTAAGCCACCGTGATATACTGCCTCCCTGGAGCAGGTGATATACCAGATGTGTGATAGCGCTCAGCGGGAGAGGGGGCGACTGGCTAGCAAGATTTCAGTCTTGCTATCCCCCCCAATTTGAGGATCAGGACAAGGGGGCAGGGAAATGGGGGCAGAACGTGCATTTCTGGGTATTTTTGTGAGGAATGGGGCTTGGATGGGGGAGTGGGAGCTTTTCAAAGACAGTGTCGGCTCTTGGGAGTGCCAGGTGCCATCAGTTTGAAAATATAAATGCTGTGGAATCTGGGACATGGGATGAGGTTGAGGTGGGTGGGATACACCCGAGTATTGCAGTGGTGGAGGAAGTGTGGCCAGGAGACTAGCCATGACCTGTTGGAGAGGAGAAGAAGGTGTTTTTTTTTGTTTTTTTTTATTAATTCAATGCAATTTCACAACTGAACTGAATAATACATACCCACATATTTCAATACCGAATAACAAATATTCAGCTGACTATTCAGAAAAAGGAATTTGCACAGCCCTACATGTCACAAAATACTGCGTGACAAAAGGGCTTAACTGCCACTGAATTACACTGTTGCCTGTAGCTGCTGCAGCATTTTGTGATATACTACAGCATTATTAAATTGCATCCTGGCTGGCCCACTGTAGGTGCTGTATCTGCCAAAAACTGGGACACGTATCATATGACTGTCTGAAAAACTTAGCAAAAGGGGTGAGTGCAGATGTAGGGAGTAGGTCTGGTAGCTCCCAACAGCTAGTGGCCTATAACCAGAATGCAGTACCCACTAACTTCACTCCACAGTTACATCCTGTGTTAGTTAATGGAATAGTAACCCAGGGATTTAGGGTCCCAGAGGCCTCCATTTCAATGGTATAACAGGATTTAATTCACCAGGAACAGATCCTGTCAGACCAGGTTTCCAGAATTAGAGGAGTGACAGGTCCTGTGATATCAGTGCCAATGGCCCAGATCTTCCCAAGCAGGAAATGTATCCAGGGCACATGGGAGGTGCATGATGTACTGGACCTTCCTGTGGATGTAATTATGGGTGAGGACTTTGACGGTTGGGTCAGCACTGTGAGCATCACTACCAATAATAAGGCTAGAGAACAAGCTCCTGAGGACATAGAGGGGGCAGAGCAGCTGAAAACAACCCATCCCTCTGCAAGATGGAAAGTTGTGGCTGAAGAGTGAGCTGGGAGCATCAGTTCTGAGCCATAGCTACAGACTGAGGAGAGCCCAGCTGTGGGCTGCTCTCCTACAGGAGAGGGTGTTTTAAGGAAGGTCAGATGTACGGAGCTGTGGAGAGCTCAGCAAGCTGCCCCATCCCTTCCGAATCTAGGTACGAGGTCATCATGTCACCGACATTCACAGCATGGTCCAAAACCACGCAACCAAAATGCTGCAATCAAAGGTAGTGCTCAGCAAAACACCAATCGCTACAAAAACAGTAAACCTTTGAAACCACAGCAAATAAGACACAATTTTATATTTGGGGGGAGCACCCCCTTTAGGGGGGCTATGCCCCCCGAAACCCACCTTCATTAAAATAACTAACTCTGGGGGGGCAGATAAAACTCAGGGATGGGGAGAAACCTTGGGGGGTTGGATTCTTGAGGAAGGGAAAGGGACACAAGAGAATAAAAAAATAAAATCACATGTCCCGGGACAGAGAACTGAACCTCAGGATACTGACACTCCACTGCCCTCCCCGCCTGTGGCTCTAGCCTCTGAGCCACAGCAGCTGCTCAACACCACACTGCCAATCAGAGGCTTTCACCTCTTTCCCTAAAAGCAACATAGCTACAGGGATAGCAGTAACATACCTTTGCTATTCTGTCCCTGTAGCTATTTTGCTTTTAGCTGTTTTGATCGCTCTGTTTTTTTACCTCGACATATTGACCTGGTATCCCGAAACTAAGGATGATTGCCACAAGTGTGGATTGTGGCTCTCAGGGTTCAGACAAAAGATAGGTATACAGGGGGAATCAGCTCCTGTACTGACAGTTAATTGCGTAGGGAGGACTTGAGTAAGGGGTACTCAGGCAGATAGTAATTCATAAGGAGTATAGAAAGCAGCTTCTGTGCATAGCCCATGATATACCCTTTTCTGGACTCTAAGGAATCAGCCATACAAAAAAGTGGATGACTAACAATTTTGAATGGCCTAGTATCATTAGGGATGTGGCTAAGTACCGCCAGACTTGTCCACAGTGCGAAAGGGTGGGAAAGGTTGGGGGAAAGTCTGTCAGCTTTGATTCCCCTGCCTATAATTGATTAACCATTTTGTTGAGTTGCTGTGGATATTGTGGTGCCACCCAGCACCCCATGTCACATAGGCAAGAAGTACATTTTGGTGGTTGTGGCCTATACCACGAAGTATGCAGATGCTGTGGCTTTGTTCTCCATTGAAGAAGAAAAAGTGACTGACAAATTACTGAGGATATTCAGCAGGATGGGATTTCCCCAGGAGATTCTGTTGGACCAGGTCTCCAAGTTTATTTATGCCCTAATGACTAGTCTATGGGAGAAGTGTGGGGTGCAACAGCTCAGGGCCTCCCCAAACCACCCCCAGGCTAACGATCTGGTTGAGTGTTTTAATGCAGCGCTTAAATCCAAGTTAAGGGCATTCTCTTATCAGTATGTGACAGAGTGGGACAAGTACCTACTCCATCTCTTATTTGCATATAGAGAAGTCCCCCTAGGAGTCCACAGGGTTCTCACCCTTTGAGCTCCTGACCGGCCATATAGTAAGGTGCCCCTTAGATTTGTGAAGGGAAGAATGGGAGAGCGTGCTTGCTCTTCAAGAGAAATCTGTTGTGGGGTATGTCTTAAATTTCAGGCAACCACTCAAGGAGCTCATTGGGTTCACCCAGGAGTACCTAGCCACTGCAGAACAGAGACAGAAGACCTTGTATGACCATGGGGCCTGAGCCCAGTAGTATGGGCTGACTTTGGCAAGATGGGAGAGTGCCTTAGAAAAGCACTAGCAAACAGGCTAGAAGGAGGGGTGGAGCAACAATGGGGAAACATCAAAACTGCCATCACAGAGGCAACAAGCCTTTGTGTGAAGCAAATAAACAAATAAAAATCAAAGAAAAAGCCACTATGGTTCTCAAAAGAAGTGGCAGGGAAGGTCAGAGAGAAAAAGATAGCATTCAGGAAGTATAAGGAAACACAGAAGGAGCAGGACAGAGAGCTGTACCAGTTAAGGCAGAAGGAAGCAGGGAGGGAAGTCAGAATAGCAAAGGCCCAAACTGAGGAAAAGATATCCAACTCAGTTAAGAAGGGGGATAAAACCTTTTATAGATACATCAGGGAGTGAAGAAAGACAAAGGGAGAGATAGTGAGGCTGAATAGAATGAATGGTTGGTGGGCAGAGAGGGACAGTGAAAAAGCAGGGGCACTGAACGAATATTTCTGCTCAGTATTCACAAAAGAGGAGGAGGGGGAGGTGCCTAATTCAATTAACAGAAGCACTCTGGATACGGGGGGTCGATCCCAGTCCTTTCACAGTAGAAAGGGTTCTGAAAGAACTCCTAAAACTGAAGGTGGACAAAGCAATGGGGCCTGACGGAATTCACCCCAGAATTCTAAAAGAATTAAGGGGAGAACTAGTGAAACCACTGACTAGCCTTTTTAACAAATCATGGGAGAATGGTGTGGTACCTGAGGACTGAAGGAAGGCGGATGTAATTCCCCTTCACAAAAGTGGGACCAAGACAGAGACAGGAAACTACAGACCTGTCAGTTTGACCTCTGTGGTAGGGAAAGTGATGGAATCACTTCTGAAGGAAAGAATTGTTGAGTACCTAGAGGCCAGTGGGGCAAAGGACCCAGGGCAGCATGGGTTCACAGCGGGAAGGTCATGTCAGACAAATCTAATTGATTTCTTTGACTGGGTGACCAAAGTAATAGACCAGGGAGGGGCTGTGGACATGGCCTACCTAGATTTTAGCAAGGCATTTGACATAGTCCCACACAAAAAATTAATAGCCAAATTAACTAGTCTGGGAGTGGGTCCCAGGGTGGTAGCCTGGGTAAAACATTGGCTGGACAACAGGACACAGAAGGTAATTGTAAATGGAGTCCACTCTGAAGAAAGAGGGGTTACTAGTGGGGTACCGCAGGGTTCAGTACTGGGTCCAGTCCTTTTTAATGTCTTTATAAGTTACATTGCAGAGGGACTGGAAGGAAAAGTATGCCTCTTTGCAGATGACACAAAGATCTGCAACAGTGCTGATATACAAGGAGGTTCAGAAAGGATGAGAAGGGGCTTGGCAAGGTTGGAGGAATGGTCAGAAGTATGGCAGCTTGGATTCAATGCAAAGAAGTGCAAAATAATGCACCTGGGAAACAAAAACCCAGGGGAAGATTACACAATGGGGGAGAGGTAGTAACAACAACAAAAATGGAAAGGGATCTGGGGGTAATCATATCAGATGACCTTAAGGTTAGCAAGCAATGTGAGAAGGCAGTAGGGAGGGCTGGGGGAATGCTGGGATGTATAGGGAGAGGCATAACCAGCAGAAAACAGGAAGTTGTTATCCCTCTGTATAGACAGTTGGTGAGACCCCGTCTGGAGTACTGTGTCCAGTTCTGGAGACCCCATCTCCGCAAGGACATAGACAGGATAGAGGCAGTCCAGAGGAGGGCAACTAAAATGGTGCAGGGTCTGCAAGAGAAGCCATACGAGGAGAGACTAAAGGAGCTTAATAAGTACACCCTTGAGGAAAGGAGGGAGAGGGGGGACATAATAGAAACATTTAAGTACCTCAGTGGAATCAACAAAGTCCAAGAGGGTAGCATTTTTCAGAAAAAGAGATGTGCAAGAACAAGGGGACACAACTTAAGAGGAAGTATTTTTTCACAGAGAGGGTGGTGGATGCATGGAACAGCCTTCCTGAGGAGGTTGTGGGGTCTAAAACTCTGGGAGAATTCAAGAATGCACGGCACAGACATAAGTTAATTTTTGTGGTGGGTAGGAAGAAATAGGCTGTTGGTTAACTAGGATCTGCAGCTTATCCTGTAGGTAGGAAAATGAGCAGACTAGGTGGGCCAAGCGGTCCTTATCTGCTGTCAAATTCTATGTTTCTATGAAGTTGGGCAACAGGTGATGGTACTTATCCCCTACTGACAGAATGAATTGCAGGCGGCTTGGGAGGGTCCTTATTCAGTAATCAGAAGGGTAAATGATGTTAATTACATGGTGGAGCTACCCGACAGGAGGTGCAAGCAGTGAATCTGCCATGTAAACATGATTAAACCCCACCATGACTGGGAAGAGATGGTCCTGGCTGCCTGCAGCTATCCAGAGGAGGAGGCAGAAGCAGACCCACTGGTAGATCTCCTTGGAGAGGTTAAGGAAGAATCCTCAGTGGACGCTGTCACCCTCTCACAGTAGTCCACACTAGTCCAAGCTACCAAAATGCATGGGATGCTGCAGACATTTGAGGAAATTTTCACAGGGGAAACAAGGGTATGCCAGGCTTGTGGAGCACCACACGGATACAGGGTCCCAGGCCCCACTGAGACAGCCACCCTAAAAAGTCTCCGAGTAAGTGAAACATGCCACTGAGGGGAGACCAAGGAAATGCTGGCTCTTAGTGTAATCCAGGAGTCCAGTAGTCCCTGGGCCTGTCCTGTGGTACTGATCCCCGAAAAGGATGAGACCACATGGTTTTGTATCCACAATCACAGGCTCAACAGCTGTATGGAGTTGGACACATACTTCATACCCAGGATGGATGATGTCCTAGAAAGGTTGGGGGGGGGCCATGTACCTGACCACCATAGACCTGACAAAGGGCTACTGGCAGATACCTTTGACCCCTGAAACCAGAGAGAGGTTGGCTTTTGTCACTCCATTTGGCCTATTCAAGTTTCAAATAATACCAGTCAGGATGAAGAATGTACTGGCAACCTTTCCATGGCTCGTGAACCACATTCTGTCTTGGGCAGGAGACTTTGAACTAGCATACATAGACGACATTGTGATCTAAAGCCAGACATGGGAGGATCAGATCACACACATGACGGAGGTGTTCTGCAAGCTCAAGGATGTAGGGCTGGAAGTCAAGGTGGAGAAGCACCAAATAGGGATGGCAGAGGTGCATACCTTGGGCCAGATTAGGGAGTGGGTACATTCAGCCTGAGCCAATACAAACTAAGGCTATATAGTGCTTGGCCACACCCACCACAAAGAGAAACAGCAGGGTACTACTAAAATCTTGTGCCAAACTTCAGTAGTATGGCCAAACCCCTGTCCAATCTTCCTAGGAAGAAAATTCCAGAAAAAAGTTCAGTGGATGGATCACTGTGAAACAGCATTCTGCCAGTTGAAGGAGGCACTGCGTTGGGCATCTGTGCTTGTGAGATCTGATTATTCTTTATCGTTCACAGTGCACAAGAATGCATCTAGTCATGGGTTGGGGTGGTTCTGAGTCAGGTCATGCATTCTTGGGAGGAACCCCCCCATTGAGTACTTAAGCAGTTAGCTATTACCCAGAGAGAAGGCCCATGCCACAATTGGAAAAGAGTGGCTGAGTATAATCTGGGCTCAACAGAAGCTGCAGTCGTTTTTGTATGGCAGGGCATTTTCACTGGTTACTGACCACAACCCCCTCAGAGGACTCCACAGGACCAGTGAGTAAAATCACAAACTGTTAATATGGAGCCTGGTGCTACAGTCTTATAACATGGACATTAGTCACCGCAGTGGGTCACACCATGGCAATGCAGAAGGTTTGTCTAGGCAGTAACCAATGGCTCAGCAAAAAAAGGGTGTGCCTTAAAGAATTAAATAAACTGTTACACAAGTGAGAGAATTGGGGCATAGCTGGTAGAGCAAACTTACTGCCATGAAAAACATCTTTTAGGGTCACTAAAAGATGCCCTTTCATTTCTCTGAGGGGTGGAGATGTAACCACCAGGAAATGCTTTTTTTTTCATTTTATTATCTATTTTTCCTGTAAAAGATTTTAGTCGATGTAGGAGATAGGTGGAGACTGAGATTACATTTTCTTTCAAATTTGCTGTTCCATGCTGGAGATCAAGTTGGGTGTGAGCAGCTGAGCTCTTTTGGTTTAAAATACGTTTTGTTTTGAGTAACAACAAAAGGATTGAGTTCCTTTCATCTAAAAGAAGCTGTTTTGGGTATAAGCAAAATAGCTGATCATACTGGATGGCCCCTGTGGTGAGAGATACTATGTAGAATAATAGGACAGAGTTCCAATATACACAACCAGTTTGGACCGGTTTAGTTGTGGAGGAGGTCCCGACAGTTCATAAGAAATGTTTAGGGTGTGATGTCAGAGAAGCCATGCAGATGATGTGGAAAAAAGGGCTGGCCTACCATGGGTATGTCTGTGTGTATCTCTCTTAGAAAAATAAGTCTTATCAGTGATTTGGGGAAGCCACATCATCCCTGTCCAAGTCTGCTAAGACTCACAAGATTCCACTTGATGGTAAGCTTCTACTTCTAGTTAAAATTTAGTGAGAACTAGTGAGTTTTATTCTGTGTAATCTTTATCATCTAAAGTGATTTATTTTCTGTTTCTACAGTGTACCACAGTGTACTATATTCCCCATAGTCTTTAGTGAATACAGTTCTGAACCATATGTACTGTAAATATCATGGAGTAGTAAATGTTATTTTTATATACTTCATGCTTTCTGTGGCTGAGTTTTTAAGGTATAACCTGTGGTAATTGGCAAGTCCATGATCTGTTTCTCAAGAAACAGGCTACTAACCTATCCAAAGCAGAGTGTTCTTTGCTGTGACTAAAGGGGTGAATTGTTTACCCTTTTGGAAAGCTCACTGTATTGTGTGAGCAGTGGCTGTGGTGGGATTTTGACCTAAACTTACCCTAAGTGAGAGTCACACTGGATGGGGGCAGCATATCAAGGTGGCCATTTGGCATTTGAAGGCTTATGAGAAATGGTAACAATGTGGACTGAGTTCTTGGAGAGAACCTGTCTGTGACAATCACACAACCCCTGCAATGACAAATTCAGTTCAGTATAGGAACTATCCCCACACTCAGCCCTTGTTAATCCCCTGTTAATCACCTTTGTAGGTGGGGTCCGTACTACCCTCCATGGACAGGGAGCAAGATTATCAAGTCCTAAGAAAGCACGTTTGTTATTTTATCTTTAGCTGCACACAGATATTTCTGCTCCTTTAGTGGAGGTCATGACCCTCTACCTTCTAGTCACAGATATCCTGTACTGTTAAAAGCTCCTACTTAGTAATCCCTGGGTATTCAGTGTTGAAATATTGCTGGCCCGTAGATGTTGCCAAGGGTTGGCCAATGATGTAATTTTCAGAGACATCTCGGAATGCCTATAGCAATATATAAGCTAGTATATTGATACTGCAGTTGCAGGAGTCAGACGGTGGCCTGCCAAGGAGATGAGCAGTGGGTTTGTGTCATTCACCACTGGAAACCAAGTTGGTGGAGTTGGGGTTCTCAGAGGTTGGAGGGGTGCCACTGGATACCAGGGCAAATGTCAAGAAGGTGTGGTGAGGGAGAGGATGCCATGGACCCCAGGGAAAACTTCTATAGGGGTGAGGAGAGGAAGGGGTACCACTAGGCCCAGGGAGGACTTACAGGGATGGGGAGAGGTAGGGGGCACCATTGGACACCTCTGTAGACTTACGAAGATGAGGATAGGGAAGGGGTGCCAATGGGCAGCAGGGAGAAATGATGGTGTGAGGAAGTGGGTACCACTGGACACCAGGGAGAAATTAAGGGGATGGGGAGAGGGAAGGTGCCACTGGACACCAAGGAGTAGTTAAAAAGGGATGGGAATGGCCCAGTGCTGTAGAGGACTGAGGCATTGTGCGCCTTACCTCTCGTCATGCCGGCGACCCAGCTTTGGAAACAAACTCGGTTCACTGGGGTTGGCGGGGGGAGGGCTGGAAGTGGATTGAGAAGCTACCAGGCAGTTCCACTCCTGCATCAGGGTGGTATGCCAACTCAGCTCTTAGCTACCACCAGGTGGAGGCTAGTGCCAGTGCCAACGTACGAGCAGCAGGTCAAAGTCAGAGGTGGGGGAAGCCATGGTTCCAGAACACATGTACACCTTCATGCACATGCCAAGCCTGTGCTGCTGTGGCTCAAGGGGAGAAAACAGAAAAGCGATCCAAGAACTTCATGAAGCCTTGTGCCTCTTTCCAGAGCTGCACCACCATCCAGATGCCCAGAGCATCTGGATATGCAGCTCTGGGAGAGGGAAGGATGGGCCTCCACCTCATGGACACACCACAAGAGGGGGCAATCCATTGCAGGGAAGGGGAAGGGAGACAGGAGCCAATAGCCATCCAAGGGGTACAAAGCTGTATGGAAAAAAAAAAAAGAAAAGGGAGGGGAAAAGAGAGGCCTAGTTTTTTTTCAATGATCTCAAACATACAGTAGCTTGGGCCAGTGTAAATCCTGTTGGGGGCATACTGTAAATTGGGTACTATTTTTGTGGCTGGACCAGTGCAGCAGAAAGTTAAGTTTGAACACTGGCTAAGATGTATGTGTAACCCCCCTGCAAAAGACTTCCAGGAGCTTGCTTGAGTGCTCCAAGCCTGAATGGTGTTTGGCATTTAAGCCATTTATCAGTGAGTGTTTTTAGAACCTCTGGTACTGTCTCTTTAAGAGCTGTCTGCTTGCAGACATAATTAGTTTGTATGGGGGGACTGTGTGCTTCTCTGAGTACCACTCGAGCTGCTGCCAATTCACTTCATTTTGCAGTCACTAGGAGTGCAAAGGGAACCTATCTGAAAGATGTAACTGTTTGCCAGAAATTATTTAGAGTAATAATGAAATTACAGTTTGTCTAACCTGCTTTCTTTGCAGTCAGAACTGTGTCTGCTAGTTCCCCATTCTAGTTTTGAACTGCTGAACTGGACCAATCAGTTGTGGGGTAAGCTAGCTCTAAAATGGTGCCTTGGACGAATCAGAACTTGGACTCAATAATCTGAGCCAGCCACAAGAGGATTGTATGGGCAGTGACTCTGGGAGATGTAGTTTAGACTTCAGTGCCTTTTTGGACCAACAGCAGCAGTCTATTGTGAGTGACAGCCAATCCAGTCAAGAACTGGGAGGAACTCAAAGGAAGTGCCCGTTTTTGTCGGTTGGAGTTTCAGTTGAGCTTTGGCAGTGAAGAAGGAAGGAGCCCTGTGCTTTTCAGTGTGCAGTTTTAGTCAAAAACGTAAGGCCCAGAGTTCGGTCTGCAGCTTGTTAGACTGAATCCATCCTGTGAAAAGAATCAAAGGATCTCTGAAGAGTAAAACCAGGCTCACCCTGTAGAAGACTGGAAGAATTGCTGAAAATTGCACTCGGTCTGTCAGGAACTGAATCTGCTGTGTGTTCTCCGGTATTGTGCAGTAATTGCGATCGGGATACAGATGCAGCCTGCCTGGTATAGTGCTTTTATATGGATGTGTGAAGAGGTTTGTGTACCTCAAGTGAGCCCTGCTGACATTGAAGGACCCTATCTTATTTGGAGGTCGTGAGTACTAATTCAGGGTCACTCCTGTTGAATTGCCACATTAAATCCAAATGGAATTACTGTACTGCTGACTGTTTAATTCTCCTTTTCTCTGTGTGAAAGGGCCCTACCAGCTGCCACAGGTTTGGACTAGCCACTCAGGGCTTGGGTACCCAGGGACAGTAACTGATAGGGATAGGCCTGCACAGAGCCATAGGTAGATTATTAGAGTGATAAGCTAATTAACCTGATTTCTGTCCTTGTTATATCCCCTAAATAAATCAGAGCTGCTTGTTTCAGCAAAGTTATACTGCCTGAGGTATTTGTCTATGTTAAAGTACTGTACTGTGATTGTTGCACTTATCTCATTTCACAGGAGGTCCCAGTGCGGAACCAGACCTGGGGGTAAGTGTATACTGTGAAGGTAATTCTGATATATTGTGTGGGCCACTAGTGGGAAGAAAGGGGGGTTGCAGTGTCCCAGAGGGCTGTGACCAAGTTAGTTTAACTATTGCAAACCCTGACCTCTGGGTGGAGGCACCTGCCATTGGCTCCAGGCCCCTCAACCTGTTAGTGGCAAATCAGGCAGGGGTAGTAGCCCCTGGGATAGCGCCATCTAGGGGTTACATCTTGGAGGCTCACCGCTGGGATTGTGTGTCCTCTAGTGGCCATTTCTGAACCACTGTTAAGAAAAAATGGGTACCCGACAGAAGTGGCTGTGCACCGGCTGGTGGAGTGGTGTACTGGGAGGAGATCGACCCCCAAAATGCTATGCTTATCCTGGACATCCCCCTGGGTATCAATACGGACACTGTGCAGGGAGTACTTTCCAAGGTGGAAGGTTTACAAAACCCTGTGGTGGTGGGTCGGCATGCTAATCTGCTCACCCACACTTTCCTGGCCCTAGTAGAGTTTAAGGATCCCATAGATAGCCCAAAGTGCCACAGACCATTACCCCAGAGGAGCCCTCACTGCTTGGAGAGTGATAACTAAGGACAGTAAAGACCTGGGGAATCAGCCCCACCACTATCTGAAACTTTGAGGAGAAATTTGCTGAATGGTTGCTGGAGAGGGAAACTGTGGAGGACTTGAAGAAACTATTCTTGCCACCTGGGGTGTTCCTCCCCAACACCCTCTCCTGCTCCAGTGCCCGTGATGGTGGCTGAACCAATGCAGACTCCTATTTCTGCACCTGCCATTAGTCACGACTCTTACCAAGGTTGAGGATCTTCTCTGGCACCTCCCACCCCCCAAGGGAGGATGACTGGGAGACCTGGATAGACTGTTGCCCCAAAGTGCTAGAATGGCAATGCTCGGAAGGCGGGCGTCGAAGAGGATTAGTGAGACCTCCGAGGTCCCGCTGCCCTGGCTACCATCCGTGCTAAACGGGCCAGTAACCCTGAAGCGACTGCACAGGCCTATCTTGAGGCCTTGGAGAATGTGTATGGGAGCCCAGATTCTGATGAGGACCTATGGTGAGAGTAAGAGATGCACAACAGTACCAAGGGAGTTGTTGTCGTGTATGTATCTCGGCTGGAAAAATTGTTGCAAGAATGCCTCAGAAAGGTAGTTTGCCAGCGATTGAACTGGACCGAACCAGGCTGGACAGGATCCTTAAGTCTGCCCCTTCTCAGAACTGCTGTTGCTTCAGTTACGCCTGGCAGATCGACTAGAATCCCCACCTCCTATGATGAGTTAATGAGAGAAATTGAGGAGTTGAGAAAAGACGACCGGAGGGACCTGCACCAATAGCTGCGCTATGACCCGAGTGACTGAGGTGACCCATCAAGTGAAGTTCAGGGGCAGAGGTTGGCAGTCAATGAGTGCTCTGACAAGGAAAAAGATATGTCACAATGGGGCGAACTGTTGAGAGAGATCCGGGAATTCAAAAACAGTCCCTTTATGAAGGCCACGCCTGCAAGTACGGGCCCTGACCTATATCCGACTGCATCTGCTATGGGGGTGGGGTACCCACCCATGTATCTCCTGCTGATAACAGCTCCGAACTCGATTCCTTGACCATGGAAGTGGAGAAACTGACTAGATGTCTCCAAATGCTTATCACGCCGCAGACAGAGATGGCACCAAGGTTTCAGTTAGTAATACCCCGCCTGGCTCCCAGTGTGGCCTCGGCCAGCTCAAACTCCAGAAAGTATGTTTTGCTATAATTGTGGGAAAGATGGGCACATGAAAAGGGAATGCCAGTCCCAAAAGACACTGACAAAGTTGCATATAGGCTACAAGGAGAGCTTGGGAGAAGAAATCAGTGGTTAAGAGGTGCACGACATGATCCCAGTGAGGGCACCAAAATGCTAATTCACGTCCTTTGTGGCAAGGTCAGTTGCCCAGGCCCCCACTACCACCTCTCCAGACTGGTCCAGAATAGTGGGTCCCTCCATGGAGACCACTGTAAAGGTGAATGGAGTGTCTACAAGAGCTGTATTAGACAGTGGCTCCCAAGTGACAATTATGTTCCAGGATTGGTATCAGAAGCATTTGTCAGACGTACCTTACAACCATTAGAAGGACTGCATGTATGGGGTTAAGTGAGAAGGCCTACCCTATTCCGGTATATCCGAATTTGGCTGTCTTTCCCCACCTCCGTGGCTGGAGTGGCCGAACAAGTAGAGACCCTAGCCTTAGTGTGTCCCCCACTGGACTGTATGATGGTGTCCCTTTGTTGATTGGAACAAATGCTCATATGTTCGGAAGGCTGGCACAGTTGTGTTATGAAAACAGGGTCAAAGACTAGTAGAACTTTAAGAGTTCCGGCTTTAATTAAGAAGGCCTATGAGGCACAGAGATGCTGAAAAACAGAACCAGAGGAACGGTCGGAATTGTATGGAAGAAGGATCCTGAGTCTCTGATCCTGGCGCCAAATGCCCAGTGTACCTTACAGGAGAGGTCCGTATCAGAAAGGATGTTAAGAATAAAATATTAATGTTGGATGCACCAGGCGATGGAAAATTGCCAGAGGGACTGCTGGTCAAGCCTAGTATTTTGCCCGCTAGAGCCCATGCTTATGCCAGAAGGGTAATGGTCCAAGTTCATAATGTGTCTGAAAGAGACATTCGAGTAAACAGAGGTTGCATCCTGGCTAATGTGCATTGTGCAGACACTGCAGTGCTACCCAGCAGCAAGAGTTCGAGGAAAATGATAGAGTAACGCCTGACTTGTTTGATTTGGCGACTCCCGCTGCCAGCTGAATGGAAAGTGAGGATCAGTGAGAAGCTTGCCCAGAGAGACCAGGTGTTTTCTTTAAAGGAATGGGATGTAGGATGCGTGCAAGGAGCTGAGCACAATATCCGGCTGCATGACGAAAGACCATTTCGTGAGAGGTCTCGACGCCTGGCACCTGCTGACATAGATGATGTGAGACGGCATCTGCAAGAGATGTTAGCTGCTGGTGTAATACAAGAATCCAGAAGCCCTTATGCTTCTCCCATTGTGGTAGTGAGGAAAAGAATGGAACAGTAAGGATGTGTGTGGATTATCGCACCTTAAACCGGCGGACTATCCTGATCAGTACACAATGCCCGCATTCAGGATGCTTTGGACTGCCTAAGCGGGAGCAAGTGGTTCTCTGTGCTGGATCTCCGTGGGTGGTACTACCAGATCCCGATGGCCCCAGAAGACCGTGAGAAGACGGCCTTTATCTGTCCACTTGGCTTCTATGAATTCATGAGGATGCCTCAATGGATTTCAGGTGCCCCAGCCACTTTTCAACGATTGATGGAGCGTGCAGTGGGGACATGAACTTACTAGAGTGCCTGGTATACCTAGATGATGTTATTGTGTTTGGCAGCTCACTGGAGGAACATGAGAGCAGATTATTTAAGGTATTGGACCGACTGGAGGACTTTGGCCTTAAACTGTCCATTGATAAGTGTCAATTCTTTCAAACATCAGTAAAGTATGTGGGACACATAGTATCCACCGAGGAATAGAGACCCACCAAGTAAAGTTGAGGCCTTGACCACCTGGCCACAGCCCAAAAATCTAAAAGAACTGCAAAGATTCCTGGGATTCTGTGGTTATTATCGGCGCTTCATCAAGGACTATTCAAGAGTGATCCGCCTTTACTTAACCTTACTCAAGGGTATCCCCAACCCACAAAAATACCAAAAGTCAGCGTCCTCAAGACTGAAAGAGTGTATTTTCATCCGAGTGAAGTATTTGGGCCCGCTGGACTCTGATTGTGAGACTGCTTTTCATGAGATCATATATCAACTTACCCATGCTCCAGTGCTGGCCTATGCCGATCCAAGAAAACCTTACGTCCTGCACACTGATGCTAGCTTGCAAGGGTTGGGGCTGTGTTGTACCAAGAGCACGAGAATGGCCTGAGACCAGTGGCCTTTGCCATAGTAGAAGCCTTGACCCCATCCGAAAAGATCTATCCTGTACATAAGTTAGAGTTCCTAGCTTTTGACGTGGGCTATTGTTGACCAATTCCATGAGTACTTGTATGGGGCTAAAATACTAGTAAAAACTGACAATAATCCTTTGACCTATGTGCAGACCTCAGCTAAGTTGGATGCCACTGGCCATAGGTGGCTTTCTGCATTATCTACATATGACTATGCTCTCGAATACCGAGCAGGTCTGAACCACATAGATGCTGATGCTCTCTCCGAGGCCTGTTCCCCAGAATGATTGGGTCCGATTGGCAGAACCTGACATTCGGGCACTCTGCCGAAGTTTGACAGGGAGGAACAAATGTCCACAGACGCAGTGGACTGCATGGTGGATTGCTTGGGAGCCTCTGAGAACTGCATACCTGCTGCTTATTGCCACTTTCTGCAATAGACATTGGTGCACTGCCTCAGCTGGACAATGACAGTATTCGGCGGCTCAATCCACGATCCCATGATCAAAGCAGCTTTAGAAGCCCCTATGCAGGAAAAGATGTGTCCAAATTACGCCCACTGATTTGAGAACTGCACTGTTATACAAAGAAGGTCCTAAGTTGAAACTGATCAATAAACTGTTATACAGAGAAACAGTAGACAGAGGGGGACAAGTAGACAAACAACAACTAGTGCTGCCCACTGCCTTCGAGACTCAGTACTGAGGTCCTTGCACAACCACATGGGGCACCTTGTATAGACAGAACACTTGACTTGGTGAGATCCAGATTCTATTGGCCTAAGATGGGGGCTGATGTGGAGCAACACATTCGAACTTGTAGTCGCTGCTTACAGAGGAAAGCTTTGCCCCAGAGGGCTGCCCCCCTTGTTAACATCACCACCAGTGCACCCATGGAGCTGGTCTGTATTGATTTTCTGAGTTTGGAGTCAGATCAAAGAAATATCAGTAATGTGCTGGTGGTCACTGACCATTTCACGAGATATGCCCAAGCTTTCCCACCAAAGACCAGAAAGCATCCACTGTGGCCAAAGTACTTGTAGAAAACTTTTTTGTTCACTATGGGGCTCCACAAAGAATCCATTCTGATCAAGGGAGAGACTTTGAGAGTCGTCTGATCAAAGAGATGCTTTCTCTGTGGGGAGTGCGAAAGTCCAGAACCACTCCTTACCACCCCAGGGGACCCACAGCCTGAACGCTTTCAACCGCACTTTGCTAGATATGCTAGGCACCCTGCACCCAAAGGACAAGCCTAGATGGAGCCAACAAATTAGCACCCTGGTACATGCTTATAACTGCACCAAAGTGATGCCACTGGATTCTCCCCTACCGCCTGATGTTTGGAAGAGAAGCTCGACTACCAGTAGATGTGTGTTTTGGGGTCTCTCCTGATGGGGTTCAAGCTGACAACTATTTACAGTATGTGCAAAGTTAAAGGCCCAGCTAACTCATGCATACCAACTGGCTCAAACCATGGCTGCCAAAAGAAATCTGGCCAACAAAGAAAGGTATGATAAAAGGTGAAAGCACAGGAACTCCAGGAGGGAGATCGGTATTGCTAAGAAATCTGGGACTGCATGGCAAGCACAAGATTGCTGACAGATGGCACCATCTCCCTCACATTGTAGTGGGCAAACTAGATGATCTGCCAGTGTACAAAGTAAGGCCTGAGAATAATTCAAAGATGTAAAAACAATGCATAGAAATCATTTACTGCCATTGGACAAATCTTAATTGAGTCTGAGCCCTAGAAGATGCCCTCTGGACCAGTGACTAGAGCTGCTGCTAAGAAAAGATCAAGAAAGTCTGCACCTACAGAAGCAAAGTTAAAGTGTTCCCTCCACAAGTCCCAGTTGAGCATGACTGTCAGTCCATATCGGAAGAAAGTGAGAGTGACTTTGAATACTATCCTTCTTCTGAACTGAGTCAATTGTTTGGGCAATCCCTAGTCAATTCTGGAGACAAAGCTGGGCCTTCTGGACTGTCTAAGCCCCAGCTTCATCCCTGGAGCCATTGCTCCCAGAAAGTGAAGTAAAGCATCAGATCAGATGAAATGGAATCATTGTGCATGGTTGAACTGTTTGAGTTTTCAGGGAGGAAAATGATAGATTGGGGCAGACTGGTGATACACCGAACAAGAAGAGTATTTTGAGTGCCCTGACAGTCCACTGCCAGTGTCCAAAGCTCTCCATGCGAGCCAAATGTTGTGGACTCAGAAACTGTAACTCCTGGAGCTGAAAGTGCCCCAAGTTCTAGCCTCTCTACCCCTGGAGACTCCCTGACAAGTGAGGACAATGCTGAAAATGAGGCTCAGAGTGCAGAGACTGTAACAGTCTCCCCTAGAAAGACTGGTCGAGCTGTAAAGCCTGTGGTGCACCTCAGTTATGATTCCCTTGGGAGGCCTGTGGATTTGCCTCTCAATGTTGTCCATAAAGGAGTGTATGTGTCCCGAGCTCATTGCCCAAACTGAGCATCAGTGCTAACTCCAAGTTACTTGTGTTGCCCTCTAAGTATGGTGCCCTTGCCCGTCCAGCCCCAAGGTAACTGATAGGAAGGGCCCCCTCTTCAGGTTTCATGTACAAGAGGTAATAACTTGAGTTATGGTACAATGTGTATGTAATACTGTGTAAAGAGTGACGTACTGCAATGTTTCAGAAATGTGTTCTTGGTAAAATGATATATTGACTGATGATTACATGTGCGAGCCTAATGCAAATGTATATGGTTGCAGTTGAAACTTATGGGGGTACTTGCTTGACGCGGACGTCAAGCTTTCCCAGGCCAGGAAGGGTGTAACCCCCCTGCAAAAGACTTCCAGGAGCTTGCTTGAGTGCTCCAAGCCTGAATGGTGTTTGGCATTTAAGCCATTTATCAGTGAGTGTTTTTAGAACCTCTGGTACTGTCTCTTTAAGAGCTGTCTGCTTGCAGACATAATTAGTTTGTATGGGGGGACTGTGTGCTTCTCTGAGTACCACTCGAGCTGCTGCCAATTCACTTCATTTTTGCAGTCACTAGGAGTGCAAAGGGAACCTATCTGAAAGATGTAACTGTTTGCAGAAATTATTTAGAGTAATAATGAAATTACAGTTTGTCTAACCTGCTTTCTTTGCAGTCAGAACTGTGTCTGCTAGTTCCCATTCTAGTTTTGAACTGCTGAACTGGACCAATCAGTGTGGGGTAAGCTAGCTCTAAAATGGTGCCTTGACGAATCAGAACTTGGACTCATAATCTGAGCCAGCCACAAGAGGATTGTATGGGCAGTGACTCTGGGAGATGTAGTTTAGACTTCAGTGCCTTTTTGGACCAACAGCAGCAGTCTATTGTGAGTGACAGCCAATCCAGTCAAGAACTGGGAGGAACTCAAAGGAAGTGCCCGGTTTTGTCGGTTGGAGTTTCAGTTGAGCTTTGGCAGTGAAGAAGGAAGGAGCCCTGTGCTTTTTCAGTGTGCAGTTTTAGTCAAAAAACGTGTGTAAGGCCCAGAGTTTGGTCTGCAGCTTGTTAGGACTGAATCCATCCTGTGAAAAGAATCAAAGGATCTCTGAAGAGTAGAAACCAGGCTCACCCTGTAGAAGACTGGAAGAATTGCTGAAAATTGCACTCGGTCTGTCAGGAACTGAATCTGTTGTGTGTTCTCCCGGGTATTGTGCAGTAATTGCGATCGGGATACAGATGCAGCCTGCCTGGTATAGTGCTTTCTTTTATATGGATGTGTGAAGAGGTTTGTGTACCTCAAGTGAGCCCTGCTGACATTGAAGGACCCTTATCTTATTTGGAGGTCGTGAGTACTAATTCAGTGTCACTCCTGTTGAATTGCCACATTAAATCCAAATGGAATTACTGTACTGCTGACTGTTTAATTCTCCTTTTCTCTGTGTGAAAGGGCCCCTACCAGCTGCCACGGTTTGGACTAGCCACTAGGGCTTGGGTACCCAGGGACAGTAACTGATAGGGATAGGCCTGTGCACAGAGCCATAGGTAGATTATTAGAGTGATAAGCTAATTAACCTGATTTCCCCTGTCCTTGTTATATCCCCTAAATAAATCAGAGCTGCTTGTTTCAGCAAAGTTATACTGCCTGAGGTATTTGTCTATGTTAAAGTACTGTACTGTGATTGTTGCACTGTATCTCATTTCACAGGAGGTCCCAGTGCCGGAACCAGACCTGGGGTAAGTGTATACTGTGAAGGTAATTCTGATATATTGTGTGGGCCACTAGTGGGAAGAAAGGGGGGTTGCAGTGTCCCAGAGGGCTGTGACCAAGTTAGTTTAACTATTGCAAACCCTGACCTCTGGGTGGAGGCACCTGCCATTGGCTCCAGGCCCCTCAACCTGTTAGTGGCAAATCAGGCAGGGGTAGTAGCCCCTGGGATAGCGCCATCTAGGGGTTACATATGAATGATTAATGTGATGTATTTGACAACTGCATATCTTTAAGTGGTATACACATGCTGTGCCTGTAACCAACTACACTCCCTGTCAAAGCAACAGAGCACAGCAATACCTTGGAGAGTTGTTTTTTTGTTGCCTGAAATCTTGCTTTCCTGCCACATTTGGGATTTTCTGCACTAATCAACAAATATTTCGGCACAGATATGGCACACTGCTGAGTCCAAATGAATACGAAACATGTGACCGTGTCTGTTGTTCTCAGCCTTTGCTGATTGTATTATGAGGTCCTCTGGCACCATGCAATTCTGCTTAAAGTTGAGCCAGTCCAGATTAATTCATGGACATTGGCATATGCTTACCAGGATGCTTTGCATTATTGGGGTATGTGCAATTTGTGTTTTCTTTCAAATTTGGCTGTATGGTCAATATCCTCCTGGATAACCCTTACCCCAGTGCATTTGCTCTGGGGTTCTTTTGTTGTTCTTTTCCTTCTGTCTCTCTCTCTACTTTGGGCTGCCCATGACTCAAAACAATAAGATCCCTATAGAGGGGCTGGTTATCTCCCTCCAGGCTGCCGTACAGATATGGCACATTGATGAGTTCAAATGAAGATGAAACACTTGTCTGTGTCTGCTGTTCTCAGTCTCTGCTGATTGTATTATGAGGTTTTCTGGCACCATGCAATTGTGCTTAATGTTGAGCCAGTCAAAATTAATTCATGGACATTTGCATACGCTCACAATGATGCTTTGCATTATTGGGTTATGTGCAATTTGTGTTTCCTTTAAATATTTTCTTTTGCTGCATTGGGTACCTTTTCCCTTGTTTTTTTTGTGATTATAGTTTGCAGTTTGTCTCCATTTTTTCTGTAACTGATCATATTTTATTACCTAGCACTGTTTTGTTGTTAGTTTGTGTTGATCTTAACCACTCTTTAATACTGTTATCACCCCCCCCACCACCACCACAGCCAAAAATAAGCTTTGTTTGAGTGTACCTATCTAATAAAAACTTCTAAATAAAAATAATTATATGGAGTGCCCACTCTCCCTGGTTCCTGCTGAGATGAGCTTTTCTTTCTTCTTGCTGCCTGCAGCTCAATTGTCCCCTGATAACTATGAGATGTGTCCCTTTGGTGGTGTGGCTGCTATCAGCACCTAGTTATACCAGGATGCCAGACTGTCATGTAGCTCCCTCCCGCTTTGTGATACCTACTCTCTGGGCTGACTAGGGTAGCTGATCTGTCAATCAAAAGTCATCTGGGCAGGGCAGACTGGGTAGCACAGTGGTAGTGCTACCACTCACTATGCTGGTGACCTGGGTTTGGCAGTGGAACACTGCTACTCACTGTGCCGGTGAATGTGGTTTGGCAGTTGAGTGTTGCTAATCACTGTACCAGTGACCTGGGTTTGGCAATGGAGTGCTACCACTCACTAAATTGGTGACCTGTATTGGGAAATGGAGAGCTACTACTCACTGTGCTGGTGACCCAGGTCTGGCAATGGAGTGCTACCACTCACTATGCTAGTGATCTGGGTTTGGCAATAGAGTGCTACCCTTCACTGTGCCAGTTACCAGGGTTGGCAAGGGAGTGTGATCACTCACTATGCCGGTGACCTGGGTTTGGTAATGGAGCGCTACCACTCGCTATGCTGGTGTCCTGGGTTTGGAAATGTAGCGCTACCACTCACTATGCTGGTGAACTGAGTTTGGCAATGGAGCGCTACGACTCACTACACCCATCATTGTAACCTATATAACAAACTTGCATGGCTCCCCCCAGGCAATCATCGGAACTTTGTTTTAGGCTGTTTCACTGACAATGTTGTTGGAACTGCTACCCCTCCAGTCCTGGCAGAGCTTTTTAAGCCTGCTAAATCCTCAAATCCATTAAGGTCTAATGGCACAGCTGTGTTTCAGGTACCAAAAACCCGCACGCAAATGGGAGACTGGGCATTCGTCATATGTGCACCTAGGCTATGGAACTCCCTTCCCGCCCATGTTCACACTACTTCCTCCCACTGCTGTTTCAGAAACTCTTTCTGGGATTATCTGAAGCTCACCTCAGCCTGTAACTGCACCTAAGGTTATTAGTGTCCCTTTTACAAGTGTTGCACTTTATCGTTCTGTCTGGTCTCCTTCCTGAGCCCAGCCTGGAGTTATTTAACTTGACTGTTAACTTGATTTTTTTTTTTTATGTGATGTTTTTGCTTGCCTTTCTTATATCATGCATTGTCTGTGTATTTACTTTGAAATCCTGTTAATCCTTACATTGCCTGTATAATTCCTTGTAATCTCTTGGGTCGCACTTGAAGATAGGCATATGTTTGTCTAGTGTGCTTACCTGGTAAACAAATGCTAAATAAAAATAAATAAATACCGGTGACCTGGGTTTGGCAATGAAGCGCTACCACTCACAAAGCCAGTGTCCATGGTTTGGCAATAGAGTGCTAACACTAACTATGCCAGTGACCTGGGTTTAGCAATGGAGCACTACCACACACTATGCTGGTGACCTGGGTTTGGCAACGGAGTGTTACCACTCACTATGCTGGTGACCTGGGTTTGGCAATGGAGTACTACCACTCACTATGCTGGTGACCTGGGTTTAGCAATGTATTACAAACCCACTGACTCTCACAGTTTCCTCCTCCACAGCTCCTTCCATCCTAAACATGTCAAGAATGGCCTGCCTTATTCACAGTTTCTTAGACTTCGCAGGTTATGCAGTGAAGAGTACGGTTTTGCTGGGCAGGCCCAAATAATGCACAGTTTTTTTATTAACTGGGAATATGCTAAAAACACAGTGGACAAAGCACTCTCCTGGGTCAGTGACATGCCCCGAAACCCTGACCCCCGCAAGAACAACGGTGAATTCCATTAGTGCTTCCTTTCCATCAGAGTACACCTTCTCTTCACAGGATCATCAGCAGTAACTTTCCTATTTTGCAAACTGACCCTAGCATTGCTGCTTCTTTTACAGAGCCACCTATTGCCTCCTACTGCCGGCCACCCAACCTGTGGAATCTCCTGGTAAAAAGCAGCCTATCTACTCCTAACAGTTCCTCCCTACCAGCCACCAAACCTTGCAACAGAGCTCGCTGCTACACCTGCAAATTTGTGTCTAGTGTGACTGAAATTCGGGGTCCTACAGGTGTTTTTCACATCACCAAGGAGTTCTCATGCACTTCCACTAATGTGGTATATTATATTCTTTGCAGGGAGTGTGCAGCTATTTACATAGGAGAGACTGGTAGATGCCTTGCTGACCATTTCAGGGAACATTACAGAGCAGTCAGGAATGGAGACACTGATAAACTCATTGTATCCCACTTTATCTCCAGGGCCCACAGTGTCAATGACCTTTCTGTTTGTGTCCTTCAGCAGGGCTTCTGGGATTCTGACCATAGGAAGAACATGGAAACCAAGCTGATCATCCGCCTTGCCTCCTAGCAGCCCTCCGGTCTAAACGATAGACTTATTTTCTACTAACATCTTTCAGCCACCCCTTGTTTTCCCTGAAGTCTGTTTGTATCTGTACACATTTAATTTCTTTTTCATTTTCACCATATGTCTCCATCTGTCTCCCCCCAAATGTGTCACCTTTCAGCCTTCTTACTAGGCCCTGTTAATTAGTCCCTACCTGGGGACTTCTCTAGCTCATTCAATCCTATTATGCCTTGTCTTTCCCGTCATCACCTTTTTGTTCACAGATTCTCTCTCAATCTTGTCATTTATCACTTCTTCTCCCTTAGCCTTCCCTTTTTTTCTTTTCCCACATATATATATCCCTTATGTTACCTCCCCTCTACACTAACTTTGTTTTTTTCTCTTTTAGATATTTCCCGAAGAAGACCTAAGGTCGAGACGTAGATTTTTAACTCTATTTTCTATTTTCAGTGTGCATTTAATATAATCATTAATCATTTTGTAGTGCTACCACTCATTGTGCCAGTTGCCTGGGTTTGGTAATGGAGCGCTACCACTCACTGTGCCAGCAACCTGGGTTTGGCAATGGAGCGCTACCACTCACTATGCCAGTGACCTGGGTTTGGCAATAGAGCACTACCACTTAATATGCCAGTAACCTGAATTTGGTGATGGAGTACTACCACTCACTATGCCCGGTGACCTGGGTTTGGTAGTGGAGCACTACCACTTACTATGCCGGTGACCTGGATTTGGCAATGGAGTGTTACCACTCATTATGCTGGTGACCTGGGTTTGGCAATGGTGTGCTACCACTCACTGTGCCAGTGACCTGGGTTTGGCAATGGAGTGCTACCACTCACTATGCTGGTGACCTGATTTTGGCAATGGAATGCGACCATTCACTATGCCGGTTACCTGGGTTTGGCAATGGAGTGCTACCACTCACTGTGCCAGCAACCTGGGTTTGGCAATGGAGCACTATCACTTATTATGCCAGTGACCTGGGTTTGGCAATGGAGCGCTACCACTCACTGTGCTGGTGACCTGGGTTTGGCAATGGAGTGCTACTACTCATTATGCTGGTGACCTGGGTTTGGCAATGGAGCACTACCACTCACTATACCGGTCACCTGGATTTGGCAATAGAGCACTACCACTTAATGTGCCAGTAGCCTGAATTTGGTGATGGAGTGCTACCACTCACTATGCCAGTGACCTGGGTTTGGCAGTTTATTTATTTATTTTTATTGAAATTTCGAATAACACCTTTGAGAACAAGCTCAATTTATAGGTTCCACGTCAGGTGAACAATACATATTGGAAAAGTATGAGACGGAGAACAAACAAAACAAGGAATTATACAAGACATTACAAGAGTGTATGACTAGAGAAGTTCCAATACATGTGGCATTGTACAATGTATGCAATGGTGCATATTTGATTAAAACCTGAAATTCAAAGGATCATATTAGAGGGGGTGGGGTCTTATGAAATGACCCTTTACAGGAAAATGAGAACAGACTCAGCCTAATATCTAATAATTAACAAGGTAAGGGAAGGCATCAGCCCAGGGGCTTTGTCAGAGGTGAGAAGGTATGGGACTAAGCATTTTAATGTGAGCAAGGGAGCTCAGGAGATATAACAGTGAGGAGGGGGGATAGGGGGAAAGCCATAGAGTGGTGAGGGGAAAGAGTGGAGGGATCAAGAGGAAATGTGAAGGAGAATGATTAGCAACTTATTTTTTATCTCATCTCTATTTTTCCCTCCTACAGCCACATTCCCTGCCTACCTCCAGCCACCGCTTCTCCTCACTGCCGACCCCAGAGTTTTGTGCGTGCCCAGCTGGCATACGCTACTGTACCGTCGATAAGGGGCCCCCTCCGATGCCCCCGTGCCCAGTCAGGATCCATTACCGGCACATATGCCAGCCAGTGAAGCTGTGGCTATCAAGCTGCTGCGGGCTTTGTGCTGCCATTTTCCTCCCTTTATGTGGTCGCCTGGAGTGCAAGCATGTAATGACGTCGCAACTCACCGATGTCTGCTGCACTCCACCCTTTTTTTGCACCGCTCTAGTAGTGCCCCCAGTCATCACCAGGGGCCACTATAGAGCGGTGATTCCCTGGATCCCTCCTCAGGATGAGAAACCAGTCCTCTGGATGCTCAATCCCATCCCTCCCCTGCTGACCACTGACGCCCCATGCTCGCATCTGAACCCGGGTCACCAGATGATCAGCAACTTAGAACAGTTATTTACATGCTGAGAACAGTTATGCATAAGGTCAGGATAGCTTAAGGTTAGAATAAGTGCTGGTCACAACAAGGAAGGTTATTGGAAGCAGTCACAACTGGCATCAGCAACTAGCTGTTACTTAAATTTAACTTTGAAGGAGCCCAAGGTGGATGCTGAAGTGATGTCATTGTGCAGCGAGTTCATCCATAGTGGGGCACGGTAGGCAAAAGACCTTTGTCCCAGAGAAGTGCGACACCGGGGTATATTAAAAATCTGGCTAGTAGAGCTTCTGGTGCAATGACGGTTGATAGTGGGGATAATAAGCTTTTGCACTCCTTGGGGCATTTTGCCTAAGCTTACTTTTTTGGACAGTAAACATGTTTGGTACATGAGTCTACCTTTTAATTGGAGCCAGTTAGCTTGAGCGTACATGTCGCAGGTATGGGATAGATGGGCTGAGCCGGTAAGGAGCCAGCATGCTTTGTTGAGTGCAACTATGATGCGGCGAAAAGTTATTTCAGTAGATGATCCATAGATTGGTAAGCCGTAATCAAAAAGCAAGACAAGAGAGCTTTGAATGGCCAGGTTAAGAGCCTCTGGAGTCAAACACTGCTTATGTCTATAAAGTAGCCCAATGCGGGTGTTAACAGCCTTAGCAATGTTGTCAATGTGATAGGCATAGGTCATCGTACTGTCAATAGTAATCCCTAGATATTTAATGAGCTAAACTAGCTCCAGGGGAGAGCCCTCTTCATTGGTGATAGAAAGAGGATAAGTTCTGTACCTATTTTAGGAGCTGGAGAACAGCATAGTTTTAGTCTTGTTGTAATTCATAACTAACTTGTGCTTATGGAACCATATTTCTATGACTACAAAATTACGCTGTAGCCTAGATTGCTATAGCCTAGATTCAAGAACCTTAGGGTCTGGATCACTGGTAAACAGGACAGCATCATCAGCATATAAAAGGATGTGACCCTGGCAGGAGTAAGGAAGGTTGTTGAGGAAAATGCTAAATAAAAGAGGGCCCAAGATGGACCCTTGAAGAACTCCAGATAGGACAGGTCTGCTATCCCAGAGGGTGTTGCCAATCTTCAGCTGCTGTATATGGTTGTGCAGGTAACTTTCAAACCAGACTACACTGTCACGAGCTAGGCCAATGGTGGTAAGCTGTTCGACCATGAGGGCATGATTGACTGTGTCGAAAGCTTTGGTTAAATCAATGAAAGCCGCACCGACCAGGTGTCCGTGATCTAAGGAGTGGTGAATATAGCCTGTGAACTACAGAAGGGCGGTAGTGGTACTATGACCATTTCTGAACCCGTGTTGTTGCAGGCATTGTAGCTGATATTTTTCTAAGTATTCAACCAATTGGTCAGACACTATACGCTCAAGAGCTTTCGAGAGTGGGGGCAGGACAGAGATAGGCCTGTAGCTCCCATTAGTCGTGAGATCCCCAGATTTATGAACTGGTGTCACAGTGGCAGATTTTCATTTCTGAGGAAATTGAGAGTATCTAAGTGACATGTTAATAATATGTGTTAGAGGTGACAGAATTTCATTCAGCATAACGGCTACAAACTTAAGATCCAGGGTGTCACCACTAAATCTTGATTTCCCTAATACCTTGGGTAGGTAATTCCTGGCTTCATAGGCTGAGAGGGTTCTGAAGTGGAAAGGAGGATGAGAAGGGTGCAGAGTTTCTTTCCCAGATTAGTCACTTGTGAGGGGGTGAGAGAAGTAGCCAGGTGGCAGGACACCACTCAGGTCCATGAAGGCATTATTAAAAGTGTTAGCAATAAGTTTGGGGTAGAGTGATGGTACACCATCAATGTTAAGCATGGTAGGGGCAGATCTGAGTTCTCTCCCAGTGACCTCTTTAAGGTTAGTCCAAAAATTTCTGCCATCATTCCAGGTCCGAGAGAGCACTTCCTCATAATATTGATTTTTAGCTGCATGAATAGCCCTCGTGCAGTTGTTTCTAGCAGCTTTGTACCTCTGGATGTTGGCCTGGTTACACAGGGACGTAGACCTGTGCCATAGATGGTCCCTGGCGTTCAGAAGCTCAAGGAGGTCTGGAAAAACAGGGATTACAGCAGCCTTTGATTTTACGCTTTTTATGGGGGGTATGCCCATCACATATAGCATTGAATTGAAGAATGAATTAGTCGAGGGCAATGTCAACGTTGTTAGTTGTGTAAACCATTGACCAGTCCTGATTACGCAGGTCAACTTTTAGAGATTCAAGATGCCCATGGATGAGTACCCTGGTGGTAATTGTTCTAGCGGGTGGTTTAGAGAATTTATTCGCCCAATGAAACAAGATTGGGGGGTGGTCACTGAAGGCATCTCGGAGTACGGTTGTGTCAGATATATGATCAGGGTGGTTAGAGAGCACCCAGTCCAGTAAGGTACCGGTCCCAGTTTTATAGTTGATTCTAGTGGGGGACTTGACTAGCTGGGTGAAGTGAACTGCTGAAAGTGCATCTTTGAAAGGGCTTGTGTCATGACAGAACCAATTGATAGTGAAATCTCCTAACATGATAATTTCCGAATTAAGACTTAGAGAGCCAAAACACTCCAGGAGTGAATCAAAGCAGGAGGCCGTCTGTCTGGGAATAATACAGATTGAAAACACAGTAAGGGTTTTATTGTGTGCACCTAGTGGAGCACTACCACTTACTATGCCGGTGACCTGGATTTGGCAATGGAGCACTACCACTCATTATGCCGGTGACCTGGATTTGGCAATGGAGTGCTACTACTCACTATGCTGGTGACCTGGGTTTGGCAATGGAGCACTACTACTCACTGTACCAATGACCTGGGTTTGGGAATGGAGTGCTACCACTCACTATGCTGGTGACCTGGGTTTGGCAATGGTGTGCTACCATTCACTGTGCCAGTAACCTGGGTTTGTGAATTGAGTGCTACCACTCACTATGCCAGTGACCTGGGTTTGGCAGTGGAGTGCTACCACTCACTATGCTGGTGACCTGGGTTTGGCAATGGTGTGCTACCATTCACTGTGCCAGTGACCTGGGTTTGGGAATGGAGTGCTACCACTCACTATGCCAGTGACCTGGGTTTGGCAATGGAGTGCTACCACTCACTATGCTGGTGACCTGGGTTTGGAAATGGAGTGCTACCACTTACTATGCTGGTGACCTGTGCTGGCAATACACCACTACCACTCACTGTGCCAGTGACCTGGATTTGGCAATGGAGCACTGTCACGCCTATGCTGATGACCTGGGTTTGGCAATGAAGTGCTGCCATTCACTGTGCCAGTTACCTGGTTTTGGCAAGGCAGTACTACCACTCACTATGCTGGTGACCTGGGTTTGGCAATGGAATGCTACTACTCACTATGCTGCTCACCTGGGTTTGGCAGTGGAGTGCTACCACTCACTATGCTGGTGACATGGGTTTGGCAATGGAGCACTACCACTCACTATGCCGGTGACCTGGGTTTAGCAATGGAGTGCTACCACTCACTATGCCGGTGACCTGGGTTTGGCAATGGTGTGCTACCATTCACTGCGCCAGTGACCTGTGTTTGGTAATAGAGCGCTACCACTCACTATGCCAGTGACGTGGTTTGGCAATAGAGTGTTACCATTCACTGTGCCGGTGACCTGGGTTTGGCAAGGAAGTGCTACCACTCACTACACTGGTGACCTGGGTTTGGCAAGGGAGTTCTGCCATTCACTATGCTGTTGACCTGGGTTTGGAAATGAAGTGCTACCACCTACTATGCTGGTGACCTGTGCTGGCAATACACCACTACCACTCACTGTGCCAGTGACCTGGATTTGGCAATGGAGCACTGTCACGCCTATGCTGGTGACCTGGGTTTGGCAATGGAGTGCTGCCATTCACTGTGCCAGTTACCTGGTTTTGGCAAGGCAGTACTACCACTCACTATGCTGGTGACCTGGGTTTGGCAATGGAGTGCTACTACTCACTATGCTGCTCACCTGGGTTTGGCAGTAGAGTGCTACCACTCACTATGCTGGTGACATGGGTTTGGCAATGGAGCACTACCACTCACTATGCCGGTGACCTGGGTTTGGCAATGGAGTGCTACCACTCACTATGCCGGTGACCTGGGTTTGGCAATGGTGTGCTACCATTCACTGTGCCGGTGACCTGTGTTTGATAATAGAGCGCTACCACTAACTATGCCAGTGATGTGGTTTGGCAATAGAGTGTTACCATTCACTGTGCCGGTGACCTGGGTTTGGCAAGGGAGTGCTACCACTCACTATGCTGGTGACCTGGGTTTGGCAAGGGAGTTCTGCCACTCACTATGTTGTTGACCTGGGTTTGGAAATGGAGTGCTACCACTTACTATGCTGGTGACCTGTGTTTGGCAATAGAGTGCTACAACTTACTATGCTGGTGACCTGGGTTTGGCAGGGGAATGCTACCATTCACTATGCTGGTGACCTGGGTTTGGCAATGGAGTACTACCACTCACTATATTGGTGACCTGGGTTTGGCAGTGGAGTGCTACCACTCACTATGCTGGTGACCTGGGTTTGGCAGAGGAGTGCTACCACTTGCTATGCTGGCGACCTGGGTTTGGCAGGGGAGTGCTACCACCACTCACAGTGCTGGTAACCTGGGTCTAGCAGTGGAGTGCTACCACTCACTATGCCAGTGACCTGGATTTTGCAACAGTATGCTACCACTTACTATGCCAGTGACCTGGGTTTGACAATGGAGTGCTGCCACTCACTCTGCCGATGACCTGGGTTTGGAAGTGGACTCAGGGAGCTGGCCAAGGGAAGGAGGACTAAACATACATGAGGACTGCTCTCCTTCCTTGGGAAGGGTGGTCACTACATTCCACTGACTGCTTGTCATCAGCGGACGCTAGGTGTCAGCATTGTGGGAATGCTCACTCAGTTGAGGGCCCACCTTTAGATACAAATAGTGTAAGTGTGCACCTCCGCATGTATGCATATGCTTCACTGCAAGATAGCAGCCCCATATGAAAACTGGAGAAACCCCCCAAAGCCAGCAGGAAGACACTGGCATCCATGCAGGCCCTGCACCATCAACTATGGCATTCACTCACCAGAAGATGGGCCTGTGAAGGTGACACGGTAAGTCCCAGAGATGATGGGTGTCAGTGCTGGTGGGTGTCGGCAGGTGGGAGCCAATGAGATGATTAGGAAGAAAAACAAAGGAGGGAAAACAGATCTGGGCCTCTCAGCTATCCATGCAGTTGTACAGTTTACAACAATTGACACTGTTACGAAACGTTTCAATCAATTTGATTTTTTATGGTAGTTTACTGTAAAACATGCATTACCATACATGTAACACCCAACATCCTCCTTTTCTTACTTCCTTTGAAAGGGACCACATGCTTATCTGTAACCTGACTGACAGTATGTTAGAAATAAAGCCCAATAGGTATTTTTCAGAATGGCCTAGTTTGTCACAGCATACCTACTAGAGCCACAGCTTCTCCTGTGAAACTGCAAAGGAAGGGTGCTCATTGGCACCCACTGAGATGGTTTTGTTGCATGGATACATGCCCACAAAGGTCTGGACTAGGACCCACAAACATCACTCAGATAATTACGGCTTCAAGACAATCATACAGACGCAGGTACAGCTGGTTTCGAAAGGTTCTGACCCTCTAACAGGACTCACATGCTTCAGCAAGAGTCTTGGTGGTTCTGATAGATTTTGACTGAAAGCAAAGCTCATAAAAGTGGCCTTTGAAGACGTTACACAACAGTCCATACCAGACTGTGTGGCTGAATCAAAGGAATGAGAATGGTATCCTGGAGTAGCATATCAGGTGCTAGGCAAGATTTGAACGTAGGGCCCTTGGAGGTGGACTCTGAACATTAAACCTTCAGATCATATCAAAATATAATACTCTCACAAAAATAAAAGCTAACGATACCAAATCATTATTTTTTTAAAAAGATTTAGAAAATATCAGTCTTTCAAGAGACTGGATCACAGTTCAAGTTTACGAACAAGGCTTCATTAAGACTGTGCATAGCACAAACTGTAATCCTTGCCTAATACTTGGGTTATCATGTTAATGGTGAACACTGATAAGGTATGACATTGTTCTTCTGCTCAAAAGGATGCTTCAAATTCTCAGTCATTTCCTGCCTGATAAGATAGCATTTAAACCTCCCAATGGGGTTGAAATCCACAATATGTCTTTATTAGTAACAATATATGACTAAGATTTCTTTCCATACTGCAAAACCTAACCGTGTACTTTTTTACTCATATTTGCATAGCTATAGCTGTACTGTGATGACTTTAAACAATAGCAGCAGTTTATGCATAAAAGTAATATGATAACTTCCCATTTTGAATCAGCATATGTTATGGCTCCACTGTGCCACGAACAGGGAAAAAACTGTCAGGCAAAATACATATCCACCGATGCCCCACCTTTGATATCAACATTCCATTAAACTTTTCATTTCCTTGTCTCCCAAATTACTTTCAGCAGAACCACAGGGGCTCTGTTCAAACTCAATAATTTTATTAGCCATTATGAATTATTAAAAAATTACACCTTTTAATTAATAGGCACAGAAGGAGATCCAAATTCACAATAGGGTTCTTACATCACTTGTTCATCAAATTCAAAATAATTTAGTAACAACCTAATTAAGTCCTAATTGACACCACTGGGCCATTACGCTAGCTTTTTCCACTTGGCTGTTTTCCAGGAAATATTTGCCACAGGCTTTTCAGCTGCCAGCAAGCCAGGGGTAATGTGCTTTAACACTACATAAACCTTCCTTTTAAGCACGATATCTGAGGAATATAAACTTAATGTCTGTGATGATTTAATGAGGTAACAAGAGAGACTAAGGACACATGGGCCCAGTTTTTTCCACCTAAAAGGGCAGCATATGCAAAAGTAATGCTAACTAGCAAACAAAGGCCTATGTGCTGACTCTTATGTTCGCGAGGCAGAAACAGAGTTAAATTGGAAACGCCGCATAAACAGCCTGAGCTTCACAAAGAGGTTCACAACTTACTGCGTCTGATGGCTGGGCACGAAACAGCCAAGCCTTAAACTTGTCCTAAGTGCAAAATGGATGTTAGAGCAGCTGTACTAAAGCACCCCATGCAAGGTAGTTTGCATGGCTTAAACACCATAGTGCTGAAGCACTAAAGTTGTAATACGTGTACATAAAATACTGTGACCCCACTCAACATGCAGGGCACTTGCAGCCATTTACAATTATCACTGTAGGGTGCTTGCAGTCACTTATAATTATCATTACCATTTAATGAATTCTCATTAATCCAGTAGTTTGCTCTGTGCAGCTGCTATCAGTGCTGGGGATCTGACCTGTCAGTGCTCATTCTTGTCCTCGCAGGGTGTGATAGCAGTAGTAACACCCAGTGTTGGAATCACAGGGGGGCATACCTGGGTTCACCCCCACCCTCAGCTCTGAAGTGAGCCCCCGTAGCTCACACATCACTGGCCATTGACTTATAATGGAAAGGGGGGCTCAGTTTAAAGATAGCACCCTTATGGGCCACCCTAGTTCACAAAGCCTAATTCTAGCACTGGTAACACCCCCCTCTTACCAGTCCCTGTCAGCATTTCCCTGGCCCCCTCTCATCATATACCCTGATAGTAATCTTCCTGGTGGTCGACTCATGCTGTCTGCCATCTGCCTTTTCTAAGCACAGTAGCAGTATGTAATAATGGAAGGATTTTGCCATTTTTATGCATGGACAAAATCGCCTATACTGTATTACCCATCTTCGAGTGACATCTTTATCTTTGCCCCCCCCCCCAAAAAAAACACTTGTTCTCAAGTGAAAGTAGCAATTTTTGCAAGAAAGCTGTGATTTTCACTTGAAAGTTACGAGTTTTGCACAATATTTTTTTCATGACAATGCGAATTGGCAAGGTTTGCTATATCATATTAAAAAGCTGGATAATTCATACTTGCTTGGGAAGCAGGGGGTGGACACTATGAACCCAGAGTCCCTTCCAACCGTAAACTACTATGTATGAAAATGCACAATTTGATTTCATCCAGCCCTAAATGAAAGTTGGCTGAAGCTCAGTGGGGCAACAGCGACTTACATCACTCCCCCACCAAGCGGAGCATAAACCATGAAAGTCCAGTGCCTTTCAGACGCCATTTTTGATGTGGTCATTGATGGCTTGCCACTCTGCTGCTCTGGACCTCCTGCCTGCTTCTCCGTTCTTCCCTTAGGTACGTTCCTGGAGATCCAGGTCCAGGTCCTTTTTCCTTCCTCCATTCCTCCACTGCTTTCGTTGCACATGTTAGTGCTGACAGCTCCACCGCCTCCACTTTGGGGTATGTGATGTTCCTTCTGCAGTGATTAGTCACTCTCTACCTTGGGTTCTGCACCCACGGCAGTTTTCTCCATAGTGGCTTCCCACCACCTTGTCTGTGTGTAGCATGTATATCAGGGAAGGAAAATCCCCCAGTTGGTTTGGTGGATGCAGGGCTTCCCAAATTCAACTCTTGATATGACTCTAAGTCTATTGGTATCCTAAAAATGGACTGAAGGGGCAAGAACTAAGTTCTTCTTTGTGTACAGCTTGGAAGAGATTTCATCCAGACTGGAAAATTCACTTAGACAGATAAAGTACATTTTCATTTTCAGAAGCAACGAAGCCATACTAGCAATTATTTAGTAAGCATAATATATATCCATACTAGCCAAATCAAATTGATTATTTCGTTTGCAATTAGGCCACTGCCAAACAAAAAATGAAAAAACAAGAACACAACGTTATGCATTAGTTTCTCCTAAACGTCAAGTCTGCAGTCCAGCAGAGCCCATTGTCAATCAGACATGGAGGATGTTTGGACAGAGCTAACCTGAATGCCATGCAATATAGTAATTTAAGGTCAGATGGGACTCTGGGTCCATCATGTCTACCCCGTACTGCTCAAGCAGGGATGACATATGTATAGTGTGCAAACATGTATCAATTCTGGGATTTTCCTACCCACTCTACTATCCAGGGTGCCTTGTGTTTTTTCTTGGAAAGCATTATTTGTCCAGTCTTACCCTGTAGACTGTATTATCTTCTTATCAACTGTCTGTTCTAGTATATTATTCCATAGGTACACCACCTTGGCAAGTGAAGATTTTTCTACTGTCTCTCACCCATGTCTTATTGTATTTGTACAACAGGTGTTTAGGTGACTTTGTGATAGAAATGATCAAAGGTTACAAGAATAAAAAAGTACAAAATGTAAGTTGTGCCCTTCTGATCAATGGCTCAGCATGATAAGCAATCAATACTTTACAGATCAGTACAGTACAAATCAATACAGTCAATACAGTGTGAGTCAAAACAGATCAGTACAGTACAAATCAATACAGTGCAAGTCAATACAAGCAAAATAGATGAGAAGTAAAAAGCAACAATGGGCTCCATATTCAGAGCCAGACAGCAGCATGCGCACAGGGGGGCTCTGTGCAAAAAAATAGGGTCGGATGGCTGTGGTGCCATATTCAAACGGATAGCATGATCCAACAGACCAAGTATCTGTTTGAATATCAGACTATGGTAGCGTGGCCCACAGCTGGCCATCACCATGATTTGTGTCACACTATCAGAGCAGCGCTGGACCAGAGACCGCCCATAGGGGTAAAGCACAGCACACACTGGATAGTGCAGCAACCCCTATGGGCGATATTCAGCCCAAACATGCAGATGAGCCCATTGAGCATGTGCAGTGCTAGAGGTCCATTTGCATGCCCATTACGGGCTCATCTGCATGCAAGTACAGCAGTCAAGTGCATCAGGACAGGTCCCCCCACCCTAGAACCGATCCCTGCCCCCATAAAGCAACAGATACACCTGGTGGTCCAGTGGTCCCACCCTAGCCCCGATACCCACATACAAAATAAAAAAAAAGCTTTGGTGGTCCAACGGTCCCTCCCTAGCCCCAATCCCTGTGCCTTCCTGTACAAAAACAGCATTGGTCATTCAGCAGTCCCTCCCGTACCCTGATCCCCCAGTATAATATTTATTAATGAAGTCCTGGTAGTCTAGTGGTCCCTGCCCCATTCTCCAGTCACCATCCCCATTTACTAAATATAAAACCCTGGTGGTCCAGTGGTCCCTCCCCCATTCTCTGATCACCATCCAAGTTTACTAAATATATATCCCTAGTGGTCCAGTGGTCTCTCCCCCATTCTCTGATCACCAGCCCCATTTACTAAATATAAATCCCTGGTGGTCCAATGGTTCCTCCCTCTCCCCCATTCTCTGATCAGTGTCCCCACGAAAACTTCAATACACTGATAGTCTAGTGGACCCCCACTCCGGCAAGTAGTGACCCTCCACCCTGCACCCCCAATCCGACTCCAAGCTGGAGACATGCACAGCCCTCCTCACACGTCCACAGGCAGCCACTAACTGAACTGTCCTGGAGTGTGTACACTATACAGTACACACCCATTGGTTGACCAATCAACCAATGGGCACGTACTACATACTGTACGTGTTCCAGCACAGATCAGTCAGCAGCTGGCCACTGCATTGTGAGAAGGGCTGTGCCGGTCGCTGGCTAAAGTCGAGTTGGGTGGGAGCAGGGTGTGGGTCACTACCTGCTGGGGTGGGGGGCCACTAGACTACCAGGGTATAGAAACTGTCATGAGGATGGCGATCGGTGAATGGGGAAGGAGGGAGGGACCACAGGACCACCAGGACTTCATTAATTAATATTATATCAGGGGATTTCAGTATGGGAGAGACCGCTGGACCACCAATGCTATTTTTGTACAGGAAGGCACTGGGATAGGGGCTATGGATGGACCGCTGGACTACGACTGATTTTATTTATTCTGTAAGTGAGGATCAGGGATAGGGAGGGACCGCTGGATCATCACTGATTTTTTTTATTCTGTAAGTGGGGATTGGGGCTAGGGAGGGACCGCTGGACCACCACTGATTTTTTTTTATTCTGTGTGTGGGGATCAGGTCTAGGGAAGGATCACAGGACTACCACTGATTTTTTTTTTTATTCTGTATGTGGGGATCAAGGGCATGGGAAGGACCACTGGACCACCAATGCTTTTTTTTTTTACATGAAGGCATGGGGATCGGGGCTAGGGAAGGACCGCTGGACAACCAGGGTACCCCAGCCCTTGACAGTGTGCGGACCAGTTGCAGGGCACCCACCCCCCTCTACATACTGTTAAGGGCAGGGTTTCAGAAGAAATAAACTGAGGGCTGTTTAGTACTTCTGAAAACATTCAGTATTGAGCTGTGCAGCAAATGCATGAGGGATCCCACATTTGCATAGGTACTGCACAATATTCTGTGTGACAGCACTGTCGGGGGTGCGCCATACATAAGTGTCCTTTGAATATGGGCACACCCCTGACAGCAGCACTATTTCAGATTAGCACGATAAACCCAGTTTGTGCCATGCTAACCTTTTGAAAATGGGGCCCAACGTCTACAAAGCATCTCACATATGCTGGCTTTTGTGCTGCACATTGCTATTTTGATGTCATCAGCACTGTTAAAGCTGCTCTCTGATTGGTTTAGTATTCCACTGTGACATACCCAGCTTTCCAAGATAGTAGTATTATCTTGCAACTTGGTCATAAGATAGAATAACTGGGGTCTTTTTTTCTCCACAAGGAAGTCTGGTTATAAGTCGCCATTATAACCAGCTGGTTATAACGGTGAACACATGCCAGTGTTCCCTATGAAGAAGCTGCACGCCACACTTCACTACATCAAAATCAGAAGCTCAGTCAGAATGGAAACTGCTTCAGTTTTGTCCTAACACTGTAACCTATCAGCAGCCAGATCTCAGTCCACTCGTCTGACATCCTCCAGCCAGTAACACCAAACTCCAGTTCCTCATCATGGGGAAAAAAGTGAAACTGCTGAAAGCAGTGTGGCTCCTCAGCCTGACCATGCTACCACTGGGCTCTGTCATCCACTGCCCCATTCATTCCAGCTGCCACAATTCACCACATCCTGTCTGGCTGTCACAATTCAAAAAGGACATAATAAAAGATGCCTAGGTGTCTGTTCTCGGATCCTCCGAGGGTCGCAAGGGCACTGCTGTTGAAGCCCCCCCCCCGAAATGAAGAAAGGTACGGAGAAACCGCACACCAACAAGGAACAGAGCTGGTCCCTACACTAGATTTTGGTGTCTTTTCTAATTCGAATTTAAGTGATGCTAGTTTATTTGTCGTCCAAACAGTGGAGATAGTTTTTTTGCTAGGCTGTTTTTCTCTTTTCCCAAGTATTTCTGCCTTTATACACTATGCACCTTAATTTTTGATGTGGATTTTATCTAGTTTTACTGTTTTTACGGTGTGCTTTAACTGAGTCCTTTTGTAATCACAGCTGTGCGCTGTCAGGTCCTAGTGCATGGGACCTTAATTTCATGAAATCCCACTACTTGTGTTTATGCCTTATTTTTAATTGAACTGAAACGCTTAGCCTTGATTTTTAACTGTAACTCACACTCCTTGTGCTGCTGCTAGGGAACTGAATTTATGAGATCCCAGCTTTGATTTTAACTATAAGTGATACGAGTAGCTGCTCCTTGCACAGTAACCCTGTCTGCTTTCTGAGCTTATTTAAATCTGAACTGCGTCAACCGGACTCCCCAGTGGACACTTCACTTTTAAGCAGCATAGCAACATCTTTAAGCAGGATAGTTTTAGGTCTCTTTTCTTGTGATAATTTCAGTACTGGGAGACAGTCTAATCTTGCTTCTTTAACTGCTCTGCTTAACGTTATGCTAATTACCCTTTGGCCTTTATATAAATTCCTACCTTTTCTTTTCTTTTCTCCACAGTCTGTTCTGGGATCCTCTGAGGGTCACGAGTGCACTGCTGTTGAAGCCCCAAGCGAAGAAGGTATGGAGAAACCAGCGACCAACAAGGAACAGAGCTGGTCCCACACTAGCTAGTCCCGTGTCGCTTACGCGACCGCTCCCGCCTGCCCCCAATACCCCCACCTTTAGCTGGCATTGCTTATATAGTGTACTGTCTCGCTATAGTTTAAAAGTTTTTTTTTTCAAGTCCCTTGTTCCCCATCACACATTATATTCACTGAACACTAGAGGTTGACTGTTCTTTTTTCCCCATTCGTTGAGTGCATTCCTTGTTGTGTTTCTAGCACCCACCCTTGAGTTTTCCACCTTTATGCCCACTCTCTCCCCTTTTTCTTTTGTTCCTCCTGCCTCACAATAATCACATAATGGATACCAGGTCAATACTCACCCTGCTCTCTGTTGCACTCTTAGTATGGATTCTTGCAGTTCTCTCTGGCCCTGCTAAGATTACTGCTCCCTCCTCTGTATGCTCACTGGATGATTTCCGCTTCTCCAGCTTGCTAACAGATTCCATCCCATACCCTCTACCTCAGCCAGGGCTTTACTTCAAAAAACTGGGGTTATTAATTAGACTTCTCCGGGCTAGGTTTGCCATCTCCCCTGGAAATGCGGCTCGGGCTTTCATTATAGCTACACTCTGGATATTTACCGTATCCCTCTCACTGGCAGGTGATGTTGAGTCTAATCCAGGCCACTTTCAGGTCACAAATCCCACACAGTCTCATCCTTTGCATTGTATGCCCCAGTCTTCTGGTCTCTCCTTTGCTCATGTTAATACTAGGAGTCTGATGGCCAATTTTCCTGACCTGGTGGCGTGGATCAGAGTGAACAACCCAGATATTGTAGCCATATTGGAAACATGGCTTAAGCCCTCCATTACTGATTCCCAGTGTTCACTTCATGGCTATAAAATGCTTAGGGCAGATCGGACCAGTGCTAATAGAGGCGGAGGCTTGGCACTTTACCACAAAGCTCATCTGAACATCAGCCCAGTGCAGGATCCCCCTCTCACAAACTGTGAGGTTCTTCACTCCCGCCTACTGCTTGGGGGTGTCAAGATACTCCATATTTTCTGTGTGTATATATATATAAATATATATATATATATATATATATATATATATACCGCCCAGAAACTCTAGGCTGGGGCTTAGGGAGTTCATGGACTATCTGCTATCTGTAACTGGTAAAAATGACATAATGTGTATCGGGGATTTTAACCTAGATTGGGCCGGACCTAGCTCCTCGCTACTATCCTCAATGATAAGCAAGGCCAATCTAGCTCAGCTAATACAGAAACCCACCAGGATCTCCAATGGTGGCACCTGTGCCACTCTATTAGACTGAATCCTGGCATATAGGAAGGAGTTTATTACCTTGACTGGTGTCCTCCCTGACACCTTAAGTGATCATTCACCTATCTGCTGTAATTGGGGGTACCTCCTTCCCATCAAAAGTGCTAACTTTCTCCAATTTCTCCAACCTAAACACGGAGGCATTCACTCATGATCTTGACCAAGCTGACTGGTCTCCCCTCTATCATACCGATGACATTAACATCGCTACAGCCTACTTCAACTCTACCCTACTCGCACTGCAAAATACACACATCCCAGTCACCACAAGGAGGGTAAAAGGGAAGGTTACAAAATGGCTCAAACGCCCCCTGCTCCACCTACTGAAATTCAGGGATAAACTATGGTCTGCGTGGAAGGCCTCCCATCTACGTACCGACTTTGAGTCTTACAGAGCTTTACGGAACACATGCAAAAAGGAGATTCGCCTGGCAAAAAGTTCTTATTACAGGAATCTCATAATTTCCTCTGCTTCTAACCCCAAAAGGTATTGGTCCCAAATCAAGGAAATACTAGGGAACAACAAGCCGCATACTCCCTCAGGTATGTATCTAAATGATGCCCACTGTAACCACCCTCTCACCATTGCTAATGCTTTCGACTCCCTCTTCTCCTCCCTACCTAATCCTAGCCCCTCCTGGCACCACAAGACCAGGCCTGCAGCTGCCCCCAGTGCACTCATTCACCCTACGCTAGAGCTGACTCCAGTCTCATACCATGAAGTTCTAAAGCTACTCAAAACTATTCAGGCTAGTGGTAGCCCAGGCACAGATGGTATTCATCCTGGGACACTAAAGCAGTTTGCATCCTGGCTAGCAGTGCCCATTACCAGGCTTTTCAACCTGTCTATCAGCACTGCCTCTGTCCTCTTAGTCTGGAAATTGGCCAGAACTATTCCCATTTTTAAAAAGGGAGATGATAAACAACTGTCCAACTACAGCCCCATCTCACTACTCCCAATGCTAAGCAAGCTTCTTGAGAAAATTGTCCATCGACAGGTCTCGGAGCACCTTCTTAAATATAATTTTCAATCCCCTTGTCAACATGGTTTTAGGGCGGGGCACAGCACTACCACTACACTGACCCAACTCACCAGTGATATCAAAGGCAATATGGATAAGGGCCAGCTCACAGCAGCAGTGTTCATCGACCTTTCTAAAGCGTTCGACATGGTCCACCACCCGCTTATGCTGGCTAAGTAGCAAACTCTAGGAGCCTCTGTCTCCACCATATCCTGGTTTGGTAGTTACCTTGATAACCGCACTCAGGCTGTTGATTTTCATAAGGCTCTCTCATCCCCCATTCATATAACTCGCAGTGTTCCACAGGGTTCCACACTGGGTCCTCTAATCTTTTCTCTGTTCCTTAATGAAATTCCCAGTGCTTCTCATCACAGTAACATCCTCATGTACGCTGATGATCTTGTGCTCTATTATTTATCCAAAGCTATGGACGACATAAATCACAAACTCTCACATGACTTTCAATCCCTTCATTCCTGGCTCTTGGATAACCATCAAATCCTAAACATAGGTAAAACCCAGGCTATGCTATTTGAATCCTCTAAAAAGGTGCCCTCTGAGGCGCCTAAGCTCCTTGTCCACTGCGGTGATGGCACTATGGTCACAAACACCTCTACCTTAAGATACCTGGGGGTTACGCTTGACCCTGCACTTAATTTTTCGGCACATATCAACAAGGTTTGTCGTACTGTCAGTGCTAAAATAGGAGCTGCCTACCGTGTGTGCCACTCACTAACACTGACAGACAGGCTATCTGTAGCTAGGGGAGTACTACTCCCTCAACTCCTTTATGCCCTCCTGGTCCTTTACCCCGCCAATGCCAGTGTGCTGTGCAAGTGGGTCACCTCCTACAATTATATCTGTAGGTTCGCCTTATCAGCCCCGCACCTTACTCACCACTGCCTCCTCTACTCTGGACTAAACTGGTTGTCTCCTAAAGTCCTCCAGGCATAAACTCTTGGGTGTTTTGTGAACTCCCTAACTAGACCACCTCGCCCGGTCTCTTTGGCTGACTTGATTACCCCGGTCTCCCACTCCTGCACCCTTAGGTCCTCTTCAGTCTCAATGCTCTCAGTACAGCCCTGTGTGACCAAAATGGGTGAACAGACATTCTCACATTTTGCTCCTAAGCTCTGGAATTCGCTCCCCCCACAGGTTAAAAACTCCACCTCCCACCTCCCTTTTAAGCGTTCACTGTTCTCCCACCTTTATGCCCAAGGTAACTGTAACTGCTTGTAAGTTGAATCCCTCATCATGGAATATAATTTGTGTGCCTCATTAAGCTTGGCCTGGGACTGATAATGAGAGTGCTCCTTCCACTGCCAAACTCTCATTTTTGCGTGTGTATGATTGGTCTGCAGTATCAAATGCCTGATATAGTCTCAACCTATACTATTATGATTTTACCTTGTATTTATATTTGTCATTTCTTATGTGAATGTCATTTCAACTGTTCATATCTGTATTCTCAATTTTTGTACTCTCCCAGGTCGTGCCTGAAAATAGGCAGGATTGTTGCCTAGTGCACTTACCCGGTTACCAAAAGCTAATAAATAAATACATTTAAAAAAAAAGGCACACTACAGTACAAAGTGAGGTATCCTAAACAGTAATAGTGTGCACAGCAGCACCATCTAGTGGTCAAACTAGACTCTTCAAAATACAGTGATAAAATCCTTGGGGCAAAAAAGGTACCTCAGCAAGTATATAAAATAGAGCATGGAGAGGGGTGTGAAACTTGAATTTTATACACACCCTTAGAGTGAGATGCTTTTATAAACCCCTCGAACTTTGCTCTTGGGGTTTATGTAGCATCCCACACCTTGGGCGTGTATAAAATTCTCATTATACGCCCCTCGCCATGCATTATATATATATATATAAAATTATTTATTTTTTGCATCAGGTTTTGACCTCTACTGACCTCACAAGTGGTAGAGCCACGAGTGAAGTCTAATGAGGCAAAACCCTGAGGCAAAAAATAAATTGCTCACGTTCACACTGCCCATGCCATATTTCATTTATGCAATGGACAAACTGGTAATTTGTTTTGGCCTTCCATCTCCCAGTGGACTCACAGAAAAAAAAAATGCTCCATTTGAATGACAATGAGTCAGTGTGACCTTGTTACAAATGTAGCTCAAATGGGAACAAGAAACACAGCTGTTTTAACATTTAAATAAGTTATTTTCTACATTTTAAGGAAAGCTGGAATCAAATGGTCATTGGCGACATAACTAACTTTGCCAGACTAAGGCAAAGCACATGCACAGTAAAACCAGACTATCAGACTTGATACGGCTAATACCTGACTCATGTAGTCTACTGCTGTTCTCAGTGTTTTGATGATGTGGCTGCATTGAAATGAATGTTGATGATGCACCTGGAGTGTAAATAAATGGTTTATTTACACTCCAGGTGAGTCATCACTGCAAATAAATATGTTTATTTGCCTATTTTATTCTCTTCCCACTGCATAACAGGATATGGCATGGTTTCTTCTCGAAATATCACTGATATTTCTCCCAAGTGCAGTTTGACCTTATGACATCATAAGCTGCAAAACCACGAGTGATGTCAGAGGTCAAACTGCACGAGGGGAAATATTGGTGATATTTCAGGTAGGCCATGGCATATTCCATTTATGCAACACACTTTGTGTATTGTTTCAGTATTTAGCCGACTGTTTCTTTTAATTTTTGTTTTTTCCTTTTCAGGACAGCTGAGTGGATGCCCAGCAGTTTTGGATGCACGCAGTGCTTACATGTGTCTACACATCAAGACACATTTTGAGTTCTGGGCTTTGCTCTAGCAGTCAGAGCCAGAAACAGGAGCGGCTTGTGGCTATGAAGAGGCCAGGGAAGGTGCGCTCATACTCAGTATGGATGATGCAGGACTGGAGGTCGGAAGGGAGGCATGATACTCGGGTGTGGTTAGGGAGGTTGGGTGTTGGTTTGGGAGGCAGGGGACAGATTCACTTGGCAAATACAGTACTCGGTGGTAAAGTCAACGTTGTTGGGAGGGATTTTGACAGTGTGGGAAATCGGGGGAGAAAATTAAAGTGCCTGGTTGGGGTTGCAGAGAAATTAAACTGACAGTGGGAGCCGGTGCACAAGCAAGCAGTTGCATTCTGATTGTAGTACTCATGCTGCCGGCTCCTACCAATGGGCACCTACAGTGTTTTTTCCTTCTGGGGATCTAGATCACTCTAGGTCCCAGGGAAAGAAAACAGAAACACAGAATTTGATGGCAGATAAGGACCACTTGGCCCAACTGGTCTGCCCATGTTCCCTACCTGCTGTCACACTGTAGACCCTACTTGATCTCCGGCTTTACCCCCCATTCCTTGCTTCTAAGGTTCTGTTATACTTATCCCATGCCTCCTTAAATCCCATTACAGTTTCTGCTCCCATCACCTCCTCAGGCATCTACTACCCTTTCTGTGAAGACGTGTTTTCTTACATTTCTCCTGATTCTAACTCCCTCCAGCTTCATCGCATGACCCCTTGTTCTTGTGCATCCTTTTCTCTAAAAAAGGCTTCCCTCTTGAACTGTATTTATACCCTTGAATATCAATTATTGATTATCAATGATTTATACCTTTGATATCACTGATATGTGCCCTTTAATATACTCGCAGGTGTTGCACACACATATATATATATATATATATATATATATATAGTGTATGGTGAGGGCTTGTTCTGCATAGGAATCCATCCTAGCTAAAATATTGCTGTACCACAGTTCAAAGGTCATAGAACGCGGTAATACCCTGCTGAGGTACAATAACATTTGAGCTGTTTTCATAAGTGCACGAGACACAATTTAAAACAGAAATTGCAGGATCAACCAGATAGAAATTCGCAGTGGCGGCCGCACAATCACTCAAACAAATTCCACAGATGCAGGATCAACCACATATGAAAAAAACATGCAGGATCAACCAGATATGTTCACTTCTACAGAAAAAAAATACAACGCAGGATCAACAAGATATTTTAAATTACTCACAAAATCAAGCAGGATTCCTCACAGTAAATCCTCTTGCTTAGCGAGAAATAAGGCTGCCATTTTTTTAAATCCTTCCCAAATGCAACTAACAATCAATGGAAGCCTGTGCTATAGATTTATGTAGGGTCATATGGCCCCTAACGACCACACCACTGACCCTAGCAACCAGCCTTAAATACCGTAATAAGACGCAGCAGCAAAAATTTTATTTTTCTATTAAAAAAAGATCAAACTTTTTTATAGTACTTTTAGAGGCACCATACACTATAAAAAATACTGACTGTGCAACTATATGCACAACCAGTGTATTCTACCATCTTGGGGTTCTGATTCCCATGAACCTCTCAAGCTTCGCTCTCGAGGTCAGAGGGAATCAGAACCCCTCTGTGGCAGAATACACTGATTGTGCACAGTTGCCCATCCAGTATTCTCATTCTCTCTCGCCTCTCTCTCTCTATATATATATATATATGTATAGGGATATGACATGGCCTGACTGAGATATCATATTTATCTTCACGAGGCCAGTGATATCATGATATCTCACGAGGCTAAGCCAATGAAAGAGATATCTTGATGTCACTGGCCTCGAGTGAAGATAAATATGATATCTTCAGTCAGGCCATGTCATATTCTGTTTATACAATGTATGTTTTGCCCACAAAACGCAACCCACCGCATATCTTCTCAGTGCAATGGCCACATAAAGGTGATGGCCCTAGCAATACAACTCCCCTTACAGGAATACTGGCAAAACAACAGATGTCATTTGTTGTTTAAAAACATTTCTGATGGAGCTTGCTATTTATAGTTATTTTTTAAAAAACTTATCTGGTTTATCCTGCCATGCCCCCCCAACACAGCCCCCCCCCCCCCCAAGACAACAAATGAGATAAGGTATTGAAATATCTGGTTGATCCTGTCGGTTTAAAGTTATTTAAAAAATTATCTGGTTGATCCTGCCATTATTTTCGATTTAAATTCATATTTTAATGTTGTGTCTGTTGATCTCTAAGTTATTGTTTTCCATGAAATTACAGCCAAATTCTTGTCTGAAAGTTGATTCATTTCTGAGACACAGAACAATGAGAAACGAGTCGACGAGCGCCAGGTTTTCCGAGGTGTTCTAGAAGAAAGTCGGCGCTGTGCTTTATGCATAGGTTTTTCAGTGAGTAAAGTGATGCACAGGCTGAAGTGAGTGACTTGCATGCTTTAACAGTAGAGGGAGGAAGTGTCTGTTGCCCAGCAACAGACTCAGCCCCCTAGTGTTCCAAAGCCACAAATTCACTCGCTTCAGCCTGTGTGCAATTGACAGCTTTTACTCACTGAAGAAAGAACACTAAGCTGTGCATAAAGCACAGTGTTTTCTGACTTTTTCAACTACTAGAACACCTCAGAGAATACAGCGCTCATCAGTGAGAATAGCGCTCGACCTCGGTACATTACACAGAAAGTGAAAGTGCTCAGAGTGGCAGGATCAACCAGATAAGTATTTAAAATATGAATTCCATGGAAAATAATGGCAGGATCAACCAGATAATTTCACAGAAGATTGACAGCGTGGGGGTTGCTGCATAGGAGGTGTTGGGGTAGCTAGACAGCCGCGGCAGTAGACAGCAGCAGGAAATAATTCCAGTTTGCTTTGATGACGATAGGAACGTGGAGATAAATGTATGACGATAGAACATGAAGATATAATGTTATCTTCACTGGCCAGCTCAGATATCATTTTACACTGTGATTTATCCCTAACATACATTGAGAATACGGATACATGATGGGCATGAGTGTGATATGGAAAATATTTTCACTCCTTTAGAGTGACCTCTAGATATTCACCACTTGTGAGTATCCAGAGGTCACGGTGCAAGAGTGAAAATATTTTCCATATCATACGAGTGCATATCATGTATCCGATTTATACAATAGGGATGTTTTTTCTGCTGTTTTTTTGTTTGATGACATCACCACAGTGAAAATAAATGGATTTATTTTCACTGTGGTTATGTCACCTGGATTTATTTTTACTGTGGTGATGTCATCAGCATTTATTCTCACTCCGGTGAGAATACATGGTTTTATTTGAAACGTTTACAACTCACACCTATTGTATAAATAAATATATATATATAGATAGATAGATGATACCCAGTGTGTGTGTACCAGTTTGGAGGCTCTGTTGTTCTTTGATCCAGCTGTCTTGTAAAAACCCAGATCAGCTAAACACCTTTGGGCAAGATGACAATGTCAAGGTAGAGAACTTGAGCAGAATGAGTGGACTATTGGTCCATTTCTGCCTGTATCTTTATATGTTTCTGTGTTCTATTGACAAAGGGTTAACATAAAACAAGCTGTTTCTAAATACCTCCAAAATCAAATCTATGTTATTTACCCTGAAAAAAAGCTATTTGATCACTCTGTATTTCCCTTACTCTCTCTCTCTCTCTCTGAGGGGCTTTAAAGTTCACGCCAAATGAGTCTTTAATTTTAAATACCTTGTTCTACTGATCATTTCCTGAACTACATTTTAAAGACCACCTGGACATGATGTGTAAGCACATTGCTTCTAAACTAGGCATTCTTTGAAAGGTTAGAAACGTTGCCTTACCAAGACTCCAGAAAACAAATCCCTCAAATATTGTTCATTCTTTATTTTGATGACATAGACATGTTTCTTTTTTTGACAGTGTCAGTGAGCTGAACAAATTCAAACTGCTTTGCTATCAAGCTGCTATATTTATGTAACCCCTAGGTTGCACTATCCCAAGGGCTACTACCCCTGTCTGCTTGGCTAGTAGCAGGTCAGGAGGCCTGGGTAATGAAACGGATGCCTCCACCCAGAGGTCAGGGTTGTTAGTGGTCAAGTTAACTTGGCACAGACCTCCAGGACACTGTAACCCCCCCCCCTTTCCCTTCTAGTGGCCTGAACAATATACAATAATTACTTTCACAATGACCCTTATTCACCATGCAATTACTCACACTGTTTGCACTTACCACCAGGGCTGGTTCCTCTAGCTTGACCCTGGGGACCCCCTATAAAACATGGTTAAGCACAGCAAATAGCAACAGTACAATACTTTTGGCACAAACTGGGACCACAGTGAGGTTAAATGCAAACAAAGTTAAATCTGATTTATTCAGGGGACTTGAACAAGGGAGGGGTGTAATCAGGTTGATTTGCTTAAAAGCTGTATTAATCAGACAGTTATGCATGCAGTTCAGAGTCCCTACACAGTCACACACTCTGGGTACCCAGGAAGGAAAATGGTGGGGTAGCCAGGAATGTTGCAGCTGGTTGGGGCCCTGTGATGGAAGAAAGCAATATGCACAACATACACTATTTGTAATCCGGAGATGGAGGGCTCAGTTCGTGAAAGGAAAGGCAACGAGACAATCAGATGACAATACTTTTAGATTTAGCTATTGTTGCACGGAGCTACCCTGATGTTTATTCATGATACCCAATACTGGACACAGGCAGGATGAAATCAAGACTGCAGGCTGTTGAGCTGGATTTCCTGGATAAGTAGTACCCACACGAATCACCAAGGCATTGTTCCTGTACAAGGCATTGAGCAGGGGGCTGATCCCCAAGCTGGTCTCTCGTCGATGACTTTCTCTACGTAGCAGGTATTCTGGATGGGCCAGTGTAGTAGGGCCCAGGCAAATGGAAATGGATACGGATTCAGTCTGTGGAACTGGATACAGCCTCCAGCAAGCAAAATACACAGTGGGGAACCAAATCATGACCCACTATAAGCACACAGCACTTTCACATGTAAGGAAATTCCACTGTACCATGCAAATGGCTCTCCGGTCACAATTACAGAGTCTCTGCACAATCTGGAAGTTCAGAGGTAGCTGGGAGTCCTGGAAGGCATTCAGCAAATCTTCTGCCTTCTTCAGTGGTTTAATTCGCTCTCCAAATTTGGATTCAGTCCAAAAAAAGCACAAGTTCCCTCACAGGAACAGCAGGCAGGCATGTAGGCCAAACTCAGGCCTTTCCACAGTTCTCCCGCGTGAATCCACTCTGGATTGCTGCTTGAACTATCTCGAGCTGTTACTTCTTCACTTCCCAACTCATATCTAACTGAAACTGCAAGCAGTGTGGGACTTTCTCCAAGATCCAAAAGGTTTGGTTGGCTGATATGTCTGTCAGTCACAACAAAGGTCACAAAAAGGGCTCCCCCTTCAGGTTATTTTAGGTGCCAAAAGCCCAAAACTACAATTCCTACAAGTTTTGGTCCCACCAAGCCCCTGTAGGCAGGCTCCATTTTAGAGTCCCAAATGTACTGATTGGCCCATTCTGCAGGCCAGGACCAAGACGATAGAAACAAACAGAACTGTCCATGCTGCAAAGAAGGCAGGTTAGAACAAACTGCAGTATTATTACTACTCTAACAAATGATCAGCAAACAAGTACATCTTCTAACACAGCTCCCTCTCAGATTAATTATGACTGCAATCCAGGCAGCTCTTAAGGAGACAGCACACAGAGAGTATACAGGCACTCTCTGGCAATACATTTAAACTGCTAAAATGCAGGACACCAGCCTGGCAGTGAGCATTTAGGCAAGCTCAAGGAAGACTTTTCGGGAACCCCCTTTTGTAGGGGGTTAGATGAGCATTTAGGCAAGCTCAAGGAAAACTTTTCAGGAACCCCCATTTGTAAGGGGGTTACATTTATGCTGGAAGTCTATAAAGACATGTACAAGTGTACAGTTCTTTCTTCAGCTGAATCTACCATACTACTAAAAACTATTCAGTCTTTCCATATTCTCTGTTTCATTTCTAAGGGTATTCAAAATACAGTAGCACATAAGGCAATACAAATTCCTTCTTCTTTTACATCTCTGCTCCTATGCACTAAAAAGTATTGATCAAAATGTATTATTGGTCCCCATAGCTTGCACCTTTATGGGTTCAGGAGCCTTTTGTGTTCATGGTTCCTCTCAGTGGAATGCTTTCCCTTTGGATTTAAAACATGTACAGTCACAGTATCAGGACATTTCAAGTGATACTCTAGTTTTCTACAAAACACTGACATTTAGCATCAGCTGGATTCACATTGCATAACATAAAAAAAAAAACTGAATTCCATGACTTTCCTTTCTTCATTACTAAAGCGACTAGGAGGGAAACAGGGTTTTTGCCCCTTAGACTGCACCTTGTCCTGTTGCTTTTTCCTGCCTTGAAGTCACAGTCCTCTGTGGTGACATCACAACCTGCTGCCATTGAAATTATTCTAATATCACAAGCAGAGGGTGCCAGCCCCAAGGCGCTGATGGTTGAAATGCTGAACGCCCCCATACCTCACACTACTCCAGTGACCCAGGTTCAGATGCAGACTCAGGTTGCCGGCGGTCAGCCAAGGAAGGAGAGGATTGAGTGTCTAGAGGACTGCTCTCCTCTCCTCTCCTGGGGAGGGAAGGTTTCAGTTCCCAGCTCTCACCTGGCCCCTAGCATTGGCTGAGGGTAAGGCAAGCTAGGACTGCGTGCACTGGGGGAGAGAGTGCTGGCTGCCGAGTCTCTATGCACAGAAGCATGCATGGAGGCATCCAGGTGGCACTGGATGCCATCCCTCGAGGAAGAACACTGAAAAAATCTATGGCCAACTGAGCTGCCACTGACCCTGACCACCTGGAGCCATGCCCCCCCGTAGAGCACCCAGGCCACGTTGCCTCATGAGCGAAGGTAAGTCCTGTAGGAAAGCAGGGGAGCATGGCTAGAGCAATCAGCATCCAGAGGGCGGCTTGGATGCCTTGTGGGCAAAAAGGAATAACTGCCAAAAAAATAACATAAGCAGAGGATTGTGACTTCAAGGCAGGATAAGCAGCGGGAACAGGGAAAGCCTAAGGAGTACATAGTTTGTTTTTTAATCGGATATCTTCAGAGTTAAAAAAAATTATGTCCAGTTTGGGGAATTTTGTGCAATTGAGTTCTGCTGATGCTAGCCATGAATTATGTGCTGGAAATCAGAAAATTGTATTAAACATTAGCTGAGGAATATTGGCCTTGATTCACTCTTTTATGTATGGTTATTTTTATGTTTGCTTGCACACATGCACAAAGCAAACATATTGTTGCTATAGTGTAGGGGGCTATGTAGGTGTGTAATGTATTAGCTAAGAGTAGGAGGCTTGCCTCACAAAAAACAATGCTGGAGGCTGATGATGACAGTGTTCGGCTTACTGATGGGTGTAATCTTCTTGTAGCTCAAAGGATAAAGCCCCACCAATCAGACTGGTTTCTGCCTATTAGCCATCTAGCAGAAATATGTCAACAGTGTGTGAATATTGAACAGAAAACATCAACAATAGTTTATACATTGTTCATGTTCCCTTTAAAAAACTCTGATATAAGCTGGTTAACTTTGAAAAATGTGAGTTAGACATAGAGCAGTTTATGGTTCAAATATTTTTGCAGTCCTTTTATTTCATATGGACTTTATGCTCCTGCCCCTTCACATTGTCCCCGTTCTGCTGTTGAACCCCAGCTCCACCACCCACCTCCAGCACTTACCCCATGTACTTCTTACCTCATTGTGTGAGTGGGTGCCATGGATGACTGTGGTCCATTGCCTTTAGGGTCACAGAACTGTCCTGTAGACAGGAGTTCTTTTCCTCCTGTTACTCCCCTTGAGTCAACGCATGCAGCATGCAATGGCACACACATAGGATGTGCAGATGGTGCACACTTTCAATGTCCGCCTCCGACTTTCAATTCTATTGACAATTGCTATGCTATCTACCCTCCACTAGGTGGCAGCCAAGCAGCAGTACACACTATCCTCCCACTATGAAGGAGGAAATCCACTGATGGATGCTAAATCCTCCTTCCCCCCACCAGCACCCCCAATATTATTGGCCCAACTACAAGTTTACTGTAGTGCAGATTTCCTTAGACACTATTGTCTGTCACCCTGAGGGATGCTGAACCTCAAACCCCTTATTTTACAGTTCTGTGCTTTTACCCTCTGTACCAGTAAACCAGAACTACAGAATATTTTGAGCAATTATTTCCCCTCTTTCTTTATCACCAAGGAAAATTACAAAAAAGAAAAAAGGAAAAATTACTCACCTTAGTAATTATGTTTCTTCTAATGGAGTCTTGCTGTATTCTGACTATTGCAGTTAGCCCCAGCACTCAAACTGCCCTGGAGAGTAGAGGGTTAATTTCTATGCAGAACATAGAACATTGAGCTCAAGCTCAGTTCAAACCTCTGTCTGCTGCACTTTGAAGTGCAACTGTCAGATTCTTACAAGCTAATACTAACTAACTACTATGTGGAAATTGTAAAATTTTTACTAGCCAAATGGCAACCAAATATTTTGGATCCCCAAAAGACTCAAGTCAAGAAATCCAAATCAAAAACCAGGAAGTGAACAACTTAAGACTGTTAAATTAATAGTATAACCCACTCCCCCTGTCTAAAAGGAGGGAGTACCCAAATGCACCCCTGGGGTGCAACACTGCATCTGCCAGCCCACTTCCCAAAAATAAGTTCTGAGAGGGGAGGTAGGGAGGGAGGTCAGAATACAACAAGACTCCATTAGAAGAAACATAATTACTAAGGTAAGTAATTTTTTCTTCAAACAACATAAAGTCTTGCTGTATTCTGACTATTGCAGACTACCAAGCAGTACCTCCATGGAGGGGGGAAATCGAGCCTACCTTGGGAATAGGCTCTGCAGTACTGCTGTACCAAACCGAGCATCGCTCCTAGCCTGGATATCCAGGGAGTAATGCTTGGTAAATGTATGGACTGTTTTCCAGGTGGCTGCTTTACATATCTCTAGCAAAGGAATATCCCTGGCCGCAGCTAGGGAAGCAGCTGTACCTCTAGTCGAATGAGCCCTCAGGCCTGAGGGAGGTATTTTGCCTAGCTTCTCATAGCAGAATTGAATACAAGAGACAACCCACCTGGCAATAGTTCTCTTAGTGGCAGGTTTGCCCTTACCCACTTCCTCTTAAGAGAGAAACAACTGCAGGGAGTCAAACCTGTGAGCCTTAGTACGCTCAATGTAGTAACTAAGGGCTCTTTTAACATCCAGACTGTGTAAACTTCTTTCTCCTGAAGAAGAATGATCAGTGAAGAACACAGGGAGAGGCATAGACTGGTTCAGATGAAAATCTGAAACCACTTTAGGTAAAAACCTCCTATTAGTTCTAAGGACCACCTTATCTCTATGGAATGAGATAAAATCAGGCTCCACTGACAGAGCTTGCAATTCACTGATACGCCTGGCAGAGGTAATAGCTACCAGGAACACAGTTTTCCAAGTCAAGTACCTAAGCTCTTCAGAAGACAATTGCTCAAAAGGGGGTTGCATAAGGTGAGCAATGCAAACATTAAGATCCCAAGCAGGGGTAGGACCCCCTAAAGGGGGGATTGGTATGAAGCAATCCCTTGAAAAAGTTACAGAATACGGGGTGAGATGACAGTGAGGAAGGCTTTTCCGCTGACAGAAAAGCAGAAACAGCTGACAAATGTACTTTCAGAGTAGCTGGTCTGAGGCCTAGGCTATTAAGATGAACCATATAATCCAGAACTGTAGACAATTCAGTAGTGTCTGGTGATATGTGCTTCTTGGAACACCAAATGCTGAATCTTTTCCATTTGGAGTTGTAAGTTATTCTGGTGGCAGGCTTTCGAGAGGCTTTGAGAATATCCAGAACCCCTTGGGACAGATACAAATCTGCATACTCTAACTCTTCAAGAGCCATGCCTTGAGATTGAGAGACCGAAGATTGGGGTACCAAATCTTCCCTTGAGAGGAGCTTAACAGGTTGTAATTCCTGGGAAGAGACAGGGGAAGATGGACTGCTAGTGACAGCAACAGGGGGTACCAAGGTTGCCTGGCCCAGTCTGGAGCAATCAGAATCACTTTGCAAGGTTGTGACCTTACCTTGGCCAGAACCTTGAACAGTAGAGGAAAGGGAGGGAAGGCATGTAGAAATTTTCCTTCCCAGTTCAAAATCAGAGCATCCAGAGGGACTGAGCCCAAGATTGGGGGTCTGCAACAAAACAGAGGAAGTTGGTGATTGTCTGGGGCTGCAAAGAGATATATCTCTGGAGTTCCCCACCTTAAAAAAATCACTTTCAACACCAGAGGGTCCAAGGACCATTCATGATGGCCCTGGGAGATCCTGATCAATGCATCTGCTAGCACATTGTCCTTCCATGAAAGGTGGACTGCTATCAGAGAGGTCTGCAGAGAATAAGCTAGGGACCACAATTTTGTGACTTCCGTGCAGAAGGCCATGGACCGAGTGCTTCCCTGCTTGTTGAGGTACCACATGGTGGTGGTGGTGTCTGGCCTGACCTGAACCACCTTGTTCTGCACTGATTGAGAGAAAGCTTGCAGGGCCATAAAGACTGCCCTGAGTTTCAAGAGATTGATATGAAGAAGGGATTCCTGAGGGGACCACAGTCCCTGGGCTGTAAGAGCCCCCAGATGGGCTCCCACCCCAATAGAGAAGCATCTGTGGTTAGGACCACAGAGTGAGACTGAGTGATGAATGGTACTCCTTGCCTGAGGTTGCCCTGATCCTGCCACCATTGGAAAGCCTGGATCAGAGTCTGGGCCACTGGAACTAGTTTGGTTAGAGCAACAGTTCTCAAACTTTGTCATAGTGAGCTTCCCCTAAGCCATGGAAAAGATGATGAGCCTCCCCCAAAATACTGAAATATTTTTGGGCCTCCCCATAGAAAAATAGCCTACTTTTCACAGTACATCAGGAATAAATTGAAACCTCTTTGTATAGCTGGCTCTCATGCTATTAAGCTTACTGTAACCCCCCCCCCCCAACAGGACAACATACTTGCTCCAATACTTTGACTCTCGAACCATTGTTACCCCTTACTGCCATACCTTCATGGGTCAGGCTGCTTTTTCTGTTTCTCTATCTGAATAACCTTCCTGCCGATCTCTGCCTCTCCCTCTCCCTGCTCTTAAGCAACTTCTCAGGGATCATTTTGCTCCCTCCTGCTCTTATTCCTAGTACCTGTATGGTTAACTCTTGTGTTTGGACAGTTCTGCTGCCAGTCTATTTGATCAATTGTCCCTCGCATTGTTCGTTTATTATTCGTAATTTGTTTGCACTTTTGTTTCTTTTGTATTGCTTGAGTGTTTTGCAGTTACATTTTGAATTGCATTCTTTCACTAACCTTCCCTGAGTACACCTGAAATAAGCCATGGCTCGGTGTACAGTACCTTCCTTGGTCACAGACTTGAGAATAAATACATAAATTCACCTACTATTATCCTCTTTCAGTTTGCCTTATTTATCCCTTCACACAAAATCTATAAAGTTCAAAACTGAAATACAGTACTTTTTCAAGACTTGCTTGAGCCTCCCCGGAACAGGTTGGGGCCTCCCCAAGGAGGCTGGCCTCACCATTTGAGAACCCCTGGGTTAGAGAATCTTTCTTCTGATACCAAAAGGCCCTCAGGTGAAACTGAATGTACCTCATCTGAAATCTGTCCCCTTGGACCACTGCTGTAGAAGCTGACATGTGGCCCAGAAGTTGAAGGAACTGCCTTGCTGGCCAAGAGACCAGAAGGTGGAATGAAGAAGCCAGCTCTACAATAGCCCTTGCCATTTCCAGGGGAAGAAAAGCTCTTGCTTTGACTGTATCCAACTCTGCCCCTATGAAGGTGAGGAGCTGTACAGGCTTGAGAACTGACTTGGGAAGATTCAGAAGGAATCCTAGGGAAGTGAGCACTTGCTGAGTAACTTAAAGGTCTGACTTGACTTGGTCTGGGGACTAACCCACAATAAGCCAGTCGTCCAGGTATGGAAATATGGAAATATTTTTCCTTCTTAAAAAGGCCACTACTGCTAGGCATTTTGTGAATACCCTTGGAGTTGATGTCAGGCCGAAGGGCATAGCTTTGAACTGATAATGGCCTGAAGGCAATTCGAACCTGATGTACTTTCTGTGGGAGCATCTGATGGGAATGTGAAAGTAGGCATCTTTTAAGTCCAGGGAGGCTAGCCAGTCCCCTGGCCTTAGAGAGGGAAGGATATTCCCAGAGTCACCATTCTGAATTTTGGTTTTAAAAGATGTTTGTTTGGGTATCTTAAGTCTAGGATGGGTCACCACTCCCCTGTCTTTTTTGGGGTAAGGAAGTACCTGGAGTACAGACCGTTGCACCTGTCCGATATAGAAACTCTCTCTACAGCCTTTAGAGCCAGTAGAGATGAAACCTCTGCCTCTAGGGCAATGGTTTCGGAGATGCTTGCAGATGGAAAAGATCTGGCCCTCAGCTTTGGAAATTTCTTGAAGTTGAGAACCTGCCCCTGGCTTACCACCTCCAGGACCCACTTGTCTGAGGTAATAGACATCCAGTCCTGGATGAAGTAAGCCAGCCTGCCTCCTACAGAAATGAGGGAGTCGACCCGGGCTGACACATCAGGGTGTCTGCTTGGCAGGAGCCTTAGGTTGAGGGATGGATGCAGCCCTGCTCATCCCTCTTCTGCCTCTCCCTCTGAAGAACCCCCTCTGAGGAAAGGGAGAAGAGGCCTGGACCCTATTTTGCCTTGCCTGTCCCGCTCTACAGCAGTTACCCATCCCCCCATCCTTGCGATGCTCCTCCTCCTCCCCCTTCCTGATGGCACCTAAATTAGTGCAGAAGCAATTAAAACTAGCATCTATGCATATCCTCCTGCTCCTTCTCCTCCTCTCAGAGACATCCACCCCAACCCTGGCCCCACCCACCCCCTTCCCAGGCTACTGCTCCTAAGTATCTTAAAATCATCTCCTTTAATATATGCAGCCTCCTTAACAAATTTGACTATTTTCAGGGCTGGGTTGCCCTGAATCACCCTGGCATCATCTCAGTAGTAGAAACTTGGCTCAGTGACCATACCCCAGACTCCATGGTCTCACTCCCTGGGTTTACTCTATACTGCGCTGACCATACCTCTAAAAAAGGTGGTGGATGTGCACTATACATCCAGGACTCGCTACAATATCTTGCCCTCCCACCCCATCCCTTGAGCATGGGGCCTAGGCCCTCACTCTGAAAATCACTATTGCACCTAACAGAGCCCCCTGTTCCTCTCTTCTATATACATTCCTCCCCGAAATCAGAAGAGTGCTTTCCACTCTGTCCTCACCTACCTACAGTCTCTCCCTGACAAGACAGAAATCATTGCCCTTGGGGACTTTAATATAAATTGGCTAGCTGACACATCGGCACCCTTTAGGGATGCGGCAGCCTCTCAAAACCTGTCCCAACTTGTGACAACCACCACTAGACTGAACCAGAGGTCTGGCACTGCCACTCTCCTTGATCTGGTGCTAACCAATGCACCCCATAAAGCTACCCAGGTCAGGGTTTTACCTGATGCCCTGAGTGATCACTCCCCAGTGCTTTTCACTGGTCATATATTGCAAGAAAGCCCCCACTCCAAAAAAACTATCCTCCAACGCCATCTCAAACCTGGCAAACTTAGGGCCCTTAGACAATACCTCTTGACCAGTGACTGGTCCCCCACTACAACCACTTTGGACATTGACACTGCTCTTGACCACTTCATTGACACCATCAATTCTGCCTGTGATCGGTATGCACCCCTAAGCAAACAGGTTGTGAAAGGGGTTGACACACCTTGGATGGCACAAGCCCTATTAGACCAAATGCATGATCGTGACATTCTATGGCATATTGCCCTGGAAACTGGTAAACCCTCTGATAGCCAGCACTACCAAGAGGTGCATAATAAATGTACTTGGAAAGGCCAAAGCTGAGTACTATTGAGCCTCGTTCACAGCCACATATGGCTCGGGGCACAAGTTCTGGGACTCTCTCAAAGAGCTCAGTGGTAAAGCCTCCTCTGCACCTCCCTCCCAACTCTGGGCTAATGGATCTATCACCACAGACCCTGCCCTGATTGCAAATACATTTACACCTCTTTCTCCGACCTTAGTAGTGTCCCCCCCCCAATTTCTTCTCCCCCATCCCCCAGCACCCCCCACCTCTCCCACCCCCGCCGCTCTGCTTTAGCAATATTGCAGCATGAAGCTGCCCCATTCTCCTCTAGGCCCTCAGCAAGTCACAATTCAGCAGTGACACACTAGATCTTAAGCTGCTTAGGCTCACCTTTAATGAAGTTCTTCTCCCACTCACCATGCTCCTGAACCGCTCCCTATCGCTGGGCCAGTTCCCCTCTAAATGGAAATCAGCTCTCATTACACCCATCCTTAAGAGTGGTGACTGCACCCAGCCTGGGAACTACTGCCCCATCTCAATCCTGCCCCCCCCCAAAGCTTTGGAGAAAATTGTGGCCATCCAGCTTACGGACTACCTCTCCAAATACAGCCTTCTGTGTCCTGAACAGCATGGCTTCTGGCACAACCACAGTAGTACCACAGCTCTCCTGGAGTTCACTAATGCCCTCCACACATCTCTGGACACAGGCCACATTGCTGGTGCTGTTTTTATAGACCTTTCCAAGGCATTTGATATGGTGCACCACACACTACTACTGGATTCCCTCACATGAATTGGCCTGTCCTCTGAGACCACTGGCTGGTTTGCCAGCTATCTGTCAGAGAGAACTCAGACAGTCAGACCTGCCCAAATCCAGTCCTCCTCACCTCCAAGTCAGGTTGGGAGTCCCTCAGGGCTCTATTCTTGGCCCCCTACTTTTCCCCCTCAACTCCCTACCAAGAATTGATCTGGAAAACTATTCCTGTATGCACATGATGCCATCCTCTACAGCCCCAACACTGATCCCACCGCCTTCTGTAATGCACTCCAAAAATCTTTTATGGAAGTTGAATCCTGGTTCGTTCAGCATAGGCTAGTTCTAAACTACAAAAAAACAAAGTCTATGGTGTTTTCCCACTCCCAAAGCAGGAACAGTGGGCTACCCCTGTGCATACTGAACTCCCTTAACGACCCTCTTGAGCAAGTTACCTCTTTCAAGTACCTGGGTATCACCCTAGACTCAGGGCTCACCTACCATGACCACATCTGAAAACTGAGCACCGCCGTTAATGTGCGTATTGGTTTACTGCACCGATACAAGCACTGCCTCCCACCTGAAGCCTTCCACCTAGCTGTCTTAGCTTCGGTACTGTCACTCATAGATTATGGTATCATAATCTATGGGGCAGCTGACAACACACACCTAAGAAAAATCAGGCTGGCCTGTAGACTAGCCTCCGGTTGCGCCAGATGTGCACACACCTGCACCCTGTATGCCTCCACCAACTGGCTTAACTTCAACGGGAGGCTCAAATATCAGACATGCCTCTTTGCTAAAAAAATAACTGCAGGTCTACTCCCACCTGCCCTTACCCCCCTACTCCAGGCACCCTTGTCCTTCCACCTCACCCGGCAATCTACAACCACCCACTTACGGGTACTCCTCTGCAAGACCTCCTCGGGTCAAAGAACATTTAGGCACCAGGCCCCTAGCTGGCTTAATTCCCTCCCTAACTCCCTCCTCTCAGAACCCAGACTTGGCTGGTTCAAGTCCCAACTATGTGACCTAATCTCTCAAGGCTCAACCTGCTACTGTTCTTGATTTTTTGCTCTACCAATGTCCCCCCTCATATTTGGACCTCACCCTAGTCCTGCCACCCCAGGATGTGCTTATACCTGAGCAATGGACACTCCCAGTACAGCCTAGACTATTAAATAATGACCAGGGCATGGCTGGTGCCACCATCCTGCATTGTATGTACCCTGTTAACTAATTACCATCTTTACTCTGTAACTGTTTTTGCAACTTTTTATAACCACTTTTGCTAATGTACAAGCTTCTTTGTAACTATTGTATCTTATTTGTCGCCATTATATCTGATGTCTCTGTATATAATGACATGGAACCTTTGTAAAGGAGCATTTGACTCAGAGGTATGTTATCTGATATCTTCAAAATGTAAATAAAATAAATACATTTGAACAAATCCTGCTAGAGTCGTATAGTAGACGTACAATTATAGTACAAGCAGTAAAAGGTAAATGTGAACCCGTGCTCAACTGTTGCAATAATGGTCATCCATATAGTCTTTTAATACCACAAGTTTAGTTACAACAAAGATTGGTATTGTGTATATATACATGCATTTGTCAGCTGAAGAGGTTCACATGACTGTAAAAAAATCTAATGCTTTTACTGTGTATATTGCCATCAGCAGCCAAAATCCTTTTGCTGTATGTCACAATTGTTAGACAATTCAGTGTTTTGATGCTACAGTACTTCTTCTTTATTTTTTATTCATGAACTTTTAGAAAAAACACACAGAAAATTATAATCAGACATGTACACATTAATGTTATCAAAGGCATGGTTGTTACACAATAATATATCAAACACCTGAATTTTAAAGACTGGAAGGTAATGAGTAAGGTTAAACAAAGATATTATAAACAGTATGGCTACTCTACATTTCTTATTGGGAAAAAAAAATGAAAGAATCCCTAATGGGAATTATCCTACATACCACATACCATACATTACGGCAGCCTGTGAAGCAAATATGTTAGAAACACTAGGGCCCCAAGTACAGTTCTGCAATATTACTATACCAACTAATTATAACACTTGTAATTTGTCTTGTGAACTTCTTCTACTCACCCTACAAATAAAAGGGAAACTCACAGTGAGATTATTATACTGTGGGGATATACCCTAAATCTACTGCATATCTCTGTTGGTATCATGGAACTACAGGCAGATCAGTCTCTCACATTAGTGGTGAGGAAACTAATGGAACCCTGTTAATGGGGAGATTAGTAGAGTATCTGGAATCTAATGGACTACAAGATTGAGGGCAGCATGGATTCATGGGGGAGGGGGAGTCATACCAGACTAATCTGATTGATTTGATTTTGACTGGGTTACAAGGGAACTAGATCAGGGGAGGCCAGTGGACGGGACCTATTTGGACTTCAGCGAGGCCTTCGACACTGTGTGCCACAGGAGACTAATAAAGAAATTGAGCAGTGTAAGTGAGGGATCCAAATTCCCCAGTTGGATAACTGGTTAATTGATAGGTGGCAGAGCGTGATGATAAACAGCACTCACTCTAAGGAGGGGAGTATGACCAGCAGGGTGCCACAGGGCTCACTACTGGGTCCAGTCCTCCTCAGTGTCTCATAAGTGACACTACAGAAGGGCTGCAGGGAAGTTTTTGCAGATGATTCCAAAATCTGTGATAGGTAGGATACTCAGGAGCATGTGGAGAGAATGCGGGACCTGAGGAAACCTGAAGAGCAGTTAAGGGCATGGCAGCTGGGGTTCAATCCAGAAACAGCTAATAATGAAGGGTCAGCTCCTATTTGCAGATCAGTTGTCTCTTTATTTTATCTTCCACCACATACAAAACAACATTTTGTGGCTTCGCCACTTCTTCAGGTTGGTGGTTTCTAACAAACAAAGAAAAACAAACATTTATACAAAAACAAACTATCCAGCGTATGTACAGTGAAGCCCACCAGGATGAAGTGCAGTGTCACAGGCTTCCTTCATAACAAAGGGGATTAACTCCCATTGAAACTGCATTGTTTACTGCAGTAACTCTTCTGCAGAATTCTGCAGAGTTGGGCTTCATCCTGGTGGGCTTCACTGTACAAGTCATAAAATCTGGTGGCAATCCTCCACCATAAAATCTGTACAGAAAGGAAATAATTTAAAATAATTCACCTCTAAGAGCAAGAAAAAAAACTCTCCTTATGTTAGAAGGCATACTGAGCTATCCTTTATTAAGTAGAATTTTCATACATGGCCATCAAAATAATCAAGGTGTTCTGTGCCTGTTAAATTGTCATTTGTCATACCATTCCACATTATGGTGAAAACCACCATAAAAATATACTCAGATCTCCACCAATACTATTCAAAATGCTAAACAGTGGAAAATGTGCACAATGACATCAAACCACGTTTATAACACTCTTATGCCCAGTAATCCAAGCAGTCAAGTACTAGCTTGCTTGTGAAGTGCACTTTCTTTCATAAATTTGTGTTTTTGTGAAAAATCAACCTAACCAAAGAATTAAGTATTTCTTATGGCAAAATAGCGTTCATGCATTTCTCAAATAGGAAATTATGACTATGTACCTGTTGCTTATATATAATAGAGCTCCATGGAAAAATTCAGCTCGCACTGCAAAAAGAATTAAGACTCATTAGAGACCCTTGAAGAGCATGTCTTCAACACAAAATAAATAATTCGTCAACATAGTGGACTTGTGTCACGCTCCAATCCAGGAGCTTAAAAACTGCTTCCATTACCTTATGAGATATCACAGTGTACTTGACCACCTGGCTGACTTCATTTCCCATAACTTGGACAGAGGGCTAAAAACAAAATGAGGGGATCCTAAGTAAGTGAGCACTAGAGTGTGTATTGTGTCTCGAAGAAACTCTGCTGTTGTAGCACTTAGTGACACTCTTCATCCAAAAATTAAAATTGTATTATTGTCTAATTTTCTATGGGATACTGTAGTTCCAAATAATTTCTGGAAATGTTGAAAGATTGTCACAGTGAGAATAGTAAAAAAAAAAATCACTGTTTAACTTTTTGGGCCTTCTGGGGTCTGGTAAGTGTTTTCTAGGACCAGTTGACCTCCCGCTGACAGAAGTCATAAGTCATAGCTATGGTCCATCCTTATATACCATAATAAGAGGAAGGGACTGAAGATTGGCACCAAAAAAGAGGCCGCCTGCCTAGGTTACCAGCATTGCTATGAAAAGGCATATGCTCAGTAGAGGTAACAGTGACGTAAAACTGCCCGTGGTATGTTTAGTGTTAACTGTCCAATACACACATGCTCACTGTGTAAAAAAACAGATTTGTGCTGGAATATGGACTACAGTGCAAAATATGCTGCTCTTTTAAGCCAGTCACATGACTATCACAGTGTAATCTCAGACTGTTGAAAATGGTAAGAGTTCTCAAGAAGTCCCAGTCAAATATCTCTGTTTGTTTGGAAAAGGATCATTGTTGTGTGGCTGATCCTGCACTGTTAGCATTACTGTGAGTGCTGGCTAGTGCACGTATGCTTAATGCAGAAAAACAGGGCTTATGATAAAACAAGGTACCATCCTGAACCTCGTATTTGTCCTGAGTTAGCAGCTTATTCTTAGTGTGAAACATTAACTTAGTTTTATTATGAGCTACCCAATCTGCAGAACTTTTCTAACAATGCACCCAATAAATGTTTTAATTTGTCAAAGGGGTGCTGGTGATAAAAACTGCCAATAAGTACCTGCTAGGTTCACATCCTGCCACTACCACTTAATACACGTCCCATTTAAAATTTCTTCAGTACGTGGGGATGTGCTAATTGTCTCCAGGAAAGGATGGTGGTTAAATGACTGATAAGAACACTGTGGTCATACTAAGACAAATTTTATCTAGTCTATCTTCCTATTGTATTCTCCTATGTTAAAATTACTTCCTACCATGCTTACTTTATTAGGTAAATGTAACTATGTAAAAGCCAATGTAAATCTACAAAAAAAAATGGGAGAGGAAATCAAGTCTACCCTTTGATCATGAACCTGGAAATATGTAAGTAGTACTGATATCAACTACCATAATGGAAACCCATGAGGATCCAAACTGCTTGGACTCTAGTGGAAAATACTGAAGAAAAAAGGATATAAAATTCTTCCCCAATACCCTTTAGCCTCCTCATAACACTGACCATGTTGTTAGAGGCTGATATCATAACTATAATGCAAATAGTATTTCTTAAAACCTTCACATATAAATACATATATCCAGAAAATAGCATTGTGTACTCTCAGCTGGAGACCAGCAAGTGGCACTTTGAGAGAACTCTGCATAGTACGCTCTGTCTGACTAAAGACCTAATAGCCATACATAGTAACAGTTAACATTGAATGAAAACAGTCCATTCAAGTTCTTCATTCATTCCTTTTTTTCCTTTGGATGTTCTGAATTTATAAATCCAACGGGCCTCACATTTTAATAATTCTCTATTCCTTCTTTTCTCCTTAATCATTTCAATCTCCCATAATTTTAAGGAGGCTGATGTGTGTCCAGTTTCGTTGAAATGCCTTGCCACTGCTGCTTGTTCGTCTCTTCTCTTTATTGTACTTTTGTGTTCAGATACCCTGTTTTTTAGGACATGAGAAGTTTTCCCAACATAGTATTGGTCACAGGGGCATCTTAAAATATAGACAACAAGCTGACTGTCACATGTAACGGTATCCTGGGTGGTATACTCCCCATTGAAGTTTAGAAATTTAAACTGTGTTTTATTCTGTAGGGCAGAGCACTGAGCACATTTCCTACATGGGACATTACCTGGTTTAAAGGCTGCAGTAAAAGTTATTATAATGTATGGTAGAATGTTGTTATAGGTAGAAATCTATCTTTTTATAACAACGTTTTACCATTGATGTGACATCACAATGTTGTTAACCCTTCGATGATATGTCACATTGATGGGTTAACAACTGGGAACAGTCTGGGCATGCACACAAATGGATTGGACGGCCTTGAAACGGCTCCGATGGTGAGGGCAGAGCAGTGGCAACATAAAAAAAACTGCAGTAAAGAACTGCTTTCCTTTGTAGAAAAAACTAAATTGTACCATACACTATAAAATATAATGTATGGTACATCGATGGGTAACTGTTTTTTTAACTCATCTCAAGGTTGCCATGGTGACCTAATTTACATGGTCACCCTGGCAACCTCTCGATGGTTAACAAACCGGTTAACCATTGATGACCATACATTATCCTCTATGTTTTTGACCTGAGTTCAGAATTCTACATATAATGTGTACCAATTTGTCCTTAAGAGAACTGTTTCCCTTGTAAACTACAGTAAAAAGGGTGGTTCCAAAAATCTCAGGACTGATTTGCTTTCTAGCTGGACTCGATGCCAATATTTGTTTATTATCTGCCTGAATACGTGGTCATTTTGCATGTACTTAGTTAATAACACTAGTTCATAGGTTCATTGGGAAATACAAGTTCAGGAGGCCATAGGCCTTTTGAGAACTCACCACCATTCAGAATTGTAATGGTGGAAAGAACATTTTTTGATACCCATATAGTCATCTAGTCTTTTTTTAAACATACAGTATTCATATTGTTGCTGTCAACTATATTCTTTGGAAGAGTATTCCAAGTAGTGATTATTCTTTGAGTGTGCCACTGGCTTCTTTTGGATGTTTTATTTATTTCACCCATGAGTTTGAACCCGTGGGATCTAGTATTATTATTGTTCTTTTTCTAGTTAATACTTTTTATTTATTTGTAGTTTACAATTAGGCTTACAGTAATGCAATGCACTTAAACAGGAGATATCCGAATCATACCACATATTACATTATAGCTCCAGGTTCTGAGAGTGGTGCTAATAAGACAGTGATTGAAGCATTAAGCAAGGTTTCAGCAAAAAACATAAGCCATGAGTCCATAGGAGTGATATTAGGATGTAGCACCAAAGTTGCTCCACCAGTATGTTATCTGAAGTGCAGAAGATGCAGCCAATATTTCAGATGGATCCTAGCAGGACCCACGATGCACTGTCTCAATTGGGAAATCAGGAAAAATACCAACAGTAGAACATACAAACAAAAGAAAACTATCACACATCCAGATCACAAAATTCTCTCGGTGAAGGAGTATGGGGGGTGCCCTATATTCCATAGGGACAAAAAGTAGAGGCTCTGTAGAGCCTACCAACAGACACTAAGTTATCCTCAAATTGTGTACACCATTCCAGATTTAGCTGCAAGTACTCACCCTATCCCGACCCGTAGGGACAGGTATCCTAGGTAAGGGGCCCAACACAAGTAGTACTGAGGGAGGGAGTTGGCCACTACATGAGACAGCTGGTCTAGTGATGCCACCTATAAGAGGGAATTGAAGAGCTCTGAAATTGTGGGTATTTTGACTGTTCTCCAGCAGCATAAAATAAGTCGCTTAGCCTATATACTGAGTAGGGTAGGCCATCTCAACTGTTGCCGTTTCAGCTTAATTGCTTCAGGTGGTAGGCCTCATTTCCATGTCAGTAGATCTAGACCCAAACCCAGGCTGAGTACCTGTTCTGCAAGGCCACATACAGCCACCCAGAAGGGGTAGAGAAGAGGGCAACACCAAATTATATGCATGAGGTCTCCTACATCAGCATGGCACCTCCAACATTGGTCATTATCGACCAGATGCAGCTCACAGAGCATGAAGGGGGAGTAATACCAATGAGAAAGGATCTTATTTTGTATAAACCTATTTCTTGGATCCAGACCTAGGAGATGGGCATTTTTCCAGCATAACTGTCATTGGGCATCAGAAAGGGATTGCTGGAGGGCCTTCTCCCAATGAGCTTTAGCTTGTGCTGAGTGGGATGGGAGCTGCTGCCTGAGATTAGAATATATAAGGCTGGCTCTACCTGTCTTAAGAGAGAGCCATGTGCCCAGCGAGGAGTTTTTTCCATGCCTAATTGCAGGAAGTTTTTTAAGACAAGCTAAAATTGAACTGCAGATCTGCAGATATTGCCAGAAAGCCGGTTTCCCTAGGTGGAATTTGTAATCCAGCTCCAGAAAGGATTGCAGAGAGACACCATCAGCAGCCAGGATATCAGCAAGCATAGAGATACCCCTGTCCCACCAGGTCAACCAGAAAAGGGTCTTCCCATCAACTTAAAGGGAGCTATTATCCCATAGGGGTGTGGCATCCAGAGAGCAAGGATTGGCACCGAGTCTCTTATGCACTAGGTGCCACAGATGCACTGAACTAGAGATGGTGAGATGATGATGCATGTTTTTTGTGGGGGTTATAAAGTACAACCGGAAGAGAGTGCACTTGAGCTACAGTATATCTGCTTCCATGTGCACCCACTGGGGTGCTTCCCCATCCTTCAGAGAGAACCACGCCAATGTTTGAGCAGTGGAGAAAGACCATTTGAACCCCTCTACCCAAGGGAGGTCCCAGCCCCCATGTTTCTGGTGCACTCTCAATTTATTCCTGCTGTATCAGGGTCTGGAGCTTTCCCAGATAAAGCTGGAGAAGGCCTTGTCTATGGCTTTGACCCCATGTGCCGGCAAAGCCAGAGGGATATGAGAGATGATGTACAGAAGCTTAGGGGCAGCCACCATTTTCAAGGCAGATATTTTGCCTGCCAGTGTGAGGTGAAGCCGATGCCAGTGGTCACACTCCGTCTTGACATCTGCCAGAAGGGGCTTGATGTTAATATCCCAAATTTTGGCCAGATTGGAGCCCAAGTGAATTCTAAGTACACAAGGGTGTGTGGGGTCCACTGAAGCCCTAACTGGGACACCTGCACCTGTGTACAAAGGGAGTTTAGTGGCAGGATCTCTGTTTTGGAGCCATTAATCTTTAATCCCAAGTGCCTAGTGAACTCCTAGAGCAAGGAAAGCAGGGATGGTAGGGATTTAGGGGAGTCTGCTAGTGGTACCAAAAGGTTACCCACATACATGAAGGTGGAAAAGGTGTTGCCACCTATTGAGAATCCTCCAATATGGGGAGAATGTTGGACGGCTATAGCCAGGAGTTCTACCACCAGATTGAAGAACGGGGGGAGAGGGGACAGCCTTGTCTGGTGCCCCTTCCTAGGGGGAAGGGAGCCGACAGGGGAGCATTGGTGAGAACTTGGGCTGTGGGATTACAGTAAAGAGCTGCCCCAGTGCCTGAAGTTATGGCCAAACCCAGAGCTGATAACACCTGCTGTAGGTAGTCCCATTCCAAGAAATCAAAGGCTTTCTCAGAGTAGATCGCTACCGTGGCAGCTGGGGTAGGGCAGTGACCCGCACATGACAGGATGTTAATCATGGAATGGATATGATCTCTGCTAAAGGAACGAAGCCTACCTGCAAGGGGTGCAGAAGTGAAGGGAGAAGGGGACTAAGACAAATAGCTAGTATCTTAGCAAAGACCTTGCTCTCCGTATTGGTGAGGGATATTAGACGGTAGCTAGAGGGAAGTATAGGATCTTTCCCTTTTTTGGGGAAAACTGTGATGATGGCTTCCCTGAGTGTTAGGGGGCCAAGGAGCCAGTGGTAAGGGCCAAGTTGAAGAGGGCACTGAGAAGAGGGGCTATTTGAGGGGCTACTATGCTCCAGAGCTCTGGGGGGAAGCCATCTCCTCTGGGTGTCTTCCCACAGTTTAAAGCGTGAATTGCCACCATCGCCTCTTGAGATGTTATGGGGGCTTCCAATGCATCTAGCTGTTGTGAGGTCATATGGGGGAGAGGAAGTGATTCTAGAAAGTGATGTACTCAGTGGGGGTCCATAACTCTGGAAGAAGAATAAAGCTCCTTATAAAAATCCACCATAACAGCACTGATTTGCTCTGGGTGAACTTGCACAGGTCCCCCGAGCCTCTTAAGCCCTGGGATGTAGCACTCCGCCTTTTGTTTCCGCAAACAGTATGCAAGTGCCTTCCCCCCTTTTCCCCACCTTCCCAAAATGTATGTTTTAGTCTCAGAATGTTCAACTGTGCTTTCCTAGCTAACAGGTCATTAATGTGCAGCCGGGTTTGAGTAATTTCTCGGGGCAGTGGTGATTGAGGGGTGGCTTGGGGTGCTGCTTAAGCTTGGTTTCTAAATCTGTCAGGCGGGCTTCTAATGTTTTAAGCTGCATTTCTCTCTGCTGCCGGTGATTTGCTGTGAACCCCATAACAGCTCCTCTGAGAGCTGCTTTTAGTGCCTCCCAGATACATGCTGGTGAAGCAGAGGAGAGCGGGTTGTCCTCGAGAAAGCGCGCAGTTTGCATCTCGAGCCACTTTGGAAACTCAGGGTCCTGCAGCAGCAATGGATCCAGATGCCAGCAGCTGGAGCGGGGAATCAGGGGGCCTCATCCAAAATGGAGCTGCACAGCAGCATGGTCATATACTACCATCAGGAAGATTTGAACATCTGTGGAGCTGTTCATAACAGAGGGGGATACCAACCAGTAGTCCAATTTACTGTACGAGTTATGGATGGCAGATATAATTGTGTAGTCTTTATCTCTAGGATGAAGTACTCACCATGGGTCCTGAAGTCCCAAATCAGCCATCAACTGCATGAGAGAAAGTCAGGATTTTGGGTGTTGGTCAGAACAGGCAGCTCTCTGATCCAGTGACAGGTCCAGAGGGAGATTGAAATCACCCCCCAAAACTACTGGAACCTCTGGAGAGGCCAGTGAGCTTATAGACTGGGCGAGGGAGTGAACATTTTGTAGCTGATCCTCATTCGGGCCGTACACATTGGCAATAACCAGCAGGCCTTCCAGGGTGGCCATAAGGGCTATAACCCATCTGCTGCTGGGGTCCCGCTTGGCTTTGGTTTGTGACCACTTAAGGGATTCATGCAACAGGATCGCAACCCCCTGCTTGCATGTGGGGGCTGAAGATGATATGACCTGACCCACCCAGGCCCGTTTCAGCCTGTCGTGATCTTTGCTTCTAAGTTTAGTTTCTTGGAGCAGGGCGACATCCGCTCCCAGCCTCATTTTACTGGGGTTTTGAGGCCCTGTACGTTCCAGGTGACTAGACATATATCACCCATGGTCCCCAGGGGGTTGCAATAAGCTAGAAGGGACTATATTGAACCATGGGTAAAGGCTGAGAGTGAGGGCCACCCCAACTATAAGAGGTTAGTGTCCAGACCCCTAGGATCCCCTACCAAAATGGAATACCATACCATACCTCCGAGTCTTGCAGTCTGGATGTGATATACTAAATCGCATGCAACAAACAAACAGTTACAGAGAAATGATGAACTTATATAACTATTTACATGTTTAGGCTGAGCCTCACCCAGTAGGAGGCCCATAAGGTCAGCAGCTGCGGCTGCAGCTGCAAGACACTCTCTGAGTTCCTTGGGGGCTCCGGCAATGGCCATCTTACTGAGGCGGTGGTTAACCCAGTCCCTGAGTTAGCGGGGGTACTAAACTTGAGGTCTCACCTCTAATATTAGAGTGCGCCACATCTCGAGGTTTAACAGCGAGTACCAGAACTGTACCTGTATAAGCTCCACTCAGAGCTAAAATGGAGAAAGCCAGAGGATTTCAGATAAAAAGCCTACACCCTGATTGTATAGCAGGGAGAAAGCGAGTGTATCCTGAAATCCAGATCCAAGGAGGGACATCCCAGCACCTCCTAATGGGAGGTATCATTACGTATGCCCTCTAGAGTAGGCCCATGGGGGGGATAGACACCCAACCCTCTAAATTATTCCCCCAAACAGCTTCAAAGCACTTAGTCAGCCACTAATCTTAGACATCAAGTAGGAGAGTCCTGTTTGCCTGAAGGGCTAGGTGTGACTGTGGGTTCCCCAGTTGTGCCTCATCTGGGTGAGTTCTGTGCACGTGGAGGTGATTGTCTGTCGGTTGCACTGGGGCTAGTCGCCACAATATCCACTCATGATTTACTCGTGGAGACTGAGGAGGTAAGTCCATCTTCCACAGGGGATACAAAGTCCATGCCCACCTCGTCCAGTGCCTCCAAGGCATCAGGCTGCAGTGCTATATAAGGGTTAGGGGTAAGTAAACTCGAAGGTCAGAATCTTCCTGAGAGCGGAGGCCCTCCTTTGGTTTTGGGCTTGGGGATCTGGTACGTGTTGCTGGATGCTGCTGTCTAGCATGCCTGGAGGAGTGATATCTCTTCGTAGACCTCGGGGGGGGAGAGGCCTCAAAAACCTTGACCTTAGCTGTAACCAGGGCCTCCTGGGGCATTGGGGGTTTGCCCTCCATATTCTGGATCAGAGATTTGCCTGCTGGGTCCCCCGATGTTTCAGCCCCATGAAATTTGGTTGGATGTATTGCTCTGAGAAAGTCTAAGAGGCTTTTGAGGGTAGCATGGTCATAGGATACCGAAGTGAAAATGCATAATTATATTTGTGCAGGAGCATCTCAGCAGGGCCATATTGTTTCCGACGCTCCGACAGCTCCCAGGAGTAGTCCTGGAAGATTTGTACTTGATGCCCCTGCCAGACAATATTACCCTGGTTTCTTGCAGCTGTCACAACAGCTTCTTTTTGTCGGAAGTCCAGAAATCATGCGAGCAGGGGCCTAGGCCACTCGCCTGGTTTGGGTGGAGGTGTCAGCATGTGGTGGGCCCGCTCAGTCTGAGGCCTGAAGTCCTCCAGCAGGACCAGGAGCTTTAGGAGAGTGTTCTGCAAGAAGGTGACTGCATTTTTTTGTTTGGCACCCTCTGGAAGACCAGCAAATCGCAGGTTGTTGCGGCAACTTCGATTTTCAAGGTTGTCAACTTTATCTTGAAGCTGGTAGATAATTTTGGCCTGCTCCCTTAAAGTGGCTGACATGTCCTGCAAGACAGCATCATGCGAGCTGAGCCTACGCTCATTGTGGAAGATATGAACTTCGATACTCTGCAGGGTTTGAGTGGTGGCATTAACTGCAGTGGTGAGTTGAGCCATTTAGGCCATAAGCTGGGTAAACATAAGTTCTGTGCGAGAGTTGTCCCCCAAGGCCTGCGGTGTGTAGGCCATGTTGATAGTCAGGCGTTGCAGTGCAGAGAAGCAACAGACCTCCAAAATAGCAAGGCACTCACAGTTAATGTTGTCGCCAGATCGTGCCAGAGGTATTCTGCTGCATTGCTAAAGTGTTTTGTGGTCTAAAGAGTGGACCTTTGTGTCAGAAGCCACCGGATTAATCCTCAGCTCGGAGAGCTCAGCAATTAAGTGTCCATGTTGGTCATGCTCCCTTGTTATTGTTCTTTTGTCTGACCAGACTTATTGTCTCCCTGGTTGAATCTTCCAGTAAGACTTTGAAGGTTAGACACAGGTCTCCCCATAGTCTTCTATAATCCATAGAGTATAGACCAAACTTGCTTAATCTTTCACTATAATTAATGTCTTTCATGTTTTTGACTCTTTTGGTTGCTCATCTCTGAACCCTTTCTATTATTTTTTTTCTTCCTATTGTATTTGGGGCACAGAAGGGGGAACAATATTCCAGATGTGGCCTAACCAGACTAGAGTATAACGGGATAATGACCTCTGGTTCACTACTTTTGATATTTTTAAAAATGCATCCTAGGCTTCTTTGGCATTTTTTTACAGTATTTTTTGTGTGATTATCAAAAGTTAGATTCTGTGTGATGTTTATGCCTAGGTCTTTTTCATTGGTGGTTTCTTACAAAATTATATTGCTTAACCTATATGAGGTACCTAGATTATGATGATCCAAATGCATGACCTTGCATTTGGTTTCATTGAAGGTCATCTTATTTTCAATAGCCCAATTTCTAAGTGAGTCAAGTTATCCTGAAATTTTTGGGCTGTAAGTTGATCGTTAGCTATACCACCAACCTTACAGTCATCTGTGTACTTATACAACCATGCATTATTGAATGACTGTTGGTGGAAACCATTATATTTAAAAAGGGTGGGCCCTCAGGACAGAGCCCTGTGGGGCCCCACTTGTGACCTGTCCCCATGGAGACTTATGCCCCCTAATAGTAACTCGTTGCTGTCTATTTTCAAGCCAGGAGATGACCCACCTAATTATATTTGGATGGAAATCAAGTCTGTTTTGATCCTGTCTAGTTCCCTGCATTTAGGTTTGCTCTCTCAGTGTGCTGTCTATCCTGTTCTCTACTCTTCTTATAACCTCTGTTAGTGAATCTATGTCTGAAAACTTCTTAGGTGGAGGGTAAGACTGAAGCAACATGGGTACAGGTACAATCCACTAAGGGGAGGAAACTAAGGATGGGGTGGACTATAGACTACCTTCCCAGAATGAGGAACTAGGCAAAGTATTAAGGTCCCAAATCTTATATAGGTCCAGCAAGGGGGAAGAAGTAATAATGGGGGCTTTCAATCTACGTGAGGTGGACTGGAGAATCCCTGCTACTGCTTACACGAGGGTGCAAGTACTGCTGGGTGCATTCCAGAGTGATTTCCCAGTGCAGAGTGTCATGCAGCCCACTAGGGAGATGGCTGTCCTGGATCTGGCCCTGTCCAACTGTGCATATGTTCAGATTATGAGGGTAGAAGTTATCCTTGTAGGCAGTGACCACAACGTGGTGTGGTTTCACCTGGACTTGGGTAAAGGGAAGGTCAAAACCAAGACAAAGGTCTCTTGGATTTTAGGGGGCTGACTTTGGTAGGGATCAAGGGTAAAATCTGCCTATTTGTGGATGACACCAAGCTCTGAGGGAGGGTAGACATGGAGAAGGGGAGACAGGAACTTTGGGAAGACCTGACTAGGCTGGAAAAATGGTTTGGCATTTAGCAACTGGGATTCAATGCTAAAAAATGTAAAGTTATGCACTTGGGGGCAAATAACACATGGTCCAAATACTGGCTACATGGTGTGCAGGTAAGCAAGTCAGAGGAAGAAAAGGACCTGGGAGTAATTATAACAAGTGACCTGAAACACTCAGCACACTGCAGGAGAGCAGCAGCCAAAGCAAACTGGATGCTGGGCTGCATAGCCAGAGAAATTACCAACAGAAAGGCAGAGGTTATTTTGCCACTCTGCAGGTCACTGGTAAGGCCGCATTCAGAGTACAGTGTGCAGTATTCATGTCAGTATCAAAAGAAGGATATCAACTTGCTGGAAACTGTCCAGAGAAGGGTAACAAAGATGATCCAGGTACATCTATGAGGGGAGGCTTAGGGGGCTCAGCATGTACTCTCTTGAGGAAAGAAGGGAGGGGGGACATGATTGAGACCTTCACATACCTGAAAGGTATAAACAGTGTGAGCACTAAGGGCCTCATCAGCTTTAATGGGAACAAGACTACTTGGGGGCACAGCCTAAAGCTGGTGGGCAGAAGGTTCAGGAGGGAGATCATGAGATGTTTTTTTCACCAAGAGGGTAGTGGCTAAGTAGAATGAGCTTCCCTAGGAGATGGTGTTCCTAAAGACAGTGGACAGCTTCAAGAGGGGATGGGACAGGGTGATGGGGAAAGTTGGAGAGGGGGTAGGAAGGGAAGGGGTGGTTGAGGCATATGGAAACAGGAAGGGGCAGTCTTGCCTAAACAAATTGGTGAAAGCAAACCTCAACAGACTACATAGATCAGAAGGTCTTTTCTGCTGGCAAGCTTGTTGTTCATATGTAACCATTTTCATCAAGGAAATAACTGTCTTAAGTTTTGTCTTCTTCTCAGGTAACTGAACATGGTATGTCATCTATAGATGCAGACTGTGGAAGCTCTCGCCATGTAATATCTGCTCCTGTTTCTTTTTGATAGATGGTTGCATAAAGAGCATTATTTTCTCTGACCAATTTTACAGCTAAGAAAGTGACTGAGTATGAGTCTGCATGTAAAGTGAACTGAACATTGCCTCTTCTATTGTTTAGAAAAAGATGAAAGTTCTCTAATTTTTCACACCTCCGGTTAAGGAACATATCATCAACATGCTGTTTCCACACCCCTACATGTCTGAGCAATGGGTTACTGTTGGTAACCGAAACCTACTTTTGCTTAAATTCCCACATGCAGAGATTTGCAAAAGTTGGTGCCATTCTGCTGCTAGTAGCAGTACCACATGTCTGAATGTAAACGTTCTCCTCAAATGTAAAGTATTTTCCAGCACCATTTCAGCTAACAGAACATGAGTAGGGGCAAACTTCCATACATTCTAGAGTGGCATGCCTTTTTTCCTGATTCAGTCCCTTCTTGGTGTGGTATACAAGTATATAAACCTTTCGTATGCTGACGCCACAACAACATTTTTATAACGAAGTACATTACAGTGGCTAGTCACTGTTGATGCTGTAATGTAACTGTGGGACCCTGGCACTGCTTTCTCTGAGGTTTGCCCCCCCTCCTGAATCAACTCTGACCTGGAGTTGATATTCTGTAGTTACAGGGGGTACAGGGGGCCAAACTCTACTGCATGTGGGGTTCAGGGGATGAAGCCCCCTGATAAAAGCAGTTTCCCAAAAGATTTATGCTGACTGCAACTTGCAGTCAACATAAATCCGTTGCTGTCGTGTCGCATTGATACAAAGTTGTTGACGCCGCGGCATGGGTCCTCTACTATAGAGATGAAATGATTAGTATCTTTGATATAAGTAGTCATTTCTGTAACTAAGAGTTAATATGGTGGTTTACATAACTGGACAATGGCACTAATATCGATCTGATTCCAGAAACAATCGGCCTACCAGGGCGTTTGGTAGCATTTTTATGAATCTTTGGGATGGTATAAAAGCTGGAAATGTTTGGACTGCTTTTTTTTAACCGGCGTGTCTGCTTTCCATTCAGAAATCCACTCTCTGTCTCTAAATATTCCAGTCTCCAATGTTTGATAAAATCCCCTCTGTTGGGTCATGCTGTTTTTTTCTGTAGTTACCATTCTGTTCTAGCTACAGTATCTAAGACATTCTCCTTTGTAATCTGTGTACTTCTGAATTATATCACTCGCCCTTTATCTGCCTGCTTTATGACAATATTATTGTCTTCTTCTAGTTCTTTTATAGCTGTGTATTCTGTTTTGAGGTTAAAAGGGACAGAACATTTGTGCTAATTGGCAGCTATTTATAAACTTTTTATTCTCAAAAATGATATGCAGTCCCCTAAATTATCCATATTTAACTGTACCTAAATACAAAGTGATATGAAAAACTGTATTTTACATTGTTTTGTTTATGGGCAGCATTCTGTTACAGTTCTCACAGAAACAAAGAAAGTTGTCTGCAGAAGACCAGAGGTCCATCTAGTCTGCCTCAGGGTACAAACATGGAACCCTTGATGGGTACCAGGGCCTAACTAGTTGATAGCTGAATTGTCCCTCTGTGTACTGTTCTGATTTTCTAGGTGGTATGCTTTGTCACAATCCAGCTTGAAAGCTGTGACCATTTTTACTTCCACCACTGAGGTTGGCAAACTGTTTCATGGTTCGATTACACGTTCGGTAAAGAAATTATTTCTCACCTCCAGTTTAAAATGACCTCCCTTGAGATTCCAGGTATGTCGCCTTGTGGAGGTGTTGCCTGACCTGGAGAAGAACTGAGTGTAGGGGACCTTATTTATACCTTTAAGGTATTTGAAGGTCTCCATCATAGCCCCTCTCCTCCTTCTGTCCTCTAGGGAGTACATGTTGAGTTTCCCTAAACGATCTTCAAAGGACAACCCGTTTATCCCACAGATCATTTTTGTAGCCCTTCTCTGCACTGTTTCAAGTCTTCTAATGTCCTTTTTGAGGTGAGGGCTCCAAAACTGCACACAATACTCCAGGTACAGCCTCACCAAGGACCTATACAGTGGCCGGATAATCTCCCTGCTTCTGCTCATAAAGCTTCTGCCGATGCACCCCAACATTTTACTTGCCTTGCTATATGTTGTCACATTGCCTGGACGTTTTGAGGTTAGCTGTAATCTGTACACCTAAGTCCCTTTCCTCAGTTGAGGCTGTAAGTTTGAAGCTGTTAAGTCAATGGTCCGTTTTCGGGTTATTTCTGCCTACATGAATTACCCTACATTTTTTGGCATTGAATTTCAGCTACCAGTCTTCTGACCATTTTCCACCCGATAGGTCCTGCTTTAGGTTGCTGATGCCCATGTTGCTAACTACCCTCCCACCCAGTTTCGTGTCATCTGCAAAAAGCAGTATTTTACCATTTATTCCCATAGTAATGTCACTAATGAACAGGTTGAACAGGAGGGGGCCCAGAACTGAGCCCTGGGGGAACCCGCTAGTGACTATTCCAAGATCCAACCCCACCCCATTAACAACCACCCTCTGCTTCCTGCCCTGCAGTCAGGTAGCCACCCATCTGATGATGTAGGCCCCCACTCCCATGTCACTAAGTTTGCTAAGTAGGCATTAGTGGGGGACCGAAACCAAGGCATTGCTGAAGTTGAAATACAAAAGGTCGACTGAATGTCCCCTATCCATGTCTCTGGTAACCCAGTCGAAGAATGAGATTGGATTGGTCTGGCACAATCTTCCCGCCACAAAGTCATGTTGATTGGGGTTGTGCAGACCAAACTGGTCCATGTATTCCACTATGTCCTGTTTAAGCAAGGACTCCATCAGTTTGCCCACCACCGATGTGAGACTAACTAGCTTGTTGTTGCTGGCTTCCTCTCTGTCACCTCCCTTATGGAGAGGTATGACATCTGCCAACTTCCACTCCTCTGGCACATCTTCCGTTAGGAGTGAATAGTTAAAGAGGGTGGCACGTGGCTCTATTAGTTCATCTGCTAATTCCCTCAAGACTCCAGGGTGTATGCCGTCAGGTCCCAGGGATTTGTCCTGTTTCAAGTTCTTTAGTGCCTCATGGACCCTGCTAATAGTAAATGATGGTGTAACCATAACCAGAATATCCCTAGCTGAGGTATTTATGCCACCAACTGGTAGAGGGCTATTCCTCTCTTTAGTGAAAACCGAACAGAAGAATTTGTTGAGGACCTCAGCCTTTTGCTGATCTTCCTCTACAGTTCTGTCACCATCTTTTAGTCTGATTATTCCTTTTATCTTCTTATGCTTTTCTTTGACATAGCGAAAAAACCGTTAATTTTCTGTTGCAACAGTAGAAGCAATGTGAAGCTCTGTGCCAGCTTTGGCTTCGCTTATCATTTTTTTGGTCTCCCTGCTTCTAGTGAGGTATTTTTCCCATAAATCATCATCTGGATTCTTTTAAAGTCTAGGAAGGCTTTGTGTTTATATTTGATAGACAGCTTTATGTCGGTGTTGACCCATAGCAGTACCTTCTGTTTGTCCTGCTTAAGCATTTTCATTATGGAATCAGTAATTTGGAGTTTTTACTATGTCGGGGTTTGTGTACAGAATGCTAATTATGAGCTGTTGACCTATCAGAACAATGCTTAGCGTTCTGTGCACAAACTGTGACATAGTTAAAACTCCAGGTAACAGGTTCCATGAAAGGAACTGTGACAGAAGGCTGCCCATAAAACAAAACAATGCAAAATACAATTTTTCATACCACATTTTATTCAGATACAGTTAAATATGTATAATTTAGGGGAATGCATATAATTTCTGAGAATAAGAATTTTATAAACAGCTGCCAATTAGAATGATTTCCTGTCCTCTTTCAGGTTTCTCTAACTATGATTCTCTATATGCTTCTCCTCCTCTATAAAGCTCCTAACATCATGCTCCACCAGATTAATGCATGTTTCTACTGCATATGATTCCCCTTTCGGAGGATTAAAACTGGATTTTATGTTGAGAACCTCTTTGGGTGCTGCCTGAGTGGCACTGGTCTGATCTTCTTTTGTGTTGTCAAAGTGTGTTGCTAATTTCTGGGCACCTTATAACAAAACTGAGGTAATCTTTCACCTTAAGGATAAGCTGCTAACTCCAGACAAATAAGAGGATCAGGATGGTACCTTGTTTTATCATAAGCCCTGTTTTTCTGCATTAAGCATATATCCACTAGCCAGCACACAGAGTAATGTTAACAGTGCAGGATCAGCCACTCAACAATGATTCTTTTTTTAAGCAAACAGATATTTGATTGGGACTTCTTGAGAACTGTTCCCTATCTCAACAGTCTGAGATTACACTGTAATAGTAATGCTTAAAATAGCAGCAGCTTGTGTAACATACTGCATATTCTAGTACAAGTCCTTTTTTTGCACAGGGAGCATGCATACATTGGACATTTACTATAATAACACTCAGCATACCATGAGCAGCCAGAGACCGCTGTTATCCCTAGTGAGCACGTGCCTTTTCATAGCAATGCTGGTAGCCTAGGCAGTCTCTTTTTGACACCAACCTTCGGTCTTCTGATCTTCTTATGGTATATAAGAATGGACCATAGCCCTGCCTTATCGCTTTTGTCAGAGGAAAGTCAGATGGTCCTGGGAAACACTTACTAGAAGTCAGACATGTAAACAGTGATTTATTTTTTTACTATTCTCACTGTGATAATATTTCAGCATTTTAATCTTTGTCTGGTTATTGTCACTAAATGCTACAACAGCTGAGTTTCTCCGAGACACAATACACACTCTAGTGCTCACTTACTTAGGATCCCCTTATTTTGTGTTAAGCCCTCTGTCCAAGTTATGGGAAATAAAGTTACCCAGGTGGTCAAGTACACTGTGATATCTTATAAGGTAATGGAAGCAGTTTTTAAGCTCCTGGTTTGGAGCGTGACACAAGTCCACTATGTTGACGGATTATTTCTTTTGTGTTGCAGACATACTCCTCAATGGACTCTAGTGAGTCTTATTAATTTTTTTACAGTAAGAGCAGGATTTTTCCAGTGAGTTCTATTATATATAAGCAACATGTGCATATTCATAATATGCTATTTTAGAAATGCATGAAAGCTCTTTTGCCATAAGAAATACTTACTTGTTTGGTTAGTACAATATTTTACAAAAACCCAAATTTACAAACAAAGTACACTTCACAAGCAAACCGGTACCTGACTGCTTGGATTACTGAGCATAAGAGTGTTATAAATATGGTTTGATGTCATCGCGCACTTTTTCCATTGTTTAGCATTTGAACAGTAGTGGTGGAGGTATAAGTCTACTTTTAAGGTGATTTTCTACTTAAGGTGGGATGTAATGACAAATATTAATTTAATAGGCATACATCACCTTTATTATGAAACCACTACTTGATAGAGGGTAGTTCTGTATGCCTTCAACTATAAAGAGAGTTTTTTTCTGACACCTAGAGGTGACTTTTTTAACTTATTTTCTTTTTGTATAGCTTTTATGGTGGAGTTTTGACAGTGGATTTTATTCCACGTACATATATCGGACAATTTGTTTTCTATAAGTTTATTTTTCCTTTTTATTCAAAAACCACCAACCTGAAGAAGTGGTGAAACCATGATACATCATTTTGTATCTGGTGGAAGATAAAAAAAGGAGATAATTGATATGCAAATTAGAGTTCATCCATCATTATTAGCTATTTTTATGTTGCTTGCACGCATGTGCAAGAAACATAGTGCCATCATCCGAGCTTTCGGAGATGTGGCAGCCCTCTTCCAATTCAGTCAGTATGTTTGCAGGCGCAGCCCCAGTTCTCCAATGCATGCTGCAGCTGTCTATGACAGTTCCAAAATGCAGTGGAGTACAGTTGAAAGGGGGAGCTACGCTTCAATGAGCAGCGATAAGATATCGCCTGCTTATGCGTGCTCCCCTACACCACAGACACACTGCTGTGCTCGGTCCCCCCACACAGTATAGCCGATCGCGGGTGCCCAATCCCCGTCAGCTGTGCTGTGCTCCCCCAGACACAGTTGCACATGCCGCTGGGTGCCCACCCCAGCATGGCAACTCATTCTATATGTGAGGGTGCCCAGTCCCCATCTGCTCCCTATCCCCCCTGAGTACCGTGCCACGCTGGGAGCCCACCCCAGCGTGGCAAAGCTATAAGTGGCCGGAAGGGGTGCCCAACTCGTCGGCTCCAACCCCCAAACAGTTTTTTTCAGCTGCCACGCTGGGAGCCCACCCCAGCGTGGCAAACATCCCAGCGTCATCTTTTAAAACAAAAAAAAAAACTGTAAATAAAAAGCGGTCCCTCACAGTCTCCCTGCCCCCAGCGCACCACCACTGCGCACTCCTGCCTCCCCACACTTCCACCCCATATTTCACTCTCTGAGTCCGGAAGCGACGATCTTTGGTGGACCGGGAACACGCCTGCACTCTTCAAAGCCGACCGCGAACTGAGGAAATGCCGTAAGCTGTATAATGGGATAGATAGGGTTTTTCAACTTGTTGCATATCTCAGGCATTTTGGAATTTTTGCACCAAATTTTCAACATGGGGTTTTGGGACCCCTCCTCATGAATTCTTGCACTGTCATGGAGTTAATCGGGCCCAAGGGTGATTTCATAGTCACTGTGTGAAATCACCTTTCCACACCAATTAATGAAACAACACTGCCAGCGTTCGTAAGGTGGGCTCTCAAAAAGCCTATGTTGAAAATTTGGTGGAAAAATTCCTAAAAATGACTGTTTTACAAGCAGTGCTATGCGAGTTCCTACGACGTCAGAAGTTCGCGAATTTCATATTTTCACTCCAGATTTTCAACATTGTCATTTTACCACACCTCCTTATGAGCAGTATAGCTGTCATTTTTACATCTTGCCCAAAACATGTTTCCGCCATGTAGCGCACAATGGCACAGTCGTGTCAAAATCACTGTATGGGACACATTAAGAAAATCACAGTGACACTGTTCATGAGCAGAGGTCTTAAATGACTATGTTGAAAATTTGGTGAAAAAATTCCTAAAAATGACTGCTTATGAGCCTGCGTTGCGCAGTTCCTACTGCCTTCTGTAAGTTTGTTAATTTTCAATATTTTCACTCCAGATTTTCAACATTGTCTTTTTACCACACCTTCTTATGAGCAGTACAGCTGTCATTTTTAACATCTCACCCAAAATGTGTTTCCGCCTATCTAGCGCACAATGGCGCAGTCGGTGTGTGAAATCACTGTACGGGACACATTAAGAAAATCACATTGACACTGTTTATGAGCAGAGGTCTTAAAATGGCTAGGTTGAAAATTTGGTGGAAAAATTCTTAAAAATTACTGTTTTACTTGTGTCCTGTGCTGCACTTCCCACGCATGCTCGTAAGTTTCATGAATTCAATATTTTCACTCCAGATTTTCAACATTGTCATTTACCACACCTCCTTATGAGCAGTATAGCTGTCATTTTTCACATCTTGCCCAAAATGTGTTTCCGCCCATATAGCGCACAATGGCGCGAGTCGGTGTCGAAATCACTGTATGGGACACATTAAGAAAATCACAGTGACACTGTTCATCAGCAGAGGTCTTAAAATGGCTATGTTGAAAATTTGGTCACAAACTTCCTAAAATGACTGTTTCATTTGAAGCTGCATGTTAAGTAGTTCCTACGCACGCTCATAAGTTTGCAAATTTTCAATATTTGCACTCCACTGACTTCCAAATACCTACACAGCACATACAAGCAAGCAACATTTGGCATTGACAAATGCTTTTTGGATTGTATTCTGCATAGAAGAGTTCCTCCAGACTTATTGTTGCTAGCCGGCCTGTGTTAAGCTATGGGCACTCTTGTCCTTATGCATGTGCATCTGAGGTTCAAGCCAAAAAGTGCAAAATCATGCACCTAGGGCATAGAAACCCAGGGGGCTGAGTATAGGATGGGGGGAAGGGCACTGACACAGTCACTAAGCCATTAAGCAAGAAAGGAACCTTGGGGTAATCATATCTGATGACCTCAAAGTGGCAGGGCAGAGTGACAAAGCAGTGGGTAATATCAGTGGGATGCTGGGATGCATAGGGAGAGGTATCACTAGCAAGAGGTTCCATGCCATAATGGTGATCGCAGAATAGCAATCGCCAGTATGGTGAATGTACATCACTGAAAAAAAGGCGATGTACACTTGTAGCAAAGAAAACGGGCGACAAGGAAACATTTTGTTCTGCAGGGGGCTGTGCCCCCCCACACCCCCTCAAATATAGATTACTAACTACAGGAGGGGTGCACATTGGGGAGGGGGTGAAACTCCAGGAAATAAAAAAAAAAAATCAAAGTACTGAATGAAAAAACCCTGCAAAAATCTGTATCCCTTCCCACTCCAAACCCTGCACCCTCCCCGCTGTAGCCAACCCCCGTCACCACTACACCAAGGGGCCAGCTCAGAATCCTCATACCGCACTACCCCTTACATACTCTCTCTCCTCTTCCTGTCCCCCCCTTCTTCCTGTCACCCTGCTGGTCCCATCACTACCCTTGCAGGATAGCCCACATAACAGGCATTGAAAGTGAGTCACCCATATTCAAGTTGCTCACTTTCGGTTGCCATTATGACAGTATACCCTAGCAAGAGTAGGGAGAGAGGTGGTACGACTACTTTATCGTTCACTGGTGAAACCCCACCTGGAATATTGTGCCCATTTCTGGAGGCCACTCCTCAGAAAGGACATACTGTAAGTAGGGTGGAAGCAGTGCAGAGGAGGGCAACTAAAATGGTTCAGAGGTTGTTATCAAAAGTCATACAAGGAGAGACTGAATGATCTCAACATGTACACCCTGGAAGAGAGGAGAGCGAGAGGTGAAATATTAGAAACCTACTAGTACATCATGGGGTGAACAAGGTGCAGGAGGGGCAGCTCTTTCAAAATTAGGAAGAACAACAGAACCACAAGGCATGCAATGAAGCTGAGATGGGGGACTTTAGGAGAGATGTGAGAAAGTACTTCTTCACTGAAAGAGTGGTAAACACCTGGAAATGGCAGCCAGCAGAAGTGTGGAGGTGAACACACTATGGGCTTAAAGCATACATGGGATACACATAGGGGAATATTTAATAAATAAACAGCGAGGAGGGAGGGTTGTGGAAACAGACGAGGCAGGGACCATCTGGGCATACTGGGTGGGCTGAACAGTCCTTATCTGTTGACAAATTCTGTTTTTCTATGTTCTGTGCTTCTAAGCTTTCCAATTTTGCATCCACTTTTGGCTTTATATGATAGCATAAGGAACAGTACACATCTGGCAAAACTTATACTGACATAATACCTTCACTGCTATCTTTAAAGTCTCTCATTGTACCCTACTCTCTGCAGAATGAACATTTGTCAGCATTATCGCCAAAGTATCACTGACACCTTTCATTAATGCCTTGATCTCTTGTTAATTAAAGGAAAACTATACCCTCATAGCTTGTAAACATCGTCTCCTTGTCAAAAGACAACTCTTTTCTAATAGCTGATAGGGATATATGTATTTGCTTTAGTTTGTTTCACTGTTCATGCTAGTCCCCTGTAACTATCCTAGGGGTTCCATTTTATGGTTCTTGAAATATCATTGTTCATGAGAGCTGCATTAGCATATGAGAACATGATGTCACATCACCTATGTAAACCATGCATCTCTATGCTGAAAGTACAACTATCCTGAAAAAAAAACTGGAAACACACAACCTGAAAGCAATTTACAGGGAAAAACCAAGTATTATAACTCAGACAGTTTGCAAAACTAACTGATGGTAAATGTGGCATTTCAAACCGTGTTGCAACTTATTTTGTTGAAATTTAACTAAACAGACAGGCATACTGTGGAATCTAAAGGCTGTTGACACATCATGTTCTCATATGCCGATGCAGCTCTCAGGGATAATTAGATTTAAACAACCAGAAAATGGATATCCCCAGGATAGGTACAAGGATTAGTATGAACAATAAAAATAAACTAAAGCAATCACGTATATCCCTAACAGTGACAGGAAAAGAGTTTCCTGTTGACAGGGAAACAAACAAAATTTGCAAACTATGAGGGTGACGTTTTCCCTTAAGTCAGATTTGTGCCAACCCTTCCCTTCCCAGGAAAGGTGGATACTCACCCTCAACCACATATAAACAACAAGCATTTGTCAATGCCGGATGTTTGTTTGCTGGTATTTGCAGTGGTAGTGCAGGAGTTAGACAGATGCAGAATAGGAATGGCAGTGAAGTATTGAAGTAATGCCAATCCCCACCCCCACCCTGCAGAGACTGACAGGCGTTGGGTTATCGGCTATAACACTCACACCATTCCACCTCACTCCACCCTGCAGACACTGACATGTGTCGCAGTGTGCCTTGAGGTCTTCGGCCCTTACGCTCACTCCATTCCATAAGGAAATAAGCTGAGAAGGATGCAATATAGGAGACTGAGGGTGAATGTTGGGGCCAAAGACCCCAAGGCACACCTCGATGCCTGTCAGTGGCTGCAGGGTGGGGGTTGGGGTGGGGGTGGAATGGCATGAGCATTACGGCCGATGACCCAAAATCACACCTCCAATGCCTGTCAGTCTGTACAGGGTGGGTATTACGGTACTGGTATTTTTTCTCCAAATTTTCAGCATTGGCTTTTTGGGACCCCACCTCATGAACAGTGGCAGTATAATTTCATTACTCAATCCCAAAAGGGGATTTCACACAGCAACTGTGCCATTCGGTGCCACAGGTGCAAAAACACATTTTGTGCATGATGTGAAAAATGACAGCTGTACTGTTCATGAGGAGGTGTAAAGAAATGGCAATGTTGAAAATCTGGAGCGAAAATATGAAAAAGTGGTGATGTTACGAGTATGCGTAGAAACTACGCAACACACACTCGTAATGCAATCATTTTTTGGAATGTTTTCACCAAATTTTCAACATGCCCTTTTTGGGACCTCCCCTTATGAACAGTGGCACTGTGATTTTGTTAATCTGTCACAAAAGTTGATTTTGCACAGCGACCGTGCCATACTGTGTCACAGGTGCAAAAACACATTTTGGAAAGGATTCAAAAAATGACAGCTGTACTTTTCATAAGCAGGTGTGAAAAAATAGCAATGTTGGAAATTTGGAGTGAAAATATTAAAAACTGATGAAGTTACGAGCGTGTGTACAAACTGCACAATGGACGCTCATAATGCAGTCATTTTTGGGAGTTTTTTTTCACCAAATTTGCAACAAGGGCTTTTTGGGACCCCCTCGTCATGAACAGTGGCACTGTCATTTTGTTAATTGGTCCTGAAAAGTGATTCTGTGCAGTGGCTGTGAAATCACCTTTCAGGACTGAGAAACGGAATGACAGTGCCAGTGTTCATGAGGTGGGGTCCCAAGAACCCCATGTTGAAAATTTGGGACCAAAACTCCAAAAAGTGACTGAGATAACAACCTAAGTTGAAAACCCCCATTGTAGGACTTACCGTCATTTCTTCAGTTTCCAGTTGGTCTTTGAAGAGTGCAGACCTGTTCCCCGTCCACAGAAGATCACAGCTCCTAACCTCCAGAGGTAGGCATGGGTGAGGGGGAGTGCGGGGACGTGGGGTGTGCAGAGGAAGGGTGCGGGATGGGGCTGGTGTGAACAACGAGGGACCATTTTCTTTTTTTTTTTTCAGGTTTTCTTTTTTACAGGTGAAATATTAACAAAATGGATTTCGGCACACTGGGGTGGGCTCCCATTCTGCCAGAGTACTGGAGTGGGGATCAATGCCGACCCAGGAATTGGGCACCCTGAGGTTGGCTGAGAACATAGGGGTGTGAGGGGGTGGCATATCTGACACCGGGAGTGGGCATCCCAGTGTCAGAACCCCCCCCCTCACTGGATTCTACCCTCACATCTTGGTATACCCAATGCTGCACTTTTCACCCTCTCCCCACTCTTCCTACATTCCTCCCCCCCTCCCCTCTTCCCTCTCCCTATGACTCTGGCACTTCTTATCTGTTGTCTATTTTCTCTGACAAATGCCACTGGCTGCCTTGTTACAATGCTACCCTTGAATTGTATTAATCTGTACTCTGTTTGCAATGCCCACATTGTTGTAACGTCTGTCTTGATGTTCCCCATAATTTGTATTTCTCTGATGTGGAACCTTTGTAAAAGAGCCAAGGCTCAAAGGTATGTGTAATCCTAGACTTGATAAATAAAAAAAAATAAACATCAAAGAAGTATTTTTTGGTACACTGGGGTAGGCTCCCAGTGTGCCATATTAGTGGAGGGAGGTGGGATACAAGCTGACACGGGATTGAGCACCCCAATGTCAGCATGGGATGAAGAACAGAGGGTGCGGGGCGGGCATCAGCAGTGGGAGGGAGCTAACTTTTAAATTTATTGTCCTGCTGTGTGCCTGGTTGGGAGGGAGGGGGGGACTGCCACTGTAATGAGAAAATTGCCACTGATTGCAGCGGCAGATTTCTTTCAAGTGCACTCACTCTGAAACTGCCGTCATTGGCCGCTTCAGCATTAATTGGTGGCTGAGGGACGCACCCATTAAAGTGTCTGCTGCATTGGCCACAACACAGCCACACCTCTGCAATGCTCTACTATCTCAATATGTTTCTTGTGCGCTGTGCGTGCAAGCAAACATAAAAAGGACATCATGCGAACATTAAGTTTCACCATGACTATAGTCACTCCTTAAGGCACTGCCACTTCCCTGGTCTAAGTCTTCTGGGTTATATTAGTACACTAGAAAGGTATATCACTAAATGTAGCTCTGTATTTCTTATTTGAGATCAGGGACACTGCAACTTTTGTATCCAATTCCATTTTACAGTTTTCATAATATCTTCTCAAGGCACCACTGGAAATAAGCTTTGGATTAATGGTTGTACCAACTTCCATGCTAATAAACATAATATTAAGTACAGTAAAAATTAGATACTGGAATAATAATGCACCATTCTTTGAGGAGATTGAATGTTTTCTGATAAAAGTCATTTTCTGGCCAGCAGGGGGCAGCCTATAACACTAGGTCAATTTTACTCAGTGGTGGCTGGTTTTCTGCAAGGGAGTTTACAAGGCTCAGTTTTATCCCCAGTGTAGTCTGCAAAGTATATATTGCCTCTGGGGAGAGAGAGATGGTGAGATGGTACAACCTGAGTTTTCACTGCTACGCAGATGATACACTTTTGTACCTCTCATTTGCTCTGGATATGGTTGACTATGTGATTGAACTGATCAATGTCTGTATGAACTGGGTGGCCGGATGGCTTGCAGCTGGCTGCACCTCAGTTCAAGTAAGACAGAGCTGAGGCTCACAGAGTCAAAATCTCATAAAATTGCAGTAAAGAGGAATGACAGGGCATTTGCAGTGGCAGGTCCCTAACTGCAAAACTCCCCTTCCTTTCCACCTACAGCACATCTCCTTACTGGAGGCCTTTAAAAAGCTTTAAGAACATAAATGTTCTCCCTAGCTTTTAATGAACTCACCTACAAGTTTTGTTCCTCCCAATGTGTTATATGCTTTTATGCTTATTAACGGAAGTTTATTTTTTATATGTGTGTTATGTTTTTTATATAAAATGCCCAGAGCCTTGAGATGGAGTGCTAAATAAATAAACCGTGATTGACTGATTGATCAGTGTCACTGTTTTCACATAAAAGGAGCTCTTTGTGTAACCAGTCCTTCCTCTGTAAGGTCCTGTCCACACTACACCACTCCGACCCAGTAACGGTTACAAACTGTTACGGCCGATGAGCACTACAGTGTGTCCACACAGTGGCACTGTCCGGTATGGGACCGTTACTGCCGGTCCACACTGCGGGTGCCGGGTGACCACTATGGTGGCACCCAATCCCATAATGCAGCTTGTGCTGCGCTACGGGCACTGCTGGGGACTGCCCTCACGCATCCACATTACAGCTGGTAATGGTACTGCGGCGGATCCAGTTTCATAACTGTTGTTGAAATCACCTCACGAGTGGTTTCGACATCGGTTATGGAAGCACCTCTTGTAACGTTACAGGTGTAAACGCAAACCACTGCAGTAACAGTTTGGACCCCCTGTTACATTACAGAAGGGTGGATCTGGTGTAGTGTGGACAGGGCCTTAGAGAGAGAGCTGGAAGTGGCACTGATGTTTGTACACAGCACAGAGTTCTTGATCCAACATCACTGATTGTATAATACAGATTACGTGGCTTGCTCCATGTGTTTTCACTGTAAAAAGTCCTGTGTCATGATGTCAAAGAGCTGAAATGCCAAAGAGAAACCAAGTTCCTCTGGACCTTCTTGCCAGTATCCAAAACGCAGGATTTCAGCATGTTTACTGAATGAACATTTGACACTGCCTTATTATTCATATGGGGCCCTAAAGAAGAGAGTTAACCTTCATTAAACATAATCAATTTAACCACTAGGTAGCTTGGATTCGGTTGCTCCCTGTTGGGAGCCATGATAAGGGGAAGTAACAGGACAGAAGAGGAACAGATAAAGGGGATAAGTTAGCAATAACCCACAACAAGAGTTGCATTTATAGACATTTAATGCACCCCAGGCATACATTAAATGCCTATAAATCTATACCTTGGAGTGAGTTATTGCACTTATAACATGGGTTCTGTCACAAATCCTAATATCAGCACAGAAACATATTTTTACTCTGTGGAAAGAAAGAAAAAAGGGACTGTATCCGGCTGCCTCCCAAAGTAGTCCCTCAGAAAAAAAGCAGACGGCATGGCTCTTGTACATATAGAAATGTCACTCATACACTGCTGATGTGATGTGTCACATTTGTTGTGCCTGACACAGGTGTTTACTTGTCCCCACAGGGGTATATGCTATGTTGACTTTCATTGCTTCCAATGTCTCTGTGACCATCTCCGAAGGGCTCTTGCTCTGGCTCATAAGATGTGGGGTGCCGTTCTTGTGACATGCACATATGTTCCCCAATTTTCAGGAAGGTGCCTGACCTGTGTGTCACTTTAGTGCCTCCCCTCCCACCCCCTGAACAAAGACAAAAGGAAACAACACATTGCCAACCTACGGCTCCTTCTGCAAGTCCTGTTCTCTGCATGAGTGACTGTCCCGTGAATGGAGCCTGGGGAATTTCACTTGCAGCATACATTGCACTATACTGTAACATCCTTTCAGTAACTGGACGTTTGCTCCCACACCAGCTCAGTCTCTCTCTCTCTCTCTCTCTAACTCACTCTTTCACTCTCACTGCTCGCTCTTTCTCTCTCACCCAACTGCACTGTGTCAGGTCTCTCTCAGGAACCACTAATCAATGCCAACTGATGTCTGTACCTTGCAGACACCAAGACAAGCTGCAGTAACACAAGAATTGTGTGTGTGTGTGTGTGTATGTGTGTGTGTGTGCGTGTGTGTGTGCGTGTCTCTCTCTTTCTCTATCTGTCCCCCTCTCTGTGCAGCATGGTGTGCTGCTTGCATGATTTTACATCATGCCACTTCCCACCCTACATGTGCTCCAGCATCAGAGAGGAATGACTCTTCTGGCATTTGGACCCACTCACTTGCTGACATCCATGCTCTCACTGCACCATTGGGGACAGTATGGCAACTCTCCCCGAACACAGTGAAGCAGCACATTTGCGGAGACTCTCAGGAACGTTGCTGGGAATGAACATTGCGGCTAGCCTAGCCACTGCATACCATGCAAAACACAGAACAAGAGAGAGGTCACTGCAAGAATTGTGCAGTATGACCCTGGTGTTGCTGTCACTGTCTCTCTCTCCCTCTCTCTCTCTCTCTCTCTCTCTCTCTCAGGTACAGGTGGGTGGCCGGAGGGGGGCGCTGCCGGCAACCTTCATTACTGCTTCCTCTTGGCACTGTGGGATTGGGAGGAACTGATCCTTCTAGTGTCTCTACATCTGAATAAATGAGCATACAGTACTACATCTTACGACTGAGCTGTGGTGTATCTTGATTCCTGCTGACTGTACAGACCACTTTTCTATTGCTTTGCCATTTCTCAATGGCTGCCATTCAGTTTGACAAGCTCCAGGAGGGAATGAGTCCTGATGGCATTTCACTGACTCCCTCTGCTGAACTGTGTGTAACCTCTAGGTGGCACTATCCCAAGGGCTACTATCCCTGCCTGCGCAGTTAGTAGCAGGTTAAGGGACCTGAGTTCTGAAACGGGTGCCTCCACCCGGAGGTCAGGGTTGGTAGTGGTCAAGCTAACCTGGACACAGCCCTTCAGGACACTGTAACCCCCCCTTTCCCTTCTACTGGCCATAGCAATATACAATAATTATTTTCACAGTACCCCTTGTACACCATACCAGTACCCACACTGTTTGCACTTACCACCAAGGCTGGTTCCTCTGGCTCGATCCTGGGGACCCCCTTTAAAACAAGGTTATGCACAGTAAATAGCAACAGTACAGTACTCTTGGCACAAACTGGAACCACAGTCAGGTTAAATGCAGCAAAAAAAGTCATATCTGATTTACTCAGGGGACTTGAACAAGGAAAGGGTGTAATCAGGTTGATTGGCTTTAAGGCTATATTAATCAAGCAGTTATGCATGCACTTTAAGTCCCCACACAGTCACACACTCTGGGTACCAGGTAGGAAAATGGTGGGCTAGCCAGGAACGTTGCAGCTGGTTGGGGCCCTGTGATGGAAGAAAGCAACACGCACAACACACACTACTTGTAATCCGGAGCCGGAGGGCTCAGTTCATGAAAGAAAAAGCAACCAGACAATCAGATGACAACACTTTAGATTCAGCTATTGTTGCAGGGAGCTAGCCTGATGTTTACTGATGATACCCAATACTGGACACAGGCAGGACGAAATCGAGACTGCAGGCTGTTGAGCTGGAGTGCCCAGAGAAGCAAGGCCCACACGAATCACCGAGGCATCGTTCCTGTTCAAGTGTTGAGGAGGGCTGATCCCCAGTCAGGTCTCTCATAGATGTCTTTCTTTGTGCAGTGGGTAGTCAGGCTGGGCCAGTGTGGCAAGGCCTAGGCCCAATGGAGATGACCTTAGATGCAGTCCATGGGGCTGGATGCAGCTACCAGCAAGCAGAATACAATTCAAACCACAGTGGGGAACCAAATCGTGACCCACTAGCGGCACACAGCACATTTACACATAAGGAAATTCTAATGCAGCTTCCAGCAAGCAGAATACAATTCAAACCACAGTGGGGAACCAAATCTCAACCCACTATAAGCACATAACACATTCACATGTAAGGAAATTTCACTGTACCAGGCAAAAGGCTCTTCGGTCTCAGTTACAAGGTCTCTGCACAATCCGGGAGTTCAGAGGTGGCTGGAAGTCCAGATAGGCCGATCGCATTCAGCAAATCTTCGGTCTTCTCCAGGTAGGAGCCAGGTCACAATTCAGTGGCTCACTTCACTCTCCAAGTTCGGATTCAGTCCGAAAAAGTCACATGTTCCCTCTCAGGGTCAGCAGGCAGGCATGCAGGCCAAAACTCAGGCCTTTCCACAGTTCTCCCACGCGAATCCACTATGGATTGCTGCTCAAACTACCTCAAGCTGTTATTTCTTCACTTCCCAACTTAGATCTAATTGAAACTGCAAGCAGTTTAGGACTTTGCCCCAAATCCAAAAGGTTCAGGTGGCTGATCTGTCTGTCAGTCACAACAAGGGCTCCCCCTCCAGGTTATTTTAGGTGCTAAAAGCCCAAAACTACAATTCCTACAAGTTTTGACCCCACCAAGCCCCTGTAGGCAGGCTCCATTTTATTGTCCCAAATGTACTGATTGGCCCATTTCAGCAGTCCAGGACCAAGATGATGGAAACTAACAAAACTGTCCATGCTGCAAATAAGGCAGGTTAGAACAAACTGCAATAGTATTACTACTCTAACAAATAATCAGCAAACAAGCACATCTTCTAACAGAGCTCCCTTTTAGATTAATTATGTCTGCAATCCAGGAAGCTCTTAAAGAGAGAGTACACAAAGGCTATATAGGCACTCTCTGACAATCACATTTAAACTGCAACAACGCAGGACACCAGCCTGGCAGTGAGCATTTGAGCAAGCTAAAGGAAGACTCTTCGGGAACCCCCATTTGTAGGGGGGTTACATGTGCATTAAAGAGTGAATTTAATGCATGGTCAGCTGCTGCTGCTGCTGATCCAGTCAGAACACTATCTGCTGCCAACCCATGTTATAAAGAGAATAATACAATGGGCTTGAGTTTTCAAAGTGCCCTTAGAGCAAAGCAAGCTGCATTACTCCAGGGCTGCGGCAAACTCTGGGTGCACCAGGTACCCTGCACCCAATTTTACAAAATCATGGTTCCTGCGTAAGACTTTCTGGGTTTGCCACAAACCGACATCTGCACCAAAAAGTTGGTGCACCTGCAGGAATTGCTGCAGGGATCCTGCCACTTCATTCGGTGCAACAGTACTGTGGCAACAAGGTTTGGGGAGGTTGACAGTGCATGCCAGAAAGGGTCCGGGGGCACATGAAGCATGGGGCGGTGCCCTGTTATTCATCTCTAAGGTATCTGACATATGAATGACCAATGGCTTCCAAATATCCTTCCTCTAATATATCAAATATCTTGGGGGGAATATATAACATAACAGTTCTTGAGTGTCCTGGAATAACCTGCACCAGTTGAAAATTATGATAATGAAAATTCAGTGTGAATATTTGTAAATATGGGCTACTATTTGCAAATATTGCAAGCCCATGACAATCACGGACTGTGCACGAGACCAATCTGTTACAAATTCTGTTTTTCTATATTCTGTGCTTCTAAGCTTTCCAATTTAGCCTTGTGCTGGCAAAAGGGGACTTTGTGAGAGAACTTACAGTGGAGGAACCGCTGTCAGGGAGTGACCACCGCTCAGTATGGCTCACATTGGAAATGGGCAAGGAAGGAGTTGGAATCTAGCACAATAGTGCTGGACTTCAGGAGGGCCGACTTTAGGAGGATGGGGGAAGTGGTAAAAGGGTACCTGGCCAGAATTCAATCTAGTATGGACACTAACCAGAGGTGGGAGCTCATAAAGCTGGGGATAGTGGAGGCAACCAAAACCTTCTGCAAAGCCCACAGCAAGAAGGCTAGGGCTAAGAAACTGATCTGGTTGAGCAAGGAGGTCATGGAAAAGGTAAGGAGGAAAAGAGCTGCCTTTAGGAAGTACAAGAAAACAGGGAGGGGAGGACAGGGAGGAGTACTTGACAGAATCGAAGGAGGTGACAAGGGCAGTAAGGGGAGCCAAAGCATCTATGGAACTCAGGCTGGCACAAGGCATTAAGAAGGGGGAGAAGGACTTCTTTAAGTACATCAGGGAGAAAAGGAGCTGTAAGGACCACATAGTAAGGATTAGGAAGGAGGGGGTTGGGTGGAAGCAGGGTGCGATAAGGCGGAAGCACTAAATGAGTACTTCTGCTCAGTATTTACTAAAGAGAAGAGGGGGGTGACACCCAAGGTGGGAGAAATGGCAGAAGCAGGGGGAAAGTGGTGACAGATGGGGAAATCATGGAGAGCAGAGTTCGAGAGGGTTTGAAGGCACTGAGGGTGGACAAGGCGCCAGGCCCAGATGGCATCCACCCCAGGGTACTGAAGGAGCTGGCAGAGGTCCTTGCAGGACCTTTGGCAGACCTATTTAATGCCTCACTACATTCGGGGTGCGTACCTCAGGACTGGAGGATGGCTCATATGATGCCCCTCCACAAGAGTGGCCCCAAGGATGAACCGGGAAACTACAGACCAGTGAGCCTCACATCCATCGTGGGTAAGCTAATGGAGACTATCCTGAAGGAGAGGCTGGTAGCCCTCCTAGAGGCCAAAGGACTACAAGACAGCAGACAGCATGGCTTCATACGTGGCAGATCCTGCCAAGCCAACCTGGTCGAGTTCTATGACTGGGTAACTAGGCAACTGGACAGGGACCATACAGTGGATGTCCTGTATCTGGACTTCAGTAAGGCATTCGACTCAGTGCCACATGGAAGGCTGGGAAGGAAGTTAGTAGGCACAGGGGCGGGTGCAAAGCTGGTGAGATGGGTAGGAAACTGGCTGCAGGGAAGGCAACAGAGGGTGGTGGTGGGTGGGGAGCTCTCACGCCCAAGGGCAATGACGAGTGGTGTTCCACAGGGCTCAGTTTTGGGACCAGTGTTGTTGGGGATATTCATTGCAGACATATCATGGGACATCAAGAGCAAGATCAGTCTGTTTGCTGATGATACCAAGGTAGGCGCAGTGGTGGATGACCTAGGGGGATGGCAGGGGTTGCAGGATGATCTGGCAAAGCTTGAAACTTGGTCAGACACCTGGCAACTGGGCTTTAATGCCAAAAAGTGCAAGGTACTGCATTTTGGGATGAAGAACCCAAGGAGGAGTTACCAGCTAGGGGGAGTGCAGCTAGCCCAGACAGAGGAGGAGGAGGAGGAGGAGAAGGATCTGGGTGTGCTCATTACAGGGTCAATTAACAACTTGGCACAATGTAGGAAGGCAGCTGCAAATGCCAACAAAATGCTGGGTTGTATTGCAAGGGGTATGTCCTCGAGGAGGGAGGAAGTGATTCTGCCACTGTATAGGTCATTAGTTAGACCACACCTGGAGTACTGCGTGCAGTACTGGCGTCCGTATCTGAAGAGGGACATTAAGTTACTGGAGGGGGTGCAGCGCAGAGCGACAAAGATGATCAAGGGGCTGGGGGACTTATCATACGAGAGGAGGTTGAAGGAGTTGAACATGTACTCACGGGAGGAGAGGAGAGACAGGGGTGACATGATTGAAACCTTTAAATACATGAAAGGAATAAACAAGACGGGTGCAGAGGGGCTGTTTAAAGTAAGGAGGGAGGGCCACCAGGGGCCATGATATGAGACTGGAGCGAGGAAGGTTCAGGAGAGAAATGAGGAGACACTTTTTTACAGAGAGGGTGGTGGCTGGGTGGAATGTGTTACCTCCTGAAGTGGTATGCAGTAGAACAGTGGACTGCTTCAAATGAGGATGGGACAGGACAAGGGGGAAGGTTAATACAGGGGAAGGGTGGAAGGGAGGGGCAGCTGAAGAATATGCACATTCGAGCAGACTTGATAGACCTCTAGGCCTTTATCTGCTGGCAAATTTCGTATGTTCGTAAATGTAATACTGCCATGATTGATAGGCACATACGGGGGAGGCGGACTTCCACAGCACAGGAGGGGGGCTGAGTGCCAGAAGACTATAGTGGTGCCCAGAGAACAGTCCCCTCCTCCACTAGCTGCTCTCACCCTGCAGCCAATGCATCCCCTGTACTTGCCCATAGATCGTGGCACCTCTGGGGCAGGTGCTATGGCAGTGGTCATCTGGGGTCAGGCCCTATTGCACTCCCTGCCCCTCCCTGCCCACCTCCAAGGACCGTCAGTCTATCTTTGATTGCCTTGAGGGTGGAAAGGCATGTTGCAGTATGGTAATACTTCCTAGGATATCAGTAGTACATTTGTAACAGATTGGTCTCATGCACATTCCATGATTGCCGGGGGCTTGCAATATTTGCTAATAGTAGCCTATATTTACAGTCATTCACACTGATGTTTCAGTATCACAATTTTCAAGTGGTGCAGGTTATTCTAGGATGCTCAAGACTTGTTTTTCTATATAGTCCCCCAAGATCTTTACAATATTACCAGAATGATATGTGGAAGGAATTGATTCATTTATACGTCAGATGCCTTACAGATGAGTGATAGGGCACCCCCTCTCCCCCCCGTCATTGGCGCAGGGCTTTTAGACCACCTCCTAGCTGGTCTATCTTGAGCCCTGTATCGCATCTATTGTGAGGCTTGCAAAATCACAAAAAGGGGATGTTGTGACCTGGCACACCAGGCTGTTTGGTGCAACCTTGATGCAAGGGGGTTTTGATGCAGCTGCGTCAGGATTTGACGCAAGCTGCATTTGAAAATTGCGATTGACAAAAGTTGTGATGCAAGTCACCCCCATGTATCAAAATCATTTGGTGTAAGTCCCTTGAATCATTCTAACACCTTTGAAACTCAGGCCCAATGGCTCTAATCAGTGACAGAATGTACGCACAACACTTCCTGGAATTGTCTCCACAGGTTTAGTCATGCTGAGCCTGACAGTGTCAGCACTAACCATTGTCTGATGGCCCACTGCACCAATTTATTCTATTAGGTCTCTTCTTGAGCACATTCAGGAAAGTTCTTTCACTGACCCCTGATGCTCACTCCTCTGCCACACCATGTATAGCTTGCTGGTGGCCTTGCAGATTGCCATGACGTGGTGCACGCCCCTCCTTCACTTGTGATGCAGCAGGCTCTCCAGCGTGTAATAAAAGATCACTATTTAGTGGCCAACAATGCCAACCCACAGCAGCTGGGATGTGCTGTCATGGAAAGTTCTTACTCCCGGCCTTGATACCCATCTCTTGTGACCAGAGTCAGCTCTTGAAGCCTAGTGGCCAGCACAGTAGTGCACCATGCTTATGCTGAGCTATCAGGAGGCCCTAACAAATTATTTTTAGACTTCAGCCTGAATTCTTGAGCTCTGTACCTGTTACAGACCCATGCCAGCTCCACCTCTTTCACTTTGTGGGGGGTTGCAGATCCCAGATATATCTGTAATGACCCGCAGCCCTCAATGAACTTCTCTCCCAATGTAGAAAATCAGCAAATCTGAGAGTAGCAGGGAGGACAGAGACAGAGAAACACAAAGTGATCCATATCAGTGGTCTGCATTTGTGATCGTTTTTATAAACAAAGTCTGGTCAGAGCCGATACAGCTGCTCAGAGCAACGGCGGTGATGTTGTGCAGCGAGAGCAAGTAAAAGCATTGTCAGAGCCCTCACCGCACTGTAGCCTGCCGTGTCTTGCGCAATCTCTGATAGACCTGTGCATGCGCGGTACTTGCACATGCATAGTTTGAGTCAGAGCTGCTTGCCGCGTGCAGGATGGTGGCTCCAACAGACTTGTGCATGTGCGAATGTCACACATGCGCAGTTGAAGTCAAGAGCATTACTTCCGCAGTTGCAGAAAGTAGTGCACTGGGGGGGAAGGGACTGAGTGCCGCAGAGGATAGCTCCATCTGCGGAGGTGATGGGACGAGGAGGAGATACCACAGACAAACAGCGACTTCACCGCGGTGGACAGTAGACCGCATCAATGTAGGAGAATATGGTGATCAGTTCCGCTTTTGTCCTACAGTGATGTGATCCCAAAATGACTGCAGGGCTCCACTCACGCAGCGGTAAAAATGAGCTATATTTTTAAAAACACAACAAAGACTAAATGATATGTTTGACCTCCATTTAAGTTCACAAACATATTTAAAAAAGGAAAAAGTCAGAATAGCTCTCTGCACACTCAGATGGTCCCAACCAGTGGAGTACATTAAGGATAGTAAATGAGGGTACACTACAGGCAGTGGGGGTCTGTGGACCACTTGTGAGCACTCCAGTAGTCAAGGAATCAAGGACTTGTGGACAAGCTGAAGGAAAGTCTATCCCATGGGTACCAAGGGGGAAAAAAGAATGTAAAAAATACATCACTAAAAGAACAGCAGTAGAAGTGGTACCTCAGGTGGTCCAATCCTCTAATGCAGTAGTTAACGTTACAACAAAAATATGATATCTTTCTATTCCATTGTATACTACCCTTTTTGCCTGCCTTGTAAGGTACACTTAATTCCCAATTCTGAGTCAGCTCCAGCATTTCTTTACATTTGTAATTCATTGTGTGCATTATCAAAGAAATCTGCCACAAGATTTTATTGAATAGTCTCTGCTCTATTGGAACACTCTCACACTACTGTAATGTCAATGTTGTTGTTGCTGTAAGTAAGATGAACTAGACTTAACAGATTCTTTGCCTCCTGGCCCTATGGGACACTGTGAGCATCAGTCCTAACTCCTAGCCACAAAACATGTGTATTAACATGGTGGATGTAAAAGGAAACATGGCACCATATAAATGAATTTGGAAGCAAAACGAACAGCAGTGATCAGAACTGGGGGTTGTGATGGACTGCATTAGAATCTAAATAAAACTCGGGCTGCCACTTTAAAAAGTTTTCAATGTATTTGTAAACAGTCAATGTGCACGATTTGCTACAGTAGAAGCCAACTGTAGGCTATACTTCAGCAATAATGCATGACAGAGTGTGTGTCATGCTGGGATAACATCACACCACGGGTAGCTGAAGTATGAGGCCGCAGGCTGAGTGCATTTAACCAAATTCAAAGTGAGCGGCTCCAGCACTCACCTGGGAGCCAAGACATAAATATACAGGACAGCAAAATCAACAGAGTAAGCTCGGCTCACCAGTGGCATAGATCAAACAAAAAGTTTGGTCCCAATAAAAAGTAATTTATTTGGTACAAATAGTAAACGGACAAAAAAACAATATGGACTACACACGAGCAAGTGCACCCGTATCCACAAACGGGCACGGTCAACAGTTTGCATCACTCTGACACATTTTCTAGACATCTGTGCCTAAATATTAAAGTGTTTGCTGCTCTTTAATGTATGATACATTGGTACTATATACTGTTTGCTGCTGAAGTCGGGGTAAGGGGTGCAGTGATATTTTTCACTTTTGATGTGGTCATCTTTGCTTGACCTTGATATAGTAATGTTATGCCGAGATAACATCACTGTTCAAGGAGACCACTGACCAGTCAGAATCCAGGAATCCCTCATGCTATTGTATAATATAACATCAAGCAGGTCACTGCTTTCTAGCAATGAAAGCTGGCACCATGTGACTACTATAACACAAAGGGTTGGACAGTAGGCTGCATACAATTGCAAAAGCACATTTAATGCCTACAGCATTTAACCTATCCAGTGACCCTGACATGCACACATATGCTTCTTGTTCTGAACCCTTTAAAGAGGACGTAAGGCCACCAGGAGAAAAATCACAGCTGTTATCAGTAGTAGCCAGTACACAACATTACAAAAATGTTTTAATTTCAAGCCATTCCCTTCATTATAATTGTGATAACCCCCCTAACCCTTCTTATAGCTGCCTGTACTATGCCTTGGGGGGGTGCATAGCCCAGGGATGACACCCGTGTCCAGGGGAATCTTGATGGTAATGTCTCACTTGGAGTCACCCCTTGCAAACAGTTCTGGATCTGGCTACTTTACTCTGTCTTGCGTGACCAGAGGAGCACTGCAATAAAAGCTTCTATGCCACCCTTTGTGGACAGAAGCAAAATATGTGTACAGTCCATTTCCCCAAAATGTACTACAGCAAAGAGACACAGGAAAACAGGAGAAAACTGCTGCACACTCAGCATGATTCAGTGAGTCACAAAATCAGTTTATTAAAGCACAATACTGCAAGACTGAATGCTGGGCTTGAACCCCTACTTATCGACTCCTTGATGAGTCTTCTTCAGGGTTTCTGAAGGAGACTTGTCAAGAAGGCCAATACTTAAGGGTTCTAGCCCATTGTTTTTGTCTTGCTTTAACTGGCCTTATTAAATTGACTTTGAAACTAGCTGGACCATGGTGCATGCACAGCTGTTTGCTCCCCTGCTACACCAGTGGAACTTCTTGGCCACTCTACACAGTGCCACTCACAGGGAGATGACTCACCATCATCTTCTTCTGCTGCTCGGTCTTTGACACCCCCCCTCCGTTACTTGCAGTGGGTGCCACTCAGTAACACCCTTCATCTCCTCAAGGACACTGGGGCCCTACAACATAATGGCTTCTCAAAGCCACCCTTTAGTTGGTTAACAACAGATTTAATTAACACGTATGCTATACACAGGTCTCAGCAAGGCAACCAGGGAAATATATCAGTTTGGAACATTAGCAGAAAGTTATTTCAGGAATACTTCATTTCAGCACAAATGTAGAAAAAGGCTTGCACACCTGAGGTGCAAAGTCAAAAAATGTAAACCACAAGTTATGTGCAAAAAGCAATAAATATTTATTGACACTCACACAAATCCATATGGTAGAAGCCAGCAATATTTTAGTGCCCCACAGCCTGGGTTTTCCAGCTGGGTAATATTTTAGTGCCCCACAGCCTGAGTTTTACCTTCAGGGTACCATACGTGAAGCATAACTTTGCTGCACAAACATTTATTTTGAGGGCAATGTGCACACCACTGGGAAGGTGACAAGGGATTAAATGGCCAGGGCTCCAACTGTAAATCTGCTAAGGTCCTATACATATTAATACATACATGTCTAATATCAATAAGCTGCAAGAAATCACAAGAAGCAGCATCGTACTTGGTCAGACATATATACACACTTCATGGCTGTCCCCTCAAATGTACAAGGGGACTAGGACACAAGAAATGGATGCGCATTGCCTTAAAGGCACAGTGCTTACATTGTACCCACTGTAGTGTCTAACTCAGCAAGGGGTATCCCTTCCTTGCTAAAGCAATACTGAACTCAAGCATGGCCACCTAATTAGGCAAAATGAGGCTGCTGTGTCTTATGCCCTGCTTAGATCTTGATGTCACAATGACAAGCGGTCACAGGTTCTAGACTTACCAGGCTCACTGCATTTTACCCCTCTTTTAGGTTTTGAGGTCACATCACCTCCTCTACTGGTCTTGTGCAGATTCTAGGGTTTTCTCAGTTCAGATTCTGCTCCTCCAAACAGGAGCCATGATGTCAGGAATACACCAGGTTATACTCGGTGCTGACCAGGGCATACAGGTGTGAAAGCCACTAGGCAGCCCTCCTTGAGAGTAGACTGCCAATAGACACATGTTGTCCCTAATCTCAGACCCCAGCTGGGATGCAAGCCTCTGGAGAACCAACTCGTAGAAGTCAGTGGCACACCGGACATGGGACATTGCCACCATCCTGAGCCCATGGCTCCCATAGCTGGTTACAGCTGGAATATGGCACCCATGGGTGCCTGAGCCCCCCAGGCTCTGAAACTGGAATTTGCTATGGCACTTTAACAGTTACTGTTATCAGCACCGGGGCCCCATTTGTAACTTTGGATGAGCAGTAAAACCCAGGACAGTGCTGAGCCAATGAGTGCAGGGTTGTACTCAGCACAGGAATGCCACCCTGTTGCCAGGGGCAGAAAATTGTAACAATAAGAAACAAACATTTACATTTCAGAACAGGCTAAACTGTTAATCCTTTTAGTGCAAATGATTACAGAATCAGAGGCCACCTAGCAGCCTTTATTTTAATAGCCAGTTACATAACCAAGGTCATGTACACCAAAACATGATCATTTTGCCATAAGTCAGCAATAACACATGAAAAGGTGTGCACTTGTTGGGATATTAAGGCACTCCTCGAGGGTGTGTGCTGAGGCACGATGCCACAGGTATATGCTCACTATTAAAAGTTTTAGCTTAGAAAATTTAAGGTTATATTTGTGAGTACATATAGAAAAAGCAGGTGGCCTGGCTCATCCAATTAGAGTGCAGTACCTGCAGTGCCAGCCTTGACCAAATTTAATTAGCCAATTAGCCCCTAATGCTTATTCCATACCTGAGGACATAAACCCCAGCAGGTGGCATTGCAAACTGTTGCTGCAGAAATTAAGATGATGTTACAAACTGGTGATTAGACCTCAGCTGGGGCATATGATGTAGGAGCAGATGAACTCTACCAAGATCCTGTTTTAATGCTAGTGCTGCACCCTAAAACAACGTTTTGTCATCCATGGCTTCTTTTTTTTTTGCCCGGTACCCCGCACCACTGCCCTAATGGGCAGAGGCTCCTCAGCACCTTCTCCCGCACACCACTCCCAGTCCAGGCTTACCCTCCTGGGCAGGGCCACCAGGCTGGTGCCCCCTCCCCAGGACTCTTGGTCTCTAGCCCTGGCTTACCCCCCAGGACAGGGCCATGGGTGAGGGGGCCCCCCAGCAGAATCTTTAGTCATGGCAGGAGTGGTGGCGGAAGTGGGAGCATTACCCATGGGGCTGGAGGTTTTGGATACTAGAGTTCCCCCGGAGGAGGGATGTGCAATGATGTCAACGGGGTGCACCCGATGTCTGTCCCACCTCCCGCAATGTGTGGCCTCAGTACTTGCAACTCCCAGCCTCTGCCAGGGGCCTCTGATGTACTGAATGCTCCTGCCCCTAGAGAAGGAGAGTTGCTGGATGGCACTCAGTCCTTCTCCACCCTGGCCGACCCTCCGACTCCCAGGTTTGTTCCCGAACCTGGGTCATCAGCGTCATGGGCAGATGCCCTGCCACTGCACCAGCTGGCCAGCCATGTCATCTATAGCTTCTTTGTAATGTAAAAAGTCTAGTAATGCCAATGGTGTTTTTTTTTCTTTCTCCTGTTTTTTAAGGGGTGGGGCATTATTTCAACACATGGTAAATTTTGTTACACGTATTTAACATTAGAAATTATGTCATTAATTAGCTTTTTTCTGTCTGGTTCTCCTTATAAAGTGGCTCCTGTCCTAGCTATAATATCAGATCTAAGACAATTTCAGTACCATTGTGAACTGTGTGGCTTACCAGATCGATGATGGCGCGGCTCCTCTGAGAATTCCAAGTCAAGCATGAGATCATCTTCATCCAGCTCACAGGACCCCAAGTTATTCAGAACATCCTGATTTTGGAGGAAAACAGATGATTAGATAAAGACCAGGTGGAGTACACCCAAACAAAATAAAGTTCATCTACTCATGAACTTTGAAGGCCATTTATGAATGGCTCAATGCACCCGTCAAAGTCCATGAACTGTTCTGCAATTTAGTTCATGAACTAAGTTCATGAACTGTTCATCAAATTTAAGTTCATGAAGTTGTTGAACCTTTATGGGATCATAACAAACTGAGACAGAAAACTATTTACATAGCTCATTTGCATATTAGAATGCACTGTTTTACACTGTAAGATATATAAATATTCACAGAATAAGAGCTCTGTCAGTTTGGGAATAGAAAATATATTTTCTTATAATGCAATTAACTATGCAAGCACACAAGAGGATTAACATTTAAACTCATACCATCTGAAAAGAGTTTCAGATTTTGCTGCTATGACGAGCAATTGGGCTTGTTATATACTTATAAATGGTAGGTGAACGATGATTCCATTTTGAAAAAAAACAACAGAAATTTAAGTGTAAGGTAAGCTACTAATTCTAAAATGCAAGGTAAAACAAGACATTTATTAGGAAACAGAGAGTTCATGATAAGAATTCAATTTTGTCATTGTTACTTGCTTGCAGTTATGTGACAAACTGAATGAAGGCGAACTGATCTTCCTCTGATTTGTACCTTGGGCAAAGCTTTTTTGTTACTAGGTCCGTTCATGTTGAAACTGGGTTGTCTTTTGAATTATTCATTATTACAAAATAAGCAGGGAAATTCTGGTCATCAAATACTATAAATGGACTGTGTCTGTAACTGTTCCCTGACGGAGTTTTATGAACTTTCACTGACCTTTTTATAGATCAATGTTCATGAACACAGAAGTACCACTCAATGTCCATGCTCAGTCTGTGGATGTTCATGAATATACGAGTGCCACTCAGTGTCCGTGCATAGTTTGCCAATGTTCATGAACACAGGAGAGCCACTCAATGTCCACGCACAATTTGCGAATGTTCATGAACACAGGAGTGCCACTCAGGCCCCGTCCACACTACACCGCTCAGACCCCGTAACGGACAAAAACCGTTACAGCCGGGGAGTGGTATAGTGTGTCCACACTGCAGCAGTGACTGGTACAAGACCAGTACCGCCAGTCCACACCTCGGGAACTGGCGCACCAGTACCCGCGGCGCTAATCCCACAACGCAGCTCGCGCTACACAGGCCCTGCAGGGGACCGTTACTACCCGCATACACCACCGCCGTAATGTTATCACAGCAGTGATTGAAGATATCTGCTGTTGAAACCACTCCTCTGTGGTTTCAACAACGGTTACGAAACGCCTTTCTGTAACGTCACAGGTGTAAACGCAAACCGTTGCGGTAACGGTTTGGGCACTCTGTAACGTTACAGAGGCATAGTGTGGACAGGGCCTCAGTGTCCATGTACAATCTGTGAATGTTCATGAATATAGGAGTGCTACTCAGTGTCCATGCACAGTCTGTCAATGTTCATGAACAGAGGACTGCCACTCAATGTCCACGTACAATCTGCAAATGTTATATGAACATATGAAATTTGCCAGCAGATAAAGGCCTAGAGGTCTATCAAGTCTGCTCGAATGTGCAGCTAGCACCCCTTATTCTGCAGCTGCCCCTCCCTCCTGCCCTTCCGCTTCATTAACCCTCCCCCTTGTCCTGTCCCATCCTCGTTTGAAGCAGTCCACTGTTCTACTGCATACCACTTCAGCAGGTAACGCATTCTACCCAGCCACCACCCTCTCTGTAAAAAAGTGTCTCCTCATCTCCCTCCTGAACCTTCCTCGCTCCAGTCTCATATCATGGCCCCTGGTGGCCCTCCCCTCCCTTACTTTGAACAGCCCCTCTGTACCCGTCTTGTTTATTCCTTTCATGTATGTAAAGGTTTCAATCATGTCACCCCGTCTCTCCTCTCCTCCAGTGAGTACATGTTCAACTCCTTCAACCTCCTCTCGTATGATAAGTCCCCCAGCCCCTTGATCATCTTTGTCGCTCTGCGCTGCACCCCCTCCAGTAACTTAATGTCCCTTTTCAGATACGGATGCCAGTACTGCACGCAGTACTCCAGGTGTGGTCTAATTAATGACCTATACAGTGGCAGAATCACCTCCTCCTCCACGAGGATATACCTTGCAATACAACCCAGCATTTTGTTGGCCTTTGCAGCTGCCTTCCTACATTGTGCCGAGTTGTTCATTGACCCTGTAATGAGTACACCCAGATCCTTCTCCTCCTCTGTCTGGGCTAGCTGCACTCCCCCTAGCTGGTAACTCCTCCTTGGGTTCTTCATCCCAAAATGCAGCATCTTGCACTTTTTGGCATTTAAGTCCAGTTGCCAGGTGTCTGACCAGGTTTCAAGCTTTGCCAGATCATCCTGCAACCCCTGCCATCCCCCTAGGTCATCCACCACTGCGCCTACCTTAGTATCATCAGCAAACAGACTGATCTTGCTCTTGATGTCCCATGATATGTCTGCAATGAATATCCCAAACAATACTGGTCCCAACACTGAGCCCTGTGGAACACCGCTCGTCACTGCCCTTGGGTGTGAGAGCTCCCCACCCACCACCACCCTCTGTTGCCTTCCCTGCAGCCAGTTTCCTACCCATCTCACTAGCTTTGCACCCGCCCCTGTGCCTACTAACTTCCTTCCCAGCCTTCCATGTGGCACTGAGTCGAATGCCCATTGAAGTCCAGATACAGGACATCCACTGCATGGCCCCTGTCCAGCTGCCTAGTTACCCAGTCATAAAATCGACCAGGTTGGTTTGGCAGGATCTGCCATGTATGAAGCCATGCTGTCTGCTGTCCTGTAGTTCTTGGCCTCTAGGAGGGCCAAGCCTCCTTCAGGATAGTCTCCATTAGCTACCCACGATGGATGTGAGGCTCACTGGTCTGTAGTTTCCCGTTCATCCTTGGGCCACTCTTGTGGAGGGGCACCACATGAGCCATCCTCCAGTCCTGAGGTACACACCTGAATGTAGTGAGGCATTAAATAGGTCTGCCAAAGGTCCTGCAAGGACCTCTGCCAGCTCCTTCAGTACCTTGGGATGGATGCCATCTGGGCCTGGCGCCTTGTCCATCCTCAGTGCCTTCAAACCCTCTCGAACTCTGCTCTCCATGATTTCCCATCTGTCACCACTTCCCCTGCTTCTGCCATTTCTCCCACCTTGGTGTCACCCCTCTTCTCTTTAGTAAATACTGAGCAGAAGTACTCAATTAGTGCTTCCGCCTTATCGCACCCTGCTTCCACCCAACCCCTCCTTCCTAATCTTTACTATGTGGTCCTTACAGCTCCTTTTCTCCCTGATGTACTTAAAGAAGTCCTTTCTCCCTTCTTAATGCCTTGTGCCAGCCTGAGTTCCGTAGATGCTTTGGCTCCCCTTACTGCCCTTGTCACCTCCTTCGATTCTGTCAAGTACTCCCCCTGTCCTCCCCTCCTGTTTTCTTGTACTTCCTAAAGGCATCTCTTTTCCTCCTTACCTTTCCATGACCTCCTTGCTCAACCAGATCGGTTTCTTAGCCCTAGCCTTCTTGCTCTGGGCTTTGCAGCAGGTTTTGCTTGCCTCCACTATCCCCAGCTTTATGAGCTCCCACCTCTGGTTAGTGTCCATACTAGATTGAATTCTGGCCAGGTACCCTTTTACCACTTCCCCCATCCTCCCAAAGTCAGCCCTCCTGAAGTCCAGCACTATTGTGCCAGATTCCACTCCTTCCTTGCCCATATCCAATGTGAGCCATACTGAACGTTGGTCACTCCCTGACAGCGGTTCCTCCACTGTAAGTTCTCTCACAAAGTCCCCATTTGCCAGCACAAGGTCAAGGGTATTTCCTAACCTGGTTGGTTCACTGACCATTTGCAGCAGGAAGCTGTCCTGGAAGGCATCCAGCAGTACCTGCTCCCTTCTGTTCCTGGTTGTTGGGGTGCTCCAGTCCACTCCTAACATGTTGAAGTCCCCCACAATCACCACACTACCCTTCTCGCAGGTCCTCCTGATCTGTCCCGCTAGTTCCCTGTCTAACTCCTCCGTCTGAGATGGTGGCCTGTACACCACTCCCATTCTAAGAATCCTATTCTTGAAATCCTGGATTTGCATCCAAAGTGACTCCGTACTACCCTCCTTCCCTTCCTCCCTTACACACTTCAGTCCTTCCTTCACATATAGTGCCACCCCCCCTCCTTTCCCAATCACTCTGTCCCTACAAAATAATCTGTACCCTGGTACAGACAGGTCCCAGTCATTGTATTGGGTGGCCCATGTTTCCGTGTTGACTGCAATGTCCATCTCTCCCTCTGCCATGACAACCTGTAACTCTGCAGTTTTCCTCCCAAGGCTCCTAGCATTAAGGGTAACCACCTTCCACCCTTTTCCCCCCCTCCCATCCTGCCCTCCTTTCCTAGCATCACCAACAGTACTTGCCATTTGTCCTTTGTCACTGTTATGGGGGGTAAGCTCATATGGTTTCCCAACCTGTGGTCTCTGCATATCTCTTCCCCAACTGCCACCCCCACTCCTAGTTTAAATTCCCAACTTCTCTATGTACTCTCCATCCTCTGTTTCAACACTTTCTTTCCCTCCTCACTCAAGTGTAGTCTGTCCTGGCATAGAGACTACTGTCCTCCAAGGTCCCTCCCCACCCCAACAGCCCATACCCTTTAGCACAACACCAGGTTCTTAGCCATCTGTTAAATCTCTATTCTCAGCTTTTGTTGTGCTCGCTTTGGCACAGAAGTATCTCTGAAAAGTTACTGATCTTCCTGCTCCCTCACATAATTGTCCTAGTTCCTCAAACCTCCTCTGGACTGTATCTACTGTCTTGTCAGCCAGGTCGTTTGTCCCAAGATGTATAATTAAATGAGGCTTGTCCCTACCCCTTCTAGCATATTTCAGAACAGACTGCCCCGCTCTTTCCGCTGTCATTCCTGGTATGGCCTCAACCCAAATGCAATTATGCCTCTCCCCCTTGCTACCCCACCTAACTCCTCTTAGTATTGAGTCCCCCAGCACTAAGCTTCCACCCCTCTTACTCCTTGCTTGCTTCCATTCATCTCCCTCTCTCATTTCCAGCTCCTCTTCTTCCTCCTGCACATTATTTCCCCCTTTTACCCCTGTTGCAATTCTCCCAGCAGAACTTCCCCCCCACTCCAGTTTGGTCCAGGCATTTATCAATTACTGCTTTAATTTCATCATTTCCCTCATCCACCTTCTTCCTCTCTAGCAGTGCACAACTATTTTCTGAAGGCCCTTCACAAATGCCCGCTCCCTCTCTCTTCGTAGTAAGCTGTTCTCTCCTTTCCACTCCATGACTTTTGCCACTTCTTCGCCTCCCCTCACAAGTCCCTATCTCCTCCTTCCATTTGTCTTTTGTCTCCTGACCTGGTTTCCCCGGCAATTGTTCTTCTTGGCCTGGGCCTTGCCTTGCTCCTTCTTCTGACCCTCTCTCACCACTGTTGGCTTAAATCGCCTCCCTCATCTCCCTTCTTCCTCCCTCCAGTATTGGGCTAAACCCACCCCAATCTGCCTTGCCTGTCTTAGTTCCTCCTGCAGACCCTCAATCACCTTTCTAAGTTTTTCTATGTGGTTGCACACTACACATCCTCCCACACTCCAGGCAATTTTTAGAAAGATTGGTGCACTGCAGTTGTTGCAGCCTACCACCATACCCATTGCTGTCTACCACACCAGCAACCCCCCACCCTTCCAGATGCAGGATACCAAACACTCCCCCAAGTCTTCCTCTCCCTCCTCTATCAGTGCAAAACATTTTCTTTATTTCCTTACCTCCTTTGTTGCACACGCTTAGATATATTGAGCAACTGCTTTTTATATTCCTATCCTTCCTATCCACACTCAAAAACAGACTTTAAGTAGCCATTGCACAACCTTCTTCAAACTCCTACTCCTCCTTTCCCCAATGCAATATCAATGCGAAGAAGTAATAATGAAAGCTCCAGGATTTGCATTTACTTCCCTTCCACTGAGAGAGCAGTCACCTCTTCATTTGCTGCTGTTCCTTTTCTGGATGTCTGCTTTTGCAATGACAGGTGCATATCCTTTGCCTGTTTGAGGAAGTGATGTCAGAACCCCTGGTATAAAGGAAATAATGGACCAAGGGTGGGACCAGCCGAAGTCTTCCAGAAACAATCAGGTAGCTAAGGCCTCTGGTCAGACCATTAGCACCCTTCCCCCATTCTGCACTCAAACTTTGCAGCTAGTGAAGCCAGCAACAATGAATCACAATTCTACTGAAAGCCCCCAAAATAAGTTTGCTACCCAAAGAAACAGGACTCCAATTCAAACAGCTTCACCAACAACACATCAAAATAGGCTTGGAATTAGAAGATATATGTCTCCAATTCAAAGAAACAGACCCAGTTAATCACACCAATTATGTTTCAAAACAGAAGAAATAGGTCTCTACAAATGCAGCCTGCCACACAGTGAATCAAACAAATGAGCCCACTTATAGCTACCAAAACAGGTTTCAAAATCCCAACAGCCCCAAACAATACCCTGCTAGCCTCTTAGTAGTAAGAAAGAAAAGAAATAACCTTCTACCAAGTAGAATACACAAGAAACAATGTAAAACAATAAGAAGCTACTGTACTGTAGATCTGATCTTGTCCCCCTTCTAGTTCCTTCTGAGAAGCCAAAGCACTGAGTTCCAAACTTTGTGATTTCCCTTGTGCTGCTTTCAAAATCAGACAGTTCCAAACTCTATGATTTCCCTTGTGCTGCTTTCAAAATCAGAGTTCCAAACTCTTTGACTTCCCATGTGCTGCTTTCAAAATCAAACATATGAACATAGGAGTGCCACTCAGTGTCCATGTACAATCTGTGAATGTTCATGAATACAGGAGTGCCACTCAGTGTCCATGCACAGTCTGCTAATGTTCATGAACACAGAGTGCCACTCAGTGTATTTGCACAGTCTGCCAAAGTTCTTGAACACAGGAGTGCCATTCAATGTCCATGTACAATCTGTGAATGTTCACGAAAACAGAAGTACCACTCAATGTCCATGCTCAGTCTGTGAATGTTCATGAAAACAGGAGTGCCACTCAGTGTCCATGCACCGTCTGCCAATGTTCATGAACACAGAGTGCCACTCAGTGTTTATGCATAGTCCATCAATGTTCATGAATACAGGAGTGCCACTCAGTGTCCATGCAAAAGCTATGAATGTTCATGAACAGAGGAGTGCCACTCAATGTCCATGCACAATACAGGAAGGTTCATAAACACAGGAGTGCCATTTAATGTCCTTGTGCAATTCACAAACATTCATGATGAATTTCATATACTTTTGAAGAACATTCATGAACTGAGTTCTGAGCTGGACAGAGGCAACATAGCCAAGAGGTTGGAGCACCAAGCTGTGACCCTTACAATCTAGCAGACCTGGGTTTGAATCCTACAACCTCCACTTGTAAACTTTGTGACCCTGAGCAAATCATGTAACCTCCCTTTGCCCCCCTGGACATAAGTAGAAACAAGCTTTGGCTCATTGTACCTTTTTTGGCTGAAAATTATAAAATGAATAATCCACAGAAATTATAAAATGAATAATACACAGAAATTCATTAATAGCTGATAACTGTTTTGACTGAGCATACATTTAGAAAAGCAAGTGTTAACAAGTAGCATCTAGATGTAGTTTATGGTGAAAGTTTTTAAAAGAAAAATTAGTTTTGTTAGCAGAAAAGGACCTGTAGGCCCAACCAGTCTGCCCCTTGTCCCTGCCTGTTCCAACACCGCTAACCTTAGTTGGTCATAGGTGTCACTTCTTCCCCTTGTTCCTCTACCTAATATGCCCTTGTGCCTATCCCACACACGCCTGAAGGTCCTAACACCCTTTGCCCCCATTACCTCCTCTGGCAGGCTGTTCCAGTCATTCACCACCTTTTCCATGAAGAAGTATTTTTGCACATCATTCCTAAATGCCACCCCCATTAGCTTAAGTGCATGCCTCCTTGTTCTAGTGCCTTTCTTTCTCTGAAACAGACCCTCCACTTGCACCTCGTTCACTCCTCTGAGGTACTTATAGGTTTCAGTCATGTCCCCTCTCGTTCTCCTCTCTTCCAGGGAGTACATATTGAGTTCCTGCAGCCTTTCTTTTTTTATGGCTTCTCATGCAACCCCCTCACAATTTTGGTTGCCCTCCCTTGTACGACCTCTACCCTTTTAATATCCTTGCAGAGGTCCAGCCTCCAGAACTGGACATAGTATTCCAGGTGGGGCCTCACCACTGAGCAATACAATGGCAACACCACCTCCCATCTCCTGCTAGAAATACCTGTCCCAATGCACTCCAGCATCCTGTTAGCCTTTCCCACTGCTTTGTCACACTGCCCATCCATCTTGAGATCATCAGATATGATGACCCCTAGGTCTATGTCTTGCTTGGAGACTGTAAGCTCTACTCCCCCATCTTTTACACAGCCCAAAGTGAATTACCTTGCACTTTTTGGCATTGAAACCCAGCTGCCACCCCAAGACCATTCCTCTAGTCTTCTCAGATCCCTTTGCATTCTCTCCACCCCTTCCTGAGGGTCAACCTTGTTAAAGATTTTTGTATCATCTGCAAAGAGACACACCTTCTCCTGAAGCTCCTCTGCAATGTCTCTCAGAGGAATGGAGGGTGACCGGCAGGGTGCCTCAGGGATCAGTGCTGGGACCAGTCCTCTTTAGAAGTGACACTGCAGAGGAGCTGGAAGGGAAGGTCTGCCTCTTTGTGGATGACACCAAAATCTACAATAGGGTAGCCACTTGGGGGGGTGGAAAAGATGAGCAGAGAACTGAGAAAACTAGAGGAGTGGCAGCTGGGTTTCAATGTGAAAAGGTGCAAAAAAATGCACTTAGGGTACACAAACCCAAGGGCGGACTACAAAATGGGAGGAGTGGTATTGATGACCACCAAGCAGGAAAGAGACCTAGGAGTAATCATAAAACATGACATAAAGGTGGCAAGCCACTATGACAAGGCAGTCGGGAGGGTTAGTGGGATGCTGGAGTGCATACGGAGGGGATCACCAACCGAATGATGGAGGTGGTATTGCCTCCCTGTAGATAGCTGGTAAGATCCCACCTAGAGTACTGTGGTCAGGTCTGGAGGCCACATCTCTAGTAGGACATAGACAGAGTGGAGGCAGGCCAGAGGAGGCAACTAAAATGGTGCTGGTCTGCATCAAAAGCCCTATGAAGAGAGACTGAAGGACTTCAATATGTACATCCTAAAACAGAGGAGGGGTGGGGGGGGGAGTATGATAGGGACCTTTAAATACCTCATGGGGGTAAATCAGGTACAGGACGGAAAAATTTTTCAGAGGAAAAGGTGCTCAGGAACAAGAGGATATGCTATGAAGCTGGAGGGGTAGATCCAAGACAGATGTGAGGAAGTATCTCTTCACAAAAAGAGTCTGGATTCCTGGATTCATGCATATTCAGTAGACGTGATGGGGGTGAAAACCGTGGCAGAGTTCAAGAATACATGGGATAAGCACAAGGGAATCATAGTGGAATGGATGAGAGGGAGGGACGAAGGAAGAACTGTAGATGAGGTACAGTCTGTGATAACTGTGTGCTTAGGGAGGAATGGGCAGACTGGATGAGCAATGCAGTCCTTACCTGCTGTGAAAGTGTGTTTCTATATGAATGTTGCTTATGAAGATATTGATGAGGACTGGTCCCAGCACCAAACCCTGAGGCACCCCACTAGTCACTCTCCTATCAAGTTACTATTTACCTCCACCCTTTTCCTCCTATCCCTTTACCAGTTTGATACGCAGCTTGTCACTCTCTCCCCCACTCCCAGGCTGCTTAGTCTCCTAACTAGCCTCCCACGTGGCACAGTGTCAGAAGCCTTACTGAAGTCCAGATAGACGATGTCCACTGGTTTTCCTTGATCCACCTCCCTGGCACCCCAGTCAAAGAAATCTATGAGATTAGTTTTACATGACTTCACCCCATAAAACCACAATGCCAGTGGTCCTGCAACCCTTTTGCCTCTAGGTGCTCCACAAGCCTCTCCTTCAGTAGTGTCTCTATTAACTTCCTCACCACTGATGTGAGACTGGCTGGCCTGTAGTTGCTAGCATTCTCCCTTCTGTCGCCATTGTGCACAGGGACATCAGTCCTCCTCCAGTCCTCTGGAACTGCCCCCATCACCACTGAGGTGCTAAAAAGTACTGCCAGAGTGGTGGCCAACACCATGCTCAGGTCCTTTAGAACCCTTGGATGAATCCCATCTGGCCCCATCATCTTATTCTCCTTTAAGGTTTCCAATCCCTTCTGGACCCTTTCCACTGACAATGGACATCTGTCCATCCCCTCCCCCCCCGGGTGCTTAGTACAGCATACTGGTACATCCCCTCCACTCATTACTGTGCAGACCAAGCAGAAGTAATCATGCTCAGCCCACCCCCGCCCATCCTGATTCTCACTATTTCTCACCTTGTCTTCCTTATTTCCCCCACATACCTGAAGACGGTCTTGTCCCCTTTTTGTCCTCCTTAGCCATTTTCTCCTTTGTTTCACAGCCAGATGGACTTTTGATTTTGTGTACTAGATCTGTAGCCACAGGGAAGCATAGGGTCCAGAGGGCCCAGTGTGAAGAAAGCTGTGACTGATTCTATTGTCAACATATGGTGAGCCACACTTCCCTACATCCAAAGAGTATAACACAATGAGGTACTGGCTTTGAGCTGTAACTTGTACTTTGGATAGGAGGCTATGGGCTGGGGTTGAGGGGGTTGGCATTAGGGTTGACAACCCCAAGAAAGACTCCACCACTGGCTCCCCAATACTCCGGAGGCCCAAAGCCCTAATATTTTTTCATTTTCCTACTTTGTGTTTTTTAACGTAGATAGATGCGTGTATATATATATATATATATATGCCACTGTGGAAGGGCCCTGGGCTTCAATTTATAGGACAACAGTGAACAAATTGTCAGTATAGCCATCTTATTACCCTACCTCATGAACCCGGTACAGAAATGTTTTGAATTCCTGCCAAAATGTAATTCCGTGCAACTGCAACACTGCAACACCATTCCGTGCCACATGTGCGAAAACATACAGTATTTTGGCCAGTATTTGAAAAATGACAGCTGTGACATACATGAAGTGGGGTAATAAGTGGGCTGATTTAAGAAGGGGTTAGAATAACCCAAGGTAGCTGCATCAAAAGAGCTTGACGCAAGTGGTGACTTGCGTCATCACTTGCGTCGTGTGATTTAAAAAAAAAAATTATGTTAATGCATCATTTAGGGTTGAGGATATAGCACAAAAGTAGGGGAATATGAGACTAGTTTCCAACCCTAAACTCTGCCCCACCCCAAAGTGAATGAGGGGTGGAGTCTTATTTGGGGTTCTCAACCCTAATGCTCACCCCACTGCAGTAGCAGAAAAGCTGAGGTGTGATGGAGACAGATGTGTATGTTTCACGAGTGCATAGAATGGAGTCAGCATTAGAGTTAAGAACCCCAAGGAAAACTCCACCCCTCATTCACTTCAACGGTGGGGCAGAGGTCTTAGGGTTGGAAACCTTAATGTCATATTTCCTTACTGTTTTTGCTTTATCCTCAATGCTAATTGATGCATTAACGTAGTTTTTTGCAAAGAAGTTCCTTACTTTTTAAGATAGTGTAATTGTAGCCTTATTTGTCTGTGCTCCATCCCCCCATAGATGTGTATATGTATGTTGCTGTGGCAGGACAACAGTGATCAAATTGTCAGCATAGCCAGCTTATTACCATACCTCATGTACCCGGTACAGAGAATTTTCGAGTCTCCGCCAAAACGTAATTCCATGCAACTGCAACGCCATTCCATGCCACAGGTGCGAAACACATTTTGGCCAGGATTTGAAATATGACAGTTGTGACGTACATAAGGTAGAGTAATAAGATACAACCACACCTTTGTTTGTTATACAAGTCTCTGCTAAGGTGCACCTACATTGTTTACTTGTTTGTCAAACACAGCATTGCTGTTTGACTGAGCTACTAGATTTGTGACTTTCTAAGGGGCCAAAAGATGTCTATGTTGAAAATTGGTGTAAAAATATTTACAATTTTCAAAGTTACAAGCGTGCGTAGTAAAGTTGCAACAGATGTTTATAACTCTATCATTTGTACATATTTCAACCCCAAATTTTCAACATAGCCTTTTTATGACCCCACCACATGAACAAGGACAGGAAACATTTTCAAATCCTACCTGATAGGTGACTTCGTCAAGCGACCATAAAATCACCTTTTGGGCGGGAGTTGCATAATGACAATAATAATAATAATAATATCTTTATTTTTAAGGCGCCTTTCAAAAACCAAGGTGCTGTACAAATAAGATCAAATAAATCAAGTAAAACATTTCAAATCAGACAAACATCAACATACTAGTACAAATCAATCAGCTAATCACTTCCATAAGCCTGGTGCCATAAATAAGTCTTTAAAGCTGATTTAAAACTTTCCACAGTCGTGCACTCCCATAACTGACGAGGTAGAGAATTCCATAATGTGGGAGCCATGAACATGAAAGATCTGGCTCCCGAAGATTTCAAACGCAATTTAGGTATCTCTAGCAACCCCTCGCCGGCTGAGTGAAGTGATTGCCCAGGGCAGTAGGGGACCAGGAGCTCTTTCAGATAGTCCGGGCCCAGTCCGAGTAGGGCCTTAAAGGTCAGCAAGCCAACTTTAAAGGTGATCCGCCACTGAACAGGCAGTCAGTGCAGATCGCGCAGCACCGGCGTAATATGACTCGACTGAGATGATCCTGTCAAAAGCTGGGCTACTGCGTTCTGCACTAGCTGCAGGTGGCAGATTTCCACCCCTGAAAGCCCTAGGTGTAGGGAATTGCAGTAATCTAAGTGAGAGGACACAAAGGCGTGAACCAAAACAGGAAGGTCGCTGGACAGAACCAGATGTTTAATCCTGGAGATATTCCTAGGATGTTAAAAGGAAGATTTGACGACAGCTGACACCTACAATTGCAGGGTCAGCCCTTCGTAAAAAATCATCCCCAGGTTAGGCACCCGGTTAGAGGTCGGGAGAGGGACTCCCCCGAGAACAAGTCCCGAGGAAGACCCACTACCCAGACCTCCTGTCCAGCGACCAGGTTCCACAACCATCACTTCAGTCTTACCCGAGTTCAACTTCAGCCAGCTCATATCCATCCACTCCTGGATTTCTTTGAGACAGTTGTTAAAGACTGAGAAAGCACTACCCTGGTCAGGTACAAAAGACAGGTAGAGCTGGGTATCATTGGCATAACAATGAAACCTCAGTCCATACCTTCTTACAATGTCTCCGAGGGGTATCATGTACACCGCGAACAACCTGGGTGACAAAACTGAACCCTGAGGAACCCCACAAGACAGAGACATTGGATCTGAAGAAAATATTCCAGATACCACTCTCTGAGTTCTTCTGGTAAGGAAAGATGTAAACCACCTGAGGACAGATCCAATTATTCCACAGATGTACCTCAGACGGCTAAGTAACAACCCATGGTCCACGGTGTCAAATGCTGATGACAGCTCCAGAAATGAGTCATATTGTTCATGCGGTGGGGTTCCCAAAAGACCTTGCTGAAGTTGAAAACCCCATTGAAATACACTGAACCACATTTACCTTAGTTTCTCATACTTACATAGAAACATAGAATTCGATGGCAGATAAGGACCGCTTGGCCCACCTAGTCTGCCCATTTCCCTACCTAACGGATAAGCTGCAGATCCTAGTTAACCAACAGCCTACTTCCTCCTATCCCCCACTAGAATTGCCTTATGTCTGTCCCATGCATTCTTGATTTCCTCCACTGTTTTTGACTTTACAGCCTCCTCAGGAAGGCTGTTCCATGTATCCACAACCCTCTCCATGAAGAAATAATTCCTCACATTACCTCTGAGCCATCCCCCCTCTATCTTCAAATTGTGCCCCCTTGTTTTTGAAGATCTCTTTTTCTGAAAGATGCTACCCTCTTGGACTTTGTTGATTCCCTTGAGGTATTTGAAAGTTTCTATCATGTCCCCCCTCTCCCTCCTTTTCTCGAGGCTATACATCTTTAGTTCCTTTAGTAAGCTACTGCAGTCGCCAGTTCCAGCAGCAAGACGTGTCTTCGATCAGAGAGTGGATCTTGAACCTGGGACCTGTTCAGGTAAGTGGGGGTGTGTGGTGGTATACTGGGTATGTGGGGTGGAGGGTGCTGAATGAGAGATGGTTGTTGGGGGATCATATCGGCGAGGAATCATTTATTTAAAAAAAAAAGCATTGAGTACAGTTTTCTTTATTTCAGGTACTGGGACACCATCAGCAGGGGAGGGGTACCACTAGACACCAGGGAATATCATGGTACAAAGAGGAGAGGGATCGACAGGTGGGGGTGCCACTAGGCACCAGGGAAACAAAAGGAGAAGGGGAATGGGGATTGGAGGATGGGAGTGCCACTAGACACCAATGAAATACATAACAGCACCAAGGACTGCAGAAGAATGCAAGGCAAGGATTCTCAAGTCACAAACTAGGATCTTTTTTCATAACTCGTGATACAGAAAACAATTCTTTTTTTTGTAGCACACGCTTATGAAAAAATATTCATAATAGTAAAAAGAACATTTCTTGGGCATGTCTGCAACTGTGAAGTACAGATTACACCTAGGTCCCAGTCACCAAGATAGATGTGTTGGTGTCTCTCAATGGTGTCAGTTTTGTAGCTTTTGAATTTTTTTTAAATGGAAACAAGATGGCGACAAACAAAAAAGGAATATTTCAATATGAAACAGGACTCCTTTTTCATTTCATACAGCAATCCTGCAGTGCTTACTGAGAATGCTCAGAAAGTTTTTTTCAAAATTTAAAAATTAAATAACCTTGAAACAGATTATTTTTTCATCAGAATAGCAAAATGACATCTTTGGGCTAGTCCCTTTCTGCCCTGAAAATTTCAGACCAAGATTTCAAACTGTCTGGGCTATTGGCAAGTTCAAAGAGAATCCCAGCAAAGTCAATCACCTAAAAGTGCATTTTTCACTTCTCCAGAACTCAGAAACAGCACATCAGACCAGAACGTAACTTGCCACATCCAGAGTTCTACCCTGAACGATGGGGCATGCAAATTTTTATATAAATCCATTAAATGTTTGCAAAGTTATTAAAGTGCAAAATTTGGGAATTAGCATTGAAGTGCCTACTCAACACTAACTATATGGGCACAAATGTGTCCCTACTATATGCAATAGATAACCCACTCTAGGGTGTGCAGTTGTGCTCTGATATACGCATGCCTTGTTGTGCATTATTACACACGAGGCCACAGGCCAAGTTCGTCAACCACCCAAGGCGTGTATATATCAGAGTGCGACTGCATACCCTAGGGTGGGTTATCTATCTTATAAAATGGCAAAATTGATTTGGAGGGGGGTGAAAGTGCAGGTGTACGGTCGTGCTCTGATATATGCATGGTCATGTGATGGGCTGCAACCAATGTGCAGACATAATTTGTCCTATTTTATAAAAATATATATATATATATATACACACACAGTATATATATATATATATATATGTATATATATATATATATATATATATATTTATACAATAGGGGTGAAGTGATATGCTATGAAGTAAATGGTGTTATTTTCACAGCCATTGTATAACCACTGTGATGACATCACCACTGTGGATTTATTTCCTGATAATCCCACAGTGTCTACGTCACCGGCAAATATACAACAATGGTGATGTCACCAGAGTGAGACCATCTACACTGCAGCCTGCATTTAATAGCTTCACAGTTTCTCTTTCTCATTGAATCCTGCAACTACCTCAATTAGCATTGTAAAAGACAATCACCTGTGTCTCATAGTTATTCTGACAATCCTAGCCCATTACTGTGCTGCTCTAATCTTCAAACCAGACTCCTTCATAAACCAGTTTCTCCTTCTGAGTGCTGACTGCAACAGTTTCCCTGTCTCAGTGAAGCCAGCAACAAAGGCCCTGTCCACACTACCCCTCTGTAACGTTGCAGAGTGCCCAAACTGTTACTGCAATGGTTTGCATTTACACCTGTAACGTTACAGAAGGCGTTTTCATAACCGTTGTTGAAACCATGTATGAGGTGGTTTCAACAACGGTTATGAAACCGGTTACACCTTGGTAACGTTACCGGGTGTAGTGTGGACGCGTGGCACCGGTCCCCTTGCGCAGCGCGAGCTGCATTATGGGATAGGGTGCCACGGTAATGGTCGCCCAGCTCCCGAAGTGTGGACCGGCGGTACTGGTCCCGTAATGGACACCATGGCAGTGTGGACACACTGCACCGCTCCCCGGTTGTAACAGTTTCTATCCGTTTTGGGGTCTGAGCAGTGCAGTGTGGACAGGGCCTTACTGAATAAACAGTCTGTTTCTCACTCCTAGCTGCAGGTAACACAATTATCATTGCAAATCACATGCATCTGTTTCTCATAGTGTCTAACAGTCTCAGCCCATTCAGAAACACTTTCACACACTCAGACCGCACACAAACAGTGTTGTCAGTATAGCCTAGAGTTTAGAGTAACAAGCAATGAACAAACTTCCTACATCCACTAGCCCAGTCCAGTGTTTGATTCTCACAACTTCCATTTCAATACTGTGTGACTCTGAATAAATCACTTAACTGCCCAGTGCTTCCCAGGTCCCCCCTTAAAACTTACCCAGTTACCAAAATAAAAAAACGGAGTAAACAGGGAGAAAACACAGACAAAAATGTTCCTAATGGATAGTAGCCCTATTGTATAAATCACACACATGATGAGCAACTTGTGGAATATGGCAAACATTTGCACTCGTGCAGAGTGAACTGCAATAATATCACTCGTACCTTCGACACTCATGATATTATCACAGTTCACTCTGCACTCATGCAAATATTTTCCATATTCCACACTTATCATCAAGTGTCCCCTATATATATATATATATATATATATATATATAGGGACACATGATGAGGAGTGTGAAATATATATACACACACACAGTGCACCGCTTATATCGGGCACATCGGTGCATATGCTACCTGCCCGCTACAGGCAGTAGTCGTTATATCGTAAGTGGGGGAAAAACATAAAAAGTAAACAAAGCACAAACAAGTAAAGTTGCACTTTTGGGGGGATATTTTACTTGTGCAGTGAGGTACTGTGGTACAGAGCAAAGTGAAGGAACATAAAGTGCAGTAATCTCATAAGTCCATCTCATATTGTATAGTAATTCATTCAAAGTATTCAGTAGTCTTAGCTTGCATTGTGGACTTGATACCGTATGGCTGCCAGACCTTTTCAGTAGCCGCAAGCACATTCCAGTCCAGAACCATCACTGGATGTTATTCCATCACCCAACGGAGAGTAAGAAAGCACTCCTCACATCTGCTGGCGTGACCCTGTATTACTCGCTGCTGTCTGTGTCCATCCTCAACCTCTTGTGTCACTCACGTGCCTTCAACCACCTGATCTGTTGGCTTAGCTTTGGCATTGAGTCCATTTTTTGCAAAAGCTCTACCTTTTCACCTAATTACAGGGCTTTCTGTTTTGGTGTCATTCTGCAACAGATGATCAACAGTGGCACCTCTCCAAACACTTTGTAACACAATACAAAAGAGTTTGCTAGTGCATACTTAAATGTACTCACCAAGATGTTAATTGCACCACTTAATGGAAACTGTCTGTACCACTTAAGGTAAGTGGTTTGCTGTCTCAATTGCTTATTTACAATAGGCAACATTGTAAACAGCAATTAGTTTTTGAATTTTGCCCAATAAAAGCAGCTTCCCATTGTATCAGTGGGCGGTATAAGTGGCATGAACTGTATATGCTTACAGTATATACACACACACACACCTATATATATATATATATATATATATATATATAAACATATATATATACACACACACACATATTGCAAAAAACTTCATTAATGCGTCAGTTAGGGTTAAAGTGACAAAAGCAGGGAAATGTGGTGTTAGGGTTTCCAACCCTATCATACCACCCCCACCCTGCACAGACAAAGAGGCACTGGGGAGCAGTATTGGGGTTGCTGGCCCTAACACACACCCCATTCCATTAGAAAGTAAGCTGGGTGGGTACAGCATAGGAGAATAGGGTGAGCATTAGGGCTGATGACCCCAGTGCCACCCCCGATGCTTCTTCATCTGTGTAGGGTGGGGTGTTAGAGTTGGAAACTCTAGCACCACATTTCCCTACTTTTGTCACCTTAACCCTAACTGATGCAGTAATGATTTTTTTTTTGCAATTTATTTCCTTACTTTTTGAGGTAGTATAATCATATCCTAATTTGCTTGTTGAAGCACAGGGCCCTCCCATTTCTCCATAAATGTATATACATAGCTATAGGAGTGCAGGACCCTCTAGGCCCTGCACTTCCATTTATAGGACAAGAGTGATAACATTGTGAGCATAGCCATATTATTACCCCACCTGATGTACAAAGTACAGAAAATATTCAAATCTCCACTGAAACGTTAGTCTGCACAAGTGCAATGGCATTACGCGCCACAGGTGCGAAAACACATTTTGGCCAGGGTTTGAAAAATGACAGCTGTGCCATACACTTGGTGTGGTAATAAACACTCTATGTTGAAAATTTGGTGTCAAAATATGTTACATTTATAAAGTTATGAGTGTGCGTAGTGAAATTGCAATGAATGGCCATTTTTTGAGATTTTGACACCGAATTTTCAATGTGGCCTTTTGAGGACCCCACCTCATGAACAATATGACTGTCATTATGCAAATCCCACCCAAAAGATGAATTTGCCAAGGGACCATGAAATCACCTTTCAGCCAGGAGTTGCATACTGACAATCATATTATTCATGAGGAGGGGCCCCAAAAGGCTGTACCATCACTGTGTCTGGAAAAATGGCTGCAGCCACTAGAGTGGGTAGAACAAAACCTTCTATCTCTTCCTTGAAAAATATTTAAGACACTTCTGAGATGATTAAATCTGATTCAGCATCTTTATTATCTCTGCATAAAACAAAAAACATGGGAAGCCTGAATGATGTTAACCAGAGCGTTACTATTCTTATCAATATGATATCTAAGTTGGACCAAAAACTTGATGGTAAGCTGTCTCCTATACTGCACCCATTTCAGCTTATTTACTTACGGAATGGGGTAAGCATTATGGCCGTTGACCCCAAAGCACACCCCCTGATGCCTCTTGGCGTGTGCAGGGTGGAGGTGGGTTGTTAGGGTTTGAAACCTTAACTTCGTATTTCCCTCCTTTTTACAGTTTGATATCAACCCTAACTGATGCATTAATGTAGTTTTTTTGCAAAGAATATATCTATACACATATATATACATACATATATATATATATATATATTATATATATATAGTTCATAAGTAAATAAGCTGAGATAGGTACAGTATTGGAAAATGGAGTGAGCGTTAGGGTGGGCGACATCAAGGCACACCCCTGACACCTGCTGGTGAGTGCAGTGTGGGAGTGGAGTGTTAGGTTTGGAAACCGTAATGCCTCATTTCCCTATCTTTGTGGTTGTATCCCTAACTAGAGCATTAACACAGTTTTTTGCAATGTATTTCCTTACCTTTTAAGATAGTATAATAGTACCCTTATTTGCCTGTGGGAGCGCATGACCCTCAGGGCCCTGCGTTTCATTTATAGGGCAACAGTGATGAAATTGTCAACATAGTCATCTTATTAACCCACTTCATGTACCCAGAAAAGAACATTTTTGAACCCCCGCCAAAATGTAATTCTGCACAACAGCAACATCATTCTGTGCCACAGATGCGAAAACACATTTTGGCCAGGATTTGAAAAATGACAGCTTTGACATACATGAGATGGGATAACAAGCAGGCTATGTTGAAAATCTGGGGTCAAAATATTGGAAATTTTCAAAGTTACGAGAGTGCATAGCGAAATTGCAACAAATGGTCATAACTTTGGCATTTTTACATATTTTGACCCAAATTTTTAACATAGCCTTCTTATGACCCCACCTCACGAATATGACTGTCATTACACAAATCCTGCCTGAAAAGTGAATTCATCAAGCGACAGCAAAATCACCTTTTAGGCAAGAGCTGCATGACGACAGTCATATTGTTCATAAGGTGGGGTCCCCAAATGGCTGTGTTGAAAATTTGATGCCATAATGTACAAAAATGGCTGAGTTATGAATAAAAGTTGAAACCCCCACTGAAATACATTGAACTGCATTTACCTTAGTTTCTCATACTGCAGTCACCAGTTCTAGCAGCAAGACCTGATTTCGATAGGAGAGTGGATCTCGAACCTAGGACCTGTTCAGGTGAGTGAGGGCATGTGGGTGTGTACTGGGGGGTGTATGGAGGTGGGGGGGCTGATTGGTGAGGGACCTTTTTGTTTTACAGGTTTAAAAAAAAGAACATTGAGGGAAGAGTGTCATGTTTTGCCTGCAGTGAGAGGGTGGTGGGATTCCACTAGACACCAAGGAAAGCCAGAACGATGATCAGTGGGTGGGGACACGACTAGACACCAGGGAATTTAATAATGGAAAATGAGGAGGTGATTTATGGGTAGGGGAGTGCCACTAGACACCAGGGAAAGCTGGAACGGCGTTCATTGAGTGGGGGCATGCCACTAGATAGTGGACATCAGGGAATACGTTTATTGATTTATGGGGAGTTGGGGAGAGCGATTGGTGGGTTGGGGTGCCACTAGACACCAGGGAATCTAATGGAAAATCGGGAGGTGATCTGTGGGTGGAGGGGTGCCACTAGGTACCAGGGAAAGCCGGAACAGTGATCGGTGGGTGGGGGTGCCACTAGACACCAGGTAATATTTTTATTGATTTATGGAGAGTTGGGGACAGTGATCGGCAGGTGGGGGTGCCACTAGACACCAGGGAATACATTTATTGATTTATGGGGAGTCGGGGACAGCAATCAGTGGGTGGGGGTGCCACTAGATACCTGGGAATACATTTATTGATTTATGGAAAGTTGGGAACAACGATCGGCAGGTGGGGGTGCCACTAGACACCGGGGAATACATTTATTGATTTATGGGGAGTCGGGGACAGCAATCAGTGGGTGGGGGTACCACCAGATACCTGGGAATACATTTATTGATTTATGGAGAGTTGGGGACAGCGATCGGCAGGTGGGGGTGCCACTATACACCAGGAAATATATTTATTGATTTAAGGGCAGTCGGGGACAGCAATCAGTGGGGGGGTTGCCACTAGATACCTGGGATTACATTTATTGATTTATGGAGAGTTGGGGACAGCGATTGGCAGGTGGGGGTGCCACTAGACACCAGGGAATACATTTATTGATTTATGGAGAGTTGAGGAGAGCGATCGGAGGAGGGACTGCCACTAGACACCAGGGAATCTAATAATAGAAAATGGGGAGGCAATCTGCAGGTCAGAGGTGCCACTAGACACCAGGGAAAGTTGTAATGGTGATTGGTGGGTGGGGGGGTGCCACTAGATAGTGGACACCACAGAATACATATACTGACTTATGGGGAGTCGGAGAGAGCAACTGACAAGAGTGGAGGGGCCACTAGACACCAGGGAATCTAATGGAAAATGTGGAGAAGATCTGTGGGTGGGGGGTGCCACTAGACACCAGAGAATATATTTGTTGATTTATGGGGAGTTGGGGACAGTGATTAGAAGGTGGGGGTGCCACTAGACACCAGGTAATACATTTATTGATTTATGGGGAGTCGGGGACAGCAATCAGCAGGTAGGGGTGCCACCAGATACCTGGGAATACATTTATTGATTTATGGAGAGTTGAGGAGAGCGATCGGTGGGGAGACTGCCACTAGACACCAGGGAATCTAATAATGGAAAATGGGGAGGTGATCTGCAGGTCAGAGGTGCCACTAGACACCAGGGAAAGTTGTAATGGTGATTGGTGGGTGGGGGGGTGCCACTAGATAGTGGACACCACAGAATACATATATTGATTTATGGGGAGTCGGAGAGAGCAATTGACAAGAGTGGAGGGGCCACTAGACACCAGGGAATCTAACGGAAAAAGTGGAGGTGATCTGTGGGTGGGGGGTGCCACTAGACACCAGGGAATACATTTGTTGATTTATGGGGAGTTGGGGACAGAGATCGGAAGGTGGGGGTGCCACTAGACACCAGGTAATACATTTATTGATTTATGGAGAGTTGGGGACAGCGATCAGCAGGCGGGGGTACCACTAGACACCAGGGAATACATTTATTGATTTATGGAGAGTTGGGGACAGCGATCGGCAGGCGTGGGTACCACTAGACACCAGGTAATACATTTATTTATTTATGGATAGTTGGGGACAGCAATTGGCAGGTGGGGGTGCCACTAGACACCAGGGAATACATTTATTGATTTATGGGGAGTCGGGACAGCTGTCAGTGGGGGGGGTGCCACTAGACACCAGGGAAGACATTTATTGATTTTTGAGGAGTTTGGGACAGTGATCAGTAGGTGGGGGTGCCACTAGACACCAGGGAAAAGGGCAGCTTATAGCTCACACTGCCGCCGTCAGCATGAGTTCAGCTGTGGCTGCAGAAGTGAAGAAATTCCCCGCTGTTCTCATACAGAGAATGCAGGGGAAGCACTACTACTAAGCTGGGCACTCATGACTTTGAGTGCACAGAAAATGTATTTCTTGCCATAATGTCAATAAACAAACATCAGACTCTAGCTAAACGACTCCCGGTTAGCTAGGTTCTGATGTTTGGTTTTATAAATCTCAGCACTTTTACATATTTTCCACGTTTTTCAGTTTGTGGAAAAAATGAACATGATGGCAGCTGGCAGGGCACCAAAAATATCTGGTACCCTGCCAATCCAGTGGTGCGAAACCAAAAACTAGTATTTGAGGCATCAAATTTTTACTTTCGCTACACGTTATCTGAAAACCACTACTGTTGGAAAACATTAAATTTGAAAGCCGTATAACTCGGGAACCTTTTAATATTTTTTCGCCAGGCCTGTCAAAGGCACTACCTTGGAACATGACATGTCCCCTGCAAGTTTGGAGAAAAAATTGTATACCATGTAGGCTGTAGGGGAAAGCAAAAAAAAACGAACATGTTAAGTGTAGGAAATAAGTTAGACATGCAGATCTCAGAAACCACACAAGCTGCAACCACAAATATTTCCACAGATTAAGACCCTGCCTCCTAGACCACACATAAAAACATTCAGTTCATTTTGTCAAACGGAGCCAAAGATATTAATGTGCAAATTTAAGGGTTTAACATTGAAGAGGCTACTAAGCCCTAACTATAGGGGCACTACCATGCCCCTGTAAAATATATATATATATATATATATATATATATATATATATACACACACACACACACACACACATATGTGTGTGTATAGTTATATATATATATGTATATATATCATACACACACATATATACATATATCTGATATACACATATATAGATATATATATATATATATCTATATATGTGTATATATATATATATATATATATATATATATATATATATATAGAACATTGATCTTCTAAATTGCCTTGAACAATTAAAGCTATACACTAGTGTAGAGGTGATGTATGATATAACAAAACTCATTTTGTACCTGGAACTGATATTACTAGGACTGCAAGTCAAGCAAACAAAATAGAAAAATACTTTGAAATATGGTTCAGACTATCTGATTTTTCAAAGGTATGTTTTTTTTTCATTTGAATAGAGAACCTCCCATCAGTGTTGTGAGAAATGATAACATTTTGCTATTGTATGATGATTACCGTCATTGTATGTTTATTCTAGAAGACCTAATGACTTTATGCGCAAAAAAGCTTGGAGGCAAAGTTTAATAAAACAAAGCATACATTAACATAAGCTTAAATTGACAGCAGCTGGGGGATTTCAAAGGAAAATGTGTGGAGTTTGCCTTTGTTTATAATTCCAGCCCAGAGGTGTTTTAAATCTGTAGATTTCTAAATATCTCAAGCCGCAGTACCTTGGGGCTGAAGAAAAAACTTGTTACAGCACCGTGTGAGTGTTTTATGTCTCAAATGCAATTACATCTGACCAGCCAGATTTTCAGAGTGAAGCAGCCATGGTCTAGCATTATTTACAGAGTAAGCCTAGTAAGTGCTTTTGAACTGAATCTTCACTTTAGAACGCACTTATAAACTGGGATAATAACAGGGCCCATTCCTTGGTATCAGCTGAGCATGCAAATAGACAAGGAGCATAATCCAGTATATGCCGCATGAAGGGACTCCAAGGAATTCCTGGAATACTTTTATTTGAACCAAAAGACAGGAAAAACTGTGAAAAACCAAGTATGGGGAATAGAGGGAAGCACCAGTCATTCTTCCATTAGCTAAGTGTTATTCCCTCGACTCAGATGCCTTATAATGCATTAGACAGCCACTTCTGTCTCAGCAGTAATAATATTTCCAGATAAAGAAATGATAGACTTAATCCTGCCTCCCCAAGTGTAGTCACGGCCTACCCTTTCATCAGCACAAATACACTGCCTTTGATGTGCGTCAGTAAGTGGAAAAGGAAAGACTACCATTTACTGTTGGTGAACCCATGTAACACACTGAACATGCAGCCTCAGTGTGGTTCTGCATTATAAGTAGATTAGATTAAACCAGACTAGAATAGACTCGAATAGGATAGGATAGAATTGAATAGGCTTTATAAAGCATGTTTTGCACACACTGCATCCCAAATCACTTTACACATTTAAGAGTTAGAAACCTGCAATGCAGAGACTGTATTGTGGTATACTGTACATGCAGCAGACAAAAATCACACTACTAAAATGCTGGCAAGGACACTGGTGGTAACTAACTCCCTAGCAGCAGTGTCAGTGGCTCAGTAGGTAGATACTCGCCTCTGAGGCTGGGAGATCAGAGGGCTGTGGGTTCAGTTCCCACATCTGGCACTTTGGTTAATATCCTAGCACTGACACTGTAGTGCAGCATGAGAGGGATGCTACACTTCTGAGATGCCGTCTTTCGGATGAGATGTTAAACTGAGGTCCCATCTGCCTGGATTGGTGGTAGTTCAGGTGGTTGTTAAAGATCCCATGGCACTTATCGAAAAGAGTAGGGGAATTTTTTATTGAACACAATAAATCCAACCATTTACATACATATATTTCCAGTTATATAATAACCATCAATATTTAACAAAATACATTCTATGGGCTGGATATTCAAAGGGGTTGTGCCTGGTGCAACAGGGTGCACCATGCGCAACCCCCCAATGTGCCCCGGCGTGATATTCAAAGGGGTGAGGTGCACAGCGCAACCCCCGATGAGCTGGGGCGCATTGGCAGTGTATGCGGCACAGATGCAGGGGACGTGCCCATGCATATGTGACACATCCGGATATTCATCCCGGGATGTGCAGCACATATGCTGGCGCAACCCCTACATGCGCCAGACACAGGGGCTCAAAGTTGAGCCGAAAATCATGAGCTCAAACGCTGGCCACCTACAGGCAGGCAGCTGTAGTGCAAGGCGCAACACAACAGCCGCCAGCCTTGGGTGGCCACCCGCCCAGCAGGTACACCGGCCACAGGCACCCAGACCTCCTGGTAGTCTAGAGACCCCCCACCCTGCATGCCCAATCTCGGGCATCCATACACATAACAGCACATCCCGGTGGTCTAGTGGCCACCCCCATGTCCGATCGTGGGCATCTGTAAGAGGCTCACAACTCACTGGTGGTCTATCAGTAACCCACATGCCCGATCACGGGCTGACGTAGGACAGCATCCCTGGTGGCTAGCGGTAACCCACCGTCGGCCGTTGGAGCTGGCGATGACAAAGTGAATTACCTGGTGATCCAGTGGTACCCCCACCCACCCACAGAGGTCCCCCGCCACCCAGCATCTCCCCGTCATTGGCAGGCGGCAGCACCTGCCCAAAGCCGCCCAGCTGCCTGCCGAATGACAGTGTGCAGTATGATCTGTATGCCTACTGGTCCATGCAGTGGACCAATGGGCGTGCAGACCATACTGTACTACACAGGCCTGATATGTGAATGAATGTAGATGGTGGGTCTATTACAGATGCCCACGTTCAGGCATGGGGGTTACCGCTAGACCACCAGCGAGTGGTAAGTCTCTTACAGATGCCCGCAATTGGGCATGGGGGGGGACCGCTAGACCACCAGGGTGTGCTGTTATATGCAAAGATGCCCACAATCAGGTGTAGAGGAGCGGGGGGGCTGCAATGGCACAACAGGGTGTTGATTCCTGACAGCTGCAGCTTGGCAGGGTGCCAGGTGCAATTCACCGGGGATTGGTGCATCGCATGCAAATGGGGCCATAATGACATGCAAATGGCCCCATTTGTGCCTTGCATGTATTATGGCCTCATTTGCATGCCCCAGGCTGAATATTGCGGGTGATGCACCTAGCGCAACTGCACTTGCGCTGGCGCATTTCCCTGCTCTGTTTCTGTGGCTTGCACTGGCACAGTGCCACTGCACCATGCACAGTGTGTGCACCCTCCGTGCCATATTCAATAGAATATTGCCTGGTCCTTACTCTGGCACAGCCCTGTTGCACTGCATCCCAGCTTGGGCCACTGCCCCGTGCAGTCTGAATATCCGGGCCTATATATATTTCTCTTCTTATGTTACTGGAAAGTCATTATCTGTTATCCAAGGCATCACCTTCCATAATTCACATAACAAAGTTCTCTCCATTTTATTCTTTTCTTCCTTGTAGATTGCTTGTAGGTCCTTCATTATTTTATTATATAACTCTGTGTGACGCCCTTGTTTTTGTTGCAGAGTGAACCCACACCTCATTATCCATATAGTCCACTTAAAGGTTGTCATAATTACTTGCAACATACTTATTGTCCAAATACCCCATTTTCTGTCAATTACTCCATACATTAAATTTTCACAAGTTACAGTGCTAATAACAGTCTCTCTCCATTGATCTGCAACATATTTCCAGAAACCCTTTATAAATGAACATAAAAAAAATAAGTGTGTATCCCTGGTGTCCTGGCCAAGTTTCCCTCATTCGCTAAAAATACCACCAACAGATTAATCTGGTTCAATTTCAGTTGCTTACCATCTGTATCCCCCCCCCCGGTCGCCTCTGAAAAAGGGACTTCTAGGCCCAGTGGGCTTACCGTGTCAACGAAATTCAACAAACAAACAAACACTTCCCAGTTAGCTTACATGTTGCCCCCACCCCAGAACTCCAACAGGAAATTGAGGGCTGACTGGAAGACAAGGGGTCCTAATTTTGTTCTTTTTTAATTAATTTAGCCGTTAGGAGATATATTCTTAGAGCACTGCCACATGCCACAACTCACTGCTCCTCATGGCGCTGGGGATTCACTCTGGTGCTGGCACAAGCATAGACTGACGCTGCTTGGGGTTGTTGCAAGTGAGTTGGCACCCATAGCTGCGTGGGATACATTGCCAGCTGTCACTGTGAATCTTTGGTTGTCTTTCTGAGGGTTCACAATACAATTCAACTATGGCTGCTAAATAAACAGGGCAGGATGTTTAGAGGGACGACTTAGACACAAATTCTTCCATGTGCATTTACGCAACTGTGACAAAACTCAGAATCCACATTTAAAAAAAATTATCCCGAGCTTTTGCAACAGTTTTTGTGATTTACAACAGCTTGCATTAAAAAAGTTACACATGCATAACCTTTTGAAGAGAAAAGTGAAAGGAAAAGTATGACTCCCAATGGGACTTGAACCCAGGCCCCTGGTATACTGTGCCAATGCTCTAACTCCTAAGTTATTGGAGGCTCAGTGATTAGCAGGCTTCTGGGTTTTCCCTTGAGGCACACACATTCCTTTCTATGTGTTGCGTAGCCAGCAACTTAGGCATATGTCAGAGACACCAGACAACTTTCTCAGTGCAGTAAAGCCACTGCGAGGCAATTTTAAATCAAGATGGAAATGTGAAAGAAAAACTGTGATTTCCACTGGGGCTTGAACCCAGGCCCCTGGCATACCATGCCAGTGCTCTAACCCCTAAGCTATGGGAGGCTGAGACATATGCCTAAGTTGCTGGTTACACAACACATAGAAAGGAACGTGTGTGCCCCAAGGGAAGGCCCAGGAGCCTTCATGTGATAGGCACTTCAATTTTTTATTCATGTCCAGTGATACTCTTGTTTTTTTTTTGTCCTATGGACAAACCTGCAAATGGCATTATACAAAGTTATTCACTTGGATAGTATTTTATTTAACATTGCCCCCAACCCACCCTGATGACACCTCCATAATCCACAGAAGGGAGTAGGCAACTTTAGCCAATTACCCTTCTTGTGTCATCTGTAAATAAATCTTTGCCCACATACAAAGCCCCCAGTTTTTTGTGCAATTGAGTAGTAACATGTTGCAGATGGTACTCGTAAGAGAGGTGGGAGTCCAGGTAAACTGCCAGATCCCCGCACTCTCTGATAACCTCTAGCCTATCATCTCCATCTCTGTCAGAACCTCAAATTCAATTTTATCTCTTTTCTTTTAAGTTGAACTAAAAAACATTGCTTTTGTCTTCTTTTTGTTGGCTATTAGTCTGCTGTATTTAAATCAATTCACCATCCTGCCATATTCTAGTTCTAATATTTTATTTAAAAAGCTAGCGTACTGTGTAATGTGGGACAGCATTGTGCCTGGCACCTGACATATCTATCTGTATTCCCCCCACTACATCCTAAGCATTGTGATCTCACTGACTGTGACATCACTGCTGCGTAAGTAATAATCCAAGATAAGGTGTGGGTTGGGCTATGATTTACCCACACCTGGCTTGCTTCAGTTACAAGGCTGCAGGCCAAGTGACTAACTACGCCAGGTATGGGTAAATCCCAACCCAACCCACACTCTATCATGGATTATTCCAATTATATAATTAGGAAACATGACAACTGCACAAAAAAATTGAAGGAAAAGCTTTTTCTTTATTTTTTTTTTTAAGTCTGCATGCTGATTTTAATAAAACATCCTTCCCCTAACGCAAAATAGTTCCTTGTTACTGGGCAGAAATCCTCTCATGCCCATGAAGACAGCTGGCTACAGCATGAATGAGCTGAGTGCTGCCAGAGCGATTATAACTGAAAATGCCAGCAGTCTGATTTTAATGTTGCCTGCTAGCTCTGGGTTGTTTCTGATATCAACAATGCAGCTTACATCTGACTTTTTGTTTGTTGTTGTTATAGTTTTTACTGTTCTTCAATGGCTCTTCATTTTGCAGAACAGTGCCATTAGCAGGAGAAAAAATGGCAGCTTTGCCAGACTGTATTGGAATGCTAAGCATTCTACTTGAAGTGATTTTACTTTTTTTTTAATGTGCAGTCAGCTGATACTTTATGCGGTGGTTATGCAAAAGTTACCCCATGGCATAAAGTAGCAACCGACCAATCAGGAAAATGAATTTTTAAACCCCATTGTATAATTAGGAATAGCCAATCAGTAGCTGCCAGGTCAGGCACCTGTGATGTCACTGTCAGTGAGATCACAATGCTAATGATGTAGTGGGTGAGTGGGAATAGTAATATGTTAGCTGCCAGAGAGAGCTGTTCCACACATCCAACACACTATTGTCACATAGAAAAATTTTTAATGAGCACATGGAAAAAGGAAAATACTTCAGAAATAAAAAATTACAAATGCTTTTTAAAATTTGTATTATTTTCCTGTCTGCCTGTTTTGGCTCCTTTAGCTCGCTAATGTCCATTTTTGTCAAACAGAAGACATCATCTTCATAAAGAATGAATTTTGAGTCATCACAGACAACTGGCAAATGGTTTATGAATAATGAGAATGACAGGGGTCACAATTTGGACCCCTGAGGAACCCCACTGGATACTGGGTGTGAAGTTGATAAGACCACATTTACTTTTACCAGCTGCTTTTGATTTACTAAATAACTTGAAGTCCAGTTCACTAGAGGTGGGCCAAAGCCCAACTGGGTCAGCCTTGGCTTCATGAGGGAGTGATCAACCAAACTTGAATGATCAATGCACCTATGTATAGGTCCCTATATTTAGGTGTAGGTCATTTGTAAACCTGACCAAGGATGTCACGGTAATAAAAATCCTCCTGAAGACATGCTGGGCCAATGAGGAGACATTATGGGCCCCTTAGCACAGATTAGCACCAGTACTCTGGGCAGAGCTATATTCAGAGCCCCTTCCCCAGCACTGCTGAAACCCTGCAGCGCAATCACACTAATCATACCACTGCGCTGATGCAAATGAGGGAGTCTCATACATAATAGCACAGCAGTATATTCAAAACATTTCAGTGGTGCTAAACAGCCTCCAGAGTGGTGCTGTTTACTGCTGCTGACAAAACCCTCTTAACGTAGCACTAAGGCAGTAATCTTCATGCAGCACCTCCACCACTGAAGGCAGGGTGACTGTACTGCAGCCATCCACCCCTGTATCTGGTGGATCACCTCACTCCAACTACCCTGGGTCCCACCAGCACAATCTCCCCCCATGCGGTCAGCACCCCCAACCTGCCCACCCGCTAAGGACCACCCTGCCTTCCACCCCCCCTTAGGTAACACTCACCACAAATGCAATGGATGGATTGATGGCCAGCACAGCCCTCTGCTTACCTCCTCAAATGGCAGCGGTCTGACAGTCACAGAGCGTGATCGTGTATGCACTTGTGATTGTACACTGTGACTGTCAGACAGGTGCCAGTAGAGAAAGAGAGTGGAGGACTATGCCAGTCACTAATCCATCCATGGCATTTGTGGTGAGTGTTACTCAAGGTGAGGGTGGCGCAGAGTGGGGGTCCTCAGTGGGTGGGCGGGTGGGGTTGGTCGATGGGGGGACAGTTGCTCTCAGTGGGGAGCCTCTAGCCCACTAGGGATTTACATATACATGCACCCCTGGGCAATCAGGGAGGGAGGGGGGCAGGTCCACTAGACTGCCAAGGATACAGGCTACATCTATGGCAGGGGCAATCAGGAATCTACTAGACTTCCAGGGTTACAGACTGCATCTATGGAAGGGGTAATCAAGGGAGGGAGTCGACTGGACTACCATGGATGTTGTACCACTGCTGCCCTGCATTGGCACTAGGGGTCTGCTTCACCCATGCAAATGAACTCATAATTGGCACACAGATAACCCCGTAGTGCCTTGCATGCCCAATGAGTCTAGTTGCATGCTCAGCTGAATATCTCACAGGAGCCCTGGTGCTATCCCACTTTGGGTAGTGCTATCTCCTGTGGGCCATATGCAGCCTTGGGCTGTGTCAGCACAGCCCATTTCCACTTGGTGCTGCTCTCACATGTCCTGATATTTAGTCAGTTGGCGCACTCTGTTAATGAACACAAACTGGTTGAATATAGCTCAGAGCAGGCCATGTACTATTTTTGGTGCAGTGCTACGGGCTGCACTGCACTTGCAGATGGCTCTGAACATGGGGGCCAATATGTTTCCAAGTATTCTGTTAACTGCGTATGTACTAATCTCTCCTAGGTGTTTTCTAAAAGTGATAAAAGTGATATTGGTCTGTAGTTCCACTGAGTCAGCTGGACCCCCTTTATATATGGGAACAAAGAAAGCAGTCTTCCATAGGTTGGGTACCTGTTGCAGACTCAGTGATGAGTTACACATTTTTGACAGTGGAATTGAGAACTCCCTGGCTGCTGTTTTAAGAAACTTTGCCTCAACATTTTTGTACCCAGGTCCTTTAGATGCACCAAAAGACTGGCCAATAATTTACTTACTTCATGTGGTAACATTCTTCTAAAATACCAATGTGGCCTATCCAATACTATGTCAGTCTGCTTGTTATCAGTTCTTGGTAGGTCAGTCTTCAAAGGAAGCATTAATTAAACTGGCTTTTAAAAAAAAAATGTGGTATAACTTATAAACTAAGCTGCCATGTAATAGCCAAAGGTATACCCTAATGTAACTCTTGATAAATGGGTCGTATCTACAGTGGAGCTGCTCTGATTTGAATAGTGCATTAGCTGCACCATTTGCCCTCCAGTGGATGGTGCAAGTAACTGGTTTCCCCTGGGATGGGTGACCATGAGAAAAATAACTGCATTTTCTGAGCCTCTGGAATATGTTACCATCCAGTTAAATGTTGTGCTCTTCCAATAAGTCTTTCCACACTCCCAGAGTTAGCCCTTAGGTTAATGGCACTATTAATAAAGTTCAGCTGTTGAGTGCTGCTGCAGTTTGCCAGACCTGCAGACCATCACTTTCAACCGCCACATCGAAATCTGCAATGGCAGCAGAGTGCTGCTAAATAATGAGGATTCCAATGGGGTTAGGGCAGGAACCCCTGCTCATCAGTCTTCAAATGTAATGGCAGAGGTCTCAGTGGTGGCTACTGGCTTGGGGAGAGTGATCACTGGGTGCTGAACTTAAAAAAATGCATCTTAACTGCCTGAAGTTGACTGCGAGGGACTGGGTGGGGATGAGGAGGGGGGTACTGGTGGTGGTTAACTTTTAAAGGTTTTAGGGGTTGCGTGTGGGTGGATGGGAATGCTAATTTTGCTGTAGGGGAAGAACGGGGATAGTTAGTGGTATTCTTTAGAGCTATTCTCATAGTGTACTATCGGATAGGATGTTTCAATTGTCCAGACAGCACAACTCCTCTATGGAAATTTTTTTTTATGTCAAATGGGATCTACTGTAGTTAACACCTTACCTAGGATAATTGCTGCAAGATAAAACTATAAAATATGAGGGTATTTTCTCCACACATCTAATTTAATCCTCTGATATGGAAATAAATACAGTTATGCTTGTGTAGTCTATTGGGTATCTCCTGTTTAACTGATCTTGTGATTTCAGAATAAAGCAAATCATTTTTTCTAGTAAATTCATCTACTGGGTCAATTTATAGACTAGTTAAAGAGCTTCATTTTATTTCTCTTCTAAAACCAGATACCCTACCCTTGTTCCTGTCATTGGCTTTTAAAGGGTGCATACCAGAAACTAACTGCCACAGTGAGGGGCACAGGAGGTGGTATTCTCTGAGATCCTACTGCACAAAGCTGATCAGCTGCAGGGCTGCTTTGGATAAAAGTGCTGTGACCCTTCCTCTTTGGAGTGAGTGTACATCACCTCCACAACGTGCTCACATTCGGGCTTTTATCCCGTGTTTTAAAATATAAGTGTAACCTGGGGCCACCACTGAGAATGAGATTTTGATCAATGGTTGTATCATCTTCTGCTAATAAAAATAGATCAATTGATTGACTGATTGATTGATTGAATGAATGAATAAATGAGTGACTGACCTAGAACATAGCTATGGATCTCATGAAGCAGCCACATGCCAGCTTCAGGAGGCAGCCCCATGCCATTTCAACCAACTCTTGTATTTTCTGCATCTATATTAACAAAAGACAGAGGGCTAACCCATCAGTGCAGTGATGGTGTGAAGAAATGAGCTTGAGCTGTTAAAGGGCCAAATGTGAGGGAGAAAGAAGGAACAGATATCCCACATGGCACTCGACTTCTCCACGAAGGCTTGACACCAGTCTTGACCGCAACACTGCCATCTGGGATACCACAGGTGAAGTGTGCCGCTGAAGGAGCTGGGGAAGGAGGAGGATAACTGGCTTCACACACACAGATGGAGCCCTTACCCTTGAAGTCCTGAGGGTCAGCAGAAAGGAAAATCATGAGAAAAATATCACTTGTCCAGCAAGATGGTGCCGGCGCATTCAGGCACCACATGAAGGGTAACCCATGGAGTAGAAAGGAGAGCTGCAGGTAGTGAACACAGTGCTGGGTGTTTGCTAGGAACAGATGGGGTCTTGATCTAATAAGCTACTGTAAGGGGAAACAAGTGCTAATTAAAAGGGAGGATAGCTATGACCAGCATTAACTGAAACTGGTAGGATGGCAGAAAGTGCTAGCATTTCCCTATATTAACTACAGAAGCACAAGAAAAAACACATTGTTTCATACAGTACCTGTGTGTTGCAAACCTTATGGATGTTCCGTGGTGTTTCAGCTACCCATGTCAAAGTCATAATTTTTTGTTCAGTATATGATGAGCTTCTAAACATTTAAAATCCACAACAAAAAACATGGGTTGCCATGCTTGCTTTGAAGTTATATTGGTGAGACTTAATGTCTCTTTCTAGAAAAAATCTGGAAGGGGTCAGATTGGTTATTACATCAATATTTCAGATGTCAACATGAGTGCAAAAGAAATTGTGAAACAAGGACACATCATTTGTAATGATGCTTATTTCATTTTTTTCCACAAATGCAAAAATAAAGAGTAAACTGCCAATACAATGACACCCTCATGAACTGATATTTCCACAAAAGGGGACATATTTGTATGTTTTTATACATAAAACCATTTCAAACCCATGCCATTTTCATAAAACTTTTTTGATAGATGTAGAATATGGTTATGAATATAGAAACAGAAAGAAATATAGGGGTTGCCATGCTTCTTTTGGTTATAGCTGCTTTCAAAGTTGCAGTTTCAAAGGTGGTCGGCTCAGGACAAAAATAATTAAAACATCCCAGTGAAAAATAAAACTTGCAAGAATACTATGAAAACACTTCAAAAGTGCATGCAAAATGGCAAGGACGTTAACATAAAATAAACAGTGTAACCAAAGACAGACAGATATTTAGGTAAAGTGCCTTGAATGATACCAACTGCTGTAATTGTGGGAGCTGATTTCCTTGCTCCTATCCTGTATATATGACATAATATGATAAATCATTATTCTAATAATGCTTCCATATATTTAAGAATGTACTTCTGCCAAAAACAGTCTAGAAAACTTTTTCGAGAGCATCAGAAAAATGGGAATTTGAAACATCAGGGAATGTCTTTAAGTAACCATTCAAGACTTCAATACATGTCAACAAAACAATGCTACTGTTTGGCAGTAGGAAGGAAAGGATCATAGAGAAACATTGGTTTTGTCAACCCTAAAGGAAAAAAGTAGCTCACTCTCCCCCCCCAGCTGCTGGTGGTTTGATATTGAGCAAGGAAGAAGGAGGCTACTGAAGAAGATAGGAAGTTGCTGTCCCAGAACAGGAAAGGTGAGAGTTGTAAGGAGAGGAGAGGAGAGGAGAGGAGAGAATAAGCATCCAGAGCAACAGTAGAGAGGACAGAAAATAAGACATGATAGGAGTGGTGCAGTGCAATGGCTGTGGGGCGGCAGTGTTCCGGGAGACATTCTGGAGGCTGCGATGGTGCCCTATTTGCAGGCACCTCTCTGGTCTGACAGAGGAGGTTGTCCGTCTCCAGGCTGACCTGGCTAGGATTCGTGAAACCTCCTCCCCCACCCAGAGATCACAGGGCCAATGCCACTACCTCAGAGGTTTCAAGAAAGAGGAGAGGCTGGACCAGGGTGGGCTCAAGGAGGAACAGGGTGGTGGAACAGAGTTGCATCCCTCCAGCTGTACCTCTCCACAATTCATTCGCTCTTCTGGTGGATAGTGGTTCCTCTATGGAGGCTCCTGCAGTGGAGACCAAGGAGTATGCTGGGAACCTTCACAAAGGAGACCCACAGGAGGGTGGCATGGGACCCCACAGGGGAAGGAAACAACTCCTGGTGGGGACTCAATCATTAGGGGGTGAGGAAGGGGAGAAGGAGGTAAGGTGCCTTCCTGGCGCCACGGCTTGGAGGGACAGGAAGCGAATCCTCAGGATCGTGGGAGGAGCTGCACGAGGGAGGGAGCTGGATGTCATTGTCCACCTAGGGACAAATGACCTGGCTAGGAATGGGATCAGAGCAGTGCAAGAGGAGTTTGTAGAGTTGGGAAGGGCCTTAGACAAGTAAGCATACGTGTAACCTTCTCGGAGGTGCAGCCTGTCTATGGCAAGGGAGATGCTAGGCACTCTCACCAGGGAATTCAATGAGTGGTTGAAAACTGGTGTGAAGCTCAGGTTTTGGCTTCATTGGGGACTGGGGAGCCACTTGGAGGGATGCAGACCTACACTGGTGCGATGGTCTGCATCTGTCCAGGGGGAACCAGGATCCTAGGTGAGAGGTTTAAATGCTTCATTGGCAAGCATTTAAACTAGCCAAGGGGGGAGGCACTGAAAAGGAGCAGGGAAATCCGAGCCTCCCCCCACAAAACATGGTGATTAGTGAGGTAAACACCAAGGTACAGAAGTTATTAGGGAGCAGAACAGATTTAAATGTAAAAAAAGGCAAAGGCAGTAAGGACAAAAATGGTGCTAAAAGGGGTAAGGCTATCAAAAAGTGGAGGGTGATGAGTACCAATGCCCATAGTCTGTGTAACAAGCTCCCTGAACTAGTGGCCTTGATGGAAGAGGGTTGTCTGGATATTGTGGCAGTCACAGAAGCATGGTACACAGAGAACCATGACTGGGATGTCAACATACCAGGATACACAATCTACAGGAGGGACAGGGAGGGTAAAAGAGGAGGAGGAGTAGCTCTCATGTAAAGGAAGGGATCAGCAACAGAACTAAAGAGTAAACAAGGAGCAGATGAGGCGCTTTGGGTCACCCTGGAGACAGGAAATGGCACCACACTGCATGGGGGTTGTATACAGACCCCATCTCAGGGGAGGAATGGACAAGGAAATGATAGAAGGCTTTCTTAGAATGGCAGAAAAAGGGAGATATTGTTGATGGGGACCTGAATATGCCAGATGTTAACTGGAGCACCTTTGCTGCAGGCACATCCAAGAGCAGGGTCATTCTTGATGCCCTACAGGGGGCATGCCTCAGACAGCTAGTATTGGAACCCACTCGGGAGGGAGCAATCTTAGACCTGGTACTCTCAAATGGGGATGGAGAAAGAATCTCAGATTTAGAAGTGGGTAGCCATCTGGGAACAAGCGACCACCAAACAGTGTGGTTCACGATAAACACAGCCATACAAAAGCAAAAGTACTGGACTTTAGGAGGGCTGACTTTGGGAAAATAAGAGAGTGCCTCAGAAAAGCACTAGCAAACAGGCAAGAAGGAGGGGTGGAGGAACAATGGGGAGTGATCAAAACAGCCATCACAGAGGCAACAAGCCTTTGTGTAAAGCAAATCAATAAACACAACGAAGGAAAAAAACGCTATGGTTCTCAAAAGAGGTGGCAGGGAAGGTTAAGGAGAAAAGGACAGCATTCAGGAAATATAAGGAAACACAGAAGGAGCAGGACAGAGAACTTTATCAGTTAAAGCAGAAAGAGGCTGGGAAGGCAACTCAGAATAGCAAAGGCCCAAACCGAGGAAAGGATAGCCAATTCTGTTAAGAAGGGGGATAAGACCTTTTATAGGTACATTAGGGAGCGAAGAAAGACCAAAGGAGGGATACTGAAGCTTAATAAAGGGGAGGGAATGTGGGTAGAGGGTGACAGTGAAAAAGCAGGGATACTGAACGAATATTTCTGCTCAGTATTCACAAAGGAAGAGGAGGGGGAGTTACCTAAACCAAACAAGAGAAACACTCTGAAGATGGGGGTCGATACCAGTCCATTTACAGAAGAAAGGGTTCTGAAAGAACTAATAAAATTGAAGGTGGACAAAGCAATGGGGCCTGATGAGATTCACCCAAGAATTCTAAAAGAACTAAAGGTAGAACTAGTGACACTGCTGACTACTCTCTTTAACAAATCATGGGAGGATGGGGTGGTACCCGAGGACTGGAGGAGGGCAGATGTGATTCCTCTTCACAAAAGTGGGAGCAGGACAGAGGCAGGAAACTACAGACCAGTTAGTTTGACCTCAGTTGTAGGGAAAATGATGGAATCACTTCTGAAGGAAAGAATTGTTGAGTACCTAGAGGCCAGTGGGGCACAGGAACCAAGGCAGCATGGATTCACAATGGGAAGGTCGTGTCAGACGAATCTAATAGATTTCTTTGACTGGGTGACCAAAGTAGTAGACCAGGGAGGGGCTGTGGACATGGCCTACCTAGATTTTAGCAAGGCATTTGATACAGTCCCACACAAAAGATTAATACACAAGACAGCCAGCCTTGGAGTGGGTCCCAAGGTGGTAGCCTGGATAAAAAATTGGCTGGACAACAGGACGCAGAGGGTAGTAGTAAATGGAGTACACAGTGAAGAAAGGAGGGTTACTAGCGGGTACCGAGGGTTCAGTACTGGGACCGTCCTTTTAATGTCTTTATATGACATTGCAGAGGAACTGGAAGGAAAAGTATGTCTCTTTGCAGATGACACAAAGATCTGCAACAGGGTTGATACACAAGATGGAGAGGAAAGGATGAGAAGGGACTTGGCAAGGTTGGAGGAATGGTCAAATGTATGGCAGCTCAGATTCAATGCAAAGAAGTGCAAGGTAATGTACATGGGAAACAAAAACCCAAGGGAAGCGTACACAATGGGGGGTGAGATACTGACAACAGTAAAAATAGAAAGGGACCTGGGGGTAATTATATCAGATGACCTAAAGGTGGGCAAGCAATGTGAGAAGGCAGTAAGGAAGGCTGGGAGGATACTGGGATGCATAGGAAGAGGCATCAATAGTAGAAAACAGGAAGTTGTTATCCCTCTGTACAGACAGTTGGTGAGACCCCATCTGGAGTACTGTGTGCAGTTCTGGAGACCCTATCTCCATAAAGACATAGACAGAGTGGAGGCTGTCCAGAGGAGGGCAACCAAAATGGTGCAGGATCTGCACCAGAAGACATCATGAAGAAAGACTAAAGGAGCTGAATATGTATACCCTTGAGGAAAGAAGGGAGAGAGGGGACATGATAGAAACTTTCAAGTACCTCAAGGGAATTAACAAAGTCCAAGAAGGTAGCATCTTCCAGAAAAAGAGATGTGCAAGAACAAGGGGGCACAATTTGAAGATTGAGGGTGGACGGCTCAGAGGTAATGTGAGGAAGTATTTTTTCACTGAGAGGGTTGTGGATGCATGGAACAGCCTCCCTGAGGAGGTCATGGAGTCAAAAACAGTGGTGGACTTCAAGAATGCATGGGACAGGCATAAGGCAGTCCTAGTGGAGGGTAGGAGGAAGTAAGCTGTTGGTTAACTAGGATATGCAGCTTATCTGTTAGGTAGGAAAATGGGCAGACTAGGTGGACCAAGCTGTCCTTATCTGCCGTCAAATTCTATGTTTCTATGTTTCTATAAGATTCCCATGTTTCTCAAGAAATCTTTCTGAACTGTCTGCTTCAAGTATCTTTTAGTGTGAGGAATGATATGCTCTTACAGTTGAAATGGAATATACAAGGCAAAACACTGTGGTTATTGTGATTTGTGCTTTACCCAGTTTCAAGGCAGTATACCAAAGCTATGAAAGGCCTTGCACTACTTGATGTTAAAATATTCAAAAACTGTACTGCACTAAACTATTCTGTTCACATACAAAACTGAACTAACAAGAAATGCAGACATTTTCAAACCAGAAGTGCCAACACATTCATTAAGAAGTTCTTAAGAGATATAGTAGGTATGCAAGTTTGTGCATGTTTAATGTTTATTTATATACTCTATACTTGCCAAAGTGTGCTGCCAACACTTAAGTTTTTGGAATTCTGGTCCGAGAATATGTCAATGAATTTATATCCTTGGAGTTTTTTTCTCCCACAAATGCCAGACGGCTCTCTGTGCTACCTCAGTCACAGATTAATTAACAGAGAATAGCTCCTTCTTTCTGACCCGGGAGAACTGTAGATGAATTGTGTATGGAAAAGAATTAAAAAACAAAACATACAAAAGCTAACATTTCACATAATAAGCTGTCACTCACTGCTAGGTTTTGTGATCTTGCCAACACACACAAGCATCCTGCTCTAAGAGTTACTTCAGGAAAAATATTTTGTAATCATTTGAAAGCTTTTATCTCAGATCTCTGCATTTATTTCATACTGTATACCCTGCCTCGGTCTGAAAGTTGCAGCCATCTTAAAAACCAAGGTTCCCAGCTACAGTAGAAAGTTTATGAGGCTGTCTAATCATAGTGCACTGAAAATGAGAGTAAACCAGGTCACATAGTTTGGGATGTTAAAAAGTAAGCAAGTACTGTTACAAAGGCTTTTCAAAGGTAGACGCTTTAATTTGTAACATAATGCACTGTATATACACAGCAGGGTCTTAAAAGCGATGGAGGAGCAATGTTTGATTAGGGCTCGGTTGGTGGCCGCTGCTGAATTAGTTCAGGTTATATTACTGCTGGCTATGCCTAATTTTTTAAGTGGCTAAAATGTGAAAGGAAAGTTTAAAAATCAGATGGCTGTTGTGACACTTTTCCCCCTCCCAAAATGATTATCTTCAGTGGTGCAAATGGGCAAGGAGAACTCTGTTCCAGGAGTGAATTTTAAAGTTTGACTCAGTTCCATGAGCAAAATGGGAAAAAACTGCAAAATGTACCCCCAAAGGCATAAAACTGACTAAATAAAGTGTAGTAACACAGCTTATTTTATAATGAGGAGACTTGCCCCCAAACCCGTTAGGTATGTTTGACCTTGCATCAGAGGTGGTAGGTCCCTCCCGTGAACGTTTTCTATTTCCAACACTTGTCATGTTTCAGCTGTAAAACAGAGTTAATGCACACCTAAATGTGATAAATGCGCTGCCCTCTTCATGGTTCACTTTAAATATCTTACTATTTATCAGTTTGAGTCAACTGTGCCGTGCTAAACCAAGGTAGTTGATAATGGCTTTCATCATACTAGAATACTCCAGAGATTCTGAAGTACATACTTGTACCTTGTATAATGTTTTGTGGCTATAATTCCTGAGTGTTACTGTTTGCTCCATGTTTACTGATGTTTAATTCATCACACTGTCTCATTCTGCAGAACAGCACCTTGTATAAAGTTTACTGCTATTATAGATAATTGTTATATTTGTCATTCTCCCCGTTCCCTGTCTACTGGGACGCACGTGGAAACCAGCTTCAGCCTGTCGCTGTGCCTTTCCCAGTCCTAAAAGTCCAATTAAATAAAAAAATAAAAGCACAAAAGATACATGGATTTCACTGTGATTATATTCCATTCCTCCTAATAACATTTCAGGTTAGGATTCTAAAGAAAATGCTTTCTGTTACAGTTAGTACATTAGCAGAGATGTTGAAAATGTTTCCTTCTTTGCTGAATAGAGATGTGCAAAGTCAGCATAATTCACTCTGCAAATAATTTCACGAAATTGCGCTCAACTGGCAAAGTACAATTAGCTCAATTCACCAATTCGCCGAGCACGGATCAACTGCAAAGTGTGGAATTTCATGGGCGAAATTCCACATTTCGCAGCATAAACAGTCTGTTAGTACTGTAATGGTCCCCTTCCCCCGCCGATCACTGGCCGAAATGTTATTTACACCTCTTCTGTCTCAGTGCTCCTCCTGCATCCCCCCCCCCCATCCAAGTACTCTGCCTTGGCGCAGAAACGTTTAACTACCTTTTGTCTTACTAAGCTGCTCAAATCTAACCCATCCTAACCTCTATGCTATTTAAGACCTGCTCTTTTTTCTTCTCTCCAGCTGCCTGCCCTTGAACGGGGCTGCTTCAGCTCCCCCACAGTCGGCTGGCACCCAGCCAGCCACCGACCGAGACCAGGATGCCCACCTGCAACTCCTTGGAAGGTACAGAACAGCGCAGCCAATCGGAACACGTGTGCTTCCAGCAAACCCGCTCTGATTGGCCAGGACTTTTCCCCTGCTTCAGCCACCTGGCACTTTTTTACAAATAGATTTTCGATAGAACTAAGCACATTTCAACTGTGTAATAGAAGTTTTTCAACTGTATTAGCTGGATTGTAATTTCTACTAGTGTTTTAAAGTGCTTACACCTCTTCTGTCTCAGTGCTCCTCCTGCAGCCCTCCTTCCAAGCACTCTGCCTTGGTGCCAAAAAGTCTAACTACCTTTTATCTTACTAAACTGCTCAAATCTAACCCATCCTATCCTCTATGCTATTTAAGACCTGCTCTTTTTTCTTCTCTCCAGCTGCCTGCCCTTGAACGGGGCTGCTTCAGCTCCCCCATGGTCAGCCGGCACCCAGCCAGCCACCGACCGAGACCAGGACGCCCACCTGCAGCTCCTTGGAAGGTATGGGACAGCGTAGCCAATCAGAACATGGGAGCTTCCAGCAAACCCGCTCTTATTGGCCAGGACTTTTCCCCTGCTTCAGCTCCTGGCACTTTTTACAAACAGATTTTCGATAGAACTAAGCACATTTCAACTGTGTAATAGAATCCCCCCCCCCCCCCAAAGTGGCTAGTTTTCCATTAGCAGGTTATACAGACCTGCCACTAGAGGGATTCTTGGTCTTTCTACGCAAATCACCATACTCAATCGTGGGCAATATGGCCTGCATTATCATTCTACTTCTAATCCTGGCACAAATTATGACTCCTAAAGCACCGATCCATGCTAAGTCAGAAGTCATCCCAGCCTGGGAACCCACAATCATAGTTCCTGCTGCATCTTCATATTGCTCCCCTACTCTTAATCTGTCAGGTTTTCATTTTAATTCTCATCCCTCTCCTCTGGCCCTCCTCCCTTCACCAATGTCTTTCCGTGCACTTCCCCTGCTTGCCTTGAATGGCCATGTCAGCATCTCCTATGCCCTGGCTAGACGTACCTCAATGACTGAACACCACACAAGAACCCATACAAAAAGAGCCCACTTCTACCTGATAAATGCCCTCAAGAAAATGTTTCAAATTCTCCTTTTCTGTTCAGGCAATGTTGAACTAAATCCAGGTTCCCCAACTCAAATCACTTCTCCGTCGGAGTTTGCAACTGCTCCTGGGATTAAACTGATGATGGTCAATATTCTAATCCTGCTCAAAAAACTTGATCATCTTCAAGTTTGGGCAGCCCACACTTACCCAGATTTGATTATAATTACAGAGTCATGGCTAAAAAAGACCAACACTGATCCGCAAATTACTATACCGGGCTTCAAGCTCTTTAGGGCTGATAGGGATTTGAGGGGGGGAGCGGTTGTATACGCCAAATCAAAATTTGATGTTAGCAGCATTTCCTGTAAAACTAAGCCCAAGGAATACGAGATTGTCTCACTTAAACTTCACCTTCCATCCTCAGATTGCATCACAATCATTGGTGGCTATAGACCCCCGTCAGGAGGCACAGAAATTCTTAACATGTTGAAATCCATAACTTTGGCTGCTAACATGGAAACAATAATCTTAGGGGACTTCAGTATGGATTGGCTCACTGCTAAATCCCACTCCCTAAAAGCCATCTGTGATGAGCTGGGTCTTACACAGATAGTAACTGAACCCACAAGAATCAATGCTTCTAACTCTGCCAACAGCCCACTCTTAGATGTCATCTTAACTTCGCATCCTCATAAAATCTCACATTCTGCAGTTTTCCATAATGACATGAGTGACCACAGTATCGTTGTATGTACAAGATTCCAATCTAAAACCCAGCAGCACCCTAAATTCAGAATCAAACACTCATTCCGTAAATTCAACTCAGTAAACTTATTAACCGATCTAGCTACGATCAGGTGGCAAGACCTATATCTTGCCAAATCTGCTGATGCCGCCATCTCTGTCCTAAATGACAACCTCACCACCCTAATTAACAAGCATGCTCTTCTTATTAAAATGAGGGTGCGGAAAATCTCGCATCCGTGGTTCACCCAAGAGCTCAAATCTGCACTTACCAATAGAGACAAGCTATGGGCTAGGGTCAGCCACACAAAGGACCCGGCAGACTGGCAGGTGTTTAGAACTGCCAGAAATGCCTGTGTTAAAAGTGTACATGCTACTAAAGCAAACTTCTACATCTCCACTCTGGAGCAGACCAAAGGGAACTCCCCAAAAATCTGGAAGACACTGAGGTCCATTGAAGGCCATCCTGCTGCTTCCTCCCTTCCCACCAAGATTCTGGCCAAGGACGGGACGGTTGAAAATAAACTGCGAATCCTTGAAGAACTTAACCTTTACTTTGCCACTGCTGGGTTGGCATTCGACTCCTCCCCATACGCTAGCTGAGTGAATAGCAACACTAGCCCAGATACTACACATGCTACTCCACCTCATCCCTTCCAGTTGTGCCTGTTTAGCTACAAAGAAGTCGAAGACATAATTCTTAGCCTTGACACCAAGAAAAGTGCAGGGGACGAAGGCCTTGAATCATTTTTCTTGCGCTTAGGCTATACCCAGCTCACAGCCCCCATCCTTCACATCTTCAGCCTCTCTAGTACCATAGCCACTGTTCCATCCTGCTGGAAATCTGCCCATATTCTTCCTCTCTTCAAATCAGGAGATCCTTGTGACTTAAACAACTACCGTCCTATCTCTATCTTGCCCATTCTCTCCAAAGTGCTGGAAAAACTTATATACAACCAACTAAAAAATCACCTCGAAGTGCACTCACTCCTAAACCCGGCCCAATCTGGCTTCAGGTCAAAGTACAGTACCATCTCAGCCTTGGCTAAAGTCTCTAATGACTGGATCCATGCTATGGACACCAAGAAGGTTACTGGTGCAGTCTGTCTAGACCTCAGTAAGGCCTTTGACACTGCAGACCATCATCTCCTAATCACCTGTCTTGCCTACATAGGTGCCACTCCACTTACCTTACAGTGGTTTAACAGTTATCTCACAGGAAGGATACAAAAAGTCAAAAGCTGATGGCCTACTATCTGCCCTCCTTCCAATTGCCAGAGGAGTCCCTCAATGCTCCATACTAGGACCAATCCTTTTTTCCCTGTACATCAACAACCTTGACTCCCACATAAAGAACTCTAGCATACATTTCTTTGCGAACGATACGGTTTTGTACGCATCAGGCTCGTCCTTAACTGAAGTCAGGGAAGCACTCCAAGCTGACTTTATCCAGTTAGAAAGCAACCTTATCAATGCCAAGCTTCTCTTACATGCCAAAACAACCAAGACAATGATTTTCTCGAGACTTGCCTTGTCTGGTGCCCTACCTACCCCACCTAAAAACTTCACAGTTACCTCCCTAGGTGAACCCTTGGAAGTCGTACCAAAAATTTAAATATCTAGGTATGTGGATAGACAACAAGCTTTCCTTCAATGACCACATTGAGGATCTAGCAAAGAGACTTAAAGCACGTTTGGGTTTCTTCTTTAGAAATAGGACCCTCTTTTCTCTCGCGACCCGCAAAAGACTTGTCCAAGCAACATTCCTTCCCTTGCTTGACAACGGAGACATTATCTTTATCTCCTCCCCAACCTTGAGCCTATCTAAACTGGATGTACTCTATCACCGTGCTCTTTGCTTCATTACTAACTCTGCATAAAGGACCCAACACTGTGATCTTTATGCAGCAGTTGGGTGGACCTCCCTTGCCACTAGACGCCTCCTGCATGCTGGCATTTGGACCCTCAAATTATTACTCCACAAACTGCCTGTCTATTTAACATCTCCCATACACATCTCGCATAGCGCCTACTCCCTAAAGAAATCCGACCTTATTCTATTAGATGTTCCCAGGACACGTACCACAGCTGGTCAAAGAGCTGTCTCATATGCTCTCCCAAACATTTGTAACCAACTACAAGCCATGCTGAAGCTAACCAGCATCGTATCAATTAACTCCTACAAAACACTAGCTATCTCTAAATTAAAAGACATATGTGGGTGCTACTAAATTTAGCGTCAAGTCAACTTCCTAGGTACCAATTGGCCCTCTACTTATTAAGCTGAAATGTGTTGCATAATTTAGGGCAAGGTTAAAGCTGGAGTGTACTGCATATATAGCATAAGGACTTCCACTGTGTATACCTCTTGTATTATATATTTATTTTTCTTTGTTATTCTACATTTTATATCTCCTGTCTATGTAATTGCGAACTGTATGTGTATGTGCCTCAGGACCTCCTTGTGAATGAGCTTGCTCAATGGAGTCTTTCCTGCAATAAACTTGAATTTGAACTTGAAATCCCTGGTGTCTAATGGTCCCCCCACCAACTGCCGATCACTGGCCAAAATGTATAAATATATTTTAAATCCCTGGTGTCTAGTGGTCTCCCCTTCACCTTCGTCGCCGATTGCCAGCCCCAATGTAAAACAAATATATCATTTGGAATGAATCAGAGCATACTTGTACAAGCATGTGCTCATTCATTCCAGGTCAGTCGAGTGGCCAGCTGTGGTGGAGAGTGGATGGCTGTGCTGGTCACCTGCTAGGCGTTGAGGGGTGAGCAGGGTGGTGGGGGCTCCACTAGACACCAGGAACTTCATTAATATTTTTTTTAAATTAGGGCTGGCAATCGGTGTGGGGGGACACTAGACACCTGGGATTTAAAATATATTTTTATATTTTGGCCAGCGGTCAGTGGGGGAGGGGGGACCACAAGACATCAGGGATGGGATTTAAAATACATTTTTTTCCCAATTGTTTAACCAGGTGAGACAAACTAGGCTGAAAGCTTGTCTACAGGTGCAACTGGGGAGCACAGGAAAGTTAAGTGACTTGCTCAGGATCACACAGTTTGCAAGTGGGGACTATGGGATTCAAACCCAGGTCTCCAGATCTGAAGTTCAGAGCCTTAAACCACTGCACTATACTGCCAGTGATCAACGGGAGGAGGGGGACCATTAGATGCCTTAAAATACATTTTTTGCATTTTGGCTGGCGATTGGCGGGCACTAGACACCAGGGATTTGGGGAATTTGGAATTTGTAACTTCTCCTTTCTTTGAGGGATTTTTAACCCTAAGCAAGACGAAGTTACAATTGGTGAATTATCACTTAAGGGGACAACTTTGCTGCATCTCTACGGGTGATGATGTGGCTGAATTCATGAACTCTGCCTTTTGCAAAGACCCCACTTCACTGAATTGGGGGTGTAGTGCACTTTTAAAAACAATGAGAGGTGCTTCCCCAGCAAATTCAGTGCTACTTTCCAAAGGGTGATAGCTGAACTTCTAAAATGAGGAAAAGATTTCCAGCAACCTGACTGGTTGTTAACCATGCATTAGAAGTGTCTAACACATGGCTAATACTGTTCCTGCTAAACAGGGCACAATGCATCTGGAAATCCTTGTGTCAATTTTAGAATTTTCTGAATTTATCAGCCACCACTTTTCTCAGAAGAAATAGATTTAAAAAAAAAACTGCTTCCATTTGCTGTTTCAAATGTTCCTGCCAAACCCCAAAGGGCTATATATCTTACTATTTTCCATCATTATTTCCACATTTTTTTTTTAAATAGTTATATCTTTCAGCAACTTTAATCATTCTACAGTCCACCCGTTAATTAGCTTCATTCCTTAAAGACCTGCCTGCCTGCTTGCCAGCTTGCCCATCAGCCGCCCACTCACCAGCTGCTTATTCACCTACTCAAGTCTTTGGCTAGTGCCAAAAGTCATAGTGAGTGATAGCGATTTTCTCAGAACTAAAGCTGGCTATTGTTAAAGCCCAACTGGAGCTGGTTCAAGAGGTCAGGGGCAGAGGAGCCAAAGGTAAAGAGTACTGTATCTTCTGCACACATAGGAAAGGACACACAGGAGCAGGCAGTGGGGATGTTACATTTGCAAAACAAATAAAAGAATTGGGCCCCAGACAAACCCTTGGGGAACACCTGAGCTGACTGAGAGTGGAGGGGAGAGGAAGTCTCCAATACGGATAGTTTGCAACCTGCCCTCAATGTAGGCGTCGAACCACTCAGCTGAGGAGGCAGAGTCCAACTGCCTTAAACTTTTCCAGGAGAATGTAATGGGCAACAGTGTTGAAAGCTTTGGCTAAGTTGACAAAATGGAAGAGGTGATAATGTGTGATCCGTGCCAGAGAGGATAGTACCACTGAGCCAGAGGACAGAGGTGTAGGCACAGTGTGACTTTCTAAAGCCAGACTAGAAAGGAGTGAAGAAAGAGGGTGAGGCAAGCAAAGGGGAGAGCTGGGAGAGAACAAGGTGTTCCTGGAATTTAGCCATCATGGGGAGAAAAGAGATAGGACGTAAGTTACTAGGAGAGGTTGCCTTCCTCTGGACCATCGCCACTCTTTCTATTTCCTTCCTAAGATGTGGTCTACAGAGCTAGACACAGTACTCCAGATGGGGTCTCACCAGTGATCTATACAAGGGCAACATGATCTCTCTTCTTCTGCTGATTATATACCCTCACTATGTACCTCAACATCCCACTGACCTTACCCACTGCCTTGTCGCAGTGCTTTGCCACCTTGAGGTCATCAAATATGATTACTCCCAGCTCCCTTTCCTGTTTGGTGACTGTCAATACCTTTTTCCCCATTTTGCATTCTGCTCCTGGGTTTATGTGCCCCAAATGCATATTATTGCACTTTTTTGCACTGAAACCTGGCAGTCATGCCATTGACCACTGCTCACGTTTTCTCTGGTCTCTGCACATTCTTTCTGCCCCTACTGGAGTGTCCACCCTAATGCAGATTTTGGTGTAATCTGCAAAGAGGCAGAATTTCCCTCCCAGCTCATCTGCCAAGTCACTTATAAAGACATTAATGAGGACTGGTCCCAATACTGAGCCCTGTGGCACCCCACTGGTCACCAGCCCTTCCCTGGAATGAACTCTGTTTACCACCACCCACTGTTGTCTATCCCTTAACTGATTTATTATCCAGTTTACCATCTTTTGACCTGCCCATAAGCTGCCCAGTTTCCTTATGAGCCTTATTAAGTGGAACAGTGTTGAAAACCTTATGGAAATCTAAGTAGGCCATGTCCACTGCCCCACCTGATCTATTTTCCTGGTCACAAATATCCATCATATTTGTCTGACATGACCTCTTCCCCATGAATCCATGTTGGCACAGGTCTTGTACCAAGTTGGATTCAAGATATTCCAGAATCATTTCGTTTAGCAGTGACTCCATTAGCCTCCCCACCATCAATGTCAGGCTGACTGGCCTATAGTTGCCAGCCTCCTCCCTGCTACCACTTTTGTAAAGCAAGACTACATCTGCCCTCATCCAGTCCTCTGGAACCACTTCTGTTTCCAATGAGCTATTAAAAAAGGAGTGTCTAAGGTGCAGCCGGTATCTCCCTGTGCTCCCTCAGTACCATTGGGTGTACCTCATCTGGCCCCATAGCTTTGTCCACTTTACTCATGTCTACCTCCTCCATCCCATGTCCCTATTACTTTTATGTGGCCTATCCTCTTCCCCTTCCCTGTCCTCTGTGAAGACTGAACAGAAGTATTTGTTCAGGATATCTGGGGGTTTTTTTCTGATCCTCCTCTGCACAGTACTGTCTTGCCCTTCTTAACCTCACAGTCCCTCCCCATTTTTCCTCTTTTTACTTATGTACCTAAAAATGCCTTGTCCCCTTCAGTTACTCCTTAGGCTATTTTTCCCTCAGTTTGCACCTTTGTGCTCCTCAATGCTTTCCCTGCCTCCCTCTGTTTTTCTTGATACACCTCCTTGTCTTCTTCCCTCTGCATCTCTTTATATCTCATGAAGGCTACCCTTTTAGCCTTAATCTAGTCAGCCATTTCCTTCAAGACACATAGTGGTCTCTTTTCCTCTTGCTTTTGCTCACATCCCTTGCACAGAGGTTTATTGCCTTCATTATGCCTTTCTTTAACTTAGCCCACTGTTCCTCCACCCCACCCAGGTCATCCCCCCACGCTAGGTCATTCCTGAGGTATTCACCCATTGTTTAAAAAATCTGTCATCCTGAATTCCAGGACCCTCATCCTTCTGTGGTTCACTTCCACCACCATCCTTATGTTGAACCGCACTGTATGGTGGTCAAAGATCCCTAGGTGGCCTCCCACCTTGATGTCTACAATAAAGTCCCTGTTAGTGAGCACCATGTCAAGTATTTCCCATCACAAGTGGGCTCCATGACTGGTGCCTGAGAAATTATGTAATTTATTTATTTATTCGATTTTGATAACTGGGTAGGCCCACTGGGACCAGAAGGTCCCTTTTTCAGGGGCGACCCAGAATTAGTTACATACAGTATAAACATTTTGCAAGGTACAATACATAAGAAAACATGACATTTGTTTACAATCGAGACATTGCACATCAAGGAATTCCCCCTGCAGGGAGTCCAGAATGTCCCTGCTTATAGGTGAAGTCGTGGCTGGAAGTCTACAATCTACATCCATGAGACTGAAATCTCCCACCAGCAGCATCACTCCTTTTCCTGCCACTGTGCCAGTGGCTTCCACCAGTGTCTTCTCTACATTCCCCCCCTGTGTTGGAGGTATGTAGATCAAACCAATGTGAGTAGTGGCTCCATTTACAGTCTCCAGGATGACCCATAGCACCTCCAATCCCCCTCCCAATTCCCCCCTGGATTCCTTGTGTCTCTGTCCCCTTGATACTCTCCCTTACATACAGTATCACCCCATCTCCTTTCCTTAGCACCCTATCTTTCCTGATCAGAGTACAGTCTTGTATGGCATGGCAGTGTCCCAGTCATGGTTTCCAATGAACCATGACTCAATAATGGCCATGATGACCTTTAGAGCCCAAATTTAATTTCCTAGACTTCTTGCATTTGTACACATGGCCTTCCACATTTTTTTACCACTCTGCCTGCTAAACCCTCTGTCTCTTTTTTTTTTTGACAGAGAAGAGAGACACCATCAGGCTACACACCTCCATAGACAGATCACACACCATGCCACTTGAGAGACCTTGTGTATCACATAGCAGCCTACTTTACATTTCACTCACTTACTTGATGGTATGCTCACCCACAGTCTAAAATAAGAAAAAAATGGATTTCTGTGCCCTGTTGCACCACTAGCTGTCAGCGACAAAAAATAATCAAATAAGTCCTTCAAAAATTCCCTCAGTATCTTTCCCAGATTGCTTAATTGACTCAGCTCAGCTTTTGCTGCAGAGACTACAGCTGTCAGTGTAGTTTAACACTCCGCAGTCTGTCTCCTCTGAAGCATGATTTCACTAGCCTGAATGTCTAGAATTACATACAGAACAGTGTATGGGAGCCCATATACAACATGACAAAGCTCGAGAGGTCCGTCTGCCATCATGGTAACCACAAAGTGGAACAGTAGCCTGGTTGTGTATCTGAGCTCCCATACACTATTTTATATAACGTACAGTAAAAAATTCACATTTACTCACTGCCTGCGAATTTCAGCTGTCAGTCTCTATCCTTCGCCAACTGGACTGCACCTGCCAGCTTACTCATCTCTTCTTTCAGAGCGACACTGCAACCACCCTCTGTCCTCTGAACTGCACCCCTCCCCCACACTATACCCAACCCGATAACAAACCTGGGTTACAATAATCCCTTTTCCTATTGGCTAGGACTGCTTTCATTCGTGCATTTTTTTTAATGAGCACGCGCTTAGCTATAGCACTACTAGGTGTAGTGTGAATGTCAGTTAGCTCCTTGGTGCTATTGTTGAATGATAGCCATACCAAATCAGAATGAAAAAAAGTCATTCTGCTGCAATATGGATGTCACTGCTACAGCAGAACGACTTTTTGCAGGTCACTGAAAAGTATCATAACAAGTGTCCACCATACAGTATAGTTAAATGTAGTGCATTAGTTAACTGGAATGATAATGGTTGACTCTGCCATGATTTCTAAAGTTGTCTAATCAAAAGTCGTTCTTGTTTTGACACAAATGTAGTGAACTTCAGTAGCCAGGCCTTCCGCTCCCTGTGAGACAGAACTGGCCATGGTACTGAAATGCGTGCAGTCAGTGTGAGGAGTTCCCGATTTTCAGCATCTCTGCCTGGCTGCTGCAGGTCATGTGGCTTGCCAACAACTTGGACATGCTCCGTGTGTGCTCCTTGTAAAAAGTACCGTATGATGACCTCGAATAACCAAAGGAAAACCATGTCATTTCAAACTGGCTTCACTGGTGTCCAAATTGTTGGGTTTAGGCATGTTCACCGGGCACAAACTCAACATGGGCTCACATTTAATTACTAGTAAGCCAACACAAAATATATAAAAGAACTAAGGCCTCACTTAGCCCACCGTAGGTAAGTGCCCTGTATTAACTGCCTACTGGCTCCAGTGTGGCCTGGAAGGATTCAACATGCAACACACAGAGATACACATGTGCTCGATGCACAACCCTATAGAAGACAGGCCAAGTGGTTTGCTTATAGATAGCATTAAACAAAAAAAAAAGAAAATGGAAACAGCCATCATTCAGCATAAGAATGCTAATAATATGGTACTGAGTACCACACTGTTATTTATGGACTGCAAGAGCACTTAGAAAATGCCCAGCCAGAGAAACAATGAATAGCACTTAGAAAACGCCCAGTCAGAGAAACAATGAACCAGATGTTCCAAACTGTAAATAGATTGCTTCGTTGCTCAGCCTGAAGCCTCAACGGAAAAGTCCTGGTTCTCAGCTGTAAGTGCTATACAGCCGCTTAGAGATAAAATGCTGGGCCATCTCCAGCTTGGAAACCAGGTACCGCTTTTTGCTCTCACCACCACATGGAGACGTGCAGGAAACACTAACTGTGATTCATTTTTGTTTTCCTTTTTTCTCTTGTTTGAGAAGCCATTGCTCACGCACTTCCAGTCGGTAAATGCTGTGCTGCCTGCAGGGTGGTGAATGCAGGCATCCACCCTGGTCAGGGTGGTGAGTGACATAACTGGTAGTTAAAAACTATCCATATACTGTGTTTAGTTCAAACAAGGTTCCAAAAATAACTTGTTGTACTGTAACCCCCAAGTGTAGAAATAATGCAATATTAGCTACATACAGCTAGACAATAAAGCACCTTTACAGAAAGTTTCTTTACATAAGTATTTGTTTAAATTTCTGTCGGAATGTTTTTAGTTTTCAATGACATTGTTAGTATTTGATGGCTTGCACATCTACTTCATTTCAGTGTAGTATGTATGTATATTATAATTAGCTGTGACATGGGATATTCTGTAAAAGTGATTTATGTTTCAGTAAGCTTGCCCTGCAAAATCAAACTTTTCTGGCGACCCAGCAGCTATAGGTTGAAATCCCACATCCAGCACTTGTATACTATAGGACCCTGTCCTCCTGCAATGCACCTGGAAATAAATGTCAGCTCAATGTACCTTTCCCAGCTAAAAATAAATTCTGAAACAAAATAAAAACATAAAATAATAAATACATTCAATAAAGCCAACTCCTGGATGAAAAGATGGTCAAGCTCAGCAGGAAAATTTGTGGAGCTAAAGTGGTGGTGGGGGGGGGGTCACGCCTCCATATGAACATTCTGCTGCCGAACAATGTTTGAAAATGTCCACAAATATAATGCTTAAAATATTTTAAATGCCTGGGGCTGGATTTTCAGATATTGTGGGACTATGCCTACTCTGCAGCTGCCAGTGTTGATAAACAGTCTCCATATTGGCGTCAAGTCCTAATTGCCACACGGGCGGCAGGTGCAGCCACAGAGGCTGTTATGCCTGGTCCAATCAGGCGTAACATTTTGATGCAGCTACACCAACAAGTGGCTGTAAGCTGCTGTAAAGCATGGAGCCAGTCGAAAGTGGCTCTGCAATTGAAAATACGGCACATGTGGATAAACCTTGCAGACTCCCAAAGTTTTCCCACATGTGTGCCGAAAACAGACCATTTTGAAAAATCGGGACCCTGGTTGTTATTGCATCCAACTCTGCTTGTTACAAATTATGTTCCTGCAGATCAGCGATAGCAGACTTGTTTCTGGAACTTTTGTTGTCTACATTGATCATTGTTCCTGTGTCTGAAAGTCATCGTTGTTTTGTTAGCCTTTTCCTGTAAGTGCAGCAGCACTGTTAACATATGTGTCACAGGGAACATGACTCCCTAACCTTATTTTTTTAAAGCATGGGATAGGACACCATTGTAAGTAAACTTTCAGCTCAGTGATTTATCCTAATACTAAACAAACATTGTGCCATTGCCATATAGAGCTGCTCCTCCACATTTAATGGAATTCACAGACAGCTCTGGAAGGAAATTAACCCGCTTCCCCGTCCACCTTGCTTTTGCCTGTCTTTTTCAGACTCATTGGTTCTATAGTGAGATCCAGTGCCTGTGGTTTGGAGTAACCATTCTTGCTGATTTTTTTGTTTGTTTCGGTGGCACTATGATGCTTTTTATATATTTTGTAAATTGTGTTTATTGTCTTTATTGCTTGGATTTCATGCTCACAACCATGATTTGTCAATTGCATCTTGTTCTATAATTTTTATATTTAGTCCAGTTGTATTGTATTGTGCTACTAACCTTGTCTGTATGTGCTTTTTCCTTTACCCATCCTCTGCCATCTTGATGGCCCAGTAAATAGTCCCTGGGACCAGTGAACCCACCCAGTGAACAAATAACTAATTAAATAAATAAATGAATAGTAAATAAGTACACATGTAACTCTTTGACTGATATGTACACCAAAAATGCCAACACAATGATTCAGTAGAAGTTCACAGAAAAAAGCATATGTGAGGGGGCTGCTCCACAGTGCCCCCCCTTCCCCAAATCCGGAAGTCTATGTGGCTGTTCTTCTGAAACCCCAGTCTGCAAACAGAAAAGCTAATCAAGTGTAGCACCTTCAACTTAAATCAACAGTCATAGTTGTGGCATCAAAAAACTTTATAATTGGTGGACTAGTTATCCAATTAGACAGTCTGCCTTTTGTGTAACTCAGCGTGGAGTAAAGGAATAATAGGATTAATAATACTGAGTAATATGAAGATAAGATTTGCTCCGTAGGAATGTAATGCATTTGGAAGTTCCTTTGGAGTGTAGCTTTTTATGATTCTAGAGGCTAGATTTAATTGGTCTGATGTATGTACCTCTTTAAAGGGTGCTGCTGAAGATGCAGCGGTAAGCTTTTTTGACGTTTAAATATATACGAAAGAGAGGGCTTGATGGGCTTTGTGGTTATTTGTCTGGTTGGAATATGATCTGCATAGTTGCCTAGTCAGCAGAATGTAGCATTGGTTGGCCATTTCCTATTGAGTTGCACTTGTTTTTTATGGTGATTTGCATATACTGTACCCATGATGCTTTGCACAGTCATAGTGGTGAGGGGGGGGGGGATATTTTGTACGCCCCATATCTAGACAAAGCTAATTCTAAGTATACTGTTAAAGCTTCAGTGTTTTACAGTTATCAGCAATACTATATTTTTGACAAAGAACATCAATATACCCATTTTCCTCAAGTTTTCTTTCATTTCTGAATAAAGTTACAGGATTTTGAATTTCTTACATGTTTTAGCTCCCATGCCATGCCCACCAAAAAATAATTTATATCTTAGTACAGTGCTGTGCTATTTACCATCAGAAACATGTGGTACCACCATCCTTACACATCCGCAGGATGAGTCTGGTATGTACATTCAACAGGTAACCTCAGCGGAGATTTTTTTTTAAAGTTGCAAGTGGTGGCCGTCTTTAATGACTTAAGTCATTAACTAAAAAAGTAGCCACAAAAACTGTTTTGAAAATTTCTGAGAACGTTAAAAGTATACTGATGATGATGAATTTAAGGATGCCAGTCATACAATTTTTCTGAAAAGAACTATATGCTGAAATGTGTTGCCGCTTAACAAACACTGCTGCATTAAAACAGTTTTTTATGCCCAGCCCGGTGGCGCTGAGGGTTGAGGCACTGAACGCCACACTTCACACCATGCCTGTGACCCGGGTTCAGGAATGAGCCCTGGTCATGTGGGGTCGGCAGGGGAGGACTAGGATCAAGCATCCATAGACTGCTCTCCTAGTCCTGGGGTGAGTCAGGGACACTCACTGCACTGTAGTGACCTCTGGAGATGCCCGGAGTTATTGTTATCATCGGTGCAAGGGAGAAGGGAGTGCGGTGGACATTGGCAAGTCATGCCTGAATGTCATTGCATATCCATGCTCCCAAGAGGGACTATAGAGGAGAAAAATGGGCTAGGCACTACCATGCAACCTGATGGCCTCGCTCTGCACTGTCCGGAGGACTCGTGAGGAGTCCCATCTGGGAGGATTCCGGGGCTGTCCTGGCTGAAAGAGGTATTGGGGAGCCCTCCAGCAGGATGACAAGAGCAGTGGCTGGATGCCCCATGCCGGGAACGCTGTAGCAAGGCAGAACAATACAAATAATATTTAAATAAAAAAGGTTCTTATGTGTTTATGTTCATTAGCAATGCAACTTTGAGCAAATGTCTGTGGATAGTTCTGTGTTAAGAAATAGATTAGCCATCTATTGGTAAGCACATAACTGCAACTTACAAAATGGGTAGGAAAAATCCTTCCCCCTGACTGGCTAGGACAGGTGCACTATAAGAGCACAATGCATGCAAAACAAATCCTTCCAACCAGGATGCAGCACTCAAACCAAATCCTTGTGCCACTCAGTGCAATTTTATTTATTAATTTATTTCGTTTTTGGCTATTTTCAGCCTTGTTGGGGGTGGGGGGTTGGGACAGATCTAAACTAATATTTTGAATCAGATTAGACTGTTGGTGGCATTTTTAGAGAAAGGGTGGAATTTGGCCAGGATACAGGGAAATCACCCTACTCTTTTTGAGAAGTGTCATGGGATCTTTAACCCTTGCAGGGCTACAGACTGATATAGCAGTACAAAATTCCTATATGTTCTAATTCTGTTGGCAGCCTAAAGGTTAGTGTCCACCTGAACAACCACCAGAACAGGCAGACAGGACCTTGATTCACTGTCTTATCCAAAAGATGACATCTCAGGAGTGCAGCACCCCCCAAACCCCCAAAATACCGCACTACAGAGTTGGTATCTGGATCACTCCAAGTTCTTGGTGTGAGACTAGAGCCGCCAACCTTCTGATCATTCAGCCTCAGAAGCCAATGTGCAACTTGCCGAGACACTGATACTGCCATTTCTTTTTATACTTTTATTTTATTCCATTTTTCATTTAAAGTGATTTATCAAAGTTTGCCATAGGAAGTGGGAGTAGTAACCTGAAGGAGTTGTGAATCAGTCTCCTACCATTCAAACTGCAAAAAAGTGCTATTTTCCATGAAAAAAATCCTTTTGTTTCTTTTCATTTGCATTACCTTGACCCTTTTTTCTCAGTGCTGAAACCCCCAACAGTGACATCATGCAAGGGAAAAAAAAGGTTTTAAAGGTACACTGTCAGTTTTAAGCTGACTCTTTACATTGTTTGCAAGTAGCTGTATCTAGCATTATAACATGTGTAGAAAAATTCTAGTGATTTGATTGGATAAAAGCACCTCAGAGCCATGTAATCACTGACCCATAATTACACTCCTGAACTACTTATAGCCATTCAGGCCCTAAAACATAAACATGGAAAAGTATCATCACACTCCCATATTCTGACAGAAGCTGTCACTTCAGACCTGTTACTTCACCAGCAGTAGTAGACCAGGGAGGGGCTGGCCTACCTAGACCTTAGCAAGGCATTTGACACAGTTCCACACAAAAGATTAATAAACAAATTAGCCCGTCTGGGAGCGAGTCCCAGGGTGGTAGCCTGGGTAAAACATTGGTTGGACAATAGGACACAGAAGGTAATAGTAAATGGAGTCCACTCTGAAGAAAAGGGGGTTACTAGTGGGGTACCACAGGGTTCAGTACTGGGTCCAGTCCTTTTTAATGTCTTTATAAGTGACATTGCAGAGGGACTGGAAGGAAAAGTATGCCTCTTGCAGTTGACACAAAGCTCTGCAACAGGGTTGATACACAAGGAGGGGGTGAAAAGGATGAGAAGGGACTTGGGAAGGTTGGGGGAATGGTCAGAAGTATGGCAACTTGGATTCAATGCAAAGAAGTGCAAAATAATGCACTTGAGAAACAAAAACCCAGGGGAAGAGTACACAATGAGGGGGGAGGTCGTAACAACAACAAAAATGGAAAGGGACCTGGGGGTAATCATATTAAATGACCTTAAGGTTAGCAAGTAATGTGAGAAGGCAGTAGAGAGGGCTAGGGGGACACTGAGATGTATAGTGAGAGGCATCACCAGCAGAAAACAGGAAGTTGTTATCCCTTTGTACAGACAGTTGGTGAGACCCCATCAGGAGAACTGTGTCCAGTTCTGGAGACTCCATCTCCTCAAGGAGATAGACAGGATGAAGGCAGTCCAAAGGAGGGCAACTAAAATGGTGTAGGGTCCGCAAGAGAAGCCATACCAGGAGAGACTAAAGGAGCTTAATATGTATACCCTTGAGGAAAGGAGGGAGAGGGGGACATGATTGAAACATTTAAGTACCTCAATGGAATCAACAAAGTCCAAGAGAGTAGTATGTTTCATAAAAAGAGATGTGCAAGAACAAGGGGACACAATGTGAAGATAGAGGGGGAACTGCTCAGGGGCAATGTGAGGAAGTATTTTTTCACAGAGAGGGTGGTGGATGCATGGAACTGCTTGCCTGAGGAGTTTGTGGGGTCTAAAACTGTGGGAAAATTCAAGAATGCATGGGAGAGATGTAAGGCAATTCTTGTTGGGGGGGGGAGGTAGGAAGAAATAGGCTGTTAGTTAACTAGGATCTGCACCTTGTCCAGTAGGTGGAAAATGGGCAGACTAGGTGGGCCAAGCGGTCCTTATCTGCCATCACAGTCTATGTTTCAGGCAGCAAAAGTGAAACAACATTTTCATAGAATGACAATTTATCTTTTTGGCCTACCTGCATCACAAAAACATTTTTCCAGAAGCTTTCTTACAGCCTGTACTGCTGTAAACATTACCGAAATAGGAGACTGCACTTTGATTAGGGAGACAGAAAAATCAGCTATTTACTGTACCCACAATGCCTTATTATGTAAATTAGTATACAAGCTATTACATTTCTTTAGAAAATGGGCTTTTTATTTCCTGGCATCTGATTGGCCAGTACCCTTACCAAGGGGGTACATTAACTTACAATAGATGCCCTGGAAATAAAAAGAACAAGCACAAGGTGCCACTTCACTCACCCAGATATTCTTGGGCACACTATGCTTCCTCATTGGCCCAAAACACCGCAGTGAATTCAAAATCGATGCCATTGTTTTTCTCTCACTTAGCGAGAGACACCACCTACTGTATGCTCAGTAGTTCACTGCCAGACACATGCCAAAAAGGGTCATCACTTCACCCTCCAATGGGCTCATTTATTGCCACATTTACTTTCTATTTTTCTTTTCCAGCACTGCAATGTCCCATACTTGCTGCTGCCATGCAAACTGATTCACCTCATTCAGCGAGACAGTGAGGCAAAGCCCGCCCCCGCCACCCATTCAGTCCTCAAAACAGTCCTAGTAGTGCAAAGTATTCAAGCAGTATACCTACAAAGGAAGAAAAAAATGCTTTTTTTTTTTACTTGTTTTGCTGAGCCAGACCTTACACTCACGCTGCCATTATTCAAGTCCTGCAATCCACTGCCCGCTCTCACAAGTGACGCCAACCAGTAGTGCAGATCAATGAAAAGACCCACTCCTGTCCCTGCCCCGACCACACTAACATGACTAACAATACAGATGAAGAAAACAAACGTCAATAAGGTGCGCAATGAGAAACGAGCAACTACATCTGTTCGTGTTTTAAGATTTAAAAAAAAAGTATGCTGCATCTCAGCTCCCAGTCTCTATTCTCCCAATCCCACTTTCACAACTTCATGATCCAACTTTCAACCATTCCCTCACTCTCAAAGCTGCCACATGTACTCCGAGGACAAAAGCTTAGCTGACACTAAACCACAAATTGCGGCTCTTTCTCTTCACTGTACCTCACTTTTTATGTCTCAGTGGATGCTCCAGCCTCTTTCATTGTAAACTGAAGACATCTCCACTTCACCCTAATGGATGCATCGTGCACAACCTCACAGGTTCTCCCAAACAGCCTGACCTAATTGTTGCTCCGTCTCCTGTCAAACTAGGTGAATCAACAGCAATGATGATCGGTGTGGCACTGGCAGGCAGGTCTAAAAATACCTATCAAACAGTGCTGTGCTCTGTACTAGTAGATAAATCAGTAGAGGGACTACTTTACCCCCAAAACACAAAAAAAATTATTTTCTTTTCACTAATTTACTTTATTAATTGATTTAATTTTTTTAAATTTTTACAGACGAGACATGAAGCCGATTTCCTAAGTGCAACAATACCCTCCAGGGTGGGCAGTATTGGGCAATACCAGACTTTCCAGGGGCTATAAGGCCCTCCACCTGTGGCATCAAGCCTCATTAAGCCCCTGGGTGGTCCGGTATTGCCCAATACCGCATACCCTGTCGGGTATTATTGCTTGAGTAGTCTCTACAGAAATAGGAGAGTGCATCTCTCAGTAAAGTCATCTTGGAGTTAGATACTGTATGCACAATGCCTTGTTTTAAAAATAAACATATGAGCTCTTATATTGTTGAAGCCACTACATAAATATGAGACTACACCTCACAGTATGGAAATTGGAAAACAACTTCTTATTGTAGCTGGCAGGCTACTAATACTGGGATACTTTAACATACTGGGTATTGATTGGGATAAACTAGAAGCAACCAATAAAACAGAATATAATTATATAAAAAGCTTTGATCAGACTGGATTTACACAAAGAGTTGTAGAACCAACAAGATACCATAATCTCTTGGACTTAGTATTAACAAATATGGTAGACACACTGCACCAGTGTAAGACTTCAGTTCCATTAAGCACTAGTGACCATTTAAAAATTGAATTCAAGATCAAGGAACCTATAACAAAGAACTCAGGAAAAACAACAGTCCTAGATTTCAGCAAGGCAGATTTTGACCAGATTAGACTGAGCATTAGCAACTGGAACTGGGAGGTGGCGTTTGAGGGTAAACAACTCAACACTATTTGGGAAATCTTTTGTAACAAAATAAATAAAGAAGTCCCCAGGAATATACCTATGAAGCAGAATTTTTTTTTAATTTTTTATTTTTAGTTTTTGTTGACCGGGTAAGTGCGCTAGACAAATCCTGCCTATTTTAAGGCACGACTCAGGGGAGGGGGATACAGATGAATGCCAACTGACCTTGAACCAGATTAAGCTGTTGATGGTATTTTCAGTGAATGAGGGAAATTTGGCCAGGACACCGGGGAAATTCCCCTACTCTTTCCGGTAGGGGGATTCCTGACTGCTGCAATGGAGGGCTCAGATGCTGTTCGGCCCTGCTCCAGTGAGGTTCTCACCTCTCCTTCTTTGATACTGCAAGAGAAAGTACCTGTCTGTTCTGATCACCAAGAGGGCTCTTCTTGGCATACTGCTCACCGGAATGCTCCTACTGCTCGCACGATTGATCTACAACCTGATGACTCTCTGAACACCTCTTTTTTCACGGAAGAGCAGAATATTTTGGTCAAATCTGATTCTACATTTGACAAGCTACAGCTTAACACCACAGCGATCTCGTCACAATCTGCTACATCGGAACCTTTTTCTCCGACGCTTGCCAGTGCAACACTGTGTCTTCCCCCCGCTCTATCCGGTGTTACTAGTTCAGACTTTGGCGAGACTGCGGAGTCGCATTCATGAGACGTGGACCTTCTAACTCTAGATTCCTTCCCCCGGACGATGATTTCTTCGGCTTCTGTGGTTTCTTCGGCGACTGTGGCCACTTCGAATACTACCTCGTTGATTTGTGCGCGTTTTGGTATCACGGCTGGCCCAAAAACTGTGGACCCTGCCTGGACTACCTCTAATGCTCTGACCCGAGCAGGATGGATGATGAATGACTCAGGTTCTTGGACTCCAGACCCGATGTGGGATGCAGATAAACACGGTGTGTTGTTTTCTCCTCACAGGCCTGCACCTTCATCTACGATCTCCAATGAGGTACCTATATCTACAGCAGCTACTTTGAATGACTCTGATATTTCTACCCCTGCTTTATTGCCCAAACCTGTTGTTCATGGGGCTACATGGGGGGATATAATGGAAAAAGCTGATATATGTAATGTATCTGCTGAGATTGTTCATAACTGTGATTCTGCTGTTTCTATTCACACTGCTACTGATGTTCCTACTGTCATTATTGACTCACCGGTTAGCCATACCACTACTAGTCCTAATGTCTCTGCTACGATATCTGTTTCTCATTATTCAGGGATGCCATCTCAAGCTAGGGATACTTCTGATTCCATTTTACTTCGAAACCCTGTACTCCCTATTTCTATGCATTCCAACACTCCTTCTCACCCTGATATACCTTCCCTCCATTCCCCACCAGTTGAGTTAACTGGTTCTGGTCTCTCCAGTTCTATCCTTGATCATTCTAATCTTACACCCTCAGCACAATCTACCTTGACTGGCTCTGACCCCATTTTATTTCCTGGTCAGGCTCCCCGTACAATCCCTTCCTTAGTGAATACTGTTACACCACGATCTCCCGATAATGAGGATCCTGGAGAGGGCCCTTCCACATTAGAAACCCCTCCTCTTGAAACCGGCTTCAGCGCCAGACAGGGAACTTGTACGATCTGATTTGTTTAAGAATAAGTTAGAACAAGCTCCCAGATGTCATGCAGTACGATTACGTTATAAGGGTGGTCTTTCTGTATTTCCTGACCGATACTATGTGGCCAGAACCCTTTTAAAGGGTGATATGCATTTTCAAGCCCCTGAAATTTACGCCTTAATACATATTTCTGGAGAAGAAACCTTTGACATTAGTTTTAAATATGCTAGTGGTTTAGACAGGTTTTGGCATAAATATGCCACATTAAAAATTCCCTCTTTGGGTCCCTTTTTGTGTCATACCCCTCACCAAACCAGCAGTTAGAACTGTAACTATCATGTTTCGCAATGAGGGGGTCAGTATCAGCGATATATATCATTGGCTACAGAACAGATGCACGGTCTTATCCCCTCCTGAAGCCATTATAGACGAGGAAGGCCTTTGGACAGGTGGCTGGAAGTTTTGTGTAAAACTTTTTCAGGTCAATTCAGAAGTTGTTCACCTTCCTAACAGCTTTTTCCTAGGGAAAGATAGAGGTGTATGTTTTTATGGAGGCCAACCTAGAGCCTGTTATAAATGTGGCTCACACACACATCTCAGTAGTACATGTGATTTGCTGAAATGTAGCTTATGTGGGGGGTTTGGGCATCCTAGTGTTTCCTGCACAAATGTATTCCAGTGTAATTTATGTGATGAGAAAGGGCATGCCTATCATCAATGTCCTTGGGCCAGTAAGAACCGGCATGAGGGGTGGGATCCGAATGTCCTTGTTCAAAAAGCACATTATAAAGCTCAGGATCGATCTACAAATTTGATTTCACTGTCAGAGATCCCTGAGATATCTCCATCCCCCCTCCCCAATAGGCTGGTTGTACCAGTTGAAACCCAGTCCGCACTGGAACCTCCTAATGCTATGGAAATTATTTCTGATGCTAAGGAGTCTGTCTCGCCTACTCCTCCCCCTCCGTCTACTCAGACCACTACCACTCCCTTTATAGACCCAGATGGTTTTCAGATTAGTAGAAGAGTCACCAGGGTGACTTCTTGCAAAGCTATAAGGATGCCTGATGTTACTCTTTCCAACACTTTTGACTGTCTGAAGGGTGGGAGAGAGGACTTGGATGGTGATTCCGAGGCCTCTGTCTTACCTTCTGACATGGATCTCACTGTTCCTAAGCTGCCAGATGTTTCTCGTAAAAAATTTACTAAAACCAAAAAAGGGAGTAAAAAGCGTAAGAACATGGCCATTACTGATGGAAGTGGGAGACTAATTTCGTATTCTGACTCTTCTTCGACTAGCTTCCTTTAATGTTTGTAGCCTGAAGAGCTACAAAAGGAGGATGTTTTTTTTTTTCATCTTGCTGCCTCTCTCCCTTTAGATGTTCTTTTCTTACAAGAAACATGTCTCACCTCGCTTTTCGAAGTACAACATCTTAAAGGAGGATGGTATAAAGGTCCCTCCTATTGGACCTTTGGGGATGATTTTGCTGACGGGGTAGCTATCCTATTTTTTTTCTCGGCCTTTTCAATCTCCCGTGTTATAGATGTTCATCCTGGTAGGGCTCTAATTCTTGATTGTTCTTTTCAGGGACAACCCTTTCGCCTTCTAAACTTTTATGGTCCCCAGTAGAAACATGCTCGTATACAGTTAATAGATCTCATTAAGCATTTTTTGTGCACTAGAAAACATATTATTTGGGGCAGTGACTTTAATTGCTCCATTGATGTTTCATGTAGGACAGCAGTTGGAAAAAAAGTTTATTGTGACTCCCTTGCTCTATATAATTTAATAAAAAATTCTAATTTAATTGATGCTTACTGATCTCTGAAAAATGGCGCTGGATATACATATCATAGATCTATATATCCCACTCGCATTGATTATTTCTTTTCTTCCGGATATTGTATACCACAAAAAGTTTCACTTTGCCCTACAGAACTTTCGGACCACTTCTTATTGACCTGTACGTTTTCATTAGATGCAGACACCATACCCCTTCTCCCCCCTCTCACTTCAGTGGAAGTTGAACAATACTTTATTGACCAGGGCTTTTGTTCGATTACAAGTTAGATCTTTCTTTCAAGCTCGGATTACGGTTCTTTGCTGTTATGATTCAATATGGGACTGGTGGTCCGATACAAAACTAGATTTACGTAAACTTTTTCAAAATATAGGAAAACGCCTAGCACATGATTCTTACCTTACATATTTAACCTTTAGAAATCAACTCTATAAATTAATGTCTCCTTCTGTCTCTTCCCTTGTTGACTATTCTTCACAAATTAACACTGTTAAACGACATATGTTTACACATCAATATAACAGTGCTCGTACTTTAGATTTGTTTATGAGAGTGGGTACATCAGTTTCTCCATCAGCAAACCTATTCATAGCTTATACTGCTAGACTTCAGGCCACTGTCATGCATGGCCTTTTTGATATGACGGGGAATATTGTTTCGGATATTTCCGGTATGCTCTCCATTGTCAACAATCAGTTGCATACTCAGTTCTGTACTTTGCCCCCCAAATCCCCTGATATATCCACAATTTTGGTAGCCCCAGTTCCAGGACTTTCTCTGCACCATGTTGAAAACCTTATTGCCCTTATTTCTCAAGAGGAAGTAGCTTGTGCCATTTCCCACCTTAAATTACAGGTAGCACCAGGTCCTGATGGACTTACTCATGAATTCTACAAAACATTTAAAGATAATCTCTTGGAAATATTGACCCAAGTTTATAATTATGTTTTACAGGACTCTTCTCAGATTATCAACTTTGGTATCTCTTTTCTCAAATTTATATATAAAAAAGGAGATAACCACTCTTTATTGAATTGGAGACCTCTCCACCTTCTGAATACGGATTTTAAGATTTTAACACGAATACTCAGTACCCGTTTACAACGGGTTGCACCAGATCTTATAGATTCAGCTCAATCTTGTGCTGTTCCAGGGAGATCGATCAACACAAATTTATTTTTCCTCAGAGAAATTTTTGAAGCAAAACAACATAATACCATTTCAGGATTTGTTCTTTCACTGGATCAGGCAAAGGCATTTGATTCAGTTTATCACTCCTATCTCCTTCAGGTCTTGCAATTATATGGTATTCCAGTAACTTTTCTTCATTGGATTACCCGTATTTTTTCCTTTGCGTATTTTTCCCCGATAATTAATGGCTTTGTAGGTGAGACTTTACTTCAGAAGGTTGGAGTATGACAAGGTTGCTCATTTAGCCCACTGTTATATGCTTTTGCCCTGGATCCAATTATCCGACAAATTAAATGGGATTCCCAAATTATAGGTTTAGCGCCCCATTATTCCCTTCCCCACGTGAAGATCACTGCGTATGCAGATGATGTTGTTTTGTTTATACAGGACACTTCATCTGGTACTAGAGCAATACAAGTGTTTAAGACATTTTCCGCTCTTTCTGGTGGCAGGTTGAACCTTCAGAAAAGTGTATCCATTCCATTGGATTCAGAGTCTGCCACTGTCTCTACAGTTGGTGGCATTATTACATCTCCCTCCCCTCAGAGAATTTTGGGGGTTTGGTTTAATATTGAGGATGCCACAACTTACAATTGGGAAAAACGTCTACAAATTGGAGAATACAAAGTTGGTGTTTGTAAATCTTGGAAGTTAGGGAAAAAGAAGAGAGTTTTAGTGGTTAAGAAATTCATCCTTCTCATTTTTTTGTTTCTCAGTCCTATATATGCCCCTCCCAAACACTTAGAAACCCGCATTTTAGTGTATGTTTTCAGATGATTTGGGGTAGTAGACTTAACCCAATTAAAAGGGATGTTACATATTTGCCGATTCATCAAGGTGGACTTGGTATGATTCATCCCATAGCCTTTTTTCTTTCTTTTTTTCTTTTTCACCTTTTTCAAAGCATCAGATACACATCTACCATTAGTGATGTTTGGACTAGCTTTGCTCTACATCCCATTATAGATAAATGGGACATACTTCCACCTGTACAATCTCGTATTACTTGTTATCCTTCATATACTATAGACAGTTTTCGCAAGATAAGATTCTGGAAACTTCAAAAATCTTACATATTACCATTATCTAGAAGACAACTCTATGATACATTCATCACTATTACAAGGCCAGCTTTACACTTACTCAATTGCTCTCCTTCCTGACATGACTGTGTTTTGTCTGTCCTTCAAGATAACAGAATACCACTACATATGTGGGATGTATCTTGGCTTTGTTGCCATGTCAAATTACAGGTTAAGGGAAATCTTAAACACAAGTCTTCTCAAGAACGATTCTGCCCTAAACCTTCCTGTTTAAACGTTGAAGAAACTATGTCACATTTCTTTTTTGAGTGTCAGGATGCTTTATTGTTTTGGAAAACTTTAGCTAATAAATGGAAGTGGCCATTTCTTAGCAGGATAACATATCAGGTTTTGATCTTGGGGTTTTTTTTCTGGTACTTGGAACAGATTTCATCCTAGTACCCTTAGAGTGATTTTTACTATGTGTAAATATTATATGTGGCAAGCTCGCTGTCAATATGTGTTACAACAACTTCCGACTGTTCTGCTTGTTATTATACAACACATTGAACATGCTCTATTGACTGTTATGGAATCAGAACGTCATCATCTTCCTTTACAGCGTTTTCACTCTTTATGGAAGTACATTACTTTTTTGCATTTGTTTTTCCTATTTCTGTTACATTATCTTGTACATACTTTTGTTGATATTCTCTTTTTTTTAAGACTACAAGAATGTATTTCCTTTATGTATATGTGCATATTATAGGAGACATGCTTTTCTTTTGTGTTTATTTCTGTATGATGTTATGATTTCTTTCCTTAATAAAATTCCCCTACTCTTTTCGAGAAGTGCCATGGGATCTTTAACATCCACCTGAACTACCACCAATCCAGGCAGATGAGACCTTGGTTTAACGTCTCATCTGAAAGATGGCATCTCAGAAGTGCAGCTCCACTCGCATGCTGCACGACAGTGTCAGTACTGGGATATTAAATACATCAACACTGAACCTAGGCTGCAGTGGTTAACACCAGAAATAAAAAAGCCCACAAATAAAAAGAATAAATTATACAAAATTGGAAATCCAGCAATCATGATGAGAACAGGATAAACTTCAAGAATGTAGCACATACAGTACATTAAAAAATTAGATCAAAGCTACAAAAGCGAGCTACGAACCAAAGTTTGCACACACAGTAAAAAGTAACTATAAATCTTTTTATTCACATATAAACAAAAACCAAAAGGGGGACTCAAAAGGAGTGGGATCACTGAAAAATGCAGATGGAGTACTGATCTGATGATGTCACCATGGCAAATCTAACACCTTCTTACTTTACTTCAGTATTCAATAGCAAGGACAATTCAATAACTAGAGAAATCAGAACAGAGGTTAATTATAAAGATCAAGGATGTGGAATCTAGGTTGACAGAACTTAACCCCTACAAATCACCAGGCCCGGACGGTCTACATCCTAGGGTCCTAAAATAACTAAGCACACAGCTAGCACCACTGCTATCTTATATGTTTCAAGAATCAATTGACAAAGGAGAAGTAGTGGAACACTGGAGGAGGTCAACAGTCATTCCCATGTATAAAATGGGGAACAGAGGTGACCCATCTAATGACAGACCAGTTAGCCATACATCTATCCCTTCAAAAGTTTTCAAAGGTATCTTGAAAGATTATATTCTGGCAGCTATAAATCAAAATCAACTGAATGGCAACACCCAGCATGGCTTTTCTAAGAGTAGATCATGCCAAACAAACATGCTGGGGTTTTATGACAGAGTAGCAAGGGAACTTCATGAGGGCAAATCAGTAGATATACTTTTCCTAGACTTCTCAAAAGACTTTGATAAACTCCCACATGCCAAATTGTTGTCTACTTTGATAAACATGGGGATCCAATATCCAATTATTCTGTGGCCCAGATATTCAAGCTGCGCCAGGCTGTTGCGCAAGATTGAGCGCAGCTCAACTTGGCTGCGCAGGGGTGTGGACTGGGCGATGTTCAATGAAGCTGCGCCATGGCTCAGCAGCGTTGAATATCGCACCTTTGCCACCCACAGTGTGCATGGTGCAGGGGCACTGTGCCAGCGCAAGTGGCCAGAGTGGAGCATGGGGATGCACCAGTGCAAGTTCCATTGCGCTATGCACAGCAACCGCGATATTCAAAACTTGACATACAAATGGGGCCATTTGCATGTCATTATGGCCCAATTTGCATACAGGTGCGCCGATCCCCGAAGACTTGTGCCTGGTGCCCTGCCAGGCAGCAGCCATCGGGGACCGACACCCCCTGCAGCCGCCAACAGCTTAATCTGATTCAAAATCAGTTGGCATTCATCTGTATCCCCCTTCCCTGGGTCGTGCCTGAAAATAGGCAGGATTTGTCTAGTGCACTTACCCAGTCAACAAAAACTAAATAAATAAATAAATGTGCTCCACAACCCAATCGTGGGCATTTGTTAAAAAAGAAGAACTATGTGCAATATCCCTGGTGGTCCAGTGGACCGTTGACTGCCTGATCGTGGGCATTTGAAATAAGATAAAGACGAATGATGTCCAATATCCCTGATGGTCCAGTGGACTGCTATGTGCCCGATCGCGGGCATTTGTAATAAATAATAAGATCCCCAAATTCCCTGGTGGTCCAGTGGACCACTGTGTGCCCAATCACGGGCATTTGTGATCAAAACTAAAAATATGTCCAATATCCCTGGTGGTCTAGTGGTACCCCCCCCACCCGCCCACTGAGCCCCACCGCCCGCTCCCCAGTCAGTCGGGCGGGCAGCAGCACCCCACCCGCCTGCCCCCCACCACCCGCTGACTGACACTGTCGGGGAAAGCACCATTGGTCCACAAAGGAGCAATGGGCGTGCAGCCCATACCGTACCACACATTCCAGATATGTGAATGGGATCCATTTCTGGGCCTGTGGGTACAAGACTGGCTGAAAGGTAGGAGGCAGAGTGTTTGCATCAAGGGTTCTCTATCTGAATGGGCAGAAGTGCAGTGGCTCAGTAGGTAGCACACTTGCCTCTGAGGCCGGGAGATCAGAGGGCTGTGGGTTCAGTTCCCACATCTGGCACTTGGGTTAATATCCCAGTACTGACACTGTAGTGCAGCATGAGAGGGGTGCTGCACTTCTGAGGTGCCGTCTTTCGGATGAGACGTTAAAACCTAGGTCCCATCTGCCTGGATTGGTGGTAGTTTAGGTGGATGTTAAAGATCCCATGGCACTTATCGAAAAGAGTAGGGGAAGTTCCCTGGTGTCCTGGCCAAATTTCCCTCATTCACTAAAAAAAAATACCACCAATAGCTTAATCTGGTTCAAGGTCAGTTGGCATTCATCTTTATCCCCCTCCCCCAGGTCGTGCCTGAAAATAGGCAGGATTTGTCTAGTACACTTACCCGGTCAACAAAAACTAAATAAATAAATAAAAGTGACGAGTGGGGTGCTCCAGGGTTCAGTGCTGGGACCCTGTCCCTTTAACCTGTAAATGTCAACATTACAATATGATTACAGTGATGTGTGTCTATATAAATTCACAGATGACTGCAAGCTGGAGGCAGTGGCTGATAAAAACCAAAAAAACAACATTCCACTACAGATGGCTCTAAATTACGTTTCAAGGTGGTGTACGGCTTCAAAGCTATCACTAAATCAGGATAAATGCACAATAACGCATCTAGGAAAAAGCAATTCATGCCACCCACACTTATTAGATAACAAACCCCTAAGAGTAACAGTAGAGGAAAGAGATTTGGGCATTTTGGTATCACAAGATATGACATTTTTGGCACATTGCAGGAACATTTCACAAAAGAGGAACAGAATCTTGAACTCAATATTCAGACACATAGAGGCCAGAAGAAGAGAGGTCATTCTGCTTTTGTATAGATCCCTCGTAAGACCAGTCCTGGAATATGGGGCCCAAGTCTGGTCACCATATAAGAAGGGAGACATAGAAATGCTGGAAAGGGTCCAGAAGAGGGCAACAAGGGGAAAAAAACAATATGAAAGGGAAAAACTACGAGACTAGGCCGAACAAACTGGACCTGTTCTCACTGGAGCACAGGAGGAAAAGAGGAGACATGTGCTTAGTGCACAGATCATGGGGGAACAATGACCTTTGGGATAACTTGGGCCTACAGGCCTCTGAAAAGGTACACACAACCCAATCACATCCTTTACAGCTGAAAGCAAGGTCAACTAAACTGGTAAAAACAAGTAATTGGTTCAACCAAAGGGTAATAGTCCATGATTGGAATAGGCTACCAGTAGAGGTGGTAGGAAGTAAATCCACAAATAAATTTAAACACAAATTGGACCAGTATTATAGGATATGATAAATAAATTATTTGGGCAGCACATGGATGAAAGTCCCTAGCTCTGTATACTCCTATTGTACCCATAATGCATTGCTAGGTACACCTACATATTAGGTGCTATACTGCAGTCACTACTACCAAATAAGAGCCTGCAGCTCTGAGTAAGAAACATTTAAGTCAGATTCATAATTTAGCCAGAATTCCTTGTTGCTGTATGTAAAACACTGACAGCTTCCCTTGCATGACATCATTCTGGGAGTGTGGCCGGAGAGAGAAAACTGGAGAGCAGCCAGAAAGAAAGCTCTGATAAAACAGAAAAAAAGACTATGATAGATATTTTTACAAAACAAATTGCTGCTTCAACATCTGAAGCATGGCTGGCAATGGCATACTATGTGAAAAAAGCATTTGGGGAACTTCTATAAATAACTTTAAATAACACATCATACAAATATATGGAGAAATGTCTCAATACAAATAAAAGAAAATACATAGATATTGTATATGGTTACCCTTTGTTATGTATAAAAATCAGTCTGCTCAAAATCCTTGTTAAGCACATTCTAAACCATTATGCACATTCTAAAATGTTGTTATGCGCATTCTAAACAGTTCTTATGCACAGTTCAAATGTCATGCAATTTTAAATTTCTCATTTATTCTATACCTAGCTACTTACTAACCACCCAGTGCTCAAAGTCATACCTTTTACCTTTCAAAAAGTCTGGAAATTTGATTTTGTTATGCAAGTAAAACAAAGAAATAGCAAGATTTTTTGTTTTCACTACAGTGGGGGGTCTGTCATTCTAGTGTAAAAAACCATATACTATAACAAATAAATATGGCCAACCACACACAACTCGGCATATATTTCCATCTCGGGGTTGAGATGACAGCATAGACCTCTTGAGCTTTGTTCTCGAGGTTCATATGCTGTCATCTTAACCCCTTGATGAAAACACAGACTTGTATTCTCTATATCCTTGATTTGCATAATATATAGGTGAGTCTAAACCAAAACATAAAATAAATTTCCTCATAGGTTTAACCTACCAATCCTATGGTTTTTAGATTTCATCTTTTCATCCACAATAAATGTTACTGCAAAAACAACCTTTTATCTTAAATTGCAAGACAGGTAAACAGAAAGGATAAACCATCTGTTCAGCAAAAAAACAATCCTAAAAAATTACTCTCCCAATCTCTCCTCATTGTTGCCAATTACATGTTCTCTATAATCTACAAGCAAAACGTAATTTTAATTACAGTTCAGTATCACATTCTTGTAATTTCTTCCCTGGATAATGTAGGAGATTCCGTTTCACTCCTGGACTTGTTTTCTTGCTCATATTGATCTCTAATAAACTCCAAAACCTGATCCACCTCGAAAAAGATATATTGAGCACCTTTGTGTTTCATTTTCAATTTAGCTGGGGCCAACATATGAAATTCTGCCCCCTTCTCTAGCAATCCTTGTCTGTATGCCAAAAAACACTTTTTGTGCTGCTGTGTAGGATATGAATAGTCTGGGTACACTGAGAACTTGTAAGTCTTATAAGTCAATTGTGTCTTTAACCTAGAAAATTTGCCAATCAAGTCTCTTTTGGAGTCAGAAGCAAATGTTAACATGATTGGTGTAATGCCAAATTTTTCATCCTCCAGTGTTGTGTTAACAGATTTAACAGAGGTTGTTTTAATGAATTTTTCAGAAACCAATTTTGGGAGGAATCTGTAAGCTCATGTAATAAATGGGGAGTTATCTTCAGGAAGTTAGAATACATTTACAAAAATATATTTTATCATATCCCTTGTTGAATACAAGTTCTGGTCCTATATTGTTGGTAAACCCAGCAATCTTAAATTTTTATATCTTTGCTGGTTCTCTAGGAACTCAATTTTTCAGGTCAGAGTGATGTTGTCCCAAATAATTTGCAGAAGTGTCTTCAAGTGCCACCACTTTGTCATATTTTTTCCAAGTATCTTTTTATTTACATCTACCAGTTTTGAAACTGCATCAATTTTCTCTCAATTATGTTTGCATTGGCTTGTAAAAAGTCCACTTTTTGCAAGAAGGCTTGACATTTTAAATCAAATGATTGAGTCCATGACAGCAATTTTTCCATAGTTTCCCCAAGAGAGTCGATTGTGTGATGACCTCCTGTGAACATTCCTGGTAGATTTGTAGGTCCTGGGTTTGAAAGAATAGTTGAAAGAATTGATTTGTTTTTGTTTGATCCTGTAACCTCTGCCTTCTCTGCTGATACAACTGACACTGTTACACTTTCACCTCAGGGTGATACAACTTTGCCAGGAAAGGGAAGAGTTCCAGTTGTACTTTTTGTTTTGTCAAAAATTCAGGTAACTGCATTGATAAGATTGTTAATTTGGCTTCAGTGTGAGGAGATGTGCGGGTAATCTTGTTCAAAATTGGTGAGCTGCTCTCTGAAGAATCCTCTGCAGTGTTGTGGGCTGGCTGTCAGCATCCTACTACCCAAGCCAAAGCTACCCTCCCCAGCTTTCCTGATGCCATCTGAGCCAAAATTCAATCTAAAGTATTTCTCCATTGGCTTAATGCATAGAGACACATATTCATCTGATGAGAGTGTAATAGTGTGATAAACTGAGTCTGTACTGTATCATATATTCTTAAACACACAAACAGGATCACGTTGAAAACAGGACCATTGATCCTAATGGTGTACTTTCCATCTTCCTGTATAAAAATAAAGATTTTTACTACTACTACTACTTCTACTACATGAAGAGGACTTAGCTTTCCTCGTATCTACCATAACTTAAAGAAAATGTTGAAGGTTCTCATAGCAAATGGGAACAGTAACCTCTAGGTGTTGTGAATCAGTCTCCTACCATTCAAACTGCCAAATAGTGCCGTTTTCCATGAAAAAAAAATCATTTTATTTTGGTACTCTGCTTCATTTGCATAAACCATCCTTTTTGTTCTCAGTGCTGCAACCTCCAACTGTGACATCATACATTTGAAACTAAGTTATTACAGGGACACTGTCAGTCTTTAGTTTTAAGTAGACAAATCAGCTATGTACTGTACCCACAATGCCTCACTATGTAAATTAATAAACAGGGTATTATATTTCTCTGCAGAAACAGAAGAATACATGTCAGTATAGAAGTTTTGTAGGTAGATACGGTATACACAATGCATTGTTGTGAAAATAAACATACACAAACTTATAGTGCTGACACCACTACAGAAATATGGGACAGCATCTCACAGTAGAGAAACTGGAAAATAATGCTCACCACTATTAACATACGGGACTATACTTCTGAGCAAGGCACATATATGTCAACATTATAAATGACCCACAATTCCTTGTTGCTGTATATAAAACATTGACAGCTCCCTGATATGACATCATTCTGGGGGTGTGGCCACACACAGAAAACTGGAAGACAAAACACTAATAAAACATAAAAAAAATGACTGACAGATTTTTTTTACAAAACAAATTGCAGCTTCAACATCTGAAACATGGTTGGCAATGGCATACCATGTGTAAAAGGCATTTGGGGGAACTTTCAACATTTTGTTTAATTATGAATACACAGGATCTTCTATTACAAAAAAAAAAACATAAAACTAAGTGTTGAGTCTGAGCTCATGCTAAAAGCAGCTCATAGAAACATAGGATTTGATGGCAGAAAAGGACCGTCTGGCCCATCTAGTCTGCCCATTTTTCCTACCCCCTGCATATACTGCAATCCCTCCCTGGTCTGCGACTTACTTTCTCTTCATCTATTTCTAGGGTTCCCTTATGCCTATCCTTGCATTTTTGAATTTCCCCACTGTCCCCACCACCTCTGTGGGGATGCTGTTCCATGTATCCACTATACTTTCTGTGAAGAAGTACTTCCTCATGCTACCCCTGTGTCTATCACCATCTAGTCACATATCATGGCCCCTTGTCCTTGAACCTCTTCTTTTCTGAAAGATGTTACCCTCCTGTATCTTATTTATACCCTTGAGATATCTGAAAGTATCTATCATGTCCCCCTCTCTCTTTTCACCTCTAGCAAGTACCTATTGAGGTCCATTAGTCTCTCCTCATATGATTTCTAATGCAACCCTTGCACCATTTTAGTTGCCCTTCTCTGTACTGTCTCCACTCCATCTGTGTCTTTCCTGAGATACAGCCTCCAGAATGGCACACGGTATTGCAGATGAGGTCTCACCAATTACCTGTACAGTGACATCACCATACATAGGAACATAGAAACATAGAATTTGACAGCAGATAAGGACCGCTTGGCCCACTCAGTCTGCCCATTTCCCTACCTACTGGATAAGCTGCAGATCCCAGTTAACCAGCAGCCTACTTCTTCCTACCCCCACCCCCTAGAATTGCCTTATGACTGTCCCATGCATGCTTGAATTCCACCACTGTTTTGACTCCTCAACCTCCTGCAGAAGGCCATTCCATGCATCCACAACCTCTGGAAAAATACTTCCTTAAATTACCTCTGAGCCACCCCCATCTTCAAATTGTGCCTCTTTGTTCTTGCACACCTCTTTTTGAAAGATGCTACTCTCTAGGACTTTGTTGATTCCCTTGAGGTACTTGAAAGTTTCTATCATGTGCCCCCTCCCTCCTTTCCTCGAGGCTATACATATTAAGCTCCTTAAGTCTCTCTTCATATGTCTTCACCTCTTTCTTCTGCTAGTGATACCTCTCCCTATGCACCCCAGCATTAAACTGGCTCTTGCAATAGCCTTTTCACATTGTTTGGTCACCTTAAGTCATCAGATGTGATCATCCCCAGGTCCCTTTCCTATTCTGTGGCTGTTAGAACCTCCCCCTCCCCCCATCATGTATTCTTCCCCTGGATTTCTGTGCCCCAAATGCTTGTTTTTGCATTTCTTAGCATTAAATCCTAGCTGCCATGCTCTCGACCACTTGTCAAAATTGCTTAGGTCCCTTTTCACTCCCGGAGTGTTGTCTGCAAAGAGGCAAACCTTCCCTTCCAGCCCTTCTGCAATGTCACTTATGAAGACATTAAAGAGACTTGGCTGTAACACATTTCCTTGTGGTACCCCACTGGTCACCTCCTCTCTTTGGATTGAGCTCCATTCACCATTGCCCTCTGTATCCTGCCAGTCAACCACTTTCTGACCCAGTTTACTACCTTGGAACCCACTCCTAGGTTGCCCAGCTTGTTTATAAGCATCCTATGTGAGACTGTGTCAAAGGCTTTGCTAAAATCTAGGTAGGTCACATTAACTGCCTCTCCCTGATCTGACTAATCCCCTCTGCCATTTCAGCATTTCAAATGGTCATCATGTTTTCCATAGCCTTGCAGAGTTAAAACATGATTTACAACCTGACTGCAGGGATGAAACATATGTAGTTTTCATTACTACTTTCTTGTTCTAGCTTTGTTTTTATCTATTTTTCCAGTCATTTTCATTTCTTGCCCCTGTCGTTGCCAACTACTGCCAATGTCACTCTGTCACCCACTCTCTCACATGCGATTCCTATCTTCACTCGGTCTTGCCCAACCACCTGTTCACTTTGTAAATCCCTCTTTTGTGTTCCTCATGTCTCCGCTGGCATGTGTCAACAAGCCCCTCCCTTAGAATATCCAAAAAGTAACAGCTTTTTAAAAATAAAACAAATTTGAACTAACAGCAGCACTGCTCCCACCCACTTCTAAACAAACCTGGGGCCAGATATTCAAAACTTTGTGCTGGGTGCAAACTGTTTGCGCAAGATTAGCACCAGATTAGCGCGGGTCCACTATATTCAAAAGGTCAAACAGTGCATGCAAACTGCATTAGTGCCAGGCAAAATTATAATGTATGCAAGGGTCAAACTGAATGGGTGTGTACATGAATACAGGCACAATGCTATATTCAGCAAATGGCATTGCGCAAAGTGTTTTTATGCGACTTAGCGCAACACTTTGCACGATGCAAATTACCACCCAGGAAAAGGTAGTCTTAACTCTGGGCAAACCAGCTTTGCATGACTTTGTGACTTTGCTTGACCCTAACCAGTAAGTATGACACATAGAAATAAGCCACAGAGGAAACATGCTGCTCACAGATGGCATCCCTATGATGCCATCATCTGACACCAGTCCCAGCCATGCCAGGCAGTAAGTGGTGACCCAGCTCCCAGTGGACACCATGGCAGTGTGGCCATACAGCACACACCTGCAGACCACCCTTCTGTGGACACTAACAGATGCCAGAACACACATGCAGCACAGTGGGCATGGAGGGTATTAAAGGGAGGGTATACAAGTGGCCAGGCTGCACCACAGATTGGGTGCAGCCACAAGGCTGGGACAAGCCATACAGTACAAATGGTCCAGTGTAGGGCATACCCCAACACCAGTGTACCTGTCTGATGGTATGTGCCCCCCCAGCCACTTACCGCACATCTGTATAGACACCACAGCGCACACACAGCCAGCCAAGTATATGTCACTGTGAGCATCTCATGCCGGTGGTGCAGCATCTGTGGGTCGCACAACAACATAACAGTAATGTCCACTGTCAGTAAACACCTGCAAGTTGGGCCTGTCACTGTGCACAGTGCAGTGGTCATCACTGCCCTACACACCATAGGCATTGTTGTGTCCCTCACACTACTGTCCCCCTTGCTACTGTAGCGTCTGCTGTGCACTGTAGTATGAACTACAGTTTAACAATTGCATGCAGCAGCACCACCTGTGCCTGTGCTGTGTAGTCCCCTGGGGCACAATATTCTGTGCTGTACTGTACAAATGTAGCCTGCAGCTACCACCGTTGCACTCCCAGACTGACCTATAGGTGGAGCTGTGGGCAGACCCAGCCAGCCCCTGTACTTCCAGACTGACCTACAGATGGAGCTGTGGGACCCTGCAATAGCACTGGGCAAACTGCGTGCAAATCAGGTCATAATGAGATGTTAATCTGGATGTCTGCCCACAGACTACCTAAGTAGGCTTCATGTCACTTTGAATACAGCAGTTTTGCCCCAGGGCAAAAAGTTATTGTGACTGGCTAAACGGCTTAGTTCGACTAAGTCTAATAAATGTGTTAGTTGCACAAACATTTCAGAAATATTATAAATTTTTGAACAATGTAATTTCACATGCACTGCTGCTTGCAGCTTTACTAACTCCACTCCTTTGCTAGCACACACATTAACCACATAGTTCACCTCTGCCTTCCTTCATGTCGCTGTAAACTGGGATGCTGTTGTGGTTTGCACTTCCTGTTTGCTATATTTAAAGCTATCTTATTCCTGGGCTATTTTTGCACTGCACTCCCAGCCTAGTTTGCCCAGCTTCCTTAGCATGCTATATTCAGCAGGTTTAGCACCGGGGCTATCCCTTTTGAATATAGCGGGCTATTGGGTCCGGGCTAGTTTAGCACACTGAGCAGTGCTAATTTAGCCCTGGGGCAAAGTTTTGAATACCTGGCCCCTGATGTGTTGATGTGCTGACAATTTTCAACTTCAGCCAAGCTGCACTATTGAAAGAAACATCATAAAGCTTTTGTTGGCGAGACTACAATTGTGCCCACCCACTCCCACATATATCTTGTTTGCTGACATTGTGAAAATGTGACATTGGCCTTTTAGCTAATCAATCCCAATTTAGCAGTGAAAATTAAACCTGGCACAGAAGAAAGTGGGGGGGGGGGTAGCACCAAATGAAAGCATCACAAAGCACCAAATAAACCAGAGCACATCATAAAAATAAACGAGAGCACAGTATGAAAATATACCCGAGCACAGCACGAAAATAAACCAGAGCCCAGCTCAAAAATAAATTCAACAAAGAAATTGTTGATATGAGTGTGTGAGGGTGGGACTGAGACAACAAACAGCTGCTACCTGATGAAAATCCGCTGATACATTTGCCAGTGCCTCCTGTTGGCACCTACTCTTGGAGATACAATTTGATATCTTTTTCAGTCATTTTTTTACATTTTATGTAAGTTTTATATATTTCATTTTTTCTTCTTTAATTAGCCTAGATACCCATTTTTTAAGCTCATTAAGACACTCCAGGGATGTGCATTGTACTGCTGTAGCCACACTTCCAGGAACCAAAGGTACTCAGCCTGTGGCCTTGTGAATAGATACACCCCTGGGCATGCAGCTATGTCAGTACAAAGCACACCCTGTTGTGTGTTATTGCTCACTTATAGTGAATGGGGGAAGTAAATGTGGTTCCCAATGCATGATGGACCCACCTCATTTTAAAATATTATTAGTAAAAATAGCTTCATTCTGCCTTTCATGTCAGAATAAATCCATATTCCACGTCTGTTTTAAAAACCATGGCCTACAAATAGCAATCGTTAGCAAGTTTAGCACCCTAGACTGAAAGGCATAGTACTAGGGTTGGAATTAAGAAATTAACAATTTTGAGAAAGATTATTGTATTATATGGCCTGGCTTTTATACACCATAGTCCGGAGTATGTTGTAGGATAAATATGAGTGTTATGAAAAAAAATATTCTGGAGTAACTCAATGTATTGGGGAAGTTATCTTGGAGTGTATATTTATGATTCCATGGTTGAGTACAGTCAGTCTGATGCATGCACTTATGACAATAGTGCAGCTAGCCATGCAGCGATACGACTTTAGTTTGCAGCGGTTCTTCTCTTATTACTTTCCGGCAACTTTCAGTAAGAGTTAAGTCACTGATTCCACAGCCCACATTGAAAGTAACTAATTGCTCTGTGCATTTGGCAATAGAAGAGCCACTGAGGTACTATTTTACTCTCAACTTAAGAGCTAAGAGACCAAAATAGAGAATTGTGACCTGGTTGTTGGGCTGCTATTAAGTATAGCCTGTACTGTCGTCATATCTCATGTCTCCAGAAATTGAAACTTTGACTGATCAAGGAATAACAGTAGCATTTCTAGACTAACTGTACTAAAAGCACTTTAACAGACTGCCAGCTGTTTCCACATTTAACTGGTAAAGGTGTAAATGAAAACAGACTTTTTGTATTTCTATAGTAAATTAAGAACATGTATGCAATGTACAGAAAATGAATGTTAGACTACACAGAAAATGATTTATTGTCACCAATGATGAACTGAAAATAAAGACACATATAGGATACACCATAACCTCACTCAAAATATACAATTTACATTCATGCGTGATGGGGAAGGACAGAAACTCATGAGTGGCATATGTGTGAGGTATATATACCCTTCCCTTCACAAGCCATGATAAGGAGCCTATTATGAGTCAGGCAGTTGTGTGTCCAGTGGATGCAATGTATCTGACATTGCAAAACTATTAAACTAGTTATTTTTATGAAGATGTACATTTCTGTTTCATTTCATTGCTCTGTTTTGAGTGCAGCACTGGCCATAATGATGCCATCAGAAATTGATCAAGCTGCTCCCCTAGGTGGCTACAAGTTCCTTTGTGACCTATCCAGAGAGGAGATTAACAATAACAGATTTATTTTATTTATTTATTTATTGAAGTAATCAGTTTTACAACCTTTGAGTCAGCGACTCATTTACAAAGGTACCTCGTCATTGGGGGGGGTGACAACAATTAAGTGAGGTTTAGGACAGGGATTACATACAGGTGAGATACATAAATACACACGTGGAGTTACAGGCAGCAATTGTACAGGTACATGCATATGTTGAGTTACACGCATCATTATATAACATTTTACACTTCATTATATGACATCATTGTTACGGTCTGTTTTATTGTACCAGTATCCACTCGTATATGGGACCCAAAGGGCATAGGGCTAACGAGACATGGTTTTGGTCAACTATAGGCATTTACAACATCGACTGTCAATAATATCTTGGCGGAGGGCGATTTTGAACCTACCAATCCCAGGGATCTTAGTGATAGCCTCAGGAAGGGAGTTAAACCAAGGTGGGGCTTTATGATGAAAGGATCTTTGGCAGCGAGAGGTCCTTGCCCTGGGAACTATGAAGGTGGCTGCGGTGGAGTTACGGGTTGGCAGGGGCCGGACAGCCAGCTGCAGGGATGCAGAGACCCCTGGTGGGCAAAGCCCTGACATGGATTTTTTGGCCAGCAGGCAGGTATGATATTTCAGTCTTTCCTCAAGAGTGAGTATGTTAGCGGTGGAGTACAGGCTTTGTTAATAGAGGTCTGGACCTTAGATAAGGAGGTGGGATCAGCCGCTGCGTAAATAGGAAGTCCGTAGTCGGCCAGTGACAACACCGATGAGGTAATGGCTAGTTTTAATGCAGATTCCGGGAGGCAATCTTTGTGGCGGTAGAGGAGCCTGATCCTGGAGTTCATGGCTGATGTCAGGGCTTTTAGGTGGGCATGGAATGTAAGGCCTGGGTCAAAGGTGATGCCCAGGTACTTATATGTTGTTACCTGTTCTAGCGTGAGGAGCATGCTGGTGGTGATGTGAAGGGGAGTGTCCTTGGCGTTGTTTTGCTGATGTGAGAACAGCATAGACTTTGTTTTTTTTCAGGTTCAGGACTAGTCGATGGTTATTGAACCATTTTTCGGCTTGGAGGAAGGCACTTTGCAGTGTGCCTTGGAGTAGGAGTGAGTCAGAGTGTGATGCTAGGATTACTGCATCATCAGCATAGAGCAGTATTTTGTTGGAACAGGAGCTAGGGAGGGTGTTTGGGAATAGACTGAAAAGGTGGGTCCAAGGATGGAGCTCATGAACCCTGAGAGTACTGCTGGTAGGTTGGAGGAGAGGGTCCCATTTAGCTTAACCCCTTGGGACCTGTTATGCAGGTAGCTAGAGAACCAATTCAGAGGGCCAGATTAGAATCCCAGTTGGCATAGGGAGTTTAACAGCAAGGGGTGGCACACAGTGTCGAATGCCTTGGATAGGTCTATGAATACTGCTCCTGTAAGTTGACCCTTGTCAAGCGCAGAGTGTATGTGGTGGGAGAATTCCAGAAGGGCAGTGGACGTGCTGTGGCCAGGACGAAACCCATGTTGCTCAGGACATAGAAGGTTGTGTTTAGATAGGTATTCTGTGAGCTGTGTGGCTACTATTTTTCTAAAGCTTTGGATGGGGGAGGATGGAGATGGGCCTGTAGTTATTTGGTAGTGTCACGGTCCCAGACTTATGGATGGGGATCACTTCAGCGTGCTTCCAAGCATCCGGAATTGGCCTAACATAAGATTTGTTTTATGATAAGCGTGAGGGGATAAGCATGACATCCAGCGTAAGGCGGAGCATCTTGGAGTCAAGAGGGTCATTACTTGGGTTATGAGAGGCAAGTGACTTTATAAAAAAAGGTTTGGCATCACGGGGCGAGATCGTCCGGAAGTGGAATTGTGGCCTGGAAGTGTGAGTGTGGGTGGGCGTGGCAACCGGGTCAAAAAAGTGGGCAGGGAGAACTGCACTTAAGTCTGTGAAGGTTTTATTAAGGCAGTCTGCAATACATGTTTGGTCCGTTGAGACTGCCCCATTTATGACAATTTGAGACAGGGGGGGGAGCGGGTTTTACCATTCAGTTCTTTAATGTTGTCCCAGAAGGCTCTGGATGAGCCCCAGGAGGATGTCAACGCAGCCTGATAGTATTTAGCTTTTGCCTGCTTGATGGCCCAGGTGCATTGGTTACGGGCTGCCCTATAGGCTTGTCTGTCAGCCACACTACCAGAGTCGTTTGCTATGTGCCAGAGATTATCTCGCTTTTTTAGTTGCTGGATCAGTGCAGGGGATATCCATGCAGCAGTCCTTTTTTTTTGTCTAGATGTGGTGATGGGGGCAAACAGATCACAGGCGTGGTTGAAGGCCGTAGTGAGATAGGTTAGGGCATAGTTTATGTCAGAAGCACAGGCCACTGGGGTCCAGTTGACTTGTGCGAGGTGACGTTTGAGGTTATCGAGACCCCCGGGGAGAAATCTGCGTCGAGGGGTGCTGCTGTACACAGGGCTGAGTGTGGGGGAGGACCAAAAGCAGATGACAGGGGAGTGGTCGCTAAGTCAGTCCGCAAGGACTTGTACGGATGCCACTTTATGTGGCCGGTTAGAGAGGACTACGTCCAGGAGGGAGCTGGTTCCCATTGCTTTGTTAAGTCTAGTGGGCCGAGTGACCATTTGAGACAGGTCAAGGGCAGCAAGCTCATCCTTTAAATTGTCAGACGAGGGGCTGAGCCAGTTGGTGTTTAAGTCACCCAATATTAGTTGTTCAGCCTTCTGGGGTAAGGTGGATAGATAGTCAAGGAGGGAGGTGACCGCTAAGTTTTTTGTACTCGGGGGTATGTAAGCCGTGGTTAGGTATAGGGGGTCATGACCAGGGTAAGGAATAATTTTAAGAGTAATGGCTTGCGCCCCATGGTTGAGCTCAGGGGTAGGGAGGGCATAACCCAGGACCGAGTCACGCAGGTAGATAGCACACCCCCCTCCACGCCTGCCCATCCTATCAGCCCTGAACAGGGAAAAGCCTGGGAGAGAGATGGCTGAGTCAGGCATGAGCAGGGAGAGCCAGGTCTCTGCAAGCATGAGAATGCCAGGGGAGTGTTGCGTAACCCAACATTGGAGAGCTGCAGTTTTCTTGGAGAGACTACATATGTTCATAAAAGCAATTCGGAGACCTCTGCCACCGGTGGGCTGAGGCGTGGCAGAGTTGGCGGGCCCAGGGTTTGGGTGAACATTGCCGGAGAGCAGGAGCAGCAGAAAAATTAGGTGCCTCACAGGGTAGTGGTTGCTGAGGGTGGGGTGCATATGCAGCTGCCGAGACCTCACAAGGGAGGTGCATGGGATGGGAAGAGAGAAAAGAACCGGAGACGCTAGCGAGGAGAGTGACCACATGTGATAGTTCACAACGTTCATAGCACGGAAATAAATGACATATCTTCATGTTGAATTCCACAGTGGCTAACAAAACAAATTTATCTGTAAAGACTGACTCTCACCTGCATTGTAATTCCTCTATTATTTATTTTGGTATTGCCACTGGGTAGACTATAAGTAGATGCATAAAGCCCAAACAGGATCTGACACAGCTTTGAACTACATGAAGCCACAGACTGGAGCTAGTAAAAGCCATTTATAAGGTAGTATGTTATCATGGTCAGACTTGGAAAATCTGACCCTTAAATAAAATGGGCTGGTGGTGCTATGTCAAAAATGTTCCTTCCCCCATCTCTTTGCCATATACCTACAGTATATGTTGCCTCCTAATGTTTGTTAATTTTGGCCCCTTAAACTTGGCTGTCATGGGGATCTGGATTTTCCCCTCCCTGAGTTAGGTCTGTAGGGAAACGTGCTGCAGTCTCTGGGGATATGCAACCTCAGAGGAGGGAACAGTGGCATCTCCCATCACACATCTGCCCCCTGCTGGCCAGTGGCAGAGCCAGGTTTAGAAGAGTTTGGGAGCCGGGGGCCATTCAGTCAAACATGGGCTCCACAATGGGCACTAAACATTGAATAAAGTTGGTGGCAGGGCACCACTACTCACACTGGGGCAGCCAGGAGGGCGCCAGCCTAGCCCCCTCCCAGCTCCGCCACTGCTGCTGGGCCTGGGGGAAGTAGCCATGCTGCTCAAGAGCTCTCCTGTGGCATCCTAATGCAGTATGTGAGGCAGGGCATGGGGCATGGTTGCAGAGGTAGTTCTCACCCTGCATGTGTAGCCAGCATCCCAGCGGGATCTGCTGAGCGAGACTCTTTGCTCCCTGGCTAGCATGCTGGATTCCTCCTGATTCTGTTTAGGGTGGCATGCTAGGGTGGTGGTCATCTGTAGAGAGCAGGAAGGGATGTTGATGGAGGGCCCTCGGTGGGTCAGACTGGTAAAGATGACAGTAAAGAACCATGGCAAGAGTCACTGAGCTGAAGGCAAGGGTGACAGGAAATTATCCAAAAGAAAATAATAATGAAACGTGTTACCCCAAGAAAATATATATTTGCACATTTATATAGCAGAGCAGATTCCCTTGTATACTACAGTATGTTAATGTAAATAAAACAGTTTTTTTTTTAATTATGACTACTGCACATAACCCTGTTTATCTTTTCTAGTCAGCTGTAAGGAGCACAAGGACACTGTGTTGAATCAAACATCTGTACTCCCACACACCCTGATGCATTTATTTAGAGCATACTGAAGTCCCATTGTTTGAACATTGTATGGTATTATTATTATTATTGTAAGTAACGGCATTACTTAGGTTCATAAAATTTATGGTAAGTCTCTTTTCCTATTCATTATCGAAACAAAAGCAAACACACATAAACTATTAAGGTGCAATACCCTTTCCATATACTTGAGCCATTAACAGTTTGGAGCACTGAGGCAATAAAATGCATTTCTCTCTCTAAATAGGTTATCTGGTGAAGAAGGTAATTTACGAACAGAAGCTGTGCTGTTTTGATACAAAGGCCATTGCTGCCATCTAGTGGCCACTGAGAATAAAGTCCGCTCAATAACGAAATTTGTCATCCACAGACCTTCTTACATCATGACCTTGAAGTGTTGCTAGATAGCTTCATCTTGGTAATCACCACAGGTGGCACTACAGGGCAACTCTTCATATCATTCTTTCACAAAATATAGAAAAGAAAAAAACATTGCATGATCCACAAGAAAGCACTGTAGGATTGTGCTATTTTATATTCTGTTTCCCTCCCACAGGTTGTAGCTGGAAATGAACCTTGGTTCAGTGTGCCTTTCCCAGTCACCAGTTTTCAAATAAATGCATAAACTGATATTCACTGCAACAAAAAAAGAAGAAAGAAATTTAGCCATCAGTTACAATCAAAGCATAAAGCTTCAAAACTTGGGAAATGCAATGTTATAGTAAGATACTGACAAAACTCCCTCTCTCTTGTTGAATGTGTGATGTGCTGTTCTTCTGGGTTTTAATAATTGCTCAAAGCAGTGTTGGTGCTGTGCTTATTTGATGTTTAAGCAATAATGCACGACAGGGTGTGTGTTGTGCTGGGATAATGTCACGTCTTGCGTGGTTGAGTGTCCTACACCAATGCGTGGCATTATCCCAGCACAACATATACCTTGGGGTGCATTATTGCTATCATAAAATGGCTCGTTTGTTAAAACAAGAAAAAGAAAGAATTTAAACATTTGTTAAAACTACATTTTGTCATTTTTTAATGGGTTGGCACACTTTAAAAAAAATAGTGCTCATTCTTTTGCCCAGTAGGTGGAGCTGCTGTCATGTTACTGTAGCTATGCTCTGCTCTCCCTCGTCTTTTGTTTGTTGTCATTACTCAGCTTGGACCCGGCATCCTTCCTCCCCCTCTCCCCATTTTAATTGTTTTGTGTTCCCGATTTTCTTTTTCCCTGCAGTCCCCCACCTCTCTGTTCTAATTTAATCAGTGTTGTGTTGCCGTGCTGTTTCCTGTCATCACTGTGCTCACTGCAGTTTGCAGTGCAGTTTGTATCTTGCCCTCACTAGCTTCTGTTTCCCGACCTCACGGTTGACGTATGACACTTGGCACCACCTGCTGACTTGCTGTTCTGACAAAGTTGATCAGTTTTGTGTTGCTGTGCTGTTTCCTGTCATCACTGTGCTCACTGCAGTTTGCAGTGCAGTTTGTATCTTGCCCTCACTAGCTTCTGTTTCCCGACCTCACGGTTGACGTATGACACTTGGCATCACCTGCTGACTTGCTGTTCTGACAAAGTTAATCAGTTTTGTGTTGCTGTGCTGTTTCCTGTCATCACTGTGCTCACTGCAGTTTGCAGTGCGGTTTGTGTCCTTCCCTCTCTAACTTCTGTTTCCCGACCTCGCAGTTGACATATGACACTCGGCACCACCCTCCTGACTCCTGGTAACAGCTTTTTCATTTTCTCCCAGTTCAGATTATGTGACTGCAGGGAGATACAGGACCAAGGAAGAAATGAACTTTGGCCACTAAATGAAGCTGCCGTACACAGGCTGACGAAGGCTGATACTTCTGGCAGCTGGGAGCGGGGACTCAAGTTGATTGTGGTTTTGCCGAAGTGGGCAGTACTGAAACCAACTGCAGCGTTGTCTTTTTCAACCCATGATTTTTTTTTAAATAAAACAGGACAGGTGCAACAAGGGAACTGTGTGTCATTTTTTGACACCTATGATGTTTGCTGGGCAGTTCTGGCTGCAGTTTGTGGTGCTGGGAGGGAGACATTTATGTTTTTAAAACAATCATAAGTACTGCCAGATTTCACAGTGGCCATGCCAAGTATGGGCGACTTGGACATGGCCTGTGAAGTGATTTTGATGACATTTAATGCAGTCATGTGTGTGAAGGGACTAGATCCGTGATGTTGTACTGGGATAACATCACGGGTTTAGCCCCAAACTGACCAATTAGAGAGCAGGGATTGTTCTTGCCATTTTATGATGCCTTTTAAGGCATGGGAATTTACTCACACTTTGAGAGGGACTGCCAAAGATAAGGTAACACTAATCCTGCATTGAGCAATGCGATGAATACCAATCTCTCTTTTCTCACCCTGTAAATTACACCTCTGATTCCTGTTTCTGCGGCACCTCCCCCAGCCCTGTCACTGCCTTTCTCATGGACTTACAGGTTATCCACCACTTACCCAGTACCACACGTGGTGCGTGGCCTGCTTTTTTCTCTGGTTTTCACCCAAGGGTGCTGTCATTCAGTGATATGGTGGCATATGTGTGCACAGTGTCAGAAGACAGGACCTTCCCCTCAGTGAGCATTGCTTGCACTACCACCTAGCCCCCAGCAAGTGGCAGTCGAGTAGTGAGGCACTGTAATCCTCTCACCTGGAGGGAGGACAGCTGTACCAGGGATGCTCAATACTCCCTTTCCTGGCTAGCCCCCAGTGATCCAAGCTTGTCTCCAAACCTTGGTCTCCAGCATCACAAGCAGTAAGCACTACCACTGTGTCATTGGGCTGGCTTTATATATCACTGTGATAAACACTGAAATAAAGAAACAGTTTCACTAAGTGTGCACCTTCTGCTTCCTTTTCACAGTCACGGCCAGTTCCTGTTACCGGTCCTTTCGTGTTTTGCTTTAGTGTTTGATTACACAGGCATGGTTCACGGTTCAGCTGCCAAGTCCACCTTGGCCAGATTGGGCCCCTTTTTCCACTCCTGTCACTTAGCCCTTACTGCACCATCCCTGCTCTATTTTACCCAACCTCTTTCTCTCCACTCTCTTGAAGCTCATCACCTCTTGCCATGCTCTTCATTTCTGGGTAAATACTGGCTTGTCGCTGTTTACCCCTTTTCCCCCTTCTCTCCTTACTCTGTCTATCCCCCCTCCTACTTCCTCTGCTCACCTGTAGCTCACACCTTCCATAGCTGAAAATCTGCTAATAGTCAGTCTACCCTATCCGCCATCCCTCATAGTGAAATGACCTCCCTTTCCTTATCAAATGCTCATCTTCACTCCACTCTCTCAAACTGCTTTTACTGGCAGATTTCCTTTAAGCCTTGCACCTGCAGCTAGCCACTACCTGATACATAACTCTACAACAGCTACACCTGTCCTAACCTAGATTACCTCATCAGCCACTAAATTTGATTTTTGCAATTCTGTAGATATTTTGTAAAATCTTACTGCCAACTGAACTGCAGAGATTATCTCACTTTGTATGTTAATTGCTGCCATGGAATTTCAAATGTTTGTATACTATTTCTGCAACCTTGTCTATACATTTCCTTGCCAAATGGCTAGAGCTATGCCTGAAAATGGGCAAACCCAATGCACCGACAACACCGGGGCCAAATATTTAAAACTTAGCTCTGGGGTAAAATTAGCACTGCCCAGCATGCAAAAATAGCCTGGAACCACTTGCATGCTATATTCAAAGGAATCGCCCAGGGGCTAAATCAGCTGAATATAGCATGCAAACGAAGGTGTGCAAACAGGGCTGAGAGTGCAGTGCAAAAATAGCCCAGCAAATAAGACAGCTCTGAATATAGCAACCGGGCAGTGCAAACTGCAAAAGCAGCTCAGTGCATGCAAAGGTAGAGTAAGGCAGAGTTGCAGTAGGTGGCCAATGTGGATGATAGCAATGAAGTGTTGCACAAACACTGCAAACAACATTGCAGCACAAACACTGCAGAAATGTGCTACGGTTTTAACAGGTTAGCCCAGAGCAAACTCGATAGCCCACGGCTAACACATTAGCCTGGTGCAAAATTTTGCTATATTCAAAGCTCCTATGCAAATCAGCCTTCTTAGGTAATCCAAGGGCAAACAGCCACATTAGCATCTCATTACAGCCTCTTTTGTAGGCATTACCATGTAGATTGCCTGGCGCTATTTCTTGCTGCACACAGCTCCACCTGTATGTCAGACTGGAACTACAGGTCAGTGCCTGCAGGCTGGGTTTGCACACAGCACCACCTGTATGTCAGCCTGGAATAACAGGACGATAGCTGCAGGCTGGGTGTGGACACAGCAGCATAGACTACTGTGACCCAGAGGACTCACACCACAGGAAGGGGTGGCTGTGCTGCATACCACAGACATTCCTGCTACAGTGTGTATCAGAAGGCACAGTGCCACAGTAGCCAGTATTGTGAGGGACACAGCAATGCCTACGGTGTGTCAGGCAACAATGACTGCTGCTATCCACACAGTGATGTGCACGGCTGGCAGGTTTGTTCTGACAGTGGACACCACAGTCATACTGTCCTGTGACCCACATGTGCTGCGCCAGTGGCACGGGATTCCCACATTAAAATACACATGGCTGGCCGTGTGTGATGGGGAATCTGGACAGGTGTACGGTATGTGCCCGGGGAGGCAGACACATACCATCATACAGACACATAGATGTCAGAATCATTCCCGTCACTGGCACACATGCACTGTGTGGATGGTCCCAGTTGTGTGGCAGCACCTACTAGATAGTGCAGCCTGGCCACCTGTATACCCTCCCCTAGAAACACAGAAACATAGAATTTGACGGCAGATAAGGACTGCTTGGCCCACCTAGTCTGCCCATTTCCCTACCTAATGGATAAGCTGCAGATCGTGGTTAACCAGCATTTTCTTCTTCCTACCCCCCGAAGATTCCTTATGTCCCCATCCCATGCATTTGAATTCTGCCAGAGTTTTAGACCCCACAACCTCCTCAGAAGGTGGTTCCATGCATTCACCACCCTCTCTGTGAAAAATACTTCCTTACATTGCCCCTGAGCCATCCCCCCTCTATCTTCAAATTGTGTGCCCTTGTTCTTGCACATCTCTTTTTCTGAAAGATGCTACCCTCTTGGACTTTGTTGATTCCACTGAGGTACTTAAAAGTTTCAATCATATCCCCACTCTCCTCCTTTCCTCAAAGGTATACATATTAAGCTCCTTTAGCCTCTCCTCCTATATGTACTCTTGCAGACCCTGCACCTTTTAGCTGCCTTCTCTGAACTGCCTCCATCCTGTCTATGTCCTTGTGGAGATGGGGTCTCCAGAACTGGACGCAGTACTCCAGATGGGGTCTCACCAACTATCTGTACAGAAGGATAACAACTTCTTGTTTTCTGCTGGTGATGCCTCTCCCTATACATCCCAGTATCCCCCCAGCCCTGCCTACTGCATTTTCACATTGCTTGCTAACCTTAAGGTCATCTGATATGATTACCCCCAAGTCCCTTTCCAGTTTTGTTGTTGTTACTACCCCCCCAATTGTGTACTCTTCCCCAGGGTTTTCGTTTCCCAGGTGCATTATTTTGCACTTCTTTGCATTGAATCCAAGCTGCCATACTTCTGACCATTCCTTCAACCTTGCCAAGTCCCTCCTCATCCTTTCCACCCCCTTGTGTATCAACCCTGTTGCAGATCTTTGTGTCATCTGCAAAGAGGCATACTTTTCCCTCCAGTCCCTCTGCAATGTCACTTATAAAGACATTAAAAAGAACTGGGCCCAGTACTGAACCCTGTGGTACCCCACTAGTAACCCCCCTTTCTACAGAGTGGACTCCATTTACTATTACCTTCTGTGTTCTGTTGTCCAGCCAATGTTTTACCCAGGCTACCACCTTGGGACCCACTCCCAGGCTGGCTAATTGATTTATTAATCTTTTGTGTAGGACTATGTCAAATGCCTTGCTAAAGTCTAGGTAGGCCACGTCTACAGCCCCTCCCTGGTCTACTACTTTGGTCACCCAGTCAAAAAAATCGGTTAGATTCATCTGACATTACTTTCCCACTGTGAATCCATGCTGCCTTGGGTCCTGTGCCCCACTGGCCTCTATGTACTCAACAATTCTTTCCTTCAGAAGTGATTCCATCATTTTCCCTACCACAGAGGTCAAACTGACAGGTCTGTAGTTTCCTGCCTCTGTCTTGCTCCCACTTTTGTGAACGGGATTTACATCTGCTTTCCTCCAGTTCTCAGGTACCACACTATCCTCCCACGATTTGTTAAAAAGGGTAGTTAGTGGTGTCACTAGTTCTCCCCTTAATTCTTTTAAAATTCTGAGGTGAATCCTGTCAGGCCCCATTGCTCTGTCCACCTTCAGTTTTAGGAGTTCTTTCAGAACCCTTTCTTCTGTGAAAGGACTGGGATCGATCCCCCATTCAGAGTGTTTCTGTTAATTGGATTAGGTATCTCCCCTCCTCCTCTTTTGTGAATACTGAGCAGAAGTATTCGTTCAGTATCCCTGCTTTTTCACTGTCCGTCTCTGCCCATCCACCATCCATTCTATTCAGTCTCACTATCCCTTCCTTTGTCCTTCTATGCTCCCTAATCTACCTATAAAAGGTTTATCCCCCTTCTTAACTGAGTTGGCTATCTTTTCCTCAGTTTGGGCCTTTGCTATTCTGACTGCCTTCCCTGCTTCCTTCTGCCTTAACTGGTATAGTTCTCTGTCCTGCTCCTTCTGTGTTTCCTAATACTTCCTAAATGCTATCTTTTTCTCCCTAACCTTCCCCGCCACCTCTTTTGAGAACCATAGTGGCTTTTTCTTTCATTTTGATTTGTTTATTTGCTTCACACAAAGGCTTGTTGCCTCTGTGATGGCAGTTTTGATGTTTCCCCATTGTTCCTCCCCCCTTGCATGTTTGCTAGTGTTTTAATAAGGCATTCTCCCATTTTAACAAAGTCAGCCCTCCTGAAGTCCAGTACCCTCACTTTTGTATGGCTTGACTCTGTAGTTGAGTTTATCATGAACCACACTGTTCGGTGGTCACTTGTTCCCAGATGGCTACCCACTTCTAGATCTGAGGTATTCTCACCGTCCCCATTTGTGAGTACCAGGTCTAAGATTGCTCCCTCCCGAGTGGGTTCCAACACTAGCTGTCTGAGGCATGCCCCCTGTAGGGCATCGAGAATGGCCCTGCTCTTGGATGTGGCTGCAGCAAAGGTGCTCCAGTTAACATCTGGCATATTCAGGTCCCCCATCAACAATAGCTCCCCTTTCTCTGCTATCCTGAGGATGCCTTCTATCATATCCTTGTCCGTTCCCTCCCCAGAGATGGAGGTCTGTATACAACCCCTGTGTGGATTGTGGTGCCATTTCCAGTCTCTAAGGTGACCCACCGTGCCTCCTCTCCTCCCTGTTTACTCTTTTGTTCCATTGCTTTTATCCCTTCCCTTACATAGAGAACTACTCCTTTCCCTCTTCTACCCTCCCTGTCTCTCCTGTAAGTTGTGTACCCTGGTATGTTAACATCCCAGTCATGGTTCTCTGTGCACCATGTTTCTGTGATTGCCACGATATCCAGGCATCCCTCTTCCATCAAGACCACCAGTTCAGGGAGCTTGCTGCCCAGACTATGGGCACTGGTACTCATTACCCTCCATTTCTTGATGGCTTTACCCCTTTTTGCCACATCCCTGTCCTTACTGCCTTTGTCGTTTTCTCCATTTACCCCTGCTCTTCTCCCTATCGATGTCTCTAGCCTGGTGTTTACCTCACTAACTACCCTGATATTTTTTGTGGGGGCTAGGATTTCCCTGCATTTTTCCAGTGCCTCCCCACTTGGCTAGTTTAAATGCTTGCCAATGAAGCATTTAAACCCATGACCTAGGATCCTGGTTCCTCTCCTGGACAGATACAGACCATCACGCCAGTGTAACCCCTAGATGGCGCTATCCCAGGGGCTACTACCCCTGCCTGATTTGCCACTAACAGGTTGAGGGGCCTGGATCCAATGGCGGGTGCCTCCACCCAGAGGTCAGGGTTTGCAATAGTTAAACTTACTTGGTCACAGCCCTCTGGGACACTGCAACCCCCCTTTCTTCCCACTAGTGGCCCACACAATATAGCAGAATTACCTTCACAGTATACACTTACCCCCAAGGCTGGTTCAGGCACCGGGACATCCTGTAAAATAAGATACAGTGCAACAATCACAGTACAGTACTTTAACATAGACAAATACCTCAGGCAGTATAACTTTGTTGAAACAAACAGCTCTGATTTATTTAGGGGATATAACAAGGACAGGGAAATCAGGTTAATTAGCTTATCACTTTACTATCTACTTATGGCTCTGTGCACAGGCCTATCCCTACCAGTTACTGTCCCTGGTACCCAGGCCCTAGTGGCTAGTCCAAACCGTGGCAGCTGGTAGGCCCTTTCACACAGAAAGGAAAAATTAAACAGTCAGCAGTACAGTAATTCCATTTGGATTTAATGTGGCAATTCAACAGGGAGCGACCCCGAATTAGTACTCACGACCTCCAAAGAAGATATGGTCCTTCAATGTCAGCAGGGCTACTTTTGATCTCCAAGAGACTCCTCACACATTTATATGGTAAAAAAAAAAAAAGCACTATACCAGGCAGGCTGCATCTGTATCCCAATCGCAATTACTGTACAATAACCAGGAGAACACACAGCAGATTCAGTTCCTGACAGACCGAGTGTAATTCAACAATTTCTTCAGTCTTCTACAGGGTGAGCCTGGTTTCTACTCTTCAGAGATCCTTTGATTCTTTTCACAGGACAGGATTCAGTCCTAACAAGCAGTTACACAAGTTGTGAGCCGGAACTCTGGGCCTTGCACTTTTTTGACTGAAACTGTGCACTGAAGGAGCACAGGGTTTCTTTCCCTTCACTTTCAGATCTCAAACTGAAACTCCCAACAGACAAAAACCGGGCACTTCCTTTGAGTTCCTCCCAGTTCTTGACTGGATTGGCTGTCACTCACAATAGACTGCTGCTGTTGGTCCAAAAGGCACCAAGTCTAAACTACATCTCCCAGAGTCACTGCCCATACAATCCTCTTGTGGCTGGCTCAGATTATGAGTCCCAAGTTCTGATTCGTCCAAGGCATCATTTTAGAGCTAGTTTACCCCACACTGATTGGTCCAGTTCAGCAGTTCAAAACCAGAATGGGGAACTAGGCAGACAGTTCTGACTGCAAAGAAAGCAGGTTAGACAAACTGTAATTTTATTATTACTGTAAATGATTTCTGGCAATCAGTTACATCTTTCAGACAGGTTCCCTTTGCACTCCTAGTGACTGCAAAATGGGGTGAATTGGCAGCAGCTTGAGTGGTACTCAATCAAAGAAACACACAGTCCCCATACAAACTAATTATGTCTGCAAGCAGACAGCTCTTAAAGAGACAGTACCAGAGGTTCTAAAACACTCACTGATAAATGAACGCCAAACACCATTCAGGCTTGAGCATTCAAGCAAGCTCCTGAAGTCTTTGGGAACCCCATTTGCAGGGGTTACACCTTCCTGGCTTGGGAAAAGCTTGACGTCCGCGTCAAGCAAGTACCCATAAGTTTCAACTGCAACCATATACATTTGCATTAGGCTCACACATGTAATCATCAGTCAATACATCATTTTACCAAGAAGCATTTCTGAAACATTGCAGTACGTCACTTTACACAGTATAACACACACATTGTACCATAACTCAAGTTATTACCTCTTGTACATGAAACCTGAAGAGAGGGACCCTTCCCTATCAGTTACCTAGGGGCTGGATGGGGCAAGGGCACCATATTAGAGGGCAACACAAGTAACTTGGGTTAGCACTGATGCTCAGTTTGGGCAGTGAGCTCTGGGACACATACTCCTTTATGGACAACATTGAGAGGCAAATCCACAGGCCTCCCAAGGGAATCATAACTGAGGTGCACCACAGGCTTTACAGCTCGACCAGTCTTTCTAGGGGAACTGTTACAGTCTCTGCACTCTGAGCCTCATTTTCAGCATTGTCCACACTTGTCAGGGAGTCTCCATGGGGGTAGAGAGGCTAGAACTTGGGGCACTTTCAGCTCCAGGAGTTACAGTTTCTGAGTCCACAACATTTGGCTCGCATGGAGAGCTTCTCGACACTGGCAGTGGACTGTCAGGGCCTCAAAATACTCTTCTTGTTCGTGTATCACCAGTCTGCCCCAATCTATCATTTCCTCCCTGAAAGCTCAAACAGTTCAACCATGCACAATGATTCCATTTCATCTGATCTGATGCTTTGCACTTCACTTTCTGGGAGCATTGGCTCCAGGGATGAAGCTGGGGGCTTAGACAGTCAGAAGGCCCAGCTTTGTCTCCAGTATTGACTAGGGGATTGCCCGAAACAATTGACTCAGTTCAGTAAGAAGGATAGTATTCAAAGTCACTCTCACTTTCTTCCGATATGGACTGACAGTCATGCTCAACTGGGACTTGTGGAGGGAACACTTTAACTTTGCTTCTGTAGGTGCAGACTTTCTTGGTCTTTTCTAGCAGCAGCTCTAGTCACTGGTCCAGAGGGCATCTTCTAGGGCTCAGACTCAATTAAGATTTGTCCAATGGGCAGTAAATGATTTCTATGCATTGTTTTTACATCTTTTGAATTATTCTCAGGCCTTACTTTGTACACTGGCAGATCATCTAGTTTGCCCACTACAATGTGAGGAGATGGTGCCATCTGTCAGCAATCTTGTGCTTGCCATGCAGTCCCAGATTTCTTAGCAATACCGATCTCCCTCCTGAGTTCCTGTGCTTTCACCTTTTATCATACCTTTCTTTGTTGGCCAGATTTCTTTTGGCAGCCATGGTTTGAGCCAGTTGGTACGCATGAGTTAGCTGGGCCTTTAACTTTGCACATACTGTAAATAGTTGTCAGCTTGAACCCCATCAGGAGAGACCCCAAAACACACATCTACTGGTAGTCGAGCTTCTCTTCCAAACATCAGGCGGTAGGGGAGAATCCAGTGGCATCACTTTTGGTGCAGTTATAAGCATGTACCAGGGTGCTAATTTGTTGGCTCCATCTAGGCTTGTCCTTTGGGTGCAGGGTGCCTAGCATATCTAGCAAAGTGCGGTTGAAACGTTCAGGCTGTGGGTCCCCCTGGGAGTGGTAAGGAGTGGTTCTGGACTTTCGCCTCCCCACAGAGAAAGCATCTCTTTGATCAGGCGACTCTCAAAGTCTCTCCTTGATCAGAATGGATTCTTTGTGGAGCCCCATAGTGAACAAAAAGTTTTCTACAAGTACTTTGGCCACAGTGGATGCTTTCTGGTCTTTGGTGGGAAAGCTTGGGCATATCTCGTGAAATGGTCAGTGACCACCAGCACATTACTGATATTTCTTTGATCTGACTCAAACTCAGAAAATCAATACAGACCAACTCCATGGGTGCACTGGTGGTGATGTTAACAAGGGGCAGCCCTCTGGGGCAAAGCTTTCCTCTGTAAGCAGCGACTACAGTTCGAATGTGTTGCTCCACATCAGCCCCCATCTTAGGCCAATAGAATCTGGATCTCACCAAGTCAAGTGTTCTGTCTATACCAAGGTGCCCCATGTGGTTGTGCAAGGACCTCAGTACTGAGTCTCGAAGGCAGTGGGCAGCACTAGTTGTTGTTTGTCTACTTGTCCCCTCTGTCTACTGTTTCTCTGTATAACAGTTTATTGATCAGTTTCAACTTAGGACCTTCTTTGTATAACAGTGCAGTTCTCAAATCAGTGGGCGTAATTTGGACACATCTTTTCCTGCATAGAGGGCTTCTAAAGCTGCTTTGATCATGGGATCGTGGATTGAGCCCGCGAATACTGTCATTGTCCAGCTGAGGCAGTGCACCAATGTCTATTGCAGAAAAGTGGCAATAAGCAGCAGGTATGCAATTCTCAGAGGCTCCCAAGCAATCCACCATACAGTCCACTGCGTCCGTGGACATTTGTTCCTCCCTGTCAAACTTCCGGCAGAGTGCCCGAATGTCAGGTTCTGCCAATCGGACCCAATCATTCTGGGGAACAGGCCTCCGGGAGAGAGCATCAGCATCTATGTGGTTCAGACCTGCTCGGTATTCGAGACATAGTCATATGTAGATAATGCAGAAAGCCACCTGTGGCCAGTGGCATCCAACTTAGCTGAGGTCTGCACATAGGTCAAAGGATTATTGTCAGTTTTACTAGTATTTTAGCCCCATACAAGTACTCATGGAATTGGTCAACAATAGCCCACTTCAAAGCTAGGAACTCTAACTTATGTACAGGATAGTTCTTTTCGGATGGGGTCAGGCTTCTACTGGCAAAGCCACTGGTCTCAGGCCATTCTGCGTGCTCTTGGTAACACAGCCCCCAACCCTTGCAAGCTAGCATCAGTGTGCAGGACGAAGGTTTTCTTGGATCGCATAGGCCAGCACTGGAGCATGGGTAGTGTTGATATATGATCTCATGAAAAGCAGTCTCAACAATCAGGAGTCCAGCGGGTCCCAAATACTTCACTGGATGAAAATACACTCTTTCAGTCTTGAGGGCGCTGACTTTTGGTATTTTTGTGGGTTGGGGATACCCTTGGTAAGGTTAAGTAAAGGCGGATCACTCTTGAATAGTCCTTGATGAAACGCGATAATAACCACAGAATCCAGGAATCTTTGCAGTTCTTTTAGATTTTGGGCTGTGGCCAGGTAGTCAAGCCTCCAACTTTACTTGGGTGGGTCTCTATTCCTCGGTGGATACTATGTGTCCCACATACTTTACTGATGTTTGAAAGAATTGACACTTATCAATGGACAGTTTAAGGCCAAAGTCCTCCAGTCGATCCAATACCTTAAATAATCTGCTCTCATGTTCCTCCAGTGAGCTGCCAAACACAATAACATCATCTAGGTATACCAGGCACTCTAGTAAGTTCATGTCCCCACTGCACGCTCCATCAATCGTTGAAAAGTGGCTGGGGCACCTGAAATCCCTTGAGGCATCCTCATGAATTCATAGAAGCCAGCGGACAGATAAAGGCTGTCTTCTCACGGTCCTCTGGGGCCATCGGGATCTGGTAGTACCCACTGCGGAGATCCAGCACAGAGAACCACTTGCTCCCGTTTAGGCAGTCCAAAGCATCCTGAATGCGGGGCATTGTGTACTGATCAGGGATAGTCCGCCGGTTTAAGGTGCGATAATCCACGCACATCCTTACTGTCCCATTCTTTTTCCTCACTACCACAATGGGGGAAGCATAAGGGCTTCTGGATTCTTGTATTACACCAGCCGCTAACATCTCTTGCAGATGCCGTCTCACATCATCTATATCAGCAGGTGCCAGGCGTCGAGACCTCTCACCGAAATGGTCTTTCGTCATGCAGCGGATATTGTGCTCAGCTCCTTGCACGCATCCTCGTCCCATTCCTTTAAAGAAAACACCTGGTCTCTCTGGGCAAGCTTCTCACTGATCCTCACCTTTCCATTCAGCTGGCAGCGGGGAGTTGCGAAATCAAACAAGTCAGGCGTTACTCTGTCATTCTTCCTTGAACTCTTGCTGCTGGGTAGCACTGCAGTGTCTGCACAATGCACATTAGCCAGGATGCAACCTCTATTTACTCGAATGTCTCTTCAGACACATTATGAACTTGGACCATTACCCTTCTGGCATAAGCATGGGCTCTAGCGGGCAAAATACTAGGCTTGACCAGCAGTCCCTCTGGCAATTTTCCATCGCCTGGTGCATCCAACATTAATATTTTATTCTTAACATCCTTTCTGATACGGACCTCTCCTGTAAGGTACACTGGGCATTTGGTGCCAGGATCAGAGACTCAGGATCCTTCTTCCATACAATTCCGACCGGTTCCTCTGGTTCTATATTTTCAGCATCTCTCTGTGCCTCATAGGCCTTCTTAATTAAAGCGAACTCTTAAAGCTCTACTAGTCTTTGACCCTGTTTTTCATAACACAAATGTGCCAGCCTTCTGAACATATGAGCATTTGTTCCAATCAACAAAGGGACACCATCATACAGTCCAGTGGGGGACACACTAAGGCTAGGGTCTCTACTTGTTCGGCCACCCAGCCACGGAGGTGGGGAAAGACAGCCAAATTCGGATATACCCAGAATAGGGTAGGCCTTCACTAACCCCCCATACATGCAGTCCTTCTAATGGTTGTAGGCAATCGTCTGACAAATGCTTCTGATACCAATCTTGAAACATAATTGTCACTTGGGAGCCACTGTCTAATACAGCTCTTGTAGACACTCCATTTACCTTTGCAGTGGTCTCCATGGAGGACCCACTATTCTGGACCAGTCTGGAGAGCGTAGTGGGGGCCTGGGCAACTGACCTTGCCACAAAGGGACGTGAATTAGCATTTTTGGTGCCCTCACTGGGATCATTTCGGCACCTCTTAACCACTGATTTGTTCTCCAAGCTCTCCTTGTAGCCTATATGCAACTTTGTCAGTGTCTTTTGGGATTGGCATTCCCTTTTCATGCCCATCCTTCCCACAATTATAGCAAACATACTTTTTGGAGTTTGAGCTGGCCGAGGTGCCACACTGGGAGCCAGGCGGGGTATTACTAACTGGAAACCTGGTGCCATCTCTGTCTGCGGGCGTGATAAGCATTTGGAGACATCTCGTCAGTTTCTCCACTTCCATGGTCAAGGAATCGAGTTCGGAGCTGTTATCAGCAGGAGATACATGGGTGGGTATCCCCACCCCATAGCAGATGCAGTCGGATATAGGTGAGGCCCGTACTTGCAGGCGTGGCCTTCATAAAGGGACTGTTTTGAATTCCCGGATCTCTCTCAACAGTTAGCCCCATTGTGGCATATCTTTTCCTTATCAGAGCACTCATTGACTGCCAACCTCTGCCCCTGAACTTCACTGATGGGCCACCCTCAGTCACTCGGGTCATAGCCACAGCTATTGGTGCAGGTCCCTCCGAGTCGCCTTTTCTCAACTCCTCAATTTCTCTCATTAACTCATCATAGGAGGGTGGGATTCCAGTCGATTTGCCAGGCGTAACTGAAGCAACAGCAGTTCTGAGAAGGGGCAGACTTAAGGATTCTGTCCAGTCTGGTTCGGTCCAGTTCAATCGCTGGCAAACTACCCTTTCTGAGGCATTCTTGCAACAATTTTTCCAGCCGAGACATACACAGACAACTCCTCCCCTTGGTACTGTTGTGCATTTCTTACTCTCCACCATAGGTCCTCATCAGAATCTGGGCTCCCATACATTCTCCAAGGCCTCAAGATAGGCTTGTGCAGTCGCTTCAGGGTTACTGGCCCGTTTAGCACGGATGGTAGCCAGGGCAGGACCTGGGAGGCTCTCACTAACCCTCTTTAAGCACGCTTCCGAGCATTGCCATTCTAGCACTGGGGGCAACATAGTCTATCCAGGTCTCCCAGTCATCCTCCCCTTGGGGGTGGGGAGGGTGCCAGAGAAGATCCTCAACCTTCGGTAGAGTCGTGACTAATGGCAGGTGCAGAAATAGAGTCTGCATTGGTTCAGCCACCATTACGGGTACTGGAGCAGGAGAGGGTGTTGGGGAGAACACCCCAGGTGGCAAGAATAGTTTCTTCAAGTCCTCCACAGTTTTCCCTTCTCCCAGCAACCATTTAGCAAATTTCTCCTCAAAGTTTCAGATAGTGGTGGGGCTCATCTCCCCGGTCTTTACTGTCCTTAGTTATCACTCCAAGCAGTGAGGGCTCCTCTGGGGTAATGGTCTGTGGTACTTTGGAGCTATCTATGGGATCCTTAAACTCTACTAGGGCCAGGAAAGTGTGGGTGAGCAGATTAGCGTGCCGACCCACCACCACAGGATTTTAAACCTTCCACCTTGGAAAGTACTCCTGCACAGTGTCCGTGATTGATACCCAGGGATGTCCAGGATAAGCATAGCATTTTGGGGGTCGATCTCCTCCCAGTACACCACTCCACCAGCCGGTGCACAGCCACTTCTGTCGGGTACCCATTTATTTATTTATTTATTTTTTCCCTTAACAGTGGTTTGTAAATATGGCCACTAGAGGACACACAATCCAGCGGTGAGCCTCCAAAATGTAACCCTAGATGGCGCTATCCCAGGGCTACTACCCCTGCCTGATTTGCCACTAACAGGTTGAGGGCCTGGATCCAATGTGCGGTGCCTCCACCCAGAGGTCAGGGTTTGCAATAGTTAAACTTACTTGGTCACAGCCCTCTGGGACACTGCAACCCCCCTTTCTTCCCACTAGTGGCCCACACAATATAGCAGAATTACCTTCACAGTATACACTTACCCCCAAGGCTGGTTCAGGCACCGGGACATCCTGTAAAATAAGATACAGTGCAACAATCACAGTACAGTACTTTAACATAGACAAATACCTCAGGCAGTATAACTTTGTTGAAACAAACAGCTCTGATTTATTTAGGGATATAACAAGGACAGGGGGAAATCAGGTTAATTAGCTTATCACTTTACTATCTACCTATGGCTCTGTGCACAGGCCTATCCCTACCAGTTACTGTCCCTGGGTACCCAGGCCCTAGTGGCTAGTCCAAACCGTGGCAGCTGGTAGGGGCCCTTTCACACAGAGAAAAGGAAAATTAAACAGTCAGCAGTACAGTAATTCCATTTGGATTTAATGTGGCAATTCAACAGGGAGCGACCCCGAATTAGTACTCACGACCTCCAAAGAAGATATGGTCCTTCAATGTCAGCAGGGCTACTTTTGATCTCCAAGAGACTCCTCACACATTTATATGGTAAAAAAAAAAGAAAGCACTATACCAGGCAGGCTGCATCTGTATCCCAATCGCAATTACTGCACAATAACCAGGAGAACACACAGCAGATTCAGTTCCTGACAGACCGAGTGTAATTCAACAATTTCTTCAGTCTTCTACAGGGTGAGCCTGGTTTCTACTCTTCAGAGATCCTTTGATTCTTTTCACAGGACGGATTCAGTCCTAACAAGCAGTTACAAGTTGTAGACCAGAACTCTGGGCCTTGCACACGTTTTTGACTGAAACTGTGCACTGAAGGAGCACAGGGTTTCTTTCCCTTCACTTTCAGATCTCAAACTGAAACTCCCAACAGACAAAACCGGGCACTTCCTTTGAGTTCCTCCCAGTTCTTGACTGGATTGGCTGTCACTCACAATAGACTGCTGCTGTTGGTCCAAAAGGCACGAAGTCTAAACTACATCTCCCAGAGTCACTGCCCATACAATCCTCTTGTGGCTGGCTCAGATTATGAGTCCCAAGTTCTGATTCGTCCAAGGCATCATTTTAGAGCTAGTTTACCCCACACTGATTGGTCCAGTTCAGCAGTTCAAAACCAGAATGGGGAACTAGGCAGACAGTTCTGACTGCAAAGAAGCAGGTTAGACAAACTGTAATTTTATTATTACTGTAAATGATTTCTGGCAATCAGTTACATCTTTCAGACAGGTTCCTTTGCACTCCTAGTGACTGCAAAATGGGGTGAATTGGCAGCAGCTTGAGTGGTACTCAATCAAAGAAACACACAGTCCCCCATACAAACTAATTATGTCTGCAAGCAGACAGCTCTTAAAGAGACAGTACCAGAGGTTCTAAAACACTCACTGATAAATGGCTTAAACGCCAAACACCATTCAGGCTTGGAGCATTCAAGCAAGCTCCTGGAAGTCTTTTGGGAACCCCCATTTGCAGGGGGGTTACACCAGTATAGGCCTGCATTACTCCAGGTGGACCCCAGTCCCCAATGAAGCCAAATCCCTGAGCTCTGCACCAGTTTTTCAACCACTGATTGAATCCCATGTTGTGGAGCACCCCAACCTCATACATGCCATAGACAGGCAGCACATCCAAGAAGGTTACCATGCCTGCTACTTGTCTAAGGCCCCTCCCCAACTCCATAAACTCCTCCTGCACTGTTCTGATCCCCTTCCCAGCCAGGTCATTTGTCCCTAGGTGGACAATGACATCCAGCTCCTCCCTCAGCAAGCTGCTCTCACGATCCTGAGGATTCATTCCCTGTCCTCAAGCCATGGTGCCTGGCAGGCACCTTACCTCCCTCTCCTCCTCCTCCCCAGTTCTACCCTTCTAACAATGGAGTCTCCCATGAGAGTTGTTTCCTTCCCTGTGGGGTCCCATGCCACCCTCCTGTAGGTCTCCTTTGTAGAGGTTCCCAACATCCTCCTTGGTCTCCACTACGGGTGCCTCTATAGAGGAACCACACTCTGCCAGAGTGGCATATGAATTGTGGAGATTTACTCAGCACCCTCCATTCCCGCAGTGCTATATGTATGTGCTGGAATGTGGTGGTGTACCCCTATGGGGGGACATGAGGTGTGTGCTGCATGGACATACTGTCAAGTTGTCCACTGGGTGCTGGGGCACCCACAAATGCCTGGCAGGGTTGGGACCGGTGACAGACAATGGTGACATGGGTGGTGCCATCTCTGTGATGCTGCAGCATGTCTCTTCCACAGCATATGGAGTGGCCCAGGGTGGCCCTCAGCCCCCTCTGCCTCCTCATTGCCTACAGTTATCAGGTACACCATGCTGGTGTTATTGCATAAAGCCTTGTAGCCTCTTGCTGCTATGTCCATGCCCCATCCTAGTTCTGCCTGGAGTTAAGACTACCTTTTCATAGGCAGTATTTTGCGCCATGCTACATGTTGCACTAATGCACGTTGCATGGCGCTATGGCTTTGAATATACCATTGCGCCTGTATTCATGTTCCCAACTCTCACTTTGCCACATGCATACAATATCTTTTAGCACCAGCACTGACATGTTGCGCTGGTGCTATTAGGCCTTTTGAATATGTCAGGCCGGTGCAATCCCTGTGCAAACAGACTGTGCCTGGCGCAAAGTTTTGAATATCTGGCCCCCAGGTTACCAAATTATCACTCTGTATTATCCTCAGCTACTGTTGTGTTTGCACATTTGAACTGGCATTTGATATGTTGTTGTTGCCATATTTCCCCTTTTAACCCCTTTCCCTAGGTTGCAACTAGAAACAAGCTCCTTCTCACTACTCCTCTCCGATCCAGCAAATTTTAAACAAGAAAATACACATAATTAGGCCACTGTGACCAGTATCATGTAAAGCTTCCACACCTCATGACACTGAATTCCTATATCAGGTGCCAGATATTCAAAACTTTGCGCTGGATGCAAACTGTTTGTGCAGGGTTTGCACCGTGTTTACAGGGGCAATATTCAAAAGGTCAAATAGCATGGGCAAACTGCATTAGTGCTGGGCAAATGTATAATGTATGCAAGGGGCAAAAAGAGGGTGTGTGTTCATGAATACAGGCACAATGCTATATTCAGTGCATTAGTGCCACAGGAAGTGTTTTTGAGTGACTTAACATGACACTTTGCGCGGTGCAATTTACTGTCCAGGAAAAGGTACTCTTAACTATGGGTAAACATTTGCGTGGCTTTGCGCGGCTTTGCGCAACATAGAGCCATGGTTTATGGAACTCTGTAATTCAGAAGTGTGACTTATGGAGTTTGCAAGGGTCTGCCAATGGTGGTTTATTGACCCTTACCAGTAAATGTTAAACATAGAAATAAATCAGACATGGAAGAAACATGCTGCACACGGATTGCACCTCCTATGTTACCATCATCTGCCACCGGTCCCAACCATGTCAGGCATTCATTGGTGACCTGGCACACAATGGACACCATGGCAGTGTGTCCATACAGCACACACCTGCAGACCACCCTTCGGTGGACACCAACAGAATCCAGCACACACATGCTAATGCAGTTTGCCTGTGCTATTTGGGCCATCTGAACATAGCGGACCTGCGCAAACTCGGCACAAACCAAGTACAAACGGTTTGCGCCCAGCGCAGTGTTTTGAATATCTGGCCCCTGGTCAGTTGACTTGAAAGTTAACATTTTCTGTTACTACAAATCCCAGAATCCCCTGCAGCTGACATTAGAGGAGAGCTATGGCAGGAAATTCAATAGCCTGCAGTGCATGTTAAAAGTTTTTATATGCTCTAATTTTATGTTTGCTTGCCCTGCTGTCCTCCCTGGGCTAAGTACAGACAGGGAGGACTGTACTTTGTTCTGGGAGAACAGCGGGACCGGCAAATATCTGCTTCAACCTTATAAAAACACTAACATGTACTGCAGGCTAATAAGTCTCCCAATACTGCAACCCTCCTCTGATGTCAGTCGCAAGGGGATAATGGGATTTACAGTTACAGAAAATGTAAGCTTGCAAGTCAACAGAATTAGTCTGATACAATCTACTACACTGCAGTAAAGAGTAAGTACAAAATGGTTTTGCACACACAAGGCAATTTAGGACGAGCCCCGCACTTGTGTATGGAGTTCTTAGTGTTATCCCCTTTAACACCAACTTAACAAAACCCTGCTATACTACCAAACACGTCCCTGCAAACTGCTTAGATCTTGCTATCTTTGTTTGCTAATTAGTTATATCTAATCCTTTACTGGGTTTAGCACAATCTGTCATTATTGCTTGTTCTTTAATAGTATCACCCCAAAGTTATGAAAGGCATTACAGTAAAAAGTAAAAATATGAAAATTGTTACATTGTATTTTAAAGTACATAAAAACATAGAATTTGACGGCAGATAAGGACCACTTAGCCCATTCAGACTGCCCATTTCTCCCTACATACACTATTACTGCAGACCGTGCCTGATTTGCAGCTCTTTCTCCTTCGCTCCCTTCCTTTCCACCATGATTCCCATATTCTTATCCCATGCATCCTTGAACCCCACCACTGTGTTTGCCCCCCCCAACACCTCCACTGGAAGGCTATTCCAGGAATCCACCACTCTTTTTGTGAAGAAGTACCTCCTCACAACTCTCCTGAATCTACCCCACTCCAGCTTTATAGCACATCCCATTGTTCTTGAGTAGCTTTTCTTCTGAAAAATACATGTAACCCCCCTACAAGTGTGGGTTCCCGAAAGGTCTTCCATGAGCTTGCCTAAATGCTCACTGCCGGGCAGGTGTCCTGCGTTTAGCAGTTAATCGTTATTGCCAAAGAGTGCCTGTGTAGCCTCTATGTACTGTCGCTTTAAGAGCTGCCTAGATTGCAGTAATAATTAATCTGGGAGGGGGCTGAGTGGTGTCATGCTCGAGTCCCGCCCAGGCTGCCAGGTAATTGCTCTGTTTCTGCCATCGCTAACTGCGCAGAGGGAGCTCTGTTAATAGATGTGACTGTGTGCTGATCATTCATTAGAGTAGTAATAATAATGTAGTCTGTCTAACCTGCCTTCTTTGCAGCAAGGACTGTTTTGTTTATCCTCACCATTTTGGCCCAGAACTGCTGAATTGGACCAATCAGTCTGGTGGGACCTAAAATGGAACCAGACTACAGGAGCTATCTGGAGTCAAAATCTGTAGGAATTGTAGTTTCGGGTTTTTGGCGCCTTTTTGCACCCGGAGGGGGAGCCATTGTTGTGACTGACAGACAGATCAGCCAACCGAATCTTTGGGATCTAAGGGAAATCCCCAAGCTGCCTGCTGTTTCAGTCAGTTCTGAGCTGGGAAGTGAGATGAGAACAGCTCAAGTGATTTGGGCAGTAGTTCTATGTAGTTTTGCATGGGAGAACTGTTAAGGGGCTGAGTTTTGGCCTGCATGTCTGCCTGCTGCCCCTGAGGGGGAGAGAAGAGAATTATTTTGGACTAAATCCACATTTGTGAGAACGAAGTAAGCCACTGATTTTTTACCAGGTTCATACCTGAAGAAGACCATAGATTTTGCTGAATGCGATCGGCCTGTCAGGATTTCCAGCTGCTTTTGAATCCCCGGTTTGTGCAGAGACTTTGCGATCGTGACGGGAGAGTGGTTTGTCTGGTACAGTAGAATTTTCTTACATGTAAATGTGCTGTGTATTGAAAGTGGGTTGTGATTTGGTTTCCCACTGTGTGAACTGTGTTCTGCTTGCTGGAAGCTGTACCCAGCCCAAACGGACTGTATCCGAATCTGTCTCCATTTGGCCTGGGCCTTGCCACACTGGCCACAGCCAGACTACCCCCTGCACAGAGAAAGCCATCAATGAGAGACCTGCCTGGGGATCAGCCCCCTGCTCCACGTTTGAACAGGAACTACGCCTTGGAGATTCGTGTGGGCCCTGCTTCTCCTGGCACTCCAGATTAACCACCTGCTGTCTCGATTTTCGTCCAGCCTGCGTTCAGTCTTGGGTATCATGAGTAATCATCAGGGTAGCTCCCTGCAACAATAGCCTAATCTAAAAGTGCGTCATCTGATTGTCGTTTTGTTTTCTTTTCATGAACTGAGCCCTCCGGCTCCGGATTACAAACAGTGTGTTGTGCATGTTGTTTTCTTCCATCACAGGGCCCCAACCAGCTGCAACGTTCCTGGCTAGCCCACTATTCTCCATCTGGGTACCCAGAGTGTGTGACTGTTTATGGACCCTGAAGTGCATGCATAACTGTTTGATTGATACAGCCTTTAAACAAATTAACCTGATTACACCCCTCCCTTGTTCAAGTCCCTTAAATAAATCAGATCTAACTCTTTTTGCAGTTACCTGACTGTGGTTCCAGTTTGTGCAAGAGCACTGTATGCTGTTATTTGCTGTGTATAACCTTGTTTTACAGAGGCGGTCCCAGGGCCAGGCCAGAGGAAAGCCCTGGTGGTAAGTGCAAACAGTGTGGATACTTGTGTGGTGTATCAGGGGTATTGTGAAAATGATTATTGTGTATTGTTCCGGCCACTAGTAAGAAAAGAGGGGGGGTTGCAGTGTCCCGGAGGGCTGTGCCCAGGTTAGCTTGACCACTACCAACTCTGACCTCCGGGTGGAGGAAGCCGTTTCAGAACTCAGGCCCCTTAACCTGCTGCTAGCCAAGCAAGCAGGGTAGTAGCCCTTGGGATAGAGCCACCTAGGGGTTACATACAGTACTTCCCTTCTGTACCTTATTTAACCCTGTGAAGTATTTAAAGGTCTCTATCATATCCCCCCTCTCCCTTCTCTGTTCCAGGGTGTACCTATTGAGGTCCTTTAGTCTCTCTCATAGGAATTTTGATGCAGACCCTGCACCACTTTAGTTGCCCTCCTCCAGACCACCTCCACCCTGTCTATGTACTTTTGGAGATGTGGTCTCCAGAAGTGGACACAGTACTCTGTGTGGGGTCTTACCAGCAATCTATACAGAGGCAACACTACCTCCCTCTTAATGCTGGTGATACCTCTCCCTATGCACCCCAGCATGACACTAGCCCTCACTACTGCCTTGTCACACTGCTTGGCCACCTTCTCTGCCCATTTTGTACTCTGCCCCTGTGTTTCTGTACCCTTATGCCCTAAGTGCGTTATTTTGCACTTTTTCACATTGAAACACAGCTGCCACATCCTTGACCGCTCCTCTAGTTTTCTCACATCTCAGACCATCCTTTTCACCCTTGGAGTGTCCACCCTACTGCAGATTTTGGTGTCATCTGCAAAGAGGCAGACCTTCCATTCCAGCTTCTCTGCAATGTCAGTTATAAAGACATTAAAGAGGACCAGTCCCAGCACTGATCTTTGAGGAACCCTGCTGGTCACTCTCCCCTCCTCAGAGTGAACTCTGTTTACCATCACCCTCTATTGCCTATCCCCTTACCAATTTCTTATCCAGTTTACTTCCTTTGGACCTACTCCTAAGCTACCCAGCTTGCTTACTAGTCTCCTATGTGGAACAATGTCCAAGGCCTTACTGAAATCTAGATGGGCCACGTCCACCTCTCTACTCAGATCTAAATCCTTTTTCACCCAATCAAAGATATCTATCATATTCATTTGACATGATCTACCCCTGTGAACCCATGCTGCCTCAGGTCTTGTAACGCACTGGATTCAAGATATTTCACAATCCTTTCCTTCAGCAGTGATTCCAGTAACTTTCCCCACCACCCATGTCAAGCTGACTGGCCAATAATTGTCAGCCTCCTCCCTGCTATCACTTCTGTGTAGTGGGACTATATCCGCCCTGCTCCAGTCCTGTTTGCAGTGAGCTGTTAAACAGAACTGTCAGAGGTGTAGTCAGTATTTCCCTGAGCTCCCTCAATACCATTAGATGCACCCCATCTAGCCCCATTGTTTTGTCCGCCTTCAGATTAGTAAGTGACTTCAGAACTCTCACCTCCAAAAAGGAACTAGTCTCTACCTCCTTCCCTCCAAATTTTTTCTTACTTTTTTGTGGCCCATCTCTTTCTCCTTCCTCTGTGAACACTGAACAAAAGTATTTGTTCAGGATGTCTGCCTTTTCCTGGTCCTGCTGTGCACAGCACCTGTACAACAGATGTGACCTTTCTTTATGTGATACGACAGGGCCTTCTTCACCTTATAGGTTCATAAAGAGCGGCGGAAGCTACTTCTTATGTGAAGAAGTGCTGGTATCCTTTCAGACTGATGGCTGTTGCAACTTCATAGCACTTTGGTTCAGTACAGTATGTAAAACCTGTTTGCCACTGCACTGTGTTTTTGGAATAAACATTTTGAAGCATACTGCATTAGTTCCTGGTTATCTGTGAGCAGCTGGTTTCTTCGTATCAGAAATTACATTGTGGCTTGCCAAAGTGGCTCTATTGTCCAGGTCTGAGCACAGCATTTCCCACGTTGTTACTGCTGAGGTTTGCAATATTAAGTAAATCCATGCTGTATTTGTGGTCTGCGCTGGGGAAATATAATGACGCAAGCACAACCACATGTTATTGTTTTTAAGTTATATTTTGTCAAGTTTAAAAGATTGATTATAACATTAAACTAAAAGCAGAGTATAACAGCAGGTTGTACAAAGCACGAAAAAACAACAGATCATGTTGAATCAGTCTACATTAGTTAGCCCATCAGAAGAAATACGAAAGACATGTTATAATGAATATTAAAGCAGCAGCATTTGATAATGACCTCATGGGTTTTTATTTTCAGCAGTAATGGCTGTCTGGCAAAAATATCAATATACCCATTTTTCTTTTTGTTTTCTTTCATTCCTGAACAATGATAAGGGACTTTGAAGTTTTTAAAAGTTCCCACTCTTGTGCCATGCCCACCATGAAAAACATACATATCTTGGTTCAGCGTTGTGCTTTTTACTATCATAAGCATGTGGTAACACCATCCTAATACATCCATTTTATGGATCTAGCATGTACATTCAACAGGTGTCCTCAACAGAAGAGATTTTAAAAAAGTGCGAGTGGTAGCCATCTTTAATAACATGAGTCATTAATTACAAAATTAGCTATAAAAGCTGTTTTAACAATATCTGCACAAACTAAAAATAAACCAAGTTAGGCTTCGCCATGACCTGTACTAAAAGAAAAAAAATGGTACAAAAAGTCACAATAATCCAGTTCCTATAGGGTGATCTTAGTCCTTAAACATGGCAATATTGTCCTATAAGGAATTCAACAGGTGAAAGCAGCAAGAACATGTGTTATATATAGAATAAAGTATGGGGTGGTGTGTGTAATGAGAATTTTACACACACCTAAGGGGTTGGATGCCACATAAACCCCGAGAGCAAAGCTCGAGGGGTTTATTTAGGCATCTAAACCTGAGGGTGTGTGTAAAATTTGAGTTTTATATACTACCCCATATTTTATTTTATATAATTGCTGGATTTTGCTTTCTGGCCACAACAATTATATAAAATAAAAGTCAACGCAGTGCGGACGTGGATCCACTTGGTTGTTAGCATGGTCCGCGGTCTGGTTGGTTGCTTACTTACTTTTTTTTCTTTTTATTGTGTGAGGTTGTGTTTTTGAGAAGGCAGCAGCTGCTTTTGTATTTGAAAAAAAGAACTAACTTACTGCTCAGTCACGAGTGGCAGTGCAGTGTTGAGAAGGTAGAGCAGTGAGTCAGTGCAGCTAGAGCAAAGAACACGGAAGAACTGTGGTGGGCGCTTGAGCACAGCGAGGGAAACCCGGCATGTGCTTGCCACGATAAACACTTCTTTCTAATGGCAAATTACGCGACAGGTTTCTCTATGGTAGAAAGAGAAACCCAGTTATTATATAATGAACAATGCATGGAGAATGGTGTGTAACAAGGTATTTTACACACCCCAAGTTTTTGATGTCACTGACAACATAAGAATAAAGCTTGAGTGGTTTAATCAAGCATAACACATTGAGACTATGTAAAAAAATGTATTAAAATTCTCCCCATGTTTTATTATCTTAAGTTCTGATGCTTTCACAGCCAAAGTCTGTGAAAGGACAGGAAATTTAAGGTAAAGAGATTTGTTAGCGAAATAGGTGTTTCATTTTTAGAGGCATTAAATGTAGATGTATGTACTTAGAAATGGTATAGGTAATCCTAAAACAGGCTGTACTGTCACCAGAAAACAAAAGAAGGTGAAAAGGTTTTGAAAATAATTTCTTTTTAAAAAGTTATGAACGTCTTAATGTATTTTACAACTATTGATACTACTTTCATACATTGATTTATACAGTACACATTAGCACAAGAGTGGTATCTCAAACATAGAATCTTAGCTAGCTAGATAATTATCTTTTCAGTGGGAAACGTCACTCTATGTACCTCCCACTGAGCACTGTGCCTCACAGTCTGCTGAACTACAAGCCGGCACAAGGACACCTTTTAAGGAACTGCACGGCACCTACAGTTTAATTAAAACAATCAGGTGCCACAAAGACAGTTTTTTTAAGTACTTATAAAAGCACTAATGAAATTGTATAAACCTCACATGTATGAGTGGCTATGAGATATCAATTTTATTTTCATTTGTGGTCAGTGACCTCTTTTACCCTACTCATGGCTTCAGCACTTGTGAGGGTCAAGAGATCACTAACCAATCATGACAGTGCAAACTCATATTCACATATTCCCTGTATAGAAACACTGTACCTATACAATATGCAAATACTGCACCAAACACAAGCTTTTATTAAAAAAGTGCCTAGCCCCTCGGTTTCAGAGTTTTCCCCTTTTGAAGAAATTATCTTTAGAAAGGGCCAACTCTGGAAGTATTAGAAATAGAAACTTATTTTCTTAATTTAAACCTTAAACTCAGGACATCATCAGAAGATACTGGTTGAGTTCCAAAAGGGGTATGGTCAGACCCACCATTTTTTTTAGTTTTTATAGTTGCTGGTTTTTAAAGTGGCAGAGCAGCAGAAATCAGAGTGTGCTTCTGAAGCTGTGTGCCCTCACAGTACTGTGAGGAGAAAATGAAAGTCATTTGTATTGATAGGCTGCTACTGTATTTTGCTCTGTCACACACACACACACACACACACACACACACCTCAGTTACAATGCTGTAAAAACACGTAACCATTAATTATATTAACTTAACATAAAACAGCTTACAAATAAATCCACAGAAAGTATGCAAAACACAAACCAGAGTTAAAACATGCAACAATTTTAAGACTGTAAACCATTGGAGGCACAATTTTATAGAATTAGTGTAAGCAATAAATATAATAAGAAGTACAGCACTAAAAGTCTTTAAGACTCCATCCTCAGCCTTCTGCATCTGATGAGAATCATCAGCCTGGCCACTGAATTCCCTTTAGCCCTGTTTACACAGCAGTAGCACTTCACATACCTCACTGCTCCTCTCCTGCTGTGCTGTGTGTTGATGCCACAATTCACAATTTACACAGCCCTTCTTGATGAGCTGCTGATCGTGCCAAGGAGTATCTGTGCATGCAATGGGCAGGGTATACTGAAACTGGTGTCCACAGTGACTCATCGCTGATGCACTTTTTGCCTGCCTCACTTTTGGGGTTGCCATGCCTTCCGATATACAGGAAGTGCTGGCACGAAAGGTCCCAGAGGGGTGAAAGGTCCCTATTGTTTGAAACAGCGTGGAAGTTTAGTATGGACATTAGAGCAAATTGGCTGTTGCCATAGTTAAATATAATCCCAAACCAAGTGCTCACGCACCCTCTGCACTAATGCTGATGTGCCGATACTTCCATGTTCTGGTAAAAAAAAAGTCATGAGTCTGCTGGAGGACTACTGAAGAATGCTGGGAAGTATGGCTCTGCAGTGGATCGAGTGCATTACTAGTCCATACCACGGGGTAATGCGCTCAATCCAGTACACATCCCCACTTTTTCTTCGGATCAAAAATGGGAGCGGATCCACATTTAGGCACTCCAGTAAGTGTCCACAAAGCAGACTTTGTAGGGCATCAGCCGGAGCACATGAGTTGATGTACTGCAAAGAGGGTAGTGTAAACAGGGCTGTTGTATCTCCACTAGCTTCTTACCGGCCTCACAGGGATTCCCCAACTAAATGCAACTGCACTTCATCGGTCACCCTAAGTTTAGCAGGGAGATGTGTGGCATGGCTCACCCACAACTTGCTCAAACCCACCTTCACACAATTAAATGCCTTTCTTTACTTTTGTGTGATGAAACAACACAAATCAGGAAACAAAACATTTTGAGGTATTTACGCCAAAGTAAGCTTACCCCTTAATTTGACAGCCTGAAGGAGCTTTTTAACATAAGGGCCAGAGATCACAATCAACAATGCGCGGGGCATTTGTGATGAGACCAGTCATCTCTGGAGAAGAATCCTCTGAACTTTAACCAGACTTGGAAGAAAGCCCAACTGTAATATATCTTTTAGGAGAGACACTATAAATGTCAGGGGAGACCGTCCCATGCTTCAGGGAGACCCAGAAGTCTAACATTCGCTGCTCAAAAAGGATTTCTCACCATTCTAAGCATAAACAGCACAGTTTATGGACAGAGCCCAAAGGGCATACAGTATTTGGGTTCTAATGATCATGTTTTGTATGTTGGCACTACCACAAATGTATGTATACCTTTGGGGAAAATTTTATAATGACAGCACAACAGCAGTCGCTTACCTACTAGTCCTCTGGAGAACTTGCAGTTTCCTTTCCAATACAGTAAAACAAAAAATATTTATCTGTGTGCCTCCTACAAATCCTGACAGCCAACTTACTACTGACGTCAATGTGCATCATACTGTATAACTACAGCTACAGCTGCATTCCCTTCTAAAATGTACTTCAAAAAAAATTAAACCTGACAAAAAAAAAAAAAATCCAAGAAATTGAGAGAATAAAAAATGGTAAGGAAATTAAGGTATGGAAAAAAACGTTCTGCCTACAGTGTGATTGAGATAGTACAGTAAACTAATAAACATTTATGAATACACATCTGTAGTCAGTGATCCCACTACAGTACATAAAATTGCTTTGCTGATGGCCAGAGGTATATTATTGGGCTTGTAGCCAATACTGCCTTTATGATCACTGTAGCACATCTGGATTGCTTATAGACATATGGACTGCAATGTCTATTTCCCAGTAGCAACATTACAGGTTAATATGCTGCTGGCGCAGTACAAAAAGGAGCCCCACAGCATTATTCATGCCCATTTTCCCTCTTGTGTGCTGATCTCCTCCAAATTAAAAACAAGCATTTGTCAATGCCGAATGTTTGCTTGCTGGCATTGGCAGTGGTAGTGTAGAAGTTACAGAGCTGCGTAATAGGAATGGCAGTGAATTATTGAACTGAAGCCAACCCCACCACTACCCTGCAGAGAGTGACAGGCATTGGGGTGTGCCTTTGGGTCATCAGGCATAACGGCCATGCCATTTCACCACACCCCACCCTGCAGACACTGACAAGTGTCACAGTGTGCCTTAGGGTCTTTGGCACTTATGCGCACCCCATTCCATTAGGGAAATACGTGAGATGGGTGCTATATAGGAGAATGGGGTGAACTTTAGATGAAGAGTCCAAGGCATACCCTCGATGCCTCTCACTGGCTGCAGGGTGGAATGGTATGAGCATTACAGGCAAGAATCCCAAGTCACACACCTGATGCCTGTCATTCTCTATAGGGTGGGGCGTTATGGTTGGAAACCCTAAAACCTCAGGCATTCGTTGGTATTTTTACTCCAAATGTTCAACATGGTTTTTTTGTGACCCCACCTCATGAACAGGGGGAATATCAGTTTGTTAGCCGGAAGCTGCTTATACACAGCGACTACGGCATTTAGCACCACAGGTGCAAAAACATTCGAACAGGATGTAAAATGACAGCTGTACTGTTCATGGGGAGGTGTAAAAATGGCAATGTTGCAATTGCAGTAAAATATTTAAAAAATGGTGAAGTCACGAAAGACATAGAAACTGTGCAACGACACCGTAATATAATTAGGTTGGGGATTTTTTACAGCAGATTGTCAACTCAGGCATTTTGGTGCCTCCGATCATGAACAGTGTCACTGTGATTTTCTTTATCTGTCCCGAACAATGATTTCCCACAGCGACCATGCATCTCTGCGCTGAAAGTGTGAAAACACACTTCGGCCATGTTGTGAAAAATGACAGCTGTACTGTAAATAAGGAAGTGTGGAAAATGCCACTGGTGAAAATCTGGACTTAAAATATTACAAAGTCATGAACTTACGAGGGTGCGTGGAAACTGCGCAATGCTCACTCGTAACACAGTCATTTTATGGACTTTTGTCACCAAATTTTCAACATAGCCATTTTAAGATCTCTGCTCATGAACAGTGTAACTGTGATTTTCTTAATCTGTCCCAAACATTGCTTTCGCACACTAACAGCACCATTGTGCGCGACATGTGCAAAAACACATTTTAGGCGGCATATGAAAAATGGCAGCTGTACTGTTCATAAGGAAGTGTAATAAAATGGCAATGTTGAAAATCTGGAGTGAAAATATTAAATTCGCAAACTTACGAGCATGCATAGGAACTGCGGAACGCACGTTCGTAAAACAGTCATTTTTAGGAATTTTTTCACCAAATTTTCAACATAGCCATTTTAAGACCTCTGCTCATGAACAGTGTCACTGTGATTTTCTTAATTTGTCCTGTAGATTGATTTCGCACACCGACTGCGCCATTGTGCGCTACATGGGCGGAAACACATTTTGGGTGAGATGTGAAAAATGACAGCTGTATTACTCATAAGAAGGTGTGGTAAAATGGCAATGTTGAAAATCTGGAGTAAAAATATTGAAAATTCGCGAACTTACGTGCATGCATAGGAACTGTACAACGCACGCTCGTAAAACAGTCATTTTAGGAACTTTTCCCAAATTTTCAACATAACCATTTCAAGACCTCTGCTCATGAACAGTGTCACTGTGATTTTCTTAATTTGTCCCGTACATTGATTTGGCACACCGACTGCGCCATTGTGTGCTACATGGGCGGAAACATGTTTTGGGTGAGATGTGAAAAATGACAGCTGTACTACTCATAAGAAGATGTGGTAAAATGGCAATGTTGAAAATCTGGAGTGAAAATATTGAAAATTAGTGAACTTCTGATGTGCATGGGAACTGCATGAACTGCGCTCGTAAAACAATAGATTTTTGGAATTTTTCACAAATTTTCAAAATAGGCTTTGACAGCCCACCTTAACACTGGCAGTGTCGTTTATTAATCGGTCCTGAAAGGTGATTTCGCAGTGACCGCAAATCACCCTTCAGGCCCGAATAACGCCATGACAGTGACAGCATTCATGAGAAGGGGTCCTAAAATTCCATGTTGAAAATTTGGTGCAAAATTCCAATAAATGCCTGAGATATGCAACAAATTTGAAAAACCCTATCTATCCCATTATACAGCTTACCGGCATTTCCTCAGTTCGCGGTTGGCTTTGAAGAGTGCAGGCGTGTTCCCGTGACGAAGATCGGTGCGGACTCGGAAGGTAAGTATGGGGTGAGGGCGGTGTGGGGAGGAGGGTGCGCAGTGGGTGGGTGCGGGTTGTGGGGGCGGAGACTGCGTGGGACCGTTTTAATTTACAGGTTGTTTTTTAAATTGACGACACGGGATGTTTGCCATGCTGGGGTGGGCCCAGCGTGGCACAAGGAGTTGGTTGGGGGCCGTGGAGCCATCGGGGATTGAGCAACCCTGTCGGCCATAGCATCTATTGCCAGGCTGGGGTGGGCTCCCAGAGTGGCACCCAGTACTCGGGGTGAGGACAGTGGATGGGATTGGGCACCCTGTCGGCTATACTACAGCGAGTTGCCACGCTGGGGGTGGGCACCCGGCATGTGGGAAGGCTTTGGGGGAGCACAGCACAGCCGGCGAAGTTGAGGCACCCCCATCGGCTGCGTGTGTGCCTGGGGGGCATGCATGAAATGTCGTATGCGTTGTGTGTGTGTGTAGGGGAGCTGCGCGAGGCGCATATCTTATCGCTGCTCACTGAAGCGTAGCTCCCCCTTTCAACTGTACGCCACTGCATTTTGGAGCTGTCATAGACAGCTCCAGCATGCATTGGCGGACTGGGGCCGCACCTGCCAATACACTTACTGAATTGGAAGAGGGGGTGACACACCTCCGAAAACTTGGATGATGGCACTATGTTTCTTGCACATGCGTGCAAGCAAACACAATAACTGACACCACAACACAGTAATATTGTTTTAAAACAAATTAAAAGATAAGTAATTAAATGAGGCATTTCCTTTTCAACTCACCCCCCCCCAACAGCCAGGAGAATTTGCATACCCATGATGCTTTTCACTGGGTTTCAGGATTTAGAATGCATGTGACTTAGAGAGAGTTATAAAAAACAAACACACTGGAAATGATCTGTCTCCTTGTATATTCTCTGCATCCTACTAACTGCACTTCCTCCAAACACTGCTTCTCTGTATGCTACATCCAACCATGATGGATGCCACATACAGAGGTGGGTATTGGACAGGTTACTTAGTTAAGGAGTTAGCGCTTTGAGCACTGTTATAATGATCTTCTGTAACTCTAACAGTGATTACATATGTTGTTTGTTTGGTATGGCTCTGCTGAGCTGTTGTTAATCAACCATGGTGACACTCATTACATTGTACACCACAGCCTAGATGACATGCCACACTCCATTCTAGTAGGGCCCTGTTTCTGCCTCTTACAGCAATACCTCTCAGTACCACAGGTACTTTGATTATAGCTGGTCCTCAGCTATTTTCTGAAATTAGGGTATAAAAAGTTCAGTGTTTTCATACAAAGTAATGGAATGACTCAAGACCTTTTAAAATGACAGATAGCTGGGATTTTGCCATAGAAGTCTCCATACCTATGGAAATCCAGTATTGGGTTATAATGTACCACCCAGGGTTGTAATGAGGCCCAGGGGGCACAAGTGGAAGCTGGAAGGGGGGAAGTACAGGGGGGAGAGCAGGAGACACTTCTTCACAGAGAGGGTGGTCGAACAATGGATCGCACTGCCCAGGAGTCTGGTGGAAGAGACCACAGTGGAAGGGTTCAAGAAGGGTTGGGACAGGTACAGGGGGAAGCTGAGGCCAGGAAGTGCCACCCCTGGGACTGGGGGGGTGGAGGAGCGAGCCCCCAGTAGGGGGCTAGCTTCCAAGCAGACACGATAGATCATGGGGCCTATTCTGCTGGCTTTTACTATGATACTATGAACACTGCAGGCACAGAGCCTTATAGCCCATGGAATGTCTGGTATAGCCCATACCACCCACCCTGGAGGGTATTTGTGCACTTAGAAAATGGGGTTTAGGCTAAATATTAGAAAGAAATTTACAAAATAAAAAAAATTCTATAAATATTTAATTTTAATTAATACATATTTTATGTAAAGTACTCCCTGTAATTCTGTCATTGGCACTAAAGGGCATTGTTGTGTTGTGTTTAAAAACTCAGCATAATGCTGTTACATAGCGTCATCAATCCTCCTGTCAGCTCACCTGCTCATCATGCCCACCTCCTCCGTCCATCCAGCTGCCCATCTAGGCACAAGGGAAGCCTGAGAGGGGAAGGAGTGATGAGAAGCCATTGATCACATAGTGTCAGTGTCCACATACAATGTATAGGGCCTATGGGCATACTTGATGGGCCTAGCGGTCCTTACCTGCCGACAATTTCCATGTTTCTATGTTCTATGTTTTTATGTTTCAATTTGTTGAAAGTCCTGTCCTCCCCTTCCCAATAACAGAGCACACCTACTTTTGTCTTCAGTCCCACTTGCTTTTGGCCACAAAATGTTTCTGTTTCTCCTTGCAGGTTACAACACATCAGTGTTCAGATTTTCGCCATAATGCAATGGGGAGATGCTGTGGCTCTAACAGAAGGGAGTGCGGTCAGCAGTTTTTGCCACAGCTAAGTCAGCGGGCGGATGGATGGACAGAGGAGGTGGGCATGATAAGCAGGTGAGCTGACAGGAGGATTGATGGCACTATGTAATAGCGTTCTGCTGAGTTTTTAAATTTAAAACTGCAAGGAGGGCAGTGTGGCAAGAGTGAAAAATGACAGCAAGCAAGATACTTAGAATTCCTTGGCACAGTAATATGTGTAAACAGGCAAGCAGAGACTGGGAGTTATTATTTCCCAGTCTTTGCTGCCTGATACCTGACTGTGTGGTTGGTTGTCTCAGCCTATCCCTCCACTTCTATCTCTTGGGCAGTCGCATACCTAAAATTAAGCCAGGCATGTTCCCTGTAGACATGTTTATACACCTGGCTCAGAGGCTCCTCCTGCTATCTGGTGATATTGAATCTAACCCTGGTCCCAAGCTCTGCACCCCACTCTCTACCTCAACTAGCACTAAAAAAGGCCTGGTACTAGCCCATATGAACATTAGAAGCCTCCTAAGTCACCTGGCTGAACTTGAAGCCTGGGCTAAGTTGGTGGATCCTGACATACTATGCCTCACGAAACCTGGTTGAAACCTACTGTATCCGATACCTCCTGCCCTCTACCTGGGTATAATATTCTTGATGAGATCGATCTGGGTCCAAGAGGGGTGGGGTCGCTATTACTATAAAAGTCATCTGTCTCTTAGCGTCCTACCTAACCCTGATTCCTCATGCTTATGAGCGCTGCATGCAACCCTGACACTGGGTCGAAACACCTACATATCGTTTGTGTATAACCCGCCAACCAGTGGGCTGAACGGTTCCAGAACCTACTGCATACGTTTCTCAAAATGTAAAACAAATGAAACACTCCTCCTCGGTGACTTGAACCTGAACTGGCTGGGCCCACATCACAATCTCCTTGCATCTTTGATCCAGAAGCACAATTTTCACCAACTTATAACTATCTGCACTAGAAACACGTCTTCACTATCAGGGTCGTTACTGGACTGGATCCTTACAAATAGACCGGATCATGTTTCCAAGCTACCGTCCTGGCTGACTCACTTACAGATCACTCTACCAAGCTCTGTCACTGGCGCTCCTGCCCACCGCTTGCTCCTCAACCCACGACTGATTACCTTCATGAACTATGCTGCCCTCGATACACAAGCCTTCTTATCTGACATATCTGACATAGACTGGACTGGCGTTTTCTCCACCTCCAATGTTGACACTGCCCTTAACATATTTCTCACCAAGTTTGGCGAGTACAAAAGAACACCTCCCAAAGGTAAAAAGAAGAGTCAGAGGTCAGCAGTCAAGATGGCTAAATAAAGAACTCCTACGTAGTTAAAAGTCCGAGATAAGCAATGGAAACAATACAAAAATCTGGGCTCCCCTGGATCTTATCCTGTACAAGCAGTATAGAAATGATTGCAAAAGGCGCATCAGGCAGGCTAAAAGCATATACTGTCAAAACCTGCTGACTAACTCCTCCAACGACCCTCGAAAATTTTGGAGCCACATTAAAACTTTTTAGGATCTCACGAGCTGTCACCCCTCAGAAATGGTCCTGCAAGGTGTCCACTGTAATGACTCCTTCACTATTGCAAACGCGTTTAACCAGCAGTTTTCCGACCTATCTGCCTACACAGCTTCCCTTCAATCTCCTGCTACACAACTGAACTCAACATTCCCTGGCGATTCACCTACCTCATCTAAACCATTCTACTTCAGCGGTCACCAGGCATCAAGTCTTCAAGCTGCTCAAGGCTATCTCTGACAATACCAGCCCGGCTCTGATGGAATGGAACCCGTCTATTAAAGATGGCTGCTCACCTCATATCTGGACCTATAGCTAGAATCTTCACCCTATCCCTCTCCAATGGCTCTGTCCCTGAAATCTGGAAGGCCGCCAGAATTACTCCGTGTTTAAAAAGGCAGCAAAAATGACCACGACCAACTACAGACCAATTGCTATACTATCAGTCCTTAGCAAGATCCTTGAGAAATTAGTCTCTATTCAAGTTCGAATTGGTTGAAAACCTAACTTACTCAATACAGCACAGCACGGCTTTAGAAAACACCACAGCACCATGACTGCACTAGCAAAATTCTCCTCTGACATTCTTACCAACATGGACAAAGGGATGCTAACAGGGCTGTTTTCATCGACTCACTAAAGCGTTCGACCTTGTTGACCATCCTTTACTACTTGCCTCCCTCAGAAATCTGGGCTTCTCCCACCCTGTCACTACCTGGTTCAGCAGCTACCTTGCCAACAGGACTCAAGCAGTGAAATTCAACTCGGTGATCTCTGACAGTGCTGTTATCAATATTGCGTCCTCAGGCTCCATTCTTGGTCTCTCCTCTTCTCACTATTTGTAAACAATCTCCCTGATATAGTAACCTCTGGCCACTCACTACTTTATGCTGATGACCTGGTCATCTATGCCCACTCTGACAATATCACCAACCTGAATGCTGCCCTTACCACAGACTTCCACTTGGTGCAGCTGGCTACACACCAACGCTTGTCCTTAACTCCAATAAAACTAAAGCCATGCTATTTGGATCCCCACACAAATTAAGAACCTGCTCTTCTTCTCTCTCTGTGCCTGACATTAATGGTAACCCTCTGGAGTCTGTTAGCTCTTTTCGCTACTTGGTCATTCACCTTGACCAAAATCTTGACCTAAAGCTGCACATCCAGAAACTTGTAAATCTGTCAATTGTAAGCTAGGGGCGCTTACAGGACTAACTACCTGCTTATCCCTGCCGCTAAACTGGCAATTGCTAGGGGAATCCTGTTACCAACCCTCACCTCACAGGTGCTCCCATCCTAACCATGGCCAGCAAAACTGCTCTGCACCAATGGGACACCACCTTCAACAATGTTTGCATGATGCGGCTAAAGCACCACGCCTGAAGCACCATTGTCAGCTATACAAAGACCTGGGCTGGCTATCTCCCTCTTCCACCAGGCAATATTACCTCTCGCGACCTTTCGGACACCATCATCAGAGCATCAAAGCCAGCTGAGCTCTCAAAACTACTCCAACCGGTTATACCTTCACGGACCTTAGATCCTCTGACAAGTCCTTATTGAATATTCCTCTGCCGCACAAAAGGCCTGGAGCCTTCAGTTATGCTGCCCCTCACTTTTGGAACTTGCTGCCCAGGGACTAAGAAATGCTCCTTCTCACGATGCATTTAAGCACAATCTCAGAGCTTTCCTTACCTCGATGGACAAATGTGTTTGTTTGATCCCTCTTGAATCCCATGCTCCTAACCTGTTCTCCTCCCTCCCTATTATGTATTATAGGCACTTGCACTTTTTTATTCTTGGTTGTTTTTGCTTTTATGTTTCATGTTTGTTGATACTGTATAACATTGTTGTTCTGATGCCGATTGTAAAGCTCTCTAATTACTGCCTAGTCACTTAGCTTTCTCGCTCCTGAGCTGTTTTCCCCACCTTCATTCCTTATCCTGCACCTCTCTGTTCCTGTAACATTTACTTTCCCAGCCCGCTCTCTTCCCTTCCCTTAGCCATTTCTCCAGTACCCTGTCATTACCCCTCCCTTTCCTGCCTCTCCCTCCTGCTCTTTGCGCCTCACTCCCCTCTAGCTTGCCCTCACTCCCCTCTCTGCCGTCTTTGGTTCCACCGGCCGGTGACAGGTTGCTACCTTGTACCGTAATGCCGTCACTTGCCGCCACCTTCCTACCTTTCTTTCACCTTTCTGCCCTCTCCTGCCAGCTTTCCTCCTTCTTTTATTCTTCCCTCTTCTCCCTATGCTCAGTCCTCACCTCCCTCTCCTATTTTATCCCGCCTCCCACCAGTTTGCGTGACTCCCCTCTCTCCTGCCGTCTCGTAGTTCCACCGGCTTCGGCCGCGGGTTACTGCTCTCCCCGCCAATGCCGTTTTCACCGCTCGCCTCTTGTCCTCCTCCTTCTTCTGCTCGCTGCGCTCTTACTAGGTGCACTCTATCTCCCTACCCCCCTCATTTCCCTATCTGTTCCATGCCCTTCATCCCTTTTCCCCTATACCCTGCCCTTCCCACCCTACCCTTCCCTCCCCATTCCTTTAGTTCAAATCCCTCCTCACCCTTGCACCTAGTCCCCCACTGCCCTCCCTGCACATCACCCTCCCTCTCTATTTTTGCACCCATAGCTTCACTGTCCTGTTCCCCGACCTCCGTCTCTCTGCCGACTCCCGGTTCCACCGTCCGGCCACAAGTGGTAACCTTCTCCCGCTAATGCTGCACTTGGCGCCTAACCTCCCTCCTGTCCTCCCTTTTTGCTATCGCCTCTACCACCCCTGTCTCCGTCTCTCCTGCCCTACCCTTACACCTGTCCCTCCCACCTCTCCCCTAGTTCTCAACAACTGAATACATGTAATTTTATCCTTATTGCTATGCTTGACTACACTGTGTGACTTTGTCCTTTGCAAATGTATCCTGCTCTGTGTAATTTCTTATGTATCCTGCAAATGTATCCTGCTTTGTGTAATCTCTTATGTATCACTGTGTTCTGTAACTGTACCTCCCGGGTCGTGCCTGAAAATAGTCACTTGTTGGTTAGCGCACTTACCCGGTCAACAAAAACTAAATAAATAAATAAATTAGGGCGTAGGATTCGACAGGCCCATTTTCTAACCAGCTATGAAATGCTGCTGGGGAACATAGTGTTTTTTCATTGCAAACACTTTTGCTCTGTGATTGGTTTTATGGCAGGCTCATGTGTGGTTTATTACTGCAGGCCTCTTTTGTAAATTCCTTAAAAGAGGCTGCAGAAGAAGCCACTTCAATTAGAACTACCAAGGGAAACAGTTTAGTTATTTTTCAGATACACATTTGGGTTTATAAAAGCAAGGGGTCCTTCTTTTACAAAATGCTATCCCGGTGATACTAAAGAATTACGGCCAGTTGCGCAAGTAAACAAGAAAGTATTACGGTAAGAGGCTTGCGTCTAAAGTGACGCCACTCTGTCACGCCTCTTTCCATCTATGCCTGAGTCACCGAATAGGCATATAATACAGTATAGTTAACAGAATAGTCATATAATAGTTATAGTAATGTACAGTACAGTGTGTGCAAAGTACCACATTGGACCCCGGGGGGTGTGGGGGGTGGAGCGCCCCCACAGAAGATATAAACAGTTCACTAAACAACAAAAGAAAGATATTCGGGGAGTAAGTACATAGCAACAAAAATTTAACTCATAGGACCCGGGGGGGTGTGGGGAGCGGAATGCTCCCACAGAAGAAATAACTAACAAATATTGTCATGCTTATTAAAAAAAAAAGTCTAAATATTGATTGCTTCTTTATTCTGTGGGGGCACGCCGCCCCCCACACCCCCCAGGTCCTAATTTCACTGCATTTACTGTCATGCCTGCTTGCTTTGTTCTGTGGGGGCACTCCGCCCACCACACCCCCCAGGGCCTCCGTGGTTATTCTGTATTTTCTGTAAAAAATAATTTGCCTGCATTTAGTGCCATGCTTGCTTTGTGAAAGCACATGCAGTTTCACTAGCTCTCCGGCTGCTATCACTCACTCGCGCAGCTTCAAGAGACACATTACCGAATACTCTCTGAAAGCTGCGCAGCGACGCGACATGGCCGTAATCCTTCAGTATCACCACTATCCCTAGGTATTCATCAGTGTTCTGTTCTCGAACATCCATTGTTTAATGTCACTTTTCTTGTTTTCTCTTGTTTTTTTTTTTTTTCTCTGTTGCTTTGAAGTTTCCTACAGTACTTAAACTCACTGTTTTCAGCTTTCCCTATGTGAATAAAGGCTGCCATTTTGAGTTCAAAACACTATTCATTTCTATATTTTTTTCTTTTGCCATATTATTTTATCTTAAAGAATAAAAACCTACCATGCAAATGGAGGGAACATGTCTCTATCATAATCTGGGAGGATTATTTTGGGGGGGCAACTCTACTTTCTGGAAACTGCAGCCAGAGTAATTGGTGCAAATGGAGAGTGGCTGTACAAACAAAAACTGAGAGTTTTGAGGAAAGGGGTAGGTTATCTGGAAAACCGAAGTGCGCTGGTCTTTTTCATTCTGTATTTTTTTTTTACTCCAAAATGGAATTGATTTGTGTTCATATGAGAATGTGTGTAAGTGTGACTCTGTGTATAACTGAAACCCCAAAGACAATCATAGAGATGTGTCTACCCTCCACCGGGTTGAGAGACAGACAAGGCATACTGTTGAGTCCCCAAAAGGACAAAATATGTGTCTGTGCCTTGTATTCTTGGCCTTGGAAATTGCCTGAGAGGCAATTTGGCATCATACACTCAGAACCAGTCTGTACTTTTTCATGTCAATTTGCATATACTTCCCATGGTGCTTTCTGTTATTGGGGTATGTGTGATTCTTGTATGTCTATTAAACTTAAACTGTGATCTTTCTCTGGAAATCAGGCTCAAATCTTTCCCACTGAAAACCCCAGCTATACCTGAAATGAAGGTCAGCACTTCCAGTTTAAAATCTCAGCATACTAAAATCAGGGTTGAAACTTCCCACTGGAAAAAAAATGGAGTGGCTCAGTGACTTGTTAAAATAACAAATAATGGTGTGGTTCTACAGAAATTCCTCACGCTGTAGAGTTTACTGTTGCACCCATTGCCAATTTAGGCAGTAAGACATGTTAGTCTCTTAGACTTACCATGGGGGTGTGTACAATGCACTATGTTTGTTACTTGCTGCAAAACAAGCTGTACCCCTTATTGGAAATGTGATTGGAACTTTGTGAATAAAACAAGAGTAAACAGTGCTAGTGTTTAGAGTTTTGTGGTACTCCTGCAGCATGCCTCCTTTAATCACCTTTGAATTACCTAGGTGGAAGTACTTTAATGAAGCCAATTTAGGCATTGCAATCTCTTTAACTGTAGCCACTACAGGCATTTAATAGTTAGGACTACAATGAGGGGTACCACCTTGGTGTCTGGTGTTTGGATTGTTCACATTACAGATGTAAAATGAAAACTAAGAGAACCTCTTTTCCACGGATATAAAAGTAAGAAAATAGCTAATTTAGGCAGAAAGAAGGGAGTGCACTGGACTGTTGGTATGATACACAGATGGTAAACACAGAAACATAGAAGATGACGGCAGAAGAGGACCTGTGGTCCATCGAGTCTGCCCTAGCGAGGTATCCCAGAACCTATTGTGCACCAGTGTTCTGTCCTCCTAGACACCCAGATTCACCCTTGCCTGTGCCAAGTGTTTCTTCCCAATTCTTATCCCACCTGTGCTTAAAGCTTGATGCTGACTTTGCAGCCACCACCTCAGGAGGTAATTTATTCCAAGGTTCCACCACCCTCTCTGAGAAGTAATACTTTCTGATGTCCTTCTTGAACACTCCACCCTTCAATTTCCACTCATGCCCTCTTGTAGTAGAATTGACGTTCCTGGTAAAAAGCTGCGCTTCTGGCACCTTGTTGATGTCTTTAAGGAACTTGAAGGTCTCAATCATATCCCCCAGTTTCTAAAGTACAATTTCAGAACCCCAAGCCTCTCTTCATAGGTGATTTCCTGAAGGCCATGTATCATTTTTGTTGCCCTTCTCTGGGCCACTTCCAATCTATTAATGTCCTTTCTTAGGTGAGGCCTCCAGAATTGTACGCAGTACTCCAGAAGAGGCCTCACTAATGACCAGTAAAGTGGCAGTATCACCTCCCTGTCCCTGCTGTCTAGGCCCCTGCCAATGCATCCTAACACCCTGCTAACCCTGCTGTAAGCCTTATTGCACTGACTTTGCTACTTGAGGTCATCCCTAATGATGACTCCCAGATCACGTTCCTCAGCAAAGGAGCTCAGCTGGACTCCGTTTATCCAGTATTCTTCCTTGGGGTTCGCCCTACCCAGGTGCATTACCTTATACTTCTTAGCATTGAAGTTTAAGTGCCATATTTGTGACCACCTTTCCAGCTTCTTAAGGTCCTCCTGCAGTTGCCTGACTCCCTCCGTACTATCCACTCTTCTGCTGAGTTTCGTGTCATCCACAGACAGGGCAATGTTGTCATTTATGCCCTCGCTGATGTCACTAATGAAAACATTGAAGTAGCCAGTAGTGGCACAGCTGACAATGAGGGGAGTAACAACATTGGCAGCGAGGGGCTACAGATACCACTGGCACTGAGAGAAGGAGCACAGCTGGTAATGGGGATACCAAAATAGTTGTTAATTGGGCAGTGCAGCTGGTAACATGTGCTGGGACACAATGAGTAATAGGGGTAGTGATAGCTGATAATGGGAGACAGTGACACCTGGTAACAGGGAACAGTGACACAGCTACTAATGGGAGCTGTGACACAGATGGAAATGTGACCATGATACAGCTACTAAAGAGGCAATGACCCAGCTGGCAACCAGGGAGTGACACAGCTGGTAATCAGGTTGCCATGACACCTGGCAAGAGCAAATACAAGTAATAGCAAACAGAAGGGCTGGTGACAAACCTAGCAATGCTAAGGGCACAGTAACACAACTGGATCTGGGGGGTACAGCTGCCAAATGTGGCCACAAGTGCTTGGGAGATAGCCCCCACCCTATTACTATGAAATATATAACCATTATGCCACTGCTGCTCCCTATATACCCTAACTAACTGGCTTCCCCTCCAGGACAGACTAAGGTACCAGGCCTGTCTGCTCGCAAAAAAAAGCGCTGATGGGCCTTATTCCCCCCACCCTCCGCTATTCAAAACCTCCTCTGTCCAATTAACTACCAATACTCTACAAGGAGTATGTCTAGGAATGCCCTAGAAGTACCCTTCCAAAAACAAATCTGGGTAAGAGTTCCTTTGTAGTAAGAGCAGCTTTATGGCTGAATGAAATTCTGGAACCCCTGGTGGGTCTCCCCAAAATAGCCCACTTCAAGAAAGTGCTGAAAAATGAACTCACTTATAGATCTGAATGCAGCTGTTACAACTGACCTGCACACATTGGTATTGCTGTTTTTGCCTGAAAAGTTTATGTTGTGTACGCTGTACTAGTTTGAACTTCATTGCCTACTGCTGACCATGCTCCAGCGGAGCTGCTGTACATGGACTTGCTGGCACCTGTGCCTGACTACGCTCCTCTGGAGCTGCTGATTATTCTGTTGTCCTGGTAAATCCACTATGTACCCTGTCCTCGTCCCTGACATGGAACCTTTGTAAAAGAGCACTTGTGTTCAAAGATGTTATCCGAATGACTAAATAAATAAGTAAAATAAATTTACACAAACACAAGACTGGCTACTGTTGGCACCAGCCAACTCTAGTTTTCCTTTGTTGGCACTATGACAATGACAAGCCTACAGATTACTTATGTTATAGTGACACAATTACAGCACAATATGGATTTCATTCACTTTAGCAGGCTTCACTCCTAAGGGCAGGACATGAGTGGGTCATGTCACAAATGACAACAGGTATCATGATTCCACGATGGCAACAATTACTGTGGCACTTTCTCTCCCTCCATTTTTCCCTTTAATTTCCTACTCCCTCACCACAGCAACTGTTATAACCCCCCTTGCACCATTCCTCTAGGTGGAAGGGGAGACAAAGAGCTGCTCTTCACAGAGAATTATGATGCCGTTCCTTGACTGGCATGAACGCTGGGTGAGCCATATTCTCATTCTAAGGGAGTTATGCACCTCACCTACATGCCTTGCTTGGCCCCCAGTCAGCCACAGTAACAGATTCGGGGGGTCACATTTGAACCTCAGTTTCACATATGTAGGTCACTGGGATGTATACTGCTGTGGCAATATAAACAGGAGGCAATTGATTCTTTGAAATATACACATTTTGTTTACACTTTATCCAGGATAGCCAAGCTGAGATGAAACATTATATTTCCACTGGGTCCTGCTCTTACCCATTTCTGTAGCTGGGTGGACTGGAGCACTGAGAGTTAAGTGACTTGCCCAAGGTCACACAGTGAGTATTTGCCTCTAGCAAGGGTTAAACCCGGCATCTTCCCATTCCCAAGACAGTGTTCTAACTACCACACCTCACTACCTCTTATTCAGTAATTTGATTGATTTTTATTTGGTGACTGGGTAGGTACACTGGACCAGAGGTGCTTTCACAGGCAGAATTGGCCAGCTATACCACAGCAGAGTACACAGAAAGTTTAGACACATGGAGAGCAGATTGATTACAGGGTGTCAGACAATCACCAGTTGTTTTAACAGTTGTGGCAATACAACATACTGTATTTAACAATTAAAAGGTACAGTGACATGAAAAATTATACCTCTTACTACCTCTTAGTGAACAGGGAAAGTTGAACAGTTTTCTCTCCTATGTTTTTTTTTATTTTATCAAGATGAGTAGTAGTAACAGCAGCAGTAGTAGTAGCAGTAGCAGTAGCAGTAGTAGCAGTAGTAGTAGTAGTAGTAGTAGTAGTAGCAGTAGTAGTAGTAGTAGTAGCAGTAGTAGTAGTAGTGGTAGAGGTAGTACAGTCAATTCCACTTGTGTACCATCCGGTGTGTACAAATTTGTCTGGTCCCATTTCAATTCCTATTACAGCAATGTTAAAATTAATCAGTTGTGTGCACACACTGATTTCAGATGTGTGCACAAATCAAATGCTAAAAGCTATCAGCCAGGAGAGCTTTCAGTAGCTGTCAGTAGTGTAAATTGGCCATTAATTGAATTCGCCACTTAACAATATCGAGACGGCCAGTGCTGCTATGCATTAAGCAGGTGTTAAGCACCTGCCTGTAATTGGTAACCTGAGGGGGATTTAAAAATGTTGTTCAAAATACAGCAGGCAGATCTAGCAGAGCAAACTCAGCAATGGGCTAATCTTACCTGAAATGTCCTCACGTTGGAACAGAAGGTTCAGTTCCTTGACAAGGCACTTGTGCCTAGTGTATCCTGAAAGGAGCTCACTGCTGAGTTTTCTGTCGATGTCTCTTGTGTAGGCAGAATGTTGAAAAACAAAGAATTAATCTTGCAGGAGTAGAGTTTGGGGGCTAAGATAGACAGGAAGAGAAAGCGTGAGGGAAAAGATGTCCAGGTGGAAGATGCTCTACTTCGGTGGTTTGCCGCCGCCCATGACCACGAAGTACTACTGTCAGGACAGATTTCTGGAGAAAAAAGCAAAGAGCCTAGCTGTTAGCATGGGCATTGAGATTTAGCCCATGGCAAGATGGTTTTCCCACTGGAAGGAACAACACAAGATTGGATACAAGCGGGTGCACGGTGAAAAAGGCAAAAGTGACTTTGAAACCTCTGATCGGTGGCTCCGGAAAGTGTTGCCCACCAATACAACCTCTTTTGCCCCCACAAGACATTTTTAATGTGGACGAAACTGCACTGTTCTTTTGAGCAACACCAGATGGCACCCTCTCATTTAAAAAGGAGATGGTATCCGGGCACAAGAAAGCAAAGGAGAGGGTGTCAGTGCTGGCATGTGCAAACAGCACTGGTAGTGAAAAACTTCCATTCTTAGCTGTGGGGAAGTCAAAAAAGCCTTGTTGCTTTAAAGGGGTAAATGTGGATGTGTTACCAGTGCAATACACTGCAAACTCAAATGCCTGGATGACTTCAGTAATTTTTCAAGACTGGCTTAAGTCCATAGACAACAACATGAGACCGTAGCACAGAAAAATTGTTATGATCATTGGTGACTTTCCTGCACACAAGCCTCTGACCCTGCGTAACATTCAGGTTGTGTTTTTGCCACCGAACTGCACAGTCCTGATCCAATCCAGGATCAGGCCATTATTAATAACCTTAAGCAACACTACAGAAAAGAAATTGTTAGAAATATTTCACCTGGCCTGCACTCACAGGATAGTTTTGAATTTAACACAATTGCCAAGTCGATTAATGTCCTGGATGCCACACATCTACTCCATGCCGCGTGGGGGGAGGTTACCCCAGAAACAATGCAGAACTGTTTCTAAAAAGCAGGCATCAGCCAACAGCAATGTCAAGGGCAAGATGTTGTGCTGCCAATAGAGAGTGCCCCTCCTCTGCCAGGAATGCTTGCTTCACAGTTTGACGCTGTTGTGGCGGCTGATATTGATGAACCTGCCAGTGGAGAACTAGCAGATGCTGACATTTGTGCCTCAATTATTAGGGATGACAATAACCATCCTGATGAGGAGGACAATGACACAGAGGTCCAGGTGCCTACAACTGCTGAAGTGTGGTGCATGCTGAGGAAGATCAGACACTATGTGGACCACAAACAGCAATTAGACTTTTCATGATTTTATGCTTTTGAGAAAAAAAATGGAATCGCTTAGTACAAGAACTGCCAGGCAAGCTGATATCACAGAATTTTATTACTGCGATTCCACTAGTCTTTAAGTCTGCAATTGTACTGCACTGCACATTAAAGGAATTAACTTTATTTTTAAATGTTATTTAGAGTGGCACTACTAGATATTTATTCTGCTGTGTTTTTAAAACATTTGTAATAGTTTTATAATAAACAGCCTGTTGCATTGGTCTACTACATAAAATGTTTCCCATTCTCATTTGTCATAAATGCAGTCCCGAGATCACAGTCCCGCTGTTTTCGGTTCTATGCATTTTCGGTTTTGTGCACAAATTCGGCAGGACCTGACCTTGAGCGCATGACTGGAATTCACTGCAGGAGATTTTATTTCTTTTGGGTGCCCTGTCCTAAAGGCTCAGGGTACCCTTACAAAATTTAAAAGAGACAAACAGCATATAAATATATAAAAACAACTACTGTATACAATAAAATAAATAACGAACACTTACTAATATAAATAATTACTATTAATCAAACAAAGCTGCTTGTTGTAGTAATAGTTTCTTACACCCCAAAGGCTTGTTGAAATGAAAAGAACATTAATTTCTTTTTAAAAGTCTCAAGGAAAGATGACTCCCGCAGAGACCCCAGCAAGGAATTCCATAGGATCAGAGCGACCACTTCAAAGCCCGATCCCCAGACAATTTTTACCTTGCTCTGGGGACCTCCAGGAAAGCCTTTCCTGCAGATCAGAGAGAGAGAGCAACCCGGAGTGTAGGGGTGCAAGAGCTCCTTCAGGTAACCCAAACCAAGCCCATGCAGGGCCTTATAGGTCAACAGGCCTAATTTAAAGGAGATGTGCCAGCGTACTGGCAGCCAGTGCAGTTCACGCAAAACCAGCGTAATATGAAAGGACCTTGAACAGCCCATCAGTAGCCGGGCTGCAGCATTCTGCAGCAGCTGCAGGCGTCACATCACACCCCCTCTGACCCTGAGGTACAGTGCATTGCAATAGTCGAGCTTTGAGGTAACGAACACATGCACAAGTGTGGCTAGATTATCAGGGGACAAGGGATTTAATTTGGGCAATGTTATGCTGATGATAAAAAACATTTTGGACAATGGCCAACACCTGAGCATCAAGTGTCAGCTTGCTGTCCAGAACAATGTCAAATTCCTCACCTTGGTGGAGGCCTCCAGTTTGACTGAGCCAATAAAAATCCCCAAATCCTCTCCAGTGGCCTCCACATCCCCCCTCCCCCTTTGACTCGGCTCAACCACCAGTACTTAAGTCTTGCCCGGGTTAAGCCCCAACTAGTTCGACGATGTCCAAGCCCGGATCTCGGACTAGCACTTGTTCCACACGTCGACCACATTGGATCTTCCTGATGTGTATGACAGGTAGAACTGAGTATCATCAGCATAGCAATGAAATCCCAGCCCATACTATCTTATGACCTCACCCGGGGCAGCATATACACTGTGAATAATATGGGGGAAAGGACAGAGCCTTGGCGCACTCCACAGGACAGGGTCATTGGGCTTGAGGAATAATTCCCCAAAACCACTTTCTGGGAACTGTCCTGGTGGAAGGACTCAAACCAGTTGATGACCTTGCCAGTGAGTCCAACATACTTCCTCAGCCTGTCCAACAACACCCCATGATACACAGTGTCAAACACTGAAGAGTGATTCAGAAGAACGAGAATTGATCACTGTCTCTATCCCTCACCCTGAGCAGGTCATTCAACACTTGTACTAGTGCGGTCTCCATGCTGTGCATAGCCCTAGACCTGGACTGGAAGGTTCATAAATCTGGAAGTCCACAAGGCAACTTTCGAGCTGTTCTGCAACCACTTTCTCCAGAGCGTTCCCTAGAAAAGGAAGGTTCGAGATAAGTCGATAACTCGTCAAGAAGTCAGGGTCTAGAGTTGGTTTTTTCAACAGGGGCTTCACCAGAGGCAGTTTAAGAACCTCAGGAAACCCCCCCGTCACCAAGGAATACCTGACAATCTCAGCAAAAAATGGATCCAGGCCTCCAACGCAATCAACAAGTATTCACATTGGGTCTGGGTCAGGCTGCAGCAAGTTGGTTTCAGCCTCAAGGTCACTCCACAGACCTCCACCATTATCACTGATTGGAACTCTCCCCAGGGAGGCCAAACACATTTGTCCCCCCCCCCGAGGTCCAACCCTGTTGGACAATGACAAACTGACCGGAGAAATCCAAGCCCTAACTGAGGACACTCTGTCTGTGAAAAACCAAGAAAATTCCTCACATTTTTGAGCTGAAAATGCTCTAACAGGTTCCAGACAGGCTGGATGTAAAAGCCTGTCCACAACCCGAAAATGCTGAGCTGGTCAATTCTTCCCAGCTGCAATCATCCTAGACATAAAAGTTGCCTTTTTTAGGTGATTGCATTCTGATACTCATCGTAATGAGTCATCAGAACCAGCCTGTTCTCCTGGGTCCTGGTTTTCCTCAAACACCTCTCTAACCTCCATCCCCTGGTTTTCAGCACCCTCAGCTCACCATCAACCATGGCAAGCCAAGATGTGCCAGACGGTCCAAGATCCCCATAACAGCCCTATCATAGGTCGCCATGGCTTCCTCTGGACCCTCCATGCATGCCTCCAGCATAGACAAAATATCCAATAGCCTCTCCAAGTGGGAACCACACGGGTCTTGTCTCATACCATGGCAGATCTTGCCTAGGATTGAAAGCTCAATCATTTCCCTAGATTTCATGATGGTTCACCTTGTGGTCAGAGAAAATTGGCAATGGGCTACTTATTGATTATTTATTTATTTATTTGGGATAGAGCAGATACAAACTACAATAAGAGTGCAATAACAACAAAAATCAACAATAAAAACAATTGTAGCAGTGCAATTAGTAATACAATAAATCTACAGGGCAAAGAACAACATGAATAGTATTGTAATAAGCAGCAGCAGTGCAATATTTAGCCACACGTATAGGACATCTGATCAGGGAAGCAGAAGACTCGTACAGTCAGGTGGAAGCCAGGAGACAGGGTACTGAGAGACATAAGTGACAGGGGTATACCAGCAGTGAGTAATCGGTATCAACGAAAGACTGAGACTATGTGAAGCAGCAGAATTGAGATGTGAGCTCACAGAACTTGGATTGAGAGAGCAGAAAGAGGCAGAAGTATGATGGGGGGCATTATTCCAGATTTACCCACTGGCACTGGCTCGCAGATGGGGAGCCTACAGGAAAAGGTGGCCTGAATAGCAGAAGTCTTTGGAAAATGGGATTTTAAAGAAAAATTGAAACAGGAGCTGGAATTTCTGAGAGAGTGGGGAGGAAGAAGTGATAGTAAGGAGGTCAAAGAGCCAGGATTTACATATAAGATTAATAATCCTGTACTCAAGCATGTCCCAGGGCATGAAATTACAGGCAACAGGTAATGCAAAACAATTACATCACATTTCTGCAGTAATTAAATCCCTTAACTCATTTTTTTTTTTCAATTTAATATGCTTTATCCTTAACTCATTTCTAAAAGTCAAGAAGGCAATCATGTTTCTCACTGAACACGAGTCTGGTCCATTGGAAAGGAGAACAGTGAAAAAAATGTCCTGTCACAAAATCTTGAATTAGTTATCAGCAAATAAAGAATGCACATTGTGTCCACAAGCATTATGAGCTTGAAACTGTTTAAAGATCCTTCTAAAGCCTTTCCATGTACCTTTTCAAATGATATTAAATATCAAATGGATCCAACGATTCAAACATCTGCCAGGCAACAGAGGGGAGTAAATTAGTTTATGAGCATGAATCCCAATGATGGGTGCTCTGCGGGCATAATAACACAAAATGCATATGCTATTAGAAACTTGCTGTAAGGCTAATGCTCCCCATATCAGCTATTCCTTGAAGGATATAGCCACATTCAAGCATTGGCAGTAGTATCTGCAAGGCAACTGGTTTTCTATCTTCAAATGTTAGAACATTTTTTATGGCAATATAAAGCCCCCGATTTACAGTGTGTTATTTTGGCAACATTAGGTCCATGTTCCTTAAGGAAACTGGGAAACACTTCACAACTCACAATTCAGTTATAGTATATGGTTAGGGCTTGTTGCATATGAAAATCAGAGGCTGCTGAAATCTTGTTGTGCACATCCTAGAAGTTGTTATGCATATTCGAAAAGTTGCTGTGCATGTTATGAAAGTTGCGCACATTCTAAACATTGTTGTGCACATTCTAAAAGTTGTTGTGCACATTCTAAAAGATGTTGTGTACGTTCTAAAAGTTGTTGTGCACATTTTAAAGGTTGTTGTGCATGTTCTGTAATCAATATTCATCAGCACCTAAATAGTATTGTAACCCCTAGGTGGCGCTATCCCAAGGGATACTACCCCTGCCTGCATGACAAGGCACAGATTGAGGGGCCAGAGTTCTGTGAATGGGTGCCTCCACCCAGAGGACAGGGTTAATGGTAGCATAGCTGCTCTGGGTACAGCCCTCTGGGACACTGATACCCCCCTCTAATCCCTCTAGTGGCCTATACTGGTCAATAATTAGTTACAGTGAACACCAGAATGCAGTGTTATACCCACACTTGGCACACTTACCACCAGGGCTGGATCAGCTGCACTGGCCCTGGAGACCCCCTACAAAACAAGACGTGCAATGGAGAAAGGCAATAGCAACACAGTAGCCTCACCACAAAGGTACATAATAGCCAGGGTAAATGCAAAAAGGCTTAGATCTGATTTATTGGGGGACGTGAACAAGGGAGGACCAGTAATCTGGTGTTTGATTCTGGATCTGATTTAATCAGGCTAAGCATGCATGCCTCTAACAGTCCCTCTAACACAGTCACACACACTCTGGGTACACAGTCGGTCTGCAGGTTAGCCAGAAGCATTGCCCGGGGTAGGTCAGCATTGCAGCTGTTGTTGGGGCCCTTAGGAAGGAAAAACACAACATACACTTTAATCCACAATTTGTATTCTGGAGCCAGATGGCTCAGTTCATAATTATTAACCAAAACAATGAAATCAGATAATACACTTTGATTTGAGCTCTGTTACAGGGAGATACACTGATGTTTAATCACGCTACCCAGACCAGGAGGCAGGATGGATGAAATGAAGATCTCAGGATGACTGTCTGCTGTGCCAGGAGAAGCAGGGCCCACACGACGCACCATGGTGGTTGATCCTGTTCAATGGTGTTGAGCAGGGAGCCAAATCCCCAGGTGGATCTTTTGTTAGATGTAACTCTGCACTGTGTGCAACAATCTAGCCAAGATGGTGAGGCACAGACCAGGTGAACAGTTTGGACACAGTTGTAACTCCCAGGTGGTGCTATCCCAAGGGCTACTACCCCTGCCCGTTTGGCTACTGACAGGTTGAGGGGCCTAGGTTCTATGACTGGTGCCTCCACCCAGAGGTCAGGGTTAAAAGTAGTTAAACTAGCATGGGTACAGCCCTCTGGGACACTGTGACCCCCCTTTGTTCCCTCTAGTGGCTCACACAATACATGGGAGTTACCTTCCCAATACCCCACATATGCACACTTTTTACACATAGAGATACCACTTATCCTCGAGACTGATTATGAAGCCCATCTTGGAGCACTCCCTGTAAAACAAGGTTAATCAACATACACAGCAATTTGCAATACTGTTTTAGATGCATTAACACCACAGCCAGTATATAGTATAACAACAACAAATCTGGTTTATTCAGGGGACAGTAACACAGGAGAGGGGTAATCAGGTTGATTAGTTTAGATAAGTTCTAATCACAGTACTGTGCACATATACTTAGGGCCCAAAATGTCACTCTCTGGGTACCCAGGATTGGGGGGGGCTAGCCAGGTCCGTTGCCCAAGGTTGGCCGACTGGTACAGCTGGATGGGGCCCTGTATGAAGAAAACATATGCACAAATAAATTGTAATCCGGAGCCAGATGGCACAGTCCACAAACAGAAGCACACAAAACAATCAGTTGACACACTTTGATTAAATGAAAGTGAGGGGAGGTATCCTATTTGTACTCACAAACCCCAAACTTGAGAGCTGAATTGAGGAGGTGGCTCTGGATGGCCAAGATGAGCAGGGCATGGAGATGAGACCCCTGTGACAGTGCCTAACTGATCTGGAAAGCAGACGATTCAGTCCGATTAGCTTTGAGTCCAGCTTCCAGCTTCAGCTCACAACTCACAGAACAAGGGGAAAAGGAGTTGCGAACCCCTACAAGCGTTATACACATTTATATGTAAAGGAAATTACTATACCAGGCAGCTGCTTCTTGATCCCAATCGCAAACACTGCAAATTACCCCAGAGCACACATAGCTTCAGCAGACCCCGTCAGGCAGAGCACACTTCTGCAAATCTTCGGTCTTCTATGGGCAAGCCTGGTTCTGCACATTTCTGTTTCTCTCCAAAACTCGGATTCAGTCCGATGAGCACTCGCTAATGGCTAAAGACCAACTTCAGGACCTTACATGCGCTTCCTGCCTGAACTGCACGCCGCAGCAGAACAGAGCTCCTACTCCCTTCACAGTCAACTCGCATCTGGCTCTCCAGCAACTGTTCAGGGCATTTCCCTTAGACTCCAACAGGTTTGGTTGGTGGATCCAGCTGTCAATCACTGCAGGGCTCCCTCTGTTGGTGCATAAAGGCGCCAAGGTTCAAACTACAATTCCCAGAAGCACTAACCATATGTTCCCCTTTAGGTAGGCTTCAGGTGAGAGTCCAAGTACTGGTTGGTCCAAGCAGTCTCCATTTTAGGGCTCCCCTAAACCCAATTAGCCCAGCACAGCAGTTCAGATCCAAAATGGAGGGGCACAACACACAGAGGCCCAGCTGCAATAAAGGCAGGTTAGACAAACTGCATTTTTACTAATGCTCTAAACGATTACAGGCAAACAATTACATCTTTCAGGTGGGCTCACTTTGTGCTTTCAGCGACTGCAAAATGGAATGATTACACCACAACTCGGGCGGGATTCGAACATTAAACACACAGTCCCCCCATATAGAACTAATTATGTCTGCAGGCAGACAGCTCTTAAAGAGACAGTACGTGGAGGCTCTACAAGCACTCACAGTGCCATTCAAATGGCTTAAACGCTGAACGCCAACAGGCAGGAGGAACACTTAGGCAAGCTCCTAGGAGGCTTTTAAGCACTCCCATTTGTAGGGGGGGGGTTACACCGTCCGATAAAGTGATGGATACAGCTTCCAGCTAGCGTGACACATTCAAGCAATGTGGGGAACCAAATCACGACCCACACTGCACAGTCAGCACAACTGTAGTAAAGGATAGGCAAATATCACAGTCCGGATGACAGTCCTGTTGCAATCAACAGTGTCTCTGCACAAACCGTATGCTCTGCAGTTGTCTCAAGTCCTGACAGGCCGATCGCACAGAGGCAAATCTTCAGTCCACACCAGGCAAATTTCACTTTATCACAATTCAGGATTCCTGTCACAATCACAACAAATTTGGATAAAGTCTGAGATATTAATGCAGATTTCTTCACTCAAGAAGATGGCAGCATGCAGGCCAGATACAGCCTTCCTGCCGATTCCCCCGTGCTACTATGCAGGAGCAGCTGCTCAAATTACTCGAGCTGTTCACTCTCTCAACTCCAACTACACATTGGCTCACTGCTGCAGGCAGCTCTGGGACTGCCCAGCGATCCAAAAGGTTCAGTTGATTGATCCATCTGTCTGTCAGAACAAGGGCTCCCCCTCCAGGTCCATTTAGGAGCCAAACAGTAAAATTACAATTCTTACAGAAATTTACTCCTACAAGACCCCTGGGGACAGTCTCCATTTTAGGGTCCCCAAAGGTACTGATTGGTCCAAACTGGTGTAACCCCTAGGTGGCGCTATCCCAAGGGCTACTACACCTGCCTGCTTGGCTAGTAGCAGGTTAAGGGCCTGGGTACTGAAAAGGGTGCCTCCACCCGGAGGTCAGGGTTGTTAGTGGTCAAGCTAATCTGGGTACAGCCCTCCGGGACACTGTAACCCCCCTTGTTCCCTTCTAGTGGCCTGACCAATATACAATAATCACTTTTGCAATGACCCTTATTCACCATGGAAGTACCCACACTGTTTGCACTTACCACCAGGGCTGGTTCCACCAGTTTGACCCTGGAAACCCCCTGTAAAACAAGGTTAGACACAGCAAACAACAACTTTCAATACAGACTGGAACCACAGTCAGGTTAAATGCAAAAAGAGTTAGATCTGATTTATTCAGGGGACTTTAACAAGGAAGGGGCGTAATCAAGTTGGCTGGCTTAAAGGCTAAATCAATCAGTTATGCATGCACTTCAGAGTCTCTACACAGTCACACACTTTGGATACCCAGGTAGGTAAATGGTGGGCTAGCCAGGAACGTTGCACAGGGTAGGCCGGCGTCACAACTGGCTGGGGCCCTGTGATGGATAAAGCAACATGCACAACACACACTATTTGTAATTCAGAGCCGGAGGGCTCAGATCGTGAAGAAAAGACAATAAAGCAATCAGATGACAACACTTTAGATTTAGCTGTTGGTGCAGGGAGCTACCCTGATGTTTACTCACGATACTCAATAGAGGACACGGGCAGAATGAAATCAAGACAGCAGGTTGTTGAACTGGAGTGCCAGGAGAAGCAGGGCCCACACGAATCACCGAGGCGTCGTTCCTGTTCAAAGCATGTGCATGGGGCTAATCCACAGGCAGGTCTCTCATCGATGGCTTTTTCTGTGCAGCAGGTAGTCTGGCTAGGCCAGTGTGGCAAAGTCCAGGTCCAATGGAGATGAATGCAGATTCAGTCCATGGGAGCTGCATGTATCCTCTAGCAAGCAGAACACAGTTCAGCACACAGTGGGGAACCAAATCATGACCCACTAACAGCACACAGCACATTTACATGTAAGAAATTCTACTGTGCCAGGCAGATTGCTATCCGGTCACAATTACAGAGTCTCTGCACAAACTGGGAGTTCAGAGGTGGCTGGAAATCCTGACAGGCTGATCACATTCAGCAAATCTTCGGTCTTCTTCAGGTTAAGGCCTGGTCACAGTTCAGTGGCTTAAATCGTTCTCACAACTCGGATTCAGTCCAAATCAACTCTATTTTCCCTCTCAGGGACAGCAGGCAGAAAGGCAGGCCAAAACTCAGCCCTTTCACAGTTCTCCTGCATGAACCCACGCAGGATTGCTGCTCGAATATCTCGAGCTATTACTCCTTCACTTCCCAACTCAGATCTGAAAGTAGCTGCAAGCAGCCTGGGACTTTCCCCAGGATCCAAAAGGTTTGGTTGGCTGATCTGTCTGTCAGTCACAACAAGGGCTCCCCCTCCAAGTTCATTTAGGCGCCAAAAGTCCAAAACTATAATTCCTACAAAATTTTACTGCCATAAGACTCCTGGGGACTGGCTCCATTTTAGAGTCCCCAAAGGTATTGACTGGCCTATTTCGGCAGTCCAGGACCAAGATGGTGGTGATAAACAGAAACTGTCCATGTTGCAAAAAAGGCAGGTTAGACAAACTACAATATCGTACCATTCTAATAGATAATCAGCAAACAGTTACACCTTCTAACAGAGCTCCCTCTGCGCAAATAGCGATGGCAGAAACGGAGCGATTATCTGGCAGCCTGGGCAGGACTCGAGCATAGAAACACTCAGCCCCCCTCCCAGATTAACTCTAACAGTGATATAAGCAGCTCTTAAAGAGACAATACACAGAGGCTATACAGGCACTCTCTGGCAATGTTTAAGCTGCTAAAACGCAGGACACCAACCTGGCAGTGAACATTTAGGCTAGCTCAAGGAAGACTTTTTGGGAACCCCCATTTGTAGGGAGGGTTACACTGGCAGTCCAGAACCAAGATGATGGTGCAAAACAGAAAGTCCATGCTGCAAAGGAAGGCAGGTTAGACAAACTACAATATTATTATTATTAAAGCAGATAATCAGTAGACAATCACAGATCCTTGTAAAGCTCCCTCTGTGCAATTAACGATGGCAGAATGAAGCGGCTGTATTGCAGCTCATGAACTCTCGAAGTCTGAAACTAACACTTTCACCCAGATTAATTATACACTATGAAAACACAGCTCTTAAAGAGACAGGCACGGAGGCTAATAGGGCACTCACATGCAGGCACTTTTAAATGGTTAGAACACAGAACACCAACCTGGCAGTGGGCATTAGGCATGCCCAGGAAGACAATTTAGGAACCCCCATTTGTAGGGGGGTTACAGTATGTATGAACCCTGCACTATCCACCACCTGACTGGCCCATACAGAGCTGTTCAAACAAAAATCAAAACAAACATGTTGGCACCACTTACCGAGCGGCACATGGAGATGATTTGGACACAATGATGTCATCTAAACCCCTCAGTGGCAACTCAGCCTTCTTGTGTATGATTTCCTTATTCACTATTCCTTATTTTACTTATCTCAGTCTCCTTCTGTACAGTATATGTCTCTTTTTTGTGTGGTATCGCCATGATCTTTACAACAAACTTCATATGTTCCAGGACCACTTTGAAAATGAGTTCACTCAATGGTGCTAATGCCTGGTTAAATAAAGTTGATTGATTGATTGATTGATATGTGCCCCACCTCATTGCCCCTTTATGCATGGCCAACTGGTAACCAGTGTGACATCACTGGTTACAATCAGCCAGTTCTGACTGGCAGTAAAGCCCTGCTGTCATTTTACCTGAATATGCCTAATAATTGAACCTTTACACTGAAGCATAATATCACTGACACATAGAGATGTGCGAAGTGGGAAAACATCTCTTTGCAAGTCACTTTGCAAAGACTCCAAACTTCATGAAGCCTGAACTGTCAACTTTGCAAGCTCTTTCCACAGGTGAAGTGCCACTTTTTCACTGCCATCATGCAAATGTGTCAGTGAAGTTGTCACTTCACAGTGACTTCACCAGAGATAGTGCACGTTGCCAGGAAAAATGCTGCGATGTGGTAAAGTGTGAAGTTGTTGCTGGAGATGGGAACTTCGTAATGCTTCATGAAGGAGAAGGTTTTCCACTTCACACCGACTTTACCAGCAAAGTCTTAATTTTGCAACCTCTCGCCTGACATACATTTTGATGCAGAAACCTTGGAAGGTATTAGACAAATCATTAATAAAGATATACAACAGTAGGGATCCAAAAAATGAATCCCTCCAGTGGTAGTTCACTAAAAAACATTCCCTGTAAGGCTGTAACTTATTCTAAAAAAGTGTGCGCTGTTTTTGATATAGGGTAATTACAGATTAAGGGAGCACTCCCAGTCAATCAGAGGGCTCCATTCCCCAGCATATGAGACACTTTTGTTCTGTACAGTGTCTCAGGCACAGTAGGCCTGAAAGTGTTCATGTTCAGGTGGATCTTTTAAATGTTATTTAAATGTGGTTTTTTTTTTGCTATCTCTTTCTGCTCCTACCTGGTCTACTCCCATTCCTGGCAACCCTTAGGGACTCTGGCCACCAACCAGCTACCTCTGTGCTCCAATCAGGGTCCGTGCCTTTTCCCCTCTGGCTTACCCCCCGCAGCGAGGTGGTGGGGAGCTCTCTAACTCACCCACCTTGTCCAAATCCAGATAGGCACCTTCCCCCAGAGCCGGTGCGCCATTATGGATGGCCATCAAGCTGCCCGACCAGGAGGACTCCTTATTTCTGCATTTTCTCCCCAGAGCAGAGGCGTGCCTTGACGCCGGTGGAGGGGAGCATGCTCGTGTCTGCACGTGCTCCCTCCTGGTGTCTGCTCCCCACTGCTCCCCGAACTTACAGCACAGTGCCTTGCCCTCCAGCCTCCGCCAGGGGGCAATCAGGCACCGACTGTCGTGGACCCTCCTCTCCTGAGAAGGAGAGCAGTCTTGCAGATGCTCAATCCTTCTGCTCTCCTGCCTAACCCTGTGACCTGTGCTCATTCCTGAACATAGGTCACCAGCGTGGCGCAAGGTAAGGTGACCAGCGCCTCAGACCTCAGCGCCACTGGGCCACCCATTTTAAATTTTAATAATGTTCTACCACCCTGAAAAAAGAATCTACAAATCCCACTCTGGCACTCTTCCAGGTGTTAAGAAAGCTCTCGCTCACATTCGCTGTGTGCTGAAAGACTACTCACCTTTGGTTTATGGCTCTCATACCCTAAGAAAGACTGCATGTGAGACCACTCTCACACTCTGAAAGTGCCAGCATGAGATATATGTAGGGGGATATTCCATAGGACATTCGGGAATAAGCTTTATATTCACTCTGGAATGTTGACAATAATGCTGCCGAGCAACAGGGAGCACAGCCCGCCTAGTGCTAGGCTGGCATTACTGGCATCACACCAGAGTGAATAAAAAAACTTAGCCCAAGCAGTCCTATGAGATGTCCTATTTATATCATGGGACTAGTAATTGTCTGATGTCCAAATCCCTGTGTGGTTTTACTCCTGTTTTTTTGTTTGTTTGTTCGTTACTGTACAATGTCAAAGGTTTTACAAATGGAATGCAGTAACTACATCCTACTGGTGGAGTGCCATTAATGTAATTAGTGTTTTTAGTGACTGTAAGTGAGTTTGCAAAATGTGTGGAACTGCTGTGGTTTGAAAGGTGCAGCTGCATACAGTAAGTGAAGGCACAAGGGTTCTAGTGGAGAATAACCTGTTACTCACCCTGATGGGAAAATAACATGGCAGAATGCTTTTTTTACTCCCCTCTGATATTTGTCCCTCCCATGACACTGTACAGGTCCCTGGTGAGGCCCCACCTGGAGTATTTTGTCCAATTCTGGAGGCCCTACCTCAAAAAGGGCATTGATAGGTTGGAGACAGTGAAGAAAAGGGCAACTAAGATGATTCATGGCCTACACCATAAGGTGTACGGCGAAAGACTGAGGGAACTAAACCTCATCTCCTTGTGTAACCCCTAGATGGCGCTATCCCAGGGGCTACTACCCCTGCCTGATTTGCCACTAACAGGTTGAGGGGCCTGGATCCAATGGCGGGTGCCTCCACCCAGAGGTCAGGGTTTGCAATAGTTAAAGTAACTTGGTCACAGCCCTCTGGGACACTGCAACCCCCCTTTCTTCCCACTAGTGGCCCACACAATATATCAGAATTACCTTCACAGTATACACTTACCCCCAGGTCTGGTTCCGGCACTGGGACCTCCTGTGAAACGGATACAGTGCAACAATCACAGTACAGTACTTTAACATAGACAAATACCTCAGGCAGTATAACTTTGCTGAAACAAGCAGCTCTGATTTATTTAGGGGATATAACAAGGACAGGGGAAATCAGGTTAATTAGCTTATCACTCTAATAATCTATCTATGGCTCTGTGCACAGGCCTATCCTATCAGTTACTGTCCCTGGGTACCCAAGCCCTAGTGGCTAGTCCAAACTGTGGCAGCTGGTAGGGGCCCTTTCACACAGAGAAAAGGAGAATTAAACAGTCAGCAGTACAGTAATTCCATTTGGATTTAATGTGGCAATTCAACAGGGGCGACCCTGAATTAGTACTCACGACCTCCAAATAAGATAGGGTCCTTCAATGTCAGCAGGGCTCACTTGAGGTACACAAACCTCTTCACACATCCATATATAGAAAGCACTATACCAGGCAGGCTGCATCTGTATCCCGATCGCAATTACTGCACAATACCCGGGAGAACACACAGCAGATTCAGTTCCTGACAGACCCAGTGCAATTTTCAGCAAATTCCTCCAGTCTTCTACAGGGTGAGCCTGGTTTCTACTCTTCAGATATCCTTTGATTCTCTTCACAGGACGGATTCAGTCCTAACAAGCTGCAGACCGGAACTCTGGGCCTTACACACGTTTTTCGACTAAAACTGCACACTGAAAAAGCACAGGGCTCCTTCCTTCTTCACTGCCAAAGCTCAACTGAAACTCCAACCGACAAAACCGGGCACTTCCTGTGAGTTCCTCCCAGTTCTTGACTGGATTGGCTGTCACTCACAATAGACTGCTGCTGTTGGTCCAAAAAAGGCACTGAAGTCTAAACTACATCTCCCAGAGTCACTGCCCATACAATCCTCTTGTGGCTGGCTCAGATTATGAGTCCAAGTTCTGATTCGTCCAAGGCACCATTTTAGAGCTAGCTTACCCCACACTGATTGGTTCAGTTCAGCAGTTCAAAACTAGAATGGGGAACTAGGCAGACACTGTTCTGACTGCAAAAGAAAGTAGGTTAGACAAACTGTAATTTCATTATTACTGTAAATGATTTCTGGCAAACAGTTACATCTTTCAGATAGGTTCCCTTTGCACTCCTAGTGACTGCAAAAATGGAGTGAATTGGCAGCAGCTTGAGTGGTACTCAATCAAAGGAAACACACAGTCCCCATACAAACTAATTATGTCTGCAAGCAGACAGCTCTTAAAGAGACAGTACCAGAGGTTCTAAAACACTCACTGATAAATGGCTTAAACGCCAAACACCATTCAGGCTTGGAGCATTCAAGCAAGCTCCTGAAGTCTTTTGGGAACTCCCATTTGCAGGGGTTACACCCTTCCTGGCCTGGAAAGCTTGACGTCCCGGCGTCAAGCAAGTACCCCATAAGTTTCAACTGCAACCATATACATTTGCATTAGGCTCGCATGTAATCATCAGTCAATATATCATTTTACCAAGAACACATTTCTGAAACATTGCAGTACGTCCTCTTTACACAGTATTACATACACATTGTATCATAACTCAAGTTATTACCTCTTGTACATGAAACCTGAAGAGGGGCCCTTCCTATCAGTTACCTTGGGGCTGGATGGGGCAAGGGCACCATACTTAGAGGGCAACACAAGTAACTTGGAGTTAGCACTGATGCTCAGTTTGGGCAATGAGCTCGAGGACACATACACTCCTTTATGGACAACATTGAGAGGCAAGTCCACAGGCCTCCCAAGTGAATCATAACTGAGGTGCACCACAGGCTTTACAGCTCGACCAGTCTTTCTAGGGGGAACTGTTATAGTCTCTGCACTCTGAGCCTCATTTTCAGCATTGTCCTCACTTGTCAGGGAGTCTCCATGGGGTAGAGAGGCTAGAACTTGGGGCACTTTCAGCTCCAGGAGTTACAGTTTCTGAGTCCACAACATTTGGCTGCATGGAGAGCTTGGGACACTGGCAGTGGACTGTCAGGGCACTCAAAATACTCTTCTTGTTGGTGTATCACCAGTCTGCCCCAATCTATCATTTTCCTCCCTGAAAGCTCAAACAGTTCAACCATGCACAATGATTCCATTTCATCTGATCTGATGCTTTGCACTTCACTTTCTGGGAGCATTGGCCAGGGATGAAGCTGGGGCTTAGACAGTCCAGAAGGCCCAGCTTCATCTCCAGTATTGACTAGGGGATTGCCTCAAACAATTGACTCAGTTCTAAGAAGGATAGTATTCAAAGTCACTCTCACTTTCTTCCGATATGGACTGACAGTCATGCTCAACTGGGACTTGTGGAGGGAACACTTTAACTTTGCTTCTGTAGGTGCAGACTTTCTTGACCTTTTCTTAGCAGCAGCTCTAGTCACTGGTCAGAGGGCATCTTCTAGGGCTCAGACTCAATTAAGATTTGTCCAATGGGCAGTAAATGATTTCTATGCATTGTTTTACATCTTTGAATTATTCTCAGGCCTTACTTTGTACACTGGCAGATCATCTAGTTTGCCCACTACAATGTGAGGGAGATGGTGCCATCTGTCAGCAATCTTGTGCTTGCCATGCAGTCCCAGATTTCTTAGCAATACCGATCTCCTCCTGGAGTTCCTGTGCTTTCACCTTTTATCATACCTTTCTTTGTTGGCCAGATTTCTTTTGGCAGCCATGGTTTGAGCCAGTTGTACGCGCATGAGTTAGCTGGGCCTTTAACTTTGCACATACTGTAAATAGTTGTCAGCTTTGAACCCCATCAGGAGAGACCCCAAAACACACATCTACTGGTAGTCGAGCGTCTCTTCCAAACATCATCAGGCGGTAGGGGAGAATCCAGTGGCATCACTTTTGGTGCAGTTATAAGCATGTACCAGGGTGCTAATTTGTTGGCTCCATCTAGGCTTGTCCTTTGGGTGCAGGGTGCCTAGCATATCTAGCAAAGTGCGGTTGAAGCGTTCAGGCTGCGGGTCCCCTGGGGGTGGTAAGGAGTGGTTCTGGACTTTCGCACTCCCCACAGAGAAAGCATCTCTTTGATCAGACGACTCTCAAAGTCTCTCCCTTGATCAGAATGGATTCTTTGTGGAGCCCATAGTGAACAAAAAGTTTTCTACAAGTACTTTGGCTACAGTGGAAGCTTCTGGTCTTTGGTGGGGAAAGCTTGGGCATATCTCGTGAAATGGTCAGTGACCACCAGCACATTACTGATATTTCTTTGATCTGACTCCAAACTTAGAAAATCAATACAGACCAGCTCCATGGGTGCACTGGTGGTGATGTTAACAAGGGGGCAGCCCTCTGGGGCAAAGCTTTCCTCTGTAAGCAGCTACAAGTTCGAATGTGTTGCTCCACATCAGCCCCCTATCTTAGGCCAATAGAATCTGGATCTCACCAAGTCAAGTGTTCTGTCTATACCAAGGTGCCCCATGTGGTTGTGCAAGGACCTCAGTACTGAGTCTCGAAAGGCAGTGGGCAGCACTAGTTGTTGTTTGTCTACTTGTCCCCCTCTGTCTACTGTTTCTCTGTATAACAGTTTATTGATCAGTTTCAACTTAGGACCTTCTTTGTGTAACCCCTAGATGGCGCTATCCCAGGGGCTACTACCCCTGCCTGATTTGCCACTAACAGGTTGAGGGGCCTGGATCCAATGGCGGGTGCCTCCACCCAGAGGTCAGGGTTTGCAATAGTTAAACTAACTTGGTCACAGCCCTCTGGGACACTGCAACCCCCCTTTCTTCCCACTAGTGGCCCACACAATATGTCAGAATAACCTTCACAGTATACACTTACCCCCAGGTCTGGTTCCGGCACTGGGACCTCCTGTGAAACGAGATACAGTGCAACAATCACAGTACAGTACTTTAACATAGACAAATACCTCAGGCAGTATAACTTTGCTGGAAACAAGCAGCTCTGATTTATTTAGGGGATATAACAAGGACAGGGGAAATCAGGTTAATTAGCTTATCACTCTAATAATCTACCTATGGCTCTGTGACAGGCCTATCCCTATCAGTTACTGTCCCTGGGTACCCAAGCCCTAGTGGCTAGTCCAAACCGTGGCAGCTGGTAGGGGCCCTTTCACACAGAGAAAAGGAGAATTAAACAGTCAGCAGTACAGTAATTCCATTTGGATTTAATGTGCAATTCAACAGGGAGCGACCCAGAATTAGTACTCACGACCTCCAAATAAGATAGGGTCCTTCAATGTCAGCAGGGCTCACTTGAGGTACACAAACCTCTTCACACATCCATATAAAAGAGCACTATACCAGGCAGGCTGCATCTGTATCCCGATCGAATTACTGCACAATACCCAGGAGAACACACAGCAGATTCAGTTCCTGACAGACCGAGTGTAATTTTCAGCAATTCCTCCAGTCTTCTACAGGGTGAGCCTGGTTTCTACTCTTCAGAGATCCTTTGATTCTTTTCACAGGACGATTCAGTCCTAACAAGCTGCAGACCGGAACTCTGGGCCTTACCACGTTTTTGACTAAAACTGCACACTGAAAAAGTACAGGGCTCCTTCCTTCTTCACTGCCAAAGCTCAACTGAACTCCAACTGACGAAACCGGGCACTTCCTTTGAGTTCCTCCCAGTTCTTGACTGGATTGGCTGTCACTCACAATAGACTGCTGCTGTTGGTCCAAAAAGGCACTGAAGTCTAAACTACATCTCCCAGAGTCACTGCCCATACAATCCTCTTGTGGCTGGCTCAGATTATGAGTCCAAGTTCTGCAGTTCAAAACTAGAATGGGGAACTAGCAGACACAGTTCTGACTGCAAAGAAAGCAGGTTAGACAAACTGTAATTTCATTATTACTCTAAATAATTTCTGGCAAACAGTTACATCTTTCAGATAGGTTCCCTTTGCACTCCTAGTGACTGCAAAAATGAAGTGAATTGGCAGCAGCTCGAGTGGTACTCAGAGAAGCACACAGTCCCCCCATACAAACTAATTATGTCTGCAAGCAGACAGCTCTTAAAGAGACAGTACCAGAGGTTCTAAAACACTCACTGATAAATGGCTTAAATGCCAAACACCATTCAGGCTTGGAGCATTCAAGCAAGCTCCTGGAAGTCTTTTGGGAACCCCCATTTGCAGGGGGGTTACACCCTTCCTGGCCTGGGAAAGCTTGACGTCCGCGTCAAGCAAGTACCCATAAGTTTCAACTGCAACCATATACATTTGCATTAGGCTCGCACATGTAATCATCAGTCAATATATCATTTACCAAGAACACATTTCTGAAACATTGCAGTACGTCACTCTTTACACAGTATTACATACACATTGTACCATAACTCAAGTTATTACCTCTTGTACATGAAACCTGAAGAGGGGCCCTTCCTATCAGTTACCTTGGGGCTGGATGGGGCAAGGGCACCATACTAGAGGGCAACACAAGTAACTTGGAGTTAGCACTGATGCTCAGTTTGGGCAGTGAGCTCGGGGACACATACACTCCTTTATGGACAACATTGAGAGGCAAGTCCACAGGCCTCCCAAGGGAATCATAACTGAGGTGCACCACAGGCTTTACAGCTCGACCAGTCTTTCTAGGGGAACTGTTACAGTCTCTGCACTCTGAGCCTCATTTTCAGCATTGTCCACACTTGTCAGGGAGTCTCCATGGGGGTAGAGGCTAGAACTTGGGGCACTTTCAGCTCCAGGAGTTACAGTTTCTGAGTCCACAACATTTGGCTCGCATGGAGCTTTCGGACACTGGCAGTGGACTGTCAGGGCACTCAAATACTCTTCTTGTTCGGGTGTATCACCAGTCTGCCCCAATCTATCATTTCCTCCCTGAAAGCTCAAACAGTTCAACCATGCACAATGATTCCATTTCATCTGATCTGATGCTTTGCACTTCACTTTCTGGGAGCATTGGCTCCAGGGATGAAGCTGGGGCTTAGACAGTCCAGAAGGCCCAGCTTCATCTCCAGTATTGACTAGGGATTGCCCGAAACAACTGACTCAGTTCGTAAGAAGGATAGTATTCAAAGTCACTCTCACTTTCTTCCGATATGGACTGACAGTCATGCTCAACTGGGACTTGTGGAGGAACACTTTAACTTTGCTTCTGTAGGTGCAGACTTTCTTGATCTTTTCTTAGCAGCAGCTCTAGTCACTGGTCCAGAGGGCATCTTCTGGGGCTCAGACTCAATTAAGATTTGTCCAATGGGCAGTAAATGATTTCTATGTATTGTTTTTACATCTTTTGAATTATTCTCAGGCCTTACTTTGTACACTGGCAGATCATCTAGTTTGCCCACTACAATGTGAGGGAGATGGTGCCATCGGTCAGCAATCTTGTGCTTGCCATGCAGTCCCACATTTCTTAGCAAATCCGATCTCCCTCCTGGAGTTCCTGTGCTTTCACCTTTTATCATGCCTTTCTTTGTTGGCCAGATTTCTTTTGGCAGCCATGGTTTGAGCCAGTTGAGTACGCATGAGTTAGCTGGGCCTTTAACTTTTGCACATACTGTAAATAGTTGTCAGCTTGAACCCCATCAGGAGAGACCCAAACACACATCTACTGGTAGTCGAGCTTCTCTTCCAAACATCAGGCGGTGGGGGAGAATCAGTGGCATCACTTTGGTGCAGTTATAAGCATGTACCAGGGTGCTAATTTGTTGGCTCCATCTAGGCTTGTCCTTTGGGTGCAGGTGCCTAGCATATCTAGCAGAAGTGCGGTTGAAACGTTCAGGCTGTGGGTCCCCCTGGGGTGGTAAGAGTGGTTCTGGACTTCGCACTCCCCACAGAGAAAGCATCTCTTTGATCAGGCGACTCTCAAAGTCTCTCCCTTGATCAGAATGGATTCTTTGTGGAGCCCCATAGTGAACAAAAGTTTTCTACAAGTACTTTGGCCACAGTGGATGCTTTCTGGTCTTCGTGGGGAAAGCTTGGGCATATCTCGTGAAATGGTCAGTGACCACCAGCACATTACTGATATTTCTTTGATCTGACTCCAAACTCAGAAAATCAATACAGACCAGCTCCATGGGTGCACTGGTGGTGATGTTAACAAGGGGCAGCCCTCTGGGAGCAAAGCTTTCCTCTGTAAGCAGCGACTACAAGTTCGAATGTGTTGCTCACATCAGCCCCATCTTAGGCCAATAGAATCTGGATCTCACCAAGTCAAGTGTTCTGTCTATACCAAGGTGCCCCATGTGGTTGTGCAAGGACCTCAGTACTGAGTCTCGAAAGGCAGTGGGCAGCACTAGTTGTTGTTTGTCTACTTGTCCCCTCTGTCTACTGTTTCTCTGTATAACAGTTTATTGATCAGTTTCAACTTAGGACCTTCTTTGTATAACAGTGCAGTTCTCAAATCAGTGGGCGTAATTTGGACACATCTTTTCCTGCATAGAGGGCTTCTAAAGCTGCTTTGATCATGGGATCGGGATTGAGCCGCCGAATACTGTCATTGTCCAGCTGAGGCAGTGCACCAATGTCTATTGCAGAAAAGTGGCAATAAGCAGCAGGTATGCAATTCTCAGAGGCTCCCAAGCAATCCACCATGCAGTCCACTGCGTCCGTGGACATTGTTCCTCCCTGTCAAACTTCCGGCAGAGTGCCGAATGTCAGGTTCTGCCAATCGGACCCAATCATTCTGGGGAACAGGCCTCCGGGAGAGACATCAGCATCTATGTGGTTCAGACCTGCCCGGTATTCGAGAGCATAGTCATATGTAGATAATGAGAAAGCCACCTATGGCCAGTGGCATCCAACTTAGCTGAGGTCTGCACATAGGTCAAAGGATTATTGTCAGTTTTACTAGTATTTTAGCCCCATACAAGTACTCATGGAATTGGTCAACAATAGCCCACTTCAAAGCTAGGAACTCTAACTTATGTACAGGATAGTTCTTTTCGGATGGGGTCAGGCTTCTACTGGCAAAGGCCACTGGTCTCAGGCCATTCTCCGTGCTCTTGGTACAACACAGCCCCAACCCTTGCAAGCTAGCATCAGTGTGCAGGACGTAGGTTTTCTTGGATCGGCTATAGGCCAGCACTGGAGCATGGGTAAGTTGATATATGATCTCATGAAAAGCAGTCTCACAATCAGGAGTCCAGCGGGCCCCAAATACTTCACTCGGATGAAAATACACTCTTTCAGTCTTGAGGGATTGACTTTTGGTATTTTTATGGGTTGGGGATACCCTTGAGTAAGGTTAAGTAAGGCGGATCACTCTTGAATAGTCCTTGATGAAGCGCCGATAATAACCACAGAATCCCAGGAATCTTTGCAGTTCTTTTAGATTTTTGGGCTGTGGCCAGGTGGTCAAGGCCTCAACTTTACTTGGGTCGGTCTCTATTCCTCGGTGGATACTATGTGTCCCACATACTTTACTGATGTTTGAAAAGAATTGACACTTATCAATGGACAGTTTAAAGGCCAAAGTCCTCCAGTCGGTCCAATACCTTAAATAATCTGCTCTCATGTTCCTCAGTGAGCTGCCAAACACAATAACATCATCTAGGTATACCAGGCACTCTAGTAAGTTCATGTCCCCCACTGCACGCTCCATCAATCGTTGAAAAGTGGCTGGGGCACCTGAAATCCCTTGAGGCATCCTCATGAATTCATAGATAGCCCGGACAGATAAAGGCCGTCTTCTCACGGTCCTCTGGGGCCATCGGGATCTGGTAGTACCCACTGCGGAGATCCAGCACAGAGAACCACTTGCTCCCGTTTAGGCAGTCCAAAGCATCCTGAATGCGGGGCATTGTGTACTGATCAGGGATAGTCCGCCGGTTTAAGGTGCGATAATCCACACACATCCTTACTGTTCCATTCTTTTTCCTCACTACCACAATGGGGGAAGCATAAGGGCTTCTGGATTCTTGTATTACACCAGCAGCTAACATCTCTTGCAGATGCCGTCTCACATCATCTATGTCAGCAGGTGCCAGGCGTCGAGACCTCTCTCACGAAATGGTCTTTCGTCATGCAGCCGGATATTGTGCTCAGCTCCTTGCACGCATCCTACATCCCATTCCTTTAAAGAAAACACCTGGTCTCTCTGGGAAGTTTTTCACTGATCCTCACTTTCCATTCAGCTGGCAATGGGGGAGTCGCCGAAATCAAACAAGTCAAGCGTTACTCTGTCATTCTTCCTTGAACTCTTGCTGCTGGGTAGCACTGCAGTGTCTGCACAATGCACATTAGCCAGGATGCAACCTCTGTTTACTCGAATGTCTCTTTCAGACACATTATGAACTTGGACCATTACCCTTCTGGCATAAGCATGGGCTCTAGCGGGCAAAATACTGAAGCTTGACCAGCAGTCCCTCTGGCAATTTTCCATCGCCTGGTGCATCCAACATTAATATTTTATTCTTAACATCCTTTCTGATCGGACCTCTCCTGTAAGGTACACTGGGCATTTGGCGCCAGGATCAGAGACTCAGGATCCTTCTTCCATACAATTCCGACCCGGTTCCTCTGGTTCTGTTTTTCAGCATCTCTCTGTGCCTCATAGGCCTTCTTAATTAAAGCCGGAACTCTTAAAGCTCTACTAGTCTTTGACCCCTGTTTTCATAACACAACTGTGCCAGCCTTCCGAACATATGAGCATTTGTTCCAATCAACAAAGGACACCATCATACAGTCCAGTGGGGGGACACACTAAGGCTAGGGTCTCTACTTGTTCGGCCACTCCAGCCACGGAGGTGGGGAAAGACAGCCAAATTGGATATACCGGAATAGGGTAGGCCTTCTCACTTAACCCCCATACATGCAGTCCTTCTAATGGTTGTAAGGTACTTCTGACAAATGCTTCTGATACCAATCCTGGAACATAATTGTCACTTGGAGCCACTGTCTAATACAGCTCTTGTAGACACTCCATTCACCTTTACAGTGGTCTCCATGGAGGGACCCACTATTCTGGACCAGTCTGGAGAGGCGGTAGTGGGGGCCTGGGCAACTGACCTTGCCACAAAGGCGTGAATTAGCATTTTTGGTGCCCTCACTGGGATCATGTCGTGCACCTCTTAACCACTGATTTCTTCTCGAAGCTCTCCTTGTAGCCTATATGCAACTTTGTCAGTGTCTTTTGGGGACTGGCATTCCCTTTCATGTGCCCATCTTTCCCACAATTATAGCAAAACATACTTTCTGGAGTTTGAGCTGGCGAGGCGCCACACTGGGAGCCAGGGCGGGGGTATTACTAACTGGAAACCTTGGTGCCATCTCTGTCTGCGGCGTGATAAGCATTTGGAGACATCTCATCAGTTTCTCCACTTCCATGGTCAAGGAATTGAGTTTGGAGCTGTTATCAGCAGGAGATACATGGGTGGGTACCCCCACCCCTATAGCAGATGCAGTCGGATATAGGTCAGGGCCCGTACTTGCAGGCGTGGCCTTCATAAAGGGACTGTTTTTGAATTCCCGGATCTCTCTCAACAGTTCGCCCCATTGTGGCATATCTTTTTCCTTGTCAGAGCACTCATTGACTGTCAACCTCTGCCCTGAACTTCACTTGATGGGTCACCCTCAGTCACTCGGGTCGTAGCCACAGCTGTTGGTGCAGGTACCTCCCGAGTCGCCTTTTTCTCAACTCCTCGAATTTCTCTCATTAACCCATCATAGGAGGGTGGGGATTCAGTCGATTTGCCAGGCGAATTGAAGCAACAGCAGTTCTGAGAAGGGGCAGACTTAAGGATTCTGTCCAGTCTGGTTCGGGTCCAGTTCAATCGCTGGCAAACTACCCTTTCTGAGGCATTCTTGCAACAATTTTTCCACGAGAGACATACACAGACAACAACCCTTGGTACTGTTGTGCATTTCTTACTCTCCACCATAGGTCTTCATCAGAATCTGGGCTCCATACACATTCTCCAAGGCCTCAAGATAGGCCTGTGCAGTCGCTTCAGGGTTACTGGCCCGTTTGCTTGCGGATGGTATGCGGGGGCAGGACCTCGGAGGCTCTCACTAACCCTCTTCGCTTTTCCTTCGAGCATTGCCATTCTAGCACTTGGGGGCAACATAGTCTATCCAGGTCTCCCAGTCATCCTCCCTTGGGGTGGGGAGGGTGCCAGAGAAGATCCTCAACCTTGTAAGAGTCGTGACTAATGGCAGGTGCAGAAATAGGAGTCTGCATTGGTTCAGCCACCATTACGGGCACTGGAGCAGGAGAGGGTGTTGGGAGGAACACCCCAGGTGGCAAGAATAGTTTCTTCAAGTCCTCCACAGTTTTCCCTCTCCCAGCAACCATTCAGCAAATTTCTCCCAAAGGTTTCAGATAGTGGTGGGGCTGATTCCCGGTCTTTACTGTCCTTAGTTATCACTCTCCAAGCAGTGAGGCTCCCTCTGGGGTAATGGTCTGTGGCACTTTGGAGCTATCTATGGGATCCTTAAACTCTACTAGGCCAGGAAAGTGTGGGTGAGCAGATTAGCATGCCGACCCACCACCACAGGGTTTTGTAAACCTTCCACCTTGGAAAGTACTCCTGCACAGTGTCCATATTGATACCCAGGGGATGTCCAGGATAAGCATAGCATTTTGAGGGTCGATCTCCTCCCAGTACACCCTCCACCAGCCGGTGCACAGCCACTTCTGTCGGGTACCCATTTTTTCTTAACAGTGGTTCGTAAATATGGCCACTAGAGGACACACAATCCCAGCGGTGAGCCTCCAAGATGTAACCCTAGATGGCGCTATCCCAGGGCTACTACCCCTGCCTGATTTGCCACTAACAGGTTGAGGGGCTTGGATCCAATGGCGGGTGCCTCCACCCAGAGGTCAGGGTTTGCAATAGTTAAACTAACTTGGTCACAGCCCTCTGGGACACTGCAACCCCTTTCTTCCCACTAGTGGCCCACACAATATGTCAGAATAACCTTCACAGTATACACTTACCCCAGGTCTGGTTCCGCACTGGGACCTCCTGTGAAACGAGATACAGTGCAACAATCACAGTACAGTACTTTAACATAGACAAATACCTCAGGCAGTATAACTTTGCTGAAACAAGCAGCTCTGATTTATTTAGGGGATATAACAAGGACAGGGGAAATCAGGTTAATTAGCTTATCACTCTAATAATCTACCTATGGCTCTGTGCACAGGCCTATCCCTATCAGTTACTGTCCCTGGTACCCAAGCCCAGTGGCTAGTCCAAACCGGCAGCTGGTAGGGCCCTTTCACACAGAGAAAGGAGAATTAAACAGTCAGCAGTACAGTAATTCCATTTGGATTTAATGTGCAATTCAACAGGGAGCACCCAGAATTAGTACTCACGACCTCCAAATAAGATAGGGTCCTTCAATGTCAGTAGGGCTCACTTGAGGTACACAAACCTCTTCAACATCCATATAAAAGAAAGCACTATACCAGGCAGTCTGCATCTGTATCCCGATCGCAATTACTGCACAATACCCAGGAGAACACACAGCAGATTCAGTTCCTGACAGACCGAGTGTATTTTCAGCAATTCCTCCAGTCTTCTACAGGGTGAGCCTGGTTTCTACTCTTCAGAGATCCTTTGATTCTTTTCACAGGACGGATTCAGTCCTAACAAGCTGCAGACCGAACTCTGGGCCTTACACCGTTTTTGACTAAAACTGCACACTGAAAAAGTACAGGGCTCCTTCCTTCTTCACTGCCAAAGCTCAACTGAACTCCAACTGACGAAACCGGGCACTTCCTTTGAGTTCCTCCCAGTTCTTGACTGGATTGGCTGTCACTCACAATAGACTGCTGCTGTTGGTCCAAAAAGGCACTGAAGTCTAAACTACATCTCCCAGAGTCACTGCCCATACAATCCTCTTGTGGCTGGCTCAGATTATGAGTCCAAGTTCTGCAGTTCAAAACTAGAATGGGGAACTAGCAGACACAGTTCTGACTGCAAAGAAAGCAGGTTAGACAAACTGTAATTTCATTATTACTCTAAATAATTTCTGGCAAACAGTTACATCTTTCAAATAGGTTCCCTTTGCACTCCTAGTGACTGCAAAAATGAAGTGAATTGGCAGCAGCTCGAGTGGTACTCAGAGAAGCACACAGTCCCCCCATACAAACTAATTATGTCTGCAAGCAGACAGCTCTTAAAGAGACAGTACCAGAGGCTCTAAAAACACTCACTGATAAATGGCTTAAATGCCAAACACCATTCAGGCTTGGAGCATTCAAGCAAGCTCCTGGAAGTCTTTTGGGAACCCCCATTTGCAGGGGGGTTACATTTGTATAACAGTGCAGTTCTCAAATCAGTGGAGCGTAATTTGGACACATCTTTTCCTGCATAGAGGGCTTCTAAAGCTGCTTTGATCATGGGATCGCGGGATTGAGCCCGCCGAATACTGTCATTGTCCAGCTGAGGCAGTGCACCAATGTCTATTGCAGAAAAGTGGCAATAAGCAGCAGGTATGCAATTCCTCAGAGGCTCCTAAGCAATCCACCATGCAGTCCACTGCGTCCGGTGGACATTTGTTCCTCCCTGTCAAACTTCCGGTAGAGTGCCCGAATGTCAGGTTCTGCCAATCGGACCCAATCATTCTGGGGAACAGGCCTCCGGGAGAGAGCATCAGCATCTATGTGGTTCAGACCTGCTCGGTATTCGAGCATAGTCATATGTAGATAATGCAGAATGCCACCTATGGCCAGTGGCATCCAACTTAGCTGAGGTCTGTACATAGGTCAAAGGATTATTGTCGTTTTTACTAGTATTTTAGCCCCATACAAGTACTCATGGAATTGGTCAACAATAGCCCACTTCAAAGCTAGGAACTCTAACTTATGTACAGGATAGTTCTTTCGGATGGGGTCAGGCTTCACTGGCAAAGGCCACTGTCTCAGGCCATTCTCGTGCTTTTGGTACAACAGAGCCCCCAACCTTGCAAGCTAGCATCAGTGTGCAGGGCGTAAGGTTTTCTTGGATCGGCATAGGCCAGCACTGGAGCATGGGTGTTGATATATGATCTCATGAAAAGCAGTCTCACAATCAGGAGTCCGCGGGCCCCAAATACTTCACTCGGATGAAAATACACTCTTTCAGTCTTGAGGGACACTGACTTTGGTATTTTTATGGGTTGGGGATACCCTTGAGTAAGGTTAAGTAAAGGGCGGATCACTCTTGAATAGTCCTTGATGAAGCCGATAATAACCACAGAATCCCAGGAATCTTTGCAGTTCTTTAGATTTTTGGCTGAGGTTAGGTGGTCAAGGCCTCAACTTTACTTGGGTCGGTCTCTATTCCCTCGTGTGGATACTATGTGTCCTACATACTTTACTGATGTTTGAAAGAATTGACACTTATCAATGGACAGTTCAAGGCCAAAGTCCTCCAGTCGGTCCAATACCTTAAATAATCTGCTCTCATGTTCCTCCAGTGAGCTGCAAACACAATGACATCATCTAGGTATACCAGGCACTCTAGTAAGTTCATGTCCCCACTGCACGCTCCATCAATCGCTTGAAAAGTGGCTGGGGCACCTGAAATCCTTGAGGCATCCTCATGAATTCATAGAAGCCAAGCGGACAGATAAAGGCCGTCTTCTCCACGGTCCTCTGGGGCCGCGGGATCTGGTAGTACCCACTGCGGAGATCCAGCACAGAGAACCACTTGCTCCCGTTTAGGCAGTCCAAAGCATCCTGAATGCGGGCATTGTGTACTGATCAGGGATAGTCCGCCGTTTAAGTGCGATAATCCACACATCCTTACTGTTCCATTCTTTTTCCTCACTACCACAATGGGGAAGCATAAGGGCTTCTGGATTCTTGTATTACACCAGCAGCTAACATCTCTTGCAGATGCCGTCTCACATCATCTATGTCAGCAGGTGCCAGGCGTGAGACCTCTCACGAAATGGTCTTGTCATGCAGCCAGATATTGTGCTCAGCTCCTTGCACGCATCCTACATCCCATTCCTTTAAAGAAAACACCTGGTCTCTCTGGGCAAGCTTCTCACTGATCCTCACTTTCCATTCAGCTGGCAGCGGGAGTCTCAAAATCAAACAAGTCAGGCGTTACTCTGTCATTCTTCCTTGAACTCTTGCTGCTGGGTAGCACTGCAGTGTCTGCACAATGCACATTAGCCAGGATGCAACCTCTGTTTACTCGAATGTCTCTTTCAGACACATTATGAACTTGGACCATTACCCTTCTGGCATAAGCATGGGCTCTAGGGCAAAATACTAGGCTTGACCAGCAGTCCCTCTGGCAATTTTCCATCGCCTGGTGCATCCAACATTAATATTTTATTCTTAACATCCTTTCTGATACGGACCTCTCCTGTAAGGTACACTGGGCATTTGGCGCAGGATCAGAGACTCAGGATCCTTCTTCCATACAATTCCGACGGTTCCTCTGGTTCTGTTTTTTCAGCACTCTCTGTGCCTCATAGGCCTTCTTAATTAAAGCCGAACTCTTAAAGCTCTACTAGTCTTTGACCCTGTTTTTCATAACACAACTGTGCCAGCCTTCCGAACATATGAGCATTTGTTCCAATCAACAAAGGGACACCATCATACAGTCCAGTGGGGGACACACTAAGGCTAGGGTCTCTACTTGTTCGGCCACTCCAGCCACGGAGGTGGGGAAAGACAGCCAAATTGGATATACCCAGAATAGGGTAGGCCTTCTCACTTAACCCCATACATGCAGTCCTTCCAATGGTTGTAAGGGTACGTCTGACAAATGCTTCTGATACCAATCCTGGAACATAATTGTCACTTGGGAGCCACTGTCTAATACAGCTCTTGTAGACTCCATTCACCTTTACAGTGGTCTCCATGGAGGGACCCGCTATTCTGGACCAGTCTGGAGAGGCGGTATGGGGGGCCTGGGCAACTGACCTTGCCACAAAAGGGCGTGAATTAGTATTTTTGGTGCCCTCACTGGGATCATGTCGTGCACCTCTTAACCACTGATTTTCTCCAAGCTCTCCATGTAGCCTATATGCAACTTTGTCAGTGTCTTTTGGGGACTGGCATTCCCTTTTCATGTGCCCATCTTTCCCACAATTATAGCAAAACATACTGTCTGGAGTTTGAGCTGGTCGAGGCGCCACACTGGGAGCCAGGGCGGGGGTATTACTAACTGGAAACCTTGGTGCCATCTCTGTCTGCGGCGTGATAAGCATTTGGAGACATCTCGTCAGTTTCTCCACTTCCATGGTCAAGGAATTGAGTTCGGAGCTGTTATCAGCAGGAGATACATGGTGGGTACCCCCAACCCCATAGCAGATGCAGTCGGATATAGGTCAGGGCCCGTACTTGCAGGCGTGGCCTTCATAAAGGGACTGTTTTTGAATTCCCGGATCTCTCTCAACAGTTCGCCCCATTGTGGCATATCTTTTTCCTTGTCAGAGCACTCATTGACTGTCAACCTCTGCCCCTGAACTTCACTTGATGGGTCACCCTCAGTCACTCGGGTCGTAGCCACAGCTGTTGGTGCAGGTACCTCCCAAGGTCGCCTTTTCTCAACTCCTCGAATTTCTCTCATTAACTCATCATAGGAGGGTGGGGATTCCAGTCGATTTGCCAGGCGTAACTGAAGCAACAGCAGTTCTGAGAAGGGGGCAGACTTAAGGATTCTGTCCAGTCTGGTTCGGTCCAGTTCAATCGCTGGCAAACTACCCTTTCTGAGGCATTCTTGCAACAATTTTTCCAGCCGAGACATACACAGACAACAGCTCCCTTGGTACTGTTGTGCATTTCTTACTCTCCACCATAGGTCCTCATCACAATCTGGGCTCCCATACACATTCTCCAAGGCCTCAAGATAGGCCTGTGCAGTCGCTCAGGGTTACTGGCCCATTGGCACGGATGGTAGCCAGGGCAGGACCTCGGAGGCCTCACTAACCTCTTCGCCGCCTTCCCGAGCATTGCCATTCTAGCACTTGGGGCAACATAGTCATCCAGGTCTCCCAGTCATCCTCCCTTGGGGGGTGGGGAGGTGCCAGAGAAGATCCTCAACCTTCGTAAGAGTCGTGACTAATGGCAGGTGCAGAAATTGAGTCTGCATTGGTTCAGCCACCATTACGGGCACTGAGCTGGAGAAGGTGTTGGGGAGGAACACCCCAGGCGGCAAGAATAGTTTCTTCAAGTCCTCCACAGTTTTCCCTCTCCCAGCAACCATTCAGCAAATTTCTCCTCAAAAGTTTCAGATAGTGGTGGGGGCTGATTCCCCAGGTCTTACTTGTCCTTAGTTATCACTCTCCAAGCAGTGAGGGCTCCTCTGGGGTAATGGTCTGTGGCACTTTGGAGCTATCTATGGGATCCTTAAACTCTACTAGGGCCAGGAAAGTGTGGGTGAGCAGATTAGCATGCCGACCCACCACCACAGGGTTTTGTAAACCTTCCACCTTGGAAAGTACTCCTGCACAGTGTCCGTGATGATACCAGGGGATGTCCAGGATAAGCATAGCATTTTGGGGTCGATCTCCTCCCAGTACACCACTCCACCAGCCGTACACAGCCACTTCTGTCAGGGTACCCATTTTTTCTTAACAGTGGTTCAGTAAATATGGCCACTAGAGGACACACAATCCCAGCGGTGAGCCTCAAGATGTAACCCCTAGATGGCGCTATCCCAGGGGCTACTACCCCTGCCTGATTTGCCACTAACAGGTTGAGGGCCTGGATCCAATGGCGGTGCCTCCACCCAGAGGTCAGGGTTTGCAATAGTTAAAGTAACTTGGTCACAGCCCTGGGGACACTGCAACCCCCTTTCTTCCACTAGTGGCCCACACAATATATCAGAATTACCTTCACAGTATACACTTACCCCAGGTCTGGTTCCGCACTGGGACCTCCTGTGAAATGAGATACAGTGCAACAATCACAGTACAGTACTTTAACATAGACAAATACCTCAGGCAGTATAACTTTGCTGAAGCAAGCAGCTCTGATTTATTTAGGGGGATATAACAAGGACAGGGGGAAATCAGGTTAATTAGCTTATCACTCTAATAATCTACCTATGGCTCTGTGCACAGGCCTATCCCTATCAGTTACTGTCCCTGGGTACCCAAGCCCTAGTGGCTAGTCCAAACCGTGGCAGCTGGTAGGGGCCCTTTCACACAGAGAAAAGGAGAATTAAACAGTCAGCAGTACAGTAATTCCATTTGGATTTAATGTGGCAATTCAACAGGAGCGACTCTGAATTAGTACTCACGACCTCAAATAAGATAGGGTCCTTCAATGTCAGCAGGCTCACTTGAGGTACACAAACCTCTTCACACATCCATATATAAAGAAAGCACTATACCAGGCAGGCTGCATCTGTATCCCGATCGCAATTACTGCACAATACCCGGAGAACACACAGCAGATTCAGTTCCTGACAGACCCAGTGCAATTTTCAGCAATTCCTCCAGTCTTCTACAGGGTGAGCCTGGTTTCTACTCTTCAGATATCCTTTGATTCTCTTCACAGGATGGATTCAGTCCTAACAAGCTGCAGACCGAACTCTGGGCCTTACACTTTTGCGACTAAAACTGCACACTGAAAAGCACAGGGCTCCTTCCTTCTTCACTGCCAAAGCTCAACTGAAACTCCAACCGACAAAACTGGCACTTCCTGTGAGTTCCTCCCAGTTCTTGACTGGATTGGCTGTCACTCACAATAGACTGCTGCTGTTGGTCCAAAAGGCACTGAAGTCTAAACTACATCTCCCAGAGTCACTGCCCATACAATCCTCTTGTGGCTGGCTCAGATTATGAGTCCAAGTTCTGATTCGTCCAAGGCACCATTTTAGAGCTAGCTTACCCACACTGATTGGTTCTAGTTCAGCAGTTCAAAACTAGAATGGGAACTAGGCAGACACTGTTCTGACTGCAAAAGAAAGTAGGTTAGACAAACTGTAATTTCATTATTACTGTAAATGATTTCTGGCAAACAGTTACATCTTTCAGATAGGTTCCCTTTGCACTCCTAGTGACTGCAAAATGGAGTGAATTGGCAGCAGCTTGAGTGGTACTCAATCAAAGAAACACACAGTCCCCCATACAAACTAATTATGTCTGCAAGCAGACAGCTCTTAAAGAGACAGTACCAGAGGTTCTAAAAACACTCACTGATAAATGGCTTAAACGCCAAACACCATTCAGGCTTGGAGCATTCAAGCAAGCTCCTGGAAGTCTTTTGGGAACCCCCATTTGCAGGGGGGTTACACCTGGAACAAAGGAGGGAGAGGAGGGACATGATTGAGACTGTCAAGTATTTAAAGGGTATCAACAAGATACAGTCACAGGACCTGTTCCGGATTAGCAGTTGCAGTAAGACAAGAGGGCATGACATGCGACTGGGGGGGTTAGGTTTTGAAGTAATAGTAGAAAGTTATTTTTTTACTGAAAGAGTGGTGGCCCCTTGGAACAGACTGCCTCAGGGGTGGCCCATCGGTGCTGCAGTTGGATTTCCACTTGTGATGCTGGCAACCCGGGTTCAAGAATGGACCTGGGTTGTCAGAGGGCCGGCGGGTGGGGGGGAGAAGGATTGAGCGTCCCTAGACTGCTCTCCTTCTCCGGGAGAGGGGGGGGCATGTGAGTTCAGTGCTGCAGCGACACCCAGTGGAGGCTGGGTTCATCGCAAGCACCAATGCCTACTGAACTCAGGGGCAGAGCGGACGCTGGTCATCATTGCATGTCCCCACCCCTGACTGCAGGGGAGAAAATCTTGTGCCTGGTCATCTCCATGAAGCCCTGACCCTGGGCCTCAATTAGCCTCTGAAGCTAGCTCCCCGACTAGATACTGGTATTGCGGCGCTGGTAGAGGGACGGTGCCGCAACCCCACCCTCTGGGGGGAAAGCCAGGGGCGACTGGGAGAGCGCAGGCATAGTCGTAGGTGGAAGTACAGGGGTCCATGACCAGGGTGGACATCAATGGCTAGGCACAGCAAAAAGCATACTAAATAGACTGCCTCAGGAGGTGGTGGAGGCAAAGATCGGCAAGCAGTTTAAATCAGTGTGGGACAGACATGTCAGTAAATTAACAAGCAATTCCAAGTAGGGGATTAGGAAAAAACATGGGCAGACTAGATGGACCTCGTGGTCCCCATCTGTCAGCACATAGGTCTATGTGTTTATCTATGTATGGTATAAAAAGGGGATGCTCTATAAGGCAGCTTAAATATGATTCTTATTCAGTGAAGAGTGTTGCTGCCATTGTTCCCTTGAGGCAAGCCACAAGTGCAAGGGAGCAATGATATCAACAGTTTACACTGAATAACCATCATATTTTAACCCACTTCACAGAATATCTGATGTATACAATGGGACAGGAATAACGTAGTAACTAGTAAAATAAAATTGAAAGCTACTTTTAAAAATAGCATAATTTGCAATGTTATTTAACTAGTAGTTATGTTGACCGGTAAATATCATGTTTTAGTCTGTAAATTTATTTGCTTTCTCATATTACACAAATATGTATTCCAAGACTAGTGTGTAACTCTGTCTACAATACCCATGTTGCTAGTGTACTAGTTCTATATTACCTACAACATCAAAGTCCTGGTAAAATCAACAACTACAGCTGGTATTACTGGATCCACAGTATCCAGTGCTCTTAAACCATCATTTATAAATGTCACCAGGGTAAATGCTGCACTGTTGCCCTTTCTGAATCTAAACTGGTGTTCTGTTAATATATTAACTAATGCGTCTCTAACTAGCTAAGACCTATGCCAATGATATATGCTATATAACCCAGATCCCTGACCTCTAGGTATAGTATCTTGCTCTTCTGCTCATTAAAACTAAGCCCTTAGTTCTTGACCCACATTCATGACCCCTGCTGTGTCTATCTTCTTGCCAGGTTAAGTAAACTTCAGTAACCTGCTGCAGACCCCCCCTCCAGGACATTAATATGTTAAAGAGCAACACACCCTGCACCGACCCATGGGGTAGCAGTGTGTGTGTGTGTGTGTGTGTTTCAAAAACTACTAGATATTTTAAGTTTAGTTTTATATTTCCAAATATGTAAAATTTTGTGGAAAAAAATGTTACCTGCTCTGGTCATATCAATTCATTGTTTTCCTGTGTTATTTCAATATATTGCATCAAAATGTTACCGCCTACAAGACTATTTATGGATTGCCAAGATGTCTTCATGTTTTTAAAGTTTCAATACTGCAGATTTTGCTAAAAAACTAATTTTGTACATTGAACATCTTTTTTACAGTTGTTCCCAAGTTATCTGTGTTATCTGCTCTCTCACATACCACTTTGACTAGTACATTTCTTAAAAGTATGCCCCTGCAGCTAGCCTTCTTTTTCTTCTCTCCCCAGTACAACCCATGCCCTGCCAACCACCCACAATTTACCCATTGTGTCTCTTACTCTACAACTTAAAATTCTTATCTATTATGGAATTGGAATTTGAAGCCCCTTGATTCTATTATAAACATGTTGCCATCTGGTTGTTGCCTGCTCCCCTAGCTCTCATCTTGGCCCTCCCCCAATTTGATGTACTTTTGCAGACTTCTTACATTGTTGTATTTCTTTTGCAGAGATGTATTACTTGAACTATGCTTTTATTGTTCATATACTGTACATTCACCTGTTGTTGCCCCCTTATATGTTATTGCTGTTTCACTCCCTGAGGTAGCCTCTTCTATGGGTTACACCTGGAAAGGAGCTCTGTCTCAGATTGCCTGTCCCAGGTGCCAAATGTTAAATGCATAAATCTGTGTATTTGCTGATTGCTGTTTAACCTTGTTTGTTTGACTTTACACCCAGAAGACCATCTTTTTGCTTCAAAAGGTTTGGCAGATCATCTCCCTTAGACATAAAAGTATTGTCCAAAAAAACAAAGTGGTGGAAAGGGGGACAAAACTGGAAAAAAAAATGGTGTTGATATTCATAGATTAGTGCTGGCGCCAACCCAGGACCATATTCAGAAGCCCCGGGAGCACCACCCCCCCCCAAACATGGAAGTGCCAAGATGCTAAAATACCAATGTGTTTATGCAAATGAGAGGCTCTTCTCATGCAAACTGGTGCATTGAGATAGTCAAAGGTTTGCAGCAGCAGTAAACAACTCCCCAGTGGCACTTTAACTATTGCCGAAAACCTCCTCTTCACTGGGCACTAAGCCTGGGCCCCCACCTCTCAAAGGCAGGGTGGCCTGTCACTGTTATAATATCATGGTGGTCCAGTGGTTCCCCCCAACCCCGATCACCCATTTCTGTTAATGTTAAAACACCCTAGTGGTCTAGTGATCTCCCCAATCTCCCATTTTTATTATTGTAATTATTCCCCAGTGTCTAGTGGTTACCCCCAAGCTGATCACCCATTTTCACAATTATAAGTATTTCCTGGTGTCCAGTGATTCCCCCCACACCCTGTTCACCATTTTCTATATTTTACATCTTCCCTAGTGGTCCATTCCCCCCCAAACAGACCCCCCACCCGACTTCCCTGCTCACATTTCATCTTCCTGCAATTCCCCCTTCCCCCATGTGCTCGGGGCTCCTAACAGCTATATACAGTGATCAGCACAGCCCTCCTCTCACCTTTGCTGCTGACCCCCATATAAGCTGTCAGTGAGTGTGCTTACTGTAGAAACAGCTGTTGACACCCCAGACCTGGCATTTAGAATTTACCAGAGGGGTAATACACATGCATTAAGGGCCCTATACACTAATGTGTGGGAAATATGATGCAAAACCATGGAGGAACAGCACGCACCTATGTGGTGCACAGGACCCAAATGCTACATGGCATTCATGACAGGCCATGCACACAGGGGGTGTGCCAAGTGGTGGCATGCAGGGAACCGGCAGGCAAAATGACTGGGGCCGAAATACGCAAGACTGCCCCTTGACCCCACTATAAAAGGAGCTGGCACACCCACTGCGCAGTGACATGGCTGTGAATGCCAGATGACAGAATGTGTAGGAAGCAATGGCAGGGCAGGAAGGAGGCGTGGAAGGGGCACCACTGTGTGACATGGCAGAGGAGCAAGGGGCCAGGGGTGGACATGGGCGTGGATGTGGTGGCAGAAGAGGCAGTGGTCACTCGAGGATGACCAACTTCAGTGGCGGACCAGTGGCTGCCATGGTCATGGACATACGGCAACACTACAGCCACCTGTACAGTGCCCAGGCACTGTGCACGCCCACCGAGGTCAAGGCACGCATCTGGCTTGGCATCCAGGCCGCCGTGAATGCTGCAGGGTCTGTAGCATGGACGCTGACCACAATTAAGCACAAGTGGCAGGACATGCGGGTGGTGTGAAACGGAAACTCACCGCTGCCAACAGGGCATGGCGTGGCGCAGGCAGAGGCTCGCCGTCCACCGACAGACAGCTGACGCCGCTGAAGAAGGGACCTTCGGGGCCCAGTGGGCTTACCCGGTTAACAAAATTTAATAAATAAATAAATAAAATGTTGTCTTTGTGATCACACTGCACTGCATTCACATTTGAGAAGTGAGCCCTCTGGGTTTTAAAGGGGAAGTAAACATTGCAGGGGTACCTCAAATTGTGATAACCCATGAAAAGATATTTCAGAGAAGGTATGGAGCTTCCATGTTGGTGTCAAGAGTCCTGAGATAAGACTATCTAAACCATCTGTAAACCAAAACAAGGCAGTAGCTATTTCATGGAATCTTGAGACTTAAATCAATGTCACTGAGGGGCAAACAGTAATTAACACACAGCTTGCCCTTCAGAGACATTTTTTTCTGTTTTAAGATGACATGAAATTGCTGCTTCTTTTTTGTAGTAATATTTTTTTCCACCTCCTCTGCGGAGCGTGCCCAGCGATCATCCGGCCACCAACACCTGCACCCCCAGACCCAGTCTGGTTAGTGACTCACTCTTCTCCACAGGCTGGCATGCACAGTATCCCTCCCTCCCCTTTGGGACCTGGAACCAATACCTGGGGGCATACCTCTTGTAGGTCCAGTGGTGCAGTGCTCGGCCATCAGCCACCATGCTATTTTCTGCCATGTTTTTTCTCCCTGGAGTGCAGTGATGTTCTGTGCCCTGCAGGGCCAATGTCCACCATGCTCCACCCTCTTCTGTGCACCGCAACTGAGCTGCCCCCAACAGCCACCTGGCGCCACTACAGAGCGATGTGAACCCCTTGCCTACCCAGAAAGAAGTGAGCTGTCTTGTAGTGCTCAAACCTCCATCTTCCCCTTCTGAACCCCGATGACCCAAGTCCACTCCCAAACCCGAGTCGCTGGCATGGCACGAGGTGTGGCATCTAGCGCCTCAACCCTCAGCGCCATTGGGTGGCCAAATTGCTGCTTCTTGTATTTAGATATTCATTCATCTCAAGACTTCTGACATCTACCGATAAGCTCAGTACCTTGTCTGAAAGCTCTTTCATTGGCTTTCACAATTTGAGGGACCCCAGTAATGTTTACTTCCCCTTTAAATCTGTGCAAGCAGAGCTCTCAGAACCCCGAAGAAGTCCTGCAAAGACACCACTCTTATAGGAAAGAGGTAAACATCAGTTTGCCATCATACTGCACTTTTAGAACTAAACTTTCCACAGTAGTTCTTGTGATAAAAAAAGTTTTACAGCATATACTGACTCTATGGCACCAAGCAGCATGCTATGCCACAAGTCCAGAATGGCATGTGCAGATCAAGCAAAGAGTGTTGAGCATCTGTGCAGACACTCATCTCCCCTGGGGGAGAGAGGGACACAGATCCCATCACCTAACTGCCCCTTGGAGGCCCAGGTATTTGGGGTTGTTGGCACGGGGGGTGGCGGGGTGTTGTGGGCCATCAAGGTATCTGTGTGTTGAAAGTGGCAGGCAGAAACTACCTGATGGCACTGTGGAAGGAGAGACACTTATGGAAAATACCACCATGGCTCTGGGAAGGCAAATGAAGTCCATCCCCTTCTCCCACATCCCACTGTGCTGCTCTGTTTGCTCCTCTCATGGGCTGGCCTCACTCCTGAAGAGATGATTACATCCCCAAGCAGTTCTTGGGGTTGTTGATCTGACCAAGATGCAAGACATAAGCTGATGGGTTCAAAAGAGTGCCAGCTTTGCTGGGGGGAGGAGAGAGTGCAGGCTAGAGTTACCAGGATGGGCAGAAGGATATGTGGGGCACAAGGAGGTCCGATTCAGTCAGTCAAAATGTACAGTAGGTGGGAAGCCAGTTAATCAAAAAAATAAAAGATTACCTGCAGGCTCCTAACCGTGGAGATCCACTGTCACATACAGAGCTTCCCATGTTAGTCCTGTGCATAAAGCCCACACATTCCTTTAAGCATGTAAACGTACCACGGGCAGACAGTGGCCTATATTTACATGTCCCCTAACCAGTTCAAGGAAAGCATTCACAGACTACTGCATCTGTGCCACAGGACAGAGAGGAGTAACACAATCACAACAGTGAGGACTTCTCTCATGATTCATCACACAGCCTCTTACAGAAACACTTTATACTCTGAAAAGCTAGGTTTTTTTATGGCACATTTTGAAAATCAGCAGTTCACATTCTACAGCACCGACCAGCTTGTCAGGGTTGATGACTGCCCGCCTAAAGATAGTGGATACTGCAAGCCATTAATGTTGATAGCGACATGACAGAAGTAATTACTCAAAATAAAAAGTTCATAATAAAGACACACTGCATTGCTTGAAGGTACTGTAATACTGGCACGGAGACCACGGGTGTTTGTCCATGAGCCACCACTACCAAGGCTGACATTATGTAGAATAACTGGAAAGCACAGGTCATGCTTTAGATTTACAGCCACATTTTACTCAAATCCGATGCAGAAGACATTGCCATGCATTACAAGAAACTGCACAGCAATTTGTTTAATTGCTTTTCTTTTTGTTAGCTTTGGTTGCTTCAGAAAGACATCCATACTGATTTCCAAATTTCTATAATCTTTCATTATCAAATCCTGTTTATTGTTGTACTGCTAAAAATGCTAAACCACATGCCTTTTTATCTAGTTACATATTACCTAAACTGTTATGGTCTAGTTCTATAGTGCTAGTTACTCAGTTGCAGTGTTGTGTGTGACTTTTGTGATATTTCCATAGGTATGTATACTGCCAGTGACATATACTTCACCTCCAAACAAAACCAAATGAATTGAGGAGGAGGGTGTACTACAGGGGCCCACATGCACATTAACCACATCAGCTTAGAAATAAGGGCTTAGATTTACTGTGGTGAATTGCAAGAGACTACACTTAGTGATACACCTTCGACAAGCAAGGGAAACTGTGCCCCACAGAAGATTGGTTTATAAACTGGAAAGTCTAGGGGTGGGACAGAAAATAACAAGGAGGGTAGAGAACTGGCTGATGGGTAGAAACCAGAGGGTGGTGGTAAAGGGGGTGCATTCCGGTAGGTAGGTGTGACGAGCGGGGTACCTCAGGGGTCAATGCTGGGGGACCATCCTATTTAACATCTACATCAGCAACATAGTGGAGGGGCTGCATGGGAAGGTCTGCCTTTTTGCAGATGATACGCAGATCTGCAATAAGGTGGACAACCCAAAGTGAGTGGAGACTATGAGGGAGGAGATAAGGATGCTAGAAGGGTGGTCGGAAACATGGCAGCTAAAATTCAATGCTAAGAAATGCACAGTGATGCACATGGGGTGTAATAACCCACAGGCAATATACACACTGGGGGATGGGAATAAATGCAACCAAACAGAAGAAGGATCAAGGAATCATAATCACAGACAACCTTAAAGCTGGGGCCCAATGCAGCAACGCGGTTGGCAAAGTGAATAGAATGCTGGCGTGCATAGGCAGATGGATAAATAGCAGAAGGTGGGAGGTGCTGATGCCACTGCACAAGTCCATGGTGAGGCCCCACCTGGAGTACGGGGTTCAGTTCTGGAGACCTCACCTGTGCAAGAACATAGATGGCATGGAGAGAGTGCAGAGAAGGGCCACTAAGGTGGTGCATGGGTTAAGTGGGAAGTCATATGAAGAGAGGCTGAGGGTGTTGGATTTGTACCCAATGGAGATCTGCAGATAGAGGGGGGGCATGACTGAATTGCTTAAGTACATGAAGGGGATTAATAAAGATGGGGCAGTTTATTCACAGGGAGGGTAGGTGCTAAAACTGGAGGGCATGGATTGAGGGTGAAGGGGGCTAGGTATAAGGGACACATGAGGGGACATTCTTCACAGACAGAGTGGTAGAGCCCTGAAACAGTCTGCCGGAAGAGCTGGTGAGGACTGGAGGGATTCAAAAGGGCATGGGACAAACATAAGGGGTTAGCTAGGGAGCAGAGGGGGGATCACTGGGTGGGGTGGGGGGCAAGGGGGGAAATGGGCAGACTCGATGGACCAGGATGTTCCTTTTCTACTGACAAAAATCTATGAGTCTATGAGAAATCTGGGTCACACAAACACCCGGTATAGTGCAACAGTAAATAGCACAACTGATGAACAAAAATAAAAATCTAAGGATGACTGCGGACAGTAAGGTGAAGCTTGGGGGGGGCACTGTGCTGCCACATTCAAGAGAACAAATGCAATTTTGAGATGTGTAAGCAGCAGGACAAGAGAGGTTATAACTGGTGTGTGAGTTCCTTTTTTTCAAATACTTGGCACCCCCAGATAATTGACTACTCATTACTCATTATATGGTCTAAATCACTGATTTATTTTTAAAGCCCTATGACCCTACAGGTGGCATAGGCTAGCTTCTTGGCCACCCCTCCCCTTCCCTCAGCAGCTGTTTCCATCCCTCCCTCACCTCCAGTGTCCTCCCAAATAGATTTTTTAACAGAACTGCTAGCTACATGCACTAACATACTTATTTAACTTTCTAGTTCTACTTCTTACAGTAGTTCACTGCAGCAGCATCCTCAGCTTGGGGAGTGCTGTCAGTTAGCATTATCATACACCCTGTCGTGTGTTCTTGCTTACTTATTTAGTTCAACTGAGTAAGTTTGTCCTATGGCAGCTAGAGCATGAAGTTCACATGATGGGTGGAGAAAGCAGCATGCATCACTGAAGTAGCTAGGTGCACTGATTGGTCATTCTGTCTAGCATTATCAATGATGCACAAAGCTCTGCCCCTGCCCACCTGGTGGATTAGGGAGGGAGTGGGGCACCTGGGCATAGGCTAGCCAGGATTTCTTTCACTGCCTCCAAATCATGGATCAGACATCAGGAGGGAGATCCAGCTTTGAAATGTAACCCCCAGGTGGCGCTATCCCAAGGGCTACTACCCCTGCCTGCTTGACTACTGACAGGTTGAGGGGCCTAGGTTCTATGGTGGGTGCCTCCATCCAGAGGTCAGGGTTTGTAATGGTTGGTCTAGTTTGGTCACAGCCCTCTGGGACACTGAGACCCACTTCTAATCCCTCTAATGGCCCACACGATGCACAGAAGTTACAGTACCAATACCCCACATGTACACACTGTTCATTCATAAGGTACCACTTACCCTCAAGACTGATTCGCAGGTTCGTCTCTGAGGACTCCCTGAAAAATAAGTGTAACCCCTAGATGGCGCTATCCCAGGGGCTACTACCCCTGCCTGATTTGCCACTAACAGGTTGAGGGGCCTGGATCCAATGGCGGGTGCCTCCACCCAGAGGTCAGGGTTTGCAATAGTTAAACTAACTTGGTCACAGCCCTCTGGGACACTGCAACCCCTTTCTTCCCACTAGTGGCCCACACAATATATCAAATTACCTTCACAGTATACACTTACCCCCAGGTCTGGTTCCGGCACTGGGACCTCCTGTGAAATGAGATACAGTGCAACAATCACAGTACAGTACTTTAACATAGACAAATACCTCAGACAGTATAACTTTGCTGAAACAAGCAGCTCTGATTTATTTAGGGGATATAACAAGGACAGGGGAAATCAGGTTAATTAGCTTATCACTTAATAATTCATTTATGGTTTGTGCACAGGCCTATCCCTATCAGTTACTGTCCCTGGGTACCCAAGCCCCAGTGGCTAGTCCAAACCGTGGCAGCTGGTAGGGCCCTTTCACACAGAGAAAAGGAGAATTAAACAGTCAGCAGTACAGTAATTCCATTTGATTTAATGTGGCAATTCAACAGGAGCGACCCTGAATTAGTACTCACGACCTCCAAATAAGATAGGGTCCTTCAATGTCAGCAGGGCTCACTTGAGGTACACAAACCTCTTCACACATCCATATAAAAGAAAGCACTATACCAGGCAGGCTGCATCTGTATCCCGATCGCACTACTGCACAATACCCGGAGAACACACAGCAGATTCAGTTCCTGACAGACCGAGTGCAATTTTCAGCAATTCCTCCAGTCTTCTACAGGGTGAGCCTGGTTTCTACTCTTCAGATATCCTTTGATTCTCTTCACAGGACGGATTCAGTCCTAACAAGCTGTTACACAAGCTGCAGACGAACTCTGGGCCTTACACGTTTTTGACTAAAACTGCACACTGAAAAGCACAGGGCTCCTTCCTTCTTCACTGCCAAAGCTCAACTGAAACTCCAACCGACAAAACGGGCACTTCCTTTGAGTTCCTCCCAGTTCTTGACTGGATTGGCTGTCACTCACAATAGACTGCTGCTGTTGGTCCAAAAGGCACTGAAGTCTAAACTACATCTCCCAGAGTCACTGCCCATACAATCCTCTTGTGGCTGGCTCAGATTATGAGTCCAAGTTCTGATTCGTCCAAGGCACCATTTTAGAGCTAGCTTACCCCACACTGATTGGTCCAGTTCAGCAGTTCAAAACTAGAATGGGGAACTAGCAGACACAGTTCTGACTGCAAAGAAAGCAGGTTAGACAAACTGTAATTTCATTATTACTCTAAATAATTTCTGGCAAACAGTTACATCTTTCAGATAGGTTCCCTTTGCACTCCTAGTGACTGCAAAAATGAAGTGAATTGGCAGCAGATCGAGTGGTACTCAGAGAAGCACACAGTCCCCCCATACAAACTAATTATGTCTGCAAGCAGACAGCTCTTAAAGAGACAGTACCAGAGGCTCTAAAAACACTCACTGATAAATGGCTTAAATGCCAAACACCATTCAGGCTTGGAGCATTCAAGCAAGCTCCTGGAAGTCTTTTGGGAACCCCCATTTACAGGGGGGTTACATAAGGTTAAGCAGCATACACAAACCAATACAGTGCTTGGCATGAAGGTACTGACACTTCAGACAGTTTAAAGTTTAACAACAACAAATAATCTGATTTACTTAGGGAACAGTAACACAGGAGGGGGAAATCAGGTTAATTAGTGGCATTAAATCACAGTACTGTGCACACATACAGGGTCTGAAAAGTCACACTCTGGGTACCCAGGTTGGGGGGGGGCTAGCCAGGTCCGTTGCCCGCGGTTGGCCGGCAGGTGCGGATGGATAGGGCCCTGTAGAAGAAAATATATGCACAACACCCAATTGTAATCTGGAGCCAGATGGCTCAGTCCATGAAGCAAAGAAACAACAAGAATTAGATGACACACTTGTGATTGAAAACAGGCTGCAGGGGAATACCCTGATATGTACTCACAATACCCAAGCTGAGAACCAAATGGTGGATGTTCTTCTGGATTGTCGGAAACAGCAGGGCATGGAGACAAGGTCCTTGTGACTGGACCCCACTGCAGTTTATAGCAAACGGATTTAGTTCGAGACAAGCTGGGGTTTGCTTCCAGCTTCAACACACAGCACAGGGGACTGGAAACAGCAATTCCCCACAAGCACTACGCACATTCATATGTAAAAGGAAAGTACTATACCAGGCAAGCTGCTCCTCGATCCCGATCGCAATTACTGCAAAATACCCGGGAGCACACACAGCAGCATCAGTTCCTGACAGACCGAGCGCGATTCAACAATTTCTCCAGTCTTCTACAGGGTGAGCCTGGTTTCCACACTTCTAGTGTTTCTTTCTCCTCACAACTCGGATTCAGTCCAAACTGGCACTCACAAAGACTGCAGACCGAAACTCAGAGCCTCACATGCACTTCCCGCGCGAAACTATACACCGCAGAAGCACACAGCTCCTTCTCTCTTCACTGCCACAACTCATCTTATCTTTCCAGTCACAGAGCAGGGCATTCCCTTTAGCTCCACACTATTCTGTTGGCTGATTCAGCTGTCACTCACAATAAAACTCCCTCTGTTGGTAGAAAAAGGCGCCAAGGTTAAAACTACATTTCCGAGTCACTGCCCATACAATTCCCTTGTGGCTGGTTCAAGATTGAGAGTCCAAGTTCCAATTTGTCCACAGGCTCCATTTTATGGTCTCCCTATCATCCTGATTGGTCCAAGTCAGCTATTCAGAACCAAAATGAAAAAGCTACACTGAAATAGTTCATGCTGAAAGGAAGACAGGTTAGACAAACTACATTTTCTCAGTCATTCTAAATGATTTCTGGCAAACAGTTATATCTTTCAACAAGGCTCCCTCTGCACATGTAGCAACGGCAGAAATGTAGCGAATTGACAGCAGCCCGGGCAGGATTTGGGCATTAGAACACACCGTCCCCCCATACAAACTAATTAAGTCTGCAAGCAGACAGCTCTTAAAGAGACAGTACGTGGAGGCTCAAATAGCACTGACTTGGAACCACATTTAAACAGCTCAGACGCCGAACACCGCCCAGACTTGGAGCAATCAGGCAAGCTCCTGGAAGACTTTTGGGAACCCCCATTTGCAGGGGGAGAGTTACAGAAATAATAGCTATACAGGAATTCAAGGGGTCAGGCTAGGAATGGGAGCAATTGTGATGAAGATGGCGTCAGATTCTGGAAGGAGCTAGCATTTTATTTTAAATCAATACAGAAAGACAGGCGGTGAGGGGGAAAATGGCTGGACAGTGGAGGGGAAATGGTAGCCAAGAGACTACTGGCACTGGCCACCTAGGAAGCATTTTATTTTTCCAGTTTTTAAAATATATTTTTACTCCCAAGTATATTTTTCGGAATATGCCCAAATAGGGAAAAATACTCCCATACTCTATGATTCATTAACATCCTTGGCTTGCACACCCCTAGATGAGAGCCTCCGCCTACAAAAGTTCTTGGTAAGACTACACCTGGAGTGCTTCATTCAGCTCTAGTCACATCAGAACAGAAAGGACACTGATGAGATGGAGAGGGTCCTCAAGCACAGGGCTACCAAGCTGACTAGTGGCTAAGAAGGCAACAGCTACAAGGAGAGACTAGACATACTCAAAATGAGTTCACCATGAGAGAGGCTGAGATGGGACAGTGGTGGAGTTTACATGTTGTTGACACCCCACTATTTTATACCATGCCACACTACAGAGTTTATATGTAACTGACATGTGTCACAGCATGGCAGCTGGGTATTTTACTTAAGCAATAAGGCACGACGGGGGAGGGGCATTATGGTGGGATAATGACCCACCTCGGGTGGGTTGAAGCACGAGGTGTAGCCGAGCCCTGCCTTCTCACACATGATTGTAAACTGCATTTGGTGAGTCAAAGTGTTGCATATTTGATTTTTTCAACATTAATTTACTCATTATAACTTTTAAATCTGCTGTTTATTTGAAGATTTGCTTCTTTTTGATTGCAACTGCTGGCTTCAGTGCTGCAATAGGAAACTGTGATGTCATCAGCCAGCATTATGAAAGGTGCTCTCTGATTAGTGGAGTATTCCACAGTGATGGTACCAAATGTCAAGTTATCACTTATGATTAAACTTACAGCATCATATTTGCAATAGCATACTAGTAGTTAGGGCTATGACCAGGGAGATGCAAGACATGCAGTTGTAGTAGGGCTCACACTGTCAGGGGGCCCACTGCCACAGAGGTCAGCTTTAAGAAAACCTTTTATTGTCAGAGACAAACTTGTAACTTTCTTTTTGTACATTGTTTTTACACTGTTCATCTATTTAAAATTGAGTCTGTCAGTAGTTGCAGCTGTGGGGTATATCCTGCCGAGGTCTACTCCAGTTTCAAGGGGGCCGGGTGGGCTAAAGAACAAAGAACCAATAGGGGAAAAGGGAACTTGTTTAACCAGGAAAGGCACACTAAGCTGGAGCGTGTTTCCAGGTGCAACCTGGGAGCATAAGGAAGTTAAGTGACTTACTCAGGATCACACAGTATGCAAGTGGAGGCTGAAGGGATTCAAACCCAGGTCTTCAGGTTTGCAGCTTGGTGCCCTTAATCACCACACTATACTGCCGCCTCAATAGGGCCCTCCTCAATAGGGCCTGTTACTTAAACATCTGATCCTGGTGCTGGTGTCACCAGGAGGAGCAGGGACAAATTACATTGTTCAGTTCCTTAATCATGGAAAGAGGAAATGGCAACACAGATAAACTACAGATGATCTACAGGACTGACACAAACATACCTATGCTATAAATATATGCATTAATGGTTATTTTATGCTTACTGGTGAGATGGTAAGGCCTCATAAAATAATTTGCAGGGCAGTCCTTAAAGTCATTGGCACAGCCCTGCTGATAGTTTGGTCATCAGCCAACTATAACTTTTCTCATGACATTTTTATGTTTGCTTGCACGCATGTGCAAGAAACATAGCGCCACCATATGAGTATTCGTAGGTGTGGCACCCCCACCTCAATGCCCTGATCCTTTTTATGCATGCAGTACATTCACACCAATGAATGTCTGAGCCAGTCTATGGCAGTTCAGGTGCAGGTGTATAGCTGAAAGAGAAAGACCGCTACAATCACGGTGGTAATGTGTAGGCAATTTGTATACTCGCGTCGTCAGCAGTATGCAAATTGCTTACACTTCACCACCACTGATTGTAGCTGTCAAACTGTATACCACTGCATCTCCCACTTCGGCATGATGTGCCCCCCATCTGTTGTGTGCCGAGGGGGTGCCCAATCCCCTCGTCATGCACAATCCTCCCCCCCAAATTACACTGTATGTCCGACAGGGTGCCCATTCCCGTGGCCCAGTGCCCCTCAAATCAAACTTCCAGGTGCCACGCCTGGGGGCCCACCCCAGTGTGGCAAAAGTCCCGCATCGTCATGTGCCCCTCACACTGCACTGCCAGCGGGGGTGCCCAATCCCCCATTGGCTCCACTGCCCCCCAAAACAAACTTCCAGGTGCCACGCTGGGAGCCCACCCAACATGGCAAAAGTCCTGCATCGTCTTTGTTAAAAAAAAACCTGTAACAAAAGAAAACGGTCCTTCGTTTGACTCTCTTATCCCCACCCAACCCGCCCCACCCTCTGCGTAGCAGCTCCCCACACCCTCACCCCATACTTACCTCCGGAGGCCAGCGCAATGATCTTTGGAGGACCAGGAACACCTCTGCACTCTTCAAAGCTGATCGCGAACTGAAGAAATGCCGGTAAGTTGTATAATGGCATAAATAGGGTTTTTTCAACTTTGGTGCATATCTCAGTCATTTTTTTGAATTTTTGCACCAAATTTTCAACATGGGGTTCTTGGATCCCATTTCATGAATTCAGAGACTGTCATCTGGTTATTCAATCCCAAAAGGTGATTTCGCGATCACTGCGCGGAATCACCTTTCGGGACTGATTAATGAAACAACAGTGTCACTATTCATGAGGTGGGCTCTCAAAAAGCCTATGTTGCAAATTTGGTGAAAAAATTCCCAAAAATGACTGTTACGAGCATGTGTTGCGTAGTTTCCATGCACACTCACAAGTTCATGAATTTGTAATATTTTCACTCCAGATTTTCAACATTGGCATTTTTTCACACCTCCTTATGAACAATACAGCTGTCATTTTTCACATCCTGGCTGAAATGTGTTTTTCGCATTTCCGGCGCAGAATAGCATGGTGGCTGTGGGAAATCAGTGTTCGGGACAGATTAAGAAAATCACAGTGACACTGTTCATCAGCAGAGGTCCTAAAATGCCTATGTTGAAAATTTGGTGACAAAAGTCCATAAAATGACTATATTACAAGTGTGCATTGCGCAGCTTCTACGCACCCTCGTAACTTCATGAATTTGTAATATTTTCACTCCAGGTTTTCAACATTGGCATTTTTTCACACCTCCTTATGAACAGTACAGCTATCATTTTTCACATCCTGGCTGAAATGTGTTTTCGCACTTCCGGCGCAGAATAGCACGGTCACTGTGGGATATCAATGTTCGGGACAGATTAAGAAAATCACAGTAACACTGTTCATAAGCAGAGGTCCCAAAATGCCTATATTGAAAATCTGGTACTAAAAATCCCCAAAATAATTGCATTACGGGTGTGCGTTGCACAGTTTCCACGCACGCTCGTGACTTCACCAGTTTTTTAATATTTTCACTCCAGATTTTCAACATTACCATTTCTTTATACCTCCTCATAAAGAGTACAGCTGTCATTTTTCACATTGCGTTTGAAATGTGTTTATGCACCTGTGGCACCAAATGGCGCAGTCACTGTGCAAAATCACCTTCCGGCTAACAAACTGATAGTGTCACTGTTCATGTAGTGAGGTCACAAAAAGCCGATGTTGAAAACTTGGAGTAAAAATACCAAGAAATGCCCAGGGCATTAGGGTTTCCAACCATAACGCCCTACCCTGTAGGGACTGATAGGCATCAGGGGTGTGACTTGGGATTGTCGACAGTAATGCTCACGCCATTCCACCCCCACCCTGCAGCCAGTGACAGGCGTCGAGGTGCGCCTTGGACTCTTTGGCCCCAGAGTTCACCCCATTCTCCTATGCTACACCCATTTCAATGTATTTCCTTATGGAATGAGGTGAGTGTAAAGTCCGAATACCCCAAGGCACACCTCCACACTTGTCAGTGTCTGCAGGGTAGGGTGAGGTGAAATGTCATGACCGTTATGGGTAACGACCCAAAGGCACACCCCAATCCCTGTCCATCTCTGCAGGGTGGGGGTAGAATTGGTGTCAGTTTAATACATCACTGCCATTTCTATACTGCATCTAAGCAAACATTCGGCATTGACAAATGCTTGTTACCCTTACTACTGCTGTATAAACATGCTGTATGTCATGGGGCACCTCTAGAGATCTGTATCTGTTACAATTACTCACCTAATTTCACTGTTATTTACAGCTTTGACTACTATATGGCACAGCTACGCAAATTGCCTCCTCTCATATACAAGTGACATGATCACGCTGCTGTGAATACTAAAGGGGATATGCAAGGCTGAGTACACACATATCTTTATGATGGTGATTGCAAGTAGAACTAGCAGACAGCACTTAAACGGGGGGTCAGATGGTATAAAGGGAAACATTAGAAAATGTTACTTTACACAAAGGGTGATTAATAAGAGAAATAGCCTAGCTACAGAAATTGTGGAAGCTAAGACTGTTCAAGCTTTCAAAGCAGACACATTCCTGAGGGATAATGACATTGACAGCTACACTGCACGAGTTGGTGTATCATTCTAGCTCTTCAGCTTTGATGTGTGTCCATGCTATACTTGAATGGTTAAAGTCATTGCCCTGCATCTGGAGGGGTGGACATGATGGACCCTATGTCCTTTCCATCATCATCAAAATACTAAGTTATTATGGAATAACACAGACTTAGCCCCTATACCTTCAGTTACGCTCCTCCCCAAGGGCTAACCCCACTTAGGCACCTGGCAATATAAAAGCAGACTTCCCATACCTCATTTTGTTTACTTGTAAAGTCATGCAGAGCTACATGACTATAAAGAACAATGCGCTACCATTTCCAAGTGCTATTGCTTGGCTCCACCACTCACTACTGTATGCAAACGTGCCCTGCTGACCCTGCGATAGGACAGAAGAGCATATCTGGATACAGTGAGTGACAGCACAATACAGTAGCACTGCAAGATGGTGGCAACCAGTTCATCCTTTTTTCTGAACATTCACGAAGCTCTAAATGACTTAAAAACAAACACAATTAGATACAGAAAAAAAATGTTTATACTGCTTCAAGTCAATTTTAGAGGCTTAGCCTTTGAGGAGCTGAGTTTTGGAGGACAAGTGGCATTCTCCTTTAAAAGAGATGCATGCCTTCAAACAGAAAATCCTACAAGTAATTCCACTTTGCCCATACTCCTCTGTCACAATGCGAGTACAACCAAGTCTGAATTTATAATACAGGAGTACTCCATACTCAGTCTGTGCAGCACCATTCTCAGGAAGTCGGCACTCACTATGATGCCAGCCCCTCACCAGCTCCCATTCCAAAAAATCATTTGTCATGCCATAGGTCAACATTTCTGCTTTTGCTATGTTCACCTTGTAACCCATTACCTCGTATTCATGAATCACATTCGTCAAATTATCCAGTGATTATTTTTGTTCTGTGTCTTACGTATAAAAGGACATCATCACTATAAAAAGCAAATTTATGCTGTCTGTCTGACACTTTTACACCCTTAATTGTCTCACCCATCATGAAAATGATTCAATTACTAGAGCAAAAATTAGTGGAAACATAGGGCATCCCTGCCTTGTCCCTCTTTTCAATTTAAATCACTAGGGGTACACTCCATTAACTTTTACCATTGCTGCAAGGCTAGCATGTAATGTGTTTATCTGACCTATAAAGTTTGTGGAAAAGTTAATTTTCTCATCTGCTACTTTCTATAGTAACCTGGAATGTCCTTGTATTGGTCACCTGCCTAGCTATAGTAAACCCTGAATGAACAGGAGGAATCATCTAATGTTTCCATTATTTTAGCTAGGATAGCTGAATCTTAAAAGCTTTGTTTAGTTTTCAGCTTGGGCTGTAAGATTCAAGTCTGACGGGATCTTTTCCAACTTTGGATACGACAGATATAACAGCATTAGTTTATGCAAGCAGTATCGCCCCGGAATTCAGCTCTATAAATCACTTACATGATGTCAGCCAATCAGAGTTCAGAAGTGCAGCCCCTCATTTTTTGCATACAGTTGTCCTCTCATACAGGAACGTTAAAGTGGAGCTTTCCACTTTAGAGAGACAGCAACATTACATCCACTTTTTTTTTGTAACCCTCTTTATGCTCCACTGCTGGCTAGGGGATATACTCCTGTCAGGACAATTGGAGGCACCAGAGCCCCATCACTCCACCTTCCCCATGGACTTACCACCACTCCAAGGACTCTGTGGCTTACCCAACATGGTGCCCTCCCCTGAGACCTATGCTCCGAGGGAACCCAAGGAGGGGACAGAGATGCTATTGCAGAGGCTACCTTGGATCAGCAAGTGCAGGACCTGTGGGTGCCTTGGCCACCAGTCTGCATGGTGGTGGGGTAGTTAGCTCTTTTAGGTTACTCACATCCCTGAGGCTGGTGCCATCCTGGCCATTAAAGCAGTAACACAAGCGAAGCAGCACCAACATCCCCCCCCCCCCAACTCAGGCCCCTCCATCTGTGGTCACCCAGGTGGTGGTAGTGCTGTGGAAGAGAGTGTCCTCTGAAATACTTGATCCTCCTCCCATGGCCAGCTTCCAATGATCAGTGCTCGTTACCAAACCCCTATGACTGGCAAAATGAGTGATAGATCTACAGTACTACTGTGCTGATGGGCTGGCTATACATCCACATTTCTAAATGAAAAAAAAAGAAACATTATTATAAATCACTAGCTAACTCAAGTAATTTATGATATGGTTATAGATATTGAGAGATGTTTCTTTTTTATATCATCATTTTTTTATTGGAAATATTTGCAAAACAAATATACAGAGCTAAAACAACAGTCACATTTGTTCAGGTGAACCCCTTGGAGCTGAGAGACACTTCTTAAGGTATAACATCATCTCACACAGTTTGTGCACACATAATTCTCACCCAAACTGCATAGGATTTAACACTTATATATGACACATGAACACTTAAATATGGTTGTAGATCTCTCATCATGACATTAACTCAGTAAGCTCCCAGAAACCTTACAAAATTCATTAAAATGCCCACCTATTTCTGTTTTTTATTCTTTCTTTGTAACTATTGAGGAAGTTTAATTTTAAACTGAAAATTCCACAAGCTGTAATGGTTATGGTTGTTCCATGGGCCATAATGGCTGGACCATTTATTTTTGTTTAATACAGATGGTTTGTGTCAAGGCAAAAGCTGTTGTTTACATTAGCACAGCTCATTAACACTCATTTACAGACATGCTCAAATGGGGGCTCCTCCCCATCATGTGCACAATTTGTCTCCAGGTCTCGTAGTGCAAACTGGGTGTCTCAGCTAAACAGGGTCAGGGACTTTTAAATATCTAACCCCATGACTTTTACATTCATGTTGTGGTTGAAACCTTCTTTTCAGGCCCAGGCAGGCTGGCAGTGTCCCTTTAATATTCATTCATTACGCAACTTTTCTTGACTGTGCATCAAAACTGACATCTGCAACTCAATTTTCAAAGGGCCTGACATGGTCCAGAGACTAGGCCCCTAGGCGAAAGCCACTGGTGCAAGAATACTATTTTCAGCATTCTGTGCGCGCAGGTTGCAATAGCATGACAGGTGCAGCTGTGGAGGAATGCTACGCCTGGTAATACCAGGTGTAGCAGTTTGGTGCAACTGCGCATGGAAACCATGTGCAAGCTGCTGTAAATAACGCGCACAGTTGCAACATGGCTTCCCATATGAAAACTGCATGCATGCAGATAAATGTACAGTTGTGCACAGGAAGCCCCCACTTGCACACCAGTTCTTCCACTCGTGCATTTTTTTTTAAATTTGAAACTCTGAAGACAAAGATACAAATTATTCTTTGTTCTGTTATAACCTTGTACACATATATTCCTAACATTGTACTTTTGTAAGCCATCAAAGCCTTACTCAGAAGTGACAGTACATTGAAGAAAGAGCATACAATCATGCTACAAGAAAATGTCAACACCCTTAGTAACTGCAGTTACAATGACTTATTTCTCTTTAGATAGCTACTATTTTAAAACAGGTATAGCTATAGGGACTACTATATCTACCATCAACAGAAATGTTTCTGACAAACAAATTGAGAATTATGTGAACACTGGAGAAAGTTGGTAGTGCAGTGAGGTTCACAGCAAGGTGGGATAGATACAAGAGGGGTTTTCAGTGGATCAGGTAACCTGGTCTGGAATAGCCAGTGAATGTTTTAGGGGTCAGTAGACAGTGTCAGGACGGACTGCATGGTCCCTTGCATTGTCTTCTGTCCTTGGTTTTCTATGTTTCTAATGTGCTAAAGAAAACAAAATCCTCTTAAGATATGTATTTTATAAAAAATACTTTGAAGACATTTTAACGGTACTGTTTGGCTACACTGGTACAAGAGTTTTACAATGAAGGGAGATCACTTTATACAGTATGTCAGAGAGAGAGAGAAGAAATGGGAGAGAGGGAAACAGAGAAAGAAGGAAAGCCTCCATTGCTGGCTGTTTTGGTCAGTGGAGCACCAAGAGACCATCACTAGTGCATGGTACCTGCAAGATTCAGCTTCAGGAACATATGCAGTGCATACCTTCACCCACTAGCAAAGCATGAAGAGATTCTACTGGCTCGACTAATTTATAAATGATAAGACATCTTTTGTAAGATGACATCGGTAAACAAATACAGCAATAATCCCAATAACACTGAGTGCTCTGGACCTATCACTATCTTATAATACATATTAATTATATTCTTATAAACTACTGTAAACTGCAGTCTTACAATGTACAGCTAGCATGTAGCAGTTATATTTAATGCAATCTATTAACTACAGACTGCAGGTGTTGTATACATTCAGCATGACTCTTACGCTCAGTCTATAAGTGACCTTGCACAGAGTTTGAATGTCTGCCATAAACTCCTAGGGTAACTTTTTCTCTTTGTGTTGTCTCTTTACCTGTCTGGCCCTCATCAGTGTCCTCCTCCCAGCCTTGTCACCCACCTTCTCTGAGACTTACACCCTTACCTTCAGTTTCCCACTGTTTACTCCCTGTGGTGGGTCCTCCAGGATACACCAAGTCCCACAGGAAGTTTAGCCTGAGTGGAGGCCAGGTACCCAGTAAACACTGTAGGGCCTGCCCAATCCCCTGGGTGCCTTGTGGGCAAGGACTGCAGAGGACGTGAGCATGCAAGCTTGCTCAAGTCCCTATCAGGAGGCAGCTACCCACCCACTTATGGCTACAGCTTGCACCAGCACCTGTGGTCACCCAAGTGTGAGTAACGCAGCAGAGCACACAGTACTCCTTACCTGAAAGAGGACAGCATCCTATATGATGCTCAATTTCCCCACCCCACCCGGCTGCCCCTGATGATTTGGGCTTGCTTCAGAAAGCTGGCTGCCAGCGTTGCAAGCAGTAGCAGTACCTCTGTGCTTATGGGCAGGCTGTACCATTTTTTTATACTTAACATACATCATTTCAGAAAATCAATTTAAAATGAAATATCAAATTTGATAAACTTAAAAACAACTTGAATTTGTGTTACTTTTTACAACTAAGAAACCCTGTTATGGCGTTCACATTACACATTAGGAGCAGAATCCAAGTTTTAATTAGTGTTTTGACACTGAATACTCGCCCGGGCGGCATGATCCATAAAAACAGCCCAATGTAAATCACATTTGGCCCCATATCTGAAAGGAGTGTACAGCACTCTGCATGCAGTATAGCACAGTGGTTTAAGGCTCTGAGCTGCAAATCTGGAGACCTGGGCTTGAATCCCACAGCCTCCACTTGCATATACTGTGTGACCCTAAGCAAGTCACTTAACTTTCCTGTGCAAACAGGTCGCACCTGTAAACAAGCTTCAGCTTAGTGTGCTATTCCTGGTTAAACAATTGAAAGAAAGAAGAAAAGAAAGAGTGCAAACTCAGGCAAAAAGGTATGTTACCACAGAAGATATACTGGAAGAGGCATACAGTTAGGGTTCCTAACCTATCAGGTGTCCAATATATCCCTGGGAGAGCAGAACAAAACAAAGCACAAACCCATGTGGCACCTACTGTATACCACAGGTCTAGCAACTCACACATAGTGGATCTGCATTGTAAGGAAGCTCAGTGGTTTGTGAGGCACAATCCCTTAGCCCTGAAGAGCAGAACTGCAATACTAGTACAAAAAATATGATTTTTTTAATTTATTTATTAGAAAATTGGTGACCAGGAAAGGCACACTGAGCCGAGGCTCACTTCCAGGTGTGACCTGGTGAAGGGGTACAAAGGAGAACAATTATACAGTAGCTGACATGGAAGCAACATGACACCACAGTAAGACAAAAGTAATGACTAAAGTTTACTACTGACGGTGGTTAGGCAACAGCCCAAACAGAACAATAATTTACAACAAAACATGACCCCTTAAAAGAGAGTACAGGAAAACAAAATAAATAAAAAATAAAGCAAAATCTAAAACAGGTTAGTGCAATAAATATGAAACTTACAAAGCACATCAAGCAATTTTGGAGAAGCACTAGGGGTGATGAAATCAGAGGAGAGGCTTGATCAGGTGCCTGAAGGGTGAGGACAAGAGCATACAGAAGAGAAATGAGACCTCAGCAGGGGCATAAAGGCAAGGTAAGAGGAAGCAAACCTAATGGAGGAGGGTAGAGCATTCCAGAGAGAAGGCAGTCATACTAAGAAGGCAGACTGACCAGTTGAGGTAAAGCAATGAGGGCTGTTAGAAGAATAGAGTAAGTAAAAGAAGGGAACAGAGTTGGGAAAAAAGGTCAGACAGGAAGGACTGAAGGGACTCAAACCAGAACTTTGAGAGAAGAAAAGAGCAGTGTGGGATAGGCGGCGGTAAGATAGAGAGGGAAAGGCAAGGAGTTGATGCAGGAACTGTGGTAAGAGGTTGGGGGAGCCAGAAGCAAACAAACAGAAGATGTGAATGAGAGGATCCAGTCTGTCTAGAGAATATATAGAGAGGTAACTGTGCCACCATAGACCACATCCACACAGTCAAATAGTGAGAGAATCATTCAAGAACAGTTGCACATCAAACTGGAAGTGAAGGCAGGATTTGTTCCTGTAAAGGGCACCTAGTCTGGGGCATCATTTCCTCAGTATGGCCTCAATGTGGACTGAAAAGCCAAGATGACTATCAAGTCACACCTCAAGACACTTGAAACAGGGGACTGACTCAAGGGGAGTGCTATCAAGGGCGGAGAAGACAGTGGTCCATCTAAGTCTACTAAACCGTTGGTGTGAACCAAACAGCATGGAGCCAATTTTTTGGCATTCAGCGAAAGCTGGTCTGTGCAGAACCAGAGTCGGACATTATCAAAGTCACACTGTAAGGACTGTTCTAACTGGGGGATGGAGGTTCCAGGGGCAGAAAGAACTGTGTTATCAGTGCACATTTGTATAATAGCTGAGACACATGCTGAGGGGAGGTTATTTAGAAAAACAGAAAAGAGGTCAGGGCCCAGAATTGAGATCAGGGGCACTACAGAGAATATGAAAAGGGGAGTCAACATGGATTCCCAACCCGGACAGACTTGCCATGACCAAAGAAGTAGGAACAGAACCAGGCCACTGCTGATGCTGAGAGCCCAGCACACCCCAACTTATCAAGGAGGAGAGAATGGGCAACATAATCAAATGCCTTAGCCAGGTCAAGAAAGATGGTGGCCAATATATGACCCTTATTCATCACCTCCAGGATGAAGTCAGTAACATGCAGGAAGGAGGAGACTGTAGAACGGGCTTTCCAAGAGCCAGACTGGAAGTGAGAGAGGTAGGAGGTGGAGGACTCAAAAAAGTCAGACAGCCGAGAGAAAACCAGCTTTCCTGCAGTTTAGCCAGTGAGGTGAGGAGAAAAATAGGGCAACAGTTCCCAGGGGTACACATGTCACCCTCTTTGTGGAGGGGAAAAACTCTTCCCTGTTTCCAGCAAGCAAAAACACAGCAATGCTGAAAGGAGAAATTTAGCAGCACAAAAACTGGGGCAGCCATGGCAGCAGCAGATGGGTAACGAAGTTTAGGATACAGACCTTTGGGACTGAGGCCTTTGGAAGGATTAAGAAGAGCAGACAAGACATCAGAAGCTAAGACTGCATAAGAAAGAAAACAAAGACGGGGACCTCAGCATGAGGGCCCTTAACTCCTTCCTACCATTTACATGAAATGCAGGAACACTAACAAATACACCAAGGCAGACATTGTCCCCAACAATTTCTTGTTTCATTCCATAAAATATATTGCTAGAAATCAGACATGTATATCACTAATCACAAAGAAATATACATATTAAAGTGGGGCATGGCAGTAGTACCACAATACAATAGTAAGGGTTTAGAAAGTATTTCTATGTTAAACTCTGATTTGTTCACCTCAGTAGCAGAGCCATCCCTGGACAGAATATCCAGAAATTTGGTGTGTGCATTGCCAATACCAGGATCTGCTGATGCTGCAAATTTAATGATGGTCAATTTGGCAGCTTGAAAGTGCGACAACATTGAACAAACATAAAAATACAGTTTTTAGGACCTTTTTATTGCTCACATGTAGGACAAAAACATCTGAGAGTTGAAACCAGAAACTGTCAGGTTAGTTGGGGTTTTCTAAGAATGCTTTGCTAGGTGGTATTCTTCAAAAACCCATAGATTTGAAATGTAAAGCAAAAAAAGATTAGCAATTTGCACATATGCAGCCTATTTTGTAACATTGGGTGCATAGCTGCATAGCTGGATTGCTTTGAGGCAAGTTTGCGTCAGTTTCATGAAGAGTTCTGCCATTTGCCTCACTCAAAGCAGTCATGCAAATTGGGGAACCTACTGTCCCCACCCTTGTTTAATAATATTACCCAGTTGGCTGTCCATCCCTGCTGCAAGTAACTCCTCCAACCCAATCTCTAATATTACCAGCAGTCAGGTTCCCAACCTTGCTGCTGGTACCCCCTTGCCCCCCTTAAAATTAAAGTCACCAGCAGTCAGATGCCCAACCCTGCTGCCATTACACCCCAACCCCAAAAGTAAAATCATTGGTGTGGAGTACCAGTGGCTGGGTGGCCAGCCCAGCCACTGGTACCCCACACCCCAAACACAAAAGCCTTCCCTCCACCCACTATCTGCAAGTCCTAACCTCCCTCTTCCCCCAAACAAGCCATGCAACGAATACAACCCCTCCAACTTTGCTCACCCTCTAGCACCCATGCCATCTCCTCCACCCTGTGGCCACCTGGTATATACAAGACCTGGGTTTCTTGGTGAATGACCAGCACAGTACTCCTTCTTCCATGACAGGCCACTATTGTCTGTGCCTTATTTAGAATTTCCCAAAATGTATTTCAGAACCAAATTAGAAATGGCCACTTGGGTGGTCATGGATGGTATTAAGGGTCCTCTCCTTCAAATTTGAAAAAAAAAAAAAGTTATGGGGGGTGACCCCCCAAAGCTCATTAACCCCTGCTGTGCTGAAGACAGATATCAGTCCAGAATTCATATAAGTTCTATTTCTATCGGCAGCCTAAGGGTTAAGTCTCCAAACAAACCACACATGTGCTAGGGCCAGTTTTGTTCTTTTGGGGGAAGGTTTTACATCTTTTTTGGGGGGAGTGGAGGGTTAATCTTAGAAAGAAAACTCAAAAATGTCCCTGGGCATGCACACAGTTTGATTTGTAGGTCTCCTTCATGAACATCCATGTGGCAACCTGCACACCTACCCAATGGGTCTAATTCATGTAGGGATTGCAGGGCCCTGTGCTAAACAAACTACAACTCCGGTACCCTGCCTACTTTGCATAGTGCCTGCATGAAGCAAGCTAGCGGCCTAATGCTTTGCCCGATTGGTATGTTACTTTCCATAGCATCTGCAGGACCATGTGCTAACAAAGTTACAGGTCTGGCACCCTGCAGACATGTCTGTTCCTTCAAGTCAGGCCTGCAGAGAATTGCTTCAAGCAAGCTACAAGTCAGTGCAATGTCCAATGGATCTTCCGCTTCACACAGAGCCTGCAGGGTGCTGAACAAAGTATGCTCAGCCCAATGGGCCTGCTACTTTGCATAGGGCCCACAGGCCTCTACATGAAGCAAGCTACATCTCTGTACCCTTTCTGGTAGGTCTGCTACATTAAAGCAGCAGTGCAACGAAAATGGGCTAAAATTTGACCCCACCTTTTTTTCTTCCTAATCAATGCCAGATATCTTCCAGTTTATTCTGGTGGTAAAATGTTAAGTTTCCTTTATCATTTAAGAATTTAATTAAATTTTTAAAATAATTATTTTCTCAAGAAAAAAAGATGGCCACCTCATTTTTCTATGGAAATAATATTGAGTACCTAAGAAGGGTAAGAATCCAGACAAAAATGTAAATGTACGGTATGCGGCATAGGAAGCATCCAGAAAACCCATATCAACAGTTCTGCCAATTTTTTTTATAACCATAGCAGAAAATTAAGTTTTTGGAATAACTTTTTTCATTGCACTACTGCTTTAAATAGGGTTTTGCAAAGTAAGCAACAGAGCCAGTACCCAGTCAAATGGGTCTACTATTTGGAATAGGGCCCTCATGACCCTATCATGGCCCTACATGAAGTTAGCCACAACTCTGGTACTAAATGTGATAGGTCTGCTATGTCACACAAAGTCCATTATGTAAAGATAGCTACCACCTACCACCCTGCATCACATGCCTGCTACATCCTATGAGGCCCACAAGGCCTTGCATGAAAAAAAAAACAATTTGTGTGAGTTGTTATATACTGTACCTTTCTCAATAAGTAAGGAAAATTGTGGCAAAAAAACAACATTAATAACATCTGATCTGGCTACAAAAGTCACAATAGTACTGAAATACTGTGTTAGTGTTTTCACCCCTAACTCCCACACCCTCCCCTACCGTCTTGATCTAAGGTCAAGCTACAGGTTCTGAGCTGTGTTCCATGGGTCTGCTACTTCGCATAGGGCCCACAAGGCCCTGAGTGAAGCAAGTTGCAGGTCTGGGGCCATACTCAACAAGTCTTCTACTTCATACACGCCCACAGGGCCCCGAGCAAAGCTAGCTACAGGTCTGAAGCCATGAGCCGCAGGTTTTCTGCTTCCCACAGGGCCAAGTTTGCCCTGCGTGAAGCAAACTACAGGTCTTGTCATACACCAGAGGTCTGCTCCTTTGGCCCTGCCAAGTAAGCTACAGTCTGGATTCATGCCCAACCATCAATTTGTATACAGGCCTACATCAAGTAACACATACTGTTGCAACAATTGACATGGTCAGATATTTCCAGATATTTTGTTATAGTTCTAAACAGATTCTGTCTTGTGGCCCTGCTGCAGCACTACAGAAATGCAGGTGTTTCACTAGAGACGGCAAAGAGATTTCAGGAAATATCTGACCATATTAATTGCTGCAACAGTATATGGGCACTGCTCTAGACCTGTAGCTTGCCCTTGGATCAAAAGTGGAGGGAATGGGGAAGGGGAAGGGAGTTAGAGTTGAAAACCTTAACACCCCATTTCCACTGCTGTGTGGCTTTATAATCCTAATTAATGCTTTAACTTAGCTTTTGGCAGTGAATATATATTAATTATATAAACATTAGCAAAAGTTCTATTCATTGTGGGAATTGAGTTCTCAGCTTCTTACTCCAAAGCTAAACCTTTGCATACAAAAGACTGATCAAAGTAACTTTGAATATATTTCAAGAATATTAAAATCATGAAGCATCCCAATCTGTGGCTCATCATAGCAGTGCATTGAAACGGGGAAAAAATAATTAATACAATTGTTCCTTAGATGCTAGAAATGTTGCAAAGATAAACTTCGCTGGTGAATTTCATGCAAAGTGATAAAAATTCATGCTTTGTGGAATCCATGGTGATTTCAAAAAACTTTGGAACTTTGATTCACGCGATTTGCCCGAAAGTTTCACTGAAATTCATGGCTTTTTACCACGAATCACGAATTTCGCATGCGAAGAGTGAAATTCACAGGTGAAATTTCACATTTTGTGGGGTAATCCGCTAAATTTGTTGCCATGAATTTCACGAAATTGATCCGCGAAATCCACGAATTACCTCACAGAGCGAATTTTGTGGACTTTGCACATCTCTATTAGAGAGTATGGTGTTCAAACATAATACATGTATCATTAATTGAGATGGTACAGGACTTTCATAACTTATTTATGGCTCCACTACTATAGGAAAGTTGGCATATTTGTAGTGTCTTAGGTAGTATAGATTCTGGGAGAGCTGAGATGAAGGGGAGAGCAGAACTACTAGCCTAAACCAGAAAAGGTAATTTATTTCATTTTTAGTATATAATAGGGTTGTGTGAGTTAGTAGAAATAAGTACACTACTTTTGGGCCAGTGTTTTAGGGCTGTCCTTTAAATTCCTGTGACTCTTAGTAGTCAGGAAGAAGATCCAAGCTGGGAGAATATTCGCAGCCTCATGTGGGTTGAGTGGTCAGTCACAATGTGTGAAATGGTTGTCTGACTGGGAGACCTGCTAAAGCAGGTTTAGATGAGACAGGAGACTAAAAGGGAGAGTTAGCTGTGGACTTTGTTCTGGGAGAGCTAAGAGGTAGGAGAGTACAGTTAGCCTACATCAAGAAATGTAATTTATTTCATTGTTACTACTTAAAGGGGCTTTGTAAGTGTGTAGGCAGAAGTAAATGCTTTTGGGTCAGTGTTTTGGGGCTGTTCTTTAAATTTCTGTAACTCTTAGTAGTCACATAAGGGAACCTAGCTGGGACAATATATGCAGTCTTTTCTGATTGAGGGGTTAATTACAACCAGTGAAACTGGTGTCTGATTGGAGAGGGGCTAAGCAGGCTTAGATGAAACAGGCTATATAAGTCCCATGCCTGCAAGCATCCCACTGTGTGGTGTCCCTTCATATGAGTGGCACAGAGCAGGATTGGAGAATCTGCCTCAGGGGTTTCTGCAGGTAAGTCTGCAGTTCTGCAGGGGACCATGTCAGTACAGTTATCTGGAAGTACAATATGTAAGTGGCACGGCAGGTAGTATAAGGGACAGTAGAGATTTGCTATGTGGAGTAGCTTAACATTAAGATTTACAAGTGTGTAATCTGTACGACTGTGTAACTATGTAGATTTGCATTTTGTCTAACTTCCTATTTAGAGTAGGGTGTTTTAGGGAGTAGCTAAAGAAGTTTCAGGTGAGTAGGAGACAGTGAGGTTAGTGTCAGGGTGTTATTGCAGTATAGGTGGGAGTCCAGTAGAGATTGTGTCATGGGAACAGCAGACAGTATGGAGCACAGGTACAGCAGGGAGACAGTCAGCTGTAGGGACTATGTAACACTCATCGCCTGGATTAAACTCTGATTCAAGGGACACTGCTACATCTGCCGAACATTTGTGGTGTTCCAGGCACAACAGATAGCAGCAAGCCATGAGATGTCACTGCCGCGACACTAGATGAACTACTACCCACAGGCCCACCCACATCCCCACTCCTCCTGTGTCCTGAGAGGGAGCTAGAGGATGGTGGGAAAGGAGATGGGAACGGGGTGGCAGGGACAGTCACAAGTGGGTCATCCAAGCTCACCAAATCTTGACAGAAAATCTCTTTGCACTAATGAGGGAGGAGCAGGTTCCTGACTACTTCAGGGTGGTGGGGGGGGGCTCTGAGTCAGAAAAGAGAGAACAGGACAACCTAGCAGTGAGAACAGGAGAAAGGCAGTCAGAACAGTAAAAAGACAGCAAGGAGTATCCTAGGCATAGGAGCTGCTGTGATTAGAGGGGTGGAGAAGGTGGTAGGAGGAGGGGAAAAAGGAAAGGGGCATTCAGATGCTTTCCTGGTAAATCAACTATCCAGAACATGGATAGGGTAGGGTAGGGAGGATGGCAGAGAAGGAAGAGGGGGAGATGGGGGCACTGATACACCTGGGAACCAACAATCTGGTGAACCAACCTACTGAGGCAGTGAAGCACAAATTTTCAAGGCTGGGGACAGACTAAGGGCATACTTGGCTTCCCTGGCCTTTTCCAAGGTCCTACCCATGTAGCTTAGGAGGAAAGGGAAGGGAAGCTTGAGGAAGGATGAGACTGTTTAATGGGTGACTGAAGGGACCAGTGCCAGGAGGAATGGTGCTATTTTGTGGGAGACATGGGGAAGCTTCTGGGATAGGAGGCTCTTCAAGCTGTTCACATAACAAGTGAGCAAAGACCTCCCTCCAGCTTTCTTATCTCACATTTAGAGAGTGCAGCCTTATGAGGTACCCTGGGTGTGACCAGGAGCAAAACACTAGGAAAGAGTCATGGGGTGGAGAGAGGTCTTTTGCACAGAGAAAAGAAACAGCAGGACTTCAACTCAAATCACTGAGGTAAAATTTAAAACTGATATGGTGTAGGATCTGACTGACTGGGGTCACCATGAAGAGGATGTTAGGCTTATTTAAATCTTGGCTGAAGATTGATAACTAAGAACTCTTGTTTAAAGCATAAGCAGAGCAAGAGAGAGAGAGAGACAGAGGCAGAGAGAGAGAGAAAGAGAGAGAGAAGACAGAGATGAGAGAAGAGAACAGAGGCCCAATTTTCAACAGGCCAGAAATGGCTCAGGGACTAAGTCCCTGTGCACAACTCCCTGAAGTGGTGTTAAATTCCTACACTGATAGAAATGCTATTTTCAAAATTTTATGTGCGCCAGTAGTATTTTCCTTTTTTTCTGGCAGCTGAAAAAAAAAATGCTACACCTAGTAATAACAGGTGGGACATTTTTCTTAAGCTGAGCAAAAAAGATATGTGCAAGCTATTATAAATTGTATAAAATGTCACAGAAAGACAAACTTTTTTGAAAAGTGAGTATGTCAGGAATTAAATAAGCCACAAAAACTGACTAGTAGTTTTATTCATGAAAGAGCTAATCAGTTGTGAAAAATGCATAGCACTTGACACACACTGAAGACTGATGAGCAAATTTTTTGGAAAAACAAGCATACTTTTATGCACGTGCTCTACTGCGCCATTGACTCATTCAGAAAAATGGTAAGCAGTCTACTGCTATGAATTTCTGGGAATAGTTAGCATTACCTACTGTTTTGCATAATGCTTTGTCGTGCTTTACCAGCTGTTTAAAGCAGCAGTGCAATGCAATTAGGCAAAAAATGTGATCCCACCTTTTTTCACTGTAAAAAATTCCAAGACTCTTTCAGATTTTTATGATGCTACAATTTTCTAATTTCACCCAAATTTTAGTAATTTATAAATGTTTTAGTGGAGTTTTTTTCTCAAGAAAAAAAGATGCCTGCCACATTTTGCATAGAAACAACACTGTTGACCTGGCAAGGTTATGACTGGAAAAGAAAAAGACTCATTGAGTGCAGTGGAGGTGATACCTAGACAAGTCCATTTGACAGGTATACTAATATTTTTATTAACGGTAGCTGAACCTAGCATTTTTGGGAAAGCATTTTTTTCATTGCACTGTTGCTTTAATACTCTACATATGGAAAAAGATAGGGTTGCACAAGGAAACCCTTCCTGGTGTAACTTTTTTTCAGCACATACATAACTTTTCAGTTTTAAAATGTTGGCCCCTGAGAGGCAGGTTACACCTCTCCACCCCTCTGGTGGAATGTTGTGTTCCTTTGCTGGAAACTAAACAAGGAAAATTCACTGCATGACAAAATGTGAAAGCTACACCTCTGTCTCAACAAACATGTGAAAAGAACATTTTTCTGACACCTAGTCATCAGTGGAAGTAATAAATTTAAACCTAAAAGTTACGTGTTTGTCTTGTGTCCATACTGCATCCTGCTATTTGGCCCACTCACAATGGCCTGGATTTTCAAGACTTGAGACAGGACTTGCAACAATAGTTCTGCTCCAGTTGTAGCACTACAAAAACATCCAAATGTCTGCATGCAGTTTTCAAACATTGTGACGCATTTGTGATACTTTGCTCACCTTATGGCAGAAAAATGACACAGTCTGTTGTACTTACGACAAAGTTAGCCTACCTTTTTTGTGGTCTAATAGTAGTGTCTCAAGTAGTAAAACTGCATCATAATTGTGATGCAATTCCTTGAAAATCCAGTGTCTTTTATGTATACTGAAATCCTCTTAAATACCATAAAACAGCTTTTTAGAGAATGGTAAAATATAATGTTCTTTAGAATGTGTAAATGAATGCTGTGCAGCTGTTAAATGAAGACATTTAAACTGCAGCCATTTAATATAATACTGTATTTTCAGTTACAGTACATCACTGATCACAGATATGGTTAAAGGAGAACTGTGCAGAATCTATACATCAGTTTTCCCAGTAGAAGCTGTTTTTAAATACTGGTTCAAATTCTGTTATTGTTGTAGCTGTCCAGACTTTTTAATTATTTTAGTGGGTGGTTCTGATTTACATACTGCTGGTAAGAACCATTTTGGAACGGTATGATTTAGTTTATGTCCCTGTTCTTGTCTTCTGTTGTTGGCGCAATGCATTTATGTTCTGCAATAGAACTCTGAAGTTGTTTGGGACATAAACTATGTCATACAGTTCTGACATGGTACTTACCACCAGATTGTAAAGCAGAAACACCCACTGAGGTTATTAAAAGGCTTGTATAAACAGAATAATAGAATTGGAACTAGTACTTAAAAACAGCTTCTATTGGGAAAAAATGACTTATAGGTTCAGTGCAGTTCTCCTTTAAAGGAAAAATGTTCTGTGCACCAAACCTAAATGTTAGCAGTCCTCCACCATACTAATACTGCATGTTAGTACCAGTTATTTCAGGGTTTATAGAGACCATTTTGAAACCGCTGGTTATGGAAAGAGACAGTTATATCCAGGACACTACACACTTGTTGCGTGTACTTTCTGGTTATAAGGATTTACCACCTGATACCATTTTAGTGACAATGGATGTAACATCCCTTTACACTAATATTCCACACACAGATGGCATTGCAGCATGCCTTAAATACATACATGAGAAAGGACCTGACCAAAACATCAACCCTGGAGTGGTGGGGGAACTTATGGAATTCATTTTGACACATAACAACTTCAACTTCAATGGTAAACATTATGTTCAAACTATGGGAACAGCAATGGGCACCAAAATGGCTCCACAGTATGCTAATCTCTTTATGGCTGACTTGGAGGAGGATTTTTAAGGCAGTATCCCACAAACCACTGGCTTATTTCCGTTACATTGATGATTTGTTTATCATCTGGACGGAAGGCACAGATGCACTCAAAGATTTTCATCACAAACTTAATAATCTCCACCCTACTATAAAGCTTACCTTGGAGTACTCTACCACCAAGGTTAACTTTCTGGACACCACAGTCATCATTAAGGATGGAACCTTACATACATGTATTTACAGGAAGCCAACAGACAGACAGAGATACCTGCACAGGAAAAGTAATCACCCAAACCATACAAAAATCTGTCATATACAGTCAAGCACTTTGTTGTCAACGATTTGTTCAAATGAGGATGACAGAGATACACATTTGGCTATGTTGAAAACACCTTTATGGAGCAGGACACTCTTCCAGGAAATTGACAGGATAACAGAACGGGCAACGTGAGTACCAAGACAACAACTACTTCAATATAAAGAAAAGACAGCTACAGAAAGGATACCCTTGAGAGTCACATATCATCCAGACCTTGAACGCCTGCATAAGATTATTAAAGATCTCCACCCAATATTTAGTGAGGATGACACCTTAATTGTATTTTTAAGGAACTCCCACTACTATCTTTTAAACAACCGCCAAATTTATCCAGCCTAATTATTAGGAGCAAACTTCACCGAACAGAATACCATGTCACACAATGGCACACGACCCTGCAATCGACGCCTCTGCAAGACTTGTGGGCTCATTTCTACCTCAGACTGTGTGGTTACATCACAAAACAGACAATTCCAGGGCATGGAGTTATACATGCATGTCACGACATGTTGTTTATTCTATTCAGTGCAAGAGATGTCCACAAACAGGTTATGTAGGAGAGACACGCAACAGCTCCGCACTAGGATGAACTCACACAGACATACTATTACAGCAAGGAAGACTGAAAACCAGTGGGGCATCACTTCTCCCAGCCTGACCACTCAGTCTCAGATATGTCAGTAATGGTCTTAAAAGGAAATCTCAAAAACACACAACAGAGACGAGCTTTGAGATTAAACTTATTTTACATCTCAATATGGTAGCAGATGGGATGAACTTGATATTGGCTTTATGGGACACTACAGAAACTAACATCCACAGACCTTTTCTTCTTCAAACTGACATATTATAGGACTTCAGCATGTGTGAGATGTGGATGCGGTGTGTATGTATGTGTGTGGGTATGTGTTGTGAGGTATGTGATATAACAGATGTGGGACTTGCTGTCACTTTGAGGTAAGTCTCTATTTAGCTATATGGAGTTATAATGTGTTACTATTTTTATTTACACACATAAAGAATTTCTCCTTACTTTTTATCTTTGCCTGTGGGGGGGAGGGGGGTGGGGTGGGGAGGATTGATTCCATTGCACCATATTCAGATTACCCAGCCTGCTAGTGTACATACAGGAGTGTTATCTTATACTGTTATATATAATTTTGTAACTCTGTACATATTGGGATGTGTGATCTCATTTGCTTGGGGTCCTGCACATATCTTTTTACATTAGGCTAATATTGTAGTAATTTACTCAGGATTTCATGACTAGTTGTATTCCTTTGGGAACTATTACAGTTACTGAAGTTTATATAGGTTCACTAGGAGAGATTGAGTGTGTGTGTGTGTGTGTGTGTGTGTGTGTGAGAGAGAGAGAGAGAGAAAAAGGAGGGGGAGAGAGAGAGAGAGACAACATCTCGTTTGTTATAGGATTTCCCCACCCACATTATTGTGATGTGGGGTGGGTTAGGTTGTATTGTTTGTATGAACAGGAGGAGATAAATTACATTTTATCTCTTTTCAGATTCCTTGACACTTGTGGTACATGAAGTTGCTACATTCTCAGTATATATTGACATCAGTACATATCAGGCTGCATGGTCTGAATTCCTTGAGGTTCCTCGACTAGAGTTTTTTAACACTAATATTATCAATTTATATTTAAATTATCATTTATATAGTCCTGAGGTTTTGTAATTTCTTGGGCCTTTTATTTAGCTTGAGAATACAGCTGGGTGGCATGTCCAGCTATGTTTTACACATCACACAGTGTGCACTGATGTTTTTAGACAACTTTACTGGTAATTCTTGTCTTTAATGCATACATTGTAATTTCATGAGCCCTATAACTATCTTAGTTTGTCTTTAAGTTGGTGGGGTTGTTTTCAGTAGTCACATCCTTATACTGACTGTGACACTCATGGCTTGATTTGGGAGTTATTTGCTTCAGCAGTGTTATCTTATGTCAATTAAATTTATGTGCAGTAGGATTCTTTGCATGTGTGTTGCACTAAGCACATCTGAACCCAAGGTTCATTCGGACTGAGGGCAGTATTGTACTGTTAAACTTCTCTGACATCATCTTCTGGTTTTTAAATGAGTATTTTAAACCAATGGGGATTTTTTTCTGTTTTTCTCTGCATTATCTAGCTGTTATAAGTATTGTATTTTCTAAACAACTGCCATGAGCTTCTGAAGAAGGACTGGTTGGTCCGAAAGCTAGAGCACTTTGTTCTTGTTGTTATATCTATGTTGGTCCATTAAAAGGTATCAAATCATTTGCTTCTGGAGTTATTTAAGAGAAAATTCAGGGAACAAAAATTGTTTTGTAAGTATTGGTTTCCACGGCACTCAGATATGCACATAAGTAGACAGGTAAGGAACATTTATCCAAAGTTTGGGTTTTTTGTCTGTTCAACAAATTAGCCATCTACTGTATCAGTACATTGTTAAATGAAGTCCTGATTCAAGATGAATCTCTTTCTCAGAATGTGGCACTTTGACTGATAAGCAGGGCCCATTTACTGTAGGCAGCAGTTCTTCTATTAGTGATGCTTTTACATTTTACCATTATTCTCATAAGCAGCATGGCACAATATTCAATCAAGTGTAGCTAGGCAAAGAAACAAAATAGAAAAAGCACAAACTTCTATATAAAAACCTTAGCTGAGCCTCCTCTACTCCCCAGTCTCTAAGCGATGAAGGATTTTTTTGTTACCTAAAGCGAATGTACTCAGTGAAAAATAACACATGCCATAACCACCAAACTGCATACGACTTGACAAATTCACTGCTGCAGGCCATTCAAAGAGTTCTGTGAGATGATAGCCATCTTACATGGCAACATTTTTATGGCCTGCTGCATTATGAATACAACATTTCACTCAGCCTTTATTTTCAGTCGGGCTGAAAGTCGAAATGTTTAATGTGTTCTGAAAATGCTGAGCAGACATTCTCTGACCTTCACCAACTAAGAGAGACTCCCATTGTTACAACAATGAATCAGTTATAAATTACCATCCTTATGTAAAGTCATCTTGACTTTCTAAAAAAAAATGTAGGTTTTGTTGCAGTGACATTTCCCCAAATTAAGTAAACCTTGTACGGCATATGAAAAATACTTCAAAGTTTAAAGAAGTAATGAGCCATACGCGTACAGATGTACTTATACAATGCATCCATCAGTAGAAGAGCACTAGCTATTATCAACCGCAATAATGATTAATATACAATATTAGAACACAGTGAGGATAAATGCAGCTGACATACTCATTATGCTATTTGATTAATAATATGTGATGAGGCTATTATATCTTGATAAATAGCGGAAATGCAAAGAACAGCAAGCCTGCCATCAAGATTTGCTAAGAGGACAAAAATAATACACAGTGTACTATACAATTCTTAGGTTTTGTACTTTTTGCAGTAGTTGTATATTTTCTTTATGAAATGGCTAGACCTGAACTGCAATGAAAGACACTGGTTGCTTGAGTAATAAAGGAGTATACTAAATTGTTGTTCATGCACAGTGTTACTTCAGTTTTCTATTCATGCCCCTTATCCCCACCTTTTGCCTCCCTCCATGAAGCCTTCCCACCTTCTTCTATGTCCTATTGGCCTGCACTGGGATTCTGCTGCTCTTTGCCAGACTCTGTAACCTGTGGTGCAGTTCCTCCTATCTTTGCCTAGAGCGTCCCTCAGACCTATGCCTGAAAATGCTGGTCTACGTAAGGGAACACTCTTCCCTTGGCTGCTGCATCTTTACAAGACTGGTGTAAGGGGTGGCTTGGTAACCCTGACTCAAGTGCCCTGCTTTTGGATACTGGAGGACAGGGCTTCTCAGTGGAGAAATCCTGCCTGAACAGTTCCCTCTCACTAGGCATCTAGAAGGCAGCTATGCAACAGAGGGAGCCAAATTCCCTTCCTGCAGACCAGTGATATCCTTGGGGGCTGCATTGTAGTTTCCTGCTGATCCAACTGGAGTATAAAGCAGATGTTTCTTGCCACCAGGACACCAGACAGTCTACCTACTGCACTTTTTAAACAGTCAGGGGAAATTTAACAATATAAGACCCAGTTTTCAAAATAGGTTCCTTGCTGTTTTGTGCCTGTGCCAACAGTGTTTTGCAGAATAATACTCTGTGCATATAGCACCCAATGTAAATCAGAACTACAATGGAAGATAAATAACTACATCTGACACCTAAAATTCATAAAAGTAATTTCTTTCATATTTGGACACACAAAAAATGAAACCTGAGAAATGCAATCATGAGCCCTTCAGTCAAGTTTTGTATTTTTTTTCTGTGAGCGAAGACTTCAACCTAAATGAAATAATAAATGTTTTGGTTATGTATATCTCCCAGATGTGTTTTATCTACAAGATTTTCAGTGTGTGTCAAAGTAGAACTGGATAAGAACACAATGCTCTCCTCAGAGGCAAGCATTTTGTTAACCTGATCAAGAGCTGTGATAAAGCAGACAGGCTTAGAAAGAGATGCTTCAATACATGTTTCTAGACTATATACAGCACAGCATGCACAATTTATACATATATATATATATATATATATATATATATATATATATATATATAAAATATGGAAATGCAATACCCAAACAAACAAGAGCAAACGGGATTGGGAAAATTATTACATGTTATGGGGAGAATTTGTAGCTCTGAGCAACCAAACAGTATTACCGCCGGAAGACGATTATTTTGTATCCCTGGAGGCTATCTGGCTTTACATTCCTACATGTTTAGCATTATCAGAATAGAAGATCTAGGGGAAAGGTGCCACTTATATGGATCTGTGAAGTGCTGGGACATAATGGTTTAGATGACACACATTGCCTGTTAGTCATTTTATTATAACCTGTTTAGTCTGTAAACTCTACTCAGCTCAAGCATCCCATGAATACTGTTACAGCATTTAAAAAATCTTTCTTTTCTAAAGAGCCAGTTGCATGAAAAGCTATAATTTACAAGTTTACTGTTACTAGCTGTAGTGGAGAATAAATACTTGAACTGCAAAATGTAATGTACTATGCATGTAGAATGTATACTCTGTATAGATCACTAGTGATGCCCTCTATGGAATAATTTTTATTTTATATTTTATTTTTATTTGAAATTCTTTATTGGATAAGCCCCAAGAGCATAAAAATGATCATTTTCAAGGAGGACCCCAGGTTGTTCAACATACAAAATAATAAGACAAAATAAAAATATGGCACAAATATATACTACAAAAAGCATGTATGTGATGAATTTGCAAAACAATGCAATCTTAAAAATGTTCTTGGGCTGGTCCATCAGTGCAACGGTTAAATATCTGCCTGTGATGCTGGTGACACGAGTTTGAGAATGGATTCGGGTGCTGGAGGGCCAGATGGGGGAAGAAGGCTTGAGTGTTCGACAACTGCTTGTCTTCTCCCAGGGGGAGGGGGATCTGCAGCCTGGCATTTGCTAACTCCTGGCAGAGACCGGGGGAACAGCAATGCATTGGGTCCCACTGAATAGGGATCTTGACAGATGTCAGCATACGGCTTGATGTCACTGGCATGCCATGCTCCCAAGGGGTGAAAATGGAAAATGGCACCTCTGCAGACCAGATGATGGCCACCAGACCCTCACCACCATGGAGCCCCAGACAGCTTGGACTGACCCCAGCAGCACCCAGGCCAACTGGTTACACCTACCGGTGCTTCCACCCCAGAAGGACAGGACACACCCGATGAAGGGATACATTGGATTACCTGGGGGGCAGCAGATGGCGGCGAGGGTGGAAGGCAGTGCAGAGGTCCTAGGTGGCCTGAAGGAGTGGTTGGCTGGGGTGCAGGGAGGGAGCAAAAAAAATTTCTTAAAAGCATTGTGCGAGTTGTAGTTCTGAAAACTGCTCTGTTGTAATGTGCCCAGTTCTGGAGCCCCCACCTAAAAAAGACACAGGCGGGCTAAAGATGGTGCAGTGTAGAGTAAACAAAATGATTCAGGGCCAGCAGTACAGGTTCGATGAGGATAAGCTTAAGGCTCTGAACATGTACCAGCTGGAGACCAGAAGGAAGAAAGTAACTATGCTAGAGGCTCTCAAGTTCCTGAAAAGAATGAACAAGGTGGATTGTGGGGAAACGTTCAGCAGGACTGGCAAATCAAGAACACTGGGACCTGAGTGGAAGCTGTCAAGAGGGATATTCAACAGAAAAGTGATAAATTACATTTTACAGAGAGAGTGGTTAAAGTAAATGTTGAAGGGTCCCCAAATGCCTTTTATACATAGTATGCCATTGCCAGACATGCTTCAGATGTTGAAGCTGCAATTTGTTTTTTAAAAAAATCTGTCATAGTCATTTTTTTATGTTTTATCGGTGTTTTGTCCTCCAGTTTTCTGTGTGTGGCCACACCCCCATAATAATGTCATACCAGGGAGCTGTCAATGATTTACATACAGTAACAAGAAATTCTGTGTAATTTATAACGTTGACTTAAATGTGCTTTACTCAGAAGTATAGTCCTGTATGTTGGTAATGGTGAGCACTACTATGTAAATGTACATAGCAAGGCATTGTGGGTAAAATAAGAACCTGTTTTCCAATTTCCTTACTGTGAGATGCTGTCCCATATTTCTGTAGTGATGTCAACAATATATGCTTTTGTGCATTTATTTTTACAACAATGCATTGAGCATACTGTATCTAGCTAAAAGACTTCTATAATGAGTCATGTAGTCTACTATTTTTGCAGTGAGCACAGAAACACAATACTCTGTATACTACTTTACATAGTGAGGCATTGTGGGTACAGTACATAGCTGATTTGTCTATCTAAAACTAAAAAAACTGACAGTGTCCCTTTAATAATTTTGTTTCCCTGGTATGATGTCACAGTTGGGGGTTGCAGTACTAAGGAAAAAAAAGGGGGTAGGTTTTGCAAATGAAGCAGAGCACCAAAATAAAATTATTTTTTCCATGGAAAACAGCACTGTTTGGCAGTTTGAATAGTAGCAGACTGATTCACGACACCTACAGTTTACTACTCCCATTTGCTATGGGAACCTTCAACATTCACTTTAAGCCGTGGAACAGCCTACCAGCAAAAGCAGTTGGTGCAAGAACTGTTAGTGGTTTCAGACATGGCTGGCACCAAGTAAAAGTGTTATTAGTTACACGGGGGAAGCAATAAGGCAGGGAGTAAGGGGAGGTGAGGGCAATAACCCAATTAGACATTAGGTCCCAGGGTTGGCTAGGGTATAATATTTATTTAAGGTTAGGATCAATACCTTTGAGCCAAGGGCTCATTTACAAAGGTTCCAAGTCAGTCAGTACAGTACAATATAACACATAGTATAACATAAGATGACATCACTTAACAGAGGTTACACAGTACACATAGGTGATGTTGTAACAGCAAATAGGGAAATATTTACAGCATGGAAGTGCTAGCAGTGTCATCACTCATTGAGTAAGGTACAGTGCTTTGAGACTGCCATGCAGGTTCGCCGCTGAGGAGTAGTAAAATAAGCAGCCAGAGTAGGCTTTGTCTGGGGTGGGTCCATAGAGGGGAGGAGAGTGAAGTAAGCAGCCAAAGTAGGCTTTGTCAGGGGTGGGTTTGAGGAGAGGAGAGGAGAGGAGAAGAGAGGCAGGCAGTGGGAAGAGCATAGAGACAGGGAAGGGAGAAGGGGCCGGGCTGCTGAGAAGTGGTAGGAGCAGCAAGGGTAGATTTTCTTAAGAGTGCCAGGGGGGAGAGTGTGTGGAGTAGGTACTGGGGAGAGGGGGGTAAAAGGGGTACGAGGGGGTGTGGATGGGGGTGCTGGACAGGCGTGGAGGGAGAGAGGGTTAGGTTGAGGCAGGTGGGTCAGCACTAGGAGGAGCAGGCACAGACATTTTTGCGGTCCTGGTGGGAGCAGAGCCCAGCTTTGAACTGGTAGAGCTTGTTACACTCAATTAGGGCAGTCTGTAGTTCATTGATCCATGTGGGTCCCTGGAAGGATAGAGATCTCTGAGCTAGCATTGTGCACCTGAAAGGCACCTGCAGACACCCCTTAGTCGCACTTCTAGTGTTGATGGCAGGTTGTGTATTTTTGAAGAGCCTAGAGGTTGAGTTCGGCGTGAGTCCTAACATTGACTTTTTTCCCTAGTAGGCAAGTCTGGAATTGTGTCCTGAGGTGGAGGAGGAGCCATCCAGTCCCATTGTAGAGGGTGCATGTATGGATCAGATGGTCAGCTCCCAAGACCAAGTGGCAGGCCTTACTGAGGAGTGTTTTCACCCTTTTTAGGGTGGTGTCAGAGCTAGCCCAATACATCACAAGGCCATAATTAATGGCCAACAAAACCAAACAACAAGTAACAAGTTTTAAGGCATCTAAGGTCATGGAGTGCCTGTGTCGGTAAAGAACAGCGAATTTTGTGTTTGCCATTTTGATGACTTGGTCGATTTGCGATGAGAAAGTGAGGGTGTCATCCAGGTGTACCCCAAGGTATTTAAAGGTGCTGACTTGCTCCAAATATCTCCTTTATGGCTCTTTATCAGCAGCGGTCTGTATTTCTTTTTGCTCTGTGGAACTGAGAAGAGCATGCTTTTCGTCTTCTTGTAGTTGAGCAATAGTTTATTAAGTGTGAACCATGATTCTAGCAGAGAGAATTGTGCTTGCAGTTCTGAGGTGATGGAGGACCGACTGCTGCTGGGTACTGAGATAACAGCATCATCAGCGTAGAGCTCGATGTGTGCCAGGCAGGCAGAGGGTAGGGAGTTAATGAAGAAGCTGAACAGGAGTGGCCCCAGAATTGATCCTTGGGGGACACCAAGGTTCACCTTCCTAGGTTCAGAGAGGTTACCATTTATTTTCATTCTTTGTGTCCTGTGTGTGAGGTAGCTGCCAAACCACACCACCGTGTTAGTGGATAGGCCTGTGGATAATAGACAGTTTATGAATAGTTGATGGTTAATGGTGTCAAAAGCCTTTGTGAGGTCTATAAAGATAGACTCCACTGGAAGGCCATTATCTATGGCATCATAGATCTGAGAGGTGTAATCAACCAAGGCGGTAATGGTGGAGTGATTTTTACAGAATCCATGTTGCTGTGCGTAGTGACGGTTGTGTTTTTCCAGGTATTCTGTGAGTTGATCGGAGACAACTTGCTCCAGGGCTTTGGGGGAGGGGAGGATAGATATGGGCCTATAATTGGCCAGGTTGGTTCTATCTCCAGCTTTAAAGACGGGGTGACCAATGCTGCCGTTCATCTGTCTGGAAACACACCCATTCTTAGTGAGGCATTAAATACCTTAGTGACTGGAGTGGTGAGCTCATTTAGAGTGAGGACGGCCAACTTCATGTCAACTAGGTCACTCCCCATCCTAGTCTTCCCTAGGACTTGTTTGACATATTTTAGGGTCTCACCCCTTGTGATTAGCCTGAAGTAGAAAGGAGTAGTAATGTTGTTTGGGGTGGGTGGATTCGTGATGGATGGCTGACTGGGAGGCATGAGGTAGTCCTTCATAGTATGCTGTTAAGGTTGAGGAAGGCAAGATTAAATGCGTCTGCAATGTCACTGGGTTCCTGGAGTGTACCGGCTGAAGTTATAAGTAGGTTGGGTGGAACTCTGGAGTCCTTTCCAGTGAGTGATTTCACTGAGTTCCAGAACTCCTTGCCATTGCCCCAATTCCTGCTAAGTAGGTTGCTATAGAACGATGCTTTGGCTGATCGGATGAGCTTCGTACATTTGTTCCCGGCTGCCTTGTAGGTGATGATGTCAGTCTGTGAACCAGTTGCCTTAGCCTTTATGCCACAGGTTGTCCCAGTGTCACATAAGCTCTAGAAGGGAGCCCGAGAGCCAAAGGACCCTCTTACATTTTTGGTCTTGTATGGGGTGAAGATGTCACAGGCCTTAGTGAAGGTCTTAAGGAAGTATTCCAGTGCTTGGTTCCTTTGCTCTGTCAAGCAGTGATCAGTCTATCGGCATCAGGTATTGTTTGAAGGCATCAAGTTGACCAGTTCTCAGTAATCGATTTCTCGAGACTTGTGGTGTGTATTTAGTGAACTTGTTAGTCCAGGTGCACATAACTGGGGAATGGTCACTGAGACAGTCTGGTAGTATTGAGACTTCAGAGATATGGTCAGGGCAGGTGGTGAGAAGTCAGTTGATAAGGGTTCTGGTGCCCATTTGGTAGTTATGCCTGGTGGTTTGTGTGACCACCTGAGTGAGATACAGACCTGTTATTTGGTCCCTTACAGCTGATGTTTCTTTGGACTGCCAGTCAATGTTAAAGTCCCCAACAATGAGATGTTCCCATTTTTGCTTAGACTACTCTAGATAGTTGATAAACCTCTCAAGGCCAGTGGTGTGTTTGGCAGGGGGTATGTAGACAGTCGGGAGTAATAGGACATTGTTTTGTTGGCCTATGGTGAACTTAATGTCCAGAATTTGTGCCCCCTTGGACTGTAGGCTGCTAGGTAGTATTTGTCCTTTAATATCACTTTTGAGATAAACCATACAGCTCCCCCCCCCCCCCGGCTTGGTCAGACGGTCTTGGTGGAATGTTGTATAGCCTTCCAGAGCAACTGTTGCATCCCTGATCTTAGGGAAGCTCCAGGTCTCTGTGAGAGGTATTATATCAGGCTTGAGTAGCTCCACCCAAGACTGGATCTGCAATAGCTTTGGTAATAGGCTTCCTATATTTAGGGAGACAATCTTAAGGTGTCCCAGTTTCATGGAGTTGCTTGCAGGGGGGGGGGCCTGGGTTGGGGTGCACATTTCCAGATAGTAGGAGGAGTGCCAGGATTCATTTTCTAAGGAAGCATGCCCAGAACACCCAAGAGGAGTCAGCATTCTTACATTTGGAGAGCTTTTAGCCATAGGTGGCACTAGTTTAGGTGTGGTAGCATAGCAGGGCAGCTATAGGGATTTTGGGTGGTGCCCAGGGTTTATAGATTTGTGATGGGAGCTTGAAAGCAAGCCACAGGTAAGGTTCTGTGTTTGTTCCACTTGCAGTGTGGATCACTGGCCGTGGGATTCCTGAGAGGGTAGGGTGATCCATATTAGGCACAACGATCTTCCTATTAACTTTATCTCCAAAGAGATAATGAGGAGGGAAAGGATTACTAGTTTGGGGGGTGCCAGCATTGTGTTGTCCAGATGCATTAAATAGCGTGCACAGTAGCAAAGGCAGGAGGGTGGTGTAGCTCTTTTTTGAGACTGCCCAGCTTATTGGGGTTTCAGAAGCACTGTAACAATAGTGGCAGTACTGGGGAGTTTCAAGTGGACTGGATATTTGCTATGGCTTCAGCCTGTGCTGTAAGGGAGAAGCACAATCAGGCCAGGGTAGTATTAGCTGGAGGGGAGGAGCACAATAAGACTGGAAGCAGCCCTTAATGGGTGCACCATAAGAAAAACTAATGTAAGAATCAGAACTTGAAACTTTGGTAGGGGAGTATTAATTGAATGTGGGTGCACAGTATATCAAACTAATGCAGAAGTAGGCACAGTAAAATGCCAATCAGCAACCTCAATGAAAGATCACATGACCAACTACTATGAGGCTAATTGTTCCACTTTCCTTTCCATGTTGAACTTAAAGTTAAAAGTTAAGAGAGAGCAGTAATATGAAGTTAGTGAACACGTGGCAATATGGTCCTCTAATAGCTAGAAGTTATAATCTGCTAATGGAAAAGTCAGTACTGGGGGTGGGGGTTGGGAACAAGACAATATAGGAAAATAGGGCAGACTAAATGGATCAATGGTCTTTTCCTACCAACATTTTCCATGTTTCTAGGTTATATAGGTTTCATTTCAGAGGTAGGTTTATGTGGTACACAGACCCACTGTGACTGCCTGCAAAAATATGAGTCAGTATAACACCAATCAGAATGGTGCTCCTGTGGTTTCCTTGACTCCTCCATTTTCAGGTCTCTATTTCTTTCATTCTTTTTATTTAAAAAAAACATCTTTCTTTGGTTAGGTGCCATATTTAACAGTCTGTTGCACACATACAGCTGATACAAATCTTTACATACAGTACCCACTGAAATTTGAAGTGTCCGCAAAATTGCAAGTTTTTCTCCCCTACCAGCACCAATTTAATAGGAGGTCCTTAGTGCTATGTATACATGGCATAAGAATTGGGTGAGGAGGATAAGAGAAGACTACAGAATCCATCCAGGCCCAACTCCTTCTGTTTCTACAAATCCTGCTCTGTCCATTTTCCACACAAAATGCCAAACAACTGTAATCGCATATTCCCTATCAGTCCAATAATGTATTTAATTCATAAAAAAAATACTTTACTTTGTTTGCTTCTATAGCCACCCTGGGCAGTTTATTCCATATATTGATCTCAGTATAATCCACACCCTTGGGTGATTTATTGCAATTATACAATGGTCCCCTTTTTTGGGGGTGACAGAGAAAAATAAGTAACATGTTTTTATTTATATCTGTAAGTGTTTTGATTGATTTTTATTGCTGCACCAGAAAAAATAGTTCACTGTTGCTACTTAGACGCTGCCCTGGCTTCTGTGTTTGTCAGGAGAAACTGCCCTTCGCTGTCCAGTAGGTGGTGTTGTAGGAGACATGGCATGATCTTTTGCATTGCACACAGAGAACTATTAGTAAAATTAAATCAACCTGCACTTTTATGAGGTAATATTTTTACTCTGACTTGAAGTATCTCCATGGAAATGTAGACTCTCAGGCACACAACCATGGAAGGAACTAGAACAATGCCATCACTTGTTGCCATGCCATTCCAGCGGTATTAAGATAAAATGTCTTGGTGTTCATGCTGTGTTTATTTGAGGTCATATTTTTACTCGGACTTGAACTCTCCTAGTGAGCCCTCTTAAAAAAAACCACTTTCACCTGAAACGATCGCTGACTGCTCACTGCCACTAGTTGCTCTCTCTCTCTCTCGCCATTGGCAGCCTCCACCATTTCAGTCACATTTCAAATCTAAGGCACACAACCAAGGAAGTAGAAGAATGACATTGCTTGCTGCTGTGCTGTTCCAGCAATACGTCCAAAGCGTGATGTCATCATAGACAGATCTCAGAGAGTATTTATGCCGGAATGTCAGATGGAATAAAGACTGGATAAGAATCACTTTCTCTTCCAGTTCTGTGAAGCAGCAGCAGATCTGAAATGTGACTGAATGGCGGAGGCTGCCAGGGGTGAAAGAGAGCAAGTGGCGGCAGCGAGCAGTCAGTGATTGTTCAGGTGAAAGTGATTTTTTAAGAGGGTCAGAGTTTACTTAATTTGTTTGTACAGTTTCTGAGGGTTTCAGTATGAAAAGGATAGCAGCCAAAATGGTGCCAATTCCAATGGAAATGTTGTGATGCTTCAAACGTAGCGGTTGTCACGTTTTCGTTTTCAGGGGTTGGATTGATTTTTTTTTTATCTGATTCCAGATGTGACTGACTGGCACCTTTTGTGTGGGTTGTAGGATTTAACACAGCAGAAAGGTTCCAGTTAGACAATCAGAATCACAGATTGTTGAACCCCATTGTATAATTAAGCAATATACCACTACAGGATGTGAGTGGTGGCAGGATTTACCCATGCCGGATGTGGTGGTTTGCTCACTCGGTCGCTGGCCAAGTGAGTAAAACACATCAGGCATGCATAAATCCTGCCATCATCCACAACCTGTAGGGGTATATTGTGATTATACAATGTAGGAAACAGAAGTTTTAAATTATTATTTTTTTTGTTTCCCTGCATTCCATTTACCAGGAGAAAACAACATGGTGGCCAGCAGCTTTGAAGTCTGTTATGTGATTGGCTGGCACTTCTACCATGGGGTGATAGCACGATTTACAACGTGTAAATCATGCCAGCCAGCCAATCAGGAGCCGGTATTTTTGATGCCATTGTATAATCAAAAATACTCAACTCTAACTGGCAGAAAATGCTTAGTCTCATTGTTTATTTTGTTTTAAAGGGGAAAGGATGGCATGCATTTTTTAAACAGTACCTCACTGTGAATGATCCACAAGTGGTACTTCATATTGGTCTTGGAAAGGGATTCTCAAAAGTGGTTGTTCCAACTGAGCTGTAGCATAAGTGAGATAGGCAAAAAGGAGTGAGAAGAAGAGAGAAGGGAGATTAAAAAAAAAAAAAGAGAATTCCAGTGTAGTGTGGACCTGGCAGTAGTCCAGAATAGGGGTGCTCCATAGGATCTTTGAACTTTAGAGACACACTCAATATTTTACCTCTACTTACCTATAGAAAGTTGGTTGGTTTTATTAGCTCACCCTTTTCAAAATTACCAATGACTGATCAGTAATGAAAAAAGTGCAACCCATCAAAATTTGCCAGCAAAAGCCTTTTTAAACCAAAAGGTAGAAGAAGAGGTGACCATGTGGTGCAAGGGCCATCTCATCCTCAAGCATGTGCTGACTTGGACATTTTCCTGGCATTGCTAAATCACAGTATGCAGCTTTAGTGTAAGTCACTGGCAAACTTGGACTAAAAGCTCAAAGCATTTAATAATAGGGGCCTTTAGACTGAAACAAAGATGGAAGTGGCTATTGCCCACAGCTACTGCAGTGGAAGGAATGACAAACATGAGATGGCAGCTTGCCTTGTTTGGGAGAAATCAGTGATAAGACTAAAGCTTGAGCAACTAGAAAACCCCACTAGAGTCTCATACTGTACTTTTTGATTTTTGACTTGCCTGTAGGCTCTGAAAGGCCACGTGCATTTTTTTAAAGAAAGTGCTATTGTGAGGCAACTCCCACGTCTGGCTGTTCCCAGACATTACTTTCACCACCATGCAACGCTGTAAGTCTTTTGATGGTGTTCAGTGGAGACTGGCAGCAATGAAAGTCCAATGAGCTGAAAGGACTGCATCTGAACTGCACCTACAGCCACAGTGTCTCAGGGTCGCTGAAGTAGATACATCTCTGATGAAACTGGAGACCCATCAGGATGCTTGAAATACCAGTGTGAAGTCATTGGGTATGAGAGACCAGAATCAGCTGCCGAGGAAATCCATAAGTACTTCCTCTGGCTTTAGAATGTTAATACAAACATTTACAATTTATTAGACATGTCATTTGCATTTACTTGTGGATTTATTATGTCCTGTTACAGTTAAGTTACATGTGTTTGTTGGAGGTCTGCATGGTTTAGTGTGCAATGGAAGGAAACTGTGTCAGACTTCTGATGTGATTATAAGGGCATGGGAACCCCATTAAATAAGTAAATGTTTACTCAGCATACTTATTCATACCTGCTTATGAAGCAGGGGTAGACATCCTAGAGCTAGACTCCTTTTTGATCTTAAATTAGTATGATACTGTGGCTGAAGAAACTGTTTTCATAAACCAAGATAGCATGTGCTCCACTTGTTTTCATAGTCTCCACACTGAAGGCTGTGAAAACTCATATGATTTATGTAAAAAGAACTCAGGACACATAACAGACTCATTTACCCATGAAAACTGGCATGGCGAGCTTCTGCTCACAACGTACACCTAATGGTAACATTAGTTTCTATTCTAACTGTTTCACTTTAACTACTACATGTCTCTGAGTTTACTCATGTGGCTGCCCAGGTATTTACTTAACATGTTTTAATTCGCATTTGGTAATATTCCCCTATGTCTGCCCCAAAAGTGGCCTTGCTGTTGATAAGTTCTTAAGTAATGCAGTTCTTTAAACTATGTGCTTAATTTGGATAATGCATCCCCTCACATTTCATAACTATTGAAAGGAACAATTGAAAATCCTTGTTAATCCAATGCATGATCAACTGCATTTGCTGGATAGTTACCCATGGTGACTGTTAGTGACATTTTGTATAATAAAATCAGCAAATCTGAAGATTCTAGACTGCTGAGTTAAAAATAAAAAGACTCTAGACTTAAGCGTTCAGATAAGGACGTATGTTTATGGTTTTACCAAGTGCATGTGTGTATAAGAACCAGGGGTGTAGCCAGGATTTCAGATCTGCACACCAAGTGGACTCACTACCCCCATTAGGGTGAGCTACCCCGGGTGTAGCCAGACAATATAGAAATGTACACCAGGACCATGTGTGTTGCCTCATTTGGCACAGTAAACACAACTTTTGTATCTCATGACAGTGGTTGTTGCCATGCATGGGTGAATACAAATGCCACGCATTGCTCCCTAAGACACCCTCGTACCAGCCCAGAGCCTGTAAAGTGGTATTGTCCTTGGGAAGCAAAGAGAGTATTAGTGACCAGTCCTTCTAGTTTTGACTCCTATGAATAAAATTACAGAAAGGTTCAGTATTTTCTTTGTTAGTTTTCATGGAAAAAGGAAGCAGTTCAGAGCCTATTTGCTACCCCCCCTTAAATAAAATTGCACACCATGGAGTGCTTGGAGTATGCCTGCCTACTCCCATGAATTAAGAACCCCATCATGTAACAGGTAAAGCAAGTATTTACATACTGAAGCAAGTTCACCAGCTCACCAGACAAGTGCACTAGTGTGGCAGTTGTTCTGCAATGATCCAAGAGAACTGTCTTTGAATTTTTTGTCAGTTAGGCTGGATTTAAAGTATACATACAGTGTGAATGTATGGACCTTGGTGCAGTACACAACAAGGACGTTGGTTTAGGTGGCTCTTTCATCACAATTTGGACCCTCCGGGGAGGAAGATAAATGAAATTGAGAGATACTGCAGATTCAGCATACACCACTTGATTCCTGACCCACAGGTGTAGCAGTGGAGTTCTTTGCTGTTACACTCCTGGTTGTTGGCCCCTCTGTGTGTGTGTGTTACTACCACACTAAAACAAAGAATCATTCCAGGCTTCAAAACTACAAACTAGAAATATATTAACATTGTTTTTTAGGTATTTGTAGGCCAGTTGGAAAGTCTAAACAATTATTATACCACAGAATTAGTGTGCCACTCTTAGGACAGGGTCAGAAGGTTGTGGATTCAAGAACCCACGCCAGGAACTTGGGTTCACAGCAGTGTTCACACTGCAGTGCAGTAGGAAGTACTGCCCTAATAGAGTGCCATCTTTAATAATAACTAATGTCCACTCTGCTCATCCTGGTGGTTGTCCAGCTAGAGCTAAATATCCCACAATACTAGTCAACATGAGTAGGCTATGTTCCGGTGTCGTGTCCAACACCTCCCCTTTCAAAGAAACAGGTTACTATACAACAACAGTGCGCAGATGTTTATTACATTGTATGGGGATGTTGCTGTGCTGTCATAGCCGCTTCACGTATCTGCATATAGACACTACAACCACCAGCATCTCTGCATATTGAAGTCAGATTCTTCATCTAATGAAGGGTGCTAAATACATTTAAAATCAATTAAAATAAAAGATGGGTTCTGTTTTTATATCAACAATTCTGGAATACATCAACTGGAAGAACAGCTTCTTCTTCTGCTATGTAAACGCCAGCACAAAAATAACCAGAGAAAAGGCTATGACAAGCATCAGAGACTTGAAGGGTTGACCCTGCCTACTGGGGTGTGAAAACACTTAGCTTTTTCACAGCCTTCCCAGCCCTCCTGTGTCAGTGTTCTCTATATTAGCTGACAAAGTCCTCTGAGGCAGCTCTAAGCGGTACAGTGATAAGATTTTAGGTTTCACTGGGTACTGAAGTCTTCAAAATCAAGATCAAAGTAAAAGACTTAGATAGCAATTCAACTTGGAAAACATATTTCCTAAAAAAGAAAATCAACTTACACAAAGCTCAACTTCAGTGAATTTGAGTTGTTCCTTGTCAAGGCTCAGGAGAAGAAAACACATTGTGAAAGCACCTTAAATGGACAGTAATGGAAGCAATCTAGATCGCATGAATGACTTGTTTTTTGGTACTGAACATCTGCTTGTTATTTGAAAGTATGTCACAAACAATAAACTTCAAGCTGCTCTTGCTGGTGTCGTCTTGATTCCTTATACTATTATCAAAATAAATAAAACACTTGAACTATGTGTGTCTTACAATAGTTCACTCTGCTCCCAAGGGCCTCATAAAGTTATTTTTTTTATTTTAATTTGAAAAAAAAAAACACACTAGTTTTAGACAACAATACCTTTGTGACTCCAAACATGTTCTTGGAAGCTACTGTATGTTCAACTGCCGTGAAGCAGCACTTAGCGAAACAGAATATGAATTCCATGTATAGTATATTATCATTGGTTGCATTTTTGTTCACAACAATAGGATATGTATTACATGTTAATAGAAGGCGAGGAAGCAATGGTGATTTTTTTTACTAGAGCAATTAAATAATGGCAATATTCTAATTTGCACTAATATGCACAAGATCATGTTTCTGACAGTAGCGTAAAACAAACATTACAGAAACAACATAAAACAAGCATTAGAGGTCTTATTGATGTAGGGCAAGCATACAAATCACAATGTATTGAAATGTGTATTACTACTATATTTATGCTTCACCTAATGACAAACATTACAATGGTATGCATCAGCATAGTGCTCAGAGTGGATGTGATATTCTCTTCTTGTGCTAGCCTAATAATTTCTTCATATTCTAATGACTCTGTGGCAAGTGGGTCTGCTTGCTATACTGGCTAATTGGGTTTGTCCCCTGAACTTGTGACACCACATATTGGATGGCAGGGAAGGAAAGGCACCATTGATAACTCCTGCTTCACTGGGGGGATGTTGCTGCTGCTGCACATTTATCCTTGGTAGCCTATTAGTGCCACTCCCATGTTTACCCCTGTCCAGCCTTAAGAGGTGATACTCCAGAATGGGAAAATAGAATCAAGAATCCTGGAAGACCATTGGTGCAACAGTAGAGCTACCACTCATGATGCCAGATTCAGCAACGAGCCTGGGTCATTGGAGGACCAGCCAGAAGGAGGAGAAGTGAGCACCCTAGAGCTGCTCTACTCCTCTGTGGAGGGACGGCTGTCATTCCTGCTGCAATATGGCCACCTAGGTTGCCACAGATAATAGTGTGGCCAGGAACACCAAGTAGGAGGGGAGGATGTCGGCTGGGGTCCAGAGCAGAAACACATCTCCGTGTGTGCATGTCTCCTTGGACCTCCCAGTATGCCACTATCCTCAAGGTTAGGGAGAAAATGGAAAATGGATCCCTGCTTCTGTTCCTGGCAATAGACCCCGGTGCCTAGCAACAGAATGACACTGAGGAGCCCAGACAGGACTGCCCAACACAATTTGTGCAGGCAGAGAGAGGCCGGCACTCTCTCCTTCCCTGCCTGGGGGTTAAACCACGGCTGGATGAGGGATGGTCCTCTGTGCACACCAGGGAGTTTGACTGAAGATGCAGGACATCTTGGGAGTCCCTGAAAGAGAGGTACATCTGTGGTGTTGGAGAGGGCATAGACAAAGAATAAATAAAAAAAAAAGAATCGTGGAAGACAGGCAGGATTCTATGACACAGAGGAGGTCTGGAGAGTGTTGACAGACCAAAACAGTAAAAAGAATTCAGTTTGAGATTCCTAGCATTCAGGTGGATAATACTAAGGCCTCTAAAGATAGAGCTGGGCAAGGAGGGTGGGGGACCAGGATTGAGTTCCACATTGCCAGCAAGAAGGAGAAGCTGGGTAAGAAGTAAACAGACTTTAAAAACTAATAAAATGTACTCCCTCTTTTGTATTCACCCTGCCACTAATTTTGGTATCCTCTGCAGAGACCAGTCTTTTCCTGGATGCCCTCCCGTATATTGCAGATTATTATATTAAAAAGGATCAGCCCCAGGACTGACCACAGAGGTACCCCACTAGTAACTTCTCTAACCCCTGAGTATTCCCCATTGACAACTGCCTACTGAGTTCTTCCCCATAGTTAGTTGGCAATCCATCTGGTTAATCTGTCTCCCGTTCCCCTGCTCTAGCTTTTTCACAAATCTCCTATGGGGCACCAAGCCAATGGTCTTGCTAAAGTCTGTCTCTTTCTTCACTCTCTTTGACAGCCTTCATCATCTATTGAAGAAGTCTATTAAGTTTGTCTGCCATGATCTGCCTCACATGAAACCATGCTATCTCTTATCCTGGAGCACATTGGCCTTCAGCCACTCAACTGTATGCTTTTTATAATGGTTTCTAGCAGTTCCTCAGGATTACGAACATATGAAATTAGCCAGCGGAAAAAGGCCATTTGATCTATTGAGTCTGCTCGATTATGCAGCTAGCAGCCCTATTCTGCAACTGCCTCTCCCTCTTCACCTCTCCCTCCCTTTATCCTCCCTCTTGCCCTGTCCCAGCCCCTTTTGAAGCAGCCCACTGTTTTACAGGTTACCACCTCCACCAGTAACGTGTTAAACCCTGCCACCACCCTCGCCGTAAAAACGTGTCTCCTTATTTCCCTTCTGAACCTTCCCCCCAATCTCATGTCATGTCCTCGAGTGTCCCTCCCCACCCTTGCCCTTAACAGTCCCACTGTGTCAGTCTTGTTTATTCCTCTCCTGTACTTAAATGTCTTGATCATACCTCCCCTTTCCCTCCTCTCCTCCAGCGAGTACATGTTTAACTCCTTTAGCCTACTCTCATAGGGTAAGTTCTCCAGCTTCTGGATCATCTTAGTTGGTCTGCACTGCACCCCCTCCAGTAATTTAACGTCCCATTTCAGGATTGAGATCAGGCTGATCAGTGTGTAGTTCCCTGGACCTACACAGAAAAACTTTGCATGTACAGTAGGTTTCCTGGGCCCTCAGCTCCCTCCCTCTCGTGTGCAGTGGGAACACACTGTCCACTCTTCAATCCAATGGAACCACCCTGTCTCTATGGAACAGTTAAAGAGTTCAGTTAGTGGTTTACCCTAGGAACCAGACCACCTCACTTAGGAAAAGAAAAGAAAGGAAAGGAAAGGGGAAATTGTTTAACCAGCAAAGGCACACTAAGTCGAAGCTTGTTTCCAGGTGCAACCTAGGAGCACAAGGAAGATAAGTGACTTGCTTAGGGTCACATAGTATGCAAGTGCGGGCTGATAGGATTTAAACCAAGGTCTCCAGGTTTGGAGCTCAGTGCCCTTAACCACTATGCTGTACTGCCTCCAAAGAAGGAGGCACCCTAAGATGTGGTCCGTCTGGACCTGGTGACCTGTTCAACTTTAGGGTCTCAAGTTTCTTGAGTACCCTCTCCATTGCTATTCCTCCTATCTCTAATCCATGCAAACATACCCCTCCCCAGCAAGAATTCCACACTCTGGGAGTAATACCCTTCTCCTTCGTAAAGACTGAGCAGAAGTTCTTGCTTAGAATATTTGCTGTCTTCTTATCAAGTTCCTCTGTTCCCCTTCCTGTGTTTAGTCAGAAAATTCCCCTCTTTGCCTTTTGCTTTTCCTTGACATAGTGGAAGAAAGCTTTGTCCCCTTCCTTTATACCCTCTACTGTTTTCAGCTCGACTTCCCCTTTTGCTTTTTTTACAAATATGTTGATCTCCCATGCTTCTATATGTAGAAGTTCCCTATTTCTCATTTGCTGGTCCCTCTTGAACATCTCTCTTTATGGTCTCTTTATCTTTACTGCCTCTGCTACTTCTTTCTATAACAAATGTAGTCTTTTGTGCTTTTTTTTCCTACATGCTTGAACCAGGAGCTAGTTGCTTCTGTAATCTCTGCTTGATAATTTCCCATTTTTATTATTGTTAAACTGTTTCTTATCTGTTATGGACTACAGTATGGGTTTATTCTGTACCAGATATACTGTATTTCGTATTACTCCTATCTGTATGTAATAGTCATTGTTGTTGTGTATTTCTTCCATTATATCTCTGTAACTGCATCACAAACCAAATTCTCTGTACTCTCCCCAACACACTTGGAAATAAACTATTGCACTGCTGTGTGTCTTTTCTGGTCGAATATTTTAAATAATAAATCATAAATAAAGATATTATGCCATGACATAACTAGAAAACATAGAATTTGTTTCTGTTTAGGATGGGGTGAGGCATTCATAACTCACTTGGGACTTTACCATATTCATTTGGGGTCAGCCTCCTTACTCATGGAAATAAACTCCATATTGCAAGGCAGACCATTGTGTTTCTCTTCTTTTTCTGCTTGAATCCCAGTTTATGCATCTAAAATATGCTGCCCCCATTTCTTCCCTGAAAAATGGTTAATCTAAGTCCTTATCTAAATGTCTCAATACATAATTGCTTTAAGTAGTTGATCAAATGCGTATACCTTTTAGTTCTTTAAGTATCATTTTTTTGTTCCTATCTATCACGGACCTGCCTATCGGCTTGGTCATTCTGCTCCTGTCCCTGCAATTTGTGCTGTCCACTGCTCACCCCAACATAGCCTCTTCCAGACCTCCAGCAACCAGCTAGCCTCACAGCTCGCCCTGGCTGGGCTCAAGCTAGGTTGCAGCAGCCTGGTCCAGGACACATTTGCCTACTTTTGCTGCTTTGTTGGTCCTGGGGTGAGGGTGGGGGATGCATAAGACAGAGACATGGATGTGGGCTGTTGGGACATTATCAACAGTCTGGGCATAAATTCTACTTCCCTTTTTTATCCTCACACCTACAGATCAGTAATGTGTGTCCCACTTCATACATGCTAGTCATACGGAGAGGAAACAGATATCATGTGGTCACCCATGACATAAAGACAACCCTAGAACTGCAGAAGATGCTAATTCATCAGTCAGTTGCTTCCTCCCAACTCAGCACCTAAGTGCGCTGCTTCCACAGAACTTGCATGGCTCCAGTGGCCCAGGTGAGTAGGCCGTGCACATGGAACACCCACAATGGAGAACTATGAGCTCTACCAGTAATATCTGGCTGGGCAATACACCAGTTATTTCAATGGAAATAATACAGAGCATAATGTATGGGCAGCCATACACAACAGGCGAGTTACATAGAAACATAGAATTTGATGGCAGATAAGGACTGCTTGGCCCACCTAGTCTGCCCATTTCCCTACCTAACAGATAAGCTGCAGATCCTAGTTAACCAACAGCCTACTTCCTCCTACCCCACACTAGAATTGCTTTATGTCTGTCCCATGCATTCTTGAATTGCTTCACTGTTTCTGACTCTACGACCTCCTCAGGAAGCCTGTTCCATGCATCCACAACCCTCTCTGTGAAGAAATACTTCCTCACATTACCTCTGAGCCGTCCCCCCTCTATCTTCAAATTGTGCCCCCTTGTTCTTGCACATCTCTTTTTCCGAAAGATGCTACCCTTTTGGACTTTGTTAATTCCCTTGAGGTATTTGAAAGTTTCTATCATGTCCCCCCTCTCCCTCCTTTCCTTGAGGATATACATCTTAAGCTCCTTTAGTCTTTCTTCATATGTCTTCTGGCACAGACCCTGCACCTTTTTGGTTGCCCTTTTCTGGACAGCCTCCACCCCGTTTATGTCTTTGCAGAGATGGGGTCTCCAGAACTGTACACAGTACTTCAGATGTGGACTTACCAACTGTCTGTACAGAGGGCCAACAACTTCCTGTTTTCTACTGGTGATGCCTCTCCCTATGCATCCCAGTATCATCCCAGCCCTCCTTACTGCCTTCTCACATTGCTGGCTCCCCTTTAGGTCATCTGATATGACTACCCCCAGGTCCGTTGTCATTTCTGTTGTTGTCAGTATCTCACCCCCCATTGTGTACTCTTCCCCTAGGTTTTTGTTTCCCAGGCGCATTACTTTGCACTTGTTTGCATTGAATCTAAGCTGCCATACATTTGACCATTCCTCCAACCTTGCCAAGTCTCTTTTCATCCTTTCCATCCCACCTTGTGTATCAACCCTGTTGCAGATCCTTGTGTCATCTGCAAAGAGACATACTTTCCCTTCCAGCCCCTCTGCAATGTCACTTGTAAAGACATTAAAAAGGACCAGCCCCCGTACTGAACCCTGCGGTACCCCACTAGTAACCCTCCTTTCTTCACTGTGGACTCCATTTACTATTACCTGCTGTGTCCTGTTGTCCAGCCAGTGTTTTATCCAGGCTACCACCCTGGGACCCACTCCCAAGCTGGCTAATTTGTTTATTAATCTTTTGTGTGGGACTGTGTCAAATGCCTTGCTAAAGTCTAGGTAGGCCATGTCCACAGCCCCTCCCTGGTCTACTACTTTGGTCACCCAGCCAAAGAAATCAATTAGATTTGTCTGACATGACCTTCCCACTGTGAATCCATGCTGCCTTAGGTCCTATGCCTCACTGGCCTCTAGGTACTCAACAGTTCTTTCCTTCAGAAGTGATTACATCATTTTCCCTACCACTGAGGTCAAACTGACAGGTCTGTAGTTTCCTGCCTCTGTCTTGCTCCCACTTTTGTGAAGGGAAATCACATCCACCCTCCTCCAGTCCTCAGGTGCCACACCATCCTCCCATGATTTATTAAAAAGGGTAGTCAGTGGTGTTACTAGTTATTCCCTTAGTTCTTTTAGAATTCTGGGGTGAATCCCATCAGGCCCCATTGCTTTATCCACCTTCAGTTTTAGGAGTTCTTTCAGAACCCTTTCTTCTGTGAAAGAAACATAGAAACATAGACTTTGACGGCAGATAAGGACCGCTAGGCCCATCTAGTCTGCCCATTTCCCTACCTACAGGATAGGCCGCAGATCCTAGTTAACCAACAGCCTATTTCTTCCTACCCACCACAAGAATTGCCTTATGTCTGTCCCATGCATTTTGAATTCTCCACAGTTTTAGACCCCACAACCTCCTCAGGAAGGCTGTTCCACGATCCACTACCCTCTCTGTGAAATAATACTTCCTCACATTGCCCTGAACTGCCCTCCTTCTATCTTTAAATTGTGTCCCTTGTTCTTGCAAGTCTCTTTTTCTGAAAGATGCTACCCTCTTGGACTTTGTTGATTCCACTGAGGTACTTAAAAGCTTCTATCATGTCCCCCCTCCTTCTTTCCTCAAGGGTATACATATTAAGCTCCTTTACTCTCTCCTCATACGGCTTCTCTTGCAGACCCTGCACCATTTTAGTTGCCCTCCTCTGGACTGCCTCTATCCTGTCTATGTCCTTGCAGAGATGGGGTCTCCAGAACTGGACACAGTACTCAGATGGGGTCTCACCAACTGTCTGTACAGAGGATAACAACTTCCTGTTTTCTGCTGCTGATGCCTCTCCTTGTACATCCTAGTATACCCCAGCCCTCTACTGCCTTCTCACATTGCTTGCTAACCTTAAGGTCATCTGATATGATTACCCCAGGTCCCTTTCCTTTTGTTGTTGTTACTACCTCCCCACCCATTGTGTATTCTTCCCTGGGTTCTTGTTTCCCAGGTGCATTATTTTGCACCCTTTGCATTGAATCCTAGCTGCCATACTTCTGACCATTCCTCCAACCTTGCCAAGTCCCTTTTCATCCTTTCCACACCTCCTTGTGTATCAACCCTGTTGCAGATTTTGTGTCATCTGCAAAGGCATACTTTTCCTTCCAGTCCCTCTGCAATGTCACTGATGAAGACATTAAAAGGACTGGACCCAATCTGAACCCTGCGGTGCCCCACTAGTAACCCCCTTTCTTCAGAATGGACCCATTTACAATTACCTTCTGTGTCCTGTTGTCCAGCCAATGTTTTATTTCAGGCTACCACCCGGGTCCCACTCCCAGGCTGGTTAATTTGACTATTAATCTTTGTGTGGGACTGTGTCAAATGCCTTGCTAAAGTCTAGGTAGGCCATGTCCACAGCCCCTCCCTGGTCTACTACTGCCACCCAGTCAAAGAAATCTATTAGATTCGTCTGACATGACCTTCCCCACGTGAACCCATGCTGCCTTGGGTCCTGTGCTCCACTGGCCTCTAGGTACTGACTGTTCTTTCCTTCAGAAGTGACTCCATCACTTTCCCTACCACAGAGGTCAGACTGACAGGTCTGTAGTTTCCTGCTTCTGTCTTGGACCCACTTTTTGTGAAGGGAATCACATCCTCTTCCTCCAGTCCTTGGGTACCACACCATCCTCCATGATTTATTAAAAAGAGTAGCCAGTGGTTTCACTAGTTCCTCCCTTAATTCTTTTAGAATTCTGGGTGAATTCCATCAGGACCCATTGCTTTGTCCACCTTCAGTTTTAGGAGTTCTTGCAGAACCCTTTCTTCTGTGAAAGGACTGGGATCGACCCCCCTATCAAGAGTGCTTCTGTTAATTGGATTAGGCACTTCCCCCTCCTCTTTTGTGAATACTGAGCAGAAGGACTAATATTAACCCCCCTATCCAGAGTGCTTCTATTGACTGGATTAGTTATCTCCCCCTGCTCTTTCATTGTGAATACTGAGCAGAAGTATTAGTTTGGTATCCCTGCTTTTTCACTGTCGCTCTCTGCCCAACCACCTTCCTCTTTATTCAGCGTCAGTATCCCTGCCTTAGTCTTTGTTTGCTCCCTAATGTACCTATAAAAGGTTTTATCCCCCTTCTTAACCAAGTTGGCTATCTTTTCCTCAGTTTGGGCCTTTGCTATTCTGACTACCTTTCACGCTTCCTTCTGCTTTAACTGGTACAGTTCTCTGTCCTGCTCCTTCTGTGTTTCCTTGTACTTCCTGAATGCTATCTTTTTCTCCCTTACCTCCCCCACCAGTTCTTTTGAGAACCATAGTGCTTTTTTCTTTCATTTTGATTTATTTATCTACTTCATACAAAGGCTTGTTGCCTCTGTGATGGCGGTTTTGATGTTTCCCCATTGTTGCTTCACCCTACCTTCTTGCCTGTTTGCTAGTGCTTTTTTGAGGCAATCTCCCATTTTGACAAAATCAGCCCTCCTGAAGTCCAGTACCTTAACTTTTGTGTGGCTTTGTCTCTACAGCTAAGTTTATCGTGAACCACACTGTTTGGTGGTCGCTTGTTCCCAGATGGCTACCCACTTCAAGATCAGAGATCCTCTCTCCATCCCCATTTGAAAGTACCAGGTCTAAGATTGCTCCCTCCTGAGTGGGTTCCAAAACTAGCTGTCTGAGTCATGCCCCCTGTAGCTCATCGAGAATGGCCCTGCTCTTGGATGTGGCTGCAGCAAAGGTGCTCCAGTTAACATTTGGCATATTCAGGTCCCCCATCAGCAATATCTCCCCTTTCTCTGCCATCCCAAGGATGCCTTCTATCATTTCCTTGTCCATTTCCTCCCCCTGAGACTGGGGTCTGTATACAATCCCTGTGCAGAGTGTGGAGCCATTTCCAGTCTCCATGGTGACCCACAGTGCCTCCTCTGCTCCCTGTTTACCCTTTAGTTCTGCTGCTTTGATCCCTTCCCTTACATAGAGAGCTACTCCTCCTCCTTTTCTTCCCTCCCTGTCCCTATTGGCATCATAAGGTTTCCAAGGCAACCACTGAACCTTGAAAGCAAAGTTCAAGAGGTTCCCCACTGCCACAGAAACCTCAAGATGCCAATAGAGGCTTGTCTGTGTATGGCTAGCTATACATTATCTTTTATAGTGTAAGAACACCATACATCAAAGTCTGTGTTAAAACTGAGTCAGACTTGGCTAGAAAAATGAAAACACTTATTTTTGGGTGCCGAACAATGTTCATCTAGTGGAGCTGGACACTCCACTTAGGTGATAAGTTCTTCCCTCACTCAATGTTTCGTAATTAGAAAGAAAATTGCAGCTTTCAAGATTGAAAAACCTGTACTGTGTGTGTCAGTGTCAGCAATCTGAGCTGCAGCTTCAGCAAGGTGGCCCTGTGCAGTGGTTCTAAGTTGTTGTGCTGCAGTAGTGACATCTGTACTGCAGCAAAAGAACATTTAGCCATCACTACTGTAGCCCAACCAAGGTATTCCATGCACAGATTTCAGTGCAGAACTATGTTGTACCATACACTATAAAAAGTAGATTGCTGCAAGAAGCCAAAAAAAAAAATACCTGAGCAATTAAAACAACAGCAATCAAATCTGAATTGTGCAAGCACTGTACCACGTTATATACAGACAGCAGAAATACAATGATGCCATCAGCTCCAACAGAAATAAAATGTTTAGAGTCAAGAGTTCCTTCTGGTTACCCACAGTATAAGATAAAGTATCTTATCTCTTTTGCTATCATCCCCAGTTCTCTCTCAGTGTTGCTCAGTGGAAACTCTGTTAAATTAATAGTCGACATTGTTAATTTCCTGTACATGATGGTAACAACTGCATTGCTTATTCCCTGCAGATAATGATGGTGACATTCTGAAACTAGCTTAACCCACTGCCTAATCAACTATCCTTTCACCCTTCCTAATAGTACTGTGCTTGAACTTAGCCTAGAAACAAATGACTGAAAATCTTTTGGATCTGTTGGTCCAGAAATATAACGAAGACAAAAGATTTTACAAACTTATTATGTAATTTGAATGCAAGAGCATGCATCAACACTGTCCTAATATGGCTTTTGCTCAACAGTTGCAGCTCCTTGAGATTCTGGCTCTCAGACAGTAGAGAATGCCAATGCCTCGCTGGCCTCGGTAGGGAGGAATACTCAAGAGATTAGAAATATACAAAAGAACAAGCTGATCATGGGGGGCCTGTCAACAAAGATGCTCAGCATTTTTTAATTAAATGTTCTTCGTAAATGCTCCCCTTGGGGAGGCGGGTAAACAGAAACAGATTTTGTAGATTAAAAGGGCCAATTAAAGATCTAAACATTATTTCTAAAGGGTCTTGGCAATTTCAAAACATTAAAATATCGATTTGACAAGCAAATGGAAATTGCTGAATTTCTAGACATGCAGAGCCTTAAAGACTTGCTTTTTTTATTAGATTTAAAGAGCAACTAGTGCCCCAAGGAAAACATTAAACAATATAATATTTAGACAGAATATAACTTACAATGAAAATCTTTTCAGTACTAGTCTCCCCCAGGTCCAATATTATTAAGGATATATGCATGAAAATTCAGTCCTTGCTCCTCAGAGTTTATCTGCACCAGCTTGTCATTCCCCACTTGTAATCACAATCCACTCTTGATGACATCACAACCTGCTGCCAACCACGTGACTCTGATGTCACAATCAATGGATCATAGCTACAGTGCAGGAAGAAGCCACCTTAGCACCCTATATCTACCACCCTGTTCATATTACAGGACAGTTTATTTAAACCAGTTCAGTAAGAGTAACTGTTCTTGAAAGCTGTTTCTGTCCACATTGCTGTTGCTGCTGCTAACCTGGTTCTCCCTGTCATCTGTTCCTATTGAATTCCGAGATTTTTTTTGTTTGTATTCCTAAATTCACTGAATGTATTCCATGGGCTTTGCATCAATCACTGTGAACTGTAAATAACAAAGATGGATGTGTCAATTTTTGATGGTACTATAGTGTGTGGTTTCCAAAGTTATCATGTTATCATAAAATAGCAGTTGCCTGGTGTGTCTGATATCAAGCAGATGCATGCCTTTCAATAAAGTAATTTTGCAACAGTGGTATCTCTGTGATTTATTGGGTTACAAATCATTCCAGATTTGACTTCCCCTGGTGTCCAATGGCATCCCCTCCCTCACCCTGCCTGTGCCAAGCACTTACTGGTATTTAGTGGACCCATCCTCCCTCACCCCCACTATGCTTAGTATGCAGTGATCTCCCCTTCTACCCCCTCTCATACTAAACACTACCTGGTGATCAGAGGCACTCCCCCTCTTGTTCTGTGCCAAGGACTGCTTGGTGTTTAAGGACACGCCCACTATTCCATGTTAAGAACTCCCTGGTATCCCCTGCTCCACTAGAACCCCATCTAAACTTTCTCTACTGTCAACAGGCCCCTGTACTACTCTCCTCCTTTCGGATATTGACCAACATAGCCAACCATCACCTTCTAGACTGAACACTGTCCTAATTCAAATGCCACTAAAAATATGATATCAGAAAGGTTCAACAGTATTTTAATTCAGACGGCGACTGGCTGGGAAGGTGAGTGGTGGGCTGTGTCATTCACTTTCTAAATGGAAGGGAGATGCTAAAGGGGTTGGGACATGCAGAGGCTGCCAGAAACTTTTCTTCTGTCACCAAAAGGAGCCAGTATAAGTGAAGGGAATCACAAAATTGGTCAAAGGTTTTTTTTTTTGTTTTGTTTTTTTCTTAATTTAAGCACCTGACATCACTGTCCCTTTTGCCAACAGGAATCAGGACTGGTAATGACAGCCCCCCCCCCCCTTACCCCATTCAAACTCGAGGAACTGGTCTTGAGCAGTACTCCAGTCCCATCCCCTGCCCCATGTTAAGTAATCCTTGGTATCCAATGGAATCCCCCTCCTAGTCCTTAAGTAACATTTGGTATACAGTGGAATCCCTGTCCCTGATCCTATTCCATGTCAATCACTGCCTAGTGTCCAGTGGTACCCTCTCCCCCATGCCCCTGGTGTCCAGGGAAAGATCCCCCCAGTGCTTCTGGTGTCTCTGTCGCAATTCCCCCCAACCCACCCTAGATTGTGATTGTCCCTTCCCCCTTCTCACATCCCCAGCAGCCCACCATCTGATTAAAATAGTGCTAAACTGCATAGTTGTCTAGTGTTATTTTTATAAGATTGTGACCAGCTGAGGAAGTAAGAAGAGGGATTAGCTATCACCATCACCATCAGGAGGGGAGAAGGTAGGGTCCTCACACTGGGAATCATGCCTCTCAATCTTTTATCATCCAAATGTGTGACATGTTGTGTGACAACTGGACAAAATGTGTGACACATCATCAAACATGACACTGCAAGCTCAGAATACTGTAGAAATAAGTGCACTAATATTTATAATGTTTGCTGATAACCTAACATCTTATATTATTATACATGTCGGCTTAAAAGTCTCAGTGGTCAGTGTGGAATGTCACCTTCTTAATGTGGGACAGAGGGTTTCTGAGGGATAAAATGAGTGATGTACTTCGTAATGTGTTACAGTTGAGAGGTATGCTGGGAATGGGCTGCCAGTGGCTAAGCGGATGTATTGGCTAGTTCATGTAACAAGTGTTTGGTAGCCTAACTCCACATTTCCCTCACTGGCAGGAGCCAGGACCGGCAAGGGGAAGAAACCTTTTTTTTTTTTGTAATGCAATCAGGCTCTTGTCCCCTTCATGTTTGAGCCCAGTCACTAAATAGTTAATGGTTAACATATGAGCCCTGAGTCCTGGAATTTTTCAGGCTCCCTTCCCCTCCAGTGCTAGTTTGCTGAGTCATGGTGCATGCCCTGTTCATGTGCTCAGTGGCTGATCATCAGCTGGAAGATTGCTGCCATTCCAACCCAGGGCCAGATTAAAGGACATGGGGGCCCTACGCCAAGCCATACTTTGTGGGCCCCTCCATATCAAGAAATGCTCAAACTCCAGGGCTGGCAGGGGAGTAGCCAAGCCGTAGCCCATAGGACCAGACCTTCATTTGGATTCAAACATTTTGAGCAAATATGCCTTAACTCAACTGGCCATGGATACAAATGTGCCCCAAACAGCATGTATCTATGTTTGTGCCTTCAGTTTTGGAAATCCTGGCTACTCCCCTGGCTGGGAGGCCCCTATTGGCCTTAAGGCCCTAAGCCATGGCTTGATTGGCATAATAGTTAATCTGGCCCTGTTCCCACCCAAAAATTAAATGGAAGCAGCTTGCACTGGACAGGACCAGTTCCTGAGCTGAGTTAAACAGCTTAGATGATTGCAGATATCCTGGCCTAAAGGAAGAGAAGCAGGGTGTTCAGCAGCTTCTTCACCTCCATTCTCTTTGGGGGGAAGAGGTGCTTTCTGGCCAAAGGCAGCAATGAAGCTGAAAAAAAGAAATGGGAATGAAGGAAAGGGGGAGAGAGAGCGAGAGAGAGAGAGAGACAGAGATAAAAAAAAAAATGAAACATGACATCAGAGAACAGAGAGAAGTGAGTATAATAGCACAGAGACTGAAGAGTCCAGAGGCCCTATGGTTTTACTGCGAGAGAAGCATGTAGATAGAGAATTGGGGGTCTCCCCTCAAACGAGTCGCTTGAAGGTTCATGAAAACCCAATCCAGTTTTTGAGGTATTTGAGGATGGCATCCTTAGACCACACATACTGAGCAAAGGAGGAGTCAGAGCAATATCCTCTTACATCTGTTGATGCTGTATGATCCAGAAGAGGTCACATGTATGCTGTGTATTGCCATTATGGTACGTGTCTGTGCGCTGGGTGGCTCAGGAAAGTTTGCCCCATAGAAAGCAGCAGTCAAGGGTACAACTGGTTGTCAGGAAGCCTGGGGAGAGTTACCAATGTAAACTCAAGTCTTTCAGGAGGACAGACACTAACGACAGACCCCAAGTACTCCAGAGGGTGACTCACTGTAGCAGTATAGTAAAATGTCTAGCTCTGAGAGGTAGCAGTTGAAAGATCAGATGTGCTGCTGGTATATAGTTAGAGGGCTACAATACCTGTGTAGAGTGATTTCTGGAAGGACCTTTCAAGAATGCCCTATGCAAATTTTTGCCACTATAAATATATCTGCACCACTTGGGGGACCGTACATCTGTGTTGTAGCCATTAAAAAAGGAAAGTTAGCACTAAAATCTTCATACACAAGTGCTGGGCTGGTCCCAATCTGAACTTTGTGCACAAAAAAACATTTTGTTTACTTACAGTTTACTACAGTATAGTAGATTGTCTCCACAAGGACATAGACAGGATGGAGGCAGTCCAGAGGAGGGCAACTAGAATGGTGCAGGATCTGCACCAGATGCCATATGAAGAGAGACTAAAAGAGCTTAATATGTATAACCTTGAGGAAAGGAGGGAGGGGGGACATGATAGAAACTTTCGAGTACCTCAAGGGAATCAACAAAGTCCAAAAGGGTAGCATCTTTCAGAAAAGATGTGTAAAAACAAGGGGCACAATTTGAAGATAAGGGGTGGCTCAGGGCAACATGAGGAAGTATTTCTTCATGGAGAGGGTGGTGGACACATGGAACAGCCTTCCTGAGGAGGTTGTGGGGTCAAAAACAGTGGGGGAATTCAAGAATGCATGGGACAGATATAAGGCAATTATAGTGGGGGGGTAGGAGGAAGTGGGCTGTTGGTTAACTCGGATCTGCAGCTTATCCAATAGGGAAAGGGAAAGGGAACATTGTTTAACCAGAAGTAGCACACTAAGCCAAAGATTGTTTCCAGATGTGACCTGGGAGGACAAGGAAGTTAAGTGACTTGCTCAGGATAACACAGTATGCACCTAGGTGGCTGTGTGATTCAAACCAATAGGTAGGGAAATTTATTGATTTATGTCTTTGATTATCGAGTAGGTACACTGGTCCGAGGGACCATTTTCAGGCATGACCCGAGCCATAAAAGATGGCAAGGTTAAGCATAGTTACAGTCTTTTACAATTAATCAGAAGTTAAGCACTTTACATACAAAAAAAGCTAGATACATGAAGTATAGGCATCAGGGCCATAACGCTGTTTGTGTTAGGCAACATATACAATCACAAGAGCAGGATACATACGATTAATCTTAGGTCAAGCATTTTACATACAGAAATATAGATACAGGAATTTTGGCATCAGGTCATGCACTTTCACATACTGATATAAATACAGGAATATGGCTACAGGATATGAAATACATTCGGGATAAGATAGCCTTGCTCAATAGAAGAGGGTGCAGTAGTCCTGCATCACCCCTATTCAACTCACCCTTGAGCACTACTGATGATACGGAGAGAGAGGGAGAGAGAGGTCAGCAAAACAAGTAGAAGCCCCTAACAGAGTAGTTTTGTGTGGGGTTGAAGTTGCTGGTTGAGGGAGGGGTGCTACCCTGGCAAGCAAGAGTACTGGACCATGTCAATAAGCCAGGTTTTGAAGAGGGATTTGAAGGCAGAATGGGTGTTGCATGAGCAGATTGTAGCAAGGATCCCATTCCATAGTGTGGGGGCAGCAACAGATAAGGCTTTCTCAACCATGCTGGTAGAGACCCTTGGTACCTCATGGGAAGGTACAAAGGATGAGCAGAGTCTCAGTGAAAGGGTTCTAACCTTGACTAGGGGAGCAAGAAGGAACACATCATAGCTTCTGATGGTACTATCCACGATACAGCCAAGGTCAAAGTCAAAGTGGTCTTGGAGGGGTAGCCAGTCAAGGGTTCTGTAGAGGTCGCAGTGATGGGTTGAGAACAGTGCCATAAGAGCAAAGCGGCAGACACTGTTGTAGGTGGATGTGAGTCTGGATTTGAGGGCAGAGGATGCATGAGAGTAGATGGGGGAGCAGTAGGTGATGATTGGCAATAGGTTACCCTGGACAATTACAGTTTGAGCCTCAGGGGTTAGTAGGAGGCATAGACGATAGGCGGCCCCTAGTTTTTGATTCACCCTGTGAACCACAGTGTTGATGTGGTCTGAGAAGGTTAGTGCCAGGTCAAGTGTTACCCCTAGGTATTTGAAAGAGGCAACGTTTTCTATATCTGGGCCATCAGGTGGTAGTACATGGAGGGAGGAGCCAGAATAGTGAATCTTGGTGAGGTGGGGTTTGGATGCAAATAGCAAGTTTTTTTCCCCCTATTAACCAATAACAGGATAGATGAGAACCAGCTAGAAGCACTGCCATAGTTCTGGGTGAGGACTGAGGAGACCTGGACGATGGACTTGTGACTGTGGAATATAGCAAGGTCATCTGCATACAGAAGCGATTTACAATTTAGGCTATCAGATGGGAGAGAACTAATGAAAATGGAGAAAAGTAGTGGGGCCAGGATAGAACCCTGGGGAACGCCAGTAGAGACAGGTAGAGTCAGGAGAGACAACAGAGCCAATGTAAACTGATTGGGAGTGGCCCGAGAGGTAGCTCCTAAATCAATCAGTGGTCTCAGGGGAGCAACCAGGAGGTGCGGCTTGGAGGGGAGGAGTGCATGGCTGACCATGTATAACGCCTTAGTGAGGTCCACGAAGACAGCCCTGGTAACATGCCCACGATCCATACTGGTAAAGACATGGCCAGTAAAGAGCGCAAGAGTAGATGTGGTCCGGTGATTTTTGCAAAAGCCGTGCTGTTGGCTACATATAAGACTGTGTTTGCTTAAGTGTTCCAGCAGTTGGCAGTGGGTGATTTTTTCTACCAGTTTACTTAGGTGGGGAGGACTGAAATAGGTTGGTAATTTTCGGGCGAGTGGGGGTTCCCGGCTTTGAAGATAGGGACTACTTTGGCAGATTTCCATGTATCCAGCATGGAAGAGTTAGACAGGGCCAAGTTGAAAATTAAAGTGAGAGGCTTGGAAATAGCAGGGGAGATGAGTTTCAGCAGAGTAGGTGATAGACCGTCCGGACTCAGGCTGCCACAGTTTGGGAGATTCCTTAGGAGTTTGACGGTGTCCTGAATGGTTATGGTCTTAAAGTGAAAGTTGGCAAAGCCTTGGGAGGAGGAAGGTGGCTGCAGGCATCTGCTGGTGCCTGGCGTGGAGAGTGGGCTGCCAGTGAGTTTGCCGAGATGGGCTGACAGATCCGTGAATTTTATGTTGAAGGACTGGGTTATCTCAGATGGCTCAGTCAGAGAGCCAGAGGGGGAATTGAGTTTGATCACAGACCTGTTGGTACAGGGGTTGGTGAGAGAGCTAAGGGAGGCCCAGAATTTCCTAGGATTGCCTAGGATTTCCTTCTGAAGGTTAATGTAATGATTCCGTTTTAGGGATTTGGCCAGCTGTTTACTTTGATTTCTCAGACACCTGTATTTGCTCCACAAGAAAGGGGAAGGGATGATTTATAATCAGCCCACTTGCGATCTTGAGCTTTCATGAGTATCAGAAGTTCCTTAGTGATCCAGCGTCTGCATCCCCCTCCTTCGTCTTTAGGGGGAAGTGTTTGTCCTGAATCTTCAGAATAACATTTGTGAAATAAGCCACTGTTGAAGACAAGTCTGGTTGAGTGTACAGATGGGACCAGTTTATAGCCCTAACTTCATTCAGAATGACAGCGGCATCAGGACTATGGAAATTGTGGAAGGAGATGTACTTGTGTGGAGGGCGTTTAGACTTTGAGGACCAGATGATGTAGGTGGGAGAGTGGTCACTTATGGAGTCGGCGAGCATCCCAGCTTGAATTACATTGTCTTCCTTATTGGTGACTATCCAATCCAGCAAGGTATGTGATGAGGTGTGAGTGTTTAGCCTGGTTGGAACTGAGATTGTCTGAACCAGGTTGTGCTGTTTCAGTAGACTGGCGTAGTCTGGTTGCTGGGTGCTTAACCAGTTAAGGTTAAAGTCCCTGAGGAGCATTGTGTCTCTGATGGGGGGGGGGGAGCTGAGACTGGACAGAAGGTTCTGGAGGCCATCAGCACCCCCTGCTGGAGGGTTATAGCAACATTCCAGGAAGAGCTTTTTGGAGGAGCCCAATACCAACTCGGCAATGAGCCACTCACTAGGGGAGGATGGATCAGAGCTACGGGAGATGGTGGCAGATAGGGATTCCTGTAGGTAAATTGCTACACCACCACCCTTTTTCTTACCCGCCCTGTCATGGCAGAGCATAGTGTAGCCAGCCAGTTGGCAAATGGCGTCAGAGATGTGTGGCTTTAGCCAAGTTTCTGAGAACCCGATAAAATGAGGTTTGTGTAGGGCTACCCATGCTTGAAGCTCCAAGTATTTTGAAGGGAGGCTACATAAATTTAGGTGGGCAATTTTTAGTCCTTGAGAGTTGGACCAGATAGTATGAGAGGAGGTGATGGGGGTATTTACCGGGCCAGGGTTGGTCTCGATGTCACCAGCAAGTAATAGCAAGGAGAATAGGAGAAGGTAGGGGAGAGCTGTCCAGGGGGAGGGGGACGAGCAGGAGTACAGGAAGGACCCAAGACATTTATCATACCCAGATAGGAACAAGAGGGTAAGTGGGCCATTATTTGAACATTCCCACCTAAGTTGTAAGGGAGGGCAGGTCAAGCTGCAGTCGGAGAGACAGTGGACATGTGCTGGTTAGCTTGATCATGTGCTAATATTGTGGCACAAGAGTCTGCCACTCACAGACAGCTGAGTAGTGAGGCTGTCAGCAGGGGTAGAAATAAATAATTAATTGCCAGAATAACTAGAGGGGTGTCCTAGGTAGCTGGAGATACTGCATCTGCGTTGTAGGGTAGCAAGAGATCTGTCAAGACACAGGAAATCTGGTATCTGATAGCCACTGGGGAGTCCCAGAGAGTTAGGAAATTGGCTAAGGAGGGGTTGGGTGGCAATGAAGCTAGCTCAACTTAGTGAGTCTAACAAGTAGATGATCAGCAGAGACAAAAGAGGCAAGCTCAAACTAGTGAGTCTAACAAGGAGGATCAACAGGGACAAAAGGTACAAGTACAGAGTGGTATAGCCTGTGACAAATAAGGTCACCACAAAGGGAGGAATTGATGTCCATTTCCCGCTACTGGTGGAAGGGCATAGCCTGCAGATGGAGAAATCAGTACTTAGGAAAAAAAAATACAAGGTGCATCACGGGCCACATGTCCCACAGTACCTATAAATTACAAGCCAGCCAAGGGTGGGCGGGGAGCCGATGTACAGTGTCAGCAGGAAGCAAGCACACAGCAGCAGCCCTGCAGCGCAGTGTGGCTATAGTCCAGAATGGGTAGACTTGGTGGGCCAAGCGGTCTTTATCTACCATCAAAGTCTATGTTTCTCTGTCTATGTTTCTACTGTATCATAGGTTCTACAGAGAAGAGTAGGTATGAGCCTATCAAGCTTGTCCACTGTGTTCAAGGGAAAACACCAAAGAATCCTCCCACTACTAAATGCTTCTGTGATTGGGAATTAAAACTGTTTAAGGCTCCCACAATCAACTATTTCCTTTGGCAAGCTGTTCTACTCACTCATGACTCTCTCACTGAACAATCCTCTTCTCCTTTCTTTTTTTATAGTGATTGCCCCAAGTTGATTATTGTGTCCTTGTGTCACGTTTGCCCTATTATTGAGTTCTAAATGTAGACTTTGCATTGTGTCTGTGCTGGATATAGTCTTATACACTGCTATCAGGTATTGTCTTATCCTTCTAATCTCCAGGTTGCAAAGTCCATGCTCCTTCAAGCTATTCTCATTGACAATCCCTCAAGCTCCTTAATCATGTAAGTTATCCTCCTCTGTATCTCATCCTCTTTGAGAATGTCACACTTATTTTGTGATGACCAAAACGGGACACAATACTCAGTGTGTGGTCTCACCAAGGCTTTATATATGGGAATAATTACCCCCCTATCTCTGCCGGTAATGTTCTTAATGCATGATAGTTTTTTATTGCATTTGAAGATAGCCTCATCGTACTGTCCAGAAATCATGACGTTATCTGTGACTCTTATTCTGCGGTCCTATTCACTGATTAATTCCCTTAGTTCAACTCAGCCCATACTATATTTAAAAACTATATTATTTTTCCCAAAATGCATGACCACACATTTTTCTTGACTGAACCTCATCTTATTATTTAATGCCCATGTAAATAAGCCATACAGTTCAGCTTGTAGCTTTGCCGCCTCCTCACAGTTATTAACTCTATACCCTATTTTTGAGTCATCCATGACCTTAAACATCCAACCTCCCTCTCTTATCTGAAGTCCAGAAACAAAGACATTAAAGAGTGTCGGTCCCAAAACAGACCCCTGTTGTACCCCGCTGGTCATCCCAACCTCCTCTGAATCCAGTCCATTGATTCTAACAATTTCCTTATGACTGCTTAGTCATAATTTTATCCACCTAATGGTTTGGGTATTTATTTTGGATTTAAGGAATATCTCAATGAGTTCAGCATTGGGGACCATATCAAATGCCTTCTCTTATAAACCGCATCCACAGTATTTCCTTCCTCAATGGCTTGGCTGACATTTTCAAAAAAGTCCACTAAGTTGGTAAGACAGGACCTACCACTAATGAATCTACACTGCGATGTATTCCTCAGGTTACTATTTGTTATTGTTGTGTCTATCGTATCCCTTATGTACTTTTCTAATACCTTGCGAAATACTGGTGTTAAACTTACTGGTCTGTAACTGGTTACCTCTGCCTTACTATCAGACTAATTTTGCTCATTTCAAGACTGTCATTTTATGTAACTACAAATCTCAAAATCCTCTGTACAGTAGCTGACATCAGAGCAGGGCTGCAGCAGTGGGAAATTCAATAGCCAGCAATGCACGTTAGAGTTCACATGAGTTCTGATCTTCTGTTTGCTGATCACAGTGTCCTCCCGGAGCTGAGAACACTGACAGAGGACTGTAGCCCTAGGAGAACATCGGGGCCAGAAAACTTCGGATTTGAGCTTACAAAAACTTTAACATGCACTGCAGGCTATTGAATCTCTCACTGCTGCAGTCCTGCTCTGATGTCAGCTGCAACGCATTCTGAGATTTGTAGTTAACAGAAAATGTCAACCTGGAAGTAAGCAAAATTAGACTCATACAATCTACTATACTACAGTAAACAGTAAGTAAAACAAGAAAAATGTTTTTACACACAGTGTGCAAAATTTGGACCAGCCCCACACTTGGGTGTGGGGCCCTTGGTGCTGACTGTTCCCCTTTAAATATTGTTTGTGTTTCTTTCAACTTCCTGTGAATGGATAATGGCATTTCTACAGATGCAAATAATTGCTACAATTAACAGCAGCTTTAAGCCCTCCCCCCAACTACCCCCAGTGCCCGGACATAATCTAGAACCCTAGATGTCTCCTCATCCCATCAGGTGGGGTCTGTATGTACCCTGCATCTGGGGACCAGCTATATTTCATTGAAAACAAGGGCCCAGTGGCCCAGCTCCACACATTCCTCACACTTAGAAGCCAGGACCAACAAGGGGAAGAAACCAGGGATTTATTTTTGGAACTCAAGGGCCAGGTGGCAGAACTCCACACTCCTCTTGCAAGCAGGTGGTGGGGCCAGCGAGAGAATGAAACCATTTTTTTTAAATTGAAAACGAGGGCACAGTGGCTCAACTCTGAACTGCCCTTGCTAGCAGAAGCTGATACTGGTGAGGGAAAAGAAACTGTGTGTGTGTTTTTGTGTGTTTTGGGGGGTATTTAATACAACGGCTTGGTGGCCTGATTCAATACTCCCTGTGAGCTAGGATCAACAAAGAGACTCACATAATCATGTTTACTATTTAGAAACTGCCCAAGAGCCCACATCTGAACTTGCCTGACTGACAGACGCAGGGACTGGTAAGGGAAACAAAAAGGGTACAGTTTTTTCTTTTCTTTTTTTAATTATTTAGCAGGCAAGCTCTCTTCCCTTGTTGACAGGAGTCCAGACTGTCATGGGAGCAAACTGGAGAATAATTTTTTTTTAACAAAGTGTCCAAGAGCTCGACTTTCTCACTAATATAAGCTAGAACCCACTGGACCAGCAAATGGCAAGCCGGGAGTTCTGGTACATGTTTTTTAGGTCTTCTGGGTTGGGCGTTATAGGGAACTGGGGAAGTACCATTTGGAAGACCAACAAAGCATACTACCATGGTTGTGCATCCATAATGCTAGCAGACTGGTTTAGCCAAACTACTTTAGCTAAAACTTTTACTGAAATCTAACTCCTGAGGTTGCCTCAATAACGGCTTTCAAAAACTGCTTTAACAAGGCAGCCATATGGATGTTAACCATTACACGCACTGTTAAACCAGTTTAGCTAAGCCAAGCTGGTTTAAGCAATACAACGTGGATAGAGCCATTGAGAGCTAAGGACTGTTTACAAACAAATGCCAGTAAGCAAGCATAAGGGACAGAAGCTGTGTTTACAAGCAGCAGCGCTACAGACTTCTGACCACAACAGTGCAGTCCAAACCACCTGCAAGTCGGAATCTGCCTGTCCACATGGCCCCTCTCTGCACCGCTATAGTCTGTGCTGGTTAGGGGCCATGTGTCAGGGGGCCAGACAGCTGCTTGCCACTGTAAGGTGTGACGCAGGTGCGCATGGCAATGTGCATGCCTGAGAGCATGCCTGTATGTTTCTGTGGAGATTTAAGTACAGTTACAGTCCTCGGTTTTTAATAGCAGCTACTTTGCTGCACTCAGGAACAGTCTTTTGTGGAAAAACTATTCAGTTGGAAGCACTTGCTGAGAATGGAGACTCTCCATGCACAAGTCCATGTTACCTTGGCTTTGCATATGCCACAGTGGACAGGTTGCCATGGCACAGACTGTCCACACAGCGGTTTAATCCACTGTAAGTCGTTCACTCCACTCGGTGTTCCCAACTTGACAGAGAATCTGGGAGCGACTTACCTCGATCAGGTAAGTGTCCACATGGAAGCCTTTGCACTGGAGCAGCCCGAGCAACTGGGTTAGGACTCAAGAGATACAGACGTAGATGAAACATAAATGTGAGTTGTATCAAAATATTTGGTTTTCACATTTTCCCAGAGGTGTCAACCACTCTTTAAAAAGCAACCCATTGTCAGTGCTAAGCCCTTGTAATATTTCCAAGAAACAGCATTGCAAACTAATCCAGGACTGCAGAAAAAATAGCAGGAAACTACTAATCAGTAGCTGATTCAACCCGTTTTAAATGACATCAAGAAAAACTATATCAAAATGCATCTCAAATACAGTTTTGTGTACAGCCTCAAGTACCTCCAGATTCCAGAACTAAGGATCAAGTCTTAAAAAGGCATGTGTAAAAGGAAAACATTATTTTTAAAAGGAAGCAATACTTCAAAAGAAACTACAGATTTCACAAGTCTTTATACAGGGCACAGTTTCTAAGACACTCAAAGAATAGCAATGGCAATTTTTTAAGAGCAGAGCAAATCTGAATAGCCTTGCATGGCTATTTTAAAGGTTCAATGTTATGCAAAATATCAGAACTGCTCTGGGGCTAAAGAGCATAAATAAAAATGAATAAACTCCATGTGCTGTTACCTAATAAAAAGTTTCTTCCCAATCTCTTTAAACATTGATTCATTGCTGAGAAAGCGGCACACGCAAATGAAAGAAAAGGTATTAAAACATCAGCTGAGATCGATTTGCAGTGTCTGTCTATGTGATAGATGCATTACCTTTCAAATAATCCTGCACACTGGTGTCACATTCATGACAGCGCCTCACATCACTGCAAGCATTATGAAAGCTACTGTCTGCCTGTCTCCCTGGCTTCTTTACGGTGCAATATTAAATGCTTAGTTAATTGTAGGATTATTTTGCTAGGCTATGAGCTAATATAGGATGGTGTTTGCCGATTCAGCTGAAATGATTTAAAACTAATAGAAAGAAAATGACATTTGTATAAAAGTAGGTTGGCAAGACAATCACAACCACAAAAGAAAGACAAACTGCAAGGTCAGCCCGATACAACACATACAAATTCTAACTGTAAGTAAGAGAAAAGACTGATTGTTGGTGTATGTTTCTTGATTTTACTGGCATAGGTGACAGGAAATTTTTGAGTTAACACTTTTCTTAATTTTCTGGCTATTTTATTTTTTGTTTGGCAATTATTCTTAAAAATAATTTCCTTTTTTCTTTAAAGGTTTTCTCCGAACTCTCACTGCATGACAGTATAATATACCATTCTAGAATACAATGCAATAAAAATGGAGATAGCAATTAATATTATGCATGGACAATATCACCCAAGGCTTAAACGGATTCTTGGATTTGACTCCTTTTATGTAACTTCACATTATGCCTTGATAGTTTCACTATAATTAATTCATTTTTCCCCCTACAGTTTCTCTGGAGTTTTAGATAATTGGTTTACTGTGCAACATTTCTGTTCTTTGAAATGGACAATGACACTTTTTTGGACTTTTTACCCCAGTATTTGGACATTAATTCTAGTATCTCTATATGGACTGTGTAGCCTTTTGCCATCAGAAAAAAGCTTTTCAAGTTAGATTATGAATCTAAGCAATTTTGAATGACATGTCAAATTGCATGATTTTTGGATTCCAAAACAGGGATCAATGTCTGAATATGTAAAATGGAATATCATATTCAGTACCAAAGTCCTTGCATAATACTTGTTTTAAAAGGTTTTGTACATTTATTCACATTAATATATTTATAGCATTTTAGAAACTTAATTTTTTGACCTGCTTAAAGTCTTTCTGTATTACCATTAGTGAATAGGAGGTCTGTACCTCTTTATGGAGGAATTAAAGGGGACAGTGACTTAGTTCTAATTGGCATTAGTTTGCAATGTTCCTTTTTACAGTAATGGAATTCAAACCTCAAAATGATTGATATTTAACTATACCCGAATGAACACTGATGTCAAAAACTGTGTTTCCAATTGTTTTATTTTTATGGACAACATGCTGCACAGTTCTCTTCATGGAACTAGCAGTTTGGAGTTTTTACTGTTTCACCATTTGTGTACAGAATGATAATTATGAGCTGTTAACTAATCAGAACCATGCTCAGAGTCCTGTGCCCAAACTGTGACATAAAAAACTCCATTATCACTGGCTGAATAAACAGAACTGTGTCAGAATGCTGCCCATAAAAATAAAACAATACAAAATAAAGTTTTATATCACTTTTCATTCAAGTACACTTAAATATGTATAAAAATATGGATAATTTAGGGGAATGAATAGCATTTCTGAAAATAAGAACTTTCTAAACAGCTGCCAGTTAGAAGTGATTTCCTGTCTCCTTTAATAGCTGTGAATGAGAGTTTGTGATTGGTCCATTTGAATAAGAGGACCATACATATGCATAAACACTGGATTATTTAAAGAACTGCAAGATGAATTAAGTTCCACCCCAGTGGAAGATCACATGTGACATCAAATGCACATGGGGAGTTTGTTCAGTAAGTTGGAGTCTGGCTGCTTCACTTTTCAATTTTGGTTATTTTCCCCATGTGCCAATATGATATGAAGTTAATTAAACTGTGTTCTGGTGTGCCATTTTCCCTTTTTGTTATTACAGTTTTATTTATATATAAAGCACCCCTTAAAGAATGTTAGTGCTGGGGCTTTTCTGTGTGTGTACAAATATGTCCTAACATTGAAAATTGAACATAGACACAATGTGTTCTTATGTTCTAATTAGTGCACTGTAGAAAACTACATCTAGACATGAACTCCTCCCATCCTGGTAAAAAAGTTCAAATGCAACTATCCATGGAAGTACAGTATGTGGAATGTGGAGAGCTAGAAGGCTGCTCTGATTTTCTGCATAAGAAACACACCAGAGTGCATGTCACAGGAAATCAGTGAATGACCTGGTTGTATTGTGAGACACCAGGCAAAGTCAAGCAGCCTCCTCCACCCAGGAAGTAAGTAAGCATTAAGTCACAATGAAGGTGGCATCTAATGGGGGAATTAATGCATGGTTGGGACCGTTCAGCTGAGTGCCTACAATGGCCCAACCATGCATTAATTCCCCATTAGATGTCACCATTGGAGTGGCTTAATGCACTTGTAACATAGTTTTCCTCCAGTACTTGTTGCTATAACTGTTACTTAAGTAATGTGAATGACATACCGCTGACACAGTTTGTTGTGTTTTGACATGTTTACCGCACTTTAAGCAACTTGCAAACATGTTCATTTAGTTGCTGATGTTTGTCAAAACAGTACATAACATATTAACAGAGGCACTACATTTAAAGACTGTTTTGCAGAACTTGTGGAAATCTGCATGGCTATTATTTTCATAGCCTGCGCAGGAGGTGATCTATGTGTTCGGGTAGTTGCCATTGTGACTACTTTGCATATTGTCTGACCTTTGCTTTCTGTGTACCACGTTGGTCCGATGCCGCTCAGTGCGATACTTTCTACGTTGCTTTGTGTGCACCCTTGCTCTCACCAGTACACAATGTTGTGGTGGTCTGTCACTCTGCAGTAGGTTTACTGCTACAGTAATCGAAATTTAATGTTCTGTTCACTGTGACAGACTGCAACTGAAACGGACAATACACTTGCTACTCTGGCATGTGCAATTGTCTGTTCTGATCTGGAAGTGCTTCTGTGCTCACTGTACTGTTGTGTGGCATGTCATTGGTCATTCGGGCTGTGTATGCCTTTCTATTTTCCATTACTATTTCTGATTTTATGAGGTTTGATTTGTCAGCTAATATCTGTTCAGCAGCATCCAGTGGGACGTTTTTTAGTATGCTTTGTGGACTCGATGTGGTCTGTTGTTCTTGTGGCAAATTTTGTTTTGCTCTTGGTGTCATACCTTGTGACTTATTTCTTTTAGACAATATCTGAGACCTCTGTCGCACTACCTTTGTGTACAAAGTGTGAATGTTATGGGCATTTGGGTGGGTAGGTGGGAAAGACAAGATTGCTTTACCATTATAACATTGTGTTTTACAAACAGTGCTTTTTTGCTTCCGTGGCTTCCTCAGGTACTTCAGCTTCAACATGACAGTATTACTTAAATAATGCTGTGTTGAGCTATTACCATGTGACTAATTTTAGCCAATCACTTTTCTACTTTATGTAGTTCTTAATTTAGCCATGTTACAAATTGATTTAGCCACACACGCACTCTGAATGGTGCTATTGTGCTGATATTGATCTTGTCCTGGAAATTTACAAAAAAAATGCAGAATACTAATATAAAATAAGTTTCAAATGTTTACTGATATTTGTTCACATTGTTACGGTGCAGTTGTTTGGTTTATCTTTGTACAGTGTAAGTGGACTGTTACAAGGAGACAGTATGGTCTTGTGGTGCAGTAGCTAACTCCTAACTTTGCTGAATGTTTTAAGAAACTTTTTTTTTTGCTCTCTCTCCATTGGCGTGTCCCACTGGTCCTCATGACTCCCCCAACACCATCACCCACCATCCCTGGGACTTACTTTAGGGACACTGAGTGCTCCACATATTGCCCCCTGTGGCAGAGCGATCAGGAGGTCCCCCAAGCCCCCTTCCAGTGCTGCATTCAGATCTGTGGTCCCTATGCCCAACAGACAGTGTGGGGTCTGCAAGGCTCTATGGAGTGGCATCCTGATACCAGTGGTGATTTTCCAGTGTTCTCGGGTCCCCAACCCACAAACGCTCTGCGGAGGCAGCAGTTGGACATGTGCACATTGAAGGACATGCTTATGTGTTCCACCAGGAAGCATCCCCCACTCGGGATGGTCACCTAGGTGGCAGTGTTGTGGTGTCTGCAGTCTACCCTCCCTCCCTGGAGGAGAAGAACATCTGCTGGGATGCTCAGTCCTCCTCCCCCTGGCAAACTCCCGAGTGGCCCGGGATCATTCCTGAACCCAGGTCCCCAGCGTAACAGCAGGTGAGGCATAGGTGCACTGCCCTCTGTGTTACTGGGATGGCTGCTTTAAAAAACCTGATGTGTGAAATGTGTTGTGCATGAATCCGACGTCTCTTCCATAACATCCAACTTCAGGACTGGCAGGTGGAAATGTTCATATGTCATCAGCTCAATAACTGCGACTTCTCAATGACAAATCAAGGATTCTGGCATAGTACCATTCTTGTGGCTCATCTCCAGATACAGTAAGCTGGCTTCCCCTGTTGCCCACTCCTTAATGGCTTTTTATTGTTTCACTGCTCTCTGGCTATGACTCTGCAACATATACTTTTATATTTTTATTTATTTGGAGTTTGTACTCAACCTTAGCCACCTTCATGTATGGAATTGGTGCTTCATATAATTACTGACCTTCTTTACGCTTTTGGAATTCTGTATTTGCTTGCACATCACTCTTGCTGCCCTCTTCCTGGGTCACAGCTGGAAATAAGCTCTGACTCAGTGTGCCTTTCTCAGTAAACACATTTTAAAGAAAATAAATAAGTTCCCGATGATGATGCCCAATAAATAATTTTCTCAGTGCAGTTCCAAGGGATATCACAAATCACATCCTGGCCTCTCTACATGTGTCTGTTCACTTCTGCCCCCAACACCATACATACCTAAGTATTATGAAGCTGAGTACCCCACTAGTTTACCATTTTCACTAATAAATTCAGCAAGATACTGTATATATTTAACAAGGAGAACGCACATTAAAAAAAAAAAAAGAGTACACTCACAGTGTGAGCAAAGTCAATATCGCCTACATGGCAATCATGAAGGCTTAATGAAGGCTGACTTTTTATTCCTAATCATGACTGATATCACTTTGATTAGCAGAAGAGCTCGCAATCAACCTAGAGAGATTGCATTGCTGCGTCCTGCCTTCTTTGCTGTCCACCCTTTTAACTGCGAGTGACCTGGAAGACGTGCTCTGTGTGGCGACAGATAGTCTCTGTGGTGATCATGCTAAGAAAATACAAAACTCTGCTAATTACAATACAATCAAAGTGCCAATACCAGGTCTCACAGCCCCCACTACGTACAAATGAGATTTTCTGTTACTATGAACTCCTTCCATTAACTTGAGTCTCCTCTCATAGCACTCTTCGTGCAAATGTTATAAGAACACTTTACAGGTTGACAGTTCCAGTTAGTGGCTGGGAAACAAAGGGCTTGTCAAGACTACGGAGGGTCTTAGATCTCCATGGTGTGTGTCAGGGCTTTAATGAAGCCTGGCAGCTTTCACATGAAAGCAAACAGAAATTATTGAAAAGTGTGAAACAGTCAAATTAACAAGAGAATATCCTTACTCTTACAGTGAATGTAAATATGTATGACTGTGTGAAGGGAATCTCAAAAAGGGCACTTAACAATAGAAGAAGGTTTGATTTTCAATAGGCAAGAACCAGGGGAAAAATCCCATGGTAAAAGAGAATTGTTATTAAGGAGGCAAAAACACAAAGCTGCTAAATGTGCTTCTCTTCCCTTGGATTTCACTTTCTTTTATAACCTATCTCATAGTAATTTAAGGGGTAAAGGAGCTGACTGAAATCTGAGAAAAGTCAGAAAATATTTTCTAAATGACTTTAGCTCAGTACACAGTTTGATGTAAATTAATAAATCTGCACAATGTTTACCATGACCTAACCCGAGTAGCTACTGTATACAGGCTTACTGTGTTCATTCAGGGGGATGGTTATGGCTTCATCAGCTTCACTTAAGGTCTAACTGCTGCCTTATATCTGATGTCCTGCAGGACTTCCCTTAAAGCAGACCACTGGAAAAGACACAGCTTTCCTCAGACACTACATAAATTCTCAATTAGTGCTTTCAGACAGTAACAACTTTCTTTAATGATTTAAAACAGCTACCCACAACTTCCACTTTCTGCTGCTGGCAGCCACCATCTCATGAGCAGCAGTAAGATCCCTGAGCTCACTGTATGCTAATAAGTCTTTTGACTGTTGCTATTGGTTGGCAGGACATATTAGCATAAAGTGAGCTCAGGAAGCTCACTGCTACTCATGAGATGGTGGCTGCCAGCAATAGAAAGTGAAAGTTGAAGGCCACTGTTTAGATCACTAAACAAGCAATTAGAGATAATTAAAATAAAAATGGACTCCTGAAAGCACTAATCAGGCATTTTTGTAGTTCCTGGGTAAAGCTGTGCCTTTTCCAGTGTTTTCCTTTAACTCAAATACAAATCCCCCAGATCTTGGAAATATACAGTGCCAGATGAGTGGGCCTGACCCCTCATTTTAGACACTTCTAATCTCTAGAAAGCTTTGTTCTTTGTTAGCCACTTGTTTGACTACAATCATTTTGTTTTTATGAAATGTCAAAGAAAAAAACATCTGTGTAATGCTCCCCCACCCCATTTGAGGGGCTTACCTTGCAGCCTTCGGGTGTGCTCCTGCAGTCTCTCGGCATCCGCCTGTTCCTCCGCAGCACTCTGCCACTAATCCTGGTCTCCCACTAGGTAATTGAGCCCTGCATGGCTCACAGATCTATCTGTGAGTGGTCAGTGTGTCCTGAGCTGCCACTCACACTGTCGAGGAGATGCACTCACACATCTGACCACCGTTGCAGTCCAAAAAGCAAAAGATGTATCTCCAGTAGTTCCCGGTGCCAAGACTAAGTTTAAAATAGGCACCAGGGACACAAACAAACAGAAGCAAAAGAAAATATTTCTTTTAAATAAACAAATTGGAAGCCACCTAAAGCACTGCCTCCAGGGCACCAGCCAGAAAGGTCAAGGGGCAAATGTCAGGGCAAAGGAAAGCCCTAATGAATATTCATTAGCTTTGCAGTGTGTTCCTGGAGCAGCGTGTTACAGGATGTGTGACTCCCCATGAGAATTGTATATTTTATTGCAAGTGGACTCATTTGAGAGAGGACTCATAGGGCTACAAGACAGTGAAAAAAGTAAATTAAAATAATGCTGCTCCTGGCTTCACCAGAACTTAATCTATGGGGAACACGTATACAGACTGCCTAAACTTAAACTGCAGCCTCCATTTTAGCAGCCAATATCCAATCAGAAGACATGATTAATCAAAGGGGTTCTTGGGACAATGCCAGAGACTTATAGGAATTAACTGGGACAATTTCTAGGTGCCAAAAAGGGAGCCAATTCACAACTGGAAACTGTTTAAGACAGATTTGGCGGCCAATGGGAACTTTGGAACTCAGCCTTATTTAAAAGGGGGTAACTGCTCATTTTGGTCAGATTTGGAGAGAAAGCCCAAGAGTTCAGTTTGTGCCTCTGGGGAGCTTATCAGCTCTTAGGGGTTAGGTCTGACAGGACTAGACTTTCTGGCCATCAGTCTGCGGGTCCAAGTGTCCAGTTGGCCCACTTTGGGGTCATAGCAGCAGGGGATTCGAGCACCATTCAAGCTGAAGAAATCAGGATCAGCCTGCAAGCTGGCTGGAAGGACCAGAGAAGGACAGAGCCTTACATATGAATGTGTTTAGTTAGGCAAAGTGTTTACGTGGCCAAGTATTTCGAGAAGTTCAGTTTGCATGTTTTTGGCCAGTGTTGGATTGTTCCTGCATCCCGAAGACCAGTATTTCGATGAAGACCACGAGGGAATTCTTCTCCTGCTACATCACACCATCTGCACCAGGTGTAATTTTGTTGGATCATCACTTGGTCTGGGTAGTGTGAATACAAAGAGGGTAGCTCCCTGCAACAAAGCTACAACTCACTTGTGTGTGTGCCATCCAGTTTTGCTTGTTTGGGTTTATTTACAAATGGACTGAGCCACCGGATTACAAATTCTGGGTTTGAGTGCATGTTCAGTGTTTCTTTCCTCAGGGCCCCAACAATCAGCTACAATGCCGGCCTACCCCGGGCAACGTTTCAGGCTAGCCTGCTATTCCAAACTGGGTACCCAGAGTTGTGTGACTGTGTCAAAGGGACTCACTGTGCATGCATTTTCAGCCTGAAATAATCAGATCTATAAATCATCTGCTAGATTCATGCCCCACCCCTGTTCCTAGCTTCCTAAATAAATCAGATTGTTGTTTTACAGTTTAACCTGGCTAGTGTGTGTACCTTCTTGGTGGGGATACAGTATTGTTACTGCATGATTGCATCATTGGTCTTACTTTACAGGGGGTCTCCAGGGCAGCTGCAGAGGATAAAGCCCTGGTGGTAAGTGTGAGGTGTGTGAGCAAATCATCACTGACATTTGGTACATGTGAATGTTTTGTTGCTGTACTGTTTAGGCCACTAGAGGGGTTGTGAGGGGTTATAGCACCCCGGAGGGCTATACCAACAGCAGTTACGCTATCCCAGAACCATTCTTCCGGGTGGAGGCACCTGTTCAAAGAGATCAGGCCCCTCAACCTGTGCCTAGTCATGCAGGCAGGGGTAGTACCCCTTAGGATAGCATCTCCTAGGGGTTACATCTGTTTTAGTATTATTTGTCCCAGCACAAGTTGTGAAGTATATTATAGAGTCTGATCTACTAAGCATTTATATGGGACATTTGAAGAACTCAATTTTGGAGAGTAAAAGCATGTTTAGAACAGGCCTTAGGAAAATAATATTTTTATTCTTGCTCAAAAACAAAACATAAATTAATGTTTTCACACTTGCATATTACTCTTTAAACAAAATGCACTTGTGTTGAGTTTGCCTATTTTAGTGTAAAGGCACTCTGACCCCCTCCCTGGCATTGCCCCCCAATCTGTGTCTTAAACTCCTTTCAATTAGTTAGGGCAGTTAAATCCCTTTGAAATGGAACACTGTTAGGAAAGGGTGGTTTCAAATGAGTATTTAGAGGTAAGAAATTAACGTCAAAAAGTTATCTGACATTCTGAAGTGTTGATACTGACACTTGGTCAGAGTAGCGCCAACAAGAATGCCATCGGCATCATGAGTGTGGAAAAAATAGTGCCGATTTTGTTTTTGTGGAGGGCTCTGTCCCCGGCACCCCCGGGACTGAAGGCTTCTCACTCCGGCGGGGAAGTGGATCATGGGGAAAGTTAAAATTTGTGGGGCTGTGGAATACTGTTTCCATGGCCCCACGTAATAAATTCTAAGTCCCGAGTGCACATAAAAGTTGGAGACCAGGATTAGAACCCTGATCTCCAATGCCACAGGCTAAGCTGCTTGATGCCCCAGCCCTCCACACCATAGGAGCAGCTTGGCCAACCTCCTGAATCCCGGTGCCCTTGTGTGCCATAAGCACCATGGACAATGACCAGGGGAGCATTTACTGAAAGCTCTGTAAATCCCCTCTCGCTGTCCATGTTAGCACTACAGAGATTAGCGCTCTCTTGACTGGTGCTGTTCCTGTAGCGCTAATCTAATCTGGTACCATTTAGACCAATGTATTCAATACAGCAGGATAAGCATGTCATGGGCAAATACAGGCTTGTCAACCTGATATCAGTAAGTAGTGGTCAAGGTCCTGGAAGCCATTATAAAGAACAGAATAACAAAGCACTTTGTTAAGGCTAAATTCTCAGCATAGTTTTATAGGGAGCAGATAGTGCTAACCTAACCTGATCACTTTTTTGAGGGGATAACCAGTGGGTCAGACAGGGCAGGGCCAAAGAAGTAATTTATCTGGACATAAACTAGGCCTTTGACATTGGCATAAGACAAGCCTCTAGGTAAAATACATCAGTGCAACTTGCTGTACATGAGGAATACACAAGTAAGCATTAAGCCGCAAGAAAGGATGGGTCTACTGTGAAATTAATCCATGGCTGGGGAGGGGGGTGCCTCCAACCACCCAACCATGGGTTAATTCCACAGCAGACCCATCCTTTCAAGTGGTTTAATGCTCTTGTAACAGGGCATCCACTGTAATAAGACTGCGTTTTCAGTATGATGTTTTCCCGCAATAGAAAGACTGACAAGTATTCTAAGGTTTGCATTTGTAATGTTTACTTTGCTGATTGTTCAAAGGTACACACCTTTCAGCTGCAAACATTCAATATATTGTGGTTGTAAACAGTGCTTTTTTTTCCAAACACTTTTTTATTAACAGTAAACATTTTCTATATCTTGTAATGATTTTAGATCTTAAAGGTAACTCACAGTTTAGGTTTCGTATCGCTCGAAAAATTGCAACGCTGCATTCCCATAAACTGATCAAATGCATGCTGGGATTGATGACATGGATTGCATCATCCTAATCTGCATGCACACTGTTTTTGGAGCTGTGAATTCGGTGTCTCAGACTTACAAAATATACTGCTACTATGTCAGATGGTTTAAAAAGGTACTACAATGGCAACCATGGTCTACTTGGAAATTAGACCACGGTTGCTCTGATACCACCTGATGAATTTCGACCAACAGCTATTTAGAATTTGCACTGCAGCATTAATGCCATGTTACAAGGTGGTTTGTTTACTAGCTTAAGGCAGGAAGCAGAGGTCTGTAGTGGACAGGCACTACTTCTAGTGAAGAGGAGCACACAGTGGCATCCCTCAAGGATCAGTGCTGAGGCTAGTACTGGTTTACATTTTCATCAGATATTTGGAAGCTGGGGTCTCCAGCTGGCTTCTTATATTTACTGGTGATCCTAAGCAGGCCTGGGTGGTGGCCATACTTGAGGATAAGGACAAACAACAATCTCAAAGTTGGGATCTCCTGCAGGCTACTTAAATTCATTGCCGACACTACGGTAGTGGCCAGCATAGTGGACTCCGTTGAAGATAGGAACAAACTTCAGAAGGACCTGAACAAGCTGGGTGACCAAAATATAGAAACACAGAAATATAGAATTTATTGGCAGAAAAGGACTGCTTGGCCCACCCAGTCTGTCCAGATTTTCCCTGCCTAGTCTGTCTCCACAGACCTTAAATGATCTCTATAGACCGTCCCTCCTTTCTGCCTATTTACTAATATTCCCCCACGTTTATCTTACAAATGCTTGAAACACTCTACTGTTTTTGCCACCACCACATCTGCATGTAGTCTATTCCAGGCAACCACCACTCTTTCACTGTAATAGTACTTCCTTATATCCCTCTTAACCCGACCCCAACTTCATGACATACCCTCTGGTCCTGGTGCTCTTTCTCATTTGAAAGAGACTCCCTTCCTGCACTCTGTTCAGCCCTGTGAGGTACTTGTAGATCTCTATCATGTCCCCTCTCACTCCCCGCTCTTCCAGAGTGTACATGTTGAGATTCCTCAGTCTTTCCTAATAGGTATTTTGATGCAACCCCTGCAGCATTTTAGTTGCCCTCCTCTGGACTGCTTCCATCCTGTCTATGTCCTTTCTGAGGTTTGCTTTCCAGAAAGGGATACAATACTACAGCTGGTGCCTCACAAGCAAATGATAAAGTGGACCCCCCCCCGGTATCCCAGCATCCCACTGGCCCTAACCACTGCTTTGTCACATTGCCCTGCCATTTTCAAGTCATCAGCTATGATAACCCCAAGGTACCTTTTCTGCTTAGTGACTGTTAGTATTCCTCATGATGTACTTAGCTCCTGGGTTCCTATGCCTCCAGGTGCAAAATGTTATACTTTTTGAAACTGAACCCCTTTCCCGGGGTCCCTACACACTCTCTCTCACACCCCCGAATGTCCACCTATTACAGATGTTGGTGTCATATGCAGACACGCATACCATCCCTTCCAGTCCTTCTGCAACTTCACTTAAGAAGACATTGAAGAGGACTGGTCCCAGTACTCAGCCCTGCAGTACCCCACTAGTCACTCTCCACTCATTCGAGTGAGTGCAGTTAACCACCACCCTCTGTCACCTAGCCATTAACCAATTCCTTACTCAGTTCACCACTGGATTCCACAACTAGGCTGCTCAATTTCTTTATCAGTCTCCTGTGTGCACGAGTCAAAGGCCTTGCTAATGTCCAGATGAGGCACATCCACCACCCTACCCTGATCTATTTCCCAGGGCACCCAGCCAAAGAAATCAATCAGATTTGTCTGGCATGACCTCCCCCTGTTTATCTATGCTGCCTTTGGTCTTATAGCCCATTGGATTCAAAATAATCTGCCAACCATTGATTCCACTCCTACAGTCTCAGATTCAGTTATGCCATATACAAGATACTACATACTGGGTGAAAACACAGAGGCTGGTCATACACACTCTGTAGGGCTCCTTCTACAACAGTGGTGGAGGAAACTTACCAGAGGATTATAATAGACAAAAGAATGAAGCACAACAAGCAGTGTGTGTGGCAGCTGACAAGAAGGCCAACAGAATGCTGGGGTGCATCAATGGTGTGGGGCGGGGGGAGGGCAACAGGACAGGGGAAATAATCCTGACACTTTACAACACCTTGGTCAGGCCCTACATGGAGTACTACATTATGTGCTGTTTTGGGATCAATGCAAAATTTACACTAAAGCAGGCAAAATAATGTAATGCAGGGCCACCAAAATGATCAGGGGTATAGGAGACAAAAGATAAGAGGCTGGTGGCCCTTAACGTGCTCACCTCAGAGAAAGGAACCTGAGAGAAACATGATATTGGTCTTCCACATACAAGAGGATATCAGTAGGACAGACCAGACAGAGATGTTTGATCCAGTGTCCTCCAGCATGTTCAGCGATATACACTGAGACTCAGAAGTGATAACTTCAGTGGTAACTTTAGAAGGCGTTTATTCTTTCAGAGGGTGGAGAATGAATGAAACAGCCTATCAGTGGAGACAGTGAATTTGAATACAGTACTGGCCTTCTAGGTAAGTCCAGACAAATTTCTGCTTACCATGAGAATTCCAGGATATGCTGGATAGTAGAGTAGGCTGGGAACCCCTTTAAATTAGCACCTATTTACACAATACTACTTATTAATACTCATTCAGGATGGGTCTTGTGTCCTTCTGACCATAAATTACTATGAAAAATGAGTAGATAAAATACAGTGCTATGACTGGCCAAGACCTATCACATGACCAAGTGGCAACATTGCTCAATGTACGCTCAAGTTTTGTTTTCTTTTTACATATTTTCTTTATGATCCATTTTATAAGTGCAAAAACATACTCTAGGGTGTGTGTTAATCCATAATCATCACACTTCCTTGGGGGCTGAAAGCCTTCAATCTGTGACCTCGTGCCTCAAAATGCACCTAGGGCATGCAGTGGTATCCCTTTATTTAGACCCTTTCATGTGGTGGTGCTTTCAAGTTACTATGTTACATGTTCCTAAATATTTAATAATATTCATGCACTGGATCCAAAAGGAAAAGTACCGAAATGTCCCATGGCACTAATCACAGTCACACTTGGTGGTGACAACTTAGCACCACTGGTGACTTTGCAGCCTATTGAGCAATGCTCAACAGGGGTTGCATCCTCCTTCAGCAAAGTTTCAAATATGTTTGTGACCATGCAGAAAAAGGGAAAGGGCCTGCTATGCAAATAACCTGCTGGGCAGGTTATTAAAGTTTGGTGGCCCTCACAATCTAGGTTATATCCCCCTGTGTCCTTCCACCTTGTAGAACTGTTACATGCATGCATTAAGGTGGATTTCAGTATTGTGACTGGAAAAAAAGGATAGGTAATAGAAGTAGAATCAGGAGTAACATCCCCAGAATATTCAACCATCATAGGAAACGGGTAACCAAGTGACTGGAACTATACCATGCTGGGACCCAGCATGCCTATGGAAGCAAACCCCATTTGCACCCTGTAACATCTGGCAGCAGATTTGTATAGTACCACTTTTTTTTTGGGGGGGGGTACTTTCTTTACCCTGTTACCTGATAATATGTTTGCATATCACAAACAGGTGGTGAAGGTGCAATGCAAGGCAACAGACCCTACTCACCTATAGCAACTGAGAATGGGACCCTCTATATCATCAAAGCTTCGGTTTCCATATTGAAGACTAATAGATACACATTTGAAGGACTACATATTCCATAACTGTACCCAAAACCAACTCCATAGAGGAAAATACAGTGGAGCAATCCCCTAAACACTATGATGCATAAAGACTTGAAAAATGTTCTGCATGAAAAACACAAAGGCCTCTGTCTAAAAACACTCTGTACACCTCATGTTTCTTGGTATTTCCCTTTCAGTTGCTCTTTACCTCTGCTTTTTATGGGTAAATAGTGATAGCTATGCAAAGCACTGCAAACAAGAGCAGAAGGAGCAGGTCAGACAGGAAAATGAACCGACATATGTTAACTTCTCCTTCCACAATGGAGTTTCATCACCTCATTGATATGCATGAGATCCCTGCTCTTCCATGTCTGTCTGTGCCTCCACCCCCTCCATCGAGATCTACTTTATTCATGAATCTATGGTTGTGGCTCTTTTTCCTGTTTTCTGTGCCATCTCTGCAGCTGGAAGAATGTTGCTGACTACATAAAATATGTAACGTAGCAGGAGAAGTGTCTCAAGAACAATTCTATCATGCCCTAATGTACATCTGACATATCAAAATCAGTTTTTTTAAACTTCCATACTATGCACTGTACTCTCTGAGAGAACAGACTAAAGGTGACAAGAATGAGATAGTCAGTCTGTCATTCAGCTAATAACTCCAGTTTACATAGGTATGCAGACAGAGGCAATGTAAACTGAAATCTGAGCTTTGGTTTGCATTTTCCTCTGCTGCTCTGATAAGCAAGGCATGTTCATCTGTGTCTGTCTGTGCTGCCACCCCTCCCTCTTCTCTTCATCCAGATGTACTTTAGCCATGACTGCATTGTACTTTTTCCTGTTTGTTTTTTTTGTGCCATCTCTGCAGCTGGAAAAATGTTGCTGACTACATATAAAGGGAATGGGAAGGGAAAGGGAAAATTGTTTAACCAGGAAAGGCACACTAAGCCAGAGCTTGTTTGCAGGTGCGACCTGGGAGCACAAGGAAGTTAAGTGACTTGCTCAGGGTCACACAGTATTTAAGTGGGTGCTGATGGGATTCAAACCCAGATCTCCAGGTTTGCAGCTCAGTGTCCTTAACCACTATGCTATACATACAGTACTTAACATAGCAGTGGCAAGTGACTGAAGAATAATTCCATCATCGACTAATGTTGACTTGACAAAGCAGAAACAGTTCTTTTTATTTCCATAGTATGTACTGTACTGTACTGTATGAAAGAACAGATAAAAGGAGTGGAAACTGAGTTAGCCAGCCTGTCATTAAGCTAATGGTTCCAGTATACATAGGTATGCAGTCAGTGGCAATGTAAACTGAAATCTGAGCTCTGGTTTAAATTTTCCTCTGCTGCTCTGATCAACAAGGAACTGTGCCAGTCCAAGACTATAATACAAGTAGTTACATTATTTTGCATCAGAATACAGTAGATAACAAAAACAAAACAAAAAAAAACAGCACATAGTATGTTACAGGTGGGTGATATTGTATTGGACTTTTAACTCTTAAAAGCTAGTCTCAAAACAATTCTCTTAGTTCAACGAAAGACAACTTCTGCAATATATATTTTTTCTTCCACATTATAGACTGGACTAACATGGCTGCCACATTTCTCCATCAGAACAGACCAAACCATATCCACACTGTTATGTACAATGTATTTTACAGAAACCAATGGCAGTTGGGGAGAAGAAAGAAAAGTAAAAAGTAAGTGCAATAGTTGTGTTGGGAAAGTGCACTTCAGCACCAAAGAAGAGCAAACCCCAGTTTAACCTGTTGCAAAACACCATACTAATTCCTGGTATGTCAAACCTTGCTCTTACACTTAGAAACTGCAGCTTGCATGGGATAACAATGAGTAAGTGCTTCTGGTGGGATTTGAACCTGAACTTGTTGGTTCCCAAGCCTGTGATCTAACCAGCAGACCGCAATACCATCCCTCTGTCTAATCTGTAAGGCTGCTTAATGAAACTTAAAGCAGACAGTAGTAGAAATGTGAGGGAACCTAGGGAAACTCAGTTCTTGGAGTGACATTAAATGTCTCAATTCCAGGAGTAAAATAAGAAAGGTCTGCTTCTATGTAAAATACACACCCTAAAGCCATATACTGTAACTGACAAAACAAAGTGTATAAATGCACCATAGGGGAGGAAAAAGATGGCTGCCTGAGACAGACATGCTTCACTTGGCTGAGCCAGGTGGGTTTTTATCAACATCTTTCAAGATCACAAAACAGACAACTAAGGCTGCTAAATGCTTCTGAACTTAATTATTGTCAATTTGGAATATATACCTTATGTCAGAGAAGCATAAGGAATGTGTCAGTACATCTTCTGAAGAACTTTTTCTGTGGATAATCTTCCTATTGGAAAAATACTTTCAGTCAGCTCTCTGTCCTGGTGGGTGAGGGAGAGCCATTGGCAATATTGGCACCCCCACCTCAGGGGCTTCTCCAGTCTCCACAAGCTATCCCACTGGGAGACAACCTAAGCCCACAAAGCAGCAAAGAATTAAGGAGACTGTCAGGGTATCTTCTAAAAGGGCTTTAGTAACAAGTAGCCCCAGCACTTCCACTAATATGTCAGTAAAATCTGCTCATAAACAAGCTGAACCAGCCTCAGAACTGGTAAGTAGCAGCAGCTGCAGCTGTTCCCCCATCAAATGCTGGTTTTGATCAGTAGCAGCCAAGAAAAGTGTATACCATCGAATCTGTGGGTGCTTCCATAGATTGCATTTTGGACCGGATTTAGCATTTAGATAAAACATTTGAAGCACTAAATCAAAAAGTGGACTGTTTACAAAAGAAGGCAAAGAAAAACAGGGAAAGCATTAAAATATTAATCAGCAGAATGGACACAAATATACAAAATCTGGCACTTAAAATGAAAGCTGTAGATGCTACTTCTTTTGGGCTGGTGAAAGATTGTTACAATTCAAACTGGAAGATCAAAATGCTTGAGAATCAAGTATGTTACAGAAATCTCCTGATGGTGGGTCCGCCAATAAAATTGGATTCAGAGTTTGAGACAATACAAGACCTTGTGAAATATTTGCTTATAACTATATGCGATTTGCAACCAGATAATTTACCATTCCTTATCAAAGCTTTTAGAGCTCCCAAAAGAAGAATCAGCAAAGACACAACTGACCAGACTAAAGTGCAAATTTCAGCCCATGATCATGCCCAAGATCCAGATACAAATGTGACTATCTTTATATCACTGGCCTTCAAGTCTGATTGTGACTTGATACTGAAGTTGTCAAGAATAAAAGGCACATTAATTTACAAAGGCACTAGCTTTAGTGTCTTCTCTGACTTTGCATTCTCAACTCAGCAACATCAGAGAAAATTTCCTTTGCATCGCCAGGAAGTATTAGAAATTGGTACACAGTTTCAACTCCTTCCCCCGGCTAATGTTTGGATCACTTACTAGGGTAAGGAATGTATTTATTTTTTTAATTGAGCAATTGCCCACTTTCTTACACACCCAATATGAAAAAGATTCTGATCAAGAGGGAGAATCTCCTACACCATCAGAACAAGATAAGGAAATGGTACAAGCTGCACAAGCAACAGAATACTGTTACAGAGCATGAAGAATACTACTATTCTTTCTTGGCTTACATGTACAAATAATGATATTTCAAATTAATGTAGTAATTAGTGGTGGGCAAAGTGGCTTCAATTTGCTCCACAGAGCGATTCGAAGAGTGAAGGCGGATTCGCAAAGGGTTCCGCAGCGCAAAGTGGAGTACTTTGCATCATAGAAGGTAACGCGTAGTCCATTGAAAACAAAGACATCACATTATTCCACCTTCCTCAAACCACTACTCCACAAAACTTAAAGCGATGTACATTGAAAACAATGTACTTCACCTCACTTCACCTTGTTTTAAGCTCCAAAGGTGGATTTTGCAGTGATTCATGGCATTTCAGGTCACATGAGCTCTAGATTGTTCTGCACAGCCTCAGTTTGGGGTAATGTGTGTAGGACGCTGTAGGAGACAGTCTGCTGTGAGAGCTTTCTGCAATTCAAATCTTCTAAAAGCTGTTAAAAAATCTTTTTTGAGTAATTTTTTTTTTTTGCTCAAACTTTAGTTCATTAATTGTAGGAAACCCTCCTGTGCTCATATCATTGAGCGTTTAATGTTTGTATGTGGATTTTGAATGTTAGTGTACAACATTCAGTCTGTATACTAACAGACACTGGAAGTGTGCTTTGGGGGAGGAGTATATCTGTGGTGTAGGTAGATTAACTTGGAGAAAAAGACAGTTCTTTCTGTTTTGGTAATATTTTTCTTGTGTAACTGTGTCAATGAACACAAAGTAATATTTGTAATAATTCTTGACCTTTTTTTCGCTGATTGTTGTGGTGCAGCAGTGCATAATTTTAGTTTGTTTAAAATACATGGTTATATTACTGAAGTTTTCAATTTGCTGCACATTACTTAGTGTGTGTGTGTGTGTGTGTGTGTGTGTGTGTGGTGCATGTCATCAAATCAAACATCTTTTATTGTGCCACATAGTAAATGCAGCAATGCGAACCTGCTATCCACTGCAGCCGCATAATTTTTGTAGTTCTTTGTGGTATCTTTAATGGTACTAGTACTAGTACTAGAGTAACTGTTACTGCAGTACACTGCCCTCCCACGTCCCGCCCCAACCAGCAAAGGTATTCTTTTCCAGATTTGAATTTCTGACAGTGAGCACTGGTTATGTGTTGTGCCTTTGTGTCTGCATCTCTTCAGTACGCAGCACAATCTTAATCTGTCTGTGCATTTGCACCTCTTTAGGGCCCAATCTCCATCTGTAACTTAAGTCACAGTTGTTTCTTTGGCTTCCCTTCAGAGTACTGAACTGGTGTGGTGCATATCTCTGCATGAACATTGTACTCATTAATATGTGTTTTTAAGTCAGGGCCATCATCACGAGTCACTCATGATACAAATCACGTTCTTCATCATCACGGTCACAAATGCAGTCACGATTCATGATCACATCACAAATCACAAAATAAATTTTTTACTAGTTACTTGGATGTATTGTAATCCTGTTTTGTACAGTAGTATCTCTCCAGGCTTCACCACCCCACCACTGTACTCATTAATAAGAGTTTTTAAATTGGGAATTTTTGTGCTACAGCTCATCGGGGAAGTACAACCGTAGGCATTCGTGTTCCCATAAGTTTCATATCGGTTATCTCACACCGAATCATGTTCTTCATCATCATGGTCACAAATGCAGTCACAAATCATGATTCATGATCACATCATGAATCACAAAATACATTTTTTTACTAATTACTTGGATGTGTTGTAATCCTGTTTTGTAGTATCTCTCCAGGCTTCACCACCCCTCCACTGTACTCATTAATAAGAGTTTTTAAATTGGGGAGTTTTGTGCTACAGCTCATCGGGGAAGTACAGCCATTGGCATTCACGTTCCCATACAGTTTCATATTGGTTATCTCACATCGAATCGCATTCTTCATCATCATGGTCACAAATGCAGTCACAAATCAAGATTCATGATCACATCACGAATCACAAAATTAATTTTTTTACTAGTTACATGTATTGTAAGCCTGTTTTGTAGTATCTCTCCAGGCTTCACCCAATCACCACCACCACTGTACTCATTAGTAAGAGTTTTTAAATTGGGGAGTTTTATGATACAGGATCAGCTCGTTGGGGAAGTACAGCCATAGGCATTCACATTCCTTCCTGTACAGCATGTGAGTTACAGTACTGTAAGCAGTGGTGGGCGAAGTGGCCCCAATGTGCTCCATGAAGTGATTCGCAGAGTAACGTAGAATCCACGGAGTACTCTGCAATGTGAAGCGAAGTACTTTGCATCATATTGAGGAATGTGAAGTCCATTGAAACCAATGACTTTGCATTATTCCGCCTTCCCCAAACCACTTTTCCACCACTTTTAAGGCGAAGTACATTTAAATCAATGTACTTCACCTTGTAATTGAGCGCCAAATGAAATTCTGCAGTGATTCATAGGATTGCAGGTCACATGGGCTCTAGATTGTTCAGCACAGTCTTAGTTCAGGCCTGGGTAGTGTGAGCATAGTGGTAGCTGGAGACAGTGTGCTCTTAGAGCTCTGCGATTTAAAACCTCTAAAAGCTGTTAAAAATGTCTTTTTGAGTCATTTTATTTGCTCAAAATTTAGTACATCAATTGTAGGAAACCCTTCTGTGCACTGATCATATCATCAAGTATTTATTGTTTGTGTGTGGATTTTGAATGTTAATTTAGAACAGTCAGTCTGTGTACTGTGAACTGTGCTTTGGGGGAGGGGTGTATTTATGGTGTAGGTAGATTAACTGGGAGAAAAAGGCAGTCTTTCTGTTTTGGTTATATTTTTCTTGTATAACTGTGTTAATGTACACACAGTAATACTTTCAGTAATTCTTGAAATTTTTTTGCTGATTGTTGTGGTGTAGCAGTGTATAATTTGTTTGTTTAAAACATTTGGTTATATTACTAAAGGTTTTCAATTTGCTACACATTACTTGTAGTGTGTGTGTGTGAGTGTGTGTGCGATGTGTGCCATTAAATCAGACTCCTTTTATTGTGCCACAGAGTAATTGCAGCACTGTGAACCTGCTATCCACCACACCTGCATGAATTTTTTGTACTGCTTTGTGGTATCTTTACTGGTAGTGGATTGTTACTGCCGTGCACTAATCCCCCAACTGGCAAAAGGTATTCTTTTCCAGATTTGGATTTGTGACTTGTTGTGAGCACTGGTTAGGTGTTGTGCCTTTTCAGATGCATCTCTTGAGTGCGCAGTGCAGTCTTAATCTGTCTGTGCATTTGCAGTGCATCATTAATTCTGGGAGACTTTGCATTTCTTGTTGTGCTCTCATTTCACTTTGTCAGCACTGGGGAATTTTCTGGACACAAGACAGTAGCATTTTGGGGCTGCACATTAGTTCTGGTGGCTGTGTGTGACCACTGCATGCATGACTGAGTGCGCCATTAATTCTGGGAGACTTTGCATTTCTTGTTATGCTCTCATTTCAGTTCGCCAGCACTGAGGAATTTTCTGGACACAAGAAAATAGCATTTTGGGGATGCACATTAATTCTAGTGACTGTGTGTGACCACTGCACGTATGACTGTGTATGCCATTAATTCTGAGAGACTTTGCATTTCTTGTTGTGCTCTCATTTCACTTCGTCAGCACTGGAGAGTTTTCTGAACACAAGACAGTAGCACTTTGGGGATGCACATTCTGTCTGGTGACTGTGTGTGTGTGTGGGGCTACCAATATTATTGTCACCTCACCTTAATTCGCATTAAGGTGGAATGACAATGTGAAGTAATAATCACAAGATGAAATGAGCCTCGCATATGGGACACTCTGTGTAGTGAAGAGAAAACTTGACGTGCCCACTTCGTGGGCACTTCACTGGAGGAATTTAAATTCGCTGCATCTCTAGTAGTAATGTTGCAATGTCGAAATGTTGAATTGCTGAGCTCCACAGGAGTTCATTTTGAACATTTTTTTTAAATTCTCATGCATTATATTGTAGCTGTTTAAACTGAGGAATAGCCATAGTTAAGTATTAGTACACAATGGATTGTAATAAATAAATCTAAAAATTTGAGTTGAGTGGGAGGAAGTAATGGAGGCAGGAGAGATGTGTCATAAATATGTTCATACGTTTACTAAATGGACCTGATTAAATGTTTAGATTTTCAGTTTGCAAACAGGTATAGTTTAAATATAATAGTAGTTAAGATAATACAGTAATCTTCCTGCAATCCATTGGACTAGTTATATCTTGACCTACATGGTGGACTCTGAGGGTAGCAGTGTCACTAATGTTTGTGTCATTTAATCTGCAAATGTAAGCTAAAAAAGCAGCATGTAATGAAGAAACACTTCCCAGACCCTGCCCTATCAGATATGTTCACTGCTAGATCACAGATGAAGGGTTCCCTCAGTGAATCCTTTCCATTTCCAACACTGAAAGCAAACTTGTGAGCATTCTTCTGGGCATGGCCACAACCAGAAAAGGTGAACTTTGCTGTTTTAACCCCTCTGAGGAAAAAGTGGGGTGCCGACCACAGCAGAGCTGTAATGTAACACTATAGATTGTGTCAGAATATATACTATTTCATACCAGCAGCTTGGCACCTCTCTTATTTCAAGTAGTTTCCAGAGGGTAGCAGGATACATGGCCCATAAACTTTTTCCTGTTATACAGTAATTGTGGGATTTTTAAATCACAATAATACAAGTAAATTACAAGTAAAACACATGTTATTCTACATCCCTCATCAGGTGAATGCATTAGCAGCCATATTGGCTCTGACCAGTTTGTTGCTTTTCGTGTTTCTCTTGTTCTGTGCTGTTTCTGTCTGCTTGTCACTTTCTGGTGCTGGTTCACATTCTTACCTTTATGCTTTCTTTACAAAACTTCAAATAGCTCTAACCATAGTGAGGCTGGCATGAGAGGATGCTCCTCTGAAAAACAGAGTCTAAAGATCTCTGCTAATTGATCCTCTCCAATGCATCGATTTGTGCCGCATGCACTGCACTGACATTTAAAGTCCTGTTTAGATTAGCTTAAAGACTGGATGAGTATCTGTTCTTCTTTTTACTGTACTAATAAGGCAAGGCTGCTGTGCAGTAACTGTCCCACCAGCCTGCTTCTGGGAACTTAACTGCATTGATGGTTACGAGTCTGGTTGCTCTTTTACCTAGAGCACAACAAAGTAAATTTTCTCTTTCAAAATACTAGGATATGGGCATGATGGAATACCATTCTGGGCTTGTATCTGAAATGTCTTTTATGTGAAAAAGCTGGCTACATCTTGATTTCATCTTTTTAATCAGATTCAGAGTACTGTAGGTAATTCATAATTTCAAGTACACGGGGTAAACTAGGGGACCCTTGCAATAATGTGCATGAACCACAAATCAGAAAGTGCATCACCAAAGGAAAAGCAATGTGCCTATATTTAGAGTATGAAGAGATTTTTGTAATCCTCCCATATATGATTACAAAAGGGGTACGGACTTAAGGTAGAAGCCCTTTCCTAAGTAAAGGCACACGTGACACAGGCACCTCTAAAATTTGTTGAACAAAAGATGGCATATCACATTGCCATGGAGGAAGACATACAACTAAACAAATTCCTAACAAACAAAGAGACCCATTAAATGAATACTATAAAAAGGGTCTAAGAAATAGAGCTTTCTGATTGACTGTAAGCATTCTATCAGCCTTATGTTAATATTTTAACATACATGTGGAACCTAATCATGTGCTCAACAAGGTTTAACACTGTCTAAAAAAAAATGTTTTTATTGTAACAGTAATAAGGCACTCCCAAGGGTTATGTTAATGGTCTGTTAATCACCATCTAGAGACTTGTGGCACTCAGCTATGCCTCATGCAAACTGCACCTCTAGAGGGTGATTAACAGACCAATAACATAACCCCTGGTTATGCCTTATTGCTTAATTGGTACCATAAAATGATGAGAGTTTAAGAAATTCTATCACTTGGTGCATACATTTAATTTAGTTGTCATATTGGTCCTTTTAAGAACGGATCTAGAAGCAAATGGTTTGATACCTTTTATTGGACCAACGTAGATGTTACAAAAACAACAAAGTGCCTAAGCTCTTGGGCTAACCAAGTCCTTCTTTGGAAACTTATAACAATTATTTAGAAAATGACATACTATTAACACCCAGATCATACATAAAAAAAACCATAAAGAATTCTCATTGGTTCAAGATACTCATTAAAACCATAACTGCAGTTTAGATCTGAGGAATCACATGTCACCAGTTTGTTGTTAGCTAAGGAGCCTTCCAAGGTGAAATGTACCAGAATAAGTTAAGAACCCTTCAAGCACAAAGCTCCACTAACATAAATTCTGAATGTCTCAGTGTGCTTGTGAATACAGTCTAATGGAAAGCAAGATCTTTGGAATCAATACTCACTACAGTACCTGTTAAAATGTGATATTATTGTAAGTTAAAAACAAGCAAAAAATATTGACAGAAATTTTCTATATATGGCATTAGGAGAGTGTAAAGTAAAGTTTACTTAGTGTGAGCAACTGTTTCACACATTTATACAGAATACAACCTATCTAAAGACATTTTCCCAACTATACACTCAAACAGTTACTATATAACTACCTAATCTTCAGAGCAGATAGAGCAGATAGAGTGGGTAAGAGGGGAGGAGGCTGTGCTATATATGCCAGAGCTAATTTACAGCCACTACTGGTCCCTTTACCCTCACCGGAACACAGGGCACAAGCCATTACAATCAAAACTACGCTTGGCTCCCATGGGAAACCATTATACATAATGGCAGTCTACATACCCAACAACCAAAAATTAGCCTATGATTCTATACTCACCAGCATAGCCCAGCTCCCCCCCAGGAGCGAGCTGATTATCATGGGTGACTTTAATATAAACTGGTTATCAAAAGCATCAGCCCCCTTCAAAGATGCAGCCAAAGCACATGATCGGACCCAGGTAGTCCAGTCCCCTACAAGACAAGACCCCAGGACAGGGACTAGCACTCTCCTAGACCTCATTCTTACAAACGTCCCTAAGCACCTCTCTAATATTAAAGTCCTCCCGGATGTCCTTAGTGACCACTCTCCCCTCTCCTGCTACTGGTCAAACAAGAATACACCCAACCAACTCAACATATTCCACCAAAGGCACCTCAAAAAAGGCACCATAACCAAAATTAAACACTTTCTCTCCACCATTGACTGGACACCTGTCCACGCCGCCCAGTCCGTTGATGCTGCCCTTACCTCCTTCATCAATATCTTTAATACTGCCTGTGACAAACACGCCCCATTCTCAAAAAAGGTTATAAAAACAAGAGACACCCCATGGATCTCACAGACCCTGCTAGATAAGATGCATCATAGAGATAATCTCTGGCACAGGGCACTGAACTCCCAGCTTCCCCATGACAGACAACTCTATAGAGAGGCGAGAAACAAGTGCACCAGGGCTATTCGGCTAGATAAGGCAAACCACTACAAACAAGTGCTCACCTCGTCCTGGGGCTCTGGGAACAAGTTCTGGAGCAATGTCAAGGAGCTCTGTGGGAAAACTGTCAACCTAATGCTGTCACAGATATTCGATAATGGTGCCCTCTCCCAGAACCCCAACACCATAGCCAATGTCCTGAACAATTTCTTCACGGACCTCAGGCACATACTCCCACCAAACTTCTTTGACCCTCTTCCCAAGGTCCCCTCTACCGCTTCCGCTAGGTCCACCCTCCCGCCCTTCCAGCTCAGAACCATCTCCTGTAGTAAGGTCAAACACTACCTGTCTAAAGCCTTACGAAACAAGAGGTACAGCAGCGACTCCATAGACCTTAAAATCCTCTGTCTAACTCTAGATATGACCCTCCCACACCTCACCAAAATATTCAACTACTCCCTGCACCTAGGCCAATTCCCTACACTCTGGAAAAGGGGAATTATCACGCCAATCCTTAAAAAGGGTGATCCAACTGATCCTGGCAACTATAGACCCATCACGATATTCCCCCCCTCTAAAGCCCTCAAAAGAATAGTGTCAGACCAACTCACAGAGTACCTGGCTAGTCACTCACTGCTGTGCCAAGAACAACATGGGTTCAGAGCAGGTCACAGCACAACCACTACTCTTCTCGAATTTACATCTTACATACACGAGGCTCTGGAACAGGGGTCTATAGCAGGTGCAATCTTTGTAGACCTAACCAAAGCATTCGACACCGTCAGTCATGCTCTACTTTTCCACTTACTCCCCTTCCTCAGTCTCACCCCAGACACAATACTCTGGTTCAAGAACTATCTCACTGACCGGACACAAGAAGTCAAAATCAACATCACCTTGTCCGACAAGAAACCAGTTCTTGTGGGTGTACCTCAAGGGTCAATTCTAGGCCCACTATTATTCACCCTCTTCTTGAACTCCATCCCAAAAGCCTGCAGTGGTAAGCTTCTGATCTATGCAGACGACGCAGTAGTGTACTGGAAAGATAGCACTCCCAACTCCCTCCAACACACTCTACAAAACTTTTATGAACTAGAGGACTGGTTCACTGAGCATCGTCTAATACTAAATTACACTAAAACCAAATCTATGATCTTTGTGCACCGCTAAAATCCCTACAGTAGCACCCACCTAAACATCTCTAGCTATCAGGGCATCCAAATTGAACAGGTCCCACACTTCAAATACCTAGGCATCACACTAGACACTTCCCTTACCTACCACATACACATCAATCACCTCTCCTCCTCAGTAAACACCAGACTAGGGATTCTCTATAGGCACAGACACTGCCTCCCACCACAGGCCCTACGGCTGGCAGTAACTAGCTCAGTCCTATCACTGGTTGACTACGGGATAATAATATACAGGACAGCTGACCTCACAGCCCTTAATCGCATCAATCTTGCCCTCAATAAAGCCTGCCAACTGGTCACAGAAAGTGATAGACTTACTCACACCTGCGACCTCTACAAACAAGTGGACTGGCTGACCTTCAAAGGGGAGGCTAAAATACCACATTTGTCTCCAAGCCAAAAAGATACTCATGAAGCTTGCACCCACTGGCCTACACTCCCTCATCCAACCTAACCCTCACAGGGGCACCCCTAGGCAACAGGCAAGCACACCCATCTTAGTCCCCCACTGCAGGACCGCACTAGGACAAAGGTCTTTTAGCTATTGGACTCCCATCTGGCTCAATGAACTCCCCTCTCCCCATCTCCCTGGCCCCTAGTCTAGGCCAATTTAAAAACAGAATCAAGAGACATCTCATTGACTCCGAGACGTGTGGCTGCAACTAATCTCAATCCACCTCGACGACCCAAGGTCTATAATTAACCCTAGAGAGACAAACCAAGCACAGTAAATGTTTGATGTAATCATGTAAAGTCCCAATGTATTATTCTACTAAATGATGTTTGTTCAATCTGTCTTAAAGAAATATGTCTGTTTGTACTGACGTGGAGCCTTTGCAAAAGAGTCTCTGACTCAAAGGTTTGTAATTCTGAAACTTTAATAAATAAATAAAAAATATTTTGTAAACTTTAAGACCTTCAGTGCTATAACAGGATTTTAAACAAGATAAAATCAAGTGTCAGTATAAGAGTCAAATTAAAACACAAACCTATCAAGGACCTCCACGTGAATGAGATCATGCATCCTAATATGTTCAGAGTTCAAAAAAGTGACAGTATATAATCAAACTACTATATGTAAAGTAACAGTCTGAGGAATCTGAATAAAAACCCAATTAAATTACCCCCCACCTTGGGGAAGATAACTAGTTATAAGAAAGTAAATATATACTATGTATGTGAACTAAGAGTCCTAATACAACGCAATACCATTATCTTTGTATAGAGAAAAAATGATGCCTGAGGAAACAGGGTGCAGCCATTGAGACTTGGGGATGAGAGAACAAGTGGGAAGGGTGATCAATGAGATTTCAAATGGACCAATAAATACTTTTTCATGCAGCATGTATGGATGTATGGATTGCTGGACTGACCAATTTTCATGTGGTAGTGCTCCTGGACACTACTTGAGAGATCAAGTTTACAGCTTAATCTGTTTCAAAGTCAGTTGGCATTCATCTGTACCCCGGGTCATGCCTGAAAATAGGCAGAATTTGCCTAGTGCACTTACCAAGTCAACAAAAACTAAATAAAATTAAAAAAAAAACAAAAAACATTCCAAACCTGAGTTCCTCATCCCTGGAAGAGCAACAGGAGGCAGAAACATCACACAGATATGGCACATAGTTCATTTGGATGGGTACATGCTGTCCTATTAAGTAATATTTAATTATGGAAGAGAGTGGTATCTGGCACTTCTTTATAACATGGTTACATTTCTGCTGAATCACAGAAATGGTACTCCCCTTGTTGAAAATTCCTCTGATTAGTTTTGTATATTACTGAACTACTTTAGGGATAAAATATAAAAGACTGAGTCTGAAATCAAATATGACTTGGAGTAAACTACAAAGACTTGCCCTGGCAAACTTGCTGGTTTGTCTGGGCCTGCTAGATTATGAGAGTTCTGCAAAGTTGAAACTAGAAAATAACGTGTTTACAGTTAAACAGAACAACCACTAATATCTTCTGACCAATTCCAAAAAGAATGTTGCATGAAACTTAAAAACCTAAATCATGCTAGACCTTGAAGACAGTAAAGTAAATCTTGAAGGTGGTGCACCATGTAACTGGAAGCCAGTTCAGTCTCGGCAGCACAGACGTGATACGTTGGAAAGTTATTGTACTAGATATTAGCCTAGCTGCTGTACTGTGCACCAACTGGAGATGGAGCACCAATTACCAGAAAGCCTTGGATACTGAGTGTTACAATAGTCAAATTGTGAGGTCACAAAGGTATGAACCGCAGTCATCAGGTGTTTAGGTTTAAGACAGGAATTCTGCCAGATAATATTTCTGAGATGGAAAAACCCACAGCGAACAACTGACACCTGAGCTTCAAGTGACAGTTTGTCATTTACTGTAACACCAAGATTTTTAGCCCTACCCACAGTTCTGAGGAAGCCCCCCCCCCCAAAAAAAAAGGGCACGATGATATCATTCCTCTTCATAGCTGTTTTCTAGGAACCTATTTCTGAGTAAAAACTCTGTCTTGCTCTGATTAAGGCTCAGCAAGCTGGCAGTCATCCAGCCACTCATTGATTAATCATAGGACCTGTTTATGTGGCCGCATTTTCACTACACCAACTCAAGATCTCGGGCTGCTGCAGTGCAAATGTAGCCATGTGGACACTTAGCTGATCATGGTAAGTCTCGCTCCTCTCCTGGAGCTGCTGCAGGGCTGGGGATGCATTCTGGAGTGAGTGTAAGCAGTCATGTAAACAGGCTGCACTACTTGCTCCGACACACCCTACTGGTGTCCCCATGCAATGATACATGCCTTCCCCCAGTCATGGCCCCTCTCCAGCATGGCTTGTACTGATGCTAAGAGGGGCTGTCTAAACATAAATCGATCAGTATAGGAGGTCTTGGCAGCACCAGAGCAGACCAGTGCATGTGTCTTGTACTGGCCATGTAAACAGGCCTAGAGTCACTCAGTTACTATGGTTTAGTGTGAAAGAGATTTACAACTGTGTATCATCTGTCTAGCAGTGAAAGCCCAAATTTTACCACCTCACAATCTCCCCTAGGAGTAATATGTACACCGCAAACTACACAGGGGACAAGATCAGGCCTTGAGGGACACCGGATGGAAAAGCATCGACACTGGAGAAAAATTTCCCCAATGCTACCCACTGCTCTATACCATCCAGAAAGGACTCCAACCAATGGAGCACTGTACTGGAAAATCCACCAATAGGTCCTCAGACGACCAATCAAAACCCCCATAGTCCACAGTGTCAAGTGGCAATGAGAAATCAAGAAGAATGACCCATAACTGCAGTAATCACATGCATGTACTTTAAATATGGGCCACTGCCTTAAAAGAAGGATAACTGTCGAGTATTCCCCTTGATCCCTCACCAGGAGGAGATCATTCATCACCCTCTCCAGTGCAGTCTCAGTACTACAGTATATCAAGAGCTGAACCCAAACAAAAATGGCTTGTGATTTCATGCTGCACTATATGTGTCTCCAACTGTGATGTAAACACCTTCTCAATTACCTTTCCCAAAAAGGGAAGCTATGAGAAAGATCTATTGTTGTCCAGGATCTCTGGGTCCAGAGATGGTTTCCTAATGAGGGGGATCACAACTGCATTTTTCTTAATGACCAAAAAATAAAGCCACTCCCAAGGAATCCCAGACAATCCTAGTCAGAACTGGGACCAAGGCTTCCCAGCAGTCTGCCCACAACTGGGTAGGGCCAAGGTTCAGGCTTTATAGAGTAGGTTGCAGAGTAGACATCACCTGAGAAATCTCCTTACATGAGACTTGCAGAAACTCCATCCAGAGAATCCAAGCACCCTCATGGCCTCAGGCTCTCCCCCTGTTAAAAGTTACCTGAGCCTGGGAGATCACTGCTCTAATGGAGATCACCCTGTCAAGCAATAAAGTACCAAATTCCTTGCACCAACAGTAACTGTGGAAAAAGTGTCATATGACGTGAAATGTTGATGGGTATAGGAGGGGGTGCTGCTGTGTGGAGTTTTTTTAAGCATTTGCAATCAAAGCATGTTTTAACTATGCCTATCACAATAGACTTTTACTGTTGGTACACCATGTGGCCAGACTACAGTGGACTGTAGTAACTGTGGGAACCACTCCTCCAGACTGTAGGCAGGCAGGATGTAGAAGTCAGCCAACAATATAGAAAAGCTGGAGTGTTGTAATCCTCCTCATATCATATCACAGAATCATATCATAGGAGCTTGATGGCAGAAAAGGACCATGCTGACCCATCTAGTCTGCCCTACCCCCACACACCTCCCCCTCCCTGCGAGCCCCAGCCCCCCCCCCAATATTCAGCTCCATATGCTTGTCCCATGCCCTCTTGAATTCTTCCACAGATTTAGCCCCCAACACTCTGTCTGGTAGTCTGTTCCAGGGCTCCACCACCCTCTCTATGAAGAAATGCCCTCTCACATTGCCCCTGTATCTTTTTCCTTGCAGTGTGAGGCTGTGCCCTCTAGTGTTGACACTCTCCTTCTTCTTAAGTAAACCCTTTTCTCCCATTTTATTGACCCACTTTACATATTTAAAAGTCTCAATCATGTCTCCCCTTTCCCTCCTTGTCTCTAGCGAGTACAGATCCAGCAACTTACACCTCTGCTCGTATGACTTTCCCTGCATACCCTGCACCATCTTGGTTGCCCTTCTCTGAACCGTCTCCAATGCATCTATATCCTTGTGAAGATGTGGTCTCTAGAACTGAACCCCATACTCCAGGTGTGGCCTCACCATGGCTTTGTATTCCCATGACAACCATCTCAGACAGAAAATGTGCCTTCGTTTGGGAGATTGCTCTCTGATACACCCCATAATGGGCCCTCAGCACCAGGTTTTCCTCCACTGAATGCAGTCTCAACCAAGCCACTTCCAGTCTCCAGTCTTGTGTCTTCAACTGCTGCAGCTCATCATTGTACCTCAATGAAATGCAATGGGGGGACTAACGGGTGGGTAGGAAGACACATGATGGTGTTGATTGCAACTGATAGAACCCTATTATAGCCATCCATGACCATGCTGACACCAAAATCACAGGCGGTCAACATGTCCGAGATGTCCAGTACATCAAGGAGCCTGTCTGAAGTCCGGTCACATTGAAGGCAGTATTAGATCATATCTGGGGGTGGTGGGGGGAAAACTGGAATTTGACCACAAAAGTATCAAGTCAAGATACTGAATTTATGATTATATTTGATATAGAGTCCTAGAATAAAGACCAGGTCCAAAATGTGGCCATCCCCATAGGTACCAAAGGCAATTACCTGCACAGGGTCCACAGCAGACATACAGTAGTTTGGAAGAATTAGGTAGCAAAATGTGAGGCTTCATTATCAAACCAAGTGTTGAAGTCACCCAGCACCAATAAGCTGGAGAACGGGCATTCTGTCCAAGCAACAAAGTCCACCAATTCCGCAAGAATACCCTCTCATCCCTCCGTGATCAGTAGATAAGGAGGATTTTACATCCTGTGCCCAGCTTGCCCCAAACCACCATAAATTCAAAGGACCCAACCTCCCCTACTGGCAAGGAGGTGAATCCCTGCTCATACCTAAAACACATGGCCATCACATCACCCCTGCTCTCTTACCTCAGGTGTTGCACCATGACATACCCACCAGGAATGGTAGCCTTCAACACTGGGTTGAAGCTGTACCCAAGCCATGTCTCCATGATGCACATAAAGTCCACCAAGGAGTCAGTGATAACATCTCTCACTACCACTGTCTTATTCCTGAGCATTTCAGAGAATCATCCTAAGGAGAGGAGCAAGATTACCTGGTGCTCTGGCTATAGGCTCCCAGGAGCTATCCCTGGCAAGTGGAATAAGATAGGGACCATCATTATCTGATTGAACCTTCTGGCCAGGGATGCTCCTACCCTCAGCTCTCATGATCTTCCCTTCCTCCTCATCACTCCCCAACTGCCACTCCCGCCCCTAACTCTGTGGCATCTCCTGAAGACACCTAAGCATCTACAGTGTTTGCAAGCAGCATTCGGATGCAGTGGCCTTCTCAGAGACACAGCTCGTGGAGGTGCTTTGTCGAGCAGAAGAGCTGTATACTATTCACACAGTTCCCCTTGCACATCCTGTCCTTAAAAACAAATACTGTACACCCCAAACCACTAAAACAACTCACTACCTACAGCACATGACAAACTCCAGAGTGAAAACAAATTCTCTCCCCCACTAAAAAACAACTTACACACAAAACTGCACTCACGTAATACATTTGCTTAGGTTACACATTCAAAGCCCACTCACACAAATACCCCTAAATAAATATTTATGCATTCTAAGAAATCACCTAAAATCACAAGAAAATACACAGCAAGCAGGAAATAATGCCCAAACTTGTCAGCTTCACACAGTTCAACAGAGGGAGTTCACTGAGGAAATGCACACCCACGGCCAATAAACCCCTGTCCAATCACAAATCGATATCAGCAACTGCTTCACATTCAGCACAAACCACGGTCATAGACCAAAGTTAGGAGGCTTCACTGGCAGCAAAGGCAGATTGGCCAGTCACAACCACTGGTCCACTCAAAGACTGTCTAAGGAAGAACATTGCCAAGCCCAGCAAGCAGCCCCAGTCCAACAGTATATCTACCCACCACCTGGTACCAAATGTCTCCTGCAAAGTTAAATAAAGGAGGAGACACCACACTCAAAAATCTGTTCCCAGTCTGGGGCCTAGCTGGCAGTGTTCTCATTGGTGACCTCACATCTGGCAGTATTGGAGAAAACATACAGGAAGCTTTACAGCACAGTGGTCTGGACCGTACTACACATTCCAGATATGTGAATGATCCCATTCACATATCTGGAATGTCTAATAATATGTATGGGCTGCGCCCGTGGCTCGCTGTGGACCAATGGTATACAGCGGTTGACGGTGTCAGTCGGCAGGCGGGGGCGGCAGGCGGGTAGGGAGCTGCCCACTGGCTGACTGGGGCAGCGGGCAGTGGGGCTCAGTGAGCAGGTAGGAGGGTACCACTAGACCACCACGGATATTGGACATATTTTTTACAAATGCCCATGATCGAGCATGGGGGTGTAGCAGCTGCTGTATGTCCTGCAATGTGGCAGCTCACCTGTGGGTGGTCATCAGTTTGTTTTTTTTTTTTTGGATCAACTTTGTACCGGGCGCAGGTAGGGTTATGCATGCATGGCTCTGCACATCCTGGGCTGAATATCGGGCTGTGCAGGGTATGCATGGGCACGCCCCCCTCATCCTGCATACATTACTGATGCGCTCCGGTGCATCGAGTTTGTGCCGTGCACTTTCCTCTGAATATTGCACGGGCGCATCAGTGGGTTGCGATGGCACAACACTGTTGCACTATGCGCAACCCTTTTGAATATCTGGGCCAATCTGTTTTACATATATTTGGAGGTCACCACAATAACCTCCCTGTACGAGGACCTGAGAGGGAAAAAGAAAATTAAAGAGGATACTACAGCATAGTCAAGAAAGGGGGTGCCCATAGGTGGCCAACCTTATGGACTAGTAATTGTAAAGGACATATTAGTCTTAGAAATATAAGAACTGTTGCAACATATTTAAGAAAAGATCGGTCCTCTAGAGTGGCAGGAGCTCCCAGTCACATATCCCCCACCTTAAGAGGGAAGCAGTTATTGCAGACTGCTTACCACCTGCCTGTCCCAGGAAGGGATGGAGCTTCTGCTATCCATCTTCGGAAGCTCTGTCTCAGGGTCCCTATTAACAATAAACATTCCATCATAAACATAGTGGATATCATCATTCTTTACCCTGAGGCATAAACACATTTCTCAACATAGACTAACGGTATCTTCTCATCTCCTTTTATAGAAAATCCGTCATAATTTTTAACCAAAAATCTGGATGGCTGTAAAGTCCAGTACCATAGAAAGACTTTCACTGGGGTGAGTAATTACTTGCTTCAACCCCATCAGACAAGTCAGTTTTTAGCAGGGGCCCATTTCTAGGTTCAACCCCTCTACATAAACCCAATATGACTCTTGATTCATTTACTTGTTACAGATATAGACACCTGAGGGTATACACTCAAGGTGTTACCCCAGCACAGGTTCCAATCCATTTTCCACCCACTTCTCCTTTGTAGGTTTTCACTCAGAAAAGAATAAAACATATGTACCACCTCAGACTCCTTGTCTGCCCTTGAGTACCTCTTTCTTTGACATCAGGCCCGCCCCCTGATCAAATATGCTACGCTTTTGCCTACAGAAAGGGACCACTGCAGAGCCACCTCTGGCCTTGCCTGCAACCATCTTGACCTCTCTGTCTTACACAAAGTGTCTGCGGGAATATGGAAGGAGCAATAGTAGTTTCTACTCTCCTATTTCAACCTTTTATAACTTATGACCCCAAATCCTTGGTCATCTTATCCCCAGGCAGGTCTCTACAGAAACCTACAGGATGCCAAGGAACCTCTCATGCTGAATATCCTGCAATGGTAAACAGCAGGTTCCTTAACTTTTCAACTCTGGGGTGTCTTAGTAAACATCCTTTTAATCACTGTGCTATTTTCAGCCATCTGTTACCATCTAATACCTTGTAACCTATGTGAGAGTTTCCCTTTTTCTAAGGGTGACATTTTTTTAAATGATCTCTACCCTCCTTAACTTTAACATACTGTAACAGTTTGACAATATTAGTATTTTTAGCATGCAGCATACCCCAGTCAATACTGTTAATTAGCTGCATCAATACAACAAAAGTCCCTTCAGCCTCAAAGGCTTTTTCTTGCTTGCTTGGAGTCTTCAACCCCAGCACAATATCACTAGGTACAGTCTTACCTGGGGTCTCACATTCAAGTTCAGTACTTGCATCTCCGACCTCCAGCAGGTAACATCCTGGGAATACAGAAAACAAAGAAATATCCTGCTCAGTCAGGGGATCCTCCTCAAACTAAGCCGATGAAAAATCATTCTCCGACTCTTTGTCCAAGCCCTCTAGCAGGAACCTCTCGAGCAACTGGCACCAGTGTTCTGCCTCTCTGTGCAGTCGGTCTGCCACCAGCCATTGCCCATTCGTCCAGTGGACCATCCTCATCAGGGTTCCCACCTCTGGGGTATTGTCTCTCGCACCGTCAGTCTGCCTCGACCTGCATCTCTCAATCTTCTTCAGGCTTGTCCTTCCTCTGAGCTCTCAGGTCCAATCAACACAGCAGCTTCTCACCACCTGTCAGCCATGGTTCTGGTCAGAACTCCATGGACTTTCTTCTCTGGCAACACCTGGTACATCGGTCCACCTAGGATACTTGGGCAAAACCCACCGGAAGACATCCCCTTTCAGCCACTCCAGAAAGTTATCCCACTGCTGACACCAAATCTGGGGAGGAGTTGTGGGATAACAGATGGAACAATCACTAAACTTAAGATTCAACACACAATGTCTGTGCAATGTTTATTCAAAATACAAGAAATAACTTTCTATGATACCATATTTTTTTAGCACATTTGTTTACAGTAAAACAACACATGTTCCTTCTTTCTACTTAACCAGTACCTACTGATAATGCTCTTCTCCTGCAATTAATAAGACCCCATACCCCTTATGCAAACCCTCATTTGCTTACATAGTGGGGGCCCAGAAAGAAGAAAAACAAGACAAGCTATAAACAAAGAACCCCAATACAGAATCACTGAAAGAAAGGTTACCCCAAAGGGCATTGGCAACAAATCATATTTCAAAGAAATACATCATCATACATGCTTCCATAATGCAATGCATCATGGGATATGTGCAAATCACCATGACATTTCTGGCTTGTTAAGTTTACAACAATATACATGCATTTTAAATAACACAACTAGCTTAGTTTCAATAATAGTCACCAAGTACTTTTTACCATTATTAAAACACCAAGTGCCATGGTATTTTAAACATTTACAGGTTTCATAAACATAAGGTATATACAGTAAGGTATTTTATAACATAGTGCTATTACATACTAAATCCAACAGCAATAAACACAATGGCCCGGATATTCAAAAGGGTTGCGCCATGCGCAGGTTGCGCATGCGCAAGTCCAAAAATGCGCCATTTTGCGATATTCAGAAGGAGGCAGTTGCACCACCGAAAACATGCTGAGCAACAGCGCAATGAAAATGAAGGCATGCGCAACCAAAGGGGGTGGATCCATGCATAAAGAGCGCAATGCGATATTCAAAGACTTGCGCGATGCGCGATGCTGTGGCAACCTGAGCGGAAATTGCGCTACTAAGCGGAAATGAGCCAAAATAAAGGCTCAAGGAAGCGCGCAAGAATGCTACAAGGCTGCCAAGTAGGGGAGAGAGAGAGAGACAGACAGACAGACAGAGACAGGCTAGGGCAGGCAAGGCAAGCGTGGGCCATAGGCTGTAGAGGCCAGCGGGGGGTGCCCGGTGCAGTGGAAGTAGTAGTGAGGACAGCGGGTGTAACACAGCAACACCAGCCGGGGAGGGGCAGAAGCCAGGGAGATGGACAGTGGCAGCTTCCCATGGAAGCTGTAATGAGGGGTGAGAATGCATGCTGCAGGGGCGTGGCCGTGGAAGGGCCCGTCGGTGGTATGCTCCAACAGGGCAATACCGTGCCGCATCAGCTTTGAGCTGTACACAGATGTAGAGATCGTGGGCGGTACTGCCTGAACAGGAACAATACTGAGGCAGCTCTGTGAGCTGTGCAGTGATGTGATGTAGGCACCCTCACGCGAGTCACGCTCTGTTGGTGGAGACCAAGGTGACACCCTGCATGTGCCTGCTCGCCACGAGGCACCTTCCAGAGGCCGACAGGGGACACCACAGGCATCACACAGTCGGCCGTCACGCATCCTCACCCAATTCCTCAGCGCACTGCTGCCACATGCTGCAGAGTACATCCATTTCCCCAGCACCATGGCAGAGCGTACAGCAAACATGCAGGAGTTCCACAGGGTAGTACGTATGCCTGGCGGGCTAGGGGCCATAGACTGCACCCATGTGGCAATTGCACGCCACCTGGCCCCGATGGGGTCGCATATAGGAACAGAAAGGGCTTCTCCAGTGTCAACTGCCAGGTGGTGTGTGATGCCACTGGGCGCATAATCAATGTCTGTGCCACACACCCTGGTGGAGCACATGATGCCTTCATATGGTATCAGTCCGCACTGTGCCATCGATTCGAGAGTGGGGACATCCCCACAGGACATCTAGTGGGTGAGTACACATGTATGGAATGCAAACTCGGGGCAAGGGTGGGAATGCCACAGGTGCCATGGTAGTGGCACACAGGGATATGGGCAATATGGACCTGAACATGAGACTGGTCTCCACTATCTCCACACAGGTGACAGCGAATACCCACTCCATCCCTGGCTGCTCACACTGTACCGGCGCCCCATGACCCCATCACAGCAACGCTATAATGAGGCACATGTTTCCACACGCAACATCATAGAGTGGGTGTTTGGGATGCTCAAGGCACGCTTCCGATGCCTAGACATCTCCGGTGGTGCCCTACAGTACAGCCCCCAAAAGGCCTGTGGGATATTCCTGGCCTGTTGCATCCTGCACAACATGGCCAAAGACTATGGGATAGCCGTACAGGTTGAAGAGGGGGACAGCGATGGGGACGCCAGTGTCGCCGGTGTTGATGGTGATGAGCAGCCCCCAGGACGGCGGGACCCCCGACTGATCCGGCAGGCCCAGCTGCACCGGGACACCATCACAGAGGAGCACTATGCAGAACACAGGTAAGTCAAGGGGACATGAGCAACCAACACTGTCCATGCGCAAACCACAGGCACACAGGGTAACACACCAGGGGTGCATGACGGCCAGGGGAGTGGAAGGGTCCAGGCATACAAACACACCATCAGGGAGGGGTGAGCACTCATATGGACACACACACACCAGGCACAGAGCGTACATGGGCACATGCACAGCACAGCAGAACCGACATTGCTAACTACGCACACCGACCACCCCACACCACCTGTACTGTCCAAGTCGTGTGTCAGATGCTGGCACCTTGCACCTTGGTGTACAGTACAATGCAGGCATCATCATGCACACGCACCTGTGGACAGCAGTTGGGAGGGTGCAGGTGGTCCGTGTTGTCGGCGCAGTGAGCAAAGCACCCAGCAGTGCACTGCCCACCATGACACACATTGCACACATGGCAGCACCAGACAGGGCCCGCACTGGGAGACAGCTCAGTCATGTAGCACTGTCCCACGGCCACTGCAGATGTGGGCGGCCCGCCGTGACCCAACAGCACTGGCAGGCTGAGCCACGGGCCACATGGGGTGGCACTGTTGCACCACCAGGGGTCCCACTGCGCCTAACGCCGACCTTGCCCGCACAGGGTCTGCAGCATGCCGAACAAACCTGCACCAGGGTGCTCGATGGCACAGCAGAACCTGGTGTTGACAGGCCTGGTGTCGCCGCGATGCGGGAACGGGGGTGGAGAGTGAACTGTGTGGGGTGTGCGGTACAGGGCACCTGACTGTGTGCCCAATGCATCCACGACAGAGACCACTGCCTGGGTCAACCTGTCAATGGCGGCGGTCACATCCGTCCGCATACAAACCAACTCTGCATGGTCCAGAGCACACTCCTGTTGTGCCGCTCCCAGCCACAGATATGCCTCCACGGCTATTGCAACCCGCCTCTGCAGCTGTACTGATTCCCGCAGCAGGCAGGTGTGCTTCGTCCATGGGTACTGTGCCCCAACGGCATCCTGTCCCCCAGAGGTGGAAGGTCCTGGTGCACAACACCTTGAGGGTGGGCGCTGTTCGCCAGGACCAGGAATGGGTGGATCAAAGGGCGGACATGTGCCACCGCTGACACTGTACCCCAGACCTGGTGGGTGACTGCTGCTGCTGCCCCGCCAACTGCTGTGCCCCAGGGTCCACGCGTTCCACCGCTGTGCTAGCAACAGTGCCAGACACCTGCACAGCCACTGGTGCTGCCCCACCGGTGCTGACAGGCACAGCCCGGGACTGTGCCAGCATGCTGGTACACAAGTTGGAACCAGAAAGGCCCAGGGGCACATGCTGACCTGCTGTGTGTCCGTCATGGGACACACACCTATCACTGCCCATTGCAGTCCTTGCATCATCAATGGTGCAGGTACGTGCTAAAGCCATAGTCACAGCATGCTGGCACGCTTGCATGCCAGACTGCTGAGACACAGGCTGTGCACCCCCCGCACCCGAATCACCGACACCAGAGTTGGCGGCCCAGTGTGCATGCTGCTGCAGTGCCTGCTGGCTGGTGATAGAGGTGGATGGACCCTCCTCCATGTCCAGCAGGTCATCATCACTGCCTGGACCCACCACCATCTCCTGAAGATGAACAGGATCTGTAACAGAAAGAGAGTACGTGTGAGTGCATGTGAACAACCTTCCCCCCAACCCCCCCCCAACACCACCACCATGTCATACCGTGCAGTGATGGGCTTCCACCTGTCTGGAATCCACATCCTGGTACGCCCTCAATAGCGCTCTGCTGCATTGATGCAACCAGTGTCTCCTCAGCCGGGGTCAGCTCCAACACCACTGGCGGGCCCCCGCCAGTGCCAGCACGTGCCGCCCTGAAGGCTGCCACCTTCTCCTTCAACCTCCTGCGGTCTGTCCCCATCTTCTTCTTGCATTCCTGCACGGAGCGCTGGTGGCTTCCGTGCAGGTTCACGGCCCGAGCTACCCCCTCCCATGCAGCCGCACGGGACTGAGGGGTGCCCCTCCGTCCACTCAGTACTGGCTCCTCATCCAGGTAGGCCTGGAAGAGGGCCTCTGTCTCTGCTGGGGTAAAGTTGGGCCTCCTCCTACGCCCACCGTCTTCACCCTCACCTTGGCTCTGCTCGGTCATGGCGATCTGTATGGGAGCAAGTGGACACCTGTCACTGTGCAGTCTACAGCATTTTCCCATGACCATTGTCCAGAACATCACACAGCATGCAACTCTTTCTCACCTGCAGTAACTGAATCAGCCCAGCGCGGCCCAGTATCGCACATTTATAGCACAATGCATGCAAATTAGAGTGGAGCAACTATAATGACATGAAATCGCGCCCTGCGCCTTTGAATGGCTGATCAGATGATTTGCATGTGTCGGCTGAATATCGCAAATTTGAGCTTTGCGCAATACGGTTGAGTCGGCTGAGCCAATGGTGCAGATCTGTGACTGTGTGGTACACTGCATTGCGCATGCCCAGATAGCTTACGCAGGCGTCTGCTGTGCTGCTGACGTGCTGTGCGCGATCGGCAATTCAGGCCATGGCCACCATTGTGCCAGTGGCGCTACAGCACTGGGCACTATATGGCGCTGTGGCACTACTGCGCAATAGTCCACTGTGGCACTGGTACGCAGCTGGTCGGTCGCGCAGGATGCGTATACGTCAGATGGCGCTGTGCGTGGCCTTGCGTCATTGCCCATGACCTTGTGTCCGACCTTTGCCCCCTGGCCCTGTTCGGCTGCCATGTGCGGCCCTGTTAAGCTGTCTGGTGACAGCGCTATGTGATGACGCGCTGTTCGAACAGCGATTGGAACCTGTGGTGGCCCATTGCGTAACATCTCCACGCGGGTTACGCGCAGCGGGTGCCATATTGCCTGTTGTAAAGTTGGTACCATGGCTCACAGAAGAAGAGCAGTTCAGTGGAGCCCAGTCGAACTGGCCAACTTGGTGGCCCTAGTGGACCCCCACTATGGGGCACTTTATGGTGAGGCGCCCCTCACCATTGCCAGGACGCAGGTGTGGCAGCAAGTGGCCACTGACCTGGTGGAGGTCACTGGACGGTGCCGGTCAGCTGAGCAGTGCCGGCACCGGTACGGTGACCTCCGCCGGAGGGATCCGGATCTTCTTGATCGGCTGCGGTCACATGCCAGGCGGGGCATGGTGCCTAGGCCAGGTGGGTGTACCATCTATGCACCTGTATTCTCTGTAGGGGGTATGAGTGTGTTTTGGTGGCTGTGCATAGGTGATGGCTCTGCCATGGTTGGCTGTGTCAGTGTGTGCAGGTGTGAGATGCATGGGTCTGGCTGTGGGCAGGCACTCTCACTGGGGCAGGGGGCAGTCTGCTTTGGAGTCACACTGATGTTTGTCTCAACATATGTCTCCCACAGGCCGGGATGTGAGGATGCAGGCACGGGGTGAGGAGGCCGTGCCAGGGCCCCGGTGCCGGTGGGTGTTGCACCCCAGCAGCAGCAGCAGCAGCAGCATCAGCATCAGCGCCAGACCCAGCTGCTTGAGGAGTGTGAGTATCATTACTTCATGGATGCTCTTGCATGCTGGGGGGCAAGACCACCAGCCATGCACAACACAACCATGCAGGAAAGGGGAGGTCATAATTCCACTATACAAGACACTAGTGAGGCCCCACCTGGAGTACAGTGTACAGTTCTGGAGACCATACTCACAAGGACATAGACTGGGTAGAGAAGGTTCAGAGGAGGCAACAAAGATGGTGCATGGATTGCATCACAAGTCCGATGAAGACAGGTTGAAGGAACTGAACATGTACTCCTGGAGAGAGGAGGGAGTGAGGGATATGATAGAGACATACAAGTATCTTACAGGGAGGAACAGGGTGCGGAAAACACTATTTTAAGCGAAAAAGATGTTCCAGGACTAGAGGGCATGGGATGAAGTTGGAGGAGGACGATTCAGAGGAAACATGAGAAAGAATTTCTTCACAGAACAGGTGGTGGACAAGTGGAACACCCTACCAGAGGAAGTGGTGGGGCTGAAACAATCACGGGATTTAAGAATGCACGGGATAGACATAAAGGAATTCTGGAGGTCAGGGGTAAGGTGCAACAGACTTATAGGAAAACAAAGTGAACTTACAAGCTCAAATGGCCAGACTGGGTGGGCCATAGGCCCTTATCTGCCGACACTGTCTATGTATCTATGTATGTATGCACAACACAGGTGACATGCATCACTGTCCAGTATCACAGCACGTCTGTGTATGCGTCACTGGTGGTCCATGCATGCACTGGGCACATAGCTGTGTAACTGGCATCGCACCACATTGCCACGTCACTTGACAGCCTTGTTTGTGCTGTGATGGACATGGGCAGTGTGTGTGTGCAGTGGTGCACATAGCTGGTGCTGCCTGTTTGTGATGGCCATGTGCATGTTCACTGTGGGTGGGTGCATGCCATCACAGGTGCGGGACATTGGGCTATATGGCTTGCAGGTTGGGTGGTGTTCAGGGTTGTGGTCAGTCACAGCCATTGACTGTGTTCCCATTTTCCTAGGCCTCGAAGTTCTCGGAGGATACAGCCGGGACATGGGGCCTGACAAAGGTGTCCCTGGATAACCAGGCCATCCTGGAGTCCATTAGGAGACATGGCCTGCGGAGGAGGCATCGCAGGGGACAGCGGAACCAGGCACAGGATGACCAGCCAGCTGGGCCTTAGGCCACAATACCCTTCCCACTTCTCCCATCCCTACCACCCTGCCTTCCCTCTCCAAGTTGTTCATCCCTACCCCTTGAACATCCCTACCTTGTACCCGTCCCCCCTTGTAAATAGTTCTTGTTTATTGTTTTGTTATTTACTATTTGAAAATTTGAAAATACATATTTATATTTTGATATGAATACTGTGTTGGTCTCTGATTTGCAGCTGGCTATGGGTGCTCAGTTGCAGTGGTGTACATGCCATCGGGGTGGTATGGTCCTGGTGTGTGTGTGTGTGTGTGTGTGTGTGTGTGTGTGTGTGCATGTGTGTGCATGGGAGGTATCTCCGCATGGCAGTGACTTTCTCTGGTGTCTTGCCGTCTGCCACCACTGCTGGTGCACAGGGTGTGTCTGGCTTGTGCTTCTGTGCTGCACGGGTTGACGCGTATGCTGGGGGATGCATGGTTTCCCTGCGCCAGTCACTGCACATGGGTGGTGTCTTGGGGTCACGGTGCAGGGTGTGCTGTGCGTACGAGGGGCTGATCTGCACTGTGATTGTCAACCCCCTGTGTGTGGCACTCTCAGCCTGCCAGTGGTTGTGCTGGGGTGTCATGGCTCTGCTGTGCTTTGTTGGCTTGTCCCCATGGGCCAGTAGATCATCCGTCACACCCCCAGTGATGCTGTGCTTGGGGTGTGCAGGTGTCTTGTTGGTTCTGCAGTGTGTTCCTGTGCCCATGTGTGGCATGGCTGGCGGTGGGCCCCAGCCTGCCTCCCTGGATGTGCAGTTCCATTGCTCTGGGGGGGCTCTGCTTGCGCTATGGCACCTCTGGACTGCTCAGCTGGGCTGCCCTGGTTGCGCTATAGCGCAACATTTCTGCTCAGCTTCTCCTTCCTGGTTGCGCTATGACGCAGTTAGTGCAATATTCAGACGTTGGCTGCTTGCGCAATTTGTTCTGCTCCATGTTTGAATATCGCACCTGCTGTGCATATGCGCAATTGGTTTGTGCTTGCTCCTGCTGTTGCGCACTTTTTGGGCGCAGTTTGAATATCCGGGCCAATCTGTTTTACATATACTTGGAGGTCACCACAATAACCTCACTGTACAAGGACCTGAGAGGGAAAATTAAAATTAAAGAGGATACTACAGCTTAGTCAAGAAAGGGGGTGCCCATAAGTGGCCAACCTTATGGACTAGAAATTGTAAAGGACAGATTAGTCTTAGAAATATAAGAACTGTTGCAACATATTTAAGAAAAGGTTGGTCCTCAAGAGTGGCAGGCGCTCCCGGTCACACTGTGGTGTTAGCTGACCTATCCAGAGCTGGGGCTAGAGTGAGGTTAAAATCCCTTGCCACAATGATGGACAGAAGCTTTGAAGTAAAATGAGCCAGCACCTCTGAGAGGTGTGCAAAGATGCAGGGGTTGTCTACACTGGGTGGATACCAGTTTAGCAGTACTAGGGAACCTTCTGTGGTCATTACCTGTAGAAGGACCCATCTCCCTTCATTGTCCTTCTGGGTGTGGGTGTGGGTCCATGGGAAGGATTTATGGATTAGTACGTGTAACCCCCCTACAAATGGGGGTTCCTAAAATGTCTTCCTGGGCTTGCCTAATGCCCACTGCCAGGCTGGTGTTCTGTGTCTAAACAGGTTGAAAGTGCTTGCATGTGAGTGCCCTGTTAGCCTCAGTGCCTATCTCTTTAAGAGGCATCTATTTCATAGGTTATAATTACTCTGGGTAGAGGTTGAGTAGTTTCAGGCTCAAGTCCCACCCTGGGCTGCAGTACAGCCACTTCATTCTGCCATCGTTACCTGCACAGAGGGAGCTTTAGTAGGAACTGTGATTGTTTGCTGATTGTTTGCTTAAATAATAATGATATCATATTTTGTCTAACCTGCCTTGTTTTGCAGCATGGACTTTCTGTTTTGCACCACCATTTTGGTTCTGGACTGCCAGTTTGGCCCAATGGGGACCCAAAAATGGAGACTGTCTACAGAGGTCTTGTGGGAGTGAATTTCTGTAGGAATTGTAGTTTTTACTGTTTGACACCTAAATAGACCTGGAGGGGGAGCCCTTGTTGTGACAGACAGATGGATCAACTATCCAAACCTTTTGGATCACTGGGAAAGCCCAGAGCTGCCTGCAGCAAAGAGTCAGTATGGAGTTGGAGTTAAAAGAGTGAACAGCTAGGCAGGAAGGCTGTGTCTGGCCTTCCTGCTACCATCTTCTTGAGTGAAGAAGTCTGCAATATTATCCGAAATTGCTGTGATTGTGACCGGAATCTCTGAATTGTGACAGAGTGAACTTCGCCTGGTGAGGACTGAAGAGTTGCTTCTGAATGATTGGCCTGTCTGGACTTGAAATAACCGCAGAGCGTACGGCTTACGCAGAGACACTGTTTAATTGCAACCGGACTGTCATCTGAACTGTGGTATTTACCTCTCTTTATTATAATTGTGCAGACTGTGTAGTGTGGATCGCGATTTGGTTCCCTCACCTCGTTGAAGGTGTCATGCTAGCTGGAAGCTGCATCCAGCAACTAACCAGACTGACATCCAAACTGTTCACCTGGTCTGGGCCTCACCATCTCAGCCTAGACTGCTGCTCATGACACAGAGATTCATCCACAAAAGACCTGCTTGGGGATTTGGCTCCCTGCTCAACACCATCGAACAGGATCGACCACAACGGTGCATCTTGTGGGCCATGCTTCCCCTGGCAAACCAGCATACCATCCTGAGCTCTTCATCTAATCAAGTCTGCATCCTGGTCTGGGTATTGTGAGTAAACATCAGGGTAGCTCCCTGCAACAAAGCTCAAATCAAAGTGTAACCCCCCTGCAAATGGGGGTTCCCAAAAGACTTCCAGGAGCTTGCTTGAATGCTCCAAGCCTGAATGGTGTTTGGTGTTTAAGCCATTTATCAGTGAGTGTTTTTAGAACCTCTGGTACTGTCTCTTTAAGAGCTGTCTGCTTGCAGACATAATTAGTCTGTATGGGGACTGTGTGTTTTTGATTGAGTACCACTCGAGCTGCTGCCAATTCACTCCATTCTTGCAGTCACTAGGAGTGCAAAGGGAACCTATCTGAAAGATGTAACTGTTTGCCAGAAATCATTTACAGCAATAATGAAATTACAGTTTGTCTAACCTGCTTTCTTTGAGGTCAGAACTGTGTCTGCCTAGTTCCCCATTCTGGTTTTGAACTGCTGAACTGGACCAATCAGTGTGGGGTAAGCTAGCTCTAAAATGGTGCCTTGGACGAATCAGAACTTGGACTCATAATCTGAGCCAGCCACAAGAGGATTGTATGGGCAGTGACTCTGGGAGATGTAGTTTAGACTTCGGCGCCTTTTTGGACCAACAGCAGCAGTCTATTGTGAGTGACAGCCAATCCAGTCAAGAACTGGGAGGAACTCAAAGGAAGTGCCCGGTTTTGTCTGTTGGAGTTTCAGTTGAGCTTTGGCAGTGAAGAAGGAAGGAGCCCTGTGCTTTTTCAGAGTGCAGTTTCAGTCAAAATACGTGTGTAAGGCCCAGAGTTCCGGTCTGCAGCTTGTGTAACTGCTTGTTAGGACTGAATCCGTCCTGTGAAAAGAATCAAAGGATCTCTGAAGAGTAGAAACCAGGCTCACCCTGTAGAAGACCGGAGAAATTGTTGAATTGCACTTGGTCTGTCAGGAACTGAATCTGCTGTGTGTTCTCCCGGGTATTGTGCAGTAATTGCGATCGGGATAGAGAAGCAGCCTGCCTGGTATAGTACTTTCTTTTTTTACCATATAAATGTGTGAAGAGTCTCGTGGAGCTCAAGAGTAGCCCTGCTGACGTTGAAGGACCCTATCTTGTTTGGAGGTCGTGGGTACTAATTCAGGGTCTCTCCTGTTGAATTGCCACATTAAATCCAAATGGAATCACTGTACTGCTGACTGTTTAAACTAATTTTTCTTTTCACTGTGTGAAAGGGCCCTCCAGCTGCTGCAGTTTGGACTAGCCACTAGGGCTTGGGTACCCAGGGACAGTAACTGGTAGGATAGCCTATGCACTGAGCCATAGGTAGATAATAAAGTGATAAGCTAATTAACCTGATTTCCCTGTCCTTGTTATATCCCCTAAATAAATCAGAGCTGCTTGTTTCAGCAAAGTTATACTGCCTGAGGTATTTGTCTATGTTAAAGTACTGTACTGTGATTGTTGCACTGTATCTTATTTCACAGGAGGTCCCAGTGCTGGAACTAGTCCTGGGGTAAGTGTATACTGTGAAGGTAATTCTGATATATTGTGTGGGCCACTAGTGGGAAGAAAGGGGGCTGCAGTGTCCCAGAGGGCTGTGACCAAGTAAGTTTAACTATTGCAAACCCTGACCTCTGGGTGGAGGCACCGCCATTGGATCCAGGCCCCTCAACCTGTTAGTGGCAAATCAGGCAGGGTAGTAGCCTCTGGGATAGCGCCATCTAGAGGTTACATCTTGGGAGGCACCGCTGGGATTGTGTGTCCTCTAGTGGCCATATTCGAGACCACTGTTAAGAAAAAAAAATGGGTACCCGACAGAGTGGCTGTGCACCGGCTGGTGGAGTGGTGTACTGGGGAGGAGATTGACCCCCAAAATGCTATGCTTATCCTGGACATCCCCCTGGGTATCAATACGGACACTGTACAAGTAGTACTTTCCAAGGTGGAAGGTTTACAAAACCCTGTGGTGGTGGGTCGGCATGCTAATCTGCTCACCCACACTTTCCTGGCCCTAGTAGAGTTTAAGGATCCCATAGATAGCTCCAAAGTGCCACAGACCATTACCCCAGAGGGAGCCCTCACTGCCTGGAGAGTGATAACTAAGTACAGTAAGACCGGTGGGAATGAGCCCCACCACTGTCTGAAACTTTTGAGGAGAAATTTGCTAAATGGTTGCTGGGGAAGGGAAAACTGTGGAGGACTTGAAGAAACTATTCTTGCCACCTGAGTGTTCTCCCCAACACCCTCTCCGCTCCAGTACCCGTAATGGTGGCTGAACCAATGCAGACTCCTATTTCTGCACCTGCCATTAGTCACGAGTCTTACCGAGGTTGAGGATCTTCTCTGGCACCTCCCACCCCCAGGGAGGATGACTGAGACCTGGATGAACTATGTTGCCCCAAGTGCTAGAATGGCAATGCTCAGAAGCCGAAAAACAAGAGGGTTAGTGAGAGCCTCCGAGTCCTGCCTGGCTACCATTCGTGCTAAGCAGGCCAGTAACCCTGAAGTGACTGCACAGGCCTATCTTGAGGCCCTGGAGAATGTGTATGGGAGCCCAGATTCTGATGAGGACCTATGGTGGAGAGTAAGAGATGCACAACAGTACCAAGGGAGTTGTTGTCTGTGCATATCTCGGCTGGAAAAATTGTTGCAAGAATGCCTCAGAAAGGTAGTTTGCCAGCGATTGAACTGGACCGAACCAGGCTGGACAGGATCTTAAGTCTGCCCCTTCTCAGAACTGCTGTTGCTTCAGTTATGCCTGGCAGATCGACTGGATCCCACCTCCTATGATGAGTTAATGAGAGAAATTCGAGGAGTTGAAAAAGCGACCTCGGGAGGACCTGCACCAATAGCTGTGGCTACGACCCGAGTGACTGAGGGTGACCCATCAAGTGAAGTTCAGGGGCAGAGGTTGGCAGTCAATGAGTGCTCTGGCAAGGAAAAGATATGCCACAATGGGGGCGAAATGTTGAGAGATCCGGAATTCAAAAACAGTCCCTTTATGAAGCCACGCCTGCAATGCAGGCCCTGACCTATATCTGACTGCATCTGCTATGGGGGTGGGGGTACCCACCCTGTATCTCCTACTGATAACAGCTCCAAACTCAATTCCTTGACCATGGAAGTGGAGAAACTGACGGATGTCTCCAAATGCTTATCACCCGCAGACAGAGATGGCACCAAGGTTTCCAGTTAGTAATACCCCCGCCCTGGCTCCCAGTGTGGCACCTCGGCCAGCTCAAACTCCAGAAAGTATGTTTTGCTATAATTGTGGGAAGGATGGGCACATGAAAAGGGAATGCCGGTCCCCAAAAGACACTGACAAAGTTGCATATAGGCTACAAGGAGAGCTTCGGAGAACAAATCAGTGGTTAAGAGGTGCACGAAATGATCCAAGTGAGGGCACCAAAAATGCTAACTCACATCCTTTGTGTGCAAGGTCAGTTGCCCAGGCCCCCTATCGCCTCTCCAGACTGGTCCAGAATAGTGGGTCCCTCCATGGAGACCACTGTAAGGTGAATGGAGTGTCTACAAGAGCTGTATTAGACAGTGGCTCCCAAGTGACAATTATGTTCCAGGATTGGTATCAGAAGCATTTGTCAGACGTACCTTTACAACCATTAGAAGGACTGCATGTATGGGGGTTAAGTGAGAAGGCCTACCCTATTCGGGTATATCCGAATTTGGCTGTCTTTCCCCACCTCCGTGGCTGGGTGGCGAACAAGTAGAGACTCTAGCCTTAGTGTGTCCCCACTGGACTGTATGATGGTGTCCCTTTGTTGATTGGAACAAATGCTCATATGTTCGGAAGGCTGGCACAGTTGTGTTATGAAAACAGGGGTCAAAAACTAGTAGAGCTTTAAGGTTCCAGCTTTAATTAAGAAGGCCTATGAGGCACAGAGATGCTGAAAAATAGAACCAGAGGAACGGTGGAATTGTATGGAAGAAGGATCCTGAGTCTCTGATCCTGGCGCCAAATGCCCAGTGTACCTTACAGGAGAGGTCCTTATCAGAAGGAAGTTAAGAATAAAATATTAATGTTGGATGCACCAGGCGATGGAAAATTGCCAGAGGACTGCTGGTCAAGCCTAGTATTTGCCCGCTAGAGCCCATGCTTATGCCAGAAGGGTAATGGTCCAAGTTCATAATGTGTCTGAAAGAGACATTGAGTAAATAGAGGTTGCATCCTGGCTAATGTGCATTGTGCAGACACTGCAGTGCTACCCAGCAGCAGAGTTCGAGGAAGAATGACAGAGTAACGCCTGACTTGTTTGATTTGACGACTCCCGTTGCCAGCTGAATGGAAAGTGAGGATCAGTGAGAAGCTTGCCCAGAGAGACCAGGTGTTTTCTTTAAAGGAATGGGACGTGGGATGCGTGCAAGGAGCTGAGCACAATATCCGGCTGCATGACGAAAGACCATTTCAGTGAGAGGTCTCGCGCCTGGCACCTGCTGACATAGATGATGTGAGACGGCATCTGCAAGTGATGTGTGCTGGTGTAATACAAGAATCCAGAAGCCCTTATGCTTCCCATTGTGGTAGTGAGAAAAAGAATGGGACAGTAAGGATGTGTGTGATTATCGCACCTTAAACGGCGGACTCTCCCTGATCAGTACACAATGCCCCGCATTCAGGATGCTTTGGACTGCCTAAGCGGGAGACAAGTGGTTCTCTGTGTTGGATCTCCGCAGTGGGTACTACCAGATCCTGATGGCCCCAGAGGACCGTGAGAAGGCAACCTTTATCTGTCCGCTTGGCTTCTATGAATTCATGAGGATGCCTCAAGGTTTCAGGTGCCCGCCACTTTTCAATGATTGATGGGCGTGCAGTGGGGACATGAACTTACTAGAGTGCCTGGTATACCTAGATGATGTTATTGTGTTTGGCAGCTCACTGGAGGAACATGAGAGCAGATTATTTAAGGTATTGGACCGACTGGAGGACTTTGGCCCTAAACTGTCCATTAATAAGTGTCAATTTTTTCAAACATCAGTAAAGTATATGGACACATAGTATCCACCGAGGAATAGAGACTGACAAGTAAGTTGGGCCTTGACCACCTGCCACAGCCCAAAATCTAAAGAACTGCAAAGATTCCTGGATTCTGTGGTTATTATAGGAGCTTCATCAAGGACAATTCAAGAGTGATCCGCCCTTTACTTAACCTCAAGGGTATCCCCAACCACAAAAAAATACCAAAGTCAGCGTCCTCAAGACTGAAGAGTGTATTTTCATCCGAGTGAAGTATTTGGGGCCCGCTGGACTCCTGATTATGAGACTGCTTTTCATGAGATCATATATCAACTTACCCATGCTCCAGTGCTGGCCTATGCCGATCCAAGAAAACCTTACGTCCTGCACACTGATGCTAGCTTGCAAGGGTTGGGGGCTGTGTTGTACCAAGAGCACAAGAATGGCCTGAGACCAGTGGCCTTTGCCAGTAGAAGCCTGACCCCATCCAAAAAGAACTATCCTGTATGTAACCCCCCTGCAAATGGGGGTTCCCAAAAGACTTCCAGGAGCTTGCTTGAATGCTCCAAGCCTGAATGGTGTTTGGCATTTAAGCCATTTATCAGTGAGTGTTTTTAGAGCCTCTGGTACTGTCTCTTTAAGAGCTGTCTGCTTGCAGACATAATTAGTTTGTATGGAGGGACTGTGTGCTTCTCTGTTTGAGTACCACTCGAGCTGCTGCCAATTCACTCTATTTTTGCAGTCACTAGAGTGCAAAGGAACCTATCTGAAAGATGTAACTGTTTGCCAGAAATCATGTAGAGTAATAATGAAAATACAGTTTGTCTAACCTGCTTTCTTTGCAGTCAGAACTGTCTCGCCTAGTTCCCATTCTGGTTTTGAACTGCTGAACTGGACCAATCAGTGTGGGGTAAGCTAGCTCTAAAATGGTGCCTTGGACGAATCAGAACTTGGACTCATAATCTGAGCCAGCCACAAGAGGATTGCATGGGCAGTGTCTCTGGGAGATGTAGTTTAGACTTAGGCGCCTTTTTGGACTAACAGCAGCAGTCTATTGTGAGTGACAGCCAATCCAGTCAAGAACTGGGAGGAACTCAAAGGAAGTACCCGGTTTTCTCTGTTGGGAGTTTCAGTTTTAGCTTTGGCAGTGAAGGGGAAAGAAACCCTGTGCTCCTTCAGTGCACAGTTTCAGTCAAAAAACGTGTGTAAGGCCCAGAGTTCCGGTCTGCAGCTTGTGTAACTGCTTGTTAGGACTGAATCCGTCCTGTGAAAGAATCAAAGGATCTCTGAAGAGTAGAAACCAGGCTCACCCTGTAGAAGACTGGAGAAATTGTTGAATTGCACTCGGTCTGTCAGGAACTGAATCTGCTGTGTTCTCCGAGTATCGTGCAGTAATTGCGATCGGGATAGAAGCAACCTGCCTGGTATAGTACTTTCTTTTTACCATATAAATGTGTGAAGAGTCGTGGAGATCAAGAGTAGCCCTGCCTGATGTTGAAGGACACTATCTTGTTTGAAGTCGAGTGAGTACTAATTCAGGGGTAGCTCCCTGTTGAATTACCACATTAAATCAAATGGAATCACTGTACTGCTGACTGTTTAACTAATTTTCTTTTCACTGTGTGAAAGGGCCCTACCAGCTAGCCACGGTTTGGACTAGCCACTAGGGCTTGGGTACCCAGGGACAGTAACTGGTAGGGATAGGCGATGCACAGAGCCATAGATAGATAGTAAAGTGATAAGCTAATTAACCTGATTTCCCTGTCCTTGTTATATCCCCTAAATAAATCAGAGCTGCTTGTTTCAGCAAAGTTATACTGCCTGAGGTATTTGTCTATGTTAAAGTACTGTACTGTGATTGTTGAACTGTATCTTATTTCACAGGAGGTCCCAGTGCTGGAACCAGACCTGGGGTAAGTGTATACTGTGAAGGTAATTCTGATATATTGTGTGGGCCACTAGGTGGGAAGAAGGGGTTGCAGTGTCCCAGAGGGCTGTGACCAAGTTAGTTTAACTATTGCAAACCCTGACCTCTGGGTGGAGGCACCCGCCATTGGATCCAGGCCCTCAACCTGTTGATGGCAAATCAGGCAGGGGTAGTAGCCCCTGGGATAACGCCATCTGGGGTTACATCTTGGAGGCACCGCTGGGATTGTGTGTCCTCTAGTGGCCATATTCGAACCACTGATAAGAAAAAAATGGGTACCCCGACAGAGTGGCTGTGCACCGGCTGGTGGGTGGTGTACTGGGGAGGACTGACCCCCAAGATGCTATGCTTATCCTGGACATCCCCTGGGTATCCATCAGGACACTGTACAGGGAGTACTTTCCAAGGTGGAAGGTTTACAAAACCCTGTGGTGGTGGGTCGGCATGCTAATCTGCTCACCACACACTTTCCTGGCCCTAGTGAGTTTAAGGATCCCATAGATACCTCAAAGTGCCACAGACTATTACCCCAGAGGAGCCCTCACTGCCTGGAGAGTGACAACTAAGTACAGTAAAGACCCGGGGAATGAGCCCCACCACTGTCTGAAACTTTTGAGGAGAAATTTGCTAAATGGTTGCTGGGGAAGGGAAAACTGTGGAGGACTTGGAAAACTATTCTTGCCACCTAAATTGTTCCTCCCCAACATCCTCTCCGCCTCCAGTACCCGTAATGGTGGCTAAACCAATGCAGACTCCTATTTCTGCACCTGCCATTAGTCATGACTCTTACCGAAGGTTGAGGATCTTCTCTGGCACCCTCCCACCCCCAAGGGAGGATGACTGGGAGACCTGGATGAACTATGTTGCCCCAAGTGCTAGAATGGCAATGCTCGGAAGCCAAAAAGCGAAAGAGGGTTAGTGAGAGCCTCTGAGGTCCTGCCCTGGCTACCATCCGTGCTAAATGGGCCAGTAACCCTGAAGCGACTGCACAGGCCTATCTTGAGACCTTGGAGAATGTGTATGGGAGCCCAGATTCTGATGAAGACCTATGGTGGAGAGTAACAGATGCACAACAGTACCAAGGGGAGTTGTTGTCTGTGTATGTATCTCGGCTGGAAAAATTGTTGCAAGAATGCCTCAGAAAGGGTAGTTTGCCAGCGATTGAACTGGACGAACCAGGCTGGACAGGATCCTTAAGTCTGCCCCCTTCTCAGAACTGCTGTTGCTTCAGATTCCCTGTGCAAATCGACTGGAATCCCACCCTCTTATGATGAGTTAATGAGAGAATTTGAGGAGTTGAGAAAAGGCAACCTCGGGAGGGACCTGCACCAATAGCTGCGGCTATGACCCGAGTGACTGAGGGTGGCCCATCAAGTGAAGTTCAGGGACAGAGGTTGGCAGTCAATGAGTGCTCTGATAAGGAAAAAGATATGCCACAATGGGGCGAACTGTTGAGAGAGATCCGGGAATTCAAAAACAGTTCGCCCTTTATTAAGGCCACGCCTGCAAGTACGGGCCCCGACCTATATCCGACTGCATCAGCTATGGGGGTGGGATACCCACCCATGTATCTCCTGCTGATAACAGCTCAAACTCGATTCCTTGACCATGGAAGTGGAGGAAACTGACGAGATGTCTCCAAATGCTTATCACACTTGAGACAGAGATGGCACCAAGGTTTCCAGTTAGTAATACCCTGCCCTGGCTCCCAGTGTGGCGCCTCGGCCAGCTCAAACTCAGAAAGTATGTTTTGCTATAATTGTGGGAAAGATGGGCACATGAAAGGAGATGCCGGTCCCCAAAAGACACTGACAAAGTTGCATATAGGCTACAAGGAGAGCTTCGGAGAACAAATCAGTGGTTAAGAGGTGCGAAATGATCCCAGTGAGGGCACCAAAATGCTAACTCACGCCCTTTGTGGCAAGGTCAGTTGCCCAGGCCCCCACTACCGCCTCTCCAGACTGGTCCAGAATAGTGGGTCCCTCCATGGAGACCACTGTAAAGGTGAATGGAGTGTCTACAAGAGCTGTATTAGACAGTGGCTCCCAAGTGACAATTATGTTCCAGGATTGGTATCAGAAGCATTTGTCAGACATACCCCAAACCATTGGAAGGACTGCATGTATGGGGGTTAAGTGAGAAGGCCTACCCTATTCTGGGTATATCCGAATTTGGCTGTCTTTCCCCCACCTCCGTGGCTGGGTGGCGAACAAGTAGAGACCCTAGCCTTAGTGTGTCCCCCACTGGACTGTATGATGGTGTCCCGTTGTTGATTGGAACAAATGCTCATATGTTCGAGGCTGGCACAGTTGTGTTATGAAAAACAGGGGTCAAAGACTAGTAGAGCTTTAAGAGTTCGGCTTTAATTAAGAAGGCCTATGAGGCACAGAGATGCTGAAAAATAGAACCAGAGGAACAGATTGGAATTGTATGGAAGAAGGATCCTGGGTCTCTGATCCTGGCACCAAATGCCCAGTGTACCTTTACAGGGAGAGGTCCATATCAGAAAGGATGTTAAGAATAAAATATATGTTGGATGCATCAGGCGATGGAAAGGTGCCAAGAGGACTGCTGGTCAAGCCTAGTATTTTGCCGCTAGAGCCCATGCTTATGCCAGAAGGGTAATGGTCCAAATTCATAATGTGTCTGAAAGAGACATTCGAGTAAATAGAGGTTGCATCCTGGCTAATGTGCATTGTGCAGAACTGCAGTGCTGCCAGCAGCAAGAGTTCAAGAAGAATGACAGAGTAGCATACTGACTTGTTTGATTTGGCGACTCCGCTGCAGCTGAATGGAAAGTGAGGATCAGTGGAAGCTTGCCCAGAGACCAGGTGTTTTCTTTAAAGGAATGGGATGTAGGATGCGTGCAGGAGCTGAGCACAATATCCGGCTGCATGACGAAAAGACCATTTCGTGAGAGGCTCTCGACGCCTGGCACCTGCTGACATAGATGATGTGAGACGGCATCTGCAAGAAATATTAGCTGCTGGTGTAATACAAAATCCAGAGCCTTATGCTTCCCCATTGTGGTAGTGAGGAAAAAAGAATGGAACAGTAAGGATGTGTGTGGATTCTCGCACCTTAAACCCGGCGGACTATCCCTGATCAGTACACAATACCCCGCATTCAGGATGCTTTGGACTGCCTAAGCAGGGAGCAAGTGGTTCTCTGTGCTGGATCTCCAGTGGGTACTACCAGATCCCGATGGCCCCAGAGGACCGTGAGAAGACAGCCTTTATCTGTCCGCTTGGCTATGAATTCATGAGGATGCCTCAAAGGTTTCAGGTGCCCCAGCCACTTTTCAACGATTGATGGAGGCGTGCAGTGGGGACATGAACTTACTAAGTGCCTGGTATACCTAGATGATGTTATTGTGTTTGGCAGCTCACTGGAGGAACATGAGAGCAGATTATTTAAGGTATTGGACCGACTGGAGGACTTTGGCCTTAAACTGTCCATTGATAAGTGTCAATTCTTTGAAACATCAGTAAAGTATGTGGGACACATAGTATCCACCGAGGAATAGAGACCGACCCAAGTAAAGTTGAAGCCTTGACCACCTGGCCACAGCCCAAAATCTAAAGAACTGGAAAGATTCCTGGGATTCTGTAGTTGTATCGGCATTTCATCAAGGGACTATTCAAGAGTGATCAAGTCCTTTACTTAACCTTACCAAGGTATCCCCAACCCACAAAAAATACCAAAGTCAGCGTCCTCAAGACTGAAAGAGTGTATTTTCATCCAGTGAAGTATTTGGGGCCGCTGGACTCTGATTATGAGACTGCTTTTCATGAGATCATATATCAACTACCCATGCTCCAGTGCTGGCCTATGCCGATCCAAGAAAACCTTACGTCCTGCACACTGATGCTAGCTTGCAAGGGTTGGGGGCTATATTTGTAACAAGAGCACGAGAATGGCCTGAGACCAGTGGCCTTTGCCAGCAAGCCTGACCCATCAAAAAGAACTATCCTGTACATAAGTTAGAGTTCCTAGCTTTGAAGTGGGCTATTGTTGACCAATTCCATGAGTACTTGTATGGGGCTAAAATACTGAAAAACTGACAATCATCCTTTGACCTATGTGCAGACCTCAGCTAAGTTGGATGCCACTGGCCATAGGTGGCTTTCTGCATTATCTACATATGACTATGCTCTCGAATACCGAGCAGGTCTGAACCACATAGATGCTGATGCTCTCTCCGGAGCCTGTTCCCCAGAATGATTAGGTCCGATTGGCAGAACCTGACATTGGGCACTCTGCGGAAGTTTGACAGGAGGAACAAATGTTCCCAGACGCAGTGATGGACTGCATAGTGGATTCTTGGGACCTCTGAGAAGTGCATACCTGCTGCTTATTGCCACTTTTCTGCAATAGACATTGGTGCACTGCCTCAGCTGGACAATGACAGTATTAAGGGCTCAATCCCGCAATCCCATGATCAAAGCAGCTTTAGAAGCCCTCTATGCAGGAAAAGATGTGTCCAAATTATGCTCCACTGATTTGAGAACTGCACTGTTATACAAAGAAGGTCCTAAGTTGAAACTGATCAATAAACTGTTATACAGAGAAACAGTAGACAGAGGGACAAGTAGACAAACAACAACTAGTGCTGCCTACTGCCTTTCGAGACTCAGTACTGATGTCCTTGCACAACCACATGGGGCACCTTAGTATAGACAGAACACCTGACTTGGTGAGATCCAGATTCTATTGGCCTAAGATGGGGGCTGATGTGGAGCAACACATTCGAACTTGTAGTCGCTGCTTACAGAGAGCTTTGCCCCAGAGGGCTGCCCTTGTTAACATCACCACCAATTGCACCCATGGAGCTGGTCTGTATTGATTTTCTGAGTTTGGAGTCAGATCAAAGAAATATCAATAATGTGCTGGTGGTCACTGACCATTTCACGAGATCCCAAGCTTTCCCCACCAAAGACCAGAAAGCATCCACTGTGGCCAAAGTACTTGTAGAAAACTTTTTGTTCACTATGGGGCTCCACAAAGAATCCATTCTGATCAAGGGAGAGACTTTGAGAGTCGTCTGATCAAAGATGCTTTCACTGTAGGAGTCTGAAGTCCATAACCACTCCTTACCACCCCAGGAGACCCACAGCCTGAGACATTTCAACCGCACTTTGCTAGATATGCTAGGCACCTGCCCAAAGGACAAGCCTAGATGGAGCCAACAAATTAGCACCCTGGTACATGCTTATAACTGCAAAAGTGATGCCACTGGGTTCTCCCCCACCGCCTGATGTTTGGAAGAAGCTCAACTACATTAGATGTGTGTTTTGTGGTCTCTCCTGATGGGGTTCAAGCTGACAACTATTTACAGTATGTGCAAAAGTTAAAGGCCCAGCTAACTCATGCGTACCAACTGGCTCAAACCATGGCTGCCAAAGAAATCTGGCCAACAAAGAAAGGTATGATAAAAGGTGAAAGCACAGGAACTCCAGGAGGGAGATCGGGTATTGCTAAGAAATCTGGGACTGCATAGCAAACACAAGATTGCTGACAGATGGCACCATCTCCCTCACATTGTAGTAGAGCAAACTAGATGATCTGCCAGTGTACAAAGTAAGGCCTGAGAATAATTCAAAGATGTAAAAACAATGCATAGAAATCATTTACTGCCCATTGGACAAATCTTGATTGAGTCTGAGCCCCTAGAAGATACCCCTCTGGACCAGTGACTAGAGCTGCTGCTAAGAAAAGATCAAGAAAGTCTGCCCTACAGAAGCAGAGTTAAAGTGTTCCCCTGCACAAGTCCCAGTTGAGCATGACTGTCAGTCCATATCAGAAGAAAGTGAGAGTGACTTTGAATACTATCCTTCTTACGAACTGAGTCAATTGTTTTGGGGCAATCCCTAGTCAATACTAGAGATGAAGCTGGGCCTTCTGGACTGTCTAAGCCCCCAGCTTCATCCCTGGAGCCAATGCTCCCAGAAAGTGAAGTGCAAAGCATCAGATCAGATGAAATGGAATCATTGTGCATGGTTGAACTGTTTGAGCTTTCAGGGAGGAAAATGATAGATTGGGGCAGACTGGTGATACACCGAACAAGAAGAGTATTTTGAGTGCCCTGACAGTCCACTGCCAGTGTCCAAAGCTCTCCATGCAGAGCCAAATGTTGTGGACTCAGAAACTGTAACTCCTGGAGCTGAAAGTGCCCCAAGTTCTAGCCTCTCTACCCCATGGAGACTCCCCTGACAAGTGAGGACAATGCTGAAAATGAGGCTCAGAGTGCAGATACTGTAACAGTTCCCCTAGAAGAGACTGGTCGAGCTGTAAAGCCTGTGGTGCACCTCAGTTATGATTCCCTTGGGAGGCCTGTGGATTTGCCTCTCAATGTTGTCCATAAAGGTGTATGTGTCCCGAGCTCATTCCCCAAACTGAGCGTCAGTGCTAACTCAAGTTACTTGTGTTGCCCTCTAAGTATGGTGCCCTTGCCCGTCCACCCCAAGGTAACTGATAGGAAGAGCCCCTCTCTTCAGGTTTCATGTACAAGAGGTAATAACTTGAGTTATGGTACAATGTGTGTGTAATACTGTGTAAAGTGACGTACTGCAATGTTTCAGAAATGTGTTCTTGGTAAAATGATATATTGACTGATGATTACATGTGTGAGCCTAAAGCAAATGTATCACGGTTGCAGTTAAAACTTATAGGAGTACTTGCTTGGCGCAGACGTCAAGCTTTCCAACCAGGAAGGGTGTAACCCCTGCAAATGGGGTTCCCAAAAGACTTCAGGAGCTGCTTGAATGCTCCAAGCCTGAATGGTGTTTGGCGCTTAAGCCATTTATCAGTGAGTGTTTTAGAACCTCTGGTACTGTCTCTTTAAGAGCTGTCTGCTTGCAGACATAATTAAGTCTGTATGGGGACTGTGTGTTTCTTTGATTGAGTACCACTCGAGCTGCTGCCAATTCACTCCATTCTTGCAGTCACTAGAGTGCAAAGGAACCTATCTGAAAGATGTAACTGTTTGCCAGAAATCATTTACAGCAATAATGAAATTACAATTTGTCTAACCTGCTTTCTTTGCAGTCAGAACTGTGTCTGCCTAGTTCCCCATTCTGGTTTGAACTGCTGAACTGGACCAATCAGTGTGGGGTAAGCTAGCTCTAAAATGGTGCCTTGGATGAATCAGAACTTGGACTCATAATCTGAGCCAGCCACAAGAGGATTGTATGGGCAGTGACTCTGGGAGATGTAGTTTAGACTTGGTGCCTTTTGGACCAACAGCAGCAGTCTATTGTGAGTGACAGCCAATCCAGTCAAGAACTGGGAGGAACTCAAAGGAAGTGCCGGTTTGTCTGTTGGAGTTTCAGTTGAGCTTTGGCAGTGAAGAAGGAAGGAGCCCTGTGCTTTTTCAGTGTGCAGTTTCAGTCAAAAGCGTGTGTAAGGCCCAGAGTTCCGGTCTGCAGCTTGTGTAACTGCTTGTTAGGACTGAATCCGTCCTGTAGAAAGAATCAAAGGATCTCTGAAGAGTAGAAACCAGGCTCACCCTGAGAAGACTGGAGAAATTGTTGAATTGCACTTGGTCTGTCAGGAACTGAATCTTCTGTGTGTTCTCCCGGTATTGTGCAGTAATTGCGATCGGGATAGAAGCAGCCTGCCTGGTATAGTACTCTTTTTTACCATATAAATGTGTGAAGAGTCTCGTGGAGCTCAAGAGTAGCCCTGCTGACGTTGAAGGACCCTATCTTGTTTGGAGGTCGTGAGTACTAATTCAGGATCGCTCCCTGTTGAATTGCCACATTAAATCCAAATGGAATCACTGTACTGCTGACTGTTTAAACAAATTTTTCTTTTCACTGTGTGAAAGGGCCCCTACCAGCTGCCACGGTTTGGACTAGCCACTAGGGCTTAGGTACTAGCAGGAGCAGTAACTGGTAGGGATAGGCCTGTGCACAGAGCCATGGAAGTAGATAGTAAAGTGATAAGCTAATTAACCTGATTTCCCCCTGTCCTTGTTATATCCCCCTAAAGAAATCAGAGCTGCTTGTTTCAGCAAAGTTATACTGCCTGAGGTATGTGTCTATGTTAAAGTACTGTACTGTGATTGTTGCACTGTATCTTATTTCACAGGAGGTCCCAGTGCTGGAACTAGTCCTGGGGGGTAAGTGTATACTGTAAAGGTAATTCTGATATATTGTGTGGGCCACTAGTGGGAAGAAAGGGGGGTTGCAGTGTCCCAGAGGGCTGTGACCAAGTAAGTTTAACTATTGCAAACCCTGACCTCTGGGTGGAGGCACCCGCCATTGGATCCAGGCCCCTCAACCTGTTAGTGGCAAATCAGGCAGGGGTAGTAGCCTCTGGGATAGCGCCATCTAGGGGTTACAAAAGTATGTCACCTGATTTAATTGTTTTGGTTGATCATTATGAACTGAGCCATCTCCTTCGTAAGGGCCCCAACAACAGCTGCAACGCCAGCCTACCCTGGGCAAGGCTTCAGGCTAATCTGCATGGCAACTGGGTATCCAGAGTGTGTGTGATTGTGCTAGAGAGACTCTTAGGGCCTGCATGTTTAACCTGACTAAATCATATCTAAAATCAAACACTAGATTACTGCCCTACCCTTGTTCACGTCCCTTGAATAAATCAGATCCAGATCTTTCTGCATTTACCCTGGCTATTGTGTACCTTTGTAGAGGGGATACTGTGTTGCTATTGCACTTCTCCATAGCAGGTCTTATTTTACAGGGGGTCTCCAGGCCAGTGTAGCTGATCCATCCCTGGTGGCAAATGTGCCAAGTGTCGGTCTAACATTGCATTCTGGTGTTAACTGTGACTGTCTATTTGCAAACCGGTGTAGGCCACTAGAGGGGTCGGGGGGGGGTATCAGTGTCCTGGAGGGCTGTACCCAGAGCAGCTATGCTACCCTTAAACCAACCCTCTGGGTGGAGGCACACATTCACAGAACTCGGGTCCCTCATCCTGCGCCTAGGCATGCAGGCAGGGGTAGTATCCCTTGTGATAGCGCCACCTAGGGATTATATATGGAAACCCTTCTTTTTGCAGATGAATGTGTACTATGTACCCCTAGCCCTACCCAATCCCTTTTAAACTTGCAGGCATCTGCGTGTGAGTGCTTGGTTTCCTGGAGGAAGGCCACTTTTGTGCAATTTGTTTTGAGATGGAGCAAGACCTGTTTGCATTTGATGGTTGAATTAACCCCTTTCATGTTCCATGGGATAAATTTGGTATCATCCATTAGAATCAATGTGTCGAAGTGGGGTCTGGAGAGTGGGGTTGCCCATCAGTGAGGAGGTTCCAGGAAACCAATTTCCCAGCACAGTTACCCTTAATACCACAGTTTGTTCGAATGTTGTACCAGTATACATTAATTCTCTCTTTTAAGCACCTAATGGCCCAACCCAGGCAACTAAATACAGTACATAGACATACATGACCTTCAGTGTCAAACTATTGTAGCATAGTCATACCTTAGGTTTTTTGAACCTGAGTATCTCTCCAGGGGTAGCCTTATGGGTACCAAGCATAGATACGAGTTCGGGTGGTGCTCCTGTCCTCCCAACACTAATGTGAGCCATATACGTCTGTTGACACCAAATATCTTTGTATTTGGGGTGCAACTTCCACACCCGAGACATAGGCGAGGAACAGCTGTGTGCTATCCTAAAAACAGGGTCATGGGGAGGCCCAGCCTGGGGTCCCCTGGGATCCCTTCAATGTGTACCATGGTTAACCCATCTGGGTAGGGATGAAGTGTACACACCTTCCCTTGGTGTGGTAAAGCCCTTTGTACAAATGCCCTCTGTGTTCCTCCCTACATCTCTGTCCAACTTTCTATCCTAGGAAGGGGGGAAGATGAAGAGTGTGTGGGTCGCTCCCCCTCCTTGGGTGGGAGTGATACAATTGGGCCACGTTTTGAGGTCGGGGTGTGCAAGGGGCCCCTGTAAATATGAGAAAAGGAGAAGTCAATACCTCAGCACTAGCTCTAATGGCCTTAGTGCTTACACATTTTAAAGCCTCTCTTTAGTGCCCTTATATGTCCCAGGGCTGTCCTGCCCTGTTCAAATCATGTTTCTTGTAATAGCCTGACTGGGGGGTATTATCCCCTCACCTCTCTGGGGTATATATAGAAGAAGGAAGGAGAGAACCAAACAAAAAAACAGAACAACAGATATTCCTACTGTTAGCTTTGACTGTCCTGCACCAATGAACATTTGTAATGATTCACAGGGCTCACGTTCGCAGTGCACCCTCGCAGATATTAAATCTGTGCACTGCCTCTTTAAGAGCTCCTAGTAGGTGGGGCTTCATGCAGTCAGTGAGTAAACAGAGCAGCCTGCTCTTGAAGAAAATCCACCATCAGGTGAATGGCACTGCTGGGGAGGAGACATTGATGACCCGCCCGGAGAGGAGGCTCAAAAACAGGTGCTGACTCGTGGCATGGTGGTGCCGCGGCAGCAGCTGCATAGGTGAGTGCCAATTAACTTTCAGTAGTTTGTATAGTTGGCTGCTTCTGTGCAGGAGGCTCATGAGTGGGAGAGGCAAGAGCAGGTTTGGAAGGTGTTTCGTCCAGGATCCACTGGGCCTTAGGATCAGGTAAGGCTACGGGCTGCTGGTCATGCTGTAGGGGGGTGAACCTACTGCCAAAGGACTCCCCCTCCACATTGCTGGTATCTAGACTGCCTTCTATGGAATGCCTCCAGTCCCTCTGAGTTGCTGCTGGCAGGGTAGGGCTGCAGTCCACTTTCCCTTTGCAATGGGCCCCTCCTCTTCTTCTCTTCTGGGAAGCCATCAGCCATCCTTCTGTAGGGTCCTGTGTCTGGGACCTTGTAGCGGCAGTCTGTTACAGCCTAGCAGGCCAGGTTTGGGTTTTGTCCGGGGAGGTGTCCATAGAGCAGGCTCCCTATGCCAGGCCCCTGTACTCAAATCGTGTCTCCGGCTAAGATCAGAGGATGAATTCCTCTGCAGCTTCCAGACTGAAGAATGAATGAGGTACCCGATTTCTTTCGATTCTTAGGATAGCCGGGTACCTCAAACTGTATGGAACTTGAAGTACCATAAGAGCATGTCTGGCACTGGTAAATTTCCTGTGGCGCGCAGAGAGCAAAGGGGAGAAGTCAGGGAAGACTTGAATTAATAGTCCATGCCATTTCAGAGGTCCACGTTCCCTCGCTAGCCCGCAGATTTGTTTCTTGACATGGAACCTGAGGAATTTTGCTAGGATTGGTCTGAGTCTCTATCCTGGCTTTGGTGGGGGGGGGCAGAGAACGGTGCACTCTCTCCATCTCCAGGGGAGCCAGCAACTGATATTGAAGAAGTTCTGGTAGCACCCGTTGTATAGGAAGAGAACAACGTGGTGGCCTTCCATCCCTTCTGGGAAGTTCACAAAGCACAGATTGTTGCATCACCCTCTGTTTTCCAGGTCCTCAAGCTTTTCTGTCAGTTGATATATAATCCAGTCTTGTTCATCCAGCCTGCGGTTTGTTCTGTCTGCAAAATCTCTTTGCCATGCAATATAATTCTCATTTTCATCTACACACTGGGAGATCTGAATATAATGTCCTTTTGGTTTCTTGCACTTGTTTAGTTAGGGCTCCATCTCTGGCTAACATGGTTGCAAACATGGCTCTTATTTCTTTTAGCTCCTCATTCACAATTCCTGTCACTGGTGTGGACCCCGGAGCTGAGGCCATGCTGCCAGATGCCCTGCTGTTCCGAAGCCTGAAGGTCAGTTTTGGAATGCCTGCTGCAGAAGTGCAATCAGTGCTGAGGTAAGTTTTGTATTTACATTACCCAGGTATTGTCAGCAGTTGATCTATTTGGATTTCAAAATATCTGGTTGTCACTTCAGTGTAGGATTCTGTAGGATAGATGTCGATAGTAAGCAGCTATGTTATGTAAACTGCTTCCATTTTGGCTTTGAACCCCCAAACCATTATTATCCCATTTTAAAGAAATTATATTTTTAAAGGTCTAACTTATAAACTTAATTTTCTTTTTCAAAATGAAATTGTGGAGTCAGATCAAAAAGAATTGGTCCTTCTTTGGCACCATTGGGGTTAAAAACTTAATTTTCTTTTTCAAAATGAAATCTTGCATGTTGGATCGATAAGAATGAGTCTTTTCAATGCAGTTTTATGTGTCAATACTATTCGATATACATCAATTCTATTTCAGACCACTTTTTGTGTACGTTATAGATGCATGTGTTTTAGTTGCGTAACTACCAGACCCCTTTCTCTGTCCCAGCCATGACTGAACAAGACAATATGGTGAACCTGGGCCTGTGCATTTTCCAAGTTGCCCCCAGAGTTGAGAATCCTTGGGGGTTTGAAGGCTTATAGCCCCAATAACAGGGGTGTGGGAAACAGAGCCCCCCACAGAACAAAAACAGGCAGAAACCACGAAACGTGCTTGTGCCTTGTGGGATTCTGCCGTGCGACATAATGACCCCGTGCTGACTAAACACCTTTATGGTTCTGCTTCCACCACCTCGGCTGGTAGGCTGTTCCATGGCTCAGCCATTCTCTCCATGAACAAGATTTTCTCACATCCCTCCTGAATCTCCCCTCCACTAGCTTCCATTCATGTCCACTTGTTATTGACCAACTATTCCTGTTGAGTGGCTCCTCACAGTTTACCTTGTTTATTCCTTTTAAAAACCTGAAGGTCTCTATCATGTTGTTCCTCTCTCTTTGGGCCTCCAGTGAATACATGTTCAGTGCCATTAGTCATTCCTCATAGGTTCTCCCCTGTTGGCCTGAATCATCTTGGTTGCCCTTCAATGCACTGTCTCCAGTGTGCCTCTATACTCTCTCAGTTGGGAACTCCAGAACTAGGTAGAGTATTCCAGATGTGAACTCACCAGTTCTCTATACAAGGGCAGTATCACCTCTTCCCTCCAACTGTCGAAACCCTTTCAAATACATCCCAACGGTCTGGCTGCCGTGCTGTAGGCCTTACTGCTGTAGCTAGTTTATTTGAGTAACTTGATTATAATAACTCCCAGGTGCCTTTCTTCTGAAGTAGTGGCCACTCTAACCCATCCCATATGGTACTCCGTCTTAGGATTCCTACTTCTTATGCTCATCACCTCCTACTTTTCGGCATTGAATTTCAACCACCAAATCTAAGACCATTTCTCTAACCTTTGTAGCTCCCTCTGCAACTCCCTTGCCTCTTCATTGAGAACTTATGAAAATCTATGTACAAGTCAAAGGGTCTTAAATTATGGGTAGGCACAAAACAATGCCCTTTTAGGCCCTATATTGTTTGATGTCTATATGACACTCTTGAGTCAGTTATTACATTCTAGTGGCATGGCATGTTATTTGTATGCTGATAATATGGAAATAAATATCACAGTGCCAGCCTTGAGAAATACCCTTGTTCCATATCTAGAGGATTTGTCAAGCTAAATGAACCAGAATATATTGTAACTGAATCTGGCTGAAATAAAACCCATATTGTTTGGTCCACCGTCTTTACTATGAGATCTACCTGAAGTAGAGCTCATTTTTGACAACACTCACATAGCGTTACAATCTGCTGTACAAAGTGTAGGAGTTCAGCTGGAGTCAGACTTTTCATTTAATATGCAGAGGAAAAACTGTATAATGGCTGCAGTTTTTTCGGCTACAGAACATGTGCAAACTGTGCAACATTTTTGTCCTTTTGTTAGTTAGCCACATTAAAAATAGAGGCTGTCCTATTGTAGTATTTTGTTGGCTGGGCTTCCTCAAAAATATATAGGCAGCAGTGTTTACAAAATGCAGCAGTGTGGTGCCTGACAAGAACAAAGACCCATGAATATATTACACTTGGGCTGTGTGAATACCATTTCCTGACTGTTTAGCTCAATATTCATTATTTGATGACAAAATATTTGGTATTTATGTAACCCCCTTGCAAATGGGGGTTCCCAAAAGTCTTCCAGGAGCTTGCCTGAATGCTCCAAGCCTGGATGGTGTTTGGTGTTTAAGCCGTTTATCTGTGAGTGCTTTTAGCGCCTCTGGTACTGTCTCTTTAAGAGCTTTCTGCCTGCAGACATAATTAATTTGGATGGGGGTCTGTGTGTTTCCCTGCTTGAGTCCCACTCGAGCTGCTGCCAAATCGCTCTGTTTCTGCTGTCACTAAGTGGGCAGAGTGAGCACTTTTCAAAGATGTAACTGTTTGCCAGACATCATTTAGAGTAATAACGAAAATACAGTTTGTCTAACCTGCTTTTCTTTGCAGTCAGAACTGTGTTTGCCTAGTCCCCCCATTCTAGTTTTGAACTGCTGAACTGGACCAATCAGTGTGGGGGGACCTTTGAAATGGAGCCTGCTGCTGGCAAATCAGAACTTGGACTCTCATTGTGGAGCCAGCCACCTATGTACTGTATAGCCAGTGCTTCTGGGAATTGTAGTTTGGACTTTGGCGCCTCTTTTCCACCAACAGGGGGAGTTTACTGTGAGTGACAGCCAAACCAGCCATCTGAACTGAGAGGAACTCAAAGGAAATGCCTGGCTCTGTCTACTGGAAAGATCAGATGAGTTGTGACTGTGAAGAGGGATGAAACTCCCCGCTCCTACGCTGTTAAGTTTTCGCGCAGGAAGATCGTGTGTGGGGCCCTGAAGTTCGGTCTACAACTGTTTGTGAGTGCCAGTGTGGACTGAATCAGAGTTGTAAGGAGAAAGAAGCACCAGAATTGAGTAAACCAGGCTCACCCTGTAGAAGACTGGAGAAATTTCTGAATCGCGCTCGGTCTGTCAGGAACTGAATCTGCTGTGTGTTCTCCCAGGTATTGTGCAGTAATTGCGATCGGGATAGAGAAGCAGCCTGCCTGATATAGTACTTTCCTTTTACATATAAATATGTGTAGTGCTTGTGGGGAATCACGTTTCAAATCCCCTGTACAGTGAATAGAGTGCATGAAGCTGGAAGTAAACCCCAGCTTAATCCAGACTACATCCATTTGCTCTAAACTGTAGTGTTGTCCAGTCACAAGGACCTTGTCCACATGGTCTGCTCCTCCTGGCAATCCAGGACAATCTGCCTTCCATCCAGTTCCCAGCATTGAGTTTGTGAGTACAAAGCAGGGTAGCTCCCTGCCATCTGTTTATCGAATTGCAAGTGTGTCATCTAATTGTTGTTTTTTGGTTTTATTTCTTCATGAACTGAGCCAACCAGCTCCGGATTAAAATTTGGGTATTGTGCCAGTGTTTTTTCCATCACAGTGCCCTAACCAGCTGCAACCAATCCTAGCTAACCCCCATCCTGGGTATCCAGTCAAGTGACAATTTGGGACTCTGAATATGCGCACAGTACTGTGATTATTAATGTGTTTAACCTAATTAACCTGATTTCCCCTTCCTTGTTACAGTTCCTTAAATAAATCAGATCTGTTGGTTTCAGCAAAGTTACACTGGCTGAGGTATTCGTTTATGTTAAAGTATTGTACTGTGGTTTTTGCACTGTATCATCTTGTTTTGCAGGGGGTCCCCGGGGTCCAGTCGACGGAGCCAGTCCTGGGCGTAGGTGTACATTGTGAAGATATTCCTAATGCATTGTGTGGACCACTAGTGGGAAGAAAGTGGGGGTTACAGTGTCCCAGAAGGCTGTGACCAAGTTAGTTTAACTACTGCAAACCCTGACCTCTGGGAGGAGGCACCTGCCATTGGGCCTAGGCCCCTCAACCTGTTAGTAGTTAAGCAGGCAGGGGCAGTAGCCCTTGGGATAGCGCCACCTAGGGGTTATATCTTGGAGGCTCACCGCTGGGATTGTGTGTCCTCTAGTGGCCATATTTACAAACCACTGTTAAGAAAAAAAAAATAAATGGGTACCCCAACAGAAGTGGTTGTACACCGGTTGGTGGAGTGGTGTACTGGGGAGGAAATCGACCGCCAAAATGCTATGCTTATCCTGGACATCCCCCTTGGTATCAATACGGACACTGTACAGGGAGTACTTTCCAAGGTGGAAGGTTTACAAAACCCTCTGGTGGTGGGTCGACAGGCTAATCTGCTCACCCACACTTTTCCTGGCCCTAGTAGAGTTTAAGGATCCCATAGATAGCTCCAAAGTGCCACAGACTATTACCCCAGAGGGAGCCCTCACTGCCTGGAGAGTGATAACTAAGGACAGTAAAGACTCGGGGGGGGGGGAATGAGCTCCCCCTCAGTATCTGAAACTTTTGAGGAGAAATTTGCTAAATGATTGCTGAGGGAAGGGAAAACTGTGCAGGAATTGAAGAAACTATTCTTGACACCTGGAGGTGTTCCTCCCCCAACACTCTCTCCCGCTCCAGTACCCGTAATGGTGGCTGAACCAATGCAGGCTCCTGTTCCTGCACCTGCCATTAGTCACCACTCTTACCGAAGGTTGAGGATCTTCTCTGGCACCCTCCCCACCCCCCAATGGGAGGGTGACTGGGAGACCTGGATAGACTATGTTGCCCCTCAAGTGCTAGAATGGCAATGCTCGGAAGTCGAAAAGCGAAAGAGGGTTCGTGAGAGCCTCCGAGGTCCTGCCCTGGCTACCACCCGTGCTAAATGGGCCAATAACCCTGAAGTGACTGCACAGGACTATCTTGAGGCCTTGGAGAATGTGTATGGGAACCCAGATTCTGATGAGGACCTGTGGTGGAGAGTAAGAAATACACAACAGTACCAAGGGGAGTTGTTGTCTGTGTATGTATCTCGGCTGGAAAAGTTGTTGCAAGAATGCCTCAGAAAGGGTAGTTTGCCAGCAATTGAACTGGACAGAACCAGGTTGGACAGGATCCTTATGTCTGCCCCCTTCTCAGAACTACTGTTGCTTCAGTTACGCCTGGCAAATCGACTGGAATCCCCACCCTCCTATGATGAGCTAATGAGAGAAATTCGAGGAGTTGAGAAAAGGCGAGCTTGGGAGGGACTTGCAGCAATAGCTGCGGCTACGACTCAAGTGACTGAGGGTGACCCATCAAGTGAAGTTCAGGGGCAGAGTTTGGCAGTTAATGAGTGCTCTGAGAAGGAAAAAGATATGCCACAATGGGGCGAACTGTTGAGAGAGTTTGGGGAAATAAAAAACAGTCTCTTTATGAAGGCCGCTCCTGCAAGTACAGGCCCCGACCCTCATCCGACTGCATCTGCTATGGGGGTGGGGGTACCCAACCATGCATCTCCTGCTGACAACAGCTCAAAACTTGATGTCTTGACCATGGAAGTGGGGAAATTGATGAGATGTCTCCAAATGCTTATCACGCTGCAGACAGAGATGGCACCAAGGTTTCCAATTAGTAGTACCCCCGCCATGGCTCCCAGTGTGATGCCTCAGAGAGCTCAAACTCCAGAAAGTATGTTTTGCTATAATTGTGGGAAGGATGGGCACATGAAGAGAGAATACCGGTCCCGAAAAGACACAGACAAAGTTGCATGTAGGCTACAAGGAGGGCTTCGGAAAACAAATCAGTGGTTAAGAGGTGCACGTAATGATCCCAGTGAGGGCCCCAAAAATGCTAACTTACATCCCTTTGTGGCAAGGTCAGTTGCCCAGACCCCCACTACCACCTCTCCAGACTGGTCCAGAATAGTGGGTCCCTCCATGGAGTCCACTGTAAAGGTGAATGGAGTGTCTACAAGAGCTGTATTAGACAGTGGCTCCCAAGTGACAATTATGTTCCAAGACTGGTATCAGGAGCATTTGTCTAATGTACCCTTACAACCGTTGGAGGGGCTGCATGTCTGGGGGTTAAGTGAGAAAGCCTACCCCTACTCTGGATATATCCAAATTTGGCTGTCTTTTCCCACCTCTGTGGCTGGAGTGGCCGAGCAAGTAGAGACCCTGGCCTTAGTGTGTCCCCCTACCAGACTGTATGATGGGGTTCCTCTACTAATTGGGACTAATGCACATATGTTTGGATGGCTGGCACAGTTGTGTTATGAAAAACAGGGGTCAAGGGCTGGTAGAGCTTTAAGAATTCTGGCCTTGATTAAGAAGGCCTATGAGGCACAGAGAGATGTTGAAAAAGTAGAACCAGAGGAACCGGTTGGAATTGTCTGGAAGAAGGATCCCGAGTCTCTGATCCTGGCGCCAAATGCCCAGTGTACCTTACAGGGAGAGGTCCATATCAGAAAGGATGTCAAGAATAAAATATTAATGTTGAATGCACCAGGCGACTGAAAATTGCAGGAGGGACTGCTGGTCAAGCCTAGTATTTTGCCTGCTAGAGCCCATGCTTATGCCAGAAGGGTAATGGTTCAAGTTCATAATGTGTCTCACAGAAAGATTTGAGTAAATAGAGGTTGCACCCTGGCTAATGTGCATTGTGCAGACACTGCAGTGCTACCCAGTAGCAAGAGTCCAGGGAAGAATGACAGAGTAACGCCTGACTTGTTTGATTTCGGTGACTCCCCTTTGCCAGCTGAATGGAAAGTGAGGATCAGTGAGAAGCTTGCCCAGAGAGACCAGGTGTTTTCTTTAAAGGAATGGGACATAGGATGCATGCAAGGAGCTGAGCACCACATCCGGCTGCATGATGAAAGGCCATTTCGTGAGAGGTCTCGACGCCTGGCACCTGCTGACATAGATGATGTGAGATGGCATCTGCAAGAGATGCTAGCTGCTGGTGTAATACAAGAATCCAGAAGCCCCTATGCTTCTCCCATTGTGGTAGTGAGAAAAAAGAATGGGACAGTAAGGATGTGCATGGATTATTGCACTTTAAACTGGTGGACTATCCCTGATCAGTACACTATGCCTCGCATTCAAGATGCTTTGGACTGTCTAAATGGGAGCAAGTGGTTCTCTGTGCTGGATCTCTGCAGTGGGTACTACCAGATCCCGATGGCCCCCGAGGACCATGAGAAGACAGCCTTTATCTGTCCGCTTGTCTTCTATGTATTCATGAGGATGCCTCAAGGGATTTCAGGTGCCCCCACCACTTTTCAAAGATTGATGGAGCGTGCAGTGGGGGACATGAACTTACTAGAGTGCCTGGTATACCTAGATGATGTTATTGTGTTTGGCAGCTCACTGGAAGAACATGAGAGCAAATTATTCAAGGTGCTGGACTGACTGGAAGACTTTGGCCTTAAACTGTCCATTGATAAGTGTCAATTCTTTCAAACATCAGTGAAGTATGTGGGACACATAGTATCCACCGAGGGAATAGAGACCGACCCAAGTAAAGTTGAGGCCTTGACTACCTGACCACAGCCCAAAAATCTAAAAGAACTGCAAAGATTCCTGGGATTCTGTGGTTATTATCGGCGTTTCATCAAGGACTGTTCAAGAGTGATCCGCCCTTTACTTAACCTTACTCAAAGGTATCCCCCAACCCACAAAAGATACAAAAAGTCAGCATCCCTCGAGACTGAAAGAGTGTATTTTCATCCAAGTGAATTATTTGGGGCCTGCTGGACTTCTGATTGTGAGACTGCTTTTCATGAGATCATATATCAACTTACCCACGCTCCAGTGTTGGCCTATGCCGATGCAGCAAAACCTTATGTCCTGCACATTGATGCAAACTTGCAAGGGCTGGGGGCTGTGTTGTACCAAGAGCACGAGAATGGCCTGAGACCAGTGGCCTTTGCCAGCAGAAGTCTGACCCCATCTGAAAAGAACTATCCTGTACATAAGTTGGAGTTCCTAGCTTTGAAGTGGGCCATTGTTGACCAATTCCACGAGTACTTGTATGGGGCTAAGATACTGGTAAAAACTGACAATAATCCTTTGACCTATGTGCAGACTTCAGCTAAATTGGATGCTACTGGCCATAGGTGGCTTTCTGCATTATCTACATATGACTATGCTGTTGAATACAGAGCAGGCCTGAACCACATAGATGCTGATGCTCTCTCCTGGAGGCCTGTTCCCCAGAATGACTGGGTCAGACTGTCAGAACCTGATATTCGAGCACTCTGCCAGAAGTTTGACAGGGAGGAACAAATGTCCATGGACGCAGTGGACTGTATGGTGGATTGTTTGGGACCTTCTGAGAATTGCATACTTGCTGCTTATTGCCACTTTTCTGCAACAGACATTGGTGCACTGCCTCAGCTGGACAATGACAGGATTCGGCGCGGGTTCAATCCCGAGATCCCATGATCAAATCAGCTTTAGAAGCCCTCTCTGCAGGGAAAGATGTGTCTAAATTACGTTCCACTGATTTGAGAACTGCATTGTTACACAAAGAAGGTCCTAAGTTGAAACTGATCAATAGACTGTTATACCGAGAAAAAATAGACAGAGGGGGACAAGTATACAAACAACAACTAGTACTGCCCACTGTTTTTTTGCGACTCAGTGCTGAGGTCCTTACACAACCACATGGGGCACCTTGGTATAGACAGAACACTTGACTTAGTGAGATCCAGATTCTATTGGCCTAAGATGGGGGCTGATGTGGAGCAACACATTCGAACTTGTAGTCGCTGCTTACAGAGAAAAGCTTTGCCCCAGAGGGCTGCCGCCCTTGTTAACATCACCACCAGTGCACCCATGGAGCTGGTCTGTATTGATTTTCTGAGTTTGGAGTCAGATCAAAGAAATATTAGTAATGTGCTGGTGGTCACTGACCATTTTATGAGATATGCCCAAGCTTTTCCCACCAAGGACCAGAAGGCATCTACTGTGGCAAAAGTACTTGTAGAAAACGTTTTTGTTCACTATGGGGCTGAACAAAGAATCCATTCTGATCAAGGAAGAGACTTTGAGATTCGTCTGATCAAAGAGATGCTTTCTCTGTGGGGAGTGCGAAAGTCTAGAACCACCCCTTACCACCCCCAAGGGGACCCACAGCCTGAACTTTTCAACTGCACCTTGCTAGATATGTTAGGCACCCTCCACCCAAAGGACAAGCCTAGATGGAGCCAACAAATTAGCACCCTGGTACATGCCTACAATTGCACCAAAAGTGATGCCACTGGGTTCTCCCCCCTATCGCCTGATGTTTGGAAGAGAAGCTCGACTGCCGGTAGATGTGTGCTTTGGGGTCTCTCCTGATGGGGTCCGAGCTGAGAACTATTTACAGTATGTGCAAAAGTTAAAGGCTCAGCTAAATCAGCGTACCACCTGGCTCAAACCATGGCTGCCAAAAGAAATCTGGCCAACAAAGAAAGGTATGATAAAAAAGGTGAAAGCACAGGAACTCCAGGAGGGAGATCAGGTATTGCTAAGAAATCTGGGACTGCATGGCAGACACAAGATTGCTGACAGATGGCACCATCTCCCTCACATTGTAGAGGGCAAACTAGATGATCTGCCTGTGTACAAAGTAAGGCCTGAGAATAATTCAAAGGATGTTAAAACAATGCATAGAAATCATTTACTGCCCATTGGACAAATCTTGATTGAGTCTGAGCCCCCAGAAAATGCCCCCCTCTGGACCAGTGACTAGAGCTGCTGCTAAGAAAAAAATCAAGAAAGTCTGCACCTACAGAAGCTGAGTGAAAGTGTTCCCCTCCACAAGTCCTAGTTGAACATGACTGTCAGTCCATGTCAGAGGAAAGTGAGTGTGGTTTTGAATACTACCCTTCTTACGAACTGAGTCAATTGTTTCGGGGCACTCCCCCTAGTCAATTCTGAAGATGAAGCTGGGCCTTCTGGACTGTCTAAGCCCCCAGCTTTGTCCCTGGAGCCAATGCTCCCAGAAAGTGAAGTGCAAAGCATTAAGTCAGATGATATGGAATCATTGTGTATGGTTGAACTGTTTGAGCTTTCAGAGGAGGAAAATGATGGACTGGAACAGACTGGTGACATACCAGAACAAGAAGAGTGTGTTGAGTGCCCTGATAATTCACTGTCCATGTCAGAAAGCTCTCCATGTGAGCCAAGTGTTGTGGACTCTGAGACTGTAACTCTTGGAGCTGAAAGTGCCCCAAGTTCTAGCCTCTCTACCCCATTGGAGACTCCCCTACCAAGTGAGGACAATGCTGAAAATGAGGCTCAGAGTGCAGAGACTGTAACAGTTCCCCCTAGAAAGACTGGTCGAGCTGTAAAGCCTGTTGTCCACCTCAGTTATTATTCCCCTGGGAGGCCTGTGGACTTGCCTCTCAATGTTGTCCATAAAGGAGTGTATGTGTCCCCGAGCTCATTGCCCAAACTGAACATCAGTGCTAACTCCAAGTTACTTGAGTTGCCCTCTAGGTATGGCGCCCCTTCCCCATCCAGCCCCAAGGTAGCTGATAGGGAAGGGCCCCCTCTCTTCAGGTTTCATGTACAAGAGGTAATAACCTGAGTTATGGCACAATGTGTGTGTAATACTGTGTAAAGAGTGACATACTGCAAAGTTTCAGAAATGTGTTCCTGGTAAAGTGATATATTGAATGATGATTACATGTATGAGCCTAATGTGATCCTGATGCAAATGTACATGGTTGCAATTGAAACTTATGGGGGTACTTGCCTGAAGCGGACACCAAGCTTTTTCCAGGCCGGGAAGGGTGTAACCCCCCTGCAAATGGGGGTTCCCAAAAGTCTTCCAGGAGCTTGCTTGAATGCTGCAAGTCTGGATGGTGTTCGGCATCTAAGCCGTTTATCTGTGAGTGCTTTTAGAGCCTCTGGTACTGTCTTTTTAAGAGCTGTCTGCCTGCAGACATAATTAATTTGGATGGTGGTCTGTGTGTTTCCCTGCTTGAGTCCCACTCGAGCTGCTGCCAAATCGCTCTGTTTCTGCTGTCACTAAGTGGGCAGAGTGAACACTTTTCAAAGATGTAACTGTTTGCCAGACATCATTTAGAGTAATAACGAAAATACAGTTTGTTTAACCTGTTTTTCTTTGCAGTCAGAACTATGTTTGCCTAGTCCCCCATTCTAGTTTTGAACTGCTGAACTGGACCAATCAGTGTGGGGGGACCTTTGAAATGGAGCCTGCTGCTGGCAAATCAGAACTTGGACTCTCATTGTGGAGCCAACTACCTATGTACTGTATGGCCAGTGCTTCTGGGAATTGTAGTTTGGACTTTGGCGCCTTTTTTCCACCAACAGGGGGAGTTTACTGTGAGTGACAGCCAAACCAGCCATCTGAACTGGGAGGAACTCAAAGGAAATGCCTGGCTCTGTCTACTGGAAAGATCAGATGAGTTGTGACTGTGAAGAGGGAAGGAGCTCCGGGCTCCTATGCTATTGAGTTTTTGCGAGGGAAACTCGTGTGGGTCCCTGAAGTTCGGTCTACAACTGTTTGTCAGTGCTAGTGTGGACTGAATCAGAGTTGTAAGGAGAAAGAAGCATTAGAAGTGAGTAAACCAGGCTCACCCTGTAGAAGACTGGAGAAATTGCTGAATCGCGCTTGGTCTGTCAGGAACTGAATCTTCTGTGTGTTCTCCCGGGTATTGTGCAGTAATTGCGAGCGGGATAGAGAAGCAGCCTGCCTGGTATAGTACTTTCCTTTTACATATAAATGTATGTAGTGCTTGTGGGGAATCGTGTTTCAAATCCCCTGTACAGTGAGTAGAGTTCATGAAGCTGGAAGTAAACCCCAGCTAAATCCAGACTACATCCATTTGCTCTAAACTGCAGTGTTGTCCAGTCACAAGGACCTTGTCCACATGGTCTGCTCCTCCTGGCAATCCAGGACAATCTGCCTTCCATCCAGTTGCCAGCATTGAGTTTGTGAGTACAAAGCAGGGTAGCTCCTTTTCATCTGTTTATCGAACTGCAAGTGTGTCATCTAATTGTTTTTTTTTTTTTTATTTCTTCACGAACTGAGCCAACCGGCTACGGATTACAGTTTGGGTATTGTGCCAGTGTTTTTCCATCACAGGGCCCCAACCAGCTGCAACCGATCCTGGCTAGCCCCCAATCCTGGGTACCCAGTGAAAGTGACAATTTGGGACTCTGAATATGCGCACAGTACTGTGATTATTAATGTGTTTAACCTAATTAACCTGATTTCCCCCTTCCTTGTTACAGCTCCTTAAATAAATCAGATCTGTTGGTTTCAGCAGAGTTACACTGGCTGAGGTATTCATTTATGTTAAAGTATTGTACTGTGGTTTTTGCACTGTATCATCTTGTTTTGCAGGGGGTCCCCTGGGTCCAGTCGACAGAGCCAGTCCTGGGGGTAAGTGTACATTGTGAAGATATTCTTGATGCATTGTGTGGGCCACTAGTGGGAAGAAAAGGGGGTTACAGTGTCCCAGAGGGCTGTGACCAAGTTAGTTTAACTACTGCAAACCCTGACCTCTGGGTGGAGGCACCTGCCATTAGACCTAGGCCCCTCAACCTGTTAGTAGTTAAGCAGGCAGGGGTAGTAGCCCTTGGGATAGCGCTACCTAGGGGTTACATTTAGTATTAGTATTTGGTTGTGAAACCGCATTTTATTAAACAACCTTTTTCCTCCTGCCCAGGAGGCCAGGGCAAACCTCCCGACCACAATTCTTCCACCATTGCAATAACTGGATGTATCCCCCACCACCACCCCCTTCTCCCATGTTCCAGACCCCGAGACACTTTTATATTTTCCAATCCCAGCTCCTGGCACACTGCTAGGAGCTGATACCATCTTTAAAAAAGCTCACCATCTAAGCCCCACTCCCCACATTGTAGGATCTCGGACATGGGATAAGGGGGAGTGGGGGTTGATATATCTGATTATGTGGAGGAAGGGCAGCCAGGAGACAAGCTCTACCTTTTAGGGCTAGAGAAAGGGTCCTATTTTTATTTTGTAGTTTATTTCCTGTTCCAATGTCTTTCCATTAGCTAACAGTGCAACAGCAAATCGAATTAAAAATTTGCCTCGATTACAAAGCACTGTGTGGCATAACTCCCATTTATATTGTGAGGTTTCTACCCCTGCACCTTCACATAGGTCTATGTGCCTGAGCACTCAAAATCTGCTACAGTACTTGTTCTACACATTAAATTAAAGTGAAGAGGTGATCAGGTGTTGTACATTTATGGCCCATGGTTATCAAACTTTTAGCCAGGGTAGAATTGAGACTTACACACCCTTTCTGTTTTTGAATCCTATTTGTGTTTAAATGAACCTGTCAGTCTTGTGCAGTTTGCTTTTCAAGCAAAAGTATGAATTTGTATTTTTATCAGTTTTAAGAATGCTTATTGTTAAACGTTTGAAATGTGTTTTACTGGTCTGGCTAGTGCTGAACAGCGTCTGAGATGCTCACATTATAAAATAAAGTGACTGATTTGACCCTAGTTCCCTCTGTGCCACCGTATGCTGGTCACTGTGTGGCCCTGACATCAATTACTAATATGGCTGCTCACCTTCCACCACGGCCAAACAAAGTCTACAGTCACAGTGACAACGAAAAGGGCAAGGGAACTGGGGAAAAACTGGTAACAAATAGGAATGCCCTGCCCCATGAAAACAATCATGTACTGCCTTCTTTTTTTTTTTATATTATCTATTTATACCCCCTTCCTACCCGGCCGCCCACTCCTTCTGGCAGCCAGGTCTCACCCTGTCACTGCTCCCTTGATCTGCCATCCATGGCCCTTTCCACCACCTGTCCCAATGTATCCCTTCATCAGGGGGCCCTCCTCCCATGGGGGAGTCGGGAGGGGAGATTGAGGTGTCAGTCAGCACCTCTTGGCATCTTGGGTGGTGCAAGAGAGACTCGGGGGCTTCCCTGCTTCGTGACTAGGGGAGGCGGGCCACCATCATCTGGCCAGCACAGGTGGCATTTTCCTTTTTCTGGTTGCCCCTCCCCTATGGGAAGGCACACCGTGACATCCTTGTGTGCCTGCACCAGCGGTGCATGGTTACCCACACCGCAAAGCACAGGGCCAGAACTGGCTGCAAGGAGTCGCTCCAAAACGATGCCTTTGGAGACCTCCCTCAGAAGGAGAGCATCCAAGGGATTCTCTTGAGCCCTCCCTGCTGGCCTCCACTCCTGATGTCTCAGGCTCAGGCGTGAACATGGGTCGCCAGCATGCTAGGCGAACCCCTACTGCCTAGTGCCACACAGCCAGCATGTATTGCCTTCTAACCTGTCTTTGCAATGCCCTTGGTTCTCTGTATAACTTCATCCTTCAGCTGTAATGTATGGCATAGCTGCTAAACTATGACAGAAGATGTGATTCTTTTCTGCAGCACAAATTCTCTCCTTCTATTGCAGATTCCAGTCAATGCACTGGCTAATATAACATGCCTCATGTTTTCAAAGGTGACATCAGATTGACAAGCAAAGAGGAAAGCCTGGAACTGGGTATAACTAGTATTCAAAAATGGTGACTTCGATGGCAACAACTACAGTACAGACTGCAGCAGCTGCAGAATTGCAGGGTCTTGTGTACAGTATATGTAAACACAGTGCTGTTTTCCTTTTCAGTGTCTTTGTTATCCCTATATCGGTAATTTCAGGGGTCTTTGATCTCAGAGATTTATACCGAATCAAATGGTCAAGGCCAGCTCCACAAAGAGACTGCCCTAGCATCGTTTTTATTGACTCAGTAAGTTAATGAGCAAGTCACTAATGCACAGTGAGCTACCTTCTATAAAGTGCCCCGCATCTAATGAAATAAATACAGCTAGTGCTTTCACATTTAGATAACAAAATGAAAAAAATGACTCACTGCTCTGGACTTCCTTTTAAATGTTACAGATGTGTGACTAGACTTTGATACACTGCACCGTGCTGCTACTGGGTATTTGGTACATTTGTGACCTACTGTAACCCAGTTAAAGTAATCTAATATAACAATTTCATTAAAATCTATGAAAAATCATTTGCCGACAGGAAGGAACTTCTTTTTCAAAGCAGGTAAGACACGGTTTTTGAAATCACAACGTCCTAAATCCCTTTCAGAAATTCATGATGCATCCTATAAACATGTACATATGTCTGATAGCTAACATAAACAAAACATAAATGGAAATAAAAAAACAGCTGTTAAGTTATTATAAATATGTAAACATGGATACAGAAAATGGATCTCTTGCAAAACCTAACTGATTAAAATATATAGATTTTTAAGTATTAGATGACTTGGTGATTGGCCTCTTTGTAAGCAAACCAATAATCTAAAACGCAGTTACCTAGAGATGTTGTAGGAAACAGACAAGAAATGTTATCTGAGCCTTTTATCTGACACCCCACTGCACTGACTTCATGAAACAAATATCAAGCAATAATGAATATCTTTGAACTTCTTTAGTTAGCAGACCTTACAGGCCTCCAGCAGTGTGCAATAAGCACTCTTTAAGAGCTCAATATATCCCATCATAAATTTAATAACATCACGCCTTCCTTTGTCGTGCAGGACTTCCTAGAGGGCTAAGTGTTCCTACACACTATGATCATGAATTATTGGCTGACTTGCTTGTGTAAGTAGGCACAGCATCCCTGCGCCCAGCCCCCCCCCTCCCCCCATAGGTGCATGCAGTAGACTGCTGGGTCAAGTTAAAGCATCAAGTTCAGCATCCACATTACCCAGTTAGCTGGGCTCTACCTAAAGAAAGAACAAAAAAATCACTGTGATTCATCAGCCATGGCAGGACAGATGACATTTCTTTTCAAGTTCATGATTTATATTAATGTTGCTGGGTTTCTTTGAAGCACAGGTCTGCTAGAGGCACCCGCCTGCTGGGCTAAACTGCCCCAGCTTACCAACGCCTAGCATGGGATAAGTGATACCCCAGCCACCCCCTAATGGGTGCAACTCACTTACAGGCTCCAGTTAAGCAGCACAGCCTTGCAGGTGGCGTTGACATGGGTGACTGCATATCCCAGGGTGCTGAGATGAGCAGATTTGTTTTATTCAGGGTTGTCAATCTTACACAGCAGTCCACGAAACTGAACTGTCACCTTTGCATGTAGTCATAAATGCAGACTGAAAACAATCACCTCCCCAATATTTTTATTCACAAGCTACAGCAAAAAAAAACGATATAAGCACACAAATAAATATTATTTTGTACAGACTGCAGTCTTCAAAAATGTGCATGTAAGACAAAATGGTTGCTTGTAGATATCAAGCCTATGTCTCTTGAGATATAGATCAGAACAGCGGAACTTCCCACCTTACCCTCTTTTAACTAACATCAATAGGTAGTGATCACTAATAATTAAAAAGCTAGTTTACTTAAATTAAATGTAAGTATTTTCTGCTTTTTTTGTATAGTTTTAATGCACTTCTCAGCATTAAGTGGCTTTTGGGCACAGTCTGCTTGTACAAGCTACCATTTATCTCCCTTTAGAAAACGTAACTGTCCAAATGATAAAAGGGAAAATGAGCCACTTACGGTACTGTAGATCCAATTGCCTTTTGCCCACAGCGCATGTGAGATGTGTGCACATTTCCAGTCTGCAATGGGCAGTAATGCACATGAATGGCCCACTGCACTAAAGGAGGTAGGATTCTCATTTTCCCTCAGTAGTGGGTACAATTATGGAGGTGCTGCTTAAGGAAAGGGTTATGGAACCCTTGGAAACCATGGGAGTACAGGATCCAAGGCAGCATGGTTTCACAGCAGGAAGATCATGTCATACAAATCTGATTGACTTTTTTTGATTGGGTGATGAAGAAGGTGGATCAGGGAGGAACGGTGGATATTACCTATCTCGATTTCAGTAAGACCTTCGACATCGTACCACATAGAAGATTGGCGAACAAGCTAGGGAGCCTGGGCATGGGCCACAAAGTGGAAAACTGGGTTAGAAACTGGTTGAAGGACAGGAAGCAGAGGGTGATAGTAAATGGGATCAAATCTGAGGAAAATAGGGTGACCAGTGGGGTGCCTCAGGGATAGGTCATGGGGCCAGTCCTTTTCAATGGCTTCATCAGTGACATTGGTGAAGGCCTGGAGGGAAAGATTTGCCTCTTTGCAGATGATACCAAGATTTGCAATGGAGTAGACACTCCAGAGGGGGTTGAAAGAATGAAGAGGGATTTGGGAAAGCTGGAAAAATGGTCAAAGGTGTGGCAGCTGAAATTTAATGCAAAAAAGTGCAAAACCATTTACTTGGGGTAAAGAAACCCTGCAGAGACTACAGAATGGGGGGGGGGAGGGATTTTTGACAGTCACCAGGGAAGACAGGAATTTAGGGATAATCATCTCAGATGACATGAGGGTGTCCAAACAATGTAACAAGGCTGTGGGGAGGACCAGTGGGATGCTGGGGTGCATAGGAAGGGGTATCATTAGCAGAAGAAGGGAGGTGGTGGTGATGGCACTGTGTAGAACACTAGTGAGGCCTCATCTAGAATACTCTGATCAGTTCTGGAGGTCGCATCTTTACAAAGACATAGACATGGTGGAGGTGGTCCAGAGAAGAGCAACCGAGATAGTGCAGGGCTTACATCAGAAAATACACGAGGACAGATTAAAAGACCTCAATATGTATACACTTGAAGAGAGGAGGGAACGGGGGGATATGATAGAGACCTACAAGTATCTTAAAGGCTTGAAAAATGTGCAGGGAATGACATCTTTCAGTACAAGAGTTGTACAAGGATGAGGGGGTACGATATGAAATTGGAGGGGGGGCAGGATAAGTGGAAATGTGAAGATGTTTCTCTTCACAGAGAGGGTGGTGGATGCTTGGAATAACCTATCGCAGGAAGTGGTGGGTGCTAACACAGTGGGTGGATTCAAACATGCATGGGATAGACATACTGAATCCCTAGATGTGGGAAGCAAGGCAAAAGCCAATGATCAAGTAGGGTCAGCGGCCACTGATGCAGGCAGGGAATACAGGCAGACTAGGTGGGCCTAGCGGTCCTTATCTGCTGCCAACTACTACGTTACTAAGTTACTATTTGTCAGACTGTGGAAAGTCATTTTCTGTCCATAAAGGTAGTTATCACCTCAACGCTAGTGCTCATTTTTGATTCACTAATGACAGATACAGTACTGATGGAAATTTCCTATATTTGTCAACAATTTATAATTCCAGTGCCTTTGCTGATACTCTCTTGTGGCTAAAAAGTTGTTTTTTTTTTTGCTAATTACTGTGTTTCTTTCTTTTAATTTAGAGTTAGGGTCAGTGTGTGTACAGCTTTGCAATCTCTCAGACATGCCATGTTTTCAGCCGAAAAGTGATTGTGTTTTAGTATAGACATTCCTGATTTGTGTGAGTGTTCTCAATAGAGCTTGACTGCAGCTAAGCTGAAAACAGACCTTGGACACAAATGAAAGAACTGATTAGTAACCCATACAGAAAAATGATATCACTTCCTCTATTTGCTGCTAACCACTTCTATTGTTTGAATTCCAAGCCTTGCTTTCAATGTGGCTGTGACTAGGTTCTATGTGATACAGATCACTGCATGTTTGTGATATTGTTGACCAGACCAGACTCTGTACAGTACTGGGAGGGTTGCACCATGGCAAAACATAAGAACTCGCTGTGAATTTCGATTCAAAAAATTGAGTCTGCATTTTGAGTTACGTTTACTCAATAGTTGGAAATGTTTCATTCTGTGATGCATAATATGCAAGGCTATTGGTTTTCGGGTTTTACCAAAAAAAAAAAAAAAAACAGTAAACTCCCAGAACCTGGACTGCCTGCACATCTGTAAAAACAAAGAATTTCATAGAATTTGGCATTGTATACCTGATTGTGAATCTGCAGAACTTGTACTTGTCTTACAGTATAACTGATTCCTGTACCATTTTCAATTTGCTTTATTTAATACTCTGTATAGTAAGCCTTCTACCGTGCCAGTATAGTTAGGGTTCATGCGTGCATGTAATGTTAAAGGCCGATTTTTGCACAGTAATAACCATGGGCAAGTTTAACACATCTGCTTGAACTTTTCCATGTGTCTTTAGAGAGGACATATCTATTGATGTACCAAATTTGGTTTTTATTTATTTATTGCATATAATCGGAATTACAATCCTTTGAGTCACAGACTCTTTTGCAAAGGCTCCACGTCGGTTACAGGGGGTGGAGGGAGAACAAAATACAAGGATACATACATAAACAAGCAGTATACAAGAAAACATACATAATCAAGCAGTATTCACAAACAGTACTGACAGTGCAGTCCAGGCTTTAACTTAGTTTACCAGAGACAGTGGTAGGCAGCTTTCTGGGTATCATTTGTTAGAGATGTGAAGAACGCAGATTCATGGGGTCTGAGTCAGTTATTAGGGGGGTTAGGGTGCACACGAGATGGGCAGTGCTAGCCACAGTCACAGATTGCAGACTCAATTAGGTGAGCTTTGAGGCCTGCTTTGAATAGGGAGATGCTATGGGTCTGAGAGAGCCGGGGAGGTAGGGCATTGAGCCAAAGGGGAGCACGGTACTGGAGAGATCTTTGGCCCAGTGATGTTCTACAGTGGGGGACCTGGAAAGGGGAGCTTGCTGCGAGCCGTGTATCACGCCTGAGGGGGGCTGGGCTAATTATGTGGAGAAGGCTAACGGGAGCTAGCTGGAGCTGTATTTTTTTGCGAGGATGCAGGTGTGGTACTTAAGTCTTTGTTGGAAGTTTAGCCAACCAGTCAGAGCGTAAAGGTCACAGGTATGAGTTAGTCTGTCTCTGCCGGTGACTAGACGGCAAGCTTTATTCAGGGCAGTGTTAATACTACATTGTGCGGTGGGTTCTGCTGATCCATATATCGCTATCCCGTAGTCAATTAGGGAGAGGATTGAGGAGGAGACTGCAAGATGCATGGCCTGTATGGGTAAGCAGTGTTTAAGTCTGTAGAGGATTCCCACTCTAGCGTTGACAGCTGAGGAGAGATGTTGAATGTGACCACGGTAGGAGAGGGAGGTATCTAATGTGATACCCAGGTATTTGAAGTTAGTAACGTGTTCAAGGGGGGTGCCTTGTGTGTTTTTAATTAGGAGTGCCGATTGACTGTGTGGGCTTTGATAGTGCGCAAAGATCATGGATTTAGTTTTTTTATAGTTGATGATCAGACGGTGCTCATCGAACCATGTCTCTAGCTCTCTGAAGAAACCCTGTAGGGCTAGCTGGACGGCGCTAGGTTGAGGATGTTTCCAAAATAGTACCGCATCATCCACATAGAGAAGCAGATGACCACTGCATGCCTTGGGAAGTGAGTTTAAAAAGAGGGTGAAGAGAAGAGGGCCGAGAATAGACCCCTGTGGGACCCCAGAGCACACTGCTTTGCAAGAGGAGATGGTGGTATTTAACCTGACTTGCTGTGACCGGCCTGAGAGGTAGTCTTTGAATCAGGCAGTCATCTCGGGGGATCACATTCAGCTGTGGAAGGACATGAAGCAGAAGACTGTGACTGACCATGTCAAATGCCTTAGTTAGATCCACAAAGATTGCACCTGCTATAGATCCTTGGTCTAGGGCCTCATGGATGCACGAGGTGAGCTCAGAAAGTGCAGTGACAGTGCTATGGCCTGTCTGGAAACTGTGCTGAGCCTGGCAGAGAAGGTTGTGCTTAGTTAGGTGTTCTGTTATCTGGTCTGAGACTATTTTTTCCAGTGCTTTGGAGAGAGGTGGAAGTAGAGAAATCGGTCTATATTTGCTTGAGTAAGTGGGGTCGCCACTTTTCAGAATGGGAGTGATTATGGCTCTCTTCCAGGTTGAGAGAACTGCCCTAGGCAGAGAGAGACAGGTTGAGAAATTTAGTAAGGTGGGGTAGTATGACATCCAGTGTCAGCCGAATGAGTTTAAGATCTAGTGAATCATTGCTGTAACGTGAATTGGCGATAGCTTTGGAAATGTAGTGTTTTGCCTCGTGGCAGGAGATGACTCTCAGCCTGAAAGGTAGCGAATCTGAGTTAGATGGTGTGTCGGGGGAGGGTGGGGGGGACAGGGTGGAAGAAATTAGGAGGGAGGATATGGGAGAGGTCCGAGAAGGTGAGTTAAGGACTTCGGCTATAGTGGAAGGATCCTGTGTGATGTCTCCATTTATAGTGAGTTGGGATGGGGTGGGGGAGCGGGATTTCACATTGAGTTCTTTTAAGTTGCTCCAGAATTTTTTACCGTCTCCCCAAGAGGAGGTTAGAGTTTGTTGGTAGTGAGTAGCCTTCGCCTGACATATGGCCCATGTACATTTATTGAGGGCTGCTTGGTATAGCTGTCTATCATGTGTGCGCTGAGATTCAAGGGCCTTATGCTAAAGGTTGTCCCTCTCTTGGAGCAGGTTAAGTAGTGAAGGTGTGATCCAAGGGGTGGTTCTGGTTTTCAGTACTTGTTTGGTGAGGGGGGCAAAAATGTCACAGGCCTTGTTAAAAGTGGTTATAAAGCGGGCGAGTGCTAGGTCTACTGACTGCCTGGAGTAAATGGGGAGCCAATCACTGGTAGTTAGATGGGCTTCAAGTTTCTGTATGCCTCCTCTTTTTAGCCATCTCTGCATGGAGATTTTTGGGGGGCAGGGGGCAGTTTGCCCGAACCACCAGCAGGTCACTGGGGAGTGGTCACTAATAGAATCAGGAAGCACTGTGGCTTGGGAGAGGTTCTGTGGCCTGTTGGTGAAAATAAGGTCTAAAAGGGTGGATGTCCCAGATCTATTGTCCATTCTGGTAGGAGAGGTAATGAGTTGGGCAAGGTCGTATGCCAGTGCGGTATCTTTAAAGCTGGATGAGGCTGGGGATAGCCAGTTGACACTGAAGTCACCCATTAAGATGAGCTCACTAGTATTAGGTAGGTGGGAGATAGTGTGGAGGATAGAGTCAAAGGCGAGTTTTTGGTTTCTCAGGGGGATATAGGCTGAAATGATGTGAAGCGTTTTGGAACCCAGACTGAGTTTGACTGTTAGTGTCTGGGCGCCATATTGTGGTGTGGGGGTGTGTACTTCAGTGGCATGGAGTGAGGATTTAACATAAATTGCACAGCCACTGCCTCTCTTGCTGGCCCTATCGGCCCCAAAAGGGAATAATTACTGAGGGAGACAGCATTATTGGGGATTCTATCGGAGAGCCAGGTCTCCGAGAGGGCTAGGATGTCCGGTATGCTGGGCAACCCAGCCTTGGCGGGGTGTGTTTTTTAGGTAGGCTGCATATATTCAGAGTAGCTAGCAGTAGGCTACCCCTAGGGTGGTTTGGAGAGGCCTTAGCGCAGGGTGGTCCTGGGTTGGGATGGATATTGCCCAATATTAATAGAAATAGGAGGGTGTGCCGCAGGAGGGCCAACCTGCAGAGTTTGGATGAGTGTCATTGGGATTGGTAGGATGTGGGGCTTTTATCACTGGAGGTAGGAACTGGGAGACTGGGAATGACACATGCTAGAAGGGCTAGGGAAGTGCGGGGGATGGTTAAGGGGTTAGCTATGGTGGTGGGGGGTTGTGATCTTGGGGGGTTGGGGAGTGCTAAGGTACAATGTGTAGCATGAGAGGGTGTGAGGGTTAGAGTGAGATCATGTGAGTATAAGCCAGCATGATCAGATTAACTTGTGTGTGACATGCTGGTGAGACAGGGTCTGGGGTCATCATAGGGAAATAAGTGAAAAATGGAAAAGTTGTGGTTGTGTGGTTTGGGAGCCTCTAGGGGGGGTTGTTGAGCATGTTGAAGGATCCTGTAAGTCAGGAGGGCTGTTAGTAGCAGGGATAACATAATATATGTACTGTAGATAGAGATAGGTATGTTGTAGTGGCCACTAGTGTTAACCTAGTATAACCTACAGCTGGAAAGGTGAGCTGATAGGTTATTTCGCCTTGTCACCTGACACCCCTTGCCTATAAATTCGAGAGCCGACCAAGGGTGGTGGTGGGGGCGGTGGGGAGTCGAATGCGTAGCGTTCAGCGGGGCAAAGCCTGAGCACCAAATCTACAGTGTGTTTTCGGTTTGAATCCCTTGTGTGGTTTCTGAGACACAGAGTGTTGAAAATAAAGAGATTTTTATGTGTTTTGCTGTTTTTTTTGTGAACCTGTATCTCAGAAACGGCTGCAGCAACAGGGCTGAAATTTTCAGGGTGCCTTTTGAAGGTTTGGTGAAAAAATATGAATCCATTCAAAATTTAATAATCTTTCTTTTTCCTATTATTTTATACGGGCAAATAATAGATGTCCCTGCCACATGAGGGATCTGATATGGCAACCTACGCAGCCCTCCTCTCACCAACTTGGCCTGCCACCATATGGAACAAAAGGAGCACGCATACTGTCTACAGTGTAGGGAGCAAGTATACATGCTCCCTATACTGTAGACAGTGCACATGCTCTCTGTCTTTCTATATGGTGGCCGGCCGAGGTGGTGAGAGGAGGACTGTGCCAGTCGCTGTATCGGATCCCCAGTGTGGCACCAGCCAAATAGGGAAGGGGGGGATAGGGTGCTATGTTCGGTATGGGTGGTGGAGGGGCCATTAGACATCAGGGCATACGTGATGTATTCAAGGAGAGGTGATCAGTGGGTGGGGTGCCACTGCACACCAGGGAAACTTCACCATATACCAGGATGGGTAATTGGAGGGTGGGGGTGCTACTAGACACCAGAAATATCTGTTATAACATATCAGAGGGTGGGGATGCCATTAGACACCAGGGACATCTGGTACAGCATGGCAGTGGGAGACTGTAGGGTGGGGAGGGTTCCACTAGACACCAGGGATATTTGTCATAACATGGCAGTAGGCAAGCAGAGGGTGGGGGTGCCACTAGACACCAGAGAAACACTAGCATTTACCGGGACAGGTGATTGGAAGGTGGGGGTGCCACTAGACACCAGGAAAACTCTAACATTTACTGGGGCAAGTGACCAGAGGGTGGGGGGGGGGTGCTACTAGACAGCAGGCCATCCATCGTTATAATGAGCCGGGGTCGGGGATTGTGGGGTGAGGCAGCCATCTGCAGTACCACAGCACACCACCAGGGCATTGCACCCCACTAAGCTGGGGTTTGCAAAGGTGGTAACTTGCGCTCTTTTGGGTGACATTTACCACCTGTACAAACCTCTTAGTTTCCCACTGTGCCCATATGGCAGGAAGGACACCCCCATTTGCATGCGCACAGTGGTAACTTAGCGTCTGGTCACTACCAGGTTTTGCCCATGCTGGGGGGAGGGTCTGAATATAGACACCACTCACAAATCAAGAACAAAACCCGGTTAGCATGGGCAAATACCCCTTAGTGCCCAGGCTAAGTTTGAAATATCTGACCCCACGTGCTTTATTATTACTGGAAAAATGAAAGGATGAAGAAAATGTTGTGTTTATAGGTTTATAAATGTTAAAAATGTGCAGTGGAGAGGGCTGATTTCATCAGAAATTCTTGACATCAATTTCAATAAATCTGAAGGGAGTTTTATGTATGTATTTTTATTTTATTTAAAATATGTTGACCGGGATTAGCACACTGAGCCAAAGTTCATTTCCAGGTGCAGCCAGAGGAACAGGGAGAGTTACAAACAAAACAATCGTCTATAACAGCAAACATTATACAAAGCGTAATTACTGAGATAGAATGTGTGAATAACACATTGGTAAACAAGGAGCAGATAACAACACTTACCTATTATATCCGAAAAACATTATGTAAGGTGCAACTGTGCATGGAACAGTGTGTGTTACTCACACGCTATATGTATATATATGTGTTAGTGGGGGGGGGGCAGCTTCAGTACTCAACACTTAGAGCTGTACACTCAGACAGACTTGATAGACCAAAAGGCCTGTATCTTATCTGCTGGCTTCATCGTACGTTTGTATGTTCGTATATATACAATCTGTTCACAAGGTGCAATATGCTCGTAATAGCAGGAACAACATTTGGCAAAAAAAGATGGCCACTGAGGTCCACCAGATAAAAAAACTGGTTAAATAGCCATAACAGATGGCTATTTAAACATTGCTGAGGGTTTACTCAGCATTTTGAGTTTTCAGCTGAACACAGAACAACTAAGCATTTGTAAAGAGATACAGGCCTATTAATGTCGTATTGGGAGTGATATGGATACAGTGGGAACAGGGAAGGCGAGCTGTTCAGTTTTAGTCTGGCACAGTGATTAAGCAGGAGGGTGACTCGCACTGTGATGGCCAAATGGATTTGAATCACTGCATTCTGATGAGAAAAACATATTTGAGAAACACAACAATTGCATCTCCTTTGCTAGTAATCACTTATATAGTGTGCCATCGGTATTATCCTAATTTTTGTTCTGGCACCCTCGGTCAGTTCACTGCCTGGCATTTGCTACTGGAGCTGCAGAGAGATCTGGCAGCTGCAAGGTGTGTTTGAGAGCACACTGGCTATAAGAATGTCCATCAATTTATTAAAAAAAACTGCTGCTTCTAGGTGCTTTGGAACATACAGCAAGTGTAAGCAAATACCTACCAGCCTTACAGGAGATATGTACGAGACAAGCAATTGTAAGTTATTTACTGTATGATGAATTACTACCTACAGTACTGTACATGGAATCATTTCTGAATTGTACATTCTGTTTTTCACACTGTACTACATATATACTGTTTAACTTAAGTTAGCTAAGTTAAACATCTATATTTAAAGAGTTTAATATTATTAAATTTAGGGATACAGTTCTGACTGAAAAGTGAAAACACGACCAAACAGTCAGACAATGATATTGTATAGCATTCACCTAAAGACATGTGCTTTCAGGATAGCTAATTCACATAATCAGTGCGGTTTCTTATGTAGACTGCAAAAGATGCTGACATCCTCTCAGGGGGACATAGCATAAAAAGTAGCATTTTAAAGGGTAGAAAATAAATCTTCTGGCAGCCGAAGGGTTAAGGGAAAACTATACAAAGCCAATTGGGAAAAGAAAAGAAAAAGCAACCAAACCACACTTTTCGCTTAATAAAATAAACTTTGTTTCGGTTTCAGCCACATGCAAATAGAACTTATACAGGGTCTCACACTGTATCACCTAATTCATGTGTAACCCCTCTGCAAATGGGGGTTCCCAAAAGACTTCCAGGAGCTTGCTTGAATGCTCCAAGCCTGAATGGTGTTTGGCGTTTAAGCCATTTATCAGTGAGTGTTTTTAGAACCTCTGGCACTGTCTCTTTAAGAGCTGTCTGCTTGCAGACATAATTAGTTTGTATGGGGGGACTGTGTGCTTCTCTGTTTGAGTACCACTCGAACTGCTGCCAATTACTTCATTTTGCAGTCACTAGGAGTGCAAAGGAACCTATCTGAAAGATGTAACTGTTTGCCAGAAATTATTTAGAGTAATAATGAAATTACAGTTTGTCTAACCTGCTTTCTTTGCAGTCAGAACTGTGTCTGCTAGTTCCCCATTCTAGTTTTGAACTGCTGAACTGGACCAATCAGTGTGGGGTAAGCTAGCTCTAAAATGGTGCCTTGGACGAATCAGAACTTGGACTCATAATCTGAGCCAGCCACAAGAGGATTGTATGGGCAGTGACTCTGGAGATGTAGTTTAGACTTCAGTGCCTTTTGGACCAACAGCAGCAGTCTATTGTGAGTGACAGCCAATCCAGTCAAGAACTGGGAGGAACTCAAAGGAAGTGCCAGTTTTTCAGTTGGAGTGTCAGTTGAGCTTTGGCAGTGAAGAAGGAAGGAGCCCTGTGCTTTTCAGTGTGCAGTTTTAGTCAAAAAACGTGTGTAAGGCCCAGAGTTCCGTCTGCAGCTTTGTAACAGCTTGTTAGGACTGAATCCGTCCTGTGAAAAGAATCAAAGGATCTCTGAAGAGTAGAAACCAGGCTCACCCTGTAGAAGACTGGAGAAATTGTTGAATTACACTCGGTCTGTCAGGAACTGAATCTGCTGTGTGTTCTCCCGGGTATTGTGCAGTAATTGCGATCGGGATACAGATGCAGCCTGCCTGGTGTAGTGCTTTCTTTTATATGGATGTGTGAAGAGGTTTGTGTACCTCAAGTGAGCCCTGCTGACATTGAAGGACCCTATCTTATTTGGAGGTCGTGAGTACTAATTCAGGTCGCCCTGTTGAATTGCCACATTAAATCCAAATGGAATTACTGTACTGCTGACTGTTTAATTCTCCTTTTCTCTGTGTGAAAGGGCCCTACCAGCTGCCACGGTTTGGACTAGCCACTAGGGCTTGGGTACCCAGGGACAGTAACTGATAGGGATAGGCCTGTGCACAGAGCCATAGGTAGATTATTAGAGTGATAAGCTAATTAACCTGATTTCCCCCTGTCCTTGTTATATCCCCCTAAATAAATCAGAGCTGCTTGTTTCAGCAAAGTTATACTGCCTGAGGTATTTGTCTATGTTAAAGTACTGTACTGTGATTGTTGCACTGTATCTCATGTCACAGGAGGTCCCAGTGCCGGAACCAGACCTGGGGGTAAGTGTATACTGTGAAGGTAATTCTGATATATTGTGTGGGCCACTAGTGGGAAGAAAGGGGGGTTGCAGTGTCCCAGAGGGCTGTGACCAAGTTAGTTTAACTATTGCAAACCCTGACCTCTGGGTGGAGGCACCCGCCATTGGATCCAGGCCCCTCAACCTGTTATTGGCAAATCAGGCAGGGGTAGTAGCCCCTGGGATAGCGCCATCTAGGGGTTACACATGATTTTAACATGGGCACCTATTATAATTCATTGAATTCAGATGCTATGAAATCCTATAACTCACAGAAATGACATCATAAATTCCATAATTCCTGGGTATATCACTACTGTAAACAGCAAGATTTCCACCATGAACTGCACTGTACAGTGAAATGCCTTGCTGAGAGTGAGGTGGAAAATCATCAGCCACTACTGTTCCTTGAAAAGCAATCTTGTTCTTTTGAAAATCTGGAAACTGACCCTAGTACTATTTATTTATATTACTTGGTTGACCCACTGTTACTCACCAATTTCCAGTGGCTGACAAATGCCCTTATTCACTGTTAACCAGCAAACAATGGGATGTAAGATAGCAATAACACATGATGGGGTATGGGGTTATAGGCATTTAATCCACACCTCAGGTGCATTGTGAGGCACAAGGCCACATGCTGAGAGTCCTCACAGTGCCCCAGGTGTGGATTTAATGTCTATAACCCCATACCCTGGAGTGGGTTATTGTGTTTATAACATGGGAGATATTTAAACAACAATAAAAAATATCAAAAAAAGGGTTTTTTTCCACTTGTCAGTTGAAATAAAAAAAATTAATTGTATGCTGCCATACTGAAAAGTAGTCCACAGAATTAATCCTTGTATCAGTTATTTTATGAACACACAAATGCCAGACATACAGTCCTGAAATTATTTTTGGCATTTGTTGTTCATAAAATAGCAACATATGAATTGTCTGGAGACTGTTTGTGTCCCGCTGAGCTGCTCCATAGCTTTGGGGGGGGGGGGACACGCCGTGAGCTGCCAACACAAACAGGAGTGTATGGGTGAACAGTGAGAGAGTGAGAGACACACAGGAGACTTCAGGAATTACGCACCGTATGTCCCATGTTGCTCTCTCTCTCTCTCTCTCTCTCTTATTGTCAAGAGGTGCAGCGCTTGGTGCAGAGAATCAATGCCACCTGACCCTGGAAAAAGATAGGTACGGAAGAAGAGCAATTCACCGTGGGATGGGAAGGGGAACACAAACATTGGTCTCCCACTTCAGGGCTTCTTTCTCTGAATTACCATGGTGGGTGTGGGAAAGCTGGGTCCCGGACATATATACAGTTCCAGATGATGATTACCATGCAGCACAGCTTGCCCTATTTATATGCAGACACTGCTCCCGATGTGCTATGTTGCACTTCCATACTATAAACAACAGATGCAGAACGTCTTTCTCATGTACACAACTTGGTATCTCGAAGTGTTGCTGCACGTAAATAGGGCAAGTTTTTAATGTAGGGGGGGCCACTAATGATTGGCAAACAGTCCCCTGGGCTTCAACTGTCTCCCATCTCCAAGCACTTGCTCCCGCTCACAGTCCTACGTGTCTGCCTTCTCCTTCCTGTATCTCTAGCTGCCTGTCACACACTCCTTAGAGCATAGCACCTTTCTCTGCCTTCCCTTCTCTCTCTCTCTCTGGCACAGACTGCTGTTTGCCATTTCGCTGTCTCCCCTGGCATCCCTGCTGCACACAAAGTGAACTGCAGACATGCAAAGTGACCAAGAGAAAGAGGGAGGGAATTCGACATTTCATGTCCTGATTGAGCTGTCACTGTGCACTGCTGTTTCACAGGACATTAAAACACAACAGGGGAATAGCTGTCTCTCACCTCACTGTGTTTTTAAATGCCTGCCTTTCACTTCTGCTTTTCCCCTCACATAACAAGTGCCAGTGTGCCCAGGGATATTGGTTGAGGGGCACTTACACTAACTAAGGACAGCCACTGTGCGTATACAGGTGTTTTTACCACGGTAACCTGATGGTGTTTGACCAGTTGGGTTTCCTTTTTTTTTTTGCTAAGCTATGTTATAAATAAGTATAAAGAATGCCTCAAAATGCAAACAAACAGAGAAAACCTGAACCAGAGTTCCTAACTCAGCACAGAGAAAACCTGAACCGGAGTTACAATCAGTCAAAGGATAGTATAAATCTAATATTCTAGATAACATTTGGACTTAATTATGTTAAAACATTTATTTTCTCTAGCAGTCAGCATTCTAAACATATTTCCTCCTAACAATGTAATAAAGAAATTATGCACAGTTGCTTGTGAAAAATTCAGTGGAGGATTTATCTAGGGGACAGTAGAGGCCACACAGCTTTCCACCTCATTGCTTATCCTGGCCTCAGCATCTGTCAATGAAATGACCACCTTTTTATCACATGCACGTATGCACAATTCCATATATATGTAACCCCTCTACAAATGGGGGTTCCCAAAAAGTCTTCCTTGAGTTTGCCTAAATGCTCACTGCCAGGCTGGTGTCCTGCATTTTAGCAATTTAAATGTGATTGCCAGAGAGTGCCTGTATAGCCTCTGTGTACTGTCTCTTTACGAACTGCCTGGATTGCAGTCATAAGTAATCTGAGAGGGAGCTCTGTTGAAAGATAGATGTAGCTATTTGCTGAAAATCATTTAGAGTGATAATGATAATGCAGTTTGTCTAACCTGCCTTCTTTGCAGCAAGGACTGTTTTGTTTATCTCCACTATCTTGGTCCTGGACTGTGAATTGGACCAATCAGTTGTGGTGGGACCTAAAATGGAGCCAGACTACAGGAGGTGTCTGGAGTCAAAATCTGTAGGAATTGTAGTTTTGGGCTTTTGGCGCCTTTTTGCACCTGAAGGGGGAGCCTTTGTTGTGACTGACAGACAGATCAGTCAACCAAACCTTTTGGATTCTGGGGAAAGTCCCTGGCTTGCTGGCAGTTGAGTCAGATCTCGGTTGGGAGCTGAAGAAGCAAAAGCTTGAGACAGTCAAGCAGCCGTCTGAGTAGTTTAGTGCGGGAGAACTATGGAAAGGCCTGAGTTGTGGCCTGCATGTCTGCCTGCTGCCCCTGCGAGGGAGAGAAGAGAATTATTTCGGACTAAATCCAAGTTTGTGAGAACTAAATAAGCCACTGATTTTTTTACCAGGCTCATACCTGAAGAAGACCGAAGATTTTGCTGAATGCGATCAGCCTGTCAGGATTTCCAGCTGCTTTTGAATCCCCAGTTTGTGCAGAGACTTTGCGATCGTGACCGGAAATCAGTTTGCCTGGTACAGTAGAATTTCCTTACCTGTAAATGTGCTGTGTATTGAACGTGGGTCGTGATTTGGTTCCCCACTGTGTGAACTGTGTTCTGCTTGCTGATACCATAGAATCCTTTACATGTAAATGTGCTGTGTATTGAAAGTGGGTCGTAATTTGGTTCCCAACTGTGTGAACTGTTCTGCTTGCTGGAAGCTTTATCCAGCCTAATCGGACTGAATCCGCATTCATCTCATTTTGACCTGGGCCATGCCATGCTGGTCCTGCCAGACTAATCCACTGCACAGAGAAAGCCACCAATGAGAGACCTGCCTGGGGATCAACCCCCTGCTTCACGCCTGAACTGGAACGACGCCTCGGCGAATCATGTGGGCCCTGCTTCTCCTGGCACTCCAGATTAACCACCTGCTGTCTTGATTTTTGTCCAGCCTGTGTCCAGTCTTGGGTATCATGGGTAATCATCAGGGTAGCTCCCTGCAACAACAGCCTAATCTAAAAGTGTGTCATCTAATTGTCTTTTTGTTTTCTTTTCACGAACTGAGCCCTCCGGCTCTGGATTACAAATAGTGTGTGTTGTCCATGTTGTTTTCTTCCATCACAGGGCCCCAACCAGCTGCAACGTTCCTGGCTAGCCCACCATTCTCCATCTTGGTACCCAGAGTGTGTGACTGTTTATGGACCCTGAAGTGCATGCATAACTGTTTGACTGGTACAGTCTTTAAGCAAATTAACCTGATTACGCCCCTTTCTTGTTCATGTCCCTTAAATACTGTAAATCAGATCTAACTCTTTTTTGCATTTACCCTGACTGTGGTTCCAGTTTGTGCAAGAGTACTGTACTGCTGTTATTTGCTGTGTATAATCTTGTTTTACAGGGGGTCCCCAGGGCCGAGCCAGAGGAAAGCCCTGGTGGTAAGTGCAAACAGTGTGGGTACTTGTGTGGTGTATTAGGGGTATTGTGAAAGTGATTATTGTGTATTGTTCCGGCCACTAGTAAGGAAAGAGGGGGGTTACAGTGTCCTGGAGGGCTGCGCCCAGTTTAACTTGACCACTACTAACCCTGACCTCTGGGTGGAGGCACCCATTTCAGAACTCAGGCCCCTTAACCTGCTACTAGCCAAGCAGGCAGAGGTAGTAGCCCTTGGGATAGCGCCACCTAGGGGTTACATTTTGAAGGCTCACCGCTGGGATTTTGTGCTTCTAGTGGCCAAAAATTACAAATTATTGTTAAAGATTAATGGCTACCCCAGTAGAAAGGGCTGTACACCAGTTGGTGGGGTGGTGTACTGGGCAGGAGATCGACCCCCAAAATGCTCTACTTATACTGGATATTCCCCTGGGTACCAGTAAAGACACTGTAGAGGGAGCACTCAGTGGGGGGTGGCAGGAAGTAGGCTGTTGGTTAACTAGAATCTGCAGCTTATCCAGTAGGTAGGGAAATGGGCAGACTGGGTGGGCCAAGTGGTCCTTATCTGCCATCCAAGTCTATGTTTCTATGTAAGTCGAATGTTTAAAAAAACCTGTGGTGGTGGGTCGACAGGCTGATTTGATTACCCAAACTTTCATAGCCTTGGTAGAGTGTAGTGACCTCGTGGACAGCTCTAAAGTGCCACAGACTATTGCTCCAGAAGGGGTTCCTGCTGCGTGGAGAGTGATAACAAAAGACAATAAAGACTCCGGGGAGGATGAGCTCCCACCATAACCCTAGACTTTTGAGGAGAAATTTGCTAAGTTATTGCTGGAGGAAGGAAAAACCATAGAGGACATTAAGAAACTATTCCTGCCACCTGGGGGTGCTCCTTCCCCAACACCCACTGCCACTCCAGCACCTGTTACTGCCCTGCCTTCTGTGCCCATGCCAATGCTGGCCCCTATATCTGTACCTGCCATTAGTCATGACTCCTACTGAAGGCTGAGAATCTTCTCGGGTACCCACCCCCAACCCAGGGGGAGGATGACTGGGAGACCTGGATAGACTATGTTGCCCCTCTAGTACCTGAATGGCAATGCTCAGAAACAGAGAAATGAAAGAGGTTGAGTGAGAGCCTCCAAGGTCCTTCCCTGGCTACCATCCGTGCCAAGCAGGCCAATAATCCTGAAGCAACTGCACAGGACTATCTTGATGCATTGGAAAATGTGTATGGAAGCCCGGATTCAAATGAGGATCTGTGGTGGACAGTAAGAAACGCTCAGCGGTACCCAGGGGAGCCATTGTCTGTGTATGTTCCTCAGCTTGAAAAGGTGCTACAAGAGTGCCTCAGAAAGAGTAGTTTGCTGTGAAATGAATTAGATCGAACTAGGCTGGACTGGATCCTTAAGTCTACTCCATTGTCAGAATTGTTACTGCTTCAGTTGTGCCTTGCCACCCAACTGGAATCACCCCCTTCTATGACGAGCTAATAAAAGAAATTCGGGGGCTTGAGCAAAGGTGACACCATGGGGGAATTGCACCCATATCTGCTGCTGCTGCTGAAGTGACTGAGAGTGATCAGCCAAGTGAGGCTCAGGGGCAAAAGTCGGCATTTAACGAGCACTCTGAGAATGCAAAGGACTTCCCGCCCTTGGCCCAGCATTGGAAATACTAGCTACTAAAGGAAGTCAAAGAGTTGAAGATGAGTGCTTCAGCAAGGGTTTCCCCCATGTAACAAGATTCTGGCCCCTTTCAGGATGTGACTGCCATGGGGGTTGGGGAGCACCCTCAGGCATCCATTACCGAGGGTGGCTCCAAGGCTGAGATCACCGGATTGACTGCCACTCTAAAGGAACTGTTAAGACAAGTTGCACCACTCTCACCACTGCAAGCAGATACTAGACCCCAATCTCTTACTACTGCTTCATTTCATTATACAATGTTCTCTCCCAAGATGACCCAGGAGTCTATCATTTGTCACAACTATGGAAAGGATGGCCACAAGAAAAGAGAATGCCAGTCTCAGAAGGACTTAGAAAGAGTAGTAAACAGACTCCAAGGGGAGCTCCAAAAAGCAAATCAATGGCCAAGGGGTGCCCGAAATGACCGCAGTGAGGGTTCGAGAAACCCTAACTCAAATTTCTTTGTGGCTAAATCGTTTGTCCAGGCCTCTGTTACTGCCTCTCCAGACTGGTCCAAAATAGTGGGCCTTTCAATGGAGACTACGGTGACTGTGAATGGTATTCATACTCGGGCTGTGCTTGACAGAGGGTTGCAAGTGACTATTGTATTCCAGGTCTGGTATGACAAACACTTATCTGATGTGCCTTTGCAATCCCTGGAAGGCCTATATGTGTGGGGCCTGAGCGACAAGTGTTATCCCTACCTAGGGTATGTCCGCCTCTGGTTATCTTTTTCTGCAACTGTAACGGGTGTAGAGGAGTGAGTAGAGACATTGGCCCTAGTGTGTTCCCCCACCAGACTGTATGATGGGATCCCCCTATTAAGTGGGACAAATGGCCATATGTTTGGGAGACTGGCGCAACTCTATCATGAGAAACAAGGGTGATGGACTGGGAGGGCCCTGAGAATTCTGGTTCTGATCAAGAGGGCCTATGATTTGTAACAGAAACCCAAGGAAGTAGACCAAGATGAACCGGTGGGGATCGTGTGGAAGAAGGATCCCGATTCAATGGCACTGGCCCCTAATGCCCATTGTACCATTCAAGGGGAGGTCCGCCTCTGGAAAGATATCAAGAACAAAATACTAATGTTGGATGCACCAGGCGATGGAAAATTGCCAGAAGGATTATTGGTCAAGCCCAGCATCTTGCCTGCTCATGCCCATGCATATGCATGATGAGTGATGGTCCAGATTCACAATGTGTCAGATCGGGAGATCCGGGTGAACAGAGGGTACACCCCTAGCTATGGTACAGTGCACAGACACTGCAGTATTGCACAGCAACAAGCACCCTGGTGAGAAGGAAAGAGTGACCCCAGACTTGTTTGACTTTGGTGACTCCCTGTTGCCAGCTGAATGGAAGGCTAGAATTAGCAAGAGACTTGCCCAGAGAGATCAAGTGTTTTCATTGAAGGAATGGGATGTGGGATGTGTCCAGGGTGCAGAGCATCACATACGCCTGCACGATGAACGGCCATTTCAAGAGAGGTCCTGACGCCTAGCCCCAGCCGACATAGATGATGTGAGAAGACACCTGCAGGAAATGCTCACTGCTGGCACGATACAAGAATCCAGGAGCCCATATGCCTCTCCCATTGTGGTTGTGCCTAAGAAGAATGGGCCTGTGAGGATGTGGTGTTGATTATCGAACCCTGAACCGACGGACCATCCCAGACCAATACACTATGCCTCATATACAAGATGCCCTGGACTGGTTGAATGGCAGCAAATGGTTCTTCTCAGTGTTGGATCTTCACAGCGGATGCTACCAGATCCTGATGGCCTTGGAAGACTGTGAGAAAACAGCCTTCATCTGTCCATTGGGGTTCTATGAGTTTCTGAGGATGCCACAGGGGATATCGGACACCCGGCCACCTTTCAGCAACTGATGGAACGTGCGGTGGGAGATATGAATTTGCTGGAATGCCTGGTGTATTTGGACAATGTCATTGTGTTTGGGAGCACCTTAGAGGAGCATGAGAACTGACTGTTTAAAGTCCTAGACCGAGTGGAAGACTTCCGGCCTCAAGCTGTCCATTGACAAGTGCCAGTTTTTCCAAACCTCTGTGAAGTATGTGGGGCACACAGTATCTACAAAAGGGATAGAGACTGATCCCAGTAAGGTTGAAGCACTGACTACTTGGCCCCAGCCCCATAATCTGAAAGAACTACAATGTTTCCTGGGGTTCTGTGGCTACTACCGCAGGTTCATAAAAGACTATTCCAAGGTGATTCACCCACTCTTGAACCTTACCTAGGGTTACCCTCCTACCAATTGTAAATACAAAAAAGGGGCTGTTAAAGAACCAGAAAAAGTATACTTCTGCCCAGATGAACTCTTTGGGCCCCGCTGGACACCCGACTGTGAAGCAGCCTTCCATGAGATCATATACCAGCTCACCCATGCCCCCATCCTCGCCTATGCTAACCCCACCAAACCCTATGTGCTGCATATGGATGCTAGTCTGCAGGGTCTAGGAGCGGTGCTGTATCAAGACCATGAGGATGGCCTGAGACCAGTAGCTTTTGCCAGTAGGAGCTTGACCCCATCCGAACAAAACTACCCTGTGCATAAGTTGGAGTTCCTTGCACTAAAATGGGCCATCATTGACCAGTTTCATGAATACCTCTATGGGGCAAAGATATTGGTGAAGACTGACAATAACCCATTGACCTATGTACAGACTTCAGCTAAGTTAGACGCCACTGGGCACCGATGGCTTTCTGCATTATCAACCTATGATTATGCTGTCGAATACAAACTGGCCTGAACTAATTGATGCTGACGCCTATCATGAAGGCCCACTTAAGAGCGATTGGGTCAGGCTGTCTGAACCTGACATTTGAGCACTGTGCCAAAAGTTTGATAGAGATGAACAGATGTCTGCGGACACAGTGGACTGTTTAGTAGATTGCTTGGGCCCTTCTGACACCTACATACCAGCTGCTTACTGCCACTTCTCTGCTCTAGGTATTAGTGCACTATCTCAATTTGGCAATGACAGCATTCAGTGGGCTCAATCCCAAGATCCTATGATTCAGCCAGCACGTGATGCCCTGCATGCGGGGAAAGATGTGTCTAAGGTACATTCAACTGACTTGCGAACTGCTTTATTGTTTAAAGAAGGCCCCAGACTGAAGTTGCTCAATCAGTTGTTGTATAGAGAGACAGTAGATCATAGTGTCAAAGTAGACAAGCAACAATTGGTCCTGCCCATGGTCTTTAAAGATTTGGTACTGAGGTTTCTCCACAATCACATGGGGCACCTCGGAATTGACAGAACCCTCGACCTGGTATGATCTCGCTTCTACTGGCCCAAAATGGGGCCGATGTTGAGCACCATGTAAAGACTTGTAGTTACTGCCTGCAAAGAAAAGCCCTGCCTTAGAGGCCTGCCCCCCCCCCTTGTTAATATTACTACCAGTGCCCCCATGGAACTAGTCTGCATAGACTTCTTGTGTTTAGAACCTGAGCAGTGGAACATTGGGAATGTGTTAGTGGTTATGGATCATTTCACACAGTATGCACAACCTTTTCCCACCAAAGATCAAAAGGCATCCACCGTGGCCAAGGTGCTCGTGGAAAATTTCTTCATCCACTATGGTTCCCCCCAGCGGATTCATTCTGATCAAGGCAGAGACTTTGAAAGTTGGCTAATCAAAGAAATGCTCTCTCTATGGAGGGTGCGAAAGTCAAGAACCACCCCTTATCACCCACAGAGGGATATTCAACCAGAATGCTTTAACCGGACCCTACTAGACATGCTGTGCACCCTCCACCCAAAAGACAAGCATAAATGGAGCCAGCAGATTAGCACCTTGGTACACGCTTACAATTGCATGAAAAATTATGCTACTAGGTTCTCCCCCTACTGCCTCATGTTTGGGAGAGAGGCCCAGCTGCCAGCTGATGTCTGTTTTGGGGTCTCTCCAGATGGGGTCCGAGCCGAAAATTACTTGCAATATGTACAAAAACTGAAAGCTCAATTGAATGATGCCTATCAACTGGCCCAGACAATGGCTGCGAAGAGAAATCTAGCCAACAAAGAGAGGCATGATAAAAAAGTAAAGGCTCAAGAGTTCGACCTGGAGACCGTGTGTTGTTACGCAATTTGGTACAGCATGGTAAACACAAAATTGCTAATCAGTGGCACCATCTTCCCCATGTAGTAGTTGTAAAGTTGGATGATTTACCTTTGTACAAGGTGCACCCAGAGAAAAACTCCAAAGCTGTCAAGACCATGCACCATAACCAAGAGCTACCTATCGGCCAAGTCATGATTGAGGTTGAACCCCCAGGAATTGAGCCCCCTGTGCTGGTGACTTGTGCTGTTGCAAGAAAGAGACAGAGTCAACCTACCCCAGTGGTCACAGATTTAAGGTTTCCTCCACAGCAGGCCCAGGATGATAATGACTGTCAGTCCACTTCTGATGAAAGTGAGTGCAACTATGCCTAGTACCCCTCTTATGAAATGAGTCAGCTGTTTCGAGGTAACCCCATGATTAATTGTGGGGATGAAGCTGGGCCTTCTGGACTGCCTAACCCCCCAGCTTTGTCCTTGGAGCCAATGCTCCCTGAAAGTGAAGTGCAAAGTATCAAGTCTGAAGATGCTGAGTCTCTGTGTATTGTGGAACTGTATGATTTGCCTGAGGGAGGGGCTGATGGAATGAATCTTTCTGGTGACAGAGCAGAATTTGAAGAACACCATGAAAGTGCTGACAACCCCCCTTCAGTGCCTCAAAGTTTGATTGTGCCTGAGCCTTTGCAAAATGAGTCAAGTGTTGTAGAAACAGAGCCTGCAGAGCAAGGAACCAACAGTGCCCCAAGTTTGGATATTCCCATCCAGGCAGAGGCACCCCTCACAAGTGACGAGAGTCCCCAGACCAGTGCTGAGAGTACAGAGACTGTAGTTGTCCCCCTCAGAAAGACTGGATGAGCTGTCAAGCCAGTAGTATGCTTCAGTTATGATTCTCCCGGGAGGCCACTGGATTTGCCTCTTAATGTGGTGCACAAAGGTGTTTATGTCTCACCAAGCTCACTGCCCAAATTGAGCTTGACAGCCAATTCCAGGTTACTTGTCTTTCCCTTTCACCATGGTGCCCTGCCCCCTCTAGCTCCAAGTTAGCTGATAGGGAAGGGCACCCTCTTGCATTGTTTAAGGTACAAGAAGTTATTACCTGAGTCAGTATAGTAATGTTCAATTTTCCTGTGTGAAATATGCACAATGTGTTGTCAGAATGGATATAGTATCATGAAGTGTAGTGAATATGTATAGTAAAGTAATAAGTTTATGTTAACTGATGCATGATGGTACAGACTTGATGCAGACGCCAAGTTTTCTCCAGGCAGGGAAGGGTGTAACCCCCTACAAATGGGGGTTCCCAAAAAGTCTTCCTTGAGCTTGCCTAAATGCTCACTGCCAGGCTGGTGTCCTGCGTTTTAGCAGTTTAAATGTGATTGCCAAAGAGTACCTGTATAGCTTCTGTGTACTGTCTCTTTAAGAGCTGCCTGGATTGCAGTCATAAGTAATCTGAGAGGGAGTTCTGTTGGAAGATGTAACTATTTGCTGAAAATCATTTAGAGTGATAATGATAATGTAGTTTGTCTAACCTGCCTTCTTTGCAGCAAGGACTGTTTTGTTTATCTCCACTATCTTGGTCCTGGACTGTGAATTGGACCAAACAGTTGTGGTGGGACCTAAAATGGAGCCAGACTACAGTAGCTGTCTGGAGTCAAAATCTGTAGGAATTGTAGTTTTGGGCTTTTGGTGCCTTTTTGCACCTGAAGGGGGAGCCTTTGTTGTGATTGACAGACAGATCAGCCAACCAAACCTCTTAGAAGCTGGGGAAAGTCCCTGGCTTGCTGGCAGTTGAGTTAGATCTCAGTTGGAAGCTGAAGAAGCAAAAGCTTGACACAGTCAAGCAGCCGTCTGAGTAGTTTTGTGCGGGAGAGCTGTGGAAAGGCCTGAGTTGTGGCCTGCATGTCTGCCTGTTGCCCCTGAGAGGGACAGAAGAGAATTATTTCGGACTAAATCCAAGTTTGTGATAACGAAGTAAGCTACTGATTTTTTTACCAGGTTCATACCTGAAGAAGACTGAAGATTTTTCTGAATGCGATCAGCCTGTCAGGATTTCCAGCTGCTTTTGAATCCCTGGTTTGTGCAGAGACTTTGCAATCGTGACCGGAGAGCGGTTTGCATGGTACGGTAGAATTTCCTTATGTGTAAATGTGCTGTGTATTGAAAGGTATGCGGTTAAAATAGCGTGTCCACAATAGCGTGAGTCAATTTAGCGCTTACATCTTAGCGCGTGGCTGTATTAGCGCGTAACATTAAAGTGCACTGTTGAAATCATGCCATCTAGTGGTATAGCTAGAAAATGTTTAAATGTCACATACACAATATACCCACAGGTAGCAATCATGTCAACGTCAGTACCCACTTGTGAGAAGGTTCGATTTGTTAAAAGTCAGAAGAGTGGAGAGCTCACTCTGTTAAATGGCTTTCTTAATCGTAGAGAACGAGCAACAGCTTCTAAGGCATATTACAAATGCCTTGACTATGATAAGGGCCATTGCTCTACCAGAATTCACTTGAATGGGGATATTGTGCTGAAGATAATCAGCGAGCACAATCATGTCCCCGATCCTGCTGTTGTCTCTGTTAAGGTAGCAGTTGCTGGCATGAAGGACAAGGCTGTGACAAGTAGCGAGACCACACACCAAACAGTTGTTGGAGCTGTATCAGAGCTGTGTCCCTCAGTTGCTTCACAGCTCCCTGCGATTTCTCTTATTAAGCGTGCGGTACGAAGAACGTGCAGGGCTGCTGCATGTCCACCCCCAGAACCGAGTGATGCTGCTTCACTGGAGCTAACTGCCGAGTTGTGTGTTACCATACAAAATGACAAATTTCTACTGTTTGATTCTGGTCCTGTGCAAGATAAACTACTCATTCCCCAGAACAACTTGTTGTCCACCATAGACAGATGCTGAGCAGATGATTTTAAGTACATGTGAATCAGGCTACTGTTATTCTACATAAAACGCTGTTTTTGATAAACGCTGTAATGCTATAGCGCTATAGTTGAAAGCGCTAATTTATATGCGTTACAATGCCGTATGCTATTATGGGCACGCGTTATTGACATTATTCCATATTAAAAGTGGGTCATGATTTGGTTCCCCACTCTGTGAACTGTGTTCTGCTTGCTGGTACCATAGAATCCTTTACATGTAAATGTGCTGTGTATTGAAAGTGGGTCATGATTTGGTTCCTCACTGTGTGAACTGTGTTCTGCTTGCTGGAAGCTTTATCCAGCCTAGTTGGACTGAATCCGCGTTCATCTCCATTCGGCCTGGGCCAGGCCATGCTGGCCCTGCCAGAATACTCCACTGCACAGAGAAAGCCACAGACGAGAGACCTGCCTGGGGATCAGCCCCCTGCTTCACGCTTGAACAGGAACAATGCCTCGGTGAATCGTGTGGGCCCTGCTTCTCCTGGCACTCCAGATTAACCACCTGCTGTCTCAATTTTCGTCCAGCCTGTGTCCAGTCTTGGGTATCATGAGTAATCATCAGGGTAGCTCCCTGCAACAACAGCCTAATCTAAAAGTGTGTCATCTGATTGTCGTTTTGTTTTCTTTTCGTGAACTGAGCCCTCCAACTCTGGATTACAAATAGTATGTATTGTGCATGTTGTTTTCTTCCATCACAGTGCCCCAACCAGCTGCAACATTCCTGGCTAGCCCACCATTCTCCATTTGGGTATCCAGAGTGTATATATATATATGGGATATAAAAACACTCGCTGATGCTACCTTCTTGTGTTCTGAAGCTACCAACTCACTCACTGTCCTGTTAGTAGAGTTGGGGGCTTATTTTGAGGGAAAAACACTGAAAGTGTGCAAATGTACACAGTTTTACAGGAATGCTTACATAGACAGCAGTAGTGTACAGCTCCGAGGGCGCATAATGTTTTGCTTTTCACACCGCTCGGTCACGCTACATATTGGGGCTAAAATTGAAAGTGCAGTACGGTTTTCAAATACAAGAGTGGTGGGATCAACCAGATAATTTTTAAAATTATTACATATTTTAAAATAATGGGCAGGATCAACCAGATATCAGAGGACTGTGTGTGTGTGGTGGTGAGGGGGTGCAAGTCTCGGGGCAGGTTGGCAGAGTCCAGTGCCATAGAAAGTGAAATACTTTCACTTTCCTTTCAGTGACGTACTGGAACATAGAGGTATCACCATGACGTACAGGAACATGGAGATATCACTATGACTTATAGGAACACAGAGATATCAGTGATATCTTCTCTGCCTAATTGGAATATTACTTTTTATCTCTCCATTTATCCCACAACACATGTTGTATACACACATATATATGTGTGTGTGTGTATATATATATATATATATACATATATATATACATACAGGGTTTCTGCAACATATGGTTTCAAAAGCATGTTTTGGTGACATTTTGGGGTAAAAGAAATGTAACATAAAACTGATTAGTTCTGTCACTCAATGGACTTCTAACAAGACGCTCTCATAGCCATAACCATGAGACATTAATTGTACATCTAAACATATTATAAATCCTGCTAGTTTTCTAAACAATGGTACTTAATTTCTAATTAAGATGTTTTGATAGGCAAAATAGTTACCCCACCATGAAGAAAACAGTGCCCCCTCGTACACCTATAAATATATAAAAAAAAAATAATTTACAGATGTAGGAGGACCTCACACATAGAAACATAGCATTTGTCAGCAGATAAGTACCACGTGGCCCACCTAGTCTGCCCATTTCCTATCTAATGGATAAGCTGCAGATCCTAGTTAACCAACAGCCTACTTCCTCCTACCCCTCACTAGAATTCTTATGTCTGTCCCATGCATTCTTGAATTCCCCCACTGTTTTTGACTCCACGACCTCTGCAGCAAGGCTGTTCTATGCATCCACAACACTCTCCATGAAAAGATACTTCCTCACATTACCTCTGAGCCATCCCCTCTCTATTTTCAAATTGTGCCCCCTTGTTCTTGCACATCTCTTTTTCTGAAAGATGCTACCCTCTTGAACTTCGTTGATTCCCTTGAGATACTTGAAAGTTTATATCATGTCCCCAATCTCCCTCCTTTACTTGAGGGTATACATATTAAGCTCCTTCAGAATTTCTTCACATGGCTTCTGGTGCACACCCTGCACCATTTTAGTTGCCCTCCTCTGGACAGCCTCCATCCTGTCTATGTCCTTGCAGAGATGGGGTCTCCAGAATTGCATGCAGTACTCCAGATGGGTTCTCACCAACTGTCTGTACAGAGGGATAACAACTTCCTGTTTTCTGCTGGTGATGCCTCTCCCTATGTATCCCAATATCCCCCCAGCCATCCTTACTGCCTTCTCACATTGCTTGCCCACCTTTAGATCCTCTGATATGACTACCCTCAGGTCCATTTCCATTTTTGTATTATCATCTCACCATTTTGTGTATTCTTCCCTTGGGTTTTTGCTTCACAGGTGCATTACTTTGCACTTCTCTGCGTTGAATCTAAGCTGCCATACATTTGACCATTCTTCCAACCTTGCCAAGTCCCTTCTTTTTTGCAGTTAATCTTTTTATTGAAGTATTTAAAAGATAAACAAACAACAAGTATACCCTATAACAATACTATATAAGGTTATATAAATAATAAACTAAGTAGCATAACATCTAACAAAGGAGAAAAAAAGACTATTCAATGGTAGTATAATAATTTTGGATTAACGACCTAAACTAGACAGTTACAATATTATAATGAAAAAAAGGCTTAGCACTACATATTACAGAGTGAAAATAGAAGAAGTAGAAGGTGAGAGAGGAGATATGAATAGTCATAGTTGTACATTACTATAATATATATATCGTTACAGTGCTACTAAAACTTATATAGAAAGGATTAAGAATAGCAAGAGAAAAGGAAGAAATAGCGAAGAGAAAGAGATTACAAAGTAACTAGAGAAAAAGTGAGACCACAACCTGAGGCAATGGAGGATATCAATAGGAGGAGCAAGAGACATATTATATAAAGTATTTCAATCCATACTTTAAGTGCCAGAATGGCTAGATGAATCCAAATAATTAAAATATTCCTGCCAACATTTATTATACATATTGAGTCGGTCGAAAGAAATATGTGTCATACAATCCAGGGAGGCATATTGAGATAAATGATTAAGAATATCAGGGAGAGTGGGGATTATATTAGATCTCTAATACATAAGTATACTACGTTTAGCTAGAAGAAAAAGTATGGTTAACCATCTGTTCAGGGATTGGGGAATATTATGGGGATGCGGTCAAAATACCAAGTATACAGTGTTTGGGATCTAATACAAAGGGTTGACCAGTCAGTTTCATTGCAAGTATATGAATACGATGCCAACATTTTTGTATGCGGGGACAATCCCATAAAATATGAAGTAAATCGCCATTGGGCGAGTTACATCGCCAGCAGTTGTCATTATCCATTAATCCCATTTTATGCAATACAGTTCGGGTCCTATACCATAAATGAATAATTTTAGTCTGAATGAGCGAGCTACGTTTATCCTTAAAAGATTTGTGGCAAGAAAGCCAACACCTATGCCATTGCTCATTTGTAATGTCATAGTGTAACAAGTTGCTCCATTTATTTTTTTACACTAATGGACTGGTCCGGTAGTGATTCTCTAATATCTTTATAGATGACACTATTCAATTTATATGTTGTTTTTATCCATTTGGAGATGTACTGATCATATAAGGATTGATTCGCAATAAGTGAGAAATAATAAGTGCATGCTGTACGAAGCTGTAGATATTTCCAAAAATCCTGGCGGGGAAGATTCCATTGAGTACATAGATCAGAATAAGATTTTATTCTTAATGGATGGGGTTCAAGTATGTCTCTTAAAAAAAGTATGCCTCTATTTTTCCAGGATCGACAGTAGATTGGATGGTTTTCAAAAGATATTTGGCTATTTCCCCAGATAGGAGCATAAGCAGGAGGGGTAGGGTTTGATTTGAGATGTTTATGAATTATTTTCCAGTAAAACATGGATGGTACTATAGTGGGGTGAGATTTTAATTTAGAGGGATGGGATTATAAATAAAAGAGGTAGCAATGTTGTTAGCACAAAGGGAGGCTTCCATATTAACCCATAAAGCTGAATTGGCGTCAGGTTGAATAAACCATTTGATAGTCTGGGCTGCACGAAAAGCCCAAAAGTAGGCCTGAAACTAAGGGAGGTCAAATCCACCTCTTGACCAATGTGATCTAAGTTTGTTATGACTAAATCGGGGGATTTTGCCATCCCAAATAAAATTACCTATTAATTTGTCAATTTTGATGAGGAAACAAGAGGGAAGTTTTAGAGGGATATTAGAAAAAAGATACACTATTTTAGGAGTTATTGTCATTTTAATAGCAGAAATTTTCCCATTAAAGGTAAGACTAAGCAATTTCCATCTGTCAAATATATTTTTAATGTTAGTGAGTAGAGGAGAGAAATTAGCATCCCATACTTTATCCAACGATGGGATGATCCGGATACCTAAATATGAGATACCTTGGGGAGCCCAACAGAAGCCCAAATGATCATTCATATAAGATTTACAGAGGTTGTTTAATGGTAGCGTTTCAGATTTATTAAGATTTAGAGCAAGTCCCGAGATAAAGGTGAATTCGTTAAGAAGTTTAACTAAAGGTTGCCCTGAAGATTGGAGATTTTCTAGGAGAATAAGAAGATCATCTGCATAAGAGAGTGAAGTGTAGCGAGAGTTACCAATAGGGATGCCTTTAATTATGCAGGATTGACAAAGAGCTGCAGAGAGAGGTTCCATGGCAAGTATAAACAAATATGGCGATAAGGGGCATCCCTGTCTAGTGCCTCTTGCAAGATGAAAGGAGGGGGATAGAGTTGAGTTAGTAAGAATTTGAGCAGAAGGGAGAGCGTACAATAATTTGATACAGGCGCAGAAATTGTTGGTGAAACCAAAATGTGATAAAGCTTGGTATAAATAGTTCCAATTAAGGGAATCAAATGTTTTCTCAAAATTAATGGCTATGGCCGCGGCTGGTGATTTAAGAGTTTTTGCTTTGTAAATTAAGTTAAACAAGGAATGAAGATGATCAGAACCAGTTCTATGTTTAATAAATCCGGCTTGAGAAGGATGGATGAGTTTTGAAATTAATGAATCTAAGCGAAGGGTTAATAATTTAGCAAAGATTTTTCCGTCTGTATTGAGCAGTGATATCAGTCTATAACTTGAGGGAAGAAAGGGATCTTTATCTTTTTTTGGTAAAACAGTAATAATAGCCTCGGTCATAGTGTGGGGTAGTTTACCATTAGAAGATGCTTCCAGATAGACCTTAAGAAGTAAAGGGCAAAGAGTACCAGATAGGGATTTATAGAAATCAACAGGGAAACCATCACTTCCAAGGGATTTACTATTTTTTAAAGATGATAGTGCTGTTTGGATCTCTTGTAGGGTAAATGGTTCATCCAGTATGGCCATATCTTGATGAGAGAGGTGAGAAGCCAGTTTATTGAGAAATTCATGTATTTGATTGGAAGAACTGGAATTTAGATGAGAATATAGTTGCTGGTAGAAGAATGCATAATATGGTTTATTGTAGGTTGTCTGTATAAATTTGGCCTGATGGGTCTTTCAAACCAGCAATATATCTCTCCATCTGTTGAGTTTTAAGCTGATAAGAAAGCAACTTCCCACATCTATCTCCTTGTTCCCAATAGTGGTGTTTAAGCCTTAAAAGGGCAAGTTCAGCTTTCCTGGATATTAATTCATTTATTTTACTTCTTAATTGAAGAATTTCAAGATGTAGTGGTGAGTCATGATTAGGTTTTTTTGTTTTATAGTACTGAGTTTCTTTCTCCTTAAGGGAATTCTCTAAATTTGCTAGTTGCTCTCTTAGCTTTTTTCCTGTGAGCTTGAAACTAATAATTTGCCTCTAATTGTTGCTTTTAATGCTTCCCAAACTGTGCCTTGAGATACCTCAAGTATCATTAAATGAGAGAAAGTCTTGAATCTGGGCTGTAATCCAAGGAAAAATTCTGGGTCCCTCAGTAAAAGTGGATCTAAGCAAGAAGGAGATTTAGAAGGAGTGGACCCCAAAGTAGATGTAAACTTATAGGAGAGTGGTCTGATATGGTAATTGGGAGGATGTCTGTATTAATAGTTTTTTCTGTAATAAAAGGGGATGAAAGCCAAAAATCAATACGGCTGTAAGATTTGTGTAATGGGGAGTAAAATGTATAGTCACGCTGTCTAGGGTGGGAAAGTCTCCAAATGTCAGAAAGGCCCAGATCTTTCATTAGCAATATCAAGGCATTAATGCTTCGTGGATGGGCATCGTATGACTTATTACTTCTATCTAGGTGTGCTTCTAAGGTTAAATTAAAATCCCCACCCATAAGAACGGGTGAGTTATTGTTGTTATTAATCATAATTTGTTGAGCCAAGTTATGAAAAAATTCAGAGGAGTCAGAGTTAGGAGCATAAACATTAACTAACATAAAAGTACCTATAGTGGAAGATAATTGAATTATAATCCATCTACCGTCCGAATCCATGATAGTTTTCTTTGAGGTCCAATTAAGGGACTTATGTAATAGAATAGTGACACCTCATTTTTTAGAGGAGGCAGAGGATACAAATACTTGACCGACCCAATCCTTTTTTAACCTGTCAACATCCTCTGACATAAGTTTAGTTTCTTGTAAGAAAGCAATATGTGTTTTATGCTTCTTAAGGTAGGTAAGTATTTGTTTGTGCTTACAAGGTGAATTGAGTCCCTTAACATTCCATGAATGTAATATCAAATCACTCATAATGGTAAACGGTAAAATAGGAAGTTACAAATCAGAATGAGGGACTCATAAAAAACTAAGTAAGAGAATCTCAAAGGTTCTAAAGGCAGGTGAACAGGTTGTACAAATGTGAGCAGAATCCTTAGAATATATGGATTCAAAATAATATGATAAATATATCAAGTCTCACTAAAGAGAAACACAGGGATAAAATGGTAGGGAGAATATTCATTGAAACAACGAAAACATTTATATTACAGTAAGAACATTTGTGAAGTGTAGTGAGATAGGAGTCGGTACACATACCAGAGACTCTTTCGCCACACTACTAGGCATGTAAAAATTTAGATAACACTTAAGAAAAAGCAACATGCTATATTCCTAAGGTATTAACTATGTGTAACAATATCTTATAAGTAATTATTATGACTAGAACTCAGGTAGTTAAGCTAGAACCCTGGGAAAGACCACCAAACATCATACCAAACAATGCAAAAAACATTTTAAAGTGGTAATAAACCAGACATGGTAATCATGTTGAACTATATCATATTAGTTCAATAAAAAGGATAGTATGCCAATATAACATCACATATCACTAAACAGCATAATCCAGAAGATAAAGGCTTATAAGATATGTAGACATCCACATAACCTTATTAAAGAATGGATATGTGATATATGTGTGCTATTAACTTAAAGTAGTAGGTACACTTAAAAAAGATATATAGATAACCACTATGTAAATATATGTATATAGCACATGCCATAAAGTGAAAGTGAATCTTTAAATGTACTAAACATACACGGCGTTATGCTATGTTTTATGTTTTAAAAATACAGCCCCTAAGTTTCAAACGCGATTTACAGCCTTGATACGACCAAACTGGCTGAATGTGATAGCGCTAACAAGTTAAGATAGGCATCGCATTTGAACAAAAGAAAAAGAGAAAAAAGGAGTAACCAAATGTGATACTGAAGTAAAGAGCTCCACATAAATGTTCACACACAAAGTCAGAAACACATGGCACTCAATGCACCTTACAGTTCTGCACCTGATAAACAGTGTTAATTACGTTGTTCTTCAGCCTCCCCTTAGTTTTCTTTTTCAGGGAGTATGGGGAATCAGCCACCAGTTCTGCCCAGAAGGAGACAGGAGAATTAAATGTAGGCAGCAGATTTGCGAGGGCATCAGCAAGTGGCTCCTAGTCATCCTCATGAAGCGCTTCACGAAGGTGGTAATGAAACATTATGAAGTGGAGCACACCTGTTAGACAGCGCAAGAAGAGTGGAAAAGCTGACATGTTTACAGACTCCGAGTAGAATGATGAGGGGATGTTATTCCAGCATCGCAAGTATCCGGTATGTAGAAAGCCGGCAAATTTCTTTCATACTCATATACGCAGAGGCTTGGGCAGGAGCAGATGGATTAGTTGTAAACTGTGCAGGTTTCTCTGAGTTCCTGTCCATTTTCATAGGCAATAGCTGGGAAACGCTGGTCCTCCTAAGAGGGATTCGGGGCAATAACTAGATCTAATGCAGCACAGTTAACAGATGTGACGGGTGCAGTTCAAGGTGTGTTAAGAGATGCAGATCACCTTCAGGTAAGCAAAAAAATAGAAACTTTGAATACAGCCCTAAAATTCAAGGGGTTTACAGCCTTACTCAGTCCAAACCGGCTGGGTGTAATAGTATTACATATTTTAGTATGAGATTTTGGGGGCTTAATATAGATATTCGCAAATAATATCAAAACCTCGTATCAGTCAATGCTTGTAACGATTATTCATTTGGGAAGCAGTATTATGGATTCTGTTCTTCAGTTTCCCCTTTCTTTTCTTTTTGGGAGGTTCTGCTGATTTAGATGGGGAGCTAGATACCAGCTCTGCCCAAGAGGAGTCAGGAGAATTGATATTAGGCAAGGCATTCGCATGGCTATCAGCAGGTGGATCTAAGTCATCTTCTCGAAGTTCTTCATGAGATGAGAGTGAATCTTCACAGAGTGGAGTGTATTTATTAGACAATGCAAGAGAGGTAGAGAAGTCAACATGCTTTTCGGTTTGCAAGTCCGACGTTGAAGGAGTATCATTCGAGCAGCACAAGTGTTTAGAATGCAGAGATTGAACAGACTTTTTTTCTTGTATGCGCGTTGAAACTTGGGCAGGAGCTGAAGTTTTAGTTGGGTTTGTGCAGATTCTCTATAGTTTTTGATTAGTTTCAAAGGCGTCATTGAGACTGTTGGACCTCTTGAGAGGAATTCGGGTCAATATTTAGATCAACTGCAGCACAATCAACGGCTATGGTATGTGTAGTTTGAGCTATATTGAGAAACGCTGATAAAGCTTCAGGTGTGTGAAAGTCTTTAAATGAATTGCTCAGAAATAGACGCATTGTGGCTAGGTAGCGTAGAGCAAACTTAATACCCCGCTGAGGCAAAACAGTTTTGATAGGATTGTAAAGTCTGCACTTATTAGATAGTTCTCTTGAGAAATCTCTAAAAATTGATATTTTATGATCCTGCCAAGTAAGCGTACCCACTTGCCTTGCTTTTTGAATAATTAATTCTGTGTGTGCACAGTTCAGAAATTTGGCGATGATGGGCCTTGGTTTTTGAGTAGGACCAGGCCTTGGGCTTAGAGTACGATGAGATCTCTCAATAGTGAGGTCTTGGTCAGGTGGAAGTTTAAGCAACAGAAGTGCGCTGGTATCTCCGAGCTCTACACCTTCAGGAAATCCCAGAAATCTAAGGTTGTTACGTCTGTTTCTATTTTTGATGTCATCAATTTTATCCTGAAGATTTTTAATAATTCTATCCTGCTCTCTGATTGTAGCTTTCAGATCCATAATAGAGACTTCATTTTGAATTGTTTTAGTTTCTGTAGCAGAGGTTTTTTGGTCAAGCAATTGTACATTAGTAACATTTTGTTGTGAAGTTATTTTTAAGTCATTTAACTCATGAATTAGTTGCTGAAACATTGATTCAATTCTGTTGAGAGAGCTGCTATGCAAAGGTTGGTCAGCCATTGTTGCAGGCCGAAAACATAGTAGCGGTCTGATTGCAGATATAAAATTCTATAACTGCGAGATAGCAAAAATACTATACCAGAGCTGAACTTTGACGCAGGTAGAGTAAAGACCCAGTATTTGGCAGAGAATGAATGTCTGGGTAGAGATGGATGGATGATGATAGTTGGTGAACCCAGGACCAACAGAATTAAGCAGCCATCTTCAGCTCAGCCAAGCCACGCCCCGCCAAGTCCCTTCTCATCCTTTCCATCCCACCTTGTGTATCAACCCTGTTGCAGATCTTTGTGTCATCTGCAAAGAGACATACTTTTCTTTCCAGTCCCTCTGCAATGTCACTTATAATGACATTAAAGGGGACTGGTCCCAGTAGTGAACCCTGTGGTATTCCATTAGTAACCCCCCCTTTCTTCAGAGTGGACTCCATTTACTGTTACCCTATGCATCCTGTTGTCCAGCCAATTTTGAACCCAGGCTACCACCTTGGGCCCCATTCCGAGGCTGGCTAACTTGTATATTAATCTTTTGTGTGGGACTGTGTCAAACGCTTTGATAAAGTCTAGGCAGGCAATGTCCACAGCCCCTCCCAGGTCTACTACTTTGGTCACCCAGTCAAAGAAATATATTAGATTAATCTAACATGATCTTCCCACCGTGAATCCATGCTGCCTTGGGTCCTGTGCCCCACTGGCCTCTTGGTACTCAACAATTCTTTCCTTCAGAAGAGATTCCATTGTTTTCTCTACCACTGAGGTCAAACCAACGGGTCTGTAGTTTTCTGCCTGTACACTGCTCCCACTTTTATGAAGTGGAATCACATCTGCCCTCCTCCAGTCCTCAGATATCACCCCATCCCCCCATGATTTGTTAAAGAGTGGTGTCACTAGTTCTACTCTTACTTCTTTTAGAATTCTGGAGTGAATCCCGTCAGGCCTCATTGCTTTGTCCACCTTCAGTTTTAAGAGTTCTTTCAGAACCCTTTCTTCTGTGAATGGACTGGTATCAACTGCCCCCCATCTAGAGTGTTTCTGTTGTTTGGTTTAGGTACCTCCACCTCTTCTTCTTTTGTGAATACTGAGCATAAGTATTCGTTCAGTATCCCTACCTTTTCACTATCACCCTCTGCCCACATTCCCTCCACTTTATTAAGCCTCCTCGCCAATGTACCTATAAAAGGTTTCATCCCCCTTCTTAACAGAGTTGGCTATCTTTTCCTCAGTTTGGGCCTTTGCTATTCTGACTGCCTTGCCTGCCTCCTTCTACTTTAACTGATATAGTTCACTGTCCTGCTTCTTCTGTGTTTCCTTATATTTTCTGAATGCTATCCTTTTCTCCTGAACCTTCCTTGCCACCTCTTTTGAGAACCATAGTGGCTTTTTCCTTCATTTTGTTTTGTTGATTTGCTTTACACTAAGGCTTGCTGCCTCTGTGATGGCGGTTTTGATTTTTCCCCATTGTTCCTCCACCCCTCCTGCTTGCCTGTTTGATAGTGCTTTTCTAAGGCACTCTCCCATTTTGCCAAAGTCAGCCCTCCGAAAGTCCAGCACCCTTGCTTTCGTATGGCTTGACTCTACAGCTGCATTTATTGTGAACCACACTGTTTGGTGGTTGCTTGTTCCCAGATGGCTACCCACTTCTAAATCTGAGATCCTCTCTCTCTATCCCTGTTTGAGAGTACCAGATCTAAGATTGCTCCCTCCCGAGTGGGTTCTAACAGTAGCTGTCTGAGGCATGCCCCCTGTAGGGCATCGAGAATGACCCTGCTCTTGGATGTCGCTGCAGTAAAGGTGCTCCAGTTAACATCTGGTATATTCAGGTCCCTATTCAACAATATCTCTCCTTTTTCAGCCATTCTAAGGATTCCTTCTATCATTTCCCTGTCCATTGCCTCCCCGAGATGGGGGTCTGTTAACAACCCCTGTGCGGATTGTGGTGCCATTTCCTGTCTCCAGGGTGACCCACAGTGCCTCCTCCCTCCCTCCCTTTATACCCTTTAGTTCTGTTGCTTTGATTCCTTCCCTTATGTAGTAAGCTACTCTTCCTCCTCTTTTACCCTCCCTGTCCCTCCTGCAGATTGTGTACCCTGGTATGTTGACATCCCAGTCATGGTTCTCTGTGTAGCATGTTTCTGTGACTACCACGATATCTAGGTGTCTCTCTTCCATCAAGGTCACTAGCTCAGGAAGCTTGTTACCCAGACTATGGGCATTGGTACTCATTGCCCTCCATTGTTTGATGGCCTTACCCCTTTTAGACCCATTGCTGTCCTTACTGCCTTTATCTTTTTCTGGATTTACCCCTGTCCTGCTCCCTATCAACTTCTCTACCTTTGTGTCTACTTCGCTAACTACCCTGTTTTGTGGGGGGCTGAGATTTCTCAGCTTCCCTTCAGTGCCCCCCCAGCTAGTATAAATGCTTGCCAATGAAGCATTTAAACCTATCACCTATGATCCTGGTTCCCCTCCTGGACAGATGCAGACTACCATGCCAGTATACACCTGTATTCCTCCAGGTGGACCACCAGTCCCCAATAAGCCAAATCCTTGAGCTCTGCACCAGTTTTTCAACCAGTCATTGAATCCCATGGTGCAGAGTACACTAGCCTCACCCATGCTATAGACAAGTAGCACTTCTGAGAAAGTTACAGTGCATACTACTTGTCTAAGGCCCCTGCCCAACTCCACAAACTCCCGCTGCACTGCTTTGACCCCATTCCCAGTCAAATCCCTAGGTGGAAAATGACATCCAGCTCCTTCCCCTGTGCAGCTGCTCCCGTGATCCTGAGGATTCACTTCCTATCCCTCCAAGCCATGATGCCGGGCAGGCACCTTACTTCCTTCTCCCCTCCCTCTCTCCCCCCCAGTTCTACCCCCCCAACGATTGAGTCCCCCACCAGGAGTTGTTTCCTTCCCCTGTGGGGTCCCATGCTACCCTCTTGTGGGACTCTTTTATGGAGGTTCTCAGCATCCTCCTTAGTCTCCACTGTGGGTACCTCCATAGAGAAACCACGCTCTGCCAGAATGGCGAATGACTTGTGGAGTCACAACTGGAGAGATGCACCTCTGTGCCAGCACCCTCACTCTCCCTGAGCCCACTGTGGTCCAACTGCTCCTCTTTCTTGGCAACCTCTGAGGAAGTGGTGGTGGCCTGGGTGGTCCCTGGTTGGGGGAGGAGGTTTCCTGAATCCTCGCCAGGTCAGCATGGAGACGGGCAACCTCCTCCTTCAGACCAGAGAGGTGCCTGCAAATAAGACAGCAATGCAGCCTCCGGGAACATCTCTCCAAAGACTGCCGCTCCATAGCCAGTGCATTTCACCACTCCCCACATGTCTGTCTCCCTTTCAGGAGAAGTACTGTACCTCTGAAATGGTTTGTATCTCCAGGAACTCGATCCAAGCCACTTTGAGACAGTCTGCCATGTGTGTGAGGGGGTCTCTATCTGCATCAATGACTCGACTCAGAAAATGTCACTTACCATCATTTGTGAGGGGGCAGGTCTTTCATAATTCACTTATGTTGGCGATGCAGTGAATTCATAATTTGATAGCAAAGTTGGTGCAAAGTAGGAAACTTCACATTTTGTGAAGCTTCATAAAGTTTCCCAACCTCAAACCAACTTCATCAATGATTTTTTTTTTTTTTTATGAAGAAAGCTTAGCAAAACTAGAACTATACCTCCACCCTTTGGGCCACATATACCCACCCTACTCATAATACGCCACAAAATTTAAAACAGTATCCTCCCACCCGTCCCCCTGCTAGGTCCCCACCTCCCTTCTCATCTGTTAACCTGGTGAAGTTGTGAAGTTCATAAATGATCATTTCAACCTGCCTGCAAAATAATGCCCCCACCTCCACCGCATCCCCCAAACCATGAAAAAACACCCCCGTCCTTCACCATCCTCTCATGAATACACCCTCCTCACCTCCCCAAAGCCCCCCAACTCTAGTGACAAGCATATAGAAACCTGTAGAAAAGAAACCTGTCCCGTTGGAGCAAGTATCATCACTCATCTGGGCTGTGTATATGAGCCCATGGCCACAATTTGAAATGTTCCCCTACCTCCCCCACCCAGTCCCCACAAACCATGAATGAAACTCCACCCTCACTGCCCTCTATTGACTATGCCCCCTTCCCCCCAAAATCCCAAAGCCCAGTGTCAAGCTTATAGAAACCTGTATAAAGAAAAACTGCCCAGTCATAGTGAGTGTCTTCGATCTTCTGTACCGTGAGTCAAATGAAGGGTGAGAGACGTATTATATATACTAGTATTAATAACCAATAGACTGACTGAAGCTCAGCAGTGATAAATTCAGGGGTAATGTTAGGAAGCATATTTTCTGCCAGTGGGGTGAACCTATGGAGCAGCTTACTAGCAGAGACATTGAACGTGAAGTCAGTACAGGCCATTAAGGTAAGCCTGGACAAGTTTCTGCTATCACAGAGATTTACCAGGTATCCTGGGTAGCACAGTGGGTGGGGAATCCTTACAAACTGGCACGTTTGCAAAGCAAACTTATTTCATTCCTGCTTATAAATCAGAGGAGGGGGAAGGCAGCAAACACAATGGGCCAAGAGTCCCTTCTAATCTTAAATTATTTTGTTACTATGTAATTAGAAATAATGTGTTGAATAGAACAAGATAGAAGAACTCCTTTACTATGACAAGTGATTCAGATAATCCAGCTAATGTAATGTGGTGCTCTCTATGTTTATGCTGTGTTGTCAAATCAGCTTGGTGCCATGGCATTTATTGCAAGCTCCAGAAATCACCACCGTAACAACAGACGGACATAAGTATATCTCATTAGTGCAGGTCTACCGTGCATAAACAGAGGGGTGAAGGCATTTAAAGTAAAGAAAAAGCAGGTAGCTTCATACACATCTCTTACTTAATGTGACACCCCCCTCCCCCAACACCTGCCGCCTTGTCCATGCACAGGACGTGGGTGCAGGCCATAGCCCAGTTGCAACTCTCATATCTAGGTGTATTCAGATGGTAACTTGTCACTGGGAGCCACCTCTTGCTAGCTGTTCTGGGATTGGCTGCCTCATACCTACTGGGTGTCACCACCTGGGTGCTACCTATTTAAGTACTTGTGCCACCCCAGTGGAGCTGCTTGGCAACACTACATAGTGCCCCACTCGGGGAGGCGTTGATGACCTTTTCTGTCTGAATGTTCACCATATTAAGTCCTGTTTCAATGGCTGCACTGATGTTTGCAGTGGTCTGCTCCAATCCTGCCTCCACTTGCCATGCTGGTTCTGGGGTGCATTTACACAACCTCTCTCAGTGCCAATGCAAGCCATGCTGGAGAGGGACTGTGAGTCTGAGAGGCTTGCGGGTGTTCAATGATATCAACAGTTATGCACTGGATGATGGGAACTGCTGACGTCATTGCTCAGTAAGAAAGAAAAAACAATTCATGTTTTGGGTATCCCGAGATAATAGCGACCGAATATGGGTGACCATCAAAATGGTGACTCCATATTCAGCGCTATTGTTATAGGCGCCCCACAAGGGTAGCGATTAGTTCTACTGCGAGTGTAGGGTAAAGCGACCGGAAAAGGGGAATGGTGAGAGGAAGGTGAGGGATAGGGAAGAGGGTTATGTAGAGGAAGTATGCCTACTACCACCGAGCCAGCTGTGTGGTGTGGTGGTGAGAGAGGCTGGTTCCAGCACAGCAGGTACTTGTTTTGGAGCTGGGAATGGGAGGGTTTGAATTTTGCCACTGCCTGTGGCTCCTGGACTTACATTTTTTTTTCCATCCAGATTGTGCTCTCTTCCCAACGTGCTCCCCCCGGGAGTTAGGAATCCTAATTCAGGGGGTGCAATGGGCCAAAGCCCACGAGACCCCCCACTTTGGGCTTCCGGTCGTCGGTTAGCGTAAGTGTACATCACCAATTGCTTTTCAGTGATATACACTCATCATAATAGCGATCAACGCTTTCATCGTGATGGGCTCGTTGCCTTTGCCCCAGTCTCCAAAGCAAATCTCACAAAATGGAACACTGCCTACAACAACATATGCCGATTCGCTCTCTCTGCCCCCCGCCTAACGCATCGATGTGAGCTCTACTCATGACTGGAATGGCTCCCCCCTGAAAAGCACCGTACCTTCGTCCTAGGCAACTTTGTCAATAACATAGTCCGAACTGCCTCCCCCTTGGTACTTGCCCTTCCCTAATCCCCCCACCCCCAGCCTACCATCTCAGATCCTGTGCTTCTCAGGCCCAACTTGTTCCAAGGACACGCACCTCACTGGTGACCGGGCCTTCTCAGTCCATCGCCTAAAATGTGGAACTCCCTTCCCCTATTGTGCAGTCACAGCCTCCACCACTGCTTTAAAACATCCCTCTGAGGCTCTCAGACTTCTGCAGCCTGCCTATGCTTCGCCTAGGCCCGACATACCCTCTACCCCTCCTGACCCCGGTGGGGGAACTGCTGCACAACCCCTTTGCATATGCCTAGCTGTACCCTCCGCCAGTATAGTACTTACTACCCCCTTGTTGTGCACTTATTATATATTGTCATTTTTATCTGTCTATGTATTATCACGTACTGCCATTGAGTTGTGTTTCAGTCTATAGACATATTAGAATTTGTTGACTCTCTATGTTGTTTTGTATACTATAACTTGTCTGCTTGCCTTGCCTTGTTTGAGCTTGACCTGTACCTCTCACCTATGTAGAGCCTGCGGCTCCTGACTGTAATCCTTTACTTTGTATTCTATCTCCTTGACTTGTATTTTGTTTCCTGTATGCTCTGTAACTCTCCCGGGTCGCACCTGAAAATAGGCACTTGGTTGTCTAGCATGCTTACCTGGTTAACAAAAGCAAATAAATAAATAAACAAATGTTCGCTATTATGACATAGAACCCAAGTTTTGATATACAGCTCAAAACAAGGCTTTGTTTCTGTTATTACATTGGAGGGCCTCAGAAGTTCCCTCTCTCCATAGATGGAAAGAAGCAGTCTGTAAGGCAGCTTCTTTTTACAAAGTGATGTATTGGAGGAGAAACAGCCTGCTATGCTTCTCTAAGGGGTGGGAGAAATGGATGACCTCTATACAGTAGGTAAAAACATTGGGGACTTCGGGGACTGTTTTTAAGTCTTAGATGGTATGCGGGATGATTTATGGTTTCATTGGGTATGGTAGATGTTCCTGTATGTTATTGTTAATATACGTTACTTTCTCTATTGTTCTGTTGCCTGTTTGTAACTACTGTAGTAGTTATAACTGATTATTATTATGGAGATGTACAGTGCTTGTTGTTCTACTCTGTTATCTGTTTTCTGTGTGCTGTTGGTTTATCAATAAAAAAGATGTTTATATACAAAAAAGTCTTCATTGAATAAACAGTCATGCTTGTTGGTAAGCTGTGGTCCTCTACTGGCAGCTCTCAAAGGCAAGACAAAAAGAGCAGTCACTCCACAGCTGTTCCTTGCACATAGGGTGCGATTGCTAGTCCACCTCTTTTCTACTCCAGTGTTGTTTGGGTGTTTCACCCCAGCTGTCAGCAGATTTGTGTTTCCAAAACCTATCTGAGGTCAAGGGGGCAGAAGAGGATGCTGGCAGCATTTTCTGAGCAGTACAGCCTCTCTACATGACTGCTTACACTACCTACTTCAGAATACAACCCAAACTCTGCAGCAGCTCAAGACAGGAGAAGATAACAGCTTACCATGATTAGGTACATGTCCACACTGCCACTTTTGAACTTCAGTGACCCAAGTGCTTGAGCTGCTGTGGTGCAAATGTGGCAGTGTGAGTTGCTGGGGTGCTACTCTGTAACATTCTTCATTCCCTCAGGCACCAGGGCTCACTGGCACAACTGTTTCTTGTCTTTGGCTGGTCAAAAACAGATTCCATGTTACTAGCTACTTACACATCCCAGCAAGGCAGCTCGGGAAGATAATTTACTTGACTGTAAACAGTAACTTTATTTTCAGACCTGCATTATTTCAGTTAAAACTCTGCTACCCCCACCACCACCACCACTCACCCCTTTCCTTATGTGTACAGCGACAACACTGGATACAGGACCCACACCTGAGACAAAGCTTTGCTTGTTGAACACCAACATTTATTTACAAGAGGCTGTGCATGACAACAGACCATGACTGGGGATTGCATGATCATAGCTGACTGCAATCGCACCAAGGGCCCAAATATCATCTGTATTTACAAGACACCTGAGCCTATAAGCAGCGGGTACAAATTTAGCGGCATTTACTTTACACCAGTATATATACACACTTCATATTGATTCTCTTGAGCCATGTGGGAACCAAGTCAGAAGGTGTACCCTTGCCCTTAAAGGCACAAGAATTACACAGACTGTTATGGGTGTGACACAGGAAGTGGTATACCCTAGCAGATGACATGCCATGGTACCCAGGCATGGGTACTAAATGAAATGAGGTGGAAATGACCGCAGAACCTTACCGCTCACTCAGGTCTCAGTGTCATAGCACCAGCAGTCACAGCTATGAAGCTTACCAGGCTCATGCATCTTATCCCCTTTCTCTTGGGTTCCAATGTTACAATACCTCCTATTTGGTCTTTTACAGATTTGGTGGTTTATTAGGTTCAAATTCTGGAATCTGCTTGGGCACCCAGGAGCCAGATGACAAGGAAGCTGCATGTTACATTGAGGGAGGACCACCAACAGGCCGTTGGTGTTCACAACCTCAGATCCCAACTGGAATCTGAGCTTCTAGAGACCCTAACAGAGGGAGCCTGTGCCCATCTGGACCCAAGTCCTGGCCACCATCCTGAGCCCACATGCTCCTCCAGCTGCTCGTAGCCAGAGTATGATGGGTGCCTGAGCCCCTTGGGCTCCAATACTGTAACACTGTATCACTCTAGAACTGTTCTTATGGCCAGACACTGGGCCACACTTACATGCCTTTGGTGAGTGACAGAAAAACCTAGGAAAGTGCTGAACAAATGGATACAGGGCACACTCAGCATAGACATGGCACCCCTGTTGTTATGGCAGAAAATTGTAACATCAGGAAAAAAACATTTTCTCTTCAGGACAGGCTAAAACATTAACCAATTACTATTAATTTTACAGACTCAAGGGCCACCTACTAACTCCAATTGCAATAGGAGGGTTACCTTAACATAACACAAATACAAAGTTGTAATGACCTGTTCTCTACTATTTGTGCCCAATCCACTCTAGAGTTCCTACAGTTTATTGCCATCATACCACTCCTCTTCATCTGTCCCATCACTACTACATTCCTCTTATTTCTTCATCAACCATGTTTAATTTTCTGTCCCATTGACAGCTCAACACTCCACTATTTATATCCTTATCTCATTCATCTTCACCACCCCCACACCTTTCCCATCTTTCTCCTACACTAGCACATCACTACTTTCTGCCTCCTCCCTTTGCTATGCACAAGCCAAGTATCGATTCGTATGCCACCATCCATAGATGGGTAAACTATCTTCTAAAACAACGGAAGTGCATATGATGATACTTATAGATGAAGACCTTTCCTTTCCTCTCTTATATGTCTGCCCTCTTCATCCCTTGTCTCCCCTTCTGTTACTCCCTCAGCTCTTCTGACTATTGTTTCTTTTTCATCAGACATTGCAAATCCTCAGCTTCTCTTTTCATTTTCCCAAATACTGGGACAACCTCATATATGTCTTTCCTCCTCCTTGTTCTCTCGCTCTCTTTCTCTCTCCCTCCCTCCCTCTCTCTTTCTCTCTAACCCCTCCTTAAGTCCCATTATATTCCTTCCTGTGCCTGCCATCCCCACCTTCTTGTTCCCAGTCCTATCACTTTAATTTTACCTCTTTTGAGCACCTTGCTCCCTGAATGCCTCACTACTACTCTTTGACCCCTTTCTGGCTCCCTCTCTGTTCTTTTTGTTGCCAGCCTTCATCCTTCCTGCTCCCAGGTCTGAACAGATTGGTCTGTTCCTGCTGTATGACAATACCATCAGTTGACTTTCTTATTATGTTACTACACTCTTTGATCTTATGTAAACTACATTTTATAGGTGAATTTTTTATACAGTTCTATATATAATTGCACTTTGCTCTATGTATACTCATTGAGTACTACTTAAAGTCCTTGTTACTTCATTTTGGTTAATACAGTTGCTTGGTTTACTAAGTGCTGCATACTACATTTAGGATGGTAGAAGGGCAGATGTTACCCATAGATTCCATCCCCCAATTCAATGGGTCCATATTTCCATTTTTTATTAATGATGAGCCTATCTAGTTTCAGTTTGAAGGTATCATTATCTGCTTCATAATCAAAAGTATCATAAGCAGGAGTACAAGTCCATAGCTTATGCCAAGAGCAGACTCGCCATTTGGACAATGGTTCATTTATCCCCTATGAATTGTAATCATCCAGTTTTAGTTTAAATGTCATAATGGTATCACTATTTACAATATCCATAGGAAGTATATTCCAGATTGTTACAACTCTCTGTTTGATCCATGATCCTGTCCTCTTTGTCTTATAATGTCCCCCTTTTAATTGACAGGTATGTGATCTAGTATTTTTAATATTTTCTTTCCCTTGCAGGCCCACACATTTCCAGAGATCCTCGTTTCTGAAAGCTGAGTACACCAGACAGAGATCTTCTCTTAGCCTACAATAGCCTAGCCTAACTCAGGCAGTGTTATGTAATGCCCAAGTCTATGAAAAACAAGACAGCTATTATAGCTGATCTTGTTTGAACAACTGACCTGGCTTGCATCACCAAGACCTGGCTGGATGAAAATGCTGGCCCTATATTGGCCTCAGCTGTTCCAGTCGGGTACTCGGTGATACATCGCCCAAGGTTGGATCGCGGGGGTGTTACCATTATATTTAAGCCAGAACTAAACCTTGTGGATGTACCAGTGGTGACCACCAGGTCCTTTGAGTGTATCCTTGGAAGCTGGTGTGGGTTTCAGGATACTCCTCATTTACCGTCCACCGGGTGATGGTGGAGAATTCGAGGATTTCTTCATCGACATGGCACTGGAGTCCCCCAGAGGGCTAATTCTGTGGGACTTCAGTGCCTGGGTCGACGATGAACTCTCACATTGTGGTCAGAATCTCCTCCAGCTTATGTGGATGCTGGGCCTCACATGGGTTATTGCCTCCGCTACCCATATAAAGGGTCACTTTTTGGACCTGGTGTTCCTCCTGGGGATGCAGATCACCGATTTGGGGGTGGAACCAGTTGGTTGGTCCAACCATTACAACATAAGGTTTAGTTTCGGGCTCCCCCTAAAAGGTCTTCCCCCATGGAGATGATCCAGTGCCACCCTTTACGGGATATTACTCCCGAAGGCCTTATGGTGGTACTGGACCTATCGGGTTTTTCGAGAGAATGCATGAGTCCAGGGAATCTGGTCCTGTCCCATAATAGGGCAGTGGGAGATGCCCTGGACAAGGCTGCACCTGTTCATGTTCGCCTGCTCACTCTCTACCCAAGGAACTCCTGGTTTGATGGTTCCTTGAAGGAGTTGAGGAGAGCTGGTTGAAGACTGGCGAGAGCTTGGTGGAAGACTGGCTCAGATGTTGACAGGCTTAGATTGATGGAGCATTATAAAATCTATCAATCGGAAATCACCCGGAAGAAGGCAGAATTCCTGTCCAGGGAGATTTTTGCCTCTCGAAATCGACCGGCCCAGCTCTTCTGGACTGTAGACAGACTGTGCAATCTGATCTATCTCCAGCCTCGAAGAACTTTTTCGCAGGTGGATGGCAATGAGCTTGCTCGATTTTTTGCAGATAAGGTTGCCAACATCCATGCCAGCACCGGCCCAGCACTCCCCATGAAGGACTGCATTGATCGGCAGGAGGAGAAGAGCACCTGGCCTACCTGGTCAGACTTCAGCCAGCTGGAACTCATGGATATCATCCAAATCGTCCAGGGTATGTACCCAACTAGCTGTAGTTTGGATCCGGGCCCAACCCCTTTACTAAGAGCTTGTGTTGACACTATCTGCCCAATCCTAGCTGAAATTGTTTGGGGTTCTTTGGAGAGGGGGGTCTTTCCTGATCCCCTTAAGGAGTCGGTCATTCGACCACTCCTTAACAAAATCTTCCTTAGATCCAAACCAGTTAGCTAACTACATGCCTATCTCTAACCTACCTTTTGTAGGCAAGGTTATTGAAAGGTGATGGCATTACAACTGCAGGATTACTTGGGATCTCACAGTATCTATGAGGCACTCCAGTCAGGATTTAGGAAGAGGCATAGTATGGAGACAGCCCTTGTCTGGGTATTGAATGACCTCCTAATAGTGAGAGATCGAAAGATGTGCACCATCTTAGTCCTTCGTGATCTCTCTGCAGCATTCGACGCTGTGGACTATGGTGAGCTTTTGGAGTGCCTGCATTTCCTTTGGGGACTATCGTGTGTAGTCCTTACGTGGTTTCAATCTTTCTTCATGGGCAGATCTCAGAGGGTGGTCTCAGGAATTTATTCCTCTGATGCCCTCCCTCTGTCTTGTGGGGTTCCACAGGGCTCCATTTTGTCACCCATGCTGTTCGCAGTGTACATGCTGCCATTAGGAGATATCACACAATACGGTTTGAGTTTTCACTGCTATGCGGATGATACTCAACTGTATTTGTCTTTTCTGCCTAAACAGTTGATGCAGTCTTTGTCTTCAACAGCTGTCTTACCAAAATCAAAGACTGGATGAGCACCAGCTGGCTGAGACTGAATGCAGAGAAGACCAAGTTGTTAGTTGTGGACCCATGTCACCTGGGCCTAGGTTTGGGAGCTGGGCAACCTTCAGGCTTGATGGTGTCCAACTGCTCACCTCTGACCGGGTGAAGAACCTTGGCATTATTCTTGATGGCAGTCTGACTTTGAAATCTCAGGTGTCGGCCGTCATCAAGTCCTCTTTTTACCATCTGAGGAATATCGCCTGGGTGAAACACCTGGTTCCCCAGGATGACTAGGCTGGTTTTACCATAGCACTTTGACAGCGCTAGCACTGACATCCCCTACAGTGACAGCTGCCATGCCGACTGTTGGCATTGTAGCTTTGGAGATGTCAGTGCTTTCTACCAGTGGCTGTATCCCCTGAACCCGCCTCCATCCCCCACACCTCCCAGTCTCTAGGATTCCAACTCCGAGTTGGAGTTGGACTGGGGGTGGAGGCGAAACACCCAGCGAGGCAGTCTCAGTCACTGCATAGACCATCACAGCAGCATGTGGGTTTTGCCTGATTCCTGTCACTGTGATGGTCTTCGAGGTGTCGGAGTCACTGCAGTAATGGTATACCGACTGGGCTACCCTGGTCCATGCTTTTGTCACCAACCACCTTGATTATTGCAAAGCCCTCTACCTAGGGCTACCTGGGGTTGATATTCACCACTTGCAGCTAGTGCAGAACACAGTGGCCAGGCTTCTGGCTGGCATATCTAGGGCCAGTCATATTACACCTGTGCTGCATGAACTGCACTGGCTGCCTGTTCAGTGGCGAATCACCTTTAAGGTTGTCTTGCTAACCTTTAAAGCCCTACACGGACAGGGACCCTACTACCTGAAAGATCTTCTAACTCCCTACTGCCCTCTCCGATCCGCCGATGAGGGATTGCTAGAGATTCCCAGGGTGTGTTTGAAAACATGTGGTGCCCGAGCCTTTTCATACATGGCACCTACCCTATGGAATTCTCTACCTCATCGGTTAAGAGAATGCCTGACCATCGAAAGTTTTAAAACTAATTTAAAAACCTATCTGTTTCAACAAGCTTTTCTCTGATTGAGTTTAGCTGTTTTTTCAGGAACTTGAAGATTTATAATCTTTTCATTCAGTTGCTGTATTTTCATTGTTATATTTATATCAATTATTTATTCACTTGATTATGTGGTTTAACTGTGGTACTGTACAGTGCTTTGATACTTGAAAAGCACTTTATAAATAAAGATTACTTACTTACACACTACAATACTCTAGACTAAATAGTCCCAATCTATTACTTCTTTCATCATATGTTAAACTATGTAGAGCATGGATTTTTTTTGTTATTTTTCTTTGTATACCCTCAAGTTGCTTGATGTCTCTCTTGTGGTAAGGACTCCAGAACTGCACACTATACTCCATCAGGGGTCTGACAAGCGATGTATGCAGAGGCAATATTACAGTACTATCTCTGCTCTTTACATTTCTTTAATATGCAGTTTGTAATTTTGCTTGCCTTTTTAACAACTTCGGATGTAAGTTTAGTAAAGGCTAAATCATTTGTAACTAGTATACCAATGTCTCTTTCAGAATCTGTACTCCTAAGTTCTTTACCTTCCAACTTATATTTTGCAAGTCAATTGTTCTTTTCAAAGTGTATTACACTGCACTTCTCTATATTAAACATCATCTTATGTTGAAATGCCCAGTTGCTGACTTTATCTAGATCGCTTTGAAAATTTATGACCTCCTGGTGGGTGCTAACTATGGCTCCTAGTTTGCTATCATAAGCAAACTTAGCAATCCAGGTGTTTTTAGATGTTTTAAGTGATGCTATGAAGATATTAAACAAGCTGGACCCCAACACTGACCCCTGAGGGACACCACTGGTCATCTCCTCCAAATCCGACATAAAGCTTCTGATATGTACTCACTGCTTTCTATTTTCAAGCCACAATTTTATCCACCTGATAATGGGAGGGTCAACCTTGAGTTTTACTAGACAGTTGATTAACTCAGCTTCTAGGACCAAATCAAAAGCTTTTGAGGAAACCAAGTACACCACATCAACCGGGAGTCCCTGATCCAATGCACTACTACGGTATCTGTCAGTAACCAATTCCAATTTCTTCCCACTCTCTTGGTAAAAATAAAAATCCCCAGTTGTTATTGTTTGCATTGTTGTCTAGAGTAATTTGTATATTGTGGACCTTAAGTTACACTCCTCATAATGAATTTCTATTTGTAGGTTGCCCATTAAGTCAATATACCTTAATATTTTAAATATTTCAAGCATGTCCCTTTTCATTCTTCTTTTCTCTAATGAAAATAAGCTCAAGGTCTCAAGTCTCTCCTGACAGGTAAAATGCCATAATCTTGGTACCATTTTGGTGATCCTATGTTGTACTTGTTCAAGTTGTTTGATATCCCCTAGTTGGTAGGGGTTCCAGATCGGTGAACTGTAGTCCAGGTTTGGTCTTATATATAATTTATGGGCTAGGATAATGCAATGCTCATGTTTACTAATAAATATACACGTAGTGGGCCTATGCATGAACGGGCACAAAGTGTGAGTGATAGGCGCGTACCCCACCTGTGTTGTTCCGCACCCACGAACAGGTGCGCACTGGCCGGTATTCATTATTGCTGGCCGCCTGTCTGCAGCTCTGCCTCCACCCAATGTGCAGCTGTGTGTTGCTGGATCAGGGCAGCACAGGGGCAGAGTGGGGGATGCAGGCAGGCATCTGAATGAATGCCTGTCCTGTGTCCCACATTGGATACTGTATGCACCCATGCTGAGGCTCCTGGGAAGGTGCAGAACTGCACAGATGGAAAGGGACACCATCAGCACCCACAGATCTCGCACCCTCCTGCCTCAAAACTCTGGGACTTGGCATACAAATATCAGGGACAATGACTCCACCTCTGGGACACAACCGTAACAATGGTATAATGCACTCTGACTGCCGTCAGAACACTGGAATTAGGGTATGATGCTCCATCTGACAGTGAACATGGCCATGCCATGCATGCCCAACAGTAATGTGTACCTACATCTCCACTTGGCAGTCACACAACCACAACCATTACATGGGACAGGGGACATGTGTGCAGCAATAGCAGGGGCATCCTTGTCACTCAGGGAAAGGTGGGAGGTATGGGCACCTGGCAGTTGTACCAGTGTACAGTTGGTCATTGTGCCTGTTGTTGTGGTGTATGGTATGGCACCACCGTATGGGCGTATAGAGCCACCCGTGGCACTGTATTGATGTCAGGTAACTGCACCTGCCATGCTATACTGGCATATTCCTTGGGTGCTACAACCATGGAATAGCACTCTGCATTGTATACTGCCCTATTCCCATGCACTAGATTGTTGTACTGATCTATGTAGTAATGTCAGCACTATAGCTAGACACAACAGCCATTAGACTGCCAACCTATCATGATGGTACCGATCCGCGACATTACGTATAGGTGTCCCACTATATACAGTATAATATGACCATGGTACACATATTGGCCATAGGCTCAGCAGTGTGTCAGCAGGTGCTGTTTGTGTGCACATGGGATGGATGCATAACACTTACAGTAGGATCCCCCTTGTCATAACTTGTGCACCCCATTGTGCTGCACTCCACATCTTTGTGAACTGCGTGGCATGTGGGCATGCCTCTAACAACACCACCCCCCCGGCCTGCCCCTGGTGTGTAGCATCACAATTGGCTGGGGGATTTGGTGTGCAACTGGCTGGTGCACTGATAGTGAATGCTGCAGGACCCCTGTTGTGCAGAATTCACGCGTAGGGTTGCCTACGAGCCACAGATACACGGCGCATTGGCAATCTGCACTTTTGTGCATAAAGACCAATGTTTTTAATCAGTCTATTTGCTACACCAATTATTTAATTATAATGTTTCCCAAATTTAAGATCTTGGCTGATTATGATCCCCAAGTCCCTTTCAGATTCAACTGCCAGTGGTAGTGTGAGTTCCAATAACAGATCTTACAACCGGTTAAGATCTGTTATTGGAACTCACACTACCACAACTGGTGTCAGAGGTGGGATTTCAACCTCTGAAAAGCCTGAAGTGCTCCAGAGAGGGTGTTGCACTGAAAACACCCTAGCAGATGCAACAACCAAAACAGCTGGATCTGAGTACCTCACATCTGACCAGGTCTGTAAGACAGAGGACTGGAATACAGCTGTTACCTGGTATCAAACCCGCAACCAGACCAAAGAAGATGCATTCAGATCAAGAGGAAGAAGGAGCCACAGCAGCAGTTGGTAATCCTAAAAAGGAGAAGAGGGAAGAAAGCCAGATGGCACCAGCACCAGATGACCCCAGTGAATTACTAAAATGGCTGTGTCCATGCCAGATCAAGATGGAGCGCCATTGAGAGGAGGACCAGAGGCAGAGGGATGAGGATCAGAGGATGCAAGCCAAAGAGAGATGGAGACAGAATGAGAAGTGGACAGCGACCCTAAAAGCCATATAACACAGGGCAGCTGGATAGAACAGTCCCTAGAGACATAAAATTTACTAAATTAACAGAGGTTGATGACATCGAGGCATATTTGACAACCTTTGAGACGGTGGCCCAAATCTGCAACTGGCCCAGAGACCAATGGGTGATTCAATTGGTCCCATACCTCTCAGAAAGGGCACAGCTAGTATACAGTCAGCTAAGTGGAGCTGACAGTACGAACTATGACTGAGTCAAAGAAGAGATCTTATGCAGGTACAATATAGGTACAGAGACATATAGGCAGTGGTTTTGCTCCCAGAAAATGGCCAGCCTGGACACAACAAAGGAAACCTATGCTCGCTTGAAGGACTATTGTGGCAAGTGGCTGCAGCCTACCGCCAAGACTGTGGACCAAATAATGGAACTGATAATAATCAAGCAGTTTATCCAAGTACTACCAGTGGATGTCCAATTGTTTGTGAAGGAGCATAAACCTGAGACCGCTAAAGACACCATCAAGTTAGCAGAGAACTACTTGGCAGCATGAAGCACTCAAACCAGAGGTAACCAGAGCAACCCAGGACCCTCCAGCAAGCTGCTAAAACAACCTTTTTAATGATTCTAAAATCGAGAGACAATTCTATCGAAGGGAGAGAGGTGGAAGAATTCCATATGCCAAGATAATATGCCATGGTTGTCTCAGAAAAGGACATATCGTAAGGAATTGCCCAAATAAGAGATCTGATCTAACGCATCTTGCCCTAGCTAATTTTGGGTATATGGCCTCTGTGGGTATTGGGGAACAACATAGTTTGGGCCTGCTGGACTCAGGGAGTATGCAGACTTTAATTACAGCTGATTTAGCCCCAGATAAACCCAAGAGTGATTCAGATACCACTGTTCGTTGTGTCCAGGGAGACATACATCAATACCCCACAACATGTCTGAACATAACTGTTAATGAGGAAAGCCATGACATATTGGTAGGCCTTGTTCCATGTCTTCCAGTATCCGTAATTGTTGGGTGAGACTTTCCCCATTTTGATCTACTAATGAAACATCATCAGACTTATCCAGAAACTGTAAATGTGGTCACTAGGTCCCAGGCCAAAACACAGATCTTACAGGAAGTCTTTCCTTTTGGTGAGGACTATTTCGAGACTGTCAGCAAGGAAAAACAATCCAGAAAGGCTAAAAGAAGAGAAAAAGGGTCCTGGAAGGAATTACAGCTGGCTGAGAGTCAATCTTGTATTCCAGGGACTCCGGTGCAAGACATTGTACAGGGACAAAAAATGTGATATATCTTTATAGCCTTTATTTTCACAGGTGGACATCCCAAACAATCTCGATTTATAGTTGAAAACAAAATATTGTATAAAGTTGTCATAGAGCCTGGTGCAGCTGAAGAGATTGAGCAATTAGTAGCGCCCAGAAAATACAGGGAGCAAATAATGCACCTGGCCCATGACATTCCACTGGCTGGACATGAGGGCAGAGATAGGACAGTGCAACAAATCTTATCCCAGTTTTGCTGGCCAGGGGTCCACCAAGATGTTGTGGCCTATTGGTCCTGCCCACAATGCCAGTTGGTAGCCAAGGGAGGGAAAAAAGATTTGGTGCCTTACAACCTATACCATACGTAACAACACCATTTGACAGGGTAGCGATGGATGTGGTAGGTCCATTATTGAAGAGTTCCAAGGGAAACCAATACATCTTAGTTATATGTGACTACACAACCAGGTACCCTGAAGCAATACCAATGAGGATGGTCACTACCCCTAATATTGCAGATGAACTAGCAAAAGTCTTCAGCAGGATGGGAATACACAAGGTTATCCCGACTGAACGTGGTAATAATTTTTCCCTCCATTATGTTGCGAGAGTTATACAAATTGCTAGGGGTATCTGCTGTAAAAACCTCCCTGTACCATCCCCAAACTGATGGGTTAGTGGAACGTTTTAATAAAACTATGAAATGTATGTTACAGAAGTATGTTCAAGAGGAAGGCTGAGATTGGGATGAGTTTTTGCCCTATTTGCTTATAGAGAGGTGCCCCAAACCTACCACAGGGTTAACCTCCTTTACCATGTTATATGGTAATAACCCCAGGGGTTCCTTGGATGTGGTCAAAGAACATTGGGAGCAAGGGGCTAATGTGGCTTGTAGGAACATTTTTGAATATACATGACTGCATTAAGAGAAAGGTTGTTAAAATATGTAACCATAGCACATCAAAATTTGGACCATAGATAATTGAAGCAGAAAGAATTGTATGATATGGGTTTAAAAACCAAGACATTTGTGCCCGGTGAGAAGGTACTGTTATTATTGCCTTCCACTGAAAATAAGTTGCTTATGCATCGGCAAGGTCCATATGTGGTCTTACACCAGACAGGCACTGTCAATTATGCCATTGAAATGCCAGGGCATAGGCCTGTAAAGAGAATGTACCATGCCAATCTATTAAGGAAGTGGGTTGAAAAACCAGAAACACCTACATTGTTTATCCAGACTGATCCTGGAAGAGCAGAGTTAGATACAGCATACGACAGGCTGGATAAATCCATTAAAGAAACTGAAATACACATCAACACTGAATTGACCCCAGCACAGAGAACAGAGATTGATCATCTCTTAGAGTATTTCTCTAATACTTTTACAAAGAACCCAGGGAAAGCAAAGGGAGTGGTACATGAGATCAGGGTCACCCAGACAAAACCAATCCATCAGAAGCCATGTAGACTACCAGAGAAAATCAGACCGGAGGTAGTGGCTGAAATAAAAAGGATGGAGCAAGCAGGGGTGATAGTTCCTTTCCATAGCCCTTGGTCATCTCCACTAGTAGTAGTAGAAAAAAAGAAGGTGGAATCTGGCTGTGCCTTGACTTTTGGAAGATTAATGAGGTATCAGAGTTTAATGGGTACCCGATGCCATGCATCGATGATCTCTTAGACCAGATCGGGTTTGCTAGATACATCAGCACCCTAGATTTAACAAAAGGGTATTGGCAGATTCCCTTAGCCCCCAAAACCCAAGAACTGACTGCTTTTTGTACCCCACTTAGCCTGTATCACTTCATCACAATGCCATTTGGCCTGCATGGAGCTCTGGCTACTTTCCAGCGGTACATGGACTATGTATTGAGACCTCACAAAGGTTACAGTGCTGCTTATTTGGATGATGTTGTCATCTATAGTCCTGATTGGGAGACCCACTTGATACACTTTAGTGCTGTAATCCAAGGTATCAAAGATGCTGGTTTTACCATGAATCCATCCAAATATGCCATTGCCAAAACAGAAACCTGCTACCTGGGCTTCATTATTGGACATGGGAGGATTAAAGCGGAGGCAGATAAAGTTGAAGCTGTGGCAAACAGTCCCATACCCACTACAAAGTGCCATGTCAGGTCCTTCCTCGGACTGACAAGTTATTATAGATGCTTTATACTGGATTTCTCCACAATTGCTACCCCCTCTCACAGACCTTACAAAAAATATATTTCCTAATAAGGTAAAGTGGAGTCAGGCTTGTGATGAGGTATTTAAAAGGATCAAGGCTATTTTGTGTTCAGCCTCAGTGTTATGTAGCCCTGACTTTACTAAACCTTTTGAAATCCAAACCAATGCCTCTGACACGGGCATAGGGGTAGTATTGACACAGCATAGCCATGGAGAAGAACACCCCATACTGTTTCTTAGCAGAAAATTGCATGAGAGAGAAAGAAAATATTCAACGGTGGAGAAAGAATGTTTAGCCATCAAATGGGCAGTAGAGGCCCTTAAGTATTACTTATGGGGAAATCAGTTTACAGTGGTAATGGACCACAACTCATTATGCTGGCTGAACTTAATGAAAGATAAAAATGCATGCATTTTAAGGTGGCATTTATTTTGCAAACTTACAAATTTACTGTGAAGCATAGAGCTGGTTCACAACATCAGAATGTGGACTTCCTGTCATGCTTTGGTGCTGATCAAGGTGGTGCAATTGTTCCTGAGATGGAGGACAGAACGAAATGCGTAATGCAAGGTGCCGAAAAGGCACGGCCTCAGGGAAATAAATGTATTAAAAACAGTATTGTATAGTCTGTTGTGACTTATCCTGATACTGTTTATGATAAAGGGTCCCTGAGGGAAACTTCTGGAGAGGGTGGGCAGAAGTTCCAACCCTTCCTAAGGGTGAAGGGTTTTGAGGCAACACTGAATTAATTCCATTGCCTTCTTGTGTGGGGGAGGAGTGTGCCACTATCACTCCGTTTAGTCAGGCAGCCGTTATTCTAACTTTACTCTATCCTATCTTCTTCATTTTATTCTTACTATGCTTTCTTTCCTGTCAGGGTGGCCAACCTGATATTCTCCATACACATGTTTTTCTATCCTTTTTTAGTTTAAAAACATTAGCCTGAAACAAAAAACCCTTTATGGGAAGTAATGGTATTGATTAAAGAAAGCTGTAAGTGTATGTGGTTCTTGGGAAATAGCCCCTGTTTATTGTTGTTTGTTATTGTTAATGAAGCCCTGAGTATAGTGCGCACATTCGCACGTTTGTGCAGTCCAGCATGGCCGTGCGCAAGATCATGCAGCCGCACAGCTCAGTGTGCGCATGATCATGCAGTAAAGACAGCTTGAGAAGAAAAGTGTTTTAAACAAAGAAAGAAACTGCTTGCTTCAGTTTTTGTAGGTTAAGCAGTGCCTACTATATTGCAAGAGCGCTACCAAATGAAAGGAGCCACTGCAGCCTCATAGAATAAAACGCAGCATCAGCGCTTGTGGGCGAGTGAGCAACACCCAAGTAAATACAGAAAAAAGGCAAATCTAAGCACACTGGTGAGTGTAGAGGGGTTAGAAAATGTTCCTCTCATAGAGTGCTTGCCTTATAAGGGTGGGAAGAATGTATAGAGCAGTGTAAGAGGTGCACATTTAAGGAACTGTACAGCTAGGCTGAATTGAAATGTAGAGCCGACGGCTGAAAGATTTCAGCCATCTGTAAAGTATGAAAGTTCTTTGGGAGAATTAGTATTTAGTTTCTGTGTCCAAATAAAAGGGTAAATGGTTTTGTTTTGTAGTTACACTGCCAAGTGTCTCCTAGTCCTTTTTAAATGCCTACAAAATGTTTATTTTTGCCTTCTTAATAATTCTAGCACGGAGAGTCATTCCCTTACAAAAATAAACAAATAAAGGAGTGCCCCCTTGTTTGTTTGGATTTCTAAGGTAACGGGCTCTGCCCCTTCTAGCACACAGTAAAAGAGATATGTTGATATTAATAAAGGAAATAAAATAGTAATTACCCAGTTCTGCAGTGCTATGAGATTGGTCCTGTTTTAGGGCAGGCAGCCCCTGAAATGCCACGTTTTATGGACCAAAGGGAGAGTGATGTCATGAGTGGGAGGAGCTAAATTACTGCTGTGACATCATCAACCTATAATTAAGCCTTCAGCTCTATTCTATGGCACTTGCTGCATTGGGTAATCATTTGGGTAACTCCTGAGGAAACTAGCATGTTGCTAGATGGTTTTAGAATTTGTATAAAATGTATAATAAAAAAAAGAAACAGGTTAAGAATTCCTTTTTCTGCTTAATTGTGGTGTCACATGGCTCATGAGGTCACCTCTTGATAGTATAAAAGTGTTCCTCTAGGGGGCTTAAGGAGAGGAGTGAGTGGTCCGTAGCTTTCTGACCACAGTGAGAGAAGGTTCTATTGAGGAGTGTGCTAGTTTTCACACTGTTGTACTGAAAGGAGAGACTGCATGAATTTTTTTATATGTCTGAAAGAAAGAAGAAGAAGAATATCCTGTGTTCTAAGAGTGTGAAGAAATAACACCAATTATTTTCCTTTCTGTAAATAAGTATTATTTTTTTTTTATTATTGAGACAATAAAATGATAAACGCAGACGTATGCCTTTTTTATGCATCTTAACTGGTTGTAAGATCTGTTATTGAAACTCACACTACCACACTGCCATAATTTCCTTTCCATTTAGATGGTATTTCTGCCTATTATTGTTCTGCCCATGTGTATAACTACACACTTTTAGATGTTAAATTGTATCCTGTTCTTGTGTGCCCAGCATTCTATGTGTTTTCAGTATTTTCTTATGCCATCTCTACTTACTTGATCAACTATTCCTGCTAATTTTGTTTCATCTGTAAACTTGATGATAGTTCCCTTAACATTTTTATGTAAGTCAGCGATGAAGAAGGAGAATAGTGCTGGTCCCAACACTGAGCCCTGAGAAACTCCTCTCATTACACCCCTCTTCTGATGATATTCCTTTTATTCTTACACATTGTGTCCTGTTCTCTAGCCAATTATGTATCCAATAAGCCACAACAGGGTGTGCATTATAGGATTATAAAAAATGGGTTTCATTTTTTCCCATAGGGAAACCCATTGTGTAATTTGCTGTTCTAAAGAAGTGTTTATCAGATAGAAACATAGAAACTGTCAGCAGATAAGGACTGCTGGGCCCATCCAGTCTGTCCATAAATTCTAAACCTGATTACAGCTTTTGACCCTCCCCCCGCTTAACTTCTATGGTTCCTCTATGCTTGTCCCATGCATGTGTAACCCCTAGCTGACGCTATCCCAAAGACTACTACCACTGCCGGGTTGGCTAGTAGCAGGTTAAGGGACCTAAGTTCTGAAACAGGTGCCTCCACCCAAAGGTCAGGGTTGGTAGTGGTCAAGTTAAACTGGACACAGCCCTCCAAGACACTGTAACCCCCCCCTTTTCCTTACTAGTGGCCAGAACAATACAGTATACTCACTTTCACAATACCCCTGATACACCACACAAGTACCCACACTTTTTGCACTTACTACCAGGGCTTTCCTCTGGCTCGGCCCTGGGGACCCCCTGTAAAACAAGGTTATACACAGCAAATAACAGCAGTACAGTACTCTAGCACAAACTGGAAACACAGTTTGGGTAAATGCAGAAAAGAGTTAGATCTGATTTATTTAAGGGACTTGAACAAGGGAGGGGTGTAATCAGGTTAATTTGCTTAAAGGCTGTATCAATCAAACAGTTATGCATGCACTTCAGGGTCCATAAACAGTCACACACCCTGGGTACCCAGATGGAGAATGGTGGATTAGCCAGGAATGTTGCAGCTGGTTGGGGCCCTGTGATGGAAGAAAAACAACATGCACAACACACACTATTTGTAATCCGGAGCAGGAGGGCTCAGTTTGTGAAAAGAAAACAATAAGACAATCAGATGACACACTTTTAGATTAGGCTGTTGTTGCAGGGAGCTACCCTGATGATTACTCATGATACCCAAGACTGGACACAGGCTAGATGAAAATCAAGACAGCAGGTGGTTAATCTGGAGTTCCAGGAGAAGCAAGGGCCCACACGAATCACTGAGGCATCATTCCTGTTCAAGCATGGAGCAGGGGGCTGATCCCCAGGCAGGTCTCTCATCGATGGCTTTCTCTATGCAGTGGGTCTTCTGGCTGGGCCAGTGTGGCAAGGCCCCAGCCAAATGGAGACAAATTCGGATACCGTCCATTTTGGGCTGGATACAGTTTCAGCAAGCAGAACACAGTTCACACAGTGGGGAACTAAATCACTACCCACTAACAACTCACAGCACATTTACATGTAAGGAAATTCTACTGTACCAGGTAAACCGCTCTCTGGTCACGATCGCAGAGTCTCTGCACAAACCGGGGATTCAAAAGAGCTGGAAATCCTGACAGGCCGATCGCATTCAGCAAAATCTTTGGCCTTCTTCAGGTATGAGCCTGGTAAAAAAATCAGTGGCTTACTTCGTTCTCACAAACTTGGATTTAGTGCAAAATAATACTCTTCTCTCCCTCTCAGGGGCAACAGGCAGACATGCAGGCCACAACTCAGGCCTTTCCACAGTTCTCCCACATGAAACTACTCAGACTGCTGCTTGACTGTCTCAAGCTGTTGCTTCTTCAGTTCCCAATTTAGATCTGACTCAACTGCCAGCAAGCCTGGGACTTTCCCCAGAATCCAAAAGGTTCGGTTGGCTGATCTGTCTGTCAGTCACAACAAAGGCTCTCCCTTCAGGTGCAAAAAGGTGCCAAAAGTCCAAAACTACAATTCCTACAGATTTTGACTCCAGACAGCTCCTGTAGTCTGGCTCCATTTTAGGTCCCACCAGTACTGATTGGTCCAGTTCGGCAGTCCAGGACCAAGACAGTGGAGGTAAACAAAACAGTCCTTGCTGCAAAGAAGGCAGGTTAGACAAACTACATTATCATTATCACTCTAACTGATTTTCAGCAAATAGTTACATCTTTCAACAGAGCTCCCCCTCAGATTACTTATGACTGCAATCCAGGCACTTCCTAAAGAGACAGTGCACAGAGGCTATACAGGCACTCTCTGTCAATCACATTTAAACTGCTAAAATGCAGGACACCAGCCTGGCAGTGAGCATTTAGGCAAGCTCAAGGAAGACTTTTTGGGAAGCCCCACTTGTAGGGGAGTTATACATGTTTAAATCCAACCACAGTGCTCACTCCCACCACCTCCTGTGGCAGACCATTCCATGTGTCCACCACCCTCTATGTGAAGAAAAACTTCCTCACATTCCCTCTTAACCTGCCACCTTCCATTTTCATGTCATGGCCCCTAGTTCTTGTACTCCTCCTGTATTGGAAGATTCCCCCCCCCCGCACCCTGTTTATGCCTCTGAGGTACTTGAATGTGTCTATCATGTCTTCTCTCTCCCTCCTCTCCTCCAGCGAGTATGTATTGAGGTTCCTTAATCTCTCCTTGTAAGTCTTGTGGTGCAAGCTCTGTACTGTATTGGTCACCCAGGTTTCCCTTCTCCTGTGCATGCTCCAGCCCCACTTTTCCCTTTCTCAGTGCTGGGCACATGCTTACTGCCAGAGACTAGACTGCCATTTGGGCTCGGAGGTAAGTTAAAACAAAAAAATTGCTAGGTTAAACATACTTACACTGGGCTACTTTTTTAACACAATGACAAAAAATGTAAACTAAGCCTTTCTTTTAGCAGCTGCGTCTGACCGGTGACTACGCTGAAACCTGCTATCCCAAGGACTACTACCCCTGCCTGATTTGCCACTAACAGGTTGAGGGGCCTGGATCCGATGGCGCGTGCCTCCACCCAGAGGTTGGGGTTAAGACAGTCTGATATGACTTGGTCACAGCCCTCTGGGTCACTGCAACCCCCCTTTCTTCCCACTAGTGACCCACACAAATCAATCACAGTACCCTTGCAATATACACTTACCCCCAGGATTGGTTCAATCAGCTTGACTCTGGGGACCCCCTGTAAAGTAAGATGCAGTTATACAACAACCACTGTACAGTAATTCAACATAGACACACAGTTCAAGCAGTATAACTTTGCTAAACAACCAAATCTGATTTATTTAGGGGATAGTAACAAGGACGGGGAAATCAGGTTAATTGATTCAGTCACATTAATAATCACAGTACTGTGCACATATTTCAGTGTCCCAAATGTCACTCTTACTGGGTACCCAGGCAATAAGAGGCTAGCCTATTTGGTGCAGCTGGTTGGGGCCCTGAGGATTGAAAATGCATGCACAATACCCACTTCGTAATCCGGAGCCGGTAGGCTCAGTTCGTGAAGAAAGAAAGGAAAAGTAATCAGATGGAACACTTGCAATTAGATGATGGCAGGGAGCTACCCTGATTTGTACTCACAAATTCAATGCTGAAACTGAATGGAAGGCAGATTGTCCTGGATTGCCAGGAGGAGCAGACCATGTGGACAAGGTTCTTGTGACTGGACCCCACTGCAGTTTACAGCAAATGGATGTACTCTGGATTAAAATGGGGTTTACTTCCAGCTTCATGCACTCTATTCACTGTACAGGGGATTTGAAACGCGAGTCCCTACAAGCACTACACACATTTATATGTAAAAGGAAAGTACTATACCAGGCAGGCTGCTTCTCTATCCCGATCGCAATTACTGCACAATACCCAGGAGAACACACAGCAGATTCAGTTCCTGACAGACCAAGCGCGACTCAGCAATTTCTCCAGTCTTCTACAGGGTGAGCCTGGTTTCCTCACTTCTGGTGCTTCTTTCTCCTTACAACTTTGATTCAGTCCACACTGGCACTCACAAACAGTTGTAGGCCGAACTTCAGGGCTCCACATGAGCTTCCCGTGCGAAAACTCAACAGTGCAGGAGCCCGGAGCTCCTTCCCTCTTCACAGTCACAACTCATCTGATCTTTCCAGTAGACAGAGCCGGGCATTTCCTTTGAATTCCTCCCAGTCAGTTGGCTGGTTTTGCTGTTACTCACAGTAAATTTCCCCTGTTGGTGGAAAAAAGGCGCCGAAGTCCAAACTACAATTCCCAGAAGCATTGGCCACACCAGTACATAGGTGGCTGGCTCTATAATGAGAGTCCAAGTTCTGATTTGCCAGCAGCAGGTTCCATTTGAAAGGTCCCCCCCACACTGATTGGTCCAGTTCAGCAGTTCAAAACTAGAATGGGGGACTAGGCAAACACAGTTCTGATTGCAAAGAAAAGCAGGTTAGACAAACTGTATTTTCGTTATTACTCCAAATGATGTCTGGCAAACAGCTATATCTTTGAAAAGTGCTCACTCTGCCCACTTAGTGATGGCAGAAACGGAGCAATTTGGCAGCAGCTCGAGTGGGACTCAAGCAGGGGAAACACACAGACCCCCATCCAAATTAATTATGTCTGCAGGCAGACAGTTCTTAAAGAGACAGTACCAGAGGCTCTAAAAGCACTCACAGATAAACGGCTTAGATGCCGAACACCATCCAGGCTTGGAGCGTCCAATCAAGCTCCTGGAAGACTTTTGGGAACCCCCATTTGCAGGGGGGGTTACATATGATTCCTCTGTAATTCTATTTTTGCTGCATATTGCAAGTTTGCTTTGCATGATATTTTGCCCTGTTTTCTCTGCTTTGTAATATCCCAGGCCATGCTTGAAATTGGGCATGTATTTGTTCAGTGTGTTTACCTGTTCAATAAATATATGAATAAACAAAAAAACTGACATAATCATGTATGACATTTACAGCCATATGATGTAACAATTCAAAACAGAACCTGTTTGCTTACACATCCTGAATGCATCAAAATGATATCAAAAGGTGGCATGGAAAGAAAGGGTAGACCATTAGCGCAGTAACTACATTAGGGCGCTGCAATTAGGGTGCCACAACAAGGGCAACAGTGACAGGGGCGATCTTGATTTTTGATTGCCTCTCACTCATGCCGTCCTTTGTACCCACACAGTTTCTGCCCCTTCCAGGGCATGCCTACCCCAGAGGAGGGTATCTTTAGTTTTTTGGGGGGAGGGGTAAAGCCCCCGCAAAACAGGACTGTTACCTGGGATGGAGCTTTGGCGTGCATGTTCCAGGAGCCGCAATGCCCAGTGCCGTAATGCTGGGTAGCATATTGCCTTCGCCCATATCGGCATCGACAAAATGATGGTTACACCAATATGGGTGAAGTGAAGGAATGTAGGAAGTTGATCCAGTAAGGCTGTATATGCCTTAAGTTGCCCTAAGATCAGTTTAGGGGTGGACTGCCGGTGCAGTGGTAGCGCTACCGGTTATGACTCCAACAACCCAGGTTCAGAAGCAAATCTGGGGTGTCAGAGGGCTGGCGGGAGGGAGGATTATCAAGCATCTGTAGGACTGCTCTCCTCCTCTAAGGGGAAGGGTGGGCAGAACCCAATGCTTGCCTGACCCCTGGCAGAAGCTGGGGGAAGGGCAGCTCTGCCCAGAAGGTTGGGAGGCACAGTATACATCGGTGCACGTCCCATGGGAGTGTGCAGTGTGCACTATGACATCACTGCACACCACGCCTCCCCAGGACAGAAAAATGGGAAAAAGCCCAGCTGCAGGATAATAAGAAGCTCTTGTAGGCCCCGCGTCTGACCAACTGGGCAAACCAGCCTGAACAGGATCCGTTCTCTGGTGGGGCTTGAGGAACCCCACTGACCCCACCAGAGGGGGCTAGCCCTGGGGGAAGATGGCCGGTAGGGAAATCCCAGCAGATGTTGAGTTGATGGGGCTGGGATGCTCCTCTGAAGGAGGGCTGACCAGGAGGAGGGGACATAAAAAAAAAAAAAGATCTGTTTAGGGCTTCACATACTGTATGTTTTAAGGGTTTAGGTGTCCCTTAAACTGTTAATAGTAGCTCTGGTTTTCACTATTTAAGCTTTCTTTTGTCTAGCCAGGGACCTGATTTTCATTACTCTTCCAAAGTCCTGCAACCACCAGCTGGAGGGTAATGATTTGAGAAAAAATGATTCAGCCTTTCCCCAAGTCAGTGATTTTGACAGAGTAGTCTAAATCACTGTGATTCAAACCACTTTGTTTTAACCAGCAAATGGCAGAGGTAGTAAAGCAGTAACAGTAGTACTGTAGTACGTATTTAACCAGCATATACTGTAATTACTGGTTAGGTTGTTTAATAACTGAGTTGGCAGTGCAGTCAAATGCCATAATAACCAGCTTTTGCCATAATAATGGGCTGGTTATAATGGCATAGTTGTCAATATAACCCATTCAAGTGAAGAAAACACTTCTCCCTCATGTGCTTTTAAGCCACATAAATAAACCGCAATTTCTTATAGTTGCACACTACAAAGCCTCTGCTCTCAGTACAAAGTCTTAAAACAAATAACTGCCACAAAGCATGTGAAGTACCATATTAGGAAATTAAAGTATACGCATTCCAGGGCTACTCAGCGCCAACACAGCACAGCAGGCATCAGGAACAGAAGGCTACTGAAAAAAGACAGTGCAAGGTTGGTTTTTTTTTATCATTCAGGGGCAGGCACCATTTTGGGGCAATCAGACAATCAAGATGGGAATCTCCTAAGGAAGAGTGGGGTCACTGCACACTGAGGTCATCAGTGTTGGGTTAACAGGTTATTGGCAGCAAATTCAACAAAAGGAAACCAAACAAACAAACCAAATTTTTAAAAAATGGAACACTACTGCTGAGGGAAAGGTCATTTAATCACATTTTTAAACTGAGAGAGGAAAAGTAAAGAAATGAGATTAGAAGGGGATTTCTGAACTGGAACCAAGTGGGAGTCTAGAGAACTGTGATCAGCATTTGCATCAGGAAAGTGTGTGTGTGTGTGTGTGTGTGCTGTTAGGAGGTTGTGTTTAATAAGGAATATTCTAGGGTTTATAATTCTTATCTCTACATCAGTGCTAAACTAACCTGCTTGTTAGTGCCTTTTCATGCAGCTGCCTATCAAGCTCTCTCTCCCCAGGAAGGGGGAGTGTTGAAAGAGCAATGAAGGTGACATGGGCAGCCTGAGCACCAATCGGTGCCTCTGCAGCTATTCAGGAAGTCCCACTAAGGGGAGGACCTATGGGGATGATAAAAGGCAACACTCCTTATGTGCCCCCACACATGATTGTGTCCTAGCATGTGAGTGGAACAGCACAGGAGTGGAACAGCAGTAAGACTGGCATCTTAAGAGTTGGCAGGTGTCAGCAGAAGGACGCAGGGAAGCAAAGTGCTCTACTGGTTGACTAAAGTAAGGCACCTGTTCACTACTGTTCTGACATTCACTGTTGAGAAAGGCAGAGGTTCAAGGTAGGTCAAAACTGGGAATTGTTACAGTACCCTAACTAGGGTATTGTTATAAAGAATTAAGGAGAAAGGAGGAAATTAAATAACTCCCTGTCTAGGGCCAGGGTACAAAGGGAGTAAGCAAACAGAAGTCTACCTAAAAGCTCAAGGGTAGGCAGACTGGTACCTATCTAAGGTATAGCAGCAGTGGGTAATCAGGACAAAAAAGGGAAATCAAGAAACACCCTCTCTAGGGTAAGGGTATAAATTATTTTCCAGGTAATGGGGGAGTTTTTCTGGAAATGATGGGAGTGGTGCAGTGTAGTGGCTGTGGAGCAGCAGTCTTCAGGGAGACCCTCCAGAGACTGAGGTGCTGCCCCCTCTGCATGCACCTCTCTGGGCTAAGGGGGGTTCTCTATACTCCAGGCCATTCCCCCCAACCAGTGGCCACCAAGCCCACTGCCATTGCCTCCAAGAGTGCCTTCAAGGAGGGCCAGCTGGACTATGATAAGCTCCAGGAGGGTGGGGGTGGGGGTAATGAAACACATTCCTCAACATGTGCAACTAAAGAACTTTGTTACTCTGGTGGAACTGGACTTCCAGCATGAGGCACCCATGGCAGTGGCAAGGGAGGATGTGGGGGTCCTTCAGAGTGGAGGCCCTAAACAGGGAGGAAGAGGACCCCAGCAGAAAAGAAAGCAACTTCTAGTGGTGAACTCAATCATTAGGGGGATAGCTTTGGGAACACCATGGCTGGGAAGGAGGGCGGTGAGGTGTCTGCCCGATGCCTCAGCATGGAGGGATGGGGAGCAGATCATTAAGATCACCAGGACAGCACGGCAGCAAGGCACGCTGGATGTCGCTGTCCATCTGGGGAAAAATGACCTTGCAGAGGAGGCAGCCAGGGTGGTGCAGGACCGGTTTAGTGAGCTGGGGAAGGGCCTGAAACAGGTAGCATGCACGGTGGCCTTCACTGAGGTGTTGCCTGTGTATGGCTGGGAACAGGAGAGGGCATACCTCACCATGCACTTCAAGAACTGGTTGAAGTTGTGGTGCAGGGAGGAGGGTTTGTCTACATCAGGGACTGGGGTTCTACCTGGAGGGATGTAGGCCTATACAAATGGGAGGGCCTCCATCCATTCAGGAGAGACACGGCAGTCCTGGGTGGAATGTTTAAATGCTACTTCAATGGGCATTTAAACTAGCCAAGAGGGTGGCAGAAGAAATGCAGGAGGCAGCGAAAGCCTCCCCCACATGATAGAGCAGCAGTGCTAGCTAGCTCAGGAGAAATTATTTCCCGGGGTAGTGGGGAGTAGGGGCAAGGAAAAGGAAGGGATGGGAGAGTTGAGAGGTGGAAATAGGGCAGAGAAAACTACTAGGGAGGGTAGGCACAGGAAGGGTAAAAAGGGGAAGGACAGTATCAGTGTTAAGAGAAGGGTAAATTATGGACCAGGAAGGGAGGGCAAGGCAGGAGCAGGGAGGGACAAAAGGAATGGAGAGCCATACTTGGTTAAAAGCTAAAATACCTGATCTCACCATTAATATCCCAGGTTATTCCATAATCAGGCAGGATAAGACTGGCAGAGGTGGTGGAGTAGCCATGTATATCCTGTCCTCACTTCACTTCACAACCATTCCATCATCCTCATTACCCTCTGCTTATGAAGCACTTGTAGAAAACATTACCTTGCCTTTTTCCTCTCCTATCTTCATAGCCGGCATCTACTGTCGACCTGGTTCCAAGGCATCTGATAGTTTGGATCTCATTACCTCCATAACCTCCCTCTCACATAAAGACAAGCTATACATCCTGGGTGAGGTAAACATAAACTGGCTATCACCAACTGCCAAGACACATAATGACACCACGGCCCTCAGTCTCTCCCAACTCATCCTGGAACCCACCCGCCTAAATCATAAATCCCTTAATCACTCCCTGAGAAACTGCGCTCGCACCTCTCACCCCCACCGAGACATTAAATCAAGCATCCTCCCAGATGCCCTCAGGATCATCACCCAGTCTTCATAGTCAGGAAAGTCCATAGACCAAAACTGCCACACAAAATTCTGTAACTCCACTCCTTCAGCTCCTTAAACCTTAATTCTCTTCTTAACTAACTGGCCAGCTCTAACTGGTCCCCTATTGCCTTTGCTCCTTCCATTGACCAAACCTTCACTTATTTTAAAGATACATTTCTAACTACATGGAATGCCTACGCTCCATTCAAATGCACTAGAGTTCATGGCAACCATCATCCCTAGGTCTCCCCCGAGTTACTGACCTGTCTCAGGAAGCGAGGCAAAGCTTAGAGGAAACATAAGGCCTCCCAGCTTCCACCAGACTATGCCAGGTATCACATGTTAAGAAATGCCTGCACAAAAGCTACTAGACTTGCCAAGTCTGAATATTTTAAATCATCTTTTCTCAAAACATCAATTCCCCCTCCAAATTCTGGAAAGTGATTCATGCCCTATTCTACCCCCCTTCACATCTGTCTCCCCCAGTGCTTAAAATAAATAATTAATTGGTCTCCAAACCATGCGCAGTAGCTCAAATGTTTAACTTTTATTATACCTCCTGCGCCACAGCATTTCTAAAGTCCCTACCCTCTAACCTCCCCCATTTTCATCCTCCCACACCCAGCAGTCAACCCCTCCTCACCCACCCTTCCTTCTTTTCTGCTGTCTCCCCAGAAGAAACACTAACAGCCCTTCTCTCTTTTAATCCTTCTAAAAGCTCATCACCAGATGACATTGACCCTAAACTCCTTTACCTTTCAGCTTCTGCCATAGCCTACCCTCTCTCTTTAATCCTAAATCTCTCCTTCTCATGCTCGTCTGTCCCTTCATCCTGGAAACATGCAGTGGTCCTCCCTCTCCTAAAGGGTGGCGACCCCTCCTCCCCCCCTGCAAATCTTCACTCAATCTCCCTCTTCCCTGCCCTTGCTAAGCTCCAAGAACATCTGGTTCTCTCTCAATTAACCTCCTTCCTCGATGACTCTTCCCTTTTCATCCCGTTCCAATCTGGCTTTCAGAAGAACCACTCCACTACTACCTTCCTACTCAGGCTCACTGACTACATCCTCACCGGGATGGATAATGGCCTCATTACCTGTGCCATCTTTGTTGACCTCGCCAAGGCTTTCGACACAGTCTCCCATGCCCTACTTCTTGACTCCCTTTCAGCTGCTGGGTTGTCTACTTCTGCCCAAAACTGGTTTAGAGCTTACCTCTCTGGCAGAACACAATCAGTCAAGATCCAGGATAAAACCTCTCCCCCCTTCCTATTTCCACAGGAGTCCCACAGGGTCAGTGCTTGGACCCATTCTCGTCTGCATCTTTCTAAATGACTTGCCCTCAGTATGCTCCCCCTCCTCCTCCTCTATCCATATGTATGCCGACAACACTGTCCTGTTCTTCTCTAGCAAATGCCCCACTGATGTAGCAACCACCCTTCAGCATGACTTCCACCAGGTTCAGCTATGGTTTGCCTCATATCAGCTATTCCTAAATGCCAAAAAGACTGTCTCCATGACCTTTGTCAGTAGGCAGAGACTCTCTAGGCTCTACCCTTTACCTTCTTTCCATACCCTTGATGAGACAATCCTAGAGGACACCTCCTCATTCAGATACCTTGGGGTTTGGCTGGACCAACACCTCAACTTCTCTGGCCACATTGACGGCATCCTGAAAAAACTGTGCCCCACGCTTGGTGCCTTATTCAGGAACTGTAGTTGCATCCTTCCTACAGTGCGATATGAACTAATCCAGAAGATGATCCTCCCTATTTTTGACTACTGTGATGTAGTCTATGGTGCCGCTCCCAAATCCTCCCTAACCAGATTGGACACTCTCTTTAACTCCTTCTGTCATTTTGCCCTTGATACTCCATCACTCACACATCACTATGACCTCTACCATGCCCTCTCCCTTCCCCCGCTTGCCAACAGGCACCTCACTCATTGTGACAAACTCATTTCTAAATTTTGGTTAGAACTTCCCTCCTACCTCGCATGTTCACTCTCTTCCCCCCCTCCCCCCTCCCACTCCATCAGATCCTCTGATACTTGCACTTTGTTGGTCCCCCATCGAACCACTCTCATCGGTCAGTCAGGCTTCACCCATCGTGTCCCGTAAATCTAGAACTCCCTACCCCCCAAATATGGTACTCCTCCTGCTCTTATTCCCTTGCCTTTGCCTTACACAACTTTCTCTCATCTACCTTCTCCTACTTTAACCCTTCTTAACTGTCCTCCTATACCTCTGCTTCTCTCCATGACTCACATCCCCTATTAAACCTTCCTTCCCCCTTGAGCCTGCTTCTCAGCATGCTGTCCTCTCCCTTCACTGCTTAACACCATACTCCTACCCCTAACCTTCTTCCATTACCAACTTGCCCCTGCTTAGTTTTGACCTCTAGCAGGGTTCTCAGCATCCTGGAGGGGTCTAGCACTGGGCAAGCCTCCTCCTTCCCCTCCCCTCCCCTTCTTTCCTTTCTACCTAACTTGTCCTCACCTAAATCTGCCCTCTGTCGGGATTCTTAGCACTCTGGTGATGTCAATTCTCAGCTAAGTTTTTTCCCTCCCTTCTTTTTTTCCTTTCCTTTCCTCTTCTATCCCTCCTACTCCCTCTGCCCAATTTGTCCACACCTAGTTCTGCCCCCTGGCAGGGTTCTCAGCATCTTGGAGGGGTCCAGCAATGGGAAATGACTCTTCCTTCCCTCCCCCTTCCTCTCCCTCCCTTTTACTCATCCTCACCTGACTCTGCTCTTTGGCAGAGTTCTCAGCATCCTGGAGAGGCCTAGTCTTAGGCAAGTTTCTCCTACCCCTCCTCCTCCTCCTTCCCTTTACCATCCTTTCTACTACCTCTACCCAACTTGTCTTTGCCCACTCCTGTCCCTTATTCTAAGTCCTCGCCTCATTCTGCCACTGGCAGCGATCTCCACACTCTGAAGGGGCCAGTTCCAGGTATGACTTGTCCTTCCTTAGCCTATCAATTACCCCCAACTCCCTCCTGCCCCTCCACCCCCTGCACTTAAACAAAGGAATTAGCTCACTTGAGCTAATAACTTGCACTTTTTGTTCTGTCTGAGGTGCTCCCAGATTGCACTAGCCCTGTGTTAACTTGCCCCTTGCAACTGATTTTTTTGCTCACTTTGCTCCAGTAATGTCCCCCCTATCGTTATCCTCTAGTTCTCCCAGCTGGTTTCCCCTGTCTTCCCCCTCCACCCTCCTTGACGTTCCCTCACCGCACCTCATTCATTCAATAATTGCTAAATAATCTGCCTCTTAACTATGATCCATTCCTGCAAGGAGTTGGCTCCAAGGCTACATTAAATTTCTGTACTATGTTCCACAGATATGCCACTTGTAATTAAATGCATATTCCACGGGTACGATATATTTAACTGTGTGTTATGTCACAAATGCGATTGTATGATTATTTATATTTTTTAACTGTATGTCTTGTTACAAATGTAACACTGAATGTTCAATTTTCTTGGATGTTAAATGGTAAACTGTATGTCTAATCCTTCATCCAATTGTACCCCCCCCCACCTCACCCCCGTCGCACCGGGAGACAAGCAACTTGTTGTTCAGTGTGCCTTCCTGGTGAAACATTTCAATAAATAAGTAAAATAAATAAATAAATGTGTGCCAACACAATGAGCCTAGGAAATGAAAATCCTGACCTTGAGCAAGCATTGCAGAAGCAGACCTGGATCTGTTGACCATAACAGAATCATGGTGCACTGACAACCACAGCTGGGAAGTGCCATACAGGTTGTAACATGTTTAGAAAGGACAGGGCAGGAAAAAAGGAGGAGGGGTGGTTTTAAATGTAAGGGAAGGTATTGAGGCAACAGAAATACAAGGTTACAGCAGGGAGAAGGAGGGGATGAAGGTTCTTTGGGTTGGTTTGGAGACAAGGCCAGGTGCCTTCATACTTGTAGGGGTGGTGTACAGGCCACCAACACAGGGGGAGGATATGAACAGGGTTCTGTGGGGCGATAGGCAAAATGGCAAACAAAAGGGAAGTAATAATTAGTGGTGACTTTAATATACCACATGTGGACTGGAACATCTAGGCCAGAGCTACAACTAGGAGCAGGGTCATCCTAGACTCCCAGCAAGGGGTATTTCCCAGGTAACTGGTTAAAGGGCCTACTAGGGACAGGGCAGTGCTAGATCTGGTACTCCCAACAGGTACAACATTGCAGACATCACAGTCGGTAGTCCCCTGGGTTCAAGCAATCACTGTACAGTGTGGTGTGACATATGGATCAGAGAAGAGAGAAACCATACTAGGACAAGGGTCCTGAACTTCAAGAGAGCAGGTTTTAAACAAATGGGATACTGCCTCAGGAAATACCTTGAAAGGGGGAATAGCAGAGTGGGTTGGGGAGTGAAGGCCCAAGGGAACAGAATAAAGGAGGGAATTACAAGGGCAACAGCCAGCCTTTATAAAGGCAATAAGCAAGGGTAACAGGAGAAAGAGGCCACTGTGGTTCTCGAAGGAAGTGGCTAAGGCGGTAAAGGAGAAAAAAAAGCAGCTTTCAGAAAATACAAGGAGACCTAAATGGAGACAGACAGGGAGGTATAGCTAGTGAAATAAAGGGATGCAGGAGAGAAGGCAAGGGCAGCAAAGAGTCATACAGAAGAAAGGATCACCCAGGGGTCAAAAATAGGGATATGACTTTCTTCAAGTAACTGAGTGAAAAGGGGAAGGCAAGAGGCAGTACAGTGAAAATCAGGAGATCAGGAGGTGTGGGATGGGCAGAGGAATACCAAGAAAAATCTAAACTTTTACATGAATATTTCTGCTCAGTTTTCACAGTGGAGTGGGGGGCGGGAATCATGCATTAACAGGCACTGGGGGGGGGGAGACACATTAGTCCATTTATGGAAGAGAGAGTTCACTGGGGATTGGAAGCCCTTAAGGAAAACAAGACGATGGGGATGGACGAGATTCAGCCAAGAGTATTTAAGGTACTAAGCACAGTGCTAGCCGCCCTTCTGGCAATGCTATTTAGTGTCTCATTGGAGATGTGGTAGTTCCAGAAGAATGAAGGAGGGCAGATGTAGTCCCTCTGCACAAGAGTGGCAGCAAGAAGGAGGCCAGTAATTACAGACCAATCCACCTCACATCAGACATCACACACATCACACACATCAGGAAGTTAATGGAGTCCCTGCTGAAAGAGAGACTGATGGAGTACCTGGAGACAAATGGGCTGCATGACCACTAGTACCATGATTTCACAGTGGGAAGATGAAATCAAACAAATCAGATAGATTTCTTTCACGGGGTAACTAGGGAGGTGGATTGGGGAGGGCAGTGGATGGACCTATCTGGACTTCAGTAAGGTCGTAGACACTGTTCCACACAGGAGGTTGATAAAGAAACCCTGTAGCCTGGGAATGGAGCAGAAGGTGGTGTGCTGGGAATTAAACTAATTGAAAGACAGGAGACAGAGGAAGGTGGTAAATGGCAGTTACTCGAAGGATGGGGCAATGACCACTGAAGTACCACAGGAACTGGTACTAGGCCTTTTCCTTTTTTTATTTGGTAACTGGGTAGGTACACTGGTCCCAGGGCCCATTTTCAGGTATGACCCAGGCCACAAAAATGGCACATACAGTACAAAGACAGAGCAAATTACTTGAGCAATGCAAACATACAGTGCTTGAGAGTACAATACAGAAGGTTCAGCAATACAATACACGGGTAAGAAAAATTTAACTAGTGGACAGCAGCAGCAAAAGCAGGTAGTAGCACATCTAAGTCAGTGCAACAACAGTATATAAGTAAAACGGGGATACAGAACAGACAGCAGCTGAGGATTATAATCAACGAGTGGCAAGAGGAAAGACACTCGTCAGTCTAGTAGGGTGAGAAGCCAACCAAAACATCCACTCAGGCTAATATCAGGACGTGCACTTGCAGGCCAAGGCAGATAGAAGGGCATTTTTCAATTTGGTTTTGAAAACATGAGGGATTTGCTGGTCCACCGGCGCAGTAGTGCTACCACTTGTGGCGATGATGACCCAGAGTCAGGAACGAACTCAGGAGTCAGAGGGTCAGCCGGGGGGAGGAGGATCGAGCATCCCAAGGATTGCTCTCCTACTGTAAAGGGAGAGTGGGGTCGAGCTCGGCACTGGACTGGCCCCTGGTGGAAACCGGGGGAAAGACTGCCAGAGCTCAAAGAGATGGAGGGATGTGGCAGATGTCAGCACATGTGCCTTGATACCAGCACACACCACGTCCCCAAGGGGAAGAAAACCAGAAATGGTCTTGGTCGTGCTGGATGACCGGCGACCTCCAGACCAAGACTCTGAATGGTTCAGGCACCCACAAGTCTGAAATTGAAGTCCCAGTGGGTAAAGGGACTCACCCCTACTTGCCACCATTGAAGGGCACAGTGAGGGACTCCGGGAGAGAGGTAAGACCTGGGAGAAGTCGGGACGATGAGGCTAGGAGGATCGACATGACCGAGGGCTGACCACGACAGGGGGAGCACAAAGAATAAGTAAGAAAGAAAAAAAAAAGAAAACATGAGGGGTGTCTAATGAGTGAAATGAGGTTGATAGGCTATTCCAGAGCTTGGGGCAGTTTTGGAGAAGGCTCTCTGTCCCAAGTCTGTAGTAGTAGTAGTATGGGGATAGTCAAGTTGACTTTGTGAGGAGGTCCTCAGTTCCCGTGTATGGTGTTTGATGTTGAAAAATAAAGTTAAGGGGGAAAAGATACCATCATTGAGAGATTTATAGATAAGAGTCCCCATAAGAGGGTCCGGACGGACCTGTGGGGAGTGCCACCCGAGTGTTACATATAGTGAGTAGTGGTGGGTATTGTACAGGGCTAGCAAGAGAAATCGGCAAATGTTATTGAAGGTATTGTTTAGACATGAGAGTTGGCGAGACAAGATTTGAGACATGATGGGAGAGCAGTAATCAAGGAGGGGTAGGAGCGTGCCCCACCCAATAGCCAGACGCACATCAGGAGTCATAAGATACCACAGGCAATAGCAGGCACCCAGTTGTTGGTTAACCCATTTCACCGCTAACCCAATGTGATGTTGGAACATAAGAAAGGGGTCAAAGGTGACTCTCAAGTATTTGAAGGTGGAGACATGTTCAAGAAGGGATCCCTTTGGGGCCTGGATGCTGAGGGAGTTGATTTGGCCAGCAAAGCATTTAGCGAGCTTAGGCCTGGACCCAAATAGCATGGTTATTATTTTTTTTTTTAATTGACAAGTAGTCTGTTTGATGTGAACCAGTCGCAATGGAATTAAAGTCCTTGGAGAGGGAAAGAGATCATTGGATAGGCTATGCCTGGAGTTCAATGGCCAAGCAGCCAGCCACTCCCACTTCCTGAGCTATATAAGCAGTTCCTCTCAGTCTGTCCTCTGAGCTGGTTGGTGCCTTCAGGGCTGGCTGAGCCCCCACCCCCCTTGCTGCTTCTGCTTGTCTTTGCTGGATTTCTGTGTTTATTTTCCTGCTTCTGGTTTGTAGTTTGCCTTCGGCTGCGTGTGTGCTTCTTTTTTCTTTGTTTCCTGTTTTCTGTGTTTGTGTGTCTTTGACTTTCTTTTTTGGGGGGCTTTGTTTCTAAACTCCTAGCATATTGTTCCAGAGCTCCTACTGCTTGCTTTCAGTTATTCGCAACTCTCAAATTACTGCAATGCACCTACAATCATTATTTGTGTGTTTCAGCTCAACCATAGCTGCGCCATGTTGCATACTCAATTGATTTTACCTGACTCAGGCTTACACTGAACCTAGCTATGCAGCTCAATTATGCTGTCTCATTCTACTCACCTCATTGTAGCAGTTTCATTAAACTGCCTGGCTACACCTGCTTTCAAAGCATTGTGTCTCCTTATTTATGTTTATTGAAGTTACAACTCAGTGTACTCCATACAGATGTTGCTTTTATGTTTATTCACTCTGAGGTCAGCCAAAAAGCTCCTGCTGAGGCTGTTAATCTAACTTTAATATCTGCATGTGGTTCTCGGCCCTACCATCACTTTCTTGTTTGTCCTACGGTGGAGACTGGGAAGTGTTTGGGGAGTCGTGGCCCCATATGGCTAATTATTTCTGTTCTCAATCCTGCCTTCACCGCCAAAAATCCTCAGCGTATTTGTCACCTTGATTTGACTTTTAAATGTCTGACTGGCTTGCCCCACTATTCAGTGCTGTTTCATTGCTACTATGTTATGCAGACCTACGTGCAGGTCCACTTATTACTACTCTGTTTACTGACCTATATACAGGTCCATGCTTACTTACGCAATCGATTGCTCATGCCTACTGCATCCTCTCAACTTCAACCTCTGGGATGTCTGCTGCACTCAATCTGCTTTCGACCTTGCAAGGTCTCAGCACTCACTGCTCATTACGATCAACACACCAGTGCTCAATAAGTTCGACAGCTTCTCAGCTCTCAATCTAATTCTGGGGCATGCCAGCCATTCTATTTTGGCACAGGGTTCCTGCAGACAACGGTCTCGCTCTGCATTTAGTCCGCATCTTGAGCGTGTCCAACTTGGGGCAGGATCCTTCTCACCTGGCTCATAGCTGGAAATGTCCTAGCCCCGGGCTTGGCTTTAGCTGCCTGCTATGCGACAGCAGCTCCTGGTGTAGAATTTAAGACTAGCTGTGAAGAGTGGTTACGATGATCTCCTTTGGCTCTAGTGTTCCACTGTAACAGTTGTCCATTGGCTTTAGTGGTCTCCCTAGCAAGGCACCTTCACCGCATTCTCCCTACGACTGCCTCTGGTTCACCTGGTTTGAGTTTAGGGCGGGTAGGCCAGGTGAGTGCCTCAGCAGTCGTTGCTCTTCTCCTCCGCCTTGGTTGCATGTATTTTTGCAGAGTTTTCTCACTACCTTCCACAGCATTCCCACTAGAGGGTTTGAGTGAGAGCCTTCCTCCAAACTGGAATATTTTCCACCTCCCTTTAATTGGGTTTTCCAAATTGCAGCTGCTGAGCCGTCACTAAATAAACTATCCCAAGCCTGGAGGGAAGGCGACCTAGGCCTTGGATCCCCAGAGATTTCCTCCTCATAGGGTTTTTTTTCTCTTCTCTGTTGCCTCAGGTCATAACTGTTAGTTAGCATAGTAGTGTCCCCTAGTTTCTTTAGGTAGGTTCCGCTGTTGGATGGAGGTGGAAGATGTCCTGCTGTTCCCTATCTCCTTAAAGGATCCCCTCATTCTCAATGCAAACCATCAGTATCATGCTATGCAAACCTGGGCATTTCATTATGTTATCAAACTGAGCATCTCATTACGTTATCAAACTGCCTGTGCTTCTCTACTACTACTGCGTTACAGTTACTGCTCCTACTTCACAGTTAGTGCTTGCTCATAAACTTCATGTCACCTCATTCTTTAGGATATGATTGTACTACATTTCTTTTGGGGATTCCTAAGGTACCTTTAGCCACGAGAATCATCCTGTGGCACCTCTAGGGGTGGAACCTTCTCAGAGGGTTCCATGCCTTTCGTACCCCTACAGGGTGGTAATTCCTCTGGAATAGAGAGTGCGACTGGCCAAAACCAAACTAACACAGTTGCACAAGCATAACACTATACTGGCTGTGCAGGACATTGAATTGGATAGGCTATGCCTGGAGTTCAATGACCAAGCAGCCAGCCACTCCCACTTCCTGAGCTATATAAGCACTTCCTCTCAGCCTCATTGTGAAGAACTTTTTCTTTGCCCCACCATCCTCCCCTCCTCCTCCAGTGGCAGCACTTCCCTCCTTAGGGGGATTCCTAAGGTACCTTTAGCCATGGGGAATCATCCCGTCATTGCCTCTCAGGGTGGAACCCTCTCCGAGGGTTCCTTGCCTTTTGGACCCCTACAGGGTGGTAATTCTTCTGGAATAGTGTGCGAACGGCCAAAATCAAACTAACATAGTTGCACAAACATAACACTATACTGGGTATGCAGGACATTGAAGATAAGTTAAGTGGGCTAGTGTCACTCCTGTACTATATATATAAGATCGTCCACATACATGATTTTATGGCAGCCTGAACTGTCTCCAAGTAGGTAGTTAAAACACAGGGAGAAAAGGATGGGTCCTAGTATGGACCCTTGTGGGACTCCACTATGCACATCAAGAGGACCAGATACTAACCTGCCCCCCCTCCCTACGCAGACCCTTTGGGATCTTTTGGAGAGCTAATTTCTAAACCAATCTGTGGTACCCAATGAAAAGCTATAGGAAATAAGTTTGTGAAGGAGGATATCATGATCTACTAGGTTGAAAGCCTTAGAGAGATCGATGAATATTGCCCTAGTGAGCTTACCTCATCTGCTCTCCTTAGGAAGTGGTCAATGAAGCAAGCCAGCACAGTGGTAGTGCTGAAACCCTTATGAAAACTGTGTTGGTTGGGAGACAGCAAACCATATTTAGAGATGTGGTCAGAAATTTGCAAGAAGACAATTTTTTCAAGGATCTTGCTCAGGTGCGAGAAAATGTATACAGGTCTGTAATTATCCATGAGTTTCGGGTTGCCTGATTTAAATAGGGGAGCTACTTTGGCCTGTTTCCAAAGCAGGGGGATGGATGCGGTAGAAAGGGTCAGGTTAAATAGTGAAGCAAGGGGTCTGGCAATAAGGTCGGGGGACAATTTTAAGAACTGAGGGCAGAGACTGTCGCTTCCAGCACTGCCAGAGTTAGGGAGGGTCCTGAGGAGACGTCAAACTTCCAGAGGGGAAGTGACTTTAAAGTGGAAAGGAGAACAGCCAGTCATCTCAGCTCTCTTATTCACAGGGATAGGAGAAGCAACCTTGTGTGGGATTTTAGCAAAATAACTGTCTGGAATGGAAAATTTGATGTTCAAGGCTTCTGCAACTTTTGATGTCTCAGTTATGAATCCAGTATCCGTGAGCAGGTCCATAACATCTTCAGTGTCTTCATAAGTGATATAGCTGAGGGACTGGAGTGAAAGGTATGTCTCTTTCCAGATGACACAGAAATCTGCAACAGGGTGGATGCCCAGGAGGGAGTTGAGAGAATGCAGAGATCTGGGGAAAACTAGAGGAGTGGTCTAGAGAGTGGCAGCTGCGTTTCAATGCCAAAAAGTGTAAAGTCATGTGTAACCCCCCTGCAAATGGGGGTTCCCAAAAGACTTCCAGGAGCTTGCTTGAATGCTCCAAGCCTGAATGGTGTTTGGCATTTAAGCCATTTATCAGTGAGTGTTTTTAGAGCCTCTGGTACTGTCTCTTTAAGAGCTGTCTGCTTGCAGACATAATTAGTTTGTATGGGGGACTGTGTGCTTCTCTGAGTACCACTCGAGCTGCTGCCAATTCACTTCATTTTTGCAGTCACTAGGAGTGCAAAGGAACCTATCTGAAAGATGTAACTGTTTGCCAGAAATTATTTAGAGTAATAATGAAATTACAGTTTGTCTAACCTGCTTTTTGCAGTCAGAACTGTGTCTGCTAGTTCCCCATTCTAGTTTTGAACTGCTGAACTGGACCAATCAGTGTGGGGTAAGCTAGCTCTAAAATGGTGCCTTGGACGAATCAGAACTTGGACTCATAATCTGAGCCAGCCACAAGAGGATTGTATGGGCAGTGACTCTGGGAGATGTAGTTTAGACTTCAGTGCCTTTTGGACCAACAGCAGCAGTCTATTGTGAGTGACAGCCAATCCAGTCAAGAACTGGGAGGAACTCAAAGGAAATGCCGGTTTGTCGGTTGGAGTTTCAGTTGAGCTTTGGCAGTGAAGAAGGAAGGAGCCCTGTGCTTTTCAGTGCAGTTTTAGTCAAAAAACGGTAATAGGCCCAGAGTTCGGTCTGCAGCTTGTGTAACAGCTTGTTAGGACTGAATCCGTGCCCTGTGAAAAGAATCAAAGGATCTCTGAAGAGTAGAAACCAGGCTCACCCTGTAGAAGACTGGAGGAATTGCTGAAAATTACACTGGTCTGTCAGGAACTGAATCTGCTGTGTGTTCTCCGGTATTGTGCAGTAATTGCGATCGGGATACAGATGCAGCCTGCCTGGTATAGCTTTCTTTTATATGGATGTGTGAAGAGGTTTGTGTACCTCAAGTGAGCCCTGCTGACATTGAAGGACCCTATCTTATTTGGAGGTCGTGAGTACTAATTCAGGTCACTCCTGTTGAATTGCCACATTAAATCCAAATGGAATTACTGTACTGCTGACTGTTTAATTCTCCTTTTCTCTGTGTGAAAGGGCCCCTACCAGCTGCCACAGTTTGGACTAGCCACTAGGGCTTGGGTACCCAGGGACAGTAACTGATAGGGATAGGCCTGTGCACAGAGCCATAGGTAGATTATTAGAGTGATAAGCTAATTAACCTGATTTCCCTGTCCTTGTTATATCCCCTAAATAAATCAGAGCTGCTTGTTTCAGCAAGTTATACTGCCTGAGGTATTTGTCTATGTTAAAGTACTGTACTGTGATTGTTGCACTGTATCTCATTTCACAGGAGGTCCCAGTGCGGAACCAGACCTGGGGGTAAGTGTATACTGTGAAGGTAATTCTGATATATTGTGGGCCACTAGTGGGAAGAAAGGGGTTGCAGTGTCCCAGAGGGCTGTGACCAAGTTAGTTTAACTATTGCAAACCCTGACCTCTGGGTGGAGGCACCGCCATTGGATCCAGGCCCTCAACCTGTTAGTGGCAAATCAGGCAGGGGTAGTAGCCCCTGGGATAGCGCCATCTAGGGTTACATCTTGGAGGCTCACCGCTGGGATTGTGTGTCCTCTAGTGGCCATATTCTACGAACCACTGTTAAGAAAAAAATGGGTACCCGACAGAAGTGGCTGTGCACGGCTGGTGGAGTGGTGTACTGGGAGGAGATCGACCCCAAAATGCTATGCTTATCCTGGACATCCCCTGGTATCAATACGGACACTGTGCAGGAGTACTTTCCAAGGTGGAAGGTTTACAAAACCCTGTGGTGGTGGGTCGGCATGCTAATCTGCTCACCCACACTTTCCTGGCCCTAGTAGAGTTTAAGGATCCCATAGATAGCTCCAAAGTGCCACAGACCATTACCCCAGAGGAGCCCTCACTGCTTGGAGAGTGATAACTAAGGACAGTAAAGACCAGGGGAATCAGCCCCACCACTATCTGAAACTTTTGAGGAGAAATTTGCTGAATGGTTGCTGGGAGGGAAAACTGTGGAGGACTTGAAGAAACTATTCTTGCCACCTGGGGGTGTTCCTCCCCCAACACCCTCTCCTGCTCCAGTGCCCGTAATGGTGGCTGAACCAATGCAGACTCCTATCTCTGCACCTGCCATTAGTCACGACTCTTACCGAAGGTTGAGGATCTTCTCTGGCACCCTCCCCACCCCCCAAGGGGAGGATGACTGGGAGACCTGGATAGACTATGTTGCCCCCCAAGTGCTAGAATGGCAATGCTCGGAAGGCGAAAAGCGAAAGAGAGTTAGTGAGAGCCTCCGGGTCCTTCCTAGCTACCATCCGTGCTACACGGGCCAGTAACCCTGAAGCGACTACAGGCCTATCTTGAGGCCTTGGAGAATGTATGGGAGCCCAGATTCTGATGAGGACCTATGGTGGAGAGTAAGAGATGCACAACAGTACCAAGGGAGTTGTTGTCTGTGTATGTATCTCGGCTGGAAAAATTGTTGCAAGAATGCCTCAGAAAGGTAGTTTGCCAGCGATTGAACTGGACCGAACCAGGCTGGACAGGATCCTTAAGTCTGCCCCTTCTCAGAACTGCTGTTGCTTCAAGTTCGCCTGGCAGATCGACTGGAATCCCCACCCTCCTATGATGAGTTAATGAGAGAATTCGAGAGTTGAGAAAAGACGACCGGGAGGGACCTCACCAATAGCTGCTGCTACGACCCGAGTGACTGAGGTGACCCATCAAGTGAAGTTCAGGGGCAGAGGTTGGCAGTCAATGAGTGCTCTGACAAGGAAAAGATATGTCACAATGGGGCGAACTGTTGAGAGAGATCCGGGAATTCAAAACAGTCCCTTTATGAAGGCCACGCGCAAGTACAGGCCCTGACCTATATCCGACTGCATCTGCTATGGGGGTGGGGTACCCACCATGTATCTCTTGCTGATAACAGCTCGAACTCGATTCCTTGACCATGGAAGTAGAAACTGACGAGATGTCTCCAAATGCTTATCACGCCGAGACAGAGATGGCACCAAGGTTTCCAGTTAGTAATACCCCGCCCTGGCTCCCAGTGTGGCGCCCGGCCAGCTCAAACTCCAGAAAGTATGTTTTGCTATAATTGTGGGAAAGATGGGCACATGAAAGGGAATGCCAGTCCCCAAAGACACTCAACAAAGTTGCATATAGGCTACAAGGAGAGCTTGGAGAAGAAATCAGTGGCTAAGAGGTGCACGACATGATCCCAGTGAGGGCACCAAAATGCTAATTCACGCCCTTTTGTGGCAAGGTCAGTTGCCCAGGCCCCCACTACCGCCTCCAGACTGGTCCAGAATAGTGGGTCCCTCCATGAGACCACTGTAAAGGTGAATGGAGTGTCTACAAGAGCTGTATTAGACAGTGGCCCCAAGTGACAATTATGTTCCAGGATTGGTATCAGAAGCATTTGTCAGACGTACTCCTTACAACCATTAGAAGGACTGCATGTATGGGGTTAAGTGAGAAGGCCTACCCTTATTCCGGGTATATCCAAATTTAGTTGTCTTTCCCACCTCCGTGGCTGGAGTGGCTTACCAAGTAGAGACCCTAGCCTTAGTGTGTCCCCCACTGGACTGTATGATGGTGTCCTTTGTTGATTGGAACAATGCTCATATGTTCGGAAGGCTGGCACAGTTGTGTTATGAAAAACAGGGGTCAAAGACTAGTAGAGCTTTAAGAGTTCCGGCTTTAATTAAGAAGGCCTATGAGGCACAGAGAGATGCTGAAAAAACAGAACCAGAGGAACCGGTCGGAATTGTATGGAAGAAGGATCCTGAGTCTCTGATCCTGGCGCAAATGCCCAGTGTACCTTACAGGAGAGGTCCGTGTTAGAAAGGATGTTAAGAATAAAATATTAATGTTGGATGCACCAGGCGATGGAAAATTGCCAGAGGGACTGCTGGTCAAGCCTAGTATTTTGCCTGCTAGAGCCCATGCTTATGCCAGAAGGGTAATGGTCCAAGTTCATAATGTGTCTGAAAGAGACATTCGAGGTAAACAGAGGTTGCATCCGGCTAATGTGCATTGTGCAGACACTGCAGTGCTACCCAGCAAGAGTTCAAGGAAGAATGATAGAGTAACGCCTGACTTGTTTGATTTCTGCGACTCCCCGCTGCCAGCTGAATGGAAAGTGAGGATCAGTGAGAAGCCTGCCCAGAGAGACCAGGTGTTTTCTTTAAAGGAATGGGATGTAGGATGCGCAAGGAGCTGAGCACAATATCCGGCTGCATGACGAAAGACCATTTCGTGAGAGGTCTCGACGCTTGGCACCTGCTGACATAGATGATGTGGGACGGCATCTGCAAGAGATGTTAGCTGCTGGTGTAATACAAGAATCCAGAAGCCCTTATGCTTCCCTATTGTGGTAGGAGGAAAAAGAATGGAACAGTAAGGATGTGTGTGGATTATCGCACTAAACCGGCGGACTATCCCTGATCAGTACACAATGCCCCGCTGATTCAGGATGCTTTGACTGCCCAATGGGAGCAAGTGGTTTCTGTGCTGGATCTCCGCAGTGGGTACTACCAGATCCCGATGGCCCCAGAGGACCGTGGAGAAGACGGCTCATCTCGTCCACTTGGCTTCTATGAATTCATGAGGATGCCTCTGGATTTCATGCAGGTGCCCCAGCCACTTTCAACGATTGATGGAGCGGCAGTGGGGGACATGAACTTACTAGAGTGCCTGGTATACCTAGATGATGTTATTGTGTTTGGCAGCTCACTGGAGGAACATGAGAGCAGATTATTTAAGGTATTGGACCGACTGGAGGACTTTGGCCTTAAACTGTCCATTGATAAGTGTCAATTCTTTCAAACATCAGTAAAGTATGTGGGACACATAGTATCCACCGAGGAATAGAGACCGACCCAAGTAAGTTGAGGCCTTGACCACCTGGCCACAGCCCAAAAATCTAAAAGAACTGCAAAGATTCCTGGATTCTGTGGTTATTATCGTCGCTTTCATCAAGGACTATTCAAGAGTGATCCGCCCTTTACTTAACCTTACTCAAGGGTATCCCCAACCCACAAAAATACATAAAAGTCAGCGTCCTCAAGACTGAAAGAGTGTATTTTCATCCGAGTGAAGTATTTGGGGCCCGCTGGACCTTGATTGTGAGACTGCTTTTCATGAGATCATATATCAACTTACCCATGCTCCAGTGCTGGCCTATGTCGATCCAAGAAAACCTTACGTCCTGCACACTGATGCTAGCTTGCAAGGGTTGGGGGCTGTGTTGTACCAAGAGCACGAGAATGGCCTGAGACCAGTGGCCTTTGCCAGTAGAAGCCTGACCCCATCCGAAAAGAACTATCCTGTACATAAGTTAGAGTTCCTAGCTTTGAAGTGGGCTATTGTTGACCAATTCCATGAGTACTTGTATGGGGCTTAAATACTAGTAAAAACTGACAATAATCCTTTGACCTATGTGCAGACCTCAGCTAAGTTGGATGCCACTGGCCATAGGTGGCTTTCTGCATTATCTACATATGACTATGCTCTCGAATACCGAGCAGGTCTGAACCACATAGATGCTGATGCTCTCTCCCGGAGGCCTGTTCCCCAGAATGATTGGGTCCGATTGGCAGAACCTGACATTCGGCACTCGCCGAAGTTTGACAGGAGGAACAATGTCCACGGACGCAGTGACTGCATGGTGGATTGCTTGGAGCTCTGAGAATTGCATACCTGCTGCTTATTGCCACTTTTCTGCAATAGGACATTGCACTGCCTCAGCTGGACAATGACAGTACGCGGGCTCAATCCTCACGATCCCATGATCAAAGCAGCTTTAGAAGCCCTCTATGCAGGAAAAGATGTGTCCAAATTACGCCCACTGATTGGAGAACTGCACTGTTATACAAAGAAGGTCCTAAGTTGAAACTGATCAATAAACTGTTATACAGAGAAAGTAGACAGGGGGACAAGTAGACAAACAACTGGTGCTGCCCACTGCCTTCGAGACTCAGTACTGAGGTCCTTGCACAACCACATGGGGCACCTTGTATAGACAGAACACTTGACTTGGTGAGATCCAGATTCTATTGGCCTAAGATGGGGCTGATGTGAGCACCACATTCGAACTTAGTAGTCGCTGCTTACAGAGGAAAGCTTTGCCCCAGAGGGCTGCCCTCTTGTTAACATCACCACCAGTGCACCCATGGAGCTGGTCTGTATTGATTTTCTGAGTTTGGAGTCAGATCAAAGAAATATCAGTAATGTGTTGGTGGTCACTGACCATTTCACGAGATATGCCCAAGCTTTCCCACCAAAGACCAGAAAGCATCCACTGTGGCCAAAGTACTTGTAGAAAACTTTTTGTTCACTATGGGGCTCCACAAAGAATCCATTCTGATCAAGGAGAGACTTTGAGAGTCGCCTGATCAAAGAGATGCTTTCTCTGTGGGGAGTGCGAAAGTCCAGAACCACTCCTTACCACCCCCAGGGGACCCACAGCCTGAATGTTTCAACCGCACTTGGTATAGATATGCTAGGCACCCTGCACCCAAAGGACAAGCCTAGATGGAGCCAACAAATTAGCACCTTGGTACATGCTTATAACTGCACCAAAAGTGATGCCACTGGATTCTCCCCTACCGCCTGATGTTTGGAAGAGAAGCTGACTACCAGTAGATGTGTGTTTTGGGTCTCTCCTGATGGGGTTCAAGCTGACAACTATTTACAGTATGTGCAAAAGTTAAAGGCCCAGCTAACTCATGCGTACTAACTGGTTCAAACCATGGCTGCCAAAAGAAATCTGGCCAACAAAGAAAGGTATGATAAAAGGTGAAAGCACAGGAACTCCAGGAGGGAGATCGGGTATTGCTAAGAAATCTGGGACTGTATGTCAAGTACAAGATTGCTGGACAGATGGCACCATCTCCTCACATTGTAGTGGGCAAACTAGATGATCTGCCAGTGTACAAAGTAAGGCCTGAGAATAATTCAAAAGATGTAAAACAATGCATAGAAATCATTTACTGCCCATTGGACAAATCTTAATTGAGTCTGAGCCCTAGAAGATGCCCCTCTGGACCAGTGACTAGAGCTGCTGCTAAGAAAAGATCAAGAAAGTCTGCACCTACAGAAGCAAAGTTAAAGTGTTCCCTCCACAAGTCCCAGTTGAGCATGACTGTCAGTCCATATCGGAAGAAAGTGAGAGGACTTGAATACTATCCTTCTACTAACTGAGTCAGTTGTTTCGGGCAATCCCAGTCAATACTGGAGATGAAGCTGGGCCTTCTGGACTGTCCAAGCCCCCAGCTTCGTCCCTGGAGCCAATGCTCCCAGAAAGTGAAGTGCAAAGCATCAGATCAGATGAATTGGGATCATTGTGCATGGTTGAACTGTTTGAGCTTTCAGGAGGAAAATGATAGATTGGGGCAGACTGGTGATACACCAACAAGAAGAGTATTTTGAGTGCCCTGACAGTCCACTGCCAGTGTCCGAAAGCTCCATGCGAGCCAAATGTTGTGGACTCAGAAACTGTAACTCCTGAGCTGAAAGTGCCCCAAGTTCTAGCCTCTACCCCATGGAGACTCCTGACAAGTGAGGACAATGCTGAAAATGAGGCTCAGAGTGCAGAGACTATAACAGTTCCCCTAGAAAGACTGGTCGAGCTGTAAAGCCTGTGGTGCACCTCAGTTATGATTCACTTGGGAGGCCGTGGACTTGCTCTCTCAATGTTGTCCATAAAGGAGTGTATGTGTCCCCGAGCTCATTGCCCAAACTGAGCATCAGTGCTAACTCCAAGTTACTTGTGTTGCCCTTCTATATGGTGCCTTGCCCCATCCAGCCCCAAGGTAACTGATAGGAAGGGCCCTCTCTTCAGGTTTCATGTACAAGAGGTAATAACTTGAGTTATGGTACAATGTGTATGTAATACTGTGTAAAGAGGACGACTGCAATGTTTCTGTGAAATGTGTTCTTGGTAAAATGATATATTGACTGATGATTACATGTGCGAGCCTAATGCAAATGTATATGGTTGCAGTTGAAACTTAAGGGTACTTGCTTGACGCGGACGCCAGCTTTCCCAGGCCTAGGAAGGGTGTAACCCCCTGCAAATGGGGGTTCCAAAAGACTTCCAGGAGCTTGCTTGAATGCTCCAAGCCTGAATGGTGTTTGGCATTTAAGCCATTTATCAGTGAGTGTTTTAGAGCCTCTGGTACTGTCTCTTTAGAGCTGTCTGCTTGCAGACATAATTAGTTTGTATGGGGGACTGTGTGCTTCTCTGAGTACCACCTCGAGCTGCTGCCAATTCACTTCATTTTGCAGTCACTAGGAGTGCAAAGGAACCTATCTGAAAGATGTAACTGTTTGCCAGAAATTATTTAGAGTAATAATGAAATTACAGTTTGTCTAACCTGCTTTCTTTGCAGTCAGAACTGTGTCTGCTAGTTCCCATTCTAGTTTTGAACTGCTGAACTGGACCAATCAGTGTGGGGTAAGCTAGCTCTAAAATGGTGCCTTGGACGAATCAGAACTTGACTCATAATCTGAGCCAGCCACAAGAGGATTGTATGGGCAGTGACTCTGGGAGATGTAGTTTAGACTTCAGTGCCTTTTGGACCAACAGCAGCAGTCTATTGTGAGTGACAGCCAATCCAGTCAAGAACTGGGAGGAACTCAAAGGAAATGCCTGGTTTTGTCGGGTTGGAGTTTCAGTTGAGCTTTGGCAGTGAAGAAGGAAGGAGCCTGTGCTTTTCAGTGTGCAGTTTTAGTCAAAAACGGTGTAAGGCCCAGAGTTCCGGTCTGCAGTTTGTGTAACAGCTTGTTAGGACCTGAATCCGTCCTGTGAAAAGAATCAAAGGATCTCTGAAGAGTAGAAACCAGGCTCACCCTGTAGAAGACTGGAGGAATTGCTGAAAATTACACTCGGGTCTGTCAGGAACTGAATCTGCTGTGTTTCTCCCGGTATTGTGCAGTAATTGCGATCGGGATACAGATGCAGCCTGCCTGGTATAGTGCTTTCTTTATATGGATGTGTGAAGAGGTTTGTGTACCTCAAGTGAGCCCTGCTGACATTGAAGGACCCTATCTTATTTGGAGGTCGTGAGTACTAATTCAGGTCGCCTCCTGTTGAATTGCCACATTAAATCCAAATGGAATTACTGTACTGCTGACTGTTTAATTCTCCTTTTCTCTGTGAAAGGGCCCCTACCAGCTGCCACGGTTTGGACTAGCCACTAGGGCTTGGGTACCCAGGACAGTAACTGATAGGGATAGGCCTGTGCACAGAGCCATAGGTAGATTATTAAGGTGATAAGCTAATTAACCTGATTTCCCCTGTCCTTGTTATATCCCCTAAATAAATCAGAGCTGCTTGTTTCAGCAAAGTTATACTGCCTGAGGTATTTGTCTATGTTAAAGTACTGTACTGTGATTGTTGCACTGTATCTCATTTCACAGGAGGTCCCAGTGCCAGAACCAGACCTGGGGTAAGTGTATACTGTGAAGGTAATTCTGATATATTGTGTGGGCCACTAGTGGAAGAAAGGGGTTGCAGTGTCCCAGAGGGCTGTGACTGTTACTTTAACTATTGCAAACCCTGACCTCTGGGTGGAGGCACCCGCCATTGGATCCAGGCCCCTCAACCTGTTAGTGGCAAATCAGGCAGGGGTAGTAGCCCCTGGGATAGCGCCATCTAGGGGTTACACATGCATCTAGGGTGGGGAAACCTGGAGGCTGTGTATAAGATAGGGGGAGGTACTTACAGTTATTGAGCAAGAAAGGGACCTTGGAGTAACCATATCTTACGATCTCAAGGTTGCAGGGCTATGCAACTGGGAAGCAGACAAGGTAAGCAGGATGCTGGTGTACTTTGGGAGGGGGATCTCTAGCAGTAGAAGGGAGGTGGTGTTGCCCCTGTATCGTTCACTTGTGAGACCCCACCTGGAGTACTGTATCCAGTTCTGGAGGCCATACCTCCACAAGGACATTGATAGTGTGGAAGCAGTCCAGAGGAGGGTACTAAAATGGCACAGAAGTTCCATGAGAAACCATATGAGGAGAGGCTGTGGGAACTCAACATGTACTGAGGAGAGGAGAGAAGAGGAGGAGGGAGGAGGGAGGAGGAGGGAGGGAGGAGGGACATGATTGAGACCTAGGAGTATCTTATGGGGTGAACAAGATGAAGGAGGGGTGTCTCTTTAAAAGGAGGAGCAGCACCAGAAGACAGAGGCATGCTATGAAGCTTAAGTTGGGGGGGGGGGGGAGTTTAAGAGGGATGTAAAAAAATACTACTTCACAGAAAGGGTGATGGACACCTGTAGAAGCCTGCCAGAGGAGGTGGTGGGAGCAGACAGTGGAGAGATTCAAGCATGTGTAGGATAGACACACTGATACAACAGACAAAGGTAAGGGAGGAGGGAGGGACACCTGTGACCAAACTGAGTCCAGGTTATAGTGTCATGCAAAGAAAACAGGGCAGACTAGATGGGCCTACCAGTCCTTTTGTGCCAACACATTGTATGACTCTATGTATCTTAGCGGACTTGCTTTTCTTTTTGGTGTGTATTTCAGGTTACTCTGCTCGTTTTCAGCCGGATTTTCAGTAACTTACAAATTTTGTTTTTTTGTCAAAGTGACTTTTATCACAATTTGTAAATGTTTATGTTTATGCAGTAAATTCATCATTAAAGGCACTAAATGGTAAAGCAAATAAATTCCTCAGACTTTCACGATGCTTTTACAGCTACTTTTTGGTTTTCTTAAAAAAAAAAACAGTAATTACAAAACATAAACTATAGGGTGTTGATATTCATTTTTTTTGCACACCCTCAGCATGTGACACCATCACATTCTGGTGGAGCCCTTGGCAGACCTGTTCAATGCCTCCCTGGTCTCAGAAAGTGTACCTCAGGTCTGGAGAATGGCTCAAATGGTACCCCTCCATAAGAGTGGTCCCAAAGACGAACCAGGAAACTACAGGCTGGTAAGCCTCATATCCATTATGAAAAAACTGATGGAGACAATCCTGAAAGAGAGGCTGGTGTCCCTTCTGGAGACCAATGGGCTGCAGGATGTTAGGCAGCATGGGTTTGTCATGGGCAGATCCTGTCAGACCAACCTGGAGAATTACTATGGCTCGGTAACTAGACAGTTGGACAAGGGCCATGCACTGGGTGTCCCGTTTCTGGACTTCAGTAAGGCATTCGACTCAGTGTTGCATGGGAGGCTGGGTAGTAAGCTGGCAGGTACAGGGGCAAAAATAGTGGGATGGGTAGTAAACTGGTTACAGGGAAGGCAGCAGAGGGTGGTGGTAGGAGGGGAGCTCTCACCTCTGATGGCAGTGACAAGCAGAGTACGGCAGAGCTCAGTTCTGAGACCAGTGCTGTTTGGGTTGTTCATATCAGACATCTCAATGGGCATCAAGAGCAAGATCAGTTTGTCTGCAGATGACACCAAGATGAGAGCAGTAGTGGATGACCTAGGGGGTCGCATGGGTTGCAGGCTGATCTGTGAAAATTGGAGACATGGTAGGACACCTGGCAGTTGGGATTCAATGCCAAAAAGTGCAAGTTGCTACATTTTGGGGCAAAAAAAGAAGGAGCTACCAGGTTGGGGGGGGGGTTCAGCTATCCATGACACAGGAGGAGAAGGATCTGGGGTGATTATAATGGGCGTAATAAACAACCCAGCACAATGCATGAAGGCAGCTGCAAAGGCCAACAAAATGCTGGGTTATATTGTCAGGGGTATACGCTACCGGTCAAAAGTTTTAGAACACCCCCATTTTTCCAGCTTTTATTGAAATTTAAGCAATTCCAGTCCAGTGAATAACCTGAAATGGTACAAAGGTAAGCGGTAAACTGCTAGTGGTTAAAAAAAAGTTTACATTAGCAAAAACTGCTTTAGAGAAATTTCAAAGAAAGCCAAGGTGTCAGTGAGTACAGTTTCCTACACCATCAAAAGGCACTTGGAAACTGGAGGAAACTCTGACAGGAAGAGGTCTGGCAGACCCAAAGCCACAACAGAATCAGAAGACAAGTTTCTGAGAGTCAACAGCTTGCGTGATAGGCGGCTCACAGGACAACAGCACAGAGTGACTGGCACCCTGAACCAAAAGGGCTACCACAGCATTTTGCAGCGCCATGCAATACCTCTGGTCTACGCTTAGTTGGTCAGGGGTTCATCCCTACAGCAAGATAATGACCCAAAACATACCTCAGGCTATGTCAGAACTACCTTCGAGGAAAAGAACAAGACGGTAGGCTTCAAATCATGGAATGGCCAGCACAGTCTCCAGACTTAAACCCCATCGAGCTGGTTTGGGATGAACTGGACAGAAGGGTGAAAGCAAAGCAACCTACAAGTGCAACACATTTGTGGAACTTCTGCAACAGTGTTGGGAAGAACTTCCCGAACAATATTTGATGTACACTGTAGGAAGAATGCCACGAGTGTGTTCGGCGGTTACAGTATATCTGCAAAAGGTGGCTACTTTGATGAGTCAAAAATTTAGATTAAATTTTGTTAAAATGATTCTGATTTCTTTTTTATCTCCTATTGTTTATTTGTTCTATGCTTTAATTTCAGAGTACAGTGAGACATTAACCTGTGTAAATTTCAATAAAAACTGGTAAAATGAGGGTGTTCCAAAACTTTTGACCGGTAGTGTATCTTCAAGGAGAGGGGAGGGGAGATGATCCTGCCGTTGTATAGGTCACTGGTTAGGCCACACCTGGAATACTGCATGCAGTACTGGCACCCATACGTGAAGAGGGACATTAGGTTACTGGAGGGGGTGCAGCGCCGGGCAACAAAGATGATCCAGGGAGTAGGGGACATACCCTACGTGAGCAGGCTGAGGGAGTTGAACATGTACTCACTGGAGGGAGGAGAGATGGGGGGATATGACTGAAACCTTCAAGTACATGAATGGAATAAACAAGACAGGCACGGAGGGACTCTTCAAGTTAAGGGAGGGTAGGGACACTCGATGTCACAATCTCAGATTGGACGGGGGAAGGTTTAGGAAGGAAATGAGAAGACACTTTTTTATGGAGAGAGTGGTGTCTGGGTGGAACACGTTGCCTGTGGAAGTGGTAACCTGTAGAACAGTGGACTGCTTCAAAAGGGGATGGGATAGGGTAAGAGGGAGGGTCAGGCGAGGGGAGGGAGGGACAGCTGCAGTATAAGGGTTGTTAGCTGCAGACTCGATAGACCATAAGGCCTTTATCTGCTGGCAAATTCATATGCATGTACTTGTGCTTTGCACTCGTGGTTTTGTGATATCACACATCTTGGATGTGTAAAAACAACTGATAATGTACAACACCCCATACATTATTGCACATATATGACCTTTGAGACTGTCTCATTTACAACGGTATTGTGGTGTGCTATACTGCCAGATCATATCAGGAATAAGGAACTTCAGGGTGTGTGTCATGTTAAGATAATGTCACACCTCATGTATATTGAGAGGCATGAGACACAGTCGAGTGCCTTCAAACATCAAAGAGGTATATTCACTGGCATAGCACATCGCCTGGAGTGTCTCATTAAAATTATAAAATGGATCCTGTAGAATTTGGAAAAAAAAGGGCTTTTCTGTAGGTACTTTCTGTTTTGACCAAGCTGTTGTACATGAGGTACTATCGTGGGGGGGGGGGAAGCTACCTCTAGATTAATCAGCTTTCTGGATTTTTTATTTTTATTTTATAATATTATTTTATAATATTTTAAAGTTGCTGTTTTCATTTTAAGATGAAAATGTGTTATGTATAAAATTGTTTATCATTTTTATGCTACATCGACTGTGGCCATCTATGTAAATAGACATTTGCTGTTCACAGATATACCTGAGATATAAACAAATCAAATCAAACAATATTTCTATAATTTGCATAAGAATGGAATTCCATCTGGTCATTATCCACTGTATTTTGCTGGCTTGTCTTATGTGTGTGGTGCTGTTTGCTGTCCATCTATCATTTTCTTTGGACCTCCATGAAAGTGAAGTGGCATACCTCATACAGCTATCCCAGTGGGAAAAATTTTAAACAAATAAGTAAGGCACCTGAGCAAAAACCCTACATTAAAGGACTGGCAAAGGATGATTGTTATATAACTAGCAGACCTTCAGACTGTTAGACACAGATAAGCAAAGACAAAGTAAGGTTAGAATGAATGCATAAAGAAAGCCTTTATCGTTAATGGTCACGATGACCCAAATGCAGCTACAACAAGCACTCTTGGCAGACAGCATCTCTCAATCCTTTCACCCTCACCTTGCCCCGAAGGTATAGCCAATTCCTCATCTGTTTGCCATGACCTTCTTTTTTATTTCCAGACTTTTAAAGGTGTTGAAATTACACTCTTATAATGCTCTATAAGTAATTCTTTTTCACTACTGCACATGTCCAAAATACATATATGACACACCTGTTCCTAAAATAATATTCCCATTACCTGAGTGTTAAATAAATGCTAAATCCTGTGAACAGCTATCTGCAGTGAGGCATCAAATGGAATTCATCAGAGTAACAGAGTTAGATTATTGATTATTCAGACTAAAACAAATGGAACTAGAACTGCAAACATAAGCCCAGTCACATTTTTCCCCCATTCAAGTCCAAGCATAGCTTTTACGTTTTGTTTTTTTGTTAAATTTTTCTTGGGGAAACACAAAGTCGATAATGCACGTTTAACAGTCTTCTGCTCATGAATGCATAGTAAGGGTGCATGAAAATAGGATTCTTTGTCATTTGTTTCATCTGTTTAAAAAATTAACATAAAGAACAGTGAACACAAAGGCAACTTTTAAAAGGCTGAAATTGGATTAGGCGCTTTATTATGAGTTTCGTTTTCCAAGTCCATACAAAATAAAGTATAGTGAAAGACTAGGAGTCAGAGATTCAGAATATTTGCATTTGCAATTGGATTGCTCATGCAAATCGTAAATCCTTTTTTTTTTTGTAAGGAAGTAGCTGGTCATAGTCTACAAGGACATCGCTCAAATATGTTTTAAGATTTGGTGGGGATAACAAAATTGTAAATGCAAAAACTTTAGATATCATTCCCCTTCTTAAAAGAAGTATGATAACAGATAGTCTGGGAAATGCTGGAAAGATTCTGAAACAGAGAAAGCTGCCCCCCCCAACACACATTCATACTGTGTACTAAGCATGTAGGTTTCTAAGTCTGGGAGACAGTGGGAAGAGTTCACAGAAAATAATAGGGGCGTATGAGAATAGACAGAGATCTTTAGAGGGATACCTCTGCCTATGGCATTTTCAAACCAGAAATCCATCCAAATTGTTAGCATCCAAATGTTCCTTCCAAAAAAAACACAACTGCACAATGAAAATGACATAAATCAGATCTGCATCATGTTTTTACTGCAAATCATGACCGTTGGCATAAACAAACCTATCTTTTACAAATAATAGCGGGGCTTCTTGGACAGTCTGACCCTTTCGAAAATCTGGCCCACAAAATGTAGCAGCACATCATCTGCTGAGTGCCTTAACAGGATGGACTGCATAAAGCACAGAATTATTTACTTCCTGAAATGTATCACTGGAACATAGTAAAAAAAATCTCATTTAACTGGAGGGGAATGGTGGGGTACAGTGAAGAGATTCCCCAGATGAAGAAGATCACACACATTGCGGAACTACAGTACAGAAGGATGCTTTTGACAATAAAATAATAGTTTGGGGGGTACTCATCTTGAGGATAACTAATTTTGTTCCTGAAAGAAACATTTTGAAACACATATGACTTTTAAGGAAATATGTAGAGCTGTAAGAGACACAGTATGGATAAAAAGAGTTAAAACCTAATTAACTGGCTGAGGGTAGAGAATTTCTTTCTTCAGAAATAAGCACTTATTGTAAGAAAAAAATAATATACATATATACATATACTCATTTACATAATGTCTGTGATAATACAGATTGACCAATAAAGGCATTTATTTTCTTGGCATTCAGGGCCAAAGTGGAAATAAATAATTTATTTTCACTTCAACTAACTCAACAATGGATGTTTTCACACAAGCTGCACCAGCACCTTAATTATGCAGCACGGTTTATCACTGCAGAGCTGCATCAACTGCTTCGAGAATTATGCAGCATGTTTCAACACTGCAGATCACCTTACCAACCTAGTCAGGTGATGTCAATGTATAAATGACATATGCCACGGGCTCCCTCAAAATGAATGCATTACTTCTTGGTTTGGGGGGTTTCCTCTATATGCCTCACTCAAGGCTTCACCACTCACAAAGCCAACAAGTTAAAATTTATTTTGAGGCTGCCCTTGGCATATCCTATTGGTGTTAAACTAAATTTCAGTGCCTTAAAGGCTGTGCTGACGTTAGGGTAATGCATCAAGCAATCAGTTAAACACCAAACCAAGCATTCGCCAAGTATCAGGAGACCTTTTTCTTCACTTTACCTTCACATTTACCTAATTGTGAAAATTTGCACTTCAACCTAAATGAAGATTTTTGCAACAAATGTCCTTTCTTTCTTTAAAGCAATATTCTATTTCATTTTAAAATTATACAAATGTCTGGCATTATACTGTTTAAGGATGGCAGTCCCTGGTATGTAGTGGAAACAGTAACATTTTGCCTGTGTCGTTATCACAGTCTGCAGTAGTGTTAGTCAGACAGCAGCTGGTCAAAGACGGGAGTGGATGATTGTGTCAGCTGCCATGTGGGGAGATCTTTTACTGGGGCAGCCGCAGTGATTATGGGCTCCAAGTGCTAGCCTCAAGAAGCTGGAGCAGGTGGTGGGAGAAACATTTCTTTGAAGCCATTTCCACACAAGGGGGATGGTCTTTCAGTGTCGGAATGTGGGGCACAATTGGGACACTAGCATGTCAGTGGGGATGGCCACATTTTATTTATTTATTATGGTGGTGAGAGGGCCACAATTATTGCAACACTTATGATAGGCTCCCAGTGTCAGAAAAGAAACTAAGCAAAAAGTCTTTACATAACTGGTACTGGGCATGGGCTACTGATGCCATGTTTTAAACAACTAAGCATAATTTGTAGTCGTAATTTGTAAGCCATCAGGCAAATTAATTTTCTCCATCTAGTGTGTGTGTGTGTGTGTGTGTGTGTGTCTGTGTGTGTGTGTGTGTGTGTCTGTGTGTCTCTGTGTGTGTGTGTGTGTCTGTGTATTTATTTGTATGTATTTATCTGGTAACCGGACAGGTACACTGGTCCTAGAGACTGTCTTCAGGTATGACCCGGGCCACAAAGATGGCACACATGTCTGCATATTGTAGCTGTTGAGATCATGCCAATAAAGAGCATTAGTGTTAAAGGGAACCTTTTCTTTTTAGGTTAAAGTACACTTGGCTATCACTTCAACTGCTGTTTTTTTGCTTTTTTGGTTTTGCAGTTGGCATAACTTTCCTGACAGCAAATTATTTCAGCCCTGTCCATAGTACTGAAATGTTTCCTTGGACATTTCAAAAACTGGGTTTTGTGCATGGTGTTTGGAACTTCCAGACTGTACACTGATACAGTGATTACCAAACCCAGTTCCAAGGCAGCACTGCACCACCGATGCAAGGCATTGCAGTTGCTGCAGTGCGTAAAAACATAGATAATGTCAGCAAAGAAACAGACCGTCAGCCCATCCAGTCTGCCCTGTTTTCCCATACCCCATCACCAACTGGCTGGCTTTCTTGCCTCCCCCTTTGCTCCCTGCTGTACTGCCACCCACTGAGTAACTATTATGCCCTTTACTCTGTCCCAGACATGCTTGAACCCATTAATGTTTTTTGTGCCCAACACCTCTGCCAGTAGGCTGTTTCATGTCTCAACCCCTCTCTCTGTAAAGAAAAATGTTCTCACATCCTTCCCGAATCCCCCCTCCCACCAGCTTCCAGTCATGTCCATTGGTTTGCGACTTGCCATTCCTAATGAATCATTTCTCAAATTTTCCCTTTTTCATTCCTTTTAGGAACTTGAAGTCTCTATCATGTCACCCGTCCCTTCTGGCTTGCTTTGATGACATGTTCAGTGACCTGAGCCGATTCTCTAGGATCCTGAATCATGTTAGTAACTCTACGCTGCACTGTTTCAAGCCTGTCTCTGTCTTCGCTCAGGTAGGGACTCCAGAACTGGGCACAGTATTCCAGATGGGGACTCACCAGTGATCTACAGAGAGCTAATACTGACCCTTTCCAGCTCCTATTCAAAACCCTTCCAAATCCAGTACCTCCCCAACATTCTTTGTGCCTTGCTGTATGCCTTGTTACATTGGCTATTTTGTTTTAAGGAATCTCTTATGATGACTCCCAGGTCCCTTTCATCTGAATTAGTGTCAAGCTTAACCTCTCCCATCCAGCATTCCGTAATGAGGGTTCTTGTTCCCTATGGCATCACCTTGTACTTTTTGGCATTGAATTTCAACTACCAAACCTTGGACCACCTCTCTAACCAGCCCTTCCCCAACAATCAAAGCCACCACAGTCGTACTCTACCTCTAGTCAGGATGGTACATGTGTTTCTGCAAACAGCAGGTAATCTGTACTCTACCTCCCACAGAGCTGAGCATTTTCTTTCCATGAGGCAGTCAGACTCAGGCAGTCCCAGAATGGTATTCACCAGCTTGTAACGTACCCTGGTCTCCTGGATAGTGCAGTATCAGTGGCTCATTAGATTGCACATTCATCTCTAGGGGTGGAATAATGGAGGGTCAGAAACTTGGGCTAATACATAATACTGTCTCAGTAGTACAGTAACTGCGGGGGGGGGGGCTTACTGCACGAGGCATGGGGTCATCTCACCGTGAACAAAAAATTTGTAGCAGTGAATGCTGCAAGCATAAACGTATGCACTGAAATTACATTGAGTAAAACACTGATGACCACAGAAACAGCCCACGCCCTTGGAATACATGGGCTTCCTTGTTTTTGGGGCTTTGTCTCTGCACTTCCACACCCGGAATTTAGATAACAAACTCTGGGGTGGAACTTTGGGGATGGGGAGAAACTCAGGAGGGGGGAAAACTGTTTAAAAAAAAATGCCACAAAAAGTTGCAGCATGGGGAGATCTGGGGGGAACCGAACCATGGTCCCAGGTCTCCCACTCGACCATGTGGTAGTACCTTAGCCACTCCACCACAATGAGGGGCCATGATACTGGACATGCTCTTATGCATGTTCATATAGACAACTGGTTGAGGCTGAATCCATATAAGGCTGAAGTACTAGTGGTGCAACCTGGTCACCCGGGGGTGAGTGCGCAATTTGGTTGAGTCTCCAGACTTAGACTTGAGGATTCCTAAATGCTCATTTCTGTCAGGGTGAGGAATCTTGGCATTGTACTGGACTGCAGCCTAACATTTAAATCTCAGGTGTCAACCATGTCCAGAGTGCTTTTTACCATCTGAGATACATCGGCAGGATTAAACTCCTGATACCCCCAGGTGATCTGCCGTCACTGGTCTATGGTTTTGTGATATGATAGCTCAATTACTGCAATGCCCTTTACCTGGGGCTATCAGGGGTTGATCTTCACTGCCCACAGCTGGTGTAGAATGTGGCAGCCAAGTTGTTGGCTGGTCTGTCGAGATCATGTTCCATTACACCTTTGCTGCACTCTCTGCACTGACTGCCTGTTAGGTGGTGGATCACCTTCAAGGCTGGTTTGCTGGCCCAGCATGGACAGCGGCCTGGCTACCTGCAAGACATTTTACGGCCCTACCGCCCATCCTGTCCCCTCCATTCAGCAGACGAAGGACTTTTGGAAATTCCCAAGATGCATTTAAAAACATCAGGTGCCTGTGCCTTCTTTTTATGGCACCAATCCTGTGGAACTACTTCCGTCATTCTCTGAGAGAAATTTCTACATTGTAGGCCTTTAAAATGGAGCTGAAGACATTTTTATTTAGACAGGCTTCCCCATCTAGCCAGATTTAGCTGACTTAAGTATTAAATCAATGAGAATTGTATTTTATTGCATGCTATGTATTTTAATTGGTTAGATAATTCTGATCACTTGTACAGTGCCTTGAGTCAAAATGAAAAAGAGTTCTATACTAAATACAACAAGCATTTATCAATGCCGAATGCTTGCTGGTATTGGCATTGGTAGTGCAGGAGTTAGAGAGATGCATAATAGGAATGGCAGTGAAGTATTGAAGTAATGCTAACCCACACCCCCATCCTGCACAGACTGATAGGAATTGGGGATGTGCCTTTGGGTCATCGGCCATAACACTCACACCCTTCCACCTCACCCACCCTGCAGACACCAACAGGTGTTGCAGTGTGCCTTGAGGTCTTCGGTCCTTATGCTTGCCCCATTCCATAAGGAAATAAGCTGACATGGGTGCAGTATAGGAGAATGGGGGTGAACGTTAGGGCCGAAGACCCCAAGGCACACGTCAATGCCTGTCAGCGGCTGCAGGGTGGGGGTTGAATGACATCAGCTTTACAGCCGATGACCCCAAGTCACACCCCCAACCCATGTCATTCTGTACAGGGTGGACATTACAGTTGGAAACCCTAACGTCCCAGGCGTTTGTTGGTATTTTTGCTCTAAATTTTCAACATGGGCTTTTTGGGACCCCACCTCATGAACAGTGGTAGTATCATTTCAGCACTAAATCTCAAAAGGTGATTTCACACAGCGAGTGTGTCATTCGGCGCCACAAGTGCAAAAACACATTTTGGGCAGGATGTGAAAAATGACAGCTGTACTGTTCATGAGGAGGTATGAAGAAATGGCAATGTTGAAAATCTGGAGTGAAAATATGAAAAAGTGGCAAAGTTACGAGTGTGCTTAGAAACTGTGCAATGCCCGCTCCTAATGCAGTCATGTTTTGGAATGTTTTCACCATATTTTCAACATGGCCTTTTTGGGACCTCACCTCATGAACAGTGGCATTGTGATTTCATTAATCTATCCCAAAAGTTGATTTTGCACAGCAACCATGTCATTCTGTGCCACTGGTGCAAAAACACATTTCAGGAAGGATGCAAAAAATGACAGCTGAACTGTTCATAAGGGGATGTGAAAAAATGGCAATGCTGGAAATTTGGAGTGAAAATATTAAACAATTGATGAAGTTAAAAGCATGCATAGAAACTGCACAATGGACGCTCATAACGCAGTCATTTTTTGGACATTTTTCACCAAATTTGCAACAAGGGCTTTTTGGAATCCCACCTCATGAACAGTGGCACTATTATTTCATTAATTGGTCCCAAAAGGTGATTCTGTGCAGTGACTGCGAAATCACCTTTCAGGAATGAAAAAATGAAATGACGGTGCCAGAGTTTATGAGGAGGGGTTCCAAGAACCCCATGTTAAAAATTTGGAACCAAAACTCTAAAGATTGGCTGAAATATCAACCTAAGTTGAAAACCCCCTATTGACTGCCATTATAGGGCTTACCATCATTTCTACAGTTCCCAGTTGGTCTTTGAAGAGTGCAGACATGTTCTCAGTCCACAGAAGATTGCTGTTCCCAACCTCGGAGGTAAGTATGGGTGGGGGGTGCGGGAGGTAAGGTGCACAAAGGGAGGGTGCAGGTTGGGGGTGGGAGGCTGGCGAGAATGACGAGGGACCGTTTTCTTTTTTTTTCAGGTTTAAAAAAGAAAGATGATGTGGGACTGTTTTCTTTTTTACAGGTGAAATATTAACAAAACAGATTTCTGTACACTGGGGTGGGCTCCCAGTGTGCCAGAGTACTAGAGGGAGGGGGATCAATGCTGACCTGGAGATTGGGCCCCCCCGAGGCCTGCTGAGAACATAAGGGCATGGGGGACTGGTGCATCCGACACTGGGCGTGGGCATCTCAGTGTCAGAAACATCAAAGAAATATTTTTTGGCACACCGGGGTGGGTTCCCAGTGTGCCACATTAATGGGGGAAGGGGATACATGCTGAGACATGGATTGAGCACCCCGGCGTCAGCAGGGGACAGAGAATGGAGGGTGCAGGGTGGGCAACAACAGTGGGAGGGACTAACATTTAAATTTATTGTCCTGCTGTATGCCTGGTTGGGAGGGAGGGGGACTATGGCTACAATGATGAAACTGCCCCTGATTGCAGAGGCAGATTTCTTTCAAGTGCGGTGCTCACTCTAAAACTGCCGTCATCAGCAGCTTCAGCATTAATTGGTGGCCGAGGAATGCACCCATTAAAGTGTCCACTGCATTGGCCACAACACTGCCACACCTCTGCAATGCTCTACTATCTCAATATGTTTTGTGTGCACTGCTTGCGTAAGCAAACATGATGATGAAAAAATATACAACTTACTGTACATTATTACATTATTACTCAGAAAACTGAATGTATTACAATTTTCACTAAAAGTCATTTGAACCATTTTCCTTTCTGGAATACTAAAATGATAATGTCAGTGTGCATATTCTAGCTGGAAATCTGCTGCAGCTTTAACGAATAATGATCCGACTGATAATCCTCATGACTCTCGGCTGTCTCCTGGGCCTATCTCCAGCTTTCTCTGCACTGCACTGTACCTTCACTGTTTGCTTATTGTACAGCTGACACGGAACCCAGGCACTGCACTGACAAATAACTCAGGGCCCTGCATTGCAGGTTGTGTTCAGTATTTTGTGACTGTGGCTAACTTGTAAACTTGGTTCCACAGTTGTGGGCTATATGTGCAGCCTGTTTTTGTACACAGTGCTAGGGCCTACCTGCAGCTTTTTTTTCTTTTACTGAGGGAGTAGGAATCCCCTACTCCCACCAACACCTTTTTCGTTTAAAATGATTAGGGAAACATTTGTTAATGGAAAATGTTATGGCCATCTAGCAATTGATGACTGGTTAAAAAAAAAAGAAAAATTGTACTGCATACATCTGCCAATATCAAAATGTGATTTCTAATTTTAAAGTTTGTTCCACCAGGATAGCCCAGCTGAGGATGCAACATCTCATTTTCCGGGGGACCTGTTTTCTACCCATTTCTGTACCAGGACAGACTGAAGCATTGTGAGGTTTAGAGACTTGCTTAGGCTCTCACAATGAATATTCAGCTTGGATAGGATCTGAATCTCTGATCTTCTGGTTTCTAAGTCTGTGCTCTGATCACTAGACCAAACTGCCTCCCTTATCACAGCAAACCTTATCTTCTGAACATCTAGCTGGCCTCATCACACAAGTCAGGCCTTCTGAGAATCCAGACCCATGACTGTCTGTAAGACAGACTAAGGGTAGAAGCAGTGTATATTTTAATGACTGAAGAACTGCCGAAGTGGAAATGGTCAAAGAGAGCTTCTTGGTAGACAGTATCTTACACTAGGAGATGTTACAGTTTCAGCATGGTCACAAAGGGCTTCTCCCAAGGCATATTAACTCATTTTGTGAGTGCCCTTAATCTCTCTCCCACATGACTTGGGCAGTAGTATCACAGAGCACAGGATGCTCTGCACTAGGAGAGCTTGTGCTGCATGGTGCAATACTGACATCTAGTGGCGGCTGCTGGTGTGCCAGCATTTACTTTTCAGCAGCAAACTGGGTCCCTGAATATCACAAGCTACAGCAGCTAAAGAGTCAACAAGCACGTGGCCACGTATTGGGCTCATGGCTATATTAATCAGAAGACATACACTGTAAGAAAGGCTGCCATAAATCCACTGTGTGATCTTAGCAAAGCTGGATTCCAAGAACTAGTTAACCAATTAACTGTACAAAACCGTGGTATTTACTGGTAATTAACATGTTTTATTGCAGCGCTGCTGTTCCAATGCATGAAGGTCAGCTTTCCTGTTTCTTGACATTTAAAGCACTGTACACAACATTATTAATGTGTTAAGACTAGTCTGTAAAACTATGAATTAAGATAAGTGCCTCAGTTATTAATAAAGCCTAGCATAAGCAGCATTACTTAAAGAAAATACCCACAAAACAACTGCAGTGCAGCCTGCTCCAATCATGATCATCAATTTATGACAGATTTGTTTTTTACCATGAGTACAAGAGTATGTTCAGTAAACAGGCAAGAGATGACATCGGTGAAGTGTGACAGAATCTGACAAATTGGTCAGTTGAGACCATGTTCTGGTTTCTCTAACACTAGAACCCTGAATTAAAGTGATGTATGCTATCTGCACACAGCCTATCCTTCAGTAGTGTGTTCCAAAACCATATGACCCTGTAAGTATAATAAAATCATTACTTGAGCCCTTTCAGCCCATTTCTACCCTAACATTTTAAAGTATGACCCCTTAATCTAGACCATTGAGCTTTGAAAGTCTCAGTTACGGATAGCCACCTCTCACCCTCCTTTTCTCCAGAACAAATGATCCCCACTCTCTCAGAGTTCTTCATGGATTAAACTCTCCAGTCCTTTGTTTCCTCACATTGTAGCCCTCCTCCTCCAAAGTTTTCCTGGTATTAACTAGCAAGTGTGATGAAGCAGGCTGCTGTCCAAAATTATACTCTATGTTTTTTTGTACAGTGCATACAGTTACTAGATAAGACAACAGACACAGGTCATTCTGCAGTACCACCAGGGTGGTCCATGTTTATGTTCAGTTTTCAGCTTCCTGAGACAATGGAGACTAGTCCCACTAGCTCTTGTCACTGCAGACGGGACTTGTAATGTTTTCACACATAGACTGGTTTCCCTGTATGCAGCCAATTACAGAATCATTCTACAGTTTTCTTTTTGGTGGAAACTTTCCCAGTGGAAGATAGTTAAGTTGTCAACCACCTTTAACAGTTTTAAAATCTGAGTTCTTGCATAAGGTAATTTGAGGAGAAGAAAATACTGCAGTTATGACTGATATGAATATTGCCCTCTCAAAACTGGCCTACTGGTTTCCCTTTCAAAACTGATCCCCTCATTTTCCTCTCCCAACTGTCTTTTTATTTTGTTTTCTCCTATTTTCATATTTCGAAACCATAAGGAGCATGACTTATGGATACTGTTAAAGGGTGAGCCATCACTTTTTTTTTTGCCGTTTCAGGTCTGTGTTGAGCATAGAGTTAATATGCTGTAATTGGGCCTCTTTTTCTGTGGTGTTTTGAAACATTTTTGGTTTCAGGGTTTGTTTGTCTATTGGATTTGCCCCAGTTCTTGTTTTGGTTTATTTTTCTTTATACTCAGTATATTTATTTCCATCTGTGTTTGTTAATAGTTTTAAATCTTTCCATTTTAAATTTGTATTGCTCCATGGTTCTTAAAGCATAGAGTATTCTATGTTGAAGGACAACATATTTAGTAGAGCTGTGGGGTTATGTAGGCCCTTGGTTCAAGTTTCATATAATAGGGCAATCTCACTGTCAGTTAATGGTTCAGCTTGATTTGGGTGATTTGCTTTTCCTTCTTTTGTGACAAATTTACTTTGGCTGTCATTGTAATTATGGTTTGTTTAAATACTGTGCTTTTGTTCCTGCAGAGATGAAACGAGGATAGGTCTCCCTTTCAAAAAAGCGATCCAAACTTCCAAAGATGCCACACAGTGTTGCAGGTTCATATTCCGAGCCATCAAGTTTGTTTTGTATGCATGAAATTAGCAAGTTGTTTATCTAGTTCAGGTGCAGGTATGTCAAGAATGGAACAGCTTTCACCAACACTGGCAAGGTATGATTTTGTAACTTTTATATAAATGTTAGTTTTCTAGATGGTATTTTTGGTTTCCTGTTGTTTAATAAATTCCAGTGTTCCTTGAGTTTGCTGTATTCCTCTATCTTGGATTTTGTTTTGTTATGATCTAAGATGGATAAGATGAGGTGCACTTTTATACTGGTTACTTGAATATCACAGTTAGTTTGGTAATTTGTATGTCATATTGAAAATACCTGTTTTCTAATTATTTTATACATTTTTGTATTGTTTTGTTAAATATATTATAGCTGCACGGTAGTGCAGCTATAGTTAGGGTTGCCGGGCCACTTTTATGTTAAGCCCCAAATTTGCACTTTAATAACTTTGCCACCATATGATGGATTTGCCTGAAATTTTGCTTGTGTGATGGGGCACCATAGATCTCTGGATCTGGCAAGTTGCATTGTGGTCAGATGAATGGATGCAGAGCTGCAGAGTGCCAAAAACACGCAAAAACTGGGGTTTTGTGTGTTTCTTTGCTCGTGGCTACAGCCCACATGATTTGTCCATTTGGTCTGAAATCTTCAGGGAAAATGCAATCTGGGCACTAATGTGCCTTTTGAAGATTTGGTAAAAAAATATTAATACTTTCAAAAGTTATTCAAAAACCCATTATAGCTGGCCTGGTGGCACTGAGGGTTGAGGCGTGACGCCACACCCTGTTGATGCTGGCGCACTCCGGTTCGACGTGAGCCCGGGTCAGGGGTTGGCAGGAGGATAGAATCAAGCATCCAGAGGATGCTTTCCTATCCTGGGGAGGGATCCAGGGTTTCACCTCTATGTAGTGGTCCCTGGTGACAACTGGGGGCACTACTAGAGAGGTGATATCATGGTGCGGAGCGCGGCAAGCGTCGGCACATTGTGCCTATACATCATTGCACGTCTGTGCTCTGAAGTGGAAGCTTAAATGGAGGAAAAAGTTGGGGTGATCGGTGGCTCATGGCTCGCCCTGCACCCCCGAACAAGAGAGGCACCTGTCCGGGTACAGCGCAATGCTGGCCCATCCCTAGTTCTGTGGGTTCGTGTGGCCTGTGCGCAAGACCGGGTCAGGGGTGCAGGCGATGGTGGCTGGAGATTACAGGGGTCTGCTCTGCCGTAGGTGGAAAAAAAGTGTTAGACTATAAAAAAAAACACATTATAGTTAATGGGAAAAAAATATATGTGCCCCTCAAAAGCACCAGGGTGCTTTCACAAATGTCCTAATTTGCGACATTATGGCTGCCATCTTGTTTCAGCTAGTGGTGGCTTAAAATGACTGTAATAAAAAAAATTCAGCCCTTAGATAAACACAGATGGTGGTGTTTACCTCATTGTTGGGGGCTGAGAAGCACACTGGGGGCATCAGATTTTTAATCTGATGCCTCAAAATGCAATTTTCACAATCAGCCCCCCCCCCCCCACTGTCACAATTTGCAAAAGAAATGGATGTGGCACTTTCACATTTGTGGAAGTGTCACACCCGATCTTTTGCAATTTGCAAAAGCTACCAGCACTATATGACCCCATATTCTCCCCATGTAAAATCAAAAAAAAAACTTTTCTGGCCACTTTTAGGCCAAACTAATGCTCCCACCATGTTCCTTGGTCCCCCTTTAGGTAAACACAGGTGTTTACCTAACAAACTTAAGAAAACCTGCCCTGGCCATGACGTCTTTTATATTCGATGCAGAACCCTGCATTGAAATTTCTGATGCAGGATCCAGTATTGAACTACTGCTCTCTGCACCAGTAAATGCTCCAACATCAGGGTGCCCAATCCCTGTGTCAGAATTATGTCCCCCCCAAAACTCGTGGCAAACTGGGAGCCCACCCCAGTGTGCCCAAAAGTTTTTTTCTTTGTTTACCTTAAGCAAAGAAAACCATTCACCGCTGTCCTTTTTTTTTTTTTGTAAAAAAGAAAATGGTCTCTCGTCATCTCCCCAGTCCCTCCTCCCCACTGAGCACCCATCTCCCTGCACCCCCCTCACCCATACTTATCCTCTGGAGATCGGGAGCAGCGGTCTTCTCAGGACCAGGGACATATCTGCACTCTTCAAGGTAAGCCGTACAATGGGAGTCAATGGGGGGGGGGGGTCAACTTATGTTGATAACTCAGCCAATTTTAGTATTTTGGCCAAATTTTCAACATAGGTTCAAGGAACCCACTATGAACACTGCACTGGTCCAAAAGGTGATTTCGTGGTCAATGCAAGACTCACCTTTGGGACCAAGTTCACAAAATGACAGTGCCACTGTTCATGAGGTGGGTCCCAAAGAGCCCATAGTTGCAAATTTGGTGAAAGAATTCCTCAAAATGACTGCATTACAAGCATATGTTGTACAGTTTCTACTCATGCTCAAAACTTTGCCAGTTTTTAATATTTTCACTTCCGATTTTCAGCATTGCCATTTTGTCACACATCCTTATGAACAGTACTGCTGTCATTTTACACATCCTGCCTAGAATGTGTTTTCGCATCAGTGGCGCAGAATGGCATGGCAGCTGTGCGAAACCAACTATTTTGACAGATTAACAAAATCACCGTGCCACTATTCATGAGGGGATGTCACAAAAAGCTCATGATGAAAAGTTGGTGAAAAAAATCCAAAAAATTACCACGTTACAAACGTGCATTGTGCATTTTCTATGCATGCTCGAAACTTCACAAATTTTTCATATTTTCACTCCAGATTTACAACATTGACATTTTTTCACACCTCCTCATGAACAGTATCGCTGTCATTTTTTACATCATGCCCGAAATGTGTTTTCGCACCTGTGCCTCAGAATGGGGCGTTTGTTGTGCAAAATCAGCTTTCGGAATGGATTGACAAAGTCACACTGCAGAGCTCATAAGAGGAGGTCCCAAAAGGCCATGTTGAAAATTTGGTTAAAACATCCCAAAAAATACCAACGTTACAAGCATCCATTGCGCAATTTCTTGCAAAATTTCTCATAGGATAACACTGCGGCACCCATGGTGCCTTTCAAAGCCCGTATGTCAAAAATGGTTTGAGATATGAATTTTTTGCTTCTTGCAGCTTGAATGAACTAAGCATGTGTGAAGGTCTGAAAGTCATGAATATCATCGATGTAAATTTTTTTCTGGCTGCTACAGTTACTGAAATATTGGCAATTTAGTGTTCCAAGGGTTAATTTTCATGTCTCTAAGCCTGCATTATGTCCCCAAACTTATGTGTAAGTGGGAGTGTAGGGCCAGAGGGCCCGCGCTCCCACATATGCATACCATTACACTAAAGATTACAGATTTAGGGGATCGCAGGGCCCCGCAATGACGTATCACGTACTAGTTACATTACACTTTCTCAAAAAGAAAGGAAATTCATTGCAAAAAACTCTGTTGATCCATCAGTTAGGGTTGATAGCACACCTACAAAACTTGGGAAATTTAGTGTTAGGGTTGCCAGTCCCTACCGCCCCACCCCCACCCACACACCAACAGGTGTTGGGGTGTGCACTGGGGTCCTTGGGCCTAACTCTCAAACCATTCTCCGATACTGCACCACCTCAGCTTGTTTACAAATGGAATGGGGTGAGAGTCAGGCCAATGACCTCAATGCACACCCCGACGCCTGCTAGTGTGTGGATGGTGGGGGTGGGGCAGTAGGGGTTGGAAACCCTAACAACGAATGTCCCAACTTTTGTAGGTGTGCTATCAACCCTAACTAATGCATAACAGAGTTTCTTGCACTGAATATATATACTCTGTGTGTGTGTGTATAAATATATATATATATATATACATATGTGTATATATATATATATATATATATTCTATGCAAAAAACTGGGTTAATGCATGATTTAGGGTTAAAGCACAAAAAGTCAGGATCTTTAGGGTTGCCCCTCCTCCCTGGACCTGCCAATCATCCCAAGATTGACAAATGACTGGGTGTGTCATTGGGGTCATGAGCCCTAAATGTCACCCCATTCCATCACCCCATTTCATGTGTAATCATATTGACAAGGGATAGCAGAAAAGAATGTGGTGAGATTTAGGCCTCATGACCCCAATGACACACCCCATCATTTGTCAATCTTGGGATGACTGGCGGGTCTGGGGGGGATGGGCAACCCTAAAGATTTTTCATTTCCTGACTTTTTGTGCTTTAACCCTAAATGATGCATTAATGCAGTTTTTTGCATAGTAAGAACTTGCACAAGAATAGAAAAGTAAGAACTTGCGCAAGTTGGTGGGAGTGCAGGGCCTGACCAACTTGCAGAACTTGGTGGGAGGGCAGGCCCTTTGGGCCCTGCGCTCCCACCAACCTGCAGAAGTTGATGGGAGCATGGGACCTTTGGACCCTGAGATCCCACAAACCTACGGAACTTGGTGGGAAAACTTGTAAACATGTGTGTACCATCAAAACCCTCCAATTTTCAATGTAAAACACCAAACCGTGTCCAAGATATAACATGCAAAAGTTTGAGATTTTCATTCATCAGAGATGCAGAATTCCATACCTGTTAACATTTTACAGGTGCAACGACTGAAAACTACATCCATGACACTAAGACTAGGTACTCTATTAATTTCAAGCCACCAGCACAATGCAAAATACTGTCCGCAACACGTAAATTGCGTCATGCAATATCTCCACCAGAAAACATTTTTCAACACGTAAGCACCGTAATTCACATCTAAAGGACATGCCAAGAACACCCTCCAAATTTCAAGTAAAAAGACCAAACCGTTTCCGAGATATTTAAAGGGGACAGGAAAGTAGCTGTTGGCTCCAGCATGGTTAATTGTGCAACTTCATGCTGAATAAAATCACTAACATATGATTTTTTTGTGTCTTGGCATATATTTGTATGATCTCAATACATGTTATGGCTACTAATGGTGAAGCCGTGCCTCAAGACTTAGTTTATTGCTCAAGCCAGCTACTGACATGATGACAGCTCGGTTTATTCATTCTAACTGCACTCGGCTCTCTATTCAAAATCAGCAGTGTAAACACGTAGTATGACTAACTCAAAATGAGCCTGCATCCCAGCATGAACCGAAACTGAGACTTAATAGTTTGTTAAAAATGAGTGAGAGAGAGATAGAAAAAAAACATAAGGATGCCAATGTCGGTTTTCCTTTTGGAGTCTCGGTGCTCTGACAGATAGAACTAAGTCATCTCAAAGCCGACTTCCAACTTACATTTTTCAACCCAGAAGGAAACTAGCCTGCATGCATCCCTGTGCAAATCTAACTGAGTGAGGCAAGGGTGTATTAAAAAACCAAGACATGCTGTAGATTTAGCCATCAGGATATTGGTTCCATCAGTGGGGACAAGGGGCCGGGTGCAAACCAGGAATGGGAGCGGAGACATTTGACTTTGAACTGCATTGCTGGACTTACTTTGCAGGGCTATAGAACTGAGCCATATTGCAGTGCTTAACTCCATTCAGTGTAAGCTCCGTCTTTTAGAAAAACAATAAAATAAATAAATAAATAAATAAAACTCCCGTCTGAGGCTAAATCAGTTAAACTAGTGGCATTGCAATGTAAAAAAAAATGCCTCGCAACAGACTACTAGTTGAGTAACTGCTGTCAGCTTGTTGTTAAAAAACAAAATGAGCAACTCCATTTCCAGCATTTATAGTCCTGCAAAGTAAGTTCAGCAATGTGCTTCAAAGCCAAATGTCTCCGGTCCCATTCCTAGTCTGCACCCCGTCCTGCCCACCATAACTTCTGAATGCCTTAATATCTTTTCACCAAATGAAAAGCGGCATGTTCAGGCAGCTACGCTTTTTCAGATGAGCCATTTGCAGAGTGGCACGCCACACGACGGCCGCGCAGGGCCACGGACAAAATCCCCCAAACTGCCTCCAAAACCATATAATTTTGCATTTTTCAGTGTTTTGGTGCACAAAGACTGTAAGTCCGACTGAAAAAAAAATTGGCAAATCAAGAGATTTACCATGCCCCACCGTGCATACCAACTTCCAGGCAAATCCGTTGAACTGATCCAAAGTTATTAACACCCAAAATTTTGACTTTAACATAGAAGTGCCTTTTTAACCCTAAATATAGTGGTGCGACTACGCCACTATAATATGGAAGCCAAGCTGATCATCCGCCTTGGCTCCCAGCAGCCCTCTGGTTTAAATGATAGACTTATTTTCCACTAACTTCTTTCAGCCATCCCCTTTTTTTCCCTAAAGTCAATTTGTTTTTGTACTCATTTATTTTTCATTTTCACCATATGTCTCCATTTCTGTCTCCTTCCCACACATTTGTCACCTTTCAGCCTTCTTACAAGGCCCTGTTAATTAGTCTCCACCTGGGAACTTCCCCAGCTCTTTCTCTCCCATTATGCTTTATCTTTCCCATCATCACCTTTTTGTTTCTCAGATTCTCTCTTAATCTTACCATTTATCACTTCTTCTCTCTTAGCCTCCCCCTTCTTCTTTCTCCACATACATATCTCTCTCATTTTACCTCTCCTCTACACTAACTTGTTTTTTTTCTCTTTTAGATATTTCCTGAAGAAGACCTAAGGTCGAAAAGTAGATTTTTAACTCTATTTTCTATTTTCAGCGTGCATTTAATATAACCATTTTGTTTTGCTTTTGTATATATATATATATATATATATATATATATACACACATTGTATGTATATATGTGTGTGTGTGTGTGTATATATATATATATATATATATATATATATATATATATACACATATATATATAGATATATATATATATATACATATATATAAAATAAACTATAGGTAAGTGTGGTGTATAGAGATATACTGTAATTCTATCAAGGGGTCCTAATGAGGTCAATAAGCCATGAGCCCAAATGGCAAGTGGCATTATGACCACATTAGGACCATGAAATAATTGAATTATTTCCCTATGCACTACACTTACCTATTTGTTTTTTTTACAATGCATAGGGTTGGTAAATAATGAGTTTAGAGGCAGAAATGCAGTGAATGACATCGGACGTGGTGCCATCTATGTCGTATGTGGTGACATCATTGGGAGGCACTGGGCTTCAGAACTGGCTGTTCTGATCAGTGAGGTATACGGGGAAATACACAAGAATGGGCTCCTATGGGGAAAGGGTCCCATCCATGCATTATATATATATATTTAACTTTTTAGGAGGTCATGGTTATTCTTTTTATGGCTGCAAGGGCAGAGCTTTGCAGATATTACGCTATCATTCATAAGATCTTAAGAGCACAGTGGAAGCACGTGACTGGACTGCTGTCTGTTGTGCTTTCACAGTTCTCTGGCACAATTTCAAGTGGTGCTGTTTAGGTGGCCCTTCCCCTCGGTGGGCTGCATAAACACCCCTCCCTTCCTGGCGCACTACTTTTTCTCTCCGCAATTGCAGAAGTGATGGCTGCCTGTGCGCAACATGGCGGCACCATCTTAAACTGCACAGGTATAGCACATGCATGGTTTTGTCATCGCCACCATCTTGCGTACAGCTGACTCTGGGGCAAACTACATATGCATGAGTATCATGCATGCGCAGTTCTGTTATCGGCGCACTCATACTTATGGATGTCTTCGATGCGGCGAGAGCTCCTTATATTCTTTTCAACACTCTCGCTGCTATGAGCAGCCATATCAGCTCTAACCAGATTATGTTTATTGTGTGGTTTATACTTTTAATTGCTGATGACTGCAGTTTTCCTTATAGGTATACAGGGAAATAAATGAAGGCCTTTTTCTATGGAACAAAGATTCATCCATGTATTATATACTTGTATACCACCCTTTCCCATTATTTATTCTATGCACATATATATACTGTATATATTTAGATTTTGTTGACCAGGTAAGTGTACTAGACAAACAAATAACATATTTTCAGGCACTACCCAGGAGATTACATACAAAATACAGCGTATAATAAATATATGTGACTTAATAAAATGTATGTAGAAACTTGACAACACATATGAAAGCAGGAGTGAACTAATATAGGACTAAATATATAGCAGACAGTGAAAAACTATACAAAACATAGCTATGAATAAATATATTACCTGGGGTAATACTCAATAAACTATACATAAACTGCACAGTAACTCGATTGCAAAGCAGGTTACAATACAGGAACAGGTAGAAGCAAGTAATTGACAGTAGCACTTTGTTACCTTAAGTAGATGTTTCCGGAACCTATTACAGAATGAGACAGCCTTGGGGAATTGTCTGATACCAGGTGGGAAGGAGTTCTATAACGCGAGGACAGCATATGATAAAGAAGATTACCCTGACCTACTTTTAAGTTTGGGAATAATCAGTAGGGTGTTAGAATCAGACATCAGAGGGTATGCGTTGTGAACTGGATTTAAGAGAGATGGGAGGGTCAGTGGCATTCAGTTATGATGGATACCTTTGATGAAACCCCCAAAGGAAAGTTCACGAGACTGTGATGAAGTAAGCCAGCTGTGCTTGTTGTAAAGAGCACAGTGATGTGTAGGTCTAGAGGATGCTACTGTAAAGTGGCAGATATTATTATAAGCCACATCCCATCTAAGAAGAGTGGTTTTGGAGGCTACAGTGAAGACTGGCGCTCCATAGAGAAGTTTGGGAAGGAGCGTTCCTCAGGCAATAGCCATACAAGCTTGTGGGGTCACCCAGCATTGACCCGACAGCTTTACAGGTGCCCTACATATGTAGCATGTAACCTATAGAGGGGTCAAGGATAGCACCAAGGTAGGAGAAGAAGGTGACAAGGGAGACTGGAGAGCCGTCACTATAAGCAGTTGATAATGAGCCTGGCCAGTGTCTCAATATAGAGGGTATTCAAAATAATGCGGATTGTATTTTTGTCATATTGAGGAGAAGTTTATTTCAAGACAGCTGATTATGCACAGCTTGAAGGCTAGAGGTGAGATGTAGGTTGATAGTGGGGATATCTTTAGAGCTGTATAAAGGACCAAGTCATCTGCATGTATGATAGCATAGCAGTGGGATAAACATTGGTTAATTAAGTTTATGTGAAGGGCAAAAAGAAGTGGCCCTAATACTTTTCCTTGAGGGCTCCCCCCCCCCCATTGTGGGGGCAGGTTCAGGCAGAGAGAATCCAGATTTAACTCTCTATGATCTGTTGGAATGATCATTTCCAAGCTAGGGCAGTGAGGTGGTAGATATTACTAGACAGGCAAGTTTGTTACAGAGTAGTGAGTGGTCAACAAGGTCAAAAGCCTTGGTCAGGTCAATGAAAAGGTATCCCATTATAAGAGTGAAGAAATATGGGTGAGTCAATAATAGCGAGTGGAAAAGAGCAAATGCACTTTGGGCTATGCGGTTTTTATAGCAAGTGGCTGTTTGAGTGAAGTGCTACTAGAAGAAAGTGACTGGTGAGTAGAGAAATATGCTGCTGTGGGGTGAGCCTTTGAGCTGCCACTTTGGCATAATGGTTAGAGCAGTTGGCTGTGTTTGTGTTCGGTGTCTTTGACCTGGGTTCTAGGCTGGGTGTTTCTATGGCTATTTCTCTTTTTCTTTTTTTATGTATGATGTGTTGTGCTGTTCCCCCCTCAGATCTTGAATTTACACTTGCCCCCTTCTTCTCACTTGCTCCTCCTTCCCACGTTGCCTCCCCTAGTGAAAATCCTCCCTCCAGTTTCCCCCTTCATGGAATTGCATTAGGTTGATTAATTTAAGGTGGATCTGAGAGTGAAGTCCACAATGGGAGATGTGCGGGGCACTGCCCCCTGCAAAAAGTCAGTGCAGCAGTGTTGTAGTGATCATGATGATTGCTGTAGTGTGCAGGTGCTATTTTGAAGTCATTGTTTTTGCTGTAGCTCTTTTGTTTTCACTATTATTACACAGAACCCAATGAAAACTGCTCCTATGAGGTTACTGCTATTCATGCCTGCAACAATGTGATTGGTGAGAGTAAACAGGGCAGTGGTAGTGCTTTGCTCCTTTTGGAATCTGTGCTGCAAAAGAGGGGATCATGTGCTGTGAGATAACTGGTAAACTGGGTGAGACAGTTTTCTCCAGGATTTTATTTAAAACTGGTAGGATAGTGATAGGCCTGTAGTTTTTGATCAGCTTATGGTCTCCTTTCTTAAAGACAGGCACTATAGTTGAGATCTTCCAGTAGTCAGGCACCATACAAGAGGTCAGGGATAGATCAATTAATCTGGTGACGTGGGGGGACCAGCTCATAGGTGGCAGGCTTGAGATGTTTGGCCTCTATTCCATTTGCACCTACAGATTTTGCATCAGGAATTTAGGAGTTTGGGAACCTCAGAGGTGCCAACCTTCTTAAAGTAAAATGAAGGGCACCCAATGGCTGGGGAAGGCTGAGGTGGGGGGATACTGTGAGATTATAATGTGGCCATGTCAGGGAATGCCCTGTTATAGCGGGAGATGTCTGAAAAAAAAGCTGTTAAAAGTATTGGCTATTGTAATGCTATTCGTACACGTAACATAATTTTAGATCATGGGGAGTGATTTCCATTTTTACCAGCATGTTCTTGACATGTTTCCAGAAGATCTTTGGGTTGTGAGCAGTAGAGTTAAACAGCTGCTGGCCCAGTGGCCCTGAGGGTTGAGGTGCAGGATGCCACATCTCACGCCACGCCAGCAACCCATGTTCAGGAACAAGCGCAGGCTGCTGGGGTCGGCAGGGGAGGAGAAGGATCGCACATCCCAGGGACAGTTCTCCTTCTCTGGGGGGGGGTGCATGCCTGGCCCCTAGTGGTGACTGGGGGCTGGCACACCAATGCTACAGGAATCGGGCAGATATGGGCAGATGCCTGATGTGCGTGCATAGGAGTGTGCATGGCACCATCGCTGGCGTCCTTGCACGCTCCACCCCGGGAGACCAATCAAGAACATGGAAAAGGGTCCTGGTTGAGCAGCATAAGCTTCCATCCTCCGCAGACACTGACCCCCTTAAGGCACTTCCCCAGAATCTGGATCCTTCTCAGGTGAGTCGAGCTGGTGGGTGGACTTCTCACCACCCTGCCATGGAGGAGAAGCCGTGGGGGAAGAATGGGAAGTTGGCCTGATGTCGGGGTATGGGGCAGGGAGGATGGTCGGAATGTAGAGATAAACAGGACCAGTGGGAGAAAAAAAGTAAAAAAAAATGAATTAAAGAGCTGTTTACAATGAAAGCTCTTATTGTGCTAAATTGCTCTTTTTCACTAATTAAGACATCATGTATGCTAACCTGCCAGTGAGAGAGGAAAGGGCCTTTTACTCAAGCCATTTTTTGTCCCTAGCAAGTAATTTGGAGAGGAGAGGGCAGTCTAACCATTTAGTAATGGAACCTTTCATCCTTACTTGGTGGCAAAGTGAATTCACTTTGCAGGCGTGTGAAGGCCTATATGTTTATATGAATATACTTACATGTATGCGTGGATGGGACTCCAAGCCCATTATAAAACCATCATATATTTCCCCATATATGTTGGCAATTATGATGGTAATTAAGAGCTATAAACACATCCAATTAACCAATCACCTGTAATTAATAGCCTAATAACACATGTAATAATCACAGTACTAGCAAGTAACCACATAATCACCTAATTACAACATAATTAACAAACGTAAATAACATATAACACATAAACAACCACTTAACATAACTCTCACACTCAATCAATTAGCAACCAATTAAACCCTATAAAACAACAAACCACACTCACATGTGTTACCACATCCACCGAAATGGAGGAAGACAAACAAACCTAGAAAGAGCAAAATTTATACAACAACAAGAGAACCAGAATATGCTCCAAAAAACCAACTCAGCAAAAACACACAAAACAAACAAAACGATGAAGAAAGAAACACCTGGAAATGGCAATAACCAGCTATAAAACCTACATGACAGTAACAGAAAATCAGCCATAGAAAACCCCAAAAAGCACACCTACTGTACAACAACTACACAAAACAAGGACATAAGCCACCAGCATTCAAAAACGCCAGCAATCCCACATGGAACCCCAAGCCAAGAAACCCCCCACAATGACACTCCACAAAATACCTGTACCGGTGTTCCCACAACAAAGAAGAATTGAAAATACAGTACCACTGCAGCAGAAATCGAGATCAGCTGACCAAAAAAAGCCTACAGGAATAAGAAATATTGTAAAACATATGCCGAACAGCCTCAGGATGTCGAACTCCATGAGACTCTCGTATGGAGCACAAGCAAATGCTGAATCCAACAGACTGACAGCAGTGGTTAGCGTGACAATGTCATGAGCCCTCCCACTGAGCTAAACTATTGTCCAGAGCACCTAGTTACATCACATGTAGAAAAAACGAAAGTGCTGATTGGACACAGCAACCCAGAAAGGAAACTGGGAACACAAAGTGGAGTAGGTCCATAAATTCAATTTAAAACCACTGCAGACACCAATGAATGTACCAATACATCAACCAACTGCAAGAAACTGCAGCAGCAGCCCACAAACACCACCAACACCGACTCAAAACATAGAAAAAACCCCACCAGAGTACCAAAGGAAACAAACAAGCTGGCAAGCTATCCACTTACAAAAAGCAACAAAACGGCAAGCCCCGTCCCCCAACACGACCAGAAACATCAAATCTGTTTCAAACTCAGGCACCAACACTAAGACAATACATACAAACCCCTAACCCCCATTCCACACACCTTGGAACACAACTAGCCCCTGCAGGAACTATCTAAACCCAAACTGCAACAAACATTGACATACAAAATATCAGAAAGAGCACAGTAACCATATTTGTAAACTACTACACCAACTATGAAACCATAAATATTCACATCCACAATACTGAGCCACCAGCTAAAAAAACAAAAAAAAATCAAATAGACGAACCCATGACTCCAGGTAACAAAGAAGGTGGATATAGCGGCAGTTACCGAGACCTGGGCTACAGCACACCATGACTGGGATCTTTCAATCCCAGCTTACAAGCTATACACAAGGGACAGAGAGATAGGAAAATGAGAGGGGGGTGACAGCATACATCAGGGAGGAAATAATTTGTATGAGGGAGGAGGAAAAGGAAAAGGGAAACACAGAAACATTGTGGCTCCAGTTGCATGCTAGCAGAGGAAGGAAGATCAGGATGGGGTGGTATACAGACCACCCAACCAGAGTGAGGACAAGGACAGAAAGCTGTATTCCCAGTTGAGGATTGCAGCTGGAAAAGGGGAGGTGGTAGTGGTGGGGGATTTTAACCTGCCTAAAGTGGACTGGGCTACTCCCACCACCTCCTGTGCCAGAAGTCAGGAAATCCTAATTGCAATCCAGGATGGCTTCATGACTCAGTGTGTGACCAATGCCACCTGGAAGGGGACAATCCTAGATGTTGTGCTTAACAATGGGGAGCATGTACAAGACATCGAAGTTAGGGAATCCCTGGGTAGAAGGGACCACAATACAGTGTGGTTTAGTCTGGACATGGGCAAGGATGACATCCCCACCAAGCCCAGAACATTGGATTTTAGGAGGGCAAGTTTTAAAAAGATTAGGGAAATGCTAAGGGAAAACCTGGAGAGCATGGAGGAGGGCATGGGGGTGGACTGATGATGGGCCATCATTAGAGGGGGCATTCAGAAGGCCACAAGCAGTTGTATCAAATTAAGTGGGAAGAAAGCCAGACCACCAAGTTTGTTTAATGGGGAGGTGGCCAGAGTGTTAAGGGAAAAAAGGGCAGCCTATAGAAAATTCAAAAGAACAGCAAAAGCTGAGGATGAGGAAGAATACTGGAGGTTAGCTAAAGTGACAAGAAGAGAAGTGCAGCAGGCAAAGGCACAGAAAGAGCTCCAAATAGCCAGAGGAATAAAGAATAGGGAAAGGGCCTTCTTTCCCTACATAAGCAAAGGAGGGACAATAAGGATGGCATTGTTAGACTGAGTAAGGTGGATGGTTGGGTTGACAAAGACGGGAGCAAAGCAGAGGTATTAAACTAATACTTCTGCTCTGTCTTTACAAAGGAAAAGGATGAACTGGTGCCACATGCAGGGAGAAGAAGGGAGGGAATAGGGAGGGAAGCTGTAGGAGTAATCGGGATTGAAAGAGTGAGGGAGGGGCTGATGGCCCTGAGGGTGGACAAATCCCCGGTGCCAGACGAAATACACCCCAGGGTACTGAAAGAGTTAGCGGAGAATCTGGTGGGGCCTCTGGATGTTCTCTTCAATAGATCTCTGGAGTTGGGAGTGGTACAGCTGGAGTGGGGAACGGCACATGTGGTACAACTCCACAAGAGTGGACCCAAACATGACCCGGATAACCATAAGCCAATCAGCCTGACCTCAATAGTATGTAAACTCATGGAGACTATACTAAAGGAAAGGCTAGTGAGGTACATAGAGGAGAATGGTCTACAGGACAAAAGTCAGTACAGTTTTGTGGCAGGCAGATTGTGTAAAATGAACTTGATCGAGTTCTTCAGTTGGGTCACAAGGGCAGTGGACAAAGGCCAGCTGGTGGACATCATATACCTAGACCTTAGCAACACCTTTAATTCTGTACCACACAAAAGGTTGATAATGAAACTGAGGGATCTAGGGGTGGGGGAAGAATATGGTAAGATGGATTGAGAACTGATGAGTGGTAGAACCCAGAGAGTAGTGGTTGGGGGTGAGTTCTCCAGCACCAAGGAGGTCACCAGCAGGGTCCCACAAAGATCAGTGCTGAGACCAGTGTTGTTCAATGTCTTTATAGGTGACATCGGGGAAGGCATTAAAGGCAAAATTTTCCTGTTTGCAGACGACACCAAACTCTGTGGCAGGGTGGACACCAAGAAGGGGATACAGGACCCATACCTCTCAACTGTACCACATTACGAGGAACGTTACTCATTTTACTTCACAACAAAAGCTCCATGTTCCACATTGTGAGGACTTGTTCCACATTCAAAGTCAACATTTTAAAGCACAAAATCCATAGTAAATGATGCAAAATATATATTATTCAGTTAGCAACAGACTTTATGAACATAAATGCAACATTTTAACAGTGTTTTGAGCTTCTTAGGTAAAGATTTAATTAAGTGTTCCACATTTTGCCCATTTGTTCCACATTTTTGACAGGCAATGTTCCACATTTGGGGGACAAAAGGTTGAGAGGTATGACAGGACCTGAGGGAGGACCTTGCCAGACTATAGAGATGGTCAGGAATCTGGCAACTTGGTTTCAACGCCAAAAAGTGCAAAGTGATGCACATAGGGGCCAAGAACCCTAGGACAGAGTATTACATAGGAGGGGTTCAGGTAACTGCTTCCGAAGAGGAAAAGGATCTAGGGATAGTGATTATGAGTGACCTGAAACACACCTTTTAGTGTAAAAAGGCAGTAGCGAAGGCTAATAGGATGCTGGGGTATATTGCAAGGGGATTCAGTAGTAGGAGGAGCGAGGTTATTTTACCATTGTACAGGTCATTGGTGAGACCACATTTACAGCATGGGTGAGGTACAGGCATCCTTACCTTAAGAAAGACATCAGCATGCTGGAGGAGGTCCAGAGGACAGCAACCAAGATAACTGAGGAGTTACACGATAGCTCCTGTGAGGAGAGAGGCTGGGGCCTTGGGGATGTACTCTCTGGAAGAGAGGAGGTGAAGGGGTGATATGATAGAGACCTTCAAGTACGTGAAGGGAATTAACAGAGTGAAAAAGGAGGGTCTCTTTAAAATGAGTGCCAACAGCACCACTAGGGGTTACAGCCTAAAATTGAAGGGGGTGGGGGATTCAGAAGGGATGTAAGGAAGCATTTCTATATGGAGAGGGTCGTGTCCTCCTGGAATGAGCTGCCAGAGTGGTATCAGCAAGGACAGTGGAAGCATTCAAGAGAGCCTGGAGCAAGCACAAAGGGAACCCTTGAGACCAAGGAAGGGGGGGGAAGGGACAGCGAGGGACAGTTGGGGGGTGGGCCGGGTTATTGGTGTAAATTGTAAGACCAGACTCTGCATCACCTACTGAGCAAATGCGATAGACTGGGTGGTCTTCTTCTGCTGGCTTTTTTTATAGTTTGTATAATGTGACTCGAACTATATCAAAATACTTTAAAACTAGCAGCATTCATTTATATTACACCTACCATTTAATTTGCCAACCTATATATTATACAACCTATATATTATACAAGTAGTAGCCAAACACACTACTATGAGTTATAATTAATGACAATTGAACTGTTATGAGTTACAATGGATACCAATTACTCTATTATCACTGCTACTACAACGTAACAATTACTTGTGCTAATTAATACCAATTAAGGAGATACATGCTGCAAAACCTACAACCCAATTAATTTGTCTCATTCCTTATGCATTATATAAAATAAATAATGGCAAACTCCTATGTAAGGAAATAATACCATCTCAGGGTTGAACAAGCTCAAAAAGGCCACTTGCCCTTTGGGCCCATGGCTTCATGGCTTGTTCAGCCCCTCAACGATATTATTTCTTCATATACAACACTGCGATAATTTATTCTATATGTTATACCCTATAATTAGGGTTGAGCAGGGGTTTCTATATTAAACCTCAAATTTTGCACTTTAATATCTTTGCAATCGGTCAACAGATTTGCATGACGTTTTGCATGTGTGGTCTAGTGACATAGATCTCCTGACCTGGCAAGTTTAATTCCAGTCAGATGTGCGGAATCGAAGATGTGGACAGTGAAAAACATAAAAAAGTGCAATTTTTTACTGATTTTTTTTCTCATCGCCTTGCCCATAGATAGATTGGAATTGTGGTCTGCAATTTTCAGGGTGGAAAGGGCTTGCCCCGCAGATGTGCTTTTCACTGGTTTGATGACAAAATATTAATCTGATCTAAAGTTATTCAATTTTTAAATTTTAGGCTCTGAACATGCTCAATACAGTCTTTCCGACAGAGGTCTGGAATGAAAAAATAATTTGGCCTGAATGAAAAAGGATCCTTTTTCATTTGGGGCCAATCCTTTTTCATTTGAAAAAAATCCTTTTTTTCCTTTGCAGCCATCTTGTTTTCCATTTTTCTTAAAAAAAGATCAAAACCCACAAAAATGACATCTATTTAGAGGGAGCAAAACATGTATCTTGCTCACCAGAACTCCATTAGGTGGATTCTGCAGTTAACTGTTGGGAAAGTGACCCTGAAATCTGTTTTTTTTTTGTTTTAATTAAATCCTTTTTCATAAATCGCTTCAGCTTTTGCCTTATGGGCTTTTTCTGTTGAAATGAAAAAGGATCCTGTCAAATGAAACAAGGGTTTTGCAGGCTGTCCCCATAATTATGTGAATTTTCCCTCGTGTCTAGTGCCACCCCCCCTTCAATCACCGTCCCCCTTATTTTTTAATTTTGCCCTATTGTCTAGTGGCATCCCCTACCCTTGGATTGCTGTCCCCTGTATTTTTTATGTTTTCCCTGGTGTCTAGTGGCACCCCCTCCCACAGTCACTGTCTCCGTCATTGCTTGATTTCACTCTGGTGTCTAGTGCCCCCTCCGATCGATGCCCCTGCTTCTTTTACTTAACCCTGGTGTTTAGTGGTACACCCCGTCTGATTGCCATCCCCATAATTACAAGATTATTCCCTGGTATATAGTGCCCCCATGATCGCTGTCCCCATAATTATGTTTTTCCCCTGGTGTCTACAGGCACCTCACCCTCGATGACTGTCCCCATTTAAATTTCTGGTATCTCTGGTGTCTAGCAGCACCCCTCCCCCACCCGCTGATGTCCATCCAGGACTGAAAAGAAGAAAATGGTCCCTCTGTGTCTTTTTTTTTTTAATCTGTAAAAAAGAAACCGGTCCATTTGTGATGCGACCCCCCCCACCCTGATCTCCTACTGAGCACCCAACCCCAACACTCCCAGATGCCCCACACACACCTTACACACTTGAACAGGTCCCAAGATGAAGATCCACTCTCCAATCGAAGACATATCTTGCTGCTGGAACCGGCAACTGCTAAATGAGAAATAAGTAAATGGGGTTCAATATATTTCAATGGGGTTTTCAATTTTTGTGTGTAACTTTGACATTTTCGCATATTTTTATACCAAATTTCAACATGTCATTTAACCTCATAAACAATGTCAGTGGAATTAAGCAAATCCGTCCTGAAAAGTGATTTTGTGCTCATGTGTCGAAATCACCTTTTTGATTGAATTTAAACATTTTCACCACCCTTGTTCATGAGATGGGGTCATCAGAAGGGTATGTTCAAAATTTGGGGTCAGAATATGTTAAAATGGTGAAATTATGCACATCTGTTGAAATTATGCTATGCTTGCTTGTAAGTTTCATAATTAGCAATATTTTCACTCCAAATGTTCAACATAGCTGTTTCTTTACACCAACTCATGAATGTGACAGCTGCCATTTTTCAAATCTTTGCCAAAATGTGTTTTCGCACCTCTGGCATGGAATGACATTTAATCAGGGATTTGAAAAGTTTTAGTACTGGGTTCATAAGATGGTGTAATAATAAGGCTATGCTGATAATTTGGTTGCTGTTGTGTTACAAATGAATGTGCACGGCCCTTTGGGCCCTGCACTTCCGCAGCAACATACATATACACATCTATGGAAGGACGGGAGCACGGGGCACTCTGGCAAATAAAGATACGATTACACTATATGAAAAATTATGGATGGATGGGTCCTGCTCTCCCACAGGTACATAAAGATACGATTGCACTATCTCAAAAAGTAAGGACATTTTTTGCAAAAAACTTTGTTAATGCACTAGTTAGGGATGAAGTGGCAAAAGTAGGGAAATGTGGTGTTAGGGCTTCCAACCCTAACACCCCACCCCCAACCTTCAGGCAGCAACAGAAAAAAACATTATGGTTTCACCCCTCTTGCCTCTTTACAAATCATGTATGGCTTGTGCCTTGGGGTTGTCAACCCTAATGCTCACTCCATTCCATCAGTAAATAAGCTGAGATGGGTATAGTGTTTGAGGATGGGGTATTAGGGTTGACAACCCAAGGCACACCCTATGCCTGATCTGCAAAGAGGCAAGAGAGGTGAAACCGTAATGTTTTCCTGTTGCTGCCTGCAGGGTGGGGTGGAGTGTTAAGGGTTAGGCTACTACACCATTTGCCTACTTGTCGCTCTTCTAACTGAAATACGTGATAATTTTTTGCAATACATATATATATATATATATATATATATATGTATATGTAATAATAGCCAGGACAGGGTGTGCATTATAGGATTATAATTAATGGGTTCCATTTTTTACAATGGAAAAAAAGTGTGTTAAATACCATAACACCTGAGTAGGTGTTACGGCATTCACGTGGCTTCTTCCAATAGCAATATGCTCGAGACAGAAACAGAGAGTGAGCGCGAGCATCAGTGTCCGTTTTCTGACACAAATAACTCACCTTTTCAGTCGCATTTGCTCCGCACGAAACTGTCTCTGCCATGGGCAAATAACCTAAAACAAATTTCAATTCATTCATTGTTCCTACACAAAACAAACTTCTGACTTCAACACTTTCACAGCGCTCCCTAACCACTCTCTCTTTCAGCCCTCACCTTTCCCCTGCAGGTCAAATGATGCCACCAGTTCAAAACAGTAGCACCACGAGAAAAGAAGCAACGATCAGGACATTTATTTTTTTATTACTTTTGTTATAAAAATGCTTAAATATTTACTTGGTAAACCTCCAGTTATGTGTTATTCATTAAACCATTTACTTCACACAAGGTAAAAGTCTCTTTTCTTTTCTTTTTTTTATTCTTTCAAAGCCTACAACAAAAAAGCAGAACCCTTCAATTATATAAAATAAAGTATGGGGTGCAGTGTGTTACGAGAATTTAACACACACCCTCGTTGTTGGATGGCTATCATAAACCCCTCGGGCTTCACCCTCGGGGTTTATGTGCCATTCAACAACTCGGGTGTATGTTAAATTCTTGTAACACAAAGCACTCCATACTTTATCCTATTTTTAATGCACACACCAAGTGTGTAGTAAGGCATGAGACCAAAGATTGAGTGTCCTTACACCCCTGGGAAGTGCATTAAAATCCTATGATGTACACCCTGAAGGGGATTATTGTACTTACAAAATGGCTCTAAGTAAGGCTTTTTTGGGATGAAAATGAGATTTAGTACCTGACTGTTTGTTTATAGAGAGTTAATGCAAGTCAGGTGATGTCTCCTAGGCAATGACATTTTTAGTTTTTTCTTGCCATTTTATAAATATATAATGTATTATGGGGGCATGGAAAGGCCCCTATATTAGGATTGCATTGAGGCTTTCTGTTTAAACCACAGATTTATGTGCTTGTAATTTAGTTGTCCTAGATTTTAGGACAGTGAAATCTGTCATGCATCATCTCAGTCTTAGGGTCTAATAATGTGAAACGTCTCGTAGAAATTGTTTTTTCACAAAACATTTGCATAGAAATCCTTTACAAACATTTTAAAAATATACATGCCATGTGACATTTTTTAACGTCTATATGCTGCCTGATGGTTTTCAAAATGTGCGTTCTGTGTAAATGTTTTTAGTTAACGTTTAAGTTGTACGCAAACAAAAACTTTAATGTAAGATAACTTATTAAATACTTAAATGATAAATGTGAGTCTTAACTTTTTGTCATGAGGGTAGAATGAGATATATATGGGGGATATGACATGACCTGAAGGAAGATATTATACTTATCTTCATGAAGGGCCATTAATATGATATCTCTTGAGTGACAAAGCCAAAAATTAGGTATCTTAATAAAAACAAATTACAGTAGGCATACGATCAGGAACTGTCAGTTGGCAGCAGGCCATGGATGTGAGCGGAGGAAGGGAGGAGTCAGACCTGGAGGGTTTGCCTCAGTCGGGTGGGGGGGATGACTGGATATCAGGGATAATTGAATCAATACCATCAAGGGTGTTCAGGGGTGGTGGGGACCACCGGACACCAAGGATAATTAAATACCACCAGTGTTGTTTGTGGGCAGGTGGGAGCAATGGGCATCAGGGACACTTAACTCAATACTGCTGGGGGGTGTTCGGGGTTGGGAGGGATTCCTGGACACCAGGGATTAATAACTACAGTCATAAGGCTTCATTTGGCAGTAATTATTGCAGCACTGACAGCTACTTACCACCTCTCCAAACCTATCAATATGCCACTGCACCTATATGTAAGGTGCTATCAACTGCTTTGCATAGGTACACAGGCATATTTTAGGGCCAGCCACAAATAGGTTAGTGATTGCTATCCATGCCATTCAATACACCATTTTGAAAGGGACTTGGATTTTGGTCCACACAGGCGTGGCTGACAACATCTGAATAACAAACTAAATATGCGAAAACCAGCAGTGAGTAAAGACCTTTCAGTCAAGGAAGTATTTTTTTATTTTCACATTTCATTTATAGGTACATGGTGTTTCCAAGACTCTCTTGGCTAATCAAGAGTGTCATTTCAAGACATCTTTGCGTTCAAGAACTGTGAAGTGAATCTGAGAAATTCTGGAATGCAAAGGTGTTTTGAGATGACACTCCTGATTAGCCAAGCGATGTCTTGGAAACACCATTTACCTTTTATTAAGCTTTTCACACCTCCGCCCCAACCGACAGTTTTGTGCGATGATAACAATTAGGATTTTGTACTGGGTCAGAGACAGTGGAGTCGTAAGCTGTGATCTGTTACTCTGTGTTTCTCTTACAGCACTTCTGGGTACAGGCAGTGTGATAGGTCAGAAGTGAACGCATGGAAGCACCCATCCAATAGAGCACTGATGCATGCTGTGTTGTCAGTATGTGAAAGCGCAATTGGGGTTTGTAGTTTTCTGACGAATGCCATCTCATTCTATTTTGTGTCATTCTTCAGAAGCTCTTCATCCATTGTCCTTCACTACATCAATTGCCACAGGTGATGCAAACTCATCTAGCATCATGTCGGGGGGGGGGGGGGGGGTTGTTCAATGTCAGCAAGGATGTCACTAGCTCCTCCTCCTCCTCCTCTGGCAACACTGGCATCTATTTCTTAGGTGTTTTTGCTGATGTGATTAAATAGTTATGCAGGGCTGTTTCTTGTGACAGTACTTCTGTCTTTCTTTTTTTTTTTTTATAGTAACAGACTTCTGGCCTAACAAGCTGGAGACCGGAGAGCAGGTAAGTGAGAGAGTGGGCAGGTGGAAGTGTGGAGAATGTGGACTAACAGAAAAATGAAATGAAGGGGAAGAAAACCCTTCGGAATCTGAACACTGATTTAATTCTAAGCTGCAGCACATGAAGACCTCTTGTTTGTATAATTGGTTTTCATGCACTACAAGTATTGCAAAGTAATTCAGTGATGAGGGAAAAAGAAATGCTTTGTAATACTCAGGATAGGCCAAATGACATGCAGCATCTTGTTTTCTGTGGAGTCCTGCTTGCAGTGAATTTTATATCTAGGTGGTCTGAAATGCAGGCAGGTGAGGTTACTTGCTTATGCCCATACAGTGAGATGGCAACTGAGATATAAGTCAAAACTCACATTCTCCTGTCTTCTAGCTCAGCACTCTGAACACTGCACCACAGTGCCTATCTGGGAGCATAAATGAGATCTCCAAGGCCACATGGTGAGGTAGTAGTTGTGGTGGGATTCAAACAGTCAAGTCCACAGTTCTGAGTCCTAACCACAGAACCACACAGTCTATTTTCCCCATAATTCTCTATCGCTATATCATGAATACTTAATTTAAAAACCCCTGTCTTTCTAAGTAATGAGTGTAATTCTTTTTCAAAGGCTCAAATGTCTCTGCTTTAATCATCCCAGACAGCAATTTATTACAATAATTTCTTAACCTTTTGTGAAAATTAATTTCATTCAGTCTCCTTGTAGATGCTTAAATTCTTAATGTTTTATTTCTGCCCCTGTCTATGATGTATTCTCACTCCAAATATAGTCTTAGTGTCTAGTTTAGCTAAATCATTTTTTAACTGTCAGTATGTAAACTGTCTCCCCTCAGTCTCTTTGCTTTAATGCAAAGCACCCCATTTACTGTACTGTTTCTTCAGCACCTTGCGGTTCAAGGCCTTTCAAATATGAGGGGTGCCTGCGTACATCTTCCATCACTAGTACACATTTCATTTGGAATGCTGCATAACCAAGTCAGACTCAGAAATGCAGTGGTGCTGTCAGTGCATTCTCAATGTGTTCTAATTGAAATTAGGTTAACACGGGTGTTTAAATTACTTAGCTATACAAAACGGAGGCAACAGCCCACCATAAACTACGCTGCATCTCTAAAACATAACATATTTTTCTTATTGGATATATTTTTTTCCATTACTGAAACTGGCTTACTGTTGTCCATATTCTCAGCTGGATCATGGCGGGGCTCAATTCCATTAAATTTATAGATACCTGAGAGCAATGGTTTGAGCCTAATCATTTCATTTTCTACCATGACTTCAACTTTGTGCAAAAAAAAAAAATAAAATAACGTTTTCTTCAGCATCCCACATGGTCCTCCACAAGTCCATTTCCAACTCTAAAAATAACCAGACAGATAAGGAAAGCCAGGGTGCTGTGTGTGGCTGAAGTCCTTTAGAAGATGACTTGCTCATGGTGTACAGAAGTACTGAAGGATGTTTCCATCATTTTCATACGGTGGGGGGGGGGATGGGAGCTCTGCAATGGTGGGTGCAACCACTAATGAGGATTTTGTTGTATTCAAAAACAAAAAACACATCAGTAAAAGCTGTGAAGCCTACAAAAGAACATTTCAAGGCAAGTTACACTGCTATAGTATGTTTACTATACAACTCAGATTCTAAGCTAACAAGAAATGTTTATCAGCATGTACAAAAGTGGCAACTGCAAACTCCTTTTCAAATGACCATGACTGTAAATGGAAATACTGAGTACTCCCTACCTCAGTAACTGGAAATGTTGAGTACTCCCTGACTCAAAGTGCACACCCAGGGAACTGTTATCCTACAGTTCACGGTTTTTAATACTTCAGCCTACAATATGTACTATTTATCTTGTTTTTTTGTACTGTCTGCCCATTGGACAAATGCACCTACCCAGTAAATAAATAAATAAAACAGCTTCAAAGGATCTGAGAATGTAGCCATCTTAGTCCACAAATATCCATTGGGTATGTGCATGTATTTTTTTATCAAATGCTTCAGCATGCCTAATTTAAAAGCAGCAATTCAAACGTCTAATAAAAGAGGTTCCATCTGGCTGGTTTAAATCTTTAAACTCCATTACAGTGATTGTTGCTGGAATAGCTACGGGTAAAAAAAAAAAAAAGACCTAGGGGGCTTCTTCAGAAGAGGTACAGTATATTGTAGTAGCTCTCATCTTCTGACGGGAACATTTTTTCTAGACTTCTTCCGGGTGCTACTGCAGTCATGTTGGCCTTGATTGGGTTCACGAACACCGTCCTGTGTGGTTTTAAGAAGGGTATGATGACTAGGGCGGTGTTCATGGACCTAACCAAGGCTTTTGATTTGACTGATCACAGTTTGGCTTGCATGAAACGGAAAGATCTGGGGTTTTCTGATGTCGCTGTTTTTTGGTTTCATGATTATCTGAGTAACAGGTGTCAATTTGTCCAAGTAGGTTCTGTGGTTTCAGATGTTTTGTCAGTTAGTTGTGGTGTGCCTCAAGGGTCCATTTTGGGACCCTTGTTATTTTCAATTTTTATTAACCAACTTCCTGGGGTTTGTAAGTTTAGTGAATCATTGCTTTATGCAGATGATCTTATAATTTATGCTCAGTCAAATTCTGTGTTTGAACTTTCTTGTTCCCTAGAAAAGGATTTTGGTGATGTTTGCTCTTGGCTTAATTTGAATGTTATGGTTTTGAACTCAGCTAAAACAAAAGTTATGTTATTCGGTACTCAACCCATGCTGGTGGACACCTGGAATTGAGGATATCTGATTCTCAGGGTGGTCTGCTTGAACAAGTGTCTCAATTTAAATATCTGGGCAAACTTTTGGATCCCAGTTTTACTTTTTTGCTTCAGGTTCAGTCAATGGTTAAGAAAGTAAACCAGAGAATAGTGATGTTATATCAATTCAATTATACAATGGCAAGAAAGAATCCTGGTCTCTGATTGGTCAGTCTGGGACTTGACCCATGATGTTATCCCAGCACAATATCATGGGTCTAGTCTCAGCACTGTAAACCAATTTGGATGCCCACTATGATGACCATTAGTTACTCTTTTTTTGCATCTTCTCTTAAGAAACAAAAATATTCTTCCACACTAACAAAAACATTCTTTAAAATTATTTTTTTTTATTCTGTATTACAAGCCATTGTATAATAGCAATAATGCCCTCCAGGGTGTGTGTTGTGCTGGGATACATAGACAGTGTTGGCAGATAAGGGCCTACTGCTTAAGTCATATTTCTCACAAGAAACTAGATTAGCAATTGCTACTGGATCCCTTCTTCCCAAGTTTGATTATAGTTCTTGTTTATATTATAACATAAGTACAAAAGAAATGCAAGCACTGTCTGTGGTCTATAATAATATCTGCAGATTTATGTTAGGAGCCCCCAATAGGACACATTGGTGCAGTCTTTATTCTCAGCTGGGGTGGTTTTTCCTTGGCTGTAGAACAGAATATTTTGTAGGCTGCTTGATGTGTAAATGTTTTCACTTTGGTTCCCTTTTCCCTCTTTCTGAGCTTGTTGTTAGGAGAGAATTGCTTCCCAGCCTGAGGTCAGCTGACGGCCTACTATATTTTGTCCCAAGGCATCGATTTAAATTCAGTTCCAGAGTTTTTTCTATAGCAGCACCAATAAATTGGAATGCACTCCCACTAGATGTTATGATTGCTCCCTCAGTTTCAACTTTTAAATGTAGGTTAAACAAGCATTTGTCAATGCCAAATGTTGCTTGCTTCTATGTGCTATTTAGGTATTTGGAAGTCATTGGAGTGCAAATATTGAAAATTTGCTTACGAGCGTGCGTAGGAACTGCACAACACACGCTCGAAAAACAGTCATTGTTAGGAAATTTTTCATGAAATGTTCAACATAGCCATTTTAAGACCTCTGCTCATGAACAGTGTCAGTGTGATTTTGTTAATGTGTCCCATACATTGAGTTTGCACACCGATCTGCTTATTGTGCGCTATAGGCTATGGAAACACATTTTGGGTAGGATGTGAAAATGACAGCTGTACTGCTCATAAGGAGGTGGTAAAATGGCAATGTTGAAAATCTGGAGTGGAAATATTGAAAATTCGCAAACCCACGAAGGCATGGAACTGTGCAACGCACACTCGAAAAACAGTCATTTTTAGGAATTTTTTCACCAAATTTTCAACATAGCCATTTTAAGACCTCTGCTCATGAACAGTGTCACTGTGATTTTCTTAATTTGTCCTGTACATTGATTTCGCACACCAACAGCGCCATTCTGCGCTACAAGGGCGGAAACACATTTTGGGTGAGATGTGAAAAATGACAGCTATACTACTCATAAGAAGGTGTGGTAAAATGGCAATGTTGAAAATCTGGAGTGAAAATATTGAAATTACACGAACTTACAAGCCTGCGTAGGAACTGCGCAACGCACGCTCGTAAAACAGTCATTCTTTGGAATTTTTGGACCAAATTTTCAACATGGGGTTTTTGGGACCCCTTCTCATGAATGATGTCACTGTCATGGCAGTATTTGGGCCTGAAGGATGATTTTGCAGTCACTGCGCGAAATCACTTTTCGGGCCCGTATAACGCCATGACAGTGACATCATTCATGAGAAGGGGTCCTAAAAACCCCATGTTGAAAATTTGGTGCAAAAATTCTCAAAAATGACTGAGATGTGCAATAAAGTTGAAACCCCCCCCATCTAGCCCATTATACAGCTTACTGGCATTTCCTCAGTTCGCGGTCGGCTTTGAAGAGTGCAGACGTGTTCCCGGTCCACCGAAGATCGTCGCGCCGGAGTACGGAGGTAAGTATGGGGTGAGGGGGGTGTGGGGAGGCTGGGTGCGCAGTGGGTGGGTGTGGGTTGTGGGAGGGTTGGGAGAGGCAGCAGCGGGGAACCGTTTTGTTTTATAGGTTTAAAAAAAAAAGACGTCTGTGACTTGCGGCGCTGGGGTGGGCTCCAGCGTGGCACAAGGACGGGGCTGTTCAGCACGATGGGGATTGGGCACCCCGGCCAGCCAGGACTGATTGCCACGCTGGGGTGGGCTCCAGCGTGGCACCTTCTGAGGGGGATGGATGGCGCAGCTCAGCCGGGCGGGGATTGGGCACCCTGTCGGCTACACAGTACGTCGAAGTGCGGGTGCGCATGTCGTGCGGGGGGAGCTACGCTCTTGGTGGTGCTCACTGGCGTAGCCCCTTTCAACTGCGTTACTGCATTTTGGAGCGTGTCACAGACAGCTCCAAAATGCATTGGCTTACAGGGGCCGCGCCTGCCAGCTCACTGACTGGAGGAGGAGGTGACACACCTCCGAAATCTCCGATGATGACACTATGTTTCTTGCACATGCGTGCAAGCAACGTAAAAAATGACTTATTACTTAGATCTGTTTGTAATTGTAATTTGTATTACTGTTTTGTATTGTCGTGATTGTATTCGTACATCTTGTATGTTTTTTGTCCGAGTCGGGCCTGAAAAGGGATCATTGGTCCAGTGCCTTTACCCGGTTACCAAAGAATAAATGAAAAATGAAATTATCATATTTTTCTTTTACTTTATTTTCTTTGGGTGGTTCTGATGGTGGTAACGGAAGGTACACATAGGTTTATTGTGTTATAAAGTGCTTTATAACATGGGTTGGCAAAAACACATAACCCAGTTGGTCCAGTAGCAGTGCGTGGCTGTGCATTAAATCCCCTATTTAATCCAAACTTTCAGAGACTGACTCAAGGAAAGTGCTGTTGGGACTCGTTCCCTCCTGCAGAAAGCAAAACAGAAAGGCAGCCATTTGAAAACTGCTGAAGTGGGAAACAGTAAGCTGAAGTAGATGGACGTGAGAGGGAGCACACTGTGCTCCGCCACGGGCTGTCCCTAGTCCCCCGCCTCCCACCCCCCCGACAAATCACAAAGTCAGCCATATAACATTGTGAGAGAGTGAGGTAATGAGACTGAGTAGTCACTGATGCAATATATACAATAAGCAGTTTCCTCCTTCTCAATTTACATGTCCTTGAGTGGAAGTCATGCTGTCAAAAATGCAATATGCTATGCATTCATCAGTTGTCATGTACATCCCGTTTTCCTCCAATTTGTAACCCCAGATTTGGTTTTAGTGCAGCTCTTTCTTGAAGACAGCCAGCAAGAACAAGAAGTTCACCACATGGTACAAAGCAAGAGAGAGGGACAAAGCGAGCAGCACATCGTGCTGCGGAAAGAGACAGAGAGAGAGAGAGAGACAGAGACAGAGACGGAGAGCAAGCTGCTGCCAAACTCATTGGGACGCAACAGGAAGTGTTACAAAGTATTCTATGCACAACGAATGTCAAAAATCATGGCAGGACTCTATTTCTGGCATTTGTATGTGCATAAAATAAATGACTTATGCATTACTTCTCTGCACTACTTTTCTAGTCGGCAGCATACAGTACAATTTTTCCTATTTAAACAGGGGCATAACACCTTTGTGTACTTTTTTTTTTCAAACATAACCCATGTTATAAGTGCAATAACCCACTCCAGGGTATGGGGTTATTGGGATTTAATCCATACCCTGGGTGCTGTGAGGACACTCAATGTCACAACGTACCCTGGTGTGGACTAAATCCCAGTAACCTCATATCCTGGAGTGGGTTATTGCTTACATAAAGTGCACTACCACACATCAGACTGCATGTACATAACTGTTCAATAACACAGCCCACAATAACAAAACAAAGGGGACCAGAAGGGAAAAGGGAGATACGGTAGAGACCATGAAGTTCCTAAAAGGAATTAGTAAGACGAATTGTGGGGAAATTGTTTGCTTGAATACTTATTCATGGTCTTGTGGACATGAGTGGAAACTGACAGGAGGGAGGGAGGCTCAGAAGGGATATGAAGAAGTATTATTTTACAGAAAGGGTGGTGGAGTCATGGAATAGTCTGCCTGCTGAAGTGGTGGGTGCTAAAACTGTTAGTGGGTTCGAGCACAGTTAGGATACAATGAAGGGTATAGTGGTTGCTCACGGCAGCAGAAGCTGGGAAGGGAATGGAGGAATGAGGGGGAGGGCTAAGACCCTGGAGGGACAGCAGGTCCCAGAGTTAAATAAGGAACTAAGACAGACTGTATGGACCGTTGGTCTTTCTCTGCCATCACTGTCTATATTTCTCTGTATAATATACATATCATATAAATATTACAAAATATTAGAATATCAGCAGTCAGTACACCTGACAAATGGAGAAAAAGCCCATGACAGCAAAGACAAACAGTGGCCAGCTGGACAATTGGATTATACAGAACCAGGGACAACTCAGGCTATGGTGGGCAAGGCTTGGCAAAAGAGCTAAGCAAGACAGCATTTTTATGTTTGCTTGAACATGCACAGCAAACACATTGTTACAGTAACAGGCTTCAGAGGCATGTCACTGTCATATACAATGCAGCTCAGGCTGCAGGAGGCTTGGCAGTGACAAGCCTATGACCAGCGAGACTGATCATGGTAATGTTTTCTGGTGATGGCAACTTTGTGTAGTTGAAAGCAGGCAGCTGTGTCTCTCAGAATGCTTTCATCTACAAAACACACCCAGTAGCCAGCTGAGCACCGTCAAAATCTGCCTGCTGCTCATCCGACCCCAAACCCGATGGCTTCCCCAGTGCTCCCTCTGCAAAACAATCCCATCCTCTGCAGTTTAGCCCACCCACCTACCAATTGCTTCCCTTGTGCTCTCTTTGTGAAAATAAACTCCCACCCACTGCCAATTATCCTAACCACCTCCCGATTGCTTCCGCCATGCCATGTTTGTAAAAATAAACTTTCACCCACTGCCAGTTATCCTACCCACCCACTGCCAGTTATCCTACCCACTTCCCGATGGTTCCCCATGCCCCTTTGTAAACATAAATTCCTACCCACTGCTAGTTATCCAGCCTACCTCTTGACTGCTTCCCCTGTGCAACATTTGTAAAAAATAAACTACCACCCTCACCAAGTATCCCATCTCCCTCCTGATTGCTTTCCCCATGCCTCATTTGTAAAAATAAACTATCACTCACTGTCAGTTATCCTGCCCACTTTCTGACTGCTCTGCCTGTGCCACATCTGTAAAAATAAACTACCACCCCTGCCAAGTATCCCACCCACCCACCTCCAGATCACCTCCTCATGCCCCATTTGTAAAACAGTAAACTGCCACACGCTGCCAATTACCCCACCCATCTCCTGATCACTTCTCCCATGCCCTGTTTGTAAATCTGAACTTCCACCCTCTGACAGTTATCCTGACTGCCTTCCGATTGCTTCCCCAGCACCCTGTTTGTAAAGATAAACTCCCACCCACTGCCAATTATCCAACCGGATGGTTCCCCCATGCCTTGTTTGTAAAAATAATTTCCTACCAACTGCTAATTATCCTGCCCACCTCCCGATTGCCTCCCCTGTGCCACATTTGTAAAAATAAACTACCATCCACTGCCAATTATCAGCCTCCTCCTGATCGCTTTCCCCATGCCACGCTGTAAAAATAAACTACCACCCACTGCCAATTATCAACCTCGTCCTGATCACTTCCCCATGCCACGCTGTAAAAATAAACTACCACCCACTGCCAATTATCAGCCTCCTCCTGATCGCTTTCCCCATGCCACGCTGTAAAAATAAACTACCACCCACTGCCAATTATCAACCTCGTCCTGATCACTTCCCCATGCCATGCTGTAAAAATAAACTTCCACCCACTGCCAATTATCAGCCTCCTCCTGATTGCTTTCCCCATGCCACGCTGTAAAAATAAACTACCAGCCACTGCCAATTATGAGCCTCCTCCTGATCACTTCCCCATGCCACACTGTAAAAATAAACTACCACCCACTGCCAATTATCAGCCTCCTCCTGATCGTTTCCCCCATGCCATGCTGTAAAAATAAACTACCACCCACTGCCAATTATCAGCCTCCTCCTGATTGCTGTCCCCATGCCACATTGTAAAAATAAACTAGCACCCACTGCCAATTATCAGCCTCCTCCTGATCGCTTTCCCCATGCCACGCTGTAAAAATAAACTACCACCCACTGCCAATTAATCAGCCTTCTCCTGATCGCTGTCCCCATGCCACGCTGTAAAAATAAACTACCACCCACTGCCAATTATCAGCCTCCTCCTGTTTGCTTTCCCATGCCATGCTGTAAAAATAAACTACTAACCACTGCCAATTATCAGCCTCCTCCTGATTGCTTCCCCATACCATACTGTAAAAATAAACTACCAACCACTGCCAGTTATCAGCCTCGTCCTGATCACTTTCCCCATGCCACGCTGTACAAATAAACTACCACCCACTGCCAGTTATCAGCCTCCTCCTGATTGCTTTCCCCATGCCACACTGTAAAAATAAACTACCACCCACTGCCAATTATCAGCCTCCTCCTGATCGCTTTCCCCATGCCACGCTGTAAAAATAAACTACCACCCACTGCCAATTATCAGCCTCCTCCTGATCGCTTTCCCCATGCCACGCTGTAAAAATAAACTAACACCCACTGCCAATTATCAGCCTCCTCCTGATCGCTTTCCCCATGCCACGCTGTAAAAATAAACTAACACCCACTGCCAATTATCAGCATCCTCCTGATCGCTGTCCCCATGCCACGCTGTAAAAATAAACTACCACCCACTGCCAAGTACTCTGCCCACCTCCCCATTACTTTCCCCATACACTGTTTGTAAAAAATAAACTCCCACCCACTGCCAGGTATCCCACCCACATCTCGATCACTTACCCTGTGCCCTGTTTGTAAAAATAAAATCCTACCCACCACTAATTTTCCCACCCATCTCGCAATCATTTTCCCGTGCCCTGTTTCTAAAAATAAATTCCCACCTACTGTCAATTATTCTGCCTACCTCCCAATCATTTTCCCCCTGTGCCCCATACCTGTAAACCAAGAAAACTGTCCAGTGGCAACTTCTGGCCCCACATGCAGCCCCCAGCACCCCTTCTCAGCACCCACCACCCCACCCCCACACACCTCACTTGCCATCCAGTACACCTGCTACTTCTTCCAACACGTCCTGCTTCTCCCAATACTGATTACAAATGACTGAAAACAAAGGCAAGTTTGGTTAATGACTTTTTAATGCGTTTTGAACTTTTACTCATAACATAGTCATTTATTAATATTTTTTCACCAAATGTTCAACAGAACTTTGTTTTGAACCCCAACCCACTTCATGAATAAAGTAGGTGAAATTTTCCAAATCTGACCCAAATGGAAATTTCACAGTTACTCTGCAAACTCATCTTTTGGGCAGGTTTTTAAAATTTTCACTTACTGGATTCATGAGGTAGGGTCACACAAAGACAATGTTGAACATCTGATGAAAAAATGTGATAAAATAAACAAGTTATGATAGATGTTGAAATATTTCAATGTTCAGTCATAACTTCACTATTTTTCAAAATTTTCTCACTGAACTTTCAACTTGGCCTTTTTGGGACCCAACTTCATGAAGAAGGTCGGTGAAATTTTTCAAATCTGGCCCAAAAGGTGATTTCACAGTCACTCTATGAAATAACCTTTCAGGCAGGATTTTGAGAAATTTCACCTACCAGGTTCACAAAGAGGGGTAATAAAAAGACTAGACTGAAAATCTGGAGTCAAAATCTTAAAAAAACACCGAAGTTCTGAAGGTACATTTAAATTTTCCAGTGTTCACTCGCAGCTTTAGTAATTTTCAGTATTTTGACCCCATATTTTTTTTTTAAGTTGTTTAACCAGGTATAGCACACTAAGCTGAAAGCTTTTTTACAGCAGCGACCTGGGAGCACAAGGAGGTTAGTGACTTGCTCAGGGTCACACAGTATGCAAATAGAAGCTGTGGGATTCAAACCCAGGTCTGGTCTGCTGGATGTCACCAGATTTACAGCTCAGAGCCTTAGACCACTGCGCTATACTGCCTCAACATAGCCATCTTCCCATAGCACCTCATTAATGTGACAGGTGTCCTTTTTCAAATCCTGCCTAAAATATGTTTTTGCACTTGTGACGTGAAATGGCATTTCTGTAAGTATTTTATAAACCACACCTGTCATCTTCAGAAATATGGTCATAAAAATACAGTGTTAAAAACTGGGGGTCAAAATGTCAAAGAAACGTCATGAAGAAATTCGTGTGGGGCCAGCCATGGGCTGGGCAAGTGGTGTGATATGTTCCCATGCCGCTTGACTTGAGTTTGGGAAGCTAGCTGGGCTGGACGAGGATGGGGGCCAGCACTGTTGCATGTCACAGCTCTCAGGCTGGGAAGGTATTGTGCAGAGTTCTGTCACACAGGCGACACCTTCCAATGGGCTGTGGAGCCTTCTCTCACAAGGGGCTGCTATGCGTGTCATGGCCTACTTTAGTCATTAGTTACTTATGTCATTAAACATGACCACTACTTGCGATTTCTAAATATCTCTTCTCTTGAGCTTACCTGTTCAATGTACATGCTAGATTCATACTCTGGATGTAGTAGGATGATGTTATCACATATATGTAATGGCAAATACCACAGCACTGTAGCAATATATTTCATTCTTACATACATACAGCCCATGGCACGAGACTGGGCACTTTTAAAACCTTCAAAATCCTGTATCATGTTTCAGAAATGAAAATACATAAGCAAAACATTACTACTCACTGACTCCACTGCAAACTCTCTTGTACTACAGTATTATTCTGCCTTCATCTTTCTCTGCGACACAACCAAAACCTACCTGACACAACATGCAAGCAAACGTTCGGTGCTGACAAATGCATGTTTAATGCAGTCATAGATTGTGTGAGGTACACTACTATTTCTATTGCCTTCCACACTTCAGGGGCTAGGATGAAAAAGCCCTGTCATAGCTGGCACAGTGGCATGGAGGGCTGAGGCACTAGCTACCTGACCTCCTGCCACACTGGTGACCCAGGTTCAGAAACAGACCAGGGTCATGCAAGTATAAGCCAGGGGAAGGAGGAGGATCAAGTGTCCAGAAACTGCTCTCCTTCAGGGTGGTTTGGGGTAGTGCAGTCCGCTGCTTTACTGAGACCTAGCAGAAGTTAGGTGTCAGTAGCAGTGGATGCCTCTCAGAGCGGCGGGCACAGACGCTGAGTGCTTGTGGCATATTTTCGCCGTATGTCCGAGCCATGGCACATGTGCTGCACTCAGGGAACAGGGAGAAAATCAAAGTGGAAAACTTCCGCTGGCCAGGATGATGCCTGCTGGCCCACTGCAGGCCCTGCACCACTAACTAGGGACTGATTTGTATGACATAAGTCATGGAAATGGCTGGTGATGGGACTGGATGGGACAGAGGTCGAAGGGTGGCTGGTGATGAAACAGGGGGCATAAACAGAACGTAGAAAAAAAGGAAAACTCCAGTCACCATCTCATTTCAGCTGGCACAGGGGAACAACGAAAAGCCCCTGGTCTGTGGATCTCAAGACTCTGGAGGCTCTGGTAATATTGAGCTCTGAACAAATGCCACTGATTCAGAACAGTTGCAGGGGGCAGAATTTGTTGGCTGGCAGTGAAGAGACACTGGAAGAGGAAGACACAATAGAGCCTGAGAGTAATGCCACTCGAATGCAAAAATGTTTTTCACTGAGGAAGATGGAAGCTGCTGGCCAGCCAAGGTACGGAGAGCCTGTTACATCCTGGTTAGCTGGCGTGGCATCACTGTGCTTTCTCTCCCTTGTCAGAGTCTCCCCAACAGGATATTTTAAAAGCCCTCCTCAAGGTGTCCTAGAAGCTAAGGACAGATCAAGCAGAATGCAGTTCATGCCTCGTCCTAGCAAGATCATTGACAACTCTCTCCCCACTCCACAAGAAGGGCTGGAACCCAGTTATGGCTGGGTTTGGACAGTGGTATTTAACTCCAGTGCCAGGCACTGAGTTGTTTTTAAAATGTATTTCTGTTCTGCTCCACACGATACATGCAGTGAAGCAGTCACACTACAAGTTACATCACTAGAAAGTTTACCAGACTTCACTCTGGGGGTATTGAGGGTGTTCAGCAGCACCGGAGATGGGCTGTCAGTGATGAAATTTCACTTCTGAGGAGGGGGGTTAAGAAGTGTTCTGTGACACCAGGGATAGGCTACTGGTGCCGCTCTTTAAGGACTCCTTCCTGCCTCTAGGCAGGAGGACACTATATGCAATGCAACAAAGCATGATCAAGTTCTAAAAATAGTTATGAGACTTTGAGAAAGAGGAATGAATGGGAACCACAACAACTGTGGACTTTCTTCAGCATTCTGTAATTTTTTGACACATCCTGGGGCATCTCCATAGACTTCAGTGGGACACTGTCATAATATCTGCTGTTCTGATTGCAATATAATTGGAGATCATTCTAGCCCAGCTCAGCACATAACAAGGTCACCGTGCAGATGTTGCAGATGTTACTTTCTTGATTACTACCCATGCCTTTCACCCGTGGAGGCCAAGCAAGGTTGAGGAACCTGGGCTTGATAAACTCCTCACATGAGGAGTTTGGTTCAGAGAAGGAGCTAGGGGAATAGTATGGTACCTCTACTCAGGGAAAGAAATAGTGGGCTCGATAGCAAATATAATACTGTCCCCTGGATGCAGTACCAAGCCATCTCCCCAATAACTGTTGAACACCACCCGGAAACCAGTCTGTACTAGTATCCACACTTTAACTGCAATTTCAAATACTTTTGTAGCAGTTCATGTAGATCACTAATAATATGCTCACTCACCAATTTCCAGAGACTAACAACAGGACTTTATTAGCCAGCAACACAGGTCCTGTGAAGAGACTAGGTATTAAGCAAAACTGGTTTAGCAATGATTTAGGCCCTAGCAACATAACTAATTCTTTCAATATTTTCAAAGTGTATCACCCCAAACTATGCGATCACTGATAACCAGGCCTCTCTCTAGAGATGGTGTAGTAGGCCTCCCAACTCCCACACATACAGGATTTCCAGTAAAGCCTACAGTAGTATAGGGCCTCCCACTACCTTCAGTAGCAGATCCCAACAGCTTCAAATAATTTTCAACAGTTACACTTTACAAACTATAGTTTAGTCCTAACTTCTGGGTACCCAGGTAAATTAAATACTGTTGCAGGCCTGATGTCTCAGTGCCTGGGATCTTGCATTGGTGCACATACAGACACCCAAGCTTGCTTTTTACCCCATCTGACTTGACTGTTGGCTAGCACTTTGTAATCCAAGAGGGAATCCAACACAAAACTGAAATCCAACAGAGAAAATTCAGCAGCAGCAGTGGTTTCTGGCTGGCTGGCAAGCCAGTACTCACGTGTCCTGTACCACGTTGGAAACAGCCTCTGATACTTTTGGATATATGATGTCACAGAAGCAGGCAGATGATGCTTGTAGGTCCAGGCTATGCCTGATCTCTGTCTCACAGATCCCTTTCCTCTTGATCAGCACATGGCAGAGTTACAAGCCCATGAGCTGCCCTGCTTAACTCCAGTAGATGCTCACTCAATCAAGGGCACAAGTACCCTGAAGACAACCTCCTGACCACCTACTCCCTTGGCACACCATAGAGGGTAGAATGGCTTGTTCTTACCTTTGATTAAAGCAGTCTAAAGATGGCTTCAGCAGATTCAGTCTTTCACAACTTTGCAGGCTTCATAGTGCTCTCTCTCAACTCAGATAGAACTTTCAGCAACAAGATTCACCTCATACCAGAATCTCAGGCTCTAGGACCTGGCTAGGCATTCAGCACTCCTCCTCAATACATCTCTCCTCTCTAAACACTCAGCATTACTGCTTCAAACTCCTCAACTGGGGAAAGGTTTCAGTTCAGCTCACTTCCATTTCAGTCCCTTGCTGGTTGACAGGTTTGTCACGCAAGCTCCGTGCCCTTCAGTATTTGCAAAAGGTGCCATGCACTCTGTTGCAGTTCCTCTCAAGTGCCTGTGTCTTTACAAGAACCCCTTGCATTTCGGTTGGTCAATGATGGAGTAAAGGGTCAACAAGATGGTGAGATCTATTTGTTTACATTCTGTTCTGTACCTGGATGCTGTTTTACACATTTTATCTTGCTGGCTGCTACCTTAACTTTCTTAAAACACTTAATTCTGCCAAAACCATAATGCAGTTTACCATGCTGCCATAAGCGATCCTTCCAGTTTTTCTGCAGGTACAGGAGCACCCCTTTCATCACTGGTGCACAATGAGAGAACAAAAGGACAGTTAGAACTCCTCTTCTCCTGGACTCCAGCACCAGTTCCAGCTGGAGGATGCAGGCATCACGGCTGCACCTACCTCAAGCCTTCCGGGCTCAAACAGTAAGCCCCACCTTTGGGGAGGGGTTGCGCATGGATAGGTTAAAATGATAACAATGAGCCCTAGTACTATATGTGGCAAAAAGATTAGGGTTGTTTCAGAAAATTGTGCTCGAAAAAAAAATGCTGATTCAGAATTTCTAGGCATATCAGTAAAATTTACAGTGGCAGTACAGTCCTCCATTGATAGAAACATGGAAACAGAATTTGACAGCAGATTAGGACTGCTTGGCCCACCTGATCTGCCCATGTTCCCTACTTACTGTCACACCGTAGACCCTACTTGATCTCCAGCTTTACCCCCCTCCACTTCTATGTTCCCTTATGTCTATCCTATGCCTTCTTAAATCCCAATACAGTTTTGCTTGCACACCTCCTCAGAGAGGCTGTTCCAGGCATCCACCAGCCTTTCTGTGAAGAAGTGTTTCCTTATATTTCCCCTGATTCTACCCCCTTCCAGCTTCATTGCATGACCCTTTGTTCCTGTGCATCCTTTTCTCGGTAAAAAGCTTCCCTCTTGAACCTTATTTATACCCTTGAGGTATTTGAAAGTCTCTATCGTATCCCGCCTCTCCCTCCTTTCTTCCAGTCTGTACATACTGAGGTCCTTTAGTCTCTCTTCATACAGCTTTTGATGCATATCCCATTCCATTTTAGTTGCCCTCCTCTGGACTGCCACAACTTTGTCTATGTCCTTGCGGAGATGAGAACTCCATAACTGGACACACTGATGTCCCTAAAAACTCCAGACAGCCATATTCCTGTCATAGAAGAAGTTCTGAAATTTGCTAAAGCAACCAAATTGCATATGCAAAGTACTGTAACTGTTTATTTATTGATTAATTAAAAGACTTTTACTAGCAAAGGCATACTGAGCTGTAAACAGCTCATTTCTGGATGTGTCTTGGGAGCTATCTGACTCTTAAGTCTGTCTAGATACTGTCTCAATTTCTTTTTTTTTTTTTTTCAATTTTTAATATGGAATAAAACTATCAAGCACAACCACTGAGCACAACTAATTTGCAATGGTATTACAGGTCTGCCAGTTGTCTAATGGTGACAGCTATCTCTGATCTGATTTAGACATCATTTTAAGCAGGACTCAAAAAAGATTAATTTCCTCCCATAAGCTAAACTTTGTGTGCACCTACAAAGGAAACATAATCTTATATTGAACTCCAGAGTGCAAGATTAATTTCTGAGGCTGAGAAATCTATCAAGAAGCAAAGACCCTGAGCACCAGCAGGTGGCAGCATTTGCCGCACAATTCAGACTCACAAGGCACTTCTTCAAGGACCAATAGGTAATGTCAGACAATCACAGGCGAGAAAGAAACATAATGATTTTTTTTATTAGAAAGGCAGTGATTTTAATGAATAAACTGGGACATTTACATATATAAAGACATTTTAAAATAGTAACCCTTTCTCTAGAAATGAAGATATTTGGAGGCCAGACCCTCCCCCCATCTTTACATTTCTTCAGTGACTGGTGAAATATTATGGGTCAACTTAGTGGAAATGAGATATGTTCCCCACTAGGTAGCACCCATCCAAAAACAAGTTGCTTTTCAAATAGTAACAAAGTATAGTGGTAGCAGATAGGTTGCGTCAATGCTATCTGTCCCTCCTGCCGCACAGCAGTGACTTGAAACCAGTTTGAGTACTGACACACATCCACGCTTAACTGCCAGAATGTTACCCCTATTTATGATTCCCCCTGAGCTGTCCAACATGTGCTATTACATAGGCAAAGCTGACCTAAGAATATTCTGATTGAACATGAGACACCCCCTTCATCAAAATATGGATAAATTACTCTGTCCTTGTGCTGCCTGAATGTAAGGTAATTGCACAGTATACTAATACCACCTCGCCCAGCCCAACAGAAAACAAGATGGGATGCCTCGAGTGGCCTACCCTGCGGAGGACAACTGCAGTAGTAATGATACGAAAATTTGTTTTCATTTAGTGATGTAATCCTACTTGTGGTTTGAACTCAGATTAATCTCAAATTATTGCACCACATTCTGATTCAAAGGAACATACAAAAAAGTGTAAAGACGTGCCTGGGTTCCCGCACACTGCAGGACTGTAACATAAAAGATGCAAGACATTCTGACCTGAAGTGCAATTAGTGATTAATTTGAATAAAAGGTGAAAGTGCAAAGCCAGCACAGTGGTGCTGAGTGCCTCACTTGCTGCTAACCCAGCAACCCGGGTTGGGGAACGGATGTGGGTAACTCAGGTACAGGCTGCAGAAGGAGGTACGAGCTTACATATGACTGCTCTCCTCCCTCAGGGAAGAGGGTTATTGTGGCTCACTGCTTGTCTTCTTTTTTTAATTCAAGCTTACTGAACATACAGACATAACTCATTTCATGATCTGTTTTACACGTAATGTCTATTACATTCAAGTGACAATCTTTTTGGTCAGGAATAGTACATCATCAACAGTGTAAATATCCAATAATTGATTACAACTTCCTTATCCTCTCATAATTCCTACCCCTTCACCAAGCACTGGGGGTACACCCTGAACTCAATGCCCCTCTGGGGGTTAACTATCTGTTGGAGTTCCCAATTAAGGGGTCCCCTCCCTTTCCCAGCTCCTACCCGCTTGCTACCTACGGTAGGTTGTGTTCCGGCTGTTCTGGCTGTATTGGGTCTCCCCTCCCCCCAGCCACCTGGTCCATCTATTTACGTATACTGAGGGCTTAAGTTTATTTTGTGTGTCAGCTCCTCCATGCCCTGAATCTCAGCACCACCTCACACCAGTTGACCAGGGTCGGGGGGGAAGGGGGCTAGCTGGAGCCATTTTCTGGTGATTGCTTTGTGTGCAGCAGCCACCAATATGTTCCACAAATAAATTTGGTCTCTGCCTCTCACCCCTCTGGGAATTAGGCCCAATACTAGGTGTTTACGGTTTAGGGGTTCTTCTAAAGTGAAAGCATTGCCCATCGCTTCCCCTACTCCCCTCCAGAACTGAGCCAGCTCCGCGCAGAGTCCCAGGACATGGAGGTGCATGGCCCGTTGTTCTCCACACCCCCTCCAACATCCTGGACTGTGCCCCTCATCCCATTTATTCTGCATTACTGGGGTGATGAAAAAGCTGGCCTTTATCCTTCACTCAAAGTCCCTCCATCTTTGGGAATACGTGGTTCAGTGAGCCTGGGAGAAAACAGACTCCCAGTCCCCCTCTGTGAGCTGCTCCCCCAGCTCCAGCTCCCACTTTCATTTTGAGGGGGGCAGTGCTCCCTCCTCCTCTGTCCCTTAGTGCCCTGTATGTAGAAGAAATATGTCCCTTCTTTTTTTGGAAACTCAGAATCTCCCCCACTACTTCCTGGAGCTTGGGAGTGTTCCACTATCACTCCATATTGTTTTTGGATGTTTTGTGTATGATTTCTAAGTTGTAGATATCTGTAGTGGTCCGACTGCCTCAACTGGAACTGCAGTTTCACATCAGCAAATTCTCTGATTATGTTTTCACTCAGTAGTTGTCTCAAGGTGTTCAATCCCAACCTACCCCATCTCCGAAAAGTGAGATCTTGTCTGGGCGGTTCAAACTCACTATTCCAGGCAAACCTTCTGTATGGCCAGAGTTCGCCCAGGCATTTGTGTTTGACCCATAGTCTAAGAACTGCAGCTAACGTGTTCCTTACCGAGTACAGCAGGGAGTTTGTGTCACTGGGAGTAAAAACTCTTGCGTCCAAGGGGGCACCCTCAGTATCAGCCCTTTCTATGTCCTTCTAAAGGGCATCATACTGTTGTCGACCAGAGGAGGGCGTGTCTCAGATGGGAGGCTAAGTAATAATCCTCCAGGTTGGGTACAGCTCTGCCGCCATGTGCCTTTTTGGCTTGAAGGACTGAACTCTTAATTCTCGATTGCTTGCTGGCCCAGATGAATTTCATTATTGTTCTTTGACAGATTTTAAATTGTTTTACTAATATCCTAATTGGGAGACACTGAAAGAGGTATAGGTACCTTGGGAGGACATTCATGGTGATCGACTCTATGCGAGAGTATTGTGGTAAATTCAGTAGCTCCCACTTTCTAATGTCTTGATGAATTTGTGTGTAAAGGGACAAAGTTGTGCACATTTAGTTGGTTCAAGTTCTTAGTGATATGGGCTCCCAAATATTTAATTTTGAGGGAGTTCCACTTCAGGGGGAGAAGCTCTTTGATTGGGTTGGAGGGGGTATAAAAGAATCTGAGAATATCAGTCTTGTTTTTATTTAGGAAATATCCAGATAGTCTGCCAAATCTATTTAGGAGGTCCCAGAATCTGGGCAGGGATTCATCTGGGTTTGTCATGTAGAGTAGGATGTCATCTGCACATAATGAAATTTTGTGTTCTTTCTTACACACGACAAAGCCTTTGATGGTAGGGCCTTCTCTAATTGCCTGTGCTAGGGGCTTGATGTAGATGGCGAACAGTAGTGGGAACATAGGGCAGCCTTGTCTGGTACCTCTCCCCAGTGAGAACCTCTTGGAGACTCCTCCGTTGACACTAACATAAGCCTGAGGTTTAGCATAGAGGGATCTAAGGGCTGCTATAAAGGGGTCTGGAAAGCCCATCCTCTCCAGCACCGCGAAGAGAAATCTCCAGTCAACTCTGTCAAATGCCTTCTCGGCGTCTAATCCGAGAAGACATGTAGATGTTCGGTGCTTGTTTATTAAATCTATTATACTGATTGTCCATCTAACCCGCTCCTGAGCCTGTCTCCCTTTGACAAATCTTGTCTGGTCTGTTTTTATTATCTGGGCCAAGAGGGGGATTAATTCTAGATGCCAATATAGAAGCAAATATTTTATAGTCTACGTTTAGGAGGGAGATGGGTCTATGGGAGTTACAGTCTTTAGGGTCTTTCCCCTCTTTTGGTAATACTGTTATGGTGGCATAGTTCCATGATGGTGGGACAGGGTCTCCCTCCAGCCAAATCAGGTTAAACACTCCTCTAGGGAGTGGTGTTATCTCTGGAGCAAAAGTTTTGTAGAGCTCGCCACAAAACCCTTCGGGGCCTGGACATTTCCCAGGCTAAAGGTTTTTGATTGTGGCAAGAATTTCAGATGTTGCTATTGGGGCCATCAGGGATTGTGCCTGGGCTTCCCCCAATCTCGGAAGACTCAGGCCTCTCAAGGAATTCTGTCGTGTCCGCAATGGGAGTGACCTGTTCAGCTTTGTACAAGGTTCTATAATATGCTATAAAGGACTCTGTTATCTGTTCCCATCTGTGCTTAAGTGTGCCCGAGACTGGGTCCTTTATACTTGTGATGGTTGCCCTGGCAGTCCTTTGGCATAGGTGGAATGTCAATTGTTTGGTGGCCCTGCACCCCCCCCCCCTCGTAATATGATTGCTTTAGATAGTGTAATGCTTTTTCTGTTTCTAAATTATTTAGTCTGGAACTTTATTTTTAAGTGTCTTAATTTTGTTGCCCCTTTCTTTTTACCAGTGTTGTTTTTGTTGTGTTTACAGGGATCTCAGGTTAAGTATTAGGTCCTGCTTTTGTTTTTGCCTTTCTTTTTTCCTGTAGCTGGCAACGGATATTAACTTCCCCCTAATCGTGGTCTTGACAGTGTCCCAGAGGATTTGAGCTGTGGTGCGTGGTCTATCATTTGTTTCAATAGTCTGCGTTATTACCCTGTTGATTTCTTTTTTGATTTCTTCATCTTTTATTAGATTTATGTTTCATTTCCTGTGTGTGAGTTTCCTAGGGAGCTGGAGGTCCAGGTCAAGGTAAAAGGGCTGGTGATCTGACAGAGTGGCTGTTACCACCCAAATAGAGTGACAAAGGGATATGTCCCTGTTACTAACAAAAAACATATCCAATCTAGAATATATTTTATGTCTGGGGGAGAAATAGGTGTAGTCTCTCACCTTCGGGTACTTCTCTCTCCATATGTCTACCATCCCACAGTCCGAGTAGCAGTCTGGAAAACTGGGTGGCCACCCTGCGCTCCGAGGTGGGGATGCCAGTAGTTGAATCTAATTTCCTGTTCAGGACCAGGTTCCAATCACCTCCCACGATCAGGATCCCACTAGCCTTGAGGACCACCAGCTGCAGTCGCTCAGAGTAGAAAGTAACTGGAGAATTGGGTGGAATGTACACATTCACTAAGGTAATCCAGGAGTCTTGAACTCTCCTCACCACAATCAGATATCGGGCACCCTCATCCGTAATTACCTTTGTCTTCTCAAAAGGGAGGTGTTCAGATAATACTACAGTGACCTCTCTTTTCCAGCCTTTTTCTAGTGAGGCCTGATAGAGGACAGGGAAGCCCTTGGTCCTGAGCTTAACCACTTCTTCAGGAGAGAGATGAGTTTCCTGTAGGAAGTTTATGTCACAATTTTGTGTTCTGATGAATTTCTGGACCTGCTTCCTCTTAATGGGCTGGTTAACCCCATTTATGTTATATGATAAAATTTTGGTCCTGATTGTGGCAATTTTTGTAGCCCAAAAAAGTCTCACTGTTCTATGGGGGTCCCACATATCCTCCTGACCCCAATTCTTTTACTATTGCTTTCATCTCTTTTTCACTATACCTGTGTATTTCAATGTAGTCGATTATGATGGAATTGCATATCTCTGCAGCAATAGAAATATTGCCTTGATTGAACATGAGAACCATATGCCTTTTTTGTTCTTGCAACATCAGAAAACTTGAGTGGCTAATAACTCTATAAAGAATTAGCCTTAAAATAACAAGCAATAACCAACTTTCCCCACTAGGTGGGAGTACAACCATAGACCATTTATATAACAAAATGAAAGCAGCCAATATCACTGCTGAGAATTTTAACCAACATTCCCAGTTTATTTCACTGGTTAGGGACCACTGCTGCCCCCACCCCAAAAGGGGGGGAGTGCCCAGTATCCCATCGTATAACTTTTTGGCTGTTTCTGTTCCACTTTGAAGTGGTTTCCCACTTCTGGGGTTGTGTGGAGTTTGGTGGGAGTGTACCCCACCTGTTAAATGGTGACTTCCATGGTCATCAGGGTAGATCAATTCCCTGGCGGGTGTGAGCTCCTTGGAGACCCCTGACCCTAAGTGTGGTGTAAGGCCCTGCCAGTTTACAGGAAATATCCTAGGCCAAAGCTCATCCCCTAGGAAAATGGCCCACATCAGAGGTAATAAAAAAATCCGAACACATGGTTTGCTGATCAGCTGTTACTAGGCCCCGTAGTGCCCCCTATAGAGTTATTTACAGTGGAGGGGAATCATAAAGTAAACACAAGTGGCTTTTTTATTTTCGTTTCAGGTCTCCCTTCCAGTACTAGCCTCCAAAGCCTGTAACCATTCTGCACATACTAAGTAGCGCTATCCCAAGGGCTACTACCCCTGCCTGCTTGGTTAGTAGCAGGTTAAGGGGCCTGAGTTCTGAAACGGATGCCTCCACCCAGAGCTCAGGGTCAGTAGTGGTAAAGCTAACCTGGGCACAACTCTCCGGGACACTGTAACGCCCCCTCTTTCCTTACTAGTGGCCGGAACAATACACAATAATCACTTTCACAATACCTCTGATACACCACACAAGTACCCACACTGTTTGCACTTGCCACCAGGGCTTTCCTCTGGCTCTGCCCTGGGGATCCCCTGTAAAACAAGGTTATACACAGCAAATAACAGCAGTACAATACTCTTGCACAAACTAGAACCACAGTCAGGGTAAATGCAAAAAAGAGTTAGATCTGATTTATTTAAGGGACTTGAACAATAGAGGGGCGTAATCAGGTTAATCTGCTTAAAAGCTGTATCAATCCAACAGTTATGCATGCACTTCAGGGTCCATAAATAGTCACACACTCTGGGTACCCAGATGAAGAATGGTGGGCTAGCCAGGAATGTTGCAGCTGGTTGGGGCCCTGTGATGGAAGAAAACAACATGCACAACACACACTATTTGTAATCCGGAGCTGGAGGGCTCAGTTTGTGAAAAGAAAACAAGACAGTCAGATGACACACTTTTAGATTAGGCTGTTGTTGCAGGGAGCTACCCTGATGATTACTCATGATACCCAAGACTGGACACAGGCTGGACAAAAATCAAGACAGCAGGTAGTTAATCTGGAGTGCCAGGAGAAATAGGGCCCATACGATTCACTGAGGCGTTGTTCCTGTTCAAGCATGGAGCAGGGGGCTGTTCCCCAGGCAGGTCTCTCATTGGTGGCTTTCTCTATGCAGTAGGGTAGTCTGGCAGGGCCAGCATGGGACGGCCCAGGCCAAATGGAGATCAATGCAGAGTCAGTCCGATTAGGCTGGATAAAACTTCCAGCAAGCAGAACACAGTTCACACAGTGGGGAACCAAATCACTACCCAGTTTCAATACACAGCACATTTACATGTAAAGGATTCTACAATACCAGCAAGCAGAACGCAGTTCACACAGTGGGGAACCAAATCATGACCCACTTTTAATACACAGCACATTTACATGTAAGGAAATTCTACTGTACCAGGCAAACCGCTCTCCGGTCACGATCGCAAAGTCTCGCACAAACCGGGGGTTCAAAAGCAGCTGGAAATCCTGACAGGCCGATTGCATTCAGCAAAATCTCCAGTCTTCTTCAGGTATGAGCCTGGTAAAAATCAGTGGCTTACTTCATTCTCACAAACTTGGATTTAGTCTGAAATAATTCTCTTCTCTCCCTCTCAGGGGCAGCAGGCAGACATGCAGGCCACAACTCAGGCTTTTCCACAGTTCTCCCATGCAAAACTGCTCAGATGGCTACTTGACTGTCTCAAGCATGTTGCTTCTTCAGCTCCCGACTTAGATCTGATTCAACAGCCAGCAAGCCTGGGACTTTTTCCACAATCCAAAATGTTTGGTTGGCTGATCTGTCTGACAGTCACAACAAAGGCTCCCCCTTCAGGTGCAAAAAGGCACCAAGAGCCCAAAACTACAATTCCTACAGATTTTGACTCCAGACACCTCCTGTAGTCTGGCTCCATTTTAGGTCCCACCAGAACTGATTGGTCCAATTCACGGTCCCGGGCCAAGATAATGGAGATAAACAAAACAGTCCTTGCTGCAAAGAAGGCAGGTTAGACAAACTACATTATCATTATCACTCTAAATGATTTTTAGCAAATAGTTACATCTTTCAACAGAGCTCCCTCTCAGATTACTTATGACTGCAATCCAGGCAGCTCTTAAAGAGACAGTGCACAGAGACTATACAGGCACTCTCTGGCAATCACATTTTTTTTTTCCAAAATATTTTATTGGTTGTTGGGTAAAACCATGGTACAGGCAGATTAAAAGCATTACATTTGGAATATAAGCAAATCCATTTACATTACTTGGTACCTCAAGACATCAAGGAATACAGTTTCAATCACTACTACAGGTATGGATTCAGTGTAAGTTCAATAAACAGTAGGGATAATGACTCAGAAACCCAAGGAATTGCAGGAATAGTTACAGTCACAACCCCACACATTAACCAGCCAGTAATGTGGGCCATAGTACTAACCATTCTACATTCTTCTTGGTTACCAGTAATGGCCGAAACAGATCAGCCCACGTGCCATCAGAAAATTAAATATATGCACTTAAGTAGGGAAACGACCATCCTCAATAGCCAATTGAATCAGATCCCACACTGAACTGACTCTATCCCCCATACCCATAGCATTCCATTGCACCCTTTCCAGCTTCATGCAGAGGCATAAATTGTTACTCCACTGCTGTATAGTGGGAGGGGAAGTGGCGAGCCAGCATTGGGCAATTGTTTTCTGAGCATTAATCAATGCCAATGACCAAAGCATCTCTGCCGGTCCGCCCCTAGGGTGGTGAGGGTCAGCCCCTAGCAAGAACTCCAAAGGGGTGCATGGGAGAGCACGAGTCAGCACTTTCTCCATGATTCGGTGTATTTCAAACCAGAATGGGGTGATCTTTGGGCAGGTCAGAGCTGTATGTATAAAATCACCTGAATGAACCATGGATTTTGGGGGCAGGTATCTGATTTAGTCTGATCCATAGCATGGAGTCGAGTTGGGGTCACATACATTCGATATATAAAATTAAATTGGATGTGTCTTATCTTGTTGCTTCTGGAGCATGTGTTAAAATGTCGGATGGTGCTCATCTTGATTCCCCCCCGTTGTTCAAATTTAAATCAGTCTGCCAATTCATCCATGTCTTTTCTGCATTATCCCCATTGTTTCCCAGTAGGATTTTGTAGAGTATGGTTAAAGGTTTGGCCAGTGTTTGGGGGAAGAAGATCTCTTCCTCGATTGGCGATGGTGTACCCCACCAATATTCAGGACCTAGTGTGTTGCCCAGAGTGTTTCCAACCTTAACATACACAAAAAAATTGGCTGCAGTGATGCCCCACTGGTTACTGATGTAGAGCTGTCCCACTAACCTCAACCCTTTCTTATGCCATACTAGAAGTCTCTGAATCAGGGAAGCCGAGCATGGGCCTTTGAGCCGCATTGCAGTGACCAAATCTGTATTTGGGGAGGGGGCAAACTTATGCCTGCAAAGTTCATGGGCTTTGCTCCAGCACTGAAGAGTAGTTGCTGTAAATGGGTTAGCTATTTGCACCTTATTGGAACCTGGCCACAAGGTTCCCACCAATAGGCCTTCACATAGAGGGGCCTGAAGTAGGTCCTCCTTGAGGCACAGCCACAGAGGAGGGTCTGAGCCATCATTACCAACAATGTAGGTCAGCTGAGCAGCTATATAGTACCAATAAAAATCTGGAAGACCCAGACCCCTATGGGCAAGCGGCATAACCAAGATAGATCTTTTGATATGCGCAGGCTTGCCCCTCCATAAAAATTAATGAATGATTGCATTAAGTTGTTTAAAATGCAGAGAGAGAGAGGGAGATAGGGAGAACCTAATACGTGTACAGGCACCTGGGGAGGATCATCATTTTTACCACTCCCACTCTACCGATTAATGAAAGGGGAAGCCCACCCCATCTGTCACAATCCCCTGATATATTATGCACGAGGGGTTTTAAATTTAGAGCATAGAGCGTGTGAGTGCACACAGAAAGAAGAACTCCCAAGTATCTCAATTTCACCACCATTTGCAGGCCCCCAAGACTGGCAATTAAACTGGCCCTATCGCCAGCCTCTATGGGAAGTAGTTCGCTTTTGTTCCAGTTAACTTTGTGGCCAGACAGGTCTCTGTATTCACTCATGACCTTGAACACTTCAGGTAAATCATTGGTGGAAGATTGCAGATAGAGCAGCAGATGGTCAGCATACAATGCCAGTTTGTGGTGACCCCCCCCCCGCCTGGAATCCACGTATGTTATTATTTGCCCGGATTCTAGCAGCCAGGGGTTCCAGCGATAACATGTAAAGGAGGGGTGAGAGGGTGCAACCTTGCCTCATACCACGCCCCAATTCAAAACTCAGGGACATGGCCCCATTGACCGCGATCTGAGCAGTAGGATGTTGGTACAATGTGCATATCCACGAACAGGAGCCAGGGCCATGCCCAAACCTCTGAAGAGTGTCAAAAAGATACCCCCACTCCACGCGGTCAAAGGCCTTTTCAGCATCAATGGAAAGGATCGCGGCACCATGGGAGCCGGCCCTAGTTCTCCACCAATTTATAACATTCAGGGTACGTCTGATGTTATGGTTCCCCTGCCGACCCTTGATGAAACCAGTCTGATCCTTGTGGATGAGATGAGGAAGCAAAATCTCCAACCTCGTTGCCATGGCCTTGGCAAGAATTTTATAATCTGCTGTAAGCAGAGATATTGGCCTATACGAGGCACAATAGGAGGGGTCTTTGCTAGGCTTCGGGAGAACTGTGATAGTAGCTGACCGCATGGAGGGGGGCAACACTCCTTTCGTCAGGCATTCCACTAACATATTGTGCAAGGGTTCGAGGAGAAGGTTCTGAAAGGATTTTAAAAAATCAATAGGGAGCCCGTCCGGTCTGGGAGCCTGACCCCCCCCCCCCGAAGTCCTCCAATAGCATCTGAAATTTTGCCCACAAGTAGAGGTCCATCCAACTCATTCACCTGGGCGTCAGATAGCTTAGGTAATGGGGCTAGAGTAAAGAACCTGTCAAGGGCCTCTTGGTTTGGATGACCCTGTGATGTGTATACCAATTTGTAGAATGCCCCAAATGCCTGGCCAATCCCAGGGGTATCTCTCCTAACCACACCCCCCTGTCCCAAATGAATTCCACCAACCTGTCTCCCTCCTGTCTGCGAAGCTGCCATGCTAGGTACTTACCACCCCTATCACCATCAAAATAGGCACCAGCATGGGATAGCAGAATAGCCCTCTCCAAGTTGGCACTGCTCAGGGTATTGTACTGCCACTTTAATTCTTGCAAGACACCATGCACAGCAGCAGTGGGTCTAATTTTATGCGCCATCTCACAGGCCTCAATTTTGCTCCTGAGCATTTGTAGGTCACGATGTGAGCCTCTTGCTTTATGGGTCACATACGCAATGGAATAACCCCTGATGGACACTTTCAATGCTTCCCACCTTACTTCGTGTGTTGTATCCCCACTTTTGTTAAAGATTAGAAATTCCCTAATCATATCGGATACACCAGACCAGTAACCATTATCTTTGAGCAATAGGCGATCTAACATCCATTGCCGAACCACAGGGATCGACTCTCCCATGGCCAGATCCACCGTAAGAGGTGCATGATCAGATAAAAGCATTGGGGAGTAGACTGCAGATTTTGAGGCCAGGATCAGAGAGTGGGACAGCAAAATTCTATCCAGCCGGACATACGATTTGTGAGCATGTGAGAAGAAACAGTAGTCTCTTCCAGTTGGGTAAATATGACGCCAGATGTCTACCAGGCCCAAGTCCTTCTCCAATGCTGCCAATGCAAGGGCATTTTTAGAAGGGGCACAAGGGGTCAAGCTAGATCTATCCATTACCCCATCAAGGACACAATTGAAGTCCCCACCTAAGATCCACGGCCCCAGCCATTTTGACATTTCCAAGACCAATTGTTGGAAGAATTCAGGTTGTTCAATATTTGGAGCATAAATAGACCCCATGGATATCACACCAACTGAAGGGAGGGACACTCGGGCTAGGGCAAATCTCCCATAATGGTCAGTGATCTGCTCAATTACATTAACCCTCATCCCCCTTGGGAACCAGAGTGCCACCCCTCTGGATTTAGTTGAAAACGTCGAGGATACCCACCAAGAGCCCCAGCAGTTTTCACTGCCTCCCCCAAAGACATATGGGTCTCCTGGAGCATCACCACTTGCCATTTAGATCTTTTGACTTCTGTCTGCAATCTCCTCCTTTTGATCACCGATTTCAGACCATTGATGTTTAAAGAGGTAATTCTAATAGCATCAGCCATATTCCCACATAGAACTGAAAAACAACCCATATCACTTACAGAGGCATATACTAAGTTGCAACCTGACCATGGTACTCAACCATTTTTTATAATGCAACTGATAACAAACCCCTGACCTGTAGAGGTGAGGAAGAAGCAGGACTCCGGGACAACACAAGTTTAGAGTCCAGCGAAACTCTACCATCTCCCCCCAAATAAACCAACCCCCCTAAACCATACCCCCAGAACACCCTTCCATAGATAATGAGCCACCCAGAAAACAACATTAGACCAATGGAAGCTAAGGGCAAGTCTGACTCCTGTACAGCAAAAAAAGGAGCCCGACCAGGATCCTCAGTCCCCACCCCACCCAGTAAACCCAGAACCAGAAGCGCAAACCCCACCGACCCACCCCCAGCCGGAAGTAAAATCCATCATAGAATCCCTTACAAACAATTAGCGGACTTTAAAACTAAAGTACAGTAGATGTTCATATTTAAAGGCACGCACACACAAATCAAGTAAAGTGAAACCTCCATAGTAAGGCATAAAAGCCAGATTAACAGCAATCCCAATTTCGGTTCTCCCGAAGGGATAATTAAGAAAGGAGTGAGCTAAATCATACTGGAACTCCCTGCCCCCAAGTCGATTATGACGCAAACTGGTTTGTTCCTTCTATATTCCAACAGCAGCCAATTATAGCAAGCGAAACCATAAGGAACATTAAGATTAAAAGAGAGGTGGGGGAGAGGAAAATGGGAACAATTTCACGATTTATACAGAGTCATTAGGACAGTGAACAGAACGTCCCCATCAGTCCAAATACACGATTGGATTAGTTCCACAAGTGAGCTTCAGTCAAGCTTTATTCGGTAAAACAAAATCTCCTAACCCCCCGCCGATACCCTGGTCCCTAGACCAGGTTGGGGCATTTAAGAAACAAGGATCCCAGTAAGCTTAGGTGGGCGCATATCGTTTCCTCCGCAGAAATACAAATAACAGAGAAGAAATAACAATATCCAGTACATTGCGGCATAGCTGCGCTGATGTATGGAGACAGACCATTAGCATTTTAGATCCCAAGTCTCGGCCACCCATTACCGGCGACATATTGAAGCACTTCGGAAAAAACAAAACCAGGGCCTAATTTATCTGAGCTGGTCACTTCAGCCGGATCCTCTCTCCTACGCCTCTTCAACTCCTCCTCCACCCATCGTGCAGCCTCCTTAGGACATGAAAACACTCTAGGGGCACTCCCAGGATGGTTAATGCGAAGCGTTGCTGGATACAGAAAGGTAAATTTCCACCCCAGTTGAAACAGTTTAGATTTAATCTGAGCAAACCGTTGTCTCTTAGTTGAAGCTCCCTGCTGTAATCTTGAAAAATCATGACTTTGCCATTCTGCACTTCAATCAGGCCCTGTACTCTGGCTTGCTTAAGTATTGCCTCTTTCTCTGTGAACTTTAAATACTTTATCAGGCAGTGCCTGGGCCTGTCACCCACTTTGGGAGGAGGCCCCACTCTGTGTGCCCGCTCGATTTCGCATTGTGCCAGATTAGGGGATAAATATGAGTGCTCCACCAACCATTTATGGAAGAATGATTCTGGCTCATCCCCCTCAAGACCCTCAGGCAGTCCCACAATCCTTATATTCAACCTCCTCGAGCGATTCTCCTGGTCGTCTACTTGGGCCATGAACTCTCGCACAGTATTTTGCAGGGAGGTCTTATCTCTAGCAGACAAAGTGAGAGAGTCTTCCAGGGTGCCCACTTGTTGTTCCAGTTGGGCAATTTGATCGGCATGAGAGGCAGTTGTTTCTGACAGTCCGGTGACTATGGACTGCATGTGAGTAATCTGAGCGGCAATATTAGCAAAACCTGCCTTCATGTCATGTTGAATCTGTATCAGAGTGGCAGGGACAGCTGCAAGGGATCTTTGTAGATCGGACATATCTCCTCCATCGTTAGCAGGCCCCAATCTCGTGTCTTTTGGACCAGGCCACTGTCCTGAGCGATTCAGCTTTTCCCCGGTTCCAAATTTAAGTTGCGATTGTTTATCTTTTTTTCTCGCAGACGCCATCCATTTTACTAATATTACATGCCAAATTTAATGGTCAAACCGGCAGTGGGGGTCACTCAAACAATGACAAAACTATAGTGCCTTAGGGAGCTCAGCTAATCTGTGTCCACCATGTTACAGAGCTGGCCACACCCTCCGATGACTTGGCACTCACATTAAAACTCTAAAAACGTAGGACATCAGCCTGGCAGTAAGCATTTAGGCAAGCTTAAGGAAGACTTTTCGGGAACCCCCATTTGTAGGGGGTTATATGGGGTTATTAAAACATCTGCATTTGATTATAGACATGTTCAATTTAACACTCTAGCCTTCCCTCCCCAGCAGACGATGTACTGTGGTTTAAGAAAAACTGTCTGCAAGCTTTCCCGCTATTTTATCCTGAGCGCTGCAATTGTGCATTTTAACAGTAGTTTGCTCCCTTTAAGAGGTCTGTGTAAGCCTGTAGACAAATCTCTGAACATAGAGATTTCCTTTAGTGTTTCAAACTTTCCCTGATAGTTTAACATTTTTGAAAAGGTGACAGAACAGTCAAACAGAAGTTCACAATCGACCCTTTGTTAGATCGGGGGGAGGGGGTCAAGGAGTGTGGAATTTCTCAGTTTCTCAGAATCAGTTAATTCAATTCATCCTTCCCCTTTTCCCTTGTTACTCACCACCTCAAAGGTACCTCACCTGTTATAGCGTTGAACTGAGGGGCTTGTAAGTCCTGCACACTTCGAGGGGGAGGAGAGAGGCTTCACTGGAGCTTTCGTCATTGGGTGCTGTGTCTTGTTCAGGGCGCCGAGGCTGACAAGTTGACTCTGACATCAATCGGGCTATGTGGAGTTATCCTCTTTTCCCTTGCCATGATCGCGTCGATCTGCACTGCTGAACTGTATTGCCTGAGAGTACTGCAGACATCTGCTCGCAGGGTTAATGAGGTATTTTCAGTGTTGTGGTTTGCTGATCTGGGTCCTTTTCTGGCCACTGCCCAGGGCGATCGAATTAGCTCTTTTTCTAGCTTTTCCTTAGTCAGGTGTGGCAAGGGGATCCCCATACTTTCCAGACACTGTGATGCAGCTGCTAGGTCTTCAAAGACCTCGGTACCTCCCTCTGTTTCCATCCTGATACGGTCTGGGTGGAGTATTTGAGCTTTCACATTTTTAGCCCTGAGCTGCTTCATAATGGGCCAGAGTGCTTTTCTGTTCTCCTGTACCAGGATGGTATAGTCGTTATCCACTTGTAGTCGATGGCCCTGACAGGTGAGCATGTTCTTTCTCCAAACCCTCTTAAGAATTTCTTCTTTAGTGGCATATGATGGTAGTTTGGCCACAAAGGAACGGGGCCGGGCTCCAGGGTTTGTGGGCTGCTGAACCAATGAGTGGTAAGCTCTGTCCATGGAGACAGCATAATCTGGGGGCAGAGCCGGCTTTAGGGTTTTGGGGGCCCCCAGCAGATTAATGAAGTCATGGGGGGCCCCCCCATTTGGCCAACCATCACCCCATATGTTTGACTTTAACCAATACACACATCATTTTATTGTATTTTCAGTACTAGTGACATCTTAAAAAAAATGTAGAGAGAGACTGCAGTGACAGCACATACTGTTCATTTTTCTCACATCCATTGTTACCCATCTGCCTTTTATTGCCTGGGTCATAGCTCAGTAAGGTTTTTCATGAAGTTGTGATCCCACATCAAAATCTGCACAGTCCTTTGTTGCTGTTTTAAGACGACAATGAGAAAAAAAAAAATTAAAATAATTAAGGTAAACTGTTCTAGTTGGGGCCCCCCATAAGCAGGGGGCCATCAGCGATTGCAGGGTTTGCTGGTGCCTAAAACCGGCCATGCAGGGGGAGGGGAGGTTTAGGGCTTCCCAGAGAACTTCCTGAAGAAAGGAGATTGGATCCTTAGCCCCCTCCTCGGAGTCCTCTGGCACACCATAAACATGGATGTTCTGACAGTGACTGCGACCCTCTATATCGTCTGTCTTGGCGGTCATCTTCTTCTCTCTCACCAGCAGGTAGAGGAGCAGGGCGGTCATGGCAGTCAGCCTGTTTGCCTGTTCAGAGACATTCAATAGGCCGATTTCTATTTGGTCTGCACGGTGTTCTATTTTATTTATATCCTCTCATAGTTCGTCGAGGGTGCCATCGATTTATTTAACTGTGCGGGCTGTCTGCATTATTGAGACTATGAGCTCGGAGGATTCTTCTGTCTCCACGCCTGTTATCTCCATCTCCGACTCATCAGCGGCGCTCTCCATAGTTAACCCCTTTTTTCTTCTCTGCCTTTGCCCCTCTTTCCCGCTCCCTCCCCCTTTTCTAATATTCTTTCCTTCCTCCTATCATAGTTACAACTTCACAAGGCTGCCTTGGCTGCTCCTCTCCTCTTGGTTCTTCCTCCCCCCCCTCTACTTTTCTTCCCTCTGCCCTGATCAGGTTTTGATTAATGTGTATATAACTGAAGCTCAATTGTCCTATACTTTAGTGTAAACACATGTACATCTCTTCTGAAATATTCTGTATGACTTGTCTGTTTCCCTGTAACTGTAACCCTCCCTACTGACGTGGAACCTTTGTAAATGAGCTGCCTGGCACTCAAAGGTATTTGTATTTCCTAGAATGAATAAATAAATAAATACATTTTCAAGTTGCAGCATGGAATGGAGTTTCTGCACCGGGGTTTGTGAATTCCTAATAAGTAGCCCTCTTGAACGTGTTGCCTTTGCAGGGGATTGCATATTGTAGGCTGAGGTTGCCGTTAGATTTGTTTCAGGGCAGTGTAGAGCTCAGGGTGAAGCCGCCATTCAGCTGCTGACGTCACCGGAAGTCCAACGCTCACTGCTTGTCTGATACCTGCAGGTGTCTGGGTGGCATCACAAGCAAGATCACACAGGAAGGGGAGGGATCCCATGCACACGGTGTTGAAGGGGCTTCTCTGTGGAAGCAGAGCTCACACATCATGCCCATTGTACGTGATATGGGCCCCCTGATGAAAATCAGTGGAAACCTCACCCGAGATCACAGAATGCCGACTGACCCCACGCAGGCCCCGCACTAGAGACTTGGCACCCTCCCATAGTCCTGTCACAGAGGACAACAGAGGGAAGGTAAGGCCCAAAGAAGCTGGGTAACAGGGCTGGGGGAGGTTAGTCAGTATGGGCGGCTAGGACAGTTTATCGGTTATTCATATCGGACTCCTAAAAGAAAATAAACCAGTTTGCAAAACTTAATTTTTCATGAACAAAATGTTGGAATTCATTTTTATTTGTTCCCCTGGGAGGAAATTGTTGAAAATCAGGTAATTTTCTGATAAAAATCTTGTCAGCTGCATCAAGTGAAAGTGCCTGTTGGGTTGCGGTCGACTTTATCGGTTATGGCTAGGGGTGTGGTGAGAAAGGCTGGCATAGTAGATCCAGTGATCTGACGTGTTCCAGCAAATCCTACAAGCAGTGTCACAGATGAAATCATAGGGACATGGAAATCCACTCCTTTAAGTCTGAAATATCAGCACTATGGAACAAAATTAATGATTTTGAATGCAGGGGGGTCAGAACAACCTGAGAATAGTCAGGGTCCCTGAGGGTGCTAAAGGCAGGAATATGGCTGAGTTTGTTCAGCATCTCCTGACTTTGGTCCTGGGTATCATGAATACTTTATTTATTTACTTGCAAATGTTTCACCAGGAAAGACAACATGAGCTGTAAACAGCTAATTTCCAGAAGCATCCTGGGGGAAGGGGATTACAAAAGTTGGGAGAGCAAGCAAACACATATACAAGGTGAAATAAAAGTACAATTACTATTACTTTTGGGAGCCAGTATAGCGCAGTGGTTTAAGGCTCTGAGCTGCAAATCTGGAGACCTGGCTTTGAATCCCACAGCCCCTACTTGCATACTGTGTGACCCTGAGCAAGTCACTTAACTTCCTTGTGCTCCCAGTAAGCAAGCTTTCAGCTTAGTGTGTCTCACCTGGTTAAACAATTGGAAAAAAAAAACATAACATTGTAGAACTATTATATGACATTGTAGTACACTAGGAAGGTAGCTTCGGATAACTCATATGAAGTGCTAGAGGTTGAGGCTGAGCACAAGTTTGGTAAGTGCCAATGCAAGCCCAAAGGGGAGGCTAGTATATGACAAGAAGGGATGTAAGAGGGCAAGAGCTAGAGAGTAGGGGAATTCAAGGGGGAAAGAGGAGAGAGCAGCCATGAATCTATACCCCTTTAGGATGTTGGGAACCCTGCAAGGGGGAAAAGAGACAGGCAGAAAAGGAGATGGGAATAGAGAGCGGGGGAGGAAGAGGGGGAGTCAGGCAAGATCTGTTTCCCTTCAGGATGCTGAAGAAACCCTGCAAGAGGAACAGGACCAAGCAGAAAAGGAGGAGAGGGAAGGGGGGGAGGCTTAGTGGGGAGACAGGATTAGAGGGGGTGGGAGAAAGTAAATAGGGAAATTGGGAGGCAGGAGGTGATGGGGTACCTGGAACTGGAGAAGGGGGTCAGTGGGGGAAATAGGTGGAAAGAGAGGGGGAATAGGAAAGTAGTAGTGTGTCCACTGGCACTGTTTGGAGAAGTAAGGGGGTGAGAAGAAGAGGAGATGAAGATGAATACCCTGTGTGGGTGTAATCAGTGGAAGGGACCAGATTAGGAGACCGGTAGGTGAGTCAAGGATATTGGATAAAGGGTATTTACGCAAGGGTGGGGAGAGGGGAGCTGGGAGCAAGTACAGGGAGTAGAAGTTGAGAAGGGGAGGAGGGTAGTGTGTTAAGGAGGGGAGGGTTAAGAAGGTGGAACTAGAAACAAGTACAGTTAGGGGAAATGTAGTTGCGTATGGCCGAGGAGATAGAAGATGAGGATGAGGAAAGACTGACAGGAGGAGGAAGCAAGTTCTAAAGCTTTTGGAATCGGTAGAAGAAATCAGCCTGGCCTATGGAGGTGGTGCGATGAGAGATAGCTTGGGTGCATGTGTCAGTGGATCAGAGAGGGCAGGAGGAGTGAGGTGGGGCAGTAAGTGAGGAGGAGAGGTAAGATGGGAGAGTCCCAAGCCAGAATTTAGAAGTGAACTTAGCACAATGAGAGAGGAGCCTGCCCTCCAGGGAGGGGAAAGCTAGAGAGTGATACAAGGTACAGTGATGAGTGTGGGGGGCGGGAGTTTAGAGCAAAGTGACAGAAGCATTGAAAAGAATATCTAACCTGGCAAAGGAAGACTTGGGAGCAACACTGTAGACTATATCACAATAGTCAAAAATAGGGAGTATCATTTTCTGAACAAAATTGCGCCTAACCGGAAGTGGTAGGGCACTATGGTTCCTGTAAAGGGCACTAAGCTTGGGGCGCAGTTTATTCAGGATGGCATCAATATGTTCAGAAAAGTTAAGGTGTTGATCAAGCCAGACACTTAGGCATTTAAATGATGAGGTGTCCTCAAGATGTCCTCAAGTATTGCCCCGTCAAGGGTGTGGAAGGAGGGGAGGAAGGGTAGCCTAGAGAGTCTCTGCCTCGTGCCAAAGGTCATGGAGACTGTCTTCTTGGCATTGAGGAAGAGTTGATGTGAGCTTAGCCAGCATTGAACATTAGTGAAGTCAAGCTGTAGTCTGGTAGACACATCAGAGGGGGAGTGGCCAGAGATGAACAAGACCATATCATCAGCATACATGTTGATAGAGGACAAGGAGCAAACTGATGGTAGGTCATTGATGAAAACTGAGAATAAGAGTGGGCCAAGTACTGAGCCTTGAGGCACACCAGTAGAGACTGGTAAAGGTGAGGATGTAGAATCAGCTATTTTAACAGACTGAGTTCTGCCTACCAGGTAGGCTCAGAGCCAATCACAGGTGGACTGAGTCAGGCTAGCTGACAAGAGGGTTTCGAGAAGGGGGGAGTAGGAAACAGTGTCAAAGACCTTAGCAAGGTTGACAAAGATGGCAGAAGTAATATGACCTTTATCTGTGGCTGAATGAATACAGTCAGTGAGTCTGAGTAGGGAAGTGGTTGTGGAGTGATTCTTCCAAAACTGGAAGGGAGTGAAGAAGGAGGAGTTGTCAAAAAAGATGGAGAGTTGTGAGAGAACAAGGTGTTCCTGGAGTTTAACCAGGGTGGGAAGAAGTGAGATAGGGTGGTAATTCCCAGGAGATGAAAGATCCCCACCCTTAGTATTGGGAGAACTGTAGCATGTTTTCAGGTTTTAGGGATAGTCACAGTACAGAAGGATAGATTGAGGATATCAGCCAGAGGGAGGGAAATAGCAGAAGCAGATAGATAAAGAAGCTTAGAGTCGAGGTCATTGAGGGAGCTGCCTTTTGTTGGATTAATAGAGAGAAGTGCCTTTAAGGTGTCAGTGGGAGAGATGGGTGAAAAGTAAAAACTCTCCACTGATTGGTGGAGTTGGGAGGAAGCGGTGGGAGTGGATGTGGATGTGGGAGTGGAATGGGTCGGAAGGAAGGCTAATGGGGTGGAGGCGCAGGAAGTAAAGTATGAGATGAACTTCTCAGCAACTGTAGGATGATCGACTATAAGCTGGTTATTTATTTTGAGTAGCGGGATGGGGGTTTAGTTTGGGGTGAGAAGAAAGAGTGAACTACTTCCCAAAACTTTGATGGATTGTTTATGTTAGTGTTAAAGGAAGACCGGAAGTACTCAGCTTTAGCTTTGGTACAGGCATTTCAGACTGTACGGTAGGTAGAGTAGTCATGAGGGATTTTAGAGGATTTGTGGACTTTCCATGCTGTCACGCACTTGTTGACAGGCTAGGAGTTCAGGGGTTACCCAGGGGAGGAGACTACCTTGCACTCTAACTTTCTTCAGGGGAGCGTGTGTGTTCCAGATGGTGAGGAAATTGACTCTGAAATATTTGAGGGAATGATCAATAGTTTAGGCAGAGGTTATAGGGGTCCAGTCGATGTGGGTGAGTCCTGACGAAGAGGGGCAAGGTCTAGTTTTTGTAAGAGCGGAGCGTAAGTAGTTTGTGGGGTGCCTTGGGTCTGCGAACTTTCCTAACTAGGTAGATCATATGATGATCGCCAAGAGCATCTGGTAGTAGGCCAGACTGGACAACCCTGTGAGGATGGGAAGAAAGGGCCCAGTCTAAGAGGGTGTGATTTGGGGATTTGAGGTTTAGACGAGTTAGTTCTATGATTAGTTGGGACAGGTTAAGAGCAGCTATGCAGAATGAGTCTTACCTAGGGTGGGTGACAACCAGTTCAGATTAAGGTTGCCTAATAGATAGAGCTCACCACAGGAGGAAAGGGACCCAATAGTGGTAATTAGATCTGTGGCCACAGAGTGGTGTAGGCTAGGATGACAGTAAGCTCTAGCGATAAATATTGGGACAGAGAAAGATAGTCTAACAACAAGGGCTTCATAGGCAGTGGGGTCGGTGGTCGATAGGACAGTAGTGATTTGGAGAGGAGGTGGAATAGATGACCATGTCCCCACTCCTTTCAGTGCGGTCCTGACAGTTAATGGCATAACCAGGAATTGTGATAGAAGCATTAGGGGTTTTGTTTGATAGCCAGGTCTCAGATATGATGAGGATGTCAGGATTAATGGAGCATACAAGTGGAAGTAGTAGGCCAAGTTTAGGGAGAAGGTTACAAATGTTAAAGAGACCCACCAAGATAAAACTGGAAGCCCCTGAACCATATATATATAGGTGCCTTGCCACCAAAGGCTCCCGATATCAAGCATATCCCCAAAAAGTGTTTTGCTGATAAAAAGTTATTTCCCTCATAAAATTCTGTATACCGGGTCCCAAGAATTTCCCAGGTTTTTTCTGCTGGCCTTGTTAGTTGACCGGTGCCCACATTTCATTGCCAAGTAGCCATTATATTGCTAAAAACAGATTGAAAAGTCGCCGTCCATTGAGTATAATGGAGCATGCCTCGCGCTCTCACTGGCATCTCGTCATCACATCCATGAGTGTGGAGGCGGAGCGTGGGCAGAACTCATGACCAGGAAGTCCTTGGGACCCCGTATGCAGACTTTAACGAGGGAAATAACTTTTTTCAGCAAAACACTTTTCGGGGATATGATTGATATCGGAATTCTTTGGCGGCAAGGCACCTGTATATATGGTACAGGGGCTCATCGTGGTGCGTTTCCTCAAAGTGGAGGATCTTTAGACCCCGAGGTAGGGAAACTGAGGTTGGAGCAGGGGCTGGTGAGGGAGGGGTGACTGTAGTAGGGGCATTACTGCATGTGGGACCAGGGTTGGGATTTATGTCTCCTGCAGAGAGGAGCAAGAGAGAGATAATGATTAAATGCAGCTTCACAGTGGGTTTAAATCCTGACTCAAACTTTGGCTCCTTGCTAATTCTGCCTGCCACTGTTTCCCTGGGTAGCCCACCTTGCCTGTTCTGCCCACTCCCCTGCTGTTCCCATCTTATGTACTTATTGTGTATATTACGTATTATGTATACCAGACCTATGTATTTCAATGACCTGTATCTTGTGTGCTATTATGTGTTGTATTTTTAACCCTGTGCCATTGTAAGCAGCCCGGGTCATGCATGAAAATGGTCCCTGGGATCAGTGCACCTACCCGGTTATCAAAGTCATAAATAAATAAATAAAATAAATAAGCTTGGTATTCTTGAACCAGGGTTGGTTAATTGATTTGGGAGATCAAGGTGGGTGCTTGGAAGTAGAATTGAAATTGAAGGAGGCACAGTAAGGTATAAGGAGTGTGGTATAATCATGAGTGGGGCAGAAGGAGGTATAGAGAAGTGGGACCAGGTTAGAAAAAAAGAGTTGGAGCTGCCACTTGGTTGTAGTAGGGGGTTTGCAGGGTAGTGGGGTTAGCATTGGGAGGGTGGTGGGGAGTGAGAGATACAGGGATGGTAGGGAGAGCAGGGTGAGAAGTTTGAGGAAGAAGCATAGGGGTGAGATAAAAAATGAGATCATGATGTCAGGTTAGAGTAAGTATGTAATTAGCCTGAGAGGGAGACCCTACAGGTAGGAGTCTTAGCACTAGTTAGTAAGGGTAGAGCAGGGGGTTTTAGTATGAATGAGAATGGGTTAACTACGCTAAGAGACTGCCTGAGCTTGGTGGTGTCCCAGTTGGGGAGGGTGGGTGAGACAGGCGGGCTTAGGCATATTTAATAGCGGTTGGGACCGGGGTGGAAGGGTGGGGGGAAAAAAAGATTTACAAAAAATAGAATGGCAAGGAGCTGAGAGAAGCAGCAGAGTTCAGTCAGGGGGGTATTCAGTCAGAGGCAGAATACCCCCTGGACATCCAATGTGCCCACAGATCTCTAGCTCCCTGACCCAAAGCTGGAGAAAAGCCAAGCTCTATATTAGCTCTCTTCTGAAATACTCCGTGAAGTAGTGGATCCTATCCTTAGTATGAGAAAAAGGCTTTCTGCTATGGCATGGTCACCGAATCTCAGTATACCAGGACTACACTTCTAAACTGTATTAAAAAAAGAGCGGCCTTTAGAGAAGTGAGACACAATCTACAAAAGTTGGGGGCCAGATACAGGATGGCATATCCTTCAACCTTTAAAATAGAGCTTAACAGGGACTTTCACAGCTTCTCTGATTCTGAGGAGGTGGCAGGCATTGTCCACCAAACCTGGGAAGTCTCAACTTCATCAGCCTCAGCTAACTAATGGCCCCTCAGATCAGAAAACAAAGATAGCAGACAGACTACTGCTCACCTATGGACACGTGCATCTATTCTCCTGCTCCCTCCAACAGCCCTTCCTCCCAGAACAGTGGCAAAAAAAGAGGTGAAGACAGAAGAAATTTAACTTGGGACACTTGCCTATTTCTGAAGCTGCCAGCCAGAAGCACCATAGCGGAAGTAGGGGCTCAGGAGCAACAGATCACTCCTCTTTTACTGAATCCCACCCCCCGCCCCAGAGAGAAGCTCTCCCTCTTTTAAGCTGGACTATATTACACCATCACACTAGCACAAGAATGCTCAATGCACCATAAATTCACAACCTACAGCAGTGGCACCCTCTTGGGCTGACAATGTCCAAGCCAATGACGAACTTTTGTCAGTAGTCCAGTAATACCCAGTAACAGACACAAAATGTCCCATCACTGAAAGAATCTGCAAAGGCTACCACCAAAAATGTCCCCTGAACTGTACCTCCACAAGATTTTAACTGCATTTTAACTGCTCTGAAATGCAGGATCAGTGAAATGGACTAGAGGGTAGTATATGCTATAATGTTATGAGTGTACTCCCTCATTTTTCCACTCTCTCAGTCACTCTCCCCATCTGTTGTATGTTCCAGCCCCAGTGTGCGTTTTAGTTCTGTAAATCTCCTGCACCAATCTAACAATCACCAAGAGGAGTCAGGAGGAATATGCCCTAGAGCCCCTCCAGACAGCGGCACTCTACCTAAGGTTCCTCAGCCATGGATCAATGCCGCTGTAAGCAGGTTGTATATTAGAGGGCTGTTAAATCTCTTGAAAATGTAGTAATTATTTGTGCAGCACCAGATTGTGCATTGGAGAAAGAGTAATGTGTGCTTCTGGACAGCCCAAGTTCCAGTTGCCTTGCTGGCTCAGCTGGTTGCTGCGACCAGAATTGTATTCCAGGTGGCCTGGGTTCAAATCCCAGCTGAGGCACTTACTTCTTTCTCTCCTTTGTTTGTATGAGTTCCATGAATATGCACACTGCACCCACGTGATTGAAAATGTAGTAATTATTTGTGCAGCACCAGATTGTACATTGGAGAAAGAGTAATGTGTGCTTTGGGATGGACCAGATTCCAATTGCCTTGATAGCGCAGCTGGTTAGCGTGACTGGAATGGTATTCCAGGTGGCCTGGGTTTATGTCCCAGCTGAGGCACTTACTTCTTTCTCTCCTCTGTTTGTATGAGTTCCATGAATATGCACACTTTACCCATGTGATTGAAAATGTAGTAATTATTTGTGCAGCACCAGGTTGTACATTGGAGAAAGAGTAATGTGTGCTTTGGGATGGACCAGATTCCAATTGCCTTGATAGCACAGCTGGTTAGCATGACTGGAATGGTATTCCAGGTGGCCTGGGTTCATGTCCCAGCTGAGGCACTTACTTCTTTCTCACCTCTGTCTGCATCTGTTAAATCTCTTCCTTACCCTTCAATATGTTCAACACCATCCCTAACCTGCTTGCGGGTCACCAAGTGGAAGGTACCTGAATGCACCCCCCAGTGGCAATGAATGTGACCCTGCAGCTTAACTTATGGGTCCAGTGCAGCAGGGTGTACACACTGCCACTATCCTCACCCTTTGGTCACTTACTGGGGCTAAAGGACCCTATTCCTTATGTGGGGTCATCCAAGGGACATGATCCTGTGCCCATCCTCATGGCTCAGGTAGCGAATGGCTATTCAAAATTTAGCTGGATTTTTATATTCATGTTGCAACCCCTGTCTGTTAGAACTAATGTTGATGTTACTGCCTAATTAGGTGTACAGGTGGTCATGTCCGTGTGCCCCATGTGTTTACAAGGCACCATCACCTTGGCATAGGCATTACAATAACACTCAGGGCTAGTGGATGGGTAAAAGCAGCTGATAAAGTATCTTCATTTGACAGGCTCCTTGATTAGGTCATCCAGGATCCTGCCCCATGATCACCCCAAGATGGTACTCAGACCCATGATACTGGTTAAGAACTGTATCAGCCTGGATAGTGCAAGTCCTATCTGACGGTACCAATAATGATACTTAAATTCTGCAAAGGATGCTCTGCAACAAACGTTCTTACTGAGTAAGGGCTGCTGACTCTTCCCAGCAGTTCATTTGCCTCACAATACAGCTTTGTATACCCGAAGATGGCTACTGTTATCAGGCCTCTCCTGACTCTCTGGTTAGCATAGTATGCAGCACGTGAGTGTGGCATCTTCTGAGCATAAAGAATACAGCAGACTGCCTTTCATTATAGTGAGAGACTCAACCAGCAGTTTTGTGCTCCTACTCCCTCCCAACCAGGCTGAATTCCCACTGCATACTACTCTCATCTGATAGCACCACTCCCCTTCCCTTACAAAGCACCTTAGGTTGCCTCTCTCTCCCCAGGGTGTTAATCAACCCATAAGTTTTGTTGTACAGGTCCTGCAGCAGATGGGAGGGAGGTGATGGTCATGACCAGGCATCCCCCCAACAGCTCTACAAAAGGATTTGATGATGCTATACAGTACTCAAGTCATCCTTTACAGGGTTGTTGTTCACTCTCCTGCTAATTTCTGCTATGCTAAGACCCACCACTGGCATGTGAGAGGGCTGCAGTTTGATGTATGGAACCAAGCTGCAGGTCATGCCTCCCTCCTTGCCCATACTGCTGCCATCCCCCACCATTTCAGCACTATAAGGTCTAATCAGTCACATTGCTTACATGGTGACATTTAATGGACAGGACCCTGTGCCCCTCCTGATGGGGCAAATGTCAAGCTGGTAATGAAAAGCCTAGTGTCCTACCCACTAGGTGAGTACATATATTCCCATTGCATTATCTCCCTGTAGGCCTAACACAGGTGATGGTGCCCTTTAAGGGGTACCAGTGGTCAGATCACTATACACCTTTAGATAGTGCTGCACTAACACCTGTGAGACATCATCCCAGCAAGACATCAAGCTATTGGTGGGCTGCCAAAATCTCAATAAAAAATGCCATATCACCTGTTTTTACTGGGTCTCAAGACTAATGCTTGCAGGGTCCTGTTCTAAGCTCCTAGCTCAGTCACATAGCATGCCTTGCAGAAATGTCTTCACCCCATCGTGACTTAACATACTAGATCCTGAGGTTCCTCTTCAGTCTGGCAGGGCAGGGATTCCCTCACAGACCCTGGCTTTTTACAAGGTAGGGGTCAGTTATACAACATCATGGAGGAACTGCAGGCCAGAATTCAGCATTGTGGTAGTCATGCAAGTGGTTATACTACTCCAGGAGACACAGCAGTGGGAGACATATACTGCACTGTGACACAGCTGTGCATGGGTGAAATATCTCCCTCTTAAGTTTACGATTTCATTACAAACATCTTAGCCCTGGAGCATGTGCTCCAGTTTATTCAGGGGACTCGCCACCAGCACATACTCTAAAGGTTACATGTACTGTATTTCCTACCATGCATTTAATTGGCCAGGTAGACACTGCAGGGCCCACTGACATTCAATACCTTGTGGTTGGCTGATCACACACTAGAACTTCAGCTTAGCTCAGACAAGTAAGTTCAGTGCCACTGGCTAGAGAGGCCAATTTAGTGAGGGAGTGGGTATGTCCCATATCACCCTAGCCTGTGTACTAAGGATTCCTTTGGCGGAGCAGGCAGTGCGACTCGCCTCTGCAACTGGCCTGTGCATTGTTGCCCCCCCCATCTCTGAATGGTAGCTGGGTCCTTGCATGCTACCGTTTTTCCTATTTTAAAGCATCTCCCGAGCAGCACTCCCTTGCACAGCCTCTTCCGTGACAACAGCCGCTTCCCATTACATTACACCATATTCTTTACACAGTCTTCTGACATACAAGCTGGGGAACTCTGGAAGAACCCACCCTCCAGAACTGACCACCTCACCTTTTCCCACCCAACCCACCTAATCCACCTAACCCCTCCCACCTAACCCAGTCAGGCAGCCATCACCCCAGGTAGCTACCCTCTTTTACAGTACCCCCCCCTTCACTGCAACCTCTTTGATGGTTAGCTCCAAGTGACCTCCCCTCTCCCACCTCCACCCAGAGGCATAGGAGGGGTCTCAGTATAAATACCATGATTCCACCAGTCCCCTAAAACCAAGAGTTGATATCACAAATTCCTTTATTAAGCCTGAAGCGAAGCCAACCTCTCATTTGTGACAGCTGTTAGCGAGTGTTAAAATCTCTCAGCTTTCGCTAGGGGAACTCCTCTTTCCACATACAGTTTTCAGCTGACTGATTCTCTCTCTCCTAGTTAGTGGACTATGGTCCTATAGTTATACAGTGTTTTTCTTCTCTGTTTTTCAAACACATTTCACGGTTCATGGATTACTTCTCCATGGTGTTGTTTTGGAGTCTATTGGGTGAAGCCCTGTGCTGCTTCCTAATGTGCTTCTTACTGCTTTATTCAATTATTGTTACGTGTTACTAATTCTGAGCAAACATCTGTGTTTGTGCTGTTGGAGATACATGTACTGGAATTTCAATTCCAATTGGACTATGGTTCCCAAACTGTGAAACAGGACAAGGGACCATCACTACCCCAATGTCAATGGTAAACAAACTACTATGTCTATTTGTGACTGCCCCTCCAGGAAATACCCCACCCTCTACACTCCCCCTGAAAACAATACCAGAAAAGTGATATTGCTCTATAGACCTGCCTGTCCATGCTATGGACCAGGTGACGAATCTATACTAACTGTTTTCTTGGATATCCAGGGCATTAATTCCCCCATAAAAAACAAATTCTGGTCAGATCCACCATGGCTGCATAATGAAGTTAGTGAGTTGTGTGGAACTGTTAAGGAGACATGGAGAAACAACACAATTATTTTTAAATAGTAAGATTTGTTTAATTTTGCATTCTAAGGAAGGCAGACACATTATTAGGAAAAGATATGGAGGTGTAGATTTCGATGGAAGGAATGGTAAGCAATATAGGTTTGACAGGTAGAATAGGTGGCAGTACATGAAAAAGTAATGGCTGGCATATGTTCAGTCTTGGGATTATTTACACAGTTTTATAGAGAAAAACAGGGGGGTTGTCCATACGGTGATGTAAGTTATATTTAAGTGATATGTTGGTGTCAGGCAGTCAGGTGTAATGATGGACTTCATTGGGAGAGAAAATGTGATAGTAACTTTTATAAGGGGTCAACCTGAAATCATCCAAGCAGGCCACTAAAGCAGTAGGTAAAGCTAGGGCGATGTTGGGGTTTATTAGTAGGGGTATCACAAGTCAGAAGAGGGAAGTAATAATCCCTCTTTACAAGAGACTGGTTAGGCCCCATCTGGAGTACTGCGTGCAGTACTGGAGGCCACACCTTCACAAGGACATTAATCAAATTGAGGCAGTCCAGAGAAGGGCAACCAAAATGGTGCAGGGACTGCATCAGAAAACATGTGAGGACAGATTAATGGAGCTCAATTTGTATACCCTACAGCAAAGGAGGGAGAGAGGTGATATGATCGAAACATTCAAACACTTTAAGGGCATTAACAAGGTGAAAGAGTCTAACATGTTTCAATATAAGAAAAATAGCAGGACAAGAGGACACAGCATGAGATTAGAGGGAGGCTGATTAAGGGGTAATGTGAGGAAGTTCTTTTTCACAGAAAGGGTGGTGGATGCATGGAACGGCCTACCTCAGGAAGTGGGGGATATGAATACAGTGCAGGGCTTCAAACAGGCATGGGCTAGGCATATGGGAGCAATACAGATGAGTAAGAATAGATAGGCCATTGACAGAGCAAAGGCTGATGGCACATCTATAAGGTAGAAAAAGAATTATGCAGACTGGACGGGGCCTTGAGGTCCTCATCTGCCGTCATCTTCTATGTTTCTATGTCGCTGTTGATAAGGTTAAGGTAGTTATGCCCATGATAATGGGAATATCAGGACAGTATGAGGTCTATACAGGAGTAGAGTACAAATATGCACTGTATCATAAGTATGTGTTCAGAGTGCAGGCAAATGTGATATGTAGATTTATTTTATATATACAGTAGGTAAAAATAGGAATAGATGCAGTTGACAGAAATATAGATAATTACGTAGATAGACATACAGATAGACAGACAGAGGGAGAAGGTATAGTCATGACAGTCTTTGGAGAGGTAACTGCCCCTAGAGTCTCAGTCACGTTCGCTAATTTAGGTTGAAAAGCTTTTCAACCAGCACTATTTTGCTGTCAGTAATCACCTATGGGTTTTAGCATGTATTGGAATGTCTTAAAACAGTTATAGTACAGGAAAAACAATGAAAGCAATTGTGTTACAGTTTAGTACTGAAACATACATGTAACATGAGCACCCTCCCCCAAGCAGAGTGCCAGTCTTAAAGAACATCTGACACCTTCAGGATAAGTGAAAGAAAACATAATATTTAGACACAGATCAGTTTATATTTCACATTAGTTCTGTATCTCCCCCCCCCCCATTATTTTTTACTAAGGTCATTTGCATGAAAAGACGACTGCTGCTCCTGAAGTGTTCATGCATTCCTGGTGCTTTCTCCCTACCTGAGGTCATAATGCATGGCTTGTGATATCACAGTTACTCTCATGACAGCAAACTGTGATGTTACAACATAGCATTATGACTTGAAGTAGGGAATAAGCTACAGAGGCAGATGAACGCTAACAGATAAAGATCATATATTCATCCAAATTTCTTCTGTAATAAAAGATAGGCAGGAGAAATTTACAGAATATATTTAAAATGTAAGCTGAGTTGTACCAAGTTATTAGTTTTTTCAAAGTTTTCACTGTGACATCAGCAGCTCTGATTATAAAAAGGAGACCTGAAAAAATGTGTCTCAAAGTAAGTGCAGAATAATTTTTCTTAAATCTGTTTCAAGATATCAGGCCTTTCCTCTTTTAATTTAATGATAAAAAGAAGTAACACCTTTCTTTTGACCAGACTAATGTAAATTATGACAGTCAGTGGTTTGGGATGTGCTAAGTGTCCCCAGGAGCAAGGTGTGCTCCTTCGCTGGCTAGACAGTAGGCTGTTATAAAAAAAAACTAAAAAAAAAAAAAACTAAACAGATCCATCATTCTACAGACGAGACATGCAGAGGTACAACAATGGTGGGGAGGCAAGAGTTATTTGGGACTGCAGCTTCAATTTTTGAAACGGAAAAACTTTCATGTTGATCGTCTCCTGTTCTAGCCTGAAAGGAACATATGTTAAATGCATGTTTTAAGTGTGTATAATGGACTGTTTTGCCATTTAGGAGCCAAAGAATGAATGTGTAACAGGAGACATTATGGTTACCTAGCAATTGTATGCCAAAGCAATGTAGGCATGCTATTAAGAACTGGATCAGTGGAAGGCCATTGCCAGGTTATTATACACATTGGCAGAACTTAAATTATAATTAACAAATTGCTGCACAGTACTTTGAGGATGTGCAAAGTGTAAAACATCAGTTGGGAATTTTAACAGCTGGACACTGAGCTGCTGTCCTAAACAAATATGTAAGAATTCTACGTGGATGTTATTTTTTCTAGCTGCTCTTTATCATCTTGTATTGAGACACCTATATTTTCAATAAAGAGCTGTCTTAGCACTAGTATCACTAGCTGTGCCATGGTAATCACTGAACCCACAGTGACATAAATGGAAAATGAAGGAGGTCTGCTTACTCCATTGAAATGAGATGTGTGCTGTCCCATTGTGTGTCATAGCAGCATTTCTAATTTTGAACTTGCCACCACCACAACAGGGAGTTCTCTATTTCTTCAACAACAAAAAATAAAAGACACACCTTATCATCAAATTCTGTATTTACCAAGAACTGTGCACAGGATTAAAATAATTTGAACCCCCTCCCCCCAAAAATGTGCCCTGACATGAAACTGCATGTTTAACTGTAAAGACAATTACAAATGTATTTCTAAATACATTACTAAAACCAATGCTTCATGATTAAAATAATTTGAACCCCCTTCCCCAAAAAATGTGCCCTGACAAACTGCACTCTGGGAAGATTGCCTGGGACAAGGTGCAATAAAAAAAACATGAATAACAGGTTCCTGGGAGTAAATGTTAACATCCTGTTTCAAGTGTCCCTGATAAAATGAAATAAAAAATACAGTTGAGATTTTTTTTTTAATGTCAGGTCTGATCAGAATAGCTTTTAAAATCACCAGTTGTTTTCTTGTTCAATGTTTTCTAATACATACTTCTCAAACTTAAAAGAAAAAACACACTTTATTATCAAAGCTATGTTTATCAAGTACTGTGCCCAGGAGTAAAATAATTTGAACCCCCTCCCCCAAAAAATGTGCCCTGACATGAAACTGCATGTTTAACTTAAAGACAATTAAAACATTTATTTCTAAATGCATTACTAACACCAATGCTTTCAAGGTTTTGAAACTACTAAAAAGACAAGTGATATATAAACTATATATTGAATACGGTAAATAAATATTGTTCATCCCAAAAGCTGAACTTTATGTTTTTAGTATATAAATGTTTAAGAAAAACATGTGGCTCTTACTGTAAATTAAAATGCTGCGTCTATGTTTTCCTTGGGAAATGCAGTTTCACTTGCTGTCTCCTTCTGAGGCACCAGGTGGCTCTGATAATCATTTGTTCCAAAGGTGTTTTAAGTCAGTTTGAAGGCATTAAATATATTCTGTTCTCTGAGTCCTTAATAAAGGCAGTAAATATCTTCTGTTCTCCTAGTCCTTAATAAAATGCAGGGGCTCCACAACTTCACAGACTTTTTCTGTTGCTTGATACAGGTCCCAAACTAGTGTGTCTTGTTACAGCATGATAGTCACCTCATGCCCCCCCCACATGAATAAAAAATAGTTAGGGGTGGATCTTTAGGAGCTTCTCAGGTGGAGGTGGGGTGAATCTTACTCCAAAAAAAAAAACTAATGTTGCCTCCCACTACTCAGGTTCCAGTTCTTGTACCACCCATTTAAGAAAGAAAATGGTACCCTACAATCATTGACTAACATGAAAGCATATTTATTTGTAGGCGGAAAACATTGCTTGCAGGAGGGTAAGGTGGAAGAGACTATTTAAACCTTCAGTCAGTTCCACGGACAGAAAACATGACATTACTCTTTTTGTACATGCAAAACATCTGCAGTCTCCACCTACTGCAGCCGTAAAAAAGCAGGTGTTCTCTGTCACTTGAAGATGTGCTGTGATGTAACCTTCCTGCAGGAGACCTATCTTCCATAGGCAGAGACATAAAAGCTGTGGAGGAACTGGGTGGGTCAGGTGGTTGGCAGCTTTCGTACCTCCAAGGCACGTGGGGGTCGCTATCCTAATTCATAAACATCTGCAAGCATAAATCCTCAAAACCTCACACTGAAAGGAAGGTAGGAGAGCCATGATGAGACTGAGTGATAACTCTCAACCGGTGCTCCTCCGTAATGTCTACAGGCCCAACTCAGAATCTGACTCTTTTCTTGAACAAACCCAGGAGATCACAGTTCCTCTATGAAGAAGGCAACAGGTTAGTACTGGGTGGTGGCTTCAGTGAATTTTGGGACCCCATACTGGACAGACCCCATAGCACCTGCATGCCCCCCCCTCAAATCAAGGAGGGCCTTGCTGGCACTAGCCAGTGAGTTATAACTCACAGACCCTGGAAGGAACTGCACCCCCTCGGGTCGGGACTTTTTTTCATGCAGCTCACCACAATAATAGTAGTAGGACTGATTACTTCCTAGTGCAGAAAGATGTATGAGAGAGCTACAACATGCCTTGATTGGTTCAATAATCATCTCAGACCATGCCTGTATCTGCTTACTGCTAACACTGGGCCCTGACACTCTGTCTCCACCACTGGCAAATGGACCACTTTTTGTTTAACAGTGAGGACTTTAAGCAATGGCTCTCCAATGAGATTGCTCTCTTCTTCTCACTCAGTAAGTCTCCTGACATTACTAGGGTGGTGCTCTAGCATACCCTCAAAGCTTACCTCAGGAGATGGTAATAGGGCACTTGTTTGATGCTAGCTCTGGAGTATTGGATTCCTTTCACAAAGTCACCTCATAATTTGGTCTCCTGTATACAGACTTTTGGAAATACCTTCATATTAGGCATGCCCTCATCCCCAGAATCTCAAATGTCAAATGTCTCCACAGCTCACGACAGGCACCTCCTCAATAATACTCTGCAGTGGGTACAAAACTGGTCCAGGATAAGGGGGAGGATTTACAATGATCTCCTTGAACCCTTCTTGAATACGCCACGCATGCCAAGAAGCAGTGCCTCAGAGAGGTTTCTGACCTGGAAAAGGTGCTTAATCAGAAAGAGGTCAAATATAACTTTATGTCCACCCACTCTCCACAGTTACTCTTAGAATTGGTCCAGCTAAGATTTAAGATCGACACCTTGTCCACACCACAGCATGAAGATCTGTCCAGCGTACTGCCTATAAGTACTGGGAATCGGGAGAGAAGGCCAGCAAACTGCCAGCATGTCAAACTAAAAAGCAACATGCAGCCAGACACATAGGGAGCATCAAGCTCCCCTGAAGGCAGGTAACTACCTCTCCTAAGGATATCGGCAAGGCATTTGAGGAATTTTATACCAGCCTTTACCAATCTCAAAGAGGCCCTGCCACCCACCTGTAGGACTTTCTCTCAGATACCATTCTTCCTAAAATAACCAATTCCCAACACAAGATGTTGGAGGCCCAGATAAGCATTCTGGAGCTCTAAGCCAGTTTCCTAAAGGGAAAACCCCGGGTACAGATGGCTTCCTTGTGGAATTCTACCAGACCTTCCTGCCAGAGGTGGATCCTCAACTCCTCTCCAAACTTGTGGAAGCCTACTCCAAAAAAGCACTCCCGCCCTACATGACAGAAGCCCTGATAACCTTCCTTTCTAAGACTGGCAAGGCTCTTCAAAAGGTATCCAAGTACTGTCCTATTTCCATGCTCAATGTGGGCATTAAATTTCTAGCAAAGATTTTAGTCTGCAGGCTAGAAAAATCATCCTGCATATCATAACCAACCAGCAAACAGGGTTTGTGAAGAGAAGGACTGCCATGGAGAATGTCCATGGACATTTAAACAATAAGGCACTACAGGGTGTGTGTGTGTTACTGTGTAATTACATCATGCCTTGGTTGGTTGAAGTATGAGCCTGCAGGCTGAGTGTGTTCAACACCCGAAAAGTGATGTTATTACACAATAATACACACCTTGCAGTGCCTTACTGCTATTATACAATGGTTCATTATATTTAGAATAACAAATACAATCAATACACTTATAAATGTTCTTTTTTTTTTTTTACTGATTTACTAGTGTGCAAGAGTATTTAAACAAAAAGAAGTTCCTTTTGTGAGTCTCCTGCAGGTGGCGTTCCTTACTGTGTGCTGTCTGTAGCTCTTTGTTTCTCTCTCACCCCCTCCCATGCTGCCTCCTGTTGCTGGCCATAGAAACATAGATGCAATCTGCAGAAAAAGAGCTCTTGGCCCACATAGTCTGCCCCAAAGTCCCTACCTACTGTGCTACCGTAGACCCTATTCGATCTCTGGCATTACTCCCCCCCCTCGCCCTGTTACTAAGGTCCCACTGTGTCTATCCCATGCATGTTTCAATCCTGCTAGAATTTCTGTACTCACCACATCTGCTGGGAGGCTGTTCCAGATGTCCACCGCCCTTTCCGTGAAGAAGTATTTCCTCCTATTCCCTCTAAGTCTCCTCATTTCTAGCTTCATATCATGCGCCCTTGTCCTTGAGCATCTCTTTTTGTACAAGATGCCCCCTCCTGTACCTTATTAATACCTTTGAGGAATTTGAATGGTTCTGTCATGTTTACCCTTCCCTCCTTTTGTCTAGGGAGTACATATTTGATTCCTTGAATCTCTCCTCATAGGGCTTCTGATGCAGGCCATGCACCATTTTGGAAACCCTTCTCTGTACCGTCTCTACCTGATCTAGATCTTTTTGGTGATAGGGCCTCCAGTACTGCACACAGTACTCCAGGTGGGGCCTCACCATTGATATGGACATTTAAACAATAAGGCACTACAGGGCATGTGTTACTGTGTAATAACATCATGCCTTGGGTGGCTGAAGTACAAGGCTGCAGGCTGAGTGTGTTCAACACCCGAGAAGTGATGTTATTACACAATAACACACACCTTGCAGTGCCTTACTGCTATTATACAATGGTTCATTATATTTAGAATAACAAATACAATCAATACACTTATACATTTTCTTTTGTTTTTACTGATTTACTAGTGAGCAAGAGTATTTAAACAAAAAGAAGTTCCTTTTGTGAGCCTCCTGCAGGTGGTGTGCCTTACTGTGTGCTGTCTACAGCTCTGTGTTTCTCTCTCACCCCCTCCCATGCTGTCTCCTGTTGTTGGCCATAGAAACGTAGATGCAGTCTGCAGAAGAAGACCTTGGCCCACCTAGTCTGGCCCAAAGTCCCTACCTACTGTGCTACCGTAGACCCTATTCGATCTCCGGCATTACCTCCCCCCCCGCCCTGTTACTAAAGTCCCCCTGTCTATCCCATGCATGTTTGAATCCTGCTACCATTTCTGTACTTACCACATCTGCTGGGAGGCTGTTTCAGATGTCCACCACCCTTTCCGTGAAGAAGTATTTCCTCCGATTCCCTCCAAGTCTCCCCATTTCTAGCTTCATATCATGCCCCTTTGTCCTTGAGCATCTCTTTTTGTACAAGATGCCCCTTCCTGTGCCTTATTAATACCTTTGAGGAATTTGAATGGTTCTATCATGTTTCCCCTTTCCCTCCTTTTGTCTAGGGAGTACAGTCGTGGCAAAAAATATTGGCGCCCTTGCACTTTTTCAAATAACTCACAATTTCCTCTAAACATAAGTTGAAATTAACAACAGTACAGTATTTGGTCTCCACAATTCTTTATTTCTCTGTTAATATTACAAAACCTTTGTTTTTGATTCAGAATTTAATATATCCTTTTAAATCAGAAAATGAAAAGAAATGGCATTGACAAAATTATTGACACCCTAGACTTAGTATTTGGTAGCACAGCCTTTGGTCAAAATAACTGCAATCAACCGCTTCCTATAGCCATGGATGAGCTTCCTGCACCTCTCTACTGGCAATTTGGCCCACTCTTCTTGTGCAAACTGCTCCAGTTCTCCCAGATTTGAAGGGTGCCTTCTCCCAACTGCTGTCTTCAGATCTCTCCACAGGTTTTCAATGGGATTTAGATCTGGACTCATTGCTGGCCACTTCAGAACTGTCCAGCGTCTTGTCTTGAACCATTCCTGGGTGCTTTCTGAAGTGTGTTTGGGGTCATTGTCCTGCTGGAAGACCCATGACCTTCGACGGAGACCCAGCTTTCTGACAATGGATTTAACATTGCGCTCCAAAATGGCCTGGTAATCTCCAGATTTCATGATGCCATGCACACGTTCAAGGCACCCAGTGCCAGAGGCAGCACAGCAACCCCAAAATATCACTGAACCTCCTCCATGTTTGACTGTAGGGAAGGTGTTCTTTTCTTTGAAGGCTTCATTTTGTTTTCTGTAAACATAGAGATGATGTGCTTTACCAAAAACCTCTAATTTGTCCACAGGACATTCTCCCAGAAGGATTTTGGCATGTTCAGGTGTATTTTGGCAAACCCCAGTCGGGCTTTCTTATGTCTCTCTCTCAGCAGTGGGGTCCTCCTGGGCCTCCTACCATATAACCCCCTTTCATTGAGTTGACGACGGATGGTGCGAGTTGAAACTGTCGTACCTTGTGTCTGAAGGTCAGCTTGAATCTGTTTGGCAGTTGATCGAGGTGCTTTCTCCACCATTCGAACAATCCTGCACTGCAATCTTCGATCAAGTTTTCTCTTACGGCCATGTCCAGGGAGCTTGGCTACAGTGCCATGGGCCTTAAACATCCTTATAACATTACATACAGTGGAAACAGGAACATCAAGGTCTCTGGAGATTGATTTGTAGCCTTGAGATTGTCCATGCTTGGCTACAATCTTCTGTCTGACCTCCTCAGACAATTCTCTGGCTGTCTTTCTTTTCTCCATGCTCATTGCGGTACACACAGTGACACAAAACAGGAGAATGAGTCCTTTTCTATTCAAACTGGTTGAATGAGTGATTTTTATATTGCAGGCACTCTGACTCACCACAGGTGAGTTCAATTCCAAAGTGAAGGAGAATCACCTGCTTGAAATCTAATTATTTCTAACTACTTCTAAAAGGTGCCAATAATTTTGTCTGGGCCATTTAAGGATTTCTGCGTGGAATAAGCTAAGACTTAGTAAATTTTTCTGCTTTTTGTGTTTTATTCCACTGCAAACCAAAGAAATACATATGTGGATACCAAAATATTTTTTAATTTCAACAATTTTCTGGAAGGAATGGTGCATTATCAGAAAAAACTGCAAGGGCGCCAATATTTTTGGCCATGACTGTACATATTTAATTCCTTGAATCTTTCCTCATATGGCTTCTGATGCAGGCCATGCAACATTTTGGAAACCCTTCTCTGTACTGCCTCCACCCGATCTAGATCTTTTGGTGATAGGGCCTCCAGTACTGCACACAGTACTCCAGGTGGGGCCTCACCATCGATATGTATAGGGTTAACACTACCTCCCTCTTTCTACTGGTGATACACCTACCTATATACCCCAGCATGCTACTAGCCTTCCCCATTCCTTATCATACTGCTTTGCTCCTTTCAAGTCATCACTTATGATGACCCCCAGGTCCCTTTCCTGTTTTGTGGTTGCTATCACCTCCCCCCAAATGATACATTGCCCTTGGATTTCTGTGTCCCATATGCATAATTTTGTACTTTTAGGCACTGACGCCTAGTTGCCAAACTCTTGACCAGTCTTCCAGCTGTTTCAGACCTTCCCTTATTTTTTCCATTCCCCCAGGTGTGTCCACTGTGTTGTAGATTTTCGTGTTATCCATGTGTAAACCCCCTCTCTGGAGAAGGGCTTATGTTCACCATTAGGGGCCTCACTTTTGTGCCTTCCCTGCAGAGTATGGGTTTGATAGGTGTTTTGGAAAAGGCACCATTCTGGGCTATTTATTGAGATTGCCACTAGGGGCAGGCTTTTCTAGCCCTGAAAAGCAGGGAGTGCGGGTAGCTCGGGGAAGAGAGGAGACTGGCTGTAAGATAGCAGGACAGGCAGGTAAGAAGGAGTTCATCGGTCCAAGTTGGTGCCAGATTCTGAGGGGGACCTCCCCTCGTAACTGCAAGCTAGTGCTGTGTGTAAGATGACATGGAGTCGGTAATGGGAGGTACATGGAGAGGGCACCAGTTAGCCTGCCAGTGTCATGTGGGGGCAGATGGGACTCCAGGGAGAAAGGGGTGGTGAGAGCGTGTTAGAAGGTAGCTTGGTGGAGTCCCATGCTCTTGGGAAGTAGGCCTGGACTGCCAGGGCTGGAGGTTTTGTGGCAGGATTCTTCCAGGGGAGGGGTGGTGGCAGTTCCCCTCCCATCTCCTGGTGTGGCAGGGTGGTCCAGACCTGGTTAAGGGGGTGCCAGAGGCTTCTCATTCACTATGGGGCCTGCCTGGAGGGGCAGTTCTCGGGGCGCCGATCATAAGCTGTTCAGGCGGTCCACAGGTCGGTTAGGAATGGCCTTGGGAAGCCCTCCGGATCCAGTAGTTTAGTGCAAGCACAGGATATAAGGCAGACTAGGACGCAGGCCCGATGTAATTTTGAGACCCCCCCCGCCCCCGCAGATGGAGAATGGAGACCTGGATGACTGCAGCCACATTTGAAGGGATTTGGCATTCTTAAGGATTTTAAGGACTGGTCAAGGAAGAAAAATTCCTGTGTCCCCTTGGCATGGGACCAGGTGGGAGAAGCCCCTTGCATCTCCAACAGGTGGAAGACTGACCAGAGTAAAGGAAAACAGAACAAGTATAAGTTAGAGACAAACTTATCAGTGCCAAGGGGTAGGTTTGGCTTAAAGGTCTGGTAAAGGTCCGGGAAGGTTTCGGGTATAGCATCTGAGGTTTCATCAGCTATAGTGGAATGCTGCCTAGTAACAGAAACATAGAACATAGAAATTGTCAGCAGATAAGGACTGCCTGGGCCATCTAGTCTGCCTGTAAGCCCTTGTACTGGATTACTAGTACATCTGTTCTCCCAGTCTTGTGCCCCCCTGGCTCTGTAAATAGTTTGTGCTCCATGGTCCCAGATGGCAAAAAAGGTTTTTAAGCAAGCAAAGGGAACCCCTGGGTCCTAGCAAAGAATCATTTAAGACCTCAGGTGCAATAAATTGGTTTGATGCTTATTCCTGAGTGTGTGAGAGTGTCTTTTAAAGTTTTACTAAATAGATGAATTGCAGAGAATTTAATGAATCACTAACCAGACTTCTTTTGGGGGAGTTGAAAGTTTGCAGCCAATTTTGATGTCAGTGCTTCCTGTACTGGGATGCTGGTGGGAGACTCCAAAAGAAGAAAGGAAAAAGGAGGTCTGCAGAGGAGGGGCAAGGGGTAGTGGTTTCCATTATGCTACAGTAGGACCCGGGCCGTGGCAAGACAACACCATTTTTATTCTCCATGGCTGTTAATGTTCTGGTCTGGGTCTCTTTGGGGTAGGCCCCCTTCCTTCTAGAAACATTGGGAGCCCCTAAACAAATGGAGAGGTGGGGTGGCTACATGTGGGGGCTCATCCAAGATGTTTTGAGGGACCCCTCGCACCCCCAGTGCCCCATGTCCCAGAACAGAGGGTTGGCAGATCCAGCCTGGGCTGGATAGGCCACGTGGTGCACTTAAATTTCCATCCTGGGTGTGGTGGTCCAGGTGGTAGGCCGGAGTCCTGCTCTCAAGTGCAAGCTCGCGTGGTTTGCTGGTCACATGATCCCAGCCTGTTTCTGACTGGCTGGAGGGTGAGTTGAGGGGAAAATCGGTGAAGGAGGCAGTGCCATTTTGGAGAGACCAGGAGTGAGTAGAACAAGGAGGATTAAGCCCAAACATCCGAACTGAGGGGAGTTGTTGAGAAAGAACTGATTAATCCCACTGACTCTGGACAGTTTTTGGGCCTAGCAGGTACGGATCTATTGTCATGGATGGCTGGGTGGGGGTTTAGAGCTGAAGGTGCACCTCCCTCGAAGGAACCTATGTCCATGGTCCCTTCGTCGTTATTGTCCTGGTTATGGAACAATGCAGGAAAAGGGCAGGCAGAGGAGTGATGTGTTAGATGTGGATACAAGGGAAAGGGAATAGCCCGTCTACCAGTGTGCAGCCTTTGCTCAAGCTCTGCCCCCGGGGGCATATTTGACCGGGCCCCTCCAGTTTTTCATTGGGCATACTCCCTCAGCACTTCAGAAGGCCCATCCTCAGTATGGTCACAAGGAAGCCTGGGGCATAGTACTGTGGAAAGGTTGCCATTAGAGGAGCGGACCCCAGAGCAAGTGAAGAAGGCAGAGCCAGTGTGAGGGCCCTCTCCGATGTGATTTTTGAAGCTGAGGAGGTACAGGGGGAGGGTGCAGCTGCAGCAGAGGAAAAAAGGGGTGAGGAGGGACATAGCCATCTACCCAGTAAATCCTCACTGGCTGCCACTACTCCCCCTGGCAGAGGGAGGGGTAGGGACTTTAGACCACCAGTGGGTGAATGCCACCAAGGCCTCTGGCTGGAGGTGATCTGCCAGCTTTAAGATCACGGTTGGCCTCTCAAGAGCAAGTGAGACCTAGAATTGCTATAGCTGGTCTGGGGTCACCAGTAAAGGAGGAGTGAAAGCCTGGACTGTTGGCTGACAATGAGAACTTTGATGAGGGCAGGTTTCTTGGCAAGAAGCTTCAACTTAATGGTCATGATATCTATCGGGCCATACCTAAGCCTTTTAACCACCTAGTGATTACAGCTAAAGATAGAACCCCTCAGTATCTAAGAGTGCTTGCATACCCTACGGAGCAGGATTGATGGACTCAACAGGGAGGATCCTCTCAATGCTGAGTACAGGAAAAGAGTATGGCAGGAAACAGGAAAAGCCTGCAGGACTAGCATAAGGGATCTGCTGGAATGGAGCAAGGCAGAATGGTGGGTGTGGTGCATACTGAGGATGGAGTATGAGAGTCTCGACTACCCTTACCTGTCGGAGAGACAGTGGGACATTGTGGAGGAAATGAGAGAAGACTGGATCTACTGTGAGCAGGTAGAGAAGTTAAAACGTTGCCCTGGAAGCAGTGGTTGTCCATCCTAGGAACTGTTCCAGAAGGCCAGACTTATGTGCCACACTGCCCCTTGGACTGGGTTAACTTCATTTAAACACTTCACCCTGGTGCAAGACTTGCCTGGATGTCACACTAAGTACTTTATAATTGCTAAAGACTCTTTTGGAGATTTTACTACCAAGCTAGACCCTGAATTCTATTTTCCACCAGGAGGAGGACCCTGTACTTAGAGTGCCCCTTCAAAGAACTCTGACTGTGCCAGGTGTTGATCTCTGGAGCAAGTTGCTATCCCCCTGATTGACGTGAATTTAACAGAACTGATGATGGACTAAACTGACATGTGTACCTCAGAAGATTACCAATCTGGACATTAGCTTTTGCTATTTTTGAAATGTTTTTCTAGGGGAAAAAAAATTCACTCATTAAAGCGTGTGCATGAGGGAGAGAGTGAGTGAGTGGTTTGAGTGTGGGTCAAGTGATTATGGTTGGAAACATACATATAAATGCCTGTGTATTTGGTGATTATGTTTATTCTAATCATGCATAGAGACCTAGCAGTAATAACTTAACCTAGTGAAGAGTTTTATATTATGCTGTTATTGTTCAGATTGCTTAGGCAGTGTTTAAAAGATGGATCCCACTGGCACAGAAATTTTTCATTTGTTTTTTTTTGGTAAAGCAGTAGGCAGTCATGGGTCCTACCATATGTGACTCTGGCTGGTGCTGGCTTCCCCTTGAAGTGCGCATACTGGGGGGTGGTGGTGAGAGCGAGTCAGAGGAGCTGGTGAGGTCTTTGCCATCATTTCCCTGGGGAATGATTCCCTTGGGTGGGGGAAGAGTGTAAGCCCCCTCTCAGGAGAGGGGCTTATGTTCACCATTAGGGGCCCCACTTTTGTGACTTCCACGCAGAGTATGGGTTTGATAGGTGTTTTGGGGAAGACACCATTCTGGGCTGTTCACTGAGACTGCAACTAGGGGTAGGTTTTAGCCCTTAAAAGCAGGGAGTGCGGGTAGCTCGGGGGGAGAGAAGTGGCTGGCTGGGAGATGGCTGGACAGGTGGGCAGGCAGGAAGGAGCTCGTCAGTCCAGGTTGGGCTGGATTCTGAGGGGGATCCTGCCTCATAAGTGCAAGTTAGTGCCATGTGTAAGGTAACGTGGCGTCAGTAATGGGAGGTGCATGGGGAGGGCATCACTTAGCCTGCCAGCATCGTGTGGGGGCAGACAGGGCTCCAGAGAGAAAGGGGTGGCGAGAGCATCTTAGGAGGTAGCTTGGTGGGGTCCCAGACCCATGGGAAGTAGGCTTGGACTGCCGAGCTGGAGGTTCTGTGGCATGATCCCACCAGGGGAAGGGTGGTGGCAGCTTCTCTCCCATTTTCTGGCATGGCAGGGTGGTCCAGGACTGGTTAAGGGGTGCCGGAGACTTCTCACCCATTATGAGGCCTGCTTGGAGGAGCAGGTCATGGGGCGCCGATTACGTGCTGTTCAGGCGGACCACAGGTCAGTTAGAACAGGCCTTGGGAAGCCCTCTGGACCTGGTAGCTTAAAGCAAGCAAGGATGTAAGGCTGATGGGGATGCGGACCGAAGTAATATTGAGATTCTACCCCCCCCCCCCCGTAGACAAAGAAAAGGAGACTGGGTGTAACTGCGCCATGTTTGAAGGGGAATTCAGCATTTTAAAGGATTTTAAGGGACTGGTCAGCGCAGGAAAATTCCTGTGTCCCCTTGGTATGGGACCAGGTGGGAGAAGCCCCTCGCTTCTCCAACAGGTGGCAGACTGACCAGGGTAAAGGAAAAAGAACAAGTATAAGTTAGAGACCAACTTACCAGTGCCAGAGGGTACTTTTGGCTCAAAGACAGGGTAAAGGTCCAGGGAAGGTTTCAGGTATAGCATCCAAGGTTTCATTAGCTGCCTGTGGTGGAATGCTACCTAGTACATCTGTTCTCCCAGTCTTGTGCCCCCCTGGCTCTGTAAATAGTTTGTACTCCTTGGAGCCTGATGGTAAATAAGGTTTTTAAGCAAGCAATGGGAACCTCTGGGTCCTTGCAAAGAATCATTTAGGACCTCAGGTGCAATAAATTGGTTTGAGGCTTATTCCTGAGTGTGTGAGAGTGTCTTTTAAAGTTTTACTGAACAGATGAATTGCAGAGAATTTAATGAATCACTAACCAGACTTCTTTGGGGGGAGTTTAAAGTTTACAGCCCATTTTGATGTCAGTGCTTCCTGGGCCAGTATGCCGGTGGGGGACTCTGAGAGAAGAAAGGAAAAAGGAGGTCGCCAGTTCCATTCAGTAGTATCCAGAGGAGTGGCAAGGGGTAGCAGTTTCCATTATGCTGCAGTAGGACCCGGGCCGTGGTAAGAGAACGCCATTTTTATTCTCCATGGTTGTTAGTGTTCTGGTCTGGGTCTCTTTGGGATAGGCCCCCCTTCCCTCTAGAAACATCGGGAGCCCCTAAACAAATAGGGAGGTGGGGTGGCTACATGCAAACAGGCATACGTTCCCTTCCAGCCTCTACAATGTCGCTAATAAAGATATTGAAGAGGACTGCTCCCAGTACTAACCGATGCAACAACTCGCTGGTCACCGTGTCTTCTTTTGAGTGAACCCCATTTACCACCACCCTCTCAGTCCTGTTACTTAGCCAATGTCTTGCCCATTTTACTACTTTTGGACCCCCTCCCAGGCTGTCAAGCTTGTTTATCAGTCTTCTGTGTGGAACGGTGTCAAATGCCTTACTGGAAATCCAGGTATGCCACATCCACTGCTCCACCCTGATCTACCTCTGTGGTCCATGTCAGTTTCAGTGTTTTTCTTGGCCTTTCTCCCTTCCTTTCTGGCAAGTTATATTGCTATGAAATTGATATGAAAAGGGTGCTTCAGAATGGATTGAGCAGGGAGGGAAGGATTTCAATAGTGGTCATGCGGTCATTTCTCTGCCTGCTCTAGCTCTAGTGATGTTATTGTCAGATAACATCACTAGTTCTAGGGCACAGCAGCCAGTCAGATCTCTAGGATTATGCTTGCCATTGTATAATATAGGGCAGCTTCCCGCTGGAACTCCCCAGTACTACTAATGAGCGTGGACACTGATAAGGCTTTTGATATGAGGCCCTCCAAAACTAGTACAATTTAGATCCATGAAAAGGTTTGATTATTTTAACTTGAAGGCAGGTTTGAATAATTTAAATTGGGACAGCTCATATTTAATCCCAGATTTAAATGATGACTGGGATCTTTTTTTTTGGGGGGGGTGAATTGAGTATAGTATATGATAAGCATTTCCCTTTGTTAACAAAAAAAATGAAAAACCGTTCTGAGGTGTGGTTTAATTTGCGCCTACTGAACTTAAGGAGGGAAAAAAATAAATATGGGGAAATGGCCTGAAAATCAGGGGTGTCTGACAACTGACAAAAAATATAGAAATGTTAGGAATGGGTTTGTTAAAGAGGTCCGACTGGCTAAAGAAAATTACTTGAAGATTAAGACTAGTGAGTTAGCAGGGGAGTCCAAAAAAATCTGGAAGGCTATTAATATGTTGGATGGAAAAGGTAATGGTAAGGAAGCCATTAATATATTGGAAGATGGAAAAACTTCCCATGATGAATTTCCAAATAGATTTAATGAATTTTTTTGCGAATGTTGGACACTTTAGCGGGGATGTAGAACAGGATGAGAAGGTGGATACAAAAATGTTTTTCCAAGGAACTGGTAATACATTTATTTTCCATAGTGTCTGTGTTGAAGAAGTTTGGGACCCACTTTTGAATTTAAAAATAGGTAAAAGTTGCAGACCGGGTGGTTTAACCTCGAGATTTTTAAAGTATTCAACATTACAAATTGTGAAACACCTAACATGAATGTTTAATTGGTTGTTGAGGACAGGTGAGATACCCCAGGGATGGAAGAGGGCCAGGGTTGTCCCTATTTTTAAGGGAGGCAGCCCTGATCTAATGACCAGCTATAGGCCCATATCCCTTCTTTCTCTAGTAGCCAAACATCTGGAAAGGCTGGTAGCTAAACAGCTGCAGACCTTTATAGATAGTGAGAACTTGGCTGACAAATATCAGTCGGGTTTTCATAAAAAACATAATACAGTAACCACCTTGTTGAGTGTTCTGAATGACATCAACGAAGCTATAGAACTAGGGAAAGTTACCAGGGCCATCTTTGTTGACCTCTCCAAGGCCTTCGACATGATGGATCATTTAATACTGCTGAAGAAATTGGGTGATCTTGGGCTGAGACTGGAAGCTTCAACTTGGTTTCAAAATTATTTGATTTGGCCACAGCAAAGTACAATGGTGAATGGACATCACTCCAGGGTTATACAGTAAATATTAAGAGATTTCAACAGGGATTTGACTTGGGTCCTCTACTTTTTACAATATATCTAAGGGGTTTTGGGATTTACATCAGCGGTATAGACTACCAGCTATTTGCAAGGCTACGCCTGTATTTCAATGGGCAGAGCAAAATACCATGCCCCCAATCAAGCCTTAAAAGGCTGCTCCCCCTGGCTAGTCCAGGATAATTCTTTTGTTGCCGCTGGAGGCGCCCGGCCTTCGCCCCCGTTTGCCCATAAGCCCTCCCACATGTTCCTGTGGTCGCCCGGCTGCCAATTTGCTCCATACCACACTCATTTTGCTGCATTTTTTGCTGCTTTTCGCTTGCATCTACCCTGCCTTCTGGCCATTTTCAACATTCTGTTCTCTGTCGGGGCCATAGCTTTTCCCCAACTCCCCTGCATTTGCTTTCTCCTTCGGGTGGTTTGCCCGCGGCACTTACCCCCTCCTGTCGCTGCTTCTGTGGTCCATCCCTCACCTCGACTTGTCCCTTTGTATTCCATCGAAAAATTCTTTGTGTCCTAGTTTCTCCATGCCAGTCTCTTTGTGCCCCCATCATGTTTTCTTTCCTTGGGGCTTCCTTGCTTCTGTCAGAGCCGCCACTCCATTGCACCATCACTTCTGGGTTTACACACCTCTCATAGTGCTACTGTGCTAGCCTAGTCAATTATTGGTAGAATGAGTCAGAGCTTCACCATTTTGACCTGGCCAGACTCCCAGTGCCTCCCTCAGCGTGTGTGGTCTCAGGTGAGCAACTGAACTTTCTGTTTGCCGTTTCACATGAAGGACAGTTTTCTTTCCTTTCCCCCTGCCCTGTGTTTTATCTTCACTACAGCTCGATAGGTATCCCTCTCGGGGCTCAGACTACATAGCAATGGATTCACTCCATTCCAGGTCAACCTGCTACTGCTGCTTACATTAACTCTACCTTCCACTGCTCCCTTGATCCTCGCCTCTTCTCCTTCCTCATCCCGTCCTTTCTTTTTGGAGATGTTTCCCTATCCTGCCATCATCATACCTATTTGTATCCTCCTCTTGCCCTAGTCCTACATTCTGGACCACTCAACTCATGTATCCTCCACTCTATGTCAGCTTCCATCGTTATCGAACCTCATCCTTCCTATACTCTACCTGCCATCATAACTAGCCTTAACCATACTGGCCTTTCAGGCTTTCATTCCATCATCATATATTGTTCATTCATTCTCGACCCTCCTCTCTTCCCATACTGACTTTTCAACTCATCTTATGCTGTGGGCCTCGCCTGGCTGTCATCATCTCTCCCCCTTGTACTGTTCACTCCCATCTGCTGTTAAATGTTAGCCTTCAAGGCTTCACTCCATCAGCATATCTATTCTATTCATTCTTGAACCTCCACTCATTCATTCCAACTTCGTAGCTCCTACCTCACTACTCCTGGTACATTATACCTCACCCATTGGCTGCGGGATTCGCCTGGCCATTCTTGTTACTACCCTCATGCAGTTCGATCCACTCCTAATTTGGCTTCTCAATGGACTCAGTTGGCATGCACTCCTGTGGTTACTAACTGCAGTCAGCCTCCTCAGAACCCACTTTGGGGTCTCCTTCACTCAGTCCGACCTCTATGTAGGTCTACTCATTCACATCTACTAATCGAGCATACCCCTCATATGGGTCTTATGCTACCTCAACTCGACCTGCTCTCCACTTGGAGACATGCCTTCCATGTCCTTTACTCCATGGCTCAGGGCTAGCCTGTAGCTGACGGTCTCACTCTGCACCCACGAAGTCTGCATCAAGAGCATGCGAAGCTCGGAGCGGGGTCCTTCTCCTTGGTCCATAGTGAGAATGTCTTCGCTGTGGGTGGAGCTTCAGTCGTCCTTTATTCTGGCGACACCTCTGGATGTAGAATTTATGACTTCAAGCTGCGAGGGGTGGGACTCTCATCGGCAGGGCCCCTTTGGCTGCCCAAGAGGGTTCGGGGTCGCACTCTCTGCTATTCTCACTCTTACCACCTCTGGTTCACCTGGTCTGTTTACTTCGGCTCATGCAGGCCAGCTGAGTGCCTCAGCGGTCATTTCTCTCCTCCTTTGCTTTTGGGCATCTAGGTGCAGAGACATCGCTTGCAACCCTCAAAAGCTTTCCTGTTAGAAGGACAGACCAAGAGCATATTCCAAATTGGAAACTTTTCCTCTTCCCTCAGTCTCAACTCTAAACTGCAGTAGCTGAGCTGTCACTAACCAAAACATCCTTCAGCCTGGAGGGAAGGCGACCTAGGCCTTGGATCCCCAGAGGTTTCCTCCTCAGAGGGTTTTTTTCCCTCTCCTCCGTGCCGATGGTCGTAATATTTAGATAGGGTTAATGCTTTCATAGGTTCCGTAGTTTGGTTCCACTGTTGGATGGAGTTGGATGGTGGCCCTGGCTGTTCCCTCTCTCCTTAGGAAGTCCTGCCTTCTGCTTTGTGTCAGCTACCAATCCACTAATTATTCCTCATTGTCTCCTGTTATTCTTCTGTCCTACCCATCTACACCTATCAACCTCCAGTCCTGTCCTCAATATCATTCTGACTCCTCACCCCTTTGCTGTTCGACACCCTTTTGGGCACTCTCTTTGGGCTCCTTCCTAAGCTACCTTTAGCCAAGGGAATCATTCCCATGGCACCTATAGTTCCTCGTCGTCGTACCCCTATAGGGTGGTATATCCCACGGATAGAGAGGCGAATAGCCACACTGTATCTAAGTTGCATAAGTATTCATCATACCAAGTTGTGTAAGCACATTAAATTGCAAGGCTATGCCTGTAGTTCAATGGGCAGAGCAACATATCATGCCCCCAATCAGGCCTTAAAAGGCTGCTCCTCCTGGCTAGTCCAGGATCATTTTTTTGTTGCCCCACCATCCTCCCCTCATCCTCCAGTGGCTCGTCTCTCTTTCCCGTGGGCTCCTTCCTAAGCTACCTTTAGCCAACGGAATCATTCCCACAGCACCTATAGGGGTGTAACCCTTCTCTAGGGTTCTTTACCATCGTACCCCTATAGGGTGGTATATCCCAAGGATAGAGAGGCGAATATCCTCAATGAATCTAAGTCACATAAGCACACATCATACCAAGTTGCGTAAGCACATTGAAATGCTGATGATACTGTGGTCTATACCTCCAATGTTTCAGTTAAGGAGGTCCAGCCAAAATTACAACGGAGGTTTGCTAAACTTCAAACTTTCTTTAAGTTGTCCCATTTGAAATTGAAATCAACTAAGAAATGCGATGTAGATTGGGTCTTCAAATAAACTGAATGAGCCAATTATAGTTCATTAGATATTTATATGTTGGAAGGTACAAAACTGGAACAAGTAGAGGGTTATAAGTATCTGGGGTACTGGATGGATACGATAGGATCAGGAAACCTATATGTGCTCAGATTGATAAATAAGGCTGGGAAATGTTTGGCAGCACAATATCGACATAAGGGATGCTTGGATCGAGAGACTAGATTAAGATAGTGCAGTCTCAAATCTTCCCAATTCTAGATAATGCAGATATTGTGTACGAGTATTGTACGGAGGAGAAGCTTGCAAAACTGGATGTATTACATAAAAGGATGGCACGATTTGTACTTAATGGCTCATATGACACACGTAGATGAATATTATATAATCAATTAGGCCGGACTTCTCTACATGAAAGGCGATAGTTAAGTAAAATACTGTTTGCATTGAAAAGTATTCGGGGAGATGTTCCTGATTATTTGGTAGAACATTTAGAGTATAGGGTATGGAATTCAGTGGAGCTAGTAATTCCAAGGTCCAACACCTTTAGGGCTACTTATTTTTATAGCCATATGATCCCTTGTGAATGGAATTCCTTGCCAGTTAGATTTTGCTTGAAGAATGGAAAATTCCCATCCCTTGCAGCTACAAAGGCTTGGTGTTCCTGTCTATCCCTGCTCATTGTAAGAGATGTAGTCATCTCACAATAGGGGTCACTTAGGGACAATATGTGGAAATATGACTTTAAGTATAACATACTATATGTTGCTAGGTCCTTATTTTCAGTGTACTCAAAGTCTCCTTAAATTGTATGTTTATGTATGCATTTTGTATGCAACTTGTACTTTTTTATGATAGGACATCATAGTAAATGAGCTTGCTCAATGAATTTATCCCACATAAACAAACTTGAAACTTGAAACTTGATCCGGTTGAGTGGAGTATCTGTATCAGGCCATGCACCTTATAGGCACTGGACTACATTTTATAGCCTGGGTACCCCTCTTGTATATGGAGCTGACAGCTAGACTCCTGACCAATAAAAGGATATCACCAAAACTTTATTTATTTTTTTTCTCTCCTCCAGCTGGGGAGGTGCTCTTTGCCTCCAGTCAGTCTGCCTCAGCTCCAACCCCCCCCAAGGATTTTCCCTCTACTTCTGCCCTTCTCCCACATGCCATTTACCTCCCCCCCCCCGACAGAGGGTGACAGGCCTTGCCAGCACCAGCACCACTCGCAGCCAGGTACTCAGGTGGAGGAGTGCTATGAGGATGGGTGGGTCTGCGGTAACTGGCTGTCATATGCTGGAGCATTTTTTCACCTGTGTTGTACTTCCAGGAGTGAGGCATGCAATGACGTGCAAGGCAGAGCCACACACACACCCCTAGCATGGCCTCTGTTAGGCATCTGCCCAGCCTCCCTGTTACTTGTTTTAGTGGTGGCTGCTGGTATCCGCCTATGCTTCCACGGGAGGTCATGCTTGCGCCCGGCACTCACCCACCCCTTCCCCATGGAGGAGGAGAGCAGTCTGTTTGACACTTGATCCTCCCCCTCAGCCAACCCTCCAATGTCCTGAGTCCAGATTCAAGCCTGGGGCACTGGCACGGCCAGCACCTCCTATTTCTTCTCTGCACAGTGTTTTTGTGCTCTAAGGGTAACTCAGTAATCGGGCACTTGTTTGATGCTAGCTCTGGAGTATTGGACTCCTTTCACAACATCACCTCACAATTTGGTCTCCCACATACAGACTTTTAGAGATATCTTCAGATTAGGCATGCCCTCATCCCCAGAATGTCAACTGTCTCCACAGCTCATGACAGACACCTCCTGAATAAAATTCTGCAGTGGATACAGAACTGGTCCAGGATAAGGCAGAGAATTTACAGTTATCTCCTCAAACCCCACTGTCTCAAAGTACTGAAGCAAAGGCAGACCTGGGAAACTGAGCTTTGCACCTCCATCATGGAGGACCAGTGGTCCAGACTGCTCAGCAAGGCCCACATGGATCTTAAAGACATGAGGTACCAGCTGATCCAAAGAAAGATTTTGCAAAGAGGATACTGTACTTGGATGCCCTCAAGAGGATGGGCCTCCTGCCCACTGCCGTCTGTTGGAGGTGTCACCAAGGGAGAGAAACCCTGACTCGTACCCTATGATTGTGTCCCACCCTCTCCATATTCTATGCACAGGTCCAGAACTCATGCAGTAATATTATTGGGCTCAGTGTTCCTGATAACCTGCTTTTCTGGTTGCTGGGGAACCCCATGCCATAAAAGGTATCCCATATGTGGTTAGGTCAAGGCTTTTTCCTGCAGCACTGGAAGCCAAGTGGTAATCTCGTTAAAATAAAGATCTGATAACCTCCTCACTAGTAGAGTGGACATCTGCACTGTCCAAGCTGGCAGAATTGGAGTGCCTGTCCCATCTGGCTACTCACACATTAGAATGTTTCTACAGCATATGAACTCCCTTCCTTTAGGCAACACAGATCCTATCTAAAACTATTTCCTGCAATTTAGTACCCATTGTTAACGGTCACACACCATAATCAGCTTTTCCTACCTTTATTGCTCAGTGTTTATGATATGGTTTTTAATGTTCCTGTTGATTACAAGACTACTGTATTATTTTCTCCTAATATACTTTGCTAAAACTGGAAAATTTTGAATCTCCTTTTGTTTTGGTCAGTTGTATTTCACATATTGCTGTAAGCTTGCATTCCACAAAAAAAAATTAAAAATAAAAAAAAGGAATGGAGCAGCTGGGGCAGATAAAATGTATATGGAAAAAAAATGATGCAATTGCTTGTTATACAAACCCAGACAATCTGAGCACATGAAGGTCAGACATGCTAGAATCCTGAAAATGTTCAACACTCATCCCTACTGTCTATTACCTGATGATATAACCACACATAAATGGCCATTTCAAAGTAATTTGATTTCTTTTTTCTGAAGAAAGTCAGACACATAATTTCAAGTGTCTATTGTCAAAGAATATTATGCTTCATTCTTTTCTTACCTACAACAATTATAGAACTGCTGTCATGGTTCTCTCATTTTATCAAACAGCAATTGGCCAGGATACAAATGTTTGTGCATATAGTGCATTTTAGTAAATTATTTTTTTAAGCAATGCATTTTTTAAATTCTGGGACAGCTCTTGAGAATAGCAGGTGGTCTGCTTGATCTGCTACTGTACAGTACTGTACATAACAGTGGCTTTAAAACTATATACATCTCTGTTACGGTAGTTGGGGGCTCCTAAACAATTCTGGGGAAAATAGGACTTGAAATCTGCCTTTCCCAGATCTTTTCATTGGCTCCAGATTTTCCAGCTACTGTAACTGAAGATTTCCAAAACCATTAAGCCTCCAGAGCAGTAACAGAAAAGGCTTTACTCTACGTTCCAGGGTGGTGCTCCACAGCATATCAGTAAAAGTAGCTTTCTGGCTTTCTGACTTTTGGAAGTGGCATAGAACAGGCAGTGATGTCCATTAGCCCCAGATAATATTGTAATATTTAACACATCAGTGCAGAGAAAAAAATGCCTAGCTCAGGCTCCTACTGACAAAAAAAATCCCAAACCTAGAATTGCAACAAGCAGATAAAGTTTATTCAGTGTGAAACTTACGCTGCAGTCACAGCCTGAATTTTATTTTTTTTTAAAGTATTCTTCATGTCCCTGTATCGCCAACCAGATTCCCCCAGGCTCCCACCAGCACTTCCCCTTGATCCCCACATAGTTGTCCTTCTGTCAGCTCCTGTCAGCCCCCATGGAACCTTGGTTTACCCCCCAGGTGGGGTCTAGGGTGGGGGAATGGTACCTCAATCACGCATGGCAACAGAGGTGGCAGTGGGCACCATCCCAGATATACCAGGTATACCACGGTGCCAGAAAAAGAGCTGAGAATTTTTGTCCCATTGCATGGTCCCCAGAGAACAAAGGCCCACAGGGGGAACCAATAAGTATGCGAGGGCTGCACCAGTCCCCAGCCAACACCCTCTCCTCCCATTCAGTGCCTCCAAATGCCCTGCCTCCTGTGGTCTCCCAGGTGAAAGTATCACAGTGGGGATGGTGTCTCTCCCTCCCTGGAGGAGGAGGAGGAGGAGGAGGAGGAGGAGAGCATCCTCTGGGATGTTCAATCCTCCTGCCCCTCGGCTGGCCCACGATGACCAAGACACGTTCCCAAACCTGGGTCATCGGCATTGTGAGTAGCAGTGCTACCACTGCCCTAATGGGTCATCATACAGCCTATTTGAGCAGACACCCCCACAAAGCTCAAGATCTTTCACAATGGCTGAGTACTTTGTGAAAGGGGTCCCATTGACAAAGTGCTCTGCCATGGTGCAAAACATTGGGGCTCTGTGTGGAGACAGCTTCAGGAATTTCAGGCTGTGGATGCAATGTAACTTTTGCACTCAAATAACTTATCTGCATTTGCAATTGTGGGTTCCAGATTTTTTTGTTAGTAGGAGGGTATGCTGGGAAATTTCTTCTCTCTACTGTTTGTAACAACTGGAGGTAATACACAGCTTTTGTGACTGGTTTAAATACGTAAAAATGGTTCCCATGCCACATATCACAGGTGTATATACTTGGAGTAAATACCCTTAGATATCAATATGAACAGTATAATATAGTACACAAAGCCTGGAAAATAGAGACGTTTATTCTGTGCAAAAAAAAAACATAAAGTGCAAATTGATTCACTTACATGGCAGGAGAGCTGATATTGGCCTGACTCTACCCCAACGTTTCACCTCACAATACAAGGTTTCAACAGCAGGTGCTAGAGAGCAGTCATAGAACTCCTTAAACAGTATATATTCCTATGTGAAAAACACACTACCACTTAATTACAAACTGGCCATTCATTAGCCAGAATCCTTTGTAAGCGGCCCTTCTCTTTCATATTTAAGGCATTGTATATACATAAATGCAAACTACTACTAGTTATAGAAGTACTTATAAATCACATACTGTATTAATAATGGGGTTGACGATCAAGATATAATACCTGTGAAGGACACAACTAAAAATATTTTTATGCACCTACCATGCTGTTCATTTTGGAAGATGATGAACTTGTTCTCTGACGTCGCAAACTGTTCACTCCTTCCAGAAACCCTTCCTTTAGTTTCAGGTTTATCCTACTGCTCCCAGCCGTGCCTTCTGACAATGATCTCAGACGCCTCTCCATATATTTATCTTCCTGGCATGGGCTGAAACCACGGGGAACTGTAACTATGGAGAGAAAAAATAAGATGTAATTCTGCAACTGTAATAAAATGAAATAAATGAAATAAACCAGTGCAATTAAAAACCAAGCAAACCACTCTGAATTCAGAAATTAAGTCAGAACACTGAAAATCAGAACCTGGGTCATAATGTGAAAAAACATTTTTTAAATGGCATTGTTAGATGTTTTCTGTTTTTGCGTAAAATATAAATAATTTTGTGTAGGGTTATGAAGTGTGAATGTTGCCAGCTCCCATCCTCCATTTATGAGCCCAGTACACATTTGTGTTTCTCCGGTTTTTAAATCTGAAATTGAGTTTCTGCGTTTTTGAATGATTCCAGTAAAGATGACTGACAACATTCTGAGTGAATCCCTGACATTTAATACAGAAGTTACTCTGTCCTGGCCACTGTAGGCACAAGACAATAATTAATAGTACTATGTTCATATTTCAGTTTAAAATATTTATTTAATATTGTTCATAGCTGGAAGCAATCAGTGATAAGTAAGTCTTGTTTCAGTTGCAACATGGGGAGAGGGAGGGGATGCTTGCAAGATCAAGGGAGTACATTCATGAGATGGAATAATAATCCATTAGCTGGTTGAGACCCCATACCCATTCCCCAAAAGAAAATTAATGCACCAATATATGTTAAATGGCCATAGTCACATGTTTATTAAAGGCTTATGGGAAGTACAGATGCATATTTTGTACATAGCAGACAGTCTGATCAAGGAACTCCCCACCATAAGTGGGGTATTTCTGAGGGGACACCATACTGGGGTCCCAACTTGCTCCACCCATTAGCTACCAGTAGAGATGTAGGAGCCGTGAGCCACCTGGAACCGCTAGGAGAAGGGAGGTGTCACCGCCCACCATGCAAGGTGTGGCATTGTGAACTCTCCTTCTTCCTCCACCATGGTTCAGAAGAATGCCATACGAGTCAATGACCCCTTCCCTTCTAGTGCCAGCCTGGGATGTCTCACTACATCACGAGATACCCCAGTTATCACAGACTCCCCACCCTCTTACAATGGCTATGACAGGTTCCTGCCTACTTCACCTCTAACTTGAGTACACTGAACCCAGCACCATGAGGGTATAACCCAGGAGAAAGCTTGCTTACAGGGGAGAAACTGAGAGAAATTCCATCATGACCCCTGCATTGTTCCTAATGTGAGTGTATAGGGCTGCCTCCATGGCACTCTCCCGACACCTCTCCTTGTTCCCTCCCAGGTCCCATCCCCTGTATGCCCTTCCTGTACCTTCCCCCACCTTGCAGACTGGGTGGGTGTCTTTGGCTCCTTGAGATCCCTGCATACCTCTCAACCTCCTGCCTCATAAATCAGGGACAAGACTTAAAAAAATCAGGGACAAAGGACCAAAATCAGGGACACATCTTTAAAATTGGTGATATCCACTCAGAAAGCTGCTAGAATAAGGGGCTTAGTGTAAAATACATTTTCTAAGGAAGAACAAGTGTGTAACTTTAATGTCTGACATTATTTTGTGCTTACAACCCTCAACGTTTGGTCATGGAAACACAATTTTTAGGAGGGACAGAGTAAAATTTTGAGGCCAAATCAGGGACGTCCCTGAAAATCAGGGACAGTTGAGAGGTATGGATCCCTGGCAGATAGGCCTGATTTCCAGGATGCCAGCTCTTTTCCACACTCCCTCTAGTCCTCCTCTTCCCTGCCACATCACCTTCCTCCCATTCCCTGACTAGTTGTGTACCCCCACAAATCTCACCCTATCATCCACACCTATGACATGCCACAACCAGGTATCCCCCCTTCAGTCAAGGGAGCTCAAATATCTGGCCATTCAGCCAGGAATGGAGAGGAAGGAAGGAGGAAGGGAGCCCCTGCACAGCTGGGGGGAAGGGAGGGCTCCAACAGCCAAAGATCCTTCCAATCTGAGACCTGCAGTGAAAAAAGAAAGAACATGATTGGCTGAATCACGTAACTACAATTAGATTTGTCTTACTGTACAGCTGGCTCTCAATCCAATTTAAAATATCTCTTTTGTTCATTTTTCTGCCTAAATGATCTGTTTTATAAGTGCAATACCCCATTTCAGGGTGTGCAATAAGACAGATCTTATTGCACTTCCCAGGTGGGTGAAAGCTCTCAGTTGCACCTCATGCTTCCAAACTCAGCTGGGGCAGTAAGATCTGTTTCACTGCACATCCTGTGGTTGATAATTTAAGGAATAATCCACAACAAGGTGTCAGTTATGCTGGGGTTTACCCACACCTGGTGGCCTCGTGACCAAATCCACACCATAAGTGGGTAAATATCAGCAAAACCCACATTCTATAATAGAGTACAATGGGTAGAAAGTAGAGGGTTTAAAAAATATTTAAAATCTTAAGCATCTTTTTTATTGAGTTTTACTATAATATCCTTCCTCTCTATAGTAGATAGCCCCCTGTTGCTAGGTTGAATTTCATTTTAGGAGACCATCTCCTTACCAACTCTCACCAGCCCCCCCCAAGGGTGCCGGAAGATGGTAAAAGCTGAGGGGGCTGAGAATCAAAAGGGCACTTATAAGGGAACAAAGGGCACTTTTTCTATACTAGTTTTTGCCATACAGAAATAAAGTGGGGGCTACCGCCTTCCGCCTCCTGTTCGCACCTATGCCCCCCACACTTTCCACTTTCAGATAAGGTTGGTGTTTTAGTTGTAAATTGCATTTCAGTCTGATTCAAATTCTCTGGCTTCGGTCTGATTCAAGCTGAATAGGGTGAGTGACGCAGCTCAGGAGAGCGAGAGATGCAGCATGGTTGTGAGCAGCAAGATTTTTTTTTTAATGTGCCCCTTTTTACAGATACACTGCCCCACTGTGACAGGACTGAATAAGGTCCTGCCCCATTTGTTATACAGAAAAAGTTTAAATGCAAGGGTCTGTTCTATCCTTTCATTTTCGGTCTCATCTCTGTCTGGTTGTGCAACCAAATTTTCTTGTAAGACCTAGAAACTGATCACTCTGACGGTTTCACAATTCTTTACCTCTTGCTATCTCTCTGCCTTCCCCTGCTGTTCTGTCTTTTATTCCCCCTCGCATATCCACAGGTGTAAACATGTATGTGAATCTTTATGTGGAAATGTCACTGATACTGGGATCACTTTGTTTAAAATTGTATATAGTTATACTGTTGAAATGATTGCAAAAAGCTATTTGGTACTCAAGGGGTTAACCTGAGATACAGTGTTTAAACCATTTGCAGAGCTGTGAACAAGAGGCCAGTTCTGGGACACCATGTACTGTTTTGTTGCACCTGCAAGGAATGAAACTTACAAGAACATTCTATAAACTTACAAGAACATACCGTGAGAAGCAGGCTCTCTTAACGAGTTCCTAGATAAAGACTTATAAAAACAGCAGCAATGCTTTTGCTAGACAGACAAAGAGAGTGAGAGACTGAAACTTGGAATTAAGAGATACCCTCAGAAGAAGGATTTTGTTTTCTCTGTATTGCCTTTGTAAATAGTTATACTGAACACATTTTTATTTTTTATTTTGCTGTTATTGAGAAAAACAAAATGCTATTTGCAAATTTTGAAACTGCTCCTGGTTTTCCTATGCTTCCTGACCTGTACCTTGACGAAAGATGGTGTCAACCTAAGTGGGATTTACGTCGTGTGTACCCTAAGCCAGGAGTTTTGTGCGTGGGTACTAGACCTGGTACCAGGGAAGCATAGAAGAAAGGTATGGATTCTGCAGCAGCAAGCCCAGAAATCATTACCAGAAAGATGGCAGCCAAACTAGCAGGGACAGAAGTCCAAGCTGAGACTGTACAGCCGGCACCAGTGATGGAAAAAAAAAAAACAGGCAGTGACAGAACCTGAAAGCCTGTCTGCCTTCTTCAAATGGTGGTCTGTACAACAAAGAGTGACAGGAGCAACAGAGAAAAGAAAAGATGCAGCAACAGGAGCAGCGCAGAAAAGAAGAGATGCAGTGACAGGAGCAGCAGAGAAGAGATGCAGTGCAAGAGCAGCAGAGAAAATAAGAGATGCAGTGACAGGAACAGCAGAGAAAAGAAGAGATGCAGTGACTGGAGCAGCAGAGAAAAGAAGAGATGCAGCGACAGGAGCAGCAGAGAAAAGAAGAGATGCAGTGACAGGAGCAACAGAGAAAAGAAGAGATGCAGCAACAGGAGCAGCAGAGAAAAGAAAAGAAGAGATGCAGTGAGAGGAGCAGCAGAGAAGAGAAGAGATGCAGCAACTGGAGCAGTGATGGCTGGATGCCTTGCAAGCTATCAAAGCTGGAGGATCTGGCACAGGTCCAGCACAGCAACAAAACACCAACAGCTTAAAAGATCTTAAACTTACAAAACTGTGTCCCTCAGATGATATTGAAGCACACCTGACACGTTTGATAGGGTTGCCACAGCCTGCCAGTGGCCAAAGCAGCAATGGGCAATCAGACTGGTACCTTACCTGACAGGTAAAGCCCAATTTGCCTACAGCAATACGGACACTGCACAATCAGAAAACTATGACCTGGTGAAAAGAAAGGTCCTTAAAAGATATGACATCTCGGGAGAGACCCACAGGCAGAGATTTTGGTCTCTGATGTACAACTCTGTCAACAATCCTCGAGAATCCTTCACCCGACTCAGAGAACTCCTTATGAAATGGCTCCAACTAGAGGGCAAAACACTCCCACAAATCATGAAAACATTTGCAATGGAGCAGTTCATCAACATCCTATCCACAGACATGCATCTTTGGGTAAAAGAACACTGACCAGAAAGTGTGGAAAAGGCTGTTTCTTTGGCTGAAGACTAGCGAATGGCCAGACAGATGCCACAGCAGCGAGGTAACAGCCAAGCACTGGCAAAACACTCTTTTTCCCATTTAAACTCCAGGTCTGAAAAGAACTCTGGTGGGGGTAATAAATCTGCACCCAAAGACTTAATTTGCTATAACTGTAATAAGCCAGGTCACATTGCAAGAAATTGCCATAGTAAGATAAGTAACACTGGAGCAGATTTGTCCTTAGCGACTTGGGGAAAGTACTTAACAGATGTGAAAGTGGGAGATGAGACTGTGAAGGGACTTATAGATTCAGGAAGCACACAGATCCTAGTGCATATTGAAGTGCTGGGAAAACAGTGTCCAAAAGGACCAGGTACTGGTGTCATCTGCATCCATGGGGTCACTCAATACTATCCCACCAGCCAAGTGACACTGACTATTAATGGGGTGTCGCACCAAATGAAAGTGGGGGTAGTACCTAAGTTACCTGTACCTGTGATTATTGAAAATGACTGTCCAGGATTTACTGAGTTAATCAAAGAGGGAGTAAATCCTGATGTTTCAGCAGCTGTGGTGACAAGAGCTCAGGCAAAGAAAATCTCAGATGGTGAGGACTATTTTCCTTTCACTGATTTTGATTCAGACTTTTTTGAGCACAGCTCCAAGATCCAGAAGTCCAGGAAAGAAAGACAACGCCAGAAGAAACAGTGGCAACAACAGACTGATGGACATAAGAGGTTAACATATGAAAATGCTGAAACTAAACTGATCACTGATTGTGATTTTCTTTCAGACCAGGCTAACGATGTTTATCTCCAGGGTTATTTTTAAGCAGCTGGAGATGAAACCAAAACAGGGTGAACCTATGTTTTAAAAATGTAATGAGCTACTGTACAGAGTTTGGGTTAAACATCAGACGTAGGACCAGACATAACAATTGGTTATACCACAAAAGTATAGATCTAAGTTGTTACAGACAGCACATGATAGTTCTGTGGCTGGTCACTTGGGGAAGGATCGCACCCTTGCCAGATTGCTGTAAAGATTTTACTGGCCTGGAATTCATGAAGATGTTGCTACCTATTGCAGTTCCTGTGCTGAGTGTCAGAAAATAGCCAAAGTGACTGAAAAAGACAAGGTGCCCCTGGTGCCCCTACCCTTGATAGATCTGCCTTTTGAGAGAATTGCAATGGATGTGGTTGGCCCCTTAGACAAAAGTAAAAAGGGTAATAGATTAATTCTAGTAGTACGTGACTATGCTACTCAATACCCAGAGACAGTTCCAATGCGTACTGTCACAACCCCAAATGTGGCAGCAGAGCTTGCCCAATTTTTCAGCAGGGTGGGCATACCTAAAGAGATTATTACTGATCAGGGTAGTAATTTTGGTGCTGCATTACTTGAAGGAGCTGTACCGACTACTAGGTATCACTGTCATAAGACCCTCCACTTATCACCCTCAGACAGACGGTCTTGTTGAGTGATTTAATCAAACCCTAAAATGCATGTTAAAAAGGATGGTAAAAGGAGAAGGGAAAGACTGGGACCAATACTTACTTTACCTGCTTTTTGCTTACAGAGAAGTGCCACAGGCATCAACAGTTTTTCACCATTTGAAATGCTGTATGGTAGACAACCTAGATGGCCACTAGATGTAATAAAAGAAACGTGGGAAGATAACTCCCATCAGATACAATATATTACATCTTATATGTATGCCCTAAGAAAGAAAGCTGCAAAATATGTTGAAATCACCCATAGTAATCAGAAAGAGGCCCAAAACCAGCAGAAGGTGTATTATGACCATAGGTAAAAGAAAACATTTTTGAGCCAGGTGAAAAGGTCTTGCTACTGTTACCCATTACAAAAAATAAACTGTTACTGAAGTGGCAAGGGCCTTATAAAGTGCTTAGATGTACTGGTACAGTTAAGTATGAGATTGAGACCCCTGATAGGAAAAATCCTACTAAGATATACTATGCTAACCTCCTCAATAAATGGGTTAAAAAAAACCAAAAGCTGTGTAAGCCCTAGGTGGCACTATCCTATGGGCTACTACCCCTGCCTGTGTGACTTGCACAGGTTGAGGGGCCTAAGTTCGGCAAACAGGTGCCTCCAACATAACGTATGGTCTTGGGGCAGCGTAGCTGCTGTTGGTATAGCTCTCTGGTATGCTAGAACCCCCCACCAACCCCTCTAGTGGCCTAAACAGTATAGCAACAAAACATTCACATGCACCATATAGCAGTCATGACTTGCTTACACCCCCAGCACTTACCACCAGGGCTGGATCCTCTACAACTGCTCTGGAGACCCCCTGTAAAATAAAACCAGTGATGCAACAATACAATAACAGTACTGTATTCCCACCAAGAAGGTACACAATAACCAGGTTAAATGTAGAAAAACACAAATCTGATTCATTCAGTGGGATGTGAACAAGGGTGGGGCAGGAATCTAGCAGATGATTAGCAGATCTGATTAACTCAACCTGAACAAACATGCACAGAGAGTCCCTTTGATGCAGTCACACAATCCTGGGTACCCAGCAGTTAAACAGGCTAGCCTAAAGCGTTGCCTGGGGTAGGTTGGCGTTGCAGCTGTTGTTGGGGCCCTTAGGAAAGAAAACAATTAGCATGCACATCAACCCAGAATTTGTAATCTGGAGCTGGATGGCTCAGTTCGTTGTAATAAACCCAAACAAGCAAATTTGATGGCACCCATAAGTGACCCTGTTTGTAATCACACTACCCAAGCCGAATGATGATCCAACGAAATGAGACTTGATGCAGATGGCTTCATGAAGCAGGAGGAAAATTCCCTCATGGCCTTGTCAAAATGCTGGTCTTCAGGATGCAGGAGTGATTCAAACACTGGCCAAAATACGCAAACTAAATATCTTGAACTAGTCGGCTGCGCAAACACTTTGGCAAACTAAGCACATTTATATATAAGTTTGGTCCTTTTCTGGTCCTTCTAGCTAGCTTGCAATCTGATCTTGATTCTCCAGCTGTTTGGAATAGGTGATTCTCCAAAATCAAACGTATAAGGTGATACCTCACATCCTTTTTCAGTTTTGCACTTGGATGGGAGCACAGCAGTGTTGGCACAATAGAATTTAGCCAGGGTGCATCCTCTGTGTACTGTGATGCCTCGGTCTGTAGCATTTTGTATCCACACCACCACTCATCAGGCATAAGCATGAGCCTGGGCCGGAAGCACACTGGGTTTAATCAGCAGTCCTTTGGGTAATTTTCCCTCATCTGGAGTGTCCAGCATCAAAAGTTGGTTGGTTACATCTCTTTGCAGCCACACTTCACCACTGATACTGCATTTGGTGGTAACGTGATAGTAGCAGGATCCTTTTTCCAAACCATCCCAACAGGCTCATCTTTGTTACTCTCCTTGGGGTGCATTTGTTTCTCATAAGCCTTTTGGATCAGGGCATGAACACGCAGGGCTTTTCCTGTCTTTTTCTTCTGCCTTTCTTCACATAGCTAGGCCAGGCACCCAAACATGTGTGCACTGGTACCAATCAGTACAGGGATATCATCATAAAATCCAGTGGCAGGGCAGACCAGGGCTAGCGTCTCCACAAAATCTCCCACACCAGTTACAGAGGATGGAAGAGAAAGCCATACCTTTAGATAGCCAAGATATGGGTACGACATCTCACTTAACCCCCACACATGCAGTCCATCAAGAGGTTGTAATGGGTGGTCAGATAAATGCTGCTCATACCAGTCTTGGAAAATTATTGTGACTTGAGACCCACTGTCTAGAACTGCTCGGGTCGGGATCCAGTCTATGTGTATAGTAGTGTCCATGGAAGGGCCCACCAGTTTGGACTAGTCCTGACGAACTGTAGTAGGAACCGGGATGGACAATTTAGCCACAAAGAAATTGGAGTTAGGATTGCCTGAACCTCCACTGTGATCATTTCCTGCACCCCTCTGCCATTGTTTCACTTTTCAGAACTCCCCTTGGAATTTGTGTACCACTTTAGCTAGGTCCTTTTGAGGCCGGCATTCCTTCCTATGCCCATTCTTCCCACAATTATGACAAAATACATTTTCTTTAGTCTGGCATGGCTGAAACATCACATTAGGAGCTGGTCTCCACTCACAACTAGGGGTTTGGGAGAGGTGCACATTTGGTGCTGGAGCTGGAGCACTAACAACAGAGAATCTTGGTTTGCCCTCTGTCTGCGGTGATGAAGGTGGTGCAATGCATCTCAATAATACTTTTATTGCAGCAGTCAGTTCATTTGTTTCAGTTTTCGAGATGCCATCAGCAGGGGATGCCTGAGCATGCACCCCCACTACCGTAGCAGCCGCGCTCTGAGAGGGATTGGGGTCTGTACCCGCAAGAGCAACTTTGAAAGGGATACCGACTTTAATTTCCCTGATCTCCCTCAGCAGCTTGGACCATGGTGGAGTATCGTTAGCAGCCCCCTCTCTCACTGGGCTCCTTGGGGCTGGCAGCAGCATTTAGTTCTCGGATCCCTTTACGTGGCTCTTGAAATTCTGGGCCATCAGAGACTGACCTCTTGCCAAGAGCAGGGTCACAATAGCTACAACCGTGCAGGGTTCCCTAGAGCCTACCCCTCTTCAGCTTCACGTAGCTCTTTCATCAACATATGGAAAGGCAAGGGATCAGATCTCCTTTGGTGCAGTTGCAGTTTGAGCAACACTCAGCTGGAATGCTGGGCAGAGCGAAGTATATGATCCAGTCTTATCTGGTCCAACTCGCTAGAGGCCCAGCTTCCTTTCCGAAAAATGGTTTGTATGAGTTCCTCTAATCGACTCGTGTAAGCTGATAACAATTCTCCCGGTTGTTGTTTAACATCTTTGAGGTTCCATTTTAAGGCTTCAACACTAGCGTTACCCCACCCTAGCACATTTTCAAGGGCAACTTAATAGTCTTGAGCATTGGCATTAGGTTTAGAGGACTTCAGGGAACGAAAAGCATGGGGGGTGGGCCCCTGGAGGCTCTCCACCAGGCGTGCTCTTTTTTCGGCCTCTGAGCATTGCCAGTCTTGTACTACAGTGGTAGCGGAGTCCATCCAGGTCTCCAGGTCAGCTTCCCCATTAGGGGTTGGGAGGATACCAGAAAACATTTTAAGCTTACAGTAAAAGTCATGACTAACTTCCAGCACAGCTGCGGGCACAGGAGCTGGTGAAGAGACAGGTACTGGAGCTGGCGTGGGCATCGGGGAAGGAACATTCTCAGGTAGTTTTACCCTCCTCCAATAACAACTTGGCAGGGGTCAACCATAACCTTTTTTTGTAGTAGCCAGCAGGGCAAGTTGATTCAAAATTGCACTAGCCCGCAGATGGTTGCACTGGCCCTTAATTATAATGGTAAATTTTGATCACTTATACGGGAAACAATGCAATACAAGAAATACTCTGATTATTACACATTTATCCTGCTCCCACATTGCTTCCAGCTCCCCAGCAGAAAAAAGTCTGCAATGCCATCATACACAGTGAGCCCCGCCCCCCTGCATTGTTTTGTACCATGGTCTCCTCTCTTCCTCTTTCTGCCCCCCCCACACCAAATCAGAGGACATCACAACTGCAAATGTTCAATCAAGCAGTACTAGCTCTGTACACACAATTGCTGACGTCATCATGCACCTCACCACACTGAAGCACCACCCACAGGGCAATGAACAGAGTCAGGCAGAGAAAGACACTCTCAGCCCCCACCCTATAGTCAACTGGAGACCTGCACTTCTGGAAGTTTTTGTACAGTCTCAAGTGAGCCAGGAGCACATCTAAGATTTAGTTGGGGTGGGGCTACACAAACCTAAGGAGCTTGAGAAATAGCAAACTATGACATTTTTATTTTTAAAAGCACTGATTTTAATATGCTCTCTCCAACAATAACAGATTTTTCTTTAACATTGTCCTTTCATCAACCCTGGGGAAACAGTACACATGCATAACGCTATACTATCTCTATTTCTATATAGGATGATCTATGTACCCCAGGAATGCCTAATTTAAGCTTTCAAATTATGTATTTTATTAAGGTTTATTTTTGTACCATACATGATCCAAAGTTTTGTTTTTAGGATGAAAGGACATGCTGGGTGGGATAAGGATGGGACTGTATGGATAGTGATGGCTGGCATGGTCCATTTAGAACAGATGGGGACCCCCCTACACTTGCCAGTAATGGCAGCTATGGATCTGTGGATGGTCATTTCAGAGTCTGATCTGCAGTGGTGTCCAGCGAGGGGAGAGGGAAGTTATGGTGAAGCTGGGATAAAACCCATCACCAGCAGGGCCGCTCCTGTATACCTCTTCACATTTTGTCACTGAAATGTTGGATACAGACTTTCAAAATGTAGGGAGATGAGGGTCACTGGTCTTAATAATATGGGACAAATTGTTAGAGACAAATTCAGAAAACTGGAAGCTAGTGACTTAACATCACTCTACCCTTGATCACACCATGTACACTAGCTGATAATCCCAACAGTGGAGTGATAATAACTCACATTGAGTCTTTTGTGGGATCCCCCTCTTGAACTGCCAAATAACTACAGCTGTTAATGAGCTGTTAATCACACCAGGCCATCTGAAACATTGAGAGAGATTAGCATGAGGACTAGAGCCTGCTAAAGTAGAGACCAGTTTTTAAACTCATTAACAGCCATGAAAATCTGTACTAGTCAAGACTGACAAGTAGAGAGTTAGCTGCATTGGCCCTGGTCAATTTGTACTAGGGTTTGGGCTAGTAAAACAATGTTAAGATCGACCCCTGCATAGAAACATAGACTTTGACGGCAGATAAGGACTGCTTGGCCCACCTAGTCTGCCCATTTCCCTACTTACAGGATAACCCGCAGATCCTAGTTAACCAACAGCCAATTTCTTCCTACCCACCACAAGAATTGCCTCATGTCTGTCCCATGCATTCTTGAATTCTCCCACAGTTTTAGACCCCACAACCTCCCCAGGAAGGCTGTTCCATGCATCCACTACCCTCTCTGTGAAAAAATACTTCCTCACATTGTCCCTGAACTGCCCCACCATTTTTAAATTGTGTCGCTGTGTTCTTGCACGTCTCTTTTTCTGAAAGATGCTACCCTCTTGGACTTTGTTGATTCCACTGAGGTACTTAAAAGTTTCTATCCTGTCCCCCCTCTCCCTCCTTTCCTCAAGGGTATACATATTAAGCTCCTTTAGTCTCTCCTCGTATGGCTTCCTTTGCAGACCCTGCACCATTTTAGTTGCCTTCCTCTGGACTGCCTCTATCCTGTCTACGTCCTTGCGGAGAGGGGGCCTCCAGAACTGGATGCAGTACTCCAGATGGGGTATCACCAAGTGTCTGTACAGAGGGATAACAACTTCCTGTTTTCTGCTAGTGATGCCTCTCCCTATGCATCCCAGTATACCCCCAGTCCTCCCTACTGCCTTCTCACATTGCTTGTTAACCTTAAGGTCATCTGATATGATTACCCCCAGGTCCCTTTCCTTTTTTGTTGTTGTTACTACCTTCCCCCCTTGGCAAACTTTTCCTCAAAGGTCTCAGATAAGGATGGGAGCCCATTCCCTGAGGGATCCTCATTATCTTTAGTTGCCACCCTCCAGGCAGCTGGGGACCCATCAACAGCAACAGTTTGGGGCAGCTTAGTGCTCTCCACGGGGTTGCTACACTCCACTAAATCCATTAAAGTTGGGTAGTCAAATCAGCATGTCGTCTTACCACTACAGCTTTTCCCAAGCATTCAGTTTTTGAAAGTGCCCCTTCTACAGTGTCTTTACTAGTGCCCAGGGATTATCTAGTATTAACAAGGCATTTTGGGGGTTAATCTCATGCCCCATACACCATCCAACCAACTGATGCACAGCCATGTCTTCAGTGGTACCCATTAAATCTTTAGGTGTAATCCTTGATTTTGGCCCCTAGGGGTACTAATCCCAGCAGTGCCTCCAAAGATGTAACCCCTAGGTGGTGCTAACCTATGGGCTACTACCCCTGCCTGTGTGACTAGCACAGGTTGAGAGGCCTGAGTTCAGTGAACGGATGGCTCCACCCGGAGGTATGGTCTTGGGGTAGCATGGCTGCTGTTGGTATAGCCCTCCAGGATGCTATAATTCCCACCAACCCCACTAGTGGCCTTAACAGTTTAGCACAGAACATTCACATGTACCATGCAACAGTAATGATATGCTCACACTCCTTGTACTTACCACCAGAGCTGGATCCTCTGCAACTACCTTGGAGAACCCCTGTAAAATAAAACCAATGATACAACAATACAATAACAGTCCTGTATCCCCACCAAGAAGGTACACTAGCCAAGGTTAAATGTGGTGTCAGCGTGGCTCAGTTGGTAGCACATCCGCCTCTGGACCAGAAGGTTGTGGGTTCTCATCCCACACCGGGATTGGACCTGCACCTAAAAATTGCTGGCATCTGAGTGCAGTATTGGGGGGTGCTGTACTGCTGGGGTGTGCCGTCCTTCAGATAAGATGTTAAACCGAGGTTCCTTCTGCCCATCCTGGTGTTGTCCTGGTGGGTGTCCAGGTGGAAGTAAAAGAACCCATGGCACTCTTCGCAAAGAGCAGGGAGCATTCTCGGTGTCCTGGCCAACATTCCCCTTCCCATAAACCGGTTCATGCAATTATCCAGGCTGTGTGTGGGTGATGATGTGCGATATGGAAGCCACCACACATCCAGTCACTTCGCTACCAGTCTAGCTTTGCTTGTAAAGCACTTTGGGATACTGTGTATGAAAAGCGCTATATAAATGCTGATTCTTCTTCTGAAAAAAAAACCAACAATCTGATTTATTCAGGGGGATGTGAACACGGGTGGGGTGTGAATCTAGCTGATGATTAACGGATCTGATTAACTCAGGCTGAACAGCATGCACAGTGAGTCCCTTTGATACAGTCACACAACCCACCCTGGGTACCCAGTATGGAATAACAGGCTAGCCTGAAGCATTGCCCAGGGTAGGCCGGTGTTGCAGTTGATTGTTGGGGCCCTTAGGAAAGAAAACAATTAGCATGCACTCAAACCCAAATATTTGTAATCTGGAGCCAAATGGCTCAGTCTGTATGCAAACAAACCCCAACAAGCAAATTAGATGACATGCACAAATGATTGCAGCTTTGTTGCAGGGAGCTTCCTTGTTTGTACTCACACTACCCAGACCAGGAAGATGATTTGATGACATGAAACCTGTGCAGAGATTTCGTGAAGCATGAGGAAGGTTCCCTCATGGTCGTCATTGAAATGCTGGTCTTCAGGATGCAGCAGCAGGAGCAATTCAAACACTGGCCAAAACATGCACACCGAATGTCACAAACTGGTCGGCTAAGCAAACACTTCAGCAAACTAAACACATTTATATGTAAGGCTTTGTCCTTCTCCGGTCCTTCCAGCCAGCTTGTAGGCTGATCCTGAACTTTCAGCTTGACTGCTGCATGAATCCCCTGCTGCTGTGACCCCAACGTGGATCAACTGGACACCTTCGACCTGTGGACTAATGGCCGGAAAAGTCTAAGCCTGGCAGGCCTAATCCCTGACAGCTGGCAAGCTCCCCAGAGGCACACACATTGAACTCCTGGGCTTTCTCAAATCTGACCCAACTCAGCAGTTACCTCACTTTTATATGGGGCTGGGTTCCAGAGTTCCCATTGGCTGCCAAAGCTGTCTTAAACAGGTCTCATTTGTTTATTGGCTTATGTTTTGGCACCTAGAAATTGTCCCAGATTATTCCCCCATAAGTGTCTGGCATTGTCCCAAGAGCACCTTTGTTTAATCTTGGCACCCAATTAGTGGATAGGCACAAAGACGGTGGCTACAGTTTAAATTTCAGCAGTCTGTATTAATGTCCTCCCAGGTTAAAGTTCTGGTGCAGCCAGCAATTTAACTTTTATTTAATAAATTCCCCACTGGCTTGTACCCCTGGCAGTCCTCTATTGAACAAATCCACTTTTGATAACATTAACAGGGAGTCGCTGCTCCCATAACACACTGCCCTGAGGAACACACTGCAGAGCTTATGAATATTCATTAGACAATTCTTTGCCCTTTAGCCTTCTGTGCCCCAGAGGCAGTGCTTTAGGAGTCTGCTTGTTTATTTATTTTAAAATATTTTCCCTTGCTTTTGTTTTTGTGTCTCTGGTGCCTATTTAACTTAGACTTGGCACCATGGAAACACCCTCCCCCCCCAACTGTTTGACTGCAATGGCGATCGGATGTGCAGTGCATCCTCCTCGATGGTGCAAGTGGCAGCCCTAAAACATGCCGACCACTCGCAAATGGATTTTGCAAACCCCATAGGGCTCACTTATGCTAGGGAACACTAGCGGGCATGGAGAAATGGCCAAGAGCCTCGGAGGAATGGGTGGACACTGGGAGGAGGTAGCAGGAGAACACCCGGTGATGCTTTTTAAGGTAAGCCCCACAAATGGGGGGGGGGGGCTGTTACAGCTGTTTTGCTGTTTTTACCAGAAACTGATAAAGAAGATATTAATGTAGATTATGGTAGACTGGAACAAACTCTAACTGTTGATGCTGGTGAATGTTTCATTAATCTCCGAACAAACTGCAGTAATTTGTAACTTGCTAAAGACATTTAACAGTACTTTTACCACACTACCAGGCTGAGCAAAAGGGGTCGAGTACGTAATAGTGGCAAGAAATGCTCACCCTATTAGACAAAAGACATATAGATTACCAGAGCAGGTAAGAGCGGATGTGGTTAAAGAAATACAAAAAATGAAAAAGTGGGTATCATAGAAGAGTCAAGAAGTGCTTGGTCATCACCAGTGTCGACTGTACACAAAAAAGAATGGGGTATAAAAATCTGCCTTGATTTTAGGAAACTTAAGTGTTAGAATTTGACAATTATCCTATGCCCAGAATAGATGATTTGGTGGCAGACTGGGGAGTGGCAAGTATATCAGTACCCTCAATCTCACCAAGGGTTATTGGCAAATCCCCTTAGCTAAAGAATCCACAGACAAAACTGCATTTGCCACTCCTACAGGATTCTATTAGTTCACCACCATGTCATTTGGTTTACAAGGCACACCCACTCCATTCCAGTGGTACATGGATGTAATTTTATCCCCTCACACTGGTTATTGTGCTGTGTACCTGGGTGATGTGTTGTACAGTCCAGACTGGAAAAGTCACCTGAAACACCTATGAGCAGTTATCCAATCTATCAAAAAGGCAGGTCTGACAATTAATCCTATCAAGTGTGCACTGGGCATGCAGGAAACCAAATATTTGGGCTATGTTTAGGGAAATGGAGAAGTCAAGCCAGAAGTTTCCAGGATAGAAGCTGTAGCTAACAGCCCTGTCCCCAAAATCAAGAAACATGTCAGGTCACTTTTAGGGCTGGCTGGTTATTATCAGAGATTTGTTCCCAGCTTTGCTGAGTTAGCTACTCCCCTCACTGAACTGACAAAGACACGGTTCCCGAATACTGTGAAATGGACCATAGAGTGTGACGAGGCTTTTCAGGCCATTAAGGCTGCATTATGTTCATCCTATTTTAAGAAGCCCAGACTTTGAGAAACAATTTCTGTTACAGACTGATGCATCAGAGGTAGGCCTAGGTGCAGTCTTGAGTCAACATATAGCTGGGAAAGAACATCCTATTCTATACATAAGTAGGAAGTTACATGACAAAGAGAAAAGATACACCACCATTGAAAAGGAATACTTTGCAGCAAAGTGGGCCATGGAGTCCGTTAAGTTTTACTTATAGGAGCTGATTTTGTACTTGTAACGGATCACAATCCTCTCTGTTGGCTTAATCAAATGAAGGATACAAATTCTAGAATCACATGGCGGTACTTGACACTACATGCAGCCATTTAAATTTAAAATGATGTGCAAATCTGGGAAACAGAATGTCAAGTGCTGATTTTCTGTCAAGATATGGATCAGGAATTGAGAATTCCGAAGGCTGAAAAAATGTGAGTTGAAACTTTTCTGTTTGCTATGCTGCATATGCACTGAACTGTAAAAGTCATAAGCTAATGCTAGAAGATAATTAAAAGAAAGTTTTGGTAATCTGTTTTTGTAAAATAGGCTCCCTCTTAAAAAGGTGGGTATGTGACACGGTTGAATAAGGCCCTGCTCCATTTGTGATGCAGAAAGAGTTTAAACGCAAGGGTCTGTTCCATACTCTCCTTTTCTGTCTCTTCTTTTTCTGGTTGCTCAATCAAATTTTCTTGTGAGACCTAGGAACTGATCACCCCGACAGTTTTGCAATTCTTCGCCTCTCGCTATCTCTCTGCCTTCCTTTGCTGTTCTGTCTTTTCTTCCCCCCTTGCATATCCACAGGTATAAAAATATATGTGAATCTTTATGTGGAAATGTCACTGATACTGGGATCCCTTTGTTTAAAACCATATATATTTATAGATATATTTATGTAAGGGACAAATACTCAGCCGCATGCATAGACGCATCATCCTCCCCCAAAGAATTCAAGTGCTTGACCCTAAAGGTCGAACTTTCTCCTTCCAGTGCACTCTGTGTAATAGGCTGCTACAGGCCCCCTTCTGCCAGGCCTCATCTCCTGTCTCACCTCAGTTCTGTACTGGTGCTCAGTTCCTTGGAAACCATTATTCTTGGCAACCTGAACTACGATTGGCTATCAAGTGCATCAGCTCCTTGAAATCCTTTTGTGACACTCTAGGGCTGGTGCAACTCATTGGCTAGCCTACTCGCCCAAATAAAAAGAACCTTAACAACAGCTCCCTCTTAGATGTAATTTTGGTTAGCAAGCCACATCTGTTCTCTCATGTCGGAACATTTTTCTCAGACATTAACGATCATTGTATAATCACCACCATTAGATCCATGAACAACCCACAGTTTGTGGCAAAGTTCTCTATCAAGAGGTGCAAATGCAATTTCGATTTGTTTGCATACGTCCACAACTTGAAACATTTCCCGCGATGGCAGGAATTCTTCCTAGCCAAAACAGTTAACAGGGCATATACTATTTTTTACGATATTTTAAGTGAGGCATTAAATAAGCATGCACCCTTGGTTAAGGTGCGGGTCAGGAGCAGCACCTGCCGTTGGTTCTTGCCTGAGCTCAGAGCTGCCCTGTTAGAAAGGGATACTTTATGGAAAAAAGCCCAAAGAAGCAAGAACAACTCGGACTGGTGTCTTTTTAAGAGAGCAAGTAACAAGTGCGCCAAGTTGGTCAGAGCAGCCAAGGCCGCCTACTATCGTTCGGAGCTAGCCTCTGCCTCAAGAAATCCTTCAAAGCTCTGGAAAACATTAAAAGACATGTCTGGACACACACCTGGTAATTCCATTCCAGCAAAAATTAAGTCCGGCGGCCAGCATTATCTCTAACCGATCGGAGATATTGGAAGCCCTCAATAACCATTCTGCAATGGCAGGGCTAGCATTTGATACTTCCCCTGCCAATGACCTCCGCACAGCTCAGGGCCCACCAACCCATGAGTCCCCCCTACCGAGGAAGCCTTCTCCCTCTTGCCTGTCTCTCTAAAAGAGGTGGAAGACCTACTGCTGCAACTGGACACCAGGAAGGGAGCAGGTTCTGACTTCATAGAGCCATACTATCTGAAATGTGCCTACCATGTGCTTGCAGTGCCAATCACCCACCTATTCAACATGTCACTCTCCCAGGGTAGCCTCCCCCCTCAATGGAAAATAGCCCATGTCATCCCTCTGTTAAAAGCAGGTGACCTCACGATCTAAATAATTACAGACCGATCTCCTCCTCCCCATCCTGTCTAAATTACTAGAAAAATAGTGTGTGGCCAGCTAGGGTATACTTAGAATCCAGAAGCCTATTAAACCCGGTTCAGTTGGGATTCAGAGCAAAGCACAGCACCATAACAGCCCTAGCTAAGGTGACCAATGATTGGCTCCTAGACCTTGACAACAAGAAGCATGTCTGTGCTGTTTTTTTGGATCTTAGTAAGGCATTGACACAGTTGATCACAGCCTGCTTCTTTCCTCCCTAAGCACCTTAGGTCTGGACCATAAATCTATGTGCTGGTTTGCAGACTACCTCGGAGAACAGAAACAGCAGGTTAAAGCTGAAGGTGATCTTTCACCATTAAAACCTATGCTGAGGGACATGCCTCAGGGCTCCATCCTTGGTCCCCTCCTCTTTGCAGTCTACATTAACAACATCAATAACCCCATCAAAAAAGTCAACATCCACTTTTTCGCAGATGACACTGTACTGTACTTGAGTCGTCCCACGCCGGAAGCAGTCTGTGAAGACCTCCAAGCTGAATTTAACTTTCTACAATACCAGCTCATAAACAAAAAGCTTTTGCTCAATGCAAAAAAGACAAAAGCCATGCTCTTCTCCCCCTCCTTGCATGCGGCAATTCCTGCTGGAGGGGGGGGGCTATCCCACAAATTACCACTGTTCTTGGAGAAACACTAGAGTATGTAGCTAAATTCAGACATCTAGGAGTTTGGCTCGATCATAAACCTTCCTTCACCGACCATCTCGAAGAACTACAGAAGAAACTAAGGCAAAGATTAGGACTATTCTACAGAATTAACCACCTGCTCACAAAGGAGGCCAAGATTCAACTGGTTCAAGCTACCTTCCTATCTTTAATAGATTACGCGGACCTGCTCTACAGCCACTGCACTGCCTCTGCACTGGCTAAGTTGGACACCCTCTACCACAGAGCTATCAGGTTCATTACTGGCCTTCCACTTTCCACACACCACTGTTCCCTGTACTCATCATTAGGCTGGACATCCCTTCACTATAGAAGGAATAGAAATGCCGCCCTATGGGCCTTCAGAGCGGTGACCAACAAGCTCCCCTCATATGTCTCAGAGTGTATTCCCCGGAGTGTGTTAGGCACCTACGCTCTAAGGAGCAATTCCCTAATTGCCCTCCAAGTTCCAAGGGTCAACACTCATTTCAGCAAAGCTGCTCTAAGCTTCTCTTTACCCACATTGTGGAATGGTTTACAAAGGAACTTGAAGCAGAGCTGCCCTGTTAGCCTGAATATCTTCAAGGCGCTCTACGATCACTACATGAAAGCACCTTGCAGATGTTTTCCTCACTGCTAGCTCACTAATTACGCAACTTCCCCTTTCCATCCTGGTGCTCGCCATGTTTCTACCCCTAGCTCTCACTCTTTCCCTATTAACTCTTCCTGCTGCTCCCACCCTTCCCTGTCCACTCTAGCCTGGCTAAAGTCCCACCCCATCCATAGTGGTGTCCCAATTATCTACCCCTCCTCCGTCATTATCATAATAAACAAGTACACGACAGCCATCGCCACTTTCTGTGGTTTTAGCCCAATTTTTCCCCCAGTCATCGGTAATATATCCCTCCTCCTCTTTACCTCTCTAACCTGCCACCCCATACATGACTCTTTCCCCTATATGTGTAGTTGCCGGCTGCCTCACTCAAAAGATCTCTGCTTATAGCCCCTGTATGCCTATGGTTGATTGTACATCTGCTGACTTCTTCATTTGTAAAATAATGCCTTTTTTTTCAACCTTGTACTGTACTGTATTGTATACACTTTTTCTTCCTTGTATATTATTGCTTTTTGTATACCTGCTTCTGTACTGTACTTTGATGTATTCATGACCAGGTCCACCTTGCAAATGAGCCTTGCTCAATGGTGCCCGCCTGGATAAATAAAGATTTTGATTGACTGATTGATTGATATAGTTACACTGTTGAAATGATAGCAAAAAGCTATTTGGAACGTGAAGGGTTAACGTTGAGATGCAGTTTTTAAGCCCTTTGTAGAGCTGTGAACAAGAGGTCAGTTCTGGGACATCGTGTACTGTTTTGTTGCACCTGTATGGAATGAAACTTACAAGAACATTCTGTGAGAAGCAGGCTCTCTTAACAAGTTCCCAGATAAAGATTTATAAAAACAGCAGCAATGCTTTTGCTAGAGAGACAAGGACAGTGAGAGACTGAGCGACTGAAACTTGGAATTAGAGATACCCTCAGAAGAAGGACTTTGTTTTCTCTATTTGTACTGCCTTTGTAAATAGTTTGAATACATATTTATTTTTTATTTTGCTGTTATTGAGAAAAATAAAATGCTATTTATGAATTTTTAAACTGCTCCTGGTTTTCCTACGCCTCAACGGCACCCACCCCCACATGGCAGCATTTACTTTATTAAGGTTTTACATGCCTCTCAACCATTTGTGACTGAGGTATGTGGTTTTATGTTGCTAAAAGAGATAGAGAGAAAGGGCCAGGAGAGCAAAGGGATTTGCAGTGCAGCTTTTAGCCACGCAGTGTGGCAGTTGTTTCTGCTCTGCAAATAACTCGGCTCAGGGATGTTATTATAAGTTGTGCAGCATCAGGTATTGATTTGTTTCTTGGTGAGTGTAGGGAAAAGTGATGGCTGGGACACTGTATTCACACCATTCTTTTAAGTTATGTTTTGTTGGGAGTGAGAGAAATTATAATCGCTAACAGAGGGAGAGGGCTGCTGGTGGCTAGTAGCTTGATTCTGTTTTAGTCTCACCTTATGACTAGAGATGTGCCCCACTTATATATGCCACGCAATTAACTCAGTGCTATTCATGGCCGCACTATATTGTTTTCGCAGTTATTACCGGATACCGTCTTACCCAACCCATCCAGTACTCTGTCCTGGGGTTTCTTGTTCCCTAGGTGCATTACATTTCATTTTCCTTACGTCTCTAGCTGCCCCCTTCTGATCGACCCTCCCAGCCCCATCACCCCAGAATCACTGGGACTTACCTCCTTGCCCAGTCTGGATGTGGAGCCTGCAAAGGACTGGGTCGTCATCCTGCAGCCGGAGGGTTTTTCGATTGATTTTCTCCCCTTCCCTGCAGGGGTGCACACAGTCCGATGGCATGCATGGAGGCGCATGCTCATCTGTGAAAGTCCTGCATCACCCTCCCTTCCACTGGTGTCCCAGACCCACACTGCCCTCTGGCCTCCACCTGGGGGCAGTCATTCAGCAGAAGCGCTAGTCTTCTCTCCCCAGGAGAGGAGAGCTGTCCTCCGGATGCTAGATCCTCTCCCTCCCCTGCCGACCCCTGGTGGCCTGTGCTCATTCCAAAGCACAGGTCACCGGCATGGCGAGAGGTGTGGCATCCATCACCTCAAACCTCAGCACCACCGGGCCGGGCCCTTTGGAGTTGCATTTCAACTGCCAAACCTTATACCATCCCTCCAGCTTCCATATGTCACTCTGCATTTTTCTGATTCCCTCGTTGATATCCACCTTCCCAGAGTTTTCTGTTATCTGTGACGAGACATAGCTTGCCCCAGATACCCTCACCAATGTCACTACTACCCCACTCATGCCCTCACTCTTTGCTGATTTGACCCCATTGACTACATCCCTCTGCTGTCTCCACTTTAGTCAGTTACCTATCCAGTTTACTATGACATTTATATTTGGTTTTACACCCACTTTATGAAATGAGGTGTGCTGCACTGTAATGCAGTATTTTGAGATTACCACATCGTATAATTGTAAGGCTTTGCATTTAGTTCAGAGGAACAGGGGTGACTACAACACACCTTCTACATTTGCAGTTAAAACAATGCATGTCAAAGCGTCTTTTGAATGCTTGGAATTTTTGTTGTTCAGTGCGGCCTCTTTGTCCTGTCCTGCTCCCCCCCACAACTTGCAGCTGCTGGGAGTTCCTCTAAATGTCCCCCTCTCTTCTGGCTCCTGTTTGGGGGATGGGGGGTTCTATTCCGTCCTACTCCCCTTCATCCCCTTTGCCTCTAGGTTCCCTGTTGCCTGACTTTCCTGCCGTTCCTCCTACTGGCTCCTTTGCATGTGGCCACCTGGCCGCTTCAGTCTGCCTCTCTAGTGGTCATTTGGGCTTGGTGCTTGGGTGGTTTAGGGGGCTTCCAAGTCAAAGCTCTCTACATGCTCCTGCTCCACCCAGGGCCTCTTCCGGTTGTCACCGAACAGGTTTCAGGTCAGTTATAGTTCCTGAGCTGTGCCTGATTTCTCTTCTGCCATGCACCCTGCTGGAAGGAAGTACAGTACATTAAGGCCTGCTGGATTGTACATGCCACTGGGTAGCCTTCTTGCTTCACAGCACTGAAGTGGGAAACCCTATGGGTCCTAAAGCCTGCCCTGTTTTACCCCTTCTGTTCCTCGGCAAGAAAATCTGTCAGTTATCCAACTTCATGTTCTTACTGTATATCTCATTGCTGTGAGTCTAATATGGTCCAATGCCTTAGTCTAATTAATCACGCTATCCATATTACAATCCTCAGTCTCAGTACCCATAGCACCAGCCTCCATCAAATTCACTGTCCATGGTTGGTGTGCATCCATCATGTCTGTCATTTTGTTTCATTTTGTCTTAGTCACTACCCAATCATACTACGTTCAGTTGCTCATCCTAGCCTACCTTGTTTGTTTGCTTTTTTCCCTCTTATTCACACAGTGGCCATCAGGCTTCACCATCAGCCTCCTACTGCAGTTCTGCTTCTACTGGCTATATACACACACCTCTCAAGACCACCCATGGCTTCCAGAGCTCCTGGCCTTGAAGGCAAATGATCTCCGTCTGCTCCTTAGAAGTCCCCATCTTGAGGGTGGGTCCCTAGATTCAAGCAGGGTCCTTCTCTTTTTGCCCTTCAGGTGAAAATGTCTTACTCTCCAGGGGAAATTTTGGCCATGCAGATTGACTCGGCAGCAGCTCTTTATGTAGCATATAAGACCTCAGCTACTGGAGGGTGGGGCCTCTACATCCTCGGGGGGCTCCTTTAGCTGTGTAAACCACATCTGCAGCAACTTTGGTGGCTATTCCTCCCTACAGCCACCTAAGATTCACCTAGTTTCCTCCTACTTCCCTTTCCCTTCCCTTCAAGGGTGAAGATTATACAAAGAACAGTTATGTACTTACCAAAATAGTAGATGTTTGAGACAATCTCCACCATTAGTCCATACCTTTGGAACTATAGCTGCCAAGCACTAGGATCACACAGAAACCTTTACTAGCCAGGGGCCACCCATGACAACATCATATGTCAGCATCTATATAAATGTGGGCAGCCCCATCACTCCTTAGTTCCCTGCCGGAGATGAGATTCGGAGGACCTTCAGCCGTGGGGGACCAGGAGATAACACCAGCCCAGGCATACAAGGAGAAGCACAGGGCTGGATATATAATGCATATATTTGGTTCAGTTGCACAATAGCTGTTGCAACCCTCCCTGAAGAGGAAGGATATGGAGGGAGGGAGGGAGGGACAGCATGGACTAATGGAGGAGAGTCTCTCGAAGATCTACTATTACAGTAAGTATATAACTGTTCTATCTTCTTCGAGGATATTTCCTTCTTTAGTCCACATCTTTGGAATGATTCCCAAGTAGTCTCAAACACCAACTGAGAGGAGGATACAGTCTGATATATATAGTCAAGATAGTAGGTCTTGCCGTACTGCAAGCCTGAAAAAGCACATCTACGAGAGACTATGTCCAGAGTGAATGTTTAGTGAAGGTATAGACAGTGCTCCATGTTGATGCAGCACAAATGTCAGCAGCAGAAACATTTCTGAAAAAAGTAATGTACACTGCCATTCCCTTGGTGGACTGACCATGAAATGCACCAGGAAGTTCCTTAGCGTACTTCGTTTAACAGAACTCAGTACAATGTGCCAGCCATTTGGACAGGCAATGTTTATACACAACAGCACCCTATTTTCCAGGAGCAAATGAAACAAAAAGCTGAGAGAACTTTCTGCAGTCCTTGGTGCAATTCACACAGTATCTGAGTATTCCACATACATGTAAAGTATGGAGCAGTGTCTCACCTTTATTGGCATGCTCAGGGCAATGACATATACCTTAGGGGGTACCCCAAACATGCAATGCCTATGTCTTCAGGAGCCATGCTGGCAGATGTAGGGATTTCAGGTCTGGATGGACAAGGGATCCCTTGTCCTCTGACAACAGATCCTGACACAGAGGTAGGGGGATGAGCTCCACTGGTATCTGTTGCAGAAGTGGAAACCATATCTGTGAGGCCATAATGGAACAATAAAGATTACAGTGGCACCCTCCATCCATAGTTGGAGCGGCACCTTCTGTCTTAGTGGAACTGGGAGAAATGCATATAAGACCTTCCCTTCCCTTTCTCAAGAAAGGGACAATGCATCTCTCCAGAAAACTTCAGACCCTGGGATAAGAAAGCAGAAGCATGGCAGTTTTGCATTGTGTGGGTATGCAAAAAGGTCCAACTCTGGACAACCCCATCTTGTGAAGAGGTCATCTACCATGGAGGTCAGCAGTTCCCTTTCAGGTATCTTGGACTGTGACCTGCTTAGCCAGTCTGCTAAGATGTTTTGGAGACCTGGAAGATGCATGGCTGACAACTGCAGGCCATGGGACAAAGTCCAGTACCACACTCGCATTCCCTTCCTGAACAAGGGATAGGAATGCATGCCCCTTTGTTTGTTGATGTAATGTATCACACAGGCATTGTCCATCTGTATTAATTGTGGACCTGGGCACAGATTCCCCTGGAATGCATAGAGGCTGTATAGAACAGCTCTCATCTCCAGGACATGTATGTGTAACCTGGCCTCCACCTTGGTCCAAGATCCCTGCATCTGATAAGGGCCAAGGTGAGCACCCCAGCCAGATCCCAAAGCATCTATTGTGAGGATCTGTACAGGAGTTGGCACAAGAAATAGAATTCCCTTTAATATGTTTTTGTGATCCACCCACCATAGAAATGCTCTGCAAAGCGGGGATATGGTGAGAACCGTTTGGTTCATCTTGGCTATCAGCTGATCCCGCTGGATCCTGAGCATCCACTAAGGAATTCTTATATGTAGGAGAGCCATTGGCACCATCACAATGGCTGCAACCATGGTCCTCAGGAGACATAATATTGCTCTCACAGAGACATAGTGACTCCTGTATACCAACTGCACTTGAGCAATCAAATTTTCAGTCCTGTCTTGCAGTGGGGAAAGCAAAACCCTTCTCTGTGTCCAAAACAGCCCCTATATACTACAGTCTTTGGCAGGGAATCATTACAGATTTTGGCACATTTACTGTGACCCACAAATCTTTGAAAAACTGCCTTAGCCAGCTCTGTGGCATCGAGTGAAGGGGTTCATTTGGCATGCTGGTGACCCGGGTTCACGCCTCGAGCCCGGGTACCAGGAGCAGAGGCTGGCGGGGAAGGGGTTCACAAGCATCCATTGGATGCTTCCTTCCTGGGGGGTGGGACTCACCTGGGCACCTGTGGGTGGATTGATGTGCTTGTGGGGACGTGAGCCTCAACATGCCCCCTGCATGTCCCCACCCCAGGACTGCATGATCTCATGCAAGGCCAAGAACAGCGTAGGGCAGGGCAGAAAAATGAGAAGAAAAGCTCCCCCATCCTGCCGGATGATGTGCTCTGGCTACCTGCCACCGTGAAACCCCGGAGTCAGCCCGGACCAACCTCGCAGCCCTGGGATATGCCATCCACCATAAGGCACTTCCCCCTTGAAGGAGAGGGACCCGCCAGGCATAGGGATATGCCAGGCTACCCAGGTAAGGCTGCTATAGGGGTTGGTAGATGGCAGCAGGGGTCAGGGGGCAGTGGGTGCCTTGAGCTCCAAAGGATTGGGAGGACTGGGGTTGCACCGGGGAGGAGCACAGAAATAACAACACACACAAAAAAAAAAAATTGCCTTGTCCGAGACAAGGTATATGTTAAGCTTCCCAGGATGTGGCCTTCAAGAACCAGTCATCCAGACAGAGGAACATATACAGTCCTTCCTTGCGAAGGGCTACCGACACTACTGCCACACATTTGGTAAATACGCTTGGTGCAGAAAACAAGCCAAAGAATAATATCTTGAACTAGTAATATTCTCCCTGTAGCATAAAGCATAAATATTGCCTGTGTGATTTTCTGATTTTGATATGAACGTATGCATCCTTCATGTCCACATAACAAATCCAATCCCCTGTTTGCAAAAGGGGGGGTCGGAGCTTACAGGTATACCATTCAAAACTTCTTGTACTCAATGTAGAAATTGAGATCCTTGAGATCCAACACAGGACACAGATCTCCTGTCCATTTTGGGACCAGGAAGCATCTGGAATAGGACCCTTTGCTTGTCTCCCAAGGAAGAACCGGTTCTATAGCACATTTTTGAAATAATGACTGGGCTTCTTCCTTCAGAAAGGAAAAATGTCCCAGAGGATAACAGGAAGGAGGCAGAGGATGAACTGGAGGGGTTTCTAACAGCTCCAGAGCATGCACCATTCCAATTATCTTCAGTATCCACTCATATGTTGTGATTTCCCTCCATTGTTTAAGATTCAGGGAGAATCTGCCCCCTATAACCACCCCTGGAGGTAACAGTGGAGTTGGAGGGTGTCTCTAGAAGAGAGTCATGAGAAGCTGGTGGCAGCAGTGCCACCAGTGCTAACTGTTTTGGTGCTTTTTCATGTGCACCTGGGGAGGGGTCCTGGCAAAGGGTTACCTCCTCTGCCACAGCCTTGATGATGGTAGGCACATCTACCTCTGTCAACAGGCTGATGAAAGGATCCTCTCCCATGCCCCCTGGCAGGAGTGGGATACAGGGATCTGACTGACCTTAAAGTCATTTTTTAATGTCTGAAGACCTATTAGAGCTTCTTCAACATCATAACCAAACAGTTTTGTTCCTCTAAAAGGAGCATTTAAAATTGATTGTTATGTATCTTTTGCAAAACCATCAACCCTGAGCCAGGAATATCTTCTCATACAAGTGCCAGAAGCAGCAGGCCTAGCAGAGGCATCTGAGACATCATAGGCTGAGCATAGTAAATGTTTGCCAACCTCAGCACTAGACTTTAAGGCTTTAAGTAACTCATTCTTGGCACAGCCTTCAGGCAAAGCCTGGGCCACAGCTTTCACAGCTTTCCTCTGGCTATTTTGATACTTTATCATATGGGCCCGGTAATTTGCAATTCTAAGGTCTAGCGAGGCAGAGGCATATGTAAGTTTGCCCATCACATCCAGCCTCCTAGATTCTTTATCAAGAGGCAAAATACTCATGTCTCTAGATGATTTAGAAATATCATGAGCAGCCATTATGACTACAGTGTATGTTTCTGGCTGGTTAGCACAATAAGGCTTAGCATATTTAGCAAGTTTGAAATTTTAAAAGACAGGGATATACTGAAAGAGCTAAACAATTTAAATAAAAGTAAATCAGGAGGGATTGATGGGATTGAGGCCCAATATTTAAAAGTGGGAGCACATGTAATAGCCCCTATTGTGACCTATTTGTTCAATTGGAGTTTGAGTACTTCTACTGTTCCTGAAATTTGGAAGATGGGGAAAATTATTCCCATTTATAAGTCTGGGGATCGAACTATTCCTTCAAATTATAGGCCAATAGCCCTTTTGCCAATTTTATCCAAAATCTTGGAACGTAAAGTTTATGAACAGGTAAATAATTATTTAGATACAAATATTGTAATAGTAGATGAACAACATGGTTTTAGAAAGGGGAGATCCACAAACACTGCCCTGTTGGAATTTAATGACCTGGTTGCTACATCTATGAACCAAGGAAAGTACACAGGGACAGTGTTTGTGGATCTCAGTAAGGCTTTTGATTTAGTTCAATATGATTTGCTTTTGATTAGGTTAAGGGCCATAGGGATTAAGGGCCAAATATTAAAATGGCTTTAGTCATATTTGACAAATAGATATCAATGTGTTCAATGTGGCATAATGATGTCGGCCCCTGGGAAGCTAGAGAGAGGTGTTCCCCAGGGCTCTATTTTGGGCCCATTATTATTTAATATTTATGTTAATAATTTGGTTCATGAAATTAAACATAGTGAGGAGAGACTGCACGCAGACGACACTGTTTTAGTGCATGCCTGCTGACAGTCTCACAGGTATGATGGATTCGCTTCAAAGTGATTTGTTACAAATGCAAAATGGTTCAGTAAATCTGGTCTTTTGAATGCTAAAAACACAAACTATGTTGTTTTGATTAGTTCATATAGAGGAAAAGAGCCCAAACCAAAATTACATTTACAAGATGGTACAAAGATTGAAAATGTATTAACATACAGATACTTAGGGTTTCAAGTAGATGTTAGAATGACATAATAAATCATATATCAGTTCAGGTAAAGAAAGTGAATAAAAGATTAGGGGCCCTTAGAAGAGTTATGGAGCTTTTACCTTGGTGGCAAAGGAGCGATCGGCAAAACAGATGCTGTTACCCATATTGGGTATGGTTCTATAATTTACATGAATTCAACTAAAACTGCTTTAAATTTGGTTAATCAAATATATTATAGGATAGGTAAATTTGCTTCCGGAAGTATTAAAATTAGCATCATTGTATAATTTATAATAAGTTAAATTGGCTTCAATCTGAAGCAAAAAGAAACTATCTCTGGCTTACTATATGTCATAAGATAATTCACAAAAAGGATAACCATCCTTTGTATAAGCAATTAAAAAGAAAGGTAAATAACAAATCATTTATAAAGACTAGGAATCCATTAAGCAATATCCCAATGTATAGAAGCTTTAATAGACATGGGGATAATATGTTCCAGAATAGTGTAGCATTAAGTTGGAATGGTATGACTGAATCACAGAAAACAAATTTAGATTTTTTTAAATTTAAAAATGAATTGTTTAATAGTTTGTATTTTTTATGTATGTGTTTTAAATAATGTATGTATGTAGAGTGCGATTATGTTTGTTTGTATTAGTTATGTTAAATGTCAATTGTTAATTGGTAATTGTATTAGAATCTACATGCAGGACTTTGTTGTAAACGGGACTTTGTCCTAACAAATGAATTTCCTGTGAAAAAATAAACTTTTAATCAATCAATCAATCAATCATATGAGGTTGGATACCGCTTACCACCTTTTCTGAGTACTGCTGGCAGTGAGTCTGGTCTGTACCATGCAGCAAAGGTAGTATCCTCTAATGCAGGATATATAGGTGGAATTATAATGGAGGGAGAGCAGGGCACCTCCAAAACCTCCATCAGATTTCTTTTTGTGGAGTCTTCCTCCTCCACAGCAAAGCCCATGGCAGTTTGCATTTGCTGCATCATGGCTTGAAAAGTAGGATCCTCAGGAGGTGACCTCAGGGTATATCCTACTGAGTCTTCACTGCATGACAAGAGGGCAGAACTAGATAAAGGTGTCATATATTGTTCTCCCTCATATTCCTCCTCTAAATCCTCTTCTAATACCATGAGATCAGGATTATATGAATGCTCTGAGGCCCTGTCAATGGGATACCTGCCTGCATAGGTAAGCCAGGCATAATGCACTGTATTATCTCTGAAAATGCCACTAGCACAACTTGAGAGCCAATGACACCCTGGCCAGGGGCAGTGACTACTTGCATCAAAAATGGGCCATGGCTTGACGACAATGGCGTCATACCATCCACAGTTGGTATGGCAGCACCTAAACCATACCCCACCTTCGTGCCTCATTGATCGTTGAGGGAGTTGTAGTTAAAACTGCCAAAATGGTTAATGATACATTAGAATGTCCTTGTCTCACCAGCCACTGGGACTTTGGTGTTGGTGCACTTCCGTGGGTTTACGTGCACATAGCATCCATTGTGTACTAGGGTCCTGGAGCTTAGAAAATGAGGAAAAACACACTGAAGCTGCAGAAATAAAGTCCTGTACACCTGGTACATGCATAATCTCCTGTCACCTCTGAATGATGTTGTATGAAGTCCTCAGAGGGGAAGCAGCCCACCGTCAGATGTCACCCTGGGAGTAAGCAGTGAAGATCTATTGAGAGTCGCAAGGATGATGAGGCTGGGCAGTTGCCAGAGCAGGACTGGGACAGTGTCAGCAAGTGACATAAAAATATAGAAACATAGAACAGGAAGGTCCAGACTGCTCAACCCTGACTAATACTCTTGTGATTATCCTAATTACCATTTCCTTTTTTGCTCCCCCTTTCCACTGCCTCACAGAAACATAGAAAATGACAGCCAAAAAAAGACCAACAGTCCATTCAGGCTTCCCATGGTTCCCTATCTAACCTGGGGAACTACTGTGATCACAGGGTTCTAGCCCTCCCTATCCACCCCACTATTCTCCTTGTTATTGCCACCCTCAGTAACCACTATACCCTTCACACTGTCCCAACCATGCTTGAAACCATTAATGGTTTTTGAGCCCACCACACCAGCTGGTAGACTGTTCCATGGTTCCACCACCATTTCTGTAAAAAAATACTTTTTCATATCCCTCTTGAACTTCCCTCCTGTTCTTATCAGGCCCTTGTTCCTATCACATCCATGTCTGAATCTACTTACTGTTTAGGGGCAGACCACCTCCTCTGGCAGTCCACTCCATTTTTCCACCACCTTTTCTGTGAAAAAGTACTTGCAGACATCCCTCCTGAACCTTCTTCCTGCCACCATTACTGGTTTCTCCTTTCTGATTGTGTTTGTAGCAATGGTAAATAGTTCCTTACATTTCACAATGTTAATCCCATGGAGGTTATGTATGTGCAACCCCCCCAATCAGGTGGGCTTACTCGCCTGTGCTTGTATCCCCCCAAGTGGTACTACTTAGTCTGGGAGTGCCCCCCTCTGGCCTCGTTTATACATGCTGCCACCAAAGGGCAGCAGCAAGGAAGGTATAAAAGGCCCTGGTCTGCCCGGGAAAGTAGGAAAGCAGGAGTTGGCGGTGGGTGTAGGGGTAGTGTCCAGGAGGGGCCCCCCCCGGCCTAGTAGGTCAGAAGGCAGCAGCATCGGTGCAACGTGGGGATGGTGCTCCATTGGAAGGGATATAGATGTTAGCAGCGGTCATGTAGGTAGGTCTGGGAGGATCCCCTTCCCTTGTTCGAGTGTGGACATCTGCTGTGTGACAAAGAAGGGCAGGAGGTAGTAGGAGCAAGAACTAAGTGCCAGCAGCAACCTTTCAGAGGAGTAAGGGCCCTGGTGCTCCGGTTAAGGTAAGGGGTGCCCAGGCAGTTGGGCTGCTGCAGTGGTGGCAGTACTGTGGCAGGGCATCCTGGGAGTGGCAGCTCTGGGGTGCGTACCCATGTGGCACATTGTCTGGGGGAAAAGTACAGATGGCTGGGAGAGTTTTGGCCTCGGATTCATCATAGGGCCTGCCGTACCCCTGTCTGGGGCAGGCCCTGGGACCTACCATGCCCATGTTAGGGTACGTCCATCAGACCCATTAAGGGCCAAGGTGTTCCTGTGGGAATAGTAATCTGAGAAAGGAAAGGAAAGAAGCCACCATTTGTTTTACATTTGCAGCCTGGTGCTGGTATGGAGTAGCCCCAATTTAAAGTGCCCCATTCTGGCTCATGGAGATGTTTTGGGGAAAAGTCCATTTGGGAGCAGCCACAGAGGCTTAGGCTGCTAATCCACCCCAAGGTCTTTACTGGCTTGGCTGGCATGGGAGGAGTAAGGCACTTCCCCATCAGGAGGTTTTAGGGACATGGAAAGTAAACAAAAGGTTGTGATATTGGAAAAAGGGTTTCTGTGGAAGAAGCTGTCAGAATTCAAGGAGCCAGTTTTGGTCTAATAATCTTTAGATCTGTGTGAACTAAATTTTGCTGCACGCTGGTTGGAAAAGAAGAGTGAAAATACCTGAACCTGCCATTTTGTACTGTCTGCCCTCTCAGCTCTATGGAGCTGCTCCATTCAGTTCATTCTTAATTGAAATGGTCTGGGTCTAATCATTTTCAGGCCCAGACTAAAGTTCATGGTTTTCAGAATTTGTGGTGCTGGTGATTCTTCTTAAATGTAAAAAGTTAATGAACTCTGTTTTAATTGCTCCATTGGTCATTTTGCCTCCTGAGACAAGAACAGTTCTGACCCCCCCTCCCCCCAGCGTGGGGAACCGTAGCAGCTGCCGCTACCTGAATCTGGTGCTGTCTTCATTTCCATCATTGCTGGGCCCAGAAGATTCGGCTGGGGAAGAGGTGGGCCATTTCCATTCTGAAGACGTCATAAGGTAGGCCACCTCTTTTCTCAGTGTTTCAGCAGCAAGAAGTGTCATGGAGTGTTTCTGGTCTGTGACCCACTTCCCTTCCCACAACATCCGGTACCCCTAGGCATAGAGGGAAGGGGGAGTTACAGATGTGTTTCAGTCATGTCCCCCTCACTCTCCTTGACTCCAGGGTATCCAATACATGTTACGGTCCCTCATTCCTTCTTTCTACTGTTTGTTTTATCCCCCAGCCCCTGGACCATCTTGGTCATACTTCAAGTAAACTACTGAACTGAGAAAGGGGAACACAGTATCAGTTCAGCAGTATTTTGAAACATTAAAGAACCCAGCACATAAAGAGCTTTTTAATTTTATACATAGTTCTGTCAGCTTGCTATGGCTGGAGAAACCTGTTGGCCTCAGAACATATAGCCGTCAATAATGTCTGGTGCTGTACTGTATGACTGTGGAAATGTGCAGTACTTAGATTCATGATCTGATACTTCCTTAAAAAACAGGAAATGTGTATTCATTTGTTTTATTACATGAATAACATATTCAATTTCCACTATGTGAAATCAAATGTATGACTAAAACAGTTAATTATCACAGTTTTTGACACAACTCCGTAATACAAGACTGATGGGTAATCCTCAGTGAAGGGAGTCATACCTAATACCTGTCACAGACCACAGCTGGTAAAATGAATAATGTGCCCTGGCTTTTAAAACCATGCCGCAGGAGCTGTTTTGTATGCCATATTCATTAAACAGAAATATGTAATTTAATGAACATTTTCTATGACTATCTGTCTTGTTCATTTATGTCCCTAGTTTGTTCAGGAGTATTAGCACAGTATAATTTTTAAAAACTATTTTCTGCATATTTTATGGTTGATTGTAGAATGGAAATCAATCACACTGGTATAGCTTGAGTGGAAAAAGCAGCCTCTGGAGGTGTATGAGGCTGTGAGCCACTGAGTTGGCTGGAAATGAGACCACAACCAGTAGTGCTTGATCTCGCCGATGCAAGTTCTGTACAGAAAGAACATTTGTCAAAGCACTTTCCACTTCAAATGAGTGTGCTGGCGTTTGCCATTTTGGTGATGCTGTACAGCCAATGAACCCTAACTCTCTCCTCTACCCCCCCACCACCACACAACTTCCTGTAACATATTCCTCAGACCTCTGCCTGCTGTGCTCCAAAGAAAAAAACAAACCAGCTGTCTGTCCCATCTCAATGTCCAGAGTTCAGGTGCCGAGCCCCACCACTGGTAGACTTCAGTATACTGACGCTACCTCGACAAATCAACAGCATCCGACACTAGAGCGACAACAGCGCTAGGTTGCTGTAGTGTCGGCGTGGGACCCCGGCACTGCTTTCTGGGAGTACTGCACCCTCCCAAAACAACACTGACTTGGAGTTGATTATTTTAGTAGTGGGGTGGGTGGGAAGAACCCCTGCATAGTGGGTTTGGGGCAAACTTCGAAGAAAATAATGTTCATTGACTCCTTTATGCCAACCACAAAATGTGGTCGATTTAAGGAGTCACTGCAATGTCGGTCGACATATATTTTGTCGACTAACTGTCATGGATCCATAGACTTCTATCCCCCTTCCAGTCATGGCAGTTGAGTTCCCAATCCTACTGCCAGTAAAGACCTCCATGTCCAGTAGTCAGGTGTCCTGCCTGCTGCCAGTGAAGATTTTTGCCCTCCCCCATGTTTGGCAGTCGGGTGTGAAACCCTGCTACACTAAACATTTCTGCCTCCCCACTCCACGTCTGGTGGTCAGGTACCCAGCCACAGCACCAGTAAAGATTTCTGCTTCCCCTCTATGCTCAGCAGTCAGGTGTCCAACCCCACCACTGGTAAATATTTCTGTCCCCCTGTCCATGTCTGGCAGTTGTTTGCCCAATTCTGCCACTAGTAAAGATTTCTGCCCTCCCCATGTCCAGCAGTCAGGTGTCCAGTACTGCCACCATTAAAGATTCTGCCCCTGCCTCCCCCCCCAAAATCCAAGTCCTATCCCCTTCCCCACACTGTTTACAAAAACAAACACCCTGCACACTACCACCACCCCTTTCACCCATCTCTGTCCCTCACTGTGACTCGTCTTGTCCCTCAATGTCATATCCTCAGGGTCCCACAGTGCACTGTTGCTCTGCTGTCCAACCACACTGAAATTGGTAGGATCTATTTATTTCAATGGCACATTCACTTCAATGTTTTTTTCTTTAATTCATGTTTTTTTTTTTGTTTCTTTTGTAATACTTTACCTATTTTTTTCTGTCAAGGTCTTTAGCCCCACTCTCTTGAACCTTATAGATGTCAACTTTCAAATCCTCCCTCACAGAAATAGGTATTTGTGGCATATGCCAGCATCCACTGCAAACACCCATTTCAAGGGCCATCTGAAAAATGACACCCATAGCGTTTGTCACATTGGGGCTAAAAACTACCTCAACCAAGAAACATAAGCAAAAATATCAAAAACCAAAAAAATTATGAACTAAAGAAAAAACAATGAAATGAACGGGCCCATTCATTTCAATTGCCCATTCATATCAATGTTTTTTTCTTTAAGTCATAACTTTTTATTTTTTTATATTTTTACATACTTTTTTCTATCAAGATCTTTTTTTACCCCCACCCTCATGAACCCTTTTGGTGTCAATGTTCAAATCACCTCCCAAATGAGTGTTTGTGGTCAACACTGGTATACGGCCCAAACACCCATGGGGGGGGGGGATTTGAAAGTTGACACCTCTAGGGATTGTGACGAAGGAGGGGTTTAGAAGGACACTGACAGAAAAAAGTAGGAACAAATAATAAAAAACAGAAAAGTTACGAATTAAAGAAAGAAAAAAACATTGAAATTAAAGTGCCCTCAACGCACTCGAAGGAGCTGCACGTTAATGAAGATGGAGAAGTCAGCACTGAGGAAAAGAGTAGCCATGATATGAGACTGAGGTGAGTGCACTACTAACAGGCTGTTTGCCAACTGCCGGTTCATGCCAGTCCCCCTGTACGAGAGGCAGAGAAACAACAAGCTAACCACCGCCGAGGCAGCCCATCCCAGTCTTCCTGCAGGAATAGTGACAGGATTGGAACTTGGTGATGATCCACTCCACTCCCACCCTTGGGGGAAGGGGGCATCCTTACAGAAGCTATGCTCAGCAGCAATCCAGCTGCTAGCCCCCTGGGTGAGGGGCCATCTATATAGGAACTGTGCTTGGCACCAATATAGCACACCTACCTCAAGCAATTGAATGTCACTGGCTTTGGCCAGTGGTTGTTTTTATTAGTGAAGGAGACTAATATGAAATCATATTTTTTTATGTACCTGCCTCAAGTAAGCTGAACAAGCTGATCTCTAAAAAAAATATATGGTTTACTGGGAGAAGGTTTTCTGGAGGCTTTCCTTTAAAAAAACACAACTTAAAAAGAACAGAAAAACAAAACTTTTTTTTTTTGCTGTCATATTTTCCATACTGTACCTATAGAATACCATACTTCATTGCCCTTCTTTTTTGGAGGAGATTGTGATTTTGCAGTAGTGAGAACTTTTGCAGCTTCTGAATCAGAGAGCTTTATTGTGGTTGCCACGGACTCCACACCTTCGGTTTGAGGCACTAACAATCCCTGCTGTGTGACAGATACGTGGCTGGTGTCAGGAATTTGTGACTCTTCAGTCACAAGTGGCTCTGAGGGTTCAATGTGTTCTTCTATGGATATCATTTTGCCTTGGTCACTGGAAATCAGTGATGATGGTTCCGTTTGGCTAGCAGCAGGAGGTCCAGGTGGATTAAGTGCTCCACAGAGAATGTCAGTGCTTTGTTTTACATCTGCAATACAGGCTTCATGATGAGGACTACATGTTTCACGTGATAATTTGCTTGTCATAGAAATAGCAACAGGAGTGAGATAAACCTGAGAAGCAGCGGTGTGATGACTAAAGTCCTCAGCATGGGATTCTGTGTTTCCGTGGTTGGGGAGTGCATCAACTTCTGACACAGAATCTTCCGTCAATGGTAAAAATTCGGATGGTGTTGGAGCAGTGGTGTGCTCAGTTGATAGCAGCGGGGACTGCAAGGAACTGTCTGCAGTCTCTATAGAACAGGGTATGGGGCTCTGTATAGTTAATGGTTCACTTTCTACAGATGTTTTGGCATCCAGTGAGCTTCTGGACTGGGCCACAGAAGTGACTGGCAGGATATGGGCTGTCTGCTTAGAAAGCTTATAGTGCGATGAGAATGACTTGGGAAGTAATTTCCTGCTGGAAGTCTTAGTAGTGCGCTTGCTGTGTTCCTCAATAAAGCCAGAGTCATCACCCTCATGCTTTCCTGAACTTAAACAGTTGATAAATACATTTCTGTTGGCTGAATGCTCCTTCTCCTTTTCAAAGTCCTCTGTCACAGATCTTGTAATCTTTTTGTTACGTGACCCAGCAAATCCAAAAGAATGCCTGCCCCGGGTTTTAACATTCACTTCTGTGTCCAGCTTTTGTAAACTGTTCTCAGTGGACTGGGTGCCATTAGGAACATCGTGGTTCTGGTCCCTGGGCTCCAGTTTCTGATCACTCCCCTTCTTGCTGTGAAAGGCAATGGAAGGGGTACGGAATATGCTCCTGCGTTTGCCTGTGCTGCTGGAGCTGGAGTTGGTGCTGGAAGGAGAGGAGGTATGCAGTCCATTAACATTGCTTGACGAGGGTGAGGAAGGCAGGGAATTTTGCCTTTTGCCAGTGCTCCTTCTGAATATCGGCAGTCTGGAGACCAGTGTTGAGCGCCTGGATGCTGAATCCCCCATCAGAGCTGTGAGTGGGTCTGGCTTCAGCAGGCTGATCCGTCAATCTGTATAAAAAAGAAAATACAATATAAAAACTGTGTAAGCCAATGGGTCAGGAATTCAGGCATTGTTTCAGGCAGTTGATATGTGACAGCAAATTACTCATCAAAATTATCATCCAAGCATAATTCTATTAGACAACAGCTCTGAAGTCACATTGTGACCTTTCGTTCATTAAATGTTTACATACTAAGACATGGCAGATGAGCAATGACAATACAACACACAGTCGTGTAAAATGTTTGGGTTAAGGCACTGTTGAAATCTTACTTGTATGACTAAAAGAGCTGATTACAGGAGCCTGTAAGGCTAATCTGGTCATACATGCATCACTTCTTGCATCTATTTGCCAATGTCTTTTTCAAGCACTTAAGCAAATGAGTTGCTTCACAGGTTCAATTATCAGCATGCAAGCGGTCAGTGTTCTGTAACACAAGGAGTAAAGTGCACACAACTATTTATAATATGAGTGTATTCTGCTGACATGATGAACCAAGACAGCAAAGCCTATGTGTCTTATTTGTGCCACTGAAATACCCATGACAGAACTGTACTCATTTTGCAGTAGGCTATGTCACTGAAATACCCATAATAGAATTACACTAATTTTGTATATTTTTGTACGTTGGACCTTTTGCTTTGTTCCAGTGCAAACTTTGCCCCCCACCCCACCCCCACCCCAGCTCAACCAGTGATGTAAATACCAAACCACTGCAGGCTTCTAAACATTCTGTACTGATGTCTACTCTAACAATCACTTGGTACTAATGACTGCGTTGAATGATTATGATTGTAAATTCCAGTGATATTGGTTATAACTGATCACCATGTATTAAAGAAACAAGCTGGATTCCTTGATACATCATTCTTTTTCAGTTGTCAGGGGACATTTTGTAACAAGAAATAACTATATAATGTTTCATTACATTGAAGCATGGATTCTATTGCAGGTAAATAACAAGGCCTGACTGCTTTTAAATATTCGCTACAGTTTCAATTTGTGTTTTCAGATCGCTGGACTCAAGAGAGGACCAAGGACACAAGTAAACATAGAAGTTGATGGCAGATAAGGACCGCAAGGCCCATCCAGTTTGCCCATTTCTTTTTCTACCTTATAAATGTGCCATCAGCCTTTGCTCTGTCAATGGCCTATCTATTCATACTCATCTGTATTGCTCCCTTATGCCTATCCCATGCCTGTTTGAAGCCCTGCACTGTAAAGTACGTGTGTGTGTGTGTGTGTGTGTGTGTGTGTGTGTGTGTGTGTGTGTGGTGGGGTGGAGGTGGCAAGATCTTTTTTTTTAAATACTATGTTATGAACATTATATAAATAAGAGAAATAAGCACATGCATTCTGTGTCAGGAAAACGTTTTCAGAACAGCCTTTTCTTTCCCACCCACAAGAAAAATAATATTTCTTAATTCTGGTTTGGTAAATTCTTGCAGAGTTATATAACGCAATAGGAGACATAGTGTGAATCTAATTCTAAAAGATTATGCTGTCCTACTAGAATACATATGTTGGTGTGTGCTCAGGAGTTAAGCACTAACACACAAGATGCTTGTTAAGCAGTACCACCAACCAGGAGGCTTCCAAGGATATCGCCTATAATGGGTACATAAAATACAGATAAAGCATTGGTCAAAAGCCATCACATGACCGTGCAACACTATAGCTCAATTCATGGTCATCCTGGTACTTGCCTTATTACAAATTAATTTGCTACCACATCATTTTAAAAAACAATCTGGAGGCGATTTTCTTTTTGCTCAACAACCCCCCCAATCCCAATTCCCACAAAGGTCTACTAAACTCTGTTTCTAAGCTTCTGTTTGTGCCCCCCTTCCCCAAACAACACACAGACATATAGCTGGAACATGCATTTACCCATTTAAAAAAACCAAATGCATTTTAGTAAAGTGCATTGTAGTCACGTTGACTGTGCTCCACTCCAGACAAGCAGTGCACTTCCTCCTGACCGTCTCAATGTCTAGGTCTCTTTACCACAGACATTGTGTACCTGAAAATCTTATGGGTTTCACGTACCTCACCATCTAGAGTCATCTTGGTGAATCTGTCTCCTAACTCTTTAAGCATTGTGCTACAGCTCTTGGCTGCTGCTCTCTGATACGGCACTGTACAGTCACATGTACAAAACAGCAAAAAAGTACTGCTGGTCCCGTTATTCCATGCAAGGCTTCTGATTCTCTTGCTCTCTCTGTTTCTTGTTACTACACCAAACAAGGTCACACAAAATACAGCACTACAAAGTGTGCATTTATTTTCAAAATTGAAATGTGGGGTGAGTGAAAAAAAACGACTGCAGCAGTTGGTGCAATGCACAGGTATACCGTCACTTCAAACTGACATTCATTTTGTATGTTTCAATAACCTTGTCTTCACTTATTACAGTCCAAACAGATGTATGTTTTGAAAGACACACAATTCTATTTGTAACACCATCAATGTAAAAGATAAACTGTGCTTTGTTTTGTTTCACATACCACCACCATTCAAATCAGCCTGTGTTTGTTTTCCTTTTTGGTTCTATCACTGTTGATCTCACCTTTTAGCTCTTGTGGGTTTATTGCACATAACCGAACTGCATGGAGAGAAAACTCCTTCAGATTCCATTTACAGGCATCCAGTGTGGGGGGGATGCACACACACAGGTGCACGCATGGATGACAAGCTAATGTTTTGCATAACATCACAGCATCATCAGAGCTAACGTCCATTGCCAGTGGTCTGGTTTAAATTCTTGGCCACCCAGGTATCTATTCCATTCACCTGTCCTCACTGGATAATACTAGTCACAACCTTCAGTATGTGCTTATACAAGACCACCTGTTAAGAGAAAACATGCTGCAAGGGCTGCTTTTCTACTAAAGGTATCTTAATACCGATAATTAAGCAATAAGGCATGACAGGGTGTGTGTTATCGTGTAATAACATCACTCCTGGGGTGGGTTGAAGCATGAGGCGAAGCAGAGTGCTTCCACCACCCCAGGAGTGACATTATTAGATATTAACTCACACACTAGAGTGCCTTATTGCTATTATACAATGGCTCGTTGTTATACAAAATAAAAAAACATTTAAAAAGTTTTTAGTAGATTTTTAGTGAGACAATATATCTTTGTTTCTTAAGAGAAGAGCAAAGAAAGGAGATCCAAATCAATACAGTGATATAATGTATGGTAAGTGCCTATTAACCAGCATAATCAGCAGTTACACAGCTTTGTTATGCACTGTTTAGAATTTTAAAGAGTTGTTAACCACACTTTGGAACTTCCAAACAGTGGCATAACAAAAATGAATGCACCAGAGTTCCATAATTCTCACACATAGAATGCAAACAGTGTTTTTTTGACCATACACTATAAAAGATGATGGCTGGTGATCGGGTGACAACCACGCTGAAATCACCTCTCGTGGTTGCTAGGGCTACAGCAAACCTCTCGACATGCGCTCTCGAGGTTTACCATGTTGCCCTAACAACCACTCGAGGTGATTACAGTGAGGTTATCACCTGATCCCCAGCCATTATCCTCTATGTTATTGTGTAATAACATCACTGTTCCAGGCACCCACTGACCAATCAGAGTTAAGGAAATGTCCTTGCCATTGTATAATATGTATTTATTTATTTATTTGAAAAGTTTTACCAGGAAAGATATACTGAGCTGCTAACAGCTCATTTTTTGATGTATCCTGGGGGAACGGTAATGTGGAAAGTAATATACAATAAATACAACATAACAGGAGCATAATCAAAAATTGAAGGCAAACTTTATAAAATATCTGTGCATTACATACAACTGAGAGTAATATAGGCAAGGGAGCTCTTTAAGTACAGAACAAGAAATGAGAACAAGGGAAACAGACTGCCAGGGCATTATACTGGCCAATACATTTTTAATTACCTCTTTGCATAAACAGCCATGGCTCAGTCTCTGCTTCATAGTCATTACTAGCATGTTTTCTCTTAACAGTCAGCCTGCATATGCACATACTTAAGGTTGTGGCTAGCATTATCCAATGAGGACAGGTGGATAGGATGGATACCTGGGTGGACGGGAAATAGCTGTCGCATGGAACCGAGCTGCTCAGCTCTTCAGAACTGTTGACAGACTGTGCAACCCAGCCTGTTAGCAGTTCCGTCGAGTTTTTTAACAAAATGATTGTGATGAGATTGCTCACTTCTTTGCGAATAAGGTGGCTGACATCAGGCAGGAATGCCGCCAATTTCACTCTATGGGAGATGCGGTTGATCGGTACTTTGTCGCAGAACCCGGAGTTTCCTGGAGTACCTTTGATCTGCCGGAGTTCGTAGATATTATGAGGATTGTCCAGGTGATGTGTCCCACCTGATGTAGCTTAGATCCGGGCCCTACTGCCCTGATTTTGGGTTGTAGTGATATCATCGGCCCCGTCTTAGCTCGGACTGTCTGGTGCTCTTTGGAGTCGGGTGAGTTTCCTAGCTCCCTGAAGGAGGGGGTGGTGATACCCCTCCTGAAGAAAGCTTCTCTAGACCCGGAGAACCTGGCAAACTACAAGCCTATCTCTAACCTCCCTTTTGTTGGGAAGGTTATTGAGAAAGTTGTGGCAGCTCAACTGGATAACCATTTAACCATCCATAATTTATATGAACCTCTCCAATCGGGTTTTCGTAAGAGGCATAGTACTGAGACTGCTCTGGTTTGGGTGCTGAATCATCTCCTGATGGTGAGAGATTGGAGACATTGTTCCATCTTGGTTCTCCTTGATTTATCATCAGCTTTTAATACTGTGGATCATGGGGTCCTGCTCGAGCATCTGGGGTCCATCTGTGGGCTGTCTGGTACAGTTCTCAGATGGTTTACATCTTTCCTTGCTGGTAGTATGCAGAGAGTTGTCTCATGTATATTTTCTTCCGGGGCTTTCTCTCTGCCTTGTGGGGTACCCTAGGGCTTGGTGCTGTCCCCCATGTTATTTGCAGTATATATGCTGCCCCTCGGAGACATTATAAGACGGTATGGGCTGAGGTTTCACTGCTATGCTGATGATACCCAGCTCTACCTGTCTTTTGCACCCAACCAGGTTAGTGCTATCTCAGTATTGAACAGCTGCCTCATTGAAATCCAAGATTGGATGAATACCAGCGGTTTAAAGTTGAACCCAGGAAAGACTGAGGTGTTGGTTGTGGACCCGGGTCATAGGGCAGAGGGGTTGAGGACTGGGCTCCCCTCCGGTTTAGTCCTGGGAGGGCCCAGATTCTCACTTCTGAATGGGTGCGTAACCTGGGAGTGGTGCTTGACGATGGTCTGACCCTTCATCATCAGGTGTCGGCAGTCGTCAAGCTAGCCTTTTACCATCTTAGGATCATTGTTAAAATTAAGCACCTTGTTCTGTCTTGCGACCTTCCTGTTTTGGTCCACACCTTTGTGACATCGTGCCTTGATTACTGCAACTCCCTGTACTTAGGGCTTCCGGGGGTTGATATTCGCTGCTTGCAGCTAGTGCAGAATGCTGTAGCATGTTTGTTGACTGGGGCATCTAGAATAGCACGGTCTGCACTGGCTGCTTATTCAGTGGCGGATCACCTTTAAGGTAGGTCTTTTGACTTACAAAGCCCTACATGGACAGGGTCCTGATTACTTGAAAGAGCTCCTGGTTCCTTACACCCCTCTGTGACACCTCCGCTCGGCTGACGAGGGGTTGCTGGAGATTCCGAGGGTAAGCTTAAAGTCATCTGGTATGCATGCTTTTGGTTTTGTGGCACCTACCCTCTAGAATTCTCTGCCACATCAGCTTCAGGAGTGCAGGATGGTGGGGTGTTTTAAGCAGGCACTTAAGACTTTTTTTGTGGGGGAAAGCCTACTCTGGATCTTCTTGATTTTATTGTATTTATTGTATCTTGTTTTATCTTGATGTACAGCACATTGGTTGCATGAAAGGCGCTATAACAAATAAATGTTTTATTATATTATTATATATTAAACTGGATCACTGGTATGGGACATTAGATCTAACTAAGTCATGACATCATGGTGAAATGTTAGCTCATCATCCATGCATGCCCCTGTGGGTGTACATCCCCCACCACTGGATATCCATAAATGGAATCTGAAAGAGTTTTTTTTTTTTTCCATGTGGTCGGGTTATGTGTAATAAACCTACAAGAGTTAAAAAGTGAGATTAACAGTCGCAGTACACTCTCTGAATACACAGAGAAAAATGGTCAGCACTCCAGGTATAAAATTCAGCTTATTTTACATTATTACATAATGTGTGATGGCATTTGGAAGTTTGTAATGTTTAACCCACGGAATTTAAATTGCGTTTGCATGTTGGAATCGTTTATGGGCTGCAAAATGTATTTTCCTACGTCGGTCTTTTGCTGCTGCTTGCTGCTGTAATTAAGTCTGGAATGGTAAAACCAAGTAAAACAAGCTGAATTTTATACCTGGAATGCCGACCTTTTTTCTCCGTGTATTTGGAGAGTGTGCTGCAATTTTGCAATGTCCTGGTAAGATGCACCCTTTCTCCATTTTCATACTGGTGTTGTCATAATTGGAAAATACTTATTCTGGAGCATTATTTGATTTCTGTGACTGTAAGATTAACAGTGTTTGAACCAAAAAGAAAAAAAATAGGCCCATCTAAATGATGGTGGTATGTAAAATAAAATGAATTACTGTTTATCTTTTACATCAGTGGTGATATAAATAGCGTTGTGTGACTTTAAATAAATATATACATCTGTTTGCACTGAAACAAGTGAAAACAAGGTTATTCAAACATACAAAATGAATGCCAGTTTGGAGTGACAGTACACCGGTGCATTGCACCAACTGCTAGTGTTGTCTGAACTTTTTCATTGCAAGCACACTACTGAGACTTCCAGCATGAAACTTTTTAACCCATACTGAGCAACCATGAGGGGTAGCAACCACATAAGGTCAAAGTGTGGAGCACTTGCTGGTTGGTTTGTGTTTTGCAAAGAAAGACTAACAGAACTGAAAAGCTACTGTACCATAGGGAGCCCTGCTCCCGGTAGGTCTGCTAGGCCTGCAAGTATGAATACCTGGTGTGCCCTGTGGGAGCTCTGAGTCTGCTGGCCACTGACTGAGGATTCTGGGGATGGACATAGCTGGTTGGGGCTACATAACCAGCCCAGGAAGCTGTAACTCAGTTAGATCCAGGGCAGAGAAGTTGGTTCCAGCAAAACAAGCTCCTTTTACATTTCAAGAAAACTAAAGTTATGCTGCTCACCATGATATAAACCAAGCACTGAGTAGGCACCCTAAACATTACTAGCAAGGGAAGACTGCAATTGGAATAAGTCAGCACTTTCATATGCTTGGGCCTACATCTGGACGACACCCTCTCATTCTCACTACATATTGAACACGTAGTTAGAACAACCAATGCTTAGCTTGGCATTCTCTACCATTATAGGAATGCCTTAACTTGCATTGCACTGAAGCTGGCCATCAGTAGCTCAGTCCTTTCAGAAATTCATTACGGGCTCGTTCTTTACAGTGCCACCACCAACACAGCACTTAAAAGGATCCAAACCATCCAAAATAAAGCTTGTAGGCTGGCCCTTGGGGTGGATAGAACAACCCACACCTGTAATCTCTGCTAACTTACAGAGTGGCTTCCCTTACAGTGTAGGGTTAGCCCCTTTTTGCCTTGGGGTCATCGGTCCTAACTCTCACCCCATTCTCTTATACTGTACCATCTCCACTTTCTTAGACATGGAATGAGGTGAGAGTTAGTGCCGATGACCCCAAGGCACACCCTGATGACTGTTGGTATGTGAAGGGTGGGTTGGGGTGGTAGGATTGGGAACCCTAACACCAAATTTTCATACCTTTGTCGCTGTAATATGAACCATAACTGATGCATTAACAGAGTTTTTTGCAATTAATATATATATATATATTCATTGCAAAACAACTTTGTTAATGCATCAGTTAGGGTTGAAGCAACAAAAGTAGGGAAATGAGGCATTATGTATGAGACCCTAACACCCCCCACCCTGCCAACCTACCCCACTCCCACCCTCCACAGACCAACAGGTGACAGGTTGTGCCTTGGGGTCATTTGGCTTAACTCTCACCCCATTACATGTGTAAGAAAGCTGACATGGTATAATATAGGAGAATGGGGTGGGAGTTAGGCCCGACGTACTTCAATCTAGACATCCGTGGGGCAAGTTACAACATTTTGTTTTTTGCAAAAAATGAAAACAAGATGGTGACTCGCAAACAGGGATTTTTTTCTTATGAACAGGGATTTAATGAATCCCTGTTCATGAGGTTGTGCAGCTATCCAAAAGACTGAACTGTGCATGCTCAAATCCCAGAATTTCAAAATTGAATACATTTGGAATGTATTAATATTTTTCACCAAACCAGTGCTGGCTTGATCTTTGGGGCACGCTCTTTCTAACCTGAAAATTTCAGGTCAAAATCCAAACAGTGTGGCTGCAGCGTTATGAGGAAAACTCTGCAAAAATGGGTGAAAATAAGAAAAACACACACCTTTTCACTATGTGCTGCACACAATCCACACATCTGATCAGAACCAAACTTGGCACATCAAGAGAACTACCACTCGGGACAGTGCATACCAAATTATGTGCAAATCTGTTGAACGGTTGCAAAGTCATTAAAGTGAAAAATTTGGGGTGTTACATTACACAGCTAACTCAACCCTAACCATAGTGGCGCTACCACATCACTATAATATATATGTATATAATTGTTAAGAAACTTTGTGTGTAGTACCAGTCTTGACTCCAGCAGGTTTGCTTTGTGATCCTATGCCAGTGAGCACTGCTATGTGACACTCCCACAACCAAGGAATGAAAGCTGCAGGGTTGTCCGCATGGGCTAAGGTACCATATTGTGAAGACAATGGGCTTCTTGGCAAAGAGCCTTGCCAGAACATTACAGCTGACAACCCCAAGGCACATCCACCATGCCTGTTGCTGCCAGCAGGGTGGGGTTAAGGTGTTAGGGTTGGAAACCCTAATGCCACATTACTCTGCTTTGTGGCTTCAAATCTAACTAGTGCATTAGCAAAGTTTTTTTGCAAAGCATTTCCCCTACTTTTTGAGATACTATAAGCATATCCTTATTTGCCTGCATCCATTGCTCCCATCAGTCAATAATGGTATCCATATTTGTATGTGGGAGTGCAGGACTCCCATCCATCCATAATTTTTCAGATTTTGTAATTATATCTTTATTTCCCTGTGGGAGTGCAGAGCCCTGCCATCCAGAGGTATTCAAATCAAAACTTTTAGGACTTGCCCAGCCATGACCATAGCTGAATTTTCACTTGCCCCTATTCATTACAGTAAAATTTGCTCTCTTTTTGTACTTGCCCTTCAAGGAAATTTACTTGCCTCGGACAGGGGGCAATAGGATTTGCACACCCCTGCTCCCATTAGTCCATAATAGTATTCATATTTGCAAGTGGGAACACAGGGCTCTCTGGGCCCTGTACTCCATCCTGTGGTGTGCAATGCTAAAGAAACACCTCACAGCGCAATGTTATCTTATGGGAAACACAGCAACATTTGAAACCTGTGTAACTTCACACCAAATTAATGTCTTTTCACCAAACCAGCACAAGGCACATCTCTGGAGCACACACTTTGTACCCTGAAAATCTCAGACCAAAATAGCAAACCATTTCTTCACAGCATAGTGACCAAGAAACAACTGTGTATGCCTCACATTACACTGTTATCCTATAGGAAATGAAGCAAAATTTAAACCCACAGAACTCCAGAGCAAAGTGATCCATTTTCACCAAACCCTTTGTACCCTGAAAATTTGAGACCAAAATTCCAAACCATTTCCTCAGTGTGCAGTGACAAAAAAACAGCTATGACAGAATTCTTTTTCACCCATTTTTATAACAGCATCCTGTTTCACGTTTCCTTTTTTGCAACTTGCAGAAAAAGAAAACTCCTTTTTCGCAAATTGGAAAACAGAATCCTGTTTCATATTTCTTTTTTCGCAATTTGCGAAAAAGAATTTTGGCATGTTCAAAAAACACATTTTCAGGTGATTTATCAAAACACTAACAGCAGAATCAAGTAGAATGGGTCCCAATTAGTAGAACCAATGTGTTGGTTACTTCAGAAAACATCACTTTTTTTCAGTTTTTTAATTTTGTTTGCCTTGCTAAGCAAAAAACAAGATCGTGGACGCACAAGAAAAGATTCCCCATTTGTGACAAAGGATTACCAATTTGCAACAAAAGATTACCCATTTGTGACAATGGATTACCCATTTGCGACAAAGAGTCCTTTGTTGAGGCTCATATCTAACTGGAAAGTGAAATTCCCATAGGAAATAATGGGAAACTTTTAAATTTAATAACTTTGGAAAGGATTAATATTTTTTCACCAAACCTTCAAAAGGCACATCTGTGATTGAAGACATATATACACTAAAAATTTCAGACCAAACTCCCAAAATATTTTTGCACTGCGGTGTGACAAAGAAATGAAAAAAAGGCCATTTTTACATTTTTTCACAGTCTATATCTCTACACCAGTGCATCTGATGGGCAGAAATTTGGCATATCAAGTGATCTTTGGTCCCTGATGGCACATGCAAAACTCAATGCAAATTGGTTGGGTGATTGCAATGTTATTAAACTACAAAATTTGAGTTTAACATAGAAGTGACCGTTCAATCATATCTATAGGTGGCATGACCACACCCCTATAATTCATATATATATATGTAATAGATAACCCACTCTAAGGTGTGTGGTCACATTCTGATAAATGCACTCCTTGGTGTGCGTTGTTACACACGAGGCCACAGGCCGAGTGTGACAACCAACTGAGGCGTGCGTATATCAGAGGGCGACTGCACACCCTAGAGTGGGTTATCTATCTTATAAAATGAAAAAAATTGTTTTGGGGGGTGAAAGTGCAGGTGTGCGGTCGCACTCTGATATATGCATGGTCATGTGATGTGTTTCAACCAACCAGCAGAGATAATTTTTCCTACCCATTTTATAAATATATACCAGGTAGATGCGCTAGCCATGAAATGACTATTTTCAGGCATTACCTGGGAGAGTACAACAATCAAAGAAAAGTACAATACCATTAGTACAGGAGGATTACATTTAGTGTTGGTCAGTACAGTCAAAGCAGTCAGTACTAGAAATACATACAGCCAAGAAACATAATACTCTAACAGATTGCGCATAGGATCAGGGTAAAATTACCTGCACATATTACATGCATATACCGCGGTGTGTGTGTGTGTGTATATATATATTTATATATATATATATATATATATATATATATATATATATATATATATATAGATAGCAGTCATGGGAAGCTCAAGCCTTCTCCCCGGCCAGCCTTCCAGCAACCCAAGTCCGCTCCTGAACCCGGGGTGCTGGGCGCAAGCAGAAATCCAGCCTCTGTGCCGATGAGCCAGCCTTACTTGTGTGTGTGTGTGTGTGTGTGTGTGTGTATATATATATATATATATATATATATATATATATATATATATATATATATACATACACACACACACACACACACACACAGTGAAGCCCACCAGGATGAAGTGCAGTGTGATAGGTTTACTGCATGACAAAAGGGATTAACGCTTATTAAAATTGCATTGTTTACTGCAGTAACTCTACTGCAGAATGTATATATATATATATATACACACACACTGTATATACACACATACATAGATAAAGATAGACAGACATTTGGTTTTTGTCCAACTCTGTGAATGCCAGCTACTGCCTATGCCTTTCATCAAGCCTTTTCTCATTTCCAAGTCCAATCCGTCACCCCCCCCCAACCAACACCATCAAGCCAGTGGGGAACTGCATGTGGTGAGACCCAAGAGAGTTCTATTCATGCTTGGGGGATGGTGTACTGCAAGGCACACGGGCACTTTGTCTGGTGGCTCTGTCCATTAAACACTTAGTGCTGACAATGTAGTGTATGTGCCGTCTTTCTGCTTTTTTTGCGAGCTGTTGCATTGTTGGTTGTAGATACCTAAATGGGTGTTTTTTCCCATAAGGTCCATGTTGGGTGTACAATACAACATATGAATTGTTGTGTCATATTATTTGGGACTGTTTGCATATACACTTACACCCCTGTTACCAAACAACAAGCATATTCTGCCTAGCAACAGAAGACTATTCAATACACAGAGGAAGAATATTACACTAAAACTCAATACATTTTTTTAAATGTCAGCTTTTTCTAAAACAAAGTAACATTTTAGACTATTACTTACTAGCAATCATAAAATCTCCATAATCCACTCCAGGATTTTGGTCATGCTGGTATTTACCTACTGCTGTGGTTTAAGTCACTTGACCTCATCACATATCATATCAGACATGGGTAAATTCCTGCAACACCCACATGCTGTTGTGGATTATGTAAGCAATAACTCCTGACAGGGTATGGGATTTTAGGGATTTAATGCATGCCTCGGGTGTGTTGTGAGGCATGAGTGCTCACAGCACCTGAGGCATGCATTAAATCCCTGTAACCCAATACCGTGGAGTGGGTTATTGCGCTTATAACATGGGTTATGTTTAAAAAAATCCACAAAGTTGTTTTTTTTTGTTTTGCTTTTTGAATGGGGAAAATTTTGGTGTATCCTGCCGACTTGAAAAGTAATCCCCAAAACTCATGCATATGTTATGTAGTTTATGCACATACACATGCCAGAAACAGGGCCCTGAAATTATTTCTGACATTTGTATGTTCATACAATGAATAACATATGCATAAGTCTGTCTCTCTCTCTGTCTCTCTGTCTGTCTGTCTTTCTCTCTCTCCCAAACCAACACAAACTAAGCTATGAGAGAGAGAGCGTGAGAGAGAGAGAGAGAGAGAGAGAGAGAGAGAGAGAGAAAGAGAAAGAGACAGACAGCAGAGTTCACATTCCGGTAACATAAAGTCACTTTCCTACTTTCTAAATCCGGAATCTTCCTCACTTGCTTTCTGTCCTAAAAAAGTCTTTTGAATCCTAGAATGGTGCCTTTCTTGCACTTAAAAGGCTTTTAATTAGCTTCCCTAGGCAAAGTCTTACCTCTGATCAAGTGCTTGCTTCATGTTTATTTCCTCAATCACAGAACAAGATCAGATATACAGGGTGTCAGTCAGTCTTCAAAGAATTTCACAGTCCTTGCTGTGTTCTTTTCAGTGTTTCTTTCATCTTTGTGCTGCTCCGCAACATATAGTTCCCTTGTTTCACAGTGTTAAGTGCCTGATCATTGTTCTGACCATGTCTGTGGTTTCCCTTTCTTCACTGTGTCTTCTGTGGATGGACAGTTCTCAATGGACATTCACAAGAGATTTTCTCAGTGAAGTAATTCTGGCACAGTAACTGTTGATTAAATAGGAGATTTAATCAATGGTTACCTGATGCTCTTTGACCAGTTGGGTTGCCTCGTTTTTCCAGTCCAAGTTACAATGCTTAACTAAGCATGGGTTCCTATGTTCAGAACTCAGTGGTAATTTCATCTGATGAAGCTAGGAGGCCTAAGCCATATGGTTAAGTTTCACTTGATGATATTGGCATCTAGCTCTGCACGCACCCATGCATAATCCTCTATATTATTAGCAAGGTGGAAAACCACAAATGATCCAACAATAGAGGATTGGTTAAGATAGTGAGAAAATATTCCAACTGAATTTGTAACATGGCAATAATCAGAATGCTGGAATGGGCACTGGCGATTGGTGAAACGGCATCACGGGGTCCAAGTTGGAGCGGGTATTAATCCACGATACATGCCGTCCTCAAAATGGTAGTACCAAAATGAGCCAGACCTCTAGCTTAGCAGCACTGGGCACAGGTGGGGAGTGAGTTGTAGACAGGCAAGTGTGGCAGAGGGAGAGGGAGACGAGCTACACGCAGAGTGCAGCACAGCGGAAGGCAGCACACCGGAGAGGCACTAGCAGCACAAGATGCAGTGGCCGACGTCAGATGAGTGTGCAAGAGGGAAAGGGAAGTGACCCGGCCGGCATGTAAATTTTAGACCGATCACACACTGCGGCGAGTTATCAGTGCACTGGAGACCTCCAACGCCTGGCATGAAAGAAATAGCCACGCAGATTGGCACATTTTCCGGACTGGCATGTGAGGTGCACTGTTTGCTGTAATTAGATGGTGTGAATATTTTGACCGCATCAGCATGTTAATGCTGTTATGTCACAACATTTGAAAGTGCAGTAAAAATGTATCCTCAGAACTCCGACTCCCTGTGTGATGCTGTTCAACGCACACGAAATAGGCTCCTGGCTTACTCTGTCCTCCTCGGCCCATGTTACAGCGCATAGATGATTCCGGGCGGTGGGTATCTTATCGATTGATGCATGGTTGCGGTTATACCACCGGCTCCGCCTCAGACCACAACCTCCCAACCATGCAACAACTAGCATTAGATGCCACCTTCGTCGTGGCTTAATGCTTACATATGCTACACCATCAATGAATGCTATGTAATTATTTTTGGATCTTGCAAGTCATTATTTGTTTAAATCAATAGAATATCAATTTAAAAAGTAACACATGTAATTGTTTTGTCACAAGTAAGTTTAATGATTTTTTTTAATCTGGAACCAACCACTTCTTAAACCTAGGCAACGTTAAACAGCAAGGTTTTGATGATGAAATTCTGAGTTTTTAAAAGCCTCTCATAATAGCAATTTTTCTATATGGTTACAAATTCTTACATTCATTACTTAGCTGTTGCAGACTTTTTAGCACAGACCAAATCTTTTTTAGTGTTATTCTTTCTGTGATCAGTGTTTGTGTTTTTAAGTATTTTGACTCTTAATTACTTCAATAAAAGGTATTTCCCGAAACGTGTTTGTTGTTCTTTTTTCCCCCTGCATCTTCAACTGAACTAACACAACTTTCACATTTCTAAGTATTTTGTGAAAAAGAAATTAAAATTTATAATGCAGAAAAATGCCTTTTTTATAGTAAGCAAAGGCTGTGGAGTAACAGCATATTGTGAAGTGAGCAAATGATATCTATAGACTAGAATCTGCAGCTTATCCATCAGGTAAGGAAATGGGCAGACTGGGTGGGCTAAGTGGTCCTTATCTGCCGACAAATTCTATGTTTCTATGAAAGGTAGCTATCAACAGTAGTTGTTTCACTTTTTGTTTTGATGGGTGTGATCTTTGGTAGTACAATTAGATTTTTTTAAAGATTTTATGTGTAAGAAGAGCAGGTGAAGCAGAGTTATGGAATGGTATTTCTATTGAGGCAATGTGGTCTAATGGTTAGAGCACAGGCTTACTAACCAGGAGACGGATGTTCAAACCCAACCTGAGTTAAATGCTCAGTGTGTGACAATAAGGTAAGTCACTTAACCTCTCAGTGCTTTAATCCATCCAGCTGTGGAACTTTGACAGAAGCGGGACAGACACTACAGGAAAAAAGATATTGCTCTTACATAGGCTAGCCAGGGTACATCATTTCTAAAATAAAAGATTTACATAAATACATTTACTGTACAACAGTGTTGCAGTGCAAAGGAATAAAATGTATGCCAAAATGTTTGAATTTGAAAGTCTGGTAACAGAGGGATATTGTCTTCACCATATAGTAGTGTAACATCATAACTGGGCATCAAGCTATTTAACACAGTCATGTAATCATTCTCAGCCAATCAAATGCCCTCATTTTGATTACCAGTTTAATAAACTGCATACATTATAAATGCCTCCTGAAATACAATTCTTAGCAGAATTAGGCATTCTTATATTTGAAGAGTTTTGTGCTAACATAAAATGCTCAACAATTCTAAGACTCTTCTCTGAATCACTAGCTTATTTAAGTTCTCAGCAAAGTAAAAATATAAACTGAGAGGTACTGACAATGCAGTGAAAAGCGTTATATGCCAAAACAAGTCAGCATGTATTTACATGTTTTCCTTCGCTTCACTTTATATTATGAATACAATCTGCATACAAATGGGATTTTATTATTTCTGAAGGCTGAATAATCATGCCATCTGCCAGATTCTGTTACAATCTGGGGTTGCTGTAAGGATTGATATGCTTGAGCCTTTTCCAGACTGAGTGATAACTGCAGCAAAACAAAATGATGACAACAACAAATGACATAATGCTAACCAGAGCTACACCTGGAGATTCAGAGGTAATCAGCCTTCTTTGTTTTGCACTGAAATTAGGACTGAAACTCAACTGACAATCAAATTTATTTTTGCTTTTATGTGTTATTAACAGAAACAACTCCTGACACAATGAAGAAGAGAGAGATAGAGAGAGACAGAGAGAGAGACAGAGAGAGACAGAGAGACAGAGACAGAAAGCAAGAGCGAGAGACAGAGAGAAAGACAGACTGACCCACTACTGTCCAGTAAACACCACTACTTTGTAAACTTCATTACAGGCGACAGGAAACAATTATAACAATATAATACAATACACTCTTGCTTCATGCAGCTCTGTGTGCCACTGGAGCACATCCTGCTCCAATATGGGTTACACTGTGCAATCCTGACCACCCACTCCGAGTTGAGTGAAGAGTTGAGAGCTGCAAAGACAGTGTTATAAGGCTGTACAGTAGTCCTCTGTATTGCAGAGCCTTCTACGGGGATAACCTGAGCAGCATGGAATGTCATGGGTTATCTCGTGATGTTCTGCACCCCTTCCTCCCGAACAGACCACATGAGATCACTGCTAGCTTGAACCGGATCCAGGCAACAAAAAGGGAAGGAAATATGCTGCCTTCCATGCAACTGACGCTGTGTGCCCCCATGTCAGTGATCCCAGGATCACCTCTGCCTCCTCCCAGGTTAGGAGGCAAATGTTGAGTAAGCCCAGAGGTCACCCCTACTTTCTTCAGGTCTCCTTATGGGGGTGATCCCCAATAGTGTGCCTCCTGCCCAGTACTCTATTTATCTTTGTGCAATGGTATCCTCTTTCATCATATACATTATTTATTGATTGAATTGTAATTTTTGAACAGGAAAGGCACACTGAGCTGTTTTAGCTCATTTCCAGGTGTGTCCTGAGTGTGTGTTACATGGACCTGTTTTACCAATAGCGGGAGAGGATGACCACTGGGCAAACTCCCCTATCCATTAACTGTTTTTGCTTGATTAAAGAAACGTATTACTTGTTACTGCTCTGTCTGTTTTTGCTTGTCTTACTTTCTATTTTCCCTCCTCTGCTTGTAGACCAGGCACTCCTTCAGATTGCTGACAAGCCCTGGATCACATACTTACAGAGGCAGTCACCTTCAGCCTACAGATAAACCCTACTGATCCCCTCATATACCACCCCAGACAGTCTGTTTGCCAGGTGGGGAAGGCCAAGAGAAGAGTCAGCTAGAACATTCTTGATTAGAGTGGGGAGGCAGGTGACGTAATGGTCTACATGATGCAGTTGGGTACAGAGAGTGTGACGGTGCAAAAAATTTATCATTCCACCTATGATTTACCCCCATCCCATCCCACTGGGATACAACCTGAGTTGGAAGGCTTTTCAGGCCAGTCAAAAGGAGGCTGGAACAAGGCCTGCCCACCACACACTAGACATATGATGACACTGCTTCCTCTGCCACTGCCCAACTTCATATCAGTGGCAAGGTCCCCCCCCCCAGTCTGAACATATGTATTCCTGACCTCACTGACTCCCAACCCATGGGCCACCAGGGGGAGTCAAGTAACGGCAGGAGCAACCCATGCTCCCTGAGCCAGGGGACATCCAAAATAGACACTCAGCTCTGCTGCTCGCTGTGGAATAAGTGGGGATCAGGTTGCAAACTCAGGTATTCAGCATCAATGCTTATCCATAGGCCATCAGACACCCATTTTATTTCTATGTACAGTTCCAGCATCTCTTATGGTTATAACAGTGCCTTCTCTAGTTCTTTAGTGAGAGAACTGCAATGCAAAGTTGAACAGCTCTGGCACACAAAGGACTTGAGAAGCACTCTTATAAACATTAGCGACACATAAACTTTACATATAAACATTATAAATTCTGTTCGGCCTAACTACCTCAGTCAACTCCCCCCACTTGTACTTTAAAATCTGCTTGTGAGCTATGAAGACCTGTTTATTTCCCAACCCTCATCTGTCCTCTCTGGTGGTCCAGTGGCCCCCATCCTCTCCTTCATTTTCTTGTCATCCCTGGCATCCAGTGAAACCTCCCTCCTGAGACCGGTTTCCCCACACTGGTCTTGGAATATTTAGGTCCCTCCCTGATTTCTATCTCTTGACAGCTGTTGGCCTAATATTGACTTTGTTAGTTAAGCGATGCATTTTATTTATGTCAGCATTCTGTATATAGATACATAGATACATAGACAGTGTCGGCAGATAAGGGCCTATGGCCCACCTAGTCTGCCCATTTGAGCTTGTAAGTTCAGTTTGTTTTCCTAGAAGTCTATTTCCCCTTACCCCTGACCTCTAGAATTCCTTTATGTCTATCGCATGCATTCTTAAATCCCGTGATTGTTTCAGCCCCCACCACTTCCTCTGGCAGGGTGTTCCACTTGTCCACCACCCCGTTCTGTGAAGAAATTCTTTCTCATGTTTCCTCTGAATCATCCTCCCTCAACTTCATCCCATGCCCTCTAGTCCTGAAACATCTTTTCGCTTAAAAATAGTGTTTTCCTGCACCCTGTTCCTCCCTGTAAGATACTTGTATGTCTCTATCATATCCCCTCTCTCCTCCTCTCCTCCATGGAGTACATGTTCAGTTCCTTCAACCTGTCTTCATAGGACTTGTGATGCAACCCATGCACCATCTTTGTTGCCCTCCTCTGAACCTTCTCTACCCTGTCTATGTCCTTACGTGGGTATGGTCTCCAGAACTGTCACACTGTACTCAGGTGGGGCCTCACTGGTGTCTTGTATGGCGGAATTATGACCTCCCTTTTCCTGCTGGTGATGCCCTGCCTATACATCCCAGCATTCTATTTGCTTTACCTGATGCCTTGTCACACTGTTTCTACCTTGAGGTCATCAGAGATGACAACCCCAAGATCCCTTTCCTGCTTGGTGCACGCTATATTCTCACCCCCAACTGATATATTGTGCCAGGTTTTTGTGCCCATATGCATTATCTGCACTTCTTTGCATTGAATTTCAACTGCCAAACCCTTGACCATTCTTCAAGTTTCTGCAGGTCCCTTCTCATTCTGTCTACACCCTCTGGTGTGTCTACTCTGTTACAGAGCTTTGTGTCATCAGCTAACAGTGAAATTCTGCCTTCTATATCCTGTGCAATGTCACTGATGAAGATGTTGAATAGGACCGGTCCCAGCACTGATCCTTGGTACCCACTGGTCACTCTTCCCTCTGTGGAGTGACAGCCATTTACCACCACCCTCTGTGTCCTGCCACCCAGCCAGTTACCTACCCACCACACTACTGTCCTGCCCACAACCCATATTCCCCAGTTTGTGTAATAGTCTTCTATGTGGCACAGTGTCAAAGGCCTTGCTGAAGTCCAGATAGGCCATGTCCACTGCCCTCCCTGATCCACCTCCCTAGTCACCCAGTCAAAAATTCAATGAGGTTGGTCTGACATGACCTCCCCTAGTGAAACCATGCTGCCTTGGGTCCTGTAGTCCATTGACAACCAGATGTTCCACCAATCTCTCCTTCAGTAGTGCTTCCATGATCTTTCCCACTACCGAGGTGAGGCTGACTGGTCTGTAGTTCCCTGCTTCCTCTTTGTTCCCACTTTTGTATAAGGGGACTACATCTGCTGTCCTCCAGTCTTTGGGTACCTCCCTGTTTCCAGTGATTGGCTGAACAGGATAGCCAGAGGTTTCAGCCACCACCTCTTTAGTTCTTTAAGGACCCTGGGTGCACCCCATCTGGCCCCATTGCTTTATCAGCTCTTATTACTTCCAGTTCCTTCAGGACCCTTTCTGCGTAAAGGGACTTGTGTCCATTTCTGCCATTCTCACCCCTTGTACTCCCTTCAGACCCATTACCCCCCTCTTCCTTAGTAAAGACTGAGCAGAAATACCTGTTCAATATGTCAGCTTTACTGTTGTCATCCTCCATGCGGCTCCCATCCTCCCCCTTCAGTCTCACTATCCCTCCCTCCCTTTGTCCTTCTTTTTTCACTTATGTACCTGTAAAAGGTTTTGTCCCCTTTAACCACTGATTTTGCAATGTGTTCTTCTGTCTGAGCTTTGGCTTCCCTTACTGACTTCCCTGCCTCCCTTTGTTTCTCCTGGTACTTCTCCCTATCCCCTTCCGCCTGTGTCTTTTATGTATCGTATACATACAATAGTTTATTAAAATGCCCTCAAATACTTATACACCCCACATCCCACCTTATCAGACATTGCCAAATTACAGTCCTTCCTACCCAAAGGGGACTACATCAAAAATGTTGTTTCTTACACCTAAAGACTCATGCAGAGGTAAGGCAAAGCACTTTTCCTCCAAGAAGCTCAGCACGATACCTTAGACATTTTTTTATTCAAGCAGCATGCTGGGAGTCCAGTGTGACCATCACTCCAGGATATATAAAATATTATATAGAAAGTGGGAAGAGCCTGCTCCAACAAAGCCTTGGAATAGAAGCTAATCCGGTACTGGATATAAACTCACTCACCACATCAGTATAAAGTGTACCATGCTCTTATTTTATTTTATAATCCCATAGGTATTAGTACTACCTGGGCTGCCAATGTTTCGGGGTTGTAACCCCTTCCTCAAGACAAGCAGAGGAAGTCCCTCAGGAGTCTCATACCCAACATGCAGTTTTAGATTCTTCTTTTTTGTGATCTTTCACAATGTTCACCTTTTGCTTAGCTTCACTTTTCTCATGTGGACCTTCACATGGTCACCAAACAGGAAAACACCCTGCTCACAATCTCATAGGTTCACAGAACCAGGCTTGTGAGATTGTGAACAAAGTTTTCTGTTTGGAGATCCTGTGAAGGTTCATATGGGTTCTGTAGGTACTGAACATGGCTTGTGAGATTATGAGCAGGGTGTTTTCCTGTTTAGTGACCAAGTGAAGGTCCATATGGGTTCTATAGAGCTACAGAACCTGGCCTATGAGATCATGAACAGAATGTTTCCCTGTTTGGTGTGACAGCCCCTTGACTCATACTGGTTGTTCCCAGGGCCCTCGGGTCTCACCTGAACATACCTCTGAGGGAGATGGCCTGGGTTCAATAGTGGACAGGAGAAGGACTGGTGTGTTGCCTCCACCTGGGGAAGTGATATGGGATACCTTTGGACAAACTACAGGTTACCACCCCCCAGGAAAATATAGTAACTACCCCCACAGTACCTTCCCCATGCAGTTTACAATAACCAGTACTACTAAATTGTGACATAAACCAACTTTCCCTTTTATTAAGGGGAGGGGGAGATAAAGGAAAGAAACAGCATAACAGTAATACATGCAACAGCACTTGATACCCCACACTGTCTCTTCACCTCCCACCTGCAAGTGCACCCAGCTTTTTCCTCAATGGCTGTTAAGACACAGTCAGTTTATGTGGTAGGTACCCCACTGGGGATGCTGAGATGCTGGGAGGGTAACAGTCTTTAACTTGAACAGAACACTTTCATTGGGGCCTAAATAACTTTGAAATACAGCAGCTCTGGACTTTAATACCTGGGCTGAGCTTGAAGCTTGGCACAGTCTTGCCCAGGACTTAACACCCCTTTTCTAACTAGCTAGCTAACTAAAATAGGAACACCTCTGAGCTGCAGCCCAGAGGTACTTACAATTAGAAAGCAGGGGTTTCAGCAAGTTTGGTTCACACTGTACCGGTGTGGCATCAGGAACTGTTTGTGGTGCACCACAGTTCCAAGTTGCAAACAAGAGGAAGCTGATCGTCACCTGCCAGGCCTTTTAAATGTTTGCCTCTGAGGCCTTTGTATGTGGTGTTCACTGGACAGGCCTCTCGATGTCTTCCTCTCTGGTAATCTCCTTGGTGGTCTTGGGGCCTAGGCAGGCCGAGTGCCTCCTAGACTTTCTGCTTGGCACATAGCTTTCTGGAACAACACTGTGACTAGGCATTGGCACAGCCTCTAGCCCTAGCATGCACACATGAAGTCTCTAAGGCTATGCAGTTAGGCAGTCCAGAACTTCTTATCCCTCCGAGGGACACACAGGGCACAGAGCCTCTCAATTCTTGGCTGCAAGTTCTCTTTACTTTCTCTGCAAAATCTCTTTACTCTCTACTGCAGGATATCTTTGCTCTCATTACAATCTCTTTACTCTCTGCAGCAAATTTCCAGTCTCTGTTCTCAGGCTGCAGTTTACCAGTTCCATCTCCTTCCAACTGCAACTCACTGATTGCAAACTCACAATAGCAGGTCTAAATCTTGCTCAGGGAACAGGCTTGGCTTTCCTTCATTGCTGACACAATTTCTAACAGGTGTTTTTCCCCTCTATCTAGCTCTGGGGCCAGAAGGGGTCTAGGCAGCCCATAGCAGTCTCTGCTCCTCGGGGTCTCTAGGGAATCTCTCCCTTGGCGGGTTCTCACAGTCCCTTTTATAGTTTTCCCAAATTCCCCACCTCACTGACTGATTCTTTTCTGGGCATTTCTGGTGCACTATAACTTTTTCCAGTGCCCCCCCGCTGCAAGATCCTGAGGGGTCCGCCATTATTGTTTACATTGTACCCAAACACATTCTGCCCTTATTATTTTATTATTAGCCCTTCTGAGGGCAGGAAACCTCCCCCAATGCACCTGGAGGTATTGCTCCGATGATCACTAGCTCTGCTGCCAGCCCTGGAGCTGGAGATAATTTTAAATAGTGGCGGCACGGCCATATACACTTTTGGAGCCACAGATCCTTTAACTGGGGTGGCCGAGCATGTGCAGATGGTGCAACACAGCCATGTTTGTTGTTTATATCTGCCAGTCCATTTTCTATTTTGATTTTTTTTCAATAGGAATATATACAGGGTGACATTATGTCTTCATAAAGTACATTTCATTACAGATGGTTGCTCCATAATATTTTCACTTATAATATAATTTTCCAGTAAAACAAGATAAATACATATTTACTATATTAGCTATGCTGCATATTAAGCCGCCTGTCGAAATTTTATCATAACAGGATAACAGTTTAAATTAATATTCACTTTTCATAAACACAATGGAGCCTATTTTGAATCGTAAACCTTTAGTCCTCCAAATAAAAAGATGCACCTGCTCATTCCTCCAATAACCAAAAGAAAAAGTGTTGGACCATTGGTGTCTGGGCTGGAGGCAAATACCCCCAGCAGAGACACCGTTATTTTTATGGAGAGCATCAAATGCTGGTTTATGCAAAACCTATTTCGCACCTCATAAGAGTGTTTATTTTAGTCATGTAGATTGTTCTCCAGAGCAGCCCATGGCATCAAATTTAGTCTTGAACGGTTGCCAGATTTGCCCATATCTATGCATTTGTTTAACAGATGTATAATGTATCCGTTCCAGGACATGAATATTAATAATAGCATTTAGCCAGTTTCTAAAATGGGGAGGATCCTAGTCCTTCCATTTTAAAAGTATCTGTTTAAAGACCTGTGTTAGGCTAATGTTAATCAGAATTTTTTTAAAGAGAGGTAGAGCATTATACGGATACCTAATTCTGAGTAACATCCACATAGGGTTTTTAACCAATGGAGTTCAAATAGCCTGCGATATAAAGATCAAAATCAACTCCCGCCATTCATCTAGCCTAGGACATTGAATAAGCATGTGCTCTAATGTTTCAGCATCAAACTGGCACCTGGGGCAGGATGAGGAGATACTAGGGTTAATTTTATGTAAGAAATAGGGTGTGTGATAAGTTCGATGTAAAATGTTAAATGTAATCTGTTGCATTCTAATAGATTTTAGACCCAAATTTTTTATATTTAGAGATCTTTCCCATGCTTCTGATGGAATAAATTATTTAAACTTTTCTTCCCACTTAGCCTTTAATACCTTAGTATTCTCTGCAAAAGAGGGAAGAATAATGTTATAAATTTTAGAAATCAATTTTAAGTGAGAAGATTGACAAAAGAGATTTTCTAATTCTTTTAGCCTGTCTTTATATTTATTCATATTTTTACTAATAAAGGTATGCAATTGCAGGTAACAATAAAACTGAGAATTGAGTATGCCATATTTTTTTTACTCAAAGTTTCAAAATCTATTATCAAGTTTTCCTCCATACATTGTCCAATTTCACTGAGACCTTTATTATACCAAGATTTAAATGTACTGTTGTGTAAAGAGGGTAAAAAGTTAGTATTGAAGAAGATGGGAGTGTATCTTGAAATTGCATTTTTATGCCAGTTAGGCCCCAACACTTTATTCCAAATATATAAGTGGTTCTTGTGGTAAATGTTAATTTTAGCTTGACTTTACTGGGGGCTATATACAAGGTGTGTTTAATACTATAAAAAGGGGTCTGTGCAATAGGGAAGGATGCATCCTGTTGCACCTCCTTAAACTAGATGGATATGATAGCTAAATTAGCTGCAAAATAGTAAAGCTTAAAGTGAGGGTATGCTAGGCCAGCTTTAGTAATGGGAGACATTATTTTTTCAGATTTTAATCTTGGCCCCTTCCCTTTCTACAAACATCTTTTAATTAAAGTCTCCAACCCCTTAAAAAAACTTTCTGGGATAACTATATGAAGTACCTGAAATAGAAACATAAATTTAGGGAGAGTGGACATCTTGACAACATTAAGTCTACCCATTAGGGAATAGGGAAGGGTTTTCCAGTGCATAAACTGGCCCTTAACCTCCTCCATCAATGGGTCAAAATTTAATTCATGAATATGTTCAAGTTTATTATCTAGTTTTATACCTAAATAGGTTATTTGTGAGACTTTTATATATTATATTGTAGAGGCGGAGAGAAAGGGTTGGTGAGACAGGGGGACTCTAGGACCTCAGTTTTTGACCAATTTACTTTATACCCAGAAATGATGCCAAACTGAGTTATTAATTCTAAGATATATGGAAATGCTTTATTAAGGTCTTTTACAAAAAATCAACATATCGTCCACATACAAACTCACACATTGTTCCTGGCCTTTAATTATTGGGCCTTGTATGTCGGGAGACAGCCTAAGTGCATTGGCCATAGGCTCAATAGCAAGGGCAAATATGAGAGGGGACAATGGGTATCCTTGATGGATGCCACGCTGTAAGTGAATATTAGATGAAAGGGCCCTATTCATTTTAACCCTGGCTACCAGACCCGAGTAGAGCAAGCTGACCCAACTGCAAAACCAAGGTCCAAACCCGTACTTCTAAAATATGACTTATATATTGCCATTCAACTTGATCAAAGGCTTTTTCAGCGTTGATCAACACCATTGATAGATCCGAGTTCTGACAATGGCCCATTATATTAATGCTCTGACGTATATTAGATCTTAATGATCTGCCTTTTATAAAGCCATTTTGATCTGGATGGATCAGTATGGGCAATATTTTCTCGAGTCTGGTAGCTAGGGCTTTAGTCGGAATTTTTGCATCTGAGTTTAACAAAGATATTGGTCTATATGAGGCAGGGTTCTTCAGATCTTTGTCTTTTTTAAAGAATGAGATTATGGCTTCTTTAAAAGAAGGGGCCAAAGAATGAGAGTTGGGCATGTAATCAAAAAGCTTTTTAATATGCAGGACAAGTTGTTCTGAAAAGCATTTATAGAAATTGGTGGGAATCCCATCCGGTCTGGGAGTTTTCCCTACAGGTAAATTTGTGATTGCTAGGGCAATCTCCTCTCCCAATATGACCTTCTCCAGTTCACCCAGAAGTTGTGAGGGGACTGTAGAGATAATATTTTTTGATAGAAAATCTATTTCTGTATTTATTAAACTAGAATTACTAGTAGAATATAAGTCTCGATAAAAGTCATAGAAAATTATGTTGCTGTCTTTAGGGTTAGTGTGAGTTTGCCTATGCGAATCGCAAATCTGCATAATCATACTCTTCTGATTTTCAGCTTTTAGTTGCTGGGCCATTATTTTTTGTATTCACTCTCCAGTTGGGTAATAATGACTCTTTGCATATAAAACTTGATTTTAGCAATTTCTGCTATCAAGCTATTGTATTTCTCTTTAAGAAAGGTTATTTCTTGGTAAGTCTGGTCATTATTAGAAAGCATATGATCATATTCCAGGTCCGCAATGTTTTTTTCCAGCTCTCTAAGTTTGCCCCCCCCCTTTTTATGTATAATTTGAAAAGAGATAATTGAGCCATGCATAAAGCCCTTGAAAGCTTCCCATATATTAATCACATTGGTGTCAGCTATAGTGCTTGATGTGAAAAAATACTCCATTTATTTTTTAATAAATTCAATCCTTTAATAAAATTGGGTTCAACTTAAATGATGAGGTTTTGGTACTGTTTTTAACCTGTAAATTAAGTAATATAGAGGCATGATCCGAAATTAAAATATTATAATATTTAACCTCTCAAATCTGGTATTCTATAGTTTGAGAAATAAGGAAATAATCGATGTGGGAGTACGTTTGTTGGGGCACAAAAAAGAAGGAATATTGATGTGTTAGCTCATTTTTCTGATGCCAAGGGTCAACTAAACCATAATCATGTCATGACTAAACCTTTTTAATGTCTTTATAAGTGAAATTGCAGAGGAGCTGGAAGGAAAAGTATGTCTCTTTGCAGACGACACAAATATCTGCAACAGGGTTGATACACAAGATGGAGTGGAAAGGATGAGAAGGGACTTGGCAAGGTTGGAGGAATGGTCAAATGTATTGCAGCTCAGATTCAATGCAAAGAAGTGCAAGGTAATGCACCTGGGAAACAAAAACCCAGGGGAAGAATACACAATGGGGGGTGAGATACTGACAACAGTAAAAATGGAAAGGGACCTGGGGGTAATTATATCAGATGACCTAAAGATGGGCAAGCAGTGTGACAAGGCAGTAAGGAAGGCTGGGGGGATACTGGGATGCACAGGGAGAGGCATCAATAGAGAGAGGCATCAATAGTAGAAAACAGGAAGTTGTTATCCCTCTGTACAGACAGTTGGTGAGACCTCATCTGGAGTACTGTGTGCAGCTCTGGAGACCCCATCTCTGCAAAGACATTGACAGAGTAGAGGCTGTCCAGAGGAAGGCAACCAAAATGGTGCACGGTCTGCACCAGAAGACATATGAAGAAAGACTAAAGGAGTTTAATATGTATACCCTTGAGGAAAGAAGGGAGAGAGGGGACATGATAGAAACTTTCAAGTACCTCAAGGGAATCAACAAAGTCCAAGAGGGTAGCATCTTTCAGAAAAAGAGAAGTGCAAGAACAAGGGGGCACAATTTGAAGATAGAGGGGACGGCTCAGAGGTAATGTGAGGAAGTATTTTTTCACAGAGAGGGTTGTGGATGCATGGAACAGCCTCTCTGAGGAGGTCGTGGAGTCAAGAACAGTGGGGGAATTCAAGAATGCATGGGACAGACATAAGGCAGTCCTAGTGGGGGGTAGGAGGAAGTAAGCTGTTGGTTAACTAGGATCTGCAGCTTATCTGTTAGGTAAGAAAATGGGCAGACTAGGTGGGCCAAGCGGTCCTTATCTGCCATCAAATTCTATTTTTCTATGCTTCTATGCATAACATTTATTATTTTTAGGGCAGCCAAGGAGGTACGATCAGAATGTAGCCCGGATTTATCCAATGTAGGATTCAGGACTACATTAAGGTCCCCACCAATAATATAAGGAGCTGGAAAATTAGCCAGTTCAAGAAAATCATGAGTATAGAATTGAGGAGAGTTTTCATTAGGTCCATATATATTGATAACAGCATAAATATTCCCCACAAGCAAAACCTGAGTAATAATAAAGAGTCCGTTCAGATCTATTATATACTTAAGGATTTTAATATCTAAAGTTTTATTTTTTTTTAAATAGCTACACCACGAGAGCAGTTAGTATATGGGGCATTAATACCAGTTCCCCACCTCGTAGTATGAAATGTGAATTCTGTTTGATCCAGATGTGATTCCTGAAGAAAGATACAATTGGCCCCCATTCTATCAATATAATTTAACATTTTCCTAGCTTTAAGTCTATTATTGATGCCACAAACTTTCCAAGACAGAATCTTAAGTGTCTGTGCCATATTGAATATTGGAAGTATAATATATTTTGCTATTTTTGATCATACCGTTCAGCATATCTGCTCAACAGAGCAGGTGCAACATAGAATCCCTAGGGAAGAGCAGGTTTTTCTTAAAACATGTGTCACCTCTATTTTATGATTTACCAAAATAGGACAAGTCAATAAGGTAAGCTCATTACCCCTTCCCCCTCCCCAGCAGTATCTGAACATGTTTTTCAGCCTTCCACTGATTCCTTAAGTCCATCATAAAGTTTAAAGTCGAGGCTAAAGGGGATAAATCCATTCTGAATTGTACAATACCATGAGTATAAGTTAAACAGTAATTGCTCCTTATGCGAAAGTCCACTCTAGGCTTGACATTTTCAGGGCTGATTTTAACAGCATAGCTGAAAAAGCATTAAACTAAGCACTTGAGAATCATTCATAGTTAACAAATTTTCACATAAGTGGGCTTCATCACAGAAACATATATTTTGCTAAGAAAATTTAAGCACAAAAAAAGTGTGAAAATTATATTGTTACATACTATAAGAGCAAACCCGCACAATCCTGTACCCTCCAACTTCCCCCCCATAACCCAGTGTGTTCTTTGTCCTGTGCATCCAACTGAAAGCTGAAGTACAGTAGCTTTCTGGCCCGTTCAAATTTAGTAGTCAAGCTCCAAACCAAAATAAAAGAAAAGAGAGTTTTCAGGAGATATCAATATTGTCTATGTGATGGCCCAATTTTGCATCTCCAAAAATTGCTCTGCCTTTTTAGCATCAGAGAATATCCATTGTTTGCCGTGAAGAAAGAATCGTATTCTGGCAGGGAACAAGAAAGAGAAGCTAATACCACATTATTTTAAGATGGTTTTAGTTTTATCAAAGGCGAAACAAGTTTTCAGAGTATGAGATGAGATCTCCGGATAGGCTGAAAAGTTAAACTGTTCATACTGAAGCCCTTTATTTATTCTAGTCCACAGTAGAATAGCCTCTCTATCCTTGTATTTATGTTGCTTAATAAATATAAATCATGGACTATTGGAATTGTTAAGTGTATTTGACTTTGGGCCCTAACTTAATACATTCTTCTGGATATTTCCTGTGTAGAGCTGGAGTCACAAGTTTTTCAAAAAGGGGAAGTGGGTCTCCTTGGCCTTCCACCCACTCAGGAACCCCTAACAGTTTAGCGTTTGAGGGTCTAGGGCAGTCCTCCAAATCTGCTATCTTGGTCATAAATTCATTCAATTCTTTCTCCAAATTTGCTTGTTTTTCCAAAGCAGGGGAAATTTTATCTTCTAGTGTATTCATTTTGGTTTCTGCTTCTGCTCTCCTAAGCGTTAAATCCCCCATTTGATTTTGCTTGGAGGTCAAAACAGATGATAGGTCTGTTAAAGCAGCTGTTATTACAGCAAACCCCGATTTAATCTCCGTCTGGATTTCAGATTGAAAATGCACCAGATCTTTTTTTGTCACAAAATCATTTTCCTCAACACCCCCTTCCATGCATATCTTCTCTGCCCCTCAATGGTCCCAGGATCAGAAACATGGCTGCTGGTATTAATAGTTGCTGCTGAAGTAGTACAATTTTTGTTGTTAAAAGCAGGCTGATGTAAAGAAGTTCCGGCCTGGGCTGATGTGGCCGGAGAGGCATCCTCATTTAAAGTGTCACTAGCCATTACACCATGCAAAGGCAAAAAGTTACCTCCTGGTAGCAGTTCAGTCCCTTTCCTTTCAGACAAGATATCTGAACCTGAAGCTTCACTGTTCTCTTCATCTGCTGTTGTGTATCCAATCTCTTCCATTTCAGGAGCTGAAATTACTGCCACTTGATTTAAGCCTGGAGGTAATGGTAGCAAAGATAATGCAGAACATATTTACCTTCTACCGATGTATTAGATTCATTTGTCCTTTGGCCATTGGTTTCTGGATTGGGAGTGATAAGGGCTGGTACTGCCAAGCTATGAGGAACATTGGTGATTGTGGAAGGGAAGAAAGGGATTTGCCAGAAAAGATTGTGTCCGGTCTAAGAAAGGCATTCAGGTTTTGTTGTTACAGCTGAGTTCATCATCCATTGGTCGATATTGCTGTGGTGTTACTTAAAGTTGAAGCGCTGCTATCCCCTCTCATTTGGCATCTCTTCTTTTTGCAGTGCTCTGTGGAAGTTAGATCCTGCTAGGCAGGGTCAGATCCTGACGGCATACTCCATGTCCATTCAGGACAATAAACAAGGATTAAGCCAGTAAAATAGATAAATCCAAAAGAGATAAGAAAAGTTAGCAGATATAAATATTTTGTCCAAAGAGCTTATTCTATTAAAAGTTTCAGGCCAGAGATGCTGCCGTTGCATTAGTCAGCCATCGTAGCAGAAATGCACGCACTAGCACCACCACCAGCCTCCGACTTCTGCCGGTCCATTTTCTAACTCCCCAGACCAAGAAGATGTCCCCCCCCCCAAAGTGTCTGGAGGTGCAGCAACACTAATCAGACCTTGGCGCCTTTCTAACTATGGGCCAAGGAACCCAAGGATTTCAGAGGCCACAGCCATGAGGATTACAAGGACGCATGGCACAAATCTCACCAAAGCCACTGCCAGCACACCCATGGGGCTGCAGCCCCAATAAAGTAAGCCCCCTGCCCCAAAGGGGGAGATACATTGGTGATAATGTGAAGGTTCATATGGGTTCTGAAGATACTGAATGTGGCCTGTGAGATCATGAGCAGGGTGCTTCTCTGTTTGATGATGACTATGTGAAGGTCCATATGGGAAAAGTGAAGCTAAGCAAAAAGTGAACACTGTGAAAGATCAGATAAGAAGAATTTAAAACAGCATATTAATGTCAAACATGAGTATGAGTCTCCATAGGGATAATATTTTCTTGCCTTGCGGAAGGGGTTACAACCCCAAAACATTGGCAACCCAGGCAGTACTGGCACCTATGCGATTATGAAATAAAATATGAATATGATACGTTATAAACTGATGTGTTGAGTAAGTTTATATCCGACACCAGATTAGCTTAATTTCCTTTAAGTACTCTGCCTCCCCATCAGCATAATTTTCATGATAACTCTGTGGTGCACCAAGAATAATCCTTACAAGTGAATGCCAAATTCAGCCGTTTGAAATACCTGAGGCTTGAAATTGTCAGTTTGTATTCTTTTATTAAAAAAAAATATCTACCACTTATCTTTCAACAATAACACTAGTAAGGAAACCCACATATTTCTTTTCTACTAATGCTCCCACAAAAAAAGAGACACTAAACATTGAAATCCTTGTTTTTAGTTAAAACTTGAAACAGAGAAATTCTCAGATGCAAACCCCAATCATCTCATTCAGAGGTTCAAAACGGAAACACCATAGCTCCTGACCATGGCACACAGCCGAACTGCCTATTTTTTATGTTGTAAACAACTGTGGTTTCTCTGTTCAGTTTAAAGGAGATAGGAACATACTTTTAAGTAATTATCCGCCCTCCCACTTTTCTTTCCATGCTAGTTGTGTATTCTGACATTTTTGATAAATAAGTAATCTAGTTTTGGGGTGGCCTCAGATCTACATAGAGTTCCACTCTCCTCACTGGCTACTGCTCACTATTTTCTTACTTTTAAGACAGTCCATGACATCAGTTACATCATTCCGTGCTATTTATCTGAATGGCCTGGAGCAGTGTTATTGATGTCACAGAGTGTTCCTGCAGTACGAAAAGAGAAAACAGCAACTGCTATAGAGAAAGGGATTCAGACTAGTTACTAAGGCAAAAAAAATACACTAATAATTTAACACAAAAAGTCAAAATATATGAGAATATTGGTTAGACATAAAAAGAAAACAGGAGAGCATCTGGATAGTGTAAAAATGTTTTTCCTAGCACCTTTAAATTAAAAAAGACAAATATTTAAAAAAAAAAATCACAACAGGTCCACTGTCTCTGTCATTCTTTGCTATAAGCAGCAATCGGGCATAATTAGCATCCAGAAAAGGTCCAGAAAGCAGCGCAACTAAAATCAGCAGGAAAAACAACACTTGAAACTGCTGTATAAGGCTGGAATTCAGCATTTATTCCATATACATACAGTACCACAGTTAAGTGATCACTCAGAGTAGGAAACCCCTAGCACCTCGGCAAGCAGCCTTCCATGGGGGCATCCAAGTGTGTGTTTTTCTTGCTGATTTTGGTTGTGCTGCTTTCTGGACCTTTTTACTTATTTTTCTGGGCTTGCCACCTATGCAGTGCACCACTCTCCTCAAGCACAAGAGACTGAACTCTTTGGAACTCTCTGACAATTATTAGCACCCACTTGTGGCACCCCAGCTGCAGAAGAACTATACGCTAACAAATATCATGTATTTTTTTAAATGCTTTAACATTTTTCATATTTTTTATTTCCCAAACATTTTTGCAAGTGCCATAAGATATGACATGGTGTTACTTGAGCTGGGAGTACACTTCCAGGGTCTGACGGCAGAAGGCCTACAGCCTGGTGCATGCAATTATCAAAGCACAAACTGCACCCTGTTCTGTCTTAATGCTTACGTAATAACTGGAATGCTACTTCTACTCATGCTGTGTAACTCTAAAATAAATTTCATTCTCCCTCAGGAGTCGGTCAAGTCCTCCTGTCCCATGTACAGAACCACCACCTCTTTTAGAACTGATTCAAGCTATTTGCCAAACAATGAGGTAAGGTCCACAAGTTTGGTGTCATCTGGTTTGACAAGGCTAGGCTACCTGATATGTAACTGCATTAGGCAGCATGAGCATCTGCCTGTTTTAGCCAGGTAGTGTAGTCTGGGTAATATTCTACCCAGCCTGGGTTAATAACACTGTAATAGGGTCAGGTAATTTACAATTACCTGACCCAGTTAACCAATTATATTTACAGCTGCTGCAAAGTTGTGGCTCCCCCAAGTTTTGCTGCAGACTAGTGTTCAGCACTTGTGGGTTGAATTCTGCTGGATGGGGAGACGTCTTCACTCTGACCAGCACCAGTGCAACCAGTGGTAGTGCTCAGTGGTCAAGAATTCCAGTGGTTGGGTGAGCACTGAGCCATCTAGAAGCAGTCACTCAGGGAGGAGAGGAACAATGGTGACCTGGTGGCAGTTAGGGTCATGAGATTTTATCAGTCAGTCCTCACCATCCCTGAAACATGAGTCATGTGACCTGGGGCATGGGGTATAATGACCTTGTACTGCATAGCACATCAGCATTTGGGAAGACAAGCAGGAGACAGTAAGTCTACTGAATGAAGATACAGATAATGAGAGGCCCCAAAGGAACTTGCAAGCTTGTACTGCTGGTGAAATTGCTACAGGCACCTACCTGCAAGTGATGGAAAAAGAAAGCACACACAACAAACAAGCAGATAAAATAATAAATTAAAATAGGCAGAACAAGATGGGAAGAGAAGTAAGGAAAAGGAGAGTTAGAGAGAGAAAGACAGATGCAAAATATAAGGTGAGAGAGAAAGAGAGCACTGTGCTGCTGTGCTGTCCTTTGCTGGCTGCCAAGCTGGACCTGCCACAAAAAACAAATTGGGGTGGGGGGACAAGCAGAAAGGAGAGAGAGGTACTTGAAATAAGACTGTGTTAGATGCCTGTTGCACCTGCAAAAACACACACACATACACAAAGAACCAACTGACAGGCTGCAGTGCAAAAAGGATTGTGAAAGAAGGAGATCAGACATAAGCTGGATGGGAGGAGGCTCAGAGGAAATGTGAGGAAATACCTCTTCATGGAGAGGGTGGTGGATGCCTGGAACAGCCTCCCAGCAGAGGTAGTGGGTTCTAAAACAGTAACAGGATTCAAGCATGCATGGGATAGACACAATGGGCCCTTAGAAGTAAGGTAAGGGAGGAAGGAGACTGAAGATCGAGTAGGGTATGCGGTGGCACAGTAGGTAGGGAATATAGGGCAGACTAGGTGGGCCAAGAGGTCATTACCTGCTGACAACTTCTATGTTTCTATATTTGTAAATTAAGAGAGAGAAAAAGAGATCGGCAAGTGTGTTGGGGTGGTTGACTGTGCCTCAAAAAAAGCTGTACAGCAGCACAAAAAGGGTTTAAAGTAGGTATCCATTTTCGTACTCACATGTCTCGGATTCCAGCCCAAATGTAGGATTTAGGATTTATGGATAAACTGCAGCTGCTGAAAATCCTAAATCCAAAATATTTGGAATCCATATCGGATTCAAATAACCAAAATCTAATCTGATGTAGCATCCACCAGAACCTGATTAAAAAAAAACTCCCCCACCCTGTCAAATGTCTCCCCACCTCAATGATGTTGCTAACTTCCATTCCCTTCTCATCTGAAGCTCCCGTAAGAACATTTAGCAGTTACATTAAAATGCTGCTGCTGTTTTTCCGTTTACTATAACCTATAATAAACTCATTCCCCACCTAAGCCAAATCACAAGCCTCCCACCCCCATACTATTTCAGAATCCCTGACTGCAACAAACAACCCACAACTCAACATACCCTCTAGCCCACAACTTCCTCCTCCCCCTAGATGCTCCCAAATTGTAAAGGATATTAGGATTAATTAGTATTTATCCAAGTCGGGTCCTGCAGTGCCGTAATCAGCATGAACGCATATTCGGTCCCAAGTTAAGAAGAAACTGATGATGTCCTCCTGTAGTGTGAAACCTAACTGGCTGTTTGCAAGCCAGCGAATCCTGTGTATATGTCAGATCAGTCAGTCCTTGCACCTCATCTGGACAGAGCTCAGTGGGACCACTGATAATATAATATCGTAACCATCTGCAATGGAGAGGAATGATCTACCAATGAATTTATTGACTATATTAATAATAACAATCAGAATCTCAAGTTTACAGCAGAAATTGCAGAAAACAACATCACATTTCTTAATCTAGAACTCTGGATTGAAGACAATGGTAAGATCAGTTCTAAAGGGTAACGTAAGCCCACAACAGGGAATACTATACTGCATGCTACCAGTGCCCATCCAACCATCCTATCAATGGTATTTCTTAAGGACAATTCCTGTACCACAAGTAGAACTGTTCTAGGGAGGTTGATTTTATCCACCAGGCCAAGGAACTCATCAGATGGTTAGTCCAGAGAGGCTACAGAGAAGAAGACCTCAGATTGTCCCTAGAAAGGGCATCTCAACAAACAAGAGATGACATGTTGACTGCAAAAGTGAAACACATGGGAGAACAGCCATTTACTTCTGCATTAGAGTATTCTAAGCTTGCCCCAAGAATCCAAGAAGAAATAAAGGGTGTTTGACTCCTTACCAATGGTAATGTAGAGTAGGGTGCCAAATCTTAAACAAACTATAGCACCCAGTTACTTGCTGCCACATTCCAAATCATATTTAAACTCTAACTGACTTCCCATTAGACCATCTGAATTAAATACGTGTGGTCACTGTTTCATATGCAACTATATAACAGAAGAAAAATGATTCAAATACCCCACAGTGGATGTTAGGGTAGGGTATAAGGAACTGATGAATTGTTCTACAAGTTTCATTGTATATAATTTGATCTACAGCTGTCAGATGATGTATGTGGGAAGGACAGTTCAAATTACACATGAAAGGCTGCAGGAACATATCAAAGACATAAAACATTGAAAAGCTCTCTGTAGCAAAATATTTCATTATATGCAGATGATTCTGTTGGTTTTTCCTGAGCCATCTGGAGCAGTCCATCCCACACCCCACACAGCTATTGGAGTCTTTTGAGCAGGTCTTGAAATCAAAATCAGTTATGATAAATCAAAACTATTAAGTGGGACTTGTCCAAGAAACTTCGAGGTGACTACCCTTTGCATGGGCAAAAATTAACCAGATACAGTGCATCAAGAATCCCAATTAATATAGATACTTCAAGGTTATTTGATATTAATAAACTCTGGAGAGCGGTCCAACATGATCTAGCTAGATGGGTTCTGCTCCCATTAGCAGTGGCAGGCAGAGCAGACACAGGTGCCTCTTCCTGTTTGGTGCCTATAGCAATCCTTTTGACATACTGGATCACTCTGCTTAAAGAACTCAGAAATTCATTTGGGATGCTGTAAAGCTCAGGCAAACCACAGAATATTAATGATACCAAGGGAACAGGGAGGACATTCCTGGCTCACCTCCGGCACTATTACTTGGCAGGGCAGATGGTAGCTTCTTGCACATGGGCCAAACAGCAAATGGCCTCAGGCTGGTACAACATTGAAAATGTCACTGCAGGGTGACAGCCACTCTTCATTCTAGTCCTTGCCCTTGTGTCTACAACCTACTCCACTAATATCCTCAATGAATAGGTTAAACACACTTTAAAATGAAAAACAAGGTCAGGAAAGTATTGTACACCACTAAGTCACTAGGCTCCACTTCCCTGATTTGCTATCACCTGAACTTCCTCACACCCAGACTGGACAGAGGGTACGCCTCTTGGGAATGGAGAAGACCAACTAATTTTTCCTAGTTGCTTGAAGATGGGTCCTGTATGACATTTCAAGCACTAAGGTAGAAATTTATCCTAGCGCACACTGACTTTCATAGGTTCCTATATGTCAGGCACTTTATCCATACAGACAACAATAAGGCTTTGTTACTTAGAGATATGTCACCATGGGATGATTCTGTGTACTGGGTGGTGTCCCTGAGGAGGACTCAGAGATTCAGCCCTGCTATATATAAATTGCTTAGGTCTGCAAATACTGATTCCCTGGCCAATGTTAAGGTGGTCTGGGAGACAGACACAAACTGTACCATCACTGAGGAGGACTGGGGGTGGAAACTCCAGAACAGTTGGAAGGCAACTTCATCACCCACCTGGAGGGACTTTTTTGGAGGATTGTAGTTCTGGACTCCCAAAATTACCAAACATTTCCAATCCACCAACATTGATGCCTGCTGGAGGAAGTATGGAGGGGTGGGATCACATTGACACATTTTCTTGTGATGCTCCAAACTTCAGTCATTCTAGATGGCTGTTAGACATTGTGCAACTGAAATAATGGACAAAACAATCCCTGACTCATTTACTGACTGTGTACTGTGGTTTTCCACAGTAGAGTCCATGTCTGTTGGGGTTCGGTCCAGTGGCACTCACCTTAATAGTGGCAGCTCTGGAATGGTAACAGCACACTGGTAAAATGATGAACCACCCTCACTAACAGAATGATAAAACAGGGTATGCCAAATTCATCACATGGAAGAGATGACAGCACAATTAGATCCCAGGGAAGACAAACACCAGGACAGATAGGGTGCCTTGCAGAGGTGAGATTCTGGGGATCTGCTGGAATAAGGGATCCCTGTCTCTGGTAGATATCCTATTAGACATTCTCTCCCACACTTCCTTCATTATCCTACAGATAAAGTATTATCCTTGTGCTAATGGTTGCCATTCACAGATGGGAGACCTCCCTTCCCTTTCAACTCACAGACACAAGTTACTGGTTCTGTCAGTCCAGGTCCATTCTTAAGACACTCCTCATGCCTCACAGAAGGTGGACTAGCCAGGTCTACAACATGAAAGTTAGAAAAAAAGATAGAAAAAAAGAAAACAAAAAAGTACACTTTCAATTTAAATTTTATTTTTATTGAATATTCTTCTGTTTACTGCAGTATTTGAGGAGAATTGATTTATTTAAAGTCAATAAGTTCAGTTGTTGCAAAGTGATCTACTATAGTTGGATCAACTGCCAGTGATATTACAACGGTGATGGTAATACACTTGCTTTAAATTCAGGAATAGCCCTTTCTTTTCCCATGCAGAGGGTATAATATGCAACTTTATACTTTGCTAAACAGTGAACTGTAGAATTTCAAGACTTTATTATGTTGCCTGGACAGCCAAAGCCTGTACATTACTATTGTTCCCTCTTTTTATTGAGCTCAGTTGTATTATGGTGTATATCAAATGGCCTGTCTTTACAGCATGTAATGTTTTTTTTTTATCTTTGAATAAAGCTGAGTTTTTTGTTAGTTTTTTAAAAAAGCTGATCATATAATGCATTATACAGAAAAAAAAACAGTTTTCCTCCAAAAGCCATTCCTCAGGGTTTTAAGCTGACTCAGAAAACATTCCTACCCAGTAATTTCCTGCTTTTAAAAGAAGCCAAGAACGATGTTTGTTCACAGAAAACAATGGTTACACTGCAAAAACACTTGAATCATTCTTCCAGAGCTTGGCTATCATAACCTGCAGTGATGTGACAAAATAAATGGACAGATTACCAGACAGGAAGATAACTTGGGAGACTGTAATTGCTACTGTTAAACAGCATGGCATAATTAAATGTGTATTTTGTGAAAATGCAGCAGATTTAAAGATGTTCTTTTCTGTCAGTTTCTGTGGTTCAGGCATACCCTCCTCTGTCTATTACTGTTTAGTTCTGATGGTGCAAGCAAGGTACTTTGACTGTACAGTATGTAGTCCAACTTAACAAGCTAGTGCACTGACTGAAATTAGTATTACCTATTAAATATTGTACCATTACTTCTAATATCTGCTGGAATTTTTCTTTTCCATTTTTCTAATTAAGAAATGTTCTACTTGACAATACATGGTGTGATGTGTAGAACAGTACTCTACCTGGAGGCTGTCATAGTGAGTTATGTTCCTCCTCCTATGTCATCAGCCCTGTGACCATCCTGTCTATGATATCACAGCTGACGGGCTTGGTCACTTGTGAGGTCACAGTGAGTGAGGTCACAATGCTGACGAGGTATAAAAAGGAATATAACTAGATATGTCAGTCTCCAGGCAAATTATGTCTCTTTATATCACACCTAATAAATACTATCTTGTAGAAAACCTTCTAATGAAAAAACGGAAAAAGAAAAATACTTCAGGAAAAAAGGGAACAATAGACTACTTTTAGAAATTAATAACATTTTCTGCCTCTTATTTTGTGTGTGTGTGTGTGTATGTGCTACTAGCATTTAAACCTACACACTTCCTGAGAGGAGCGGTGTGGGTGGAACACAGAAAGAAGCAGAAAAGTGCAAAGATTACCATCTATGATTAATTAGTGGCAACAGGGATGATTTGCAGAGCTGGAAGATTCTTGATGAAAATGAATCCGTAACAGCAGGGAACCGCTTATGAACATTATGTAGGATAAATAGAAGCATTATCTTCAAAACCAAGTGGAACAACCCTCTCCTTCCAGTAGGGGTTGAGGATTATTAATTAGATTGCCAGACCATACAGCTTGCTAATTGGTGGAGTCACTGAATGCCAGTGAATGGATCTGGCAGAGTCTTTCTAAGGTAGTGTTTATATCTAGCTTCCTTCTAGCTAAGCCACTCCCCCTACTTACTAGATCTTTCTACAAGTAATTAAATTGCACAGCTATCAAGCCCCTTCAGCCACCTGAGATTTACACTTAGATAACTGTTCAGACAACCATTCACTACAGCTAACTCAGACAAACACACTTTTTTTTTTTACCCTAAATTAAAGGTCTCAGTAGAAGAGTTCTACTTCTTACAGTCCCAGTAGAAGTCCAGTCACACAACCTCCTTCCTCCAGGGACACCAGGAGGAAGGTGCTGACTTTCTTCTGAAACAAAAATGAACTACTGAGACAACTAATTAGAATGCACAAACAACAAAAAATAGTGTATTTGTACAGGTTGTATCTAATTTGGTGTAGGCTTAATCTCCAGGTGGCTGAAGCAGTAATATAGAATTAGTAATCTTGAGGAAGCTGAATACTTGCCTGCTACCTCAGACACAGAAGCTTGGCCAGAGGACACACCAGGAGGGTGCTGTGTGACTGGACTTCTCTACTGGGACTAAAGAAGTAGAACTCTTCTACTGGGACCTTTAATTTAGGGTAAAAAACAAACAAACAAAAAAAAATAGTGTGTTTGTCTGAGTTAGCTGTAGTGAATGGTTGTCTGATCAGTTATCTAGGTGTAAATCTCAGGTGGCTGAATGGGGCTTGATAGCTGTGCAATTTAATTACTTGTAGAAAGATCAAGTAAGTAGGGGGAGTGGCTTAGCTAGAAGGAAGCTAAATATAAACACTGCTTTAGAAAAATTCTGCCAGAAGCTTGGCAGAGGACACCAGGAGGAAGGAGTGCTGTATGACTGGACTTCTCTACTGGGACTATATTGCCCTCCTTCCTCCCCTCCATGCCCCCCCACAAAGCTAGTTCTACTTTTATAGGCAAGGATTTGACTGAAAACAGGAACTTCCTGTTTGGGAGCAGGAAGTGAGTGATCACAGAGCCACCAAAGACACACCATCCTAGAAGGGCAAGAGTAGCTCTCCGGCCCCCTCTAGCTGCTGGAGGTCTGCCTCTAAGCAAGTAAGGGGTATACTGAGAAATATAGGATCTTCTTGTCTCAGAACTGGACAATCAGGAGCATGAAAGGCACAGTAACAGTAAGTAAGTAGAGAGAGAAGGAAGGAAAAAAACAAACAAAAAACCCCAGAGGAAAGCATAAGGATTCCAAACAATAGTGAAGGGGACAGAAATAAGACATGATGGGAGTGGTGCAGTGCAGTGGCTGTGGAGCAGCAGTCTTCCAGGAGACATTCTGGAGGATACGGTGTTGTCCCATCTGCAGGCACCTCTCTGGGCTGAGGAGGGAGGTTGCTCATCTCCAGGCTGATTTGGCCAGGATTTTTGGGACCTCCTCTTCCATCCAGGGACCACCAGGGCCACTGCCATTGCCTCAGAGGTTGCCAAGAAAGAGGAGCAGTTGGACCACAGTGGGCTCAGGGAGGGTGAGGGTGGTGGAACAGAGATGCATCCTCTGGTTGTACCTCTCCACAGTTCCTATGCCTTTCTGGCAGAGTGTGGTTCCTCTATGGAGGCACCCGCTGTGGAGACCAGGGAGGATGATGGGAACCTCCACAAAGGAGACCCACAGGAGGGTGGCATGGGACCCCACAGGGGAAGGAAAAAACTCCTCATGGGGGACTCCATTGTTAGGAAGGTAGAACTGAGGGAGGAAGGGGAGAGGGAGGTAAGGTGCCTGCCTGGCGCCATGGCTTGGAGGGACAGGGAGTGAATCCTCAGGATTGCTGGAGCAGCTGCACAGGGGAAGGAGCTGGATGTCATTGTCCACCTAGGGACAAATGACCTGGCTAAGAAAGGGATCAGAGCAGTGCAGAAAGAGTTTGTGGAATTGGGGAGGGGCCTTAGCCAAGTAGCACGCACGATAACCTTCTTGGAGGTGTTGCCTGTCTATGGCATAGGAGAGGCTAGAGTGCTTCACACCATGGGATTCAATCAGTGGTTGACAAACTGGTGCAGAGCTCAGAGAGCTGGCTTCATTGGGGACTGGGGGGTCCACCAGGAGTGATGCAAACCTATACTGGCATGATGGGCTGCATCTGTCCAGGAGGGGAACCAGGATCCTAGGTGATAGGTTTAAATGCTTCATTGGCAAGCATTTAAACCAGCCAATGGGGGAGGCACTAGAAAGGAGCAGGGAAATCCTAGCCCTTCCTAAAAAAGTCACGGTAGTAAGTGCGGTAAACTCCAACATAGAAATGTCGATAGGGAGAAGGGAAGGGGTAAATGGAGAAAGTGACAAAGGCAAGAAGGACAGGGATGGGGCAAAAAAGGAGTAAGGCCATCAGGAAATGGAGGGTAATGAGTACCAATGCCTGTAGTCTGGGCAACAAGCTCCCTGAACTGGTGGCCTTGATGGAAGAGGGATGCCTGGATATCGTAGCAGTCACAGAAACATGGTACACAGAGAACCATGACTGGGATGTTAAAATACCGGGGTACATAAGCTGCAGGAGAGACAGGGAGGGGATAAGAAGGGGAGGAGTAGCTCTCTATGTAAAGGAAAGGATAAAAGCAACTGAACAAAACAGTAAACAGGGAGGAGAGGAGGCCGGCACTGTGGGTCACCTTGGAGACTGGAAATGGCACCACGATCCGCACAGGGGTTGTGTACAAACCCCCATGTCAGGGGGAGGGAATGGACAAGGATATGATAGAAGGCATTCTTAGGATGGCAGAGAAAGGGGAAATACTGTTGATGGGAGACTTGAATATGCCAGATGTTAACTGAAGCACATTTGCTGCAGCCACATCCAAGAGCAGGGCCATTCTCGATGCCCTACAGGTGGCATGCCTCAGACAGATAGTTTTGGAACCCACTCATGAGGGAGCAGTCTTAGACCTCATACTCTCAAATGGGGACAGTGAAAGGATCTCAGATCTAGAAGTGGGTTGCCATCTGGGAACAAGCGACCATCAAACAGTGTGGTTCACATTAAACTCAGCTACAGAATAAAGCCATACAAAAGTGAAGGTACTAGACTTCAGGAGGGCTGACTTTGGCAAGATGGGAGAGTACCTCAGAAAAGCACTAGCAAACCGGCAGAAGGAGAGGTGGAGCAACAATGTGGAATCATCAAAACTGCCATCACAGAGGCAACAAGCCTTTGTGTAAAGCAAATAAATCAAAATGAAAGAAAAACCAATATGGTTCTCAAAAGAGGTGGCGGGGAAAGTCAGGGAGAAAAAGATAGCATTCAGGAAGTATAAGGAAACACAGAAGGAGCAGGACAGAAAGCTGTACCAGTTAAGGCAGAAGGAAGCAGGGAGGGAAGTCAGAACAGCAAAGGCCTAAACTGAGGAAAAGATAGCCAACTCGGTTAAGAAGGGGGATAACACCTTTTATAGGTACATCAGGGAGCGTAGAAAGACAAAGGGAGGGATAGTGAGGCTGAATAGAATGAACGGTGGGTGGGCAGAGGGGGACAGTGAAAAAGCAGGGATACTGAATGAATATTTCTGCTCAGTATTCACAAAAGAGGAGGGGGAGGTGCCAAATTTAATTAACAGAAGCACTCTTGATAGGGGGTCAATCCCAGTCCTTTCACAGAAGAAAGGGTTCTGAAAGAACTCCTAAAACTGAAGGTGGACAAAGCAACGGGGCCTGATGGAATTCACCCCAGAATTCTAAAAGTATTAAGGGGAGAACTAGTGAAACCACTGACTACCCTTTTTAACAAATCATGGGAGGATGGTGTGGTACCCGAGGACTGGAGGAAGGTGGATGTGATTCCCCTTCACAAAAGTGGGACCAAGACAGAGGCAGGAAACTACAGACAGGTCAATTTGACCTCTGTGGTAGGGAAAGTGATGGAATCACTTCTGAAGGAAAGAACTGTTGAGTACCTAGAGGCCAGTGGGGCATAGGACCCAAGGCAGCATGGGTTCACAATGGGAAGATCATGTCAGACGAATCTAATTGATTTATTTGACTGGGTGGCCAAAGTAGTAGTAGACCAGGGAGGGGCTGTGAACATGGCCTACCTAGACTTTAGCAAGGCATTTGACACAGTCCCACACAAAAGATTAATAGTCAAATTAACCAGCCTGTGAGTGGGTCCCAGGGTGGTAGCCTGGGTAAAACATTGGCTGGACAACAGGACACAGAAGGTAATTGTAAATGGAGTTCACTCTGAAGAAAGAGGGGTTACTGCGTGTGCAAACTGTGTCCTGCTTTTACTGGAACGCCGCTCGTAAGCAGCTGGATGTGTGGACTACTGCTCTCCTTATTGCCTGGGACTACTGCTCCCCTGTGAATTGCCTGTTTGCCCTCCGGTGGCAGGCTTGCACGGTGTGAGAGGCTGTGCTGCAGGCTGCCTTGCCTCTTGATATCGGGCTGGAGGTGTGAGCGTGGGGGAGCTTTGATTGCTTCTGAAGGTGGGACATTGCCGTGAATAAGTGAAGTGCCGCTCGCAAGCGCGAGCGTTGTGAATGGCGCGAGCGCCACTCAGTATTGGAAAGTTTGTTTGCAAATGAGGAAGAGAAATGGGTTGGTTTATGATATGTTTTAATGTGTGCCAGGTTAAGTAATTTTACTTTATTTAGTTCTGCTAGGAAATGCTAAGTTGGAGCTTATCTTAGTATTAGCTTTTACTGGTTTAACGTAGGTTAGGTAGTTATTCTGTGTCATTTAGTTGTGTTTAAATAGCAGTCTGTGTTTATTGCTTGAAATGCTTAGGGATTATGTGGGAGGATCTATGGGGGCTAGGATTACCTATAGCCATTCACTGCTATATGGTCTACGTCCCTCTGTCCCTCTTCCTGTGTCTGATACTACCGCTAGACGTTGTCAGGAAGTGGGGTTTGTAGGGGGTCATGTTGATTATTGGCAGCGAGGCGATCTGGCTATGGGTGATGGTTGGATAGAGGTTGTTAGGTCCAGGAGGCACCCTGGGTTACGACGGGCATCTGGGAGAGGCCAGACATGGTTGGTGCCCGTCCCCAAGGAGTCCACCAGTCCGAGTGGCCAGGTAACCCGTGGGGCTGCACCACCCTCCAATCCTCTGAGGGGAGTGCTGTGCAATGCCAGGTCGATCAGAAACAAGACGGCAATTATTGCCGCCCTGATTTCATCGGTCGATCCGGCTTGCATTACGGAGACCTGGGTGGGTGATGATGCAGGCCCTGTTTTTGAGGCTGCGGTCCCTCCCGGGTATACCGTGGTGCACGGTCCCAGAGTGAATCGCAGGAGTGGCGGTGTAGCTATCTGTTTTAGATCCAGCCTGACCCTCGCCGTGCACCCAGTGGAAGATCCGGGTTCCTTTGAGTGTGTGGCTATCCATGGTGGTCTCGGCGCGGGCTGCAGGATATTCCTCATCTATTGCCCTTCTGGCCCGATGGGGGATTTCCTGCAGGAGTTTGCCGAGTTCACTGCTGGTGAAACATTGGGATCCCCCAGATGTGTTTTTCTGGGGGATTTCAATGTTTGGGTGGATGATAGAGATCAAAGATGTAGCGGCGACTTTTTGCAGAGCATGTCCTCTCTAGGACTGATGCAGATCATTGCTGCACCCACCCAACAGGATGGCCACATACTGGACCTGGTGTTCTCACTGGGGCTTGAGATCACTGATCTCGGGATTGATCGGGTTTCTTGGTCCGATCATTGCACGGTGAAGTTCAAACTTGGGGCTCCTGCCATAAGCCCTTCCCCACTGAGATGATTAGCTGTCACCCTTTGCGGGGTCTTACCCCTGAGGGTTTTTTGGCGGCAGCTAAATTATCTAGTGTGGGTGCTGCATGCGTCGGAGGAGTTGGTGCCAGGGTTGACACCTATAATAGGGTGCTCTCTGACACCATCAACTCCCTTGCACCTGTCCGTGTATGACCCAGAACTTCTTACCTGAGGTCTCCATGGTTTGATGGAGACCTCAGGGAGATGAAGAAGACGGGTCGGAGATTAGAGCGCTGCTGGAGAAAGTCCTGCCTGTAGGCAGACAGACTGGTCCTGCATACGCACTATTGTGTGTATCAGGAGGCAATCAATCGTAAGAAGGCAGTGTTCCTGTCCAGGGAGATTGCTGCTGGGAAGAATCGACCAGCTTCACTCTTCTGGACTGTAGGCAGACTTCTTCATCCTGTCTGTTTGCAGCCTGGGAGGGTTTTTTCCACTGAAGATTGTGAGGAGTTTTCTCGGTTCTTCTCGGACAGGGTGTCCATGATCCGGTGGGAGGCTTCTTCAGTTAGCAATACCATAGCTAACAGTGGTCACCAGATGTGTTCTGAGTGCACTCCGCCAAGTTGGGGGGAGTTTAGACCAGTGGAGGTAAGTAAGGTTATCGAGGTGGCAACCAATTTGAAGCATACCTTTTGTGAGCTGGACCCAGTGCCAACGCATTTCTTAATGAGATGCGTTGACTCTGTTGGCCCGGTGTTTGCCATGATCGTACGGTGTTCCCTATCTGAGGGAGTCTTTCCGGATGCCTTGAAGGAGGCTCTGGTGAGACCCCTTTTAAAGAAACCATCTTTGGACCCGGAGATCATGGCAAATTACCGTCCTATCTCCAACCTCCCATTTTTGGGGAAAGTGGTGGAGAAGGTGGTAGCACTTCAATTGGAAGAGCACCTCATGACTCAGGAGTTGTATGATCCCTTCCAGTCAGCTTTTCGGGCCAGACATAGCACAGAAACTGCGCTTGTTCGGGTGCAGAATGATCTCCTCAGGGCTAGAGATCGGGGGGACAGGACAATTCTTGTTCTTCTCGATCTCTCTTCAGCATTTGACACTGTGGACTATTGTATGTTGCTTGTCCGCCTCAGGGAGCTATGTGGACTCTCCGGTACTGTCATCAACTGATTTGAGTCCTTTCTTACAAATAGGAGGCAACGGGTTATGATGGGAAATTTCTCATCTACACCCAGTCTCCTTCCCTGCGGAGTCTCTCAGGGCTCGGTACTGGCCCCAATGTTGTTCACAGTGTACATGCTGCCTCTGGGGGGGGGGATCACTAGGAAGTAAGGTCTGAGTTTTCATTGCTATGCTGATGATACTCAGCTATATTTGTCCTTTGCCCAAGGAACATCCAACGCAGTGGATGTGCTAAACATCTGTCTGACCGAGATAAGTGACTGGATGGCCTCCAGCTGGTTGCGACTGAACCCTAACAAGACCGAGGTATTGGTAGTGGAGTCGAACAGAGTTTGTGATAGGATGGCCTCCGATTCAGCAACTGGACTTGTTCTTGGGGCTGTGTCATTGAAGACCTCCTCTTGGGTGCGTAGTCTTGGAGTGATTCTGGATGGGAACTTGACCATGGAGGCTCAAGTATCTTCCGTGGTTCGTACCTGTTTTTTCCATCTCAGAAACATTGCCAGGATTAGGCCCCTTGTTCCGCCTCTGGACCTCCTACCTTGATACATGCCTTAGTCACATCTAGGCTGGACTACTGTAATGCACTCTATCTCGGGGTCACAGGGGGACTTCTCCGCAGACTGCAGCTGGTGCAAAACGCAACTGCCTGGTTACTGACTGGGCAGAAAAAATTCTGTTATATTACACCGGTACTGCGTGAATTACACTGGCTTCCAGTCAGGTGGAGAGTCCTCTTTAAGGTGGGTCTTCTCACCTTTAAGGCCCTACACGGACAGGGCCCTGGTTACCTGTCAGCCCTCCTGACACCTACTCCCTCTGTCCGCCCTCTCCGATCCTCCAGTGGTGGCCTCCTGACCGTTCCTAGAGCAAGGTTGAAATCAGCCGGCGACAGAGCCTTTAGTGTTGCGGCTCCCGCTCTATGGAACTTATTACCAGCTGCGGTCAGAGAGGCCCCGACTACAGATGTTTTTAAGGTTCGCTTGAAGACACTATTATTTTCTCAAGCATTTGATGCTTAGATTATGATTTATTTTATCACCTGTGATTCTATTTATTTTGTTTATACTCATGTACTATGTTCTTAAAAATGGGTACGGCGCCCAGAGCCTCTGGGATTGGGCGTCTTTTAAATAAACTTGACTTGACTTGACTAGTGGGGTACCTCAGAGTTCAGTACTGGGTCCAGTCCTTTTTAATGTCTTTATAAGTGACATTGCAGAGGGACTGGAAGGAAAAGTATGCCTCTTTGCAGATGACACAAAGATCTGCAACAGGGTTGATACACAAGGAGGCGTGGAAAGGATGAGAAGAGACTTGGCAAGGTTGGAGGAATGGTCAGAAGTATGGCAGCTAGGATTCAATGCAAAGAAGTGCAAAATAATGCACCTGGGAAACAAAAACCCAGGGGAAGATTACACAATGGTGGGGGAGGTAGTAACAACAACAAACAACAAAAAAGGAAAGAAACCAGGGGGTAATCATATCAGATGACCTTAAGGTTAACAAGCAATGTGAGAAGGCAGTAGGGAGGGCTGGGGGTATACTGGGGTGCATAGGGAGAGGCAACACCAGCAGAAAACAGGAAGTTGTTATCCCTCTGTACAGACAGTTGATGAGACCCCATCTGGAGTACTGCGTCCAGTTCTGGAGACCCCATCTCCGCAAGGACATAGACAGGAGAGAGGCAGTCCAGAGGAGGACAACTAAAATGGTGCAGGGTCTGCAAGAGAAGCCATATGAGGAGAGACTAAAGGAGCTTAAAATGTATACCCTTGAGGAAAGAAGGGAGAGGGAGGACATGATAGAAACTTTCAAGTACCTCAGTGGAATCAACAAAGTCCAAGAGGGTAGCATCTTTCAGAAAAAGAGATGTGCAAGAACAAGGGGACACAATTTAAAGATGAGGCGGTTCAGGGGCAATGTGAGGAAGTATTTTTTCACAGACAGGGTAGCAGATGCATGGAACAGCCTTCCTGAAGAGGTTGCGGGGTCTAAAACTGTGGGAGAATTCAAGAATGCATGGGACAGACATAAGGCAACTCTTGTAGAGGGTAGGAAGAAATAGGCTGTTGGTTAACTAGGATCTGCAGCTTATCCTGTAGGAAGGAAATGGGCAGACTAGGTGGGCTAAGCGGTCTCATCTGCCGTCAAAGTCTGTGTTTCTAGAGTGCCAGCTGTTGGGTGCTAGCAGATATCTATCAGGATAATATACTGACTGGAGGTTATAGGTGTGCCATCGGGGCTCCTCTGCCTCTGGTCACTTTTTTTTAAATACATTTATTTTATGTTTTCAAAAAACACCACCGCCAAACAACTAACAATTCCACTAAAACAAACAAAATCCCACAACAATAACTATATACAAATAGAGAGTACACTATTCAAATACAAAATTAAACAACAATAATATACAGTATCTGCCAAAACAAAAAGCTAAGTGCAAAATTAAGCAATAAACCATGAGAGGGTGTGGGCTATGGGGGGATTTACCACAGCTGGCATGGCTTGGTGGCCAAGTGGTCAAATCCTCATCAGCCGTGGTAAAAAAAAAAACATCACCCACACCCTCGAGTGCGATTATACCATGTTCTTATTATTTTTTGTGAGATAAAAAATAAAATATAATAAAGGTTTTCCACAGTTTTCATTATTTTTTATTAACTTTATTATTCCGCCAGAAAAAAGAGTTCCCTGTTGCTAGGTGGAATGATATAATTTCCCCCTCCCTGCATGCAAGGTTTGTTTTTATTGATTTCTCCTCCTTTTGCCACACACACACACACACACGGTCTCCAGAGGTTAATAGGAATAGTTTGTGTTTGTGTGTGTCGCGCTAATAGGCTGCTGTCGCACAGCACAGCATGTGCTTTCAGGTTGGATTTCTGGTGAGTGGTGTGAGATGATTCTGTGTTCTAGGGAGCAGTAGGAAGTGACCAGGGTTGTGCATTTTTTTTTTTATATTTTTTTGATTTATATGGAGGAATGAGAGCAGGAGGGCACCAAAGAGAGAGAGTGCTAAATTAGCGAAGAGAGGAATGGAGTGGACCAGAGACAGTGACGGGGGAACCAAGAGGTACAGTGGGAGTTTCATGACATGATGGAGTGCAGAGAGGGAGCAGAGACTGAGCTTGAGATGAAGTGGGTGCAGTTTGGACGGTTATGGAGAAATACTGTTTGACTTTTTTTTTTCACTGTGGCTCCACTTTCTTGGGGGGGGGTTGTGCTTTTTACACTGTGTGCTTTAGTGAGTGGGGAGTCAGAGACCACTGGTTAGCGAGTATTTCAATATGGCGGTTCTCCGGTTTGAATTTCATGGGTCAGATGAATTTTAGGGATGGGGCTGACTGGCACCTTTGCTGTGGGTATTTCGTAGGATTTACCATGGCAGAAAGATGCCAGCCAGCCAATGATAGTGCAGGATTTTGGCTTTGGTATAGAGTCCATGGTATAATATAGAGTAAACAAAAAAGGAGAAGTTTCCCAGATAAGTGAAACAGGGAGTATATTATATCCAATATAGTGGTACAAGCTAAGGAGCGATAATAGGGCTATAATCATCTGGGCAAAGTATAAAGCGTATGTAACTTTAACCATCTAGATTCATATGTAGACAGTCTGCTTCTTGTACTAGTAATAAGCTTTTCCAGCTGGAGATTACTCAACAGTCAATTTAGCCACTCTGCGTATGTTAAATGATGCTGGTCTTTCCAATGGCATAATATCAGCCTTTTCAGTGTTAATGATAGCATCATAATCTGATCTTTTGCTTTTAGGAAAAACCTAGTTATGATCACCTAATACATATTTCAGGAGTAAAATAATCTTGGAGACCCAGGAGCGGATCCACTCTAGCTTTAATCTCAGTCCATAACTTTTGGACAGGAGGACAGTCCCAGAAAATATATAACAATGAACCCTCTGCAGAGCCATATCTCATACAGTTTGCCAAGGTGATCATTCCCATTTTAATTAATTTTTGGGGAGTGTAATATAAATTATGTAAAATAAAAAAACTGAGCCAATCAAAGTCTGTCTTGAGTTATATAACTAAGAGTATTTCCAAATTTTAGCCCAATTAAAGTTCGAGTCTGGAAAAATGTCTTGCCAGCATTTAAATGGGATTTTACAGTTTCAACACAATTGATATCCTGTGAACATGGTGACTGTGATTGAGTGATTGCAAAAATGGAAACTCAGTCACGGCGCCTGTGTTCTGGGCTACCTGGCAGGGTAGCGACAGGATACCATGCTGGGTGAAGGAGGGCAACAGCAAGTACACACACATGTGGGGTGGGGGTAGGGACCACACCGTGCAAGGGCGGAAGGGGAGAGAGGGTATTTGGGAGGTAGTCTGGTGGTTTAGCTGCTAAGCTGGCCATGTGGCATTGTGGTGAGGGTGGCCAGCTGGGGTTGGAAGAGTGCCAGGTTCGGTTCTGGGGCGGGCTTTGCTTTTTGTGTCCAGCAGAGTTTGTTTTTTTTAGTTTTACACACACCCCCGACATGCACCCCCCTGCAGTTGTGAATCTTTAGATAGGGAGGTGCAGGGGGCACAACCCCCTGTATACATACAGTCTTGTCTCTTCCTTTGGAGTCACCACGAGTGCATATCGCCGTTATTTATTTTCGGCGATGTACACTCACCCAAACAGTATGACATGGAGCCATACAATTCCAACAGGACGCCTGGTATAATTTTAAAATTCCATGGGGCAAAATTGCTCAAGGTGTTAAAAAGAAGAGAAAATGTAGTCAGGTGCATTTGACCAAGGAGGAGGTCCCATATGCTGAGAAACAGCATGTTTAAGTTAGAAATATTTGAAGTCCATCTTTTCTGGCAAATTGAGTTGAGACCTAATTTGTTCAAAAGGAGTGAAATGCCCATAATGTTAATAGATCTGAGAGAAAGACAGTGTCTAAATTCGGTAACCATCCAGAGGCAATAGGCTTGCCATCAATTTTGAAACTGTGGTTCCTAACAGTGCCACTTTACATTCGAAGATAAATTAATGGACAAAGCTGCAAGTATTTGTCTGTGTACTAAAAGAGCGTTCTCACTGGTGGCGCCATAGAGGAAGGGAAGGTCTGTAAATTTTGTATATAATGTTGATGATGGGGATAGGCCCTAATGAGCGGATTTGCTCTAATTCTATGGTATACCATAATGGAGTGTAAGAACTGTGACAGCCTAGATCATTTGGGTGGAGCCATTGAAAATATTTGCTTAAGTGTATAGCCCAGTAATACTGCCTCTGGTCACTTGGCAGCTCACTTGATATGGCAGGCACCCCTCACTAGTAGCTGCTGTCTGTGGATCCAATGTTTGTGAGAGCAACATAACTCATTTTCTAGTCACCTGGTAGCCTCCATGGATACACACCAGGGCAGTGGTAAAGACTTTGGGGATTTGGGTTTCTGATGCCATTTAGTGCAGATCGCCATTGGTTGTGTGAGAGTGAAAGGGATCAGTGGGAGGGAGTATCCTAAGGAACTATTCCTCCGGGGATGTTCCTGGGAAACCTGCAGCACACATGGATCTCACTAAAGTGTGTGTTATACTGTATGGGGTGATTTTAGTCCTGTTCCTGAAACGAAACGAAAGGAAAAAATTACTATGAACAATGCTGAAGACTGTGAGAACTGTGGTGCCAGATGTTAAGCTGCTGATGCAGGTAGGAGATAAGCCTACTTTATTTTCAAGGAATTCCATGCTGAGAAGTGACTCGGAGATGCTGCCTCTGGCAGATGGCCTGGGGAGATTGCCAGTTAATGCCACAGGACAGGCTGAGGACAGTGCTGCCACGCTGCTGCCCAACCCACTGTCAGGTGAGAAGAAGAGTCTGGTAAAAGTGAGGCACCAAAAGATGGGGTGGGCCTTAGCCAGTGAGTTCTGAATGACAGTCCCTACAGCAGTGCTGCCTGCTGCACCCCAGCTGACCTGATACTTAGGTGTCAAAGTATGTGTGATGTGTGTAATTCAAAGTGATTAGCAAGATGGAAGACCTAGTAAATTCAGAACGCAGAGTAGAGAGGACCTGACCTGAAGTTTAACCTCACCCACTGGTGAACTGCAAGGATTAAGTGGAGTCATGGGCCTTGCGATGGATACCTGGCACGAGGCATCTGTATTTCATGGATGTGTAGGAGTTTACAGTGTGAGTTGAGTGTGACTGTTTTTATGCTTGGAATAGTAAGTACAATATACATGGAAGTTGGCCCATGTAAGGACAAGCTTAATCCAGCTGAAAATGCAGGCAGGAGATAAGCCTAGTTTACTGTACATGTGCACCTGGAAGGGAGGAGAGCAAGAGGGGACATGATAGAGACCTACAAGTACCTCACAGGGGTGAACAGGATGCAGGAGGGGAGTCTCTTTCAAATGATGAAGAGCACCAGGACCAGAGGGCATGCAATGAAGCTGGAAAGGGGGAGTTTAAGAGGGATATGAGGAAGTACTGCTGCAATGAAAGAGTGGTGTGGACCCCTGGAACAGACTGCCAGTGGAAGTGGTGCAGGCGAAAAACAGTAGGGAGTTTCAAGCATGTGTGGGAGAGACATAGGGAAATTTTAATAAATAGGCATGGAGGAAGGCGGGAAGGATCACCAGAGACCATTTAGGTTCTGCAGTGAAAAACTAGACAGGGACCATCTAGACAGACTGGATGGGCCAAACGGTCCTTTTCTGCCAACGAAATCTGTGTTTTCATGTTTCTATGCATCCACTGGCAGTTTGTGAATTTAAAGGGATTGTTCGGTATTCAGGAAAACTTTCTAAAATATGTTATTTAAATATAACTCTGCTGATTATTTTATTAATTTGTATATATATTTTATCTCCTCTCATTTGTTGTAGTAGTAGACATTTCATTGTCCAGCTATGACATTCTACAAGTCATTACAATCCATTAAGAAGAAGTGACACCTCAGCATTATTTTAAAACAATATCACAAAGTAGCAGCATTTTGTACAAGTCATTGTTTTTGTCTGTGTCTGTAGCTTAGTTTTTGTGGATTTACATGATTTTCTGGTTGGAGTAACTACACCATTTTTGCTCACTACATCCATGAAAGTCTCCTGGACTGGATTTCTACAAAGCATCATTACCAGGTATCTGCATTTTTCATTTTAAAATCAACTTGTTGGAAGGTGTCCCAAGCAAAACATAAGTGAAGCAAGGAAGTCTGACAAATTCAGTGACTCTGGGCCTTGCTTGAATCCACATTTTCGTCTGACCTGACCCATGATCTGTAGTTGGGCTTTTCAAGACCTCTTTGAATGACAAAGACGCATACAGACAAAAGGATTTCACATCCTGCATATGTACAGGCAGAGTTCATCCCTTTCAGGAATTCTAACACATTCTATGACTGTGGACCTCAGCTGTTGATCATTTCTTTTAGCTTTTGACTTAACCACCAGGTATCAAACATTTTGAATTGAAAGCAACTCTTAATGTGCTTGTCTCTAAGGGCTATCTATCCAACAACCATGTTGAAGAACAAATGAAACTTTTGGCCTGTTCTCAAAACCACTGCAACTGTGCCCTTACAGCTCCTTGCTATTACTAACTGGTCACTACCTCATGCATCACCCTTATGGAAAGGAACCTGTTAAAAGGGCCCTGTTGCCCCACAGAAGCAATCAATACTGCTGCTGTTGCTCCTCTCAGGCAACATTCACCCTAACCCCAGCACACCACAACTTGGCCACAAGGTTACCACAGCAGTGCAGGGTCACTCTCCTTGGCAAGCATTAACATCTGCCGCCTTCTCTCCAAACTGATACCCTCCTGCCTGGGTATCCCAGCACAATCCAGACATCCTATCAGTGCTGGAAACATGGCTGTCTCCGAAGATACCTGACTCATAATAGCAATTTCGGATATGTAGTTTTCAGACAGGACAGACTTACCAAGAAAGGAGGAGGCTGTGCCCTCTACCTTAAAAGAGTCCCTCATGGGTCATGTCATGCCCGTGCCATCCCCGAAATGACATCCAAATCCTTGCTGCCAAGTACTTCTCAGAATTCATAACAAGATCCTGACTGTTGTCTCTGTCATATATCACCCAAGTTGAGCAATCTGGGCTTTCACTCCCTCCTTGACTGTATCAACTCCTGGATCAAAATACAGAAGTTATCCTACTTGGTGATTTCAACATCAACTGGCTGGCCTCCAGCTCGAATAGCTATAAGGATGCCCTAGCTGCTGCTAACTTCTCACAAATGGTCAAATCACCCACTTGAGTAAACTACAGAACAGGGACCTGTACACTTCCAGACTGGGTGCTAACTAATCGTCCAGAGCACATCTCCAAAGCAACAGTCCTCCCAGACTCTTTAAGTGATCATTCCCTATCATGTGTATCTGGACCAACAATACACCAAACTCCCCCAAAACTATTAACAGGAGAATGCTGACCCCGGTCATCTTGAGTCACTTAAAATACTCTTCATGAACATGACTGGTCACCAATTGATATAGCCCCGATGTAGACACAGCACTTGAATACTTTATCACCTGTTTCAACTCAGCTCGCGATGTTCATGCTCCGCTCAAGAAGGTGAAGATCAAGGGTGTCAATAACCCATGGATGACACTAGGCCTCCTTACACAAATGAAATCTCGAGACCAGCTCTGGTATCGTACAAGGCTACTGGCACCCAGACTGATATCCAGGCCTACAAAACAGCAAGGAATGCATGTACCAGAGCAATCCGCCATGAGAAGGCTAACTATTACAGGAACGCCTTAGCCAGCACCTGGAATGACGGGAGTAAGTTCTGGCGTAACCTTGCTGAAGTGACTGGAAAGGATCCCAAAACAACACCCACAATGTTGAACATAGATGGTACCATCACTCTTGACCATGTAATCATTGCCAATGCATTTAACATCACTTCTGACCTTAGTCATGTGCTACCCATCAACTTTTTGATCCCACCACAGTCAACCCAGCTCCTGTTAGTTCAGGTTTTCCACCAGGGCACCCTCCTTTCCATTTCAAAGCAATCCCAGAAAGCCTAGCTAAAAAACACATTCTTAAAGTGCTTGGAAAGTCTAGGGTCAGTGGCGATTCACTGGATATGAAACTTCTCGCCCTCACCATTGACGAAGTCCTGCTCCCACTAACCAAAATCCTCAACCATTCCCTCATGCTCTCCCAGTTCCCCCAAAAGTGGAAATTGGCAGTGATGACTCCAGTCCATAAAAGTGGTGACAAGACTCTCATGAACAACTACAGGCCTATATCCATCCTCCTCCTCTATCCAAAGCCTTGAACGGATAGTGGCTGATCAGCTCATGGAGTACCTTGTAAATACAGCCTGCAATGTTCCCAGCAGCATGGCTTCTGCAAAGGCACAGCACTACCACGGCACTCCTTGAATTCACCACACATATCCATCATGCACTTGATCAGGGCCAGTTGGTCGGCCTTTTATTGACCTGACTAAGGCTTTTGACACTGTCAATCACTCCATTCTCCTCAAACAATTATCCATTCTTGGTCTTTCAGTGAAACTACCCTCTGGTTTCAAAGCTACCTCAGTAACTCGGACCCAACAGATCAGGATTGGTGAATTCCTCTCATCATCTCTACCAATCCACTCTGAGTACCCCAAGGTTCTATCCTGGGTCCCTTGTTATTCAGCATATTCTGAACAATCTCCTGCCTCCTGCCATGACAGAATGTTACTGTATGCAGATGATGCAGTAATCTTCACTTGCCACACCAACCCCACCTCCTTCAGTCTCAACTACAGAAAAGTTTCACAGAAGTGGAAGACTGGTTTTGCTCACATAAACTCATCCTTAACCACAAAAAAACTAAAACAATGTTGTTCCATGGAGCCCACAACAAGTACAAGGACCATAAGCTCATAATTAACAACCACGAAGGTGTCACTCTTGAGCAGGTGGATATGTTTAAATATCTGGGCCTGACCCTTGACTGCTCCCTCTTGTATACCAAACACATTGACAATATCGCTAAAACTGTGAACTCCCGTATAGGGCTACTATACAAGCATAAACATTGCCTAACGGCTGAAGCCTTGAACCTCGCTATCCAGAGCTCTGTTATCTCAACTATTGACTATGGGCTCGTTATCTATGGATCTGCTACTGATACTGCACTCCGGCGCATAGCTGTAGCCCTTAATAAGGCATGTAGACTCCTTATTTCAGCTGCCCGCCTTTCTCACACGTGTGACATTTACGAGCAGGCTAACTGGCTCCAGCTATCCGGCAGGCTAAAGTACCAGACCTGCATCCTAGCTAAGAAGACATCACTGGGCCTTATGCCCCCTAGAGTCCAATCAATATTGACCCCACAGCGTGTCCACCGCCTAACTAGAAGATCGGACAGTCTAAGCTTTACAATACCTCGATGTCGGACCTCTCAAGCTCAGCGTTCTTACCTTGTCAGAGCCTCCACCTGGTTCAACTTGCTACCTACAGAAATCTCCAACATTGCCACGATTGGTGCTTTTAAGTGTAAACTGCATCAACACCTTGTGGCTAGTGCCTTCTGTGATTGCTTCTTATAATCCCCTCCAGGCAGACTACCCTCAAGCATCCCTCCTCACTGCCTCAGCTCCTCCTCCTCCTCTCCTACCCCCATTACTGCGTATAGGATGAATCTGTCTCCTTTCATCCCCCTTCTCCTCCCTTGCTGTTTCCCATCTACCACATACCCAACGCAATGCCCTCCCCATTTCTCCCCTCCTGCCTCTCTCTCCCATACCACCCCCTCACCACCACTCTTCTTTCTCTTTTTCCACTAACCCACTCCTAACAAAGCTTCACTAAGCTGCCTATGACTTGTACTGTATAATAAACTCACAACACAATTCCTTGACAAAGCCTTTGGCTGCTATTATTGTAACCTTATTTGTCTTTTTTTTTCTAAGTTCCATTGTAATGATCATGTTATGTTTTGTACCTTATTGTCTTGACGTGGAACCTTTGTAAAAGAGACCTCGGCTCAAAGGTGTCATCCGAAATACAAATAAATAAAATAAATAAATTACAATCCGAAAGGGACAATTTGGCATTGTTTAAAAACAATAATACAAAAAAGCAGCGTTCATTGCAACTGATGTTATCTGCAAGAACAACCTCTAGCCAGAGCCAGTAGGGCTGTGAAGAGCTACCTGGTGACCAAAGTTAGACATGTGCCTAGAAATTATTAAACACCCGGGTGTAACTTGACTATTTTTTGGAGGCATTGCACCAGATTTTCAACATGGCCTTTTTTGGACCCATTCTCATGAACAGTGCCAGTGTCATTTTGTTCACTTGTCCTGAAATGTGATTTCACAAAGCAAATGTGCTATTCTCCACCACAGGTGCGAAAACATTTTGGACAGGTTGTGGAAAATGACAGCTATACTGTTTTGAAGGAGGTGTTTAAAAATGGCAACATTAAAAATATGGAGTGAAAATATTAAAAATTGGCGACATTAGGAGCGTGCATAGAAACTGCGCAATTCACACTCTTAATGCAGTCATTTTTTGGAATTTTTTTACCAAATTTGCAACATGGGCCTTTTGGGACACCACCTCATGAACAGTGGCACTGTCATTTCATGACTCGGTCCTGAAAGGTGATTCCACGCAGTGACCACAAAATCACCTTTCTGGACTGAGTAACAAAATGACAGTGATAGTTTTCATGAGCTGGGATCCCAAGAACCCCATGTTGAAAATAAGGGGCAACAATTCAAACAAATGGCTGAGATATCAGCATAAGTTGAAAATCCCACTGAATGGCAGTATAGCACGCTTACCTTTGATTCTTCAGTTCATGGTTGGGCTTTTAAGTGCAGACATGTCACGGTCCAGAGAAGATGACAGCGCTGATCTCCTGAGGTAAGTATGGGGTGGGGGTGGGGAGGTAGGTGCTCAGTGGGAGGGTGAGGAGGGGGAAGGGGACTGCAGCAACGACGAGGGACCATTTTCTGTTTTAAAAGGAAAAAAAAAACGACAACAAGGGACCATTTTCTATTTTACAGAAAAACAAAGAAACAAACATTTTGGCACACTGTGGTGGGCTCCCAGTGTGCCACATGAATGGGGGTGGGTTGTACAGGATGCCAACACAGGGTTTGGGCACCCCGATGTCGGGAACATCTTTGGGCACACGGGGTGGGCTCCCAGTGTGCCAGTTGAGTTGGTGGGGGGGCACCGAATGCCACAAAGCTGGTGGCCCATGTCGGGAACATCTTTATGGTAAATGTCATTTTGCCATTTGCAACATGGTGGCACCCGCAGAACTGCGCATGAGCATGAGTCACGAGCATGTGCAGTTCATGCACTGGAATGTGGACATAACAGCTGAAATAGTGTGGCTGTTATTCCATAGTGGCCAATCGTGGTGGAGTGGTTCAAGCTCCATTGGGCTTTCAAAGGATACTTCCAAAAGTCCAATGGAAGATTCTACAATTGGCCAATTTTTAGAGCTACTGAGCGATCGCAATTGTGCTCCGCCCACAGCCCTAAAAAAGGATCTTTTGTCTCTAGGTCCTAAAACTTTATCATTCTGGGCAAGGGGAGAGTGGGAAGTGAGGGGAGGAGAAAAATGACCACTAAGAGACTTGGGCCCTGATATTTAAATGTGTTCACTTGCACCACGTCAAACACAGCACCGCATGTGAATATCGTGCAACCATCAAGGCACCATATTCATACAGGTAGCATATGCTGTAAGGCATGTGTTGCTTGTGTGAATATTGAACCATGGTAGCACCGTACAAATTGCAAATGTTCAATGCACCACAGCCCCTGCTGGCAATCAGCACCTAGGAGCAAAGTGAGACAGCACGTTGTAAACGGGATAGCGCCTTTACTCCTGGGAGCCATATTCCATGCTAATGATGGACAAGGTGCTAAGAGACATCTGTATGTGATAATGTGGCCAGTAGCAGCTCTGCACAATGCCTTCATGCACAAATGTGTGGCAGCATTGTGCAAAGCCTCAGACACTGGCCCCACCCTCACCCAATCCATAACGAAACACCCTGGCATTCTAGTGCCCTCCTTCACCCAATCAGATTTAGAAAGGGAAAGGGATTCCAGGTTGCCAGGTTTAGACAGTCTCTATAATTGGGTCATCCATTAGCACCAAGATAAATGTTACAATGAAAAATAGATGGATGAATTCCACATTAAGTATAATTTCTTAGAAAATTTTTTTATACAAGTCTCATTACACAAAAGAAGGGCAACAGTTTCGTGGTGAACCCACTTCATCAGGCCACTGTGTTGCTAAAATAGAAACAAAAACATAAAAAGACATTTTAATTATGTAATGATATTAATTATTAAATGAAATAAGACCATTTGCACTAATCATGGATCACAATATGCTGAAAAATCTCTATTAGCTTGTAAAATCTCACACAATTGTCACAAATGTCAATAAATTATTGTAAATATTTAATTTATTGTAAATGTCTCATTCTGAAATACACATATCTGAACTGACTATTGCATAGTAATCATGAACCATAGAATTCTATGTATATAGATACATTATTACCTTAAATATCTATTGCTTGTTTTCCAATAAAAGAATCGAGTCCTATTTTGAAGTTATATTGAAGGTAACCATATTTTATCTCGCTATGGGGTCTCTGGACTCGTATGGTAAAGCTTCAAAGTAAAAAGAAAATTAATAATTTGATTTTGAAAACAGTTAGATAATAAATTAAGTTTAAATGATTCTCAAACAGCTTACCGCTAAGTGTGTGGTGTATCAATTATTTGATTATTAGGCGCTCATCTCGGCGCTACAGAATAATAAAATCAAAGATTAAGTACCTTAAAGGGTGACATTCTATCAATACTAAATGCCACTTTCTCCATTCGAAACACTGTCAATACAATGTATATCGAGACTATGCTGTTGTCTTTACCTAGTTCAAATTGGTTTAATATTTCACACTCGCTCTTACGGTATCCGTGTAAAGTATATTTCAAACGTTCACTTAAGGCTTCCTAATGTATGTGACCTCAATTCTGAAAAATTATCAACAAAGAATATATATTAATAAAAATTAAAATATTTTAGGAAAAAGGGGGGGAGTTACACATAATATATATGTTGCAATACCTCAAAGTGTAACAGTGGGCTTGTCACGAAGACAGAATCTTACTGGCATTAACACAGTTTCCAAATAAAGTTTCTGCTCTCTCTCGAGTATTCGTTTTTCAAAATGGAGCATCTCAGCACTAAAACAAGAATAAAAATATTCTTAACTCTTTTACATATTCCAGGATGCCAGACTATTAGCGAAATGTGTCAATAATTACTTACTTTCAAATGGAGTAACTGGCATACCGTATGCCTCGCTCTGCCATTATCAAAGAAAAAAAGAGTTTCTTTTCCGGGTTTCCGGCAAGATTTAAAGCGGTAAGGATACCTGCCAGACAGTGTGGATGAACAACATATGCCATTGCTGGGGCTCCTGTTGCAGGTGAGTAACCTGTATTTAAGTCTCTTCCTTCCCCATGTGTGCCATATTTATCCACTGGTAAGGTATAATTGATTTGTCATATTAACTGCTTTCCCTTCCCCTTCTACTCCTGGCTTTATCTATGCTTACGCTCCACTGCTACTCTATCAAATCACTCCTCCCCCCCCATATCAGTGGTAGTCTGTTGTTTGTTCTAGCTGCCAAAATATATGTATTGCACACACCAGTCATCATGTTTCATTTATCAGTATGCAACCCGTAAGTCGCTTCCCTGTTTCATATCAAGGTTTACCACCCGCGGTCACCCTATGTGGTACCCTTGTATGTATATCCAGCCTGTATCATGTAACGTGCATTTCATGTATATACTGTTATTACCTATCTGTGTTTGTACTTTGGTGAATATTCAAAGGGTTGCGCCATGCGCAACAGGGTTCTTTGTCTTTGCAAGTCCTACATTGCGCCATTCTGCGATATTCAGCAGGAGGCAGTTACGCCCACTGACAACAGGTTGCGAACAGCTAATGCAAATGAATGCATGCTCACAGGAGGGGAGGAACTATGCATAAACCGCGCAACCCGATATTCAGTCGGGTTGTGCAGAGTTGTGCATGTGCAACCCCAACCTGCGCCTGCACAACCTTGAGCCAGGATCAGTTGAGGGCCACCCAGGTGAGCTGCTGTCTTGCAGGTGCAACACAGCAGCTGCCACCCCTGGCTGGCCCCCAACTCGTCCCGTGTTCTCATCAGTTCCCCATCTCGGCATAAAAGCATGATCTCTCATTTCGGTTCTATCGCGGCACAAAGTAACATGACCTCGGTTCGACCGCCGGCATAGCAATACGAACCCTTCATTTCGGCGCGATCGCTGGCAACAGCACATGAACATTCACAAATCTGACCGTCATACGGTATGGGCTGCATGCCCATTGGCTGTAGCTCTGCACCACGGGCGGCAGCCCCACCGCATACAGTCAGCAGGCGGCGGGCGGCAGGCGGGTGGATGCTGCCGCCACCGCCGCCGGGGAGTGGGTGGAGGAGCTGTGGGTGGGTGGTGGGGGACACTAGACACCAGGGAGATGTTTGGGGGTTGTAATTTGACATTCTGCCCGCTGAAGCATTACGTCCACTGACCACCTGGGAGATATTCGGGTTGGGGGTTTTTACATTCTGCCCGCGATCGGGCACTGGGGGTTGATATCGCTCTGCCCGCGATCGGGCTTCGAGATGTGTGGGCGGGGGTTCATGTTACTTTATTGCCCGTGATTGGGCTTCGGAGATGTGTGGGCGGGGTTTATAGACATTTATTGTCATCTATCGGGCTTCGGGAGATGTGTATGGGGGTTCATAATATTTATTGCCCGCGATCGGGCTTCGGGAGATGTGTGGGCGGGGTTCATGTTACTTTATTGCCCGCGATCGGGCTTCGGGAGATGTGGGCATGGGGGTTCATGTTACTTTACTGCCCGCGATCGGGCTTCGGGAGATGTGTGGGGGGGGTCATGATACTTTCTGCCCGCAATCGGGCTTCGGGATCTGTGGGGGGAGAATGTATACACAGAGATACTGCCTGCAATCGGGCTGCAGAGTGCGTCGGTCCCCGACGGCTGCTGCCTGGCAGGGCGGCCAGGCGCAAGTCCTCGGGATCGGTGCACCTACATACACGAGAGGCAAATGGGGAAGCTTACAACAGATGCAAATGGCCTCTGCCTTGCATAAATTATGGCCCCATTTGCATGTCACCTTTTGAATATCGGAAATTTGCGCATGGCGCAATGGTACTTGCGCCACTGCAAGTTTAATGCTCAACTCTGGCAACTTGCGGTGGAGCAAGTTCCACTGCGCCATGCGCAGTGGCTGTGGCTGGGGGGTGATATTCAAAGGAATTGCTCAATAGCGCAACTCCTTTGAATATCGCCTCGGCCACACCCCTGCGCAACTATTTTGAGCAGCGAAGGGGCTTGCACCTCAGAATGGCGCAGTTTGAATATCTGGGCCTAAGTGTTTATGTCCCAGGACCTCCTTGTGAATGAGCTTGCTCAATGGAGTTTTCCTGCAATAAACTTGAACTTGAACTTGAACTTTAAATCTCGCGGCTGGTGGGGGGAGAACAATATGTCAGAGTGACGTAAGTTACCTGATTACAGGTTTTAAGGTAGCCTCTGACCATAGATGTTAAGCTGAGAGTGCAGCTGAATGGTACTGTGGAGATCACAAACACCTGAAACACAATGTCCATGCTGACTCCTGAGTCAGGGGTTCGCCCCCCCGCCACAGGAGTTTAGATCCTGAAAGATTTTTTTATTATTATTAGATTTATAAAATCTTAATAAATCTATATAAGAAATCTTTTTTGTTTATTTATTAGTATTCTGGACTCGTCATATGAACTATGCAATATCCAACCCAATAACATGTATAACAAAATGTACTGCATTACAAAAGAACTTAAATCAAAAATATCATTCTTTACTGTTTGTATTTAACCTTATGGAAGAACTTTCAAGTCCTGTCATAAAGTGTACCCAGTTACTTATGTTACACCACATTGAATGCTTGTGGCTGGTGGGAGAGGGAATAAACAAATGTCACACTTGACGTAAGCCAACTGAGATCGGGTTTATCAGTTGGCCTCTGAAACGTAAGTTGTCAAAATGAGAGTTCAGTTAGAGTAGTGAAGATTTACTATAGCCTGAAAAAAACATGCTCAGACTGTCTCCCAAGGTCAGGGGTTCTCTCCCCATCACCGATACATATATCCTATAGCAATTTCATTTTATAGAATGCATCTCATTAAAGAAATATACCAATTTAGTATATAATATGAACTGCCAGTCATATAGCTATCAATCATATATATACCCTATCACTGCATTTGTAATACAAGGATTCCTGGTTCAGAAATATAGTGGAGAAGTAAGAAATGAGGGAGAAATTAACTGAATAAACTGTATATTTCAGAAAAAAAGATTCCAATCACATTCTTCATTTAGTCCAACAGAAGGGTTGGTGGTATTAAGTGTGTAAATCCAGTACACTTCTCTTTTCCTGAGTACTAGGTCCCAAAATTTTATTCCATTATTAGGTTCTTGTACCAGTTCAAGTCCCCAAAAACGTAAAGAAACAGCAGAATGTCCCGCTTCTGTATAGTGTCTTACAACCATTGATGTTTCAACTTTGAGTCTGATGTCACTTTTATTTTGGCTGATCCTATGTCGTAGTTCCTGAGTACTCTTCCCAATATAAAGTTTGTCACATGGACATTGTAAAACATTTCAGGATCTAAACTCCTGTGGTGGGGGGCGAACCCCTGACTCAGGAGTCAGCATGGACATTGTGTTTAAGGTGTTTGCGATCTCCACAGTACCATTCAGCTGCACTCTCAGCTTAATATCTATGGTCAGAGGCTACCTTAAAACCTGTAATCAGGTAACTTACGTCACTCTGACATATTGTTCTCCCCCCACCAGCCGCGAGATTTAAACACGGAAAAGAAACCCTTTTTTTCTTTGATAATGGCAGAGCGAGGCATACGGCACGCCAGTTACTCCATTTGAAAGTAAGTAATTATTGACACATTTCGCTAATAGTCTGCCATCCTGGAATATGTAAAAAAGTTAAGAATATTTTTATTCTTGTTTTAGCGCTGAGATGCTCCATTTTGAAAAATGAATACTCGAGAGAGAGCAGAAACTTTATTTGGAAACTGTGTTAATGCCAGTAAGATTCTCTCTTTGTGACAAGCCCACTGCTACACTTTGAGATATTGCAACATATATATTATGTGCAACTCCCCCCCTTTTTTCCTAAAATATTTTAATTTTTATTAATATATATTCTTTGTTGATAATTTTTCAGAATTGAGGTCACATACATTCGGAAGCCTTAAGTGAACGTTTGAAATATACTTTACACGGATACCATAAGAGCGAGTGTGAAATATTAAACCAATTTGAACTAGGTAAAGACAACAGCATAGTCTCGATATACATTGTATTGATAGTGTTTCGAATGGAGAAAGCGGCATTTAGTATTGATAGAATGTCACCCTTTAAGGTACTTAATCTTTGATTTTATTATTCTCTAGCGCCGAGATGATCGCCTAATAATCAAATAATTGATACACCACACACTTAGCAGTAAGCAGTTTGAGAATGATTTAAACTTAATTTATTATCTAACTAACTGTTGTCAGAATCAAGTTATTAATTTTCTTTTTACTTTGAAGCTTTACCATACGAGTCCAGAGACCCTATAGCGAGATAAAATATGGTTACCTTCAACATAACTTCAAAATAGGACTCGACTCTTTTATTGGAAAACAAGCAATAGATATTTAAGGTAATAATATATCTATATACACAGAATTCGAAGGTTCATGATTACTATGCAATAGTCAGTTCAGATATGTGTCTTTCAGAATGAGACATTTACAATAAATTAAATATTTGCAATCATTTATTGACATTTGTGACAATTGTGTGAGATTTTACAAGCCAATAGAGATTTTTCAGCATATTGTGATCCATGATTAGTGCAAATGGTCTTATTTCATTTGATAATTAATATCATTACATAATTAAAATGTATTTTTATGTTTTTATTTCTATTTTAGCAACACAGTGGCCTGATGAAGTGGGTTCACAACGAAACTGTTGCCCTTCTTTTGTGTAATGAGACTTGAATAAAAACATTTTCTAAGAAATTATACTTAATGTGGAATTCATCCATCTATTTTTCATTGTAACACTCCTTCACCCAATCACCATCAGAAAATTAAAGTAATGCTACATCCTCCCTGGTAGTCTAATGGAGTCCCCCTCCTTCACCCAATTCTCAGTGGACATATCGATATAATGCCAAACCTACCTTGGATGTTTACTGGACCCACTCCCTCCTGGACTGATCTCCATTACAGTATTCATACACCCCTCACCCTTTTTACCTACCCACCCACTTAGCTCCCACCAGCGCCCAGCCCTCATCTCACAATGACTCACCATCCAAAAGTCCATTCAGGATTGCCAATAGATCTGCTGATCACGACCGGCACAGACCCTTCTCTCGCCATCTCAGCTGGCTGTCATCTGAATGATAGGCAGTGAGCAAGTGCGCAAGAGCTGTACTAACCATTTTAAAAATACTGCACTAGTGACTGGGCCATGAGGGGGTCCCATAGACAACCAGGGTGGGCTTGGCATTATATTATTTCTGATGAAAAAATTGGGTGAGGGATGGTTGCCTGCTACATTACTAGGGAGATTTTAGCATTATATTGATATTGTCAATGGGGATTGGAGGGTGGGAGGCTATCACTTGACTGCCTTGGAGTTTTCTTATTGTTATGGGGCTCAGGGTGGGAGTGTTGTATCAGTTCTGGCAGGACAGGCAGGGGGTCATGCACTACCATACGCATTCTTAAGGGTAGGGTTTTAGAAGTGGTTAACAGTGCTGCAATGGCAGCCTTTTAGCACTTCCAAAATCCTTTAAACATGCCACTGCACTTTGTATGCAAGGGGTTCCTGGTCTGCATTGGCATAGTGGTGCATTTAGCGTGAACACATTATTCACTTAGGGTCATGCTGGGGGCACCTTTAAATATGCCCACCCCTCCCCACACACACACACACACACACACACTCGGATATGCTGTGCCTGGTTAGCACCATGCTGCTATTCACGTTAGTTTCATGTTAACTTTCTGAATATTGGGGGTACTTGTTTCATGGGTTAAGTAAAGATAAGGGCAGACAAGACAAACCAATTGACCGTCTTCTGCTGTAAAGTTCTATGTTTCTATATTCTGTGCTTCTCCGATGATCTCCCAATCCTCTGTTCATGACATCATAATCATTACCACAGCAACAGTTTAACTAAAAAAAAAAATATCAAAACTAGCTGCGCTTCCTGCTTTTTATGTTTATGTTGATACAGAATTTCAGGATGAATCATGTTTAATACTTTTTGTATATTTTCATCCCTTTTTAGAACAAGACACTAATTGCATTTGTTAGTGAATGTCATCAACATATAAAGCATTATTTCCCATCAATTTGCACGCTGTCGACATTCAGTGATAACAGTGAGTAATATTGTTCTAAAGAGCAATAATGTATGCTTTAGAACACATTGAATGTGATACTGCTTGTAAACCAGTTAAAGAACAATAAATTAGGCTTTAAAACACATTAAATGTGATCCTGCTTGTAAACCCTTTAGTGAACAATAACGTATGCTTTAAAGAGCTAGTGTACTACTTGGGATTAATAATAATTTTCAGATGCAGTCAGCTATCACTTCTTATATCTCAAGTATTTTTTCATTTTCTAATTGTTAATTAGAAGGTTTTACACCTGGCAGTACTGGGGTGATGTGTGGAGCACCACTCTGTCCGGAGTAAAAAAAAGTCAGTTCCATTCCTCCCACTACATCATCAGAAATGAGACCAAACACCTTGAGGCACCACAGTCCTTGCAGCATGAGCAGTGACTCTCAAAAACTACCAATCAAAATGCAGGAAATTGTGACATCACTAGTAACCAGGGAGAGCCAGTCCCTGCTGCTTCATGTGATACTGAAACCTGACAGTGAGAAATGGTTCTCATTGGTTACCAGTGATGTCATAGTCAGTGTGGTCTCAGTGTTGATGTAGTGGGAGGAACAGAACTGACTTTCTTATTCCACCAGACAGAGTGCTGCTCCAAACATCACCCCAGTACTGCCACGTGGAAAATCTTCTAATTAGCCAACAAAAAGGAAAAAATACTTGAGATATAAGAAGTGATAGCTGCCTACATCTGAAAGTTCAAATTAATTTCAAGCAGTTTTCAAGCAGTACACTAGCTCTTTAATAACACATTAAATGTGATACTGCTTGTAAACCCTTTAAAGAACAAAACATTATGCTTTAAAAGCACATTAAATGTGATCCTAATAAACCCTTTAGTAAACAGTAATGTACAGTATGCTTTAATAACACATTAAATGTAATTTTGCGTGTAAACCTATATCAATATGATCCAACAAAAGTGAGGAAATAAGCCAGTGTCTAAAGTAGCTGACTAAACTGTGTGCCTCATATCAGTTGCAGTACATGTAAACTCAGTAGTGTAGTATGGTGACGCATAACATAGTAACTACATGCAAACCACCTTATGCAGTGGGTGGTTGTCCAAATAACACCAATGGAAACCAAAATATATTTCAGCCGCTTTTGAGTTTGGTTTGGGGACTTTCAAGAGAAGTTCCATGGAGGAACATGGTTGAATGAGGTTTTGTTGGACTGCACCATGTTAAATAATGATCTGCATAGCCCAGAGCATTTACAATATTCTGAATTATAATTGTTCAGTTGTAAAGTTGGCTTGCTAAACTATGTGCATGCACATGCAAATATTTTGTCATTTCTGTTTGGCTAATTATGAATGAATAACTGAAACTTGCAACCTGTACTCCTGCTGACAGAGTCTGGAACCACAAGTAAACCAAGGATTGCACCTAAAGGAGCCTGTCCTGGAGGAGACTTTTTAAAGATCCAAATAAATAAAGCCATTGGGCATTCAGAGAGGTAATTGTGAAAGCAGCGTGCAAGTGGTGACGGTGTGTGAGACTTGGTATATTTAAAGCAAGGTGACAGATGCCGTTAGTAAGGTAGAAGAGGTAATAGTAAAATTTTTATTTATGTGCAGAAACGCTAATCCAGGGATCAAGGCTGAAGGTGGGGGCCACATAGTTTTGTTTACATAGAAACACAGAAAACATGAAAGCAGAACAAGTCACATAGTCCATCCAGTCTGCCCAAGGTCCCTATGTATGTAAGCATTAAGCCATGAGAAAGGAGGCTTCTGCTAGGGAATTTATTGATGGTCCAGCCTCATGCTCCAACCACCCAACCATGCATTAATTCCCCAGTAGATGCCTCATTTTGAGTGGCTTAATGCACTTGTAATATGGCAAGTGTTTCCAGAAATAAGCAGATTTGTTGTTTGTAATGTTTACTTGTAATGCAAAAAAAAAAAAAGACACACAGTTATTATATTTCTTATCTTTAACACTGTCTTGATAGCACACATTCTGTTGAATGTAGCCTGTATTACATATATTGTGAGTGTAGGGAGGCATTATTTTACAACATTTTGATTTAAGTGCATGGTATTTATTGCCAAATGTACTTTTATAATTTTCACTATTATGGTGCTTTTTCTCCTAACTTAATGTCTTGATCGGTGCTAGATACTTTGATTTTCATCAGAATGTATTACAAGATATGGGTTGCACTGCATGATGGGACAATGCTGGGGTACATTTTCATGTTTTGTTCCTGCAGTTCCCTTGGCAGGCCAACAGATGGCTGTGATTGCTGATAACTGTAATGTAATATATGGAGATGGCCATATAATACTATCCTACACCATACAAAAAATCCTAGTAATAGCACAGTACCCAAAGTGATAATATCATCGTTGATAAGTGATAAAACTATCGTTCAGAACTCGTAATACTATCAATCGAGCTCTCGACGATAGTATTATCACCAAACCTGAAGAGCGCAGCCTCCAAACACTTCAGTGCCATAGGCCTTTTCCAGACATCCCCATGGCAACCTCTTACCATGCGTGGTGGCATTTAGAAAACCACACCTCCTGATTCTACATCGTTTCTCTGTGGGCGGGCAAAACCGTGGAAAAAACATGGCGCCCGTCTCTCGCTTAGCGAGAGAAAATCGTCCCTTCACTCCAGTACCACTGCTTTCCTACATAATCATGCTGGCTAATCCTACCTACACCGAAGGAAAATATCAACTTAAGGTAGGACTGTGTACCAAACAAAACTTGATCACGAGAGATACGGAGTGAGTGAGCGAGCAGGCGTGACACAAAGGGATGGGGGTGGAGGCGGAGACAGTCATTGTCTGACTTCTCACTTCAAGAGAGCCTGCACTCACAGTACCACAGAAATAAAACTCTCCTCCATATATTACAAAAAATAAAAAATAGGTGAGTGTCTATTACTCGGGAGAAATACCATCTCGAGCTTCGCTCTCGAGGTTTCCTTGTCCCCAGAACCTCTCGATGGTATTACTCTCTTGTAATAGACACTCACCTATCTATTATTCTATTTATCATGAGAAGAAACTGAACAATTTTCAACCAGTAATTCTATACATATTAGCTTTACATTTACTAACATGGTGCTTTTCCTCCTAATTTACTGTCAGGATTGGTGCTACATACTTTGATTTTTGTCTGTGTGTAATACAAGATATGGGTTGCACTGCATGATGGGACCATGCTAGGATATGGGTTGCACTGCATGATGGGACAATGCTAGGGTACATTTTCATGTTTTGTTCCTGCAGTTCCCTTGGCAGGCCAACAGATGGCTGTGATTGCTGATAACTGTAATATCATGAGTAGAAACTGAACAATTTTCAACCAGTAATTCTATACATATTAGCTTTACATTTACTAACATGCATACCTCTCAACCTCCTGCCTCACAAATCAGGGACAAGGCTTAAAAAAATCAGGGACAAAGGACCAAAATCAGGGACATGTCTTCAAAATTAGAGATATCCACCCAGAAAGCTGGTAGAATATTGGGCTTGGGGCAAAATGCATTTTCTAAAGAAGAACAAGTCTGTAACTTTAATGCCTGACATTGTTTTGTGCTTACAGTCCCCATTGTTTAGCCATAAAAACAGACATTTTAGGAGGGACAGAGTAAAATTTTGAGGCAAAATCAGGGACATCCCTGAAAATCAGGGACACTTGAGAGGTAAGCTAGCATGGTGCTTTTCCTCCTAATTTACTGTCAGGATTGGTGCTACATACTTTGATTTTTGTCTGTGTGTAATACAAGATATGGGTTGCACTGCATGATGGGATCATGCTAGGATATGGGTTGCACTGCATGATGGGACAATGCTAGGGTACATTTTCATGTTTTGTTCCTGCAGTTCCCTTGGCAGGCCAACAGATGGCTGTGATTGCTGATAACTGTAATATCATGAGTAGAAACTGAACAATTTTCAACCAGTAATTCTATACATATTAGCTTTACATTTACTAACATGCATACCTCTCAACCTCCTGCCTCACAAATCAGGGACAAGGCTTAAAAATCAGGGACAAAGGACCAAAATCAGGGACATGTCTTCAAAATTAGAGATATCCACCCAGAAAGCTGGTAGAATATTGGGCTTGCGGCAAAATGCATTTTCTAAAGAAGAACAAGTCTGTAACTTTAATGCCTGACATTGTTTTGTGCTTACAGTCCCCATTGTTTAGCCATAAAAACAGACATTTTAGGAGGACAGAGTAAAATTTTGAGGCAAAATCAGGGACATCCCTGAAAATCAGGGACACTTGAAAGGTAAGCTAACATGGTGCTTTTCCTCCTAATTTACTGTCAGGATTGGTGCTACATACTTTGATTTTTGTCTGTGTGTAACACAAGATATGGGTTGCACTGCATGATGGGACCATGCTAGGATGGATCTTCATGTTTTGTTCTTGCAGTTCTCTTGGTAGGCCAACAGATGGCTGTGAAACAATGCTAGCACAGCACTGTTTTACAGCCATCTGTTGGGCTGCCATGGGAACTGCACCTGAACAAAGATTTACTCTGGTTCACAAAGGTACAACAGGAGCAACCAGGCATTACTAAGGAATTAATGCATGGTTGAGCTTTGGTCATATGTGGCAGTCTAACCAATCTAAATAGCTTCTTCAAGTACACTGTGTATTGCCATGTTACAATGTCATGTAATGCCCTCTTCCTGCCATAAGGGTGAGTCAGACATTATTGATACTCGGAGGAAATGTATATAGTTTGTAGAGTAGAGTAGATAGCTAGGGGTCAATAGTTAGTGCTCCTCAGGGGGAGGAGCTTGAGAGAATACATAGCGAGGACCAGCCTTTTTAGGTGGTTGCTCCCTGGGCAGCTCCATGACAGGGAGGTTTCCAAGGGACCCAGCAGAGACCATGCACATGGTATATCAGCAGCACTAGCTGAAAGCCCCAAAGAGAAACTGTGTTCTGAAATAAAGGTCCATGTGAACTGGAAAACAGAGTAATCCCTATGGATAAATTACTACTATGGGGTAGAGAGACTCCTTGAAACATATGATGACTACTGAGGTAGGATATAAAGCTCTTTTAAATGAACCCAAATTGAACTGTTAGAATCATTTTGGGCATCCAAGTCCTAAACATGGTTGCTGTAAGTGTGGAGAGGTGCTGCCTGCACCAAATAAAGAGCTCCTGAACTTAGGACACTCTTATTTCCACATAATATTTGTGTGGTATCAAAAACAAAAAAAAAAGAACCATTGATGCACCCTGTCATTTGTGCCTGGACTAATCATTTAGAGATTGAACTGTTGCCTAATGGTAACCATTTACTTCGCAGGTCAGGAATGCATCATGGATCTGGGTCAGCTGTGCCTTAAAGCTGCCCATACCAGCCAGCCTGGTGGCGCTGAGGGTTGAGGCACTGGACGCCACACCTCACACCATGCCGGCTATCCGAGTTTGGGAGTCAGCTTGGTCTACTGGCAATTGGCGGGGAGGGGAGGTCTGGGAGATGACAGTAGCAGCCTGTGGGCTGCTCTCATCTCCCAGATTGGGAAGGCAAGTTTCCTTGATCTTGGCTGACACCAGATGGAGGCTGGGTGTCAGAGCAGAGGTCTGGGGGATGATGTTACATAGGGAGGGTGGAGGAAGTTGTGGTTCCAGGGGCATGTGCATGCCTCCATCTGCACCTGCTTGCCGTGCATGCCACAAATCCAAGTTGGGATGGGAGAAAACACAGAAAAGCCTATGTCGCTCTGTTGCCATTTATGATGGCTCCCAACACCCTTGGACCCTGCTTCTTGTGGATCCCCATTGGTAAGACAGTGGGGGGGGAGAGGCTGACAGGGTTGGGGGCTGAGGGGGCATGATGGCAGGTGCAGGTGGCATGAAGGAGCAAACAGCTCTACTGAAGTAAAAAAAGCTGCCCATACCTGGACTCAGGGAAGCAAAGTTGCCTGGAGGAGGCTGGATCAAAGTGGAAGAACGTTCAGAATGAAGGTTATCCACAGTGCAGCATTCAGTGAGTTCCTCCGCTTTCAGACCCATGATGCTCAGAAACATAAATGTCCATGGTGTGCATCACTCCTTGAGAGCTACGTACCATTACCAGAAATCTCCTAGACCAGGGATGGGTGCTTACAGGCAGCATACATTTGTCAAACAAATACAGAAAAAAGCAGAGGTCCAAGGATTGAGCTTTGGGGCACTCCAGTAGTAACTAGGGCAGATATATGGTATTGTCAACTTAATGCCTGGGACTGGTTGGACAGATAGCAGTTAAAAGAGCTCAAGGAAATACCATTCACATTGAGAATACTGAGCTTGCTAATTAAAAGGTAGTGGTTGCCAAAGTCAAAGGCCTTGGTCAAATCCCTAAAGGCTGCTACAAATATTTCCATCCTATCCACTGCTGTAAGAACATCAGCAAGTACTGTGAACGCTCTCTGTGCTGACCCTTTTTTGAAGGACATCTTCTCCATTGTGTCAATATGGTATCTTCATTTTGATACTCTTCTATCCTCCACTATCTCTTCTGCCTCTCTCTCCCTCTTCCACCTCCACCTTTTATCATTTATCTGCTGACATTTCTTATGTTTCTACCGACTCTCTCAGGAACTCTGGCTCCCACCTCTTCAAATATCCCCTTTCAAAACCTCTGTGGAGCAAGCTTCCTTTTCCTCCCATATAGTTAGTTTCCTGCACCTCTGGAATGACCTCCTTCCTTCTACTAACTCATCCACCTCCTCTCCTTTCTCCCTGAAAGCCTTACTCCATTAACTCACATTCCAGTCCTGCTCCTGTATCTGGACTGTTCATCTAAGCCTACTAGTATTCACCCCACCACCCTGTCTGTTCCTGCATATTTCATACAGGCCCAATGTAGGGTACTACTCATGCTTTCCACACTGGCAACTCTTCTCCTTTTTCAAACTACCACTGATTTACACTCATAGCACCTAATACGATATGTATATATAGTATATGTATTGTATATTCTTTGCAAAAAAAGGCGTTAATGCACCAGTTAGGGTTCAGATTAAAGTGACAAAAGCAGGGAAATGTGTCGTTAGCGTTTCCAACCCTAACTCCTCAACTCCACCCTCCACCCTCCAAGCAGAAAAGGAAAAAAAAACATTAATGGTTTTCGCTGTCCTGACTGTTGGCAAATCAGTGGTGGCATCTTCCTTGGAGTTCTGAAACTAACGCTCACCCCATTGTGATACAGTCTTCAAATGTACAGCACTGTGTCTCCCCAGATGTTGCCAACAACCTGTAGGACTTGCCTGAAGAAAACCATATCACATTTCACCTTATTTGGTCATAGAATGGGGTGAGTGCTTGGGCTGAGAACCCCAAGGATATAAACAGGCCTTTAAAATGCAGTAGTGAAGGTGCATATTACCAAGATACCTGTCCCAATCTAGTCAAGACGTGCAGGTGTTTTATAGAGGGAAGTGACTGTGGAAACATATTCAGTGTATCTGATAAACCTGTACCTTTTAGCAGATAGTGCATGCCTCCATGCTACATTTCCAAGTACTGTTAATATTCTTCCAGGAATGTCGAAGACAGTGGTAGTATACTATTGGGGTGAGTGACTGCTGACGAACTGCATTCCCCTAACCAAATGAAAAGAACTGGAGTGCTCAAATCCCTGTAGACAGCAGTAGGCATCCTAAAAATCAATTTACTTGAAAGCATCTGGAAGCCTTGATTGAGATTTCCCAAAGCCACGCTGGAGTACACATGATCACTGGTTTCATTCAAATACATTTTTAAAGGATCTTTTCCCGCATCTGCCAAAACCATGAACCAGAACAGCTCCATTTATAGTGTATGAAGAGTAGCAAAGTTCCTGATGATGAGTGCCTTCAGCTTGGCAAGGCCTGACTCCTTGGGCTGGATTTTCAAAGCCTGTCACCAGACTTGCGTCCAGCCCTGCACCAGGGCACTTAGGTTCTGGTGGTGCGTCAAACCCATCACTGCAACTGCGCCCAATTTTACAAGCTTGTTGTGACAGTTTCCACATATTACGAAAGCGTACACCAAATATCTGGTGCAAGCTCCACACTAATGGCCCCCTGGATTGCAACAAGTTAGACCAGAAAAAGTTGGAAAATAGAAAACCGCATTAGATCGTCGCAAACCCCGTGCACCGTATCATCACCACACTGGGGCTTGTGGCAATCTAGGGGTTTGGAAAATCCTGCCCCTATGTACACCTGTAGGTAAACAGAAAAAAAGACAGCACACAGAGACAGAAGAGGAGAGACTGCCATGAACAGCAATAAGAGCCACTTTCAGGCATTTTTAAAATCCCAAGGTGTAGCTCTACTTGCTAACAGTTTTACTCATTTTAAAGATTTCTAAATTTACAGGACAGCACTAAACAGCATTCTTCATATTCTATAGAAAAAAGGAAATGGATTGACAGGAAGGAGTAGAATAATATTATAAGATGTTGCAAATAAACTATCCACCAGTAAAATTAGTGCAATGTCAGGAACTTCACACTTCAGGAAACCTGGTGTCATTTTCCAGACTTTGCCCAACTTTGCTTGACAAATTAAAAAAAAAAAAGACTAAAATTGCCTATAACCCACTCCCTACCTTCTATGCAGTCTTTCCCATCATCCTACTGCCTCCTCAAGCATATAAATACCCTCTTCTCCCAACCCTTTTAGCACCCAAACACCTTCACACGAGTGGTGGTGAGGTAAAGTGTAGTTAGTTTTAGTTCACCATGTACGTAATTTCCCAATTTGCTAAAAGTCTGCCCCTCAACCCACAGCCTTTTGCCATCCCACCCACCTCCCCCCAGTCCAACCCTGTAAATGAAAATTGGTCACCATGTCCTCACTCCACCTAGGCAGATATCCACCCTTCTTTTCCCCATGGCACTCACACACAAAAGAGGATACTTGAAATCCCACAATGGGTGACCAGCACAGCACCACGTCAGCTGGCCACCATATAATGAATGAAACCATGTTCTCCTTAGACCCCCATTATGGGGGTCTGTGCACCTCGAACCGTCCCCCAACTAAAATAACTAACTCTGGGGGGGGGGGGTTAACAGCTGAAATCACATAAAGTGTGAAAAATAAAATAAATCCATGTGTCTGGGACCAGGAATTGAAACCCGGTCCCAAACACACTGCCTGCCTCTCTTGCTGCCAGTGGCTCATCCCATTGAGCCACGGCAGCTGCTTGCTGGCCCCCTGTCCCAGCAGAGGTCTTATCCTTTGCCTGGGAGAGTGAGAGGGTGCACTACCGCACATACACCCTTTTTCAGTTTTGTCCCCCACTCAATCTTCCCTACCGTGCTGTTCCAGATACGCGGTTAATAGAGCACGACATATTGACCCAGTAGGTCCTTATAGCAATCACCTGATCAGCATAGTGCACGTTTTTTCTTTTTCATTAGATGCCAGCAGGCTGAGGTGGAGGGAGGGCTGTGCCAGTCATCCATGGGATGTCAAGTATTCTGTTTTTGTTGGGGGGGGTTACAATGGGGGAGAAGAGGGGAAATGGGTGTACAGAAGGTGGTGGGTGATGAGTCAAGGTTCTTTTACTGGGTCGGTTTGGGGGAAATTGGTTGGACTGGAAAACACTACAGTGGTGGCTGAAAGGGTTTTAGCAAAATGGGAAATTATGTACTGTTACTACACAGTATATGATGAACTAAAATTAACCAGTTCTGTGCTTTAGTTTGCCACTACTTTGGGGGTTGGTTGCTAAGAAGATGTGAGATGGGGGTATTTAAATGCTTAGGTGGGGGAGGAGGGTGAGAAAGACTGAATAGAGGGTGGGGATGGGTTTAGGATTTTCATCCTTTTGTTTTTTATTTCACGTAGTGACACTTCGATGGTGAAATTTCACCTTTAAGGGATGAAGTGCTAGGCAAAGTACCACTATGTGAAGTCTTCACCTGACAAAGTGCCTGCTTCGCACTACATGAAGTCTAGAAACTTTCATTATTTCACAAAGCAAAGTTTATTGACTGCATATCTCTAATACCAATTCTGCAAAAAATAATCTCAGTTGTGTTAGAATAGCTGTTTTTATTGTTCTGGTTATATTCAGAAACCCTCAACCACCATGGACAAGCAGAGTGAGTGGTAAGAGTGTGGCTCTACCTTCATTTGACTACAACTCTGGGATTTTTCAGAACCTACTGTTGCTGTAAGACAGGTTCCCTATAATTTACTATCCCCTATTTCATCTCAAAATTTTCAGTTGTTAGAGATAGGTACTATGTTTAACAGTCTGGTCCAACATCACTGCCAACTAGAGGACAGTGTCTCAGAGAAGGAAGTGTGATCCAGTGGGTTGAGCCTAGGGATTTCCAATGTTCCTTAGAGTTTGCTATTGGGGGTACAAGCATATTTTGCTTCACTTTTGATTCGGGATGTGCAGAGGATAGCTGCAGTTTTGAATAGTTCTGATAGCAGCACTGTCCAATGGAGCAGATAGACTCAAAAAGTTCTTTTTACCAAAACCCTCCTCCAAACGATCAGATAAGACCAAATATTCAGTGCCACTATTCAACACCCACTCTTTCCAAATGTACACCCACCCTGCTAACTAACCTAACAAAAACAACTTTCCTTTATGCCCCAACCCAATCCAGGGGGAGCTTAAAATATTCCGTAAAGCCTGCAGAAGGCCTTGGTTGGCTAACCAGTGCCAAGTAACATTTGACCCTTCCCCCACACCAACATCCCACTACCTGCTCATACAGATAAATTCTTTTGTAAATAACAATCTGGCTCTCCTGCCATCCCCCAACCAGCTAGCAAGTCCCACTCTCCCTCTCCTCTACCCGCAGAAAGGACCAGTCCAGGCCGCCTCTTGGCTTGCACACCAAGTCTGTTCAACTGACTAGGGCAGTATGGCAGCAGCAACCACAAGACTCCCTCTTCATTCCTACAGTTAGGCTGTGCTTTACATGTGCAAACCTAATGCTCTCTCCTTGGGGGTGGGGTTGGGGGCAGGGCTGTGACAAGGGCATCCAATGGGTGCATATTAACAGCACAAATGCATGCATGCATACCCAGAAGTTTTGCATGCATCTAAAAACTCAAGTCCTTCAGACAAATCAACATGCAGTACACTGTAATGCCCATTCTCATTTATCTGTATCTAATGAGCATGTCAAACTGTGGCAGTGTGGTCTAATAGTTTCAGCACTGGCTTGAAAACCAGGAGATCACAGATTCAAACCTTGCTACAGCCAAACATTCACTGTGCAACCGTGGACAAGTCAATTAACCTTCCAGTGCTCCAATCCAACCAGCTCAGCTGTGGACATGGGTAAAAGGAAGGACCCCACTGGAAACAAGATGTTGCACACTCTACACACAGTGGTACACAACAGTTTTGTTTGTTCATATTGATACAGGTTTACATACAAAATCACATTTGTGGCAGGATTTTTAAAGGAGTCAGATGCTGACACAAATGCATGTTGCACCTGCAGCTGTACCTGTCTGGATACATCCAAACAGCCCTGCTGCTGTTTTTATGTTTGCTTGCTGTGCATGCACAAGCTAACGTCTTGTTTTGAGAATGGCATTTCAGAGGTGTGTGATGGTCAGGTCCAATGCAGCTCAGGCTGCTATGTCCTCGACAGTGACAGGCCAGTGCTCAGCAAGGCTGAACATTACACTGTTCCCTGGCTTCTTGGGTGGAAATGTCCAGTAGCTGAAAGGAAGGAGCTACTCCAGTCCACAGCAGCTCTATCCTTTCTTCTGCATGATGCCACTCTGCAGGTAGTTGTGTGGCAACATGATTAGCCTGCTGTCATCCTCCTCCCCCAATGGTAAAAACAGTTCCACCCTCTGCCAAGTATCCCTCCATCCCACCTCCCTGTTGATTCCTGTGCCCCATTTCAATATCACACCTTCTGTCAAGTATCCCTTGCACCTTCCCTCACTTCCAATGCTCCGTTTCAATAACCCACCCTATATCAAGTATCCTTCCCACCTCCTAGCCACTTCCCATGCCTCAGTTCAATATTCCATTCTCTGACAAGTACCCTCCCCCCTCCCCATTGCTTCCTGTTTCCTGTTTCAATTTCCCACCCGCTGCCAAGTATCCCTACCACCTCCCCATTTCTTCCCGTGTCCCTTAAAGATAAAACCAACACTGGGTATGCAATCCACAGTGTTGGAACCAGAAATGAAGAAGACCATTTTATTTCATTTATTTGTTTATATATTTTTTTAAATCCTGTAAAATAGAAAATGGTCAATCAATGTCTGTTGCTACTGCTGCCCCCAGCAGCTGTAACCTCCCTCCACCCCCACCCTCTAAGCACCCACCACCCTACACCCCCCATCTCTACTGGGGATCCAACTCAGTAATCCTTTCTGGTCAAGAGACACATATTCACTCTTCAATGCCAGACTGGGAACTGAGGAAATTAGGTAACTGCGTCGACGTACTTCAATGCATTTTGAACTTATAATTTGGTCATTGTTTAATATTTCCCCCCAAATTTTCAACATGGCCTTTTTTGGACCCCACCTCATAAACAAGGTAGGTGAAGTTTTTCAAATCCAGTCTGAAATGTCATTTCACAGTCGCTCAGTGAAATCACCTTTCGAGCAGGATTTGAAAGTTTCCACCTACCGAGTTCATGAGGTAGGGTCATATGAAGACTATGCTGAAAATCTGGAGTCAAAATATTAAAAACCAAAAAAGTATGAAGGTACACATAAATTGTTCAATGCTTGCTCATAACTTGGGTAAGTTTCCAATATTCTGACCCCAAATTTTCAACACAGCCATTTTTTTCCACACATAGTCTCATGAACTTGGGTGTCATTTTTCAAATCCTGGCCAAAATGTGTTTTTGCGTTTGTAACATGAAATGATGTTTCAGCCGCTATTTTATCAAAGACACCTGTTGTGTTCAGAAAGAGGGGTCATAAAATGACTATGTTGAAAATTTAGGGTCAACATGTCACAAATGACCAAAGTTATGAAGATACATTGAATGTTTTCAACATTTACTCATAACACTGAGATGTGTGGAGATTTTGGCCCATCATTTTTGACATAGCCCTTGTTACCCCACCTGCTGAACATGACAGGTGTCATTTTTCAAATCTCCTCTGAAACATGTTTTTGCATTTGCTCCATGAAGTCACCTTTCAAATGGGATTTAAAAAATTCCACCTGCAGTGATCATACAGTGGAGTCATAAAAAGACGGTGTTGAAAATGTAGGGTCAGACTGTCAAAAACCAAAAATGTTATGAAAAAATTGAATTTTTTAACATTTACTCATAACTTTTGAATTTTGCGGATTCTGGCCCCGAATCTGCATATAGCCCTTTTGTTGCCTCATCTAATGAACATGACAGATGCCATTTTTTATTTTAATTGCTTCTGAAACATATGTAACCTCCAGGGGGCGCTACCCTTAGAACTACTACCCCTGCCTGCCTCCTCTGAGACAGGGTGAGGGGCCCAGATCCATTAACGTGTGCCTCCACCCAGAGGTCAGGGTTAATACGGTCGAGATTGCCTCGGCTACAACCCTCTGGGTTACTGCAACCCCCCTTTTGTCCCACTAGTGGCTCACACTGGGTACTAACAATTCTTTTCACCAGTACACTTACCCCTCGGATAGTATCCTTCAGCTCACTCCGGGAACCCCCTGTAAAGTAATGTACAGTTATATCACATTCACTATGCAGCAGTTCACCAAGGATGCACAAACCAGCTAGGGTGTAGTTGCAACACACAGTCTGATTTATTAAAGGGGCCGCTAACAAGGAAAGGGGGAAAATCAAGTTAATTGGCTTATCACTATAATTATCTAACTAGGGCTCTGTGCACAGGCCTACCCTTAAGATTTGCTGTCCCTGGGTACCCAAGCCCTAACGGCTAGTCCAACGTGGCAGCTGGTTGGGGCCCTTACACAGATAACCTTAAAGATTCTAAGAAGGTCAGAAGAAGTAAAGGTTCAGTTAGGCAGTCAGCAGTAGAACAGCACGACTTGAAATCAATCTTGGCACACTGGGCAGGGAGCTACCCTGATTTAGTACTCACGCCTCCACAAAGTAACGATTTCTTCACCACTGACAGGGTGGAGCCTGAATTTCACCAGCCTCATCACACATTTATATGGCAAATAACAGAGGGGTACCACACCAGGCCGCAGCCTCCAAGGCTTACACGAACTCTCAGCTGGCTAAGGTGCTGCAACGGCAGTTTTAGCTTTCCCGAGGACCGAGCGCGATTCAGCAGATTCTCCAATCCTCCAGACAGGTCAAGCCTGGTGGGTAGCTGGGCTGGCACCAGCCTCCTCTGACCGCACGCAGCGGATTTAATCTGACTCACTCACAGCAGAACAAACGGCCAATGCAGGCCTTCACGCGCTTCCCACGTGAACACTCCACTAGCGCAGAAGCACAGAGCTCCTCTCTTCTCACCAGCCATAACGCATCTGGCCTTGGCAGCATTAAGCACTCCTTACAGATCGGGCGCTACCCGTTTCCATTGGCTGGCTGAACATGCCAGTCATTTCCTCCTGCCCTCAGTGGTGCGAAAAAGCACCATAGCCCATAATACCTTTCCCAAAAATACAAGCAGTCCCTCTATTGGTCAGCCGACTCTGTAGGGTCCCGAGGTACTGACTGGTCCAATTCAGCAGTTCTGGACCAAAATGGAGGAAACAGTCGAAACAGTTTTTACTGCAAAGGAAAGCAGGTCAGAACAACTACATTATCATTATCATTTTACGTTTTTTCCAGCAACAATCACATCCCCCAACAGAGCTCCCTCTGCACAACTCAACGGTGGCAGAACGGAGCAATTTTCCAGTGTCCCGGGTGGGACTCAGGCATACATCCACACAGCCCCCCTCCATTTCAGTTAATTACGGCTGCAACAGGCAGCCCTTAAAGAGACAGCACACGGAGACTTTCAAAGCGCTCCCTGGTGACTCATTTAAACGGCTTTAACGCCGAACACCAATCAGGCGCGGAGCATTCTCCCAAGCTCTGGGGAAGTGTTTAGGAACCCCCATTTATAGGGGGGTTTACACCCTTCCTGGCCTGGGAAAGCTTGACGTCCGCGTCAAGTAGTTACCCTTACATCACATTTAAGGCAAACAGCTTAGTTAACACTATATCACTCTTTGCATTACATATCTGAATATTACAATCACATTGTATTATGGTTTATGCAACATTATACACATAAGCTCTTGTTCCCCTTTAACTCAGGTCATTAGTTCTTACTCATGACACCGGGACTGGGAAACCCCTCCCTTTCAGTTACTGGCGGGTCACCTGAAGCAGAGGCACCACACTCAAAGGGCAATACTAACAATCTGGAGTTATCCCCCAAGGCTAACTTAGGCAAGGAACTCGGGGACACATACACACCTTGTGGACACATTTAAGGGCAGGTCCACCGGCTGACCCAGAGACTCATAACTCAACTTTATTACCGGCTGTATTTCTCGGCCGGATCGCCTAGGGGTCTCGGGAGACCTTGAAACAGGCCCTGATTCCACTTCAGTCTCCTTGACATTAGCAACGGGCATCTCTGCGGGGGAAAAGGGCTCAGCACTCATAGTACTATTGGGGGCCTGACCTTCAATCCCTGGACCCACCCCACTGGGCTCAGCTGGGGGCTGTCTAGGTACAGGTGAGGAACCATCAGGGCATTCAAAATATTCTTCCAGTTCTGGCATATCACTGGCTTGTTCCCCCATCTCACTCTCTTCTTCTGAAAAGTCAGATAATTCAACCAGGCCAGACAATTCAGCCATGCTCAAGGATCCCACCCCCTGGGCGTTGCTGCTACCCAATTCAGGCTCTGGAAACATGGGTTCCGGAGACAAAGCTGAGGGTTCAGACAGTCCAGAAGGCCCAACCTCATCTCCAGAGTTAACAAGGGGATTGCCCCGAAATAACTGACTCAGTTCATAAGAGGGACAGTATTCAATATCATCTTTGTCGTCTTCTGGCACCAATGGTTGATCATTTCCTTCTGCAGACTTTGATCGAGGCCCTCTGGGTTGGCCTGTTGAAGAATCAACGGGTTTGGTGCTTTTCCAGGCAGCGGATCTAGTCATAGGCCTGGGGGGGGGGGCATTTGGAGAGTCAGCTTCAATCAGGATTTGCCCGATTGGCATCAGATGATTTCTGTGTATAGTTTTCACATCTTTGGAATTGTTTTTAGGGCGCACTTTATATACAGGCAAGTCTGTCAATTTTCCCACAACAATGTGGGGGAGGTGATGCCATCTGCCAGCAATTTTATGTTTGTAACCCCCCTGCAAATGGGGGTTCCCAAAAGACTTCCAGGAGCTTGCTTGAATGCTCCAAGCCTGAATGGTGTTTGGCATTTAAGCCATTTATCAGTGAGTGTTTTTAGAACCTCTGGTACTGTCTCTTTAAGAGCTGTCTGCTTGCAGACATAATTAGTTTGTATGGGGGACTGTGTGTTTCTTTGATTGAGTACCACTCAAGCTGCTGCCAATTCACTTCATTTTGCAGTCACTAGGAGTGCAAAGGAACCTATCTGACAGATGTAACTGTTTGCCAGAAATTATTTAGAGTAATAATGAAATTACAGTTTGTCTAACCTGCTTTCTTTGCAGTCAGAACTGTGTCTGCTAGTTCCCATTCTAGTTTTGAACTGCTGAACTGGACCAATCAATGTGGGGTAAGCTAGCTCTAAAATGGTGCCTTGGACGAATCAGAACTTGGACTCATAATCTGAGCCAGCCACAAGAGGATTGTATGGCAGTGACTCTGGGAGATGTAGTTTAGACTTCACACCTTTTGGACCAACAGCAGCAGTCTATTGTGAGTGACAGCCAATCCAGTCAAGAACTGGGAGGAACTCAAAGGAAGTGCCCGGTTTTGTCGGTTGGAGTTTCAGTTGAGCTTTGGCAGTGAAGAAGGAAGGAGCCCTGTGCTTTTTCAGTGTGCATTTAGTCAAAAACGTGTAAGGCCCAGAGTTCCGGTCTGCAGCTTGTGTAACAGCTTGTTAGGACTGAATCTGCCCTGTGAAAAGAATCAAAGGATCTCTGAAGAGTAGAAACCAGGCTCACCCTGTAGAAGACTGGAGGAATTGCTGAAAATTGCATTCGGTCTGTCAGGAACTGAATCTGCTGTGTGTTCTCCGGGTATTGTGCAGTAATTGCGATCGGATACAGATGCAGCCTGCCTGGTATAGTGCTTTTTTATATAGATGTGTAAGAGGTTTGTGTACCTCAAGTGAGCCCTGCTGACATTGAAGGACCCTATCTTATTTGGAGGTCGTGAGTACTAATTCAGGGTCGCCTCCTGTTGAATTGCCGCATTAAATCCAAATGGAATTACTGTACTGCTGACTGTTTAATTCTCTTTTCTCTGTGTGAAAGGGCCCTACCAGCTGCCACGGTTTGGACTAGTCACTAGGGCTTGGGTACCCAGGGACAGTAACTGATAGGGATAGGCCTGTGCACAGAGCCATAGGTAGATTATTAGAGTGATAAGCTAATTAACCTGATGTCCCCCTGTCCTTGTTATATCCCACCTAAATAAATCAGAGCTGCTTGTTTCCAGAAAGTTATACTGCCTGAGGTATTTGTCTATGTTAAAGTACTGTACTGTGATTGTTGCACTGTATCTCATTTCACAGGAGGTCCCAGTGCCGAACCAGACCTGGGGGTAAGTGTATACTGTGAAGGTAATTCTGATATATTGTGTGGGCCACTGTGGGAAGAAAGGGGTTGCAGTTCCCAGAGGGCTGTGACTCAGTTAGTTTAACTATTGCAAACCCTGACCCTGGGTGGAGGCACCCGCCATTGGATCCAGGCCCCTCAACCTGTTAGTGGCAAATCAGGCAGGGGTAGTAGCCCCTGGGATAGCGCCATCTAGGGGTTACTTGTTTATCATGCAGTCCCAGATTCCTCAGTAACACTCTATCCCCTTCTTTTAGCTCCATTGTTTTCACTTTCTTATCATATCTTTCCTTGTTGGCCAGGTTTCGTTTAGCAGCCATGGTCTGGGCCAGTTGGTAGGCATGGTTCAATTGGGCCTTTAATTTCTGTACATACTGTAGATGGTTCTCTGCTTGCACCCCATCAGGGGAAACCCCAAAACACACATCCACTGGCAGTCTAGCCTCTCTCCCAAACATCAGTCTGTATGGGGAAAATCCTGTGTCGTCACTTTTTGTACAATTATAAGCGTGAACTAGGGTGCTAATCTGCTGGCTCCATCTCTGTTTGTCTTTTGGTTGCAATGTGCCCAGCACGTCAAGCAATGTACAGTTAAACCTTTCAGGCTGAGGATCTCCCTGAGGATGGTAGGGGGTGGTTCTTGACTTTTGCACCCCCCACAATGACAGCATCTCTTTAATCAAGCGTCTCTCAAAGTCCCTTCCCTGGTCGGAATGGATCCACTGTGGGGCCCCATAGTGGACGAAAAAGTTTTCAACAAGTATCTTAGCCACCGTGGTTGCTTTGTGATCTTTAGTAGGGAAAGCCTGTGCATACCGGGTAAAATGATCAGTGACCACCAATATGTTACTGACACTTTTCAGATCGGGTTCTAAACTCAAGAAATCAATACAGACCAGTTCCATAGGGGCACTAGTGGTAATGTTGACCATGGGAGCAGCTCTCTGGGGGAGAGCTTTCCTTTGCAAACAGCGGCTACAGGTCTTGACATATTGCTCTACATCCGTACTCATTTTCGGCCAGTAAAATCGGGCCCATACTAGATCAAGTGTTCAGTCTATGCCGAGATGCCCCATTTGATTATGCAAGGACTTTAAGACCAGTTCTCTAAAAGCTGAGGGCAGCACCAGTTGTTGTTTGTCTACCCGGCCTTCCTTATTCACAGTCTCTCTATATAGTAGTTGGTTAATCAGCTTCAATTTGGGCCCTTCTTTATATAACAGGGCAGTCCTCAGATCAGTGAAACGTAACTTGGACACGTCCCTCCCAGCCTGCAAAGCCTCCACAGCCGTTTTTATCATAAGATCACAGGATTGAGCCTGTTGGAGACTGTCGTTGAATTGGGGCAGTGAGCTAGTGTCTAATGCAGAGAAATGACAGTAGGCAGCAGGTATGCAGTTTTCGGATGGCCCCAAACAATCCAGCATACAGTCTACCGCGTCAGGAGACACCTGTTCCTCTTTGTCAAATTTCTGGCAGAGGGCTCTTATGTCAGGTTCTGACAACCTGACCCAATCAGCTTGTGGCACTGGCCTCCGAGAGAGAGAGCATCCGCATCTATATGGTTTAGGCCCGCCCTGTACTCAACAGCATAGTCGTAGGTGGCCAAGGCAGAGAGCCACCTATGGCCAGTGGCATCCAACTTGGCAGAGGTCTGTACATAAGTCAAAGGATTGTTATCAGTCTTTACCAATATCTTGGCACCATACAAATAGTCATGAAACTGTTCAACAATGGCCCACTTCAGAGCCAGGAACTCTAGTTTGTGCTCTGGATAATTTTTTTCTGAAGGAGTCAGGCTTCTGCTGGCAAACGCTACAGGTCTCAGACCATTCGAGTGCTCCTGATATAACACAGCCCCCAATCCTTGTAGACTGGCATCAGTATGAAGAGTGTATGGCTTGGCCGGGTCAGCATAGGCCAACACTGGGGCATGGGTAAGTTGATATATAATGTCATAGAAAGCTTCCTCACACTCAGCAGTCCAACGATTCCCAAACACATCATTCGGCCGGAAATACTTCTTTTCTGTCTCAGAGTGCACAACCTTCTTGTACTTTTTCTGCATAGGCAGATACCCCTGAGTGAGGTTGAGGATCGGGCGAATCACTCGAGAATAGTCCTTAACAAACCACCTATAATATCCACAAAACCCCAGGAATCGTTGCAGCTCTTTCAAATTCCTGGGCTGAGGCCAAGTGGTCAAAGCCTCCACTTTGCTAGGGTCAGTCTCTATGCCCTCAGTGGACACTATGTGGCCCACGTATTTCACAGAAGTCTGGAAGAATTGACACTTGTCAATAGACAGCTTGAGGCCAAAATCCTCCTACCGATCCAAGACCTTGAATAATCGTTGCTCGTGTTCTTCCAACGACCGGCCAAACACTATGACGTCATCTAAATAGACCAGACACTCGAGTAGATTCATGTCCCTCACCGCTCGTTCCATCAGGCGCTGAAAAGTGGCTGGGGCACCCGAAATCCCTTGAGGTATCCGAATAAACTCGTAGAAGCCTAGGGGGCAAATGAATGCAGTCTTCTCCCGGTCATCTGGGGCCATCGGGATCTGGTAGTATCCACTGTGAAGATCTAACACAGAGAACCACTTACTACCATTTAAACAATCCAATGCATCCTGTATGCATGGCATAGTATACTGGTCTGGAATGGTCCGCCGATTCAAAGTGTGATAGTCTACACACATCAGAACTGCCCCATTCTTTTTCCTTACTACTACTATGGGAGAGGCATAGGGGCTCCTGGACTCTTGTACTACACCAGCAGCCAACACCTCTTGCAGATGCCGCCTTACATCATCTATATCAGCGGGGGCCAGGTGCCGGGATCTCTCTTGGAAAGGCCTTTCATCATGCAGCCGAATGTGATGCTCAGCCCCTTGCACACATCCCACATCCCACTCTTTCAGGGAGAAAACATGGTCTCTTTTGGCAAGCCTCTCACTGATCCTTTGTTTCCATCCAGCTGGCAGCGGGGAGTCACCGAAGTCAAACAAATCAGGAGTAACTCTATCATCTGTCCTGGAACCCTTGCTGTATGGTAATACTGCAGTATCTGCACAATGGCCAAGGTGCACCCTCTTCTTATTCGAATCTCTTTGTCGAACACATTATGCACTTGAACCATCACCCTGTTAACATAAACATGAGCTCTAGCCGGCAAGATGCTGGGTCTGACCAACAGTCCCTCAGGTAATCTTCCCTCCACAGGTGCATCCAACATCAACAACTTATTCTTAACATATGTTTTTAGTCATACTTCTCCATGCAGGACACATTGGGCATTCGGGGCAAGTGTCACCGGGGCCGGATCCTTTTTCCACACCACACCCACCGGGCCTTCAGGTTCCTCCGAACTAACCTTCTTCTGAGTGGCACTTGCCTTTTGAATCACAGCAGGTATGCTTAAAGCTCGCCTGGTCTGGAATGCTTGTTTTTCTGAACACAATTGGGCCAATCGTCCGAACATATGCGCATTCATCCCGATCAACAAAGGCACCCCATGATACAGTCCAGTGGGTGGGCAAACTAAAACTAGGGTTTCCACCTGCTCATCCATTCCAGCCACAGATGCAGAGAAAGACAACCAGACTCGGATGTTCCCCAAATAGGGATAGGCCTTGTCGCTCAACCCCCACACATGTAAACCATTCAAAGGTTGCAGGGGCACCTCAGGTAAGTGTGCCTGGTACCAGTCCTGAAACATGATGGTTATCTAAGAGCCACTGTCTAATACAGCTCGGGTGGGAATTCAATTTACCCGCTCCGGGGTCTCCATCGAAGGCCCGACCACATCAGACCAGTCGGGGGCCACAGCATTGATAGTCGGCTGGGCATGGGCCTGAGTCACAAAACTTTTCCTGGGGCCCGAGACTGGGCCTGGCGATGTCAGCGATCAGTCTGCTGTTGACTTTCCTTAAATTCTGCGGCCTCTGGCACTCGGGTTGGAAATGCCCATCTTCCCCGCAATGGTAACAGAACTTGGGGTCCTGGGGGTCGCTATTTGGCGGTGGGCACCTTATCTGTGGGGGGCTCTGAGAGGAGTGAGGGGGCTCTCTTTGGCCGGGGTTCAGGTTTCTGCATGACTCAGGGACCCCGGACCTGACAGGGTACATAGTAGATTGCTTCAAGTCCCTCACCAGTTCCCGTAAATTCCTGACCTTGGCCCTCAACTCACTCTCTACGTGGGGGTCGGAGGAAATAACTCGCATTCCCACAGTACCTGGAAAATCTGGGGATCCCTCAGACCCTCCAGACAGGCCAGTCTCCTCGGGGGTGCTAGGCTCTGGGGTCCCACCAGGGTTCACCGCCTCCACACAAGGCTCCCACCCCTCTTCATCAGTCTCCACCTCTCTAATTTCCCTCATTAATTGACAGTATTCAGGCGGGTAGCCCGTCGATCATGTAACATAAGTTTTAACAGTATTACCCTAGAGAATCTAGCGGACTTTAAGACATGTTCCAACCTGACCTGATTCAAGGTCGCGGCAGTGACTCCCCCCTTTCTACAAGCCTTCTGCAAAGCTCACGCCACCCTAGTGACAAAGGCGGAGAGCTTCTCATTTCTCCACTGCTTGGCAGACCTGAACTTCCATAACAAATCTTCCCCAGTCTCAGTACTCCCAAACACCCCTTCTAAGTCAGAGAGGTACTCTGTGGCGGTGGCTTCCGGGCTGGTGGCCCACAAAAACCTAATGGCTTCTAACGCGGGACCCCGTAGGCTCTCCATCAGTCTCTTCCTTTTCTCCACCTCAGAGCATTGCCATTCCTGAACTAAGGGGGTGGCATAGTCCATCCAAGCTTCCAGGTCATCCTCCCCTGAAGGCACTGGTACTGTGCCAGAAAAAAGCTTCAGCCTGCGATAGGAACCAAGCTAAATAGGAGGGACCACTAAGGGCAGTGGAGCCAAAACAGAACTCTTGGGTGGTCCGGGGGAGTTGCCTGGGGAGACCTGGGGAGTAGCATCACTAGACAAATCCAAGGCTTGCAGCAATTCCTGGGTAGTCCTTCCCTCCACAGCTAGCAATTTAAGCAACTTATCTTTAAAACTATTAGTCTGGGGAGACCCTCCAGGAGTGACGGACCCACTCCGAATATGAATTAGCCTCCATCCTTGTGAGGCACCCTCCGGGTAAATCGCTGGAGGTACCTTCTCAGGATCGATGGCCACACTACACAGGAGCAGTACCTACAACATCTGGTTGAGCAGGTCAGCCATACGCCCTTTCACCTCCACTTTGCCTAAACATTTTACTCGCTCGGCTGCGGAAATGATGTCCGCTGTTGGAGTTCCAAGGGGCACATCTAACAGTAATACAGTTTTCTGGGAGTCCAGCTCTTCAGCTTCACCCCACCCCATCAGTCTGTGTACCATTGTCTTGATAGGCCCCAACTTAATTTTTTCCACCATACCCCCTTCCAGTTTTTCCATTTCTTATACACTTCCCCACTTGGCCACTAGGGGACGCTGATCCCAGCGGTGCCTCCAATATGTAACCCCCAGGGGGCACTACCCTTAGAGCTACTACCCCAGCCTGCCTCCTCTGAGACAGGGTGAGGGACCCAGATCCGTTAACGGGTGCCTCCACCCAGAGGTCGAGGTTAATACAGTCGAGATTGCATCGGCTACAGCCCTCTGGGTTACTGCAACCCCCCTTTTGTCCCACTAGTGGCTCACACTGGGTACCAACAATTCTTTTCACCAGTACACTTACCCCCCGGATAGTATCCTTCAGCTCACTCTGGGGACCCCCGTAAAGTAAGGTACAGTTATATCACAGTCACGATGCAGCAGTTCACCAGGGATGCACAAACCAGCCAGGGTGTAGTTACAACACATAATCTGATTTATTAAAGGGGCCGCTAACAAGGAAAGGGGGGAAATCAAGTTAATTGGCTTATCACTATAATTATCTAACTAGGGTTCTGTGCACAGGCCTACCCTTAAGATTTGCTGTCCCTGGGTACCCAAGCCCTAACGGCTAGTCCAACGTGGCAGCTGGTTGGGGCCCTTACACAGACAACCTTAAAGATTCTAAGAAGGTCAGAAGAAGCAAAGGTTCAGTTTGGCAGTCAGCAGTAGAACAGTACGACTTGAAACCAATCTTGGCACACTGGGCAGGGAGCTACCCTGATTTAGTACTCACGCCTCCACAAAGTAATGATTTCTTCACCACTGACAGGGCGGAGCCTGAATTTCACCAGCCTCATCACACATTTATATGGCAAATAACAGAGGGGGTACCACACCAGGCCGCAGCCTCCAAGGCTTACACGAACTCTCAGCTGGCTAAGGTGCTGCAACGGCAGTTTCAGCTTTCCCGAGGACTGAGCGCGATTCAGCAGATTCTCCAATCCTCCAGACAGGTCAAGCTGGTGGGTAGCTGGGCACCAGCACCGCCTCCTCCGACCGCCGCTGTGGATTAATCCAACTCTCCGGCAGAACAAACGGCCGATGCAGGCCTTCACGCGCTTCCCGCGTGAACACTCCACTAGCGCAGAAGCACAGAGCTCCTCTCTTCTCACCAGCCACAATGCATCTGGCCTTGGCAGCATTAAGCACTCCTTACAGATCAGGCGCTACCCATTTCCATTGGCTGGCTGAACATGCCAGTCATTTCCTCCTACCCTCAGTGGTGCAAAAAAGCGCCATAGCCCATAATACCTTTCCCAAAAATACAAGCAGTCCCTCTATTGGTCAGCCGACTCTGTAGGGTCCCGAGGTACTGACTGGTCCAATTCAGCAGTTCTGGACCAAAATGGAGGAAACAGTCGAAATAGTCCTTACTGCAAAGGAAAGCAGGTCAGAACAACTACATTATCATTATCATTTTACGTTTTTTCCAGCAACAATCACACCCCCCAACAGAGCTCCCTCTGCACAACTCAACGATGGCAGAACGGAACAATTTTCCAGTGTCCCGGGTGGGACTCGGGCATACATCCACACAGCCCCCCTCAATTTCAGTTAATTATGGCTGCAACAGGCAGCCCTTAAAGAGACAGCACACGGAGGCTTCAAAAGCGCTCACTGGTGACACATTTAAACGGCTTTAATGCCGAACACCAATCAGGTGCGGAGCATTCTCCCAAGCTCCGGGGAAGCGTTTAGGAACCCCCATTTATAGGTGGGTTACACATGTTTTCACAGTCCCTCTGTGATACTACCTTTTGGACCAGATTGAAAAAATCTACCTGTCTTGATCAAAATATGGGGTTATAAAAAGGCTATGCTGAAAATTTGGGGTCAACATGTGAAAAAAAAAAAAAATGATGAAAAAAATCAAATTGTTCAAAAGTTTATTCATATCTTTATTTTTGCAGATTTTGGCACCTGATGTTCAACATAGCCCTTGTGTTACCCCAACTCATGAACATGACAGCTGCCATTTTTCAAATCCCATTCGAAACATGTTTTTGCAGTTGCACCACAAAATCACCTTTTAGATGGGATTTAAAAAATTCTCCCTGTCTTGATCATAACATCAGGTCATAATACGATTATGTTTGGGGTCAAAAAATGTGGAAGCCCACTGAAAATTAGATACTTAGCTGGTCTATCCAGGGTAAGTACAATCCAAAAATGTGTGAAAGCAGGACACCACTGGAAATGAGATACTGCATCTCATGTGGGCTATCCTGGGTAAATATATAGTACAAATGTGTACAAGCAGGACCCCAGTAGAGCAGAGTATGCACTGAACTGTGTAGCTACTGTATGTTGCTCTATCCTTGGAAAAATACATTGTTAAAGCTGGACCCCTCTGAAAATGTAGCTTGCCTTTCAGCTGGGCTGCCCTGGGTAAATACATTATAAACATGGGTAAAAACAGAGCCCCACTGAAAACAAACTACTGCATCTCCACTTTGCTGACCCGGGTAAATACAGTGTAAAATGTGGGAATAACAGGATCCCACTGAAAACAAGACTGCACCTGAGCTGTGCTATCCAGGATAAATACAGTACAAAGACGTGCTAAAACAGGACCCCACTGAAAATGAGATACTGCATCTCAGCTGGATTATCCTGGGTAAATATATTGCAGAACTGTGTAAACAGAACCCTACAGCAGAACCGCATTAAAAAGGAGATGCATCTACAATGATCATCCTGGAAAAATATATTATAAAGGCTGAACTCCACTAAAAACAAGATATTACATCTCACCTGTACTATCCTAGGTAAATGCAGTATAAAGTTGTATAAAATTAGGACCACACTGTAAATGATATATTACATCTCATCTCATCTGTCTAGCTTGGTTAAATATGTATATTCAAAATGTATACAAGCAGGACCCAGTGCAACAGCAATGACAAATGCTTGCTGAAAGAAACATTTACTTGCAGTAAAAGTCATGATTTGCAGTAGAAAAATAACCTGAATGCAGTTTGCATAATTTTTTTGCTGCCAAATATGTGCACTGTTGTCTGAGGCTCTGCACACACTGGGCTTGTTAAAATGCTTTAACTCTCTTAAAACATTTTTAAAAGCCAAAACACAATTTACATCTACATTGAACATTGTTTGAAACCGTGTTTAAAAAACATTTTTAAACCTTGTAAGGAACCTAGTCTTAAAAGTAGTTTTAAACATGGTTTCAAACCTTGCATGGTTTAGCTGGTAGTGTTTTATGGAGCTCAATCTGTGTTTCTCCTGAAGCAGCATCGATCCATGCTGGAGACCGTTCTAGCACTAAACCATTACAGGGCCAGTGTGGATGTGGTGTGGCCGTGTTTAAACGTGGTTCAGAAGAAATACAACAAGCTCGGACAGACTTCTGCATGAGTTTAAAAACATTTTTTAAAACTGATTCAAAAACAAACTTCCAGTGTGTACAGGTCCTAATCGATAGCCTAACAAATTAGATGGATTTGCCATTTTAAAAATAGCAGGAGATGGATCTCAGATGGATCTGTTTGAAAAGCCTGCTCTAATTGTTTATTTTTAAATACACTTATTCTTCTTTCTAAAAATATTGATCACCTTTATCAATAAATGCCAACTACATAGAAACTGCTGGCACACCCTGATTTAGCTTTTAAAGTTAGTGTTTTTTCTAAAAATGTGAAGGACACATACAAACAACTTTAAACACCTATATCAATCTGAATATAAAATGTGAGACATGAAGTGGGTTGCTAATACTTCAATAAACTCTGTACCTTTTGTAATGAGCAACAGCTACATGTAAACCCTGCAGTGTAGCATGGTGTAAGGTAGTGTCATCTACATGTAATCTCCCTCAGTGTTACGAGTCAATGATTAGAGATAGAGACTTAAGAGTTGATAATCCAAACATATTGGGCCGGATATTCAAAAGGGTTGCGCCATGCACAATAGGGTTGCGCAAGTCCGAAAGTGCGCCATTCTGCGATATTCAGCAGGAGGCAGTTGCGCCACCGAAAACAGGCTGAGCAACAGCGCAATGCAAATGACGGCATGCGCAACCGAAGGGGGTGGATCCCTGCATAAAGAGCGCAATGCGATATTCAAAGGGTTGCGCAATGCGCAACAGCGGAACAGCCGGAAGTTGCGCCACAGCGGAAATGAGCCAAAATAAAAAGGCTCAAGAAAGAGACGCAAGAACGCTACAGAGATGCCAAGCGAGACAGACAGAGAGAGACAGACAGTGATAGTCCAGAACAGGGCAGGCAAGGGAAGTTGTGTGTGCCATAGGCTGCAGAGGCCAGCGGGGGTACCCGGTGCAGTGGAGGTAGCAGTCAGGACAGCGGGGGTAACAGAGCAACATCAGCCAGGGGGTCACAAGCCAGGGAGATGGACAGTGCCAGCTTCCACATGGAAGCTGTAATGAGGGGGGTGAGAATGCATGCTGCAGGGGGACGTGGCCGTGGAAGGGCCCGTCGATGCGCCAACAGGTGCACTGCGTCTGGATCAGCTTTGAGCTGTACACAGATGTAGAGATCGTGGGCCGGTACTGCCTGAACAGGGCAATACTGAGACGGCTCTGGTGAGCTGTGCAGTGATGTGATGCAGGCACTCACGACGGAGTCACGCCTGTCGGTGGAGACCAGGTGACAGCCTGCATGTGCCTGCTCGCCACGGGCACCTTCCAGAGGCTGACAGGGGACACCACAGGCATCACACAGTCGGCCACGTCCACATCCTCACCCAATTCCTCAGCGCACTGCTGCCACATGCTGCGGAGCACATCAGTTCCCCAGCACCGCGGCAGAGCGTACAGCAAACATGCAGGAGTTCCACAGGGTAGCACGTATTCCTGGCATGCTAGGGGCCATAGACTGCACCCATGTGGCTATTTGCATGCCACCTGGCCCTGATGGGGCTGCATATAGGAACAGGAAGGGCTATTCCAGTGTCAACTGCCAGGTGGTGTGTGATGCCACTGGGCGCATAATCAATGTCTGTGCCACACACCCTGGTGGAGCACATGATGCCTTTATATGGTATCAGTCCACACTGTGCCATCGATTCGAGAGTGGGGACATCCCCACAGGCCATCTATTGGGTGAGTATGCATGTAGGAATTGCAAACGTGGGGCAAGGGTGGGAATGCCACAGGTGCTATGGTAGTGGCACACAGGGATATTGGCAATATGGACCTGAACATGATACTCATCTCCACCATCTCCACACAGGTGACAGCGGATACCCACTCTGTCCCTGGCTGCTCACACCACACCGCGCCCTATGACCCCATCGCAGCAACGCTATAATGAGGCGATCGCCACACACAACATCATCGAGCCGGTGTTTGGGATGCTCAAGGCATGCTTCCGATGCCTAGACACCCGGCGGTGCCCTGCAGTACAGCCCCTCAAAGGCCTGTGGGATATTCCTGGCCTGTTGTATCCTGCACAACATGGCCAAAGACTGTGGGATAGCCATTCAGGTCAGGGAGGGGGACAGCGATGGGGACACCAGCGGCACCGTGATGATGGTGATGAGCAGCCCCTTGGACAGCGGGACCCCGACTGATCCGCAGGCCCAGCTGCACCGGACACCATCACGGAGGAGCATTATGCACGACACAGGTAAGTCAAGGGCCATGTGCAACCAACACTGTCCTGGCGCAACCCACAGGCACACAGAGTAACACACCAGGGGTGCATGGCGGCAAGGGAGTGGAAGGGACCAGGCACACAAACACACCATCAGAGAGGGGCGACAGTCATATGGACACACACACACACGCACACACACACACACACACACACACACACACACACACACACCAGGCACAAAGCGCATATGGGCAGGTGCACAGCAGAGCAGGAACAGACATGGCAAACACACAGATCCACAGACCACACCCACCACCTGTACTGTCCAAGCACGTGTGTCAGATGCTGGGCACCTTGCACCTTGTGTGTACAGTACAATGCAGGCATCATCATGCACATGCACCTGTGGACAGCAGTCGGGATGGTGTGCAGGTGGTCCGTGTCGGCGTGATGTGCAGGGCACCCACCAGTGCACTGCCCACCATGATGCACAGTGCACACAGGCAGCACCAGACAGGGCCCGCACTGGGAGACAGGTCAGTCATGTTGCACCGTTCCACGGCCACCACGGATGCGTGGGCAGCCCCGCCGTGACCCAACAGCACTGGCAGGCTGAGCAGGGGCCACATGGGGTGGCACCGATGGACCACCAGGGGTCCCACTGCGCGATCGCGACCTTGTCCGCACTGGGGTCTGTAGTATGCCAAACATACCTGCACCAGGGGAGCTCAGGATGCCCACAGCAGAACCCGGCATCGACAGGCTTGGTGTCACATGATGCCAGGAATGGGGAGTGGAGAGTGTACTGTGTGGGGTGCGTGGTACAGGGGCACCTGCTTGTGTGCCCAATGCAGCCACGACAGCGACCAATGCCTGGGTCTGCCTGTCAATGGCAGCGGTCACATCCATCCGCATATGGACCATCTCTGCAAGGTTCAGAGCATAGGCCCTGCTGTGCCACTCCACAGCCATGCACAGTGCCTCCACGGACATTGCAACCCGCCTTTGCTGCTGTACTGATTCCCGCAGCAGGCGGGTGTGCTCTTCAAATGGGTACTCTGCCACAACGGCATCCTGTCCCCCAGGGTATGGAAGGTCCTGATGCTCAACACCCCTTGAGGGTGGGTGCTGTTCACCAGGACCAGGAATGGGCATATCAAAGGGCGGTGGGCATGTGCCACCGCTGGACACTGTACCCCCAGACCTGGTGGGTGCGCTGCTGCCCCTCCAACCACTGTGCCCCAGGGACCACTCATTCCACTGCTGTGGCCGCAACAGTGCCAGACACCTGCACAGCCACCGGTGCTGCCCCACCGGTGCTGACAGGCACAGCCTGGGACTGTGCCGACATGCTGGCACACACGTTGGAACCAGCTAGGCCCAGGGGCACGTGCTGGCCTGCTGTGTGTCCGTCATGGGACACACACATGTCACTGCCCATTGCAGTCCTTGCATCATCAATGGTGCAGGTACATGCTACAGCCACAGTCACAGCGTGCTGGCATGCTTGCATGCCAGACTGCTGAGACACAGGCTGTGCACCCCCCACACCTGGCTCACCGACACCAGAGTTGGCAGCCCGGCGTGCATGCTGCTGCAGTGCATGCTGACTGGTGACAGAGGTGGATGGACCCTCCTCCATGTCCAGCAGGTCTTCCTCACTGCCTGGACCCACCACCACCGTCCCCTGAAAACGAACAGGATCTGTAACAGAAAGTGAGGACATGTGAGTGCATGTGAACAACCTCCCCCCCCCCAACACCAACACGTCATACCGTGCAGTGATGGGCTTCCACCTGTTTGGAATCCACCTCCTGGTACGCCCTCAATAGCACTCCGCTGCATTGATGCAGCCAGTCGGTCCTCAGCCGGGGTCAGCTCCGCCACCGCTGACTGGCCCCCGCCTGTGCCAGCACATGCCGCCCTGAGGGCTGCCACCTTCTTCTTCACCCTCCAGCGGTCTGTCCCCATTTTCTTTTTGCATTCCTGCACGGAGCGCTGGTGGCTTCCGTGCAGGTTCACTGCCCGAGCTACCCCCTCCCATGCAGCCACACGGGCCTGAGGGGTGCCCCGCCGTCCACTCAGTAGTGGCTCCTCCTCCAGGTAGGCCTGGAAGAGGGACTCTGTCTCCGCCGTGGTGAAGTTGGGCCTCCTCCTCCGCCCACCATCCTCACCCTCACCTTGGCTCTGCTCGGTCATGTCGATCTGTATGGGTGGAAGTGGACACCTGTCACTGTGCAGTCTACAGCGTTATCCCATGACCATTGTCCAGAACATCACACAGCATGCAACCCACCTCTCACCTGCAGTAACCGAATCTGGCCAGCGCAGCCCAATGTCGCACATTTATAGCGCAATGCATGCAAATTAGGAGTGGAGCAACTGTAATGAGATGCAAATCGCGCCACTGCGCCTTTGAATGGCTGATCAGATGATTTGCATGTGTCGGCTGAATATCGCGCCGTTGCACTTTGCGCAATACGGTTGAGCCGGCTGAGCCAATGGCGCATATCTGTGACTGTGTGGTACACTGCATTGCGCATGCCCAGGTAGCTTACGCAGGCGCCTACGTGCGATTGATGACGGTTGTGCGCGATCGGGTAATTCAGGCCATGGCCACCATTGTGCCAATGGCACTACAGCGCTGGTCACCACATGGCGCAGTGGCAGTACTGCGCAATAGTCCACTGTGGCACTGGCACGCAGGTGTCCGATCGCGCAGGACGTGTGGACGTCCGATGGCGCTGTGCGTGGCCTTACGCCACTGAGCCATGACCTTGTGCATGACCTTTGCCCCCTGGCGCTGTATGTCTGCCATGTGTACGGCTCTATCGCGCTGCTCGGTGACAGTGCGATGTGGACCGACGGCGCTGTCCGAACAGCGCGATAGGCAGTGATGGAGTTGTATTGCGCAACATTTCCACGTGGGGTTACCGCGCTGCTGAGCGCCATATTGCCACTGTACAGCTTGACAATGGCACGCAGGAGAGCACCACATTGGGGCGCTTTGGAGTTAGCCAACCTGGTGGCTGTGGTGGAGCCCCACTATGGCTCACTGTTTGAGGGTGTGCCCCTGCAGGTGCCACGCACCCATGTGTGGCAGCAGGTCACCGCTGCCCTGGAGCAGGCCACTGGGTGGAGGAGGACCCCTGAACAGTGTAGGCACCGCTATGGCGACCTGCAGAGGAGGGAGCGTCCTCTGCTTGCGCGCCTCAGGTCGCGTGCCAGGAGGGGCATTGTGCCCAGGCCAGGTGGGTGTGCTGTGTATGCACCGGTATTGTCTGCATGGGTGACTGTAATGTAATCTGTGCATGGGTGTGGGTTGGGCTGTGGTTTGCTGTGAGGGTGTTTGCAGGTGTGTGCTGTTTGGGTCTGGATGTGTGGGCAGGTACACTCAATGGGGCAAGGGGCTGTCTGCTTTGGGATCTCACTGATGTTTTTCTCTTCCTTTGTCTCCCACAGGCGTGGAGGAGCGGAGGCAGGCATGGGCTGAGGCATGGGATGGCGGTGCCAGGGTGGCTGGCGGAGGAGGGGTGCAACAGCCACAGCAGCAGCAACAGCAGCAGCTGCAGCCGCAGCATCTGATGCAGCGGCTTGATGAGGGTGAGTGTCATTACAACATGGATGCTATTGCATGCTGTGGGGGGGGCACGGCCACCATCCATGGACAACACTGCCATGCACGTGACGTGTGATAGTCAGCACTGTCCAGTGGCACTGCATGTCTGTGAGTGCATCACTGGTGGTCCATGCATGCACTGGGCACATGGCTGTGGCACTACCTTCCCACAACATAGCCACGTCACTGGACAGCCTTGGTTGTGGTGTGCCTGGCATGGTTGGGGTGTCTGTGCAGTGGCACACATGGCTGTTGCTGCCTGGTTGGGCTTGTCTTGTGCACGGTCACTGTGAGTGGGTGCAGTCCATCACAGGGGTGGGGCACTTGGCTGTATGCCATGCATGTTGGGTGGGCTTCAGGGTTGTGGACAGTCACAGCCATTGATTCTGTTCCCTTGCCCTAGGTGTCCGGGTCCTGCACAGGATTGAGCGGGCTGTCCACCGCCTACTGGAGGTGTCCATGGTGTCCCTAGCCATTTTGCAGGAGATGCACCGAAGGGGTGTCAGTTGATGGAGAAGGCCACGAGACCAGGGGCAACCTGCTGCTGTGCAGCCTGGAGGACAGTAGCTGTCCCACACCTACCCCCTTTACCCTTCCCTCACACCCTGCCTTCCTCACCAGTTCTTCACCCCTGCCCCTTACCCCTACCTTGTACCAGACCCCACCCCTTTCTTGTATATATCTCTGTACATAGTTTATTGTTGTGTGTTCGTGTTGATATTCTTTTATAAATCTATTTTGTATGAATACTGTAGTGGTCTCTGATTTGCAGCTGGCTATGGGTGCTCAGTTGCAGTGGTGTGCATGGCATCTGGTGTGGTATTGTCCTGGGATTGTGTGTGTGTGTGTGCATGGGGGTGTCCCTGGTGGTGGTGGTGGCTTTCAGCTGGACTGGCGTGTGCTTGCCACACACGCTGGGTGCTCCTGGTGGGTCTGGCTTGTATGCTTCGGGTGGTACACATGGTTGCATTGTGCCAGGGGGGCTGGGGAGTCCTGCAGTGATGGTCACAGTCACTGCTCATGGGTGGTGTCTTGGGGTCACAGTGCAGGGTGTGCTGTGCACACCGGGGGCTGCTGGACACTGGGGTGGTCCGCCTTTTGTGTGGCAGTCTCAGCTTGCCAGTGGGTGTGCCGGTGCAACACGGCCGGATGTGCTTTGCTTGTCCCCATGGGCCAGTTGATATTCCATCCTCCCCAGTTATGCTGTTCTTGGGTGTGGGGTGCATTGTTAGTTCTGCAGTGTCCCTGTGCCCATCTGTGGCATGGGTGGTGGGCCTCTGCCTACCTCCCTGGTTGTGTTGTTCCATTGCTATGCTGCTGGGGTGTCATTGCTTGCCCTATGGGCCTCTGGACTGCTCAGCTGGGCTGGCCTTGTTGCGCTATAGCACATCATATCTGCTCAGCTTCCCCTCCCTGGTTGCGCTATGGCGCATCATATCTGCTCAGCTTCCCCTCCCTGCTTGCGCTATGGCGCAGTTTGTGCAATATTCAGACATTGGCTGCTTGCGCAATTGGCCTTGCTCCATGTTTGAATATCGCTATGATTGTGCATGTGCGCAAGTGACTTGCGCCTGCTCTTGCTGTTGTGCACTTTTCAGGCGCAGTTTGAATATCCGGCCCATTGTTTTTAATTTGGAAGAAGAAATCTATTTTTAATACAAATCAGGCTCAGACATGCAACCCATATTCAACATGGGTTATATCTTGCAGTTCTGTACCTCACCAATAACATGGACCATACTGAAGTCATACAGGATGAAAGAGAGGGTGGGAACCCACTTTATTTGTACAAACAGCCTGACCAGACTCTTAAAAGTTGACTATCTGGGCACATTGAGTAACTAAGCAGTCCTTTCCTGTTGACAGATTCTATGGTTCTATGTTTCTGGCTATTAAGCTTGTTACTCAAACTGGGTAAAGTCACTGCCGTGTGTGTGTGTGTGGGGGGGGGGGACAGACAAAATGGATCCAATGTTCCTTTCCTCATTACAATACTATGTAGCCATGTTATCACCAGTCAATCTTTGTAAAATTGCTTAGGTTTCTGCATTTAGCAGAGTTAAGTTTTAAATAAAGAATGTAACCACAAGGGTAACTGCAATTGATGTGGTCTGTTGTAAATAACCCCACAAATCATTTTAGATGAGCTAAACTAATCTCTTTCTTGTATCACAGAGGAATACAATTATCTGTAAATACTAAAGGCAGATTAGCCTAAATCCACTCGCCTACAAATCAAACCAAAACTAATAAAGAAATGCAAATGATGAAATTAATTTACTTCGTTATATGCAAATGGTTCACTTCTGAGCAGTGACGGTTTCAGAGTGAAGATCTGATCATAAAGAATAACCACAGAGAAACGGTGTGCTAATATTATGCTTGTATTCCCAAAAGGAACTGCTATGACCTGGACGAATTAAACTGCTGAGTGATATTAAGAGCACAGGCTTCCTCCTGACAAATCTATAAGCCGTAGATTGAGGTAGGAGACTGTGCTGCTTGCCTAAGTCTTGTCTTGCATATGTAGTTACTGTGATGTGGACAGCCAGTTCTGAGTGCTGTATGATTTTTTTCTGTAATATTAAAAAAATGTGTATGAACTGTCTCCCATGAGAAATGCTGAAACAGCATGTGAGATCACACACACACACACACAGGTTATAGATACCAGGTGTTATGTGGAAGGCCAGAAGCTAATTACAGAGTAGAGCAGGCCTTGATCAAGGATCTCCTGTTTTATCTAAGTTAATTACAGGCTGGCAGAGGCTTGAGTTGAGCATATCCATTTTATGATGTTTCAAGAGGGAAACCAGGTTTAGCAAACTGGTGCGAAGTTGTAAATGTTCCTCTGATGCCTGTGTAAGAGAGGATACTGATTAAGATCAAAGAACTGTCATTTGAAGAACATGAGTATGCTGAGGTTGCCGAATTTCATACTTGGAAAAGACATCCTGTTTTTATAGATATATGTTTTTGTATATATTCTGACAGGGAGGAGCTAGGTGACCTCATGCAAATAGGTGGGGAAACCAGCTTTTTAATTATTATTCTGTTTTCCTTCAGATACACTTTTATCTAGACTCTGACAAGGAAACATCTGTGAGCACTTTAAGCAGGTATTTAGAGACTAAGTACTGTTGTAGGAATTGCACTGTTAAAACCTGTTTTGTTTAAGAGATTTGTATATCTTGTGATATACTGTAATAGTTCTGTATTTTATGTGTTACATATTTTTATCTATTTTAGTAAAACTCTTTTTAGAGCATACTTGGTCTGTCTTTGATTCTGTTTCATTTGCAAGAACAGTATATATGGTTATAGCTGACACTAGGCATAAGCTTGAAGGGTGATACCAAACTGGAAAGAGAAACATTTTAAATCTGAGGTCTTTATTAACGTTTTTAAGGGTTCATTTCTGTACACCTGGTTAGATGCCCATAGGCAAAGATATCTGGCCCCCCGAAGACAGAAATATCTGAGCCTGTGTATTGGGTATGCTAGCAAGAGGTTCACAGTTTGAATCCCTCCAAGACTGGAGACCAAAGGTTGATCCGAACTCATAAAACAGACAAGAGGGTTACCTTGTTCTGTTAATCTGTTCACAAGACTGCGCTCGGAGGTTGGCACTGTGGGAATAGAGGGCTGACCTGCTGAGTGGGTTTGTGACAGTTACTACACATCCTTTGTAACTGCTTTTTCTCTGAAGGCTCTGCTCATCTACAGAGCTGGTTTTCCTGAACATGAAAGCTAAGAACAATTAAGCATAGTAGCTTTGCATAAAAGATGAACTATTCAATATAATATGAAGTAATTTACTTGTGACTGTAATTCAACTGCTTCTTCCACACAGTCTCACTTTAGTAGTCCTCAGCAAGGTATTGGGTAGACCTCAGTTCTACTCCTTTTCAGTCCCCTCGCTTACATGCTTGAAATTATTCATGAACCACAGGAAACTGAAGAGTCGCCATTCAGTCACAAAGGACTGTAGCCAAAGAAGGGAAAGTGGACCAAGTGAATGTAGAAAGAATGCCAGTAGTAGAAAGACAACCACAGGTAAGTAACAGAACTAACTAGACTGACTTTTTCCTCCATGAACTAACTCACACTATAATAAGTTGCAAGCAGTGAGCAAGCTGGAAGGGGCTAAACCCTTAACTCGTGGGAAGAAAAACTTTAGGACCAAGAACCCAAAAGCAGCATCTTTGCATGCTTTCAGGTCAAGGCTGTAGTGGGGCATGAATATATGACAGGAAGTGTATTTGTTCCAACTCCGGGGTAACTGACCACTGTGCACCTTTTCAAATGGGTTAATCTAATCAGACAGAAGTGTAGACCTCACTGCCTCACAAACCTCCTGCAATGGAGATAGCACCAGAAGAGAATCAAACTAGGCACTCTAGAAAAGTTTATTCAGCAAAACTTATTATAGCGATAATTACATGACTCAACAAACAAAAAGCTTCTGTTTCAGCCATACAGTCATCCAGAAAGCATTACAACAACCAGCCCATATGCTCCAACACATTTGCATACAATAGATCAGTTTCCTTCCATACCATTAAGATAGGCTCATACATAGTTTGGTTCTAATTGTACCAAAGCAACAGAAATCCAGCATCTATTGGTTAATTTTGTTATGAAGCAGTTCAACGCTATTAGCAAATGAAGTACCTTCAGATGGCACTTATATTTAAGCTTTCATCATATTGCACTACTCCATAAAGTGCTAAAAAGCAACTTATCTGTGTAACCCCCCTGCAAATGGGGGTTCCCAAAAGACTTCCAGGAGCTTGCTTGAATGCTCCAAGCCTGAATGGTGTTTGGCGTTTAAGCCATTTATCAGTGAGTGTTTTTAGAACCTCTGGTACTGTCTCTTTAAGAGCTGTCTGCTTGCAGACATAATTAGTTTGTATGGGGACTGTGTTTCTTTGATTGAGTACCACTCATGCTGCTGCCAATTCACTCCATTTTGCAGTCACTAGGAGTGCAAAGGAACCTATCTGAAAGATGTAACTGTTTGCCAGAAATCATTTACAGTAATAATGAAATTACAGTTTGTCTAACCTGCTTTCTTTTTGCAGTCAGAACAGTGTCTGCCTAGTTCCCCATTCTGGTTTTGAACTGCTGAACTGGACCAATCAGTGTGGTAAGCTTAGCTCTAAAATGGTCCTTGACGAATCAGAACTTGGACTCATAATCTGAGCCAGCCACAAGAGGATTGTATGAGCAGTGACTCTGGAGATGTAGTTTAGACTTCAGCACCTTTTTGGACCAACAGCAGCAGTCTATTGTGAGTGACAGCCAATCCAGTCAAGAACTGGGAGGAACTCAGGAAGTGCCCGGTTTGTCGGTTGGAGTTTCAGTTGAGCTTTGGCAGTGAAGAAGGAGGAGCCTGTTCTTTTCAGTGTGCAGTTTTAGTCAAAAAAGTATGTAAGGCCCAGAGTTCGGTCTGCAGCTTGTGTAACTGCTTGTTAGGACTGAACTGTCCCTAGAAAAGAATCAAAGGATCTCTGAAGAGTAGAAACCAGGCTCACCCTGTAGAAGACTGGAGAAATTGTTGAATTACACTCGGTCTGTCAGGAACTGAATTGCTGTGTGTTCTCCCGGTATTGTGCAGTAATGCGATGGGATACAGATGCAGCCTGCCTGGTATAGTGCTTTCTTTTATATAAATGTGTGAAGAGGTTTGTGTACCTCAAGTGAGCCCTGCTGACATTGAAGGACCCTATCTTATTTGGAGGTTGTGAGTACTAATTCAGGGTCGCTCCCTGTTGAATTGCCACATTAAATCCAAATGGAATTACTGTACTGCTGACTGATTAATTCTCCTTTCTCTGTGTGAAAGGGCCCCTACCAGCTGCCACGGTTTGGACTAGCCACTAGGGCTTGGGTACCCAGGACAGTAACTGATAGGGATAGGCCTGTGCACAGAGCCATAGGTAGATGATTAGAGTGATAAGCTAATTAACCTGATTTCCCCCTGTCCTTGTTATATCCCCCTAAATAAATCAGAGCTGCTTGTTCCAGCAAAGTTATACTGCCTGAGGTATTTGTCTATGTTAAAGTACTGTACTGTGATTGTTGCACTGTATCTCATTTCAAAGGAGGTCCCAGTGCCGGAACCAGTGCTGGGGGTAAGTGTATACTGTGAAGATAATTCTGATATATTGTGTGGGCCACTAGTGGGAAGAAAGGGGGGTTGCAGTGTCCCAGAGGGCTGTGACCAAGTTAGTTTAACTATTGCAAACCCTGACCTCTGGGTGGAGGCACCACCATTGGATCCAGGCCCTCAACCTGTTAGTGGCAAATCAGGCAGGGGTAGTAGCCCTGGGATAGCGCCATCTAGGGGTTACATCTTGGAGGCTCACCGCTGGATTTGTGTCCTCTAGTGGCCATATTTACGAACCACTGTTAAGAAAAAATGGGTACCCCGACAGAAGTGGCTGTGCACGCTGGTGGAGTGGTGTACTGGGGAGAGATCGACCCCCAAATGCTATGCTTATCCTGGACATCCCCTGGGTATCAATACGGACACTGTGCAGGGAGTACTTTCCAAGGTGGAAGGTTTACAAAACCCTGTGGTGGTGGGTGGGGATGCTAATCTGCTCACCCACACTTTCCTGGCCTAGTAGAGTTTAAGGATCCCATAGATAGCTCCAAAGTGCCACAGACCATTACCCCAGAGGAGCCCTCACTGCTTGGAGAGTGATAACTAAGGACAGTAAAGACCCGGGGGGGAATCAGCCCCACCACTATCTGAAACTTTTGAGGAGAAATTTGCTAAATGGTTGCTGGGAGAAGGGAAAACTGTGGAGGACTTGAAGAAACTATTCTTGCCACCTGGGGTGTTCCTCCCCAACACCCTCCCCGCTCCAGTGCCCGTAATGGTGGCTGAACCAATGCAGACTCCTATTTCTGCACCTGCCATTAGTCACGACTCTTACCAAGGTTGAGGATCTTCTCTGGCACCCTCCCACCCCCAAGGGGAGGATGACTGGAGACCTGGATGAACTATGTTGCCCCAAGTGCTAGAATGGCAATGCTCGGAAGGCGAAGCGAAAGAGGGTTAGTGAGAGCCTCCGAGGTCCCGCCCTGGCTACCATCCATGCTAAACGGGCCAGTAACCCTGAAGACTGCACAGGCTATCTTGAGGCCTTGGAGAATGTGTATGGAGCCCAGATTCTGATGAGGACCTATGGTGGAGAGTAAGAAATGCACAACAGTACCAAGGGAGTTGTTGTCTGTGTATGTCTCTCGGCTGGAAAAATTGTTGCAAGAATGCCTCAGAAAGGGTAGTTTGCCAGCGATTGAACTGGACCGAACCAGACTGGACAGAATCCTGAAGTCTGCCCCTTCTCAGAACTGCTGTTGCTTCAGTTACGCCTGGCAAATCGACTGGAATCCCCACCCTCCTATGATGAGTTAATGAGAGAAATTCGAGGAGTTGAGAAAAGGCGACTCGGAGGGACCTGCATCAACAGCTGTGGCTACGACCGAGTGACTGAGGGTGACCCATCAAGTGAAGTTCAGGGGCAGAGGTTGACAGTCAATGAGTGCTCTGACAAGGAAAAGATATGTCACAATGGGGAACTGTTGAGAGAGATCCGGAATTCAAAACAGTCCTTTATGAAGGCCACGCCTGCAAGTACGGCCCTGACCTATATCCGACTGCATCTGCTATGGGGTGGGGGTACCACCCATGTATCTCCTGCTGATAACAGCTCGAACTCGATTCCTTGACCATGGAAGTGGAGAAACTGACGAGATGTCTCCAAATGCTTATCACGCCACAGAACAGAGATGGCACCAAGGTTTCCAGTTAGTAATACCCCCGCCTGGCTCCCAGTGTGGTGCCTCGCCAGCTCAAACTCCAGAAAGTATGTTTTGCTATAATTGTGGGAAAGATGGGCACAGAAAAGGGAATGCCGGTCCCCAAAGACACTGACAAAGTTGCATATAGGCTACAAGGAGAGCTTGGAGAACAAATCAGTGGTTAAGAGGTGCAGGAAATGATCCCAGTGAGGGCACCAAAATGCTAACTCACGTCCTTTTGTGGCAAGGTCAGTGCCCAGGCCCCCACTATCGCCTCTCCAGACTGGTCCAGAATAGTGGGTCCCTCCATGGAGACCACTGTAAGGTGAATGGAGTGCCTACAAGAGCTGTATTGGACAGTGGCTCCCAAGTGACAATTATGTTCCAGGATTGGTATCAGAAGCATTTGTCAGGCGTACCCTTACAACCATTAGAAGGACTGCATGTATGGGGGTTAAGTGAGAAGGCCTACCCCTATTCCGGTATATCCGAATTTGGCTGTCTTTCCCCACCTCCGTGGCTGGAGTGGCGAACAAGTAGAGACCCTAGCCTTAGTGTGTCCCCCACTGGACTGTATGATGGTGTCCCTTTGTTGATTGGAACAAATGCTCATATGTTCGGAAAGGCTGGCACAGTTGTGTTATGAAAAACAGGGGTCAAAGACTAGTAGAGCTTTAAGAGTTCCGGCTTTAATTAAGAAGGCCTATGAGGCACAGAGAGATGCTGAAAAACAGAACCAGAGGAACCGGTCGGAATTGTATGGAAGAAGGATCCTGAGTCTCTGATCCTGGCGCCAAATGCCCAGTGTACCTTACAGGAGAGGTCCGTATCAGAAAGGATGTTAAGAATAAAATATTAATGTTGGATGCACCAGGCGATGGAAAATTGCCAGAGGGACTGCTGGTCAAGCCTAGTATTTTGCCATTAGAGCCCATGCTTATGCCAGAAGGGTAATGGTCCAAGTTCATAATGTGTCTGAAAGAACATTCGAGTAAATAGAGGTTGCATCCTGGCTAATGTGCATTGTGCAGACACTGCAGTGCTACCAGCAGCAAGAGTTCAAGGAAGAATGACAGAGTAACGCCTGACTTGTTTGATTTCGCGACTCCCGCTGCCAGCTGAATGGAAAGTGAGGATCAGTGAGAAGCTTGCCCAGAGAGACCAGGTGTTTTCTTTAAAGGAATGGGACGTAGGATGCGTGCAAGGAGCTGAGCACAATATCCGGCTGCATGACGAAGACCATTTCATGAGAGGTCTACGCGCCTGGCACCTGCTGACATAGATGATGTGAGGCGGCATCTGCAAGAGATGTTAGCTGCTGGTGTAATACAAGAATCCAGAAGCCCTTATGCTTCCCCATTGTGTAGTGGGGAAAAAGAATGGAACAGTAAGGATGTGTGTGGATTATCGCTCTTAAACTGGCGGACTATCCTGATCAGTACACAATGCCCGCATTCAGGATGCTTTGGACTGCCTAACGGGGCAAGTGGTTCTCTGTGCTGGATCTCCGCAGTGGGTACTACCAGATCCGATGGCCCCAGAGGACCGTGAGAGACAGCCTTAATCTGTCCGCTTGGCTTCTATGAATTCATGAGGATGCCTCAAGGATTTCAGGTGCCCCAGCCACTTTTCAACGATTGATGGAGCGTGCAGTGGGGACATGAACTTACTAGAGTGCCTGGTATACCTAGATGATGTTATTGTGTTTGGCAGCTCACTGGAGGAACATGAGGCAGATTATTTAAGGTATTGGACCGACTGGAGGACTTTGGCCTTAAACTGTCCATTGATAAGTGTCAATTCTTTCAAACATCAGTAAAGTATGTGGGACACATAGTATCCACCGAGAGAATAGAGACCGACCCAAGTAAAGTTGAGGCCTTGACCACCTGGCCACAGCCCAAAATCTAAAAGAACTGCAAAGATTCCTGGGATTCTGTGGTTATTATCGGGCGCTTCATCAAGGACTATTCAAGAGTGATCTGCCCTTTATTAACCTTACTCAAGGGTATCCCCAACCCACAAAAATACCAAAAGTCAAGCGTCCCTCAAGACTGAAGAGTGTATTTTCATCCGGTGAAGTATTTGGGGCCGCTGGACTCCTGATTGATGAGACTGCTTTTCATGAGATCATATATCAACTTACCCATGCTCCAGTGCTGGCCTATGCCGATCCAAGAAAACCTTACGTCCTGCACACTGATGCTAGCTTGCAAGGGTTGGGGGCTGTGTTGTACCAAGACACAGAATGGCCTGAGACCAGTGGCCTTTGCCAGTAGAAGCCTGACCCCATCCAAAAGAACTATCCTGTACATAAGTTAGAGTTCCTAGCTTTGAAGTGAGCTATTGTTGACCAATTCCATGAGTACTTGTATGGGCCTAAAATACTAGTAAAACTGACAATAATCCTTTGACCTATGTGCAGACCTCAGCTAAGTTGGATGCCACTGGCCATAGGTGGCTTTCTGCATTATCTACATATGACTATGCTCCTCGATACGAGCAGGTCTGAACCACATAGATGCTGATGCTCTCTCCGTAGGCCTGTTCCCCAGAATGATTGGGTCCGATTGCAGAACCTGACATTCGGGCACTCTGCCAGAAGTTTGACAGGAGGAACAAATGTCCACGGACGAGTGGACTGCATGGTGGATTGCTTGGGACCCTCTGAGAATTGCATACCTGCTGCTTATTGCCACTTTTCTGCAATAGACATTGGTACACTGCCTCAGCTGGACAATGAGTGTATTCAAGGGCTCAATCCCGCGATCCCATGATCAAAGCAGCTTTGGAAGCCCTCTATGCAGGAAAAGATGTGTCCAAATTACGCCTCCACTGATTTGAGAACTGCACTGTTATACAAAGAAGGTCCTAAGTTGAAACTGATCAATAAACTGTTATACAGAGAAACAGTAGACAGAGGGGACAAGTAGACAAACAACAACTAGTGCTGCCCACTGCCTTTCGAGACTCAGTACTGAGGTCCTTGCACAACCACATGGGGCACCTTGGTATAGACAGAACACTTGACTTGGTGAGATCCAGATTCTATCGGCCTAAGATGGGGGCTGATGTGGAGCAACACATTCGAACTTGTAGTCGCTGCTTACAGAGAGCTTTGCCCCAGAGGGCTGCCCTGTTAACATCACCACCAGTGCACCCATGGAGCTGGTCTGTATTGATTTTCTGAGTTTGGAGTCAGATCAAAGAAATATCAGTAATGTGCTGGTGGTCACTGACCATTTCACGAGATATGCCCAAGCTTTCCCACCAAAGACCAGAAAGCATCCACTGTGGCCAAAGTACTTGTAGAAAACTTTTTGTTCACTATAGGGGCTCCACAAAGAATCCATTCTGATCAAGGGAGAGACTTTGAGAGTCGTCTGATCAAAGAGATGCTTTCTCTGTGGGAGTCTGGAAGTCCAGAACCACTCCTTACCACCCCAGGGGACCCACAGCCTGAGCGTTTCAACGCACTTTGCTAGATATGCTAGGCACCCTGCACCCAAAGGACAAGCCTAGATGGAGCCAACAAATTAGCACCCTGGTACATGCTTATAACTGCACCAAAAGTGATGCCACTGGATTCTCCCCTACAGCCTGATGTTTGGAAGAAGCTTGACTACCAGTAGATGTGTGTTTTGGGGTCTCTCTGATGGGGTTCAAGCTGACAACTATTTACAGTATGTGCAAAGTTAAAGGCCCAGCTAACTCATACGTACCAACTGGCTCAAACCATGGCTGCCAAAAGAAATCTGGCCAACAAAGAAAGGTATGATAAAAGGTGAAAGCACAGGAACTCCAGGAGGAGATGGGGTATTGCTAAGAAATCTGGGACTGCATGGCAAGCACAAGATTGCTGACAGATGGCACCATCTCCCTCACATTGTAATGAGCAAACTAGATGATCTGCCAGTGTACAAAGTAAGGCCTGAGAATAATTCAAAAGATGTAAAAACAATGCATAGAAATCATTTACTGCCCATTGGACAAATCTTAATTGAGTCTGAGCCCTAGAAGATGCCCCTCTGGACCAGTGACTAGAGCTGCTGCTAAGAAAAGATCAAGAAAGTCTGCACTACAGAAGCAAAGTTAAAGTGTTCCCCTCCACAAGTCCCAGTTGAGCATGACTGTCAGTCCATATCGGAAGAGAGTGAGAGTGACTTTGAATACTATCCTTCTTACGAACTGAGTCAATTGTTTAGGGCAGTCCCTAGTCAATACTGGAGATGAAGCTGGGCCTTCTGGACTGTCCAAGCCCCCAGCTCGTCCCTGGAGCCAATGCTCCCAGAAAGTGAAGTGCAAAGCATCAGATCAGATGAAATGGAATCATTGTGCATGGTTGAACTGTTTGAGCTTTCAGGGAGAAAATGATGGATTAGGTCAGACTGGTGATACACCAGAACAAGAAGAGTATTTTGAGTGCCCTGACGGTCCACTGCCAGTGTTCAAAAGCTCTCCATGCGAGCCAAATGTTGTGGACTCGAAACTGTAACTCCTGGAGCTGAAAGTGCCCCAAGTTCTAGCCTCTCTACCCCCATGGAGACTCCTGACAAGTGAGGGACAATGCTGAAAATGAGGGCTCAGAGTGCAGAGACTGTAACAGTTCCCCTAGAAAGACTGGTCGGCTGTAAAGCCTGTGGTGCACCTCAGGTATGATTCCCTTGGGAGGCCTGTGGATTTGCCTCTCAATGTTGTCCATAAAGGTGTATGTGTCCCGAGCTCATTGCCCAAACTGAGCGTCAGTGCTAACTCAAGTTACTTGTGTTGCCCTCTAAGTATGGTGCCCTTGCCCGTCCAGCCCCAAGGTAACTGATAGGGAAGGGCCCCCTACTCAGGTTTCATGTACAAGAGGTAATAACTTGAGTTATGGTACAATGTGTGTGTAATACTGTGTAAAAGTGATGTACTGCAATGTTTCAGAAATGTGTTCTTGGTAAAATGATATATTGACTGATGATTACATGTGTGAGCCTAATGCAAATGTATATGGTTGCAGTTAAAACTTATGAGGTACTTGCTTGATGGGACGTCAAGCTTTCCCAGGCCAGGAAGGTGTAACCTGCAAATGGGGGTTCCCAAGACTTCCAGGAGCTGCTTGAATGCTCCAAGCCTGAATGGTGTTTGGCGTTTAAGCCATTTATCAGTGAGTGTTTTAGAACCTCTGGTACTGTCTCTTTAAGAGCTGTCTGCTTGCAGACATAATTAGTTGTATGGGGGACTGTGTGTTTCTTTGATTGAGTACCACTCAAGCTGCTGCCAATTCACTCCATTTTGCAGTCACTAGAGTGCAAAGGGAACCTATCTGAAAGATGTAACTGTTTGCCAGAAATCATTTACAGTAATAATGAAATTACAGTTTGTCTAACCTGCTTTCTTTTGCAGTCAGAACAGTGTCTGCCTAGTTCCCCATTCTGGTTTTGAACTGCTGAACTGGACCAATCAGTGTGGGGTAAGCTAGCTCTAAAATGGTCCCTTGGACGAATCAGAACTTGGACTCATAATCTGAGCCAGCCACAAGAGGATTGTATGAGCAGTGACTCTGGGAGATGTAGTTTAGACTTCAGCACCTTTTGGACCAACAGCAGCAGTCTATTGTGAGTGACAGCCAATCCAGTCAAGAACTGGGAGGAACTCAAAGGAAGTGCCCGTTTTGTCGGTTGGAGTTTCAGTTGAGCTTTGGCAGTGAAGAAGGAAGGAGCCCTGTGCTTTTCAGTGTGCAGTTTTAGTCAAAAAGCGTGTGTAAGGCCCAGAGTTCGGTCTGCAGCTTGTGTAACTGCTTGTTAGGACTGAATCTGTCCTGTAGAAAAGAATCAAAGGATCTCTGAATAGTAGAAACCAGGCTCACCCTGTAGAAGACTGGAGAAATTGTTGAATTACACTCGGTCTGTCAGGAACTGAATCTGCTGTGTGTTCTCCGGGTATTGTGCAGTAATTGCGATCGGGATACAGATGCAGCCTGCCTGGTATAGTGCTTTCTTTTATATAAATGTGTGAAGAGGTTTGTGTACCTCAAGTGAGCCCTGCTGACATTGAAGGACCCTATCTTATTTGGAGGTGTGAGTACTAATTCAGGGTAGCTCCCTGTTGAATTGCCACATTAAATCCAAATGGAATTACTGTACTGCTGACTGTTTAATTCACCTTTTCTCTGTGTGAAAGGCCCCTACCAGCTGCCACAGTTTGGACTAGCCACTAGGGCTTGGGTACCCAGGGACAGTAACTGATAGGGATAGGCCTGTGCACAGAGCCATAGGTAGATGATTAGAGTGATAAGCTAATTAACCTGATTTCCCCCTGTCCTTGTTATATCCCCCTAAATAAATCAGAGCTGCTTGTTCCAGCAAAGTTATACTGCCTGAGGTATTTGTCTATGTTAAAGTACTGTACTGTGATTGTTGCACTGTATCTCATTTCACAGGAGGTCCCAGTGCCGGAACCAGTGCTGGGGGTAAGTGTATACTGTGAAGATAATTCTGATATATTGTGTGGGCCACTAGTGGGAAGAAAGGGGGGTTGCAGTGTCCCAGAGGGCTGTGACCAAGTTAGTTTAACTATTGCAAACCCTGACCTCTGGTTGGAGGCACCCGCCATTGGATCCAGGCCCCTCAACCTGTTAGTGGCAAATCAGGCAGGGGTAGTAGCCCCTGGGATAGCGCCATCTAGGGGTTACATCTGTGCCAAACCATGTAGTCTCTGATACAAAATGCAAATAAAGTGCTATCAGTCTGAATTGTGCAGCTATCACAGTCAAAAACAGCTTAAAGCGCAGATAAAAGCTTCACAGTTTAAGCAACATATAATTTAACGCATGAAAGCACTGGCAGAGTTTTCAAATCATGCTCCAAGGCCGACCCGGTGGCATGAAGGGGTAAGGCATTGAACGGCTTACCTCCTGCCACACTCTTAACCGATGTACAGGAACGAGCACGGGCTGGCAGGGTTGGCAGGGTGGAAGAGGATCGAGCCTCCCAGAAACTGGGAAGTACTACTCTCTGGACAGTTTTTTTCACCCACCCCACCCTCCCTCGTTTATTAAATACACTTCCCCAGTTATCCCCGCCCCCTGAGGCCTCATACTGGTCAATTACAGCAACTTCTTAAAGGGGCTCTCCTTTCCTGCAACTTCTTAAAGGGTAGCCTCTCTCGTGCTCAAATTTAACTGCAAAAATGCTGCTTCATCCATTCAGCATAGGATTTCTACTTATTAGTATAACCGTCACATACCATGGTTCTCTAAACCCACAACATTTTCAACACCCAGTTATATTCACAGGCTACCTAAATCTTATACACAAATTTCTAAATGTTACCCTCCCACTGCTACTTACCTGACCTGGACTCTATACTACCATACACTGCTGTACTCACGCCGGGTGCCAACTGCCTCTCTCTCCTGGGTTTGCTCTTTCAATTAAAGCTATTCTGTATGCTTATTATCACCCCCTCACCTTGCTGTTTGGTCTTGGAGAAGAGTTTGAGAAACTGCCCACGCCTCAGGGGCAAAATTAGGCCATTTTGACTACTTCTTAGTACTATAAAAAGATGCTCCTGCTGCTACTCATCTGTGCTGGTATCGTCAAATTAAACCCTGGGCCCCCCCTCTCCATTCCTGCCCCAGCTAACCTACCTTTACTAAAAGGATTATCATTTTTGCATTTGAATGCTTGCAGCCTTCTGAAAAAGCTTGATGACGTCAAAACTTGGACCCTCCACTGCTCTCCTGATGTTCTTGTAATCTCCGAAACTTGGCTAAGACCAACCACCCTGGACTATGAGGCTAACATTAGTTCATACAACTTGTTTCATACTGATAGGAAATCCCGGGAAGGGGGAGTAGCCATCTATGTTCAGGACAACATTACCGCAACTATGGTGGACACGACTACAGTCCCTAAGGAGTTCGAGTGCCTCACGCTAAGAATTCAACCAGCCAAATCAATCTCTATCTGCATTAATGGGTGCTATAGGCCCCCCTCAGCTGGCCTTTCTCTACTGAAACACCTAAGTGACATACTAGCTCAGGGAGATTTCTGGCTACAACATTAACTTCTCCAGGTCGGAAGCCTTGGTGCTGAGCCACCAAATCCCCCAGAGATTCAAGGAGGAACTTCCTTTCAGATGGGCCCCCAAGGGTCAAATTAGTTACCTAGGTATACATGTATCGAACAACCAATTGAAACTTTTCACCTTGAACTATGGGAGAATATGGGAGACTATAGAAAGGGACCTCGCCAGATGGCATTACCTACCACTCACTTTGGTGGGATGGATCTCAGTGATTAAAATGAACATTTTACCTAGGCTTCTCTTCTTATTCCAGTGCCTTCCCATAAAACTGCCAATCTCTTTTTGGAACAAATTAATAAAAGAAACCCAGAAACTCATATGGCAACATAAAAACCCAGAATTGCCAGACAGTATTTACACATATTCCGCGAGGACAGCCCTGATTTCAGCTGTACTATATCAGTAGCACAGATGGACAGTCTATCCTGGGCCAAACAGCGGGTTGAATCAAGATGGTATGAAATTAAAAATGAATTACCAGAGGAGAGACCGCTCTATACTTTGGCCTTAACCTCGATGACCATGGAATATCTCCACCTCATTAAGAACAGGTGGGTAAAGCAGAGCATATACATTCTGTCCAGGGACAGGAGGCTGACGGCTACCCCAAATGGAGTGGGCCCTCTGTCTCTCATCAGGAATGAAGCAGACTTCTTTCCTCCAACTTTGGACCTAGGATTTGCAAGGTGGGAGACACAGGGGATCACCGGATTCACCCAGATAATAGAAAATGGATGATGCATTTCATTCCAGAGAGCTAAAGACAAGTTTGGTTGGGGTAATGTGGACTTTTTGAGATTCATGCAGGTTCGGCACTTTATACACTCCACCAATCACCTGGAGGGTCTAACCAGACCTTACTCTGGCTGGGAAAACTTTTTATATGGGGTGGTTAAAATTTCGACCAAAATCAGACACATATCAAGCCTTTATAAACTGCTGATGGAACAGAGGGGGAGCTCACTAAACAAGCACAGAGCTGCCTGGGAGAGAGAGGCAAAAGTGACTATAGTACATTCTGACTGAAAAGGCAGGTTAAAATTGGGTTGGAAGGTGACCTCTTCTCCAGCATGGCGGGAGTTCTGATGGAAAGTTCTCATTCGATATTTTCAAGTCCCCCGGTCACACACCACTACACAGACAGTGGGACGTCATGTTGGAGGAGGTGTGAGGGAGAGGGAAGCCACTGGCACATTTTTGGGGATTGCCCTGCTCTTCCTCTCCACTTTTTGGGGAGAGGTGCAGTCTGAGGTTCGGGATATGGCAGGTGTTCTCATTCCCCTCACTTCTGAAGACTGGGTTCTTGGGCTTCCCACTGTGGTCTCCCTAAAGGGAGATGCTCAAAAAATAGTACTGACCCTGTTGGGAGTTAGCCTAAAATGCATCACGGCCAAATGGTTGAACCAGGGATCACTGACACTACAAGACTGGATAAAAAGAGTACGGGAGGTTATACTAATGGAATCCATTTAGACCAGGCTGAGACTTCAGCAGGAGCAACATACCCAATGCTGGCAGGCATGGGAATCCTGTCATTGCAGAGTGAGCCCATTTGACTGAGTTGAAGGGGGCTCAAGGTAGTGGGGGCAGGGGATTCACGTAGAGAGACATTCAACGGCTGCAGGATACATAAACACACCATATAACAATGCTCCCACAAGGTCCCAGGGGGTCTTGACAGGAAATCGGGGGATGGAAAAAGAGGCATTTTAAACACTATAATTGCTTATAGTGGGCTTGCTTTCCTTCTGTAGTTTACCTTTGTCGTTTACTTCTATTGGACCAATAAGAACTGGGGGTTATGAGATGCAGCCAAAGAGTTGTGGCCTGTTTTATAGCTTCTGGTAATGATGTTCAAGTTAGATATCAGCTGAGAGTTTTCTCTACTTTTTGAATGACTCGGTGCTAATACACCATTTATATTCAGGACCTTACCACACCACAGCTACTATTAGATCATTTTAAGTCTTCAAGGAAATTGGCTTTGTAATGACATTTATCTATGTATAAGATGCTTTTATCATTATCCATTAAGTTGTAAAACTGTGGTATCTGACCCTTGAATAAAGCTGAGTTTTTAAAATGGTTTGTGTGGTGGGAGTGGGCGTTTGTCGATGGCACAGTGGGTGAAATGGTTGGGAACATTTTAAACCATTTGTTTTAAAAAAGGACCATCAGGGCAAAGTTGGAACGGATGTCAGGAACTTAGCAAAGATTCACGAAATGCAAAGTTGAAGACTTTGCACTAACTTCACCACTGAAGTTTAAGCTTGCTGCATCTTTATCAGAAATGCTGCACTGGATGATAATTCAGATTCCAAAAAAATTACACCACTGATTCACGATGGCTTAGGGGAATTCTTCTTTTATCCTAATGCTGTATTTTCTTACTTTTGTTCATTAAGGGGCAACCTGATGCATAAATGTAGTTTAAGTATTGTGTGCAACAGCATGATAAGCTTCTTGATGTGGAGCTGGATTTGTAAGCAATACTTTTACAATACGTTGTAAGCAACACTAATCACAAGTCTTTAAAAACTAACTGTGAATTTCCATTCTTTTTCTACGTTTGCGCACCACAACATGAATTCAGAACAGTTTTGTTAATAAAATAAATGCCATATCTCACTCAGAAACATGTTATGCATTTTTACACAGTGAAAATGTTAAAAGAAACATAACCTTTTCAGCAGTTTTCACTTTGAAATAGATCACTTTCCAGTTCTCACAATGTAATAACATGCTGCAAAGTGTGATAAAATATTGTACTGGCTTGTTTAGAGCCAACACAAGTTACACACTGTAAAATTGGCCTACTATAACAGATAAAAACATGAGAAGCTTTAAACTGTAGGTGAAATCCAAACCACAGACAAAACAGCATCATACAACAAACACAAGGCGAAATTCCTCTAAATATATTTATAAAGGGTATAGGTAAGAGTGCCTTACCTATTCCTACAGAACACTAGCAGTTCCCTGACAGTGAACAAGGAGTCCTAGATGCAGAGGTACGGGGAGGTATAGATGAAGCTTAGTAAATCATGACCCACTGTTTCGGGGGTGTGAACAGGGTCCTAGGCACCAATTAGCATCTTATTTTCAGATTTACTCTTTATAATACAATCCACTGGCACATGCAGTAGGGCTTGTCCCTGCTTGCTAAAATAATTATGGTTTCTGTTGTGTGGTGTAACAATTGTAAACTTCAGAGGATTGAGGCGGGAGCATTGGTGTCTCTAAGAGACTGTAAGGCAGCCTTTGTTTTGAGAGAGCTGGGTACATTTGTAGCTAAAAATCTAAATGTGGCCCCATTTTGAGTTTATTTTCTGACTTTACATTTGTAAGCATATAGAAAACGCCCCTCTGTTTCAATATTAGGTTTTATTATTTATATAAGGCACCCCTCCAAGGCACTATGGGTGTCGAATGAGTTGTTGTCAATGTGCAGGTTTTGCTGTGGGTGTGTTGCAGTTCTGACAGTATACCAACTTAGCTCTATATGTCAGGGAGGGCATACAGGCTATGGAGGATGGACACATCAGGGAAGCAAAAGGGAATCTGAGCCACTGTGGGTTCACCTCATGAGGCCCTCTGGCAAAAAATATGGGTAATGGTGATCTATAGATCACCTGGACAGGGGAATGAGAGAGACAGGGAGCTCGGGTAAGAGGGTAAAAGATGGCAAGGGGAGTGAAGAAGGAGCAAGTGGTGGTGGTGGTGGGTGATCTGAATCTGCCAGATATTGACTGGGACATTCCAGTGACCAGGTGCACCAGATGTCAGGCCCTGTTGGATACATTGTAAGACTGCCTGCTGGTACAGCTGGTAATGGAACCCACTAGACAGGTGACCACTCTAGACTTGGTGCTCACCACCTTGGAGTCGGTGAGTACCAAATCGCTGTTCTGGCAGAGTGTGGTTCCTCTGTGGAGACACCTGCAATGGAAAACAAGGAGGATACTGGGAACCACCACAAAGGAGACCCAGAGGAGGGTGGCACAAGACTCTATAAGGGAAGGAAACAATTCCTGGTGGGGGGCTCAATTGTTAGGCGGGTAGAACTGGGAGAGGGAGGGGAGAGGGAGGTAAGGTGCCAGCCCGGTGCCATGGCTGGTAGGGACAGGAAGCGAATCCTCAGGATCGCGAGAGCAGCTGCATGGGAGAGGGAGCTGGATGTCATTGTTCACCTCGGGACAAATGACCTGACTGGGAATGGGATCAGAGCAGTACAGGAGAGGTTTGTGGAGTTGGAGAGGAGCCTTAGACAAGTATCACACACAGTAACCTTTTCGTAGATGATACCTGTCTATGGCATGGGTGAGGCTAGGATACTCTGCACCATGGGATTCAATGAATGGTTGAAAAACTGGTGCAGAGCTCAGGGTTTTGGCTTCACTGGGGACTGGGGGCCCACCTGGAGGGATGCAGGCCTATACTGGCACAATGGTCTGTATCTGTCTGGGTGGGGAACCAGAATTCTAGGTGATAGATTTAAATGCTTCATTGGCAAGCATTTAAACTAGCTGAGGGGGGAGGCACTGAAAAGGAGCAGGGATATCTCTGCTCCCCCACCTCACAAAACAGGGTAGTTAGTGAGGTGAACACCAAGGTAGAGAAGTCAATAGGGAGCAGCATGGGGTAAATAGAGAAAAAGGCAGTAAGGACAGGGAGAGGGCTAAAAGGGGTAAGGCCATAAAAAAATGGAGGGTGATGTGTACCAATACCCATAGTCTGGGTAACAAGCTCCCTGAACTAGTGGCCTTGATAAAAGAGGGCTGCCTGGATATCGTGGCAGTCACAGAAACAAGGTACACAGAGAACCATGACTGGGATGTCAATATACCAGGGTACACAATCTACAGGAGGGACAGGGAGGGTAAAAGAGGAGGCAGAGTAGCTCTCTACATAAGGGAAGGGATCAAAGCAATGGAACTAAAGGTAAAGAGGGAGGAGAGGAAGCACTGTGGGTCAGCCTGGAGACAGGAAATGGCACCACAATCCACATGGGGGTTGTATACAGACTCCCCTTGCAGGGGGAGCAAATGGACAAGGAAATGACAGAAGTCACTCTTAGAATGGCATTAAAGGGGAGATATTGTTGACTGGGGACCTGAATGTGCCAGATGTTAACTGGAGCACCTTTGCTGAAGCCACATCCAAGAGCAGGGTCATTCTCGATGCCCTACAGGGGGCATGCCTCAGACAGCTAGAGTTGGAACCCACTCAGAAAGGAGCAGTCTTAGACCTGATACTCCCAAATGGGGACAGGGAGAGGATCTCAAATTTAGAAGTAGGTAGCCATCTGGGAACAAGTGACCACCAAACAGTATGGTTCACGATAAACACAGCCCTAGAGTCAAGCCATACAAAAGCAAGGATACTGGAGTTTAGAAGGGCTGACTTTGGCAAAATGGGAGAGTGCCTCAGAAAAGCATTAGCAAACAGACAAGATGGAGGGGTGAAGGAACAATGGAGGGAAATCAAAACTGCCATCACAGAGGCAACAAGACTTTATGTGATTCAAATAAACAAATCAAAATAAAGAAAAAAACCCACTATGGTTCTCAAAAGAGGTGGCTGGGAAGGTTAGAGGGAAAAAGATAGCATTCAGGAAGAATAGGAAACACAGAAGGAGCAGGACAGAGAACTGTATCAGTTAAAGCAGAAGGAAGAGGGGAAGGCAGTCAGAATAGCAAAGGCCCAAACCAAGGTAAAGATAGCCAACTCAGTTAAGAAGGGGGATAACACCTTTTTTAGGTACATTAGGGAGTGAAGAAAGACCAAGGGAGGGATAGTGAGGTTTAATAAAGGGAAGGGGTTGGGCAGAGGGTGACAGTGAAAAAGCAGGGATACTGAATGAATACTTTTGTTCAGTAGTCACAAAAGAAGAGAAGGGGAGGTACCTAAACCAATAAATAGAAGCACTCTGGATGTGTGGGGGGGGTCAATACCAGCCCATTCACAGAAGAAAGGATCCTGAAAGAACTCCTAAAACTGAAAGTGGACAAGGCAGCGGGGCCTGATGGGATTCACTCCAGAATTCTAAAAGAACTAAGGGGAGAACTAGTGACACCACTGACTACCCTTTTTAACAAATCATGGGAGGATGGTGTTGTACCTGAGGACTGGAGGATGGTGGAGGATGGTGGATGTTATTCCCCTTTACAAAAGTGGGAGCAAGGCAGAGGCAGGAAACTACAGACCTGTTAGTTTGACCTCAGGTGTAGGGAAAATTATGGAATCACTTCTGAAAGAAATAATTGTTGAGTACCAAGATGTCAGCAGGGCACAAGACCCAAGGCAGCACGGATTCACAGTGGGAAGGTCATGTCAGACGGATCTCGTAGAATTCTTAGACTGGGTAACCAAAGTAGTAGACCTGGGAGAAACTGCGAACATGTCTTACCTAGACTTTAGCAAGGCATTTGACACAGTCCCACACAAAAGATTAATGAATGAGTTAGCCATCCTGGGAGTTGGTCCCAGGGTGGTAGCCTGGGTGAAAAATTGGCCAGACACAATGAAACAGAGGGTAATAGTAAGCGGAGTCCATTCTGAAGAAAGGGGAGTTACTAGTGGGGTACCACAGGGTTCAGTACTGGGTCCGGTCCTTTTTAATGCCTTTATAGGTGACTTTGCAGAGGGAATGGAAGGAAAAGTATGCCTCTCTGTAGATGACACAAAGATCTGCAACAGGGTTGATACACAAGGGGGGATGGAAAGGAAAAGAAGGGACTTGGCAAGGTTGGAAGAATGGTCAAAAGAATGGCAGCTTAGATTCAATGCAAAGATGTGCAAAGTAATGCACCTGGGAAACAAAAACCCAGGGGAAGAGTACAAAATGGGGGAGGGGGCACCGGGGGGGGAGGTACTAACAACAACAAAAATGGAAAGGGACCTGGGGGTAGTCATATCAGATGATCTAAAGGTAGGCAAGCAATGCGAGAAGGCAGTAAGTAGGGCTGGAGGGATGCTGGGATGCATAAGGGAGGCATCACCAGTAGAAAACAAGAGGTTGTTATCGCTCTGAACAGACAGTTAGTGGAGACCCCATCTCTGCAAGAATGTAGACAGGATGGAGGCAGTCCAGAGGAGAACAACTAAAATGGTGCAATGTCTGCACCAGAAGCTATATGAAGAGAGACTAAAAATACTTACTTTAACATGTATACCCTTGAGGAAAAGAGGGAGGGGGGGACATGATAGAAACTTTCCAGTATGTCAAGGGACTCAACAAAGTCCAAGAGGGTATCATGTTTCAGAAAAAGAGATGTGCAAGAACAAGGGGGCATAGTTTGATCTGCAGCTTATCCAATAAGTAGGGAAATGGGCAGACTGGGTGGGTCAAGTGGTCCTTATCTGCCGTCAAGCTCTGTTTCTATGTAGGGAAGCCACTGGGGTCCAGTGACCATAACTCCATTTGCTTCAATCTAGCCATTGGGACCAGCATGCCCTTATCAAAAAGTGAAGACCTAGATTTCAGAAGAGTAGATTTCAGTTAGATGAGGGAGCTAGTCCGAGAAAAACTGACTAGGGTGGACAGCATCGAAGGTGTAGAGGAAATATTGGAAGCAATCAAGGGGCCCATTCTCAAGCCGACAAAATCAAGCGTGGGATCTGTTACAAAACAAAACAGGTACAAGAATCCAATATGGTTCTCAAAAAGGGTCAGGCAAGCAGTGATGGCCAAGAAAAAGGCTTTCACCAAGTACATGGAAAAGCAGGGGAAGGAGAAATGGGGAGAGTGCCAAATGAGAACTTGGGATGCTAAAAGAATGGTCAGGGAGACAAAAGCAGACACAGAACTGCATTTAAAAGAGGGGGTCAAGGATGGGGAAAAAAACAATTCTTCAGCTATATTAAGGATAAAAGGAAGCAGGTAGGGGGGTACTGTTAGGTTACAGGAAGGGGTAGGATTATAGAGGAAGATGAACAGAAAGCAGCCTCCCTTTACAATGACTTCTGCTCTGTTTTCACAAGGAAAGATAGTGGGCCCCTGCCTCAAAGTGGCATCAAAGCAGTTGTCAAGGGGCATTCCAGAAATGAGATAGCCAGACTTTACCAAAGAATGGGTCCAGAAGGGGCTAGAAGCTTTGAATGTTGCTATAGCCCCAGGATTGAATGGGACTCAAGGGTGCTCAAGGAATTGGCAGTGGAACTGGTTGATTCCCTAGTAGGGTTATTCACTGGCTCAGTTCAGATGGGGGTAGTTCCAAAAGACTAGAAGGTAATGGATGTAGTCCCACTACACGGGGGAGAGGTGGGGGGCAAACAGCAATGGGGAATTGCAGACCTTTCAGCCTTACCTCAGTAGTGGCAAACTGATGTAGTCACTGGTCAAAGAGGACCTTATTGATTATCTACAGAGCAGTGGTTTACAGGATAGTAAACAGCATGGATTTGTGGTAGGAAGGTCTTGTCAGCCCAGCCTGATAGTTTTCTTTGACAGGGTAACAAAGGTAGTAGATAAGGGCCACACTGACTTTACTCTACTTCAGTTTCAGAAAGGCTTTTGACTTGATGCCACACTGAAGACTGCTGATGAAGCTAGAGGACCTAGGTATGGCTTTGGGCATAGATGGATGGGAAACTAGCTGAAGGAGAAATAGCAGATGGTGGTGGTAAATGGGGTCAAATCAGAAGAGAAGGAGGTCATGAGTGGGGTGCTGCAGGGATCTATCCTGGGTTCTGTTATCGTCAGTATGTTCATTGTTGACATGGGAGAGGGCATCTGAGGAAAGCTGTGTCTCTTCGCAGATGATATGAATCTCTCTGGTAGGGTAGATATTGACAAAGGGATCTGGGGGATGAAAGGGATCTATGAGGGCTAGAGAAGTGGTCTAAGTTGAAATTCAACACCAGAATGTGCAAAGTTATGCCACTAGAGAACAAAAACCCAGGACAGAGTACTGGATGGGAGGATAAAACTCAGCAGTACTGCAGAAGAAAGGGACCTAGGAGTCATCACTAGTGACTCCCTCAAACAATCAAGCTAGGGTAACAAGGCCTAAAATAAGGCTACTAGGATACAGAGGTTTATTGGAAGGGATGTTTACAGAAGTTAAAAGGAGGTCTTACTACCTCCATACAGCCAATATAGGTCACTTTGGGTGAGGCCGCACCTGGAATACTGTGCTCAGTTCTGGAGTCCTCATCCAAGTATGGAAAGGGACAGGCTACAGATGGTGCAACAAAAGGTGACTAACACAGATCAGGGAAAACAGGGCAAATTTTATGAGGACTGTCTAAAGGCACTGAACATCTGCTTGCTGGAGACTAGGTGAGGGGGGGGATATGGGGAATATCAGAGAGACCTTCAAGTTCCTGAAGGGAATTAACAAGGTGAACTGCAGGAACTATTTGGCAGGAGTAAAAATTCAAGAACCCGAGATCACAAGTGGAAACGGGTGGGGGTTGGGGGGGTTAGGAGGGATGTCATTTCTATTTTATGGAAAAGGTGGTGGAGTCATGGAACAGTGTGACAGCAGGTGTTTGGGATGCCAAGACCAAAAGTGGTTTTAACCAGGGCTGGGGCACAGTCAAGGGTTTGGTGGTTACTCAGGTTGCTAACAGTAGGGAGAGGAGAAGGTGGGTGGACAGGGAGGGCTAGAACCCATATGTACAATAGATATCTGGGCAGACAGGGAACTACGGGCAGACTAGATGGACCCTGGTATTCTTCTGTTGCCATTATCTATATTGCTATGAAGCTGGTGGGGGGGAGGGGCATACTTAGCCCAGCAACTTAGGTAAGGCCTCCAACCTCTGTTTTTGCTTCAACAAAGGGTTATGCACGCAAGTTCAGAGCCAATTTATCCATGAATGCTAGGCATGTGACACAGTATCCCTTTACCCAATGTTTTAGGGGGAAGCCAATAATAATAATAATAATAATAATGTTTTAGGCAGAAGGCAATACTGGACCTTGTGCTCACAAACAGGGACAGTGTGATGGGTGTAAGAGTGGGGGAGCACCTGGGGAACAGTGACCACCAGTCACTGTGGTTTGAAACCACAGAAAGAGCAGAACCAAACCACACAAAAACACATATCCTGGATTTTAGGGGGGCAAACTTTGAGAAATTGGGGAGATACTTGAAAGAGGCATTAAGGGAATGGGGCAGGAATCAGGGTTGAGGAACAGTGGGAAGTATTAAAATAGGGATTACAAGAGCAACAGAATTATGTATTAAGCAGGTTAGCAAGAGGAAAAGGAAGAGGAGACCATTATGGTTTCTCAAAGAGGTAGCAAAGAAAGTGAAAGCCAAAAGATTGCATTCAGGCAATACAAAAAGACACAGGCAGAAGGGGATAGGGAGAAGTACCCAGGAGAAACAAAGGGAGGCAGGAGGTCAGTAAGGGAAGCCAAAGCTCAGACAGAAGAACACATTAAAAATCAGTGGTAGGGGGACAAAACCTTTACAGGTACACATATGTGAAAAAGAAAGGCAAAGGAGGGATAGTGAGACTGAAGGGGGAGGATGGGGGCTGTGTGGAGGATGACAACAGTAAAGCTGACATATTGAACAGGTATTTCTGCTCAGTCTTACTGAGGAAGAGGAGGGTAATGGGTCTGAATGGGTACAAGGGGTGAGAATAGTGCAAGAAATGGACACAAGTCCTTTACACGAGAAAGTGTCCTGAAGGAACTGGAAGTAATAAGAGTTGATAAAGCAATGGGGCCAGATGGGTGCACCCAGGGTCCTTAAAGAACTAAGAGGTGGTGGCTGAACCTCTTGCTATCCTGTTTAGCCGATCACTAGAAACAGGAGGTACCCAAAGACTGGAGGATAGCAGATGTAGTCCCCTTATACAAAAGTGGCAACAAAGAGGCGAGGAACTACAGACCAGTCAGCCTCACTGGTGGTGGGGAAGATCATGGAAGCACTACTGAAGGAAGATTAGTGGAACATCTGGTTGTCAATGGACTACAGGACCCAAGGCAGCATGGTTTCACCAGGGAAGGCCATGTCAGACCAACCTCATTGAATTTTGACTGGGTGACTAGGGAGGTGGATCAGGGAGGGCAGTGGACATGGCCTATCTGGACTTCAGCAAGGCCTTTGACACTGTGCCACATAGAAGACTATTGCACAAACTAGGGAATATGGGTGTAGCAGGACAGTAGTGCGGTGGGTAGGTAACTGGCTGGGCAGGCGACACAGAGCATGGTGGTAAATGGCTGTCACTCCACAGAGGAAGAGTGACCAGTGGGGTACTACAGGGATCAGTGCTGGGACTGGTACTATTCAATATCTTCATCAGTGACATTGCGAGGGACCTAGAAGGCAGAATTTCACTGTTCGCTGATGACACAAAGCTCTGTAACAGAGTAGACACACCAGAGGGTGTAGACAGAATGAGAAGGGACCTGCAGAAACTTGAAGAATGGTCAGGGGTTTGGCAGTTGAAATTCAATGCAAGAAGTGCAAGAAATAATGCATATGGAGCACAAAACCCTGGCACAATATATCAGATGGGGGTGAGATATAGCATGCACCAAGCAGGAAAGGGATCTTGGAGTTATCATCTCTGATGACCTCAAGGCAGGGAAACAGTGTGACAAGGCAGCAGGTAAAGCAAATAGGATGCTGGGATGCATAGGCAGGGGCATCACCAGCAGGAAAAGGGAGGTCATAATTCCACCATACAAGACACTAGTGAGCCGCACCTGAGCACACTGTGCAGTTCTGGAGACCTTACCACGTAAGGACATAGACAGGGTAGAGAAGGTTCAGAGGAGGGCAACAAAGATGGTGCATGGATTGCATCACAAGTCCTATGAGGACAGGTTGAAGGCACTGAACATGTACCCCTGGAGGAGAGGAGGAGAGAGGGTATGATAGAGACATACAAGTATCTTACAGGAGGAACAGGGTGCAGGAATGCACTATTTTAAGCGAAAAGATGTTCCAGGACTAGAGGCATGGGATGAAGTTGGAGGGAGGACGATTCAGAGGAAACGTGAGGAAGAATTTCTTCACAGAACGGGTGGTGGACAAGTGGAACAGCCTGCCAGAGGAAGTGGTGGGGGCTGAAACAATCACGGGATTTAAGAATGCATGGGATAGACATAAAGGAATTCTGGAGGTCAGGGGTAAGGGGCAACAGACTTCCTGGAAAACATAAACTGAACTTACAAACTTAAATGGGCAGACTGGGTGGGCCATAGGCCCTTATCTGCCGACACTGTCTATGTATCTATGTATCTATGTAAGCCGAACAAGAGGACGGTCAAAATGAGAACTAGTCAGCAAAAAGAGGGGATCAGGAGAAAAGCAAAAACACCAATAAGGGTAAATAAAATTAAACTATTGCTGGACAGGTAGCTGACTTGACAGGATATGGAATTGTTACTATTTTTTTTTTTTTTTTTAAGGTTTAAAGATTCCATACTCAGGACCCAACAGAGTAGGAAGTACCCAGTTTGAAGTCTGCCTGGGTGTATCCAGAGGCAGTATGAGCAAAGCTGATGAAGAAGGTAAGGCTCGGTCAGATTGCATACCATTTTGGGTGCCCCCTTGTCTGACTTCAGAGTTTCCACTACAGGGGTTATTTAGAAAAAGATGCTGGGCAAATTTTGCTTAATGTCTGTAAAACGTGTTCAGGCAGCCCAATTCCTCTGAAAACACTTTAAATTCTTGAGTCATCCAATACAACCAATCCAAAAGATGGGCAAAAGATGGATGAACTCCTCTGTAGATCCATTTAAAATATTTTATTCATTAAATTCACACCTACTGGGTGACAGTTCTGTGGCCACACTACTTCATCAGGACCAAGCGTGTTGTTCTATTTCTCCTATTTTCTAAGTAAGAATTCAATATGCTTTGTTATTTGTTCATGGAACCTACTTCCCATTAGTTTGTCTGGGTTGACTTGCTTACTGTTTATATTTTGTTCATTGTTTTAAGGTATTAAATGGAAAGATGAAATAGAACAACACGGTTCAGCCTGATGAAGTGGTGTGGCCACAAAACTGTTGCCCCATTGGTGTTAGTTGAATGAATAAAATATTTAAAACAGATCTATAGTGTAGTTCATCCCTCATTTGCTCAACTTTCAAATTCCATTTAATAAACCAGTTATCATACCCCAACGGGGAATCAGTGAATGATTTTATAGAGCCTGCCTTGAGCTCTATTCACTACGCTTCAGTCCACAAGGCAGCCACTGAGGTCATGTGCTTTGGCCAGTGGACCCTAATGGCAAAGGCAGATAATTAATCTGTGTTCCGGCTCCTTCTGGTGCACCCAGAAGACTTCAATTTGCTGGGCATGAAATTTGAGGGAGTCTATTAAGTGCACATATGCATGACCATGGGATGTGCAATAGCATGTGCATACTCTGAGAAATTTAGCACACTCCTGTATTGGGTCACAGACCAGAATAGGCCAGGGGATCACTCACTACTTGGATGATTTTTTAGTAGTAAGCCCATGGGGAAGGTTACACTGTCAGAGGGTGCTCCATAACTTTGAGCAGCTGTGTCATAAATTGAGGGTCCCACTAGCCCAAGAGAAGACAGTAGATCCATCCACAGTAATCTCCTTCTTAGAAACAGAGATTGACACTGAGGCCATGGCGTGCAGATTGCCTGAAGACAGTGTAAATGCCTTGAGGGACCTAGGGCCAAGGCTCTGAAGGCATCAACATTAACCTGAGACAGATGCAGCTGATGCTTGGTCACCTAAACTTTGCATGCTGTACCAGCCTGATGGGGCAAGTTTTCATCAGACGCCTGGTGAAGACCACTACAGGTGTTTGGCAACAGCAACCTCATCACAGGATCTGGGTCAAGGCTCAGCTGAGGGAGGATCTGACACTGTGAGGGATCTTTATGGCTGAGTTCAATGGGGTGATGGCCTGCCAGAGCCTGAGGTGTCTAACACTGATTTGGAACTCTTCATGGACACATCCAGGGGGTCAGAGATTCAGGGCCTACATCCAGGACACATGTGCAAGGCCATTCCTGGAGGAGTGGTGGGAAAAAGGGTTGGCCAGGAATGTCACATTCTTGGAGATTTTTCCTGAGCCTGGTAGCACTGGTAATGTGAAGTTACAAGGGAAAAAGGTCCTTTTTAGGTCAGGCAACATGGGGTAGTACATACGATTAACAGCCAGCAGGGGGACCTCCAGTGAAGATCGTTCTAAAGGTGCCTGATTTATAATGTACAGTTCAGGGCTAGGCTTGAACCAGTGGAGTGCAATGGGGTAGCTGATGCTTTGTCTCATTTGCAGTGTGATCATTTCTGGAGGCAGGGTACCGAAGCCAACGAAGCACCCCATCAAGTTTCAACATTCCTTTTGCAGCTGGTGAGCTTGGCGACTGAGTGTTAATATGCTAATCAATAGTACCAAGCACAAGGAGAATGTACAGAAGAGGGTGGAGGGTTTTTTAGGGGTAGGTAACATGCATGATAGGTCAAACTAGAAGAGGACTATATGGCTAAACACAGTCTAGTTGCTTGTTACTATGTCTTGTTTTCTTTGGGTTTTCTTTTTACTGCCAAACCAAGATGTTCTGCACTTTGATCATAAAGCTTTTGCCTGTATGCATGTATTTATTATCTTGAATAAAGCTATGTTTTGAAAAAATGAATGGGATGAGGAGTGGCCGATACAGAAGGACCAGCTGTGCTGGTTCGTGGTGGTCCTAAAAGAGGAAGGCTGCTTGGAAGTGGTGACAAGCCACCACTTCCATGGATAGCTTGGTTTAGTGGGTTTATGGAGATGCCAGAGTACGCCAAAGCCTTTACAGTGCATACGCCCATACAGGGCTATGGAAGTTCAGAAGTCAGAACTCAGGACAAGAGGCAGCTTCTGATGACAGGAATATTGGAGGAGATGGTAGAGGTGCTACCACAGCTGTGTGCAGGTGGCACGTTTGTTCTGGGCAGCCTTCCTTCTGACTTTTTGCAGTGCCTCTAGAATGTCTGACATCAGAGCAGTAAGGAAACAGGATAAGATCAGGAGGGGGCTGCATGAAGAGGATATGGTGCTGTTGGATGGGGAAGCATGGCCAGAATATGGAGGTCATAAACAGATAAAAAACAAGGGATACCTAGACAAGGGTAAGGGATAGGGGGAGATGGGCATTTGGGCTGAGACAAGCATTACCAGACTACGAAGCAGGCACAAGGAGGAAGAGATGGTATTAATTTGGGCATGCTGACAGCTTTCCTTCAGCCATGCCTACAGGTCCAGGATCCTACACATCAGGCCCGAGTGTGAGGTTCCCCATGGGAGGTTCATGATCTCCACTGTAAATATGGGGGAGACCAGCCAGGCACTGCATCCAGAATGGCTGGCAGAAGGCACTTCCTTTTATATGTGGAACCAATTGTTACCAAAGGATAGTTCTTTGCTGTAGTGGTGGGGGGAGGGGGGCTGCGGCTCACTCTCTGTCCGGGCAGAAGATGGGAGGTGGGTTCATGATAAGAGACTCCCTCCAGCACACGTCATATTTTGTAATGATTTTGAATCTCTTTCATAAACACATGGCTGTGACCATTTAAATCCAAACACTGATATGGTTCCTCTCTCCAAAGGGGGCGGAAAAAGAGAGATAAGAAGGATGAGGCTTGAACAACTAGTTGTATGGTAGGTGAGGTGGCAGTCTGGCCTGAGTTTGGGGGTGCTGACAAGTGGGTCCAACAGGCTGACATCTGGCAGAAACGTGAATTGAAGGAGTGAGGAAAGCGATCAGAGGAGAGCAAAAATAGTAAATTAAAAAAGTACAGTAAATACATTCTAATGAAAAGAGTAACAGAAAAACATTTCCTGGTGACAGTGAACATAAATAAAAATATGCAGTCTGCAGTAAAATGCAGATTTAAGTTCGTTACAAATCTGTAAGCTCAATCACATAGCAAAGAAGAATACTAAGTAGAAAATGCTAACTAGCTGACACAGAAAGTACAGTAAACATATTGCATAGAAATTACAGTGAAACAACATTGAAACTGCGGACTCTTAAGGAGGAGGGACTTGTAAGAAAACAGCACATGTGATTTTGTATTCTGTTACTCATCAGGCTCTGCACTTGAAAGCTCTTATGCAAAAAAAAAAAAACTATTTCCCATGATACTTACTCACTGTGTAAATAGTGGGCATGGGAGAAAAATGTTGCTGAACTCCGGAACAGTAATAAGCACTTGAACAAAAGATGTAGCATTGACAAATTTATTCCATCCAAGAACCTGGAGAATGAACAGTACTCTAAGTGCTGTTCATTCTCCAGGTTCTTGGATGGAATAAATTATTCACTGCTACATGTTTTGTTCAAGTGCTTAGTACTGTTCTGGAGAGCAGCCGCACTTTTCTCCATTATAAGTTTCAGGTGCGCAGCTATTGAACCCAGTTTCTGAGCAGCTCATTATTATGTATATATTCATCCCAGAGTGGTCATTAGCGTTCTTTAAAAAAATAGTTTTGTGGCCTCTGCACCACAGCCCTCATGTCTCCAGACCCCAACTAAGTGATCTTAGAGTCTGAGAGCATCAGGGGAGCTCCTGATGTGCCATTATAATGACAAGAAAACATGCTCACCAATGCGCATGCGTGGACTGCCAACTCACACATTCTCGGTTTGGCTGCAAGTGGTTCCGCATCTTTGCTCCTCTGACCCCTCTTCCATGACCTCAGTTGCAGCCCTATTAGCTCTGGCCAGAGTCCGTTTTTTAAATGGTGCCATGAGCTGTATATAATAACTTCATAAGGGAACTAGGAGGGTCTCCTATGGAGATGAATGTTACCTCTTGCATCCTTAGGGCACCAGAGCTGGTCACCTTCAGTGTGCAGTTCTCTTGCCCTAAGAATGCATGAGGCAACACTCTTATTTCCATAAGAGGCCCTCCGGGTAACACCCTGTAAACTTATATCATTGTTCCCAGCAGCAGTACATTGAATGTAAGCACTGTTTTGTGACTTCTGGTTCTACTAAAGCCCTGTCGGCTTGCCCCACCTTGATGATTTTTCATGATGTTGCCCACAGTGCTTTGCAATGCATACTTCTTGTCTGATTACATTTATTAGTATAGTAAATTAAACTTAAAGTATGGCTTTTTGCTTCATGCTTCTGTAGTTATTCTTAAAAATAAATTACAATAAGTTATATAATTCTACGCAGAAAGCATAAAGTGAAACCTAAACCATGATAATGGAAGGTTTATTAACAAAGACAAAATGTAATACTGTTTTAAAAACTGGGCCAATTTTCTCCCCAGTGGTGCAAAGCAAAGTACCAGATACATTATTGCTGCCTAATTTATGCCACTAATCACAGTGCAGAGGCATATATGAGAAGTACAGAGGTGCAGAGGCAACTTGTCACAAAGCCATCTGTCACGTACTGAAGCAAAATCAGTGGGTTATCAGCTTTGGCATACAGTTGACTTTCTAGAGATAAAGCATCATTTGGCTTCCTGTGTGTCGTTTTCCTAACACAATGTGGTTAATAGGTTTATCAGAAAGAGGCATTAGCATAATTGCAAAGTGCATAGTCAGTTTTCATTTGGTATGCTAGTAAGTATTATTTTCTCCCCATGTTTTCATGAATCAAATTAAATGGCTGTCCTGTGGTGTGTCAGCAGCACTTCAAGGTATCACAGGGTTCCTCTCTGAATCATGAATCTCACACTGTTGCCATCTGGGGCTGCACTTTTTTTATGCAGGTGAGGTGATTGGCTCCTGTGGAGGTTGCAAGCCACACAGAATTCATTCACAGGCCGCTGTGAGTCAGCCAACCATAGGGCAACATTGGTCTGGGCTCTGAAGACAGCCCCCCGCCCACCCTTCTGACTAGAGGAAACGTGCAGAGCCATGATGTAGCCCTGTTTGTTAAGATGGGAGTTGGGGGGTGGCTAGCAAAAGCAAAACCAAAACAACTAAGTATATTAAAATAAACACATCATAGCCAAATCAAAACTCTAAGAACCCAGTACTGATGAGATAGGCAAAGTGCTTTTGCACTTACAATACTTGCCTAATCTATATGCGAATGATACATGGATGGGGAGGATTTCTAAAATGATACACTTGTATCCAGCAGTCTGGCTGTGCTATTGCAAGATCTCTTCTTTTGTGAAAGCACAGAATCATCAAATGGCTGTAAACTGCTTTCACAATTATCTCTCTGATCGCCACTAGTCAGTTCAGGACCCCAGGCTGCACCTGGAAACGAACCTCGGCTCAGTGTGCCTTTCCCGGTTACCAATTTTTAAATAAATAAGGTAGGTGGATCTCTTCCCCACCCCTCCATGCCCCATCTAGTGTTCCCTAGAGTGCCAATCTAATCCTTTTTCATTTTCCCTAATGACCTTCAGTACACCTGTGTCAGTGCTGCCAGCATTGATATGTATGCTGATGACGCTCCCATGGGGGTCTCAACTGCTGAGCTTGTATCACTGATGCAGCTGCACTTTGGTAATGCCCAGTGTTGGCTGAGCTCTAAACAGCCAATTCCTAATTCCCAAAAGACTGTGTCAATGTTCTTTAGCAAAGGAAAAAAAATAGAAATGAATGTTCAATTCCTTGTATATCCAGATATGCTTCATTTTATCTTCCATCCCATGAGTCTAAGTTTCAAGGCTAATGCCACAATGCAGTTTGCATTAGAAAATCAAAAACAAAAAATAAAATAAATTACAAGACAATGTGCAGCACTTATACCATATGTCAACCACCACTGTCACGCTCAATGTAAGATATGGCAACCAAGATATTACTGTCATATTTTCTAAGAAAAAAGGCCACCAGAAGTCACAACCATATGTTTTGAATTAAAAGCATTGCAAAAATAAGCTCAAGCACTAAACTGCCACCAGTAAACAATGGTAAAACTGTACACCCAGATACATGGACCTAGTACCATGTAATAAGAGCTAATCAAAAACAGGCCCTTATAATAGGGCAAATACAAACTAACGAACACAAAACCAGTGACCAGAACTGCAGCCACTACCAAAGCAGCAATCTATTTTACTGTATTTTTGCAGGGGGCTCTGCCCTCCACACCCCCCCCCATCTAAATTAACCAACTCTGGAGGGGGTGGGCAACTCAGGAAATGTGAAAAACTCTGGAGGGGAGATGTTCCCCAAGGGGAGGCAACTTGAGGCAGGGAATAAAGTCATGGGTGAGAGCGGAAACCCAATAGCGCCATTAGAGGGCGCGGGGAAAGTGGGGAGCAGGAACAAAAGTGATTCCCAACACAGGAGCAGACTGTACATTAAATAACAAAACCAACACCATACTGAAAAATACTACCTGGAAATCAAACCCAGCTCTGCAGCATGACCCAGCTCCTCAAAGGTGTCAGCTCTCACCATTACACTATGCCGGCAGCTTGGTTTGTGGCCCACAGCGCTTGCACTATATCCCACATCTCCTCGCTCTTTCCTACCAGCATAGCCTCGCCCTTTTGCATCCTAGCTCCTTTCACCCACTCGCTATTATTCATGCCTCGCTATTCTTTTAGGTACTCAAACTGAGTAGCTCAATCTGACTCACCCATATCACGGGTTACCCAAAGACCTTATACCATATTTTGCTTTTGCCTGATATTCCATGCTGTGCTGCAAGATTCACCTAGTCAAGTTGCCAAGTCTGACCAATAACCATGCTGTCATATGATGCACTCGCTACAACTCATATGCTGACTTAAAAAAAAACTCAAATCAGTAACTTGGCTTGCACACAGGAAACAAATATTTCTGGCTCACTGTGAAGAGCAGTGGCAATCCATTACACTCTGTAGATTATCCTATTTGCTACATTAGTAGACTTCTCACTAAGAATGATTGGGTTTAAATTACTACAGAACTATCCCTTGTGAATAAGCAGAATTCATACCTTAAAAGCTGTCTCGGCTTGCACAGCCTCTCATGGAATTCTGTACAGAGTATTTGGCTGCCATGTTTGCTAGAAACAGAACAAGAAACCCTACACAAGAGCCATAAGCATAAAACATAATAAAGGTGGATACAAACAAGATGTTCTTGCTTGAGAGCATTATAGCGTGTACCTGGGATGGGCTGACTTCCCGCTGTCAAAAGCGGATGGACTACAGTCACTACACTCTATTTAAAGACTGTGTTAACTGCATCATGGAGGAAAGGGTGCCAGAAATAGGAAGTAGGTTGCCAAGGTAGCACCTCTATCCATGCATGCTCACAGCAATGAATTATGGACATAGGTTCTGCTGCTTCCAATACCCTTGGCCCATTCAATGGGATTCCTATGGAAAGCGAAAAGGGGCATTAAACAATGACTAGTTGTAAACACTAATATAGAATAGTTGTGATGTTAGGAAACTGGGTAAAATATTGGTAACAGACATTGATAATTTATTTATTTTTATTTTATTTTAGTCTTTGGTAACTGGGTAAGGCCCACTAGGCACAAGTGCCTGTTTTCAGGGGTGACCTGGGAGCACTGGGTTGTTAAGTGACTTGTTCAGGGTCACACAGTATGCAAGTGGAGGTTGTGAGAATCAGACTCAGGTCTGGTCTGCTGGATGTGCCAAGCTCGTTCACACCTTGTTCCTCTAACCTCTAGGCTATACTGCCAGCCCAATGTGTAGTTGAAAAATGTTGTTTTAAATATTGTAATGATGGGACTGAATGTTAGACTCCTGCCGTGACCCCTTTTTGGATACCCCAGAAAGCGAGTAACACTAGTAGATAATAGATGTACCTGGCGGGTCAAGGGACAAGCATGAAAACACATGAATTGTGTAAAGGGTGATTCTGAAAAGAAAAAATAAAACAAGGGGAGCAAGGACTAGAGTTGCTATTTTGACTGCTGGTGGGGGTGCAATCAGTCCAGAGAAAAGATGTGCATGCTGAGGTGTAATGCAGAGACATGAACATCTAAATTAAGCTTAAAGTTGAACCAGCATAACATTCTGTGGTGATTTGCATATGTAGCCCATGATGCTTTGCAATGTGTGGGCATGTGCGATTTTGTATTTTCTTGAAACTTGGCTTCCCAGCCAAATGCCCTTTGGGGTAACCCTTGCCTCAGTGTTTGCGCACAGAGGTTCTTTGTCTTTTAAATTAAGCTTGAATATGCAACGGAATGTTTGGAAACTAGAGGAAAAGTAAAAGGGAAAATAAACTGAAAAATAATGGAGATAAACACATGGCTAAAGCTGGATGAAAAAATACATGTCTATACAGAAGCATATAAGTTACTGTAAAGGGCACAACTGCCCTGTTAAAGGTAAAAAAGAAAAAAACCTTATACAAAAAAAAATTAATAAACTGAAGCTCTTCAAGTGGTTCTAGCCTTCATTACAGGAGAAAGGATATATATAGATATAAAGCTAAACGGGGAAAACAGATGCACAGGCATCAACTGAATTGAATAGTCAAGATATCTTTTGTTAAAAGAAACTAGTCAAATCCAACTCTTTGTTCATTCCTCTCCCATGTTCAGTGGTTCTGAGTTTTTTTTAATTACGTGTTTTTCCTCCTTGGTAGGATGGGCCATCAGCCCCTGTTCCCATCTGCCCCAACTGTCTCCGGCCACCTCCAAAGTCAGGGGCTGAATCCCCTGTGGGTTACCATCCCACGGCAGGGCCAGGGAGGAGGTCCCCCCCCCAGTAAGTCATCCAGATGTGCTCTGGACACGGATCAGTGGCGCAGGCTGTAGCTGTACAGAAAGCCCATCCTCCATTTTCTCCCTGACCAACCATGAACAGGTAATGAGCACATTGTGCAAGCTCCACCTCTGTGGAGATGCCCCCGGTGCTCTGGATATGGAGCCTTCCAACTTGATATGACCCACTCGCACCTCCAAATGGATTCCTCCAGGTGGCGGCTGAGCAGCGGGCCACAGAGCACCCCCCCCCAAGGGAGGAGGGTAGTCTTCCAGATGCTCGATCCTCTCTCCCCTGGCTGATGCCTGGCAACCCATGCCCATTCCCAAACACGGGTCACCGGCATGGCAGGAGGCAAGGCACTTACAGTGACTCAGCCTTCCACACCACTGGGCCAGCACTGAGGTTCTGAGTTTGTAGGTCTACCATGCCTCACACGGTAATGGTCCTGAATGCCATTTTTCTGTTCTTTTCTCTTTAGTTCTGTCAATCCCCCCAAAATCTTAAGGATACTGGAGTGTGCCCATTAGCATAGAAGTGATGTACTACAGAATAACATTCATCCTCTCTTGTAATAGTGCTTGTGTGCTCTGATATTCTTTGCTTAAGGGGTCTTGTGGTTTTAGCCACAAAAAAATAATCATACGGGCTGCACAAAATATAGATAACATAGTCTGTGCCACTGGTGATTGTTTCCTTAATGCTGAACATCTCATCAGAGTTTGATGAGTGGAAGTTGGATTTCCTCCATGTAGTTGAGAACTGAGCATATCTACAGCTTGGGACATTACCTGGTTTCAGTTTCTCCAGCAAAAAGTTGCCTTCTCGAGTGTTGAACTGGCATTTGGTGTACTGTGTGTACCAATTTGTCTTTCAGTAAACTACTGCATCTATAGTCAATAAAGGGGGGTTTGAGAAACCTTGGAACATTTCTGTTACCAAGCTGCTGCAGTGGCCAATGTTTATTTACTTTTCCTCTGAAACCAAACATTATTCCACATATATTTAATAGACAGCACTATCCTGCTTTGTTGCTGTTTTGTTATATCAGTGTTTCTTCCCTAGGTGTGTTATCTAGTCAGATCCAACTCTTTGTTCATTCCTTTGTTATCTACTCGATTTTCTGCTCTGTCCAATGTGTCTTTTTGGTGAACCCTTCTGGGTGAATCTACTCCTGAAAAGTCATTTTCCTGCTCAAAGTCAGACACCCTGTTAAATTTGCATCTGTTCTGCAAATACTGGGAATATGGGCTATAAAATAGTATTCCTATTGGTTTCTTTCCTGAATATGGTGGCATAAAGTCTGTTGTCATCTCTGATTGCCCTAACAGGATTGGGACTGTGGTCAGGACTGCATACAGGGGGAATGTAATCTTTTTTTTCTATTGTGTTTAATCGATGATAAAAATCAAGTGAAGATCTTTTGCTCCACCATATGAACAACACATCATCAATGTATTATTTCCACATTAATACGTTTCTGTGTAATAAATTTCTTTTGGAGTCCAGTATGTGGGTCTGCTCAAATTCCCACATGTAGAGATTGACATATGCTAGCGCCATTTTGCTGCCCATTGCCATACGCATCTTTGCATGTAGAATTGGCTCTCAAAGTAATTATTTTCTAGTACTATTTATGCCAATTACAATAGTACATGTGTGGGTGGTATGCTACCATGGATCCTAGCTAGGCATGCCTGCCTAAGGGCTTCTATACCCTCTTGATGGGGGATATACATGTACAAATCCTTGACATAAAGGAAAAATAACCGACTCTCTTCTCTGTCGACAGAATTCTCAAATGTGTCAAATCAGGTAGATTCTACCACCTCACTTATAAAGTGTTTTGTGTCCTTTACAAATGTAGACATTTCACTTAACCAAAGGGTTCATGTGCTAGCTGACATTCCTAGAAAGTGGCTGAAGAATGAAGTAAATTCCAGAAAACAATTGTATGCCCAGGGAAGGGATGGCGTTCTTGTGGATTTGGCGGATTGTATGCAAAGAGGGTACTTTAGGTTCATCTTTGATTACACTGCTTGCTTACCAGACACTAATCCATACTCTGCCTTTGAAGAACTCAAGTCTGTCTGTTATACTTGCAGAATCTTTCACTGGATCCTTATTAATCAATTTATGGTTTCCACTGTCCCTTGTCTAAGGTATTCTGCTTGATAATGTGCACAGTCCCAGATATCAACAGCTCCACCCTTATCAGTTCATAACTATACTGCTATCAAGTTCCAGTTCTTTTAGGGATGCATAGTCTTCTTTTTTTGAGATTTAAGATCTTTTAATTGTTGTTTTCCTTATGCTTTTCTTCCTCAATGAATTCTGTGGGGTCTCGTTCTACAAGATTAATGTAACTCTCAACTGAGTGGGATACTCCTTTAGGTCAACTGAATGTGGATTTAATGTTCAGAGCTTCCTTGAGTTCTGCCTGTCTGGTTGCTGTTCTCTGATCAAGGGAGTCATCATTAATTTTCTGGAAAATGTGTGCATGTCTACTAATATTGGGCCCTATGCACTAACATAAAAGTTGCCTACGCTACGTGTATTCAAGGCATGTAGACAGCCATACGTGTGAATGCCATGCAACTGAGGTCCCATGGACCCCCGGCAGCATTCACCAAGGGCACGCAAGGCACATATGCACCTGCCTCCCAGGACATTCGAGGAGCACTGTGCTGGAGGGCATGTCAGGGGTGTACCTGCACTACACAGCATTCACAAAGCTGCATAGTGCTAGGCTCAGGGGGCACCAGGTACTCCAGCCAAGACCAGGCATAACCCAGTACATGCCCCAGTGTTCTCCAGCAACTGGGTGCAGTGTCACCAGGCAATGGACATCCGTGCCTCCCCAGCTCACTAGACTGCAGGGGATGGCTGGGCCGGTGGCTCGGGTGAGTGTCTGGTGGGCAGTCTGATGTTGCCACAGTACATGACATCCTCCTGGACTGTGTGCCCACCACATGGGTACAAGGGAGCCACAGAGGGACCTGGTACAGGCATCCAATTCGATGCCCGCCCAGGTCTGGGGCTCCGCCCCAATAAATCACACAACCCTGTGCGCCGAGGGTGTGTGACCATGGACAGGCGCCCCGTGGGTGCTTGTGGTCTTGCATACTGTGCACCCTGCGCCTGTCTGGAACCGCATAGGTTCGCGGGCAGGATACGCACCTCAGGTGCGTATAACCTGCCCTTTCTTGCATAGGGCCCATTGAAAATTCACTTAAATTGACTGTGAGGGCAAACAAAACCGCCTTTTTGAGTACTGCCATATGTCAATTACACAAGTGTTTCTTACTCAGACTGAAGACAGCTATCTCCTCTGGCTCTGCTATGGGTATCTCAGTATCTGCTGGTAGCCTCCCCTGCATCTGGTGCCACCTCCTCCTCCTCTGCCTCCTCCTGTTTATTTATAGTGTTTATCCTATGTCTCAATTCATCTCTATGTCCCTTGCTGTTTCCCTGCTGCTCATTCCCTCTAAAGGTTTCTGACCAGTACCTGCTTCTTGTTGATGCAGATCTAAAAAAATCAGTTTGTCTTCCCTATAGCTCTCCATAGAGTAGCTGCCACTACTATCACAGTCAGTGCAGTCTTCCCTTTGGGAGTAACCTCTCCTGCTATGCCCCTTTCAGGTGTAAGTCCTGTTTTCCCTATAATCATTCCTATCATGCTGGAATTTTTGATTTTTGTTTGTTTTATGTCCTTTAGCACCAGGTGAAAGGAAGCTAAGCTGCTTCCACACCCACTTTGACTACCCTTGAAGCCACACTTCTTGAGGAAATCTTCTTTAAATACCTCTGCATGGCTTGATTGAAGCCTGGATTTCTCTTCACACATAAATGCCATCCTCAAAAATGTATACCCTAAATTTAATGCCCTCTGCCACAAAATAAATCTTGCATCCTACTTCTTGTCCACTGTGAGACTGTTCTTGGAATGATTTTTCCTCTGTTTGACTATGTGGATGTGGTCTGTGGGGTTAGTCGCTAAATTCACCCTTGCCAGACTGGACCCTTTCTCCCATTACTTCAACCACTTTTCCTCAAACTCCCCCTTCCACATTTACTCATCATTGTCTCCTCTGCTAATCTCTCTCTCTGTCTCTCTCTCTCTCTCTCTCTCTCTCTCTCTCTCTCTCTCTGCTCTTGACTTCCAATGGTTTTCTTTCTAAATTTTGGTGTTCTCCTCTTCACCTACCTACTTTAACTGCCTTCTGTTCTGTCTCTCTCCTTCCAAGTATTCTCTACACTCCTCTACTCTTGAAATTTTTCTTGCCTGCCTGACTGTCAATGGACAAATTGCACTCTCTGTTCAGCTTCCCATAAGTTGGAACAAATTACCAGCTCCCATTCACCTCTCCTCTCCCTATCTATCTCTCAAATCTTTCCTAATATAGAGAATGTTGGTTGGGCAACCATGCACAACCAGCCTGTGCTAACACTGAGAGGTTCAGATTCCAACTGACCTCAAGAGAAAAACTTGAGAGGTCAGTTGGAATCTGAACCTTGAGCACTGGCTGGTTGGGCATGGTTTGGCACAACCAGTGTTTTTTATAGTGTATAGAACCAATATTATAGCGAAATAAAGATTTCCAGACAAAGCTATCAATAAAAAGGTGCCTTTATTGTTGAAATTCATAATGTTTACACTTTAACACTCTGCGTTCTATGAAAATGTTGTCCCATTCATGGACATTCTCCCGTTTCAATTAAAACTGAGATAGACTACAATAGAAATTGATTTTTATAAAAGAAAAGTTATTTTTAAGCTTAAGTCCATGTAAGAGAACAACATTTGGTACAGTCTTTTGAAAACACCGCCATGGCCATCTCGTCAATTCAGCGGAATTTCAGCTTTGATGACCGAGTGGCGGTTTTCAGCTGTACTTAAGGAGCAGGTGGGCACGTGGGCATTGAAAACTCATGGAATGCTGTTGTACCGAGATGACCTTTGCACTGTGGTACAACAGCATTCTGGTAAGGATGAAAAGCCATACAGAACAAGCATTCTCTATACACTGAACAATGTATTCTTCCCCTGTTGCTCTTGCGCATTGCCACTCCTCTGCATTGGTAATTAGGACTAGTGTTACCTGTTCCTTCGTAATTAAGTTCTCAAGCCCTTAACTGCATGACTGGCTTTTAAATGATAGCTCCTTATGTGTAGTCTTGTATCTTATGTATTTTTTACAAGATACTGTGTGTATAATTTGTATTAGTGCACTATTCTATTATGTATATTTTTGCTCCAACGTCCTAGTACTTAATCATGTTTTCCCTTGTTACTATGTACTTTGTAGCATTTTTGTATTACTTATGTACTTCCTTTTGTTCATCCTTCCCCCTGGACACACCTGGAAATGAGCACAACTCAGAGTGCCTTTCCAAAATACCAATTTTCAAACAAATAAACAAACAAACAAACAAACCAATTCAAAAAAGACCTTTGATTTCACTAGGTCTTTTCCCATCCTTTTTATTTTGTGGCATTCTGATTTAAAAAAAAATTGGGCCTGATTCACAAAACTGTAGGATGTATTCACAATTTCCATATATAGAGCCTGTGCGGCTTCACACTCCGGGACAGGAACGCACCAACTGATACTCACCACTGCCGGCTGCCTGTCCGTGTCCCCGCCCCAGGTGCACAGCTGTGCAGTGGTGAATTCCAGCTGTGCAGGGCAGGGCTGAGCATGGGACACAGGCAGGCATTCAATAGGATGCCCATCCTGTGTCCCAAAGTGGATCCCCTGCTGTGTGCATGCAGGGGATCCTGGGATGGCACGGACCTCAGAATTTTGGGTCCGATGGGCAACTGCCAGAATGGCTACCCCCAGCCTGCCCTGGCAGCCTGGTGGGTTGGGGCAGCAGTGTGCTGGGGGTCTTGCTGCCAATGTCATCAGCAGGTGTCCATTGGGGGGCACATAAAAGTTATGGCAGGGTCCTTCATCATGTAACCTGCACCCCCCACCTGGTATTGTGCACCTTAGTAAATGGCATGGAGTGTGGACACATCCCCTGGCACACCCGCATGGGTGGCCAGGGGATCTGGTGCAAAAGGTCCTGGCACACCTGCAGTGAATGCTGTTGGGGTGGTCCGCTGGAGCCCACTGCATGGCTTTCAGTTGTAGGCATGCCTATGCACTGCACATATATGGTGTATAGACTTTTATGAACAGAACCCATTGTTTGCTAGCATCAGTCTATTTTAAGAGGTATATCATAGTCAGCCAATATTATTACCAGTGCTAAATAGATTAAGATAGTTTTATTGAAATTATTTACCTCTATTATTTTGTTATACTTTCAAGTTAATTTATTTTGTGTTGTCATGTCACCCAAAGATCTCAAAAATGTTAAAAAAAAGAAAAACTCCACAATATTACCTGGTGGTCCTGTAATTATGCAGGTCAGACCAACCAACAGTCCCTTGAATGTGTGACAGTCTCCCTCAGAATGTGTAACAAATAGATCAGTTTGAATAATAAAGAAAAACATGCTTTTGATGCTCATAAAGTTTACTGTTATTGAGTATTGTAATGAAGCGTAATGTTATTGAATATTGTAATTTAATGTGAGTTTCTGCTTTGCTGTCTTAATGTAAAGTTCTGACAACATGACACCGTCTCTATGTGGAATGCAGAGCTTTTGGGGGATGAGTGACATCGCTAATTATTTGTTACAGAGAGGAGGTGGCTCAGCTAGTTGCATTTTCAGCTCTGGGTCAGAAGGCTCTGGGTTCAAGTCCCACACCAGTGATGTGGACTCATTACCAATACTGACACTGCCGCAATATTGGAGTTGTCGTCCTTCCAGTGAGATGCTAAACTGAGGCCCCTTCTGCTTGTCTGCAGTGGCTACCCAAGAAGTTAAAGATCCAGCGGTACATTTAGAAGAGTAGGATATAATTCCTGGTGTGCAGGCCAGCATGCCACCCACTCTCAGTAAAACTGGTTCAAAAGTGGGAGGCAATTTGGTTCAGAGGTTAGGGTGCACCCTGTGAACATGGAGACCCAGGTTCAAACCCACACAACTGCCTCCAACTCATAGTTTAAACCTGAGCAAGCACTTATGCTTAATCTCTCTGTAATCACTCTCTCCTCGCTACCTCTGTGCTTTCTGAAGCTCTCATGCAGTGAAAACAGCAGTTGCATTCTCTAACCTCCCTCTTCTGGACTGTAAAGGGCTTTGAGATGTAACTTGTATGAAAGGCAATACATAAAACCACATTCCTTTCTTTTCCTACATTGTTTACAGCTGTATGTAGATGATGTTGAGTGCTTTTATAGACAGCATTTGTTGTCTGCATGCAGTTCCTGCACTACCAGTATTTTCCTCACTCGTCAATAAGTAAGCAATAATACCCAACAGGGTGGGCGGTATTGGGCTATACCGGACCATCCACAGGCGTAACGAGGCCCGATGCCGCAGGCAGAGGCCTTATAGCCCCTGGAAGGTCTGGTATAGCCCAATATCGCCCACCCTGGAGGGTATTACTGTGCTTTGAAAATGGGCCACTTTATTACTTTTGTTTAAAAAATATTTATTTTTAAGTTTAAATGATGAAACTCTTAGCAGACTCGTTTATTTTCTAATAAAATAGTCCCTCCACCTACTGGTTTTCTTTCAGCTGCCCAATGGTATCATGGGAATTGTAGTTTGTTTGGGGGAGGCTGTGTAGCTGACCATGGGTAATGGCAGGCAAGAGAAAAGGTCTCTCTCTGACAGCATGACAAGAATGGGAGTGTGCTTGTTCTACTTTTTTTTACATAGCACTTTTACACCAGTTACTGCAGTTAGTGTAAATCTGTCCCATTTCCCCCTTCCTCGGTGATACCAAGCTGACCTCTTGAAAATAAGACATGGGTCATTAGATAGCATAGTTTAACTTACCACAAGTCCTTCACTTGACTGCTTTTTACTACCTCATTTTTTTCCCGATCCTCCTCTTTTCTGTTCACCATCTCCTTCACGAACCCCTCAATCCATGGCACGTTTTTTTTTTTAAATAACAGATGGCATGCAAGGGAAGTGCAGTAGATCTGGAGATGCGTTTGTAGGGTCGGTTGGCAGCTTGGATTGTGGGCACCAGCGAAACATCAGGAGTGGCGTGGGAGCACTCAGTCTCTGCCTGCAATCAACTCAGAACTGGTACAATTTTCTCATTTTCCACCCCTAAATAACTGTTTTACTAAAACGTTCTGTGATGAGCAGGGATAGGGAGCTGAGAGAGAGAGTGAAGCCTGTGCGAGCGGGGGATGAAAGTTGTTTTCAGTAGCGCATAGCATGCGATATGCTAGCAGTACAGTTTAAAATGTCAAGAACATTTAAAAATAAAGTTGCAGGCAAAGAGAGAGACCAGCAATGTTTTTGTTTAGGCATATTACTGATGCTTAAGTGTAGATTTGGGGGGGTCGGACAGAGAGAGAGAGAGACTGTCCTGTATTACTTACTGAGGAATCGCCATTAGCGGAGAAGAAAAAAATGGTGTTCTGCAGTTCAAAATTGCCACTGCCAATTGATTGGGAGGGGGTTGGTAGAGGAAAGTTATGAGTGCTACCGGAGGAGACCATCTGTTTTCAGGAACGTGGATGAGGGGAAAAATATGATGTCTGGTTGTGGTGGTAGGCTAAGCTTGAGGGGAGATGGTTGAAGGGCTGGGTGTCAGCTCTCGCTAAGCGAGAAAAAAAATGGTGGATATTTACAAATCAACATTCCATTGGCACATTTATATTGGTTATCAGGTCGGTTGGGACTGGCACTTTTAATACCCGGGCTCTGTTGTCTGATAGATGCCCACCTTGCCAGGACTATCAGCCAATCAGAGCCCGGGACTTTCTTTGCCCATTTTCTAAAGTGTTTTTCAAGACAGTGTGTACGAAAGGCATAAATACAAATTCAGTGCTATTCTAGTCTTGTGCTTTCATCAGCTAGGCAGCTGAATACTCACCTACACACTAAGTAAATACTTAATAAAGATAGCTGTTAATACATATTAAGAAGCCGTACTTTTCCAAGACTGAATCAATGCCCACTTGTTATTCCAACAGGCATTTCTAAGTATAGGAAATATTTATTTATTTACACAAAATGCACAACTAAACTAGGCTACCTGCCACACCAAACTGTCCAGTTTAGCACTGAATGTAAGGCCTTATGAAGTATGAGTCACGTCATCAATTACCACACGTCTATACTGATCTGGGAAAAAAAACACATGAGGAAGGTAACGGCATTCAATCTTTCAGAAATAATGCACAGTCATATGATACTGTATGTTTGTGCCAGTGATGCAGTAGGATAGTTCATACCCATTTTATAATAAATGTTATATGACGCCATTCTGGAAAGGTCATACAAAAGAGATAATTTTCATAATAAGCGTATAATACACTTTTTGAATGTCATGTGTCAACATTGTAATCACTGTTGCATACTGTACCACACTGCTTTTAAAGGTCATTCAACAAAAATGGAATCACTGTCATATACTGTAGCATGCAATAGTACATCTGTCCAAAATCTTAAGCAGCAGATGGCATGTCCTTTGTAAGGAAGTTACATCAAGGTGCTGCCTGCCCCATGGTCAATATAAATGTAACATTTCTTTTGCTAGTAATTCAATAGATTTTAACTTTTGTATGGTCTGCTCATTGTCACAAAGTCCCATGTTCCTATAAAGCCCCTCGCTGTAGCCCTATCCCCATAATGGTGTTTTGGTGACACTAAGTGGGGAATGGAGCAACAGCAATCTCGAAGTACTGCAGGATTAAAACAGCGCCTGTTTAGTCCAGTCTAATCCATTTAATTATAAGCTTCAACCAAGTGCCCAGCAATTAAAGAAAGGAAGTATGCATAAATTAAGAACTAGGCGATAACATACCAATGACACATCAAAATACATATAGCAAGCCTAAAATGTGTCAGGTGTAGAGCCAGGCGGTTCCGGGTGATAATATCGCCTGCAAAACAAAGCGGGACAAAATATCGCAGGCATGTTATCGCGGGCAGTAACATTGCCCAACAATGACATCGTGGAATGGAATAATGCAGGCCACCAGCCCACGGTGTGTCCCAGATACCTCAGTGCCCCCCACAGTCATGAGTATAGCAGAAGGGAGGCAACACACAGAACGACCGATGGTGCAGGCACAGTGGGAACACCACAGCTACCAATGGAACAGATCCCCGTGCCCGCACCCCCAAGTGCAAATGCCTGCGGCGCACCTGCATGCCCCTGCAGCCACCCCGCTGGCCTCCAACACAGCCACACATGGCCACCAACCACTGGTCAGCCACACAGCACGGTGCCTTGCAATTCTCCCCCCATCCCGCTAACCCAACCCAGCCATACAACCATCGGGCCACAGTCTGCCACGGGTAGCTCACGAATGGGCTGCCACACTTACCTGTTCCCCATCCGTGGTATGAGGCGACGCATCCCCAGGGCGCTGTGGTATCCTGTGGCAGCCCCATGGCAGTGGAATAGTGGATGCACATGGCAACAGGACATGGCAACATAGCTGGCGGAGCAGGTGTCACCATGCAACGCAGGGGCAGGCACAGTGTGGCACTGTGAGGGGGTGGTCATCTGGAGCCCTGCTGCTCCTGTAGATTCATCCTAGTCTGTATCATTATGGCATGCTTTCTGCTGTGGCAGCTTTGGTGTACCAAATGTTATTATGCCTTCCTTTCATTTGCCCTGCTTTCTTTTGTCCCCGCTTTATTTTGCCCACGATGATATGTTCGGCGATGTTGTGTTCCACGATATTTACACCTGGAACCAAGCCAGGCAGCAGTATGCAAACAGTTCATGGGGTTGCAAAAGGCAGGGAGAGCCTATAGGGCCCAAATCAGTCACTAGGTGTGCGAGCTCAAAATGGAGTATCAATTTTTTAATTAACTATTCAATTGAATAAAGATGGCCAGCACTGGCAGTTTTTATGTTTGCTTGCATGCATGTGCAAGAAACATAGTGCCATCATCCGAGTTTTCCAGAGGTGTGTCAGCCTCTTCCAATTCAGTCAGTGTGTTTGCAGGCGTGGTCACAGTGCGCCAATCACTGCTCCAGCTGTCTATGACAGCAGTTGAAAATGCAGTGGCATACAGTTGAAAGGGACAGTTCCGCTTCAGTGAGCAGAGCTCCCCCCCTCAACACGCATGCACGCATATTGCGTGCTGACATGTCTCCCCACGCACATACTGTATAGCAGGACGGGGTGCCCAATGCCCGTCCGGCTCCACACCCCCAAAAGCTTTCTGGTGCCATGCTGGGAGCCCACCCCAGCATGGCACACGCCCGATGGCCGAGGGTGCCTCTATCCCCGCCGGCTCCAACCCCCCAAACAGCTCACAGCTGCTATGCTGGGAGCCCACCCCAGCGTACACAAGACCCAGATGGCCGATAGGGTTCCCAATCCCATCGGCTCCAGCCCCCAAACAGCCTTTCCAGCTGCCATGCTGGGAGCCCACCCAGTGTGGCAAACGTCCCGTCTGCCTTAGTAATAAAAAACAAAACTGTAAATTGAAAACAGTCCCTCGCAGTCTCCCTGCCCCCACCGCACCCACCCACTGCGCACCCTGCCTCCCCACATCCCCCTCACCCCATACTTACCTCTGGAGTCCGTGCGATGATCTTCGTGACCGGAACACGCCTGCACTCTACAAAGCCGACGCAACTGAGGAAATGCCGTAAGCTGTATAATGTAATAGATAGGGTTTTTTAAACTTTGCAGCATATCTCGGGCATTTTTTTGGAATTTTTGCACCAAATTTTCAACATGGGGTTTTTGGGACCCCATCTCATGAATGCTGTCACTGCCATGGCGTTACTCCGGCCTGAAGGGTGATTTCACAGCCACCGCGTGAAATCACCTTTCTGGAATGATTAACAAAATGACACTACCAGTTTTCATAAGGTGGGCTCTCAAAAAGCCTATTTTGAAAATTTGCAGGAAAATCTTAAAATGACTGTTTTATTTAGCTGCAGCATTATGCGTAGTTCCTACGCACGCTTGTAAGTTCAGAAATTTTCAAAATTTTTGACTCCAGATTTTCAACATTGCCATTTTACCACACCTCTTAAGAGCAGTACAGCTGTCATTTTTCGATCTCACCCAAAATGTGTTTCCGCAATGTAGCGACAATGGCGCAGTTTGTCGCAAATCTATGTACGGGACACATTAAGAAAATCACAGTGACACTGTTCATGAGCAGAGGGTCTTAAAATGGCTATGTTGAAAATTTTGGTGAAAAATTCTAAAATCAGCGCTGTTTGGCTGGTGCGGAGTTCCTACGCCGCTCATAAGTTCGCAAATTTTAATATTTTCACTCTAGATTTTCAACATTGCCATTTTACCACACCTCCTTATGAGCAGTGCAGTTGTCATTTTTCACATCTTGCCCACAACGTGTTTCTGCCCATGTAGCACACAATGGCGCAGTCGGTGTGCGAAATCAATGTATGGGACACGTTAAGAAAATCACAGTGACACTGGTCATGAGCAGAGGCATTAAAATGGCTATGTTGAAAATTTGGTGAAAAAATTCCCCAAAATGACTGTTTTAGGAGCGCACGTTGCACAGTTCCTACGCACGCTGAAAAGTTTGCGAATTTGTAATATTTGCACACCAGATTTTCAACAGTGCCATTTTACCGCACTTCCTTATGAGCAGCACAGCTACTATTATACATCTCGCTTAAAAATATGTTTCCAGCATTTAGCGACAATGGTACAGTCGGTGTGCGAAACAATGTTTGGGACAGATTAAGGAAATTACAGTGACACTGGTCATGAGCAGAGGTCTTAAAATGGCTATGTTGAAAATTTGGTGACAAAACTCCATAAAATGACTGTGTTACGAGTGAGCATTGCGCAGTTTGAACGCACCCTCGTAAGTTCATGAATTTGTAATATTTCCAGTCCAGATTTTCACCAGTGGCATTTTTCCACACCTCCTTATGAACAGTACAGCTGTCATTTTCCACAACATGGCCGAAATGTGTTTTCACACTTTCAGCACAGAAATGCGTGGTCGCTGTGGGAAATCATTGTTCGGGACAAATAAAGAAAATCACACTGACACTGTTCATGATCGGAGGTCCCAAAATGCCTGTGTTAACAATCTGCTGTAAAAAAATCCCCAAACTAGTTACATTATGGGTGTGGGTTGCACAGTTTCTACGCACGCTCGTGACTTCACCAGTTTTTTTAAGATTTTCACAGCAGATTTTCAACATTGTCATTTTTTACACCTCCCCATGAACAGTACCGCTGTCATTTTTCACATCCTGTTCGGAATGTGTTTTTGCACCTGTGGTGCAAAATGCCATAGTCGCTGTGCAAAAGCAGATTTCGGCTAACAAACTGATATTGCCACTGTTCATGAGGTGGGGTTCACAAAAAAAAATGTTGAAAATTTGGAGTGAAAATACCAACGAATGCCTGAGGCGTTAGGGTTTCCAACCATAATGCCCCACCCTGTAGAGAATGACAGGCATCAGGAGTGTGACTTGGGATTCTTGCCTCTCATGCTCATACCATTCCACCCCACCCCACACCCTGCAGCCAGTGAGAGGCATCAAGGTGTGCCTCGGACTCTTCGGGCCCAAACTTCACCCCATTCTCCTATACTGCACGCATCTCACCGTATTTCCTGTTGGAATGGGGTGCGCATAAGGGCCAAAGACCCCAAGGCACACTGTGACACTTGTCAGTGTCTGCAGGGTAGGGTGTGGTGAAATGGCGTGGTCGTTATGCCTGACGACCCAAAGGCACACCCCAATGCCTGTCACTCTCTGCAGGGTGGTGGTGGGGTTGGCTTCAGTTCAATACTTCGCTGCCATTCCTATTATGCAGCTCTGTAACTTCTACACTACCAATGCCAATGCCAGCAAGCAAACATTCGGCATTGACAAATGCTTGTTAATATTCTCTTTTATTGAGGTAACTTTTGACTGTACACGTTAGATTCATACTGTGGCTATATTCAGATGGTGCTAGCTCATATTTCTGAAGGTAAACAGAACAGCACCTCACCAAAATGTTTAATGTCTTCATAGTGTGCATGAGAAGAGAAGCATCAACTTTTAAAATATTCAAAACTACATACTTTCATTCAGGAATGAAATACAACAAAAAGGCAAATAGATGTGCTCCTGTTTTTGCCAGGAATACATTATTATTTAAAAAATATATATGCTGACATTTTTTTCTGTTAATGAATATAGCTGCTTTTCTCCATGCAGCATAATGGGCTTCACAACTTCAAATGCATGGTCTTTCTGAAATTTCCACAGAAATGTGTCAAATTATTCCATTAAAAAACTATGTAGAAAAACACATTCACGTAGTTGGTGGGTTGATTATCCATCTTTATCTAGTGCTGTTATAGTCCGACACAGATAAAAGAAATTATGATAAATGCCGCTGCAATTCAGTGGCAGGTGAAAGGTTCACAGACAGAATGCTTTGTAAGGCATGTTAGAATGTTACTGAAACTGAAGTGAGCACAGTCCCCCTCCCCCACCCATGTCAGTACTCAAATGGCTAGCTGCATCCTGAGCTGATCTGAGTGGACAGTGTTACACTGACATATTTCTTTCCCTTCCACCTCACAAATTTCTTTAAAGAGACAGGCAACTTCAGAGAGTAAAGACAATCTACCCAGTCAAAATGTATAATTATTCTTGAGTTTGATTTAATGTTTGAAATCCTTGAACGCCTCCGTGTTTTCTGTGCAGTTTTAAGCCTGTTTATGCTGGCCTGGTAGTGCTGAGGGCTGAGGCACTGATGAGCACCTTACCTTGCACCATGCCAGTGACCTGAGTTTTGGAACAAGAGTGGGTCGCTGGGGGTTGGCGGGGGGTGGGCTGGGAGTGGTTGCAGCAGCTGCCAGGCAGCTCTCCTCTCCCGAATCAGGGAAACTTGCCAACTCAGCAATTGGCTGCCACCAGGTGGAGGTCTGGTGACAGTGCTGAATGCTCAAGCAGCAGACATATGCGCCACTGGGGTGGGGGGCAGTTGCAGGTTCCATACATACACCACCCATGTCACCTCAGCTCACTCAGGGGGACAGAAAAATGGAGAAAGGAACCCAAGGGTTAGCCGGCACACCCTCTGTGGACCCACACCATCATCTAGGCACCTCAGGCACCATCTGCATAATGTTCTCAGGGACAATGACCCTCTGCTCCAAGCTATAGCATAGGAGGAATCTGTGGGGGATCCCAGCCCCAGGTAGGTGGTTGCAGATCATGGGGGTGGGGTCAAAGTGGTCAACAATTCAACAGGTAAAAAGCTTTAGGGAAAAAAAGGTCTGTTTACACTGCCACACTTACTGTACACTGCAGCAACCCAAGCACTCAGGTTGCTGCGAATTTTAAAGATAATGACAGCTTACTGATCATGAGTAAGTCATCCACTTCGCCTCTCCCTGAGCTGCAGCAGAGAAGAGCCACATTCTGGAGTGCGTGGTGTAAGTAGCTGTGTAGACAGGCTGCACTGCTTGCTCTGACTTGTTAGGTGAGGTAGCCTGTGGAACTGCTAGGCTGGGAAGGATCACAGAATGCAGTCATTACACTTTTCTGTATTTGGAGACCATTACTAACTTGATAGGATGTAGGATCAGGGGATGCAGTCACTATACTTTTCAATATTTGAAGACCATAGTAACTTGATATAGCATGCACTGGACGTAGAATCTGGGGATGCAGTCACTACATTTTTCTTTTATTTTTATTCAGCTATTTACCCTCCTCGGCCTGCCGGCATACGTTTGTCCTCCTCCAGCCCCCAGTCACCACCTCAACCCCCAGACATCTCCCAAGCCCTGTATCCCCCCCAGATTACCCCCCCCATGATGGGTCAGAAGGGAGAAGGGCCATTCCCCACCCTCCCTGAGTACACATTTGGAGCGGGTGCGGGAGTTCCTTGAGGTGGTGTCGCCGGAGTACTAGAGGGGCTTCATGGAGCCAGCAGCCATGTTCCTCTCTTTTCTTGGTCCCTCCCCTGCAGCCATGAATGCGCATGTGTGGAGGCATGCATGCATCATGAAACCATGCTACTTGTCTCCCTGACTCTGGCGCTAGCACCCATCCTCCACTGAGGTGCAGACAAGGAGCGAGATGACATGCCCACCCTTTCCCGGGAGAGGAGAGCAGTTATTGGATGCTCATTTCTCTCCCTCCCCTGCCAACCCCCAGCAGCCCATGCACGTTCCTGAACACTGGTCGCCAGTGTGGCACAAGGTGTGGCACCCAGCACCTCAACCCTCAGCGCCACCAGGCCGGCTCAGTCACTACACTTTTCAATATTTGGAGACCATTAGTAACTGGAAATAGTATGCACTGGATGTAGGATCAGAGGATGCAGTCACTACACTTTTCAAAATTTGAAGACCATTAGTAACTTGATATAGTATGCACTGGCTAAAGAATCAGGGGATGCAGTCACTACACTTTTTAATATTTGAAGACCATTAGTAACTTGATATAGCATGCACTGGATATAGAATCAGGGGATACAATCATTACACTTTTCAAGATTTGGAGACCAATAGTAATTTGATATAGCATGCACTGGACATAGAATCCGGGGATGCAGTTATTACACTTTTCAATATTTGGAGACCATTAGTAACTTGTTATAGCATGCACTGGACGTAGGATCAGGGGATGCAGTCACTACACTTTTCAGTATTTGAAGGCCATTAGTAACTTGATATAGCATGCACCGGATGTAGAATCAGGGGATACAGTCACCACACTTTTCAATATTTGGAGACCATTAGTAACTTGATATAGTATGCACTGGACATAAGATGAGGGGATACAGTCACTACACTTTTCAATTTTGAAGACCATTAGTAACTTGATATGGCATGCACTGGGCAGGATCAGGGGATACAGTATTACACTTTTCTATATTTGAAGACCATTAGTAACTTGATATAGCATGCACTGGACGTAGGATCAGGGGATACAGTCATTACACTTTTCAATATTTGGAGACCATTAGTAACCTAATATAGTATGCACTGGACGTAGGATCAGGGGATGCAGTCATTACACTTTTCAATATTTGGAGACCATTAGTAATTTGATATAGCATGCACTGGAAGTAGGATCTAGGGATGCAGTCACTACACTTTTCAATATTTGAAGACCATTAGTAACTTGATATAGCATGCACTGGATGTAGGATCAGGGGATGCAGCCACTACACTTTTCAGTATTTGGAGACCATTAGTAACCTAATATAGTATGCACTGGACGTAGGATCAGGGGATGCAGTCATTACACTTTTCAGTATTTGGAGACCATTAGTAACTAACCAACAGGTGCCATAAAGTACTCAGTTTTGGGGCAGCCTAGCACTCTTGCATCTCTCTCTCTCTCTCAGTGAGTGTCTCCCTTAATTTCAGACAGAACAGTGATTTTCCTTTGCCAGCAATGCCAGGCAAATGGGGACTGGGATGAAGCACCGTTGGGGGGAGGGAGGCCTTATGAAAGCATCCACGGTAAAAATGGAGGAGAACACCCTCCCCCTTTGAACTCTCAGACCCTCTCAGCATGACTTAAACTGAGAGGGATCCTGTACTGTAGCTGTGCCAGTGAAGCACAACAGGAGACTGAAGCAGGATAAGAGCACGCTACAGGCAAGAGTACAGTGGCTGAGTAAACATGGCTTAAGTGATTAGCTTGTTTGATGTCGACTAACTATGGGCATTCAATTCATCACTTGGATTCAGGGTCACTGTATCAGAGTACTGCTGTGTGAAATTAGAAAACTCCAGTTCAAACACATTTTGTGAAGCTGCACCACTTTTCACTAATTTTCTGCAATTCTGTGAACCAGAACAGTATGTGTAAATGGAGAATTTTGGTTAAATCACTGATCACGTCATGTGATCAGCTCATTCTCTATATATGAGCAAGCAAGCGCGGTTCATTCATAAGAAGGCAGCCAACCGTGGAGGGTGGGCGGGCTGTGCTGGCTGCTGTAATGCTTAAATTTTTATTCTCTACATGCAGGCAGGGTTTGGGGAGGCAGGAGGCTGCTGCTTGCTACCGGGGAGATGAATGTATGAAACCTGGCAGGCAGGTAGCGGCCATGGAGGTGGGTGGAGTTGTGCTGGTTGCCCCAAAATAAATTGCTGAATTTTTTTATTGCAAAACTGGTTTTGCGAGCATAGGGGCTTGGGGGTTGGGTGCTATGTGAGGGTGGGGGGAAGGGTGTTATATTATTCCCGGAATACCACATGAATAGTGAGCTATTCATCATTCAGATTCCGAATAACAAATAGCTCATTATTCGTGATATTCGGGAAATAATATTCAGTATTCGCACAGCCCTAAAATTAATCCTCCTTGTTCCCTGTTGTGTTTTAAAATGAATTCAGCAGGATCCAACTTTCTGAGACAACCAGGATGATTAAGGTAGTGTAGAGGTGTGATCAGCCAGCAAACAGTGTCTTGTTAAGCAGGGCTCGTACAGGAGGTAACTGACAGATCTATGTGATATGGGCGGCCAATCACGATCAGCAACAGAGGCGAGTGTACATTGCCAAAATCAGTTTGGCTATGCACATCTGACACCTGAAAAGCAGTGCGGGGACTTAGATTTAATTGTTCATGCAGGGGCTGTGCCTCCCACCTTACATGTTGGGGGGTGGATGAAATCTTGAGAATTAAATTTGGGGCAGGGCGCACAAAATGTAAGTGCGCCCAGACTCAAACCGGAACACTCACAGCATTAGGCTGCCACCCACCCACCACACCATGGGGCCAGCCTAGCAGCCCATGCCAACCACGCCAGGCCAAACCTCCTCCCTTTCCATTATGCTCTCGCCTCTGCACTCCATATACACATAGTGACATCATGTCGCGCATGTGCCTCCACCTCCCCATCCAGTTAGCCTTCCTCAGCAGTAGCTCCCATCGCATGCACCTGCCGATTGAGTCACTGTAATTGTAAGCGCTCAGGGGCCATGACAGAGATTGGCGGGGGGAGTTCAGAAGGGAACTGAGGAGGCACTTTTTTACAGAGAGGGTGGTGGCGGGATTTAACGCATTACCAGCGGAGGTGGTAGCCTGTAGAACAGTGGGCTGCTTCAAAAGGGGCTGGCATAGGGTAAAGGGGAGGATAAAGGAGGGTGAGGAGGGAGGGACTGCTGCAGAATAGGGCTGCTAGCTGCAAAATCGAGCAGACTCGATAGACCAAATGGCCTTTTTCTGCTGGCAATTTTGTATGTTCGCAAGTGGGTTTAACTTTATTAATGAAAGGGCAGCAGCTTGCTCTACATCTTCTCATGCCTTTACAGGGAAGATCCATAGTTGGCCTGGCTGGGAGAGGAGATGGAGTGTGCTTGAGAAGTTTCAGATTTCATGTTATATTGAGTTGACCAGTGATCATTTCAAACACAGATGTAAAATACATAAATAATAACCATATGATAACAATATTTATAGCTGATGCCATAACAACAGAGGGATAGTTATATTGTTTCTTTCTTTGTCTCAGAATTCAACTTGAATAATCTGTCAATAGTTTATCATCTTCTATTAACAAGGGATTCAGTAATACATTCATACCATCAGTTAGGGCATTTTTATAGACTAAGATATGATTTAAAAGAAACTTAACTCTCCAGTTCTTGTATAAGTAAGGAATAAGACATGATAATGTGTAGTTTATGGGCTATGCCAAGGTGCGTAATGAGGCACAAGGTGCTTGTGCCGAGTGCCTTTGGCACCTGGGACGTGCTCTTATCAGCCCATAAACCACACCTCTGAGTGTCTTATTCTACTTATAAAATGGCCCCCCCTCCATAAAGCCCCTTGGTAAAAAAAAAAGTTATTTAAAAAAAGTATGCTAAAAGGTGTTAAAGATAACAAACAGAAAATAGTCCCAATGTAGTGCAGAGTTGCAGAGCATATGTAACATCCAGCCACTAGAGGGCATTGGTATCTGTTGCCTCCCAAGTATGTCTCTCTCCCCAACAGACAAATACTTATTTTTTTTATTTTGTTTATTTTAGTTATATTGGAACTTTGTTTTTAAGTTGCAGCCAGCAGCTGAGCAAGCATGTCCCTTAGCATTTCTCATACATAGAGGTTTCCCAGGCTCAATTGTATGTTCTGCTCTGTGCTGCCTTTGCAGGTATGGGGATTTTCACTTTGGTATCCAGATGAGTTACAGGTAGATCAGCTAACTGTTTTGGTGAGGAGGTGATGGACAAGGTGAGGTGGAGGGCTGATGAATGTAGAGGGGAACAGAGAAAAGCTTCATAGAGGAGGAGCAAACGAATGCAGCGGGGAGTGGAACTGAAGCAGCCAGAGTCTGCGGAAGTCAGGAGAGCACAGCCACTGCAGTAAACATTTTTTTTTCTGAATGTTGAATGACTGGATTCCAGCAGTTCACTCAGGCTTAAGAATGACTGGATTGCAGATGATTTCTTATACTTCACTGCCTACGTGACCATACCTCTCAACCTCCTGCCTCACAAATCAGGGACAAGGCTTAAGAAAATCAGGGACAATGGACCAACATCAGGGACACGTCTTCAAAATTGGAGATATCCACTCAGGAAGCTAGTAAAATAAAGGGCTTAGTGTAAAATGCATTTTCTAAAGAAGAACAAGTCTGTAACTTTAATGTTTGACACAAGTTTGTGTTTATATCCCCCGCTGTTTGGTCACGGAAACACAATTTTTAGGAAGGACAGAGTAAAATTTTGAGGCAAAATCAGAGACGTTCCTGAAAATCAGGGACAGTTGAGAGGTATGTATGTGACACTGAGTATCACAATTTTCAGGGAAGCTGAGCTGTGTTTTAGAGCAATTGGGGGGGGGGGGACAGCTTAGTCTCAACCACTACAAGATAGTCGCCTCAAGGCTCAGGATGGCCAGGGGTAATGCATCTTAAACAGGCATCCAAATTAAAGGTGAAGGTACCATATGAACTAAAAGTGCCTAGTGCAAAACACTGATAGAAGCTGTTAACATTTTTAATACATCATACTAAGTTATATGCTAACAAAATTAATTTCCCCTATACAACAAATGCCACCTAAAAAGTGCAGGCTTATAAAATTTGTAATCATGAAAATTATATATAAATGTAATATAATATTATATATATATATATATATAATAACCTAGAGTGCAATACATGCCAGAAAGTGCCTGTTACATATATTCTCCTCTCAATAAAATAATATACCATCTATCCTAATATTTGTATATACTCATGTAATAAACAAGTGCAAAGATCACCCATATATATGATGTGATTTAAAGTTTAAAGATGAAGATAAAAATAAGATGAAGTAGGAACGAGGGGCAAAGGAAATAGCCTAAAAAGTATATGATAAATTGAGCCCCATCTCCTCTCCTCCCTCCTCCCCTCCAAACATTTAAATACAGTTTACTTTAATTTAATAAATCCTACTAATTGTTAAAATACATAAAATATAATTTTAACATGATTACATGTTTTAGGATTCCATATATATATATATGTATATGAGGTACTGTGAACTCATACAAATATATATATATATATATATATATATATATATATATATATATATATACACACACACACACGCCTATATATACACCCTCACTATCCCTCTCACAGGTCTCCAACATCCAGGAGTTTTAAATGCTACAACACACTCCCCCCCCCAAGGCAACCCCTCTCACAGGTCTCAACCATTTATTTCTTTAGGTCAATATTACCACAATATTTCTTTAGGTCAATATTACCCCTTTCTCCCATCAGTAGGACATATTTTGGTTCTTCTTATTAGTAATCCCACTCATATTATCAGTTCTTCACTGTAATTTTAAGATTTATAGCCCCTATATCTTTCTGACATTTTGAAGTACTTCAAGAGCTTACAAAAATCGGCTCACCTCCTTAATTTAGAAATCACTTGCCCTGATGTGCCCTCTGACACATTTTAAGCACTTTAAAAGTTCAAATCTATCTTTTTGTTTATGATGATTATGTGCCTATAACAATAAAGACTATGTTGCTAAGATTGGTGAAATAATGATAAATTAAAACGGTAGAGCAAAAACCGCTGAGGAAAGGGGAATCTCCTACACAGATTGCCTGTGACATGGGAGGTTTCAAAAATTGACAGGGCCACCTAGGGTGATGTCAGTCATGACATAGTCATGCTTTAGAGCATGCACACCTAACGGCCCGGCCCCTTCTTCACGACCTCGAGAAGAAGGTGTAGAGTGTAAATAGAATAGCATGAAGAGCTAATGGTGGCAGGTGCAAATGGGCGAATTTGCTGAAACAAATAAGCCTTCCTTTATCCAGTGGACTGGAATTGGGACTTATTGGGGTAAGATAAAAACCCTTGAGAAAACAAGAAAAGAAATCGGTTTTAAATAAGAGCCTGTTTTAAAAAATAAGTTAAAATACTCAAAACAAGCTTTTTCCTCTCTCCTGTTAGTTAAAAGAACAGTGAGAAGGGTCAACAGATCTATCTTAAGAGATTTGTTCCTGTTAAGGACCCAGGTAAAATAATTTTTTTGTGAAGTGTTTATGGTACTAAAGTACATCATATATATTTACAATTAGTTTGAACTCATTTATAAAAAAATAAAACACATTTTACTTTTCCAGATTTAGACAAGGCTTTCAGCAAGCTTCTGAGCCCACCCCACCCCCATACAAGTTGATACTTGGAGATGTAGCATTTCATGTGAAATGGTGATTAGAAGCAGGTCTGTTCCACCTGCAATATAAACATAGATGAACTTTATAAAATATATATATTTTATTCTGATGAAAAATAATTAAGGATGACTTGGAATAATGTCCTAATGTATTTTTCTTTTTTTGATTGCATCATTTCAATTTGCCAAATTCATAAAATATGGGATCATAAAATATGTATGCATTTCCCAAAAAAGGCAAAAATAAAATATTGCAATGTTGTCCAACACTGTACACTACTACCTATTTCAATAGTACTCTATTATTTCTGATGTAACTAATTGGGTGACTGAAAAATATCCTGTAATGTTACTGTAATATCTGTAACTTGAACCAAAGGACCTCCATAGAAATAAGACATCACATCTCATGATGCTATAAAGCAGTCCTCATGACTGCAAACCTTAAATCAATTAATCCATCAAACAACCATATCTACCTGCAAGAAGATATACTTTCCAAACATTGCAAAAACTGTGCTTGTGAAAACTTTTTCTCGATTCATGCATATTATTTTTGAGGTGTTGGAATTGTATATTTCCTACATGTTGCTTTATGGTGTGGGTCTGTAGCTGCTAATTATTTTCTGTACAGATTGTTAATGGGTCACAGTTTGTAAACCTGTAATAATAACACTGTTAGGGTCAATTATAACCCAAAATCAGTACCTAAAATTCTCAGTTAAACACACTCTGTTATACATAAGTGTATGGAATGAAAAAATGCCTCACTTTCAGATGCAGCTCCATGTATTTTTACACTGAGTGTGAGAGACAACAGTACATATTTTCATTTTCAGTCTGCTCTGCTAGTGCCAACTAACCACGAACCTAACTTTTCTGTGAACTAATAAGTATAAATAAAAAAATGATGGACAGCAGCAAAATCTGCTTTTTTACACACTGTTTGTGTGTGATAACTAGTATCACCCACTTGTGCATCACTCTCCTAACTGCTGCGATATCACACACCTCAGGTGTGTAAAACAATCTTTTAAAACACTGCTGCCTATAGATGATTCTCTAGTTATTCACCACTGAATACTGGCACCTTAAAAGCCTATCAAGTGCACTGATTTTTAAAATGTATTTATTTTTGTTCATTAATTAATTATAAATAAAGTGGAGTCTGTTAACCAGATTGCAGTGATCTCCTGCCAAACACTCTGACATGTTTATTCTTAGTACCTCCAAATGCCTGTGTAAACATTCCAATCTGCTGACACTGCTCCCCCGACATTGGTTCACTTTGTTTGCACTACATCATTCTGCCATGTGTCTGTCTTAAACATTACTCAACATATGTAAACATGCATAAAATGTCCGTATGAAAATCAAAATTCCAAACATTTTCATAGTCTTAAAAACCACCATGCCCACAGAGTCTGGATGGGGGGAATGTGCCCTTCCCAAATCCCAGAAAAGTAGTGCATTTCAGGCTAATGAAACCTGCAAAAGTGTAATTTAGAGTTTTCTTTACATTAATTTTCAATTCTAGCCCCCCCCCAAATATTTTGGTATGACATCCCTGTTACATTTACTCAATCATGCCACACAACAATCATACTGAAATCTACTATGCGTACACACAACAGTAACTATCTGCATTGTGCTGCTGGACTATACCACAGAGTCTTACAATACAGTACGTGAAACATGACTACAATATTTAAAAACAAAGCTTTAGTTTGAAAAGAACTTTGATTTTTTGTTCTAATCTTTATTACATACACACACACATACCCTGTCACACTGTTTTCTTTAGAGTACTTGTTCAACTTTAAGGCAATTACAGTATCAGCTCGTACCACACGCTCAGGCAGTCTATTCCAAGTGCTCACCACTTATCTGTATATGTTTATGGTTAATTATAAAGTGGATAGAAAAAATGCCAAACGCTGATTGATGGAGATCCAGTTTTACCCACAATGTCATCCTAGCACAACCTAACAGGTGAAACTAGTGCCCACTGAACAGGCTATTTATGACAATAAACATGTAAATAGATCCATTTTATAACTGAAATAGGGAACTTCAGGGTGTGTGCCACTGGGAAGACATCACTTCTCAGGTGGTTGAAGGCACTTGGCCTGCGGCCTTGTGCCTCACAATGCACCCAATGTGTGACATTATCCCAGCACGACAGATGCCATAGTGTTCCTTATTGCTCAACTAGGTACTGTCTCTTCCTGTATAAGAATTTTATCTCATACTGTTTGGGCTTGGCTTTGCCCGAACAGCACAAGATAGCATTCATATAAAGTAAGAGACAGCCCCTACTAGCATGATAAAGATATAATTTTACTCAACAGTTTATGGCTCCTTTGTGCGATGAAGTATCTCATTTGTAAGAGGAGCTGGGGGGTACAGTAACAGTAGCAAAAGTAATAAATTAATAACAAGGTTTAGAGTTATTTGACTGCTTTCATATCAGAACACTTACTCTGTGTACTAATCCATGTTATCTGTGCCAAAAATTAAGCCTCAAGGGTGTGTAGCAACTACAAATTTAGCTTGTATGAAGTCAGAACTCAATAAATTATAAGGTTCAGTGGAGGAGGGGGTTATGCAATGTAAAAGAGCAATTCAGCACCTTCAGGCATGGCACTGCCTGAAAGGATTTCCTCAAAATAACTTTGTTTTGTCCACAGCTACTGTAGCTTTCAAACTGTTTCCTTTTTTTTTTTTATGTCTTTTGTTTTTCTGTAGGTCAGAGAGAAGCACAAGGTGTTCTGTTGTTAGTTTCAGCTATGGCATTATCTGGGACTGAACAGATGTTTAATACTAAAGTTATTAAATTGAAGAGACGACATAGAAAAAACGTGCTTGTTTCAAAGTTGCTACCATTGTAAAAATAATCAAGAAATCTGCTACATTTCAGTACACAGGTGGATTTCCAGAATTACTGCACAACAAAGTACAGCAGACATTTGCTAAGCACGCTAGTGCAGCTGCCAGCTGATGCTTTTTACAAACCTAAAATGAATTGTTGGTACTTTTTTAACCACTTCACGAGACTCCTTCACATATTCTGCATTAAAGAGAACACAAATCCTGTTTTTTAATACCTTTTAATGGAAATAGAAATATGGGCATGCATGAAGTTTGTTTAAACCCCCCAGTATACTGTTTTCTGTGTTTATTTTGAAATCATCTTATTTTTTCTTTGTTATGGTCCTTTGTTAGTGCTGCCTTTTCCTTACTGAATGCAATCTGTTTAATGGCTGTATAGCTATAGCTATGCAACATATTGCAAACAAGAGGAGAGGAAGCAGAACAGACAGAAACAGGAATTGACATACAGTACCTTCTACTTCCGGAGTGGAATTTCATCACCTCATTGGTATGTATGAGATCCCTACTCTTCTGTGCCTGTCTGCCCCACATTCCACTCCCATTACTCCATCCAGATCAATATATTCATGAATCTATGATTCTTGCATTTTTTTCTGTTTTCTGTGCCATCTCTGCAACTGGATAATGCTGTTTAGTACACAACACTTACAGTAGGGGCAAGTGTCAGTGACTGAAGAACAAGTCTTTTCAACTACTGTAGATCTGAGATAGTAGAACTTTTTCTTTTATACCTCCACAGTTTGTACTGTACTAAGAGAGCATACAAGTGGTGAAGAGAGAGAGAATGCAACAGGCACACAGTCATTATGCTGATGGCTCCAATTTATACACGTATGCAAACAGCGGTAATGTAAACTGAAATCTGAGCTCTGGTTTCCTCTATTGCCTATCTGATAACCAAGGAACAATACAAATTACAACCAATGTTGGTCACTTAGAACTGTGTTCTGGGACTGTGATCCCTGTCATCAAGGAACTGCACCAATCCAAGACCACAATACAAGTAATTACACTGCTTTGCATCATAATAGGTGAAAAAAAGGAAACATATGTTACAGGTGGGAGATACCTTTTGGGGGGACTTTAAACTCATGAAAGCTAGTCTCAAAAACAACTTTTGTTACTCCAATAAAAGGTATCACATGCAACATATTTTTTCTTCTATGGTATAGACTGGACAAACATGGCTGGCACATTTCGCCATCAGATCAGAACAAAGTAGATCCACATTGCTATGCACAATGTCTTCTGAAAAAAAAATCAGTGGTGGGGAGGAAGGGCGAAGAAAAGTTAAAAAAGTAACTGCAATAGATTCATAGTATATGGTTAAGTGTGGTTGTACATGGAGTTCCATAGACTCAAAATCATTGCCGTGCATAGATAGAAATTGTGCACAGTTCAAAGGTCATGACAAGCTGTTGTGCAGTTCAATGATCAGAAAAATTGCTGTGTATGGTTATCTCCTGTGACCCCCCCAGGACATAATTTATCTTTAATATAGTTACAATGAGGGATGAAAGGTAGGTGAGAGGGGAACAAATGGGTTCCACTTACTAATGTATAGAAACTATAACTTTTACTTTATACATACAGTAAAACCATAGGCTGTGCAAGAAATAACTCACAACAGGGTATGGGGTTATAGGGATTTAATGCATGCCCCGGGTGCATTGTGAAGCATAAGGCCGAGTGTGCTTACAGCACCCAGGGTGTGCATTAAATCCCTATAACCCCATACCCTGGAGTGGGTTATTGTGTTTATAACATTGTTTATGTTTAAAAATAAATTCCTCAAAGCTGTTTTTTATTGCTGTTTGAACAGTGAAAATTTGACAGTATCCTGCTGACCTGAAAAGTAGTCCAAGCAGTCCCCAGAACTCATGCATATGTTATATAGTTTATGAACACACAAATGCCAGAGAGTCCTGAAATGATTTCTGAACTGTGTATGTTCATAAAATAAATAAAGTATGCATGAGTCACTTTGCTGTGAAGTTCCATCACAGTGAGCTTCTGCTGTCTGTCTGTCTGTCTGTCTGTCTGTCTGTCTCTCTCTCTCTCCTCTCCCCGTCTCTCTCTTTCTCTCTTTCTCTCTCCCTCCCCAACAAACAAACACAAACTAAGCTACAAGAGAGAGAGTGGGAGAAAGACAGACAGACAGACAGCAGAGCTCACTGTGCTGGAACCTCACATATTCTCTCTGTTGGGAAAGTGCACGTCATCACCTGCTTCTTAATATAAGCAGCGCAAACCTTGTTTAACCTATTGCAAAACACCATTCTAATTCCTGATATCTCATGAATCTTGTTCTTATACTTAGCTACTGCAGCTTGCTCGGAATAAAGTAAGTGGCTCTGGTGAGATTTAAACCTGAACTTGCTGGTTCCCAAGCCTGTGATCTAACCACTAGACTCCAACACTATCCTCTGTCACACTTTCAAGACTGCTCAGTGAAGCTTAAAGTAGACAGTAGTGGAAATGGAAGGGAACCCCAGGGAAATGTGTCTCTGGGAGTGAAATTGAAAATCTGACCCAGTTCCAGGAGTCAAATGAAGAAAAAATGGTTATATGGAAAACACACATCCCTAAAGGCATACAGCTGGCTAAATGCAACATTTAATGAAGAAACAAATCCCCAGACCACTGTCAAACATGTTCATTACTAGATCACAGGGGATGTGTTCCTTCATGGAATTAGAAATGATGGCCAAAATAAAATCACAAAAAACAGATTGAACATTATAATAACTTTTTTAACTCTTTATTTACTACCAATTGTATAATCACAATATTACGCTCCAGGGTGTGGGTTATGCTGGGATTTACCCACTTCTGGTGTGGCTTAAAGAGCTAGTGTACTGCCTGGAAAATGTCTGCAATTAATTGTAACTTTCAGATGTAGTCAGCTATCACTTCTTTTATGTCAATTATTTTTTTCTTTTCTGTTTGTAATTAGAAGATTTTCCACCTGGCAGTACTGGGTTGCCGTGTGGAGCAGCACTCTGTCTGGAGGAAAAAAATGTCAGTTCTGTTCCTCCCACTATATCAACTCTGAGACCACACTGACCATGACATCACTAGTAACCAATGAGCACCATTTCTCACTGCCAGGTTTCACTTTCACATGAAGCAGCAGAGAGTGGCTCTCCCTGGTTACTAGTGATGTCACAATTTCCTGCATTTTGATTGGTAGCTTGTGAAAGTCATTGCTCAGGCTGCAAGGATTGTGATGCCTCAGGGCGTTTGGTCTCATTTCTAACGATGCAGTGGGAAGCACCGAACTGACTTTTTCCCCCTCCAGACAGAGTGCTGCTCCACACACCACCCCAGTACTGCCAGGTGGAAAACCTTCTAATTGGCAAACAGAAAATAAAAAAATACTTCAGATATCGAAAGTGATAGCTGACTGCATCTGAAAATTACTATTAATTCCAAGCAGTACACTAGCTCTTTAAGTCACTTGGCTTCTGGTCTCTTGACACAAGACACCTGTTGTGGGTAAATCCCAGCATAACACACACCCTTAAATGGATTAGTGCTTAACTGCATACCAGCTGCTTGACACCTCCCCCCCTAACTGCAAATTGTTCCCAGAGGGTAGTTGAATCCATGCCCCATAAACTTTTTTTTCCTGTTTTCCAGTAAATGTGGGATTTTTGCATCACAATAATGCAACAAATAAATTACAACTAAGCCACACATTATTCTATATCCCTGATCAAACTACTGTATTAGCCACCGCATTGGCTCTGACCAGAGTTTTTTTTTAATTACAGTACTTATAAGTTCAGGAATCCAGTGGTATCAGTTGAGCAGAAGCTCAGAGTGAAAATGAAGGTCCCCTTAGCCTTTTTTTCTGTTTACCTGTGTAGTTTGCAGTCATGAACAATGATTGCCTCTATGGCACCCTCCAAACTTCATCAGAATTTAAATGTAAATGAAGTTTTCTGTACTTTAATCTGTATCAGAATTGCAAAAAGAATGTTTTTAGAGACGGCTTATGTTTGTAAAGTTTTATGTCTCTTTGGTTGAAGTTTTGTGTTACAAGTAATTATTTTGCAAACTGCGCATGCAGTCTCTTTGTTCTTATTGTTCTTTTCTAGTGCTATCTATTGAACAAGGTTGATGGCCCGCACATGAGAAAACAACACAGGTAATGCAGAGGACATCAACAGCACTTACTTATGCAGCAGAACTGCAGACTTTGGGCCCAATTTTCAAAAGCAAAACTATGATACAAGGTGACTGTGCCAAAAAGGTATCACACAAGTGGCACCTTGCATCACAGTTTACAGCAATCCTGATTCTCAAATGCTGGTTGCGTCAACATTGGGATGCCATGTGGCAAACCCCCCTTGCAACACCTTTGTGGCAAAAATGCCTGTGCACCAGGTCATAATGGGGCTTGTGCCATGGCAAGGCTGAACCATCGCTGTTTTTATATTCTGTAAGCCCTGCCATGGGCGCAGCAAGGGGCTCAATGTAGACCAGCCATGAGGTGGTCTAAGCACTGTGCACCAATGTGGCAAATTGGGGGGATCTGAAACTGAGATCTGGGGGCAGAAGGGACATCATCATGCCACAGGGGGTGTTGGGGAGATGGTGAGCATGTGAGGTGGTGATGTGGCACCCGACAGGGGTGTTGTCATGTAACTATTAAGCTACTGGATGGTCCTGTGCGAGGGTCCAGGGACAAACAGTGCCATGGCCCCAGGTGGGCACAGCCCTGGAAGTAGCCCCAGCTTTGGGCACTGTTTGTTCTTGGATCTACACCAGTATCATCCAGTAGCTTAACTATTATATAAAGGCAGCCCTGTCAGGTGCCACATCACCCCCCCTCACATGCCTACCATCTCCCCAACACCCCCAATGATACCTTAGTGCCTTTTCTGTCCCCAGACTCCTCCTGGAAAACATGTTTCACCATCCCACAATCCCAGCCTCTGTAGTGTTTCACCCAGTGGGGGGAGCTGGATCTCTGCAGCAATTCCCACAGGTGCACAAACTGTTTGGTGCTAGCTTACAGGTGTGGCAACTCCCAGGTTCTTTGTGCAGGGACTCCTGCTTTTACAGAACTGGGCACAGGGCCCCTCACACACCTGGAGTTCACTGTAGCCCTAGATCACTGCAGATTGTGGTGATCTAAGGGCACTTTGAAAATCGAGCCCTTTAGCTCAACAACATCATTAAATCCCATGATGCTTTGCATCAATTGGGTCATCGGGTCCTTGTTAGTCGAATGGTGGTCTTCATTAATCTCCATCTGGCCATTATTAAGTATATTAAAATGCAACTGAATTTGACCCCCATTGACTTCAAGGGGTGCACCCTCTTGACCTCCCTGGCCACATATCATTACATGCCTGAACACGGGAGTGTGACAGCAATTGGGAAGTGAGAGGGATTGACTGGCACCTCGTGGGGGTCAAATTACGATCCCTTCCATGCAAAAACTGACTTAAATAAAATTTTAAGAATTGCACAGAATGACTTTCACTGGCACCAGCTACCATAAAATGTGAGTAGTGGCAAGATTATGGTAAATCACTATAACCTGGACCTACAGTACATTAATTTGCTACTAAATCTTTACCTAGTCTAAGAACACAGAAACAGAGAAAGGTTAAAGCTGAAAAGGCCAATATTCCATCTAGTATGCCTTACTGCTCTCTTAGCAGTTATGCCAAGGATTTTTTTTTTGCTTCAAAATGCTTATCTAATTTTTCATTGAAAATGTCTAAGTTGGAGGCTTCTGCTACAAATCTCTCAATAGTCTATGCCAAGAATTAAAAACCCACCAAGTGAAATAATGTTTTTCACATCCCTTTCAAATTGTCTTCCTCTCAGCTTAAACTTGTGTGTCTTGTTCTGCTTTGTTCCACCATCTGGTGCCAATACAAATAGTCTTGACCTCTTCATTCCTCAGCTAGCTAACCTTGTACTTTACTGTCTGCTCTACAAACAGCTACAGTAAAAAGGCAATCTAAATAACCACAGTTTCAGACTACAGTACAACAAACGATGGCATCTAGTTAGTTACATTTTTAATTGGCAAAATTACTGAATCACCTTACTGTGTATACTGGCATGTTTTTTTTCCTAACAGATGATCTGATTGATTGATTGATTGATTAAAAACATATTCTAACAGGCAAGTAATGAGTACAAGGAGGGCTCATTTTTGGTTGCAGTTTGAATTGAGGGAGAACACAGAGGAGTTTGCAAACTTTGCAGGCTATACTGCTTGCTACATAGGGTTGTACAGGTAAAAGTTACTAAATTACAGCAGTAACAGTAAGACACATTCACCATCAAGAGTGGTGCACTTTAGCAGCTTACTGCTTCATTATCATTTTGTTTACTCAGGCTAGCCCAGCTGACATGCAATATGTCACTTTCAGTGGGATTCCGCTTTTCCCCATGTTTACAGCTGAGAAGCCTGCAAGCCTCCCCTTTGCAACTTCACTATGTTTGCGACTCAAGAACTACACTTACTGGGGTCATGAGTGGTTCTAAAGTCTACACAAAGCCCTAGGCAAAGAGGTGAGAGCAGTAATGGTAATGGCCCGAAGTGCAATTCACAATACATTGCAACCCTCCTCTCCCAGGTTGCTGCGTGTTCATGTAATTTAGCAGGAGCCCTTACAGCGATGCCATACCTGAGTGTTTATCCAGTCTGCGGCATGTACATAACATTAAAATGTACATTTCTTGCACTGTGACAGTAAGGACTCACTCTGGAAACTCCCTCTGTTTGGGCCTATGTTCAAGGTAAAGTATGCACGCCCACCCAGACACAATATAGCAGTTTTCACACATTCTGCATTACATGAAGGTTTTCAAACATTTCAGCAAAACTGATGTTTCCACAATACAAGTTGAGATACCTATGTAGAACCAGCATGCTGCAATCCCAAAACCTGTTAACTCTGGGATATTGTGACATGCCAAAATTGAGAGAAAAAACATTTAACCCTGAATGATGTAAAAGAGAGAATCATTTATGCTATTAAAAAAAAGACAACGTTGACCGCTGTCATCACCATGTCACAGCTGTATTGTCATGTTTTCCTCAGAGGACAGCCACGCATTTCATACAACCAGCCACTTTTAATTTAAAAGCCAAGGCACCTTAATTTCAAATGTCTTTCCTGTACCAGTGACAAGACTGCAGAGCATAGCTGCTAGTTATTACAATGGGCAGTACAAAATATATGCAAGATTTGATGTTTTATCTGGTCCAAGGATTGCAGCAGTGCTTACTAACCTTAATGATCATTCAACATTTTAAATAGCATCTTATTTTTACTGCTTTCACTTGCTAGAAAAAAAAAACATTTAATACAAAATGTTTTTCAGTCTTACCATAGAGTTGTATTAATGCACTTTTCTCACTGCTGAGTCATACAATGCCATTTTAGAAACACAGTAACACAGAATTTGATGGCAGATAAGGACCTCCTAGCCCACATAGTCTGCCCATGTTCCCCTACCTACTGTAACACCACAGACCCTACTGCTTTATGTTGTAACTATTTTAGTAATGTCTATAATTATTGTTTCCCCTGACCTTTATGAAAAGTTAAAAAAAAAAGATATAAATACATCATGACAGAATTTATTTACCAAGGGGTTCAGTATGCCTGTTTCTACTGTAGCAGTAGGACAACACAGCAGAGACCAATTTATATCCTGTTGTTCCCTAAGGAATACTGTGGTTCTGAGCACTCAGTGCAGAGATGTCAGTAACAAAAACACATATAGCATAACGTATTGGCAACCCAACCCAACAACACAAGGCTGGGATTTTAAAGAGGACTTAGCCAGGCCATCAGCGAAGCGGTAGTGCTACTGCAGTGTCCTGGGTTTGCTAGTGAGCATGAGTTGTCAGGGGCTGGCTGGGGGGAGGAGGATCAAGCATCCTAGAGAATGCTCTCCCCCTCCAGGGAGTGAGGCCTGCCAGCGCCGGTGTAAGACTGCCACCTGAGTGGAGCAGGTTCATCAGGAGCGATTCGATGGGTGGAGACGCACACCACACTTGCATGTGTTCTTGCATCACTTCCCAGGCTGGTATCTCAGGGGCAAGGGAGAAAATGGAGGATAGCAGTGGGCCTGGGGCAGAGTGATGGACTGACATCTCACAGGTCCTGCATCGATGAGTGGTAGCTTCCCCCAAACCGGATCCTGTTCAATGGCAGTTGGGGGTCCTGATGCATCTACCATGGGGGGCAAGCAATGGGGGGGCAGACAGGGGAAGGCTGTATATAACCCCCCCACTGGTGGGGCCTACCTTATTTGCCCCTAGGGGGCTGCACCAGTTCTGCCTGTTTCTCCCTCTCCACATGTTTTTCCTCCTGCTCCCCTGTTGTGCTCCACTGCCCTTCTCAAGTCCCTTTGTGGCCTCCAAACCTCCATCAGTTTCAGTTTCCTCTTGCCAATGGGGCTGGAGGATCAAAGTCGCAGGACTGCTGCGCTGCATGCACTGTGAGTATGTGAGCAGTGGTCCGTGCATGTGCACTGGTGCATTGTCGTCTTCTTGCCACAACTCAAACACCTCTATGGTGCTCCTGACCCCCAGGATAAGCTAGTTGGGGGTCAGTGGCACAGAGGAGATGGCAGAGGAGTGTCAGCAATGTTTATTTTAAAAGTGCCAATAGTGCTAAACAGTGGCCTCATGAATATTAAGGAGGCTGCTCTATGAATATTAATGACAGCCTGCCTAGTGCCTGGGAGGACGGTAAAATTGCACTAGTGACAGACAGAGGAGTGCATTTTAAAATATAAGCCTACAGCTGGGTGCTAGAGGAGAGAGGCTTCTAATGAACTGTGGGGCAACAACTTTTAGAAACTGCACTGTTGAGCTACTATATAAACTTAAAGTTGGGACTGCTGTATAAATCGAATGGGACTGTTGTGATAGCAGTCATGTTTGATCTTTTAACCCCCAGAGCCACCTAATCAGAGACTTAGGTGCCCAAACTAAAAGAAAGAACTTCTGTGAAGAGGTGTGAACCCTATTTTAGGCACCTAAATCAATCCCCAACCAATAATTAGAGGGATTTATGGTGTATTAATATTTCTGATGGACAGCTGCTTTCAGCCAATCAGAAGCTGCTTTTTCTGGAGAGAAACCCCAGGGACAGTCACAGTTTGGGGCAGTCTGGCTTGGGCTCTCAGTGAGACAGGAGGGCTCATACTGTGTTGTGAGAAGAGTTTGGAAGTCAGCCCAAGGCTTCCACAGCCAAAAACTAGAAATTTTGCCTGTGTTCAGCACCTGGAAACCCCAGGGTGAGAGAGTTTCTGACGAATCCTGCAGCAATTTTGAGAAAGTCCTCTACTTCGCAAAAGTGTTTGAATTGTCTGCCAGAAATTGCAGTTAGCCTCACTTGGCCGAGGCTGATGGTACCAGTGGAAAAGAAGCCTGTGGATGCTCCTGTGCCAAGAAGCCAGAGAACCTTGTGAACTCCTGTTTGAAATAGGGCGCGTTCAGCTAAGGGACTGTGTGCTATTCAAACCAAAGCTACCCAGAGTTCTATGCAGAAGTGTTTGTGCTCAGACCACTCTGGAGCCAGGTAAGGGACCAGCCAGCCTTTACTAGGAGGGGTGGACTGGGATGCAGGGAGCCACAGGTGCACACCTGAGTGCTGAGGCATTCTTGACCCTTCTGGAGGAGTTGAATTGTGTGGTCAATCCTTGGGTCTGGGCTTTTTGTGCACCAGGATACCCTGTGCAGAGCTCCTGCTCTCCAGCAAAGAAGGTGACAAGCTACCAGACTCTGCAAGCAAGGCAGAAGGTGACAAGCTGCCAGACTCTGCAAGCAAGGCAGAAGGTGACAAGCTGCCAGACTCTGCAAGCAAGGCAGAAGGTGACAAGCTGCCAGATCCTGCATGCTGGCTATAAAGTTCCAAGCAGCTAGACAAGCCTACCATTTCCAGCAACCCACTGCAACCCCCATTGCTGTTTCAGGCCCCAGCTCTCTGGCCTGCCTTAACTTAAACCCTGTGAACTGGGACTTCAGAGCCATGAGTAAAGCATGGCCTGCCCTGCCCTGGGGAATTAGTCTTAAAGTTGGTCACAAGTTTAAAATTTGCAACCAGTTGTAGCTTGTTTAAAAGTTTCTTCCAAGGGCCCTAGTGCTGGCCAACCTATGGCAACATCAGGCCTGCACCAGTCTGGGGGTGCCCTCAGCAAGGACTGTTAGGGGGAGATGGTACCAGCCACAGAGTTATGCATGCACACTGGGTGGAGGGTGCTGTATTGCAAAAAGGTTTACTACTGAACTTATTCATTGCCAAAATTACAGTTATTGCATTGTGTTGCCTATGGCATTCCTTTGTTTAGGTATCCTTTCCTAGCCCTACCCCAGTAAATAAAGCTATGTTTTGTTTTTGCAATTTCTGTGTATGAGCATATTATTAGCTACCATCACTAATTGCATGTGCTTTACCGTATTACAGTTCAAAGTGGCATACTGTGTGGGGGTGACTGGAAGAGGACGTGGGTAGGTACAACATCCCAGGGGGCTGTACTACGCAAACATCTGGCCCACTATAATTTTACCGTGGATGGAGGCACTGCGGTATTTATTTATATTTTGGGGAAAGAACCTCCGTATCACCAGAACAGTACCCAGGCCCCTTAACCTGTATGGTAGTCATCAGGAAGGGGTAGTAGCCTGCTGGTGCATGGCACAGGGGCTACATGTAAGTCCATAAGAATCTGGGAGACAGGCTGGGGGGAGTCAGCCCAGATGGGGAGCACAGTCCACCAGTAGGAGGCTAGAAAAATTAAGGCCTGAGATGACATTACATTGACCTCAAGAGTAAATCTAAAGAGGTCTCTGATGTCATCTCAAGTGCTGGGCATGATTGACAATATATGTAAGCAATAAGACATGACAGGTTTTGCACTGTGGTGTGATAACTGCACACTTTGTGTGTGTTGTGAGGCATGAGGCCTCTCCAAGTGCCTTTAACCACCCAAGAAGTTCTGTTATCCCGCCATAAGGCATAAGGCATAAGGCAAGTGTTTTACTGCAATTATAAAATTGGTCCAACACATTTTATTTGTGGGGTAAAATGCACAAAAATAACATAATGCTAAACATTTTAAAGATTAAAAAAAAAATAAATCGACTTTAACAAATTAGTCTCAACACATCCCAGCACTGGCAAGCCATCTCGGTTTCAAATATTATGCACAGCAAAATACATTTTTTTAATTATACCTTAAATCTCTGTTTTACCTAACCCACCCCCATTTACCTGTTTCCTTACCTTTCTTCATTCTTCTTTATATTATTTTCTGCCTGCTCCCTGGAGTGTTTCTTTTCATCTTTCCTACATTCCGTAGATGGAATGTTTACTATGGATGGACTACTTAAGCAATAAGGCATGATAGGGCATTGGTTGTACTAGGTTTACCCCATGGTCGGGCATTGAAAGGCATGAGGTGAAGCCGAGTGCCTTCCGCCCCTGACCATGGAGTTAACCTAGTACAGTCAACATCCCTAAAGTTCCTTATTGCTTATATAAAATGGGTCCAGTGGCAACTTTTAAAAAACTAACACTCTAAAAGTTTTCAAACTCACAAACATCACAATAAAATGTTGCTAAATAATGTAAAATAGTCCCTCCACAGATGTTTTTCACCTGTCAGTCATCTGTCTTTCTTCATATTCAGTACATTGTGTGATTGTTTACCACAGAATAGAAGAATTTAAAGCTCTGCATTATTCCAGTAATACAATGCTCCTTCCCTCCCCAAAACATGGAATGGTGACATGGAATACATGAATTCAAAATTCTTCAGAGTTCCACTGGCGCACACACACACACACACACGCCTCAAATGGGAGCCAGAACCTCAGTTTTATCTGTTGCCAGGTAAGGCGCAGGGAGTTCTCTGGCAAACTGGTGCGGATAGGAGGATATTTTCCTCTAATCTAACAATATTCTCAGTCAACTGCAATCGGGATTCAGGCCAAATCATATTGACGAAAGTCACGAATGATTGGCAGATCACACTGGATGCCAATAAGCATGCCTGTGCCTTATTTTTGGACCTGAGTAAGGTTTTTGATACAGTGGACCATGACTTACTCCTTGCCATATTATCCAACATTGGACTTGACAGCATATCCGTTAACTGGTTTAATAGCTACTTGATTGGCAGACAACAATGTGTAAAAGCCCAGGACCTTTCCTCCCCCTCCTAAAACCCTACAAAGAGGAGTACCACAAGGCTCGATATTGGGACCCCTTTTATTTGCCATCTATATCAATAATATTAATGCTGGGCTCGACAAAACTAGTGTTCATCTTTTTGTGGATGATACCGTATTCCTTGTCGCTGGACACTCCCTGGAATAAGCATGTATGGACCTACAGCACAACTTCAGTGCTCTTCAATTTAACCTCCTTCATCTGAAGTTGCTCCTCAATGCAAAAAAAACTAAATCCATTTTTCTCTCCCCTCATATCCGCTCAAACAAAGTTCTCACTACACACCCACGGTCCCAGCTCATGACCCTATTGGGGGAGCCACTAGAACTACTGGACAAATTCAAATATTTGGGCTTCTGGCTTGACCACAAACTTTCATTTGCTGTTCACCTAGAAGAACTTTCCAAGAAACTCAAACAAAGGCTGGGAATCTTATATTGCATCAAACATCTGCTTACCCACAATGCCAAAATAAGACTAGTACAAACTACCTTCTACCCTCTGCTAGTATACGCAGACTTTATTTATGGCCATTGTCCTCTGGCTTACTTAGCTAAGCTGGATACACTATACCATATGGCTATCTGTTTTATAACTAATGCTTCATTTAACACACACCATTGCTCCCTCTATGCATTAGTCAGGTGGCAATCTTTGAACACCAGGAGAATAAAGAATGGTGTCCTCTAGACTTTCAGAGCCCCTACTGTTAAGCTTCCTAAATATGTGGCTGATCTTCTTACCCTCTCTGAGAGTCCTTATACTCACTGAGGACATTCCTACCTCTTGCTTGAGGTCCCAAGAAACAGAACCCATCACTGTGAATCTTCCATAAGCCCTGTCCTTCCTACCCTTTGGAACAATATCCAAAGCACCCTAAAACTCCCAAAAGTAATTTGGTTGTCTGCTTTCAAGACTCTGTTGAGCCACTCTCTTAAGGACATCTGCTCCTGCTTCTCATAATTTGCTGGCTGACCCATCTATGACTCCAAAGTCGTAACAACAAGCATCTGTCACACAACCTCCTATTGGTCCAACCCTTGCCTTCCTCTCCCTTCCCCTAGTCTTCCCACTGTACCCCTCACCAGTGACAGCACTAGGCACCTAACCAACTGTATGGTTGGCCACATGTGGTAGTTAATGTGCTTTGTCCTTAATCATTGTGTCACTGTGTTTTTGTAGCCCTTATACCTATGTTATCCAATCATAAATTGTATATTGCATATTTTGTATATATTGCATTACTTATTGTCTTCTCCGTATGTTGTTATGCTGCTCTCTTGTGTATCTGTGTATTCCCAAGGCCACCTTGTAAAAGAGTCCGCTCAATGGTGTTTTTCTTCTGGTAAAATAAAAGATTGATTGATTGAAAAAAAAATGTGATTGATTCTTCTTGGTCATCAAAGAAACACCAGCAATGGAAACCCTGAATAGACTTGATTTTCTAAATTTGTGTACGTGTGTAAGGAGGGACTGTTGAGTGAAAACAATATTAAATTATTTACCTAGTTAATTTAATGGACTTTCATTTTTAGAGCCTAGTTGAATGTTTCTATTTACGAGTAAAGGTTGCAGTCATGTTTGTGATGGAAATTAGGAATCAAGTGCCTTATGAATTCAGTGAGTTGTCCCAGTTGGCAGGGACTTGTTTTTAGCCATTGGTAGTGCTCTCTTAAGGCAATGGCTAGAGTTAAGTCTCAGCCAATCAGGACACAGGCATTTCCTTGCCCATTTTATATAATAATTCAACTCTACAAAGATCTCTCGCATGCCACGGCTGTAGACCCCTGGAGATTCTGGGGGCATATAAAGGGGCTTAAGGGTAGTGCTTCAAGAACACATTATGACTGACAAGACACTAAATGGCATAAACTGTGACAACCAGTGGTTAAATTGGAAATGTTTAGGATGTGGAACTGTAATCTCTACATTTGTAGCAGGTGGAACTGGTATCCTTAGAAGGTGGAACTCTCCAATAGTATTCAGTGGAGAAAGGTGTCAGAGGAGGTGGAACTGAGTTCCTGTCAGTTTCTGGTAACAACTCTGGCCCTTAAGTTTTATTTACCCAACCCACCCCCATTTCCTTATGTTTCTTCCTTCTTCTTTATATTACTTCTTCCCTTTTCCCTGCAGTGTTTATTTTCTCTCTTTCCTACATGCAATAGATGGAATGTTTACTATGGATGGAAAACAATTATTCAAATCTGAAGAGCTTGTTGAATGCCTTGGCTGGAGACTCCCAGAGATTCTGGTAGCATTTAAAGGGGCTTATGGGCAGTGCTTTAAAATACACTATGACTGACATGACTGAAATGACACTTAATGACATGTACTGTAACAGCTCTGGGACAATTGCTAGTGCTTTTAATGCAAATTTCTGGGACTTACCCAAGTACTCTGACCTTATGTCTAGTATCCCCCAAAATGCATCGGCAGCTACATGCCCAACCTCCCCGCAGTTCTGCCTCAGAGCTGTCACTCCTGCAAGGTGCGATTAATTTTTAAAACTAACTCCCAATCCTGCAGACTGGACATGATGGTCTTGAACCTAGACTCCTTAAGGTCTCTGCCCCCAATCCTGCTCCTCCCCCACTCACCTTGTTTACCTTATTCCTTACACCAGCCATGGTAACAATGAACTGGAAGATTGCCAAGGTTGTGCCTGTTTTCAAAAAAGGGGATCCTAAATGCACTGAAAACTACCAGCCCTCTGCTATCCTGCTGGTCATTAGTAATCTGCCTGAGAAGATAGTGGCCATCCAGATTACAGATCACATTCACAAAGACAATTTACTATATTCCACTAAACATGGGTTTAGACAGGCTTATTGCACTACAGCTGTGCTTATACAGTTCACTAGCGATGTTAGGGTAGCCATAGACAACAGTATTTACATGGCTTCAGTTTTCATAGACCTGACTAAAGCATTTGACCTTGTGGATCACATTATCCTTAAGTCCAAACTAACGCCCCTTGGCATCTCCTCTTCTACTATAAACTGGTCTGCCAGCTATCTTGGCGATAAATAGCAATCTGTAAGGGTAAATCAGTCCATGTCTGAGCTCACTACTATTAACACTGAGGTCCCACAAGGCTCCGTTTTGAGGCCTTACTATTTACTACCTTTATTAATGATACCGTTATCTCCAAGGCCCCTCCTCTTGCTCCACCCAGCGTTATACAGATGATATTCTTCTCTACACCAGCTCCACGTCTGTTGCTGACATTAACTCTTAGCTCAATGCTTACTTCAACCGTGTGCAGACATGGCTGTCTCAAAACAAGCTTCTCCTTTACTCTAGAAAGATCTATGCCATGCTCTTTGGCTTATCACCTAAGCCGAGAGTGTGTACTGTAGATCTAGTCATCTTCTGTCTAGACAGTTCCCCTCTTACTACAGCTGACTCCTTGTATCTAGACCTTACGCTAGACCCTGCCCTTGATTTCACCTTGCTTATTTGTAATGTCTGCAAGTCTGCTAACACTAAACTAGGGCTTACTTATAAGGTTAGACATGCCTTGACTCCTGCAGCTAGGCTTGCTATTACCCAGAATGTCCTGTTGCCAAGTATTACTTATGGGACATAACTTTCTACTTTGCTAACAAATGTAACTTGACCAAATGGGATATCACATATAACAACAATTATCTATCATTCTGCTTTGCCTGTTATCTGATTGACCCACCACTGCACTCTCTACTCTAATTTGGGTTGGCTATCACCTTTCTCACAATGACGATACACTTTAGGCTGTACAGTTGATAAGATTATTAGACCATCTAAACCTGCTGCCCTGGCTGCCCTGTTAAGTCTTCTGATCCAGTGATCTCTCACTTCTTACCATTCCTAAATGCTCTACTAACATGAGTGAGCAAGCTTTCTCCTCCTTTGCCCTTAAGCTCTGGAACTCTCTTGCACCTAACCTTAGCCTCTCTCAATCCCATCGATGTTTCAAATGAGAGCTTCATAAATTCTTATGTTCTTCTGATAAATGTTCTTGTACTTAAAGCACTGTGCTAGTATTTGTACGTTTGGCCTATCTGCCACAATCGATGTACTAAAGTTAAATCTTAGCTGAGATGTAATGCACTGATGACTGCTTTACTATGATCTGTACTACTTGTCAATTGTTCTTACAATTTGTTTTCATTGTCAGCTGTAACATTATGTAAATCTGTGAATCTGTTTGATGTTTGTAATTCTCCTGGATCGTGCCTGAAAATAGGCATGCTATTCAGTGAATCTACCTGATTTACAGAAACTAAATCATCTCTGCTAATGTTTACTGGCAGAATGTTCACCCCCACAATCACACCACAGAAGGCCTCAGTTGGAGCCAGGGCTTCTGTTTTATCTGTAACAGGCTGAACAGCAGAGATTTCCCTGGTAAGCAGGTAAGGATGGGGGGGAGGTGATTTTTCATGGTCAACAACGAAAAACCAGAAATTAAAAACTTTAATACTTCATTGTTTAGTTTATGTATGTGCATGTAAGAAGAGGATTATGATGGCAAATCACATTTAATTATTATATATTTTTTTAAATTTAAAGCAGCAGTGCATTAATCTGGGGAAAATGTTGATCTATACTGTTTATTCTATTTTAAATTGCCTCTTATCTATTGACTTATGTGATCCCCTTCTTTTGTTTTAATACTTATTTCACATCCAAAATAGTACAAGGAGCACTCCTTTTAATATGGCTTGGGCCAGGTTTTCTCAGTATTATCAGTGTTTTTTTGTACATCAATTGTTTAAAATAACTTCTGCTGTGACTAAAATGAACTATTATGCTACAGGCAGTGCTCCCTGACCTTATGGGACAGTACTGTAGGTGTTCAAAAACAGCTGCGAATACTGATGAAAACATGGTCTGAGCCATATTAAAAGGAGCCCTCCTTTTATTTCAAATGTGAAAAAGAATACTAAAGCAGACTCAAAATGGGGAAAGAATGGTATCACACAAGTCAGAAGATGAGGGGCAATCTAAAATAGCATAAAAAAAGTATGGATCAAAATGTTCACCATATTCTTGCACTGCTGCTTTAAAGCAGTTTTATTTTTAGGGCCTAAATGAAGGTTTTTAGTGAATAAAGGCAGCAGCCATTTTTGGGATGGAAAACTGTGGCTGACAAGGCTAATTGATTCTATGTGGGTAAAAAGGCTGATGGCAGGGACTTTTATGAAGTATGATTTTGTACTGTGAAATCATTACTGTTTAAAATAGGCTCTAACCGTTCAGAAGTTAAGACAATTCCATTATTCTATAACTTTTTTAACGTACTGTATATGGTTGTGTTTTCTTTAGGACACCTCTGATCCTGAAACTCATAGTTTTGTATTTAAATAGCACCCTGGGTGTCAGATATAGTACATTTTAATTTAAGACTGTATAAGTCTAATTAATTTGAAAAAAAGTTTGGTGCTGGGCAGGGATACTGACTTGCTAAGTGCTTCTGTTTGAATGAGCATTGTGGAATTTGAAATGGAGGTACTTAACGAGTATGGACTGCTGGCTAGTGTGGGTCATTTTTTCAAGGTACTGAGACTGACACAATAGTAAATAAATTAAAACTTGCATTCTAACAGATAGCAGGTTGGTATTAAGCTGCTGGGTGTGGTGTAGGTTTATTTTTCTAAAATAGTAAGAAAATGGCTCATTTTTCCTTCAGATGGACTTGTTCTATAAATAGAAAAGTTACCATAGTATACTAATGACATCACTACTGTACTACAGCAACTTTTTTTTGACCATTGAACTGTCCTACAATAAGAATATTGAGAGTAAGGAAATCCATACACCATAGAGGCTAACTATATGCTATTGTAGATATTTATTAAATGCCTTCTCTTGCTCTTGTCATTAAACCTGATGGTGATTACATATATATATATCTTATTTATGTAGCAATAAGGTACTGCAGGGAATGTGTTGTGCTAAGATAACAGCATGCCTCAGGTGGGCTCACCTAAAGCTCAAGGCCGAAGGCTAAGCGTTTCCAGCACTTGAGAAGTGTCATTATCCCAGCACCCCGCCCGGAGTGCATTACTGTGATTATAAATATGCCCATTCCCATGAGCAAATGTGTTCTTTAGAAAAACTGAGAAGCAGAAATAAACCCCCATGTTTAGGTACCAGATTCAAAAGCCATGTTTTATTGTTTACAACACTGCTGTTGCACTACCACTACCAATGCCAGGCATTTTCGAGCACTTCTTCTGTGCTCTTTCTCGAGGCATAAACTAGTGTGGGGGCCAGTGATCCTTACATAGTGAACTCTTAAAGAGAGCTACACATAAAAACAACAAGCATCATGCAGTAGAAAACATCATATAATGAAAATATCAAAATGCCGGAGTCAAACCGACCATCCTCCTCTTGAAACCTATTACTTATAACACATTGTATAGTCCAAACAATAAATGATTTTAAAACATGTAAAACACTTGTGCAGAGTTATCTTGACCTCCCATATGAGGGAGGTCAACCCAAGGCAATGCCCATTGAGTAGGGGTGGGGAGGAGGGGAAGGGAAGTGTTATGGGGTGATTGGTGTGGGGAAGAAGCGGGGGATGGGAAAGGAAAAAGGAAGATGTGAAGGAGAGGATGGTATGAACTGGAAAAATGGAGAAGGAGGAGAGAGGTGGAGCAAAGTGGAGGGGCGGAAAAGAGGGGGGATGTGGGTGGCGTAGTGGGGTTGTAGTATGGGAGGGAAAGGAGCATAGGTAACTATGCTGGACATAGCTTAGTGACAACTGTAACAATTGATCTGAACACGAGGACATAAACCTTAGAATTACTTCACAAAAGTGTAGTATGCTAATTGTGAAAAAAGAGACACTCATAATACATATATGTTAACATCTAACCTAGTAAACTTACACATGCCATCACTGATACCATTAATTGACCCATTATTTCTATAACACCCAAATTCCCTTCTGATATAGTATTGCTTATTTAGGATAGTCTCAAATCAATCCATAGTGGGACATATGGGGCACAGAAACCTAGGGGCGACATACCAAATGGGAGGAGAAGTAATGACAGTCACAAAGCAGGAAAGGGACATGGGGTGATTATTTTTGATGATCTAAAGGTAGCTAGACAGTGTGACAAGGCAGTGGGAAAAGCTAGTGGAATGCTTGGATGCATAAGGAGAGGTATCACCAGCATAAGGGGGTGGTAATGTTGCCCCTGTATAGATCACTAGTGAGATCCCATCTCAAGCACAATGTTCAGTTCTGGAGGCCCCATCTCCAAAAGGACAATGATAGGGTGGAGGTAGTACAAAGCAAGGCAATGAAAATGGCACAGAGCCTACATCAGAAGCCCTGTGAAGAGAGATGCAATGATTTAAATATGTACTCCCTGGAAGACAGGAGGGAATGGGGGGATATGATAGAGACATTCAAGTACCTAACAGGGATAACAAGGTACAGGAACAGAGCATTTTCCAAAGGAATAGATGCTCGAGAATGAGAAGACACAATATGAAGCTGGAGCTGGGGGATCAGGGGAAACATGAGGAAGTACTTCTTCACAGATTGGGTGGTAGACACTTGGATCAGCCTTCCACAGGAAGTGAGTGGGGGCTAAAACAGTCACAGGATTTAAAAGTGCTATGGATAGACACAAGGGAATCTTAGAATCAAGGGGGGGGTGTAAGCCGGAGGCCAGGTAGGGTTTCCGGTGGCACCATAGGAAGAGAATTTGGGGCAGACTGGGTGGGTCAAGTGTTCCTTATCTGCCATGCTGACAACTTCTGTGTTTCTATGTGTACAGTGTAGGTAGCATTACTGAAAAGCAGTGCAGCTGCATCAAAGCCCTCCCTGTAGGCACTGCATTCAAACAATCTGTACAACTGACGTTGAATGTGGTCCTCATATAACTACAATTAAAACTGTGACACTGGCAAGACAGGAAGGTCAACTTACAAATAAACAAAGATAACAACATATAAAAAGCAAGGCCAGTCTTGATGGTGCCAGTCAAATCTTGTTTCCTTTTTTTGACTTTCAGTTTGTTTATTTATATCGATCTTCATGTTTCTACTTTATTTTATAGGGATTTATACTGAGATCTGCAGCCATTCACCATGAGAGTGTGCAACAGCAAGAGAAATGGTGTGCAACCGGCCTCCAGAACAGCGAGTGAGAGAAAGAAAACGCTGCGCATCGGGACACTTTTCCTATGGCTGTAATCAACATTCGGTGCATTGCAGTTGTGTGGCAGAGAGCTTGCATCGGTGATTGGCTCCTTTATGAATGAAAACTTTTTTTTAATTTGTTTAAATATCACTCACATGCAGTGAGTGAGTACAAGTGAGCTGTAGTGGGCAGGCCCTCAGGAATGGAGATGATCAGGGTAGAACCAGGACCAGGCGGAACTGTGACAGGTGAGCTGTGGATTACCTCAGTAGAAATGGTGCTGCTTTGGAGGCCTTCAAGAAGCAGACAGTACAAAAAAAATATGTTGAGAGATGCCAGCTGTTTACATTTTAATATAAAGACTGTGGGGCCTATTCTCAAATATCCATGCCAAAGACACATATTCGGGTGCGCAGCTCTGCACCCTCAAGAGATCCATGCGGGCCACTGCACAGATCCCGTAGGCGACCTCACCCCCCAGTGTGCAGGTTCTTGGTGGGAGGTCGGGTGCAGAGCGGAGGACCCGGGCAGGCAGCCAATCAGCTGCCAACCCAGGTCCCACAGTGGATCGCTTGCACCTGTGAAGTATCATGGTGACAGCCAGCACGCAGAGTGCTGACCATGGTGTGGGAGGGGATTACTCCAGTTGTCTGCCCCAGCCCTCTCAGTGTGCCCCGATGGCTGGGGCCTCAATAGTGGGGGGGGCAGATGCCCCCTGCCACCATCGCTGTGGCCAGTGGCTGCCTCCCTGAGGGGCGCTTAACTGGCCACTTGGGGTTACGTCTCCCCCGAGATCGCGTAGCCACTGGCTGCTGCATGCAGCCCTGTGTGGTTTCATGAATTGAGCGTTGTGCTGGCATGGCCCTGGCCTGCTCCAGGACGGAGCTGCCCAATCGGCCAGAGGATCAGGTATGTAGGGGGTTGTATGTGCTTCATGCATACATGCAGGGGCCAGGCAGGTGCGGAGAGGGCTACGCGCCAGAGTTGCATGGCACGTAACCCACTCCACACCTTCGTGAATAGGCCCCAATGTTTGTGTTACTGGTGAAAGGTTTGGAGGCTAAAACCTAGTAAATTTTGTTTTTTCTTTTTACTGCTATGGCTGATTAGGGGTATTAAATAGCATGTGTTTGCTTCTAAAGAAATTGACAACTGGCTATTTTATTTATTGTGTTTTGATGTGTTAGTAATTATTATCAGCTTTTATAATAAAGTATTTGTTTGGGCAGTGAAACAAGTGCGTTTTCACTTTTGTGTTTAACACTACTAGTAAAAAGAATTCAATAGAATTCTGGTATTGTGATGCCAGAAACTGTCAGCTACTTAGGGACCCAATCAATACATCTCAGTGAGAAATTAAAGATTTTTCTATCTTTTTCAAAAGAAATAGATACTTCTTTCAGCAAAAAACTTTGCCTTTTATATGTTTGCACTATTGTGGTCCATCTGTATGTTTTTCAATTTTTTAAAACAGTTATTGTCTTCTCTTTTCCTCTTTCCAAGTAAAATCTGGTTAAGATGAAAACATCACCTACTACATCATATCAAAACATCACAGGTTATGAAAAATCATATATTTCTGTTAAAGCTATAATATTTCAGTGGTAGAAAGCTTTATTCCTCTATAACAATATGAAAACAGATTTGCAGTTTCCCATTGAAATACTCTGCCAGTCTTGCCAGTAAAGAATTTCTGACTTCATAATACTATGATTCTTTTGGATTCTTTTCAAGGCTCCCTGACATAATCAGGACAGATTTCTTCTAAGTACGACAAGGATCCTATTAGAATCCAGATGATGTGGTGTACCCATGTTCCTAACGTGATTACTGTGATGTTGCCTCACAGTTACCATGGTAGCAATGTGAATTCATCCATGGCAAAGTACTATCTGACACCATGCCAGCCTGACTTTTGCCTTCGCACACCCCCACTTTCACTTTCAGCCTCCCCCCATAGAAAAAAACTGCAGCACCAAGTGCAGATGCACCTCCACAATGTTCAAGTCCAACAGGTTCATAGAACTCACAGGTAGGTTGACACTTTTGTTTTATTCATATTTGTACAAAGCTATGATCGATTCAGAATAGCGTTTCATAAATAAAATGTGCTTGCTTGCTTGCTTACATTTGTGTCATCAAGCAGAAGGACGTGGCAGGTCATCACCATTTTTTGCTACTGCGCTGGCCATGGGAATGTACACATCAGCCCCTCCACTCACCACAATATGGGATAACACTGGCAGGCCTGCAGATCCCCATTCCACTTTGTCCCTTTTTCTCCCATGGTGCTGCATCAAGCATGATAGATTGCAACACCCGGTGGCTATTATGCTGTATGTGAGGCATCTCTATAGCAATGGGCGGTGACTGCGAAAGGTGGAATACCTGTGTGGTAATGGTCCTTCCTTAACAGTAGTTTTATTGCCATGAGTCTCAGGTACAAGTTCAGCTTCCATCACACCAAGACTGTCTGGTGGTCCCTGGTTGACTGGCTTGTGCTGACTTGTGTCTCTCGCTCCCCCATGCGCACTCGCTTCACTCAGTTAAATTAGTACATCTCACTACTTCACTCAGGTCTCAGCAAGTGACTCACAGAACCAGATCAGCAGGTAAACTCCACTGTTGCAGAGGATTTACTTTCTACTTCTTTTTACCCCAACTGGTATTGCAGCAGACGTGGGGCTTTTGATGGGGGTTTTGTAAGAAGATGGAGGTCGGCAGAAACCCTCCCAAACTCCAACATCTGATCTTTCACAAACAACCCATCTCCTATATGAGCTTATGCTAGTAGTGGGATTCGAACCTGGAGAGTTCTAGCTTCAGCTCAGCTTATTACACTCTTGTCTCATAGCCAGACTTAGGTTTCGCACTGAGGGATCTCACATGGAGAGCCTGCCAGTCCTCTGTCACCATCCCTGCAGCCAAATTATTATTTACATGCTGAGTATCCTTCCATAAAAGGGTCAAGAATAGGTACTCAGGGACAGCTGAACAACCTTCTACATATACCATTTAGCTAGAAGGGAGTCCTAAAAACTATGCATATGTAGAATATGTTGCAGAAAACAGCACCCCTATAAAATATTTCCAGGTTAAACAATAATTAGTGTACTCTGTATTTTCGAGTTACCTAAGTTGTTAAATCAGGGTAATTACTAGGCTAAAACCTGCCTGAAAGCTGCAATTCCTCCCTCCACTAGGTGGCATCAGAGAAGTACAGCAGTGGCTCTGGCATGCGGATAAGTGCAGGGCTCCCATATCTACAGGGATTCCTGTATTTTACAGGGATTTGGAGGCATCTACAGGAAAACTCTTCCCATAGACTTGCATTTGTTATACAGGAAAACAGGGCAATTCAGCTTCCATAGGAAATAATGTAATCTACAGGAAAACACAGGAATATCACCCTGGAGTTACAGGGAAAATGCCAAATCAACATGGGAGCACTGTAAGTGTTATGTAAATATGAGCAGCAGGCAAGAAATGCTCTGTACTTGAATGTTTATTTTTATTAATTGCAGGTAAGATTGCAGATTATATAACTGAATAAGTATAGGAACTGTTCAGTAAAAAACTGATGCAAGTGTAGAAGCCTACGTTAACCTTTTCAGTTTGTTTAACAGTTTAAGGAACTCAGAGGCCTAGTGAGCACTGCAGCCCCCAGTGGTAGTTTAGAACTGCTGTATCTGTAATATTAATAGGGTAGACTTGTTTAAATCCTGAGACTAAGGGGGGATGTGCAATGACTGTACTCCAAACATTATTGGTGCTGAGGAACTTTACCTGAACTGGCCAGCATATTATCTGTTTGTTACCATTTAGAGTTACATATTAATTATGTTATAGTTAGTTTCAAGTACAGCAGTGGCTCTGGCAGGCATACAAGTATTGTGTAAAGTTCTGTTTGCAAAATGTGAGCAGCAGGCAAGAAATGCTCTGTACTTCAATGTTTATTTGTATTAATTGCAGACCTAATAAAAAACTTAAAACCTCACTTGGGTGTAAATCATTTCAAGTGTATAGCAAAACATAGTGAACCAGCCCCGAGAAGACACCCAAAGGACAACATGTGAAGGTGAATTCTTCTCCTTGTGATGAACCTAGAATCTGAGAACAAAACCCAGTAAGTTTGCTGCTTGCTGCCTGCACCATGGAACTAGAACAACTACAGGACAGGGTGAGTGAAATCCTGCTGCAGTTGCAAATAGAACAGCTCATTGATGTGTGCAGGTATATGAAAGTCCCAGGCTCAAGTGATGAAGCAATAGAAAGAAAAAGCAGGTGTGCTTTGATGAGATAAAGAGATATAGTATTGGATGAGATTGAGGAAAGGGAAGAAGAAGAGGCAGCGTGCAATTATCTGCAAAAGTTAATATCGTATATCAGTCAGCTATAAGAGAAGGGCCCGATGTCCCCAGGCGTGACTTAAAAACAAACAGAAAGGGAGAGAGAGAGAGAGAGCTCAGTTTGAAGCATTAAAAGTAAAATATGTAGCCCTGCAGAAATCTTTTGAAGACTCTAGACACGCTATGGAGACAGAAATGAAAGCATTAAGTGACAAACTTGGAGTGGTAGACTTAAACTCAGTCCAAACTGAAATATTCACAAAACCCAAAGCAGAGAGAGAATACCAGAGGTGACAATATGGCCAGATTTTAAAATATTTGGCCAGATAGGGGAGAGAGGCCAGAAAGATCGATTGTCATACTAAACGTAATGCACCAAATTGATACAGGTCTTCAGAAAGGGCATACAGAGGCAGACATAATTGAAGCAGTCATCAAAGCCATTGGTCCAAGACTCAATATCAGGGACATGATGGAAATTAAAAGTGATCTAACCTTCACATAACTGAAAACAATATTGAAAGGACACTATAAGGAAGAAAGTACCTCTGACCTATATCACAGATTGGTTAACATCTCCCAAGGTCCACAGGAATCCCCTCAAAATTTTTTGTTTAGGGCTATTGAACTGAAGAACAGACTGTTATTTGCATCTTGAGAATGAGAATCCGAGGAACAATATATCTCCAGTCTCATTCAAAATACATTTTTGAGGTCTGTGGGGACTGGACTGCTAAGTGAGCATATCAAATTCCAGATTAAACACTAGCTAGACAATTCTGCTGTCACAGATGAGGAATTAATTGAGAAAATGAATGAAGCTGCAAGTTTTGAGCAAGCAAAGCAGCAAAAGCTTAAGGAAAATACAATAAATAAAGGTGCAAGGGTAAATGAGTTACAGACAGAAGTGCAGGTGAATGCCATGCCCCAATATCACAGTGTACCAGAGAACACTGACATAGCTCAGTTGGCAGACCAAGGGAAGAAAAGGGACAAAATCACATTGAAAACTGAAAGAAAAAAGAGGATGTCAACTAATGAGAAAAGACCAGATGCAGGTTTCCAGGATGTGGTGCAGGAAATGAGGACAGAGCTAACAGAAATGAGAAAAATGTTAGTTGCCACTATCGAGCAAACAGATAAGTCACCTAAGGGGTTCCAGCCAGGCATGAAAAGGCAGGTCAGAGGGAAAGACTGTAAGGTATGCCAGGAAGCTCACAAGAGAGATGTCTGTACCCACTGCTACAGATGCGGCCAGACAGGTCACCTCTCTAGGGGTTGACGAGCACCAAGGCAGCATCAGGGAAATGGGGAGGGGTTGCTGCCACAGGACAGGCAGTAACCTATCTGACACCAGTGACCCCTCATTGGCAGAACTGCAAGAAAGAACAAGGAGACTCCCTTAGACTGTGTATGTCGGGGTGTCATATGGCTCTATATTGCTCAAAAGGGTGTCAGAGGTCACACTGGAAAGACCATCAAATACTCTGTAATAGTATAAAACAACTAGAACTCACTGCTGCAAAACAGAAACTGTTATGCTTCAGTGAAACAACCATGTCTGATTCCTGCAGTATTCATCACCTTGGCCCAAAACACCATTCTAGACTTCTGAATGTAATTAGAAAAAGGTGCCTGATCCAGTGCCAATATGACGGTAAGCCAGTACAGGCCCTGTGGGATACAGGGGCATAAGCCAGTCTGATCAATGACGCCTGGAGAAAGAGGCACCTCCCTTACACAATACTTAGGGAAGTAGAAGAATTGCTTGGTCCAGGTACTTTGAGTGGGATGACAGCAAATCAGACCGAGATTCCATTCCTTGGGTGGATTGAAGTAAACTTCCAGCTGTATCTGGAAAAGATCCACAGAAAGAATTCATAGTGCCAATATTGGTGTCTAGTGACCCCAGTGTAGCTGAGGAACCAATCATCAGCTTTAATGTGATTGAGGAACTTATAAAGGGCCAGAGTGAAGCGGAGGGGGGAATGCTTCCTCACAGTATCATTAATACATTTAGCTTGGCACTCTCCATGCAACCAAAGAAAGCGGAGGCCTTAGTAAAGTTAATGCAAATAGATAATCCTGACAGTGTCGGTAATACAGTCAGAGTAGGCAGGAAGTGCCTGGTCATTCCAGCAGGTCAGATTATTGGTGTGAAGTGCTGTGTGCATACAGTACCACTGCAGAAAGAGCAGAAACTGTTGTCTGTACCAGAGGAATGTGCTCATTGGCCAAAGGGTTTAAGTATCAGCGAAGTTTTGGTGACTGCAAAAAGGGGCACCTCCTCCAAAGTGACCATCATGCCAAACATGATATCACCCTAAAACAGTGAACAGTTCTGGGCCAAGTTCAGCTGGGGAAAGCAATATTTCCTGCAGAGGTCAAGCCAGTGGGGTATGCAGTATATAACCTGAGTAACCACAAGATGGACAGCAGTCCCACCAGGAACCCAGAGACACTGGTAAAACAGCAACCAAATGGCATACTACAGGAGGTAGATAACTGTTCTGAAAGGTGGGATCTACCAGTACCTTTGATCACCTGAGTGGGGCACAAAAGACAATAGTGTAATGCATGCTCAGGGAAGAGCACAAAGCTTTTTCTAAGGATAGTACAGATATAGCATGTACTCATTCATTGAAAATGCATATTAACTTGAAGGATAGTACTCCGATACTAAAAAAACATTCATGTTGATACCAAAGCCATTGCATAAAGAAGTGAAAGAGTACCTACAAGATTTACTGAACTGAGAATGGATAACAAGATCAAAATCACCATATTCTTCACCTGTCATTTACGTCAAAAAGAAGATTGGGAATCTGCAACTCTACTGTGATTACCATGAGCTAAACCGGAAGTTAGTACCTGACAGATACCCTATTCCCAGAATACAAGACATGCTGGACAACTTAACTGGGAGCTCCCGGTTCTCAGTCCTTGATCAAGGAAAGGCATACTATCAAGGATTCATTGATGAGGAAAGTCATCCTTTAACTGCTTTTATAACCCCATGGGGACTATATAAATGGGTCCGTATCCCATTCGGCCTGAGCTCAGCCCTAGCAGAATTCCAAAGTTGTATGGAAGAGTGCCTGTTTGGTCTCCAGGATGAGATCTGCCATCCATATCTTGATGATAACCTGGTTCACAGCAAAACCTTTAAAGACCATGTTGAACATGTGCGGGCAGTTCTGCGCAGATACCAGCAGTATGGCATCAAGCTCACATCCAAAAAGTGTGAACTGTTCAAGAGAAAGGTCCGATTTCTTGGAAAGATTGTATCATAAAAAGGCTATTCAATGGACCCAGCAGAAATTGCACCCGAGCAAGCCCTTAAACAAAAGAAACCAGCCACAGAAGGTGAACTCAGGAGGATTCTGAGGTTTATCTCCTACCATAGACCTTATATACAGGATTTCTCATGTATAGCCAAGCCACTGTATGAGTTACTGTCAGCATCATCGGATGGGATGGGAGGACAAGAACCACCCAAACAGACATCAAGATGGGCACCAGGTACACATCGGAAAACACAGGAAAAGAGTAAAGGTAAAGGGCAGCTTTCACCACAACAGCCAATTGTCTGGACAGAACATCACCAAGAGATCCTCAATCTGCTTATTGACCACCTGTCAAACCCACCGATTTTAGGGTACCCTGACTTTAATCAACCATTTGTCCTCCACTGTGATGTTTCTGAAGAAGGCTTAGGAGCAGTGCTTTATCAGCAACAGAACAACAAAATGGTAGTCACTGCTTATGGCTCAAGGACCCTTACCCCTCCTGAAACAAATTATCACATGCATTCTGGAGAACTTGAATTCCTGGCCCTTAAATGGGCAATCTCTGAACGGTTCAGAGACTACCTGTACCATGCACCATCATTTGTAGTCTATACCGACAATAACCCACTGACTTATGTTCTCATAACAGACCGACTCAATGCCACAGGGCACAGGTGGGTGGCACAGTTAGCTGACTTCAAGTTTTAGTATTATGTATCATCCAGGATGAGCAAATGCAGATGCAGATAGGTTGTCCCGAATACCCTTGGACATTGAGCAATACATGCAGCAGTGTTCAAAAGAAGTACATCCAAAGGTTATAAGTGCAATGGTGCTGGCAACAAATACACAGCAAGAGGAGTAGACACCATGGATAGTTTCGATAGATGCCAATACCCTAGTATCAACACAAGGAAATGTGGGTAATATCACAGCAACAAGACAACCAATGCTGAGAAAAGACCTTAAGAGAGCTCAAGAGGAAGAGCCTGTGATTAGCCAGGTGATACAATATAAAGCTCAAAACCTATGGTCAAAGAGGAGAACTAGACACAGTGAGCATCATGATTCTGTGGCATTGCTAAAGGGGTGGACAAAGCTGCATCTTGACAAGGATGGGATTCTATACAGAAAGACTGCATCCCGTTCCCAACTGGTATTGCCAAAGAAATACCACCAGCAGGTCTACAGAAAACTCCATGAAGAGATGGGACATGTAAGGGTTAAAAGAGCAATGAATTTAATCAGAGTCAGATTATGTTGGCCCCACATGCAAAGAGACATGAAACACTATGTGACTAAAGTCTGCAGTTGCCTCAAACAGAAGAAGCCCAACAAGCCAACACATGCACCACTGAACAACATTATGACCACCTAACCATTTGAAATCATAGCAATAGACTTCCTGCATCTAGTGAAATGCAAAGGTGGCTATGAATATATCTTAGCGGTAATGGACCATTACACTTGTTTTGCTCAGGCATACGCGACCACCAACAAATCTGCAAAAACAGCTGCTGATAAGATCTTTAATGACTTTGTTCTATGATTTGGCTACCCTACAAAAATTCACCATGACATGGGAAAAGAGTTTGAAAACCAGTTATTTGCAAGGCTAGAGAAGCACTTTGGAATTCTGCATTCACATACTATGCCCTACCATCCTCAGGGAAACGGACAAGTTGAGAGATTCAACCACACTCTTTTAGCCATGTTACGAACTTTGACAGAAGATGAAAAATCTGACTGAAAGAATTCCCTTGTTAAAGCAGTTCATCCATATAACTGTACATGCAATGAAGCTACAAGATTTTCACCATTCTATTTACTATTTGGAAGATCTCCAAGACTTCCTGTCGACATCATCTTTGATCTGAATCCAGAAGGTAAGCAGGAAACATATCAGGACTATGTAGATACCTGGCGAAAAAGAATGGCAGAGGCATATCAGATTGAATCAAAGTCAGAGACCAAAAAAGCAGCACGGGGGAAGCACACTGTGATAGGAAAATCTATGGTGCTGATCTTCAACCTGGAAACAGAAAATCAGTGTGAAATCTAAGAAAAAAGGGAGGTCCAGGAAAACTTCGATCCTACTGGGAGGATGACGTCCATGTTGTGATCAAGAAGAAAAGTGATGATAGTCCAGTTTATGAAGTCAAGCTAGAAACTGGTAGAGGTCAGACCAGAATCTTACATCACAATTTGCTACTTCCTTGTGATTTTCTACCTGTGAAAGAACCTCCACAAACTCAGCCGAAACAAAAACAAGCCAAATTACAAAGCAAGAGACCAGCAAAAGTACATCCATCTGAAACAGAGAGTGACACTGATACTAATGACAATGATTATCAGTTGGCTTACTACACCAGACAAGCAACAAATGATTCCTAAAGCCCTGTTGGCATCACTTTGGACCCAGAAGCAGAAGAATTCCAACCTTTGGATACTACAGAAACTCAGAAATGCAAGAGATAGAGCAGGATACAGAACCAAACATTATGGACAACACAGAGATCAATGTAACATTACCCAGGAATAAGGACTTAAATGAAGAAGTTGGAAGCAACCAAGAAGGGAGCAGTGAAAGTCACAGTTCAGCTTCAGAGATGAGGAGATTCCTTACAAAAGATGGAAGACAGCCAAAGACACTGATATATGACCAGTTGGGACAGCCCAGAATAATCTTAAGGGATATGACCACACAGGTGGTGAGAATGGTACCACAACCATATCCTGGTCCATATGGATATTGGACACCTTGGAATGCCGGAATGAGCTATGGGCCATATGAGTGTTATCAGAGACTCATAACACAAACTGAAAATTTTACTATGTTATAATTGTGAACATTTCATACACTGTAGAAGTAACATCTGAAAGTTATATATGTTATATGAGGTAATGATTTAAAGAGTACATGTAATCCAGAGAAAATGCCTGCCATCATGCTATAAGAACTGGATAAGGTAAAAAGTGAAAAGTATTGTGTTTTACTGTAGGACAGAATCAACACGAGTATGCCCATTGCACTCAAAATCAGGTAAGTAATTTTAAGGGGAAGCTCTGGGAAGCAGCCTGTCTGTGTCCAGTCCTTAACTGTGTTATCCATTCTTATACAATATAGGCTGTTAGGTGGAGACATCCCTGTTAACAGTTGCAGAATGTCAAGGCTTTGTTTCATAGTGCACAATGGGCTCAGCCTTTGTACCCATAGTAGCAAAGGGGCACAACTATCATGGGAATGGATAATAAATCCAAAACTTGTTTCCATACTGCCCTAAGGCCCTGTTCTCACTACGGCATTTGAAAAGGTTCTCGGCGCTTGAACCGTTTCAAATGTGTGCTGGCATGGATCACATTCACATTTAACATGCTTGTAGCTCAGAATTTTGGAAGCATGCCCAAACCCTGATGAGACCTGGGCTTGAGCACACTTCCAGAAATCCATTTTAAAAGTAAAGCGATTTACCTACAGTGTGAACGTGCCAGCTCATATCCTTTCATGCATTTCATGTGCACGCACAAAGCATAGAAACATAGAAACATAGAAACATAGAATTTGACGGCAGATAAGGACCGCTTGGCCCACCTAGTCTGCCCATTTTCCTACCTAACAGATAAGCTGCAGATCCTAGTTAACCAACAGCTTACTTCCTCCTATCCCCCACTAGGACTGCCTTATGTCTGTCCTATGCATTCTTGAATTCCCCACTGTTCTTGACTCCACAACCTCCTCAGGAGGCTGTTCCATGCATCCACAACCCTCTCTGTGAAAAAATACTTCCTCACATTACCTCTGAGCTGTCCACCCTCTATCTTCAAATTGGGCCCCCTTGTTCTTGCACATCTCTTTTTCCTGAAAGATGCTACCCTCTTGGACTTTGTTGATTCCCTTGAGGTACTTGAAAGTTTCTATCATGTCCCCTCTCTCCATCACACTAAGTAGCACTGCAAGTGCTGCTGAATCGGGCTAATAGGGCAAATGGATTATCTCTATAGTGAGAACGCTGAAGTCTGCATTGCCAGAAAGTGATTATGGAAGTGGACTACAATCTGAATGTTGCAGCATGGTAAACTTTAATCCATTTTCAGAAACGAATCACTAATCCGTGCTGTAGTGAGAACAGGGCCTAAGAACGTACTAACTTTATGGTTACAAAACATTGGAAGCATGAACTCTTAATAAGATAGAAATGTCAGGCTGACATTATTTTTGAGGGGGACAGTGCAGGATATGCCATAGAAAACAACACCCCCCCCATAAAATATTTCCAGGTTAAGCAATAATTAATGTAGTGTGTATTTTCAAGTTACCTAAGCTGTTAAAGAGATTCACCAACATTTGCCCCTGCCACTGATTAAACAGGGAGTTACCACCTCAGGAGTCTGCATGTAAATATTTCAAAGAATGCAGCCTTTAAAGTTATTTTTTTCAGAATTAGAAACCGGTCCCAAGGCCTTCCTGTTTTATCACAGCCTGCTCTGACGCCCAAGTTTGATGACAGATGCCAGTGAGAGCGCGAGGGTACGCCCCATTATATTCAATGGGCAACAGCTTTTCAATCAATTTTTATATAACATGATGGCCACTTGCTAAAGAAACGTTAGCACTGGTCGACTACCAAGGTCCAGTGCTCTCACTGGCCTCTCGCTATCATGCTTGTGAGTTCGGGGGCAGAGGTGGGTGGCAGAGAAAAAAACAGGAAGTCCTTGGGACCCGGTTTCTACAATTTTTTGAAGAAAATAACTTCTTAAAGGATGCCTTCTTTTGGAAATATTTACACATGCAGACTCTTGTGGCGGTAAGTCACTGTTTAAGCAGTGACAGGGGCAATACCACATATGTTGGTGGATCTCTTTAAATCAGGGTTTTACTAACTAGGCTAAAACCTGCAAGAAAGCTGCAATCCCTCCCTCCAGTAGGTGGCGCCAGAGGAGAAGTACAGCAGTGGCTCTGGCATGCAGATAAGTGTTATATAAAGTTCTGTTTGTAATATGTGAGCAGCAGGCAAGAAATGCTCTGTACTTCAATGTTTATTTTTATTAATTGCAGGTGAGATTGCAAATTCTATAACTGAATAAGTATAGGAACTGTTCAGTAACAAACTGACGCAGGTGTAGAAGCCTAGGTTAAGCTTTCCAGCTTGTTTAAAAGCTTAAGGAACTCAGAGGCCTAGTGAGCACTGCAGCCCCCAGTGGTAGTTTAGAACTGTTGTGTCTGTAATACTAATAGGGCAGATTTGTTAAACTCTAAGGCTAACGGGGGATGTGCAAAGACTGTACTCCAAACATTATTGGTGCTGAGGAACTTTACGTGAACTGGCCAGCAATTTATCTGTTTGTTACCATTTAGAGTTGCATAATGATTATGTTACAGTTATTTTCAAGTACAGCAGTGGCTCTGGCAGGTTGAAAAGTGTTGTGCAGAGTTCTGTTTGCAGAATGTGAGCAGCAGGCAAGAAATGCTCTGTACTTCAATTTTTATTTGTATTAATTACAGACCTAATAAACAACTTATAACCTCACTTGGGTGTAAATCAATTCAGGTGTGTAACACATATCTTTACACTTCTTCCATGAACAATTCTTGATAGATTAAATGTTTTTTTGGGACATTTTTTGTTTTCCCATGCACTCTTTTCTATATGAAAATTAAACATTCCCATCAAAAAGCTGCAGTCACTACTCTACACTACCAGTAACAGTGAGTTAACAAAAAATAGCTTTTTTGTTTAATATCTTAGCAAGATTTTGTGTTACAGCGCACAACAAGTTGCCATGGCTTTTATAAACTTTTTTTATCAATTTCAGGTGATCAATTTAGCTGATTCTAGGTGTGGCTAGGTAACCCATGCCCCCCCCCGACACATCTGGAATCAGCTGGCACAGCTCAGTATGTGTTTCCTGGCCAATTAATTACAAATAAATAAGTATACTGTATATCAAATTACAATAAGAAAAAATTTTAAAAAAAGGTATAAAACAGAGACTTACTGTCCATGGCCAGCTGTGCCGTGCCACACCACTCACCTCTCCTGCTAGCCACACGCTGCTCTGTCATGACTTATATCACTTTATGCGCTGTGGATGTAAAAGTTTAAATACAGAAAACATTTGGCTCAGGACTTGTACAGTGATACACGTTCTGAACCAAATGTTTTCTATATTTGAAAATGTACACCCATAATGGACATGCCAAAAAGTCAACAACCCTAGCCCAACTTGCACCATGCTTCATGGAGGGCTACCGGACACTCAACCTCATGACCACTTAAGTGGTGATAGGCAACTCCCACCCAAATGTCCCTGAGCACCCATTTCAGGTGGCTGTTACCTCTCACCACCTATGTGATCATGACGTTGTGTGATCAGGTAATAGTCCACAAAGTTTGGGGCAATTCAGTCAAGGGGTGGCGAGTTATGGCCATAAGTCTATTTATGCATCCTATTTCTTCACACGGAATTCCCACAATTGGTGGGTGGGGATAGCATAAGCAGAGTTTTGACCCCCCTACTTATTTATTACTATACAAGACCAAAATTCATAAGAGATACACTTCTTAGATGAGACTTGCCACAAAACATTAGCTATTGACTGGCCCGGTCATGCTGAGGGTTGAGGCGCTGGACGCTACACCTCAAACTGCACCAGTGACCTGGGTCGGGGTTGGCTGGGGGGGGCGAGAAGTGAAACTGAGCTGCCGCAAGGCAGCTCTCTTGTCCTGGGAGGAACTGGAGGCCCCCCAGCCACTGGCCGCCACCCGGTGGAGGATGGATGGTGGCACCAACCTGAGACAGCTCTGTCAGTAGCCACGGGGAGGGGCAGAAGGGGCTGAGCCAGCGTCACAGGGTGTGCATGCACCTCCACATACGCATGATGCCTATGTGCTGGGGCCCAGGGGAATGGGAGAAAATGGGTCAAAAACCACTGAAAATATAAATAAAAAATTATCTATCAGAAACAATGTACAAACTCAACAAAAAATATAGCTGTACTGTACCTTATCAATTACACAACAGTTACAACTTTATACATCAAGATAAATCAAAGACAGCTGTTGTTGGTTGTAGCCAACACTTGTTTACTTATAGTTGGCAAAATAGGAATAAAATGTTGAAAAGGTAAGTAAAGAAACAAACAAAAGCAAACAAAATAATGGCCCAGACACCTAAAGACCCCAAATAGTCATTCTTTAAGATAGACACCATTACTAATTGCATGCTCTGTAAGGCTTTTTGACTTACACACTTGCCTGCCAGAATGTTTTTTTTTCTATCAATTTCTGAGAGGCATGGATATGTACAGTAGATGTGCTGCATCTTAGTTGCTGGAAGCATTCCCGACCTAGTGGTTGTCTGTAAGAGCATGTGTCCGGGACTCTTTCAACAATCAGAACGCAGGACATTCCCAAACCGTTTTATAAGAATAATCATTTGTGTTGTCTCAAATGTCAAAAATATCCTAATGCACTTAATATTAAATAAATGTAAACAGTATAGTTCAGTTAGTGCTGTGATCTGAGACTTGTAGGAAAAATCATGTTAAAAAAAAGTATTTGAATGGTTAAATCAGTTAGTATCATATCTCCTGAACAGGTATAAATGGAGTTTTAATTTTTGCTAATCTAAAATTATTTATTTTAATTTTGGTAACCGGGTAGGCCCACTGGAACCTTGTGGTCCCTTTTTCAGGGGCAACCCAGTTTAGTTACAAGTATCTAGAGGAAGGGAAAAACCAATGTAGACAGAGTGTACAGTGCAGCAAGGCATACATAGAGTGTGTGAACAAACATTACAGTACAGAGACTGATATAACCAAAGATCATTTTTATTATTTTAATCATTTTTATTTTTCAAACATTGATTATGCCCCCTCCTGCCACAGGTCAGTCCTCCTTCTGCTCCTACCAGTGCTGGCTTCCCATCCATGGAGATTTTGTTGTCAGTCCCACAGGCATCCTAGTGCACTTAGGGCTAGGTACATTTTTTGATCCATGGTATTTCTTCTGTAGTGTCCGTATTGCTACCCATGTCAGAGGTAAAGACTGAGGTATCACCTGGGGATGGTGACTCGAACCCAGAGTGGATGTGGGTAGCGTGGAAGTTTCAGCCACCTGACCTGTGCCATTTTCCCATTTTCTGTACCCCTAGGAGAGTGTGGACATCACTTGTTGCTATCAAACCTGATGCACCAAACTGACAGGCATGCTCCAATGGTCTTGTTCTCAGCCACTGTTCTCTTGCACTGCAACCTGTGATCACTAAGGTTATGGCAGAGCAGTGGGATGTGGACTCCCACTTCCTGGAGAAGGAGTGTCTCAGCGGAAGCTCGATCCTCCTCCTCTTGACCGGACCCACAATGGCCCAGGCTTATTCTTGAAACCAGGTTGTTGGCATAACAAGCCATAACACTACCACTCTCTCTTATGGTAAAAGTGGCTTTTGTAAGTCTATGGATGCCAGAACTGCTCAGTATCACTTCACATTTGTCTTGCCCAAACAACTAAGAAAAGGCAATCTTATATACTGTACACGCACAATTTCTGTGTCTCTTACGGTTATAGGAGTGCGTTCCTGAGTTCTTTGGAAAAAAAATGTGAAGCGAAACTCAGCAATTGTGGCACATAAAGGACTTAACACAGAAACTGTACATATAAAGATATTAAGTCATGTTAAATACCTTTGTTAAAACAATTACATTTTAATTGAAAATCTTATTGTTTTACTTTGCATAATATTAGCGAACACCCTTCATGAAAAAAATAGACTATGCCAACCGAACTTGCTAGAGTTGCAGAATTGTATTACTGTTTGCAAAACACACCCTCTTATAGTTCTATGAGTACTTGCAATGTTTAAAAACAAACACTCCTGGCTGGCTAAGTATGATGTAATAATTTGTAATATATGGATTGTTAAAATAATACCCCCAAAAAGCATATCAAAAAATCCTTGTAATACACTGCTCTCTTTCCCATAATACTACCCTTCTTGAAGTGATAATAGTATTGTTCACTGCTGATAATACTATCGTTTGTGCTGATAATACCATCGTTTCAGCTTCAAACGATAGTATTATCACTGAAACTCCACAGTGCATGCGCCAGTCTCCCTGCCACACAAACACGGTTGCCATGGTGCCACGTTCCAGTCTGTGCACCCAATGTAAAATGTGCAATGCCATTGGCATACTTTCTGAGTAGGCGGGCAAACCAAACGCAAAAACATGGCGGACGTTTACTCACGCTTAGCGAGAGCTACTCGAGTTATGCCCAGTTCGTTTTTTTTATTTATTTCCTTAGAAAAGTGGATTACCTGCCAGACTAACAAAGAAAGTTAAAACGGTAGGATTACGAAATTCAGGTAAAAGCTTTCGTCACAAATCCAGGCACAACTTCAATACTGTCTGTGGGTGGTTGGCCGAGAGCGAGCACTTCTTCAGTGCAACAGGCGTCCAGCCCAGTTCGCAGAATTTTAAAAGCACCACATTTTTTGGAATCAGATCCATATATTACAAAATAAGGGTTACAGCACAGTATCATTACCTCATTGAGCCTTGGGGATAGAAACTGAGTCGCTCTCGAGGTTATCTATGTCCCCAGAACCTCTCGATGGAATTACAGCCTTGTAATTCACTGTAACCTATCTATTATTCTATTTATAATAAGCATATGAGACACAGTAACTATACAAATAAACACATAAATCATCACATCAGGTTAGCCAGGCAGGAATGTTTATTTCTAGATATTCCAGGTACTCATAACTGTAAGAGGGAGTCTCATGCTAACAGTTTTAACAGTCTGAAGTTCTATGATAAATGTACCAAGTCTGTTTCCCATGCTGGGGTTTCTCAAATATTCTGTATAGTAAAACATTTATATTTTGAACTGATGTTCCATTTTTTTGAAATTAGAAGTCCCTAACACTATATATATATATATATATATATATATATATGGTGATATGTAATGTTATAGTGTATCTTAAGGTTTTGAGTGCCTTCTCAGGTCTTTTGTGCTCCAGAAATACTCAGCTTCACTTTACAGCTCTCTCACCAAAACTGCTCGAGAAGGCATACTTGTAGTCATACGAGACATAGTAACAATACATACTGTATCCATATATATATATATATATATATATATATATAGTATATATATACAGTATATATATTAGAGGCACAAAAACTCCGTTTAATGCATTAGTTAGGGTTGTTCCACAGCGACAAAAGTGAGAAATTGGTGGGGTTGAAAACCCCCTGGACCCCTGCCACCCCAACCGGCATTGGGTGTGCATTAGGGTCGCCAGCCCTAACTCTCACCCCATCACATGTGTAAAGCAGCAGAAGTATAGGAGAATGGGGTGAGAGTTAGACCGACGACCCTAATGCACACCCCAATGCCAGTTGGGGGTGGGCAGGGTCCAAGGGGTTTTCAACCCTAACACCGAATTCTCACTTTGTCGCTGTGGAACAACCCTAACTAATGCATTAAACAGAGTTTTTGGCCTCTAATTTCCCTTCTTTTTGAGAATGATAATGAGAAATAGTGAATGTAATGCAGCGGCCACCACGTGATGTCTTGTGGCATAGTAACAGGAACAGCAATGCAAACAGAAGCACTAACAGTGGCGCACATGGTAACGCAAGCGTGAATGAGAACAGAATGGGTAACGCACACGGGGGGGCGTAGATGGAAACGGTCTGCCATTTGATGTGTTGTCACATAGTAACATGGTGCCTGCAAACAGAAATGCCAATGGGCATAGTGACACAAAGTGAAACAGAAAGAGAAACAGTACTGTAGACACAAATGGCAAAAAATAACAGAAACGCAAGCGCAAATGAAAACGCAAAGGATAATGTAAGTGGTGGCGTAGACGTCAATGGTAAGTGAAATGGGTACGGAACCGCAAGCGGAAAGGGCAACGGTAACAGTAATGTAAGCGCACAGGCTGATTTTCCCCAAAACCTGCATAGAGAAAGACGGTGAGTACAAAGAATGTATGCATAATAATGGGTATCAGAGCAGAAAATGAGGACTTGGAATTCTAATTAGGTTATATCTCAGGAACCGTACGATGTAGAAAAAAAATTTAAAAGTCATATGATTTACGACTGTCCTGGCTAGTTTTATTATTTTTCCGACGAAAAGTCCGTATCTCGCACCGTTTCCGAGATACGGGCCCTGAAAGGCGGCGATCTAACGCTGTAATGTTATCCTATGGGAAAAAAGAGTAGTTCGAGCACCATAACTTTGCTCTCTGTATATTTTTTCACCAAACTACTGTAAGGCACATCTGTGGGCTGTTGGCTATCTTCCCTCCAAATTTCAGGAAAAAAGACCAAACCGTTATTTTGCAGCAGGGTGCCAAAGGATTCCTGTAATGCATTGGGTGCCGTAATGTTATCCTATGGGAAAAAACATAAACTTTGGAGTGCCGTAACTTTGCCGCTGTGTAATATTTTTTCAACACAACACAACACTGAAAGGCACATCTGTGAGATATCAGCTGCATTCCCTCCAAATTTCGGCCCAAAACTCCCAACCGTTCTTTTGCAGCGTAGTGCCAAAGAATTGCTGTCATTTTCCCACAGATTAGAAAACTACTGTCGCAATTTGCAAAAGCTTTCACAAAAATTTCATGGCACTTTCGTGAGCACGTAAAGTACTTATGAAGTGCTTTTTCCAGAAATTTGAAAATATATTTCGGGGTGTTTTACCCCAAAATAAAGACATGACTAGCATCCTCAGGGTCCGACTAGGTGAATACAAAATAATTAGGTTGCTAGAGGGTCCCAAATTTAAATGCCAAGCATTTTTCTGATCACTAACTGAAAACAAAATGGTGGATTTGCGAAAGTAACAGGGTCATTTCCAAAAGTAAAAATGCATTTGCGACACTGTCAAACTTTTTGTTATCTTTTCCCATTGACTTATAATGGGAAATTGTTTTTTGAATAACTTTTGAACCGTTTAATATTTTTTTACCAAATCTTTGAAAGGCACATTGGGGACCCTGGCCGTATGTTCCCTGAAGATTTCGGGCAGGTCGCATACCGTCGCGACCACCTGTGAGGCACAACCAGAGAATTCTTAGAAAATGCAAATGCATGCAGATCACGCTTAATAACTCAAGAGTCGTGATATCTGACCAGTACAAAACTTGGCAGATCCCAAGGCCTATGGTTCTTCATCATGTATTCCAACTTTCAGGCAAATCCATCAAACAGGTGCAAAGTTATTAAGGTGCAAAATTTGGGGTTTAACATAGAAATGGCTCCTCAACCCTAACTATGGTAGCACTACCGTGCTACCATAATAAATATAGAGCTATATATATATATATATATATTAGAGGCAAAAAACTCCGTTTAATGCATTAGTTAGGGTTGTTCCACAGCGACAAAAGTGAGGAAATTCGCTGTTAGGGTTGAAAACCCTAACTCCGAATTCATCCCCAGCACCACACACACACAGACACACACACACACACATATGCAAGTATGGGGGAGGACCAAGTCAACACAACCAATGACAGACATCCAGCAGCAGGTGACAGAAATAACAAACAATTGTCTAAATGTACTACGAGACATCCCCACCCACCTGACCAGGTACTGCATGCTCAGTGGAGATCAACAGCAAAACTGAAGCCATGTACACCAAACGTACACATCCCTGATTGCAGCTGCACACAACGTACCACACTTAGTAGTTGCATGGCCTTACCTACCGAAAGTACTTTTCGAAAGTACTTTTTCCAGAAATCTGAAAAACATATTTCTGGGGTGTTTTACCCCAAAATAAAGACATGGCTAGCATCCTCAGGGTCCGAGTAGGTGAATACAAAAAGAATTAGGGTGCTAGAGGGTCCCAAATTTAAATGCCAAGCATTTTTCTAATCAACAACTGAAAACAAAATGGCCAATTTGCGAAAGTAACAGGCCCATTTGCTAAAGTAAAAATGCATTTGCGAAAGTGTTGAACTTTTTGTTAACTTTTCCCACTGACTTATAATGGGAAATTGTTTTTTGAATAACTTTGAACCGCTTAATATTTTTCACCAAATCTTCAAAAGGCACATTGGGGACCCCGCCGCATGTTCCTGAAGATTTCAGGCTGGCATCATAAACCGTGTGACCTGTACGCGACTGTAGAATTCCAGAAAAAGCGGAACATCACAAGAATCATGCTTAATAACCAAGAGCCGTGTATCTGACTGGTACGAAATTTGGCAGGTGCCAAGGCCTATGGTTCTTGATTGTGTATTCCAAATTTCAGCCAAATCTGTCAAACAGTTGCAAAGTTATTAAGGTGCAAAGTTTTGGGGTTTAACATAGAAATGGCTCTCAACTTTATTAGTACTATAGTATACCATTATATATATATATATATATATATATATATATATATATATATATACATACACAACATTCTGATGAAGTACTGGTGCTCAGACTGGTTTGTTGTCAATGTTACTTCCATAGGGCCTCTGAACATCAGATTTTGAAGCAGAATTCCAAATTTAGATTGTTGGTATTTTGTCTCAGATATCACCAGTGTTCTGTGTAGCAAGCAAAGTGACTGCCATGATAACTGAACTGCAGCACCAGGCAACCAGAATCTGGCACATTATTTACACTGCTTTAAGGAAGATACAGTAAGTGAGGCTGCAGTGGAGAATCCCCACAGTTCCGACAGCAGCAAGCCAGTGTGTAGTATCCACCAATTAAAGGGCAGCTGACACCATTTATACCCTGGGGTAGGCATGTCACTCCAAGATGCTGCCTGACCAGTGGTCCGGAAAGAGTCATTAAATAATTTTGGGCCATTAGATAATTAAGTGTGTACTTTCATCCAGTCCAGTTATAAATAGGAAGTCCCATGCCACTGCAGAATCCCATCTTTCCCCTCCTAAAACTCCACTCGGAAAACAGCATTATGATGATTACAGAAAATGATAAAAGTGGTAGTGTTTTCCACTGCTTAAATAGCAGAATAGGGGATAGCTGTTTATTTATTTTGTCTTTACCCATTTTGGAGCGCCTGTCCCCCACCCTCATTTTGATTGCTGCCTTGACTTCACCCTTTCTTGCAGCCCAGAGAGAAGGCAAGCAGCTTTCAGAGCAATGCCGTGCCTGGCCAGCAGGGGCATGCTAATGCTGTATGACAACTCTCTGCGAGCCAAGCATGTCACTTCCTTGATGCACCTGGCTCCTAGCCAGCCTCAACATGGTATTTTGGGGTTCATGCATGAACCCTGTCTCTTAGGTGGCAGCAGTGAGAAATACACTACTGTAGAGCCACTGAGCTACCTGATTATATTATATTATATAATCTGGTTCAGCAGGCAACTAAGTATGATATATCTTATGCAGTGCAACTTCTTGTGTAACGTACAGTTAGGTAGAATAGTTGGTAGATAGGATGCTTGGTACTTTAAGTAAGTTTGAGTGCTTATTTACATTATTTATTTAAAAGGTTTTACTAGGAACAGTGTTGGTATTATAGGGGGATTTCAGGGTGTAACCCCCATTGCTCTGAAGTGAGTCCCTGTAGCTCTCACATTACTGCACTGACTTTTTGTTATTTATTTCTTTCACCTCCTGACCGGTGTAGGCTTTAAAGCTGACTTGACACACATCCCCAGCTCCATTATCTGGCATCCCAGGGACTTACTTTCCAATCCTGGTGCTTCCTCCATGGCTTACACCCATGGCAGCTGTCTATCAAGAACAGAGAAGCTAGGATACGGGGTCACGTAAGGTGATTAATGGGGGGTTTAAAAGGATGTAAGGAAGTTTTCTTGTTTTTTTTGAAGAGAGGCTGAGCCATGGAATGGTCTGCCAGCAGAGGTAGTGAGTACCAAAATCTTAAACAGCTTCAAACACGGCTGGGATACAGCCAAGGGTATGGGTATAGTAGCTAGTCAAAGGGATGATGGAGGTGAAACACAGAGAACAACAGTGAGAATTGGGTTAGGGAAGACCCCATGGGGACAACAGATCTGGGCTATGATAGGATAATATGGATCGACTGGATGGACCATCATTCTTTTTTTGCCATCATCTTCTATGTTTGTGTGTACACATTTGGTATGTGTTATACTCATTTCATTTAGTGTCATACTTATAGTATACTCATCATGTGGAATACTAATTTTGGCTTGTATCTTACCAATTTCAGAAAGATTCATTTTGATACCTGTCATATTTTGAAAGCTATAATTTTGAATGGAATCACCCTCCATAGATTTTTGGGAAGAGATCCATCCAGTGGGTAGGGGGTGGAGGAACCGGACTATAGAGTGGTGTAGGACGACATCCTAGTTCTGACTGAATTTCAAATATTGTAACTACATACAGTATATTAACTATCAAATGGCCCCAAACATGGCCAGCCCAATGGCACTGAGAGTTGAGGTGCTGGACACCACACCTCATGCCACGCTGGCGACCCGAGTTTGGGAACAGGTTCGGGCCACTGGGGGTCGGTCAGTTGGAGTGGTGAGGGAGTTGGAATGAGCAGCTGCCATGCAGCTCTCCTCTCCCAGGGAGGGAGACAGCTTCTCCTCAGCTCTTGGCTGCTGCTAAGTGGAGGATCAATGGTAGCGTCAAGCCAATGGGAAGTGGCCTTAGGCTGGGAGGGGGGGAAGGGGCCGCTACCAGGTTCTTGAAATGCATGGTGCCTCCACACCTTGTGCGCTCATAGTTGCCAGGGGCCCTGGGTTAGGTGAGGAAGAAAATCAGGTGGAAAGGAGTTGGAGGAGTCATAGGCTACATGAAGCCCCTGAGAGAGCATGGAAAATGGACTTCTCTAAGAAGAGAGAGCCAAATCTGCCTTCAAACCCCACAAAAGGAGGATAAATAGAAGGTAAAAAGAATAAAATTGGCCCCAAACATGATTTAAGCAGTTCTCTAGATTCTGGGACAGGACCCCGCTGGAGTGACATGCCTGCCCCCAAATATGTTGAGCATTTAGTTCCTTGCTGCAGCATGTGAGACTGCCACAAGGAGGATCTAGCTAATGAATCTGCAGAGCAATGCATTGCCGTAAGGAAGGCTGTGAAAGGAAAATGAAGATAGGAGAACTGAATAATAGGACACTATTAGCTGTAAATGACTTATTGTATTTAAAGCAGCTAAAATTAAGTTGTGCTTTCATTAGCCAGCAGGGCTACTGGCTAGGCAGATCTACAGGCTCCACAAGCATTCCCCTGGCCCAAATAGTGTACTTCTTGAAATGTTTCCTCCACATTGCAAGCCAAAAAGGCTGGTTAAAGTTAAATTTTAGCAGACCAACGTATCATAGGTGCCAGAATTTGGCTGGTGCCAAGTTCATTTCCCTGCTATTTAGTTCAGCTTTCCTCTCATGTGTCCTTCATTTTTGGGATCTGGTGTTTGGTTCTCACACTTAACCCTCTTGAAGGGCCTTCCCTACAGCCTCTGCTGAGAGCACTGACCCAGAATCCACTGCTGTGCAATGGGGATACAGACTTTGTGGTTCTATGGTTCTGGAACCCAGCCGGGGAGGTTTGACGCAGAGGCATAGTCCACCAAATGCTCGGAATCATTTTACCTGCTGTTTCCTCCAAAGCACCATCCACAACGGCACAGCAGCACATAAGTGCATCTAGCATCATCATGTTTTGCAGGAAGGCCCTCATTTTGGTATGCTGTCCAAGATTTGTGCTTTTTAATATATACAGATAGCTTTTTGCCCCTCCTAGCTACTGTTCATTCCCTTTTCAGGTTCATCTGATGACCTCCCACACTCAATTACCACAACTCATCTTTGAGGCCTGTGGGTCAAGAATAACAGCAGCCATTATTAAGATGGTAGCAAGGGAGGGTTCCCCCATTTTCTCACTGCTCTCTCCACCCAACTCCTTTATGGAATTCCAACAGTACCCCAGCATGCAACTTCCTATGTGTTATGTAGGACTTAGCACAGGGGCCGCAGTATGTGCAGATGCAGGGATAGTCCCCTTCTCTGGCTGTGGAGTACACCTGATTCTGGGGCTACTTCCCTGCAGGAACCCGAACTTGTGCTACCATCCAGGTCATTTGCATCTGGATTGTAGTGCGTTATACTACTGCTGAACAGTCAGGGTGCCCTCTTCACACCCACATATTCCTTTTAAAGCCTTGTCTCTAATCTGTGGACCATGGGGTTGAGATGTAGGTAGTTTAGAGCTTTTGTATGTGTTTAATAGCATATATATACCTCCATGAAATTAACAAATACAAATGTCACTCATGCACTGCAGTGGCAATGGAAGCTCTTCTCTGCAGTGATGTTATGTTTTTTGTAGAGAAGCAAATTACATTAGTAGAAAAACAGAAGAATAATACAGAAAAAGTCCAAGTCTTCCCTGATGCCCTACAATCAATTATTCTGAGTTAACCCTCTCCTCAGAGTCTTCCTTGTTTTCTACTGCCTTCTTGTTCCTAATTACCTTTTATAGATGCCTTGGTTGTGATTTGTACCTAGCTATAGTCCCAGCACTGACCATATCGCTGGGTAGACTACTCCACTATTTACTACCTGCTCTGTAAGAAAATACTTCCTAACTTCCTCTTTGGATTTCTTCCCTTCCAGCTTGAGATTGTGCCACCTGCTGGATAAATTGTTCCTCAACTTGAACAACTCTGTGGAGTTTACCCTATTGTAACCCTGCTCTCAAAAGCAACTGCACAGGTCGAACCTTGACATCCAGTGCCACCCCCCCCTACCACAGCATTACCCCAAGCAGCCACTACCTGCTCTGGTAGATCAAATACCAATTTCTATTATACTGACATTCTGCAGGGCAGATCTGAAAGCACCACACAGTAGGAGGGGCATGGGCACTTGAACTAATATAAATAATAGCTCCTATAACACTGTTTTGAGTCAGGACACACACAGCCTACTAGGGAAGGCAGTACCACATTAGGAAAACATTGAGGGGTCATGGCCCCCTATGCTATCCATACCTCTGCCAGGGCAGGCAGCTGCAGATCAAAGTAGTAGTTGCTGGGGTGAAGGGATGGCCCCCCAACACCGCAAAGGAGATCCTTCCCAGGGCAGGTAGGCAGCATCAGGGCACTGATTTGGCATCCTGAACAGGGATTTGTCAGGAAAGGCAGCAACAGCTGGGCACCTGGATTCAGGAGGGAAACAGCCCAACAGGGGCTGGGGATAAGGAGTGTGTGGAAAGGACTCTAATTTTATCTTTTTGTGGTGCCTTTCTTCCATATAGCTCCTAATAAACAGTTACTGTAACAGTAAAAGGGACGTGCTTTCCACATCAAACCTATGAACTTAAGCTTAACTATTGAACTATGACAGGCTCAGTGTTAAAAGTTTGTGAAGTTGGACCCTGACAGGCTTACACATCTGTAGGTGTCTAGAGGCCTCCTACCCACTCTGCCTTGGATGGGTTATGCTATACCGCCATACAGCATGATTAACTTCATGATGTCAATGTGTTGGGTGAGAAATCTTGGCACAGCCCTTTATGGAACCCTGTGTGCTGCTTCAACTAAGTACAGTTTAGTGAAATTAAGCAATAAAAATGTTATTTCAAAAACTGATGGTTTGTAGTACATTTGGTAGCATCATGAATAGCAATGTAGTTATTTTCTGTAACACAGTGGTTACACTGATGCTTAAATAGGAGCATAGGCTTGTAGAATATTTGCTCATATCCCCCCTCCATGTACTGAAATTTTCTTTCAACATACTCTGCCTTCACTGCTACTGTAATTTAGGTAGCTGCTCCTTTTTCAGGAGTTCCTGCTATGAGCAGGCAGAGGAGTCTCTGTGCTCACTGTAAACCAAGCGAAGTCAAGAAGTCACTTTATTTTTGCCTTGAAGCATGCTTTCCATTGCACAGCAAGTAGCCCAATGTGGTGAAAAGGTGTTTGGTGCAATTGTCTGAAGTCAAAGAGAAGGCCTTATCAAGGGAAGGCTGGATTATGGCAGGCTGTGCATTAGCTGTGAGAATTCACTACTGTAAAAGCTTTAACAACTAGGGGGGGAGGCCTCCAGAAAGCAAGCAAGTTAAATTTTGTGTTGTTTTTCTTCCTTACTAGAAATAAGTTGCAACTTTTTCCCACTGAAATCTGTCAGCAAGCTTTTTCACAATTGTTATGTATTTAATGCAGTCAAGTCTAAAAACTGGATTGAAGTTAACCCTTAGGGATGCAGGGATGCAGGCTTATACTGGCGCGATGGTCTGCATCTGTCCAGGGGAGAACCAGGATCCTAGGTGACAGGTTTAAATGCTTCATTAGCAAGCATTTAAACTAGCCAAGTGGGGAGGCACTGAAAAGAATCAGGGAAATCCCAGCTTCCCCTCACAAAACACAGTAGTTAGAGAGATAAACACCAAGGTAGAGAAGTCAGTAGGGAGCAGGACAGGGATAAATGCAGAAAAAGGCAGTAAGGACAGGGATGAGGTTAAAAGGGGTAAGGCCATAAAAAATAAATGGAAGGTGATGAGTACCAATGTCCACAGTCTGTGCAACAAGCTCCATGAACTAGTGACCTTGCTGGAAGAGGGATGCCTGGATATTGTGGCAGTCGCTGAAACATGGTACACAGAGAACCATGACTGGGATGTCAACATACTTAGGTTCACACTTAGAATTGTAGATGTACAGAAGGCATAGCCCATATTAGTACATCTCCAGAAATCTGGAAGTGTTTACATTTTGTGTAATAAATATTTGTCCAAATTAATTTTAAAAGTAATAGGATTATCTGTGTCCAATAAAACCTTTGGTAGTGAATTCCAAGTTGGTATTATCCTTTGTCTAAAAAAATGACGTCTAATGTCATTTCTGGGATATGTTAGTAATAACTGATACTTATGGCTTCTAAGGTTACAACCCCTGATATTAAATGATAGTCCAAGAAGTGTCATAAGCTCTTTATCCTTTAACAAATTATACATAAACAAGAGATCACCTCTTGTTCTTCTCTGTTCAAGGGAATACAGACCTAGTTCTTGAATTCTTGTTTCGTATGTCTTGTTTTACATTCTGTCAATCATTTTGGTAACCCGTCATAGGATCCCCTCTAATGCATTTATATCTCTCCTAAGAAATGGACTCCATAATGGCGAACAATAATCCAGATGAGGATGTACGTTGCTCTATAAAAGGGGAGAATACAATTTCTATTCCTAGTAACAAATGTTCTTTTTATATATCCTATGAGTCTGTTCACATGATTTCTAATATGATTACAGTGAAAACTGAAAGAAAAATCAGATTTAATAATAATGCCCAAATCCCTTTCCTCTGTTATTGGTTGTAACAATTTACCATTAAATTTAAATTGTGTATTTGGACTTTCATCTCCCAGATGCATTATTACACATTTATCGACATTAAAATACATATCATTTTGTGCTGCCCATATCTCCAGTTTTATTAAAGCTTCTTGCAAGTCCACAAGGTCTTTTTCACCTCCCATTTTTGCAACAATCTTTGTATCATCTGCAAATTTAGCTGCTACGTTCTTTAAATTTGCTGTCATATCTGACACAAACATTGAAAACAACACTGGTCCCAAGACGGACCCCTGAGGGACTCCACTAGTCACACTACCCGAGCTTGATGAATACCCTGTTATGCATACTTTTTGTGTTCTATTTTTTAACCATTCTTGGATCCAATTTACTAGTCTGTAGTTTATTCCAATTGATCGCATTTTGCTAATCAAGATCCTATGAGGTACCTTGTCAAATGCTTTACAAAGATCCAGATAAACTATATCAACTGGTATTTTATCATGTAAAAGTCTGCTAACATTTTCATAAAAGACCAAATTGCTTGTAAGACATGATCTTTTACTTTTAAATCCATGTTGACTGTGATCCACCAAATTTTTATTTATTAACTCTTCCTCTAGTCTTGTTTTTAGAATGGCTTCAAATAATTTACCAAGAATACACGTTAAACTGATTGGTCTATAATTAGTAATGTCTCCTTTATTGCCCTTTTTAAATATTGGAGTTACAAGGGTAGTTTTCCAATCATTTGGTATTATACCTGTTTTACATACCAGGATACACAGTCTACAGGAGGGACAGGGTGGGTAAAAGAGGAGTAGGAGTAGCTCTCTATATAAGGGAAGGGATTAAAGCAACAGAACTAAAGAGTAAACAGGAAGTTGATGAGTCACTATGCGTCACCCTGGAGACAGGAAATGGCACCACAATCTGCAAGGGGGTTGTGTACAGACCCCCATCTCAGGGGGAGGAAAATGGACAAGGAAATGATAGAAGGCATCCTTAAAATGGCAGAAAAAGATGAGATATTGTTGATGGGGGACCTGAATATGCCAGATGTTAACTGGAGTACCTTTGCTGCAGGCACATCCAAGAGCAGGGTCATTCTTAATGTCCTACAAGGGGGCATGCCACAGACAGCTAGTGTTGGAACCCACTCAGGAGGGAGCAATCTTAGACCTGGTACTCTCAAATGGGGAAGGATAAAGGATCTCAGATTTAGAAGTGGGTAGCCATCGGGGAACAAGTAACCACCAAACAGTGTGGTTCACAATAAACACAGCCATAGGGTCAATCCATACAAAAACAAGAGTACTGGACTTTGGGAAAATAAGACAGTGCCTCAGAAAAGCACTAGCAAACGGGCAAGAAAGAGGGGGTGGAGGAACAATGGGGAATAATCAAAACAGCCATCGCAGAGGCAATAAGCCTTTGTGTGAAGCAAATCAACAAAACAAAATGAAGGAAAAAAACACTATGGTTCTCAAAAGAGGTGGCAGGGACGGTTAAGGAGAAAAGGATAGCATTTAGGAAATATAAGGAAACACAGAAGGAGCAGGACAGAGAACTTTATCAGTTAAAGCAGAAGGCAGGGAAGGCAGTCAGAATAGCAAAGGCACAAACTGAGGAAAAGATTGCCAACTCTGTTAAGAAGGGGGATAAAACCTTTTATAGGTACATTAGGGAGTGAAGAAAGACCAAGGGAAGGATACAGATACTTAATAAATGGGAGGGAATGTGGGCAGAGGGTGACAGTGAAAAAGCAGGGATACTAAACGGATATTTCTGCTCAGTATTCACAACGAAAGAGGAGAGGGAGATACCTAAATCAAACAAGAGAGAAACTCTGAATAGGGGGGTTGATACCAGTCCATTCACAGAAGAAGGGGTTTTGAGAGAACGCTTGAAACTGAGGGTGGACAAAGCAATGGGGTCTGATGGGATTCACCCAAGAATTCTAAAAGAACTAAGGGTAGAACTAGTAACACCACTGACTATTCTCTTTTAACAAATCATGGGAGGATGGGGTGGTACCTGAAGACTGGAGGAGGGCAAATGTGATTCCACATCACAAAAGTGGGAGCAGGGCAGAGGCAAGAAACTATAGACCAGATAGTTTGACTTCAGTGGTAGGGAAAATGATGGAATCACTTCTGAAGGAAAGAATTGTTGAGTACCTAGAGGGCAGTGGGGCACAGGACCCAAGGCAGAATGGTTTTACAGCAGGAAGGACATGTCAGACGAACCTAATAGATTTCTTTGACTGAGTGACCAAAGTAGTAGACCAGGGAGGGGCTGTAGATATGGCCTACCTAGATTTTAGCAAGGCATTTGACACAGTCTCACACAAAAGATTAATATACAAGTTAGCCAGCCTTGGAGTGGGTCCCAAGGTGGTAGCCTGGATAAAAAACTGGCTGGACAACAGGACACAAAGGGTAATGGTAAACGGAGTCCACAGTGAAGAAAGGAGGGTAACTAGCGGGATACCGCAGGGTTCAGTACTGGGACCGGTCCTCTTTAATGTCTTTATAAGTGACATTGGAGATCACCTGGAAGGAAAAGTATGTTTCTTTGCAGATGACACAAAGATCTGCAATAGGGTTGATACACAAGATGGGGTGGAAAGAATGAAAAAACTTGGCAAGGTTGGAGGAATGGTCAAATATGTGGCAGCTCAGATTCAATGCAAAGAAGTGCAAGGTAATGCATCTGAGAAACAAAAACCCAGGGGAAGAGTACACAATGGGGGGTGAGTTAATAACAACAACAAAAATCGAAAGAGACCTAGGAGTAATTATATCAGATGACCTAAAGGTGGGCAAGCAATGTGAGAAGGCAGTAAGGAGGGCTACTGGGATGCATAGGGAGAGGCATCAACAGTAGAAAACAGGAAGTTGTTATCCCTCTATACAGACAGTTGGTGAGACCCCATCTGGAGTACTGTGTGCAGTTCTGGAGATCCCTTCTCCGCGAAGACATAGACAGAATGGAGACTGTTCAGAGGAGGGCAACCAAAATGGTGCAGGGTCTGCACCAGAAGACATACGAGCAGAGACTAAAGCAGCTTAACATGTATACCCTTGAGGAAAGGAGGGAGAGGTGGGACATGATAGAAACTTTCAAGTATCTCAAGGGAATTAACAAAGTACAAGAGGGTAGTATCCTTTCAGAAGAAGAGATGTGCAAGAACAAGGGGGCACAATTTAAAGATAGAGGGGGGACGGCTCAGAGGTAATGTTAGAAAGTATTTTTTCACAGAGAGGGTTTTGGATGCATGGAACAGCTTTCCTGAGGAGGCTGTGGAGTCAGGAACAGTGGGAGAATTCAAGAATGCATGGGACAGGCATAAGGCAATTCTAGTGGGGGGTAGGAGGAAGTAAGCTGTTGATTAACTAGAATCTGCAGCTTATCCATTAGGTAGGGAAATGGGCAGACTAGGTGGGCCAAGCGGTCCTTATCTGCCATCAAATTCTATGTTTCTTTGACTGCCGACAGAATTAGAACACATAGGAAATCTAGACAGATATGTGAGTCTGCGGCATAGCAAGGGTTAGTACAAAAGATCTATAAACACGGCATGGGCATGACAGATGTACATACTGAAAGTTACAAAAACAACACCATGCTGTTAAGCGTGTCAATCTCGATAATCTAATCATATATTTATTACACAGTTGACTGCATTTATAGACTGCCATTCACTATATTTGAAGATGCTATGAACATTTTAAATGACTTTGAAAAAATATAATACCAGTAACATCTGTCACCCAAATTATTAGACATAACTTTAGTTCCTCTAGTCCTGTTGCAAACCATCAAGACCAAAGGCACAAGTAGTGTAATACAATAAGAGCTGCCAGTATAATATAATGTGGAATGACATCCAATGCCTGTAATAATCGGGATGTCATGAAAGTCTAGGGTTTATCTAGAATCCCTGCTAATCCAAGACTAAGTGTATTCTAAGCAATTATTCTGACATTGGTAAGTACGTACAGTAGATTCTTGCACACACAATCACTGATTCCCTGCTCACATCCAGTCAGATTTCTACAACCAGAAACTGCATAACCTGATGTTGTATGATAGCTCTAATCAAAACCTGGAACTGTATTTGGTTTGCCTGTGTTTCAGCATCTCATTTCCAGTGGGGTCCATCTTGTACCAAACAGCATCTCATGTTCACTTGGGTCTTGCTTGTACCCAATTTTAAAGACAGCAGGGACTAAAGTACATGGAGGTCAAATGGCTTGTTCGGCATCATATCATGAGCCAGTTGCTGGGGTGGGACGTGAACCTGGGTCCCGCATTTAAGAGGTCACTGCACACATCATTGGACCTTGATGCCTTACAGTAACAAACGTCAGTATTTTTCTTTACTTGCATTACTGTATGTGACACTGAGTTCAGACTAAACAAAGTCTCTGAAACTAGCTTGTAATAAGGAGCTATTTTTAAGCTTCACTAACATAAGAGTACACAATTTCCTGGTTCTTCAGATCAAACAGATTTCTTAATCCTTTGGATCAACAAACCACCCATAATCAGCTGTTGTGACAGTTTGTGGGTTTAAGTGAAAATAGTGCTGCAGAGACTCCATTTTTAAACAAATGTCTCAGTTGATCAGACAACTGGCAACAGGAAAGAGATGTTTTATCAGGCTTCACTTAGGGAAACTTAGAACGTCAAGCCCAGCTGATCTGCTGAGCACTGACACTGCCGCACCTTTCTCAAAGTAAGATGCAATGGGGTTAAAATGTTAGCTGGCTTGGTATCCTAAGAATTCTGAACTGAAAGGTTGGAGTTCTTATCCAGGTGGAATTTTTTTTTAGTTACCTTTTAATATCATTTTCTTTTTTTAAATGGGGAAGGGGGATTATGCAGGAGAGGTTCTCACCAAATGTAATATTCAAGCTGCCCCCCCTTCCCCCATACACAAACCTAAACCTGAGAGCCCAAATCATGATGTCTCTGTCTGGGCAAAGTGACACAGCCATTCAAAATATAAATAGAGGCTTTTCACAGTATCACAATATTTACGATAACCTTGAAAATATTTACACCATGACAGCCTTATTATGGATTGTAGTTTTCCCACTATTGTACCATCATGGTCTCTGCGTATCACAATCATGAAGAACTATGGCTGAAAACTGTAGTACATCACCATGATACACAGACATTACTCAGGTATGGGAAGTTTTGCACTAGCTGTCGTCATACTGGAGACCAGGGTCACACCACATGGTAGGCCATTCCATAGTTTGGGAGCAGAAACATAGAATGCTTTCTGGCCCATTATTCTGGAGCAGAGACTTTCAGAGAGAAGTAAATGTGGAGGAGGGCCTTAAGGGATGGGTTTTCAAAGGGGCTGCTATAGGCCTAAATAACGATTTGGGACTGCCCCCGTTATATCTCAAATGCGGCAAAACATCTGAATGCTATTTTCAAATGTAGTGCTGCATTTGTGTCAGTTGTACCTGGCGTACTGTAAAATAAGGAAGAATGCATCAGTTACTGATACGTTTCATTTTAAGGCTCCAAAACATTTGCACACAGGGGGCCCCATCCTCAAAAGATTTGGGTGGCACATCCCGGGATATGCCATGCAAACCCGGAGATGCAACGACTGTCAGGGGCGCACTATTCAAAGAGCACGGATGCGCCGGTGCACCCCGACAGCGCTGATGCACACAATACTGTGCTGCGCTTATGCAAATGAGGGGTTCCCCATGCACATGCAGCACAGCACAATATTGAAACATTTCAGAAAAGCAAATCTTCTAGCACTGGCACAGATTTAGGCTTCTGAAACCCTGCCCTAACTAGTATGAAGACCTAGCCTTGCACTATTCAGAGCAAGGAACCCTGGCAGTACAGCGGTCCCTCCCCAGCCCTGATCTGTAACCTAAGAAATACTGGGCGGATCCCTGGTAGTCAACTGTGACCCCCTCCCCTCTTCATCCCCATTCTTCATGAACATAATACCACGATTGCACTGACAGTGAGGCTCCTCCCTCCCCAGCCCCAATCTTCAGGAAAAAGAGTATAGTGATCACCCTGGTAGTGAGACTCTCCCTTGCCCAGCCCCATTTTTTATAAAAATAAAATTATCCTCGATCGCCCTGGTAGTGAGGATCCCACTCCCCAGCCCCAATCTTCAGAAAAATGAAAGTATCCCCATCCCGGTAAGGATCCCCTCCCCAGCCCCTCTCTTCACAATAGCACACATATCCCATATTCCTGGTAGTCTAGTGGCCCCACACCATTAGCCAGTGACCCACTACCAGCGACTGGCACAGCCCACCTCACACAACACCGGCCAGCAGCTGACTGAACTGTACAGGAGCACTGCACAGGATATAGTATCACAGAATCACAGAAATTTGACAGCAGAAAAGGACCTCACTGGCCCATCGAGTCTGCCTTTTCCCCCCTCCCATACTCATCTCCACTCTTACAGTCCCTCCCCTTCCCCTCTCTTCCCAATCCCATATGTCTGTCCCATGCCCTCTTAAATCTCTCCACTGTATTGGCCTCCACCACCTCCTCTGGTAGTCTATTCCAGGCCTCCACCACTCTCTCCATGAAGAATTGCCCCCTCACATTGCCTCCATATCTTCCACCTTCCAATCTTAGGCTATGCCTTCAAGTTTTAGCCCCATCCTTCCTTCTGAACAAGCTCTCCTCCTTCACCTTATTGACCCCTTCACATATTTAAAAGTTTCAATCATGCCCCCCTCACCCTTCTAGTCTCCAATGGGTACAGATCCAATCCCTACACCTCTGTTTTTATGGTTTCCCCTAAATGCCATGCACCATCTTGGTTGCTCTTCTCTGAACCCTTTCCATCCCTTCAATTTCCTTGTGTAGGTACACACCCATTGGTTGAGGGAGGAGGAGGATAGGGAGGTGTATCTGGTAAAACAAATGGAGGCAGGCAAAGCTGTAAGGAGCACAAAGGCAGAGAATGAGGAAAGAATAGCTCAGGGAATATCAACAAGGGACAAGAAATGTTTCAGATATGTGAGCAAGAAAAGGAAGAAAAAGGGAGGGATTTTGGTGTTAAAGAGGAAAGGGGGTGATGTACGGAGGGGGATCAAGAAAAGGCAGACATCCTGAAGAAATACTTCTGCTCGGTATTCACAGCGGGGAGGGGTGAACCTCGAAAAAGGCACCAGGGACTTCGGAGGAGAGGTGGACAAGCCCATTTTCTGAGGAGGAAGTCCGAAAGGCACTGGCCAACCAGAAGGTAGACAAGGTTATGGGGCCAGATGGGATATATCTAAGGGTGCTGAGAGACAGCTCAGGAAGGTGTTGGCTGCACCTCTGACGGACCTGTTTAACAGATCACTGGAAACTGGCATGGTCCCAGGGGACTGGAGAAGGGCAGAGGTAGTTCCACTTCACAAAAATGACAGCAAGGAGGAGGTGGAAAACTATAGGCCTGTCAACCTGAAGTCAGTAGTGGGTAAGCTGATGAAAACACTACTTAAAGAAAGGATAGTGAATCTCTTGTATCAAATGGATTACTGGATCCAAGGCAACATGGATTCACAGAGGGACGGTCATGCCAATCAAATCTGATAGGCTTCTTTGACTAAGTGATCAAGGAGTTGGATCGAGGTAGGGCTGTAGATGTGGTCTACCTGGACCTCAGCAATGCTTTCGATACCATTCCACATAGGATACCAGTAAGCAAGTTGGAGGGCTTAGGGATGGGTAATAAGGTAGAAACCTGGGTAAAAAAAACTGGTTAGTAGATAGGACACAAAGGGTAGTAGTGGTAAACGGAGTTTGCTCCGAGGAAGGGAGGGTGCCCAGCAGGGTACCTCAGGGATCAGTGCTGGGTCCGGTCTTCTTCAATGTCTTCATAAGTGGCATAGCAGAGGAACTGGAAGGAAAGATCTGCCTCTCTGTGGGTGATACTAAGATCTGCAACTGAGTGGACACTTGGGGGGGGTGCGTAGAATAGATGGAAAGGGATCTGAAAAGACAGGAGGAGTGGGCAAGGGTATGGCAGCTTGGCTTCAATGCAGAAAAAGTGCAAGATAATGCACTTGGGCCATAATAAGCTGGGAACAAAGTACAAAATGGGTGGAAGGGTACTGACAAAGATAAAACAGAAAAGAGATTTAGGGGTAATCATATCAGATGACCTAAAGGTGACCAAGCAGTGTGACAAGGTAATCGGTAAGGCAAGTTGATGCTGGACTGCACAGGAAGGGATATCACCAGTAGGAAGAGGGAGGTGATGCTGTCCCTGTACAGATCGCTTGTGAGATGCACCTTGAATACTGTGTCCAGTTATGGAGACCACACCGCAGGAAGGACACAGACAGAGTGGAGGCAGTCCAGCGGAGGGCTGCTAAAATGGTGCAAGGTGTGCATCATTAGCCCTATGAGGAGAGGCTAAGGGAGCTATACATGTACATCCTTGAGGAGAGAAGGGAGAGGGGGATATGACTGAGACCTTTAAATATCTAACGGGGGTAAATGAGGTACAGCAGGGGAATATTTTTCAGAGAAAAAGGTGCTCTAGAACAAGGTGGCATGCTATGTAGCTGCAAGGGGGTAATTTCAAGAGTGATGAATAAGTATTTCTTCATGGAAAGGGTAGTGGACCCGTGGAACAGCCTTCTGGTAGAGACAGTGGGATCAAAAACAGTGGAGGGGTTCAAAAATGCCTAGGACAGACAAAAAGGAATTACAGGGGTAACAAAGAAAGGGGGAACTGCAGGGGTGAGAAATGGAGGGGTAGAGATGGTGCCATAGATGAGGTAAGGTCTACAGCATTAATTAAAAAAAAATACAATGGGCAGACTGGGAGGGCCCAGCAGCCCTTATCTGCCATCACATTCTGTGTTTCTGTGTCATCATTCTACCATAAAGTGGTGACCACTGCCACAAATGTGGCAAAACATTTGAAAATACCATCCAAACATTTTGTCGCATTTTGGATAATGCAAGCAGATCCCAAAAATCATGGAACTGCAGCTGCAGCATTGTGGCTGAAATCCCAGCCCTAGATCTCTGCTGTTTCTCTTGAGAACAAGCACTCCAGGCAACATGACATATGCTGTCCCTTGGAAGCTTATCAATGAAACATCCCCGAATCCAGATTTAATCTGCTTGGGAAGAGGGCCAACCAAATCATCATACAATTAACATCGGTGCTTTGGATAGTTTGCACCCAGTACAAAATAGCATATACTCCTGTAAATAGTGTCACGTTTTTCTTGAAGTCTGGCTAGAGTGTTGCTGCAATAAATTAGGGAGCTATAAACTAGGATAAGTAGTAGTGTACTATTGGTGACAGCCTGCCATCTAGAGGCATGGGGCAATGTTTGAGTCTGTATAAAACCCAGTATCACTGTGCGGTTCATGACAGGGCTCTAGTTGAGCTCCTGTTTCTGTCATAAATGACTGTAACAGGGCCTAGAAGTAAGTGCGGCCTAAAGGTACAAAACGTTCTGCATTATTATCTAGCTACTCGTGGGAGTAAATCTCTGCAGTGGTATAAAGAAGATATGCAGGCAGATGGTTATAGGCTGCAGTGGTTGGATATTGAAAGAGCCATATTTGACACACAGGGTATTGACCCAATGTCATTAATTCATTATCAGTGGAAAAACCTCCCCAAGGAGTTAAGAGACACACCAATAGTGGTATTTGTTAAAGTACACAATCAATTATTTAGAGAACTGAAAATCTCCCCACACCATGACTTGGGGCAGCTTTTAATTAAAACCCTAATTTTGTAATCAGCAATAATCCAATTAACTTGAACCCTTGGAGATCTTTATATATACCTACTGTGGGACATGGGACACTAGTTGGTAAGCCCATACCATATAAATCATTTCAAATCTGACCTGGAGAAACTAGTTACTCTACTTTTCAGTTTATGCAGTTGACGCATGCACTTGCACACCATCTGGGCCCCACCCCTTGTAAAAATTTGCATAGTGTAGTAATGGCTCCTCTTAAAATATTAGTGAATAGTTCCAAGCTATATCCAAGCTCTATGTTTTCATTTCAGACTTGAGTTTTCAAGCAGGTTCTGAGAATGGTCATTACCGGGTTCAAGATATGGCAGATACAAGTACACAATGCTTTTGGAAGGACATTGGGGGAAATGTTTATAAATATGTTAAAGTGGATACTTCTGAGATGCAATATAACATTTTGCATAATTTAAATTTCACTCTCTACAAATTAAAGAAAATGAGGAAACTAGTAACAGATATGTGTACCAGATCTGGAGAAGTGGTAGGTGACTTGCAGCACATCCTATGGGGGTGCTCAAAAGTTAAACCCCTTAGGGTTAATATCAAAGACAGAATAGATCCATTATTAAGCCTGGAAAATGCCTTAACTCCAGAAATATGTCTAATTGGCAATTATCGGAAACACTTATTAACTTCCCAAAAATATCACATAGTCCTGATTGCTGGAGTGGCTCAAAAATTAATTCTCAGACACTGGATGGATGACAGATTTTCTTATTTGGAATGGCATAATGAAATGCTTGCCTCCCTGAAGACTGTAAAAATATAGCAAGCAGCAATGATAGACTCAGTAGTTATAGGAAAAGATGGGAAAAGTTACACTCGTTGTTAGCAACTGATGTTGAACCAATTTTAGACAAGGGATAGACATGAAACTGTCCTATTGTTATATCTGGGACATTAATTTCATAAATCATTTCAGCAGCATAATGTATGATTATCCTTTATGTTTCTCTGAAAAATTCCCAAAATTAAATACATACTGTACAGCAGGCATATTTGTGTCTGTGTAGGGTATGCACTGAAAATCTCAATAAAATGCATTAAATAAAAAATATAAAAAGGTTTTAGAGTTTGATGAGCTTAGTTTTCACTGAAGAACAAGCAACATTAATGTTTAACTTTGCTTTGATACAGATGGTCCTTGCAGTTAACTTCAAATGGCTACAACACTTGCTACAGAAAATCGAATTATACTGTGGGACAATGTCCTGCAGCTGCTACTGTAGTGTCAAAATTATGAACTTCTTACAGTGCCTCTGGATTTAGGAAATGATCCACATGTTAGTCACCAGATGGACTCCTGAAATACTGTCCTTCTGTAAGATTGCTTATGTAGGCATCCTGGATACCCTCTGTATAAGCTATCATTGTGAAAGTTTACTTTTGCAGTACAATAAAATAAACATGAAAACAAAAAATAGAGACAGAGGCTTGCGGTATATTTATTAATTCCTGGAAAGCTTCACAAATACAGGTGTAGTGAACACGCAGTGTAGCAGCAGTATTGAAGCAGCTGTAATGAATCATTTTTCTACATCCCACGTAATGAACTCCCCCAGAATTCTATTTCTGTCTCGTCATTATTTTAAAATGAAACATAGAAACATAGAAGTTGTCAGCAGATAAGGGACTCAAGGCCCACTTAGTCTGCCCTATTCCCTACCTACCATCTCTTGCATGCCGTACTGGTAATAGGTTGTCCCTCCTCCCCAACTACCAGCATCGCTCCATGCCTATCCCTTGCATTCTTAAATCCTATAATCATTTCTGCCTCCACCACCTCTGCAGGCAGGCTGTTCCATTTGTTCACCACACTCTCCGTGAAAAAGTACTTCAACACGTTTCCTCTGAACCTCCCTCCCTCCAACTTCATCTTGTGTCCCATCATCCTTGAGCACTATTTTCTATGGAAAACAGTATTCTTCTGTACCGTATTCTTCCCTGTAAGGTATTTAAATGTTTCAATCATAACCCCCCACTTCCCTCCTTTTTTCCAGGGAGTACATATTTAATTTCTTAAGCCTTTCCTCATAGGGTTTGTGATGTAGGCCCTGCACAATTTTGGTTGCCCTCCTTTGAACCACTTCCACTCTGTCAGTGTCCTTTCATAGATGGGGCCTCCAAAACTGGACACAGTACTCAAGCTGCGGCCTCACTAGTGTTCTATATAGTGGAATTATTACCTCCCTTCTTCTGCTAGTGATTCCCCTGCCTATGCACCCAGCATCCTGCTAGCCCTTCCCACCGCCCTATCACATTGTCTACCTACCTTAAGTTCATCAGAGATGATCACCCCCAGGTATCTTTCCTGCTTGGAGCATTCTAATTCCCCCCCACCGGTTGTATGTTGCGCCTGGATTTTTGTGCCCCATGTGCATTATTTTGCACTTTTTTCATTGAAACCCAGCTGCGAATCCCTTGACCAATCCTCCAGCTTCTTTAGATCTCCCCTCATTCTATCCAGTCCCCCTGGTGTATCTGCCCTGTTGCAGAGCATAGCGTCACCTGCGAACAGGCATATTTTCCCTTCTAGACCCTCGCCAATGTTACTGACAAAGACAGTGACGAGGACTGGACCCAGTACTGATCCCTGTGGTACCCCACTGGTCACTTTGCCCTCTGCAGAGCGAAGCCATTTACCACCACCTTCTCAGTCCTATTATCCAGCCAAGTCTCCACCCACTTCCCTACCTTATTGCCCACCCCCATGTTTTCCAGTTTGCTTAACAGCCTTCTATGTGGGACAGTGTCAAATACCTTACTAAAATTCAGGTAGGCCACATCCACTCCCCCACCCAAGCCACCACCTTGGTTAACCAGTTGAAGAATTCAATGAGGTTAGTCTGGCACAACCGCCGTCCAGTGAAACCATGCTGCCTTGGGTCTTACAGACCTTTGGCAACTAGGTGATCCACTATCCGTAGTGTTTCCATTACCTTTGCCACTACTGAGGTCAGACTGACTGGTCTATAGTTCCCTGCCCCCTCCTTGTTTCTGCTTTTGTATAGAGGAACTACATCAGCCCTCCTCCAGTCCCTGGGTACCTCCTCTGTTTAAAATGATAGATTGAACAGGGCAGCCAGAGGTTCTGGTAGCACTTCTCTTAGCTCCCTCAGTATCCTGGGGTGCACTCCATATGGTCTCATTGCCTTATCAACTATTGTTGCGGTCAGTTTCCTGAGGACCCTTGCCTTTGACAAAGGATCTGTGTCCATCTCTGTACCCTTTATGCCTTTATCCCTTACTGCTGACCCATTTCCTGTGGCTCTTCCTTGAAAACTGAACAGAAATATTTGTTCAGTACATCTGCTTTTTGGTCATCATCCTCCACACTACCCCATCCTCTCCTTTCAGCCTAACAAGCCCTCCTCGTGTCTTCCTTTTTTCACTGATGTACCTGTAAAATGTTTTGTCCCCTTTTGCCACTGGATTTGCTGTAGGTTCCTCTGTTTGTGCCATAGCTTTCTTAACTGCCTTGTTTGCTATATGTAGAATGGTGCATGGGAATCATGCATAACAAGGCTATGTTTCCACTGAGGGGTTGCCATGATGACTGAGTGACCATGAGAGCAAAGCTCGAGAAGTCCCTGTCAGTATGGTAATTTAAATCACTTGATAAATGCATGAATTGCTACAATCTGCTATATTTAATATTCCAATTTGTGGCGCCGCTTTGCTGCTCTTAATGTGTAACGACTGAGTCCATGTTCTGTCTTTTACACTTTATTCCCCCAACCCCCTGCTAACACTATTGCTCTAAATGAGACTGAATGTTTTGTATCTGATTAAAAAAAAAATTGTACTGTGTCTTTAATGTATGCCTTTATTTGCTTGTATCATGAGACAGAGAATACACCCCCCAATGAAGACCAGTTTAGGTAGAACCACCGGGACTAACAGTCCTCTTTTGCATGTAATAAATCCTGTTTCAAGGGCAGATTTCATCTTACTTTTTTTTTACACTCCTGAGTGCAGTTGTTGCTTTCTCAGGAAGGGTACAGTCTCCCTTGAACAGCTCTTAAGATTAAGACCAGTAGCCCTGGACTGTACTGTGCCTCAGGGGGTCTGTCCTGGTTCTTGTGTTGTTTGCAGTGTATATGCTACTACCAGGAGAAATCACAAAGCAAGGGTTTTGATTATTATGGAAATGATGCACACCTATATCTATCTTTTGCACCTGATTAGAGCATGTCAGTACTATAAGAATGATACCCGGAGGGAATAGTTTGTTGGTGCTCATCCCAGGGAGGAAGGGGGTATGCACTTTATTTGTTGCCACATATATTTTACTAGGATGACTTTGAAAACAGGGCTTGCCCTAACAGTCAAGCTTTTGTACAAAATAAAGGTTTTACTACTACTACTTGCTGTAGGTATCAACAGTTTCGTGTGGTCTCAGGCTGTCCGTGTTTGATGGAGTCTAGCTTGGCACTGTGAGGGAAGTGCATCGTTTTGAGGTAGACCTTGTGCAGGCAAATCGGTAAATTATTAATCATGGTTTTTGAAGGTCAGTCATGACTGAACATCGTTAATCATCAAATGTTAACATAACATCATCAAAGGAGATCATGATCTAGGATCATCATCTATTTGTTTATGTATTGAATTCTGTTGACCTGGTAGGCCCACTGAGATTAGAAGTCCCTTTTTCAGGGGCAACTGGGGGGTTACAGATGGTAACCAACTAAAATTGAACCAGATTAAGCTGTTGGTGGTATTTTTAGTGAATGGGGGAAATTTGGCCAAACACTGGGGAAATTCCCCTACTCGCTAGTAGGGGGACCCCTTGTCCGTGTTCACCATGGATCCTCTAGTTATACAGAGAATGTACAAGGGAAAATGAAGTGTTTTTCAGCAGCCTGCTGCCTGTGGAATTGGGGCTGTATTTCTTACAGCTTCTGCCTCAGAAAATAGGGTTGTGAATGTACCTGTGGAGGGTTTGTTAGAAGAAGAATTGCAGTAAGAAGAAACCAACTTGATGCATATGTTTGTTGAGGCAGAGACTGATTTTAACTCCAGGCAATCTCGTCTTCAGGAAGATAAAAACAGAAAGTGTTCTGGACTAAGCCCCACTGTACCCATTGTTAAGAAAGGTCTTTTCAATGAAACTGGACTGGATTTGGACCCGCTGGCCCTTCATGCACCCGTTTTTCCCCCTCCACTTTCAGATTCCATTTTGCTTCCTTTCACTGTGGATCAGTCTACCTGAAAACCTGAAACAGCGTTACAACGTGCTGGGTGGATTTTACAAGATGACATCTGCATTCCTGATCCGGACATTCCATTACCTGAAACATCTTTACCTGTGTAACCTCCCTACAAATGGGGGTTCCCGAAAAGTCTTCCTCAAGCTTGCCTAAATGCTCACTGCCAGGCTGCTGTCCTACGTTTTAGCAGTTTAAATGTGATTGCCAGAGAGTGCCTGTATAACCTCTGTGTATTGTCTCTTTAAGAGCTGCCTGGATTGCAGTCATAAGTAATCTGAGAGGGAGCTCTGTTGAAAGATGTAACTATTTGCTGAAAATCATTTAGAGTGATAATGATAATGTAGTTTGTCTAACCTGCCTTCTTTGCAGCAAGGACTGTTTTGTTTATCTCCACTATCTTGGTCCTGGACTGCTGAATTGGACCAAACAATACTGGTGGGACCTAAACTGGAGCTGGACTACAGGAGCTGTCTGGAGTTAAAATATGTAGGAATTGTAGTTTTGGCCTTTTTGCACCTTTTTGCACCTGAAGGGGGAGCCTTTGTTGTGACTGACAGGAAGATCAGCCAACCAAACTTTTTGGATCGTGGGGAATTTCCCAGGCTGCTGCAGCTAGTTTCAGTTTTGAGCTGAGAAGTGAAGGAGTAACAGCTCAAGTGGTTTTGAGCAGCAGTTCTGTGTAGTTTTGCATGGAAGAACTGTGAAAGGGCTGAGTTTTGGCCTGTCTTTCTGCGTTCTGTCCCTGAGAGGGAAAACAGAGTTTATTCGGACTGAATCCAAGTTGTGAGGACTATTTAAGCCACTGGACTGTAACCAGGCTTTAACCTGAAGAAGACTGAAAATTTGCTGAATGCGATCGGCCTGTCAGGATTTCCAACTGCTTTTGAATCCCCAGTTTGTGCAGAGACTTTGATCGTGACCAGAGAGTGGTTTGCCTGGTACAGTAGAATTTCCTTATGTGTAAATGTTCTATGTATTGAAAGTGGGTCGTGATTTGGTTCCCCACTGTGTGAACTGTGTTCTGCTTGCTGGTACTGTAGAATTCTTTACATGTAAATGTGCTGTGTATTGAAAGTGGGTCGTGATCTGGCTCCCCACTATGTGAACTGTGTTCTGCTTGCTGGTACTGTAGAATCCTTTACATGTCAATGTGCTGTGTATTGAAAGTGGGTCACGATCTGGTTCCCCACTGTGTGAACTGTGTTCTGCTTGCTGGAAGCTTTATCCAGCCCAGTGGTTCTCAAATGGTGAGGCCAGCCTCCTAAGGGAGGCCCCAAACTGTTCCAGGGGAGGCCCAGTCAAGTCTGAGAATGTACAGTATTTAAATGTTAAGCTTTGGTTGTTTTGTGTGAAAGGATGAAGCAAATAAATATGGATAACTGCAGGTGAACTTCCTTAATTATGCACAAATTTGAGACCAGGAAGGGCCCACTGAGTCAGAGCTTATTTGCAGGTGTGTATTTATATGCAAATTAATGTCTGAGAAAGGCATGCTGAGTCAAGGCTTGTTTCTACAGTAGGTAATTATATGCAAATTAGTGACTGGGAAAGGCACACTGAGTCAAGGCTTATTTTCTATATTAGGTGTTTATATGTAAGTTGGTGACTGGTAAGGCACACTGAGCCAATGCATGTTGGCAGGTGTGACCTGAGGTAAGGTTACAGGAAGTTGTTTAACAACAGGGTAAGAGGGGGAGAGATGGAGTGGCTAGGTTAATTGTTCCAGCTAGAGAGGAAACAGAGCAACGGGGTCCAAGAGTCAGAATAGTGGAGTGACAAGGAAAACCTGGGGTGCAGGATTGGGGGTGGAGAACAGTAAGTTGATAAAAAGAGAATATACTCAGTCAACTTTATTTGCTTCACTTTATTCCCGATCTACTGTGCAAAGTAGGATATTTTTTTTCTGTCGGGAGGCCTAAAATTTTTTCCAAATTTGAGGGAGGCTTGATATTTTCCATGGCTTGGGGGAGGCTCATTATCACAAAGAGTGAGAACTAATGATCCAGCCTAATTGGACTGAATCCGCATTCATCTCCATTCGGCCTGGGCCATGCCACACTGGCCCTGCCAGACTACCCCACTGCACAGAGAAAGCCACCGATGAGAGACCTGCCTGGGGATCAGCCCCCTGCTCCAAGCATGAACAGGAATGACGCCTCGACAAATTGTGTGGGCCCTGCTTCTCCTGGCACTCCAGATTAACCACCTGCTGTCTCAATTTTCGTCCAGCCTGTGTCCAGTCTTGGGTATCGTGAGTAATCATCATGGTAGCTCCCTGCAACAACAGCCTAATCTAAAAGTGTGTCATCTGATTGTCTTGTTTTCTTTTCACGAACAGAGCCCTCTGGCTCCGGATTACAAATAGTGTGTGTTGTGCATGTTGTTTTCTTCCATCACAGGGCCCCAACCAGCTGCAACGTTCCTGGCTAGCCCACCATTCTTCATCTGGGTACCCAGAGTGTGTGACTGTTTATGGACCCTGAAGTGCATGCCTAACTGTTTGATTGATAGAGCCTTTAAGTAAATTAACCTGATTACGCCCCTCCCTTGTTCAAGCCCCTTAAATAAATCAGATCTAACTCTTTTTTGCATTTACCCTGACTGTGGTTCCAGTTTGTGCAAGAGTACTGTACTGCTGTTATTTGCTGTGTATAACCTTGTTTTACAGGTAGTCCCCAAGGGAGGGCCAGAGGAAAGCCCTGGTGGTAAGTGCAAACAGAGTGGGTACTTGTGTGGTGTATCAAGGGTATTGTGAAAGTGATTATTGTGTATTGTTCCGGCCACTAGTAAGGAAAGAGGGGGTTACAGTGTCCCAGAGGGCTGTGCCCAGGTTAGCTTGACCACTACCAACCCTGACCTTTGGGTGGTGGCACCCGTTTCAGAACCCAGGCCCCTTAACCTGCTGCTAGCCAAGCAGGCAGGGGTAGTAGCCCTTGGGATAGCGCCACCTAGGGGTTACACCTGCAATTGTGCCTGATTTTTCCCCTGCAGTAAGTGCTGTGGCCTTTGCTCAGTTGGATGGCCAGCAAGTTTCAGTTGCTCCTGTGACAGCACGATCAAAGGGTGCAGCTCATCCCTTTGATGATACTGCGTCAGACGCTGACTCATTGCTGGTACAGCGGTCAGTGTCAGATGGACACAGTTTACCTGGAAACATTGTCTTGAAGGAACCTCAGCATTCTACTATCGGCCCACTTCCTCAGATGAATGCAGGTATAAATTCTTCTTTTTGGGTATGTTCATAGAAACAGAGTACCAACTTAGAGATTAACTTCTCCAGCCTATACCTGGCACAACAAGTAGTTAGTAGCAAAAATTAGTATATCGGGTTGTTGCTGATACCGAGCAGAGATAAAAAAGACAAAATGAAAATCCTAGCACAACAGCTTTTATTGTTTTTTATACATAATATCCAAAAGGTGTCATGTATTTCTAGGCTGAAATGTGACATTAAAACCTATGACATTTGTACTGTACATACTCCTGTGAATATCATTACTTGTAAATAAATCAGTGCTGAAATCCAAGGTGGCTTGAGTTTTATTTATTTATTTTAGTTTACAGCTCGATAGTGTTCACAGGGATATTAATGTTTTGCAGCCAAACTCCCTGTGGTGAATGTACTGACAGTGTCCATAAGGCCAGGCATAGTTCTGATTCAGTTTGCGGCTGTTTGTTCTAAAATTGCAGTTTTTTCAATTCTCTCCTTCCTTCCCTCCACCCCATACTGTGTAAACACCCTCTCTGTTGTTTCAATATCCTAATCCCCATCTCCTCCCGAATGACTTTTGACACACCCCAACCATGGTGTACAGCTCCGAAGATGTACATACACCACGGTCAGGAGTTGTGAACCGGCCTTAGTAACCTATGGAAGCCTCACGGTTCCGCTCCAGAGTTCTTAGCCCTTCTTGCCACTGGACTATCGCGCGGAAAGAGCTTGGTGTCCACTGCCAGCATCCACCATACAAACACCACGGTCTTGCCTTTAGTGTACAAACACCACATTTTTCAGGGAGTTTCTCAATCATACTGCTGGACTGGAGGACCAGGAATGCCAAGGGCTGGATTGTACTGTTTGCCTCTTGTTTTTTTTCAGAAATGTTTATTTTGAAATGTTTGGTGTCCATGTACATACACCGCAGTGTCCACGTACATGCACCACAGTGTCCAATTACATACACCATGGTGTCTGCTGTACATACACCACAGTGAGCAGTCCTATTACCAGGCATCTTTAAGTCAGTTATCTTACCACATGCCCACTTTTAACCAGTTTTATAATAATAATAATATTTATTTGTTATAGCACCTTTTGCATATCAAAGTGCTGTACATTCAAGATAAAAACAAAATACAATAAAATCAAGAAAATCCAGAGTAGGCTTTCCCCCACAAAAAAGTCTTAAGAGCCTGCTTGAAACACCCCACCATCCTGCACTCCCAAAGCTGGTGTGGCAGAGAATTCCAGAGGGTAGGTGCCACAAAACCAAAATCATGCGCACCAGATGACTTTAAACTTACCCTCAGAATCTCCAGCAACCCCTCGTCAGCCCAGCGGAGCTGTCGCAGAGGGGTGTAAGGGGCCAGGAGCTCATTCAAGTAATCAGGGCCCTGTACGTGTAGGGCTCTGTAAGTCAGTGGTATCTTAAATCACATTGAAATGTATCGATGTGCTTCTTACTAGTAACATTTGTTTTCAATTACAGCAGCTGATTGGTGTCCACGTACACACCTCACAACCATGTTGTGTCCATGTACATACACCACGGTGTCTGCTGTACATACACCACAGTGAGCTGTTTTGTTCACAAGAACCATCAAGGCAGTTATCTTACCACATGGCCAGTTTTTACTGGTTTGATTATGGTATCTCAAAATACATTTAAAACTTGATATATTCTGAATTAAAAAATGTGACCTTCATGTCACACTTTTCGGGGGAAATGGGAGGGCTCAGGCTCACAGTAAGCCCGCCAGTTACGTCAGCCTTTTTAAGAAACCAGAGGAGGTGGCCAGGTGATGATTCATGGCCCATATATACTATACAGGAGGGCTTTATCTCCCCCCCGACTGAAATTATGTTGGGAAACATTTGATTCTGGACTCCCTCCACTTTACACCTGCGGAGGGTTATGTGTTTATTCATGCATCTGGTGATTACAGTTTCGATGTTGGCTTTCGGTCGGCTAACCTAGTGAACAAATTCTGGGCCACCTACTACATGATGAAACACTTGCCTATTTGGAAACCTTTTGTGGCTATTCCTATCACCAGACCTACGGCTAAACAAATAACCATTTTATTACGCAACGAGGGGATCAACGTCCTGGATATTCTTTATTAGTTGGAACAGAGGTGCACTGTGAATGGCATACCTACTGCCATTATTGATGATAATGGTTTTTGGACTGGGGAGTGGAAGTTTGTGGTTCAGCTCAGACTCATGGATGATGGCATTCAACAACTGCCCAACTGTTTCTATTTGGGTAGGGATAGGGGGATATTACTGTCCCCCAGCCAACCCCACTCTTGCTGTAGGTGCAGAGCCATGACACACCTGAACTCTGATTGCGATTAGCTTAAGTATTCGGTGTGTGGGGTATTGGGCCATTCATTTACCACTTGTACTGTCTCCCCCCCACCACGTGCAATCTCTGTGGATCCGAAGATCATGTTTTTTCTTCCTGTCCGTGGGCTGCCCACAATACTTCGGCTATGCTGAACATGATTTTTTATATTAACAAATTGTCGAAAGCCCATTTTTCACGGTCTAAGGTCCCCACAGGGGACAATACTTTTCCTTCAGAACCCCACCCCTCTCGGATGGGCAATATATCTAGGCCCCCTCCTGCCTCCTCTATGGATGCTCCAAAGGCTTCTGACCCAATTCTGCATCTTCCACCAGATGTTGGTATGACACAGTCTCCCTCTCTTGAAAGGGTTATCCCCCCCCCCCCCGCTGAAGTTGTTGACCCGAACCCCGGCCTGGTGCCTGCAGTTTTAACGACTATTACTTTTTACTTTAAACCCACCCCTAAGAAGTGGATTTTACCCAAATGGAATGTGAAAACCTCTGCACCTGCTGTTACGGTTGTGTCTAACCCATATGAACCTCTGCAGAGTTGGGGTGATATAACGGAGGATGAAGATGCCGATGTTTTTATCCAATCGACCCAAAGTGAGCCTCTGGATGATAAAGGTAAACAGGCCAGCATGGACCCCCTTTTACTGTGAAGAAGAGATCCACCAGGGCTACCAAGAAAAAAACTTCTTCAGTTTTTTTTTTCCTCTTTTTCTTCTCTCTTATCCTGTCAGCTTTAACCTTACATCTCGCTAGCTTGAATATGAATAGTATACGTTCAGAGTACAAGAAAAAAGCTACGTATGCAGTATTGTCTTCTTTACCATTTAGCATTTTCTTTTTACAGGACACTAGACTGTATACTGACCTGGATGCTCATCAGGGATCGAGACTATGGTATAGAGGGGTCTCTTTTTGGTCTCTGGGTACAGATTTATGTTACAGTTTATGAATTTATTTCACTTTCCCTGGTTATACAGTTCAGAATCTGTTGGATATTGAACCTGGCAGAGCTGTGCTCCTAGACATTGTTATTCAAAGGGTTCATTGCAGACTGATCAATGTTTATGCCCCTCAGCAAAAAGCTCAGGTGGCTTAATTACACACACTGTGACCCTATTTGTATAATAATCGATCAGTTATGTTGGGGGTGATTTTAACATATCCCTATGGCGAAGCAGATCAGGAGGTAAAACTTACTGCGACAGCACTGCACTACAGACCTTACTCCAACAGGCTGGTCTTAGCGATGTGTTTTCTTTAAATCCATGACCGATATTTATCAAAGGTCATTTGACTTCTAGACCAGATTATTGGTTTTTATCACCTTGGTTACCATTAGCGAAATTAGATGCACTTCCCATTGAAATTTCTGACCATTGTCTGATAGGAATGTTGGTTTCTCCACAGGTGACCAGTCTACCCAGTAAAGGGGCCTGGAGACTAAACTCTAGTTTAAGTGACCCAGATGTTGTTCAGTCCCTTACAGACATTTTGCAGGCTAGGGAGTCAGTGTGGTCTTTATATGATTCTCGTGTACAATGGTGGGAGGATACTAAAACGTGTTTAGCGGATTTTTTTAAACAGTATTCCTGCCATCTGGCAGATGACAGGCATCGCCATTATGTCCAATTACGAAACTTCCTATATAAATTAATGTCACTAGTTGCGAAAGGGCAGCAGTCCTATGATGCAGAAATTGCTAAAGTAAAACAGGATTTATTGCTATTTCAATATGATAGACACAAGCCTTTAGAAATGGAACAGCGCTTTGGTACACAAGGCACGAAAGAACAGACTAATCCCTTTGATGATTGCAAATGGAGGGTGACTGCTAAACACATGACTGGTATTCAGGATGAGAATGGGTTTTTAGTGTCTACCAAGGAAGAAATTCTTACAGTTTTAGAAGAATTTATTTCTTCCCAATTTAGTTCCCCTTTTTCTGCTTCAAGTGACATGCTCACTCTCTTTCATGCAGCTGATCTTCCTCGTTTGAATCCTACTCAGTCTGATATTATGGTAGGTAACTTCTCTAAGGAAGAATTGGCTATAGTCTTTAAAGGTTTAAGGGACAAAATGGCCCCGGGCCTGGATGGCCTACCGGGCTAATTATACAAGATTTTAAGGGATATAGTTCGAGATGTTATGATTGAAGTTTTCAATGCCTTTTTAGATGAGGATGGTATATCTGACTCAATGTATGCAGGGTTGATGATTTTTTTGTTTAAGAAGGAGGATAGGGCCTCCTTAAAGAACTGGAGGCCCATCATGTTGTTAAACTTAGATTTTAAACCTTTTGCCAAATTCCTGTGCAATAGGTTGCTCTCAGTTTTGGACAGTTTGATTCACCCCTCACAATTCTGCTCTGTGCCAGGGAGTTCTATTCAAGATGCCCTTATACTGCTTAGGGGATTATTTGACCAGAATTGTTCTCATAGTGCTGTAGGTTATATATTGAATTGTGACCAGGAAAAGGCTTTCAATCATATTTCCCAGGATTTTATTTGGCTCATTTTGTCTGCTTTCGGTATTCCGACTGTGGTTATAAATTGGCTACAGATTTGCTATGCTTTGGCTTATGTGTACCCATTTGTGAATGGTTGAGTTAGGAAAGCTCATTCTACAAGGAGTGGGGTCCGATAACGTTGCCCTTTGAGCCCCATATTATATGTTTTGGCATTGGATCTGATCTTTAGAGTTTTGCATAGCTCTCCATTGTTATATGGTATTGGTTGCCCGGGCGTAGGAGAGCTGAAGCTTATAAGTTATGTTGGTGACTTGTGCATCATCACCCCTATCATTAGTACTGGGGAATTAGTTTGTAATGTATTGGTTTCATTTTTATGTATTGTTGGTTCCAAGATAAATGCTCGAAGAGTTTTTGTTTATCTCTTTCCAGTACTCCTGCTTCTGACATGTTCATCGGTGATATACCGGTTTCACAGTCCCCCCAGAAAGTTTTTGGTATTTATTTTGGCTCTGGTGACTTAGCAGTGTATAATTGGGAATTGTACCTAAATAGAGGCAGGGATAAGGTTAGTAGGTGGCATAAATGGCATATGGGAAAACTGAAAAGGATATTTATTATTAAAATGTTCCTTTTTCCTATTTTTCTTTTCATCAGCCACATTTTCCCCTTACCTAAAAAATTTAAGATGGCAGTGTTGTCCTGTTTTTTTTTCTTGTTTTTGGGGCAGCAGATTGAACCCCATTAAACAGAATGTTCTTTATTTGGATCGAAGTAAAGGAGGCGTAGAGATGGTTCATCCAGTCGTTTTTGTTTTTTTCTGTATTCATTAATATGAATTTGAAACCTATTGTGCAGAATGTATGTAAGCCTTGGGACCCAGGGGTGGCCTTTGCTTTACAGGAAATTTTGAGAAAATTGCAAACATCTGCTTTTCTGCATAAAAATAAGAGGCGATATACCCTTTCTCCTAACTGGGGGTCTGTTTTTGACGCAATAAAAAAAGGGACTTGCAGGTCCAGGATGTTTTGTTGTTGTCTAGGGGAACTTTGTATGCTGACATTATGGATAAATATTTCACAGAATGGCCGGTTTCTAATTTTCCGTATTCTGATTGTGTCTATATTAGGGAGGCTTTTGGAATGAAGAATCCCCAAACACATGTGGGATTTAGTATGGCTAGATGCTCATGGATATATTAATACTGGGGGGAACCATAAGCACAAAGCCTTGACTGACAGATATTGTTTGAGACACTCTTGCACAATGCAGGTTGAGACAATGGACCACCTATATTTTGAATGCCCCTTTATTCTTGAATTTTGGAGTATCTGGCAGGATCATTGAAAGCTATACCCTTTTCAGTCTTTGTTACCCATACAGTTATATTACGGCATTTTCCCTCATACTTGGGCTGGGTACAGTACTAACACGCATAATGTTATTTCTGCTTTCCTTTTGTATTGGATTTGGCAGGTAAGATGCCACTTTTTGTTTCAACAGCAATATATTTCTGCATTGGTATTGTTTCATTTGATTTATAATTATATCTTTCACTTACAATCTATAGAATTTGTGTCTCTCAAAAGAGGAATTTGGGAAAGATATTGGCATCCGATTTTTTGAGATACTGCTTTCTTTTGATACTCTATATAGAGTGCATCTTTTTCGGTATATATGTTTTGGGTTTGCTTTCTTTTTAAGTGCTGTACTCGGTCCTTTTTCCTTGATTTTTTTTCATGTTTTTTTCTAGTACAGTGGGGGATGACTAGGTTGAAATGTATTTCCTTTTACTAAAGGAGCTTTTCTATGCTGTTGTGCTTATTCCAATGCTCAATTTTTGTTTGTTTTCTTCTATGATTTGTATGATGTAATGCTATTTTTGTTACTACTTTGTCTTTAAGTTAAAAAAAAAAAAGAATTTCCTTACTCTTTTAGTGGGGGGGGGGTCTATTTACGGTATTTATTACTCACATTTGGGGTCTATGTATGTTGTAATACTTATTTATGTTTTTACTGTTCCTTTTTTTATGATTTTGTATGAAGTAATACTATTCTGTACGTATTTTGTTTTTGAGCTTTAAATAAAAATTCCCCTACTCTTTCCCAGGGGGCGCTGTCTCTCTGCTGGAAGAGCAAGGGGGAATCCCAGTCAGGACATGGACATGGACAGAGCACGTTCTGCTCAACTTGTAGCGTAAGGGGAAATGGAGTCAGTTACCTTATATCCCAGAGGTAAGCGAGGAAGAACGGCTTCTGCAAGCCAAACTGGAAAACAAAAGGCAACATCTTTTACAAATGGTGTCCGAAGCTGAAAAAGAATATGAGGCAAATAAGTCTAAATTGGAGGAGGAAGGAAAACGTAAATGCTCTGAACAGAGCCCTTTACCCACCATAGGAAAGAAGTTTAGCCAGGAGACAGAGGGTGAACTTTCTCAACTGGCATCTCCATCGAATACTCCACTTTCACTGTAATTTCTTTTAACTGGCGCTGAAGCAGAATGGTCCCCTGAAATTGTGCTATGACTAGCCAGATGGAAGTCTGAGGGCGGACGGTGGATCTCTGACCCAACGATCCCTTTGCCGAGCGGGCCAATACAGAACCAGGAAGAGGCGTCGGAAGGACCTAGTATAACGCATGATACCATACCAGCTACAGCCATAAAAACACAAGCTGAAACTGCGTGAGACACGCATTTGTCTGACCTGCAGGACTCGGAACTTTTGGATGCTACTTCGCAGGAAAATAGAGAGGAACACCAGGAGGCACAGCTTGATTCCTCAGACCATAACCAAGGTATGATTTTACCATTACATACAGTGTCTGATATTGATGGGATGGAAATAATTGAAGGCCCGACCCTGATACCCAATACTCTTCTAGGAGGCTAGTTATGCTAGCCTCTTTAAACAGCTAAAAGAAGCTTTGTGGTGCGCTTGCGTTATAAAGGAGGGCTTGACTTTCCCCCTGATCACATATATGTGGACAAAGAATTGATTATTAACTCACTGTATTTTACACCAGCAGATGTGTACACATTTATCCAAGCAGCTGGTGACCAAAACTTTGATGTCAGCTTTAGATCTGCTGCTTTACTGGATACATTCTGGGCATCATACTATAGAGTTAAAGACACTTCTATTTAGAGCTATTTTCTGGTAATACCAATAACGAAACCCACCTTTAAGACAATAACTGTGCTATTTAGAAATGAGGGGGTTAATGTTAACAATATTGTCTATTGGTTAGAAAAATGATGCAAAGTGGATGGGATTCCAGACCCTATTATTGACGACAATGGGTTTTGGACTGGAGGCTGGAAATTTAGAGTTCAGTTGCGACAAACAGATCAGGGGATCCAGCATTTGCCGAACTGTTTCTTCCCTGGTCATGACTGAGGTATTTTGTTTTATCCAGGCCAACCATGCTCTTGTTATCAGTGTGGTTCTTTGTCACACTTGAATACAGACTGTGACAAAATGAAATGTTATCTCTGTTGGGCCCTCAGCCATACTGCAAATTTATGTACCATCCCCCCGTCCTGCAATCTATGTGGGGCGGAAGATCACTCTTTCAAATCTTGCCCATGGGTGGCACACAATACTTCATATTTTTCCAAGCAAGATTACTATATTTCACAAGCCACAAAAGGGTACAGGAGGGGAAGATATGATGCAAGGCCCCAGGCACCATCTGGGCCTTCTACAGCTGCCCAAGGTCCTACATCGAGCACATCAGAGGTGCTTGTAGCCCTGGTACCTCTCATGGCAGAACCAGAGGTAACCCCAACCTTTTGGTGAACAGACTTTGTAACTGCATCCACATGAGGTAGGTCTTGAAGTTAGATCGTGGTCTAGATGAACCCCTAGGTATTTAACTGAGTTAACCACCTCTACCTGTATACCAGAGAGGGTGGATAATTTGAGCAACACCCATCTTTCTTTACCTAGGTGTCTGGGGCCAGGTAGTAGAGCTTTTGTTTCTTTGGCATTTCAAAAAAAGTTTATTATTTAGTCGCCAAGTCTCAAGGTGTTAGAAATCACTATCTGGGGCAAGATGAATCTGATTTAGGTCAGAAGAGCGTCTGTAAAGAACAGCATCATCTTCATATAGTTGTATCTTGGCACCTCCACAGTTAACAGGCAGCTCTTTAATATATAATGAGAAGATCAGGGGACTGAGAATGGATCCATGATCTGCCCCTTATAAAGTCTTGCTAAGAGGGGAGGCAAGAACTTTGGTCTGAGTCAAGTCCTCCATTATTCTGCCACTGATGAATGATGACCTCAAGGACCTTGACCAACACAGATGTCAGAGTCTGACTGACCAGCCAGTACTTGTCTATGTCTGACCTCGCATCCTTTTTGAGAATGTACAGTATAACAAATCACTGCCTTCATTGCACATGGTAACAGGATTTAGTTATATCAGCTTTAATATTGTGATGGTACCTGAGTCATAAATTACAGTTACAAAACTGCCCTCAGACTAGGACTTGCAGGGTAGTTACTTGAGAGATAATTACCCACAGTGCACTGTGTTTGCAGGGCATGTTTTGTTTTGTTTTGCACCCACAGCTCCTTGGCACCTTACTCTTTCAAGCTCACCTTTACCCTCTGCCCACTGGACTCCCTTCACTGACCTTCAGTATCCACCGTCTAGACACCCCATGGCCCCACAGCTAAAGCTCCAGTCCATCTCATTACCCTACCCCATTGCTACAACAGGGAGGAGAGGAGGTTCACTGTCTCTGGCAACAGCTGGGGGGGCAAATCTGTAGAGTAATAGGGCTGTGGGGCATTGTGTTGGGGAAGGGGGCTAGGGTAATTATTTGAGGCCCAGGACAACAATTTTCCTTGTTCTAATGGCCAACACTGTTTGGTCACCCACAACATTGTTACCAGGTCAGTCACTGTAGCAGGAGTTTCTGCTGCGACAGCAGTGAAACCCTCCCACTGGAGTCCAAGCACGCTGTTTCTGGTAGTTCCTCTGTGTCTCTACTGAACTTTGGAAGGAAGACTGGCTCTAGCAGTGAGCTTGGATATCCTGCATGGTAGTACAATGTACAATTACCAGCACCATATTCTGATTCTTTATTGCAAATTAAACATAACAAACATTTTGGGTTAGCAAGTATTCTGAGGTATAGTGACACACGTCTGTCTAATATTTGTTTTTGTTTGTTCAATTTATTTACGTAGAATAGTTTAACATAGCTATATCTCATTTTCAGTGGGTTCCTGCTTCTGCCTCGTTTTATGTGGTCTTTATTACTTAATAAACCAGTGACTGTGGGGGGGTTTGAACCTGAGGTCTTCTGTTTCACAGTTCAGTACTCTAATCCCTAGACCAGGCTGCCTTCCCTATAATAATTTAAGGACTCAAACAGCAGTGATGCATCTGCCACTGTCTGCTTCTTGGATGATGTTAAGATGGCAAGTATTTTATTATGGATCTGTTTATTAGCACCGTGCTTGTTTTCAGGGGGTGTCTTGACTCCAAGTCACATCCAGGGTCCCTTCCTAGTCAGATCAGTGTTCCACCAACCATGGTGTCTTGTTCTCCTGTGGCAGGATACTGTTTCTAGCTCCCTCCCTTATAGCATGCTCTGGGCAAACATGGATCACCAGGATCCGGTTCCTGGAGGTTTGCCCTTTCGGAATGCCTGGTAGGTGGGGGTGGTGACAGACCTTTCTCTTCATCTTGCCACTAATGGTGATTTTTCTTCCCAGCCCACCTCCATCTGTGTCAGTGTGCATGTTCATGATTGTCCTAGAGCAAGAACACCAGGCAGTGTGTGGTCACCCACACTACCAACAATGCCTCTGCCAGGTGTTGTTCTGTGAGTGGTTCCGCACTGAGCCCTCATCCAAAGCGAAAAGCATCCTAACAGCTGCTCTGAATCCTCACTGCTGGTCTCCAATCCTGGTGTCCTGGACTCAGGGTGCAGTCTTGGGTCACCAGTTTGACAAAGCTGTCCCCCACCACTTAGCACCACAGAGCTTGCAACTGATTTTCTATGAGAAAAATGAATCACGTGACATCACATGAGCCAGAAAGTCAGAACACTGCCAATCTCATCTTACATAATATCACCAGGTTTTATTATCTCAGAAAATCAGTCAGGGATTATTTTCTAAATTTTGTTTGTGAGTGGTTGCACATGGCCAAACCAGTACTCTGTACAAGACATTTCAAATAATTTCAGCCCTGCCAAATAGAGTGTCAAACCCAGCCATAGCTCCATAGATGATTCAGATGGTATAAAGTGCATATGCATCATTGAATTTTGCCTTACACAAAGTTACTGAATGTTTGGTTTCTGTGCACAATTTTTTTTGTCTTATGCTATATCTGATGTGAAAATACTGAAGAAAAGAAGAAGAAGAATCAACATTTATAAAGTGCTTTTCATACACATTGTATCCCACAGCACTTTACAAACAATGCTTGACTGGTAGTGAAGTGACCGAACATGTAGCGGCGGCCACTTTGCACATCAAAACCCACACACAGCCTTGGACAATTGCATGAACCAGTTTTATGGGATGGGGAATACTGGCCAGGACACCAGAGAAAGTTCCCTACTCTTTGCAAAAAGTGCCTTGGGTTCTTTTACTTTCAAATGGACTGGAAGTGAGCTGGGACAGGGACATGTGGGGAGCAGAGAGGACAAACGTATGGGCAGATGGGCACAGGATGGCACATGCAAACTTCTCCTCTACAGTCCATGAACTGCCCATGGTGACAAAAGTCTCACCATATGAACATACGAAGAAGCCAGCAGAAGAAGGCCATTTGGTCTATCAAGTCTGCTCATGTTGCAGGGTCCACAGCTTGAGCTACTGTCCCTGCCCTCTCTTCCCTCTCTCCTCCCATCCTCCCTACCCATGACCCTTACCCTCCTCCTATACCTGTCCCAGCCTCTCTTAAAGCTGCCCACTGTCTTTAACAAGATTACCTCTTCTGGCAGAGCATTCCAAGTGTCCACCACCCTCTCTGTGAAGAAGTGCTTCCTGATCTCCCTCGTAAACCTCACACCATCCAGCTTAAGACTGTGCCCCCTCATGTTATGGTTGCCAGTCAGCTTAAAGAGACTCTCCTTATCAACCTTATTTATCCCTTTCAAGTACTTGAAGGTCCCAATCATGTCCCCTCTCTGTCTCCTGTCTTTCAGGGAGTACATGTTCAGTGCCCTCAACCTCTCCTCGTATGCCTTACCCTGCTGACCAATTGTCATCATTGTAGCCCTCCTCTGGACCTTCTCCAGCAGGTTAACAACCTTTTTGAGGTGTGGGCACCAGTACTGAACTCCACGCTCTAGATGCAGCCTTGCCAGTGACCTGTACAAGGGCAGTATAACCTCCTCTCTTCTGCTACTGATCCCCCTCGATATGCATCCCAACATCTTGTTTGCCTTTGCTGCTGCTTTCTTGCACTGCGTGGAGTGCTTCAGGTCACTAGTGATCATCACTCCCAGGTCCTTCTCCTCCTCCAATGCAGATACTCGGACTCCACCCATGCTGGAGCCTGGTGAAAAGAGATTATAGAGAAGGGGAAGCTGCAAGGTGCAATAAATGCTTGAGTGTGGTCGGTAATCATGGGAGAGCATTTGATCAGAAGTAGTCTTCAGAACAGAAGGTACAGTAAGCAGTGAACTCACGGATTAAAAGGAATATAAAACGGAACCATAACTGTCTTTCTGAAGTCCCATACCACTTCACTTAGCACCAATTAAAGATGCTCCCTCCTTAGATCAGTCCATTACAATTCTGTCAGGATAATCATTAAACAAGATGTAAGGAAAAAAATTGCTCAGCTTGAAAGAAGGCAGAGCTGCAGTAATATGCAATTATCAGCCGATTGACCTAGTCCTTAGAACTTGCAGATGAACAGTTCTCACACCCTAACTTTAAACTGGCTGTCATCTCATCACCACTTTTGACACATCATTCTATGGAAAGAAATCACTGACATCCCACATCACAAATGGAGAGCACCACCTAGTAACAGTTCTCTTAGAAGGGTTTCACAGCATAATTTGTAAATTAATTGGCACTTCCCAGTAAGAAGCATATACCTGAGAGGGGTGTATTCAGTTAAAATGTCTTTCATGGCACAGCTTGTGGCCATGGTGATCATAAACAGTACAAGACAGATTGGATGTACTGTGGTTTTGATTTAAATCATATCAAATATCAGCATTAAGTGTAGACACAGAAAAAGCCACATTCTCAAAATATAAAATGAAAAGCCTATGTCCCATTGGTACATTATTTTGAGGAACTGTTAGGCAGTGAACAGATTATCACACTCTGTACCTTGCAAAATACCAAGGTATATAATTTCTATTTAACACCATACTGGTGAACTTGCATGATGGAAAAATGGGCCATTCCATCAAGCTCATGAAGAACACTTAGGAAGCTACAGCCACCCCCAACGCATCTTTATCCATCCATGATTGGCATCAATTTTTGTTTCTCTTGTTTTCCCTATTTCTGTCCACCTTGTTCCTGTAGTCAGCAGCTCAGAGATGTGACTGCATCTGGCTGCGTTTAATTTTTCTTACCAAATGCTTATTGTAGTGCCCCAAAGTTGGGAACACAACAGAAATAAAGAAAAGTTGCCCCAGGGCAGTAGATAGGGCCCCTGTCAGTGTTTCCCCTCCATACAGCAGCTGCTCCAGAAAGAAAGTTTTCCCTGTCCTTCCCCTGGCCGCCTGGCCCATTCTAGAACCTCCCCCAGGAAGCAGCGCAAGCCAGGGGAGCATTTTTTGAGTCCAGCTTGTGCTAGGCTGTTGGGTTCTGGAGAGCATTGCCAGGGACATGCGTCCCAAATGCTGGCCAGTCCAGGTAGTTGAGCTACCGAGGAAGCAGGCAGTTGTTCGCTGCCGAGGATGGGCATAGAAGAGCCCAAAAGGGAGTGCTCTCAGGCACTCTGAAGAAATCTAAACATCCGCTCGTGGAGAGAGGGGACACAGGTAAGGAAGTGCAATACAAGGGCTTATCTGTAGTCTGACTCTCGTCCCTCGATGCAGGCATCGGGTCCATGAGTGTGCGGTGGTCCCACTGCAAACTTAAGTCAATTTCAGGCCAGTTCCCTGTGGCAGTGTGGGCTCAGTTCAACCCTGTTTATTGTTTCTTTTTTTAAAAGTAAAATGTTCGGTCTCACGTCAGCGGTGAGAGAAAAGCCACATCTAGAGAGAGAGAGAGACCGTCAGGCGTCCTGCAGTCCCGCAAGGTCCGCTGCCACCTTAGTCATCCACCCCCTGCCTGACTGAAGCCCTCCCTCTGCCAGCAAGCACTTGCCACCTCCCACAGCAGCTCTCTTCACCCTGGGCCAGGGCGGTGAGTTGGCGGCAGCACAAAAGAAGAGTACTGTCCACCTGGAATGCATTGACAGTTTTTATTTTTTATTTTTATTAAAAGCACCATAAGGGCACCAAAAGACAGCCAAGAGCTGTGGGGTGGGTCAGGAGTCTAATTTAAACATTCATTCCGGGCATGGTGACGCCCATGGGAGAGTCCAGCCTTAAGACCCATAGGGGGTACTCATAAATATTCATGAGGGGGGCTGAATATAGGTGGGGCAGCTCAAAGTGACTGACAGGAAGGCCTTAGTTAGGCATATTGAATAAAAAGGGCAAAGTTAGGCCCAAAGAGTTAAAAGGGCAACAAGATAGACCCAGGTTTAAAAGGGGCAAGTAGGCTCACAGTACTTAAATGGGCAGCACAGACACTAGCGTTTAAAGGGGCATTACAGGCCCACTAAAGATTTGAGGGGCAGCAAAAGCCCCAAGTAATTAAAGGGGCCCAGCAGAAAAACCCACAGCTAAAAGGGGCCAAGAGCAGAAAGGCCCATAGTAGATAGAGGGGCCCAGTAGTAAAGAGGGCATTTATCCTGAGGTTTTCCAGGGGTAGCCAGGTCCCAGTACCATACAAAACCCGCAAGTGTAATACTATTATCGAGGGTCAGTAAGAAAAGGGTGCCTAGCACACAACTGCCATCTAATGACTGTATCTGATGAAACTGTACATTGACTAGTATCTGAAATGTTGTGTTGATTGCAAAGTACCAAGACTGTATTGTTACTGGGATTCTGGTTATTTGCCCCTGCAATGAATAATTGCCCTGAACTTTGGTTATTTGCCCCTGCAACAAACAGTTGCCCTGCACTTTGGTGATTTGCCCTTGTTTCTGGTAAATTGCCTCAGCAACAAACAAATACCTTGGTGCAGTGAAAAGTGTATTCACTAGTGTTCATAGTGCCAACTGATTGTGTATGGACTCAATCTTCTGCTGCAACACCCCTGGTAGGGGTTGGTTACAGCTGAAGCAGTCTCCAGGCAATGAAGAACTTCACAGCAACACCTCTCCTTGTCATCCGCCATTGGTCGAAACTGACATAATCCTGTGTGACTCGCGATCGCTGGCTCCTGGTATTCTTGTAGTTTGGTCAGCCTGGAAGTGGAACATCCTGGAAAAAGGCTGGCCTATCACTCCTAGTCGTTCGCCGATAGTCGAGTCTGACGTGGCCAGTGTGTATCCGCGTCCGTCGGTTTGTTGTTTTTCTGGTTCTGGACATTACAGGACTCTGATCTTCATCCTGCGTCCTACTCTTACTGCTTATCTCTTCCTGCTCGCACCATTTTGTCTTCTTGGATCCAGCTTGATCTTGGTGGTCCTCCTGTGGATCTTTCACCAAAGAAGCTTCAGCATGCCTTCATCCTTGGCAGCCCTGGTCGAGGGTTTGTGTCAGGGAAATTGCAGCAGATCTTCATCCTTGGCAATCCTTGCAAGTGGATTCAACGCCAAGTACTTGTTCTTTTATCCTTAGCATCCCTGGTCAAGGGTTTGTATTGGGGAAAGTTCAGCCAGTCTTTGTTTCTTAGCCCTTGGCAGCCCTGGTCGAGGGTTTGTGCTGGGGGAAATTGCAGTGGATCTTCATTCTTGGCAATCTTTGAAGTGGATTCAACGCAAAGTCTTTGTTTCTTCATCCTTGGCAACCCTGGTCGAGGGTTTGTGCCAGGGAAGAGTTCCGCAGATTTCAGTGCTCTTGTGTGACATTATTCCGGCAACCTTAGAGAGTGGGTTGGCCGAAGAATCAGGGTCTGTTTAAAAATATCTCACATCCCCTCCAACCTCTCCTAGGTATCGCTTGGTACCAAGTAGAAACCCCATTTTCCTTTTTTGCCCATTGCTTTCTTTGCTCTTCAGCTGTGTGCATGAAGATGTAATAAAAAGGTGGACTTCCTTTAGCACCAATAGACTTTTAGTTGTGTTTTTTTCACTCAGCACCTCAGGGTTGGGATAAAGTGCTCATACAGCCTATATAGCAGTTATATAGGTTGTAGAGCTATTTATAGAGTTTTAGAACTATAGTACCTCTTAGAGTTTGCATTGCATAGCTATATGTTACTTGTTGCTACCTAGATATCCACAATGCTGTCCATACTTCCTGTTGTTTTTGTTGTTAGTATTTTCTTGTGTAACCATGTCTTCCTTCCCCTCCTGTCAAATAAACATCTTTGCTTCATCCGACCTCTGTGTATGACTCCTGCTTCTCCTTGTCGGGTGATTCCATCCATCCACCCCCATTTGAACCTTCAGCGGCCCCTTGCCATCCCATCTGCTGAGAGTGTCACCAGTGTTGCTGGTAGTGAGACAGTTACATTCACCACTTGAAGCGAAGAACCCCATAGTCTACCAATACAGCACCTTTACAAAACTTGGCATAGTTGGCTGAATTTAAAAAATGTTCCAAGGAGTCCAAAGCCAGAGAAGACACAGAGCAAGATGTTGCTGGGAATGGAAGGCAGCAGCGGACTATATGGAGGAGTTGGAAAAGGTCCAGGTTGGGTGCACCCATCACCTTTATCCTTGATGTATTACTTAGGAGCACCCTGGCTTCTGCAGTGTACCGGGGAGCAGAATAGTGGAGACTCCAGTAACTTGGAAGAGTTTTGCTCCAGGATGCAGTCCATGTTCCGGATGTATCAGACTCCAGAGTACCAAAAGGTAGAGATATTGATGGGACAGTTGAGAGGAATGGCCCATTGTGAGGTCCAGTCCTGGCCAGAAAAGCAGAAAGTCACTGCTGACTAGATCTTCCATCACTTGCAGCACACATTTGAAACTCAAACTAACTCTGATCTAATGTTACAGTTCTTTTCGCACACTTAACGGCCACAAGAGATGCTACGGGAGTATGCCTTGAGCCTGCAAGAGGCATTGAGGGTCACTAAGAGAATTGACTCAAGGGAGATCCAGGACCCTGATTGAACCTTGATGGAGAAGTTCATAGAGGGAGTGAATAATGAGTCCCTATAAAGAGAGCTCCGTTTGCTAAATTGGCAAGATCCCAATGCTTGTTTCCAGGATTTTAAAGAAAAGGCCATAATGATGTTGGGATCAGGAAGGACAGGAGAGGAAGTGGTAGCCTGTCAACAGAACATGATGCCCCAGTGTGCAGCGTGGCCGGAATACCCCATTGAATGTTTGGTACGGGAGAATCCGCAGCAACCGGAGGTATGTTCTGGAAGGCTACTTCACCCAAGGTCCAGGTATGAGGGAGCATCGTTGGGGAGTTACCCGAGCCATTTTCCAGGACTCTGACAGGGCATAAATCCAGCGGTCTCAGCCCCAAGCACCTCACCAGAAAGTGAAACAGAATCTAAGCCAGGAATGGACGGAACAGATCGCAGCTGTTACCCATAAAGTGACTGAAGTGTGCCAGAAGGTGCAGGACTTTAAAGACGGCTGGAAGAGAAGGCTCTTTACAGGACAACTGGAATGAAGAAGAAGATGCCTGATGGATACATTTGATGGCCAGAAGACACACATCCACAGAAGGCGTGATGTTGATGGACACGAGCCACAGCGAGGCCTTAGGAAAACTGACAGATAAGAGAATGAAGGGGCAAGGCACTAGCTATATGAAGACACAAGGAGAGAACTCGAAATAATTAATCAGAGTAATGCAGCAGTAAGAGTGCACTCGAGAAGCCAACCAGAACAGCAAGTTGAGGAACTTTGACAGGATGGAGTGGAATTGGAGCGAGAATGCGAATTCCTGAGGAAGACTCTCCAGCAACAAGAAAGAAAGGCCGAAGAACAGACCACATGGCTTGTCCAGTGCGAAAAAGAGAGAGACCAGGCCCACCAAGAAGTTGAAAAGCTCCAGTGCATGGTCGAGGATTTGAACAGAAAATGAATACAGCTACATAAGATATCACCGTAAGCCAAGTACCTCCAGTTGAATGATGCCCAGTCTCGAAGAGAGTCCGATCACCCCACTTCTGGAGTGCAGTCCAAATGTGAAAGGGTTGTCAGCCAAACAGAACCTGAAATGATGACCGCACCAGAATGATATGTTAATCCATGGAGGGCAAAGGAGAAGGAAGATATCAAATCCCAAAGCCTCTCATTGTCTGTGGAAGAACGTGTCATGCTGAAGAGAACAAACCAAGGAACAATCAGCTTTCAGAATGGGAACCAGAGCCTTACGTTGTTGTGGCCATACCCTGACCTCAAAGTGTACAAGATCCAGGCAGAAAATAGGAAGGGAGTTGAAAAGTTAGTAAATCAAAGTCGACTCAGACCATGTACACCTCAAGGAACTGTGAAAAAAAGGACTGACTTCGTGCCAAAGGAGAGGCAGGAGCATTCCATGGATGGACCCACTGAGCTACGGTCCCCAATGCAATGGTGTGGTGATCCTGGGTTCACCCACCCCATATGAACCCATCCTCCCATCCAGTTACTGAGCCCACAGTAAGCCCTATGCCTGTAGATTTTCAGGAAGTAGTGTGTGTTCCTGCTGATCCCATGGTCCCCCCAGATCCGTAGGTCACCGAGGTCCAATTTTGGTGTTCCCCAAAAAGATTCATGATGGAAGCCCTCCAGATCAAATCCACTCTTGTACAGCAGCCTAGTAAATTAACAGCAGACATAGTCATTTAAAGTTCTAAGTTCATTTAGAATTATAAACTTCATTTAGAGTTAAAGAATTTGGAGAGTTAAGATAACCATCTTAGAGTTCAAAAGTTACAAAAGTAAGAGAGATCTTTGTACAGCTAATAGATGTTGTGCTAGTGGTATAAAAAGAAAATTTTGGGGATACATAGGGACATGTATCATTTGGCGGGCCTGAATCTGTGGTGCCTCAAAGTTGCGGGCACAACAGAAATAAAGAAAAGATGCTCCAGGGCAGTAGATAGGGCCCCTGTCAATGTTTTCCCTCCAGACAGCAGCTGCTGCAGAAATAAAGTTTTCCCTGTGCTTCCCCTGGCTGCCCCCCAGCTGGGAAGCAACGCGAGCCAGGGGACATTTTTTTGAGTCTAGCTCATGCTGGGCTGTAGGGTACTGGCCAGCACTGCCAGGGACACGCATCCCAAATGCTGGCCGGTCCAGGCAGTTGAGCTGTGACAAAGGAAGCTGTCGTTAGCTGCCGACGAGTGGGCATAGAAGAGCCCAAAAGGGAGTGCTCTCAGGCTTATCTGTGGTCTGCTTCTCGTCCCTTGATGCAGGCGTTGGGTCCATGAGTGTGCGGTGGTCCCACTGCAACCTTAGGTCAATTTCAGGCCAGTTCCCTGCGGCGCTGTGGGCTCAGTTCTGCCCTGTTTATTTATTTATTTTTTAAAGTAAAGTTTAGGTCTCACATCGGCGACGCAGAGAAAAGCTGCATCTAGAGAGAGAGAGAGCACCAGTTCCCAGTCCGCAGGTCCGCTGCCACCTAGTCCTCTGCCCCTGCCTGCCTGAAGCCCTCCCTCTGCCAGCAAGCACTTGCCACCTCCCACAGCAGCTCTTTTCACCCTGGGCCAGGGCAGTGAGTTAGCGGCAGCTCAAAAGAAGAGTGCTGTCCACCTGGAATGCATAAAAGTTTATTTTTTATTTTTATTAAAAGCACCATAAGGGCGCTAGGAAATAACAGCCAAGAGCTGTGGGCAGGGCCAGGAGACTGATTTAAACGTTTATTCTGGGTGTGGGGATGCCCAAGGGAGGGGCCTGCTTTAAGGCCTTTAGAGGGAACTCATAAGTATTCTTGAGGGGGGCCAAATAAAGGTGGAGCGGCTCCAAGTGACTGACAGGAAGGCCTTAGTTAGGCTTACTGAATAAAAAGAGCAGTGTTAGGCCCAAAGAGTTAAAAGGGCAACAAGATAGGCCCAGGTTTAAAAGGGGCAAGTAGGCCCACATTATTTAAAGGGACAGCACAGACCCTAGCGTTTAAAGGGGCTTCACAGGCCCACTAAAGATCTGAGGGGCAGCAAAGGCACTAAGTAAATAAAGGGCTGCCTGAACTGACAAAATCTGATCCATAGCTTTACATGGCCCTCCTAGTTTTGCATTGTCTGCTAACTTTATTATATAATTTTGAACATTGTCTTCCAGAGCTGCAATAAATAATTGGAAAATTACTGGTCCCAGTACCGACTCCTGCGGCACCACACTAGTCACCTTCTCCATCTCCGACAAATAACCCCTTATAGAGACTCTCTGAGTTCTAAATTTGAGCCATTCATTTATCCAAGAGATTATATGCGTGTCAATTCTATACTTATTTAGTTTCTTGGCTATTGCTCAGTGTAGTACAGAATCAAATGCTCCACTAAATTCCAACAACAGTACATCCATTGGCCCACCCCCGTCTAAATGGCAACTTATATATTCATAAAAACAGACCAAATTTGTCATATATGATCTTCCACACTTGAAGCCATGTTGTTTACTGTCAAATGTTGGTATTTTTTCTAACTGAGCAATAATTTTCTCCTTCATTATATGTTCCAAGATTTTACATGAGACAGAGGTAAAGCTTATTGGCCTGTAATTTCCCATATTCATTTTGCAGCCTTTTTTATAAACCGGAGTGACCTTAGCTACTTTCCAATCATTAGGTACAATGCCTGGGTTTAATGAGCTCTCAAAAAGTATTTTTAATGGGACACTGATACTGGTTTTCATCAGTTTTAACATGGTGGTTGTAATATTGTCCAAACCTGGTGTGCTATGGTGTTTTAGTTTATCTGTGTTATAATATCCTCTAATGGTAATTCATGCTTATCATCAGTGATATTGTTTTTATTAATATAGTTATCAGTTTTTGGTGGGTTATAAATCGAGCAAAAAAGAAGAGTTAAATGTTTCACTATACTACGAGTCAGTTATTATTTCATCATTTATCATTATGGTTGTTAATTCGGAGTTTGTTTTCTGTAATGAGTTAACGTATCCATACAATTGTTTGCTGTTTGTTTTACTAGCCAACACAGCGAACTGTTCCTCAAACCTCCGTTTTGCTTTATTTTATTTTTACATTGTTTTTGAAAATCTTTGAAAGCTTGCCAATTTTCATTAGTACTATTTGGTTTATAAATTTTATATGCTTTGTTTTCCTTTTTTATTATTGTTAGGATGCCTTTATGAAGCCATTTAGGTTTCCTTCCGTTTTTATTGTATTTCTTAACACGTCTTACATGTTTATGAATTACAGAGTGTATGGCTTCCTTAATATATTCCCATCCGTCATTGTTTTTGTTTTGTAAAACTGAGTTCCAGTCAATATTATTAATATCCTTATTAATTCCCACAGTATTTGCTGTCTTATATAAGTACATTTCTGTACATCCATTCTGACATTTGTTTCTATATACTGTTGAAAAAGTGACACTGGCATGGTCGATATTACCCAAGGGTGCTGTAATTTCACACTTATTTATAAATATGTTTTCCGAAGCGATTACCAAGTCCAAGATGTTCCCCAGTCCAGTCGGTGACTCAACAAGTTCAATCAAATTGTTTTTGGTACACATTTCCATAAAGGATTTACTCTGTTTACATGTAGCCATACCGTTATCCCAATTTATATCTGGGTAGTTGAAGTCCCCTGCCAGAATTATGTCATTTGTTTCCATGGCTCTGATTATTTCTTCTAATATTTCTTGATTTATATTATATGGGGTATTTGGTGGCCTATAGCATAAACCTAATATGTGATCTCCTCCTTGTGTCTCTTGTATTTTTAACCATAGTGTTTCTGTTGAGGATGAATGATTTTTTATTTTGGATGAAATGCCCACTATATTTAATTGTTGTTTTGCATAAATAACAATTCCATCTACATTCTTGCTTTTCCTATCAGCCTTATAATTTGGTACTCTGAAATGCTTCTGTTCCAGGTATCATTTTCCCCCCACCAAGTTTCTGTTAACATGGCTGTATCAATTTTGTCTGTTAACAGTCTGCTATGCAGTTCACCCAGTTTCTTATTAAGGCTTCTTGCATTACACAGTAGATATCTAATAGGTTTATTTTTTATAACCCTTAAAGAGCACCTATCACATTGTGTGTCCCACTACCCCAGAAGAACAAGGAAGGACCTTTACCTTCCCCAAAGTTGGATCCTGCTAAAATTGGAATTAGTCATTGCCACCATTCCAGAAGGGAAGGGATCATGATTGGGCTCCGTGGAGCTGTTCAAGCGATCTCTTTCCACTTCCTAGTACAGCGATCCACCCATTTTTATTATGTCACTATATGGAGAGTGTGGGCACGCGCTCCAGAGACATGAATGGGGATAGTTTTTCAACACCGATTTACATGTTTTAAACGGTCACCACGAACAAATCAAGGGCACTGCTCAACTACTAAGGCCCTTGTTTGTTCAGCGGTACCCTTGTTTGTGGTGGCCATGTAAAGATCGGATGTTTACTTCTAGCAAATGGACAACAGACTGTTTTATTTATTATATTTTGATGTGTTAGTAATTACTTTCTACTTTTATAATAAAATATGTGTTAGTGCAGTGAAACAAGTGAGGTTTCACCTTTGCAATTCACACTTCTAGTAAAAAAGAATTCGGTAGAAGTCTGGTATTGTGATGTCAGAAACTGCCAGCTACTTAGGAGCCCAATGTATTTCAATGAGAAATTAAATATATTTGTCTATCTTTCTCAAAAGAAATATATACTTCTTTCAGCAAAAAATGTCTTGTATATGTTTGCACTATTGTGGTATATCAGTATGATTTTACAATTTTTAAAACAATAATCAGCTACTCTTTTCTTCTTCCCAAGTAAGATCTGGATATGAAGAAATGTCACCTGCTAAATTGTAACTAAAGCTCACGGGTTATCAAATATCACATATTTCAATTAAATATATATTATTTTGCTGGTAGAAAAGTTTGTTTCTCTATAAAAATCTGAAAACAGATTTGTAGTTTCCCATTGAAATACACTGTCAGCCTTGCCAGTAAGACTTTTCTGACATCATAATTCAAGCATTCAACTGGATTCTTTTTTTACTAGTAGCTGGCAAAGTAAAAATTAAATGATGAAAATGTAATTAAAGAAACAAATAAAAGCAAACATAATGATTACAGAGGCATCTGAAGGCCCCATCCCTTCATTCTTTAAGATATATAGCCTTACTTGGCATTTTCTTTTTAAAACATGTAAATCAGTGCTGAAAAAACAGACCCATTCATGTCTCTGGAGCGCATCCCCACACTCTCCATATAGTGACATACCATAATAAAAATGGGCAGATCACTGTATTAGGTAGTGGAAAGGGATCAGTGGATCAGCTCCATGGAGTCAAATTATGATCCCTTCCCTTCCAGAATATGGGTGATGACAAACTCTGCTTTTACCAGGATCCAACTTTGGGGATGGTAAGGGTTCTCAGCAGTTTTTGGTGTCAGCACCAGAAAAGGTGCTCTTTAAACTTGCCCCTCTGCCACCTTCCTGGAGCTGCCCCTGGTGTTTGTGTTCCCACTCGGTCTGAACAATTCATTGCCATCTACTTTATTTAACCTGAGGATCTATTTGTATATTTCAATCATGTTCCCTCTCTCCCTTGTCACCTCAAGAGTTTTAAACCGTGTTCCTTCTGTTCCCCTGTGCAATAATTAGAGTCACCATGGCTGCACTATAAACCTTGTTCTTTCTGTTCCCCCATGCAATAATTAGAGTCACCATGGCTGCACTATAAACCTTGTTCTTTCTGTTCCCCCATGCAATAATTAGTCACCATGGCTGCACTCTTCCTCCAGCAGCAGGGTGGGCTAATGGCTGCATTCAGAATGGATGCTGCAGATGCTGCTTATTGGTTGGTTGTCATGGGATGGATAAGTGCTGTGGGGGGGCCATGATATCACTCCCTGGGAGTCGACCACTTCATCTCCATGAGGCATGTGGCCTCACAGCACCATTGTACTAGTCTGAGGCTTGCATGTGAATTGCAGTAGGACTCACTGCCACCACACCACTGTGACTGCCCTAATTGTTTCCTTAATGGTGGATTTAACAAGTCCTGTACCCCTAAAACAAAAGTAAAAAATATGCAGCATTTCAGCCCCAGGTTGTCCCCAAACTGCTTATCTGCTGTTCAGAAAAATCCTATCCTTTTGTGCTGTGCTTCCTAACTGCACTTACTGTGCCATCCACCAGGATCAAGCACTCTATGTGAAGTTTCACAGTTTGCTGCATGACAAATTGGGGTAATTAACATTGGATTACATTGAGTTCCTGAAGTATAATGCAAGATATCCCAACAAAAACTCTGAATTATTCTGGTGAATATTACTGTAAGTCAACAGAAGGACATCAACTTGCAAAGAGCCAGACCTCATAGTAGCTTTCAATCAGTCCTGTAAAAGATCAGAACTAAACAATGAACAATACTCAAGTCTTTGCAAACATCTGTAAATTAGGTAGAACTAATTTTACATTCATCAACCCTCTAGTTCAGAATTTTTTTACTTAAAATGTTGTATTGTACTGGTTTGGTACAGACAGAAAAAGAAAAGAAACTACTTGGGTAGGATATTCAAAGGTGAAAATGCTGACACATGAGCCAACTGTTAGCTCTGTCAGTATTCGCTCATTTGCACAAAAACTCAAGCACTTCATTTTCAAAGGCGCTCAAGTTTTAATGTCAGTTTCCATGACTTGCAGCAGCTTGCATCAAAACAATTCCCACAGTGAAAGCAACACCATATTTGTTACTAATCAAAGCTACTGCTTTCAGCATTCAGATGCTGCTAGACTACCACCAGTGGCAAATGTTTGGGCCTGTGGCAATCGTGCATCTCAAGAGGGAATGACAACCCCTTCCGTTACATTTCGTGATGTTTAAATTTGGTATGCGTGGTCAGGCTGTGATATCCTCAAGATGAGAAATGTTTCATGGTGGCATCTTGTTTGATTATCGAGCTACAAAGAGCCAAAAAACAGAAAAAAAAAACACACTTGGTTTCCCTATACTTAACACTGTGTATTTTTTGTTCTCACCTACAATCTACATGGTGTGGAATTTTTTAATGAAATGTTCAGGGATGAAGGGGCCTATGCCAAGAGTGTGCCCTTAGAAGGTTTTGTGAAAAAATATTATATAGTTCCAGAGTTAAAATGCTTTTTTAGTTAATGTAAAAATGCGAATGGTAAAAAAAAAAAAAAAAAAAATCATATGTCCTTATTTTCATGACCTCTTGGGTGGAAAAAAAAAAGATGATCGTGACAGCCACCATTTTTTTCTTGTTACATTCACAAACATTTGAAAATACATACAAATTACATATTTTTAGAAAACAAACACCTGAACCTAGGACCAGGTTAGCTACATTCTTTTTTTGTTTGTTTTTTAAATTTACCAGAAATACCTTTCCTGGGCACCCCAAAATCCATGTTGCCCAGCTTAGTGAGGCAAGACATTAACCCACATTCTCTGCATGGTAACAACAGGATTTTCTTGAGTTCTGCAGTCACACATGGAGCCATGCTGCAGGGAAAGCAGTGAGCCTCCAATCCCCTGTTCTGTCTGATGCTCTATCTATTTATTATTTTTTATTTATTTAAGTCTAGGATTATAAATACCTTTGAGACACGGCTCTTTTACAAAGGTTCCACATCATTTACAGTCAATTGCAATACATCACAATACAACAAGGGGAAATACAAAGGAATTGATTGGAAAGGCTGGATACAAGACAGAGAGCAGAAGGTGGCACAGAGGGGATGGTGGATACCACCAGAGCGAGGGGCAGCCAAAATGGCACTTGTCAAACATACAAAGGGGCATAGAGAGTGAATATATAAAGACTCTGACGACCTGGATGACCTTGGTCCATCCCTCCAAGAGGACATTCTCATTATGGAGGACTGGCTCACGGAGAATCAAATGGTCCTTAATACTACCAAAACTAAGGCTATGTTGTTTGGACCCAGATCCCTTGGCCTAGACAGAACACAACTCCTTCAACTTACTTCCAAGGCGGGTAACAAACTTGAAGTGGCTGCCTCTACAAAATACTTGACCTTACCCTGGACCAAGGCTTTACACTAAAGCAACATGTTGATCAAGTCACAAAAGTTATCCATGACAAACTTGGTACACTCTATCGGATTAAGGATCAGCTGATCCCTGAAGCCAGGACTGCCACTGCCTCATGTGTCTTACTCCCAACAATCACCTACGTTGCCCCAGTACTGCAGGGGTGGGCCAAGCTGGAGTTCAGCAAGTTACAGATCTTGTACAATAAGGTGACCCGTTTCGCCACTTAGCTCCTCACCCCCTCCAAGCCTCACAGGGCTCATAACTGCTAAGCGAAATACGCGCAACCTACAGACATCAGGCCAAACTCTCCTAGAGGTCCCTAGGGTAAGGACCAAGGCAGGGGACAGGTCCTTTTCCCACACTGCCCCTTTCCTCTGGAACAACCTTCCTCTGGAGGTTCGGGAAGCCACATCATTAATGTGCTTCCGAACAAGACTCAAGGCTCATATGCTTTCTACGAGTCAATGCCAATGATATGTCACCCGACACCTCCACACTACCTGCCGGTCAGAGCACTTACATCGCTACCACCTGAGCTGGCAGGACTAACCCTCTCAGTTGTCTCTCCCCCTAAGACTTGTTTCTTTTCTAAGAGGGTAATTGTGACTCAATTTAATCATAGGCTCTCCTATACTGCACACCTCAATAATCAATGCAACATGCTATGTAATATATCACTGCCATATACATATGTTAGAATGTCGCATGCCAAAGCTGAATCTGTACTAACTGTTTTACCATGTTTTTGTTCTGTAACTCCCAGGTCACCCCTGAAAAAGGGACCTCTGGGGCCCAGTGGGCCTACCCGGTCATCAAAATTCAATAAATAAATGAACAGTACGGGGGGAAGTGCTAGAGTGGGGGAGGTGGAGGAAGGGGAAAGGAAGGGGGAGGAAGGGGTAAAGAAAAAAGAGGGGTAGAGTATGATATGTGGGGTAGGGTAGGGTATGAGAAGGCAGGGCAGGAAAGTGGGATTGGCCAGTGGGATAAGTGCCTGGTGTTGGTTTGAAGAGGACTAAAGGGGTCAGTTATATGTTGCAGTCACATGAGCTGATAGCAATGAGATGGCAACAGAGCGTGGCTTTGAAAGGGCCGAGTTTTGTCATGGAGGAGATGTCCGGACTGAGTTTATTTAGCCAGCAAGGTCCCCTATGGGCAAATGATCTTTGACCCTGGGTGGTGCAGCAGCGGGGGACTTGGAGGAGTTGAGTTTCAGATTTTCTGGTGTTACGGGTATTCAGGCAGGGTTACAGTAGAGCTTGGACACTAGGAGGTGCGAGGCCCATGGCAGCTTTCTTAGTCATAGTGCATGTTAGATACCTTATATGGTTGGAGAGTTGTAGCCATCCGGTGTGTGCATATAGGTCACATGTATGTGTCAGACGGTGGGCACCAGTGATGAGCCTACAAGCCTTGTTGAGAGATGTCAAAAAATTTGTAGGAGCACGGTGGTTGTTGCACAACCGTAGATGATTAGGCCGTAATCAATGATGGAGACCACCGAGCTCTGGACAGCGATCCTCAAGGCATCTGATGTAAGGTGGCATCTGTGGTGGTAAAGCAAGCCAAGGCGCATATTTGCAGCTTTGGCAACACAGTCAATGTGGGAACCATATGACAGGTTTGGGTCTAGACAAATCCCGAGATATTTAAATGACTGAACCTGCTCAAGGGTGCTTCCATGGCTAGTAGTGACGGAGAGAGGATGGAGCCTGTGCTGCTTTCGGTGGCTGTTGAAGAGCATAACCTTGGTTTTATTATGGTTTAGGACAAGCTTGTGCTTGCTAAACCAGTTTTCTACAGTGGCAAAGCCTTGTTGGAGATTGTGCTGAAGCGGTTCAGGTTCCTTGAGAGAGGTGAAGATTACTGCATCATCAGCATAAAGAATTAATTGCTCAGGACAGGATTGGGGAAGTGTGTTCAAGAAGAGGCAGAACAGTAGGGGGCCCAGAATTGATCCCTGGGGGACTCCAGAGTGGACTGGTCTGGCATCAGAGAGGACCCCATTGATTTTCACTCTTTGTGTCCAATTTTCTAGGTAGCTACTGAGCCAGTCGGTAGCGTCGGGGGAGAGTCCGGTCAACCGGAGCTGTTCAATCAGCAGATGATGATGTATAGTGTCAAACGCTTTTGACAGATCGAAGAAAACGGCCCCAGTTACTTGACCATTATCCAGAGTGGAGTCTAATTTACCGGTGAAATCTAGTAGGGCTGTTGATGTACTGTGGCCTTTCCTAAAACCATGCTGTTGCGGACATAAGATGTTGTATTTTTCCAAGAAGTCAGTAAGTTGATCTGCCACAAAGCGTTCCAGTGCCTTTGAGAGAGGAGGGAGTATGGAGATAAGACGATAGTTACCATGGTATGTTTTATCACCGGTTTTGTAGACTGGCATAACAGTTTCAGCTTTCTATAGGTCTGGAAATTGGCTGAGACTAAGGGAGAGGTTGAAAATATGAGTAAGTGGACCAAGGACCTCGTCAAGGGTGAGAGATCGTAGTTTGAGGTCGAGCGAGTCCCCGCTAGCTCTGGACTTGGATATTGCTTTGCCGATATAGCTGCATGCTGCTTTACAATTTGGAAGTAGAAAGGTGGGAGATTTGATGGGGTGGGATAGCTACGGTGATTAGGGGAGTCGGGCTCCAGAAAAAAATCTGTGGGGAGAACACTACTAAGGTCAGTGAAGGCATCATTGAAGGTGTTAGCAATGACCAGCGGATCAAGAGTGATGGACCCATCAACCTTTAGCATCGTTGGAGATGATATTGGCTGCTTCCCAGTGACTTCTTGAATGTTCTTCCAGAATTCACTGCCATTGCCCCAGGCATTAGAGAGAGCTTCTATATAGTACATACTTTTCCTCAGTATGATGGATTTTGTACAGAGGTTATGTGCATGTTTGTAATTTTGAATATCAGTTTGAGAACCAGAGGCCCTAGCAAGGGCCCAGAGGTGGTCCCTGGATTTCAGCTGTACCAGGAGCTCACCATTTAACCAGGGATTTTTTAGCGCCTTCACTTTTCGTTTTTTGTGGGGGGCGAAGGAGTCGCAGGCAGCACTGAATGATGAGACAAAGTAGTTGAGAGCTGAGTTGACATCCGTGGCTTTGTAGATGGACAACCAATCATACTGATTAAAAGATAATTTAAAGTGGATGAGCCAACCATGAGGGAGAACTCTGCTTGTGATGACCTTAGGCGGTGGCTTGAAGAATTTGTTTGACCATTGACAGGTAACAGGGGAATGATCACTAAAAGAGTCAGGGTGCATGGAGGTGTTTGAGATGCGGGAGGAATGACTGGTCAGGATCCAATCCAGCAAGGTGCAAGTGCCTGTTTTGTATTTTTTTCTTGTGTGGGAGAGCACCATCTGTGTGAGGTTTGCAGCCGAGATGGCATCCCTATAAGCCTCGGCATCAGGTGCATGCCAGTTAATATTAAAGTCGCCAAGGGTGATTGTCTCAGAGTCCATTGGTAGGGTTCTGATGAAATTTAGAGTGGAATTGAGGCTTTTCCCTTGGTCTTTAGGGGGGATGTACACAGAGACAATAGTGAGGGCTTTATTGTGTGCCCCAAGGACAATTTTTATTGGGAGAATCTGGGCTGTGGAGTTGTGGGGAGGGGGGGGGTTGGAGATGGGGAACCCCATGAGACAGTCCTTGACGTAGATAGCACAACCCCCTCCTCTTCTGGAGATGCGATCAATCTATCTATCTTTCAACTTAATTATTTAAGTGGACTAGGGTGCCCATTCCTGGTATTGTTTCTTTCTCCCCATCCCTTCCAGGTTGCCCACCTCCCCTTCCCAGTATTTATGTTTTTTTTTAATTTAATATAAGCAGACCAGGGTGCCCATCCCTGATACAGCTTCTCTTGACCCCCCGCCCTACAGGTTGCTCACTCTCATTTGCCAAATGTAGCTTGACACTGGAGTGTCCAATCCTTAGTGTCAGAATGTGACCTGAAAGAAAAAAAAACTGTGTCTCAATGTTTTTTTTAAACCATGTAAACAAGGAAATGGTCCCTCATCGATCTGATAAGAAGGCTATGTTGAATTAAAATGTTATGAGTGTACACTGAAATTTGTCTATGCTTGCGTGTAACTTTGGCAATTTTAAATATTTTGACCCCACATTTTCAGTATAGCCATTTATTCATATAGAAACATAGACTTTGACGGCAGATAAGGACCGCTAGGCCCATCCAGTCTGCCCATTTCCCTACCTACAGGATAGGCCGCAGATCCTAGTTAACCAACAGCCTATATCTTCCTGCCCCCCACAAGAATTGCCTTATGTCTGTCCCATGCATTCTTGAATTCTCCCACAGTTTTAGACCCCACAACTTCCTCAGGAAGGCTGTTCCATGCATCCACTACCCTCTCTGTGAAATAATACTTCCTCACATTGCCCCTGAACCGCCCTCCTTCTATCTTTAAATTGTGTCCCCTTGTTCTTGCAAGTCTCTTTTTCTGAAAGATGCTACCCTCTTGGACTTTGTTGATTCCCTTGAGGTACTTGAAAGTTTCTATCATGTCCCTCCCTCTCCCTTCTTTCCTCAAGGATATACATATTAAGCTCCTTTAGTCTCTCCTCATACGGCTTCTCTTGCAGACCGGCACTATTTTAGTTGCCCTCCTCTGGACTGCCTCTATCCTGTCTATGTCCTTGCGGAGATGGGGTCTCCAGAACTGGACGCAGTATTCCAGATGGGATCTCACCAACTGTCTGTACAGAGGGATAACAACTTCCTGTTTTCTGCTGCTGATGCCTCTCCCTATACGTCCCAGTATACCCCCAGCCCTCCCTACTGCCTTCTCACATTGCTTGCTAACCTTAAGGTCATCTGATATGATCACCCCAGGTCCCTTTCCTGTTTTGTTGTTGTTACTACCTCCCACCCATTATGTATTCTTCCCTGGGTTCTTGTTTCCCAGGTGCATTATTTTGCACTTTTTGCATTGAATCCTAGCTGCCATACGTCTGACCATTCCTCCAACCTTGCCAAGTCCCTTTTCATCTTTTCCACGCTCCTTGTGTATCAACCCTGTTGCAGATCTTTGTGTCATCTGCAAAAAGGCATACTTTTCCTTCCAGTCCCTCTGCAGTGCCACTGATGAAGACATTAAAAAGGACTGGACCCAATACTGAACCCTGCGGTACCCCACTAGTAACCGCCCTTTCATCAAGTGGACTCCATTTACAGTTACCTTCTGTGTCCTGTTGTCCAGCCAATGTTTTACCCAGGCTACCACCCTGGGACCCACTTCCAGGCTGGTTAATTTGACTAATAATATTTTGTGCGGGACTGTGTCAAATGCCTTACTAAAGTCTAGGTAGGCCATGTTCACAGCCCCTCCCTGGTCTACTACTTTGGTCACCCAGTCAAAGAAATCTATTAGATTCGTCTGACTTGACCTTCCCGCTGTGAACCCATGCTGCCTTGGATCTTGTGCTCCACTGACCTCTAGGTACTCAACTATTCTTTCCTTCAGAAGTGACTCCATCACTTTCCCTACCACAGAGGTCAGACTGACAGGTCTGTAGTTTCCTGCCTCTGTCTTGGTCCCACTTTTGTGAAGGGGAATCACATCCGCCTTCCTCCAGTCCTCGGGTACCACACCATCCTCCCATGATTTATTAAAAAGAGTAGCCAGTGGTTTCACTAGTTCCTTCCTTAATTCTTTTAGAATTCTGGGGTGAATTCCATCAAGACCCATTGCTTTGTCCGCCTTCAATTTTAGGAGTTCTTGCAGAACTTCTGTGAAAGGACTGGGATCGACCCCCCTATCAAGAGTGCTTCTGTTAATTGGATTAGGCACTTCCCCCTCCTCTTTTGTGAATACTGAGCAGAAATATTGGTTCAGTATTCCTGCTTTTTCACTGTCCCCCTCTGCCCACCCACTGTTCATTCTATTCAGCCTCACTATCCCTCCCTTTGTCTTTCTATGCTCGCTGATGTACCTATAAAAGGTTTTATCCCCCTTCTTAACTGAGTTGGCTATCTTTTCCTCAGTTTGGGCCTTTGCTATTCTGACTTCCCTCCCTGCTTCTTTCTGCCTTAACTGGTACAGCTCTCTGTCCTGCTCCTTCTGTGTTTTCTTATACTTCCGGAATGCTATCTTTTTCTTCCTGACTTTCATAGCCACCTCTCTTGAGAACCATAGTGGCTTTTTCTTTCATTTTGATTTGTTTATTTGCTTCACACAAAGGCTTGTTGCCTCTGTGATGGCAGTTTTGATAATTCCCCATTGTTGCTCCACACCTCCTTCTAGCCTGTTTGCTAGTGCTTTTCTGAGGCACTCTCCCATCTTGCCAAAGTCAGCCCTCCTAAGGTCCAGACACTGGACCACTTCATTTTCAAAATGTTTACCTTCTGCATAGTCATTTTTCCATGCCACTTCATAAATGTGATGGTCACTTTTTTAAATCTTGGATGAGACTTTTTTTGCAGTTCTGGTGTGAAATGATACTTCAGACAATATACTATTAATGCTACATGTCATGTTTATAAGGGGAGTCATAAAACCACTATCTTTAAAATTTGGGCTCAAAATTTAAAAAAAGTATATACGTATATATACAACTGCTGAAAAACTCTGTGTGTAGTGCCAGTCTTGACCCCAGCAGGTATGCTTTATGATCCTGTGTTGGAGAGCTGAGTTTGGGGGTGAGCTCAGTGACCCATCTGGATGGAGTGAGGATGGAGGGATACCGCTGTTGTGTGACACATCCCTTCCCTAGCCAGGGAATGCAAGATGCAGGGTTGTCTGCACTGGCCCTGATACCATATAGTGAAGTTAGTTGTCATATTGGCAGAGGCACCTGCACCTCTCCACCCATGGGTGGCAGGGGGCCCTGTGCATTGGCGGACAGATAGACTCTTTGTCCTGTGTATCTGTATCTGCTGCCAAATGCCGGGGGTGGGAATGGGGGGTTCCATGTCATAACCACGATCATGAAAAGTGGATTGCTGTTTCTGCGAGTGTACATTGCTGAAAATCAATTTCAGCAATGTACACTCATGGCGCATAGCAAAAGGGTGCCGGACCATCCTACTAAACGATTCTCAACTCCAGGGGGGTGCATGTCAGGGGTGTGCAAAAGACAACAAGAACAAAAATTCCTGGACTGGCTCAAAAAACGAGTGCGCGTGCCCAGAACCAAACCCAGCACCCTCCCAACCCTAGCCTGCCACTAACCCATCATGCCACACGGCCAGCTCGGCAGCCCACCGCCACACTGCACCCCTACAAGCCCCCCTCCCCTTTTTGCCTGGCACACAATGTGGTCCCTCCCCTCCACACATGTGTATATATAGTGACATCCTGTCACTATATTCATCAACCCCTATCCAGCTGCCTTCCCTGCCCAGTAGCCCTGTGCACAGATGCTGTGATTGAGTTGCCCTTTTTAAAAGAGCTCAATTGTGGTCACCATCATAACAGGCTACCAATGGGGGTGACAGGCTAAAAAGACTCCGATAATGTGAAAGTTATCTGGGGAGATCGCAGCCCACTGCATTTAATTGTACTGTACAGGACTCCACATTTAACTATTGTGTTCTCAACCTTTTTCTTCAAACTGTCTTCCTATACATACAGTAGTTCATTTACTGTCATGATTTCTTTCCAGTTATTGTATTCCCCCACCATTCTCACTTAGGTTATTTTGACCCCCCCTTTTTTTCTCCCTCTAACGCTTTCTCAGTCCCTCCCCTTTTTTTTCCTTACATCGCCCTACCTCATACTGGCACAGTCACTCTTCACACAATCACTCTCTGTTCTTTCAGATCTCTTTGCCTCTTTACTCTTCCTCCCTCTTTTTCAATTCTTTAAGAGAAGCAATGTAGCAGACTTATTCTTTTCTCTCTTTCCCTTATGAATTTATAAAATTGCTTTATAATTTATGAGTGAAAAGAATACTTTTTTACAGAGTGTGTTTTGTAGTACTTTTACTGTCTAAAAATCATATAAACATTTTGTAAAATGGATTTGAATTTTACTGTCTGTATGTAACCTAGGAATGCTAACTGAGGTTTGAATCCCACTACACACCAACATGTCAATCATCCATAATGGTCAAACATAATTGGTCTAGACCATGACATGGGGGTACTTAAGGACTGGGATTACACCAGAACCCTGCTCCCTGAAGACGACTATGGTCAAAGCACCGGGACAGTTGGTGTATCAGCTAATTACTGCACCATGCCTTTTTTGCACTGATTTTTGATATCAATAAAGTCTACAGCTTTACTCACTAAATCCATGGCAACGGGTTTCTTGAGTGCGGTAGCTATGTGCCTGCTCTTGTTATCAGCAGCCACATGGAAGCATAGGGACCAGAGTGCCCTATGCTTCCACAGTCCACCAGACAGCCATATGAATTCCTGACATCTGTCGCTGCTTAGAAGTGCAGGGGTGACAAGGGTCCTGCCCTTAAGTGGGCAGATGAACCCTTGCATGGCACAGAGTCCAAAGGGCTCTGCACATCTGTACCTGTAATGAGGATTCGATTCTACTGTCTCAAAAAGAAAGGAAATTCTTTGCAAAAAGCTTCATTAATGCACCAGTTAGGGTGACTTAATGCCATGAAAGTAGGAAACTGTGGCATTAGGGTTTCCAACACTAACTCACCAACCCCATCTCCCAAGCAGCAAAAGGAAAAAATCATTAGGGTTTGGTGTCTCAAGAGTCTTGGTGAATAAAGGGTGTGGTATTCCTTGGGGTTGTCAACCCTAATGCCCACCCTGTTCCCTGAGCAAACAAGATCACACATGATCAGAAAGCTACAACAAATTGTTTTGGCAACATGTGGAAAGAGATACTTTTCTACCTTTGAAGACTGTATTACTGTGAGGCACTGGCTTGGCGCTGTACCTTGTGCTTCAAACTACAGGCTATGGTCTGGAGGGGAAGGGTGAGGATTAGGGTTCACAATCCCAAGGAAGACTCCCACCACTTATTCACCAAGACTCCAGAAACCCAAAAAACCTAATCGGTTTTCCTTTTGCTGCTTGGGGGTGGAGGTGGGGAGTAAGGGCTGGAAACCCTAATGCCACCTTTCTGTACTTTTGTGGCATTAGGTTACCCTAACTGGTACATTAACATGTTTTTTTTGCAAAGAATATGAAATGTACAGTGCATATCATGAAACGTGCCCCCAGAGCTATCACAGGTATGTTGGATCATACAGGAAAGGTATTGGATTCCCCCACTGAACTGTTTCCATGTCCAGTACTGGTGTGACAATGGTCTTCTCTCAACAGTAGCCAGGCAAAAATGTTTCCTATGGTTGGGGAACTATCTGTCATCAGAAAGGCATTTCTCCAAATATTTAGGCAGACACTTGGGGATCCAGCTATATCGTAAAGTAGCATTCACTACACCCTTAGGCTAGCAAACTGGATGCTTTGTTTATCTGAGTTTTAAAAGGTGACATTTTTAAATTTTTTTATGGAAAGTACAATCCCTACAACAGTGCTATTTCCTTAAAAAAATTCTGTGTCCTTATATCCAGGTAATTCAGTTAGCATCAGTTACTCAGTGAAGGAAAGCTGTCTGCTGCATGTAAACAGTGTCTACTTCTTCCACAATCATCAGATAAGAATGAAACAGAAGCACTAGCCTGAAGGTGTCGCAGCACAGCTGTAGCTCACAATACCAGTGACTGGGCTTGGGAATGAGCTGAGGGTGCTGGGGGGGAATGGTTGAACCAGGAAAGGTACACTATGCCGAACCTTGTTTCCAAGTGTGACCTGGGAACACAAGGAAGTTAAGTGACTAGCTCAGGGTAGGTGGTTGGAGTCTTCCCATGGCATGCAAGTTGGGGCTGTGGGATTCAAACCCAGGTCTCCAGGTTTATAGCTCCGTGCCCTAAACCACAGTGCTATACTGCCTCCTGCTAGAGGACCAGTGGGGAAGTACATCTGAGCACCCCATGGGATGCTCACTTCCTCAGGATGGGAGCATGTCCAGTCTGCACTACAAGAGCCCCACCCAAGGACAACAGGTGGAACTACTCGGCTATTGACAGATTTGGGGAGAAGAGAGGAAGGAGTTTTGAATGCCTTCCATGCTAATGCCCATTGCTTATTACAGTGTACACATTCACAGCTGGTATCTTGGGGAAAGCAAAAGAATGGAAACACCTCCAGCCAGCAGGATGGAAGCAGCAGCACACTCTGACCCTACTACAGAGGGTAAGCCACAGCACAGGTAAGGGTCCCCCTGGGTTGCAGTGTTGAGTGACAGGGCTGAGTGGAGGACAGGAGGTAGAAAGCATACATAGCCGGACAGCAGGGTCATAAATTGAAAATGAAAAATAAAAGATAAGAATGACAATCAAATAAACATAGCCTTATATTCACACCAGTTGTTTTCCAAAATGAGGCTTTCCTGCAATGTTTTTTAGCCTGAAAATGAAGTTAGAAATCTACTTCTGGGTATCATTGGTTTATCTTTATTCAGTATTTGCATTATGTCTGCAAGCAACCATGTCTCCTCAGTATTTCTATTTATTTATCCAGGTGACTGGCCCATCGGTGCAGCAATAGCACTACCACTCACAAACGCTGGTGACATGGGTTCAGACATGAACATAGATGCTTGGGAGGACTGGCGTGGGGGGAAGAGGTTTGAGCATCCCAGAGGATGCTCTCTTCCTCTGGGGAGGGACAGCAGTGAGCTCCAATGCAACTTCACCATCTGAGTGACCATAGGTGATGATGTGGCTGGAACAGCGGACTGGGAGGGGGACGCTCTCCGACAGCAGACATAAGCATGCTCAGTATGCACCCATCATACTGTCAGCTCTGCGGAGCATCCGCAGGTGAGGGCAAAAATGGAGGATAAGAGCACTGGCAGCATGGCACTCGCAGTTCCCTACAGACCCCTCACCACCTTCTGGATGCAGGACCCACTGAACCAAGCGAGACACCTGAGAGGACTTGGGGTACCCCTGATGGCCCCACCGTAGCAGGTAAACTATGGAGAAACAGGTAGATCCTGCAGGAAAGTCCCAAAGATGGTGCTTGATGGGGTTGGGGGTGTTTAGAGCAGAAGGGGGCAAGCCAGGTGAAGGGGGGGTAAATAAAAAAAGCCATTTGCCTAGGGTAGCCCAACTGAGATACAGCATCTCATTTTCAGTGTGGACTAGCTTCCATCCAGTTTTATAGGTGGAAGGACTGAAGCGCATGAAAGTCAAGTGACCCGCTAAGGCCACACAGTTAGTCTGTACTGTATTTGTTGCATGTCTTCAACCTGTGCCTTAAGCCTTCTTGCCCTGTGCCCTGACCACCAGAACATGCTGTAGTTTAGGCTTTAACATGGCATTTGTAATCTAATCTAGGAGTAACTAAGTGACAGTCGGACGTAGGATTCAGAATTTCTATTTAATGTTTTGAGGCAAAAAGAAGTTTCATTCAGTTAGCTCTGGTTATCGTAAACAGAAACCTCAGCTGTGATTTGGTGACTCGTAATGTGGTTAACCAAGTTTCTTCATTCCTTCTGTATTTAAATAGCAGCCCCTCCCTTGAATACCTAAGCAGCTATGCTAATTGCACTGAATGTGTTGCTTCACTGCTCTACCCTTTAGGACCATCCCAACCCTTCCCTTTTTTTCAGTCCTTAATGTGATCTCAACCCTTTCATTAATTGTTTCTAAAGGTTACACTCACATGTTGGTCTACAGTTAACTTGTTTTATAATTACCAAAAAATTTGGTGACACATAAGAGTTACAACTGATACAGCAGCTTTCTGCATTGTTCAAGGCACCTCACAAAATTTAATGTACAATTACAAATCTCAAATCAGGTAGTCACTGTAATAAATACACATTCACAAAACCAGACACTACTGCATATCCCGAATGCTTGACTGACACGAAAAGGTTTTCAGTAACTATTTAGGTGTCATCAAGGCCTTGCAGTCCACTATGGAGAAAACTCCCCAACACCCCAACATGTAAAATAATACAGAACTTCAAATCACTGCATCAGTAGACAATGATAAGCATGCTAGAGTGCTTTCTGCAATGTTAATTTTGGACATTCACTCTCTCTGTCTCACTGCCAAGACTACCACCTTTGCAATATGGTGCGACAGAGCTCAACCATATGCCATAAGGAATACAAACCCTGAAACAAGAGTTGCCAGATGAAAACTCGTCCTATGCATTAAGGAACTTTATAACGGGTTGGGGAAAACGAGCCATGCCATTGGTGGAGTGGCTCTGCATGCCCATGGATTAAGTTAGCATTAATCCACAGTTGTGCGGAGTGACTCTGGAGATCTGCCACTGGGTCTCCTCCTCCTCTGCATTACACAGCAAAGACTGCTGGCATCCATATGCAATGCCAAGTAAGTGATTGGAACTACGAGTGGCAGTATCTCTGCCCATAACAAATATTCTTACTTTGTGACAGTGAGCAATGAATTTCTTCCCTGTTTCCTGCTCCTTCTCTATCTGTGTGCTAAGGATCCCCCCCCCTCCCCGACAGAGCAAGTCATAAAGGTCCACACACTGCCACATCGTGATTGGCAGAGGGAGTGCACAATTGCGACAGTTTGTCTGTGTACGTCTGTCTCTTCACTTTGGACGAAGTGATCGTGATGGAGACTCACAATGTCCTATGTCCTCCTTATCTGTGTCTTACTGTACCCCCCCATTCCACATTTTATTTCCCCTGACCACCTGTTAATCATCATGGATGAGAGAGAAACATAGAAACATAGAATTTAATGGCAGATAAGGACTGCTTGGCCCACCTAGTCTGCCCATTTCCCTACCTAATGGATAAGCTGCAGATCCTAGTTAACCAACAGCCTACTTCCTCCTAACCCCCACTAGAATTGCCTTATGTCTGTCCCATGCATTCTTGAATTCCCCCACTGTTTTTGACTCCACAAGCTCCTCAGGAAGGCTGTTCCATGCATCCACAACCCTCTCCGTGATAAAATACTTCCTCGCATTACCTCTGAGCCGTCCCTCCTTTATCTTCAAATTGTGTCCCCTTGTTCTTGCACATCTCTTTTTCTGAAGGATGCTACCCTCTTGGACTTTGTTGATTCCCTTCAGGTACTTGAAAGTTTCTATCATGTCCTCCCCTCTCCCTCCTTTCCTTGAGGGTATACATATCAAGCTCCTTTAGTCTCTTTTCGTATGTCTTCTGGTGCAGACTCTGCACCATTTTGGTTGCCCTCCTCTGGACAGCCTTCACCCTGTCTATGTCTTTACAAAGATGGGGTCTCCAGAACTGCTCGCAGTACTCCAGATGGGGTCTCACCAACTGTCTGTACAGAGGGATAAAAACTTCCTGTTTTCTACTGGTGATGCCTCTCCCTGTGCATCCCAGCATCCCCCAGCCCTTCTTACTGCCATCTCACATTGCTTGCCCACCTTTAGGTCATCTGATATAACTACCCCCAGGTCCCTTTCCATTTTTGTTGTTGTCAGTATCTCACCTCCAATGTGTACTCTTCCCCTGGGTTTTTGTTTCCCATGTGCATTACTTTGCACTTATTTTCAATGAATCTAAGCTGCCATACATTTGACCATTTCTCCAGTCTTGCCAAGTTCCTTCTCATACTTTCCAACCTACCTTATGTATCAACCCTGTTGCAGATCTTTGTGTCATCTGCAAAGAGACATACTTTTCCTTCCAGTCTGTCTGCAATGTCACTGATAAAGATATTAAAAAGGACCGGACCCAGTACTGAACCCTGCGTCACCCCACTAGTAACCCCCCCCCCGTGGACTCCGTTTACTATTACCTTCTGCATCCTGTTGTCCAGCCAATGTTTTACCCAGGCTACCACTCTGGGACCCACTACCAGGCTGGCCAATTTGTTTATTAATCTTTTGTGAGTGACTGTGTCAAGTGCCTTGCTAAAGTCTAGGTAGGCCATGTCCACAGCACCTCCCTGGTCCACTACTTTGGTCACACAGTCAAAGAAATCGATTAGATTTGTCTGACATGACCTTCCTGCTGTGAATCCATGCTGCCTTGGGTCCTGTGCCCCACTGACCTCTAGGTACACAACAATTCTTTCCTTCAGAAGTGATTCCATCATTTTCCCTATCACTGAGGTCAAACTAACAGGTCTGTAGTTTCCTGCCTCTGTCTTGCTCCCACTTTTGTGAAGGGGAATCACATCCACCCTCCTTCAATCCTCAGGTACCACACCATCCTCCATGATTTGTTAAAAGGGTAGTCAGTGGTATCACTAGTTCTCCCCTTTGTTCACTTTTAGGTTCTTTCAGAACCCTTTCTTCTTTGACAGGACTGATATCGACCCCCCTATCCAGAGTGCCTCTATTGACTGGATTAGGTACCTACCCCTCCTCTTCCTCTGGGAATACTGAGCAGACGTATTCATTCAGTATCCCTGCTTTTTCACTGTCCCTCTCTGCCCACCCACCCTGCTCTTTATTCAGCCTCAGTATCCCTCCCTTTGTCTTTCTTCACTTCCTAATGTACCTATAAAAGGTTTTATCCCCCTTCTTAACCGAGTTGGCTATCTTTTCCACAGTTTGGGCCTTTGCTATTCTGACCGCCTTCCCCGCTTCCTTCTGCTTTAACTGGTACAGTTTTCTGTCCTGCTCCTTGTGTACTTCTTTATACTTTCTGAATGCTATCTTTTTCTCCCTAACCTTCCCCGCACCTCTGCTGAGAATCATAGTGTTTTTTTCTTTCATTCTGATTTGTTTATTTGCTTCACACAAAGGCTTGTTACCTCTGTGACGGCAGTTCTGATGTTTCTCCATTGTTGCTCCACCCCTACTTCTTGCCTGTTTGCTAGTGTTTTTCTGAGGCACTCTCCCATGTTGACAAAATCAGCTTTCCTGAAGTCCAATACCTTCACTTTTGTATGGCTTGACTCTACAGCTGAGTTTATCATGAACCACACTGTTTGGTGGTCACTTGTTCCCAGATGGCTACCCACTTCTAGTTCTGAGATCCTCTCTCCATCCACATTTGAGAGTACCAGGTCGAAGATTGCGCCCTTCTGAGTGGGTTCCAACACTAGCGGTCTGAGGCATGCCCCCTGTAGGGCATCGAGAATGGCCCTGCTCTTGGATGTGGCTGCAGCAAAGGTGCTCTAGTTAACATCTGGCATATTCAGGTCCCCGATCAGCAATATTTCCCCTTTCTTTGCCATCCTAAGAATTCTTTCCTTCAGAAGTGATTCCATCATTTTCCCTACCACAGAAGTCAAACTGACAGGTCTGTAGTTTCCTGCTTCTGTCTTGCTCCCACTTTTGTGAAGGAGAATCACATCTGCCCTCCTCCAATCCTCAGGTACCACACCATCCTCCCATGATTTGTTAAAAAGGGTAGTCAGTGGTGTTACTAGTTCTCCCCTTAGTTCTTTTAGAATCCCATCAGATCCCATTACTTTGTCCACTTTCAGTTTTAGAAGTTCTTTCAGAATCCTTTCTTCTGTGAAAGGACTGATATCAACCCCCCTATCCAGAGTGCCTCTATTGACTGGATTAGGTACCTCTCCTTCTTCTTCCTTTGATGGCAGTTTTGATTTTCCTCATTGTTGCTCCACCCCTTCTTCTTGCCAATTTGCTAGTGCTTTTCTGAGGCACTCTCCTATTTTGACAAAATCAGCCCTCCTGAAGTCCATTACCTTCACTTTTGTATGACTTGACTCTGCAGCTGAGTTTATCATGAACCAGACTGTTTGGTGGTCACTTGTTCCCAAATGGCTACCCACTTCTAGATCTGAGATCCTCTCTCCATCCCCATTTGAGAGTACAAGATCTAAGATTGCTCCCTCCCGAGAGGGTTCCAGCACTAGCTGTCTGAGGCATGCCCCCTGTAGGGCATCAATAATGGCCCTGCTCTTGGATGTGGCTGCAGTAAAGGTGCTCCAGTAAACATCTGGCATATTCCGGTCCCCAATCAGCAATATCACCCCTTTCTCTGCCATTCTAAGGATGCCTTCTATAATTTCCTTGTCCATTTCCTCCCCCAAGACGGTGGTCTGTATACAACCCCAGTCACTGGACTGATGGCCAGCAGGACTGCTCAGTCACTGTGCTTCTTCCAATATAAGCAATATAGGCGAGCCTCATAAATGACACGGTCACTGCCTAATGCTCTGCTGAGAGAAAGAGAGAGAGAGAGACACAGTCCCTTATGTGTGTCCCCACCCCTCCATGCTCGGCCACATGGCTGTTCACCATCTGCTGTGACCTGGGCACCTCCCGGTGTCTGTGGCCACTGCTGCTGACCCCCAAAGCAGTTGTCCCCCAGCACTGTCATCTGTTTGTGTCATGGCACAGCTGTAAATTGGACAGTCGCCGCTGCATGGCACAGACAGACACAAAGATGCACGAGAGACAGACAGCGTCTGTCCTGCAGTGTATTCAATGGCCATGCAGGGGAGACACTGTGGTTTGCAGACACTCTCTTGAGGCTGTCTGTCCTGTGTGTGGAAGAAAAGAGAGCGACAGGTGACAGTGACAGTGACTTGAAACTCATTTCCAGAATGGTTCCTGTGTATGATGTTTGGCGGGCCCGAGGAGAGAGAGAGAATCATGCCTGAGTGAGAGAGACAGACAGTAGCAGCAAGATCAGGACATGTCAGGTCGCAGTACCAATAAGGTGCTTTTTTTTTTCTTTTACATCAGTGTTACCTGAAGACAGATCGCGTGCGACTGCGAGACAGAATTACACTGAGAGCCACATAGAAATGATGTGTCCACACTGTTGCTTGACAGAGAGGGACAGTGAGAGACAGAGTGGTAGTCCGGAGCTGGCCACCACAGTGGTGAGTGGTGCCTTAACAGAGCAGTCCTGCTGGCCATCTTCTCAGTACTTCAGCCTTCCCCCAAGAAACTGTCTCGCTCTCTGTGTCAGACTGTACTTTCCTTGTGTGCCGCATGGGTTTCGGCGGTGGCTGCAGGGCTCAGGATGGGGGCTGACTTGCAGTGTGACTCTCACTGGAACCCTGTGTGTGTCTAAAGGTGACAGCTCATAGCGGGCATGGAGTGATGTCTTTTGTTCTGGCATCCTGTGCCCTCCCAAACCAGTGCAGTAATATAGTAAAGTGCCGTCCTCCAGTAGCCACAGAGCTAGGCAGTTTGGATCAGTTGGGGGGGGGGACGCATAGTAAATGTTTGCAAAACTGCAAGAAAATTATAGAAATCAAATGTCAGAAATTATGTTACGAGTTTGTGACATTTGTATTTCCATACAATACATGAACTCTCCCTGTGTTGCGGATAGTGGTAGCAGGACATAGGAGGTCTGAGCTACAGCTGTGTTTCTGTTTGTGAAAGGGAGTGGGGGGCAAAGTGAACGTCGTAGGACATGTAGAACAATATTATGGCCAAGAAATGTCAGAGATCATCTCAGTACTGTATCTCTGACATTTCTATGTGCATAACAGCAGTCAGTTATGCATTATTTGTTGGGAACTATTTCGCAAGGTGGCAGAATACAGTACCTTTCTTGCTATTTAAACAGGGGAAAACCCCCTGCTCTGTGGGTTTTCCCTTGTTTACACATAACCCATGTTATAAATGCAATAACCCACTCCAGGGTATGGGATTATTGGGGATTAATCAACACCCTGGGTGCTGTGAGGACACTCAGCCGGTGGCCTTGTGCCTCACAACACACCCGAGGTGTTGATTAATCCCCAATAACCCTGTATCTTGTTGTGGGTTATTACTTACTTAGGGGAATGTATCAGATACCCCCCTCAATAAAAGAGACAGTATTGACATGAATGACTGCTAGTATTACCCTCGAACCCCTAACCTGCAGCAAAATTTATATTGAGAGAAGTCATTCCCTCCCACACTCTGCTTTACTTATGGCCCCCTTTTGGAATAGTTGCACAGGTAATTTAAAAACAGCCTATCAAATGTCCCAGAATGTCCAGTGCCCCAGCTCACTCCTCATTTTAAGACTATTCCCTGACATCCAGTGCATCCTCTACCTAGCCCAAATATTACACAACAGTAGCCAAACATGTTACCTGCCTGCTGCAGTTCTAATAAGCATGATGTCGCTAGCTGTTACTGTATGTCCAGAACTACAGGCCTTGCAGTTCACTTGAAGGTGACCCAAACCCCTTCCCCATGCATTTTCAAATAATGGACCCTATGCACTAATGTGCAGAGTGGCTCCACGATGCACACCCGTGGCGCATAGCCACTCTGCACCCATTGTGCCCCCTGTATGGGATGCACAAAAATGGGGCATGCAGCCCCTATGCACCTGATCCCCAACTGCATGGACATAAACATGCCGGGGGTGGGTGGGGGCATGCCAGAACTACATGCCATGCACAATGAAACATAGTGCCATCCGCGGGGGGGGGGTGCAACTGTCTGCAGGATACCGCAGGGGGAACCCTGCCATAAGAGCTGTACGCACTGCAGCATGCACAAACACCCACCTGGTCCATCTAGCACCGTACTCCTGCACTCATCCCCTGTGCCTGCTCATCCACACCAGCACACACCCGTGACACTCCCCATCACTGCAACCCCCCCAAGAGGGGGCACCAGGAATTCAGTACACCCCCCCAAGGCTCCACTGCCCCAGCCACATACATTGCCACACACTCCGCCCTGCCCCATGTACCAGTCGCCCGATGTAGAGGTGCCCCCGACATAATGGACAGTGGCCACATGCACTGGGGGCTGTGGTGTAAAGGACACCCCCTGCCACTGTCCATATGCTGGCAAGCCTCTTGTGGTGGGCACTGCCTGTCCAGCTCTGTAGGTCCTCCCGACCCTCCAACCCTCAGTGGTAGTCTGTGGCTCCCCCATCCCCCATGGCACTGACTTCCCCACCCATACCTGCATAGTCGGTGCCACGGTCAGATGGCCAGCGGCACTGCCCTCCGCACACCTCCACAGTCTATTTATTGTGGTACATTCCCAGCATCACTTGGATGGCCAGCAGCTGAAGAGGTGTGTGGAGGGTTGTGCCGCTGGCTGTCCGGCCACAGCACTGACTATGCTGGTACGGATGGGGATGTTGGTGCCGCGTGGGGTGGGGGAGACACAGACTACCACTGGGGTCAGAGAGGATGGGACCAGAGTCAGGGTGTGTGGGATCGGGGCACATGAGTGCTTCGGGGGGGGGCGCCCTTGATGAACACCAGGACAGGGCAGCTGTGGCCGGTGGGGGGGGGGTGCTGTCATGCCACACACCGGGCAGCCATGTGTGGGAGTGGGGAGTGCTTCATTCACCTGAGGCATAGGGTGGCATGTGTGTGTTTGTGTTGGGGGTTTGCTGCATGGGTTCTGAGGCTGCTGACAGGGCATTTCTTGCAGCAAGTATGCTTAGGGCCTTGAGCCCTTACCCTTCCCACCCCAGTATGGACAATTGAAGAAGCCAGGGGTCATCTCAGGCCTTGAGTGAATTTGGCACGGGCTACAGTCTTTGGAATCCTGGCTCTGGCCACACATACCCACCCCTAGAGATGCCCCAGCAGCTGCCATGTGTTGGAGGGGAGGTGTGGCAGTGCAGTGAGTGGCACCTGTGCTCCAGGGGCTCGGCCATGGGGTCCGCTGCCAGATGGGGCATAGCTGCTTGGGTCCGGGTGTCCGGTGGTGCAATTCACGCACCTGGACCCATGCCCTGCCATGCAAGGGATCCACTCGGGAACCAGGGTGGGCATCTGATTGGATGCCTGGCTGGGTTCACGCCTCTGCCCCCGGCTGCCCCATGGAGTCCTGTGCACCGGGGGGGTGCAGAGCCACAGACAGGTGGCAGCCGATGGTGAATGCTGGCTGTGTGCACCTGTTGGCAGGTGTGGAGCTAGTGGGTGGGATATGCACCTCTGGGTTGTATTGCCCACCCAATAGCGCATAGGGCCCAATGTTGCCAGTCAGCATAGCTCAGTGAAGTCACAAACCACTGGGAGCTGGAAAGTGGCTACAGCAACAGCTCTGTGCCTCCTTTTGCTACTGTGTGAGAGGCCTCAAGTCTTTTATCTTTGAGTCTTTTCATGTCACAGTTGAATAACTTTGCCCCTACTTCCCCTAAAGTTGTTGCTTGTCTTGGGATGCCCTCTATCTACCTTCACTCATTTACATTACAGCAACGTACCAAAATAAACAACAGTTCAACCAGGTAGGTCTGTATAAGCAAGTGGGCTCTAGCAAGCTGTTGTGTATAAAACTGTGTGTATTTGGTCTACGCATGCCTCTCAACTTTCCTTGATTTTCAGGGACATCCTGATTTTACCTCAAAAATTTCTACCATATCTCCTAAACTTCGCATTTCTGTTGCTGAAGAGTAGGAATTCAAAGCATAAAATAATGCCATTTTTTTTTTTACTGTTACAGACTAGTTCTCCATCTGAAAATGCCCCTTACACTAAGCTACACATTACGGCAGGCTTGTTGAGCTACTGTAATGTAACCCCCCTACAAATGGGGTTCACTAAAAAGCCTTCGTTGGATGAGCCTAAATGCTCTCCACCCAGCTGGTGTCTTGTATTTCAGCTGTTTTAAAAAAATAATTTAGTGAGAGTGCCTAATGCCTCCATGTACTGTCGCTTTAAGAGCTGCCAAACTGCAGTAGAATTAATTTGAACTGGGGGGGGACTGTGTGTTTCCCTGCTCGAGTCCCACCTGGGCCACTGAGAAGATCACTTCATTTCTGCAGTCGCTATATGCGCAGGGGGAGCCCTTTCAAAAGATGTAACTATCTGCTGGTAATTTGTTAGAGTGATAACAAGAGTACAGTTTGTCTAACCTGCCTTTCTTGCAGCTAGGACTCTGTGTGTTTTGCCCCTCCATTTCGGATCTGAACTGCTAAAGGGGTCCAACCAATGGGAAGGGGGGTTCCTTAAACTGGAGCCTGCTGGCAAATCAGAACTTGGACTCTCAAGTGGAGCCAGCCACAAGGGGATTGTATGGAGAGAGCCTCTGGGAAATGTAGCTTAGACTTTGGTGCCTTTTTTCACCAATAGAGGGAGCCTATTGTGACTGACAAGGAGAATCAGCCAACTGCAACCTTTTGGATTTGGGGGAAATGCCCGGACTGCCTGCTGAGAGAGTTAGTCTGAGCATGGAGCTGGAAGAGTGAGCAGCTCGTGGGACTGCTGCCCACGGGGCAGCACGGAAACCGCACAGGAGGCCTGAAAATGGCCTGTCTTTTGTCAGCTCTCCTGGAGGGAGAGAAAAGGACTGTGTTTTCTCGGACCAAGTCTCCGAACCTTGTGTGAAAAAGGAAAGCCGTTGTTGTGGCCTAGATCATGAGCCAACATGTGTGGATAAGAAGTAAAGCAGAGGGACCTTAATTTTTGGACAGCGACTCCAAGGAGGAAACAAATGCTGAAGTGCCCTGAGGTTTGGAGCAGAAGAGAACTGTCTGAAGTTGGAAGCTGAGGGGGAAACCGCCCTGTGTGCTTGTGCAGCAGTTGTTGCGTAGTGATTCATGCGGGAAGCGCATGTGAGGCCCCAAAGTCAGCCTGCAGCCATTAGTAAGTGTAATTTGGACTGAATCCAAGCTTTCAGAGTGAAAGAAGAAGCAGAAGTCATTTTGGGACCAGACTTAACCTGAAGAAGACCGAAAGTGTGCAGAATTGCAATCGGCCTGTCAGGACTCTGTGGTCTGGTATAGTAAGTGACCTTTACATATAAATGTGCGTAGTGATATTTGAGTAATTCCCCATGTTGTGAACTGTGTGCTGTGCTGGGAGTGTGATTCCCTAGTAAGGTTCGGACTGAATCCGAGCAGAGAGTGAGAGCAAAAGTAATGTTCGGACTGAATCCGAGGTTGAGTCAGAGAAGAATGCCTCTGTAGCCAGGCTCAATCTCCTGAAGTGACCAGCTGCTTGCCTGGTAGTGTTCTGTGTACATATAAAATGTGCAGTGAGCTGGAAGTCATAGCCAGCATCAGTCGGACTGCATCCGCCTGCATTGAGTGCAAGTGAGCCCTGCCACAAGGGCTGGGCCAGCTATTCTGTTTCTCCTGGCAATCCAGGACAATCTGCATTCCATCCAGTTGTCAGCCTTGAATCTGTGAGTACAAATCAGGGTAGCTCCCTGCCATCTGTTTATCAAATTGCAAGTGTTTCATCTGATTTCTTTTCCTTCCTTTCTTCATGAACTGAGCCATCCGGCTCTGGATTACAATTGGGTATTGTGCAAGTGTTTTTCCATCGCAGGGCCCCAACCAGCTGCACCGATCCTGGCTAGTCCCCCACCATCCTGGGTACCCAGTAAAGTGACATTTTGGGACTCTGAATATGCGCACAATACTGTGATTATTAATGTGTCTAACCTAATTAACCTGATTTCCCCCTTTCCTTGTTACAGCTCCTTAAATAAATCAGATCTGTTTGTTTCAGCAAAGTTAAACTGACTGTGGTGTTCATTTATGTTAAAGTATTGCACTGTGGCTAGTGTATTGCATCATCTTGTTTTACAGGGGGTCCTCAGAGTCAAGCTGACAGAACCAGTCCTGGGGTTAAGAGTAAACAGTGAAGATACTCATGGTGTATTGTGTGGGCCACTAGTAAAAATAAAAGGGGGTCTCAGTGTCCCAGAGGGCTGTGACCAAACTAGTCTAACTACTACAAACCCTGACCTCTGGGTGGAGGCACGCCATAGAACCTAGGCCCCTCAACCTGTTAGTAGTCTAGCAGGCAGGGTAAGTAGCCCTTGGGCCACCTGGGGGTTACAGTAAGTTAAAATGTGTCCCTGATTTTGGCCACGTGTTCCTGGTTTTCTTTTTAAACCTTGTCCCAGATTTGCAAGGCAGGAGGTTGACTGTTTGGGTCTATGGATTGCTTTTATCATCCGAGTTTATTCAGGTACAGTTAAATATAGCCCATTTGAAGGTAAGTCTTTCATTTTTCTTGCTAGGAACATTACTAACTGCTGCCAATTAGCACACATTTCCTGTCCCCTTTAAACCAGTATCTGAATAGCATTCATGTCAACTGTATGTGTGGTCCTTTCCTAACCGTTAATAAATTACCTTCATTCAGGATCACGTAGACTAAAGCCATCTTTAATTGAGATACTTGTAATTATTACGATAGTATACTAAAAGCAAAACATCATTGTGTGACACAATACATTATAATTTGTTTTGGTACACTGGGTACTTGAGTTCATATTCACTGCTGACAGCTTGACACTTCAGTGCAGTACTGGGGTGTGGGGCCCAGGGTCCTAGTAATGAGACAGATAACCTGAGGTCCCCTCTGGAATTTGTGCCTGTATCTGGTAGTTATCAAAGTAGAAGTTAAGGTTCCCTTGGTGCTTTCTGTATTAGTAAAGTAGGCGAGTACCCTTTGGGACAGATTTTCAAAGGATATACACACTAGCACATCAACCAGATGCTTCAGTGTCTGTCTGTTTCTGTTGTGTCCTTTACCAGTCTGAATGCAGTGAGTGCTGCTTTCAAACTGCATCTGATTACACAGATAGCAACATTGTCTACAGTAGATGTAATTTTCTCATTTCTGTGTGGTTCTTATGTGTACCAGAGCTACATCCCAGGGGGTCTCAAACTTTGTTTATGTATTGAATGCTTTGCACCATTTCCTATTTCAGTTTAAGTGTACAGTGTCAACGTTCTTTACCACTGAAGGTCATTGTTAGGGCAGTGTAATGTATAGTTATTCCTAAATACCACGAACAATAGGCTAGTCTTTATTCCGATCCAAATGACAAATACCAGGCTCTATTCTGGGTACTCCTACATGGAATGCACCCATGCCAAAAAGTTACATATAAAAAAATCTTCCCCCAGACACTCAGGGCTAGTTCCATGGCTCTCCCCAAACACACACATCTACAACTGCTCCCCCATAATAGGTAAGCACAATCCTGTGAGCCCTTCCCCCACTGGACATTATCTTTGCAAACCCCTTCCCACCCTACCTCAACCTCCCCACCTTCCCCATCCCTAAAGGCACAATTTCAGTTTTTGAGCCCCCAGTTCATTATGGGGGCAATAGGTAAAGCCCTGACAGCTCAATCAGGTCCTCCCAACAGTGCCTTCTGGCAAATGTGAGGCAGGGAGGGGTATGGGTGCCTATTGCTTTAATCTCATATCAGGTCCTCTGTTACTGTCTGTCTAGGCAGATTGCCCTCCATCTCAGAGCTATCAACTGGCCTTGCTGGAAGGGGGGAACCTGACCGATCTCCCACAATTTTACCAATTGCCACCCTACCTCCTGGTTTGGGACAGAGACATGAAACTGGGCCTTTGGTGCCAAGGGGTTGGGTTAGGGAGGTGACGTTCCATTTAGGATGGTTAGGACAACCAGATATTTTATTAATATGCACATGGTGTATATAGAAAGGGCAGCTTTGACACTCACATCATGGATTGAAGAGGGGTAAATATATCAGAGGGTTAACTATATTAAAGGGACCAAAGTCCCGTATTAAATATGGGATGGGGTTAGAATTGATAAGGGGTGGCAGAGTACTTGACATACCTCTCATGTTAATGGAGAACCAGGGAGGTTGGCGATGACAGGAGATGTGGTTAAGTAAAAGGCCTTTAAAGCACCATAACAATGAAACATGTTTTTCCAAAAAAAGTTAGTTGCCAGCTACAGTTAATAAAAAAGTTGCATCCCTGATATGTCTGCTTTTCTAGGTACTTCATATACTGTGCACTATGTACGTTTTATTTGCTAAACCCTGACCCTTGTCAGGTCCACAATGCTATTTCTGTGCTGAAGAAAGCTGCCATCTTTTTATTTCCTTAAAAAAAGATAATTTAAAAAACATAAATTTTGGTAGAATTGGAAAACATTACTGGAAAACTTTACAATGAAAAAAAGTAGATGACAGGAATGTTTTTCAGGTAAAAAAAGTAGGGTCATATTTTCTGCCTGACTTCACTGCACTGCTGCTTTAAAGCCTATTTCTTATCTATTTTTTTTTTTTTACCAAATGACAAGTACAAAATAAGGAATATTGTGTGGTCTTAAGAGTACTTGCTGGGTAGTAGCATACCCTTTGCCACTGTTGACATAGTCAAATAATGTAAAGTAAAACAATTAAATGAAAGCTCGCCTGCTATGAAGGGGAAGTAGGTAAATTGTGTGTATTCGGCAGCCTCTCCAATACGATAGCTAAATCCTAGTATATTCATGGAGCGGGAGTCAACTCCTGGGAGCACACGCAGTCTAGATTGAAAGTGACCACTGTAAATGAATTTGTATTTTTGAACACAAAGCAAAAATATTTTTTCTTCAGTACCTCCATTGAAACAAGCAACATTTTTTATTTTACATTTTACTTTACATTGGTGGATAGGGTTGGCAGTTGTTGAAAGTGGTCCCAACACACTGTCAGCACCCTTTTGTGGTCTACTAGATAAGATGTAGTGTTAGGGTGTTTCTAAAGTACCCAGCACCTACTGATGAAGACTCCAGTGCTATTTCTCTCCTTTTTATTAGAGGAAGTATTTCTGGGCTGTTTCTTGAGGCAAGGGTTTGGCTTGCAGCTTCTTCTGCTGACATGAGGTGCCAGTTAGTTAAGTTTGCTACAGTAAGGGTGGCATCCTCCTGCTCGTTAGACCGCAGGAATGGCAGGCAATTAATGTCATCAGATAATACGACTGACATCACGGTAATCATCCTCTGAAAGTTACTATAATCATCCTCTGCAAGGTACTTACTACAGTATGTTGTTCCACAGCCTATCTCCTTCAGACTGGAGGGAGTGTCAATGCATTGGGCTCAAAGAGGCTTGTTCAGTATAACTTGATGTGTTAAACAAGGTGCTGAGACGCCATTCAGAATACAGACAGCACTGACAGACAGGGTGCTGACACAGCCAGCTGTTATTAGTATTGTACTGTTTTAACTGTGGTCAGCTTAGTACTAAGAATTGGGCTCTACTGTTAACGGTACTAGAAGGGAAACTACTTTAAGTACTACACGTTATGTAAGCAATAAGACAGGACAAGTACGTGATTTAGAAAATGGGCTTCTGAAATACTGAATGTTGATTGGCTAACAGCCCCTCTAGCCATGCATTTAATTTTCAACAATGTCTTGTAAGAAACAAGTGCCTGTCCCATGTGCCACATTACCAGATTATTGCATTGTACCCACTCAGAATGCTGATTTAAAATGACCGCTATTTTCTTCCTGTTAACAAGTTACTCACCCCTCGAAAGAGATGTCACTTAATTATTCAGTTTAAAACACTCACAATAATAAACTCCTCCACCCTCATCCCACACAAGGTTTTTTTTTCATTTATTTCAGCTCACACTACCCAACACAAATACACTCCCCAACACCCACATGACTCTTCATTCACCCACTCGCCCGTTCATTGTTCTGCTCAAGAATTTCAAACTACAAATCATTACTTGTTATTTAACACTCACCAGAACTGCACAGTGCTAATCACTATTTATAGACCTGACTGCAAAGTAATCTCACTTCTCCTTGCTCACCCCTGTCTCCCCCACTGAACAATAACAATGGATGAGGCTGTGGTTCCACTCGGAACGGCCACAGTTTCAGTTTCCTTACTGCACTGAACCAACCAAGCTGACAACTGACACTTGCTTAATAAGAAAAAACATAATATTTAGGGAAAAAGGATGCCTTAATTTAAAAAAAAGATTTCTTATTGAAAAGAAAAAAGACATCTTCTAAACACAACAGGTGCCCTCTAGAAACACTGCCCTCCAATGACAGACAGTGAAGGGACTGCTTTACCCAAAATATATTTAATAATGATAATCAAACATTTCTTTTAACTTTTTAAATGGCAAATTTCTTTCCTTTTCATAAACACTGCATATAGCCTGTTTTCTAAGCATAATAATAATACCCTCCAGGGTGGGCAGTATTGGGATATACCAGATCTTCAAGGGGCTAATAAGGCCCTCTGCCTGTGCCGTTGGGCCTCATTACATAATTGCATGCCTCACGTATGTCGTTAAACACAAGGCACAACCAAGTATCATTAAATGCACCTGGGAAGTGTGATTATATATTAAATAATACATGGGTAGAGTGCATAATGAGAACTTAATGCACACCGAGGTGTGGGACGCTATGTAAACCCTAAGGGCAAAGCCCAAGGGGTTTATCAAAGCTTCCCACATCGAGGGTGTCCGTTACATTTGAGTGTTGCACTGCCCCCATGTGTTATTTTATGTATGTGCTAGGATCTGTTGTTTTGCCCATAGGATTTCATTTTGTGTTACAGTATTTGTAATTCTATCTCGTCACTAGATGGTGCTGCTCTGCTGATGATCCTTGCTTGTGGAGACCCTTGCTATTTATTTCTTTTAATTTGTAAGTCTTCCTGTTCAATTCAACATTTTCTTTTTGTTTTAATTTATTTCAGTGGGTCCCAGTAGCTAGAGTGGTTGAGGCAGCAGAGAGAATAGTAACAGGGCAATAGCAGTTGTGGTCGGGCTGAGGTTCAGTTTCACAGCCACAGATGCAAAGATCAGTTTCACTTTTTTTGGAAACCAAACTCAGGAAAGAAGACAGCTTCTTTCTGGCAGTGTGGAGTGTACATTTGTGTTTGCAGAATGTGGTCAGTGCCCAGTGCTGTAGTGAGAACACTGTTATTTTTCTCTTCTGCGGAGTTGCCAGTGTGAGATCATTGTGCACATGCGTACAAAGTAGGAAACCTGGCACGTATTGACTGTTATAACCTGGGGATTATAACAGCAAATTATAACTGGGTTTCCCTATGGGAAGAAAATTATACCAGTTATTACATCACCATAATGTCATATCCTAGAGTGTCTTATTGCACTTGAAAATGGTATTTAAATATTTGACTTAAATAAAAATAAGAAGAAATTATTTAAAAAAAATATAAAATAGGGCCTTTCATTGAAATATGCTTCCATTTTAACTTTGAAGCAATTATAGTCCATATTCTGGTAACTGGGGGAGGGTTAATTAAAGGCAATAAAAGACAATAAAAACCATGTGTGGCATGCAGTTATATTACAAAAACACGCGTGTTGTCTTATTTGCATTGTAAACCAATACAGGTATTTTAATGAAAATTACTTCAAAACCTTTGAACCTCCCAGGTGTTTTTTTGGGGGGTGGGGGAGTGGGGGAGGTAGAGTTATCCTAAAAACATCTATATATGATTATTTCAAATGTGTTTTTATGAACCTCAGGTATTGACATAGAAATATAGAAAAAGTGTTGGCAGATGGGGATCACCTGATTCATCAAGTCTGCCCTATAAACTACCTCCCTATAAACTACCCCCTCCCTATCTACTGTGCAGGAGTTAGGATACCTTTGAGTTTATCCCATGCCCTCTTGAATGCACTAATGATTATTTAAGCATTTAAGGTTTACTGCTGCTTATGTAACTGTGTTTTCCCACCTTTCCTCACTTTGTCTTTTCACTATTATTGCCTTCTTTCTTCGCTATGTTTCTTTTTTTTCTCTTTTTCCCCACATTTGACAGATGAAAAGTTTACCATAGATTCAAAATCCTGCATAATTCCACTGGAAGAATGCTCCTCTCCCAATATACTGTACACACACACACACACACACACACACACACACACACCAGAGGTCTCAAATGGACACACACACACACACACACACACACACATAGAGGTCTCAAGTAGACCCAGAGCTTCAGTTGTATCTCTGGCAGGGTAAGCAGCAGAGGTTTCCCTGGTAAGCAGGTAAAGATATGAGGAGAATTTCACTGTCAGCAATTGAACATCAGTAATGAAAACTATGAACAGTTATTAATGTTTCTGATTTGTTGCATGTAAGGAGAATGTGATGATCTGGAAACAACTTTTAATTAATTTGCTTTGCTTTTTTTATTCCAGGCAATTTTATTTTTAGGGCCTCGTTGAAGGTTTTTAGAAAATAAAGGTGGCAGCCATGTTTGTGGTGGAAAGTTAGTTCTGGGTGTAGGGGGATTCAGTAGCTCATTGTGTGATGTGGGTACTAACAAATCCAATCAGGTTTAGGATCAAGATGACCATGTATTATGCTGTATGGTTTTACCCAATTAGGTTTCTTTGATTTTTAGGCCCACTTAATAATTTGCTGAGCAGTTTGCAAAGATTAGAATGCTTTGGAACCAGTCTGGTATTGGATTACTAGGAGTCTGGTTCACCCTTCCCCCACAAAACCTTCAATACATGAACACTTATTTTTCATTTTTCTGTATGTGTATCTATAAAACCTTTTGGTCTGTTAATATGTGTGTGCGTGAGGACTAACTATATTTCAATGAACACAATAAAAGACGCATCTTAGTGTGTGGCCTAGTTCTTCTCTACCATAAATCAAGTGCAAGGAGCACTGTGGATCTCAACTAGTAACAAAGCACAACATCATCATGATTTCATTTTGTGTATAATAACATAAACTTCATTGACATCATACTATTCCACTGACAAAACTGTTCTCAACAGGCCATATAGTGCACAAACTCTGGTCAAAGCTGATACGGCTGTCCCGAGCTGTTACCTGTCTGGATAGCAAACTGGTGGCAGCACAGCTCTCAGAGTGGTGGCGATGGCAATATTGGTGTTGCAGCAGCATGGGTCAAGGAGCTGCAGCGGCAACATCGGAGTACTGGTTTGCCATGCAAAAGATGGCGGTGTCGGAACTGCTCATGCACAATACTTGCACATGCACAGTTGTCGCGGAAATGCGTTCACGAAGTAGTGCACTGTGGAGTGGGGGGGGGCGACCGTGCTGTGGAGGGAGTTCCATCGCAGAGGACAGTGCCTATGAAGTCAGCGCTGTCATGATGTTGCTGCATCACTGTAGGAGAACACAGGGTCGCATTCCGGAGGCGACCCACTGTTCTCCTACAGTGATAGCAAAACGTCTGCGGAGCTCTTCCCACACAGCCATAAAAATATAAAACTGTTTTTACAGATTGTTCTGGTTTCCACTTGTATTGCCTTGCAGTAGAAAGATTTTTATTTGACTCATATTGCAAACGCGTGTTGCATGTTTCAGGATGAAATGCCATTTTATTTTCTTATTCACTTGTTGATTTTGTTGACCTGGCAGGAACAGTGGAGAAACATGCTCCCCATTTTCAGGTGGGACCTGGGACTGTACTCTCAATAATGTGCAGTACAATGATGGTATAACAGATATGACCTAACAGGCACAGTAACATTTTACAGTGAACAATTTACAAAAAACATCATATACATTAGAGTATAATAGAGCATCATTCCCTACAGAATTCCATCCCTTTAAAAATGCTGTTGTACTACAGTTCAAAAGTCATGGAATGTCATTGTACCCTTCTGTGGTACAACAGCATTCTGAAACCTCTAGAGGCTGCACGAGTCAGTTCTGTTTTGAAAGTGAAAGAACTGACACACCCACATTTCATGCAATACTATACACTATAAACAATACAAGATGAGCAATGTTATGCACAACCAGTGTGTTCTGTTTCCTCAGCATTCTGATTCACATGGACCTCTCAAGCTTTCCTCGCGAGGTTAGAGGGAATCAGAACCCCGAGTTGGCAGAACACATTGGTTGTACATAGTTGCCAATCCAGTATTCTCTCTGTTTTATTCCAAACAAGTGCATTCAGTCATTCCATTGTATAGCACTAATAAATGACAATTATTTTATGCAAGGATAGGTCACATAGAAGTAAATGTACTGTACCTGTACAACAAGGGGCCAGGTATTGATTCAGCTCAGTAATCCACAGGAGTACATTTCTCACTAATTATTTTTATTCTGAAAAACTGAACCAAGGAATATCTTAACCTTGCTAACATAAATGCTGTTTTGCTGGAATTTTTGAAAATATTTTCTGACACTGTGTGTTTAAGAATAAATTTACATTTTTTAAGTTGTTGCATTTTTCCTAAAGATATAACATGTACAAATGTGGCACTACAGATCTTTAAGTGGAAGGCAGTTACTAACTGCAGTAGTGATTTAGATTTTCCTGGTAATATTACTGGAATCAGGGGGTGCAACTTGTGAGGCTAACATCCATATCACGGACTCTCCTTATTACATTATTGTTCATGCAGAGTTCTGCAGGACCCACTGAAATGTGGCAGTCAACAGCTATTGAACAGGTGCACTGCAGGATGTGAAGCATTGCTGACCAGCAGCTGTAGTTGCATGTGGCTGATGACCATGAATTCTACTTGCACAACTGTATTTTTGTATCAGAATAACCTCCACACTTAATTGAAGATCAGTGTCTGTGAAAGTTAAAGCTGGCTTTAAAAGGTTTCTTATGAGAGGACTGAGAGGGCAGAGGCTACAGTTTAGCTGAAACCTGTGCACTATCTAATTTAAGAGGCTACTTTAAATACCAGTTACCATTCATGTCTAAAGCTCACAGTAACACAGGAAATACTTGAACTACCCATGGTGCATCCCACTTAGGGTGAAGTGTGTACTTTAGAGCGTTCTTAAAAGAATTGGTTTTCTTGTCTTATGATTCTGTTACAGGCACTGGGATTTGGGGGTGACCGAAGGAAAAGGAAGATTGCATGTAACAGAATATGGCCACTTCAGACATAGTTTAGCATGTCCACATTTGTGCAATTCCCATTTATTTTCCATGTCTAGGATTCCCATTCTGTACTGTACCTTTGTCAAGGGTGTTGCTCTATGTTGGGTACTGTACCTGTTAGTCCATTTTATGTTCAATCACCTGGATCAACCCTTAAAAATGGGCTATTGTTGTTTAAGTGCTGCTCCGGTACACAAATAAATATCAGAAAATGCAGAAAAAATGTTAGTTTAAAAACAACATTTTTAAATTGCCTGTTAGATGTTTACTCTGATGTGCATTGCATTCCACTTATAATGGACAATAATTGAGTCCCCAGACTAAATGTATTAAATCTATCACATTTTTCTCTGGTATAACAGGCACTATGAAACTTTTATGGGCATTTAAAGAGTCTTTTTGTGGACAATGGAGTGCACAGAGCTGGAGAGAGTGGCAAGTGTAGAACGGGGCTGGAGGAGCTACAGAGAATTCATTTCTTATCATTTTCCACAGGCTGTGTAAACTTCCTATAGTTAATTAAATACACAGAAATTAAAATATGTTACATTTTAATGAAATGCTCCAGTAACAAATGTCGTTCATCTTAATGTTCTGGAACATCAACAGCCAGCCACAGGTCTTATTGTTTTCTTATTACCTTCTACAGTAAACGTCATTAAAAAAAACCAAAAAAAAAAACTCATGTTCCCTGACAGTAAAAGGACTGTAAATAGACACACTGAATACAGAAACATATTTGCTAGGTAGGATTTTAAGTAATGTCTTCAGTTTTGCAACAGATTCTCATTCACTGTGCACCCTTGCTCACACGTCGATGCCCCAAACGCATAGACTCTGCTCCTTCTGGAAATACTACAACAGGCACTGGAAATAACAGACAAAAGTTGGGTGTAGAGATGAGCCTCTCAGAAAAGGCTTGCACTGTACTGGTGCATCAATACACTGAGTACACTGACGTAATGTATACAGTGATGCAGTGTTCTTACTCTGGTGTAATTTTAGAGACCAATATACCAACAACTGTACATACTTAAAAATAATGCTTTATATTGATGGAAATGGGGGGGGGGTCAGGCCTCTACACTGGTATATAACATGAGGTTCTATCAAGAAGGATAACAAAATATCCACTTGTAAAATCCACCCTCATACCTCTGCTCCCCCTTCACCCTATACCTTTAGTAGTGCTGTCTCCTCTTCACCTTCCACAATCAACATTCTTTGCTTCCATCCTTAACTCAGTATTACCTCTATCCATTGCAAAAGTTATCTTCCAGCACTTTATTGTACTGTAACTGCAAATGCTGATATCCTCCAGCTCTTTAGTGTACTATTATGTATTTTACTTCTTGCAATCCCTATCTTTGCATAGTTATTTATGATGCTTATTTACGTATTATTGTATTATAATAACTGGTGAACATTTTTCCTGTGGGCTCAACCAGTTATTATTTGCCACAGAAACTGGTTGGTTGTTACAGCAAACATGCACTCACATTGTCAACAGTGAGTGCGAGCCACAATCAAACTGTTTGAAGCACCTCCATCCTCAGAAACTGTTGACACTTATCACTGTAAAAACTATGAAGAGTCACTTACCGGACATACAGTACACAGCACGTTAATTGTCCTGCTGCCAGAGAATATCTTTCATTTTACTAAACAGTTAGTAAAGTAGTTGCAGAAAAACAGAAAAAAAACCACTTTGCGTTTTCAAATCGTGGCGACGCCGAGGAAAATTATTACTGGAACAAGCAGAGGAATGAAACAAGTCTACATGAGCACCAAAACAAAACTCCTTTTTTGAACTGGAAAATTAAACTACTAAATCCTTTCATTGATGTCTTTTGTCTAAAGAAATACTCTGTTTCAGACACCTTCGTCTGACATGTTGAAGCTCAAATTTGCAATTTGCAAATGCAGAATTTTTTCACAAGTTCCTACTTAAGTTACAGTGTAACATGTTCTGTTGCAGCCTTGATTATAGTTCATTCAAACAAAAGGGTGCAGGTGTTTTTGTAACCTGCGCATCCGACAGGCTTGTTATAGTCAGTAATCTGGTTGGAAACAATTGCTCCCCAGTAATTCTAAAAAATAAAGCATGGGGTGGTATGCATACCCGAATTTAATGCAGACCCTTGGTGTGAGATGCTTTTATAAACCCCTCGATATGTAGCATGCACACCTTGGGTGTGCAAAAATTCTTGTAACACACACCAACCCCATGCTTTATTCTCTATATTGTTCTTAGTGTTCCTCGTTGTCCTTTCTTTCACCCTTCCCCCAGGACACATCGGAAACAAGCTGTCACTAGCTCAGTATGTCTTTCCCGGTGAAGCTTTTGAAATAAATATGGAAATTAATTATTATCACTATCAAGACAATATATGAATGTAAAAATGTGTGCATCAGTACCTACACATTGTATCAACATGCGACAGCCATGTTAACAAGACACCACGCTGTAGTATTAAAAAAGAAATTCATTTTGTAGCCCTAACCATTCCAAAGTTACCCCATTCTAAAGATAATTCCTTTGAAAAGGGCTCCCTTTGGAGCGGTTTGAACTAGGAATATCATTTTTTTTTAAAGCTAGTAGTAAAGTAATGGCCATGCTGTGTAGATACAGTTTTCATGTGTTACTGCACATCAAATCAGGTGCTAACCTGTTTAAAGGAGGTGGGCAATTCTTGATATAATATTGTGTGCTGCATCAGAAGACACGAGTGGTATTTCATCAAAGAGAACCACAGCCTTCTTTTTCAAATTTTCCATGGGGTTAATGCCTAATTTAACGCAAATGCTTTTGTATTCAGTTTTTCTTCTGAAATACTAGTTAGGGTATATAAATGGGAAGTTTGTTTTATTTTTGCTGAATTTCTGTATTTTTCTGTTGTTTGTAGTATCTTTCCTTGAAGCCCTTAGTTCATGTTGTTATTTCCCTTTCAGTTTTTTTTTTATTTTTTGCTGTCTTGTTTTTCTGTTTTGTTTGCTCTTTCTGCTTTTTCTTCTTTCCATCTCTCCTGTTTTTTATATACTTTCCTGTCTTCCACTTCATGGTAAAATTTAGGTTTGTTGTTTGTGGTGTTGGAGGACAAAAATCAGTGTGAAAGAGAAGACCACTGTCACAGTGTGACATGCTGACATTACAATGAAATAGAATATTAACACAGTTTCCAGCATGCATTAGTATACATCCTTAGCAGAGTGCCAGCATCTCCTGTGATCATGGGACTTTCTGACATCATCTGACTGGCCACAGACAAATAAAGTGGAGCCCTTCTGGGATGGTATCGCTGCTGATGGGAGATATTTCGAAAATGCAGTACTATGTCAGACTTGAAGAAAATGTATTTCATGCCTTGCTTTGGGGAGTGGGGGATCTTGAAAACCCTTGGTTCCTGCATGCCCATGAGAGCTTTTCATTTCCTCTCTACCTAACACTAAAGTCGCCCACAAGCCTGGTATTGATTGTTGCCCATGTCCTTATTTACTCCTGTTTGGCTTCCTCTCCTGTATTTTGACACCCTGGTACGGCCAGTCCTGCCTGAAAAGTCCATCTGTAACACTTTCAGATCAGCTCTTCTAGGGCTGCAGAATAAGCCCCTCCCCAGAGAAATTTATCAGGCATGAAATACATTTTGTTCGAGTCTGACGTAGTTATCTAGTTTAGTTATTTAGTTTTTATTTACCTGCTAAGTGCAATAGACAAACAATTACCTATTTTCAGGCAGGATCTGGGAGGTAACAACAATGGTACAAGTACAATAAGTGAAACAGCAATAAACAACAGAAATCATATACAAAAGGTACAGCATATAATGCACAATACAAAGTGGAAAATCTGGTGAGAATAAGTGAAGGTGTAAAATAAGGTGCATGTGACATAACTCATTTACAACAATAAACAAGTGCAGCAGGCTCACTATGATGAGAAGCCTAAGTTAAACTCTGTACAAGGAAGCCAAACAAGAAATGTATGCCAACTAAGGGAAGGCACACATGGACATCTTAAGAAGGTAGGATCGCGGTAACCACTTCAGAAGGCCTGGCTAGAGGAGAACTGGCAAATCATATCTGGAATGAGGTTCCAAAGTCTGGGAGCAGTGTAGGGGAAGGCAATCTTGCCTAATTTGGTTTTAGTTTTTGGCACTGACAGGAGATCAAAATCAGATGACCTTAGGGGGTAAGAGGTTCTACCAGGTAGAAGTGATGCTAAGTGCAGAGGCAACTGATTATGTACAGTTTCACCAGTAACACAGCCCAGTGTAAGGTGATGTAGGACAGGTTGGGGGGACCCATCCAAGTTTTGAATATAAGGTACACTGATGAGTACATCAGTTAGAGGCCAAGGCAAAGCAGCAGATGTTATTATTCACCATATCCCATATGTGTAGTATAGTTTTGGATGCTGCAAAGAAAACAAACATTCGATGAAGAAGTTTAGGGTACAAGATGCATCGGGCTATAGCATTGTGGGCCTAGGGGGTAAGACTATGACTAACTTTATAGAAAAAACAGTCTAGTGAAAATTGCCTTATAGGCAGATGCCACATGAGACACAAATGATGGGTTAAGTGTAGCACCTAGGTAGCTGAATGATGAGGCTGAGGCCAAGGAAGTTCCATTATTACAAATAACTGATAATTGCGTTGGAGTTCTTCATTCTGGGTGGTGAGCTGGAAAACATGGCCTGTGACTTGGTGGTGTTTAGGAGAAGTGTGTTACAATTGAGCCACTGCTGGACAGCCAGGAGAGCCAACGACAGATGTGTATTAATGTCAGCAATGCCATGAGACCTCTTAAGCAAGACAGAGTTATTAGCATATAGACTAGGTGTACTACACAAGAGACACTGGTGAATAGAATTATTGTGTAGGGAGAAGAGGAGGGGCTCAAAAATGGATCCTTGAGTGCCCCCAACTGTAACAGGGGTTGACTCTGATAAGAAGGTTCCAAATGTAACACTCTGGTGCCTGTTTGCAAAATAGCTTTTAACCAGGGGAGTGCTGACGATGAAACGCCAAGGTCACTGATTTTCTTATACAGCAGTTGGACCATTCCCTGCTCTGTAAGAAACGCAGTCACCTTGGCATTTTATTATTCATTTCATCTTTCATACAGTAGTTTTAGGCCATCTCTTATCACCAGCAAGAGCACCACCATCCCATAGGTGCTGCAATATGGTGCATCTTGTATACATTTTTTCCTACAATACTGATGTTTTTTCTTACATGTATTTTGCCATTGCTACCCTTCCTCCATCACACACCTGGAAATAAGCCATTTATGGCTCAGTATGACTTTCCTGAACAGAAAGCTTAATAAGTAACTAAGTAGATAAATGTAATCAATAAATAATCAATAAATAATAGAAACTTTGAATCTGTCAGCAGATAAGGGCCATGTGGCCCACCTAGTCTACCCATTTCCCTACTCACTGCTGCAGCCCCAGATCCTATTTGATCTGTGGCTCTCCTGCTCTGCACATCTCCAGGGTACCCTTATGTCTATCCCAGGCTGTCTCTGACCCCTGTATTGTTTTCACACCCACCACTTCTGCTGGAAGGCCGTTCCACAACTACACCACCCTTTCAGTTAAAAAGTACTTATTAACATTACTCCTCAGCCTTCCACCCTTCAGCCTCATATCATGCCCCCTTGTTCTTGTGCAGAGTTTTCTGTGAAATATGTTTTCCACCTGTACCCTGTTTATTCCCCTAAGGTACTTGAAAGTCTCTATCATATCTCCCCTCTCTCTTCTTCTTTCCACCAGTGAATAGATATTAAGGTCCTTAAGTATTTCCTCTTAGAACTTCTAGTGCAGTCCATGTACCATCTTTGTTGCCCTTCTCTGGACTGCCTCTATTTTGTCAATGTTCTTCCAGAGATGTGGTCTCCAGAACTGGACACAGTACTCCAGTTGAGGCCTCACCAGTGATCTGTACAGTAGCATCACCACCTTCTTCCTCCTGCTTGTTATGCTCCCTCATGTTCCCCAATATTCTATTTGCTCTCCCCACCACCTTTTCACACTGTTTGGTAACCTTCAGGTCGTCAGATAGATAACCCCAAGATCAATTACCTGACTTGTGGTGGCCAGAATTTTCCCACCCATCTTGTACTCCTCCCTTAGATTCCTATGACATAGTTGAATGATCTTGCACTTTTTTAGCATTGAAACTCAACTACCAGCCACCAGATCACTCCTCTAATATGCTTAGGTACCTTTTCATTTTTTTCCACCCATCCGGTGTGCCCACTCTGTTGCAGATATTGCTGTCATCTGCGAAGAGGCACACCTTTCCCTCCAGACGCTCTGCAATGTCACTAATTAAGACCTTGAATAGGACTGGCCCCAGCACCGACCCCTGTGGCACCCTGCTGGTTACCTCCCTCTCCTCAGATTTCATGCCATTTACTGCCATCCTCCGAGTCCTGTACCTTAGCCAGCTCCCAACCCACTTTACCACCACAGGACCCACTCCCAGGCTCTCCAATTTATTTAGCAATCTCCTATGTGGAACAGTGTCGAAGACCTTGATGAAATCCAGGTATGCGATATCCACCGCCCCTCCGTGATCTATCACCCTGGTTACCCAGTCAAAGAAATCTATCATATTCGTCTGACAGGACCGCTGCCTTGGATCCTGTGCCCCGCTATCCTACAGAAACTTCACAATCCTCCCCTTAAGTAAGGACTCCATTAGTTTCCCCACTACTGAGGTCAGGCGTACAGTCCTGTAATTGCCGGCCTCCTCTCTGCTTCCAGTCTTGTGGAGAGGGACATCTGCCCTCCTCCAGTCCTTAGGTACCTCCCCCATCTCTAGTGATGCATTGAAAAGGGCAGCCAATAGTTCCACCAGCACTTTCCTGAGTTCCTTTAGTACCCTGGGGTGGATCCCATCTGGCCCCATTGCCTTATCTGCTTTTATTTTTCCGAGTTCTTCTAGGACTCTTTCCAATGTGAATGGGCTGGTGTCTACCTCCCTGAATAACCTCTTAATTAGTCTCAGCCACTCACTCTCCCTTTCTCTAGTGAATACTGAGCAAAAATACTTGTTCAGTATCTCAGCCTTTCCTAAGTCATCCTCCACTCTTTCTCCTCCTTCCTTCTTCAGCCTAACGATCCCATTTCTGGTCTTTTTCCTCTCGCAAATGTATCTAAAGAAGGTCTTGCTGCCTTTCTTAACAGCCTGGGCTATACCTTCCTCTGTCTGTGCTTTAGCCTTTCTAATTATTTTTCCCAGATTCTCTCTGCTTCTCCAGATGTTGTTCTCTGTCCTCATCCTTTTGTGTTTCCTTGTATCTTCTGAAGGCTCTTTTCTTTTCCCTTACTTTCTCAGCCACTACCTTCGAGAACTATAATGACCTTTTCTTTCTTTTACTCTTGCTATGCATTTTGACACAGATGTGTTACTTCTGTTTTGATTCTCTTGAGTCTCGACCACTGTTTTTCCACATCTACCCCTGTACCTTCCCCTGCTAGGGCTCTTTTGAGATTTCTTCCCATCTCCTTAAAGTTAGCCTTCCTGAAATCTAGGACCTTTATCCTTGTATGGCTTGCCTCCTCCATTGTGGTTACCTTAAACCATACTGTCCTGTGGTCGCTGGTACCAAGAGGATTGCCCACCTCCACATCTGTGATCCTGTCCCCATGGGTCAGGATCAAATCCAGTATAGCCTCCTCTCGGGTTGGTTCTGCTATAAGCTGTCTTAAGTTTGCCCCAGTCGGGGCAGTCATGAAGTCCCTACTCCTTGTTGCACTCACAATCTGAGTGCTCCAATCTACCTCAGGCAAATTGAAGTCACTCATTAGTAGCAGTTCCCCTTTGGCTGTCATTTTGTGGATGGTTTCCACAAGAGCTTCATCTGATTTCTCCCCCTATGCCGGAGGCCTATAAATCACTCCAGTGCAAATGGCTGTCCTTTTAATAGCACATCTTAATCAGTAAAAGTGTGAAAAAGGTCTAAAAAGATTTTAAAAAGTTCTGAAGTATAATGATTACAATGGTTGTGGTTCCCCATGATGAAATACCAGTAGCATCTTCTGATGCAGTGGCCAATATTATATCAAGCACTGTCCACCCCCATTAAATGGCTTGACTCCTGATTTCATGTGTGTTGGTGCATAAAAACTGTATCAACCTGATACGGCCATGTAACTTTACTCTAAACTTTCATTAAAAAAAAGTCCCAAACAGACTCGAACAGTTCCAAAGTAAGCCCTATTCAAAGACAGTGGGCGGGATTTTAAAATCAGTCTGACCAATTTCTGGCACATTTCTAACACATGCCTCATAAGTGGTCTGATTTTCAGGTGCAGTTGCTGTGATTTGTAGCAGTTATGGTACACTTGCATCAATAAAGTGCTGCAAGCTGCTGTGAATATGAGAAACAGCCACAAAAATCTGGGCACAAGCGAGAGTCACATTTGTGTCAGTGTCATCCCCATTTAAAAATGGCACCCATTGTCTTTAGAATGGGCCAGTTTTGGAAACCATTAGGGCAAGGAACTTAATTTTTTCTTTTAGGTAAATTCTAAGTGTCATACCGCAATATGGCTGGAGAATGTCGATACAGCATTTAAAGGAGACAGGAAATGATTTTTACAAAGTTAACTGCCCTTCCATCTTCCTTTTCATGCCAGTTATGTATTCTGATATGCTTTGATGATTTTATGATAAATAAATAATCTAGTTTTGGGGTGCCCTCAGATCTATATAGAGTTCCACTCTCCTCACCAGCTACTGCCCTTTATTTTCATATTTCTAAGACATTCTATGACATCAGCAACTCCATTCCATGCTGTTCATCTGAATGGCCAGCAATGGGAGTTTCTGATATCAGAGAATGTTTAGGCACCAAGAAAAGAGAGCAGCAACTGCTAAGAAGAGAGGGATTCAGGGTAATTAAAAAGGTAACAAAATTAGATTATTAATTTAAACAAAAAAGTTCGCAAAAATATCAGAATACTCGGTAGCCAATAAAAGAACAACTGGAGGGCATCTAGAGTTATAAAAACTGTTTCCTATCACCTTTAAGTAATGGTACACTCATTTTACATTGATGTATTGTCTTTATACTAATAATGATGATGTAGCTTTACAAGCCAGTGGCCTATATTTAGAAGCATTACTGTGCCTCCAGCATTAACATCACTTAAGTTTGCATGTTCTAACCCAATTGAGCAATGTACCACTGAAAAACTTTGGAGAAACTGAAATAAGTTAGTTAAGGCATAGTAAAGTGGTATTAATGCCACAGATAATGTTCGTGAATATAGCCCTACATCTTTTGTACTTTACACGCTAGAACATCATGCTATATAACACTGGAAAGTCCTGACCCTCCCTTTTTCAATGATATAGCACAATCGTTTCTTGCATATATTTCTAAAGGTACCTCAATGCAAAAACCATGGGCTGGATTTTTCAATAAGCGCTGCAGGGCTGCAATCAAGTCCTGTGTCAAACTCATTTTTTGGCGCAGTTGTGCCAAACACTTTTGCCACAACTGCGCCTGATTTTAGTTGGTCAGGCATAGTTGTGGCACTTTACCCAATTCACTGCAGCTTGCACCTAATATTTGGCATCAGCTATGTAAAAAGTGTACCCAGGATTGCCGCAAGCTAGACCAGAAAAAGCTGGTCTAACTTGCAGCAATTGGCACATAGGATGGAAAATCCCGCTCGCTGGCCGGGAGAATGCCACAACCCTGTGCACCATTTATTCAGCACATCCAGGCCTTGTGCCATTCGGGACCCTTTGAAAATCCATTCCAATATTTCAGTACATACGTTACATCAATGTATCAATACAATACAGCAATGTAAACATCTAACAGAAGTGAATTTTTAAAAAAAAAAATATTTTTTCAACATTGTCTTATTTGTTATTCATATAGACGAAAAATGAATAGTAATGGCATACAATCTGGACATGATAAAATATTTTCAAACTGATCTGATTGTATTACATAAAATCCTCATTTTCATTTAGCAGCCCCAAATCCTCCTATGCTGTTGCAGGCTCAGAAGATAAAAAAAAACATGCTAATCATCTTTCTAAAGCACCAGTGTTCAGCACTATATAGAACTATTTCATTTTCAGCGTTACAAATATAACCAGGGTCAAGCTGACAGAAATCTGAAGCTGTTGCCATCATCTCTAGAACTGGAATCCTTTAGGAGGTGGAACTTTTATGCAGTCTTTAATGGAAAAGGGTGAGAGGTGGGCTAACACCGTGGCAACACATCTGACCAACACTTTACAAACAAATCCCACACTGGGACCTGACTATATTGTGAAGATGAGGTGTCACTCTTGGAGAGGGATGGTGGGGATGGCCCAGCGTGGTGTTTACAAGCTACCTATTCAGGTAAACAACAGCGACATTGGTTATAAAGACTGCTGCTCAACCGCACTCCTACTCAGAGGAGGGTGCAGCCAGGGTGTCACTTAATAATGGAATGGGGAAAGCAGGATGAAAAGGGAGAAAGTTGGGAAAAACAGGGCATCAGAAAGTAGTCAGAACAGCTGGTACATTATGTGTAAGAGGACAGGGGCAGTGTTCTAATTCACAAGTACTAGGGGAGATGAGTCAGGTTCTGGCTACCCCCTTTGCAGACTTATTTAATGTATCACTGACAACAGAAGAGGGGCCAGAGGACTGGAAGGTGGCTAATGTGGTCCCCCTAACCCCGGTAGACTTTTTTTAATATATCATTGACTACAGGAGAGGTGCCAGAGGACTGGAATGTAGCTAATGTGGTCCCCCTATGCAAGAGTGGGATAGGCAGCACCCAGGATATTACAGGCCAGTGAACCTGGCATCACTAGTGGGTACGCTGTTGGAGTCAGTCATAAAAGAATGGATACAAGCTGGCCTGGTGGCGTGGAGGGCTGAGGTGCTTTGCATGCCTTACCTCCTACCTCGTCAGTGACCCAGGGTCAGGAGTGAGCTTCAGTTGCTAGGGGCTGGCCAGGGAGGAGAGGACTGACCATCTGGAGGACAGCTCTCCTCTCTTGATGGAGGGTGTATCCCACCATACAGCAATACCCAGTGGAGGCTGAGTGTGCGACTACCAGGACTACATTGGGATGAGGTGGAGGTGATGGTGAACATACGCAGGTGGGGTACGGAGCATGCCCATCTCACGCTGGACATCATTACATGTCCGCCCCTCTGGGGGGAGCCAAGGAAACAAAGGAATCCCCTGCTAGCTGGGAGAAAGATGTCACTCCACCCACCACGCCCAACACTAGTTCCAGCTCACCTGGGCACTGACTTCCTCCTTCCATCACTGCTGCCTGCTGTGGCACTGGATGAAGTAATGCCATGGAGCTGAAGGCAGCCCCACCCAAGGGGGTCATGACCAGGGAGTTCCACCTAAGTGTGCCATGGATAGGTCAGAGGAACAGGACCTCAAAGGCAGAGAAGAACTCAGGCAGGATGAAAATGGCTGAGATGACCAGTGGGGCCCCAGCCAAGCGGTGACCCGGAGGGAAAAGGGATTGACAAAAAAAAAAAAAAGAACGGATAGTTGACTTCCAAAAGGATAAAACCCCTAATGGATGGGAATCAGAAGGGGTTCACCAGGGCCAGGTTTTGTCAAATGAACCTGACTGACTTTTTCAGCTTGTTGACATAGATAATGGACAAGGGTCAGGTAGACAACATTCTGTACCTTGACTTTAATCTGGATTTAGTACCACATACTGTAGGAGTTACATGCAGAAGGTTGGGGAATAGGACTAGGGGAAAGGGTAACCAGGTGGGTTGGTTACAGACTGTCAGGACACACAGAGAGTAGTCATAAATGATAAATTCTCTGGGGTCACAGAAGTCACAAGAAGAATGTCACACTCATAAGTGTCTGTCTTGGAACTGGTACTCTTTAACAGATCATTAACATTAGGGTGGCATTACAGGGTTAACAAAATATGTTTGCTGATGACACTAAATGATGCAGGGGATCAGGAAAATGAAAAGGAACGTGGAGAGAAGCTGGATCAGTGGCCTAACATGTGACAACTAACACAGAATTCTTCCCGCAGAGAAAGGCCTGTGGTCTGTCAAGCCTGCATGATGTGGAAGTGTGTGCCCCTTATGGCTCAACAAAACTTCAATAACAAAAATGATAAATGATGCACATTGGAAATAAAAATCCACAGATTAAATTTTGTTTCAGTGAGGCCAGCATATATCACTTAACTGAGCAAATGGACCTGGAGGATACAGGGGTTTGGCACCCAAGTTCTGTACTGGGGGATACTGTATTGTAGGCATGTGCTGTGCTTCAGATGAGATGCTAAAACTGAGGCCCTGTCAGCCTTTTTTAGTGCTTGTTCAGATGAATGTTAAAGATAACATGGCATTTCTTGAGAAGATTAGACCTACAGCTCAATCTGAACCAATTTCGGTTGGCTTGCTTCTGCATCTCTGCCCACCCCTCCTCCAAGGGAAGGCTGAAAACAGGCAGTATTGCCTAGCCCACTTCCCAGTCAACAAAAACTAAATAAATAACAAACACCAGTTAGAAAGCCTCTTTCCAATGAGTGCAGTATATCAGAAAGTTAATAGGATGCTGTGATGTATCAGGTATGGTTTCTCTAGTCGAAAAAAATATATATTTCCACTGTACAGGTCATTAGTTGGATCACACCTGGAGTACTTAGTTTAGCTTTGGAAACAGAATCTGATGAAAGACTGGGAGAGATTTGAAACTATTCAGAGGAGAGCTACAAAAAATTATCCAGAGGCTACAACCTCACGACTGATTGGGTCACTTGGTCCAGAGGCAACAACCTCACGACTGATTGGGTCACTTGGTCCGATCATTGCACAACAGAGTTCTCTTTTGGGGTCCCCCCTGATAGTCCCACCCCTGTTGAGATGGTCAGCTATCACCCTTTAAGGGGACTGTCCCTAGAGGGACTTCTGGTGGTAGTAGATTTGTCTGGTGTGAGTACTACATGTGCAATTGGTGCAGACAAGGTGGTGGCTGCTTATAATAAGGCCATCCTCGAAGCACTCGATGCCATCACACCAGTCTGTTTTTGACCCAGATCAACTTGTTTGAGACCCCCATGGTTTGATGGGGCCCTCAAGGAGATGAAGATCACAGGTAAGAAGTTGGAGCTTTGCTGGCAAAGGACCCAATCCGTCGAGGATAAACTGGCCTTGAGAGCTCACTGTTGTGAGCACCAAGGGGCCATCAACCATAAGACAGTAGAGGTCCTGTCCAGGGAGATTGCTGCAAGGAGGAACAGACCAGCTCAACTTTTTTGTACTGTAGACAGACTACTTCACCCATCTGTCTGCAGCCATAAAAAGCATTTTCAATCACACTGTGTGATAAGTTTGCTCAATTCTCTCTGACAGGGTGTCCTCTATCCAGTCTGGGATCTCCCTAGTGGGGCAAGGTCAGCCCTGCGGTAGTTGACCTGGTAGGAACATGGACACTCCTAATGTCTAGGGAGAGTTTAGGCCAGTGGAGGTGGCTGAGGTTGTTGGGGGTGATCTCGAAGCTGCGGCCCACCTTTTGTGAACTGGCTCTGACCCATCTCCTAGTGGGATGCGCTGAGACCATTGGTCTGGTGTTCACCAGGATAATCCGGTGCTTGCTTTCGGAGGGGATCTTTCCTAATGCCTTGAAGGAAGCATTGGTAAGGCCCCTCCTGAAGAAACCATCCCTCAACCTTGATGTCCTGGTGAATTAGTGACCCATCTCCAACCTTCCATTTCTAGGAAGTGTTGTTGAGCAAATAGTGGCTCTGCAGTTCGAGGCATACCTCGCAGACTTTGACATCTATGAGCCATTACAGTTGGTTTCAGGGCTAGGCATAGCACTGACACAGCATTAGGCAGGGTGCAAAATTACCTCCTCAGGGCAAGAGCTAGAGGAGACTGGTCAATTCTTGTTCTCCTCAATCTCTCTTCAGAATTTGACACCATAGACCACATTGTGCTTTTAGATCACCTTAGAGAGTATTGTGGACTTGCTGGTACTGTCATCAACTGGTTTGAGTCCTATCTCTCAGGATTTCTCCTCCTCTCTGAAGCTCCTGCCATGTGGAGTCCCTCAAAGTTTGATCCTGTCACTGATGTTGTTCGCGGTGTACATGCTACCCCTTGGAGAGATCATCAGATGTTACTGTCTGGGTTTTCAATGCTATGCACCGGTCGACTAACAAGACCCTTGTTAGTCGACCAGTGCCCACGTTTTATCACCAACTGCCCGTTACAATATAGAAAAATTACTTGAAAGGTACCCCCTCATAGACTAAAATGGAGCTCGTCCCCGCGCTCTCCCTGGCGTCACGACATAACTTTGCTGAGCGTGGGGGCGGAGCATGGGCAGCTAAAAAAAAAAACAGGAAGTAGGAGAGACCCAATGGGGATAATTTTACGAGTGATATTACTCCAAAACAGTTGGAGTACTTTTGAACTTTGCAGCAGCAGGATCATTTCCATGGGGTAAGGCACCAATCTGGCTGGGCTAAAGCAAAATAAATTTTACTTGGTGGATCTCTTTAAACTAGTTGGGGGGATTCAAGCAGGATGTTAGAAAACATTTTGTACTGAGAGGGTGATGGATAGGTAAGGCAATCTACCAGTGTAATTAATGATAAGTCTATCTAGGGGTTCGGTACCCACAGAGATAGCTTCAAGGGGGTAATCAGAAACAAAGGGAAGAAGGCAGCAGGGAAAGCCCTGTAAGAGTTCAGCAAAGTTAAAAAAATAGGAAAGTCTCACTGGATTAACAGTCATTTTCTGTCCTTTACCAAACAGGTATCTATGACCCAGTGTTACTTGTTATGTGGAAATGCTGAGCTTTCAGCTTACAATGATTGGGCTTATATCCACACTTTAAAAAGCATCATGTGGGAACAGAACAAATCTAAGGCATTTATAAAACAAGACAATTAACTTTAACTTATTGTGACTTACATACTACTACTACTATATACTAGATACAGTACTGTACTGCTTCATTGCAAGCTCCTGCCAGTTGATCGTATGAACTGTAAAAGTGAAGGCAATGGCTTTGCACTGGCTATTTGGTACACAAGCAGCATTTGAAAGCTCATGCCATTGCTCTGCAGTACAAAAAAAACATCAAATACAGAGGTAAATCAGTCAGATGTTTGCATAAGCATTTACTTAGATACATAGATACATAGAAATTGTCGGCAGATAAGGACTGCTAGTCCCATCTTGTCTGCCCATAAGCCCTAAACTTGCATGCAGTCACTGACCCTAGGTGATCAATGGCTTTTCATCCTTCCCTCCCACCCCAATGTTTCCTTGTGCCTGTCCCAGGCATGTTTAAACCCCTCCACTGTGCTTGCCCCCACCACCTCTTGTGGCAGACTGTTCCAAGCATCCACCACCCTCTCTGTGTAGAAAAACTTCCTCACGTTACCTCTTAATCTACTCCCCTCCAATTTCATATTGTGTCCCTCGTTCTGATATCTTTTCTACATACTAAACTAGTATTTTTACAGGAGACATGACGAAGGCAACAGTATGTCAGAGAAACATAATGAAGTGTGGGCTTCAACTTCAAGATATGACACATAAATTACTTAACTGGCATGTTTTGCTGCACAGTTTTATTTAGAATGTCAAGCAGAAATCTTCAGCATTGCCAAGGCAACAAATAGTCTTTTTTTCCGAATGTATCGGGAAAAGGTAAACATGGCTGACTGCCCCCACATTGAAAGGCCATTAACACAGGCAGCTCTTCTCAGCCCATGGAATTTAACTATGATCCCTACTCTGGAGCCACCGACCGTACTGTACCTTGGCATGCATCCCTATAGTAGAACTGGATACACCTCTCTTGGCATCACACTCAACCTTTGGAGCCAGAAGTGCATAAGAGTTGCTCATGCCTTCTCCTCCTGCCTCCCTTACCTCTGGAACTACCTCCAAAAATAATTTCAATCTGCTCCTCTCGCTAGCCACACTTTTTTAAAGCCCTCTTCTGTCACCTCTGTTATCAATTGGTCCTAAAACTATCCAGCCCCCCCCCCGCTTTCTCCACTCCTAGAACATAAAACATGGAATGTGACAACAGAAGGCCCACCAGATCATGAAGTCTGCCTGACTATGGCAAACTAATCTGTCCCAGACTCAGTCTGGCAGTGTTACCAGCTTCCTCGAACCCTTTAGATGCCTGCAAGGGTAATCAGTAGTTGTCACCACTCAGCATAGACACTCTTTTGGGGGTATCTCTAGGTTTTGATCTCTCCAGAGCCACTGCTCACATAGTACAATGCTCCTTGCTTAAGGGCAAATTACCACCCTATCTGTCACTGTTGAAAACTCCTTACTTTAGAACAGAATATGCTGAAGGTAGCCTTCTCTTGAGAGCTAGAAAGACAGTTTTGTCAATTATAAATCAGCTGTGCCTAAAAGGACTCAGTCACAGAAACATGAAGTATATAAGAATATAATATTTTAATACTTCCAGATATTTACACAGATAATATAGGATATTACAGCAAGGCTATGTGGAACAGTAGTTCTACAGGAATGAAAAGAAAATTGTTTTGCACACTAGGTTACATACAGAAAAACTTATCTCTCTTTAGCAAGATAGAATGGGTTACCACACACAAGACACTTTGGTGAATCAGGGCAGATTCGAACCCTTAGATGGTAACTTGTTTGTAGTCCCAAACCTGAATGTCCCTTTCAGGCTTTGCTACACCCTAGGATCATCCAGCTGCCCCCCATGACACAGCATCCAGTATATCACTCTGACATCATAAATTCAACATACTTTGTATCTTGAGCTGAGTTGGGAAACCAGTCTAATATGGACTTTTGGACAAATACATCTGTTGCCTGTCCCAAGACCTGTCCAACAGGAATGTTTGGTTTAGCTAGCAGCCTTCTGAGATGAAAAGACACTTTCAAAGCTCAGCCATAATATGTTAATGGGTCCTGTCATGATAATGGACAGCACAGACAGTAACTTGCCATCAGAGCCAGGGGGTCTGCTCTGATAAGAATTTGGACTTTCCCCCAGGCATGCCAGCTTTGTACCTTTAGCTGCTACATTCTAACTGATATTTATGCAGAAAGAATTGAATAAAATTAAAATAAAGTGACAGGTATACATAGCAAATTGTTACACCAACCTTACCTAATCCTCCTGATAATGCCCCAATGACTAAATTCCTCCCTTATCCCCTCCCCAGTTCTACCTCCTCCTGCCCTTAGCTGGCCCTTGCACGTGTTCCACCCATGTCTGAATCAACAAACTGTTTTGTCACATACCAACTCCTGTGGCAGTCTAGTCGATTTGTCCGACACTTTTTGTGAACATGTACTTCCCTTCTTAACCTACCCCCAGTCAGTTTTAGTGGATTCCCACATGAGTTTGTACTTAAGATGAACAGTTCATTGCAGTTCAACCTGTTGATCCCATAGAGATATCTGGATATTTTGAACATGCCCCCCCATGGTGTACATATTAGATTCCCTCTGTCTTTCCTCTCAAGCTTTCTGCCTTAGCTCCTGAATCATCCTGGTCACCCATCTTTGTATGGCCTCCACCTTTTCACAGTCCCTTCATTGGTATGGGCTCCAGACCTACTGATTTGTCCACTATTTGTACTCTTAGTTCCTCCAGCACCCTTTCCCCTGTGAAGAGAATGCCAGTGGCCCTCACCTCACCCCCTATCCTGCCTAACTGCATAATTCAGCAGTGGACTGTCCTCATCATTAAATAATGAGCAAAAATATTACTTCAGTATCTCAGCCATACCTTTATCTGGATCCACATCATAATAGCACCTGCATAATGGCACAGAGAAAATCAGCTGCTGCACATCACCGAAAAGCAAAACAGTGATGTGCAGTATAGCACCCTTCACAAACAGTCACGCTTGCTTTCGCTATACCTGATGATGCTAACCTACCTTTTCTGAGGGTGGGTCTTCACCCCCCAAATGTTAGATAATCATCTTGGGGGGCATGATAATGGGGGAGAGGGAAAATTCGGATGGGAGGGCTAATTTAGGGGACAGAAGGCGGAAGGGGGAAACTATTGGGGGGCAACCTACAGGCTAGGGGGAACAAAATCAAGAGGGTGGGTGTATGGAACATCAGAATAGGGACAAAAACCCCAAGTATTGCTAAAGAAAAAAAAATAATACAATTAGCACAGCCAGTCCCAACCCGGGCCACCCGACTCAAAGGCGATGACTTTAACCAGCACACCAGAGGGCCAGCTCAGAACTAGCCTGATCAACAAACCCTTAGATACTCTTCAAAAGCACTATGGAAAGTACATACTAAAAATACAATGTGCTATTACTAGTCATAGCTATTAAGAATACATTGCCCATTTCGTCTTTGCTATTTTTACTTCGCCCATATTGACTGGCTCAAAACGAGTCTCTTTATTCATAGGATACCCCTCTATCCCATACCTACCATCCTTCTCCCTTCCTCAACCTCACTATTCCCTCCTTAATTTTGTGCTTCTCCCATATACTGTAGATTGGAAGAATACTTTCTCATCTTACTTTGTTCCTGTGACAAAAGTTCTCTTCACCAGGGACTTCTAGTTCACTGCCACCACCGGGTTTTTACCAGAACAAGAACCAGCAAACCTGCTTTTTACCTCCTCCTTGCACAAGGTCAGGAAGGTCAACACAATAACTGTGGGTAGAGTGCCCTTCAGAGATAGACTGAAAACAGAGTCCAGCAGAAATATTAGAATTATCTTTTTACATAAAACAAGCTGATTCTATAAAAAAAATATTCTTTACTAGTAACTACAAGTATTTACAAGCAGGATGTATTTACAGGAAAACAAAAAAGTTGCACATTTACTAAAAACCAAAAAATAAACAAGTTAAACAGACGCTTGGTGTACAGCACAATTCAGAGCTATCCTTACCTTAAATCCTTCACCTACCTTAGCTACAGAAAGCACTGTCCCACAGCATGCTATCTCACCAGTCAGCTAGTCTTTGTATAGCAGGGCTCTGGTCGTCAGATGTTCTAAGTCCAAGAGAAAGAGCTGAACCTCAGCTCACTGATTTATTCTTTTTGACTGTGGGAGGTGATTTCGTCCCTTTGAGTGACAGTTTACCCCTGCCCCCCCAGATGTGTGTGTGTGTGTGTGTGTGTGTGTGTGTATGGAGGGATGACACCATCCGGGCCAGCTGGTTTACTTCACACTCAGACATCTTCAGTACAATTTTATGATTCTGTTTTCCAGGATATTCGAGGTGTGCAATCGAATGCCTCTGCCTTTCAGGATGACTGAGGCTTTCAAAATGGCACTCTCCCATCTGCCTTTCAGGATCTGTGGCTAAATGTTCCCAAAAGAACATTCCCATGCAGCTGAGTTGGCTAATTATTTCCCATGAGGCCTGCTTGGACATGTGACCTTGGAAGCCATGTTTTGTGTTCACTTTGCAAATAGCAGAATTTATAACAGAAGCATAATTGCATTAACAAAGGAGATTAAAAAAAGAAGAAATGAATAGATCAGTCTGGTCACCTGTCCATCACAGCCCCTTATGCAATTCTCAGTTCAGCCTTGGTCTTTTTTTTTACTGTCTTGCTGGTTTCTCTCAGATATGATTCCTTGTCCTCATCCCTTTGTTTACCTTTTATTTCCTAAATGCCTTTCTTGTCCCTTTTACTGCATCACTAACAGTACTTATGTTGTGAACCACAATGGTTTCTTTGCCTTTCTGCATTAACTTACGTGCCCAATGCATATCTTGCCACGTCTGCCACACCTGACTTAAATGCTTCCCATTTCTTATCTGCTCCCCCAGTCCCTGCTATTCTCCCCATACTGTCCACCAGCAATTCCTGCGTACTCCCAAAGTCTGCTCTCCTAAAGTCCCATATCTTCTGTTGACTGCTGTGCTTGCCAGCTTCCAAGTGGACCTCCACGCACACTGTCCCATGATCACTGGACCCAAGCAGCTCCCAGACTGTGACACTGGACCCTTTCCTTATTAGCGAGAGCCAGGTCCAGTGTAGCTCCCTCCATTGTGCAGTTTTAACTGTGCAAGGAAAACTTCCACCAGGTGCTGATTCCTTGCTGCATCCGGGACCCTCCAATCCATGCCCAGCATATTAAAATCCTCTAATGGTAGTGTTGTATTTGGTGGCCAAAAATAAGTACTTTAAACACATCAGGGTCTTGGTAGAAAGAAACACATGCACCACAGAAATTTAGGCCTTCTCTGTTTACTTCCATTCAGCTCAGACATAAGGGGACAACTGTGCTCAACACACACACAGGAAGACTCACAGGAAGTAGATTTCTTAAATCTGTACTATCTAACATTTCTTAAAGCTGTACTACGCATAACAATCCCTCCTGACTTGGCTAGAAAGTACATAAGTCAATAATTCAGAGGTAATATGAAACTATTAAAGTTATTACTGCAATGTTCCTTTGAAATAGTGTATGTCATTAGACTACATTTCTACAAGTCCATTCTCCTTGGTGGATGTTTTATATGTCCTGACTGATATAGTAGGACTGGAGGCTGTTGCTCTGGAATCTGATCAGCATCAGCCACATCTTGGCTCAGTTGCTATGGTTCCACTATCTCTTCCTGTTCTTGTTCTGGAAGAAATAATGCTAGATAACTACCCCAACTCTGGGTATTCCTTTTTTGTTCTGTCTCAATTCTAGTATATAATTGGTCCACATGTTTTTTTACTCTTCTCTGGTTAGTCAGTCGAACAGTATAGACAACATTCCCAAATGTTTTTTCCACCACACCTTCTATCCATCTCTTCGGGCCTGCATACATCCTGACCCACACAAGATCATTGGGTTTGAAGGATATGGTGTTAAGAAGCATTTCAGTTACTGACTTATAGCCTAGAGGGTGAAGAAGGTCCAATTGAGTTTGAATCTGACATCCAAACAACAATTCTGCTGGGGATATTCCCGTGACACAATGTGGTGTTGTTCGATACATTGCAAGAAAGTCCAAAAGGGCTATCTGTATTGCCGTCGGAGTAGCAGGATTAGCTTTATCCATACTCTTTTTAAAAGTCTGAACCAGGTGTTCCGCTTCGCCATTTGAACTTGGATGATAGGGAGGTGAGAAAATACGGCAGATACCACATTGCTGGCAAAATGCTTGGAATTCGACAGATGTAAACTGTGGTCTATTATCCAAGACAATCACTCGTGGAACACCATAGGTAGCAAAGATAGATTTCAGCACTTTGGTGGCACTCTCAGTAGTTGTTGAAGATATTTGATGAATTTCTGCCCATTTACTATAAGCATCAATTAAGAGTAAGCACATGGAATTTAAATGAGGTCCTGCAAAATCAACATGCAACTTTTGCCAGGGTTTTTCAGGTCATTCCCAGTGGTGAACTGGAGTTCTTGCTGGATTTCCCATTGATACAGCACAACCTTTGCATCTTTGCACAACCTGGTATACGTCTCTGTCAATGGAAGGCCACCATATGTGAAGTCTGGCTAGAGATTTCATTTTAGCAATGCCCGGATGGCCCACATGCAAAAGAGTCAACACATTTGCATGATAACATTGGGGTACTATGACACGCAATCCCCACAGAAGACACCCCTCAGCAATGGACAGCTGCTGTCTCTTTTGTATAGTAGGGTTGTAGCACAGTTGAACAAGTAGTGCCTTGTGGCCAAGCCTCAAGCGTATACTGATACACTTGTTTCAAAATTACATCTTGACTAGTCACTTTTGCAATGTCCTTGGCTAGTACTGGAAGCTGATATAACTGTTGTAGCTCCATTGCACATACAACAGTACAGTCCTCCATATTTTTGAATTGCACTGGAAAACTATCTGGCCCCACCTGGCATACTAATGGCTCCTCTTTAAGTCCCACATCAAACTCCATTTCTCTGTATATTGGCAACCTCGACAAGGCATCTGCATTTCCATGCTGGTCTGTTGGTTGGTATGTAACCTTGAAATTACTGGCAGACAAAATTAATGCCCATTGTTGAAGTCGGCTAGCGGCTACTTCTGGAATTCATTTTTCTGGACTGAAAATTGTCACTAGTGGCTTGAAATCCGTCTTCAGGTGAAACTTGCGACCTAGCAAGTATTGGTGAAATTGCTGGACTCCAAACACAATCGCTAATGCCTCTCTCTAAATCTGGGCATAACTCCTTTCAGCTGCAGTGAGTTTGCATGAAGAATGGGCTATCGGCTTCTCCACTCCTTCTGGATCTGTATGGAAAAGGACAGCTCCTATATCCACAGGACTAGCATCACAGGCCAATGTGAGAGGTAATTTTGGGTCATAATGAGTTAAATTATTCACATCGGTTAGAGAGAGCTTGATGGCTTGAACTGCCTTACTGTTACCCTTGGTGCACTTCCACGGAGTACCTTTATGTAACAGATCATTTAGGATAGCACATTTAGTGGCTAAGCCAGGTATGAAATGGTCATAGTAGTGCACCATACCCAAGAATGAGTGCAACTCTGAAACATTCTGTGGTTCTGGCATGTGCACAATGGCTTCCACCTTTTCATCATTTGGATGAATTCCATCTTTGTCAATAGTGTGACCTAAGTACATGAGACTTGGTTGACAAAATTGGCATTTTTCTCTCCTGAGTCTAAATCTACTCTGTTGCAATCTCTCTAAAGTCTTTAGTAAGTTAAATAAATGTTCTGCTTCTGTCTTGCCCGTGACAATGATGTCATCCAAATAACAAGCAACACCTGTTATATCACCCACTGTTTGCTCAATCACTTTTTGAGAAGTAGCAGGTGCAGAACTAAGGGAAAACATAACCATTTGTACTTGTACAGTCCTTGGTGTGTATTAATTACAGCCAATTTCAGAGAGTCTGTATTTAACAACACTTGAAGGTGTGCATCAGTGAGGTCCAGTTCAGAAAACCCCCACACCACCATTCAGTCTATGAAAAAGCTCCTCTGGAAAGGGTAAAGGAAACACATCTGTGCTAAGTACTGGATTAAGTGTCACCTTAAAATCTCCACATAGTCAAACCTTACCACCTAGTTTAGATACCACCACAGTTGGAGTAGCCCAATCTGAACTTGAAACATTTTCCAGCACACCTGCTTTTTCCAGTTTGTCCAATTCTGCCCCAACCACCGATTTTAAAGCATAAGGAAGTTTCTGTGGTTTACAAAATTTAGGGATTGCATTAGGCTTTGTAACTAGCTTGGCTTTAGCTGTAGTGCAACACCCCAGGCCTTTCCACAACTCTGGATACATGTCTAAAATCTCCCCAAACTTGGGCGGATTGCTGCTTTGTGGTACCTGGACAGCAGCAAGTAGGCCAAAATCTGCTGGAGCAATATGAATGTTTAGAAGAAACTGAGCATCTCTGTCCAAAATGCTGACACCCTTTTTTGAAACCAGAAAAGTTAAAGGTGTACTAGGAGAATCAGTCCTGCGTACTAAAGTGGTAAACGAGCCCAGTGGCTGAATTGGTTGCCCTTCAAATGCATGCAGCAACTTATTACAAGGAGACAATGGTGGCTTATCCAGATCAGACCATGTTTGATGGTTAATAAAAGTAACTGGGGAAGCAGAGTCTATCATTAAACACAACTGACGCCTCAGTTGTGGCAACTGAAGTAACACATAGAAAGGAGGAATATCTTTAGTCTGCATTTGTGGTGCAGTAGGAACCACTGCACTGTCTGTGCTCTCTGAACTGATCACTGCAGTTCTCCTGCTTCTGCAAACCTTAGCAGTATGACCCTGACGTTTGCATGCATGACACTGAACTTCTCTGAAATTGCACAGGTCCCTGCTATGCTGAGATGACCCACATGATGCACATTTGTACTGGCCATGCAGTTTGGGTGGAGTGGTTGAATTTTTCTTTGAAAACAGTGGCTTATACTTAGCTTTGAGCTATTTCGATTTGGGGTTTACTGTAGGTACTTGTATCTCATTTTTAGTGTCCATCTTAGCATGTTCTTCATTTTCTGCATCCTCATACATTTGTGCCAACTGTAAAAGTTCATCAGCAGACATTTTGACACTTACAGAAAGTAATTGCTGAATACGATGTTCATTATTCAACCCTATAACAAACTTATCAGATAAATTAGATTCAGGATTCTCCCTGCTCCACTCACACATGACAGCTAAGCATTTGAACTCAGCCAAATAAGATTGTAATGACTGACCTGGTTTTTGCTGGTAACAGCAGAACTTATAACGTTCAGCCCTTGGGAAAGTTGTTAAACTGTATAGTTCTTGATATGATAAATCATCCAGCTGGTCCGGTGCACACAGACTGCATGAAAGTTTGAAGGTTTGCCTGCCCAAGAAAGTACGAAAAGCAGCTTGAATAAGTATATCCTGTTACTCAACATTTGCAGATTGTATGGTAGGATTAAGTAATAACCATTGATCAAACCGTCTGGACCATGTATCCCAGTCTGTTCCTGTAAAAATGTCAAAGCTGGCTGAAGTTGCCATGATATTGCACAGTTCCAAGTTGCTTACTTGCCTCCAATGCTGAAAGTCAGAAAATGGTGTAATTCAGTAAGCTGGAGCTATTAAAATTTCCATCATCTGTCTTTGCCAGTTTGTTGTATTTGGTGGCTGAAAATAAATACCTTCAACACATCAGGGTCTTGGTAGAAAGAAAAACATGCACCACAGAAATCTGGGCCTTCTCTTTTTACTTCCATTCAGCTTAGACATAAGGGGAACACTGTTCTCAACATACACACAGGAAGACTCACAGGAAGTAGATTTCTTAAAGTTGTACTCTATAACATTTCTTCAAGCTGCACTACACATAACAAGTAGAACCTCCCTGTATCCTGCTGCCATCATGATAACGTCCCTTAATTCTGTGTCCAAACCTCCTCGTCCTGGGATGGTCGGTATGCACCACTCCTATTCTGATGCATCTATTGTTATCCATGGTTATGTGCACCCAAAGCATTTCTAATCCCTTGGTTTCAACAGGTTATACAATACCATGGCCTCTATAGCTTTCTTCATATACAGTACCACTCCCCACCCCTTCCTTTTCCCTATCTTTCCTGAATAATGCATAGCCTGGAATGGTTAAGTCACAATCATGGTTCAACGCAGCCCACATTTCTGTGATAACCACTATGTCCAGCTATGTTTCCATCACTAGTGTCTGCAACTCTGGGAGCTTGTTCCCCAATGTTCTGGTGTTTGCACAGATCCACCCCCCCAGCATACTGCTCCCCATTTGTCTGAACCTTTCCCTAATCTTTTTATGATTTTGATTTTTGCATTTGGTGGGGAGAGGCCAATAGGGCCACCCTGAGTCATGCTAGTGTCCCTGTACCCAACTGAGCTGTCCTCCCTACCTACCTGAAACTTTCCGATATGTTGTGCAAACCTTCTGCCTAGCACCTTCTTGCCCTCCTTGTTAGGATGCAGGCCATCTTTTTGAACAGCCTCCATCCCCTCCAGTTTGGGTCTCAGTCCCCAAGAGAAGGAAATCCCTTCTTCTTTCACTATCTTTCAAAGGTCCAAGGTCATAATGTTGTGGGCAAAACCACGCCCCTCAACAATGCTGCAAGCAAAACAGCATGTGGCACTATAACATCAGCACAATATGCCAACTAGAGCACACAGAGTGCACATCGCAGCAATGCCCCCCGCATCCCTCCACCCCATGGACTAATTATAATCAACTCCGGGGGTCGTGGACATCGGAGGTAAAAAAAATTGGGTCAGGACAATTTTTGTTTTTTGGGCCAATAAAAGCTGCAGCAGAGTGGAACCTGGGGAGAACTGAACTGCAGCCTCAGATCCCCAATGCCGCTGGAGGCAGATGCCCTAGCTGTTCCACCACAGCAGAAACTTGGCCAGGCACTGTCCCGACAGCATCCTTCACCTTCCCTTCTGGCAGTCTACAGCGACAGGGGTAGCGGTTTCTACCACACACTGTAAAACCCCTGTCACTGTAGAGCCATCAGCACTTCTTGCAGCGTGCATTTCATTCAAGGTTTTATCCGTGCTATCTTAACCCAGTATCCCTCTCAAACCAAGCACTGAACTGGAACAATTGAAACTGTTCTCTCCTGTTTAGGTGTGGCTTTGATAGTACCTCTGAGAGGGTTACTGCCCCTGCCCTTTCCTTAACTACCTGCCCTAAAGCATTGAAGCTTGCCTTCAAATTCTCCATGCTGTTTCTGCTCAGATCACCTGTAACTTCATGCACGATCAGACCTGGTTTCCATACCTCCTCTTCTATGAATTCCACCACCTTGGACCTGTCAGCTGCAGCCCCCAGTTAGCAGTAAACCACCTCCTGCCCAACCAGTGTAGAACCCAATTCCTTCCCTGTACCCCTCACTACTGAATCCCCCTGCACTTAATATTTTTCTTCTACCCTCTTTGGTTCCCTCCTCCCTCCCTCCCTCCTTGGCACGTATCCATCAGATAATGCCTGCCTGGTGTGCATGCCAGTCCCCCCCCCCACTGTGTGGACTTCCTGGGACCTGTCTGTCAACAATGGCGAGTATCTGTTGCTCATGCACAGCCCAGGTTCTGAAGGCTTCACCCTCCCACCATTTCCCCCTCCTCCCCCTACTATTGTTCAGTCACCAGCTTTGGTCTGGATGGGCTTTGTTTTGCCTGAGGCAGTTGCATCCTTGGTGGCTCAGCGACTGTAGCCCACAAGCAGCATATTTCAGCCTTTGATGCCTCCAGTTTTGCTCTCATGACCTCAACCCTCCTACAGTTCTGGCAGTGATTGAATTTCCAGACCACCCTCCAAAACCCCACCATCTCACACCCCTTGCACTCCTACTACATGCCCCTTCAGTGTTCCCCCTGCATGTTTGTGTAGTTATGTATAGTTTATTGATGCAGTACAGATACTTACACTTTTTTCACACACTGTTATACAGTTATTCTTAACTAACTCCTTTGTAGGACACCCTAGTTAGGATTTTACCACACCTGCTAAATTTAGCCCATTTTTCAACTTCAGTCAGCTAGAATACACACTCAAGTTGTCTAACCTTAGTTCTGAGTGTACCCCATTACTGGTATCGATGTCTCACTTTGCTGCTTCCTCCCTTCTGTTCCACTGACAGGCAGAGTTCCCTGTGGATTACTTGTGGATGCCCCTGCAGAGGCTTCACTCCCAGTCAGTGACACTCACACACCAGGATGCCATGAGTAGAGATGCTTGGACCTACGGGAGTTATATATCAAGCCCAAACCAGCCTTCACTTAGTCCCTCTTCGAACTGTCACCTAACTGATGCCCCAGGCCAGATAATTTTCATCCAGACCCCAAAATACAAAGCACAGCTCTATAATAGTGCCCTTAAAAGGGAATAGTCAGCACTAACAGCCCCGTGTACAAAAACGTTTCTATTTACTTACTGCTTACTGCAGTATAGTAGATTGTATCAACCTGATTCTGCTGACTTCCAAGATGATGTTTTCTATAACAAGAAATCCCCGATTCCCTTGTTGTTGATGTTAGAGCTGGGCAGCAACTGGAGATTCAATAGCCTTCAGTGCACATTAGAGAATTAATTAGTTCAGATCAGATGTTTGTGAGTCTCACTGTTCTCACGGGGCTGAGTACAGTCCTCTGTGACTGTACCTAGCCCAGGGAGGACAGCAGGACCAGCAAACAAAAGATCAGAGCTTATAAAAACAGTTAACATGCACTTCAGGCTATTGAATCTCCCACTGCTGCTGCCCTGCTCTGATGTCAACTGCAGGGGATTCTTGAATTTTTAGGTATGGCAAATGTGAGCGTGGAAGTGAGCAGAATCAGTCTGATACAATCTACTATACTGCAATAAGTTTTTTACACATAAAGTGCAAACTGGGACCAGCCCCAAAATTGGGCATTGGGCTTTTAGTGCTGACTGTTCCCTTTAAATGTGGGTTACTGTGGCTGGTCTCAATTTACCATACAGACATTAAGACAGTAATTTAAAGCAGTTTCTCTACAACTCACCCTACACATCGTGTCTAAAAAAAAAAACCTTTTCAATTAATGTTTGTAACCAAACTAGGCAGACTCTGCTTTAAACCATGGCTGTCATTTTTCTGCCAAAAAATGTATGACAGTTACCATAATCAACAGCAACTGACTTGCATATGCAAATATTTTAGACAGCTGGTCCTCAGTGTTTCACATACTTCCACTGTAGAATGCGCGATGACATGGGTTTCCTAAAAATGATTTGCAACAGAAAAAACAGCACTTCTCAGAAAAAAAATTACTATAAAATACAGGTCCCTTATTTCAGGGATATATATACAGTACAGATAAAGAAGTTCAGAGTTGAATGATCTCTCTGTATGAATGCACACAGATGGCCTTTATATAGCTTATTATTTCAGATAATCTCACAACTGGAAATGTAAAAGACTACATAAGGAACAATGTATCGGTGACCATACACAACAGGCTTATGGTTCCATCAAAGGGTCAATATGCTGTTATCTCGACCCTGAGATGGAAACACAAGATGAGCTATTTATATTTTTTATAATACAGTATATGGTTCTGTAGAGGGAACTAGCATGCAGCACCGAGTGCCAGTACAGAGAGAGAGAGAGAGAGGGTGAGAGAGAGAGAGAGAGTGAGTCAAGGAGTGACTGCTGAGTAAGTGCTTCTATATATCAAAAAAAATTTAACATCCAGTACAGAGAGTGTGAGTGCCAGTACAGAGAGAGAGAGAGAGAAAGAGACAGTGAGCCAAGCAGCAGCTCTGTAAAGTAAGCTCTTCCTATATCAAAATAATGTAAAATCCAGTAGAGAAAGAGTGAGCACTGGTACAGAGAGAGTGACCACTGGTACAGAGAAAGTGAGCACTGATACAGAGAGAGTAAGCACTGATACAGAGATAGTGAGCACTAGTACGGAGAGAGTGAACACTGGTACAGAGATAGTGAGCACTGGTACAGAGATGGTGAGCACTGGTACAGAGAGAGTGAGCACTGATACAGAGAAAGTGAGCACTGGTATGCACTGGTACAGAGAGAGTGAGCAAGTCGAGGAGTGGCTCTGCCTAGTAAGTACTACTGCCCTCTGAGAGGAAGCTCCTCACACACCCTGAGGACAGGCAGCATGAACCGCCAGTGCAGTCGCGATCGGCAGCCTGTGACCTGCACAAGTCACAGGGTTAAGTCATCATAGACTTAAGCAGGTACTGCCTTTCAGATCTAGGAGGCTAAACAATATCAGTTAAGGGGGCTGGAAAGCAGTTCATTGTTTCCTTTCTGACTCCTGATATCACGTTCACTTGGCAACTATAAAAGTGAAGGACCTCAGTTTCTGCAAACAGTGCACTCCAGGGACTGGAGTCTGTAAGGGTAGAGCCACCAGCCTCTGCACAAGACACCAGAAAGCACAAACAACTGCAAGCACAAGACACCTGCAAGCTGACTGTCAGTTGTTGTATCTTTTTAGGCTTATTCCCACGTCCTGAAACCTGTTTTCCCTTAAGTGTCCAAAATATTGCAAAGAAGGTGACCATGTCTCTCAATTTGACCTCATTTTACCCCTCTGAGACCCTGCTTCCCACCTGGGGAGGTGCCTTCCCACACTTTACACTTTAAAGCAGAACTTTGAGTGCTTGTGACTTTCAGCTGAACACTGCCATGTGGCTTACAATACTGTGCCTAATAAAAGGATATCATATGTTATTATTCTTCTGTTCAGCTGCAGTTTGACAACCTGACTGTTTGCTACATGTTTGCTACATGGACCTAAACATGTTCACATGGACCTCAAGGCAGGCAATGGAGAAAGTGACATCATTTATGGATCCAGAGCTCACTGTACCAGTCATTCTGTGAAAATGTAAACCAAGCCCTTGGGCTAGGGGTGGGTGGATACCTTATTTTGAATATTCGGGATGAATATTATATTCGGACCCCCAAATGTTCAGGTATTCAGTATTCGTATTTCATTATCATAATTAAAAAAAAGGAAAAAAAGCTGGCCCATCATTGCAGTGGTAGTGCTACCACTCGTGACGCTGGTGACTGGGGATCGGGAGCAATCTTGGGCTGTGTGGGCTAGCTGGGGAGAGGAGGACTGAGCTTCCTAGAAGACACTCTCCTCCTCCTCTGGGAAAGGAGGGATGTGGGCTCAGCTACGTTACTGCCCCCGAGGTGACAAAATGCAATGGTACAAGTGGAGCCCCAAAGGGAGGGTGCATCCTGACTGTGACACGAGCATGCCAGCATGCCCACATCATTACAGTACATGCCCATGAGGCACCCGGGGGAAGGGAAGAACATGGGAAAACATGGGAAAAAATGGCCGGCTGAGGCAGGATGATGTGGCGTCCTCCCACAGGCCCTGCAGGAGCAAAAAAAAAAGAAAGAACTTGCACCCACCCTCTCCCTGCCCAAATCCTTTAAAATGTACACCTCCACCCCCACATTTAAATATACATTTAATGGCAGCCGGCAGTGGGGGCAGGTGGATTGTGTTGCCCATCACTGGAGCTTTTTTTTAAATAGATATTCTGAAAGATCTAATAGTAGGTGCTGGGGGAAGAGGGTGGGACTGGGATTCTAACAGGGGGTGGGGGATGGGGTAGAAATTTTAAAGGCTTTGGACTGGCAAGGGGCTGTTTCTTTTTTTAACCCTTAGGCTGCCGACAGAATTAGAATGCATAGTAATTCTGAACTGATATACCAGTCCATGGCACAGCACAGGTTAACAGTAATATTTCCCAAATAGAATAGGAGAAGAATAATGCCACTATTCTTTATTCGGATCCAGATAATGAACAATGCATTATTTGTGGTATTTGGGGAATATGATTGTTACTCGCACACCCCTACCTTGGGTTCAATTGTCAACCAGTCACCTGAGAAAGCACCAACAGTGCAAGAACTGAATCATATTGGAGAATCCTGGGAGACACTGGCAAGAGAGAAGCCAGCAAATCAGGACAGAGATACTGTGATACAGCTCCATCCATTTTGCAGCTGAACCAATGGGGAGATGAATTCATGACTAGGAGTGCCTGATCAGCCCCAGAGTGCATTATCATTGCCATCTTTATTTTGTCTATCTCCCATTTTTGTCTATCTGCTTAGTTAGTCTGTGTCCCCCCCCATAACATGCCATCTCTTTTGTCTGCATCACCACCCTACGCCTGTTTTTATTAAAAATCACTTTGACTTTTTTTAAAGATGCATAATATGTACTCTATATTTTATGCCAGAATATATAATTTTTACTGCTGACCCAATCCCCTTTTGTGTTTGACAAAGAGGCATGTGTATTCACAAAACAGGCCACGTAGGAGGGAGTGGCTTGATTCGTTTTTACAGGGGCCATACAGACACTGACCACTGTTTGCTCATCCTAGTCTGTGAGGGTCTGACAGTATCTCTATGAAAGTGAATTGATATAAGCAAAGGATTATTGGGGGAGCATTAAGATGAGTACAGCAATACACTATCAACACTCAATATGCTGTAGAAGTTCAAACTTAATTAATAGCCACACTGGTTCCCAAACACTCCTAGTACCAAGCAAGGAAATGCTTCACTAGCATGCCAGAATGTGCGTGACATCATGCATGTGCCGATGTCATCACGTCGATGTCAGGAAGTGCCAGAGCGACCTACACGTGTTCAAAAGGCATAAAAGCCTATGTGTGGCTCATTCATGTTGGGCACCAGAGTTTGACTTGCTAGACATGAGAAGGAGCAAGTCTCTACTGCTGGTGAGTATACACTTGCATTTGAATGTCCATGCTAGAACCTGAACACAAAATGTGAAATTTATTATTGGTTTTAAACAATGTGTTTTGGTATGGTTCTCTTGCCTGCAGGACCCAAATAGTGGTCTGTTAAGCTAAACTATGAATTAGAAAAGAATGACATCATGTAAAAGCCTCTGTTTTTTTGAGCACTTCTGTCAGTCTTGATTTCACAAGCCTGTACACTGGGTACAAGAGCAGAACAAAGTGATCCCAGGAAAATCAGTGAATAAGTAAGTAATTCTGTGTCTTCTTGAATACAATAAAAAAGTAATATGGAGGCAATGAGAAATGTTTTTAAACATTGTTTAGACTGGCTATATATGTTCGGTATAATTATCAGGCAATGTTATTGCAACAAGCATCTTGCAACTGAAAGCCACTGTGACTGTACCCCATAATATCTAGGGTACTGCCCGCTTTCCTTCCTCCTACCAGCCGAGCCACACCTACTCAAATCCCATTTAAATCTTCTGGTCTAAAGCCTGCTCTGACAAAGCCGTTGACAGCTACCTTCCTACCCAGGGCCTTAAAACCATGCTTCCACTCTTAATCCCTGGGGCGCTAAAGTAACTAAACCTAGGGTAAAATATTTTACTGCATCTCCCTCTCCTCTCTCTCCCTCTCTCTCTCTCTCTCTCGCCTCTGTCTTTTCCTCTCTCCCTCTCTCTCACAACTATTTTTATACAGACCAGATACTTAAAGTAGCCAAGGTTTAAAATATATTCAGTTGTTAGCTCCTTTCATTATACTATGGTGTACGCTGTATTGCCAGTGTTTGTTAGAATCCCAATATTTCAGTCCTTTCTATTTTGATGTTAACTATTATGTTTTGATATTGCCAGTGTTTGCTTGTATATCACTGATTTAGATTCCCTTTGTCTGTTTTGTTACCCCCCCCCACGTCCCCCCGACGTGGAACCTTTGTAAAAGAGCTAGGTCTAGCTCAAAGATACTTGTAATCTGAGAAGAAATAAAATAAATAAATAAATGAACAAAAGCTAAACTGATATACTGATTTTTTTATATTTAGAGTTAAGTAGAAATAGAGAGTTTCTATGAATCAAGAGGGGGGCCTCAAAAGTACAGTATATTCTGTTCTATTGAATAACTTCTTTTTAAAAAACATATGTCATTATCTCTGTATACCACATAAAATGTATGTACAAGTAGAAATCTAAATATAAGGCAGTGCATTACTGAGAGTAACATGCCCAGCCGCAGTGAGACAGCCCGATCTATTTGTAAAACTATGTAGCTAGTTGTAAGAAAAGAGACATTATTTTGCGTTAAATGTGGCATCCCTAGAAATGTCAGTATATAGTATCAGAGGAACAATAATCTGCTAGACTGAGTAATATGTAAATGTTTAAAAATAATTTTTTTGTCTGTGTATAAATAGAATTAGCATATTTTTTATTTCTCTTTTTTTTACATAGCACTGCAGGGTCAGAGGAAGAAATTTTTCTCAAAACCTTGGCTTCAGTTGCAATTTCTGAATTAAATTAAGAGGCATAATAAAAAGAATTATTGCCACATAATCTTTGGGTAAGGGAGTTTATATTCTAGTCGCTGGACACACGAGTATAAAGGCCTTTCTGGAACAGAGTCCTCTCATGTGTTGTTATTTTTTCTATCCAAAGAATACAGAGGCAGCCACACTGGTTCTTTCTGATTTGACAGCTCCAGAGAGAGTCAGTTTGCTAGAGGGGAGAGAGAAGCCTGCCCCAGAAGCGGCACGTGTGTGAAAGCAGGTCTTATCTTATGCCTGGTTTTGAAACTGCCAGCTAGTGTTCAGAACTCCTGAACCAAGGGACACAGCTAAGCCAGTGACTTTGTGAAACTATGCTAGGCAACTGCTGGAGCAGTGGTGGCTCCAGGAACTAAGGATGCCCAGAACACAGGTAGGGTACAGAGGGCTTGTGTCTGGGTAAGCGGGAGACTTGAAATCCAGACTATACTGCCAGCTGTGCATCAGTGCTGAAGCATGGTTTGGGCTGCACAGCAGATTTTTACTAGGGCATGTGCCCTGTCTTGCCCTGTCTTAGAAACTGTGAGTTCCATCGGAAACTGTAATCCTGTCATTTCTAAACTAGAGTGTATTTGCTCTTTTACATATTCTATAGAACACAAAGGATCACTCTACAGGGCACGCAGTGCTCTCAGTAATGTCTATGCAAAATGCAAAAACAGCAAACTGGGCACAAGCACCCTTACCAGCAGAAAAAGTCCTCAGCCGACTCGGACATTGAAAATAATGGCATTATTTGTGCAAACATTTCTTGCGTGTGTGCACACTTTTTCAAGGGTTGAAAAAGTGCACACATGTGCGTACAATGTTATGGAGCCCAGGCCCTCTGCTCCTGCATGCCTGCTGTTTGCACAAATAAAGCAATTATTTTCAGTTGCTGAGCTGAGGACCTTTTTTTGCCAATAAGGGTGTGCCAAATTTGTTTTTACATTTGCTATTTTACTCCCTGCTTTTCCTGCCAGCCAGGCGATTGCTGTCTTCATGGAAGACTCATACAGAGGGGCACAAGGAGATCATGGAGGAAGAAAAGACTGTGTTGAAATGGTAAAGACTCGAAGATATCTACAAGGAGGGGCAGAAGATTCATTGCAGCTGAGAAACAGTTACAAAGCTTGAGCCTGTGTAGGCCATTAGGTGCAGTGGCCACTGAGATTCTGTTTTCCCTGTGTCAACCTGCCTGTCTACGTCAAGAGGATGGAAGCCACATCCTGTGGTGATATGTAGGAACAGTCTGACCAGTGTTCCTGTATAAATATATAAATAAATTTATTTTCTGAGCCTGGTGTGTGAACTATTCCCATTTTGTTTCATACATCGAGAGGTTTGCAGTGCCTGATTGAGACAACAGTATTCACTGCCTGTTTTGCTCTATGGTATTTGAATCTGCTGAACTGTGAGTACAATATCAGGGCTCTGGCCCCACAGTGGCGTTGCAGTTAGATCGATAGTTATGACCTTTAGGGTTCTGTGTGGAAAACCTGAATTTCACAAACACTGTCACACTGGAGTGTAACTCAGGAGGAAGACTTGCAAGTTAACCTCTTATTGTTGGAGTACAATTAAAAGCAATAGTGTTATTTATTTATTTCTCAGATTATAATACCTTTGAGCCAGAGACACTTTTACAAAGGTTCCACATCAGGATAAACAGTTGTTACAACAAAAGAACATTAACAAAGTACAGTGACAATATTACAAAGTCAGTTGTGGACAAATAACTTATGAAAGCAAATCATGGCTGAGGTTGGCACAAGCTAGAGGTAATAACAGAGACAAGAGTGCTATCAGTAGGATGACTTTGTCAGTAGCAGGGTATTTGGTAGTACCCATCTGCCTGTTCTGGTGGTAGTTCAGGTGGATGTTAAAGATCCCATGGCACTTCTCGAAAAAGAGTAGGGGAATTTCCCTGGTTCCCTGGCCAAATTTCCCCCCATTCACTAAAAATACCACCAACAGCTTAATCTGGTTCAAAGTCAGTTGGCAGTCATCTGTATCCTCCTCCCCTGGGTTGTGCCTGAAAATAGGCAGAATTTGTCTAGTGCACTTACCCGGTCAACAAAAACTAAATAAATAAATAAAATAATATCAGCAGATGTGCATATGGCAACATTCAAGGAAAAAACTGAGAGCGATACATTGAGTTACAGATAGGTATCAAATTACCATATATACTCATAGATAAACCATAGAAACATAGAAACATAGACGTTGACGGCAGATAAGGACTGCAAGGCCCATCCAGTCTGCCCATTTCTTTTTCTACCTTATAAATGTGCCATCGGCCTTTGCTCTGTCATTGGCCTATCTATTCATACTCATTTGTATTGCTCCCTTATGCCTATCCCATGCCTGTTTGAAGCCCTGCACTGTATTCATAGCCACCACTTCTTGAGGTAGGCCATTCCATGCATCCACCACCCTTTCTGTGAAAAGAATTTCACATTCCGCCTTAATCGCCCCCTCTAATCTCATGCTGTGTCCTCTTGTCCTGCTATTTTTCTTATATTTAAACATGTTAGACTCTTTCACCTTGTTAATGCCCTTAAGGTGTTTGAATGCCTCGATCATATCACCTCTCTCCTCCTTTGCTCAAGGGTATACATATTGAGCTCTGTTAATCTGTCCTCATATGTCTTCTGATGCAGTCCCTGCACCATTTTGGTTGCCCTTCTCTGGACTGCCTCAATTTGGTTAATGTCCTTGTGAAGGTGTGGCCTCCAATACTGCAGTACTCCAGATGGGGCCTAACCAGTGTCTTGTAAAGAGGATTATTACCTCCTCTTCGACTTGTGATACCCCTACTAATACACCCTAACACCCCCTAGCCTTACCTACTGCTTTAGAGGTCTGCTTGGATGATTTCAGGTCATCAGTGATGATGATGCTCAAGTCTCTTTCTTCCTTTGTGACTGCTAGCAACTCCCCTCCCAGCCTATAGGGGGCTTCAGGGTTTCTCTTCCCTATGTGCATGATCTTGCACTTCTTTGCATTAAATCCCAGTTGCCACTCTTCTGACCATTTTGCTAGTTTATCCAGATCACTACTCATTCTGCCCACCCCATCTGGATCATCTACTCTGTTGCAGATCTTGCTGTCATCTGCAAACGGACAAGCCTTACCCTCTAGTCCATCTGCAAGGTCACTAATGAAGATGTTGAAGAGGACTGGCCCCAGGACTGATCCCTGAGGTACCCCACTTGTGACTTGCATCTCTTCTGACTGTATACCATTTACCACCACTCTCTGTTTTCTGCCCGTCAACCAGTTTGCCACCCAGTTGACCACCTTCTGACCCACCCCGAGCCTACCCAGCTTATTTATCAATCTTCTATGTGGAACAGTGTCAAAAGCTTTGCTGAAGTCAAGGTAGGTGACATCAACTGCTCCCCCTTGGTCCACCACTCTGGTTACCCAGTCAAAGAAATCTATGAGATTAGTTTGACAGTACCTTCCTTTTGTAAACCCATGCTGTATTGGATCCTGTGCCCCTATGGATTCCAGGTGTTGCACTATCCTTTCCTTAAGGAGTGCCTCCATAATCTTGCCCACTACTGAGGTAAGACTGACTGGTCTGTAGTTCCCTGCCTCCTCCCTGCTACCACTCTTGTGGAGCAGGATCACATGAGCCCCTCTCCAGTCTTCTGAGACCTCTCCTGTGCTTAGAGACTCACTAAACAGTTCTGCTAATGGCTCTGCTAGTTCCACCCTTAGCTCCTTAAGTACCCTGGGATGTATGCCATCAGGTCCCATTGCCTTATCCACCCTGAGCTTAGCAAGCTCTTGTAGGACCCTTTCTTTGTGAAGGGAGTAGTGCTCACCTCCCCCCCTGTGTCCATGATGCTGAGCTGTGGGCCCTGCCCTGCCTTCTCTTCAGTAAATACTGAGCAAAAGTATCTATTTAGGATAGATGCTTTTACAGTCCTCCTCCTCACATGCTCCTTCTCCATTAGCTTAGCAATACCCCTCTTGACTTTCTCCTTTCACTAATGTATCTATAGAAAGTCTTGTCACCTTCTTTTTACTGTTCGTGCTAGTGTTTCCTCAGTTTGGGACTTTGCCTGCCCCACTGCCTTCCCTGCTTCCCTTAAGGCAGTTTGGTATGCCTCCCTATCTTCATCCCGCTGTGTTCCCTTATATTTCCTGAAGGCCTTTGGCTCTGACCTTTTCTGCTACTGTATTTGAGAACCAAAGTGGTTTCCTTCTTCTTGCACTTCCTTTCTGTCTAACACAATGGGATGTTGCTTCAAGTATTGCATCCTTAATGCTTGCCCACTTTTGCCAAAAATTTCCTCACTCATGCTTTTTGCCAGGGCTAGCTTAACTCTGTTGGCCATCTTATCAAAATCAGCTCCTCTGAAGTCCTATATTTTTGCCTTGGAATGGGATGATTTAGATGTAGTAGCCAAATCGAACCATACCATGTGATGGTCACTGGCCCCAGGTGACCTTCTACCTGGAGATCTGTGATCCCTTCCCTGTTAGTCAGTACTAGATCTAGGATAGCCCTGTCTCTTGTGGGTTGTTGTACCAGTTGTTTGAGGCCCTCCCCCTGCAGGGAATCCACTATGTGTCTAGTTCTGGCAGATGTTCCTGCTGGTATTGACCAATCTGTATCCGGCATGTTGATGTCTCCCATTATCAGAACCTCCCCTTTAGCTGTCATGTTTTGTATATCTTCTAACAGTAATGTGTCTAGAAACATAGAAACATAGACTTTGACGGCAGATAAGGACCACTTGGCCCACCCAGTCTGCCCATTTCCCTACCTACCAGATAAGCTGCAGATTCTAGTTAACCAACAGCCTATTTCCTGCAACCCCCCACTATAATTGCCTTATGTCTGTCCCATTCATGTTTGAATTCCTCCACTGTTTTAGACCCCACAACCTCTCCAGGAAGGAGGTTCCATGCATCCACCACTCTCTCCGTGAAAAAGAATTTCCTCACATTACCCCTGAGCCGTCCCCCCTCTAACTTTAAATTGTGCCCCCTTGTTCTTACACATCTCTTTTTCTGAAAGATGCTACCCTTCTAGACTTTGTTGATTCCCTTGAGGTACTTAAAAGTTTCTATCATGTCCCTCTGTCCCTCCTTTCATCAAGGGTATACATATTAAGCTCTCTCATTCTCTCTTCATATGGTTTCTGATGTAGACCCTGCACCATTTTAGTTGCCCTCCTCTGGACTGCTTCCATCCTGTCTATGTCCTTGCGTAGATGAGGTCTCCAAAACTGCACACAGTACTCCAGATGGGGTCTCACCAACTGTCTGCATAGAGGGATAACCACTTCCCTTTTTCTACTTGTGATGCCCTCCTCTCCCAGTATCCCCTGGCTTTCCCTACTGACTTCTCACATTGCATACCCACCTTTAGGTCATCTGATATGACTACACCCAGATCCCTTTCCATTATTGTTGTTGTTAGTCTCCCTGCTATTGTGTACTCTTCTCCTGGATTTTTATTTCCCATGTGCATTACTTTGCACTTCTTTGCACTGAATCTAAGTTGCCATATGTCTGACCATTCCTCCAACCTTGCCAAGTCCCTTCTCATCCTTTCTACCCCCCCCTTGTGTATCAACTCTGTTACAGATCTTTGTGTCATCCGCAAAGAGGCATACCTTTCCTTCCAGACCCTCTGCAATGTCACCTATAAAGACGTTAAAGAGGACTGGACCCAGTGCTGAGGCCTGAGGTACTCCACTAGTAACCCCCCTTTCTTCAGAATGTGTTTCATTCACTATTACCTTCTGTGTCCTGTTGTGCAGCCAGTTTTCTACCCAGGCTACCACCCTGGGACCCACTCCCAGGCTGGCTAACTTGATTATTAATATTTTGTGCGAGACTGTGTCAAATGCCTTGCTAAAGTCTAGGTAGGCCATATCCACAGCCCCTCCCTGGTCTATTACTTTGGTCACCCAATCAAAGAAATCGATTAGATTTGTCTGACATGACCTTCCTGCTGTGAATCCATGCTGCTTTGGGTCCAGTGCCCCGCTGGCCTCTAGGTACTCAACAATTCTTTCTTTCAGAAGTGATTCCATCATTTTCCCCACCACTGAGGTCAAACTAACAGGTCTGTAGTTTCCTGCTTCTGCCTTGCTCCCACTTTTGTGAAGGGGAATCACATCTGCCCTCTTCCAGTCCTCAGGTACCACCCCATCTTCCCATGATTTGTTAAAAAGTGTGGTTAGTGGTGTCACTAGGTCCTCCCTTAGCTCTTTTAGGATTCTAGGGTGAATCCCGTCAGGCCCATTGCTTTGTCCACCTTGAGTTTTAGAAGTTCTTTCAGTACTCTTTCTTCTTTAAATGGACTGGTATCAACCCCACTATCCAGAGTGCTTCTACTGTTTGGTTTAGGTAACTCCTCCTCTTCTTCTGTTGTGAATACTGAGCAAAAGTATTCATTCATTATCTCTGCCTTTTCACTGTCTCCCTCTGCCCACCTCCCCTCTCCTTTATTAATCTTCCCTATTCCTCCCTTAACCTTTCTATGTTCCCTAATGTACCTATAAAAGGTTTTATCCCCCTTCTTAACTAAGTTGGCTATCCTTTCCTCAGTGTGGACCTTTGCTTTTCTGACTGCCTTCCCCACTTCTTTCTGCTTTAATTGATATAGTTCCCTGTCGTGCTCTGTCTGTGATTCCTTATACTTTTTGAATGCAGCCTTTTTCTCCTTAACATTCCCTGACACTTCTTTTGAGAGCCATAGTGGTTTTTTATTCCGCTTTGTTTTCTTTATTTGTTTCACACAAAGGCTTGCTGCCTCCATGATGGCAGTTTTGATTTTTCTCCATTGTTCTTCCACCCCTCCTTTCTGGCCATTTGCTAATGCATTCCTCAAGTATTCACCCATTTTGCCAAAGTCAGCCCTTCTAAAGTCCAGTATCCTTGTATTTGTATGGCTTGTCTCCATGGTTGTGTTTATTGTGAAGCACACTGTGCAGTGGTCGCTTGTTCCCAGGTGTCTACGATTCTAAGTTTGTGATCCTCTCACCATTTGAGAGTACCAGGTCTAATATTGCTCCTCCGAGTGGGTTCCACCACTAGCTGTCTAAGGCATGCTCCCTGTAGGACATCGAGAATGACCCTGCTCTTGGATGTGGCTGCAGTCCATGTTGCCCAGTTAACATCTGGCATATTCAGGTCAACAGTATCTCCTTTTTCAGCCATTTTGAGAATGCCCTCATCATTTTCTTTGTCCATTTCTCCCTTGAGACGGGGTCTGTATACAACCCCCAGCGGATTGTGATGCTGCCTGTGTCTCCAATGTGACCCAGAGTTCCTCTTGTCTGCCCCCTTTACCTTTTAGTTCTGTTACTTTGATCCCTTCCTTATGTAGAGAGCTACTCCACCTCCTCTTTACCCTCCCTGTCCCTTCTGTAGATTGTGTACCCTGGTATGTTGACATCCCAGTCATGGTTCTCTGTACCATGTTTCTGTGACTGCCACAATATCCAAGTGTTCCACTTCCATCAGGGCTACTAGCTCTGGAAGCTTGTTTCCCAGACTACGGGCATTGGTACTCATTGCCTCCATTTAATGTTGGCTTTATCCTTTTTTACCCCATCCCTGCTCTTATTGCCCTTGTCCATTTTTCCATTTACTCCTGTCCTGCCCTCTGTCAAGCTCTGTACCTCAGTGTTTACCCTACTACCTGCCATGCTTTGCGGGGGGAGGCTTGAACTTTCCTGTTTCCTATCAGCACCTCCCCCCTTGGCTAGTTTAAAAGCTTGCCAAGGAAGCCTTTAAATCTGTCACCTAGGAGCGTGTTTCCCTTCCTGGACAGATGCAGACCATCATGCCAGTATAGACCTTCATCTCTCCAGGTGGACCCCCAGTCCCCAATGAAGCCAAAGCCCTGTGCTCTGCACCAGTTTTGCAACCATTCATTAAACTGCATGGTGTGCAGTACCCTAGCTCACCCCTGCCATGGACTGGCAGCACCTCTGAGAAGGTTACCATGTTAGCTACCTGTCTGAGGCCCCTCCCCAACTCCACAAATTCATCCTGCACTGCACTGATCTCATGCCTAGCTAGGTCATTTGTCCTGAGGTGGACAATGATATCTAGTTTCCTCCTGTGATGCTGCTTCTGCAATCCTGAGGACTGCCTGTCCCTTCAAGCCATGGCACCAGGCAGGCACCTTACTTCCCTCTCCTCTCCTTTCCCCAGGTCTACACCCCTAACAATTGAGTCCCCTATCAGAAGCTGTTTCTTTCCCTTGTGTTGTCCCTTGCCACTCTTTTGTGGGTCTCCCTTGTGGATGTCCCCAGCATTCTTCTTGGTCTCCAATGAGGGTGTCATCATAGAGGAACCTTGATTTGCCAGACCGACATATGATTTGTGTAGAGGTGCAACTCAGGGGCTACGCCTCTGTTCCACCACCCTCACCCTCCCAGAACCTACTGTGGTCCATCTGCTCTTCACACATGGCAACCTCTGAGGCAGTGGTTGTGGAACTGGTGCTCTTTGGGTGGGGGAGTCCTCCTTAGTCCTTGCCAGTTCAGCCTGGAGGTGGGCAACCTTCTCCCTCAGAGCTGACAGTTGCCTGCAAATAGGGCAGCAACGCAGGTTCCAGAATGTTTCCCAGAAAATTGCTGCCCCACAGCCAGCGCATTGCACCACTCCCCACATGTCCCTCTTCCTTATAATATACAATGAGTAATATACAAATTTTTTTTTTTTTTTTTTTGGTGTGTGTATACTTACGCTTTATGCACTGTGCTGGATAATTAAGAATATGACAGTTCTGCTCCAAGACCTGTTGAGGAAGTGATGTCAGAACCTTGGCTATAAAGAAAATGCCACACCTGGGGTGTGTGGGTGAGGGGTAGGGTGGGTGGGTAGGCCACAACCACTGGTGACTGTTAGAAACAATTAATTACACCACTGCTCCACCACCCTGGTGAGTACTGCCCTTTATAGTAAGTCAACCAACACCACAATGTACTAGACCACTGCTCCTACACAAACCACTCTACTGAGTCCAGGGATAAAACAAACTCACTGTTCAGCCAGCAGGACACTTCCAAAATATTGCACAAATATCCTTCCAAATCCTATGTGTCTAGCACAGAAATCAAGCAACTTCAGTTGTATTACAACCCCTCTGGTTATAAAATTACTACACTTTAATGGAATCCTGCAATTCTTAATGCCAATAAGAAAATAATGAAACTTTCTGTAGAGAGTGTAGCTTACCTTCCTAGTCCCCTACAATATTATGTTTTACCAACTTACCAGTTCCTCAAATGCGTTCTAGTTTGTTCTCTGCAGTATAGCCAATTTCTCAGCTTCCAAAAGGAACAGGCAGGTCCTCTGACTGACTTTACTCTGTGTAGTATACCTAAACAGAACAGTGATACAAGCCCCACCCAGAATCAATTGATTGACTAGTGACACCTGTGATGTAAGCAGGCCTTTCAGTGAAGACAATTTGCTATGTCTGCTTCTAATACACACAAACCCATTATCTGAAACCAGGGATAAACTCACTGCTTAGCCAGCAGGACACTTCCAAAATATTGCACAAATATCCTTCCAAATCCTATGTGTCTAGCACAGAAATCAAGCAACTTCAGTTGTATTACAACCCCTCTGGTTATAAAATTACTACACTTTAATGGAATCCTGCAATTCTTAATGCCAATAAGAAAATAATGAAACTTTCTGTAGAAAGTGTAGCTTACCTTCCTAGTCCCCTACAATATTATGTTTTACCAAGTTACCAGTTCCTCAAATGTGTTCTAGTTTGTTCTCTGCAGTATAGCCAATTTCTCAGCTTCCAAAAGGAGCAGTCTATGTCCTCCCCCTGGTCTGGGGGCCTGTAGACAACCCCGGTTCTTATGGCTGTTCCATTTCCTGTTTCCAGGGTGACCCACAGTTCTTCTGGCTCCTTATGTGTATTCTGAATTTCTGTAGCTTTGATATTTTCATTGACATACAAGGCCACTCCTCCCCCCCTTTTTGCACCTCGGTCTCTTCTGAACAATACATAGCCAGGTACTGAATTCTCCCAAGTGTGGTTACTGGTAAACCACATCTCACTAATTGCTACTATGTCCAGTTTAGCCTCTGACATTATTGCCTGCAGGTCTGGGAACTTATTTCCCAGGCTGTGAGCATTTGTGTACATGATTTTCCATTGGCCAGATTTCGGTGTGTTAGTTGTTGGGTGAGGTTTGGCATTACCCTTGTGCGTCGTATGGGGAGACAAACCTTTTTTCTTACCTGGTGATGCAAATGAACTGCAAACATGCTGAATCCCTGTTTGACCACTAGCTGAGGAGGGAGGGGTGTTCTTCCCATTCGATGGATGGGGTGCTGCACCCCTCTCCCCATTTGCTAGTTTAAATATTCTGCAAAGACATCAAACTTCTGCCCCAATGCACTGACTCCCTCCTTAGTCAGATGCAGTCCATCAAATTTAAAGAACTTTCGCTCCCAGAACTGTTGCCAGTTCCCTACAAATCTGTGTCCTTTTTCCTGGAACCAGCCCTTAAGCCACGTGTTTAGCTCCCCTATCTCCCCTTCTCTGACCTTCCGTCCATCTGCCCCCCTCTCCCAGACTGGCAGGATCTCAGAGAAGGAGATGCCGGATGAAATGGATGATAGTTTGTCACCCAGCCTGGTCAGGTGTTCCTTGGTCTCCACAACTGACCTACTGGCGAGATCATTAGTCCTTATGTGTACTTGGACATCAATGTTTTCTCCTGCTTTGTGAACAATTTTAGCAATGCGGTCAGTGTCTCTCCATGCTGATGTACCTGGGAGACATCTGACCATTACCCCTGGCTGGAGATGGGTATCAACTCCCCGAATCATGGAGTCTCCTATGATCAGAATTTTTTTGGATTTCCTTTTTGCTTTTTTTGTTTTGGTTCCTGATTTGGGTGAGTTTTATTACAGGAAGCCGATCGGCATATAAGCCAACCCCCCCCCCCAAATTGTGGCCTTATTTTCAGTAAAACGCAGTGACTCGTGTATAAGCCAAGAACTTTTTTTTTATTACAGGAATATGTGTTCGGCACAACATTCATTACAAATTCAAAACACCAGTGCAGCATAACAGAAAGATAAACATAAAAATAAGCAGCAAGTGCAGCATAAGATCTAGTGGCTCAGTAAGGTATCAGTAGTCATAGGGAAAATGTCAGAAATATATTGCACTGTAATTGCAAATGCACAAGTCATTTTACCAGCGAGTCAGTCATCCGTTTCCTCGTCCTCGTCCAGTTCAGCATCTGAAATCCCGAGTGCTTGAAGATTTTCAGACAGCAACTGCTCAGTAAGCAGTTCGTCGGTGTAGTCATCCGCTTCCTTCATTTCCTCTTCCTGTTGCTTTGGCTCAGTGTCCCCCTTGTCCTCCTCAAAAAGGGCATCATCTTCTGTACCATCTATGCAGTTATTGTTACCGTATTTAAGAAAAGAATGCTGGACCATGTCAAGAGGTATAGACTCCCATGCATCAAGGACCCACTGACATACCACACCAAGGTCAGGTTGTTTTATGTTGCCTGCCTTAGTTACTGCTTCAGCCCCTGAAGACATCCATTCACTCCACTGGCACCTGACTCAATCCTTATAAGGTTTATTCGGGCACGCATCCAGTGGTTGCAAAATGGATGCGAGTCCACCAGAAATCACACAGAGGTCAATCATAGACTTCTTTACAGTTTCTTTTTTACAGCATCAGTCAAATGTGCATGGAGCATGTCCCATACTAATAAAGACCTCTTGGAGCGCAATGCCCCTGGTCAAGTGCCCCAAACTCTTTGGAGCCAAATTCGAACAAGCGTCTTATCCATGCACCCCTTTGGGATGAGAGTACACCAGGACTCCAGGGGGGAATGTAATTGTTTTTGACAATGTTTTTCATTTAAAGACAATGAGGGGTTTCAACTTAGTGACATCTGCTAGGCATGATAGGATCACAGTAAAGTGGGTTTTCTCATGTCTAGTGGTACCAATAAGGACATTCTTGCTCCCCATTGGATTGACTGTCCTGTTGCCTGGCAAATCAAATGTCATTGGGGTCTCATCCATGTTTCCGATATGTGCAAGATCATAACCATGTTGATTTCTCATTTTTAGAACAAATTGATGGAAACTGTCCACCTTAAGCTCCAGATCTGGTATCAGTTTCTGTCACATTTTAGTGCGCTGCCTCAGTGTTAGCCCATGGCACTCCATGAATCGCAAGCACCACCCAGCGGAAGCCAGAAGTGTATTTGCACCTGTGGAGTGATATTTGGGCTCCTTGGCCATCCTCAGTGCCTGCAGGTGGATGGCCAAGTGGGTGACAATGTAACCACTCTGGTGGCACTCCAGAACGCAGTCATGAAGGTCAGATTCTAATACAGTAAAAGCGGGTCGGTCCCCTCTGCAGGCTTTTTTGTTTTGGGCATCTCATGAAGAATGATTCACTGTTTTCGCCAGTCTCACACTTGCTTCTCATTAACAGAGAAGTGCCTGACGGCAGCAGATTTGTTTTTTTTTTTTGGTGTAATCCACCACTCGCAGCTTGAACGCTGCATCGTAAACACTGCGCTTTCGCTTACCAGCCATCCCAGCTCTCATTCTGGCAAAGACAGCAGCAGTGTGCATTCTGGTGCTATGTGCAGACTGCTAATGGGGAACACTGGGGACATGACTGTTAATGGCAGGCTCATTCTGGCTCACACAGTAATTGGCGTTCTCAGAGTGACCTTATAGGCCGAGACCCCTAACTAAGATATCGCATTTTGGTGTAAAGTTCTCAACTTATACACAAGTATATACGGTAAATGTAGATCAACAAAGAAGTCACAAAATTGTCATTGTCAGCACTATAGTGAACAAGCGTTTGTCAATGCCAAAGTTCGTCATTTGGAATTGATGTTGGTATGTACTGATTGGCAGGACTACAGTTCCCAGCAGAAAGAACAAGTTATGCCACCAAGTCCACATTCCTGTTGAAATACAGTGCCTGTTTCCTCATCTCATGATCTGGCTTTGAAGAGTGACAATGTGTCTGCGGTTCAGAGAAAATAAGGGCACTGGAGCCCCACCATAGGTTGGGGGGGATGATATGGTTAGAAATCTTAACACCCCAGGCGTTTGTTGGTATTTGTACTACAAATTTTCAACATGGCCTTTTGTGACCCCCACCTCATGAAAGCATTTGGGATTTCTGCTCATGAATAGTGGCATTGTGAATTTGTTAATCTGTCCCGAACACTGATTTCCCACAGCGACCGCACCATTTTGCACCAGATGTGCGAAAACACAGTTTGGGCAGGATGTGAAAAATTACAGCTGTACCATTCATAGGGAGGTATGAAGAGAAGGTAATGTTGAACATCTCGAGTGAAAATATTAAAAATGCTCGAACGTACGAGCATATGTGAAACTGCACAATGCACGCTCTTAACAGTCATTTAGTGGAATAATTTCACCAAAATTTCAACATAGGCATTTTGTGACCTCTACTCATGAACACTGTCACTATGATTTTCTTACTCTGTCCTGAATGTTGATTTCCCATAGCAACCGTGCCATTGTGCGCCATATGTCCCAAAACACATTTCAGGCAGGATGTGAACAATGACAGCTATACTGTTCATAAGAAGGTGTGCAAAACTGACAATGTTGAAACTCCTGAGTGAAAATATTACAAATCCTTGACATTACAAGTGTGCGTGGAAACTGTGCAATGCAAGCTCATAAAATAGTAATTTTATGGACTTTTGTCACCAAATTTTCAACATAGGCATTTTGGGACCTCTGCTCATGAACAGTGTCACTGTGATTTTCTTAATCTGTTCCAAACACTGATTTCCCACGGTGACCGCGCTATTCTGTGCCAGAAATTCAAAAATACATTTCAGCCAGGATGTGAAAAATGACAGCTGTACTGTTCATAAGGAGGTGTAAAAAATGGCAATGTTGAAAATCTAGAGTGAAAATATTACAACTTCATGAAGTTATGTGAGTGCGTGGAAACTGCGCAATGCACATTCGTAACACAGTCAATATATTGACTTTTGTCACCACATTTTCAACGTAGGTATTTTAGACCTCTGCTCATGAACAGTGTCACTGTGATTTTTTTAATCTGTTCCGAACACTGATTTCCCATAGCAACCGCGCTATTCTGCACCAGAAGTGCACAAACACATTTCAGCCAGAATGTGAAAAATGACAGCTGTACTGTTCATAAGGAGGTATAAAAACATGCCAGTGTTGAAAATATGGCATGAAAATATTACAAATTCACGAAGTTACGTGTGTGCATGGAAACTGCGCAATGCAAGTTCGTACACAGTCACTATATGAACTTTTGTCACCAAATTTTCTACATAGGTACCTTGAGACCTCCGCTCATGAACAGTGTTACTGTGATTTTCGTAATCTGTCCTGAACACTTATTTCCCACAGCGACAGCGCTATTCTGCACTGGAAGTGCAAAAATGCATTTCGGCCAGGATGTTGAAAATGACAGCTGTACTGTTCATGAGGAGGTGTAAAAAAAAAAAATGTTTTGAAAATCTGGGGTGAAAATATTACAGATTCACGAAGTTACGAGCGTGTGTGGAAACTGCACAACTCACACTAAATAAAACAGTCACTTGGATTTTTTTTCACCAAATTTGCAACATAGGCTTTTGAACCCCCTCATGAACAGTGGCACTCTCATTTCATTAATCAGTCCCGAAAGGTGATTCTGTGCAGTGACTCTGAAATCACCTTTCGGGACCGAATAACAAAATGACAGTGCCACTGTTCATGAGGTGGGCTCTCAAAAAGTCTATTTTGCAAATTTGGTGAAAGAAATCCAAAAAATGCTTGAGATAGGCACCAAAGTTGAAAACAAAACCCTATTTATGCCATTATACAGCTTACCGGCATTTCTTCAGTTCACAGTCGGCTTTGAAGAGTGCAGACGTGTTCCTGGTCCACCGAAGATCATCACGCCAGGCTCCGGAGGTAAGTATGGGTTGGGAGTGTGTGGGGAGGTGGGTGCGCAGAGGGTGGGCGTGGGTTGGAGGGGCCAGCAGACTCGACGAGGAACCGTTTTCTATTTTACAGGTTAAAAAAAAAAAACTTAACATCGCAGGAAGGTTTTCTTTTCTTACAGGGACATTTGGTATGCTGGGGTGGGCTCCCAGCATGCCACCTGAGTGTTTGTGGGGAGGGGGCTGTAGCTGACAGGGATTGGGCACCCCTGTTGGCACACAACAAATTGGGGGGGACAAGAGCTGAGGGGGACTGGGCACCCCCCATGGCACACAACTAATTGGGGGGGCATTATGCCAATGGGGAGTGGACCTCCCCATCGGCAAATTAACTGGGAGGGGCCATGCCAACAGGGGGACTGGGCACCCCATCATTTTTTTTTTTTTAACTGTGAGGGGGAGTCCTGAGTTAGACGTTCACACTGCTGTAGCTACAGCAGTGTGAACGTGCAACCAGGAAATGCCCAAATGGTGAATGCACCGCGACCAAGCTGCCCCATCATTGGTGCGGCCCGCCCTTGAAAAGTTGTCCTGCTCAGCCCGAACAGCTGACTGATTTGCCTGCCGCTGACCTGCCCCTACAAGTGGAGCGCCCCGTTGGGCACACACCTGTAAAGCACCTTATAGCAATGAGTTTGTCTGCGCCTGCGCGCCATGACGAACTCAAAAATAAGGGAGGGGAGTTGGGGTGGCAAACCAAAAGCCACAGAGGTAAGAGGTGAGTAAAAGCTTGGTAGAAAGTTGGCAGGTGAGAGGTCGAAAACTATGGCAGTCATGAAGAAGACTGGAATGCAAAAAGGGTGGCAGAAATGAGGTAACTGGGGCAAGGAGGAAGTAAGTGAGAAGCAAGGGAGGTTAGGTGTGGCAGTCACAGCTTTATAGTTTTAAAAGGTATTGAAGGAGTTTGTGTTTGAATGGACAAAGCTTAGGTTCATCCGATAGATCTGAGGGGAGGCCATTTTCCCAGTTGGGAGCTCTGTACCTAAAAGCCCATTATGCTTGTGAAGTACAGCAGAACGGAACTTGGTAGGTGAGCTTGGACATACTTCTTGTACTGCATGGGTTAGGCATACATGTAAGAAGATGCGCAGAGAGTGGTGTTAGTCCAGGGCAGATCTTTTTCACCAATAGGCAGGTCAGGTACGAGACCCTGCCCTTGAGGTGCAGCCAGTTGGTTTGGGCATACAGTTCGCAGGTGTGGCTGTCCCTGTGAGTGCCTGAGACCAATCGGTATGCTTTGTTGAGCGCAATGCTAATTTTTTTAAGGGTTAGGTCTGTTGCAGAACCATAAATGACAAATCCATAATCAATACTGGAAAGGACTGACCTGGTAACTGCTAGTAAGAGTGCTTCAGGAGTCATATTGTACCCATGTCTGTAGAGTAGCCCTAGTCTTCTGTTGACTGCTTTAGAGATATGGTTGACATACCCAGTGTAAGATAACATGCTGTCAAGAGTTATTCCAAGGTATTTAAAGTTATGGACTTGTTCAAGAGGAAAGTTGTGGCTCTTTAAAATGGTTAATTGGGCTGTTTTATACTTATCATGTGGACTGGCGAACAGCATTGTCATGGTTTTCTGGTAATTCATAACTAGCTTGTGTTGGGCAAACCAGGCCTCAACCATCACAAAACTGCACTGCAGGCTGTTAACAAGCAGGAGTGGGTCAGGCTGACTAGTGAAATAATACGGCATCTTCAGCATAGACAAGTAGGTTACTGGTACAGACTTGGGGGAGGGTATATAAAAAGAGGCTAAAAAGTAGGGGACCAAGGATTGTGCCTTGGGGGGCTCTTGAGCACACAGGATGGCTGGTTGATAGGGTATCATGGATTTTTACCTACTGTGTTCTGACTACAAGATAATTTTTGAACCAGGGCATGACTTCATTTGAGAGTCCAATGGTAGGAAGTGACTGGAGCAGGAGGGTATGATTAACCGTGTCAAATGCCATTGTGAGATCAATGTAGATTGATCCCACTAGGTGACCTCGGTCAAGTGCTTTATGGAGGAAGTCGGTATACTCCAGTAGGGCAGAAGTGGTGCTGTGCCCCTTCCTAAATCCACGTTGCTGTGGGCATTGGATGTTATATTTGGCCAGGTACACAGCTACCTGGTCGGCTGCAATTTGCTCCAGTGCTTTGGAGAGGGATGGAAGGACAGAGATCAGGTGGTAGTTTGAGTGCAAGGCCCTATCACCGCTCTTATAATTGGGAGTCACCACTGCCGCTTTCCACTGTTGGGGGAACTGACCGAGGCAGAGGGACAGATTCAGTATTTTGGTGAGGGGAGACAGGATGGCATCAAGGGCAAGGTGAAGTAGTTTCAGATCGAGAGCGAGCCACTGCTGTGTCTAGACATCCCAAGCACCCTTAGGAGACACTTTTTTGCTTCATTTGAGGTGAGTCTCTTGAAATAGAAAGGGGTTATGTTTGGGGTAGTGACAGCCTTTATAGAGCTGTCCAAGCTGACTGGGTCATCAAAGTAGTCAGGGTGGAGAGCACCAACCAGGCCAGTAAAGGTAGCATGGACTATATCAGCGTAGAATATATCAGCTGTTAGCTTAGGGTCCTGAGTGGTTTCCCATTAACTACTCAAAAACTAAATCAGTGCTGTTTCACGGCACTCACAACAAACAAACTCCAACAACTGCTAATCTATAATAGTGGTGGCACTGTGCTGGAACAGGTAGACCAGTTCAAATACCTGGGAGTGACCCTTGATTCCACTATTTCATACTCCACGCATATAAATAACCTAGCTAAAGCTGTGAATACACGCATAGGCCTGCTACCTAGACATGGGCACTGTCTGACAGATGAAGCATTAAAACTTACCATCCAGAGCTCAATCACCTCTTTAATTGACTATGGCCTTGTAGTTTATGGATCAGCTACTGACACTGCCCTCCGGCATATAGCCATAGCCTTAAACAAGGCCTGCCGGCTCCTCACCACAGCCTCTAGACTCACACACACATGTGATCTCCATGAACAGGCTAACTGGCTACAACTTCAAGGCAGAATTAAGTATCAGACCTGCTTACTTGCTAAGAAGACAGTGCTAGGCCTGCTTCCACCAGGGGTTCAGTCTATACTTTCCCCTCACTGTGCCACACGCCTTATCAGGAGTTCTGGAACACTGTTCTTCACAGTTCCCCGCTGCCGGACCACTCATGGGCAGCACTCCTACAAAGTTAGGGCCTCTAACTGGTTCAACACATTCCCAGTGGATATCACCAATGCATCGAATCGCAGCTCCTTTAAGCACAAACTATGGCAGCACTTGGTGGCCAGTGCCTACTGTGACTGCTGCACTTAAATTCCCTGCTCGCCCTCCTGGCCTCTCCATTACTTAGGCACTCTCACCACACCCTACTCCCTCCTTATTAACTCCTTCCAGTATCTCACGTAGGCCACCTCAGCCTTTCTCTTGCCACCTCCCCCCAAGATTTCACTCCTCCCTCTCTCCATTCCCTCTCACATCCTTGTCCCTCCCCTCACCTATTACACCTGCACCTCTTAGCTTTTATCTTCTCTTCTCCCCTTTCTCCCCTAGCCCTCCTTAACTCCCTTCTAGTTCTCATTTCTCTCTCATTTCTCCTCCTTGCCCATACTAACTTTTCTCTCCTTCCCTACCCATCCTGTTATCCCATTTACATCTCCCATCCCTTCTCCCCTCCCCTCCATCACCACCTACTCCTCTCCTTTACCACCTACCTCATTCCTCTAATCCCCCACCCCTCGATTCTTGCCAGTACCCTACTACCTTATCCTCTCATCAGCTACCTCTGGCCCTCTCATGCACTTGTTAGATCACCTGACAAAGCCTTTGGCAGCTCATGCATTTTGTTGAATTGTTTTACCTGTTACTAATTATTTTGTCTTATCTTGACAAAGCCACTGGTAGCTCATGTGCTCTAATTATATTAACTGTCATCTACCTGCCTATTCTTGTCCATTGTCCAAGACGTGGAACCTTTGTAAAAGAGCACTGTTTGCTCAAAGGTGTTATCTGAAATTGTCATAAATAAATAAATAAACATTAAGCATGGAGGGAGGGTTTAGTTTAGGATCCTGAGTGGTTTTCCCATTAACATTAAGCATGGAGTGAGTTGACAAAAAATATCAGCCTACCTTTGTTTAGCAGTAATGCGTTCCTGATATGTGTACAGTCTTTACTGGGGGACTTCCGGTGACGTCGTCAAAGCTGATGCCAGGGTAACTTGGACCGCTGCACCACAGGTCAGCTAAAAACCTTCAAAAACTGTTTTCTAAATTTACTAGCTGTGATTCTCATCAGGATGGTTGTCTTCATGATGGGTGGCAGCAAGAATTTAAATGAACAACTCACTCAGTCGTCCAACAGCCCACATCACCCTGTAGAAGAGTCAGCCACCCACCTTAGGGTTCTTGAAGAATTAATGGCCTTTTGGAGTGAAACAAAGGATGGCATGGGACAACTTACAGTCCGCTTAGAAAAAGCAAAAACAGCTCACATCAAACTACGGTCAACGGTCACAGTGAGATCAGAATGGACCGATGAAGACTCAGATCTTTTACAGCACGGTTATCATCAGCAACTCTAGCTGGAAGAAAATTGCAGCGACTTAGAAAAGCACTTTGGCAGAAATAATCTGCAGATCTTCAGTTTGCCAGAGAAGCAGTGGGATCGAGGATTACTGAACTTATAGATAAGTTATTGCTAAAGATATCCCTCTTGTTCCTGACTTAGACCTGCAATAGGAATGGGTTCACAGGGCCGTGGGCCCTAAGCCAGTCCCTGGGCAAAGGCCTACTGTACTGTAGTAGATTATATCATACTAATTCTGCTTCAATTCTATCCTGACATGTTCTGTTACTACAAATCTCAGAATCCACTGCAACTGACATCAGAGCAGTAGGCAACAGTGGGAGATTCAATAGCTTGCAGGGCATCATAGAGTTCATATAACCTCTGATCTTTTGTTTTCTGGTCCCACTGTCCTTCCTGGGTTAAGTACAGTACAGCCACAGAGGACTGTACATAGCCCCTGGAGAAAAGCAGTCCTAAAAACATCTGATTGGAGATTATTAAAGCTCTAACATGCACTGCAGGCTATTGAATCTCCCACTGTTGCCTGCTACTCTGATGTCAGCTGTATGGGGATTCTGGGATTTATAGTATCAGAAGATGTCAGCCAAGAACTAAGCAAATTAGTCTGATACAGTCAACTATACTACAATAAACAGTAAGCAAACCAAAATGTTGTCACCTTCAAAGTGAACAGTGGGATCAGCCCCCACTTTTGAGTGAGGGGGGCCTTGTACTGACCTTTTCCCTTTAAGTTGATCTGGACCTGCTCTGTTGTTAACAGAAGGTGCTCAGATTAATTAATACTAGGTAGGACAGCCATTCTCATGATATTCTAGTGACTATAAGGTGCTCAGGTAGCTGTTGTACTGGGGCCCTTCTGACAAGGGTCAGCCATTAGTGACTGATGATTGGGGCTGGTACAGTACCTGTATCCTAATCTTATCCCTCACTACATAGTGTTGCCTCTTTCTCTTGACATGGCAGTTCGCTTTCACATTTTATTAGACTCTGTCATTCTGAAAACTGTCAAGTTCCTGTTTCGATCCTACCAGGGGCTTTATGGGGACAAACTGAATCAAAGCAGGCAGTTGGCTTCAGGATACAGGCTAAAGTGGAGCCATCACAGCACACTGTACCAACTGAAACTTGAAAACAAAAAAAGGCTACTCGGCTTCATGCCAAAACCGAATATTCACTCCACTTCTAGGAAACGTTAAAAAACTTGATTACGTAAAAAATATGTAGCCCCTCCACAGAACAGGCTGTCAATGTTTCACACTGCTCTAGCACTTTACAAGACAATATCACCCTCCAGTGGATGCCTTATATATGTGCAGTATCAACATTACCAGTATAAATATTGTCACCATACCTAACAGTGCATACAAGGAAAACTCTATATAAAACACATGATACATTTTACTTATATAATAAAACACACCAAATGTTGTGAGGGTAACTAGCCCTTTACAAACTAATGCATTTACTCATGTCTCAATAAAAATCATACTCCATATGGATAAATTTTATCTACCTCCATATCCCTCCCCTTTTTCCGAAGAACAAACGTATGTTACCGAGGAAATATTAAACCTATCATTAGTTCTATCTCAAATGAATATACTATAGACCATAATAAATAACTGGACACGGTAACAATTTATTTACAGTATTTATACAGGGGGACTTGTTAATGCCGACAAGAGAATTGGGCCCCCCCGATGTCGGCAACTATTAAATAAAACAATGGGCTATGGGGGGCATCCAACACCAGGGGTGGGCATCCTGGTGTCAGATGATATAAATATAAATAAAAAATAATATAAATAAATAAGTACACTGCCAACAAGGATTGGGGCAACCGGTGTGCAAATAACAGTTTATGCAGGCACAGACCAGTCAGGATATAATGACAGCAGCCCCATCCCGGATCTATGAGTCACTAAAACAGATGGTTACATTATATGACACAGCTGTCATTTGTTAGTAAATGACAGTGTCGTATTATGCGACCAGCTGTTGTCTCAAAAATTCAGTTATGAATAGAATGTTGATTTTTTTGAACTGCGCATGCTCAGAAATGGAACATTTAACTTAAATATTTTAAAAACTACTTACAGCTGAACCTAAAAAACACAAAAATACATTCTTTAGATCAAGCTCTATCAAACCTGAAAGTTTCAGGTTTCAAAGCCTCATATGTTTTATTAGTTATTGGGGGGAAAAGCATCTTAACATTTTCAAAAACAGTGAGTTTAAAATTTTTTTGCACCTCTGTAACTTTGCCACTACTGAACCGATCTACATCGAATTTGCAGTATCAAGAGATCCTGTGAGGCTGTGCTTTCCATATTTCATGTAAATCGGTTGAACAGGTGAACGGTATTAAGGTGTAAAGATTTGCATTTAACATAGAAGTGCTTACTCAAACCTAACATACAGGCACACTCTATATATCTATACCTAAGCATGTGTGTGTGTGTGTGCGCGTGTGTGTGTAGGAGGCTCAGCTGAGTACCAGACTGCCCCAAGGGGGTGGTTAACTGACTGCTAATCTAACCCTTATCCATACCTTTTTGCTATTATTATAAGTCGGAATAAAAAAAAATTAAGTCATTTAATTTGTGGAGGGACATTTTATTCAAAAACACCCCTTCTATAGTAAAATAATCCATCCGCATTTCCTACATAGCGGCTGTGAACGCGCATTTGGCAACAGCTGGTAATCTTGTGCATTAAGTTATGTTTCTCTGAAACAGTGTTTACAGCCTGTTGTGTCTGATAGTTGCAGTTATTTTGTACCGGTGCATGCCATCTTAACTGCAGAATGAGTAGTGTAAGAATTATTGTTCAGTGGTTTTAAAAGCAGGGCCTTGGCAATGAGCATGTGCACCAGCATTTCTGTTCCAGCGGCTGCAACCATGCGTCTATCTGTTAAGTGCAATTGTGTTTTGACGAGATACAATTTTATAAGTCAGTATATGCTATATATAGTCTAACAGCAAGAGTTATGCTATGCACCTGTATGTAAATTTCTTTCTAAAACAAGCACTATAACTGTTATTTTAAACATTTTCTAAAATCGGGACTTCTGACCATGAATATGCGCATTACAGTTATCTGATCTGCATGCTTATCCGACTGTGGTGAGCATGCTCGTGGTTAGAAGTCCCGATTCTTAAACTGTTAAAAATCATAGTTGGAGTGCTCATTTTAGAAAGAAAATTACGTATCGGAGCATAGAATGACACCTTCTTTCATACTGTATACAGTATGTAGTATGTATTGACTTAAAAAAAATCATACCTCATCAGAGCATAGTTACGGTAACTAATGATAATGGTATTTACTCACCTGGTAAAAGTGATTATACCTGTAACCTTTAGAGTGCTCTGGAATTCCTTACATATGGGCTCTCCTCCCTCCATCCTATTGGTGGAAGCGAGACCAAACCCATAGCTATGTCCATAGAATCCAGTAAGATAACTTCCCCAGCAGAAAAGAACTAGCACAAAATACAAGAAAACACCCCAAAGAAATGCAAACAAATACAGGTTTACTGATAAAACCATCATTATAGTGTATAAAAAATTGACAAGAAGAAAAGGTGAGCATACACACAAATGATCATATAAACCCACCGGGTCATATAAAAAAGTGAAGCATATAAAAGTAACACGTGCAGGGAAAAATAACAAGCAGGTGTATAAATGCAAAACATAACTAATATATATATATATATATATATATATATATATATATATATGCCATATATCAAGCCCTCAACTACCATTCTATATGAGGTAGGGGCCACAGATAAGATCCAGAGTAACTGAACTAAATTGGGAATCCAAGGCAGAACCTGCGATGATTCCCGCTACAGAAGTTAGGTTTGACAAAAACCAGGGAAGGATCCTGAGCACTCTGAAGGTTGCAGGTATAATCACCTTTACCAGGTGAGTAAATACCATTATCCCCCCACAACCTTTATAGTGCTCAGGGATTCCTCACATATGGGACTTCATAGTAGTACCCCAAAACAACAAACAGTCTCCAGGTGGGACTGTCAAATCCAAATGCTTAGCCCAGACTAGCTGCAGCCTGAAGCACCGCTCGTCCAAAGAAAGCTTTATCGGCTGAATCCACATCCAGCCTGTTGTGGCGGATGAAAGTATGAACCGAAGACCAGGTAGCCACAGCACAGATATCTTGTACCAAAAGCACCCCTCTTCTCCACCCACAAAGCCAACAGAGCTCTAGTGGAATGGGACCAAATGCCTTGAGAAGGGAAATGCCCCACTCCCTGCCAGGCTGCAATAATCACCTCTCCGATTCAGCAGGCAGTGGCTTCCATTGAGGCTGCTTGGCCTTTCTTTTTGCCAGAAAAAAAACACAAACAACTGGTCTGATTGCCGGAAGCCTTCAGTCACAACCAGGTAGTCCTTAAGGACTGAAACCATGTCCAGGACATGTGGGATGTCCCCATGCTGACTAGACTCAAGCAAGGCCAGCAAATGGATAGCCTGCTTCAGATGAAAAGCAGAAACCACTTTGGGAACAAAAGACGGAACAGTTGTCAACGATACCCTGCCCGGCATGAAAGGTGAGGTAGAGTTCCCGACAGGAAAGAGCCTGCAGTTCACTCACCCATCTTGCAGAGCACAGGGCTCTGAGAAGCACCATCCTGAGGGTCACCCAATGAGGCAAATGAGGTTGAAAAGGGAGCATTTGCAGACCCTCTAGGACCAAATTTAGTTGTCAAAGCAGACAGGTAGGCCTTACCTTGGGGGGAGGCAAGCTGAACCACCCAGAGCAAACAAACCACATCAGGATGTGCCCCAACTTGACCCACCTTGGGGAGAGGACCCAATACTGCTGAACCTGAACTCTCAGTGAGGAGTAAGCCAGGCCTTTCTTAGCCCCATCATTAAGAAAATCCTAAATCTGTGGGAGGCCCACCACCAAAGGTGACAAGCCTTTCATAGTACACCATTTACAGAAAATCGGCCAGTGTCTCTTATAAGTCCTGTTCATAGAGGCTTTTCTAGACAACAGAAGATGTTCCACCACCCTGGGAGGGTATCCTTCATTTAACCGTATCGACCTTTCAGCATCCACGGTGTCAGAGACGGAACCTAGGGACTGTGGTGAAGGGTCAGCCCTTGAGATAAGTCTGGGCCCTGGGGTAGGTGCCAGGGGATATTGATCAGCATTGCCCTGAGCAGAGAATACCGAGACCTCCTGAGCCAGTCTGGAGCCACCATCAGAACCATTGATCTCATGACTTTGATTTTGGAAAGTACCTTGGCAATCATTGGAATTGGTGGTAAGATGCAGGCCAGGGTGCCACCATCATGTCGATTTCCTCTGCCTTGTCATCTGGAGCTCTAAAATGAAATCGGGGAAACTTGGCATTGTGGGAAGGGGCCATCAGATACAGCTGAAATGGCCCCCACCTCTGTTTGAGTAATCGAAACACCTGAGGGTGCAGTTTTCATTGTGTCTGGTTGAGTGCCACCTGGCTGAGCTAATCTGCTTGTGCATTCAGCTTCCCAGCCAGATACATGGCTGAAAGCATTAGCAAATGTCTTTCCACCTAAAGTAGGGCCTTCAGGGCCTCCTTGAGCATGGTCCTGCTTCTGTTGCTGCCCTGCCTGTTGATGTATACCACAGTGACTAGGTTGTCTGTCTGGATTAGGACTGACTCACCCTGGATCTGTAGGGTGAAGAAGGTCAGTGCCCGTAGCACAGCCCTCATTTCCAGAACACTGATGGGAAGACTGGCCTCCTCCGAGGACAAATTTCCCTTGTGCCACATGACGGCACAGCATGGCACCACACCCGAAGAGGCTGGCATCCACAGTAATCATTGCTGTTGTCAGCAGTGAGAGAGGGACACCCTGCAGTAAATTGCGGTGGTCCCCCCACCAGTGAAAACTGCTGAGAACACTGGGATCTGGATCGAGTACATACTCAAAGTCTTGCGTGACTTGGTCCCAGGCATCCAAAATGTACCGCTGGAGTGGGAGCATATGAAGGCAACACCATGGCACCATGGCAATCACTGATGCCATCAGTCCCAGCAGGTGAAGGTACGTCTGTACCAGCCAGTGTGGCTGGGTTCGTATATCTTCTACGAGTGTAATTATTGTCCTCTGTAGGAAACACGAGACCCAGCTCCATGTTGATCCTGGCCCCCAGGTGAGTTATCTTCTAGGAAGGCCGCAGATGACTCTTGCCCCAATTGACTACCAAGCTGTGCTGCTGCTGCAGGCACTGGATCACCGAGTCTGTGCCTCTATGGGCTTTTTTTTTTTTCAGTTAATTTTTCTCCTCAGGTCCTCACCAATCGGCTCCCTTCTCTCAGCCACCCACCCAGCCCCGCACCTGACATCAGGCAGCTGTCCCCTTCTTCCCCCATGGTTTGCCCTCTGTGGCAGGGCGATGAGGAGCCCCCTTCACTTAGACTCACTTTGAATCAGATCCAGTTTCTGAGTAAGCACCATTCTGAGTTGGGGCCTGCGGAGGGTGGCTGCTTCCATCCTGCTCAACCTGGGACCTCTGTTTTCCTTGTTTGGTTCCCCCTGGGTAGAGTGTACAATGCTAGCAATGGCCGTGCTGTGCACGCTTCCACCCACAGCATGCTGGCCAACTGCTCTACCCCCCTTGCTTGTGACAGGCTCTATGGTGAGCCGGCACCCAGCCTTCGCTAGGTGTCAGGGAAGCACTGAGCCTGTATTCCCCCGCTCCCTGGGAGAGGCGAGTTGTCATATGGATGCTCAATCTCCTCCCTCCCTGGCTGACTCCTGGCAGCCTGCTTGCACCATGATCATAGGTTGCTGGCATGGCATGAGGTAAGGCATGGATGCCTCAGCCCTCCACGCCACTGGGCCGGTGTCTCTTTGGGCTTTGACAGGGGATCTTGCTCAAATTAGCCAGTCATCAAAGTATGGAATGACATGCACTCTCCATTTGTGGAGATCCACAGCTAACATCACCAGAGTATTGGTGAACACTCTGAGGGCCGACACCAGCCCGAACAGGAGGCACTTGAATAGAAAATGGGCCCCGATCTGGAATCTGAGATAGCGGTGGTGACAGGGGTGAATCGGGATGTGTAAGTAAGCATCCTTGAAATCTATTGAAGTTAAAAAAATTCCCAGACTGAACAGCTGCCAGAGCTGACTGGAGTGCTTCCATCTTGAACTTCTTGTAGACCACAAACCGGTTGAGGAACTTGAGGTTGAGCACTGGGCAGAATCCCCAAAATCTTTTGGGGACCATGAAGAACACAGAGTACAGTCCTGTGTCCCTCTCTGATGGTGGCATAGGACTATCGCTCTGTTGTTTAGTAGGCTGTCTATGGCCTGCAGAGTCGCAGTCTGTTTGGAGGGATCCGGGGATGGGGGTACATTGTCAGTCTGTGTGGCAGTGTCTTTTGAGTGAGCTCTATGGAATATCCTTGGGACACTATTTCTCTGACCCACTTGTCTGTGGTGATGTGGGCCTACTATGTGGCAAACAGCTGAAGATGTCCTCCCACCGGAGGGCTGTCCGCCTGGGCCCCTCCACTTTCATTTAACTTTACCACATGAACCCCTGCCAGATCGGTTGTTGTTAAAACCACCTTTTCTTCCGGAGTTACCCTTATACTTGGACTGGCTGAATTTCGACTGGAAATGGGACTTGGCTGGGTTCTCCTCTGGTTTTGACTGGGGGCTGCCTTGCTTGGCCCCAGGGTGTCTACTTTTGGGGCCATATACCACGCTGTCTGTTAGGCTTCGGCAAGTGGGTATGACTTCTCAGTGGCTCTCTTCTCCGGGATCCGAGCTGGTTCGGCCTCCTCCTGCTCCTTAGTTAAGATGGAATCTAGGGCTGCACAGGTCAGGAAGTAGTGCTTTTCCGGCTTTGCATGTAATGAGAAAGAAGGGGATCTGTTGAGGTATGAGGGTGTTCTAGCTCCTCTGGAACCTGGAGAACCTCTCAGACCAAACAGACCAATTCTGCAACATCTTCCTGCGGGCAAAGCTTGCCCAAGATCTGGTCATGATCCTGCTCCTTGTCCTTCTCTGGTGACTCAGTGGGGTCTTCTGCGTACCTGTGCTTTTTCTTCGAGGATGGTGGAATGCGGTCTGACCCTGGGCACTTCCTAGTGCCTGTTTGCCTGGCCCCCTCTTGCCATTGACTCTGCAACTTCTCCAGCCACTGGAATAGTAGTCCTGTTTTGTGCCACATTCAATGTCAGCGGTGCTGTTGGAGGGGCATTGTCGGAAACCATAGCATCCACATTCTGCTGGTCGTCTGACTCTGACACCATGCACACTGCACATAGGGGCTTCCCCACTTGAGAAAAGAGAATTAGCAAGCAAGTAGCCAATTACTGATGCGCTCAAAGTAATTTGACGGTCCCTAGCTGACAGTATAAGCCAAGAAAGAAAAAAGTTGATTAAGAAATGGTAATTAGGGATTTTTTACCTCAGAGTACAGAACAAGTGCCAAACATGACCGACCTCTAGGCATGCACAGTGAAAAGAGGATTCTATAGACGTAGCCAGGGTTTGGTCTCTGGCAGTCCAAAAGACGTATTTTCATGCATCGTCCAATAGGATGGATGGAGGAGAACCCATATGTGAGGAATTCTTGAGCACTATAAAAGTTGCGTGGGATAAATGTGTGATCATAGCCGCTGGAACAGAAATGCTGGTGTGCATGCTCATTGCCAAGGTCCTGGTTTTAACAGCACTGAAACGTAACACATAAACTGCTCGTTGCTCACTGAACTGAAAAATAACAGATAAACTACTCAGTGCTCACTGATCCGAGTACAGTACTAAACTGTGAAAATAAAAGAAAAACAACTCTTACTCCCTGTTTCAGTTGTGGCACCCCCCACCACCTGCAACAGAGTTCCTACGGGTTCCTTTATGTTACACTAGTAGTAAACATAAAGGATATCCTGTTTCTTGATAGTCTTACTTGGACAAGGCAGCATAATAAATTATTAAACTCTCACACAGAGCCACTAGTTGCCTGATTGTTAACTGCTGTGTGCTGTTTGGATAATGTGATCTGTGACTGGGACAGTAATTTTTTCGGCTGCATGAGCGGAGCTCCGCAGGCATTTTGGGATCACTGTGCAAGAGAAGGGCCCATCAGCAGAAATGGTCCCCATCTTCTCCTACAGTGATGTGGTCTGCGGGTCCACTCGTAATGTCTCCATCTCCTACTTCCTTCATCGGTGGAGCTCCCCTCCATGCCGCACTGCCTCCCTCCCCCGAGTGCACTACTTTCTGATTATTTTTCTGCAATTGCGGAACTGATGACCAGCATGCAAGATGGTGGAGTGACTCAATTTGCACATGCGCGAGTATTGGGCATGTGCAGGTCTGTCATTGCCACCATCTTGCAGATGGCATAATCCATCACTGATCTTTCCGCAGTTGCTCTCCAGAGCTCTGCCACAGCTCTGATGGTGCTTCACCGGCACCAAAAAGCTCAGCTCTGCCGCGGCTCTGCCAGCGCTGCACCGGTACTGCAAAGGTCTGAGCAGCCATATCGGCTCTGACCAGAGTTTCTTTACATTGAAAAGTGAAGTTTTGTGAAAATAGCTGGGACTTCATTCATGACAATTGCTAAAAACATACACTGTGAGCAAGCTCTACATGGTAGGGTAACTTGGATTAATGCAACCCTACTAGAACTCTCGCAACCAACCAGGGACCCAATATTCAAACATGGGCAAAGCAGAGTGGAACACTTTGCACTGTGCTTTGTTATTGCCCAGGATGTTATATTCAGTCAGACAGCACACCAACTCTATCCAACTGAATATAGGGGCATGTCAGTGCAGCACTAAATCAAGTAGCACTGCTCCGACTGGATCCTTGCAGTGCAGGAATAACACCACCAAACCTGCTAGTGCCAGTAGCCCGGGCCGAGATACAGACAGTCCCATGCAAATGAGCCATTTGGGCATGCAAGGCACTAAGGGGCCATCTGCATGCCCATTATGGACTCATCTGCACGGGAAGCTGTGGCAGGTTTGCATGGCACTGCCCCACTCCAACCATCTGACCTCAGACAAGCAAGGAATTCCCTGGTGTCCAGTGGTCCCCCATGCTCTCCAGTTACCATCCTGACATATCAAGCAAAATACCCTGATGCCTAGTGGTCCCTCTTCCGATCTCCGACCCATTAGTTAAAATGAAATTTCCTGGTGCCTAGTGGTCCCCACCACTCTCTTATTGTCGGCCTGACAGTTAAAATTACATTCTCTGGTGCCCAGTGGTCCCCCTTCCCTCCAATTGCCAACCCATTCTTGAAATAATGTATCCATGGTGCCCAGTTGTCCATCCCTCACTCCGACTTCTGACCCATTCTTGCAATAATGTATCCTTGGCGTATCATGTATCACTGACATCCAGTGGTCCCCCCAACCCTCCGATCCCTGACCCCATTAAAAGAAATACAATACCCGGTGACTAGTGGTTCTCCCCTCATCCTCCATGTCTCATCACTGATGAAATGAGATGTATCCCTGGTGCCTAGTGGTCCTTCCCACCCTCCAAATGCCTGCCTCGGAGTGATCCACCTGTAACCATAATGGTATGCTTCATGTATGCTGTGTTGTGAAAGTACAATAAAGTACATTAAGTTGTAAAAAATATCTAAAAGGACCTCCCTGGCTTCTAGCAGCACCCCACCACCTGCTGATCCTCATGCAAACGTACTATGTCCTTAGCATCCAGTGGCACCCCCCCTGCACCGCAAGCATCAACTACCCACCCTGTCAACCCCATCTACCTGAATTGCTGGTGCCATAGCTCAATTACGATGAGCGATGAAGCCCTCTTCTCACCTCCTTGGCCAGTTGCTGTATGAATAGACTGGGAGTGCATGTCCTATGTACAGTACAGGGCATGTGTTCTTTGTACTGTATGAGAAGCGTGTGCTTCTCCCTCAGTTACTGTACAAGGAGCATGAGCCTCTCCCTCATTGTGGAGGTACACACCCATATACAGGATGGCCATGATTCATGAATGCTGCCCTTAATCAAGACTTGTGAATCTGCATGGATGGATATGTGAAAAACCAGCACATGTGGTTACTACTGGAGAAAAGTGTCCATCAGCATTAAGGCATAACCAAGGGCTGGTTTCACTTGAATTAAATAATCACACCCTAGAAGTATAATTGTACAAGGAGTATGAGTCCCTCCCTCATTGTAGAGGTACACACCCATATACAGGATGGCCATGATTCATGAATGCTACCCTTAATCAAGACTTGTGAATCTGCATGGATGGATATGTGTGTAACCCCCCTGCAAATGGGGGTTCCCAAAATACTTCCAGGAGCTTGCTTGAATGCTCCGAGCCTGAACGGTGTTTGGTGTTTAAGCCATTTATCTGTGAGTGCTTTTAGAGCCTCTGGTACTGTCTCTTTAAGAGCTGTCTGCTTGCAGACATAATTAGTTTGTGTGGGGGGGACTGTCAGTTTCTCTGCTTGAGTCCCACTCGAGCTGCTGCCAATTCGCTCCGTTTTTGCAGTTGCTAGAAGTGCAAAGGGAGCCTATCTGAAAGATGTAATGTTTGCCAGAAATCATTTAGAGTAATAATGAAAATACAGTTTGTCTAATTTGCTTTTCTTTGCAATCAGAACTGTGTTTGCCTAGCCCCTCCATTCTAGTTTTGAACTACTGAACTGGACCAATCAGTGTGGGGGACCTCTTGAAGTGGAGCCTGCTGCTGGCAAATCAGAACCTGGACTCTCCTCTTGAGCCAGCCACAATGGGACTGTATGGCAGATGCTTCTGGGAATTGTAGTTTGGACTTCGGCGCCTTTTTGCACCAACAGGGGGAGTTTATTGTGAGTGACAGCCAAACCAGCCAAGAACTGGGAGGAACTCAAAGGAAGTGCCCGGTTTTGTCTACTGGAGTTTCAGTTTAGCTCTGGCAGTGAAGAGGGAAGGAGCCCTGTGCTCCTTCGGTGTGCAGTTTTAGTCGGGAAACGGGGGTAAGGCCCCAAGTTTCAGTCTGCAGTTTGTGCAAGTGCTTGTTTGGACTGAATCCAACCTATGAAGAGAATCAAGGAGATCTGTAGAGTAGAAACCAGGCTCACCCTGTGGAAGACTGGAGAAATTGCTGAATCGCGCTCGGTCTGTCAGGAACTGAATCTACTGTGTGTTCTCCCAGGTATTGTGCAGTAATTGCGATCGGGATAGAGAAGCAGCCTGCCTGGTATAGTACTTTCCTTTTACATATAAATGTGTGTAGTGCTTGTGGGGACTCGCGTTTCGAATCCCCTGTACAGTGAATTGAGTGCATGAAGCTGGAAGTAAACCCCAGCTTAATCCAGACTACATCCATTTGCTCCAAACTGCATTGGGGTCCAGTCACAAGGACCTCGCCCACATGGTCTGTTCCTCCTGGCAATCCAGGATAACCTACCTCCCATTCAGTTTTCAGTATTGGGCTGTGAGTGCAAGCAGGGTTGCTCCCTGCCATCGGTTTATCGAATTGCAAGTGTGTCATCTAATTGTTTGTTTGTTTTTTTCTTCACAAACTGAGCCAACCGGCTCCGGATTACAATTTGGGTATTGTGCATGCATTCTCCATCTTCAGGGCCCCAACCAGCTGCACCAAATAGGCTAGCCTCTTATTGCCTGGGTACCCAGTAAAGAGTGACATTAAGGGACATTTAGGATTCTGGAAATATGTGCACAGTACTGTGATAATTAATGCGTTAAAACTAATTAACCTGATTTCCCCCTGTCCTTGTTATATCCCCCCAAATAAATCAGATCTGTTTGTTTCAGCAAAGTTACACTGCCTGAGGTATTCGTCTATGTTAAAGTATTGTACTGTGGTTTTTGCACTGTATCATCTTGTTTTACAGGGAGTCCCCAAGTCACACTGACTGAACCCCTGGGGTAAGTGTATACTGTGAAGGTAATTCTGATATATTGTGTAGGCCACTGGTGGGAAGAAAGGGGGGTTGCAGTGTCCCAGAGGGCTGTGACCAAGTTAGTTAAACTATTGCAAACCCTGACCTCTGGGTGGAGGCGCCCGCCATCGGATCCAGGCCCCTCAACCTGGTAGTGGCAAATCAGGCAGGGGTAGTAGCCCTTGGGATAACGCCACCTAGGGGTTACATGTGCAAAACCAGCACATGTGGTTACTACTGGAGAAAAGCGTCCATCAGCATTAAGGCATAACCAAGGGCGGGTTTCACTTGAATTAAATAATCACACCCTAGAAATATAATTATGTCCTATATATAACCTAAGCTTGTCCACCCCTCCAACAAATGGATAGAAAACTGGAATAAGCCATGTTTTAGTATAATTAAATAGTTAGACATCTTTATGCTGAATTTTCTTTGAGAGTGTTCTTAGTGTCTTGTTTCCACACTGCAAGCTATTTTGAAATGCAGTACCTCATGCTAGGCTGTGCAGTAAGACAGACTGTGCCATACTGCTAGGTAACTCAGCATCACCTTGTGCCTCACAACTTGCTTGGGTGTGACGTGAGATCTGTCTTGCTGCACACTGTGTCTTGATTTATTGCTAACTTAAAAACTGTCACCCAGTTCTGAGGTTTACATTTGACACTGTTTTTTTTGGATCATCTTCCCAGTGGATGCTAGTACTGCTCTGCAGCCTAACCCTCAGCATTATCTAGGATTTGAAATCCTCCATTAAGGTTGCCATCAAAATGTTACGAGGCTACGGCTGGCCCAATTGCGCAGAAGGCTGAAGTGCTCTGCGCCTACTCCTATCACACCAGTGACCTAAGCTGGGAAATGAGCTTGGGTTGCCAGGGTTGGTACAGTGGGGGAGAGGACTGAGCATCTATCAGACAGCTCTCCTCTCCCGGGGTGGTGGAGGCATATTCACTTGGCTGCCGCCAGGTGGAGGCCTGGTGGTATTGTTGGCACTAGAATGGCATTAAAGGGAGGGGCCACAGTTTCGCAGTGTGTGTGCACCTTCATATACACATGCTTACGTGCCACCACAGCTGGGGACCTAAGGGGAGAAAATGGAAAATGGTTGGTGCAGGCTTCATGAAGCCTTGCTCGCCTACCTCCATCTCCTTGCCAACACATGAATAACCGGCCTAATTCTGGGTGTGAGTCACGGTATCCAGTCAAAAGGGTGACTGAGACTGAGTGACTTAAATATGAGTGACTCAGTCTCAGCGCCTGTGTTGTGGGCTACCCTGAAAGGGTAGTGACTGGAAAGTGCAGGGTGAGAGGAACAGCGACAGAATACCAGAAGGTATCCCTAAGGTATGTAGGGGTGGCGAGAGAGGAAGCCACTGAGCTGGCCTAGGGGTGTGGTGGTAAGGGTGGCTGGCTCTGGTGGAGAGGGTGCAGGGTTTGGGCTGTGGTGGAGCACAATATTTTGTGCTTTTCTGAGCCCGTGTGTTTTTTTGTTTTTTTTTCATCCTGTTCTCCCCTCTCAGCATCCCTCCCCCGTAGTTTGTTACTTTAGTAAAGGGGGGTGGGGGGCAGAACACACTATGTGGGGGCAATCTGTGGTGGATTTGGGGCACAGTGAGTCTGGGGGAGATGGGGCCAGGCAGGAATGGTGAGGACAGGACTGAGGGCTACTTGTGCCAACCACCAGGGAAAAAGCTTTACAGAAAATAAGCTACGAGGCTCATTGAAGAACTGTACTAACATGGAAAAAATGATCAACAGGTTACATTACACTGGTAGAGGAACTGTGATGGCTGTACAGAAAGAGAGAGGAAACTAAAAAAAGGTATGTACAGTACCTGGCCAAGATGCATTTCACTAGTCAGTTATATACACTTATGTAACAGAACTGAAAAACTAGCTGGGAACCATAAGAGGAGGGAGGAGGGGGAGATTGTTTAGCCAGGAAAGGCACACTAAACAGAAGCTTGTTTCCAGGCATGACCTGGGAGCACAAGGAAGTTAAGTGACTTGCTCAGGGTCACACAGTATGCAAGTGAGGGCTGTGCAATTCAAACCAAGGTCTCCAGGTTTTCAGCTCAGAGCCCTAAACCACAGCACTATACTGCCTCATAGCCATAACCATAGGGGTCCTGAAGGGCACATCATTGTTGGATGGCCACACCCACTGGTTGGCAAAACACTACTGAACTGGCATTTTGATCAGCAGCGTAACTCCCAACAGTGTTTTTTTTTTTTTTTGCCAGCCAGTATGACAACGTGCAAGTATAAAAGCCCCTACATGTTAAATTGCAAGTTCCAAAATGTGCCTTATTATAGGCCAGCCATTCAAATGTCAAACCTTTGAGAAATTAGGTCAGCATGACCACGCTATGTTGAACTATATCTTAAAAACAGTTTGTCATGCAAAATGTAATCAAATGCAGGTGCACTGTGCTTCCAAGAGTTATCTTTTACAGGGCAGTGCAATCACGATCCAGATCTCATGTATATTCTACATAGCTTGTCAAGATTCTTGCACCCTCTAAAAGTTGTGCTATGGAATGTCTATACCAGAATTGATTGCAGTTCTGTTATATGTGGTTCTCAAGAAATAGCAACAGATACAGTATAATAGCAAATAATAGGCCTTATAACTCACAGAACTCATATATATATTTAAATAGGTTAAAGATTCTGAATCCTTCTAGAAGTTATAACAATACAAACTTTGAGCATGACTGAATAAGTGGTTCTAAAGTAGAGATATTGCAAAATGAAGCTGTGGCAAAGTGACAAACTTTATCTTCCTTGATGGTCTGGTGAAGAGCTGGAAAACTGGGAATGTCATCAAAAATGTTCTCAAAGGGTGGCCAGCTGCCTTTGCTGGCCATGTTTTATTTTAATTTCCCTAGAGGTCCTGCTGCCAAAGGCAACAGACTTGCAGAGGAAGCCAAAAAAACATAATGTAATATCCCTTCAATTCACCCTTATAGCACCCTCTCCCCCTCCCCACCTCTCATGGTCTCAGTAGAAAAATAGATATCCCCATACCCTTAACCCATTTTGCACCCAACTCCCACCGTGGTCCATATCATTAAGAAAGAACCTTCCTCCAACCCACTTAGCACCCCAATTCCCCTACCTCCTTGTGGTTCCAATAATAAAGAATCCCCTTTAGAAACATAGAAACATAGAAGTTGACAGCAAATAAGGACTGCAAGGCCCATCCAGTCTGCCCATTTCTTTTTCTACCTTATGTATGTGCCATCGGCATTTGCTCTGTCAATGACCTATCTATTCATACTCATCTGTATTGCTCTCTAATGCCTATCCCATGCCTGTTTGAAGCCCTACACTGTATTTATATCCACCACTTCCTGAGGTAGGCCGTTCCATGCATCCACCACCCTTTCTGTGAAAAAGAACTTCCTCATATTACCCCTTAATCAGCCTCCGTCTAATCTCATGCTGTGTCTTGTCCTGCTATTTTTCTTATACTGAAACATGTTAGACTCTTTCACCTTGTTAATGCCCTTAAGGTGTTTGAATGTTTTGATCATATCACCTCTCCCCTCCTTTGCTCTGGGGTATACATATTGAGCTCTGTTAATCTGTCCTCATATGTTTTCTGATGAAGTTCCTGCACCATTTTGGTTGCCTTTCTCTGGAATGCCTCAATTTGGTTAATGTCCTTGTGAAGGTGTTGCCTCCAGTACTGCACGCAGTACTCCAGATGTGTCTAACCAGTGTCTTGTAAAGAGGGATTATTACCTCCCTCTTCTGACTTGTGATACCCCTGCTAATACACCCCAACATCTCCTAGTCTTACCTACTGCTTTAGTGATCTGCTTGGATGTTTTCAGGTCATCGGTGATGATAATGATGCCCAAGTCTTTTTCTTCCCTTGTGACTGCCAGCAACTCCCCTCCCAGCCTATAGGTGGCTTCAGGGTTTCTCTTCTCTATGTGCATGATCTTGCACTTCTTTGTGTTAAACTCCAGTTGCCACTTTTCCGACCATTTTGCTAGTTTATCCAGATCTCTTCTCATTCTGCCCACCCATCGGGATCACCTACTCTGTTGCAGATGTTGGTGTCATCTGCTAACAGACAAACCTTACACTCCAGTCCATCTACAATGTCACTGATGAAGATATTGAAGAGGACTGGCCCCAGGACTGATCCCTGAGGTACCCCACTTGTGACTTGCATCTCTTCTGACTGTATACTGTTTACCACCACTCTCTGTTTTCTGCCCATCAATCAGTTTGCCACCAAACTGACCAACTTCTAACCCACCCCGAGCCTACCCAGCTTATTAATATATCTTCTACGTGGAACAGTATTGAAAGTTTTGCTGAAGTCAAGGTAGGCGACATCAACTGCTCCCCCTTGGTCCACCACTCTGGTTACCCAGTCAAAGAAATCTATGAGATTAGTTTGACAGGACCTTCCTTTTGTAAACTCATGCTGTCTTGGATCCTGTGCTCCTATGGATTCCAAGTGTTGCACTGCTCCCTACTACCACTTTTGTGGAGCGGGATAACATGATCCCTTCTCCAATCATCTGGGACCTCTCCTGTGCTTAGAGACTCACTAAACAGTTCTGATAATGACTCTGCTAGTTCCACCCTTAGCTCCTTTACTACCCTAGGATGTATGCCATCAGGTCCCATTGCCTTGTCCACCCTGAGCTTATCGAGCTCTTGTAAAACCCTTCCTTTTGTGAAGGGACTAGTGCACCAACCCCCCGTGTCCATGGTGCTGAGCTGTGGGCCCTGTCCTACCTTCTCTTCAGTAAATACTGAGCAGAAGTATCTATTTAGGATAGATGCTTTTACATGGTCCTCCTCCTCAAGTGCCCCCTTATCCCCTTTGATCTTAGCAATACCACCTCTGGACTTTCTCCTTTCACTAATGTATCTAGAGAAAGTCTTGTCACCTTCTCTTACTGTTTATGCTAGTGTTTCTTCGGTCTGGGCCTTTGCCTGCCTTACTGCCTTCCCTGCTTCCCTTAGGGAAGTTTGGTATGCCTCCCTAGCTTCATCCTGCTGCGTTCTCTTATATTTCCTAATGGCCAGCCTTTTAGCTCTAACCTTTTCTGCTACTGTTTTTGAGTTCCCAAAGTGGTTTCCTTCTTCTTTTGCACTTCCTTTTCTCTCTAACACAATGGGATGTTGCTTCAAGTATTGCATCCTTAATGCTTGTCCACTTTGCCTGTACCCCCTCACCAGTATTTCTTTTTGCCAGTGCTAGCTTAACTCTGTTGGCCATCTTATCAAAGTTAGCTCCTCTGAAGTCCCAAATTTTTGCCTTGGAATGGGATGATTTAGTTCTAGTGGCCAAATTGAACCATACTATGTAATGGTCACTGGCCCCCAGATGACCATCTACCTGGAGATCTGAGATCCTTTCCCTGTTAGTCAGTACTAGATCTAGGATATCACTGTCTCTTGTGAGTTGTTGTACCAGGTGTTTGAGGCCCTCCCCCTGCAGGGAATCCACCATGTGTCTAGTTCTGGCAGATGTTCCTGTTGGTAATGACCAATATGTATCTGGCATGTTGAAGTCTCCCATTATCAGAACCTCCCCTTTAGCTGTCATGTTTTGTATATCTTCTAACAGTAATGTGTCTATATTCTCCCCCTGGCCTGGAGGCCTGTACACAACCCCAGTTCGTATGGCTGTCCCATTTCCACAGTTCTTCTGGCTCCTTATGTGTATTCTGAATTTCTGTAGCTTTAATATTTTCATTGACATAAAGGGCCACGCCACCCCCCCTTTTTGCTCCTCGGTCTCTTCTGAACAGTACATAGCACGGTACTGAAGTCTCCCAAGTGTGGTTACTGGTAAACCATGTCTCACTAATGGCTACTATGTCCAGTTTAGCCTCTGTCATTATTGCCTGCAGGTCTAGGATCTTGTTTCCCAGACTGCGAGCATTTGTGTACATGATTTTCCATTGGCCAGATTTTGGTGTGTTAGTTGTTGGGCGAGGTCTGGTGTTTCCCCTGTACATCATATGGGGAGCCAGACCTTTTTCCTTTCTTGGTGATGCAAATGAACTACAAACATGCTGAACTCCTGTTTGACCACTAGCTGAGGGGGGAGGGTTGTTCCTCCCATTCGACGGATGGGGTGCTGCACCACTCACCCCATTAGCTAGTTTAAATATTCTGCAAAGACGTCAAACTTCTGCCCCAATGCATTGACTCCCTCCTTTGTCAGATGCAGTCCATCAAATTTAAAGAACTTTCGCTCCCAAAACTGTTGCCAGTTCCCAACAAATTTGTGTCATTTTTCCTGGCACCAGCCCTTGAGCCACATGTTTAGCTCCCTTATCTCCCCTTCTCTGACCTTCCATCCATCTGCCCCCTCTCCCAGACTGGCAGGATCTCAGAGAAGGAGATGTGGGATGAAATGGATGATAGTTTGTCATTCAGCCTGGTCAGGTGTTCCTTGGTCTCCACAACTGACCAGCTGGCAAGATAGATAGTCTCTATGTGTAACAGGACATCAATGTTTTCTCCTGCTTCCTGAACAATTTTAGCAATGCGGTCAGTGTCTCTCCACACTGATGTACCTGGAAGACATCTAACCATTACCCTGCCTGGAGATAGGTATCAACTCCCTAAATCTTGGAGTCTCCTATGATCAGAAGTTTTCTGGATTTCCTTTTTTGCTTTTTTGGTGTTGGTTCCTGTTTTGGGTGAGTTTTGTGTGCTAGCTCCTGTGCTGCAATGTCCTGCACTGCAGTGTCCTCTGCCCCTTTGTTTGATTTTGGAGATGGAGCAGATACCTGTTTGTAGCTTTTATAAGATTTGTGGAGTAGGGTTGTCAGAACCCTTTGAAGTTCTGGGTTCTAGTTCTAGTCTAGAACTTTTGAAAAAGTTCTAGGGTTCTAATCTTTTTTAGAACTTTTTAGAACTCGAACCCTATTTTTTTATTGTGCTGCCAGTAACGAAGATAGTAATAAAATACATGTAAAGGAAAAACTGTTCAATATAAGGGGGAGAGAAATTATCTTGTGTGACATTGATAGGAATACAACTAGGTTTATCTATTGTTTCTTCTGTTTGCTAAAGCCAGCAACTTAATACGTAACAGGCCCACCCACCCACACATATGTTAAAAGTTTTCCTGCTGCAGCTGCATCATAGTTCCTTAGTGAAAGAAAGAGGCACATTAGCCATTTATGTACTCAGCTATATGTAACCCCTAGATGGCGCTATCCCAGGGGCCACCACCCCCGCCTGATTTGCCACCAACAGGCCGAGGGGCCTGGATCCAATGGCGGGTGCCTCCACCCAGAGGTCAGGGTTTGCAATAGTTAAACTAACTTGGTCACAGCCCTCTGGGACACTGCAACCCCCCTTTCTTCCCACTAGTGGCCCACACAATATATCAGAATTACCTTCACAGTATACACTTACCCCCAGGTCTGGTTCCGGCACTGGGACCTCCTGTGAAATGAGATACAGTGCAACAATCACAGTACAGTACTTTAACATAGACAAATACCTCAGGCAGTATAACTTTGCTGAAACAAGCAGCTCTGATTTATTTAGGGGATATAACAAGGACAGGAAATCAGGTTAATTAGCTTATCACTCTAATAATCTACCTATGGCTCTGTGCACAGGCCTATCCCTATCCAGTTACTGTCCTGGGTACCCAAGCCCTAGTGGCTAGTCCAAACCGTGGCAGCTGGTAGGGGCCCTTTCACACAGAGAAAAGGAGAATTAAACAGTCAGCAGTACAGTAATTCCATTTGGATTTAATGTGGCAATTCAACAGGGGCGACCCTGAATTAGTACTCACGACCTCCAAATAAGATAGGGTCCTTCAATGTCAGCAGGGCTCACTTGAGGTACACAAACCTCTTCACACATCCATATAAAAAGTACTATACCAGGCAGGCTGCATCTGTATCCCGATCGCAATTACTGCACAATACCGGGAGAACACACAGCAGATTCAGTTCCTGACAGACCGAGTGCAATTTTCAGCAATTCCTCCAGTCTTCTACAGGGTGAGCCTGGTTTCTACTCTTCAGAGATCCTTTGATTCTTTTCACAGGACGATTCAGTCCTAACAAGCTGTTACACAAGCTGCAGACGGAACTCTGGGCCTTACACACGTTTTTGACTAAAACTGCACACTGAAAAGCACAGGGCTCCTTCCTTCTTCACTGCCAAAGCTCAACTGAAACTCCAACCGACAAAACCGGGCACTTCCTTTGAGTTCCTCCCAGTTCTTGACTGGATTGGCTGTCACTCACAATAGACTGCTGCTGTTGGTCCAAAAGGCACTGAAGTCTAAACTACATCTCCCAGAGTCACTGCCCATACAATCCTCTTGTGGCTGGCTCAGATTATGAGTCCAAGTTCTGATTCGTCAAGGCACCATTTTAGAGCTAAGCTACCCCACACTGATTGGTCCAGTTCAGCAGTTCAAAACTAGAATGGGGAACTAGCAGACACAGTTCTGACTGCAAAGAGGTTAGACAAACTGTAATTTCATTATTACTCTAAATAATTTCTGGCAAACAGTTACATCTTTCAGATAGGTTCCCTTTGCACTCCTAGTGACTGCAAAAATGAAGTGAATTGGCAGCAGCTCGAGTGGTACTCAGAGAAGCACACAGTCCCCCCATACAAACTAATTATGTCTGCAAGCAGACAGCTCTTAAAGAGACAGTACCAGAGGCTCTAAAAACACTCACTGATAAATGGCTTAAATGCCAAACACCATTCAGGCTTGGAGCATTCAAGCAAGCTCCTGGAAGTCTTTTGGGAACCCCCATTTGCAGGGGGGTTACATATATATACTCATCGTCATGAATTATGAGAAAAAATAACTGATATTACCTAATTTCAGCTATTTGCTGCTTTCTGTTTTAAATGAGTAAATCAAAAGTTGCTATGTTTAAAAGATAGCTTTTATAACAAAGTTCAAGCCAAGTACTACAGCAGCAGCATGTGGAACTGTTGCAAAACATATTATGTCATAATGTAGTCAGTCAAGACATTTGAATAAAAAATATGCCAGTCATTGTTGCTGGCAAAATGCATGCAATTTTCTAAGGTAATGCATACATATACCAACATTTTTGTTGGCAAATTGAAGTAATACTTACAACTTTCTAAGATGATGCATTTTGCAGCTGATACTTCAATAAAATCTGTATTTCAGTCACATAAATAAAAAAAGTAGTTTCCTCATAGCATACTAAGGAACATTTAATGTAGCTGCAGCAGTTGGCATGTGATGTTTAAGGGACAGCATCTGTCAACCCCATTATGTATCAAATTATCACTACTTATAAAGCAAAAACACTATGATACGTCACATTCTGTGAAAACTGCTGATGCAGATTTTCTTTTATTTCTGATTCCTTTATTCTTTTTTTAAAGGGGACAGGACAATTGTGCTAGGTGGCAGCAGTTCGCAATGTATTTAATAAGAATATATATATATGTGTACAGTAGGTTCGGTCTGTCATCATTTTTTCCTCACCATCCCCAGCTGATCACGAATCTGTAAATGAAAGAACTAAACAACACCCACCTTTCACCCATCACCCATTCCACTTTTCTTCCACCACCCTCATCTGTGCAGTAGCACCATACCACCACCACCCATGTTAAAACCAACCCACAACCCTCACCCATGTACTAGCATCCATTTTTCGTTTATGGCTAACATTTCTGTAATTGAAAAATAATAAACAGCTACCAATTAGAACTCATTGTTTTGTCCTCTTTAAAATTGAAAACTAGACCGTCTCCTGTCCCAGCCCATACTGATGCACCACAAAGTCACAGAAGGTAAATCCAAAATATATGTTTGCACTTTAACTATAAATAATATGATACAGAAAGGATTGACGTGACAGTGTCCTTTTATGCCAAATTTGGGCCTGTTCCTCTGATGTTAAAATTGCCCTGTATATAAAACTTGTTGACTTTAGTTTAGACCCTAGCTACAAAGCAGTTTGCCATGAAATGGTGAAAGTTTTGGGGTGTATATAGTCCAAGGTAGTAGATCGAGAAAGGAGAGGGACAACCAAAGTCATCACATTCTGAAAAAATTTCATTTTTGGTGCAGAGAGACTCCGTCCCACACAGTATTTACCAGCCACCACCATCTGAGTTGTCATCACCATCAACATCCACAACATCAATCACTTCAGGATCAGTTTGTATACTCTTGTAGGGATCTGAAAATCTTGACTTATTAACTTTAATAAAGTTAGCGTGTGTACATTTTCTGGCAGCAACCTATTTCTGGTGTCTGTCACAATATTGCCAGCTGTACTAAACATGCGTTCTGAAGAGACACTTGTTGCAGGACAACCAAGATATTTACAGGCTTCATCATACAGCTCTGTCCAAATTGACTTTTTGATCTCCAGTATTCAAAAGGGCATGCATCAATAGGAATAGGCAGTTCTTGCAGGTAACTGTCTACCATGATGGACAGAGACCGCTCAGAAGAGAATCAGAATAAGCTGGTATGGCAGCAATTTGGGAAAAGGTTTTGCCACAGATTTAGCTTGCTACTAAGGGTTGAAGAAGTGGCAGTTGTGGAACAACTACTGTTAATGTTTGGTGACTTTTCCAGTTCTTATCCCTTTGTGAAGATGAACCTGCATGTTGTGGTGATGACAACCTGAGGGTTCTGTGCGTGTCTGTGTTTGACTCCTGTGAGTGCTGCAGCTCATCTAGCAACATACATTTGTACTGCTCTACATCATCTGTTTTGGAAGATGTATAGCCTTGAACCTGGGATCTAAGAGAGTTGCAAGGATGTAGTGTTTTGATTTCAGTCATTGCAACTAATTTGTCATTGGTTTTGAAGCGCTCGCTCATTCTCTTTACGAGATTCCCATGATACAGGCGACATGTTGTCTGCGCTTCAGATCTGTCTTTTTCTATTTGTAGATTTAGAACACTAAGATGATGTGAAATGAGCATTATGAGTGGGATAACCTGACTCACAGATGTGCCTTCAGAAGACATGTCCCTTGTAGCTGTCTCAAAAGGAGCTAGGATACAGCACACTGTCTCCATTAATTTCCACTGCAGCACAGACAGCATAATGCCATCTCCAATAATGTAACTGGAGCAATACTCATGTACAGCTTGCTTTTGCCCCAAAGGCGCTGCAGCATATAAAGCGTTGAGTTCCAATGAGTGGAAACATTTTGAATCAGCTTTGCTGGGGCAGCTTGTGTTTTTTGCAGTTCAGACAATGTCCATATAGCCTTGGTTGAATGTGAAAAGTGAGTCACAATTTTTGCAAACAGCAATCATACCATCCACTTGTGTTTCATTGCTGAGAAATCCGTGACAATTAAGTGTAAGCAATGTGCAAAGCAAGAAGCATGCAGAAATCCTCCATCCTGTACTGCTTTCAAGATGTTGGCTCCATTGTCACTTACTATGAAGCCACATTTTAGACCGTGAGAATAAACCCATTCGTCAAGGAGGTCATTTAGTTCCTGCAAGATGTTTGCAGCAGTATGACTTTGCCCAAACTTCTTTATATGCAGCGCTATCTTTTGGGGTGTCTTTGTTTTGAAGAAGCACAAGAAAATGTGACCCAATGGCGGTAGGGACATGTAATCTATGTTTTGAGTGCTGGTCCACATATCTGTTGTGACATGAATAACCCCACCCTCCGCAGTTTTAAATGCAAGCATCACTGTCGCTTTTAAAGCCTGATAAATGTTTGGTATTTCAACATAGGAAAAGTACCTTCGATGAGGAACATTGTAACGAGGCTCTGCTAATGTCATGAGCTCCCTAAAATCGTCATGATCTACCAAAGAGTATGGGAGAAGGGCTCCGGCTAACAGTTCACCAATTCGGTGATTAAGATGAAGGGTCTTTGGATGATTTCTAGTAAAGGTATTCTTCCTTTCAAATGCCTGAGACAGTGTTAGCTGTTTTACAACATGTCCCTGCTGGTTTTATTATACACGTGCTTCGATGGGCAGATGGGCGGAGGAGATGGTGGAATAGGACTTATACATTCAGTGCCATCACTGGATGTGCAACTAGGTACTAATGGTGCTGGCATTGGTGGTAACAGTGATCCTAGGGCTGGGAGTGGTTCTGCCGCATCAAGTTCAGACAATTCAGTATCCATTTCAGATTCTGACCCTTCTCACGTGTGGTCTGGAAGATGGAGGACATGGTTTTGGATGATCAAGCAAAACTGAATGCTTTTTCAGATGAGCTTAAGAACTGTAGTGCCAAGGCATGACACAACTTTACCACGCTTACACTCTGTTTACACAGGGAACAAATTGCTCTGCATGGATCAGTTTACTGACAGAGAAATAATTCCACACCTCAGATGTGACAGATTTTGTTTGAGTGCTAGGAAGATAGCTAAGACTGTTTGTGTCTTTTCACCTGTCCTAACAGAACCTGGGAGTGGGACATGCTCCTTGGTGCTAGAAGAGTGGGCAGAAGACTCTGATGGATTTTCATTGCTGGCCAACACAGAAGTGGTGGATTCAATGGATATGTCCTTTTCATTGCCAACAGTGCTGGATGTATTTGCAAGTGCACTACCTGATTCATTGTCAGCAGACTTGCTCATTTCACTTTGTTGAGGAAGTAATGATTCATCGTGAGACACAACAGTGTCGGACTGAGACAAAGAGCTACTGTCTGAGTCAGAGAGGGACTCACTGTCACTTGCATTATTGCTGCTAGTCACAGGGATCTTAACAGCATGAATGGCATACCTTATGGTGCCTCTCCGTGTGACCCCAGCAGCTGTACAGGTTTTCTTAAAGGTCCCCTTTACCACACTTCACTGTTGCTCTTTTGCTGTTTGTGAATTTTATCACGTGAAACATTTTGCTTATTTTTGCTAGCACCAGGATTACCACTACCACCAACACCTGCTCCAACACCAGCACTAGATGCTTCATCTATGTTGGTGTCAGCCATAACAGAACCAGTATACTGCAGGGAATATACCCACACAATTCCTGTGTAAGAAAGCAATGTGATCTATGAATACTGGCTACAACTCCAAAATTGTATTTTGGCTATGTGACACTGTGATGCAGTGGACTGAAAGTAATTGAAGAATATGACAGTTTGCAACTAAAGGTTCAAGGCTTACAGAATGATTGGGCTGCTGGGCAAAGGCATAAGCATAGCAGTCAAGGGGTGCACAGCAGCAGGGTGATGGAATGACCACAAGAGACGGAGCTACATACACAAACCCAGGAAATAGATTTTTCTGTCTCTCATCCCAACAGGGAAATAAATTTTTAGGCTTCTGTCATGTATTTAAGGACAATGCCACTACAAAACTGGCCACTGGGCTTCTGTCTTCCTCCCAACAGGGAAATATATTTTTAGGCTTCGTTGACAACTTGTCATGTATTTAAGAATAATGCCACCAGAAAACTAGCCACTGGGTCTCTCACGATAACACACACACTGGGTACTAGGGTACAGTGCAGTCAAGGGCACACAGCAGCATGGTGATGGGCTGACCACAAGAGACGGAGCTACATACACAAACCCAGGAAATAGATTTTTCTGTCTCTCATCCCAACAGGGAAATATATTTTTAGGCTTCTGTCATGTATTTAAGGACAATGCCACTACAAAACTGGCCACTGGGCTTCTGTCTTCCTCCCAACAGGGAAATATATTTTTAGGCTTCGTTGACAACTTGTCATGTATTTAAGAATAATGCCACCAGAAAACTAGCCACTGGGTCTCTCACGATAACACACACTGGGTACTAGGGTACAGTGCAGTCAAAGGGCACACAGCAGCAGGGTGATGGCCTGATCACAGGAGATGTTTCTGTCTCTCCTCCCAACAGTAAAAAAATGTATTTAAGGATAATACCACCACAAAACACACACTGTAATAACTAGGGTATAGTGCAGTCAAAGGGAAGGGAACACAGCAGCAGTGTCATCCCTCCTGATACTTGGTTGTAGGACTTGACTTTAAACAATTCAATTCAATAAATGTTCACTGTTCACATTCACTCATTTAACTTTGTTTTCTCTCAAAATCTGATTTTCTTCACCCCTCCCCCAGCCAGGGTGCTCTGTCTCCACGACAAATCCCACTAGACAGAGATATTGAGTAGTTAATCTTAAACAGATCAGGAGGATCAGAAAATTCATCAAATATAGTAGTTTGGCAACTACAGACTAAGCATTCCAATGCAGGCAGTCAGCTAGTAGATATAATATCCCACATGGCACACAGTGAGAGAGAGCCTCACCCCACCGTTTTTTCCTACCCTCCCTTGCTTTCCTTTTCACCCAGTGTCCACTGTCCACCACCCACACTTTAGATTTTTTATTTTGTTTTACTGAGTAGCTGGAGGGAAAGCAAGTCGTCACTTTTTTTAAATGCCAGCCCACCGACTACCCACATGGCACACAGCGAGAGAGACCCTCACCCACCGTTTTTTCCTACCCTCCCTTGCTTTCCTTTTCACCCAGTGTCCACTGTCCACCACCCACACTTTAGATTTTTTATTTTGTTTTACTGAGTAGCTGGAGGGAAAGCAAGTCGTCACTTTTTTTAAATGCCAGCCCACGAGTTCGTTCGCAACTCGCAGTCGGACTCATTGCAATGCAATCAGGCACAGCAGAATGATGCAACTCCTTTAATGAACAGTGAACGCAGTCACTCACATGCAACTTAAATACCGTGCTGGTATGAGCACCACATGACCACAGAGCAGTTGGTCAGGTGGTGGTGATAACCGACTGGCTGCCAGTCTGGGGATCAAAGTCACGCTTTCATGGTAGCGATCTCACAATGTCCCCACAAGAACAGTGTCAGTAACTGCATCGGGATGTGGAGACGGAACAGGCGAAACTTTACTCGAGTAAGATTTTTTTCAATCGGGGGCTGAAGTTTTGCATTCGGGACTTGGGAGGGATGCGCTTACCAGAAAACTGAAAAATAACATTTTTTTTACAAAGATTCGAACCCTTTTGCGAACCCTCTAGTGTTCGAGTCCTAAATTAGAACTCGAACACCAGGGTTCGAGATGGGTTCGAATCTTGCTCGAACTAGTTCTGACAACCCTATTGTGGAGGTGATATGTTGGAGAGCACCAAGTGATGGGGCACCCGATTTGCCCCTCCTAACCACCTGCCAGCCTCCAGGACCAACTACCTTCTGCAGTTGAGGTGCTTCTCTTGTATTTTGGGGAAATGGCAGGTGGTTCTTATAATAGATTTCCTCTTGAATATGCAATTTGAGGTGCGCAGTCTCTGCCCATGCTGCCTGGTGCTGAGCCCTTAGATCTTCAATGGCCCAGCATGTAGGACAGTGTCCTAAATCCTGTAAAACTGCCCTTCTGAAAAGTGTTCTGCAGTACCTGCAGTTAATGATATCCATTCCAGATAAGTTGCTAGGTTTAAAACCTGGTCAGAGTAATTAGAAGGAAGAAAATGAAAGCAAAAGTTTGATTTTGTTTTGTTTGTTTGTTTTTGTGTAACTTGCCATAACAAGTTACATTATTAGTGCCGCTTTAAATGAGATCACTGTGTGGATACCCATCTGATCGGCCCCTTCCTGCTTTCCAACAGGAAATGTCACGACTGTGCTACCCTATAAAAGGAGTGTAGTGTGGGGTGGTTGGGGATGGGGGTAGGTGACTGGGCCCTTCCCCTGCCAAAAAAGAAGAACCACAGACGAAAGAAACAAGGAGGTAAGAGCAGAAACAATCAGCCAACAACAAATGCAGTAGCCCTGAAAGCTTATCCTAATGATAGATAAAACTGTAAAACCTGTAAAGCACCACCTGTAATAATTTCACAGAAGATATACCCTGTAAGAAACACTTTGTTACAGAGAAAAATAAAGCAGTAACAGAAGATATACCTTGCAGAAGACAATTTGAATCAGAAGATTATTACACAATCTTCCTAGCCCCCCCACACACACTTGCGTGTGGTAATTATTTAAAAAATATATAATAAATTCTGTAAAGACAACGACCACTTCAGCCCACCTCCCACGCCCTTTATTGGCCACAATCTGTGTGAATGAGGGTTAGAGCACACCCATAGTATTTGAGCATGCTTTCACTCTCATTCAGTCAGGCTGTGACTGGTTAAAGCAGTATAAGGAGGGCTGTGCTGATCAATGATGCAGTCTTGTTTTTTTTATTTAGTCACTGCATCTGAGTAGGGGAGAGGGAGGAGGGGGGACTTCAGGTAGAGTTGGAGAAGGGGGTTCTTTATAATTGGGATTGTGGGGTAGAAGATATATTGGGAAGTATGAGGGTGTGGAGGGAAAGTTTTTTGTTTTTTGTTTTCATTATTATCAGGGCCATAAAGGGGTGAGGAGGGGACACAGGTGGGGTGCCAAGTGGGTTGGGGGAAGGGGGCATACCATTTTTTACAGTGATTGTGGAGGAGAGGAAGGGGAGATGGGGTACAAGGAGGAGGAAGGGAAGACTTTAACTCTTCGTTTTGTATCGGTATGCTTTGCATAGCAGACTTTGCAGATAAAGTGCCAGTAAAGAGGAAACTCCATGTAGTTTTTCCACGCAGACTCCACCCTTCATGAAGGTTAAACTTTACACACTTTTTTCACTTTAACAGGAAACATAGCATAGCACTTTGCCCATCCTTTCCATAGATATATCAAAAAATTTAGTGGTCTGTTACAAGGCTGATGTGGGGCAAAGATAGGTCATCACGGCCGAGATTTTGAAGGTGTACTAACTAAGGTATCCCTCTAAAGGCAGTAGGGTCTCACAGTCAAAGGACAGGAATGGGAAAAAGGAGATCCCATCATCGAATTTACTATAGCAATTGGCTCACTGTGTGTAATCTTGACCAAGTCACTTGAGCTCCCAGTTTTATTCCACCTGGCTGTAAAACTGGGTAGCAGGACCCCACTGAAATGAGAGAACACCTCAGCTAGGCTATCCTAGGTAAAGACACGGTAAAATTTAAAAATAAAATGCCTATAGTACCCTGTACCATTCGTTCACACTTGGAGAAGTAATTCTCAAGATATAGCCAAAAATGTAGTAAGCCAATACCAAGGCAGAAAATATGCACACACATGTCACCATGGTCAAGATTCTGAAACACTCACTGCATAATACTAAGAAAAGCCTTTTAACAAATCTGATGACAATTTGAGGAGTGACATTTAAAACACAGTCAAACAGATAAGTGAATGTGTCTGTGTTTATGCCATGGGGGGGGGGGGTGAACAAATGTGCAGAATAAAACATGTTATTTTGCCCTGTTATTCAGCTGCAGGGTGAATAATGTTATTTTCCCTGCAGTAATAGCATGTTATTTCTGATTGTTGTGGTGACATCTTCAAGCCATGATTTCACTTTTCTGCCAGAATGCTCTTGGTATCAGAATGGAGACCATATCCAGTACATCAGGCAAGGAGAGACTAAAAATAAACCATGTAAGGGTATGGAAATGGTAAAAATGAATCAGGTAATGAACTGCATAGAAAACACATGCTGTCAACTCTTCCATTTCATCACTATAAAAGAGATGGAGCAGAGACAGAGACTACTCCTATGTTACTCCCAGGTCTGTGGCTCCTGTATGGTAAAGGACTGCAAGGTGATCCAGAACAGCTGTTTCATGAGTTTAGATGAAGGTAGGGCAAAGGCACAAACAGCATCTTTAGCAGCAACACCCTGAACTCCATTAAATAACCCAAGGAAGTAATGTCCTTGACACAGCATTATGGGATATTATGGAGCCATGACTCAGAAATGTCCACAATGCTCTCTCTTGCCCTCTCTTCTCCTGAAGAGACCATACGAAGTCTAAGTCTTGGTTCACCCAGTGTGGCTTAAAATCTACAACAATTTAAAACAAGGGGTGAAACATCATACAATAAATCCCATTTCTCACTTTTTTCAATTTCCATACCCATACAGTACAACGGGTAACGTTTTGTGGCTTCTCTACTACTTCTTCTGGCCCACTGGTTTCCTGATTTACTCTTTCTAATGACAATACAGCACCCATACAGAGCTTCAGGACACTGCCTCAACAACCAGGGGAGCCACCCAGAAAACAGCGAGAGCTCCCTGCAACACTCAGATCCGGACTAAGGATCGAATGGGATCCTGTAGAAGAAACAGTGTCCTGTAGCCCTGTTTGGCTGTGTATCACATAAGTAATACCACTAGCAAAAGGACAACATTCCTTAGAATGAATCTGAATTTAGGATTGTTATCAGAAATAACACAGCAAAACCAGTGGACCAGATGAAGTGGCGAAGCAGCCACAAAACATTGCCCGTTGTACTGTACAGTATGTGTATAGAAATTAAATAATGAGAATAAATGGGATTTAGTGTATGGTGTTTCACCCTCTTATTCTGAGCTATTGTCTTGCCCCATGCCAATCAGGTGTTAATATAAGAGATGTCATCATTCATTCTTGTACTGCAGTATACTGAAGAGAGGACGCTACCACCACTGAGAGATGGTTTTCTTGATTTCTAGGTGCACTGCTTATATATCTTTTAACTTTGGGAGTTTGAGGAGGGAAGGCTGGGTGCTAGACAGTGGGTAGGGTGGGGATGACATTTGATTCTGGGGGTCAGGGTGTCTGATGGGGTGGCAGGAGATGAGTGGTTATGTGATATGCTGCAGGTGGGGGAAGGAATTTTTATTATACTATTGCTGCTGATACTAGATGAAACTTTGTTGGGACTATGTAGGAATAGGTGGTTGATAGAGTGTGACAGGGTGGGGAATTATTTTTAAGGTCTGGGATTTGGGAGAGTACTGTGACGCTGTTGCACAGTTGGCAGAAGTGAATTACATAAAAAAAAACAGCACCAAAAAGAATAGAAATTAGCCAGTGAAGTTGGAGGTTAAGTCAGAAACTCAAGTTCAGTGGCAAACTTTCAATCTGCAACATATTTAGTGACATCAGCCATGGTCAGTCTGGTGCAGGAGACAGTAGGGGACAGAGTCCTGGAAATGACAGCCCTGCATCAGGTGTTGGACAAGCTCCTAAGCGGAGGCTTTCACACATCTTCTGCCCAGCATGGCTTCTGCTATCAAAAACAAGGAAAGAAGTTTGAAGCTGGCAGACATCACAGCAGGAAGTAGGACCCAAGGTGAAATATTGCTAAAAGAAGGTCCTAGCTGCTGAACTAGCTGCTTAATTCCATGGAGGCAAGAAGGAAACTGGCACTCACAGAAAAGGGGTGGTCTTATCTCACAGCTGCCATAAGTCTGTGCTGCCTCTATGGGAGCCTATGAGGAAGATCCCAGTAGGAAGAGAGAGATGGACTAGTGCTTGAGGAAAGAGAAAAGATGGGCAATATGATTTTAAGTGCAAGCAACATTATAGAAGATGATTCTTTTTGTTATGAGTTTAAACAGCCCTAATTTCACATTGGAAACTTCGGAATAACATAGACCAGGTTCTTAGTCGGGGCACTGCAAGATTTGCAACTGCCACCCAAAACAGGAAAATACAGCAATGTAGCACACATCACATGTTAGGAGTCCCCACTGCAAGTATAGTAATATGCAAACCATTTTTCCAGATGTAGATTCAACTGGGGATTCTGCCTGCTAACATCCTAGTATTTGCCTATAAAGACGTTTCAACAGAGCATATCACAGTGTTACATATTTATGCTGCATTTTTGGTGCTGGCATACATGTGTTCTTCCATGCTGTGCTCCCCCCTCGCCATTCCCCCAATTCCAAGCATGCCCTTGTGGTCTACTCATTTCCTCCATCCACACCTCTTGTTGTTCCAAGTATGCTCCAGTGCAAAACTGCAACCTAACCACTGATAAGTACCAAGCAGCAGGGTTGTGCCAACAACAAGGGCCCCCCCTGCAAAATATTTTGTTGGGCCCATCTCCCCACAAATAAGCATAAAACAACCACTAGTTCAAATGTTATATTTATAGCATGTGTTCTTTTGTGGCAGTCCTGCTGAGCATCCGTAGTTTGTTCATACTGCCCCCCCCATCCCACTTGCTGGTGCCATGATCAGGAACCAAAACAACATAATGTGTCCCACTCCTCCTCGGGACACTGACACTAAGATTAAATGTTGTGAGTAATGAGCCCTATTGCTTCTTTGTTCTGCACTCCTCCACCAAATGAAACTGGAGTTAGAGTCTTCTGCTGCCACTGCTGATAACTCCAATTTCAAATCGATAAGCAATGTTCAAAGAGCAAGTTTGTCTGTGGTAAAAGGTTTTCTTAATGCTGACCTCTGAGGCAGTGGCCCCCTGACAGCACAGGCCCTGCTGCAAGTGCAGCTCTTGCACCCCGCTGGTCATGGCCCCGCCAAGCAGTCAAGAGTCAGAGGAGGGGACTACTAAACTGGATGCCAGCCCAGCAGTCCACCCTCTTTCTCACTCCAGCAGTTGGTATTGACTGTCATCCTATCCAAACCCAGCCATCAAAACAGACACTATATTACCACGGTGTTCAGTGTTCCCTACACCTTCACTCCAACCCCCAGCATGACTGTCCCTGGTATCCAGTGGTTCCTCCACTCACTCCCTGCTCAGCCATCCAGTGCTGTGTCCCCCACCTCCCCAACATTTAGTGGGAGTTAACTACAGACAGTTGCACTGGTATGGGAGATGGGCTGCACAGGCAGTAATATGTTAAGAATGTCCTGTTTGCATTGTGGCCCCACTTCTTTCTTGTATACACACACACACACACACACATTTCGTACCACAATGGAATGGTTTGCAACTCAGTTGAGCATAGCCCAATGGGTTTGCAAAGTCTGTGCCAGTACAAAGTGGTATTTTTGAGCTCACTGCACTATCAATTCCATCTGAGAGTGCAGCCCATAATTTCTCAACAAGGGAACTCAGTATATGTTCTGTATTTCTTTTGTATTTAGTGTTCCATTTTTCATTTTAATTATGCACATTAATTCAAAACTATGGTCACTGCCCATTGGGTTTCATCTGCTCAGGCTGTCTGTCTACAGATGACACCACAATCCTCCGTTGATGACCACAGCAATACACTGTGATGTCACAAGCAGAAGACTCCTACACTAAGTGTATCCAAGCACCCAGAGCCAATGACGACATGTGGACAGCAATCTTGCTTTCACGTTATTGTGTACATTCATGACATCTGTACCCTGCATCCCTGAAAGTCATTGGAATCTGGGTCAGTGAGGGAAAAATGGGACTGGGTGGGGGTAGCCACTGGCAGGATCTGATGACAGGCATCAGGGAAGCCAGACTGGGTACAAAAACAGGATTTAAAAGGAAAAAAAAGATGAAGCCAAGTAGATAGCATGAAGGACATATAAGTGTAAAGCAAATAAAACTGAACAGAGGAGTACTCTGAGTTGCTGCCAATTAATGTGACTGCCAACAGCATGCAAAGGGACACAGAAATATAGTGTACACTCAGACTGGAAAATAAAAAGGCTCAGTTGCTGAATTTCAAGTTCCAAGTGAAACTCTGTATTTCCATCTGAAAATAATCTGTAACTGCCATCTGTGGCAAGCACCTGTAGTTCAATTACCACTTCATCAGGGTACAATGGTTTTGGAGCATAAGTTACCTATCCCCCAAGTAAGATCGAAGTTACAACTGGAGCAAAGACATTCTCAAAATGGCTGAAAAAGGGGAGATACTGTTGATGGGGGACCTGGATATGCCAGATGTTAACTGGACGACATGCACTGCAGCCACATCCAAGAGCAGGGTCATTCTCGATGCCCTACAGGGGGCTTGTCTTAGACAGTTAGTGTTGGAACCCACTCAGGAGGGAGTAATATTAGACCTGGTACTCTCAAATGGAGAGAGGATCACAGATTTAGAAGTCAGTAGACATCTGGGAACAAGCGACTACTGCACCGTGTGCTTCACAATAAGCACAACCATGGAGACGAGCCATACAAAAACAAGCATATTGGACTTTAGGAGGGCTGACTTTGGCAAAATGGGTGAATACCTAAGGAATGTACTAGCAAATGGCCAGAAAAGAGGGGTGGAAGAACAATGGAGAAAAATCAAAACTGCCATCATGGAGGCAACAAGCCTTTGTGTGAAACAAATAAAGAAAACAAAGTGGAGTAAAAAACCACTACGGTTCTCAAAAGAGGTGGCAGGGAAGGTTATGGAGAAAAAGGCAGTACTCAAAAAGTATAAGGAATCACAGAAGGAGCACAACAAGGAACCGTATCAGTTAAAGCAGAAAGAAGTGGGGAAGGCAGTCAGAATAGCAAAGGCCCAAACTGAGGAAAAGATAGCCAACTCAGTTAAGAAGGGGATAAAACCTTTTATAGGTACATTAGAGAGCATAGAAAGGTTAAGGGAGGGATAGTGAAGATTAATAAAGGAGAGGGGAGGTGAGCAGAGGGAGACAGTGAAAAGGCAGAGATACTGAATGAATACTGTTGCTCAGTATTCACAAAAGAAGAGGAGGAATTACCTAAACCAAACAATAGAAGCACTCTGGGTAGGCGGGTTGACATCAGTCCATGAAAAGAGTCCTGAAAGAACTCCTAAAACTCAAGGTGGACAAAGCAATGGCGCCTGACAGGATTCACCCCAGAATCCTAAAAGAACTAAGGGGGGACCTAGTGACACCACTGACCACCCTTTTTAACAAATATGGGAGGATGGGGTGGTACCTGAGGACTGGAGGAGAGCAGATGTAATTCCCCTTCACAAAAGTGGGAGCAAGGCAGAAGCAGGAAACTACAGACCTGTTAGTTTGAACTCAGTGGTAGGGAAAATGATGGAATCACTTCTGAAAGAAAGAATTGTTGAGTACCTAGAGGCCAGAGGGGCACAGGTCCCAAGGCAGCATGGATTCACAGCAGAAAGGTCATGTTAGATGAATCTAATTGATTTCTTTGACTGGGTGACCAAAGTAATAGACCAGGGAGGGGCTGTGGATATGGCCTACCTAGACTTTAGCAAGGCATTTGACACAGTCCCGCACAAAAGATTAATAATCAAGTTAGCTAGCCTGGGAATGGGTCCCAGGGTGGTAGTCTGGGTGGCAAACTGGCTGCACAACAGGACATAGAAGGTAATAGTGAATGGAATTCACTCCAAAGAAAGGGGGTTACTAGTGGAGTACCTCAGGGCTCAGTACTGGGTCCAGTCCTCTTTAACATCTTTATAGGTGACATTGCAGCGGGTCTGGAAGGAAAGGTATGCCTCTTTGCAGATTACACAAAGACCTGTAACAGAGTTGATACACAAGGGGGGGTAGAAAGGATGAGAAGGGACTTGGCAAGGTTGGAGGAATGGTCAGACAAATGGCAACTTAGATTCAATGTAAAGAAGTGCAAAGTAATGCACATGGGAAACAAAAACCCAGGAGAAGAGTACACAATAGCAGGGGAGGTACTAACAACAACAATAATGGAAAGAGACCTGGGGTAGTCATATCAAATGACCTAAAGGTGGGCAAGCAATGTGAGACGTTAATAAGGAGAGCCAGGAAGATACTGGGAAGCATAGGGAGGGGCAGTAGAAGTAGAAAAAGGGAAGTGGTTATCCCTCTGTACAGACAGTTGGTGAAACCCCATCTGGAGTACTGCATGCAGTTTTGGAGACCCGATCTCTGCAAGGACATAGACAAGATGGAAGCAGTCCAGAGGAGGGCAACTAAAATGGTGCAGGGTCTGTATCAGAAACCATCTGAAGAGAGACTGAGAGAGCTTAATATGTATACCCTTGACGAAAGGAGCGACGGGGACATGACAGAAACTTAAAGTTCCTCAAGGAATCAACAAAGTCCAGGAGGGTAGCATCTTTCAGAAAAAGAGATGTGCAAGAACAAGGGGGCACAATTTAAAGATAGAGGGGGTTGGCTCAGGGGTAATGTGAGGAATTTGTTTTTTCACGGAGAGAGTGGTGGAAGCATGGAACCACCCTCCTGGGGAGGTTGTGGGGTCTAAAACAGTGGGGGAATTCACACATGCATGGGACAGACATAAGGCAATTATAGTGGGGGGTGGGAGGAAGTAGGCTGTTGATTAACTAGAATCTGCAGCTTATCCTGTAGGTAGGGAAATGGGCAGACTGGGTGGGCCAAGCGGTCCTTATCTGCCGTCAAAATCTATGTTTCTATGTAGATGCAAGGAAAGCAGTGTGACTGGGTTATGTTTTGTCTGTTATGTGGTTGTTTTAGAAAATAAGCACATTATTTTAAACAATGTGTGAATATGTACTTGGCTACATACCCCTAGTTGTGATGTCTATTAAGTGTTGGTTTTATAACTTTGTTTGTTTTCAAAATGCTGAAAACACCTACTGTACCATGCATGTGTCATCCACAGTGATATAGTGCACATTTTAAATGTAACAGACTTGACATTGTGAGACTGTGTGTGGGTGTGGGTGTGTGTGTGTGTGTGTGTGTGTACACGTGCCCACAACCTACAGTGTAATGAAGAAAAGTGATGGAACAGGAACTGTTAAGGAAATCTCATACAGTTTTACTAGAGGCAGTGGAATGGAAATCCTGTGAATTCCTGCCCAAGGTTATACCTTGTGTAGGTTCCTGTTTTTCCAGTCAGTCTTCTACCATTACAGTGTCACACTTACATAGCAAGCTAAACAAGCTGCAACCATGCATGTTCAGTCTGCCAGCTATCATCAGTATTTTTTGATGAAAGCAATTCAAACAACATAATCTCAAGAAGCTGCTAGCACCGCCAGGCTACTGTGGAGCTGTGCTTGAATCACGAGACTGAACATTCAGTTGATCACGGTTTATTGATCTGTGTTCTGTGTAAAATCATGTACAGTATGTAATGATACAGTGATATGCTCTGTACTTTTAGTTACGCAACTCATATTGATTGATTTGAAAGTAGGATTTTTTTATTTGTTTACTTGGTGTAATTTATGTATAACTGCTAACAGAATCAGTAATGTAAACTGCTAACAGAATCAGTAATGTATACAAGTGAACAACAGTATGTTCTATTAAAAAACTCCATTATTTATATATTTATTTAATTGTTGTCTCTCTGTCTGTTTGTGTAGGTAAGTATACTTGGCCAGGTAAGTATACTTGGCCAAGACCTTTTCTCAGACACAACCCAGGCCAAAGGCAAATTTGGGAATAAGTCGAGAAACTTTGCTATGAGTAGTTTCCAAACTTTGTATAGCATGAACGGCCCTTCCATTTACAGTAGTTCTTCACCTAGAGAATTGCCAACTTCACCAACAAAGACTATGTGTAGCATTTCTTCAGTAAAAACTATCTGAATTTTTTTTCTTAAATAACTTTAAAATGAATAAAGCACTCTCCAGCCACTGTGCCGTGTTATGTGTGATGATGTCCTTAACTACTGCAACATGTGATTGGCAGTTTGTCAGCCAATCAGGTGTTACTATATGTGAGGATGTCATCATTCATTCATTCTGAAACAGGACACTGATGAGTAAGCATACTGGCTCAAGCGCGGGATGGTTTTCTTTTTCTTCTGGTTTCCTTGTGTCCTTTATTCTACTTTGGTGGGTTGGGAGGAAGGAGGAAGTTGGAGCACGTGAGGGAGGTGGAGTTAGGCTGTCTAATTTCTGAATTGGGGGGAAGAAATGGTTAGGGGGAAGGTGGGTGGTGGGTGTTTTGGCATGTTATGGGTGGGAGGAAGGGTGCTGCAGGCTAGTACCACTATTACAGAAATAAAACTTTGTCAGGACTGGGGGAGTAGGTTGCTAGAGGGTGGAGGTTTTCAGTATGTATAACTAAAGGGTCTGGGTGGTGGATGGGGGTGGGCACACCATGTCACAGTAGGTCAGGGTATTCATTTTAAAAGTTTTGTTTAAAAACAAAAAAGGGAAACTTGGCTCTGCTATCTGTAGTGAAAGTTCTCCACCAATATAGCTAAAACTCACGACAGTCCTAGCTGCAGGGCAGAGTAACACAGCATCAAGACTAAAATACATACTGTGGGTGTACACTTACAAAGTACCTACATGTGCAATAACAGGTACAAGTAGAGCAGGCGAGGAAATTATTCTGAACTAACAGATTAACTGATGGTGAGATGTGGCAGACCCCAGATTGTTGGGGAGGTAATTCCATTAAATAGGCACAGCAGATGAGAAGGCTGTATGACCCATGGTCCTGCTTACAAGAGGACCAGACAAGAAGTTTTGGTTTAAGGACCTGTAAGATTGGCTAGGAGTCAGTATTTCATAGGACCTTGTCAATTAAACAGCAGAGACAGAATTTACTCCTGACTTCTGAGGGAAACCAACCAAGACTAGAGTAACGGTTGCAATGATAGTATGAAATAGGGCAGATAACAGACTGACAGACACTATTGCAAACTGTGGAGCGATGAGTCAGATATTTAGCAGCAACCCTTGAAAGAGAACAATCAGAATTTACAAAAAAATGTGTTGTGCAGAATGTTTTGATCTGTGTGTATAGTCCAAATACGCTCTTTCCATTGTTTGCTGATGGAAGATTTTTGTTTTTCTAAAATTGCCGACTTGTTGTACGGCACCGGGGATCTCCATGTCTGCATGTTGTACTGCCATTTCTTTTCCTACAATGCCTCATATCCCATGTGACAGTGATACACGTGAGACCATTGATTCGGTGAGGGTATGTTTACTGTTAACTGTGCCAAGGCAGTTATTCTCACTTCAAATAAATAACTTTTTCTTATCCAGTCATTTCTTTTCATGGTTTAGGCCTAGGTCTAGCCAGCAGGACTGAATGTTATGTATTTGTGCAAAAGTTTTACATAATGTATATTTATTGATTGTATATCGTCTTGTAAAGTCTGATGTATTTATGTTTGTTGTAAAACATGGTCGTTTGTGAAAATGGGCTTGTCCCACAAACTTATCGGTATAAAAAATAAAAATGAAATGAAATGAAATGAATGTTTTGTTTTTAAAGCTTTTCTTTTCACCAAGCCACACATAGCTATTAATACACACAAAGCACCCAAGGTCATCGATCCTATATTCAGTGAAGACTCTAGTTTTTTTCTTAAAGAATAGCCTACTCAGTTAGCCCTCTGGTGTTTGTCAAACTGTGATTGTAGCCTTTATTAGTGCTAATTGGATAAGGAGAGTCACTGGATTTAAAGCAGTAAGCCCTTACTGAGCTAATTGTCTCCAACACATCACTGCCACAAGGAACAGGATTCATTGTTGGTAAAGGAATGGCAATAAAATGTACAGACATGATCCCCATTTACACTGACCAAGCTGTTACACACTGGTGTGGCTCATAGTGGTGTCAGTCTGCACCTGGTCGATTATGAAGCCAGTGGTGTACACTGCTTAATGACATCAGCTTCCACACCAGTGTCGCACCAGTGTCTTGAAAATTACGTTGTAGGACCCATCCTGCAAGGTGTTCCTTATGTGTCATAATGCAACAGTTTGCACATGACTTGAAACCACATACACCAGTTCAGCGACTCTGGCTGAGAGAGGAGCAGAAGAGCCACACTGGTTTGATGCCTGCACTGTTTACACACACAAATATACACCAGTGTGGCTCTCCAAACCATCTACACCAGTGCAGAAATGATTAGTTTAATCAGGGCTATGGAGATCCCCAGGGGCCATAAAGCAAGTATGCACATTTAGAAAACGCTCCCAACAGCAAAAGAAAGAGCACACTAGGGCTACACACACAAACAAAAACAACTTTGTACAAAATACTTTTTGTAAATTTTGACTGCTGTTCTCCTTTAAGTACTGTAAATAAAAGACCAAAAGACAAATAACAGGAAAGACAGCTAGCAACCATTAAACAGGATTCAAGAGTAAGAACTTTGTGCCCAATTCTGATTAACCTTTTTCTATACAACTGCAATATGGTCTGAGAATGTCAGAAAAAGATCAAGACAGCTCAGGGAAAAAAACTGGGTATTTCATGTGAGACAGTTGCTTCAGAGGAGCACCAACACGGTCACAAGATGGAAGCCAGACTGGCATGAGCAATTTAGAAGTACTAAATTCCCTAGCCCATGATAAAGTAATTGTAGGGTTCACAGTCAAAGTTCAAAGTGAGGAAATTGCAAGTTAGAGCTCGGACATGACACTTTATCTTCAGACATAATACTATAAGAATAGTTGTTACAGTAAAACAATGACATAGGCATAATATAATACATAGATTTTGGCTTGCAAGCAGTGCCATTAATGTAGGTTATAAGTCTTTGGACCCAAACTTTGAATTTACTACCTTTTTTGACTTCATCCACAAACCTTAACATTACTTGAACACTGACTTTTATAAAATGGCCCTTGTGTTTTGATTTTCAAATGTACTTTAATATATCTCGCTATTGTTTAACAGACAGTGTTACCAGTAAATAGTAAGGGCTGAGTGATCATGTTTGTGTAGTTTGAAGTTTAACAGATAAGGAAGAGACATTTGAGCCAGCTGACGTAATGTGTATATAATAACTGGTAAGCAATTTTTTGTATGGGATCATCCGGTTGTTTTTTGCCATAATAACTAGTCGGTTTTTACAGCAGACATGTGCTGCATCTGACAGAATGAGCATGCACCCTGTTCTCACAGCTGCACAACAAAAGAAAACCGAAAGACAAGAGAAGAATAAAACTTTGTTGTTTTACTGTTCCTACTACATTTTTGGGACTTTTTTTGAAAGAATCTAAATATCACCAGCCCTGTGCTAAATGCAGTGCAGGTCAATCTTTTTTTTTCTCGAGTTTAAAAAAACACGATTTTTGAGCATTGCAAATGTGATTCCTACCCTGTTCCTCACATTGCCATTTGCTACAAACCTGATCCCTGCTGTGTTCCTGACTTTGACGCTTGCTGTAAATTGCCATTCCTTGCAACTAAGGTATTTTTTTTATAAAGCAAACTTTATTACATTTTAACAAGAATACAAAATCACAAACAATAACAATAAACCAGCTTATAAACATATTGTAAACCAAACAAGACAATACAAAAATCCCCATCCCATATCTCCCCCAAACAGGTGCAGCGTCCATTGCCCAGTGGTCTCTACCACCCCATACAATCAGGGTAGCCATAGAATGAAGTCTTGGCGTGATTGGTACAATCCATTAAGGGAAGGAGCATTTCAAATGTAGTCCATCGATTATGATAAGTCTGCAGTTTATGGTTCAGAAAGGCTACCATCTTTTTTACTTTAAAATCTCATTGTACCATTTTAAAAGTATGGGGATTGTCTGATTCTTTCTTTGATGTAGTATAGGTTTCTTAAACACTATAACAATTAAAGTAATATCTGTGGTTCTCTATCCATGGCTGCAATTCACAAATGCCTACACACCATGCAAGGGCAGTGTGTAGGCATTCCTGTGACCGAATGCTCTGTGGTAGTACCCTGTACACCCCCAGCAGCACTCATCTATGGAAACATTAGTGCCCCTCCCAATGGATCCCCACCCAGCCACGAGGCACCATGCCAGGGGAGGGTTGGGAGCATGCACAATGGCACTGCATGCCATTTGGGGCAGCATCCTCTCTTCAGGGGGACAGAGGTGTAGTCATTGTGCCCCCCCTCCCGGTGCCACTGCTGGCCATGGCAAAGCAATGCCAGCCCCTTCTCAATGCCACCCAAGCCCCAAGGAACAAAGAGGGGGCTGGAGGTGGCCACCCAGGCACTCATCCAGTGTCCTTTCACAGGTGCTGTGTGTAGCTACCTGAACCCCCACACCAAGCGGGCCCGGGATCCACTGGCAGACCAGGTATGGCCATCCCATTGGCTGCACGCTGGGATGCAGGTCTGCAGATGGGAGGTATACGGTGGATGGTGATCATGAATGGCAGCCACCGTGCACCAGTACGTGGGTGTGGAGACGCGTGGGTGGGTTATGTGTATTTCGAGCATGTAACCCACCTGTTAGTGAATCGTGGCCATTATGTTCAAGTTAAGACCCAGTAGGCACCTTTCCCTTTTGAAAGTACCCTCTATACCAAATACTGTATCCAGAGCTGGTTGAACTGTCTGCCACAAGTGCTGGGATTTAGAGTACTCCCGTAAAATATATAGTAAGGTGCCATCTCCCTCCCTGCATCTAGTACAGAGAGGAGAGTCTAGATGGCCCCAACTGTATAATTCTTTGGGAGTATGATATACATTTTGTAACATCTTATACTAAATTAGCCTATAGTCATCTTAAGTAACATATTTCTGTGCATTCTTCCAGATGTTCTCCCAGTGAGACCGAGTAAGCTCCATCCCCAGAGCTATAAACCAATAATTAGAAGGAGAACCACATCTAGAGGAAATAGAACAGCAAAACACCCAGTACAGATATAGAAATGGCATGTTGTTGTGTAGCCATTTCCCCAAGTTCTGGTAAGGAAACAGTGGGCTTCACAGATGCTACCTGCCTCCATAGCACACTGCTGCCAGCATATGTTGTACTTGTAGAAGAGGAAAGACATCCTGCTTGTTGACTCCATATAAGTGTCAAAATTGGGCAAAGGTAATCCAGTGTCATCCAAAAGAAAGTGGGACACCAATATAACCACTTTAGCTGCCCAGTCATGCCTATAAATTGTTTTTCCTATATCTTAAGATTGGGCAAAAAGGTTGGTCTTGTGCATAACATGGAGAACGTTTTAAAAATCTACATAGTTGCCTCTAGATGAGCATTGACACCCCTATCAGAGAACTGACTAATGGCCTAGGCAGCTTAGCCTCTGCCATATATACTAATGTAGCTAGGTCAATACCATGGGCTACACATGTATCCTTCTTAATTGTGAACCATTGTGGAATGTAACTTGTCACCTTCTCCTTGAGCAAGGTAGACCAACAAAAGTATCGGGCTCCTTGGGCGGCATGCTAATAAAACTGAAAATCTGGTAAGATTAGCCCCCAAAAATGTTATTTGTGGCTAATTTTATATATGCTCACCTAGGTTTCTGGCCCTGCCACAAGAAGAGAAGAAGCATATTAGAAATACATTGGAACCATGCTAAAGGTAAGTAAAGTGTAACCATATTAAGAGGATATAGTATGCAAGGTGGGACATTTATTTAAATTGTATTTACTCTCCCCCACAAAGATAAAGGTACATTTTACCATCTTTTTAAATCTTTCTGAACATGTCATAAAAGCACTGTGAAATTATCTTTAACTATCTGAGAATGGGATGGGGATGTCTGAAGATCTAAACAAGAAAGTTGGTGTGGTATCCATGAAAGCCCTAGGTGTTCAAGATCCAGCTTCCTCGCGTGATGAAGGGCATCACCACAGTTTTTACTAAATTAAACCTATAAAGGGATAAATAACCAAAAGCACATATTTCCTCCTGGGCACATGGAAGACAGGTGACAGTGTTTTTAAGATGCAACAGAATATCATCTGCATATAACAGTAGCTTGTAAGACTTCCTGCCCAGTTCAACCCCTTCAATATCGAGGTGCTGTGAAAGATTTTGGGCTAAGGGTTCAATATATAAGTTAAAAAGAAAGAGTGATAACGGGCAACCCTGTCAAGTACCATTTTGCAAAGGGAAGCCTGAGGAAAGAATCTGATTACAAATAACCTTTGCTGCAGGATTGGAATAAAGAAGCTTAATCCAAGTTAAAAATTCTGGTAGAATCCTATAATGTACTAATACTGCAAACAAAAATCTCCATGATACTCTATTAAAAGCCTTCTCTGCATCTAGGGAGGTACACATCACAGAGGTTTCCATTTCCCAGTTGCAGAGAAGATGTGAGCAAGTTTCTGCAAGTGGTCTGAAGAGACCCGACCTGCCATAAATCCAATTTGGATAGAACCAATTAATGGGTCCCATACCTGTTGTCAATGAAAAGCACCTAAGGCCATAGCCAAAATGGTTACGCCCACATTCAGTAGTGAGATTGGACGATAATTTGTAACCAAACTATCATCTTTACTACATTTGGGAAGAACCGAGATGTAAGCTTATAACATCTAATCTTCCAGGTCCCCTCTATCATATGCCTCAAGGAACACCTCCCTCAAACAAGGAAGGAGGAGATTCTGCAAGGATTTATAGAAATTAACAGAAAGACCATCCTGTCCTGGAGCTTCATCTCTCGATATGGAGCTCAATACTTGTAGCAACCTTTCCAGAGTCAAGGGTTACCTTAGGAGCTCCTAGCTTTCCTCTGGGAGGGAAGGCAATGCGATTCGAGACAAATATTCCCTAATCATATCTAAAGGAGTGCTGGTCATCTGCACTGTAATGACCTGTGTAGTAAGTCTAGAAAGCTTGTGTAAACTCTCTGGGATTAGTCAAGATCAAACATGAATTTTCTGTTCTTAAAAACCAGACTGTATGAGCAGTTTCTTGCTTTTTAAGGCAAAGAACAAGGAGGCTGCCTACCTTCTCCCCAGGCTATCTATTTAGTTTTGGCATGAAATAGTGCCATCTCAGCCTGTTCTGAGATATTGGTATTTCTAACTAAATTTGATATGATTCCCAACACTCTACCTCTCATTATTTAATATTTTAATGTAGCTGGTTGGTTTGTGGTTGGAAAAAAAATGTTACATCAGAAATAAAAAACCAAAAAACTAATGCATGGTGTGCAGTTTAACTCAAATTTAATACATACCCTTGGGGTTTATCCAGCATTACACAACACATGTGCATATTAAATTCTCATAATACACTTCACGCCATGCATTAGTCTCAGATTTGTTTAATATTTGTAAAATACTTTGGCAACAATGTATTTTCAAAAACATTGGCAAAAGGCATTTCTTGGGGTTTACAGTGGTTGTGATTTAGTTGTCAGCACCTGAGACTGCATTGGAAATAGTTGCTAAAACCCAGTTTTTTATGGGGTTTTTTTTTGTTTGTTTTTTACTTTTTATTTATAGGATTTTGCAATACTCCATTACAAAATCCAAGAAAAGATGGTGATAATAAAGAAATCAAAGGAAAAAAAATCATACTTCAAAGAAAAGAATCACTGATAGTTTCCCCAAACTAAATATTACCAATGCTGGGAATAGGAGTTATTGGTGGAAATTAACTCATTCACTAAGTAAACCTCTTTTCAGATGATTTTAGAAAAACAAAACACTTGTGAAGTTCATTGTGTTTAACAACTTGTGAGTGTGACATATTAGTAGCTGGCAATTGTAGCTTACTACTAGAACCTGTCAGCCGTTGTTATACAGTTAGTGCTAATAAATATTTGGGGGTAATACCTATATATACTTATTAGTAATTATAGAATCTACAGACAGTAAAGCTGTAAAAACAACCACTAATATGTCAAAATCATCAATACAAAACTGTTGGGGGGAAACCCTAATAGTTTCAATGTAGTCTGTAGTGCCGACAGCTAAAACATCAGGAAACCCCAACAATCTCCTGTTCCATGCCATGTACTTTGGCAATTTTTTAATTTTTTATTTTACAAAGTTTAAAAGACATTTAAACTACAAAGACACACTGAAGTTCTCTCCCTTGTTAAATCTTAAAACTAGAGTAAAACCTGCATATTAAGGGAATCACAATAATTTAATGAATGTTTGAATTTGGACTGCCATTGATAAAAAGCAATATTGACGGTATTATTAGATCATGATGCTATTTGGATGGTATGGGGGGGGAGGTGGATGTCATTGTTTCCCTATGGAAAAAGTGACTTTCAATGTATTACTACATAATTTTTCCCTTCATTCTTTTTCTTCCTTATTGTTTTATCTGATGGCCCAGGCTTGAATCCGAATCCCAGTCATCGGCATTGCAGGCAGTAGCTGTACCGCTGTACCTGCGGAACAGTTTGATAATCAATCCCTTGTTCCCCTTCAGTTTATCCCAACCCCTCTTCCCCCCTCCCATTCCCACCCACTGCCTTGTGGCTTTTTGGCCTCCCCTTTGCTCTCCCCAGCTACTTATTTATTTATTTATTTCCATTCCAGCCACCATTTATTTCTCCCCTCATCCCTTCTCAGTTTTGTTCACATGTTTGGGTGTTTTCTTTTACCAATTTTTGTAATGTGTGTTTTTCTTCTTTCTAGGGCACTGCTGTTTCTATTCAGTGGGTTGGGTAAATGCTCGTTTTTAAAAAAAATATATGATTTCTGCTCACCTCATATGCTCTGAAGGGAATAGCTTATTGCTGGTTGAGACTTCAGACGTTACCCCACCCTCTTGCAAGAAGATGTTCATGCAGTGGGGCTGGTCATGTTTGGTCAGGTTAGTGCTTTTATTTTCAGCATTAGAGCACATCTGAGCACTCTGTTCCTTGCTGCTGTTAATTTCACAGCTGTTTGTGTTGTTTGTACATTGTTGAACGCTTTTTAGCTTCAGTTTACCTGAACTGCACAGATGCTGACTGAGTGCTACCACCTGATACAGTACTTCTGGGGGATTTCACAAGGAAGAGCAGCCTGGGATCAGAATCACTGATGCTGCTGCTGAGTAAAATAATTTGTCTAGAAAAGTCAATGTTGTGGCTACTAAAGTAATTATTCACTCTCTGCTACTAGGCTTGGTGTCTGCTTTTGTGGTTAAGTGCAAACAGAATTCTTTTGGAGTGCCAGTCACAATCACCCTGGTGTTTGTGTTTGCTTTGGACTTTTTTATGCAGACAAGTGTACACCCACATTTGCAAGTTTCTCTTCAGTCTTGATATCTGTTTGCATTTTTGCATGGGCTGGAGTTCTTTGTTGCATAAACAGATAACTCACATAATCAGCAAGGACGTAGCTGGAAGCTCTGTTGCTTAACTCGGTGTACCTTTCCTGGAGAAATGATAATAAATAAATAAATAAATATTCCATTTGCACACAGAGTATTTTTGCCATTCTAAATCAAAGTTACTGCAGTTCAAAAGGGCAGTTGCTACTTTTACACAGAAGCCAATCAGGTACTGAAAGAAAATCTGAGTCTAATTTGCCGATAGTAACTTATGAGGTCACATCATTCCCATTCTTGCCATTTTGAGATTTAATGCACTTCAGGTTTGCTCTGTGAGTAGATTCTTTTCTTCGTGAAAATGGAATTAGTTTTGGGACACAGCCTGTTGAACTGGATGGGATTACAAAGTGTCCCAGTAAAAACACTGCAATTCTATGAAATTCCCTAATCTGAGCTTCTTGAAAGGTGGCAAATCTAGGATTGACTCCCACCACAGCCATTGGTTTACTGTGTGACTTCCCTCTGTGTCAGACTGACAAGTTGTATAATTGGGTTGAAGTACTACCTCTTTAAAAAGAGAGGCATTACTGTCAGATGGCCTGTCTGAGAGAAATATAAAAATTGTATAGCAAAATAAAGGGTTAAAGCTAATGAGTGTCATAATAACTTAAGAATGGCCCTCAGGAACAGCAACATGGCAGAAGCCAAGCTTTATGGATATTACAAAGTCTGTATTATTAATTTACTCAAATGTGAACCATAAACATTTTTTTCATGTAATAAAAGACACTTTCAATGCAAGATAGAGTACAGTACATGTACCTTACTGTGAAGTCTGTGACCGATTTCCATAAATCCAGGGCATATCCCTACTGACATGACCGTGAATGGATCTACGATCGGTCATCAACAAAAAATTTGTTGAATGACCGAACAGTGAAACCTTTATGTCGACTGCTATTGCAGTCAGCATAAAGAATCTCACTGCCTACCATGTTTCCTTCAGGAGGCTTCACCCCCTGAACCTTCCATGTGGGGGACTGTGCCCCCTGCACTCCCCCCACCAGGAAACAGTACCGGGGTCCAACACTAACACTACAGCAACCTAGTCACTGTAGTTGCTGTAGTGGTGGTCGATGTCAAAGTTTCAATGTCAGAGCGGTATGCCAAAATGAACTATTCATGAATGTCTATGAAATAATGATTCATAAATAGGTTTTGAACTCAGGTCATGAAGGCTCATTGAATGCACAGCAAGTTGTTCATGAATGCTCAGGAATTGTGGACCGACCATTGAATGGTGCTCCTGTACCTATAAACATTCATGAATTGTGTGTGGATATGGAATATCACTCTGGTGCTCATGAACATTTATGAATTTAAGAACAGACATTGAATGCCACTACTGGGTTCAGGATTCTTGTATGGGAACTAAGCTGCTCACAAGTGCATAGGCATTCATGAATTTATGGCTAGTCATTAGATGACGCTCATGTGTTCATGAACTGTGAAGGCAGACTGGTGTTCATGAATAGTCATGAACTGTGCATGGTCATTGTATGCAGCGCCTGTGGTCAAGATAATTAATGAACTGTGCATGACTGGTGCTCCTGTGTTTATGAATGTTCATGAACATATGTGTTCATATAGCTCCACAGTGTTAATGAAACTCCTTCAGTAAACTTTCATAGACACAGTCCATCAGTGATTTCTGTTGACCAGAATGACCCTGCTTTACAACAGTGTGTAATTCATAGTGTAACCCCATATTAACATGACTCCAATTAACAAAAGAATGTTGTCTGTGGTACAGAATCAAGTTACTTGACCTGAGGGGTATTGCTACCTCATTACCATCTTTCTGTGGAAGTACACTCAGTTCTGCCGTTAGGTTGTGTAATCTTGGAGTCATTATGGACTGCAAGCTGACTCTTAAACATCATGTGTCAGTGGTTGTCTGCAGTGTTTTTTTCATCTATGTAACACTGGCTGGATTAAATCCTATTTAGAGCCAGGTGACCTGATCACAATGCCTCATTCCTTTGTCACATCAAGACTGGACTATTGTAAAGCTTTGTGTGATGTAGACAGCCAGTTCTGAGTGCTGTATCAATTATTTTTATTACATATAAAATATAATGAGAAGGGTAGTTTGAGGAAAATGCTGTCTTGCTGAACTGACACATCCAAGACCCCCAAGGGATAAATTCAAAGGACAGGACAAGGCTAAACTGCAGAGATCTGGGGTGCAATTATCTGGTCAATTTTGCTTTGTTCCCAGGAGATGAAATTAGCCATTCAGGACATCCTCAGGGAAATCCTTTGATCTGCACTAGATGTCCTGAGAAACAGGACACTGGTCAATGTCATGAATAACCTTCCAGGAAACCAGCATTTCATCAAAGAGACCTTTGATGTGTAGATACCAAGCCTAGATGGGATTAAAGAGTCAAATACACTTTTGCTTTGAATACAGTGACTTATATCAAAGAAACTTTTGATATGTATGTGTAGCAGAGCACAAACCAGTTTTGTCTGGTTAACCTGAGGAGAGGAAAGTCAGTGAAGTCACCTATTATGTTTTTTTAAATATCTTATTTGGACATCTTGGTGTTATAAAAAAATATATAGATTTTGTTACACCAAGGCGTAGTTTGGTGACCTCAGCAAGAAGGCCGGCTCAGGAACTGTTCTTAACATACTGAGAAGACCTTGACAGAGAGACAACATCCATTAACTGACTGAGAGAAGAGAGACCATCAAAGTACTGAAGTAAGGACCTTAGACAAGATTAGCCTGAAGTTATTATTTGTAGGAATTTGCACTTTAAACCTGTTTGTTTTAAGGCTGTATGTGTTGGGATATATTTGTTCTGTATTTATTGTTCTGTTTTGATATTTTAAAGAAAAGATATATTTTACAATGGAAACTACCTGGAGTGCCTTGACATTTCTTTTTATTTAAGTGGAGCTTAAAAAAGGTTACAGTTAACACTGTGTATGGGCTTATTGATATACCAAACTGGGAAATGGATAGAGTTCTCTAAAGTCTTGCATAGAGTTCTAAGGGTTCATTTAAAAGACCTGGTTGGGTGCCCATAGGCAAAGATATCTGGCCCCCCTGAAGACAGAATTATCTAAGCCTGATAATTCGGTACACTAACAAGAGGTTATCAGCTTGAATCCCTCCAGAACTTGAGACTAAGGTGACTTCAACCCACAAAACAGACAAGAGGGTTACCTTGTTCTGTTCACTGTCCACAAATCATACGCTCAGAGGTTGGCACTTTGGGAGTAGAAGGCTGACCAGCTGAGTGAGTTCGTGACACTTTGTACCTAGGGTTATCTGGGGGTTTGATACATCACCTGCAGCTGGTCCAGAACACGATGCTGACATTAATGTCACACTGGTGCTTCATGAACTGCATTGGCTGCCAATTCCGTGGTGTAAAAACTTTAAAAAAGACGTTTTTGTTTACAAGGCCCTGCAGGGTATGGCACCTCACTTTCTGGAAGATCTCCTGATGCCATGCACACCTGTCTATTCCCTCTGGACCTCTGGGGCCCCCTACCATCCATCATTCAAGGCTGAAGCTCTCATTGAATACAGCTTTTGAGATGGCTGGCCCTTAATTATGAAACAGTGTTTCAGCTAGAGTACGGAATACCCCTCATTGGACTCTTTCAAAACTGCCCTTAACATATACTTGCTTACTCTAGCCTTTCCTGAGAATGCATGAAAAATGAATATTTATACTCTAGTTAATCTGTTTTAAGTAATTTATCCTTTCTGTTATTCTGTAACTCTGACTTTGTTTGTAAGGAACCAAAAGTCTTATATCAGGCACTGCATGCATAGACTTGCCTTGCCTCATCCCTGTGTCAGTCTAGCAAGTTGTACAACTGGGTAGAAATTTTACCCCTTTAAAATGTGATGCATTACAGTCAGACAGCCAGTCTGAGGTGAATATGAAAACTGTATAACACAAGAAATGATTGAAGCTAATGAGTGTCATGATAATTTAAGAATGGCCCACAGGAAGAGCAACACAGGAGAAGCTATGCCTATCATATAATTGGTGTTATGCATCAATGCCAGGTTGGGCACTTGCATTCCTACCATGGCCCTGTCCCCCAGCACCCAACTGCACAGTGTGGATCAGGAGACACTGGCAGCCATCTAATTGGATGCTCATCCTGGTCCCCTTGTGGATACCCTGCTCCATATAGAGTAGGGGATTCTGGTACGGCGTAGGACTTTCTTTTTGTAAAAAGATGGGTGAGTACCTGAATGGCTGCCACCAGCCCTCCCAGTCAGCCCAGAGGGTTAGGGCAGCCCATGGGGGGAATTCCTTGTCCCGGCACAGCCAGCGATTGTAAACTGAGGGGGCACAGAAAAGACAGAGCAAAGTCCATGCTGCAGTATCCTGTGCACCCTTCCCCACACTGGCGCTCTGCATCTCTGTGAATTATGCAGAGTGCGGGCACACCCCAAGACATGCCACCAGACTGACTGCATGCATAGCTTGCGACTGGCCTGGCGGTCCAGTGCAGAAGGAATATGCATCTCTTCCATGAATGCAAGCAAGGGTCCACGGGCCATCAGTTCACAGCATTCAGACATAGGGTTGCCTATGTGCTACAGATCCGAGGAGCATAGGCAACCTGTCCCTTAATGCATAGGGGCTGTTATGAAGTCTGTATCTTAAATTCTGTTAAATGAGCCTCCTGAAAAATTAATAGTGATAAAAGTTATTATACAGAAAGGAGTTAAGGCTCATGTTTATATTAGGCAACACCATGTTGAATTAGCAAGGGGTTCAGGGAACTCTAGGGGGAGGGATCTTCTTCGTTCATGCATTGCTGGTATTTCTTATAAGACCTACTGGGTCGGTTACATTGTACTTTTTATTATTATATTCAGATCCTATCTATGGGGTATTGACTGCATTATAGCTCTTGAAATGTCTAAGTTTACCATGATGTTCTTAAACTCAATTGATCTATACCCCTCAATGCTGTACCAACAGAACTGGTAGTCATCCTCCTTTTTATTTATTTATTTATTTTTATTTAGTTGTTTAACCAGGTACAGCACACTAAGCTGAAAGCTTTTTTACAGGAGTGACCTGGGAGCACAAGGAGGTTAAGTGATTTGCTCAGAGTCACACAGTATGCAAGTGGAAGCTGTGGGATTCAAACCCAGGTCTGATCTGCTGGATGTCACCAGATTTGCAGTGCAGAGCCTTAGACCACTGTGCTATACTGCCTCCATTTGTCATACATATCGGAATTACAACCCTTTGAGTCAAGGACTCGTTTCCAAAGGCTCCATGTCAGTTCCAGTGGATTCAACACACAGACAGCAACACAAATGTAATATGATAGACAGGAGGTTACAGAAGTTTTTTGTTACATACTAAACAGCAAATAGCAAACAGTATTCATATATGTTTGCAGGTGTCAGGACAAACAACATAGAATCCCAGGCCATCCAGTGCCCAGATAAGAGTTACAGTTTACAATAGCAGTACAGCAGTCTATACAGTGCGAAAGCTAGACTCCAAGGACAAATACAGTAAATTACAGCCTGAGATAAGGCGATTGTCGTCAAGAGTCTAGGAAAGGGACTGGGGAGGGAGCGGGGCACCTATGGGCTAGGATCCCGCTTGTGGAGTGCATTCGCAGCTGCAGGTGGAGAAAATTAAGCTCTTGAGAGCTGCCTTAAAAGGACCTATTTTAGTAAGTGACGAGATCAAGGAGAGGAGGACATTGAGCCAGTGTGGCGCCCTGTAACAAAAGGATCTCTGGGCGAGTGATGTCCGCACCCTCGGGACTCTGAGAGCGGCCTTAGTGGAGTCACGGGTAGAGGCAGAGGGGAGAGCAGGGTGGAGGGAGGCAGACACCCCTTGGGGGGAGAGAGAGACCTAGAAGTATTTTTTTAACCAGGAGGCAGGTCTGATATTGTAAGTGCTCTTCTAGATTGAGTATGTTGGCCAGCGAGTATAGAGTGCATACATGAGTCCTTTTGTCTGCACCAGTGAGGAGCCTACAGGCCTTATTTAGGGATAGTTGGATTATCCTGAGGGCGGTGGCATCAGCAGCAGTGTAGACAGGAAGGCTGTAGTCTACAAGAGACAGGACAGAAGAGGATACAGCCAAGCTGAGGGCATCCGGTAGGAGGCAGTCCTTATGACGGTAGAGAAGGCCTATGCGCATGTTAATTGCTGAGGTGAGCCGGTCGATATGCAAGTGAAAGGAGAGGGCAGAGTCAAAGGTGATGCCCAGGTATTTGTAGCTGCTAACTTGTTCTAGTGGGTGGAGTGAGCTGGATAGTATATGGAGGGGTGAGTTTTTTGTCTTATTCTGATGTTGGGCAAACAACATGGCTTTTGTTTTTTTAATGTTAATGACCAGCCTGCGGTCATGGAACCAGTTTCCAATTTGACTGAAAGAGTGCTAGAGGGAGGCCTGAAGAGAGGAGGGGTCAGGGTGGGAGGAGAGGAGAACTGCATCATCTGCATATAGCAGGACCTTGCTGGAGCAGGAGTTGGGTAGGGCATTTACATAGAGACTAAAAAGAAGAGGGCCCAGGATGGAGCCCTGTGGGACCCCGGAGCAGATGGGGCGGGTGCTGGAGAGGGTGCTGTTTATTTTGACACACTGGGACCTTGAAGAGAGATAGCTAGAGAATCAGTCCAGCGGGCCTTGGGAAAAGCCTAATTGAAGGAGAGTGTCCAGTAGGAGAGGGTGACAGACCGTATCAAAGGCCTTGGAGAGATCGATGTAGACAGCCCCTTCAAGGTGGCCTTTGTCAAGGGTTTCGTGAAGGAAGTTTGAGAACTCCATGAGAGCAGTGGTCGTACTATGACCTGGATGGAAGCCATGCTGCTCTCTGCATAGGAGATTGTGGGAGACAAGATATTTAGATAATTGGTCTGCTACTATTTTTTCCAGGGCTTTAGAGAGAGGAGGAGGAGGAAGAATAGAGATCGGCCGATAGTTTCCAGGAGAGGAGGTGTCACCACTTTTGAAGGTGGGGGTGATCACAGCCTTTTTTCAAGCTAATGGGAACTGGCCCAGGCAGAGGAAGCAGTTGAGTAAATCAGTCAGGGGGTTAAGTACTACGTCAAGGACCTGCCATAGGATCCTAGTATCCAGGGAGTCAGAGGAAAGGCTGGTAACACTGAGGGCTTTTGTTAGATAGTGCCAAGAGTTTTGTAGTGAGATGGCCCTCAGGTAGAAAGGTGGGCGAGGGAGGGGCTGTGGCTGGGGGGGAAGGTAGGGTTGAAGAAATTACTAGGGAGAACTGCGCTGAGATCTGAGAAGACGGTGTTTAGGCAGTCTGCAATATTAGCAGGGTCAGTGATAGCGGTTCCATTAAAGTTGAGAAGAGACGGGGCAGGGAGTGAGACTTCCCATTTAGCTCCTTAATGTTGTCCCAGAAGTTCCGGATAGACCCCCAGGAAGAGGCTAGTGTGGATCTGTAGTACTCTGCTTTAGCCTTACGAGTGGCCCATGTACATCTGTTGTGCTCAGCATTGTAGGACTGCCTGTCCCCAGGCTTGCCTGAGGAATTGGCTCTATGCCAGAGATTGTCTCTGTGGTGGAGCTGTTTGAGCAGTGATGTTGTGATCCATGGTGCACTATGTTGCTTAGTCCTTAGTAATGTAATGTGCTTTCCTATCACCTCATATACCTGTTCAGGATGTATGTGTTTTATGCTTATGTATAAAATTATATAAACAAAAAGTTCAAAAACAAATTCTGTCAAATGTGAACCATAAACAGTCTTATTGAAATAAAAGAAAAGTCTATTGTGTCAAACACTACATGCACCTTACTGTGAACTCTGTTACTGATTTTCATAAATCCAGGGCATATCCCTATCAAAATGATCATGACGTACTCATGAATGTTAATAAATTAATTATTCATGAACATTTTTTTAGCTCAAGTCATTAATGTTCACCAAATGCACACGGAGTAGTTCATAAACATTATTAATTGTTGACTGGACACTAAATGGTGTGTCTGATGTTTATAAACATTCATGAATTGCACACTGGCATTGGAAGGTGTTACTGTGTTTATGAACTTTAATGAATTGTGCATGGGCATTGGAAAGCACTCATGTGTTCATGAACATTCATGAATCATGAATGGAGAATGAATGGTGTTCATGTGTCCATGAGTATTCATGAATTGTGCATAATCAATAAATGGCTCATGAACATTCATAAACTGTGCATGACTGGTGAATGGCACTCCTGCATTTATTAACATTCACAAACACAGATGTATGTAAATGTCCATGATGTTCATGAAACTCCTTCACTGAACATTCATGGACACAGTTCAGCAGTGATTTTTTGTTACAAAAATTACCCTGCCTTATTAATAATGGATAATTTACAACACAATCCTGTTTAAACATGAAGGTTATTATTAATGAAATATTGTTGCCTGCAGTAGACAATCAGAGGCATATCCATTCAACCCTCAAGTCATTTTATCACATACGTAAAGCAAGTAGCCATGATAATTGAATTCTTATAACAAACTCAACATTTACTAATTAATGTCTTTTAATACCATGCATATAAGAATTAGTAGATAACCTTATACTTTTTTGTTGTTGTTCTTTCAAATGAAATCACTGCTCACCTAAGTTTTATGAATAGATAACCCTAATTGCTATTAACATCAGGAAAATCTGAAACCCTTTTTAGATGTGGTAAGTTTTAATGCTACTCTGTTTGTGTGCTCAGACAGTTCAGATGGATTGTAGAGCATATTTTCCACTCCTAAACTGAAAGAGTTCTGATTTTATACTTTATATCTCTTTCAGTGTGGAACAGTGCATTCTACTATGCAAATTAGCTATGCAAATTGTTTTCTGTCTCAGTTCATCATGGTCCTTTAAAGATAAGGCAACTTCATGAACTTTTTGTTGAAGAACAGGTCACTAATTTAGTCCCTGAACTGAGTTGAGGAACAGTCAATGAACTTTGATGGATATTCATGAATCCCTTCATGAGCGGACAGTGACGTTTATGAGCTGATGAACTTCATGACACTTGGGTTGCAAGCTTTTTGCTATTGCCAGACTGGTTGAAATATTTTATGAATTCTAGAATGTATAACACTGGATAGCAAGAATGTTTTACTTACTTTCCTATGCCAGAGCACCCCACCCCAGAAAAAACTCAGTATGAACCATGCAGTGAAAAAACGAGAGGTTGAATCTGAAAATGTGACCGGGCAACCCTCACACCCACTGGTCAGTTATGCCCACTGTTCTTTGGCCAATTTAATGCTTGGAGAGGAAGTTACTCTGGATTTGTATCATGCCTTCATACACACTGTGGCTCAATGTATTTTACAGATCACAAGCAGTTGTTTTACAGCCATTAGTATTACACTGAAAGGTTAAATGAGACTTGAACGCAGTTAAAGGACAAAGAGAGAGTGAATACACAGAGTGCTGGATTTTCAATAGTTTTGACATTGAAAGCACAAGTCCCAATTTAGAGATGTGCCAACGTCAGAAGAAATGCACTACAATCACTGAATTATATTTTCTAATAGTTGGCGTATTAGTGACAAGAGTACCCACCTGACAGCAGAAAATGTTGCATGATCATATAGTGATGCATGCTTTAGTTTTTTGATGCAAGTGGAAGCCAGAGTGATGCAAACTGCAGCAACTGTACCAGAAAGTTTGGTAATCTATAACTTTTGGTTTCAAGTTGTGCAACTGCATTAGAAAAATGGTGCAGCTCCTAGACTGCGTTTATAAAATCTGACCCAGAGAGTTTAGATGTCTTGCTGAAGACCACACAGTAAGTGGGCTGGTGGGATTCAAACTTTTTCAAGCATACTCTAGGTTATGGTTCCAGGAATATTATATCTGTACTAGATATGGTACCAGCAAAAAATTAAGACTGTCGTATAATTCCACAAAGGTGAATTTGTCTACCATTTTCAAAGGAACACACTGAGAAGGGAGGCTGACTGACAGAAATACAATAAGAGGTGTCAGACTGAGATAGGAAAGAATTGTAAAGAGGTTCTTGTAACAGATCTAACACGCCAGAGCTGTTCAACACAGTTCTGTTTAGTTTAAGAGAAATCAGGTTTAATTTCTTAAAAAATTAATTTAAGATAGTTTACCAGAAATTGTGCCAATTGCATGTTACGTATCTCTTCAAAGCAATCAGTTGTATTATATGCTTGCAACTAACGATCTGTGGCATCCTGCATGCTAAGGATTCAGAAGAGGATTGCTTGAAATTAAATCTGCATGCACTGTCTGGTAGGCAGAGAGTGTTAACATACAGTAATTGATTTTTTTAGCTGTAGGGAATATCTAACTGAGCGCTGAGAAAGCCAAAAAGGTCAGATCTACAAAGATATGGGGGAAGGGTGTAGAAATTGTTTTTTTGTAGAATAGAAATGACCATGGCAGTCAAAGTACAGATGCAGGTGAAACAAATTACAAACAAGCACCATAACCCACAGAGTGAAATTAATCAGTTTTCAAGTGAATACAAATTTTATATTTATAATCCTGTGAACATCCTACTTACTGTACACACAGAAAAAAATGACATAAACACGTTTAATCCTGGTTCTCATGTTTCAAAGTCATTTTTAACAATTCATATCAATATAAAGCAAACATGTAGGCCTAGCTGCCTGTCTTTGTACAGCACTGTCTATTAATTGCATTCTGTCAGGGCCAATTTCTCACAACACCCATAACAGAAAACACTACATTATCCCTTTCCCCTACAGGAGGCCAGTGCAGGTATTTCATTGTGAATGAGGTGAAGCTTACTATGATACTGTACCTAGCTGCAACTATGTTTTTTTTTGCCGATTTATTTTTATTTATTCTTTATGCCCCCTTTTACCAGTACTGTTCCTAACAGATGGTCACTCCTAGGCCAAGACCCAGACTTCTGTTGCATCTACCTATGCCCTCCCCCCCCCACCAGCAGTCTGGTTTCTGGCTCTGTAGTGAGCCTCTCCCTGGTAGGTGGCAAGAAGGCAGAGGTGGGGCCAAGAGTACCAGTATAGTACTGCGTTGCTGGTGTTTCTCAGGGTTTTCTGTTTTTTTCCTCAGGGGATGCTGATGTACTTGGAGCTCCATGTGGGTGCACATAGAGTGTGCCTATGCATCGCTCAGGGGGCATCTTCCACTACCTATGCCCCCACTGCACTGTCACCTGTGGTCACGCAGGTGTCAGTGTTCCAGCCGAGGCAGTGACTCTCCCTCTCCCAAAAAACAAGACAATCCTCTGGGATGCTCAGTCATCCCCCCACAGCCAGCCTTTCTACAATTCAGATTTGCTTCCAAACCCAGGTCCCCTGAATAGTGAGCGGCTATGCTGCCTCTGCTCCAATAGGCCAGCCTTTCTGCATACTAATAATAAAATGTTAACTTACTGTACTTTATTTATCAGCATGATCAAAACCAAAAAGGGGCAATCCCTGTTCTGGGTGACATGACTACCTCATAAAACATTTCTGCTTATCACTGTGGAAAAATGTTATTTTGAGATTTTCTGTTCAGGCAGAGTGGTGCTGCATACTAACTACTAATAATGTAATCTAAGAATAAAAATATGACTTCCACTTAGAAGGCTAGATGTGAAGAACAGTTCAGTGAGTTCACCAGTCAGGCTCTGACAATAAACCAAGGAAGCAGCTAGGGCAAACACATCTGAAAATGACAAGATTGCAAAGGTTCAGAAAATGCTTTTCTGTCAGGGCAAGGAGTGACAGTGGATCAGTTTCCATTCATCCATACCTCTAAACTGTCCAGCACTAGAAGGTATGTCACTCATTGCACCCCTTGGAATAGGTTCCACCCCACATGGAACAGTTGGTGCTTTACACAGAGAAGGTGCAGTCTCGCACCGTAAGCTCATACTTCAAAGCAGAAAATCATAATAATCTACAGTGCTAAATCTAAATGAAAATGTTCACAAATAAAGCACTAGTTTCCAAGGGACCTGAGCTTGTAGCTCTGAGTTTCCCACATTTTCTGTTAGTCACATATTTCAGCTGCAAAAGGTTGAGAGGTAAGCATTCATCCATTTACAGTATACATTGATTTAGTTATTTTTAAATTTCATAGCAACACAAAGAGGAGGGGATAAACAGCCATTTTCAAACATTCTGAGTAGAAAGCTGCAAAATCCCTCCAACGTAACAAGTTTAAAAACATATTTTATGATTGCTCACCTTCTGCAGAATTTGCTGATGTAGCTGGCAGTTTGATTCTGATTCATTTTTTTCCTTTTTAAAAGTGAAAAACAGACTACCCACTGTAATAGTGTTACCATACAAAAAAAGTATTTGTTTTCAGTCCTTAATCAGCTCCTACTGTACCTTTCCTAGGGCTGCAACATCAGTTCAACCTTAACCCTAAAAACACCAACATTTCACTAAAAATACCACCAACAGCTTAATCTGGTTCAAGGTCAGTTGGCATTGATCTGTATCCCCTTCCCCCTGGGTCATGCCTGAAAATAGGCAGGATTTGTCTAGTGCACTTACCCGGTCAACAAAAACTAAATAAATAAAATAAATAAATAAAAAATATCAAACCCTAGCTGTTTGCATGGGTGGGAACACACAAACAAGCCTCTGTCTTCCGTGAACTTTGCAAACTTCGGTTCACTTAATGCAGTGATATTAACTAAGCAGGAGCTGGCTCCCACCATGATGTGAGTAGGTGCTGCTGCTGCTGCTTGGGGGCAGAAGTGGGGGAGCCCTGGTTTGCAGCCAGTCCATCAGGCAAAAGCAGTCAGATCAGGATTTGATTTGTGCATTGGGTTGCCTGGCTCCTATGTCCTGGATACGGCTCTTGCAGACAGGAGCCAAGTGCCATTTTTAGCAGTGTAAGTGTGACAGCCTTCCAGTTGATCAGTCAACAGCGTAGTGGAGGCTGTGGCTACAGGATGCTCATCTGACCCACCCTGCTCTGCTGTAGCTTGTCCCAACCCAGTCTGATCGCAAAGAAGAGGGCGAATCAGGAGCCGTGATGCTTGACTCAAGGATGACAATTTTGTTTGGATCATTACTACTACTTCTACTAGTACTACATAGGAGGTCTGGATCATCAGGGTGGGGTACAGTACAGTCCACCAGCGTAATGTGTACTGCTTTTTCATGTTTATGGTTTGGTTTAATCCAATCAGGTAAAGGTAAGAGAATGCTGCAGCTAGGTTTGATTAACTATTAATTAAATATTTTGTACTGCATTTTATGTGTGAGCTAGCTAGCTTTGTAAATTAATGATCTCCAATTTCTAGAATTGTTTGTGTGTGGTTGAGAGTGATTGAGTAAATCCTTCCAGGATCAGGGCTGTTGCTTTTCTTTTTTTTATTATCATAGAGCAATAGGAGGCTAAACCATTCCTGGTGGGGTATGAGGCAGCTGTGGCATTGGAGGATGGGGGTGGCTGAGTCTGAGCGGGGGTGGGCGGTTGTATTAACGAACAGTACAGTGAACTTGCACTTACTTGCTGCTGGCGGTAACTTGATTGGTGTGGTCCTCTCTGGCACACTGCCTGATGGTTCTCTTCCCACTTCCTAGAGTCACTGAACTATAAAAATAATCTGCTGGCTACAACTTCAGGGGGCACTGCTATGTGTGCCCCATCATTAACTCCCCATTCCAGGAGGCTAGCCCGATGTACAACATTAGGTGGGGGACAGAAGCACAGTATCCATTGTATGACAATGGTTTTTGTATGCCATGCTTGCTGAGTGATGACAAGGTAGTTTAGAGTGGTACTTGTGTCAGTGCATCTTTTGCAATTGGACACCCTGACACAGATCCTACCACAAACTGCACTGTAGTCACACTTAGCATGACATGAATTGTGGTCTCACATATTGGATACCATGGTGTTCGCCTCCCCCCACATAACACGGCAGCACCTGGCTAGTATAATTTTTTTGGACAATGACAGTGGGGTAATGGAGGATGTGGGCACACACAGCTGGTCCCCAGAAGACTTGGCCAAAGGATTTTCTTATAGTCCAGCAGCCATTCTAGGAACTAGAAGGCCTTGAGGGAGGACCACAGGCACATGATGAAAGCTGAGTCTCCCCCACCACCACCACGGGAATGAGAGGAGGATAGGCAGAGGACTGGGGCACACAATAATGCTGTTCATCTGAAGACTTCATTCTGGTAAGGGAATGGACATGGGAAGGAGATGGGTTAGGGTGAGGTAAGGGTTTATGATGGACTGTGTGGCTTGGACTAGGTAGAACCTGATACATCTTTTGTATCTTGTGCTGATTAGCTTGAGTCAGGTAGAAACTTGTCCTTCCAGTTCTACCTGGTAGACTGAGGTAGAACACAGTAGAACTTTTTCAGATTTGACCCTTAATGTTCACAAGGTAGAACGTTTAGTGGTTCACACAGTCATGACCTTTCCTGGTCTTGGGAACACCCCCAACACAATCTAAACACTCAAGAAGCAGTGGGAGAAGTAGAGACTATTGTGTCATGAGTAACTGCATTGTTGGTGGGGCTCCAAAAATACAAGAAGTATGTCATAAGAGTAGATCATGGATCTGAAAGAAAACAAGTTTGGGTATAATTATACCATTAACGTGTGCTCAGTTCTGCTAAGAAAGGAAGCAGATGATAAAACAACCAATGAATTTTAGAGATGGTAAGCAGTCATAAAATGTGGGTTTTCAACTAAAACTAATACTATGTAAGAGGGGTTGACAGTGTCCCTTTAACACTTTTTAAAAAACATGCTTGTTAAATAGCAGTAAGGGGGTGGGGTAAACAGCCGAGTTCAAACACAAGCATAATGCAAAAAGGGTTGACAGTGTCCCAACTGACACGCTTTTGTTTTCCTGATTTCCCTACTGTGAACCAAACGGCAATAATGCACACATTTCTGCCTTATCTGCATGCAATACAAACAATACTAGTCTTGCCAGGCTACTGAAACAGGCAGCGGTATCACCAGCATCCTGGGCCACGGTGCCGTGACTCAGTCCTTCTGTCGAACAATATTTTCTGTAATTCCTGGAAGAGTATGTAATCAATAATCTTAAGAGGCCTTTGAGTATGAAATGACTTGTGCTTGGTGCTTGTGGAAACAAATAAATTTATTAGCCCCAGCCAGGGTTGAGGAGTTCAGTAACCACAATGTTCAACTGATCATTCGTTTTAGAGCGTTGTGCCTTGAATAGCCTAGATGATATGCCCCATCTTGTTTTCAGTGGGGTACTGCTTCTACAATAGATTCAGCTGGGTGGACTAAGGCACAGGGAAGGTGCTAAGTCAGAAGCTGTGGGATATGAGCCTGGGATTTGGCTTCATAGCTTAGCTTTCACGTATCAGAAGTTGTGCAAGACAGCAATTTTTGTATTTTTGTAAGAGATAGCCAGAGCCACAAAGATGTATACACATCACATCACCCTTTGTGAAGCTCTTGCAGAGACCGACACCTGAGAGGGGTCTGCAGAAGGAGATTAAGGAAATACATGTCCCTATGCAGAAGACAACCATTTAAACAAGAGAAAAGTAAAAGGTCATTGTATCTTTTTTAATGATTTTGACTAATAAAGGGCAATAAACAGAAACTGAAAGTCCAGACATTACTTCCCCCGTACTGGTGCACTATTTAAGCCATAAACTACGACAGGTGTTAGGATGCTGAGCACACTTGGCGTGATTCGTCACAAGGCCGCAGGCCGAGTGACTAAACTCGCTGGTGGGCGGTAAAACCAGCATCACCAACACCCTGGAGTGGTTTATTGCAATTATACAATGTTCCCCTTGATTTTTTTGCAACAAAAATGAAAAGAAAAATAGAGATTTTTCCAGTTATAGTCGTTTTTATAACATTTGTCATTCCACCACAAAAAATAGTTCCCTATTTATGACAATGCAACCATATATAGAGAAGTTTGGGGTTTTTTTGTATTAAAAAGAGGACTGCTGCTGTGGGTAATTTTGTCCCCTAGCTGTTCTCCGCTGTTCCGATGCAGTAACGAAAATTTGTGAAATGCAACCATATACCCATTTATGACAATGCAACCATATATAGAGAAGTTTGTTATTTTTTGTATTAAAAAAGGACTGCTGCTGTGGGTAATTTTGTCTCCTAGCTGTTCTGATGCAGTAACGAAAATTTGTGAGGGTTTGGAATAAGAACGGCCGCTGAAATGAGCCCGCGTCCAATGGGCACTAACAAGGAGGCTGAGTTGCAGCAGACTGTAACAGAGATTTTGTGTATTTAAACGGAAGATGGTGATAGCGTAGTGCGGTGTTACAGAGCGTGAAGCCGCAGGAGATTCCTGATTGAGTACTTGCATTGGCATTTACGTGATTATATTTTAAGCCTCTGAGGATTTCGGAAGTGGAGAAACTGTTTGTAGAAAAAGGAGGATATGTTTTACTTGTTCCATAGGGCACCAAGCTGCTGTTTATGGAGGTCGATTGAGCTGTTGTCCGAGATGATGGAAGGGAGCCGATTTTACGGTCAGAGGTGAACTGGGAGGAAGTAGTTACGTAGGAATGATTTTACAGCACTACATTGTTTTAGCTCTTAAATGGTTTTGAGAGTGTTGCTATGTTGGAATTTTAGTTTGAAATTTAGTGTGGTAAAGTGGCGGTTGTATGACACTGCCGTTTACTGGCATTTAAAGATGGCGGATTTTTTGTTTTGTGGTCGGGGGTCACAGTGATTTCAGAGATGCGGCTGGCTGGCACTTGTTCCTGTTGGTGAAGCTAGATTTTACAACAAGGTGATAGTGCCAGCTGGCCAATGAGAACTGGGTATTTTTTTTGCCATTGTATAATTTGTTATAACATTCTAATTTTGAGATGATCGACGTTGTAATCTTATGCAACCCCTCCCCACCACCACCACCAGAGTGTGGGAGCTTACATTTTAGGCTCCATAGAGCCCAGTCACCCAACCTGTTTTAATCAGTGCACCCTCCAGCTCCATAAGTTTTAGACTCTGCAGCAAGGGGCTGAAGCGGAAGTAGAGATGGGAGAGGAGTGTTTCTTCCGTTACTCTGACACCATGGTGGGAGTGGCATCTGCCACACATCTAAGGTGTCTCCACAGCCACCTACAGTGCAGCTACTGCAATACAGACAATCAGGGACTGTTCCACAATACTGCTACCTGATCACCAAACATTCAAGTGCAACCCAGGCAAGCACCATGGGGGCACAGATAAATGTTTAAGGGTTTGAGTCCTTCATAAATAAAAACATTAAGGCCAAAGCCTAAGGGACTACAAAACCTGCATCTATCTTCAAAACAGTATAAATGAGAAACCTAGTTGTGCTCAAAAACCTTATCTAGGTGAAAAGGTCTAGGTGCAGATAGCAGGGGCCTATACATAGAAACAATAATCCAAGTGGAGAGTTCCATCTGCAAAGCTAACATAAACATGCATTCTACACGGAGTTTTTAGAGAAAGTTACAAAATTTATTAAAGCAGTTTTAAATAGTAGCCATGCTGAAGTGCATCTTTAGAGTCTCAAAAAATATAGTCTCAATTGCCTATTCCAACTTGTGCCATACAACTTTGATATTCCCAAGTGGTAAATAAATTCTCCCTTTGCTGGGGCTTGCAAGCACTGATCCAAGACAGAGCAAAAACGTAGCTGAAAAAAAAACAGCCTCAGCGGCCTTCTCCCTCTGTGTGCAGAGCAAACTGCTACCAACCCCAAGCAAGGGGTGTCTCTTCTGGAAGGTCTCCACCTGTGCGATGGTCAGCTTACGTAAATGTGCTGATGTTCTGGAATTACTCAGATTCTATCCTCAGAGCTCTTGTTTACCTGTGACCTCTAACAAACATGGGTACTGGGGTCAGAGGAAAGTAACCAGCCAATCAGGCTCTAACACCTGATCTAGAACCACAAAGGGCTTAAGGTATGCTGAAAGACCTCATTAATTCATTAATTCACCCATAAGTGGGTTAACGAATCAGCCTTAACGCGACAGCCAAACAAACCTTCTCGAATTACTAACAGAGGGTTTCCTCCAGCCGGGAGGGTCTGACTATGGTGAGAATGAGGAATTTTCCAGCATGTCCTGAGTATGCTGTGGTGCATGGAGAGAAGCAGACCTCATGTGAGGGGTACCCGGTTAGATAAGCTCTACATTTATAGCACCAGTCAAGAGAGCTCTAGTCTGGATAGCACCACCAGGGACAGCGAGCAGGGATTTACAGTGCTAGCTATATACACTCCACTGGTCGCTGTCCATGGTACTGCTGTATGGACAAGGGCAGCAGAATCCAGGAGTCTGGCCAAGCTGCTCCTGTGGTGTGGAGGGTTGGGGCATAGAACAACTCAGCCAAGCAACCGTGAAGACCAGGGTTCTAATCCTGGTCTCCAAAATGTTTTGCCAATCGGGACTTTAACACTGGTGGAAGGGGCCATGGAAATGGTATTCCACGGCCCACATATTTTTTCTTGTTGCCCTGTGATCTGCCCCCCCCCGAGTGAAAATCCTTATGGGGGGTGCAAGGGGGCAGAGCCCTTCGCAAAAGAAATATTGGCACTATTTTTTCCGCGCCCTTCTTGTTGACAGCATTCTTGTCAGCACTATTCTGACCCAGTGCCCATGTTTGCTGAAGTCAGAGCCTGCATCTAGGGACAGCAGGAGACAAAGAATGAGAATAGACCTCTCATTTGCTAGCCTGAGAGAGAGAGGAGTTGCACAGTGACTTGGAGAGGGAAAGTGTCTTTGTAAAGCCACAAAGGAGGAGACTGCTGCTTGTAGCACAGAGCAGAAAAAGACAGAGACTGAACTCTGCATCTGAGCCTCAGTGTACAGCCTGATAGACATTTTTCCTGTTCAGACTTGAGAGGTCTGCATGTGTGACAGAACCAATAGGGCCTAATGTCACCATGCTGTTCACCACTGCCAGAAGACAGCCTGCAAACAGTGACTTCCTACAGGTGAGCTGCAAAGGCTTAAGATCTTCAGGATACCCCAAGAGAGGGGTGGATCAAGATCTTTTTCAAGGGGGTAAAAACTTTGTCAAGAATTAGGACTTTCCCTGAAAAATGTAACATATTCCTTTTCAGAGCTCCAATTAGGCAAAAACAGCTATTGTTTGCTGGTCTAAGGGGGGTGTCAGGTGCTACTTTACTATATAGCTGGATCCACTAGTGACAATGGAGTGAGTCAGCTGAACCTGCATGAGGTGCCAGAGAAAGTGACTGGCTAAGGGAGCTTGGTGGTGCAAAACAGAATCCATGAAAGATGTGTGTTAACTGTAAACTAGATAAGGGAGGGAACATAGCTGATACCTTTTCCTGCACCCCTCTTTCACCCCAGTCCTGGTCCAGACTCCAGCTGTGGAAACAAGGGCTGGACTGGACACTGTCATTTTTGTTCTGCAGGCTTGTTTACCACCCTTCTCACCATGGTCAGGGCACCACCTCCTCTCTTCACTCAACCAACCTCTAGACTGCCTTCAGGGTTGGGGAGCCCACATCAAGGAGGTTGCTCAGTTTCAAGCAGATCTCAAAGCTGTTCAAAGTGCAAAACAACTAAATTTCTACATCCTGTTCTTGTGAAACTGATATCAATTTGGAGACCAGTTCAACTCTGCAAAACAACTAAATTAGTATATCCTGTCCATGTGAAACTGACATCTATTTGTAACTCACCTGTGCAAAACAGCTTGGAATTGCAAGCTGGCTCAGGACTTGTATGCATGCTTTCCCCAGGAACTGACATAGCAACATACATAGAATTTGACGGCAGATAAGGACCGTTTGGCCCACCTAGTCTGCCCATTTTCCTACCTAACAGATAAGCTGCAGATACTAGTTAACCAACAGCTTAGTTCCTCCTACCCCCCACTAGGACTGTCTTATGTCTGTCCCATGCATTCTTGAATTCCCCCACTGTTCTTGACTCCACAACCTCCTCAAGGAGGCTGTTCCATGCATCCACAACCCTCTCAGTGAAAAAATACTTCCTCACATTACCTCTGAGCTGTCCCCTCCATCTTCAAATTGTGCCCCTTGTTCTTGCACATCTCTTTTTCTGAAAGATATTACCCTCTTGGACTTTGTTGATTCCCTTGAGGTACTTGAAAGTTTCTATCATGTCCCCTCTTACCCTTCTTTCCTCAAGGGTATACATATTAAATTCCTTTAGTCTTTCTTCGTATGTCTTCTGGTGCAGATCCTGCACCATTTTGGATGCCCTCCTCTGGACAGCCTCCACTCTATGTCTTTTCGGAGATGGGGTCTCCAGAACTGCACACAGTACTCCAGATGGGGTCTTACCAACTGTCTGTACAGTGGGATAACAACTTCCTGTTTTCTACTATTGATGCCTCTCCCTATGCATCCCAGTATCGCCTCAGCCTGCCTTACCACCTTCTCACATTGTTGCCCACCTTTAGGTCATCTGATATAATTACCCCCAGGTCCCTTTCTATTTTTACTGTTGTCAGCATCTCACCCCTCCCATTGTGTACTCTTCTCCTGGGTTTTTGTTTCCCAGGTGCACTATCTTGCACTTCTTTGCACTGAATCTGAGCTGCCATACATTTGACCATTCCTCCAACCTTGCCAAGTCCCTTCTCATCCTTTCCACTCCATCTTGTGTATCAACCCTGTTGCAGATCTTTGTGTCGTCTGCAAAGAGACATACTTTTCCTTCCAGTTCCACTGCAATGTCACTTATAAAGACATTAAAAAGGACCGGTCCCAGTACTGAACCCTGCGCTACCCCGCTAGTAACCCTCGTTTCTTCACTGTGGACTCCGTTTCCTACTACCCTTTGTGTCCTGTTGTCAGCCACCAAGAGCCAGGGGGTTTAGCAAAATGAATAATGAATGAGATGATAGTCACTGATATTTGATCGCTATATTTCTGCACCATGGTGGGATGTGCAAATACAGCAGATTTGTTGAAACAAAACCTCTGAGGAGAGGAAAGCATCTGTGAATAACTCTCACTTGATATTCTTGTCTAACTAAAATGTTTGTCCAAAACAGACTTGAGACCTCTGTAAAAGGGGATTGAAGTAGCTAGAGTGCCAAGCCTAGGCCCTAGTACCAAATTAGAGCAGGGGTTGCCTTGAAAGCGGATCTGCTACTGGGAAGGTGGTGAACCACTGCCTTCTACCGCTGATAGGATTTTCTTCTGACAGGGACTTGAACCAGTAGATGTCCTAAGTGACTGTCCAACTGTCGGGGTGAGTGAAGGAGGCAAGTCCGGGGGGGGGGGGAGAGGATCATCATCACCTGGAGCATCATAGCCCGCACCATTCACCACTAGAAGTGTGTTGAGTCTGCTGCTCCTGCAACCAGCTTACAGAATAGAGTTCCCATCATCCAAAGTCATCAGGGCCTGCACCCTTCACCACCAGGAGTGCAATGTGTCCATTGCACCTCTATCCAGCCAACAGAAAAGATCATCCAGTCATCCTCTGCCTAAGCAGGGGAAAAGTCCCCATGGAAACAGCACCAGTCTATCATGTAACAGTCATAAGTACTAGATTTTACCCACAGAAAGAACTTACTGCAACAGTAGATCTTCGCGAGAATGTTTTGCGGTAATCCACACCTATGGAACTGTAGCCATCAGGCACTAGGACCACAAGCAAAACTTTCTAACTGGTAGTCTACAATGGGCCACCCATGATGATGATGTCAGCCGATGTTATCTGTCCCATATAAACATGGGCAGCCCCACACCCTCCTCTGTTCCCCCGCCGGAGACCATATACAAAGGACCTCCTCCTGGGAAACCGATGGAGGGTCAGAGGTTCCTGCCACTGTGAAAAGTTAAACAGAAGGTATACCGTTCCTGGAAAGAAAGAGACAGAGAAGCAATGGGGGATGGGATGGCATGGCTTGCTGCAAGAGATTCTCTTGAAGATCTACTGTTACAATAAGTTCCAACGTAACTGTACTATCTTCTTCAGGGATATCTCTTGCAGCAAGCCACACCTGAGGAATGAGTCCCAAGCAGTTCTGACATCGAGACAGTCTGGGTGGATGGAGGCAACATGCCTAGAAAAAAAGGTCTTGAAGCACAGCTAGGCCAAAGCCTGCCTTTCTTCTAGAGGCAATGCCTGACTGTAGTGTTTAGTGAAGGTATGGAAAGTACTCCAAGTGGCAGTGGCATGGATGTCAGCAGCTGACACATTCCTGAAACAGGCAACAGAAGCGACCATGCCTCTGGTAGAGTGGCCACTGACAATGCCAGGAAGTTCCTTACCATACTTTCTATAACAAAAAATAATACAGTTGGCCAGCCAATTGGACAGGCACTGTTTAGAAACTGGTACATCATCTTTCCCGGGGTGAAAGAAACAAACAGCTGCGATGACTTCCTGCATTCACTTGTGTGATGAACATAATATCTGAGTATTCTATGTACATCTAAAGTATGAAGCAAATAAAGCAATACTTCCCCTGGATTAGCATGCCCTGGGTAATACACAGACAGGTGGATGGCTTGAATCAGGGTAAATTCAGACACTGCCTTTGATAAAAACTCAGGATTGGTATGCAAAGACACCCCACCCCGTCTTTGTGGTAAACCAATTAGAAGACTCACACATCAGAGCCTGAAACTTGGAAATCTTTCAAGCAGAAGTAATAGCAAATAAAAATAATGCTTTCCATGACAGAAAGTGTAGCTCGCATGTCGTAGCCAGCTCAAAAGGATCCAGAGTAAGTTTTTCTAACAGGAAATTTAAGTCCCATGGCAGGACTGGATTGTGGATGGGAGACTTCAGGTGAAGAATGCCTGTCAAAAATGGAAGGGACACCTCTAGTTGTGCCACCAAGACAGGTGCAGCAGAACACCCTGATGTATGCCCCTGGGTCCAAATGGGCCTGAACTACAGGGGATGAAGTGTTGACGGGGGCCTCAGGAGGCCTGATGTCATCAAGCCAGCATTGGCTAAGGAGAGACCAGAGGGCAGAGCTGCCAAAGCTGACCCTGTGGAAGAGAGGGTATGGGCAGCAGCGCGGGGTCACCACCAAAGTGGTTGATGACCCAGCAACAGCCTGCACTTAAAATGACAACTGAGTGTGCGCCAGGGAGCCCTTGTCCCTAGGCCTGTCATTATCCTGATCCTTGTGTTTGACAGCAGATTTTTCTCTGACCTTGGAGTAGTGGAAGCCCATGGATGGAGCTGGCGAGGTGGAAGAGCTTCTTCCCTGGAGCTCCTTCCTCCTGCAGGTAACCTTCTGTTCCAGTAGTAAGGTTTCGAGGGCTTTCTGGCAATATTGCTGAGTGGCCTGCTTGAATCTGCGGCGGATCTCACAGGCCTGGACGTTGTGTTTTTTTGCCCCAAGACAACGGATGCAGGTGTCATGGTAGTCCTTGTTGGTGATCTTCTTGCCGCACCCACAGAGTTTGAAAAGTTTTTCAGAAGTGGTAGACGTAAACAGTGGGAGGAATCACTTTAAAAAATAAAGTGATCACTAGCCAGGGTGAGAAAAATAAAAGATAAAATCGAAGATTTGGTGGTCAACTGAAGCAGCGGTGTTATCTGTGGAGTCTGATGTGTGATGGTTGACAGTCGGAAAAGAACTGAGGAGGGTATAGGGCTGCTCATGTTTATATGGGAGGGATGATGTAGGCTGACATTGTCATCATGGGCAGCCCCTTGTAGACTGCTAGCTAGAACGTTCTCCATGTGGTCCTAGGCCTGACGGCTATAGTCCTGTAGGTGTGGCTTGCTGCAAGAGATAGCCTCAAAGAAGATCTTATCATTTCTATTGTTTAACAAGCTAGACAGACTTTCTGGGCATTCCTGCATGACCTCAGAATCAAGCCCGCAGCTACAGCTAACAACCATGAGCAATTCCATCCAACTATGTAATTTGCCATTCAGCAGCTGAGGTCAACAACCAAATTTCCACGGTACTGCACCAAGTTCCAAGCATCAGAGGTCCACAACTCTGCATCTGTGTGCACACTCAAACTGTACCTGGATGCTGCCAGAGGGGCTGTGGGGTTAATTGGTTCACCAGTGGGGAAGGGGTACTGAGACACACATTATGGTGGGAGTGAATGCTGGTTTTGTTCTTTTTTTCCCCTTTGTTTCCCTTGTCCCCTACCTTGTTCTCCAACCCCAAAATAAACCCATTGGTTATTTATTTGCAACTGCTGATGTATTTTGCCATTATTGCCTTGTTGTTTATTTTTATGCTTAGAGTGATAAGTGGGAAGGGGATTGTGTTATTGTGTTCCTGCTCACAGAGGGTAAGGTTGTATTTATTTCCTGTGGGGAAAGACCCTGGCAGCACTCTGTCATAATAATCCCCATAGGTGGAGGCACCACACCACTGTCCAAGACCATTTCTAACAATGAACCCAGGTACCATTCACTCCAAGGCATAACATATATCCTTTATAATCTCCAGGCTTAGTCAGCACACCTCGCTGGTAGGAGTGGTTACACTCCATTATCCCTTCACACAGAATCCAGAGTGTTTCTACAACAAGGAATCTGCACTGGGAGTGGATATATCAGTAGTCTCACAGAGCAGGGCCTGTGTACTGATACCTTTCAGAGCAGCATACTTCAATAAAGCACACCGCCTCACAATAACTCTGTGAAGCAGACTAAAGCCAATTAAAACAAAATCTTTGTGGAGCATGTAAATTAATTGCAATTAACACCCCATGCTTCTGTTCACAACAAGTCTGGGGCTTCTCTCAGCTGCATGTAAATTGCTAGGAAACGCTTCCTACCCTAGTAAGATAGCAGCAGGAAATGTATATTAGAATGGCAGTGTGAGTGGAAAAATACTTAAAGAGGGAGCACTCCCCAGGGACTGCACAGGGAAGTCTTTATCTGTTCAAAGCAAATTACTCCAATATTAACGTCTCTATAAAGTACTGGTATGTAACACAATTTGATCAGTACGGCATTGCAGTTCAACTAAAGATAAAGATTCCACAATGGAAGAAACAAAACTATTCACAGATAGAGTTTTGGCATGTATATAAAATGTGTCAGACAGACAGACACTCAACAGATGCCGGGTAACATAATTGTCATAGACAGTCACACATCTTAGAATCTCCTACACCCACTTACTATTAGTTGCCACTGTCATAATTAGTAACAAAAGATTTTCACAGCTTTTTGTGGTCACTTCTGGTTTATAAAAATCAAACTGAACAAAAAACGGATCCATTTTATTTCCTTTTATTGAAAGCCGTCCTCCTAACACACACACACTGCCAACCATATTGCATTTTCTGCACAGGCATTAACAGGGGTTAGACAACTCTGGCTATTGACTAGGACTGTGTGAGTACTGAATAATACTTTCTGAATACCATGTGTACCGGACTATTTGTTATTCAGAACGGAATAATGAACAGTAGCACTATTCGTCTGCTTTTTCAGAACTATCTTAAAAAAATGAAAAAAAATGCCCCTATCTTCCTCCCTAGCCCAAATCCTTCAGACTATACCAACCCCCATCTCTCCACCCTCAGAAGTTGAACTTCATCCCATCTCGCAAGCTTGTTCACTTAGTAAAACCAGCAGATAACATGATCAGCTGGTTTTATTATGCGAGCAAGCATGCGAATGCTTTCATGCAGATGAAGGTGGATGGCAGTTGGGGGGGGGTGTTCTGTTGGTTACCTTTTTCTCTAATTTTAACCCTGAGAATTGGGTGCTGATGGTGTGTGGGGGTACTGCTGCCAGGGGTGGGAGAACAATCTACTTTCTTGTAGTGTGCTATAAAGCACTGAAAGTCAGCGGCCAGCCGAGATGGGTGGGTAGGTTGTATCGTTGCAGTTTTTCTTAAGTAATATGTATTTTATTATCAAACTGTGGGTGCCTGGGGGTGGGGGGGGAGGGTGGGATGGGGTTCTAACTTTAGAGTTAAACAACAAACAAAAATTCTAAGAACAAAACTTCATCAACCCACTACTTCAGACAGCACCTTTGACACTGAGGATAGTCACTTCAGTGGCATTAACTTTAGTATGTGAAATGCAGTTTTGCCATGCCAGTGACAGCAGTGCTAATGCTTACATCACCCACCTTTGCACAGCCACAGAAGCAATAAGTGTGCTATACTGTCATTTTCTCAGTGGAGCCGCTCATATTACAACTGAAAAATACAGGAACCTTTTCATTGTTTTTTTGTTGTTAATTCCAAAAGCTTTCTCCACAGTGATAATGCAGTCTCACAACAGGAATGTGGAACTCTAATGCTATTGTGCTCAAGCATGTGCCCTATACTTGAATGGAATAGCCATCAGCCGAAGGGCAACTCAGCTGAAGAATTATCGTAGCATAATGTAACCTGGTAATTCCGTGTTTAACAGTATCATCAGAGTAAAGTACAGTGAACCTCACTGTAATTTATAATTGCAAAAGTAACACAATGTTAAAGATGGAAAATCTGGTTTGATAGAACAACTTTCATACACACTGTATTGCAAAGTAGTTTACAATCATTGAACAGTTGTCAGCTTCCATAACACATGCACAGAGATTGAGGGTGGCTAACGGAAGGTGGATGTGGGGTAAGTACAGAGAAAGAAAATGAGAGAGAGAGAGAGAGAGAGAGACTTTGGTTGTATGTGTATCAAACACAGGCAGTATGTAATTGTAAATGGAGTCCACTCTGAAGAAAGAGGGGTTACTAGTGGGGTACCGCAGGGTTCAGTACTGGGTCCAGTCATTTTTAACGTCTTTATAAGTGACATTGCAGAGGGACTGGAAGGAAAAGTACGCCTCTTTGCAGATGACACAAAGATCTGCAACAGGGTTGATACACAAGGAGGCATGGAAAGGATGAGAAGGGACTTGGCAAGGTTGGAGGAATGGTCAGAAGTATGGCAGCTTGGATTCAATGCAAAGAAGTGCAAATAATGCACCTGGGAAAAAACCCAGGGAAGATTATACAATGGGGAGGTGAACAACAACAAAAATGGAAGGGACCTGGGGATAATCATATCAGATGACCTTAAGGTTAGCAAGCAATGTGAGAAGGCAGTAGGGAGGGCTGGGGTATACTGGGATGTATAGGAGAGGCATCAGCAGCAGAAAATAGGAAGTTGTTATCCTCTGTACAGACAGTTGGTGAGACCCCATCTGAGTACTGTGTCCAGTTCTGGAGACCCCATCTCCAAGGACATAGACAGGATAGAGGCAGTCCAGAGGAGGGCAACTAAAATGGTGAAGGGTCTGCAAGAGAAGCCGTATGAGGAGAGACTAAAGGAGCTTAATATGTATACCCTTGAGGAAAGGAGGGAGAGGGGGAACATGATAGAAACTTTTAAGTACCTCAGTGGAATCAACAAAGTCCAAGAGGGTAGCATCTTTCAGAAAAAGATATGTGCAAGAACAAGGGGACACAATTTAAAGATTTGGGGGCGGCAGTTCAGGGGCAATGTGAGGAAGTATTTTTTCACAGAGAGGGTGGTGGATGCATGGAACAGCCTTCCTGAGGAGGTTGTGGGGTCTAAAACTGTGGGAGAATTCAAGAATACATGGGACAGACATAAGGCAATTCTTGTTGGGGGGGTAAGAAGAAATAGGCTGTTGGTAAACTAGGATCTGCAGCTTATCCTGTAGGTAGGAGAATGGGCAGACTAGGTGGGCCAAGCGATCCTTATCTGCCGTCAAAGTCTATGTTTCTATGTGCAAGCATGAGTGAGCAGAGAGGTAGTGTGCTTGAAACTTAGGAGACTCTAAAGTGTTGGGGGTGACAGAAGGATTCCTTAGAGGCTGCTCCAAAAGTTGGGGGGATATGTGCCCCCTGTATAATTATGGCCATGGCAAGAGGTGGGGGAGGGTAAGCATAGCAATTGACCTTGGTGATTTAACCTCTAAGCTACACTTTCTCCTTATTAAATGCCATTGTTCCATTTAGTAAACTATAATGATGTGATCTCTTAGCTGCATAACACTGCCATTTTATTTCACAGTGTTTTAAAGTCCACTGGCTTAAAAGGTATACCTTTTGATAGTTAGAATGCCTTGTTAAAGGAAAATGTTACTAGCACGATAGAAAATATACCAAGATTTGGTTAGTGCCAATTTTGGACCCTCTTATAGTACCTCTTTTCCACTATATTGTAACGACAGGGTGAAGCTTTGTTACATGTAGACATGCCTGTGGTTTCCACAATACTGTACATGCACTGCTGCCGTCAAGAGGAACGGATACTAAAGTACAATAACCTTTACCTTTAGAAGAATTCTCATTTTTACTATTAGTTGTCAGTTTTACCCACACAGCCAGGGATATAAAGTGTTTCAAATCAAACTCATTTTACATTTTGTATGCCAAGTATATATATATATATATTTTTTCATTGTTTACCCCTAATGTAGCAAAAAGGCATGATCAGGGGTTGCATTAAGATAGCAGAGCATAGCACAGTTTGGACCAGAACTTACCAGGTGCAGTACAGTAACTCAGTATGTTGAGAGAGGCGGGGAGGTTACCAAGTTGAGAGGAATAGCTATTTTATTGAAAGAGGGGGTCCTAAAGGAAAAATCTGTCAAAGAAAGAAAAGGGATATAGTGACTTTGGCTGCAACGCATACTGATGATGGGGGAGGGAAAAGTATACAGTAGGTGTACCATACAGAACAATAAAGCTGACCGAGTATAAGGATGCAGAATTGTACTGGGAGAGGCTGACAGCAGCAGGACATAACAGAGCAGTTATCGTGGGGAGATTTCAATTTCCTAGACATCAGTGGGTGAATCAGCACTACAAATAACTGAAGTAGCCAGAAATTATTGGGGCAAGGCTATACCTGACCTTATGCTGAGTATTAAATTATTAGAGACAGTAGAACTGGCGTGAAAATAGGACTTAGCAACCACAGTATCATTAAATGTGATTTGGTGCTAAAAGGAGTGCTCAGAAAATCCAGTACAATGGGCTAAGTACCAGGACACAAGCAAACCTATTGCAGAGAATTAGTTTGTTTGATTTAAAGAAAATAATCTTACAAAATGTGTTATAATTCCGAGTGTGTGGTATGTGACAGAGGTATTGTATACAGTCCAGAATCTGCTGTCCTGAAGAACCTACATTTAGTTGTGAAACATTGGTGCTTGGCCAGGTCTGGATCAGGAGCATCATTTCACCCAAACCACATGGGTTGTTGCAAGATTATCAGTAAAAACTACTGATTAGTCATTGCTGATGCCCTTCATCACATAATGTACTTAATCCTAGGTTACTTCTTCTGTTTAACATCAAGTACTTAAATCCTAAGTAACTTTTTCTATTTAACATCAAGTACTTAAATCCTAGGTAACTTTTTCTATTTCACATCAAGTACTTAAATCCTAGGTTACTTTTTCTATTTAATATCAAGTACTTAAATCCTAGGTTACTTTTTCTGTTTCACATCAAGTACTTAAATCCTAGGTAACTTTTTCTATTTCACATCAAGTACTTAAATCCTGAAGGAGAGGCTGGTGGCCCTCCTAGAGGCCAAAGCAGGACAGCAGACAGCATGGCTTCATATGGGGCAGATCCTGCCAAACCAACCTGGTGGAGTTCTATGGCTGGGTAACTAGGCAACTGGACAGGGGCCATGCAGTGGATGTCCTGTATCTGGACTTCAGTAAGGCATTCGACTCGGTGCCGTATGGAAGGCTGGGAGGTAAGTTAGTAGGCACAGGGCCGGGTGCAAAGCTGGTGAGATGGGTAGGAAACTGGCTTCAGGGAAGGCAACAGAGGGTGGTGGTGGGTGGGGAGCTCTCACACCCAAGGGTATTGACAAGCTGTGTTCCACAGGGCTTGGTGTTGGGACCAGTGTTGTTTGGGATATTCATTGCAGACATATCATGGGACATCAAGAGTAAGATCAGTCTGTTTGCTGATGATACCAAGGTAGGAGCAGTGGTGGATGACCTAGGGGGATGGCAGGGGTTGCAGGATGATCTGGCAAAGCTTGAAACCTGGTCAGACACCTGGCAACTGGGGTTTAATGCCAAAAAGTGCAAGGTGCTGCATTTTGGGATGAAGAACCCAAGGAGGAGTTACCAGCTGGGGGGAGTGCAGCTACCCAGACAGAGGAGGAGAAGGATCTGGGGGTGCTCATTACAGGGTCAATGAACAACTCGGCACAATGTAGGAAGGCAGCTGCAAAGGCCAACAAAAAGCTGGGTTGTATTGCAAGGGGTATATCCTCGAGGAGGGAGGAGGTGATTCTGCCACTGTATAGGTCATTAGTTAGACCGCACCTGGAGTACTGCATGCAATACTGGCGCCCGTATCTGAACAGGGACATTAAGTTACTGGAGGGGGTGCAGCGCAGGGTGACAAAGATGATCAAGGGGCTGGGGGACTTATACAAGAGGAGGTTGAGGAAGTTGAACATGTACTCACTGGAGAACAGGAGGGACAGGGGGGACATGATTGAAACCTTTAAATACATGAAAGAAATAAACAAGACAGGTACAGAGGGGCTGTTCAAAGTAAGGGAGGGGAGGGACACCAGGGGCCATGATATGAGACTGGAGGGAGGAAGGTTCAGGAGGGAGATGAGGAGACACTTTTTTACAGAGAGGGTGGTGGCTAGGTGGAATGTGTTACCTGCAGAAGTGGTATCCAGTAGAACAGTGGACTGCTTCAAAAGGGGATGAGACAGGACGAGGGGGAGGGTTAATGAAGGGGAAGGGTGGAAGGAAGGGGCAGCAGCAGAATAAGGGGTGCTAGCTGCACATTCGAGCAGACTTGATAGACCTCTAGGCCTTATCTGCTGGCAAATTTCGTATGTTCGTATGTTTGTAGTTACTTTTTCTATTTCACATCAAGTACTTAAATCCTAGGTAACTTTTTCTATTTAATATCAAGAACTTAAATTCTAGGTAACTTTTTCTATTTCACATCAAGTACTTAAATCCTAGGTTACTTTTCCTACATAACATCAAGACTCAGCCCCTGCAGTCCAGCTACCCCATTATTTATTTATTTTTTTTTAAATCTCTTTTTATCCCCTCCTACAAGCTGGAGCCCCATTCTGTCAGGAGACGCCTAAGCGCCAGCTCCACTTCACTGCCTTACCTGATTCCCCGGTGGACCCCCATGGAGCCGTGGCTGTACCCCCAGGCAGGTATGGGGTGGGGCCCATACACCCTGAGACAATTCTTGTTTCGTCGGATCCCCTCCGGTGGTCAGGCAGCCAGGAGCAATTATGGTCTGCTGGTGCTCCTTCCCCTCGGTGTTCCAACATTGTTTTCCCCTGTTCTGAGGGAGTAGCAAGCGCCTGATGCCAAGGCATTTCCACAGATGTCCACCACTCCCCAATCCTCTTGTTGCGTGCTCTGCCCTTGCTGTGCCTCCAGCTTCCGCCAGAGGCCAGTCATGCACTGAGCTGGTGCTCCTTCCCTCCTGGGAGAAGAGAGCCATCCTCCGGATGCTCAATCCTCTCCCTCCCCTGCTGACCCCCAACGGCCCGAGCTCATTCCTGAACGGGTTACTGGCATGGCGCGAGGTGTGGTGTCCAGCACCTCAACCCTCAGCACCACCAGACTGCCCCCAGATACCCCATTAAGTTCAGTTTGCTTCTGTTACTGGGCCTGGCAGTATACCCTAGAGAGTAGAGTAACGAGCTGTGAATGAGCTTGGTACATCCAGCAGACCTGGGACTGATGCCCACAACCTGTACTTGCATACTGTGTGACCCTGAACAGGTCACTTAACCTCCCCTGTACTACCAGGTTGCCTCTAAAAACAGGCATTGTGCCTAGTGAGTCTCACACAGTTACCAAAGAATTAAAAACAAAAATACTCTTAGATATTTACTAGTTGAAGGTTCTCTTTATGTAATGTTGACGTCTCAAAAATATTTGAATACCCAACACACAAAAAAACTTTCTAGGGGGTTGGGGAGGGGCACTAATACTAGCAATAATAAACTGACAGCAGAGCAGCCGCATTTTGCCTGTGGCCTGCCACCATATTTTCAAAATAATAAACATCTTGGCAAAACAGATGTCCTGAGGCATCATTAGTAAAAGGGGTGGGGGGTAAGTGCTACCAACAATCCTTATGGGACTATTCACAACTACCCCAAGTAGAGGTTGACAGATCTCCTTGGCCCATATTTAAATTCCAAACACAAAAATCTGTTATGGGGAGCAGGAGCACTAAATAATATCAGTCATAAATTGTCTGAACGTGGCACCTTTCCCTGCCTCTGCACTTTCAGAATGCACTGCACTGCATGCTAATATACACTGCACACGCATCTTCACAAAAAGAGTGGCCCTTGTGGAGCATCATTAGTAGGGAGTGTCTGCCAACAATCGTGTCTGCCAACAATCCTTACTGGCAAGCCAGTTATGGGATGGGACTATTATTTAAACTGCCATTTCGATAGGTGAAACACTGATGCAGAGTAAAGAACAGAATGCATATTTTTGTTATATTCTGTATACCCTTCCATGTGTATGTTTTTGCCTATGTTGTACTGTGATGATCTTCATTCTCTTTACTACACTTTAAGACATTATTATATATAAAAACGCACAATCCACAATTTTATTTGTCTGAAAGGAACACTGTATGCCTGCCCTTTTTTGTGATGAATGCCCCCAACCCCCGCTGCACCTAGAAACAACCTTTCTATGCTGGCTCAATGTGCCTGCCTTTCTGATCCTGACCTGACCTGATTCCCGAAAATCATAATCATTCACCACCAATAGTACTTCTTACAGTCAGTGCTGCTCAGCCCATACCTGCTGCAGACTCTCTTGACGGAGTGTGTGTGTGAACAAAAAACACCACACCACACTGCTGCTTGAAGCTCAGCTCACAGGCCCAGCTCTTTGGAGTCTGTATGCCTCGTGGTACTCATTCTCCTTGACAACTCCTCTCTCTCTCTCGACTCTCCAGAGTCTCTCTTTGACTTTGGCTAAGCAAGCACCCCGATGTCTCAATCTGACTGGTCCTCCTACCACTAAGACCCAGTATCAGGCCAAATAGCTATGTGGGGGCTGTGGTTCACTACCAATCTCCCCCCACCCTGCTCAACAAGTGAAGTTCAATGACTGGATGACAGATTGCTGTGGGAGCGGCAGGCCCAGCCTGGCTGCAGCCTCCAACAATCTCCCCTTCTCACTCTCTCTCTCACTCTCATTTTGCTCTGCAGTCTGTGGGTGAATACGTTTTACTATTTCACTTTCATCAGCAGATAGCATCGTAAGAGTCTTGCAGACTCTCCTCACTGATTCTCTCACATTCGCTATCTTACGTGATGCAAAAAGCTCACAGGAGTGATTACTTCTTGTGGTACTGGTATGAACAAGTTCTGGCAGTCAGGATGCAGTACCTCAGTGAAATCCCTGTGCACTATTTAGAAACTAAAAAGAGCTACCATTTTTTACCCACTACCACTAACAGTTTATTCCCCCTACAAAAAGAAAACTCTCCCAACGCCCATATACAAGTGTCTTTACATCAGCTAGCAGAAACAAACATTGTTCCCAACTGCCCCCCCCCCGACTCAGTAACTCATGCACCCACTTGAACTGCATATGACAACTGCAGTATTCCCTTCAGTGCAGCTGCTGCAGATGGAAGCATGCAGCCGGCATGCAATCACATCAACCCCACTTGCTTTAAATACTGGCACTCACTCCAGATGCTCATTCCCAGGTCTAACTAAGTCACTCCATCACAAAAAATAAATGAATAATGAAAATAACTTGCAAGTTGCTTAGTACTGACCATCACCCCAAATCTGAATGCTGATGTGCTCACTTACACTGCCTATCACAACAGTGGCATTGCCTTCACTGTGGCTGCTGCAGATGAAAGCATACTATTACATTAACCCTGCTCGCTTCAAATACTGGCACTCACTCTGGAAGTTCGCTCCCAACTCTAACTAGTTCACTACCTCACTACCAACCAAAGCAAAATACCTACAATGGGGGTGGGAGTGGGGGGGGGCTACCTGTGGCTCCATGCCTTATTACAGCCGTAGGTCATGTCTTATTGCTTACCTCACAGTCTGACACAGAAATTCATTTCAGCATGGAATGATGCTCCAAAATAAGATTAAACCACAGCTTCTTACTCAGCAATGACTATGAGGAAGACACCAATACACTGAAATGTCAGTCGCGAAGGTGTGTATTGCAAGCATGCACCCTTTCTGGAACACTATTCATGATTAGGGGGTCTAAAGTAAGAATTGTTTTGCCACTGATGGTGAAAATCCTCTGGAGTTTACACATGGTTATTTTCACAATGAGGAGCCAGACACAGCGTATGTTTCTAAGTAAAGACAAAGTAATTTGCAAGAAAGAAACTGAGGTTTATTCTTATTTGGCTGTGATTTTTCACAGCCTTTTCCTCTGGGGTTGAGCACCCAATCTGTCGTGAGTCTGGATGATTTCACATTTGAGTTTATTATGGAAAAATGTAGCGATTCAACGTTTTATCAGCCTGTGAGATCATACCCAACTGCATTTATTAAACAGGAAACTCTTTGTTGCAGGAAGGGCTCCTACCACTAATCCTGAGTTTGAATTCCTGAAGAGGAACAGCCTGGTAACATCAACATTTTAAATGTTTCCAGAAGTCCATAATCCCATCTCCCTGCTAGGTAGGACAACTGTCTCTTGCACTAAAGTGGGTTCTGGCATAGGTTCTGTTGACTGAACCCTTTCCCAACTGATTTATACCACCGTGAACCAATATATAAGCTGCATGTGCCACAGCATTTTATATTAAAAACCTATCTGACTTTCCATCTTATTTGAGAAATACCAGAACGTGTAATAAAATGTCATGCTCAATGCAGAGTGCCCGCAGCTGCCATTTGGTTTACTATTCCGCTTTACAAAAATAGCTCACATTATTGCAGATACAGGTTCTGTCACCCTAGCTACATGACAAATATCAAAGAACACACACGCGCCACACACACACACACACACACACACACACACTCTGTATGTACATATTTCCTCCATGAGATAGCAGCATTGCTTCATACAGTACAAATAACCACTTTCCAATCTGAAGGGCGTTATTTCCTATTTGATTAAAGGTAGAGTTATGGGTCATTTGTGCTCAATTAGGAGCATTTTTATAGAGAAAAACTGGAGCCAGAACATATTTACAATGAAGTCACCAGTGCATTTCTTCATTTTGTCATTGGTAAACCCACCTCATATATATTAAAAACAATCAGATATTAACAGGAGCTTCTAAAATAAGTGCCACCCCTTTTTTCAGAATTCCTTATTTCATAATATGCAAGGTAAACTCAAGTAGGCCTGCTACATTTTCTAGATTTTTTCCAGTATTTCCTCAGTATTGCTGCAGCATCATCTAATCATTAGGAATGGGCTATATGGACCAAAATTGTGTTGGTCCTTGACTGATGAGACATAAGTTTTGTTACTGCACAATTCATTACTCAGAAAAAACTTTAATAAAATATGATTGGAACCTCATTGATTCCAACTTGACCTTTGTCTCTTGTGTCAAAAACCCAGATCCACAACTTTCTTTGACTTCCCACATCTCTGTGATCTGTAGATCTGTCTACTGTTACATCTGCAACATTGCCTGCTTCCTTCACTAGCTCCTATCTGTATCAGCTGATACCCTCATTCGCTCATACATCTCCTTCTGACCCGACTAAACAACTCTGTCATATGGTGTCTCTAAGTTCCTGCTCCTTAAACTCCAGTTTATACAAAATGTGGTTACGTATTTCCTAACTCCATACCCATTACTGTACATGAGACCACATTACCCCTATCATCAGAATGCTAAGCTGGCTTCCTCCCATCTATTTCAGCAGACATCACAAAATCATGTCACCCTTTTGGTCCTCCATGGTTATGACTCTGATCACATTCCCCCTTACTCTCCACCCCACACTCTCTGCACTTGCTCCCCTGGGCCTCTCTCTGTCCTTCTGCCTTTTAGGGTAACCTCCAGTTCACAATGGAAACTGATTTAAAAAATGTAGGTAAACACTTGAAATGGGATGTCATGTCATTTCCAATCGTAAATTTTGTATCTGATGAGACATGCAAATTAAGAAAGGTAGTAAACCAAGCACTTTAAAGGCAGGGCTCAGTTCTCCTCTTGAAACTGTATATTTCACTAAGTCACTTAACTGTTTATTTCAGATTTCTTTCTGTTTCTTGAATTGATATTGCCAATTTATTGCAAGGCATCCTTGATTTTGTATTGTTTTCCTGGACTAAAAGACAAGGGTCTTGAGAGGTATGCAGTGAACAAAGTGTGTTCATCTCAGTGGTTCATCAACAATGAAAAAGCTGCTTTTTATTTATATTCACACTTTATTTGGAAGGAAAGCCATTATCATTTAATATGTTAAAATAGCAATTAAGTGTTCAAATTTACATATAAATGAAAACAAAAGAAAACAGAATAGAACAGAAGAGTATTTTGTTTTATGTAATGCCTGTATTACTGGATACCAAACACTCTATAAAGCAAGCCTACTTTGAACGACCCTTCTTAACTGTGATAGACTGTGCTTAGTAATTCAGCTCCATGTTAGCCATTATTTATGTCAATGCATAAACAGAAATTTATGGTAAGTAGCACCTTGCCTTCCTATTCCTCATTCTTAATGTATCACCTTGCATTTCTCAGCATTGACGTTCATCTGCTTTTTCTATTATCTATCCAAAGCCTTCTGGATTTCTTTATTTATCCCCCTCCCCATTTAATTATGCTCCTTACTGTGACGTCTGGTGGGACCCATCTCTACCAATACCACGGTATCCAACATTCCCAGCCGCAGAGCTCTGACTGCCACTACATCCACATCGATGTCTCAGCCCTGTCGTCCCACCCTCAGTTACTATCCCCTCGGCATGCATGTCTGCTCTTTCAGTGCCTCAGCAGGCTTTTACCCATTTGGCAAGCAGCCATGGCAAGCCTGAAGTGTGGAAGTATTCCAGAGGTGGTGAGCAGGGCTGGTATTGGCCAAGGGGGGAGCAGGTGCAGTTTTATTCTCCCTTTCAAAGACACCTCCTTTTTTCTGGCCCACCGAAGTGTGTGTGTGTATGTCTGATGTCTCTAGATGCCAGCATACCTATGGCAACAACATCCCTGCACTGTTGCCAACCCAAATGCATGCCCATGTGTCCTCAATGTGCTGCCACCTTTGGTCATCCAGGTGGTGGTAAAGAAGATGGAAGCTCAACCCTCCCTCTGTGAAGGAGGAGGAGAGTGTGCTATGGGATTCTGAATCCTCTTCTACCCAACCAGCCACAGACAGCGCAGGCTGGGTTTCCAGGTTTCCAAATCTGTGACACTGGTGTCACAACCTGCAACCCTGCTGCAGTCCTAATGTGCCAGCTATCCTTCTGCATTTCATTTATTTCCTGATGTGATGTAACTACACTTCCCATCCAAGTGTCAATGACAAATTTAGTGACCCAGCTGTACTACCCTCCTCCAGGCCACTTACAAATATACTGAACAGTGCTGGTCACAGGGCTTACCTCTCTGGAAATCCACTAGCTACTTGTTTCAATGCTGATAGCTTGCCATTTAGAATTACTCCATTTTTTATCTTGCCAGCAGTTCTGAACCACTTTATCATCCCCTACCCCCCCATTTCACCTAGGTTCTGTATTTACGTACTAGCTTCCTATGTGGTACAGTATCAAATGCTTTACTGAAGCGCAGATAAACAACAGTTACAACATTTCCAAGCTCTAGTTCCCTGGTAGCATTTTCCACAAAATTATGCAATTAAACAGCAGGTATCCACTTTTGTATGTAATTTCATAGGCCTACTCTATTCGGCTATTAAATGAAGTAAAGAACATCCTTTACAAATTTTGCATATAATTTCCATGTTCTTGGGTACTTTTTGTTAATTTATCCATGAAGCCAATATAAATAGCTTTAATCAGGATGTTTTAAGGTTTCATAGTGTGTCTGCTAATGACATCCCAGTGTGCACCATGGTGATGTCACAAACTTGGCAACTGTGAGGTCTGTTGGGGACAGTGAGATGGTTTAAAACAGACATTGCGCTAGGCACTTGTTAAAGTAGCAGTATTTGTTAGTTGGCAAAACATATCATCATAAAGTTTTTTAGCAAAAATGTTTTTCTGACAATATTAGGTTCATCAATAATGTATTTTTAATGACCATGGATATTTTTAAAACAGTTTTTTTTAATTAGTTTTGCAACTAATGACTCAAGTCATTAAAGATGGTTGCCATGCACAATTTTTAGCAATATCTTCTGTTACGATTACCATTTGAACCTACATACTACGTTCATAGGGTGGATGTAGTAGTATGGTGCTACCATGTTTCCAATGGGAAATAGAACAGCACCACACCCAATATATTTCATTTTTTCATGACTGGAATGGCAATGAAGCAGGAATTTTTTTAAATGTCAACTTCCATATCTCAATTCAGGAATGATATAGGCTGAAATAAAATATATAATATTTTCCCTGGAGGACAGGAGAGATGGGGAGATATGATAGAGACCTTCAGATACCTGAAGGGGTTCAACAGAGTGAAGAGGGAATGTTTGCTCAAGCTGAGGGAGGTGGGGACTATGAGAGGCCATAGTCTAAAGTTAGCATGGGGGAGGTATGGGGGGAGGCAAGGGGCACTATTTCACAGAGAGGGTGGTGACACCCTGGAATGCACTGCCAGATGAACTGGTAACAATGGGAACTGTGGTAGGTTTCAAGAAGGAATGGGCAGGCATAGGGGCACGGTATGGAGGGGGGGTAGGGTGAACACCAAAGTTGTACAGGGGGGAGATGTGGATGGGAACAGGGATGAAATGGGAGGAGGGAGAGCAGCTGCAGTACATTACCTATATACCCAATACTTTCTTGCTGAAAAACTATATGATAATTAACAAATAGTGCTGTTTGTTTAATATGCAGTATTTTGAAGACTGATGGTGGGATGACGCCAAAATCCTAGAAGACCCTACTGTTAAATGTGAGTACCAGAGACATAATGCTTTAAACATTTAAATTTATTAGACAGCTGCTTTTTAAGATTCCTAGTAGTATAATTAATCAAACAAGCAAGGATGACTGTGTATGCAAGAAGTAACTCATTCATTGCTTAATCTACAGATACACTAATGCCTACAATAAAAGAAATGCACTAACACCCCCCAAAGTAAGAGATCAGTATCACAGGAATCTCATCCTACCCAACATTAGCTCATATCTGAGGAACACATAACTCAGCTATGGTTCCACCCTCGTGAACATGTCAGCAGTAGTGCACCCGTCATTTGGGTGTCAGTCGGCAATTGCACCGAATGACGTTTATGCGAGGGGCTGCAGCCCCCACACGCCCCCTTGTGGGGGGCTGTGCTCCCCACACACCTCAACTAAGGATTCCAACTCCAGTGAGGCAGACCTCATGGAGGGAGCAGCGAATTTCAGCTTTTGGCACCCTAATGATGGCCCACTAACGCTGCCGCCCTGAATGGGAGTAGTGCCCAGCTATCACATCTTTAGCCCTTAGGACAGTTTGACTCTTCCAAATGATCTGAATATAGCAATGATTGTTATATATTATGTGGAACTGAGATGGGGCTGCTGCCTTAATCTGAAGGCAACAAGTTTAATGCTCCAAAAGCCCAATTCTCAGTCGCAAGGGATAGTTGCAAAACTGATTCACACTAATTAAGTGGCAGTCAACCAGCCTGGTGGCGTGGCAGCCTGAGGCATCATGCCTTACCTTTTGCCACACCGAAGACCCATGTTCGCAGTACGAGCGGGTCACTGGGGATTGGCCGGGGAGGAGGAGGATTGAGCATCCCAAGGACAGCTTTCCTCCTCTGGGGAGAGGGGGCATCAGCAATTAGTGCTTGCCTGGTCCCTTGGAGGCTGGGGGCTGGCACACTGGCACAGTATATGGTGGGCAGAGGCAGGGAAGATGCCCAGCGTGCCATGCACAGGAGTGTGCATGACACCGCCACTGGCATCACTGCATGCCATTCCTCTGAGGGGAAGAAAAAGCAAGAAAATGTCTCCAGCAGCTAGATGAAGGAGGGGCTTGCAGGTACCACTCCCTGGCCAGGCAGGCACTGTCCGGAACTGGATCCAGTCTTTGGTGGAGGCCTGGGGACCCCAAATTGACCCTGCTAGGGGAGCAAGACCTGGGAGAAGATGGTCAGTGAATCAAGTGGCTGTCAGGGGGACAGGACTGGGGCACCCTCCAGAATGAGGGCCGCTGGAGAAAAGGGAGAAAAAGATAAAAAAAAAGTTATGTGGCAGTCCCTTGCTAGTGACCCCCTTGAGCTATCAGGGGCCCTTTCTGCACCAGTGCTCATCAAAGTGTGCTGGTGCATGGAAGGGAGCAGAGTTAGCATGTAAATGGCCCACAGTATGATTCATATTGTCAACTTCCATCAGCGGACATGATGCAGCTGTTTAGCAACCTCCCTTTATTGCCACCCAGAACTACTGGTGACTAGGGGATCAACAATCTGTGCTGAGTATGCACAAAACACCATTCCCAAACAATTTGAATTTTAGGAGCTGCTAGGCAAAATATTCAAAGGTCTCCATTTGCACCAGGAGCTGCCAGGCAAAATATTCAAAGGTCTCCATTTGCACCAAGTAAAGTCTCTATCCAGTTTCCAAATTAACGCAGTGCCTTACATTTGCTGTATTCAAACTTGCTTGGAGCACAGTGTGCATGCCCTAAGCATGTTTGAATCCATCCAGTCCCCTAGACCAAAGCCCTAAGGAAGGCACTAAAAGGTGCACTTGGTACAATTTACAGTCCCCTGCAGGCCACAGAGTGGAATGTGCATATACTTTTCATAGGCTGTCAAGGAGCAAACACAGCTCTGGTGTCCCAAACCTGTTATAACTTCAGTCAATCAATCAATCAAACTTTATTTAACCAGGCAGTTACATCATTGGGCAAGCTCATTTTCAAGATGGTCCTGGACACAGAGGACACTTTTGCTTATAGTAGACAACACTTCCTACAAAAGTAGACATCAGTACAGCCAGTTACAATATGCAAACTCAGCACTCAGATGAATCAGACATGTAAAGCAAGTGCAAATATAGGCATTTAAAAGGCAGCATATACAGGTTGTAGCTTATAGAGTAGAAGAGAGGAGGAGGGAGGAGGGAGAAAAAGAGAAGGCAGTGGGAAGAAAGGGTATCAGACACATAGTAGAGAGGGAAAACATAGGGCCGCCTAATAGAATGAGGCCCCCTGCAAGCTAATTGATGAGAGGGGGAGGTGGGGGGGAGATGGTTTCCCTAAAAGGATGCTGGCTGACATGGGAAATAGGCGGCCCAGGATTATAGAGGTTAAGAGACTCAGCTGAGTGGGGTAAGGCTTTACTTGAAACAATCACACACCGTTTCCAGGCTTCTATAGAGCAGCCCCCTAAATATGAAATGGCTGGGAAGCAGGGGAGAGTTTAAGAAATTTTTACTTGTTATTCCAAAGCGCTGGAAAAAGGAGCTAATGTTAGTTGAGCCAAGACATGTCCTTGTTTGTGGTAGCTTAAGGAGGACAAAGGAGGAGTTCCTTAGTCCGTAGGCACCCTTTGAACATTCAAACAGGTCACAGATATAGGGTGGTAGTTTGTTGGACAAAGCCTGGAATAGCCACATGAGAGCATTTATTTGCCTCCTTGTGGAGAGGGACGGCCAATCTAATGCTTGGTACAATGAGCTGTGATGAGTCTGCAAGGGCAAGTTAAGAACAAATCTCAATGCATGATGATAGAGTGTATCCAGCTTTTGGAGCACATACTGGGGGCAATGGCTGTATAGGAAGTCGGTGCAGTCAATCAGGGGAAGAAAGGTTGTTTGAACTAGCCGCTTTCTAGCTTCCAGGGCGAGTAGGCGTCTTATGCTGTAGAAAATACCGAGGCGTTGCCTTAGCTTTTTTGTTGACTCGCTTAGATGGACACTGAAGGAGAGTTTGTTATCCAACCACCCTCCCAGATATTTAAATTTATCCACTAGCTCTAGTGGTTCATTAAGGAGGGTAATGATCTGTGGGGTCCCAGGCATCCCTGTATTGTGGGATGGAGAGATAATCATAGCTTTTGTTTTTTTTTTTGCATTTAACAAGAGCTTTAGATTCAGCAGGTTGTGCTGGAGGATGATAAAATCCTGCTGTAGCTCCTTGTACGCAATGTCCAAGGAGAGGTTGGTTGTATAGAAGACTGTGTCATCTGCAAAGAGGCGAACGTTTCCAGCAACCAGGCCAGAGTCGATGCGGTTGATGTAAAGGGCAAAGAGGACAGGTCCCAAAATGGAACCTTGCGGAACACCTTGAGGCAGTAGTTTTAGTAGGGAGTATTCCCCTTGGGCTTTAATTTGCTGTTTACGATTTGTAAGGTATCAGCGGAACCACTTTACTGCAGCAGAGGTTAGACAGATGCTACTCAGGGAATCAAGAAGTATGGAATGATCAACCGTATCAAATGCCTTACTGAGGTCAAGGAAGAGTGCATAGACGTGCTGTTTACATCTTGTGCCCTCTGCTGCAGTATTCCAAACCCATTAGCCCATACAGGGCCCTAAGAAGTCATCTGGATCCCATTATGGTCTCATTAACTTGTGAGGAACTAGCTTTTGCTCCTCGGATTGAGTGGAGAATTGTTTTGTACCTTTATCTGTGGTACCATATGTAAACACTAAATCATAGCTCTAGTATTTACTCCCACCTGAATTGTGGGAATACAAATTTCTATTGATACCTTTCCTGGTAGTCTTGTGACCACGCACCTGGTTACCACAGGAATATAGTTAAATAGTCATACTTTCTCTCATAGACTAGCACCCCCATCAGGCCCCACTGTAACAACAATACATACAGTATTCATACCTTCCATGGCAGTCCAGTGGCCTCCTACCTTACCCAATTCCCAATTGGAATTAAAATACATATTTATACCTTCCCTAGTAGTCTAGTGGATCCCCCCACTGGTCCTGGGAGTTGATGCCCACCCCCTTTACCCAAAAACCCTGACCCAGTGACAGCAACCAGCACAGACCCACCTCTCACCTTTGCAGCCAGCTGCTGTCTGACACATGTAAGTCTCGTGTTGCTACAGCTCTCTGTATAAACAAGTTAAATCATTCCACACATCATATTGTTTTGTGAATTTTGACCACAGTTCTCCTACAACCACGTTTTTCATTTGCCCACAGTAGGGCTGGTACTGGAAAAAAGAATGTAGTCATGCTTAAGTAAAAACTTCCAAAGAGGTAGTAATCCCTGACTTCACACTTGATGTTTACAGTACATTCTCCTGACTTGAACTCAGTAAATGGCTTAAAGAGCACAGTTGCATATATATAAGATTATAGATGATATTCTGGGAAACAAGTACAAGTCAGAGTACCTGAGTACCCCTGTAACCTGCAGCAACAACAAAGAAATGTCACAGCTGCATGGAACAGAGAGCAGAGGTGGTCAAGACCATTTTTACCATGCCACAGCGACAGCGGCTATGGAGACATCCCCGTCAAGCGACAGCCGCATTGGCGAGTGTTGGCAATGCAGTGTCGGGATGCCTCCTGTTTCATCAGGGGGGCTGGCGCTTCCTCGAACTCCTCCCATGTGGAGGGCTCCACCCCCATACTCCCCAGTCTCTAGGATTCCAACTCTGAGTCGTAGTTGGACGGGGGGGGCAAAACACCCTGCGTGGCAATCCCTTGGCCATGGGAGACCATCACAGTGACAGGTGGATTTTGGCCGAATTCTGTCGCTGTTCTGGTCTTCGCCATCGGGGTTTTGATGCACAATGGTATACCATCAAGACCATAACCAACACCTCAAAATATTAATGTACAACTGATGCCAAATATTGTAGTGCAGGTGGTAGACAGATGACTGACAGTAGACAGACTTTGACCAGAATAGGCAACTAGTCAAAGGCAATCTGAGGAGAGTGGACGAAATTATGAGGCAGAGGAAAGGTGGGGAGAAATTGAAGAGGTCATTCTAGAGGTATCCAAGTCATGCTTCAGAACAGTTACCAAGAGAAACAGGCATAAGAGATCAATCTGGTTTTTGAAGAAGGACAGTGAGGGCTAAAAAAGGACCTCCATTAGCTACATAGAGAACCAGGGAGATGTGGACTGGAGTCGATACCAGTTAAGGATGAGGGAGGCTAATAATGCAGTCAGGGACACAAAAGCAGAAATGAAATTGCATACTGCTGAGCAGGGGACAGGGGAAAACAGTTCTTTGGGTACGCTGGGGAAAAAAGGAAGGAAGAAAGGAAGGCAAGAGGAGGAATTTTTAGGTTGATGGAAAAAAGCAGGGTAATACAGGAGGGTGAGCAGAAGGCAGTCATTCTAAATTACTACTTTTACTCTGTTTTCACAATAGAGGATAGTGGATCCTTGCCTAAAAGTAGCATAAAGGCTGTTGCAGGAGGGATTCCAGAACATAATAGGTGATGTTTATGGGAGAAAAGGTCACAAAAGGCTAGCATCCCGGAGAAAATAGACAAGGCTACAGGGCCCAACAGGATGCATCCTAGGGTGCTATGGAAACTGGCACTGGAACTTGCCAAAACCCTGCCCTGCAGTTCCCTGCAGTCAAAAGTGGTTCTGAAAGACTGGAGGGTGAAGGGCGCTGTCCCACTCCACAAGGGAGGAGACAAAAAGCAACCAGGAAACTACTGAGATGCTTACTTCCATAGCATGTAAGCTAACGGAGTCATTAGTCAAAGAGAACCTAGTGTACTACTTAGGGAGAATGGACTCTAGGAGTGTAAGCAGCATAGGTTCATGGCAGGGAGGGTCTTGTTAGACCAACCTGGAAGTATTCTTTGACTGGGTAACTAGGAAAGTGGACAAGGAAAAAGCAGTGAATTTGCTCTACTTCAACTTCAGCAAGGTGCTCGACTCTGCCACACAGAAGGCTGCTGAAGATGTTAAAGGATATGGGAACAGTGAAGGGATCTAGTTAGAGGGGCAGGAAGCTGCCTCAAGGGGAGACAGCAGAGGGTGGTAGTAAATGGGGTCAAGTCTGGGGAGCGGGAAGTCACGAGTGAGGTGCCACAGGTTTCAGTTCTGGGCCTGGAACTTTTCAAAATGTTCATCAGTGACACAGGAGAAGGTTTACAAAGCAAAGATTGTCTCTTTGCAGAAGACACTAAGCTCTGTGGCAGGGTAGACACCAGAGAAGGGTTAGAGAGCTGCAGAGGAACCTGCAAAGATTAGAGAGGTGGTCCAGTGTTTAGCAGTTGAAATTCAATGCCCAAAAATGCAAGGTGGTGCACATAGGGAATAAAAACTCCAGGATGGAATACTGGATGGGAAAAAATGACCTGAGAATTGTCACAAGGGACCTCTAAAACAATCTAGCCAATGTAATAAGGCCTACAGCAAGGCAACCAGAATGTTGGGGTGTATTGGGAGGAAGTCTGACAGCAGCAGGACAGAGGTGACACTGCCTCTATATAGATCACTGATGAAGCTGAATCTCAAAAATTGTGCCCAGTTCTGGAGCCCCCACCTAAGAAAAGACAAAGGCTAGAGATGGCACTTCATATGGTAGCCAAAATTATTCAGGGCCAGTAGGGCAGAGCCTATGAGTATCAGTTTAAGGCCCTCAACATGTACTCACTGGTGGCCAGAAGACAGAGGGGAGATATGACAGAAACATACTGTAGAAACATAGACAATGACAGCAGAAAAAAAGACCATGGATCCACCTAGTCTGACCATAGTCCTCTATGACAGAAACCTTGAAGTTCCCGAAAGGAATCACCATGGTAGACTGTGAGGAAATATTCAACAGGATGGGAAAATCAAGAACATGGAGATGTGACGGGAAGCTGGCAGGGTGGAGATTCAGGTCGGATGTGAGAAGTTGTATTTCACAGAGAAAGTGGTTGAGCTGTGGAACAGCCTACCAGCGGAGGTTGTGGGTGCAAGAACCATAAATGGTTTCAAACACAGCTTGGACCAAGCAAAATGCTTAAAAGTTACCCAGGGGAAGAGTAGAAGGGCAAAGACAAGGGGTTAGGATGGGGGAGGTGACAGCAATTACAATGACTAGACTTTAGGTCATGGAGTGGGAAAGGGTAAACCACAGCAGACTGAATGGACCAATGGTCTATTTCTGCCAACTTATTCTACATTTCTATCACAGACCTCCGTAGCAGATGTTCATGTGTTTTTCTGCTAAATTTTAAATGGTGTCTTAATGCCTATTATATGCTGCTGCAACAGGTTCCTGTCACTGTTTCTTAGATATCCAAGTCATTTTTGTATTTCAGAACTGCTTCCCTTTGTGGTATATGCTGTTATTGATTGCCTTGCAATGTGACTGATTTAACTGAGTGTACATTGGACTGCAGTGTCCTGGGACCCCCATGAAAACAAGATGCTGGATCTCTTGGGGCTATACTGTGTTGGAGAACAAACTATCCATTAAGTAAATAATAAAATTTATTTGTATTGATGGTATTCATAAGGTCAAGACATGAACTGCCATCTTTTCAATATTCAATGTTGTATTAGTTAAAAAAAGTCATGGCACTCTGTGATTGCCATTTTCATACTGGAAAATACAGCACTCTCAAAAATGTGGTTACAATGATTTTCTAGTATCAAGAAACATGTATTTAAAAAATAATAATTAATTACAGCTGGAAGGGGGAAGGCTCAGAGGGGAGAGGAGGAGGAGATGTTATTTCACTGAAAGGGTGGTGGAGCCATGGAATGCACTGCTCAGGGAGCTGGTACAGGTGGAGACTGTGGATGGGTTTAAAAGGGGATGGGACAGGTACAGGGAGAGGGTAAATCTGACCAGGCCCAATACAGGTGGAACATCTGGGACTGGGGACAGTATAACCAAGCGGGACACCAGAATCAGCCCCTCAGTGCAGGTGCTGAAAATCGAGCAGACTCCGAAAGATCATTAGGCCTATTCTGCTGGTGTTTTAGTATGTTACTATATTAGTAACTCAGCTTACTTATATTCTCAATTTATCATTCTACATTCTTTATTACTGATGACATTTGTATGAAAATAGGAACTTTGCAGACATACACAGGACAGACATAAGGTCTAATGTCTAAGGTAAAGGGGAGAGGAGAAAAAGATCAAAGAAGGGAAAGGATAGTTCACCTCTGTCTGTATCCTACACTTATGGCAGAATTATAGAAATTAAATAAATTTTCCTGTTAGTATCCAAATCACACTGCCAATCATACTCAACTCCCCACCACAGCCATGGTTATTGACACTATGAGATTTCTTCAGGCTGATAAATGAATGTTACTTATTCCATCCAAACCAGCATTGAGTTAAAGAAGCCTAACCCCAACACAAGCAGTCAAATTTACAAAAATGGTTTAAAATATGTTTCAGTATTTAACACCTGTGGTTGTAGGGACTGAAGTTTGTAAATCCATTCCATCTCCTTTCTTAACATTATCTTCAGCCTGTCCCCCCCATGGGTCCAGGGGTATATTCCAATGCCCATAACTTTAATGAATTTGGGGTGCAAATATGATGTTGCCTGAAATCATCTCCTCATGAACTCTCCTTACATTATTTGTGCATTGCTCTAAAATGTTATTGTATATGTTCTTTTAGTGGGCATTTGGTACGACCCACATATAATAAATTGCAATTGCATCACTCCACCTATACCATATACTAGGTTCTAGAATTCACATAATCCATGAGGGAATATTTGTCTCCAGTAATAGGATGTATAAACTCCTTTCCTTCCTATCCATACTTACACATGTTGCAAGAATGAAATAGATAAAACCCCTGTCTGTTGATCATTTTAGTACAGTACAACTTCAGAGATCAGAACAGCATGGGAATGCATGGTGTTCATATCTCTGAAATTTTCGGAACTCTGAAAATAACTTTGAAATAACTTCAACTGGCTTCTTGCAGTACTAAATACAATTTTAATATGAGTAAAACAACAAAAGAGTAAATACAGATAAATAAGGTTCAGTGAAAGCTGTTAGGCAGTATAGTGCAGTGGTTTAAGGCTCTGAGCTGTAAATCTGGAGACCTGGGTTTGAATCCCACAGCCTCCACTTGCATACTGTGTGACCTTAAACAAGTCACTTAACTTTCCTGTGCTCCCAGGTTGCACCTGTAAACAAGCTTTCAGCTTTCACTCCTGGTTAAACAATTGGAAAAAAAAAAAATTACGTTTCAGAATGTTTAAAAAAATGTGTTTTAGCACTTTCCTTCAGTGAGCAGGGACGTTTTTTGGCAGTGAGATGTTGCAGTTCCCTGAGCAACATTAAGTTCATGGGACTCGCTTCTTGCTGCTGCTCCAGCCATTCAACACAAACTGAGAAACATTCTTCAGCTTTGCTGTGAGGGACAGTAACAGCCTCATCCCCCTCACTGTCAATTTCATGTTCTGTACTCACTCGTGCTAGATTAATGATGTCAGTGTCCGATAAGATCTGATGCCCCGTTTCTTTGTTATCGGCACAAATCCATTCCTCCTGCTCCTCCTCAGTTAACTCAAGTGCTACACGCTCCTCTGCAAAGTTAATCTGAGTGTTGACCACTGTGACGTCAGTCTCTTGTTCATCTTGGTACAGCCACAGTTTATTCCAAGACCTAGGAAGCAAGTCCGAAATGATCTCACCCCATGCTTTGGCGCTCAGGTAAACAGCATCCTTTACTGTCAGTGATTTGCAAAAATCAGTGTAACAGCTGTAGTCACTCATTCCCAACAAAAGATAATGCAGCAAATCCCACTTATAGCTCCGTTTTAAGTTCTCTAATATGCCCTGTCCATGGGCTGCAGAATGCTTGTTACGTTGGGGGCCAAAAAGTGGCACTTAATGCTGTCATCGTTTGAGATCAGATCTTTGACTGCAGGATGTGAGGGGGCATTATCCATCAGCAAGACTGCCCTTGCTGGTAGAAATTTTGAATTAAGATATTCTTTTACAAGGGGGAAGAAGTGTTTAAAAAAACAGTCGCTGAAAATGTTACGGTCCATCCAAGAACTTCGCTGGCTATAATAATGCACTGGAAGTGCAGACATGGTAACATTTGCAAAACATCTGGGCTTTGTGCTTTTATGAATGAACAGCAGTGGAAGTCTAAATTTGCCACTAGCATTCGCTGTTGCCATTAATGTCACTCTATTTTTGTTTGATTTAAAGTTTTTAACTTGTCTCTCGATGCCATCTGCTAGTGTTTTATTGGGGAGCAACCTCCAATATAGACCAGTCTCATCACAGTTAAAGATTTGATCTCTGGTGAGCTGTTGCTGTTCCACTAGGTGTTGAAGGTTGATTTTAAAAGACTGTGAGGCTTCACAATCAGCTGAAAGTGTGTCCCCCCTGCATGCTGAGCTGGCATATACCATGGTGATTTTTGAAGCGATATAACCACCCAGAGCTAGCCTTAAAATCTTCTTCAGCACTGTCAGGGTACATTGTTTAAGTAAAAGCTTAGCTTTATCACTTACAATGACGCCGCTGATCGGGGAACCACAAATGCATGGCACGGTCAAAGTCCTTGTTTGCTGCTTTTCTAACAATGCAATGGGTTTGAGCATCTTGGGCAAACTGCTTAATTTTATCCTGATCCTTTTTTAAATCAAAAACTGTAGATTCCATACTCCTCTGCAACAGCGCTCAAACTCGCACCACGTTCAATTTTACTATGAATTCAAGTTTAGTGTCGATACACAAGGTCACCTGCTTGCATTTGTTAGCCTGCTTTCCTGCCGTGCTGATCTATACTGATAGTGTTGAAGAAGATTTTCCATTAATGCCTTTTAAACAGGCAAGAAAACGAGCTACAGGTGGCAATTAATGCTAAACTCTTAGCGCTTAGCTGGGGGGGGTGCGGTTAACCGGTCAGTCCGGTTCTTTGAAGTTCGGATCTCTGAGGTTATACTGTATTTGCCTTATCCACATGATGACTGTTCACCACATTTTTTTTCTGGTGTTGGAGGTTCAACTGTGAATCTGTTGCGGTGGCACCTTTGGTAACAGTCGGCCGTGTGCAGTCTTTTTCTTTCTCTTTGGAACTGTGAACTCACCTGATAGAACTGGTGGAGTCCTCCCAGCCTAGGAGCTTACAGCCATGTGGAGGCATTCCCAGTGGGTTTATAGTCCACAGGCAGTGTGTGTGGAACAATCAGGAGCGACATGTGAGTCAACAGGAAGGTGGGGCAGGATAGCCAGAGAAGGCAAGGTCAGCAATTATTGAGGGAAATGTACAGAATTAAAAGAAAGGGATTGTGAGCACTTCAAACAATAGATTCAAGCATCACTAATTACAAATATTAAGATAGTTATTTTGGAGCTAGAGTAAAGTATGTATATGCCCAGAGTGAGAAATGGGACAGCACACAAAGAGCTCTACATGTGAGCACTCCCGTTGTTATACATGTGAACTCTCAGCTTCTCATCTTAGCAAATTGATCTCACTAGGGGCCCAATGGTCAGCAGTAAAGTGTGATACCAACAAGCTATGTAGAATCAGGTCACAAACATATCCTGGACATCTGCAAAGTCCCTTGCACACATCCAGGGAAGAAGTCAAAACCATTCACACTGCAATGTAACTGTTGCTCTGTGGTCTATCCATTTGATTTCTTATTATAGATCGAGGGAATGCTCCCGACTAGTCGGAGCCCTCCTTTCCTCTGCGCATGAGGCACTCTTATTCCGTGAAGAGCGTCTCGTGCACAGATGCCTTGGAAATGGGCACATTCTGGGAAGTTTATTTTTTTTTAAATATAGTATTGATCGCTCTTGATCAATAATATATTAATACATCCTCGTCACCACTCGTTGCTGAAAATAAGTGGTTTCACTTGCCTTCAGCTGGAGCCAGAACAGCTCAGCTTTGCTTCGCTGTTCTCACTCCAGCTGAAGGCACATGAAACCACTCGTTTTCAGCAAAGTGTGACTCCAAGGGACATATAAGTACATGAGACAACACAGTGACTGATATGAGGCTCTCTCGCCCCTGCTGCACTATAACTCAGAAGCAGCCCTTTCAACTGTGAGGGCTATGGCAAATGCCAAAGGAAGCAGGATAGGGAAAGAGCAGGAAGAAAGACTACTGGATACAGGTACAGATTACTACAGGGTTAGGAAAAGGGAGGCAGGCCATACATTGTTTATACTGCAGAAGCATTCATCCCTTCCAGTTTTTGTGTCACAAAAGGAAAGGCAGTCCATCCAATTTCTGCACCACAGAACTCAAACAGAATGTTTCTCATGGAAAAAAAACTGCACTGAACACATAAAATGTTGGACTCAAGTTAAGTGTCTGTTCCTGCTGCATTACTTATGCTGTGCTGTAGTTCTGTCCTCTGAATGGAAAAGACTATGTGCAGGGCCCCTAGTGCTCTGCGGCAGAATTTTCTGATTTCTGTGGCAGGGCTCCTAGGCTTCTTCGGCAGCATTTTCTGATTTCTATGGCAAGATTTATTCATTTCTGTGGCAGAATGCAGTCCTACGATTGGTTAAAATATGATGTGATGTCATAGATGACATCACCTGCCAAGCTTAGAGGAGGGGCTTCAGGATAAACAAGATGGATATGGGAGCCTGGCACTATGGAAAACTGTATATTTGAATGAAAGTTCACCAAAACAATGAATTCTGCGCACTACATGAATCTAAGTGGAAAAATTGAAATCAAGCAGAATTCAGGGCTTTGACTATGTGGAACAGAAACTATAGGGACTACCTTTCCTTTTGTGAAGCAAAAGCGTGCAATAAGCAGAAAGGATAATCTTTTAGGGACAATAGTTAGAGAGTTTACATGTAGCTGACATAACTCTGTGCTGCCCAGTGCTGCATACAGGGTTGACATGTAATTGATAAGTGACACAACATTGGATAGTATTTGAGAAAAGCTTTAAAAACTGATTTAATTTTTTACTTGTGTTAGTTAATATTGATACGAGCTTTCAAGCAGGATCAGATTTAAAAAGCAAGCACTTAGTAAGGGTGAATAACCTAAAGAATGAAGGGTTGAGGCCTTTAGATGCCCCTGAAATCATTTTGCTTGCATTTTTTATTTTAGTTACCTTTTCTTCATTTTATTTGTATTTTGTGAACCACTAGTAAAAAAAGAACTCAGTGGAATTCTTGAATTATGATGTCAGAAAAGCTCTACTGGCAAGGCCGGCAGTGTATTTCAGTGGGAAACCGTAAACATGTTTTCTGTTTTTCACAGAAAAATAACACGTTTTACCACCAAAATATTATATATTTTTTAGAAATATGTGATTTTGAAAACGTGATATTTTGTTATACTTTAGCTGGCGACATTTTCTTCATAACCAGATTTTACTTGGAAAGAAGAAAAGAGAAGCCAGTTACTGTTTTAAAAATTGTAAAATCATACAGATGGATCACAGGAGTGCAAACATAAAAAAGGCAAAGCTTGTCGCTGAAAGAAGTATTTATATTTTTTAAATAGAAAAATATATTTACTTTCTCACTGCGGTTTTGGTGTGGCCTGTCCGGTAATGTCTTCAACTGGTTTAGGTCATACCTGTCAGACAGAGTGCAAAAGGTGAAAATGGGAATTTTCCCATCTAACCCGAAGCCTCTGAACTGTGGGGTTCCACAGGGTTCAGTCTTGTCACCCTTGTTGTTCACGGTGTATATACCGCCATTAGGGAATATTACCAGGTGGTATGGGCTGGTTTTTCACTGTTATGCAGATGATACCCAGCTGTACCTGTCCTGTGCACCTGATAGTCAGGTGTCAGACTCCTTCTTTAACAGCTGCCTCAAGGAAATCCAGTCATGGATGACTCAAAACCGGCTTAAACTTAACCCAGACAAGACTGAGGTACTAGTGGTGGATCCGGGTTACCATGGAGATGGGGGGATGGGGGTTGCCCCCAACCTAGTGTTGGGGGTGTTCCCCTTGTCCCTTCTAGACAGGTGAAAGATTTGGGTGTGATCCTAGATGATGGCCTGACGCGTGATACTGAGGAGTTAGCCGTGGTCAAAAATGGATTTTACCATCTTAGGAACATTGCCCGAATCCAGTCCCTGATCCCTCCTGAGGACCTGGCCACACTGGTGCATTCATTTGTCACTTCCAGGCTGGACTACTGTAATGCCCTGTACCTTGGGTTATCTGGAGGCAACCTCCACAGGCTGCAGCTGGTGCAGAATGCGGCGGTAAGATTCTTGACTGGGGCAAGAAGGTGTGAGCATATTACCGCAGTCCTCCATGAGCTGCACTGGCTGCCGGTCAGGTGGAGGATTGTCTTCAAGATAGGGCTCCTTACCTATAAGACCTTACATGGAAGGGGTCCTGTCTGCCTACAAGATCTCCTTGTTTCTTACCGCCCGGCTCAGACACTCTGTTCTGCTGAGGGAGGCCTCCTTGGGGTTCTGAGGGATAGGTTGTGGCATTCTGGAGATAGGGCATTTGCGGTGGCCGCACCTACCCTGTGGAACTCCTTACCAGAGTATTTGAGGAGGGCTGCCTTGGCAGAAGCCTTCAAAAAGGGATTAAAAAGGCATCTGTTCCAACAGGCGTTCTTAAATCGATTATTAATTATGAAGTATAGATGGAATGATCATTTGTATTTATAATGATTTGTTATATTGTTTGCGTGTTTATTTGTATGATTTTAACATTTGGATTGTTGTATTGTTGTTTTGTATAGTGCTCAGAGTCCTAGGAATTGGGTGCTTTATAAATAAAATATATATCTATCTATTGAAACACATTGGGCTGCTATGTAGCTGGCAGTTTCTGACATCACAATACTAGAATTCTATTGAATTCTTTTTACTAGCACCATGAAAAGCAAGGACTAAAACAATCTTGTTTCACTGCACAAACAAAATATATTTTATTATAAAAGCAGGAAGCAATTACTAACACATAAGCATACAGTACATAAAATAGTCAGTTGCCTATTTATTAGAAGTGCATACCTGCTCTTTAATGTTTTTTTAATATATCGTTTATTGTTCTTTAGAACAATATTATTCCCAATAATCACTAGATGTTAACATGTACACCACTGAAAAACACTAGGTTATCTGTGGTTGGCATTCACTGACGACAGCAATTAGTGTCCATTTTTAAACAAAAAGCAGAAAACCTACAAAAAAATCGGTGTGATTCAACTTGAAACACTGTATTAATATGAACATGAAAAAGTGAGCAGCCAAGGTATTTATTAAAGCTTTTCTACAAACACAGACTGATTCACAGTTGCAAGGGACCATCACAAAATTGCTGATATGACTTTTCAGCAGTCCCTGAATTGCAACCCCTCAAGCCATCCACAAATGGGTACACACTGTACCAACAACAAAAATTTGGCAGAACTCAAATAGCAGGACCCAACTCACGGTATGATAATACTATTTATTAATCAAATGTAGCACCCCCATACAAAACATTCATTTTTGTGTGGGGTGCTACTACTTGATTAATAAATTATTACTTATTGTACCCTAGAGTTGGGTCCTGCTATTTTTTGGAGTTCTGAGCCGAATTTTTGTTGTTGGTATAGTGTTTGCCTTTTCTCTTTGGCTCCTCCATTAGTTTCCTGAAGCTGCTGCATTCTGTTTTTTCATATCCACAAATGGGTTGCAGCAATTACCCACGCAGTCAGGGACCACACTGGTATGTCAGCTCCATGGTGCCAAGCAAAGGGTGTTCGCCCGGCATGCTGGCAAGCTGGGTTTGTGCCTCAAGCCCGGATGACAGGAACTGAGTCAGGCAGGGAGGGAGCTGAAAGCATCCTTCAGATACTTCCCTCCTGGGGGGATGGACAGATCCCAGACCACTGTTTGTCAGCTCCTGTTGGTGGCTAGTGGATGGCATTCTTGATGGCCTGTGGCCTTGATGTGCTGCTGAATGCCCCTGCCCCAGGATGCTGCCGTGGCTGGACCACTACGAGGGTGGTGGGTGGGTCAGAAGAAAACCAGAAAACTAGTTGCTCAGCTGACTGGATGATGGTGGCTTGTCCCTGCTCACCACAGTAACTGGGAGGTGTCCGTGCCAACCCTTGCCATGCCCAGAATTTTCAGAATGCCTACAGGCAACTCTTCTCTCCCAACTGTCCCTCACGGGGGAGGAGCCCTCCCGACAAAGTGACAGGTCGGGTTGCCTGTGTCATGGCACTTACGGGGGCAGTGGATGGTGAAAGGATGTGGCAGCAGTAGGTCTAGGTGACAAAAAGGAGTGGCTGACCAAGGGCTCGGGGAAGCATAAATAAATAAATAAAAAGAGCTACACTGGAATCAGGTAGGGGTTGCCAAGCAAATGGCTCCACTGATCCATCCATAGACCATGGTGACCCTCATATGATGTGTCAGCATCTTAAGCAACACCCGTAATGTAGAACTGATAACAGCATGTCTATGAGGTGTCAGAAAGAGATAGGTGGACAAGCAGTTTGCAGAAACAGTGATTGGCGAAGGACTGGAATGAAACAAGCAGCTACATGTGAGCTGGACTAGGGAGGGGGATCTACTGGATGACAAGGACTTTCATTTAGGATGGGATTAGTGAGATGGGCCACTGGACCCCCAGGAGTGCTGGAGGAGGCCCAGAAGAACGAGATCACTATTGTCCCACAAGTGGGCTTTAGAGCATGGGTTAGGGGTGCAGGAAAGAATGAGGCAGCAGCACCTCTAGCAGGGTCATCTGTGCATGGTGCAGTACCATACAACTGGCACTGTGCCATCCAGAGGAGGCTGTGAGTGTCACACACTAGGCATTAATTTGTTAACATCAGGCAACTCTGATTTGCACCAACATAAAACTGCATGTGGAAATCCTCTCCTGGGGACTAAACCTTCCCTTTGTGTATGGCCATAACAGGCTCAGACACAAATGGGAGGCTGTTTGTGCCCAATCTGCATTGCTCCACACTACAACTGTGTACTAGGCCTCCTGTTTGTAAAGTAAGTTTTGTAACTATCAGCTACAGTGCATTCAAACTATAACTAAGGTGATGTATACAGAACAGAAAAACAGGGGGCTTGGTTTAACCAGAGAGTGGTGAATACTTGGAACAAGCTTCCACTGGAGGTATTGTCTAGTGAGATACTAGGGGCCTTTAAGGTATCACTGGATAAGTACATGGGAAACAAGAAATCTGAACTTCTGGAATAATCATTGGTAAGTCTCATGACCATATGACTGCTGACCCGTACACTGCTATGATCCTATGATCCTGTATTGTAGCATAATGTAGTGTCATCTACAGAACGTTAGCAACGTCATTGTGGCCACATGACTGTCTTTGGAAATAATCTGTAAAAGGAAAGATGAATATTCAGTCGCTATCAGGGATAATGATGCTTACTTAAATTTTCCTCCACACATCACTCCTGAAGAAGGCCTCGCGACTGAAAGGTAATTTCTAATTGGATTTTCTATTTCAGTATTGATTTTATGGCAACCGTTTTGTTCCATTATTTCCCACACGCTGCTGCAACAAAACCTCTTTTTAGTTTGAGTTTTTATTCTTTTACACCTTTTTCTTTAAAAGAAAGACAACATATGACATAATGTACCATTTTTGCAGTCATTTCTGAAACACCATATTAATCAGTCTTTCTTTTGTACTTATAATAATCTTAATAACTACATTTCTACAATAGCAACCTTCCATTAGAGTGATATTGCTATATTATTTGTTCCAAGGGTTTCCAAAGCCTCCTGATAAGTTTATTTAGTGTATGTCCTCCTATAACTAGTCTAGATACCTGGAACATAATAATTACAGTGTGACTTGATTCCTAGACTTTTGACAAGGCCTTTCTAGGACCAAGCATTGCCCGAAAACAGGCTTTTACATCTGAGGTAGTGCAGACTGAGAACAATAGACTACATGCAGGTGTGTTGTCCTTCAAAGTTTGGTTCCTTCTGGACTAAATAAAATGTTAGACTTTAAACTGTTTTGTTATCTAATGATTTATTTCATTTTTTTCAGATCAGATATGGAATGTGAACTTGGATTCTGCCCAAAATGCTATCTGTTTCGACAGTACTAAGGACTTGGTGTAAGGTGTCATAGCTTGTGGGTTCTGTCAACTGACTGCTTTATATATGCTCAAATGCAATAATCCTAGGATTTATCAGCCATTATACAATGGTGTGTGAAAATCCTGTAACCTCATTGGTCAAAACATGTCACAAGACCATGGGTAAATCCTGCATAACCCACGGCTGAGGAATGGCATTTATAAAAAACATAATTAAACACATTTTAAATTTATTTTACACATGGGTCCATTGTATAATCATAATAAGGCACTCCAGGGTGTGGGTTATTGGGTGATTTACCCACTTCTTGTGTGGTTAAGTCACTCGGCTGCGCCTCGTGACACACCACACAAGGCGTGGCTAAATTCCCAATAACCCACACCCTGTTGTACCTTATTGCTTAAGTAATGCTAATACAAAATTCTCTTCCCAACTGCTATTGTCCTTATCCCAATTAAGCTTACATAAAGCATAGTATACTTACCATTAATGACAAATTGTTATTGATTACTAATATCAAGTGCGCTTGAAATATTTATTTGGAACACTTTTTTTATTATAGTCTCTATTCTACTACAACAAAATCTCAAGAATCAAGTATACAGCTAGATGTTCAGTCTTGTATTGTGTTCAGCTGTTTATAATGTTTTTACATGTAAGTTTGCACAAATGGTGGGGCACATTAGTATGCCTCCATCAAGGTTCCTAACTTCAAAATTTACAATATGCAGCATGTTTGTTACGATAATGAAGAAATGTGATAGTATGCAGTGACTGTTTCCTTATGGGAGAAGTCTGTTGGATTTTATTATGTCCCCCCACCAGTTGGGTAAGGGAAGCAAAATTAATATTTATATCATGCAAATTCTTGCTGCTATTTAGTGAATGGAATATAAGTGGGGCTCCACCCACTGAGGAGAGCAATCTGAATGTGCACAGGGTGACAGCACCTCAGTATGCAGGGTCTGCACATATTACACGCTATGGGCACTAGGCACGATGCCAGCATGCCGCAGAAACCAGGTGCGTTGGCATCAATAGGTGTGAATGCCATGGAGCGGGGTCCCACAGACCTGCGCGGCATTCATGAATGAGGCGCAAGGCAGGTACGCGGCTGCTCCCCTGGCCGTGAGGACTGCAACATGCCGGGGGCATTCTGGGGGCAGGCCAGCACTATGCGCAATGCATTAAACCACATAGTGCTGGCCGCAAGGGTGCAGAGATGGGCACAGGTTACGGCAGCTGGGACCATTGTGTGCCCCACGTACTACAACCGCTGGATGCGATGTGACCAAGATGTGATTCTCCTTGCTGCCCCAGCCCACTAGGCAGTCAAAGAGGGCTGGGGCAGCTAACTGGGTGAGTGCCCACACATCACAGCACATGTGGACCCCTGTTGCAGACCGCACCTTGGCCGGTGTGCCTGTCCCTGAATGTGCTTAAATGCCACCCCACCCCCAACACATGGGCTCCCCAGCAGGACGCATGGCATCATAGCGCCCCCAGTGGAGCCTGTCCCCAGTCAGCAGGTGGCCCCCACCCGCAGCACTGACACCCCTTCTCACTCCATACCCATCCGTTAATTGCCCATACGGGGCCTGGGCTCTCATGTTCTGGAGGTCTGTAGTGCCCCTATGGTGTCAGGGCACCCGTGTGTCAGGGGGTCATCATACAGGCCTCAGGGCAGGGTCCTGCTGGTGCGGCGCAATGCCACAAGAGCGCGGGCAGTGGGTGCTACAGCCAAGGGAGCCATGCTGCATGGGTTTGGGTGCCTGCATTCGCTATTCCTGCACCCAGACCCACACCATTGGGTGCAAGGGATCCATTCCGTGAAGTCAATTGGATGCATGATTGGGTCCACGACTCCGCCCCCGGCTGCCCTGCAGAGTCCTGTGCACCGGGGGGGAGGAGTCATGAACAGGTGGGCACCGGTTGTGAATACTGGCTTGTGTGCACCTGTTTGTGGGTGTGCAGCTTACACAGGTGGGGTATGCGACTTTTCCATGTACCCCCACCTGCATCGTGCATAGTGTCCATTATGTATAAATAAAACTGTACATCATGGCAGTCTCTGAGTGCTGGTCATTTTTTTTGTCTCACATGAAGAGCTACAACACCTGCTGTCACAAAGTCAAATGGATAAAACCCCCAACTGCTGTTGTCCATAGCTGCTCTATGTTACCATGTTTGATTGCATATACCACTTACTTATTTGTAATCTCAGCTGCTCGTATCATGTATTTCCTTTGTTTCCCTTCCCACGGGTCGCTCCTGGAAATAAGTTTTGGCTCAGTGCGTTATTCCCAGACATCAGTTTGCAAACAAATAGATACATTTTCAGCTGCATGACTGCATTCATGTAACGCCTATATATTACATGTTCAATATGTGTCCTCTTATAACCAAAAGAAGCAAAAGCAGCTCCACCACTGATATGCCCCCCCAGTTTAAATGAACTCATACACTGCTGCTAAACTGGGCATCATCCATAGTGTTATATGTAAATAATAATTTATTACCCAGAGATGCATATAAAAAAGATATACTTACATTTCAAAAAGGAGTAACAGCAGGCCCTCAGAAGACAGAGACCAACAACCCCTACTGGTTTTGTGCATATGCTCTTTATCAGCAAGGGAGTCAATGCCTTTTTGTGTTTGCTGTGCTTGAAAACCAAATGTTTTGCTACAATGGGAACTTTCAGAGGTGTGTCACTGCTGAGCCAACTGCAGCTAAAATTTTAAGGGGCTCGGCAGTGCAGCTCAATAAGCAGACACTCCTGTTGTGATACTACTCTCTGCTTGGGGGGTGGAAACTCTCTCTGCTTGGGGTGGAAACTGCTTGTACATAAAAAGAATCAGCCACTCCTATCCAACAGTGGCTGGCTCCTTTCGTTTACATGACTCCACCCAGCAACCAGCTGAGTGGAGTACTGTATCACCTATTAAAAATAAATTGTGTGGCTACATGTGCTGTGCTACTGCATGCCCCCCTCTCCTGATGAAAGCCTCCAATTCAGGTGCCTCCTTACATGTCTCTGCTAGGAAGGGAAGCTGATGACAGCCACCCACCTTGTCTGTGTTGGGACGGGCACGGTCAGCCTGTATGTAGCTAAACGGGTTGGGCAAAGTGGTAGTGTTCCACCACGGGACACACATACACCCAGTTGTTGGCGGGCTGGTGAATGACAACTGGCTCATCACACCTGTTGTATCATGACAATTAGTGCAGGAAGGGAGGTGCCTGGCTCCATCCCCCAACCCCACCTCCCACCACATCCGGCACTGAGTCGTCTCAGTCTGCGAGTTGGATTCCCCAGGACCTGGCCGAGGATTAGCTCATCGCCGGCTTATTTCCACCTGTCTGTCTGTCTGTCCAACTCTGACTGGATTCCTGGACTCAGCTTGTTTTCCTGACCGGGGTGGCTGGCTAAATCTCTGCCCCTCCCCATTTGAAATCTTCCAACAAGCATGTTATCTTCACGTAACTTCTTATGCTGTACTTCAGTGTATTTGCATATAGTGATTTTTCAGTTACGTTCAACCTCTTTAAGTCACAGTGTGATGGAGACTGACACTTACCCATAGAGCTAAAAGCTTAGAACACTATGGAAACGAGTTCCATTTACATGTGCAAAACAGTTTGTTTGATTAGCATCCCAAATTGTTTTGTAGATCGGCTTTAAAGACTGTGAGATAGAAGCTTTGGAGCACTTCCAGAGGGTAAAATGAGGGGAATCCCTCCTAGTGTTGGACAGTTGAGAGGTACGGTATGGACAGGAGTTCTTATGGGTAAAGTGATGTGTAACCCCTAGATGGCGCTATCCCAGGGGCTACTACCCCTGCCTGACTTGCCACTAACAGGTTGAGGGGCCTGGATCCAATGGCGGGTGCCTCCACCCAGAGGTCAGGGTTTGCAATAGTTAAACTTACTTGGTCACAGCCCTCTGGGACACTGCAACCCCTTTCTTCCCACTAGTGGCCCACACAATATATCAGAATTACCTTCACAGTATGCATTTACCCCAGGGGTAGTTCAGGCACTGGGACCTCCTGTAAAATAAGATACAGTGCAACAATCACAGTACAATACTTTAACATAGACAAATACCTCAGGCAGTATAACTCTGCTGAAACAAGCAGCTCGGATTTATTTAGGGGGAATATAACAAGGATAGGGGGAAAATCAGGTTAATTAGCTTATCACTTTACTCATCTACCTATGGCTCTGTGCAGGCCCTATCCCTACCAGTTACTGTCCCTGGGTACCCAAGCCCTAGTGGCTAGTCCAAACCGTGGCAGCTGGTAGGGGCCCTTTCCCACAGAGAAAAAAAATTAGTTTAAACAGTCAGCAGTACAGTGATTCCATTTGGATTTATTGTGGCAATTCAACGGGAGGCGACCCTGAATTAGTACTCACGACCTCCAAACAAGATAGGATCCTTCAATGTCAGCAGGGCTACTCTTGAGCTCCACAGGTCTCTCACACATTTATATGGCAAAAGAAAGTACTATACCAGGCAGGCTGCTTCTCTATCGATCGCAATCACTGCACAATACCCGGAGAACACACAGCAGATTCAGTTCTGACAGACCGAGTGCAATTCCATAATTTCTCCAGTCTTCTATAGGGTGAGCCTGGTTTCTACTCTTCAGATATCCTTTGATTCTCTTCACAGGACAGATTCAGTCCTAACAAGCAGTTACACAAGCTGCAGACGGAACTCTGGGCCTTACACACGTTTCCCGACTAAAACTGCACACTGAAAAAGCACAGGGCTCCTTCCTTCTTCACTACCACAGCTCAACTGAAACTCCAACAGACAAAACCAGGCACTTCCTTTGAGTTCCTCCCAGTTCTTGACTGGATTGGCTGTCACTCACAATAGACTGCTCCTGTTGGTCCAAAAAGGCGCCGAAGTCTAAACTACATCTCCCAGAGTCACTGCCCATACAATCCTCTTGTGGCTGGCTCAGATTATGAGTCAAGTTCTGATTCGTCCAAGGCACCATTTTAGAGCTACCTTAACCCACACTGATTGGTCCAGTTCAGCAGTTCAAAACCAGAATGGGAACTAGGCAGACACAGTTCTGACTGCAAAGAAAACAGGTTAGACAAACTGTAATTTCATTATTACTCTAAATGGTTTCTGGCAAACAGTTACATCTTTCAGATAGGTTCCCTTTGCACTCCTAGTGACTGCAAAAATGGAGTGAATTGGCAGCAGCTTGAGTGGTACTCAAAGAAACACACAGTCCCCCATACAAACTAATTATGTCTGCAAGCAGACAGCTCTTAAAGAGACAGTACCAGAGGTTCTAAAAACACTCACTGATAAATGGCTTAAACGCCAAACACCATTCAGGCTTGGAGCATTCAAGCAAGCTCCTGGAAGTCTTTTGGGAACCCCCATTTGCAGGGGGGTTACAGATGGATATCCCATCTAGCTTGGGACAGTTGAAAGGTACTGACAGTGGGTTCTGAGGGGTAAAATGAGGTAAGTCCCTCCTAATGTGGGACAGTTAAGAGGTATAGACCAAAGGGTTTTGAGGGGTAAAATGACAGACATCCCTCCTAATGTGGGAATGTGAAAATGAGAGAGGTCCCTCCTGGTGATGGACAGAGGGGTTCTAAGGGATAACAGAAGGGAAGGCCCTCCTAGTGTGGGGCAGTTGAGGGGTATGAACAGAGGGGTTCTGAGAGGTGAAATGAGGGTTGGCAGTCCTAATGTTAAGACAGTTGAGAGGTGTTCTGAGGGGTAAAAAGGGGGACATTACTCCTCATATGGGACAGTTTGGAGAGGTGGACAAGGGATATGGGTGATAAAAGTAGGTTCTGCCTAATGTGGGGCTGTTGAGAAGGATGGACAGAGGAGTCTAGAGGGTTAAAATGAAAGAATATTGCTCCTGATGATGGTTTAAAGGTTTATAGTTGAGTCAGGAGTTGAGATACCTGCTCAGGCACTAGCTGGCATGAGTAATAATGTCTGCACTAGCAGGGCACTGCTGCATCTAAGCCATACTTTACTCTCAAATGTCCCACTTCATTAGTTTTATCATAATTATTATTTTAGAATTGATTTTACCCAGGAGAGCCCAGCTTAAATGCAACATGTCACTGTCAGTGGGAATCCTGTTTGGATCTAGTTTACACAGCTGGGATGATCTGAAGCCCAGGGAGATTAAATATCTTGCTCAGGATCACACTGGGTGCCAGTGACTGGTGGGATTCAAACTTGTGATGTTATGGCTCACAATGCTGTACTGCGACCACTAGACCACACTGTTTTGGCCTTAAGAGGCATGTCCCTTGTGTTACAACTGGGAGGCTTTCAGCTGTCTCCCATGTATGACCTAAGCTACTGTTCTGCCAGATCACAGCAGCTAGGGCCATACCTCTTAGCCACTAGACACCTGAATGTGGGACACTGGCCCTAAAAATGTGGCAATAAAGCACAGAACAAAGGCATGGAGATTTCAACCTTGTAAACACTGTGGAAATTAGTGCCTTGGCGTTGATGAAGTTTATTGTTAATTATCATTGATAAATATTTATTTCTGCTTCAACTTCTTGGTGTACTGCATGGGACAGCACCTTCTCTATGTGTGGCAGACATGTAGAAACAGAGAATCTGACAGCAGATAAGCGACGCTTGGCCCACCCCCTACCCATTTTTCCCACCTACATTCTCACTGCAGACCCTCCTTGATCTACAACCTCTTCTCCCTCCCCCCTTCCTTTCCATTGCACTACAATTTCCTTGTGCCTGTCCCATGCATTCTTGAACTCCACCATTTTCGCTCCACCACCTCTACTGTAAGCCTGTTCCAGGCATCCGACACTCCTTCTGTGAAGAAGCAGTTCCTCACGTCTCTCTTGAATCTACCCCTTCCAGCTTCATAGCATGTCCTCTTGTTCTTGAGCACCTTTTTCTCTGAAATATACTTCCCTTGTCTAGTAGACCCCATAGCTCCCCCACTTCATGATCAAGAAAAACACAACACAGTTCTTGGAGAAATGGCTGCATCCATGTTTTATTATTTACAATTCTAGATGTTAATCTTTATTAAGTCATAACTTACTTTTAATTTCTACTTTAGATTAATACCTTATTCAATTACTATTGAGCAGTGGACGCTGCAGGGAGGAAGCACATACCACAAACCCCCGCACCACCCCCTACTTGGGAGACCCCTTCAGGTGTAGGCCGAGGGATCCCTCTGCAGTAGCAGGACAGTTCATATGGCCAAGGTTCTGGCGGCTGCCCTCGTCTGGCGTCGCCGGCCTTGCAGTCTATGCTGCTGAGGCTGGACCTAGACCTGCCATGTGGGTACAGGTCTTGTGGTCCACCATCCTCACGCCGACCAGAGGGCCATGACACCTTTGGAAGAAATGACATCATCCCCTATTTCCCGCTACTTCCCTCGTGCACTCCTCCCGAGCCGCACTACCCAGCTGTGACATATTGTAACACCTTTCACACTGTAATTCTTTTCACCTTGCCAGTTAAAGAATTATGCTACTTTTGTTTGACATGCATTTTGTTGTATTGTTACCTGACACCTTTACTGTTCTGCTTCCATATCATAACATCCCTTTTTGGAGAAGGCGAAAAACCCAGGAAAATCCCCTATAGGGGAAAACCGGGAAAAGTCTCTCCCCAACCCATAATGTGGTTGCCCATAGTGGGTCAAAAAGGGGGCCCTACTTAGCCATCCTTGCCTCCTGAAATGCCAGGGGGAAAGGTGGGTGGGTGATCCGAGGGGAAGACGAGCAAGAAGGCTGGAAACCAGCCTGCCTACTAGTTTTATTTGTCCCCTCCACTCAGACCCCCCCCCCGAGGAGCTAGCTATGCCCTATTGCTGCCTGTGTCCAGAGGCTGCTGGCCACTCCCCTGGGCTGGTCTACAGCAGCCTCTGGTCACCGGCCATGGGAGGAAGGGGCCCCCAGACAAAGGGGCAGCTGCTTCAATGCTTTGGCAGCCTAAGCATTGTCTGGGAAGCCCCCATAGCTCCCCCCTTCACGGTCAAGAAAAACACAACACAGTTCTTGGAGGAAATGGCCGCAGCCATGTTTTATTATTTACAGTTCTAGATATTAATCTTTATTAGGTCATAAATCACTTTATAATTTCTACTTTAGATTAATACCTTAGTCAATTACTATTGAGCAGCGGGTGCTGCAGGGAGGAAGCGCATACCCCAGACCCCCGCACCACCCCCCGCTTGGGAGACCTCTTTGGGTGTGGGCTGAGGGATCCCTCTGCAGTAGCAAGACAGGTCATTTGGCCAAGGTTCTGGCGGCTGCCCCCATCTGGTGTCACCGACCTTGCAGTCTATGCTGCTGAGGCTGGACCTTGACCCCCTTTTGGTACAGGTCTTGTGGTCCACCATCCTCACACTGACCAGGGGCCATGACACCGTCGGGAGAAATGACATTGTCCCCTGTTTCCTGCTACTTCCTTCGTGCGCTCCTCCTGCGCCACCACAGGACTGACTCTGTCCAACCCCCCCAAGCCCTCTGCTCAACCCTTTCCTCCAACTTTGTTTTAACATTGCTCAGTAATCTATCTAAAACCTCACCCTGTAGCCGACCTTCCAGGCCCACCTCCAGGCACCAGTGGGACTGGTAAAAAATTTCATGCCTCAATACAGTGCCCCCCAGGGCCTCCATAAATGCTCCCATCTCCCTGTTGATATGCAGGCAAGCCCTATTCAGTACAGGCACCTTGTGTGCGTAAGCCCATTGCGCCCTCATCAACAAGTGTGACCAGATGAGATTGATGCCAGGCCACCAGCCCTTGATGGTCAACAAGTCAGCCTTCATTGCCAGCGGCCAATTCACTGTCTTCCTGTGGCCCAAATCTTCTCTGCCCAAGTGAATAAACAGGATGTGTGGTGCGTTCCCTCAGTCAGCCTCCCTTTGCAATTGTGGAACCAACCCCTCCCAGAACATCCCCTTGGTCCCCAACCACTCAATCTGGGTAACTTCCTGTGGCAGAGACAGATTGCTTCTCCCCAGCTGACCGACTGCTCTCTGGGCCACACACCAGACAAATGCTTGGCCACATATCCAAACACGTACCATGTCTTCCCCGGGGCCTGTAAGAGAGAAACAGTTACTGCAGATGTGGTCTCACATATTGCAGGAATACCCAAGACTTCCAGCGGCCCAGAGCCTGAATCTCAGAATCTGAAAGGCACCTGCCCCTAGCAGCCATCGCTGCCCCAATGCGGAACAAGTGTGTCCCATAATCCCCTGCCAATAGCCCCAGCCCCTGGATAGCCTTCCTCAGGATGAACCAGAATTGGTAGGCTGTCACTGCACTGCCATCCTGATGCCTGAAGAAGGCCTCCCCATTCGCGAAGCATTGTGTCCAATAGTCAGCCAGCATACAGGCGACATGCCACCACTCTCCGGCTGGAGCTTTAACTTCGTGCCAATGGCCTGCTCCCCTCTGCTCCATCTTGGACCTGCGGAGATGCAGGAATACCCTGTTCCCTACTGTCACCATGTCCTGTGACAGCAGGCCTGGGATTATTCGGTCCTTGGTGGGTTTCGTTAGCTCCGAGACCCAGAAGGCCCCACAGAAAGTGACCAGGAACATGGTGCTGAACAGCCGGGCTTTGTGCTCATCCCTGCAAATGCTGGGCAAGACCCCCCCGAATGGCTTCCAACTTAACTGGCGTAATAGGCCATCTAGCATCAGGAGTGGCGATGACCTCCGTATGCCAGCCTTCCAGTAGCTTCCTCACCTTAAAGGCACCCATGGTGTCTACCATACCCATGGCTGTCATCACCCATGACAGGCCTGTAAGGTGCCATGCCACCACGCCCGGCGAGAGACCCTCTGCTCTCTCCACCATGATATAACTGCAAAGCTGATCTACCGGGATGGGCCAAACATCCTGCCACCCCTTGACTTCCTGCGTGGCTAGGTAGCGTTCGACTCCCCGGCAGTACGCCTCCTTTGTATTGGGTGCAATGGAGTTATCTATGCATGTCCAAGCCTGTTGGTCACTACCTCCCACAGGAAGAGAGGCACCTGCTGTGGCTCCTTGTCTGCTCTTGGCGCCAGCCTGAAGAATCTGTCCCACTGTGAACGAGATAAGGCATCGGCAATGCCATTGTCAATTCCTGGGACATGTATAGCTCGGAAAGTAAGGTTAAGCAACATACACTTTAAGACAAAGACCCACAACAAGTCTCCCACTGGTCCCAATTGACCCAGCTGCCAATTGATAGTGTGAACCACCCCTATGTTATCTGACCTGAAGTGTAGAATCTGGTTATGGAATCTGGGACCCCAGATGTACAGGGCCACTACGACTGGGAAGAATTCTAGTAGCATGATCTACTTCCCCACCCCAGCCTCCATCCAGGCAGAAGGCCACTGGCCTGCACACCACTGCCCTTGGAAATAAGCCCCAAACCCCAGACCACCTGCTGCATCAGTGTACAGCTCCAAGGGCTTTCCTCCCCGTGGCACTTGCCACAAGGCCGTCCCGTTGAAGTGATCCAAGGGGATGACGAGCAAGAAGGCTGGAAACCAGCCTGCCTGCCAGTTTTATTCGTTCCATCCCATCGGACCCCCCCACCAAGGGGCTAGCTATGCCCTATTGCTGCCTGTGTCCAGAGGCTGCTGGCCACTCCCCTGGGCTGGTCTCCAGAAGCCTCTGATCACCGGCCATGAAGGGGGGGAAGGGGCCCCCCAGGCAAAGGGGCGGCTGCTGCAGTGCTTTGGCAGCCTAAGCATTCTGATGCAGATCCTGCACCATTTTAGTTGGCCTCCTCAGGACTGCCTCCACTCTGCCTATATCCTTCTGGAGATGTGATCTCCAGAACTGGAAATGGTACTCAAGGTGGGGCAGGAGGTGTTTGAGAGGTTTCATGAGGGATGGCTGAGCGTTGTACTGTACATATAATTTTTCTGAGAGATAAAATGAGAAACTGTCTAGAGTTACAGCTATGACCCAGAAGCTGCAGGTACTGCAGTTATTTTTTAATGGGTCAGTCAGGAACTAGTGCTTCTCAGAGGCAACTCAGTCTCTTTTTAAAGTTTTATTACATATATTACTGAGAAACTTAAAAGAATGGGTAACTTACAGTTGGGGTACTAAGCAGGGCACTCACAGTTGGCATTAAGTAGCAGCTTGTGTTATCTATATAGAAAAGTTCCCCTAGTAATGGATTGTTAGCCCTGCAGAGAAATTTTGCAGCATGTGTTTATTGCACCCTTTTCAGGCAGCACAAGAACTTTGCCATTCGCTAAAAAAAATATTTTCAGTGCATATGGCCAATTATTCTGGCAGTTACAGGGTGTGCAGTATGCAGCTGTGCTCAATGTTCCCCTTTGATACAAGTCATGTGCCCTTCATATCTTTTGATACTTTTGCCGGGGTAGCCCGGAAGGTACTGAAGATTGGAATTACTTGAGGGGAAGAATGAAATGTTAAAATAATGGCACAGATCATCATAACATTGACTGAAGGGGCACTGGAATTCATGAAATGTTTTAAAATGTATACCTGGGGCTGGAGAGTTGCCACAGTGGTAGCACTAACACTTGCAACACCTGCTGACTGGATTCAGGCCCTGACTTGGACTGTTGGGACCAGCTGGGAGAAGGACAATCAACCATCCACAGCCAGGCCCGAGAAAGTCAACACCTGCGCTGCCATGGTTAACATGTGCACACCTCCCCCAGTAAAGTGGGGGCTTGGGATATTAATACTGGTGCCAACATCTGACAAGGTGTGGCTTGGTACACCACAGGATCTTTCTGGGGGGGGTCCAAAGACCTAGTGCAGACACTTGGACTTTTTACCACATAAGGCAGCTTCCCCTGGCCATCCATCACTAATTGCGTGCTATTATTTTGGTAATTATCACCTCTGCACAATCAGTACCACACACCTGTACAGTAAATACAAGCCAGCAAATGTCTGGCATTGACAAATGCTTGTTTTTGTATGCATCTATATGTAATAAATTTATATTTTCATATAACATTGTGGATGGTGCCCATTTTTGCAGCAGCGTATGTCCTCCTATAGCTAGCCTAGATACCCAGAACATAATAATTACAGTATGAAATGATTCCTAGTTTTTTAAGAAGGCCTTTCCAGGACCAAGCATTGCCCCCAAACTTGCTTTTACATCTGAGACAGTGTAGACTGAGAATGACAGACTGCATACAGGTGTCTTGTCCTCTTGGGACCAAGAACAACAGATTACTTATGGGTGTCGTGGCCTCTTGGGACTGAGTCTAAGAACAACAAACTATTTATAGGTGTCTTGTCCTCTTGACACTAAAAACAAGAGACTATTTATTGGTGTCCTGTGCTCTTGACACTGAGAACAACAGACTAAATACATGAGTGTTTTGTCCTCTTGGGACTCCTCAGTGTGCTGCAGTTACTATTTCAGTCAAATACCGGGTCTGTCAAAGAGGAAAGCAAACATTTAAGTGTCTGGAGGATTTCAGTTCTAGAAAATCACAGTGACCAGCTGGAATTCACCCATAGATAATAGTGGAGTTAAAAGGGGTTTTAATGTGCTGGCCTTGTGGTGCTGAGGGTTGAGGCACTGGACGCCTTACCTCATGCTATGCCGGCAACCCGGGTTTGGGAATGACCTCGAGTCATCAGGGTGCTGGCACATGGGGAGGGAGCAGGACTGAGCAAGCCGGTGGGCAGCTCTCCACTCAGGGGAGGTAGGGGTGGGTTGTCGCACTCCCCCCCCCCATAGTTCTGCTCCAACCGGGTGGAGGTCTGGTGGGTACTGTAGGTGGGAGGGGGTGGCATCATTATGGGTGGGCAGAAGGGGCTGAGCTAGTGCCACAGTGTGTGTGCGTGTCTCCACACGCACACAAGGCCGTGTGCCTGGGCATCGAGACGGGAACAGGAGAAAAACCTACAAAATCATAAAAATCTATATAGAAAAAAGGGGGGGGGGTTCTAGCTTGGCCCATCACTGAGGTCTTTCAGGACTCCTTACAGACAGGGACAGTACCAGTTGGCTATAAGGAAACAGTCACACAGAAACGCAGAATTTGATGGCAGATATGGACTGCTTGGCTCACCCAGTTTGCCCATTTCTACCTAACTACAGTATCATCATAGACCCTACTTGATCTCCAGCTCTTTCTCACTCCCCCCATTCTTTTCCATTAAGATTTCCTTTTGCCCATCCCATGCATTCTTGAACCCCAGCACTGTTTTCACAACCACCACTGTTCCACAAATCCATCACTCTTTCTGTAAAGAAGTATTTCCTCACATCTCTCCTGAATCTCCCCTCTCCAGCTTTACAGCATGTCCCCTTGTTCTTGTGCATCTTTTTTTCTGAAAAGTACTTTCCTCCTTTATGTTATTCACCCCAGTGAGGTATTTAAAGGTCTCCATCATATCCCCCCCCCCCATCTCTCTCTTCCAGGGTGTGCATACTGAGTTCCTTTAGTCTCTCCTCATTGGGCTTTTAATGCAGACCTTGCACCATTTTAGTTGCCCTCTTCTAAATTGCCTTCACTCTTTGTCCTTCCAGAGATGTGGCTTCCAGAACTGTACACAGTAGTCTAACTGAGGTCTTAACAGCGATCTATACAGTGGCAGCACCACCTCCCTTCGTCTGCTGGTGATACTTCTCCCTATGCATCCCGGCATCCCAGTAACCCTCCCAACTGCTTTGTCTCATTGCCTGGCCACGTTTAGGTCATCAGAGATTATTACCCCAAGGTCTCTCTTCTGCTTGGTGGTCATCAATAACATTCCCCCCATTTTGTATTCTGCCCAATGGTTTCTGCACTCCAAGTGCATTATTTTGCACTTCACACTGAAACTCAGCTGCCATACTCTAGACTACTCTTCAAGTTTTCTTAGGTCTCTTCTCATTCTTTCCACCCTCCCTGGAGTATCCACCCTGTTGCAGATTTTGGTGTCATCCACAAAGAGGCAGATCTTCCCTTCTAGTTCCTCTGCAATGTCACCTATAAAGACATTAAAGAAGACTGGTCCCAGCATTGTTCCCTGAGACACCCCACTGGTCACCCTCCCCAACATGGAGTGAACACCATTTATCACTACTCTCTGCCACCTATCCTCTAACAAATTTCTTACCCTGTTTACCATCTTTTGACCCACTCCTAAGCTACTCAACTTGCAGAGTAGTCTTCTATGTGGAACAGTGCTGAATGCCTTACTGAAATCTAGGTAGGCCACATCCACTGCTCTACCATGATCTAATTCCTTGGTCACCCAATCAAAGAAATCTATCAGATTCTTTTGACATGACCTTCCATCCATGAATTCATGCTGTTTCAAGTCTTGTAACCCATTAGATTCAAGATATTCCACTATCCTCTCCTTTAGCAGTGATTCCATTAACATTCCCACTATGGATGTGAGACTGAATGGTATATAATTGCCAGCCTCCTCCCTGCTACCATTTTTATGAAGTAGGTCTACATCTGCCCTCCTCCAGTCCTCTGGAACCACTCCTGTTTTGAGTGAGCTGTTAAATAGGACTGTCAGAAGTACAACCAGTACCTCCTTGAGCTCCTGCTATACCCTAGGATGTACCCTGTCTGGTCCTATTGCTTTGCCCGCTTTCAGATTAGTGAGTCCCTTAAGGACTCTCTCCTCAGAAAAAGGACTAGTGTCCACCTCCCTCCCTTCAGGGCTTCTGTTACTTTTATGTGGCCCTTCCCTTTCTTGCTCCACTGTGAACACTGAACAAAAGTATTTGTTCAGTATATCTGCCTTTTCCTGGTCCCCCTCTGCACTGTTCCCCCATCCCTTTTTAACCGTACAATCCTTCCCCGGTCTTCCTCTTTTTATGTAATACTGTAGCTAAAAAATGTCTTGTCCCCTTTCATTACTGTGGCTATTCTCTCCAGTTTGTGACTTTGTGCTCCTTACCACTTTCCCTGATTCTCTCTGTTTCTCCTAACACACCTCCATATCCTCCCTCTAGTGACTCCTTATATCTTGTTAATGCCACCCTTTAAGCCTTTACCTTTTCCGTTACCTCTTTCGAGAACCACCGTTACACACTTTTTGATGCAGAGGTTTGTTGCATTCATTGTGCCCCCTTTCAGTTTCATTCACTGTCCTCCACTCCATCTATATCATATAGTTCTTCCTTGAGGCCTTCACCCATCTTTATGAAATGTGCCCTTCTGGAGTCCAGGACTCTCAACCTTGTATGGGTCAATTCCGCAGCTGTCCTTAAATTGAACCATGCTGTATGGTGATCACTGGTCCCCACATGGCCTCCCTCCTTGATGTCTGCAAAATGATCCCTGTTAGTAGGTACCAGGTCCAGTATTGTCTCATCATGCATGGGTTTGCTAACTTGCTGCCTGAGGAATGCCCCCTGCAGGGAGTCCAGGAAGTCTGTTTCTAGTTGAAGCCACAGCTAAGAGGCTCCAATCTACATCTGGGAGACTCAAGTCCCCCACCAGCAGCATCTCCCTCTTTTCTGCCATTTTGCCAATGGCGTCCACTAGTGCTTTATTTAACTTCTCTCCCTCTGCTGGAGGTCTGTAGATCACACCAGTGTGAATACTGGCTCTGTTCCCCTTTTCCAGGGTTACCTAGTACCTCGGCCATACCCTGTGTTCCCTGTATCTCCATCACTTTTATGCTTTCCTTCACATAAAGCACCATACCCCCACCTTTTCTCACACAACCACCACCCCCCCATCCTTCCTGAACAGAGCATAACCTGGTATGGCCATGTCCTAGTTATGGTTTTCAGTGCACCATGAGTCGATGATGGCCACAATATACAGGTTGGCCTCTGCCATGATGGCCTCTAGGTCCGGAATCTTGTTTCCTAGACTTCTAGCATTCACACACATAACCTTCCAGATTTTGTTACCACTCTGATTATTACCTTCCTTTTTTTAATTTTGCCCTCCCTCCTTCCTCTGTCTGGGTTTGCTGATCCTGTTTCTATTTTCCCTTCTTTTCTATAACCCTGGTTTCTTTATTAGTTTGTACCCCAATGTATTCCTCTTCCTTCTCCCTTCAGGTTCTCCCTACTTTAGCCTGTGGGGGGGGGGCAGTTGCTGTACCCTGATTTATTCTACAACCCCCCCTCAGTTAATTTAAATGTTCATCTAAGTAATATTTAAACCATTCACTGAAGATTGTGGTTCCCCTTCCGGATTGAAGCAGGCCATCACCCTTGTAAAGGCCCTTATCCCTCAAGATTTAATTCCAATCCCCAAAGTAGCCCAACCCATCCTCGCTGCACCATTCCTTCAACCACATGAGCTGAAGCTCCTGGTGCAGAGATCCCTCTCCTTCCCCTGTCATAGACAGGCAGCACCTCTGTGAAAACCATTGGACTTGCTACTCGCCTAAGACCTCTTCTCAGCTCCCTGAACTTCCCCTGCACTATCGCACCCCTGCCCCTAGCCATGTCATTAGCCCACAGGTGGACAATGACATCCAGCTCTGCCTCCCTTCCTCCTGTCCTAGCAGTCCTTAGGATCCTCTTCCCATCCCTCCAGGCCATGTCTACATGTAGGAACCTAATCTCTCTCTCCCCTCCATTTCCTATTCCAAGATCTATCCCCACTCACAATCAAGTCCCCCATCCGAAGTTGTTTCCTCCTCCTCCTCTGGGTTCCTCTACAATCCTTCTTGGGGTCTCTGCTATGGAGGACCTCAACATTCTTCCTGGTCTCAATCACAGGTGCGTTCTTCATGCAGTCCCGCTCCACCACAACAGTGTAGGAATTATGTATTGGTGCCAGTTAAGGAATGTGGCTCTGACCCACCACCCCCACCCTCCCAGAGCCCACTATAGTCCAGCCACTCCTCAATCTAGGCACTCTCTGTGGTAATGGTGTCAGATTTGGTGGCCCTGGGTGGGGGAAGAGAGTCAATGACATCTCCCTATTGAAAACAAGGGAAGGTGAAACCCAGGGAACTATGCATCTGTGAGTTGTACCTTACTGCTTTGCAAAGGTTTTAAGTCAGTCATAAAAGATATGGTGGTTTAGCACATGGGCGATAATACTCTGTTCACTAGCACATAACATGACATCACAAAAGGTAGATCCTGCCATATTAAACTGTTTACCTTCATTGAGGGGTAACAAGGGAAGTGAATAGAGGCCACAGTGAATGTAATCTGTCTGGACTTCAGTAAGACCTTTGACACTGTACCATATGGAAAATTCATCCAAGAAAGGAGCACAATATTGAGTCCACAAAGGATTTAAGAGGTACATAGCACATTGTCTGGAAGATAAGAAGCAGAGTAGTGGTAGATGGTCATCATTCAGAATAAAGGGATATGCTGAGTGAAGTACCCCAGGGGTCTGGTCTAGCCTTTTGCTCTTTAATAGAAGGTATTAATGACCTTGAAGAGGGGCTCAGCAGTCGGCTATTAATGTTTGCTGTCAACACTAAATTGGCAAAAGGAGTCAACACAGCAAAGGAGAATGAATTACAGGGGATATAGGCTAAGAAATTTGGGATTTAGATTTTAGTTTAGATTTTAATGTTAGGGAGTACAAGGTGCTACACCTAAGATCAAGGAATAAGGTTTGCACATACACCTTGGGTGGTGTAACAGTGGACAATAGAATCAAGAGAAATTATCTTTTTTATTTGATTTATTTATGAATTTGGTAACCAGGTGAGCAAACTGGGTCACATGGCCCTTCTATAGGCATAACCCAGACAAAGATTTCACAACATACAGAAACATACTGTATATCATCACTGAATATAAACACTGTCTAAATTCCATCTATACATTATAAAAGCAATGACAGCCTGTTATGTTAGACAAGTATCATTTCCAAAGTGTTTTAAACAATGGCAAAGATCTTGCCTATCTAATTTCTGGGTGTGCGACATTCCAGTTTTTTTGTGATGTTCCGTACAAAGGTAAAATCAATGTCAAAACATAATTTGACTGTAGCATTTTCTCACTTCTTTGATCATTATAATATCAAAGATCGGTCCTTCTCCTCCTCTGTTAGTCACTTTGTAAACCAGGGTTCCCGAGTTATACAGTACAGATCCCTTTCAGTCAGAGGCAGACAGTCTAATTTTAATGTATGTCACAGTGGTGTTCTGCTCTCCAAGCTCTTAATGCGAACTGACATATTGAAGTGTTCCATTTTACTGGGATTTTTTATGATGCCCCTCCCCAAATTATGCTCCCATACTCTATTAAAGGGAGAAAACTGCTATGCACAGTACTCCTCCTTGCTTTTTCTGCATGGAGATCCTTAATAGCATATAGTGCCCCAGGTTTTAATTCAGTTGTACCATTGCATAGTTAATTTGAGAGTTATACTTAAAGCTTGACTCCAAATAAACTCCAAGATACCTAAAATTTCCCTCTACTTCCAAATGATCCCATTCCCAAGTATGTTACAAATTAATGTTCTGGAATAGATGTTGACAGTAAACTGAAGACAGGCAGGCTATGTGCTGCATGCACCAGCAACAAACATTCTGAAATGTTATGATACATTAGTTGGGGTAAGGGGCAATTCAAGGGAGGTGATCCCTTCCCTGTACACGGTGTTGATCAGACCACACCTAAAGCACTGGGTCTTGTTCTGGTCAACCCAGTACAGCAACAACACTGATGAGATTGACAGAACTTAGAACATGGGTACCACATTGGTTAGTGGCTAGCAGACAAGCGCTATGAGGGGAGAGTGGACCCTATTTATCTATCTACAGTAGCTGTCTGTCTGTTATCTATCCATCTATCTATCTATCTATCTAATTTGCAGGAAGACCCATTACACAACTTATGCCTGTTTCCAAGGGTTACATACTCTAATTGTCTAGACTAGGGAAGGCAGAGGGGGCACATGATCCCAGCATTCTCAATACTGAAAGGGATATGCAGGCTGGAGACAACGTCCACTGGACAGCCTCTCCCTCCCCCAGACCTACCCCTTCCCTACTAGGTCCAAACAGGGATGTAACCCACTGTCTTCTCTGTGGACCTACTATATCCATGAGTGTGACTCACAATTTTATAACATTATGTAACCTAAGTAACATACAAACTACTACATTATGTAACCTAAGTGTATCTATGTTAAATGTTCCTTTTACTGCACTTGTAATGTTATCCTCTGTTTTAATCTGCACTGTAATAACTGTCTTGATGTCTGCCCCCCCCCGCGACGAGATGCCTTTGTAAATGAGTCTCTGACTCAAAGGTTGTAAACCTGATTTGTAATGAATAAATGAAAAATGAGAAGTTGGAGCTGGTGAGTGCTACTAGAAATAGGGGACATCCACTTATAATGGGGGTGGGTGGGGTAGCAGGATAAATTAAATATTTGAAAGCATTACTTCACTCAGAGGCTGTGTGACATGTGGAGCAGCCTACCCATTGAGAGTGAAGAAACTAGTGTACTCGTTAACCTTTCAAAGCATGACTTGACAGATTCCTGGGAGACAATGTCATTGAGGATTACACAGCCTGAGCAGGAGTATTCTTCAGTCTCATAAGCTTGGAGGTGTGTCCATACTTAAATTGGATTTAGTCACTGCCGTGCAGCAGAAGGAGGTCCTACAACGTTATTTTCATAATCACTGTATGATGCTACTTTACATGTAGTATACTCAGAAATATCATATAGAAGAGGAAATTTTCAAGAAAAACAGTTTGGGAATGATTCTGTAAAAGAATACAGGGGCGAAACAAATGGCCAGACTGTTTGGTTTCTGTCATACACATCCACTCAAAAGTCCCAAATCCAGTGCAAAAGCACGATGGGTAGCGTATGCAGTTGCATTTCCTGTGGGTCTGACCTGATACAACCTTTGGTTTGGGTGAAGCCTTGTCAGCATGCCCTACGCTAGGAACTGCTTACTGCTTCCCATGATGCTTTGTACAACATTTTAGGTTTTAGCCTCTATGCATGTGGTTGAAAGAGACACACAAAAGAACCAAACAATCTGAACATTTGATGCCTCCCTGTATCATTTGTGAGGGTCCTGCATATTGCTCTTAAACACTACACTCTCATTTATACTGACTCAAGAACTTATTACAGATGTGACATTTCCTGAGCTGGGCAGTCACAAAGTTTCACATGTCCATGTGTCCATGTTATTTCATGACAAGGTCCATGCAAAGCCGTCACTCTACAGCACAGTTAGTGCAATGTGGCCCACTTTGTGCAGTGTCTACATTGTGTCCCCGTCAAGCTACACCTTAATTCATGAAGTTAATTTTGTGAATTCACCACTTTGCCAGCTAAAATAGCTATGACGTGGCAAATTAGTGCATGTCACATAGTTTTTTGCCCTGTGCAAAGTGTGATCTTCAATCTTAGGGGGTATGCAAAGTGCAAGCCCCCCAAATCATGATGCTACACAAAGTTATGCACTTCACAGTGAAATTTGCAAAGTATAACTTTTTTTTCACTTTGTTCGGTGTGACTCATGATGCCCTTCACTGGCAAGTGATGCAGATTTTGAAATGAGAAAGTCTGCTGCAGTTTGCTTCTCATGTAATTAGCAAAGGGACTTTCGCTGCCTTTGTACCTTTAAAAATGAAACATTTACACCATGGTCCAACGTGGCTTATGAGTTTGAAAAAAAACTGGTGTAAGGGAACTAGATTACTCAATGGATTAGCAGTGTGTTACACATTTTACTTCTGGGTCTCAACAGCGAGTCTTAGGCTGGTAGTTGTCGAATGCCATTATCATCTGATGGCTGTTGAGTGGGCCACATAAAATGAAATGTGGTCTCCAGTCACTTGTAAGTGGATACGCATCCACATCATAAAACCACTCTCACAAGTAGTTCCAATTGAAACTGTTGTTGGCAGTGTGACGTGAGAGGCCAAGGTCTCAAAGAGCGAGGAGTCTGAACTACCCTCTCATCCACTAGAGGTGGTCCCTCCATGACAGGGTAAGGCACATAAGAGAGATAGTTTAGGGAAGTTTGGAACACAGGAGAAACACGTGTGACTCAGGATGTTCTGAGCGTGCTGGAAGGGGACTGCCAGCCCTTAAATTTGTACAGGAACCAAGAATTCAGCACTCCAGATTACAAAAGACTGTTTAAAAACTCTGACTAGAGCCACATACAGAACTTTATTTTAAAATAATAAAGCACATATCCAAGATTTAGCTAAATGTAGACAGATCCCCAGTGCTTCGGCCAAACACTAAGGACTTCATCAGGGGGCGTGTCCATTCGTGCAACCTTACCCAATTTTAAAACACCTTCTTAAAGTCATATGATACAATAAAACATATTTACATATTTCAATGATATTGAAACAGTATCAAATGATAAACAATGACAAAAAGTATAGCAAAAAACATTTCTGATACCCCATAGGGAAGTGAGGTCAGAAGGTGTAAGTGGCGGGGGGCTGTTAAGTAACATTCTATAGTGTTTATTGAGTTTTTAAGCAGGAAGAATAGGAAGTCTAGTAATTGAATACATTTTCTGCTGTTCTTTCCTATTTTCAATGTCTTTACACTGTTTGAGTGTCCCTGTATCTCCAATTGGAGAGGTGGGATTCAAACTGAGGACCTGGTATGAACCCATCTAGAACCAGCAACAAAAAAACATAAAGACACAACATCAGACACTGTCTGTATATAGACAAACAGATGAGGGCATCACACAAAGGGCTTTACATAGGGACACTCACACAGTGCAAGGACTCCCCTTCTGACTGTTTACCCTGTATGTTTTTTAATTTGCACCACTATCATGCACTGTACCAATTAGTGTTACTGTGGTCTCACTTAGTGTGAGATTCCCCTGCCCTGGAAACTAACCTTGTCTCGTATGGGCCTTTCCTGTTCAACAAATTGTAAATGATTGGAGAAATAAAAAAAATTGGAACTGTAGCTTCCACTGCTGTTCATCTGGCACTTTTCATAAGCAATAACATTTGCTACAAAGCTGGAAAAATGTCTTGTGTGCCTTTGCTTTGTGAAAAGCAACATTCAGATGAAGTACATATTTTTGCTGGAGATGGGATTTTAAGTTGGCTTTAGAACATGACACATAGCCCCATGAGGCTTCTGCACCTCCACTGTGAAATTTTTCATGTTAAGATACCATCCTTATGACTGAGACTTCAGTGATTCCTAGGTGACTAAACTGCTGACTTTCTCATTTCATATACTGAGAAGAAACAGCCATTGTCAGGCACCACTTACTAACACATCCTTTATCACACAAATCAAGTGCATTATGCTTGGGGACTGTTTTAACCAGTACGCAGTAGCTAGGGATACAAACTGTCCTGATTTTTGCAGGATAGTCCTGATTTGGGCAGCTGTTTCCTGAAAAAAAACCATGAAAAACCCCACGGGCCTGATTCTCAAAAGGGGCTTGGAGCGACGTAAGCTGCGGCAATACAGCAGCTTGCGCTGACGCCCCTGAGCCAGGGACCCTGCACCTGATTCTCTATCAGGCAGGGTCCCGGGAGCTAAGTCCCATGGCTCGCAGCAACTGGGGCCAGGTACCAAACAGGCGGTGCACTGGCAGTGTGTGTCACAAGCCATGGGGCAGCTGTATGCCACTCTAGTCCCTGTTGGGCTATCAGCCCCCCTCCCCGATCCCCGATTGTGCCTCATTCGGAATTCAATAAACATTATCATGCCCCCTCATCCCTGACTGTGCCAGTAAGGGCACAGAATAGAAATATCGTGCCCCCTTCCCTAATCCCCGATTGTTCCTTATTCAGTAGCTAATAAACATCGTCATGCACCCCAATCTCTGGCTGTGCCAGTAATGGCACGGAATAGGAATGTCATGCCCCCCTCCCCAATCCCCGATTGTGCCTCTTTCAGTATGCAATAAACATTATCATGCCCCCCCATCCCCGAAGCTGCCGTTACCACTATAGAACAGATGACCCCTTAACCTCATGATCTAGTATTCCCCCACCCCAGCAGGTAATGTCCACCACCCAGCTCCCCCATCCTGTGATAGAGCTGGCACCGGCACAGCCCTCCTCTCTCCTCTGCGGCCAGCATCATCTGAACTGTCCTTATGATTGCTGAACTGACTATACAGTAGAGCAGTCAAAATGACAGTTCAGTAAGCACAGACCTCAGAAGTGAGAGGAGGGCTGTGCCGTTGCCGGCTCTATTACTGGATAGGGGGAGCTGGGTGGTGGGCACTACCTGCTGGGTTGGGGGGCCACTAGATCTGCAGGTTAAGGGGTTGTCTGTTCTATAGTGACAACGGCGGCATCTGAGATCATAGGGGGGCATGATAATGTTTATTGTATACTGAAAGAGGCACAATAGGGGAGGGCGTATGATATTTCTGTTCCATGCCATTAGTGGCACAATCAGGGATCGGGGGGGGGATGACAATGTTTATTAACTACTGAATAAGGCACTAGCAGGGATCAGGGAGGGGCACAATATTTCTATTCTGTGCCGTTACTGGCACAATCGTGGCTGGGGAGGGGGGCCCGAGGCACAATGTCGCATACAGGTTAGCTCTCCTAGAGGGAGATTTTCTAAGTCCCCTTAGACCAGCCCTAGCTGGTCTAAGGGTACATAGAATCTCTCCCTCTGGGTGAGTTCTGTGAATCCCTATATCAGGGATGTGGCAGCTTGCGTCTGCCACATGCTCTCTTGCACCCTGTCGCAGCCCATTTGTAGGTACATGGGTGGTGCAAGCCCTGTGTGGGGCAAGCAGCCTACAGTTGATGCAGACTGCCTTTGAGAATCGCTCCGGGGTCACTCTGTGATGCAAGGTGTCACTTGCTCCATTTATGTTTGGCGCAGGCACCTTGCATCAGGCTCAGGGTTTTGAGAATCGAACCCTACATGTCTTGACTTTGTAGTAGAAAAAATATTTTCTAACTTTCCCCTCAATGTTGCAGAAAATTATAATAGCCTAAAATACTTTAAAATGATATAAAACAATAGAAGCAACTAAAAAACTACAGTACTTAGTCTTAATTCTGATTCTTGAGAGAACATAAGTCTGTTGCATTGGAGCAGGTTACATCCTGTCCTGCGAAAAATCATAATTCAATAAGAAATGTCCCAGTTTGGGCTTCTTAAAAGATGGCAACCCAAGCAGTAGCGTGTCAGCCGGAATGCTCTTTGAAAAGAGTCCTATATACCGTAGAATGCATGGAGCTGGTCAAAACATGGTAATATCAGCTCCAAAAACTGCAAAATTCAACAGAAAATACAAAAAAAAAAATACAAGAAAATATATATGTAACCCCTAGGTGGTGCTATCCTATGGGCTACTACCCCTGCCTGCATGATTAGGCACAGGTTGAAGGGCCTGAGCTTGGTAAACGGGTGCCTCCACCTGGAGGAATGGTTTTGAGGTAGCATAACTGCTGTTGGTATAGCCCTCCGGGATGTTATAACCACACACCAACCCTTCTAGTGGCCTAAACAATTCAGCAATATAACAGTCACATTTTTCATATGACAGTAATGATATGCTAACATTCCTTGCACTTACCACCAGGGCTGGATCTGCTGCAATTGCCCTGGAGACCCCCTGGAAAACAAGACCAGTGATGCAACAATACAAAGGCAGTACAATATCCCCACCAAGAAAGTACACACTAGCCAATTTAAATGTGAACCACAATCTGATTTATTCAGGGGGATGTGAACAAGGGTGAGGTGTGAATCTATCAGATGATAAGCAGATCTGATTAAACTCAGGCTGAACAAGCTTACACAGTAAATCCCTTTAACACAGTCACTCAACTCTGGGTACCCAGTTGTTAAACAGGCTAGCCTGAAGTGTTGCCCAGGGTAGGCCGGTTTGCAGCTGTTGTTGAGGCTCTTAGGAAAGAAAACAATTAGCATACACTCAACCCAGAATTTGTTACCTGGAGCCCGGATGGCACAGTTCATTGCAATAAACCCAAAACAAGCAAATCAGAAGACACACGATTGTAGCTTATGTTGCAGGGAGCTAGCCTGTTTGTACTCATGCTACCCATACCAGGATGCAGGACAGATGAAATGAAGACCTCTGGATGTTGTACTGGATTGCCAGGGGAAGCAGGGCCAACAAGACTCACCGTGGTGGTCACTACCTGTTTGGTGGTATTGAGCAGGGGGCTGAATCCCCAAGCGGGTCTTTTGCCGGAATGTCTCTGAATCGGGAGCAGAGACCTAGGCCAAGATGACAGGACCCAGGCAGAGTAGGTAGTTCAGATGAAGTCCGTGATAAAGTGCCGGAACAGCCTCCAGCTGGCATAGCAGAACTTGGTGTGGGGAATGAAATCGCGACCCATGAAACACATTCAGCACTGCTATAACACTTTAAAGTAACTTGCCATAGCTTGGGTAAAGTCTGTTTGCAAATAGGAGCTTCTCTGCGCAAACCCTTCGATCTGAGGCTCACTTCTGTACCGGGCAGGCCGATCGCTTCTGGAACAAGTCTTTGGTCCACTCTCAAGTAGCAGCAACACACTTTTCTCTCTTTAGACACAGGTCTCAATCAGGAGATTGGATAAATATGACATTCACACTCAAGGCAGCTCTTCATGCTGGAAGATGTGACAGGTAGGCCAGCAAAGCCTTCCCGCCAATTCTCCCACGCCCATACGCAAGAGCAGCTGCGCGATGACTCAAGCTGTTCACTCTCCAAACTCCAAATCACAACTGAACTCTGCTGCAGGCAGCTCTGGGCTTTCCCAGTGATCCTAAAGGTTCGGTTGGCTGATGGAACTGTCTATCAAAGAAAGAACTCCCCCCTCCAGGTCCATTTAGGCGCCAACCACTTAAAACTACAATTCCTACAGATTTCAATCCCACAAGACCTCTGGGGACAGTCTCCATTTTAGGTCCCCTGAGGTTCGATTGGTCCAACACTGGCAGTTCCAGAGCCAAAATGGTGGCTCCAATCCAAATGTTCGTGCTGCAGAAGGAAGCAGGTTAGACAAACTCCTACAGCAGTATTATTATAACAAGTAAACAGTGAATAAGTACTTCTCCTAACAGAGCTTCCACTGCGCAAGTAGTGACTGCAGAATGGAGCAGAAATATGAACTGTCTGGCTGGTCGCGAGCCTTGAATCACTCGGACCCAGACCAGACTAATTTTCTCACATAGAATACAGCTCTCTTAAAGAGACAGGCACAGAGGCTTAGTAGAGCACTCTCATGCAGACACGTAAAGCTACTGCAGACATAGAACACCATCCTGACAATGGGCATTAGGCAGCCCAGGAAGACATTTATAGGAACTCCCGTTTGTAGGGGGGTTACATATAAATAATAAAGAGACAAATAATATGATTTTTAACATGTAGAAAGCAAACTTCCACTTTTCTTAATAGAAAGGAAAGGAAAGGAAAAAATGTTCTGCCGTTAGCTGTAAAAGAAGTGAAGTCAGCTTGTCATAATTGTTATGATGATCAGATCTGGCACAGAGCTCCTAAAGGGCAAACATCAGCTCTGTGAATTGCGTGCAGTCAGAGCAGCAGAAGGAATGCACGGCCCAACAGGGACCTGCACATTTTTGAGATCTTGTAAAGGAGACAACCACATCAAACCTTAACCTGTCAGTCCCCCACTGATTACATACTTTCAGTCACACAGCCATCTCCCTTTGCAGTCTCTATTACAAATGCATTAAATTTTTTGTAGGGGGGAGGATTAAAAATCCAGTATTGCACCCTGTACCAGAACAGAAGGGTACTTACTGTACCAAGATAAGACCGTGTGGGTCATCCATCTTGTACTGGTATGACTAGTGCCACTCTCTCTCTTCTGTAGTAAATGATGAGAGTCAGCTTTCCGTTATTTATTGATTTATTTGAAAAGTTTCACCAGGATAGGCATGCTGAGCTATAACATCTTCTTTCCAGAAGCGTCCTGGGGGGAGGGGAAATGGGAAGTACAACTGGTGTATACATAACAAAGACACAATAAAATACACCTCCTACATTTATATAAAAATGTATATAAAATTTTCCCAGGTCGCACAGACAGATGAGCAACCTGTTGCTCAGTGTGCCTTCCTGGTGAAACGTTTCGATAAATAATAAATAAAAATAAACAATTACAGGTATGACCAGTTTAATGGGCGAAGAGAAAGGACAACACATTAGAAATAAATATTGCACATTCAAAAGTAGAGATTGGAGACCTGTCCATTAGCAGAGACAGAATGGGTGAGGGGAAAGAGAGTATATAACTAGACTGACTGCAGAATGGACAAGGAGGAGAGGGACAGTGTAATGGGGGGCTAACCTTTGACACTCTGGGATGCACACCCCACAAGGGCCAGACTTGGCTGGGTGCACACCCAGACTGAGTACTGGTTTCCCAGGCCAGCAAGGAGGGAGACAGGGTAGTAAGGGTAGGGTATGAATGGATCAATGCTATACATAAATCTATACGTTCAAAAACAAATCTGTGAAGCATGGAAATTCATTGTGTAAATGATTTCCTTTAAAACAAAAAAAGAAAGTTTTAAATTTGTTTACATTTTATGGATAACACACCAATGAAAATTTCCCCTAAACCAGTCTATATCATTTTTTTCTGTTCAGCAAGAATAATCTTCACGTTTTTTAACAGTTTCACTTTTTTAGTTTTTGTATACAAGTAACCCCTAGATGGCGCTATCCCAAGGGCTACTACCCCTACCTGCTTGGCTAGTAGCAGGTTAAGGGGCCTGGGTAATGAAATAGGTGCCTCAACCCGGAGGTCAGGGTTGTTAGTGGTCAAGCTAACCTGGGCACAGCCCTCTGGTACACTGTAACCCCCTCTTTCCCTTCTAGTGGCCTGAACAATATCTATCAATCTATCAATCAAAATCTTTATTTATCCAGGCGAACATCATTGAGCAGAGCTCTTTTACAAGACGGACCTGGTTAGAACAGGGTCGGGTAACATCCATCATAAAAACATATAAATACATGTAAATAACTATATAAACACAAACACAATGGTGCAGTAATAGAGGAGTCAAATGATAAAAGGAAGACAAGGCAAGCCAAAACAGAGGAGGATTCAAATACAAGGGGGCAGGTCCACCATTGAACCATGCAACTGTATATAAACCATGTTCTCTGTATAGAAGTACCAGTTAGTTCATTTACCAGGGGCAATCACTAGTACTAGCCATGAAAATGGCTTGGAGAACCACTAACTAATGGCAGATGGGGTACCAGGAGGGGTATGTAATATGTCAGCGAAGGATAAACATTGTGAGAAGTGAAGTTCCAAGGATAGGTCGGTAGAACTGATGTGGCGGTGGGGGCCTACGGGGAGAGGGAAAGGGGAGTTAGGACTTTTATAGTATGATTGCGTGTAGATTGTGGATGAGTGCAGTATAGAGCTGTGAAAAGAAGGCTGGAGAAAGTGGGAAGATAGACCAGTATCAAAGGGAGGACAGAGGCATCAAGGTGTTACATGAAAGCATGATGACAGACTAGGGCCAGGAGGAGGAGACAAGCACTAAAGTAATTGTTCATGGTTAAATGGTACAGGTTAGCATGATGACAATTCATGGTCATGGGAAACAATTGCACTGATCATTTCTGAGATGTGAATATAAGAGCTTGAAAGATGAGATGCCGATGGGTGACCTCAGTTTCAGTTTTTGCAATTTATTCCCAAGGAGGACAGTGTAAAGCTTATAGCAGCCCTGCAAAGAGAGTTAATTTTGGGAACCATCAGTAGGAGAGATCTGCAACTTCTCAGGGCGTAATTGCCTATTGGTTTTATAGGAAGACAGTCTGTAATGTATTGGGGCAGTTTTTTGGAGATGGCTCTCAGGGTCCATAAGGCTGCATTTTTATCACGCCTGAATTGAAGAGAACTCCACCCCACTGACTGATATATGGAGCAGTGGTGAGTGGAATAAGGCAGGCCTGTGATGAACCTCAAAGCTCTATGATATAATGTGTTAAGTTTGGTGAGGTAGGAAATGGGACAGTGACTGTAGAGGATGTCTGCATAATCTATCAAGGATAGAAAGGTTGATTGTTCCAGCTGTAGTTTGGCATCTCTAGTTAAGAAGCGGGCTATCCTAAAGAACAGGCCAAGTCTCTGTCGTAATTTTTTGAGTAATTCTTCAACGTGCTCAATAAAGGAGAGCCTATGGGCCAGCCATACTCCCAGGTACTTGAATTTAGGGACAAATTTCAACTTCTCGCCAAGAATTGTAATAATCTGCAATATGCAATAATCACTTTCATAATGACCCTTATTCACCAGGCAATTACCCACACTGTTTGCACTTACCACCAGGGCTGGTTCCTCTAGCTTGACCCTGGGAACCCCCTGTAAAACAAGGTTAAACACAGCAAATAGCAACAGTACAATACTTTTGGCACAAACTGGAACCACAGTCAGGTTAAATGCAAACAAAGTTAAATCTGATTTATTCAGGGGACTTGAACAAGGGAGGGGTGTAATCAGGTTGATTTGCTTAAAAGCTACATTAATCAGACAGTTATGCATGCAGTTCAGGGTCCCTACACAGTCACACACTCTGGGTACCCAGGTAGGAATATGGTGGGCTAGCCAGGAACATTGCAGCTGGTTGGGGCCCTGAGATGGAAGAAAGCAACATGCAGAACACACACTATTTGTAATCTGGAGCCAGAGGGCTCAGTTCGTGAAAGAAAAGGCAACAAGACAATCAGATGACAACACTTTTAGATTTAGCTGTTGTTGCAGGGAGCTACCCTGATGTTTACTCATGATACCCAATACTGGACACAGGCAGGACGAAACAGACTGCAGGCTGTTGAGCTGGAGTGCCTGGAGAAGCAGGGCCCACACGAATCACCGAGGCGTCATTCCTGTTCAAGGCACTGAGCAGGGGGCTGATCCCCATGCCGGTTTCTCGTCGATGACTTTCTCTACATAGCAGGTATTCTGGCTGGGCCAGGGTAACAGAGCCCAGGCAAACGGAAATGGATATGGATTCAGTCTGTGGAGCTGGATACAGCCTCCAGCAAGTAAAACACAGTTCAGACACACAGTGGGGAACCAAATCATGACCCACTATAAGCACACAGCACATTCACACGTAAGGAAATTCCACTGTACCAGGCAAATGGCTCTCTGGTCGCAATTACAGAGTCTCTGCACAATCCAGGAGTTCCGAGGTAGCTAGATGTCCTGACAGGCTGATCGCATTCAGCAAATCTTCAGTCTTCTTCAGGTTAAAGCCTGGTCACAATTCAGTGGCTTAATTCGCTCTCTACTGTAAATTCGGATTCAGTCCGAAAAAAGCACAAGTTCCCACTCAGGAACAGCAGGCAGGCATGCAGGCCAAACTCAGGCCTTTCCACAGTTCTCCCACACGAATCCACTATGGACTGCTGCTCAAACTGTCTCGAGCTGTTACTTCTTCACTTCCCAACTCAGATCTAACTGAAACTGCAAGCAGTGTGGAACTTTCCCCAAGATCCAAAAGGTTTGGTTGGCTGATCTGTCTGTCAGTCACAACAAGGGCTCCCCCTCCAGGTTATTTTAGGCGCCAAAAGCCCAAAACTACAATTCCTACAAATTTTGGCCCCACCAAGCCCCTGTAGGCAGGCTCCATTTTAGAGTCCCAAATGTACTGATTGGCCCATTCTGACAGTCCAGGACCAAAATGATGGAAACAAACAGAACTGTCCATGCTGCAAAGAAGGCAGGTTAGAACAAACTGCAATATTATTACTACTCTAACAAATGATCAGCAAACAAGTACATCTTCTAACAGATCTCCCTCTCAGATTAATTATGACTGCAATCCAGGCAGCTCTTAAAGAGACAGTACACAGAGGCTATACAGGCACACTCTGGCAATACATTTAAACTGCTAAAATGCAGGACACCAGCCTGGCAGTGAGCATTTAAGCAAGCTCAAGGAAGACTTTTCAGGAACCCCCATTTGTAGGGGGTTACACCCTTCCCTGCCTGGAGAAAACTTGGCATCCACATCAAGTCTGTACCATCACAATATCAAAAATGCAATATAAATGAGACATATATATCATTATGTAACCCCTAGGTGGTGCTATCCCAAGGGCTACTACCCCTGCCTGCTTGGCTAGTAGCAGGTTAAGGGGCCTGAGTTCTGAAACGGGTGCCTCCACCTGGAGATCAGGGTTTGTAGTGGCCAAGCTAACCTGGGCACAGCCCTCCGGAACACTGTAACCCCTCTCTTTCCCCGCTAGTGGCCTGAACACTGTACAATAATCACTTTCACAATACCCCTGGTACACCACACAAGTACCCACACTGTTTGCACTTACCACCAGGGCTGGTTCCTCCGGCTCGACCCTGGGGACCCCATGTGAAACAAGGTTATGCACAGCAAATAGCAACAGTACAGTACTTTGAGCACAAACTGGAACCACAGTCAGATTACATGCAGAAAAAGTTAGATCTGATTTATTCAGGGGACTTGAACAAGGAAGGGGCAAAATCAGGCTAATTAGCTTAAAGGTTATATCAATCAAGCAGTTATGCATGCGCTTTGAGTCCCCCCACACAGTCCACCTCTGGGTACCCAGGTGGAGAAGAGATGGGCTAGCCAGGACTGTTGCCCAGGGTTGCAGCTGGTTGGGGTCCTGTGATGGAAAACACAACGTGCACAGTACACAATATTTGTAATCCGGAGCTAGAGGGCTCAGTTCGTAAAGGAAACGAAACAACAAGACAATCAGATGACACACTCAGATTAAGCTGTAGTTGCAGGGAGCTACCCTGGTATTTACTCATGATACCCAAGACTGGACACAGGCTAGACGAAAATCGAGACTGCAGGTGGTTGATCTGAAATGCCAGGAGAAGCAGGGCCCACATGAGTCGCAGAGGCATTGTTCCTGTTCAAGCATGGAACAGGGGGCTGATCCCCAGGCAGGTCTCTCGTTGATGGCTTCTCTGTGCAGTGGGTAGTCTGGCTGGGCCAGTCTGGCAAAGCCCAGACCGCATGGAGACAAATTCGGATGCAGTCCATTTTGGGCTGGATACAGCTTCCGCACGCAGAACACAGTTCACACAGTGGGAACTAACTCACAACCCACTAGCAGCTCATAGCACATTTACATGTACGGGAATTCTACTGTACCAGGCAAAGCGCTCCCCGGTCACAGTCGCAAAGTCTCTGCACACACCGGGAGCTTAGGGGTAGCTGGAACTCCTGACAGGTTGATCGCATTCAGCAAAATATTCGGTCTTCTTCAGGTTGAGCCTGGCCCACTTCAGTAGCTTACTTTAGTCACACAAACTTGGATTTAGTCCAAAATAATTTTCTTCTCTCTCTCTCTCTCTCAGGAGCAGCTGGCAGACATGCAAGCCAAAAACTCAGCCCTTTCACAGTTTTCCCATGCGAATCCACTCAGGATTGCTGCCCAAAATATACCTGAACTCTTCTCCTTTCATTTCCCAGCTCAGAACTAACTGAGAACTGCAAGCAGCCCGGGACTTCCCAAAGATCCAAAAGATTTGGTTGGCTGATTTGGCTGTCAGTCAAAGCAAGAGCGCCCCCTTCAGTTGCAAAAAAGGCGCAAAAAGTTCAAAACTACAATTCTTACAGATTTTGACTTCAGCTACATTTTAGATCCCACCAGAACTGATTGGTCCAATTTGCAGTCCAGGACCAAGATAGTGGAGACAAACAAAACAGTCCTTGCCATAAAGAAGGCAGGTTAGACAAACTACATTATCATTATCACTCTAAATGATTTTCAGCAAATAGTTACATCTTTCAACAGAGCTCCCTCTCAGATTACTTAGGCTGTAATCAGGCAGTTCTTAAAGAGACAGTACACAGAGGCTATACAGGCTCTGGTAATCACATTTAAACTGCTAAAACGCAGGACACCAGCCTGGCAGTGAGCATTTAGACAAGCTCAAGGAAGACTTTTTGGGAACCCCCATTTGTAGGGGGGTTACACCCTTCCCTGCCTGGGAAAACTTGGCATCCACGTCAAGTCTGTACCATCATAACATTGAAAATGCAACATATACAAGACATTTATACCATTAGCATGCTATACAAGTACTATCTAATTCATCAATTGGCATAACTTGTCACTTTACTATACATTTCAATGTACTTCACTATATCATTTCCATTCTGACAATACATTATGCATATTTCACACAGGTAAATTTAACCTTACTATACAGAATCATGTAATAACTTCTTGTACTCTAAACAATGCAAGAGGGGGCCCTTCCCTATCAGCTAACTTGGGCTGGATGGGGCAGGGGCACCATGGTGAGAGGGCAAAACAGATAACCTGGAATGGGCAGTCAAGCTCAATTTGGGCAGTGAGCTCTGAGAGAGATAAACACCTTTGTGGACTGCACTGAGAGGCAAATCTACTGGCCTCCCGGTGAATCGTAACTGAAGTGCACCACTGGCTTGACAGCTCAGCCAGTCTTTCTGGTGTGAACAACCACAGTCTCTGTACTTTTATCAATGGTCTTGGAGCTTTCATCACTTGTGAGGGGTGCCTCTGCATGAAGGGGAATGTCCAAGCTGGGAGCACTGTCAGCCCCTTACTCTGTAGTCTCTGTTTCTACAACACTTGGCTCATTTTGAAGACACTCTGGCTCTGAAAGGGGGTTGTCAGCACTCTCATAGTGTTCCTCAAGTTCTGGCATGTCACCAGAAAGACTCATACCATCAGCCTCTCCTTCAGGCAAATCATACAGTTCCACGATACACAAAGACTCAGCATCCTCAGACGTGATATTTATTTAAATTTTGGTAACTGGGTGAGCCCACTGAGACCAGAGGTCCCTTTTTCAGGGGCGACTCGGGATTAGTTACATAAAAACATACTTTCACACATTGGACAACATTCAGTGGTTGCAATTGTTACGTACATTGGAATGACAGTAATTACAAATGACATTATCAGTTATACCTTTGACATAATACAGTGGGGTAGCATTAGACACAGTAGATACTATCATAAAAATGAGCATGGAGTACCATAGTCACGGGTAAGACCTATGTAGGAAGGGGAAATATGTGGGGGCTAACGATTGCAGCCACAGAGGCTGAGTTCCAGGAGGTAAGCTTTGAGGCTCAGCTTGAAGCCTTGGAGAGATGGCTTGTTGACCAGCTTAGCTGGAAGAGTGTTCTATAGGTGTGGGGTGGAGTAGTTAAAGGAATGCCTGCCAGAATTGGTGCGGACCCGAGGGATGGTCAGGGGACAGCCAGCTGAGGACCTTGTGTCATGGCCATGTGCCCTAGGGTTGAGCAGGCCCCGCAAGTGTGGAGGGGGGCCTGTGGTGGAGAATTTGTAGGTCAGGCAGATAGAGGAGTAGGCCAGTTTGTGCCATAAGGTGGACCAATGGAGGTCTGCAAGGACCTCGCAGTGATGCCTCCTGGGGGGGTCATTGTTTGCGAAGCATGCCACTCGATGGTAGAGCACAGAGAGAGTATGTAGTTCCCCTTCCCTAAGGGACTGGAGGAGGGGGCCCCGTAGAGGAGGATGGGGAGTAGGGTGCAATTGGCGATAGCTTGCCGATCCTCATCAGAGAGTGAGTGTCCCAGGCGGTAGAGGAGTCCAATCCTCTGGTGGATGGTCTTAGTTAAAGTGTCAATATGAGGTTTGTAGGACAGCTCCTGGTCAAGGAGGATTCCAAGGTAAGTGATCTTGCCAGGGACCCTGACACTCCTCCCCTGGGCTGTTTGGAGTTTAAGCAGGTCAGATCTGACAGTCCCCAGATGCCTGGTTCCAAACAGAACAGCTTTGGTCTTTTCCTCATTCAGGACTAGGAGGTGGGTGGAGAACCAGGCTTCAAGTGCTGAGAGGCTAGCTTGCAGCTTGGCAGTGATAACACTAGGTTGAGGGTCACTGCAGCAGACAATGGTGTCATCTGCATAGAGGATTAGTCTGCACGGCCCGCAACCCCTTTCAATGTCATTGACAAAGAGGGAGAAAAGCAGGGGGCCCAAGATTGAGCCCTGGGGTATCCCAGAGACCACAGGTTGGATACCAGATTGGACACCTTTCCAGACAACTTTTTGGCTTCGATTAAGCAAGTAGCTCTTAAACCAGGAGAGTGAGAGCCCATCTAGTCCAAAGAGGTGGAGTTTGGAGAGAAGTTGATGGGTGACACGATCAAAGGCTTTGGACAGGTCAATAAACAGGGCTCCCATCGGGGAGCCATTGTCCATTGCCTTGAGGACATCAGACGTGAGCCGGATAAGGGTCGTGTCCATGCCATGGCCTTTCCTAAAGCCATGTTGGATGTCTGCTAGGAGAGAGTGCGTCTCATGGTAGTCTTGCAGTTGGTTATCGACTAGCCTCTCCTGCACCTTCCCTAGGGGACAGAGAATGGAGATGGGCCTGTAGTTCCCCACTTTAGCACGGGGCCCTTTTTTGTGCACTGGGACTACTGTCACAACTTTCCACTTGCTAGGTACTGTTCCCTCAAGGAGGGACCTGTTGATGAGCCAGGTGACAGGGAGGGTAATGGCCGAGGCAGCAGCCCTCAGCAGCCTTGGTCTGAGCAAGTCATGTTCCTGGGTGGAGTCCAGGTTAATTTTGAGTAGGAGTGGGAGAACCTCTGAGGGTTTAACAAGTTTCAGGTGAAACTGGGGCTGAGCAGGTTCCCTGTTGGGACTGTTGTACTGGGGAGCCCCAGGCAGGACAGGGGGAGATAGGCCATCTAGGTTAGAAAAAGTGGCATTGAATGCCTCTGCTATTGTGGAGGGGTCATTGGTCAAGGTATTCCCGACCAGTAGAGCTCCATCCTGGGCATTGGGGGCACCCTTAAGTAGCAGGTTTATGTGGCCCCAGAATTTCTTGGGATCCCTTAGGAGTCTAGTCTGGAGGTCACGCAAGTATGAGGACTTAGCTTGTTTGGCGGCTTTCTTACAGTGGTTCCTCAGTGCCCTGTAATTTTCCCAGTCAGCATTGAGGCCTGAGGATTTATATAGTGCCCATGCCCTATCCCTGAACGCCATACTCCGTTTGAGGCCAGGGTTGAGCAATTTGTAGAATTCCCCTGAACTCTTAGTTTTTTCCGTGGAGCGTGGGCATTGGCCACGGACAGAAACGAATTTGTGAAGTAGTCAAGTACTTCATCCAGGGTGGGGAGAGTGAGGATGGGCTCCCAGTCTACTGAATGAAGGTCAGAGCAGAAATCAGTTGCTATAAATCTGCTGAAGTTCCTGGCTACTATCACTTTGGCAGCCAATTTGGGAGGCTTATTGGACCAGGTGCAGAAGATAGTCGAGTGGTCACTAAATTAATCCGCCATGGTTCCAGCTGTCATAATACGGTCCGGGCAGGAGACCAGGGCCCAGTCAAGTAGAGAGTGGTTGCCAGACTTGGCATTGTGCCTAGTTGGCAGGTTGATAATTTGAGTCAGGCTGGAGCCAAGGATGGGGTTCTTGGTTGCTGAGGTCCCCAGGGCAAGCCAGTTCTGATTGAAGTCCCCAAGGAGAATCAATTCCCCCAGTGGGTGCTCCGCTAGGGCATGGGTCAGGGATTCTAAGGAAGAGGCAGTCGATGGGGGCAGAAGGTAGGCACACCAAATGTGGAGAGGCTTGGTGTCTCCAAGGAGCACTCTGGTAAATATGGTCTCACATGCCGAGTCATCGGGGGGGGAGGATAACTTAGCTGCACAGCATTAAGATTAGTCTTAGTGTAAATGAGAACGCCACCGCCTTTCTTACCTACCTGATCCTGTCTGAAGGCATTGTAGCTGACCAGGTCTATTTCATGAGGGAGGATATGCGGCTTAAGCCAGGTTTCAGTAACCGCAAGTATGTTAGGCTTATACAGTGCAGTCCAAGCTTCAAGGTCCTGGGTTTTATGCTTTAGGCTACCGATGTTCATGTGGGCTAGCTGGAGGCCCTTAGCCTCTGCCTAGAGAGGATTAATGTGATTGCTAAGTGCTAGGTTAGGGGAGTGGGGGCCAGGGTTGAGTTCAACATCTCCCCCAGAGCAAGCATAAGCCTGGAAAGGTATCGTAAGATTCTAGGAGGGAGGGAGTACCTTTGCCTGCTTCTCTGGTGGAGATAGTAAGAAAGGTTGTAACAGTTTACGTTACAGGTAACTCCATGCTTGGATAGGAGTAGCATGTTGGTCCCCTCCATCAGAGGTTTGAGGCTGAGGGGGGACAGTCTGGCTTTCCTGCTATGTTTCCGGGGACAGTGACCACAGAAGTTGAGCTGGTCAGCTCCCAGGGTCAGGGCTTTATAGAAAAAGGCTGTCAAGAGTCCCAGGCCCTTCATAGTTACTTGATATAGGGCTAAAGCAAGTGAAGCATGCAACAGTACAACTAGTAAGCAACAGTTCTGGCACTGGTAGGTCAGGCTGCAAAACCACAGCAGAGGATGCTGCAGAGACTGGGCCACACCAAATCAGAGGGAGGGGCTTAGGTCCATTTAAGGGGAGTAGGGAACGGGGTGGGTGGGCCTGAAATTCAATTAGCCCAGAGCAAGTCTTAATTCAGCCCCTCAGCAAGTCCTGGGCAGCGGCAGTGAGGTTTAAATTTGGCACGCTCCGCCAATGCAGGCAGCGCACAGGAGCAGGGAGTCCAAGGCGTCTGATTCCCCACAAGTCTTAATTCAGCCCCAACAGCGAGTCTCCGACAGTTCACCCCTATGGCACGTAGATTACAGGTGAGGGTCCCGGGGATTAATCGGTGGTTGTAGCATCGGGGGAGTTCAGCCGAATCCAGCACCTCACCCCTCGGAGATAAGTCCAGATAGAATGTTGCAGGGGGAGAGGACCCATGGCAGTGGGCCACCCTCACAAACCCCTGTGGCCAAGGGAGGAAGTGTTCTGAATGAATTGCTAGTCAGCAGGGCTCGGTGCCGGCTTTTAAGACCAGCCGCCCGAGCGTCACTGGCTGCAGATCGGACTAATGGGCAACAGCAGCGAGGATTCAAAATTGGCACGCTCCGCGGATGCAGGCAGCACGCAGGAGCAGGGAGTCCAAGGCGTCTGTAACCCCGCGGCAAGTTCTCAGCCCACAGCAAGTCTTAGTTCAGCCCCTCAGCAAGTCCTGGGCAGTGGCAGCGAGGCTTAAATTTGGTGCACTCCGCTGATGCAGGCAGCGCACAGGAGCAGGGAGTCCAAGGCATCTGATTCCCCGCTGCAAGTCTTAATTCAGCCCCAACAGCGAATCTCCAACAGTTCACCCCCACGGCATGTAGATTAGAGGCGAGGGTCCCAGGGATTCATCAGCGGTCGTAGCATCGGGGGAGTTCAGCCGAATCAAGTGCCTCACCCCTTGGATATAAGTACAGGTTAAACGTTGCAGGGGGAGAGGACCCGTGGCAGTGTGCCACCCTCACAAACTCCTGTGGCCAAGGGAAGAAGCGTTTTGAGCGAATTGCACTTTTTGCACTTCACCTTCAGGGAGCATTGGCTCCAAGGATGATTCCGGGGCATTAGGCAGTCCAGAAGGCCCAGCTTCATCCCCATAATTCAACATAAGATTTCCACGAAACAACTGATTCAGTTCATATGAGGGGTAATAGGCATTATCACACTCACTGTCATCCGAGTTAGACTGGCAGTCACTGTCATTCTGGGCCTGCTGCGGGGGAAGTCTTAAATCGGCAACCACGGGGGCAGGCTGACTCTGTTTCTTTCTTGCAAGCAGCACGAGTCACTGGTCCAGGGGGATCAATCTCGTCGGGTTCAGCCTCAATTATAACTTGACCAATAGGTAGCAAGTGGTTACGGTGCATGGTCTTGACAGCTTTGGAGTTATTCTCTGGGCGCAGTTTGTACACTGGCAAATCATCCAACTTTCCAACTATGACATGGGGAAGATGGTGCCATCGATCAGCAATTTTGTGTTTACCATGTGTAACCCCCTACAAATGGGGTTCCCAAAAAGTCTTCCTGGAGCTTACCTAAATGCTCACTGCCAGGCTGGTGTCCTGAGTTTTAGCAGTTTAAAAGTGATTACCAGGGCTTGTATGGCCTCTGTATACTGTCTCTTTAAGAGCTGCCTAATTGTAGCATGAGTAATTTGAGAGGCAGCTCTGTTGAAAGATGTAACTATTTGCTGAAAATCATTTACAGTGATAATGATAATGTAGTTTGTCTAACCTGCTTTCTTTGTAGCAAGGACTGTTTTGTTTGTCTCCACTATCTTGGTCCTGGACTGCAAATTGGGACCAAACAGTTCTGGTGGGACCTAAAATGTAGCTGGACTACAGATGTTGTCTGAATTCAAAATCTATAGGAACTGTGGTTTGAGTTGTTGCGCCTTTTTTGCAACTGAAGGGGGAGCTCTAGCTTTGACTGACAGCCAAATCAGCCAACCAATTCTTTTGGATCTTGGGGAAGTCCCGGGCAGCTTGCAGTTTTTTCAGTTAGAACCAAGCTGGAAGCTGAGCAAGAAGGAGCTGAAGTGTTTCTGAGCAGCAATCGTGAGTGGATTCGCATGGGAGAACTCTGAAAAGGCTAAGTTTTTGGCCTGCATGCCGGTGTGCTGCTCCTGAGAGGGAGAGAGGAGAATTATTTTGGACTAAATCCAAGTTTGTGTGACTAAAGTAAGCTACTGAAGTGGGCCAGGCTCAACCTGAAGAAGACTGAATATTTTTGCTGAATGCGATCGGCCTGTCAGGAGTTCCAGCTACCCCTAAGTATCCTGGTGTGTGCAGAGACTTTGCGATTGTGCCTGGGGAGCGCTTTGCCTGGTACAGCAGAATTCCTGTACATGTAAATGTGCTGTGAGCAGCTTGTGGGTTGTGAGTTAGTTCCCCACTGTGTGAACTGTGTTCTGCTTGCTGGAAGCTGTATCCAGCCCAAAACGGACTGCTTCCGAACTTGTCTCCATGCGGTCTAGGCTTTGCCAGACTGGCCCAGCCAGACTACACACTGCACAGAGAAGCCATCGACGAGAGACCTGCCTGGGGATCAACCCCCTGCTCCACGCTTAAACAGGAACGACAACTCTGCGACTTGTGTGGGCCCTGCTTCTCCTGGCATTCCAGATCAACCACCTGCAGTCTCAATTTTCGTCCAGCCTATGTCCAGTCTTGGGTATCGTGAGTAAATAACAGGGTAGCTCCCTACAACAATAGCTTAATCTGAGTGTGCCATCTGATTGTCTTGTTGTTTCGTTTCATTTACGAACTAAGCCCTCTGGCTCCGGATTACAAATATTGTGTACTGTGCATGTTGTGTTTTCCATCACAGAGCCCAACCAGCTGCAACCCCGGGCAACTGTCCTGGCTAGCTCATCTCTTCTCTACCTGGGTACCCAGAGGTGGACTGTGTGGGGGGACTCAAAGCGCATGCATAACTGCTTGATTGATATAACCTTTAAGCTAATTAACCTGATTTTGCCCCTCCCTTGTTCAAGTCCCCTGAATAAATCAGATCTAACTTTTTCTGCATGTAATCTGACTGTGGTTCCAGTTTGTGCTCAAAGTACTGTACTGTTGCGATTTGCTGTGCTTAACCTTGTTTTACAGGGGGTCCCCAGGGTCGAGCCAGAGGAACCAGCCCTGGTGGTAAGTGCAAACAGTGTGGGTACTTGTGTAGTGTACCAGGGGTATTGTGAAAGTGATTATTGTACAGAGTTCAGGCCACTAGAGGGGAAAGAGGGGGGTTACAGTGTCCCTGAGGGCTGTGTCCAGGTTAGCTTGACCACTACCAACCCTGATCTCCGGGTGGAGGCACCCGTTTCAGAACTCAGACCCCTTAACCTGCTACTAGCCAAGCAAGCAGGGCTAGTAGCCCTTGAGATAGTGCCACCTAGGGGTTACACATGCAATCCTAAATTTCACAACAACACACGGTCTCCAGGCCTAAGCTCTTGAGCCTTTACTTTTCCATCATGTCTCTCTTTATTGGCTAGATTTCTTTTGGGCCAGTTGATAGGCATGGTTCAACTGAGCTTTAGGTTTTTGTACATATTGCAGGTAATCTTCGGCTCGGACCCCATCGGAAGAAACCCCAAAACAGACATCAACAGGCAGCCGGGCCTCTCTCCCGAACATGAGGCGGTAGGGAGAGAACCTGGTAGCATCATTCTTCGTGCACCTGTGTGCATGTACCAAGGTGCTAATTTGCTGGCTCCATTTATGCTGATCTTTTGGGTGGAGGGTGCCTAGCATGTTTAGCATGGTGCAGTTAAAGCGTTCTGGTTGAGGATCCCCCTGCGGGTGATGGGGGTGGTTCTTGACTTTCGCACCACCCATAGAGGGAGCATTTCTTTGATTAGCCGACTCTCAAAGTCCCGGCCCTGATCAGAGTGAATTTGCTGGGGGGCACCATAGTGGATGAAGACATCTTCCACTAGCACCTTGGCCAAGGTAGATGCTTTTTGATCTTTGGTAGGAAAAGCTTGTGCATACCATGTGAAATGGTCCGTAACCACTAACACTTTGCCAATGTTTCGCTGATCAGGCTCTAAACTCAAGAAGTCTATGCAGACTAGTTCTATTGGGGTGCTGGTGGTAATGTTGACAACAGGGGCAGCCCTCTGAGGCAGGGCTTTTCTCTGCAGGCAGCGACTACAAGTCCTTACATGGTGCTCAACATTGGCCCCTATCTTGGGCCAGTAGAATCGATATCGTACTAGGTCAAGGGTCCGGTCGATACTGAGGTGGCCCATATGATTGTGGAGGGACCTCAGTACCAAATCTTTGAAGGCTGTGGGCAGGACCAATTGTTGCTTGTCTATTTGGCCACCCCAATCTACAGTCTCTCTATATAACAACTGATTAAGCAGCTTCAACCTTCTTTAAACAATAAAGCGGTTCTCAGATCAGAGGAATGCAACTTGGACACATCCTTTCCTGCACAAAGGGCGTCAAGTGCTGGCTGAATCATAGGATCTTAGGATTGAGCCCACTGAATGCTGTCATTGTCAAACTGAAGTAGTGCACTAATATCTAGAGCAGAGAAGTGGCAATATGCAGCTGGTATGCAGGTGTCAGAGGGGCCCAAGCAATCTACTAAGCAGTCCGCTGTGTCCATAGACATCTGTTCATTTCTATCAAATTTTTGGCACAATGCTTGGATGTCAGGTTCAGACAGCCTGACCCAGTCGCTCTTGGAAATGGGCCTCCGAGATAAGACGTCAGCATCAATAAGATTCAGGCCTGGTCTGTATTCGACATCATAATCATATGTTGATAATGTAGAAAGCCACCGGTGCCCCGTGGCATCTAACTTAGCTGAAGTCTGTACATAGGTCAACAGGTTATTGTCAGTCCTCACCAATAATTTTGCCCCACAGAGGTAATCATGAAACTGGTCAACAATGGCCCATTTTAACGCAAGGAACTCCAACTTGTGCACAGGGTAGTTTCGCTCTGACGGGGTCAAGCTCCTACTGGCGAATGCCACTGGTCTCAAACCATCCTCATGGTCTTGATACAGTACAGCTCCTAGACCCTGCAGACTGGCATCAGTATGCAGCACATAGGATTTGGTGAGATCAGCATAAGCGAGGATGGGGGGGGTGAGCTGGTATATGACTTCCTGGAAAGCTGCTTCAGAGTCAGGTGCCCAACGGGACCTGAAAAGTTCACCTGGGCAGAAATATGCTTTGTCTGGTTCTTTGACAGACTGACAGACCCTTTTTTGTATTTCTGATTGGTAGGAGGGTAACCCTGGGTAAGATTCAAGAGTGGACGAATCACTTTGGAATAGTCCTTTATGAACCGGCGGTAGTAGCCACAGAATCCCAGGAAACGTTGTAGTTCTTTCAAATTGTGGGGCTGGGGCCAAGTAGTCAAGGCTTCAACTTTACTAGGATCAGTCTCTATCCCCTCTGTAGACACTATGTGCCCCACATACTTCACAGAGGTTTGGAAAAACTGGCACTTGTCGATAGACAGCTTGAGGCCAAAATCTTCCAGTCTGTCTAGTACTTTGAACAGTCGACTCTCATGTTCCTCTAGGGAGCTAGCGAACACAACGACATCATCCAAGTACACCAGGCATTCTAGCAAATTCATGTCTCCCACCGCTCATTCCATCAGTCGCTGGAAGGTGGCTGGGGTGCCCGATATCCCCTGTGGCATTCTCAGGAATTCATAGAACCCCAAAGGACAGATGAAGGCTGTCTTCTCATGGTCCTCTGGAGCCATCGGAATCTGGTAATATCCACTACGAAGATCCAACACCGAGAACCATTTGCTCCCATTCAAACAATCCAGAGCATCTTGTATACAGGGCATGATGTATTGATTGGGGATGGTCCACTGATTCAGAGTTCGATAATCAACACACATTCTCACAGATCCATTCTTCTTATGCAATACCACAATGGGAGAAGCATATGGGCTCCTGGATTCTTGTATCACACCAGCCGCGAGTATTTCCTGCAAGTTTCTTCTCACATCGTCTATGTCTGCAGGGGCTAGACATAGAGACCTCTCTCGAAATGGCCATTAATTGTGCAGGCATATGTGATGCTCCGAACCCTGGACACATCCCACGTCCCACTCCTTCAATGAAAACACTTGATCTCTCTGGGCAAGTGTAACCCCCCTGCAAATGGGGGTTCCCAAAAGTCTTCCAGGAGCTTGCTAAGTGCTCTAAGTCTGGATGTTGTTTGGTGTTTAAGCCGTTTAGATGGCACTGCAGCGAGTGCTTTAGAGCTTCTGCATACTGTCTCTTTAAAAACTGTCTGCTTGCAGACATAATTAATTGGAATGGGGGGACTGTGTGTTACAATGCCCGAATCCCACCCTGAGCTGCGGTCTGATCGCTCTGTTTCTGCAGTCGCTAAGAGCACAGAGGGAGCCCATCTGAAAGATGCAACTGTTTTCCTGAAATCATTTAGAGCATTTGTAAGATTGCAGTTTGTCTAACCTGCCTTTATTGCAGCTGGGACTCTCTGTGTGTTGCCCCTCCGTTTTGGACCTAAACAGCTAATATGGGCCAATTGGGTTAGGGGAGCCCTAAAATGGAGACTGCCTGAGCCAACCAGAACTTGGACTCTCACCTGGAGCCTGCTTAAAAGGGGGAATGTATGGCAGGTGATGCTGGAAGCTGTAGTTTGGACCTTGGCGCCTTTTTGCACTAACAGAGGGAGCCCTGCAGTGATTGACAGTTGAATTCACCAACCGAACCTGTGTGGAGCCTAAGGGAAATGCCCTGAACTGTTCTTGGAGGGCCAGATGTGAGTTAACTGTGAAAGTAGTAGGAGCTCTGTTCTTCTGCGGCATGCTGTTCGTGTGGGAAGCGCAGGTAGGGTCCTGAAGTCGGCCTGTAGCTGTTAGCTAGTGCTCATCGGACTGTATCCGAATTTGTGGAGAAAAAGGAAGAAGTGTGGAGATCCAGGCTTGCCCATAGAAGACCGAAGATTTGCAGAAGTGCGATCGGCCTGTCGGGGACTCTGCTGCCGCATGTGGTCTCGAGTTTTGCAGTATTTGCGATCAGGATCAAGAAGCAGCTGCCTGATATAGTAATTCCCTTTACATATAAATGTGCCTAGTGTTTGTAGGGGTTCGCGATACCTTTTCCCCTTGTTCTGTGAGTTGTGAGCTGAAGCTGGAAGTTGGACTCAAAGCTAATCGGACTGCATCCGTCTGTTTCCAAGTCAGTTAGGCCCTGTCACAGGGGTCTCATCTCCATGCCCTGCTCATCCTGGCCATCCAGAGCCACCTCCTCAATTCAGCTCTCGGTTTGGGGTTTGTGAGTACAAATAGGGGTACCTCCCCTCACCTTCATTTAATCAAAGTGTGTCAACTGATTGTTTTGTGTGCTTCTGTTTGTGGACTGAGCCATCTGGCTCCGGATTATTATTTGTTTGTGCATATATTTTCTTCATACAGGGCCCCATCCAGCTGCACCAGCCGGCAACCCCGGACAATGGACCTGGCTAGCTCTCCCCCCCATCCTGGTTACCCAGAGAGTGACATTTTGGACCCTAAATATATGTGCACAGTACTGTGATTCAAACTTATCTAAACTAATCAACCTGATTACCCCCATCCCATGTTACTGTCCCCTGAATAAACTAGATTTGTTGTTGTTATACTATATACTGGCTGTAGTGTTAATGTATCTAGAACAGTATTGCAAATTGTTGTGTATGTTGTTTAACCTTGTTTTACAGGGGATCCTCCAGGACGGGCTTCAGAATTAGTCTTGAGGGTAAGTGGTATCTCTGTGTGTAAAAAGTGTGCATATGTGGGGTATTGGGAAGGTAACTCCCATGTATTGTGTGGGCCACTAGTGGGAACAAAGGGGGGGTCACAGTGTCCCAGAGGGCTGTACCCGAGCTAGCTTAACCACTACTAACCCTGACCTTTGGGTGGAGGCACCTGTCATAGAACCTAGGCCCCTCAACCTGTTAGTAGCCAAACAGGTAGGGATAGTAGCCCTTGGGATAGCGCCACCTGGGGGTTACACAAGTTTCTGGCTAATTCTAGTCTTCCATTCAGCTGGCAATGGGGAGTCACCAAAATCAAACAAGTCGGGAGTCACTCTATCTGTCTTGCCAGGGTGCTTGTTTCTGGGCAACACTGTAGTGTCTGTGCAGTGTACCATAGCTAGGGTGCATCCTCTGTTCACCTGGATCTCCCGATCTAACACATTATGAATCTGGACCATCACTCATTGTGCATAGGCATGAGCACAAGCTGGCAAGATACTGGGCTTAACCATTAATCCTTCCAGCAATTTTCCATCGCCTGGCGCGTCCAACATTAGTATTTTGTTCTTGACATCTTTGCGGAGGCGGACCTCCCCTTGAACGGTACACTGGGTGTTAGGGGCCAGTACCATTGAATCGGGATCCTTCTTCCACACGACCCCTACCGGTTCATCCTGGTCCACTCCCTTGGGGTTCTGCTGCAAATCATAGGCCCTCTTGATCAAAGCAGGAATTCTTAGGGCCCTCCCAGTCCGTCAAACTTGTTTCTCGAGACAGAGTTGTGCCAGTCTCCCAAACATATGGGCATTGGTCCCAATTAGCAGGGGAACCCCATCATACAGTCCAGTAGGGGGACACACTAAGGCCAGTGTCTCGACTTGCTCCTCTACACCAGTTACAGCTGCAGGAAATGACAACCAGAGGCAGACATATCCTAGGTAGGGATAAGACTTGTCGCTCAGCCCCTACACATGTAGGCCTTCCAGGGATTGTAAGGGCACAGCAGATAAGTGCATGTGTAACCCCTAGATGGCGCTATCCCAGGGGCTACTACCCCTGCCTGATTTGCCACTAACAGGTTGAGGGGCCTGGATCCAATGGCGGGTGCCTCCACCCAGAGGTCAGGGTTTGCAATAGTTAAACTAACTTGGTCACAGCCCTCTGGGACACTGCAACCCCTTTCTTCCCACTAGTGGCCCACACAATATATCAGAATTACCTTCACAGTATACACTTACCCCCAGGACTGGTTCCGCACTGGGACCTCCTGTGAAATGAGATACAGTGCAACAATCACAGTACAGTACTTTAACATAGACAAATACTCAGGCAGTACAACTTTGCTGAAACAAGCAGCTCTGATTTATTTAGGGGATATAACAAGGACAGGGGAAATCAGGTTAATTAGCTTATCACTCTAATAATCTATTTATGGCTCTGTGCACAGGCCTATCCCTATCAGTTACTGTCCCTGGGTACCCAAGCCCTAGTGGCTAGTCCAAACCGTGGCAGCTGGTAGGGCCCTTTCCACAGAGAAAAGGAAAATTAAACAGTCAGCAGTACAGTAATTCCATTTGGATTTAATGTGGCAATTCAACAGGAGCGACCCTGAATTAGTACTCACGACCTCCAAATAAGATAGGGTCCTTCAATGTCAGTAGGGCTCACTTGAGGTACACAAACCTCTTCACACATTTATATAAAAGAAAGCACTATACCAGGCAGGCTGCATCTGTATCCCGATCGCAATTACTGCACAATACCCGGGAGAACACACAGCAGATTCAGTTCCTGACAGACCAAAGTGCAATTTTCAGCAATTCTTCCAGTCTTCTACGGTGAGCCTGGTTTCTACTCTTCAGAGATCCTTTGATTCTTTTCACAGGACGGATTCAGTCCTAACAAGCTGCAGACCGAACTCTGGGCCTTACACACGTTTTTTGACTAAAACTGCACACTGAAAAGCACAGGGCTCCTTCCTTCTTCACTGCCAAAGCTCAACTGAAACTCCAACCGACAAAACCGGGCTCTTCCTTTGAGTTCCTCCCAGTTCTTGACTGGATTGGCTGTCACTCACAATAGACTGCTGCTGTTGGTCCAAAAAGGCACTGAAGTCTAAACTACATCTCCCAGAGTCACTGCCCATACAATCCTCTTGTGGCTGGCTCAGATTATGAGTCCAAGTTCTGATTCGTCCAAGGCACCATTTTAGAGCTAGCTTACCCCACACTGATTGGTCCAGTTCAGCAGTTCAAAACTAGAATGGGGAACTAGCAGACACAGTTCTGACTGCAAAGAAAGCAGGTTAGACAAACTGTAATTTTATTATTACTCTAAATAATTTCTGGCAAACAGTTACATCTTTCAGATAGGTTCCCTTTGCACTCCTAGTGACTGCAAAAATGAAGTGAATTGGCAGCAGCTCGAGTGGTACTCAGAGAAGCACACAGTCCCCCCATACAAAACTAATTATGTCTGCAAGCAGACAGCTCTTAAAGAGACAGTACCAGAGGCTCTAAAAACACTCACTGATAAATGGCTTAAATGCCAAACACCATTCAGGCTTGGAGCATTCAAGCAAGCTCCTGGAAGTCTTTTGGGAACCCCCATTTGCAGGGGGGTTACACATGTCATACCAGTCCTTAAATACAATGGTCACTTGCGACCCATTGTCCAGCACAGCCCGAGTAGGAATACCATTCACAGCCACAGTAGTCTCTATTGAAGGGCCCACTATTTTGGACCAGTCTGGAGGAACAGCAGCAGGGGCCTGGACAGATGATTTAGCCACATAGGGATCTGAGTTACTACTTCTTGAACCCTCACTGTGGTCATTTTGGGCACTCCTCGACTGCTGATTCGTTCTCTGAAGCTCTCCTTGAAGTCTGTATACAACTTTTTCTAGGTCTTTTGTGGACCGGCATTCTCTCTTCATGTGCCCATCCTTCCCACAATTATGGCAAAATATGTTTTCTGGGATTTGTGGTGGCCGAGGCATCACACTGGGAGCTGAGGCGGTGGTATTACCAACTGAAAACCTTGGTGCCATCTCTGTCTGCTGTGGGGTGAGCATTTGGAGACATCTCATCAATTCTCTTACTTTCATAGTCAAGACATTGAGTTTCGAGCTGCTGTCAGCAGGAGATGCCTGGGTGGACACCCCAACCCCCATAGCAGATGCAGTTGGATAATGGTCGGTGCCTGTACTTGCAGGAGCGGCCTCATAAAGAGACTGTTTTTTGTTTCCTGAACTCCCTCAGCAGTTCATCCCATGGCGGAACACCTCATTGGTTCTCACTGAAGGGCCTTCCGATGTCGTGATCACTTGGGCTGCTGCACCCTAGAATTACAATCCTCTTCATCTTCAACCTCCCGGAGTTCTTTTATCAAGTCACAATAGTCTGGTGGGTTACCCCTTCTATCTGGGAGCCTTAATTGAAGGAGCTGCAATTTAGAATGCTTTGCATGTTGCAGTATGTGCCCCAACCTCACATGGTTTAAGTCACTGGCGACTACTCCACCTTTTCAGTAAGCCTTCTGCAGTGCTCTTTCCAGATGAGTAACATATGCAGACAAACTTTCCCCTGGCCGTTGTTTTGTACCTTGAAATTTCCACATCATGTTCTTCCCTGACTCAATGCTCCCAAAATTGCTTTCGAGTGCAGATAGGTACTTCTGGGCAGATGCATCAGGGTTTGGGGACCTCAGAAATTTAATGGCCTCCAGGGTGGGACCCCTCAAACTTTCTATGCTCCATTTCTGTCTCTCAGCCTCCGCACACTGCCATTCAGGTACCAAGGGGGCAACACAATCTATCCAGGTCTCCCAATCATCCTTCCCTTGGGGGGTGGGGATGGTGCCGGAGAAGATTCTCAACCTTTGGGAAGAGTCGTGACTAATGGCAGGTACAGACATAGGAGCCAGCATTGGCATGGGCACAGAAGGAGGGGCAATAACGGTTGCTGGAGCGGAAGGGGGTGTTGGGGGAGGAACACCCCCAGGTGGCAGGAATAGTTTCTTTAAGTCCTCCACAGTTTTCCTTCCTCCAGCAACAACTTCATAAATTTCTCCTCAAAGTCTCAGATAGTGGGGGCTCACTCTCCCAGGGTCTTTACTGGTCTTTAGTTATCACTTCCAGGCAGTGAGGGCTTCTTCGGGGATGACAGTCCGTGGCACTTTGGAACTGTCTACTAGGTCCTTACACTCTACTAACGCCATGAAACTTTGGGTGAGCAGATTAGCCCGTCGACCCACCACCACAGGGTTTTGTAAACATTCAACTTGGAAAGTACTCCCTCTACAGTGTTCTTATTGGTACTCAGGGGAATATCCAGGATAAGTATACCATTTTGGGGGTCGATCTCCTGCCCAGTACACCACCTCACCAACTGGTGTACAGCCACTTCTGTTGGGGTAGCCATTTATTTTTAACAGCAGTTCACAAATGTGGCCACTAGGGGATGCTAATCCCAGCGGTGAGCCTCCAAGATGTAACCCTTAGGTGGCACTATCCCAAGGGCTACTTCTCCTGCCTGCTTAGCTATTAGCAGGTTAAGGGGCCTGAGTTCTGAAACGGGTGCCTCCACCCGGAGATTAGGGTTGGTAGTGGTCAAGCTAACCTGGGCACAGCCCTCCGGGACACTGTAACCCCCCCCCTTTCCCCTCTAGTGGCCTAAACACTGTACAATAATCACTTTCACAATACCCCTGGTACACCAGACAAGTACCCACACTGTTTGCACTTACCACCAAGGCTGGTTCCTCTGGCTCGACCCTGGGGACCCCCTGTAAAACAAGGTTATGCACAGCAAACAGCAACAGTACAGTACTTTGAGCACAAAGTGGAGCCACAGTCAGATTACATGCAGAAAAAGTTAGATCTGATTTATTCAGGGGACTTGAACAAGGGAGGGGCAAAATCAGGTTAATTAGCTAAAGGTTATATCAATCAAGCAGTTATGCATGCTTTGAGTCCCCCGACACAGTCCACCCTGGGTACCCACGGAGAAGAGATGGGCTAGCCAGGACTGTTGCCCGGGTTGCAGTTGGTTGGGGTCCTGTGATGGAAAACACAACATGCACAGTACACAATATTTGCAATCCGGAGCCAGAGGGCTCAGTTCGTAAAGGAAGCGAAACAACAGGACAATCAGATGACACACTCAGATTAAGCTGCTGTTGCAGGGAGCTACCCTGGTATTTACTCACAATACCCAAGACTGGACACAGGCTGCATGAAAATCGAGACTGCAGGTGGTGGATCTGAAATGGCAGGAGAAGCAGGGCCCACACAAGTCGCAGAGGCGTCGTTCCTGTTCAAGCGTGGAGCAGGGGGCTGATCCCTAGGCAGGTCTCTTGTCGATGGCTTCTCTGTGCAGTGGGTAATCTGGCTGGGCCAGTCTGGCAAGGCGACCAATGCGTGAAGACAAATTCGGATGCAGTCTATTTTGGCTGGAATAGCTTCAGCAAACAGAACACAGTTCACACAGGGGGAACTAACTCACAACCCACTAGGCAGCTTATAGCATTTACATGTGGGGAATTTACTGTACTAGGGAAAGCACTCCCGTCACAGTCGCAAAGTCTCTGCACACTGGGAGCTTAGGGTAGCTGGAACTCCTAACAGGCCGATCGCATTCAGCAAAATCTTCGGTCTCTTCAGGTTGAGCCTGGCCCACTTCAGTAGCTTACTTTAGTCACACAAACTTGGATTTAGTCCAAAGTGAATTCTCTTCTCTCCTCCTCAGGAGCAGCTGGCAGACATGCAAGCCAAAAACTCAGCCCTTTCACAGTTTTCCCATGCGAATCCACTCAGGATTGCTGCCCAAAATACACCTGAGCTCTTCTCATTTCAATTCCCAGCTCAGAACTAACTGAAAACTGCAAGCAGCCCGGGACTTCCCCAAGATCCAAAAGATTTGGTTGGCTGATTTGGCTGTCAACCCCCTTCAGTTGCAAAAAAGATATAAAAATTTCAAAACTACAGTTCCTACAGATTTTGACTTCAGCTACATTTTAGGTCCTACCAGAAATGATTGGTCCAATTTGCAGTCCAGGACCAAGATAGTGGAGATAAACAAAACAGTCCTTGCTATAAAGAAGGCAGGTTAGCCAAACTACATTATCATTATCACTCTAAATGATTTTCAGCAGATAGTTACATCTTTCAGCAGAGCTCCCTCTCAGATTACTTAGGCTGCAATCAGGCAGCTTTTAAATAGACAGTACACAGAGTCTATACAGGCTCTGGTAATCACATTTAAACTGCTAAAATGCAGGACACCAGCCTGGCAGTGAGCATTTAGGCAAGCTCAAGGAAGACTTTTTGGGAACCCTCATTTGTAAGGGGGTTACAATTAGCTTGTTACATCACTATACCTTTCAATATACTTCACATTACTACATCCATATTGACAATACATATGCATGTTTCATACAGGTAATGCTGATTCCACTATGATTAACACATTAGTAACATCACAATACTGCTTCAGGTAATAACTTACTGTACATTAAACGATGTAGGAGGGGACCCTTCCCTATCAGCTAACTTGGGGCTGGATGGAGCAGGGGCACCATACTGAGAAGGAAAAAGAATCAACCTGGAATTGGCCATTAAGCTCAGTTTGGATAGTGAGCTCTGAGAAATATAAACACCTTTGTGAACCACATTGAGAGGCAAATCCACTGGCCTCCCGGGAGAATCATAACTGAAGCGCAATACTGGCTTGACAGCTCGGCCAGTCTTTCTGGGGGGAACAGCCACGGTCTCTATACTTTCAGCATTAACTTTGGAGCTTTTAGTTTCTGTACATACTGCAGGTAGTTTTCGGCTCAGACCCCATCTGGAGAGACTCCAAAGCAGACGTCAACTGGCAGTTGGGCCTCTCTCCCAAACATGAGGCAGTAGGGGAAGAACCCAGTAGCATCATTTTTGGTGCAATTATACGCATATACCAAGGTGCTAATCTGCTGGCTCCACTAATGCTTGTCTTTTGAATGGAGGGTGCCACAGCATGTCTAGAAGGGTGCGGTTAAAATGTTCTGGTTAAGGGTCCCCCTGCAGGTGATATAGGGTGGTTCTTGACTTTGCACCCCCCACAGAGAGAGCATTTCTTTGATTAGCCTACTTTCAAAGTCTCTGCATTGGTCAGAGTGGATCCGCTGGGGGGCACCATAGTGGATGAAGAATTTTTCCACTAGCACCTTGGCCACGGTAGATGCTTTTTGATCTTTAGTTGGAAAAGCTAGTGCATACCACGTGAAATGATCCATAACAACTAACACATTGCCAATATTCCGTTGATCATGTTCTAAACACAAAATATCAATGCAGACCAGTTCCATGGGGGTGCTGGTAGTGATATTGACAAGGGGGGCAGCCCTCTGAGGCAGGGCCTTTTTTTGGAGGCAACAACTACAGGTCTTTACATGGTACTCAACATCGGCCCCCATCTTGGGCCAGTAGAATCAAGATCATACCAGGTCGAGAATCCTGTCAATATCGAGGTGCCCCATGTGATTGTGGAGGGACCTCTGTACCAAGTGTTTAAAGGCTGTGGGCAGTACCAATTGTTGCTTGTCTACTTGACCACTATGATCCACTGTCTCTCTGTATAACAACTGATTGAGTAACTTCAACCTGGGGCCTTCTTTAAACAATAGGGCAGTTCACAAGTCAGGGGAATGCAACTTAAACACATCTTTCCCCGCACGCAGGGCATCAAGTGCAGGTTGAATCATAGGATCTTGGGATTGAGCCCTCTGAATACTGTCATTGTCAAGTTGAAGTAGCGCACTAATATCTAGAGCAGAGAAATGGCACTAGGCAGCCGGTATGCAGGTATCAGGAGGGTCCAAGCAATCTACTAGACAGTCCACTGTGTCTGCAGACATCTGTTCATCTCTGTCAAACTTTTGGCACAATGCTCAGATGTCAGGTTCAGACAGCCTGACCCAATCACTCTTGGAAGCGGGCCTTTGTGACAGGGCGTCAGCATCAATATGGTTCAGTCCCGGTCTGTATTCGACAGCATCATCATAGGTTGATAAGGCAGAGAGCCACAGGTGCCCAGTGGCGTCTAACTTAGCTGAAGTCTGTACATAGGTCAACGGGTTATTGTCATTCTTCACCAGTATCTTTGCCCCATAGAGGTACTCATGAAACTGATCAACGATGGCCCATTTTAGGGCAAGGAACTCCAGCTTGTGCACAGGATAATTTCTCTCCGACTGGGTCAGGCTCCTGCTGGCAAAAGCGACCGGTCTCAAACCCTCCTCATGGTCTTGATACAGCACAGCTCCTAGGCCCTGCAGACTAGCATCTGTATGCAGCACATAGGGCTTGGTAGGGTCAGCATAGGTGAGGATGGGGGCATGGGTGAGCTGCTATATGACTTCGTGGAAGGCTGCTTCACATTCGGGTGTCCAGAAGGGCCCAAAAGGTTCACCTGTGTGGAAGTGCACTTTCTCTGGTTCTTTGACAGCTCCTTTCTTGTATTTACGGTTGGTAGGGGGGTTAACCCTGGGTAAGATTCAGGACAGGTGAATCATCTTTGAATAGTCTTTTATGAACCTACGGTAGTAGCCACAGAACCCCAGAAAACGTTGCAGTTCTTTCAAGTTATGGGGCTGGGACTAAGTAGTCAGTGACTCAACCTTACTGGGATCGGTCTCTATTCCTTCTGCAGATACTATGTGCCCCACGTTCTTCATGGAGGTTTGAAAAAACTGGCACTTGTCGATGGACAGCTTGAGGCCGAAGTCTACCAATCGGTCCAGCACTTTAAACAGTCGGGTCTCATGCTCCTCTAATGTGTGTCCGAACACAATGACATCATATAGGTGCACTAGACATTCCAGCAAGTTCATATCTCCCACCGCACGTTCCATCAGTCACTGAAAGGTGGCTGGGGTGCCCGAAATCCCCTGTGGAATTCTCAGGTATTCTTAGAACCCCAAAGGACAGATGAAGGCTGTTTTCTCATGGCCCTCCAGGGCCAATGGAATCTGGTAATATCCGCTGTGAAGATCTAATACTGAGAACCATTTGCTCCCATTCAAGCAGTCCAGGGCGTCTTTTATACAGGATATGGTGTATTGATCTGGAACGGTCCGCCAGTTCAGGGTTCGATAATCAACACACATCCTCACCGACCCATTCTTCTTATGCACAACCACAATGGGAGAGTCATATGGGCTCCTTGATTCCTGTATCAAGCGAGCAGCGAGCATTTCCTGCAGGTGTCTCCTCACATCATCTATGTCCACTGGGGTGAGGCATCGGTATCTCTCTCAAAATGGCCGGTCATCATGCAGGCGTATATGATGCTCTGCACCCTGGACACACCCCACGTCCCATTCCTTTAACGAAAACACTTGGTCTCTCTGGGCGAGTTTCTTGCTAATCCTAGCCTTCCATTCAGCTGGCAGTGGGGAATCACCAAAGTCAAATAAGTCCGGGGTAACTCTCTCCTTTTGGCCAGAGTACTTGTTATTGGGTAATACTGCAGTGTCTGTGCAGTGTGCTGTAGCTAGAGTGCACCCTCTGTTCATCCAGACCTCCCAAGCTGACACATTACAAATCTGGACCATCACTCGTCGTGCGTAAGTATGGGCATGGGCAGGCAAGATGCTGGGTTTAACCAATAATCCTTCTGGCAACTTTCCATCACCTGGTGCATACAACATTAATATTTTGTTCTTTACGTTTCTCTTTAGGCGGACTTCTCCATGGATTGTGCACTGGGCATTGGGGGCCAATACCAAGGAATCAGGTTCCTTTTTCCACACTGTCCCCACTGGCTCATCTGGGTCTTCTTCATTGGGTTTCTGTTGTAAGTTATATGCCCTTTTTACTAAGGCTGGAATTCTTAGGGCCTGTCCAGTCAGTTGCCCTTGTTTCTCATGGCAGAGTTGTGCTAGTCTCCCAAACATGTGGGCGTTTGTTCCAATTAATAGGGGAACCCCATCGTACAGTCCAGTGGGGGGACACATTAGGGCCAGTGTCTCTACTTCCTCCTCTATACCAGTTAGAGTTGCAGGAAAAGACAACCAGAGGCGGACATATCCCAGGTAGGGATAAGACTTGTCGCTCAGCCCCCACACATGTAGGCCTTCCAGAGATTGTAATGGCACATCAGATAAGTGTTTGTCATACCAGTCCTGAAATACAATGGTCACTTGCGGCCCACTGTCAAGCACAGCCCGAGTAAGAATACCATTCACAGCCACAATAGTCTTCATTGAAGGGCTCACTATTTTGGACCAGTCTGGGGGGCAACAGCAGGGGCCTGGACAGATGATTTAGCCACAGAGGGGTTTGAGTTAGGATGGCCGAAGCCTTCACTGTGGTCATTTCATGCCCCCCTTGACCACTGACTCGTTTTCTGAAGCTCTCCTTGAAGCCAGTTCACCACTTTCTCTTAGTCCTTCTGAGACCGGCATTCCCTCTTTATATGGCCATCCTTGCCGCAGTTGTGACAAATGACAGGCTCTCGGGGCATCCTTGGGGAAAACTTAGCAGGGGATGCTGGAGCATCAACAGGAGATTGTGATCTGACTTCTGCTGGTAGTGTACCATGTCTCAAAAGTTCCTCTAGGGTGGCAGTCAATTCCTTGAGCTCAGCCGAGAAGTCACCCTCGGCAGAGGATGCCTGAGCGTGCACCCCCACACCCATAACAGTCATGTCCTGACAGGGGCCAGGGTTTCTGTCAGCAGGGGATACCTCAGCAAATGCACCCAGTTGTACTTTTCTGACTTCCTTCAGCAACTCCTTAGCCCACGGCGGGACACTCGTAGTGGTTTCCATTTCGGAAGGGCCTTCTGGTGCCATTTTCACTTGGGCTGCACTCACCCCATAATTACAATCTCCCTCTTCACCCTCTACCTCCTGGAGTTCTTTTATCAAGTCACAGTAGTCAGGTGGGTTACCTGTCCTATCCTGGAGCCTTAACTGGATGATCTGCAGTTTAGAATGCTTGGCATGTTGCAGTATGTGCCCCAATCTCACACAGTTTAAATCACTGGTGGCTACCCCACCTTTCTGGTAAGCTTTCTGCAGAGCTCTTTTTAGGCGAGTAACTTACACAGACAAACTTTCCCCATTCCATTGTTTGGTACCTTGGAATTCCACATCAAAGTCTCCCCTGACTCAGTGCTCCCAAAATTGCCTCCAAGTACAGATGGGTACTTCTGAGCAGATGCATTAGGGTTTGTGGAACTCAAAATGTAATGGCTTCAGGGGTGAGGCCCCTCAAACTTTCTATGATTATTTTCCACTTCTCAGCCTCTGCACACTGCCACTCAGGTACCAAGGGGGCAACTTGGTCGATCCAGGTCTCCCAGTCATCCTCCCCCTGAGGGGTGGGGAGGGTGCCCGAGAAGATTCTCAGCCTTCGGTGGGAGTCGTGGCTAACAGCGGGTACAGATATAGGGGCCAGCATTGGCATGGGCACAGAAGTTGGGGCAGTGACAGGTGCTGGAGTGGAAGGGGGTTTTGGGGAAGGAACGCCCCCAGGTGGCAGGAATAGTTTCTTAAAGTACTCTATGGTTTTCCCTTCCTCCAGCAACAACTTAGCAAATTTCTCCTCAAAAGTCTCAGATAATGGTGGGAGCTCATCCTCTAAGGGATCCTTATTATCTTTGGTTATCACCCTCCAGGCAGCTGGGAACTCTTCTGGAGTGATAGTCTGGGGCACTGTTGAACTCTCTAGGGGTTCGCAACACTCCGCCAAGGCCATGAGAGTTTGGATGGTTAAATCAGCCTGTCGACCCACCACTACAGCTTTTTTCAAACATTCAACTTTAGAAAGTGCCCCTTCAACAGTGTCCTTACTAATGCCCATAGGTATATCCAGTATTAGCAAAGCATTATGGGAGTCAATCTCTTGACCCGTACACTATCTCACCAACTGGTGCACAGCCACTTCTGTTAGGGTAGCCATTTATGATTGACAATAATTCATAATTTCGGCCACTAGAAGACACAAAATCCCAGCGGTGAGCCTCCAAGATGTAACCCCTAGGTGGCACTATCCCAAGGGCTACTACCTCTGCCTGCTTGGCTACTAGCAGGTTAAGGGGCCTGGGTAATGAAACAGTTGCCTCCACCCGGAGGTCAGGGTTGTTAGTAGTCAAGCTAATCTGGGCACAGCTCTCCGGGACACTGTAGCCCCCTCTCTTTCCCTTCTAGTGGCCTGAACAATATATAGAGAATAATGGATGGGTAGGTGGTTATAACAAGGATTTTTCACCCTCCCAAGGGGTGGGATACCAAGGGTGTGTGTAAAATCTGAGTTTTACACACCTACCCATCTTTTATTTTGTATAATTGCTGGGGATCATTTTTTCTCCACAGCAATTACACAAAATAAATGTATCTGTGATCGGAGCTGAGCTGCAGACTGTTGGAATTTCAGCATGTTCTGTGGTGGCTCGGCTCCTTTTGTAAAACCATTTGACACTATTTTTTTTTTTTTTACATTTTCGAGTGAAAATACGACTTTGTGGCCAGTTATATATATATATATATATATTTTTTTAAAAAGAACTTGCCACCGAGTGCTACATAGTGTTGAGGAGTGGGACAGCAGCGAAAGGCAGAGCAGAGAAGTGGAAGTTGATTAGCACGCGGTACATCCTGAGAGTAAAGTTTCTTTCTTTTTTATTTAAGAAGCAGCATTCTTTATAACTGTGGAAATTAGTTTTTTTGTTTTTTTTAGGGCACATGCTGACACCAAGTTTTGGTCCGTGAATATCCAGTGTCAGGAGTCGCAGGGAAACAGGGAAGAGACAGAGTTGGCGCATGCCCAGTACAGGGGAAACCGGGCGTGTGAATGTCGTTATAACCAGCTGGTTATAATGATAGAATAATAACCTGGCTTCCCTATGGGAAAAATTTTTACCCAGTTATTATACAATAATTACTTTCACAATGACCCATATTCACCAGGCAATTACCCACACTGTTTGCACTTACCACCAGGGCTGGTTCCTCTAGCTTGACCCTGGGGACCTCCTGTAAAACAAGGATAAGTACAGTAAATAACAACAGTACAATACTTTTGGCACAAACTGGAACCATAGTCAGATTACATGCAAACAAAGTTCAATCTGATTTATTCAGGGGACTTGAACAAGTGAGGGGCGTAATCAGGTTGATTTGCTTAACAGCTATATTAATCAAACAGTTATGCATGCAATTCAGAGTCCCTACACAGTCACACACTCTGTGTACCCAGGTAGGACAACAGTGGGCTAGCCAGGAACGTTGCAGCTGGTTGGGGCCCTGTGATGGAAGAAAGCAACATGCACAACACACACTATTTGTAATCTGGAGCCGGAGGGCTTAGTCCGTGAAAGAAAAGGCAACAAGATAAACAGATGACAACATTTTTAGATTTAGCTGTTGTTGCAGGGAGCTACCCTGATGTTTACTCACAATACCCAATACTGGACACAGGCAGGATAAAATCGAGACTGCAGGCTGTTGAACTGGAGTGCCCGGAGAAGCAGGGCCCACACGAATCACTGAGGCGTCGTTCCTGTTCAAGGCATTGAGCAGGGGGCTGATCCCCATGCCGGTTTCTCGTCGATGACTTTCTCTGCGTAGCAGGTATTCTGGCTGGGCCCGTGTAGCAGGGCCCAGGCAAATGGAAATGGATACGGATTCAGTCTGTGGAGTTGGATACAGCCTCCAGCAAGCAAAACACAGTTCAGACACACAGTAGGGAGCCAAATCACGACCCACTACAAGCACATAGCACATTCACATGTAACGAAATTCCACTGTACTAGGAAAATGGCTCTCTGGTCGCAATTACAGAGTCTCTGCACAATCTGGGAGATCAGAGGTAGCTGGAAGTCCTGACAGGTTGATTGCATTCAGCAAATCTTCGGTCTTCTTCGGGTTAAAGCCTGGTCACAATTCAGTGGCTTAATTCGCTCTCCAAACTCGGATTCAGTCTGAAAAAAGCACAAGTCCACTCTCAGGAACAGCAGGCAGGCATACAGGCCAAACTCGGACCTTTCCACAGTTCTCCCATGCGAATCCACTATGGATTGCTGCTTGAACTATCTCGAGCTGTTACTTCTTCACTTCCCAAATTAAATCTAACTGAAACTGCAAGCAGTGTGGGACTTTCCCCAAGATCCAAAAGGTTCGGTTGGCTGATCTGTCTGTCAGTCACAACAAGGGCTCCCCCTCCAGGTTATTTTAGGCGCCAAAAGCCCAAAACTTCAATTCCTACAAGTCCTGGCCCCACCAAGCCCTGTAGGCAGGCTCCATTTTAGAGTCCCAATGTACTGATTGATTCTGATAGTCCAGGACCAAGATGATGGAAACAAACAGAACTGTCCATGCTGCAAAGAAGGCAGGTTAGAACAAACTGCAATATTATTACTACTCTAACAAATTATCAGCAAATAAGTACATCTTCTAACAGAGCGCCCTCTCAGATTAATTATGACTGCAATCCAAGCAGCTCTTAAAGAGACAGTACACAGAGGCTATACAGGCACTCTCTGGCAATACAATTAAACTGCTAAAACGCAGGACACCAGCCTGGCAGTGAGCATTTAAGCAAGCTAAAGGAAGACTTTTCAGGAGCCCTCATTTGTAGGGGGGTTACATGTATACTGTTGGCACTCACATAGGAAGCAAGTTCATCTTGTTTGCCCCCCCCAGCCGCATGTCAGTGACTATACCCAGTTTGAGTATGTATGGACATCCACACTTAATAGCAAGAATGTTACCCCTACACATGCTGTGTAACCCTCAATGCAGTTCTCCCAGAGGGATCTGTCTAGTCCTCTTTGAAAGCCTGAAAGATGCTAACTGCCACAACCTCACTGGGTAGGCATTTCCACATAGTAACCACCCTCTGTGTAAAATAATGCTCTGAATGTTTCTTCCTGTCCTGCCTCCCCTTTAGTTTGCGCACATGCCCTGTAGTTCTGCTTGCTCTCACCAGCGCAAACATTTGTATATACCCCGCATTAGTATTTGGAACACAGTGATCACGTCCCTCACAGCCTTTTCTTTTCCCTGTAGCTCTTGCCTCCTAAGCCACTAATCAGCTTGGTGTGCCTGTTCTGGGCTCTCTTGAACTCTTCTTCAATGTCCTTTCTGTACTACAGTAACAATGGTACATGTTAACCCCAAAGTCAGGTACACCCAGCTTTGGGCACCAGAAGGGAATGAAGGTTACATTTAAAAAAATATTTTCTGCCTGAAAAATTGGCACAACAGTGCTAGCCAGACTGCTGTACCCCACAATCTCCTGTTCATGCGGGCCAGGGAATTCTCTTGCTAGTGGACCTGAGCCTCCGAATGGAAGCCTAGAGTTGTGCCCAGCTCACTCCATCTGCCACTGAATAAAGCACCACACCTGCAGATGGGGGTAGTCAGGGTAAATGAATGCCACCCACCAGCTTACAGAGTGCCATAGGGGAACACAGTGTTACAGACCAGCTATGCATGAATCATTCATATGGCAGCCCACTTTCAGGGTTAGGTCCTAAATGTTGTTCCCTACATACCTCCTTAGTGATGGGACCTCACCGACTACAACACAGTAAATAACCAAGAGAAGCCAGTCATCCTTCTGCCAGATTGGCCACATGTATCTTGATATGAAGAGTGCAACTCAGAGCGCATATACTGCAAAGGGTGAAAATCAGCTCCTCACCGTATGCTAAAATGGTTACCATGTCAAAACGCAACATCTGGCATAAGCACGGTTTGGACTGGCTATGCAGTGCATGGACATGCATGACCTTAGTGAATACTTAGAATGCTCTCTCAGTGTGCAGCTCCAAGATTTAGGGCATCCCTGAGGTTAAAAATATTGTTGCATAATTGTTTATTTTCCTTCTGACCTTTACAAAGTTTAAAACCTTTTGCGATATGAGATGCAACATAAGACGGTATTGTATGGTGTGGCATGGCATGGCATGACATGGTATGGTATGGTATGGTATGGTAGGGTTCAGTACTGTATGGTATGGTATGGTTTGGTGTGGTACGGTATGGTATGGCATGGCATGGTATGGTATGGTATGGTACGGTATAGCATGATATGGTATGTATGGTATGATATGGTATGGCGTGGCATGGCGTGGTATGGTATACCATGATAACATATTCCTTTACAAATAACTGCTGTCTAATCCCCTCATGTACAAACAATAAGAAACATAAAATAAGTGGTACTGAGGCACAAACAAGAGTAAGATTAATGTAATCCTTAACCGTACAGTGTGATATCTTACCGAAACTGATTTGTTAGCAGAGGGAAGGATTTGATTCAGCTTGCCTGTCACCCAGCAAGGTGATAATGAGCAGGAATGGAAAAACATATTGCACTGTATTGTATAGCAATTGCTAATTATTATGTGATGAGCTGCCAGTCTCTGGGTAACCCCACCCAGTGAGGGGTCTACATTCCCTGGACAAACTGCATGCTGTATTTGTTCTATCTGTCTCTGTCTTTGGGGTGGGGGGGGGAGCAGGAGGAAGTGCTAAGTGAGAAGGCATACCGAACAGCTGAGATGGACTAGACAGCTCCTGTAAGCACCAAGAAGCATGGTATGCGTTACTAAAGGGCTCTCAATTTATACCTTGTAAGGACAGCATACTTTATGCTTTGGCACAGAGTTTTGCTATATTTGTGCTTTTACAGCTGCTAAAGGTGTTTTGCTCCATTTCTGCTCCGAGGTCATAGAAGAAAGTTGCCAGCCTCTCTTACAGTACCTAATGCTGCGTCTGTGCTGCTGCATAGACGAAACTGCAAGGCATGCTCAGCCACCTGAAACAGTACTGAAAGCAGCAGTGCACGTTAATGTAACTCCCCTCTGGGTTGCTACACATTTAAGACTCCCTTGCTACTTGCACATATAAGGCATTTAAAGCTGCTGGATTCGACACTGCTATTTATTTATTTATTTATTGAAGTAATCAGTTTTACAACCTTTGAGTCAGAGACTCGTTTACAAAGGTACCTTGTCATGTGGGTGGGGGAGACAACAATAAGTGCAGTTATAGACAGAGGTTACATACAGGTGAGATACATACATACGTTGAGTTACACGATCATTATATACACACAAGTTATTATATACACACAAGTTATTACAGCTGCAGTTGACTAGCAGTTGCCAGTCATCGGACTTGGGGGGTGTTTGAGACAGGGTTGTGTTCCACTACAGGCAATTACAGCACCGGCTGTTGATGATATGTCTCGGAGGGCTATTTTTGAACCGGCCCAACCTCGGGGATTTTTGATATTCCCTCAGGAAGGTTGTTAAACCAGGTCGGAGCTTTATGATGGAAGGATCTTTGGCAGAGAGAGTCCTTGCCCTGGGTACCAGGAAGGTGGCTTTGGTAGAGTTACGGGTATGCACCAGTTGGACGGCTGGTTGCAGGGATGCGGAGACTCTGATGGGCATAACCCAGATAGTGCTTTTTGCCAGAAGGCAGGTGTGGTATTTCAATCGTTCTTCAAGAGTGAGTATGTTGGTGGCAGTGTAAAGCAGGCAAGTGTGAGTTCTGCTGTGTCGCCGGTCAAGGAGCCTACAGGCTTTGTTAATAGAGGTCTGGACTTTAGTCAGAGCGGACAGATCTGCTGCTGCAGATACTGAAGGCCGTAGGCCGCCAAGGACAGCACAGATGAGGGTGATGGGCAATTTTAAGGCAGGTTCTTGGGAGGCAGTCTGTGGCGGTAGAGGAGCCCGATCCTGGAGTTCATGGCTGAGGACAGGGTTTTTAGGTGGGCGTGGAAAGTAAAGCCTGCATCAAAAGTGATGCCCAAATACTTATATGTTGTTACCTGTTCAAGTGGGAGGAGTGTGCTAGGGGTGATGAGAAGGGGAGTGTCCTTGGCATTGTTTTGCCGATGTGCGAACAGCATTGATTTTGTTTTTTTCAGGTTCAGGACTAGCCGATGGTTACTGAACCATTTTTCAGCTTGGAGGAAGGTGCTTTGCAGCGTGCTTTGGAGTTGGAGAGGGTCTGAGTGTGTTGCTAGGATCACCGCATCATCCGCGTAAAGCAGTATTTTGTTGGGAGCAGGAGCTTGGGAGGGTGTTTAGGAAGAGACTGAAAGAGTGGGTCCAAGGATGGAGCCTTGGGACCCCTGAGAGTACTGGTAGGCTGGTGGACAAGGTCCTATTTAGCTTAACTCTTTGGGATCTGTTGTGCAGGTAGCTTGAGAACCAATTTAGGGGCCAGATGAAAATCCCAGTTGGTTAAGGGAGTTTAACAGCAGGTGGCACACAGTATCAAAGGCCTTTGATAGGTCGATGAAAACTGCCCCTGCAAATTGACCTTCATCAAGCGAGAGTGTATATGGTGGGAGAATTCCAGAAGGGCAGTGGATGTGCTGTGCCAGGACGAAACCCATGCTGCTCAGGACATAGGATGTTGTATTTAGACAGGTATTCCATTAGCTGGGTGGATACTATTTTTCCAAGGCTTTGGAGAGGGGGAAGGATGGAGATGGGTCTGTAGTTATTTGGTATTGTATGGTCCCCAGACTTATGGATGGGGTGACTCGGCCTCTTCCATGCTTCCGGAATTGGCCAAGGCATAGGGATCTATTAACATACACGTGAGGGGGATTAACATGACTCTAGCGTGAGGCCAAGTATCCTGGAGTCAAGAGGATGATTACTTGGATTTTATGAGGCGAGAGATTTTAGTAGGAAAGGTTTGGCATCATGGGGTGAGATTGTCCGAAGTGGAATGGGGGCCAGGAGGCGAGTGTGTGGGGGCAAGGGACAGGGTCAAAGAATTGGGCAGGGAGAACTGCACTTAAGTCCGTGAAAGTTTTATTAAGGCAATCATGCATATATGATTGGTCTGTCGAGACTGCCCCATTTGAGACAATCTGAGACGGAGGGGAGGGCGGTTTTGCCATTCAGTTCTTTAATATTGTCCCAGAAGGCTCTGGTTGAGCCCCAGGAGGATGTCAGAGCAGCCTGATAGTGTCTAGCTTTCGCTTGCTTGACGCCCAGGTGCATTGGTTGGTAGCTGCTCTATAGGCTTGCCTGTCTGCCACCCTACCAGACTCATTTGCTATGTGCCAAAGATTGTCTCTCTGTTTTAGTTGCTGGATCAGTGCGGAGGATATCCATGCTGCGCCTGCTTTTTTCTTTCTAGGTGTGGTGATGGGGGCAAATAGGTCGCAGGCATTGTTGAAGGCCCTGGTGAGGTAGGTTAAAGCAGAGTTTATGTCAGATGCTAGGGTCATTGGAGTCCAATCGACTTGTGCGAGGTGATGTTTGAGGTTGTCAAGACCCTGGGAGAAATTCATGCATTTAGGGTGCTGCAGTGCTCCGGCTGTGTGTGGGGAGCACCAGAAGCAGATGACAGGGAGTGGTCGCTATGAGTCCGATAGGACTTCTACAGAATCCAACTTGTGTGGCCGGTTGGAAAGAACTATGTCAAGGAGAGAGCTAGTTCCCTTCGCTTGGTTAAGTCTGGTGGGCTGGGTGACCATTTGAGACAGGTCAAGGGCTGCAAGCTCGTCCTTTAAATTGTCAGACGAGGGGCTGAGCCAGTTGGTGTTTAGGTCTCCCAAGATCAATTGTTCAGCTTTTTGAGGTAGGGTAGGCTATGTCAGTGACTTGACCAGGGATCGCACAATCTGTGTGCCAACCAAACCGAGCATGACTTTTGCACCTGTGCAGGATTGGTTCAGGGTGTAAATATAAGTTTGGACTTTGTGCTTTCTGTGTATTAGTACTTTTGTGGAAACTGCCATTGTGACTATATAGCAATGTTTGCCACCCTTTGTGTCAACTAATCAGGAATGTTTGCCAACTCAGGGAGCCACAGGGGCTCATGGACTTCAGATGGATTTAATTCAGGCGCTTTTCCCAGTCGTCAACTGCCTGTCAAGTGGAAGACCTCATGGATTGCCTGTCCATGTCAATAGCTCAGTGGACCAGTCAGTGTTGACCTTTCCCACTTGAAGAGCAGGGAATGTTTTGAAACAGAAACATAGAAGTTGCCAGCAGATAAGGACTGCTTAGCCTACCTAATCTGCCCATTTTTCTCTGAAACATAGAAACATAGACTTTGACGGCAGATAAGGACCGCTTGGCCCGCCTAGTCTGCCCATTTCCCTAGCTACTGGATAAGCTGCAGATCCTAGTTAACCAACAGCCTATTTCTTCCTACCCCCACAAGAATTGTCTTATGTCTGTCCCATGCATTCTTGAATTCTCCTACAGTTTTAGACCCCACAACCTCCTCAGGAAGGTGGTTCCATGCGTCCACCACCCTCTCTGTGAAAAAAATACTTCCTCACATTGCCCCTGAGCCGTCCCCCCATTATCTTCAAATTGTGCACCCCCTTGTTCTTGCACATCTCTTTTTCTGAAAGATGCTACCCTCTTGGACTTTGTTGATTCCACTGAAGTACAGGTACTTAAAAGTTTCAATCATGTCCCCCCTCTCCCTCCTTTCCTCTAGGGTATACATATTAAGCTCCTTTAGTCTCTCCTCATACGGCTTCTCTTGCAGACCCTGCATCATTTTAGTTGCCCTACTCTGGACTGCCTCTATCCTGTCTATGTCCTTGCGGAGATGGGGTCTTCAGAACTGGACACAGTATTCCAGATGGGGTCTCACCAACTGTCTGTACAGAGGGATAACAACTTCTTCACCTGCCTATTGTATCACAGTAGATCCTACCTGATCTCTGACTCATTCACTCACCCCACTTCCCTTTCCTTAAAATTCCCTTATGTCTATACCATGCATTCTTGAACCCCACCACTGTCACCCCCACCATCTTAACTAGAAGACTGTTCCAGAAATCCACAGCTCTTTCTGTGAAGAAGTAATTCATCGTGTGTCTCCAGAACCTACTCCCCTCCAACTTTCTATCGTAACCTATTGTCCTTGAGCGCCTTTTTTTTCTAAAACATATTTCCCTCCTGTACCTTATTTACCCAGCTGAGGTATTTAAAGGTCTCTATCATGTCCCCTCTCTTCCTTCTCTCTTCCAGTGTATACATATTTAGGTCCATAAGTCTCTCCTCATAGGGCTTCTGATGCAGACCCCGTATCATTTTAGTTGCCCTCCTCTGAACCACCTCCACTCTGTCTATATCTCTCTGGTGATGTGGTCTCCAGAACTGCAGCCAGCTCTGTCTAAACTCTTAAAGACAGCAGACTTATCAAGTGCAGCTGAAAGCTGTACTGCAACAGATTGCCTGTCTGCTATTTAAGTCCTGTGTGTTTGCAAGCAGATCCCCTACTTCGAGAAAAGGGGGCATTCTTGTGCTAGCCAGGCATGCTTGTGACATTGAACACTGGTACCGTAGAGAGTAAGCGCCACAGCCAAACAACCACCCAAGCTATGCGGCATGCACTCATCGGGCACAAGGTCATCTTCCGCTCCATGGGACTACATGCCTTGGTGTGGATGGTGGTGCAGATCCTAGTGGCCTAATCCAGTGGAGAACAGCTGAACCTCTGAGCTGCTCAAGTGCATTGCCATTACAGACACACAGTGAGAGAGTGAAAGGGAGAGACCAAGGAGAGACCCCAACCGACCACATGAAAGGGATTGCCACAGGTTTTGAGAGCAAACCCCTGCCTAGCGAGGGGAAATCCCAGAACAACTGAGACATGAGTAAGAACAGGGCTTGCCCCAAATGGGAATTGGACAATAATTACAAACTCATTTATTGAATTTGGCTAGCTGGCCAGGAGTTTACAAATACCTTCCTTTGAGGACTGGATCTGTCATTTACAATTGCATGGCCTTTGCATAGCGGGTGTTCACCAGTTCACTAAGCATTGCTAATCTTTTATTTTAAAGCACACCACGACTGGCTGACCATGTGTAACGGCAGCAGGCCCAGACCAGTTCCACAGCTGGGTACCCAGTACCATGTGGGAGCTCCCTTGAGGGGTTTTAAAGGGAAAGCCCCAATACCAGTGGGGAAAAGGCAGCACCTCCAGTACAGGAGAACAAAAATGTCACACTGTATTGTGCACTGTGGTGTATGGGTGGGCTGTGTCTGAGGGCTTTGTATGGACTGGAATTGTTAGTTACAGCCCAGGGAGACATTTAATTTAGCTGTGCCCTGCAAGACACTGAAGAATGGCCACTGGTATTGGGCTGGTCCTGCATTATAAATAATGTTGAAAAGTGGGAAAATCCATAATAAAAGGAGAACTTCTTCTGTTATTTCAAATTAAAAAAAAACTATTAAATCAGATTTATAATGGCAAAAAAGGGTATTTTTTGTCCCCTGGCACTGTGCATCCCCACCAGAGGCCAGCCACCCCAACTCTGTCTCCCTGATTTTCCACCAGGACTTACCATCGCACAAAGGCTATATAGCCTGGGGATTCTGTTAGGTGCAGAGGCACTGGCTGGCTGGAAAGCAGTGGTCACCCAGCAATCCATTTTCCCCAAGTTTTTCTAACTTATTCTACATAGGAATGAACGTGCAGTGCCGCTCAGATATTCCCATGCACGCTACTGTACGTGGGACGTTAGCAACTGGTACTCCATCCCCCAACCCACCCCCATCCTGACAATCCCTGGCTGCCATACCCCCAGCCATCACTAGAGGCCAGACTAACACCAGGCACTGTAACCCTCCCTCCTTGGGAGAGGTGAGCAGTCCTCCGGATGCTCTAGCCTCTCCAACTCCAGGTGACCCCCGGCGTCCCAGGTATGTTCCCGAGCCCTGGTTGCCAGAGTGGTGGCAGATGAGGTGAAAGTGCTTCAACTCTCCATGCCTCTGGGCCAGTTATTGGGCATGTTATAAGACCGGAGATAAGGGGCAATGTAAAACAGAATAAAAAAACATAAGTCAAATCTTTCACCATAACATGCACTGCTGCTGTAAGTCTGTCTTTGCCTTGGTCCATCCAACAGACCTACCAACCCTTGTGAAAGACCTTGTGCACCTCGGTCATCACAGGTGCTTTACTGGAATAAACTGTGCTTTCCTAACAAGTGCTTGAGTTTTATTTTGTATGTATATTCAGTAAAGGTAACATAAAATAAATGCAAACATGTATAAACCAATACACTCAAAATCTGAAAGCAATGACAGCTCATAACAGAATGGAAAACATGGTTTGCACTGATTCTGAGGGTCAGTAGATATTCCCACCACTCTTTTCAGTGTGCTATGTTCATTAACACTCCCTCAAGCATATTTTCAGTGTTATACAAGGGCAATGAAGATGTAGTCCCCTGTGTAAGTAATAACACACAGCAGGGTGTGAGTTGGTACCATGAATCCCTGTTTAAAGAAGAACCAGTCTAAATTTTCATGCTGATTTTCATATACATCCAGTGATGTTTTGCAATATGGGGGTGGGAGCGGGGCATGTATGATTTCATATTTCCTTGAAACCATACCTGACTTTCTTGACAATGCCCTTTTTGGGTATACCTTGCCTCCGTGATTTTATGCTGAGGTTCTTTGTCTTGTTAGGGAGTAAACTGTGCTCTAATAACCCACTAAATGGGTAGGCTCCAGCCATGAGGTGAATCTTCAGTAGCCTGTTGAGTGGATGCAGAACACAATCTACACACTTTGGAATGTATTGCTGCACTTATAGAAAAAGCTAATTAAGACTTTTTTTTAATATAAGAAAACCCTAAAAGACAAAATATAGTTACTAGGGTGCCAGAAACGTCCTAAATGTGGGTTGTGCTCCATTATAAGTCTTATTAATTATTCAATACACCTCTGATTGACTGCTGTAACTTGATCTCCTAGAAAACTTCTGGTACAGCTCAGTGTGACACAGTGTGATTGGGTGGCACATTTTTCTTTCTTTTAATACTTGAGGGTGGGTTTAAACATATGCTGAGCCTGATAATTGCATTAAAGCCCTTACAAGTGGACATTTCCAGAGGTAAACCTCTGGAATGGAGTTAATGGCCCTGAGCTTCACCTTGGGCTATTCTCCATCCTCCTTGAAATGTCCACTTGTTTGGGAATTATTTAAGATAACCCAAGGTCATGTGATTATGATTTTCTCAACCGATTTTAGTTGTGGGAGTTTTGGTACAGTCATTTTCCCCTGCCTGGTGAGCAGGGTAAAACAACTTGATATGACCCAAAGTTTTTTAAAGGATGGGGCTCTATTTCCTGTGGAGAGTCATTTGGTCTGAGAGCAGAATACAGCAGTTTAGGCAGAATCTATGAATTTCTTGGCCTACAGAGGAGCAAAACTAGCAGCTCTGAAAAAAGTGGAGTTGACCACTTGACAGGGACCCCAGTAGGAGGATATGCCCAGAAGGAGAGCAAGAGAGCTTAGCCTTTGGGAAGAGGGGCAGTAAATCCACACAAAAAGGAGGCAATGGGGATCCTATAGTGAGCTTTGAAGAGGAAGCATGGTGATGAAGAAGCCAGAGTTAAGTCAGTCTTAAGCACCTGCCAAAACTGCAAGTTTGGGAGTATATTAGCCCAGAGCCCACAGACCCTGTCCCAATTAAAGCTGGAAAGATCATAAAGTACCACTAACTAATTCTAAAAGAATGCCTGTCTGCAACCAGAAAGAAAGTGACTGTGAGTCAACATTTTTTACAAGAGGAACCCATCCAGGGCCCTGGGGCAGCAGTGCTACTATTTGTTTCCTCTCTTCTTGTCCAGGGGTCCTCCATGATAAATGAGTCGAAATGTAGCAGTTGCTGTAGAGCTGAGAGTTCTGGTGTAACATCAGGGATGTGAGAGGCCCAATGTCCTTGCCTGTATCTAGGAGTGGGGTCGGAAAGACACCCCGGAGGAGGCAGTTGCAGTGCCAGTGGTATGACTTACAATCTAAGGGGGCTATGCACTAACGAGCGGATAGTATGCCCCAGAGGCCCATAACCCACCCACATAGCTCCGCACCTGTGGACAGGTGCGCACAGGCTGATATTCATGAACGACCACCACCTGTCTGTGGCCCCACCTCCCCTGTGCACTGGACTGCGCAGGTTGACTGGGGTGGAGTTATGGACCCAGGCAAGCATCCAATCGGATGCCCGCCCTGGATCCAAGAGTAGATCACTTGCTTAGGATGGCACAGGTCCAGGTGCATGCATAGCACCCGCAGGCAGCCGGACCCGTGCAGCCAAGCCCCATAGTCCAGCAACCCCCCCCAGCATGTTACTGGCTCCTGCAGGAACTCCTGCAGGCCACATAGTCATCCATCACCAGCAGCACCACTGCCCCCTGCCTGTATGCACCTCCTCCAGCATACACGGGTGCCCCGTCCCCATATCCAGAAATACACCCCCCCACCATACACCACAGTCCTGACCCTGTAGACATGTTACCCCCAAGGGCCCGTCATGCAGTACCCTGGCCAGTATATTGCCACTAACCTGACCCCAGCCCCACAGGCAGCACAATGTTAAACAGAGCACCCCACTCCCCACCCACCCCCTGTGGTGCTGACATACCAACCCCAGTCCCATACATGGCTGCAATATGCAGAGGTCAGCATGGTGCACACCCCAGAGTGCAGGGCTGGTCATGCCACTTGGCATGGGCACACATATTACCATGGAGATGCAGTCCTGGTGTCCTACACCACGGGCACCTGGTCTTCCCCAACACAGGTTATACCGCTGTGACATAAAGCCACTATCCTGATGGCTTTGGCACACAGTAAGGGGCACAGCACCATTGTGTACCACTTGTAGCTAATGTCCCATGTGTGAAGGGTATGGCAACTCCTAGCCATACTACTCTGTGGATGACAGAGGGGAGGGAGATGGGTTGGACTGTATGGGTTGGTTGTAAACCCATGTGGAGGGAGCATGGGAGGGTAACAATGGGGATCCAAATTGTACTGGATGGTACAATGCTGTCAGGCGCAGGCTACCCACCACGGCTCAGACTCCATGCACTAGCATCTGGTAATGGCCCTGCACCTCAGGCTGGCATGGCTCCAAGCCTATGGGTGGGCAGACATGCGGGACGCCAAGAGGGATGGAAGGGTATATACCTGGGGGCAAGGCATGGTGGAGGGGCATGTCACTGCCAGGGGGAATGGGACCCTGCTGGAGGGGGTTCTCCGTGCTGCTGGGACTGGGGGGTGACATTTGGTTTTGGGTGGTGTATGGCACATGCTGCTAGGACTAAGGGAGACCCTGTGTGTGCATGAGCCTGGCCGCATATTGCAGTTCTGGCAGGGTCCCCCCTGGCACATCCCACTCACCCCCATGCCCCCCCTGCAGATGCACTACACACCTTTGTGAATGGCAGGTAGTGCAGGCCCACCCCCAGCGCATTGCTGTCTGCGCAGCTAGGGGATCAGGTGCGTAACAGTCATCTGCGCCGATCATGAATGCCACCAGGGATCCACGGGACCCCACTGCATGGCATTCCCGCATATCGATGTCTATGTGCCCGGTTTCCGTGGCGTGTAGGCATCGTGCATAGGGCCTAAGTTAACAGCCTGTCTAAAGTCTGTTATATTTACTGTTTTCTGCCAGCCTGTTACTTGTAGTAAGGTTAACTATTGTTGAATTGCAAATGCTGTCTCCTGTGGACTTGGAAGTGTAGTGTTAACTGACCAGCATTACTGCTTCAAGTCACTCTCATTAGCCCAGTGTAGGAAATTGGGCCCAGCAAACTGAGGATGTTGTGTCTTAGTTCATGGTGAACATCCATATTTGCCCAGATATTTTGTTTGCTGTACCAGGTTTGTTTCAAAGTTTAGTAATTGAGCCTACCTCTGGAGCCTGCAACTTGTCAAAAGCATAAAAGGACTGTGCACTGGTGACAGATTATATTATGTAAATCACACACCTTCCCTGAACTGACACTAATATGCTTATTGTGGTACAGTTACAAAAAACTCTCAGACTCAGTTTGCAGTAGTGATGCTTAGATAGTGTTGTTGAGTATCCCAATGGGATTCATTGGCTAGTCCATCAGTCTGACTCTGCATCTGAGATCTTGTTTGACCCTATGTAAATTCTGGATCCAAGGTCAAGTAGTATGATCCAAGGTTGGATGTCTGCCTTGGAATCTGGATAATCATACTGGATAGTTGGTATCTGACTGGATCCTAGGTGGATGGATCCATTAGCCAGATACCAACAGTATCTGATAGCATCCAATATTTGAGAAAATCAGTGTTATCCAATGGAGTTGGATACTATCCGAACAACACAGCAAACGCAGTCAAATAAGGGAATAGGGTTTAGTGAGGGGAAGGCTAAAACAAGGGTCTGGGAATAGAAGGTAATGTTAATGTAACCCCTAGATGGCGCTATCCCAGGGGCTACTACCCCTGCCTGATATACCACTAACAGGTTGAGGGGCCTGGATCCGATGGCGGGTGCCTCCACCCAGAGGTCAGGGTTTGCAATAGTTAAACTAACTTGGTCACAGCCCTCTGGGACACTGCAACCCCTCTTTCTTCCCACTAGTGGCCCACACAGTATATCAGAATTACCTTCACAGTATACACTTACCCCAGGACTGGTTCAGGCACCGGGATCCCTGTAAAATAAGAAGATACAGTGCAACAATCACAGTACTATACTTTAACATGACAAAATACCTCAGGCAGTATAACTTTGCTGAAACAAGCAGCTCTGATTTATTTAGGGGATATAACAAGGACAGGGAAATCAGGTTAATTAGCTTATCACTTTCTCATCTACCTATGGCTCTGTGCATACCTATCTACCAGTTACTGTCCCTGGGTACCCCAAGCCCTAGTGGCTGAGTCAAACGTGCAGCTGGTAGGGGCCTTTCACACAGAGAAAAGAAAAATTAGTTAAAAGTCAGCAGTACAGTAATTCCATTTGGATTCAATGTGGCAATTCAACAGGGAGCAACCCTGAATTAGTACTCACCACCTCCATACAAGATAGGGTCCTTCAATGTCAGCAGGGCTACTCTTGAGCTCCACGAGACTCCTCACACATTTATATGACAAACTGCAACAGGCAAAAGTCCTTTAATGGCAGCAGGATTCACTTAAGCTACACAAGCCTCCTCACACATTTATATGGTAAACAGTAACAGGCAAAAGTCCTTTAATGGCAGCAGGATTCACTTAAGCTACACAAGCCTCCTCACACATTTATATGGTAAAAAGTAACAAGCAAAAGTCCTTTAATGGCAGCAGGATTCACTTGAGCTACACAAGCCTCCTCACACATTTATATGGTAAAAAGAAAGTACTATACCAGGCAGGCTGCTTCTCTACCCCGATCGCAATTACTGCACAACACCCGGGAGAACACACAGCAGATTCAGTTCCGACAGACCGAAGCGTTTCAGCAATTTCTCCAGTCTTCTACAGGGTGAGCCTGGTTTCTACTCTTCAGATATCCTTTGATTCTCTTCACAGGACCGGATTCAGTCCTAACAAGCAGTTACACAAGCTGCAGACCTGAACTTGGGGCCTTGCACGCTTTCCGACTAAAACTGCACACCAAAAAGCACAGGGATCCTTCTCTTCACTGCCAGAGCTCAACTGAAACTCCAGTAGACAAAACCGGGCACTTCCTCTGAGTTCCTCCCAGTTCTGGCTGGATTGGCTGTCACTCACACAGACTGCCCCTGTTGGTCCAAAAGGCGCCAAGTCCAAACTACATCTCCCAGAGTCACTGCCCATACAATCCTCTTGTGGCTGGCTCAGATTACAGTCCAAGTTCTAATTCGGCCCAAGGCACCATTTTAGAGCTACCTTAACCCACACTGATTGGTCCAGTTCAGCAGTTCAAAACTAGAATGGGGAACTAGGCAAACACAGTTCTGACTGCAGAGAAAGCAGGTTAGACAAACTGTATTTTCATTATTACTCTAAATGATTTCTGGCAAACAGTTACATCTTTCAGATAGGTTCCTTTGCACCCTAGTGACTGCAAAAATGGAGTGAATTGGGCAGCTCGAGTGGTACTCAAGCAGAGACACACAGTCCCCCATACAAACTAATTATGTCTGCAAGCAGACAGCTCTTAAAGAGACAGTACCAGAGGCTCTAAAAACACTCACAGATAAATGGCTTAAACGCCAAACACCATTCAGGCTTGGAGCATTCTAGCAAGCTCCTGGAAGTCTTTTGGGAACCCCCATTTGCAGGGGGGTTACATTAAGGCAAATAATATGGCAAAAAGCAAAACACAGATAATACGCTGTCAGGTAAACTCCCACAGTTTAGGTATTTATTTATGTATTTCAATAGGTTTACCAGGAAACACATACTTAGAAACATAGAAACATAGACTTTGATGGCAGATAAGGACCACTTGGCCCACCCAGTCTGCCCATTTCCCTACCTACTGGATAAGCTGCAGATTCTAGTTAACCAACAGCCTAGTTTCTGCAACTCCCCACTATAATTGCCTTATGTCTGTCCCATGCATGTTTGAATTCCTCCACTGTTTTAGACCCCACAACCTCTCCAGGAAGGTGGTTCCATGCATCCACCACTCTCTCAGTGAAAAATAATTTCCTCACATTACCCCTGAGCCGTCCCCCCTCTAACTTTAAATTGTGCCCCTTGTTCTTACACATCTCTTTTTCTGAAAGATGCTACCTCCTGGACTTTGTTGATTCCCTTGAGGTACTTAAAGTTTCTATCATGTCCCCCCATCCCTCCTTTCATCAAGGGTATACATTAAGCTTCTCAGTCTCTCTTCATATGGTTTCTGATGTAGACCCTGCACCATTTTAGTTGCCTCCTCTGGACTGCTTCCATCCTGTCTATGTCCTTGCGTAGATGAGGTCTCCAAAACTGCACGCAGTACTCCAGATGGGGTCTCACCAACTGTCTGTATAGAGGGATAACCACTTCCCTTTTTCTACTTGTGATGCCCCTCCCTATGCATCCCAGTATCCCCCTGGCTTTCCCTACTGACTTCTCACATTGCATACCCACCTTTAGGTCATTTGATATGACTACACCCAGATCCCTTTCCATTATTGTTTTCCATTTCCATTTGAGCTGATAGTCCGCACTGACTACTGCCAAAATGCAGTTCCCAACACAGTGCCACTCCACTGAGCTACGCTGGTGCATTAGTGCTAATTATAAAACTCTATAACCCAGGAAGCTCCCTTAAAACAGACTGTTGGTAGTACCACAAAGCTTCAGTCAACACAGGGTCCGATGCAGGAAGATATAATGTCTGTCATTGTAGTAGAGAATGCTTAGCAAATTAAAACAAGGCAATTTGATCTGTAATCAACTGCCAGACCATCAGTGCAACAGCAGGGTTGCAGCTTGCGATGCCAGGGACTGGGTTTCGGCCTGGAATATTGGAAGGCCACCTTGGGGGGGAGGGAGGAGGAGGAGGAGGATTGAGCATCCCAGAGGATGCTCTCTTCCTTAGCGAGGGTGGGTAACAGACTCCACTGCTTGACTTCCACCTGTGTGACCAAGGGTTGTATTGCAACTGGAGTTCTGCATATGGAGCTGGAAGTGAAAGGGCTGATGGCAACTCGCTCCAATGTGGGCAGCCATGCATCAGCCTGCACTCACATCTCTAACCCCATGCCATCAGTGTCTTTGGTGGTAGAGAGAACAACAACAACAAAAAAACTTGGAGATGGGCCGGATGAAGCAGGGCACTATTGGGACTGGTGTGTTGACTGTTGCTGCAACCACATGACCCACAACTGTGTTATTTTGGTGGGGAGCTCAGTGCCTAGCTTCCCATGGATCCTACCCCAGAGGAGGAAGTCTGGTGTGGTAGAAGGTGAGGTAAGTGGCAGAGAATGGTCAGAAGAGTGGCAACTGGGATTTAATGCAAAGAAGTGCAAGATCATGCACATAGGGAAGAGAAACCCTGAAGCAACCTATAGGCTGGGTGGGGAGTTGCTAGCAGTCACAAAGGAAGAAAGAGACTTGGGCATCATCATCACTGATGACCTAAAATCATCCAAGCAGACCTCTAAAGCAGTAGATAAGGCTAGGGGGGTGTTAGGGTGTATTAGTAGGGGTATCACAAGTCGTAGGGGGAGGTAATAATCCTCTGTACAAGACACTGGTTAGGCCCCATCTGGAGTACTGGGCAGTATTGGAGGCCACGCCTTCACAAGGACATTAACCAAATTGAGGCAGTCCAGAGAAGGGCAACTAAAATGGTGCAGGACTGCATCAGAAGACATATGAGGACAGATTAACGGAGCTCAATATGTATACCTTGAGCAAAGGAGGGAGAGAGGTGATATGATCGAGGCATTCAAACACCTTAAGGGCATAAACAAGGTGAAAGAGTCTAACATGTTTAAATGTAAGAAAAATAGCAGGACAAGAGGACACAGCATGAGATTAGAGGAGGCGATTAAGGGGGAATGTGAGAAATTCTTTTTCACAGAAAGGGTGGTGGATGCATGGAATGGCTTACCACAAGAAATGGTGGCTATGAATACATTGCAGGGCTTCAAACAGGCATGGGATAGGCATAAGGGAGCAATACAAATGACTATGAATAGATAGGCCACTGACAGAGCAAAGGCTGATGGCACATTTATAAGGTAGAAAAAGAAATGGGCAGACTGGATGGGCCTTGCGGTCCTTATCTGCCGTCAACTTCTATGTTTCTATGTTTCTATGAGAAGACATGGATGGGTTGGGAGGTTGCCTGAGAGTATGGGTGCTGTGGAGCGAGGAGCAGAAGTAATAAAATGATAGACAGTAGTCTTCTGTTTAGTTTCTCCCTTTCTGACTGTGCTGTGATGCAGGTTGTATGTATCTAGCTCATATCTTGGTATTAAAACATGGGCTGTACTAATTTCTTTTTAATATTGCTTTTTTTCAAGTTGCCCGCTCACATAACTTGCCACGCACACTCCTACTTACAAGTAAAATTGACTGTCGCCTCTCATCCACTCCCACTCAGATTCTCTGAGTAGGATCCTATCACAAGAGCAAGGGTAGCAGCCATGTTTGCCGCAAAACAACTCAGCACTCACAAAGGAAACTGGAAAAATACAGACCTTACTTTGAAGCAGCTGCTCATGTCATAACAAGTGTTAACGTACATTCCATCTTATAATCTTATGTTCTTGTTGTGAGGGAGGAAAATACAAGATAGCAAGCCACTGAGCAGTGGGGGATGGCCCTTACTGGCTACAAGGACAGCTTCGGTTTTGGAAACAGAAAAAAATTCACTGGGGAATACACCACCCTTGATGTATGATCCAATATACTTGGTAATGGTCTGTGGACATGTTTCCTTATTATATTTTTACACTTTATTTACTGAGTTTTATGCCTAAGGGGGCACATTTGACAAAGGAGAAGTCATTTCCACTTTTGCTCCTGGAAAACTGAGCCAGACTTTTAATTTCATTCCCCTAACTGAGCCCCCCCCCCCCACACACACACACACACACACACAAGCTAGCTTCCATCTACGATCCCATGTTCCAACGTCATTATACCATGCACTCCAGTTCAACCCCAATTATTAATTCCAGCGGTTCATTTTTATATTTCAAAGTCCATTCATGTGGTGTCACATTTCACCTCATGGTCCCGATGTTACACTTCAAATGGAATTGGTACTTTTTAGCTTTTCCTTTCTTATTCTTGAGTCTCACTGCTCAATTAAGAACTACATGTATTCACACCGATGATCCAGTTATCTGATTTTTTTTCCAATACCATACTACCCCCCTCCCAAAGCACAGATAGAAATCCTTTAAGTTTTGTGGCCAGGAGTTACTGTAGTCCTGACTGATGTCCCCAGTACTCCGTAGGGTCAGTGAATCATATATGTTACACTGCAGTTCATCCTAGTCTTATAAAAAAATACACTGAATCAGTAGCTGAGAATATCGATGAAAATGTGTGTGGGGGCCATATTTAATGGACAGCTCCTTTAATTATTTTAAACCTAAAATAAATTGCTAAAGCAGACTCAAAACAGAGAAAATGAACATCTCGCAAGAAGAAGAAAAAAGACTTACATTAGGTACATAACTTGAGCTACCACTTTAAGAGCTCCCCAGGAGGTAAGAACAACTGGCAATCATGCCTTTATACAACATAACTAGACATGGTCTCACATGGGCAAAATCAACCTGAATATCCAATGGTTCCCCACTGACAGCAATGCAGAATCAAAAAAAAAAGTCGATCTTAGAGTCCTTCATTTTATTTGCACGATTAACCTGGTTAAAGCCCCACACGCGTGCATCAAACAAGATGGAGGACCACAACCGCTAATTCTTTCCTATACTTCCCCGCCTGCAGCTCACCAGATCTTCCCATTGGTGGGGTTGACTGGGGGTGAATTTTTAGGGTATTGTGTCCCACTGTGGGTGGACACAGAGCATTCCTTGTGCTTCGACCAAGGCCTGGAAATCAGGTTGCTTCTCTATATTCCCAGGAAGAAACTCCCCCGATCCCTATGAGAATCCCCCCTAGATGCTTCCCTCCGAGTTCATCTACAATTTTGTTCCTTACTCAAAATTAACCCCCATAAAGATACATCTCAACCCTTATTTGGGAATCCAAATCTTCGTATAGCTGCTCAGCCGCTTTTGACAAAATTTTGGCCAGATCTGGGAGAAGACACGGTCGGGGAACTCACTGTTAATCAACACTTGTTATCCTTCTAGGATTCCCGTACCAAATATTGTTGTCCTACCTCTGTGGTTTTCCAGTATTACCAGTTGTCCCATATGCTTGCGCAGTTTTTCGGCAGTGACCCTTCGCTTAGCCCTTTTAGTAATTTGGTCATTCCTCTTTTCCAAAAAGCCCCCCCCCCCCATCGGATCTCATACTACTACCACTCATTAAGAGATGTTGTGGCTGTCAATGAGGGCCCAAGGTTTTATTGCTGGGACCAATCCCTTCTGGTTTCCAGCTCTCCTAGGAACTGGCCTCATATCTGGAGTCACCTTTATTTATTCATTAAATGGGACAGATACGGTTTTATGCAATTTAACATCATACATAATCTATATTATACTCCAGTTAAATTGCATAGAATGGGTAAATTGCCCACAAATCTCTGTTCTAGATGCAGTAAAGAATCAGGCACCCTTCTCCATGTTTTGTGGTCCTGCGAGAGAGTGGCCTTCTTTTGGTCTGCAATTCGCCCAGTTAGACCCCTTATTAGGGCTGCCCGATGCTTTCCTGACAGAAGTTTGCATTTTGGGGGACTACTCCAATGCCCTGATAGGTAACCAAAGGCCGCACATGGCATTGATCTCAGCATGTGCAAAGAAGGTTACTTTCCGGCATTGGCTAGGTCAGACTACACACAATTTCTAGACAGGTACAGGGAGATTTTATTTACCCTTCAAGCAGAGTGCCTAATTGCCAGCATGACTGGCAGATTATCTAACTATAGTCGTGTCTGGGAACCCTTACAGGCCATATTAATGCTATGAGTATCTTTATGTTACTCTTCATAAATCTTCTCCAGGATATTGGTGGATTAAGTCAGGCTCCCGAGCCCAGCCTCTTTTCCTTTTATGTGTTATCCCGTTCCTCTGGTGGTGGTGGGAGGAATGAGAGGGAGGGGGTTGCAGGATTTATCATAAAGGCACTCTTTTCTGGCTGTGGGTGTTTTTTGTCTCTTGCATTGTGTCCTCTAACTTGCCTATATACCCTGTATGTTGTTGTCTTGAGTGTTTTAATAAAGTTTATTCAATTTGAAAAAAAAAAAGAGCCCTGTTCCTTGTCTTGGAATGCATAACAAGACAGGAGAGCAATTATCTAGTGTCACAGCCTTCAGATTTGGGGGCTACAGATGAAGCACTTTGTAGTTGTAACTTGAACCAGATGACATGTTTTCTTCATACTGAAGCATTTGTAAGCTTCTTATTCAATCCAACATCTTCAGAGACATTAGGATCACAAAGTAAATAGAACGGTAAAGTCAAACTCCTGTCCTATGCAACTACAGATAATAAAGCCTCATTTACATGACAATGCCTTTTATGTAAGTGCAGTACAGATATCTTGCAAATGTTGCATTCAGAATGCACAGAGTACAGTATGATACTGAAAAAGATCCCTCTCAACCAATTCAGAATACAGAGCTACTGTCTCTTTATTCTATGATAACTGCCACTACTAGCCTTCATTGGAAGGAGAATTGCTCAGTGATCACTGGCCAATCCTGTAGGTTGACTTTCCCTGGTGCATAAGCCAGGGAAGGTCGGACCAGTGGGCCAAAGCACACTCCAGACAGGCTGACCTGAAGCTATGCCCTAGGCAAGGGGTCCAGCTAAGTGTCTTAAGGCCTGGTCAGAGAGGTGGCCAACATCTTTGTCCTGTGCTCTGGGGGAAATCTCCTACTCCCCTGCCCTCAAGCGGGGCAGGCTTGATTTGATTCTTTAACAGGGCAGGCAGCAGTATGGGTGGGATGGATGATTCATGCTGGAAAAAATAAGAAGACTGGTTGGCTGAAGCATGCAGTGGCCCTGTGAGAAGCACCTGGGCAATATTATTTTCGTATGATACAGTAGGGACTGAACGGTGGAGCGTGGTGGGCAATTGACATGGCAGATAAGGCCCTATGTGGCAGCACTGCCCAGTTATGGCTTGCCTCCAAAACATGTGATGGGAAGCTGTCACGAGAGGATGTAGGCCCAGTAGGGGAGTAGGAGGGGGGTGTGAATCTTGCAGCCATGGGTGTAGGCAGGCATACTCCAAGCACTCCATGGTGTGCAATTTTATTTAAGGGGGTAGCAAATAGGCTCTGAACTCCTTCCCTTTTCCATGAAAACTAACAAAGAAAATACTGAACCTTTCTGTAATTTAATTCATAGGAGTCGAAACTAGAAGGACTGGTCACTAATACTTTCTTTGCATCTCATGGACAATACAACTTTACAGGCTCTGGGCTGGTATGTGGGTGTCTTAGGGAACAGTGCATGGCATCTGTATATACCCATGCATGGCAACAACCATGTCATGAGATACAAAAGTTGTATTTATTGTGCCAAATGAGGCAACAAACACGGTCCTGGTGTACATTTGTATATTGTCTGGCAACACCCAGAGGGGGGGGTAGCTCACCCTAACGGGGGAGGGGGTAGCAGTGAGTTCACTTGGTGTGCAGATCTGAAATCCCTGGCTACACCCCTGCTTGCAGCCAGGGTTTGCCCAGTAAAACGATCTCTGAAAGGATGTTAGTTTCACAAGCCTTAAATTGGTCTGCTGCCTCAGGGTGAAAATATATAATAAATAACTGGATATGTGTGTATCTGTCTATCTCTCCCTACACCACACCACACCACAGGCTCAGTAAAGCACTGGACTTTGAAGGTTCCAAACTAGTAAAGTAAAACCAAAAAGATGCGGGGGACTTGACAGTCCCAGAGAAAGGTTTGCCTTTATCTATCTTTTAGTTTGTCAACTGCAGAGTCACAAGTTATGGGAAGGTAACAATGGGGGGATTAGAAAAATACACATAGGAAACTCAGACAAAATGAATTTGCTATGTAACAGATGTTTTCTTTGTTCTGCTTCTGAGTTAAGGATGTAACACTCATTAAATCACCTTCACCGTGGTGGCAATTTACAAAACAGCTTTGATAATCTTCCCAGGAGATTTATTACACCTTTGTACCAGGGTCAATGGCAGCAACATTTAGCTACCGGATTGAGGTACGGTACATGTAACCACAGATGGCAGAACAATCTGAAAAGTGGTAGGGCCAAGGATGTAAGAGATAAATTCATTCTACGTGGGCTCACACTGGTGGTGCCACCCACAGCCTCAGTTCATTCTCGCCAACACTTTTAATTTGTGCAGCAACCCACCCCACACTGGCAGCAGCTTTCAGTGCCTAGTTCACTAATACCCCCTGATGGCCTGGCTCTTTCTTTTTATTTTTATGTTGTCTTGCACGTGTGCAAGCAAATCTTGCGGTAGTAGCATATTCAGAGGTGTGTCAGTGTTGGCGAATGCAGGGAACACTTTAGTGGGTGTGTCCCTCAGCCACCAATTAGCAAACATGATAGCAATGATGCAAAACTTCAAAGACAGCCAAAACCTTGAAAGAAATCTGCCTGTCCAAGGAGGAGGCCTCTCCAGTGGCTCAGCAGGTAGCACGCTCACCTCTGAGGCCGGGAGATCAGAGGACTGTGGGTTCAGTTCCCACATCTAGCACTTGGGTTAATATCCCAGTACTGACACTGTAGTGCAGCATGAGAGGGGTGCTGCACTTCTGAGGTGCCGTCTTTTGGATGAGACATTAAACCGAGGTCCCATCTGCCTGGACTGGTGGTAGTTCAGGTGGATGTTAAAGATCCCATGGCACTTATTGAAAAGAGTAGGGGAATTTCCCCAATGTCCTGGCCAAATTTCCCTCATTCACTAAAAATACCACCAACAGCTTAATCTGATTCAAGGTCAGTTGGCATTCATCTGTATCCCCCTCCCCTGGGTCGTGCCTGAAAATAGGCAGGATTTGTCTAGTGCACTTACCCGGTCAACAAAAACTAAAATAAAAAAAAAAAAATAAAAAAAATCCCCTTATGGAATGGGGTGAGCATTAGGCCCGAAGACACCAAGGCACACCGTGACACCTGTCAGTGTCTGCAGGGTAGGGTAGGGTGAGGTGAAATGGCATGAGCATTATGGCCAATGACCCACAGGCACACCTCAACACCTGTCAGTTTCTGCAAGGTAGGGGTGGGATTGGCGTCAGTTTAATACTTCACTGCCATTTTTATTATGCGTCTAACTCCTGCACTACCAATGCCAATGCCAGCAAGACAACATTCAGCATTGACAAATGCTTGTTAAAGTTTGGTCACTGTGCCTTAGCTAAGTAAGCCATGAAAGCAGTCCACTTCCAATCTACACTGCTCAGGTCATCACCTCTCAAAATTCTGCTGACACCCTGCAAGCCACAAAGGGAGTGATAGTAGGTAACACTGTTTACTACACATGCTGCATTTTAGTAATAAATTAACATAATTTCAAAAACTGATAAGGCTCGGCCCTATTGCTTATGAGAGCCATAGCTGTACTGTCCCCCCCCCCCAATGTGGCACCTATGCATACAGCAACATGGGGTTCCCCTGGAAGTACTGTACTTCACTATCTGAACACTGCAAAATGTGAACCCTTCATGATCAGAGGAACTGTCTGTGGTTTCTAGGAAAATATCTTCTTACAGAGCCAATTAAAAGAGTGCCCTGAGGGGTACAAGAAAAATCAGATTCAAAAAGAAGCACTGTGCACAGAATAATATGACAGCTCCACAGTCAAGGTCAGGCAGTAACAGCAGTGAAAACAATTGCTGAAAAAGCATAAAGTACTGCATTCAAGTGTACACAGCTTCAAGGGAGTTTGTCCCTTTGGAGAACTTTGGAAAAAAAAAAAGTTTATTTAGACAAAATTCAGCTGATATTGTCCATATTTACCGTATATATTCTTGTTATTCTTCATTGCTATGTTCATTTACATGGAAATAGGAACCTTGCCGTCTACAGTTGAAGTTCTGCTATTTTAAATCTTTGCTGAAGTCACAGTCGTCTAGGATATTGTGATCATTTCCACAGCAATAAACTATTATGTCGCAGAATACCATGACTTTGGAAAAGGATTAAGCTGCAGGACTCTAAGGGACAAGGCTTCTATTTTCAAGCAAATTAACCTAGTAATGAAAAACAAAGCAATGAGAAATGCAGACAATACATGAACTATAAGTGGATTTTTATCAACATACTATGTTTTTCAAAGTGTTCTAAAACTATAAACTCCCTTTAATCACAGTGTAATAGGCAGAATGTACCCTGCTCCCATACGGAAAGGGTTAAATTGAACAGAGAGGACAACAGTTAGTTTCTAACTGGGAAAGGGGGCATATAACCCAACACTGGCCTGACAATGGTCACAGAAAGAGCTACAGGCCAGCAAAGTCACCACATCTCTAAATGAATGTATACCAGGCAAAAGTGTATCTTCATACTTTCATTAGTTATAGATATATTACATTTTTAACTCCTAGAGAGACTGGTTTCTCAAGTCCCCACATATGCTCTGGCTTTTGATTCTAGCCTTTTAATTGTGTTTATGCCCCCTTTTCTCCAGCAGCCATCCATTCTTCTCGGGACCTCCAGGCAATCCCCCATCCCCCTGCCTCCCCAGCCATGGCCACCTACCTCCATGGAGCCTTGGTTTACCCCCCAGGCAGTATCGGGGTGGGGGAATGTACCCGCGAACATCTCGTGTTTCATCTGGAAATGCTACACACTGGGGAGGTGGGGACCCAGATATACTAGTGTCCCTCATCATGGAGGAGCTGGGGCTGTTTTCCTCCTTCTGTTTCCTCCCATCCCCTGGGGATGTCGCAGGCTTGGATGTCAAAGCATGCCCATGTGCACTGTACACATGTCCGCATGCTGACATCAGTGATGTCCCCATCCTCACCTCAGCGCTCCAGCTGCACTACCATCTGTGGTCACCCAGGTGGCAGTAACACAGCAGAAAACAGAATTCTCTCTCCCCAAGGGAGGACCAAGCATCCTCTGGTATGCTCTATCCTTTTCCCCCTGGCCGGCCCCTGATGACCTAAGCTTGTTCCCGAATGCAGGTCACCGACATTTTGAGAAGTAGCGCTACTGCTGTGCCAATGAGTTGGCCTGATTCTTGCCTTTAATGACTACTATCATATCTTACACCTGGTACCAAGCTTTGGCTCTAACAGCACTGTTTATGTCTGCTTGTAATTATGTTTTTAACTGTACTGTATGTGTTCCGCTGGTTATCTTTCTGTTGATGTCTTCTCTGCCTTTACCAGGTTGTCCAAGACTGAGTGATTGATTTAAATGTTTTGACCATGAAAGGCACACTGAGCTACAGTACGCACAGCTTGTTTCCAAGTCTGCCCCGGTGGAGGGGTACATTGGGAAGATAAACATGTAGATGGCACATTGACTTCCATGTGCTTTTACTAACTTAAAAAATCTTGAATGGGCTGGACCCCCAATATCTCAGTAAACTTGACTCTCTACACACCAGTCTCGGATCTTAGATCTGAGGGGTGGGATCTGCTGTGGCTATCATGACTGAGACCGCTGGGAATACAGCTTTTACGGTGGTTGCTCCTACTCTGTGGAACACTCTGCCTGAGTGCTTGTACACTGCCAGGACTGCTACCTCTTTCAAGCAAAAATTTAAAATGTACCTACTTATCTAGGCTTTTGGATAAGCTTAGTGGGTTTCAGTTTAGTGTAGCTGAGTTTACAGTATGTATGTGTGATTAATTTATGTATGAATGTTTTATTGTCTTTCGTAAGTGTTTTGTGATATTTGTTCTAGAAAATGTACAGGTGCTCCAAAATTTGAAGGGTCACCTCCTAGAAATCAATTAACCGAACTAAACACAACAAGTACTGAAGTATAAACAATTGGCAATAAAACAGTAGTTAATATGCAGCAATCCACAAACGGAAGTGTGTAACAAAAACAAACAGCACAGCAAAAGAGTGGGGCCCACAGATTTTAATTTCAGTGAAATCCATTATCTAATGTAACCATCATTATTGTCATCATTTTCATCTAACAATGCCAAGTAAGACAATAAAGTATATACTTCAATGTTATGAAAATGTAATATTTTAGCAAACGTGTGAAGCCATTAAAATATTCCAGTACACTTTAAAGAAGCAATTTAATCAGCAAAATACAATACAAACACTTGTATTCATTTATTATACCAGACAGATTTAAAGATACATAGAAATCATTATCCACCATACATTAGGTTCCCCCATCAATCCTGTTACAGTGTTTCCTTCTGCTGACCCCAATCCTCAGATCTGATATTGAACTGACACTCATACTGTAGGCAAGGCTGGGTGGGGGAGGAGGCGATAAAAAATACAGAGCTGATGCAGAAGCCTTTTTCAGCAGCCAGACAAAGGACAAATCAAACAGTGGCTGTCCATCTCTACAGATTTTCAGACATTTAAATCCATAATTCGAAACGTGCTTTATTAACAATAGCGTGTACGGCAATTATTTCTAGTCTGAGTTCGATTCAGTTGGAAGTTCATCAGGAAACTTTATACTACTGTTTCTGAACCAGTTTTAACTTAGCATTTATGGCCAGGATAAGCTAGCTAGCATTTAGTCTTGCAGAACCTGTCTCTCCTGGAACCATATGGGTCTGTCACTTACACATAAAGCTAGAACTGACTTTAAAGAGATGACGATGGCATTGTGACAACTTTGAAAAAAAAATTATATTTAGAAATAATTCTGTTTGTATTTTAGATTTTTTATGTAATTTTTGCCTTTATTTCTTTGTTATTAAGGACATTTTCTTGAAGACATGATCTCTGCTCTAATTGCTCTATCTGCTTGACTATACCCAAGATCACATTTTTGTTTATGCTATCACATTATGTTGCCATGGTGATACATAATGGTGTCATAAATTGTGAGATTATGATGTCAGGTGTAGACAAACAGCCAGAGCAGATAAATGTGCAGGGGTCAGTGATCTTGTTTTTATGCAGCTGTTCTCCATAATAAAGAAAAAGGGTAAAGAATTACAGAAGATTCATCAAATATGAACTGAACTGAGTCTAAGGGCTCAATTCTCAAATATTGGCACAGGTTGCGTCAACAGCAGCTTGCGTCGATCTCTGGTGTACCAGGGACCCTGCACCCAGTTCATGAATGGGTGGGGTCCCAGTGCCAATATCCCGCAGCTGCACCAATGGCAAGGCGCACGGGAGAAATTAGTCACAAACTGAGGGGTACTCGGGAGGCATTGGCACCCAGTAATGGGGACCAGCCTGGAGGCTGGCAGTGTTGGGTGGGACAGGATGGGGTTGGGGAGGGCAAGTAGGGCATGGACGGTGCTAGAGGGGAGTGGCAACAGGCCACCAAAGAGGATGGAGCTGTGCCTCTGTGGGGGCAGCTGCAGCATGCCTGGCACCATGGGGAACCTATGGGCACTGCACCATTGGGTGTGAATGCTTTGGGTGCTGTGGGGGGGATACCACAGGTGGGCAGTGGCACAGGTACCCTCCCACCCTGCCAAGGCTCCAGGGGTGGCTCAGGGGCCATTAGACCACCTGTTGGGTGGTCTATGTCCAGGCAGGTCCTGCTGGCTGTCAGAATCCCATATAAGGGGATGGTGCAGCCAGCATCTGCAGCAAGCCTCCTGGCATCCTGGCACACCCCTGACCTTAGTGAAAGTCTGGCACACAGCTGGCCTGGTACACGGGGTCCCCTTTGTGCTGCAACCACCCTTTGTGAATCACAAACTCCGCAAGTTGTGATGCAAGTTGCCCTTGTGTCACTTCTGTTTGACACAGACACCTTGCATCACAATCAGAGTTTTGAGAATCAAGCCCTAAATCTTACTTTTTTTAGTTTTTCCAATGGTGTCAGGGACTCATTAAAGAGCTCCTTACTGACCAATACAAAATTCTCCTCAGTGCAGAGCGTCGGGAGGGAAAGGTATGACTGTTCGCGGATGACACCAAAATCTGCAACAGAGTTGACACACCAGAAGGGGTGGAATGAATAAGAAAGGAGATGAGCTTATTGGAAGAATGGTCAGATGTATGGCAGTTGAGCTTCAAAGCTAAAAAGTGCAAAATAATGCACCTGGGTCACAGGAATCCAAGAGAGGAGTACAAGATGGGGGTTCTGGCCACCACAAAGCAAGAAAGAGACCTTGAAATCATCATATCAGATGACCTAAAGGTGACCAAGCAGTGTGAAAATGTGGTGGAGAAGGAAAACAAAATGCTGGGATGCATAGGTAGGGGCATAACCAGCAGAAAAAAAGAAAGAGATGGTGACGCCCCTCTACAGATCACTGGTAAAGCCTCACCTGGAGTACTGCGTCCAGTCCTGGAGACCGCATCTCAGAAAGAACAGAGACAGGATGGAGGCAGTCCAGAGAAGGGCAACAAAAGTGGCACATGGGCTGCACCAGAAGCCATATGAGGAAAGACTCAGGGACCTTAATATCTATTCACTGGAGGAGAGGAGAGAGGGGGGGGATATGATAGAGACATTCAAGTACCTTGGAGGTATAAACAGTGTACAGGAAAGAAGCATATTTCAGAGGAAGCATTGCTCAAGGACAAGGGGACATGATATGAGGCTGGAGGGAGGGAGGAAGGCTCAGGGGGAATGTCAGGAAGTACTTTTTCACAGAAAGGGCAGTGGCTCCATGTAACAGCCTTCCAGCGAAGCTGGTGGGGGCTAAAACAATATGGGGGTTCAAGCGCACATGAGATAGACATAAGGGTTCCCTTGAGATGGCCAGAGAAGGCGTGTGTCACAGATCAAATAGGATCTGGGCTGTCAACACTGAACAGGAAAATGGGCAGACTATGTGGACTGTATGGTCCTTAGCTGCTGTCAGAATCTATGTTTCTGTGTTTCTATGTAAGTGTTATCACAGGGCTGTAGGTAACCAGACCTGCACCCATGGTATTAATTTGGGTTTCACACCAATGTGTGCTTTCTCATGAACAGACCTTAGCCATTAATACTGTTCTAGGAAATAGCATGGTCAATATAAGCTGTTCAGAAATTTTCAAGCCTATTATTGCATTTTTGTATTTTGCTTCCCAGAGACCATCTTTTTTGTTTGTTGTATATTTTCTAAATACTTTTTCTTTTCTTTTTAAGTATCTGCACTTTGTTTTATTGTAAAAGCCTTTGACTAATCAGTTAATGAACTTGAACATGATAACCCCAACTATGCATCACCAGCCGCCTAGCAGATAGATAAATGTTAGTAAACCTAGACATGTTTCATCTGGTGTCCTCCAGCAAGACACAGAACATGCCCTAAAGCTCAGAGGTGGTAAATTATAGTAATAATGCACTCCAAGGCATGTGCCGTGCTGGGATAACGTCACACCTTAGGTGGTTGGGCATGAGGCCACTGGTTGAGTGTGTCCAACACCTGAGAAGTGATGTTATCCCCACGACACACACACCCTGGAGTGCATTATTGCAATTATAAAATGACTTGCTTGTAAAAAAAGAAAAAAGGGGAAGAAATGCATTTTTGTTAGATTTTTGAATAGGTGTGATGCTGTGCTGGAATAACATCTCTGTTAAAGGTCAGCAGTGACCAATCAGAGCCCATGAATTTTTCTTGCAATTTTATAATTATAGTTCATGATTAGGAGAGTAAATTGTAGAGGTGTGATCTACTGGTTAGAGCACCAGCTTGGGAATCAGAAGATTGCAGATTCAAGCACTACTATAGCCAAATACTCTCTGTATGACCTTAGGCATATCAATTACTTTCTCAGTGCTCTAGTCTGCCCAGATGCAGAAGTGCACAGAAGCAGAACCCCACTGGAAAAGTAGATGTTCCATCTCAATTGAATTATCCTGGGTAAATAATTGCACTAAAATAATCAAAGGTAATGTTGGGAGGCATGTTTTCTCACAGAGGGTGATGAACCTATGGAACAGCCAGCCAACAGAGACAGTGGACGTGATGGCAGCACAGTTCAAGGTACTGTAGGCCTCGACAAATTTCTAATTACCAAGGGAATCATGGAGTACTCTGGGTAGTCAGTGGGTAGTGAACACTGTTACATTAGTACATGTTTGCACAGCATACTTTTTCACACTTGCCAATGAAGCAGGGGTGTGGACCTGATAAACCTGGAGTCCATTCTGACCTTATGTCACAATGTTACTATTTCCCAGCATTTCTACTTGTTCTATAAATTGCAAGGAATAAGGGACTAACTTCATCATTGCAGTGGATATATGCAAAGTAAATATGTTAATATGCATTTGTGATATGCAAATGCATATGTTATATGTGTCTTCTGTGCATATGCTCATTCACACAAAATAACTGATAAAAAAATACATTTCTTTAGATGGAATGTATGAATCAAGAGGCAAAGGCAGAATGTGGCTATAAAAAAAGCTGCCATCTAAACGGTCTGGTTACACTGTAGGACAACATACTGTAGTAACATAATAATTTAAAGTTGAAAGAGTCTCTAGTCCCCCCCCCCATCATATACATTGAGTTATAATAATAATAATAATAGAACAATTACATTGTTTCAGAGAAATTATAGATCGAGAGTGCACGTCTGACCAACCGGAGTGCTCCTTTCCCTACGTGCGAGGCACTGTTATTCTGTAAAGTGTCTAATGGAAACATTTGGGAAACTTTTTATTAATGTTATATTATATTAAATACATTAGTAATCAATCTCAATCAATAACACAGTAATACAGCCACCACGGCCACTCTTACAGAGTGGTCTCACTTACATTCTTAGAGAAACAGAATTGCTCCTCTTGAGTTAATGGACTTCCCGTTACCTTAAAAATTCACAAAACTACTCTTACAAGAGTAACTGGTGCCTTGCCAGCTGCATTAACACACAGTATAGAAGGCCATGTCTCAACTAATAATTTTGCTGTCTGACATTTCATTTCCCTTACAGGTGATGGAGAGCATTAGTACGTATGTAACCCCTAGATGGCGCTATCCCAGGGGCTACTACCCCTGCCTGATTTGCCACTAACAGGTTGAGGGGCCTGGATCCAATGGCGGGTGCCTCCACCCAGAGGTCAGGGTTTGCAATAGTTAAACTAACTTGGTCACAGCCCTCTGGGACACTGCAACCTCTTTCTTCCCACTAGTGGCCCACACAATATATCAGAATTACCTTCACAGTATACACTTACCCCAGGTCTGGTTCCGCACTGGGACCTCCTGTGAAATGAGATACAGTGCAACAATCACAGTACAGTACTTTAACATAGACAAATACCTCAGGCAGTATAACTTGCTGAAACAAGCAGCTCTGATTTATTTAGGGGATATAACAAGGACAGGAAATCAGGTTAATTAGCTTATCACTCTAATAATCTACCTATGGCTCTGTGCACAGGCCTATCCCTATCAGTTACTGTCCCTGGGTACCTAAGCCCTGATGGCTAGTCCAAACCGTGGCAGCTGGTAGGGGCCCTTTCACAGAGAAAAGGAGAATTAAACAGTCAGCAGTACAGTAATTCCATTTGGATTTAATGTGGCATTCAACAGGGAGCGCACCCTGAATTAGTACTCACGACCTCCAAATAAGATAGGGTCCTTCAATGTCAGCAGGGCTCACTTGAGGGCACAAACCTCTTCACACATCCATATAAAAGAAAGCACTATACCAGGCAGGCTGCATCTGTATCCCGATCGCAATTACTGCACAATACCCGGAGAACACACAGCAGATTCAGTTCCTGACAGACCGAGTGTAATTTTCAGCAATTCCTCCAGTCTTCTACAGGGTGAGCCTGGTTTCTACTCTTAGAGATCCTTTGATTCTTTTCACAGGACGGATTCAGTCCTAACAAGCTGCAGACCGAACTCTGGGCCTTATACACGCTTTTTGACTAAAACTGCACACTGAAAAGCACAGGGCTCCTTCCTTCTTCACTGCCAAAGCTCAACTCAAACTCCAACCGACAAAAACTGGCACTTCCTTTGAGTTCCTCCCAGTTCTTGACTGGATTGGCTGTCACTACAATAGACTGCTGCTGTTGGTCCAAAAAGGCACTGAAGTCTAAACTACATCTCCCAGAGTCACTGCCCATACAATCCTCTTGTGGCTGGCTCAGATTATGAGTCCAAGTTCTGATTCGTCCAAGGCACCATTTTAGAGCTAGCTACTCCCACACTGATTGGTCCAGTTCAGCAGTTCAAAACTAGAATGGGAACTAGCAGACACAGTTCTGACTGCAAAGAAAGCAGGTTAGACAAACTGTAATTTCATTATTACTCTAAATAATTTCTGGCAAACAGTTACATCTTTCAGATAGGTTCCCTTTGCACCCTAGTGACTGCAAAATGAAGTGAATTGGCAGCAGCTCGAGTGGTACTCAGAGAAGCACACAGTCCCTCCATACAAACTAATCATGTCTGCAAGCAGACAGCTCCCAAAGAGACAGTACCAGAGGCTCTAAAAACACTCACTGATAAATGGCTTAAATGCCAAACACCATTCAGGCTTGGAGCATTCAAGCAAGCTCCTGGAAGTCTTTTGGGAACCCCCATTTGCAGGGGTTACACCTTCCTGGCTTGGGAAAGCTTGACGTCCGCGTAGCAAGTACCCATAAGTTTTAACTGCAACCGTATACATTTGCATTAGGCTCACTTACATGTAATCATCAGTCAATATATCATTTTACCAAGAACACATTTCTGAAAACATTGCACGCTACTCTTTTACACAGTATTACATACACATTGTACCATACCTCAAGTTATTACCTCTTGTACATGAAACCTGAAGAGAGGGGGCCCTTCCTATCAGTTACCTTGGGGCTGGATGGGGCAAGGCACCATACTTAGAGGGCAACACAAGTAACTTGAGTTAGCACTGATGCTCAGTTTGGGCAATGAGCTCGGGACACATACACTCCTTTTATGGACAACATTGAGAGGCAAGTCCACAGGCCTCCCAAGTGAATCATAACTGAGGTGCACCACAGGCTTTACAGCTCGACCAGTCTTTCTAGGGGAACTGTTATAGTCTCTGCACTCTGAGCCTCATTTTCAGCATTGTCCTCACTTGTCAGGGAGTCTCCATGGGGTAGAGAGGCTAGAACTTGGGGACTTTCAGCTCCAGGAGTTACAGTTTCTGAGTCCACAACATTTGGCTCGCATGGAGAGCTTTGACACTGGCAGTGGACTGTCAGGGCACTCAAAATACTCTTCTTGTTCGGTGTATCACCAGTCTGCCCCAATCTATCATTTTCCTCCTGGAAGCTCAAACAGTTCAACCATGCACAATGATTCCATTTCATCTGATCTGATGCTTTGCACTTCACTTTCTGGGAGCATTGGCTCCAGGATGAAGCTGGGGCTTAGACAGTCCAGAAGGCCCAGCTTCATCTCCAGTATTGACTAGGGATTGCCCCAAACAATTGACTCAGTTCGTAGAAGGATAGTATTCAAAGTCACTCTCACTTTCTTCCGATATGGACTGACAGTCATGCTCAACTGGACTTTGGAGGGAACACTTTAACTTTGCTTCTGTAGGTGCAGACTTTCTTGATCTTTTCTAGCAGCAGCTCTAGTCACTGGTCCAGAGGGGCATCTTCTAGGGGCTCAGACTCAATTAAGATTTGTCCAATGGGCAGTAAATGATTTCTATGCATTGTTTTACATCTTTGAATTATTCTCAGGCCTTACTTTGTACACTGGCAGATCATCTAGTTTGCCCACTACAATGTGAGGAGATGGTGCATCTGTCAGCAATCTTGTGCTTGCCATGCAGTCCCAGATTTCTTAGCAATACCGATCTCCTCCTGGAGTTCCTGTTTTCACCTTTATCATACCTTTCTTTGTTGGCCAGATTTCTTTGGCAGCCATGGTTTGAGCCAGTTGGTACGCATGAGTTAGCTGGGCCTTTAACTTTTGCACATACTGTAAATAGTTGTCAGCTTGAACCCCATCAGGAGAGACCCCAAAACACACATCTACTGGTAGTCGAGCTCTTCCAAACATCAGGCGGTAGGGGAGAATCCAGTGGCATCACTTTTGGTGCAGTTATAAGCATGTACCAGGGTGCTAATTTGTTGGCTCCATCTAGGCTTGTCCTTTGGGTGCAGGGTGCCTAGCATATCTAGCAAAGTGCTGAAACGCCAGGCTGTGGGTCCCCTGGGGTGGTAAGGAGTGGTTCTGGACTTCGTGACTCCCACAGAGAAAGCATCTCTTTGATCAGACGACTCTCAAAGTCTCTCCTTGATCAGAATGGATTCTTTGTGGAGCCCCATAGTGAACAAAAGTTTTCCTACAAGTACTTTGGCCACAGTGGATGCTTTCTGGTCTTTGGTGGGGAAAGCTTGGGCATATCTCGTGAAATGGTCAGTGACCACCAGCACATTACTGATATTTCTTCGATCTGACTCCAAACTCAGAAAATCAATACAGACCAGCTCCATGGGTGCACTGGTGGTGATGTTAACAAGGGGGGCAGCCCTCTGGGGCAAAGCTTTCCTCTGTAAGCAGCGACTACAAGTTCGAATGTGTTGCTCCACATCAGCCCCCATCTTAGGCCAATAGAATCTGGATCTCACCAAGTCAAGTGTTCTGTCTATACCAAGGTGCCCCATGTGGTTGTGCAAGGACCTCAGTACTGAGTCTCGAAAGGCAGTGGGCAGCACTAGTTGTTGTTTGTCTACTTGTCCCCCTCTGTCTACTGTTTCTCTGTATAACAGTTTATTGATCAGTTTCAACTTAGGACCTTCTTTGTATAACAGTGCAGTTCTCAAATCAGTGGGCGTAATTTGGACACATCTTTTCCTGCATAGAGGGCTTCTAAAGCTGCTTTGATCATGGGATCGGGATTGAGCCCGCCTGAATACTGTCATTGTCCAGCTGAGGCAGTGCACCAATGTCTATTGCAGAAAAGTGGCAACAAGCAGCAGGTATGCAATTCTCAGAGGCTCCAAGCAATCCACCATGCAGTCCACTGCGTCCGTGGACATTTGTTCCCTCCCTGTCAAACTTCTGGCACAGTGCCCGAATGTCAGGTTCTGCTAATCGGACCCAATCATTCTGGGAACAGGCCTCCGGGAGAGCATCAGCATCTATGTGTTCAGACCTGCTCGGTATTCGAGAGCATAGTCATATGTAGATAATGCAGAAAGCCACCTATGGCCAGTGGCATCCAACTTAGCTGAGGTCTGCACATAGGTCAAAGGATTATTGTCAGTTTTACTAGTATTTTAGCCCCATACAAGTACTCATGGAATTGGTCAACAATAGCCCACTTCAAAGCTAGGAACTCTAACTTATGTACAGGATAGTTCTTTTCGGATGGGGTCAGGCTTCTACTGGCAAAGGCCACTGGTCTCAGGCCATTCTCGTGCTCTTGGTACAACACAGCCCCAACCCTTGCAGCTAGCATCAGTGTGCAGGATGTAAGGTTTTTTGGATCGGCATAGGCCAGCACTGGAGCATGGGTAAGTTGATATATGATCTCATGAAAAGCAGTCTCACAATCAGGAGTCCAGCGGGCCCAAATACTTCTCTCGGATGAAAATACACTCTTTCAGTCTTGAGGGCGTGACTTTTAGTATTTTTGTGGGTTGGGGGATACCCTTGAGTAAGGTTAAGTAAAGGCGGATCACTCTTGAATAGTCCTTGATGAAGCGCCGATAATAACCACAGAATCCCAGGAATCTTTGCAGTTCTTTTAGATTTTTGGGCTGTGGCCAGGTGGTCAAGGCCTCAACTTTACTTGGTCGGTCTCTATTCCCTCGGTGGATACTATGTGTCCCACATACTTTACTGATGTTTGAAAGAATTGACACTTATCAATGCCCAGTTTAAGGCCAAAGTCCTCCAGTCAGTCCAATACCTTAAATAATCTGCTCTCATGTTCCTCCAGTGAGCTGCCAAACACAATAACATCATCTAGGTATACCAGGCACTCTAGTAAGTTCATGTCCCCACTGCACGCTCCATCAATCGTTGAAAAGTGGCTGGGCACCTGAAATCCTTGAGGCATCCTCATGAATTCATAGAAATAGCGGACAGATAAAAGGCGGTCTCTCACGGTCCTCTGGGGCCATCGGGATCTGGTAGTACCTACCTCATGGAGATCCAGCACAGAGAACCACTTGCTCCCGCTTAGGCAGTCCAAAGCATCCTGAATGCGGGTATTGTGTACTGATCAGGATAGTCCGCGGTTTAAGGTGCGATAATCCACACATCCTTACTGTTCCATTCTTTTCCTCACTACCACAATGGAGGAAGCATAAGGGCTTCTGGATTCTTGTATTACACCAGCAGCTAACATCTCTTGAGATGCGCTCTCACATCATCTATGTCAGCAGGTGCCAGGCGTCGAGACCTCTCACCAAATGGTTCTTCGTCATGCAGCCGGATATTGTGCTCAGCTCCTGCACGCATCCTACATCCCATTCCTTTAAAGAAAACACCTGGTCTCTCTGGGCAAGCTTCTCACTGATCCTCACTTTCCATTCAGCTGGCAGCGGAGTCGCCGAAATCAAACAAGTCAGGCGTTACTCTGTCATTCTTCCTTGAACTCTTGCTGCTGGGTAGCACTGCAGTGTCTGCACAATGCACATTAGCCAGGATGCAACCTCTGTTTACTCGAATGTCTCTTTCAGACACATTATGAACTTGGACCATTACCCTTCTGGCATAAGCATGGGCTCTAGCGGGCAAAATACTAGAAGCAGACCAGCAGTCCCTCTGGCAATTTTCCATCGCCTGGTGCATCCAACATTAATATTTTATTCTTAACATCCTTTCTGATACGGACCTCTCCCTGTAAGGTACACTGGGCATTTGGCGCCAGGATCAGAGACTCAGGATCCTTCTTCCATACAATTCCACCGGTTCCTCTGGTTCTGTTTTTCAGCATCTCTGTGCCTCATAGGCCTTCTTAATTAAAGCCGAACTCTAAAGCTCTACTAGTCTTTGACCCTGTTTTTCATAACACAACTGTGCCAGCCTTCCGAACATATGAGCATTTGTTCCAATCAACAAAGGGACACCATCATACAGTCCAGTGGGGGACACACTAAGGCTAGGGTCTCTACTTGTTCGCCACTCCAGCCACGGAGGTGGGGAAAGACAGCCAAATTCGGATATACCCGGAATAGGGGTAGGCCTTCTCACTTAATCCCCATACATGCAGTCCTTCTAATGGTTGTAAGGTACGTCTGACAAATGCTTCTGATACCAATCCTGGAACATAATTGTCACTTGGGAGCCACTGTCTAATACAGCTCTTGTAGACACTCCATTCACCTTTACAGTGGTCTCCATGGAGGGACCCACTATTCTGGACCAGTCTGGAGGGCGGTAGTGGGGGCCTGGGCAACTGACCTTGCCACAAAGGACGTGAATTAGCATTTTGGTGCCCTCACTGGGATCATGTCGCACCTCTTAACCACTGATTTCTTCTCCAAGCTTCCTTGTAGCCTATATGCAACTTTGTCAGTGTCTTTTGGGACTGGCATTCCTTTCATGTGCCCATCTTTCCCACAATTATAGCAAAACATACTTTCTGAGTTTGAGCTGGCGAGGCACACACTGGGAGCCAGGGCGGGGTATTACTAACTGGAAACCTGGGTGCCATCTCTGTCTGCGCGTGATAAGCATTTGGAGACATCTCGTCAGTTTCTCCACTTCCATGGTCAAGGAATTGAGTTTGGAGCTGTTATCAGCAGGAGATACATGGGTGGGTACCCCACCCCCATAGCAGATGCAGTCGGATATAGGTCAGGGCCTGTACTTGCAGGCGTGGCCTTCATAAAGGGACTGTTTTGAATTCCGGATCTCTCAACAGTTCGCCCATTGTGGCATATCTTTTCCTTGTCAGAGCACTCATTGACTGTCAACCTCTGCCCTGAACTTCACTTGATGGGTCACCCTCAGTCACTCGGGTCAGTAGCCACAGCTGTTGGTGCAGGTACCTCCCGGTCGCCTTTCTCAACTCCTCGAATTTCTCATTAACTCATCATAGGAGGGTGGGATTCCAGTCGATTTGCCAGGCGAATTGAAGCAACAGCAGTTCTGAGAAGGGGCAGACTTAAGGATTCTGTCCAGTCTGGTTCGGTCCAGTTCAATCGCTGGCAAACTACCCTTTCTGAGGCATTCTTGCAACAATTTTTCCAGCCGAGAGACATACACAGACAACAACTCCCTTGTACTGTTGTGCATTTCTTACTCTCCACCATAGGTCCTCATCAGAATCTGGGCTCCCATACACATTCTCCAAGGCCTCAAGATAGGCCTGTGCAGTCGCTTCAGGGTTACTGGGCCGCTTAGCACGGATGGTAGCCAGGGCAGGACCTCGGAGGCTCTCACTAACCCTCTTTCGCCGCCTCCGAGCATTGCCATTCTAGCACTTGGGGGCAACATAGTCTATCCAGGTCTCCCAGTCATCCTCCCTTGGGGTGGGAGGGTGCCAGAAGATCCTCAACCTTCGGTAAGAGTCGTGACTAATGGCAGGTGCAGAAATAGGAGTCTGCATTGGTTCAGCCACCATTACGGGCACTGGAGCAGGAGAGGGTGTTGGAGAGGAACACCCCAGGTGGCAAGAATAGTTTCTTCAAGTCCTCCACAGTTTTCCCTCTCCCAGCAACCATTCAGCAAATTTCTCCTCAAAGTTTCAGATAGTGGTGGGGGCTGATTCCCCCGGTCTTTACTGTCCTTAGTTATCACTCCAAGCAGTGAGGGCTCCTCTGGGGTAATGGTCTGTGGCACTTTGGAGCTATCTATGGATCCTTAAACTCTACTAGGGCCAGGAAAGTGTGGGTGAGCAGATTAGCATGCCGACCCACCACCACAGGGTTTTGTAAACCTTCCACCTTGGAAAGTACTCCTGCACAGTGTCCGTATTGATACCCAGGGGATGTCCAGGATAAGCATAGCATTTTGGGGTCGATCTCCTCCCAGTACACCACTCCACCAGCCGTGCACAGCCACTTCTGTCGGGTACCCATTTTTTCTTAACAGTGGTTCGAATATGGCCACTAGAGGACACACAATCCCAGCGGTGAGCCTCCAAGATGTAACCCCTAGATGGCGCTATCCCAGGGGCTACTACCCCTGCCTGATTTGCCACTAACAGGTTGAGGGGCCTGGATCCAATGGCGGGTGCTTCCACCCAGAGGTCAGGGTTTGCAATAGTTAAACTAACTTGGTCACAGCCCTCTGGGACACTGCAACCACCCTTTCTTCCCACTAGTGGCCCACACAATATATCAGAATTACCTTCACAGTATACACTTACCCCAGGTCTGGTTCCGCACTGGGACCTCCAGAAATGAGATACAGTGCAACAATCACAGTACAGTACTTTAACATAGACAAACACCTCAGGCAGTATAACTTTGCTGAAACAAGCAGCTCTGATTTATTTAGGGGATATAACAAGGACAGGAAATCAGGTTAATTAGCTTATCCACTCTAATAATCTACCTATGGCTCTGTGCAGGCTATCCTATCAGTTACTGTCCCTGGGTACCTAAGCCTAGTGGCTGGTCCAAACCGTGGCAGCTGGTGGGGCCCTTTCACACAGAGAAAAGGAGAATTAAACAGTCAGCAGTACAGTAATTCATTTGGATTTAATGTGGCAATTCAACGAGGAAGCGACATCTGAATTAGTACTCACGACCTCCAAATAAGATAGGGTCCTTCAATGTCAGCAGGGCTCACTTGAGGTGCACAAACCTCTTCACACATCCATATAAAGAAAGCACTATACCAGGCAGGCTGCATCTGTATCCCGATCGCAATTACTGCACAATACCCGGAGAACACACAGCAGATTCAGTTCCTGACAGACCGAGTGTAATTTTCAGCAATTCCTCCAGTCTTCTACAGGGTGAGCCTGGTTTCTACTCTTCAGAGATCCTTTGATTCTTTTCACAGGACGGATTCAGTCCTAACAAGCTGCAGACCGGAACTCTGGGCCTTACACACGTTTTTTGACTAAAACTGCACACTGAAAAAGCACAGGGCTCCTTCCTTCTTCACTGCCAAAGCTCAACTCAAACTCCAACCGACAAAACTGGCACTTCCTTGAGTTCCTCCCAGTTCTTGACTGGATTGGCTGTCACTCACAATAGACTGCTGCTGTTGGTCCAAAAGGCACTGAAGTCTAAACTACATCTCCCAGAGTCACTGCCCATACAATCCTCTTGTGGCTGGCTCAGATTATGAGTCCAAGTTCTGATTCGGCCCAAGGCACCATTTTAGAGCTAGCTACCCCACACTGATTGGTCCAGTTCAGCAGTTCAAAACTAGAATGGGAACTAGCAGACACAGTTCTGACTGCAAAGAAAGCAGGTTAGACAAACTGTAATTTCATTATTACTCTAAATAATTTCTGGCAAACAGTTACATCTTTCAGATAGGTTCCCTTTGCACCCTAGTGACTGCAAAATGAAGTGAATTGGCAGCAGCTCGAGTGGTACTCAGAGAAGCAACACAGTCCCTCCATACAAACTAATCATGTCTGCAAGCAGACAGCTCCCAAAGAGACAGTACCAGAGGCTCTAAAAACACTCACTGATAAATGGCTTAAATGCCAAACACCATTCAGGCTTGGAGCATTCAAGCAAGCTCCTGGAAGTCTTTTGGGAACCCCCATTTGCAGGGGGGTTACACCTATCAGAAATAAAATGTGAATATTTTACTAAGAGTTGGTAAGTGAGTGGCTAATTATCAAATCTGGCAGTTGATGTGACTAACCTCTCAGAAACTAAACCACATCCTGTCTCTTTCAATTTGTCCATTACAGGACTAGGATTGTCTGGGAATCCACTTACACCTAAAGTGTTGCAGTCTCCCCAGTTCATATTTGCTTACTCACTGTTATCTTTCTGTATCTCTCTCTCTTTCTTGTTTCCTGTCTCTCTAGTTTTTAACAAGCATTTGACAGTGCTAAATGTTTGCTTGCTGGTATTAGCATTCAAAATGCAGGAGTTAGACAGATACAGAATAGGAATGGCAGTGAAGTATTGAACTTCACGCCAACTCCACCTCCACCCTACAGAGATGGACAGGCATTGGTGTATGCATTTGGGTCATCACCCATAACGTTCATGCCATTTCACCTCACCCTATCCTGCAGACACCAACAAGTGTTGAGTGTGCCTTGGGGTGTTTATTACAGTCACCCCATTCCATAAGGACATATGCTGAAATGGGTGCAGTGTAGGTGAATGGGGTGAACTCTGGGACTGAAGAGTCCAAGTCACACCTCGATGCCTGTCACTGGCTGCGGGCGGGGTGGGGGTGGGGGTGGAATGGCATGAGTATTACAGTCAGCAATCCAAAGGTACACCCCTGATGCCTGTCAGTCTGTACAGGGTGGGACGTTATGGTTAGAAACCCTAATGCCTCGGGCGTTTGTTGGTATTTGCACTATAAATTTTCAACATGCCTTTTTGTGACCCCCACCTCATGAAAGCATTTGGGACCTCTTCTCATGAACAGTGGCACTGTGATTTTGTTACTGTGTCCCAGACTTTGAGTTCCCACAGTGACCGTGCCATTCTGCACCAGATGTATGAAAACACAGATTGGGCAAGATGTGAAGAATGACAGTTGTATCATTCATAGGGAAGTGTGAAGAGATGGCAGTGTTGAAAATTTGTAGTGAAAATATTCAAAATGCTTGAACTTCCAAGCGTATGTGTAAACTGCGCAACACATGCACGTAACACAGTCATTTAGTGGAATTATTTCACCAAATTTTTCAACATAGGCATTTTGTGACCTCTGCTCATGAACACTATCACTATGGTTTTCTTAATCTGTCCTGAACATTGATTTCCCACAGCAACCACGCTATTCTGCGCCAGATGTGTAAACGCATATTTTGGGCAGGATATGAAAAATGACAGCTGTACTGTTCATAAGGAGCAGTGAAAAAATGCCAATGTTGAAAATCTGGAGTGAAAATATTACTAATGCACGAAATTACTAGGGTGCTTGGAAACTGTGCAATGTACACTCATCACACAGTCATTTTATGGACTTTTGTCACCAAATTTCAACATAGGTATTTTAGCACCTCTGCTCGTGAGCAGTGTCACTGTGATTTTCTTAATCTGTCCTGAACACCGACTTCCCACAGTGACCACGCTGTTGTATGCCGGAAGTGCGAAAACACATTTTGGCCAGGACAGCTGTACTGTTCATAAGGAGGTCTGAAAAAATGGCAATATTGAAAATCTAGAGTGAAAATACTACCCATTTACGATGTTACGAGGGTGCGTGGAAACTGCACAATGCACGCTCGTAACACAGTCATTTTATGGCCGTTTCTTACCAAATTTTCAACATAGGCATTTTAGGACCTCTGCTCATAAACAGAGTCACTGTGATTTTCTTAATCTGTCCCAAACACTGATTTTGCACAGTGACTGCGCTATTCTGCGCCGGAAGTGCAAAAACACATTTTGGCCAGGATGTGTAAAATGACAGCTTCACTGTTCATAAGGAGGTGTGGAAAAATGCCAATGTTTGAAATCTGGAGTGAAAATATTACAAATTCGCGAAGTTACGAGTGTGCGTGGAAACTTAAAAATGCACGCTCATAAAACAGTCATTTTTGGGATTTTTTTCACCAAATTTGCAACATAGATTTTTTTGAGAGCCCACCTCATGAACAGTGGCACTGTTGTTTCTTTAATTGGTCCTGAAAGGTGATTCCAGGCAACAACAGCGAAATCACCTTTTGGGACCGAATAATGCCATGACAGTGACTGAATTCATGAGGAGGGGTCCCAATAACCCCATGTTGAAAATTTGGTGCCAAAAATCCCAAAAATGCCTGAGATATCCACATAAGTCGAAAAAAAACCATTTATGCCATTAAACAGCTTACCAGTATTTCTTCAGTTTGCGGTCGACTTTGAAGAGTGCAGACGTGTTCCCGGTCAACCGAAGATCGTTGCACTGGACTCTGGAGGTAAGTATGGGTGAAGAGGGTGTGGGAGGTGGGGGTGCAGTGGGTGGGTGCGGGTTGGGGGAGCTCAACGAGGGACCGTTTTCTACTTTACAGATTTAAAACAATTTTTATAACATTGCAGGAAGGTTTTCTTATTTACAGGGACTTTTGACACGCTGGGGTGGGCTCCCAGCGTGCCACCTGAGTGGTTTTTTGGTGGGGCTGTGGCCGAGCGAGGGACTGTTGCACCCCATCAGCACATACTGAGTGTTGTGCGGGGCAAGAGCCAAGGGGGTTTGGGCACCCCTCGGCACAAATCTAATGGTGGGACATTATGCCGATGGGGAGTGGGCTCCCCTGTCGGCAAATGAACTGGGTCGGGGCATGCCGACAGGGGAATGGGCACTCCCATCAGTCAACTTTCATGGGGCTCTGAGGTGGCAGCATAAGCCACCATCATGTTTAGGGAAATGTTACACTAGGCAAGGTACCGCCCTGCAATGACAGATTGCACCCTTATTGGAGCGGAATGGCTGACGCTGCAGTGACGAGGTGGCCCTCATTGCAGCAGCCAAATCATTTCAAGTTGGTGGCACTTCTGCAGAACCAGTGTCATCAGGACACTGGGCCTGCATTGGGTGAACAATGGCAAGCCCACAAATGCAGTGCCGGCGTTGGCTGCCACAGTGCCGCACCGCCACAATCCACTTCTCTCCTAAGCTGCCACGTAATGTTTCGTGCGCATGCACAAGCAAACATAAAAACAGCCCTGAACATAGACCCTGTTTAACAGCCCTGTCCCTCTCAGTCTTTAAATCTAAATTGGGAGAGAGAGACTCACTATTTAACTTGGATATTTGGAAATGTTTGTAACCTGCCATGTGTTTCTTCTGTAAATGCACATGACTGTCAGAGTGTAATTTACTATTCTGAACCTCAGCCTAAATCAACCACCATGTCTGGTCATGTATGGAAATGGGCAGCTCTTGCTCATAGTCTTTCCAGATGTTTATAAATAAACAATAAATAAATAAAAATAAAATCAGTCAATTTTACTAACGCATTAATGCATTCATTTGTGTCATGTTACACCCACACATGAAGTTTATTTATTTATTGAAATTGCTTCACCTGCTAAGCTATACAGAGTTACAACAGGAATCTCATTTACAGATGTGACCCGGGGGTAAGACTGATAGGGAGGCTGGACCCCAGAATATCCTTTTCCACTATTTTTGGAAGTATTAGACCTCTTACCCTAAAGGAATGCCAGAGCAGTAATGTTTGCTGTTAGTATTCAAACTAATTTACATTATATTTTGTGGTATCTCTCTGACATGAACTGAAAGGGAAAACTGAGATTCCTGTATGATATACTGGTTGTATACATGTTGTTTATTCTCTCATTAAAAATTACTTTAAAAGGAGGGTTGGGGGATTACAAAGGGCAGAAACACAATGTGCAGTAGTCAAGTATGTATACATTAGAGGTGTCATGGCTTCGCTCTTGAGCCCAGTGATGTCACAGCACCTAGAAGATATGTGAACCAACTTGTTCTTCACTCTTTGGTATTATTTTCTATACGAGGTGCCAAAACCAGCAGGGGTGAGGAGTATGCAATAATAAACAACCGTATCAACTCAGGACATTCATAAATGAAGTCAGGTGCAGTCTAAGCAGGATGTGAGCAGAATCTTAAAGGATCTTTTTACAGAGGGAAGACAAGTACTGTAGGTGGGTGAACAGCTAAGGTTAGGCCTTTGAACTACCATGGAAAAATGTATCCATTCATATTAATTACAAACCAACTGAAGAATTCACAAATGTGTGTCACAGCAGTGGCCAGATTAGCACATGCTGACAAATCAGTGTCTATAGACACAGGTTGAACAAGTGTTTCTTTCAGCAGTCCCTCCTCCCCAGGCTAGTGCAGTGGCTCAGTGGACTGGGTAGCCAACAGCAAGAGACTACTGTACAAGGAAAATGGTACAATTTGGAATGTCACAGACTTGCTACTGGATTTCTCCACACCATGCATGGTGGAAGAAATAATTTTTTGGAATGGCTATACCCCCCTTCCCCCATTCTACAGGATCTCTGTGTGTGATTTCACACCATCATACCAGCATGCCATCACTATACTCCATGTTGGCTCACAGGAAGGAAGCTTTACCCCCTGGTACCAGCACGTGGCACTACAAGCCCAGATAAGAGGTGCCTCCTTGTGGAAGTAGGATGGAGAAACAGAATTTAGCAGAACTAAACTTATGCATGATAGCATTAACTAATTTGACTGTGGCTTTTAGAATCACATTGATGCAGCTGTGCAGTCACAATGTGCCATGATACTTAATCCATATTAAATGGCATATTAGGGAAGTGAATGATAACAAATGACAACGTGGTGGTTGTACTGTAGTAACTGATCGTTTATACTGTTTCTTAATTGGTAATGACCCTCCTGCACAGTTAGAAACACCAAAGCACAAGACACGCTGTTTACAGTAAATTAAAGCCAAGGTGCTTATTGAGCAGTGTAAGGACATGTATCCTGCAAGAAACAGAACGTTAACATCAGCTACTGCTATGCTATTCAAAAGAGTGAAAAGGACAGAAATAATAGCATATGAAAAAATATTTACCAGTCTGATCAGATTTAAACAGCAAAAGAGGACTGTTAAGGCCCTGTCGGTAGTAGGCCAGTAAGGAGGCAGGGCTGCTCTAACTGGACACTGCAGCTATCTGCTTATAAATAATGACATTCCAGTATTGGGCGAGCTGTTATATTCCCTCCCATTTCCTAGAAATTGCCATGGCCTGGGATGGAGTTATGCTCTGGCTTTCCAATGCTCTAAGGGTATCTATGCTTTTGTTCTGTCACTGATTCAATTCCTGGATATTTTTCCAAAGCTCAAAGGATATCTATGCTTTTGTTCTGTCACTGATACAGTTTCTGGATATCTGCAGTGAAGAACAGCTGCTGATCTGTAATCCCTAATCTCCCAGCCATCAGACAAAGACTAGGAAGTGCAGTTACTGCTGTCTCATGTAGTAGTAATAGTAGGTACACTAAAATAGCTGCCCTCATATATTTAGTTACAGTAGGTCTATCACCATTTCAGTTACAGGGATACAAAAACCACAACTCCCGGTATAATATTTAACTTCTTTCTTCAAAGGGTGGTAATAAAAATGACACTTTCGCCAACACATCCACACACCAGATTGAAAATTTCTCCAATTAATAACTAGTCTAGGATTAGTATCTGGAAACAGTTGCTAGCTCATGAAATACATTAACAGATCCACAGTGATAAATGAAGTTTACTAATCTTGACATAACAAACAGAACAGGTAGGGTAAACATGCAGACTTTGATGACTTTAGTTTTGGCTTTGGTTGTATGATTTAAAGCAGAAGTGTAATGAATGGAGACAGACAGACAAGTAACATTCCAGCACCCTTTAAAAGTCCAAAGACAACGTAAAGAGCACTCAAGGAGAAAAAGTCCCAGTTAACTGTTTAAATTCAGAAAATTCTATTTACTGTGAGCTACCAGTAGGACATTGACTCCAATGCCCCAGCACTGCAACCACGGGGCGGGGGCTGGAAGACCCTCTGCGGTCAAAGTGCTGGTGCATTGAGTCAGTGTCCTATAGGAAGCTCACAATAAACAGAATTTTCTGAATTTAAGCAGTTAACTTGGATTTTTTTTCTCCTTGAGTGCTCTCTACCTTGTCTTTATACTTATATTGTGGTTGACTACCCTCAAGTAGCACCAGCCTTATGTCTTGGAGTAAATTGTACTTTTCTTGCTTTTTTCCAGTACCCTTTGCTGCTGTCTGGAAAATCACACTAGTTTTAGGATGTTATGAAACTATTTAGGGTTTGTAATTTACATCTTACAATACTCATTTGGCACATGGTGCTGACGTTTGGCCCCATGATGTACAATCGACCAGTGAATGAGTGGATGCTCCTAATAGCTTGTTATAGGAATACGTAAGCGTGATCTGAATACTGTGGTGTCAAAGTCTGGCATCATCCTTATTGCATGTGAAGTAAGCATTTTTTGTAAAATGTAATACCCTAAACATTTTTATACATTTATAAAATAGTGAGCTTCACCAGGTAACAACAAAGGGGGATGGACTGCAATGCATTCCAAACAGGCACTAATTGAGCCACCTTCATCGTCCTGCTGTAGCAAATATCCACTTCAGTATATAAATGCAAATTATACTCTTTCTATTACAATTAGAGTCTAGAGAACATCTTTTTACAGGGTTTTTTTTTGTTACAGTGTAAGCCCCCTTTAGGAGCCTACTAGTTAATTATTGTAACCACTGTGTCTGGAGCTGGGGCCCTGCCTGCTGGTGGGGGGGAGGGGCTCAGCCCAAGGGCTTAAGAAGGAAGGAAGGTTTGGGCATAAACTGGGAGGAAGTCCAGTAGAGAGGAAGAGAGAAGAGGTGGCCCATGTGTGTTTGGCTGTGAGGGCCAAGGTTCATGGCCAGGGTGGGCTATTTGCCACTCCAGCCCACCACCCTTGAAGACCAGAAGTAAATGTAGCAGTGCAGGAGTTTGCTTAGGAGCTTGAGCCAGTGAGGGGGACCACTTGTGCCAATTATGGGGAGCCAGAGCCCAGGAGGTCAAAGTGTGGCCCACCTCGTGATCTCCGGCACTGAGGTGGGGTGGTGCAGGTGGATCCAGATATCCTCATCTGCAGAGTGAGAGCAAGTGGAGTCCCATTGAGTGCCTGGCCAGTGGGCAGTGCAGTGGTAACAGTCTGTACTGTAGGGAGGGCAGTTATGGCAGCCTGTCTCCCTTTCGGTGTGGCATGGCAATCTGGCAGGGGGAGCATGTCCTGTAACGTATGCAGCTGAAGAGGGGAAAAGTGCTCTGGGTCCCCAGGATCACCAGGACCCTACTGGTGCTATGATGACTTGGGATGCTCAGAGCTTTGCACTGACTTCGGCAAGAGGGGACTTGGCTGTTTATTTTTGGTCTCTGTTTGTAGGCAGACCATCCATGTTTAGGGAGAGTCTCCAGGATTAAACCATCACAGCAGGGATTTGGAACTGGCAGTAAGCAGCTGCATTCAAGTCCGTAACTGTGTTTGGGGTGCCCAGAAGGTTGTCTGGTAAAGTGAGATGTGAAGCCAGGTAAGTTTGTGCAGGAGAGAAGTTTGGAGGGAGGATCATCTCTTGCCTTTTTTGGCCCACTGCAAAGTGCTGCTGCCAGGATTCACAGAGCCTCCTCAGCTCTGAGGGAAACACTGTAAAAGAAGCTTTAGGGAAACAAAAGTTAACTACAGACTGTACTGGGCTCTTTGCCCAGTAAGTTACGCATCATTTGATTTTGTACCCACGCTCTGTGGAGTGGATTGATCACATTTTGCATAATTAAATCATTTTTTTCTTTTACTCCTGAGTGGACAATGGACTTAATTATAGCACTTTGTGATTAAACTAAGTTTGCCCCCACAGCTGCTGATCTTTGAACTGCTTGCACCCCCCTGAAGACCACTAATCAAAACCCAGGTGAAGAGTTTTAATTTCTGGGACTGTGTTTCTGGCTGCAAGTGCACCCTCCCACCAAGTGCCATTAGGAACATCCCTGGACACCAGAAGAGGGAGGGCTTACGATGAGGGGCTCATCTGGGATTTTTAAGAGTCGTTTGGGGGTGCAAGAACTTTGCCTGGACTGAAATTATTGGGGTGCTATGGTGCAGGAGATTTCTTTGCTGCTAGACAGCATCTTTAACTTGTGAATTTTCGCACTTCCATTAAGGCACCATTTCGCCTGCATAAACTGCTTAGCATACCACTAATTTATGCAGAACTTGGGGACTTTGTGCCATTGGTTGGAGGCTAGCAGGGCTGGGGGCAGAAGTCACAGGATGAGGAGTGGGAGTGCCATTTTGTGTGGAGACAGTGTTAACTGCTCCACAGCTGGTTCTGAGTCTGAGGAAAATCTGCTAGCTGAGACAACTCTCTATTAATCAAGTAGCAGCAGTAAATAGGAAAGAAGAGGAAGTGGCAGAAGCTCCTGGTGAAGGGAACAAGCTGGTGCTTGTTCTCGCTTCGCTCCTGTCATGGCTGTGGGAGGTAGTGCTACATGGCAGCACGCAGGAGAGGTGTGTAGTATGTCACCATACAGTAGCCACATGAAAGTTTTGCGGTATGCTTGACTTGTGCCAGCAGTGGAGAGCCTTCTCCAGGCCAGTCAGCACCTCACCTATCAGTCTGCCTGGAGTTGGACCACAACCTTAGCTTTGGTAAGCACGGATACTTCAAGGCTTGAAAACTGGGAGGAGATGGAAACTGCAGCAAATGAGGTAATTTCTGGTGGAAATGTGCTAGCCATCTGCCTAACCCTTCTCCCCTACCAGTGCCTGACCCTCACTGTGGCAGAGGGAGAGGCTGTGGGGTGACAGGGAAGCCAAAGCCTAGTGAACCCCCTGCCTATGCTACCCTCCCCTTGGTGGCAAGTGCCAAGAAGAACACCCTTGGACCTCCCCCTCCTGGTGATGCAGGAGCTGAAAAGCCTGATGTGGAGATAGAAGAGGTTCTCTTGAAGGGAGATTCCAGTACAGTGGAAGAAACAGAGGGGATGGATGCTGTATCCTCTGCTCCCAGTGTCCTCCCCAGGTCCTTTACAATTGACAACCCACTTTGGGAGTGAGATATACCAAGGCCCTATTGCTTCCCTAGCTTGAAGTATCTGGATACCATCCCCAGTTGCACCAGTTCTGCCAGAAGAGGAGAAAGGACATTGACACCCTCCAACCATCTGACCCCCGCTACTCCCAGTCCACCATGGGGAGTTGGTTGTTAAAAGGTCCTATGCCCTGGACCAGTATGAGGGGCATTCCAGAATGTTCATAGGCTGAGCGCTGGGTGTGGAGGTGGATCAAGGAGGAATACCCAGGGGAAATATATCCCTACTTATATGAGTGCATTTGGGATATACTAGAAGAAAGAAGGGAGGATAGGGTATTCCAGGGAGCACTAGATAAAGTGAAACAGCAGAGCAGAGGAAGTGCCCTGGACATGGGGGGACACCAGCAGGAAGCCATCCAGATGGCCAAGCAGATGTGCACCTCCATGGTGTGGACTGGTTTGACACTTTTCAAGACCTTTGCCATGGTCCAAAATGGAGAGGGAAAGCACACAAAATATTATTTCATCTGCAAAGACCCCTTTGGAGAAGAATTCATAAAGCCTGACCCAAAGCTGTATTATGGCTTGGAGCCGTAGAAGTAGTGATGCCTCCTGCTCCTTAAAGACTGCCACTGTAGAAGAGCTGATGTCTGGACTGTCTGGACTGGACCCCATCCTGATGCAGGCCTTTGGCATCGTGACTCTGGCAGGACTGAACCTATGGACACCACTGCTAAATGGTGGGTGAGATCGACCCCTTTTTGTTGTTGTTACTGTTTTAAATATTTCAAAGTTTAAGGGGTTGACTCCCCAGTATCTATAGTTTAAATGTGATTTCTCTTGTTTGAAAAAAAAAATGTGTTTTCTCTCGTTTGAAAACCAAAAACAAAACAGAACATCAAATAGGAGGAGGCAGGACTGGAATATGCCCCTCTGGGACTGTTAGTGAGGCTTAATGCATGTGTGTGGTATGTAAGGCTAGTGTGAGAGGGTGTGTGTGTGTGTTTGCAGTAGTTCGTGTGTGTGTGTGAGCTGTAAGTGTGTGAGTGATCAAATGACATTAGAAATGTTGAAAAGTTAAAGTAAGTTCAAAGCATTTAAAGTTTGCAATGTTTGTTCTTAATGCTGAGATTAATGTGTTGCACCCTCTGATTCAGGGGTGCTGGTTATTTGGTTATTTAAATGTAGTACTTACACAATGTTGGGGAGGGATATGCTTTAGCCCTACCTGGCAGCAGCATTCATTTTTCTATTTCAGGATGGGAGTGTGATAGTGGGGGGTGGGATGCTACCATTGCAGTACCTGGCAATCCATCCATGGGAACTAGAGGGTAGGTCACCAGTGGCCCCATGGGATAGTGTGGATGTTTGTGTAGTACTGTAGTAGTAGTGCCCTGGGTTTAAGGGAAGTAAGGGTCCCACTGTTGCAGCAATGTACACCAGTAGTGCAGTCCTGGGATTGGGGGAGGCAGTGTGCATATCTCTCCTCTGGGAGGCTGGGGTGGCAGCTGGTAGGCATTTACCAGGGAGTGAACGTTTTGTGTGGGTACATGACAATTCGCTCCCAATAATTCATTCTGCGTAAACTCACTTCTGACTGTTCAGTCCCCCACTAACCCGCTCCTGTGACAAAACGCTCTGCAACAATTCACTCCTATATGTATGTTTAAATAAAATATAGCTGTAACATGAAGGACAGGCCACCACACAATCAGTACTGGGCAGAGTAGCAGCTGATTATGTCTTCCCAATCAGAACAGCACTTGGTGCACAAAGAAAGAATATATCCACATGCAATTAATTAATACTAATTGCTCTAAGGGTTAAGTCATTCTGCCCCCGCGGCCGCGCATCTCCATTCCAAAAGCTATAGCAGACGTAAATTTTCCATTGCAGCAGCTACTGAGCAGTGCAGAATGACTGGTTGCTTTGTTCTGTCTGAAAGGGCAAAGAAAAAACTAGCTGAAGATGCCAAAAAGCCCAGGAGAACATAGCCCCAATACTGTGAATATGTCCCCAAATATACAATTTCTGGAAGTAAGTTATACACAACACCGATAGAATTATGGGTTGTCAGATCACATCATTCCCCCGTCCTGGGTATTAAGAGATGTGGACCAACTGCCTCGGGTACTACGCCAACATCAGAAATGACAAATTTCTCTCTCTATGGAGCCAAAGAGGCAAATACTTACTGTGTGCTCCTGGACAGTTTCACACATGAGAACTCCTTATCAAGGTAAGGGGAACTTAAGCAAGTCTGAAAAAGGCCATGGAGGCAGATAGTGGCTGGGGCCAATAATAATACATTATTACTTTTTACTTTTTATTATCATTACTAATGATACATTAGGCAGAAGAAGAAGGAAGGGCTATAATCTGCACAGATGTTCCTTGCCTAATCTGTCTCTGCAGACCCTAACTGGTTTCTGGCACCTTTCTCTCCTCCCTGTGTATTTTCTAATATACCCCTGTGTCTGTCCCACACATACTTGAAGCCCCCCACAGTTTTCACTCCCATCACTTCTGCTGGCAGTCTGCTCCAGGTGTCTACTGCCTTTTCAGTGAAAAAATATTTCCTCGCATCGCTCTTAAACTTTCCTCGCTCCAGCTTTATTATATGCCCCCTGGTCCTGGTGCTTTTTCTCATTTGAAAGAGACTCCGCTCCAGTACCCTGTTCACCCATGTGAGGTACTTGTAAGTCTCTATCATGTCACCTCTCAACATCCTCTCTTCTAGGGTGTACCTGTTGAGATCCCTCAGTCTGTTTGAATGGATTCTCTGCAACTTCTGCACCATTTTAGCTGCCTTATTCTGGACTGCCTCCACCCTGTCTCCATCCTTTCCGAGGCGTGGCCTCCAAAACTGGGCAGAGTACTCAAGGTGGGGTCTCACCAGTGAGTGATACAGTAACAACACCTCTTCCCTCTTCCCTCTTCCTGCTGGAGATACCCCTCTTTATGCAACCCAGCATCCCAATAGCCTTATGCACTGCTTTGACACACTGCCCTGCCATTCTGAGGCAGTCAGAGATGATAATCCCAAGGTCCCTTTCCTCTTTGGTGACTGTCAGTACCCCCCCCCCCAATCCTATACTTAGCTCCTGGATTCCTATGTTTTAGGTGCATGGTTTTGCTCTTTTTGCCATTGAACCCCACTTTTTGCCATTGAACCCCAAGTGCCATGCTCTTGACCACTCTTTGAGTTTTCCAAGATCCCTGCACATTATCTCCACCCCCTCCTGAGTGTCTACCCTATTGCAAATTTTGATATCATCAGCAAAAGTCTCAAAACAGCCATCACAGAGGCAACAAGCCTTTGTGTGAAGCAAATCAGCAAAGCAAAATGAAGGAAAAAACCACTATGGTTCTCAAAAGAGGTGGCGGAGAAGGTTAAGGAGAAAAAGGTAGCATTCAGGAAGTATAAGGAAATACAGAAGGAGCAGGACAGAGAACTGTACCAGTTAAAGCAGAAGGAAGTGGGGAAGGCAGTCAGACTAGCAAAAGCCCTAACTGAGGAAAAGACAGTCAACTCAGTTAAGAAGGAGATAAAACCTTTTATAGGTACATTAGTGAGTGAAGGAAGGGATACTGAGGCTTACTAAGGGGAAGGGAGGATGGGCAGAGGATGACAGTGAAAAAGCAGGGATACTGAATGAATACTTCTGCTCAGTATTCACAAAAGAAGAGGAGGGGGAGGTACCAAAATCAAAGAATAGAAGCACTCTGGATAGGGTCAATACCAGTGCATTCACAGAAGAAAGGGTCCTAAAAGAACTCTTAAAACTGAAGGAGGACAAAGCAATGGGGCCTGATGGGATTCACCCAAGAATTCTAAAAGAAAGATAATAAGAACAACAGAAATGGAAAGGGACCTGGGGGTAGTCATATCAGATGACCTTAAGGTGGGCAAACAATGTGAGAAGGCAGTAAGGAGGGCTGGTGGAATGCTGGGATGCAGATGGAGAGGCATCACCAGAAGAAAACAGGAAGTTATTATCTCTCTGTACAGACAGTTGGTGAGACCCTCATCTGGAGTTCTGCGTCCAGTTCTGGAGGCCCCATCTCCGCAAGGACATAGACAGGATGGAGGCTGTCTAGAGGAGGGCAACTAAAATGGTGCAAGGTCTGCACCAGAAGACATACAAAGAGAGATTAAAGAAGCTTAATATGTATACACTCGAAAAGAGGAGGGAGAGGAGGGGACATGATAGAAACTTTCAAGTACATCAAGGGAATCAACAGAGTCCAAGATGGTAATATCTTTCAGAAAAGGAGATGTGCAAAAACAAGGGGGCACAATTTGAAGATAGAGGGGGACGGCTCAGAGGTAATGTGAGGAAGTATTTTTTCATGAAGAGGGTTGTGGCTACATGGAACTGTCTTCCTGAGGAGGTAGTGGACTCAAAAACAGTGGGGGAATTCAAGAATGCATGGGAGAGACATAAGGCAATTCTAGTGGGGTTAGGAAGAAGTAGGCTGTTGGTTAACTAGGATCTGCAGCCTATGCATTAGGTAGGGAAATGAGCAAACTAGGTGGGCCAAGCGGTCCTTATCTGCCATCAAATTCCAGGTTTCTATGTTTCTACATTCCCTTTCAGTTCTTCTGCAGTGTCACTTCTGAAGACATTGAAGAGGACTGATCTTAGCACTGAGCTCTGTGACACCCTGGGGAGGGACCTTAGACAAGTAGCACACACGGTAACTTTTTTAGAAGTGCTACCTGTCTATGGCATGGGTGAGGCCAGGGTACCCCGCACCATGGTATTCAATGACTGGTTGAAATACTGGTGCAGAGCTCAGGGATTTGGCTTCATTGGGGACTGGGGCTCCACCTGGAGGGATGCAGGCCTATACAGGCATGATGGTCTGCATCTATCCAGGAGAGGAACCAGGATCCTAGGTGATAGGTTTAAATGCTAAATTGGCAAGCATTTAAACTAGCCAAGGAGGGAGGTACTGAAAAGGAGAAGGGAAATCCTAGCCCCCCTTCCCAAAAAATCAGGGAAGTTTGTGAGGTAAACACCAAGATAGAGCAGTTGACAGGGAGAATGGCAGGGGTAAATGGAGAAAAAGACAACGGCAGTAAAGACAGGGATGGGGCAAAATTAAATAAAGCCATAAAAAAATGGAGGGTAATGAGTACCATTGCCCATACTCTGGGTTAAAAGCTCCCTGAAATGGTGGCCTTGATGGAAGATGGATGCCTGGATATCATGGCAGAAACATGGTATACAGAGAACCATGACTGGGATGTCAACATACCAGGGTACACAATCTATAGGAGGGACACGGAGGGAAGAAGAGGAGGAGGAGTAGCTCTCTATGTAAGGGAGGGATCAAACCAACAGAACTAAAGGATAAACAGGGAGGAGAAGAGGCGCTGTGTGTCACCATGGAGACTAGAAATGGCACCACAATCCACACAGGGGTTGTATACAGACCCCCGTCTCAGGGGGAGGAAATGGACAAGGAAATGATAGAAGGTATCCTTGGGATGGCAGAGAAAGGGGAGATATTGCTGACGTGGTACCTGAATATGCCAGATGTTAACTGGAGCACCTTTGCTACAGCCACATCCAAGAGCAGGGCCATTCTTGATGCCCTACAAGGGGCATGCCCCAAGACAGCTAGTTTTGGAACCCACTCAGGAGGGAGCAATCTTAGACCTGGTACTCTCAAATGGGAATGGAGAGAGGATCTCTGACCTTGAAGTGGGTAGCCATCTGGGAACAAGTGACCACCAAACAGTGTGGTTCATGATAAACTTAGCTGTAGAGTCAAGCCATACAAAACTGAAGGTACTGGACTTCAGGAGTGCTGATTTTGTCAAAATGGGAAAGTGCCTCAGAAAAGCACTAGCAAACAGGCAAGAAGGTGGGGTGAAGCAACAATGGGAAACATCAAACCACCATCACAGAGGCAACAAGCCTTTGTGTGAAGCAAATAAACAAATCAAAATGAAAGGAAAACACTATGGTTCTCAAAAGAAGTGGTGGGAAGGTAAGGGAGAAAAAGATAGCATTCAGAAGGTATAAGGAAACACAGAAGGAGTAGGACAGAGAACTGTACCAGTTAAAGCAGAAGGAAGCAGGGAAGGCAGTCAGAATAGCAAAGGCCCAAACTGAGAAAAAGATAGCCAACTCGGTTAAGAAGGGGGATAAAACCTTTTATAGGTACATTAGGGAGCAAAGAAAGACTATGGCAAGGATACTGAGGCTGAATAAAGAGGAAGGTGGTTGGGCAGAGAGCAACAGTGAAAAAGTAGGGATACTGAACGAATACTTCTGCTCAGTATTTACAATGGGAAAGCAGGGGAAGATACCTAATCCAGTCAATAGAAGCACTCTGGATAGGGGAGTTAATATTAGTCCTCTCCCAGAAGACAGGGTTTTGAAAGAACTCTTAAAACTGAAGGTGGATAAAGCAATGGGGCCTAATAGGATTCACCCCAGAATTCTAAAAGAACTAAGGGAAGAACTAGTAACACCACTGACTACCCTTTTTAATAAATCATGGGAGGATTGTGTGGTATCTGAGGACTGGAGGAGGGTGGATGTGATTCCCCTTCACAAAAGTGGGAGCAAGACAGAGGCAGGAAACTACAGACCTGTCAGTCTGTCCTCGGTGGTAGGGAAAATGATGGAATCACTTCTGAAGGAAAGAATTGTTGAGTGCCTAGAGGCCAGTGGGGCACAGGACCCAAGACAGCATGGAGTCACAGCAGGAAGGTCATGTCAGCCAAATCTAATTGATTTCTTTGACTGGGTGACCAAAGTAGTAGTCCAGGAAGGGGCTGTGGACATGGCCTACCTAGAATTTAGCAAGGCATTTGACATAGTTCTGGACAAAAGATTAACAAACAAATTAGCCAGCCTGGGAGTGGGTCCCAGGGTGGTAGCCTGGGTAAAACACTGGCTGGACAACAGGGCACCATTGGTAATAGTAAATGGAGTCCACAGTGAAGAAAGGGGGGGGGTTACTAGTGGGGTACTGCAGGGTTCAGTACTGGGGCCGGTCCTTTTTAATGTCTTTATAAGTGACATTGCAGAGCGACTGGAAGGGAAAGTATGTCTCTTTGCAGATGACACAAAGATCTGCAAGAGGGTTGATACGCAAGGTGGGGTGGAAAGGATGAAAAGGGACTTGGTAAGGTTGGAGGAATGGTCAAATGTATGGCAGCTTAGATTCAACGCAAAGAAGTGCAAAGTGATGCACCTGGGAAATAAAAACCCAGGGGAAGAGCACACAATGGGGGATGAGATACTGACAACAAAAATGGAAAGAGTCCTGGGGCAGTCATATCAGATGACCTAAAGGTGGGCCAGCAATGTAAGAAGGGAGTAAGGAGGGCTGGGGGGATACTGGGATGCACAAGGAGAAGTATCACCAGTAGAAAACAGGAAGTTGTTGTTCCTCTGTACAGACAGTTGGTAAGACCACATCTGGAGTACTGTGTACAGTTCTGGAGACCCCATCTCCGCAAAGACATAGACAGGATGGAGGCTGTCCAGAGGAGGGCTACCAAAATGGTGCAGGGTCTGCACCAGAAGACATATGAAGAAAGATTTAAGGAGCTTAAGATGTATAGCTTCGAGAAAGAGAGGGAGAGGAGGAACATGACAGAAACTTTCAAGTACCACAAGGGAATCAACAAAGTCCAAGAGGGTAGCATCTTTCAGAAAAAGGGATGTGCAAGAACAAGGGGGTACAATCTGAAGATAGATGGGGGACGGCTCAGAGGTAATGTGAGGAAGTATTTCTTCACAGAGAGGGTTGTAGATGCACGGAATGGCCTTCCTGAGGTGGCCGTAGAGTCAAAAACAGTGGGGGAATTCAAGAATGCATGGGACAGACATAAGGCAATTCTAGTTGGGGGTAGGAGGAAGTAGGCTGTTGGTTAACTAGGATCTGCAGCTTATCCATTAGGTAGGGAAATGGGCAAACTAGGTGGGTCAAGCAGTCCTTATCTCTCATCACATTCTATGTTTCTATGTTGTTTGTCACTCTTCCATCATTAGACTCAGTGCTGTTTACCACCACCCACTGTCTGTTATCTATTAACCAGTTTCTAACCCAATTTACCACCTTGGATCCCACCTCTAGGCTGCTCAGTTTCTTTATCAGCCTCCTGTGTGGCACAGTGGCCTTGCTGAAGCACAGATAGACCATGTCCATTGCCTACCCCGATCTATTTCCCTGGTCAGCTAGTCAAAGAAATCTATCAGATTTGTTTGACATGACCACTCCATGAATCCATGCTGCCTGTTGTCTTTCAGTCCATTGGATTCAAAATACTCTACCAGTCTTTCCTTTAGCAGGGTTTTCATTAACTAACCCTCTACTGAAGTAAGACTGACCAGCCTATAGTTGCTAGTCTTTTGCCTGCTGCCACTCTTATGTAGAGGGACCATGTCAGTTCTTCACCAATCCTCAGTAACCACGCCTGTTTACAGTCACAGTGAGCTGTTGAATAAGCCTGTCTGTAGGGCATCTAGTACCTCTCTGAGTTCTTTCACAGCTTTTGGTTGTATCCCATCCAGTCCAATAGCTTTGTTCACCTTCAGAGCTGTAAGTCCCTACTCAGCTCTTTCCTCTGAAAATTAACTTGTGCCAACCCCCACCCCCACCCCCTTTTGTTCTAGACACTCCCTGGTGGTCCGACACCTCCTCCCTCCACTGTGAAGACTGAGCAGAAGTACCAGTACCAGTTTATGATGTCAGCTTTTTCTTGGCCTAGTTCTGTGCAGACTCACCCCTCCGCCTTTCTTATCCTCACTGTCCCTCTGTTTGCTTTCCTCTTCTCTCTTATGTATATGAAAAAAGTCTTATCCCCTTTTGCGACCCATTTGGTAGTCTATTTCTCTGTCTGTGCCTTTGCTCCCTTCACTGCCTTACCTACTTCACTCTGCTTTACTAGATAATACTGTACTTCCCTCTCCTTCTGCCTTTCTGTTTCTTCATACTGCCTGAAAGCCACTATTTTTTCCTTCACCACCTTTGCCACTTCCTTAGAGAACCATAACATTCTGTTTTTCCTTCTGCTTTTACTCACTTCTTCACATTCCGAAATAGACAATGGATTAAGTACTTGTTAAAGTGAAATGCCTAAAGTGGGACCATGGACAAAGCCAAAAAGCTAGACGCCATTAAAGTTAAAACCAACTGCTGTAAACATAATAGTTTTAAAAATGTTATTTTCATAAGCTACTAGGGGCTGGATTTTCAAAAGGGACAGAAGCACATGCATCTGTGTCTGCCAACATACATCCGAAGTTTGAGCACCTTACTCACTATAGATGCCTGTATGTTTGCAACAAAAAGTCACAATTTGCTGAAGTTTGCATGACAAATCAAAAGCATGTTCTTCTTCTGATTTTTGACACCAATTCCAATAAAGAGATGGAACTGCTAGATCATCTTGCCTATGATGTAGCATTTTCCAATGGTCACAGACAAAAGTGCCATTAAAAATATGATGCAGCGGAAAATTGAAGGAAAGCAGCTCTGAAGATCCAGTCCCTGCTCGTAGTTAACTGATTACTATATCAGTCTGTTCAGTTCACTACATCAGGTCTATTTGTGTTAAGTGGTCCGGGGTGAACAAAGTGCAGGCACTTGACTTAAGACCAGTGTAAATTAAAACACACATTCACACACACACACACATACGAACATACGAATGTGCCAGCAGAAACAGACCACCCAGTCCATCTAAGTCTGCTCGAGTGTACAGCCAACACCCCTAGTTTGCAGCTGCCCCACCCCCTCCCCTTTATCATCCCACTGCCACCCCCCACCTCCCCACCCTCACTCTACCCTGTTCCCTGTCCCATGCCCTTTTGAAGCTGTTCACAGATTTAAATGATACCACCCATTCTGGTAGGGTATTACATTTTGCTATCACCCTCTCTGTGAAATAGTGTCTCCTCATTTCCTCCGTAAATCTTCCCCCCCTCTGTTCTTCGCCCATGCCCCCTGGTGACCCTCCCCCTCCTTAACTTAAAGACCTCATCTGCCCCATCCTTACTGATTCCCCTCAGGTACTTGAATGTCTCTATCTTGTCCCTGCTGTCCCTTCTGTCCTCTAGGGTGTACATATTCAGGTCTCCCAGCCTGCTGTCTTAGTCTCTCCCCTCCATTCCACATATCATCTTTGTTGCCCTCCTCTGCACCCCCTCCAGTAGCCTGATATCACACTTTAGGTATGGCCTCCAACACTGAACACAATACTCTAAGTGCGGCCTTACCAGCGACCTGTAGAGGGGCAAGATCACCTCTCTTTGCCTGGACGAAACCCCCCTCGCTATGCACTCCAGCATTTTCTTTGCTTTTACAGCCACTCTCCTGCACTGGCCAGTGTTGTTCATGGTCCCAATTATCATTACCCCTAGGTCCTTCTCCTCCTCAGTGATCCCCAGCTTAACCCCCCCAGCCAGTATTCTCTGCTTGGGTTCTTCACCCCAAAGTGCATAACCTTGCACGTCTTTGCATTGAACCCCGGCTGCCACCTCTCTGATCACTCCTCTAGCTTGCGCAGGTCCCCCTGCAGCTGCTTCCATCCCTCTTCTCCATCCACCACTGCTCCGATTTTTGTGTCATCAATGAGCAGACTTACCTTGCTCAACCCTGTGTGTAATGTCTGATATGAAGAGCCCAAATAATACTGGCCCCAGCACAGAGCCCTGTGGCACCCCACTCGTCACTGGCCTTGGAGTTGAGAGCTCCCCTCTCACCACCACCCGTTGCAGCCTGCCACTCAGCCAGCTTGTGATCCAGTTCATCATTTTTGCCCCTACCCCTACACCAGTTAGCTTCTCCCCAAGCCACCTATGAGGCACCAAATCAAAGACCCAGTCATAATATTGTACGAGGTTGGTTTGACAAGACTTCCCTCAAACAAACCCATGCTGCCTCACTTCCTGGAGGTCATTGACCTCCAGGTACGACACCAGTCTTTCCTTTAGTATTGTCTCCATGAGTTTGCACACTATGGAGGTGAGACTTACCGGATGATAATTACCCAGTTCATCCCTTTGCCTGCTTTTGTGTAAGGGTACTACATGTGCCATCCTCCAGTCCAGTGGCGCACATCCCGACTCCAGCGAGGTACTGTACAGATCCACCAGTGGCTCCGCCAACACCTCCGCCATCTCCCTCGGTACCCTGGGGGTGGATACCATGTGGCCCTGGTGCCTTGTCTACCTTCAGTGCCCTTAGACCCTCTAGGACTCTACTTGCCTCAATTCTTCCATCTGTCGCCTCTTCTCCCCCTGTCCCCACACCCCACACCAACACCATCATCATCACCACCATAAAGGGGGCAGAATTCCTTTGGTTAAGACATTCCTGTAGCTGAGTCCCCCTTGTTAAAAAATGACTAAATAAAACAAGGTAGAGTTGTTTGTTTAGAACACTATGAATGCTAGATTAGTAAGCAATAAGACGCAACAGGGTATTTGTTTCTTTTCCTAAGCCACACACCCAGGTGTGTTGTGAGGCAGGAGGCTCTTGGGTCATGTGCCTTTAACCACATGGAAGTGTGGCTCCAGAAAAGAAACATACACCCTGGAGCATCTTATTGTGCTTATAAAATAAATAACTAACTGAAAAAAAATGAAAAATATTCATTATTAATAGAAAATTGCAGAATAAATAAAATGTCAAAAAGTAAACAAAGGCTCTGAGACTGCTGTGTTTTTTAATCGTGTCAGCAGAATGAGCGTTGTGGCAATGTGTGCTGAATTGCTGTTAGTTTATGTTTTTGATCCCCCCAGTCTTGGTTTGCAGCCCCCTAGCCCCCTTCCCACTGTCTCTCTGCCCCCACCTTGATCTGAGATCAGAACATTGAGCCCATTCCTGGCCGTCCCTCCCACTATTCCTCTTCCCCACTGGCTCCGTCTCAGTCAATAAGTTGAGCTGATGCCTGGCCCTCTCTTCCAAATACCGATAGGGGGAGAAGTTTAAGTGAGCACTTTTTTTTTTAAATAGTGCAATCGCAAGTGCTGCTCATTTTTTGTGGAGCAGCTTTCTGAGCACACTGTTGGTAATACTCGCTCAGCTGCCCGGAGAGAGTATTACTGAGGAGCACGAAGATGGGCAGGGGCAGAGTTGTGCTGTGGTGTGGTACTATGTCGGAGACTGCAAAACAAGGAGAAGTTTTTAAAGTTACAGTGGAGGAAGTGAAGGCCACATTTTGAAAGCACTGTTTGTTTGTTTGCTTGTTTACAATGTTACTCATAATATATGAACAGGGATACTGCACTCAGTTCATCCATAGCTCATTTTCATTGAGTTCCCATGGTGCCTTATAAAGTTATAGTAACAAGCTAAAAAAAGTAATGACAAATATTCCACAAGACATACAAATCCCAATTATGCATTGCAATGGAACAATTTACATTGTAAATATGTCCCACGGTATACACAATATATACACTAACAGGTATGTGACTGTATCAACATTATTTTGCTAGCATGATGGATCAGAATAACTTCATTAGATTACATTATGCTCTTCCAAGTGATAAAACAAAAGGTACATGTTTCAGGTATTTGTTTAGTCCCTTCTGTAAATAACATAATAGCAGACTATACTTAACCCTGTCAACAAGGTAAAGCTTTTGAAGCCTGTTGGGCTACCCCTGAAGTACAGGGGAAAAATGGGAGGTATTAATTACTGCATGATTTCTGTAAAGAGGGGGTTGGGGGTGAATGTACACAAGCATTTGTCGATGCCAAACATGTTTACTTGCATGCTGTTACAGGTTAGAAGAGCAGCAACAGCTCATTTTAAATAGGGTCTTGGATTTACACATTGTTATACTGTATTTACCCAGGATAGCACAATTAAGATGCAATATCTTGTTTTCAGTGGGGTCCTGCCTTTTTTATGTTCCACAAAGTTGTTTCTCAGTCCAGTCTTGTCAGGTGGCACTTCCCAGCTTCATCACTTGACCTTCTCATGAACCTACCTGCTATCTACCACTTACCCAGGACTACTTGTGTGGTGACTGGTCAGCCATGCTAGTTATGTGAGAGCCTGCTGGGCGCACCGGCTAGGGTGGTCAGCATTTTCCTCCTGCCACCTGAGGTTATACCCTGGGGTGGCGGCATACAATGAGGCAGCCACACATACATGCAGTGGCATGCATGCCTGACAGGCATCTGGTGGTAGACCCTCCCCTACTGGTGCTCCTGACTGTGCTGCCAACTAGTCTTCACCAGCCAGCAGTTGCACAGTGGGAACAGCATCCTCCCCTCCCTGAGGAAGGAGGGCAGTCCCTGGAATGCTCAGTCCTTCCCCTGACCAGCCCCCTATGGCCCATGCGCATTCTCAAATGTACATCCCCGACACAGCAAATGGTAGCACCACTGCTGTGCTACTGGACTGGCTTAGGATTCTGCTTTTATCCAATTTTAAAACGTATTTTCCTAGGACAGACCAGGTGATAAGCAATCTCTCATATTCACTGGGGTCCTGCTTGTACCCATTTTTAAACTTTATTTACTCAGGATAGCACAGCGGAGATGTAGTATCTCATTTTCAGTGAGGTCCTGCTTGTACTTATTTTCACACTGTATGCTAGCCAGGACAGCAAAGTGGAGATACAATATCTCATTTTAAGAGGGGACCCAGTTTTTATCCATTTTTACAGTGAATTTATGCAGGATATGTCAGCTAAGAGGCAATATCTCATTTTCAGTGGGCTCCAAAATTTAGACCCCAAATTTTCAATTTTTTTTATGACTTCACATTATAATCAACACAGGTGGAACTGTTTAAGTTCCATCCAAAAGAGGAGGATGCAGACAATGCCAAGGGATCTTTTCTTTCTTCCTTTCTTTTTTTTTTTACAGAATGAGGGATGAAAGATGACGTGGGACAGTTTCCTTCTTTTCAGGCACTTGATTGGCAGCAGTGGGGGCGGGCACTTCAGTGTTGCATTGTGTTTTGGAAGGACATCCAGCAGTAGGGGTGAGCACCCCTGTGTTGGACTGTCGGATGGAGGACAAATGGCAGTTTGGGAGGGAGAGGGGATACCAGCAGCAAGGCTGGTCACCCACTGCCAGTGATATTTAAAGAGTAGGTCAAGGGGAGGGAGAAACATAGAAACAGAGCTTGATGGCAGATAAGGGCCGCTTGTCTCAACTAGTCTGCACATTTTCCCTACCTACTGTAACACTGCAGACCCTACATTATCGCTGTCTTCTCCTCCCCCTTTCCCTACCATTAAGGTACCCTTTTGCTTATCCCATGCCTTCTTGAATCCCATTACAGTTTTTGCCTCTACCACCTCTGCTGGGAGACTGTTCAAGGCATCCCCCACTCTCTCTGTGAAGAAGTACTTCCTTACATCTCCTCTGAATCTACCCCCCTCCAGCTTCATTGCATGCCCCTTGTTCTAGAGCATCTTTTACTCTGAAAAGGGCTTCCTCCATGAACCTTTTTTTTTGTTCATTTATTGAGCCATATTAGTTAGTGCTACAACATACAATGAATATATCATACAACATATCTACACATCAGTGCTATTTTTCTAGATACTATTAAGTCCTGATTTCCAAAAATGTTACTTAATTCAATCAGGATAATTGGGGTGTGTTCAGAGTGCTTCAGTCAGTAATCTAACATATAGTATACCCTAATCCAAACTCTAATTAGCTTTAAATTTTGCCTGTATCAGATACCATATCCGATAATATTACCTGATTGATTTGGCCGATACATAATGGATACGCTCGATGGTGTGTATAGTAGCCATTGCATCCAACCAACCCTTAAAGTTGGGGCAGGGTCTTTCCATTTCAAAAGAATCTGTTTGAAAGCTTGGGCTAAGGAGATGTTAACCAAAATTTGATTATAGTTTGGTAATTTATTGTAGGGAGGTCTAATTCTCAATAACATCCAAAGTGGGTTTATGTACAGGGAGCATTTAATTGAATCTGAAATAAAACCTAGTATCATATCCCACCAGGTCTTATGTTTAGGACACAGTATGAACATGTGTGCTAACATTCCCTTTTCAGTCCTACATCTGGGGCAAAACCTGGAAATTTGTGAACTGAATGGTGTGATACTGTATGTTCGATGCAAAATATTAAACAAGATTTGTTGCATCCTTATTGATTGTAAGCCCAAGTTTTTAATATTGATAGAATGTTTCCATCTTGCATGAGAGATTTGTACTCCTAATTTCTCTTCCCATTTAATTTTTAATTTGGGAGGTGTGATATGTCCTAGGGACTATGATATTGTAAATTTGTGATATTGGCTTCACATGAATAGATAGCTTAAAAAAGTTTTCCAGGGCAATTAATGTATCTGCCTTAGGATTACTTATGTTTTTAAGAATATAAATCCTTATCTGTAGAAAAGCAAAAAATTTAAAATTGGGAAGATCATATTGTTTTTTAAGAGTATCAAAATCCAGAACCTGTCCTTTATCCAACAGTTGTCCCATTTGACATAGGCCTTTACTGTACCATTCTTTAAAGATAGGGTTTTGTATGGAGGGTAAAAATAGGGTATTCAAGAAAACAGGGAGCCAGCCCACTGGTGCAGCAGTTGGATTTACGCTTGTGATGCTGGCAATCTGGATTCAGAAATGAACCCGGGGAACCGGAGGGCCGGCTGGGAGAGAGGGATCAGGCATCCTATGGACTGCTCTCCTTCTCTGGGGGAGGGTGGAGTGTGTGACTGATCTGTGGGGAACCTGTTGCGGAGGCTGGGAGTATCTGGTAGGTTCAGCGCCTGGAGCAGTATGGGGGTGGGGTGGATGCAGGACATCATTGCACGTCCCCACCCCTGGAGAACTAAGGGAAAAAACTCATGCTGATGGCAACCTCTATGAAGCCTGCCTCCGGCTTCTATTAGCCTCCTCGCCTGCTCTCCCAGACAGTCACCATGATTGCGGCACTACTGCCAGAGTGCCATGACCCCACCCTCTGAGGGGTAAGCCAGGGGTGCCGGGGTGAGTGCAGGGGACAGGAGGTGGAAGTGTGGGGTCCATGACCGGGCTGAAGCCTAGCAGCCTGAGGTGGCAAAAAGTAGTAAATTAAAAAGAAAATAGGGGATTCTGTTGACATAATGGTCTTAAGGAATTTTGCACCCAATATATGTTTCTAGATGTATCTGATAGTTTTTGTGGTTAATAAAAACTGAAGCTCAATTTTACAGGGCTCAAAACATGTTTAAAACTAATGAATGGGGTCCTGGGTAGTTTCTATTACAAATGAGGCATCGTGTTTATTTGTCTTAAACCAATTCAAAATGTACTGTCATATTAGCCGCACAGTAATAATGGTTAAAATCTGGAAGGGTCAGTCCAGCTTCTGAATAAGAGGAAATAAGTTTGTCATTCTTAAGTCTTGGCCTTTTTCCCTTCCTAAGAAACTTTTTAATAGCAGCATCCAGCGCCCAACATAATTTATCGGGTATAATTGTTGGCAGGGATTGAAAAAGAAACAAAATCTTAAGGAGGATTGACATTTTATAACATTAATGCACCCCATAGGTATATAAGGCAGAGTTTCTCAATGCAATAGAAGCTTCTTGACTTCATCCAGTAATGAATCATAATTCAAAGTTTGTATATGTTGAAGCTTATTATCTATTTTTACACCTAAATAGGTGATTTGTGAAGTTGGCTTAATATAAAAGTGATCAGGAGAAATAAACAGATTTGAATGTGTAGTGGTTTCTAGAACCTCTGTCTTGGCCCAGTTTATGTTAAATTCTGAGATTTCTCCAAATCTTCTCTAAAGTTCGAGAATACTTGGAAAGCTGTAAGTGAGATCTTCCACAGAAAAGAGTATCATCCACACATCGACTAATATGAAATTCTTGCCCATTTATAATTGGACCCTGTATCCTTGGTGAGGTTGTTATGACTATTGCCATGGGTTCTATGGCAAGGGCAAATATCAGTGGTGACAGGGGGCAACCTTGGCGAGTGCCACACTATAAAGATATTGGAAGGGAGATATTTTAGTTTGTTATAACCCTGGCCACCAGATCCGAATACAATATATTGATCCAGTTTTGGAACCTCCATCCAAATCCATATTTTCCCCATAATAAATTTTATGTATGGCCTCTCTACATGATCAAATGCCTTTTCAGCATCTACCAAGAGTAGGAATAAATCAAAATCCATACAATAAGCCAGTATATTGTGTGTATGGCGGACATTGTAGCTAATGTTCTGCCTTTAATAAAGCCATTCTGATCAGGATGGATAATTTCTGGCAATATATGTTCGAGTCTGGAGGCCAGGGTTTTGGCCAAAATCTTAGAGTCCGAGTTAATTAAAGAGATGGGATGGTATGAGGCCGGATTACAGGGATTCTTATCTTTTTTCAGAAATAATAAAATATTTGCTTCCTTGAGTGATGCTGGCAAAGCCTGTAACTTGATTATACAATCAAATAAATGCTATAGCTGGGGAACCAGCTTGGAAGCGAATATTTTATAAAAGTCGACTGAGAGACCATCTGGTCCTGAGGCTTTACCAGAGGGAAGTTTTTTAATAGCGGCAAAGACTTCTTCAGTTGCAATCTCATGTTCCAGGAACTCTGCAACTTTTGGTACAATGGAGGGAAGTGTGATCCTGGAGAAGAATTCCACCTGGGGATTTTGCAGACTGTTTATTTCAGACGTGTATAAATCCTGATAATAACTAAAGAAGAAACATAGAAACATAGAATGTGACGGCAGATAAGGACTGCTAGGCCCACCTAGTCTGCCCATTTTCCTACCTAACAGATAAGCTGCAGATCCTAATTAACCAACAGCTTACTTCCTCCTACCCCCCACTAGGACTGCCTTATGTCTATCCCATGCATTCTTGAATTCCCCCACTGTTCTTGACTCCACTACCTCCTCAGGGAGGCTGTTCCATGCATCCACAACCCTCTGTGTGAAAAAATACTTCCTCACATTATCTCTGAGCCATCCCCCTTCTATCTTCAAATTGTGCCCCCTTGTTCTTGCACATCTCTTTTTCTGAACGATGCCACCCTCTTGGACTTTGTTGATTCCCTTGAGGTACTTGTAAGTTTCTATCATGTCCCCTCTCTCCCTCCTTTCCTCAAGGGTATACATATTAAGCTCCTTTAGTCTTTCTTCATATGTGTTCTGGTGCAGACCCTGCACCATTTTGGTTGCCCTCCTCTGGACAGCCTCCACTCTGTCTATGTCTTTGCGGAGATGGGGTCTCCAGAACTGCACACAGTACTCCAGATGGGGTCTCACCAACTGTCTGTACAGAGGGATAACAACTTCCTGTTTTCTACTATTGATGCCTCTCCCTATGCATCCCAGTATCCCCCCAGCCTTCCTTACTGCCTTCTCACATTGCTTGCCCACCTTAAGGTCATCTGATATAATTACCCCCAGGTCCCTTTCCATTTTTACTGTTGTCAGTATCTCACCCTCCATTGTGTACTCTTGCCCTGGGTTTTTGTTTCCCAGGTGCATTACCTTGCATTTCTTTGCATTGAATCTGAGCTGCCATACATTTGACCATTCCTCCAACCTCGCCAAGTCCCTTCTCATCCTTTCCACTCCATCTGGTGTATCAACCCTGTTGCAGATCTTTGTGTCATCTGCAAAGAGACATACTTTTCCTTCCAGTTCCTCTGCAATGTCACTTATAAAGACATTAAAAAGGACCGTCCTAGTACTGAACCCTGCGGTACCCCGCTAGTAACCCTCCTTTCTTCACTGTGGACTCCATTTACTACTACCCTTTGCGTCCTGTTATCTAACCAATTTTTTATCCAGGCTACCACCTTGGGACCCACTCCAAGGCTGGCTAACTTGTGTATTAATCTTTTGTGTGGGACTGTATCAAAAGCCTTGCTAAAATCTAGGTAAGTCATGTCCACAGCCCCTCCCTGGTCTACTACTTTGGTCACCCAGTCAAAGAAATCTATTAGATTCATCTGACACAACCTTCCCATCATGAATCCATGCTGCCTTGGGTCCTGTGCCACACTGGCCTCTAGGTACGCAATAATTCTTTTCCTTCAGAAGTGATTCCATCATTTTACCTACCACTGAGGTCAAACTAACTGGTCTGTAGTTTCCTACCTCTGTCCTGCTCCCTCTTTAGTGAAGAGGAATCACATCCGCCCTGCTCCAGTCCTCAGGTACCACCCCATCCTCCCATGATTTGTTAAAGAGAGTAGTCATCGGTGCCACTAGTTCTACCCTTAGTTCTTTTAGAATTCTTGGGTGAATCCCATCAGGCCCCATTGCTTTGTCCACCTTCAATTTTATTAGTTCTTTCAGAACCCTTTCTTCTGTAAATGAACTGGTATCGACCCCCTCTTCACAGTGTTTCTCTTGTTTGGTTTAGGTACCTCCCCCTCCTCTTCCTTTGTGAATACTGAGCAGAAATATTCGTTCAGTATCCCTGCTTTTTCATTGTCACCCTCTACCCACATTCCTTCCCCTTTATTAAGCCTCAGTATCCCTCCTTTGGTCTTTCTTCGCTCCCTAATGTACATATAAAAGGTCTTATCCCCCTTCTTAACAGAGTTGGCTATCCTTTCCTCGGTTTGGGCTTTATTAATATCCTCTGGGGTAGTAAGAATGTGTCCGTGATCATCCAGAATTTTTGTTATATTTTTCTGCTCTGCAGTTTTCAACTGCCGGGCCATTATTTTGTCAATACGTTCTGCGTTAGCATAGTATTTGCTTTTTGTATACATCATCTGCTTCTCAACAATCTCTGCTATAAGCCCATTATATTCTTCTTTGTATGATATCAGTGCTTGAAAAGTCTGAATATCATCTGTTTGCATATGGGAGGCTTCCAGTTCTGTAATTTTATTCTCTAGGTTTTTCAAACTGGCGTTTTTTGCCTATCGTGCTTAATTTTATATGAAATGGAGCTTCCCTGTATAAAGGCCTTGAAAGCCTCCCATATGAAGGACATATTTGTGTCTTGTAAAAAGTTTTGAGTGAAGAAAGACTGATTTCTGAATTAATGTATTCAATGAATAGTGGGTCTTTAAATAATATGGGATCTATCCTAAATATATATTTTTTTGTGAGTCTGGGATTTGTATAACCGTCGAAATTGGTGCATGATCTGAAATTAGAATATTATTATATTTAATATTGGCAATTTGAGATTCTACTGACTGTGAAACTAAAACAAAATCAGTACATGAGTAGGACTGATGAGGGGCTGAAAAAAAGGATACTGACGAAGACTGGGTTTAATAGTACGCCATGGATCAAACAGATTATAATCCCTCATAAACTGAGAGATTGTAAATGTGGCAGTGGTAGTTTTATCTGTCCTAGTCCCTGATTTGTCTAGAGCAGGGTTTAGAATGAGGTTATAGTCACCTCCAGTAATAAATGGTGCTGGGAAGCTGGCTAATTCCAAAAACATTTGTGAAAAGAATTGCAGGAAATTTTCACTGGTGCCATAAATATTACACATAGTAAAAGTGTATCCATACAGTAGGATTTGAGTAATTATGGTAATGACCCTGGGGATCAGAAAGGGATCTTATAGTCTTAACTTCCAAGGATTTCTTAAAGAAGATGGTGACACCACGGGAAACATTGGCATGTGCAGCATTAACTCCATCACCCAATCTTTTGACATGAAATTAAAATTATTTATGATCTAAATGGGACTCCTGGACCATGATGCAGTTAGCGCCTATTCAATCAATATAATTGAAACATTTTGTGGCTTTGAGTCAGTCTTGTAAACCCTGAACATTCCATGTAATAAACTTTAATTGTTGCACCATGTTAAAAGACCCAGAAAAAACAGGTGCCATGAATGAAACACTCTGACTGTCTCACCCCATAAAGACAAAGTTACTATCATCATAAGAAAAAAAAATCTTATAGGAAATATTATATCAGCAGCTTTATGTATGAATGACAGACTGCTAAGATTACAATAACAATTGAAATACAGATAATTATATGTCTCACCCTCTCCCCTTCCCCCCACCCTTAATTTCCCAAGCTCAGTAATAAGCATTAGCATAAAACTGGGGTACTTAAGTGTAACCATCCATGAATATCTACTGTGTTGAGTTCTCAAAAAGATCATAGTCATTACTGGACAGGAAAGAAGCCAAATAAGAATAAGTAAACTGCTTACTGAGAAAAGTTTATGGCCAATTTTCCCATCACTGTTCCTTGGTACCCTATGCATCATTCTAACTATGTAAAAAAATCACTTCTACCCTCCACGCTCCCCCCCCAATCCCTCTTATGTTTCCTGGTTCCGTTAATGTTGCACAAAGTCTAGCATACATGTCTCTATGGCTCTAGTCTAGCCCAATCAAAATAAGCATACAGAGACATCTAAACTCCGGAGATTGAAGGTTAAGGATTTAGTTGAGACTTCTATGAGGGTAAATAAGTAAAAGCAGAGGGAAGGAACACTAGTCCAGACTCAGTAAGTATTCATATCCCCGTCCTGGCTCATAGTGTGCCTTCCCTATACCATGTCTCACACATTCCCTCATCTCCCCGATACACTATTCAGTTAAATTAATATTCCCTTTTCAGACAATGTTATAGACCAAACTTATAGCCTAATCATCCATGAAAGAATATCAAGTTCCAGTTTAAAGTACTAAAGAAATCCGTGATAACATAATATTAAAATAAGTTTGTTTCCCTTTAAGTCTTTTAAAAGCTCCAGGATTGAGAACTTAGAAATTGTTCAGCATCTTTAGAATTGAGAAATATCTGCAGTTTGCCATGCAAAAAACAAATCCATGCAGCATAAAGAAAATTAAATCAGATATCATGCTGCTTCAGGGTATCTCTTACTTTATCAAATGATCTTCTTGCCTGAAGAGTAAAAGATGAAAGGTCTGGGTACATTGAAAATGTTATATGTTCGAAGACTAATCCTTTATTCAGTCTAGCATGTCTGAGGACCAGTTCCCAGTCCTTATAGTAGTGTGGTTTCAAAAATATACTGTAGGATGGGGGATTTTGCCATTTGTGAAATGCGGATTCTGCTTGGGGCCCCAATGGGCTCTGTCTAAGATAATAGTTCTTCAGGGTATTTTTTGCCAACTGCCACAGTCACAAATTTCTCAAAGAAAATGAGGGGATCCCTCTGCCCTTCCAGCCCTTCTGGGACCCTAATTAACTTGATATTAGACAACCTTGATCTATCTTCCTGGTCTGCAATCTTATTTTTCAGTTCCGCCAGTTCCTTTTCTACTTCTTGCTGTTGTGTAATTGATGGAGATATTTTATCCTGTAGTGTACTAATCCTATCCTTCACGTCAATTGTTCTTAATGTTAGGGCACCCAATTGATTTTGAATGGCTGTTAGTACCCCCAATAAATCAGAAATAGCTGATGTTACTATGGCAAATCCAGATTGAATCTCTTTTTGGGCTTCTGTCTGAAATTGTAGAAAATTTGTCATAGTGACTAACTCATTGGACCCTTCCTTCTGGGCTAGCTGTTCCCCCACAGCCCTGTTTTTTTTTCCACGACTGAGATAACTGCTGGTAAAAACTGAAATATCAAGTCCCCTTGTAGTGTATCGGGAGAGATAACATTTTCTACATGAGCATGAACAGAATTAGGTGCAGGAATAGTACATAATGTGCCTCTATTTTCGAGGGGTCTTGATAACACAATATTAGGCAAGGTACTGACCTGTTCCTGTGATCCGCTCCCATCCAGAATCTTGCCTGCAGTGGATTGAACAGACTCCGTACCATCTGTATCATCCATTGTAGTGTATCCAGTCTCTTTGGCTTCTGGAGCTGAGATGTAAGCCATTGGAAGAATTTGCGGCGATTGTGGAAGGGAAAGAGAGAGAGGTTTACCAGAGAAGATATTGTTCACCGAGAAAAAGGTGTTTAACTTTTGCTGTTGCAACCGTGTTCTACTTGACACACCCGAGTTAGGTGAATCAGTTTTGTTACTGGTCGTATTTGCATCACTGGTAGAGGAGATTTTATCTCGCTTTTTCTTCTTGCAGCTTTGCTCTGGGAGGTATTGCAGTACAGATGAAAAATCAGCTGCCGACCTGGACATACTCTATCAACCTCCACTGTTGCCCCAAAATGAAAGCCGACCACCAGTATTTAGAAATGTTAACTCCAGGCTTTTAAATTAGCAGAGCATTAGTTTGCTGTAAAATTTGGGCCATGGGCAAGAGATGCCACTGAACCTTACACTGCACGTTCGCACATGCGCCCTCCGCCCTTCCTTCTTGAACCTTATTTATACCCTTGAGGTATTTGAAAGTCTCTATCATATCCCTTCTCCCTCTCCTTTCCTCCAGGGTATACATATTGAGGTCCTTCAATCTCTCTTCACAGGGCTATTGCTGCAGACCCTGCAACATTTTAGTTGCTCTCCTCTGGACTGCCTCAACTCTGTCTATCTCCTTTCTGAGATGTGGTCTCCAGAACTGGACACGGTACTCTAGGTGAGGCCTTATCAGTGATTTATACAACCATATCACCACCTTCCTCTTTCTGCTGGTGATACCCCACCCTATGCACCCTAGCATCCCACTGGCTCTCCCAACTGCATTTCACACTGTCTGGCCACTTTGAGATCATCAGATATGATTAGTACTAGGTCTCTCTCCTGTTTGGTGGTCGCCAGTACCACTCCCCCCATTTTATACTCAACCCCTGTGTTTTTGCACCCCCAGTGCATGATTTTGAACTTCTTCACATTAAAATTTTGTTGCCACATTCTTGACTCCTCCTTAAGCTTTCTTAGATCCCTCTTCATTTTTTCCACCCCCCCCCCAATGGAGTATCAACCTGAATGCAGATCTTAATGTCATCAGCAAAAAGGCATACCTTCCCTTCTAGTCCCTCTGCAATGTTGCTAATAAAAACATTAAAGAATACCAATTCCAGTACGGATCCTTGTGTCACACCACTGGTCACCCTCTCTTTCTCAGAGTGAATTTCGTTTACCACCCACCCATTGTCTCCTATCCCCCAACGAATTTATCTGGACTACCATCTTTGGGCCCCCTCCTAAGCTAAGCTACCCAACTTATTTATGAGTCTCCTATGTGGAACGAGTGTTGAAGGCCTTACTGAAATCTAGGTAGGCCACATCCACTGCACCACCCTGATCCAATTCCCTGGTCACCCAGTCAAAGAAATATATCAGATTTGTTTGACATGGGCTCCCCCTTGTAAATCCATGCTGCTTTGGATCTTGTAAACCTGGATTCAAGGTATTCCACAATCCTTTCCTTTAGTAGTGATTCATTTAATTTCCCCACCATGAAGTCAGGCAGACTGATATGTAATTGCCAGCCTCCTCTTTACTACCATTTTTGAGAAGTGGGACTACGTCTGCCCTTCTCCAGTCCTCCAGTACCACTCCTGTCTCCATTGAGTGGTTGAACAGGACTGTCAGAGGTGCAATTAGCACCTCTCTGAGCTCCCACAACACCCTTGGATGTATCCCATCTGGCCCCACTGTCTTGTCCGCTTTCAAATTTTCGAGTTCCTTTAGGATACTTCCACTGTAAATGGACTAGTGTTCACCTCCCTACCATCGATACCTCTGAAACTTATCTGTGGACCCTCACCTTCCCCTTCCTCTGTGAACACAGAACAAAAGTATTTATTCAGGATGTCTGCTTTTCCATAGCTCCCTTTCCACACAGTCCCCCCCCTTCCCTCCTTAGCCTTATGATCCCTCCTTTGGTCTTTCTCCTTTCACTTACATACCTGGAAAATGTCTGACACGAGGTCATAATGTCACAGACTAAACCGCGCATGAACAACAGGATGTGGCAACACAGTGGCAGCACATAATGCTGACTGCAACATGATTGCCACACACGAAAGCTCTTTTGTTTTCTGGGGGGCTTTGCCCCCCACACCCCCTACACCCCCCGGAACTATTATAATCAACTCTGAGGGTGTGTGGACATATGGGCAAGAGGAAATTACTGACACTTGTCTGTGGTGCACAACAAAGCATAAAATAAAAAGATTCCCTAGCAGGGAATCAAACCCTGATCCTCCCAACCCACCCACTGCAGGGTTGGGTGCTATAGCCATTCCACCATGGGAACAGCTTGACCGAATACCCAACCAGCAGTGCTTACATCCTCTTCCTGTTCCATGGAGAGCATCAGGGGGTTGCAATACTTTTGTATCGCTGATATTCCCCTGTCGCTCTAACCCCATATGCGTTACTATCCACGCAGTTTTTGGGTTGTTTAGTCCTCGATATTATGACCTGGTACCAAAATATCTAGTCCCCATTATTTACTGCCTGTGCTATTTTTTTCCTCCATTTGCACCTCTGTCCTCCTGACTGCTTTCCCTGGCTCCCTCTGCCTCTCCTGATACTCTGCCCTATCATCCTCCCTCTGTGTCTCCTTATACCTCCTGTATGCACAGGGTGCATGCCACAGGACTGGAGGATGGCTCGTGTGGTGCCTGTTAACAAGAGTGTCCCAAAGGACGACCCAGGAAACTACGGACCTGTTAGGTTCTCTTCCATAGTGGGTAAACTTATGGAATCAATCCTGAAGGAGAGATTGTCTGTCTTTTCTCAAGGTCAGTGGCCTCCAGGATGGGCAGCAGCATGGGTTCCTCTCAGGGAGATCTTGCCAGACCAACCTAATAGAGTACTATGACTGGGTAACTAGGAGGCTGGATAGGGGCCATGCAGTGGATGTCCTGTATTTGGACTTCAGCAAGGCCTTTGATTCAGTGCCTCATGGGCAGCTGGGAGGGAAATTGAGATCTGTGGGGGTGGGGGTGAAGATGGCTAATTGGACTGCGAGCTGGCTGAAGGGGAGGCAGCAAAGGGTGGTGGTGAGGGGGGACTCTTATCATCTAGGCATGTGACAAGTGGGGTGTTGCAGGGCTCTCTGCTGGGTCTGGTATTGTTTGATTTGTTCATATCTGATATCTCACATGGCGTTAAGAGCAGAATCAGTCTGTTTCCAGATGATACCAAGATGGGAGTGGTAGTGGATGATATTGAGGGGTAGATGGAGCTACAGGGGGACCTAACCAAACTGGAGGAGTGGTTGGTGAAGTGGCAACTGGGATTCAGTGTGAAGAAGTGTAAAGTAATGTACTTCTAGGTGAAAAACCCAAGGAGGGAATACAGTTTTGGTGGGGTGAGACTGGGGATTACTGAGGAAGAGAAAGATCTGGGGTGATGATAACTGAGAGCATGAACAACTCTGTACAGTGCAGAAAGGCAACAGCCAAAGCTAACAAGATGCTGGGATGTATTGCAAGGGGAATCTCGTCCAGACACAAGGATGTGATCCTGCTCCTCCACAGGTCTTTAGTCAGGCCGCACTTGGAATACTGTGTGCAGTACTGGAGGCCATATCTGAAGAAGGATATCAGGCTGCTAGTGGTTTTGCAGCATAAGGTAACAAAAATGATACAGGGGATGGAAGACAAATCCTTTGAGGACCGATTGAAGCATCTGAGTTTGTACACCCTGGAGGAGAAGAGGGAGAGGGGGGGGATATTATTGAAACATTCAAGTATCTGAAGGTATTTAACAAAACTGAAATAGAAGGGTTATTTAGGCTAAGGAAGGGAAGAGACAAAGAAATCACGGGCTAAGATTGGAGAGTGGCAGATTTAGGAGAGAGATGAGGAGGCATTATTTCACAGAAAGGGTGGTGTCAAAATAGAATACCCTGCTGGAAGAAGTGGCATCATGTAAGACAGTGGGTTCTTTCAAAAGGGCATGGGACAGAGCACAGGGGGTGTCTGTATAAGTAGTAATGAGAAGTTGCCAGAGGGGAGAGGGGCGAGTGGGTGGGGCCAGCTGCAATCCGGGGGTGCTAGCTGTGCACTCGAGGAGACTTGATAGACCATATGGCTTGTTTTTGCTGCCACATTTGTATGTATGTACAGTACGTATGTATGCTAACTTTTTTGCCTTTACCTTCCCAGCCACCACTTTTGAGATCCATAGCAGTCTGCTTTTCTTCTTGCTTTTGCTTAATGTCTGATGCAGAAATTTGTTCCCCTTATTATCCCTGCTTTTAGTTTTGCCCACTGTTCCTCCACTCCACCTAAGTCATCCTCACTTGTCATGACATCCCTGAGGCATTCCCTAAAATCAGCCCTCCTGAAGTCCTTAAGATACCGTTGGCTTGAATGAGCACCTGCCGCCAGTGACGCTTTAAAAGCTGGACTGGGTGGGGGGGTACTGGTGGCAGTGGGGTTGAATAAGCACTCACCGCTGGTTATATATTAAAAGCTGGTAGGGTAAGAAGGGATACCGGCAGTGTGGGATTAAGGAGCCACCTCTGGTCATGTTACCAAAACTGGGTCTAGTGGGAGGGGTGATGGGTTGCAACCATGCTGGCTGAGGGCACTTGAAAGGATGCAGATGTACTGAGGTTGGTGTGACACATTGTTTCAAATGTGAAAATGTCACACCCATCAGCCTGATCAATAACATCAACAGCAGCTTTGCCAGGATTGGGTGTGCATAACCCCCCCCCCCCCCACAAGCTCAGCTGCACTGACTACTTGCAACACACACCCCTAGCCCCCTACATTGTCAGACTGTGCCAATGTGTTTGCTTTGTTCATGTGTACAAGCAAACATAAGAATATGTGAATAATGAAGGTTTGTAAAGTTAAAGCCAGAATTGCCTTTACTTTACAAATATGGTCACCATAAATTGAATTTCAAAAATTTAAGTGGAGGCATAAATACTGCAATGCCCCGATATAGTGCAAAGCCATGTGTTTCTTTTTCTGAATACCATGGCTTTAAAATCTTCTCTGCCAATCAGTGCACAAAAAAATACCTACCCTTTTTATAACTGCACATACAGTACACTACACCAGTATAAGTTCCACCCATGTTACATATTTATAACATAAAGATTTTATTATCCAGTTAAAGATGTAATTTTTTTTCAGCAAGCTCTGCATTGCTTCAGTTACAATTAAATTGCCAGCAGTAAATATCTCATATCTATCTATCTATCTATCTATCTATCTATCTATCTATCTATCTATCTATCTATCTATCTATCTATCTATCTATCTATCTGTCTGTTTATCTGTCTATCTAATGTTGAGCAGGAAGGGCACCAAAGCTAATATAGCTTGTTTCCAGGTGTGTCCGGCGGGTGTTCCATGGACCTGTTTTATTGACAAGGGGAATCTTGGCCAAGACACCAATGAAACTCCCCTGCTCTTTTTCAGTATTGGAGACTTCTACCCCCCCCCACTCCCAGTTATCTCAGGTGTCCCCCAAGGGTGTATCCTTGGCCCAGTTCTTTTCTCCATTTTTCTAAAAGACTTCCCCACTGCCAGCTCCTCTGTGCCCATTCATATGTACACAGGTGATACACTTCTCTTTACCTCTGGCTCCTGTGCCTCTGACCTCACAAACCAGCTCTAGCACTGGTTCTTAGAAAATCAGGTATCCCTCAATGCACATAAAAGGTCTCTATGACTTTTGGCACCAGTCAGAGGCTTGCTGGAGTGTACCCCTTCCTTCTGTCCATCCTTCCTTGTTTCCTTTCTTACCCATTGATGGTGCAACTGTTGAAAATGCCTCGTCCTTTAAGTACCTCAGGGTCTGCTTAGATTGCCACCTTGATTTTTCTCTTCATGTGGATGCAATCCACAAGAAACTGCACGCCAACCTTGGAGCACTTTTCAGAAATAAGAGATGCATTCCACTTCCTGCTCAAAGAAAAATCCTCACTAAGATGATTTTCCCCATTTTTGACTCTGGAGACATTGATTACAGTGCTGCTCCAAAAGTTCACATTAGCTAGACTGGCAGTGGCACCCCTCTTTCAATCCTTCAGTGGATTTGCCCTTGACAAATCCTGGCATACTCACCACTGTTCTTTATATATCTCCCTTTCCCTCATCTCTCTTGAAGCAGGGCACCTTTCCCACAGTGCCTCATTTATCTCCATATTTTGGTTTGGATCCCTCCCCTCATATCCTGCTTCTCTCTTGTTTTTCCCCCTCTTCTATCACTTACTCCCTTTGCAATGCTTGTGTTCAGTCTCTTGCTCTCTTACCAATAAAATCTAACACTGGCCAAACTGCCATCTCGTTCTGTTTTTGTAAACTGCGGGGCTATCTCCCCACACTCATTCATTCCGCTTCTTCCCTTCTCACTCTGAAATCTCTCTTCTGTAATTTCTCTACTCACTGACAAAGCTGTTTCTGACTCTGGGGAGGACTTCTGTCACCACCTTTCCTCCCTATGCTGACACTAGCCTCCCCTATTTAATCAGTCACTACTCTCTACTCTTCATATTATTGTTTGATTGCTCACAGTTTAATGTTCTTTTGACTGTTTTGTAATTTACAGTACAGTGATTTTACTGTATGACAATTTTTATTCTCAAGTGTTTTGTTGCAATTTGTATACAGTGGTTTATTTATTTCTGTACTGCTGTATTAGTTTTGCACATAGTACATTTGTTCTGTTCATTTTCTTTTCTTCTCCCTCCCCATCCATCTGGACACATCTGGAAATGAGCCGATACCAGCTCAAAATGACTTTCCTAGTAAAACATTTCCAATAAGTAAACAAATAAATGCATCCATACATAAATATATACTCTATGTCCCTTAAAGGGACCAACAAGGTGTCTAGTTTCACCAGGAGCTGTGCTGAAGATTACAGATGTGCATGCCCGGTCTCTTGCTGGCTGCTTGTGGCATGGAAACATGGTTGAATCACATGCAGTGGCTGTAGTAAGGAAAGTCCAAAAGCTGTCCTCACCAATCCTCTCCCACAACAGTCCCCCCACATTCCAAGTCCTGGACTGGGGTGGATGCAGGGATGTGATGGTATCAGCTGACAGAGCACCTATTGAAGTAAACCTCCACTGTGGTGGTGGGGGGAGGTATACCTGTTCAGGCCACAATTAAGTGATAACATTCAGTTAGCCACAGTATGTGAAGGAATACCCAGTTGATGTGGGGATTAATTGCCTGAGGCCAAAAGCTGAGGTGTTTAATCAACTGTGGAATCTTGTTATTCTGAGGATACTCTGGCTTACTGAATGTTATTACTGTTATAAGGCTCGGAGTTTGAAAACCAGGATTTTAAAAGCTCTGCTGTAGTTCAAGTAAACAGTGTCGCTGATGCATTTGTTTCCCTTTTTTCTGTTGACTAGGCGTGGATAAATTATCATGGGCATGTCTTAAATGTGGATAAACTACTGTGGATGTGCCTTGAATGTGGATAAATGATCATGTGTATGTGTAAAATATGGATGATTGAGTATGGAAGGGGTTTACTATTTTGTGGGGTATTAAATGACAAGTTTCCTCTGTTCTGATTGGTTAATAATGTATAACAGACTTTGGGTCTCCCGTGAAAATGGGGATCAGATGCCTTAGGATATTACCCCAGTTAACACATTTTAAATAAAAATAAAATGATAAAGTCCAATTGTGAAATTCACAAGAAACATCAATGGCATTCATATATGGGTAAGTCAATGAAGTTAACAAGAGCTGATGTTTATTAACTTCCAATTAAAGGATTTTAACACAATTCAAGGTAACAAGTTAAGCTAATAATGTTTAATTACAAAAGGTAAACATACTCAATTAGAGTAATATAAATTGTCATTTATCAGACAATTTGGGATCAGCTGGGATAGTTAAGGGCCCAAGGCAACACAGAGACCACTTAATGAGCAACCATGCAGATAAAAGGTGAAACCATGGCAGCTGAGCTGTGTGACCTATGGCAAGTCACTTAACCTCCTTGTGCTCCCATCCACCCAGCTGTTAAATGAGTAAAAGCTAGGCCCCTACCAGAAACAAGGTGGGGAATCCCAGCTGGCCTGTCCGATGAAGAACTGAGAATATAAAGAAAAGATAATTTCAGAGGTCTTTATTGTTATTAAGAGCACAGTGATACATATTATTTAATTCTGTATCTGATCTAGACTGTGCAGTGAAAAAAAATGGTTAAATAAACAAAAAATAATAATAAAAGAGAATGTCTATTTTTAGCTCTGAAAGATATATATTGAGACATATAATACCAAATAAATGCTCGGTTCAGCTCTGAAGTACAGCACCAAACAGTTTTCTCATAATATTCTCTAAGGTGTATTTAAAGCAGAAGGGCTATTATTATTTCTAAATAATAAGGTAACACTGGTTTATAACATGAACAGATAATCACAGTACTTAGGTAAACATGCACCAATCAGTTGCCTCTATCAGGACTTTAAAAGCCCTTAAATGACAAACTAGTGAGCTTACATGTGTAATGTACTGTGGTCACAGGGTTCAGCTGTAAAATGAATACATGTGTTTTTAATTAGTGCTGCACCAACACAACACAGAAGTCAAAAACAGCACTAAGGTAATGGGCATGAGTCTGACAAGCTGATAAGGAAGGCTGGAACCGAATGAAGGTTTGTGGTTTGTGCAATTACTTTTAGGGCTGACTTATCGTGGGGACATCTGGGATTTTGGCACAATTTAGCACGATTGAGCAACTTGCGACAAAATGTTATACCATATACAATGCGGTCTAACTTTCTGTTGCAATGGCTGCATTGGCACAAATAAAATTACACATACATAAAAAATGATGCATATGTCATACTTTTGGTGCAAGCTGCCATAAGCAGAGAAACTGTCACAAATGCATCAAAATGCTTGAAAGCATTCAGACTTGTTTTGGCACATTTCAGATGATGCAGGTCAGTCCAAACTCAGGAACTGCATCTGCGTCATCACGTTTGAAAATCCAGCCCATAATGCTGTGGCAGAAACACAGCAGTTTGTGCCTTGCTGCCTGTCAGAATGCAGGCCTTTGCATACAGCGCATTTTTCAGCTCTGTTGTTGATCTGTTGCAACAGAACTGAACAGTGTCTTCATGTTCTAAGTGACTTCTTGGATTTTTCTTTATAATACAGGATATTACTAGCTGTGCTACTTGGCTCAGTGCTACATAAGGAAATATATATTGTGTTGCAGTCATTTGGGAGACTGGGGCTCATGAACAAGGCCTGCAATCCCACATTGGAGTTATCTAGGGGCTAAGTACATTGGTAAGGTGAGTCATTCAGATCACTGAGGTGGTGGGGTGTCTAAACTGGTTGACCAAACTTCACAAGATGAATCTGTTATACAATGAGAGACATCCCTCAGAGGCCCTATCAACATATTATAAATCACTCGTGTTAACTAGAGTGATTTTTGAGCTTTACATTTGATGATTTATTTTAAAAATACAAGTCTAACACTCCTTCCAGGCACCTCGAAAGTTCAATGGTCCACTTTAACATTCTCGCATGAGATGGCAACAGAATACAGGATAGTGTTCCTGAGTTTCTGAGCTCTGAATTGCTGAAATCTCATATATGTTTTATAGTAAATGTAACCACGCGTACACATTTAGGTGGAGAGAAGACCAGTAGTTCATTAAGTCTCTCCCTCCCACTAACTCATTGAAAATATCCTGTCATGCCATTTTCTTCAAAGTGCTTTTCACGTCTGAACTGGAAGGTTTTTACAGTATCAGCTTATGCCATATGGTCTGGCAGCTTAGGTTCTGCAAAACACAGCCAAATCATCAGAAACAGCTCACTTTGGCCAAAGCCATGGAAGCACTACATTTTCCAGCACAGGACTCAACAACTCTTGACTCTGGTTAATAGGTGCATTCTAGAAGTTGTTGTTCAAAATATCGCTTATCTGTTTTACAGATCAAGTTAGAGAATATCAGATGGCAAACTGTGGTATGTCTCCCAGTGTAATAACATATAAAATGTTGGCTGTTAGGGGCAAGTAAAACTAGGGCTTTGTTGAGCAGAGCAAGATTCTACCAACATAAAAAGTATTTTAATTTTCAGTATGCACAAAGCTGTTATCACTTCACTATGTCTTTCTTGGTAATACTTTAATCTTATCACCTGCCTGCCACACAAAGATATCATAAACACTGGACCATATATCAGGTGGCACATTCCCAGCAGGTGGTGGAATCAAGGTCAACCATTACTGCTAGTTAGACACAAAGCCAATGTCCATCAATGGCCACATGCCACTATTGTCAGGAAAAGCATGTTCCATGCTACCCTATTCTGACCGTGGATTTTAGTTATTCATAACGTTTTAGACTTGAACTGCAAACTGCTAAAAAACAAAAACACCCCTTCTTCATTCTCCAGTAGATTGGTGACTATAAGATCAGGGTTTTGTAACTCAAATTATAGAAACATAGAATTTGATGGCAGATAAGGATCACTTGGCCCACCCAGCCTGTCCATTTCCATACCTACTACATAAATTCCAGATTCTAGTTTATCTGCAGCTCACCTTCTCTTTCCCACCACTAGGGTAGCCTTCTGTCTATCCCATGCAATCTTGAATTAAGATAGTTTCTGCCCCACCAACCTCTGCCCACCTCCAGTCCTCTGGTACTACAACTTCCACAGGGAGGCTATTTCAAGCATCTACCACCCTTTCTGTGAAAAAAGACTTCCACACATTGCCCCTTAGTCCCCTCTCCAGCCTCATATTGTGACCCCATTGTTCTTGCACATCTCCTTTTCTGAAAGATGCTGCCCTCTTGAACTTTGTTTATCCCCTTGAGGTACTTGAATGTCTGCATCATATCCCCCCTCTCCATCCTTTCCTCCAGAGCAGCTATGAGGAAGGTGACCAGCCAAAACATCATCACATTGTTTGTGACCCAGCCGGTATGTCCACTGTCTGCAGGCCGCCTAGTCCACTCAGGAACACCAGTGGGTGTCGACGGTATATTTATTTATGATCTTAGCCATATAATATTGTATTCTGCACCTGCACTTTATCTTTGGATATTTGATTTGCCCAACACTAGTTTTACTGCACCAATAAAGAAAAGACACGTATAAGGTAAGCTGTCCTGATATATATATATATATATATATATATATATATATATATATGTGTATATGTGTGTGTGTGTATATATATATATATATATATATATATACAATACATGTATATATATAAATATATTGGGAAGCAGTGATTGTGTGATGCTGCTATGACCTGCCACATACTCTTGGATAAGTGCTAGTCAGCCCCAGCAGTCCTACCCTTACATGTACAGTGGTATCACCCCCTCCTATTTTCTGCTGGTGATATCTCTCTCTATGCAACCCAGCATACCACCAGCTCCCCTCACAGCCTTCTCGCATTGTTTGCCTACCTTCAGGTTATGACATGAAGACTAGGGTATGAAACTGCATTCATTCCCATGGAGTATCAGGCAAACATTTTCAAACAGTGACCAACTGCAAAATATATATTGCCACTTTTTAAAAAACTGCACTTTTTGTAGAATTATCTCTAATACATAAATCTGAAGTATTTAAGAGGTGGACTAAGCTGGGGGAACCAGAATGGCAGGCGATGAATTCAGTGTTTTGCAATGTGGTGATGTTGATTATTACTTTCAGTAAATATTCCGAACACATCATAACCTGTAAAAAAGGAGTACTTAATACGAATAAATATGGCTGACTGAGTCACCTATGGATGTTGGTACACACTGATTTCTTTTACCTTAGCTGACATGTAGGTTGGATTAAAGAGCCAGTACTCAGAAATTATTACTTTTTAAAAGTAGCCAGTTGTTACTTTTTATTTCTGATGTATTCCGTTTTCTTTTGCCCATCAGTAGGTTTTTACTGGACAGTATTATGTGTGATTCCTAGAACAGCAGTCTGCCTGGAAACTGCGTATCTAGTTCTAGTCTCCTTCACATGTCAGCAGTAATGTGACCTCATTGATTGTTACATCACAGGTGAGGTGGGCAGTCTGGCAGCATGCGGTTGGCTCTTCTTGGTCACTAGTGAGACTACACACTCAGTGAAGTCACAGTTCGTTCTGATGTGGTATGAGGTGGGACAGAACTAGATATGTAAGCCTCCAGGTAGAGTACTCCTCCGCCCCATCCCACCGCCTCCACCACACTGTCAGGTAGAAAATCTTCAAATCAGAAAGAGGTTAGAAAAAGTAGTTCTAGTATCAACAATAGCAGCTGTGTTCTTCTAAAAGTTAATATTTATTTCAGGCAGTGCACTAGATATTTTGAGTCATAGGACATAAACTTAAGTATGGATACATTTATTGCCACATTTTAATGACAGCGCTGATCCGTTTTTGCAGTGTACATGGAGTTTAAATAATATCGTTTTCAACTGGATAATTGCTGAATTGCAGTATTTTAAAAATGGTCTAAAATAGCACACCTTTTTGAATGAACTGAAAATCACTGAAATATGTCAAACCATTAAAAACAAAGTTAAAATGCATTTTTCTGTTTCCTAAAACCAAGGACTTGATTCTAAGTCTCAGGCATAAACTGAAACCAGGATGCACAAATGTTGAAGCACATTGCATGGGGTGAAGAGTACCCCTGCGAGTGCAGTCAGTGCAAATCACTGTTCCAGATGTTGGCAGATGCAATACACGATTATTCACCAAGTTATGTTTGTGAATCCAGATTTACTGTTCCCTGGTGATCCCATTCTTGCTCCTCCCTACCACCATTGCTCCTCCCTACCACCATTCTGCACTCCTTGGCAATCAAGTGTTCCCCTTCTTGCTCCACCAGTGTCAACTAATCCTCGTAGTCCAGTGACTCCCCTCACACCTCTGCCTCACCTCAACAGCCTGCCGTTCTGATGGTGCAACCCCCAACACTGGTCACCTCATGCACCATCCAACCATCAGCTGCACCCACTTGGCCCACTGTGACCCCATTACGCTAATCAGGGGAGGCTGCAACAGCCTGAGAGTTGTTCCACTTGTGAATGGCCCTGTGGAATATCTGCATTGTGCCTTCTTCCCTTTTCTCAAGCACTCACATGGCCTTTGTTAGCACAAGGGAAAAATGTACAAAGGCCACTGAGCAGAGGTGATGTGGTCACAAAATGGTCTTTGCAACCATTTTGTGCTGCAAATAGAGTTGCATGTTAATAGAAAAAGATGCAGCCTTCAGCACAACAGTAAAATAAATAATCTTGCTTTATTAACAGAACTGGAGTACATAGCCCACACAATGCAGCGGAAGTACTAACCAACTTGAATATATAGGCTATGAAAACAAATGTTTACCTCATGGTTTAATAATCAGCTGTTTGTGAGTACACACAAATGGATATTATTTATTACATGTTGAGAGAAGATGAAAGTGGTTTCTCTACTGTTCAAATGTACTTGCTAGCCAGATTGTTTCTACACACCTATGAGGTAAAGTCTGTGAGTGTTACTACTTATCTATCTGAGTGGTGAGTTTAATTTTCTGAGGTTGATTTTTTGTAATAGGTATACCTCTGACCTAGCTCTGTTTGGAGAAACCTTTGGTTTTGCTGAAGCTTGACCAGCGTCAGCTGTTACACTGTTTGTCCTATGTATGCTACGCCTCCACCCTTAGGACTGTTTTGTTGATATATCAACTAGTAAATCGGCACTGTGCACATAGCAATATGTTATGTAACAATATGACATCATTAGCATTTAATGACAACCAAATAAACTGATCAAACCACTCTCCCCACTTGTCACAAGGTTGGTAGGCAGTCATCTGGAATTTCCCTGCCCGCAGTTCAACGATGTTAAAACAAAGTTACAATTAAGGTTGAAAACTATGAGAATTCAGGTTGAGATATGGCCAGGTCTTAAAAAGTAACGCAAAGTACTGTAACACAACATTCCTGCTTTGTAACCGCAGGGCAGTTTTTATAACAGATCATTTTATAGTTTGGAGACTAAATGCGTAGAATTTCATATTGTGAGCCTTGCAAAGAACTACATTAATGCATCATTGGAGTTTCATAGCCCCAAAATGAGAAATATGTGGTGTTAGGGTTTTCTCAAACCCTAACACCCATTCTACTCCTCCAGCCTCTAGCCTCATAACCTAAGGCCAAGCTACAGGCCGGGGATCATGCCCCATGGGTCTGCTGCTTCAAGCTACAGGTCTGGGACCATGCCCCAGAAGTCTTTTGCTCTAGGCAGGGCCACAAAATCAATCATAAGTTAACATTTTTTGTGCCATGTATCCCTCATTACTTTCTTTATGCAGGACACCAGGGCCAGAAATTCAAAATGCTGTGCTGATCAGAAACAGTTTGCACATGATTTGCGCCCCATTTGCATGTGGTTGCAATATTCAAAAGACCAAACAGCGCCAGCACAGCAGTGTAGTGCCAGCACTAAAAAATAATGTCTACGCAGTGCAAAGTGAGGGAAGTGGACATGAATACAGGTGCAACAGTATATTCGGTGCCTTCGCCCTGCACAACATGTGCTAGCATGACACACAGCGCGGGCAAGTTAACACCTACAAAAAGGTAGTCTTAACTCTGGGCAAAACAAGGATGGGGAGCATGGACACAGCAGCACCAGGCAACATGACTGTATGCAACAACAGCATCATGGTGCACTTGATGGCTGCAGTCACTGAGGAGAAAGAGAGGGCAGAAGGGGCCACCCTGGGCCACACTGTAAGCCATGGAGGAGATATGCTGTAAACAGATGGTATCAACCACAAGTGTCCTTTGAGACACTCACAGATGACCACTTTGTTGGCTGGTATCATCTCAGTAGGGACCTGCTGAGGCAGCTGAGTAAGCACCTGCATGACCAGCTGCAGTCTACCACCTGGCACAACCATGCCACGTCAGTTGAACAAAAGGTGATGACTGCTATGTGTGTCTTAACCACTGGCTCCTTCCAGATCCTGGTTGGTAATACTCATGGTGTGTCATAGTCCACCACTTCGTACTGCCTGGGCCAAGTCCTTGATGGCTTCCTGCTATATGCTGGTGAATTCATCATATTCCCCAGCACGGCAGTGGAACGCAGAGTGACAATGCAGCAATGCTATCCTGTTGCCCACCTATCATCAGTACTCAGTGGCATTGACTGCACCCATGTTGCCAGATTCCAGGCACCCCCAGCATTGAGGTGGATTCAGTCCTCGACAGGAAGATTTACCACTCCTGACAGGTGGTGTTTTATGCAACTGGGCACATTATCAATGTCCTAGCATGGTACCCTAGCAGTGCCAATGATGCCTTCATCTGGCACCAGTTCCAGCAATGCTAGGCATTTGAGAGTGGCCTAATACCCAGTGGACACCTTGTCAGAGATTACATGCAGAATGCCTCCCCCAATTCCCCCTAGGGGGTACACCAACACACTACAGCACACACATGCTGCACTGAGGGGAGTGAGGATGTTGATGGGAGGAAGGGTGGGAAGGGGAGGAAGAGTGGTGAGGGGAGATAAAGTTGGGAGAGGAGGGAGGGTGGTGACGGGAGGGTGTACAGGTGCCCAGGATGCACCACAGAGTAGGTGCTGCCACATGACTGGGGTCATCCACACAGTGAGCATGTGCTAATGGCTCTCCATGTTTCTTACAGGGGACAGTGCCTATCCCTTGAGACCCTGGCTCCTCACACCAGTCCTTCACCATCAACAGGTGCCCATGGACACGTACAATGAGGCAAACAGCGCAACCCATAACATCATTAAGCATGTCTTAGTCATGCTGAAGATGTGCTTCTGCTACCTGGACTGTTCAAGTGGTGCCCTACAGTACACCCCTCAGAAGGTGCATAGCATATTCCTAGCCTGTTGAATGTTAAGCAACATGGTGCTCAACCGTGGATATGCCTGCCTGTACCTGAGGAACAGAGTGACAATGAGTCAGAGCTTGAGGTGCATGGAATAGTAGAGCAGCTCAATAGTCATGACCCACACATGGTCAGGAGAACCCAGGAACATAGTGGCAACATTATGAGAGCCCTGATAGAGATGAAAAGGCAAGTGCAAAATAAATGTACACCATTATGTGTGCAGTACTACAATGATACCTTAGTCACAACCACAGAAAAGTGACAGGACCCAAGAGACAATATAGGACATGATTGTCACAGTGGTATGGCAGGGATAGGGGTGGAGGGGATGGCATGAAGGTAAAACATGGGGCACAGGATAGGGAGCAGGTGAGCAGTGTGAAAGGCAGTTGGGGATGTGACCACCTGAAAAGGTAGAATGGCCTCCCCGTGGTGGTGTGGTGTTGATGATGGGGCTGAGGTTGGGGGGCTGGGGTGAGGGTGCTGGTGCTGGTGGTAGTAGAAGAGGTGTCTATATCCACGAGGGTCCATGCCATCACTGACTTCACTGTGGCCCCTGTAGCTGACTGTGTGACTGCCGTGATGGGCCCCGTGGCATCCACTCCTAGCTGGACAGGTGTCATGGGACACAGCAGATGGTGAGAACACCCCCATGGTTGTGAGGGTGGCCAGGCAATGCCCTGTGGGAATGAAGGAGTCATCCTTGTTGTATGACAGACATGCCAACAGCATGTCCAATGTCCCCTCCTCCATCCCCTTGATCCTCGCCTGCTGTTATCTGCATGACATGGAAGGGTCTGTCCATGGTGGAATCATCCTACATTGTGGACAAAGACTACCACTGTCTCTGTGCCGTACAGTACACAGTGAACATGTTCCAGTGATGGGACTGCCCCTGACAGCATTTAGCCTGTATGATGGTATGTGTTTGCCCCTCCCCCGGGGCACGTACCACATTGCCTGTACATGCACCCCCATCACACACAGACAACAATGTCAGCCATGTGTGTGTTATTGTGAGAATCCAGGCATATGTGGGTCACAGGACAGAATCACAGTGTTCCCTAATGTTAGTACACACTTACCTTCTGAGCCTGTCAATGTGTGGATAGTTGCATTCAGTGTTACCTGACATAAAGTATGCATTGATGTGCCCTTCACAATACTGGCTACCCATGTCACTGTACCATAATCAAAGCCCCCAGAATTCTGCGATTCTGCGGTTGCAGAATTTTCTGCAGAATTTGCATCATGCCACAGAATATATATATAGTGCCGCATAATTCATTGTTTTTGGTAAATTTTCATTCAAATATACTGTTTTTCTGTAGTGTCAGGCTTTCTTTCCCATCTCGTTTATCTTGAAGCCCCGCTTCTATGCTCAGCATGTGATGTCATCGATGACATCACATCATATTTAGCCAATGGCAGGACTGTGTTCTTTCAAAGAAATGAATAAATCATGCTGTAGAAATCAGAAAATGCTGTCGCAGAAGCCAAAGAGCCCTGCCGCTGTAATCAGACAATTCTGCCACAGAGCACTAGGGGCCCTGACCATAATATACACACTGCAGCATAAAGGACAATATAAGGAATAGTGTATGGGCAACCATACACAACAAGGCTGTATTTCCATTGAAGGGTTAAGATGGCATAGTAGGGACCTCAAGAGTGGAACTATCTGCTATGGTACTATTCTGTCCTACTTCAAATTTTGATGTACTTAATGTGAATTCAATAACTGGTAATGTATTGCTGCTAATACACAGATACATAGATACACAGACACTGTCAGTAGATAAGGGCCTATGGCCCCAGTCTGCTCATTTAAGCTTGTAAGTTCACTTTATATTTTCCTAGAAGTCTGTTGCCCCTTACCCCTGACCTCCATAATTTCCTTATGTCTATCCCATGCATTCTTAAATCCCGTGATTGTTTCAGCTCCTACCACTTCCTCTGGCAGGGTGTTCCAATTGTCCACCACCTGTTCTTTGAAGAAATTCTTCCTTACTACCAATTAAACTTCAGGTAATATACTGATGTTATTGATATAAAATACATTGACATGGCATGAACTCAAGAACTGGTTCTTGATCATTTTAATGTAAACTATGCATCCCATTTCTGATAGTATACTGCTGCTATCAAAGTAAAAACACTTTGACATGCTTGAAGTGAATTCAATAGCTGGTACTATATTGCTGCTAATTTTCAGGTACAAGTATTAAACAATGATACTAAATGTGATCTGTGCTGTACTAATGCTAACCATCACCCACCGTTGTGTATTAAAACATTTTTAAAACAACACCACTTCATTTTGTGTGTGTTCTTCGCATTGTAAGGCTAATATTGGGAACTATACAGGGTATTTTGAGGAAAAAATATGTGTGGTCACCAGCACATCATGGTGGCCACATTTGGTGATCACCCATATTGTGGCCTTAAGAACCACAAAGTTACTGTTTGTGTCAAAACCTCTATTTTTGACAGCTAATAACTCAGATGTCTTAGCCCCTATAACTGTGAAAACTGGCACGCACTGTTTCAGATGTAGGGGCTAAATGCCTACAAAATGTGATAAAAACTGGTTTCGTGTCTTTTGTTACTGACTGCATAATTTATAAAAATACATTTAAGATGCCTTTTTTAACTCATGAAAAATAAACAAACAGAGTTACATGTTCTTTTAGACCGTGTCTCAGAATAGCACCTTTTGGTGGTTGCAGAACAAAATCTTTCTATTTTTCAATTTGAAATGATTAAGATTTAAAGTTAAAAATAAAAAATAACACATGTGTGAACCAAAAACTATATGTTTGGAAAATAATATATGAAAACTGTGAAAATTTTTTAGCAAATTAAAGTTAGACAAGAATAAAATGTTAAAACTACTAAAGCATGATAATTACCTAACAATACATGTTAACCCTTACGTAACTGTGACAATTGGATCAAACAAGCTCTCTGACTTTTTTTATTTATATATTTAATAAATGTTAATATTTTAATTCCAGAATTAAAAACAGTTTGTGATTTCCTTCAAGAGGATTAAAAACCATGGAGCGCTTCATTGTTCTGCAAACTGTTGAGCACGTATGCACAATGTACATGATGGAACATTTATGACAAATGTGCACACATTATATGGCACTTGTGTTTTCTATCACATGATGAAAAATAAAACAATTTGTTGATTTTTTTTTATCCAGTTAAAGTTATATGAAAAAAAAATGTTAAAGTTTTGAACCACAAAAATTACTTAAAGGTACATGTTAAGACTTTGTAGTCATGACAAAATGGTCTAATAAAACATCTGAATTGTTTATTTTAAAAGAATAGATAATCACTGTTAATATGTTAATTATTCAAAACTCTAAATAACAACTTTCAGGATAACCCTTGGATGTATAAGAGTTATCGGTTCAGAGGACCCTTGGTAGGCACAATGTGAGCCAAAATGAACAAAGAAAGAACTGACTTCTATGTCATTCATCACATAGTATTATTTTATTACTGTCCACTATGTAGTTAGTTTTTCATGGCCTACTGGCCACTTCATCAGAAACTGGGTGGTTACTGCTGCAGTAATTATTATCAAGACCACTAATTTATGGTGATTAAAGTAATGACATTCTGTTTTCAAAGCATGAAATTCTGGGAATTGCACAGGTGATTGTTAATCTAATTTGGGGGTTTTACTGGAATTGTGCTGTCATTCTTTTAGTATGTCTACAAATAGTTGGAATAAAAGAAGGCTTAACATACAGAACATTAAATGAAGCAAATTAAAAATAGTCACAGGCAAATGAAAGAAGCGCATATCAGCCACTTGAAGGTACACCAGCCAAAAAGTACACCAAGCAGTAAGAAGAAGGAAGCTGGGCACACACCAAAATTGCTGGGAAACAGAAAAGATGTATTTATCTATGCTTTGCAAAGCATGGCTGAGTTTCTGGGCTAACACCCCTACATATTGATCCAGTCACATGGGTCTTCCTCAGGGGGGTGGAGCTAGCCAGTTCAAACACATTTTAAACACACCCCAAATTAATCAATTTCAACAAAGCAATTAAGCAGTTAATAGTATAATTTTATGGATGACATTATATGTGTCTGGGGTGGGGGTTCAGAGTCTGTCCCAGAGTTCACACAGTGACTAAATACAGCACAGATAAATAAATCTTAACTATTTCTCAGCAATTCTTGTGTGTGCCCAGCTTCCTTCTTGTCACAAATTGAAAATACTACAGGAAGCAATTATAAGAAAATTACAAGTTCTAAAGATTTAATGATCTGCTACAAAATGCCAAATTCCATTAATTTTTTTTTCTGTTTTTACCAGCATGCAGGTTGTCCAAATTCAAGAATTTTACTGGGTTTTCCAGTAAAAATGAAAACCAGTGGCCTTGTTTATTATTAGTGCCTGGGTCACAAGTTGCAGCTGTGTCTTGTGCTGATTCCTCAGACATCGTGTTTTCCTTAACAGACATATTATATCTATTATGTGGCAATGCTGGGTAAGCACTACAGACAGCCGCAGTACCCAATGGCTAATGACAATAAAATATGCATAATAAAATGTAAAAAATTGCTAATGAAAAATACTGCAATTTACTTAGTTTTTTTATCCTAAATAGTGTAATTTGTGATATGTGGCTAAACCTTTTCCAATAGCACTCACCCAGCCATGTGATTCTATGTTATATCTCACTAAAATTGCACGTGTCATACTGTGTGACCGTGAGCAAGTAATTTAACTTCCCTTTGCTTCTATCCACCAAGCTGTAAAATTGGGTAGAAGCATGGCATTACTGAAAATGGGATGCTACATCTGTGCTATGCTAGCTATGGTAAATATATTGTAAAACATCAAAACCTGGCACCCCTTTGGAATATCAAATGCAATGAGGTGAACTGACATGTTTAAACTATGCTGACACCCCTTAATTCACGTAAAGCATATGGTGCTCCAAGCAAACATTAAGCCATGACAAAGGAGGGTTCTTCTGGGAATTATTGCATGGTGGTGGTGGTGGTGGGGGGTTAGGGACATGAGGCGCAGGTAAGTGCCCCAACCATGTGTTAATAGAATCCTCCTTTGGAGCTTGTCACGCTTATAATAACACAATTTTGGTAGATAGTATAAACAGAAGTACATGGAGTATGTATTGTGATTGGTAAAATATTCACAGAGACAGTTATGGTAATTGTTATCTTTATAAGTGTATTCGTAGTACACATACTGCTGATTTGAAACTTACTTATATTGTAGGTATATTTATATAATATTTTATGGTCTTCATTAAACTTTATGTTCATTCTGAAACATATTTTTAGAATTTTCTTACCACTTACAGGTAGTTTTCACTGCTACTCAAAAACTGCATTTTCATTTCCTAGTACAATCGCAATGCATGTAGGGATTGAAATATTATAATTACATCATTATCATGTACGTTAGACACTGAAGAAGAAGTTAAACATTTCTACAGAACTGGAACAGAAACAGTATTTAAAGTTCAGTGGGACATTTATAGTAAAGTTGCTCAAATTGAATGGGCTAGCACTGTTGGGAGATGGACTTTGCATTGATTGCTGGTTAGGTATTTGCATTTGGGGATCTGGTGAAAAGATGCATTTTGTTTTTGGAGAGCTCAAAGTGTTTGCTCTTGGGAGTGGTAAAATGCAACAACCCTGGTGGCAACTTGGAGAGACAGATAGACTGGTGCCAGCCACACTGATCACTTGATTCTCAGAGATCCATCAGATGGGTGGGTGGGTAGCAACTATGCCAGGGAAAACACAGAAAATGGAGAAAGGTAATATGACAGCCACAAACAGACCTTCAGAAAGAAGACACAGAATACTTATGTGGACTTTCATGTGCGACAGGGAGTCACTGGTACATGTGATTCTCTCTGTCTTTCTTTCTGTGAGAGTTTCACTGTAGTATATCTGTAGGCTATGACCACGCACTGCTCAGTGGCGGGTTTGCAGTGGTTGTCAAAGGTAGTACAGCAGCAAGTGGGCATTACTAAAGAATTAATACATGGTTGCTCCTTCCTCACGTGTTGCTGTTCCTCCAATGTAAATTCCTGGCCTACCTAGACTTTAGCAAGGCATTGACACAGTCCCACACAAAAGATTAATATACTAGTTAGCCAGCCTGGGAGTGGGTCCCAAGATGACAGCCTTGGTAAAGAATTGGCTGGAGAATAGGACACAGAGAGTAATAGTAAATGGAGTCCACTCTGAAGAAAGGGGGGTTACTAGTGGGGTACCACAGGGTTCAGTATTAGGACCGATCCTCTTCAATGTCTTTATAAGCAACATTGCAGAGGGACTGGAAGGAAAAGTATGTCTCTTTGCAGATGACACAAAGATCTGCAACAGAGTTGATGCACAAGGTGGGGTGGAAAGGATGAGAAGGGACTTGGCAAGGTTAGAGGAATGGTCAAATGTATGGCAGCTTAGATTCAATGCTAAGAAGTGAAAGGTAATGCACCTGGGAAAGAAAAACCAAGGGGAAGAGTACACAATGGGGGGTGAGATAATAACAACAACAAAAATGGAAAGGGACCTGGGGGTAGTCATATCAGATGACCTAAAGGTGGGCAAGCAGTGTGAAAGGGCAGCAAGGAGGGCTGGTGGGATACTGGGATGCATAGGGAGAGGCATCACCAGTAGAAAACAGGAAGTTATTATCTCTCTGTACAGACAGCTGGTGAGACCCCATCTGGAGTACTGTGTGCAGTTCTGGAGACCCAATCTCCGCAAAGACATAGACAGGATGGAAGCTGTCCAGAGGAGGGCAACTAAAATGGTGCAGGGTCTGCACCAGAAAACATATGAAGAGAGACTTAAGGAGCTTAATATGTATAGCCTCGAGGGAAAGGGAGGAGAGGGGGACATGACAGAAACTTTCAAGTACCTCAAGGGAATCAACAAAGTCCAAGAGGGTAGCATCTTTCAAAAAAGAGGTCTGCAAGAACAAGGGGCACAATATGAAGATGGGGGCGGCTCAGAGGTAATTTAAGGAGTTTTTTTCACAGAGAGGTTGTGGATGCATGGAATGGCCTTCCGGAGAAGGTTGTGGAGTCAAAAACAGTGGTGGAATTCAAGCATGCATGGGACAGTCATAAGGCAATTCTAGGGGTTGGGGGTAGAAAGAAGTAGGCTGCTGGTTAACTAGGATCTGCAGCTTATCCATTAGGTAGGGAAATGGGCAGACAGGGTGGGCCAAGCGGTCCTTATCTGCCATCAAATTCTATGTTTCTAACATTTATTGCCACGTTTCAAAGGAAATTAATTCTGTCTTACAGATAACTGGTAAACTGCTGATAGTCACTAAATGCAACAATATGTACCAAATGTGCATGCAGATAGTTGCCTAAATGATAGAGTTAAAATACTGAAACATATCTATGAAAATACACAGTGCTTTAAATCAAAGCAAACGTCTGTGATAGGCAGTTACACAACATCCCCGAAAAATATAAATGTTATGCAGCTCATTGCGTTGTTACCAGAGCCATGCTCTTGAAAACAGAATATTTTTTCTTAGACTGCATCTTTTTTTGCTGCTTACACTTGCCCAGAAATCATACACCTCTAATCGTGACATCACAGTTGGTTGCTGTGTAAATTATTATGATGTCACAAGAGTAGACTTTATAACTTACAGAAAAGTATAAGCTGCAAGGACATATGAAGCATATTGGAAATGATCATGTTTCCGGGCAAATGTCATTAGCAATAAAGAATGGAATGTCCAGAACTGAAAGAATTTCATATGCTATGAGGCAGAGTCCTGCAAATGCCAGTTCTCATGTCTTGCAAAATATTGCAAATGGTTGAGAGAGCATTGTTGAAATCCAACCCTCTCTTTGATCCAGCTAGGCCACAGGACAATTGTTTATCACTCCTGGAGAAGTCTAGTTAAATGTTGCATTAAAACATTTACTGCACACCAGTGCATTAAAAAGGAACGTTTATATAGCAGTTTTAAAAGCATCGCTGATTGTCAACAGGACTAAAAGGTTTAATTATTAAAAACAAAATTATGCTAATATTTTTGTGCATAACAATATAAAGTGTCTCCAAAAGTAAGCCTGTTTTACTAAGAGATTAGCTACTGCCTAAAAAAGGCAGCTGATTTGTACTTTCTGCCAGCTCTTCCACACAAACTAATTAGCTAATTAGTTAGCTGAAAAGCACCTGCCAGATTACCATTATCTGACGGTTCTACTACCTAGTTGCATTCTGTTTCACTGTGAAGCTCACAATTACTGTAGGTAGTTGAATAATAAGCACCTGTCAGATGAGCTGGTAGTGCACTGTGCCTTGTACTCTTGCTGCTTGCTCCGCCAAAAGGCATATTGCATTCTCTTTTATTCCTGTAACAATTCAAAAGGCATTTAATAATTTGCTTAACACACTTACAGTTTGTGCACTGCAGGGAGATACTCCGCTCCCTGGGATTGAATGCCCACTTTGAGGTACAATGGCATGACGTATCTTAGCTTCAGAAGTGCACATTCAGTCCCTAGATCGTGTATTACCTTCCTGCAATGCACAGCGTGTCATGTATTGTTAGTTGTTTCTGTCAGTTTTAAAAACTTTAATTTTTGCAACCCCTAGACACATTACCTGAATGTATTGGTACTGCAAATTATGGTGATATCCCAAGAAATTTTAAGCAGATTTTTTTCTGCAAAAAAAGTGTTTTAAAATTTGCATGAGTTGCCAAATTTAATGTGAATTAAGCAATAACATACAACACAGTGTGAATTGTGCTGGGATAACCCACACCCCAGCATAGCCAAGTGCTTTCAACCACATAGGGCATGGGTTATCTGGGACCAGCCACAAACTCTGGAGTGCATTACTGCACTTATAAAACAAGTATCAAATCACACAACTAAATTAAGACAAAGACTGGATTTTGCTGATAAAAACATGCCTTTATCTTACCTGAGAAACTATGATATACTAAGTATTATAATATTTATATTTCTTTCTTGTGTTTTGGAAATAACTGGGAGCCTCAGTTTTGGAGCACAATTGGTGCTGCTGATACGCTACACACTGACACATGTACTGATGGCATGACAGATGGAAGCCCCAACCTCAGCTCTTTCAAAATCAGATATGAGCACTCTGCAGCACAGAAAGTGAAAATATCTCCACTGCTAAAACATTTTTTTTAATCCATGAAACTAGACTGCCTCCACTCTGGAGCAGAGTAGCCCAAGTCTCTCAGCTCACTTGCAAAATTAAAGATATGTGCACTCAGCAGTGCACAGAAACCATGTAAAAAGATCTGTACCGCTAGAACTACTTACCTAATCAAATGAAATTGCGTTGCCTAAATGTCTGAGCAGAGGAGGCCCAACCTTACCTCACTTCCAACCACAGATCTTAGCACTCCAAGTAACCAGAGTAACCATGAACAATACTGTATGTGAGATGATACAGGCATTTGGTAAAACACAACTCACTTCTAATAACACCTGGAAGCCCTCAGCACACCCCTGACCAAAAATGTCTGCATCGAACAGAATTTTTCTGACTATTTCAGACTGATTCTCTTCCAAGTTGAAATGAGCAGTTACTAATACTTCAGCTAACACTCTAGGCCTGCATACATACATTCTGTGCATAGAGTTACATAGTTAATTTCCTGCAACAGTGCATCATGTGTCCAGCCTTTTGCATATTATGTGAACTGCTCACCAGCTCACATTTCACAAAACAATAATTGATTTTATCAGCAAAATGTGACTCCATGGTACTTAGAAACTTAGAAACAGAAACATAGAAGCTGTTAGCAGAAAAGGACCTCTTGGCCCACCCAGTCTGCCCTGACCTACCCAATCTGCCCCGATGTTCCCTATCTAATCTGTTCTAATTGGTCCCCGGAGACCCTCTCTCCTCCCTTCCTATTTTTAATACACTTCTATGTATATCCCATGCATACTTGAAGCCCCCCATTGTTTTTGTCTCCACCACTTCTGCTGGCAGTCTTTTCCAGGTATCTACCACACTTTCAGTGAAGAAATATTTCCTCACATCTCTCCTAAACTTCCCCGGCCCCTCCAGCTTCACTACATGGCCCCAGGTCCTTGTGTTCTTTCTCATTTGAAAGAGACTCTCTTCCTGCACCCTTTTCACCCCTGTCAGGTACTTTTAAGTCTCTATCATGTCACCTCTTGCTCTTATCTCTTCCAGCATGTATATGGTGAGATCATTCAGTCTCTCGTCATAAGGCTTCTTGTGCTGTCCCTGCACCATTTTAGCTGCCCTCCTCTGGACTGCCTCCACCCTGTATAAGTCCTTGCTGAGGTGTGGCCTCCAAAACTTGACACAGTACTCCAGGTGAGGTCTTACCAGTGAGCAATACAGTGGCAACACCACCTCTCTCCTCCTGCTGGAGGTACCCTTCTTATGTAACCCAGCGCTTCACTAACTCTTCCTACTACTTTGTCACATTACCCTCCCACTTCAAGATCATCAGATATGATAAACCCACATGGTACCATGCCTGTTTAGTGATGGTCAGTACCTTCTCCCATCTTATGCACAGTGCCTGGGTTTCTATATGCCCTAGGTGCATGATTTTTCACTTTTTGATATTGAACCCCAACTGACATGCTCTTGACCAGGCCTCAAGTTTCTCCAAGATCCCTGCATATTCTCTTCGGCCCCTGCTGAGTGTTCACCCTATTGTAGATTTTGATATCATCTGCAAAAAAGCATACCTGCTCTTTCAGTTCCTCAGCAACGTCCCTTATGAAGACACTGAAGAGGACTGGTCCTAGTACTGAGCTCTGTGGTACCTCGCTAGTCACTCTTCTATCATTCAAGTGACTGCTATTTATGACCACCCTCTGTCTGTTATCAGTTAACCAGTTTCTAACCCAAGTCACCACTTAGGATCCCACCCCTAAGCTGCTCAGTTTCTTCATCATCACTGGTGTGGCACAGTGTTAAAGGCCTTGCTAAAGTCCAGACAGGCACTGTCCACTGCTCTTCCCTGATCTATTTCCCTGGTCATCCAGTCAAAGAAATGTATCAGATTCATTTGGTATGATCTCCCCACCCTTGCTGTGAATCCATGCAGCCTGTAGTCTTGCAGCCCATTAGGTTCAAGATACTCTACCAGTCTTTCCTTTAGAAGGGTTTCTATTAAGTTACCCTCCACTTAAATGAAACAGACCAGTCTAGTCTCCTCCCTGCTGCCACTTTTATGTACAGGGATCACGTCAGCTCTTCTCCAGTCCTCTGGAACCACATGTGCTTCCAGTGAGCTGTTGAACAAGGCTCTTAGTGGGGCAGCTAGCACCTCCTTGAGTACTTCTAGCACCCCTGGGTATATCTCATTCAGCCCCACAGCTTTGTCTGCCTTCAGAACTACAAGTCCCTTCTGTATTCTTTCTTCTGAAAATGAACTTGTGTCCACCCCCCCCATTCCTACTACTCCCTGGTGGTCAACTCCGTCCCCCCATGAAGACTGAGCAGAAGTACCTGTTTTGGATGTCTGTTTTTCTTGGTCCTCTTCTGCTCACATCTACTACCACTCTGTGCAGTCCGTTGGAAAAAAACACAATCACTTTGCTTCCACCAGGTTGTTACCAGGTTGCTTCCTGGTTTCAGTGAAAAGCCCAAGTGGCTATTGTAAGCAACAATCATGAGTCCAGATTGCAAAATAGCAAACCTGTTTATTACAAATGCCAAAAAATAACAAAGAAGCAGTAAGAAAGTCAGCCAAGTCACATACACTCACCCCAGTGCATTGGGTCCAAACAACCCTTCTTTAGGGGAATCCCTGAGGAGGGTGTTTGGACCAAGTGCTGGGGGTGGTGCCATGACTCATTTCCTAATGCTTCTTTGTTATTTTTGCATTTGTTATAAACAGTTTGACTTTCATAACTCCCTTCTGACTCCACCACTTATGAGTAATGGTTCTGCTCCCTCACTCTTGAAGATGAATTGCAGATTTTAAATCAGGGCATTGCAAATCCCCTATATCACTGCCACTTAATATGTGTGACAACACCAGCTCATCACATTAACAATTATTATAAAACAATAGTTGCAAATGGACCATTCTAATTGGCTGAAAACATTTTAAAATGGGTTGGGTTAAAGGCCATAAACCCTTGAGGTACAGCAGAACAATTAGAACTTCAACAGTTACAACAGTAATTAAAATAAAACATTGTAGTTTAATAATAGCACTAAGGCACTACAGGGGTTGAATTACCTTTGTTAATCTAGCATTGGGGTATATGACAATTGGCTATGCCTCATGTCTCATGATGACCCACCCCCAAGGTCAAATCAACAGACAGCAACCAAACCCTTGGTCGTGCCCCAGTTTTATTCCAGTTGTGTTCCAATCCAGGATCATTACAATGCCATTAGTAGAAGATGACACAACACAAATTTAGAGGCAATTTGTATCGTCCAAACCACTAAGGCACATTGTCATTGTATAACCATGACTTAAGCACTGCTGTTAAAATATGGAAAGTTATCCACTTATGAAAGAGACTTATAGTACATAACTAATTTGTGGCTTCCTCCCCATGAGTGACTTGAAGCTGGACTGCCAAAAGTAATGCCTCACGATTATACAGCAGATTTTCTGCAGAATCTATGGTACTCAAAATGTGCCAAAATGTTAATGTGTGCGATTTTTAATGTTTGGACCCATTTATGACAATTCCCTCACTTTTCTGTAAAAAAGATGCATGCCTCATTATTTTGACACACGCACCTTTTTGTGTGTGTGTGCGCAACTTGTAGCACTTGCAACAGAATGTTAGAGCACATTTAAAGAGGTCTAACAGTTATGTCACACGGAGCTCAAATGTGTTAAAAGCAGCACAGTTCATTCAAAATCCAGCCCAGAGTCTCCATTAATCATGGATAAACATGTCCCGATGATGGTCATATAATAATCTCTCTCTGATACAAATAATGTATAAATCTGGAATATGAAATCATGTGCCATATTAAAACTTTTTTATAGTTTATGTACAGTAGTATGTAACGTGTCTTTCTTTTGTTGTTGTTTATATTTCAGTCACTTTGTGCATCACCCTATTGTAAACAGGCCTCCAGAAAACAATGACGCCTATATCCTTCTGAATCATAACATAAAAAATTAGAATATAGAGTCATAGGGTGCTAGTGCCGTGTGTGTGTAAAGCACTGCTGCCCTTACTACATTTGAAAAGGTTTTTACAGTGTTTGCCCAATTTAAAATTTCATTAAGAAACTGGCTTTGTGCTCAGTTTTCATGTTACTGACTCAGACTAAATTGGCCGTGGCATCAGTGTATGACGATGCCTGTGGCACTGTGTGAATTAGGGCTGTGCAAACACCTTTTTCTGAATACTCAGCTGAATATTCAGTATTTGGCAGTCAAATATTCAGGTATTTGGATATTTGGTATTCAGAGCCCACATTAAAACAAAAGAAAAAAAAAAACAGCCCTGCCTACGCAAACCAGTAAAATGTAACCGTCATTCCCACCACTCTATCACATGAGCGATTCCCCCTCCTCCTGCCAGCACCCACAATTAATAATATTTAATTAACAAACTGTAAATAAATCCCCAGATGGATGACTGCCACAACCCGCCCATCTCCACGGCCAGCCACCATTTTTCTTATTGTATAGTGCTTGTTTTTTGTGCATAAAAAATGTCAGTTTTGTCCCCCCATCCAGCAGCCCTCTATTCCCACCATCCCCCAATCATCCAATTCTTAATACAAGAAGGCAACTTGCACAAACCCGATCTCCTCCATGGCTGTCCACCTCTCATGAATGAAAGTGCTCATGTTCTTGTTGTCTCTGTATAGTAAAACCAGCTGATCATGTGATCAGTTCGTTTTACTATATATAGAGAGCAAGCACGTAAGTGCTTTCATTCATTAGCAGGTGGCCGGCCATGGAGAATAGCAGGATTGTAGTGGTCACCTTCTCAATTAAGAACTGGGTGCTGGGGTGGTATCAGCTGGGAATAGGGTGCTGCTAGTTTGGGGCAGTGAGGGGACATTACTGTTACTGTTTTATGCACAAAAATTGAGCGTTACACAATAAGAAAGATGGTGGCTGACCATGGAGGTGGGTGGGTTGTGCTGGTCATCCATCATGGGATTTACTTACAATTTGCTAAATAAATATAACAAATTGTGGGTGCTGGGGTGGGAAAAGGGTGGGACTGGGCTGCTGATAGAGGGTGGGGGTTACATTTCACTGTTTTTTGGCTGGGAAGGGGGGGTCAAAGGCTTTTTTTTTGTAGCTGGCTGAACATTCTTTCCTGAATACAAATAGTCCCCTATTTGGGAAGAGTTCCTGAATATTCGGGAGCCCTAATATTTGTGGCAGTTGGGAAATAATATTCAGCCCCTGCACAGGTCTAGTGTGAATTATTCATAAAACAACACCCTTTTTGAAGAAGTAGTCATTAAAAACCTGTACTTAATTTGAATATACCAGTATAGGCAGGTCTCTTGATAGCACTTGTATTGGAGGAAGGCCAAAGGCCAAGTGCTCAGCAGTGTGCCGCAGCTGGAGAAGGCTGGTGGCGGGTTTTGGCAGTACAGCAACCTCTGAGGTCGGGAGCAGGAGTTTGTTTGTTCTGTAGGAGCATGCTGTGTGCTGTAAGTGAGAGGCCAGCAAGTGGCTGCACACATGCAAAGAGGAGGAGGAGGAGGAGGAAGAACTCATGGGGTAAACATGGGATTTAAAATTCCAGTCTCCACCTAGATAGCTTCCAGTACATTCCAGCCCAGTGCCACACAGACTGCTTCCCACAACCAGATCCTGGTTGGGCTAGGCAGAAGGCAGCCCTCCCTAAAAACCTCCTGCAACATGGAGGGAAAGCCAATGGGACTGCAAAGTTGGCAGCTTAATAGGTAGATAGGGCTGTGTGGCTGCTGTGAGAAGAAATGTCACTTACATTCTTAGAGTGCCACAACCGCTCGTCTTTGATTTGCAGTTCTTATACCCTAAACGTATATCTGAGACAACTGTTACAACTGTAAGAGTGCAGTTGTGGAACCTACAAGTATATACCACATTACAATGTGTCATATAACCATACATGTAATGGCTGGCAGTGTGGCAATTACAGTGTGGGGGGATATGATAGAGACATTCAAGCACTTTTGGGGCATCAACAAGGTCCATGAGGGTATCATCTTTCAAAAAAAGAGATGTGCAAGAACAAGAGGTCACAATATGAGGCTGGTGGGGGGACTCAGGGGTAATGTGAGGAAGTATTTTTTTCACAGAAAGGGTGGTGGATGCATGGAACAGCCTCCCAGTGGAGGCCGTAGAGGCTAAAACAATTGGTGAGTTCAAGAATGCATGGGATAGACAGAAGGCAACCACGGTGATAGGAAAGAGAGGGTAAGTTGCTGATCATTTAGGATCTGGAGTTTAAGTAGGTAGGGAGATGAGCAGACTAGGTGGGCCAGGCAGTCCTTATCTGTTGTCCAGATCTATGTTTCTATGTTTCTAATTGTCACCACTACTGTAATGAACAGGAAACATTTTACATGGTTTTGCAGAGCAAAGGAAACATTTTACATGGTCTTGCAGAGCAAAACATATATATATATATATATATATGTGTGATATGCAGTATTCTGACTCAGAATATGCCATTTATCATCATGAGTCAGGGGGCAGGACCCTAACTCACAAGTGGGAAAGCCATCAGTGAGTTATGAAAGTTCTGCCCCTCCCGCAGGTGATGATAAATATCATATTCACTATTTCAGTGAGCAGCTAAGTATGGCATGCTTGTATAACTACTTACGGTGGCATGATTTGGTACTGGGGGTAGGATGTTTGGTACTGCAGTACTGTAGGTCGGCATGCTTATGCAACATATACAGTAGTTTTGGCTGTTCATGTTCTCTGTTCCCCTTATGGGGACTACCACGCTTCTGAGGTACCATGAAGACAAAGGAACCAACTTGAGAAGGCATCTTCTGATCTATCCCATGAGGTGCTGCAGACATGAGGCCTCCTTGGACTATAGGTACATTTGGGAAAATGATTCAGTCCCGAAAGGAAAGAAAGGAAGCTGCTAGAGGAGGAGGGGAGACTAGTGGGACAAGAAAATAAGCATCTGGAGGATGTTTGAGCATGCTTCCTTAAACAGGACTCAGAGATGGCATGGTCGCTAACTGCCCACTGTCATACCAAACCCCAGGAATAGCATGTAAAATTTTGAGCCATGTCATTCCATGCCAAGAAATTGTTTATGACAACATGTTCTCTAGCATCAGCTGTGTCTCGTGTCAAAATACATTTATTTACAATATAAGAATGATAATGCCAGGATTTTGCTCACATTCCTGAGTGTTGTCTGTCACGAGGCGAGCCGAGTGACTAACAACACCCAAGGGTGGGTAAATCCTGGCATCACCAACACCCTCAAGTGGGATATTGCTATTATACAATGTTAATTTGTGTTTAGTAAAGTTTTTTATTTTTAGTAATTTTTTTTTATTTTAAATGGGAGAACTAGTGAAAGTGTTACTATGCCAGAGAAAATAGTCCATTTGGTGGAGATTCGGGAGTTTGTTTTTCTAAGATGGTGAGCAGTTCTTCTAGCTCCAACCCCAACATACAGTGCAGGCTCTCATATTTCCAATCACTAAGTCAGTTTTCAAAAATCATTATCTATAAGAAAAATATAGGAAAGCTGCTACTTTCTGTTTCATCATTCAGAAGTGAACTCACTTCCCCTACAACACCTACTCGGGAATCGGCAATGGTAGCCCATTCTGACACTGTATACATACAAAAACATACTTGCAGTGCTATTGACTCTGTCGAAGTTAAGGAAAAAATCTGACTCGATAACATAGGCACGATCACTGTCCACGTTTCCTCGCATTCCACCCATGCTGCTTTCCTTCTGGCATTACCCCACATCCATTTGTACCCGGAATCTGTGATTTAAATGTGGGAAAATAAAAATTCAGCACGTGGTCTAGACTTCATTGAACAGAGCTAACATGGAGGTGCAGCTGATGAGGAAGATATAATTGGTGGTGGAGTTACAGAGGAGCAGTAGCTGGGAGGTGAATGTAAATGAGAAAAAAACGGTATGGAGATGCAGGAAACTAAGTAAATGGAGGAACGAGGATGGAGGGGAGCAACTTATCTAGTTGTTATTCTGTAGTCGAGTTTTGCTAACGTAAGGAATGTAAGTTGTGTACGCATTGAAATGACAGTTGAGGTAGTGGAATTTGGGACGGCTGTTTAGTGGGTATTCTTGTGTTTCAGAGTTAGGGCTGGTGATGGTCGGAGTGATATTTAAATTAGTTTTTGATGTGGCTGAAGGGTGGCTGGTACCTCTTCCCGTGGGGTGACTGTAGATTTTACAATGGGAGAGGGGTACGAGTCAGCCAATCAGGATAGAGTATTTACGTTCTGTTTTCATGCCCATTGTATAATTATGTATTTGCTATTTTTGACCAGGAAAGGCACACTGAGCTTTAACAGGTAGTTCCCAGGTGCATTCCAGGTGTAGGTTACACAGACCTGTTTTATTAATAGATGGAATGTTGGCCAGGACACTGCTTTAAATCCCCCATTCTTACAATAGAGCCATAGGAGCTTTCTAACTTCCACTTGGCTAGCCTCCAGAGATGGGCAGAAGGGACCTTGGTTTAACATCTTAGAGGAGGAGTTTGTCAGACAGTCATCCAAAGGATGGCATTTCAACAGTGCAGCACAATTAATGCTCCACAACAGTGTCAGTATTGGGTATTATCCCAAATAGCTGGTGTGAGACTACAACCCATGACCTTCTGCTCTTCCAGCCTCAGAGATGACTGTGCAACCAACTGAGCCACTGACACCATACACAAAGGTTATTGTTGCATTTGTATGACACATATGTGGTGTGTAAACACATTTACAGAGATATTAACATATATATATATATATTTATATAACAAGTGGAGATAAAATGGCAAGCCAACAGGTGATATCTTTGTAGCCAACCTCTAGACAACATGGTATCTTGTGGTTACTGTTGTCACAATTGCTATCTTGAAAATAGGGATCATCACTCTGGAGAAGCTGGCCAATCAGACAGCAGCTTGCACAGTGCTGATGACATTACAATAGAACTGTACTGCACTGAAGACAGTAGTTTCAATCAAAGAAAAATAGTTCAATCTTCAAATAAACAGTAGATGTGAAAACTGCAACCAGTAAACTGATGTTATGAACATCGCATATGCAATGGCCTGACTCAACATATGCAGTTTATTATCACTTATGACAAGGGTGCAAGACTTTTAAGCATTTAGGCAAGGCCAGGAATTGGGTTATCATCTGTAATCTAGCCCTAAAGAGGTCACGATAAGACACAAGGCATAGCTTATTGTCTTCTGTCCCAGGTGAGATTAATCAAGGTAACCCAACTCATAGAGTGCCTCAATGTTATTATTATATTGAAATGTGTTTATTTTAATGAATGTGTTAAAAGTTATGATTCTAATTATTTTGTTGTACAGTACATGAGAGTTTCCAGTCATTAATGTAACCCTATTAGAATGCCGTGAGCCAATCAGAATTCTCTGTTTTCAACCATTGTTCTATATCTAGCTACAGTATCTATCTATACAATTTTCATCAGCTGCTGCACACAACAGTTTATGAAAAGTGATCTTGTTTTACATCATTGATTTCCCACAAACGTACTTGTAAAGTTACTTCATATACACTTGTGCAAAAATGACCCACATTATTGTCCTACTGCTACTCACATTCATCTTACCAGTATCACAGCCCTGTTGTACAGTAAAACTGCATCCAAAACATCAGTCACTTCACCTATGACTGCTGCACCACTGCAACAACTGCAAAAAGTTATCTGCACACACCTACAAATATTTTGTGGCATACTGCCAGCTGATCAATGTTTTCATAACAAATCCTTTAAACAAAGTAGAGCACATTTACCACTGCTGTTTAGTTATTTTTGTTAGCAGATCTAACATAATACTGTAGTCTAGATTTATGCAAAAAAACAAAAACACTTCAAAAACACTCTAGGCATAGTTTAGCAATGTCACTTATCTTTTAAAAACAGATATGGCTAAAATGTACTGCATGTGAAGGTAGTGTATAAGCATAAGTGAAGGCATACCATATTGCACATGAAAGCAACAAAAATCTGTTTCTAAAAACCGCCTAAAATATTCATAGTATGCACCAGTAAAAACTGCAGTAATTATAACAAAATCACAAAATTCTCAATATTATTATATTCCATCACATTGTCAGTGGTTAACACTATTGCCTCCTCGTCTGTATAAACGAGCTATAGTAGTAATCTGTAAATTGCGGCATTGTGTTGTATTGTACACCCAAACGACAGTTGTCACCAGACAAACCGAATTGCTTGAGTGAGTGGACAGATGTGGGGCATTCAGAAATGTCAAGCCAACATCCCAAACTCACATAATGCAGTTGTTTTTCCCACCATGCGCCTGTCCCGGCTGCACAACACAGGCTGATACCTGCGTGTTATTTCCTCATCTAGCCACTGGCTTAAAATCACGCATTGTCTGTCTCCAATAAAAAACCAAGCGCCGCTGGTACACAAATGTGACAGCTCAAGGCCCGGCTGCCAGCGCCAAGCAAATTCCAGTAGCGATCCGGCGCAACAACGCAACTCTACCTGGCCCGGCCGGTAGCATGCAGTGCCACTATATCACTGACAGGACACGAAAATGGATACAGTGTATGCGTCTCACCTTGCAGCTGGTGGGGTCCTGCCTGATTCGCTTCTCTTTGGTCCTCCTGTCTGGTGGATGATTACACCGGGGTTACACTCCTCAGGGTCCCTAACGCTGGTGGATGAGGATCCGAATGGTCCCGCTGGCCATGACCCGTGTCGGTGGCGGCGGCGGCGGCGACGATTATAGACTGACTGCACGGAGAGGGAGCGAAGCCAGCGCTGCTCTGACTGTGCGTATTATACACGCTGTTTGTGTGCGGCTGGTTCACCTCTGTGACGAGCAGGAGCTGAAGCGACTCCTTCTCCTCCGCCTCTTCCGTGTGTGGAGAGACTGGGAGAGGCAGACGACGTCGAGCGTCACTCTGGCTCACCTCCTTCCCTCACCGAGCCGGGAGCGGTATCGGTAGAGCTGGAGCAGCCGAAGGATGGCGAGGCGCTCCCGGGCAGGGCACGGAGGGACGGATGATCTCGGCAGGGCAGTGAGCTCGACCACAGACACACTGGGGGACCCGCCACCAGCCTGGGTGAGCTCAGCTTTCAGACCAGGCACAAGGACGGCCTGCTTCATTCATGTAGTATCGCTGCTTAGGGTGGGGGAGTCTTGGTAAAAACACAGGCACGACTGCTGAAGAGATTTAAAGGGCATTCGTTTAAGGCGAGCAATTAAACATGCATTGTTGGCACCGTTTCTAACCAAGATATTGCACTAAGGTAAGGTGTAAATCGTGTTAATAGCGACGTACCTGGCCAAGAATCGACAGTCAAACAAGACAATAAAAAAATGTCAACCACATATCTTGACAGTGAGGACTATGGTGTTTGTAACAGGTAGCAATGAAAAAAAATCATAAGGTAACATAAGCCCATATTTATTTGGCTCAATCCCATGAGCTATAATATACCTCATCATTGCTTACTCTTATTTATTCAATACTGTCTTGTTTGATATTACTAATTCAATACCGTCTTGTCTGATATGGCCACTGGATGAGTTATTATAATGTCACTATTTTCATACACTTAACAAAAGCCTTTGATACTTGATTACAGTCTAGTCATCAATATTAAACCATCTATTGTTATTGGCTCAATCCTGAATTGGCTTACAATCTTACATATCTGGACATTGTCAAACAGTAAAAGCTGGTGACATATGCACAGGTTTTCTCATTGACATTGATGGCCTGCAAGGCTCAGTCCTTGGCCCTGTCCATCCCTCTTCCTGTCCACCCCTTTTCACCATCTTTTTAAAATACCACCCTCTCCAGCATGCCCACTTCCAGCATCCAATTCCAGTATAAACAGGGTGCTGGTGGAAAGCATCTTCCAGATGAAGGAAAATCAGAGGACGAGGGGGCATGGCCTGCAGGTGGAGAGGGCAGTTCAGGGGTAAACATTAGGAAGTACTATTTCACAGAGAGGGTGGTGGATAGGTGGAACAGACTCCCAGAGGCAGTTGTTGAAGAAACAGTGGAGGGATTCAAAAGGGCATGGAGCAAACACATGGGGGTGTTAAGGATGATGGGGCGCAGGTCCAGGCAGATAGCTGGACAAATGGGTAGACTAGGTGGGCCTTGTTGGTGCTTTTCTGCCATCACACATCTATGAATCTATGAATCTTCATATACTGTACCCTAATGGTATTCTTTTGCTCTTTCAGCCAGTCTCCAGAGCAGTTTTAACAGCTTGCAGCTCTGGTTCCAGGAAAACAACTGATCCTGAAAAGAAAAACACCATATATATGATCTTTCTCACTAGACATACCATTGGTAGTGCTCCCTAGTGCTTCCCCCCTTCTGACACCTTTGGATATGATATACAGTCAGGTACCTTGGACTTTTACTAGACTAACGTCTGCCTTTCTTCACACATATTGATAACCACACTTCTAGGCTGTGTCCTAAACTGGGGGCATTATACTGAGTCAAGTGGCTGCCATTCTGGTGGTGGAAGGAAACACCTTGCTGAAGAGAAAATTCTTCCTACCTTGGAGTATGGTGATATGGTCTGTAGTACTGCACTGGAAACACAACTCATTGAACTGGGCACACTCTATACTTCACTTTGACATTTCATTCTGGCTTTACCATTCAAAAACAATATTGTCCCTGAGAGGAACAGTGGCAAAGACCCTCCCTAGATTATTTTTCTTTTCTCATCTTTTTTTTCTTTCTTTCTTTCTTTCTTTCTTTCTTTCTTTCTTTCTTTCTTTCTTTCTTTCTTTCTTTCTTTCTTTCCATTCCTTCCCTCCTTCTTCACATGGACCCTGGCACAAGCAAAGGTAACAATACAGTCAATGCAAGTACAGCATTAGCACCCATAAAGGGTGCATACACTTAATATTGCATACAATAGAATATGCACGGCATTTAATTCACATTCAGTCAAGCAAAGCGATTGCAAATCACTTTTGATAACAGATGTTCACTGAGCTTAGTTTTAAACACAACATGTGAGTCTATAGACCTTGTGTGAATTGAAACTGAGTTTCAAGTTCTTGTGGCTTTAGGGGCCAAAGGTCTTGAGACCCCTGGAGGATTTCATATGTGGCATTCTTAGTAGTTTTGTTGCAGAGGACTTGAGATTCAGGATGCTTGTTCACAGATTCAGCTGTGATTTTAAACGGCTAGGTGAGCTGGACTTCAGTGTCTTACTCATTTGGTAGTTAAGTGTAAAAGAGTATCTGAACTCTAAAGAGAGTTAGTTAAGCCTAGAAAGAAATGACATGGGCAGGCTTATTGGACAAACATTAGGACAAATCTGCTAATTTTGTTATAAAGCAAACTTTTCCTTTTGGCACAGTAGCAGGGGCTAGGTCTCAAACTAAGGTTATATAGTCAAATAAAGGCAAAATGTTCTATTGTGAAATAATCAGTCTTAGTCTGACCATGGGGACAAACAATAATTTAGCTGGTATATCATTCTTAGTTTTTAGTGTTCTTTGTTAGGATGACATCAAGGTGTTCTTCACAGGAAAAGGAAGAGTTCAGGTAACCCACTGGTATTTAAACCTTTCAACCTTTTTCAGTTTAATATTTTCAAAGATTGAGTAGCTGAAAATGTTTGTGTCCCTGTTTACTGTGGTTTTGTGCCAGACATCATTGGTTTTGTTGTATTTTAGTTTAGGAAGTGCCTACTTATTTGGGGCCAGTGTTGTATTTCCATGGAAACAGTGACAACACTGGTGTTTCGTTCCTCAATGTTCTTTCAATTTTTTTGAAAATTACAGCATCATCTGCATTTAGGAGAACCTTTATGTACTTACATATAAAATAGATGGCAATTATGAATAGACAGAAAAGTACAGGACTCAGGATTGACACCCAATGGACTCCCTGATACCCTTAGAGGAGGAATATACACCCTGATATTTAAAGTAAATGTTGAAGGTTCCCATAGCAAATGGGAGTAGTAAACTGTAGGTGATGTGAATCAGTCTTCTACCATTCAAACTTCCAAATAGCGCTGTTTTCCATGAAAAAAAGTCCTTTTATTTTAGTGCTGTGCTTCATTTGCATAAGCCACCTCTTTTTTCTTAGTGCTGCAACCCTCAACTGTGACGTCATACTAGTGAAACAAAGTTGTTAAAGGAACACTGTCAGTTTTTAGTTTTAGATAGACAAATCAGCTATGTACTGTACCCACAATGCCTCACTGTGTAAATTAGTATACAGGATATTATATTTCTGTGCTCACTGAAGAAATAGGAGACTACATCACTCAGTATAGAAGTCTTGTAGCTAGATATAGTATCCACAATGCATTGTTGTGAAAATAAGCATACAAAAGCTTATATTGTTGACACCACTAGAGAACTATGGGCCAGCATCTGACAGTAGGGAAACTGGAAAACAGGTTCTTATTTTACCCATAATGCCTTGATATGTACATTTACATATTAGTGCTCACTACTACTAACGTATGGACTGTACTTCTGAGTAAGGCACATTTATGTCAATGTTATAAATTACCCAGAATTCCTTGTTACTGTAAGTAAAACATTGATAGCTCCCTGGTATGACATCATTCTGGGGGTGTGGCCACACACAGAAAACTGGAGGACAAAACGCTGATAAAACATAAAATAAAATGACTATGACAGATTTGTTTACAAAACAAATTGCAGCTTCAACATCTGAAGCATGTCTGGCAATGGCATACTATGTGTAAAAGGCATTTGAGGAACCTTCAACATTTACTTTAAGACTCTCCTACCTGCTTCGAAAGGGTCTAAATACTGACTTTTTCAACTTTCTTCCTACTTATGCATTTTGTTACATCCAGCCATTTGCCAAGAGTAGTCTCACAGATCTCAGATGATGAACCATTTTCATCCCCCATGTTGCAACCCCCCAACCCCTCAAAATACTGTCAGGTTGCCTTTTATTTTTGTTTCACTTATCTTTCGAATTGATTCCCAACAAATGGTATTACATTCAGCAGTCAACGAGGGCTCACACATAAGCTTCAGGTCAACATTATGCACATGTCCTGGTTGACCTAACCTACAAATCTCCTTATGTTCTATTATATTTAGTGTACTTTACTGTATTTTGATTATTTTTTCCTACACTCCTCACCTCTTCCAGGCTGTGTCTATAACTTTCCATTTTCCACTACTAGATGGGTTTTGGGCAAACTAGATGGACTATAAGGCCTTTATCTGTTGACTGCATCTATGTTTCTGTGTCTTGCATATCCTAATTTAAGCGCATTATAAATAAATAAATTAAAAGAGACAAAGGAAGTAATGTCTGCTTTATTTGTTCAACAACTTTCATTACAATTAAAAATGTTACACATTTGGAGGTATAACACTTATTTTCAAAGATTCAGTAAGTTAAAGAGCCTCCAACTCCACAGGCACAATGTTTTAAAAATACAAGTACATACAACTTGGCTTATATATTTAATATACTGACCATCTTTTCACACCTAATTACATATAATATTAAATGAAACCAGTATTTCTGTTATTTGTTCTTTTAGTACTCCTGCTGCTTGTCTGCTAGTAGTTTTCTCCTCTCCTGTGACATCGCAACTGGCTGCTCCAGAAATTACTATGATGTCACAGGAGAGGATTATGATGTCACTTTAAAGACCATCAGACAGAGCAAGTGAAGACCAAGTTACTGAGTTCCTGTTAAAACACAACTGTAATAATGAATAATGAGAAGATAAATATGAGAAATATCTGAATTACGCACTGCATTCTGTCTAAATATTATGTTTCCAAACTTTTCCCTGTGACAATAGAAGCTCTTTAATATACTCAAGTTGCTTCGGTCCACGGATTGTTACCACACAGAAGAAGGGATTCATTAGGGGTTGCAATTGAGATCTCCCACTAATATCTATCTTACCCCCATGATGGTAGTTGCAAGCCCCTGAAAGTGTCATACCTCTCAAATGCCTCTGATTTTCAGTGACATCTTTCATTTTGATCTCAGCATTGTATCCATGCCTATGCCTGGTTACACTGACCCATTCCAAGGAAGAATTTCAAAGCATTAACTACAGCTTAATATTAAATAGCAGCAGGTATCTACTTAAATAATCATTTTATGTCTACAACTCACTTTGTGACATTCCAGTCTGATGTCATAGAAATGGAAACTGCTCATTTCCATTGATGCATCATCTGGTTGGAATCTGCTACCATCTTATTTAATGTGTGTTCTGTCACAGTGTTTTTTCATCTATACCAGCTCACACAACAGTTGCTCACCCCTGCACTTTTTAGTTGTACAGGACCTCTTTTATCCCCCACCAGTCAAACCCTCGGGCCGATCACAGTTTGTCCCCCACAGTTGGGCTCCCCACTGCCTTTTATCATGGCTGCACCCTAGCCAGCAGAGGAACAAAGTCTGTTCAGGAGTGACAACACTGGGATAGGGACAACCTTTCAGTGCACCATCTGGCACTGGAGGTAAGTGATTGGCTTTCATGTTGACTGCCACCCAGAGGGCATTTTCCCCTTTATTTATTTTACACAGATGATACAGTACTGTTTTCAAGGATTTTATCACTGTTGATATGCGTTGTTGTACACTCACCTACCCTTCCCCAGCATCCCTGGGTGTACTTGAAAACTAAGTTTTATTCCAATGTACATTTCTCAAGAAAGTTAAATAAATAAAATAAATAATAGATGACTTTTATGTCATAAATAGACAGACACTGAAGTAAGAAAATCTTCACTTAAGTGTTGTGTACCAATTTCATTGTTAGGTTTGCAAAAAAAAAAAATTGTTTTAAATCCTGGGAAGACAACTGCAGTTAATAAACCAAATGTATTCTCTAACAGTGTGTACAAACTGATTAAATTATTTTTACAAACACATACTGAAGTGGATTTCAACTATTTACATATTAGCTACGTAAACTTTAAAACGGATCTGAGTCTATGCCACATTTATTTCTGTAAAAGGTTTGACAGTGCCCTATAGCATGTACTGATCTTGAGTCCTTGGTTTGGGTTAAATATCATAGCTGTTTTGGACTACTGTCCCTGATTTGGCTTTCAGGGTAGTAAAGGATTTATTTACCAAATTCAAATACACAAGTCTTAGGGAAAGGGTTTTGTGAATAATTTGGTTTGGGCTGATGGTGGATCAGTTGAATAGAGCATTAACTATGGAGACAGACTCATGGCAAGAATGGGAAAGAAAGAACCTCAGCAAAAAGTGACCACATGCCAACCCCCTGGGCAGCGATAAGGCTACTGTTCATGATGCTAATGGCACAGGGTTTGGAACAAGTCTGCATCAATGAAGGACCATCAGGACTGAGCATCCCAGCGTACTTTCACCCCTTCCTCTACAAAGGGAGGGTTGCTGCCTCTGCTACAGTTCTGCCACCTGGGAACCCCAGGTGATAACACAGTGAAAGGCAGCTGGGTGGACAGACATCAGATAGGCATATGGTTGGGATGTCACCATGTGCACTTCCATGAGTCCCACCCATGCTGATGTCCAGAGGATGGGGAGAAGACACTTGGAAAATGGGCCCCAGCAAGAAGGATGATGGATCCCAGTACATCTGGGTCCATGCACCATCAGGGACATCCCTGATGAAACAGGAGACTCAGGGAAAATCCCCCTTCTGCATCCGCTCCTGGAGAACAAGTCAAGTCTCCACTGAGGGCATAGGTGCCAGATGGTAAGGTGTGCCAGGATCGGCTTGCACCAGAGAGACTCATACTGGGGTAATGCAGAGGGTGTAAAGAGAAAGTAAAACTAAAACGAGAATGCATACTGTAGTAGATAGGGGAGAAACTATTCCCAAGTGTAGATAATAAGATTGTAGTCTGTTAGGTGTTCTGGTGGCATATCTGAAACCAGAACCTTAAGACAGATTTGCAGCTTGTTAATTGCACTTTCACATTCAGTATAGTTAATTTTTTATGTATGGAGGAAATAGTCAGGAGTCTAACAGAATGGGAGGAGGTGAAAAAAGGAATACATATGATGTACTGTAGACAAAATGGTTTACAGTGTGAATGGTGAGTTATGACATTGGAATGTTTGAACATTTAAATGAACAAGCTGTGCTTAGAGGCATAGTAACTAAACTGAAGTACTGACTTGTAATAATTTAACATATAGTACATCATATTATATGAAATTAAACCCAGCATACTTAGTAAACTCAGATAATAACAATGTGAAAACGTAATGTATGGAATGCTGTAAATGTTTTTATGTTTTAAAATGTATTTTTTTGTCAGACATGGGGGACAATGGGCACATTTATCCAGCCAACCTTTTGGTGATATAAATGAATGCAAAATAATAGCACTGAAGGGTACGGGGGGGGAGGGGTATTTCTAAATCATGAACTGCCTTATTTGTACACTTAGGGAATATTTTATTTGTTATAATATATAGTTTCAGTTGCCATCTACTGTGCCTGCTCTGATGCCAGGTTACTTTTGCTTTTAGTATGAGAAGCTACAGCGAGATAGCAGCTAGCTACAGCCTTATAACTGGTGAATTTCTATGTCACAACTTCCTGATAAGCAATGGCATACAGTAGGATCTCACTGATAATAAGACTGCAAACACCAGTTTTTATGGAAATTATTACTATATGTATATATGTGTTGTATATATATATATATATATATATATACACACGTATATATACACACACACACACACATATATGTTATAAGATATATTAGATAGGGGTAAAAGAACAGTGGTGGGTACAGTGAGGGCACTCCAGAGTGAACTGACAGAAGGAAAGGACATGAGAGTCAAGTATGGCCAGAGTGGTTTTAGGGGCTGTACTATAGGTAGGTAGGTAAGCATTTTTTTTTTATTTTTTGAGCTTAGTAGCTATTGCAAAATTTAAAAAGAGAACCAGTACATTACAAATACAATTAATACAAGATTTAAAATCCAGGATTCTCAGGCATATAAGTAAATTCTACAATATATAACATAAAGATCATACATAATTTTATACAAATGGGCCCATGGAAATCTGTTATCGTAATCGCATTGTACATATAATGAGAAATAAAAGGGAGAAATTGAAGTACACCTTAATATATTTCTAGGTGACCAAAAGATTGATTGTGATATGTACACCTGGAAAATACATACGGTACCTAGAAAATACATCTACTACAATCTCCTTTTAACCAAATTTTTAACGCAACTTTAAAAAATGTGTCTACATCAATAGGATTCATAAGATTATCAAGCATCTGATCTTTAGACAAGTATATTTTAATCAGAGTATCTGCCAGCCAGTGATTTCTAGGTTGCTTGCACTGTAGCACAGGCATACTAAAAGAATGTAGGACAAATGTTCCTTACACCCTAAGCCACAACCACTGTGTAAACTGTTATTACTATGTTATTACTATTATTAAGTTTAACCTGGCAGTATCTGGCCTCCATCCTTTTAGAGAGAAAGAGCTCAAATCTGAAGACGGTATGTCTTCAGGATAGTTTAATAGACCCAAATAGGTTTCTGAAAGTATGTTGGATTTTATTTAAAGCAACAGTGCAAGAATCTGGTGAAAATTTTGACCTATACTTTTTTATGCTATTTTGGATTGCCTCTTACCTCATGACTTGTATGATAAAAAATAAAGCAAAAAGGTGCACAAAAAAGGTTACCAAAGACCAAAGAGTAATGCTGAGTGCTCAAGGTTTAATGCAAGTGCAAGTAACAGCAGAAGAGGTCAAGCACCAGGTCTTCGAGTCTCATGCAGGCTCTTCATCAGAGGAAGTGGCAAATAACACTACAGACATCTAATATATAGGTAATTCAATTATGATGTCACAAGAGCTATATCACAAAAAACTTTGAATGAATTGCTTTTTTTACAAATTCATAAGTAAAACACTGTAATAAATGCTGTGTCAGTACAGGCTGTGCTTTACTCAGAAGATAATTTTTTTATGATGTTCAAACTATGTATTTTGAACAAATTACACCACAATTGGGTGAATTAATTATCATTAGAAACAGCAAATCAAAATACATCTTTTCTTTTCAAATGAACTCTCTGTTCACTTGGAGGACTAAAACAGACAACAATAGGGACTGCAATAAATACATAAAGTCCAGGGTCACTGGGAAAGGCAGCACTGGTCCAGGCACCTGAAAAAAAAGGAAGCTCATTTAAATGTATAATAATAGTAGACAATAATGCAAGAGTGAGAAATAGGATTAATAAAATAAAATGAGGCAAATACAAGCACCACACAGTGGAAAAACACAAGAAATTCAGAGGTAAGGCAAGATATCCCATATGTCATTTAAGTCCCTTGGGTACAGTGAACCCAAAGTAAATATGTCTGCTTTCAAGTTGTTTGAGTTTTTCACATCTGTTCCCTCCTCTAACATGGGCTTTCATATGGGCAATGCCCATAAATTTTAAATTATTGGTTGAGGCATGATGCTTAATGCACCAGTGACTACCAATGCGGGTATCCCCATGTTGGTTAAGGATGGATCAAACATGTTCTTGGATCCTGTCCTTAAGGGGGTGGGTGGTCATGCCCACATAGATTGTGGAACAGTCACACCACAGGTCATAAACAATGAAGGGAGTTCTGCATTTTATAAAGTCATGAACTTGATACTGGAATCCATTAGTACAGCTGGTGAATTGGTTGCCCTGCAACATATATTGGCATATGTTGCAGTTACTGCAATGATGGAAACCTGCTTGGGTTCCGGGAATGAAAGTATGGGATGCTGACGTAGTAGCAGAAAAATTACTGCTAACAACACAGTCCCCAGTGCTCCGTCCCTTTTTGTAGACTACTCTTGGTGAGTCTCCTATACTGTCCTTAAGGTCAGGATCTGCTTGGAGAATGCTCCAAAACCATTTGAGTGCACCATCTATCTTAGGGGCTACAGAATTATATTCTGTAATGAAGTTATCTCTGTTGTCGATTTGGTCGGCCTCTTTCTTAGAGGTAAGTAAGTTAGTTTGATCTTCCCTATGGGTGTTGGCTTCAGTTAAAACTGGCTGTTCATAGCCTCTATCCAAGAACCTATTCATACATTCTTGGGAGTGTTGGTCATAAGTATCTGTATCAGAACAATTTCTGTGAATATGCAGCAATTGGCCCTTAGGGATCCCCTTTTTAAGGTGTGGTGGATGGCAACTGTCAGGTCTGAGCAGAGTGTTTCCAGCAGTTGGTTTTCTGAAATCCTCTGATTTAGTATCGCCCTCTGGGGTGGCATGTAATCCGAGGTGAAGGAATGTAGTAGACACAGGGTCTACATGAAAGGTAAAATGTACATTCCAATCATTTTGGTTTAAAAAAGCTACAAATTCTGATGCTTTAGTAGCAGTGCCACCCAAGATGCACAGTACATCATCTATGAAACAACTCCAGTACTGGATGTTGTTAAGGTACAGGTTGGCACGGGGGTCATAGATGGTGACCTCCTCCCACCAACCTAAAAAAAGATTAGCATAGGAGGGCACCATGGCCAACCCCATAGCTATGCCACACACCTGTAGAAAAAATTTGGAATTAAAAGTGAAAACATTACTAGTCAGTATCAGTTCTAAGGCAACAATTACAAACTCTGAATCAAGAAGTGAATCTGTTTGGAAGAAATCTATGAAAAATTTAACTACATTTGATCACAAATGATGTCTGATGCTGGTGTATAGTGACTCCACAACAATGGTGAGCCACAGAGAGCCAGAATCAAAAGTTTGATGTTCCATAACCTCCAGAACTATCATATTATCTCAAAGGTAGGACGGAAGTTGAATCAGTGACCTTTTTTGTAAAAAGGCCTCATCATCACAGATATGGGGGGGTATGATACCCTTCTTTCCACAGTTTGAGTCTGCTTTAGTACTTTTTTTCATCTTTGAAATACTAAAAGGAGTGCTCCTTTTAATACGGCTCAAACCAGGTCTTCATCAGTATTCTCAGTTGGTTTTGTCCATCAGTTGTTTAAAATAACTTCTGTTGTGACTAAAATTAACTATTATGCAGCACGCAGTGCTCCCTGATGTTATAGAGCAATAGGTCTTCAAAAACAGCTGCAAATACCTGGTCCAAGCCATATTAAAAGGAGTACTGCTTTTATTATTTCAAATGTGAAAAAAAGTACTACAGTAGACTCAAACTGTGAAAAAAGTGTATTATACAAGTCAGGAGGTAAGTGGCACTCTAAAATCGCATAAAAAAGTATAGGTCAAACTTTTCACCAGATTCTTACACTGCTGCTTTAAAGATCATGTATATAGGGTTTTTCAATTTTATTAGTCCCAATGTGCATTTAGTTTTTTCACTGTTAATAGATGGCACCTCTACTTTGTTTTGCATGTCTTGCTGCAGTCTGAAGTATTAAATCAATGATTTTTATCTAAGGCACAATCAAGCCAATGCTTTGGTTTCCTGCCAACTGAACAGCAATGCTGAGCTGACGATGTGCCGCGCAGTGACATCATTCAGTGGTAAGGACTGGAGAGGCATATAATTCAAAGCACTGCATTGCCATATAACTTAATAGTACAGATGGGCATTATTACAGGGACACTCATTGTTTATATGCCATGAAGTGAAACTACAACTCACATGGTATTTAAAGTGTTCACCTTATGCCAGAATCATGCTCGATTTTGTTTTACCACCTGAAATTGCACTAATTCTGTGTGGATCGCTCCTATTCATGTGGCTGACTTTCATGAATGAGCACTTGTTATGTCAAGCAGGGGAAGAGTGTGCATGTGAAATAACATGGCATCCGGTCTCTCTCTCATTCAGCATTGTGTTATAGGCATAAATGCAAAAAAAGCAAACATATTTTACTAACTGTATTGCCTGGAAGAGTACCATTTGATTAATGTCTTGAAGTAAGTCCCATGTAAAAATGAGGACTGGAACTGCTTCAAACAGACATTTGAAAATTGAAACCAAGGCTATGAACGCACGTCAACACTGACACACATTCACAGCCTCAGCTTCAATTTTCAAACAGTATTTACCAGTACCACAAGTTACCACTTGGTAGGTGGTCAGTTCTGGTCTAGGAACTGTTATCAATTTTCTTCAATTTTTGTTTTGTTTACTCTTTTCCACCAAACCTTCAGCCTATGTACCCTACCACTAGAGTTCCCAGCCCTGTAACCCCACCATTCCCTGGACTTACTCAGTTCCTTTGCTCCATGATGTACTCCCCATAGTAAGACTCCTGGGATAGGACCAGGTCCCATTGGTGACCAAATCTGCCTGGAGCCATGCCTGGTCAAGGGTGCAGAGCCTTGGGACTACTGCATCATTCTGCTGCCTGGCTGAGGATTTACCATTTTTCTGTTCTCCTCTTGGAGTTGGTGGTGTGAACATACACACACACACACACACACACACACACACACACACACACACACACTGGAAGTGGGTATGAATTTCCCCACACTGCTGTTGGCCACGTGAAACTGCATCTTCTGTGCTTCCATAGGAAGCACTCATGCTGCAACACAGGCAGTCCTCCCTCCACAGAGAGGGTGAATGTCCTCTGGGACACTCACTCCCTCTCTCCCCAGTTGGTCCTTTAGCAACCTGGGCTCGTTCCCACAACCAGGTCACCCTCATTATGAGATGTAACCCTACTGCTGTGCTGACGGGCTTGCTTATCAATTTTCTGCCATGATCATTCACTATTTTACCCAAAGCATGTCTCCCACAAGCACACTCTGTTATATGGAAGCGAGGCATCTTTCAAATGATTAAATCAGCAGTACTAATTCAGTAGGAAGTGTTTGTCTTCTTCTTTTCCAGTTTTATAATCTGTGATATTTATTTTTAAATTATGTTAGTTTAACATTTTTTTATAAAGTTTAATGCTGCTGTGGATTCACAGAAAATATGGCTTCTTGTTTATTTTCTGCTCTCCACATTGCAATATGTCTGTCATTTATATCCATTTTCCCCAGTGTGTGATGCACATTCGTGAATCCCCTGTGTAGCACTGATAGACAGAAAAGCAGTAGTGCAATTCCATAAAAAATTACTGGATTGTCTTCATCATCTTCCTGGTATGCAATGGTTGCTTTGAACAACCCCCCACCTCAGTACCTATATCTGCGTTAGCACACAGTTGCACTTTTAACAACACTGTGCCTCACTGTACTGTACATACCAAATCGTACATCACCAAACGATGGACCATGGAGGTGCAAACACAGGGGTGGAACTGTAAGTAAAGTGTATCATGATGAAGGGGAAGCATTTTGATGGTCAACTCCTCTATACCATGAGATGAGTGTACAGTCTCTTCTTGTAGACAAGCCATGCTTCAGAAAACAGTTGATAAAATAATAATTGTTGCAACTTTGCGTTTGTGCGGTGACTGATAGTTTCTTTTTTTCATGACCGCATATCTTAAATATGAAATAAAGTATACTGATGGATGTCTGTCTATTACTTTACTTATCAATGGAACTTGCAAAGGCCACAGAAAACAAACGTTAAGAGAACATCCCAACAGTGTGACAGAGGCAAATTTGATGAACAATGTTCACTTTATCAATTAGTCACTGGTAGTCTAGTGCCCCCCCACCTCACCTGACCCACATTACATCAGTCACCTTCTTTCTTTTGTTGGTAGTTGTAGCTGGATAGTAGCTGCACGTGGCTGTGGCTGCCTGTTGTCAGACAGGGTGCACTCATGACTGTACAAGTCATGCCTGTTAAATACGCTGTGGCTTGGCTGACCATCTACTGTCTGGCTGAAACTATCATTGGTGCCACTGATGATTTAGTAATGATGCCATAATGTTTGGTGACTATTTGCTAATCCCACAATACAGTATAACCAAGCTTTAGAAAATGGGCTTGAAAAATAATGTATGCTGACTGGCTGAAAGCCCCATCTAGGAATACATTTATTTTTCAACAATGCCTGGTGAAAAAGAAGTGCCAGTTGGCAGTGCCCACTTACTTAACAATATCTTTGTGCCCATGTCCCAATTCAAAATTAACTGGCTACCATTTTTTCTGCTAGCTTACCAAGCGACAACCACCCTTCACCACTTGATTCTCTAAACTGAGCATTTCCATAGCGTTAAAAGCACAAATGATATTTGAAAAGCACCATAAAAAAGAAAGTAGTAGTAGCAGTAATATTTTTCCATAATTTTCATACCAGTAAGGATTACCTAAATGAGCAGAGCTCATTTTCAGTGGGGTCCCCATTACAGAAAGTTAGAAAATGTAAGTTGCATACAAGAAAAAAAAAGCAATGTATCATTGATTGTCAGAGATGAAAAATTATATACTATAACAAATACAGTGAGTTCCACATTTACTTTATAATGCAAGTAAAGATAAACCTTACTGGAAACAGAGCTACTGCACACAAATCTTTCAGCTGGCATCCCATCATGCTACAAACCAACTGCAATCCTGATACACAGCAGTGAAAGTCAGTAAAGTCATTCTTGTCAACTGTGATCCTGACCGCTCTGCAGAGAATGTCCGTGAAATATGTTCCTGTTCCACATAAAAAGGAGCACTGGTGAGTGTGGGGGAGATGATAACAGTTGACCAAGCAAAGGACAAATGGGTGGGGTGATGGCTGGGGTGGCGAGTGTTAAACAGCCTAACAGGAAGTTAAAGTCTCTGAAGGAGAGCAATTGTAAAAGACTGAAGTGCCCTCTATTGGCAAATATAACAGTGGATTGACTACTTTATGAGATGAAATACAATTGTTTCTACTCCAGCACAGGGGGAGGAGATGGACAGGGTTGTAGTGGAATTCATCCACATGATGGCAGCTAAAGGGGAGGTGCTGCAGCTAGGTGATTTCAATCTGCCAGATGTGGATTGGAGCATCTGAGATGTACCAGTAGATTGGAGCATTCCAGCTACTGCCTCAGCCAGGAGCAGGGACATCCTGTACTCTGTGCAAGGGGCTGCTCTCAGGCAGCTAGTGCTAGAGCCCATCAGAGAGGGTGCAATTTTGGAACAGTAGGATTGTAGGAAGTCAGGGTGGGTGAACACCTAGGATCCAGTGATCATTGCATAGTGTGGTTCAGCATGAGTTCAGTGGCAGTCAGGCCACACAAAGGCACGGGTCCTGAATTTCAGGAGGGCAGACTTTACTAAGATGTGGATATGTCTCAAGCATACCCTGGCAGGGAGGGACAAGGGGGGGAGGAGTTGAGGAGCAGTGGGCCCATCTGAAAGGTATAATAGTGGAGGCAACAAATCTTTGCACTTGGCAAGTAAACAAGGAAAAGAGAAAGCCACTATGGTTCTCAAAGGCAGTGGCCTGGAAGGTAAGAGCAAAAAAGATGGTTTTCAGGAACTACAAGGAAACACAGCAGGAGGGGGACAAGGTAGTGTATTAGGATAAACAGAGGAAGGCAGGGAAAGCAGTCAGGAGCGCAAAGGCACAAACGGAAGAGAAAATAGCACAGGAGGTAAAAAAAGGAGACATGTCTTTTTATAGGTACATTAGTGAAAGGAGAAAAGCCAGGGGTGGGATAGTATGGTGTAAAGGAAAACTACACCCAAAACTTGAAAAAATATATGTTGTGCAGAGTGTTTTAATTTGTATGTGAAGTTCTAGTGTTTCCTTCCCTTTGACTGGTATTAGGAGTTTTTTCTAAATTAGCCTGTTAGCTTTAGGGTAGTTTTACGACCCCTGGAAATCTCCATATCAAATAGCTTAATTGAATTTCTTTGTCCTACAATGCACCTTGTTTCATGTGATGGTGATGTAGGCAGAGCCCATAAATCCAGCAGAAAGCATTGCATTACAATCAGTTCACAACAATAGACATGACTATATTTTAAAATCTGTAGAATTCAGCTTGGTGACCACCCTCATCCTAAAGGTTTTACTTCCTGAAAAACTTTGCTGATGGTAATTTTTGTGCAGCTTGTAAAGCTTCCAAGATATTTAGTTTGTTTGGTATGTGTGTGCTGAATGTTGGGTCTCTCTTACATCACAGTCACATGAGACAAGATGCACTGTGGGAACAAGAAATCCAATTAAGCTATCAGAGATGAAGATCCCAAGGGGTCATAAAACCAGCATAAAGCTAGCAGGCTAATTTGGGAAAAACTCCTAATACCAGTCAGAGGGAAGGAAACACTAGAACTTCACATACAAATTAAAACACTCTGCACAACATATATTTTTTCAAGTTTTGGGTGTAGTTTTCCTTTAAAGAGGAAGAAGGAGAGTGTATGAAAGGAGACCTGGAAAAAGCATCAAACTGAACACATATTTTTGTTCTGTATTCACAGAAGAAGGTTAGGGACCACAGTTAGGCAACATGAACAGATATGGGAGGGACATCACCAGTCCATTTACAGAAGACAGAGTCCTAAAAGAACTCTCAAAACTGAAAGTGGACAAGGGGGACCAGATGGGATATATCCTAGAATATTAAGAGAAGTAAGGAGGTGCTGGTGGCACCACTGGCAGCCCTGTTCAATGAGTCACACAATATGAGAGTGGTTCTGGAGGACGGGAGGAGGGCAGATGTAGTCCCTCTTCACAAAAGTGGCAGTAGAGAGGAGGCTGGAAACTATACACCAGTCAGCCTCACCTCAACAGTAGGGAAGATTATGGAATCACTACTTAAACAAAGGATCCTGGAACACCTTGAATCCAGCAGAGCACAGGATCTGAGACAGAATGGATTTACAATGGGAAGGTCATGTCAAACAAATGTAATTACTTTCTTTGACTGGGTGACTAAGGTCATAGATCGGGGGGGGGGCAGTGGATGTGGCCTACCTGGATTTCAATAAAGCCTTCGACACCATTCCACATAGAAGACTTGTGAACAAGCTGGGCAGCCTGGGAGTGGGTCACAAGGTGGTAAACTGGGTTAGGAACTAGTTGAGTGATAGAAGACAGAGGGTCAAGGTAAATGATGCTCAATCTGAGGAAAGGAGGGTGATCAGCGGGGTGCCATAGGGATCAGTCCTGGGCCCAGTTCTGTTTAATGTCTTCATAAATGACATTGCAGAGGGATTGGAGGGGAAGGTGTGCCTCTTTGCAGATGACACTGAGATCTGCAACAGGGTTGACACTCAAGGAGGTGTGGAAAAAAAATGAGGGACCTAGGTAAACTAGAGGAATGGTTCAGAGTGTGACAGCTGATATTTAATGTGAAAAAGTGCAAAATCATGCATTTGGGGTGCAAGAACCCAGGGCAGGATTGCATAATGGGGGGGAGAGAAACTGATGGTCACCAAACAGGAAAGGGATTTTGGGTAATCATATCTTATGACCTAAAAGTGGCCAAACAATGTGCCATTGCTGTGGGGAAAGCCAGTGGGATGCTGGGGTGCATATGGAGAGGTATCACCAACAGAAAGAAGGAGGTGGTGATGCCACTGTAGAGATCACTGGTGAGGACTCATTTGAAATGTGGTGTCCAGTTCTGGAGGCCGCATCTCCGGAAGGATGTAGACAGGGTGAAGGCAGTTCAATGAAGGGCAACAAAGATGGTACAGGGCCTGCACCAAAAGTCATATGAGGAGAGACTGGAAGACCTCAATATGTATACCCTGGAGGAGAGGAGAGACGGGAGATATGAAAGAAACCTACAAATATCTAAAACGCATAAATAGAGTACCAGAGGGTAGCATCTTTCAGAAAAGGAGATGTCCAGGTATGAGGGGAAATGACATGAAGTTGAAAGGGGGTAGACTAAGGGGTAGCGTGAGGAAGTATTTTTTCATAGAAAGGCTGATGGATGCAAGGAATAGACTCCCAGCAAATGTGGGAGCAAACACAGTGGGGGAATTCAAGCATGCATGGGACAGGCATAGGGGAACCCCAGCAATAGGACAATGAAGTAAAGCCGGAGATCAAGTAGGGTCTGTGGCTTTTACAGTAGGCTGGGAAAAGAGGCAGACTAAATGGGCCTAGTGGTCCTTATCTGTCATCAATTTCTACGTTTCTATATGGTTCTCTAACCAGAAGACCTAGTGGCCAAAAACATGAACACTGGAACTTATTATTAAACCTTAAAGTTTGCTGCTCCCTGACTGGTGCAAACCTGGTCATATGATCAGAAATTGCTTGCACTGTTGCCCTTGTTACTTAAAGATGAGCAATAATTTGTGGTGATGGGCAGCAGAAAAAAAATATTGCCTGGCTATGGTGCAGGCAGGAATGCATGAGTCCCTGGTCACAACTCGGGTGGGGGTGGACAGCAATGGAAGTAGCCTAAGGTGCCAAAATGGATGTGGCAGGAGCCACAGAAAGATACCACACCATTGGTAGTAGGAAAGCCCAGGATGGAACTATTTATGTGAATTCAGAGAGGCTTATGTAATGCTCCCTATGAAGAAGCAAGGAGGCGGTGGAGACTGATAGTAAACAAACACGCCCCTTTGTTGAACCAGAACAGAGGCTCCTAACAGGGAAGTTATGTTTATAAATAATGAGGGACTAATATCATAGCTGGGGGTCCCTGAGGAAGACACCACCAGGCAGCACAACATGGACCAAAGTCCTGACAGGTAGCATCTTACAGCATCATACTGGCAATGAAATTCAGGTAAGGTTTAATGACTGGAATTGTTTTGGGACACAGTGGGAAAATATTGACCCCTTGGGACGAGCTGCTGACCTGCAATGGTAATACTGCTCTCAGCCTCCAGCATCAGGTGATATACAGTAACTACTGTTAGTCAAATGTTCACCCCTTGGGGTCAATATTTTTCCTATAAATCCCTCTGGTCAAGATTTTCATACAGTTGGCCACCATATTTCTTATTTTTTTATCTTCCATTACAATAAATCTCTTCTGCATATGTCTTTATGTATAGCTCTGGCATCTCTTGTTCTTCTAACAGTGCATACTCAAGTTCTTTGGGTGGCAGGCCCAGTGGTGCTGAGGGCTGAGACTCTGGATGCCTCACCTCACGTCATGCCAGTGACCTGAGTTTGGGAATGAGCCAGGGTCATCGGGTGCCAGCCAGAGGGAGGGAGGGACGGAGCAGGATCAAGCAGCCAAAAGGCAGCTATCCTCTCCTGGGGAGGACTCCTGTCACCCACTGTAGTTCCACTGCCCCCGGGTAGAGGTCCAAGGGCAGTGTAGGTGGATGGGCGGCAAAGTAGAGGGAGGGCACCTTGGTACCACACTGCCTCCATATGCGCACACACAGCCAGGGCACAGGGATGGGACCAAATAACCTGGGGAAAAAATCCTACAAAATATATATATATATGTGTTCTTCGGGTGAGATAACTGCAAAGCAAAGCTGAGCATTTCTGTCACACAAAGGACTTCTTCAGAAGGCACTCGTATAACAATAAGAGATGCAATACCTGCACATATGAAAATATTATATATCTTGTTAAAAATATGTTTTTAAAAATTAACCTGAGCCAATTTCAACTTCTCTGTCCTGAGCAACATGGCTTCTGATCAGGTCACAGTACTGTCACAGCCTTGCTTGAATTCACCAGACACATTCACCATTCAATTGATCAAGGTCTCCTGGCTGGGGCAACCTTCATCGACCTATCAAAAGCATTTGATATGGTGCATCACCAGCTCCTGCTGGACCAACTGTCAGCTATAGACTCTCCTTGGAATCAGTATGCTGGTTCAGAAGCTACCTTCACAATCGCTCACAAAAGGTCAAAGTAGAGGGGATCTCCTCTGATAACAGACCAGTCTGCTCAGGGGCCCACAAGGATCAATTCTGGGACCACTACTGTTCAGTTTATTCCTAAACAAATTGTCATCCGCATGCCTGAGCTGAATGCTTCTATATGCAGACAATGTGGTCATATTCAATAGCAACCCTAATCACGAACAACTGGTGGTGGATCTCCAAAAGGGGTTCTCAGCTGCTGAAAAATGGTTTATGGATCACAGACTAGTCATGAACTGCAAAAAAAGTAAGACTATGATGTTCACCAGCACACAGAGCAAGCATAAGGCTTCCCCCCTTGCAAAAAGGAACGCCAATGGGAACCCACTGGAACATGTCCAGCAGTTCAGGTACCTGGGCATCACACTCAACTCTACACTTTCATATGCCCAACACATTGACAACACAGTAAGTGTGATTTATACAAGAACAGTGATACTATACAGGCATAGACACTGCCTAACACATGAGGCATTGAACCTGGCCATCAACAGCTTGATAGTCTTGCTCATCGACTGTGGCCTGGCAATCTATGGGTCAGTGACAGACACAGCCCTAAACTGTATCACCACTGCACTAAACAAGGTGGGCTGCCTGCTCACATGTTCATAAAGACTAATGCACACCTCTGAGCTCTACACATGGGCAGGTTGGCTACAACTGAAGGACAGAATAAACTACCAAACCTGCCTCATCACCAACAAATGCTCCCTCAACCAACTACCCACAGAGGTCAAGAACCTCCTAACTCCACACTCGAACACCTGACCCACAAGGAACTCCTCCACTCAGACCTACAAAGTTCCCAGTTGCCGCAGAGCCCTGGCACAATGTGTCTGTTACTATTGTGCTCCACTACAGGCCAATGCCTTACCTGCTGACATTATCAATGCCACATCTATTGGATCATTCAAATGCAGACTCAGGCAGAACCTAGTAAAATCTAATAAATGTGACTACTACCATTAGCACCCTCCCAGAGCATCAACCAACTACCTGCACTTACCTCCTGACAACTCATTGAGTTGAGGGACCCCAATCCTAGCACTTTAGGTTACACCTACCCCTCCAATCATGACATCGCATCCACTTCCCTACCCCCTCAAATGCTCCTAAGTACCTTACTCCTTCCATCCATGTTTGCAACCCCTCCTTCTTCTCACCTCTAAGAGCTTCCAAGTAGGGTACTAACCTCTGATGCCAGCTACCTGCTAAGACTATGAAAAGCTGTTTAATGCTGTTGTACCCTGTAACTTACTGTACCCGTACCATATGTAACCCTGTCATCTGTATTGTAATGTCTATGTAACTGATGTGGAAGCTAAAAATGAGCATCTTCTCACTGGTGTAATATAAGACCTCAATAAATAAAAATTAAAATAAAAAAATGGAATTTGAATTTAAAATCAAACAAATAGTGTAGTTGCCGTATTGGTCCTAATAGGAACAGATTCAGAAGCAAATGATTTGATGCCTTTTATTGGACCAACATAGATGTTACAACAAAAGAACACAGTGCTCTAGCTTTTGGACCAACCATGTCCTTCTTCAGAAGTTTTATGACAGTTATTTAGAAAATCCCATACTATTAACACTCAGATAATGCATAAAAAACAGAAATAATTCTCATTGGTTTAACATATTCATTTGAAACATAACAGAAGATTACGTCAGAGAACTTAATTAACACCAGTATGCTTTTAGCTGAGAAGTCCCAAAAGGTCAAAGGTTATTAGAAATGGCAACACTCAGAGAGTTCTTCTCACATAAATTTTAAAATGTCTCAGTATATTTCAAAAAAATAGTCTACTGAAAACAAAACCTTGCGATACTGTTCTGCCCATTACGTGTAAGATAGGCTTACAACTTTTATTGCAAGTGTCCTTGTGTTTTAAAGAGCACAGTCAATGAAAGGCAAAATGCTGAAATGAGGCCCAATTGCAAGTTGAAAACAAGCCCCAAATTAAAAATAAACAGAATATATATATGGCATAGAGAGGGTTTAAAGTGACATTTACTCAAAGTGAGCAAAAGTTTCAAACAAAATGTAATATAGAACTTAGCTTGAGACATTTTCCCAACTATACTCTCAAACAGTTAATACATTACATAAACTTAAAGGCCTTCAGTGTTGTAACAGGATTTAATACATGATAATATCAATTGTAAGTATAAGTGCCAAATAAAAAAAACAAAAAGCAAAACTACTTGTCAAGGGACCCCCAAGAAATTGAGACCATGTGCCTGATATGTACAGATTTCAATACAATGTCAGTGTATAACAAACATGTACAGAATCAGTCTAAGGAATCTAAATAAAAACTCATAAGAATAACCCCCCCAGCCCCCTTCCTGGGAAAGATAACTAGTCGGAATGAGATATATGTCCATGAGTCCTAATACATCATCATTCACACCAATCTTTGCAGTATTTGCCCAAAGGAATTAAACCTTTCATGAACCCAGAAGTAAATGAGATATGCAGCTTAATATGAACATATTTTAAAAATGTGACAGTATGTAATCCAACCACTGACAACTAGTAGAAGGAAATAAATGTTCACTATATATAAGAACTAAAAGTCCTAGCCACTGTAACACCATTATGTCATCTGCCTGAATAAAAGCCTACCTCAATAGCACCACAATAACCACACCCACTATACCCACAAAAACCACCTCAACACCCACATAAAAATTGCCCCATCACACTCCCTCCACACATACATTACACATACACACACACACCACACACATACACACACACAACACACACACATTCATACATACAACACACACACACACACACACACACACACACATACTTTACACTACACACACAACATGTAGGTAAGCTGAGAAGCCAACATGTAGATAACCAGAAACTAACAAAATCAAAGGCTCACTGAAGAACTAAAGTATTTATGTCCATCTTTTGAAGTGAAGGTCTGTGTAAGTTTAAATGGAATAATGTGACATATAAACCACATCAATGTTCATTCCATCCGCCACCATATTGAGAAGTAAAATAAGTCTAATTTCAGAAGCCCAAAATGTCCTTTTAAGACCATCACAGAGATATTTGAGATTGAGTGACCATCCTGGGAGAAGTGTTGTGCCACTGGTTTGTCAGTCATCTTCATATTAATAGAATGCCTGTGTGAATTCATTCTAGTATGGAGTTGTTGCTTTGTCTCGCACACATAACCTGTGCGAGGACATTTCTTGCATTGAATGAAATAGATAACATTACTTGATGTACATGCATAATTCCCCATTTATCCATTAAATTGTTACTGTTTGTGATTTCTTCATTGCCTGCGATTTCTTCTCTGCCGTGAAAAAAATCTTTACGTCTCAATCTGCAGAAGTATTCCTCATTTTTGCCACAAAATTGTATTCTGTCCAGCAGTTTAGTTGGGCAGAAAGTGAGGCCCTTAGAAAATACATTTAATTCCACAGTGGTCAGTGTGTGGTTGGACAAATTAACAACTGACAGGTGCCCATCTATGTGGCTTAGTTGTTTGAATATGTGTGTGTGTTGTGTGTGTGTGTTGTGTGTGTATGTATGTGTGTTGTGTGTGTGTTTTGTGTGTGTGTGTGTGTGTGTGTACATGTGCGCGCATGCATACATGTGTGGGAGTATTTGGCATGGGACAATTTTTATGTGGGTGTTGGGGTGGTTTTTGTGGGTATAGTGGGTGTGGTTATTGTGGTGCTATTGAGGTAGGCTTTTATTCAGGCAGATGACGTAATGGTGTTACAGTGGCTAGGACTCTCAGTTCTCATATATAGTGAACATTTATTTCCTTCTACTAGTTGTCAGTGGTTGGATTACATAATGTCACATTTTTAAAATCTGTTCATATTAAGGTGCATATATCATTTACTTCTGGGTTCGTGAAAGGTTTAATTCCTTTGGGTAGATATTACAAAGATTGGTGTGAACGATGATGTAGTAGGACTCTTGTACATATATTTCATTCCTACTAGTTATCTAAGGGGGGGGGGAGGCTGGGGGATTTTATTCCAGTGAGTTTTTATTTAGATTCCTTAGACTGATTCTGTACATGTTTGTTATACACTGACACTGTATTGAAATCTGTACATATCAGGCACATGGTCTCAATTTCTTGGGGGTCCCTTGACAAGAAGTTTTGTTTTTTTGTTTTTTTTTATTTGGCACTTATACTTACAATTGATATTATCATGTATTAAATCCTGGTTACAACACTGAAGGCCTTACAGTTTATGTAATGTATTAACTGGTTGAGAGTATAGTTGGGAAAATGTCTCAAGCTAAGTTCTATATTACATTTTGTTTGAAACTTTTGCTCACTTTGAGTAAACTTCACTTTAAACCCTCTGTATGCCATATATATTCTGTTTATTTTAATTTGGGGCTTGTTTTCAACTTGCAATTGGGCCTCATTTCAGCATTTTGCCTTTCATTGACTGTGCTCTTTAAAACACAAGGACACTTGCAATAAAAGTTGCAAGCTCATCTTATACGTAATTGGGAGACTAGTATCCCAAGGTTTTGTTTTCAGTAGACTGTTTTTTTGAAACATACTGAGACATTAAAATTTATATGAAAAGAACTCTCTGCATGTTGCTATTTCTTGATAACCTTTGACCTTCAGAGACTTCTTAGCTAAAAGCATACTGGTGTTAAGTTCTCTGACGTAATCTTCTGTTATGTTTCAAATGAATATGTTAAACCACAAAAAAGTATTTCTGTTTTTTTCGGCATTATCTGGGTGTTAATAGTATGGGATTTTCTAATTAACTGTCATAAAGCTTCTGAAGAAGGACTTGGTTGGTCCGAAAGCTAGAGCACTTTGTTCTTTTGTTGAAACATCTATGTTGGTCCAATGAAAGGTTTCAAATCATTTGCTTCTGGATCAGTTTAAAATCAAAGTATTTTCTTTTATAGAAAGTAAGAGAAATCTGTGTGGGAAATGGGCAATACCAACTGAATGTATAACATCAGAGTTGTAGAGCTGTTTGCATATGAGACTCTCTTATGCATATAAGAGTGTCTGGAATGTTGAGAAATAAAACAATCCTAACCAGCTAAACTGATGTTATGATTTTCATTCAACTTTCTGATGACTGCTCCCTTGATATTTTTTTTTCCAATGTGTTTAACGTATAGAATTGACAGTTATTTGGAAGTTTTATTTATGGCTCTAAATTACCTCTGGAATCTTTTGATACCCATTTTCTCCTTCTGGTGGAATCATTTTGTGGGTTAGGAACTACTTTCAGAATCTCATTTAAAAACAACAGATAGCCACTGTTTTGTGGTAAGCACCCTGTCCCTTGGAACACTTTTCCTGCTGAGTTCCATGTGACGCCATCATAGCATACATTCAAGGAATTATTTATTTATTTACTTATTTATTTTGGAAATTGTATTTTATTGATGGTTGCTTACAGAAAACACAGACAAACATGCATTTCAATTCAGAAGACATATAGGATATAACATGATTTTCATTTCCACACATTACACTATATTGTGTTATTATATACTATGCAGTCTGCAAAACACATACTTTTTAAATTCACCACAAATTTAAAAGAGACCGTATTAGTGTCTTACTGTCTTTAATACTTTTGTTTTCACTTAACAGAAAAAAAAAAAAGAAAATACTATGCAATTACAGCAGGTACCAACATACTGTAAATACAAGAACTTGAACTTTGGGGTTGTGTGTCCAGTGCTCTTAAAGAGCCCCTGATGCAGTCTAGCATTCTCCCTGAATTCTGCTCCTTAAATTATGTTTTATGTTGTTGTGTAGTGTTTTTTTTATAAGCGCTCTCTTCATTCATTTCTGTCTGCCTGCTTTGACATGTTACCGATACCTCATCATTTTCCTACTATTTGTTATCCTTAGCTGACCAGTGGCAGAATGACATCATATGTAGTGGTTTGCCTGCGTGCCAAGTGCCATTCTTCATTCAGTGCGCTGCCACAGGCTCCATTGTTCAGTAGCTGTACTGCCATTTTTTTCTTTCTGTAGCGTGAACAGCTGAGTAGAAATTGATTAGGTTTACTGCTTGTAACACTTATCAATGAGTTACTATATGTGTATTTCTGAAATTGACTGTCCATGTACACAGAGAGGTTCCTAAAAGAAGAAAAAAAAAACTTCAGTTTTGCTGCTGTTTTAAGCTGCTTGAGTAACTTTCACCAGTCCCACCTTTTTGAACAAGTTTGTCCTGTTCTCAGAATAATTTGGTGATGGGGAATGGAAATAAATGCAGTGCATCTGTTTGTGTGGGTCCAATTTGTGTTTATTTATGTAATTATTTTTAAATTTATTAATGCTAGTTCTCCACGCAGTGTCCACACTGCTGTTGCACTACTACTTGATGAAGATTTGTACTAACTTCATAAATAAACACAAATCAGACCCACACAAACAGATGCACTGCATTTATTTCCACTCCCTCCATCACCAAATTATTCTGAGAACATGACAAACTTGTTCAAAAAGGTGGGGCTGGTGAAAGTTACTCAAGTGGCTTAAAACAGCAGCAAAAGCAAAGGTTTTTTTTTTCTTCTTTAAGGGAACCTGTCCATGTATATGGACAGTCAATTTCACAAATACGCATACAATAACTCATTGATAAGTATTATAAGTAGTAAACCTAATCAGTTTCTACTCAGCTGTTAATGCTACAGAAAGAAAATAATAGCAGTACAGCTACTGAACAATGGAGCCTGTGGCAGTGCGCTGAGTGAAGAACGGCACTTGGCACACAGGCAAACCACTACATATGATGTCATTCTGCCACTGGGCAGCTAAGGGATAACAAATAGTGGGAAAAGGATGAGGTATCGGTAACATGTCAAAGCAGGCAGACAGAAATGAAAGAAGAGAGCACTTATAAAAAACACTACACATCAACATAAAGCATAATTTAAGGAGCAGGATTCGGGGAGAATGCGAGACTGTGTCGGGGCTCTTTAAGGTACTGTATACGTTATTGCATGTATTTCAGCTGTAAACAGGGAGTTTGAGGTCTGTGGCTGTTATTGGTGGAGGAATTCAAGTTTAGATGTCCCCTCTATATTTTCTCTTATCTCATAAAATTGAAGCAGCCTAGCAATTTGCTTGTCTTTCTAATGCTGTAGCAATGCTGTGATCCCATCCATCTCTTCAGTTTGGTTGCCAATTTTGATCCATTCTAAAAACATATGGTGGAATTGGGTATGCCACCTCCAAGTCATAGCTTTACCTGCTGCTGTTGTCAGAATGGGGAATAAGCGTGAGGTTCTTTTATCCTTATGAGATGTAAATAAGCCAAGAAGCAGGTGGTTCATGGTAAGCATGTTGTCCACTCTCAATAATTTGACCAGGCGATTTGCAGTTATACTGTAGTAGGAATGCAATACCAGACACTCCCAGAGGATGTGATTATGTGTACTAATGATACCACTGTTTCTCCAACACCTATTGGTACTAGTGGACATAAACTTGTTACTTATCACTGATGTTACGAAGAATCCAGATATGATTTTCTACTGAAATTCCCTCCATTGAGTGGATACTATTGTGGAATGCTCAATTTACCAAATCAGCTCCCATTCCTTTGTCAGCTGAAGGTTCACCTCTGCTCTCCATTTGCATTGGGATTCATGTTCTCCTGTCTTCCTGAGATATTCAAGAAGCATTATAGGTGTAAGACCATACATTATGTAGCCTATCAGGTAACTATGGTCCTTGGAGAGAAAAGAAGCTATTTTAGGTTCATGAATATAACTTCACATTTGTAAACATTGAAAAATATATATTTTTCATGTATCTGGAAGTCAATATTTAATGTTTGGAAGGACATTCATTGTTGGGTGTTTAAGAGCTATACCTGTCTGTACAATCTAAGAAGTCCTCCATTTATAAATGTGGATTGACTTGTGTAGTGGTGAACTCCAGCACCAGATGTATTGAAGTGAGCTCCAAGAGTCTTTTCTGGCAGTTCTTCACTTTGGATATCTGACAACATGCTGCCAAGGTCAAATGTGACCATTGATTAGGTAACAAGGCTGTCCCCTTATCTGCCAGAGACCTAAACTACAGAACCTGTCTTATGCGATGCTCCACTTCCATCTGTGTCCAGGTCAGTTCCAGCTGTAGCATTTCCAGGTATCTGTTTACTTGAAACTGCACCGCCTAATATTTGATCAAGTTAGGGGTGAACTGGCATGCAACAAACACTGTTTCTTGACACTTTTCCCTGACTTAATGGGACAATGCGCATTCAAAAATAGCTGAGAATAATAATGAAAACCTGGTCCTAGCCATAATAAAAAGAGTGTTCAGGGGTTGTTCTAGAGAGCTGAGCACGAGATGAAAAGAGTTTCACCATGGCTCCACAGAGGGAGCTACCACATTTAATAAATATAGCCTACAAGTTCATCATTTGCTAATATTTCTGATGGAGCTTGATCGGGCAAGCAATACTAAACAACTAGGTATAATATTAAAACAGGGGGAGACCAAAATGTGTGACTGGAGGCCCGAGTTAAAAAACACAGCAACAACCATAGCAGGCTGCCAAGAATACATCAGAAGAAGGCAGTACAAAAAACCAGAGTGATGCTGGAGATACTTCCCCATGGAACACCATGTTGTAAGCATTCAGAGAGATGGACAAACTATTGAAGCAAAACTGAACAACATGTGTGAACAGGATACAACAATTAATGGGGCAGCAACTGCTGTTAAGGAGGCAGGTGATCAACCTCAGTAGGTGCAGTCTGCTGTGACAAAGCTTCAGCAGAAAATACACACTGTAGGATCAGGTTGGAAGCTCTTAAGAATGGAGCTGGTGCCATGAATCTCCAGGTGGTGGACCTTCCTGAAGGGTGATGGTTATCACAATCTCTATCCAGGGGTTCACAGTTGGAGCCTAATGATATTAAACTGGCTTACAGAGTCAATTTTAGAACAGCACAAGTTACTAATGATCAACCTAGATCTGCTGTGGTGGTAACCAGGGGTCCAGAAATCAGAGACTTTAAACTTGAGTGGGAACGAGTTAACTATCCAATGCAGATGGAGGGGAATGCAGTTAATATATTCCTGGACTGGTCATATGCAACTTGAACAGATGAAGTTATTCAATCCCCTCCACCAGCAACTCTGTAGCCTAGGGGTGGCCCACTCCATGTTAGCACTGGCTTACCTGAAAATAGCCTACAGGGAAAAGACCGTCTAATTTTTGGGTCTGCAGAAGTTCAGAAAATAAGTGAACCACGTTACAGCTGAGTTTCACACTATAGCCCAGCCTAAGACAGAGGAAGCCAAGTCCTCAACTGGACAGGTATGAATTGGGATGAGACATTTTCTTTGTTTTCTCTCCTCAGTGTAGGTGACAGGGAAATATGGGCTGGGTTTGGGAAGGGGGAGAGGGGTTTTCCTAATCTGGTAAGAAATGTATGCTTCTATACATAACTGGGGAAAAAAATCCTCTCTTGGCTTGGAATACAAACTTGATACTGTGTTACATCTTATACTGCAAGGGTCTATGAATTTGTTTAAGGAGAGCTACTTAATTTAAAATGGTGCCGACTATGAGGGTTTTGCCCCGAGCAACCAGTACTATGGTGCAAAACAAGAGAACTGTGCAGTTGGTTAGTATACTGTTTGTTTAACTACACCATGTATTCCTAGACAAGTTTAGTTTTAAAGGGTACCTAAAGAAGCAGTTTTTTTAAAACTGCAAACTCCAAAACCTAACTTCATAGCAAGGTAAAGTAAAGGCTGATGTTTACATTTATGCTAAAACTGCATTTAGGTAAATGACAGACATGCAGTTTCATAGCTTTTGAAAAATGTAAACATCAGCCTTTCACTTACAAAAAACAGCCTTGCCATCTCCCTAAGATGTCTGCCAACTGTGTTAAGTGATGAGTCATGATGATATTATCGGAGCCAGAGACAGAGACCCACATAGATTCCTATAGTGCTAACTAGTTCCCCTTTCCCTCTTTGTTTTGAATTGTTTTACCAGAATGATTAATACCATGTGTTAACAAGTGGATTATTTTGATCAGTACACATGTTAGGCTATGATTTTGTTCATTTTATTTACTTTAACTTGCTGAAAATGTTTTGCAATCTAGCTGACTTTCTCTTTGGCAAACTGCAGTACAGTACAACACTTCAAATACCTGATGATCTAGTGGTTATGTGATGCCCCAATTTATTTTTTATTGTTATTAACCAGGAGAGACACACTACGCTGAAACCTTGTTTACAGATGTGGCCTGGCAGCACAAGGAAGTTAAATGACTTGCTCAGGGTCACACAGCAAAGTACTGGTCTGGTCCAATTCCAAAGCTCATGCATTCTTGTTAATCCACAAAAAAGCTTCTCTTGTATTCTTTTTCCATGTGAATTCTCTGCACCTAGCCTGCGCCTTCTGTTGAACACCCCACCATCCGCATCCTATCCTTAGTACTGCCTGGGGCTGCATATGAGCTTGTGGTCTCATGAAGGGAATTATCACACCTCAGACTGTAATCGTATACCTCAGAGAGTCGTGCATACCTATACCTATATGGATCATCAGCTGGCACTGTTAAAAAATGCCTCCCGAATCACACTTAAGTCCACTTTCTCAATGTTTGACTTCTGCTCCTACAGTAAACATTGAGTGGATCACCACCCTTCTGCACAGTGAAGGCAGTATGTACAGTTCCCCTGTTGTGTTTTTGTCCCTCCTCATTAACCAACAACTGGGTCTTCCTGGAGGACCAAGCAATAAGCCTCAGTACCCACCAGAAAAACTGCTGTTCATGCCCTCATAAGGGCTGCACTTAGTATGGATAACAATATTATTAGCAGGAGAGGCATACTGATGCCTTGAGCAAATCCACCAGACTTCCAGTGTCAGTCTACCCCTTTACCTGTGATCTGCAGAACCCTGCAGGACAGTTCCCTGCAATTCTTCTCCAGTACTTTTTAGTGCCCTACTCCACAATGCAAGCTGGCTGGCTACCACCCTTCTAAATCTTGAATGATCTATACACAGCTCCTTCAATACTGTCCTAACAAATGTCAACAGCACCCTACCTGAGGGTAATTTCCCTACACTGAATTCAAGTAACACTTTAGGTGCAGCCCTGCCACTCTGAGTATTTGTCATTGCTGGCTGCTCTCATCCATAGTCAGGTAGTGATCGCAGTGCTGGCAGTCCCACATTTCAGATCTCACAATGATCTGCTAAACATCCCCCTTCCTGTCTTCCTCTAACCTGAATATAGCTGTACCCTGCTGGAATGGCCCCTTCAGTCCCTCTCTGGCATTCATTCTTCTCACCTGCTCACTATACCAAAAACTGGTAATCTCACTACCCTTCTGCATCATGAATGTGGTTAGTACAGTCGCCCGTGTTATTTTTACATATTAATAATAAACATGATCTTCTGGTAAGCCAGGCTGATAGCAGCAGGGCACAAGAGGAAACATAGGCATTCCTACCCATATAAGATCAAAGCCACCTATGATTAGGCTCAATTACCTGACATGCATAATAATGTGCACACCCATCATTTAATACTGCCTAATCAAAGGTAGCCTAGATCTTTTAAGGATAGGAAAGCCCATCATTTCCCTTGTTCCCTGCTGCTATCAGCTTGACTTACTGGAAAGATTTATTTGTGATATGTCAAAAAACCTGGGGACTGTACAACCTACATTCTTGATGCACAAGGATGATGAGCTCACCAGTTTTTGGTGTGAGGAGGAGGAGGAGTGAAGAATGAATACCAGAAGGAGATTGAGAAGGCCACTTCTGCAAGGTACTGCTATATTCAGGGAAGGGAGATGACTGAAGGAGAGAAATATGAGCAGATCACTATGAGAAATAAAATAAGATGTGGGGCTGCCAGCACCATAATCATTACCTGACCCCATTGTCCTGGCCAACATTCCCCTTCCCATAAAACCAGTTCATGCAATTGTCCAAGGCTGTGTGTGGGTATTAATAGGTGAATTGGCTGCCACTACACTTTCAGTCACTTCACTACGAGTCTACCATTGTATGTAAAGCACTTTGGGATACAACGTGTATGAAAAGCACTATATAAATGCTGATTCTTCTTCTTATTTCCCATGGAAAAAGAAGAGAAGAGAAGACAAGACAGGCATATTTTTGATTTCCGAGAAAGTATGAACTCTGGCATTGGACTACAGAAGAACTTTGCTACAAATAAATGGTGGTTCTATGGGGTGGTGAAGGGTGCAGCTGCACCACCCCCCATTGTAATGTAGTCACTTGCTGCTGCATTTCAATTTGTTGAAGAAGTCTGATTTATTGATTGTACAAATGTTTATATTCAAAACTATGGATTACATTTGTAGTTTCAGTCAAAAACATACTAGAAAGGCATAATAGCAGAAAATATAAAGATTTCATAAACATTTTAAAAAGTGCATATCAAGTATGCACACACACCCGGCACCCCCCCCCCATTGTAGCATTCAACCACTAGACCACCAGATTATTCAAGATTTGTACTGCACTGTGGTTTGCCAAAGAGAAAGCCGATTGGATTAAAACACAATTTCAGCATATTAAAGTAAACAAAATGAACAGAACTGTAACTGGGTAATAAAATTACCTTTCTCAGGTACTTGTTGGAACTGTACAAAAGTGAAAAAATGACAGACAAGTGGTGTCCAGCACATAAAGTGATTTATTTCTGGTATATAAAGCAGGCTTACAACCAAAACAGTGTAATCACTGGGAGAATACTTCCAATCTCTCTATCTTACCTATAGGCAGTAATATGTCTCTTCCTCTCAGAGAAAAAGGTGCAATGCAAAGGGTCTTACACCCCTGATAATAACCATGACAATGGCTAAAAAGATATATAAAAACATTGCAATTGGTCAGTGGCAAATAGCCTAACTGCTTACTAGCCTGGGAAAACATGCTGAGCTAGCAAAAATAACATATGTAAAACAATGGTCTTGTATGTCCTGAAGGACACTTGCAGTTATATACATAATTGTAGTACTGCACTAGTACTAAGATGGCAGTAATGCCTAACTGTTCATTATACAATAGTATAAATAGAAGCATCTCCCAAGTGTTACAATTAGAATAATAGCAAAAACACTATGATTCACAGTAAGAATACAGTAGAACTCAGATCCTGACACTTATACTTGTACTATAAGTGTATGTGCCCTAAGAATAGTACATATACTTATAAGTATTGCTGTCTTCAAGGTAGGGGGTCAATCAGGGGTGCTGGTCCATGGATAACATTCCCCCCCTTCTTGCCTCAGAAGGTGCAACAATCCCACGTCAGTTGGTAGGGATGAAGCTAAAAAGTAATTTACAGACCCAATGCATGAGCCTTGTAAAGGAATTTGAGTTGTTCTCAATGTCGTTTTAGGGTATGTCGCAGGCAGCACAGAGTGAATATCAGAAAGATAATCAAAAATGCTTACATCACTACAAAAATTTTGAAAGTGAGTTCTACCCACATATTGCCTATGGTAAGGCTCAAATCACCATCATGCATAAGATCATTGAGTGCATTAGAAGTTTTAGAGATATTATTACTAATATAAATCAAATGAGCATCTTTTCCGGCTGAAGAAAACTGCAAAGAGAGTGTCAAGGGATCAATGTGCACATTAAAAATAGGTAAATATTGAGACAGGGCAAGCAAGTATTGAGGATCAGTATCAATAACATCTGGCTCAGGGAGAAGAACAGGTGTGATCACAGTGTGACCAATAACAGTTTTCTGCTATAGAAAAAAAACAAAGTTAGGTTTAGTAACTTGACAGGTCTTCATCCCATATGACAATGTGGGATGATTAGTGACTATGCAATAATGGCCATCAGATGTATAAGTGACTCTGGCAGAGGTTACCCCTCAGTGATGTAGACGTACTGGACATGAGAATGTTTGATTGATGAGCCATGTAGTGAAGCAATCTACCTCTTCAAGGTAGCTTCGAGATGGTGCTGTTTCGGCGTCTTGCGCTTAAGATGCAGCAGAAGGGATGTCATCATCTGGATCAACATCAGAAAGATTGGACAGCAAATCTTCACCCAACATCAGTGCCCAGTCAAGATGTTCAGGCACGTAGCCACATACTGGTTTCACAATGTCAAAAACATCACATCGGCACAAGAAGTAATATCTTTTCTTGGCCCAACAGTTCGAATGTGGGGCAACCCAAGGTAATTCAGTTCATTCATAAAACATGTCATTTTCAAGATGACCTGTGGAATGAATTCCAGCTAATTTGTCAAAGACAGATGTAGCAGGATCAAAATGTGGTAAAGACACAGTAAAGGTAATAAACATGTTCTCCTTAATGGAGCAGGGTTTAGTAAAATAACTAGGTGCCTTGTTAGGAAACCTAGAAACATAACCAATATTTCTAACAGTAGCCATGTAAATATTTAGAGTAGTCTTTAAACACATAGTTATGCAACCTGTAGATTTGCAATGTGGGCAATACCATTTACCCAATCTGAGATCATGTATCAAATCTGGAATTTTGCCTGATTTCAAGTCCCTGAAGAGAGTGTTAACAGTGGATATAGCATAAGAACCATAAGCAGAACATAAAATTTCACTCCCAATATATTGCTTGTCCACCTCACAGTTATTCTGAAAAATAAGATCATTAAGTTTACGTTTGTTATCATTGAATCCTTGAGCAGTCTTCTGCATGTTGTACACAGTATAACGTTCTTCATTACTGAGATAACTTACACCTTGTAAAATAGGCAGCATTACATCATTGTTAATACTTTGTTGAAATTTAGGAGTTTGGCCCTTAATAGATGCAATGTCTGCTCTATTCCAAATGGACATTCCTGAGCCAAAGAGGCCAGTAATGGTGCTGGCTGCTCCAGTTATGCCAGACACAGAACCAGCCACACCAGCTATGTCAGTGGCATCCCGCTAGGTGCATACACATGATTTTGGTTTAACATAGTCTTTACGGGCAGGTCTAAAGACTCCAACATGATCAGTGGTGCGAGGTCCACCTATAGGGTAATTTGTATGTGTTTGATAAACAGCAACAAGATCAGTAAGCATCATACTGTAAAATTTGGAGGTATTTGTCATTGAACAAAAAACAAATTCAGCCATGTTCTAATGTGTAAGACTGAAGATAACAGAGACATGCATCAATTGCACATTATTAATTAGGGCTCTGGGCTATTAAACCACTAGCAGGGCCATCCTTTTCAGGAGGGCAGTCAGTCAGGTCTTCTTGACTGGGTAGGACTACAGAAAGATAAAGAGCTTCAGAAGCTTGATAGTTTTGAAGACAGAAATCACATGCCTCCTCGGGAGAGAGGCAGTCACAATAGAAAGGATCTATGAGAGGAGTTAGATTGTACTGACCAGTATGTCTGGAACTGGTCTGTCTGATAGAAAGTGTACCATTTTTGGAAATGTCAGTATTAGGCCAACCATGGAATGTACCTTTGGACAGGTGAGCTACAGGGACTGTGTAGCCCACAGCATCAGTTTACCATTGTATGGAGAGTGAAGATTTATCAGGGACAACCACTACAGCATCAAGAAAGGCACCTGAGCCCTGTGTTACCTTGATCATTTTGTTGGGAACATTAATCCTTACACCAGTAGGGGCTGAATGTTCAAGTTTATCAAGGAAGTGTTGCAAGCATTCCTTGTGTGTCAGTGGGGCTGAATATGGGGGTGCAGTCATAGTCACAGTCAGTAGTCCCGCCAGTAGGAGAAAGGGGTGCAAGATAGCCATCTTGCCAATACCTGTAAGAAAACAAAAATGATTGGTTAAGTATGGGTACTATTCCACCCAAAGGGGCTTGGAAAAGTAAATTTAGTCACCTTTATATAATTTAAGTTGGTTAGCATGGAATCACTTGTTAGTGGTCTTTTTCTGCTGTTGTACTCTGACCTGATACACAGCAGGGCTGAGCTTGTTAACAGTGGGATAGGGACCTTTCCATTTTCTGTCAAAAGAATGAGTGGGTTGTCTGTATTGGAGAAGCATAACTTGGTCTCCAACTTGCCAGTTGACATCTTTGACATGCTTGTCAAAATGAGCTTTAGCTTGTTGTTGAGCTTTGCCCATTTGCTTGGCAGCAAACAGGTGTGTTTTCATGATGTCATCATGAAGCCTTTCTACATACTTGTCTACAGATACCCTATCCATAGTGGGGGTGTGGAGATCAATCAACAGGTGTTCAGGTAGTCTCCTAGTTCTACCAGTCATGATCTCATAGGGTGTGCACTGAGTAGTAGCTGCAGGGGTACCACTCATTGCCATTAATAGTAGGGGCAAGAGGGAATCCCAATTCTTGGGACTGTCATCAGTGAATTTGCATAACATCTGTTTTATGCATCTGTTTGCTCTTTCCACCTGGCCCGAGGATTGAGGATGGTAAGGGATGTGAAATTTTTGATCAACTCCAAGAAGTTGGAGTGCAGTTGCATTAGCTCGGCTGTGAAGCTAGTGCCTTGGTCTGAGTCTACTTTTAAAGGCAGACCCCACCTGGAGAACAATTAGTCTACCAGGATCTTGGCAGTTGTCTTTGCCATGTTGTTCTTAGTAGGAAGTGCTTCTACCCACTTGGAGAACAAATCTGTAACAACAAGTGCATACTTATTGTTTTTACTGGAGTTAGTGAGAGGACCAAGGAAATTGATCTGTATCGCATTCCATGGTCCAGATTGCCTTTGGGGCAGCAACTTGGCATTTCTTTTTACTGAAATGAGGTTGTTCTGAGCACACACTATACAGTTGTCTACATAGTGTTCTACATCTTTGGCCATTCCAGGCCACCAGATGACTGTCTTGAGTCTCTGGAGGGTGTTTTCTGTCCCCTGGTGTCCACCAGTGGGAGTGACATGGACCATATAAATAAATTCGATCCTCAGAGATTGTAGTGCAACCCACAATTTGTCACCTGTATCTTGTTTGTGATACCAGATAAGCTTCCGATCACTAGACAAATGTGTATTGTCCGAGTGCCTTTTGTATGGACTGCCAACCATCAGTGGCTGTTCAGTTCCTTTATCTAGGAATTTGAACACATCTCTGATCTCTGGATCTGCTTTTTGTGCAGCAGAGAGGTCCGTCGGAGGTTCTGTTACTATTTTCTTGCTGGCAGCAATTAAAGATGTCACAATAGCTGCTATACATTGTGGGTGAGTCATTGTCCATGTCTCCCCCCTGAGCGCCTGCTTTGGCAAGCGAGTCCGCTCGGTCATTGAATTCATGGTAAGGGTCAAATTTGCAGTGAGCCTTTACCTTCTGATTGTACAATTTGTCACAGAACATTTGTGTCAGGGTGTGTATATACACAAACAGTTCCCTATATTTGACAGGAGTGGCATCAGATGAGGTAAAGTTGTTCTTTTGCCGGAATGGAAAGAACTCAGTGAGTGATGTACACATCCAATTAGAGTCAGCAAAAATGATGGCATCCTTGTCACCATGTGGCATGATCTCCAGTGCACAGGCCACAGCCATTAGTTCAGTGTACTGTGAAGAGATAACAGTGCATTTTCTAGCAATGCACCTGAAATCACCCTCATGATCCCTAATGAGCACTCCAAGCCCCGCTACCTGCTCTCCATCTACATAGGAGGCAGAGCCATCTGTAAAGATGCAAAACATGGTGTTATCTTCAAGGACCTCAGGTGTGGCTGGTAAAAATGGCCCTGGGTCAGGTAGGTGAGGTGGTTGGAGGGCATAATCATGAGGTGTTCCTGTGTTGAGTAGGCCATGGGCCAAAATTGAAGGCATTTTAGCAGGTAGCACTTTGATGTCCCTATCCTGCAAAAGCAATGACCAATGGGTCAGTCTGGTGTTGGAGTCTGATCCATCCTTCACTTTGTCTGAAAGCAAAAAGTTAGTTGGAGTATGGCAGGTATGCAAAATGATGGGAGCATACCCAATAATGTAGAGAAAGTGTTTGACAGCCCAGAAGGTTGCCAAGAGTGTCCTTTCACAGAGACTATATTTTCTCTCTACTGGGGATAGCATCTGAGATGCATAGGCAATGGGCATGTAGTACCCATTGTGCTTTTGTGCCAGCACTGCTGACATGGCCACATCAGAGGTGGCAGTTTCCAAGTGGAAAGGTAATCTTGGATTAGGGTTGACCAGTGCTGGAGCTGAGGCTAAGGCTTGTTTAAGCTGTGCCACAGCTTCAGTGTGTGTGGGGCCCCATGTCCATGGGACATCCTTTGTCAGCAGTTCATACAGGGGAGTGGCCTTCAAGGCAAAGTCAGGAATAAAATCCCTGGAGTAGTTTACCATGCCCAAGAAGCCTCTAAGTGTTGCCACACTAGTGGAGAGTGGCAGATCTTGTAAGCCCTGGATCTTTTTGACATCTGGGCTTCTTCCTTGGTCCATGATATGTAGGCCAAGGAAAATGACCTCCTTATTCCACAGTTGTGATTTAGAGGGGTTGCACTTGAGGCCTGCTCTCCAGAAGAGAGTCAGTAGTTCATCTAGCAGGGTCAGATGTTCTTCTTTGGTGGCGGTTGCTAAGAGCAAGTCATCCACATACTGCAGGAGACAGTGGGGAGTGGAAAACCCTTGCAGAGCATCCATCATGTGTAGATGGAAGAGGGAAGGGCTGTTATGGAAGCCCTGGGGCAGACAGGTTCAGGTGTACTGGTGCCTATCAAAGGTAAAGGCAAATTTGTATTGGCTTTCCTGTGCCAATGGGAGTAACCAAAAACCCATTAGAGATGTCAAGAGCTGAGAACCACTTTTTGTGAGGTGTCAGCAACTTGAGCACATTGGGGCTGATGCCACAGTTGAAGCACAGCTGGGGGTAACTTGGTTAAGTTTCCTGTAATCTATTGTAAGTCTCCAAGCTCCATTTGGCTTTTTCACAGGCCAAATGGGTGAATTCACAGTGGAAACACAAGTCCTAATCACTCATTGTTGTAGCAGTGATTGGATGGTCTCCCTCAATGAGGGTAAGGCTTCAGCAGGAAATGGGTACTGTTTCTGCCTCACAGGATTAGGTCCTGGAATCTCAATGGTGGTGTGCATCCTACCACAATCATGCTTGTTGGTAGCAAATACATTGATATGTTCCTGTAGCAAGGGTTCAAGTTCAGGAAACAAGTTATGACTTTCAAACAGAGCCATGACATCATACTCTTTGTTGTTATGGGAGATGGCTGCCGCCGCATGGGAGTCTGGTATGGTGACAACATGCCATTGTCCCTTGATCTGTAGCAATAACCTGTTAGCAAGGTCCACCACACAGCCATGCAGTGCAAGAAAATCAATTTCCAGCATGCTGGGGTGATGACGTAATACCATGAGGTCAAAGACAAAATCAGTCTTAAGGTGACCTACCTGCACAGGGAGAGACACAGATCGATAAGTTTTTAGTTGGGTACCATCTACCCCTTGTACACTTGTCTTCCAGCCAGTAGACCAGGCAGATGTGGCTGGGTTCTCATCATGGAGAACAGATATAACTGCTCCTGTATCCAGAGGCATGTACAGTTGGCGGCCCTCAACCATGGCCCTTACACAGGGCCATCCATTTGTGTCGACAAGCAGGTCACTTACAATCTGGACTGGGGCCTGTAATTGTCAATCAGTGCCACCTCCGGCTTCTTCTTCATCTTCTCGTTTCTGTGACCTGAGGCCTAGGGTAGCTGGTTGGGCCTTCCTATTGTGGTTTACAGGACACGAGTACTGTGCCTCTGATTTCAGAGCCACTATCTCAAACTGTTCAATTGGTGGTTCCCGAATCACCACATCGGCCTGGCCAGTTGCTGATGCCGTGAAAGGGATTTTTCCTCAGCTGCTTGATTGTTCGGCAGCCAAAGGCCAGAAAGGGTTGGTGCTGTTACTAGCCGGTGCCAGGGCCACCACAGAATGTGTGGATGTGGCCTCCTTTGCAGCATGGGCCTCCTCCAGTTGTTTTTGGAGGGTCTCATTCTCGTCCTTTACATCCCGATAACTAGGCCTCTTATGGTACTTGCCATCGGAATTTGAGTATTTACCATTTCTGTTATAGTTGTTATTGTTCCGGTTGTTCTTGTAGTTCTGGTTCCCTCCCCCTTGTGTGACTGTTGGTTGTCAGAAGGGGCTTCCTGTTAATCGTTGTTGCCTTCCACTATATAATGGGTTGGGGCAGGGCCTACCACAATGACTTGGGCCGGGGTGGCCTGGGCTGTTGGAGTTTGGATGGCAGTGGCCTTGTTGGTGTTTTTACCGGAAGCTAGGTTATGGAGGTAGACCTGGAAGGCACGCTCCTTCTTGATGAGGATGTCGGTGAAGGTATCAGTCTGCAGGTAGACATTGAGTTCAACTTTCTCCCAGAGAGCCGGAGTCATGTTCTGGATGTACAAATCCTTGTACTCAATTTGGTTTTTGTCAGTGATCTCACCCGCTAGGCCTTTGCTGGCCTCGTAGGTGAGCCACAACCATTGATGGTAAGCCGCTGGGCTTTCCTTCACATTTTGCTTGACCTTACAGGCCAAACAGACTCCAATGATACCTGGGGAGTTGGCAGCAAGGAGTGCCTGTGTGATATCATTGTAGTTGAGTATCTCGCAATTGCAGATGGCCTCTGGAAGTTTGGCCAAGAGGGTAGGCTCGATGGTTTGTCTCAGGACTTGGACCTGGTACTCAGGTTGGAGAGAAAGCTTCTCGCAAAGGGAGTGCACCTTCTCCAAATGACAGCTGAGGTTGTCGGTTGAGCCCATCTGTCTGATGCCTTGGGCAATTTGCTGAACAGAATGAGTGACCTGTAGGGAATTAGAGGTGGGCGAGTAGGGAGCGGTGTTTAGTTCCCCACGACCCAAAGCACAGTGAAGGGCAGCTTCCGCTGCTGCATCAGTTACTGCTTTGAATGCATTTTCCTGGGTTACAGCATTTTCAAACATGTATCCGATCTGCTCCTGCACAGAGGAGTGTCCATCAGGGGTTGATAGTCTAGTCAAGACATCCTATACAATGCCTTGCCATCTTTCCAGGAAAGGAGAGACAGTGGAAGCGGGCTCCTACTAGGAGGTGGTCAGCCTCCTGTATCATGGGGGCTGCCATGTTTGTTTTGTTGCGGCAGCGTAGAAGGCGTGCCAACGTGACAATGGGAAGGACTGTAATGGCCGCCATCTTGGGAATGGTTGGTAAAGGCCTCCACCCTGTGGGCCGGGGTCTTGGATGTTACGAGGCATCCTATGTCCTCATAATCAGAATCATCATCACCTGATGAGGTAATGTCAATGGGTGTGTACTGAAAACCATTCATGGCTTTTACATGGCCAGCGAGAATATCTCGCTGATGGCACATTCTTGCCATTTTCTCTCTACATTTCTTGTGACAAACTTTTGCAGTGCCCTGCTCAATACCCTTCTCAACCTCACGCTGCTATACTTGGTAAGGGGTGCCCAATTCGACGTTTTCCCTTAACTCTTTGTCTAGCTCACGCATCAACCTCACATTCTCTTCCTTCAATTCAACATTATCCTGTCTCAAACTCTCATTCGTGTCACTCAAAATGTTTTTCAAATAAGATAGCTGCTTCTTGTCACATTTCAACCTCTCATTATCATCTCTTAACATACACAATTCACACTCAGAGTCTTGGTCAGTACAGTGCAACAGTCTGTTATTATGATCATGGAGTGACTGTGTCTCCTCCGTGAGTTTCTGTTCTTTTTTCAGTAACTCCGATGCCTGCAAGCACATCTCTTATTTTAGAGAAGTGTTTTTCAGCTCAAGGGAGGCACGTCGTGCTAGTAAACCTTCGATGGCTGTATGTAAAGCCGTGACCAAGAGACCTTTGGTGTGGTATTTCTTGGCTTTTTGCTTCGACTCTAGATATTGATCAAAGATCATAAACAGAGGGTCTTCTGATGACTTCATGTCCAGTGTGAAATCAGTCCAACTTCCATGGGAGGTAAGATAGTTTGAGACATCTAGTCTCAACTCTGTGTACAATTCAGGCATAACAAACAAAGGGGTAAACAGACAAAGAAAGCAGTCAAAAGACTGGAGTTAAATCCTTGGCGTCATCACCCAACTGTTTTCTGGTCCCCCGTGGGCAAACAGTGGTGCCAAGGTGGTACGTTGCTACTCGTAAAGGGAGTATACCAGTGGTCCGGTGTGGGTTTGCCACGCCTGAAACTGAGATGGAACAAGTCCGTAAAAGAACAACCACAGTAAGTTCGAGTAGGTCCAAGTGGGCAAAAATGCACCACACTACCCAACATTCAGTTCAAGGAACTTGAATGGAATCCTCACTTTGTACATTCCAGCCTGAACACAGTTGCCAAATGTAACTGGGTAATAAAATTACCTTTCTCAGGTTCTTGTTGGAACTGCACAAAAGTAAAGAAACAACAGACAAGTGGTGTCCAGCACATAAAGTGATTTATTTCTGGTATATAAAGCAGGCTTACAACCAAAACAGTGTGATCACTGGGAGAATACTTCAAATCTCTCTATCTTACCTATAGGCAGCAATATATCTCTTCTTCTCAGAGAAAAAGGCACAATGCAAAGGGTCTTATTCCTGATAATAACCATGACAACGGCTAAAAAGATATATAAAAACATTGCAATTGGTCAGTGGCAAATAGCCTGACTGCTTACTAGCCTGGGAAAGCATGCTGAGCTGGCAAAAATAACAGATAGGTAAAACAATGGTCTTGTATGTCCTGAAGGACACTTGCGGTTACATACATAACTGTAGTTCTGCAGTAGCACTAAAGATGGCAGTAATGCCTAACTAATCATTATACAATAGTATAAATAGAAACATCTCCCAAGTGTTACAATTAGAATAATAGCAAAAGCACCATGATTCTCAGTAAAAATACAGTAGAACTCAGATCCTGACACTTATACTTGTACGATAAGTGCCTGTGCCCTAAGAATAGTACACATAATTATAAGCATTGCTGTCTGTGAGATAGGGGGCCAATCAGGGGTGCTGGTCCATGAATAACAGAACCATAGCCTAACATGCATATTGATCTAAATAATGCACATGGTTTTGACCATTTTGGTTAAATAATTCTGTACAAAGGGAAGAAAGAACTAGTCAGCACTACAGAGAGCCATATAGCTCTCTGACTTTGGCCCCAATGATGTCATCACTTAACACATTTGGCAGCCATTTTAAGAAGCAGGTAAGGGAGTTTTTTTTTTGAAATTGGAAGGCTAATTTTACATTTTTCAAATGCTTTGGAACCACATTTAGGTAACTTATATAAATGTAGTTTAGCATTAATGAATTCAGCAGCCTTTCTGTTAGTCCCCTATGAGGTCAGATTTTTGAATAGTTTATTGTCAAACTGTTGTTTAGGTATCCTTTAATATTCTGAGGTATACTATGCTGAAAACTATACTGCACTGTAGTGTCCCAAGACACTTCTGTTGAGAGGTCTCATTTGTTGCACAGTTCTAGTTTAAAAGTGGTAAATAATTTAACTTGACTTGGAAGGATTTTTTTATATAATGTTTCTATACAGAAATGTTTTCCTCTACTGGAGTCTGAGTTTTGGAGTCAGTGTTTCTACCTGTAATGAATACTAGTTAGTGGGAATAGTGGCTTGCAAGGTCAAGTTTGAAACACTGGAAATGTGATCACCCTCACAGTTTATGCCAGTGGATTATGGCTTGGTTAGCCATTCAAGACATTTTATAGAACAGTATGTTTTTTTAAATATCAGAGGTACACCACCAGTGGTAACACAGCTCGATGGACTTATTCTTATTGGGTCCTATGCATGAATGCCTATGTGCCGCACTGGTGCTGTGCATAGGCATGAGCACATCTGTATGCCATTCTGCGGGGTCCAGCGCACCCCTGGTGGCATTCATCACAGGTGCACTGGATCCCCTGGCCAGCCAAGTGGTGCTGCACCAAAGGTGGGCCAGGGGCATGCCAGGAGGGTGCCAAAGGCACTGCATGCTGGGCTGGGGCACTAAATTGTAAGTGAGGGGGATCCTGCTAAAAATATTTATGTGCTCCCCCACAGGTTACTGGTGGGGTGCAGTGGCAACAGAATCCCTCAGCACTCATCTGCCCCAGCCCACTGGGCTGCCTTGGAGAGTGCAGGGGCCATTCAGGCAAATGCCTATTTACTGCCAGTGGGCTGCGTGCCATCCTAGGATCCCCTGCTCATACATGGAGGGGGATCCCATTGGATGTCCTCCTGCATCCCACACTCCACCCCATGTAGCCATACTCCTCCATCATGCAGCTGCATGCTGGGGGGACAGACAGGTGGCTGATGATCATGCATGCTGGAAAGCACATGCTTGTGCAAGGGTGTGGGGCTGTGCTGGTCCTGTCTGCATGAATTGTGCATGCAACTGACACTTTAGTGCATAGGGCCACTCTCCACATCCCCACCCTCCCAGCGTGTAGACATGCAGAAATATAGAAACATAGAATTTGACGGCAGATAAGGACCCACTTAGTCTGCCCATTTCCTTACCTGATGGGTAAGCTGCAGATTCTAGTTAATCAACAGCTTACTTCCTCCTACCCCCCACTAGAATTGCCTTATGCCTATCCCATGCATTCTCGAATTCTCCCACTGTTTCTGACTCCACAACCTCCTCAGGAAGGCTGTTCCATACATCCACAACCCTCTCTGTGAAAAAATACTTTCTAACATTACCTCTGAGCTGTCCCCCCTCTATCTTCAAATTGTGCCCCCTTGTTCTTGCACATCTCTTCTTCTGAAAGATACTACCCTCTTGTACTTTGTTAATTCCCTTGAGATACTTGAACATTTCTATTATGTCCCCCTTCCCTCCTTTCCTCAAGGGTATACATATTAAGCTGCTTTAGTCTCTCCTCGTATGTCTTCTGGTGCCGACCCTACACCATTTTGGTTGCCCTCCTCTGAACAGCCTCCACTCTGTCTATGTCTTTGTGGAGATGGGGTTTCCAGAATTGCACGCAGTACTCCAGATGAGGTCTCACTAACTGTCTGTACAGAGGGATAACAACTTCTTGTTTTCTACTGTTGATGCCTCTCCCTATGCATCCCAGTATCCCCCCAGCCCTCCTTACTGCCTTCTCACATTGCTTGCCCACCTTTAGGTCATCTGATATAATTACTCCTAGGTCTCTTTCGATGTTTGTTGTTGTTATTAACTCATCCCTATTGTGTACTCTTCCCCTTGGTTTTTGTTTCCCAGATGCATTACCTTGCACTTCTTTGCATTGAATCTGAGCTGCCACCTATTTGACCATTCCTCTAACCTTGCCAAGTCCCTTTCAATCTTTCCACACCACCTTGTGTATCAACCCTGTTGCAGATCTTTGTGTCATCTGCAAAGAGACATACCTTTCCTTCCAGGTGCTCTCAAATGTCACTTATAAAGACATTAATGAGGACCGGTCCCAGTACCGAACCCTGTGGTACCCCGCTAGTTACCCTCCTTTCTTCACTGTGGACTCTGTTTACTATTACCCTTTGCGTCCTGTTGTCCAGCCAGTTTTTTATCCAGGCTACCACCTTGGGACCCACTCCAAGGCTGGCTAACTTGTATATTAATCTTTTGTGTGAGACTGTGTCAAATGCCTTGCTGAAATCTAGGTAGGCCATATCCACAGCCCCTCCCTGGTCTACTACTTTGGTCTCCCAGTCAAAGAAATCTATTAGGTTTGTCTGACATGACCTTCCTGCTTTGAAACCATGCTGCCTTGGGTCCTGTGCCCCACTGGCCTCTAGGTACTCAACAATTCTTTCCTTCAGAAGTGATTCCATCATTTTCCCTATTACTGAAGTCAAACTAACTGGTCTGTAGCTTCCTGCCTCTGCCCTGCTCCCACTTTTGTGAAGTGGAATCATATTTACCCTCCTCCAGTCCTCAGGTACCACCTCATCCTCCCATGATTTGTTAAAGAGAGTAGTCAGTGGTGCTACTAGTTCTACCCTTAGTTCTTTTAGAATCCCATCAGGCCCCATTGCTTTGTTCACCCTCAGTTTCAAGAGTTCTTTCAAAACCCTTTCTTCTGTGAATGGACTAGTATTGACCCCCCTATTCAGAGTTTCTCTCTTTTTTGGTTTAGGTACCTCACCCTCCTCTTCCATTGTGAATACTGAGCAGAAATATTCATTCAGTATCCCTGCTTTTTCACTGTCACCATCTGCCCACATTCCTTCCCCTTTATTAAGTCTCTATATACCTCCCTTGGTCTTTCTTCACTCCCTAATGTACCTATAAAAGGTTTTATCCCCCTTCTTAACAGAGATAGCTATCTTTTCCTCAGTTTGTGCCTTTGCTATTCTGACTGCCTTTCCTGCCTCCTTCTGCTTTAACTGATAAAGTTCTCTGTTCTGCTCCTTCTGTGTTTCCTTATATTTCCTGAATGCTGTCCTTTTCTCCTTAACCATCCATTCCACCTCTTTTGAGAACCATAGTGTTTTTTCCTTTGTTTTGTTTTGTTGATTTGCTTCACACAAAGGCTTGTTGCCTCTGTGACGGCTGTTTTGATTATTCCCCATTGTTCCTCCACCCCCCCTTGCCCATTTGCTAGTGCTTTTCTGAGGCACTCTCTCATTTTCCCAAAGTCAGCCTTCCTAAAGTCCATTACTTTTGTTTTTGTTTGGCTTGACTCTATGGCTGTGTTTATTGTGAACCACACTATTTGGTGGTCACTTATTCCCAGATGGCTACCCACTTCTAAATCTGAGATCCTTTCTCCTTCCCCATTTGAGAGTACCAAATCTAAGATTGCTCCCTCCCAAGTGGGTTCCAACACTAGCTGTCTGAGGCATGCCCCCTGTAGGGCATCAAGAATGACCCTGCTCTTGGATGTGCCTGCAGCAGAGGTACTCCAGTTAACATCTGGCATATTCAGGTCCCCTATCAACAATATCTCCCCTTTTTCTGCCTTTGGCCGCATGGGGCAGAGCAAGGGGCGCAGGTGGGCATTCAATGGGATGCCATTACGGGGGGCATAGTGGATCTCTGTTCACACATGAACAGGGGATCCTGGGATGGTGCACAACCCACCGGCAATAAACAATGGGTGTACACCTAAATGACCACCCCCCACCCTCCCAGGCAGCCCTATGGGCCAGGGCAGCTGTGTGCTGGGGGATCCTGTTGCTGCCATGTCCTGCTGGTAACCTGTGAGAGGGGGCAAATATTTATGGCAGAGTCCCCACTCACGTACAGCTTACTGCCCTGACCAGTGCAGTGCCTTTCTTCATTTGTGCAGTGTGATCATCCCTCCTGGCACTGCCTCAGCCTGCCACTGGCTCAGTGTCATGCAGCCAGCCAGGGGATCCAGCATGCAAGACAATAGTGCACCTATGAAGAATGCCACTTGGGGTGTGCTGGGCTCTGCTGCATGGCATACAGACATGGCCATGCCTAAGTGCAACACCTGCATAGCTCGTAGGCATTCGTGCCCATGGATGCTAATATGATTTGCCCAAATTGCATTATATACGCTGTGTGATTACTATGTATGTTGGAGCTCCATCAATTGTTACACTTGTATGCATGCTCATTATAAAATGAATAACCACAATGTTAAAAAAGGAGTGATCCTTTTATTATTTCAGATATATAGTAAGTGCTAAAGCAGACTCAAAATGGGAAAAATGTATGTTATAAGAGAAGCGATAAGAGCAATCTAAAATCAAATACAAAAGCATAGATTACAATTTTGTCCATTAACATGCACTGCTGCTATAAGAGAGATAGGGTTAAACTGTACAAAGAAGGAAGATGAGTTATATTTAGGGGATCTCAACTTTCTAGAGGGGCTCCTATTGAATGTACAGTATACATCCAGCCAGATCAGCTGCACCTTTTTCCACTGACCTAGCAGAAAACTTACAGGAGGCCCAAAGTGCAGATTAAGACATAATATAGAAACATAGAAACATAGACTTTGACAGCAGATAAGGACCACTTGGCCCATCTAGTCTGCCCATTTCCCTACCTACAGGATAGGCCGCAGATCCTAGTTAACCAACAGCCTATTTCTTCCTACCCCCCCACAAGAATTGCCTTATGTCTGTCCCATGCATTCTTGAATTCTCCCACAGTTTTAGACCCCACAACCTCCTCAGGAAGGCTGTTCCATGCATCCACTACCCTTTCTGTGAAATAATACTTCCTCACATTGCCCCTGAACCGCCCTCCTTCTATCTTTAAATTGTGTCCCCTTGTTCTTGCATGTCTCTTTTTCTGAAAGATGCTACCCTCTTGGACTTTGTTGATTCCACTGAAGTACTTAAAAGTTTCTATCATGTCCCCCCTCTCCCTTCTTTCCTCAAGGGTATACATATTAAGCTCCTTTAGTCTCTCCTCATACGGCTTCTCTTGCAGACCCTGCACTATTTAATTGCCCTCCTCTGGACTACCTCTATCCTGTCTATGTTCTTGCAGAGATGGGGTCTCCAGAACTGGACACAGTACTCCAGATGGGGTCTCACCAACTGTCTGTACAGAGGGATAACAACTTCCTGTTTTCTGCTGCTGATGCCTCTCCCTATACATCCCAGTATACCCCCAGCCCTCCCTACTGCCTTCTCACATTGCTTGCTAACCTTAAAGATCAACTGCAGCTATATTAAAATCATATTACAAATGTTACTCCTTTTCCCTAACATAAGGACAACCAGACCTTATTTATTACATGTGAAATGAAGAAATTGCCATTTGTCATGCTCAAATACTATTTTAATGCTCTCCTATTTGATGGTTTCTCAGAAAATCTCTCATACATTTTTTGACCAACTAACGGAACCTTGGGTGAGTGCTGATTCCAAACAAGCAAGAATGATGTCATTTTCCTCAAGTTCCAGGTACTGAGCTGCAAGGAACTGAAGGAAAATGACATCATTCTTGCTTGATTGGAATCAGCACTCACCCAAAGTTCTGCTAGCTGGTCAAAAAATGTCTGAAAGATTTTCTGTGAAACCATCAAATAGGAGAGCATTAAAATAGTGTCTGAGCATGACAAATGTCAATTTCTTCATTTCACATGTAATAAATAAGGTCTGGTTGTCCTTATGTTAGGGAAAAGGAGTAACATTTGTAATATGATTTTAATATAGCTGCAGTTGATCTTTAAGGTCATCTGATATGATTACCCCCAGGTCTCTTGCCTTTTTTGTTGTTGTTACTACCTCCCCACCCATTGTGTATTCTTTCTCTGGGTTCTTGTTTCCCAGGTGCATTATTTTGCACTTCTTTTCATTGAATCCTAGCTGCCATACTTCTGGCTATTCTTCCAAACTTGCCAAGTCCCTTTTCATCCTTTCCACGCCTCCTTGTGTATAACCCTGTTGCAGATCTTTGTGTCATCTGCAAAAAGGCATACTTTTCCTTCCAGTCCCTCTGCAATGTCACTGATGAAGACATTAAAAAGGACTGGACCCAATACTGAACCCCTCGGGTACCCCACTAGTAACCCCTCTTTCTTCAGAGTGGACTCCATTTACAATTACCTTCTGTGTCCTGTTGTGCAGCCAATGTTTTACCCAGGCTACCACCCTGGGACCCACTCCCAGGCTGGTTAATTTGACTATTAATCTTTTGTGTGGGACTGTGTCAAATGCCTTGCTAAAGTCTAGGTAGGCCATGTCCACAGCCCCTCCCATGTCTACTACTTTGGTCACCCAGTCAAAGAAATCTATTAGATTCATCTGACATGACCTTCCCGCTGTGAACCCATGCTGCCTTGGGTCCTGTGCTCCACTGGCCTCTATGTACTCAACTATTCTTTCCTTCAGAAGTGACTCCATCACTTTCCCTACCACAGAGGTCAGACTGACAGATCTGTAGTTTCGTGCCTCTGTCTTGGTCCCACTTTTGTGAAGGGGAATCACATCCGCCTTCTTCCAGTCCTCGGGTACCACACCATCCTCCCATGATTTATTAAAAAGAGTAGCCAGTGGTTTCACTAGTTCCTCCCTTAATTCTTTTAGAATTCTGGGGTGAATTCCATTAGGACCCATTGCTTTCTCCACCTTCAGTTTTAGGAGTTCTTGCAGAACCCTTTCTTCTGTGAAAGGACTGGGATTAACCCCCCCTATCAAGAGTGCTTCTGTTAATTGGATTAGGCACTTCCCCCTCCTCTTTTGTGAATACTGAGCAGAAATATTCATTCAGTATCCCTGCTTTTTCACTGTCCCCCTCTGCCCACCCACCGTTCATTCTATTCAGCCTCACTATCCCTCCCTTTGTCTTTCTACGCTCACTGATGTACCTATAAAAGGTTTTATCCCCCTTCTTAACTGAGTTGGCTATCTTTTCCTCAGTTTGGGCCTTTGCTATTCTGACTTCCCTCCCTGCTTCCTTTTGCCTTAACTGGTACAGCTCTCTGTACTGCTCCTCTGTGTTTCCTTATACTTCTGGAATGCTATCTTTTTCTTCCTGACTTTCACAGCCACCTCTTTTGAGAACCATAGTGGCTTTTTCTTTCATTTTGATTTGTTTATTTGCTTCACACAAAGGCTTGTTGCCTCTGTGATGGCAGTTTTGATGATTCCACATTGTTGCTCCACACCTCCTTCTACCCTGTTTGCTAGTGCTTTTCTGAGGCACTCTCCCATCTTGCCAAAGTCAGCCCTCCTAAAGTCCAGTACCCTCACTTTTGTATGGCTAGACTCTGTAGCTGAGTTTAACGTGAACCACACTGTTTGATGGTCACTTGTCCCCAGATGGCAACCCACTTCTAGATCTGAGATCCTCTCACTGCCCCCATTTGAGAGTATGAGGTCTAAGATTGCTCCCTCATGAGTGGGTTCTGAAACTAGCTGTCTGAGGCCTGCCACCTGTAGGGCATCAAGAATGGCCCTGCTCTTGGATGTGGCTGCAGCAAATGTGCTCCAGTTTATATCTGGCATATTCAGGTCTCCCATCAACAGTATCTCCCCTTTCTCTGCCATTCTAAGAATGCCTTCTATCATATCCTTGTCCATTCCTCCCGACATGGGGGTCTGTACGCAACCCCTGTGCGGATTGTGGTGCCCTTTCCAGTCTCCAAGGTGACCCACAGTGCCTTCTCTCCTCCTGTTTACTCTTTTTGTTCAGTTGCTTTTATCCCTTCCTTTACATGAGAGCTACTCCTCCCCTCTTCTCCCTGCCTGTCTCTCTTGTAGGTTATGTACCCTGGTATGTTAACATCCCAGTCATGGTTCTCTGTGTACCATGTTTCTGTGACTGCTATGATATCCAGGCATCCCTCTTCCATCAAGGCCACCAGCTCAGGGAGCTTGTTGCCCAGACTACGGGCATTGGTACTCATTACCCTCCATTTCCTGATGGCCTTACTCCCTTTTGCTCCATCCCTGTCCTTCTTGCCCTTGTCACTTTCTCCATTTACCCCAACCCTTCTCCCGATTGACACCTCTATGTTGGTGTTTGCCGCACTTACTACTGTGATTATTTGGGGGGCTAGGATTTCCCTGCTCCTTTCCAGTGCCTCCCCCCTTGGCTAGTTTAAATGCTTGCCTGTCACCTAGAATCCTGGTTCCCCTCCCGGACAGATGCAGCCCATCATGCCAGTCTAGGCTTGCATCACTCCAGGTGGGCCCCCAGTCTCCAATGAAGACAAATCCCTGAGCTCCACACCAGTTTTTCAACCACCGATTGAATCCCATGGTGTGGAACACCCTAGCCTCTCCTATGCCATAGATGGGCAGCATCTCCGAGAAGGTTACCGTGCATGCTACTTGACTAAGGCCCCTCCCCAATTCCACAAACTCTTCCTGCACTTCTCTAATCCCTTTCTTAGCCAGGTCATTTGTCCCTAGGTGGACAATGACATCTGGCTCCCTCTCCTGTGCAGCTGCTCCGGCAATTCTGAGGATTCACTCCCTGTCCCTCCAAGCCATGGCACCAGGCAGGCACCTACCTCCTCTCCTTCCTCCCCAGTTCTACCTTCCCTAACAATGGAGTCCCCCACCAGGAGTTGTTTCCTTCCCCTGCAGCGTCCCCTGCCATCCTCCTGTGGGTCTCCTTTGTGGAGGTTCCCAGCATCTTCCTTGGTCTCCACTGCGGGTGCCTCCATAGAGGAACCACACTTTGCCAGAATGGCATAGGAATTGTGGAGAGGTACAACTGGAGGGATGCGCCTCTGTTCCACCACCCTCACCCTCCCTGAGCCCGCTGTGGTCCAACCACTTCTCTTTCTTGGCAACCTCTGAGGCAACAGCAGTGGCACTGGTGATCCCTGGATGGAAGAGAAGGTCCCACAAATCCTGGCCAACTCAGTCTGGAGATGAGCAACCTCCTCCCTCAGCCCAGAGAGGTGCCTGCAGATGGGACAACACCGCATCCTCCAGAACGTCTCCCAGAAGACTGCTGCTCCACAGCTACTGCACTGCACCACTCCAATCATGTCTTATTTCTGGCCCCTTAACTGTTTGCAATGCTTACTCTTTCCTCTGTTTTTTTTTCTCTCTCTCCTTACTTTCTGCCTGTGTGCCCTTTAAGCTCCTGATTGTCCTGTTCTGAGACAAGAATATCCTAGATTTCTCAGTAGATCACTTACTTGCTCAGAGGAAGACCTCCAGCAGCTAGAGGGGGCCAGAGAGCTACTCTTGCCCTTCTAAGATGGTGGGTCTTTGGTGGTTCTGTGATCACCCACTTCCTGCTCCCAAACAGGAAGTTCCTGTTGTCAGTCAAATCCTGTGCCTATAAAAATAGAACTAGCTTTGGGTGGGGGTAAGGAGGGCAATATAGTCCCAGCAGAGAAGTCCAGTCACACAGCAGTCCTTTCTTCTGGTGTCTTCTGCCAAGCTATTAGCAGAATCTTTCTAAGGCAGTCTTTAAATGTAGCTTCCTTCTAGCTAAGCCACTCCCCCTACTTACTAGATCTTTCTACAAGTAATTTAAACCTCACAGCTATTAAGTCCTTTCAATCACCTGGGATTTACACCTAGATAACTGTTCAGATACCCATTCAGTTCAGTTAACTCAGACAAACACACACTTTTTTTTGTTTTGTTTTGTTAGTTTTTTTTTTTACCCTAAATTAAAGGTCCAAGTACAAAAGTTCTTCTCGTTTAGTCCCAGCAGAGAAGTCCAGTCACACAGCAGTCCTTTCTCCTGGTGTCTTCTGCCAAGCTATTAATATGGCCTTTGATCCCTTATTGGACAAATACTTGAATGGTGCCTGCCTGTACCTTAATCATGAAACAGAGGGGCCCTTCCTCACTTGGTAACAGAACATGCCATATCTGATGCCTGGTGCATTGTAGACCCACACGGGAGTGACTATATAATCAGGTTGGCGAGAGAGGGGCAGAAACTGCAAAATGAAGAACAAAAAGAACCCAAAGAAAAAAAGGACGAGACATGCTGAAAATGTAAAAGAGGGTATGAAAGCATGGTTTCTATCATTTAAAAGAGCCTTGTTGGACTACTCACAGAAACAGGCTCAGAGAACTAAGACAAGAGTGGAAAGAGGTATCACTAATTGAACTATCAGCCCTGGGTATGTACAGTTTTTTTGTACCTTTTTCCGTGGGGCAATTGTAAACTTTGTGTTTGAGGTGGTGGTGGGGGGTTGAAGATATACATTTACTTACAAGACTTTGGGACTTTGGTTATTTATGTGTTCAGAGCTATAGTCTAGTAGGGCTGTTACATTGTTAATTTTTAAAGATCAAATACATATTTTTAATAAAAGCTTGAATTCACTTGAATTCAAGTCCTTGTATCATGATTAGTGTTTCCTGAAAATTTCATGCTGTTTGGTTCTGTGGGTTTCTTTAAATTAACATTTGTTAATGTGCCCTGCAGCAACTGAAAACAGTGAAGTTTTTTCTGTCCCTATCAGTGAGGCCTGTACAGCAATGACATCATTTTGGCCTAGTTGGCTGCTTCAGCAGTTAAGTTCTTCATTGACTGAAGAAGCTGTTGCACTATCCAGTCAGAGCAGTCTGTAGAGCTAATTGTTTCCTCTCCAAGTTTTTTTACAAACCCATCTGGTTTGTTTAGATAGATTAGCTTAAAATCTATCATTCTGTTCTTATAAAAAGTTGATCATTTGAGTTTCAGTGTTGAACTGAAGTAGTATGAGTTTGTGTGAGAAATCACCTTGTCTATATCACAGCTGTTAGTTCTTTCTCATCAAAATATTGTTTTCTGTCTATATAACACAGGGTTGTTTAATTGATATAAAATAAATCTAAATTTTGTTAAGTCATAGAAGTAGTTTGATGTAGCCTCCATAAATAGGTTCATGTAAGAACATTTTTATGTCAGATTGACAAACAGGTGTCTGCCACACTCTGCTATTTCTGGAACATGTACTGTATGGATACATTTCAGTTCTTTGAGGGTTTCTGTGTGACAATACATCATGTATGTGTATAACTAGAAATACTATATGGCTTTCTGATGCTGCTGTCCCCTGCCCGACAGTTAAGGAGGCAGCAGTCTGTTGTCCCCTTTCCCCTGTCCTACAAGCCCCCTGTCTCCTGCCTCCATTTAAGGCTGCTGCACCTCCTGCCTACTGTCTTCTCCAAACAGTCAGGGCTGCTGCACCCTGCTGCCTCATGCACAAACAGTTGAGGCTGCTGCACCCTGCTTCCCTATGTCCCCACCCCCTCAGTCAGGGCCAATGCACCCTGTTGCCCCCGTGTTCCTGTCTCCACAGTCTGGACTGCTGTGATCTGCTAAGCCCTAGAGTCCTGGGTCCCCTGCCTTTATAGTTGGGGCTGCTGCACCATGCTGCCCCAGGGCACCAGAGGTGGGGTATTTGGTGTACCTGCTACCCACTTCCATTGTCCCACCTGGGCAAGGCTGCTGCACTACACACACTCTGTCCCACAGTCAGGGCTTCTGTACACTGATGCCCCCCATGCCCTGACACATAGTCAAGGCTTCTGCACCATGCTGCCCTCTGTCTCTGCCACCACATCCAAGGCTGCTGCACCCTGTGCCTTTCTATACAGTCAAGGCTGCTGTGGCCTGCTGTGCCCTAGAGCTCCATGCCTCCACAGTTAGGGCTGCTGCATCATGTAGCCAATTGCCATAAGACAACACAGGGCATGTGCTGCCCCATCCCCTGCCTCCACAGTTGGGGCAGTTTCTCTCTGTTGCCCCTGCCATCAGAGTCAGATCCTTTGCTACACCCTACTGCCCATGTACCTTGTCCCAAACAAGCATATCTGCTGTACCGTGTCCCACAGTTTGAGCTGCTGTACCCTGATGCCTTCCCTGTCTCCTGCCCAAACTGTCAGGACTACTGTACCCTGCTACCCTCTGTCCACCACCATAAAACACAAGATGAAAGTATTTTTGTGTTTCCTTTTTAGCAGTTTGGGCAGTGTACCAAAGGATCTGACTCTGGTGGCAAGGAGCAACATGGTACAGCAACCCTAACTGTGGAGGCAAGAGGCTATATGGTGCAGCAGGGCATAGTGGTGGCAGGAGACAGAGGACAGCATGATGCATGAGCCTTCACTGTGAGGCAGGACACAGTGGTGCATCAGGGTACAGCAGCCCTGACTGTGAGACAGGGTGCATGTGGTGCAGAGGCCCTGCCCATTTGGGGCAATGGAAGTGGGTAGCAGGGAGCAACAAAAGCATGCATCAGCCCCAACTGTGGAGGTAGAGGCCATGGGATGCTATTGCTTAGCAGTGTACAGCAGCACTGTTTGTGGAGACAGGAACAGGGGGCAACAGGGTGCATTGGCCCTGACTGTGGGTCTGGGGGACAGAGGGAAGCAAAGTGCAGTAGCCTCAACTGAGGGGAAAGAGACAGGGACATCAGGATGCCATACAGTATTTCTAGTTATATACATGATGTATTTTCACACAGAAACCCTCAAAGAACTGACATTTAGCAGAGTGTGGCAGACACTTGTTTTTCAATCTGACATGAAACAAGAATGTTCTCATATGAACCTATTTATGGAGGCTACATCAATGACAAACACTCCTAATAATGAACAAAGCTGAGATTTATTTTATAGCCATTAAACAACCATGTGTTATATAGCTAGAAAACAATGCAGAGTTTTGATGAGGAAGAACTGACAATTGTTATACAGACAGGGTGATTTTTCTTATAAACATTCATACCACTTCAGTTCATCACTGAAACTCAAATGATCAACTTTTTATAAGAACAGAATGATAGATTTTAAGCTAATCTATCTAAACACAAATCAGATGTGTTAGTAAACAACTTGGAGAGCCAACAATTAGCTCTACAGATTGTTCTGACTGGGAAGTGAAACAACTTCTTCATTCAATCAGGGACTTAACTGCTGAAGCAGCAGGCTAGGCCAAAATTATGTCACCGCTCTGCAGGTCTCACTGATAGGGACAGAAACATCTTCACTGTTTTCAGTTACTGCAGATCACATTAACAAATGCTGATTTACAGAAAACCACAAAACCAAACAGTACAGTATTTTCAGGAAACGCTAATAATGACACATGGACTTGAATTCAAGCTTTTATTAAAAATATGAGAAAAACATTGCATTTGATCTTTAAGCTGATGTCTTGAACTACAGAAGTGGCACTCCATGGGCCTCTCATTGTTAGATGTAACTCAATGTAATAACCAGATGCTAGGTAAGCAATATAACATGACAGGGTGTGCATTATGGTGAAATAATCATACACCTTAAGTGTGTTGTTAGGCACGAGGTACAGCTGAGTGCCATTAAGTGCACCTGAGAAGTGTGATTATTGCACCATAATGGCACACCTTGGAGTGTCTTATTGCTGTTGTAAAATGGCATATACATATTTGACTCAAAAATGAATGAAGATAAGAAGAAAATAAGTAAAAAGATAAAGATTGGACCTTTTATTGAAATATGCTTCCATTTTAACTTGAATACAAAAAATAGTTCCTATTCTGGAAATTGAGGAGTTAGCTAAAAAATATAAAACAAAATGAAAACCATGCGTGGCACACATTTTTCCAAGAAAAAAAAAAAACACATTTTACCTTGCATTTCAGATCAGTACAAGTACTGATTTTAATGGAAATGTGTTCAAAACTTTGAACCTGCCAGGTTGCTTTTTTTGGGGGGTGGGGCGGGGATATTGATTTCAGCTGAAAGCACCCCTTACATGATTAACATGTATGTGCTTCTATAAACTTCAGGAATTTATCTGAGTACTGAGTGGAAGAGAGAAGGGACCGGGGGGACATGATAGAGGTCTTCAAGTACATGAAGAGGGTAAATAGGGGAGGAACAGTCAGGGTGCTTTGAAGGAAGGAGGAGGGGGCCACTAGAGGGCATGGGTGGAAGCTGGAGGGGGGAAGATTCAGGGGAGAAAGGAGGAGGTGCTACTTCACTGAGAGGGTGGGTGGAGCCATGGAATGCACTGCCGTGGGGGCTGGTGGAGGCAGAGACAGTGGAGGGGTTCAAGAGGGGCTGGGACAGGTACAGGGGAAGGGTTCTGGAAGCAAAATCCAATGCAGCAAGAATATCTGGAACTGGGAAGGGAGAAGCCAGAGAAGGCGAGAGGGGCAGCAAGGTCAGCACCCAGGGTGGGGGCTGACCAATTGAGCAGACTCGAAAGACCGTTAGGCCTATTCTGCTGGCATTTTAGTATGTTAGTACTTTGGAACTGCCTCTGCCTATGTAACTGTATTTTCCCACCTTTTCTTTTACTGTTTCACTTTTCTTGTCTCACGTTTTCAATATTCGTGTTTGTGTATAGGGAAGCATACACTGTTCTTTATAGTGTACGAACAAATCCTTCCCTCCCAGTGGCTGACTCTACAAGATGATCTGTTTTCTGGATCCCCACACTGCCACACTAACAAATAGAAACAAAAATAAAAAATGGATGCCCATATTCACCTGCACTGTGACCTCTGACATTTTCTTAAGTATCTCCCACCCCTGCCCCATTCAGGCACATTTGTATTTTTGCTTAGACCATTACAGCAGGCTAGAAACAGAAACAAAAGGGAAGATTGAGCCCTGTGGAATCCAATCAGACAATCCTCCTCTGACTCTGGTTCTTTGATTACAGCCACCCATTTACATTTTGGTCCTCCAGAAGGGTTAAGTATTTTTACAGTTACCGACTTGTTGAAAACACAGTTCACAATCTATGCTTTGTGACATCTGTAGTGCAGCAGAATGAAAAGTCATTCTGCTGCACTATGAATGTCACTACTGCTGCAGAACAACATTTTTTATTCAACTGAGTTATATGCAGAACTACATTCTACCATACACTATAAAGTATTATTGTCTACTTTCTTCATCCTGTTTTTTTTTTCTTCACTGTCTTTCCCCACATTCAACATATGGAATGTTTACCATGGAACACATGGATTTAAAATTGTGCTCAGTTCCACTGGCAGAATGTTCTTCTCCCGACATACTGTACACACACACACACACACAACAAAGGCCTCTTGTGGAGCCAGAGACTCAATTATATCTCGGTCAGGGCAAGCAGAATAGATTTCCCTGATAAGCAGGTAAAGATAGAAGGATGATTTTTCATTGTCAGCAAAGAAACACTTGTAATGAACAACTATGAACAACACTTAATGTTTCTAATTGTTTATGTGTATAAGGAGACTATGATGATCAGGGAAACAACATTTTATTATTTGTGTTTTTTATATAAGTTAGTTTTAATTTTAGGGTCCAGCTGAAAGTTGTTACTGTCTAAGGGTAGCAGTGATGTTTGTGATGGAAGATAAGTTCTGGTTGTAGGGGGACTGATGGAAGATAGTTTTGGTTGTAGGGGGACTAATTTGCTCATTGTGTGATGTAGCTACTAACAAATCCAGTCAGGCTAAGGATCAGGATGACTGTGCATTATGATCTAATAATGCACAGTCACCTGACTGGTTTTACCCAATTAAAGTTCTTTGATTTTTAGATTGATTTTATAAAGACATACAAATGATTCCATCAGCAGTGCAAATAGAACAGTGAAGGAACAATTAGCCCACAATGCACAGTGTAAAAGGGAGCCACCCACCTCATGTGAGGTACAACAGGGATGGCCAAAGGGAGCCACTCACCTCATGTGAGGCATGACAGGGATGGCCAGGAGGGGACCCAGTTAATGGGATATCCTGGGATCTGGTGGAAATCTAGTTCCCACCCAGTTCAATTTCAGAACGTTTCCAATTTGGACAACATATGACAGTGCTGTCTAGAAGGATGGAATGACATGGGGCCATTATGGGGCAGTCCATAGCAAGCTGTGAATGTCCCCCCAACCCCCATACTCCACTGTAAGTGACGAAAGGTCATAACTGATAATCCACAGGGAAGGATAGTGTTTGTAATGGTCCAAATGGTAGCACACAGATACCCACCAGGCAATTTACAGATTAGGAAGAAACAGAGGTGAACCAGTACTGGAGATGATGATTAGAGGAGAAATGGCCTAATTCCAACCCTACCCATCACAGTAGGTCATTTTTGTGCCATGCTTTTCCTAGGAGAAAGGGAAGGAAATGCTTAATGTAACAGCCCCTTGACTGGGCAACTGGATAGTAGTGAGGGAGACTCTAATTTAGTACATCTGAGTGGTTAGAAAGGTGATGCCTGTCTGTTGGGCTTAAACATGTGGTCCTATTATGCCTGTGTTGATGAATTATTGAGAATTTAAAGGGTGGGGGATGCAATACTATTGTATGTTTGCATGACATATGTTGGGGTACACTACTTACCTGTCACACTAGATCATCAAAGAGTAGATGTACCCTACTGGGTGTATAAGGGGCCCCAACCTCTTAAAGCTGCAAGTATCGTTCAACCAAAAATACCACCAACAGGTTAATCTGGTTCAAGGACCGGATACCTCAAGAGTCCCTAGTGTGGAAGTCGTGAGATGTAAGTAGTGTTTACAGGTTTCATGGTTGCTGTTGTGCTTGGAGATTATGTAATGCCTGGGTTATATGCAAAGAGTGCTGAGGTTGAGACATTGCATGAATTGAACTCTATGTAGGCAGGAAGACAAGGGATGGGACAGACCAGTCAAAGCAAGATATTAAAGCTGCTTGTTTTAGAAGATACCAATGGGAAAATGAGACTAAACCTCAAACATGGTAGACAAGGAAACTATAGTTCTGTCCTTTAACATAAACATATCAAATGGTACAAAATAATATGAAAGATAAAAATGGATGCCAGGCCAGTGGTTTGGTGGTAGCTCTGCTGCACACCACAGTGGTGACTCAGGATTGGAAGTGATCTAGGGTTGCTGGGGGAAGGCTGGGGGGGGGGATTGAGCATCCAGTGGACTTCTCCTGGGGAGGGAGGATGGCCGTTTCCACTGAATGACTACCACCAGGTGGAGGCCTGGTGGTAGTGTGGGACTGAAAGAGAAGCGAAGAAGAGTGGAGCTATGGGTTCCACAGCATGCACTTGCCTCCACACTCATATGCCAGTGTACCGTCCCAGTGTAGTGTTCAGGGAGAAAATAGGTAGAAAATGGTAGGTAAGGGAGGCATACATGATGCTCTGCATGCTGACCCCCATCTGCTGCACCACCAGGACCCTGCTGGCCAGGATGATGGATTTGTATCTCAGGGGATATGGCCCTCTCCCTCCTGACCCCACCATGGGGGGCAATCCATGCAGGTTACTTGAGCTGGACAGATAAGGCTAGGGAGGTGTGAGACTGTGGGGGTCAGCAGGGACAGGGCAAAAGGGAGCTCAGCCTGCCTTGACCAGGAGGTACAAAATGTATATGGAAGAAAAATCAAAGAGGAACATAAGGACATACAGTAGTCTTTATTCAAGAGATGCATCTTAACATGGAAGAGAGTTGAAAAGTGGTGAAACTTTGCTACAACAAAACATATCATTCCATACATGGATCAGAATGGAGAAGAGGGGTTATCATTCTGCAAGTACAACATGTGCAAGGAGATGTGGATGATTCAGAAAAAAAATTAAACAGTATATCAGATATCTGGACGGCAGTTGTATAATTGTTATTTTATATTTACGATTATTTCAAGTTCAAGTTTCAAGTTTATTGTAGGAAAACTCCATTGAGCGAGCTCATTAAGAAGGAGATCCTAGTACAACACAGGTGTACAACAACAGGTTTACAAAATAAAAGGAACATACTTTGAATAAGACAATGGGTTTCATACATCACAAACTACAATCACAGTAAAAACAGGTCCTGGTGATAAGATAGAGCAGCAATGAAGTAATTTACATAATGCAACAATGTGACAATCTGCGGTAGGATGCATAAGACAATGGGTGTAGTACATAACAACATACTATCACAGTGAAAACAGGTTCTGGCAACAAGATAATGCAATAATGAGGTAAATTACATGATGCAACAATGCAACAATCTGCAGTAGGATGTAGAGAAGCCAAGGAATTCAGCAGAGGAAGGGGACAGGACAAAAGTGAGTAAGGATGTGAAATAGTCAGTTAATAGGGAGGGGAGTGCTACAGGAGAGTGTAGGAGACTTAGGCAGTGACAGGATAATACATGAGACAGGGCCAGAGGGGAAGGTTAGAGAAAAAGGGGGGGAGAAGAAGAGGGATTTAGAGAGCTAAGCCCTTGGGTATTTGCAAGGATCCATGAAGAATCTGGAGGCGAGTGACTTGAAGAAACTAATAGTGACCAGGCTGGTGAGCTTGAGTACCATTTGAATGCTGTTCCAAGCCACAGGGAGAGAGTGCGATATAGCTCCCTGCTGAGGGAGGTTCTAGTTCTGGGGATATCCAGGAGGAGGAAGGAAGAATTCCTAAGGGAATAAGTGCAATGTGAGACATGGACAAGAGAGGAAATATGGTCTGGGAGTTTATTATGCAGTGCTTTGAGTGTCCATGTACCAAGGTGCAGCAGTCTTCTAGTGGCTAGGGATGTCAACCCAGCAGTAGAATATAGGTCATAGTGACAGGTTCTGGGGTGTGCGTTAGTAATAAAATGAAGGGCATGGTGGAAGAGGACATCGAGCCTGTGGAGTTTGGTAGCTGAAGTGCAGTTGTATATTATATCACCTTAGTCTAAGAGCAGAAGGAATGTTGCCTGGACGAGACTGAGTCTGATCTCGGGTGAGAAGAGGATTCTATGTCTAAAAAAGAAGCCTAATCTGGCTTTAAGCTTGATGGAGAGATTATCAATGTGGATGTTGAAGGATAGTTTGTTGTCGATCCAGACTCCTAGGTATTTGAACTTGTCGACAACTTCAAGTAGTTCTCCTAAGAAGTTTTGACAGTTCGAGGATGGACTTGGTCCTGAGTGGGGAGGAGGGAGGAGGGTTGTTATTGTGGAGGAAGTACATTACCTTAGTTTTCTTAGCATTGAACAAAAGATTGACACAGGTAAGATTACATTCAAGCAGAAGGAAGTTGGTTTGGAGCTCTTCACGGACATCAAGAAGCGAGGGCTTGGAGTTGTAAAGTACAGTATCATCTACGAAGAAGTGCAGTTTTGAGTTAGTGATACTGAAATTAAGGTTGTTGATGTAGATGGAGAAGAGGATGGGGCTGAGTATGGATCCTTGGGGGACACCTTGTGTGATGGGAAGGGGGTTTAAAAGGAGTATATTAGGAGTATAGGCAACCTCCTGAAGAAGTCTTATATTAATATGGGCAAAATGTTCACGAAGCAAGCCAAACTGAATGTTGCAATAAAAGTTATAGAAACAACTACATCTGTAAGTGTCAGCTGGCTTTGTGGATTTAGAGTGCACCTCCCTCCCCAGATATCTCATATATTATGCAAGCATTGGGGTGGCAGCCCATTACCTACATTATCCTGTGCACTTTCCCATACTTTTATAAGGACTCTTTTTTTTTTTTTTAATTAAACAAAGTCAGAGTTGAAGGAAGTCATCTTGTACAAAACAGAAACAGCCATGAGGCTATTAAACCTGAACAAATATGAAGGAAAGGAAGAGCAACTGAATTATTAGCCTGAAAGCTAAGACAACAGCAAAAGGCGACACAAGTTATGCAAGTGGAGCATCGATATAATGGCACTACAACAACAAGAGCACCTCAAATAGGAGAAACATGCACAGCTCATTATTCAGAATTATGCAGAGCTCCTCTGCCCATGCCTCTGGAGACAAATGTGACCATTTCTTGAAAGGAATAATGCCACCACTAACCAGAAAGACAAAATTGGGAGAACTCTGCTATGTGATCTCTGAGTTAAAAGCAGACAAAAGTCTGGAGATAGACAGTTACACTGGTGAGCTATATAAATGTTTTTTTTTTGTTTGTTTTTGGAATAAATGCTGGCCCTTCTGTTGCAGGCTTTTAATGAGATTTTGAAGCAAGGAAAACTCCCTCCTACATGGGCTCAAGCTATGACATTAGACATCTACAGAGAAGGGAAGAATACTTTGAAATGTGAATCTTACTGAGCCATCTTGGTATTACACTTGGGCCACTATAATTCCCTGACACTAAGAGAAAATTCTTCTAGATATTATTAACCTAGATCAAACTGGATATGTTAAAGGAAGAACGTTCCAGAATAATACTAGGAGGGCTCTACATTTTCTGAATTCTCCAGGCCACTTGCAATAACAGATACTCCTGTCGAAATGGTAAAACTGGATGTGAAGAAGGCAAGGATCTACCTTATGAGAACACTGGAGAAATTTGGGTTTGCAAGGAAGTCCATACAACCCATCCATGGGATTTACTTCTCTCAACAGTCAAGCGTGAAAGTCAATGGTTGTGTTTCCACCAGATTTGATCTGTAGAGAGACTCTAGATTGGGTTGCCCCTTTTTGAAAAGGGTTCTATGTGACAACTGTGACGTAACAACAGTGATTATAAAAACAGTCAGTGCACATCACCAAAAAGCAAAACAGCAAAGTGCACTATGGTGAAACACAAAACTGTGATGGCTCCTTACCTTATGTGCAGGGGGTGACCTGTACTTACTTTTTATGCAGGGTGCTATGCTCCCCAGTACCCCCCCATTAAAAATATAATCAACTTGGGGGGTGACAACAGGGGATAGGGGAATCCTCAGAAGGGTTGCTACTCTGGGTGGGGCAACCCGCAGGTGGGAGGGAACAAAGTTGGGAGGGCAGGGGAAGGGAGTTAAAAAATGTAAAAAAAAATATATATATATATATATATATATATATATATATATATAGGCATGTATACAACACTTGAGAGAGCAAGTGTGACATGCGTATACAATACTTGAGAGAGCAAGCATGACATATATTACCTGAAAAAACTTTGCTCAATGCTCTTAATGCTTTGTTTTCAGTGTTTACATATGGTAGTAGTATAATCCCAAATATAAAGATAGTTAATCATTTATATGTTTTACAAATTGGGACTGTAAGTTATCATATGCAAATATAACGTGAATAACAGGGTGTCCATAATGTCATATTTTCTGTTTTTAACAATAAAGTATACAGTATTTGAAGTCACAATGCCTATGTCTTCTATTTAGGTACTGTAATATGCAACATTTCATCCTTTGTTTTTAATCCATACTTGTGGGGCATCACTGAACCATTCATCTTAGGATACCATTATATCCCAAACCCGAACATGTTACAGCTTAGCTATGTCTTATATCTGTTTGATTTCCTGGACCACCTTTGTTGTACAACTATGCACCCATATGTGCTTAAGAGAGACACCCACTAATCTCCCAATTAATAAGGATATTTTAGTTTTAAACAACTTTTTTCTAATGTATAATGTGTGTAACATGGACACCAGTATAATAATGTCACATTATCAAACCATAACATGCTGACTGTGATTAAATTAGGCACTTCTCATAACTGTGATATATAAACAACAAAACTTACAAGACATTTATAAATCTTACATACATTTAAATATTCTATTTATGTATATCTGCTTCTTTACATGGATTGAATCTCACTCCTGAATTATACAAACATATGAACATACAAATTAGCTAGCAGAAGAAAGACATTTGGGTAATAGAGTCTGCTAGTATTTGAGACATATCGGGCAAAACAAAGGCAAAAAAGAGGTAAGATTGTCTTGAATACTGTTTGCTACAAAAGGCACATCTGCTACAATGTCCCTGCAATAAACATTCACTGAAACAGTCAAACGGGCATACAATTGAAAAGAAGCACCCTAAAATGCCCCCAAAATAATATAAGTCAGGGAGACTCTGTGGCAGACATAGTGATCAAAATCCTAAGCAAAGAAAACATTTTTTTTGCATCAGTATTTCCCCCAAAACCTATACTGTGCTTAATATTTGGCACATGGGACACCAAACACTTACAGAAAATCACAGGCCTCCACTAACAAATTATTTAAAAAAATAAAAAAATTCAACATAAAAGAGAAGCTTTTGCATATCCATTTTAAACTGCAACCGGCATTTGGGGACAACAGATGCAAACAAGCTAATGAAGGCAATAACATTACCCAGACATATGTTAATTATGAAAAACACCACCACTATGGTGTCTTTGTAATGAAAAATCACAAAAATGGTCAAACAAGCATAAACATTAAGAGAAACACCAAAACCAAAAAAAAAAGTTGTATAAACTGATGAGCACTGCAGTTAATATCCTGGGTCAGAAAAACATTTTGTTTTATTCAGTTCTCTCAAATGGTCACTATGTCTAACATGTATCTTATTCAAGAGCTAACAAAACAAACATAAACTTATACTTTCCTTACTAATATGGAGTATTTACTTGTTTTCTTTATGGTTGTAGTAAGGCTATGGAAAATTAAATAAACCACTAAAATGGAAGAGTATTCTCAGAAATAACATGCCATGCAAAGTACAGCACCATTATGGTGTCCCAGTAATGCACAAAGAACAGTACAACAAATGTGCTATAATGATGATCTTCTTGCTGAAAAAATAACAACACATTACACAACCCACCCTGAAATACTTAATGTTGGTCTGTGATAATCTCCATTACTATTTTTATATTCCCTGTTACTTTTTTAATGAAAAGAGCCTGTGCTGCTAACGAGCAGCACATGGGACTACAAACATAGTTTGGTTTACTTTGATGCCTTTATTTTCCATGACTACAGTTAATGACAAATTTTGAAAAGATTGCAATCCAAATGTAGTTTCATTAAGTCCATTTCAGATGCTAGTCAATATATGTAGATATGGTGGCTATTGGTTTGCTGTTTCCATACCTTCTTCTTGGACAGCATTACAAAAAAAACTCAAATTGACCTCATTAATAACTATATCTCATTTTAAACTAGATCTTAAAACTATGACACATGAATGTACCTGCTTCTCCTGAATGTACTGCTTTGTATTTACTGGATCTTTTACAAATTGAATTGTTGTACTTATTGTATGCACACATCTGTTTTTACAATGTTATCTGTTACATAGCATGTTATTATTGTGTCTTGTATTGTCACTTCATGTTAGATGCAGTTGTAAATGAGAGCTTGCTCTCAGTTTTGCTTTCCAATAAATTGAATTGATGTACCTATGTTTTCATTTTAACACAAAAAACACCCACAAAGTTAGCCCTTAGTTTCTCCCTTATTTTCAAACATGTAGCAGAGTCATAAACACCACAAATTCTTCTTGGATCAGTAAGCTGCAGAAGGGCTGTATGTGCACGATGTCCCTAGCTTTACAGCAGTGCCAAACAATCTAAACAGGATTAAATGTATACTACTAGTTTTCTGGACTAGAAGTTCACTCACTGAACCCCAGATAACATGCATCACAATAGGACAGCACACAGGCAGCAACATTTTGGGAAGCAAGTACTGATTCCCTGCAGTTCCTCCACTTAAAGTAACTGGGGCATTCTGGTGGAAGAAAATGATGAAAAACAGCACACAACTGTTAAAAACAATAAGCACTTGCAAATATAATAAAGTATACCATGTTTGTGGACAGAACATGATGAACACCATGTGTGCTGCACATTATGGAGGCTTAGAAGGTGTAAAAAAACAAGTGCTAGGTCCATTTAATTTTTTAGTGCAGTGGTATAAAATAAGTGATGTACTCTGCATTAATGAAGTCTAAAAGTATAGCTGAGAACATTATTGTAATAGACAAATTGTATACTTTGTAAAGTGATTTTCAGCTATGTCACAAAATGGAGGGCATTTTAAGGCAGACTTCTGATGTTTCAGCAGCTGTCACTAAAAATTAAAGACTCATCAGACAGAAATGTTATGGTTATTATCTCTTTGGTAAGATTACAAAAAAAGGAAGAAATGGCAACAATTTATGAGTTGTTAGCAATGTTAGGGTATGGTGCATTGTAGGAAACATGCCTATATATATATATATATATATATATATATATGTATCAAAATAAAAACTCCATCAGCCAGACCTGAACCAGGGTCCACCAGCCACAGAGGAAATGACCAAAACCACTACACCAAAGGCCCAACTGGAAACTATATGGCTGAACAAACTCTAATAGCCTAATGCAGCTGTGTTCCTCACTAAAAGGCTTGCTTTATACCTACACTCGATATTCTTTCACATTCGTTATTCCCACAGGCACTTAAATTGAGTAACTCAATTAGACTGGCCCATATTACGGGATACCTTTGCAATGTATATCAAACCACTACCACAGGCTGCAAGAGGGGATTTTACCATCAGAAAAATAGTGATTGCCAGCTGTGATAATAAACTCAGTCTAAATGCAAACTAGAAAAGAATGTGTTTATTCTTAGAACAGACACTAGCAACTTCTGGTCTTTTCTAAAACTCATCTTTTATAATATTTTATAGTGCTTGAAACGATATTTTGAAAACTATAACAGATGAACTGTTAATAATAGAAATTTAAGGGTTTTTTTTGTTAAAGATGGACTCTGGCCAAAAGTGCTACATTGCAGAATTAGAATAAGCATACCCCAAATAAATCAAATCCCACAAATTAGGTTTCTACGTTACTTCATTTTAAAGTTATGAGTTATTTTGTAACCCTGATTTCACTACCTGTTCAAAAAAAGTCAGCTTCAGTGAAGCGCTGCTGATGATGTCATCTCCTGAACTCACAGTCTAGTGCTCCCTGTCAGTAAGCTTATACAGTAGGACCTGTTTTTCCACAGTTTAAAGTGATTTATGGAAGGTTACCATAGCAAATGGGCATAGTAACCTGTAGGAGTATTGGATCAGTATCCTACAATTCAAACTGCCAAAAAGTACTGTTTTCCATTAAAAACAATCCTTTTATTTCAGTGCTTCATTTTATTTGCAGAGCCTTGCCCCTTTTTATGTTGTCTTGTGCACGTGCAAGCAACATATTGTGGTAGCTTGGAATAGCAGGTTTTGGAGGTGCGGTCCTGTTATGGCCAAATGCCCCCACTGCTTCTGGGGGCTTGTCTCTGTGTCATCAGTAAATGCACACACTGTCAATGACAGCAGTTGAAAAGCATGCCAACTTGAAACAGTTTCACTGCTGCAATGAGGGAGTGACCCCTCATTGCAGGGCATGCCTTCCTTGGTGTAACATTTCAATAAACATGGCAGTGGCTGTCGCTGTCCGCCTCTCACAGTCCCCATAAAAGCCGATGTTGGGGCTGCCCAATCCCACTGTCAGCATGCCCCCCTCCCCAGTTCATTTGCTGATGGGGGAACCCAATCTCCGTCTGCATAATGTCCCCCGTACAAGTTGTTTGTCGAGGGGGGTGCCCAATCCCTGTCAGCTCCAGTCCCCCACCAAAACATGCAGGTAGCATGCTGGGAGCCCAACCCAGTATGCCAAATGTACCTGTAAAAAAAGAAAACCTTCCCGCGATGTTTTAATTTTTTTTACCTGTAAAGTAGAAAACGGTCCCTTGCTGTCGGCAGCCCCCTTCCCCAACCCGCACCCACCCTCTGTGCACCCCATCTCCTCACACCCTCTCACCCCATACTTACCTCCGGAGCCCTGTGCAATGATCTTCGGTGGACCGTAAACACGTCTGCACTCTTCAAAGCCGACCACAAACTGAAGCAATGCCAGTAAGCTGTATAATGGCATAAATGGGGGGGGTCAACTTAGGTGGATATCTTGGGCATTTTTGCAAATTTTGGCATCACATTTTCAACATGGGGTTCTTGTGACCCCACCTCATGAACTCAGTCACTGTCATTTTGTTGTTGGGTCCCGAAAGGTGATTTTGCGGTCACTGCATGGAATCACCTTTTGGGAACTATTAATGAAATGACAGTGTCACAATTCATGAGGTAGGCTCCTAAAAAGCCTATGTTGCAAATTTGGTGAAAGAATTCCCCAAAATAACTGTTACGAGCATGCATTTCGCAGTTCCCATGCACACTCATAACTTTGAGAATTTTTAATATTTTCACTCCAGATTTTCAATATTGCCATTTTTCCACACCTCCTTATGAACAGTACAGCTGTCATTTTTCACATCTGGCCCAAAATGTGTTTTCGCACATGTGGCACACAATGGTGCGGTTGCTGCGCAAAATCAATGTTTGGGACAGATTAAGAAAATCACAGTAACAGTATTCATAAGAAGAGGTCCCAAAAAGCCCATGTTGCAAATTTGGTGAAAAACTTCCCAAAAATGACTGCGTTACTGGCATGGGTTGTGCAGTTTCTATGCACACTCGTAACATCACCAGTTTTTTTGTATTTTTACCCCAGATTTTCAAAATTGTAATTTTTGCACACTGCCTGATAAACAGTATAGCTGTCATTTTTCACATCCTGCCCAAAACATGTTTTCACACCTGTGGCACACAATGGGCGCGATCGCTGTGCAAAATCAATGTTTGGGACAGATTAAGAAAATCACAGTGCCACTGTTCATGAGCAGAGTTCCCAAAATGCCTATGTTGGAAATCTGGTGTAAAAAAATCCCCAAAATAATTGCATTGCAGGTGTACGTTGCGTAGTTTCTACGCACACTTGACACTTCACCAATTTTGTTATATTTTCACTCCACATTTTCAACATTACCATTTTTTTACACCTCCTCATGAACAGTACAGCTGTCATTTTTCACATCCTGTTCAAAATGTTTTTTTGCACCTGTGGTGCCAAATGGCATAGTTGTGCAAAATCACCTTTCGGCTGACAAACTGATAGTGTCACTGTTCATGCAGTGGGGTCACAAAAAGCCCATGTTGAAAACTTGGAGTGAAAATACCAAGAAACGCCTGGGGCATTAGGCTTTCCAACAATAACACCCTACCCTGTAGGGACTGACAGGCATCAGGGGTGTGACTTGGGATTGTCAACAGTAATGCTCATGCCATTCCACCCCCCACCTTGCAGCCAGTGACAGGCATCAAGGTGTGCCTTGGACTCTTCGGCTCCAAAGTTCACCCCATCCTCCTATACTGCACCCATTTTAGCATATTTCCTTATGAAATGGGGTGAGTGTAAAGCCTGAACACCCCATGGCACACCTCGACACTTGTCGGTGTCTTCAGGGTAGGGTGAGGTGAAATGGCATGACCGTCATGGCCAATGACCCAAAGGCACACCCCAATGCCTGTTAGTTTCTACAGGGTGGGGTGGGGTTGACATTGGTTCCACGCTTCACTGCCATTCATATTATGCATCTCTCTAACTCCTGCACTACCAATGCTAGTGCCGGCAAGACAACATTCTGCATTGACAAATGCATGTTTTCTCAGTGCTGCAACCCCTAACCTTTACATCTTGCAAGGGAAACATTTTTAAAGTGATTTTGCAAGCTTTGCCATAGCAAATGGGAGTATTAAATTGTACTAACCTGTAAGAGTTGTGATTCAATCGCCTACCATTCAAACTGCAAAAAGGTGCTTTTATTTCTGTGCTCTGCTTCATTTATATAACCTACCCCCCTTTTTTATTTATTTAGTTGTTTAACCAGGAGTAGCACACTAAGCTGAAAGCTTTTTACAGGAGCGACCTGGGAGCACAGGGAAGTTAGGTGACTTGCTCAGGGTCATACAGTATGCAAGTGGAAGCTGTGGGATTCAAACCCAGGTCTGGTCTACTGGATGTCACCAGATTTGCAGCTCAGAGCCTTAAACCACTGCACAATACTGCCTCCCTTCTCAGTACTGCAACCCCCAAGTTTAACGTCATGCAAGGGAAACAAAATGTATAAGCACTGTTTTGAAACAGAGACCTTTGTTGGTCAGTCTTGGTATTGCAGACATCTACACTAGTGTCATAGGAGACTACATCTCTCAGTAAAGAAATCTTGTCAGTGAGATACTATATGCACAATGCCGTGCTTGGAAAATAAACATATGAGAGCTTTTATTATTGAAGCCACTACAGATATATGAGACTGCACCTCACAGTAAGGGAACTGGAAAACAACTTCTTATTGTACCCACAATGCCTTGCTATCTACATCTACATATTAGGTGCAGTCACCACTGCCAAAATAAGGGACTGCACCTTGGAGTAACTATCATTAAAATCACCATTATAATTTGCCCAGAAATCCTTGGTGCTGTATGTAAACCATTGACAGTTCCCTTGAATGACATCATTCTGGAGGTGTGACTGCCCAGAAAAACTGGAGGCAGGCAGAAACAAAGTGCCGATAAAACATCAGCAAAACTGACTATGAAAGATTTTTTTTTACAAAACAAATTGCAGCTTCAACATCTGAAACATGGTTGGCAATGACATACTATGTGAAAAAAGCATTTGGGGACCTTCCATAAATCACTTTAAACTTTGGAGAAACAGGTCCTATAAGCTTGCTGACAGGGAGGACTAGACTGTAAATTCAGGAGATGACATCATCATCATCAGTTCTTCACTGACACTAGCTTTTTTTAAACAGACAGTGAATTTAGGGTTGTAAAATGACTTGTAACTTTTAAACAATGTAACTTAGAGATCTCATTTTTCACATGAGGCAGATTGGGTCTATGCTGATCCAACTTCTGAACTTAGTGATACCAGAAATTTTGACCATAGCCCCACTTTAAATGAAAGCTTAGCAACCTTTCACCTTGTATAGGTCCTGATGATACAGTTCTACTGTGTCGCTACGTGTCTAAACATGTCAATATACTATGCTGTTAAAAATAACAGGACTTTAAAAATGTAGTGAACCATTTTGTTTTATACATCAGTATGTAACATTTTATTTTTTTTGTACTGATATATGGTCAGCGTAATACTGTCTTATTATTATATCTACTTAGCTAACGTTAAGCGTTTATGTAAAATAAATTAGGTCTCTAGACCTAATGGGTCCAACGGTATCTCATTTTAAACAAATTCTCTTTTGAAAAGTCTAACTCTGGAACTGATGGAGCTAGAAACTTAACTTAAAACAAAAATGAAAGCTTGGAGTCTGGTCATTAAGAATTAACTTGGATGATACTGTGTTGATACTATTGTATATGCATCAATACCGTTTGACCCTACTTTTCAGTATATTATTGATACATGTTTTTTAGTTGTTATATGTGAAAAAACATCAGATACATAGTGTCGATACATTGTAATAATGGACTGCAATGATATGATTGTTTTTGTATCAATACATAAACTTACATGACGGTTTTTAAAAAAATCACTAAAAAATGTTTTTCAACTTTTTCTGAATATTGGCGATACTACATAATATACAATTAATAACTATAGTTTTCAACTTAAGTTTCATTCTTTTTATGACCTTAATCTCTGAAAATCTGTATTTTTTAAAAATCAAGCCTGATATTAACAATTTAAATGTGGGTGAGTGGTCACTGATTTCAATTGTCCTTTACTGCTGTGGTGACATTGGTAGGAGCAGATGGCTCCCTGATATTTGTTGCACTTTTTTCAGTACTGCTGGAGGCTCTGGAATTCTCTTTTCTTGTATATCTAGGGCAATAAGCAGCCAAGGGTAAAGTATTCTACAAGAACTAGACCCACTCACCTAATTGTATATATATTGTATTTGTGATTAATATATCATCTCCAAGAACATACTGAAAGACAGATGGCCATGTTTCGTAATGTTGCTGGTCACGTTATTATGGCCTGATTTTGTGTCTTACATGTGTTCCTTATCTCAGAAACCTTTTCATGGCAAATGATCTAGTCATATAACATCGAATTTGGCAGTACAAAAGGATTGCTTGGCCCACCCATTCTGCCCAGATGTTCCATGCCTAATCTGTCTTCACAGACCCTAACTGGTCTCCAGCAACCCTGTCTATTTTCTTACACACCCCTATGTCTTTCCTATGCATGCTTGTAGCACCCCACTGTTTCTGCCTCCACAACTTCTACTAGCAATCTGTTCCAGATGTCTACCACCCTTTCAGTGAAGAAACACTTCCTCACATCTCTCTTACCCCCCCCTCTCCTGAGCTTTATCACGTTCAACCTGGTCCTGGTGCTCCTTCTCATTTGAAAGAGATGTCCCTCCTGCACCTTGCTCACCCTTGTGAGGTACTTGTAGATCTCCATCATATCACCTCTTGCTCTTCTATCTTCCAGGGTGTTTTATTTATTTATTGAAATGTTTCACCAGGAAGGACACACTGAACAACAAGTTGCTCGACTCATGGTGCATCCTGGGGGAAAGGGTAATGGAACTACAATACATACATACATACATACATACAGCAACCATTATTACAAAAAAAGTAACCGCGCTGTAATTAACAATTAATAAAGGAACATATTAAGTGTAGCATATGTACAAAATAATTACAGACTGTCTCGATGGACAAAATGTTAGATGCATTAACTTAGGATAACAACTTACGTAAATGAAGATGGGACCAGTTAACCTGAAGGAAGATCCAGGTAGGGATTATAGCAGAGGAAGAAAGGTAATGAGTCTGGAAGGAGCAGTTATTTGGAAGAAAAGTTGTTAATATATTGATAGATGTTGATGCAGGTCAGGAGGACCAGGGAGATTAGTTGTAGGTACAATTCACTGAGAGGAAATTATGTAGAGCTAAAGAGGTAGAGGAGGGGGGAGGAAGAATGATGAATCTGGTGAGGAAGTGAACTCCACAGTTTTGGGAAATGATATGAGAAGGCAGCCTGGCCTACAGTGGTAGACTGGCGAGGGACTACCAAAGAAAGGGAATCATAAGATCTAAGTGAGTGGCAGAGGGAGGGGGGACAGATAGAGAGGAAGTGAAGTAGGATGGAAGCAAACCAAACCAGAATTTTGAGAGAAATTTAGCACAATGATGAAGGCATCTATTTTTAAGTGAGGGGAAATACCAGGGAGTGGTAGAGATGACATGGTGGGTGAGAGGGGGAGAATCCAGAGTGAAGCACAGAAGGAGTTGAAGAGGGTACCCAGTGTGGGTAAGGAGGTCTTGGGAGCGGCACTATAAACTACTTCACAGTAGTCAAAAATAGGGAGGATCATCTTCTAGACAAGTTCCTGCCTGGCCGGGAGAGGGAGGCAGTTCCAGTTCCTGTATAAAGCGCCAAGCTTGGGACGTAGCTTTTTCAGGATGGTGTCCACGTGACCAGAGAAGTTGAGGTGTTGGTCAAGCTAAAAACCCAGGTATCTGAATGAGGAGGTGTCCTCAAGGGCTGTCCTGTTGAGGGTATGAAAGGAGGGCAGGAAGGGGAGCCTAGAGAGTCTCTGCCTAGCATTACTGAAGTCATGCTGAACTCTGTTTGCAACATCAGTGGGCGACTGATCTGAGGTGAAGAGGACTATGTCATCCGCATACATATGTATTGAGGTAGATGTACAAACAGATAAAAGGTCGTTGAGAAATATGGAGATATGGTTTGCATGTTGAGATCCCTCAATCTGTCCTTGTTGGGCTTCTCATGCTTCTAGTCCCCCAGTCTTATACCCATCTATTAAGTTCTCTCCTGCAGAGCATATTCTTAATACATTATCTGAATATATTTTTATTTCCCCCTTATGAGCTCTTCCACTGAATTTTGCATAGGACAAACTAGCCTTTCACTTTGGCGCTCCAGAGTACTAATGAAGGTGAGGAAGAAAATAAGGAACACATCAAAGACACAAACATCAGACCCTGATGAAGTGACCAGTAAGGTTATGAAACATGACCATCTGTCTTTCATCGTGTTCTTGGATGTAATATATTTAATGACAAATTCATTAGGTATAGAATTTGGTGGGTGGGTCTTTCTCCAATCTGCACTATGTTAGCAAGTAATCTTGTCAAAACTAACAGGATACAGGCAGATTTCGATGCCATTGCCAAGTGGGCCAAAAACTGGGATATGACGTTTAATCCTAACAAATGCGAGGTTATTCACATGGGCAGTAAAAACATCAGATCATCATATAGACTTGGAGGCATAGTATTAAGATCTGTTACAGAAGAGAGAGACTTAGGTGTGATAATTCAAACTAACTTGTCATTTAGGGCACATTGTTCATCAGCTTCAGCAAAACTGTAAAAAATACTGGGTTGCATGAAGCACAATTTTGTCAGTAAACATAATATGGTTACGCTGCCATTGAATAGGTCACTGGCATGCCTCCACTTGGACTGTTGTTCCCAGTTTTGGTCAACTTGTCTCAAGGCTGATATAAAGTCCATTGAAAACGTGCAGAGACATTTCACAGAAATTATTAGTGGATGTGACTCTTTCAACTATGATGCAAGATGAATAAAACTTAGTCGCACAGTTTATAGAGGAGACGATTATGAGGTGATCTAATTCTTCTCTATAATCTGTTTAAGAACACAGATCTTATGTTGGACCTTGGTATCATTTTAAGGAAATCAGAATATAACACTAGAATTCATAATAAGCAACTATTGGGGAAACCATATAGGACCAATAAAAGAGGATTTTACTATGCATACAGAGGTGAAGTAATTGAATAGTTTACCACAGTCCATTGTAGAGTCACCAACACTGTACAGTTTCAAAAAACAACTCCATATAGAAATGGACTCTTGGGATCTAAGTTCTTAACCACTGATAGTTGGGGGGGGTGGACTAGGATCACTCTTGGCACACATCCACTTATAACTACCTAAAATATTTAAGTGATTGCCTGGTTATTGGAGCAGACTTCTCCTGATTTAACTTTATTTCCACAGGGAGTGCATCACACTGTGGATTCAAATTCAAATTTATTTGCAGGAAATCTTCATTGAGCATGCTCATTTGCAAGGAGGTCCTGGTAGGACAATGCACTACATCGATACAGAACAATACAATGAGTAAGTGCATAGCAGAGACAGGTAATTTCAGTACAATATTTTGACATAGATGGGTAATTTCAGTACAATATTTCAACAGTAATTTCTGTAATGAGAGAACAACAAAATTGGGGAGCACTGGGAAAGCAAGGGGTTATCAACAATCAAACAATAGGAGACAGGTACAATGGGATACAATGCTTAAATAAGAATGACCTAGAAATCACTGATGAGCAATAAGGATGTAAATCCATTAGCTCTGTACAAATCCTATGAATCCTATGGTGAGACAAGAGGTCAAACCCTGTGCTGGTTGGGCAGTACAGAGTGGGGGGGGCAACAATATATGGTGGAATTCAAAGTAGGGGTGAAACTAAGCAATGGGAAAATGTAGGACTGGAGTTTGAGGAGGGTCAGAAAAGCCAAGGGTGGTGAAGTGCTAACTGTTGGCTGAGTCGAGGAGGGGAGACTGAGGGAGAGAATGGAGAGAGATAGAGAGATAAGTGCTGACTATCAGGTCAGTCGAAGTGGGATGACCTACGCACTGTGGCAGTGGCAGGCTTCCTTGAAAAACATGTTGAGCAAGGATTTAAAGGAGTTTACAGTGACTAGTCCTTGGATTCGGAAGTAGAACAACTTACAATTGATTAAAAAGAATGGGGCTTGGCAAGTATTACTGGGTGACCCAGATCAGAACATTTGTTTATCAGTGTTACACACTGTACAAGGCACACTAGATAGAGGTACAGGGCTCCCAGATCTACAGATATTCTTGTATTTTACAGGGAAATGGAGCCATTTACAGAACAATTGGTCACATACAATTGCATTGGTTATATAGGAAAAGAGAACAATTTGCCTTCCATTGGAAATAATGTAATCTACAGGAAGAAACAGGCAGATTGCTGTGGAGTTAGAGACGAAAAGCAAACTCAATCTGGGAGCACTGGAGGATTAATCTGAGACCCATGCGGCATCTCCTCTGTTAGATTCACTATTGCATCCCCCACTGTGATTAAATAAATTGCCATATCTAGAAATCTGGACCTTTTCAAACTGGCCACTGTGGTGTGAAATGATAATAAAATATAAACTACAACAACAACTACTTTTGCATCGTCGAATGTCTTCAGACCCACAGTTCCTATGGGTGAGGTACACAGTAGATTCCACATCAAGGAACAGAGGGGGCTATGTGCTGCACACAAACTCTCACAGTAAGGTCAAATAAAATCACTTAAAATTATAAAGTATGAGTCTGGGCAAGGCAGATTTGATTTATTTCTCTATGTACTATGCTTTTCACCTATTTCACCCAGGCAGCAGCCATCGGCCATGCTCTTGTCCCCAGCCCACCTTCCCCAGGACATACCACAACCGCCTGCTCCTCCCTGGCTTGCCTCCCAGTGTGGAGCCATCGGGGCAGTACTATACCACCAACAGAGTTTAAGCTCAGTGTGACAGTGAGAGTCATGGGCAGTGGTGTGAGGCCTGGGGAATGGAGCCAGCATCCATTTTCTGCTTTTTCTTTCACCCCCTTAAGACATAACCTGGCCCCTTTGAGTGCACACATTCACACAAGTGCATGATGTTGCATGCGCAGGCAGTCAATACCTTCTTTCCCATCCTCCCACAGCTCTAGCCTGCACCACCACCAGCACACCAGAGACTGTCAGCCCTCCCTCACAGAGGAGGAGGAGGAGGAGACCGTTCCCTGGGATGCTTTATTCTTCTACCCTGGTTGGCACTCCAATTATTCAGGCTTGGTCCACAGTACATCCAATGGGCTTGCCCTGACAGAACTGAGTTCTATCATTATTTACAGGTACGACACAACCAGCAAAATCTCGCAGATTGGAAAAAAGTTTCACAAATAGAAAAAAATAATGGATAATGATTTTTTATTAGGGTATCATTTCTAAAGTTGGGTACATACCTGCTATCTAGGACATACTGTACATGTCATTCTTATCAGTGGACTCTTGAAACACATATTATATTCTTAGAAAGTGGGTCTTGGAGGCCCAGATGGTACTAAAAGACAGTCAATGGAAATAAATCTGCATTGGACAGCATTGTGCCATCAGTTCACCTCTGTGGAAGGACAATGCATGGAACACAACATATGGGCCTTTAAAACACTGGCTAAACAATTAAGATTCTCCCAGGGCATCTCATCGAATTGATGGTGAAGCTGTTTGGAGATGTATGTCACCCACACACATATAATGAGGTCCTGCCTGAAAATTTCAGACTACTGGAAGGATTGCTTTGAGGAAATTGGAGAAGTCCAGGCCACAGGTATCCTGAAGAATTTAAATATTCTATACTGGGGGTGCCAGCCCTGACTCAGAAAGATGAAAATAGAAAGAAACTACTAATGATCCTTTTTGCAGTGGCTAAAAAACTGATTAGCAGAATCTGGCTCAGCTCTGTGCAACACACTAAAAAGACTAGTATGCACAAGTCACCTGTTCTTACAGACTTACAAAAGGACATATTGTCAAGCAAACAGAGCCTCAAATGTTGCATATCTGGAATGACTGTGTGGTACATACAGTATAATGACCAAACAGACACATATGGTTCCCCGAGAGGCGCATCCACTGCTGTGGAATGTGAGCCCAAGTAACCAACTGGCAAAGAGTAAATGAGGGCCTACATCCCTCCCCCTCGCCTCCTCCGCCTCAAGGGCTCTCAGTTCTAGGCCTGACTTACAACTTCATGAGAGACATTAGCAACTTTTACATACACCATTCCTCATGTGTTAATAAGTTCCAACCGTTTTAGAGTAATGGGTAATAACATTTTTACCATATTGAGCAAAGACCTGGTGCTGTCAAACAGGGACAGTGTCACTGTCATCACAGTGGGAAGCCACCTGGGGACCAGGGATCATCATACGGTGTGGGTTAACATAAGTACAGGGCCAGAATCTAACCACACTAAAATGAGGGTCCTGGACTTCAGGATGGCTGATTTCAAGAAAATGGGAGAGTGCCTCAAGGAAGCCTTAGCAGGAATAGGGAAAATGGGTGGGGTAGAGGACAAATGGGCAAAAATACAGAAGCATAGAAACATAGAAGATGACAGCAGAAGGAGACCATAGGACCATCTAGTCTACCCAAGGGTTACTGAGGCCTTCTATGGGTCCTGGGACCTAGCCCCCCCCACACTCTGTACCTTTCTGAGCTCTTACTCTGTCCCACCCTTTCTTGAAACTCTTGAAAGGAAGGCCATTGAGAAGGCAACTAACCTCTGTGTCAGGCAGGTTAAAAAGAACAAGAAAAAAGAGACTGCTATGGTTCTCCAAGGAAGTAGCAGAGCTAGTAAAGGAAAAGAAACAGGCATTCAAAAGGTACAAGCTGACACAGAAGGAAGAAGAAGATAGGGAGAGTTATCAGGAAAAACAAAGTGAGGCAGGTTAGGCAGTTAGGAGAGCAAAAGCACGAACAGACAAAAACATTGACAAGTCAGTTAAAAAGGGGACTAAACATTCCTTAGGTACATAAGTGAAAATAAGAAAAGCAAGGCAGGGATAGTAAGTCTAAAAAGGGAAGGGGGGAGTGTGGAAGAGGACCAGTAGAAAGCAGACATATTGAACAAGTACTTTTGTTCTGTATTCACAAAGGAAGGGGTAGGCGACAGGCCACAGATAGGGAAGAAGGGCATTAGGGGAAGGGAGGTGGACACTTGCCCTTTTACGGAGGAAAGAGTCCTCAGGGAACAAGCTAAACTAAGAGTAGACAAGGCAATGTAGCCAGATGGGGTTCACCCCAGGATACTGAAGGAACTAAAGGAGGAACTGTCGGCACCTCTGACGGCTCTGTTCAGTCTATCACTGGATACGGGGGGAAGTTCTGTGGGACTGAAGGAGGGTGGATGTGGTCCCCCTACACAAAAATGGGAATAGGGAGGAGGCAGGAAATTACAGTCCTGTAAGCCTGACTTCAGTGCTGGGAAAGGTTATGGAAACACTGCTTAAAGAAAGGATTGGGGAATACCTTAAAACCAGTGGCTTGCAGGATCCGAGGCTGCATGGGTTTACAGGGGCGAGATCTTGCCAAACAAACCTGATAGAGTTCTTGGACTGGGTTATCAGGGAGGTGGTTCAAGGAGGAGCGGTAGATATGGCCTACCTGGATTTTAGTAAGACCTTCGACACCGTCCACACAGAAGACTGCTAAACAAGCTGGGCAGCCTGGGAGTGGGTCCAATGATAGCAAAATGGGTACAAAGTTGGCTAAGTAACAGAACTCAGAGGGTGGTGGTGAATGGAGTTCACTCAGAAGAAGGTAAGGTTAGCAGTGGGGTGCCTCATGAGTCAGTACTGGGACCAGTCCTCTTCAATATCTTTATTAGGGACATTGTAACGTTGCAGAAGGGCTGGAAGGAAAAGTATGCCTGCTCATGGATTACTAAAAATCTGCAGCAGAGTGGACACACCGGGGTGGGGGGTGGGAGGAAAAATGAGGGAAGATCTGAAAAAGCTGGAAGATTGGTCAAGAGTTTGGCAACTGGCCTTCAATGCCAAAAAGTACAAAATAATGCACATGGGGCACAGAAACCCCACAGGCTATGTATCATTTTTTGGGGGAGGTACTAGCAACCACAAAACAGGAAAGGGATCTGGGGGATCATTTTATCTGATGACTTGAAGGTAGCAAAGTAGTGCCATACGGCAGTATGTAGGCTAGCAGAATGCTGGGGTGCATAGGAAGGGGTAGCACCAGCAGAAAGAGGGAGATAGTGTTAACCCTGTACAGACTAATCATGAGGCCACACCTGGAGTATTATGTCCAGTTCTGGAGGCCCCATCTCAGGAAAGACATAGATCAGGTGGAAGCAGTACAGAGAAGGGCAACCAAAATGGTACATGGCCTGCATCAGAAGCCCTTCGAGGAAAGACTTAAGGAGTTAAATATGTACTCTCTAGAGGAAAGGAGGGAAAGTGAAGACATGATAGAAACATTCAAATACCTCAAAGGTATCAATAAGGTACAGGAGGGTGGCATTTTGCACAGAAAGAGATGCTCAAGGACAAGGGGGCATGCTATGAAATTGGAATGGGGGAACTTTGAGGGGATGTGAGGAAATACTTCTTTACAAAAAGGGTGATGGACATCTGGAACAGACTCCCAGCAGAGGTGGTGGGTACCAAAACAGTAACAGGTTTCAAACATGCATGGGATAGACACAGGGAGACCTTAGTAATAGGGCTGTGGGGGAAGGCCGTAAATCAATTAAGGTCTATGTTAGCACAGTAGGTAGGGACCTTAGGGCAGACTAGGTGGGCAAGAGGTCCTTTTCTGCTGACAGCATCTATGTTTCTAAAACATTTTCATTCAGAATGGATTCTGATACATATAAATGTATATGGAGCAACTGGCTTGTGTAAACTGTTTGATAATATGTAACAAGAATGTAGTAAAACTGAAAAGTGATGCTAAGGATATGCAATCCTTGTTGATGTGTTGTGTAGTTGTTATAAAATCAATAAAATAAGTTACAAAAAAACAGGAAGGAAGCACAGGAATGCTTTGCTAATAATGACACAAGGGATACATCACCCACGTGTCTGTGGAGTGCATTTAAGGCTTATCTCTGGGGATGAATATTAAGTCAATCCACAGATAAGAACAAAATACATAAAGAAAACCATATATTTTTGCAAAATTCCCTTGCACAAAATGAGAAAAATACTATGATCAAGTATGTAAAAACCAGAAGGATCTATATGACAACCTCAGACTCTTAGCAATAACTGTGTTTTACATCACGAAGCTGACACAGCCACATCTTTGTGAAAGTCACAAATACTGAGAGTCTAGGCAGAAAGTGAGCAAACTCTACACATCCAGGCCCAGATATTCAAAAGAGTTGTGCCATGCGCAATAGGGTTGCGCCAGCGCAAGTCCGAAAATGCGCCATTCTGTGATATTCAGCAGGAGGCAGTTGGGCCCCCCAAATCACGCTGAGCAACAGTGCAATGATAATGAATGTATGCGTAACTGAAGGGGGAGGAACCATGCATAAATGGCGCAGTGCAATATTCAACAACATGCGCCATGCGCAATAGGGGAGCCAGCGGAAGTTGCGCCATAGTGGAAATGAGCCAAAATAAAAAGGAGCAAGGGAGAGGCACAAGAATGCTACAGGGAAGCCTCAAATTGTGGAACTATAGCCAGCCACACAGGCAACACACAGACACACAGGGCAGGACAGTGAAAGGGCACCTGGAACCCACAGGCTCAGGGGAAGGTATGGAGTCACAGTGCAGAAGGGGAAGTGCACTATTACACAGCAGTGAGGCTAAAGTACAGTCAGGTGTTCCTGGTGCAGGGAAGTAGCAGCCAGGACAGCAGGGGAACACAGAAACAGCTGCCAGGGGTGAACACAAGCCAGGGATATGGCCAGTGCCACCATCCAGATGGAGGCAGTAATGAGGGAGGTGAGAAGGTGGGCAGCAGGGGCAGGGCCATGAAGGCCTGTCGGCGGTATGCCCCAACAGGCAGTACCGAGCCCACACCAGCTCAGGCTGTATAAAGATCTCACGGTAGGTGCCGTGCACCGCCTGAATCGGCAATTTGAGTGGCTCTGTGAGCTGTGCAGTGATGTGATGCAGGCACCCACGACGGAGCCATGCTCTGTAAGTGGAGACTAAAGTGACAGCTTGCATGTGCTTGCTCACCATGGGTACCTTCCAGAGACCAACTGGGGACACCACAGGCATAACACTAGTCAGCCACATCATGCCACCTCACCCAATCCTCAGCGCACTGCTGCCACATGCTGCGGAGTACATCCATTTCCCCCAGCACACTGGTGGAGTGCACCAAACATACAGGAGTTCTGGTGGCACATGCCTGGCATGCTAGGGGCAATAGATCGCACCCATGTGGCCATCCCAAGACACCACCTGGCCCCGAGGGGGCCGTGACATAAATCAGAAGGGCTATGCTAGCATCAACTGCCAGGTGGTGTACGGTGCCAGGGGGCGCATGATCAATGTCTGTGCCATGCACCCTGGGAGCACATGATGCCTTCATCTGGCACCAGTCAGCACTGTGCCACAGATTCAAGAGTGGGATATCCCACTGGCCACCTAGTGGGTGAGTATGCAAACCACATGGACAATCATAGGGCCTGGGGCATGGTCAGAGGTGACATGGGTAGTGGGCTCATGGCCTGGGGCAGGGCTGCATGTGCTGATCACCAAACCAACCTCCACCTCTACACAGGTGACAGTGGATACCCACTCCATCCCTGGCTGCTCACACCCTACCGGCGGCCCGCAACCCCATCGCAACAATGCTACAATGAGGCACATGCCACCACACATAATGTCATCGAGCGGGTGCTTGGGATGCTGAAGGCATGTTTCCATTGCCTGGACACCTCCGGCGTTGCCCTACAGTACAGCCCCTCAAAGGCCTGTGGGCTAGTCCTGGCCTGTTGCATCCTGCTCAACATGGCCAACGAATGTGGGATAGCCACAGGAGTCAAGGGGGGACAGCCGGTGGGGGACGATGAGGGACGCCGCGACAATGGTGATGGCAGCCCCCTGGGCGACGCCGGGACCCTCGACTGCCCGGGTTGGCACACAGCCAGCACCGGGACACCATCACAGAGGAGCACTTCAGCCAACCCAGGTAAGTCATGGGGCCATGTGCAACCACCAGTGGCTTAGGCACAACCCACAAACATGCATGGACACACACCAGGGGTGCATGCCATCAAGGGAACTGGCCAGGCATGGAACCACACATACCACCAGGGATGGTTGAGGTCTAACATGGCATGTGAACAGACACACACGCACGCACACACACACACACACACAAAATGCACCAGACATGCACAAAGGGTAAGAGGCACACCGACCCAGAACACCACTCCTAGCCACACACATGTCCACAGACCACCACGCCCACTGCCTGTCATTGTGCATGTGTCAGATGCTGAGCACCATTGCACATTGGTGTACAGTGCAATGCAGGCATCATCATACACACGCAACTGTGGACTGCAGCCGGGAGGGTGTGCAGATGGACTGTGTGTCTGCGTGCAGGGCCGGGTACCCACCCGTGCATTGCCCGCTGAATGACACAATGCACACAGGGCGGCATCAGACAGTAGCAGCGTTGGAAGACAGGTCGGTCACATGCCATAGTGCTCTGCCACCACGGATCGTCGGTGGGCCCGTCAAGACCCGCCAGCACTGACAGGCTGACCACTGGCCTCATGGGGTGGCACCGATGGTCCTCCAGGGGTTCCACTGCGTGAACACGACCGTGCTTGCACAGGGGTCTGCAGCACACCGAACATGCCTGCGCTAGGTGTGCTTGGGATGCCCACAGCTGAACCTGGTGTCAACAAGGATGGTGTCACATGATGCTGGGAACAGAGGGTGGACAGTGCACTGCGTGGAGTCTGCGACGCATGGGCAAATAACTGTGTGCCCATTGTGGCCATGACAGCAGTGAATGCCTGTGTCTGCCTGTCAAAGGCAGCGGTCACATCCTCCCGCAACCAGTCCATCCCTGCCAGGAGAAGAGTGGAGTCTCTGCTGCGACGCTTCTCTGCCCACTCCAGAACCACATGCAGTGCATCCACCGACGTCGCAAGCCGCATCTGCTGGTTGACTGATGCTTGCAGTATGCGGGTGTGCTCATCCAAGAGGTCATCTGCCTGCTCAGCACCTGTCCCTCAGGGTGTGCCCAGCCCAGATGCTCAGCACCCCTTGAGGGTGGGCGCTGCACACCAGGACCAGGCCTGGGCATATCCGCAGGTGGTGCACTGACGCTGCCCCCTGACACTGTACCCCCAAGTCCATTGGCCAACTGCTGATGCTGCCCCTCTGGCTGCCACTCCCCAGGGCTCACTGGTGCCGCCGCAGTGGCCGCAACAGTCCCACTGTCCTGTACACACACCAGTGCTGCCCCACCGGTGCTGACAGACACAGACTGGGACTGTGATGACACGCAGGCCTCCATGGCGGCACCACCCACAGCCATGGCCATGATGTTACCTGCTGTGTGGCCATCCTGTGGCACACATGTGTCACTGCCCATGATGTTAACGACATCATCATTGGTCACGGACCTGGCACCAGCCCGAGTCACAGCATGCTGGCATCCATGGACACTGGCACGCTGTGACCCAGGCAGGGCCTCCTCCGCACCTGTTCCAACAACATCAGTCTGGACATCCAGGCGGGCCCACTGTCGCACTGAGCCGCGTATTCCTGTGGAGGTGGATGGGCCCTCCTCCATCTCCATCTGACTGGCCTCAGTGGAGAGGCCCACCACCGCTGACCCATGCAGATGCTGAGGATCTGTAAGGGAAAACAAAGTCACATTACATGTGACCTACCCTGCCCCCAATAGACAGACCATGACCTACCATGCAGTGACGGGCTACCACCCATCTGGAAGCCACCACCTGGAACACCCTCAATGGCACAACACTGCATGCTGCCAGCAACCCTCTCCTCCTGTGGGGTCAGGCGTAGCACCTCTGACTGTCCCCCACCTGTCGCAGATCGTGCTGCCCTGATGGCAGCCACCTTCTCCTTAATCCTCCTTCTGTCCATGCTCATCTGCTTCCTGCACTCCTGCACAGAGTGCTGGTGGCTGCCATGCAGTTTCACAGCACATGCCACCTCCTCCCATGCAGCAGCACGGGCCTGTGGTGTTCCCTGGCGTCCGCTGAGAAGCAGCTCCTGGTCCAGGGAGGCCTCAAACAGGGCATACGTCTCGGCCTTGGTGAAATTTGACCTCCTCCTCCTCCCACAACTCTGTTCCTCTTCTCCCACAACTCGCTCGGTCATGATTCAGCCTGTATGAATGAAAGTTGTTACCTGTGACTGCGCAGTCCCATGCATGTCCCAAAATCCACAGTCCACACTCCCAAACAGCATGCAACTCACCAATAGACTGCAGTACTGACTATGGCCAGTGCAGCCCAATGTCGCACTTTTATAGCGCAACCCATGCAAATGAGGCGAGGCGCAACTTTAAGTGGATGCAAATTGCAGTGCTGCACCATTGAATGGCTGATTAGCTGATTTGCATATGATGGCTGAATATCACGCTTTTCGCTTTGGCGCAATTGTGTTGAGCGTGCTGAGCCAAGGGCGCGCAGTTCTGTGACATCGCAGTACACACCTAACTGTGCATGCCTGGGTTGATGACGAGGCGCCTGCCACGCTGCTGACATGCTGTGCATGGAGGTACGCGGGCACGGCCACCATTATGCCAGTGGCGCTACAGCGATGTTCACCTATATGGCACTGTGGCACTGGCGCATGAGGCGCACTGGGGCAATCGCCACATGCATTGGGTTCCATCACGCTGTGGTTATCCGGGTGGCGCCAGAGACCTTTACCCTGTGCCTGACCTTCTCAGGGCGCTAAGCGCGTCAGGCAGGCGCAGGGTACCCACTATTGCACTGTTTGCGACACAATAAGGAATGGCAGCGCTGTACCGCGCAGCATCTGCACGTGGTGGAACAGCGCTGCAGAGTGCCATTTTGACCCTACCGAGCAAGGGAGATGGCATGGAGGAGAGCTGCCCAGTGGAGCCAGATTGAAATGGCAAACCTGGTTGCCATTGTGGAGCCATTTGTTGGCCCACTGTTTGGTGAGGCACCCCTGGACAGGTCCAGGAGTCAGGTGTGGCAGGAGGTGGCTGACTCCCTGGAGGAGGCCACAGGAATGGGGCAGACGGCGGAACAGTGCCACCACAGATATGGGGACCGGAGGCGGAGGGACACAGACCTGCTTGCCTGCCTGTGGGCACATGCCAGGAGGGGCACGGTGCCACGGGCAGGTAGGTGTAACGTCCATACACTTTAATCTTCCATATGGTTATCACAGTTGCATGTGTCCAGAACATGAGGGGGGAGACCGTCCGGTGTTGGCTGCTGTGGTGTTATCAGGGTGTGGAGTGGTTGGGTCTGACTGTGTGGGATTGCACACACATGGGGGCAGGGGGACTTGCTACAGGATTGTACTGATCTTCTCCATGTTTGCACCTTAGGCCCAGAAGAGAGACGGCTGGTGGAGGGAGAGGAGGCACCAGCTGGAAGACCGGCACACCAGGAGGGGCGAAGGTCCACAGAGGCAGAGGGACCAGCCTGATGATGGTGAGTGCATTACATCCATGATTACTATTGCATGCTGTGTAACAGGGTGGGCAGTGGGGCATGGCCACCATCCATTGATACCACTGCCATGCACGCAACTTGTTACAGTCAGCATTGCCCAATGGCACTGCATGTCTGGGAGTGCATCAATGGTGGTCCATGCGTGCACTGGGTACATGGTTGTGCCACTGCCTTTGCACTACATAGCCATGTCACTAAACAGCCATGGTGGAGCTGTGCAGGACTTGGCCAGTGGATGTGTGCAGCAGTCCGCATGGCTGTGTGCACCTGGGTGGGCAGGTCTTGTGGACACGATCACTGTGAGTGGTCACACACCATCACAGAGGCATGTCCCACAGCCGTATGCCATGCACAGTGGGTGGGCTGTATGGGGCCATGCATTCACACCTATTGACTCTGCTCCCTTGTCCTAGGTGGACAGCAGCTGCACATGATCTGGGAGGCGCTGCAGGAAATCCTGACTGTTGCCAGGGCGTTGCTGGACATCCTGCAGAGGATCGAGAGGCTGGGGGTCAGGCGGCGGCATGGCAGGAGGAACAGCCGGAGCAGGGAGCGAGGCTCCCACTGAGCATCACAATGCCCCTGATTTCACCTACCCCCTGGACCCACCCTCACAACTCTCCTTCCCTGTACCATTTTTTCACCCCTGCCCTTTACCCACCCCCACCTTGTTTGTGGCCCTCCCCCCACAGATTTGTAAATAATTGTACATAGTTTTGTTTGACGTTTTAAATACATTTCTTTTGATATGACTACTGTGGTGGTCTCTGATTTCGCAGTGGGCTATAGGTGCTCAGCTGCAGTGGTGCATGTGTCGGGGTGGTGCAGTCATGGCATGTGTGTGTCCATGGGAAGTGACTATGTTGTGGGAGTAGCTATCAGTCACTGTCTGTGTGTGTGTTGTTCCCTGTGCACTGGATGACTGTGTGCAGTGGTCCATGGCATGCTCTGTGTCCATGGTGCACCTGTCAGCCCGTCCATGGCCTGTGCAGCTGACACCCTTGCATGTCTGTGACCTTCACGGTCTGCTGGACATGTCAGTGGTGGCTGTCCATGCAGGACAGCCACTGTACTCATCACAATGCTGGGTTGCCTCCTGTCGCAGGTGGTGCATGTCTGCCTCGGTGACACTGTGGCCTGCTGTTGTTGTCCCACCCATGCTGTGGCTTGTGTGTTGCAGGGATGTACCACTGTCTGTGTCTTGTGCTCCGCAAACGCTGGTGTGCATAGCTCCACAGTGCCTGTGCAGGGTGGCTGGGCACTGTGCCATGGAGGACTGCTGACCGTGTACACGGTTTCCATGGCTCCACGCTGGGGCTTGCTTGCCCTGTTACTGCATCCCTGCTGGTGTGCCCTGGGTATGGGTGGGTGTTTGTCTATGCACTGTGTTATCGCCGTGGTGCATGCTTCCATGCACCACTGTGGATGTCTGCGCTGGCTGTTGTGACCAGTGCTGGGTTGGGGTGTGTCCTTGGGAGGGTGTGCACGGTGCTGTACCACTGGTGGTGGGGTCTGGGGCATGCCCTGTCACATGTGGGGTACCTCGTGTGCCGACGCATGGTCAGTCTCTCAGCTGTACCTCAGGGGGGCTGTGCATGGTGGCACTGTATATGCCATCATTGCATCACTGTGCACTGCCACCCGCTGATGGGTGCTCATGGTGAGGCTGCCCTGCATGGTTCTGTGGTGCACAGGGTTGCATTGTCACAGTGGGGGTGGTGGCATGCATTGGGTATCCTGCACTGGTGGATGCTGCTCCTGGGCAGGGTGTCTGGGGTAATGGTGCAGGGTGTGCTCTGCATTGGTGGGATGGTGTGGCACGGGGTGGTCGGCCCTCCTTGTGTGCCAGTCACAGCTTGCCAAGGGGTGTGATGGGGCACCATGGCCCAGCTGTGGGTTGTTTGCTTGCCTCCATGGGCCAGTGGTTATTCCATCCCTCCCAGTTGTGCAGTGCAGGGGTGTGGGGACAATGTCTGTTCTGCTGTGTGTCCTCTGCCCATCTGTGGCATGGGTGGTGGGCCCTGCATCCCTGGTTGTGCTGTTGCATTGCTGCCCTGTTGCTGGGGGGCATCCCTGGTTGCGCTATGGTGCATCTGGACTGCTCAGTTGAACATCCCTTGTTGCGCTATGGCGCATCAGATATGCTCAGCTTCCCCTCCCTAGTTGTGCTATGGCGCAGGTGGTGCGATATTCAGTCGTCAGCTGTAGGCACACCTTGGCCAGCACAGTTTTTGAATATCATGCCTCTTGCGCATGGGCGCAATGGACTTGCGCTTGCTCCTGCTGTTGCGCACAGTTTGAATATCTGGGCCCCAGACTCCAAAAGAAATCAAAGTACAAATAGTACTGAAAGTTGCTAAGCTGCTGTATGCAGAAGAATGTCCCCTTTGGAAAAGAGATGTAGCATCTCTGCTATGCTATCTTGAGTGCATCAATTGCTTATAAAGCACTCTGGGATGCAGTGCATAAACTGTACTATACTGATGTAAATTCTATACTGGTTTTTTAGTCCAGGCTGTTCCAGTAATTAATCAAAGTGCCAGTGATACTGAGATATGCCAAGGACCATATCACTATGCAGACTGCCCCAGAGTCGTGCCATGTACATGAAAAGTGTACCGTACATGGGCTGAATATTTCCCGAATATTATGAATAGAAGGCTTCCCAAATATTTGGATGTGCTTCTCAAATAGGCCACTATTCAGTCACTGTGCAGGAAGAACTATTCGGGACATTTCCAAGTCTCTTTGCGCTTCGGTCAATTAAAGGCCATTTCTGGAACTCACAGGCAAGCACACCTTGTGACCTCCTCACTCTGAGTTGGTAGAGGACAGGAGATAGTCATTTCTAAGAGTTAGTGCTATAGTATCTCTGAGACCTTAAGCTTGCCAAAAAAAAAAAGATATCTTTTTCTGCTCCATGGCCATTTTTTTAGTCAGAATTTTTGCCTGATCAGTGCCAGCAAATTCATGCTTGACTTTCTGACCGGGTTCTTTTTGTCCTTGTTGCTGGGCTTAGTAACAGGGACCAGAATGGCTGTTTGTTGTCACTGCCACACAGCCAGGGGTCAACCTTAACCTTTTTTTGCACTAGCCAGCAGGGCAGGTTTATTCAAAATTGCAGTAGCCCGCAGATGGTTGCACTAGCCCATAATTACAATGGTAAATTTTGATCACTTATACAGAAAAAATGCAAGCAAAGCCAAGAAATACTCTGATTATTGCACATTTATCCAGCTCCCACATTGCTTCCAGCTCCCCAGCAGAAAAAAGAGTGTAATGCCATTACAGACAGTGAGCCCCCACTGTTTTGTACCATGGCCTCCTCTCTTCCTCTTCCCCCCCCCAAACAGAGAGAGGACATCACAACAGCATATGTTCAATCAAGCAGTCCTAGCTCTGTGCACACAATAGCTGACATCATCATGCACCTCACCACACTGTCACCACCACCCACAGGGCAATGAACAGAGTCAGGCAGAGAAAGACACTCTCAGCCCCCACCCTATAGTCAGCGGGAGACCTGCACTTCTGAAAGTTTTTGTACAATCTCAAGTGAGCCAGGAGCACATCTAAGGTTTCTTTGGAGTGTGGACTAGACAACCCTAAGGGGCTTGGGAAATAGAAAACTATGACATGTTTTTTTGTAAAAGCATTGATTTTAATAAGCTCTGCCCCAACAATAACATTTTTTTCTTTAACATTGTCCTTTCATCAGCCCAGGGGAAACAGTACACAGGCATAATACTGTACTATCTCTATTTCTGTACAGGATGATCTATGCACACCAGGAATGCCTATTTCAAGGTTTCAAATTATGTATTTTATCAAGGTTTATTTTTGTACCATACATGATCCAAAGCTTTGTTTTTAGGCTGAAAGGACATGCTAAGTGGGATACGGGTGGAATTGTATGGATGGTGATGGCTGCCATGGTCCATTTAGAAGAGCTGGTGACCCCCTACACTTGACAGTAATGGCAGCTATGGCTCTATGGATGGTCACTTCAGGGTCTGGTCTGCAGTGGTGTCCTGGGAAAGAACAGAGTTAAGAGATTTGGAGGGGAGAGGGAAGTTATGGTGAGGCTGGAATAAAACCCACCACCTGCAGGGCCGATCCTGAATACCTCTTTGCATTTTGTCACTGAAATGTTGGATACAAACACTCAAAACGTAGAGAAATGAGGAGCACTGGTCTTAATAATATTGGGCAAAGTGTTAGACATAAGGCCCTTTTACACACACGCTGCTGTGCTGAAAAAGCGATTACCTGTGGCAGCGCCCGATACAGCGTCCGCTAGCTCACATTCTGATTACCACGAGTTCTGTTTTTCACCACAAGCACCCTGCTGTCCGTACTGGTGCAGTACTCCTTGCTAGAGCTAGAGTTGTTTGCTCCGGAATGGGCGCCTTACACTGCGCGCTGCAATGGCACATTTGGGACAAACCACCTACGCCACGGAGTGCGTTTCAGGTGACCGTTCATTTTTAAAGTGGAACAAATAGCATTTACACAGCATTGGATGGATCGGTAAGGTCCTTCCATAAACCTTATTCTGTTGCAAGACTGCCAGTGTAAAAGCACCTATAGACACATTCAGAAAACTGGAACCTAGTGATTTAACAGCACTCTACCCTTGATCACACCCTGGACACTAGCTGAAAGTCTTAGCAGTGGAGTGATAATGACTCACATTGAGTCTTTTGTGGGATCCCTCTCTTGAACTGCCAGATAATGGCAGCTCTTAATGAGCTGTTAATCACACATGGCCATCTGGAACATTGAGAGAGATTAGCATGAGGATTAGAGAATGCTAAAGTAGAGATTTTTTTAATTTCATTAGCAGCCATGAAAATCTGCACTAGTCAACATACCTGTCAACTGTACCACATTACGAGGAACGTTCCTCATTTTACTTCACAAAAGCTCCCTGTTCCACATTGTGAGGACTTGTTCCACATTCAAAGTCAACATTTTAAAGCAAAACTCCATAGTAAATGATGTAACAAAATATATTATTCCATTAATAACAGACTTTCTGAACATAAATGCAACATTTTAACAGTGTTTGAGCTTCTTAGGTAAAGATTTGATTAAGTGTTCCACATTTTGCTCATTTGTTCCACATTTTGAGAGACAATGTTCCACATTTGGGGGACAAAAGGTTGAGAGGTATGCTAGTCAAGATGGGCAAGTAGAGAGTTAGCTGCACTAGCCCTGGTCAATTTGCACTAGTGTTTGTTTGGGCTAGTAAAACAATGTTAAGATCGACCCCTGCACACAGCTCCAGTGTGACTTTCTGGTGAAGCACATGCTTTTGTGAGTTTATTTTTCTGTCATCCAGGCTTGATTCCCTGCTGTACTGAGGAGGGTGTGAGCTGACTCCTCCCTCCCACAGCTCACTGTTTGCAAATTTCCTGTGCACAAACAATATTTTGTTTCCTCCTCAGGATGCACTCAGCTTATACACAGCTGTCTGCATGCATTTATTTTTTTGTATCAAACTGCTGCAGTTTTCATTTGGTCAGGCTTGACTTCTTGCATCATGGTTGTTTGTCATCTGGTTCCAGGCTTGGTTTGCTGTATGACTGAGGGTCAGGGTGTTGTCTGACTCTCTCCTGCAGCTGACCATGCACAAGTTGCCTGTGCATGTGGATTTTCTTTTGTGAGGCTGCTCCCTGCATGAGCACATAGTTTTTTTTTCTAAGTTGCTGCAGTTCTTTGGGAGTCAGGCTTGACTCATGGAATTATGTGTGTGTGTTTTGTACCTAGTGACGTCCATTTCTGGGTTTGGTTCAATTTGCAACTAAGGAGGTTGTCAGCTGACTCCCTCTGTATAGCATAATAGTAGCAATATTTTATTTGCTGCTTTTTTGTGGCATATTGATAGTGTTTTGAGTGTGGGGTGTTATAGTACACAGTTATTGCATTGCACAAATAGCAAATTACACCCACACGGTCTACCTATGCCAGTGTAGTTGGTTACTTTCATTAACTTACAGCAACCATCTGTGATGGTGGTGCCCACAGGGGTCATGGACATGTGCTATTGCACACATGCCTAGCAGTTGTGGTATTGGGCGGTCTGGTGGCAGCCGTACCTAGGTCCTTGGGAGATAGCGTGCCCTTTCATACTGAGGAGGCCTGTCTTTTTTTTTTTTAAGTTCTCAGGGTACTGGGAAAACATAAAACATAATTAGCATGGTGCCTCCACCTGGGGAAATTACAGAGAGTGCCAGAGACATTTCAGCACTCTATACCACTAGTCAAGGGGCAGTAGCTCTTGATGGTACACAGGTGCAGTATAGATGAATTCTGGGGGGATGGGGGCAACAGCAACTCATTTAACACATGCAGGGGTAAAAGCTAATAGATTATTATAAACTCTGGTCCCTCCCTGTTAAACAAATGAAGCAGGACACAGGGTACTCACTGTTCAATTGTTGCAGAACAAAAATAATTTATTTACATAGATATGTGCACAATTTCAGTTAAGGAAATCTCTCACAGATAGAATTACAGGTTCAGGCCCCCAAAAATGTTAAATACTACAAAGGCAACAAGATCATATTTAATCAGAGTATGTACTGAAATGCAAGTCCCCTTTGCAGCTGCAAGGAATCAGGGTTTCCCTGTAGCATATACAGTACCTACTGTATGAACCCAAAAATGGATACCGGTCATGTTTATAACAGTAATTAAATCAGTTACTCTAACATACCCTGCAATAGTTCTAAAGGATGTACTGTTATGAAGCTGATACCCAACTGTATATGCCCTTTGCTCCTGGGACACATGATGCAGTGGTGATACTTAATAAATGTCTTGTCGGGATCCAGGACTGGATGTCCTCTTGCTGGTTCGGGCCCATTCCAGATAAGATGGAGGTGCTAGTGACTGAGCCTAGTCACCAAAGTGAGGTGGATGCAATGAGGACCAGAACAGGCTTAATGCTTGGTATGGTACCTCTTTCAACATCTGCAAAAGTGAAAAATCTGGGCATGATCCTAGACAGCAGATTGATATTTGAGGCTCAGGTGTCATCTGTTGTCCAGACTGGCTTTTACCATCTTAGGAACATCACCCGGATTAAAGCCTTAATCCCCCCGGACAGTCTACCTTCACTAGTGCATCTATTCATGACATCCCGGCTCAATTAGTGCAATGCTCTGTATCTTGGGGTCATTGGGGTTAGTGGAGGGGTCTTGCGCTGACTGTAGCTGGAGCAGAATGTGGCGGCCAGGTTGCCGATGGGCCTTCCATGGTCCTGTCATGTGACCCTGGTCTTGCATGATCTGTACTGGCTGCCAGTGGGGTGGAGGATCTCCTTCAAGGTGGATCTACTTACCTATAAGGCCCTATACAGGACAGGACTGGGCTACCTGCATGACCTCCTGACTCCTGTCTGCCCCCTGTGCTCTCTCTACTGTGCTGAAGAGGGCTTCATAGTGGTTCCCAGGGCCCTGCTCAAAGCCTTGGGTGACTATTCCTTTGAGGTTGAGGCACCAGTCCTGTGGAACTTGCTCCTAAGGTCCTTGAGAGAGGTCCCTTTGGAGGAAGCTTTCAAACGGGGTCTGAAGGCACATCTTTTCAGAGAAGCACATGGGATTTTGCGATGTGCTTCATCTTATTAATTTCAGCTGTCATATCTGATGATGTTGTATTCATAAGCTTTTAATTTATTTATAATTTAGTTTTCCCTGTATCCTGTACAGTGCCCTGAGCTCCAGGGAAAAGGTGCTTAAGAAATAAAGCCTTACTTACTTACCTTCCTTCCTATACTATAACCTAGCAGTTCCTGTTTAGGGCATGAATCATGAGGTAGCCATGATACATGCTACACATTATTACTTCCTGAGCCTCATTGTTTCTGCAACACCACATGCACCCATGGTCTGCATATTTGATGAGTGCTCACCATTCTGTGATGCCTTTTCCTCAGGAATCACTCACTCTGGTCCTCTGCCCACCCGAGATCAGCCAGTGGACACCTGCTAATGAAGACCCGGATAGGGCTGAAACGCCAGGGTATGGGACTTTAGTCGACTACTCTGGGCCTGCTACATCAAAGTACTTTTGAAACGTAATTTTGCCTTCAGTATTTAGATTGTTTTGGAGGGCTGGATTTGTATGATTTAACAAAGCAGGCTGGATGCCCTGTAATAGCACCCGTCCCGTAGTTTCCTGTGCATGACTAACTTTCTTTCCATCCTCCTTGAGGGGGCAAATGCAAACAGGCCCTCATCTTCCTGATACTGAATTTCTTAAAGAATCCAGCCTCCAGAGACCTGGCCCAAAGAGGACAGGTGCCACCCCAGATATAGGACCTTGCCACTTCACTGAGCCTGACAAACCATCTCTGGTCAGTCACAGCCAGAGTTTTAAGGGGGAAAACCCCATCTCTTCTGTATGGAGTTCTATCACTTCTGACTCCAACCTCTGACTGATGTTTGCCTGGACACTCATATTTATACCCCTAAGGGCAGCTAATCCAGACTGCCCAGAGCTGTACACAGGAAAAAAGAGCACAGGAGTTGTTAAAGTGATTTTCCACAGTCTGCTTTTGGGGATTTCTTTTGCTGCTACACTTCAGGAAGTGTATTTGTATGGTAACAGATTCCAGGCAACTTTTGTGTTTTGTAACAGGTTTTATGTAATTCTTCTGTAGTTTACAGAAGAAAGTCTTTTTTTTACCTGATTGTTTTTTTTTATAGACACCGAGTACCAAAGGAACAACCCCCCCATGCACCCCATTCCCCAACCACCCCTGGGTGTTCTAACTTTATAGTGATAGGCCAAGCCATGCCTACTTAAAGACACAGAAACAGTTAGGCAGCATATCACAAGCAATAGCCTAGCTGGTATATAGGCAGAAGTACAAAGGGTGCAGCTAGCAAGTACAGTATGTCCACAAGGGAACATATAAGAGGAGGAGAGAGAAGCTGTAAGTCACTACAGAAGAAGAGAGACAGGGAGAGAAGGAAAAGGAAAAAAGGGTTAGCAGGCAGAAGAGGGAAGAGGGTTAGGAGATAGCAGATAGCAATTAGGAGGCATAAGCAGACAGAAGAGTGAGGAGGGTAACAATCATGATGGAAGTGGTGCAGTGCAGTGGTTGTGGAGCAGCAGTCTTCAGGGAGACATTCTGGAGGCTGCAATGTTGCCCTATCTGCAGGCACCTCTCTGGGCTGAGGGAGGAGGTTGCCTGTCTCCGCGCAGAGTTGACCAGGCTACAGTCGGCAACCATCCCCACCAAGAGACCACCGGGTCCACAACATGAACCTCACAGGATGCCCAGAAAGAAGTGTGACTGGACCCACGGTGGGCTCAGGGAGGGTGGGGGAGTCAGAAGCACATTCCCCAACTGGTCCAGCTGAATAACTCCTACACTGTTTTGGAAAAACAGGAACACCCCACAGAGGTGCCCGTTGCTGGGACCAGGGAGGATGGTCAGGACCTCCAAGCTGGAGTCCCAGGGAAGGGGGACAGAGGACCCCTGAAGAGGGGGAAGTGTCTTCTGGTGGGGGACTCTATTGTCCGGAGTGTAAAGTTAGGGACATCTAGCAGGGGGAGAAGGAGGTCAAATGCATCCCAGAAAGAGCTGCACGGAGGGATGGGAAGTGAATCCATAGAACCGCTTGGGCAAGAGCCAGAAGGTAGGAGCTGGATGTCATTGTCCACTGGGGACCAATGACCTGGCAGGGAGAAGGGTGGAGTTAGCCAGAGTCCAGGAGGATTTCAAGAAGCTTGGGGGGGGCCTGAAACAGGTAGCATGTTCTGTCTCATTCTTGGAGGTGCTACCTGTCCAAGGCACAGGCAAGGCTAGGGCACTCCACATCCAAGCCTTCAATACTTAGTTGAAGGATTGGTGTGGAAAGGAAGGATTTGGCTTCATAGGGGACTGGGGCCCCACCTAGGCAGATGTGAGCTCATATCAGGAGGATGGTCTGCATCTGTCCGGGAAGGGGACCTCACTCCTTGGTGAGAAGTTGGAATGCTTCAGCAGAGAGCATTTAAACTGGCCAAGGGGGAGAGTCAGGAGAGTCAGGTGGCTTAGGAACACTCCCCCATGGTAGCATGCAAAAACACAAGTGGACGGCAAGAACAACTGAAGAGGGCAGTGAGGAGCAGGCAGGTGAAGTGTATAAAAGGGGGGATAATGGGGAGCAGGAGCACATGAACAAGAAATCTGGGTTGGGGGAAACAGGCAAGAGAGAGAGAGAGAACAAAAACAGAGGGAAGGCAGGGTATAAAACATGAAAGGCCATGCCCACAAATACCCTCAGTCTGGGAAATAAGGTTCCAGACCTGGAAGCCTTGATGACGGATGCAGACCTTGACATAGCAGCAATAACAGAGACATGGTACTCTGCTAAACACAGCTGGGATGTCAATGTACAGGGCTAACTCTGCTAATCACAGCTGGGATGTCAACATACTGGGCCATACACTGTTCAGATGGGACTGGGAAGGTAAAAAGGGGGGAGGGGGGTGGCCCTGTACATCAGAGAAGGCATAAAGGCTACAGAAGTACAGGGAAGATGGGGGAGGCCGAGGCAGGGGGAGGCCGAGGCAATGTGGGTCACCCTTGAACCAGGGAATGGCACAACAATACATACTGGGGTGATCTACAGACCTCCGACACAGAGGGAGGAAGTGGACAGGGTACAAATGGAGGAAATTCATGACATGGCAGGTAAAAGGTGAAATCCTGCTGATGAGGGATTTCAATATCCAGCAAGGATCCAGCAAACTACAGACCCATAGCCATTTTGTCAGTTCTCAGCAAACTCCTCGAGAAGCTTGCAGCTACCCAAACTATTGAATTCCTCCATAAACATAACCTTCTAACATCTGCACAGCATGGCTTCCGCAAGGGTCACAGTACCTCCACTGCCCTCCTTAAATTTTCATCAGATGGCCTAGCAGCCATGGACTCTGGTCATCTCACAGGAGCCATCTTTATCGACATGACTAAGGCATTTGACCTAGTTGACCACCCCATCCTCTTAGCTACCCTCACATCTCTAGGCTTTTCGCCCCAATGTAGTAAAATGGTTTCACAGCTACTTATCTGATAGGACACAAATGGTTAAATTTAATTCCACCATCTCAAATAAAACAACCATAAACATTGGTGTGCCACAAGGGTCTATTTTAGGACTGCTGCTTTTCACCATCTTTATCAACAGTATCACCTCTAACCTCCTGCAGACCGCATCCCTGTTATACGCGGATGACATTGTCCTATACAGGAATGTGAAAACTGTTGAAGAGATCAACCAGATTCTCTCCCAAGATTTCCAAGTAATACACAAACTTGTCCTGAATGAATCTAAGGCCCAAGCCATGCTATTTGGGTCCATTATGAAGCTCAAAAACTCCCAACCAAAATTCAGAGTCTCCTCCTCTAATGGAACATCAGTTGGGGTGGTTGACTCATTTAAATACCTAGGCATAACACTTGACCCATTACTTAACTTCGATATCCATATACAACAGACCTGTAAGCAGGTCAACATGAAACTCGGCATTGCTTACCGAACCAGCTATGTCCTTACCCCCTCAGCAAGGCTTGCTATAGCACGAGGCATACTCCTACCAACCCTCACTTATGCTGTTGCAACATATGCCTCTGCGGGCAAATCAAACCTTAAGAAATGGGATGGTACCTACAACAATGTCTGTCGTTATGCGTCCTCCTCTCACCGGCTGAAACATCACTGCCTCCTTTACTCTGATCTAGGGTAGCTCCCACCACAAGCATCACGGTACTACACATATGGCACCATCACTGACAACATTATCAGATCACAGATACCCAAACCACTGGCAACTGTCTTCCGAAACCACACTTCCTGCTATGGCTTACAATCGATAGAAAATGCCCTTGTCCATATCCCCAAACACAGCACCTCCAGAGGTGCGAGTGCATTTGCCTATCACGCCCCCCAGTACTGGAACTCCCTCCCTCTAAGATTACGCCAAGTCTCTTCCCATGCTACATTCAAGAAGGAGCTACAAAATCATCTCACCACTTCCAACATGTGCTCCTGTTTCAAACCGCCTTAACTTTATGTAACTCTTCCTAACCTTCACCACCCAGACCATTTCTGCTAGCCCCGCTTAATGCTCTGCACTTGCTCCTACTTTCTCTTACTGCACTTAAATCAACTAAATACTCCCTCTAATCTTGCTCTTAGCCCTACCCTATCCTACCCTCTACCCTCCTTGCCTCATATTTTCTCTGCTACACCTACCCGATATTGGCTATTTCATAGATTATAGCCATCATTGTATTTTCCTCCCCTATTTTCTTAAGTAGCTATGATTTAATGTATAACTACCAGTATTTTTGCTGTATTTTCACACTATTATGTATTTACCCTACTTTGTTGTTTACGCCTGCTGACTCTGTTCATATGATATGCTATTGTCTGCTATGTACTGTAATTTGTATGTACTGAAATTTGTTTTCTGTTGTTTGCTCTGTACCCTCCCGGGTTGTGCCTGAAAATAGTCATTGCTATGGCTAGTGCACCTACCCGGTAAACAAAAACTAAAATAAAGAAAAAAATTAAAAAATATGCCGGATGTAGAATGGACCACCCAGGCAGCTGCTTCAACCAGAAGCATGGCCATCCTGGAATCCCTGCAGGGAGTTGGACTCAGACAGCTGGTGCATGAGCCAACCAGAGACAAATCAATTCTGGACTTCGTATGGACCAATGGAAACAGAGTTGAAGGAGTCCAGGTGGAAGGGCAGCTGGAATCCATTGACCACCACATGGTGTGTTTGGCATGGAGACAGGGACTCAGTTAAGCCACACAAGGGTAAAAGTATTTGATTTCAGGAGGGCGGATTTCAGTGAAATGGGTAGATGTTTAAGAGCAGCCCTGGAGAAAGCAGAGGTAATGGAGGGAGTGGAGGAACAGTGGGGGAAACTAAAAGGAGCCATAGCGGAAGTAACTAACCAATGCGTTAGGATAGTGGCCAAAGGGAAAAGAAGACGCTACCCTCTTCGACTTTGCTGATTCCCTTGAGGTACTTAAAAGTTTTTATTATGTCCCCCCTCTCCCTCCTTTCCTCAAGGGTATACATGTTAAGCTCCTTTAGTCTCTGCTCGTATGGTTTCTGTTGCAGACTCTGCACCATTGTAGTTGCCCTCCTCTGGACTGTCTCCATCCTGTCTATGTCCTTGCAGAGATGAGGTCTCCAGAACTGGATGCAGTGCTCCAGATGGGGCCTCACCAACTGTCTGTAGAGAGGGATAACAACTTCTTGTTTTCTACTGGTGATGCATCTCCCTATACACCCCAGTATCCCCCCAGCCATCCCTACTGCCTTCTCACATTGCTTGCTGACCTTAAGGTTATCTGATATGATTAAATCCAGATTCCTTTCCATTTTTGTTGTTGTTAAAAACCCCTCTCCCCATTGTGTACTCTTCCCCTGGGTTTTTGTTTCCCAGGTGCATTACTTTGCACTTCTTTGCATTGAATCCAAGCTGCCATGCTTCTGACCATTCTTCCAATCTTGCCAAGTCCCTTCTCATCCTTTCCACCCCCCCTTGTGTATCAACCCTGTTGCAGATATTTGAGTCGTCTGCAAAGAGGCACACTTTTCCGTCCAGTCCCTCTGCAATGTCACCTATAAAGACATTAAAAAGGACCGGACCCACTACTGAACCCTGTGGTACCCCACTAGTAAGCCCCCTTTCTTCAGAATGGACTCTGTTTACTATTACCTTTTGTGTCCTGTTGTCCAGCCAATGTTTTACCCAGATTGCCACACTGGGACCCACTCCTAGCCTGGCTAATTTGTTTATTAATCTTTTGTGTGGGACTATGTCACATGCCTTGCTAAAGTCTAGATAGGCCATGTCCATGGCCCTCCCTGGTTTACTACTTTGGTCACCCAGTCAAAGAAATCAATTAGATGCGTCTGACATGACCATCCCTTTGTGAATCCATGCTGCCTTGGGTCCTGTGCCCCACTGGCCTCTAGATACTCAATAATTCTTTCCTTCAGAAGTGATTCCATCATTTTCCCTAACACTGAGGTCAAACTGACAGGTCTGTAGTTTCCTGCCTCTGTCTTGCTCCCTCTTTTGTGAAGGGGAATCATATCCGCCCTCCTCTAGTCCTCAAGTACCACACCATCCTCCCATGATTTGTTAAAAAGGCTAGTCAGTGGTACCACTAGTTCTCCCCTTAATTCTTTTAGAATTATGAGGTGAATCACGTCAGGCCCCATTGCTTTGTCCACCTTCAGTTTTAGGAGTTCTTTCAGAACCCTTTCTTCTGTGAAAGGACTGGGATTGACCCCCCCCCATCCAGAGTGCTTCTATTGATTGGATTAAGTACCTCCCCTTCCTCTTCTTTTGTGAATACTGAGCAGAAGTGTTCATTCAGTATTCCTGCTTTTTCACTGTCCCCTCCTTTACTCAGCCTCACTATCCCCCCGTTTGTCTTTTTACGCTCCCTAATGTACCTACAAAAGGTTTTATCCCCCTTCTTAACTGAGTTGGTTATCTTTTCCTCTGTTTAGGCCTTTGCTATTCTGACTGCCTTCCCTGCTTCTTTCTGCTTTAACTGGTACCGTTCTCTGATCTGCTCCTTCAGTGTTTCCTTATACTGCCTAAATGCTATCCTTCTCTCCCTAACCTTTCCCACCACCTCTTTTGAGAACCATAGTGTTTTTATGTTGCTTGCACGCATGTGCAAGAAACGTAGTGCCATCATCCGAGTTTTCGGAGGTGTGTCAGCCCCTCTTCCAATGCAGTCAGTGTGTTTGCAGGCGGGGCCCCAGTTCCCCAATGAGTGCTGCAGCTGTCTATGACAGCTCCAAAATGCAGTGGCATACAGTTGAAAGGGAGAGCTCCACTTCCAGTAAGCAGAGCTCTCCCCACGCACAACGTGGCCACAGCACGCATGTGCGTGCTGATCGCTCCCACGCACACTGCTATGGCTGACGAGGTGCCCAATCCCTGTCGGCTCCACGCCTCCCCCAACAGCTGTCCAGGTGCCACGCTGGGGCCCACCCAGTGTGGCAACAACTATTATAACCAGCAGGGTGCAAATCCCTGTTGGCTCCAGGACGCCGCCCCAAAAGCTTTCCGGTGCCCGCTGAGCCCACCCCAGCGTGGCAAATCTTATTTTGGCTGATGAGGTGCCCAATCCCATTGGCTCCACGTCCCCAAACAGCTTTTCTGCTGCCACGCTGGGAGCCCAACCCAGCGTGGCAAACGCCCGCTGGCTGCCTTCTTAAAAAACAACCTGTGAATAAAAACGGTCCTCGTAGTCTCCTGCCCCCACAACCCGCACCCACCACTGCGCCTTCCTCCCCGCCCCCACTCACCCCATACTTACCGCCTGAGCTCGGTGCAATGATCATAGGTGGACCGGGAACGTCTGCACTCTTCAAAGCCGACCGCGAACTGAGGAAATGCCGGTAAGCTGTATAATGGGATAGATAGGGTTTTTTCAACTTTGTTGCATATCTCAGGAAGTTTTGGGAATTTTGGCCCCAAATTTTCAACATGGGGTTTTTGGGACCCCTCCTCATGAATTCTTGCACTGTCATGGCGTTAATCGGGCCGAAGGTGATTTCATGGTCACTGCTGCGTGAAATCACCTTTCGGGACTGATTAATAAAACGACACTGCCAGTGTTCATAAGGTGGGCTCTCAAAAGCCTGATTGAAAATTTGGTGAAAAATTCCTAAAATGACTTATTACTGAGCTGCGTTATGCAGTCTTCACGCAGCACGTCAGAAGTTTGCGACTTTTCAATATTTTCACCCAGATTTTCAGCATTGCCATTTTACCACACCTCCTTATGAGCAGTATAGCTGTCATTTTCACATCCTGCCCAAAATGTGTTTCTGCCTATGTGGCGCACAATGGGCGCAGTCGTCATATGAACTCAATGTATGGGACACATTAAGAAAATCACAGTGACACTGTTCATGAGCAGAGGTCTTAAAATGGCTGTGTTGAAAATTTGGTGAAAAAATTCCTAAAAATGACTGTTTTATGAGCGTGCGTTGCGCAGTTCCTACGCACGCTTGTAAATTCGCGAATTTTCAATATTTGCATTCCAATGACTTCCAAATACCTAAACAGCACATAGAAGCAAGCAACATTCGGTATTGACAAATGCTTGTTTTCTTTTGTTTTGATCTGTTTATTTGCTTCACACAAAGGTTTGCTGCCTCTGTGATGGAAGTTTTGATGTTTTTTTGATGTTTCCCCATTGTTGCTCCACCCCTCCTTCTTGCCTGTTTGCTAGTGCTTTTCTGAGGCACTCTCCCATTTTGACAAAGTCAGCCCTCCTGAAGTCCATCACGCTCATTTTTGTATGACTTGACTCTGCAGCTGAGTTTATTGTGTAGAAAAAATATCAAAACGAGGGGCCACAAACAAAATTGTAGGGGGATAGATTAAGAGGTATGTGAGGTGGATGCTTGGAACGGTCTGCCACAAGAGATGGTAGGAGAAAGGACAGTGGAGGGTTTTAAATATGCCTGGGACAGGCACAAGGGAACATAGGGTGGGGATGGAGTGATGAAAAGCCATTGATCACTTAGGGTCAGTGACTGCATGCAAGTATAGAGCTTAGGGACAGACTAGATGGGCCTAGTGGTCCTTATCTGCTGACAATTTCTATGTATCTATGTAGGATGTACTCTAAGTCACAGGAAATCTAAAAATTGTAAACAACTTAACTACTTTTTTTTTAAACTTAAACATTGGGGGCTGACCTGCTGGCGCAGCCATAGCAGTATCACTTGTAGCACTGATGACCCATGTTTGTGAGCAAACTCGGGGTGTTTGGGGGTTGGCCGGGGGGGGAGCAGGATTGAACATCCATGGGACTTCTCTCCTCCTGGTGTGTGGGAATGTAGAGCCTGGCATGCGCCTGACCCATAGTGGAGGCCAGGGAGAAGGCAGTCTAGGGCCACCAGATGTGCATTGAGGTGCGGCAGCTGTCGATGTATGTCATGCAGAAGTACTCAATGTTTGTCCTGATGACATTGCGCATCAGTGCCTCTGGGGGGGATAATAAGAAAAATCTCCTGGCCGCCAGGATGACACCAGTCACCCATAGGCTCTGCACCTGGCTATCCAGACCCTGTCCAGTGCACTGAATCCTGTTTGAAGGCGGGGGTTGGGGAACCCTGTTCACCCCACCAGGGGGTAAGCCCTTGGTGAAGATGCAGACAAGTTAGTCCTGGGTGACACTGAGATGGTGAGGCTGGGGTGACTGGTACAAGGGGCATAAAAAAAAACCCTTAAACTCTTATTGTTTACTTCTCTGGGACAGAAACTAGAACTGGCATAGTCCTAGCTGAAAGAGTAAACCATCAAATGCTGGTGGATGGAGGTTACACATCTATTGTTACATTAGCTATCAAACTTGTGATGATCCCAAATGCGCCTGGTCTACTGTAACTCCAGCAAATCCTTTGTACTGCCTGCCCCAAACATTGATGGAGATGATGAGAGATGCTCTGGCTTTATTCATCATGTGAATTTTTTTCTAACCCAGCAAGTTAAGTTCTTGTAGCAGCAGTTTGAGTGTATAAAATAGTAGCACCATTGGCAGTACTACTACTGTTACTGGGTCCATCTCCTCAGGTACCAGGCCCAGCAGCCACAGGTTTTTTAGCCCCAAGTTTCTACAAGACCAGTAGCAAGACTTTAGAGCTAATACCCCCCTGTTCAGGAAGCAGCAGCCTGTGCCACTACCAGTATTATTCCTGCAGCTACCACCATAGCTGTTAATAGTTCCTCCCCTGCTAGTGTGCTCCTTGTGCCCACGACCGCAATGCTATATTTGTAGCAGCCACTTCCACTGTCACCGTCACCACACCTGCTGCCACAACTACCCCACTGTACCTGCTTGTTCTATCATAACCACAGACACTGTGACTACCACCACCAATACTGCCACAAGTGCCCCACTACACTTGCTCCTGCTGTTACCACTGAAGCCACTGTGATGCCCACCACTACTGTCACAACTGCCTATGCTGTGTCTTCCTGCAGTGCCACCACTGCATCCACTGTGACTGCCTACAGCATCTACTGTTGTCATAGATGTGCCTATAGCCCCTATTGCCCCAGTCACTGTGAACATGTCCATTCTATGATGCTGCCTCAGTGATGTACTCCTACTCATGGCATCAGTTTTGGTGATAAGGAGGAGTTTGTGCAAATTCTGGCTCTGACTGTTTTCCTGAGCCACAAGATTTGCCACCTGAGAGTGGCATTAAACCTAGTATTATTTCTGATGAGGTTAAAAATGCCTCATATTTGTGCCAAAAAAGTGCGAGAAGCTGCTGCAAGGAGGAAAACTGCAGTAAGTGGCAGGCTGGGTAAGCAAGTGAGTCACACTCATACAGTTGCATCATGTATGCAGTCAAGGAGATGTCAAGTTCTGCTAACGCTGTGATATGTGTGGGGTGGAGTGGCTGGAGGGTGTCACAAGTGACTTATTTGGCATTAGTGACATCTCTGTTTTGGTCTTTGAAGTGTTGAGGTGCCTATGGTACTAGTGGAGGTTAATGGTGTTGTTTCTGTGCTTTATAACTTATCCTTTAGAAAACCACCATTCCTGCTCAAATACTGACTAATGAATATCCAATTACCTGGCATCTCAATATTTAGGAAAATGTATACATAGACCTCTAACAAGAAGATAACATTAGTCTTCAAAAAATTCACATGAATACCCACCTTCATCTTCAAGAAAGGGGTGAAATCTGGAAATGAAACATAGAAACATGGAAAAATAGAAACACAGAATTTGACAGCAGATAAGGACCGCTTGGCCCACCTAGTCTGCCCATTTTCCTACCTGATGGATAAGCTGCAGATCCTAGTTAACCAACAGCCTACTTCCTCCTACCTCCCACTAGGACTGCTTTATGTCTGTCCCATGCATTCTTAAATTCCCCCCCTGTTCTTGACTCCATGACCTCCTCAGGAAGGCTGTTCCATGCATCCACAACCCTCTCCATGAAAAATACTTCCTCACATTACCTCTGAGCCATCCCCTCTATCTTCAAATTGTGCCCCTTGTTCTTGCATCTCTTTTTCTGAAAGATACTACCCTCTTGGACTTTGTTTATTCCCTTGAGATACTTGAAAGTTTCTATCATGTCCCCCTTCCCTTCTTTCCTCAAGGGTATACACATTATGCTCCTTTAGTCTCTCTTCATATGTCTTTTGGTGCAGGCCCTGCTCATTTTGGTTGCCCTCCTCTGGACAGCCTCCACTCTGTCTATGTCTTTGCGGAGATGGCTTCTCCAGAACTGCACACAGTACTCCAGATGGGGTCTCACCAACTGTCCATACAGAGGGATATCAACTTCCTGTTTTCTACTGTTGATGCCTCTCCCTATGCATCCCAGGATCCCCCCAGCCTTCCTTATTGCCATCTCACATTGCTTGCCCACCTTTAGGTCATCTGATATGATTACCCCCAGGTCCCTTTCCATTTTTGTTGCTGTCAGTATCTCACCCCCCAGTGTGTACTCTTCCTCTGGGTTTTTGTTTCCCAGGTGCATTACCTTGCACTTCTTTGCATTGAATCTAAGCTGCCATACATCTGACCATTCCTCCAACTTTGCCAAGTCCCTTCTCATCCTTTCCACTCCATCTTGTGTATCAACCCTGTTGCAGATCTTTGTGTCATCTGCAAAGAGACACTTTTCCTTCCAGTTCCTCTGCAATGTTATTTGTAAAGACATTAAAAAGGACTGGTCCCAGTACTGAACCCTGCGGTACCCCGCTAGTAACCCTCCTTTCTTCGCTGTGGACTCTGTTTACTATTACTCTTTATGTCCTGTTGTCCAGCCTATTTTTTATACAGGCTACCACCTTGGGACCCACTCCAAGGTTGGCTAACTTGTATATTAATCTTTTGTGTGGGACTGTATCAAATGACTTGCTAAAATCTAGGTAGGCCATGTCCACAGCCCCTCATTAGTCTACTACTTTGGTCACCCAGTCAAAGAAATCTATTAGATTCATTTGACACAATCTTCCTGCTGTGAATCCATACTGCCTTGGGTCCTGTGCCCCACTGGCCTCTAGGTACTCAAAAATTCTTTCCTTCAGAAGTGATTCCATCATTTTCCCTATCACTGAGGTCAAACTAACTGGTCTGTAGTTTCCTGCCTCTGCCCCGCTCCCACTTTTGTAAAGAGGAATCACATCCGCCCTTCTCCAGTTCTCGGGTACCACCCATCCTCCCATGATTTGTTAAAGAGAGTAGTCAGTGGCGTCACTAGTTCTACCCTTAGTTCTTTTAGAATTCTTGGGTGAATCCCATCAGGCCCCATTGCTTTGTCCACCTTCAATTTTAGTAGTTCTTTCAGACCCCTTTCTTCTGTGAATGGACTGGTATCGACCCCTGTATCCAGAATGTTTCTCTTGTTTGGTTTAGGTACCTCCCCCTCCTCTTCCTTTATGAATACTAAGCAGAAATATTTGTTCGGTATCCCTGCTTTTTCACTGTCACCCTCTGCCCATAATCCCTCCCCTTTATTAAGCCTCAGTATCCCTCCCTTGGTCTTTCTTTGCTCTCTAATGTACCTATAAAAGGTCTTATCCCCCTTCTTAACAGAGTTGGCTATCCTTTCCTCAGTTTGAGCCTTTGCTATTCTGACTGCCTTCCTGCCTCTTTCTGCTTTAACTGATAAAGTTCTCTGTCCTGATCCTTCTGTGTTTCCTTATATTTCCTGAATGCTATCCTTTTTCCTTAACCTTCCCTGCCACCTCTTTTGAGAACGATAGTGTTTTTTTCCTTCGTTGTGTTTTGTTGATTTGCTTCACACAAAGGCTTGTTGCCTCTGTGATGGCTGTTTTGATTACTCTCCATCGTTCCTCCACCCCTCCTTCTTGCCTGTTTGCTAGTGCTTTTCTGAAGCACTCTCTCATTTTCCTAAAGTCAGGCCTCCTAAAGTCCAGTATTCTTGCTTTTGTATGGCTTGACTCTCTGGCTGTGTTTATCGTGAACCATATTGTTTGGTGGTTGCTTGTTCCCAGATGGCTACCCACTTCTAAATCAGAGATTCTTTTTCCATCCCTGTTTGAGAGTACCAGGTTTAAGATTGCTCCCTCCCAAGTGGGTTCCAATACTAGCTGTCTGAGGCATGTCCCTGCTTTTGGATGTGCCTGCATCAAAAGTGCTCCAGTTAACATCTGGCATATTCAGGTCCCCCATCAACAATATCTCCCCTTTTTCTGCCATTCTAAAGATGCCTTCTATCATTTCCTTATCCATTCCCTCCCCCTGAGATGGGGGTCTGTATACAACCCCCATGTGGATTGTAGTGCAATTTCCTGTCTCCAGGGTGACCCAGAGTGCCTCATCTGCTCCCTGTTTATGCTTTGGTTCTGTTGCTTTGATTCCTTCCCTTACATAGAGAGTTACTCCTCCTCCTCTTTTACCCTCCCTGTCCCTCCTGCAGATTGTGTATCCTGGTAAGTTGACATCCCAGTCATGGTTCTCTGTGTACCATGTTTCTGTGACTGCCACAATATCCAGGCATCCCTCTTCCATCAAGGCCACTAGTTCAGGGAGCTTGTTACACAGACTATGGGTATTGGTACTCATCACCCTCCATTTTTTGATGGCCTTACCCCTTTTAGCCCCATCCCTGTCCTTACTGCCTTTGCCTTTTTTTGCATTTACCTCTGTCCTGCTCCCTAATGACTTTACTACCTTGGTGTTTACCTCACTAAATCCTGTGTTTTGTGGGGGGAGGCTGGGATTTTCCTGCTCCTTTTCAGTGCCTCCTCCCTTGGCTAGTTTAAATGCTTGCCAATGAAGCTTTTAAACCTATCACCTAGGATCCTGGTTCCTTCCCTGGACAGATGCAGACCATCATGTCAGTATAGGTCTGCATCCCTCTAGGTGGCTCCCCAGTCCCCAAAGAAGCCAAAACCCTGAGCTCCACACCAGTATTTCAACCATTCATTGAATTCCATGGTGTGGAGTACCCTAGCATCACCCAATGCCATAGATAGGCAGCACCTCCAAGAAGATTACTGTATGCAATACTTGTCTAAGCCCCCTCCTCAACTCTACAAACTCCTCTTGCACTGCTCTGATCTCTTTCCAAGCCAGATCATTTGCCCCTAGGTGGACAATGGCATCCAGCTCCCTCCCTCATGCAGCTGCTCCCATGAGCCTGAGGATTCGCTTCCTGTCCCTCCAAGCCATGGTGACAGACAGGCACCTTACCTCCCTCTCCCCTTCCTCCCCCACTTCTACCCCCCTAATGATTGAGTCCCCCACCAGGAGTTGTTTTCTTCCCCTGTGGGGTCCCATGCCACCCTCCTGTGGGTCTTCTTTGTGAAGGTTCTCAGCATCCTCCTTGGTCTCCACTGCAGGTGCCTCCATAGATTAACCACTATCCACCAGAACAGCATATGAATTGCAGAGAGGTATAGCTGGAGGGATGCACCTCTGTTCCCCCACTGTCTCCCTCCATGAGCCCACCTTGGTCCAGCCGCTCCTCATTCTTGGCAACCTCTGAGGTAGCAGTGGTGGCCCTGGTGGTCCCTGTGTGGGGGAGGAGCTTTCACGAATCCTAGCCAGGTCAGCCTGGAGATGGGCAACCTCCTCCCTCAGACCAGAGAGGTGCCTGCAAATAGGGCAGCATCGCAGCCTCCAGAATGTCTCCCAGAACACTGCTGCCCCACAGCCATTGCACTGCACCACTCCCATCATGTATTATTTTGTGTCCCCTCTCCTGTTGCTCTGTATGCTTACTCTCTCCTCTCCTTACAACTCTCACCCCTCCTGTTCTGGGACAGCAACTTCCTGTATTCTTCAGTAGTCTCCTTCTTCCTTGCTCAGAGTCAGACCTCCAGCAGCTAAGGGGGAGAAAGAGCTATTTTTTCCTTCAGGGTTGACAAAACCAATGTTTCTCTATGAGCCTTCCCTTCCTACTGCCAAACAAGAAGTTCCTGTTGTCAGTCAAATCCAGTGGCTATAAAAGTAGAACTGACTTAGGGTGGGAGTGTGGAGGGGTGGGATGGAGGGCAATTAGTAAGAAAAAGGCAGCTTTTTTAGTCAGCTGCTTTCTGCTCTAAAAGCAAAATTTCTGTCTTCCAAAAGCTAGCAGCAGGAAGTTGTAATTGGAGTCATCTGCTTTTCTACTGCCTAAGCCACATCCCGAATTAACCTCTCCCCTTCCTACTGATTTAGCAAACTAAGTTGATACAGTACACTTCCTCAACACAGAAACACACACTGACTTTCTTTTTTTTAACCCTAAATGAGACCCCCTCTATTTTTAATAAAGTATCTGTTTGCATAATCCCAACAGGTACTGACTCCTGCTGAGATAGACGTGTTAAATTAGCTCCCCACGGCACTGTTGGAGGTTGCGAGGGTTCTTCTGAAGCCCTCCCCCGAACCAGAGAGCTGCCCCCCCCCACCGGCACATAGTAAGAGGTATGCAGTCACCTGCTCCTCAGCAGCTCACCAGAGAGCTAAGAGTTTGGGTGCCAAATTTGAATTATTCCAGTCGGCAGATGAATGGAGATAGTTTTTTTGCTTCTTGCTCCCTGCATGAAAAAGGAGTTTTCTTAGCCTGCAGTTGGACACTTTGATTATGGCAGTTGCTGTTTTCCTTTGAAACATTAAAAAAAGAAGTAAAATAATAGTGGGAGGATTTATTCAGCTTACAACAGGGTGCTTTAAATTGCAGCTCAATCAATGCTTGTTCTTAGCTTAACTCTGCTGCTCCCGATTTAAATGCTGCTCAAATGAACCTGTTTGTGCTGCTCTCAATTTGATTTACTGTTCTAATGCAAATTAATAGTTTAACTGTGCTGCTCCCAATTTAAATCCTGTGCAACTGCTGTGTAAATGAATTAAGTCTAGTTCCCCGATTTAAAACACTGTTGTGCTGAATTAGAATTTAGTTTAGTGAGCATTTCTCTACTGCAGTGCAGCTTAGCCCATCCCTCACTTTTACCTTCTTAAACCCTGTCTTTTCCTCTATCCTCCATAGCTCCCCACAGCACTGTAGGAGGTTGCGAGGGTTCTTCTGAAGCCCTCCCCAAACCAGAGAACTGCCCCTCCCCACCGGCACAGAGCAAGAGGTACGCAGTCACCCGCTCCTCGGCAGCTCATCAGAGAGCTTCACTCCACTGATGCTTCACGTCAGTTACTCCACCACCCCAGGCAAACTATTAGTTATATAGGGCTGGTCAACATGGTACTAAAAAACAGTTTCCCATTTGCAGGCTATACCTTTCAACCACTAGTGGCCTCCAAACTAAGAACAACAAAACAGGAATTCTAACTCTTGCACTGCTGCCTCTACATGATGACCCCTCTGGACCTTATAACAATCTTTATCCTCATCCCCTGGGTGTCCCTCCTGCCATCTAACTATCCTGATCTGCTGGACTGTCAGACACCATGCATCAGGCTCCCAATAAACATTAATAACTCTGGTACCAAAGAAGACACACACCCTGGGTGTCACTTCCACACTCTATCACTTGGCCCTGCTGTACTCCCAACCAGCTTCCAAACCAGCCACCTTGCCCTTCTGCCCCATGATTGTAAGCCAACAGCTGCTATCACCAGGCCTTATGCCACCCCCAGAAAGCTACGCTGGGTTGCACATAATACTAAACTCCTGCTCACACTACTGCTACTATTAGCAGGTGATATTGAGACAAACCCTAGACCTAACCACCACCTCACCCCAAACCCCTCCGTACCACACCAACTCCCCTCAGGCCTAAAACTGACTCACCGAAATATATGTAGCCTACTACGTAAAATAACCCAGCTTCAGCCCCTCGCCACGTCCCTCTGGCAGGATATCCTGATTATCTCAGAAACCTGGCTAAAGCCCCACAACCCTGACATTGAATTCTCTATTCCTGGATATACACTCATCCAACATGATCTTATGGGCAAAAAAGGGGGTGGCATAGCTATGTACATTGCCTCCACCATCTAGTTTTCCCCAGTCACCCTACACCTGCCTTCAAAGTCCAGCGATGCTCTAATGGTAAAACTCTCCCTCCCCCACTCAATTCCAATCTATGTTGCAGGTACCTACTGCACCCCTGACACCAATACACCTGCTATACTGGATCACTTGGGTACACTAAACTCCATGGCTTCAGGAGGTGAGCTCCATATACTTGGAGACTTTAACCTGAACTGGCTCACTGGGGTTAACTGCAAGCTCCAGGACAAGGTGACTGCCCTAAATCTAGCGCAACTAATCTCTGAGCCCACTCAGTTAAATCACAAAACTTTGAATCACACCCTTCTAGACTGGTCCCTCACCTCACAACCCTCATAGGATCATAGCTTCAGGCCTCCTTCCAGATGCCCTCAGTGATCACCATGGAATCTACTCTGTGCGAAAAATCTTCAAACCAAAAGCTCACCCACCCAGAATCCTTATGACTAGATCCTTCAAATCACTGGACCTCACCTCCTTACTAAAAGACTTGGCCAATTCTGATTGGTCATGCATCAGTCAATCAAACTTCATAAATGAGGCTCTGGAGTTCTTTAAGGCCCAGTTCACTGCTGTCTGGGACCGTTACGCCCCCCCTCAGACGAACGCGAGTCAGAGGCGCTCACCTCCCATGGATCTCAACTGAAATCCTAACCCTCATTAGAACCAGGGACAAGACCTGGAAATCCTTCAAGGCTTCCAGTTCACCAGCCGACCTCCAGCAATATCGTACGTTACGTAATGTCAGTACTAGGAAAATCTACCAAGCAAAAGCCAGCTATTTCAAAGTCACATTCAATTCCACCTCCCATCACCCAGCCAAATTCTGGACAGTGGTAAAATCACTTATCATCCCTCCATTGCAGTCCCCCCTCCTACCCTGCAGGTAGGTGGTCTCACCATTGCTGACCCCCCCCAGCAGTGGCCACACTGTTTAACTCCCACTTCACAAATAGCAATGCTACTCTCCTGTCCTCACCTCACCCTGCACAGTACACCACCTCTACCACCACAGTCAGAACCACACACTCAGCTCACTCCTTCTCTTTCTTGCAGGTCACCCCAGATGAGGTATATAATGCACTGATGGCCCTTAATCCAAGGAAAGGCAAATCCCCCACCAGGTTGGACTCCAAAATGTTCCACCTCTTGGCCCCCGCCATAGCTAAACCCCATGCCTCCCTTTTTAACCTATCCTTCTCCCTTGCTGAAGTACCCTCTGAAAGGAATCATGCCACCGTAATCCCCCATCCTATGGGTGGGGATGCCTCAAACCCAAGTAACTACCAACCCATCTACTTTCTACCAATTCTGGCAAAACTACAAGAGCATCTAATACTCTCTCACCTATCACCCTTTCTGGATTCCTCCTCCTTTATTACCCCCTACCAGTCTGGCTTTAGGAAATCCCACTCCACCACTACCTCCCTTCTCAGGATTACTGATTCCATCCTCACTGGGATGGATGCTGGCTACATCACTGCTACCATTTTCATCGTCCTGGCCAAGGCATTTGACACTGTCTCACACTCACTCCTCCTGACCAAACTCACCAATGCTGGTCTACCCAGCTGTGCCACTAGCTGGTTCCACTCGTACCTTGCAGGCAGATCCCAATCCATCCGAATCAGTAGCTCTATCTTGGTCCCCCTCCCAGTCACCACAGGGGTACCACAAGGCTCTGTCCTTGGCCCACTCCTGTTCTCCATCTTTCTGAATGATCTGCCTACTGCCTGCCCACACACCTCAATCCACATGTGTGCGGACGACACTGTGCTGTATACATCTGGCCCCTTGGCCTCAGAGGTTATGACTAGATTGCAGCTGGACTTTATTACGGTCCAGCACTGGCTTCACTCCAGTCAACTCCTCCTCAATGCCAAGAAAACAGTCTCAGTAACGTTGGCACAAGGCAGAGACTTTCGAGGCTCCCTTCCCCGATCATGTTCCACGCCCTGGATGGGACGACCCTGGAGGCCTGTACCTCCTTCAGATACCTCAGGGTCTGGCTGGACCAGCACCTCGACTTTTTTGCACATGTTGATTCCATAATCAAGAAACTGCACCCCAGGCTTGATGCACTTTACTGCAACTGGGACAGCATCCCAGTTTCTGCCCATAGGGCCATTGTGCAGAAAATGATCCTCCCCACCTTTGACTATGGGGACGTAGTTTACAGTGCCAGTCCCAAGTTCACCTTAGCCAGACTGGACCCTCTTTTCCTTTTTTTTTTTTCTCCTTTTTTTTGGGGGGGGGGCTCCTCCACCAGGTATCCACCCTGGTCATGGCCCCGGTCTTCCACCAACTGTCACCTGGGACCCCCCGGTCACCCTCAGCTATTCCCCCGGAGGGCGGGGCCACAGAGCTGGGACCACCTATCCAGTCCCCGCAGAATCAGTAACTAGTTGGGGGGACCCCAGTGGCAGTGGCTGATTGAAGCCCCGAGGAAGGCTTCATAGAGGCAGAGGTGCCCATTTTTTCCCCTCTTTAATTCTTCTGAAGAGTTGGATGTGCAATGACGTCAATGCACTAACATGCAGACATCCACTGACTCTTCTCCCAATGTAGATGCCCGCGGTCTGCTGAACACACAGCCTCCACTGGGTGTCAGTACAGCACGGCGCATGACCCCTACCTACCCTGAAGGAAGGAGAGCTGTCGCAGGATGCTCAATCCTCCCTTCCCCCTGCCAACCCCCGGCAACCTGAGTCCATTCCTGAACCCAGGTCGCCAGTGTGGTGCGAGGTGTGGTGTCCAGCGCCTCAACCCTCAGTGCCACCGGGCCGGCTGGACCCACTTTTCCATTCTTTCTGTCACTTTGTCCTGAACTGTCCATACTCCACACACCACTGTACCCTATACCAATCAATGGACCTCCCCACTCCAGATAATTCAAGACTGTCCCACTGCGCTAAGCTCACAGCCAAGTATTGGTCCCAGCTTCTCCCCTCTTACCTCACCACTGTCCTTGTCAACCCCAGCACCCAGCATACTCCCTCAGAAACACTGACTCTCAGTCCCTAGCTGTCCCACATAGGTCCACTGCTGTTGACCAGGCAGCTTTCAGCTACCGTCTACCAACGTTATGGAATTCCATCCCAGAAAACATTCATCACTTCTCTTCCCCCCCGCTCCATAACTCCATGCTCCAATCTCATTTCTCCTTTACCTGCTCAGGTATATAGACAGTTTACAGATCACAGAGTGGCATGTCAGTTCATCCAAGCTGTGAATACTTCACTGTATGTTAATAATAATAATACTATTAATAATAATAATTTTATTTTTAAAGCGCCTTTCAAATTTTCAAAGCGCTGTACAAAACATATAATAAAAAGAAAGCCAAACATTATAATACAATATAAAACATTCATAAAACCACAATTTCAACAACAAATCATACAAAATACTATAAAAAGGCAATTTGGTACCAGTGAGTTTTTAAACCACTCTTAAATTCCCCCATGGAGGTGCACTACTGTAACCGATGGGGTAGAGAATTCCAGAGAGTGGGAGCAGCGTAGGAAAAAGCTCTACAGCCAGATGAATTTAGACTCACTCTCAGAATCTCTAGCAACCCCTGGTCAGCCTATCTGACTATATTTATGGTAATGCATCTAAACTATACCTGTATCTATTGTTCTCTCAATCCTTTATGTCTTTAAACCAGGACATATTGTGTAGTGGGTATTCCCATTGTGTATCCACACTTGTATTATGTTTGTCTTTCAACTATGTATTTGTACCCCTTCCCCCCAGGATGCATCTGGAATTGAGAAGTAGCCTGCTCAGTATGCCTTACTGGTTAAATGCTTAAATAAATAAATAAGAAAAATGGTAGCTTTTTTAGTCAGCTGCTTTCTGCTCTAAAAGCAAGATTTCTGTCTTCCAAAAGCTAGCAGCAGGAGGTTGTAATTGGAGTCACCTGCTTTTCTACTGCCTAAGCCACACCTCCAATTAACCTCTCTCCCCTCCTACGGATTTAGCAAACTAAGTTGACACAGTACCCATCCCCAACACAGAAACACACACTGACTTTCTTTTTTAACCCCTAAATGAGACCCCCTCTACTTCTAATAAAGTATCTGTTTGCTTAATCCCAACAGGCACTGACTCCTGCTGAGATAGAAGTGTTAAATTAGTAAGAAAAATGGTAGCTTTTTCAGTCAGCTGCTTTCTGCTCTAAAAGCAAGATTTCTGTAAAAACAACCCTCAATTACAGCCAACATTTTGGAACCCAGTGTCAGATTTGTATGAAAAAAATGCTCTTCAGTTGTTGACAGTTTCTTTTCACCACATGTTGAATCCTATGAGGATGGGCAGCTACTATTGCTTCAGCTGCCTGGCAGCAGGTTCAGTTAAACTCCGCATTTCAATGTGATAGAGAGTGAGTGGAGGCGGTAAAGTAATTGAAATGCTGACAAGAAAGAATATGTGCCGTAGACTACATAAATGATACAAGCTATCAGACACTTTCCAGTCTGTAGGGTTTTTGTAAACATACACACAATCAGAAGCCTCCAATCCAGCACAATGCATATGCATGTGTGTGTGTGTGTGTCTGTGTGTGTGTGTGTAGGATTCTACTGGTGCTACATTCTGCTTGACATGTCACTACTCAGACCTCTCCACAGCCAACTCACACACAGTAAACATAACAGTAATCTGTAAAATCAACAAAAACAGTGTACATGGCAAAAACTATTGCTTATCATCTCAAAGGCAGATACATTTATGCTTGTGTAAAATAATTCAGATGTCTCTTCCTGCACTAGTCATCAAGCCATCAATGCCATGCTCAATGCCTCTCTTGAGGAGGTAAACACTCCAAAATTCTGCTAACTCCCCTGATCTGTTCACCTTCTTACAAGCAATTCCTCTACTGTACAAACAGCCTCCCCTCTACATAATGAAGGTGTTAAAATAGCCCATAATGGTGAAGTGTAAGACCCCCAGAACTGATGGCTTACGTGTAGTATAGAATTATACCAAATGCTACAGGACATAGGCAATCATGTTCAAATTCATAGTTCAGAACTAAGTGGATGTAGCACAAGTGACCAGCCTCTTAGCACAGCTACTACTGTATTCAAAGAGTTCCATAGCATGATGCTAAGTGGATAACGTGGTAGTGCTAAATACACCATTGCACTAAAGCTGTGCATAATAAAGAACATTCCGTGAAATTACATGAAATTTTGTCAGAATTTCATGGAATTTTTGACATTTATTTATTTGGTAATAACTTGGCCATCTGTTAAGCTAGAAACCTGACATTTGGAATGATTATTTGTATATCCATGCCCTAAAGACAAGACAAATGTCATGACATGTGGAATAACTGTTTTAAAATTATAGGGCTCAAATTCTGGCATTTTATATTTTGGAACACATTTCATGGAAATATTTATCTGCTTAAAACTCAACCACCTTTGGAGCTACATATGTGAAAATTAGCATGCATAACCTTTTTGCAAAGGCTATAAAAATGACCAAAATGGAGATACTTGTATTAGAAATTTGTAAGTCACAGAGGGTTCCAAAATGTCCATGTAATTTCAGAAATTTTGTGAAAACATTATAAAAATTTGAATGTTTGTAACTTCTAGGGTTGCTCGGATTTCCAATAACAAATTTGGAATCATCAGATTCCACTCTATTTTTTGGATTTTGGTTTTTCAGTATTATGTCCAAAAACCAAATTCCTAAAACCCCTTTTCGAATGCAGAATCAAATCGGATCAACCTAATTCTGATACTGCATCTGAAAACCTCCTACCCATTACAGATAAAAAGAGCCATCCTCTCCCTGTCCTCTTACCATTACTGCAATGGCTGGATTGGCAGCTGGGCTGGCTGGGGTCCATGATGTCTGGGCAGGTTAAGGTGTTTCAGTGGCACTGTAGGTTCACCTGCATCAGTACAGTGGTGACTTTCTGCTGCTGCTGCCAGTAGCCACCTCAACCCTATGTGACTACTCCAGCCCCCTTAGTCCATGAGTGAGTAGATCTGTACTGACCTCAGTCCATACCACTGGCACGTACTGTATGTAATTCAACATACTAACCTGCCTGACCCCAAGTGAGAACAACAGTGGACCCCTTCTCCCCAAATCCCTGTTGTGGGAGCATTATAGCAATAACAAGAAGCAACTTGATTAGTATTGTGTTATTACTGATACAGTGCCATCTGATGACTGGTTGATAAACCCATTATCTCCCACTGCCAGAAGCCCTGGTTCTCCATGACCTGACTAGTGGAGTGGCTGACCTGAAGAAAGCCCTGGGATTTTAGCTACCACCAGGCACCTTAGTGAATGGTGTCTGGTGGTTGCGAAACCTGGGGAATTCTTTAGGTTGGCTGTGACAGGGTAAGCCCTGTCTGGGGTGGATGCTCATGTGTGGGGTGACCGGCCCCCCTGCCCATTCGTTTTGCTCTTTGTTCTGTGGGACGGCTGCTCACACTGGGAATGAAAATGAAATATGCTTGCTGCATGCTTGTCTATTTTAGGGTGTCACATTTAATAATTTAATAGAAATAAAAAGAAAAAGATATGATGAGCTCCAAGGGTTGGCAAGAGAAGGGAGAAGAGAAGGGTGCCCTCATTCTCCTAGTCTCCTTGCAAACCCAGAGGAATCCTCAAGGACTTACTATCTTATTAAAACTATCTTTTGAGATGAAACAAAATGGAAACATAAACCCCCTTAACCAAGAAAAGAGGAGTTGAGTCTAGGCTAGAAAAAGTAACATGTATGAACATGTATGCCTTTACTGTTTGACGGGGAACTCCTGAGAATAAGAGGTTTATACTGGTTTTAGCAAAAAGGGGTGGATCACCTGATGGTGATGTCATCCATGAAAATGATAAAAACCCACCACTTGGAGTAAGAAAGATAGATAGGGGAATCAGTTGAACACTGACTGCTTAGTGAGGAGGAGGACCTCAGAAGTGTGTACTTGTTTCCACACTGTTCTGTTTACAGAGGCTGAAGCTAAACCTCAGGAATTTTTGAAATTAGAAAGTTTGCTGGATACTGGACATTGAATACCCTTTTGCTTTCTGTATGTTTATTTTTTTTATTATTATTTTCTGATCTGAGTAAAATAACAACGCACATTTGTGTTTTTATGCACCTGACTTCTGGTTTGTTGCATCTGTTTTATCCCACACCTTCGCAATGGCCACCAGTCAGGTCTGGGGTAACTGGGGCATCTGGGAGTGGGAGACAGAAGGGGTGAACCGCTACATTGCCAGCAATGTTGGAGCTGCAGACAGGGAGTCATCATCAGAGTCAGATGGCACTACTACATACAGAATTTAAAAATATGTATTTTTGAAGTTGCCATCAGAATTGGAGCAGGGGGAAGTGGTCCACTCCTCTAATTGGGGTTGGGTGGTCTGGGGGTTGGAATATACAGGGAGGGTACCACAGTATTTTCAAAGGATTTGTCAGTGCCACCAGTTACCATTGCAGCAGTTAAAGTTGTCACTCACCACTGCACAAGATGATCTATAGTGCCACCTCTTACCAACAGCATCACTACATACCACAGCCATCTCAGCTCCCCAGGGACCCCAGCCATTCCTGCAGCTGCCATCCACGATGGTATTAAAGGTAAGGGGAAGGTGTGGGAGGTAAGAAGAAGGGGTTTGGCACTGGCATACAGTAGTGCACTGAGTGATGGGAGTCAGATGCTGAACAGGATCGGAAGTTCTGCAATTCCAGTTTCAGCAAAAGGATTGGATTCCTGGGAATCCAAACAACCCTAGTAACTTCTCTACTCTTGAAGGTATAGATCTGACAATTTTTATGTATATCCAATGTCAGAGTATTCTGGTATCTGACAACACTGGAAACATTGTTTTAACAGTTTTAAATTTTCAGTTAATATAACAATTATTATCGGCAGCGTTTTCTGAAATATTTATGTTAACATAATAGGTAATGCCATCAGAATTCCTCTTCTGACATTTAACATTCACAAAACTCATATCACTACTTTATCTGATAAGCTGAGCTGAGCTGTTTGCAGTCATGTGGTTGCCGCCATTATGACTTTTTTGCCCCCCCCTTCTGTCTTAGCTTAACCAGATAGACTCAATGGAACTGCTGGGCCCCTTGGTATCTTCCTTGTTCCTCACAGTGGGCCCAATTTTAGAAAGATCTGCGGATGCCACAAGTCCCTGGTGTGCCAAACACACAAACATTTCTGCAGCACTGATCGTGATTTTCTTTTGGGTGCACCAAGTTAGACTAACTACCCCAGTCTACCTTTGCACCATTTGGGGAACCCTTTTTACGGCGCTCACTCCAAATAGTTGGCACATGCTGCTGTAAATCATGGAAAGTGTTGCAGTTAGAGCCAATGTTCTAAAATTGGGCACAGTTGCATCAGATGCATTTGGTGCAGCTGCACCAAACATCGGGTTTGATGCAGGGCTTGACGTAAGCCCTGTGTCAACCTTTGAAAATCGGGCCTGGTGACTCACTCTCTTACAAATAGAGTTACTTCCTCCTTTTCCTGTCAGAGCTATCCATTTGGAATAGCCAGAATTCCTCCTTTATGGTACTCCAGAAATGTTCTTCCCACACTATAACTTTTTGAGTACCTCAGTGTTCTAGACTTTTGAGTATGTCAGTCTGTCTGGATAGTCAGTTTACTGGATGTGAGTCTTATATAACCCACAGTCAAGTTGAAATTGTTGACGATCTGTGCTTCCTTGCTCCAACAGGGCGGGAGGGTCTAGTATTCCTGTGCTATCCAGCTCAGTTGTCTGTGTCTTGCAGAAACCATGCATCGAACTCCTGCAACTGGTGAACTCTTGTAGTAACTGCCTTCCCAATCCCTATCCTAGCTGCATTCTTACTAATGTAATGCAAATGACCAACATTACATAACTGTCATTGTATCACCAGGCAGAATTAATTCATGTGAATGTCTTGCCAAGTGGTTTTTCCTAATATTAACAACATCACCACTGGAATTCGACTTTGCATGAAAGTCATTTTGTCATTTTTGGCAGCGTAGTGCATGGACATCTTCTAAGCAAGACTTCAATAAAGTTGACACACACAGAGTCTCCTTGTAAGGTCTATGAGGTTGCCAAATTTAATGCCACTGTGTTCTCTAGTTTTAAAGTTGCAGGGGTTTATAATGTTGCAGTTTACATACTTTTAAAATGTTATTTAAAACCTTTTTAAAGTTTAGCTACTTATAATTCAGTCACCTATGAAGCTAGAAATGTGAACTGCAGAAACATAACCATGTGATGCACTAGTTTAAATGTTTCATATTTGATGAAATTTGTATAGGATTGTTTTGTAAAATTAGATGAGAAGTCCCCTTGAAAGCTAGGAATCTAAAAGATGGAAAATGTATACTCATGGCATGACTCTGCATATCTGCAAGATATTGTAACATGTGAACAAGTGCTTTAAAAATTATACTGAAACAACTGAAATTTAACATTTGGCAAAATATTTGGCTGCTTATAACACAGTCTCCTTTAAAGCTTGAGATTTAAAAATCGTTACTTAAACACATAGTGTATGGTTATTTCATATCTGAAACTGAGAAAACATTTTGATAAGCAATGTTAAAATTAGATTGAAATAACTGAAAATTAAATGATAATTAAATATTTGGCTACCTATAACTCAGTCCCCTTTAAAGCTACAGTTCTGATAGTTTGTAGATGTCTACATGTGGTATGGACCTGTATGATTTGAATGTATACTTTTGTTATTAGACCAGAATAAATGAAATTCAAATGTTGGCAAAATTCTGTATAATTTTCTCAAAAGTCAGCAAATGGCTGCAGAATTGGAATGGTAATTCTACCTTAATTCTGCAGGAAAAATTCTACATTCTGCATAGTTCTACACTGCACTCTTATCTTAGTAGTCCCCATATACCTTTCCCTGAATAAAACACACACACAGCGGTCTTGGAGAAATAGCTGTAGCTATATGTTCATTCATTGTAACTACACTATTGGAGTAGCATGCACAGCTGGGTGATCTCGGCAGACAACTCAGGCCCCAGCACCCCTTACAGTGAAGGGGCAAACCCCTCATGCAGGCTGGGGAAATGATGTACCTTCTGAGTAGGTACCCATGTCCCAGGAGTCAGGATGTCATGTCTTCAGGTGGCCAGTGACTGCCAACATCTTGCGTTGCCACTCTGACAGGCATGCTTGATGAAGCTGAACTGCTATCCTCCCCCCAACCAGAGTCCAGGTCTTGTAGTCCCACAGACCTTACGTCGACTGGGGAAGATGAACCTTTCAGAAGAACGGACTCATCCCCCCTTTTCCTCCATACCATCAGTCTGCAGTACTCCCAAGCAGCCATGTTACATGACTGCAACAGTTTTAGATCTATGACATCCCACCTTTTTTTATCCCTTTGAAGGAGGTAAAAAAAACAGAAAAGATGGTCTGTAAGAAGTTCAGGAAAACTTACACCCTGACACCTAGTGTGGTCACCCCTATTGGGTCAGTTGGTTCCCTAAGCTAACCTAGGCAACTCTAACCCTGCTTTTATGAGGGCAGAATGGATGGGTGATCTGAAGAGGATGGCCAAGGTGAGTGAGAGCAGGTAGCTTCAGTTCTTTTTAACCCCTCACTCTCTGCCCTCCAGGTGACCCACGCCCTGTGGGTGTCAGGGCTAAGCTCCTACCGGTGGATATGAAATCCTACCTGCCTGATTACAGGTTGCAGGGGAGAGGACACAGACAATGGGATGTCTGCTGCAATACTTTGACATACTTTGTCTAGTCTTAGTATTCCTCGTACTGCTTCACCTGAAGACCACACACACACACACACATACACACACACACACACACACACACACAGACACACACATATCTTGAAGAAATGGCCACAGCCATATGTTTATTCATTGTAAATATAGTATTGGAGTGGCATGCACAGCTGGGAGATCTTGACAGAAACCTCGGGCCCCAGCAACCATTCCAGTTAAGGGCCAAACCCCTTGTGTGGGCTGGGGAAATGATATACCTCATGAGTTGGTACCCAAGCTCCAAGAGTGGGGAGGTCATGTGGCTGGGTGGTGAATGAGTGCCCAAAGCTGGCATCGCTGCACCTGCAGGCAAGCCCAGTGAGGTTGAACCATGACCCCCCCAACTGGAGTCCAGGTCTTTCAGTCCTTCAGACCTCATGCCGACTGGGGAAGATGAGCCCTTCAGAAGAATTTGACTCCTCCTCCCCTTTTCTCCCTGTACCATTAGTCTGTGATACTACCAAACTGCCACAGGATGGATTCAGTCTGACCCCTCCCCAAGTGGCTCACACCAATTGTTTCATCAAGATCTGATTGAAAGAGTCCAACAACAAGTCCCATCCTTCACTGCACAAATGCACATCATTCTAGTCATAGAGCCTTTGGCAGGAGGTGTTAATGTCCTTCTGCTGAACCACAGTACCGTTGATAGATTCCATAAATGGCTGCATTTCTCTATTAATGTGAATGCATGCGTGTCTATAGCTTTTGAGTTAATTGCATGTACCAGTGTCTCCACTGGATGGGGTGAGACCAAATGATCTTGGTCTTAGGCCATTGTTCTTTAATGGACTGCCAGTCTCCTTAGGAGCAGATCAATGTTTTTCAGATCATTACAGTCCAAATGAATTATAAGGATCCCCAGTGAATTCCCTTACCAGGCCTCTGCCACCAGCCTAGGGAGAAGTTACAGCCAGCACATGCCTCACTTGCCCATCCAGTGAATCTGCACTTTCTGCCAAGGTATCGAGAGGTTCTTCCACCCAGGCTGACATTCCACTCTCTCTGCTGTCCAGTAGGTGAAGGATTGTCTACAGATCCACAAATGCTTGAAGCTGTCAAGAGAACCTGGAACACAGCAAGACAAAATGTTAAAGCAAATGCAAACGGACATAGCATAAAAACTTTTGGGACTTCCACCACCCCATGCCCTAGATCTTGGCCCTCTGAACTGCCAGCCCCCAAATGTGTCTAAATTGATAGGCTGTCACAGGCCTGCCATCTGCATGCCACATAAAAGCCTCATCCTCTGCCAGGCAGAAGGCCATGTAGGTGGCCACCAATGATTTTATGTTCCATATTGACCACCTGGGGTCTTCACTGTGCATCAGCAGCCAATATCCTTCTGGTCTGTTTTGCTCTATCATAGCTGTATGAAGATCCCCTTCAATGTCACCATGATGTCTGCTTCTGTCAGGCTCGTCATAGCCCCAGTTTGTGCAGTCTGCACCAATTCAGAGACCCAGAATGCCTCACAGAATGCTACAGCAAATGCAGTCTGAAATAACGGAGCCTTATAAGCATAGCAGAAAACTGCTAGCAGTGCTGATTACACCTGCTCAAGAATGACCTGCATGATTGGGTACTAGGGATCCAACCACTTGGTATGGTCTTTACATCTCCCTTCATGGACCTTGAAGGAGTGGGTGTTGTCTGTGAAACAAAAAATCCAGGAAAACCATGACAGACCTGCCAGGTGCTGTCTGATGATCCCTGGCATCAGGTCTTGCCATTTGGCTTCCATTATATTTTTATTTATATTTTGATAACCGGGTAGATGCACTAGACGCAAAAGTGACTATTTTCAAGCACGGCCTGGGAGGTCACAACACAGAGAGATATAGATATATGGTATACAGTGTCAAGAAATGTACAATACATCACATATCAGAAGTGAACAAGGCTAAGACAATAGTCGGACCAAGGCATGTAAGGTGTATTATACAAATAGAAGGTAAGTACCCGTGAGTAACAGTTATAGTAATATCACATTTAAAATGCAGAAATGCCACAGGGTATCATAACGGTGTAATAGTATCATACAACCAGCTGTCTGAAAAAAAATTATTGGGAGGAGTTAGGGAGAAAGGTAATGTAGAAATATAGCCAAGCGAGAGAGGGGAGGAGAGAGGGAAAGGGAGGAAGAAGGTGGTACGATAGAATTTGTGGGGGAAAGCAGAAGGAGCAGGGTGCCAGCGCACACCACAGAAGACAGGAGGGAAACTGCAAGGCAGCACAAGCAGAGGGAGCCAAGATCTATGGAGGGTTGAAATAGGTGCATCGGGCCTGTGTGGCAAAGAGGGAGCAGTGCCTCTTCTTAAATGTAACATGACTAAGGGCCAGGTGTACATCTAGGGGCAGCAAATTCCAATAAGTGGGAGCTATGTGAGAGAACCTGATTTCCCTTTGGTAGTTCTACATCTAGGAATGCTAAGCAAGAAAAGGTCAGAAGATCAGAGGCCGTAGGAGATGGGTTGAAGGGTCAGCATGGAAGTGAGGTAGGTAGGCATACTGGACCGCAGTATACTGTCCCGAAGGTTCCCAAGAGAGAAGAACTGGTGTACAATAGGGGAGGGCCAATTGAGGACTGAATACAGTAGGCAGTGATGTCTTAACCTGGAGAATGCAGAGGCATATTGGCATATATTGTTATAAGTTGTGTCCCACCTCTGAAGAGTAGCCTTAGATGCATTAGTATAGATTATGGATCCATATGAGAGTGATGGGAGTATGATACCTCTAGCAATGGTCAACCTTACAAAAGGGGTAAGAATACAACTTGTTTTGTAGGCTAAACCCAGTTTGGCATTGACAACCTTACAAGTGGAGGTTATATGGGTGTCGTAAGTGAGGGATTCATCAAGCAAGACATCCAGGTATTTAAAAGAAGTTACTATCTCCAGTGGGGAACCATCAGCTCAGGTGACCCGGAAAAATTCTGTTTTAGTTTAATGGAAGACCCAAAGAGCATAGCCTGGGTCTTGCTGGCAAAGAGAATGAGCTTATTTCTGGTGATCCAGGACTGAATATTTAGTAGGTCCATAGAGATCTTATGGTTAATAGACTGAACATTATCTGAGCTAGTGTAAAGAACAAGGTCATCAGTGTATAGCAACAATGAACAGGTGGATATGTTTTGTGCTATATTATTAATGAAGATTGAGAAGAGAAGGGGTCCAAGGATAGATCCCTGTGGTACACCAACATTATTGACTCCTTTTTTGGAGATGGCTGAGTTGAAGTTTACTGCTTGAGTTCTGTTCGATAGGTAGCTACGGAACCAGGTTACAACTCCAGTCAACAAACCCAGCGTTTGGAGATTTGCAAGCAGAAGAGAGTGGTTAACAAGATCGAAAGCTTTCATCAGATTGATAATTACTGCACCGGTTTGATGACCCTGATCCATGGCATGAAGAACATCATTATACACAGTTGGCCAAATGTAATGGGCCAGCTTCTTGACCATTCTACCTCCACTCAGACTACATGGTATTGCTCCACTCCAGAACACCACAGAATAACTTTCCACAGGTCACTTACACCACATAATAATGTTCTGCAGACCACAAAAAAGGAATCAACAGTTTAAAGTAAATGTTGAAGATTCCCCAAATGCCTTTTACACATTGTATACCATTACCAGACATGCTTCAGATGTTGAAGCTGCAATTTGTTTTGTAAAAAAATCTGTCATACTCATTTTTTTTTGTTTTATTAGCATTTTGTCCTCCAGTTTTCTGTGTGTGGCCACACCCCCATAATAATGTCATATCAGGGAGCTGTCAATGTTTTGCATACAGCAACATGGAATTCTGGGTAATTTATTGACTTAAATGTGACTTACTCAGATGTACAGTCCCATATGTTGGTAGTGGTGAGCACTAATATGTAAATGTACATAGCAAGGCATTGTGGGTAAAATAGAACCTGTTTCAGATTTCCTTATTGTGAGATGCTGTCCCATATTTATGTGGTGGTGTCAACAGTATAAGCTTTTATATGTTTATTTTCGCAACAGTGCATTGTGTATACCATATCTAGCTACAAGACTTCTATACTGAGAGATGTAGTCTCCTGTTTCTTCAGTGAGCACAGAAATATAATACCATGTATACTAATTTACATAGTGAGGCATTATGGGTATAGTACATAGCTGATTTGTCTATCTAAAACTAAAAACTGACAGTGTCCCTTTAACTTTGTTTCCCTGGTATGATGTCACAGTTGGGGGTTGCATCACTGAGACAAAAATGGGTGGGTTATGCAAATGAAGCAGAACACCAAAATAAAATGATTTTTTTCATGAAAAACAGCACTGTTTGGCAGTTTGAATGGTAGGAGACTGATTCACAGCACTTACAGTTTACTACTCCATTTGCTATGGGAACGTTCAATATTTACTTTAAGTAAACTGCAGAGTGCTAATTCACAAACAAAAGTTCTACTTTTGAAATTTCAGACTTTCGCTACCAACGAAATTCTGCAAGACAGGCAGAATTTTTTGAAATTCTGTGGAATTCCAGTCTGTTGAAATGTGTCAATTTTGCACAGCACTAATTGAAAAGATTTTGGAAGCTCTAAAAGCATGCTGTTGCAGCATTATAACAGCAGTTGTGCCTGATGAAAATCAACAGAAAAAATAAGTATTCCTCCTCCATCACCTGATTCCCTTTTGCATTGTAAAGCAGCTCCTTGTTGTCTGGTGGTCCCTCCACCATCCTGGTAGCATCCGGCCCTCCTCTTCCCAATGTCAACTTTTGCCCCATGCCTGCTTTTCCCCTCTGCTCAGCTCACTGGTTGCCACCATCTGCCCTGGATGTGTCCTGTATCAACACTTTGGTTTATTTATTGAAAGAGTTTTATCAGGAAAGGCCTACTGAGCCAAAAAGCTCATTTCCAGAGAAATCCTGGAAGGGGGCAGTGTGTAAAAGGGAGAAAACAGTGCGGTAGCACTTATACAATGACAGCGTAATACAAGTAGGTATGGACAAGGAGCGGAACAGCAATAAATATACTTGTGTAAAATTACAAGTTATAGTACAGTATACATAAATTTACAGTATTCAGAGTAGCTCCAAATAAGATAATTTTGGAGATTCAGGGCTGGTGCAAAAAAGGTACACTTGAGAGAAAATAACAATTTAATGTACATAATTTACAATATTCAGTGTATGTCCAAGGGCAAAATAAGAGATTACGGTCAGGTGCAGATGTGAGTGGTGTGCATGTGAAGAGGAGCCTTCAGAGCAGCAGGAGTAGAGGCAGCATGGATGATGGGTGCAAGGGAGGACCAGAGAAGAGGGAGTCCATAAGTGAAAGCAGATTGCCCAGCAGAGGTCTTGGCAGGGGCAGTGGAGAAGGAGTGGGCATCAGTGGAGCTGAGATAGTAGGAGGTGGGGGGCACAGGAAAGAAGGAGAAGTAGCAGGGGTGTAAACCAAAACAAAACTTGGCTATGAGGGAAGAGCAATGAGGGGGTGGAGACATTAATGGGAAGGGAAGGAGAGGGAGGTGCACAAGGAGCAGTGATGAGTCTGGGGTAGGCAGACAAGTGCAAAGCAACAGAAGGGGTGGAATGGTGGTCCAGTCTGGCTAGGGTGGATTTGAGGGCACCATTGTAAACCACATCACTGAACTCAAAGGCAAGGAGGATCATTTCAGAGACTGTCTTTTGCTTGGTGGGGGGGGGATACAAGTTTTATTCCTGTAGACAGCTCCCAACTTAAGAAAGTGCTTGAAGTGGATTGCATCAACATGAGTTGTGAAATCAATGTGGTTGTCAAGCCAAACTCCAAGATACTTAACAGAGGAGTTAGTCTCATTATTGGCATTTTCAAGGGTTGAGAAAACAAAGGGGAAGTTGATGATTGGGAGATGCTGCTGGGAGCCAAATGTCATAGAGACAGTCTTTTCTGAGTTAAGGGACAGCTGGTTTTCCCCCAACCAGGTCTGGACTCTTGAGAAGTCTAGCTGGAGCTGAGCTGACAACTTTGGAGCTGAGGGTCCAGAGGCAAATAGGACTGTATCATTAGCATCAGTTGAATGTTGGGTTATGTAGAAGCCTTGGGGAAGACATTCAAGAATATCAAGAAAAGGAGTGGGCCAAGGACTGAGCCCCGTGGTGCCCAGACTCGATGGGGAGAGGAAGGGATAGGACACCACTAACAGAGACCGACTGTGACCACCAAACCAGGATAGAATGGAACCTACTAGGGCAGTTAGGCCTGCAGAGGCAAGTTTGGACAACAGAAGAGGGTGGAAGACTGTCAAACCTGCAGATGTCATGGTAGGAGGGCCCCAGAAGAACAGCATTCACTGCACAGTGTGGTTCAGTAAAAGGAGGGCTGCAGAATTGAATCACACAAGGGCGAGAGTCCTGGACTTCAGGTAGACAGATTTTGAAATGATGGGTAGATGCCTCAGGAATGACCTGACAAGGAGGGATGACCTGGGTGGGGTGCCGGAACAGTGGGCAAAGCTAGGAAGGACCATAGGGAAGACAACAAATCTCTGCATCAAGCAAGTGAGCAAAAGCAAGAGGAAAAAGAGACCACTATAGTTCTCGAAAGAGTTAGGGGAAAGGTAAAGGCTAAAAGGGTAGCATTCAGAAAGTATGAAGAGATGCAGAGGGAGAAGGATAGAGAGGTGTATCAGGGGAAACAGAGGGACACAGGGAGAGAAGTAAGGAGTGCAAAGGTGCAGACTGAAGAGAGAATAGCCCAGGCAGTGATGAAGGGGAACAAGACATTTTTAGGTATGTAAGCAAAAGGAGGGAGACCAGCAGTGGGATCGTAAGGTTAGAAAGGGAAGGGCACACTGTGCAGAAGGGGTCCAGGAAAAGGCAGACATCCTGAACAAATACTTTTATTCAGTGTTCACAAAGGAAGGAGATGGGGATGGGCCACAAAAAAGTAACAGAAGCATTGGAGGGAGTGAGGTGGACACTAGTCTATTTTCAGAGGAGAGTGTCTTGAAGGTACTCGCTAATCTGAAAGTGGACAAAGCAATGGGGCCAGATGGGGTGCTTCCTGGGTACTGAGGGAGTTCAGGGAGGTACTGACTGCACCTCTGTCAGTCCTATTTAACAGCTCACTGGAAGCAGGAACGGTCCCAGAAGACTGGAGGAGGGCAGTTGTAGATCCATTTCACAAATGTAGTAGCAGGGAAGAGGCCAGTAATTATAGGCCAGTCAGCCTGACATCGGTAATGGGAAAGTTAATGAAGTCATTGCTGAAGTAAAGGATTGTGGAATATCTTGAATCCAGTAGGTTACAAGACCCAATGCAGCATGGATTCATTGGGATGTCATGTAAATGAATCGATAGATTTCTTTGACTGGTGACCAAAGAACTGTATCAGGGTGGAGCAGTCGATGTTGCCTACCTAAATTTCAGTAAGACTTTCGACACCGTTCTACATAGGAGGCTAGTAAGAAAGCTGGCTAGCTTAGGAGTGGGTCTATAGGTGGTAAACTGGGTGAAATATTGGTTATGGTTAGAAGATAGGCAGCAGAGGGTGGTGGTAAACGGAATTCATGCTGATGAAGGGAGGGTGACCAGCAGGGTGCCTCATGGGTCAGTGCTATGACCAGTACTCTTTAATGTCTTTATAAATGACATTGCAAAAGAGCTGGAAGGGAAAGTCTGCATCTTTGCAGATGACACCAAAGTCTGCAATAGGGTACAGGGTAGACACTTAGGGGAGGGTGTGGAAAAGATGAGCAGGGACCTGAGAAAAGTTAAGGAGTGACCAAGGATATGGAAGCTGGGTTTCAATGCAAAGTTCATGCAAAGTTATGCACGTGCGGCACAGAAACCCAGGGGCATAGTACAAAATGAGAGGAGTGTTACCGAAGACCACCAAGCAGGAAAGAGAAATGGGGGTTATCATACTAGATGACCTAAAGGTGGCCAGGTAGTGTGACAAGGCAGTTAGGAGGGCTAGTGGTATACTGGGATGCATAAGGAGGGGTATCACCAGCAGAAACAGGGAGGTGGTATTGCCTCTGTGTAGATCACTAGTAAGATCCCACCTAGACTACTGTCTAGTTCTGGAGAACACATCTCCAGAAGGACATAGACAGAGTGGAGATAGTCCAGAGAAGGGTAACTAAAATGGTGCAGGGTCTGCATTAGAAGCCCTACGAAGGGATACTTATGGACCTAAATATGTGCAACCTGGTGTGGGGGGGGATATGACAAAGACCTTTAAATACCACATGGGGGTAAATAAGGTACAGAAAGGAAGTATTTTTCAGAAAAAAAGGTGCTCAAGGACAAGGGGGCACAATGAAAAGCTGGAGGGGGTAGATTCAAGAGAGATATGAGGAAGTACTTCACAGAAGTATTTGATTTCTGGAACTTTCTTCTAGTGTAGGCGGTGGGGGCAAAAATAGTGGTAGGGTTCATGAATGCATGGGATAGACATAAGGGAATCTCAGGGAAAGGGAATGGGGGTAAGTGAATAGGCTGGAGATCATATAGGCAAGGCCCTGATTTTTCTGCAGCAATCTGGGTCTAAATTTTGTGGCAAGTCCCCCTGTTACTGCAGAACTTCTGCGGCATTAGTTTCCTATTTCTGGGAAAATTCTGGGGTGGCAGTTGGGGGCTTCAGTAGCAGTCAGCAACGGCCCCCCCCCCCCAAGCACCCAGGTAAGGGAAAAATGTTAGTTTGGGGCTGGGACCTACAAGCCAGAAGGTTGTCGATTGACTCCTGAATTAAAGTATCAGAAAGTAAAAAATCCACCCCATCCATCTCAGCCCAACCCCCTCACCCCAACCTGAGAGTCCCCAGAGCAACTGAATGATTAATATTTTTAGTGACTACCACACTGCACAGCGATCCCCATCCTTCTAGTTTTACTACTTGGCCAGAATGCCAGTTTCTCATTTCAGTAGTGCTTTGTGTGGCTGTGCACAAAGCACTTCTGGGACAAGAAACCGGAATTCAGGCCTGGCAATGAAATTAGAAGGATGAGGATTTCTGCATGGCATCGGACCTGATAGAAATGTTTCTACTTCAAATAAAGGGACTCAAGGAGGTTCTCAGGGTGGGGTAGGGAGGGTGGTGGGGCTGAGCTGGATTGGGGAGAATTCACCTGTTTTGAGTTTTAAGGTAAAGTCTTAGCAGATAAACTAGTGGCCAGGTGCTGTCCCAAAATGCTGTTCAGATTTTTGTTTTTAAATGTCACAAAATTTCAAAAAGCATTCTGAAAATTTAATATAAACCGCTGAATAGTTTTCTGGGGTTTATATGATCCATGGAATAACTACAGTTTATATGATCCGTGGACTAATTTTCCTTGGTCAGAGTCAATGTAAACTGCAGATTTCTTGTGCTCACAGTTTATACTGACTCTACATTTATTTTTATTTATTATGCTTCATTGTCTCATCCACTGGCCCACATCAGTCTGATCTATACACGCTAAGCCTCATCACACACCCCGGGATATACCTCACTCATGAAGACCCCCAGCTTACCCCCCAGGGGCAGGGCCACCAGGGGGCCCCTTCTCCTGATGGAGACTGAATGGCAGAATAGGAACGAGAGCCCAGTCAGTGGTGTAGGGTCTGCAATGTGGGGGAGGATATCATCACGTGGCAGCAGAAACTCCATACTGCCATTTTTTTCCTCGAGAGGTGTGTCATGCAATGACATTGGAGTGACACGCTGAACGTCCGACACGCCTCCCAAACATAGTCAGTCCAAGCTGTCATACCGCAGGCTACCATGAGGAGTTATCCAAACAACGTTGAGTTCCCCACCCTCCCCTCTGGAGTAGGAGAGCAGTCCATAGGAAGCTTGATCCTCCTACCCCCGACCGGCCCTTCAGCTTTTCAGGCTCATTCCCAAACATGGCTTGTCAGCATCGCGAGTGGCTCGGCTGTGTTGGCGAGCCAGCTAAATACTGACTCTTCACTATAAACTGCAGACTAATATTCTGCATGTAATGTAAACTGCAGAATAATATTCTGCAGTTTTACACAGTTTACATGAAATTCTGCGGCAATATCCGTGACTGAGGAATCACAGAAAAATCATGGCCTTGCATTTAGGTGATACTATAGGCAGGGAAAAATTGGCAGACTAGGTGGCCAAGTGGTCCTTATCTGCCAGCAAATTTTATGTTTCTATGTTCAAATGCCTTCACCATATAGACAAAAATGTTTAATTATGATGACAGTGATATGGCCTTGGTGCATTCCTATAAGGGCCAAGTCGGTGAGGGGAAGACAGAAAGAGGTAGTGGAGTGGGATTTGTGAAAGCCAGACTTGTAGAGGCTAAAGAAGGCTGAATAGTCAAGTAAAGGAGAGAAATGAAAAAGAAAGACATTCTTGAAAAGTAGCAAGGGAAGATAGAGAGATAGGGTTGTAGTTCCCTGGGAGAGTCAGGCCAATCTCCTTGTGGAGAGGGATGACTTAAGTAATCTTCCATGCTATAGGAACTGTGCCCAGCTGGAAGAAGAAATTGAGAAGGTGAGTTAGGGGGCCTGTGTTTCAATACAGGATGATTCACCCTGTACAGTTTGACATGAAAATATTGTTACATTAGGGTTACAGCACCATGCTGACGGATCACGGTGCTGCATTAGCAGCCACCAGACTCTGAGTGCGTGGTATGCACTAGAGCATATCTGTGGTTTTGCAGCGGGTTTTCCCCTGCACCTCAAAGTTATTATAATCACCTCCCTGGTGGAGGTTTATCAGGGAAGGGGCACAACACCCATGTGGGCTCTACCTGCAGGGCACTCTGGCAATCAGTTCACCACTGTAACAGGCGAACTAATTACAGTGCAATGATTGCATCGCACTAATTGTGTCAACCTGATGACAAGATACCATACAGGACTTGCAGCTAAAAATCAACTAAGTTTGCATACAGTGGTACTGTGCATGTGCGTGGACTTAGTTCATTTTCTCCAAAGTTACGTCTCTTAGCCATAATTTTGGCCAAATCCAAGCTTTATTCATCAAATTAGTTTAGTTGTGACATGTAACTCCAACCAAAATTAGTGTTTGGAGGACAAGTTCTGAATGTTTTATGCAGACTGCTTCTACCAAAAGATGGAATCTCACCTGAATTTTTCATATTCTTAAGTGGAGTATATCTATTCGGCTCCATATAGACATTTTAGAACTCTTATCAACTCACTTATTTGCATGTATGTGCAATATTTTGTATCTTTTACTCATGTATGATGACTGTAAAGTACAATGGTTTGCCTTGCATGTATTCATTGTGTTGTAATGTCACTGAAATCAATAAAACTTCTTTACATAAAAAGGAAAAAAAAAACTGAATGTATCATATACAGACTATGACCTAAGCTGATAAACAGACATAAAAAAAAACATTATGAACCTGTTCTTACAAATGATTCAAGTCATATTGCTAGGCACTATCCATATTTATTTAAGGATTTCACAGCATGTTTTTCATTTAAATACACCTCGAAAGGATACAGGGTGGTGCAGTGAATGGAATCCTCACTCCAGTCTTTCAGCACAGTAGGCCTTTGTTTGGATCCTGGCTAAGGTCACTGGGTAAATGGTTATTACACACACACACACACACACACACACACACACTTACTTACTCACTCGCATTTGCTGCCCTTACTGTGGAAATGCAGAAAGCAGGAGATTTCTCAAGAAATATCACAGAAGTTTTGGGAAATATCTGGCCATGTCTCTGTCTGTGACTGTACACACACACACACACACACACACACACACACACACACGCACTCACTCACACTTTGAAACATTTGCCCATCTCTGCTGAGACAGAATAATTTTATTGACTGAACTGTTAAATGGAGAGAAGCCCATGTCTGTACCAGTAAATATTTGACTACAATTGGATTCTCAGGGTCTCCCAGTTCTTAAAGGTACATACTATACTTTATGTACAAATTGTATTTACAAAATTGATCTGTACAATTTTAAAAATAACTTGCTAAAAAGCACCACAGCCATGTATTAATTTCACAGAACTGCATGGTTCAACATAGATCTCATTTATACCAAAATCAAGAACCATGTCACATTTGTGAAATCAATACACCTAATTCTAATGTGGGTGCCATTGTTTAACCCCCCCCCCAACCAGGCAACATCAACCTCCCTAATTCCAAGCATTTAAATTGTGACTCCATTCAACCACCCGCTACTGCATACCTACACTGGCACACCTCACTTAAATGTCTAATGCCTCTAAAATTTAAATATTCCAGTTTTGACACTCCCCCCCACAACCTCTAGCTGTACCTTTCTGTTTTCTCTCACTAAGCAATGACATGCATGCTGCTGACTCTGGTCTCAGTCAGAGACATGCACAGAGTCCATAAACAAGGGGGATCAAAATAATGGATAGAGTCTTCTGTCTTTGTAGGGGATCAGGAGCATTCTCCACCCAGGATTTTTTTTTTTAAAAAGACACGCATTTTTTCAACTTTATTGTTTCACAACAAAACATAAATAGAGTTGGTATTTGAACTTTGGATATACAGCAGACATAGTACATTGAGGGCGTCACTCCTCTTAACATAAAGTAAAACTGTCAGTCCAGAGTTTTATAGATACAGCTTGAAGGGTTATACAGAACAAGATTTTTAATCTTTTATAAACTTTATTTGCCGTGTATTCGAACCCATGAGTGGCATGATAATTGTTTATGAAGTCCTGGAATGTCTATATATGTCATCGCCCCCTTCAACCAGGAGGAGAGGAGAATTAAATCATGCTGTCTCAATTCTGTATGCACTGCTATAGTGTTTGTATATTTAAACAAGCATTTGTCAATGCCGAATGTTTGCCTTTTCGCTAGTGTCATAGGGGGTGTTTGATGCTGATACTGGTGAAAGTGACATTGAAAATTGCTTCAGTGAATGAATCATTTTATTAACATTTAAGAACACAAAGTAGATGTGATGAAGTTGGGCAGTTTAACTTTCTTGTTTGTTAATATTTTTGCCCCAGATTTTCAACATGACCCCACCTCATGAAAAGTGTAGAGAAAATGTTCAACTCCTGCCCAAAAGCTGATTTGGTGCAGCGACTGTGAAATCAGGTTTCAGGATGCGAAAACACATTTTGGCTAGGATCTAAAAATTGACAGCTGTCACATTTATGAGGTGCTGTGAAGAAATGGCTAAGTTGAAATTCTGTGGTCAAAATATTGAAAATTATCAAAATTACAAGCCTGCATTCGTAAATTTCAATGTAGGCTCATAACTTTGTTGTTTGTTCATATTCTTGCCCCCAGTTTTCAACATAGCCTTCTTATGACCCCACCTTGTGAAGACATGCAGAGAAAATGTTCAACTCCTGGCTGAAAGGTGACTTTGCGCAGCAACTGTGAAATCACCTTTTGGGATGCAAAAACACATTTTGGCCAGGATCTGAAAAATGGCAGCTGTCACATTCATAAGGTGCTGTGAAGAAATAGCTATGTTGAAAATTTAGGGTCAGAATATTGAAAATGATCAAAGTTAGGAGCATGTGTTTACAAATTTCAATGCATGCTCATAAATTTGTTGTTTTTTTAATATTTTTTACACCAAATTTTCAACATAGCCTTCTTATGACCCCACCTCATGAACAAAGGTGGCAAACATTTTCAGCTCCTGCCTGAAAAGTGATATCCCCAACTCTCTCTATCTCTTCAGAGCACCAGGCAGTGCTGGTTTGTGGAGGTCCCACATGGGATATCAAAGGTAACTTGGCTGGCAAGCAACATAATTTAATACCATTTAGACACTTAGTAAAACTGTATTAAGTGTTCCTGCTCCGTTCTCTGGAAAATCTTGTTTTCTCAAACTTGTGATAAATTCTGCAGTTTAACTCGGGCTACAACTTTGCAAACTGCCTTGCTCTGTCTGCTTCTCAGACTGCTTAGCTCACGTGGGGCTTCAGTGGGATGATTACTCTTATTCATTGTGCACCAGAATCTTGTATTTTGTTAGTACAAGATCCCTGATGTTCCTTATATGGACTGCTATACACGATAGTTTCAACTGTGAATGGCAGCTTCTACTAATGCAGTAAAAATAGTGAAATTAGTGATGACTAAGAACATGTAATAAAGAGTCCGAGAAGGGAATTGAGACTGGCAAATTATTAAATGTTTACAGTGTCTCTGCATGAGCAGAACTAAGCAGGCAGAAAGCCAGACATTCCACGCATTCCAGGCTGACTTTGACAGATCAGCTTGGCTTGCTGGGCAGCACAGATCAAAAGGAATAGTTGATTCTTGATTGGATAGGCTATTCCTTTTGAAGTTCATGCCATCTCCACCCACCAAGCTAAAACTCTGTCATAGTAAGCCTGGCTGATGATTGGAATGACACTGAATTGGCCCTACAACACTGCTCTGAATTGAACGATTAGTGTCACACCCATCAAAAAGCAGTACTACTGCAATATGTTCGCTTTGCGCTAGCGTGCATGACGAACATAAAAACGGGTAGCTCATCAGAATGGTTAGAACTCAGAACATTATCTGCAGTGTAACCCAGGCACTGTGTACCAGCAGGCTACTACACCTGCCTGATTACCACAACACAGGTTAAGGGGGCCTGGGCTCTGTTCTGATGGTAACTAGGGGTTCTTTCCTGAATAGAAAATAAATAGTGTGATGCTTCCACCTAGAGTACAATTGTAGTGGGCCAGATATTTGCATAGTACAACCCCCTAGGATGCTGTACCTACCCACTTCCCCTTCCTGTCACCCCACACATGAATTACCATAAACAGTTGTAGTACTTTAGTTTTCAGGCAGTTATTGACTACAGCTAATAATATGCTCAATGACAGTTTTAACCAACATTAATAAAAGATTTATTAAACAGGGGAAAGGGGATAGGAAATGCAAAATATAGCAATAATTCACAATTTGGAAACAGTTATGAGCCACAACAATAACTTTGCCCACCCCCACAGCAACAACACATTTAACTTGTCCACCTCCCCACTGGTACCAGTGCTCTTAAATAGTCCTAACTGGGTACCCAGGTTAAGGTGCAGGCCTGATTGTTGCTGTGGGTCAGCCAGTGTTTGTACTTTAACTGTTACTTGATGTGAAATCTTTAATGAAACTCCCCAGGTCAGGGCAGGCCCTGTCTCACTCATGGTTCTGTTGATCAGTTCACTGGGTCTGCAATGGGTACAGGTGCCATTAAATGAGCTGGGGGCCTTAAGCTGGGCATGCAGGTTTGCAGCTTGCTTGCTGTGGCCGTGTCCTGTTGCACGTCAGCTTCAGGGCTGTGCAGGCTTTAGCAGCTTGTCACATTCTATGCAACTTTCTGCTGTACTGCGGACTGGATCAAATGCTGAATCAGTGGAACTGGGGACCAGGGCCAACACACCTCCCAGAAAGATGATGAGCAGCGTCCAGTGGTAACACTACCTGACTGACTCCCCAGACTGTTCTTGCTGGCAGGAGCTTCTGTTGTGGGGTTCAGGAGGTCACACAGTCTTTTTCTTCTCTGCAGCTGGCAGTGATGGATGCCTTTGGAAACAACCAGCACCCCCCCTAAAACTAGGGGTGCCACTCAGTCTCTAGAGGCTTTAAAACAGAGTTAGCTTTCTCATTTCAAGCGGGCTAGCATTCCCCAGATGATGGGAATCTTCTGCAGGCATCTCCAGACTCTGACTGTTTGAACCCAGGACACTTTCAGGCTCTCAAACATGAACAAAGTCCAACCTCCCTTACTGGCTGAGGGCTTTTCTCAGGATGCTGCAGGGTTCAGCTGCAAATACTCTGCCTTTCCAGGCAGTAGAGAAACTTTGGCAAGTCCTTTGTCATTTGGCTGTGGAAGCCTAGACAGACTCCCAAACTTTTCCTCTGACACAGTCCAAGCCTTCCTGTCCCACTGAGAGCCCAAACCAGACTGTCCTCAGCTGTATCTGTCCCTGTGGTTTCAGTGGAAAATGTCAGCTTTCCATTGGTCCATACAGCTGGCCATCAATAAAATTTATAAACATTAATACCTTAAGACGCATGATTGGACAACAGTTTGGTCACCAAGCCAATGTCCTTATCCCCTTCCCATGGGCCATTTCTCAGTTCTCCAGAGCTTTTTGAATCCTGATTGGCTGGCTGGGGGGGGGGTCAAAGGCAGCAGACATGGCCACTGAGATAAACAGTTTACACAGTTTATATAGAGTTCCTACTCTGAAGTCTTTTTGCAGCCAGACTAAGTACTTCTAATAAATAATGGCCCAGTGTCTATTAGGTGCCCCTCTGCCCTTGTGTCTGATTGCAGAGTTGAAAATTAAAAAGCTTTCCCCTGCCTGTCGCACCTTTCTTTACACAATTCCCCTAGGCAACAGGCAGGACTCATGAATATTTAAATTCATAGCAGCTGTTTCATTTAAAGACACAGCTGGCCTTAAGTGCCACAACAAAGTTATTCTTTCTGCTTCTCTTGCCCCTCCTGTGTGTCTTCAGACCCTGATTAGCATCCCTGGGGTCTGGGCACACAGAGGGGAAAAGGTAAAGTACCAAAGAAGTGGCTTTCAGTTTAAAAGTGCCATAGCGCTGTTGAGCACCCCACCAGCTCGCACATTCAAGACGTAAGCCGTGTGGTGGTGCGCTTATCACCAAATGGGCAATTTAAATCTATTACTACATGCTTCTCTGGTTTCACACACACAGGATTCACCACACTGGGCTGGCAGGAGCATAAGAGGAGGCACTACAGGACTGGGGCTGGCAGCGGGAGGCAGCTGGAGGAATATACGGTAGCTCTACCGGGGGGGGGGTTACAGCAGTAAAAGTTCTGATTTATAATAAGAAATCCTGAAACTACAGCTCTAATTAGTTAAGTTACTGGAGCAACAGACAGTGAAATATTAGCCCAAACAGACACTACAGTTTAACCACCCAGCAACCTCCATCAAACTGTGGAGAGCCTGAGAATATGCAACATCCCCCACATTTCAGTTATGGGGTTGGTGACATTGGCATGGGTGGCCCCAGTGGTGCAGCTGGGGGTCTTACATGTGGATCCTGCTTCACTGATGGTGGAATTCCTGCAGTGTGGCCTGGTGACTAGTCCCCTCAAAGATTTACTGTTATGGTAAGTTCTTACGTAACTGTTCTTTTATTATTGTTTTATGTAATTTTTCCCTTTGTATGCTTTTCTTTTCCCTTTCCCCAGGTTGCACCTGTAAACAAACCTCAGCTCAGTGTTCCTTTCCCAGTCACCAAATTTAAAATAAAATAAATCAGTTATGATACATGGTGGCAGGGTGCTCCACAGAGTCTGTATTTTACAACCAGTTAGAGAAAGCACACAAAACATCTTTTACCTGAGAACAGCCATTTACGCACCTTGCTGATCTAGTTGTAGAGTTAGCAATCCCTAAATGTCCCTTTTACTAGCCTTCTCCCTCAGAAGCTGATTCATCCTGGTTCCTCAATGGCCCTTAGCCTAGGCACATTTTTGGGACCATCTGAGAGCATCAGCAGGGTCAGAAAAAATGTACACTTCATCCCCATGAATGATCTGAAGCCACGCTGGGGATATAATGCTGTGATCTATCTCTGCATAGCTCCGCATGGCCATCACCCCATCAAAGGCCCTGTGTTTTTGCCGAGTGGCATAGCTGGCATCAGGGTAGATTCACACAGACTGACCATCTTGCAGCAGGGTCCCCTTTTAACGTTATAATACCAGGCTGGAGTCTCTGTTTGCCACACCATCTGTTTTCAGAACCACTGTATGGAGCACATCCGGATTATCCAGTATGCCATGCGGTGTCACCTGGTGTGTTTTTTGTATATGTACTGGGTGACCAGTATGAGTTACTCCAAGCTGTTGGGTGAGATAGCCCAAGAGAAACCTTGGCAGACGGTCTCCCTTACATCCTTCAGGTAAGCCGATTATGCTCAGGTTAACTGATATAGCCTGATTTTCTAGTCTCTTGTCTCATATGCAGGTGGGCATTTTCTTCAGTTAGTGTAGATGCCATTCCCAAGGTGGCATTGGCCCTCTGAGTAGCCTATGCAGTTAAGGTTTTAACAGTGTCCATTGGGGTTTCTAAACTCACCACTCTGTTCATAAGCAAGTCAAAACGATCTACCAACCCAGAGACTGTTTGAATCAGATGGTTTATTTTTAGTCCAAGGGTTTGTAAGGTGTCCTTGCCAGCTGCCTCCCACTACCTCAACTGAGCGACCCTGTGTCAACTTCATAGCTAGTGCTCTAACATTGCTTTTACTTTTTTTGCCCCCTAGCACTGACTCCTCCTTTTGTGGTTATCCATTCTGTGATCAGGTTATTCAGCATCAAGTGGTCTCACTTCAAAGTACAATTAAAGGCTGGAAATTGTAATTTCAGAAGTTTAAAAAGCCCAGGCATCCATCTTACTTGGGCTGCACAGTGCCCCTCCCCACCCAAAAGGCATACATTTTAAAGCTCCAATAATGTTGGCAGCAACTCATTTAAAACAAAAAATCTTATTTTTTTCCATTTTTGCCTTCCAGTAAAGCCCCTTCACTTTACCTTCTTTGATTTTCAGCTTGATTTTTTTAAAGATAAACAATTTATCCTGCTCACACCAAAAAAGGTCACACGGGGTAAGAACACCAGTCTGCACAGATCTGTATCACTTTCACACTGCCAGAAAACTGACCTCTGCAGCAGGAAGTGCTGCTAGAAGAGCTGCTAATTGGATGGTGATGTTACCCTTTAGAAATCTGATCAAGGATTGGTTCCACATTCTTGCCACTGCTGCACCGATGCCAGCCAGGTCTGCCTTGTCTGATCACATGAATATGATTTTGTGTAAATCATTTTGTTTATTTTTTTTTGCTGATTTTTTTTTTTTTTGTACTTTCTCTTTATCTCTTCTTGCCTGCTCCTGGGGTCCTCTCCTTCCTTCCTCTCCCCCCTGTACCACCTTCGGTGGGATCTGCCCCCAGAGTGCCTCCTTCCTCCTCCTGCACATTGGGGTCTGTCCCTCTTTGGTGGTCCAGATGGTACCTGAGAGGCTATCATCTAGGGCCACCGGGAGGTCTTTTTCTCATTTTCTCCCTGGTTTCCCCTGCCCTTGGCGCGGCGCTAGGACGATGTCCGGTGGGGCGTGCTGCTGACGACGCCCCTCGCCTCATGCACCACTGACGTCCTCCCAGCTCCGGACGAACGGAGCCGCCTCCATCCCCTTCAGTTGTCAGTGCTTCCACTGGCTGTGAATGGGGATGCAGAACGCGGATGCGTTCTTGGTTCCCACCCCTGAGGGAGGAGAGTATCCATTGGGACGCTCGATCCTCCCGCTGCCCTGCCAACCCCTGGCCACCCAGGTCCATTCCCAAACCCGGGTGCTGGTGTAGCGCGAGGTGTGGCGTCCAGCGCCTCAACCCTCAGCGCCACTGGGCCGGACGATTTTTTTATTATTTTTTATTTTCTTAACTAGAAAAGTTGGAATGAGCTTCATTTTTAGCCTCACTGCCAGCGTCCACAATGTAAGAAATCTTACAGCTGTGAAAGACTACAAGGCGCTTTCAAAACTGTCACATGCTTACAGTGGTAGGTGCTGCTACAGGAGCAGAAGCCATTGGGAACACTGAAGACAGCACACACAAACCAGGTGATTAAGGTGCAAGTGTCATTTTATTGCTAAAAGTGCATTAAAAACCAGTGCAGACAAAGACACAACAAAGAGGCATAGGGTTCTTGAAGCACAGGGGTTCAATTTGTCATGTCTTTGTTTGCATGAGTTTAAATTGCACTTCTTACAATGAAATGGCACTTGCATCTTCGTCAGCTGGTTTGTGTGCCCTGTGTTGTGTATTCCCAAAGACTATAAACAGTCCCAAAATGCACTGGAGGCATGTTATCAACCTCACTTCTACCCTTGATCAGAAAGTGAGCTACTCTGTCAACTTCTGATTACAATCACTGATACAAGTGAGTGCAGTGGTCTGCTGCCCCATATTAGTGAACTGGGATCACTGGACACCAGGCACTGAACAGGGGGGGCCATGGCTGGGTTAGCTCCCCTGTTCTATGCATGCCTATGGTCTGAGTTAGATTCATGTACCTCTGGGAAACTACAGCTCATAGCAGAATTCACTTCTAAGTCCAGCATCAGGGACTTGGTGCATGTTTTGCTTAGTGAGCAAAAATATACCATAAATGGATGGTTGGCAGCCACAGGAGGAAACCACTAGGTTATTTATTTAGTTTTTATTTACCAGGTAGGTGCACTGGATGGCTACTAGAGCCAATGCAGAGTAGTAAGGTAGGGTGGGCAGACTGGATGGGCCCAAAGGTCTTTTTCTGTTGTCAATATATGTGTGTGTGTGTGTGTGTGTGTGTGTCTGTGTTAGCATCGCACACCCCCAGTATAGAAAGTGGTTCAAAAGAAGTACTAGAACTCCGTGCATGGGAGTGGGGATAACATTTTAGGGAGTCCAGGGGCATGTCCCTGGAAAGCTTTTTTTTTATGCTCCTTACATCGGGCCCCCAGTCCGCCACTCCTTTGGACTCACACATCACCTTTTCTGCCCTCTGGTCTCACCCCCGCTGCCATGCTCCACTGGTCATACCCCATGCACCCTGTTACAGGGGGTTCTGACTCTAACCCTATGGGTTTGGCCACCCTCCCTGGCAGGAGAAACAGGAAGGAGGAGAAGTTTGAATGCAACCCTAAGAGCAGACGTGGGGGATGTAGATGGTGCGCTCTGGGGACCATGGCGCGGCGTGGTGGGGCAGATGGCCATCATCCAGTGGGGCTGGTGCAGGCCCATTTTCTGTTTTCTGGTTCCTGCCTCTCCCATATTAGCATGCGCTGCAGCTGCATCCTGGGGCGGGGATGTCGGGTGGTGCATGGTCACCCTCACCACCAAGGACAGATATGAGAGCAGGGCAATGCAGCCCACCCCCCCCAAGGAGGGAAGCATCCAAAGGATGCTCTGAACCCCATCCCTGCCAGTCACCACTCTGGACATCCTGGGCTCAGGAAATGAACTGGGGGGTCAGCATGTTGAGGGAACACCCATCGCTTGGCAGCATGGGACCACTGGAAAGCTTTTAAAAAAGGCTTCATTTGAAGGATTCTCATGAACATAGGGACACAAATTTCATAAAAAATATGAACAGTTTCCTTGCACCATGCCGGTGACCTGAGTTCAGGAGTGAGCTCGGGCAGCCGGGGGTTGGCCGGGGGGGAAGAAAGGCTGGAGCGTCCGACGACAGCTTGCCTTCTCCGGGGGTAGGGAGGGCCTTCTTGTCCAGCAAGCAGTGACCCCTGGTGGTGGCTAGGGGCATGACAGCAAGCCGGAGTCACTGGAGCATGATTGGTCAGGTGCATAGGCCTGGGACCAGTCAGCTCTGGGGCAGCTCTTCATGGAAGGAGGGGGAAGGACATTGCAGGCATCAGCATGTGTGTCTTGATGCAAGGGCAGGCAGCGTCCCACAGAACATGGGAAAATTCCCCACCAGAACCAAGTAGCTGGAGCGCCGAGCCAGGTCCTGATGTACCAGTGCCTGCCTGCAGTCTCGAACCCTGACTATGACTGCAAGATTCGGGGGTTGTCCCCTACCCTGACCCCACCCAGGGGGTTATCCGAGGCTGGATGGAGGGACCAGGGCTGTCAGGTAAGGCACTGGTAGGGACAGGCTGAATGGGAGACTCCTGAGTGTGCGGCTTTGGAGGGTAGTAGGCGGGGGAAAAAGAAATATCAAAAGAAAAAAAAAGAATATGAACAGTTTTTAGTTTCATTTGACTGGTATGTATATTGATAAACCTTAGCTGCTCATCACAGTAGCTAGTGTAAGGGTAATCATGAAATGTAAACAACACATCATTTAGAGGCCCACACAGACAGCTGCTTGGCAATAAAAACAAGAAGAAGCAAACAAACAGTAATGCCCATAAAGGTTGAGTAGTTTTATTTTTTTTTTGCCAACCAGTAACACAGTTGAGAGTTTCAAATGTCTATGATGTCAGCTAGCATGGTGTTCTCATTGGTCCTGAAATGGTCCATGCACCCATCACTTACATTTACTGTATTTCATCTTTCTGGGATTATTAAGGACAGTTTAGATTCCCAGATTCAGAAGTTGAAAAGAATTTATTACATGATGGCTATTAGTTACTCTGTCAGTGCAGCACAGAACCCTCCCCACCCTCTCATTTGGTGCACTGATATTACACTTTGTGAAGCTGCAGCAGGTTTGCCAACTGACAGCATGGGCACAGGTAACTTTGCTTCCTTGGTGTTAGTTGTCTTGCACTAAAAGTTGTCAGAACCATGCCTCTGTACATTGCAAACATTCGTCTGTGTGTATTTGTAAACTACAGTACCTAAATTAGCTAGATAAATAGGGTACGAATCCATATCTTACAATGCACAAGCTTTTTACCTTTCTTTTTTTTCTGTAGTGTTTTTTTCTACCCCTGAGCCTGGTCAGGCTTCTCTGCCATATCCATCCCCAACCAGAAGCCAGCCTCCCCCAATACACACCGGCCATGTTCCCCATGGCTTGGCAACCCTGGTGGAGCCAGGAGAGGGAAGGCCAGCCTCTTCCCTATGGAGCACATTCCATTTGGGCCAGGAGCACCAGGTGGTGGTACAGGTCAAAAGGCAGCCAGATGTCATCTGCTGCCTCTATTTTTCCCTGATTTCTCCCCTTGCCCAGTCATGTGTAATGATGCAATTCCGTGTGTGTGTGTAGAGGCATGCAAGCTCGCACTGTGTGTCTTACTACCGGCCATGCCACATTGCTGCCACACTTGCTGTTCTGTCATCATGTCTCCATGTGGCTACAGCATTGCAGCAATGTGGCAAGACTCCCTTCCCCAGGAGAGGAGAGCATTCGATTGGATGCTTAATTCTCTCCCACCTTGGCTGACCCCCAGCAGCCATAGTTGGAGTTGTGATGTCCAGCGCCTCAATCCTCTGCAGGGACATGTCAGAAAATACATACTGGAATGGACCTATGAAGGACACTGAACCGGAGAGTCCAACCAGGAGACTCATTTTTATTTATTTACTTACTGTACTTATTTATTTATTTATGTCTTTTTTTACCGGGTAAGTGCACTGATCCAAAGGACCATTTTCAGGCATGACCCGAGCCACAGGATGGCACAGTAAAAATAATACAAATGTGCAGGTAAACAGCAAATACAGAAGTAAGCACAAATACAAAAATTCAACACAGTTACAGATGATAAGTGCAGGAACACTGTGAATGGTACAGAAATACATACATGGGAAGACAATCCAGCTATATGAGAGAAAGTAAGATACAGAATACATACAAGATAAATACAGTTCAGCATGTGAAGTAACAACAATAACATTGAACAAGTGCAGCTGCAGATGGGTGAAGACACACTGCAGAGGTGAACAGCATGGGGATGTGCTACCCAGCAGTATGGCTGGTAGCTGGAGGAGGGCATGGGTGGGGAGATGGTTGGAAGTGGGGAAATAGGTAACAAGGGCTACCCTGGTGAACAGGAGCAGTTGGCTTCCACCATAAGCCAGGCTTTGAAATTGGTTTTGAAAGTAACATGCATGTCATGTGAATGGAGGGGCAGAGGAGTCAATTCCATAGGAAGGAGCTGCTACAGATAGGGCTTTGTCTCCCATGTTAGATAAGACTCTCGGGACCACAAGGGGGGGAACCAAGGATTCCCAAAGACTCCTGGGTAAGGTTCTGGCATTGAGGAGAGGTGAGTATGGGAACCCATTCCCACCCTTTAGGGCATTGTCCACTATGCAACCAACGGCATAATCAAAGTGGCCTTGGAGAGGAGACTAGCCAAGCGAGTTGTACAGGTCACAGTGGTGGGCAGAGAAGGGAGCCAGGAGGGCAAAATGGCAGTCACTGTTGTAGCCTGTCGTTAGTCTTACACGCAGGGCAATGGACATACGAGAGTAGATGGGGGAGCAGTAATCAATGATGGGGAGCAGATTTCCTTGGGCAATAACTCAGAGAGACTCTGTGTTGAGGTAATGCTTATGGTGATAGGCAGCCCTAAGTTTTTGATTAACTCTGTGGACAATGAGGTTGATGTGTTCTATGTAGGAGAGGGAAGGGTTGAGCATCACACCCAGGTACTTAAAGGTAGTAGCATTATCCAGGGCAGGACCATCTGGGGAGATCACAGAGAGGGAAGAATTTGATTTCTGCATGTTGGCAAGGTACGGTTTTGACCCAAACAGCATAGCTTGGTTTTCTTTCATTAACCAGAAATAAGCTGGACAAGAACCATTGGTGGGCTGAAGAATAGGTTTCATAGGTTGTATCTGAGCATAGAAGACATGTGTCCATATTGCTCACCAAATTTATTTAAGAGTAACCCCAGATACCCTTTCCTATTAAATATGAATCAAGCTTTGTTTTAAAAACATTCATAGTGGAACTGGCCACCACCTCATTAGGGAGAGCATTCCAGATGCCCATCACTCTTATATTAAACCAATATTGTCTCCTTTTGGCATTAAACTTATCCTTATGTAACTGAAAAGGGTGAGCTCTGGTATTATGTAACTGCTTCTTCAACACCAGGCCTAGTTGCTCCCTCAATTGTACATCTGTAAGAGCCCTAAATATCAGGCATATATCTCCCTGCAATCTGCGAAATTCCAAGGAATACATTCCTAAGTTTTGTAATCGCTGTTCGTAACTCTGACCCTGAACTTCCCTAATCCTTTTTGTGGCCCTCCTCTGTACCCCCTCCAGGGCCTTTATATCTCCCTTATTACCAGGTGCCCAAAACTGAACACAATACTCCATATGGGGATGGACCAGAGAGGTATACAGGGGAATTAAAACCACTTTATCTCTACTATTAATGTGTTTATGTATACAATACTGTATACTACTTGCTTTTTTAACCAACTGACTGCACTACATTCCAAAATTAACTTCATTATTGACCCTTATACCCAAATCTTTCTCGTCATGAACCACCCCAAGTTCCCTACCTCCCAACCTGTACTTAAACTGTTTATTTTGTTTCCCCAGATGCATAACTGTGCATTTCTCAATATTAAATGTGGAATTCTTATTTAAGACCCATGTATCTAGGTCTATCAGGGCAGCCTGTAAGATATCCGCCTCTTTTAAATTGTTTACTGGATATCAAAGGCATGTATCATCAGCAAATTTGGAGAGTCACCCCCCCCCGACCGGACCTACATTGAGGAAATATAAAGGTTGAAAAGGCAGGGGCCCAAAACAGATCCCTGGGGTATCCCACTTGTCACTTCTGCCCATCCAGATTATTCTCCCCTTATACACACCCTCTGCCTCCTGCCGCTCAGCCATGCCTCAATCCAGGGGGATAATTTATCATGAAGCCCTACTTCATTTAGGGCATTTACTAGCTCTTCATTTGGCACTTTATCAAACGCCTTGGCGAAGTCCAGGAAGGTGACATCAACGGAGTTGCCCATGTTCAGGGCTTTACTGACCTTGCCATAAAATTTCAGAAGATTTGTTTGGCACGGCCTACCCCGGTAAACCCATGCTGTGTACTATCAATATCTCCTGTCTTGGTTAGAGAATCTATAATGTATTCTTTGATAACACCCTCCAAAATTTTCCCCGGGACTGAAGTCAGGCTGATAGGCCTATAGCTTGCCACCTCCTGCCTAGAGCCCTTCTTGTGAATAGGAACAACCACAGCTTACTTCATTCCTCTGGGACCTCACCCATATCTAAGGATTTCTGGAAGAGATAGGTAACTGGATCAGCCAACAATTCTGCCAGTTCCTTTATTAACCTTGGATGCATACCATCAGGTCTCTGTGACTTATTTTGATCTATTTTCATGAGTCTTTTTGCCACATCGGAGGCATCTAGTGTAAGACAATGACCTGAAGACTCAGTTCTATCCTGATAATTTTTTGTTTGTGACCCCTTATTAAAGACAGAAGAAAAATATTTATTGCATAGTTCCACCATCTCCTGATTTTCTGAAATCAGATTACCATCGGGGTCTTTTATGGAACTAATTGTACCACTGCCTCCTCTTCTACTGTTAATATAAGAATAAAATGATTTATAATTATCCTGAACCTTAGTAGCTAATTTGTACTCGTAATTTCTTTTTGCTAAGGCAATGCCCTTTTTAGTGTTTCTTAGGCAGTTTTTGTATTTTTCCCAACATGTAATATCTTTCTGTTCGGCCTTTGTGTAAGTTTTATTCTTATGTTTAATTAATTTCTTAACTGATGGGGACAACCATGGGGGAAGAGTTTTTTTTGACCCATTATATTTATTTATGGTGGGTACATACTTGTGGACTAATGAGCAGATTTTACTATTTGACTTTTCCCACATGCCCAATAAAGTTAGGTTTTCAAAATCTAATTGCCAATTCCATTTTGCCATCTCTCCTCTCATTTGGTCAAAATTTGCTCTGTCGTATTTATAGATTATTGTGCTACCAGTGTTTTTTTCCCAGGGCCCCTAAGCACTTAAAGCTAACCATAGCATGGTCGCTAGAACCCAATGGGAGCAACACCATACAATCTTGGATATTATTATTTAACTTGCTTAAAACCAAGTCCAAAATATGTGCACCCCTGGTGTTATTTAGTACATATTGTTCCAGCCTTGCTAATTTAAAAGTGTCCAAATAATTAGTTTCCATGGGGGTATTAGCAATTTGTGTATCCCAATTAATTCCAGGGAGGTTTAAATTTCCTAGAAGTATGACATTCTCTGCTGTAACTAGCTGTTTAATGAAGTCTAATAATATGAGATCCTCAGGGGCCCCAATGGATGGTGGTCTATACACGAGACCAAAATACATTTTTGCTGCATATGGTGGGGAAATCTTTATCCACAGAATTTTGGAATTTCCCCATCTTGCTGTATCTAAGCGTTCTGAGGATCTGTTATCCGAGATATACAGAGCTACACCCCCACCTTTGGACTGAGTCCTGTCTTTATTATAGAGTGTATATCCAGAGATTGCTTTGTCCCAAGTATCCTTTTTGTTCCACCATGTCTCAGTAATAGCGTAGATATGTATGTTAGAAGTGTGTAATGTTAATTGCAGCTCATCCAATTTATTTGTGAGACTTCTGGCATTAATTAATTAAAAGTTACAGCTGGATTGAATGTTCTTTTTGGAGTGTGTAGCTGTGGTTTTTGTAACCCCCGCATCCCCTGTTGATGAAGTTTAAATGATTATCCACTATGTGCCTGAGTTTCTGAGCTAGCATATGCTTCCTCTGTTTGTTTAAATGCAGTCCTTCCCGTGCAAAGAAATGAATTCCCTGGAAGTCCTGACAATGGTCAATATAAGCATGTTCTTCTCTGAAACACCATCTCTTTAACCACCCATTAAGTCTTAATATGTCCTTATTTAGCATGTCTCCGGCCCGAGGAACAGGTATTACCCCAGAAATCAGTAAATCACACCCACTATCTCTAAGGGATACTCCCACATTTTCAAAATCCCTTTGTATATCTGGTAGGCTCCTTTTGCCAACATCATTTACTCCGATGTGCAAAATTGCTACTGCTGTATTTGTATTTTCTAATAGGCCAGGTAAGAGCTGCATAATATCCCCAATGCCAGCTCCTGGTAGTACACTGACTGTAGTACCGTCATTTTGTTTTTTACATAATACATAATCAGCGTATCATAACATACAATCACTTATATATAAAATGTCATGAGGGGTATCATTCTTTAATGTTATATTGTTGCATTTTCCTGCTTCCTTATCACCCTCGGTGCTTAAATATAACTGACTAGGTGACTCTGGGCCAGGTTGAGTATTAGATTGAGTATACTCCTCAGTGTTTAAATCTGGTGTTAGGGCCTGAAACCTATTTGGGGTGAGTATGTTGGATGAACCCCCTATATTTCTTCTACCCTTCTTTTGTGATGTTTTCCTTTGGATGATACACCATTCCTCGTGTTATTTTCCACAGCACTGTGGATCCCCTTTGGTTCTAAAGGTATAGAGGACACTTGCTGACTTGGTTCGGGAATACGTTCTACCATGGAGTCAATAAAGTGCTCTAATGTAGTGATTTCGGTTTGCATCTTAATTCTTTGTCTTAATGCCTCGATTTCTAGCTTTAATTCACATATCAGAAGACATTTATTACACTCAGAGCCATCCAGTTCATCCCCTTCCTTGGACATGCAGCATCTAATACAGACCCTCATCTTAATGAAATTACCTCACTGAGCATTTGGAAGTAGTGTTTCTAGCTGTCCCAGCTGACACAGCCGACACGCGACAATGTGCGATTTTTATAAGCCGACAACCACGTGCCTTGTTCCGCAGACTTGTCTCTGCTCACAGCAGGGCTGAGCTATAAAGCTTGTGCTGACCCAGTAGTGCATGTGGAGTCGAGGAGCACTTGCAAAAAAAGTTGCATTTTTAAAAGATAAAAGTTGTGCAGGACCCCTGGCACAGTGTATCTATGGCCACACAGGTGTTATCCCTGCTCAAATAAATAAAATTATGCTACATAGTGCAGTGGTAGTTTATTCCACCGTAGGAGGACTACAGCTCCTCTCTTCCTCCTTCCTGTCTGGAAGGTAGTGCTCCAGCAATCAGACAGCTAAATTAAAATACTGTTTCAATTTTAACCAGCTCTCCAACACATTCCCACACCACTGTTTACTTCAACACTATGCAGTATGTTTCATTTATGTCACCCGCTCGCAGCAGGGCCGAGCTATAAGGCTTGTGCTGACCCGGAAGTGCGTGTGGGGTCGCGGGAGCGCTTGCAACAAAAGTTGCATTTTTAAAAGATAAAAGTTGTGCATGACCCCTGGCACAGTGTATCTATAGCCACACAGGCATTATCCCTGCTCAAATAAATAAAATTATGCTAGATAGTGCAGTGGTAGTTTATTCCACAGTAGGAAGACTACAGCTTCTCTCTTCCTCCTTCCTGTCTGGAAGGTAGGGCTCCAGCAATCAGACAGCTAAATTAAAATACTGTTTCAATTTTAACCAGCTCCCCAACACATTCCCACACCACTGTTTACTTCAACACTATGCAGTATGTTTCATTTATGTCACCCGCTCACAGCAGAGCCAAGCTATAAGGCTTGTGCTGACACGGAAGTGTGTGTGGGGTCGCGGGAGTGCTCGCAACAAAAGTTGCATTTTTAAAAGATAAAAGTTGTGCAGGAATAGTTCAGGGAGAGAATAGAGGATAAGTTAGATAAGGACCTGTCGCTATAAAAGAGAACAAGATCGTCTGCGTACAGGAGAGAGTTATAGGAAACGCCGTTGGTATGGAGGGAGTTAACAAAGATGGAGAATAGTAGGGGGCCAGGATGGCGCCCTGGAGAATGCCTGTGGAGAAAGACAAGGAAGGGGAGATTGCAGTACCTATGCAAATGAATTGGGAGTGGCAGTAGAGGTAGCTGCAAAATCAGCTAATGTGTTCAGTTGAGTAGCCGATCAGGTGGAGCTTGGTGTGTAGAAGGGAGTGGTTGACCAGGTCAAAGGCCTTGGTCAGGGTCACAAAAAGAGCACTGGTGGGTCTTCCACAGTTCATGTTCCTTGGCACATGAACAGTAAAATGTGCCAGTGCAGTTGTGATACTATGGTTTTTATGGAAACCATGCTGTTGGCTACACATTAGGTTGTGGTTCTCAATATAATCAGACAGGTGGCTGTGGAAGATTTTCTCAAGCAGCTTACTTAGGTGGGGGAGGATGGAAATAGGGCTATAATTTTCGGAGGAGTGCAGGTCACCATCCTTGAATATGGGTACCACCTTGGCAGTTTTCCAAGAATCAGGCATGGTGGAGGTGGACAGAGCCAGATTAAAATAAATGTAAGGGGCTTGGAGATGGCAAGGGAGATGAGCTTGAGCAGGGAGGGGGAGAGGCCATCTGTCCTGGGGCTGCTTCTGTTTGGGAGACTCCTAAGAAGTTTGGTGGTATCCTTATGGGTGATAGCCCTGAAGTAGAAAGGAGGGAGTAGGGGTTAGTAGAGGAATAGGAAGAGGAGGATGGTCCACTTGGGCTGGGTCTTGGGCCCATTTGTTGACTGGTAGGTAGCTTGTTGAAATGAGCAGTGAGGTCCGTAAATTTAAAGTTGAACTCCTAGGCAAACTCAGACAGTTCAGTCAAAGGGCCTGCTAGAGAGTTCAGTTGGATAACTAGGTTGTTATAGTGGGGATTGAGCAGGGAGCTAATGGAGCCCCAGAACTTGGAGATATTGGTAGTAAGTCCATTTCAGGGACTTGGCCATCTGTTTACATTGATTATGCAGGCACTGATAATCATTCCAGAGAGCAGGGTAGGGGAACATTTTATAGTCAACCCATTAATTGTCCCTGACTTTCGTGAAGGCCAGGTGTTCCTTGGAGATCCAGCGGGTACACCCACCTCTCACCCTCCTAGCAGTGAGTGGGAAGTAGTGATCTTGGATCGACAGTAAGGCATTAATGAAAAAATTCACAGCTGATGACACATCTGTAAGGGAGTAGCATCTAGACCAGTTTACTGATTGTACATCCTCCAGAAGGTTGGAAGTGTCCGGACAGTTAAAGTTGCAGAAAGATAGATATTTTGGGGGGCGTCTGGCCCTGGAGGACCAAGTGATGTATGTGGGAGAGTGATCACTGATAGAGCCAGACATGATCCCAGCCTGGAGTACCTTGTCCTCCCTATCTGTGATCACCCAGTCCAGTAGAGAGTGGTTGGAAGCACATGAGTTATGTCTGGTGGGGATAGTGATGGTTTGCACTAGGTGGTGTTGTTTTAACAGGTTGGCATAGTCAGATTCCTGGGCACTTAACCAATTTAGACTAAAGTCGCCCAAGAGAATAATGTCCCTGGATGGAGAGAGAGCCCACAGACTGGACAGCATGTTCTGCAGGCTCTCTGTGCCCCCCCCCGGTGGATTATAACAGCATCCAACGTAAAATTTCTTGGTAGAGCTCGGGGTCAATTCTGAGATGAGCCATTCACTGGGGGGACTCAGGGTCAGAGCTGAGGTAGGTGGTTGCAGAGAGGGGTTCTCTGAGGTATATGGCGACACCACCACCCTTCTTTTTCCCAGGTCTATAATGTCATAGGAGGGAGTAGCCCGGCAGCAGGTATGTGGCATCAAGGATGGGCAGCTTTAGCCAAGTTTCAGTGAGGCCAAGAACATGGGGTTTTCTGTAGGGATACCCAGGCTTCGTGTTCAGAATATTTGGAAGGGAGACTATGAATGTTCATGTGAACAATTTTCAGTCCAGGGGGGTTGGCCCAGGTGGGATTAGAGGAGGCTAAAGGGATGTTAGTAGGGCCAGGGTTGCTTTCAATGCTACTTACCAGTAGCAGCAGGGAAAGTAGTGGACAGACAAGGCATGGCAATAAGGCAAAGGCAAATGCAAAGGCAAATTTTATTTAAAAAGACACCCATCCTGGAGGCTCTGGACGCCGAACAATTAACATCGCATACAGTAACACCAACAGTAAAAAATAAATAAAATAACACTACCATATAAAATCTAATAATAAATATTCTATACTCAAACTCACTATTATAAAATTTTATAAATGTTTTAAAATAAATAATATGCTCAGTAATAAATAATCAAAACTAATTATATAGCCAGGGACAAACATAGACAGTAGGTCAGACATCAGATAAAGATTACAAATCAAAGTCCAGAAAGACCTGATTGTACAGGAAGGCCTTGAGGCGGGCTTTGAAAACCTCAACAGAAGGGCCTTCTCTTACAGCTGGAGACAGCAAATTTAACAGGACAGGGGCAGTGACACTAAATGTTCTGTTGCCAGCTGTTTTTAACTTCGTCTTGGGAATCATAAGGAGGCCCCTAGAGGAGGAGCAGAGGGAGTGGGCCAAGACAGCAGGTGTAAGAAGGTCCTTTAGGTAACCAGAGCCCAGGCCATGTAGGGCCTTAAAGGTGAGCAAACCTACCTTAAAGACGACCCTTCTCCTGACCGGCAGCCAGTGCAGTTCACACAGCACCGGAGTGATGTGACAGTACTTAGACTGCCCCATCAACAATCTGACAGCTGCATTCTGCACCAGCTGCAGCCAGCAGAGGGTACCTCCAGAGACCCCAAGATACAACTCATTACAGTATTCAAGCCTAGATGTCTCAAAAAGGCGTGAACCAGGGTGGGGAGGTCCAGGGGCAGAACTAGAGGCTTTATCCTGGTGATATTCCTTAGGTGACAAAAACTGGTGTGAACAATGGATGACACCTGGGACTCAAGCGTCAATCCACTGTTGAGAATAACGCCCAGATTATGCACCCTAGAGGAGGCCTTCAATGGTACAGACCCAAGGAAAAGCCCTGTTTCTGCACCAGAGGCCAACCTATCACGCCTTCTGTTCGACTCCACCACCAGTACCTCCATCTTATTGGGGTTCAGTCACAATCAGCTGGAGGCCATCCAGTCACTGATCTCAGCAAGGCAGGTGTTTAGTACTTCCACTGCATTGGATGTCCCTTGGGCAAAGGAAAGATACAGTTGGGTATCATCAGCATAGCAATGAAAACCCAAACTGTACTTCCTAATGGACTGTCCCAGGGACAGCATGTACATGACAAACAACATCGGCGACAAGACCGAACCCTGGGAAACTCTGCATGACAGGAGGCTGGGGAGGAGGAGAAATTCTCCATCACTATACTTTGCCTCTTGTTGGTGAGAAAAGACTCAAACCAGCAGATGACAGTGCCAGCGAGTCCACAGAATTCCCTTAGGCAGTCAAGTGACACATGATGGTCTACTGTGTCAAATGCTGAGGAGACATCAAGGAGAATGAGAATTGTCCCTTCCCCTCAGTCTCTCACTCTGAGGAGGTCATTATGCACCTGAACTAATGCAGTTTTTGTGCTATGCCTTGCACGAAATCCAGACTGGAGAGGCTCATATAAATCATGGACCATGAGGTGTTCCTCAAGCTGAAGCGCTACCACTTTCTCAACAATCTTACCCAGAAATCAAAGATTGGAGATAGGATGGTAATTTCCTTTAACGTCTGGGTCCAAAGAAGTTTTTTTCAGAAGGGGTCTCACCAGTGCCTCTTTCAAGACATCAGGAAAGACCACCTCTGACAAGAAGCACCGGACAAGCAAGGAAAACACTGGGCCAATGGAGTCAACACATCCCATTAAGAAATGAGTTAGCACTGAGTCCAGTACACAAAAGGTGTGCCACAGCTTGGAAACCACCTCAGTAACCTCTGCCACCTCCACTGGTCTAAACTTGTCCCAACCAGGTGGAGTGCTCTCCAAAGAAGGTGACAGAGAGAGGGAGTATAAAAAGAAACCAAACAGGTGGTGTTCATGATTCGTGAGGAAGGCAAAGGTTAAAGGGCCAAGCGGAGTATGCTCCCATCTGATTAGGCCATGGGGAGGGTCAACTGGCTGGAGGGTTGCGGTGAAGTGGTTAAAGTTCTCTTGGTCAAGAGCAAGCACCGAGGCACAAGAATCTACTATCATTAGGGTGCCTAACAGCGTGGCTGCCAGTAGAGGGAGCTGTGCAGGGTTCATTATGTGAGTCATATTACAGATAACAGAGTAGGAAAAGAGGGGAGAAATAGCTCATAAAAGGACAGTAAGGAGAGGATGAGTAATATAGAAGGAATGTATCAGATTCAGAGTAGAATACTAGTGGCAAAGCTAAAGGTTGAAAGGGGTTTGGAGAAGACAGGTGGCAATATGGCCTAGTGGAAGGTGTCACCAACTCCAAAGGGGAAAATGCAACATGGGTGGGAGTTTGAATCTCCCTGGGGGAGAGAGGTTCAGAGGTAGAAAATAAAGGGTGGATGAGTATTTTGAATTAGCATTGAAATAGTACTAGGAGAAGATAAGAGTAGAGTAGGGTAATGAGGAAGATCACTGGGTTCTTTGCAAAAGATTAAATAAATCACTATGGTTGCTAGATGACTTTTCTTCAAGCTTTTTTATGCAGGTAATAAAGTGGGCAGGATACACACCATGAAGAAGCCATAATGTTCTATCAGGTTCTGCTTTCCACTGTACAAGGGGAGGACTAGAAGGTCAGATAAAAAATCAGATCCAAAATGTGATTCATAGATAGTCAGTTTCACGAATTCAGCTGAAGAAAATTGATATTCATCTGACTAAAATCTCTCTCATACTCTGCATTGCAGCTGGTAGTGAAGGTTTCAACTTGTCAGTCATGGTCTGACCAGTGCATTCTTCATACTCAATTTACTCAGTGACAGCATCCTTTACAGAAATTAAGAACTTGTTTGCAAGTTCCCAGATCTCAGACACACAGACAGATCTCAGAATGTTGTGACATTATCTAAAGGCCTGTTGTCTAATTTGAGCACTCCAAGCTGAGTTATAAGAGCTTTATATTGACCTTCTCTGTAATCTCTGACTGCTCCTCAACATCTATTACCTACTAAGGTGAATGGACGACTCTCCAGATTATCATCAAGAGACTGAATAAATTAGTGTCAGACTGGGGTACAGGGGGCTCACCAGGAAAGTGGGTGCAGGGACATACCTGAAAAATCCATGCGGGAGCGCCCAAGCTGACACACACATTTCAGTATTCCACTTAAATCCTATACAGTACTAGCTTTGCATTTACATTCTTACATTTACTTGCAGTTCTCAAAATTCCCCATTCAGTTAGAAGGTAGATGATAATTTAAATGATCTTCAGACTTTAGAAGGTGGTCGGGTACCAAAGGAAGGGGGCCCACCTGGAAATGTCCAGGTATCTGGGTGGAACAGTCCAACTCTGGAATAAATTAAATGACAAATGTCTAGAAATTGGCATAGAGTGTTCATTTTAATGCCACTGAGCTCACTGGATTCTATAACACTTCTAACTTTCATAACACTGTCACTTATGTACAGTTTCATTGAATTGATTGATTGATTGATGAATGACATGGAAGGGCTCACTGAACCGAAACTCATTTCCAGGTGTGTTGTAACAGTAGGGGAGAAGAAAGAATATAGCACTTCCAAGAAGCAATACTAACATTAATGCTCCTTTTATGGGGCACACTTCTTTTAGGGTATACATTTTAGTTTGCTTCTATCTCTTTATTATTTCTGCTGTTCAATTAAAGTTTTATACGGATGTCCGACAACGCACAAAATTGATATTGCTTGAGGTACAACTATGCTGTTTTTTTATAACTTTGTGTTTATTGTTTTCAAGCAAATCACTTGAAAATAATTCAAATGCTTATACAGGGTAGTAGTGGAGTAAAGTAGGCATATATGTGCTGTATTTCAGACAATCTGATATACAGACAAGGACACTCTATACTCTTGTACAAAATGAGAGGGAAGTCTAAAAAATATTTAAGTCCAAAGTAATATCCCAAATTGTTAGCCTCTTCAGTGGCTGTGGGAAAGCCCAGTGGGGCATATAAAGGGAGTGTTCATGTTATCTATAAGATTTGCTATTAACCATAATAACTATACCGCCCAGTCAGCTTGAATTCTGTGGTGGGTAAAATCATAGAGACATAGAAACATAGAAGTTGTCGGCAGATGGGGACCGTACGATCCATCAAGTCTGCCCTTGGCTTCCTACCCACTACTTAGCTGCCTGCTTGTGTATCTCACAGTGTCTGTCCCATGTCCGCTTGAATTCCCCCACTGTCTTGGCTCCCACCACCCCCTTCAGCAGGCTATTCCATGTTTCTACAACATGCTCTGTGAAGAAGAATTTCCTCATATTGCTTCTGAACTTTCCTCCCTTAAGTCGAAGGTTGTGCCCTCTAGTCCTGCTGTAGTCCTTTGCCTGAAAGAGGTTCTGCATGTGCACCCTATTGTTGCCTTTAAGATATTTGAATGTTTCTATTATGTCACCATGATTCCTGGGTTGATCTAGGGAGTATAATTTGAGGTCATCCAGTCTTGCCTCGTACGGTTTCTGATGCAAGCCCTGCACCATCTTTGTTGCTCTTCTCTGTACCATCTCCAGCCTATCTACAGTATGTCCTTCCTGAGGGGTGGCCTCCAGAACTGGACACAGTATTCCAGGTGAGGCCTTACCAGGGACTGATACAGGGGCATGATTGCTTTATGCCTTCTGCTTGTGATGCCTCTCCCTATGCATCCAAGGATACCACTAGCCTTTAGTGCTGCCTTTTCACATTGTCTACTGACCTTGAGGTCATCTGATATGATCACCCTTAGGTCTCGCTCCTACCTGGTAGCCACCAGCTGCTCCCCTCCCATTGAGTACAGTTTCCATGGGTTATGCTTTCCGTGGTGCATGATCTTGCATTTCTGGCATTGAATTTCAATTGCTAGGTCTTGAGCCGCTCCTCCAGTTTTCAGAGATCAGCTTCCATGCTTTGCTGTCCCTCTGTTGTGTTTACCCTGTTGCAGGTTTTGGTGTCATCTGCAAACAGGCATACCTTTCCCTCCAGTTCATCTGCAATGTCATTGATGAATATGTTGAAGAGGATCGGCCCCATTATGGATCATGGAGACAATCCTTAAAGAAAGGATAGTAGCCTTCCTAAAAGAGGCAGGAAAATTCAACCCCAAACAACACACAGAGTTACCTCATGTAGATCATGTCAGACTAACCTGATCGAATTCTTCATTTGGGTGACCAAAGCAGTGGACTGGGGGGTGCAGTAGACATGGTGTACCTGGACTTCAGCAAAGCCTTTGACATCATCCCACACAGGAGGCTAATCAAGTAAACTTGAATACACTGGTGTCAGTCATAAGATAGTAAGCTGGGTAGCACACTGGCTGTAGGATAGAACTCAGAAAGTCACAGTAAATGGCACCATATTCAAAGAGGGTTTTGTGACCAGTGGAGTCCTCAGAGATCAGTGCTGGATCCAGTCCTCTTCAACATATTCATCAGAGACATTGCTGATGGTCTTGAGGGTAAAGTCTGCCTGTTCACAGATGATACAAAACTATGTAATAGGGTGGACAATCAGGAGGGAGCCTCCATTATAGAGGAGGCTCTCAAGAAACTTGAACAATGGTCCAACAACCGGCAACTTAGATTTAATGCTAAAAATGCAAAGTGATGCACCTGGGAAAACAGAACCCAGAACATAACAGTTCCTAGATGGCATCGACTTGAAGAGACCAGGACTGAATGGGACTTAGGTGTAATCATATCAAATGATCTTAAAGCAGGGAATCAATGTGAAAAAGTAGCATGGAAAGCAAGCAACATCCTCAGGTGCATAGGTAGGGGAATGACTAACAGGGAACAAGAAGTGATCATTCCACTCTATAGATCCCTGGTGAGGCCACAACAGGAGTACTATGTCCAGTTCTGGAGGCCCCATCTGAAGAAGGACATAGATTGCTTGGAATCAATTCAGAGAAGGGCCACAAAGATGGGGCGGGGATGCTATCACAAGCCATATGAATCTAGACTCCAAGACCTCACCTTGTACTCCCTGGAACAGAGAAGGGACAGAGGGGATATGATAGAAATGTTCAGATTCATCAAGGGTATAAACACTGTTCAGATAGACCAATGCTTCCATGCAAATGGAGAGGTACGTACAAGTGGTCACAACCTTCGCCTGAGAGGGGGAAGGCTCAGAGGCAATATCAGGAAGTACTTTTTTACGGAGAGGGTAACAGACACATGGAACAGCCTGCAGCCATAGGAGGTTGCAGCAAAGATGGTGAATGCATTTAAACATGCATGGGATCATCACTATGGTATAAACAAAACAGCAAAATATAGAGAGGGGGTTAGGTTCATGGGCAGACTAGATGGGCCACTTGGTCCCCATCTGCCATCAAATTCTTATGTTCTTATATTGTAAAGAAGGGAGAAACGTCCTCCACAATAAGTCCCATCCCAGCTCCTGCAATACAGAAATAGTTCAACCTCTCAATATTATTAAAACAGTGTAGTTATAAGACATAAAGAACTGAGTAGGGATCCAAGTATCAGATCCCTCACTGGAATGGAACATACATAGGGTCACCTTTAAACTGCCACTACATGGAATGGCAACAGGGCTGTAATGCATGCTACTGCACCTTTACAGATCTGAAGGTGCAGTGAGTCCAGAGTCACATGATGGGGAGTTGCCCTCTTGTTGAAGAAGTTGATTTACAGTTTGTGTTGCAGTAATAAAAAAGCTAGTAGCAGCTCATCACATGTGTAGTCTCTCATTCCTTCCTTTTAAGACACATAACATGGTGTCAGAAGCAGTGAACCTTAACGCTGCTTAGAAAGGAAAATAAACATTACTGAAGAAAAAAAAGTAGACAAAGCAAGGAAAAATGGAGCAATTTAAGCCTCCAGAGCCACTCGTCCTGATAGGCAATCTGTCAGAAAACTGAAGATGTTGGGAACAGAGAGTCAAGCTCTACTTGGTAGCATCGGGTGCAGCTGGAAAACCCAAAGAAATGCAAGTAGCAATCCTGCTTCATACTATAGGGGTGGAAGACTTAGAAGTATTTAACACTTTCAGCCTTGAGGGAGATGGTACTCCTAAAGATATAGACACTGTGCTATAATGTTTTAAAGGATCACTGCAACCCCAGAAGAAATGTGGTTTTTGAACACTATACATTTTGAACAGAAAGCAGGCAGAGGGTGAAACACTTGATCAGTTCTTGCCAGAGCTCAGAACCCTATCTAAAATATGTGAGTTTGACTTCATTGTGAATGATATGCTAAGAGACAAAATAGTATTTGGGATCACAGATGGCAGACTAAAGGAGCATCTCCTGAGAGAGTCAGACTTAACTCTACAGAAAGCAATTGATATTTGCAGGGCTGCAGAGGCCACAAAGACACAGCTCCAAACCATGACACAAGGCACCTCAGAGAAAGTTCTGCTTGCTATTACACTATGAAATAAAGGCAAACCTCAGGAAAAAAAGCACATAGCAAGTCACGAGGGCAAACCAGAAACCACAGAACAGAAAAGACACCCAGCTCAAATATACCATAGTTGTGGACAAAACCATGCACTGTGAAATTGCCCAGCCTATGGAAGAATTTGCCACATATGCAAAAATAAAAATCATTTTTCAAAAGTATGCCAGGCACAAACTGGTACCTCAAGAAACAGTAATGTGCATGGAATTAACATGGACAGTCTGTTCATTGGACAAATAATTCACAGAGAGTGGGATCAAAAAGATCATGACATAGATGTCTGGTATGCACATGTAGAGGTAGAAGGAATGCCCATAGAATTCAAGCTAGACACAGGGGCCCAGGCCAATGTGTTGCCAATCATTGTGGCAGAGAAGATATCAGGTAGCCGAAGTAATACATGCTCTTCAGCCATACTGGTGGCATATGGAGAAGCACAAATAAAACCCAAAGGAGTGATCAGTCTGAAGTGTAAAATACAGAATAAGGAAGCTGGTCTCCAATTCTATGTCACTGATGTGTCTCTCATACCACTGTTGGGCATGGCTGCATGTGAAAGACTTGATCTCATGTGCAGAGTTGAGGCTGTGGTACTTTCAAGACCCCTCACAAAGGAAAGCCTAATCAAAATATATGCAGATATCTTCACTGGGGTATAGCAGTTTAAAGGGGAGCATCATATCCATGTTGACCCTGAAATTGCACCAGTGGTACATGACTGTAGATGGGTAGCATTTGGCTTTATGAACAAACTAAAGGAAACCTTAGACAATCTAGAAGTGTCCCACATAACTGTTTGAGTCCTCAAGTCCACTGACTGGGTTAACCTCCAGGCACTCAATGAGAAAAAGAATGGGGAACTGCATGTTTGTCATGACCCACAAGAATTAAGTACACCTATAAAAAGGCAACATTACAACATCCCAGCATAAGAGGAAGAACAAAGTCAACTCATCAGAAAACAAGTATTTACTGTTCTTGATGAGAAGGATAGCTGTTAGCAAATAAAGCTGGATGAGAAGTCGTCTGGCCTCTGCACATTTAACACTCCACAGGGTCGCTACAGATTTTGTAGACTTCCATTTGGTATAAAGTCAGTCAGTGAAGTGTTTCAACAGAAAAATGAGGAAACATTTGGCCACATAGAGGGAGTGTCCATCATTGCTGATGACATGATAATAGTGGCAGACAATCAAGAACAGCGTGATGAGATAGCGGCAGAAAGTTAAGAACAGCATGATGAGATAGCGGCAGACAATCAAGAACAGCATGATGAGATAGCGGCAGAAAGTTAAGAACAGCATGATGAGATAGTGGCAGAAAGTTAAGAACAGCATGATGAGATAGTGGCAGAAAGTTAAGAACAGCAGCATGAGATAGCGGCAGACAATCAAGAACAGCATGATGAGATAGCAGCAGAAAGTTAAGAACAGCATGATGAGATAGCGGCAGAAAGTCAAGAACAGCATGATGAGATAGCAGCAGAAAATTAAGAACAGCATGATGAGATAGCGGCAGAAAGTTAAGAACAGCATGATGAGATAGCAGCAGACAATCAAGAACAGCATGATGAGATATTGAAGCAGGTCATGGACCAGGCAAGAGCTGAAAATGTGAAATTCAACAAAGACAAGTTACAATTCAAAGTCTCAGAAGTCAGATACATGGGTCATGTAGTGACTGCCAAAGGGGTTCGCCCTGATGAGAGTAGAGTGAAGGCCATTGTGGATATGCATGCACTGACTGATAAATCTAGACTGCTGTGTCTGCTGGGAATTACATGATACCTAGCCCAAAACATCCCAGGGGAGTCACACATCACTGCCACACTAAGAAAACTCCTCCAAAAGGATCAGCCATAACAATGGGAACATAAGCAGCAGCCAGCCTTCAAGTGACTAAAGAAAGACCTGTGCAAAGCTCCAGTCCTGCAGTATTTTGATGTGAAGAAGCCAGTCACTATCCAAGCAGATGTGTTAAGAGATGGACTTGGTGCATGCCTTCTACAGAATGGCAGCCCAGTCACATATGCTTCCAGAGCCCTGACAGCTCCAAAGGAAAATTAAGCTCAGATAGAGAAAGAGCTACTAGTGGTCATCTTTGCTATTGACAAGTTCCACCGATACATGTTTGGCAAACATGTTCTTGTTCAATTAGACCATAAACTGCTAGAGTCCATATTCCGTAAAGCTCTAGGAAAGATCCAGCCTGACTTCAGACTGTTATTACAGATACAGAAATATGACCTTCAAATATAATATACACCTGGTAAACTGATGTATATTGTTGACACACTCTCAAGAACACCATTACCAGATGCCTCTGAAGCAACTGTGAGTAATCAAGATGAGAGAGTGATTCATTCCATGGATTGTGAACCATCCATTGAGGATCAGCTGATGCAAAAATCAGGATGGATACCCAGAGTGACAGCACCTTGCAAGTACTCGAAGGGCTAGTCAGACAAGGCTGGCCCCAGTACAGAAAGAAGATAGATGATAAAGTCAGACTATACTGGCCATTTTGAGACATGCTAAGATGTGAGGAAGGAATTTTATTTTGTGGAGAAAGAGTCATAATTCCAGCAAATATGAGAATTAATGTGCTAGTGAGAGTGCACGAAAACCATCTGAGCATACAAAAAACAACAGCAAGAGCAAGATCAGTAATGTGGTGGCCAGGAATGTCAAGTGAAATTGAGTGCATGGTAGAAGGATGTGATATCTGCATGAGGCATTGTAACAGGAACCAAAAAGAACCACTGTTAACTCATCCAGTCCATGAGCTTGCATGGCAAAAGGTAGCAGCTGACATAATGATTTCAAGACCCACCCATTTCTAGTCATACCCTGAGGTCTTGAGGTTGACAGACAAAACTGTTCAGTCAGTGATCGTCAAGATAAAAGATGTATTCACCCAACATGGCATACCTGAGGAACTCATCAGTGATCTTGTGCCTTTCACCAGTCTAGAAATTCAGTAACTCTGCAAGAGAATGGGGAATCAAGCTTATCACATTGAGCCCAACATATCCCCAGTCTAATGTAATGGCTGAGAGACTGTCCAGACTGTGAAAGCTTTACTCAGAAAGTCAGAGGAAGCAGGTACAGAGCCTCATTTAGCCCTTCTAGAGTACATAAACACACTGGTGGCAGGAATACCCTACTCTCCTGCCCAAATGCTGATGGGTAGGATGTTGAAAGCAAGTCTCCCAGTGACTAAAGATCTATTGAGACCAAAGATTCCCAACAGAGTGAAGGAAAAGTTAGTAATGGCACAATCCCATCGGAAGAAATACTATGACAGACCAGCCAGGCCAGCACCACCATTGTATCCTAGGGACTTGTTTAAGATGGAGACAAACCACAGATGGCAACCTGCCAGAATAGAATCCAACTGTTCATAACCTAGCTCCTTCAAAGTGGTCACTCCCAAAGGAGTCGTCTTCAGAAGAAACAGAAGGCATTTGCAGAACTTTAAAGGTCTGCCAAGTAATGCAACAGCTGAGGCAGAGGGGCCATATCCAGAGGACATGAATCTCACCACAATGTAACCCCACAGAGTGACATAAAAAAGATGACTGTGCCAGAATCTGAACAAGTACATGTTACATCTAGTGAAAGGCCATTGCATTTGCCTGCTAGGTTCATGGATTATGAGTTGTAAGGGACAGTGTTAGATCATGTTCTGGAAACCATTGAGCCCAAGATACTAAAGTTACTGAAAAATCTTATGACTATTAACATGTTTATTCCACTTGTTATTAGGTTTCAAAGCAAAGAGCGGAGATGTAATGTATGCTACTGCACCTTTAAGGATCTGAAGGTGCAGTGAGTCCAGAGTCATGTGATGGGGAGTTTGCTCTGTTATTGAAGAAGTTAATTTACAGATTTTTCAGATTGTGTTGCAGCAATAAAAAAGTTAGTAGCAGCTCATCAAGTGCGTAGTCTCCCGTTCCTTCCTTTTAAGAGACATAACATGGCAGTATTACAAAATGACATTTGCCACCTTAAATATCAAGCAACCATTGTACAGAACCCTATATGGAGAAGGAAACTCAGTTAACCCCCTGTGTTACCAAACATGTCCAAGCAGTTATGTCCAATCTGTAAAAAAAAAGGTTCACTTCTTCCCAAACAATAGGAGACAAAGGGAAAATCACCAAAATAAAAGGTCTTATAGAAATCTGTTTCTGTACCATTCCAACAGAAATTGCCAGTTCCTTTCATTCCTTTTTTGAATCTGCTTTCTCGACTTCCGGTGTAGTGGTGGCTTTGGGGACACACTCAGCTTCCATTTTTTCAGTTACTGGCCTGTGTCAGTTGGGTCAGAAAACTGCCATGACTTATTGCTATAAGTAATACAGAATCCAGCTGGCAAGAGAAATGAATGATCAATGCCCAGGGCCCAGAGATGCTGGCGCACCACGTCAGACCACTTTCTCTTGAGTATGAAATGACAGATCAGGAAACACTGTCACATCCAATTCATTGAAGAGCAGTGGGAATGCCACTCTGGCCACTCAAAGTAAGAGATCTCAAATGTCGGCCCTAGACGTGTGCAGTAAGACTCTTTATGGTTGATTGGATGTCAATAGTTTCACAAATGGGTTAATCCAATAGGCACTCATCAGGGCCTTCCAAGGTAAGTCCTCCAACATGTTTAATGATTCTTGACGTCACTGTCTTAGTAATTCCACCAGATGTGTGCCCATGGCACCTTCTGGGAACGGGACCCCCACCAGTAGGAGATTCCTGGACTGGACCTCAATTTCGATGGCTTCCAGCAGCCCTCACAGCTGCATTTTTTCTTGGGTTAGTATCATCACTGCAGATTGGGTGGCCATGGTTCACTCATCCACATCTGCAACAGTTCCTGTTAATTTTTTTATGCAGCATTGTGAGCCTCTGTCTTTGTGAGGGTCCATTCAGTGTTGGTGTCCGTGGCTTTCATGGACTCCAGCATTGTGTGTCACAGTGGTTCTGAACAAGGGCCCTGAGTACTGGCAGTTGCACTGCTCATGGCATTTCTGGCCTTAACATGCTGCTGCAGAGTTTGCTTCAGTGTACCCGCTCACTGGATTTTAGGTTTCACCATGCTGGAGTTTGTTATAAAATGACTCTGGATCATTTCAGGAAGCAAGATATGTCAAAAAGGAGAACTGATTTGTAGAACATTTTTAAATTATTTAACTAACTGCAGAGCTAGGATGCAGAACTTGAGGGCAGAAACCTGCCTCAAAGATGACTCTCCCAGCTATGCTGTTTATGTGTGCAATATGTCTTTACAGAGGAAGATTTGTTCTTTGTAATGTTATTGTTTATTCTTGCAGAAGATTGGACACATTTTTAATTCCTTTCATGCATCCACAATGATGGCAAGATTTAGCAAGAAACCAACCAAAGACAGAGTCCCAGCTAGACCACTTAATTTAGATTTCTCCCTTGTCTGTTGGTTGTTGTCAGTAGCTACATTTGTGAAGTGCACATACTGTATAGAGAATAATAATTAGTTCATACAGCATTCACAGTATGGAAACTAGATGCGACCCAACATACGTCATCACATTCTTTGTTTCTCCATTTACAGAATAGATGATGCATCCTCTGTAAGTTACCTCTGATTTTTTTTTGGGGGGTCTAACTGTACAAAGCATGCAATAAATAGATAAAACATTAAACTGGTTTATCCCATAACAGACATTAACAACATCCCCTAAAGCAAGCTCCAACCTGTGATTAACACAGTGGCACACTTTTAAGTCTGGGAAATCATCTAGAAGCAGCTAAACAACAGCAGACTTGGTACCCATCAGGACACTAGCCCCATTCTGACAAAAATAAAATCCAAGATTTTTTTTTCAAAAATGATCCCCTGAATTCGTATTTTTAAAGTGTCAACAATAGCACCTTTTATCATCAAAACATTTGTACAAGATAGTTCAGTCAAATCCAGACCAAATAGTTTCAGATTGATGGACTCACTCTTCCATCCTTTAATGTAAATAGTAAGAGTGTGTTTATTACTAACTGTTGTGGATATATCGGCAAACACCAAAATCTTTGACTGTGGTAACAAAATTCTGATGAATAGTTCACATATTACTAATGCAATGAGAAATACATATCACATTAACACAACTCACAAGAGACTAATCATCTCCCCGTATCAAGACCATTTTCAATCTGAAGATCACTCAAACCAGAGTAATCTAGATAAAACCTTTCAGACTTTACATTGTACAGCGGTATGCAGTTCTAAACACAATGTTGGTTTATTTCAAGGGCAGATTTTTGTTGCTCACCTATATATGTTCCATGAAGCTAGTTTTCCTGTTCTGAAATGTTGTTTGCAGTTTTATGCACAGGTAAAGTCAGATGCTCCCTGTCACAGATCGTGGGAAATGATGGACCAGGAGGCAGTTTGCAGGAGTAAATTCAAATGTGAATTATTTATTTACACAAAGAGCAAACTGAACACGGAAACAAAAATAAGTATACAATGCAGCATATCAAATAACAAAATATGTACTAGTAAACCCTAATACTTCTGAAGGCTTGTGACAACACTTTCAGATCTGACTCCTTTGAGTCAACAGACTGATTTACACTGACTCTTAGCATTTTTATACTATTCGGACATCATGTGACTAACTAGCTCCTCCCTAAAGACATTTCTGAAACATAAATTCTTTAATTATAAAGTAAAACAACCATCTTTCACATTCTAGTGCTTTTAATTTAACAAAGAAATGCATTTTCAGGATAACAGTCGATGTATAGGATTGTTTAAAAATAAACAAAACAAAATTAACTGAAACAGGAACCACCCCCTTAAGCTAGTGTATAAAATCAGCTGCTCAAGGGCCGGCCAGCTCCTAGAGAACATACTGGTGTAAGAGAAGAAACAAGCAGGTTTTTCTGAATGCCAGCAGTACAGTAACAGCCTTTTTTTTCTTTTAAAAACCCTCAAACAAATCAAAAACCACACTATCCCACTTCCAGAAGGTATGTATAGCTTATTTTACTCGCTTTTGTGACAAAACGTTCTGATTTGGAGCCAAAATAAGGCTAAATGTCTTCACGACCGTGCGCACATTCGCACGGTAATTTTACCGGCGATTTTCACTGTCCTGCATTAACTCCGCGGCTTATTAACTCAGAACAGCTGCATTTTCAGAGCGCTCGCAAAGAGGAGCCTAGGGGTTTAAACTACCTAAAAACCAAGTATCTTTCTTTAGATTTTAAGCCAAATTGGTAACAGCGTTAAGGCAATTCAAAACGATTCAAACATTCAAAGCCTCATTTAAAGAGAGACAGAGCCATATTACAATTTAATCGGAGATTCTTTTTCTTTATAGAACTATCACACAGTAAACAGGCGTTTTTATTGTTTTTACTAGGGCATGCCTGAAAAGCATAAAAGGGATTTATGTTGTTTTTAAAACTCCATTTTTAAGTAGGGAGAACATCTCTTTTCACTTTTACAGGATCCAGATATATATTTCAAAGGTGTAGCATGCTACTTATCTTTTTATTTTTTTTTTTTCAATTTTAGAGGAACAGTCCTAACAGTCTCAACATTTTAGAACTCTGTTTATTTTCTTTTATTATTATTATAGGTATGACAATGGTACTGGTATGTACTGGGAAAAGATACAGGGATACGAATAACAAACAGGACTAAAAAAAAATAAACCATAGAGAACAAAGTGGGTAGCCAGCCCAACAAACAAACATATAACAATCAAGACAAGGACAAAACAGAAGTACATCCAAGATCCATTATCTCCTTATAATAAAATAAAGTCTCTCTTTCACACTCCCGATTGTTCCTTATTGGAAAATTCTGTTGTTGCTACTATTAATGCAGTGTTTGTAGATTAAGTCTTAATGTTTTATGTACACTATACTGTAATGAAGAACAGCACTGAAAATGATTTAAATGACTCTTTTGATCAATGATCTTGTTCCTTAATAAACTTCTAATATGTAGTGAATGTTTACAACCCTATAAAACACAGGAAATTACTGACTTATTACAGTATGTGCAGCCTGCATGTGGAAACTGAAGTTAATAAACTATGTTGACTACGGGCTGCAGATGCACAATGGTACACATTCAGCATCAGTCTAATGCTCTGTCTCTAAGTGCCCCCACTTAGTCTTTGGTAACTGGATAAGGCCCACTAGGCACAAGTGCCTGTTTTCAGGGGTGACCTGGGAGCACTAGGCAGTTAAATGACTTGTTCAGAGTCACACTGTATGCAAGTGGAGGTTGTGAGAATCAAACCCAGGTCTGGTCTGCTGGATGTACCAAGCTCATTCACAGCTCATTACTCCAACCTCTAGGTTATATAAAGGGGATTGTAAATTGTACTGTAAAGTCATGAGGTAATATTTTGTCCTCATTTCCTCATATTTTGTTTCATAAAAACAATTTTAAACTCAGTATCAAATTACTTAAACATAAAAATAAACCTCTATTTTTGTAATAATTTCCCCAGTTAAAAACCCATTATGGCATCAACATAAAGATGTAAATGCAGGTGATTACCCAGGCAGTGCTTACTGGCACCAGGCAGCTGGGGAAGATGGGTTTGAGGAGATGAAATAGAGAATACTGCTGGGGTAGGATGATGGGGTGGCTGGTATGGAGCAGTGGCAGGTGTGGTGTCAGAGGAGCCAGGGAGATGATGGCAGCACTACACTACAGTGAAGGCACAGTAGGTAAGATAGGTGAGGTAAGCTTTATTTATATGGTACCCAATCTCAGGGGCTCTGGTTGGCTTACAGAAGGTCCAAACTGGCAGGGTAAACACCAACAATATACAAATCAAAGCTGTACAAGGATTATACAAACTACAAGTTAAAAATGTAACAATAAATAGACATTAATAAATAATAATAGTAAATAAGCATTTAAAAATGAACAGCTACAATTAATCTGGGAATACCTCTCTAATAAGGTTGGTTTTTCAGACCCCTCTTGAATGCCTCTGCAGATGGTGCCGCCCTCACAGAACTAAGAAGAGAGTTCAAGAGGACCAGACCAGCCACCCAAACACACAGTCACCCGAGGTTTTCAGCCTGGTCCTCGGAACTGCAAGGAGGTCCCCAGTGGAGGAGCAGGGGGAGTGGACCGGAATGGCAGGTGTAATGAAGTTGGTCAGGTAGCCAGGGCTTGAGCCACATATGACCTTGTAGGTGATAAAGCCCACGTTGAAGATGATCCTTCACCTGACAGGCAACCAATGCAGATCTAGCAGGACCGAGGTCACATGGCAAGACCTAGACAGGCCCGTCAGTAACCTGGCTGCTGTGTTCTGCACCAACAGCAGTCGGCAGAGGTTACCTTCACTGACTCCAAAGTACAGAGCATTGCAGTAGTCCAACCTGGATACAACAAAGGCATGCACTAGAGAGGGCAGGTCCTTTGGAGGAACTAGGGGTTTAATCCGGGTGACATTTCTTAAATGGTAAAAACCACTTTGGACAACAGACAACACCTGAGCATCAAGTATCAGCCTGTCATCAAGGAAGATGCCCAGATTTCTCACCCTAGAGGATGCCGTCAATAGGGTGTATCCCAGGACCAGTCCTGTTGGCACCCCGGAGGCATTCCCATCATGCCCATGGCCAGACTCAATCACCAGCACCTCCATCTTGCCAGGATTCAGCCTCAGCCAGTTAAAGGACATCCAGTCCTGGATCTTGGCCAGGCAATTATTTAGCACTTCCATGTCATCATTTATTCCAGGGGCAAAGGACATGTACAGCTAAGTATCATCTGCATAGCAGTGAAAAGCCAAACTGTAACGTCTAATGAGCTCTCCCAGGGATAGTATGTACACCGCGAAAAACATTGATGACAGGATTGAACCTTGAGGAACTCCACATGGCAGGAGCTTCAGAGAGGAGGAGAAATTCCCATCACCACCTGTTGCTTCCTGCCAAAGAGATAGGACTCAAAGCAGTTGATGACCATACCAGCGAGTCCACAATACTCTCTAAGGTGATCCAACAGCACAATGTGGTCCATTGTGTCAAATGTTGAGGAAAGATCAAGGAGAATGAGAACTGACCGGTCAGCCTCCTTCAAGGAGTCAGGAAAGATCCCCTCTGGGAGCAAACACTGGATTATCCTAACAAACACCAGACTGATGGTCTTGGTGCATTCCATTAGAAGATGGCTTGGGCCGGGTCCAGATCACAAGAGGTGGGCCACAGCTTCGACACCACCCCAACAACCTCAGCCACCTTCACTGGCCAAAACTCCTCCCAGACAATAGGAGTGTCTCTGTTCCTTCCAGGCCCCCAACTGCGAAGATCCCAGACTGACTAGAGAACACCCTGTCAGAGAAGAACTGAGCAAACTCTTCGCATAATGGGATTGAAAATGTTTTTTTTTTGGCTGCAGACAGATGAAGTAGTCTGTCCATAGTTTACAACAGCTGAGCTAGTCTGTTCCTCCCTGCGGTAATCTCTGGACAGAAACTCTGCCTTTTTAGGGTCGATTGCCCCCTTGATAATCACGATAGTGAGTTCTCAAAGCCAGTCTGTCCTCCTCAGACTGGGTCCTCTGTCAGCAATGTTCCAATTTACGACACTTGATCTTCTTCTCCTTGAGAGCCCCATGAAACCATGGGGTATCAAGTGAGAAGATCTGGGTCATATACAGATTGGCATGATGGCATTGAGTGCCTTGGAGACAGCCTTTTAATAGGCAGCTACTGTCTCACTCACGACAACCTCACATGCTGTGCTCACACCAGACAAATCTACTGCCATCAAAAGTCCCTCTGGGGACAGTCCCCTTAAAGGACAATAGCTGACCTTCTTGACAGGGGGATGGACTATTGGGGTATCCCAAACAAGAACTCTGCTGTGCAATGATCGGACCAGATGACCCAATCAGTCCTGAAGTTCATGACCTCAAGTCCAAGTGAGAATACCAAGTCCAGCGTGTGGCCATGGTGATGGGTCACAGAAGCAACTGCTTGTGCCAAGTCTGGTGATGTCATCAACTGATGGAAGGTTGTGTCCAAGATCTGAGGATTTGTCATTGACCCAGGCATTGAAGTCCCCCAGAATTAACCATCTAGGTGACTCCAACACCCTGTCGATGATGAAAATCTGTGACCTCCTGCAGGAAATCTCTCCCCGGCCCCAAAAGACAGTAAACAAGGAGAATCCTGCAACCTGCACCATGCTGAATGGAGTAACCAGGATCATTGTGAAGAGGCACACTCCATGGGACTGTCACTGTTCATGTGGTCACTGTTCAGCATCTTCTCAGTCATGAAAGCACTGTACTATGCAGATCTGAGTGCAACTAACAACAAACCATGCTGTGATTATGCCTACATGCTGGATGTGTATGGACAGCTGCCCACCCTCCTCAAACTGTGGATCAGTCAGCTCTTCCTCTGACAGTTGTTCCAGTCCATTGTTTTTTGAAATGTACTGTAATGAATACACTATGCCCAGCTGTACAGTAGGGGGCACTGGATCTGAACATAGCAGACCACAATGCCATTGGCAGCAATGGCGCGGCAGAAATGCAACAACTTTTGTTTTTGCGGTGGCTTTGCACCACACACCCCATGATGTAGGGGGCTCTGCACCACGCATCCCCTGTATTTAAAGATTCTTCCTCGGGGATGGATCAGGGCAGTTAGAATTAAGGGCCATGGAATACTGTTTCCATGGCCCCTTGTAAATAAATCTAAGTCCCAATGTCGGCAAAATGGTAGGAGACCAGGCATAAGACCCTGATCTCTACTGCCTTCCGGCCGAGCTGCTCCATGCCCCAGCCCTCCACACCACAGAAGCAGCTCAGCCAGTACCTGATCTTCTGCTGCCCTTGTCCTATGGCAGCAACACAGACAGCAACCAGGGGGTCGCATATCACAAGCACTATAAATCCCCCGCTTGCTGTCCGTGGTAGCGCTAGACAGACTAGTGCTCTCTTCAGTGGTGCTATTAATTTAGTGCTAATCTAACTGGGTATCCAATAGGGTAGTATGAAGGCACATACCTCTTAATAACAATAATATATTTTTGGACTGACCCTAAGTGTATAGCTAATGCATTATCTGTGTTATAAATAATATCCATTGTTTTCAGTCCTTACTTATGTTTAAATGATATGTGGAGGCCCTCAACTGCTCAACCTCACTTTTTTGGTGGAGTACATTCTGTAGTGTCCCCTCCTTTTTTTTAAAATTTTTATTCAAAACATTTTCAAGATATAACAATTTAGATGAATATAATTGATTTAAAGTATCAGAGGCAAAACAAAAAGCAATATAATAATTTGTACTGTATATCAGTCACAGCATTACGCATTGTGGGGGAATAGCAAAAGTCCCAGAGCATTGCCTGTGGAGATAGAAATTGATGGTTATGAGCTTTCACAGGAAGACCATGGGTTATTTTAAAATGTTATTAAGAGGTGGTAATCCTGAGTCATTAAGAAGTGGTAGTCCTGAGTGTAAAATTCCCAAATGTCTCATTTCATGTGACCTGCATGTCATGAATCCTGAGTCAGTAATGGATCCAATAATCCAGACCTTCCTGGGGCAACTGCTACTCCATGAACATCAAACATATATGGTCCACGAGTAAAGTAAGTGAATCAAGTTGTATGATAAAATTTACACTAATTAACAGTACGTATCAATCATACTAGTGCAAGATTTCAATACAGAACCACTTTTATAACAAGATTCCATTCTCTAAGACGAACGTAAACGTAAATCACAGTCACAGAGAAACAGTTCTCAGTGATTACACATAAATCGTAGCCAAAGAGATGGCCAGATAGTTCCTGAAATTTATATGATATCGATAGAGGAATTCCTCACCTGCATGTAGAACCACTGTGGGCCACCAGAAAGAATATTTTTAGATATTTGCAAAATATCTGGAACTATCTGAAAGTATCTATGGCTGCAAGTGTATGGCTGTAAGTAACAGTTTATCAGAATCTTGTTTTCTTACCTGATCATAGTGTAAACATTTACATGACGCATCTCCTTTGTCAGAGTACTGTGTGCCGAGGAAAGACTCCAGCTCAACCGCATGTATTGCCACATAGTGCTGTGTGGAATGCGGAATTCCGCTGGTGGAACTAGTGCGGAATGACCATTCCACCGGCGGAATTTCCACCAGAATTTTGCTTGCTCACCTTTGGAATTCCACCTACTGTGATTATTCTGTGGAACAGTATTTTTTCTGCGAAAATTTATTCCACAACAATTTCCATGGAAAATATTGAGATCTGTGGAATAATATTCCACAGAACAGTGATTTTTCTATGGAAAATCATTCCACAACTATTTTATGCTGTGGAATTCCGCAATTCTGTTTCCAGCAGAATTCGGCGGGAAGGTTTTCTTTTTTTATAGGTACCTTGGCATGCTGAGGTGGGCTCCCAGCATGCCACCTGGGTGTTTTTTTTTGGGGGGGGCTGCAGCCGACAGGGATTGGACACCCCATCAGCACATACAAAGTGTTTGAAGGCGATGAGCCAAGGAGATTGGGCACTCGCACACAAATACAAATGGGGGACATTATGCCGATGGGGATTGGGCTTCTGTCGGCAAAGGAACTTGGAAGGAGCATGCCGACAGAGGTATTGGGCACTGCCATCAGCTTTCATGGGGACTGTGAGAGGTGGATGGCGATAGTCACCACCATGTTAATTTAAAACAAATGTGGGGACATTATGCTGATGGGGATTGGGATACCCCATTGGCAAATGAACTGGTGAGGGGGCATGCTGACATGGGGATTGGGCACCCCCCGTTGGCTTTCATGGGGACTGTGAGAGGTGGATGGCGATAGCTTCTGCCATGTTTATTGAAATGGGACACCAGACAAGGCAAGCTGTAATTCACTGCTGTAATCAGGGACCGACCCATCAGCAAAAACAACTGATTGTTAATGACGGGGCACTCCCTGATTATAGCAGTGAGTTTCTTTCAAGTTGGTGGCATGCTACAATACTGCTGTCATCGACAGCGTGCTCCTCTATTAGCACCACAGAGACCAGCCCCAAAATGGACTGCTGGCATTGGCTACAACACTGCCGCTCCTCCGCAACTCACTACTACAGCAAGCTGCCGCAATATGTTTCTTGCGCTTGTGCACAAGCAAACATAAAAAAGAGGATGTTTTAAAATTACCATTGCATCTTTATGTAAATGAAAAAACAACTTACCAAGCATTATTCTTCTGTTATGGTTGTCTGTAAATACATTGATGCTAAAAGTTAATATCAAATTGGCAAGGGAATCATTATGTTCTGATTCACTTATACTTGTTACTAGCTATTGCGGTAAGAGAAAACAGCCAGTGGCACAAAACAAGTCTTTGCCAGATGTGGCAACACGAAGAATTCATAAGAAACTCGATTCCTAATGTCCATCACAAAAAATTGGTTGCAGCCTTTAATTATATACTGTAACCTTCACTTAGGCCCTAGCAACCAACAATCTATTACATCATCTAAAATAAATTATTTAATGCTATCTTCACTCAAGAAACTATCCTTACACATGTACACTGAATTAAAAAATCAAGTACGTTCAGAGATTGTTTTGCTGGTGTTTTCCTTACTGGCCATGAAAATCACACTCCTACCCCCACCACTGTTCCAGAGGCATACCTATTTCTTATCTGGCAACAAATACAATTGATGTTCTGACTCCACATGAGGCCTATGTGTACTTCTGTGTGTGAATGACAGTGGAACTCAGAAGAACTTGGTATTCACATATTCCATGTGACCAGTTCATACTAAGGTTCATTCTAAGGTCGGTTAGGGGAGCTAGAAGGCCGAGACCCATAATGCTCCCATACTAAACCAGTGAAAAATATGTGAGTTTATAGCCAGAATTTATTAGTGCATCTAATCGATATTTAAATATATTCTTAGTTTCACTAATAACCACATGAAGTGGTAGTTTGTTCCAAGGTCCGATTACTCTTATAGTATAAAAATATTTCCTATTATTGCGATTAAATGATTTCTGAATCAGTTATAATGGATGTCCCCTGAACTCATAGGAGTGGTCCTTAAATTCTAGACCCATTTCACACATAAGATATGGATCTTTAGTAATATCAAACAAAAGTTCATGTGTATGTATGTGTGTATTGTGGGGGGGGGTGTAGGGGGTTGGGAAACTTCTACTGGAGTAATGCAGGGCTTTGAATTATTCTACTCCATGGTAAACAAAAACACAGTATACTGTATATGAAGAAGGAGAGATAACTAACAGTAAACAAAAATCTGTGGAGGGACTATTTGTCATTAATTAGCAACATTTTACTATAAGCCTTGTGGGTTTAAAAATGGCATATGTTCCTGTTTTATATACTCAGTAATGCACTTTCTGGGTGTTGGTTGTACTACGTTTACCCGGCAGTCAGGCTTCTAAGTCACTAGGCTTCACCTCCTGCCTTACAACAGCCCCTGTCAATGGGGTAAACACAGTACAACCAACACCTGGTTGTGACTAATTGTTTTATAATTAAAAGTGACCTACCTATTTGCAATACTTCCTTATTTTATGTATTTTTCTCTCCTGCTCTTACCTTACCAAACGTCAAGTTGAAATTCAGTTGGATTCCAGGTATTCTGCAATTGCTTCCCTTATCAGTTATGCCTGTTGATTCATGGCAGCCATGTTCACTTCTTCTGCAGGGGAACAGCTATGGGGCAATGTAAGGAAGCATTTTTTCACAGAGAGGGTGGTGAATGCATGGAACGGCCTTCCTGAGGAGGTCGTGGGGTCAAAAACAGTGGGGGAATTCAAGAATGCATGGGACAGGCATAAGGCAATTCTGGGGTGAGGGGGTAGGAAGAGGTAGGCTGTTGGTTAACTAGGATCTACAGCTTATCCAATAAATAGAGAATTGGGCAGACTACTGTAAGTGGGCCAAGCTTATCTGCCATCAAAGTCTATGTTTCTATGGAACAGTCACCACTCTCTGGTTGCTGGAACACTTCAACATCTGGTTATGTGAGCCAGCTGCTCAAGAAATTCTCTGGACTCACAAATATCATGACGTGCAGAACATGCTGCAATAATGAAAGGGACATTATCAATGCTGTATTCAATATGCTTAGTCAGACACCTCCACCTCCCCTTAAGGTACCCAAAGGTGCACTCCACAACCATGCGGGCTTTGCTGAGCCTGTAGCTGAAATTTCTTTTCCTTGGGTTTGTGTAGTCTGGGTAAAGTTTCATCAACAAAGGCAGGAGGGGTATGCAGGGTCCCCTAACAATACCACTGGTACATTGATTCCATTTAGTACACGATGCAGGGGAGGGCATCATTTGTCACTTTGACCAAGTTGGAATATGTTGCTGTTTTTAAGAATTTGTGCATCCTGCACCTTCCTGAGCCATCCAACATTAAAATCCATGAAACAGTACTGATGGTCAACAATCCCCACAGAATAATAGGATTTCTATTGTAGCACTCCATTGCATTACCAGGAGGACAGATAATCGGTAAATGAGTGCTGTCAATGGTGCCTCCAGAATTTTGGAAACCCCACAAGGTCTAGAAACCTTGCACTGTCTCAGCCACATTCTGCACATAAATGAGTTTAGGTATAAGGACTGGAACTATGGCTCTGCAAACCTGAGTGATGATGTGGCCCACTGTGGACCTCCCAATGCCAAACAGGTGACTCAGTGTCCTGAATTCCACTTTTGTGACCAGACCCCACAGAGTTATTGCAACTCTTTTCTCAACTGGGTCTGCAAAAAGCATTATAGTGTCTCTTTTAACAATGTACGGCCATAGCTTTGCACACAAAAAATCAAATGTGGCTCAGCTCATTCTAATGTTTGCTAGCCACTGTTCATCTGCCCGTTTCTTGAGGATTATGTAGTCCCACCATATTGAACTTCTTTCCACAGACCACACTCCACAGTCTACAGTGCCAACTGCATATGAACATATCATGACATTATACAGCACTGTGACACCCTCTATGATTTTCATTTTCATAATGGGAAGTCTAGCTGCTCTTCTCAGTCTAAGGATTCATTTCTGCTGTCACAGCCAATTTAATTTCCCTTTCAAAGCAATAAACCGAGCTATCATTAACTGTAAACAATGTCTGTATCCCTATGTTGTACTCTTCCGGGTCGTTCCTGAAAATAGGCATATTACTTTTCTAGTGTACTTACCCGGTCAACAAAAGCTAAAATAAAAAAAATAACAGTACAAGCAGCTGATTCACCACTGGCATCATGTTGCTAAGCAGTGAACTCCTAGCAACAGCCTGATGCATGCTTGTAACTGCTCACCATTGTCATGCGGCATGCAATGCATTGTGGGAAGGGAATCGTGCAGAAGAGCTCCATGAATGATTGGAGATCTGCATAATGTTAAAACAGTTTTATTATTTTGTGGTAGTGTGTATGGGTGCATGTAAACATTACTGCACAGTCAACGCGGAGTGTGTACACACAAACACGATAAGCACTGAAACATTTTTAAATCCATTACAGAATTTAAATTATGAGCATGGATACAGCCTATACAGAGCAGAAATTGCACAGTATGAGAAACTCCCTTATCCCGAAATCCCAGATACACCATGTCAGATCTCTTCTTCCTCTGCCTAGTAGCAAAACTGTTATCAGGAAAGAGGTATATTGTGAGGTGCCATCTGGAAGCAGATGGGCCCACTTTCTGTTTGCCTTGCTCAGAACCTTGTCTTGCATGTGGACTCCCTGGTGATGACTAAAATGCTCCAAGGCAGCTCAGGGTTAGAGGGTCTTTTTTGACAGGTAATGCAGTAGGATTTCAGACTTTTCTCTGTTAAGTCCATTTGCTAAGTGGCGTTTGTGATCTCATGTCCCTTCTGCACCCCCAGAAGTCAATGATTTGTTGATGAACACCATTTTTAAGTGCTCTAATCTGAGCCTAAGGATTGAATTTTTCTAGGATCAAGCCGAAAGTAACAACTGACGATTTGCCAGCTGTTTCAGTTGCTGATTGCATGTCCTTCTGTAAAGTGTCCATTTGAGTTTCCTTGGTGAGTACTTGGTATTATCCTGTTCTGGAAGGCTGATAAAGGCACGAAAGCCCATCATGACTGCCTCCCCACACCATGTGGGGGAAATGCAATCATTGTTACCAAGGTGGTACTTATCCAGTGGATTTTTTAATTTGTTAAAGTCAGAAATATCCACCAAATGTTGATGTAATGAGTTCCATTGCTTATAAGCCATGATTGTAAAGAAATTTTGCCTTTTATTGGTAAGGGCCCATTGGATATGCAGCTGTTTGTTATGGAATCTTAAGAAGGTAGGTTTACTAGCTGGCTGAATTTTACATTCACTGGCCAGATATGGATCATGTAAGATGTTAAATAGCATTAATAGATCACCACTTGAGTGTTTGAAATGTCAAGCTTTTCAAAACTGCCTGTTTTAAATCATTTTTGAGTTCTTGTACTGCTGCAGTACAATAAGGTTGTATTGTGTAGTGGTTAAGAACACTGCGCTACAAACCTGGAGAACTGGGTTTGAATCCCACAGCCACCACTTGAATACTGTGTTACCATGAGCAAGTCACTTAACTTCCTTGTGTTTTCAGGATGCCCCTTGAAACTAGCCACTGCTTAGTGTGTCTTTCCTTACCAAAAATTCTAAAAACAAAACAACACAAAAGGACACTAGTGGTGAAGCCAAGGCTGGTAGTAAGTCATGCTACTTTTCGCTGACCCAGATGGCAGCTTGTCACACTTGCTCAGCCTGAAATCTTGCGATGGGCCCTGATGTGGCTTTCCCATGACAAAGGTGGTAAAAAACAAACTGTTGTATTGGAACAACATAATAACTGAGAGATTAAATTTAAAACCTTGAGTAAGCATTGATTTGGCTATTAAAGTGGAGCTGCTCAGGAAGCATCTGCTTTAGTCATTTGCAAGTTCCATCCCTACCAGTGCCTCCTTCTAATCTCATCTCATCTTTCAATATCCATGTTTCCAAGCAGGAGATTTAATTGATAATGAAATTCCTAAATTCCTGACCTGAAACTTTGCATAAAAGACGAGCTACAGTATGTTCCATCTGAGGATAGATACTGTTCTTACAGCTATTTGACCAGCACTATCCTTTTTATTAATCTTCTGGTTCCCCTCAGGTCTGCTCAATGGTACTTCCCTGTTCCATCAGTGACCTTCCCACAGACTTACAAGTTATCTACCACTCGCGCAGAATCCATTGGGTGGGTGGCCAGCTGTGTCCATTGTGCAAGAGCCTGAAGGGGGGTGCAGCAAGGAGCAGCCCAGACACCATTTTCCTCCAGATTTTCTTCCCTGTACTGAATCTTCAGGATGTGTGTGCCAGCATGTCATGCTTTATCCCTGTCTCTTGCATGCACTCCTGATGTGCTATTACCTGGCCTCTGCCAGGTGAGTGTCCCTGCAGCAGGAACTGCTATCCCCTCCCCAATAAAGGAGAGCTTCTGTCAGGTGTTTGATCCTCCCTCACCCTGCCAGGCCACCAAGCCACCCAAGTCCATTACTGAACCAGGGCCATTGCATGGAGGGCAGATGTGCAGCTGCTCCCCCACTGGACTGGCTTAACCAGCACTATTCTTGCTTATATTCTGCACATTGATACTTGCTGCTGTGTTCATGTTACTTAGTCAAGTCTCCTGGTTTGAGCACAGCTCTCTGAATTTCTTTGAAACATTGATTACAGCTTTGAAATGATGCTTACCCTAGAGTTGATAGACATCACATTGGCAGCCATTCTGGGATTTTTTAGTCTCAGCCTTTAGAACTGGACAAGATTTTTTATACATATTTTAAATGCTACGAAAGTGCATTTATCTTCTTTAAATAAATGTAGTTTCAGCATTAATATAAACTACAACCTTTCCTTTATAACACGGTGAAGCCAATTTTCAAACTTCTTGTGTCAAATTTGAGGGTTTCTAGTAGTATCTAACTAAACCTGATGTATTACTTTGGAAGCTTTTTATCTAATGTAAACGCTCAGTAGCTCCTGTTCCACAATATAAGTCTATTTGGCAGGAGTTATAACTATGTGATCAATAGCCCTATCTGCTTCTTTCCAGACTACAAGCTGTATTGCTCAGATTTATATCCAAACTAGTTTGCAATTTATCAATAAATTACAGCAGCTCTGCTGCAAGGTCTTGTCCTACTGATAGAGTATGGTACATTTTTACTGTACGTAGGCAAGCAAAGTAATATCTTGTACATCTTTCAAAGATACCAAGTTTATTTGTCAAGTATCATAAGGAGCATATGGAGCACTGCCAGTGATGACTCATTAGATAAATAAAAGCAGTGCTTGGTGGAAAAAAGGGATTGTAATCTCCACTGGAACTAATACAGTTTTACTTGTGACTTTCCCCTATCACTTTGGGAGCAGATAAATAGGGGACAGGTATTTTCTTGAGAATTAAGTTATTTTTACAGCTTATATAATCAGGATACCTCAGCTGAGATGCGACATCTAATTTCTGATTGAGCCATGATTGTTATACCCATTTCCAGAGCTGGGTGGACTGGAGTACTGGGAGGTGAAATGACTTGCTATAGAACACACAGTGAGTGGTTTTGTGGGGTTTGAAACTGTGGTCTCCTCATTACCAAGCCAGTGACTTGACCATTAGAGAACACTGCAAGAATATATATATATATATTTTTAAATGTTTTTAATGAGGAGTGGCATAGTAAGCTGAAAGCTTGTTTACAGGTGTGACCTGGGAGCACAGGGAAGTTAAGTGACTTGCTCAGGGAAACACATTATGCAAGTGGGGGCTGTGGGATTCAAACCAAGGTCTCCAGATTTGTAGCTCAGAGCCTTAAACCTTAAATATGACTTGGAATTTCAAGACTACCACAGATAATGATGGAGACAAAGAACTTTTTTTGGTAACAAAAATGTCAGTCTGTTGTAGTGCCAAGGAAAGCCAAAATAATTCAGATAGTCTTTTCTAGTTTTAAAAAAATACAATGTATGTATTGTACACACAGATTATGTATATTTTTCATTGCATTTATTTAAGGCTATAACCATTGCGCATAGCTAATTTATAAGAGTGACTCATGTGAAGCAAATAACATACAATTACACACCGTATACATATAGAATAAATACAAAATTTAAGTGACACACATAATTTAACAAATAATCAGACATACTGTACAGAATAATGACAATGTCCTGTACTGAAACATGGTACAAAAACCAATGTCTCAAAGTTGCAACTGAAGAAGGTTTCAAGTCCAGTAGTCTGAATTCAGACAGACGTTGGTTCCAAAAAGTATACACCGGCTGGCTAAAAATGCATGTCTCTTTTAGGTTTTGTTCTTGGAACCACCCTTTCCCATAAACATGAATTCCTCAAGGAGGGATCAAGTTTCCTCTGGGAAAATCTTTTACTTAAATAATCAGCTACTAAGCCCAGAACACTTTTGTATGCTAACAGATACTTGCTCAGCTTCCTTCAGTTAGGCAGAGAAATCTAGCCTAACCTAGAATAAAGCTCACAATAGTGAGTGTCTCTAGAGCACCTGAGGATCAGTCTAGCGAAATGATTATACAATACCTCTAACTTATGTAGCCTGTCACTTGAAGTGTAATCATTGAGAACATCTGCATAATCAAATAGTGGAAAAATCTGGACCTGAACTATTGCTTTTAGAGTTAATTCTTCCAGGCAATATTGATTCTTATATAGGAGGCCAACCCTTCTACCCACCTGGACAATCAGTTTGTCTGTGTGGATGTTACCTAATCCTATCATGTTCCATTCAGAACCACAAGTATTTCCATAAGTCAGCACATTCCAGGGGAGTTCCATTTTGATCCCTTATCAGTATTTCTTCATAGTTTTTAAGTCTGGAAGCTGGCCTGAATAATACAAGGTTAGTCATGGAGGAATTAAGTTTTAACTTGGGATCAGTAAAAAAGGCATGCAGTGCATCAAAGCTACATTGTAACATAGCTTGAACCTCCTGTATTGAGGGACTACATGTGTACACTATTGTGTTATCAGCATATAAATGGTACAATGAGCCTCCCATGCTGGCCTCCAGCCCTTTCAAGTAAATCAGGAAAAGAAGAGGTCCCAGGACTGAGCCCTGGGGAACACCCCTAGTGACTGTAAGTGTGTGTGTGGGGGGGGGGCTCATGCCCATTCACCACTGGTGTTTGGCATCTCTGTCCCAAGGATGAATAGAACCAGCTCAGGGCCTCCCTACTTAACCCCACCTAGCAAAGCCTGTGCAATAAAATTTGGTTGTCAACCATGTTGAAGGCCTTGGAGAGGTAAACAAAGATAGCTCAGGTAAGTTACCCGGAGTCCATTGCTTTGTTGACATTCTCCAAGACCCTCGACATGGAGACCACTGTTCCATGACACCTGTGGAATCCTGCCTGAAATTTGTCAAGGAATGGTTCCATAGACAGTCTATTAATTGTTTAGCCAGTAGCCTTTCCAATAGCTTAGAGACAAGAGAAAGTAAGGAAATAGGCTTACAATTGGTCAGCTGACCAAGGCTGTCCCCTCAAAAACTGGGACAACCCTGTCCAGCTTCTAAGCCTGATGAATAGTGCCAGAGAAAAGGGATCTACTAAACAGAACTGTGAGTGGTTCAGCTATTTAAAAAGCTGAATATTTTAACATAACAGAGGTCAAACCATCTGGACCACAACTCTTGCTGTAATTTAAATCCAGCAGGAGTTCCAGTACTTCAAAACTTTCTATTGTTCTAAGCAAAAAGAAATACCTCCTAACTCTTTATCCCCAGAGTTTTCAATGACTGCCCTGTTTGCCTGAAGAAATTCCTAGATGCCACAAAAAAATTTGTTAAACCTATCAGGGAGTAGGATTTCCTTTCAGAATTTTTTGTCAGGAGAAATTTGAATGGCTGTATTGAGTTTAGTCTGACCATTTAGATCCCTAATAATAGACCAAATCTTTTTGGGGTCTTCTGCTGCCTCAGATGTTCTTGCCCTATAGAAGTCTTTTTTTGCTTCTCTTACCCCCAGCCACATATTTATTTCTACATCTTCTATAATACTCCCATTCCTGAAGCGTCCTAGAAACCATGCCCCCTCCCATTCCTTATTTTTGTCTCTCTTCATTTTCGTTAGATGGGATGAATACCAGGGAGCTGATCTATGGTTGACTTTTCTGGTCTTAATAGGCAAATGCTTGTTAATTACAGCCATTAATTTGGCAATGAAGTACAACAATCCCTCATCAATGTCTGGGATCAGTTTAAGTCTCTCCTGGTTTAAAATTTCTAAATCTGAAATAAAAGACAAAAAATCAAAATCCTTAACTGTTCTAAATCTAATAATTTGGTTCCATGTCCACACAGCGAGGTAATATGGGTGACCGTCAAATGGGTGAATACATATTAGCAATGCACAAAACGGTGATGACATATCACAGCTACACCCAAAATAGTGATGTTTCAGCACCTGACTACACAACCATTTATTAACTGCACCACATCTGTTGGCAATTAGTTTTCCTCTGTGTTGCATGTGAGGGGCTCTTCCTCCCCCCATTTCTAATATTCCCACTCCACACCACACTTTGATCATGGGAATATGTAGCATAACCATGGGCACTGTTAATGCCAGATCGCTGTTGTGTGCCGGACGCTATTATTGCAGTCGCTCACATGCAGTTGCCCAAATGTACTCACTGTTAAAACTTTGCTGTTATTACATGATACTAATAAATGTATTTATTTATTTAAGATCTTGGATTAACCTTTGAGTACAGGCTCATTACAGAGGTTCCACATCAGGATCATACAGTAGAAGACAAACAACAGCTTACGGATATGCTGTAAGAAAGTTAACAACTAAGGTGATTAAGCAACAAGTTACATGGAAGTGAGACGTAAATAACACAATATACAAGTTACATGGCAGTGAGAAGCAAATAACACTGTATACAATAGGACTAGCTACTAAGAGAGATTAAAAGGGGGAGGTGAGGGTGAACAGAGGGAGGGGTTGGCTCAAGAGGAGATGGGCAAGAGAGAAAAGACAGACTGCAGAGAGAAAAGTGATACAGGAATCAGCCCAGGTGGTGGGCCTCATCAAAGGAGAATAAGGATGCTTATAGTAACTAAATAAGTAAAATGTTACTTTTAATAGGCACCCTTCCATTGCTCAGAGTGCCTTTACAGTAAAAACACACAAACACTAACAACAATATACAGCTTAAAATACATGCCATAATTATGTAAAACAGCTTACAAATTGAAACCTACGTTCCTAAAAATGCTTTCCCAAATAAATATGTTTTGAGGGAGCTTTTAAAACCCTCTATGGTCAGGCTTTCACATATTTGATGAGGTAGAGAGTTCCACAGGGTAGGAGCCATAAAGGCAAAAGATCTTCCACCAAATGTCTTCAGATGTACCCTGGGAACCTCCAGCAATCCCTCATCAGAGGATCAGAGTGAGTGGAAGGGGTAGTAGGGACACAGGAGGTCTTGCAGGTATTGGGGTCCCAGCCCATGTAAGGCTTTGTAGGTCAGCAATGTGGCCTTGAAAGGGATTCACCATTGTATAGGCAGCCAGTGCAGTTCGCGCAGCACAGGTGTTATGTGACTGGCTCTAGGAGCTCCAGTTAACAACCTGGCCATCGCGTTCTGCACTAGCTGTAGTCGGCAGATATTTCATCCCGGTAGCCCTAGGTAAAGGGCATTGCAGTAGTCCAACTGAGTGGTGACAAAAGTGTGGACCAATGTTGACAGATCCTTGGACGGGACCAGGTGCTTCACCCTAGTGATGTTTTTAAAATGGTAAAAGGAAGACTTGACTACGGCCGACACCTGAGCTTTCAGGGTCAGACCTTCATCAAGTACTACACCTAGGTTATGCACCTGGTTCGAGTCATTGAGCAGACCACCCGCGAATTGTAAGCCAGATGGTTTTCCTGCCCATGATCCAACCAGCCTCCGATCTGGGTCCACCACCAACACCTTGGTTTTCTCCAGGTTTAACCTCAGCCAACTGGCACTCACCCAGTTTTGTGTGTCCCGTAGGCAGTTGTTAAACATAGAGACTGTGTCATATTCCTGGCCGAATACAAAGGACATGTACAGTTGAGAATCATCTGCATGAAAATGGAAACTCAACCCGTACCACCTAATAATGCCCCCCAGTGGTAGCATGTACACTGTGAACAACATGGAGGAAAGCACAGATTCCTGCGGTGTCCCACAGGGCAGACCTCGAGGGGACGAGGAGTAAATTCCTGGCACCTCTGCCATCTGCCCTCAAGGAATGATGAAAACCACTTGAGGACTGTCCCATCCAGTCCACAAAGAAAACAGGCATTCCAGCAGTACCCCATGGTCCACAGTGTCAAAAGCTGCCGAGAGATCAAGGAGAACCAAGATAGAATGGGCTTTCCGTTCTCTCGCCACTAGAAGGTCATTAAGTACCTGAACCAGGGCAGTCTTGGTGCTATGCCTTTTCCTGAAGCCAGACTGGAGAGGGCCATAGATATTATGGCTAGATAAATGATCTTCCAGTTGCAGGGTGACCACCTTCTCAATAACCTTCCCTATAAAAGGTACATTTGAGATTGGTCTGTAGTTGGCAGGGCAGTTGGGGTCCATGGAGGGCTTTTCTATCAGTGGCCTAACCATTGCTTCCTTTAAGGGATCTGGATAGATCCCTCTCTCCAAGAATACCCTGACTAACCGAGCTAGGACTGGGCCAATAACCTCAACACACCCTACAAGGAGGTGTGTGGGATCTGGGTCCAAACTTCAGTAAGTTGGTTGCAGAGTCTGGATGATCCTCACTATATCCATGACTACCAGTTGTCTGAAGTCAGACCAGACCAGTTGGGTGTTAGTACCACTCAGTAAGCTACCCCCAAAACCCATGGGAAAACATTGGCTGATCGCTATCCTGATGGCAGACACCTTGTCAGCGAAAAACTGAGCAAACTCCTCACACTGTTCCTGTGACAACACTCTTCCAGCCCATAGACAGACTGGATTGCGCAGTCTATCCATGGTCCAGAAAAGCTGGGCTGGTCTGTTTCTCACTGCAGCAATTTCTCTGGACAGGAATTCTGCCTTCTTATGGGAAACTGCTGATTGGTACACAGTGTAATGGTCCAACAACCTAAGTCTGTCCATCTCCAGGTGAGTTTTCTGCCAATGTCTCTCCAACCTTCACCCCTGCTTCTTTAATTCCCTTAGTGATCTATTAAACCATGGGACACCAGGGAGAGAAATCAGAGGGCAAATATGAACTGGAGCTATATCATCCAGGGCCCCCGCCACTGCTCTGTTATAAGCTAGTACCAGAGACCCTGGGTCAATGCTATCTAATGGAATACCTGAAAGGTCTAGTACCATCATCAGGCCTTCTGATGTTACATATCTTAAAGGACAGTACTGTACCATTTCCTTAGGGGTAGGCTCATTTCGGGGAGTCACGAAACTGAACTTCAGGGTGTGAAGATCATACTGGCAATGCCAGTAGCAGGTGGGGTTAACCAGAGGTGCAGGGTATTTGTGCGGAGCAGGATTAGTACAGGATGTCTGTTACAAGAAGGGGAGGAGGAGGCTGGGGAGGAGTAGAGAGGATGGGGGAGGGAGGTCAATAGAGAGGGGGAGGAGGGTGGGATAGTAAAGGGAGGGAAGTAGTAGGGTGGTAGAGAAGGCGACCCAGTGGTGCAATGGTTGGATGACAGACAGGGGGCTTGAGGCCTTATTGGAAACAGTCACAACTGGCTTTGGTAACCAGATGAGTTCCTAGCTCATGTTTGAAGGGGCCAAATGTTGTTATAACAGTGAGGCTTGGAGGCAGGTTGTTAGTCGACTTGGGTGCCCAGTGGGCAAAAGCCCTTTGTCCTAGTGAGGTGTGACACCTGGGTACATTGAAAACCATGCTCCTGGAGCTTTCTGTGGGGTGGCTGCTTTCGAAGAGGGTGAGGAGCTTCCGGACACCCATGGGCAGCATGCCTAGGCTTGCTTTTTTAGCCAGCAGGCAGGTCTGGTACTGAAGCCTGCCCATAAACTGGAGTCAGTTGGCATGGACATAAAGGTCACAGGTGTGGATTTGCCATTTGGAGCTGGTGTAGAGGCGGCATGCCTTATTTAAGGTGATTTTGATTCAGTGACGGGCTGTGTCCATTGCTGATCCATAGATTATGATTCCATTCCATACTCCACAAGGGAGACCATTGAGCTGTGGACAGCGAGGATTAAAGCTTTGTGAGTAAGACTATGCTTATGCCTGTGTAAGAGGCTGATGGATATGTTGAGGGCTTTTACTATATTGTCTATATGGTAGACAAATGACATAGTGCTGTCAGTTGTGATCCCTAAGTACTTAAAGTGTTGCACCTGCTCAAGTGATGTTCCTTCAACATTGGTAATGGTGAGGGTGCAAACGTGTAGATTCTGCAGACTGGAGAACATCATTGCCTTTGTTTTTTATAGTTCATGATGAGTTTATGGTCCTTGAACCACCTTTCCAGTGAGGTGAAGCTGTCCTGTAGGGTTTGCTCCAGGGAACTAGGGTCAGTGCCTTTAGAGAAGAGGACAGCATCAGCATAGAGCTGAATTTTGCTGTGACAGGCAGTTGGAAGCTGATTTAGAAACAAGCTAAACATTAGGGGACCCAAAATGGAGCCCTGTGGGACACCAGAGTGTACTGGTCTGCTGTCAGAGAAGACATTGCCTACCCTAACTTGCTGGGAGTGGTCCGAGAGGTAGGATTTGAACCATCTTACAGTCTCATTGGAAAGACCAATAGCATCAACTTGCTCAGCAAGGTCGTGATTGACCGTGTCAAATGTTTTTGACAAATCAATAAATGCTGCTCCAACCCATTCACTGTGCTCAAGGGAGTTGTGGATAAAGCTCGAGAACTCAAGCAGAGGAGAGGTGGTGCTATGAGCTTTATGGAACCCATGTTGTTCAGGGCATTGAATATTGTACTTTTCCAGATGTTCAACTAATTGGTCAGTGACAATCCTCTCTAGTGCCTTGGATAGGGTGGGAGGATCGAAATGGGCCTATAGTTTCCTAGTGAGGATCGATCGCCACTTTGAAGATCGGGTCACTAATGCCACTTTCCATTGTTGCGGAACTGATAGAATCTTAAAGAGGCATTGATAATGTGGGTTAGAGGCTCCAGGATGACTCCAGGGAAAGGGCTACAAATTTTAGATCAAGGGAATCACCACTGTGCCAGGATTTTCCTGGACCTTTAGGAGCTATTTTCTGACTTCATGTGGAGATGGATTTGAAACAAAATGGAGGTTAAGTAGGTGGCTGGTTCATTGTATGCACTGAGGCAGAGCAGTTGGAGGGTGGAAGAAGTCCGGGGTAGCATTGTTGAGAGATCGTAAACGCTTTGTTGAAAAAGTTAGCGATTGTTTCTGGGCCAGTTGTAGGTAAGCCATCTATGTTGAGCATCACAGGGGCTGCCTTACTACCTTTCCCCATAACCTCCTTGAGGTTAGCCCAGAATTTTCTTCCATCACTCCAAGACTGGGTAAGCGTCCTTGTAGAATGTTTTTGCTGCACGTATTGCCCTAGTGCAATCGTTGCAGGCCTTTTGCAGAGGTGAATGTCGGCCAGCTTGCCTGTCTCCTGGCTCTAAATCATAGGCTATCTCTTGCTTTCAGGTCTCTGAAGCTCAGGTGAGAACCAAGGGTTGTCTATGGCCTTTATTTTCTGCCTTTTATAGGAGCATGTGTGTTACAGACCGCATTGAATAACCGGATGAAACACTCCAGGGCTGTATCAACAGAAGTGAAAGAGTAGACTTGGGACCAGTCCTGCAGACTTAGGTCAGCTCTAAGTTGGTCCAGGTGGCCTTGCTTAAGAACTCTGTTTGTGACAGTTCTGGTGGGGAGTTTGGAGTAGGTGCAGGACCAGCAAAACAGAATAGGTGAGTGATCACTAAAAGCATTCGGTAGGACAGAGTTGAGGGAGATGTGTTCTGGCCTATTTGATAGAACCCAGTCCAGTAAAGTTGCTGTGCCAGTCATGTAGTTTACCCTAGTGGGTGAGGTGATGAGTTGGGAAAGGTGCACTGATGCTACTGCATCCTGTAAGGAGCTGCTGCAAGGGAGGACAATCAGTGTTGAAATCACCTAGCAGTAGAGTTTCAGTGTTGAGGTTAAGAATGTGTGAGACACTCTAGTAGTGAGTCAAGCCCATTGTTTTTTGTCCAGGTGGGATATATACCGTGAGGACAGTGAGGGTCTTGTTATGCTTACCAAGAAAATGTTTACTGCAAGTACTTGCATGCTGGTACCAGTATCAGGTAGGGGTAGGATATGAGCCTGTAAGTGATCCCTGAGATATATTACGTAACCACCACATTTTTGGTAAGGCGATCAGCCCTGTACACTGTGTAACCCAGGACTGTGATAGAGCCATCAGCAATGTTGGGAGAGAGCCATGTCTCAACTATTGATAGAATGTCCAGGTTATGTTGCTGTGTCCATGCATACAGGTTGCTCATTTTTGGGAGGAGGCTACATATACTAAGTGAGCCACTTATACGTTTACCAACATAATCATGTGGAGGTCAAGGGGGTTAGGGGACCTGGGTTGGGGTGAATATTCCTGGAGAATAGCAAGAGCAGTAGGGCTAGGTGGCAGAGATATTGCTTTAGCAGTTTGAAACTGGGTTTACACTGCCTACTTTGGCTTTAGGAGTAGGAGTGTCCTTTCAAGTTGAGGATCCTGAGATAGAGGGCCATTGGGTGCAGGCACCATGGGTGATGCACTCAGTAGTACATTGGCCTATTGGTTTTTAGCTCCCAGGAGGGAATGGATAACAGGGTGCTGTATGACAGTGTTGCTGAGGTGTGCACATTAAGTGGAGTCCCTGGGTGGGAGGGAGCAAACCCAGGGATCTGAGTGCCACACAAGCGGTTATGTAGGCTCAGAAGGGCAAGAAAAAGAGTAATCCTCATGAGCAGTGCACCAGTAAGAGGCATATTGATGGTTATGATCGGCTGCTGCTTAATGGCAGAGTAGCACTATAGAGTGTGGAAGAGGACTGGGAGAGCCTAAGGGGCCCGATCAACAGGGTGCAAGGGGAGGGGCTGCTATGAGGATTTAATAGAGGTTGGGTCTGGGGAGGACAGGTTGGACCAAATAATAGGAGAAGATATGAGGGCAAACAAGAGTCAGAGGAGGACGCCGCAGCTGGCGGGTGCCAATTTCAAGTGAGAAAAATTAAGGAAAGGGTAAGGGCTGCAGTGGCCAATGGGTGGCCTGCTGTAGTGCAAATCATCCAATGGGATTCTGGGCTTTCAAGCCGTAGATGCCCAAAGGAGCCGGGGAGCATACCTGCGCTATCTTTGATCAGGACGGACGGGCGGATTCCAGGGAGAGTGCGGTTGCAAGAGAGCCAGTGAAGCTGCAGTCAGGGTGGGCTTCCAGCAGTATCTTCAGTTGGTGAAGCTGAGCGGAGGACTGGTGGGTCCTGAGAGTGGTCAGCAGCCAGCCGATGAAGGTCTGGCCGATCCTGCTGCTGTGGAGTCCACTTGGGCTGGGAGCTGCAAGGGAGACAGAGAAAGATTAAGTAGGTTTGGGACAAAGGCCTGATAGAACAGGGTGGGCACAGAAGAGTGGCAGGGCAAATTAATTTAGACTTGAAGATGTGCTAAATAGGGCAGGAAGGAATAATAAAGAAAGGGTGGGTGGCTAAAAAGTCCTGGCACCAGCAGCAAGAAATTAGCAGGACAAAAGGGCCAGGTAGCCAGGCTGTGGGGGGAGGGGAGGAAGAAAAGAAAAAATATATAGAGACAGAAGACAGGCTTAATCAGGGTAGGAGGGTCAGGGCTTTAGGCAGAAAAATTGGTTTTGTGCCGGTAGAATATAGGAGCGAGGGAGAGTTGGAACTTGAGCTGGACCAGATAGAGAGAGTGTTCAGGCTGAGGAGGGGGAACGAGGGAAAAGCTTAAAGGTAGAGCAGTAAAGAACAAGTTTTTGGAACAAATTGATTATAAGGAAAGATTCAATATCTTGGCAGGCACATCTTAAAGCACTGGAGAAAATTAGGCTGACAAAATTGAGTAAATAGGAGCTGTGCTAATTCCACTCTCCTGGCACAATTAGGAAAACAGGTATCAACAGTTAGACTTTAAATCCTAGTACTGTACTCTAACACTAGCTATCAGGCATTAAACCTCAAACCAAAATTACAGGAGGAAATATGAGGGAAAACAAGAGTCAGAGGGGACACTGCAGCTCGTGGGCACCAATTTCAAGTGAGGAAAATTGAAGAAAGGGTAAGAGTTGCAGCAGCCAATGGGCAGCCTGCTGCAGTACAAATCATCCAATGGAATTCTGGGCTTGCTGTAGATGCCCCAAGGAGCAGGGGAGCATACTTGCATGTCTTGATTGGGAGGGGTGGGCGGATTCCAGAGACAGCGCTGTGGCAAGACAGCCAGTGAAGCTGCACTTGGGGTGGGTTTCTGGTAGTATCTTCGGTCGGTGAAGCTAAGGGGAGAACCGGCATGTCCTGAGAGTGGTCGGCAACCAGCTGGTGAAGGTCCAGGGTCGATCCTGCTTCTTTGGAGCCCACTTGGGCTGGGAGCTGCATTGTCTTCGATCTGGAGGGGTGGACGTATTCCACGGAGAGCATGGCGACAAGAGAGCCGGTGGAGCGGTGCTCGGGATGGGCTTCCGGCAGTATCTTCAGTTGGTTAAGCTGAGCGGAGGACTGGTGGGTCCTTAGAGTGGTTGGCAGCCAGCTAGTGAAGGTCCGGGGCTGCTTCTGCTGCTGTGGAGATGGCTTGGGCTTGGAGCTGGACGGGAAGAGGGGAGAGAGAGAAAGATTAAGTAGGTTTGGGGACAAAGAGCTGATAGAACAGAGTGGGCAGAGAAGAGTGGCAGGGCAAGTTAATTTAGACTTGAAGAGGTGCTAAATAGGGCAGGGAGGAATAATAAAGAAAGAGGGTAGGGCGGCTAAAACCCCTGGTGCCCGCAGCTAGAAATTAGCAGGACAAAAGGGGCCAGGTAGCCAGGTTGTGTGTGTGTGTGGGCGGGGGGGGAGAAAAAAATATATATAGAGACAGAAAGCAGGCTTAATCGGGGTAGGGAGGCTAAGGACTTTAGGCAGAAAAATTGATTTTGTGCCGGTAGAATATAGGAGTGAGGGAGAGTTGGAGCTTGAGCTGGACTAGATAGAGAGAGTGTTCAGGCTGAGGAGGGGGAGCGAGGGAAAAGCTTAGAGGTAGGGCAGTAAAGAACAAGTTTTTGGAGCAAATTGATTATAAGGAAAGATTCAATATCCTGGCAGGCACATCTTAAAGCATTGGAGAAAATTAGGCAGACAAAATTGAATAAATAGGGCTGTGCTAATTCCACTCTCCTGGCACAATTAGGACAAACAGGTATCAACAGTTAGATTTTAAATCCTAGTACTGTACTCTAACACTAGTGTTATCAGGCATTAAACCTAAAACCAAAATTACAGGAGGAGATATGAGGGAAAACAAGATTCAGAGGGGGACCCACAGCTCGCGGGCACCAATTTCAAGTGAGGAAAATTGAAGAAAGGGTAAGGGCCGCAGCAGGCAATGGGTGGCCTGCTGAAGTGCAAATCATCCAATGGGACTCTGGGATTTCAAGCCACAGATGCCCCGAAGGAGCCAGGTAGTGTACCTGCACTGTCTTCGATCAGGAGGGGTGGGCGGATTCTGGGGAGAGTGCGGTGACAAGAGAGCCCGTGGAGCTGCGCTCAGAGTGGGCTTCCGGCAGTATCTTCAGTTGGTTAATCTGAGCGGAGGACCGGCGGTCCTGAGAGTGGTCAGCAGCCAGCCAGTGCAGGTCTGGGGTTGCTCCTGCTCCTGTGGAGCCCGCTTGGGCTGGGAGCTGTGCTGTCTTCAATTGGAGGGGGCAGATTCTGGGGAGAGGCGGAGGCAAGACAGCGGAGGAGCTCATGCTTGGGTGGGCATCTGGCAGTATCTTCAGTTGGTGAAGCTGAGCAGAGGACCGGTGGGATTGAAAGTGGTCAGCAGCCAGCTGGTGAAGGTCCAGGGCTGCTCCTGCTGCTGTGGAGCCCTCTTGGGCTGGGAGCTGTGCTGTCTTTGATCGGGAGGGGCAGGCTAATTCCAGGGAGAGTGCAGTGGCAAGAGAGCCAGTGGAGCTGTGCTTGGGGTGGGCTTCCGGCAGTATCTTTCGTCAGTTAAGCTGAGCGGCAGACCGGCGGGTCCTGAGAGTCATTGGCAGCCAGCCAGTGAAGGTCTGGGGTTGTTCCTGCTCCTGTGGAGCCCCCTTGGGCTGGGAGCTGCACTATTTTTGATCGGGAGTGGTGTGCAGATTCCGGGGAGAGTGTGGTGGCAAGACAGCCATTGGAGCTGTGCTTGGGTTGGGCTTCCAGCAATATCTTCAGTCGGTGAAGCTGAGCGGAGGACCGGTGGGTCATGAGAGTGATCGGCAGCCAGCCGGTCAAGGTACAGGGCCGCTCCCCCTGCTGTGGAGCCTACTTGGGCTGGGAGTGGCCCCACCGGCCTCTCACTGGTGGGGGGCAAGTTGCCAATGGCCCCAAGAGGGTGGGGCTAGGAGGGCCGCCCACCATCCGAGGAAGAGGCGGCCCCTCGAGCAAGTGGCCCAATCTGAGGATCTCCTCAGAGAGGGATGGCCCAGACAGTCCCTACAGGTAGAGTCATGGCAGGGGTTCTTAAGAAGCGGTCCCAGGGGATCTCACCCTCCTGGAACAGCTCCTCACCAAGAAGTTTTGCCTTCCTTTTCACCTCCGCTTTTGGTTATTTGTTTACAGCATCACGGCTTTCCCGGTTTCACGTATATCGCAGTTTTTTTCGGGTTCCTTGCTTCGCCAGTATTTTCGCTCTTCCAGGTTTTTGAGGTAAGTGTTACTTTTATTCTTTGTGGTGAAGTGGTTTGGGCTCGACTTCTGCGGCTAGTGGCCCTAGTATTCTAGCCTGGTTCTGTGCTTCGGGGCTGCCCCCATTCTCAAAAAAAAAGCTGGGTTGCCAGCAAAGCAGAATGTCTCCCTCGTTGTTTGCGATCTCGGTCCTGTTTTTCCTTTAGCTTGGGAGGTCAGTGCGACTGGGTCTCTCGAGGGCCTCCACACCCCCTCCCCACTGGCTCGGCCTCACCACGGCCCCCTGTCGTCTTTACGCCCCAGGCGCTGTTCTCCCCCCTCTTTCCTCGTGTTGGCACCTCGCTGCTCTCAGGGATGGGTTCTTTTCCTTTAAAAAAAATGTTTAAGTTTCCCCGGGTTAGCGTTCCCTAGCTGGTCGGGTGCCCCATGCCAGACTGATCAGCCATGCGCCTTCCCGGGGCTAGCCGTTGCTCTCTTTTCCCTCTGGCCTCGTCCCCATCAGCTTGTCGGTTATCGGGGAGCTCTGCCTGGTTCGCTCTGGAGCTCCCTCTGTCAATTAGCTCACGGCTATGATTTGTTTATGGGACTTTTGCCCTTGCTTATGTTTTCGGCGTTCTCTGATTTTATTTAATTGTTTGGGCATAGCTAGCTGGTCGGGCGCTACATGCCCTTCTGTCCGGCCTTGCTCCTTTCCGGGTCTTTAGACAGTGCTTGCTTTTCCCTCTGGCCTCGAAACCCCAGATAGGAATCGGAAGCTGATTGCTCTGCATTGAGAGACACACACTGGGTGTAGTCTCTTTTCCCACATCTGCCGCACATGTGATTAGGCTTTTGGATGTTAGAGACACTGCCTTTTCAGTTGAAAAATGGTTTATAAGGGCATATGGCTTGAGTATAATAACATAAACACCACATTTAAAAATGCTCACATTTAGCTATATGGGCGGGTTGTTATGCTGGTGGGACAGGCAATATTATCAGGATTACAAAGGGCGCCACCACATGGTGGAATGTTCTCCACGTGGGTTGTATTTTATCCACTGCCCACAGCATGCACTGTTTTAATATCAAATGTGTGTAAGTAATGGCATGAGTAGCCATTCAACCCTGTTCTCAATCTCCTTGCCCCTCAAAAAAAAAAAAAAAAAAAAAAAAAAATGGTGCATGGTGGTATTTTTTAAGCTCAGACGCTATGCTATCTTTCTAGTCTCTCCCACACCCCAGCTGGCAATGCTTACTTTTTGATCCCGGTAGCTTGTAGCCTAGATCTGGCACTCGCTACTCTTATTTCTTGGCGTTTTTAAGAATTTAAATATTTTAATCTGCTACCAGTGGGCCTTGTTGGCCTGTTGGGGTATTAGGAGCTTCAGATTCTTATTCTAATAGTTTTCCAGAGGAATGTTCCTGCTCGCCCGGGTTATGGCACAGAGGTCTAGAATAAAGAGTGAGGTGTTTTTTTTTTTCTTGCTCATTCTGTTCATGGTTTTGAATTTTAAAGGGACTTCTAAGGGGATATGTTCAACACTGTTCTGTACTAGCAGGCTGTGATACAGTAACAGTAGCGAGAGGGTCTAGAGCAAATAGACAGGCGAGGACAGGGCATTCAGTTGAAAAACTAGGCTAACCTCCTATGGCATCACTTTATGTTACTTTTGCTTTCAAAGCAAAGTATCCTCCAGCTGGGCCCCCCATTTCAGAAAAAGGGTTCATTACCAAAACTCTACGAGTATATAGGGTTAGAAGGTTAACTAATAAAGGGCAGGTTTAAAGGTGTATTAATAACTAATGTTTTTGTCTCATAGATATCGCCTCACTGAACACTGCTTTGCCTTTTACAATCAATAGCTAAAATGGCCGAAGCACAGAATAATCAGGTTCTGGACAGCCAGGCCCCCCAAATCTTCGCACAGGCACAGGGTACCGGTCAAGACCTTTCTGGGCTAGGAAGCCAGGCACAATATGTGGAACAGGCTATCCCCAAGCAAGGGCAAGACCAAGTATTCTGTGAGGCCCTGCAATGCCTTAAGGACATTGGGGGGTTGGATTGGCTGACGACCATGTCCAGGTTGGAACCAGAACTGCTAGTTGCCCATCCAGGCGGGCAACAGCAAACTGTGAAAGACCCTCCCACCATACTAGAACATAGGCCGCAAGAATCGGCAGAGGATGAGGGTCGGCAGCCCAGGCGAGCCAGCCATCGCCCATTGTTGGAATCCGTGGCTCAGAAAAATCTGTTGCTAAAAGGGGCAGGGCAGGCAGAATAAGCGAAGTTTCAACCAGTGGCAGAGGTGGGAAAAGCAGACAGAGAAAAACGGAGCAGTGCAGAGGAGAACACATCTGTGGCCCAACCCAGGACAGCGAATGAAGAAAGAAAAGCCCTGGTGGTACAGGGTGCCCAGCCACAGATCGGTGAGTATGAGGGAGATCAGGACAGTGATGTATCAATAGAATTAGTGTGGTCTGAAATCGGATAGCGAGGAAGAGCAATCCAGTGATAGCTGGGAACGGCTGCCATTGGAATCTGCAACAGAAGAAGCAAAATATAAAAAATGGAGAAAGATCGTTGAAAACATGGCTAAGGCCACAAAGGTAAGAGAACAGGAACGGAAGAGGGCAAGGCGCATGGGAGACAGGATTGGGGGCTGTGGTCAGAAAATGGTTGGGGAAAAATCACAAGGAAATCAAGGGGGTCAAAAGGTAAGCAGCCAGTTAGGACACCAGGGGGCTCCAGGGTTCAATCCCAGGCCAGTGATGCCAGGGCATCAAACATGGCAACATAACCCTTCATGTGGCCATTTATGTATGGGGACTGGCAATATGCCCATCTCTTGGCCAGTGATGATCTTGTGGCCCCTTCGTCCAGTTTCCTAACAACCCAGCAGGCTGGAATGATCAACCCCATCGTGGGACCTCGGGCATTTCCAGCCAATGAGCCTGGCAAGGGTACCTCTCTGGGCACAGCCGAGGCCCCAGTGCCAGTGGATAACTATGGCTTCAGGGCACAACAGTGGACCGAATCTGTGGTGGCAGGACACCAAGCCCTACTACACAGACAAGGGGGGATGGAAAAAAGGGTTACAGAGTCTAACAGGGTAGGGGCAGATGAAGCCCTGTTAAGTCACATAGGAGGCAGACAGCAGATCACCATGGGGGTCGAGGCTCATTTGATCCAGTTCCTCAGTCCATTGTCTCCCAAGGGGCTACGGTAGAAGGGGGTAATGCACAAGGGGCAGCAGTTCAGGTATGGACAGGTGTGGGGCCTTCAACAATACAACCCCTCCCCTACTAACAAGGAAAGCTTGACACCAAGCTTACAAGAGCGGGAGACAGTAGCCTCTAAAACGGGTACCGCTCCCAATACTGCAATGGGGACAAGTCAACCAGCGCAATATTGGCATCACCGGAGCATTGGACATATGCCGGGGTGGAAGACCCATTGGGGACCACTTATCCGACGCTGTCTGGGAAAAATCTGGAAAGGGAATTTATAGACATGTTATTGTTATTGCATAGGAGATCCTGAAGTGAGCAATGAGAAAAAGAATAAACAAGAGAGGCCACCATGTCGAAGGTACCTTTCACATTTGAGAATTGGGCAGCAGTATTTGACATATTTATGTCAGTTTATGGGATGAAACACCTGATAAGCTACTTGCTCTGCTAAAATACAGGGACACCATAAAATTCACACATCTGTCCTTTGATGGATATGCACGTTAAAATACGATGAGCAGTTTCATCTAAAACTATCTCGGCAACCCAATCTCAAATGGGAAAACACACACATAGACCTGTGGGTCCGCTATATGACGCATGGCCGGCCAAATGTGATAACTTACACTGATAGTGGTCATGTTATTGCCAGACAAAGACGGGGGAGAGTACAGGAAAGAACAGAGGAAAGAGGGCAGGGAGGAAGGCATGTTATGACTACAATAAAGGAAAATGTTTTCATTCCTTTTGTAAATACAGGCACGTCTGCAAGTTGTGCGGAGGAGAACACAAGTTCTCGGAATGCACACGACAATCCTCCAAGAAATCAAACCTCGAGGGAGCAAGCAGTGAAAAAGGAAAGGGGTCTGGGAAGTTTAGCTAATTCACCAGTACGGTTAGACCGAATGGACCCCTGGCTTGACTGCTACCCGGAAAAAACAATAGCAAAATATATACATGACGGTTTCAAGTATGGTTTTAGGATACCATACAAGGGGCCAAGGGTAGAAACCACAGCTCGCAATCTCAAGTCTGCAAATTTACTTCCCAATATCCTGGAGAGGAAAATTGCCAAGGAAGTAGAGGCAGGCAGGGTGGTGGGACCATTCGATTACCCCCCAGTGCACAACCTCAGGGTATCCCCATTGGGGCGGTCCCCAAGAAAGAAGTAGGGGAATACAGGCTCATTCATCACCTGTCCTACCCGAAAGGCAATTCAGTAAATGACTTCATCAACCTGGAGGATTGCACAGTGCAATACACAACGCTAAATGTGGCAATGCGCCACATACAAGAGCTAGGCCGTGGGGCAATGATGGCAAAAAGCGACATCAAATCTGTTTTCCGCCTGCTACCAGTACATCCAAGTGATCAGGATCTACTGGGTTTCAAAGTTGGAGGCCAATGGTATATGGACAAGCCTATGTCCATGGGATGCTCTGTAAGCTGCTCAGTCTTCGAAGCATTCTCAACCTTCTTGGAGTGGGCCACCAGAGAACACACACAGAACGTTCATATAGTTCATTATCTCGACGATTTCCTATTTGTGGGCCCAGGGGCGGACCACATGTGTGAGACGCTGCAAGGTTTTACCTCATTAATGAGGTATTTCAGTGTCTCACTAGCACAGGAAAAAATGGAGGGCCCTGCTACCTGCCTCTCATACCTGGGCATAGAAATAGAATCCGAGCCATGGTTTCCGGCTACCGTAAGACAAGGTGGCACTTTTGGGCAAACTGTTGGGTGAGATGGGAAGGCAACAAGGTGACCCTACAACAGCTGCAATCTGTTATAGGCCACTTGAATTTTGCATGCCGGGCACTGCCCAGGCAGGCCATTCCTCAGGCGGATGGCATCAGCCACTGGGGAGGCTCTAAAACCATATCACCACATCAGACTAACGAGGGCATAAAAGCAGACTTACGGTTTGGGAACTCTTCTTTCAAGATTTCAGTGGTATCACCATCTGGCAGACACCGGCAGACCAATTGTTGGATCTGCACATGGTGACCAATGCTTCTGGTGGCATTGGTTTTGGGGCATTCTGGCAAGGAGCGTGGTTTGCAGGACGCTGGCCACAGGATTGGGTATTGAGGGGACTCACAAAAAACATCACCCTTCTCGAATTGTTCCCTATCATGGTAGCCGTAAGGGTGTGGGGGCACAAAATTCAGAATAAGAAAGTGCTGTTTCACACAGACAACAGGGCGGTAGCAGACATATTGAACTCGCAGACGTCTCGTTCTGAAGAGGTGATGAAGGTTTTGCGTGTCTTTCTGTTATGCTGCCTACGGTACAACATCTCTTTTAAGGCACGTCATTTGCCAGGAAAAGAAAATGTTATAGCTGATGCCCTGTCTCGATTTCAGCTCGAGTACTTCAGGCGGTTAGCCCCATGGGCAGACCAGTTCCCCACACAAATACCGGAAGCGGTCTGGAGACTTGGGAACCAAGATTGCAGCAAATGGTACAACTCGCTGTGGCCCCCTCGACATGGAGGAAGTATGTAGATAGCTATGGGTCTTTCCAGCAATTTTGTGGTCATGAGGTAAGCGTGGAACTGCACAATACCCAAAACAAGTTCAAAGCTACGTCCTCCACTTAAAAAGCCTGGGAAAATCCCCAGCAGCTATATGCCCAACTAGCGGACATCGCTTTCTTCTCAAGTCCAAGGGTTTCCCTGACCCAATCAACAGTTTCATTCTGAAAAATGATACAGGGCATGTCTAGACTTGCAGGAAAAAGGCAGACACAAGGAAGCCCATAGGACTACCCGAACTGTCCAGCCTCCTGAAAGCACTGGCAGTCACTTGCAGTTCGGGCTATGAAACCAAGCTTTTCAGGGCCCTATACATATGTGTATTTTTTGGGGCCTTCAGGGTGTCAGAGTTGGTACCACAGTCTAACTCATTGAGTCAGAACACCAATCTCCAGTTTAGTGATTTTGTCATCTGGCAAGACAGACTGTGTCTTCAGCTGCGAAAATCAAAAATGAACCAGTGCAGCCCCCCCGCTATTATAACACTGTTTATGGCCCCCACAGGGAACATTTGCCCGTGGTTGTCAATGAAGGAGTATGTGGCAGGTCGTCCAACAGGACCGGGGCATTTGTTTGTGCATGGAGACGGAAAAGTGGTCACAAGGTGGCAGTTCACTGCTGTCCTACGAAAGGGTTTATGGATGGCAGGTGTAAACCCAACCTCATACAACACCCATTTATTAAGAATTGGAGCAGCCACCGAGGCAGCCAGGTGTGGGTTAAAAGAAGATCAGATAAAAGGAGTCGGTAGATGGGCATCAAAAGCATACATGGGGTACATTAGGCCTCAGCACAACACAGCAGGAAGTGACGCTGGGGAACCCAGCACAAGTTGTAACTGACGTTCAAATTGGGAGAATACTCACATGTTTCTATTTTGTCTTACAGGCATGGCTGCAACATCCCCTCAGATATGGATCATGGGTCATTCATACGTGAGGGAGGCATACACGAGGACGAAAAAACGGCCTTACACAAGACAGCTGGGCATTCCAAGAAGTCGAGCTGTGATAAATTGGGCAGGAAAAGGGGGGATGAAGTGGGGGGCATTATGTAAAACAACTTTTAGATTGGGCCTACATCATCAACCACTGATCGTGCTGGTTATTCTCCTGGGAGGGAACGACTTGGTCACCCTAGGGGCACCCAGATTAATTGAGGATATTAAGAGGAGTTTGTCCCACTTAAAACAAATGTTGCCTCGCACCATTCTGGCATGGACAAGAATGATACCACACCAGCAGTGGCATGGTGAGCGAAAGGCAGGAGCCATGGACAAAGCACGGAGGTCCGTGAATAGGGAGGTGTCCCATTTCGCGGCCTCACTGGGCATGGAGGTAATCAGGCATTTCTTGATCACCAAGATGGATAAGGGCTTGTATAGCCAGGATGGGGTTCATTTATCAGACATTGGAAACAACATTTTAACAATACCTCAATGATTTTGGGAGACAGTACTGTTTGGAAAAGTAAGATCCCTTGGGCATTAGTGGGAGATACGTGTTGGCACCATATGTAAGTGGTGGTAATTCATGGCTGACCCTGGGTAAGAGGCTCCAGACATAAGAAGAGCTGCGATTGGGTGTCACCAGGGAGAGGCATGACCCTAGGATGGGTATGCCTCGGAAGATCAGGAGAGGAAGGCACCCAGGCTGGGGTGTACACCGAAACGTTGGGATCCAAGATTCCGAGATGGGGAGTGTGGCCTCGACGGGCATGCTCCTCATCAAGGGTCTATAAGGCCCTAAATTTGAGTAAGATGGGGGGGGTCTGTCTTGTGGAAAGGCATGGCCGTCAATGGGTTTGTTGGACTAAAGGGCCAGAATTCCCCTCAAACAAGCGGATGAAGGAGCCGGGGTTTCAGCAATACATGAATTATGGCTGCCCAAGGGGTCTTACGGGATGGGATGCTTAATGTACATATGTTAAAACGATGTTCTGTATAGTGTTGTATGTATATAGGATATATTGTAAAGTGCATATCTGTAAAATGTGATGTACATATTAGGCTGTTATAAATGTTAAGTGTCCCATGTAATGTAAACAATTTTTGATTAAGTAAAAAGAGCTGCGGCCCTTTTTTATACCAAAAAACAGTGTGGTGTGTTATTTGAATTGGGGGTCCACTTTGGGCAACTGTGCTGTCTTCGATTGGGAGAGGTGGACAGATTCCAGGAAGAGTGTGGTGGCAAGGGAGCCAGTGGAGCTGTGCTTGACATGGGTTTCTGGCAGTATCTTCAGTTGGTGAAGCTGAGCGGAGGATCAGCGGGTCCTGAGAGTGGTTGGCAGCCAGCCGGTGATGGTCCAGGGCCACCCTGCTGCTGTGGAGCCCACTTGAGCTGGGAGTTGTGCTCACATCGATCGGGAGGGCAGGCAGATTCCGGGGAAAGCGCAGCAGCAAGAGAACTGGTGGAGCTGCGCTTGGGGTGGGCTTCCGGCAGTATCTTCAGTCGGTGAAGCTGAGAGGAGGACCGCGGTCCTGAGAGCTGTCAGCAGCCAGCTGGTAAAGGTCTGGGGCTGCTCCTGCTGCTGTGGAGCCCATTTGTGCTGGGAGCTGTGCTGTCTTCAATCGGGAGGGGGAGATTCCGGGAGAGCACAGCAGCAAGAGAGCCAGTGGAGCTGTGCTCAGGTAGGCTTCTGGCAGTATCTTTGGTTGGTGAAGCTGAGTGAAGGACCGGTGGGTACTGAGAGTGGCCGGCAGCCAGCCGGTGAAGGTCCAGGGCGACTCCTGCTGCTTTGGAGTCCACTTGGGCTGGGAGCTGTGCTGTCTTCGGTTGGGAGGGGTGGGCGGATTCCGGGGAGAGTGCAGTGGCAAGAGAGCCGGTGGAGCTGTACTTAGTGTGAGCTTTCAGCAGTATATTCGGTCGGTGAAGCTGAGCGGAGGAGCAGCGGGTCCTGATAGTGGTCAGCAGCTAGCCGGTAAAGGTCTAGGGCCACTCCTGCTGCTGCTGCTGTGAAGCCTGCTTGGGCTGGGAGCTGTGCTCTCTTTGATCAGGAGGGGCAGGCTGATTCTGGGGAGAGCTCAGCAGCAAGAGAGCTGGTGGAGCTGTGCTCAGAGTGGGCTTCTGGCAGTATCTTTGATCAGCGAAGCTGAGCAAAGGACTGGCGGGTCCTGAGAGTGGTCGGCAGCCAGCTGGTGAAGGTTTGGGCCACCCTGCTGCTGTGGAACCTTCTTGGGCTGGGAGCTGTACTATCTTCAATTGGGAGGGAGGGCGGATTCTGGGGAGGTGCGTGGCAAGAGAGCCAGTGGAGCTGCACTGGGTGGGCTTCTGGCAGTATCTTCAGTCAGTCAATCTGAGCAGAAGACCGAAGTGTCCTGAGAGTGGTCGGCAGCCAGCCAGTGAAAGTCTGGGGCCACTTCTGCTGCTGAGGAGCCCGCTCGGGCTGAGAGCTGGGTGGCCTGGTGATTTTGTTTTCACCTCTAATACAGTATAGCACATTGTGATTGCTAAATGGGTCAGCCATAACCAGGGCCCCTGGTGTTCTGCGGCAGAATTTTCTGATTTCTGCGGCAGGGCTCCTTTACTTCTGCGGCAGCATTTTCTGATTTCTTCGGCATGATTTATTCATTTCTCTGGCAGAATGCAGTCCTGTCATTGGCTAAATATGATGTGATGTCATCGATGACATCATATGCTGAGCATAGATGAGGGGCTTCAAGATAAACGAGGTAGGAAAGAAAGCCTGACACTATGGAAAAACAGTATATTTATATGAAAATTCACAAAAACAATGAATTCTGCAGGCACTATATATATATTCTCTTGCGCATGATGCAAATTCTCACGGCAAATTCCCAGCCATCAGAACTGCAGAATTCCAGGGCCTTGGCCATAACACCTAACTCCATGTAATTATATGCAATTAGTCAGGACCAAATCAATTAGTTAGGAATCTTTAGGATTTTTAAGATTTATACAAGTGAGGTCCACAAGTAATTGTTCTTATCCAAGACCTAAAGCAACTGATTTTATGTTTTTTGATTTTGCTGGGTCCAACCAATCTGACATTATACAGTACTGACATGGTTGACAGGGTTATAAAAAATGTACATACTGTACTGGTAAACTTGGTGACATAGCACTGGATTTAATATGTTGAGTTGTAACTAATACCAAAGTGATTCCTCGTGTATGACGAGCTCTAATGAGATATCATAGTCTGTTTTTATGTGCCATTGCTTTGCACAGGATACATAGCATGAAACAGTTAATCAATGAATTATTACAGTTGTTACACAATGATATAATTTTAAATCTATGAGTATTAAAAAATTAATTATACTGTGTTTACCAAGAGTAACATCTCTTCTGGCAGTAGCACGATGGTAAGATTCTATACAAATTGATCTTGGATTTGTTTGAGATTAGTAGAACTTATAACTGATATCAGTATACATAATAAGAAGACTAATTGTCCCCTTGGAAGTTATTATGAGATTACACAGTGAGAGCTGATGTACTGTATGTGAAATATAACATTATGCTTATTCTACTACCCTGAAGAACGTTATGTAAAGATTAAACAGTGCATCATTGTCAAGGCCACTGGTTTTTAGTTTTTACTGGAAAATCTGGTAAAATTCTGGAATTTGGCTGCCTGAACACTGGTAAAAATAATGATGTCATGGAATTTGACATTTCATACCAGATCAGTAAATCTACAAAACTTGCATTTTTCTTCTAATTGCTTCCTCTACTATGTTTGATTTGCTTTATTTAATGCTCTGTATATTAAGCCTTCTTTTATTCTGATTATTTATGCACATACTAAAAGAAAGACAGCAGAATCCTGGTAAAATCAAGAAATTAGAATAACAGTCACCAGTGCAATTTCCAGAATCTGGAGTCTTGAAAATGGAATATTTATTGTTTTAATCACCGTAAATCAGTGACCTTTATCATTGTTTATGAAATGAAACAGCAATAAATATTATGTGATTATGGTAGCCCTGTGCAGATATTCCTACAGTATGTTCTGCATAAAGTCCAAACACTAAACAGACTCACTCAACAAACTGCTATCCACGATGCTTTGCCGTGTGTTTGGGGCTTTAGTTGTTCATATGTTGTGGTTGGAAGTGAAATGCACAAACCATACAAGTAAAAAAACAAGAATTGAAATAACTTTTTATAAAAGTGGAAGTATCCTTTTTGTAGACATACAGCACCTTTAAAAGGAAGTTAATGTAGGATTGCAGTAAACCAAGCAGCAATATAAAAGAATAAAAAGCAAAAGACCCACTTGAGGCATGGGACTAAATGAGAGCTACTTGGAATGACCCAGCTTATGACACGAGGCCTGTGCTTGGAGCAGAAAAGAGAGAGTTTTTTCTTTATTATGTTTTTTTATTGCTTACCAAAAATTTTTTTTTAAACTACCACATTCTCACCAATCTAAAATGGGTGGCTGCTCATTTAGTATTAGGTAACTATGATGGCTGGATCAGACTGACAGTTGGCTGAAACTGTGACTTACTGGTGCATAGTCAAACTATCATCCTTCTCCAGTTTATATTTTGGCCATAAAAATCCTGTAATCTTAGTGGTTGAAACATGTCACATTAACATTGATTATTTTCTAACAAATGCATACTTCATCATATATTTTAACAAATAAAAGCCCATTTACATGTAACCTCCCCACCGCCCAAAGAGTGAGACTTACCTTTGCTGCTCTCTGGAAGTAGCATGAGCCTTGCTGCCCATCCAGCTCTTTCCAGCCAGTGAAGACTGCCCACTCTGTGTAGGGGTTCAGATAATAGTGGTTGCAGCCAAGAGGCTATTTCTTCAGTACTACACATGTGTGAATAGTGCTGCATTCTCCAGGCCCACAGACTAGACATTCATTAGGGGCTTGGTGAAATGCCGAGAAGGTGGATGACTGATGTGCCTTTGGTGCTTGGCGAACCCAGCTTCAGAGCAACTACCTGCTGCATATCAATTATGCAAATCATCACTGCATGGAGGAAGAGTGCATCAGTGCATGCAGCTGTGTGTGTGTAAATCCTCTGGAATGTCCCTGACTGACTGAAATATGTGTGCTGTGGTGCACAGCACATCAGAAGCCCTAAATTAACTTTTACAGTCAGTGTCCCTCAGCTCCCTAGGAAGCCATCATCCTTGTGACCCTTGACCTCACAACCAGCCAGTAAGGGGTTAGGATTTACCAGAGCTGCAACAAATGTATTCTGGGAGAATGATATAACAGTCTGTTTGGCACTCTTTTACCCAGCCAGTAGGGTGTAGAGTGGAGGCCTCAAGGAAAGCTACTAGTGATGGCTAGCCTTAGAGAGCAATTAGGAGCAGTTTTGACACAGTGAAGCTCTGAGGACAGTGATATTACTGGGCAGTTGGAAGTTAACCCTTTCTCTGAGACAACAGCCACAGCTACTGGCCAGAGCTATTTGTGGAAGCCTGTCTGAGGCTTCCCCAGCCATACTGCAGGAAGTGTTATGAAGGTTTCTACAGCCTTAAAGGAAAAGATTGAGAGCAGTTACTGCATTTACGTCGAGCTGTCAGAACAACATAGTGTGGGGGGGGGGGAGACTTGAATCCTATCTGGAAAAGAAGGTAATCATGTGCTAACCAGTCATGAGGACCAAAACCACCAGCCTGCAGTAAGGTGAGAGACTGTATGTGCTGTCCTTCGACAGAGCAGATCAGAAACTGCAGCCAGTCTAGGGAACTTGCTGGGCAGTGCTACAGCTAGGCACTGACTAGTGTCACACACACTGGGTACTGGAAGCCAGGAAATGTACAGGATATGTAACCCCTGTTTTGTTGGACTGGTCTGTCCAGCATAAAAGGAGAGAGAAGAAACAAAAGAGGTCTGTTAACAGCTGAAGCAAGAGTCCTGACACCATCTGCTTGGCAACTTGAGACGTGCACCACTGGTCAGATTATCCAGACCAATTGACCATCTGATTGTCAAATCAAGAGAGTACTGCACCTACAGAAAGAGAGGAAGAGAAGCCCAAATTGTGATAGAAGCCGGGTAACCCGAGAACCATGAATACTCACAGGGCTTGCCCTGCATCTGGGACTGCAAAGATTCTGACAACCAGATATTCTGTCTGGCCATCAGGTCAAGATCCACAAATACCTCACTTGGAGGTTGGCATTTAGCAATTGCATGGCTGCTGGAATTGCTCCCAAAGGATTCTGGGAGAAGAACATAGCAGACTGCTTGACACCCTTTCGCCCAGCCAATAGAGTGTTGAATGGAGGCCTTGAGGTTAGCTACTATTGATGGATAGCCCTAGGGAACACTTAGAAACAGTTTTGACACAGTGAAGCTTGAGGACAGTGACAAACTGGGCAATTAGAAATTAACTTTTTCTTTGAATGGAGAGTCATAGCTGCTGGTCAGAGCTACTTGCAGAAGTCTATCTGTGGCTTCCCAAGCCATAGCTCAGGAGGTGTTTTAAAGGTTTCTACAGCCTTAAAGGAAATGATTGAGAGCAGTTACTGCATTTACTGCCAAGCTGACAGAACATTATGAGAAAGACAGAGAGAGAGAGAGAGAGAGAGAGAGAGAGAGAGACAGCATTGTGTGTGTGTGAGAGAGACTTAAATCTTGCCTGGAAAGAAAGTAATCGCATGCTAACCAGTCAAGAGTACCAAAGTTGCCAGCCTGCAGTAGGTGAGAGACTGTGCTGTCCTTCAAAAGAGCAAGATCAGAAACTGTAGTCAGTTTGGAACCGGAGAGTCAATGGTACAGTTAGGGACTGGCTAGTGTCACACACTGCAACTGGAAGTCAGGACAGAGAAGGAACAAAATAGGTCAGTTAACTGCTGAAGCAGGAGCCCTGACACTGTCTGAGAAGCAACTGAGACCTGCACCACTATCCAGATTATCCAGACTAATTGACCATCTGACCAAACAACCAAGAGAGTTCTGCTCCTACAGTAAGAGAGGAAGAGGATCCCAAATTGTGAGAGATGTCTGGTAACCCAAGATTCAAGAGTACTGTAAGGGCTTGCCTTGCATCTAGGATTGTAAATAATTTGCCAACCAGAACTTCAATTTGGCCATGGAGTCAGGATCTACAATACTCTCACTTGGAGATTTGTCATTTAACAGTTGCATGGCCTTTGGTTTTGGGACTTAAATCTAAAGTTGTTTAATTTGTTTAAGTGCACCACTGCCAGTCAACAAGCTGCAGCATCAGCAGTCCACAGCCGGTTACCTCTGTGAAGCACCAAGAGCTCCCTATTATAATTTATGGGTTAAAACACTGGTACCAGTAGGGAGATGCCAGTGTCTCCAGTGTCACAGGCCCACTCCTGTGGAACAAGATTACCTGGGCTTAAAGCGAACTCCTCTGAGTGCAGCTTGTGCGGTGTTGGTCAGCCCCCTTTCCAGGGCACTGGCGGGTTTACAACCAAGCATCTGCTAGGAGCTCCCATGCATTTCCTTGCTCTGTGTAAAGAGTGAAAATACAGACTCAAGCTCTGTGTTCCTGGGAGTGAACCTTGGCCACTGCACAGCGAAAAGAAAGTCATAGGCATTTACAGGCCTTTAGGTGCCCTATATACCCTATATGTGTCTTTTCTGAGGAAATGCAGGACTGGTTCAAACTCCATAGACCCCTCCGTGAGACATTGTGTATATCCCCCTACTCTTCTACCTGTGTTCCATTCCAGTAGCATTTGGCCTTTAAGTGTTAGATCAAGCATGGTATTGTTTGAACAAACCCCTCCCAAGCTCACACACACAACAGACAATTGCAGAAATATTATACAATTGTGCCAAAGGCTTCACTAATTTTCACTATATAATATAATTAAATGTATAAATAGTATTCAAATTTGGTACCAGGATATAAGAAATGTTCCATTTCAGGGCATCAGAGTCAACTACAGCAGCTTTTGGTGAATGGCTACTCGGTGAGTTCCATCTCCTTTTATCACTCTCCCAGCAAGAGACACAGGTTGGTGAATCAGCCTCCGATCTCTCATGCATGAGCTTCTGTGGGTTCAGGAGATCACAGGAGGCCTTAGTAATCTGGCTCTTGGTAACTACAGGTACCAGGTCAGTATAGCGCGGCCTGAACTGTGCATGGAGAACCATCTGGTCAGTAGCATGTATGGTATGAGAGTGACAGGGGTATATGAGTGATACGACTATATCGCTACACTAGTTGCTCTGTACCAAAGAGGAAGTGGATGAAACCACTGCCGGTCAGGTGCTTGGTTGAGTTGCTCCTGTGGTGGAGCAGCTACAGAACCTAATTGAGCAGTAGATGAGGGGGAAGACCAGGGTCTGAAACCCTGGTTGGGAAATTTTAGAAGTTCCGACTGCACGGCCACGACTGGCGCCGCTCGTTGGCTTTTAACTTGCCCCACTGTCCACACCTCTGTGATGTTGATTATATTTTCCTGGTGTGTGTGTGTGCGGGGGGTGAATCCCCTCAAAAACACAAACTGAAGGACTGGTGTGTGGCGTTCATGTGCGGACGGCATTATGTGAACCTGCTCTGTTGACCCATGCTGTTTTCCTTGCATGGTTGTGACGTGCGTTGTTATGTGCATGACATCATGACCTTGTGCTGTAACTGCACAGACCACCCTCTGCTGAAAATCATTCCCTAGAATAATATCCATAGCGAATGTGTCTGCTACAGCCACCTTTGCACCCTTTCTCCTGCATCTCCCCAGTCCAGGATAACACTGGCTAGTGGCAGGGTTTACTCCTTTCCAGTGTATACCTTTACAGACACAAACTGATTTGACAAGAGTTGCTCAGGCTCAATCAAGTCCCTTCTACCAGGGTAAGAGACGCCCCAGTGCCCCTTAACCCTCGGGTTTGCACCCCATTCACTGTAACTGGATGTATGTGCTCTCTCATTTTCACAGGAATAGCCTCAGGGAAACAATTAGCAACTAATTCAGCTGGAGGGACCTCTTTTACACCTTGTGTCTTTTTAAGATACTGCTTGGCAATATGCCCTGGCTTTTTATAGAACCAATAATCATCACTTTTTCCCCACAAAGATCCATTTTGTAAACTGTGGTTCCTCTTTCTATTCAATTCAGTTCAATTTTATTTAACCAGGAAATACACCACTGAGTAGAACTCATTTGCAAAGTTGTCCTGGAGGAGCATGCATACAACAAGTAATAACAAAGTAATACATAACAAACAGAGTTTACAAAATACAAGTTGACAATTACTACACCAGGTACCTGTTATTGTAAGAGAAAGGAGTTACAAGGGAGTGTGGGAGGGGGCAAAAGAGGTAAGGGGGAGGAGGTAGGGTTGCAGGAGTATAGACTGGGGTGTGGTTGTGAGGTTGAAGGGAGGATAGTACGTGGAGAAGGCTGGAGGAAATGTGCAACATGATGAGTGCTGGGGTTGTCTTGTGACATAGGGCTTGTTATGAAAAACATTGACATCTTTCAATGAGAAAGGTCTTTAGCATTGTTTTAAAGAAGAGGATCCCAACCAATTGTGTTAGTTTAGGGAGGCTTGGAGGGTATTCCACAGAGGTGAGAACATGGCTTAGGATGCAGCTCTGTAGCGGGATCTAATTCTGGGTGTGCAAGTAGCATGTAAGTGTGCCGCTGAGAGAGTATGTGCAGGGGTGAATTTGAAAGGTTATAGATATAAGCTGGTAAATTCTTGGAGATGGCTCTGTAGACCCAGAGCGAAGTGTTTTGCCACCTCCTGGTTGATAAAGAAGACCAGCCTAATTGTACGTGAAGGTGCAATGGTGAGTCTTGAATTGGGAGTTGGTGATAAATCTTATTGCCCAATGGTAGAGGGCTGATGATGTCAGCATAGTCTATAAGGGTAAAAAGGTTATCTGGACATGTCTTTGCTTAACTTCGAAAGTAAGCAGGTGATTAGTTCGGTAGAATAGTCCAAGTCATTGTCTAAGTTTTTGAGAGTTCTTCAATGTGTGTGTCAGGAAGGATAATTTATGGTAAAGCCAGAATCCTAAGTATTTGAATTTTTCCACTGGTTCGATTATTTATCCCAATATGGTAGTAATGTGGAGATTTGTGGGGCGGACTTTAGGGCTCACTGGTTTTGTTTTGTGGGGAAGGAGCATGACTTTAGTCTTTTTAGCACTGAGTGGTAGATTTAAGTGAATAAGGTTTTGTTGTAACAAATAGAATTCTTTTTGCAGTTCAAGACTAGCTATTTGAAGTGAAGCTATGCAATGTAAAGCACAGTGTCATCGTCAAAAAGGTGGACACTTGCTTTAGTTATTCTTAGATCGATGTTGTTGATATATATAGCAAAGAGAAGGGGCCCAAGGATTGAACCTTGAGGGACACCTCTTTGGAGGGCTTTGGGAGGGGATTGATCACCCTGTGCTAAGACTTGTTGTTGCTTGCTGATGAGATAACAGGAGAACCGTTTGAGGGCAGTGCCGCTGAGCCCAAAGTTGTTTAACATAGATAGTAGGAGGTCATGGTCTACTGTATCAGACACCTTGCTTAAATCAAGAAAGAGCACGCAGACAGAATTTTTGGTGTCTAGGGCCGATTGGCAGTCATTTGTGACCTTGGCTAGTATAGAGACAATACTATGTTTGGGCCTGAACCCTGATTGAAGTGGATTAAGCAGATTAGAGGTTCTAGATGTTTTCTTAGCTGAGTGTTGACTAGTTCTTCCAGCAATTTGGAGAGGGTAGGTAGCAAGGAGATTGGACAGTAGTTGTTTAGGTCAGTTGGGTCACCAGATTTAAGGAGGGGAATGATGTGCTCTAACTTCAATGTGGAGAGGAGCTCACCATGAGAGAGGGACAGATTAAAAAGATAAATAATTGGTGGTGCCAGCAGGTGGTAGCCTAGTCTTAGGAAGAAGGGGTCGAGGTGGTCAGCCCCTGCACTATTTTGTGTCTAAGGAAACTAAAAGGTCTTCCACCTGTTTAAGGGTGATAGGACTGAAACTAAATTTATTGGTGGGAGGAGGGGCAGTTATGTAGGGGATGGTGTTCGGCTGGTTAGCGAATTTGCTTGTGGAGGAAGTGTCGAAGGCCAAACCTGCAATAGTTATTTGGCTGTTCCAGGATGGTTATCTTGTTTGTGTAAATGTCACTGGCACAATTTTTTGAAGGTAGGGCCTGCAAGGGACTGTGACCCTCGATTTCTCTTAAGACATGCCAGAATTTAACTGCGATATTCTTGGGGGTACCGAGAGCAGCTTGGAAATATTTGGCCTTTTCAGATCTAATTAGCTTGGTACACCGGTTTCTAACAGTTCTGAAGACTGTCCAGTCTGAGTATGATTTGGTTTTCCTTGCCTTTTTCCATAGTATTTCTCTACTATGCAAGGCTGTTTTTAGGGCAGGATCTTTTTCATGTTCTGATTTTCACATAAGGAGCATGTTTGTCTATTACTTTAAGAACAAGATTGTGGAACAAGGTGTAGGCCTCCGAGACCGAGGAAGCTAGACAAAAGCCCTGCCATCTAATATTGCTCAGGTCAGCTAAGAAGTCTGTGCTGTTAAAGTTTCAGCGGTTTCTTTTGAAGATAAAGTTTGAGTAGACCACGGGTTTAGGTGTGGACCTTACACAGGCAATTGTCCCGTTGTTGCTGATATCATTATTAAAAACTCCAATGTGGAAATTGTATGGGATTTGTTAACCAAGATAATGTCAAGTAGAGTGCTGTGTGCTGAATTTTTGATGTTGGGGTGGGTAGTGTCAGTAATCAGCTGTGTAAGGCCGTGATCATCGCACAGGTCTTTTAATGCTTTAGAGCATGAGGAATGCCAATCAAGGTTTAAGTTTTCTATAATGATAGATTCCGAGTCATTGCCTTGTAGAATTTTGTGTAGGCGACTTAGTATCTTGGGTCCCCCAGAAGGGGGCCAGTAACAGCCTCTCAAGAAGATGGATTCATTTGAAGATAGGAGGATTTTTTTTTCTACTTATTTTTTATCCACTCCTGCTGTCTCTTCCAATCAACACTTCTTCCGTCCTGCAAGGATTGACGACCCCCACCTCTGCCGACCAGCTTGGTCTGCCCCTAGAGTGCCACACTGCCATTTGGGGGTCATTTTAATGGCCTCGGATTACTCCCTGGTGGGGCAGGCTCCTTCCCTTCCCTGGTGGCAGCTGCACATTGGGGTTCGCCCTGGTCGGAGAGGGTGGTAAGGCCGGCTCCAGAGGACTTCATCTAGGCAACCAAAGGCATTTTCCTCCAAGTAGTTCCCCTTAACCCCACATTCTGAGATGCCAGCGCAGAGAGTCTGTGTGCTGACACATGCTCCTCTCAGCGCCCCTGGTATCCCACCCCGAGGGAGGAGAGCATCCGTTGGGACGCTGCATCCTCCCTCCCAGCTGTTCTCTGATGAACCCAGGTCACCGGGCGTGGACCACGTGTGGTGTCCAGCACCTCAACCCTCAGCACCACTGGATTTTTAATAAGACTTTCAAATTCTTTTGTGAAGTGATCTGGAATTTGTGACTGAGGGCGAGATTTTGCTTGCTATGTAAATTGCTACTCCCCCTCCCCTGGTTTGCCTAGCGGTCCTGTATATGTTGTATGATGGGAAATTGATGTTGTAGACAGAACAGTTCGTAGCCAAGTTTCTGATATCACCAGCACATCTGGTGCAGTGTGAAGAAACCACGTCTGAAGCAAATCATGTTTTTTAGTAAACTGCAGCCACTGATGTGTAAGAAGGTAATTTCTTTGAGTTGGGGCAGGTCAGAAGAGGATACAATGGTATAGGAATCAGGGTTTAGCTCTATGTTACCGGAGCAGAGCAGCAGAAGTAGAAAGGGCTTCTTGAGTCCACATATTACTGTTTTAAGTAGCACAGATTTTGTTCATTTTGAGAGGATAGCAGGAGCGGCAACAAGGGTTTTAGCCACCCTTAAAGCATGCTTTTCCCTCTTCCCACTGCAGTCTCTGCTCCCACACTTCTCTTCAGAGCAGGGCTGCTCCTGACATATTGGTCAGACAGCTCAGTAACTTGTTTTGCTGTCTGAGGGGCCCGGTTCTGTAGCCAGGTTTTCAGTTCTGCTGGACATGCCCAAAAGAACTGTTCCAACAATACAACTTCCTCAATTGCTTCTATAGAGTTAGTGTTTACCCCCTCCCACCAACATTTTAAAAACTGGTGTTGTTTTGTGGCAAGTTCCTCAAAGCTCATTTTGGGGCTCTTCCTGAGCTTCCAGAATTTCAATCTGTAGGCCTCAGGATTTAAATTATATTTTTTAATAAAGCAACTTTGAGGTTATCATAGTCCTGGCTGCCAACATTGTCCATTTGCCCCAGGGCCTCACGACCCTTCCTAGTAAGCAATGGAATAACTGAAAGCTCCAGGCTCTTTTGGTATTTTGCCTGAATGCAGACTTTCTCAAATGAATTAAAAAAAAAAAATCCATGTCCTCCCCCTCTTTAAATTCCGCAATTAATTTAGAATTTCTCTTATATCCTAGCCCTGGAATGTCAATTTCAGCCCTGCCACTTACCTTCTCCAGTGCTTGTCATTTAAGTTTTAATTTTTCCAGCTCGAAGTGCCATTGGAGTTGTTTGTCCTGTAACTTTGTTTCAAGCTCCAGCTTTCTCTGCTTGAGCTCCCTTTCACATTGTTTTTATTGCATGGCAAGGTTTTTCCTGCATGAAAAGCTTCAGTTTCTTCATATTCAGAATAAGCTTTATCCTCTTCAGATCAGAATCCATAGTGGTTTCCCTTGGTGTTGTGGCTCCTGGTCCATTCTGGTCCCGCTTACCTCGGTCCTGGATCTGGTCACTGTGATTCCATCCTGCAACTCCACATCCAAGGTCTGGTCCCCTGCAGTCACTGACTGTGACTCGAAGTCCTGTGCTGTCATCTGGTCATTGGCTGCCAAGAGGACTTCTATGAGATGCTTTTTAGAGCACCCCTTATAAAAACACTGTCTCTTCTTGCACAGCTGTTTCAGTTGTTCCACAGTGTAGTCATTGTTGCTGGAAGCCATTTTCCCTCCTACACTACCACTGGTCTAGCTTAACACAGCAAAAAAAAAAGGTAGGAAAACTATATTCTGTAACCAATTTCCCTTTGCCAACGCTCTGCCCTCTTTTCAGTGTGGTTTGTTCAAAACAGTTCACAATCCCATACACTGACACAATCGGTCACAGGTCTACTCTTGGACAGGATTCCTGGGCTTCGGCAAACTTCCTGAGTGCAGCCTATGTGGTGTGGGTCAAGAACTCTCCAGCCCATCCTTTCAGGGCACTCACTGGGTTTACAACTGATTGTCTGCTAGGAGGATCAGGGCTTCCTTCCCTCTGTGTGAGGGGTGCAAATACAGCCTCGAACCGGTGTTCCTGGGAGAGAACCCTATTGGCCACTGTTTAATGAAAAGGAAAACCAAAGGGATTTACAAGCCTTCTGGTGTCCTATAAACCCTATATGTGTCTTTTCTGGAGAAATGCAGGGACCGGTTCAAACCCCACAGACCCCTCCACCTCCCCAGAGTATCTTCCTGTGTTCTGTTCCAGTAGCATTCAGCCTTTAAGCATTAGGTCAGGCATGGTATTGTTTGAACAAACCCTCCCATGCTTACACACAACAGACAATTGCAGAGGTATTGCAAAATTATGCGAAAGGCCTTACTAATATTTATTAGATCATATAATTAAACATATAAATAGCATTCAAAATTTGGTTACAGGATATACGAAATAAAAGTTGGACAGCATGCAAAACAAAAGTACACTTAAAGGGACACTGTCAACCTGTTTTTCATCATATTATTTCCAGTAGAAATTCTACATTTTATGATTGCTTACCCTCTCTAAAATTCACTGATGTTGCTGTTTGTTTTGTCTGTCTCCTTGTTTAGTAGAACTGAAATGCATGGCAATGTATATTTATAAGCAACCTTGTTTTTGTTTACAATCCTGGCTCTGTTCTTACTACATGCTTCCTGAGCATAAGCAACACACCCAAACAGTTCAGTCACCATACGGGCAGTAGCCTCCTAAACTCCCACTGCATCACGAGGGGCTAGACTGTTTTGTGAGTGTTCCAAGTCCAGGAAAGATGCATTTGGAGCTGATCAAGGAATGTAAAAAACCTGTTTTGGTGTGATCACACCAGTATGTTGGACTGTCTGTTTTTAACTTTTTAAAGAAAATATGAGTCAGAATCAAACTGCTAGCTACATCAACAATCTTACAGAATGTTAGTAATCATAAAATACGTTTTTAAACTAGGGACACTTTGAGACCTAAGGGGTTGACAGTGTCCCTTTAACTTTCATAATCTAACATATAGTTTCTACCTTGTTCCAGTTGCAGTTGATGCAGTTAGAGTTGAATAAAGGCGTCTTGGTTACCCATTTTGTGATGGAATTCAAAACAAGAGTCATATTTGGATCAGTTTTCTCATCACAAACAGAACTTATTCAGCATGCCTTGCTCTGGCTTTAAAAAGGCAATTTCAAAATGGTTGCCTCAAGGATTGCCCTACTGTGAATGGCTGGCTAAGGAGCATTCCCCACCAGAGATGGGAACCCCTTTGTCCCCTGGCTGCAAAGAACCAACCGGCTCTTGATGTTTGGATTTTAAATTTCAACTGCAGATTTTCTTGCTGGAAGGTTCTCCACCCCCCCCCCCAATTAGGGGAGAAAAAAAACATTTTACTTCTACCTTGTGTTTAAGACACTATGCCCTCTCACCCCTGCTGAGACAGCTTGGCCTGAGGCCTTTGTCAAGCTACTTCCCCAACAGGCCAGTCTTGATCTTGCATAGTGCTGGCCTTTCTACTCAAAAGAACCCTCAGACTTAATGGCTCGGTTGTTAGCCTTTAAACACCCTCTAACTAAGTGAAAGCACCCCACCCAAGCACAGTTTCTGAAAACACTGAACCAGTTAAAACAAGCAAAGCTTCTTCCCTTGAACTTATACTGCAGAATAAACCCAAAGAAATATTACATGCAAAAAGAAATTACAGGAAGAAAAAACAGGATTGGATACCACCATAACAACAGAGGGAATATTAACTATAAAACAACAGAAATATGACATAGCGCAATTCCGCCATGCCCAGAACAGGCGGGCAGGTGTAAAAGAAGGGAGCATACGGTACAGTGCACTGTTTAGTGGGGTGGGCACTATGTATTTTAGCCAGCTGTACCTAGATGGGTGTTTTTATCTATAGCCTCAGAATCAGTTTGTGAGCTGAGCATGGATGGGCCCTAACTTTGGTCAAGGCTTCACCCAATTCAAGAGTTACACTCCTTCCCCTTTTACTTTTACCCCCTTATGACCTTGTTAATATTCACTAATGAATTCTTTGCTATTTATCTGAATTTCAACTTAAGAGCAAATTATTAGTAGAGTGTCATTAATTACATTTTATTTCAAATTGGTATTGCATTGAGTGATTTTTCATGTGGGGTGATCCGGTGGGGAGGTGTGGAGGTATTGCACCCCAAGGATTTTACTACTCTGACATGAGGACCACTTATATTTCATCTCTGCATTGGGGCACCATGTATTTTACCCTTTTTTATGGACATGGACCCCCCCCAATCAGGAGTTTAACAACCAAGGCCCCTCAATCTTGTTGAGCCCACAAGGTAGTTGTACTGATCGTAACCTACATGGCAATTCAGTTACATAAAAGTGGGATAACACACTCCAGAGTGTGCAGTCATAGGGGAAATAATGCGCTTCTCAGGTGGTTCTGGTACTTGGTTATGCTCGTGCCTAACAATCACCTAAGGCATGCATTATTCACTTATAACTGCACACCCTGCCAGGTGTTATCCCTTACAGAGTGTCCCAACCAGCAACATTTCACATTTTTGCATCAGGCTCTGTTTTGTTGTTCTTTTTCAAACATTTTCTTTTTCTTCTTGAACTCCAATGATGAGATCACAGCAGCTGCAATCTTTCTATACGTAGGAAGGCAGCCAAATGGGTATTTTTATAGCTCACACCAGTGTTGCTCCGTGATCAGCTGGTGGGGTGAGCATGAATGCTAGGCAACACTCACTCTCTATATCTAGGATCCCAGCACCTAATCTCCATAAAGTGCCTATCCCATGGTCATTCTCATAGTGGGGTTTATTTATTTATTTCAAAGTTTTGCCAGGAAGGCATTTTGAGCTGCTGAGATGCATCCTGGAAGAGACGGGAGGGCTCACACATGAACCCCAGTCTCAGCCACTAAACTGACCTACATTAAAATGTCAAACTTGAAATTGAATCATTTGGGAGGGAAATATATGGCTTGAATGTTGTTGTGCTAATACATATATATATATATACATATATATATATATATATATATATTTACAAAACTCAAAGTCTGATTCTCAAATGGGATTTCAGGCTTGCATACTCTACCTAATCGAGGTGTCTAAAAAAATATTTGTCTAAAAATGTCAAATGCCCTTGTGAGCAGCAAAATACCTGCTCAGACTCAGCAGGGATATCACCATATTTTACAACTTTGGTAAATTACCAAGAACCATAAGTTGTTGCTCCAGTAAAATATATCATACCACCTACTTGGTCCCTCTGTCTGTGCAATGAGCACTGTAGCTATAACCACTCCTATCCTACAGCACTTGCAGTATTCTGGCAACAAACACAGTGTTTGCATTGAGAAATTAAATAAAAAAAGCAGAATAAAACAATAGAGCACCTAAAGAAGAGATACAATCATCTTAAGTTAGTTTTCAAAAACTTCCCCTGAGATTGTCCAATTAATTTATACCATGAAGCAGAGTTTTGTCTTGTATAGAAGTCTATACATTCAACAAAGTTATTGTGTCACAGTTTAAAAGTCACAACACGTATTATACCACAGTTCAAAGGTCACAGAAGTTGCAACACATTAGCAATGTCACTACTTATGGTAAAGTAACTTTTCAACTTCTTAGTGTCGCAGCACCTGTACTAAGCTCACCAGATCAGCAAAATCGACTTTTGCCTGAATGCCCTAGTGCTGCCAGAAGTAAACAAGCTAAGACCTGACAAACACTTAAATCAATTGAAGGACATAGAACCACCCCATCTACACCTACCAAAATAACGTCCCAGGGTGCCAATCACTGATAAAACTACCATCCTTGATAAATTTGTCATGGCAGGGCTAGCCTTTGACATTTCTCAAGTAGCAAAATACCAAACACACCATAATGCCATGGACCCCTTGCCTAATCAGAATACTCTAAATCCCTTCAACTTCTCCCAAGTCACGACAAACAAGTTGAAGACCTACTCCATAAAGAGATCTACCAACCTGTATTGATCAGCCCTGCACCTAATAAGTAGATGCCTTATTGTCGCAGCATTCTCCATCTGTAAGAGTTCCCCAGTCATGCCACTGATAAAAAATTACAGCACTCATAATTTTAATTAAACCGGGCCCCAAGGAATTCCCAGTTGTAAGGGCCGCCTACGCTCTGCCCCCGCGCTCACCAACGTTATGACGAGATGCCAGTGAGAGCAGGGGGGCACACTCCATTATAATCAATGGGTGGTGACATTGCAATCTATTTTTTTTTTATCTTTTTTTCCACCCCTGACTTTGCAGCCATGCTAGCCTCTCCTTCAGGTGAGCCAATGCTGTGTCTGACTCATCCTGTCCCCTGAGTCCTCCACTCTCAGATGGCAGCTGATCCCCGGGTAACCGGGCGTAACCCTTCGCCGGGTGGGTCCCCCTCCTCCAAGAGGGAGACACCAGTCAGGGGCCTGCAGACAAGTGCAACTTCTTGGCCTAGAGGGTGCTGCTGAGATGGAAGGCTTCAGGGACATTGATGGGCTGGGAGAGCTAGGCAGCTGTCATCCGGTGTGACATGGAGCATTTTCACGTTTTTTTTTCTGATTGACATCCCTACACCATCATGCAGTGCTCGTGGTCTCCACCAGAGGCCACTGCCAACCGATATGTACCCTAGCCCACCCCTGAGAGAGGAGAGCAGTCCCAATGGACATTCAATCCTCTCTTGCCCCAGCTCAACCCTCGGCATCCTGAGTCTGTTCCCGAACCCAGGTGCATGCATTGTGGGTCCAGATGAGCGCCCATGCCTCAACCCTCTAGCCACTGGAGCAGCTTACAATCTATTTTTAACATTATATTGGCCATTAGTTGGTAATGAGGGCATTGGTGCGACTAACAAGGGCCTTGTTAGTCGACCAGTGCCCACGCTTCATTACCAACTGGCCAAAAATAATGTAAAATAGATTGTAAAGCTGCTCGCCTATTGATTATAATGGTGCACCTTTCCCCCACACTCTTCCTAGCATCTTGTCATAACATTGGTGAGCGGGGGCTGAGCTAGTAGCTGCAAAAAAGGGACATCCTTGGGATTTGGGCTGATGCATTTTATGAGAGGAAATAATCTTTATTCTGCACCGTACTTTTGGGACAGCTCACGAATTTCAGAATGCTGTGTAGTAAGGCACCTATTTATCAGGTGCAGAGGTATATCTTGGTAGATTTCTTTAACCTAGATACCAAAAATGCACTGGCACTGACAGCATCGAACCTAGGTTCCTGAAATGAGGATAACCTCACAGCACCCCAACCCACCTGTTCAACTTGTCTATCTCTTCTGGTGATTTCCCCATATGGAAAACAGCTCACATACTGCCCTCTTCAAATCTGGTGACCCAACCAACCTTAACAACTATGGGCCAATCTCTATACTACCAGTTCTCTCAAAGCTTCTCGAAAATTAGTCAACAACCAGTTAAGGGACTACCTTCATCTATCTAGCCTTATAAATCCACTCCAATCAGGGTTCAGGCCCAACCATAGCACCACATCTGCTCTAACTTTGGTGATGAATGACTGGTTCACCGCCCTGGATCATAAAATGACAGTAGGGGCAGTGTTCTTGGACCTGAGCAAGGCGTTCGATACCGTAGACCATAACTTGTTATTAATTAAACTTAAGGACTGATCATGGCTTGCAGGAAACTGCACTTTGTTGGTTTTCCAGCTATTTGTTGGACAGGCTCCAACTAATTAAGGCCAATGGGCTGTTGTCATTTTCCCTCCTCCTCACCAGAGAGGTACCTCAGGGATCCATTCTGGGACCTCTCTTGTTCATGATATACATTAATACACTCAGCAATAATGTCAAGAATGCAAAAATCCACTTTTTTGTAGACTACACTGTACTATACACTGCCAAACCCTTACTAGCCCATGTCTGCCCTGAATTACAATTAGACTTTGATCAACTATAAATTAACCTTATCCAATCCTAACTGCTACTTAACACTAAAAAACAAATGAATGTTCTTCCCCCCTCCAAATCCCCTACCTGCTTCCAAAAACATTATCACAACCCCGCCCATCACTACCCTTCTGGGCAAAACACTAGATGTAGTGGACAGGTTCAAATACCTAGGCCTTTGGCTCGACCATACCCTCGCCTTCTCTACTCACATCGAGGCCCTATCCAGAAAACTAAAGATGAGAATAGGTTTCTTCTACCAAAACAAGTCCTTATTCCCTAGTGATACCAGGAGACAGTTGGTCCAAGCTACCTTCATAATCTTATTAGACTAAGCAGATTTTATCTACAGTTGTTGCTCAGCCGCCAACTGGCACAAGCTGGATGTACTGTATCACCGTGCCATTTGATTCATCACAAACACCTCCACTAGAACCCACCATGGTAAGCTCTATTCCGAAGTAGGATAGTCTTCACTTGCCACCAGAAGATTAATGCACAGCTGCACATGGCTATATAAAGCCTCAACAAGCTACTCCCCTACATATCAGGCTTGTTCCACTGTTTCCTGAGCTGCTAGTCACTCAGAAAAATCTCCTCATTATACTTGATGTTCCCAGGTTCTGCACTCTCTATGGCAAAGCTGTCTTTGGCTACATCCTCCCATCAGTCTGGAACAAACTGCAAACCATGTTTAAATTAACTCACCTAGTATCTGTAAGTGCTTTTTAAATCTCTAATCAGTAACCACTTGGCAGAAACATGCAACTCTCTACTCATGATTACCCGTCCTGCATTTAGTTGATCCCCTCCTCCTCTGCCCTAGCCTACTCCTTCTTTACCTCCCTACCTCTCCCCTTTTGCCTCCTTACCACCCTTATATGCTATGTTGATCTGAATTGTTTAACTCTTGCAACACCAGACCTCGCTGGTTACAGGTCCAAAATTAATAAATGTTTTCTTTATCGTTAGACAATGAAATTTTGTACAGTTCCTTCACATTGTTAGGCAATGAAATCTGTTACATTATCAGGCAATTACATTTTTACAGTTCTTTCTTATTGTCCAATCCTATGTCCGATTTGCTAGTTTTATTTATATGTCGCATTTTTGTATTTGACTTGTTACTGGTTTGTATTGTCTTGAGCCTCTCAGGACCTCCTTGAAAAGTGCTTGCTCAATGGAGTTTTCCTGGAAATAAACTTGAACTTGAACATACCATTTCAAATTCACCTAACTATACAGTGCCAACCTTCTCTAATACAGAAAACACAAATTCTGCAGTTTTCTCTAATTAATTTAAAAAACTCTATCCAGCTGTTCAGTAACTACTCAACTGGTGCCCCAAACCATGCTTGCTAAAATAAATAGATTTTTTTACTGCTGTTTTCTTGTTAAAGCATCCTTACTAGGCCAGCCCACCAGCTCAGCCATAGTACTACCGCTTGTGGCCTGATGACCTAGGTTTGGAAGTGAACTCAGGGTGTTGTAGGATCAGTAGCAGGAGGAAGATTGAGCTTCCAAAGGACTGCTCTGCTCCTCTGTGGGGGGGGGGGTCAGAGATTTCAGAGCCTGGTGATTGCCTGGCCACTAGCTGAAGCTAGGGGAAAGGAAACCTGGGCTGCCAAGAGGGCAAGGGGTGTGTGGCAGACACGGATATGTAGCACATGGGAGAAAGTGGTGCACATCATGGCATCATTGCATGCTACGCCTCTCAGGGGGAAATGGAAAAATACCAGCAGCAGGATGGTGGCTGGCACTTACAGGCCTCACACCTGGTCAGCTGAGCCTGCCAGCCAAGAACTGTATGCAGTTTCCAACAAGGGTTGGGGAATCCTGTCGACCCTGCCAGGTAGGGAAAGCCCTGAGGGAAGACCGGCTGGCAGGTAAGTCCCGCAGGATGTCAGGGTGTTGAGGCTGGAGTGTCTAGCAGATGGAGGCTGTCTGGTAGGAGAGAAAAAGATGAACAAAAAAATTCCCCCACTGGGTGCTGACTTTTCACTATAACTGTGTCCATCTCTAATTTGGCTCACTCAGATGGAAGCATTCAAATTACAGAAAAAAACAAGAATATCTGAGTTGGGCAGCGGATGTGCATTTAACTTTTCTATTTAATTTTAGCAAACATATCCAATAAAAATATGGATTGAAAACCAAGAAGCAATGCATGTGTTAGAATCTTGGGCTTCAGATGACATCAGAGACCTCTCAGGTGTCACTGTTAAGGTCTAGTATGTCAACAGAACTCCTTGATGTAAACACATTGAAGAATTGTGTATGGGCATCCATATGCAACAAGTCTGAGTCTGAATGGAGGAATCACCATGGTAACCAGGAACCTCGAGAGCACAGCTCAAGAGGTTCCTCTGTGGCCATGGCAACCTCAAGATTCAGACACAGGCCTGTCTGTGTATGGATGCCCATACACAATCTTTTAATAGTGTATGGGGATCCATATTTTGTAAGAGTCCTTACAATAAACTCCATCAGGTTTGGCAAACTGTCTAAAATTCATTTGCAACTTGTAACACTTAATCAATGCATCCCTGTGCAAATGGGCATACAAGCACACACACACTTTAGAATCACTCGCTAATGACTGTTCTCTGTCTCACTAAAAAAATGAACAGTCTTATTTGTTAACATCTGTGTTGCTGTGTCCCATTGCTGAGTACAACAAGGATAACACAAAAAGAAAAAAACAAAAATGGAGAAGCAGGAAGCTGTGCATGGGGTGAGGGGGGTGACTTCTTCTATCATTAAAAAAAAACCTGTTGCTATTACGCTTACTGAGGGTGTTCATGGCTCATCAGTGATTGCCAACATTGCTTGAATAAGATGACTGTGTGTAAAGGTTCTAAGTTGTTGTGCAGCAGTGGTGACATCTGTACTGCAGCACAACAACCTTTTGACATCACTATTGCAGCACAACAAGCCTATTCTAGGGATGGAATTTCTTTGACAATCACATTCCACCATACACTATAGCCTTATAGTATATGATTTGCCCTTTATTATGGCTAGAAATCAGTAGCTGCTGAGAAGTTGTACATGTTCAAAAAGTTGTTGTGCAAGTTCTAAAAGTTGTTGTGCATGTTTGAAAAGTTATTGTGCATGTTTCATCATTAATATTTATTAATCCCTGCCCTATTCACCACCTGATTGGTCAAAATACCCTTCTTCACAGAAAAATCCAAACAAACATGGCGGCGCTGCTTAGCGAGTGGTTTGCAGAGATGGTTTGGACATGGACTGCCATAGTCATCTCTTTGTTTCCAAACCGTACTAACCTGGCAGATTTTTTTTTTAAATCTACTGCTGCCACAAAGCTTTTGATGGTCAGGAGTGGAACGGGACTGCACTGACACATTTTTCAGCTGAGTGAGCTGCCAACAGGAAATGGGACCTCAAACAGAGAATATAAACCTTGTGAAACTTTAAACCATTAAACATTTACCTTTTTTCTCAATCTTGGAAAACCATATACTATAAGAAATAGTATATGGACAACCATATACAAGCAAGGCTCTGTTTTCATCTTGGGACCAAGATGACATTGGGACTTCTCCAGGTTTGCTTGAAAAGTCCCTGTGATGTCATCTCAGCCTCTCAATAGAAACATAGCCTTGTTGTGTATGGTTGCCCATACACTATTCCTTATGTTGTGCATGGTTTTTCATTATATAAAAGGAAAGAGAAATGCTGTGCCCTGATTGTCCTATACCCATTCATTTAATCTGTCTAATGCATGGGTGAAAGCAAGTTCTGTCAATCAGGATGTAGGAAAACCAACAAATCATTAAGCCAAAGTTCAGAATTAAAACAAAATGCAGTTGCCATTCCTTTTCCCTTCCTGAGGCTACAGACTAGTTCAATATTGTTCAGAAACATGATCTGATAGAAACTTTCAAGTACCTCAAGGGATTCAACAAAGTCCAAGAGGGTAGCAACTTTCAGAAAGAAATGGCAAGAACAATGGGCACAATTTGAAGATAGAAGGGGATGGCTCAGAGGTAATGTGAGGAAGTATTTTTCATGGAGAGGGTTGTGGATGCATGGAATGGCCTTCCTGAAGATGTTTGAAGTCAAAAACAGTGGAGGAATTCAAGAATGCATGGGACAGACATAAGACAATTCTAGGGGTTGGGGTAGGAGGAAGTAGGCTGTTGGTTAACTAGGATCTGCAGCTTATCCATTATGTAGGGAAATGGGCAGACTGGGTGGGCCAAGTGGTCCTTATCTGCAGTCAAATTCTATGTTTCTATGTAACAGTCTGTAAAGAATCATTAAGTAATCCAAAATAAATTACATGATTTGTTATTTGATAAAAGCTAATTCAGAACTATTTCTTTTTGCTTGCTGCTAAGATCTGTGATTCCCCGCCCCCCTCGGCTCGCTGCATGGTCAGTCACTTCATCTCTGTCTTTTAGAAGTCAATACTGGCATGAAATAGAAAACCTCACAATTAGTTGTTAATGGCTAAAAAGCTCCATTTTGGGCTAAAATTGACCAGTTTCTTGAGCTTGCCCTTCAGCTCTGTCCCAATTCAACATCCGACCAAGACAGTCTTAAAAATTTGTTTGCTATTGTGCTCCTTATGCACATCCCGGGCTGAATATCGAGCTGTACAGGTTATGTATGGGCACCCCCCCACCTGTGTCTGCATACATTACTGATGTGCTCTGGCGCATTGGGATTTGTGCGGCGCACTTTTCCCTTTTGAATATCGTGCCAGGGCGCATCAATGGGTTGTGCATGGCGCAACACTGCTGCACCATGTGCAACCTTTTTGAATATCTGGGCCTTTTGTTTATATAAAAATTAACACCACTGACTGCAAGGGGCAGTGAAATCTGCCATGATGGGAATTGCCTGGGGGGGTTGCAGAGTAAAGGAAGGCCAGGACTAGCACATCGTGGTCCGAGGAAACCCAGCATGTGTTTGCCATTATAACCAGCTGGTTATAATGACAAATTATAACCAGGTTTCTTTATGGGAAAAATGCTGGGCAGTAATTATATCTCAGTTACAGTGGGGCTCTTTTTGTACCCCATTTCACAGTTAGGGGCCTGAAGTACAGGAGGGTCAAGCAGCTTGCTTAAGATTACACTGGACAGTACACATCAAATTAAACTGTCACACCTATGAGCTGTTTTGCATTACTGTCTAAAGTTGGTATGCATGAATATTTTAAAGACACTAATGCTGTGGGGCTGAAGCCTCCTTCAAATACCAAAACATGGCACTTGCTTGATAAAAAGAGCAACAATTGCAGTTGTTACCAGCCACATACCAAACTAGAGAATAGCTAAAAATGAAAATGATGACAGCTGAAAAGACACAGGGCTTGATTTCCCAAGAAAATCTGATGCAAGGTGCCTGCACCAAGGTGTATGATGCAAGTGGCACCTACGTCATAGATGCGGCAGTAATGATTTTCAAATACTGGCTGCAGTGAAATCAAGATGCCTGTGGCAACCCCCACACTACCTTGCACGAGCAAAGTGCTCCTGCAACAGGTCACAAGAGGGTTTGCGCTATGGCGGGGCTGCACATCCCCTTATTTGGGATTCTGTAAGCCCCAATGTGGCCATAACAGAGGACTCAAGTTAGACTAGCCACGAGGTGGTCTAACAGCCCTACTCCACTGATATGCAAGGCGGGGAATGAGCTATGAGATCAGGATGTGGGAAATGGGGGCTGCTGGGGCACTGAGAGTGCCATATGGCACAAGGGGGGGCATATCAGCAGGTATAGGGAGCAGAAGAGGCACATGGCAGAGGTGCCATAGGGCATATTGCTATGCCCTATGGAATCTCTGCCTGGTGCCTTCTCCCCTCCCTATACCTGCCACTGTGTCCCCCTCATGCCCTATTGCACACTCAGTGCCCCAGTGCCACTGTTCCTCACCTTCCAGCCAGGGGTTCTCCCCCCCACCCCATCCACCTCTAGGGGTCTTGTATGTGTGAGTAGGGAGATGACCAATCCCTCTGTCAAACTCCATACATGCACTCAATATTTGGCACAGCCTTCTGGTCATGGCAACTCCTGGGTTTTCGGTGCAGGGACCCCCGCTTTTACAGAACTAGGTGCCTTGTACCTGATGCACCTGGTGTGCACCATAGCCCTAGATTGCTGCAAATTGCAGCAATCTTGGGACTCTTTGAAAATCAAGCCCTTGTAGTTAATTTAGTCCATCCATTTTCCTACCTCACCCAAACCAGCCTACCACTGAATATGCCTAGGCTAAATGCCTAGAGGCAGTTCAGTCCCTTCCTACCCACTTCCCTGCCTTTGCTTTCACCAGCCCCTTATAGCTTCCCCACGCTGTTTTGAAACCCTTTGCCATCTAAGTGTTAATCACCTCACTTGACAGACAATTCTATCTATCCCCTCTCTTTCCATGAAGAAATAGGCTGAATAGTGGGGACGAATGGGTGGAAGATGACAGCTAAAAAACAGATATCTTGCAGAACCTAATATTTTTGTTTAGTTTTCACAGTGTTAGAAGGTGGCCACACCCAGAATGTGGGACCCAGGTCCTAGGAGTGCAAAGACACAGACTGGAGGAAGGAATGGTATCTGAAGAGAGAGTATTCAAGAGATTACATTTAAAGTATCCTTTTGCCTTTAACGTGTGTTCTCTGGGCTCATGTTAACACTGTCTGCATAATTAAGCCTTTTAAACATGCTTAATGTTGAATACTGTTCACTGCCATATGAAGCTGCTTAGTAATTTCTCTAATACTGCTCAATGTGTCTTAACTGTTTAATTTAAACTACTGAATTTAGCCATTTAATCTGCTTAGTGTTGGATATTGTCTGCAGCCTTGCAATTGCTTTTTTTTGCTTTCTCTTAAGATGCCTAAAGTAATTTAGCTGTGCCCTTCGGCTGATTTTAATCTCATTGCTGTACCTGCTGCTAGCCAGCTTTCTCTCTTAGTGACCCTGTCTACTCATGCTCACTCCTCTGCTCCCCCTTCCCCTTCTCTGAACTTAAATTTCTATTTCTTTCCTCGGCCCCTCTCTGCTGTCCTGCTATCTTTTGTCCCCAAATCTGTACCGCCCACACCCCATGTCCTCTCCCAATTTAATTATCCATTTCTGTCCCACCCACCTTGCCTATTTCATTTTGCCCTCCTTTGGCTCTAATCCTTGTGCTTTTCTTCCACAGCCTGAGCCCTGTCCCACTGGAACTCCTACCACCAGCAGCTGTAGCTGTAGGAGCTGCTCCCAGCCCATTGTCCAGCCATTTCGGTACACCCTCTGAGCATTAATCAGCTGTGACCCTGCACACAGCCAATCTCTTCACTTTAAATTTTGGCACCTTCACCGAGCAAAGGCTTCCTCCAGCCATTTGGGAACTGCATTGTGTTCTCCTCGCTAGCTGGTTGAAGTGGGAACTATTTTTAAATTTAGAGAATTAATAGTGAAAGTTCTGTGAGCCATTTATGTTAAAATTAATTATGATCCAGTTGGCTCCAGCTTACCAATTTGTTATGAAGTAGCAAATATCCCAAAAATAACAGTAAAATAACAGATTTTACTGACCTATCTGAATTATGGTCTGAACTTAGCTCAGAATAGGACACTGTGTAACTGCCCAGTCCAAACCCAATCTCTCAGCACTGTGCTGTGCACTGGAGTACCTGGTAGAGCGTAAAGCTCAGAGCAGGACTTGGTACAGCTGCCTAACTGCAAAGTGCTCTCTCTTGAGCTGGATTTCATCTTGCAATTTAACCATGATACATTAACTCGCTAAATTCATTTTGCTAAAGTGCTAAATATAGGGGGCTCCTGTCCATTTTTGTAGCTAAAGACATCCAGTCAGAAGTGTAATTTATGACACAGGTTTTTCGGCCCGCCTTTCCACCTCCTGCCAGACCTCCTTTAAATACACGTTTACCCCGCCCTCCTTACAGGAAGCTACTCTCCATTGGCTATTACCATTAGTGCTTTTTTTGCTATAAACTCTTAAAGGGACACTCATCTATAAGACCGTGTGACTGCCCATCTTACAGGAAGCGCATTCTCTATCAGCAACTCACCATTAGTGCTATTTTAGCAATTAAACTCTTAAAGGGACACACTCCTATTTATAAGACTGTGTACCTACTCACATTCCTAGGCCTCCCAACATAACCCTCGCTGGGATCAATTGTCTCAGATGCTCTAGAATCTTCAGCTCTTCTCCATTTCTCATTTGTTTCTAAATCACTCCTACACCAGCTCCCTTTCTCCCTCTGGAGGAGGTCACTTCTCCTTCCTCCCTCTGCCCTCTATTACGTTTACATTCCTCTTGATAAGGAGAGCCCTATCAAACACTCTGAGATCTACTGCAAGCCAGCTTTCTCCTCTACACCCACGCCATCTAAAGACTTATATCTACCTAGGTCTCACCACGCCACTGTGACTTAACAGCATCAAAGTTGCTAGCACTTTCTTTTCCCCAGCGGTTACTCTGCCAACTTTAGTTGAGGTTTACAAATAATTCCAGGAGGCTTTGCCTTTAGAAGATTGCCCGTGGTCATTGTTCTGTGTCAGATTACAGCATGGCCAAGCTGGGAAGTGCTATTGCATTATTATGTATCTTCTCCTTTTCTTTGCTCAATAGAATTATTGCCCAATGCCTAATCGCCCTGCCTCATGATTCCTCTCCCCACTATCCTAGCCACACCTACATCGACAATTCACTTCCCTTTCAACTCACTCATCTTATGCGAAAAAAAGATGCCTACTACCTTGGAGTCTGTACCCGAACCTCCCTGAACTTGTTATGTAGGATTAGCTTAAATATCACTGGCCTACACTTTTTAAAATTATCTACAGCCTTACACCTATCCCTACTCCTTCTTCTAGCAGGTGATGTAGAAGTTAATCCTGGCCCACAGGGTCTTTTATCTACTTCTGACCCTTACATGTTGAGGGAAAAATGCATCAAAATCACTCATCTAAATGCTCAAAGTCTTCGGCCTAAAATTGTTGAGATTCAGGCATGGGCAACTAATCTCAACCTGGACATCCTTGGTATAACATAAAACTTGGTTGAAGCCCGGTATACAACAACACAAAATTGATCTCCCTGGTTATTCCTGCCATAGGCAAGACTATTTAGGTAAAGGGGGGGTTGTCTTAATCTATGTTAAGTCTAAATTTCATGTCACTGTCATCTCCTCTCCCCCTGGTATGCCTCCCATGGTGGAATCTTTATTTATCTCACTAACTTTAGGCAATTTTAAGAAACTACTTATTGGATGTATTTACCTCCCTCCGCAGGATGCCTCCAATGACATGCCTTCTCTTATGTCATCACTGTCAGCTCTCCCCACCATGGCACAGTAATATGTGGGGATCTCAATGTTGATTGACTGTTCCCCCACAAAAACAAGGCCCATGCATTAGTCTCTGACACAAAGTTCACCCAACTTATCTCTTTGCCCATAAGATACAACTCCAAAACAGGTACCACAATGCTGTTGGATTGGTTGCTATCTAATTGCTGTCATCATAGGATCAAAACAGTCAGAGTTTTACCAGACTGTATTAGTGACCACTCTCCTACCTACTGCATGTGGCACAACAATTTTGATGCCCCACCACCCATAATACATGAATCCAGGAACATGTCTCAGTTTAACATAGACTATTTCTCAATGTCAATTAGTAATGCTGATTGGACACCCTTATTAGCCTCCCTCCATAGACCTGGCACTTGATTAATTTATTCTTACCTTTAAAAACATTATCAACAGACATGCTCCACTTACTAGATGTAGATCTAAGGGTATCAAAGGCACCCAGGCTCTCTACTGAAATCAGGACCCTTATGAAGAGTCATCATGCAGCCTGGAAAACCTATGAACACAGTCTCCTTCACTCTGTTTGGTTGTATTATTGACAGCTGAGAAATCTGCATTAAATTGGATACAGGGCACTAAACGTACCTCTCCACTCACTTCAGACTGAGAATCTCAGCAAGCCCAAAGAATTCTGGAAGCATATCAGTTCTTTGATCAAAGGTAAATTGACCCAATGTCCAAGCTCCATATTGTCCAGTGGCCACCTTCTTCAAGATCCCCCATCCATTGTAGAAGGAATTAATCAGTTCCTCACTGACCTAGAAAGGTATACAGCTCACCTACCACTGGTCTCGGATTTCTCTATTCCTACTCAGCATCACGCCACTCTTGGCCTTGACCCTCTTTCCACCCAAAACTAGCCACTAGATGAGAAGTCCATAGGCTATTATCAAATCTCAAGTCAGAGTGCTTCCTGGCCATGATACATTAGAACCCAGGTTTCTCAAAATAGGGCAGCAGCACTTGCCACACCTGTCTGTTATCTTCTAAATAGATCCATCCTTTCTGGTGAGGTGCTAAGTCTTTGGAAAATGGCTGTGGTTATCCCCTTCACAAGGGGACCTCGCTGTGGAAAATTATAGGCCTATTTCAATCCTTTGGCCCCTAGCTAAGATCCTGGAGTGGATCCTGTACAATCAGCTACAATCCTACCTAGACTTGCTTCATCTTCTCACAGACTACCAGCATGGCTTCAGGAAGGGCCATAGTATTACCACACACCGCCCTTGTCAAAGTCTTGACTAACATTCTTAATGCAGCGATGCTGGTCTTCTAACGGTGGAGTGTTCATTGTCTTGACTAAGGTCTTCAATCTAGTTAACCACCACCTTCTCCTTGGTAAATTGCATCAATTAGGTCTGCAGCACCTAGCACTCACATGATTCCATGACTATCTCACTGGAAGATTGCAAAGGGTAAAATGGTCTGGTTCCTCTCCTCTTCAAGGCCTGTCTCACCACGGTGTACCCAAGGTTCTATTCTTGGCCCGATATTATTCTGCTTTTTATTAATGAGATACTGAACTTCTGTGGTGGTGCATCTGTGCAATTATATGCTGATGATGCAATCTTATACCATTCATCTAACAATATCGACTGGCTTAACCAAAACCTTAACTCTGATTTCATAAACGCCGAGACCTGTTTTCTGACAATCACCTAATTCTAAATACAAAAAACCTAATCCATAATCCATCCCTAAACCTACCAAACAGCTCCAGATCAGCTCACAGTCAGGAGACCCCTTAGAGGTGGTTAGTTCTTTTAAATACCTTGGGGTCCACTTAGATGCCTCCTTCTCAATGGAACTTCATGCAAATCAGCTTACCAAAACAGTAAATCAGACACTTGGACTATTATATCATCTCCACCCTCTTTTATCCAATGCCACCTGTAGAAAGATTGCTTCAACATCTCTTCTCCCTATTTTGTTCTATGGTGCCCCACTACTACTCTCCGCTCAATCCTCCTCCTTGCTCAGGAGTGCCAATTTTATCATAGGATTGGATGTTTTGCCCTTGAGTGGACTCCAAAAACACCGCTGTGAGGCCCTGTATTCTCTTCAATGGCCTACCTATGACTCAAGGTTACAGTTTCACACCCTATGCCTTGTATTCAAACTTACCAATCTCTTTAATCCCCCTTGCCTAAGGGGAATCATTTACAATAAAGCATCCATGCACCCACTTAGATCTACTTCCTTACCCTTATTAACAATCCAGAAAATGCACCGTCTATCAAGTAAGTGCTCATTCACCTTCTCAGCCACTACTGCTTGGAATTCTTCTCCTAACTTACTCTCCTGCCACACCCTATCCTCCTTCAAAGAGAGCTTACCTCTTATCTACTAACCCCCATCAATTGCTTTAACTAACGATTACTGTGTCTTAATGCCTAGTCTATGTTACTCCTATTGATGTATCTTGTACTCCACCAGTTCTCGTGTTCCTGCTATGTATATATTGTATAATATTAGCATCCTGTATAACTATATTATGTATAATGCCTGATCTGTATTAAGGTTGCATATCTGGCTTTCCATTGTAATAAACTGAAACATTGTTAAATTTCTCTGTATCCTGTATATTATTATTGTATTTACCAATTGTACTGTGTTCACCATTGTCACCAGGGTCATCCCTGAAAAAGGGACTGCATGGTCTCAGTGGACTTACCCAGTTACCAAAATTCTAATAAATACATAAGGGACTCAAGGCCCTGAAAGTCAATAAATCACAAGGACTAGGGGTTATGCCAGCAGACTGTAGGGTAGCTAACGTGGTGCCATGCCACAGGAGTGGGACAGTGATGACTTGGAATCTAGGCAAACCATCCTGGCCACAATAGTACAGAATGCATTGAAAACCATCATAACAGAGTACCTGTAGGACTTTCTGGAGGGTAATGGAGTAAAGGATGGGAGGCAGGAAGGGTTTTTGGCAAGAAGATGGTGCCAGACTAGCCTAAATGACTTTTCATTGGGTTACAAGAATGGTAGATGGAGGTCAATCAACTGCTGTGTATGATTAGGAAATCAGCATGGCCTTTGATTCTCTATCACACAGAAGGCTGGTTAACAAGCTGGAAGACCTGGGGGTAGAGGACAAAATCACCAGATGGATAGGAAACTGGTTGGGGGCAGGACTCTGCAGGTTGTAGAGGTTGCCAGCGGGATATTGCAGTGATTTGTCTTTGGCCAGTGCTGTTCAAAACCTTCATATGTGTCATAGGAGAGGGTTTACATAGCAAAATCTGTCTCTTTGCTGATGACACCAAGATCTGTGGGAGGTGGACATGGAAGATCAACAAAGGATATGGAACCAGATCTACAAAGACTGGATAGGTGGTACAAGGGTGAAAACTTGAACCTAACAACAAGAAATGCAGGTTATGCATATGGAGGGCTATGCATTGATGGCAGGCCAGGTATGCATGAGAGGCATGTACCCGCCAGCACAGCTCTGCAGCCTCAGACAGGCACATGGTGGCCAGTATTCCTAAACACTGGCACTTTCAGGTATCTGTCTGGGCCCTGTACCCCGGCTGGTGTACTGCTGCAGGGGGGCAGATCAGAGGACACAGGCGGACATCCAGTCAGATGCTCATCTTGATCCCATAGTGGATATACTGCTCCACATGGAGCAGGGGATTGTGGGATGGCATGGGACTGCAGTTTAAAAGTTGACAGGTGAGTACCGAATGACTGCCCCAGCCCTCCCTGCCTGCCCAGAGTGCTGCAGCAGCATGGTAAGGGGACTCCCCGCCCCGCCACAGCCAGTGGGTGTAATCAGGGAGGCATGCAATGGATATAACAGGGTTCCTGCTGCTGTATCCTGTGCACCCTTCTCCCAGCACTCCTCACCTTCGTAAATAGTGCAGAGTACAGCACACCCCTTGCACCCCCCAGACTGTCTGTGTGTGTATCTGAGTGAACAGTCAGGGGGTTTAGTGTGGAACAGGTGCACACCCCTTTGGCGAATGCTGCTGGGGTCTGTGACAATTTAGGTTGCCTATGTTCCATGGATGTGCAACACATAGGCAATCTGCTTTTTTATGCATCGGCATCATGGACAGGATAAACCCAAGCACTGACTATTTTCTGGGGAAGTGAGAGTGGTTTAGTCCACTGGAGAAAGGGACCTAGTAGTCAGTATCAGTGACAGCTGGAAACTGTCAGTGCAATCTAATAAGGCATATGGGAACTCGGTTAAGAAGGGGGAAAAAACCTTTTATAGGTACATCAGGGAGCATAGAAAGAAAAAGGGAGGGACAGTGAGGCTGAATAGAAAGGACGGTGGGTGGGCAGAGAGGGACAGTGAAAAAGCAGGGATACTGAATGAATACTTCTGCTCAGTATTCACAAAGAGGAGGGGGAGGTGCCTAATCCAATTAACAGAAGCACTCTGGATAGGGGGGTCGATCCCAGTCCTTTCACAGAAGAAAGGGTTCTGAAAGAACTCCTAAAACTGAAGGTGGACAAAGCAATGGGGCCTGATGGAATTCACCCCAGAATTCTAAAAGAATTAAGTGGAGAACTAGTGACACCACTGACTACCCTTTTTAACAAATCATGGAAGGATGGTGTGGTACCTGAGGACTGGAGGAAGGTAGATGTGATTCCCCTTCACAAAAGTGGGAGCAAGACAGAGGCAGGAAACTACAGACCTGTCAGTTTGACCTCTGTGGTAGGGAAAGTGATGGAATCACTTCTGAAGGAAAGAATTGTTGAGTACCTAGAGGAAAGTGGGGCACAGGACCCAAGGCAGCATGGGTTCAGAGTGGGAAGGTCATGTCAGATGAATCTAATTAATTTCTTTGACTGGGTGACCAAAGTAGTAGACCAGGGAGGGGCTGTGGACATTGCCTACCTAGACTTTCGCAAGGCATTTGACACAATCCCACACAAAAATTAATAATCAATTAACCAGCCTGGGAGTGGGTCCCAGGGTGGTAGCCAGGTAAAACATTGCCTGGACAACAGGAAACAGAAGGTAATTGTAAATGGATAACACTCTGAAGAAAGAGGGGTTACTAGTGGGTTACTGCAGGGTTCAGTACTGGGTCCAGTCCTTTTTAATGTCTTTATAAGTGATGTTGCAGAGGGACTGGAAGGAAAAGTATGCTTCTTTGCAGAAGACACAAAGATCTGCAACAGGGTTGATACACAAGGAGGCATGGAAAGGATGAGAAGGGACTTGGCAAGGTTGGAGGAATTGTCAGAAGTATGGCAGCTTGGATTCAATGCAAAGAAGTGCAAAATAATGCACCTGGGAAACAAAAACCCAGGGGAAGATTACATAATGGGGGGGAGGTAGTAACAACAACAAAAATGGAAAGGGACCTGGGGGTAATCATATCAGATGACCTTAAGGTTAGCAAGCAATGTGAGAAGGCAGTAGGGAGGGCTGGAGGGATACTGTGATGTATAGGGAGAGGCATCACCAGCAGAAAACAGGAAGTTGTTATCTCTCTGTACAGACAGTTGGTGAGACCTCATCTGGAGTACTGAGTCCAGTTCTGGAGACCCCATCTCCACAAGGACATAGACAGGATGGAGACAGTCCAGAGGAGGGCAACTAAAATGGTGCAGGGTCTGCAAAGAGAAGCCATATGAGGAGAGACTAAAGGAGCTTAATATGTATACCCTTGAGGAGAGAAGGGAGAGAGGGGACATGATAGAAACTTTTATGTACCTCAGTGGAATCAACAAAGTCCAAGAGGGTAGCATCTTTCAGAAAAAGAGATGTGCAAGAACAAGGGGACACAATTTGAAGATAGAGGGGGGATGGCTCAGGAGAAATGTGAGGAAGTATTTTTTCACAGAGAGGGGGGTGGATGCATGGAACAGCCTTCCTGAGAGGGTTGTGGGGTCTAAAACTGTGGGAGAATTCAAGAATGCATGGGACAGACATAAGGCAATTCTTGTGGGGGGTAGGAAGAAATAGACTGTTGGTTAACTAGGATCTGCCGCTTATCCTGTAGGTAGGGAAATGGGCAGACTATGTGGGCCAAGTGGTCTTTATCTGCCATCAAAGTCTGTGTTTCTATGTTTCTATGGAAGGCAAGCGGAATGGTGGCATACATAAGTGGGACATTCACTAGCAGAAGGAAGGAGGTGTTACTGGCCATGTACATGTACACGGTGAGACCGCACCTGTACTACTGTGTGCAGATCTGGAGTCCCCACCTCAGAAAGGGCACAGATCAAGTGGAGAGGGTACAGCAGTGAGCCATGAATATTATAGAACAGTAGGGGCAGTCATAGGAGGAGTGGCTAGAGAATGTAAGCGCACTCTCTGAAGACCAGGGGCCAGAGAGGAGGGACATGATTGTGACTTACAAGTTCTTTAGGGGTATCAACAATGTAAATGGCAGTGGCCTATTTATGAGGAATAAAACACTGTTAACAGTGTAAATATGTGGGGGTTGGTGGAAGGGCAATTCAAAGGGGAAGTTAGAAAATACTTTTGTTATGGAGAGGGTGGTGGACGGATGGAATGTTTTCTGAAGCCGATGGTAGAAGTCAAATCAATGACTGATTTCAAATATGGATGGGATAGGCACAAGGGGAAAATAAAACCTCAGGGTCAGGGGAGGATGGAGAGCTGTGAGTAAGAGGTACCAATGCACCAGAAGGGTGAAAGGCCTAGTAAACGTGGTTTAATGCTAAGTCAGGTATGGAGTTAAATGGAAAATGGTCAACTAGATAGAGCACTGGGTCATTATCTGCCTTAAAAATTCTGTGTATGTATGCATATATTTATGTAAGCAATAAATACACAACAGGGTGAAGGGTGTTGGGCTATATTTTCCCACCCAGGGAGTTACTGATACCCACCATTGCAGGAGAGGGCAGTACAGATACTGGAAGGATGGTTACAGACAACCCTACCCACCCTGGAGTGCATTACTGTGCTTGTAATGTAGCATTTATTTATTTGAATTTTGATAACCGGGTGAGCCCACTGAGGGAGTACAGTCCCTTTTTCCGGGGTGACCCAGGAAGTGCAATACAATGACAGTGCCATGGCAGGTACAGTGGCGTGAAAAAGTATTTGCCCCCTTCCTGATTTTCTCTATTATTGCATATTTGTCACACTGGATGTTTTCAGGTCTTTAGAGAAAATGTAATACTAGACAAAGGGAACCTGAGTGAACAAATAACACTTGTTTTTTTTTTTAATTTCACTTATTTAATGAAAAAAAGTTAACCAACACCAACTGGCACTGTGTGAAAAAGTAATTGCCCCTTACACTTAATAACTGGTTATGCCACATTTAGCTGCAATGACTGCAACCAAACACTTCCTATAATTCAATATCAGTCTTTCACATCGCTGTGGAGGAATTTTAACTCACTCTTCCTCGAGACTGCTTTAATTCAGTAACATTTGGTAGGTTTTCTGAGCATGAACTGCTCATTTGTGGTCCTGCCAAAGCATCTCTATTGTTTAAGTCTGACTTTGACTAGGCCACCCAAAACTTTAATTTTACTTCTTTTAGCCATTCTGATGTGGACTTGCTTGTGTGTTTGGATCATTGTCTTGCTGCATGACCCAACTACGCTTCAGCTTCAGCTGACGGAAGGATGACTGGACATTCTCCTTAAGAATTTTCTGGTACAGAGCAGAATTCATGGTTCCTTTAATTATGGCAAGTCATCCAGGTCCTTAGGCACAAGCATCCCACACCATCACACTACCACCACCATGTTTGACTGTTGGTATGGTGTTCTTACTGTGGAATGCTGTGTTTGCTTTACGTAGACATTATGGGATCCATGTTGTCCAAAAAGTTCCACTTTGACTCATCTGTCCATAGAACATTTTCCCAAAAGGCTTGTGGATCATCCAGGTGCTTCTTGTGCAAATGAGAGACGAGCATTTATGTTCTTCTTGGTTAGCAGTGGTTTCCAATTGCTACTCCTACATGAAGCCCAATTTTGCCCAGTCTCTTTCTGATTGTGGAGTCATGAACACTGACTTATAGCTGAGGCAAGAGAAGCCTGCAGTTCTTGTATGTTGTTTTAGGATCCTTTGAGACTTCTTGGATGATTTTACATCATGCCCTTGGAGTAATTTTGGCAGGCCGCCCACTCCTGGAAGGTTCACTACTGTTCCAAGTGTTCTCCATTTGAGATTATGGCTCTCACTGTGGTTCAATGGAGTCCCAGAGCTTTAGAAATAGCTTTGTAACCTTTCCAGACTGATAGAGGGCAACAAATTTTTTCTGATCTTTCAGGAACTTCCTTTGATCATGGCATAATGTGCTCGTTGAATCTTTGTGCTGGCAACGTGACTCTGATGGTAAGGGCCAAAATAAGTGAGGTTTATATTGAGCAGGCTGGCTGTAATCAAGCCTGGCTGTGTTCAATCAGCTGATCTAATTATCCCTTTAATTGGGTTGATTTAACTAGGGGGCAACTACTTTTCACAGTGCCAGTTATGTTGGTTAACTTTTTCATTAAATAAAATGAAATAAGTAAAAAAAAAGTGTTATTTGTTCACTTAGGTTCCCTTTATCTAATATTATATTTTGTCTAAAGACCTGAAAACATCCAATGTGACAAATATGCAATAATAGAGAAAATCAGGAAGGGGGCAAATACTTTTTCACGCCACTGTACAATGGATATGATTACATCATTTACAATTGCAATTACTTTACAGTTACACTTACACATTATATAAACATATGCATGAGAAGATCAGAGAGTGAGAATACCTAGGCATGAAGTTTGGAATGCAGAATTATGAGTCATCGGAAGCAAGAACAAAGTGAGGAGGCAGGGAGATGGAATAATAGGGAGGAATGGAAATTGGGGACAGAACAGGACAAAGTTGAGTGTGGTAGGAGTTGCACCAGAATGCTACAGAGAAGGCAAATGATCTCTGGTCCACAGCTAACCTTGGTTTGGGCCTTACTGAGAAGGGGAGGGAGGCAGACCTTAGAGCACGAGGGGCACCAAAGCTAAATAAGTTCAGCAAGACAGGGAGGGGTATAGTGGTGGATCAGTTTATGCACTAGACTCAAGGTGGTATACTGAGTTTTGATTCATCAGTAGCCAGCCCAGGGAAGAAAGAACATCACAGTGGTGGTGGCGGGCACTGGCCCTAAGGCAAACCTTTCTCACCCTGTGATAAGCCTGTTGAGGTGGAGAGAGGATGGTAGCATTGGTTGTGTAGTAGCAGGGCACCATGAGTAAGGAGGGGAGTAGGGTGGCAGCAGAGATCCTATGACAAGAGGGCAAGAGAGAAGGGGATGAATGCAATAAAGCAGGCCCAGCTTTTGGTTTAGTGCTTTAGTTAGGAGGGTGACATGGGTGTCCAGGAAAGTGAGGTGTCCAAGGTGACACCCAGGTATTTAAATGACTGTATGGATTCAAGGGCATCACCATTGTGGAGAATATCCCAAGACAGGGTAGGGATGCGGTCTGGAAGAGGGATTGGAGAACAGCATGCACTTGTTTTTTTTAGTGTTGAGGACTAGTTGGTTTTCTAGGAACCAGCCCTCAAGTATTTGGTAACAAATAAAATAAAATGTTTAAAAGATTATTAGAAAAATTATACAGATGATTGAAAATAAAACGCTTTTGTCTAAAGTAATTCTTCTACTGGTAGATTGCCAGTAAAGGGTGCTACAGCTGGCAGTAGTGTTTTAAGGTTTTACTGAGAGTCACTTTTTTTTGGCTTCTATGGTTTAACTTACTGAGAGGCAGCTTTTTTGTTTATTAAGTTTTGTAGGTTTTTTTTAGAAGCAAGAAGCAGTTTCTGGAGAAGTATGTCTAATTATTTTGTATTTCTAATTATGGCAGCTTGGAGAAGCATAACTGGGACAGCAGTCAGTCAGGAAAGCATTGTTGTCAGAAGGCCATTTGAGCACGGTTCAGGTGAGAACAGGAGTGATGATGGTGAAGGGAATGCCACAGTAAGCAGATTGCAGTAGTGATCAGTTCCCTTTATTTTTGATCTCTGTAAATATTTTATTGTGTTACTACTTGGGAAGTTGTTTTTTTACTGGCTGTTTTTGTTTTGGCTTTTGTCTTTTGAGAAGGGGAAATGAGGAGAAGAAAGATGGCTAAATAATTAGTACCAATTGCTTCTCTGTGGTAACCTGAGTCCTTATGACTATCAAATTCTATGAAACATAGAAACATAGAAGTTGACGGCAGATAAGGACTGTAAGGCCCATCCAGTCTGCCCATTTCTTTTGTACCTTATAATGTGCCATCGGCCTTGCTCTGTCAATGGCCTATCTATTCATACTCATCTGTATTGCTCCCTTTTGCCTACCCCATGCCTGCTTGAAACCCTGCACTGTATTCATATCCACCACTTCCTGAGGTAGGCCATTCCATGCATCCACCACCCTTTCTGTGAAAAATAACTTCTTCACATTACCCCTTAATCGGCCTCCCTCTAATCTCATGCTGTGTCCTCTTGTCCTACTATTTTTCTCATACTGAAACATGTTAGACTCTTTCACCTTGTTAATGCCCTTAAGGTGTTTGAACGTTTCGATCATACCACATCTCTCCCTCCTTTGCTCTAGGGTATACATATTGAGCTCCGTTAACCTGTCCTCATATGTTTTCTGATGCAGTCCTCGCCATTTGGTTGCTCTTCTCTGGACTTCCTCAACTTGGTTAATGTCCTTGTGAAGGTGTGACCTCAGTACTGCACACGGTACTCCAGATAGGGCCTAACCAGTGTCTTGTAAAGAGGGATTATTACCTCCCTCTTCTGACTTGTGATACCCCTACTAATACACCCCAACATCCCCTAGCCTTACCTACTGCTTTAGTGGTCTGCTTGGTTGATTTCAGGTCATCGGTGATGATGATGCCCAAGTCTCTTTCTTTTCTTGTGACTGCCAGCAACTCCCCTCCCAGCCTATAGGTGGCTTCAGGGTTTCTCTTCCCTATGTGCATGATTTTGCACTTCTTTGCATTAAACCCCAGCTGCCACTCTTCTGACCATTTTGCTAGTTTATCCAGATCTCTTCTCATTCTGCCCACCCCATCTGGATCATCTACTCTGTTGCAGATCTTGGTGTCATCTGCAAACAGACAAACCTTACCCTCCAGTCCACCTGCAATGTCACTGATGAAGATATTGAAGAGGACTGGCCCCAGGACTGATCCTTGAGGTACCCCACTTGTGACTTGCATCTGTTCTGACTGTATACCGTTTACCACCACTCTTTGTTTTCTGCCAGTCAACCAGTTTGCCACCCAGTTGACCAACTTCTGACCCACCCTGAGCCTACCCAGCTTACTAATCAATCTTCTATGTGGAACAGTATCAAAAGCTTTGCTGAAGTCAAGGTAGGCGACATCAACTACTCCCCCTTGGTCCACCACTCTGGTTACCCAGTCAAAGAAATCTATGAGATTAGTTTGACAGGACCTTCCTTTTGTAAATCCATGCTGTCTTGGATCCTGTGCTCCTATGGATTCCAGGTGTTGCACTATCCTTTCCTTAAGGAGTGCCTCCATAATCTTGCCCACTACTGAGGTAAGACTGACTGGTCTGTAGTTCCCAGCCTCCTCCCTGCTACCACTCTTGTGGAGCAGGATCACATGAGCCCTTCTCCAGTCTTCTTGGACCTCTTCTGTGCTCAGAGACTCACTAAATAGTTCTGATAATGGGTCTGCTAGTTCCACCCTTAGCTCCTTTAGTACCATGGGATGTATACCATCAGGTCCCATTGCCTTGTCCACCCTGATCTTATCAAGCTCTTGTAGGACCCTTTCTTTTGTGAAGGGACTAGTGTTCATCCCCGTGTCCATGGTGCTGAGCTGTGGGCCCTGCCTACATTCTCTTCAGTAAATACTGAGCAGAAGTATTTATTTAGGATAGATGCTTTTACATGGTCTTCTCCTCACACCTTATCTCCTTTGATCTTAGTAATATGCCTCTGGACTTTCTCCTTCCACTAATGTATCTATAGAAAGTCTTGTCACCTTCTTTTACTGTCTGTGCTAGTGTTTCCCTCGGGTTTGGGCCTTTGTCCACCTTACTGACTTCCTGCTTCCCTTGAGAGAGTTTGGTATGCCTCCCTGTCTTCATCCATGCGTTACCTTGTATTTTCCTGAAGGCCAGCCTTTGGCTCTGACCTTTCTGCTACTGTTTTTGAGAACCAAAGTAGTTTCCTTCTTCTTTTGCACTTCCTTTTCTCTCTAACACAATGGGATGTTGTTTCAAATATTGCATCCTTAATGCTTGTCCACTTTGCCTGTACCCCCTCATTTGTATTTCTTTTTGACAGGGCTAGCTTAACTCTGTTGGCCATCTTATCAAAGTCAGTCCCTCTGAAGTCCCATATTTTTGCCTTGAAATGGGATGATTTAGTTGTAGTGGCCAAACTGAATCATACCATGTGATGGTCAGAGAGCTCACTTTGCTGTTCAGCCATCTCCTGCAAGTGTATAGGAGACTAAAGGGGATCTTATACATTGTAACACATGGCTGGACAGTGACGAGAGCTCCTGATTCTAATTAGAACTTATTTATTTAAAATTTTGGTAACCAGGCGAGCACATTGAACTGAGGCTCATTGCAGGTGTGACCTGGGACTGGAGTAACAATTACATACACAGGAGATACATACAAGCAATACAAGTGCCAAGAGCAGTTTATGCACACTGTGAAAAAAGCATTTTCATAAAGTGTTTAGAGTGACAAGTAATACTTTTCATATAGTATTTATACAGGCATGGCATACAATTAAGTTGACTATTTCAGCAGTTTAGAGTGACAAGCTATAGTTTTCATAATGTTTGGACAGACGTGGTTTAAAACTAGGTTGACTATTTCAGCTATCAGATTAGACCAATTTTACATACATTTTGTTTATTGTATTGTGGATGGGTGGGGAGGAAAAGGGGGGTGTAGAGTGACAGGTGCAGATGGGGTGGGGAAATAAGAACCTGCTGTTTGATAGAGGTGTGCAAGGGAGAGTTCTGTAGTTGGGGAGTTCATCAGTTCCAAAAAGAAGGGAGTCTGTAGGAAAATGCAGATTTGCTGGTAGACAAAGATGGTTGGGGAAGAGAGAAAGAGCAGGTGTCCCTGGTGTGTAGGGTGTGATGCTTGGCCAGCTGGTTATGATTACTGTATGATATTAGTATTATAAATAAATGGTCAATGTATGAAATATCAGTCTGTGAGATTTTGCCCTTTAAATTACAAGGTGTCAGCAGCTGAAAACCAGGATATAATTAAACAGACCAGAAGGAAACAGTTAATTGGAACATCCTTCTAGAGACAGTTTATGGCCCTCATCACATGCTGCTGCTTTTGAAGTTAGAACTTAAATACGAATTTTATTACATCAGGAAAGGACTTCATTTAGCTGATTCCTGTTGGCTATCTTACACCTGGGTGACGGACTGCAGGTTGTAAACCTCAAAGGAACTGGTTGATCAAAGACTCATAATTTGGGAAATGGGTTTTTGCTGATATTCACATTATTTAAAATACCTTCTGGTAGGAAATCATGTTTGTAATTTTATATTCAAAAAGGAGGAGCTAGATGACTCACAGAAGGGTTTTGGTGACATAGAGTTTAAACTGATACTTGTGTCTGAAATGTATGTCATATTATTTTGGGACTCCAAAAGAAAAAAGTGCTCTGATCCAACTTAAGCACTTCCAGAGGTAATACCTTAGACAGCAAAGGCTTAAATGTATTGTGGTAGGAGTTTTTGTTTTGTATTTTTCCCTTGTTCTTTAATGTGATTGTGATGCTCTTTGATATTTGTTCTGTATTTTATCTTACTGTTTTTTTTATCCATTTTTAGTAAACATTTTCTTTAAGATATTGCCTGGGTCTCCTCAGTCATTTTTTGCATGTTACTGCTTGATGGATATTAAGTATGACAACTGTTCAAGGGCTTGAAGGTGTTACTAAGCTTAGTAAAAGGTAAGAATATACCTAAGGTCTCTTACACAGTTTTAAGGGTTCATTTTGGATACCTGGTTAGGTGCCCTTAGGTGAAAGATATATTGCATCCCCTTGAATCCCCCCAGAACTTGAGACTAAGGGTGATTCAGACCCAAAAGCAGACTGGAGGGTTACCTTGTCTGTTACCTGTTCACACTATTGTGCCCTGAGGTTGACACTGTGGGAGCGGAGGACCTGACCTGCGGAGTATGTTTGTGACAGATTTGGTTGGCAGCTTGTGATAAATTTGGTAACACAAGCTTTAACTGTTCAGTGTGTCAGCTTAATACCGTAAAGCTCACTTGCAAAATAAGGCAGTGATTTATTTTAAAAAGAAAACAAAATGATTTCATTTTTCTTACAGTCAAAGTTCCAAACTGTTTTATTTTTTTTCTAAGTGCAAGTTAGAGTAGCCATAGTTCAGGTAGAGGATAGCTTCCAACTACAGTGAACACACTGCAGACTACCTGAAGCAGTTGTGCAAGGAGAGAAGAGTCCTGTATGAGGGGAGAGCCACCAAGCAGAACCCCATGGATGGTCTGATGGCTGCTGATGCCCAGCATGTCGAGTCACAGTCCATGACTGTAAAGGACCAAACCTTAGGTGTTGGAGGGCCAGCAGCCAGTGCAGTGTCCAGATCTGGTGAGGAGGACAGGGGGCCAGTGCAGGCAAGGGCCACAGCAGCAGGGAAAGGTCAGCAGCATTCTGGAGACAGAAACCATCAGGCTTCAGATGGAGTTGCAGAGGATGGAGCTGAAGTTCCAGGAGAAGAGCAGCGAGCTGCAAGGAGAAGAGGAGTGAGAACAGCAAGCCGCAGAGGAGAAAGACGGAGGAGAACAGTGAGAAGCTGAATGTGAACAGCGAGAGGCTGACCATGAAGAGCATAAGTGCCAGAGGTGACATGAACTGGAGAAGCTGTGATTCTAACCACCTGCACCAGAGCAGGTAAGTGGTTTGGGTTTAACTGAAACTACAGAACTGGGTTGCAAATTAAATTCCAAATTGATAACTGAATTTAAAGAGATGGATGATATGGATGTCTTTTAAATTCCTTTGAAAAGGTTTGTATTCAGGCAAAGATTCCTAGAGGTCCTGGAGCTTCCAGCTATCCCCGCCACTTACCAGGAAAGCTCAGGATGCATTGGGTCAAATGGACAATGAGGACAGTGATGATTAAAGAAAACCTAAAGCTGCACTTTTAAAAAAGTTTGATTTAACTGCAGAAGCATACAGAGCTAAATTCTGTAAGCTCAGGAGAAGCCCTGACATGAACTACGAGGAGCTAGCCATGAAACAACATCAGTGTTTAAAATATTGGTGGGAAGAAATTGAAGCAAACTCTGTAGATAAAATTGAAAATTTTATATTGTTAGAACAGTTTTTTGGGGCATGCCCAGCGAGCTGAAAACCTGTCTGGAGGACTGAGATCCCAAAACAGTACAAGAAGATGCTGAACTCTCGGACTGCTATGCCAAGAGCATATCTGCTGTGAGAGCGAATGGGATGGGTGTGGCAGTGCAGGAAGGGAAAAGCGCACCTTCAGGGCAACTAAAACCCTCACTGCCTGCACCGAAACCAGTTAGTCCCAGGTTTCAAAACAAAGATTTTTCTGAGAAAATAAATAAATGCTGGGTTTGCAAAGAAACTGGGTATATTGCCAGACAGTGTCCCAAAGGATGAGCAATGTGCAAAATGGGCTAGGAAAGAAATGGATTGTTGTGTGTCCCTGGAAGCATGCCTGTGAACATGAGGGAACACATGCACCCAGTCACTGTGAATGATGTACAAACACAAGGGTTAAGAGACACCGGGCATCCTTGACATTAGTAAAGGGGTTCTGGTAGAGCCTGGACAGTTTATACACAATAAATATGTAACTGCGAAAGGGTTCACTGGGGAGGAGACAACATTGCCACTTGCTAGTGTTCTCCTAGACTGGGGTGAAATAGATGGAACTGTGCAACAGGTGGCTGTAGCCAAAACTTTAGCAGTTGATGTCATCTTTGGCAACAACCCCAAACAGGGGACGGTGTGTGCAGTTACCCGTAGCCAAGCAGGAAGGGGAAATTAGAGTTCCCTGGACCCCATATAAGCCACTGTGGAAACTACTGGGGGGTTGGTTACCCAGCCTGTGTCTCCTGATATGGAGACTAATGAAAAGGGGATAGAATTTTTCCCAATAACAGTTAACCAAACAGCTATGGAGGGTTACTCTGAAGAAGGAGTGGTGACCCATTGTCAGAGGGTTAGGGATGACTGTGATCTGACTGCCCTGATCCCAGAGCTAGGGAACCTAGTTCGATACTGATGGGGACCTGTCCCATGCCTTGGGAATGTGTACAGAGTTTGTAGCTACTCAGAAAAGTGACCCTAGTCTAGAGAAGCTGAGGGTTTGGGCAGACTCTGATGGAGCACAGGGAGATGATGGAAAACATAAAGTTTATTGGGAAAATGGACTGATTTATACTCAGGCTGTGCAGACAGAGGGAGGGGTGCTAGGCAGACATCTTGTCACTCCCCTGGGTACTGTGAGCAGTTGCTCAAGTTGCACACAATATTCCCTTGTCTGGTCATCTGGGAATTGCATGCACTATGCAGCAGTTTGCCCAGAATTTCTATTGGCCCAACTTCCCCCAGCAGATGAAGGAGTTTTGCAGGTGTTGTCACCGGTGCCAAGAAATAGGGAAGATGGGTAAGACAACCTAAGCCACCCTAATTCCATTGCCCATGGTGGAGGAGCCATTCCAGAGGGTAGGAATGGATATTGTGGGAGCTTTAAATACCCCCAGCTCCTCAAGGAAAAGATTAATCCTGACTGTGGTGGATTATGTCACCCGGTATCCAGAGGCAGTCGCTCTGTCCTCACTGAGGACAAGCAAAGTGGCAGATGCCTTACTTGGGATTTTCTCCCATGCTGGGTTTCCACAGGAGGTTATCACCGATCGAGGGGTTCCTTCATGTCGGACCTGATGAAATGTTCATGGGAGAAGTGTGGGTGGTGCAGAGGCGCACAACACTTTATCACCCGCAAGTCAATGGGCTTATGAAAAGATTTAACGATACCCTGAAGTCAATGCTCCAAGTGTTTGCTGAACAGCATGGGAGGGACTGGGAGAAATACCTTCCCCACCAGTTGTTTGCATACAGGAGGTGCCTCAAGAGTCGACAGAGTTTTTCCTTTGAGCTCTTATATGGATGCCATGTATGTGGGCCCCTAGACTTGATCTGGAAGGACTGGGAAGGCAAGTCGCCACCAGGGATCTCCCATAGTGGATTACGTTCTTAGGTTTAGGGAAAGGCTGAAGGAGCTTATGGGGACAGCCCAGAGCAACCAGGCAGCTGCCCAACAGAAACAAAAAGTGTGGTATGACTGCAGGGGCAGAGCTCGCTCATACACGGTGGGTCAGGAAGTCATGGTCCTTATCCCAGTCCAGAAAGACAAGCTGCAGGCTGAGTGGGCAGGACCGTACAAAGTAGTCAGAAAGGTAAATGACGTGAACTATATCGTAGAATTATCTGACAGGAGACAAACAGAAAGGATGTGCCATATCAACATGATGAAGCCATATGCTAATAGGGCTGACTTGGTGTTTGCAGAGTGAAGTCCTGGGGAGGGGATGGATGAAGAAGACCCCCTTCTGGACTTGCTGGAAGAAATAAAGCGGGAGTCCTCTGTAGAGGCAGTTAAACTGTCACCCCAACTGGTACCAGAGAAGATCCAGGAAGTAAGGGAGGTCTTATCAGACTTTGCCCCACTGTTTAATGCCAAGCCTGGATTAACCCCCTTAGTAATGCACGATGTAGAGACAGGGACACAGACGCCCATACGGCAGACAGCATATCGGACGTCAGAGGCTGTCCAAAAGGACGTTAGGAGGGAGGTGGAGGAAATGATGGATTTAGGGGTAATTCAGAAATCCCATCACTCCTGGGCCTCACCCGTAGTCCTTGTGCACAAGCCAGATGGCTCTTCTCATTTTTGTGTGAACTATAGTGGACTGAATGCAGTCACAAAGTCAGATGCCCACCAGATGCTCTGGATGGACGAACTCCTGTACAAGTTGGGAGGGGCAACCTACCTTATGACTACTGACCGGACAAAGGGGTACTGGCAGGTAGAGTTAACTGACAGAGCTAGGGAGAGGTCAACCTTCATCACTCCGATAGGCTTATTTGAATTTAAAGTAATGCCTTTCAGAATGAAGAACACCCCAGTCACTTTCCAAAGGTTGGTGAACCAGGTGTTAAATGGTGCTGAAGAGTACGCTGTGGTGTACCTGGATGACATTGCCATCTTTAGTGCCAGCTGGGAGGAACACCTGTCCCACCTTAGGGAAGTGCTGGGCAGGATACAGAGGACCGGGCTCACTGTCAAAGCTGAGAAGTGCCAGGTGGCCATGGCTGAAGTGGCATACCTTGGACATGTTGTAGGCCAGGGACATCTCCATCCTAACCAAGTAAAAATAGAGGCGATCAAGGCATGACCCAGGCCAGAAATGCAGAAGCAGGTCAGGAGTTTTCTAGGGACAGCAGGGTACTATGGGAAATGTGTACCCAATTACAGTGCCCTGGCTGCTCCCCTATATGACCTGGTAAAGAAAAAGATGCCTAAGAAAATTTCCTGGGAACCAGCCTGTGGAAAAGCCTTTACCAGACTGAAGAAGGCAATGTGCAGTGCTCCTGTATTGACAAGTCCTGACTATAGCAGACCCTTTATAGTCCAGACTGACACCTCAGACATGGGTATTGGGGCAGTATTGAGTCAGCCATCTAACCAAGGGAAAGATCACCCCATAGTGTACCTGAGTAAAAAGTTAATTCCCAGGGAGAAGGCTTACTCTACTGTGGGAAAACAGTGTCTTACCATAGTGTGAGCCCTAAAGATGTTAGAGCCATACTTATATGGGCAGCATTTTGAGGTACAAATTGACCCCAACCCCCTGGTTTGGCTGACACAAATGGGAAAAACTAATGGTAGACTATTAAGATGGAGTCTTGCCTTGCAAGGGTATGACATGATGATCTTACATAGGGCTAGAGCAACCAATCTGAACACAGATGGCTTGTCATGTCTATAAGAGGAGTGAACTGACTTAGGAAGCTGATCCCATGCAGGGGATAGAGCCCCAAAATTCAGTCTAGGTAGGGAGGATTGTGATGCTTGGCCAGCTGGTTATGATTATTGTATAATATTGGTATTATAAATAAATGGTCAGTGTATGAAATATAAGTCTGTGATATCTGGCCCTTTGAATTACAAGGTGTCAGCAGCTGAAAACCATGATGTAATTAAACAGACCAGAAGGAAACAGTTAATTGAACATCCTTCTAGAGACAGTTTATGGCCCTCATCACCTGCTGCTGCTTTTGAAGCTAGAACTTAAATATGAATTTTATTGCATCAGGAATGGATGTCATTTAACTGATTCCTGCTGGCTATCTCACACCTGGGTGATGGACTGCAGGGTTATAAACCTCAAAGGAACTGGTTGATCAAAGACTCATAATTTGGGAAATGGGTTTTGCTGATGATCACATTATTTAAAATACCTCCTGGTAGGAAATCATGTTTGTAATTTTATATTCAAAAGGAAAAGCTAGATGACTCACAGAAGGGGTGTGGAGACATAGAGTTTAAAATTATACTTGTGTCTGAAATGTATGTCGTATTATTTTGGGACTCCAAGGTCTAAATGTATTTTGGTAGGAGTTTTTGTGTTGTACTTTTCCCTTGCTCTTTTATGTGATTGAGATGCTCTTTGATATTTGTTCTGTATTTTGTCTTACTGTTTTTTTATCCATTTTTAGTAAACATTTTCTTTAAGATACTGCCTGGGTCTCCTCAGTCATTTATTGCATGTTATTGCTGAACGGATATGAAGTCTGACAACTGTTCAAGGGTTTGATGGTGTTACTAAGCTTGGTAAAAGGTAAGCATATACCTAAGGTCTCTTATAAAGTTTTAAGGGTTAATTTTGGATACCTGGTTAGGTGCCCTTAAGCGAAAGATATATTGCATTCCTCCGAAGAGAATATTATCTGAGCATGTACATTTGGGTACGCTAGCATAAGGTTCACAGTTTGAATCCCCCCAGAACTTGAGGCTAAAGGTGATTTGGACCCAAAAGCAGACTGGAGGGTTACCCTGTCTGTTACCTGTTCACACTATTGTGCTCTGAGGTTGGCACTGTGGGAGCAGAGGGCCTGATCTGTGGAGTGCATTTGTGACATAGGGTATAGTGGGATGGACTAGCTGGGGATAGCATATCAGAGAGGTAGGCAGGTAGCAAACAGAACCAGAATTTGGATATTACATAGATCGAGTGCATGTGCCTGTGGTGGGATAGGGGCTGGATGCCGAGGGAGGAGTAAAGAGAACAGTGGTGAGTTCTGAGGGGGGAGTTTGGTAGTGAATTGGCAGAAGGTGTGTAGAAGGGTGTCAAGTCTGGATAAACAAGAGGCAGGGGTTGTGTTATATACTACATCTACACAGTCAAAAATTGGAGTGATCATCATAGTTAATAATTCACATCTGACTGGGAGTTGGAGGAATCTCTATTGTGGGACAGCATACCAAGCTTGGGGTGGAGCTCTGAGGTAATGGCGTCATGTGAGTAGAGAGTTTAGGTAGGGATCAAGTCACATGGCTAGGTATTTGTATGATGAGACACTGTCCAGTGGAGTCCCATCCAAGGAGGTGAAGGCTGGGGTGAGGGTGCTCTGGCCAATTTTTGTGTCAATTTTAAGATCATTGATACTGTTTTGGTGGTACTGATTTTCAGTTGGTTTGCTTGGAACCAGGACTGCATCTTATGGATGTACCATTGTAGAAGGGTATGGACATCAGTTAGGATGGGCCTGGTGGAAAAGAAGATGGTGTCATTCACATACATGTGTATGTGGGAGCAGAATCATGCAGGGGGAAGGTCGTTGATGAATACTGAGAACAAGATGGGGTCAATGATTGATCCTTGTGGTACTCCTGTGATTATGGGGAGTGGGGGAGGGGAGGAGTTGCCCAACTGGACAGATTGCAGTCTGTTGTTAAGATAAGATTTGAACCATCTTACGGTCAGGGGGGCTAAGCTAGCAGCCTTAAGCTTTGTAAGGAGATGGGTTGGGAGACTAAGGCAAATGCCATGGCAAGGTCTACAAAAACTGCTGCTGTTAAGTGACCTTGGTCCATGGGAGAGTGAATATGTTCCGTGATGCATACAAGGGAAGAGACTGTAGAATGGTGCTTCCAGAAGCTGGACTGAAATGGGGAAAGGAAACTGGATGCAGTAAGGAACTCAGTCAGTCTGGACTGGACAAGGGATTCCTGTACTTTGGCAAGGGCTGGGCAGAGGGAGATTGGTTGGTAGTTTCCTGATACAAAGTCATGTAGACTCAGGTTACTATACAGAACCAAGGGACAGGGCTGTTCAGCCAAGTAAAGTGAATGCTTTTTAAGGTAGTAACCCTGGTATGAAAGGGAACTTAAGTATCAGTGACTAAAGAGTAACTAATATAAGAGGTAATAAACACAGCGGATCTGATGAAGTAACGTAGGCCATGAAACATTACCCAATGAATTGTGTTGAGTAATGAAATAAAAGCGTATCATATGGATTCAATTTATGATGTTCATCCCATTTTTTCTGGAGTACTAGTCATATGTCTGACCCTTGACTAGAGAATTGACAAGGGTTGAAAGGATTCCATTTTGATAGGTTGACTATCAGTCCAAGAGAATATCTGATTTCTTAAAGATGGCATCTGGGCTGGATAGCTCAATGGATTGCCAGTGACTTACTAAGCCTATGTTTTACATATCTAAGCAACTTGTACGAATGTGGCTCAGGTATGTAGTGACCAAAATATTTCACCTCTTGGCTGTTCATCAGACTATGGGAATGAGGCATGGTGGTCTCTTCCTTTTCCAGGTGTACACATCACTGCTGTCACTAATAGCCACCCTTGCTAACAATATCACATGAGAGGCGAAGGACAGATTAAGCTTGGAATCTGATAACTCAGCATGACAGTAGCTGCCATGGATGGAAGTCAATATTGCTATGGTAATCTACAAATGAAGACCATCTTAACTGCTTGCTGTTTTGGTACACCAAGTAATATCTTTGCTATGAATACTGGTGTTGTTGACCCATATTTTGTTCTATATTAGAAATGTACGAGGAATCTGGAAGCATCTCAGTTTAAAACAGGAGTGTCCAAAGAGATAAAACTGAATTGATGACTGTCAAAAATCTGAAGAGACTGAGTTCCGTGAGACTAATAGAACACAAAGGATGGGTACTAGCAAGAGAGAAGTGGGGGAAGAGGCATTCTAATGCTTCCAATTCATCTCATTTAATGTTATAAGCATGTTTTGCAACATCTTTTACATCAGTACTACAATTATTGCATAGCTTACAGAACAGATGTTATTCTATTACTGGTGCAAAACTTTAAACTAGTCTCAGTCAATGTGAACAATATACTCAGGAAAAATGATTCTTTAAAAAAGGAAACACCATGCAGTTTCCCATTAATTCTAATACTGCATTATACAATAGGTCAGAATTAGTGGTGCCTGCATGCGTTAATTATCTATGGTGGCCATTTTCAGAAGCAAGGCTGAAACCTTTCTTATTTTGTCAACAGAAAAAAAAATCTAAATTGAACAAACCAACTGCATGAAATCAATTTTAAATGACAAATAGGTCTAGAGGTAATTACTAGCCAGTGTTATTTTTATATACTGTAGGAACAGAATGCTGTCATACAGAGTCGCAACAGATGCATCTTACTAAGTTCTAGCTACTACCCATATACAGTGTCCAATGTCTCATTCTGCAGCTTTGTACCATGTCAGGATCAATAATATAAAGATTAACACAGAAAAAAAAACTGCAAGGACACCGGCATGCTAACATTCAAAGGCTTCAGTTGTAAAGACAATGTTTGGATAGTGCTGCGAGCCCTTTACTCAGGCAAAACCCAGCATGAGTAATACTGTTCAACCAGCAATCCATAGTATTTAAAGATGGAATGTTCTGTGCCAGAGGTTTTTTCTGTAGCCGATCCTTGCATGGAGTAACGGTGATGCTCACTGGCTACTCTACCTAACAGCAGAGATTATTTTCCCAAGCTTGATCTTGTTATATGATGGTTTTTAAAGATTTCTGAAGGCTAGTCTTCTTTACAGTCACAGTCTAGCTGAATTTTTTTTTTTTTCTGTTTGGAAATTCAGTCTTTTCTCAGTATGAGCGAATTATCTCCCCCTTCTCTAAATCAACAACTGAATATGCACGCCACATCTGCAGTACTTTTACTCACTGACATCAACATAACAAAACACACTGCAATACCACTAAACATGCATGTGCAAGCTAGTTGGCTCTAGTCATTTCATTTTTTCTTTTAGTAGGATATTTCTTCAAACTCTGGGTAAGTTTAAATCTTTTTTTCCAGATGACAGTATTAATTCCATTTCCTTGTCTTGCTCTTTTGCACTCTTTAATATTCTTTTATTGGCAACTACCTCTGGACAGCTGTGAGTTTCCTTCTGTCAGACAGAAGCATGCTACTACTTTCACGGAGCTCTTGCCCAGTCTGTCATGCCTTTTAGCCCTGTGTGCATACAAGCCTCCTTCTTTCATTTCTTCTGAATGCGCTTAACTGAGACAGACATTTATTTTGATCTTTAGCTACTAAATCCTTCATTGTTTTCACTGTTGCAAATTTGCGTTCAGCTTTTGATTTGATGTCCTACCGGTTACCTTTACAACTATCAGCCAATTGGCATGTTATCCTATAAGCATCTGGGTCAGAAAACTGTTGATTGCATTCCTGGTCATGGGCTAATTTATTGATTTTTTCACTTGTATTTTGCAACACCAGGATGCAAATCCAGTAAAGTAACACATGGAACTCGTTTGCAGGAGTGTTCTGGTAGAAGAGAGGAGTTGTAGCCAAGCAAGCCAGCCAGCCATGAGTATGGATTTGTTGTTAAGAGGCTATTTAAAATATTATTTGTGAATTACACTCTATTTTTCTCATGTCACTGCACAAGGCTCCATTTAATTTCCATCTCTGAGCAATATCATTTTATTTTATTTTTATTTCATTTTTGTTGACTGGGTAAGTGCACTAGACAAATCCTGCCTATTTTCAGGCACGACCCAGGGGAGGGGGATATAGATGAATGCCAACTGACCTTTGAAACAGATTAAGCTGTTGGTATTTCTAGTGAATGAGGGGAATTTGGCCAGGACACTGGGAAATTCCCCTACTGGCTGCTGGTCAGTGGCTGGTGGGAATCTTTCTGACGTCACTAGCAGGTATGGCAGACGAGTCTGAGCAGTGAGAGGAGATGGAGGTCGGAGTTAGCACGTATCTGATAAGAAGCTATTTGTTATGTCGGAAGATGACTGCAAAGGACAGAAGGGTAGTAGTCAGCTGGAAACAGCACCGGAGACATTATCTAATTTTCTGGTTTCGGCTGGTAATATTTCAGCATACAATCAGGAGCAAATTCAAAGTCTGGAATTACCTTCAGTCTGTGAATCTACCTCGGTGCCGATTGATAACGTTATCCTGGAGTGCAACAAGGATTTGGACCCGCTAAAGGAACCGGGTCTTCAGGGGAATGTTCTTGGAAGGAATGAATTTAGTGACGGACTTCACACATCACATGTTATGCGACGGCAGTTTGGTTTATCTGACGAGGGCCAAAGCAATCGCATCCAGGACTGGTCGGAGGATGTGGCCTTATCGGAAGCAGGATGGAAGCGTTCTGAATCAGGAAAATGGATCCCGGACTTCTCATGGACCGCTTCACCGTCTTTAGTCACGCATGCCACCGATTGTCAAACACTGAGCTCAGGTACTGAAACTGTGCACAATAAATCTTTCACTAACAGCAATAAAGGGGAGGGTGGGGAGAGTATTTTGGCTTTTGCTAAGCTAAGTACCTCTGCAGCAGCCTTTGCTAATGAGAAAACAAAACCTGCTAGTATGGACACTGAATTACAAGAGCAAGGCAAAAAGCTTACAATGTCTGATTTGTTTAAAAATAAATTAGAGCAAGCACCACGTCGTAATGCTGTGAGGTTAAAATATAAAGGTGGCCTCCAAGACCATCCAGATAGATACTATATTTTTAAACAATTGTTGAAAACTTCTATGGGGTTTTGTGCTAAAGATAGTTATGCATTAATTCATATCTCAGGAGAAGACTCTTTGATATTAGTTTTCAAACTAATGCTCATATGGAAAAATTCTGGGAGAAATATTCTTTACAAAAAATACACCTTTATGGTCACCTTTTTGCTATCCCACTGACTAGGCCTTTGGTCAGATTTGTTACGATTGTGTTTAGGAATGAAGGTGTTAACGTTAGTGATATCTATCACTGGCTTCAATCGAAATGTGAGATCTTAGGTCCCCCAGAAGCTTTACTGGATACAGAAGGAATTTGGACAGGAGGCTGGAAATTTAAAGTTAAACTTTTCCAGGTTAATTCAGAGATTGTGCATTTACCAAATAGTTTTTTTTTAGGTAAGGATAGAGGAGTTTGTTTTTATGGGGGACAGCCGAGGGCCTGCTATAAGTGTGGGGACCGAACACATATTAGTAGTGTTTGTGACGTCTTAAAATGTCCTTTATGTGGTGGATTTAGCCACTCAATAGATATGTGTACAAACATTTTCCAATGTAATTTATGCAATGAAAAGGGCATCGTTTCATCAATGCCCTTGGGCTAGACGTGAATTGTTCAGAAGGTTTGGATCATGATGGGCTGTTACGTCAGCCCAATCAAACAAGAGCTCAGATGAGTTCTCTCCTCAAATTCCCCACCTTTTCTACTCCTCCACATAAATCTATGGATTCAAGTAGGACTAAAGATATTTCAGCCGCTTCTGAGGAACACCAGGCCCCAGTTGAAACCTATCTCTCAGCCTTTTGTGGTTAACAAACAAAACTCTGGTTTAACCATGCCACCCCCTTTGGAGATAGTAAAAAATAGATGTTTTACAAGAGCTTCACTAAAGCAAAATCTGGTGAACCCACTCCCCACTGAAAATTTTTTTCTACCTCTACAGGATGAGTTAAGGGATTCAGACTTAGAATCTGAAACTTCCCATATCTCAGAAATAGTATCAGATGATGAAGATAGTAAGTCCACTGAGCTTTCAAAGGATAAGAAAGGAAAAAAAGGAAAAAAAAGGAAAGTGAGCCAAAAGAATAGCATTTGAATAAGCCTATGACTTCTTTAAGGTTTGCTTCCTTTAATGTGGTAGTTTAAAAACTTTTCAAAGGCACTTATCTATCTTTACGCATTTCGTTCTCTTAAAATTAGATGTATTCTTTTACAAGAAACTAGACTTTCCTCCTTCGTGAAATTACTCACCTAAAGAAAAATGGATTTGGGGCCATCATTTTGGTCTTTTGGATCAGATGGCAGATGGTATCGTTATACTATTTGGAAATTTGTCTTTAAAATTTCCAAAGTAATAGATTTGAAACCGGTAGAATTTTAATTTTAGATTGTTCTCTGGGTGATTACTGCTTTGCTTTGTTAATATATATGGCCCTCAAACTAAAACTAGTCATATTGAAATTCTAGAAATTAAACCGCTTTTATTTACTAGAAGACACATAGTCTGGGGTTGGGATTTCAATTGTTCTTTAGATATAAAAATTCGCAAAACTTCGGGAAAGAAAATATATTGTGATACAAATGCTCTTCATAATATTGTTAAAGATGCAGGACTTCAAGATGTGTACAGAAGTCTGCATCCACAAGCCGGTGAAACTTACTATAGGTATACTTATGCGACTCGCATTGACATGTTTTTTATTTCACATTACCTACATCCTATATCTTGTTTAGTTATACCTTCGGAATTTTCAGACCATCTTATTTTGTTTTGTTCTCTTTCTTTAAAGAATTTGCCACCAAAATTATATTCCGTAATACAAAGGTGGAGATTAAATACCTCCTTTTTAGCTAATTCAGTTTATTTTTCTAAATTAGAATGGTTTTTTGCAGCAAAATCCTCCACTCTTGATTTATTTTCATCCCCTTACAAGTGGTGGTTACAAACAAAACATGAAATTAAAAAACTATTTCAAGATTGGGGTAAGAATAAAGTAAATTCCGATTACAGACAATATTTACTTCATAGAAATCAATTGTATAAATTGATGTCTTTTCCTCCTAATGACCATTCTCTATATGCTTCTCAAATTAAAGAAATTAAAAAACAGATGAGATTGTTCCAATATGACAGGGCTAAATCCTTAGATCTAGAATTTAGATTTGGTACGAAAAACTGCCCCATGTCTGATCCTTATCAAGCCTGTAAAACACGTTTAGCAGATACGTTAATGTCAGGTTTGCTTAATTCAAATAATGAGTTGATTTCTGCTGACTTGGATATGTTAGATTTTGTACAGCATCATATTCAAGAATATTTTTCATGTCCAATAACATTATCTACTGATACTTTTCCAAAACAGGATTTTGACACTTTACCTAGGGTTCCTGAAAATTTATTGCCGCTTCTAACAAAACCTATTTCTTCTCAGGAAGTGACGGATGCAATTAAGCAACTAAAGAATGGATCTTCTCCTGGGATAGATGGTATCCCAAATGAATTTTATAAAAAATGTATACTATATATGGGATTATTTTTGCCCTTGGTATTCAATTCAATTTTGTTGTCAGATATATCTTGTAAAGATTTTTCTATCTCACTAATGAAATTCATTTATAAAAAAGGTGATAAATCTCTCTTATCAAATTGGCGACCTATCTGCCTCTTAAATAGTGATTATATGATATTATCTAAATTCTTAAATAACCGTTTGGAGGAAATTGCTGAAATTCTTATACATCCTACACAAACATGTGCCATTCCGAAAAGAAAAATTCAACACAATCTTTTCTTAATTAGAGAGCTTTTTGCTAATAAAGTTCAGTTCCAGAAAATGGAATTAGTAGCGGCATTGGATCAGACTAAAGCTTTTGATGCAGTAAGTCACCCTTATCTTTATTTTGTTTTATCATCTTATGGGATTCCTAAAGTTTTTATACAATGGATATCTAAATTGTATAGTCAGGAGTTTACTATTCCGCTTGTAAATGGCTGTATTGGTAACGGAAGTTAAGATTAATAGGGTGTTAGACAAGGTTGTCCTTTAAGTCCTCTTTTATATACTTTTGTTTTAGACCCTGTTATCAGATGCATCATTTTAGATGAAACAATCATTGGTATATCCCCCTATCCGCATTTGGATAAAATCAAGGTTACAGCTTTTGCAGATGATGTGACACTTCTATTAGCTGATACAGTTTCATTGCAAAAAGCCTTAGAGATTTTTATTTTTTTTGGTCAGTTCTCAGGAGCCTCTCTCAATATACACAAGAGTTTTGTGTTACAGTTAGGTCAAATTATTCCTGACTTATCTAATTGTTTTAATATTTCTTTATCGAATGCACCTCAGAAAATTTTAGGAATATGGTTTGGGTCAGAAAATATGGCACTGTATAATTGGGAAAAGCAGCTTTTAATTGGGGAAACGAAAGTGAATCAATGGAAAAACTGGAAGTTTGGAAAGCATAAAAGGGTTATGATTATAAAAAAATTTTTATTGCCAGTTTTTATTTATATTAGTCATCTTTTACCTCCACCATTAGTCTATGAAACTAGACTATATAGTATTTTTTTTTCAGATGCTCTGAGGAAATAGGCTAAATCCAGTAAAAAGGGAGTTCACTTATCTTAAAAAAAGAGATGGAGGTCTACAGATGATTAACCCGATTATTTTTTTACATTCCATCTTTTTGTTTTCTTCCTTTCCTTTTATTTGGCAGGAAGCTTATTTACCGTGGTACTTTTGGGTTAAATCAATATGGCATAAATATTTTTTTAAATGGTCATTATTCCCTCCTAAAATTTTAGTTTCAGATGAACTTCCAAAATATGGTCTTCCCACCTTAAAAAAATTGTTTCAATGGAAAATTCCCTTACAAAAATTACGCTCCTTAAATAGGAAATCCTTCTATGAATTTATTGTATACGATCTGCAGAAAGTAATTCTAAGTTTTCCTACCTGCACCCCAATAAACATGAAATACGCTCTTTATAAACTAATGGATTTTAGAATCCCGTCTAAGATCTGGGATATTGTTTGGATTTCAGCACACGGGAGGTTGGGGGTCAGAGGAAATCTGAAATATAAACCTGTGAGTGATAGGTATTGTTTAAGACCTGGATGTATTAACATAGAAGAAAGTCAAAATCATTTTTTTATAGATTGTAACGATAGTAAAAACTTTTGGGAATTTGCAGCTCTACATTGGTGTATGCCCCATTTAAGGTCTCTAACTTATAATACTTTTGTGTTAGGTGATTATTCAGGAGTATGGGAAAAATATCATAGGAGTACTTTAAATGTTTTCTTTGCTCTTCTGCAATATTTTTTGTAGCAAGTATGTTGTCACTTTGTATTACAACAACATCATACAGATTATTCAGTAATTGTCTCTTATGTTGTAACTGAGCTAAATGCACTTCAAATAAGGGATGTAAAAAATTTTTCGAATACTAAAGTTGTTAATTTATGGAAGTTTTTTTCTAGATTTACAATACTAAAGTATTTTCCTGCTTGTATTTGATTCGTTTCAAATTATGTTCCTTTGTTTAGAGTTTTTTTTTATGATGAAATGTTCTTTAAGTGATGTTGTGTTTTTTGTTCAATAAAACTTCCCCTACACTTTTTCGATACGTGACATGGGATCTTTAACATCCATCTGAACTACCACCAATCCAGGCAGATGGAACCTTAGTTTAACGTCCTCATCTGAAAGACGGCACCTCAGAAGTGCAGCACCCTCTCATGTTGAACAGTGAAGAAAACATTGGATTTTATGTATGTCAAAGTGTGAGAGCCCAGTGTTTTCTTCATAGTTAAGAAATGTGTTCTTAGTAGACTGACTGCACTCTTGTGATGTTGCATCATCAGTAATGCCAACTTGTCTACAAAAGAGATGCAGTAACCAAGCTTCTGCTTGATTTTTAAAAGATGTTTTCAATGTTTTACATGCTACATTCATTAACTCTAGTGACAAAGTTACTTGTCTAGAATTAATCAATAAGAAACAACAGGGTGTATATTGCTGGAGCGTGTCGGGGATAGTAAACCAAGGAAATTGGGACACAATGGGAGAGGAATACCTCAGACATCAAGTAAGTGGTATTATCCCATTAATGTTGATATCCTACAGTGCATTAATGCCTCTCATGATTTTTGACTGCTATATTAATTTTTAAACTGGTTGATGTGTTTCAGAAATGTAGGTACTTTTGACCTGTTCTGTTGTGCAACAATGACACATGGTCATATGATTACATTTGATAAATTACATTCCTGGTTCATGTTACCCATTTTATGATAACCTTTAAAGAAAGCAGTTAGGGAATAGTACATTCTCACCAGTACAATGTGAGAAGGGCCATGAAGTAGAACACTTTGCCACTTAAAATAGTGCTGTCACACAAGGGGAATTGCGATTATAAGCAGAAATTCATATTACAGTAGATGCTGCCTATTGACCGAGCTGTTCTTGTAAAAGAGATTTGTATCTCAACAAGAAATTCAAATAACAGTAATAATAAAATTAAAAATAACAATAGTGTCAGCCTTCAGAGAGTCAGTATAGCTGAATGGGTAGAGTGCATAGCTGGGAACACAGAGACTCAGATCTGAATTCCACCATTCCTAGAAAACACAGGGAGGGTCACTCTGTGGAAACTGGTTGCTGCAGCTGAAGAAGCAACATGCTCCAGCATGGCACAGATGCATTGCATTGCACCTGTGGAGAGAACAAATGCCAAAGACTGAAGTTTGATGAAGTGTAAAAGGTGCAAACTCACATTTTATAGAATCCAAATGGTAGCCTGACTGGAGGTGATCCAAGCACCAAAATCACTTACACAGATCAAAGCAGAAGTGAGCCAAAAGGTGCAGGGTGTTCTGCTTATCTCCAGTTGTGGCTATCCTATCATTTAGATCAACTAATGACAATAACATTTGAGTTCATATATTTGAAAGTAAGAATTTTTTATTATTATTGGGGGGGCTTCTTTTCTTCAGTGTGCTGCATTATGTTTATGTTGAATCCCTTGACTGACATTTATTTACGGTGTGATCTTGAACAAATCACACTATACAGTATAGGCTAAACCTCCTCTCTTACATTGTCTGTTTCACATGTCATTGGCTACATAGAGCAGTTCAGAAAGCTAGCAAAATTCAAGCATCCTTGGGTGCTGATCCCAGAACATGGGTGAAGAACAATGTCTGCTTAAAACTATGCAGACAGACCATCTAATGTACGGTATTTGTGATCTGGTGAAAACTGCTGTACCAGCTTTCATAATCCTGATGACCCATGCTTGGATAGAGTTTTCATAGAAACACAGCAACATAGTAGGTTAATGTAAGAGGGGACACTGGGCTCCTTAATGTTCAATCTACATGCTTTATAAGTTGGGATAAAAAACATTCATTATGAAATGGGTAAAAAGAATGTTGATTCCTGACTGGCCAACAGGTACATTCAGATGGGCCATTATCTCAGCATAACAGCCTGGCTAAAAGTACTTCAAGGAAAATATGTTTAAAAATACGTCCAATTTAATAAAATATACCTATTTTATAATCGTAATAAGGCACTCCAGGGGTTGCGTTATGGTGGGTTAACAGCCTTTCTTGGCTGGTGGAAGCATCAGCCCAACCAAGGCAGGTTGTTATCTTACTATAACATGTCCCCTATCATGCCTTATTGCTTAAATACAAATATGTACTAATTATTTGGCAAGTTAAAAAGATGGGCTTTCTGTTCCACATGTTTTCTAATTTTTTTACTGTGATGTGGTTCATAGTAGGTGATGTGGCTCCTCCTGTGTAGTATATAAGCAGAACTTATTCTGCACCAGTGCTTGGGGTTTAACAACCTGACACAGGCAATGCAGGAATTTTGTTATAGCAGTATTTTGAACTACTATACTCCGTGTAGTTAATAACATGTGAATCAGTTACTCTTAGGGTTGGCTACAGAACAATCTGCATGAGGGCATTGGTCTAGTGGCCATGGCAGGGCACCATCTCTGCACATATGGAGAATGCCACACCATTCAGAAACCCTCCAACTCCAGTAGCCAAGATCACCCCTTATAATCCCAACCTTTTCCGCAACCTGACCTACTGTATGTGATTGGATAAGCTGAGAGGCAGGGGGTTCAATCACACTCAGTGGCATGACTCAAGTCAAGTATAAATGGTTTTAGGCCCAGAAAAGGTGCAGCAGTTATGCGGGGTGTAGGGGGGCTCAAATAATTGTTCTATGCCTGTCTTCCCCAACAACACAGAGTGTTTGGGACCCCATTGGGCCCCATACATGTCACCAGTACTTTTTTATTTTAAAATGATGATTTGTTTTAATGGTAATATGGCAGCCTTGGCTGATATGTCAAATGAAAGAGGTGCACCCTTTTAAATGAGCTGTATGTCATAATGGATTTATGTCATCTAGTCTTCCTTATTAGCAAACAAACTAAACATAAACAACATTATGTCTCACTATTTTCTTGTTCGGCTAAGCAGGCAGTTCACATTCTAATAGTTTGTTCTGGTCGAGTTCTGCATCTTGGGCATCCTAATTCTACTGCAAGGAGTTTGGTGATTGCAGTCTGCGGTAGCCAGTGCACATGAATTCTGGCTACAAGTTATGTTTGTGAATTAGCTTGGAAGGTAGAGAAAGAAGGGCATGCTACAGTATGAGTAAACTGAGAGTATATCAGACCGATATGTGGATCAAGACACTAATCTGACATTTTCTGCACTTAAAGGGAAACAGTTGGCATTAAGAGCTCCACACCCCAGTTTTTTACTTACTGTGTACTGTAGTATAGTTGACTGCATCAGATTCATTTTACTTATTTCCAGGCCGACATCTTCTGTAACTACAAATCCCAGAATTCCCTGAAGCTGATGTCAGAGCAGGATCGTAGCAGTGGAGATTAGTAGTGCCTGCAGTGCATGTTGTAGTTTATTTAAGCTTTGAACTTTTGTTTGCTGGTCCCACTGTACTCCTTAGGCTAAGTACATTCACAGAGGACTGCACCTAGCTCCAGGAGAAAAGCAGGACCAGAGAACATCTGCTCTAAACTTATAAGAACTGTAACATGTACTGCAGGCTATTGAATCTCCCACTGCATCTGTTCTGCTCTGATGTTAGCTTCTGGGGATTCTGGGACTTGTAGTTACATAATATGTCAGGTTGGAAATAATATTAGTTTGATGCAATTACTATACTACAGAAAACAGTAACTAAAATATGTTTTTGCACACAGAGTGCACATTGAGAACAGCCTCCACTTTGGTGTGGAACTCTGAGTGCAGGTTGTTCTCCTTTAACCAGCTAAGCTTTCCTTACTCTCCCTCGCTCAATCTCATTACACTTTTCCTGCACATGCTTAATGTCTGCTGCTAATTGTTCATGGCTTGCAAAGCACTCTGGGATACAATATTAAGAAAGGCCCTGTATAAAATCCAACATGTTTCCTTTATTTATTTGTGGTTCAATCAGCAGGTAACATGAAAACAATCAATCCTTCACTGTTTTAAGCTTCTGCCTCCAGTGTTGTGTGTTCCACAATGTTGACTCTGCTTCTCACAATTTAGGGTCAGTGTCTCCACATTTGGACAATAAACACTTAAGAGGTAAGATGAACCTTTAGATGTTCAGGGAAACCCAGAACACAAGACATTTAAAAGCACTCCAGGATGAAGAAAAAGAAGATCCTTTGATCCTCTCTTTATTTTTTCCTCATGAAGGAAAAAAAACAGACTGGAGCTGAAAGCTGATAGCATCGCTATGTGACTAGCATTTTAAACAACATCATAGAATGCTACAAACATAACAATAATAAGTATTCAACCCTCAAATCCATGAGAGCTGTTTTCTCTACTTCTCCCCTTACTCCATGGGGTGACCCACAGCCTGTTTGTTCTAGCAGTTTCTCTAACCACTATGTTCATTAAGGCAGCAGTTATGAAACCCTCTATTTATGTTCTGCATAAAGGAAAAGAGACTGACACCGCAAAGTATGTTAGTAACTGCTTGCCTTACCCTTTCTCCTTTATTTGAGTGAATAAAGCAAACTCAGCACAGAAACTCAAGTTTTGTAAATCAGCTATGACAACCCAAAAGCCTTCTTTGAAATAAATATAAACTATGTCATAACATCACTTGCATTAAATAATTTACATTCCCGAAGTGTTGAAATCTAATGCAAACACTAAACTCTGCAACCCCTCCCTACTAAAAGAGGGAGATCACTTGACATGTACTCACTGCTTTCACTGTTTTTCATGATCTATTCCCTTACCCAGCTGCTACTCAAGAAAGATGTGCTCTGTTGGGTTAAATGAGTATAAACATATGCATATTTATATAGATGAATCAAAATGACTATAATGTAATCATGCATGATGTGCATAGATTGGAATCTCAGTTCCCACCCTCCCCTTCTACCAAAGGTGACAGCATTCTTCCATGGATCTCATTCCTCATGAATAAGATCCACTAATAAAAGCTTCTTCATCCAAGAAAGGGCAGAATAGCAGCTGGGATGCTCAAAGGGAAGGGAGGAGCTTTTATTGTTCCAAACCAAGTGCAAGTCTAGATGGACACCTCCCTTGCTCCCATGGAGGATGAAAATCTCTCAGGGGAATCCCATCCATGTGCTCCTCTCCTATCTAGCAGGCTATAAACATTGTAGGACTAAACAAAAAGAGAGTTGCTTTAACCCATCCAAAACAGACAGGTTTTATTTTTGAAGTTAACATTTTTTTTATTAAATATAAAAAAGGTACATACATGCATAGATACATCAGATATAACCTTTGATTGTAGATTAATTGGCATACAGTTTACAATAAATAGAATACCAGGTAAACATGTCATATAGTATCACATCCTGAAGTTGGACAGAGTCAACCAGCATGCTGTTGTGTTAATCTAGGTTTTATTTCATAATATAAAATTGTTTTCACTATTGTAAATGACAACGCTGCCTTTGTATTTGTATGGTGTATTATGACTAAAACTCTTGATTCATCTTTATATATTTGTTTGTATATGTGCAAACCTTATTGTGATGTTAATCAATGAACAATAAAAGGTACCCTGACACCTCAATCTTGTGTCCTTATTGTTGCTTAAAGCATTTTCTTTTAAGGTTTAAGGTGTTAAGCATTATGTGCTATTTTAACTTCTATGTAAGTAGAGTCAGAATATCACCTTTATACATGTTCTGTACCTTATGCAACTTTTACCCATTATTTGAATGAAACTGTGTGGCCTGTACTTTATGTCTTTTAGGTAGTCCAGATATCTATGTAAGTAGCACCTGTCAAATGCCAAATGCCAAAACTTCTACATTCTACTAATAAGACGTATAAACTATGTACAATGGATGCAAGTGGTTAAGTGAGATGCTGATAGCCTTGTTTGGTGACTATTATAAGCTCTGTTGAGAAGCCTGTAGAGGTATCATATCATGGATGTGGTAGGCAGAGGGGGTGCCCATGAGTTACCCAGTGCTCTGTACTCTGCAGGTGACAAAGTGGATCATATGCACTTTGTGGTTACCCTATGCCTGTTCTTGGGTGCATAATCGAGGAATCTCTGGAGACTGGGATTGAAGAGTGATTAGGTTGTATATAATGGAAAAATGGTGCCCAGGTCTTGTCATATTTTGCTAGGGTGTTGGAGGAGATGTGGGACAGTCTTTTGTATTTTGCTAGCACAGTAATGTTATCTAGCAGTTCTTTAAGGGTGGGAATTGTTGTGGATCTCCATTTACAAATGTTGAGTCACTTGACTTGTACACTAAAAAGGATCAGGAAATCCCATTGACTTTTCGAGAGATGAATGTCTGCAATAGAGGCCTTTGAGCCTAGTAGATATAAGTCTGCTACTAGCGAGAGCTTAGTATTTAAGATTTGCTGTAGTAAGTTGTGAGCTAGATTTGACATATCTATAATCTTAGGGCATGGCCATAATATGTGGAAAAGATCTCTGTGTATATTACCACATCTCTAGCATTCATCTGAGTTTATTATGTTTGCTGAGAATAAAGCTTATGGTGTTCTATACCACCAGTGAAGTACTTTATTTTGGGTAAGTCTGCTGTGGGTGTCTCTAATAGGTTTATGTGCAGCTACCCAGCAGGAGTCCCATTCATTCTCTGGTATATCTCCACCTAAAGCTTGCTCTCATTTTCATTTTGCTTTTTTGGTTTGATCAGGAATTTTATCTTGTAAGATTGAATATATAAGGCTAGTTCTGCCTTTGTTTTTTGTTAATAAGATATGAAGTGGATGTGGATTAGGTAAACTGTGTAGTTGTTTAACCTTCTTAATCAGGGGAGCTGTAGCATGTCTGATCTGCAGAAATCTTATTTTGGTAAATCGTATCTTTTTTGCAGTTTCTGGAAGGATTCCATATCTGATAATCCTGGTATTAGTAGATCCTGTAATGTATGAATCCTTTCCTTTTCCCAGGTTTTCCAGCGTATTGATTTCTCCTCTATCTTAATGTTGTTGGCACCCCCTAGTCGATTATATTTGGGGTGTGCTAGGTCTTTTTTATTTAGTTTCCCTAGATTTTACAGGTGGTTATGGATGATGTTATTGTAAGTAGTGAGGTGGGGGTGTTGGTTTGGATTCCTATAGATGTATGTGGTAGGCTGAAAGCCCTTTATCAGGGATGATTTTATTGTAGACCACAGTGGGGGCGGATGTCTTGATACCTCAAACCATCTTAAGGTTTGTGTGGCTTTATATGCCAGGTAGTAGCCATTTATCCATGGTAGTCCCCATCCCCCTTTGGTCCAATGTGTTCTCAGTTTATTGCTGCTGAATCTTGGCTGCTTCCCTTCCCAAATATAACTTCCTAAGAGTTTGTCTATTCTAGTGAACCATGATTCAAGGATTGTTATGGGTACATGTGAGATTAGGTATAAGATCTTTAGTGCAATAATCATTTTTAATGCCTCTATTTTCCCCACTAGTGAGAGTTTCAGTGGTTTCCATCTTTCTAGATCTGTCTTTATCTTGGTAATAAGTGGTTCCAGGTTACTGTCTATAATTTTTGGTAATTTAACTGTGATTTTAATTCCTAGGTGCATTATGTGGTCCTTTGCCCATCTCAGATTTAGAGCTGTAAAGTGGGGTTCTAGGCATAGTTTGTTAAGTGGTATAACTTCAGTTTTACTTTGATTTATTTTTAGTCCTGACAGGTTAGTGAAGGTTTTTAGTAACTGTAGCAGTGGACGCCATGAGTTATGTGCATCTTGCAGAATAACTAAAGGATCATCTGCGTACATTAGTGATTTGATCTCTATATCCCCTGTCCTTACCCCCAGTATGCTCTGGTGCTCCCTAATGGCCTCTTCTAATGGCTCTATGGCTAGGATTAAAAGGAGTGGTGAGAGTGGGCAGCCCTGGCGAGTCCCTCTCCCTAGGGTGAAAGGTGTTGATAGAGTGTTGTTTGTCAGAATACATGCCTTAGGGTTGACATATATAGCTCTGATCATATTGATGAAATTTGCTTTAAAGCCCATTTTTTGCAACACAGTATATAAGTAGTGCCACTCCACTAAATCGAAGGCTTTTTCAAAGTCGATAGCAAGTGCAGCTGCCAGAGTGGGAGAAGAGAATGATAACTGCATTATGTCTAGTAGGATTCTCATTTGATCAGAGCTATATCTTCCTTTGACGAAGCCCACCTGGGAGGGGTGTATTAGGGAAGCAATGAGCTTTTCAAGGCTGGTCACCAATATCTTAGCCTAAATGTTGCTGTCCACTATTCTAAGCATGATAGGCCTATAACTAGTGGGTAGTTCCTTGTCTTTCCCTGGTTTGGGGAGAATTGTTATGGTTGCCTCACACATTGTAGGAGGAAAAGTGCCTATTTCTTTTGTTCCTGAGAAGAGTCTCTGCATGAGTGATGACACCATTTGGGCTTGAGCTTGGTAAATCTCTGTTAGTAACCCGTCCACCCGGTGCTTTTTTTTCTTTGATGATACAATGGCAGTTTTTATTTTGTCACTTGTGAAATTTTGATCTAAGGCTATGGCCTGTGCTGGGGTTATTTGGGGGTGGTTAAGCTTTTCTAGGAATGCTGTGAGGGCCTCAGTATTATTGTTCATAGATGAGGTGTATAGTTGGGCATAAAAATCTTTCATTAAATCATTAATTCCTTTTTCTGAGTGTTTTACTGTTCACATCTCTGAGGGTATTTATGTGTCTCTTGGCCTGCTGTTTTTCTTAGTCTGTAGGCCAATAGTTTCTCACATTTTTCCCCTTCCCAATATTTGTGCTTAAGCTTCATAATCACCAGTTGTACTTTCGTAGCTGTCAGGGAATTAATTTCATTCGTTATTTTTAACATTTCTTTGTACAGGGAGGACATTGGTGAAGCCTAGGGGTGTGATTTATATTGTAGCTATAAAGCTATCTGCTAATTTTCCATATCTGTAAGTTCCTGATTTCTCTTCTTGCTCCTGAACCCAGCATAAGAGATGATGTTCCCCCTCCTGGTAGCCTTGAGTGCTTCCCATAAGGTGGCTGTCGAGACATCTCCGGTGTTGTTTATTTTGAAAAAGTCCTCGGTGGCTCTGTTGAATGAGGGATTGAATTATGGATCTAGTATAAGTAGGGGATCCATTCTCCAGTTAGTTGATCTGTGGCTTACTGGGCCATGTAGTATATCTAATTGAAGTGGAGCATGGTCCAATATGATGAGAGGTTTGATGGATGATGCTGTTATCATATTAGTGATTTTAGGAGAGATAAGCCACATATCAATTCTGCTATTAGTTCCATGTCTGCTTGAGTGGCATGTATAGTCTCTAATTGCCGGGTTCAGTACTCTCCATGCATATGAAAGTGCTATGTCTGACATCCATAGTTTGACTGCTCTAGCGGCCGTAGTATGAGGTTCAATGGTACCTCTACTTCTGTCTATATCTGCCTCTAGTACCAAGTTGAAATCCCCCCTAGCACCATTGGGACATTTTTATCATTGAATGAGGCTGTTTGAGCAGCTAGGTTATGAAATAACTGTGGGGAGCCTGTGTTAGGAACATACATGTTCCCAATCACAAGTGGACCCAGAGGTGTCCAGAAAAGGGCTAAAATCCATCGGCCTTTCACGTCATATTTAGATTTTGTTAGGTTCCATGTTAGTGATTTATGAATAAGAATCAAGAGCCCCCTGGCTTGGATTGGAATGGGCTATGAACTTCTAGCCCCAATCATTCTCTAACTAGCTTACTGTATTCATCATAAGATAGTTTTGTCTCCTGCAGTAGTGCTAGTTGTGAATGTAGTTTTTATGTTGGCTTGCACATGCGCAAGCAATATCTTGTGGTATTAGCACATTTCAGAGGTGTGTCAGTGTTTTCGCCAATGCAGGGGACACTTTAGTGGGTGCGTCCCTCTGCTGTCAATCAGTGAGCATGTTGGCGATGACAGCAGTTTCAAAGAGAGGCACATCCTTGAAAGAAATCTTCCACTCCAATGAGGTGCAGTTTTGTCATCGCAGCAGCATATGACAAGACTCCGGTCATGCACATTACAGTGCACAGTAATGCGCATGGCCAGAGTTACGAGCATGGCAGGAGTTACGAGCAGTTGCTTGGTGTGCCATTCCTGGTGAAACATTTCAATAAATTAATAAATCAGGTCCTGGTGCAGCATTCCACAATGACAGCTCCTGCTGCTGACCACACACACTCCCACAAAGCCAACATCAGGGGTGCCCAATCCCTGTGCCAGCATACATACCCCACCAGCCACATTGTGGCACACTAGGAACCCACCACTCCGCACCCCCTCTCACCCATACCAGAAGTCCGGGCACTGTGATCTTCTGTGGACTGGGACACATCTGCACACTTAGAAACATAGAAACATAGAAGTTGAAGGCAGATGAGGACTGCAAGACCCATCCAGTCTGCCCATTATTTCTACCTTATGAATGTGCCATAGGCCTGTACTCTTTCAATGGCCTAGCTATTCGTACTCATCTGTATTGCTCCCTTATGCCTATCCCATGCCTGACTGAAGCCCTGCACTGTCCCATGCATCTTCAAAGCCAAACTAAGAAAAGAGGAATCAGGTAAGCACTTTATAATGGGACTCAATGTGGGGTTTCAACTTAGGCTGATATAGCAGCCATTTTTAGGAATTTTGGCACCACATTTTTAACATGGGGTTATTTGGACTCCACCTCATGATCACATGACTGTCATTTTCTTTCTCTGTCCCGAAAGGTGATTTTCTGGTCACTGCATTGAATGACCTTTCAGGACTGATTAACAAAATGACAGTACCATTGTTCATGAGGTGGTGTCACAAAAACCCTATGTTGAAAATTTGGTGAAAAAATTCCAAAAAATGACTGCGTTATGGGCATATATTGTGCATTTTCTATGCATGCTCGTAACTTCGCCAATTTTTAATATTTTCTCTCCCCATTTTGAACATTGCCATTTTTAACACCTCCTTATGAACAGTACAGCTGTCATTTTTCACATCCTGCCCAAAATGTGTTTTCACACCTATGGTGCAGAATGGCACGGTCACTGTGCCAAATCACCTTTCAGGATTGAGTAAGGAAATGATAGTGGTACTGTGCATGAGGTGGGGTCTCAAAAAGCCCATTTTGAAAATCTGGAGTGAAAAATACCAACAAATGCACAGTGCATTAAGATTTCCAACCATTATGTTTACCGTGTAGAGACTGACAGGTGTCGGGGTGTGGCTTGAGTTTGTCAGCCATAATGCTCACAGTACTCTACTCCTACCCTATAGCCACTGACAGGCATCAAGGTGTGCCTTGGGGTCTTCAGCACTAACGTTCATCCCATTCTCCTATATTGCTCCCACCTCAGCTTATTTCCTTATGGAATGGGGTAAGCATAAGGGCCAAAGACCCCAAGGCATACCGCAACACCTGTTGCTGTCTGCAAGGTGGGGCGAGGTGGAATGGCTTAAGTGTTATGGCCGTTATTGTGCCTTACATGCATTATAGCTCCATTTGCATATTTCAGTTTGAATATCAGGATTTTGCACCTGGCATAACTTGGATGTTCTGGCGCAGTTCCCATTTCTGGTATTCAGACCTGTATGGGGGATGCATCAGTGCATCGTATTTGTGCTGCCCATATATTTTGATATATTCAAAAGGGATGTGCCATTGCTCATCTCTTTTGAATATATCCCTTTGTTGCTTCAGCACAACTCAGTTGTGTGGAGCAACCACATACACCATTGCCAGGTGCACTTTTAAATATCTCGCCCGTAGTGTATAACTTTAGCCAATACTGTCTGGACTTTTTTTCAGTTTATGATTTGTAGGGAGAGAGAGATAGAGTAATACAGGGAAGAATAGCTTCTTCATCAAATTGAGGTTGGACATGTCTCTTACTGTACTCTTGGGTTTAGGTACCAGAACATAACAGAACATAACCAATCAAAGAACAGCATTTTGTACCTATGTCTGAGCCTTAGGCACTTTGTGACATAATCCCCCTCCCCCCTTTTTTTTGGTCAATGCAAAAGGAATATGCCACATTGTCAAAAGCTCTGGGTCAATTTTAGTGGAGGTCTGCAGTCTGCCCTTTTGCACTGAGATGCAATAACTGTTTTATATTTGGGGTGACCCTAAAACAGTATACCAGGAGTAGGTTTCAATGAGACAAGCCCTGTTAGCTCAGGTGGTGTCATATATGAGAAGGCTGACTAAGGCTAGCTCTGCCTTCATGATGTTAAGAAAAGTGACATATGAGGGACCTATGAGGGAGGATCTAACAACTTAGTCATTTAACCAGCATAACCTACATAACATCTTTTGGGATGAGATGTTAAACTGAGGTCCCATCTGCCTGTTCTGGTGGTATTTCATGTGGATGTTAAAGATCCAATGGCACTTCTAGAAAAGAGTAGGGAAATGTTTTATTTAAAACCAAAAACACACATTTACAGTTTGTACATTATTACTTAAAAAAACACATTACATACCAACCTCTTCACTTTTACCCAATCCCAGATATTTCTTTCCACATTTCTTTTGCTGTTTCTTCACCAAATTTCTCACTTTCTTACTGATATAGTCTATCTATTTTATGTTGAATCTTAAACAATACATCTTGCATTGATGTTTCCTTGTTCTGCAAAACCTTTTGACATCTATTCTGTCAAATTACCCATTTACGTATTGCTAATATAAAATATATTGTATGCTTATTTGTTTTTCCCCATGCTTCAGGTATTTGTCCGTACACTAAAATCTCATACATCATATTTTTGAAATATTGCATCCCCCAAAAGTTTGCCAATGCATTCCAGAATGGTTTTATAAAAGTACAATCAAAACGCAGGTGTCTCATACTTTTTTCTTGATTTCCACAATTCACTTCCCCGCAGATCCGTACTTCCATTTACTTGTGTTTCTGGTTCCCTTTAACATTTAGCTTTCCATGACTGCACATCCATACTATTTCCCTCATTTTTTGATATTCTTTTTTCCAAAGTAGCTTCTAATATTTGAATAGTGCTTATGTCTCTCTCTACTTTAAACACTGGTGACTCAAAATAATTTCTTTCCAGTATACTTTTATAGACTTGTTTCCTATTTTCCTAACTAATATTTCTATTGTTACCCCCACACTGCATTAGATATTTTCTACTGATCTCCATATACCAAGGTATTTCATGTTTCCCTTTTATATTTCCTTTCTTTCCTATATTATACAACATAATAGGGCTCCATTTCTGTACTAGGGATATCCATATTTTCTTGTCACCTTTCAATATCGGTACTATATTTGCATAAAAAATATATTTAAGTAAAATACTATTAGCTGTATCACATTTAGACCTCCTTCACTTATAAGTCTATATGTAATGCCTGTCTTAACTGGATTTAGTTTATATCCCTATAACAACTGAAAAAACAGACTACTGTTTTGGTTTGCATCTGTTGCGGTACTGGATATACATATGCCACATTAAAAAATATTGGTAATATGAAAGTTCGTAATAAATAAATTATTTTTTCTTTCATCATTCTCCACTCTCTCCACCTGTTTATCTTATTTTGTGCTGTACTATATTTTTCTTCCCAATTCAGTTGTATAGCAGCCTTTCCTCCAAAAAGTATCCCCAAAATTCTAATATTACCTTCTACAATCTCTAGTGCACCTTCTTTTTCTAGGTTTACTTTCCCTAATGGATATATTTTGCTTTTTTTCTTTATTTTTATGCCTGTGTATTGACTATTATTTTCAACTACTTCTATCAGTTTTTTTCCTGCCTCTTGATCTTGTACTAGAACCACACAATCATCTGCATATGCACATGTTTTCTTTAACTATTGTTCCTGCCATTTAATATTTCCTATCATCCTGTCATTCTCAAGTTTTCTAAGAAGAGGTTCCAGACAAAAAATATATAACAAAGAACTTAATGGACATTCTTGCCTAACTCCATTTTTTATAAACATGGGAATTCCTAAGTGACCATTCACCATTGGCCTTATCTGTGCTTCTGTATACAATATTTTTATTAGTTTAGTTACATTTTCTGGAAAATTATATTCTTTCAGTGCATCTCACATATAATTATGTTCTATTACATCAAAAGCTGTCTCCTGGACCAGCACATATAAATACCCTTCCAATTTTTGCTCCTGACCTTCATTTATAATCTCTCTTATGTATAATAAATTTTGTTTTATATCTCTACCTGACACAGCACACATTTGTGTTTGCATAATTAGTTGATTTGCAAAGCCCCTTACCCAGTTCTTTATTTTTTTTGCTAATATTTTGTAATCTGTTGTTAACGGGGTAATGGGTCTGCAGTTTTTAATATTTGCTTTGTCCCCTTTTTTATATAAAAAAAAAACAGTTACTCCTTGCTTCATAGTTTCCATTAATTGTCCTTCTTCAAGCATTGCATTATACACTTCTGTTAACATAGTAGCAACTTGATCTTTGTAAATTTTATAAAAGGTGTTAGGTATGCCATCTATGCCAGGGGTTATGTTCATGGTTAATGTTTTTATTGCCTGCCTAACTTCATCATCTTTAATATTCCCATTTATTGCCTTAGCTTCTGTCTTCTTGAATTTTGGCACCCTTGCTGTTTGAAAAATCTTCCTTTACTTTACCTATTGGCTTTTGATATTTCTGTTTTAGAAATGCTTGTATTACACCTTTTATGGTTCCTATATCTGTTTGTAAAGTGCCTGTACTCTCCCTTAATTCATACATTACCCTGTCCTCAATTCTCTCTTTGTTACTATTGAATGGATTAGTATGCTATTTGGTCCCTTGAATACCACTGTTAGGTTTCATTATGAGATTTTATTATATCAATAATTTCTAATTTTTTTCTTTAATTTCCTCTATTTGTTGCGACTCATCCACTTTCTTTTTTCCTGTATTATGATCAGCTTATATAATTTTGCCCTTAGACTTAAATATTTCCCATACTTCATTGTTTCTGCTTTTTGTCCTTCTGCAATCATCAGTTGTTTTATGTCCCACTTAGTGTCTTCCCACCACTCTAGTATGCTATCATACAGTTCTTTTACTGTTTGCTTTGCCTCTAAAAGCTCCTTTATTTCTCCCCCACACTTTTCATCTTGCAATCTTTCCACATTCAACCTCCAGTACCCTCTACCAAATTTCATTCTGTTTCCTATGTCCATACTTATTTTACAGCCATATGATTTGATATTTCTATCGGTATCACCCTAACAGCTTTAATACTTATTCTCTTTGATATCATCCAGAATTGATTCTTGTTGATATTCTGCCTTTATAAAAGATATGTTCTCCTTTCCTCCCTGCTATCTTATAGGCATCTTCTAGTCCTGCATTATGTAATATTTTCCTGAAGAAGTTTGAGTCACAGTATACTTTTGTAGTTTTCTTCCCCTAAATCAGCTTTAGTTAGGCCACGGTTGAACCCCCATATTACTGACTTGGAAGTGTGTAAATATGGTTCTATAATGCCCATTATCTTATTTCTTTCTGCTTTAGTTTGTGGGTTATAAATAACTATTACCCTTAAGGTTGTTTTTTTTTAATTACACCATCTATAATAAAAGCTCTTCCAACGTTTAGTTTAGTTTAGTTTAGTTTATTAGTCTAGGAATTAATACCTTTGAGCCAGGGCTCTTTTACAAAGGTTCCACGTCACAAAGAACATTTAACAAAGCACGATACACATTACAGGTAAAACCAGACAGGAAAGTTACATCATAAATTTGCTATTAACAGTTTAAAGGCAGTAACGTTTTAAGTTTCATAGAAAAACAAGCTATAACAGGTTCAAGTGAGTAGACATTCGAGGTTCAGGAAACTTCCAGGGAGAGGGTCATCATTTGGTGCCAAAAGAAGGCTAGAGAGGAGGGAAAGGTGGTGAGGGACAGTAAGTGAGAGGGGACAGGAAAAAGGGGGGGGAGTGAGTTTGGGTGGGAGACAGGAAGTAGTAGAGGTACCAGAGGGTTCATTAGTCAGGGAGGAAGAGGCCTCAGATGTGAGGATGGACATGAGGAGTAGTAGTCTTTATCTAGCGCAATCACAGGCACTGGATCCACTATTTTCAAGATTTGTATCTTATTTGACATAAAAGCCACCCCACCAAACATCTCTCTCTTCCCCTATTGACCATGCTTGCCTTAGTTCCTCCAAAGTATGCAATCTAGTATCTTGAAACACAACAATATCACTTTTTAGTAGACTTAAAATTTTGAAAGTGACTAATCTTTTTTTCTTATGTTTGATATTATTCTCATTACTTGTTATACAGTTTAACTGATTCATCAGTTTTTAGCATTTGTCCTTTGTCCCTCAGCCTGTATCTCTGAATTTTTTCCTCTTCTTGGATACTTGTGTGTCGGTTGTATCCCCTTCTTCTGTCCCCTCTAAGTCTGAGGAGTCTGTGCTTGTTTCAATAGAATCTTCCTCACCTGTAGCCCATTCTTAGTCTTGTAATAACGTAAATCTTTTCATTAATTGTACTCCTTCCCTGTCTTTTTCAAGTACTGTTTTCTGTTTAAACTGTTTTTTCTGTTTAGACCTTGTCACCATGATCAATTTTGGTCCCTTTGATGTTTTATTTCCTTCTGTTTTCTCATGCACTTTCCCCATTTCCCTTGCATTTCCATTCTCTGGCCTTTTCCTGTTCCTTCCTCCCTCCCTCTGTATGTGGAGAGGGCATTTGAGCTTGACCTTTTGCCCCTGCTTCATTTTTTCCTTCACCTCTTTATTTTGTGTTCTATCTTCATTAAATGCCTCAATCACTACTCTCTTCTGCTTTCCTTTTTCCTTCTGTGCCAGTGCCAGATACACATCTTGCTCTGCTCTTTCTCCAGGGTCTGGGCTATTATGCAAGGCTCAGAGGCAAACCAGGTACATGTGCCCTTCCTCTTCATATAGGCTACATTTCATTGTATTCTTACATTCAACCCCAAAAATGTCCAAAGTTCCCATATAGTCCACACTTAATTTTTTCACAGGCATTACTTAGGTGCCCTCTTTCCCCACATCTATAACAGGCCTGAGGCTGCCCTGCATAGAATAAAATTCCTCTATCCTGGCCCAAAATAAAAACAATTTGTTAGATGCTGTATTTCCCCCCATCTTGCTGTTTCAAGGTAATTTTACATTTCCATCCTCCCATCCACAAGCACTCTTCATTCTACTCTATGCTGATGACGCGGTACTGTATTGGAAACACCCTCAACCGAGTGCCCTCCAACTGACCCTTCAGGGTTTTTTCTGGGAGCTAGAGAACTGGTTCACTGAACTTTCGCCGCCGCCTGATCATCAACTACAAAAAAACTAAGTCCATGATCTTTGCGCATCGCCAAAGCCCACATAGTCAGTCGGCACTCCTAATTAAGAACACACTAGGTGCCCCACTGGAACATGTAACAAACTTTAAATATCTGGGTATCACACTAGACAGCTCCCTCTCCTACCATATTCACATCCAACTTCTCTCCTCAGCTGTCAACGCTAGAGTGGGCATCCTCTACAGATTCAAGCACTGCCTACCCACACAGGGCAAGCAACTTGCAGTCACCTCCTCCATCCTCTCCCTAGTTGACTATGGGATAGTTATATACGGCTTAGCAGAACCCATCACGCTAAGCAATATAAACACTGCCTTGAATAAAGCCTGCCGCCTAGTCACAGGCAGTGACAGACTAACCCACACCTGCGATCTTTATACTTTGGCTGGTTGGCTAAACTTCCAACAAAGACTAAAGTACCACACCTGCATCCTCGCAAAAAAGATACATCTTCAGCTAGCCCCCATCGGCCTACTCCCCATAATCAGTGCAGCACCCCTCAGGCGCAATAAAAGACTCACAGCAAACTCATCATTTCTGGTCCCCCTTTGTAGAACATCCCTTGGGCAAAGATCCTTCTGCTACCATGCCCCTCTCTGGCTCAATACGTTACCACCCCCACTATCCCAGACCCATAGCATCTCGCTATTCAAAACAGGCCTCAAAGCTCAACTACTTGACAGTGCTAAATGTGACTGTGGCTAACGCTACCCACCCTATTTGCTTCCAAACCCTCCACATTTCTGGACACAGGGTCTCTCTAGACCCCATGAATCAGCATCCTACAAGTCTCTGTCAAGGGATTCCAAGAATGCCGCCTAATACCTCACCGGTTAAATAAGTTCAAGCCTGGACTGCTCTGTCAGTACTGTTACTGAAAATACTGCCTGTTTATGTATGTCTTTGACTGTATTTGTTTACCCTCCACCCCTTGTAACCAACGTGGAGCCTTTGCAATAGAGTCTGTGACTCAAAGGATTGTAATTCCGATTGTATTCAATAAATAAAAAAAAATAAAATATTGGTTCTGGTGGCCAATGTACTACACACCTCCGTTTTAACAAAAAGGTTATATCCATCATGTTTCCTCCTTCATTCCTAAATAACACTGTCACAATTTTAAAAGCTGGCATGGGTAATGGTATTGCCAAAAAATCTTTTGACAATGCTGTGTGTTTCACTTAATGGTATAGTTTCCAATATCTATCCAGGGTACCTGGGTGTTTGAAACTAATATCTTATTCTATACTCCCAGCAGGGTGGGACAAATCACTTTTTGACCTGGTGGCCAGTCTGGCCACCATACCTCAAAATCTGGGTGCCAAAATTTTTTTTACACCAGCTGCAGATGATGGGACCAGCAGAGAAACACTGTGACCAGACTGGACCCCCCCCCAGTCAGCACATCATTGTCTGCTTTAAATTTAAACTGTCTCATTTGAAAATGCCCAGATCTAGACTGAAAAAACAGTGTAGTCAGTGTCTCTGTGTAACTTTTATTCACCGAGCCCTTAAAAGGGCTTTTGATGCAGTGCCAGTGACTATTTGATCGCTAATTCAGCCCCCCACCCTCCACACACACACACACACACACACACACAGAAGCAAAGTTACGGTCTCACTGAGCTTACTTCCATCTCCCTCTCTTACTGCCTGAAATTAGAATGGTGCATGGTGGGCTTTCCCAATGATAATTGAGTCCCACCAACCAGGTGAGCACCCAGTTGCTCACCTCGTGATTCCTCCTTGGTTTCCTCCTCTGCACAAACTCGCTGGTGGGTAATGCACTGGACTGATGGCTCTCTTCCTCCTTCTCCCAGGCACGTAGACAAATTGAGGCAATTCCATTCACATGACCGTGCTGTCTCTCACTCATGGCCATGCATTTCTAAAGGAGTCTCGATCCCACGCATGCATGATTCCAGCAGCTCAGCTCAAAATTCATTGACAAGGCTGCTGAGCTACCGTGCATGCGCGCCGAAGGTGCGGCTTACTACTCATCAGAATGGCGAGTTCTTACATAAATCTGGTGGCCAGAATGATTGGCCAGGTCGCATTTGGTGACCTGGTGACCCAATTTGTCCCACCCTAACTCCCAGGGACATTGATCAAAGTGTATATTTCATACGGCTAATATTTCATATTATTTTTAAGTAACTGCCTTCCAATATATAGTCTGTCTGGGGCATCAGCTGTAGACATTCTAAATTTTAGTCTTACCATGTTCCTTCATTTGGCTTGCTGGGGTTTTGATTCTTTTGGGAATAATTGTTCCTTTGTATTTTCCCTCCATTCTTTTTTTTTTTCTTTTGTCTATTTTCCTCCTCACTTTGTTCTTTATCAGTTTGTACTGTTTTCTGTTCAAGTTCCATAGAGGAATCATTGTTTTCTTCACTTAGCAAATCTTCTAATTCTTTTGTATCATTTTCTTCTGCATTGTTATCTGGACCAAAGTTTTCCTCTACTTGTTCATTTTGTCCATTTTTCCCCTATTTTTTCTTGTTCTGTTATTTGCTTAGAGGTGCTGGGCCTATTTGAGTCCCAGCCTGACCCATCCTCTTTTGTTTTACAGCCTGCATTTAGTAAAGCATTGGTGACTCAATCTGGGGTGTCTGTAAAATCTGCAAATGTCTCTTTTTTCAGAAGTTCCATTAAGTCTACATCGGTGCTTTGTCCTGATTTGGGGCCCCCTTGTTTACATTCTTTCTTTTCTTGAGATTCCAATCCTTCTCCCTTGCCTTCTTCCTTTGTTTTATTTTCATCTTCTCCAATAACCCTTCTTGGGCTGAGCCGCTTCTGACTCATTTTGACTGATCCTTTCAGGGTTTTCCCCTTTTATTTTCTCAGTTTTGTCATTCTTAACATTTCCTTTTTGAAAGCTGGGCACGGCACCCTTCGATGCTGATGCATCATCTGGCTTCAACTGTTTTTGTCAGGCCTCTCACCCGTCATTCTCACTTTCCCCTATAAGGTCTCTTTGCCTACTATTTTCACTTGTTTTTATGCTGCATTTACTTTTTACAGATTTTTCCTTACTCACAGTTTTAGCATTTTCATCCTCCATCTCCATGGAAGACATTTCAGCTTTTTTCCCATCTCTGGTTCTTTCCATTTCCTCTGTAGTTCTTTGTACACCAACACCCAGTTTTTCTGCAGAATTCTCCAGCCTTTCTTCATCCATGGTCTCTAGAAGGAATCAAGGCCATGGAGGAGACCTGCTCCTAGCCTTCCACATGTCTTCACTCTCCTGCTCCCACAGCAACATGCATGTTCTTCTGTTCATCCAGCATTGATCCCACTACCGGTGAGTAGGGGAATTTCCCCAGTGCCCTGGCCAAATTTCCAACCATTCACTAAAAATGCCACCAACAACTTTATCTGGTTCAAGGTCAGTTGGCATTCATCTGTATCCCCCTCCCGCAGGTTGTGCCTGAAAATAGGTAGAATTTGTCTAGTGCACTTACCCAGTCAACAAAAACTAACTAAACTAAACCAAAGTAAACACTGTATCAATAAATTAGTACCACAGTACATCGGTATAACAGTAAAGCAGTATAAACTGTATAAGAGTGTGAGAGTGATTTCCATCTATCTATCCACACTTCACTTCCTTCCTCACTGTGAGACACTTGAGAGAGGTAGTATGTTACCCTTTAATATTTTAGTAGATATATTCCTCATGGAGTTTGGGGCTATAATTTGAAAAGCTGGGTATTCCATTAGTACTGACCTCTGCATTTCAATAACATGATGCCATTAGAGGAATGAGTGCTAATGTGAGCAAGTTAGGTGATGCTTGATCTGGTGAGGTTGCAGTGCCACACCATTAAAAGATGTGGCATGGGACAGACACTGTTGGATACACAAGCAGGCAGCTAAGTAGGGGGATAGGAAGCCAAGGACAGACTTGATGGATCATACAATCCCCAATCTGCTGACAACATCAATGTTTCTATGTTTCACGGTGATCTTTAGCTGTGCAGGGTAATGGAGGGAGAAAGGGACCCTTAGATTGTGCACTGCACATCTTACTGGGGAAAACTCCCTTCTACGATCGTTCAGGTCTCTGGTGTAATGTGGACAAATCATTATAGGGTGCCCTTGCCAATATAGTTGTTTAAGTTCTCTGGCTCTTTTAAGTATATTTTCTTTTTTTGGAAAATGCAAGAACTTTGCCAGAATTGGTCTTGGACATATGCCCATTTTTGGCAAAGGAGCCAGGGATCAATGAGCCCTTTTGATGTTGAAACGGAGATCCCTTGGTAGTTTTAGCACCTGAGGAAGTGCGTGAGATAGGAAAGAGGCACAGTTCCCTAGTTCTGCTTCTTCAGGAATCCAAAAAACCTGAGATTGTTCCTCCTACCTCTGTTTTCGAGGTCATCAATTTTGTCTGCTAAAGAGTGTATCACGTTGTCTTGCTGCTGTAGTCTGCATGAGTTTTCCTTGCAAGGTCTGGGTGTTTGTTTTTATTTTGTTTTCGGCAGTCACCGACCTCTCCTCCAGGGTTTTAATTTTTACTGTGTTTATTCCATTTTGAATTTTCATGTCCTGTAGTTCAGATAAAAGTTGAAGGAACATTGTCTCTACCCATTTGATTGACATTGCAGGCATTGCAGGCTCCATGATGGGTGATGCCATGAGGTCTGAGTTGGGCACTCTCTTTAGTGTTTTTTAGGAGTGCCAAGTTTGATTTTGTTGGTCCTTTTTTTCCTGTGACTTGAAGCCATAACAATGCTTAGGATACTGTCCTCTAAAGAAATATAAGCCCAGTAGTAAAATCTGACTTTTCAATACCGAGAATTTTGAAGAATGAGGGTTGAAAGATAGTAAGCTGTTAGAAGGTTGCTGCTCACTCCATGAGCGCTAGACACCAACAGACAGAGGGTTTGACATTACCTTTCTTTACTAATCAGGAACATGTTTGTTTTGGGATGCAAAGGCTCTCATCTCTACCTGTAGGCAGTTAATACTGCTCTCTGTGTGGAAAAAGCCCTTGAGAGGCTTCCAGAATTTTTACATTGAAGTTGTGACAACAGATAAAAATCTTGCCTTGAGCAGTCTGGTTGAGGCCAACAAAAACAACAAGAAAAAGCTCTTTTACTAAGGAAAATGGAATCATTCTACCCGAACCTCCAATGTTTGTACCCTGTAACAGAATAGGTTTGGGCTTAAGCCCACTGTGTTCTGTGTACCAGTGTCCCAGAACAGGTGAGTGGATTACATCAGTCTGCTGTAAAAAGGGAATACAAAAGAGAAAAAGGGTTAATGAGTTACCTGTTTACAAACTGCTATCTGCTCCCTCCTGATTGACTGTCAAGCATCACACTGGGTTGAGTGCACTAGAATATGGTCCCTGGATCTGCCTCAGTCTGGTTTTGCTCAAGTTCAAAATGTTAAGGCCCCCCACCCCACCCAACACACCATGGTTTGAAAGAGGTGCTTCAGTGGCCACTAGATAGGCTGTGAGGTCAGGGAGAAAGATCAGAAACTAATACCCTATCTCTGTTTGAGGACTCACAGAATATGCATAAACAACATATTAATCATTCTCTACCTCCTACTGTATGTTACATTTTAACACCCATTCAGTCCTTAGTTGCATAATGTATGTCATTTCAGTCTTTTACCAGAAGTAGCAGTATTAATATTTTAGCTTAGAAATGTAACAAAAATGTTGGAGTCCATTAACCCCCCCCCAAAAAAAATATTCCCTTATTACACTACAGTAGTTTTGAGACACCCATATTCTAAACTGTATTGCCCCTTTTGACAGCACTGGCCATCATGATCCTGAAGATCTGCACAAACCTCTTTGGTGGGACCCCATAACAGAAGTGTAGAGGCCACAAGAAACATCCTCAGACTTGCAATGACCTCATCATACTGTAATTGTATCTTCCCATTCAGCAAATTTTGTACATACACTGTACTCTCTTGAATTATAATGTAATCTCAAATATATTGTGGGAAGCACATATCAGTGGTAAATTCTGGAGAAATCTGAACACAGACACAGAGAAGGAGGAAGAAATGTGTCCAGCTGAAGCTTCTTGGGCAGCACTCTTCTCCTGGGGACCTTTGTAGATGCACAGTTCACATGATGAAAAGGCCAGCTCTGGCATGAGTAACCACCACATTTTCTGTATGTCCGTCTCTCTGTTCATCTACCTATCCACCTTTAGTGGCTATTTTCTTGAAAAATGTTCACCTTGATTTTGCAACCTGTTTGCTATAAGCATTATCATATGCTGCTACAATTTTTTTTTTTTTTAGAAATAACATATGCTAACTATGATTAGGAACACATGCACTGCATGGTACTCATTTTATTTTTCCGCTAGTGCATAATTTTGTTCCCTAATTCTGAAACAAATGGGCTGACTAGGTACAGACAATAATGGAAATCCTAAAAGGCAAAGAAAAATTTTAGGCAAAAGGCAAGAATATTTTCCTGACAGCGATACATGTGCAGACCAGCACATTTAAATGCTTCTTTGTAAGAGTCTTTGTTAGGTAGTTTAAATTTGACTTCAGTAAAAGGATATTGAACTGTTAACACCTTTATGATTGATTTCCTTATACTGAGAGGAATCTAGGTTTTACTGATTAATTTCAGCCAATTCTTAAAGTCTGATGAGTCAGCTTGGCAAGCTTCCATTTTTTTTCTAGGGAAAAGGTGGACAGTAGCATTAAGTGCACTTACTTTCTATATTCTTTTCTCCATGTCTTGCAAAGAAACTACCTTTGAAAATGATGATCAACTAGCCCAAAGAAGAGTCAAGACTTTCTCTTATGGGTCAGAGTTGGGATGTTTGATTTCAATTTATATGCCACCAAACATAATTTCACAACAAGGGACAGTGACTGTCCTTGATAGGATGCTTAATTTTCATTTAGCAGCATTGGAATTATGTTGTGGGGGGCACAGGGTCTCAGTCCTAATAGGTTTGATGTGAGCCCTAGTGGCTCCCGTAATACTGACTTTCACTTAAAATGAAAAAGAGAGCTCAGTAAGAAAACACAGCACCCACTCACAGTTCCTTAAGCTTCTGCACATAGTTCTACATAGAATGTTTAGTAAAAAATAATTAAATGTAAAAACAGTCAACACTTACTGGCTATACCTAGTAATGTACAGACTTGCAGTTACACACTCTGTAATACACATGTGATAATACACATATATATGTTATCAACCTTGTATTATGGAGCTTGTGTTGGGCTTAATTTCACATCAGCTGTCTAAGCCCATGGTAACACTTCCAATGCCTCCTTTTATGGCAACTAGCCTAGCAACACTGGTTTCAACCAACAGCAAGGGGCCACTCACTCAAAGTAAAAGCATTTGTATGGAGAGGCAGTCACTTGTGGTAGAAGAATAGGCGGACAGTACCCAAAACAGCATGCAGCCCTACGTTTCCATTTTGTCTTCACATCATAGTTCAGTGAGGTATGTTGTTCTGTGGGAACTGGTTGATTTGTGTCACTGAGCATGAGATTCCACTTATAAAGAAATGCAGCTTAGGTGGACAACTAATGGTCCAACACTCCCAAAGGTGCTGTAACCAAAGGTGGCTGGTTAATCATGGACACCAAATCTGCTCTCTAGTTGAGCTTTTTGTTTTGATGGGGTGGGATTGGTAAATAAAGGTACCATCTCATGAGGAGAATTCACAATTGGCTCCCCCTGGTGCTATCACACAATGATTCTCTACCTCCTCAAGTAGGAGGAAGGGAGCTCCCTGCTCCCTCATCATGATTACCAGTTATATGAAATAAACCATGGGAAGTGATTACAAAATTTGTTTTGTACACACCCTCAGAGTGTGATGTCTACGTTAACCTCTTGAGTTTTGTTGTCACAGTTTATGATAATCGCACACTGAGTGTTTGTATGAAAAGCTCTAACAAAATGGGTAGGAAAAATTATTCAGATCTGGTTAGTAGAAAGCAGGAATGTTCCATAACAGCACTGTAAGAAAAAGTGTAGGCAAAACATTCCATATTGCATAATTCATGGATTCCACTCTCTCAAAAGTCAATAAATTGAAGTGTGCAGTCTTTTCCCCTCCTGCCACTAACCTCAGCACCACCACTAATTAATTAATTTAAAAAACTGTCCCTTACAGCATGTGTTAAAATATGAGCTACACTATTACTGTATACCAACAACCACAATTACCCTAATAGCATCAACATCTTCCATTTTTCAAGATCCAATTTTGGCTTGTTTTGGCCTAATCCTGAATCTCCCACCTCCTAGAACTTTCTTCCAGTTTTACCCTGCCATCCAAGTCTGTAGTGTAACTGCGTGGTATGTCTGTTTTTGGCACATTGCTCAATCAAACTATCCCACTGCTGGATTGAGAATGTTCAAGTTACTTCCTGGTGCTTAATCTGTGGCCTGTGAGACCCTGTAGTGTGACATCATGCACAGGAGCACAAGCCCATCAAGAGCTGATGGCTCTGCCCCTCCCCAGGTCCAGGCCCAGTACTGATAACACAATAGTCGGATGCATGGCCAGGTATTGTGCAGCCCACAGCTCACTATGCCAATCAACAGAGTGAGAGTCCCTGAGTGATTACCCAAAAAAGTTTCAAATGCACAGACTGAGCTGCTGACATGATGCTGCCAACAGACCTCCTGAACCCAGTTGAAGTGTGGAGACCTTGCCTGACTGAAGACCTGATCCATTCACACCTGAATCTAAACAGTAGGAGCAAGCACACAGAGTCTACCTCACATAGAACTAGGGTAAGTAATGTGTTGCTTAGCTTTATATTTGCAATAGAAGAAAAGTAGAGAGGCTCACATCAGCTGTCTCAAAGGTGCTCCATTCATAATAATATACAACTTGAAAACTGAAAAACTGGGTACATACCAGAATGCTGAGTTTCATTAAGGATTATTTATTAAAGAATCACAGCATGTACAAACACAGGGCTAACACCCATATTTTTTACCCAGCCAGGTGGGTCTTCCTCAGGGAGTGGAGTTAGCCTACCAAGACCATATTTAAATACCCCCTTTAATTATATAATTCAGGTAAAAGGCAGTTTCAGTTATATCAACATGTGTCCTAGTATAGGAATAAAGTGATCTCATGTAATATCTGTTAAACAAGTAAGTCTTATTCATACATTTCTTTTGAATAAAATAAAGTTTGTAAATCATAAAATAAATCCAATGTTACTTAAAAGACATATATAGAAAATTTAGAATATCACCATTTACTTGAACAGACAAATGGTAACAAACACTGCAGACCATTAGATTTGCTCAAGGGTAAAAAGCAGTAAATATTTTATTCAAAACATAGAACCCATTATGATAGTGTGTAGTCCTTGCCTTCCACTGTCCCATTCAATTTAGTTAATGCTGTCTGTGAAGGGATAAAATTGACATCACTATGGAAGGTTACCAATTGTTGCAAAAGGTCACCATTTCTTACATACTATTTTTTACAGCAATAGAAAGTCAGAAACAATTATCTTTTGCAACAATTGGTGACCTTCCATAGTGATGTCAATTTTATCTTTTCATAGACTGCATTAACTAAATGTTTTGAATAAAATTTTCTGTTTTGAATAAAATATTTATTGCTTTTTTACCCTTGAGCAAATCTAATGGTCTGCAGTGTTTGTTACAGTTTGCCTGTTCGAGTAAATGGTGATATTCTGAATTTTCTATATATGTTTTTTTTAAGTAACATTGGATTTATTTTATGATTTACAAACTTTATTTTATTCAAAAGAAATGTATGAATAAGACATACTTTTTTAACAGATATCACATGGTATTCATTTATTCCTATTCTAGGACACATGCTGATATAATTGAAAACTGTGCTTTGCCTGAATTATTTAATTAAATAGGGTATTTAATCATGGTCTTGGTAGGCTAACTCCGTTCTCAGAGGAAGACCCAGCTGGCTGGGTTGATATGAAGGGGTGTTAGCCCTGTGTTTGTACATGTTGTGCTTCTGTAATAAATAATCCTTAATGAAACTCAGAATTCTGGTATGTGCCAGTTTTTTTTGAGTAGATTTGTTCTTAAACAGGACAGATTACAGTCATGGGAATTCATCCTGCAGGACCAAATCACAACCTCTGCAATTCCCTTTCTCCAAAGCCATGCTGGCATTGTGGAATTATACTGTGACCATCACATTCTCACTAGATCCTGGTTTTGACCTACACCATAAGTCTAGCCTGAATCCAGTTACTCTTCTCAGTCAGTTGTCACCCCAACTTGCCACTGGTGAACTTTAATGGGACTATCCAGGCTTTGGTAGCACAGGCATTTAGTTCCACTAGGTCCCATTGCATGTCTGCTCATGTATACTGTATATCCAAAACAGGACTTCTGATCTAGGTGAGCATATAATTCAGCTTCAACTATTGTCTCCAAGGCACTATGCCAGAGTCTCCGACCTCTGAACTTTCTCATGGATCAACTGTACCCCTCACTACTGTGCGCAGACTCATTGAGAAGACCCCCCTCAGCACCTACAGCTCACTCTGGACTAGAGAACTCAGCTCTTCTTCTGGTAGGAGACCTGAATTGGGCATTCCTGTGGTACAGTAAGATGTCATCCTGGCTTATTGCCTGTAGTCTAACACCCCCCATGTTCCATTGCAATATGAACCAGCAGGGGTTGTCTGGCATTGGAGTACTGAAGGCCTACACTTGCCATGGTACCAAGGTATCCCCCTTAGACACACAGTCACAACCACAGACTCCTTGTTGTCAGCTCTTCTGCTGTTTTGCTGCCTCTGCCCCTGGGATTTCCTGTGCTCCCCCTTTATACCCTGGGGGCCATATCAAGTGAAGGCCAGCCTCACTAATGGATGTACCCACCTGAATGGACCAGTAACACCAAACTGAGAGGGGGGTTACATCTGTTTCTTAAGAAACAAAATAATTGCAATTGCTTAATAAAACCAGCAGTGAAATCATTGATTTGCATGCATAATTGACAACTCTTTTTTTTAAGAATTGTTTGAACTGGAAGATTATAAAATGTAGGTGTCCTATGCCCTTGCACAGACTGTCGCACTCATTTACTTTGGCAGAAAAAGATAGTTATTAATTTTTCTAATACAGAGAAGATACAGCTGTTGTGCCGCATAACTTCAGCTGTGGTCTGTCAGACCTAGTCTTACCATTGTGATGTAAATACTGCACGGGGAAACATTTTAATCAGTGAGATACTACAGCAAAAGTTATTTTGCACTTTCCCATATGGAAACATCTTTCTGGTTTCCAAATGTCAGCCTTTCTAATTATCAGACAAAGAGAATGACTGCAGGAATGCTGCATGAAACTCAGAAACAGCCCCAAAGCCTCTTGCTGACCTGAGGCTGCAGAAGTTATCTATTCTTTACATGTGAATCACTGCTGCAATGTAAATTACACCTTCAGGGTTCCCATGGCTTCCACGACAAGGGAGTTATCTGACATATTAGATGTTTTAAGAGGTCTTGTGCTCATTAGAGGTAGAAGGACTCCCTATCCATCTTTCTTCATCAGAGGCAATAAATAAGGAACCAATAAGAATGGATTGCTTCTTCATTGTTTGATTATCTTGGGTATTGAAATGCACTGTTTATAATACCCTTAAGGAACGTCAGAAAACCCACAACACTGCAAGAATCTAGTGCTTATTGTGCTTCTGGGATTGGAGAACAAAATAACATGTACCAAACCTGACAGGTAGTAATGTCATATAAAGTATGAGCCTTGTTATGAGAAAAAAAAGAGAACACTCAGCTAAAATGCAGTTTTGGGAAGTAGCACAGTTTTATGGAGATTTCATTCACAGAAAAAGAATACTCAACACTATAGTATTCTGCTATCCACATGGTGTATAAAAATGCTTTCTCCTCCTTTATATCTATCTGTAATCTGTCAGCATATTGCTGAATATAGCAAGCACTATCAGTTCATGAAATAATTGAACCCAAATAAGTCTTCTTGTTATACCCAGGTCAGATTTTCACAAAGCATTTTCCCCTCACATTGGGAAAAATCTGAAAGTAGAGGTTTGGGATCATGCAGAGGGTAGACAGATCTATGATTTTGAGTTTGGTGATCAATAGATAAGCACACCAATCACTAATGTTCAAACTGTGCAGTACCCAGTTGGATGTACCATAACACACCTTGCAACAGTCATTCACTAAAGGTAAGGACAATCTCAACTAGGATCTGAAGCCTTAAACCTTAGGAAAAAAATTGCAGACCCCATCAGTAGCTGCAGTGCAGTTGGCAAGTAACCAATGGCTGTGCCCAGCTGCATGCTGACTCAAGCCTTAATATCAGAAATATGTGGACCTGATTTGGTTTTGGCATTCCCCTCCCCATGATAACAATGTCTGCCACCCATAGTCTTTTAATCCCTTTGTTTCCTTCTGCTCTTGCAGTAATAAACAGCATGGCCTCTGATTCATAAGATTTTGGTCAGAGGTGGAGAGGAGGAAGCTTATAGCCTCCTACCCCCCCCATAATGGATTGCACAGTATATAGCTTTCACCTTCCTTCCCTCCCTCTCAACATACCCCTATTCAATGACCTGCCATCTTACCAGTGGGAATGAGTCTAATTTGAACTCACCTGAGCACTGAGGGGCTTTAAGATGATATTCTTATCAGTAATGTCTCAGTAGTGTGGGTTCTAGGCCCTGGGTGGCCTTCTCAGGTTGGTGGGTGGTGCTAGAGGTATGATGAAGTTCGAGTGGTAAAGCTGATTCTGCTTCAATTCTGGACCTGTTTTATTTGGCTTGACTTCTTGAATTTGTTCCAAAACTGTCATTCACAGCATAGTAATTAGCATGGAGATAAAGCAACTACAGATAGGGCTGTTGAAAAAGCTTTGGGTCCATCCCCAGGCATTTACCACCCTTTACCTCGGCCATGTTCTCTCATGTATGCACACATAAAAGGCAGTTCTTGGTATTACTCAAATAGCTGATTGTTTCTTTCAAAAACCACTCCCTCCCTAGTACACCTTCTGTCTTTAAAAATTCATCTTTTAACAGTGTCACCAACCATGATCCATGATTTAAGAGACAATAGTTGTTGAAATCTTCATTAACTCAGTTGCTCCCCTCCTACACATATCTGACTTATGTGCAGGGTGTACCAGGACAAGCTAGTTAACAGCTTTTATAAATCTCTGCCAGGGGTACCAATTTCTACTTCTTCTATCTAAATAAGAGCACAGTTGGGCAAACAGTATTTATCTGTTCTCACAGGTTATTAAAGTACTGAATTACTGGGTTAAAAGTGTCATCAATGGGTGAGAAGAGATGGCCTAAACTTTGCAACAACAAAAAGGTATTGTATAATAATAGTGGTATTAATAGACAAAGGCCACAGGATTTTCAGAACTATGCATCTAAGATGCATCTGCCACTATTTTCAAAGCAGAAATGCACCCAGGCCTGCTAGACTATACATTAGATGGCCTAACAACATACAAAGTGTGCAGCCCAAAACAAATGCAAGTGGATCCAAACAGGATCTTTTATTTATTTATTTATTTATTACAGTATCAGAATTGCAACCCTTTGAGTCAAAGACTCATTTACAAAGGCTCATCTTTGTACACAGAATACGACAGAGCAGGAGAAACATACAGTGAGTGGAAAACGGACAGTAGTGCAGGAACAGCAGCATGGCAATAACATTTACAATAAAAGATTTTGTACAATTAAATACAGGTGGAGTGGGCCATAGCAGCGAGACATTCATTTTCTTTTGCATGTTTTGATTATTTGTCATAAAGGGACACAGCTTCTGAAAATAACAGGAGGGTTCATTGGATGTAAGTGGGTGCATGCAGACACAGGCACAACTTACATCTACATCTTACCCTTTTCAACCCCCCTCCCCTACTACTTTTACTTTGTCATTGTTTGTTGTGAATAAACAAATAGTCAACAGTCCAGCAGGGCACAACTATAGAATCTGTCACTCTCACCTAAAATAATTAGTGAAGCTAAAAGGGGGCATAGTGAAGGCAACACACCTCAGATTCAAGCAAGTGAGTGAAAGCAAGAGGGAAAAAGAGACTACTATGGTTATCAAAAGAGGTGAGGGAAAAGGTGAGAAGGTAAAGGCTGAAAGTGTAGCATTCAGAAGGTTTAAGGAGATGCAGAGGGAGGAGGATAGGGGGCTGTGTCAGGGGATGCAGATGGAAGCAGGGAAAGCAGTAAGAAGTGTAAAGGTACAAACTGAAGGGACACTAGCCTAGGTGGTAAAGAAAGGGAACAAGACATTTTTTAGGTACACTATGTAGATACAGGGTCATAATGCTGACAACAAAAAACACACAGCCACAAACACTGCAAGCAACACAGCGTCAAGCAAAACAGGGTCAGAAACAACAGCAAAAATAATGAAAGGGTGTGGCCATTGAAAACGATGGGACTTTCTTTCTTTAATGGGGGGCTTTGCCCCCAAACCCTCCGACATGGGGTCTTCACCCCCCACATCACCAAGAATTAAGATAGACTCCGAGAAGTTGTGGATTTGGGGTTGAGACAAAACTCCAAGAGAGGGAAAAGTTTACATTTAAAAAAAAAAGAACAGAAAAGCTGCAACACCAGGACACCTGGGGGGAACTGGACCACAGTCCCAGGTCTCCCATCCTGCTGTGTGCAGGTGCCCTAGCCACTCCACTATTGGAGTGGCTTGACCAGCCACCCAGCACACAGCTAATTAATTCTCTCAGTAAGAGTGCAGAGTGACAGGGGTAGCAGTAATTCCCTATCGCTGTAATACCCCTATTGCTCTAAATCCCACTGCTTTACACCACCAGTTAATCTTGTGTGGTTTTGTTTTGACATCTTGATGTTAAGTGAAAGAGGAAGACCTGAGGAGGGATTGTATGGCTAAAAAGGAAGAGGGGTCTGTGCAGAGGGAGACCAGGACAGCAGCAGACATACTGAACAAATACTTTTGTTCAGTGTTTACAGTGGAAATAGAAGGGAAGGGGAGACAAAAAAAGTAATAGGAGATCTGAAGGGCTAGAGGTGGACACTAGTCCTTTATCAGAAGAGATAGTCATGAAGGGACTCGCTAATCTGAAAGTGGACAAAGTAATGGTGCTGATGGGGTGCATCCAAGCATACTGAGGGACATCAGGGAATAACTGGCTATACCTCTGACAGCCCTATTTAACAGTTCACTGGAAACAAGAGTGGTTCTGAGAACTGGAGGATAGCAGGTGCAGCCCCACTTCATAAAATTACAGGATGAAAATTAAACTCTGAATTGCAGTCATTAAAGAAAGTCAGTATAGCCAAAACAGCTCTTTAGCCATATGAAAGCACATTGGCCCAAAGTTGATTAATAAAATAAAAAACAAAATTAAATAATTGTTTCAATGAGCTCCAGTCTAACGGCTGCATTTTTGCTCTCAATTTTCACCTCCAAAAGTTAAATCGGCCTCAGGATCAGTATATAATAGTGTTTTAATATATCATGCCTGCAGCTGGGTTGGGAAAAGCAACTGCCCCACCACACTGTGTTCCAGGAGAATCGTTTTCACCATGTGTAACTCTTGTTTCACTATATGTAACTCTTGTTTGCTCCCTTAAATCTATGAGGATATATCAGGAAAGAGCAATTTTACAATCTTTCCAGTCTCCTTTATGTTCCCATGATCCTTGGTCATTTGCAAAAGTAGGATTTGAGCTTCTACATAAGAAGAGGTAGCAGTAGTCATTAAAGGCCTCTGTGACTACCCATCCCTGATCTTCGAAAATGACGCAGTCCAGTGTTGAAACTATCTCTGTGTGGCTGGCAAAGCAAAGTGGGAAGCCCACAACACATACTATATGTTCAGTTGGTATGGTCTATTTTCTGAAGTCTCCACCTTAACTCTGAGGAAGTTAATAACTAGTGTGGCATTCATTGCTTTTTGCTGCTTGTCTACCAGGGTAAGCTCTGCGAGCTGCATTTTATATTCTGTAATCTGATTTTCAAAGTCTCCCAGTTTTGTCTCCAAGGCATTGATTTGTCACTTCTCCTGCTGCTTGAATATTTTGTAGTATTGGCAGTATCTGAGCTGTGGATAAGTCACTACTACCACCTATGTGTTGCTTAGACCACTTTGATCCAGCTGCTTCTGCAAGGTACACCTTCATTCCCTGAGTCATATGTTTTTGGTCCTTTCTTAGTGATATCTGGCTTCCCAGTCCACCATCCAATACTGCAGCAAACACCTAAAGAATTATCAAACCTATTTATAAAATAATTGCAAAATAAATTATGTAAATACAGAGCTCTCTAAAAGTGTGCCCACCCTGTAAGCTGCTCCAGAGCACCCTATGAAAAGAGTCAGATGACCTAACACTTTTCAAGTTTGCTCTTTTCAAAGACATTTTCTTTTGGAAGAGCTCACTAGACAACTCAATGTTACTGAGCAGTAAAAAACTGCTCTGGCATAGAGGTAGAGGTGTGCTTAGGACATCCAGTGAGTGTCCAGCTGGGAGGGGGCTAACCCTCCAATATTATAAAAGCAAGGGGACGAAGGCCCTGTTGTGGGACTGAAGCACTGGGACAGCCCTCTACAGTCCAGTCCTTGTGAGAGCAACTGTTATGGAATAAAAGCTTTGAAATTACTGAACAGAGTTTGGAGAATTTTTTGAGAACTAGAGTGCCAGACTCTTTGCATCTGGCATGGAAGCAGCCTGCATTCACACCCTGCATCTAGGCCATAAGTGGGGTGACCAGCCATCTGGGGAATAAAGCCACAAGTATAATGAAGGCTATTAGCACCTTTTGCACCACCCGTGATTACTTCAGAAGTCATTTGCATGGGTTCTGGCAGGGCACATTAACACCTTTAAAACACCTGCATTTCAGCAGAGGACAGCATGGAAGATTCAGAGTATCCCTGGATGCTCTACTTTAGTATAAGGGATGAGTTGCACTACTTCTGTTTGCAGCAAATCTTGCTGACATGTCCAGTGGAGGTGCTTTATTCAACATAGGTGACAGTGCATTGCTTGGTGCTCCCATGACATTTCAGCATGCATGCACTGGGATGGGAAGCTGGGAGACAAACTGGGAAAAGCAGTTTGTTGGGCTGCTGCCTGACTTCATGTGCACAGTGGAGGACCCAAGAAAATTTGCAGACAGAGTCTGGCAGTTGTGGCTATGTCTGATAGGCAGCAGCCAGGATTCAGTATAATAAAAGTCTGAAGGAGTAGAGGAGCTCTGGGTAAGCAAGAAGAGTAAGAAAATTACACAAAAAGCAAAAAAGCAAGAAAAATATCCTTGAAACCATAAATGATAGAAATTTCATTTTGTTGTTTATTTATTTTTATTTTTTTTTGGTTGTTCATCTAACACTATGTCCTGGTTCCACAGTTATCTATCTGGTAGATCCCCGACTGTCATCATAGGCAAAGTACACTTTTCCACTTTACCAGTTGGTACTGGTGTCACCCAGGGCACAATACTTGGTCCTTTGCTTTTTTTTCCTTCTTTATAAATGCAATCCCAACAGACAGCTTCACTGTAATTCACTCTGACTTAGTCCTCTACCATAGTGACAACTTGCTTGAATCTATCTCATCCACCCTCTCTGTCAACTACAGCACTGCTCACAACTGGTTCCTCTCCAGCAAACTGCTAGTCAATAACAAGAAGACTAAGGCTATGCTGTTTGGCTCCAAACCCCTCCTGACCAAGGCTGTTAAAGCAACTTGTCCTTCCTGGTTCACACCCTGCAGGTCCCCACTGACATTGTCCCCACTTTTAAATACCTTGGTATTACTCTCGACCCCTCTCTTACTTTTGTGGAACATCATCAACACTGTGCAGAAAATCCACCAAAGACTTGGTGCTGCCTACAGATAAACATAGAAACATAGACTTTGACAGCAGATAAGGATCACTTGGCCCACCCAGTCTGCCCATTTCCCTTCCCATTGGATAAGCTGCAGATTCTAGTTAACCAGCAGCCTACTTCCTGCAATGCCCCACTACAATTGCCTTATGTCTGTCCCATGCATGTTTGAATTCCCCCACTGTTTTAGACACAACAACCTCCCCAGGAAGGCAGTTCCATGCATCCACCACTCTCTCCGTGAAAAAAAAAATTTCCTCACATTACCCCTGAGCCGTCCCCCCTCTATCTTCAAATTGTGTCCCCTTGTTCTTACACATCTCTTTTTCTGAAAGATGCTACCCTCATGGACTTTGTTGATTACCTTGAGTTACTTAAAGTTTATGTCATGTCCTTCCTGTCCCTCCTTTCATCAAGGATATACATATTAAACTCTCTCAGTCTCTTTTCACATGGTTTCTGATGCAGACCCTGCACCATTTTAGTTGCCCTCCCTCGGACTGCTTCCATCCTGTCTATGTGTTTGTGAGAATGGGTCTCCAGAATTGCACGCAGTATTCCAGATGGGGTCTCACCAGCTGTCTGTACAGAGGATAGCAACTTCCTTTTTCTACTTGGTGATGCACCTCCCTATGCATCCCAGTATCCCCTGGCTCTCCTTACTGACTTCTCACATTGCTTACCCACCTTTAAGTCATTTGATATGACTACCCCCAAGTCCCTTTCCATTTTTGTTGTTGTTAATACCTCCCCTGCTATTGTGTACTCTTCTCCTGGGTTTTGTTTCCTAGGTGCATTACTTTGCATTTCTTTGCATTGAATCTAAGTTGCATATGTCTGACCATTCCTCTAACCTTAACAAGTCCTTCTCATCCTTTCTACCCCCCTTGTGTATCAACTCTGTTACAGATCTTTGTGTCATCTGCAAAGAAGCATACCTTTCCCTCCAGAACCTCTGCAATGTCACCTATAAAGATGTTAAAGAGGACTGGACCCAGTACTGAGCCCTGAGGTACTCCACTAGTAACCCCCCCTTTCTTCGGAATGTGTTCCATTCACTATTACCTTCTGTGTCCTGTTGTGCAGCCAGTTTGCTACCCAGGCTACCATCCTGGAACCCAGTCCCAGACTGGCTAACTTGGTTTTTAGTCTTTTGTGCAGGACTGTGTCAAATGCCTTGCTAAAGTCTAGGTAGGCCATATCCACGGCCCTTCCCTGGCCTATTACTTTGGTCACCCAGTCAAAGAAATCAATTAGATTCATCTGACATGACCTTCCTGCTGTAAATCCATGCTGCTTTGGGCCCTGTGCCCCGCTGGCCTCTAGGTACTCAACAATTCTTAATCGACTACTATCCATGGAAGCTCTCCTTGCCATTGTGCAAGGCAATCTTCTGTCCTTGCTAGACTACTGCTCCCCTGTCTAGTCTCTCATGTCCTCCTCATTGCACACCCATTTAAACTCAACTTACAATTCCATATGCCACTTTCTGCTTCAAGCTCCACACTCCATCCACCACTGTGCACTCAACCAGTCTCTTGGATGGCTCCCATTACAGGGTCACTTTGACTATACCATGGGTTGTCTAATTGCAAACTCACTCAGGAGCCACCAGTCATCCCCTACTCTTCTCTTATCACAGACAGAGTGGTACTCTGATCTTCAGGGTAACCTCTGCCCCCCTGAAGTGCCATGTATATCTTCTGTTATGTGCAGTCAAGCTTTCTCAGTCTCTGTCCCCACCCTGTGGAATAAATTACCTGCATCCATTCACTCCTCTGCCTCTCATCTGTCTGTCAAAACCAATCTGCGCAACTGGCTTCTAGTTGGGTCAGGCTGTAATTGCCCCCAAGACCATACCAGAGGGAGTGGGTAATCAAGATGCTAGGACCTGTTGAGCTGTTGGGACCACTCCCTCACCCTACATATGTTGCCTTTTCCACTGTGTTTGTCCCTTAGCTTTCTCTACCAGCATCAATTGTCCTCAAGATAACACAGTGGGTGGGGGCCATCATAGTGCCAGGACCTTCTGTGCCTTCTTTTGGGATCCCTCTTCCTTCAACTCACCTCCCTGTTGCCCCCTAGCTTTATCTACCTGCATTGTACCTCACAATACTCTCTGCTTTCCTAACCTGTTCTTTCCTTTTTGCAGTACTACTGCTATACTGATCTGATATTTCTCTAGCAAGTCTGAGCTTCTATGCACCTAATTATCCTAGATCATTGCCAGCTTGTATAGCTTGTATGCTCTTTGTAAGCTTCCATGCACTTACTAATTTAGCCTGCTGCCACTGTTACAGCAGGTAGCCATCTTAGATACACTTTGAAGACTGAAACTATGCTTGCAGACCTGCTTTGTCTCCCTCACGTGTTAGCTACCTCATCTTGAGGTATGTTATCATATCTTGTATTATATGTGTTATTTTGTATTATTGCTATTTTTGTGCACCATCTCTGTTGATTATGTTATTTTGTAGCCACATCTGTGGCCTGGGTTGCAACTGAAAACAGTTCAATGGATCAGGACACTTACCTGATTACCAAAGACACAAATAAATAAATTAATTAATTATTAAATAAACATTTGCGGTCCTGTCAGCATAGTTTGTACTGTTGCTGTAGTTTGTGTGCATTGGTACAGTCCTGTTCACCAGTGTCAAGTACTCTTATCACGCTTTCTGCTGTAATGTCTTGGAGGATACAGAAGGAGCCTCTGTTATCCAAAGACAATTATTGCATTTTGTCCTACAGTAAACCTTGACAGCTCACATAGAGAGCTTGATCTGGTGGGTGTCACTGTTTACTTAAATATATCAATATATTCAATATACCTGTAACCCCATAGATGACCCTGTGGTGCAGAGGGCTGAGGCACTGGGCACCTCATCTGCTACCACACTGGTGACCCAGGTTCATGAGTTGACTAAGATTGATGGGGGTTGGCCAGGGATGGAGAAGACAGAACTTCTGAAGGACTGCTTTCCTCTCCCAGGAGGGATATGGCACCCAGTGCAAAAATGCCCCACATTGATGGCTAGGGCATGGTAGCAAGAGACCATTATGTTTGGGGATGGAATGGCAGCTGCTGATATCCTGTGCATGGGAGCATGCACAGGGCTGTCCTGGGTGGTATTGCATGTCTTGTCATCCCCAAGGTAGAAAACACTAGAAATAGGTGTCTGGTGGCTAAATGATTTCCAGCTACCCACAGGTCCTGCATTTGATGAACACTTAGGCTGTGCTGTGGATGTATGAAAGTAAGTCCTGGTGGAAAGCCATGGTGATTGGGCTGCTGTGGCTAGCCAGAAGGGAAGGCCACTCTAACCTGGAGACAAAAAGAACATTAACTGAAAATATTACTTATAACCATAACGTTATACTTGCAAGTGTATTGCTTAGGGTTGTCAGACTTAGTTTGAAAAAGATTCCAACCATGCCTAAACTCTAATGATTGAGTTTAAATTTGGAACACGGACACTAGAGGGTTCACAGAATGGTTCAAACCCATTTTCTTTATTTTGTGTTGACTGATTTTGGCTCACCTCTCTGCTGATGAGTTGCTTGCTTCTTTCCCGAGGGTCCTGGATCAGTCAGTACAGCACTAGTGGTAGTGGCAAGTGGCAGCAGAGATACCAATGCAGGGCAGGCTGATTCTTGATGGAGGGACTGAATGGGCTGTGCAACGGAACTTAGGAGGAAGACATGACTGGCACCAGTGGACTTGAGTGAAGATGGGACACTGGATGAGGAAGTGTTGCATCCTAAGTGACTCATCAGGTGCTACTCCTGATGAAGGGGTAGAGCACCCTGAAGCACTGAGGCTAGTTTATCTTCATTATGGGAGCTGGAATCAGTATATTTTGTATTTTTTTGCACACTGTTGTGAGTTGTAGGTACTGATTATTTTGTGCAGTAAAGCAATATCACTACTATCACTAAAGTTTTGTGTCTGGAGTGCTGATTCTTCAAATATTGATGCAACTTTTATTTTTTCAGCACCTTACTTTACTTGAGAGCATTGCTTACATATTACAATAGGCTACTGCTGAGTATGACTGTGGATGTTGGATGGAAGCTGGGGGTACAGGGTTGGGCCGATCCATCATTAATGGGATGGGTCAGATCTTGCAGCTTGTTGAAATGTGCACTTGTCTCAACGCATCACTGGGCATTTGTAGGGGGAGAAGGAACTAAGGGGTATGTTGCACTGCTGCTGTATTGAGGTTGGTTGGGTCATGCATGGAGGAAGAAGTTGGACAAAGATGAGGCAGAGCAGAGAAGGCGACAGATTATGTTGACTAGTCAGAGCAAGTGAAAACTCATGAGATGTGCTGCCTATGATTCAGTCAATTGATAACTAAAGCTCAGTTTAGCAGCCTGCAGTGCAAATCTGTGGTGCAGTTCAGAGGCAATTTCATGAGGTACAGAGCAAAGACACACATTCTTGACTCAGGTTGGCAGCTTGTGTCCAAGACTGAGACTATTCAATTCCACCACACTCCTCCTAAATTAAACAATCTCTACTCCTTGTGTGGAGAGTTGGAGAGAAGTTACTGTACATAAAAGGAAAAAGAAATATAAGATGAAAAATGAGGCGGGCCAAGTAGGGAGGAACAGGCAGTGGGGTGAAGGAGGGTGGCTACTCTCTCCCTTCCAATTTCACCACAAAATCAGAAATCCTCCTAAATGAAACATTCTTTCCTCCTTGTGGGTAGGGTTGAAGATACCTGCAACTGTACAAAAAGGGGAAAGAAAAGGAAAATAATAATAAGAAAGAGTGAAGAAAAACATGGCAGGCCAACCAGGGAGTGATAGGCAGTGGTGGTGGCAGGGGAGGGTGACCATCTTTTTAATGAAAAAAATAAATAGACATCAAAGAGACCAGATTTATTTTGGTTTAGCCAGTATGTATCATCTTCTCAAAAAAAATCCCAGCATTATCTGACTTCTGCATGGCATGATTGCTAACTGTGTTGCTCCTTAGACTGTGCTGTGCCCAGTGTGTGCCTGTATGGCATCACAAATACATCAAAGATAGTTTGGGTGACAGGAAGAAGAGACAAATCATTTATTTATTTACATATATCTATGTCTCTTGTGTGGCATACTTGTCAGCTGTGCTGTGATCCCTTGGACTGCACTGTACCCAATGTGTGCCTGTGTCACATCTCAAATCTCAGAAATATTAGGGGTGACAGAGGAGGAGAGACAAATTATTTCTTCATTTAAAAATATCTGTGACTTCTGCATGATGTATTGGCTCACCTGTGCTGTGCTCCTGGAACTTCACTGTGCCCATTGTGTGCCTACATGGCATATCAGATAAATCCAGAAATATTGTGGGTAAGAGGGAAGAGAGACAAATAATTTATTCTTTAAAAATATCTGTGACTCCTGTGTAGCATGTTTGCCATTTATAACTGCAAACGTATTGCTATCATTGTCTGTGCATGGTATCTTAAATAAATCTCTGATATATTTTGGGTGAGGCAGGTTAGAGATCTACAAAGGCAAATTTAATACTAAAAAAAACATTTTTTTGAGAATTCCAATTCCTGACAGTGTCTTGTTCATGCCCATTCTGTAATCCTTGAACCTGGGATCTAACCAACTTGATACTTGCTTCAATTAACTTCTACTGCAGATCTTACTGTCACAAAGCCAAAATCAAATATGTAATTTAAGCCACACCATTTTGTAAGGCAGGAATTGCACAGAATCACGGTGTTATTATGGCTGACAACAAAGCTGAAGGATCTGGCTATGCTTCTCGGGTGGTCCAGGTAATGATGATAGGAAAATTAAAATACTACAACTGATTCAGGGATAATACAAGCACTAAAAGAGTCACAATAAACCATGCTAAAGGGGACCTTAAGGAAAACTTGTGCAACTGCTTTCATCACTTGTAGAGGCACTATAAGGTATGCTCTTCATGTTGTTAAAATCCGACTAGCAATAATAGTAGTGCAAATGACAGTTACCTGACTAGACAGTAGCTCTTTGTGTCTTAGTGACTGTTGCAATAACAGCCCCTCATCCTAGCCAAATGAGTGAGGCTGCTGACAATGCATCGGTAGTGCAGTTGCAAATAAATACATCAATGCTTGCATCTACCACATCTTCTACATCAGATCCAAGTGAAAACGCATCAAGTGCCCACTCTACCAGCACCACAGGTACTAAAAGGACAGATGGCCTGAGTTAATTTTGCACAGATGAAGAAAAAACAAATTGTGGTACAGTTTCCAGTTATCTTCTCAGCACTAGAACCAACTCTGTCACTTCTGCAGTGTGCAACAATTTTTCAGTTGGTAAAATTAATCCCTGCAGAGCAGTTTGTAACCATCTGTAAACATAGGGTAAGCTGTGGTAAAGTTGTTCATGTCTTGGCACTACAGCTCTCAAACGCCATCTGAAGACACACTCAATATTCATAGGATTCATAGGATATACAGAGCTATATATATAGACTTTCTTCCATGGTGCTCGCATTCTTGTTGGTTATTTTCTTTCTGCTACCCCTAAAGTGCTTATCCATATATTTTTTTAAGTGTTCTGTGGAAGTACATACTATAACCTCTGGGGGGTGTCTATTCCATACAGGGACTACTCTCTGATTATATCACATATTGCTTCTCATCAGATAATATTTTCTGTTTTTCAACTGGAGAGGATGAAGCAGTGGCATATATCAGTTCTCTGGTTTGCAGACCCAGGATGTCCCATAACTCATTAATGGACCATGCTTTATGCAGCAGGCATATGTCCCCTGTTTGATCAGATAAAAATTATATCCTCCACCTCTAAGGCTACTAATGAGAAGGATCAGGATGTAGAAATGGAAAGTGAATTTTGTCAACTTGATGTGGACAGAACAACTACCAGCCCTAGAACCACCATTACCACCAACACCATCAGCACCAGTTGCATATCAAGTGATGGTACTGAATGTATAAGTCCACCACCCCAATGTCCATCTGGTAAATGAAACACAGTGTCTAATGAACCAGCAGGAACATGTTGTAAGCTGCTAACATTGTCTCAGGCATTTGAGAGAAAGAAAATGTTTTAATAAAAGTCTTTCAAAGAGTTTTCATCTTCATGATAAAACTGGTGAAATGATTGCTGGAGCCCTTCTCCCAAAAACTTTAGTAGATTGAGAGGCTTTCGGGGAAGTCATGAAACTTGCAGAGCCTCATTACAAGGTTCCTCATCAAAGGTACTTTGCCTAAGTTGATATGTTGATATACTAAACATTTATCAGAAATAAAAAGCAACAGTGATGCTTGCACTTAAAGTTGCATAGGTGGGGTTATTCATATCATGATAGATAGATAGATAGATAGATAGATAGATAGATAGATAGATAGATATACAGACAGACAGACAGATAGACAGATAGACAGGACAGATACAATTTTATTTTATACAGGAAAATACAAATTGTTAGGGAAAATGTTTGTAAAACTGTTCTGTGCATGTTATATATTAGTTGCAATATAAAACATTAAGTTGTACATTACAAGATACTACATTGTTACAACATAGCACATCAAACACTGATTATGAACTGAGGATCATAAATAGAGGAATCTGATTTATCATAAGCTCTTTGGAAGCAGTATTATATCGGGCTACATCATCAGCTTCAAAAGTTCTGGCACCACCAGCCTCCTTGCTCTCTACTGTCTGAGAAATATTTTTCAAAATGTATTCCTACACCACCTGAAACTCATTCATAAAATGTTTTAAAACCTGTCTTTTATTTTTTTTATTCATAAAACTTCATACTCGGTTCATAGTAGCAATAAGTCACTCCAGGGTGTGGTATATAATAGGATATCGCCACTTCTCAGGTCTTTGATGCACATGCCCGCAGCCACGTGCCTAACTACCCAAGGCGTGATGATATCCCACGATATAGCACACCTGTTGTGCCTTATTGCTTAAGTATACAAGCTGTAAACATATATTATCTTCATTAGCGATATGAAAATTAATTCCAGTAATATTTTCACTAAGTTCACGGATGACACCAAACTGGAGGGAAGAGTCAACGACCCAGTTAACATGAAATCTCTTGCACTTGACCCAGGTTACATAGAACAATGGGCATCAATAAATGGAATGGCCTTTAATGTCAATAAGTGTTCAGTAATTCTCCTGGGTACTAATAACCCAACTCAGACCTACACATTAAATGGTGTCAATATTAAAACATCTTCTTGTGAAAAGGATCTAGGGATTATAATAATAATAATAATAATAATATTTATTTAATTGAGCACCTTTCAAAATTTCAAAGCGCTGCACAACAAATACAAATGCAAAAACATATTCAAATAGATTCCAATATGAAATTAAATACAAACACATAATCAAATACCTTCAATATAAATTCAGATTAAAATAGGAAACACCTTTTCCCATGAAAAGTCTTTAGTACCTGCTTAAAACTCCCCACCGTCCTGCACTCCAGGAGCTGACGGGCAGAGAATTCCAGAGGGTAGGTGCAGCAAAACCAAATGCACGAGCACCAGATGATTTCAGATTTACCTCAGAATCTCCAGCAACCCCTTGTCAGCTGAACGGAGCTGTCACAGAGGGGTGTAGGGTACCAGGAGCTCTTTCAGGTAGTCGGGACCCAAACCGCGTAGGGCTTTGTAGGTCAAAAGACCCACTTTAAAGGTGATTCGCCACTGTATTGGCAGCCAGTGCAGAGCACGCAGCACAGGGGTGATATGAGATCTTCTAGAAGCCCCAGTCAACAAACGTGCTGCCATGTTCTGCACTAGCTGCAAGCAGTGGATATCAACCCCAGGAAGCCCTAGGTAAAGGGAGTTACAGTAATCAAGGCACAATGTCACAAAGGCATGGACCAAAACTGGCAGGTCATTGGGTGGAACAAGGTGCCTAATCCTGGCAATGTTCCTAAGATGGAAGAAGGCCAGCTTGATGGCTGCAGACACCTGATGTTGAAGGGTCAAACCAATGTCAAGCTCCACTCCCAGGTTATGCACCCATTCAGAGGTGAGGTTCTGGTCCTCCCCCAGGATTAAACTGGAGGGAAGCCCAGTCCTCAATCCCTCTTCCCTATGACTGGGGTCCACAACCATAACCTCAGTCTTTCCTGGGTTCAACCTTAGACCACTGGAATTCATCCAGTCTTGGATTTCTGCAAGGCAGTTGTTCAGTACCGAGATAGCACCAACCTGGTCAGGTGCAAAAGACAGGTAGAGCTGGGTATCATCAGCAAAGCAGAGAAACCTCAACTCATACTGTCTTACAATGTCTCTGAGGGGTAGCAAATATACTGCGAATAACATGGGGGACAGCACCGAGCCCTGAGGCACCCCACATGGCAGAGAGAAGGCCCCAGATGAAAACACACCCAAGATCACTCTCTGTGTTCTTTCTGTGAGGAAAGATGAAAATCATCTGAGGACTGTACCCAACAGCCCACAAATGGACCTCTATGCTCGAGCAGAACCCCATGATCCACAGTATCAAAAGCTGATGATAGATCAAGGAGAACCAATATAGAACAGTGTCTCTGATCTCTCGCCTTCAGGAGATCATTGAGCACCCGAGCCAGAGCAGTCTCAGTACTATGCCTCTTACAAAAACCAGACTGGAGAGGCTCATTTAAACTATGGATGGCCAAATGATTATCCAATTGAGCAGCCACAACTTTCTCAATAACCTTCCCCACGAAAGGGAGGTTAGAGATTGGCCTATAGTTTGCTAGGTTATCCCAGTCTAGAGAAGCTTTCTTCAGAAGGGGGATCACCACCCCCTCCTTCAGGGAGCTAGGAAACACTCCCATATCTAAAGAACACTGGATAATCTGAGCTAAGACCGGGCTGATGATCTCACTACAACCCAAAATCAGGGAAGTAGGGCCAGGGTTTAAACTACAGCACATGGGATGCATCTCCTGGACAATCCTCATAGTATCTACGAGATCTGGCAAGTCAAAGGCACTCCAGGAAACTCTGGGCTTTGTGACAGGGCACCGATCAAGAGCAACACCCTTAGAATGAAGTTGGAGGCACTCCCTCCTGATGTCTTCAACCTTATTCGCAAAGAATTGAGCCATCTCCTCACAGTCAGTTTGAGTGAAAACTCGACGGATCTGCTGACAGGCTGGGTTACGCAGTCTGTCAACAGTTCTGAAGAGCTGGGCCAGTCAATTCCGTATGACAGAAATTTCCTTGGACAGGAATTCTGCCTTCTTATGGGAAATTTCTGTTTGGTAGAGTTTATAATGCTCTAACAAAATAAGGTGGTCGGCATCAGTGGTTGTCTTCCTCCAATGATGCTCTAACCTATGCCCCGTCCTCCGCAATCCTCTCAGAGCTCCATCAAACCATGGAGTGCTGGGATGATGCGGAAGGGGGCAAACACGGACAGGCACAAATCTGATCGATGGCTACCGATATGGCCCTATTATAGGCCACTATCAGCTGCTCAGGATCAGTGCAGAACTCATCCAACAGTGAGAGGTCAATAACCACCATCAGGTCTTCAGGGACCATGTCCCACAATGGGCGGTATCTGACCAACTCACAGGGGCCGATCTACCAGGGGGCCTCAAAATTGAACCCAACTGAGTAGTGATCGGACCAACTGACTGGTTCCACCACCAAATCGGAGGCTTCAATCCCCAGGAGGAAGACCAGGTCGAGAGAGTGACCCCTTGTGTGTAGCTGAGGAAACAACCTGTAAAGCCCAGAGATGTCATCTCCTGGAGGAAATGTTGACCAAAAAGCAAAGATTCGTCGTCGACTCAAGCATTGAAGTCACCCAGAACCATCAGTCAGGGTGACTCCAAAGTCATGTCGGTGGCGAAATCTGCTATTTCCTGCAAAAAGAGCTTCTCATCACCTGGTGGACGATAGATGAGGGCAATCCTGCACCCTACACAGAATCTTATTTATTGATTAGACTCACAGGTCCTCTCACAGCCTGGGGGTCAACCAAAACTTAATCAAAAACAATTTTAAATTACTCCCAGGTCCTCTCACTACCTGGTACCTACAAAAACAAATTAAACACTCTCATTACTAAATTTAGAAATAGATAAACAATGAAAAATAATAAAATTACATAATAACAATAATAATAAACAAAGGAAATAGTTTAGAAACCACCCAAATTATGGCTAACTGCAAACTCTCACCAGTTGATCATTGTAACAAAATTGTTAATTCAACAAATGCTTTAATCAGACGTATTAACCACACATTTATATCCAAAATGGAACAGTGCATATTAACTTTAAATAAAACTTACATTCGACCTTATACAGACTATGGGTCACCATTTTGGAGCCCTTATCTTTGTTTTGGACATTAACAGAACTGAACAAATACAACATAAGATCACAAAAACTGTTCCTTACTTGTCGCAATTTGACTATAACACCAGACTTAACTTTACTGGCCTTTTTTCCCTTGAGGTGAGAAGGGCCAGAGGAGATCTCTTACAGTTGTTCAAAATAATTCAGTCCCTAACTCTAATGTCTCAATGCGGTATTGCATATAATAACAGGAAAATTGTTCCAAGACTACACAGCAAACAGCTTTATATCCAAAAGGCTAGAACTAACAAAATATTATTTTTTTTTTCCATTAGGGCACCCAGAGTGTGGAACAAGCTACCTCAGCACCTTGTAGACAGTCCTAATATAGGCACCTTTAATTTAAATTTGGATAAATGGCTCCTTAACTAACAATACTAGGGTATATTATTCCACTATGTGGGGGGCAATCTTGATGGGCAGCTTGCCTTCTTTTGTCCTCTAAACCAAGTAAACCAAGTAAATATCTAACTAAAAACACTAGTAAGAGTTACAAACAAAAGGAAAACAATTTTCCAAGGCAATTATGAATGATCTAAGTAAAGAAATGGCATGTACTGGAAAAGGCAAGCTGTTTCAGTATGTTGCAGCCTGATACCATAGGTTTTTCACCAAATTTTGTTTTACATCTAGTAAAGCTGACTTTGTTTATATGTACCGATCTGGTTAATTTGCACATAGTTTCTGTCTCTGTTAGAGACTACTCATGTAATGCAATGGTAAGGATTTTGTGTGTAACTCCTGTGTAAAAGTTTCAGCCAAACTATGATATATAAGTCAAGATACGTGGACCATAATTTCTGAAATTGCAGGGTTTAAGTACACAGATAACAGTAGAAGTACTCCCTCAAGGAGAACCACACCCTTTTTCTTATTTTTCTTTATTGTACTCTTTTCTAATTTCATGTCAGTCCTAAAGGGGTGCTTTGCATCAGGAGTGGAGAAAAATTACAAAAAAAGTGCAAAACAGACTATACTAAAACTGAGAAAATGCTTCATGAATAGCAAATAAACCCTAATGACATGGAAAACTGCTTCATGAATATAGGCCTTTGTCTGCATAACTGCAGTTTCTCAGGCATAATAAAAGAGTGTTAACAATTATAAGACAAGAATAAAATCTGAATAAAACTTCTTTGTGAGAGACAGCAAGCTAGAGTGTAGAGAGAGAGAGAGAGAGAGAGAGAGAGAGAGAGAGAGAGAGATCAGTGTTAGGACCCAGTTCCTCAAATGGTCAATCTGCTATGCATCTGGTGAGCATATAGTCAGAGGTATTATTCCGTGCTTTCCCAGTCTCTTCATTCGTAGCAGCTCTACCCCCCACCATAGTGAAATAGAGCCAGAATATGCAAATGGATGGTGCTACTGCACAGCGTGGATGGATAGAGTCTCCTCCTTTCAGTCACATTAGCATTCACAAACACTGGCAACAATATATAGCCCAGCACAGTCAGTTTAATCCCACCCCCACCAGTAGAACTGTTAAAGGCAGGTGGAGCAGATATTTACAAAGCTGTGGCTGGGCCCTTCTTCTGCAACAGTTAGTGTCCATAATTACCTTGGTGGTTGTTCCAGCAGTTAAATGAGCTGGATGCAAATATGTCTGGCCATATTTTAACATCTGCACTATCAATGCCTACATGCATGTATGCTGTTTCTTATTATATGTGGCACATGAAGAGCAACAAACATTTCTGACACTGAATACAAGTGCAACAGCCTACCAAATTACTTGAGTTGAACATAGTGCCTAGGAATAATGGGATGGTGGGTGCCCCTGTTTGTTTTGGATAAATTGTGAGAGTCCTAGGTTAGGAATGGAGGGAGGTTTCACAGGACACCTGAGATGTTTGTGGCATTTGAAGTGGGTGGTAAACCACTTGAATTCAAAAAAGATGCCATTGGGCATGAATTATTTATAAACCTTCTAGCCATGACAGACAGGAAACAGAAAGTGAGGAACATTTACATGTGGCATAACCCATTACACCATGTCTTGGCATGGAAAAGCACCACATGACAGCTGCTATACCATGCTGCCACTCTCTGTAAGACACTAACCAGAGTGTTAATAAGTAAAAAAAAAACATATGCACCCACTAAAGGTACATCTGAATATCAAGTTTGCATTGTGAATAAGTATGAGCACTATGTGTAATGAGAGTGGGTTGTGGTGCAACTGAAATTACAAGTTGCCCCTGCTTTGCCTCATTGCTCATTGCAACTAATAAAGACCCTCCAGGTTTCCTACATGTTCTTCATATACAGTTGTGCCCATCAGACTAGATGCTTGATCCTGCAGAATTTTGCAGCAGTCTCTGAAAACAGTGCCATTCTTAAACATGAAACAGTGATACTGCAATAAATCCTGGCTGAAACCAGTGTAACTGTGACTCATCAAGAATGTATCAGGAATTCTATTTATCTTTTTATTTGTAATTTTGGATAGGAAAGGCACACTAAGCAAATATATATTGTTTCCAGTTGTATCGGGGTGGAGAGTAGATTGTATGGACCTGTTTTATTGGCAGGGAATGTTGGACATGACACCAGGAAACTCCCATTCTCATTGTTGAAAAGTACAATGGGTTCTTTTGCTTCCACCTGGACAGTGACTAGAGATAGGTAGAAGGGACCTTAGTTTAACATCTCATCTGAAGGACATCACCTCACCAGAGCAGCACCCTCATACCGCACTATAGTGGCAGTTATGGGTATTCTCCCACATTCCAGAATTATGAGATTCATGCCATTTGTGTAAACTACAGTACATGTACAAATCTTTATTTTGGATCAGTACTCTTCCCCATCAATTGAAAACACACAAAATGTACATGAACTGAACAGTTTGTTCAAGACAGCTATTATTTAGTAAAGGAGAAAATTTCCTTACATTACTTGATGTTATAAAAACGGCAGAAAGTTTATAGTTATTTGATTGGATAAGAGCCACATTTTGGTGTGCTCTTATCCAGCCATAATCTGACAACCTGTCCTAGTTAGACTATCAAGGACACTGCACAGCCAGAGATACATATCTGTGAACCAGTTTAAAAAAAAAAACATTCTGACCTGCAGTCTTCGTTGTCATTCAGCCGCCCCTCCAACAACTCGCCCACATCTTCCTCCGGAAATTCCAGGCAAAACAGCTTTATTTTTAAAATCTAACTCATTTTGTACCTCTGTTTTCACTGGCTGTTGTTTTCTTTTCAGTCCTGCCATTTCTCTGGTCTTCCATTCTCCTTCCAATATGTGTCCTGGCTTCCCTCCCACCTCCATTTAGAGAGCAAGCAAGTGGGGCGATCAATACAACTTTAATGACAGGAAGGACTTTTTTTTTAAGTTCTGTGGCCGGTCACTCATACTAGGTGAGAAAGCACTCAATACAGTGGCCTTAGAGGACACGCTAGCTCCCAATGAAGAATGCCACTGTGATAATGAAACAACAAACCCACTAAACCAAGTCAGCACTACAGAGCAGAAACCATTTGTTTCTCCATGCTGCAGGAGGGAGGGGTGTGCACAACACCTCACTAAAGATGCTATAATGTCTTGCAGACAAAATGGAAAAATCTGCTCTCCTAACTCTGGATTGCCTTTGAAAGTTGCACTTGCTAAAGAACTAGATGTTCTAATCACTGGCATCTTGGAGAGGGGCTAAAAAGATTAAAACAAAGTTATAAATAAAATGAAAAAATAAAATGAATTCTGTGTATGTGGAGGGAGAAACAGTGTGTGTGGGGGGGGCAGACACAAATGCCTTTCAATAGCTGAGCAAGAACTATTTTTTCATGTTTATATCTATTTTTTTTATTTTATTTCCTTCCGGATGCGGCCCCATGGACCTCTCTCAGGCATTCAAATCTGTGTCCTGCCTGCCAGAGGCCCCCCTGAGCTGTACCTCCTCTCTCCCCCTCCCTCCCTGCAGCTGGTACCCCTGGTCTAACCTTCCCAGGGTGGGTCACCTCCTCCTCTTGGGTGCTCTTACAGTCAGAATTCAGCTGCAGGATAGGGCCGGCCGTGGAGGACTGGGAAGGTCAGTCAGGGTTGGCCCAGGGAAGGGCATGGGGGACTGGTGCAGTCGCCTATCCATGCGTCATTGTTTTCCTATTCTTATGTGTGTCCCTGGAGCTCAAACGCAATGACGCTCCAGCTCGGCTGGTGCATGCTCCTTATATCCCCGAATGATGTCCACTGCAGCTTCAATCCTCAGCATCTTATGGCTGTGCACTGTAGTGCCTCCAGCCTCTGCTAGAGGTCACCAGTGCATCAACTGGTGGATCCCCCCCCGGGGGAAGGAGAGCAGTCCTGGGGATGCTCAATCCTTTCCCCTCCCTGCCGACCCCCGCGAACTGGGCTTGTTCCCCAACACGGGTCACCAGCGTGGTGCGAGGTGTGGTGTCCAGCACCTCAACCCTCAGCGCCATTGGGCCAGCTGTTTATACCTATTTTAACACTTATGTTTATCAGACCTCTTTTAGTAATACATTTTTTTTCCAGGGTTGGATTTTTACAGGGGGAGCCATTTTATAAGCTGGATAAGACACTCCGAGGTTTGGTTTATGTGCTGAAAAGAGCAATTCCTAGGTGCTTAAGGCACTCAGTGCAAGCACCTCATGCCTCATTACACACCTCGGGCATGCTCTTATCAGCCGATAAACCACACCTCGTCATGTCTTATTCCTTACATAGAAGAGGAGTGTACATAAGCAGTATCATCATTCTCTGGCAAGCACAGTTTAAATCAGGAAAAGGAAGACACAACTCCATAATATTTGAAGTGCACTAGTTTATTCAATAAAGCTTGATGGTTTACCTGTTAGCCACTGATCAGCGCCTCCAATTAGTGATCTGCTTTTCTCCATGGGCATTCTTAAAGCCAATGTTGTGGCAGAGTTTCCATTGATGAAGCCACCCAAATGAGGAAACTTGTCCTTCCTTATGGCTGCAGCAAGCTGAGTGGCTTTTTCCATCAGGAGGGGTCTATTATCATGACATCCCTACCATGGGTATAATAGAACCATCTCAGAAGCACATCCTCAATGTCAGCATCTTTTCCCTTCCATTTGAATTTTCTGTAAGGGTTCTGATTCATGTGCCAGTTGGAAAGGAGTTTATCTTTGTCTCTCTGTAAATCTGGCAAAGTTGATTTTGGAACAGCGAAGTGAATTGATGGATAGTATACTTGTCTTAGATAAAGTCTGCCATTCTGTAAAAATTTCAGTCTTTCTAGCAAAGCTTAAGTTATTACATTTCAGAACCATACTGACATTTTAACATCAGGATCTGTCAGTACAGAGAGCAAACAGAGCATTTTATAGCATCACTATGCAGGGCTCTGCAATCAGCTGTGTGATCAGCTGTTTACCAAAAAAACTGGAAGCACCTCAGAAAGAATGAGTGAGAATGAGTGAATGGCACTGTAACCACAAGTGAAATGTCTGGTATGGGGGACTACTAGATATGCTATAGCAAGAAAATCTGACATTGTGAGTTATATGGATGGCGTTTTGTAAAGTGACTCCGTCCACTATAAGTGGGAATCCACCTTAAAGCCATCCATGGTAAGTGGGCTGCACTGTATTGATGTTTTTCAGCATCACACCTTTTCCTCAGATTAACTGTGTTTCCTAGAATCCAAGGAGATGGCGGAACAGTGTCACACTTAGAAGAAAAGTGAGAACACACTCTGTTGTGGTCGCAAGATAGAGGTTCAGAGAACCTGAGACAAGCAGCACTAAACTAAAAATTTGAATGAACTGGATGGGTTAAATGATGCAAAAGTAGGTCTAAGAAACAGACTGTGGGCCCGATTCTAGGAGGGTGGTGCCAGTCACCACCAAATGCAACTTGTGCCACCCACAACTGCGACATTGACCCTGTGCCTTATTCTAGAAGGGTCAGGGTCATCGCAGCTAAGTCCTGTGACTTGCGACATGCGGCCAGGTATGCTGAACAGAGGCACACCTGGCAGCATGTCATGCTTGCATCGCAGATCGCAAGTGCCTCGCATGCCCAGCTAGTCACATAGGGCACCCCACAGGGCTGGCCACATCTACTGCCCCCCAGGTGTACAAGTAGAGTCCCACAGGCTGCCCACCTCCCTGCCCCCAAAACATACATTAACTGCCCCAGGGCTGCCCACACCAACTTCCCCAAATCCCTGTGTATTTACTGCCCTGTAGGGTTGCCCACACCAATTGCCCCTAGTCCTGTGCATGTAATGCTCCGAGGTTTCCCCACCCCAGCCCCCGAATCCCCAATGTAACATGCCCGCAGGGCGACTTGTCATCCCCACCCGTGCCCTGATCTCTGAGTCGCCAGCAGCAAAGCAGCAAATGCTCTGCCTGGTAGTCTAGTGGCCTTCCCACCCAGCCATGCCACCCACCAGCACCCCACCCATCCCCAGCTTGCGACTGGCACAGCTCACCTCTCACCACCACGGCCAGTTGCTGACTGATTTCAGTATGTGCGATTGTAAAGACATGCTCATACTGAACTCAGTCGGTGCTGACCATAGTGGTGAGAGGTGGTTGTGCCAGCGCAGCTGAGGATGGGTAAGAGTGGGCTGGTATGAGCTGGGTGGGGAGCCACTAGACTACCAGGGCAGGTTATTTGTCTCTTTTGTGACCGTGACTCAGGGGTTGGGGCACGGGTGGGGATGACAGCAACCATGGGGCATGTTACATCAGGGGATCTGGGGGCTAGTGTGGAAGTTCTGCAGGCATTACATGCACAGGGATTTGGAGGGCAGTTGGTGTGGGAGCCCTCTGCGGGCACTTGCTGTACGGGTGTGTACAGTAGGGGGATGGGGCACGATCATGGCCCAGAGTCTAGAACTGTTTGTGCGGTGCCCATTGGGGCAATAACGGGGGCGGTCTGGGCATGGGGGGGCCACATGGACCTGGTTCTGCAGAACCCTCGGAGGACGTATGTAAGTTACACCAGCTAAATGCAGGTGTAACTTACAATGCCGGTTCCCCTCCAGGGGTTCTTGTAGAATCCTGACATTGGGGTCTTTGTTACTGCCCTTCTGGAATGGGGTGCAACTGCTGCTGTAAACCCCCTAGTGCCATGTCACAGGGGGTTTATGGCACAACTGCCGGTGTAACTGCTGTTCGGTACACGTTTGTAGAATCTCCCAAGTCACAACTGCTGGCGTAAGTTGCTACTTGTGCCATTCTACTTGTCACAAGTGCTGTTATGCCAGGCATAACTTTTCTAGAATCGGGGCCTATGTATGGCAAAAGAAGTATTATTGCTTATTCAGCACAAAAGTAACCATTGATGAATTTTGCAAAGAATGTCACCCGAATATAGAGGCAACACAATGGGACCTGAGGATGTGGCGATGCCACAAAACTGTTGCTCATATTCTGTTTGTGTGGTGAAAATAAAAAGATTGATCAAGATTGCATTCAGAGGAGTTCATCCTAATTAATATTTTTCAGGATTCTGGTGCTAGTGGATGACCCAAAAATTTTACACATTTATACTCAGAGAAGTATAAGAGCAGCCTGATTCTCACATTTCATATAGCTCAGATTAACCCTGGCACTAAATTGAAATCTTGCAAGCTGACACTAGAAAATCATTTAGTATCCTGAGCATCATCTTCTGTAGATACAGATTAAACAATGCTTGTTTTTCCACCACTACTGATAGTGTGTTAAGAATAGCAGCAAATGGCATGAGAACAGCCATTTCCTCCTCTTGACAGGGGCACAATGTACTGTACCCACTGCCTTTGATAACAGGTGAGTGATATTTATGTGTTAGCTACTAATTCTGAGTTATGCAGTGAACACGTGTCTGTCAGGGGACTGCAGAGAGTGTCCTAAGAGCCAACATAGAAACACAAGGCTGCTTATCCTGCTGAGTCTCTGGAAACCTGAACTGCATGTGTAATGTTGCACAGGCATCATACAGAATGTGTGTCATAGCCTATGGCTTAATACTATATTCTTATTGGTAGGATGTTCTCGGCTTATAGGGCTTTTTTTCTTACTAGGAAACCTTGCATCTGTCTAGTAATATTTAAAATGAGCAGCCCTGTCACAAATATATTCTCCATTCTGCTGAAGGAGTGTTTGATTTCAGAGGTTTATAAGATATTCATGTGACTTTCTGGTAAACTTGTCAATCTGCCTCTGTGCCCCATAGTAACCTTGTGTCCTGGTTAATGGAAGCTCATACATAAGCCTACAAGCCAGGCAAAAATCTGTTTCTGTTCTAAGAGGTTCAAGCTCAGTTATGAAGTCATCAAATGTTACATTCCTCACAGACTAACAAGAAGAAAAATGAACACACTTTTTTTCTAAAGTGGCTTAGGCTCTCAGGGGTTCAGATTTTGTTATTGTTTTCATGACTGGCTTTTGATGTAAATTAATTGATTATGAAGGTGGTGCATTCTAATGCTTAGAGCCTAGGTGTGGGAGCAAAGAGAAGGTTTGGATCACATTCCACCACAGCCTTTTACTCATTACTATAAGACCACAATAAGCAAGTCCCTTAACTTCACAGTGCTGCAGTATGTGCAGTGGTAAAACAGAGTAAAAGCAGTACTCACTGAAAACAAGATATTAAACTATCCACAGTGAATAAACTGAAAAATCCTTGTCACTTGATCCCTGATTAATTCAGTAATGATGTAGTTTCTTTACTTCAGATTTTCAGGCACCAGTGCATCAAAAGGGTCATATAGAGTAGTGCCATACCTTTCTCATGAAACTCATGGAGGTCATGGATTCCATGATTTTACATAGTCATATAAAGCTTCCATAATTTGGGCATTTTCTTTGACAACTCAACAATTGTTGGCATTTTGCATGACAACACCTTGATTTATTTAGTGCTTTCAAATGACAGAACCATAATTTTTGTGCCTCCCCACCACAATGCACTAAATCCTCTGTTGATATCACCTTGTGGGATTTTGGGGCCTGTATGCAAGCCCTGATCTCCTGGATGGCAGCACTGTGTGCTACCTCCTCCTATTGGACCAGAATTACAATAAAAAAAACATTTAAAATCTTCGCTGCTATGCTTACATAAGAATATGTCAAAATAAAGATAAAGAGCTAGATTTCAGCCACTTTTATCATGTTTTTAGTGTAGTAGTGCTACTTGTGACATGATCGTTCAACCACAAAAAGCATTTGTCAATGCCAAATGTTTGCTTGCTGGCATTAGCAGTGGAATTGCAGGAGTTAAACAGATGCAGTATAGGAATGGCAATGAAGTATTGAACTGACTCCAACTTCACCCTCACCCTGCACAGATGGACAGGCATTGGGGTGTGCCTTTGGGTCAACGCCAAAGCAGTCACAACATTTCACCTCATCCTACCCTGCAGACACTGACAAGTGCTGTGGTGTGCTTTGAGGTGTTCGGCTTACACTCACTTCATTCCATAAGGAAATATGTTGAAATGGGTGCAGTATAAGAGAACGGGGTGAACTCTGGGGCCAAAGAGTCCAAAGCTCACTGATACCTGTCACTGGCTGCAGGGGTGGGGTGGAATGGCATAAGCATTACTGTCAACAATCCCAAGTCATACCCCTGACACCTGTCAGTCCCTACAGGGTAGGGTGTTATGGTCAGAAACCCTAATGCCCTGAGCATTTCTTGGTATTTTTACTCCAAGTTTTCAACATGGGCTATTTGTGACCCCACCGCATGAACAGTGACACTATCAATTCATTAGCCAAAAGGGGATTTTGCATAGCAACTGTGCCATTTGGTGCCACAGGTGCAAAAACACATTTAGAACAGGATGTGAAAAATGACAGCTGTACTGTTCATAAGGCGGTGTAAAAAAATGGTAATGTTGAAAATCTGGAGTAAAAATGCAAAAGAAATACCTGGTGATGTCACAAGTGTGCCTAGAAACCGTGCAATGCACACCCATAATGTAATTATTTGGGAGATTTTTTATACCAGAATTTCAACATAGGCATTTTGGGACCTCTGCTCATGAACAGTGTCACTGTCATTTTCTTAATCTGTCCCGAACACTGATTTTCCACAGCGACCATGCTATTCTGCGCCAGAAGTGCGAAAACACATTTTGGCCAGGATGTGAAAAATGACAGATGTACTGTTCATAAGGAGGTGTGGAAAAATGCCAATGTTTTAAATCTGAAGCAAAAATATTACAAATTTGTAAAGTTAAGTGGGTGCGTGGAATTGGGCAATGCACGCTTGTAACACAATTATTTTATGGATCTTTGTTCACTAAATTTTCAACATAGGCATTTTAAGACCTCTGCTTATGAACAGTGTCACTGTGATTTTCTTAATCTGTCCCAAACATTGATTTCGCACACTGACTGTGCCATTGTGCGCTACATGTGTGAAACACATTTTAGGTGAGGCGTGAAAAATGACAGCTGTACTGTTCATAAGGAGGTGTGGTAAACTGGCAATGTTGAAAATCTGGGTGAAAACATAAAAAATTCTCCAAAGTTAGGCGTGTGTAGGAACTGTGCAATGCTGCGGCTTGTAAAGTCTTAGAGAATTTTTTGCCAAATTTTCAACATAGAGTTTTTGTAGCCTACCTCATGAACTGTGACACTGTTATTTCATTAATCCGTCCTGAAAGGTGGTTCCGCATAGTGACCACAAAATCACATTTCAGGACTGAATAACAAAATGACAGTGATAGAATTCATGAAATGGGGTCCCAAGAACCCAATGTTGAAAGTTTGGTGGAAATATTCCCCAAAATGGCTGAGATAGCCACCTAATTTGAAAAAAAAAACTATTTATGCCATTATACAGCTTACTGGCATTTCTTCAGTTCGGGGTTGGCTTTGAAGGGTGCAGACGTGTTCCTGGTCCACCTAAGATCATCATGCTGGGCACCAGAGGTAAGTATGGGGTGAGCAGGTGTGGGGAGGTGGGGTACACAGAGGGTGGGTGTGGGTTGAGGAGGGGGCACGAGAGACCGCGAGGGACCATTTTCTGTTTTTCAAGCTTAAAAAAAGTACAGCTATGTGGGATGCTTTTTTGCATGCTGGGGTGGGATCCCAACATGAGCAGGAGTGGACTTGAGGCTGATGATTCAGGATAATTGGGCAATTTGTAAACATGTTCTGGAGGAGGTGGAACCATATCTAAAAAAGGAGTCATTGTACAAAGGATCTAGGGAAGCAGCTGTAACATATGAGAATGGGCTGCTGTGCATTCAGTCACTGGTGTGTATACTAGGAACTGAGCTTGTCTGAAGCAGAGATCCTGGATTACTGGAACAATGAAAAACTGCCCTCCTGGCATGCACAAAGCACCTCCCCATCACACACAAATTCTTTATTTCTTGGGGAAATTGTCGCAATTAAAAAACAAAATCTTTTGTTGCAAATTCACAGCCAGAGAGCTGCACCATGCACGCATTGCAGGAAATACAACCCGGGGAAATTTGGTGCTTCTAATTTTTCTTACCATGTTTGCTGAATATCTCGGTTCCTCACTGCATGGAGAGAGCCCTGCTGCTGCTGCTGAGAAAAAGAAAATTGCGAGGCAGGGTTCTTTTCAGGGAATCTGATCAGGGCTATGGAATTTAAGGTCTCTCCACCTCTCTGTGACGTGGCTGAGAAAGCAAACAAAGAACCAGACAATGCAGCTGTAATTGGCTACTGCAGTCAGGGACCACCCTTGCAGCAAAAACAGCTGATTGTGTAGTGATGGGGCATTTCCTGATTGCAGTGGACAGTTTCTTTGAGCACAGTGGCATGCTCATTAACTGCTGTCATCGACAGCATGCTCCTTTATTCGCCGCAGCAGAGACCAGCCCCAGAATGGACTGCTGCCATTCGGCTAACACTGCCATGTCTCCACTACCCCCTTGTGAAGGAAGCTGACACAATGTGTTTCTTGCACATGCATGCAAGCAACACAAAAATATTTTCGTCTACCTTTATGTCACAAGTCCTGCAGTTGTGCATCAAAATCATACATGAGTCAAAGAAATCGACACATGCATCATTTTTTTTTGGCTGTAAAGTGAGCAAAGTGCCCCATATGGGTTAGCATTTTTGAAAATAGCATTCAGACATTTGAATGCATTTGTAGTGATGCAGCTCCAGCAGAAATACTACCAAAGGTACTTCATCAAAACTTTTGAAAATGCTGGTCAAACTGGATACAATAGATGAATGACTTTTCAAGACTTTTGGTGACATTTTCATAATTTCTCTCATTTTGACCATGACAGTACCATGATTTTCTTCAAACATTTTTGTGAAAAAAAGTACTGTATTAATTATATGTTGTACTACTGCTGCTGCCATTTGGTTGCTAAATCTCACTGCCATCATGACTAAATCAGACGTAACAGAAAATCATAATATGGTAGTGGCTGAATAATACTATCTGTAATTTCTTCTGCAACAACAACAACAAAAAATAAATAAATACAATAGGTGTACAGGAGCATCATGCTAAATAAATGTTTAGTGGGCAAAATTATTAAATACCAATGGAGTCTGGGGCATGTATAGTAGATGTTAAAAGGTGCATTCTTGTGCATTACATCCCAGTTCCTGAGGTCAACAATGCACTATAAATGAAAGATGGTTTCAAAACCTCTGTCCTGGATGCTGCAGGCACCAATTCTGCCCTCTGGCCTAGTTGTCATGACTAAAAGAAAGAGGACTCAGAGTAGACAGACACAGGTCTGTGCTGCTGTAGAAAGTGACAGGCTGATAGTACAGAGAGCAACATTTGGGCTTGCACCATCAGACACAGAGCCTTAAGGCCAGCAGCCACAGTTTGGGATTAAGCTTGGGAGTCGGGATCCAAATGACTACTGCTGGGGAGTGCTACTGCTGACATTGCAAGCCAGCCTAGTGAGGAGGCTGTCAGGTTCTGCCATTGCAGTGATGTTTTCAAGTAGGCCATGGAGAATGCTCCTTTGCAAGAGGTGGTGAGTGCACACATTATGCTGCATCATGTGAGGCAAACACTAGGCTGGTGAAGAGGAGGACATGGAGTAAAAGCAGAAGGAAAAACCCTGCACTGCAGAATGATGATTGCATACTCCGTCGGTCCAGCACTTTGGAAGAGTCTCCCACCTCCACTTGATCGGAACTCCATCAAGGTTTGGGGAAACTTGATGGCTCTAACAATGTGCAAGCCATGGAAATTATCTCTGTGTGTTTACCTGGTGAGACAATTTCAAATGAATAAACAGACAGATAAGTATAATATCTGATCTAATCAAATATGATGCATGAGAAGATAATATAATCTAACATGTTAGAGAATAATATATTCTGACATAATATAATATAAAATGGCACATTTTACAAGATTAAACAATTTGATTTCATCTGATATTAAATTATATATGGCATAATTTAATACTGTATATGATCTTTTTTAGTTTGTATTTATTATTATGTTTATTCATGGACCAATAAAATATGAAATATGAAATCAAAGTCATGTTTGGACTTACCACTTGATTTCCTTCCCTCATGCTGTTTTCAGAAGATGCTAGTGACAAAAGGAGGGAAGTGGGACTTAGAGGAACTGGGCAGCAAATGCAAGATGATTTTTTTCTGCAACTAAAATGTACATTTCTAGATGAATTGCTTCTCTCCCAAGTAGTGGAACAAGAATCACTTGAATGAGGAGGGGGAAACTAGTATACATCTAGATTGCTCAGGAAGGTCTGGTTACCAGATGCACTGGATGTCCATCAGGAAGTCTGCTTTCAGTGCAGTAGGGGTTGAACCAGTAGATTCCTGGTTGGGGGGGTAATACACCATGGTTTCTTTTGATGTACAGTTGCAGTAATTGATATGATAAGATAGTTCCTGAAATTTCTGTGATATCTGGAAAGAAATTTCCTCCTGCTTGCAGTACCACTGTAGGGCCACCAGAGAGAATTTCTTTTGAAATATTGAGAAATATCTGGAAACAGACGGCCATGTGTAATGATACAATTGTACTATGAAGCAGCCAGCAGCCCTTGTCCTCACAGCCCCATGACCATGACTCCCAGTCCCTCTTCCACCACAGTTAGCTTGAATCTCAACCATCACCTCATGCAGAACTTGTACATGGTGAAACTGGCATGGTGGAGCATTTATCTTCACCTTTCCTCCTCGATGAATCCTTTCTCTTCCTTTTCTTCTCTTGTTGTTTTCTGCATGCATTGACAACACATATACTCAGATTGTGAACCACCACTAGATACTAACTAAAATATGATGATGCAGGACAGTCATTGATGATTTTTAAATCCCAACATGACATGCTTGCCTGAAACATGGACAAGCTGCAGTGCCATATGACTTGCAATGAGAAAATAAACAGCAAATCCAACAGGCCATACTTCACTGACAGACCACACACCATGCCACTGAGAGACCTTTTGCCTCACATGACAGAAATCTACTTTATGTTTCATTCACAAACTGGCAGGATGGATCACAGTTGAGTTATTACTGAGTTTATTCAATAAAATGTTTGTATACAAAAAGAAATACATCTTTTATTTTTTGACAGTGTGTGTGATCCTTCCTGCTAGTCAGTGAATGAAATGTAAAGTATACGTCTGTTACGTGAGGCAAAAGATCTCTCAGTGGCATGGTATGTAGTCTGTCAGTGAAGTACGGGCCTGTAGGTTTTGCTGTTTCTTTTCACACTGCAAGTCATATGGCACTTTACAAAAGTGGGAGCAAGGCAGAGGCAGGAAACTACAGATCTGTTAGTTTGACCTAAGGCTTTCACTTTGTCTAGTGGGGGATCCATCCAGGACTGAGATTTGCAATGAATGGGTTGGTCGCTCATTCTCTGTGAATAACATGACTTTTGCATTGAATAGGGCTGGGTGAAATTAGAAGATGCTGATTTCATGGAATTTTCATGAAATTTTGTAGCATTTCACAATTTTGGGGTGAACTTTTCACAATTCTTTAATTGGTCATAACTCAGTCAGTATTATAACTAAAGAGCTGAGATTTGGCAGACATGCATATTGGCTGGAAGAGGCCCTAAAAGTGTACTAGGTTTCATGACATTTGCATGAGGGAAGGGAAAGTTATAGGGGTTCAAAATGTTGTAATTCTTTATTCATGTGAAAATTTCTGAAAATATTTCTATGGTTACAACTTAGCACCATACTTTCTTGGAAGAGTCATAGAAACTGCTAAATATTCTAAGTTACAGGTATTCACAACTTCACAATTTGTTTGCTAATTGTGTGAGCGTTTTCAAAATATTTGTATGTTATACATCTACTGCTATTGGAGGTATACATTCAAAATTTGGCATGTATACCAAAGTAAATATATCCTTGAATCTAATTAAGTTGGTTACATGCAGTTTAGTAGGTTACATTATATTACTGATACTTTCAAAATCACTAATCGGCAAAATTGGCTCAAAAATTAATGGACACATATATGTAATGCAACTAGAATTCCACTGTTGGAAATTAACTTTCACAAAGCACTTATCACCACTGAATCACCTTACCTGCACTAGCATCATGGACCTGCAATACCCCTCCAACACTCCTGCAACAGTGATACCCAGCACCATGCTACATCATGACTACAGATATCCAGATACTTGTGTCAAAGTGTACCAAGTCACAACTAGTTGTTAGGCTTAGCATCACTGGGTGCCACTATTTTCAAACAATAAAAATATACATTATGTATTGCATCGAGGTGATCTTGTACAGAAACAATGCTGCATGTGCATGTGCTTCCAAAAGTCATTAAGACAGTAAGCTCTAGTAGTTATCTGGCATATTGCCAGAATTCAAGGTGGTGCACAGTGATGTCCATGACTATTCCTCGTGGGTCATCACTCAAGATAGTGTCTTAACACTTGGCACCAATATATTTTTACTATGGAGTCTCCTATGACTGCAACCATGTTGCCACGTTATCCAACCTTTACCTTCCTCTACTGTGGCAACTCAAGTGTATTACTGGATAAAATGTATAGACATGGCTCTGACAAAAGTATCACAAAGATCAACAATTTAACAATCACTCATGAAATTCACCTTTACTTACCAATGTCATTTTTGAAAATGTGGCTGCTTATAAGTTGGCCAGCCCTTAAACAAGAGATTTGAGAGTTCACACACACAGACTCTTTTTCTTTCCATATTAGTTTTTTCTTAGGGTCAGTAGCTCGTATCTCGTGGATGTACCCTGTTCACAAAGATATACCTTGATCAAGCAAAGCAAAGTCATCATTCAGTTAGCTACTAAATTTTTCTCCAACATGTATTTCCCTCCCATCTCCTATGTTGGAGGCGGTGGTGCCTCTCTCAGCCTCACACAGCTACAGCTTTCCCTAAAGCAGGAGAAAGGTTCCTGGCTCAGTCACAGGGGTCGCTGTGTTAGTGGAACCCACTGCTAACCCTCTACAGCTGAGATGCACTGCTAAACAGCAGGTGTTTCAGCCATGGCCTTCCTCCTGATATGATTTCCAGAGCTGACTTCTGAACTCAAGCCGTCAGCATGGAAAACATGATGATGATGAGCTGCAAGGCCATGGGGTGGTCTGAAAGCTTAATATTTAGGGTCAATGAACCTAACAAAATTGATGATATTTGTTCTCTAGTTTTAAAGTTATAGGGCTTAAAATTCTGCAGTTTACATAATTGTGAAATATAATTTTAAAATGTCTGAAAGTTTGGACGCTTATAACTCAGTTACCTTTAAAGATAGAGATCTGAAACCTGGTTCACATCTGTATGGACTTCGGTAAATTCAGCATTTCAGATTGTTGCAATTTGTACTAACTCTTTTGAATTTAGATAGAAATAACTGAAATTTCATGGAAGCAAAATCAGCATTTTGGCAGAATTTCACTGGCAGAAGACAAATTTCATCTAGCCCTAGTGCTGAAGCTATTCAGCAGGAGGCTGTATGCTGTCTCCCAGTTTAGCACCTTGTTGAATGAGATATGCAGCACTGTGTTGAGGTAGTGTTGGCTTTTGCATATATGGCAGTGTATTTCTTCCTGTAGTAGTGATTTACATCAGTTCCAAAGTGAAATCCTTCTACATTTGGATGTGTTCCTTTTACTTTTATCTTCCAGTAGCACTCCATAAAGGATATATTGGTTGCTATTACAGATACAGTATATTAAGTGCATTTTAAATTTGCATACATGTCAAACTTAATAACAAAACACATTTTCACATGAAGTAACACATTTGTGCTGGCACTTAATGTTTGTTCTGAATTAAGAACAGGCACGTCTGAAATTTGCATTGATGTAAACCTAGTCAATATTTATGTTATCATTTTTCCATTAAGGAAATGCTTTACTACTCAGCTTTGTAATCATGTACTGTATGACCTCCACTTCAATAACATTGTGGCCTTCTGTTAGCATTGTATGTCCTTCTTGAAAATGCAGAGCTAGTTTTAAATGCTTTGTTCTGAAATTCTTGGAAAGAAGAGCTTTGTATTTACTACCCAGCTAATGTTGTGGGTGCAGAATGGCAGTCCAAAATGGACCCCTTTTTTGTTCCAGTCATACAGTAATTGTGTGTAGCTGAAATATTGGGGATAATAGGACTAGACCAATCAGAGGTAATGTGAATTCTGTTCAAACCAAAACAAGTGGCAATTGCCATGGACCCTATAGCACAAACTTCCAAATGTTATTAAATATTGAATTTTCAGAAAACTTTTAATCTCCAGTTATACAGTACATAATGGCATTAGTACCGACACTTACAGTGTTTGAAAGTAAATTTCTAGTACAGCAGCAGCCCTTTTAATATCAGTAATGCTGGTGTGCAAAAACAGAGAGGCACTCCTATTTATAGGGCTTAAAAAATATTTAGCACAAAGAATCAGGAGGACTCGAGACATGAGGGTAGCTCGGTGGAGACTTTATTCAGTTTTGGCCTGAGGGGGACCACTAGACATCAGGGAGATGCCCATTTGCAAGGGGCACAATTGCAGGCAAATTTTCACCATTTCCACAGTTTTGCAAAACATTTCATGTGGCACAATTGCTGATTTTGTGGCAATTTCACTGGCAACATTTTATTTTGCAACATCTCTAACTAGGAATGCAAGAACCACTGCCTTATGGTTAGGATAAACTAGGTAACCCTGCCTCTGGAGTGCTCCTGCACATTTTTTTTATTAAATTAATATTTGAGTTAGCATTCAGACAGTTCTATTGTACATAGGAGTTTTCAGAAAAATGCTTACAGCCAGTCAGAATGCTCCATTTTAAATCATTGTTTAAAATTGTTATAATACAATACATGAAAAGATGTTATATATCATGAGATATCATCGCACTTTCATTGTGTTGTGAGGCACAAAGGAATCTGCATTCTTCAACCATTCAAGAATTGACAATATCAATGCAATACCACACCCTGGGAATGCCCCCAAAGTGTTGCTTTGTGACTGACCTTTGTTATCAGTTCTGACCTGTGATGATATAATAAGTTATCATTTTGGTCTAACACTGCATCGGCAATCCGCTTTAAGGATGTCTTATATTTAGTTTATAATCTAATTTAGTTATTTCTCACAAGAAAATATGCATTGCAGCAACTGTGTACATATTGTGTTGTTTCAGTATTATTCAGACATTGTAATGATACATGCAATAGCAATTGTTTAAATTTACATTAAACAAAGTATTTGCAGGTGTATTTAAATAACAGAAAAATCTTCTCTTCAGTTTTAAAAGCACATGAACATTTCAAAGTGACACTGTCAATTTTGTTTTTTTGAAATCATAATTTATTTTACCTAAGGTTATGAAATGTTTATAATATATAGTAGGTTACTAATATCCATTTATCTATGTAATATGCTTTCTTCTTTGTCCAATTTTCACAAATGAGTCTTCATTTTCATGGATGACTCAAACACATCTCACAAGATCCCAAGTACAACATTAATATTTTACACATTAACTAGACATTTTATGCATTATTATGTATACCATATTACAAAACGTATGAAACATACAAAATTGCCAGCAGATAAAGACCACATGGTCTATCAAATCTGCTGAAGTGTGCAGCTAGCTATCCCCTTACATTGCAGCTGCACCTCCCTCCCTCCCCTACCCACATATCAGTGACCCTTCCCTCACTTTGTCCCATCCCTCTTAAAGTTGCCCACTGACTTACAGGAAACTACCTCCTCAGGCAGCATGTTCCACCTAGACACCACCCCTTCTGTGAGCTAGTGCCTCCTCATCTTTCTCCTGAATCTTGCCCCTCCAGTCTCAGCCCACACCACCTTGTGTCCTCCGCCATTTAACTTGAAAATCTCTCTGTACCAGTCTTGTTTATACCCTTGATATATTTAAATGTCTCTATCATATCACACCATCTCTCCTCTCCTCCACGGAATGCAGGTTCAGTTCTTTTAGCCTCTCCTCATAGTGTTTGTCTTCCATTCCATGGATCATATGAAGACATCACATTTAATTTGTTAGTCTCAAGACAGTAGGAGGAAATTTGTCATTTACTGTTGATTTTATTTGAAAAATATCTCATACATGTCTTTGGCTATCTAATGGGTGAAGGAACAGCATTCCATAGTATACATCTCAGATTAAAGAAAGGTTAGTCCCCATATTTAGTCTTCCAGATACATACCTATATTTATGGAAAGCAGGCAAATATTGGAGCCTTCACATCTTTGACCATAGGCCCTTCTCCCAACAGATGGCAGAAGATGACCAGGAAGGGGAGGTATGATAGAAGGGGAATAAGGGGAGGAGCAGCTAGTAAGTGGCAGCCAACAGAAGGTGGGAGTTGACATGGGGAAAATCTAGGAGGATACTTAAAGTGATATAGTAAGGTTCCCCAAATGACTTTTTCACATAGTATGCCATTGCCAGCTGTGCTTCAAATGTTGCAGCTGCAATTTGTTCTATAACAAAATCTACCATATTCATTTCTTTATGTTTTGTCGGCATTTTGTCCTCCAGTTTTCTGTGTATGGCCACACTTCCAGAATGATGTCATACCAGGGAGCTGTCAATGTTTTACATACAGCAACAAGGAATTCTGGGTAATTTATAACAGTGACTTCAGTGTGCCTTACTCAGAACTACTGTCCAATATGTTGATAGTGGTGAGCACTTATATGTAAATGGACATAGCAAAGCACCGTTGGTAAAATAAGAACCCTTTTTCCAGTTTCCTTACTGTGAGATGCTCTCTCATATTTTTGTAGTGGTATCAACAATATAAGCTTTTGTAAGTTTATTTTCACAACAATGCATTGTGCACACTTTATCTAGCTGCAAGACTTCTATACTGAGAGATGTAGTCTCCTATTTCTTCAGTGAGCACATAAATGTGATAGCCTGTATACTAATGTACACAGTGAGGCATTGTGGGTACAGTACATAGTTGATTTGTCTATCTAAAACTAAAAAGTGACACTGTCCCTTTAATAACTTTGTTTCCTGGTATGATGTCACTGTTGGGTGTTGCAACACTGAGAAAAAGAAGGTCGGTTATGCAAATGAAGCAGAGCACCAAAATAAAATTATTGTTTTCATGGAAAACAGCACTATTTGGCAGTTTGAATGGTACGACTGATTCATAACACCTACAGGTTACTATCTCATTTGTTATGGCAAACATTTGTAAATTCCTTCAAGGGCCAATGCATAGGTGCCCAACATGTTAGCTCTATCTACTGGCACTGATTTGGTACATACTCTACATGTATCCAAAACTGAAACACAGTTAAAGGTTTTCTTCCAAAGTGTATTTTAAAATTCAAAATTTGTTTTAAAAGTTTTAATGCCATACTAAAATTACATTTTTTTCCAGACCCTCAGTTTAAATTTATTAACACCACCGCCACAAAATTGTTTACTTCATTCTGTCTTTATTTACAGTACCAGTAAAGCTGATTTTGTGTTTGAGGGCCTCCAGTCCACACATCAAAATGCTCCATCACTTCCTAATAGCAATTGCTGGTCTTAGCTTAAGTTACAAAGAGGACTTTTCCAAAAGTCTCATTCACACGTTTGAGTGGCATACTGAAAAAAGCTATCAAAATAAAACTTTAGTTACTTATGCAAAGCAAAAAGAAAGGGGGCCACTCATCTACCCAGTTTAGTGCATATACTGTAGATGAAGAAAGTTCACCTCTTATGGTTGAGTGCAAAACAACAGTATTTATTAAAATTGCATATCAGAACAACCACACCAGATAGACACATACCTTTCTCTTTATATTGTTCCACAGGCTGAGTAACTGATTGGCCTTCTTTCCACTTGTTGTGCCTCACTATATACTGAGTGGTACACTACCATACTGTGACACCAGTCCACCTTCACTTTTGCTCAGTGTATTTATTACTTATGCCTACTAACCTGCACTGACCAGCTGGTTTTCATGAATTTTATTTTTATTTATTTAAAAATTTTAGCAGAAAATACTTACTGAAATAAGAACAGCATTTTTTTTTCCTGGCATCCCCGTGGAAAAGGTATAAGGGAAAAAAGGTAGATATACAATAATAATACAAAAATGGTAAACTGTATAATGTATGACCTCCTTGCCACAGGTGGATGCCATGCTGGTCCTGAAGACTACCAGCATGTTCAGAACATCAGTGATTCATTGTGCTACTACCCAGTGGAATCTATGTGCATCACCTGCAAAGGTGCCATGGGTTCCTATTATTTAAGGTTAGAGGAGTCTGAAATATTTTCTCAAATATATGACTCCTATATGGGAGCACTCTGCTGCAATGGCAGGCCAGAATAGGCAGTTGCTTTTGTTTTTCACAAAAGCCTTTTTCCCCTTTTCTTTGTAAAAAATGAATTCCAGATTCTTCCCCAAATAGCAGGGCTGCAGTTTGTGTATAGCAATGAAACAATCTTTCTGTAGTGTCCATTAAACAATACATTTTAATGAGTACTGTAAGCAGAGTTGTGCATTTAATGGATTGGCACAGCCTTACCTGATAGACATTGAAGTGAGCGCACAAAGCTATGAACCAGGAGATCCAAGATGTACATCTCACTGCAGTCTTTGACTTATTGAATGACTTTAATAATTTATTTGACCTTCCAGAATTTCAGTTCCACCAGCTTATAAATTGGGCAGAAGCAGGAGCCACTCTAAATGAGATGTTGTATTTCAGCTGAACTATGCTAGGTACAGAACATAAATTGAAAAATAAAATTAGAACAGTCAACATCTGGCAAACATATTGCTTTTGAGTTGGTTTGTTGTAATGTGAGGGCTTTGATTCTCTGTAGTGAACTCAACACAGGATCCCACATACCCTATGAACCCACTCACATGTTTTTGAGGTAATGATTTAGAAAATATTTGTTGCACCAAGGAAGCTTGGAGATGACATCTGGATTCCAGATTGAATATGGATCTTCTGAAGATCTCAAAAAAAGCTTTTGTTGTTGATTGTACTAAGAGTACATAGTGAATGGGTAAATACACATTTTTTTACAGTGAAGATGACCAAAAATGTTTACTGAAACTCATTATGGTGGCATGGTGCCACCATAGTTAGGGTTGGGAGGGCACGTTCATTTATGACCTCAATTTTTGGCTGCTTATACTGTATCTCAACAGTCTCTTGACACTCAGACATGAAATTTGGAAAGCACTCATTCTGGCTGAGGATCTCAGGACTTGCTAATTGTACGGTCATTTGGTTTGTCTTTTGTGGGCTAGAAAGAGGCAAAACAGTATGAAAAGGCTTCTTTTTTTACTGCTTAATAACAAATTGAATGGTTGGTATTTCATACATAAAACGTTCTGGTTCATTAGATCCTATCCTACGGGTATTTCTTTTGATGTTTTAAAACTACTTTTTTAAAGTTAGAAAAGCAAAAATTCCAAGTTTGTGCATGTGTAGTTAACATAAAAAACAGTCAAAGTCAGATAGGGCCAATTTCCATGCCATTCTATTCCCTCTTGTCTCAACCTTACACATGTCAACATAGGTGCCAGTGTGGGAAGGGGGGTACTGACACAGATGTGTTCATGGTGTCGAGTAGCAGTCCTGTCCCCTGCAATGTGTGCTTGCTGCACTACCAATGGGAATCTGTCAAGTTGTAATCAAGCAGCAAAACACAGTATTCTCATATCCCAAAGAAGGACAGCTCTATCTAGAATGCTTCATCCTCCCTCCCTTGGCTGGCCCTTGAGCAGATTGTATTTGTTCCTGAACCCATGTTGTCAGTGTAGCAAACAGTATCACTACCAGGCCAGGATGTGTGTATTTTTATAAAATATTCTGTAAAACATAAAATGTTCAGTGATGTTTTATTTCTGCTATTTTACACATTGAAGCAATAAAAGGATGTGGTTACAGTAGCACTGGCATATTTGTTTTCCATCATCCTCCAAAATTCTGGCTCCACGTGCCCAATGTCAGTGTCGGACAGTGTACAGTTAATATGATGTAACCACTGGGAGACCACTCAGTGGCACACTTGTGTCTATCATCTTCCCAATCCACTTCTTATACCAAAACACAGAACAGAACTGCAGTCCAAAGGCATTGGTGTTAGTGCAAATTTAACATTTTATTTGCGCATTGCAAAATAACATGCAGTAGTGGACAGTGACTCCAGCCAGAAGCCCCAGCATTTTTTGGTCATGTAGATCTTTGTCAGGGCCCCGATGAAGATCTACATGACTCTGGTTGGAGTTGCTGTCCACACTGTTTGTTATTTTACAATGCACAATAAATGTTAAATTTCTACCAGCACCATTGGTTTTGGAGTACAGTTCTGTTTTGTATTTCTGTTCTGCCTATTGGGCTCAGCTGCCCCTGAACTTCACCTTGCTTTGGAGGCACAAGCCCTTTGTGTATGTTCACATCTAACACCAGATGCCTAACCCAGCCAGGTGTCAAAACTTAGAATATTTAATGATTCATCCACAGGGAGCCCATTCCCAGTGGTGACCTTGTCTCCCCCCCCCATTTATTCCAAAATCAGGTGCCTAATCCATGCATATCATGTAATTAATAAAAAAAAATGACCAGCATGGACCCAACACCGATGCTACTAAATGTCTTCCTTATTCCAATACATGGTGCCCAATAACAGTGTCAGAAATACCAAATAAATAAATAAAAGTTACCCATCCCCCTCACTAGCATCCATCTCACCCTCTCACCCTTTCCCAACTCAATATTTTAACCCTCCATTATTCCAGCCAACTAGCACTTCATGTTGTCCTCCACCCATGCCACATGTAGTTTAATAAAAAGTTGGCTACCAGCACATCTCTTTTCTTACCATCAAGGCTGGTCACTGCTTGATGAATACAGAGTTAGAATAGACAGCATAATCTGCACTCCTGCAAACACAGATTATGAAAGTCCTCTCACTGTCTTTGTTGGTGCTTCTTGGAGTATGAACTATTGTGTGACAAAGCACTGGCATTGCCTCAACTTTTGGCAGTACATGTTTTTTCAAGCATTGGTCTGTGACTATTTTTCTGAGCCTGGAAAACCATGCCAAAGATGCCCATGTTGCACAGCAGTTCATACCACAAGAAACACCACAACAAAGGTTCACCTTGACTCAAGCTGTATACCCAAACTTCACATTTTCTTACTTTTGCAGCTTTAAGTTTCAACTAGGTGTTTTGCAAGGAATTTATGCAATGACATCAATTTCTACATCATGTAGAGATATCATAGAAAACCATACTGCTCACAGAAACACATATTCTTTTAAAGTGGGGCTATGGTCAAAATGTCTGGCATCAATAAATTCAGAATTTGGATCAGCATAGACCCAATTAGCCTCATGCCAAAAATGAGATCTCTAAGTTGTGTTGTTTAAAAGTTACAAGTCATTTTACAATCCCAAATTCACTGCCTGTTCAAAGAACCTAATGTCAGTGAAGAGCTGCTGCTGATGTCATCTCCTGAATTTACAGTCTAGTCCTCCTGTCAGCAAGCTTATAGGAGCTGTTTCTGCAAAGTTTGAAGTGATTTATGAAAGTTCGCCAAATGCCTTTTTCATATAGGATGTCATTGCCAGCAATGTTTCAGATCTTGAAGATGCAATTTATTTTGCCAAAAAAATCTGTCATAGTTTTATTGATGTTTTATCAGCACTTTGTTTCTGCCTGCCCTCCATTTTTCTTTTTGAGGCCACACCCCCAGAAAGATGTCATGCAAGGGAGCTGTCAATGTTTTACATACGGCACCAAGGAATTCTGGGTAAATTATAAAGGTGATTAAAATGTCAGTTACTCAGAGGTGCAGTCCCTTATTTTGGTGGTGGTGACTGCACCTAATAGGTAGATGTACATAACAAGGCATTGTGGGTACAATAAGAAGTTGTTTTCCAATTCCCTTACTGTGAAGTGTAGTCTCATATCTCTAGTGGCTTCAACAATAAAAGCTCTCATATGTTTATTTTCCAAACAAGGCACTGTACATATAGCATCTTGCTGACAAGATTTCTTTATTGAGAGATGTAGTCTCCTGTGTCGGTAGTGTAGATGTCTACAATACTGAGACTGACTAACAGAGGTCTCTGTTTCAAAACAGTGCTTATAAACTTTGTTTCCATTGCATGACATCATGCTTGGGGGTTGCAGCACTGAGAAAAAAGGGGTGGGTTATGCAAATGAAGCAGAGAAAGGAAATAAAATAATTTATTTCATGGAAAAAAAAGCACTTTTTGGCAGTTTGAATGGTAGGAGATTGATTCACAACTCTTATAGGTTAGTACAGTTTACTAATCCCATTTGCTAAGGCAAAGCTTGCTAAATCACTTAAAAAATGTTGTTTCCCTTGCAAGATGTAAAGGCTGGAGATTGCAGCACTGTGAAAAAAGGGGCAGGGCTATACAAATGAAATGCAACAATGAAATAAAAGGATTTGTGTCATGGAAAACAGTACTTTTTGGCAGTTTGAATGGTAGGAGACTGATTCACAACTCCTACAGGTTACTATGCCCATTTGCTATGGCGACCTTCCATAAATCACTTTAAACGTTGGAGAAACAGGTCCTTCTATATAAGCTTACTGACAGGGAAGACTAGACTGTGAGTTCAAGAGATGACACCATCAGCAGCTCTTCACTGAAACAGGCTTTTTTGAACAGGTAGTGAAATTAGGGTTACAAAATAGCTCATAACTTTAACACAAAGTAACATAGGAACCTAATAGTTGGTATGGGATTTATTGGGTATATGTTTATTCTAATTTCACAACATAGCACATTTGGCCAGAGTCCCTCTTTAAATTATCTTATATATTGATTGGCAGGTAAACCAGTCTTTCATCAAAACATATAGCAATGCAACAATGCTGTTATATTGAACTCTGTTTGTTTCTGTTGCTTTTAGGATTAAGTTGCCTAATTCCCAGTTATGTATCTAAATCTATATCTGAATCTGTTCCTCGAGGACGCTCAGCATCTCAGGATGCTGGTCTCATGAAAAGCCCCAGCAGCAAGTTAGATATGTGTGTTTGTGTATGGGGGGAGAGGGTATTCAAATTAGAATCATGTACTTCTCATAAAGAATTGCATGGTTCTGAATCTATGTCTTATTTAAAGTCAAGTTAAGCTTTCATGGTACAGCCTGAGGCCAGATCAGCTCTGAGTTGTTAATTTCTTGAATTTTTTTTTATCCAAGTTCCCTCATTTCTTATCCTGCCTTTGTAAAGTGCCTCAAGAGGTCCACACTTCAGGTGATACAAAAGCTCATAATGCTGTCATTTCTGTTTTTATTGTTGAACACAGTGCCAGGTTAGTTTACTTGGCAGTGATTCTCAGTGGTCTAGTACAAATGGGAATGTGTAGACATTGCTTTACAGTCTGTATTTTGTTTTTATTTTATCTTGAATACATTTCTTCAAGAACAAAAGAACAAAGAAAAAAACATTAAACAAAACATGGGCCCAATTCTCAATTACAATTTTGTAGGTTGCAAAATGGTGTGCAAAAAGACACTCCATTGTAATAATCCATAAAACTCCTATTCTCAAAACTGAATTTATGTCCCAAGGGGAGATGTTTTCCCAGTCAATATGTTGGGCTGCAAATTTAGCTTTCTAGATTATTACTGGATGAAATCTAAATCTGAACTTGCACCCTGTAGCTCTGCAGAACAAGGACTCAGGCACATCTGTGCAAGGCACAGTTCCCTCCATGGACCTGCATGAGCCAGTCCATCACTTGCTTACATCACCCCACTTGCCTGACCAGTACTTTAGGCCTGCTTGGAGGCCACAAAAACTTGTTAATGTTTTACCCATCTACATCATCCCTGGTGGACTACTAGTTCCTCTCCCTTACTCCTGCCAGAATCATCGTCCATAATGTCCATTGGCTTCCTCTCTGTAACCTTGTTACTCCACAGGCACTGCTTCAGTTTTTGGTTTCTTGCTGATTTTGGTCCCTGGAAATGATTTGTGCAGCAGGCACAGAGATCTGACCCCCTTACCACATGCCTGAACCGATCTTAGTGCAACGGAGATGTCATGCTTTGAGTATGTCACTGTGCGCCATGGTCATGGTAACCCTGCTACCTTCCGCGCATGGTTGCACCTTGAAGTGTAATCATGTGGAAGGGAACTATGACCCTCTTTGAGTACAGTGTGGTTGGAGATGGGGTCAAAAATATGGGACTGGCACAAAATTGCTGGCAGTAATTTTGTGCAGTCACCTGTGACTGAGAATGGGCATTTTTTGTGAAAGATCTGCACATCTTCTGAGAATACAGTAATGTTACAAAACTGCATAAGCCAAAATTTACTTTTATAACTGAAGTAGTTTTTTTTGTTTTCGTTTTCCTTGTTGGAAGATTTTCTACATGATTTTATAACTTATAATGTGCAGAAGTTCACAACACCTACAGGCTGACATTTCTAATGTACCGATATCCTTCTTCATGCTTCATCATAAATTGAAACTGAAATTGATGGCTCATCATAGTGGTGGGTTTGCTGACTGTGACATCATCATTTACAAAGAACAGCCATTAAGCTTCAGCAAGATTGGTCACTTGTGCTGTCACTGATGAAGACACGATGAGGATGATGTATGAACAAGTGTAGCATAACTGTACATATGTTATCTCCCAGGTATAGAGCTATGTTCTAGATAACACTCATTATAGCAGCATGTAGTGTCACTATAGTCAGGGTTGAAAAGGCTTCCTAGCAAAATATTAGTTTTTGTCTGCTCATATCACTTGCATATCAGCCATCTCTTGAAGAATGGACACTGCTTGACTACACTGACAATTAATACATGCCTGGGACTTGATTTTTTTAAAAGGATCCATCTGAGATCTGCCCATCATTATTTTGCAAAAAAAAAAAAGAAAAAAGAAATGCATCCATAACCTTAACAACTTCTTACAGCACCAACATTTTGTGCAAAGAAAAGTGATGTTGGGGCATCAAATATTCATTTGTATCATTGTATTTCTGTAATTCATGACTTTTTATCACAAGTGGATGCATAGATGTATTTGGGTGGATGCAGATTTAGGCTGCAACATGTATTTGTGTCCCTGTCCACCCTTTTGGAAATCCTGCCCCTGAGCTTGACAGAAAAGCTCCTAAGCTGACTAGAAATAGCAAATTCACTTTAGCTGCTATATAAAAGGCTCTAGATACCTTTGGAACAATTTTGAAAATGCAAGGTTTTAATATAGTTTGGTTTGCATTTCTATATGTTTTGTGTCATTCAGTCCTACTTTTTCTTTTTTAATGAGAGCAGTTGAAGGATAACAGCATCACCGTCCCCTAGGTTTCATGAAATCAGGATCCCTGTCTATAACCAACATCATAAATGTCTTTCTATATCATCATAACATATCCTCACAGCAACAGATTTTGATGTCGTAAAGTGAGGATTTGATGTTCAGCGCAGGAAAGCAGATGGAGGCAAATGAGCAGAGATTCTTTTTTCAGACAAATGCCTTTTGTAATAAAGAAATATTGATGAAACTTGACAATGCATACGTGTTGTGGTATATGATACTGTATATGATCACTCCTGGGATATTGAATGTCTTTGTACCCTGTTGTATTTAATACCTGCATTGTATACATCCTTGTACTTAATATACTATAATTACATGATTCCTACTACTTTGTAAAATGTGCTGTGCCTGTGCCTTGTTAATGTCTCCAATAAATATTGTCTAATGCTCTCTATGTAACCTCCCAGGTCATGCCTGAAAATAGGCAACTGTATGCCTAGTGCACCTCACCCAGTCAACAAAAGTAAATAAATAAAAGAAAAAACTAAATAAGGTTTTCTCAACTATATCAGTGTCTTTTAAGCAGCAATTTGTGATAAATAGAATTGAAATAATCTATTCAGAAGTTAAAGCAAACAAATATTCAAGGATACCATTTACCCAACCAGTTTTTTCATTTCCTATACAAGGCAAATACTTTTAAATTCTATTTTAGTTCATATCAGCCTTCTGACCCTTGGACATTTCTCCAGCCTCTGCCTCACCCCAAATAATTCCCTCATCTTCTCTAGGAATTACCATCACCACATTGCTCCATGATTTGTTCCCCACCATGGGGCCCTCAGGTTGGAGCTAGGACCTTGAAACCAATTGTCTGGTTGGACCGAGAGTGCCCAGGTTGGCAAGTGCAGGATCTATGGGTGTGGCAAGGCATTCATACTGCATACTGGAGAGTTCCACTTTGTACTGCAATGCCCTTGAGGAGTCTCACACTAAGAAATCATGTCAGATGTATGCTTACACACACCTGATGACATTTCAGACATCCTCCCTCCTTGCAGTCTCTGCTGCACCTCCCCTATGGTCATCAATCCAAGTCTTTCAAAGTTTTTAAGATACTGCTCCTTTTCCAGGCAAACCTTCATAAAGTAAGCTGGTTAAAAGCATTACTACAGTGTCAATTCTCATCATAGCATGTGCTCCACCTAGACATATCTACAGTCTGATGACAGCTTTCAAAGCTGAAATGAGACCTCTGAGGCTTTGGGATTTTGAGCTAGATGGTAGAGTTTTCAGACTGTGAACTTCCCTCCCCAGGCTGTCTATATGCATTCACATCACTACTGGTCAGTGCTGAATCCAGGATTCTAAAGGCTCTGCAGCAGTAATGAAAGAGGACAGAGTTAAAGGGTTGGGCTGTCAGATAGCATCCATAATGCTTCTGTATCTGTTATCTTGTATTGAACATGACAACGCTTGGTAGTAGACAATGATAAACTTAATTTTTGTTGTGTTAGAAATTAATCGTGGTATGTTGGATTGCTTATGTAACATTTAAATATCAAACAAGGGTCCTGCTGTGGCATTGTCAGTAATAATGCTGTATCTGCCACTGTCTTTGGCTTCTGCTCATGCTCAGCACAGAGTGCTGCAATTAGGTAGCGTAGGCAGATATTTTATTTTAATATAGCTGCTTTCTGCATCTCAAAGAACCCACCTTTAGAGCCATTTTGGGCCTCAGTGTCTTTCCAGACCCACTTGGTAATCCTGTTCTTCTCATCAGGCTCCTTGCCCCAAAGCAAGTATCTGACATCCAGTAGAACCCCTGTCCCTACTCCCATTTTCCCATGCATGCGTGATACTAAAGTGGTCTCTTCCTGAGATCTATCCCAACCAGTTCCATTCATTATTGATGTAGAGTCCCAACACCCATACCACCCATTTTTTTTATCAGTTCTGAGGGCAAGAGGCATTATGAAATTCTTCTCCTGCAACTGCAAGAATCACCATGCTTTGTAAATTGAACTGCAGGTTATTTGCATGGCAACACCCAACCCCTTATCAACACATTCACAAAGTAATATGGGAATATGTGGTAAGGTTGTTCAACCTACTTTAATTATAAGTCAGTAGGGTTTTAGTCAAGGAATCTGTACAAAATTGTCAGGCATGCACTTTTGCTGCAGTTCTGTGGAGCTGAGAATCAGGCCACATTTTAGGATTTTGTGCTTCCACTTTCCTCTTCACCCATAGTTGACACCCGGAACTCAGCAGGATGACATTGAGTTTCTTTATTTTTTTTCATTATTTCTTTATCCTCCCCATGGGCTAATGCAGGCAGGTCTCTTCACTCTACCTGCCACCTGAGACCATCCACCACTTCCCCCAGTACTGCTGAGCCTCATTTCTACCACTGATTTCCCCCTGTGGTGGGACCAGGAAGGGAAGGGTTGTCCTCCCCATCTTAGCCTCACTACCAAGATCAGGGCTTCTGTGATCTGGTGGTGGAGTGGACACTGGTTGGATGCAGGGTTCACAGAGTCTGCTGTCACACTTTTCCATCTTTCATCCTTCCCTTCATGGCCGTAAGTGTACACACATGGATGTGCCTGCACATCGTGGCAAGTGCGTGCCCTGCAGTCACTCTTCTTGCTTCCCTAACTCCTGTTGCTGCCACCTGACCTCCACCAGGAGGTAGCCAAGGAGTGGGACAACCTTCTCTCCCTCCCCAAGATAGGAGAGTTGTCATCATATGCTTGATCCTCTCCCACCCCTGTGACCCCATCATCCTGGACTTGCTTCCAAGCATAGGTCACTGGCATGGTGCACAGTGTGGCATCCAGCACCTCAACCTTCAGTTCCACCAGGCCAGCTGACATTGATTTCTTTATAAACTGTACACCACTATATTGCTCCATGGAGACAAAGCTGAGATAGTGTCAAGGATATGAAGATCATTGGGGGAACCTGCACTTGTTAATGTCACAGGAGTGGGACATGGTTGTACCACTCATGATCCTTTATCAAAAGGATACTGTCTTATTTAAAATGTTGGGGTAAAGGGGGTAGGTAATGACTTCATTACCTCTGGGGAAGAAGGCAGTCACTGACAAACTGGTGAAAGACTAATTATAAAATGATGAGACCTGAAATTCAATATTTGGTTTTATATTCATTGCTAATAAATGTGGGGGGGTCACAGGGTTATTTTGGTACTGCATATACTGTATCTATTAGACTACAGTTGACCATGGTTGGTTTACAATAACAAAAAGAAAGTATTTTGAATTGAATATTACAACCTACTAACCTATTGAACAGAAAAGGATTTATAAGACTAGGGTTTCAAGTGATCATACAGCTATGGCTAAAGAAAACAATATTTAGGGATATTAGAAGAAGCGAGAGTATCCTCTTGTGGCAAAGGAGATGACAAAGATCTCAGGTTACTTATTACTAGACTTATTTTAAAAATGCAGCTGAAGTTCATTTTTGGCCACTATACTGAGATAAATATTCATTCTAACTGAAAAGTTTACTTGTAAACATTGGATGTGAACAGATTTGGGATAACTTGATTCTGCTCATAGGGACTGTTAAGGATTTGTTCTTTTAAAAGGGGGATAAATCATATGAAGGAAAACAAACTATGGGCAAAATGTTCAGAGCATTTACTTTTGTAACTAGGGTGGTTTGGCAAGTTTTAACATTTTTCTGAGGGGCAGCAGGAATGCCTGCTCTGAATTTCAATGAAGATTTTTGGAATTTACAAAGCTTCAGATTTTGCTGACATCTCTGGAGACTGTTAACAGTAGCTGTTCTGCCAAAATGAATATTTAAATTTATGGGAATAGCAATGCATGCACATATGTTTTGAATATTTATCTTTTTATTGGAGACCTCAGCTTGGCAGTATTTTTTTTTACTTTTAAACTGCAGCATTTTTATTACCAGGGCATATTGCATCATAATATTTCATCATAGCACCAAGCATGTGTTTTTCAAAGATAATTTCTGCTTGAAAATATTTAACTTTTGAAAAAAATCCACAGCTAGAAATTATAAAGTTTCTTAATTTTTTTTGTTGTTGTTGTTGTAGTTGTTGTTATATTTTGTTTTGTTTACTGGGTAGATTACACAAGGCAAGGGAATGCCTAACATCAAACAGTATATTTTAAGCCAGTGCCCCTTTTCAATATTAATATGACTTTTAACTGCAGTACTTTTTTAATGATGGAAACAAAGCTAAACAAACTGGATGCTGTTTAGAAAAATATATTGTTACAGTATGTGTTTTCAGAATTCATTCAGTGTTGCTCTTTAACACTTGTGCATATTCTATTGGTACTGAGAGGAGCCAAACCTACGTATCTCCCTACAGGAGATAACAATCCTATTTTGTGAGTGTATGCTGCAATAGTGTACTGTGCCTGACTGTTTTATTTTAAATTTGCTATATATACCATCCTGTGTTGTTTTGGTTGTTCTTGCACCTTACTTCCTGATCTAGGACCACAGGGGCAGTGTGGGATACTGGAGGACTAACTTACTGGTGCCTCCTTTTTAACAGCTATTCTCCTCACTGACTGACTGTGCCTATTAAGGGACTGTTTTATAACTGAAATACACTTCAAGGGCTATTCTAGTGCCCTAAAACTTTTAAATTTGGCGTTGTGCTAGCCGCGAAACTTCAGGAAATGGTAATGACGCACTTCCGGGTGTCGACTAACGTCAAAACACGGCTTCGAGTGAGGGGGCGGCGATCGCGGGCCGCTCAGGGCACCACGCCTTAGCGCATGTCTATCGTGTCCATCGTGACCATCGGGTAGCAGTTTTTAAACAACAGTCTATGGTCTTATACACAAAAGGAAATCCAGGTACTGTACTTATAGTTGGAACTTTAGTTTACATCATAATGAAGAAAGCAAATAAATACTATGCGTCTTGTCAAATATGCGCAGTAGGCAAACAAGTTATGCTATATGTATGTGACAGATGTATTTTGATTAAAACTTTACAGGATGAAATATTCCGTCTCCGTAATCCTGGGGAGGCTACTTCTGATATTACCCAGCATACTATTGATCCAGAAATAGAAGCACTAGAAGAATACATTGACCATATGTCATCCCTACTGGAAACCAATAATTCCCCCCTTCTCCATGCAAATTGCCCCAGGGTACCCTAGTGATCAACAAGTCCCACAGTGAAATCACTAACACTCCACTGAACCCCAAGGGTAACTTGAGAATAAAGTCCACTTTAACTTACGAACAAACCGCTTCTACTCCGCATTGTTTGCACCCTCACAAACGCCGGATAGTGACTGACACTACCACTTGGTCAACTACTGCTCGAATAAAAATTTAAACTTACAAACAGAGGAGCCTAAGATTGCCACCCCTCCGATCTCACTACATAATTCCTATGAACCACTGGCTTCCTTACTGATAGAGATAACTGCAGTGTCGAGTGTCCATCTAATATTGCCCAGGACAAAGTCCATATCTTCCTCCAAAAAACAGTACCCCTACCCAGGTTGTAGTCCTAGGTGACTCTATGGTTAAATTCATAGATCGAACCATTTGTAACCCTGATAAAATTAATAGATCTTGCTTAAGCTAATGGGGTGCTAAGGTCTCTGATATAACTGCCATGACCAATACTGTCTTACATGCAGCAGGCACTAACGCTCTAGTTATAATCCATGCTGGGACAAATGATATAGCAAAAACCCCATTACAACAACTTAAGCAGGACCTAGTTGGTCTCTGTAATGTACTAAATGAAAGGGGATGTAACATTGGCATTTCGGAAATTCTCCCAGTACCTAGAGCCTCCTTTTATATTCAAAGGAAGATTAAATCTATGAACGAATGGCTTCGGAAATGGTGCCTAAGACAAGGTATTACATGCATCACCCACTGGGAGGAATTCAATGATAACCCTTCCCTCTTCTGCTGGGATGGATTACACCTCAGCTGTAGGGGTAGTTCTCTCTTAGTTGAACAATTTTATCATTCATTAATGACAATTTAAACTGAAACCGAAGGGAGATTGGAATCCATAAACCATCTCTAAATAATACATACAAACTGAATATCTTGACTTGTAATGCGAGAGCACTTAGCATTCCTAAAATGGTGGAACTGGAACTAAAAATTTAGGAGTCTAACATTGGCCTGGTTGCTATAACAGAAACATGGGGTAACCAAGATAAACAATGGATAGTAAATATTCCAGGATTTAAACACTATTTTAAAAAACAGACCTGATGATCAGAGGGGAGGAGGGGTTAGTCTTTATGTAACAAATGATATTCCCTCATTTGAGGTTTCAACAACTGCATCTACTGAGAGTGTTTGGGTATACTTGCAGCCCAAAGGGCATCCTCAAATCTTGGTTGGGAACTGTTATCGGCCACCCTCTTCAGACCTTGCTTATCTACACCAATTAACTTCAGAAATGGCTCAAATAGCAGATAATGGCTTAGTCATAATTTTAGGGGATTTTAATCTCCCATCTATAAATTGGGATACTCTTTCTGGACAAAACTCATACGATCTACAGCTGATTTCTGCTATTACTGACCTTGGCCTTACACAACATGTAAGAGATCCTACTAGAGGGAGCAATATTCTCGATTTAGTCTTTACTAACATGAATACAGCTTTATCAAGCTTACGGGTGCTGGATTCCCTGGGTAACAGTGACCATTTGTCTATCCAATTTTCCATGGCCTTAACTCACACAAGTCGCCTTAATAACAGCTGCATGATCAAACAATATGAAAAAGCTAATTTTATTAAGATTAATGAACATCTGGCAGCTCTATCTTGGGATTCATTATTGGCACTCCTTAATGCAAATGATGCTTGGAACACCTTTGAAAAAAATATACATAATTTAGAAGAAAAACATGTACCTGTGAGAAGGAGATATAATAATAAAGGAAAGGTCCCTGCTTGGTATAGTAACAATATCAGAAAACTTAGTAATCATAAACGGAAATTATTTAGTTTGCTAAAAAAGAGCAAACCAGAAGATAAGAAGGACATTTATACTAAGTACAAGGATGCTTTAAAAAACTTAAAAACATCTATTACCTTGGCTAAAAGGAACCTAGAATTCAAGATTGCCCATACCAAGGATTCACATAAAAGTCTCTATTCATACTTAAACAATAAAAAGGGTACTGTTAATAAAGTAGGTCCAATAATCATCAATAATTCTACTATTCTCTCAGATATGGTGACTGCTTCTGAATTTAATAAGTACTTTTGCTCTGTCTTCGAACAAGACAAGGAACCTAGAACGATCTTTCATACTCCTGTTTTTCAGAAATATACCATTACTATTTCTGACACTTATAAACTTCTGGGAACTTTGAAACCAACTACGAGCCCAGGCCGGATGGTATTACTCCAAATTTCTTATGGGAACCATAGACAATATTGTCACCCCACTTACAATCAAATTTAATAAGTCACTCACTGAACTAATTGTGCCTACTATATGGAGAACAGCTATTGTTACCCCAATTTTTTAAAAGAGTGCATTCCAAAACTGAGAATTATAGACCTATCAGTTTAACCTCTATACCTTGCAAACTATTAGAGAAGTATATCAAATGTCTAATAGATAAAGAAATGCTCAAACTTAATATATATGACCATACTAACATGGATTCAAACCGGGGTACTCATGCACTACAAACTTGTTATCCTTTTATAATTCGATAAGTAATAAGCTTGACCAAAATATTCCAGTAGATGTTGTCCTGCTGGATTACAGTAAGGCATTCGACAAGGTCTCACACTCAATGCTAATTAATAAACTGGTTACATTAGGATTCTCTAAATGTATTGTAACTTGGGTGAATAACTGGTTACACGAACAAACTCAAACAGTTAGAATCAATGGGGTATTATCAGAGGACAGACCTGTGACAAGTGGAGTCCCCCAGGGTTCTGTGTTGGGCCCCACTTTGTTTGGCATTTTTATAAGTGATCTAAAGATCAGATCACAGAATAAGTTATCAAAATTCGCGGATGACACCAAATTGGGGGGACCTGTGCATAACGATTACAGTAGGAACACTATATTGAAAGACTTAGAAATAATTGAAACATGGGCGACCACCAATAAGATGTCTTTTAAAGTATCCAAATGTTCGGTGCTGCATTTTAGTAAAAATAACCCTGTACAACCATATTACCTCAATGGAACCAAAATACGAGACTCAGTTGTTGAAAAAGATCTGGGTATCATGATCGACGATCGTTTGTCCTTCTCAAACCACTACAATATAGTAACGAACAAAGCCAATGCTTTGTTGTGTAGGATAAAAAATACCTTTGTTTCTAAGACCGAAGAATGTATTATGACGCTATATAAGTCTCATGTCAGGCCCTATCTGGATTTCGGCTCTCCCTTGTGGAGCCCATATCTGATAAAGGATATTGCAAAAATTGAGAGGGTGCAAAGAAGGGCAACTAAAATCATACCCCACCTCTCTCGTCATGATTACGCAACTAGGCTTCAGAGAACAGGATTATACTCACTAGAAAACAGAAGATTAAGAGGTGACATGCTGCAATTATTTAAAATTATCTCATCTTCTATATTAATGGAATCTTGTGGCTTGTCCTTTGCATCTAGGAAAATTGTTCCCCGACTCCATAATAAACAAATTATAATTGAAAAAACAAGAACAAATAAAAGACAGCAATTTTTCAATGTAAGAGCTCCAAGAGTATGGAATTCCCTGCCTCAAGAAATTGTCGATTGTGAGAACATTAATACCTTCAAGCTTAAATTAGATAGATAGCTTTTGAATAAATAACAAACTTATTAATGGTCCACATGTGTGGAGGACATTCTCGATGGGCTTCGCCTTTTTATGTCCCAATTACCAAGTTACCAGTTAGCCATTGTGAATTATTTCTAGAACATGAATATTCATTGGCACATTCATAGTATTCATTTCTAGACCATGAACATTCATTTGCTACTGAGAGCAGATGCACACATGGATCTAGCTGCAGCCTTAACCTGGTTAACTTTTCAGAAATGCTGTAATAATGTCATACTTTACCCAGTTATGTGGTTCTTGAGCTCATTCTTATTACTCCAGAGAGCTCTTTCCATTCCTATCAAATGTCATTAGCTTTGAGCACCAATGAAAAATATTATGAACAGAGTTTTCAAATTTCTAGTTTATATAATACTATTTCATTAGGTAAAACACCAGTCCCACACTAGAAACCATGGCTAATTAAGCAATAAGGCATGACAGGTGCATTGGGTGGGATACTTGCTTGCCTCAAATGAGTTGAAGTAAGAGGCCGAAGGCTGAATGCTTCCACCAACTGAGAAGAGCTGTTATTTGTGCAAAACATGCACCCTACTTGTCATTATGAAACAGGTCAATTTCCTTGAGTAAATATATATTTTTTTAATTAAAAACAGTTTTCCTATCTTTAATTGGTACACAGAAAAAAAGGTTAACAAATGAAAAAGAAAAAGTAGTGCAGTTTGTACATTTGTCTGTACATTGTTGTGGGGCCATTTGTCCACTAGGTAGTATCAATGAGCAATGTAGCCTATGAACATGTGCTTGTAATTCAAAGTTAGCAGTTAGGCATTCTACAGATTCAACTGGGTATGGCTTGTAGCATCAGACTCAATACAGGTCAATATTGTTCTTTGGACTCCTGTTTGTTTTATGAGAAAACATTGTGGAGCTCACTAATGATCATTATCCTTTCTGAGTCATGGTTGGTGAAGGCAGAAGACTTCAGGAGATTATGGACTTCAGGAGACAGTAAATTAATGGTTGGTGTTTAAAAAGTGAATTTGTGGTTTTAATCATTTGTAGTAGTTTTTGAATTTGGGGGCACTTGCTGTGACAGTTGAAATTCTAGCCATCAAATTTATAACATGGTCAGCAGTTGCTCTGGAATCAGCAGTTTGAAAGAGCAGGAGCTACTTTACATTAAGCCAAGGTTGCAGTTGTTTGACCTCAGCATGGGTGAGAAGTAATGGTTATTTATTTGAAGAGCACAAAGTAGTTGATTTAGTGCTGGACAGAAGTGCAATTATATCTCAGTGGTGGGACAGGGTAAATAGGTCATGGATCTTTTTCCTGTGTTGTTGTGCTGAGATATCAGAATGGGATTCTGAGCTCCTCAGCCAATTAGGTTTTTAGATTTTTTCTACCCATTTCATAATATACAATATACTGTAGCACAGCACTGAAAGACTGTTAAGGTTCTGCCCTTTGGATGAGTTCTTAATCTGAGGTCCCTTGTGCTTCTGCCTTCTGACTATGAAAGCTCCCTCACCTCTGCCCCCCCCCCAATTTTGTGGCCTGAAGATTGTCAAAAGCATCTGTAATGGGAATACCTCCTTCCCCTTTTTCCTTGTTCTGCAAGCACTTCCTCCGTATACCCAGAATCTCATTTCTTAGATTTATTTTTAACTACTTGCATTGTGCCAGAGTGCTGGGGATCATGCTGCCTCTTTCCACTGTGGGACCCTCCAGGTCCTTCCCGATAAGCTGAGATATCTTTGCACCTGTTCTCATGATGGGGGAAGTTTCTGGAGTATATTCTTCCCCTAATGCAGCTGAGTGACTTGCTCTTCAGTCACATGCTGACCCACCTGTGTTGCCAGAGACTCCAGGAAGGCATCAGTTTCATCCTCCTCTGTATCCTCTATGCCTGATATCAGAGCTGCCCACTCCATAACTAGAGGACCTGTACTAGGTTCATTAAGGCATTAAGTTCATTAAGGCAACATACCCAGGCTTCCATCTTAATACCTTTAATCTCTTCTGCCCTTGGTGGTTATCAACAATTTTGTCCTGACCTACATTCATCTGGTCAAAAATTATGAACTGCCCATGGGCATTGCTGAAAAACATTGTCTTTACTCATCATATAAGTTACATTTGGCCCCTTGAGTACTATAGTGAGTGAAATGTCAAAGCAGACAACACTGGCCACATTTAATCTTTTCACACATGGTGCTCAAGTGAGTTTTAGCACCACATTTAAACCATAGTTTCACTAGTCCTTGGTGAAATATGACCTCCCTGTCCACATCTAATAACCACAGACACTGTCAAAACATTTTCAGTATAAATGGCTAGGGTAGGGAAATTGACCACCTCATAGCTCTGCCAGAACCAATATTCAGTATCCCCATATCATATTCTCACATTAAACATCTCAGTAATGTTTTTAAGAGAGGCATTAATTAAAGGGATGGCAATGAAGTGTGACCACAAAATGTACCTGCCAGGATGATTCCTTCAAAAGGTGTATTAGGGCTTCCTTCCATATCATGGCTGCAGGTGCATCAAATGAGGCCTTCCCAGATTCAGTGCATACTGCTGCCCCAATTTTCACTGACTCACTTGTTTATCATTCCTTCCTCTCTTCAGCTGCTGGCTATAATCATGACTTCTACTGCACATGACTCACTTTATGGGAGCTGCTTCATTCTACAAATGACCAATGCTCACCCTAAACTAAAATCCACCTCCTTGACAAGTGCCAGAAGGTAAAGCCTCTATTTTCTGTTTCACTGCAGTGTTAGCATTCAGATTGTTCATGGGCTAGAATTGCCTGTGAATCTGTAATCTCACCATCAGGGCCAATCAGAGCAACACCACTTCCCAGGCCAGGGCCACCACCTGAATCTGAATCCATCCACCATAAAGTGGAACTGGAAAAGTAGTGGCATGTCCTGTGTGCCCTAGCCAACTATAAAACAGATTCATATCCCCCTCCTCGACCCTGGAAACTAGCTGTCAGAGCACAGTGTGTCTTTCATGATCAAAATTTACAAATTAAAAATACAAATTAATTATGGGCAGAACCAGTTCTAAATAAGAACCTCTTAGAACTTGGCCTTTTCTGAAATTTTGAACCAATTAGAACCTCTCCTTGACAGCAGTTCTAGTACTTTGAAGTGCAAATTCAGCTCTGTTAACATCAAATTATCATATTATGAGTATGCAAATATTTGTACTTTGTTAGATTTAAAAATAATTTGAAACTAAGAACCTTTCAATACCTTTTGGATTTCTTATTAGAACAGGTTTTAAATAGATGAGGGAGTGATTAACTGATCTCTAGGACTAATATCACCATACCATAACCAAGACACTTACTAACTACGGTATGCCCTCCCAACAGCAAAACCTTTACAGCGAACATGTCAATGTTGACATCCTCGACAGTTCACTGTAAAGTCTATCCAGGCCCCAGCACTCTTTCCACTGGTCCTGCACTCCTCCCAAATCAACTTCATCTTGGAGTTGACTATTCATAATTCAGGGGTGCAGGGGCAGCGCCCACTCATAGGGGGTTCAGGGTGAAACCCCCAGTGAAAAACATTCTATTTCTCTGATGGATTTATGTCAACTGTAAACTGTGGTCTACATAAATCTGTCACTGTGATGTCAATCAACAAAATATTTGTCAAACCGGCATCATAGAGCCCTCTCTTACGATTGCTATGGAGTCCACTCTTTCATTTGAAAGAATGACCTCACACACATTCTGAAAGGGTGAGAACAACAAACCAAAGCTGAGCAGTTCTGAAACCATAGGTATATAACCAAGATCACTTTTACAACTGTGTAAGTGGTCTCTGAGGCAGTATTAATACATTATTAGTCAAGGGTGTTCAATAATATATTAAACATTAAAAAATCATCTAACTGTGCCCTTTTCCAGGACACTGGTGCATTACACACTCTCAGTAAAAAAGGGTGTGTCAGGTGCATGGGCAAAGGGATCTTTGGTTGGAAGCACTTCCTCAATCTATAATGAATATTGTAGTTCCCAAGATATTATTGATGAGGGACTTAAACTACAGGAGATCAGATGGACAACTACAGTTCCCAGAATTAAGAGAGAAACTAAAGATGTTTTTCACAGTAACATTAAATTACTGCAAAATAACTAAGAACATACATTATACACAAGAATAAATATGGGCAGACAAAAAAGTGAAAACATTTGCTCAGTCAGTAGTACTATGGTAGTAATGGAATAATTTTATTGAGAAAATAGTTAAATCAAAGGAGACCTATTTATATAAAGCAACTGCAGTATTTTCAAAACACAGGCATGCACACACATGCACACACACACACACACACATACACACTCCTAACAAAAGTCAAATGTTAGAACAGGTGAGGACATTCAAATGTCTTGGGAAGTTCTAGACCACACTTTATTTTCACCCACCATGTGGACAATCTGGCATTGTGAGGACATTCAAATATCTTGGGAAGTTCTGTACCACACTCTGTTCTTCACCCATCATGTGGACAATCTGATGTCCTCAGTAAATAGAAGGCTGAGTGTCCTATTCAGAAACCAGAATGGCCTTACTGCTGATGCCAAGTCACTGATTGTGACCAGCTCCATCCTGTCTCTAATGGACCATGGACTACCTAGCTATGCAGCTGACTCTGATTCAGTATTAAATATGGTCAAGATGTTATGTAATAAAGCTTGTTGCTTTGTGTAAGGAACTGACAAGCACACCCACAGCTGTACCCTTTACTCACTAACCAACTGGCTTTCCCTACCAGGAAGAATAAAGTTTCAAACCTGTCTCCTATCCAAGAAGGCAGTGATGGGCCTAGCACACACCCTGTGCTAAAAAAAACATTTCCCTCTAGTGTTGAAATAATATAGCATGAGGGGCATGGCCAGGAATGCTCTTGAACTATCTTTTTACAGAAATCAGCTGGTGTAAGTGTTCTATTGCTACCAGGGCTGCAGGCTAACTAAATGAACTGCCAAAATCCACGCTGAACCTCACAGCTTTATGCAGTTCAAAAAATCCCTGCAGGCTTCCCTAGCAGTTCAGTGCAATTGCAGTTTGTCACTGAACTATTTGTAATGATCATCTTTCTGATCTGCTGTCTGTCAAGCAGCCTGCTACTGGAACCTGTTCTAGTTCAATCAGCATTGAATGTATACAACTTTGTTGTATCTTGATTGTTTAGACAAGCTTTTCCTCTAGAATGTGCTCATTCTCCCTGTCTCTGTCTGTAACATGTATTACAATCTTATTGCAACATATGCTGTAATATTTGTAATTCTGACATGGGACCTTTGTTAAAGACACTTGTGCTCAAAGATGTCATCTGAATATTCTCATAACTAACTAACTAACTAAATAAATAAACACCAACACTGCAGAAGAAACAAAAAAATCAGTGAAGTATCCAGACTGTTTCTATGACTGATAAACTCTACCCATGAGCATCTGAATATGCCCAAAAAAGTTCAGACTCGGGGGGACGCTGTCTATTTAAATACAACTGTCTTTCTGTATTGCTATATATACAGATGTTAATTAGTTACTGAAACATCTGGAAACAGGTTTGCATTGTGGCAGAATTATGCTTTTTTCTGTTATTTCCTAACAATACTGTATTGAAATTGAGACTTGAGGAGGCTACTATGCTTGTACATTGTAAAGATTCATTATTTAAAATATGTATAGGAGTTTTCATTCTTCTGAGAGTGAGTGTAATTCAGTGTTCTCTGATTAAAGTACTCATATGAAGAGCAGCTATGAGGCAATCCATAGAATGTGAAGCTTCTTGAGTTATCCCCCTGCGTATACATGGTACAGTAATCATGACAAATATAAATTCCAATAAGTGGCTTTTAAAGGAAGTGCCAAAACTATCTGGGCATCATGTTAGGCATTTATCATTCCTAAAGGAAGTTAAAGGGATTAAATAATTAAAAAAGGTTAAGTGTCCTATGTGATTAGTTAAGTTTGCTGTTTCCAATATTAAGTTTTGAAGAGTGTATAGAGTCTTATGAATTATCAATTTACAGTCCTACTGTAATGAACTGGAACAATTTTGTCTACCAATGGTGACAATAACTTGGATGCATCACATACAGTACATAACCTGAAATGAACTAATTTATGCACTGTGACAATATCTGTATATATTACATTGCATGATAATGAATTAAAATCCATAATCTTTGTATATTTAATTAGTGTAGCCAATGAACTTATGGAGCCAACACTTTGCACATTTATGCTGCGAAGTCAACCTGATCACCTACTTTGAGGCAGTAATTAGGTTGGTGGATGTGGTGAGGCAGTGGATGTACTCTGTTTTAACTTTTATCAAGGCCTTTGAAACTGCACTGCATGGAAACCTAAATGAGAAAGTAGCACAGTATGTTGTCCACAAAATGTACAGGAGCGGGATAGCAAACTGACTGACAGGTAGAAAGCAAATGGTGGCGGTGGATGATCACCATGCAAAGTGGAGGGATGTTCTGAGTGGAGTAACAGAAGGTGCTGGATCTTAACATATTTATCAATAACCTTGTGAAGAAAATCAGCAACAGGTTTCACAACACTAAACTGGCAAGAAGAGTGCATACAACAGAGGCAGACATGCTTCAGGGGGACCTACACAGATTAGGAGTGAAAGTCGAGACAAGGGGGCTTAGATTTAATGTGGGAATGTGCAACACACTATACAAAGGAACAAGGAATCTAGGTCACAGGTGATGTGCTCTGTTGTCAAGAGAGCAACTGAAATGTTTTGATGCATAAAGAATAGTGCACTGTAAGGTTCAGTTTATGAGAGATGATCCTCCCTCTGTAAAAGGCCCACATTAGGCAACACTTGGAGACCTGCATTGAATTCTTGACACTGTAGTACAGATATAACATTGAAGAGATTAAGGGGTCCAGCACAGTGTCACAACGTTAGATACTGGATTAGGGTGCAAACGTTATGAGTATATATTGGAAAGGCTGCAATCTATATTTTTAGCCTAGAGAAGAGGATACTAAAAGGGGACATGATCAAGGTGATTCAAATACAAAAGGAGATAGATGGGGTGATGTATACTCAGATGTTTGAGCTGGTGAGTGGAAGCAGAGTAAAAGAATATGCACTAAAATTGAATGGGGCAGGGTAAACGGAAGCATTATAGAGCACTGCTGAGAAACCTGCCCGTTAAGGACCCATTTGGACCAGAGCATATGTCCTTGATATCATAGGGTTCTTAATATGAAGGCTATACTGTACTTTAAAAGTAGCAGTCAGGAGGGCAAGAAATATCCTCAGTATCATTTTTCCTTAGTGTGCAGTGTCCTTAATAAGCAGGTACTATTGTACTTCACACAGAGGGTGGTTAACAAGTCAAAGGGCCTATATGTGAGGTTCTGAAATCTAGCACGATTCAGACTTTCAAAGCAGGACTATATATAGTCCGAAGGAGAATACACTAAGGTATCACAGCATAAGAGTAGCATTCCAGTTGATAACCCTGGTTATGTATCCAATTAAATTAGCCAAATCACAGTGATATGTAGTAGGAGAATCGGATGAGTCCCTTCCATCATCACAATTCAATATTATTATATTTAGTGTTGTGCGAAACTGAAGAATTTCATTCCTCAAAATATTTTGTGAAATTTGAACATTTTGAGAAATATTTTGTGTATGCAAAATGCAAACTTCCTCTGGCGAAATACAGAATTTCACTGGTGAAATGCAAAATTTCACCCGTGAAATGTAGAATTTTGCCACTCGCAGGCAAAATTACTGCTTACAGGTGAAATTCCATATTTTGCTGATGAAATTTCATTTTACAGGTGAAATTTCACATTTCGCACCCGTGAAATATTAGGCATAATGTGCAGAATTTCACGAAATAAAATGTTGCTGCATCTCTAATTATATTCCATGGGCAACTGGTACTCTATGCTACTTGCTACTTTACTACATCTGGTTCATGTGCTTAGTAACTATTTTGATTATCCAAACTTCAAATGTCATATGAGTTGGGATTTATACTGTTATCAGTCATGATTTTATCATTGCTATGAAACCAGTTTCCTTAACCCTAGGATGCCGACAGAATTAGAATGTATAGGGATTCTGGCTGATATGTCAGTCCATGGCACTGCAAGGGTTAATAATGTAGGTTAATGTTTAAAGAATATCTCCATGAATCACTGTTTCTTAGAAGAAAACACTGCTCTCTGGTGTATGGATGCACTGAAAAAGGCTGCAGAACACTGAAATGTCCTGTTTAAAATATAGCTTTGAGCAGGGCTTTTTGTTAGCAATCTGTTTGTAAATTGAGTTTGCTGTAATACATAGAAAGTTACTGATGACAAAGATACTATTAGGCTTGTTTCCATTGGTGTCTTGTTACTATTTGAATGGTTACATTTATCAAGAGAAATAATCAACTGTACATTAAAATCAGGCATAATACATTACACAGAACATTGACAAGCAAAGATATAAACATCTATATGGTGACACTACAGTTTTTTAATACTTCTTAAGATATAGGCCTAGATTTTCAATATACATGGGAACTAAGTCTCACACCACAGTCAAGCCACAGGATAAAACCTCTGCATCTGTGGAGTTTCATATTTTCTGCTAGCGCATCTGAGGGGGATGTTATGCCTGGTCCCACCAGGAATAACATTTTGGTGAAGCTGCACCAAAAAACAGCAACAAGCTGCCATAGATCATGAAGCCAGTTATAGACTGGCTCAACCTTTGAGAATACCACAGCTGCAGGAGAAACTGCTGTTCTACAAGTGGAGACCCATTTGGGCCAGTTTTTTCCCCGCAGCTGTGGAAGTTCCAGGGGCTATGAAAATCTGGCCCATAATCTACAGTAGCAGTAGGAATTCTCAGTATTGCTCATTGCTCAGGTGTTGGGGTGTTCAGATTAGAATACTGTACGTCCAAATGTAGAGACCACAGAAACAGAAGAAGACTTCTTACCCATTTCCAGTCTGGCTTTGCTCTAAAATAGAGTGGAGGCAGTTATTATGTTTTCTAACTATGCAAGTGGATGCTCCCATAATCAGTACTCTTGTTGATTTCTGATTATGAGTCTAATTGAATATTTAGGAGCATATACTGTATGCGGTACCAGTCACTGACAGTTCAGTCTCAGTGGGCTGACTGTGGTGGTAGAAGGGTTGAGCCAGTCACTGGCCCAGGTTGGGTTTTGGGGGTAGTGAGGTGGAGGGTCCTGTCCTGATGGGGTGAGGTGTCACTACACTATGTAACTAATGGGGGATTAATTCTGCTATGTTAGACATCGGGAATCAGGGATGGAAGGGTCTACTAATCTATGGAAAATGGATTGGAGTGCATTCCTACTTCACATGGGGATTGGGATGGGAGGGGGTCCACTACACTATGGAAAAGAGATTGGGTTTGTTTTTCTGCGATCAGGGATCGGAGATGGGTGAGGTACACTACACCATGGGAATGGATGGGGATATATTAAAATTATAGTCATCGGGGTTGGGAGGGGACCATACACTATGGAAAAGGGTTGAGGGACTGTTTTACTTTGATTGGGGATCAGGCATGGGAGGGGGTATGACTGCACTATGGAAACAGATTGGGAATTAAGTTACATTCAACCAGGGATAGGGGCTGGAAGGGGGATACCACTAGACTACCATGATTGGCAGGGATTCTGCATTTCTTTGTTTTTTATGATCAGGGCTGGGAGGGAGGGAGGTACACTACACTGTGGACATACTTGGGGGACATCTATTGTGTTTTAGACATTGAGGGTAGGGGATGGGAGGGGGTATGACTGGACTACCATGGCTGGCAGGGGATTTAACTTTCTTCAGTGCTGATGAGGGCTGGGCAGGGGCTGGCCTGGCACATTCAGCTGGGAGCAACCCTGATAATGAGTTCATAATGAGCTTGCATGGGACCCAGTTGTGCCATGCATGCCCAATAAGCTCGTTAGCATATTCAGGCTGAATATCACTCTTGGGGGGACCAGCACATCCAAGTCTGCTCTGCTCATTCCCCCATCAGTGGTCTTCAGCCCTGATCCTGGATGTGCTGCACCAAATATGGTGACCACCTGCCTTGTGCCACATATCCAGGGTCAAATATTCAAACTGGATGAGTGATCTGTTGTGATCATGCATTCCGTTTGAAGATCCTGTCAGAGTCTGCTGGCCCATTTTGTGGGCAGTGCATGTGTTTGTGCCGCTCATCCAACTGGCTCTGAATATGTTGGCCCAAATGTATTTTTATTGAATGAGGTGTGGAGGGTGATTTTTTTCAAGACAAGTCTTCTCAAATGTTTTATACAGTATGTATTTTGTTTGGAAGAAATGAAAGTCCTTTTAGAAATCTTCAGATACTATATGCTTCTCTTTAAAATTTTTCAGCTTAAATTCATTAATGATATATTGGTTTCAATAGCACCTTTCTAAAACTGTGTATCAAAGCACTCTCAGAAGCAATGGGTTGATGCCAATAATGCATAGAATCTACACTGTCATTCAAAGGCCCTTGGACATGTGCAATTTACATTTAGGTAACTGTATTAGATCTTGTTAAATGGATGGGGGATGTTATCCATGACACCAAGAATAATCCACTACTCTTAAGAAAGGTATCATTGGTTTTGTTTTCTTCTTCCTGGATAAGTACCTGAGACAAGCAGAAAGGAGGTTGGTTTTGTGCCTCATTTTAAGGGATGGTCCATCCAACCAGCAGCAGTCGGCATGAGCCTGAATGTGCCATGTATAGCATAGATTTGTACCCTCTGGTTCATTTAATTGTATTATACAGGCCTGGGTTGCACACACCCTACGGACTGTCTGGTTATATCTGAAACATGGCTCAAATCTGCAACAAAAGATAGTGAAATAAACCTTCCCAACTATCAGCTCTTCAGATCTGACCGCTCTATCCAGGGGCGGTGGGGTAGCCATCTATGTCAAGCAAATATCTCTGCATCCTGCCTCAATTCTACATCTCAACCAAAGGAATTAATGCTTGTCTATTAAAATAACCCTTCCCAACACATCTTCCTTTCAACTGGTTGGTTGCTATAGGCCCCTCTGCAGGCCTCAAACTCCCTATCCCATTTAGGATCCATACTTAATCTGGGCCCTGAAGACACCATCATCTTAGGAGACATGAACTTAAATTGGCTGACTAATGCATCTGCACCCCTGGTAACCTTCTGTGACACCTATGGATTCTCTCAATTAATCAAAGAACCAACAAGGATCAACCCAAAGAATACTCTCAACAGCACACTCCTGGATATTATATTGGTAAATAAACCTCATCATTATCCCTATGCAGGAGTACTTCTCAGTGACATAAGTGACCACTGTCCCATAGCTGCCATTAGATCAACAATCAAGCCACCCAATCCTGCAAAATTCCCCCACGAAGGTCAAAAGAACTTTAAAATTACAGGATATCTCCATGATCTGTGCCACACCACCACGTTGGCAATAATTCTATCTCACAGCCTCAATAGAGTCAGCTCTTCAAATCCTAAATGATATAATCATAAGTCCCTCAATTCAGTACCCCTCACCAGTGTCAGAACCAAACTCAAATCCTGTCGCTGGTTCTCTGCCAACCATAATCCACACTGCTTGCCAGAGACAAACTCTGAAAAGGGCAAGAAAGACAAAGGACCCAAATGACTGGCTCCAATTCAGAAAAGCCAGAAACTCCTGCACAAAACAAGTAAGAAAAGCCAAGGCAACCTTCTACACAGCTGAACTAGATGCCTCCTATAACAACCCTTCCAGGTTCTGGGGTACCATAAAGGGCATCCTAGGTCAAACCTCTACCCCTGTCTTACCATCCAAAATTCAATTAAATAATATTGAAATCACCGACAAGCAAAATATCTTGAATGCCTTCAATGACCATTTCACTACAGCTGGCCTGCTCTTATCCTCTCCTGCAAACCTATTAAGATCATCTCTAAACCTACAATCTACTGAGAGTCAAAAGGTTGCTTCACATTCTCATTCAAACCAATATTGTTCAAAAGTAGAAGACCTCCTACTCCAACTAGATACCACAAAAGTGCAGGTGCAGACTCCTGGATCCCTACTTTCTAAAAGTAGCACTGTATGCCTTAACTGCCCCCTCACCCACCTCTTCAATCTATCACTTGTCACTGGTACTATCCCTCAATATGGAAAACAGCTCAAGTGTTTCCATTACTTAAGGCAGGTGATCCCATGGACCTCAATAATTATAGGCCCATCTCCATCTTACCAATACTATCCAAGATGCTTGAGAAGCTGGTAAACTCTCAGTTAACTGCCCTTGATACCAACAATCTCCTAAATCCAGCTCAATCTGGGTTTAGATCTATACATAACACCATCTCTGCACTAGCAAAAGTCACAAATGACTGGCAGACTGCCCTAGACAAAGAATAATACCTGTGCTGTGTTTCTGGATCTAAGCAAAGCCTTTGACACTGTGGATCATGATCTTCTAATCACCTCACTAAACTCCATAGGCCTTGACTCACCTCTCTATTAAATGGTTCAGATGCTATCTCTCTGAAGGCTACAACTGGTAAAGAATGATGGTGATCTATCTACCCCTAAGCCACTCCTAAGAGGTGTACGCAAGGCTCCATCCTGGGTCCCATCCTTTTGCCATTTACATCAACAATATTGACTCCAATCTCTCTCTTCTAATATCCACCTTTTGCAGATGACACTGTACTTTATGTGGCGATCCTCACCATCAAAAGCCTGTGAGCTCCTACGTCTCAATTCTCCCTCCTCCAGCATAACCTATTAAAAAGAAATTATTACTAAATGCTAGAAAACCAAAGCTATGTTCTTTGCCCACAAGAACTGTTCTTCCACTATCCCATCATTCACCCTCCCACAACTCTACCATCCTTGGTGAAAATCTGGAATATGTTGACAAATTCAAATACCTAGGAGTATGGATAGACAATAAACTAGACTATACTACCCACGTTGAAGAGCTTCTGAAAAGCTAAGACAAAGACTTGGTCTATTCTATAGAATCAAACACTACCTGACCAAAGATTCCAAACAAAGATTAATCCTTGCATCATTCATGTCCCTCATTGATTATGCTGACTTCCTCTATGGTCATTGCTCCTCTCCCATCTAAACAAACTAGACACCCTGTATCATAGAGCTATTAGATTCATTACTGACCTTCCCTCTAGCACCCATCATTGCTCTCTCTACAATGCAGTCAGCTGGACATCCCTGCAACATAGAAGAAGAAAAAATGCTGCTACCTGGATCTACAAAGCTCTGACAAACAAACTCCCTTCCTACATCTCAGACTGCTTCAACCAGATCACATCCAGGCCCTACACCTTGAGGATCAACAAACTGATCCTGCTGAAGATTCCTATCACCTGCACCTGGTATGGAAGAGCTGCAATCAGTTATTCCCTGGCACTTATCTGGAATTCTATCCAAAAGACATTGAAAATGGAAACACTGATCCCCCTTACATCCTTCAAAAAGCTGTACACCAGCCTAATCCCAGATTCATGCAATTGCTTCCACAAGGCCTAGTCCTCCCACACCCCCATCCCCCACACCTCTCTCTCCCCACCCCCCTTCTAAATCTCCTCCCTATTCTTCTATCATTCCTCTGGTCCTTTCACATCAAACCTCAAACATATATGCCCATCCATGTACCATTATCCAAGCCTTATCCCTACCAGACTGTTTGTTTCTCACCTTTAATAGGTTTTTGGTTTACTGTCCTTTGCCTTGTATATATATAATAATTGTACATCTATCTCACTCATAAATGTTTGTATTTGTGCTATTTCAATATCATGTTTTTGTATACACTCTGTAACCTTTTTGTTATGACCACTCAGGTCCATCTTGTAAATGAGCTATGCTCAATGATGTTCGCCTGAATAAATAAAGATTTTGATTGATTGATTGATTGATTGATTATGAATGAAAAATAATATTATGCTTATTTCACACAAGGTCTTGTCAGAAAGCACTTCATAGTAGATATCAAAAAATACATGAGGTTGACATCTGATCTGAAAGAACATAGATAAAATTAGTTGAACATTCAGTAGAAGAAAATCATTTAACGAACCTGTAAAAGTCTGAAATGGAGGATAGATTGTCAGCAGTGCACCTCTTACAGCAACTAGTTGAGACAGAGGCAATAAAGTGTAATTCCATTAAAAAGCTGTGAAAAGTTTGATTAAAACATGTTACCACTAGAATACAGCAGTATACATGTGAGCATTCTGATAATAGTGGCTTAAGAGTCCCTCAAAATGGTTTTCAGAAGCCAGGATGGTCAGAGATTGTTCTTGCAGTTAATCACATATATCCCATACATTCTGTCATGGACTATGATGTAGGCCGGGTCTTGCTGCCAGACAAGATACTGCACTCTGAAGATGCTGTCAAAGTATGGAAAAATATTTCTAAGTTAGCAAAAATCTAGTGTCGGAATGTCAAAGACTAAACTATAGATGAAACTCTTTTCCTTTCCTTCTAATACGGACTTTGCAAATAAAGGAAGACATACAAGTTATTTGACAGAGTTAGGCATTACACTAGACTTGGTTATTAATCTGGCATTAGCAGTGGTGCAGTAGAATTCAGCTTGTTGGGAGATGCTACATTAGGATATGCATAGTACATTGAGTGATTCATATTGAAGTCAATGTTTGAGGGCTGTAAAGAAGGATGCAGTTAGCATGTGTGTGAGTTAGAAAGCACAAATATGGCTGCTTTTCCCTACCAGCTTAATTGATGCTGTTCCACTCAAGAAATGCAGATTCCATTGTAGTAAACTCAGAAGGTGAGATGCTTGCAGACCTAGAACAACATTGCAATTGCCTCTTTGTGACTTTACATGAATATGATAGAAACAAGAGACAGAGACAAGAAAAGCAATCTTTTCACTTGTGGTCTGCAGCAGGCTCATAATGGATGCAGGGGTGTCTGTCTCCACATTCCATAGTACTCAGGCAGCTCATGCAGTTCGAATGCTAGCACCAATATGGGGAGTTAACTATTTTACAGAGGTTTCAGCAGAAAACAAAGAGTTGTTTTAGCTGAATGCGTCCAGTGTAGGAAAAGATTTTCTGCAGCACTTCAACATCCCTGTGAGTCAAGCTAACATAGTTAGTGAAAAGCGGTATACTTGCAATGCTTCTGAGCACCAGCATCACTTCTGCGTTTAAAACTGAGTCACAGGAGCATGTAAGTTAGGGTGTTACCCAGCTAAAGTAATTTTTTCAACTGCATTATTTTCATGTTCTGCTCCCATAACCATTCCATTAATTCACTCCGTGCAATGCTACACATATGACTGAAATGAATGAAAGAAAATGTAACTAACACTTTGATGAAATAAGGAAGTCTTCAATAAAGAAAAGCTGAAAAATAAGAAATAAGCATTTGTCAATGCCGAACGTTCGCTTGCAGGTATTTGCAGTGGTATTTGGCACTTGGACATGGCTTAAAAAAATCAGTGACAAAGAAGTACAAGCATTTGCCAATGCCGAATGTTGCTTGCTTCTATGTGCTGTTTAGGTATTTGGAAGTCATTGGAGTGCAAATATTGAAAATTCGCAAACTTCACGGCTGCGTGAGGGCTGCACAACTCACGCTTTCTAAAACCAGTCATTTTAAGGATTTTTCACCAAATTTTCAACATAGCCATTTTAAGACCTCTGCTCATGAACAGTGTCACTGTGATTTTCTTAATGTGTCCCATACATTGATTTACGCACCGACTGCGCCATTGTGCGCTACATGGGTGGAAACACATTTTGGGCAGGATGTGAAAAATGACAGCTGTACTGCTCATAAGGAGGTGTGGTAAGATGGCAATGCTGAAAATCTGGAGTAAAATATTGAAAATTCTTGAACTTACGAGCCTGCGTAGAACTGCGCAATGCAGCTAAATAAAACAGTCATTTTGAATTTTGCACCAAATTTTCAACATGAGGTTTTAGGACCCTTCTCATGAATGATATCACTGTCATGGTGTTATTTGGGCCTGAAGGGTGATTTTGCGCGGTGACTGTAGAAATCACCCTTGAGGCCTGAGCTCTTACCATGACAATCAGCATCATGAGAAATTCGCTATATATAATCAAAAAAAATGCCTAAGATATACAATAAAGTTGAAAACCCCTATCTAGCCCATTATACAGCTTACGGCATTTCCTCAGTTGCTGTCGGCTTTGAAGAGTGCAGAGCGTGTTCCCGGTCCACGATGGCCATCTGGCTGAGCTCCAGAGGTAAGTATGGGGTGAGGGGGTGTGGGGAGACAGGGTGCACAGTGGGTGGAGTGCGGGTTGTGGGAGGGCTGGGAGAAGCGCCGTGGGACTGTTTTCATTTACAGGTTTTAAAAAAAGCTGACATGGGACATTGCCACACTAGGCGGGGCTCCCAAGCATGGCAAGAAGGATGGCTGAGGGGGCCATGGAGCCAATGGGGGATTAGGCACCCCGTTGGCATGGCCAGGCGGGATGTTGCCATGCTGGGGTGGGCTCCCAGCGTGTCCAGCAAATATTTGGGGGGGGCAACATGACCACGGTGCTGTGTATGACAGTGGTGGTTTTCTTTGAAGAGAAGACCCTGCTGTCATACACAACACCACATCTGATTGGTGCAGGGACTGCCACTCCTGCTCAATGGAGCAGGGGACTGCAGAGGAGGGGCACACCTCCAAAGTGTCCCATTCTCCCAAGACATTCCTTGCACATGCATGCAAGTGAATGTAAAAATAACAGAACACTTTTTGATAACACAGAACAATAGTAATTCAACTTAATATTTGTCATGAAGCCCCTCCCACCGTTCTTCCAGGACTTCTCAGAAAGAAAAAGAACATATATCCTGCTAATACAACTCATCCAATAGAGAGTGCAGAGCTTGATGACAAGCTTGGGGCAAAAAAAAACAACAAAAAAAACAACAAGCCCATGTATTCTGTCCCTGTCCCTGTCCCTGAGGTAAACAGATGAGAAAAGACTAAAAAATATTTAGACTCTCAGAAAAAAGAAAACATAAAATTACCAAAAAAATAAAGATGAACAAAAACCCTGATAAAGCAGAAAAAGCAAAAGACCAAGGTCCCTTAAAGCAGCCTCACATTATGTTTCCTTTGCAGTATAACACAACCTGGCTGAAAATGGCAGCTAAAGACAGCAGTGAGTTGGATCAGACTGTTGAATGTCCTGTGCTAGAAGGTAACATTGGGAATGGTACCAACACAGAGCAAATAGATGGGGATGAGATAAAAGGAAAACAATTAACAGAAACTGAAAAATGCAACTGCTCCAAAATGATATAATCAAAAAAATAAAGAATCTGAGAAAAACCATTGACAATGTGGAACAGAATACAAGACCCAGCACCCAACCTGACCTAGAAAGAAAAATAAAAAACTCAACAAAATCAAGAAATAAACAGACAGTACAAAAAATTTACTGAGTTTGAATATCCAGGCCTATATATCTATATATAAGGTATACATTCATGGTGGCAGAATTAATTGTATATACCTTTGAATTTAAATCCTGCTTTTAGTAGAAGGAAACATGCTAGTTCCCAAGGAATGTTGTGACTGTGAAACCAAGACAGAGGCAGCAGGGACAAAAACAATAGTGCGGTGCATTTTAAAAATGTCAACTTCTCGGTAATAAGAACACAATGAACCTTTCATATTTCTAATGATCTTTCAGAGTCCAACAAGTAGTGCCTACTAGTAAAAATGTTTAGTTTTCATGATTCTGGTAGTGAAGAATGAGAGAATGTGGAAATACAGTAGAAAGTCCCTATATGACATCATCATCTTCACTTACGCTGAACCTTAACTATGCAGTATGCATACACACACACACAAAAATGGAACTTGATGTTGGTATGAAACTACCATTCTATTCTGAAATGCAAGCAGTGTGTTTATAGCTAATGTGAATGTTCATCAGAAAGAATCTAATTAAAAACGGAAACCATGTGTGCAACTCTTGCCAACAGCAATACAATTTTCAGCTTAATGTGTAATGTGGTTAGGACTGATAATATTTTCTGATAGTTATGAAAAAAGAACTGCAGTATGCAAATAATTACCAGTTTTGTCAAGAAGTGTTCATTCTCATCTTTCATACGATGAGTAAAATATGTCCCTATAAAGCATCATTTTCTCATTTTATATTCTTCCTTTAATTTTTTTTACAATTTTTTAACCAGGATAACCCTGCTGAGATGCAGCATATCATTTCCACTAGTGTCCTGCTTATGCGTATTTCCACAGATGGGTGAATTGGAGCACTGAAAGGTTAAAAGACTTACCCAAGCTTGGTGTCTTTGAACCTGCAATCCTCCATTCCCCAAACATGAAGAGTAGTTTTATTCAGTCTCTGTTATGATGTGTAAGATAATTACAGCAGCATGCAACAGATACTTGAGCAGCTGGCCTTTTCTATACTCATACTGATGTTTAGGAACATGTGCAAGTGCTCATTTTAACAAGCTGGTGTTGAAGAAGATGAGAAGAACTTGCATTTACTGTACAAAATACTTTTCATATATACTGTCTTCAAAGCACTATGAAAGGACAAACTTCCAGGAACCATTCTGTAATGATCTGTGTTAACCCAGACTATGCTATAAGGGGAGGCAGCTGGAACAAGACCCCACCCCGAGAATAAGCCAGTGAGGCAAGGCACCATGGCTGATGGGAGCTCAGATCCAATAAGCAAGAGACCCTGGATAGGAGCTAGATACATAACACTACCTGATGAAACTCTATGTAATAAACAGAAGAAAAATAATTTATTTTCATAAAAATGGGTAAGAAAATTAAGCTACCTAATTGTCAAGCAGGCCCTCTAAGATTTGTAATTATGTCACCATAATTGCACATTTTAGGACTGGGACCTCATAGAAGCCCTATCTGCATCATATAATTAGTAATTCTACCAGCACAACTGTGCAGAATAGTATGTATGTTCTCTTTATGAGTCCTTCTCACCACCCGCCCCCAGCCTCATCACCTGTCTTTGACCAGACATGCCCCTTCCTCTTCTGCCCCATTGCTTAATCCCTACGATGGGGCTCCTTTATCAAGGCTGACCAGGCCCTATGAGACACACAAAGCCAGCACAATGAAAGGTGCTGATGAGGTCAATGATGTATGGGCTGCGGAAGGAGCTGGCATCATCCTTAATCCTTCCACAACTGGGGTAGTTTTGCTTAGTTTTTCTTCCAACTTCCTGAGGGACATTGCATACATGTACATCAAAGTGTACACAGACACACACACTCACACACTCACACTCACACACACAGAGTGTGCCAACCAGCTAATGACAGTGACATCCAACCCCTCCAGAGAGTTCTCCCCTTGCACTGACATCTGTGGTCACTCAGGTGGCAGTATGTGGTACAGCACAGCAAATTTCTCTCCTGGGAAAGAAGAATGGCTTATGGATGCTCAATTCATCCACTCCAACTGGTCCCTGCAATCTGGGCTCACTTCCAACTATGGGTCAGGGCTATTGTGAGTGGCTGCCTGCCACAGGGCTGACAGTAAGGCTTTGTGCAGAGTTTTAAATCCTTGTATTTGACAGTAAACATGCCATCTACTGCACTGAAATTAGGAATAAGAGCAAAAAAGAAGGTGAGGATGGGAGACAATAACATAAAGGTGGGGGTGACAAACACAGTAAATTAGGTAGAAGCAATGCAAGCTCTTTAGAGTCCTGTATTTTTTTTTCAATCTAGTGTTTCTCCCTCTCAGCTGTCCTTTCCGGAATGTACCCTGTAATCAGGGATATACCCAGTTCAGGCTCCATGAGCCTTTGGGACACCTGAGGGCACTGAAGAGTGGCCAGGACTAACGAGCCTGGACTGAGAAGGGCATGGAAAATTAGTCACAGGAGACTATACTGCACTACTTAGTTGCTGCTAACCCCCTTTCTCCCATTTTGGGTCCTGGTCATTGAATAACATTACTTTTCTTTTGTGTGAAATCTTTATTTGAATTCTATTTAAGTTAAGATATTAAATTCATGCTTTGTGGGACTGTAATTGTAGTAGGTTGTTTCATGAGTGTTTATAAGTGGGGTGAATTAGTGAGAAGGTGGGGGTTACTGCATCCCAGGGGTTGTACCATGCTTACACCAAGGCCCATGTAAACCTTTCTCTGGGCTGAGGCAATGAACCATTATAGAAACTAGTCTCGCATATGAATCCCCCAAGAAGAAAGGAAATAAAATGACACAGGCCTTCAATCTTGTGCATCCCCACAAGGTTGCAGTAGTAACCATAACATCATCAATGAACCAGTTACACTAGCATAGAATGGGACAATTTTTGTCTTCCAGGCCAAAATGAAGGAATGTTTGAATGAAATATCTTTATTTTTATCTTGTTAACATTTTTTCTTTTTTTTCATTTTAAATCAGATATGTCTAAAACTATTTTAGATGTACAACAAGACCTTTCAGGGAGTGTAATTATAGTGAGATAATCCCATACCTTAGGTGTGTTTAATGGCACCTAGCTATGCCTTATGCCTAACAACACAGTGGAGGTGTGTGTTTGTCTCATCATAATTACATACTCAGTCATGTCTTATTGCTTCCTTAAAAACTACTTTGCAGCTTTCATTCAACACTATCCATGATTGTGCTTTGTTTTGGGTGCTTTTTGATTAAGAAAATAATGTTGTTTACATAAGGGAGCATTATGCTATGATAAAGTACTGATGTGTCAATGGGAGTCCCGATCCCGAAGGACAAGATGAAGGATGCAAAGTGGGACTGGCAATGTGAAGGGAGATGGAGGATGGATAGGGAGAAGTAGAGGGAGCAGTGGTGAGTACAAGAAGGTAGCTCGGTAGCAAAGCAACAGAATACATTTGCATATTTGAAAACTGGGAGAACCATTTTGGTGACTAGCTCCCCAGATTAACCAGTTTTTGACTATGTGGATGTGGTCTAGGGCACCCTTTTATACTCACAGCTGTTTCCTCTACTCCTCCCTATCCACCCTCTCTCTCCCTTTCACAACGCCTGTGCCACTGTGCATCCTTCATCTCCAAATACTGGTTTGGGTTCCTCCCTTCATATCTATCCTCACTCCTCTCTCCCATCCCCTCTGCCTCCTATTCCCTTCATTCGAGGGACTCTCAGTCCTTCTCTCTTCCTCCCCCAACACTACTCTTCTGGGCAGTCTGCCTTCTCCTATTGCCTCTCCTCCCTGGCACCTGCTCCTTTCTCCTTCTCTCTCTCTCACCCCACACCCTTCCATTAGACACCAGCTAAAACATCTCCCTGCACCCCTGCACCTTCCAACTCTCCACCTCACCTTCCTCTGCTACAGACCCGCCACCCTGTGATTTTAGCTCTTCCCACTGTACCCTTGCTGCCTGTTTTTTTTTTACTTTTCACACCACAAGCACTCTAATTTTTTCTACAAGCACCAGGCACTTTATTTTGCTCTTGGCAAACTGAACGCTGCTTTGCAAGCTAATTTATGGTTCCTCCAGTTATCATTGTTTTGATCACCCGTTGTTCTGTTCTCTATTATGTACTTTTGCACATTACATTGTAACCATACTTTATAACTTGATGTAATTTTGTAATATTGTACTCCATTTCCCTCTCCTCCAGGTCGCACCTAGACATGAACCTTGGCTCAATGTGCCTTTTGCAGTTACCAATTCTCAAATAAATAAATAACTGAATAAATAAATAAAGGTACTTCAACCAGCAGGAGGTACTTTGACAAACATAATCCCACAATGGAATTATCCTATTTCACTTAAAAAATATTTAGCAATTTGAGTTTTTTAGCATTGTAGTTGTGTTACAATTTTATGCTGTATCTTTAAAGAACCAGTTTTAAGACACTAACATAATTTATATAAGCAGCAGGGATTAGGCTGCAGCTAAACCACATCACTAGTAGGATATGGTTTCACTACATTATAGTTGGTCATGTTGCTTTAAAGGTGACAGGAAATGTGTGCTAATTGACAGCAGTATATACAGTTGTTATTCTTAGAAATGGCATGTATTCCCATAAATTATCCATATCTAGCTGTACTTGAATAAAAAGTGATATGAAAAACTGTATTTTGCATAGTTTTTGTTTTTATGGGCAGCAATCTGTTACAGTTCTCCTTATTGAACCAGTAATTTGGAGTTTTTACCATGTCACGGTTTGTGCACAGAATGCTAATTATGAGCAGTTGACCTATCAGAACTATGCTTAGCATTCTGTGCACAAACCATGACATCATTAAAACTCCAAAGTAATGGTTCCATGAAGAGAACTGTAACAGAATGCTGCCCATAAAAACAAAATAATACAAAATACAGTTTTCTGTATCACTTTTCATTCAGGAACACTTAAATATGGATTATTTAGGAGAATGCATATAATTTCTAAGAATAAGAACTTTACAAACAGCTGCAAATTATAAATTATTCCCTGAACTTTTTAAATGATATTCCTGAGTTTTATCTTTCTGTACTTCCCAAGTGATCTAAGAGGTTGAATTGGAAACCTGGGCTGTGTTTCCTGTACTAAGCATGTGGTCGGAGTCTGATCTGGAAGCTTGAGCTGTTGATTAAATGCCATGTGATCTAAATCAGGTATCATGAAGTGTTATGATGGTGAGGTTGAAGTGGGGAGTTTGAGACTGTTCTGTGTTTGTTGTACATCAGATAGGTAAGTGGATATTGCACTATGTTTTAGAGCAGTGTTTTGCTGATGGTTTAGTGATATATACTGTGGGCTGGATATTCAAACTGCGCCATTCTGAGGCGCAAGTCTTACCGCGCAAAATAGTTGGCGTGGGTGGGGAGTTGAAGCGATATTCCAAAGGAGTTGCGCTATTGAGCAACTCTTTGAATATCACCTCAGGCCACAGCTACCGTGCATGGCGCAGTGGAACTTGCGCCACCGCGTTGTCAGAGTGGAGCATTCAATCCTGGCGGTGGCGCAGCGTCACCATTGCACCATGTGCAAAATCATGATATTCAAAGGGTGACATGCAAATGGGGCCATAATTCATGCAAGGCACAGGGGGCATTTGCATCTGATTATGGCTCCATTTGCATGCCATTAGCATGTAGGTGTGCCGATCCCCGAGGACTTGCACCTGGCGCCCCTGCCAGGCAGCAGCCGCCGGGGACCGCGATAAAGCCCGGATCGCAGGCAATGTGGCTCCCCACCTCCTCCCATACATATCCCTGGTGGTCCAGTGGACTGAAATGCCCGATCGCCGGGCGGTATGTTTATAACCCCTCCCATTCACATCCCTGGTGGTCCAGTGGACCGAAATGTCCGATCGCTGGCAGAAAGTAACAGAACCCCCTAACATCTTCCTTGTGCCCGGACGCGGCACTGAACCTCATTTTCAGGTTCGATCACGGCAGTGCACTGAAACCTCTGGCTCAACATCTTCAGGAGTTCAGTGACCCCGATCGCTGGCAGTGGGCTGAGTTCCCCTTCAAATATTTTCAGGAAGTTATGTCTCCACTACTTCACGAGCCTCACCACCTCGGCCTCACGGCAGCCGGGTAGGCATTCCACCTGCTCGCCTCGCCGCCCGCCGACTGATCATGCTTCTCGCTAGGCTGCACGCCCATTGCGCAGAGCAAGAGTCAATGGCGTGTGATGTCTATCAGATGACGATAGTCCAGATTTGTGAATGAATCATTCACAAATCTGGACTGTCATGGGAGCCGGTATACGTACGCCTACTGGCTCTTGCTCTGCACCAATGGGCGGCAGCCTACCTGGGCCGGGGTCAGCGGGTATGGGGTGGCAGGGTGGGTTGCTGCCCGCCGGCTGCCGGGGAGCGGGATGGTGGGGTTTTGTGGTGGGTGGTGGGGACACTAGCCACCAGGGAGATGTTTTGGGGTTTCAATTTACTTACTGCTCCATGATCAGGCATTTCGTCCACTGACCACTGGGGAGATGTTCTGGTTGGGGTTTCATTTTACTTTTCTGCCCGCTGATCGGGCACAAGGGAGATGGGTCCGCGACTTTTCTGCCTGCACTCGGGCATTTAAGCCACTGGACCACCAGGGATGTGAACGGAGGGGGGAGTTATTAAACATACCACCCGCATCGGGCATTTCGGTCCACTGGACCACCAGGATGTGAACGGGAGGGGAGCCACATTGATGCCCGCGATCAGGCTGGTGGGGAGTACACTATGCCCACGATCGGGCCATGGGGGCACAGGGACTGAGTTAGGCCAGCCACAGGTGGCAGCTGCTGTGTTGTGCCCTGCAATACAGCAGCTCACCTGTGGGTGGCCCTCGACTTAAGCCTTTTTTTTTGTTCAAAGCCCTGCAGGCGCAGGTTGGGGTTGCGCCATGTCAACTCTGCACAGCCCGGCTGAATAGCAGGCTGTGCAGTTTTTGCATGGTTCCTCCCCCTCCAGTTGAGCATGCATTCATTTGCATTGTGCTGTTGCTCCGCCTGTTTTCAGTGGCGCAACTGCCTCCTGCTGAATATCGCAGAATGGCACAATTTAGGACTTGAGCATGTGCAACCCTGTTGCGCATGGCGCAACCCTTTTGAATATCTGGCCCTGTATGTATGTATATGTGTGTGTGTGTATATATGTATATATATATATATATATATTCTTTGCAAAAAAGCTTTGTTAATGCATCAGTTAGGATTACAACAACAAAAGTTCAGAAATGTGGTGTTAGGGTTTCCAACCCTAACACCTCACCCCACTTCACCCTCCACACACCAACAGGCATCAGGGGTGTGCCTTGGAGATGTCAGCCATAATGCTTACCCCATTCCATAATTAAATAAGCTGAGATGGCTACCATATAGGAGAATGGGGTGAGCATTAGGGCTGACAACCCTGAGGCACACCCCCAATACCTGTTGGTCCATACAGGGTGGAGGTGGTGGGGTTTTAGGGTTAGACACACTAACACCACATTTCCAAACTTTTGTTGCTGAAATCCTAACTGATGCATTAATAAAGTTTTTTTGTAAAGAATTTCCTTACTTTTTGAGAAAGTATAATTATAGCCTTGTTTGCTTGAGGGAGTGCAGGGCCCTCTGGGCCCTGCAGTCCTATCCATCCATAAGAGTGGAGAGCTTGTAATTGTATCCTTATTTCCGTGTTCTCCCATCAATCCTTAATGGAATCTGTATATACATGAGGGAGGCAGGGCCTCCCAGCATAATTTTTCACATAGAGTACTGGTATCCTTATTTGTCTATGAGAGCGCAGGGCACTCTGGGCCCTGCACTTGCATCTCTTAGTGTACAGCATCAAAAAAACACTTCACATTGCAATCTTATCCTATAGAAAATACAGGAAAATTGGAAAGCTGTGTAACTTGACACCAAATTAATATATTTTCTCGAAATCACCAAAAGGCAAATCAGTGGTACACACCACTTGTAGCCTGGCAATTTCAGAGCAAAATTGCAAACTGCTTGTTAATAGCATAGTGACAAAGAAATGACTCCATAAACCTCTGATTACAATGATATCTTATGGGCAATCAAACAAAATTTAAATCCGCAGATGTCCAAGCCAAAGTAATATAGTCTCACCAAACCAGCTAAACACACATCAGTGGGACACTTCCTTTGTACCCTGAAACTTTCAGCCCCAAATTTTCAACCATTTCTGTTATGAAGTGACAAAAGAAACAGCCATATAAAATTTCTTTTTTTCGCAAATTGCAAAAAAGAATCCTTTTCTGTACTTCCTTTTTCACAATTTGTGGAAAAAGAAAATCCTCTCTTGCAAATTGTGAAAAAGGATCCTGTTTTGTGAATCCTTTTTTGCAATTTGTGGTACAAGAAAATCCGTTTTCACAGATTGTGGAAAAGGATCTTGTTTCACTGTAAAAGTTATCTGTGATTTGTAGCAAAGGATTTCCATGGATAAAAAACATTTCTGAATAAGTACTCAAAAAAATTGCCTCGGAAGCCAATTCCTCAGGCTCTGATTAGGTAAACACAACTGTTGGTGTTTACCAAATCCCTGTATTATTTTGGAAATTTAAGTTTGTTTCCATCGCTAACAGAAAACATGATGGTGGCAGCATGAACAGGCATTCTGCATTTGTGGAACAGTATTCTGTGTTTGGGAACAAGGATTCTGCATTTGTGATCAAGAATTCTCATTCAAGCCTCACATCTAACTCTTCCCACAGGAAATAATGGGAGACTTTAAAATTGTATTACTTTAGAATTTATTTATTATTTTTTTTCACCAAACCTTCAAAAGGCACCACTGTTACCCAAGACTTACAGTATATACCCTAACATATCAGATCAAAATTCCACACAGGATTTGCACAACACAGTGACAAAGAATTTGACAAAAAATTGTAACTCACACATTTTTTGACACTCTGTATCTCTGCACTCACACATCCGACCAGAACAAAACTCATGACATCAAGTGATATGTGTGTCCTTGATGGCACATACCAAATTTAATGTGAAGAGCTTGAATGGTTGTGAAGGTATTAAAGTGAAATGTAAGGAGCTGGCTCATACACTATCTCTCACTTCAAGAGAAAGAAGTCAATGTTTTTCCTAGATATAACATTATTAAATAAATATCTGTAGGTTAAAAACACACCCCACACATACACCCACAGGAAGTATTCTGATGTTTCAAGCCACTCTGGCTCTTTGTCAAGGAGTCACTTACTTGCAGATATTTATTTAATAACGTTATATCAAAGGCAGAACACTGGCTTCTGTCTCTTGAAGTGAAGGTGAGTGTATGAGACAAGCTCCTTACATTGTACATAGACTGCAAGTACACTGTGGACCCACTCACCTCTCTTGGTGCAGTATCTGGCAATGTACTGAAGTTATTGAAGTGCAACAATTTCAGTTTAACATTGAAGTGAAGATTTAACCCTAACTATGGGGACACAACCGCACCCCTATAATATATGTTTCTGCTATTCTGTAGAATCCTAGTCTTGGAACAGATTTTGTGTTTTCTTTAGGTGATTAAGATTTGCCTTCTAGTGTGAGCAGCACTGAGGCTTTTTGAGTTTGGATTTTTTGAGCATAAAGTATGTTTTCTCAAAGTCGTTGCATAGATTTCCTTTCTGGTTTATGATTCTTGAGCAATGTTACAGGAGGGGGGAGGGTGTTAATATTTGTAATCTGTTTTGTTATTTGCATGCTTTTTACATTGCTGGGTTGCTAGGTTTTTATTGTGACTTTCTTGACTCTTATTAGCATATTGATATTTTTGACCTGACAGGTTGGGCTCTTGATTAATGGAAGATAGTAGAGTGTGTCGGACCACTCTGAGGGATACGTTAACATAAGCTTATGCTGCGTAAGAATTATGGAGTATGTTACAGCAGTGGAGATTACCGCTGCTTTGGTGTTGTATTGTTTGTTGGTAATTTTTTACTATTTTAAGTATGTTACTAATAAACATGTGGTCTATGAAGAAGGGGTGCAGGGGCACAGCCTCCAATAACAGAAAATGTTGACAAGCTCTTCACCTCACAAGTTGCATAGCATAAGGCTTATATGCGATTCAGGTCACATTTACGCTTGCAACATTGGGTGTTCTGACTCTCTCCACTATCGCGATTAATGTACCCTTATCATATTATGGGACCAGGTGTATGTGCTAGGTCAGTGCAGCACCATGTGATGGGGTCCTGAGCAATAAGGAGCCACACAAGCATTACAAGGTGTGTTTGTGTGCTTTGGAATAAAACTGCATTATACATAACTGCAGAGCAGCTTTTGTCTTCAATTCAGAGGGTGAGTGCCCAATTTTTCTGATTTCCTGCAATAAGGAGTCAGAACTGACCAGTCCTCATTTTATAATTTTTTTGTAATGCAGCCAAGCGGTCCTCAGATTCACACCCTCTAGTGGTTATCACTATCTGTTTCAGGTATCCTGGGTTTCTTGGACATTTGATTATTAGACATCAATTTTCAAATAAATTCATAGTTAACACTGCAGAGCAGTATAAAGTGACATCATAGACTGTCCTGGGAAATCTAGAGCTAAATAGTGTAAGCATTGAAGAGGAAAACTACAAAGCATGTGCTAGAGCCAGGGCTGGCTCCATGTATTTGCCATTGAGACAGCTGGCTATTTTTTCATATTTTGCTACAAATATAAATGTAATTTCCTACTGTTAGATAACACTCTTTATGCCTTGTTAGCAGGTGTCCATATAAAAAAAGAAAACAAATGGTTAAAATGTCTAAAATAGAAGAGATGGTGACTACAAAAAAGAGGGAGTTTAGTTAAAAGGGCTAAATAATGTAGGTGCCTAGATTCAGTGCTGGGTGTAACTGTAAATAAAGCAGCAAAGAATTATTTTGAAAGGAAGAAAAATAGCCACAACAGATCAGAAGGTTGAATATGAATGAATGAATGAATGAATGAATGAATCTCCTGTACCCTTGAAATACATTGTGCTAAAAGGGAGCATTTTAAACAAGAGCTCTAAAACTCATGGGGCAATGGAAAGTGATTTTGGGACAATATTAAAAACCTCACTGGGAAGCCTTCTAAAGCACCCCCCCAACATGATCATTGCAGGTGGTGTTCTCACTCAAGATCCCACTACTATGGCAGACACCTTAAATAAGGCCTTCACAAACTTCACTGGCATAACCCCTCCCCCGACTATCTAAAGGGGACTAATAGTTCTCCCAGTACCTGTGAATCCCATCCTCTGGATGCCCCTCCCTTTCTATTTTAAAACAGTCCCCCTTGATGGAGGCAAAGAAATACCTCCAAAGGGTACTGGGAAAAGCCAGATACAGCAGCGACTCCTTGGACCTTAAACTCCTCAACCTCATCCTTGACTCTGTCCTCAAGTCCCTTACCACACTTATCAACCTCTCCCTCTCATGCCAACAATTCCCACAGGGCTGGAAATCTGCCTCCATTGTGCCCGTCCATAAAAGTGGCGCCAGGACGCAACCCTCTAATTATCATCCTATCTCTATTCTCCCCCTTTCCAAAGCACTAGAGCGTAGTCACGAGACCAGCTCACTGAACACCTGACCAATACAACATTCAGTGCGTGGAGCAGCATGGCTTTAGGAAAGCATATAGCACTACTACTGCCTTACTGGAATATACTGACTTCCTACACATTGCACTCGACTGTGGCCAGCTGGTGGGGTCAGTCTACATTGACCTCACCAAGGCCTTTTTCTTACTGTGAACCACTCACTCCTACTCCACTCACTCCCGGTCATCGGTCTCTCCAACGAGGTCACCAATTGATCCACCAGCTATCTTGAAGACAGGACACAGCAGGTTATAATTAACGAAATACTTTCCAGCTGCCACTCGGTAATCTCTGGTGTTCCCCAAGGCTCCATCCTTGGATCCTTACTGTGCTGCCTCTTTTCTCAACTCACTCCCAAAAGTTTGTCCAAACAACATCGTTCTGTATGCAGATGATGCTGTCCTCTTCTCTGCCCATTCTGACCCCACCTTACTCACCAGAGACCTTCAAATAGGTTCTGAGGAGGTAGAACACTGGTTTGGAGGTCCTAAACTGCTGATGAACTACAAAAAAACAAAGGTGATGCTTTTCACTAACCCTCACAACTGTTACAAAGCAACCTGCCTAACCATGCTAAATAAACAAAACCTCCACCCTTGAGGAAGTCAAGAACTTCAAGTATCTAGATATAACATTAGATAGCACCCTATCCTACTCTGCCCACATCAATCTAATATCTAGAACTATAAACTCTCATATTGGCATCCTTTATAGGCACCGGCACTGCCTCACCACTGAGGCTCTCAAGCTAGCTGTATCCAGCTCAGTCATCTCCATAGTTGATTACGGTCTGATAATCTACAGAGCAGCCTCAGATACAACCCTGAAAAGGATCACCGTTGCTGTCAACAAGGCATATTGGCTGGTTACGGGTGCCCACAAGTACACCCACACTTGCGGCCTTTATGCACAAACTCACTGGTTGAACCTCAAAAATAGGATCACCCACCAGACTTGTCTATTTGCAAAAAATCAGCTTTGGCAAGCTCCCAAGCACCCGCCCCTGCTGCTACCAGCCCCTAACCCCTGCAACACATGTAGAGCATCTTCAATGAATTAATAGATCCCTTACTGCTGGACTGTCCAGGGTCAGCAATCTTTTCATTATAGAGCTCCCTCCTGACTAAACAACCTCCCTCCAGAGATCCATAAAGGAAAACTACACCATCACATCATTTAAATTTAATTTTTTCACATGTCATTAGACAACTCCATTCCTGTAGCTATTAGGGCTATATGTGTTAGCCTTAGTTTGTTTTCATAGCTCATGGTAGCCCTCTGTGATTGCCCTGGGGGTCTCCATTTCATGGTTGTTAAAATCTTATTGTCCACAAGAACTACATTAGCATATGAGAACATGATGCCAGATCAACCATTTATACTGTATCATTTATCTCTATGCTGAAAGAACAAATATCCTGCAAAATTCTCTGAAACTCATAAACCGAATGGATTTTAAAGGGAAAAACTGCATTACAACTCAGATAGTTTACAAAGCTCACTGAAGGTAAATGTGGTGTTTCACACCTTCTTGCAGCTTGTTTCTCGTAAGACTAATTAAGCAGACAGGCATACTGGGAGTTCAAAGGTGATTACGCATCAAGTTTTCATATGCTAATGCAGCTCTCAGGGACAATGAGATTTCAACAACCATGAAATGGAGCCTTTCAGGACAGTAACAGGGTCTACTATGAACTGTAAAAATTGACTAAAGCAGTTGCATACATCCTTAACAACTACATGAAAAGAGTTGTCTGTTGACATGGAAACAAATAACATTTAGAAGATATGAGGGTGTAGTTTTCCTTTAACATCCCCACCCTTGGCCCCTTTAAACTTAATTTACACCAGCAACTCACCCTAATAAGCAGTTGTGACTGCCCCCACTAAATCTTAGACCCTGTTCCTCCCTATGAACTAGCCCGTTCCTCACTCCTGCCTGGATAGCTACCCTCCTCTTCTCCCACCTACCCATCACCCCCCTCCTCCTTCTCCCTTTCTACTCCCCTAACGCACTCCCAACCACCTCAACCTGGTTTGACAAAGACACCTGTTGTCTGCTCTGTCCTCCCTTTTCTTTGTTCTCTCTTTCTTTTATTTCTTTATCCTTTTTATCTTTCCTGCTTTGCTTATCCTCCCTCTCCTGACTGACAAAGTCATATTAGCTGACTGCCCCCCCCAGACACACACACACTCCCTTGCATCCTTATCCTGCCACTCATAAAATTGTCTTTATGGGCTGTATTCCCATTGTAACTGACTTTGTACACCAGTCTGCATACTGTTCCCTTTATTATGTAACTGAGTGTTTATGCATCTATTGTCATTTGTTAATTGTTATCCTAATACCTTGCACTGTAAAATCCAAATTTGGTAAGCACAACTTCTGATTGTATCTGACGCAGAATCTTTGTAAAAGAATATTTGGTTCAAAGGTAATATAATCCTAGCAACAAATAAATAAATAAAAATAAATGAATGAATGAATGCAGCTAGAAAGGTTTTGAGTGTACACCACTAGCAGGTCCAGCTATGTAGCAAAGTAGCACCCCGTTGCCCTCTTAGGTCAGCAAAAAGTATGGTACTGTAGCTGTTTAATAGACATCATTTAAGCTTTGAAACCTAACACAAAATATTTTACATTTTTTGGGGGGTTGAAGAGCTCCCCCTTGATAAAACTGCTACCCCCTTGAAAAATGTCTAGATATACCCCTGCTGTACACTTATTTAACATTGTTTCATTTCACCTTTAAACAAGAGTTTGTTCTTTTTTAACATTTAACATACTAAAATAACTGCTAGTTGGGTAGAATGAGGATGATAAGAAGGAAAGGGAGCCCTTTCCCCTGGGACAGACTGATCTCACAGGCCTTGCCTGTCATCCAACTGAATCTATAACCATCAGACTTATAGCAAAGCTCCACTAAATGTTGCAAGGTGTCAGTTCAGACTATCAAGAGCCTAGGCTGTAACTTGGCATGACGTACATTAGCTATGCTACAGAAAGAACAGACTGAGATGGAGCTAGCATGCTGTTTGCATAGCTGATGTCACACAGACTCAGAATGTTTGCCTTTGGCTACAGTTCACCCTTCAAGGGTCTTTGGTTTCAGCCCTTCCAAATCCCACCATTATATGCTGGCTATTGTAAAAAAGTGACAAATGATTTGTCTTTTGGCTAAAGTTATCCCAGCTAGATCATTCTGTCTCTCTGCTGTGTCTCTTAATGTCCTCTCGTTACATCCTACAGTACATAAACAGCATTTCACACTTCAGTTTTTATACACTTTTATATGTAATTGTTCTAAATATTCTCACTGTATATTACATATAGTTAAGTCTGCACTTTTCCAATGGAATCTTGAAGACAATCTTGTTAATGTCATGGTCAAACTAAAATAAATAATGTAATCTTAGTCAAAGTCATAGGAAGTCATGGATCCCTTCTATGTTAAGCAATGTGTTTCTATTTTAACATTTTTAAATATTTTATAAACTTAATTGTTAAGCTGGTTCAATAGCAGGAGGTAACACATTATGCTGCCTTGTGAGAGACTGGGGCTCAGATGCAAGCCCCAGAATCCCATACTAGGGCCGATTGGGGGATTGTGTACATTGCAGTGGTGAGGTACATCGTTACAGAGCTGTCATATTGCAACAACCAAAAACCGTGGAGTTTTTATGGAAAATGCAAAAAAATCATGGTGTTGCCATGGAAATACCAAACAATCTGTAGTATTCATAAAGATGGGAACATCATGGAATCTCTGACTTCTATGACAAGTACAGCCCACATATCACAAAACAGGTGACCACATTAAGCTACTGTATTACAGCACTCCCCTATTACTGCAGTATCATTCAAGAAGTATCACTTTAGCTGAAGTGTTACCTTATTTATTTAGTTTTTTGGTAAGTACACTAGACAACTGAATGCCAATTTTCAGGTACAACCCAGGAGAGGTACAAGACAAGTAATCAACAATCAACACAAATTAAACAAATCAAAATACACAGCTACAGGAACATCTAAGGCACATAACAAACATTGTGGTGTGACAGCAAGTAAGAAACATTACATTGTTTTAGCCAGAGGGGATTAAAAGTTCTGTATTGTGTTGACTAAGCAAAATAATAATGCAGTACCTTACTGAGAAAACAAAGAAGACAAAAAAGGAAGAAGAAGAAGAATCTGCTTACTGAGGTAAACTGTTCTATCATAAAGCAAAAGTTATGAATGGCTACTGTAGCACTTAAAAGTCATTGTGTATTTTCTTTATTTTATTTAGTTAACATATCTGCCTATTTTATTTAATTTGTTTGCTCCTCTGAGTCTTTTGGCAGTGCAGCTGGATTTTGTAACCAGTTCATACTTTTTGCCATTTTGCCTTTGTTCTTTTGACTGTATTATTTTACTTTCTGTCCCATTTCCTCTATAACCCCCCCCCCCCGGTCACACCGACAAATGAGCCTTAGTTCAATGGGTCTCTCCACTCTCCCCATCACCAAGTTACAAAAAAAATAAATAAATAAATAAAATTGAGGAAGACAAGTTATTTTGTCACTTGCAAGGCTACTGTGCAGGTCAAATAAATAAATCACAACAAGGTTAAGAATTTATAATGCAGCAAATCTTAATTGATTGGAATCTGCCAACTGCAATGAACAATTTTTCTTAATAAGTGTTCAGCTTAAATCTCTTTGATGTGATCTAATCCATTAATGCAGACATGACTACGAACAATAATAAATCCCCAGGTGCACATCGCTGCGGGTAATGTGTATCACTTGCCAGTAAAGTAATTCATCTTGCTCTCAATTGAAGTTTATGATTTTAAGCAATGCACGCACACAGAAAAAAAAAAGAATGCTTTCAATTATACCTGTATATTCCATTTCAATTTTCAGTCAATAAATTTGAATTGATAGCATGAAATTTAATGCATCTTCAGGGAAAAATTAACTGATGTGTTTTAAATAGGGATAATCAATTTAGATCTGCACTGATGCTGGAAATGTTAATAGCCTCACAGAAATGCTTTCTGGCAACAGCTTTTTTGTAAATCAAACAACAGGTAGACCCTCTGTGGGGGGATGGCCCTGAAAAGTGAGCTGCTGTCCTCTTGGGCCCAGCAGGCCAATAACCCAGACTTGAATGTTGATTAGATAACTACAAGAAATGTCAGTATTACAAATATTAGAACTGTGAAGTGTTATTTTGCAGGCACCACTGAATCTGGTGGATTGTGGTAGTTCTTATGAATTTTAGGTAGAATATAGATACTGGCTCTAACTGGTTTAGATACCGTAAAAATTAGCCTCCATCATAGAAATGACATTCATACAAAGAGCATCATTAATAAACATGTCTATTTCCTGTTTATATTTAAGCGTTAAGTCATTTCTAAGAGGTATATAAAATTCTACATCACAGAGCTGTCTAGTAATTTCTTTAATATACATATCTCTCGACATTACTACACTACTGAGCCCCTTTATCAGCTGGTTTAATGATAATATCACAATTTGTTCAAGTTCTTTAAAGCAGTAGCCTCCTTGCTAGAAACATTAATGAATCCTGTTGTTGTGTCGGAATCAAACATTGCTTCAAGTTCTTTCTCACACACATTTTCAAAGACATGCACAGTCTCATTATATGGGGGCATAAAATTAGACTGAAACATGGAAGGGACTCACCTTTTCCTGAGATGTACTCCCTTCTGCTGTTATACCAAAAGAATTACCACGACACATTTCTGATCTATAGAAAAAAGCTTTCAGATTAAGTAGTCTAGTAAAGCGATGTAAATCTACATATAGATCAAATGGGTTAGAATCCTGGGTAGGAACAAAAGATAATCCCTTTTGTAAAACCTTTTGTTGATCTAATGTAAGTTCCTGTCCGGAAATATTAATGACTATGTCCTCTTGTGCCACCAATTCCTTAGAAGTTAGACCAGACGTCTCCCCTCTGACACGGCTGCTGATGTTTTCTCCCCCCGTGTCGTATAGTCTTCCTCTTGGCTCCTTGATATTTCGATTGTCTCGATGGAATCCTTGGCCTCTGGACCTGCTGCTCCTGTTGGATTTGGGTAATTGAAAATGCACAGTCCGTTGTATATCTGGCTCCTCAATCTGATCTGAATCTAAAAAAAGGTCTTCTGCTTCCGATTCACTGTTATCTGTGGTATAGGTGGGGGAATTAATTCTATTCCTCAAAATAGATTTATAATGTGGGGCAGTATGTTGTTTAATGCCTCCACGTCTAAAAGAGTGATTTTTTTTTGATTCCAATTAAACACTCTATCATGCAGGTAATCCGCTCTATCCCTTTCAAATTTGTGTAATTTAATTTGTTTCAACTTATCATCTTCCCTCTTCACCTTATCTTTAAGTTTTTGTTGAAACAATGTATAATCAGAATGATCTTTAAATTGAAGAACCAATTTTTCTTGATTAATGATATCAGCTGTTACTTCAGACTGTTGAGTTTCATAGTCACGTATAAGTACATGCATAAACTCATCTGTAGCTGCTTGTTGTGCTCATTTCCAATCAGTCACTAATGATTCTCTATCCCAACCGTATCCAGGGTTTTTAATTACCCTCAATCCCCTAGGTGAACAACCTGCTTGTAAACAAGCTTCCAGAGTAATCTTACCCCAGTAGTGGCATCGACCTCTAGCAATAGCTCGTTCCAATAAAGTAAATGCTGCCCGAATATCCACAATATTCACATTAGGATCTGAGGTGACTAAATTCCCATTCGCTCAAATACCAGTTTCATCATGTAAATCACTAAATAATTCTTTCTCTCCCGTAGGCTGAAAAATACGTGCAGCACACGAACCTGCTGTGGCTCCAAAGAGAGTGTCAGTGAAATGTACTTGAGACATTCCTCAATCAAGCAGGTCAGTCAATTATATTACTCACGCTGGAAAAGTCTGCAATACACAAGGAAGCGACACAAGTAGGTTCAAATGCTTGAACATGAAACTTTTTGGTCCAGGGTAGTAATATGTGCAATAAGTTTATTGCACGTGGCTATTCCCCTAGACATGTAAATGAAACATTTTTGGACATTTTAGATATTAAGAGGGAAACTCTACTAACTGCTAAACCTGATTCACCTGTGTTACCTCGGATGAATTTTGTGACTAATTATACTAGACACTCACATAAAGTACAGGATGTTATTAATAAGAACTGGTACATTTTGAAAACTGACCCCCTCTTGATTCGTGATGTTCAAGAAAAACCCTGTTTTGTGTATCGTAGGGGTAAAAAACCTGAAGGATAGACTGGCACATAGTCATTTGAAAAATAAGGTGGAACCGACATTGAAAACCTGGTTACCACCATTACCTGTTGGGAATTTCAGTTGTGGGAACTGTAAATATTGTTCCCTGATTTTAAAGACTGACAAATTCACTTCATGTAATAATCATAAGGAATTCCAGATTACAGAGTTTTTCAATTGTACTAGTAGTAGTGTGATATATCTAGCAACATGTGAATGTGGGGCATTTTATGTAGGCAAAACCAGCAGGCAGTTTAAAATTAGAATTGGTGAACATATTCATTCTATTATTAACAATGATGCCAAGAATGCATTGGCTATACATATTAATAATACAAGGAAACGACAACCATTCTTTTAAATTCTGTGCTGTCGAGAGGAATCATTTAGGGCCACGTGGGGAATTTGGAAGAAAACTGTTGCAATGAATCCTTTTGGATTTTCACTTTAGGAGCTCTTAAACCTCCTGATCTCGATAGAATTGATTTACTAACATGTATTAGGTAAGGGAAATAATTACCTTTATGAGACCATGTTTTTTGATCCATACCTGTGGTGGGACTAGAACCCATATAACCAATATGACTGGTCGACTGTGAGTATATATACATACTTCATTTTAGGAGCTTTTATATCTCTTGGTTTTGATGATAGTATTGACTTGCTGACATGTGTCAGGCAAGGGAAAAAATTATTTTTATGAGACCATGTCTTTCAATTCATATCTGTGGTGGGACTTGAACCGGTAGAATCAATATGACTGGCTGACTACGATTGTATATATACATTTGAATGTAGATAGTTTTGCTGTGAGAATTTGATATAAAAAAGGTTTTTGTTTTCCACATTTACATCGAATATAGTAGATATATAATGATGATTTATATCTATGTTTAGGTTTTGATGTTTTGTTTGTTTCTTTTACAGATAACTGGGATAGGTGCTTCCCTCAGTTTCATCCTGTCTTTACTTTTAATGTTCTAAAGTTTTGTTTTGGATAATGAAATCAAGATGGTAAAGTGAAAGTATTTATCTAACTATATTTCATTTGTGAATTTATATTTTTTTGGACATATTCTTTCACTTTTATGAATCAAATTAAGTATTATGTTAGATAAAATTTCGTTACACTAGTAATAGTATATGTGATGGAAATAATTTGTGATTATTAGAAACTTTAGATATGTTTTCTTAGGTGTAGGCATGTTATGTGGATTCGTCTTTAATGATGTGTATGCCACTTTAAATTGGTTAATTTTATTGCCTATAAAGGATCTATGTATTAGGACTGGTTATCCTCCTGATGACGCTAACTGAGTGAAACCGGTAGAGGTTACCTTGCCTTTCACACACCTGTTGTGGTCGAGGGCTAGGGGTGTTATTTTATAAAATAAAGTATATATTGCCTTTATTTTTGGTCTCCCGAGTGGTGCGACTTTTTGCTGTTTCCTTTCATGAATTATTGGGTCTGCACACTCTCTACTGTTGAGCTGTTTTGCTTGCTATTCTCATCCCACTTGCCAGATTCTTATTTTGATTATTCACAGAAGCAGAGAGCCACACTGGGTGTCTCCCCATGGAAGATCCTGCAATGGGACAGATACCGTGAATGGTCACTTGTGGGTTGCATAAACATTCAAACTTACCACAGTTCTAACTTAATGTTCAACTGTACTAAGCATCCTACAGTACCTCAAATTAATCTACAACACTAAACTGTGTATCTATATTCAACCTACGTTGCACAAACATGCTATACTAACACCTTACAGTAGTTGCCTGTGGAATAGGTGGATATTTGTTTTAGCTCTCTGAAATTGAGTTATGTTTCTTTTAAAATTTTGTAGACTGCAGCGATAGACCTGGGAGCAGAGAAGTGACTGCAGTTCATTAGCCGACTGATCCCCTTACCTTTCCCTGTGCAGGTACAATGGCCATTGCGGCAGTGCACAAAAAGTCTTGTGATCCCAGTTTGTATGGCATGCTGGGGTAAGGCTGAACTGTACCATGAAATGATCCTTCCCATCACTCTGTTGCATGCTTTAGTGACTGTGTATAATTTCCTTTGAGGCTAGCTTCTGGAGCTGATAATACTGTAGTATCTAGGTTGTTCAGGAAAGAGGTTTGGTTTTATCTTCTGTTTTAACTGAAATATTTGAATAGTTTTGTACTTGAAATTAGTTCTGTGTGTTAAAAATTACTACTTTGAGTTAGAACTGTTACTTGGGCTGTGATATTGTAACTATTGGGGCTTGTGTGCTGGGTGTGGGAACACTTGTTTGGCAGTGATAATTAGAGTGAAATTTAAATGTGATGTTTGCCTGGTTTCTTAAATACTGAAAAGCCACTGGGGGTTGGGATTGAAGGGCTGTGCATTTCTGTTTGTGACTGAAATTTGAAGCAACAGGAACTGGTGGGCTTGTGACATCATCATACGGCACCTGATATCTGCATCACACACTGTTAGTGGGACTGGACACACACACTGACTGTATGTGTTTGTGAGACTTGGGAACTTTATTGGTGGGGTTGATACTGGGTTTGTAATAACTGTAGTCAGTATAGAGAGAGACTGTATTCGGGGAAGGGACTGAAAAAGGTATGTGCTGCATTATGAACAGAGAGGGACAAACAGGGTGGCCACATTCCACCATAGCAGGTATCTTAAGAAGGGTTGTAGGCTGCACAGGCTGTGGGATGGCAATACTCTCAATTGGGCCCGGAGAGAGGGAGACTGCCCACTCTGTAGACAGCTGTTTTGTATCAGGAGTGAAGTATATTGGTTAAGGAGTAAGCTGGGGAGTTGAGGGAGTGTCCAATGATAAGGGGTGTGGATATGGGTGGCAGAAGGGTGGGGCTAAGGATGCTGGTGCATCTCCAAAATTACAGGACATTATGTTACAGCAAGCAGGAGGGGGAATATTAGGGACAGAGGACCCTTAGATAGGGACGTTGATGCTAAGGGAAAACGTATGGGGTAAACATTCTGAATATAAAGAGAGTGGAGGGAAGAGTCAGGAGGGGCTGTTGTGGGAAGCCTGACGAAGGCAGACAGTGAGAAGGAGGGGCTGTTGTGGGGAAGCCTAGAAGAGCAGACAGTGAGAAGGGAGGGGCTGTTGTGTGGAGCCTAAAAGAGTAGACTGTGAGAAGGAGCTCTTAAAAAGAACAGGCAAAGAGGGGAGGATGAGGGCAGTTTAGAGGGGCAGTTGGGAAACCTAGGGTTATGTGATGGAGGCTGGTACAGAGTGTTACAATAAATTTGAGCTACTAAGCAACCTAGAGAGGGAGTAAGGGATTGGTGGAAATGAGGAAACTGATACAGAGGCCAGGGGAGGGAGTTGGACACCCATAGGCATCACAGACCGACAATGGAAAGGATAGAAATAGTCCCAGAGGGAGAAGGGGAGCATAAATGTTAAGCAGATGGGGAAGATGCAACATATTGCAGACATGAGGGAGGAGAGCACGACTGGAGAGAAACTGGGAGACAAGGAGGTGGGGGAGCAGCCCCCTTTCAGCAGGGGGGTCTGTATCAAGGATGGGGTCCTAGGTAAAGGGGACCCACAGAGGGCCTCTGGAGGTAGGGGTACTATTACAAGGGGAGGATGGCTGTGTGGGGGAAGGGGAAACTATCAGGGCCAGGATAAATGGTTCGATAAGAGAGGGTTAAAGGACACCTATTCAGGGGGTCTGAGTTAAGGGAGAAATAACAAGGGAGACAGAAAGGGAGGGTGACAAGGGGTCTCTAATAAGGCAGGAAGACTCCCATGGAATTGAGATCACGAATAAAGGGGATGGGGTTGAGAGTGCATAGTGGAGGTAACCATAAGGATGATGGCGGTGTTATGGTTCTGTTATTGGGAGACTCGATGATTAGGGGTATCCAGTAGAAGGGACAGGGGGTGATGCCATAGCCAGGTGAAGGTAGTGAGTATCTCTAGGCTGACAGAGCACAGAGCAAAGTTCATGGTGTACAAACTGGTTAGGGATTGTGAAGGAAACCGATTTCCTGGTCATGTGGGAACTAATGATCTAGATGGAAATAGCATTTTGGAAATCCAAGCAAGGTTCCAATAACTTGCCAGAGTCTGTGGGGATAATGGATGCAACATTTCCTTTTCGGAGATATTGCCAGTACCAAAGGCCTAAGTGGAGAAAAAAATGAAGATCACCGAGGTTAATGACTGGCTCAGGAAGTGGGGTGAAGAGAGTGGGTTGGGGGTGTTAGGAAACTGGAAAGGAGTTTGGGAAGATAAGGGACTGTATGCCAAGGACAGGCTTCATCTTGCCCCGTTAGGGAAGGAAGTCCTTAAACAGGGGGTGGCTGACTACATTAAAGAAAGGTGGGGTTTAAACTTGTGAGGGGGTAGGGATAAGGGAGGGGCTGACCAGAAGCCCTCTCCTCCAGATGAGGGGAGTAGCCTTCAAACCCAAGGGGAGGGGAAACAGACTGGGGAGGAGGTTTCAGGAGGAGCAGAGGAGGATGGAAGTATAAGGAACCTGGGTGGGTTTGACAAAGGGATCAGGGATAAGGGGTGGGGAGTGGTGTTAGTAAATGCCAGGAGCTTGGGAAACAAGTTGCAAGTTCCAGGCCATGCTGTTTGGGGTGGATGTGGGCGGTGGCACGAAATGTGGGCCAACAAAACCATGACTGGGACCTAAACGTCCGGGGGTACACTATGCTTAGGAAGGATAGAAAGGAGGGCAGAGGGGGTGGAGTGGCTATATTCATTAGAGATGATATAGAAATTGCTAGGGTAGAAGAGGCAGAGGGAAACGTGGAGGCCTTATGGATCACCTTAAGAATGCCAGCAGGAGGTAAGGTCAAACTGGGAGTAGTATATAGGCCCCTCAGGATGGGTGATGTTCTGGAGGATGGTTTGCTGGACAACATCATTGCCAGTGTGGACCAAAAGGGGAAGGAGTGGTGTTGATGGGGGACCTTGATATGCCAGGTATAAACTGGGGAACCATGTCCTCTAAGGTGGCCAAGGAGCAGAGGCTGCTGGACGACTTCCAGGATGTGTTCTTAACACAGCATGTGATGGAGCCACAAGGAGGGCCATGTCCTGGACGTGGCTCTGGCAGATGGGGATCTGGTAAGGGATCTGGTTGTAGAGGATCTCCTGACTGGGAGTGACCACAATACTGTCTGGTTTCAAATAAGCATGGGGGAGGAGGGGAGAGATCTAGGACACTGGCAGTGGACTTGAGGGGCCGACTTTGTGGGCATGGGAAATATTCTCAAGGATCACTTGAAGGATTATATCAATGACAAATGTGGAAAAGAGATGGAGGTCATAAACGGGACTTCCTGAGGCAGTCGGACCTGCGCTAAGATGAAACATAAGGAGCAAGGTCACATAAACCATGCTGGTGGTCCAGTGAGGTTCAGGTAGCAGTCAGAGAAAAGAACGCGCCTACAAAAAAATATAAAACAACAAGAGGGATAGGGAAAGGAAGTGTACCATCTTGCATCTAGAAAAGTCACTGGATGGTGAGGGGGCAAAGTCCAGTAAAGAGCAATGGCTGGCACAAGGGCTACATGGAGGGGAAAAGGGGTTCTTCTGGTACATTGGGGAGCGGAGAAAAACTAAGGCCCATCTCGGCCGATTGAGTTCAGAAGGAGGGTGGGTGCAAGAGGCGAGGGACCAGGCAGAGGTGTTAAACAAGTACTTCACCTCCATGTTCACTAGGGAGGGGGATGGGATATATACAAAGCAAGGCATGATGGGGATAAAAGCGGTAGCGAGTGGGATCAGGGGAGCAACAGAAATGTAGCAAGAGGGAGGAAGAGGTACCCCAGGGGTGCCGCATCAGGATAAGGATAAAAAGGCCAGTAAGGTAGAGCGGACAGTTGATGCTGTCTCCACCGAAAGGGTGTGGTTAGCTCTCAGGGACCTAAAGAAAGATAAATCTCCCAGCCGGATGGCATTCATCCGAGAGTACTATGGGAATTGGGACATACAGGCTGCACCCTGGTGGAGCTCTTCAACAGGTCACTTGAGACAGGGAGGGTACCTAGGGATTGGCGAGAGGCACATGTGATGCCAATCCATAAAGAGGGGCCGTGGAAGTACCAGGTAACTATAGACCCATCAGTTTGACCTCAGTGGTGGGAAAATGAATGGAGGTATACTAAAGAAATGATTGGGGTGTACTTGGAGGAGGTGGGAGGTCTGGATAGTAGCAACATGGGTTTTGCCAGGTAGATCATGTCAAACCAATCTTGTGGTTTCTACGAATGGGTAACATCAGAACTGGACAGGGGAAGCCTGTGGATGTATTATTCTTGGAATTCAGCAAGGTGTTTGACTCTGTCCCCACAATGGTCTGGTGAAGAAACTGATGGGGTTGGGAGTAGGCCCTTTGATGGTCAGATGGATTGAAAACTGGCTAGCTGGATGCATCCAGAGAGTAGTGGTCGGTGGGGAGCTCTCAAACCCTAGAGAGGTCTGTAGTGGGGTACCGCAGGGCTCGGTCCTGGGTCTGATCCTGTTTAATGCATACATATCGGACATCAGGGAGGGTTTAGGGTGTGAAATGAGTCTCTTCACTGATGACTCCAAGATGGGAGCAGTAGTTGAGGGGAAGAGGGGAGGTTGGTCCTGCAAGGGGACCTGGACACCCTGGAAAGCTGGGCTCGTACATGGAAATTAAATTTCAATATCACCAAGTGCAAGGTGTTACATCTTGGGCGGGGAAACCTTAAACACAGGTACACCCTGGGAGGGGAGGTGCTGGAGGCCTCAACAGGTGAAAAAGACCTAGGGGTCATGGTGGATGCATGTATGAATAACTCTGAGCAGTGTAGGAGAGTGGCTAGCAAGGCAAACAGGATGTTAGGATGCATCGTAAGGGGGATCACCTCTAGGAGCAGGGAAGTGATTCTGCCGCTGTACAATTGGCTGGTTAGACCACACCTGAGTACGTGTACAGTACTAGAGACCACACTTGAAGAGGGACATACAGCTCCTGGAGAGGGTACAGAGGAGGGCAACTAAGATGATATGAGGACTAGGGGATTTGACGTATGAGGACAGACTTGAGGAGCTCTGCCTGTTTTCATTGGAGGAGAGGAGAGGAGAGACAGGGGGGACATGATTGAGGTCTTCAAGTACCTCAAGGAAATAAATAGGGTAAACATGGAGGGGATCATTAGACTAAAGCAGGAAGGTATCACCAGAGGGCATGGTTTGAAGTTGGAAGGTGGAAGGGTGAGGGGGGGAAAGAGGAGGAGGTTTTTCACTGAGAGGGTGATGGACCCTTGGAATGCGCTGCCTGGCAAGCTGGTTCAGAGATTCACAGTTGAGGACTTCAAGAGAGGGTGGGACAGACACAGAAAGTGGATGTATCAGATGATGGCCTGTCCCAGGGGAGTGGGGATGGATGACAGGGGTTTCTGGAACACAAAGGGGGGGAGGGCCTCGGCACCCAACTAGGGATCTGAGGTTCGGGCAGACTCGATAGACCGTAAGGCCTAATCTGCTGGCAATTAGTATGTTATCTATCCTATCCAATAGAAACACTTTGAATAGCAGACCAGTTTGGCTGTCTAGTCCGAATAATCTGAATAATCAATCAGGACAATAACCAGGATTTCTCAATATTAGCTCCATAGAAAATATCTGTGCTGTTAGAAGTGTGATTTCAGAGGTATCCAAGCATCCTGTTATAAATACTGACCTATGAGATGAATAATTAAGATCAGATATGGAATGCATTATGCTGAACATTTGACATACAAAGTATGTATCCCAATAATAGTTACCACTGGATAATCAATATATCCTCTGGAACATATGTATAGCAATTAAGAGACTATCTGATCTCACCTACAGTATATACAATTATTGCAGTACTGTTCTACAGTAATCAAAAATTTACTCTGTGATATATAAAACAAGAATATGCCTCATCTACAGTTATTTATTCATCTTAAATATATTGACATGCCCACAGTGAAACTAGTTTAGACAGTATTATATTCTTTTGCAGATTGTTCCATGACCAGTGTGCTGTGGCAAGTTACAGATTAATTTTAGGCAATGCAGATTATATAATCTGGATCAGAAATGAATAGCAGAAACAAGATGCCTGCTGGCAGTATAGCCTAGAAATTAAAGAGCTGATAATTAGCTTGGTACACCTGACAAACCTAGATTTGATTCCCACAGCCGCCACGTGCATACTGTGTGACCCTAAGCAAGTCACTTAATCTCTTCAATGCTCCTGTGTCACCCTTGAAAACAGGCCTTGTGCCAAGTGGGCCTTACCCAGATACCAAAAAAAAGGATGCAGAAAGATTTTACCAAAAATTGTTTTATAGATAAAAACATAACATAATTTTATTATGATATCATGGGTTCTAATTGGAAACCCATCTCTGAAAAAAGTAACATCATATCAGGACTATGCAGATGACGGCACTGGGTGTATGTTCAATAAAATTAAAATGAGCTCTGTATTCTGGTGGCAGTACACTAGGAGGTTCCCTTAACTGCACTATAGTTACTGTGTAATTAGTGTACACTAACTGTTGGGCAATTATGATGTAGTTACATGCAACAAGCATGTACTATGTCATACTTACCTTAACTTCATGTTATTAATAATTCCCTACAGTACCTCACAGTAACACTGAAAATAAAGCATCATGCAGCATTGTACTCTATGATGAAAATTCTGTAAATAATGTTAGAATAAGGCTTGGGTGCCTCAAATGGAGGGTGACCAGCAGAGCAGGGGAAGTACAATGCCCCATGCAGGATGAAGCAGCCTGTAATAATGTTAGTGTTTCCTGTGTGATGAGTTGGAGTAACTGCCATTGGATTACATTACATGTTTGCAGGATCTTGCAAAACATCACTGACAGAACAGTAATACAGTAAGAGTTTCATGCTGGTGGGCAACCCCAAAATCCTTCCACATTACAAGAAACTAATTAGCTCACACTTGGAGTGCTACATGCAGTTCTTGGTTGCCTAGACAAATAAAAAAAAGATGCTGAGGCAATTGAGAGGGTGCAACAGAGGGCCACCAAAATATTTAGGGGTATGGAGGTGAACAGTCATGAGAAGAAAACAGAAGTCCTTAGTCAGTTCATTCTGTAGAAAGGAGACTGATAAGAGACATGATCTCACCCTTCCACATACTCAAGGTTATAAAGAGGACGGTGAACCTAAGGAACACTGCAATAGGATTCAGTGAATATGAAGATAGTACAGGCCTCAAAGATAATCCTGGAGATATTTCTGCATACCAAAGGAATGGCAGGGTACTCTGGGCAGTGAGGTGGATGGAGAATCACTATAAATTATTATATGTTTATACAACATACCTATTAACCAGATGAACCTGAAGATACTGTAGGCCATAAACTACATAATTATTTTGTATGCCCCCCTTTTAAGTGTAAAATTGTCATAATTCCCTTATGGGTAGGAGAAATGCAGCATCCGTTTAACAATATTCCATTTAATACTGGTAATATCAGTTCTAATATACCTTTTCTGAAATTACTTTTTCAATCCCAGACTCCTTATTTCTGCCTTTTCTCATAAATCCACATTACGAATCCCCCATTTGCATCATACCACAAAAATCAGCAATGAGCGGTATGGTCAGTGATTTCCTATGAGTCTTCATGCCATTCTCATAACTCAAGTCATGCAGGATGGAGGCATTGCAAAGTGACATAATTCATCCTTCTAAAGGACAAGCATATCAGCTCTTCAAGGCAGCGACCCTCCAACAGCCCAGTGAGAAAGAACCCTGAGATTGCTTCCATGAGGTTATGTAGCATGCAGACACCAAACCACTGGTCAAGCTTTATGAAATTAATGAAGTGGGCATATAGTAATGATAGAATGAAGACTGTGGCATGGTAATGACATTCAGTTCATAATCATGCCAGTATTTGCCCACCCCATTGGGTTCATTGCTATCATTAACCAAAGAACTGATAGTAGAAAACAACAGAGAACATAGTCAGTCTGAAGTGGTCTTTGTTTGTTTATTCAATCTACTGTCCACCCTTCCTCTATTGCTCAGAGCACCTAACAAATTACATTATTTAAAGCACTGAAATACATCACTCAAGCAAACTAAAATTATACAAAGGACATTTCTTGGCAATTAGAAACTTTGTGACTGATAACAAATAAATGGCTGCTATATTTAACTGATAACCTGGGAACTGCTGATCTGTTCAACCCATAACATATGAACTGCTGCTCTATCCAACAAACAACATATGAACTGTTGACCTGTTTCTCCTGTAGATTAAATGTAAACTGTTGCTTTATCCAACAGATAATTTGAAATGTTGATCTGCCCAACAGATAACATTTGAAGGTCTGTTTTATTTAATGCATAACATGTGAACTGCTGATCTGTGCATCCCATAATATATGAACTTCTTCAGTATACGATGAATAACACATGAACTAATGCTTAATCCATTAAACAGCATATAATTTACTGCTCTAGAGAATGAGTTACATATGAACTACTGCTGTAGCTAGTGAATAACATAAACTGCTAATCTGTGCAGCTGATAAAATATGAATTGTTGTTCTATTCAACAGATAACATATGAACTACTACCCTAGCCAATGAGTAATTTATGAAGTCCTGCACTATCCAATGGATGACATATGAACTACTGCTCTACCCAACAGATAAAATATGAACTGCAACTTGATCTAATGGATAACACTTGAACTGCAGATTTGTGCTATTGATACCATATGAACTGTTGCTCTAGCCAATACACAACATGTGAACTGCCAATTTGTCCAACAAATTACATGTGAACTATTGCCTTATCCATTGAATAACTCATAAACTGCTCATTTGTGCATCCCATAACATATGAACTCATTCTCTATCCAATGAAAAACACATAAACTGTGGCTCAGTCCAATGACTAGCACATGATCTACTGATCTGTCCAATGAATCACATGTGAACTGCTGCTCTGTCCAATGAATAACATATGAATTGCCCAGCTGTGCAGCTTATGACATAGAAACTGCCATTCTATTCAATTCAAAACATGTGTCCTGCTGCACTATATAACAGATTGCATTTAAACTGCTGCTTTATCCAATTAATAACATATGAACAGATGCACTTTGATTTGAACACAGAAACTGCAGCTCACTGCTGCTGACAGCATATGAACTTCTGCTGTATCTATTGGATAACATATAAACTGCTGATCTTTTCTATGAAAAAAACAAACTGCTACTCTCTACAGCTGATAGCATATGAATGTCTGCTGTATCAAATGTATAACCTAACAACTGCTGATCTTTTCTATGAAAAAACATAAAATGCTTTTCTCTGCAGCAGATTTAATTTTAATTTAATTTTTTTAATTTAATTAGTATTTTGGAAAGTCCTTTGAGCGTAAGTTCTTTTACAAAGGTTCCATGTCAGGGTGGACAATAAGACAATACACATATTCAGTGGCTACAAATTAGCATATGAACTGCTGCCTTATCCAATGGATAAGCTGTGAAATGTTGTTCTGTCCAACAGATAACCCATGAACTGCTGCCCTATCCAAAGGATAACATATGAAATACTCTATCCAACAGATGACACATGAACTGCTGCTCTACCTAGTGGATTACATCTGGGCTGCTGATAAGTACAATCCATAATATGTGAACTGCTACTTTATCCAGTGGATAACAGATAAATAACTGAATTGTTCTATTTAAGTGTTAACATATGAATTGCTGTTTTGTCCAATTAATAACATGTAAACTGCTGCTCTATCTGGTGGATAACAGATAAGCATCTGCACTATTTAACCAAAAACATAAGCACTTCTGCTCTTTTCAATGAATAACACATGGATTGCTGCTCCATCCAATGGATAACATGTGAACCGCTTATCTATCAAATGGGTAATATATGAAGTACTGTACTATTCTGGCCAATGAATGACACAGAAGCGCTAATCTGTCCAGTTAATAACAAATGAACTTCTGTTATAGCCAAAAGATAACATGTGAAGTGCTGTTCTGTGCAACCCATAACATATAAAATCACTGCTCTTTGGTAAGTAGGTAACATTTCATTTTTCATCAGGATAAGATTATTAGGACAAGTCTTGTTTACAGAATCTTCCTGAACATTACAAAATATAAAAAACATAATAAACAGAACACAATAAAACAACAATATAACATTTGTAATGCACCATAGTTTGAATTTGTCCGAAACAACTAAAAACACTGACATGCATTTCATAACAGTTTGGTAATCCAACAAGGAAACTGTTTCATTGTTTCAGTGTTTCCAAGATCAGGAGGAAATGTGTTACAAGTAATAGCATCATTATATGCAAAGGTCTATTAGCATAACCTTGTATTTACTTTCCGTGTAACCAAACCATGATGCTTGGTATCAAGAGTAGTTAGAATGCCAGTTTGGCAGTCTAGCAAATAAAGGCATTCAATATTTAAATATTTTGCCTAGTATTAAGGTCCACACTTTTTCTCTGCTAATTTCTGAATTCTGTGCAGTTGATAACCTATGTCTATGAACTGCTTGTTTAGCCAAGATGTAAAATGTGGTCTGTTGCTTTATCTAACAGGCATAGAGTTGGTAAATTAAACTGAGAGTTGTCATTGGTCAAAATCAGTCACATGGCTGTGCATTAGTAGAACACATTGCATAGACATCTTGGTTTTTGACATCATCACAAATCCCTGCATCAACACAGAATTTGGTCAAATTGTTATTTTACATCATCACAAATCTCTACTCCACCACAGAATTAAAAAAAAAAGTGTTTTTCAAACATTTTTTTTTTTTGCAATACATTGGGCAATAGAAATACTATTTGCTAATTTTCAGGGCACGCTTCCAGAGCCACTAATCAAACCTGCACCATCATAAACCACATAACTAAAAATAAAAAAAAAAATAAAAGTCCCCCTACTAAATGTCCAAGCCATCTCTTACACTTTAAATAAACACATGTCCCAATATGTCAGTCAGAATCATTCTTCTGCCTCAATCACAGCCTTTCAGTTGTCTTGCTGTTGTGACCTATTTCTGACTTGTATTTCCAAAGCTGTATCTGCTAATATGCAGTGTTAAAAGAGTCAGATAATTAAATGTAAAGTCCATGACTGACAGGGATGTTTGGTATGCCAGTCATTATTACTGCTCCTGTTCACCAGGCAATGAGCCTTATCTTCGAAGAGCTGAGCTCCTGCATGGCACACACCTCAGAACCAGGACAGCAGCAGTAAACCCAGCAAGACCTGAAAGAATACCAACAGTAAAACATTTTCTTGGTAAAAGCACCATAATGGAAAGAGACAATCATGGGGTCATTTTGACAAGTATTCCTCATAAAACTGTCCTCCAGAGTAGAGATGAGTAAAGTTGGCAAACGTCATAAATGTGTGCTGTTTGCCAACTTCACAAAGTACTAACATAGTGAAATACTTGGCTTTCAAAGTGTACTTCTTCAAGAAAAGTTGTGCAAATTCATCTGCCCATGTTGCCACCTCATGATAACTTCACTGGAAAAGGTGCCCTTTTACCTAGAGAACTTACTGCAAAGTATGAAATTTGAGTGAAGAGGGCACATAACAAAGTAATTCACAAAGGTGAATTTTACCACTTTGCTGGAACTTTGCCAGTGATGAAAAACTTCACAACATCTCTAGTCCAGAGTACAAAGTTTATCTGCATATATGTGCACTTCTGGATAGGTTTGTCTAGTCTGACCCAGCTTTGCCCTCTCTGGCTTGCAGATTTCTTTTTGTTCCACAAAGCTTTTTGACTTGATGTCATGGCAGTTGGGCTCTCAACCCTGTCTCCACCTACACCATATGGCACCCACCTCCCCCAGGATCACCTGACCCAATGATTCCTACAGATTGCCCCCCTCTCCACAGTGGTGGGGCCTGGAAGTGGAGGGCCATCCTCCCTCCACCTGCTAAGTTTCATCCAGTGATGGTCCAGTGGTCCAGGCAGTGGTGTAGGCCTGGGGGTAGGTGGACATGGTTTCACATAGCCTGTACAGACTTTTTCAATTTTTTCCTCTGGTTCCCCTGCCATGGTGTCATGTAAGCATGTTCATGTGAAGGTGTATACATGTTACAGAACTGTTGACCTTCCCATCTAATTTCCTTGATTGACAGTGCTACCCCCAGGTCTCCCCTTGGTGGCAGCCACTTGCCAAGTCAACATGCCCTCCCACCAAGGGAGAGGAGAGCTGTCTGTTGTGTGCTCGATCCTTCCCCCAGGTTGACCCCCAGTGATCATGGCTTGTTCCCGAACATGGGTCACTGGTAGCGCTGTGCAGAATGCAGAATTTTGCCAGCAAAATTAGCATGGAATAACCATTCTTCCAGTGGAATTTCTACCAGAATTTCAGTGGTTTGTCTGTGGAATTCTCTCTGCTGTGATCCATGGAATAATATTCTGTGGAACAGCATTTTTTCTGCAGAAAATTATTCCGCAACCAGTTCCATAGAAAATACTAAGATTCATGGAACAACATTCTGTGGAAATCTTGTGGAAAAACTCATTCTGCATTTTTCTGCCACATAATTCTGCCATTCTATTTCCAGTGAAATTCATTGGAATTTTGAAAATTCTGCTGAATTTTGTTCCACTACAATTTGAAAATTCCATACAGCACTAGTTACTGGCATGGTAGGAGGTAAGGCGTCCAGTGCCACAACCCTCTGGGCCATTGAGGTGCCATCAGCTAACTTGCAACTGAAACAAAGTCTGATCTCATGGTCAAACAATGATTTGAAATTCAAATATCTGTATATGTTTGTCTACAAGGGGGAGATGGGGGTTAAAACCATAAAAACTACATAAACTACAGTTACAAAAACCACAGTAGAACAAATGTCCTTCCTTAGTAAAAAAGAAAATACTATCACATTTTAGCATGTAGAATAACCATTTTACAGAGAATGTATATACACATTTCAGTTTTTGTATATTTAAGCATGCTGGTATAGCTTAGATGTTAAAGGAACAAGGTGTGAACAAGCTTGGTACATCCAGCAGACCAGACCTGAGTTTGATTCTCACAACCTCCACTTGCATACTGTGTGACTCTGAACAAGTCACTTAACCACCCAGTGCTCCCAGGGCACCCCTGAAAATAGGCACTTGTACCTAGTAGGCCTTACCCAGTTACCAAAGACTAAAATAAAAAAAAGTATTTTTATTTTTAATTCTAAAGCATATTTAAAAACAATATGCCCATTTTATAAGTGCAATAAAACACTCTGGGAGTATGCATTTTGTTGAGACAAATACCCTTTCTGAGGCTTAAGAGACACGTTTTATGCCAGTAGGCATGCAATTATTTCTGCAAAGTGCACTCCCCATCATTACTTACATAACATGTGAACTGCTGCTCTTTCCACTGGATCACATATGAACTCCTCTCATTCATCTATTAGCATCTGAACTTCTGTTTTGTTCAGCTGATAGTAAATCAGCTGCTGCTCTGTCCAGTGAAAATCATGTCATCTGTTAATTCATGCAACTGATAATTACCAACTGCTCATCTGTGCAATAAATAACTAATGTATTGTTAAACTATCTATGGATAAAATATGAACTACTGCTCTGTCCAAGGAATAAAATCTGAACTGTTGCTCCGTATAACTGATAACATATGATGTAATGTACTGCTGATGTATTAAATTGATAAAAAATATGAACTGCTGTTCTAATGTATAACATTTGAACTGTTGTTCAATGATACTGATAATATATGTAGTACTGCTCCAACCAAAGAGAATATGTGAATTGATATTCTGTGCAACCCATATCATATGGATGGCTGCTCTGTGTGTAAATAATAACACACAAACTACAGCTCCATCCAACATGTACAGTAGCATGTGAACTGTTTGTCTTATCCAAAGGATAACATGAGAACTTCTAATCTGTCAAACATAACTTCTGAATTGATGACTTATCTAACAGATAACATGTGAAATGCTGATCTGTGCATCCTGTAACAAGTGACTTGTCTCTCTCTCCAATATCAAGTGAACCTCTGCTCAGTCCATTGAATAGAATGTAATCCTTTGCTCTGTTCATTGAATTACATGTGAGCTACTATTCTATCCAATCAATAACAAACAAACTATTAATTTGTACAGCTGATAACATAGAAAATGCTGCTTTATGCATGGATAATACATGGATTACTACTCATTCAAACAGATAAATGATGACGTACCATTCTATTCAATGGATAATAAATAATCTGTCCAACGAGTAACACATGAAATGCTGCTTTATCAACACATATCTTTTGGGGCTTTTGCAACATCTTTATAAGCATGAAAGCACACTCAGTGGGGGTGCCTATGCTCCAACAATCATGCTTCTCAGGGTATTGAAGGCACTTGGCTGCACTTTGTGCCTTACAACTCTCCCAGGGCATGTTGTTATTGTAGCATAACTGCATGCCCTGTTGTGCTATCACTTACTTAACTGAAGGACAAATACTGTATTTCCCATTAACACCTAACAGGTCTCTTTGTACTGTATAGGATATTTAAATAAAGTAAAGAAAAATTTTATACACTCATCCAGTTAGTATGTTTATTTTCCAGTACTGCGATATAGCATGTGTATTTCTACCTTCAAAATAAACATAAGAACACTTTCAAATATTCTAACCACAGCATGATTTTCCTTTTCAGCTGTAACAGCCCATGGATGAGCAGAAAGCAAGACCCACCAAGCAACAGGTCTTATTACTTAAATGATACTTCCTGATTAATGATACAAATTAAATAAACATTTAGTTATACTTTATATTTAAGTGATAACATCCAGCGAAATGGAGTATATGAGCAATAACCTGATTCTGTGGATGATTAAACACCGAGGCGAAGCCAAGGCATTTAATCATGCACAGAAGCAGGTTATTGAGAGTATACTCCATCTCGTTGGATGTTATCACTATTATACGAGTTGGAGTTTCTAGCATAGCTTTTCAACTGCCCAGAAGTTCTTTACTTTGTTGTGCCCCCATTGTGTGCGCTCGTCGACAGCACAGAATGTAGTGGATGTGATTTGAAGGGTTAGTCAGTCGCACTAGGAAAGTGGAGTCACATACCTTTTTGTTTGTGGAGTGTGTTTTTGTGGTTTTGTCTTTCTGGAGTGCAGTAACATGGAAGAGAAGACCACGTGGCAGGAGGAAGCATTTTTGTTTTGCTTTTTTACTGCAGTCACATGGTCAGCAATCAAAACCACTGTGGGCATGGAAGTAGGTTGATTAAACCACTGTAGGCATGTCTATGGGTTGATTAAATGACTGTAGGTGTGGCTATGGGTTGATTAAATGACTGTGGGTGAGGTTTGACTGAAAAACTGACTCTGGGGTTCTCCTGCAGTTTAGGGATAATAACTGACGGCAATTCCATGTTCCTATTGGCTGAGGGGAGATGCCTCTCATATAATACTGTGCAATTAGAGAGGACACTGCTTAACCAAGTCAAACCTTTTATGCAGATCTTTAGCAGGGTACGATTTCATCAGTTAAAATTGTATAAAATATTAAATGAAATGTTAAATATATGTACTAATGGAATCTTTGTGTTGAGATTACCACTGCTGTATTGTTTGTTACTCATCATTACATACTATATGTTGCCATTACAATCATCTGTAATATTTATGGCAGCTTCTAAATAGATCTTTTACATATCCAGGGCTACCATGTTATAAAAAAAAAATTGGGAAGGGTGGAAGAAGGATGGGACACAGATACTTTAAAGTGATATAAATTCACCTTGTGCATCACTTCACTTTAATAGGTAGGTAGGTACTGTGGGTTTGTTGGGAGGTAGGAAGGGAGGGAGAGAGGGAAGTGCTGTTATTAGGCACACTTCTGCAAAACTGAAAGTACCTTACAATATTATATGAATACACACAGACAGGATATAGAATCAATAACTAGAATGAAGTTAGTAAAATAGCACAACATATCTAATGAATAGAACACTGCACAACTACATGACTTTATAGGGCCAGGGAAGGCCTTACTGAGGAACCACTTATCAATTTACATTCCAAAGTGATAACCCAGTAATCTTCCTAAGGACAGGAGGCATTTTCCAAAACTTGGGGCATGCACTCCAACCCTCCTGTCCCCTTCATATTTTAGATATGAATTCAATGTGCCTGTGCAGATAGTTTTGTGCTTGTGTAATATAGATAAACTTTGGCTGTTCGCTTCTCTATCCATGGGATATACCACCCTGTAGGGGTACGAAGGCAAGGAACCCTAGGGGAGGGTACCACCTCGTGAGGTGCCATGGAAGTGATTCTCTTGGCTAAAGATACCTTAGGGAGAAGCCCACAGGAGAGAGAGGCATGTCACTGTAGGAGATGGGGTGAATGGAGGGGAAATGAAAAAATGCTTTGGTGTGGAGTGAGGATAGCAGTCCTTAAATAGGAAGAACAGGGGTGTGGCCATTTGCACTGGCCCCTTAAACTACAGGCTCACAGCTATAGATTTGTTCCATTCATTGTTCACCCATCCATCCTTTAAAGTTCTTTTAAGTCTTATGACTAGTCTGTCATGTATTATGTAGAAACAATGCATTTCAGTGTATATAACTATAGCTTCATTTGCTTAGTTTTCTATTTCACCTAATGAAAGGACCTGTTGGCTCTGAAAGCTTGTCTACTACTTCATCTTTGTACAAGATATATCATATGTGTGTCCACTAAAATGTATAAAACTGTCCAGTGACTCCTGTTCTCTAAGTACCAATATATCTATAATCTCTTTTTACTGCACTTATTTAAAGTGCACTTGCTAGTGCAACACGATGTGGATGAACCCACTGCCCTAACAACTACAGCTCCCCATGCTAATTTGGATCTAAAGGCTCCTTCCTTGGGGGTGCTCATCCCTGAGGATGGAACCAACAGGTACAAATACACATGAGGAGTTGTCATCCATCATGGCAATAGGATCTACCACTCCTTGTTGCACTAGCAACTGCACTTCAAATAGTAAATTTATACTTCCAAAGTTCCTGAGTGCATGCTCATTTTGTTTCCTCTTTGTCAAAAGATTATTGTATCATTTAACTGAACAGAATGCAAAATGAAATAACATTCTCTCACACAGTATCAAAACAGGTTCCGTGCATGTACTGTATCCTACTCCTGCCCTTAATAACAGAACAATAAGATAAACTGCCATAGCCACAGTTCAGTGACCATCACAAAGTACAGAAGTGGCATGTTCTCTTCATAGTATACATTAGAATAATAAGGGTTTGTAAAAGGCATATGGTTTGGCACAGGTACTAAACACTGTACATAAATGTGTACAGGGAATATGCCTTCACCATTGCTCCTCAGTCTCTTAACTGCAAAGATCATTGCACACCCTGATCAGGGCCATCCCTGGGATTTTGTACTGATGGAAGTGAAACTGGAAAGGTTCAGTGATACTAAATCTCTTCAGGGGATCCCGTAGCTGTGCCACAGCTACCTTCTCCCCAACCTTGTCACAAACAGCAGGGGCAGATTGGTTGAAAGTTAACCGGATCTAAAGATTGCTTCTTCAGGATGGTCCTAATGACTGGCTTGTTCAAATATGCCAGATAGCCCCCCTCCTTTAAAGAAGCATTAACAAATCTGTCTATGACCAGAGTTAGTTCTGCAAACCAGGCATCATCAGCTGGGTTGCAACAGGTCCCAGCCTACAGGTGATATGGCTCAGCCTGGAGATTATTTGAATGACCTTTACAACATCCACCTGATTAAATCCATTGCAGACCATCAGACTGCTAACATTCTTTATCCCTTCTCTTACTGCTCTGGACATGAGCTGTGGTGGTGGCAATCCTGTCCTAGATGCCAACAGTCTTAATTTTAAAAGTATATACAGTATTTTAGCCATTCATACTTCTTCATATAAACCTCTTCCTTTTTCTGCAGACAGGTGGATTGTAATAACGTGTCCACTGAGTGGAAAAGAGTGTCTAGCCTGCTCTTCTCAGCTGCTGTGGGAGCTGAAATACATTTAGGTCTACTGGTCCTTAAACTGTAGATTTCTGATAACTGTATAAAAAGTCATCAGGACAAGCATGTTGGCATCTGCCCTTGAACTCCTCCACTTGCACTCTAATTTTCACCCCAGGTCTTTCTCTGGTTAAAGCTCTTAAAAAAAAACCAAGATGGATGCCTATGTGAAGTATTAGTGCACTCCCAGATTTGTGCCAGGGAGTTAATCACCTCTATGAGAGCCAGATTATATGGTGGTATTGGCCTTTAAAAGAGATAAGATGTCCTGAAGACTTAGAAACTTACAAGGATCCATGTCTATAAAAGCTCAAACCTGAATCACCTCCACAGTCAGAGGTGGCTTAATGAGGGCTCTGAAGTTGAAAACACGTGGTGTAGTTATCTGATCAAGCAACTGGATCCACTGAAGTACCTCCTACCCCAAAGCACAAATAAAGTCCAGTGCATGACTCATTTCATGTAATCACCTCTTTGAGACACAGAGCATCTGTAATCTGTAGAAGTTTGCTTGAAAAATCATCAGATGGTCATTGACACTTGCATGGAAATCTTTAAGATGAGGAAGTCTGGAGGATTGCAGTGCCATGTCTGATAGCCAGTCCACAAATCCACACAGGAATTCAGTCTCAGACAATGGAGGGCAGTATAAAATGGTAATACTACATCTCACCTGGTCATGAATGAAATATTAGCCCATTCAAAGGACTCCAGTTGTTCCACAGGTTACATCATTAGATTTATCTCAACTCCAAATAAGAAGGCCACACCCTTTGCACTCAAGTCTCATGTGGGCATCCAACCAGGTCATCCTGATGTAGAACAGATCAAAATCAGAGATAAGGATCCAGCTTTCATACAGGTAGCTCATTTTGTTTTGCGAGGCCTGAGTGTGCCAGCGGTATGCCACATAGGACTTGCACAAAAGAAACAGAAGTTTACTTCCCCTTCATCAGTTGGATACCTGCTAGCTCATGCAACACACCAGCATCTCTGATCCTCTAACTACAGGATGGAGTCCAAAATTACTATAACTTGCTTTCTGTCCTTTCTGCCATCACCTGGTCTACTATCCCCCAACACATCCCTGTTGGGCAAAAGTCATTCACTAAAGTGTAGTGACACCTGCAATCCTTTTCAGTGAAGTAAGAGTAGTGTCCATCACAGCAGTCTTCTCTTGTGGAACTGCTGCACTGCTTTTCTTGTTCCATGGCTCATAGAGGCCCTAACACAGGTCATTGGTCACTAACTCTGGTTTTTATTGTTGTCTGCTGCTCCTTCCGGGTTCCAGCTCACCCAGTAACTGCTCTCCAAATGTTGTTAGTATCACATAGCTATTCGGTTAGGCCTAGAGCAAGCCTTCTAAACACATATTGTGCAAACATATAAAATTGTAGAAAGGACCACAAACCCATCAAACCCATCCACTACTGTTTAAAATACTACTGTTTAAAACTTCTCTGTACCTCTTACATGGGAGGCAATGTAGCCTAGATGGTTAAAGAACCAATCTGTGAATCTGGAGATCAAACAGACCTTGGTTTGAAATCCACAACCACTACTTGCATACTGTGCGGCCCTGAGCAAGTCACATAACCTCCCTGCGCTCTCAGGATGTACTTGGAAATGAGTTTCCACTCAGAGTGCCTTTCCAAGCCAAAAATCATAAAATAAAAAATAAATAATCAAATAAAAAAAATCTGCAAACCTGCTATCAGAGTAGCAGAGCTCTGACTTTGACCATCTGTCATCTGCACAATCATTCATATTTAAGTCTGGGAGGGAGACCTAGTCCTACCACTGGGCTTCGTTGGCATAAGGGCAATGGAACAGCTATATAATCTTTTTAAACACTTGGGGTGGGATATTCAGACTGCACCAGGCTGTGGTGCAAGCCTGGGCACAGCACAACTGGGATGTGCCAGGGCACTGACAGGGTGATATCCAATGGTGCTGCGCCATGGCTCAGCACCATTAAATATAGCTCTGTAGCCACTCACATTGTGCATGGTGCAGTGGCACTGCACCAGCGCAAGTGGCCAGAGAGGGGCAGGGGAATGCACCAGCACAAGTGCCGTTGCGCTAGGTGCATCAACCGCGATATTCAAAGGTGCACATGCAAATGGGGCCATAATGCATGCAAGGCACAAATAGGGCCATTTGCATGTCATTATGGCCCCATTTGCATGCAGGTGCGCCCATCCCCGGTGACTTGTGCCTGGCGCCCTGCCAGGCTGCAGCCGTCGGGGACTGACGCCCCCTGCACAAGTGTCAAAGTGCCCCACTGCCCTATCACGGGCATATGTATATATCTTAAAATGTCTCATATCCCTGATGATCCAGTGGACCGCTCACAGTCCAATCGCAGACATATGTAATATATTTAAAAAAACGTCCCATATCCCTGGTGGTCCAGTGGACTGCTGGCAGCCTGATCGCGGGCATACGTAGTAAAATCAAAGCGTCCTATATCCCTGGTGGTCCAGTGGACCGCTCGCAGCCTGATCGTGGGCAGAAGTCTAAAGAAAGATCAAATCCAGCCTTGGTGGTCAGTGGTACCTCTCCTCACCCTCCACTGAGCCCACCATCACAGCTTTCCAGTCAGCGGGGGCAGCAGCTCCCACCTGCATGTTGTCCAGCCACTCGCTGAGCCGATGTATACAGTACAGCTGTATGCCCATTGGTCCACTGTATGGGCTAATGGGCGGTAGATGTATTGTATTATACAGTCCAGATAGTGACATATCTGGACTGTGTAGTACGGTATAATTAGTATGCTCATTGGCTCACGCTTGGGACCAATGGGCGACAGCTGTATTAGATGCAGTCAGTCACGGGTGGCCAGGTGGCTTGGGGTGAGGAGCTGCTGCCCACTGCTGACTGGGGGAGAGAGGGTGGGGCCCAGTGGAGGGGGTGAGGGGGTACCACTGGATCACCAGGGATGGGATTGATATTTCTAGACTTCTGCCCGTGATCAGGCTGCGAGTGGTCCACTGGACCATCAGGATATGGGACATTTTGATTTTATTACATATGCCCACGATCGGCTGCCAGCAGTCCACTGGACCACCAGGGATATGGGACTTTGTAATTATTATACATATGCCCGCGATCGGCATGGGGCGCCACCGACGGAGGGTGCCGCCGAGGTGGCCACCAGCTGGCTGCCGCCGTATGCGCCCTGCAACACGGCAGCTCATCTGTGGGTGGCCAGCTGTTGCTCTTTATTTTTGGAACAACTGTATGCGGCGATGTAGGGGTTGCCCTGCATGGGTCGCACATCCTGGGCTGAATATCGATGTGCGGGGCATGGCATGGCACGCCCCCTACTTGGCGCTGCATGCATTACTGATGTGCCCGGTGCATCGGGATTTGTGCCACACACTTTCCCCTTTTGAATATCATGCCAGGAGTGTGTTGGTATGACGCAACTTTGTTAAGCGCCATGTGCAAACCCTTCTGAATATCCCACCCTTAGTATATTAAATAGCAAACTAAAATAAAGGGATTCCCAGCACAGAGCATGGATTGTGCAGATACAGTGCAGTTCAGTGTTTTACTGTCTAGTCATGTCATGACTTCATTGTCACAAAGCCCTGAGTAATTACAAGACATACAGTAATGACAGGAAACACATAGCAATTAGAAGTGATGGCTGTGTCCATTCTTGTCAGTTCATGCCCAAAGCTGCTGATTGACATGACTACACAAAAATAACCTGACACTGAGCATCACTGTATGTGGTGTGACTGCCCAAGATGAGGTTGGCCTCCCTGTACCAGTGGATTTGGGGTGGATAGGAGCAGAAATGTTGGCCAAAGCTTGCAAACTGAAGTTACTGAATAGTCTGATGCATCCTCAATGTAGCCATTACAAAATGGTAATTTCTGCCAACACCTAAAGGAGGACAAATAGTTGCTGCCTGCAGATAATTTGTTCTAGTGTTTTACCATCAGAATAATTATATTAAGCTTTTCATTCTCTATGTCAAGCATTACTGCCATAATGAAATACCAAACTGAAACTGTAACTGCATAATGTGCTGATCTTTTAAGGTACATAACTGAAAAGAACTGCATCAAATAAGATGGACAATTTTGTAACAGGAGATGTTTGGTAATTGTGAACATACATCTGCCTTTCATCAATCAAATATAGGACACTACAGTATGTGGGGAAAAGGAGTAAAATGTGGGACACATAATCATGTCAAGGAGATATTGTCTGATAGACTCCTACATCCACCGCCACTGAACAGACACACCCTACACCTTCATTTGGAAGAAATGGCCACTAGCATATGTTTATTGAATAATTTTACAGACTTGCAGTGACATGCACAGCGCAGGAATCTCACCAAGAGAACTTCAGAGTATCTGCCTCCTTGCCAAAGGGCTGAATGGACTAAGGAAAAGATGTACCTCCCAGGGTTTGAACTTCAAACCTCAGTGAGTAGGGTGGTCACCTGGCAGGGGTTAGAATACTCCACCACATCTTGTGTCACCATACCTGCAGGTAAGCCCAGTGAGATTGGCCACAGCCCTCCTGAACCTGGCACCAGGTCACGTGTCCCACATCTCAAGCTGACTGGGGAATGGAGACTTTTGGAAAAATGGGACTCCACTCCCATTTTCCCTTGTACCATCATCTTGCGAGCTTCAAAAGTGACACCCTACAATGACTGCAACAATTAAACTGTTTATTCTTACTACTGTTAAATTCCCTTGCTGGAGGCAAAAGTCTGGAAAAACCTTTGTTGGAAAACTGGAAAAGTCCTCCTGACCCCCAATCATTATCTCTCAGTAGAAACAAGGGGTTGCTTGACTGACCTGACCCTGAACCCTGATTTTACGAGGGTGGGCAGGTGGCTAATCTTGGTCCAGAGAAGAGAGAATGAGGGGAGTCTAATGCCTGGCTTTTTAAACCCCTCTTTCCTCCCTCCAGCCTCATGCCACCACAATTTGGGTGGCCTCAGTAATCCCCCTGGGTGCAGCCACCAACCAACTCCAGCCCCCAGCTGGGGTAACCTACCTTACCTGTCTGTCAAGTGGCTGGGAAGGGCACCTGAAAATGGTACATCTGCTACAACTTTTGTAGGCAGACCATTAGAGTTCAGAACACAGTGGAAAGCAATACTATCACATAGATAAAGCTTGTTGATTATTAAGACAAGCTGATTAAGTTTTACGGCAAAATCACAGTGTACAATGAGGCACCAGATATTCTCCACGTGGGAAAGAATACTTCCTAATAGCAAAGTGAAGGACACCCCTTCATAAAGGACAGCTGGGAAATACGTTTGTTAACAAAAGGTCAAGAGGTCATGACTATTAAAGACACTTCAAAACAACAGTTCTATGTGATGACAGTGAAAAAACAAAAGTGACTTCAAAACCAGCGAAACCAATTTAGCGCCAAGCAAAACAGTGACCAGCAGAACACCATAACAGCAAACATAATGGCACCCAACAGAAAACTCAATGGCACAAAATTGGGCACAGCACTTGGGAACAGGGGGGTAAACTTTGGGAGTGGGGCAGATTTATTATTCTAACTCTGAGGGAGATGCAAATAGGGGAGAGGGACAAAGTTGCTAGGGGACAGATTTAATATTCTAACTCTGAGGGAGATGCAACTAGGGGAGTGGGACAAAGCCAGGAGGAGGGCAGATTTAATATTCCAACTCTGAGGGGTACACAACTTGGGGAAGGGGACAAAGTTAGAAGCAGGGACATGTCTGTATGATGCCAAACCCCGCATAAAGTTAAAAAAAAAACACTCCATTAATGTCCAGTATCAAACCCAGATCTGCTGCACCTAGCTACAACACACAGGCAGTGACTCTAACCTTTATGCTACACCAGCAGCACAGCTCATCCCTCTCAGTGGCTTACTTACATAGCAGACCAATACCATACAATACCATTGCCTATCTCACTAAATTACTCATACACTGTAAAAACAATGTAGCATAAGTTGCATTTGCTATTATTGAGTAGCCATTTTTAACTCACTGTTTTGCCTCGCTCTCTTCACAGGATACCCAAAACAACTAGAACATGTAAGAAACACTTTTCCTTGTCTTTCTTTTGAAATTTGTGAGGCACAAATAAAAACAAAACACTGAATACTGTGTAACCCTCTTAAAGAGAGCTTTATCTTGTTCACTAAAGTTTTCCACTGTGTATGAAAAATCTTCCCATGGCAGAACTCTGCTGTTCTTTGTTGTGAGCACCATTTTACACACAAGTGCTGTCTTTCACTAACACATTTTTAAGTTCCCCTGCTCTCCTTATTCTCTCTTTCCTCAATGGTACAGTTCCAGTCATTTGGAAGAGGGCCAGGTTATCTTGCATGATAAAGGTAATGACATCTCTACCATAGATTACTCTGAACCATTTTCTTATCTCTGCATTGGCTAAACTCCATCTGGCACTCTTCCAACTCCACCCCTTCCTTGACTCTTTCTACTTTCTAAGCTTTTTCCATTTGAGGTAGCAAGGGACTTGGGGTTCATCATATCCACCAATCTGCTCCATAATCAGTACAGATGTTGTTAATTTTCCCTTTGCTGACAAAGATGTGGTGAAGTCACAAACTTTCATCCTAATGAAGACCTCATGAAATGAATCCACTTTGCTGTACATTTGATTTATTTTTTTTAATATTTATTTTTATTTTTTGTTGACTGGGAAAGGAGGGCTAGGCAATTGGGATACAGATGAAAACCAGTTGACATTAAACCAGATTAAGCTGTTGGTATTTTTAATGAATGGGGGGGGAATTTGGCCAGAACACCGAGGAAATTCCCTTACTCTTGCTGTAGGGGGGAACTCTTGGCCATCTATCTAAGATGGTTGACTCCCAAATGTTGGTGAGGAGTCTGTTGTATGAGTGGTGTTTGGGAGATCAACATCTACCCCAGCCACTTCAATGCTAGAGGTCTCAGTGTCGATGTTGCAGAAGTAACTTTGGATCCTGACTCCAGCACTGCCACAGGATGCTCTGAAGTGCCTTTGCCTGCTGTAGATTTGGAATCTGCTGCACAGTCTTTATGTGAGGACTTACACTAAAAAACAACTCTTGCTTGCCCAGTTAGTTATGGAGGAGCTCCACTTTGCTCAGCACTTTGAATGCTGTCAGTGGCAGATGCCGTCTGCGAGCTAAGCTGAGATGGCAGCTGGATAGCTGTCCTGGCATGGATTACCTGCAGTGGGTACTGCAACCTCTGTTGCCAGAGATCATAAAACACTGGCAGTGTGACCTTCCTTGAGCTCCTTTAAATCCCAAACCCCTTTGCCCCTGAGCCCTGGTTCCCAGAATGAGCCTTGCAGGATGCAGACTGGAAACAGACTGCTGCTAGTACCCGATTCCTGGACGACATGATCTGAAGATGCGATGGTACCGTGGTGTGCCATTGGGCCTGATTTCTGAGCCTGTAGTTGTGATGAAGGCAGCTTCTTCTTCTTCTTCTTCTGCATACCTCCCACTAGATGCTGTGGTTCAGCCTTTTCTGACACCAGAAGATTTGATGATGGAAGTGGTGCCTATGGAACAGCCAGAGCCCGTGTCAGGATTTTCCACACTTTCAGATGAGCACCTGACTGTTGATCCAGGTATTGCTCTTTATACTGCAGAGTCCATGAGCCTCAACCCTATTGCTGCTAACCCCCCCTGGACAGGATTCCCTCAACTACACTGGAGCCTGTTGTGCAGAATTTGAACACTGCAGCAGCTGCACTGCTGCACCCTTCTGATACCTCAGCCCCACAAAGACCTCGCCAATATGCTGATCTTTTTTCAATCCAGGGGTGAGCCTGCTGCACACTGGAATTCAGTGCAACTCATCTATAAAGTGGGTTTGAATGCCGCCCGGACAGGGTTATTTGTTGCCAGAACATTGCTGAAAGAGTCATGTAGTTTTCTGGCTTCTGAGATCTATGCCCTGATCAATATTGGTGACTTCAGTTTTGACATCAGTTTCAAGCTGATTTCTGGGCTATGTCGCTGTGGGGCCCACTACAACGCCCACAGAAACTTTACTTTATGGACACTCTCTGCCAGTTCCACTCACTTGCCCTACCCTAAGAATGATTACTGTTCTCTTTTGGAACAAAGGTGTCAGCATTGCAGACATTTTGTGCTGGCTACAGCAACAGTGTGAGGTTGTAAACTGACCTGAATCAATAATTGACTCTGAACAGATTTGGACTGGGGGCTGGAGAATTCATGTTAAGTTGTTGCAAACAGATTTTGGTGTTATGCATCTTTTTTCCTTTGTAGAGACAGGGGGACACTTTTATTATCAATGACAACCAAAATTGTGCTTCAAATGTGGTTCCAGATCCCATTTTAGAAACACCTGTGACAGTGCAAGATGTAGCCATTTTCTGCTGTTTAGTCATTTGACTAAAGATTGTCAAACTAAATTTTGTTGCAACCTTTGTGAGCACTGGGGCCACTCCTATGCTAAGTGCCCTGAGAGTCCTGTAATAAGGACAGCTTCCTGTCCCTGGATGATTTGGTTTCCAGGGTCAACAGAATGAACAAGATCCAGTCGCTGCACAGAGGCATGATGTCCCTATCATAAGTGCACAGGTGGGAGTGACTGCAGCCTCCACTCCACCCTCTTCTAGTCTTCCTAGCTTCCCTGACCCCTGTCACCTGGATGGCCCTCACCCTGGTCCCTTCACTGCTAGTCTATCCTGCTCGGACATCACTGATGTCCTGTCCATGTCATGTCCTGATGAGGTTACGTTGTTGGTGGAGAACTCTGCACATCTGCAGTCTGCGGTGCACATGCCTCCCACCCACCACCCCTACTGAATTTCTTCCTGTCACCCTTAAGGGAATGAAAAGACAGCCTTGAGTTGTCAGTGCACCTAGGCCAAAAGGAAGGAGGGGTAATGAGGCTTTGGTACATTGTAATCATTTTGGTGTCTTAGCACAAGGTGAAGAATGGGAGATTCCAATGTTAAGGAGGGGGACTTGGAGGCCTCCTCCATCCCCTCCTCTACACAAGACTTTTCTTCAGACATGGAGACCTCCCAACGTGACCCTAAAATGTCTAGGTAGAAGACAAGATCTCAGGATGTTGTTAAATGATATTTTCTTTGTTTTCTTCACTTTTTTGTTCTACATGGGTACCCTTCATGTTGCCACCCTCAACCTTAATAGTATAAAGAGCCATGGGAAGAGAATTTCAATATTTGCTGCCTTACATGCCATCACAGCCCATATTCTTTTCCTGCAGGACATACACTTGAAGACCCAATTTGAACTAACCCAGACATCTAGACTGTGGAAAAAAGGCCCAGCTTTTTGGTCTACTGGCATTGCCTGCTGTGACAGGGTAGGGATTTTATTGAATACTACAGACATGCAGGTGATGAAGTTGGTGGAAATATGCCGCAGATGGGAGTTGTCCTTAGATGCCTCATGCAGAACTCTGTGACAGACTCTGCCTGATTGCAATCTCTGCTCCACTAACTAAGGCTGCTCAAGTTCAATTATTTCAGGATGTCCATAGATACATAGACAGTGTAGGCAGATAAGGGCCTATGGCCCACCCAGTCTGCCCATTTGAGCTTGTAAGTTCAGTTTATGTTTTCCTAGAAGTCTGTTGCCCCTTACCCCTGACCTCCAGATTTCCTTTATGTCTATCCCATGCATTCTTAAATCCCGTGATTGTTTCAGCCCCCACCACTTCCACTGGCAGGGTGTTCCACTTGTCCACCACCCGTTCTGTGAAGAAATTCTTCCTTATGTTTCCTCTGAATCATCCTCCCTCCAACTTCATCCCATGCCCTCTAGTCCTGGAACATCTTTTTCACTTAAAAATAGTGTATACCTGCACCCCGTTCCTCCATGTCCAACCCTATTTACACACCTCTCACCTTATACAGTGGGGGGGGGGGTTAACTGTGGTATAGCTATGGATAACAGAGGCTTACAGATTGGCAAATTATTCAGCAACTCTATCTGTTTGAATTCCATAGTGGGCAATATGTTATTAAAGGATGCTGATTGGATGAAGCACCTGACTGGGGTGGCACACTTACTTCTGAGGCACCCTGCCCACCAGAATAGATTACTTGTTTGTCTCTAATCTCATGTCTGTTCTGACTGCACACACCTGAGAGACAGAAATTTCTGATCACAAAATTCTGCTGTGTTCCCACTCTTGTGGGGGGAGGAGGCTCCTACTCCCCAGAAAGGTCCATGGTATCTGAATGTCTTGGCATTGTCAGACCTGTCATTGGTCAAGGAATGTGAATCTCTCTAGGATTCACATCTGTCTGTACAGTGTATGTATGAGGACGTTGCTGACTGGTGAGTAGACAGTAAGGGAGATTTTAGAAGCATGTTCCAAAAGTACACAGGATGCCGGGCCACATAACAGTACCTTTGATACCTGTCTCTTCGTGGACAGTTGCAAAAAGGTTTACTCATGGGCTGAATGGCATAATGCTGATTATAGTGCCCAAATTCGATCACTTCAATCTGAAATGAGGAAGCTTTAGTATGATAGGTCTTAGTCCTTACAGCAGGAGATGCAGTTTGGCACACAATGTACTGAACAAACCTTCGGCCTATTTAAAGATTGCAAGCATTGTGTAGAAAGCAGAACTATGCAGAACATGTGCGATGATGGCAGTTTGGTACACCCCTGAGCAGACATCATTTGCATCACCAGGTAAGGAAAAGGTCCGCCTCCACGACGCAGAGACAGGGGAAATGCCGGGCCTTGCCCAACAACTACCACAATCAAATCTGGCCAATGGAAAATCATGTACACAATGTCCGAGTCTGGGAAACAAGATCCCAGACCTGCAGGCAATAATGACAGAGGCTAAACTGGACATAATAGCCATTAGTGAGACCTGGTTTACCAGTAACCACACTTGGAAGACTTAAGTACCTGGCTATGTACTGTTCAGAAGAGACCGAGGTGCACAATGGGGGGGTTTTTGTCAATGAAAATATCAAAGCTACAGAAATTCAGAATGCACATAAGGAGCCAGAAGAACTGAGGGTCACTCTGGAAACAGGAAATGGGACAGCCATACAAACTGGGGTTGTGTACAGGCCTCAGACCAGGGAAGAACATGGACACATTACTGTTAGAAGATATACAAAACATGACAGCTAAAGGGGAGGTTCTGATAATGGGAGACTTCAACATGCCAGATACAGATTGGTCAATACCAGCAGGAACATCTGCCAGAACTAGACACATGGTGGATTCCCTGCAGGGGGAGGGCCTCAAACAACTGGTACAACATCCCACAAGAGACAGGGCTATCCTATATCTAGTACTGACAAACAGGGAAAAGATCACAGATTTCCAGGTAGAAGGTCACCTGGGGACCAGTGACCATCACATGGTGTAGTGGAGGAATTATAACTGGGGGTCCTCCAGGCTACGTATTACTTCGGGACCTAGCTGCACATTACAATACAGATGACACAGACGCAGTCGGAAGAGTAAAAGATACGCTTATTTCCAGCATGATGCTATGCAGCTGTTGATGTTACATTTTCTCTTCTCCTTGAAAAGTAAATATATATATATATATATATATATATATATATATATATACACACATACACATCATCTCTCCCCTCAGCATAAAATCACTCATGCACCAATAGGCTTACTTTGTTACTAGCCTCTAGGCAGAACTTGTCTGGACATGTTTTGATTGCATTTTATAATTTGGTTTCTGCTAGATCCATATAAGGACATGTAGGCTTGTGGTGTGGTATGTTGCTATGGTGTGAGTGAAACTTATTGTTCCCTCCAGGTCAGGTTGACCCACTGTGCACACATGAGCGGTTAGGCAGTTTGGAGCCAGTAGATGACGACATAGGTACATTATATGGTTACACATGGTGTGGTTCAATTAGGCCACTAGAACTAAATCATCCCATTCCAAGGCAAAATATGGTACTTTTGAGGAGCTGACTTTGATAAGATGGCCAGCAGAGTTAAGCTAGCCCTGGCAAAATGAAATACAGGTGAGGGGGTACAGGCAAAGTGGGCAAGCATTAAAGATGCAATACTTGAAGCAACATCCCATTGTGTTAGAGAGAAAAGGAAGTGCAAGAGAAGAGGGAAACCACTTTTGTTCTCAAAAACAGTAGCAGAAAAGGTCAGAGCCAAAAGGCTGGCCTTCAGGAAATATAAGGGAACACAGCAGGATGAAGATAGGGAGGCATACCAAACTTCTCTACGGGAAGCAGTGAAGGCAGTAAGGCAGGTAAAGGCCCAAACTGAGGAAACACTAGCACAAACAGTAAAAGAAGGTGACAAGACTTTCTATAGATACATTAGTAAAAGTAGAAAGTAAACAGGGGTTATTGCTAAGATCAAAGGGGATAAGGGGGCATGTGAGGAGGAGGACCATGTGAAAGCATCTATCCTAAATATATACTTCTGCTCAGTATTTACTGACGAGAAGGTAGGGGCAGGGCCCACAGCTCAGCACCATGGACACAGGGGTGGATGGAGGTGTGCACTAGTCCCTTCACAAAAAGAAAGGGTCCTACAAGAGCTCAATAAGCTCAGGGTGGACAAGGTAATGGGACCTGATGGCATACATCCCAGGGTACTAAAGGAGCTAAGGGTGGAACTAGCAGAACCATTATCAGAACTGTTTAGTGAGTCTCTGAGCACAGGAGAGGTCCCGAAGACTGGAGAAGTGCTCATGTGATCTTGCTCCTCAAGAGTGGTAGCGAGCGGAGACAAGGCAGGGAACCACAGACCAGTCAGTCTTACCCTCAGTAGTGGGCAAGATTATGGAGGCCCTCCTTAAGGAAAGGATAGTGCAACACCTGGAATCCATATGAGCACAGGATCCAAGACAGCATGGGTTTACAAAAGGAAGGTCCTGTCAAACTAATCTCATAGATTTCTTTGACTGGGTAACCAGAGTGGTGGACCAAGGGAGAGCAGTTGATGTCGCCTACCTTGACTTCAGCAAAGCTTTCAATACTGTTCCACATAGAAGATTGGTTGATTAATAAGCTGGGTAGGCTCGGGATTGGTCAGATGTTGGTCAACTGGGTGGCAAAGCGGGTTGACAGGCAGAAACAGAGAGTGGTGGTAAACATTATACAGTCAGAAGAGATGTCACAAGTGGCACCCTTGGGATCAGTCTCTGGGGCCAGTCCTCTTCAATATCTTCATCAGTGATATTGTAGATGGACTGGAGGGTAAGTTTGTCTGTTTGCAGATGACACCAAGATCTGCAACAGAGTATATGATCCAGATGGAGTGGGCAGAATGAGAAGAGATCTGGATAAACTAGCAAAATGGTCGGAAGAGTAGTAACTTGGGTTTAACACAAAGAAGTGCAAGATCATGCACATAATGAAGAGAAACCCTGAAGCCACCTATAGGCTGGGAGGGGAGTTGCTGGCAATCACAAGGGAAGAAAAAGACTTGAGCATCATCGTCATCACCGATGACCTGAAATCATCCAAGCAGACCACTAAAGCAGTCGGTAAGGCTAGGGGAGTTGAGGTGTACTAGTAGGGGTATCACAAGTCGTAAGAGGGAGTGTAATAATCATCCCTCTTTACAAGATACCGGTTAGGTTCCCCATCTGGAGTACTGCATGCAGTACTGGAGGCCACACCTTCACAAGGACATTAACCAAATTGAGGCAGTCCAGAGAAGGGCAACCAAAATGGTGCAGGGACTGCATCAGAAAACATATGAGGACAGATTAATGGAGCTCAATATGTATACCCTAGAGCAAAGGAGGGAGAAAGGTAATATGATCGAAACATTCAAACACCTTAAGGGTATTAACAAGGTGAAAGAGTCTAACATGTTTCAATATAAGAAAAATATCAGGACAAGAGGACACAGCATGAGATTAGAGGTAGGCCAATGAAGGAGTAATGTGAGGAAGTTGTTTTTCACAGAAAGGGTGGTGGATGCATGGAACAGCCTACCTCAAGAAGTGATGGATATGAATACAGTGCAGGGCTTGAAACAGGCATGGGATAGGCATAAGGGAGCAATACAGATGAGTATGAATAGATAGGCCATTGACAAAGCAAAGGCTGATGGCACATTCATAAGGTAGAAAAAGAAATGGGCAGACTGGATGAGCCTTGCAGTCCTTATCTGCCATCAACGTCTATGTTTCTATACTGGTGGCCTCTGCTTTAACGAAAGTCATGTTTGCCACCTCCCCATCCACCACATTTGATTTGTCATTTTTCTCTCAACTTCACATCCCCACCCCGGCAGCTGCTGACATTCACTCTCTCACTGCCTCCATTACCACAGAGGAAGGGGCTTAGAGTATGACTCCCTCAACTCAAACACTGCTCCAGGTATTGATGACCTTGGCTCTGAACTTTATAAACAATTCAAGGACCTACTAGACCCTCCCTTGCTGGGGTATTTGGTCACTGTCTCCAGTTAGGAGCCCTCCCCATCCCTGATGAAAGCTATTCTGGTTTACATATACAAGAAAGGTGATGAAGTGGATCTCCACGACTGGAAGACTCTGAGTCTCCTTAATGCAGACTATTACATCTTGGCTAAAATCCTGACTGGTAGACTCACTGTATCGCTGAGCTCTTGATTTGTTTTCCAAACCTGCACGATTTCAAACCGATGCAGCAAGGATATTTTAATAACCCTTAGGGATTATTTAGTCATTATGGGAAAATCTGGTCAATGGCTTTGTGCTGAATTTGGACCAGGAGAAGGCATATGACAGAATATCTCATGAGTATTTGTTTAAAGTTTGGGAACTCGTCCACCTACCCCCTGCCTCCCCATCCTGTTTGTGCAGCGGATGAAATGCTTGTATAGTCAGACTTCTATTCATCTCCTCATCAACAGTTGGTTTGGACCACACTGTTTATTACAGAGACATTCTCCAAGGCTGCCCCCCTGAGCCCCCTGCTCTATGTTTTCAGTTTGGACCCCTTTTTATGGAACATACACTCCTGCACTTCTATTACAGGACTCCAGCCGACCCCACAGTCTGGTCCTCTAAAGGTAATGGCTGACGCCAGCGACATTGTTGTGATGTTCCAAAATGCTTAAGCAGGCCTGGCACTTTGACAACTCTTAGAGATGTATTCTGAGGTATCGGCCTCCCATGTAAACTATGCAAAGAGTTGGGGTTTCCCCTTGGGAAGCTCATCTCTCGCTCATCCCACAAGTTTAGCATCAATTGTGATTTCAAAAGCTGACATTAAGATTTTAGACCTCCTTTTTGGCCGATAGGACATGGCAGTTAAAAAGTAGGAATCGTGTTTTCAAGCAGCCACTTTTAAGATGAATCATTGGAAAGGCAAACAGATTTCCAAACTAAAATGTATTTTGCTAATTAAGTCCCTTTTGCTGCATATTTTTTTTTTTTATATGTGAGATATTTTCCACCCCCACCAAGCCTTGAGACCAAGTTATAGGGTGTTTTTTTCAGGCTGTGTGGGGTAGTTGGCTTAGCCCGATCAAGAGAGACAGTGTGAGTAGGCTTAAAAGACAAGGGGCTGAGGATGATCAACCCACTTGCCTTTTATTGTAGTTTCTTTTCATTGCTAACTTTATGACAGCTCTACAGAGGGTCAACAGGGTATGGGCTGAGGCTGTTTAAGAATTGCTCTTGGTGTAACTCATAAAGTGGCAATCCTCTGGTTTATGAAATATTAGGAAAGCTGTCTTTGTCCCTGATTACATCATCACAGCATTCCTGAAGGTGAAAAGTGAATATTATCCTTTGGAATGATGGTAACAGCTTAACCGAAAACCATTGCTGAACAGTTTCACCTAGGATTTGCAGTTCCCCAGTGTGCTGGTACAACTACCACAATTGTTCTCCATCACTTGTCTAATTCTAGGTTGCCTCCTTTTGTATGGGATGTGGTGTGGTTAAGCTGTCAGTGGCAAACTGGGGATAGAAACAGCTGTCCGAGTTGATACTGCTCAAGGACAGGATGTGAAACCTTCTGGAAGCACTGTTTTTCCACTGTCCATATGTTCAACTTTTCTGGGAATTTGTTGCTAATCAGCAGGGTCACCCTTCATTCTTTTCCCTCATCTATCAGGTGTTGGTGCTGGGTATCTTTTCTGCCAAATGGGGTCTTTATGATTTTTCCTCCTTACAAGTCTTGATGGCATAGTTTAAATACTATATTTGGCAAACAAGGTGTTCTTTGGTCCTTCAACAGACAGTAGATTCCCATCAAGAATTGTTTACTAATGTTCAGTTGGCATTTTAATAGGTTTATGATTGAGACAAAGCTCCTATCCATTGGCAAGACTGCACCTTTTGTGGCACACTTGCCTCATGTTTTTGTGAGTCCTTGTATGGATTCTTCTACCTTTTATTTTTTTCTCCCCTCTAGGTGTATTTCCTACTATGCTGTAATAGTATTACTTCCTGTTTTGGGGGGTTTAACCACGTATGCCATCCTTTGTACCTGTTTGTATTGAGTTGTGCTTTCTGTAATAAAAATTCCCATACTCTTGCAAGTGTGTGTGTGTGTGTGTGGGGATAATTATTTAACCAGGAAAGGCACACTAAGCTAGAGTTTGTTTCAGGTGTGACCTGGGGAGCACAAGGAAGTTAAATGACTTGCTCAAGGTCACATAGTATGCAAGTGGGGCTGATGAGATTCAAACTCAGGTCTCCAGGTTTGCAGCTCAGTGCCCTTAACCACTACTCTATACTAAAAACTTTTAGGGGGGGACTTAGGAGGAACACTTGGCTGTCTGCCATGATGGCTGACCCAGGGGGTGGAGGAGGTGGAGGAAATGCTGCAGCAGCTGCTGTGGACATGGCTGTAGAGTCTGATGCACCAGAAACACCACAGGAAAATAGGTCTGAGAGCCCGATGGATGTAACTGTGATGGAGCATACTGTGGTTACTGCAACGGATCCTAAAGGCTGGTTGTGCCCGCTCATCTCTGGATACTAGTGCGAGAAACACCTGTGAATTCTAAATCAGACACAGAACTTTTGATGGCAGAACAATGCCTCACAGAACAGCTGGCTGAAAGAAAGAGGCAGCTCTAGGTGTTATTGAATCTGAGGAAGCCAACTTTCAGAAGGCTAAACAGGACCTATGTTTGCAAGGCAAAATGAACAATATGCAGTTTTCTTGTATAGATGGTGAATTTTCAACTCAACTTACAGGTCTGTGCTACTGTTCTTTTAATATTCTTAACACTCTGTCTACCAGCTATAACATTCTCACCCACATATCTGAATTACAACTGCGGATGGCACGTCAGCAGGTTTCCACTGCATTAGAAGCTGCTCCATTTGTGGTTGTTCCTACTGCTTCTGATTAGGCTGCTCAGTTTACTTCCAAAATGGAAAATGTTGCCTCTTCAGTGACTGTTGCATTGCAGCTGAGGAACCAAGGGTGCTGTTACCTGGTATCCAGACTGTTCAGTCAAGTACCTCTGCCCCAAATACGAGGCTGTAGTCTGCAAGTGACTCAGAACATATGATAATGGATTAGATTGCACTATGAACAGAGCCTGCTGGTCAGCTGGTAACTCAGTCTCCAAGCAGGTCAAATGTGGTGCCTTATCAAAAAGACAAGATTTGTGGGACTCATTTCACTTCTAGTGACCACTTTGGTGCCTGTAGCAAAAACTAAACTGAAGCAACAAAGGAAAGTAGAACAAGTCTGCAAAACACTACAGCACAGACTCTAAGCACCAGTTTAATGAAAAATAAATAAGACAGCTTACCATAGCTGATATCTTCTTTATTGTGCAGAAAATACAAAGTGCTCACTTGCATAGCATACAAGTGAAAGTACGTCACCAAATGGTAGAGGCGACTGAACTCAAGCGATAATATTTAAGCAAAATAAAATCACACGCCGACACCCATATGGTGTACCGCAGACAAACATACTAGCAGCAGTCAGACTACAGATGCACACAAATGTGTGACGTCAAAATTAGCCGATGTTTCTCCCGTAGGTTTCTCAGAGCTGATTTTCTCCCACAACCACCACTCTTTATATACCATTCACTCAAATCACCCATGCATATGTTTGAATAGAAAATAGGGAGGGGAACATTTCATTTGACACACAACATTTAAATAGGTATTCATACAATATTGGTTAAAAACAAAAAAAGTCCAGAATTAAAGACTCAGTTTGATCACAAGTAACAGTACAGTGGTATCTCCTCATTTAATCCACGAGGAGTCAAAGTATCCATGGTGTGGATCCAAAAGCATTCACGCTGCAGAAGCTTATTTCCAAAATCCCCTTCCCTCATGCCCATCTCTACTTTTTCAACGCCAAAGAATTTTAAACATGCTGGTGAACCATACTTGGCCAGTGCATAATGTTTTGCCATTACATTTGTTTGTGATGAAGTTCTAATTGCAGATTTGTGTTCAGTTATCCTCTCTCTTAAAGTGTGTTTAGTCTGCCCCATGTACCCCAAACTGCAAGGACAAATCAAAAGGTGAAAAACACCTTCAGTGGAACAGTTAATAAAAGAATTCACATTAAACTTTTTTCTGGTTCTTGGATGTTTTACACAGTTCATGTTTACTGTGTTATTGCACTGGGCACAATGGCCACATTTAAAATTTGCTTTTGGAGGGCTGGGGAGCTAAGTGTTTTGTTTTTTTTCTGGGTCATTCCTGTGTATGTAACCTGCTCAATGCTAGGATGTCACCTAGCTTTGTTGCCATGGTAGCTTAAATGTGAAAAATAACAATAAACATAAGAGTAACCGAAAGGTTTTGCCCCAGAAGTTGCTGTGTGGCCTAGTATGAAACCATTAGACACCTGTATTTTGATTGTCCTTTATCCAATGGTTTTAGGCCTCTATGGGTTATTTTGAGTCTGATTCTTTTTGGACCACTATTTCTTATGATACGCTGATATAAAGGGATGTACAACACCAGTCTTCCAAATTTGACCCTTCTGTGTTATTCTTAATTATTTTTGTATTAACATTTTGATTTGGCAAGTTTACTGCCATATTTCTTTTTAATCCTGTCAGTCGACATCAATTTAATTCAAACAAGGCCTCCATTCATATAAAGGAAAGGCTCTCAGTTAATCTCCTTGTCTCATACTCAGCCTCCAATGGGTCTATGAAGCCTAATTTACTTTCAATTATTTATCATAATGAAAAAAATATTCTAAAAGCTACAAATTCCCATAAACCAAGGAAAATGTGTTCCAAACCTGCATGGTTTAGAACAGACACAGAATAATTTGTAAACAAACATAAACACCTAAGTATTTATAAAATTTGGTAATGAAGATTAAATTAAGCTAGGCACCAATTTAGAGGCTCCACTACAAAAATGAGTCTTTCCATTTTGATTAAAATTAAAGATGCCATGGATTTAAAAGTAGGATTAAAACATATAACATAGCCAGAAAACAGATGGATACAGATTTAGAAACTGGTGCATATTGAAGACCTGTTCATTTACAGAAAAAGTTCAGCTTCTTATAACTTATTAGAACTTATTACATATGCATTTAATGGTCCATCCAAACTTGATAAATAGAAACATGTAAAAGTTTTGTACACCAATGACCATTACTGTGGCTCCATAGCAAGGAGTCTAACCATCTCACTGATTTTAAATGGAAAGGAAATTTTTTTTATGGCACGCCGACCAGCTCCCCAAAACCATATTATAATCGGGAATGTGTTCCTGTGTCAAATGTATATATTTCAAGCAAAGGGTCATAACAAATATCTTAGGCTTTTGATTAGATAAAAAAACAACACATCGTTCAGAGCTCCCATAGAGATCACATGGGCTAAAAGTAAAAACTCTTCGGGAGTTCAAACTCCAACTCAGGCCCTACGAAAATGAGTTCCACCATGTGAATAATATACTCCAAAGTTAGATTCCACGTAGATGCAGCCACGCCACACCTGCTGGAAGTAATTGAAGGCTGCAGCACTCCTTATTATAAATTAATATACTTATAAAAAATACCTCAGAAGCAAAAAACACCTCAGAACAACTCAGTCCTGTGTTCAAATAAGTTCTCTCCCATTGCCACAGATGCTGCAACAACCACAGCGGAGGCAGGGACAGAAACAACAGCAGGTGCCAGGTATAAAACTCTCTTTCCCCAATTTTGGGGCACATTATTTTCTGAGTTGGCAACCCCTAGTTTACCATTCTGTCTGGATTGGCCATATCTCTCCTATATTTCATGGCAAGATTCTGCTCCATCCAGGAGTCCATATAAAAAGTCAGGCTGTCCAGTTCACCCTCCAGAATCTGCCACCTGTGCACTCCACCTCTCATATACCTGCACCTGTAAATACACAAAAAAGACAAGAGCTCCACTAGGCGCAATAACTTAGGTACAGTAGGATATAGGAACAACCCGAATCCCCGCCCTCGGCAACAGATAGCATACCTGTAAAATAAGAAAAAGTGCCTTTCTACACTCTAGGTGCTTCACCCGACTTCCATAATGTTAGAATCAAGGCATTAGCTAATCACTTCTTTTTCCATGTAAGAATGCGGCACGCCCCAGGTAGATTGAGCCACACCATCCCAACAGCCAGAAATGTACCAATGTTATGAGCAAAATCAGCTCCATAAAGGTGTCTCAAACGTGGACTCCACAGCTCACCCCCAAAAGAAAACACTCACATTCCAAAATGAGAAACGAATCTGAGTAGTCCCAAGAAACTGCAGACAGTGCAGCGTTTCAAATTGGAGCAGCAGCATTTCAACCCAGCATACCAGGAGTATGCAGCTTGGGCCACCGCTCCTCTTTTTCAGCACCTGGTAAGATAAATGCTTGATATAAATGGGTACGGTGTGCTAAAATAACAGGAGTTTCATTTAGCCATACAAGAAAAAAAAAGCTTTTTTTGCCAAAAAAGAAGTTACAAGCGCTCAATAGATGCTGAGCTGCAGGGAGGAGCGGAGCAGCACCATAGCCATCTTGCTGCTCCGCCCCTTTTCGATTGCAAGTTAGATGTGAATATGTTTTACCACAGTTATACTTGGATCAAAATGCACTTTTAAAATGTTCGAAAATGCTAGGAGAAAGCACTGTACTATAGAACTCACTTTTGTGTCTCTGGCATTATGGAGCAAATGGTGGCAATACTGTCCCTGTGCACAATTTGAAAAATGGCATAATCATATTTGTTACATGGCAATAATCAGAGTGCTGGAATGGGCACCGGCGATTGGTGAAACGGCATCACGGGGCCCAAGTTGTAGTGGGTATTAACCCACGATATATGCCATCCTCAAAATGTTAGTACTGAAGTGAGCCAGACCCCTAGCCTAGTAGTACTGGGCACAGGTGGGCAGCGAGTGTCAGAGGCGCAAGACTGGCAGACCATCAGGGAGACCAGCTACCCCGATGGAAATGGGGAGGGGGGACAAGAACCAGGGGGCACCGAATGGAGAGATAGCACAGCGTGAGACACATACAGCATGCAGGCAAGTTGCATATGGTTCCTGGGCACAGGAGGCATTCTGATGCAGCAGTGGAATGAGGAGTATTTTGAGGGGGCAGGAGCCACTAGCGCCGAGGGAGAAGGAGAGGCGAGCGAAGCAGCGATGGAGAGAAGAGACAGCAGCAGCAGCCAGCAAGATGCCGATGTCAGAGGACTGAGCGAGAGGCAAGGGGAAGTCACCGGGGGGCTCCATGCAAATCTGGATGTGGTCGCACACTGCGGTGAGTGAACAGTGCAGCGGAGACCTCCAGTGCCGGGTATGAGGCAAATACCCACACAGATCGGTAGAATTTCCAGCCTGCGACGTGAGCCGCAGTATGTTCTTTAGTTCCAGCTACTGATTACGTTGACTGCATCAGTATGTTAATGGTGGTATCTGCTAAGATTTCAAAGTGCAGTCAAAATGTTTCCTCACAGCTCTGACTCCCTGTGTTATGTTGTTCGATGCACACGGCAGGCTCCTGGTGATTCTTCACTTATCACCATCATTCGCATACCATTAGTATTTGCATTTGTGTTACTATCAGTTGTCACCATTATTGTTACTGTTAGCATTAGTGTTAAATACTGCCATTACCATTACTGCCACCCTTAGCATGACAAATCACTGTTACTAGGTTTCCTTATACTACAGGGCTGCACTCACGGCATCCTGCTTCTGTGTACATGGAGAGCAGGGCTCCTACAAACACATGTGATTATGATGGAATGGGCAGATTGCTGGTGGGCCCTCGCCCCACCAAGACATACCATTCACTATTTATAGTTCACATTCTCAAAAAAGAAGGGACATTCATGGCAAAAAAACTCCATTAATTCATCAGTTAGGGTTGTTACACAGTGATAGAAGCAGGAAATTCAGTATTAGGGTTCAAAACCCTAACTCTACATCCCACCCCACACACACACACATATACATACAAGTAGGGAAGGACCAAGGCAGCACAACCATCCTGGAGCCCTGACCTGAAATGCACCCGCATGCACCTGGGGGCATTGAGGGGCTGGACGGTTGGCACTGGCAATTGGGGGCCATGACAGAAAAATGGACCCGGGTCTCTGAGTTTTTGGGGTAGGGGACATGTCTGAGCAGGGGGCATGGGGCACAGACATTGTGTTTCTGCAGTACTGCGGTGGAAGCATCTGTTGATGTGCCAGGACAGATGTCCTTAGACCACCTCAAGCTGGTCTGCGGCATGGCGCAAACCGCATCTTGGAATCATGACTTGTGTATCCATGGTGCAAGATGTGATTTATGCCATGGGGTTTAGCACAAATTGCCTTGCACCATGTCGCAAGTCATCTTGGAATTGGGCCCTAGAATTTGATGATAGATATGATGGCTTGGCCCATCCAGTCTGCCCATTTACCTACCTACTGAATTAGCTGCAGATCTTAGTTAACCAACAGCCTACTTTCTCCTCCCTCCACTATAATTGCCTTATGTCTGTCGGTTCTATGTGATAACGGTGACTGCGTAAGGTGAGCCATGTTATCATGACGCTAGATCTGTGAAACATTTTGGCACTCTGACATCCTCGGCGACAGAACAACAGCACTGGGGACATAAAATTTCATGCTTTCTGTAGGGGGGCCTGGGCCCTCAAGCAGGGGCTTGCTCCCGCACCTCTCTAATAAAGGATTCTCAGCTCCAGGGGTGCATGTGGGGGTGAAAGCATGCCTCTCATGCATCTCAGTATCCCGCAGCCCTCCTCTGCCTTCTCACATTGCCTACCTACCTTAGGTCTTCTAATATAACTACCTCAGGCCCCATTCCATTTTTGGTTCTGGCCTTGGTTTGCTGGCCAAGGCACCTAGCTTCACCTGAGCTCTTTCCTTCAAGACTGCTTGAAAGGTAGAGTAGAGAAACTACCAGAGCAAGTGAGAAGGATTAAGACTTAGTTTGGCTAAGCAGATTTACTGTGTGGTGGTGTTTTTATTTTTTACTCACAGGGATTGCTACTGTTTGTTGCTAACATTTCATTGCTTTATTTTCTCTGATTCAAATTGTTGTTGCTGGTATACCTTCTTCTGCATTATTACAAGGTGTGCCTACAGGTGTAAGCAACAGATTACTGCTGTAATCTTCTGATTCAAATTGTCTTTGCAAGGTATATCTTTTGTTACTGCTTTATTTTTCTCTGAGCAAAGTGTTTCTTACAGGGTATATCTTCTGAAATTACTGTATTACAGGTGAAGCTTACATTTTTGTGACTTTTTATCATTGGGCTAAGCAAAATTACTGTTTGACACTGTGTTTTATTTTATTCTTGTTTGTTGAAAAGGTTTGTTATCTCAGAGGTGTTTCGCTCCTTCTCACATTGAAGGAGCTAATTGCTTTTCCTCCCACAGCTCTTCCAAAGGATTAGGTGTGTATGTGGGGTGGAGCTGGCAAACTGTCAGTAATTTCCAACAGAAAGAAGGGTTAAAAAGTCAGGTTAGTTGATATCTTGGAGGTAGAAGACTTGGTTTGCTGGCCAAGGCACCTAGCTTCACCTGAGCTCTTTCCTTCTAAGACTGCTTGAAAGGCAGAGTAGAGAAACTTACCAGAGCAAGGGAGAAGGATTAAGACTTAGTTTGGCTAAGCAGATTTCCTGTGTGGTGGTGTTTTTATTTTTACTCACAGGGATTGCTACTGTTTGTTGCTAACATTTCATTGCTTTATTTTTTCTCTGATTCAAATTGTTGTTGCTGGTATACCTTCTTCTGCATTATTACAAGGTGTGCCTACAGTGTGTGCTAACAGATTACTGCTGTAATCTTCTGATTCAAATTGTCTTTGCAAGGTATATCTTTGTTACTGCTTTATTTTTCTCTGGAGCAAAGTGTTTCTTACAGGGTATATCTTCTGAAATTACTGTATTACAGGTGGAGCTTACATTTTGTGACTTTTTATCATTGGGCTAAGCAAAATTACTGTTTGACACTGTGTTTTATTTTATTCTTGTTTGTTGAAAAGGTTTGTTGTCTTAGAGGTGTTTCAGTCTCCTTCTCACATTGAAGGAGCTAATTGCTTTTCTCCCACAGCTCTTCCAAAGGATTAGGTGTGTATGTGGGGGTGGAGCTGGCAAACTGTCAGTAATTTCCAACAGAAAGAAGGGTTAAAAAGTCAGGTTAGTTGATATCTTGGAGGTAGAAGACTGGTTTGCTGGCCAAGGCACCTAGCTTCACCTGAGCTCTTTCCTTCTAAGACTGCTTGAAAGGCAGAGTAGAGAAACTTACCAGAGCAAGGGAGAAGGATTAAGACTTAGTTTGGCTAAGCAGATTTACTGTGTGGTGGTGTTTTTATTTTTACTCACAGGGATTGTTACTGTTTGTTGCTAACATTTCATTGCTTTATTTTTTCTCTGATTCAAATTGTTGTTGCTGGTATACCTTCTTCTGCATTATTACAAGGCGTGCCTACAGGTGTGTGCTAACAGATTACTGCTGTAATCTTCTGATTCAAATTGTCTTTTGCAAGGTATATCTTTTGTTACTGCTTTATTTTTCTCTGGAGCAAAGTGTTCTTACAGGTATATCTTCTCTGAAATTAGAAACATAGAAACATAGAAACATAGAAGTTGACGCAGATAAGGACCTAAGGCCCATCCAGTCTGCCCATTTCTTTTTCTACCTTATAAATGTGCCATCGGCCTTGCTCTGTCAGTGACCTATCTATTCATAGTCATTTGTATTGCTCCTTATGCCTATCCCATGCCTGTTTGAAGCCCTGCACTGTATTCATAGCCACCACTTCTTGTGGTAAGCCATTCCATGCATCTACCACTTTCTGTGAAAAAGAATTTCTCACATTCCCCTTAATCGGCCTCCTCTAATCTCATGCTGTGTCCTCTTGTCCTGCTATTTTTCTTATATTTAAACATGTTAGACTCTTTCACCTTGTTTATGCCCTTAAGGTGTTTAAATGTCTCGATCATATCACCTCTCCCTCCTTTGCTCAAGGGTATACATATTGAGCTCCGCTAATCTGTCCTTATATGTCTTCTGATGCAGTCCCTGCACCATTTTGTTGCCCTTCTCTGGACTGCCTCATTTGGTTAATGTCCTTGTGAAGGTGTGGCCTCCAATACTGCACGCAGTACTCCAGATGGGGCCTAACCAATGTCTTGTACAGAGGGATTATTACCTCCTCTCTACGACTTGTGATACCCCTACTAATACACCTAACACCCCCTAGCCTTACCTACTGCTTTAGAGGTCTGCTTGGATGATTTTAGGTCATCAGTGATGATGATGCCCAAGTCTCTTTCTTCCTTTGTGACTGCTAGCAACTCCCTCCCAGCCTATAAGTGGCTTCAGGGTTTCTCTTCCATGTGCATGATTTTGCACTCTTTGCATTAAATCCCAGTTGCCACTCTTCTGACCATTCTGCTAGTTTATCCAGATCTCTTCTCATTCTGCCCACCCCATCTGGATTATCTACTTGTTGCAGATCTTGGTGTCATCTGCAAACAGACAAGCCTTACCCTCTAGTCCATCTCTATGAGGTCACTAATGAAGATGTTGAATAGGACTGGCCCCAGGACTGATCCTCGAGGTACCCCACTTGTGACTTGCATCTCTTCTGACTGTATACCATTTACCACCACTTCTGTTTTCTGCCAGTCAACCAGTTTGCCACCCAGTTGACCAACTTCTGACCCACCCGAGCCTACCTAGCTTATTTATCAATCTTCTATGTGGAACAGTGTCAAAAGCTTTGCTGAAGTCAAGGTAGGCGACATCAACTGCTCCCCTTGGTCCACCACTTGGTTACCCAGTCAAAGAAATCTATGAGATTAGTTTGACAGGACCTTCCTTTGTAAACCCATGCTGTCTTGGATCCTGTGCCCCATGATTCCAGGTGTTGCACTATCCTTTCCTTAAGGAGTGCCCATAATCTTGCCCACTACTGAGGTAAGACTGACCGTCTGTAGTTCCCCGCCTCCTCCCTGCTACCACTCTTGTGGAGTGGGATCACATGAGCCTTTCTCCAGTCTTCTGGGACCTCTCCTGTGCTCAGAGACTCACTAAACAATTCTGCTAATGGTTCTGCTAGTTCCTCCTTTAGCTCCTTAAGTACCCTGGGATGTATGCCATCAGGTCCCATTGCCTTATCCACCCTGAGCTTAGCAAGCTCTTGTAGGACCCTTTCTTTGTGAAGGAGTGGTGCTCACCTCCTCCCCTGTGTCCATGATGCTGAGCTGTGGCCCTGCCCTACCTTCTCTTCAGTAAATACTGGAGTAAAAGTATCTATTTGGATAGATGCCTTTACAGGGTCCTCCTCTCACATGCTCCTTTTCTCCATTAAAGCATTACCACCTCTGGACCTTTCTCCTTTCACTAATGTATCTATAGAAAGTCTTGTCACCTTCTTTTACTGTTCGTGCAGTGTTTCCTCAGTTTGGACTTTTGCCTGCCTTACTGCCTTACCTGCTTCCCTTAGGGCAGTTTGGTATGCCTCCCTATCTTCATCCCGCTGTGTTCCTTATATTTTCTGAAGGCCAGCCTTTTGGCTCTGACCTTTTCTGCTACTATATTTGAGAACCAAAGTGGTTTCCTTCTTCTTTGCACTTCCTTTTCTGTCTAACACAATGGGATGTTGCTTCGATATTGTATCCTTAATGCTTGCCCACTTTGCCTGTACCTCCTCACCTGTGTTTCTTTTGCCAGGGCTAGCTTAACTCTGTTGGCCATCTTATCAAAGTCAGCTCCTCTGAAGTCCCATATTTTGCCTTGGAATGGGATGATTTAGATGTAGTAGTCAATTGGAACCATACCATGTGATGGTCACTGGCCCCAGGTGACCTTCTACCTGGAGATCTGTGATCCCTTCTTTGTTAGTCAGTACTAGATCTAGGATAGCCCTGTCTCTTGTGGGTTGCTGTACCAGTTGTTTGAGGCCCTCCCTCTGCAGGGAATCCACTATGAGTCTAGTTCTGGCAGATGTTCCTGCTGGTATTGACCAATCTGTATCTGGCATGTTGAAGTCTCCCATTATCAGAACCTCCCTTAGCTGTCATGTTTTGTATATCTTCTAACAGTAATGTGTCTATGTCCTCCCTCTGGTCTGGGGGCCTGTAGACAACCCCAGTTCTTATGGCTGTCCCATTACCTGTTTCCAGGGTGACCCACAGTTCTTCTGGCTCCTTATGTGTATTCTGAATTTCTGTAGCTTTGATATTTTTATTAACATACAGGGCCACCTCCCCCCCTTTTGCACCTCGGTCTCTTCTGAACAATACATATCCAGGTACTGAAGTCTCCCAGTGTGGTTACTGGTAAACCACGTCTCACTAATTGCTACTATGTCCAGTTTAGCCTCTGACATTATTGCCTGCAGGTCTGGGATCATATTTCCCAGGCTGTGAGCATTTGTGTACATGATTTTCCATTGGCCAGATTTTGGTGTGTTAGTTGTTGGGTGAAGTTTGGCATTACCCCTGTGCATCGTACTGTGCAAATTATTACAGGTGGTGCTTACAGGTTTTACAGTTTTATCTAACATTAGGATAAGCTTTCAGGGTTACTGCATTTGTTGTTGACTGATTGTTTCTGCTCTTACCTCCTTGTTCTTTCATCCGTGGTTCTTCTTTTTAGGCAGGAAGGGCCCAGCCACCCACCCCCATCCCCAACCACCCCCTACACTCCTTTATAAGGTACCACAGTTGTGACATTTCCTGTGGCAGAGCAGGAAGGGGCATCAGTGTGGCCTCCACAAGATGATCTCATTTACAGGGCACTAGTAATTTAACTTGTTATAACAAGTTAAACAAAGCACAATTAAACCATTACTTGCATTTTTTTCCTTCTAATTACTCTGACTAGGTTACAAACCCAGCAACTTATTTGGAATGGATTTCATTAACTGCAGGTACTGTGGAACAATTTTCAGAAGGACAGTCTTACAGGATTTAGGACACTGTCACATGCTGGGCCTTTGGAGATCTTAGGTCTCAGCTCTGGGCAGCATGGGCAGAGATTGCACTCCTCAAATTTCATATTGAAGAGGAAATACATTATAAGAACCACCCGCCATTTCCCCAGCATCCAACAGAAAACCTCGACCGCCCAGGGTAGTTGGTCCAGGAGGTTGGCAGGTGGTTAGGAGGAGCAAATCAGGTGCCCCATCACTCTCTGCTCTCCAACACATTACCTCCAAAACCATATAAACACTACAAACAGGTATCTGCCTCTATCTCTGAAATCAAATAAAGAGGCAGAAGACACTGCAGAGCAGGACACTGCGACAGGAGCTAGCACAACAATACTCACCCAAATCAGGAACCAAAACTAAACAAGCACAAAGGAAATCCAAAAACTTCTGATCATAGGAGACTCCATGATTCGGGAGTTGATACCCATCTCCAGCCAGGTGATGGTCAGATGTCTCCCAGGTACATCAGCATGGAGAGACACTGACCGCATTGCTAAAATTGTTCACAAAGCAGGAGAAACATTGATGTCCTAGTACACATAGGAACTAATGATCTCACCAGCCAGTCAGTTGTGGAGACCAAGGAACACCTGACTAGGCTGGGTGACAAACTATCATCTATTTCGTCCAGCATCTCCTTCTCTGAGATCCTGCCAGTCTGGGAGAAGGAGCAGATGGATGGAAGGTCAGAGAAGGGGAGATAGGGGAGCTAAACACGTGGCTCAAGGACTGGTGCCAGGAAAAAGGACAGATTTGTAGGGAACTGGCAACAGTTCTGGGAGCGAAAGTTCTTAAATTTGATGGACTGCATCTGACTAAAGAGGGAGTCAGTGCATTGGGGCAGAAGTTTGGCGTCTTTGCAGAATATTTAAACTAGCAAATGGGGAGAGGGTGCAGCACCCCATCGTCGAATGGGAAGAACACCCCTCCTCAGCTAGTGGTCAAACAGGAATTCAGCGTGTTTGCCATTCATTTGCATCACCAGGTAAGAAAAAGGTTTGTCTCCCCATACGATGCACAGGGGTAATGCCAAACTTCACCCAACAACTAACACACCAAAATCTGGCCAATGGAAAATCATGTACACAAATGCTCACAGCCTGAAATAAGATCCCAGACCTGCAGGCAATAATGTCAGAGCTAAACTGGACATAGTAGCAATTAGTGAGGCGTGGTTTACCAGTAACCACACTGGGAGACTTCAGTACCTGGCTATGTATTGTTCCAGAAGAGACCGAGGTGCAAAAGGGGCCCTGATGTTAATGAAAATATCAAAGCTACAGAAATTCAGAATACACATAAGGAGCCAGAAGAACTGTGGGTCACCCTGAAACAGGAAATGGGACAGCCATAAGAACTGGGGTTGTCTACAGGCCCCAGACCAGAGGGAGGACATATACATTACTGTTAGAAGATATACAAAACATGACAGCTAAAGGGAGGTTCTGATAATGGGAGACTTCAACATGCCAGATACAGATTGGTCAATACCAGCAGGAACATCTGCCAGAACTAGACTCATAGTGGATTCCCTGCACAGGAGGGCCTCAAACAACTGGTACAGCAACCCACAAGAGACAGGGCTATCCTAGATCTAGTACTGACTAACAAAGAAGGGATCACAGATCTCCAGGTAGAAGGTCACCTGGGGGCCAGTGACCATCACATGGTATGGTTCAATTTGGCTACTACATCTAAATCATCCCATTCCAAGGCAAAAATATGGGACTTCAGAGGAGCTGACTTTGATAAGATGGCCAACAGAGTTAAGCTAGGCCTGGCAAAAGAAACACAGGTGAGGAGGTACAGGCAAAGTGGGCAAGCATTAAGGATACAATACTTGAAGCAACATCCCATTGTGTTAGACAGAAAAGGAAGTGCAAAGAAGAAGAAAACCACTTTGGTTCTCAAATACAGTAGCAGAAAAGGTCAGAGCCAAAAGGCTGGCCTTCAGAAAATATAAGGAACACAGCGGGATGAAGATAGGGAGGCATACCAAACTGCCCTAAGGGAAGCAGGTAAGGCAGTAAGGCAGGCAAAGTCCCAAACTGAGGAAACACTAGCACGTAACAGTAAAAGAAGGTGACAAGACTTTCTATAGATACATTAGTGAAAGGAGAAAGTCCAGAGGGGTATTGCTAAGCTTAATGGAGAAAAGGGAGCATGTGAGGAGGAGGACCCTGTAAAGGCATCTATCCTAAATAGATACTTTTGCTCAGTATTTACTGAAGAGAAGGTAGGGCAGGGCCCACAGCTCAGCATCATGGACACAGGGGAGGGAGGTAGCACTACTCCCTTCACAAAAGAAAGGGTCCTACAAGAGCTTGCTAAGCTCAGGGTGGATAAGGCAATGGGACCTGATGGCATACATCCCAGGGTACTTAAGGAGTTAAAGAGGAACTAGCAGAGCCATTAGCAGAATTGTTTAGTGAGTCTCTGAGCACAGGAGAGGTCCCAGAAGACTGGAGAAGGGTTCATGTGATCCCACTCCACAAGAGTGGTAGCAGGAGGAGGCGGGAACTACAGACCGGTCAGTCTTACCTCAGTAGTGGGCAAGATTATGGAGGCACTCCTTAAGGAAAGGATAGTGCAACACCTGGAATCCATAGGGCACAGGATCCAAGACAGCATGGGTTTACAAAGGAAGGTCCTGTCAAACCAATCTCATAGATTTCTTTGACTGGGTAACCAGAGTGGTGGACCAAGGGAGCAGTTGATGTCGCTACCTTGACTTCAGCAAAGCTTTTGACACTGTTCCACATAGAAGATTGATAAATAAGTTAGGTAGGCTTGGGGTGGGTCAAGTTGGTCAACTGGGTGGCAAACTGGTTGACTGGCAGAAAACAGAGAGTGGTGGTAAATGGTATTCAGTCAGAAGAGATGCAAGTCACAAGTGGGTACCTCAGGGATCAGTCCTGGGGCCAGTCCTATTCAACATCTTCATTAGTGACCTCGCAGATGGACTAGAGGGTAAGGCTTGTCTGTTTGCAGATGACACCAAGATCTGCAACAGAGTAGATGATCCAGATGGGGTGGGCAGAATGAGAAGAGATCTGGATAAACTAGCAGAATGGTCAGAAGAGTGGCAACTGGGATTTAATGCAAAGAAGTGCAAAATCATGCACATAGGGAAGAGAAACCCTGATGCCACTTATAGGCTGGGAGGAGTTGCTAGCAGTCACAAAGGAAGAAAGAGACTTGGCATCATCATCACTGATGACCTAAAATCATCCAAGCAGACCTCCAAAGCAGTAGGTAAGGCTAGGGGGTGTTAGGGTGTATTAGTAGGGGTATCACAAGTCATAAGAGGAGGTAATAATCCCTCTGTACAAGACATTGGTTAGGCCCCATCTGGAGTACTGCGGCAGTATTGGAGGCCACACCTTCACAAGGACATTAACAAATTGAGGCAGTCCAGAGAAGGGCAACCAAAATGGTGCAGGGACTGCATCAGAAGACATATGAGGACAGATTAATGGAGCTCAATATGTATACCCTTGAGCAAAGGAGGAGAGAGGTGATATAATCGAGACATTTAAACACCTTAAGGGCATAAACAAGGTGAAAGAGTCTAACATGTTTAAATATAAGAAAATAGCAGGACAAGAGGACACAGCATGAGATTAGAGGAGGCCGATTAAGGGGAATGTGAGGAAATTATTTTTCACAGAAAGGGTGGTAGATGCATGGAATGGCTTACCACAAGAAGTGGTAGCTATGAATACAGTGCAGGGCTTCAAACAGGCATGGGATAGGCATAAGGGAGCAATACAAATGACTATGAATAGATGGTCACTGACAGAGCAAGGCAGATGGCACATTTATAAGGTAGAAAAGGAAATGGGCAGACTGGATGGAGCCTTGGGTCCTTATCTGCAATCAACTTCTATGTTTCTATGTTTCTATGTTTCTATGTTTTGTTGTTGTTAGTCCCCCATTGTGTACTCTTCTCCTAGGTTTTTGTTTCCCAGGTGCATTACTTTGCACTTTGCATTGAATCTAAGCTGCCATACTTTTGACCATTCCTCCAACCTTGCCAAGTCCTTCTCATGCTTTCCACCCTCACTTGCATATCAACTCTGTTGCAGATCCTTGTGTCATCTCCAAAGAGGCATACCTTCCTTTCAGTCCCTCTGCAATGTCACTTATAAAGACATTAAAGAGGACCAGCCCCAGTACTGAAACTCATGGCTCACTAGTAACCTCCCTTTCTTCAGAGTGGACTTTTGTTTACTAATACCTCTGCATCTTTTTGTCCAGCCAATTTTTAGTTGGCTACCACGCTGGGACCCACTCCCAGGCTGGCTAACTTGTTTATTAATCTTTGTGTGGGACTGTGACAAATGCCTTGCTAAAGTATAGGTAGGCCATGTTCACAGCCCTCCTGGTCTACTACTTTGTCTCCCAGTCAAAGAAATATATTAGATTCATCTGACATGACCTTCCCACTGTGAATCCATGCTGCCTTGGTCCTGTGCCCCGCTGGCCACTAGGTTCTCAACTATTCTTTCTTTCAGAAATGATTCCATCATTTTCCCTACAAGTGACATCAAACTAACAGGTCTATTGTTTCCTGCCTCTGCCTTACTCCCACTTTTGTGAAGGAGAGTCACATCCATACTCCTCCAGTCCTCAGGTACCATGTCCTCCCTCCCGTGATTTGTTAAAAAGGGTAGTCAGTGGTGTCACTAGTTCTCCTTAGTTCCTTTAGAATTCTGGGATGGATCCTGTCGGTCCCATTGCCTTGTCCACCTTCAGTATTAGGAGTTTTTCAGAACCCTTTCTTCTGTGAATGGACTGGTATCGACTCCCTATCCAGAGTAATTCTATTGTTTGGTTTAGGTGCGTTCCCTCCCTCCTCTTATTTTGTGAATACTGAACAAAAGAATTTGTTCAGTATCTCTGACTTTCACTGTCACCCTCTGCCCACCCCTCTCCCTTTATTAAGTCTCACTATCCCTCCCTTGGTCTTTCTTTGCTCACTAATTTATCTATAAAAGGTTTTATCCCCCTTCTTAACTGAGTTAGCTATCTTTCCTCAGTTTGGGCCTTTGCTATTCTGACTGCCTTCCTTCTTCCTTCTGTTTTAACTGGCACAGTTCTCTGTCCTTCTCCTTCTGTGATTCTTTATACTTTATGAATGCTATCTTTTTCTCCCTAACCTTCCTCACCACCTCTTTTGAGAACCATAATATATTACACCACTATAATATATATTTTTTGCAAAACTTTGTTAATGTACAAGTTAGAATAACTTAATGCCACAAAGTAGGAAAATGTGGTGTTAGGATTTCTAACCCTAATGCCCCACCACCACCCCAAGCAGCAAAAGGAGAAAATATTAGGGCTTTGTGTTTCTGGAGTCTTGGTGAATCAGTGGTGAGGTCTTCCTTGGGGTTGTCAACTATAATGGCCACCCATTCTGTGAACAAACAATGTCACATTACCTCCTTTCTTCACACAGGGCCCTGGGTGAAGAAAGATACAACAAATTGTGTTGGCAACTTTTGGTGAGGCATACTTTCTTTGAAGAGTGCATCATAATGAGGCAGGGGCTTGAACTGTACCTTGTGCATCAGATTGGAGGCTATGGCTGGGGCAAGGGTGAACATTAGGTTGACAACCACCAAGGAATACCCACCACTGATTCATCAAGACCGGAGGCCCAAAACCCTAACTTTTTTCCTTTGCTGCTTGGGGGCTGGAGGTGGAGCCTTAGGGTTGGAAACCCTAACACCACATTTCCTACTTTTGTGGCATCAAGTTTCCTAACTGGTGTATTAAAGTTTTTGCAAATAATTTCCTTTATTTTGAGCTATAGTAGTTGATTTGTAGCTTCATTTGTGCAGGTCCTTTGGGACCTGCATGAGCAGATTCAAATGTCTTGTACAAAAGAGGCTCAGTCCACCTAAATAAGTGCAGGGCCCATAAATTGCATGCCTTGCAGTTTGGTGAATGACAGATGTGAAGAATTCATGGGGATGTTCTGGGTTGTGGAAGTGCAGGACCCTGTGGCTCTTGCACTTCTGTGTGGCCACAGCTACAGATGCATAGGACAAAGAGTGAATATGTCAATCTGTCAGCCAATGCACAGGGCCCTCTGCCACCCCAGATAGGGAGAGATGCAGGCCCTATGCCAAGAGGACAATTGTCTTTACTATATGGTTCACAAGTCAGTGCTGACAACCCTGCACCTTTCATTCCTCTGATTGGGGTGCTACATAACAGCACCATCCCCATACCCTCACCCATTCAGCTGTGTCATTGAGCTCACCTCCAAACTTAGCTCACCAGCATGGGATCACAAAGCATACCTGTCAGGGTCAAGAGTGGCACTACACACAAAGTTTGTTAACAATTATATTTGTTTTCTCAATTTTGACCCAAAATTTTCAGGATAATTATTTTATGTTTCACCTATGAACACTACATGTACCATTTATAGTATACTAGCTGAAATGTCATTTCACACCAGAAGTGCAAAATGCATCTCATCCAGGATTTAAAAATAGCACGCCACATTTATGAAGCGGTGTGGAAAAATGGTTATGCTAAAAGTGTGGAGTCAAAATAGTGAAAATTAGTGATGTTATGAGTGAACATTGAAGCACTGCAATATTCACTCATATCCTGGCATTTTACCATATTTGTAGACCAAATTGTTAGCATAGCATTTATTACCCCACCTCAGGAACACCATGCTGAGAATTTTCAGATCCCTGCTGAAACATCATTCCATGGCATTGAAATATCATTCCACAATACAGTTTGGCCTGGATTTGAAACACGACAGCTGTCACGTTCATGAGGTGATGTTAAAAAATGGCTATGTTGAAAAGTTGTGGTCAAAATATATAAAATTACCAAAGTTACAAGCAAGCACAGTAAAATTTCAATGTGTGTGCTTACGTTTGCCATTTTCACATATTTTACCTCAAACTTCAACATAGCCTTTTATGACCTTACCTCACAACAAGGATGGAGAAAATGTTCAAATCCTACCTGAAAGGTGATTTCCAAGCGACCACAAAATCTCCTTCTGAGCTTAATTTGCAAATTCCACTGTCACTGAGCATAAGGTGCGGTCCCAAAAGGCCATGTTGAAAAGTTGGGGTCCAAATATGCAAAATGATAAAGTTATGCATCAAAGCTGAAAACCCCACTGCTGTACATTGAACTGCACTTACCCTACTTTTCATATTGCAGTTGACAGTTCCAGTAGCAAGACGTATCTTCCATCAGAGATTTGATCTATGCCCTGTGACCTGTTGAGGTGAGTGAGGTGAAGTGGGGTATACTGGGGAGATGAGGTGGTGGGTGATGAGTGGGAGGTGGGGTGGGTGGGTCATATTGGGGAGGGAACTGTTTTTTTTTGCAGCTTTAAGAAAAAAAAATCTAGGGACCATTTTCTTTGTTTGAGGCAGGGACAGAGATTGGATTGTGGGGTGCCACTAGTCACCAGGGAAAGACAAAATATTAATGTGGATGGTGATTGGAGGGTGGGGGTGACACTATAGACCAGGAAAAGAAAAACTTAATGGAGGTGGCGATTGGATGGTGAAGGATGCCACTAGACACCAAGGGAAAATAAAATAATTATGGTGATGGTGATTGGAGGTTGGGGCTGCCACTAGACACCAGGGAATTATAAATAATTGACAAGGGTGGCAATCAGAGGTGGGGTTATCACTAGACACCAGTGAAATATTAAGTCATTAAGGAATGATGATCAGAGGGTGGGGTGCAATTAGGCACCAGGAATGATTAAATCACGAAGGGGACAGCAATCAGAAGGTGGAGGGTGCCACTGAAACCAAGGAAATGGCATCCCACTTTTCTCACTGCAGCCTGCGCAGCACTAGTTCCCGCTCGGAGCAGAAGTCAAGAAAGTCCCACTGTTCTCATACAAAACCCCATTTTAAAATTTGATTTTCTTTTCCTTTGGTTGTTAAATAACGCTTTACAGTTAAATTATTTTTACACGTAAACATTATACAATTTCACCTGATTCTGTTAAAAAGCAGTTATAAATGTCCTTAATTTGGTATGTGCAAAGAATGTAGTGCATCCTTGAGTCCAGGAAATGTCCAGGTATTTCACAGTAGAAACCTTACAGTGCTCTGGAGAATGTCTCCCAGAATCCCCCAAAACCATATCTATGAAGATGGAAGAAAATTACACCAAGTCCCACTGAAAAATTTCACACAGCATCATTGTTGTAAACACAGTACAAGCTGACAATGGATGAAAGCTGGGGCAGTGATGGTCAGATTCTCTATTTGCTTTGCTCGCAAGTTTCGTGGGTTCTTAGAAATGTAGAACATAGAAACATAGACTTTGACGGCAGATAAGGACCGCTTGGCCCATCTAGTCTGCCCATTTCACCTCCACAGGATAGGGCGCAGATCCTAGTTAACCAACAGCCTATTTCTTCTACCCCCACAAGAATTGCCTTATGTCTGTCCCATGCATTCTTGAGTTCTCCCACAGTTTTAGACCCCACAACCTCCTCAGGAAGGCTGTTCCATGCATCCACTACCCTGTCTGTGAAATAATACTCTCACATTGCCCCTGAACCGTCCTCCTTCTATCTTTAAATTGTGTTCCCTTGTTTTGCATGTCTCTTTTTCTGAAAGATGCTACCTCTTGGACTTTGTTGATTCCACTGAGGTACTTAAAACTTTCTATCATGTCCCCTTCTCCTTCTTTCCTCAAGGGTATACATAAAAGAAAACTTCCAGGACTCCGATTGATCAGTGAGTGCTTATTGCAGTGAGGTTCTCAAAGCACAACCTCATAGTTTCAAGTCCAAGAATACAGATGATCACATGCTACAATGGATAACCAACCACAGCCTCCCTTACCAAAATGTTTGATTTACAATTTACAATGTGTCCTTATTCCTGTAGGGAGTGCTGGACTATTTGAACAGTGGCTGTAGGACCACCACAACCATATAACTTACAGCTGCATATCAGACAATGATAAGGGACACTTTTCATTCAGGGCAGCAGAGTAACCAGACAACATTTTAGCCTACAGAACTACAGTAGATGTATTTGTAGAATATGCACTTTCTATACAAACCATGCCATTCTCAAAGTTCTCATAAAGGCTTAAAACTGAATCAAGAAGCCTGAGCTGTAAACAAGGACTAGGAGATCATCAAATTTAAAACCAGCGGACTTGCATTCATACTGTTAGTTAAGATATAGATTTCAGTTAACAGGCCAGTACACTGTTTTTTTCTGAGACTGCAACAGAATTTCAGTTTATATGGGCTTTCAAAACTCATGGAATATTTTCATTCATCAGCAAAAGGGTCAACTTAAAAACAAATAAACAAAAAAAAAAAAAAACTTAAGAACACCATTCCCAAAAAGGTTAAAATTTGCACAGCAGAATAAAATACTGTTTAGAGAGATAATTTCATACACACTGCAGTCACACACAGTATATTATGTACCACTGTAAGCCACACCACTTGGTCTGTTTATCTTTTTTCTGTGAAAGATTCCTGTTTAGGTAACAAGTGATGTTCTCCTTGACTAAACAAGTGGTAATGGGGATCTTTCACCAACTGACCAGACAAAATATCATGTTACCTTAAGTCAGGGTCTCAAAATTCAAAAATAGTCCATAGAGTCGAATCAAGCCCTTTAAGTAAATAAAACTAGTTTATGAAATACGGGTGTTGCTTTTATTCTGTGGTTGTCTATGCAACGATATGGAATATAAAATGATTTTAATATTCGTACCAGGTGCAGACACACATTCAAAATATTAAGGGCACTTTAATAATACAAGTATTTCTGACACACAGAGGCATTGGGAACAGTTACAAATCTTCAGTTTAATCCTTGGACACTAAATTATAAGTGGGAATGGAAGGAACTATTGAAATGGAAGATCTATTTTTATGTAGCTTTTAGCACATCTACCCCATGAAGCAAAACCTCTTTATAAACATTGTCTGACACACACTTGATACATATTAATACATATTTTTAAATAATGTTCTCAGTGCTCATTCCTAAAATGTTCCTTTACTACAAATCCATCCAAACATCAGTAAGCAGAGCAGTCTTTGTTTTATACATTCACAACTGGGTACACCATCTGTTCTGTGGTGGTAAGGGGGTAAGGAGACTGCAGTTGCGGTAACCACCTTGTAGTCCATCTAGGAAAGGTGGTGTGGGGTCACTGCTACAGAATCATACTGAACAAAGATAGCTCATGTACAGCTGCCACAGCTGCAGAAAGTAAGTAATGTCTGTTCCTTCTTCTTCCGTAGTTCAGCTGCATTACTTATTGTCACACAATGCAAAACAAAACAAAAATAGTTTCTAATTTTAAAGGGATTGAAATTCCCACTTCAGTTTTCTGCACTGTGGAGTGAGCACAGTCACAATCTACATCTAGCCCACACTAGCCATATTTGTTATTTTTGGATTGACAGATACAAGGGATCTAATGTGCAAGATAGTATCTTGGATGGGCGAGCATGCAGTTCTGTGCAAAATGGGAAGCAATTACAGAGTTTACATTTAGCAAAACATTGACACTGCTTCTGACTTACAAGACAACTGGCAGGAGCACTGAAACTGTGAAACTGACATGATCGCTGAGACAACACTAGGAAGCAGTCTTCATGAACATTAGTTAACCAAATCTCCCACCAGAATCACTCAACCACACTGTCGGTAGCTATTACTGAATCTTTAACCACTAGTGTTACCACAGCATGCATGTCATTTTCACGGCTTCAGTGCTCCTGCTGGTCGGCAGTGTCATTGAATGAAAGATATTAGCTAGCTACCTGGAACACCCTGAGTGTCTCTGCTAGTAGATGCCTTTCTCTTGTGCTGCTCATTATGAAATATAGCAACCTCAATTAACTGAAACCCTGTAAGGGGTTTTACTGTGCTGTGGATGCAAGAACTGTCCCTGGTGTGGCACAATCTGGTAGCCCACTGACAGTTGAGTACTAAGAAGTTGGTTGATATGTTGACATACATTATTCATAGCCCTTCAGCCAGACGACAGTCTGAGACTTAAAGGGGGTCCTCTTGTACCAGAGTTGCCACTGGAACCAGAGCTGGTAGCTGTACTGGGCTGGTGAGAGGAGGACCATCAAGAGGTTCTGGCACTGGAAATCATGGGATAATCTCCATTAGACATTTGCCCCAGAGACTTGGATCTGTGGAGGCTTCTATTTGGGACCAGACATCTGAAGCAGCCTGTAGCCACCAGGGAAACCATGATGATGAAGGCAATGAGGACAGAGACAACAATAAGGAAAGGCATGTAGATACTATATACACTGCAGCACCATCCTTGCTGGCAGGATCCCTGCCTTGTTTGGTGCCCTGCTGCTCTCATTGTCACAGACCCTTGGTTAAGCCTGGCCTCAGTGTTGGCACAGAAGTAGTGCAGGCGCATATGCCACAGCAGATCATCATCAGCATAATTTATCAGCGCACTTTCTTATTGTAACTCAAGGTGCTTTACATAGCAAAAAAAGCACAAGATTATAACATACAATCATACCAACATATAATACAAGTATTATAAAGTTAAAATGGGTTAACTAACTATCCACTATAAATGCCTGATTAAACAGAATGTTTTAATTGTTGCTTAAAATTTCTAGGGAAGGGGAGTCCCTGATAAAGCGAGGGTTGGGCGCTAAATGAAAAGCCCAAGCACCAAAGGTCCCTCAGTAGACAGGTGTGGGTGAGTAGAGTGGCAAAAACACAGGAGATCTTGCAAGTAACCAGGCCCCCGCCCGTAGGGCTTTATGGGTCAGCAAACTGACCTTGAAGGTGATCCACCACCTAACAAGCAGCCAGTGCAGAGGTAGCACAGGTGTAATATGACATGATTTAGGAAGACCTTTCAGCAACCTTGCCACTACATTCTGCACTAGCTGCTGGAGGTGGATATCAACTCGTTGCCCTAGGTAGAGAGAGTTACAGTTATCCAGCCTTGAAGTCATGAGAGCATGGACCAGTGATAGGAGATCACTCTGAGAACAAGATGTTTAATCCAGGTGAGATTTCTTAGATGGTAATATGCACCTGGACCACAGCCGACACCTGAGACTTAAGTGTCAGACTGCAGTCCATAAAGACACCAAGATTTCTCACTCCAGCAGAGGTAAGGAACAGTGAGTCTCCAAGCACCAGCCCAGAGGCCTGACCAGATTGCAACCTCATCCCCCAGGTGATTAGGTCCCACTCCAGTACCTCTGTCTTGTCTGATTCAACTTCAGCCGGTTGGCTTTCATCCAGTCTTGGATCTCAGAAAGGCATTGATTAAATATCGACACCACCTCTTACTGTTGGGGCATGAAAGACAGGTATAGGCAAGGCAAGGCAAATTTTATTTCTAGCGTGCCCATTCCCAGAGGCTCCGAGTGCCTAACAATGAGAACAGTACAAATAATGAAAACAAAGCAATAAAATAACAACTAAAGAATTCATACTCACAGCTTTCTAAAATTACAAATTACTCACATGGTCGGGTGAAGAAAATTATTCCCCAAAGGCTAGGCAGAAGAGGTGGGCCTATAGGCTTCATTTGAACACCTCAACAGAGGAGTCTACTGGACTGTTGGTTGTAATGAGTTCTACAAGGTCGATCCAGTGACACATTAAAGGTGTGGTCACCCAATGTCTTGAGCCAAACTCTGGAAATATCCAAGCGGTCCCTTGATGAGGAGCAGAGGGAGTGGTTAGAGGTTGCAGTCATCAGGAGCTCAGTCATATAGCCAGGACCCAGTCCATATAGGGCCTTAAGGTGAGCAAGCCCACATTAAAGGACCCTCCAATTGATAGGCAGCCAGTGCAGAGCATGCAGGACTGGGGTCACATGATTGGACCTAGAAGGCCCATCAGTAATAGAGCCACCATGTTCTGCACCAGCTGCAGTCTGCTGAGGGTCCCTACCATGACCATGAAGTAAAGAGAATCACAGTAGTTGAGCCTAGAGGCAGCAAAGTGTGTACTAGTGTCAGCAGATCTTCAGGGAGAATGAGGGCTTGATCCTGGCAATGTTCCGTAAGTGGTAAAAACACTTTTGATAACAGAAGACAACTAACCTTTGAATGTCAGTCTGCTGTCCAGGATCACACCAAAACTGAGCACCCTCGGGAGGCCACCAATGGAGCAGATGCTAGAAAAGTCCTGTGTTGGCTCTAGGTGTCTACTCATCATGCCTGTAACCAGCTCAGTCACCAGCTCCTTGCTTTTGTCTGGGTTCAGTCGCAACCAACTGGAGGACATCCAGTAACTGATTTTAGCCAGACAGGTGCTAAGTGCATCTACAGCATCAGATGTTCTGGGTGCAAATGACAGATACAGCTGGGTATCATCTGCATAGCAGTGAAACTCCACACTGAACTGCAGAATGATCTCACCCAGAGGCAGCATGTACACTGCTAACAACATCAGTGACAAGATCGAGTCCTGGGGCATGCCACATGATAGGGGCATTGGGGAGGAGGAGAATTCCCATCACCACCGCTGCACTCTACTAGAGAGATGGGACTCAAACCATTTGGTGACAACACTGGTGAGTCCACAATACTCCAAAGCTGATTGAGCAGCACAAAGTGATCCACAGTGTGAAAGGCTGAGGAGAGATTGAGGAGAACAAGAATTGACTTGTCTCCTCATCTCTAGGCCTGAGCAGATCATTTGCACCTAACTAATGCTGTTTTCATACTGTGTGTATCCTGAAAATGTGACTGGAATGGCTCATACATATCAAAGGACACAAGGTGATCTTTGAGCTGTTTCTTAACAATCTTGCTCAAAAATGGCAGGTTGGAGACTGAACAGTAATTCACCAGGATGTCTGGGTCAAGAGATTGTATCTTCAGGAGGTGTCTCACCAGTGCTTCCTCAAAGCCACTGGGACAATCTCTCCACCATTGAACACCTGGCAATCCTGGCAAATACTGGGCCAACAGTCCCAGCACAACTCATTAAGAAAAGTGTCTGGGATGGGTCCAGTTCACAATAAGTGTGCTACAGCTCTGAGATCACCTCAATGACCTCCGCCACCTCCATTGGTTTAAGCTCCTCCCAAATCGACTGAGTGACTCCATTCTTCCCAGACGACCACTGCGAGGCAACAGTTTCCTCACAGATGGAATCTCCGACCAAATGGAAGACATCCCGTCAGAAAAAACAGAGCAAACTCTTCACATAAAGTGGATGAAAAGTCTTTGGCCATAGACAGGCAGGATAGAGAAGCCTATCCACAGTCCAAAAAGTTGAGAAGGTCTGTTTTCTCTGCCACAATTTCCTGGACAGGAATTCTGCCTTCTTGGAACTGCTTCCTGGTACTCACCATAGTGAGCACACAGGAACAGTTTGTCGACCTCCACAGGGTCTTCCGCCAGCAGTGCTCTAATTTCTGACCCTTTATCTTCATCGCCTTGAGATCCCCATCAAACCAGAGGTATCTCAAGTAAGAAGATCTGGGTTGTATACAGACTGGAGCAATGACATCCAGTGCCTCGGATACTACCCTGTTATAGGTAGCCACTGTCTTGCTGGCGCCATTCGCATAAGCTGCATCAACTCTAGAGAGGTCCCCTAATGCCAGTAGTGCCTCAGGGGCAAACCACTTAAAGGGTGGTAGCTGGCCATCTCCATAGGGAAGGACTTCGGGGTCCCAAACATGAACTTCACGGTGCAATGTCAGACCATGAGACCTGATCAATCTTAAGGCTATCAACCCTCAGTACCAAGTTGGAACACCAGATCTACCATGTGACCACGCCAGGGTCGCAGAATCAGTCACTTGTGCTAGACCCAGCGATAACATCAATTGGAGGAGGTTATAATCGAAATGTGAGGATTCATCATCAACCCAGACTGAGTTGAGAATCATCTGCACAGCAGGGAGAACTCAGCCCATATCATCTTATAATCTCTCCCAGTGGCAGCATATACACCGCAAACAGCATGGGGGACAAAATGGATCTCACAGGATCCCACATTGCAGGGTCATGGAGCTGAGGAAAAATCCTGACACCATCCTTTGCATCCTGCCAGTGAGAAAAGATCAAACCAATTGAGGACTGTGTCAGTCAGTCCACAACAAACCTGCAGGCACTTCAAAAGTACCCCATGGTCCAGAATGTCAAATGCAGCAGAGATAGATTTGGAGAATAAGAACAAAATAACTTTCTTGATCCCTCACCACCAGGAGATGATTCAGCACCCAAACAAGGGCAGTCTTGGTGCTACGCCCTTCCAGAAACCTGACTGGAAAGTCGTAGATGCAGTGGGTTGACAAGTAGGTCTCTAGTTGACTGGCCACCACCCTCTCAATAACCTTCCCACAAAGGGAAGATTAGAGACAGGTCTGTAATTAGCCAGGCAGTCTGAGTCTAGCGATTTTTTTCAAAAGGGTTCTCACCACTGCCTCCTTCAGCAGCTCTGGAAAGACCCCAGTCACCAGAGAACACCAAACTATCCTGACTAGGTTCAGGTTGATGACTTCAACGCACCCCACAAGGAGGTGGGATGGACCAGGATCCAACTTACAGTAGGCTGGTCTCACTGGTCTCATCTCCTGGATGACACTCATGGCATTTACAACAATCAACTGACTGAAGTCAGACCAGACAATCTGATTGCCTAGGACTTAAGACTGTTCACTGCACGCTCCTTTGGAGCATGATGGTGGCAACCTTATCAGCAAAAACAGAGCAAACTCATCACACTTTAATTGTGAAAAAGTTCCTCTGGACCAAAGACAGGCAGGATTACACAGCCTGTTGACAGTGCAGAAGAGTTCAGCTGGTCTAGTAGTTGCTGCAGCAATCTCCTTGGACAGGAACTCTGCCTTCTACAGAAGATTTGCTGATTGATAATCCCAGTAATGGGACATCAATATAAGTTTATCATCCACTGATCCAGATCTTTGCCAGTGTTGCTCTAACTTTGACCCCTCATCTTCATCTCCCTGAGTGTCCCATAGAACCAGGGAGACCTCTGTTAATGAAGTGAGGGGTCAAAAACAAACAGGTGTGATGGAGTCGAGGGGCTCAGTAACAGCCTTGTTATAAGCTATAACAAATTCCCCAGCTCCTTGCACACATCCATCATACCTGGATAGGTGCAGTACTGCCATCAGACCCTGTGGGGTCAAACCCCTTAAAGGGCATTACTGGATCATCTCCATTGGGAAAGGTCTATTGAGGGGCAGGCCAACCAGAATCTCATTGTATGGTGGTCTGACCAAAAGACTGGTTCCACCATAAGGTCGATGACCTCCATTCCCAGCAGGAAGATGAGGTCAATGAATGGCCCTGTATATGGGTAGCAGAGAGTAACAACCTGGGTTAGACCAACAAAGACATCAGTTGGAAGAAGTTCTGACCAAATTGCGAAGTTCATCATCAACTCAGGCATTAAAGTCACCCAGAATAATCCATCTGGCTGACTCCAGCACCTGTTTGATGATGAAGCCCGTGACTTCCTGCAGAAATTCCCTCCTATCTCCGGAGGCCAGTAGATGAGAAGGATCTTGTAACATACACCTGCAGCCCATTGAGCAGCTACACATTTGAAGAATATTGTTGTTCCTACTGAGAGGGCCATGAGATTCCAGAATGATTTAAAACAAATTGCAACACCTCTACCCCTCTGATCCTTTCTTGGGCAGTGAATCACTGAGTACCCAGCTGGAATAGCTGATTCCAAAACTGGACCAGCTTTTTCTTCCAGCCAGGTCTCAGTGATGCAAGCCAGATCAGCTGTTGAAACAAGATCGGCAATAATTGCAGTCTTGTTTTTAATATACCTGGCATTGTTCATCACTGCCTGAGAAGGACAGGCAAATGGGGCTGGTCCAAATACCTGCCCACTAACCATGGAGCCCTTGGGTATGGGCACAAGGCAGGGGACTCCATTCCAGGTCCAATTTCATCCAGGGTACCTCCTGGTTTTCATCACCCCAATCCACCCATCCCTCCATAGACCCCACCAGCCTCCATTTTCTTCCCTTAGGAGCTATCCCAGAGCCCTGCATTTTCTGTAGACTTCAGCTGGCAGTGGTGCACAGTCGAAGGGTAGAGACTGTAGAGCCTAGATGGAAAATAACACCTCAATCAGGACTCCCTCATCTGGCACAAATTATAGTATTTATAGTGATTATCCTAGAAAGATACACAGTTTGTACACCCAACTTAAAATAAACCCTCACACCCATACACCTCAAACTCAAGTACACACTACTTTCATCCACATTCTCACCACTCACTCAGTCACTTCAAACTTTACCTACCACCCACCTCTCAATAATAAAATCCAAAGACCAATTTTGTAGAAAGTGGACAAGTGGAACACCCTGCCAGAGGAAGTGGTGGGGCTGAAACAATCACGGGATTTAAGAATGCATGGGATAGACATAAAGGAATTCTGGAGGTCAGGGTAAGGGCAACAGACTTCTAGGAAAACAAGCTGAACTTACAAGCTCAAATGGGCAGACCTTGTGGGCCATAGGCCCTTATCTACCGACACTGTCTATAGTATCTATGTATCTATGTATCTATGAGAATGCAAGTCTATAAAGCGGCCATTTGGCAGGTGTTAGTTCAGATTTACACAACAAAATTACTGCCTTATCAAAGGGTAATTTCCTCTCACAGGAGGTATCCCTTCAGATACGCTACAGATTCCATGGGCAACAGGACTAAAGTATTCAGCAATGTTCAGGCACAGCACAAGGCTCTCACTTTCTGTGATTTTATGAGTCAGATCCGCATCTTAGGACACTTCAACTCTCTTACTATCAAAGTTTCCTCTGGGTCTGATAGAACTTGAAACAAAGCTCATTATGCCATATTTACCATTTTGATTTTTAAAGCTGGGTTACAATCAGCAGTCTGAATCCTTATATTGTTGCAACTCAAGCTCACTTGCAATAAAAAGCAGTGCTAATTTAAGTCATGCACACTGTTAACTAGGCAAAGTTCAAATACTTCTCTCCTGAAATAGTGTTAAGTCCAGACTCACCTCCTACCTCTGCAGGACAGTGAAATAAGCTATCCTTTGGAAGCTTAATCTTTTGGTTTTCTTCTGTTTGAAAGCCTCGCTCCACATGGCGGCCTCTGCACTACAGGTGCAATATGGTGCTCCCTCTCCTTACTCATCCCCAGGAATGCACAACTGCACCACTGATCCAAAATCTTCTGGGTCAGAATGTCACCTCACCCTACAGGAAACTAGTCTGATAGAAAAATTATATGGCAAGTTGTGGGAGGCTCACCTCTCCCATTCCACTGACTGGTGCTCTGACACCGCCAACCAGGAGACTAAGATGATGTACCAGGAGATCTTCTCCATGGGCTCTCCTGCTATTCCTCAAGTTCCATGTCTGGCAGCGATCGCCAAATAGTGATCGCCTTTACAGTGATGTACATAGCGAAAACCAAAAGGGGATGTACACTCCCAGCGAGACAACACTAACAAAAAGAAATGTATTTATACAGGAAGCTGTGCCCCACACACCCTTGCAAGGGCTTCATCCCCCGCACTCCCCTTACTATGGATTCTCAACTCCAAGGGGTGCATGTTGGGGAGGGGAGAAACTTGTAAAAAATAAATTACCCCACACATAAAACACAAAATCTGTACCCCTCCACAGCCCCAAACTCTGCACCCTCCCTACTGTAACCAGCCTCCTCACCACCAGACCACATGGTCAGTTCGGCACCCTCAAACTGCACTACCTCCCAGACACCTTCCCTATCATCCTTCCTCTTCCATTCCCCCTGCTGTTCTTCCATTCACCCTGCTGTTCTTCCTCACTACCCTTTCAGGGTAGCTCACATAATAGGCTGAAATTGAGTCACTTATATCCAAGTCGCTCAATATCAGTCACCCTTTCACAAGATACCTATTCCTCATGGTCCCTTCTTGTTGTCTATCACAGCCAGCAACCATAGGCAGTAAGCAGGCTTCAAGATTTAAAATGTCCGCTTCAGCTATACAATATATGCTGCTCAGACTGTAGGTAAGAGTGCACCCTACGGACAAACTGTCTCAAAAACAATAAAGCTAACTCCTAGCACTTACTCACTTCAGTCCCTAACTATCCCACCCACCCTGCACCTACACTTAACTAAAATGTTATATTAAAATGCTCAGAGACTCTAAAATTAATTTTAAAATGTAGTGAATGCTCCCTCCTTCAGAGACAGCAGCCCAGTGTGGCAGTCATCAAGACAGAGAAGAATGTGAAGACAAATCCATGTCTATGTCTCACATGGTCGCTTCCTCACTGTTGATGGGCTCAGAGGACTGGCAGCCCTCATGCCATGTGCACTGTGAACAGCCATAGCAGTATCACTGCTGTCACCACCCGAGATGTGCAGCAAGAGCTGGAGGCAGGCACAGCTGAGCCACTGGAGGTCCCCTACTTGAAAGCTCCACCAGCAATAGCAACATGCACCGACCACAGTGTATATTATTAGCCATCCTCTCACACACTGCTGTAGCAGTGGAGGCTGTGCTGAAATAATGAAAGGGGGCCAGGGCAGTGGCTGTTTGCACAAAGTTGTCTTTGTCACTTAATCAACGGATTTGTAGGTAACCTGGCTGCAAAAGGAAAACCCATACATGCTGGGGATGACTTTACTGAAGAGAAACCTCCTTATAGTTTCAAAACAAACTTTGGAACAGTTTGTAGCTTGATCCACTGCTGCAGCACCACGTGTTGTGCTGGCTTCCAAAAGGGTTTACAGGAAAATAATACAGAGGTGATACAGACAAAAAAAATGCTAATTCTCCTCATTAAGTGCAAGATGATCTGTGCTCAGGTGCTCTTTCCCACTCAAACTCACTCAGCTTGCATCTGACTCCAATTTGAAAATTGAAATCCAGACTGAAACCATCAGTTTTTCTTATACATCAGAAAGGCTAGCGATGTGCCAACCCAAAGCAAATGCAGCTGTCAATCACTTCTTTCATTCGCAATCCAATACGTTGTGTATTTTACTGTTTTGCAATGATTCTAACACCTAAGTCCTCCTCAAGCCTCTGGGTTGGAAACTTTTTGTTTAAAATAAATCATACTTCATAGCGTTGCTTCCCAGTGCTGATCCACCTCCAAGAACAACAACAAATTATCAAGTCACAATAACTTGCACAGAAGAACCGCATTTTCACTCTAACATAAAAGTGTTTATTTCAGAGTCAGGCAACCAGAGGAAAGAGCACCTTACATAGAAACATAGAAGTTGACGGCAGATAAGGACCATAAGGCCCATCCAGTCTGCCCATTTCTTTTCTACCTTATAAATGTGCCATCGGCCTTTGCTCTGTCAGTGACCTATCTATTCATAGTCATTTGTATTGCTCCCTTATGCCTACCCATGCCTGTTTGAAGCCCTGCACTGTATTCATAGCCACCACTTCTTGTGGTAAGCCATTCCATGCATCTACCACCCTTTCTGAAAAGAATTTCCACACATTCCCCCTTAATCGGCCTCCTCTAATCTCATGCTGTGTCCTCTTGTCCTGCTATTTTCTTATATTTAAACATGTTAGACTCTTTCACCTTGTTTATGCCCTTAAGGTGTTTAAATGTCTCGATCATATCACCTCTCTCCTCCTTTGCTCAAGGGTATACATATTGAGCTCCGTTAATCTGTCCTCATATGTCTTCTGATGCAGTCCCTGCACCATTTTGGTTACCTTCTCTGGACTGCCTCAATTTGGTTAATGTCCTTGTGAAGGTGTGGCCTCCAATACTGCCAGGTACTCCAGATGGGGCCTAACCAATGTCTTGTACAGGGGATTATTACCTCCTCCATGACTTGTGATACCCCTACTAATACACCCTAACACCCCTAGCCTTACCTACTGCTTTAGAGGTCTGCTTGATGATTTTAGGTCATCAGTGATGATGATGCCCAAGTCTCTTTCTTCCTTTGTGACTGCTAGCAACTCCTCCCAGCCTATAAGTGGCTTCAGGGTTTCTCTTCCCTATGTGCATGATTTTGCACTTCTTTGCATTAAATCCCAGTTGCCACTCTTCTGACCATTCTGCTAGTTTATCCAGATCTCTTCTCATTCTGCCCACCCCATCTGGATCATCTACTCTGTTGCAGATCTTGGTGTCATCTGCAAACAGACAAGCCTTACCCTCTAGTCCATCTACTGAGGTCACTAATGAAGATGTTGAATAGGACTGGCCCCAGGACTGATCCCTGAGGTACCCACTTGTGACTTGCATCTCTTCTGACTGTATACCATTTACCACCACTCTCTGTTTTCTGCCAGTCAACCAGTTTGCCATCCAGTTGACCAACTTCTGACCCACCCCGAGCCTACCTAGCTTATTTATCAATCTTCTATGTGGAACAGTGTTAAAAGCTTTGCTGAAGTCAAGGTAGGCGACATCAACTGCTCCCCTTGGTCCACCACTCTGGTTACCCAGTCAAAGAAATCTATGAGATTAGTTTGACAGGACCTTCCTTTGTAAATCCATGCTGTCTTGGATCCTGCCTATGGATTCCAGGTGTTGCACTATCCTTTCCTTAAGAGTGCCTCCATAATCTTGCCCACTACTGAGGTAAGACTGACCGGTCTGTAGTTCCCGCCTCCTCCTGCTACCACTCTTGTGGGTGGGATCACATGAGCCCTTCTCCAGTCTTCTGGGACCTCTCCTGTGCTCAGAGATTCACTAAACAATTCTGCTAATGGCTCTGCTAGTTCCTCCTTTAGCTCCTTAAGTACCCTGGGATGTATGCCATCAGGTCCCATTGCCTTATCCACCCTGAGCTTAGCAGCTCTTGGGAGACCCTTTCTTTTGTGAAGGGGTAGTGCTCACCTCCTCTCCCCTGTGTCCATGATGCTGAGCTGTGGGCCCTGCCTTACCTTCTCTTCAGTAAATACTGAGCAAAAGTATCTATTTGGGATAGATGCCTTTACAGGGTCCTCCTCTCACATGCTCCCTTTCTCCATTAAACATGCAATACCCCCTCTGGACTTTCTCCTTTCACTAATGTATCTATAGAAAGTCTTGTCACCTTCTTTACTGTTCGTGCTAGTGTTTCCTCAGTTTGGGACTTTGCCTGCCTTTGCCTTACCTGCTTCCCTTAGGGCAGTTTGGTATGCCTCATCTTCATCCCCGCTGTGTTCCCTTATATTTTCTGAAGGCCAGCCTTTTGGCTCTGACCTTTTCTGCTACTGTATTTGAGAACCAAAGTGGTTTCCTTCTTCTTTTGCACTTCCTTTTCTGTCTAACACAATGGGATGTGGCTTCAAGTAGTGTATCCTTAATGCTTGCCCACTTTGCCTGTACCTCCTCACCTGTGTTTCTTTTGCCAGGGCTAGCTTAACTCTGTTGGCCATCTTATCAAAGTCAGCTCCTCTGAAGTCCCACATTTTGCCTTGGAATGGGATGATTTAGATGTAGTAGCCAAATTGAACCATACCATGTGATGGTCACTGGCCCCAGGTGACCTTCTACCTGGAGATCTGTGATCCCTTCTTTGTTAGTCAGTACTAGATCTAGGATAGCCCTGTCTCTTGTGGGTTGCTTACCAGTTGTTTGAGGCCCTCCCCTGCAGGGAATCCACTATGAGTCTAGTTCTGGCAGATGTTCCTGCTGGTATTGACCAATCTGTATCTGGCATGTTGAAGTCTCCCATTATCAGTACCTTCAGTACTATGTAAAACACCTTGTTATGATTAATGCAAGCAGGTTAATTAGGAGCAGAAGCTGATCACAACCATGCCCTTCACATTCTCTGTGTCTAGCAAAGAACTTTCCTCTTAATCTGTTCTGATACAGAGAACACAAGTTAAGGGCTCAACCCACTAAACTGGTTAATCTGAATTTTGGGTGCCCAGACAATGTGTATCTGCCTCTCATTTTAAAAACAGACATCAGAATCTAGCTAAACTGGGCTTGTTTAGCTAGGTTCAGTGTCTATTTTCAAATCCAACATTTTATTTATTTTCAACATTTGTTAGTTAGTGGAAAAATAACAAGATGGCGGTTGTCATAGAACAAAAACTGTTTCCTGCTGTGCCAAGCAAGTGGTGAGAAACCCAAAAGAGGTCCTGCAACATCAAATTTTTCATTTTGCACCAGCACGTTATCTCAAAACCCAACTGCACATGCTCAGAATGGAAAACACTAAGCTTTAAAACATTATAACTCTGAAATCTCTTTATATTTTTCACCTGAACTATCAAAGGCACTACCTTAGGACATGACACATGTCCACTGCAAGTTGGAAATAATTATATTCCATCAAGGCTGTAGGTGAGAGCAAAAAAAAAAAAAACCTTTTAAGTAGGAATAAAGTTATAGAGATATTGATGCCTCAGGAAAACTTTGGAAAACATGATATTTAGGGTACAGTTCAGCTTGTATTCCATATATATTCTAGATTTCTCCTCCCCAGTATATATTACAGGAAATTTTATGAATGCATGATCTTTATACCTTAGGTTTATCTGCCTCTTTAATTTACTCCCTACTTCAAGTTGTAATCCTGTGTTGTGACATCAAAATCTGTTGCCATGGGAGGAAATGTGATGTCACAAGGGAATGCATGATGACCTCAGGTAGGGAGAAAGCAATAAGAATAGCTGAACTCTTTGGAAGCAAATATCTTGTTTTCATGCAGATTACACCAGTAGTAAATAATGGGAAGGAGGAATACAGAACTAATAAATACAAACTGAACTGTATCAAATATTATGTTTTGTTAAACTTTCCTGAAGCTGCTCTTAAGCTTTTATGAAAAATTGCATATGTGGATCTCAGAAACTGCACATGCTGCCATTACAAAACTTTCCACAGATGAAGACATTGCCACATAGAAAACACATGCACAATTTCAGCTAATTTCATCAAATGGAGCCAAAGATATTAATGTACAAATTAGGGTTTAATACTTAACACCTACTCAGCTCTAACTATAGTGGCCCTACCGAGCCATTGTAGTTAGGGTTGAGTAGGCACTTTAATGTTAAACACCAAGTTTTGCACTTTAATATCTTTACAACTAATAAATGAATTGAAACAAAATTTTGCGTGTGCAGTCACGCGAGTAGATCCCTTGACATGCCAAGTTTCATTCCAGTTGAATGTGTGGATTTTGAGATGTAGATACACGAATATCATAAAGAATATTTTTATCCATCATGTAGTGCCCAGGCGGTTTGGAAATTTGGTCTGAATTTTCAGGGTCCAACAGTCTTGGCTCTGAAGGATTTCTTATACTGTGTTTTTGAAAAATATTAATCCATTCCAAAGTTATTACATTTTAAAATGCTGGTTCTGAGCATGCTCAGTAAGCACTTCAAAAAGCTCCATGAAGTTTTCATATGGGAATCCTTTTTGTGATGGCAATAATCATTTTCTCATTTTCTGCCATCTTGTTTTCTGTTTTCTAAAAATTCAAATTTGGAAAACCACAAAATGACATTCTGAGTGACCAGCACATGTAGCTTGCTTATTAGGACCCCCTTAGATGGATTCTGCATTTAACTGTTGCAGAAATGCCCTTGAAATGCCATTAAAATGTTTTTTAAGATTATAAATAATTTTTGTGACTCGTGATATAAAAAAGATTTTCATTTTATATCATGAGTCATGAAAAAAGATCCTTTTACGTGAGGGAAATTCCTTTTTCCTTAACTGACCAGCAACAAAGAGCTTCAAACAATACTGGGCAGGTACTCTAGCACCTTCTCAAAGACTAACTATAAATTCACCAGTCTGTTTCTATTTTTTTATTTTGATGCATTAAATGCCAAGAAGTAGTTAAGTGATATTAATTTATGTAATGCAAAAGAATGAATGCATCAGTTAATATCATTTAATGTTTTCTTTGAGCTTGACAGCTTGGAAGCCAATAATGATTTTAACTATTTCCCCATGGTGGTCTTACTGGTGAGTGCCCCTCAAGTCGTCATTATTTCCCAGTAAAAGGTTTCATTTCTGCACAGCTCCTTGTTTACCAAAACATACCAAACTTGTGAATATAAAAACAAATACAGTTGTACATACCAAGAGCACATAAGAAAGTTTAACTTTTCAGTACTCCATAGGCTCCCTGTACTTCCAATACCTCCTTCATTTTCATTCTTCCTGAACCTCCTTCAATTAACATCTGTTTCAAATGTCCTGCATATTCAAATAATATAAGTGCTCGCTCACCCTCGTATTTTACTGTTTCAAAATCAACATAGCCATTGAAACTGATATGGGTGATTATCATTAAATCAAAATGAAAATTACTGTTGTGTCTCACGATCCTGAAATTCTCACTGTCTTAGAAACTGTATGGCACAAATAAATTGTGATAAAGGAAAGCTGCTAGTTAGATTGCCCATTTTCACATGTTGTACATTTTAGCAATCTGTTTGATTACTGTCTAATCTAGGTGATTGTCACTAAATAAAGATTACCAAAAATGGAAATTTGTATTCAAAAGTGCTCATCCTTTTTAAATGTCAAACAAGTGTGTTTGAAGCTGCTTCACTTGCCGAGCAGAAAATAGTGACTGGCCTGATTAATTAGTGATCATTCTTAAACCATCCCCCATGAAACCTAAATAACTTAGTGCTACTTAAGGGAAGTCACCTTGGTTTTCCAACACATTCAGTAGCAGATCAAGAATGATTCACTAATTAACTTAACTTTTGTGACAGTGGGTCCTGCAACACCCCTCTGAACTTGAAATAAAGTATTGCTCTAATTGTGTTGTTGGGCTTCTTTCTGTGTCCTGAACCATGCTAATAGAAACAATACCGCAAATAGGTGCATCAGCTAAAAACTCGCTGGTATAAAAATTCCCAGGATCACCTAAAATTCCCAGTTCTTAAATAACATATTCTCATGTGTGTCTAATGGCTATCAACAGCAGCAGATTAAATGGCAGTAGCTCTAGATGCCCAATGCCTCAGTTTAATGTATTATTATGTCCAGTTGAACACTATTACACTTTATCATGTATAAAGTTAGATGGGATAGTCTCTTACCAGGCACATCACTTTTTGGTCATCACTGCTAATAGAAACATAGAATTTGAAGGCAAATAAGTACCACTAGGCCCACCTAGTCTGCCCATTTCCTACCAGGTTTCATATACTGCAGATCTTAAATGATCTGCATCTTACCTCTCTTTCTATCTCTAAGTTCCTTTATGTCTGTCCCATGCATTTTGAATTCCCTTCCATTTTGCCCCACAACCTCTACTGTGAGGCTGTTCCATGAATCCACCACACTTTCCATGAAAAATACTTTCTCACATTACACTAATTCTACCCACTCTATCTTCATATCATGGCCCTGGTTGTTAAACATCTTTTTTTTAAAGATGTTACCTCTTGTACCTTATTTACACCCTTGAGGTATTTGAAAGTCCTTAAATATCCCTTCTCCTCCAGGGAATACATATTGAGATCCTCCAGTTTTCCCTCATATGACTTTTGGTGCAGCCCTGCACCATTTTTGTCACCTTATCTGAACCATTTCTACCTGTCTAGGTCCTTCCAGAGATGCAGCCTCCAGAACTGGACACAGTACTCTAGATGAGGTCTCACCAGTGTTCTATACAGTAGCATCACCACTGCCTTCCTTCTGCTGGAGATACCTCTCCCTATGCACCCCAGTATTCAGTAGTTCTCCTCACAGCCTTCTCATATTGTTTGGTAACCTTTAGATACTCAGATATGATTACTTTGAGGTCCCTTTCCTATTTGGTGGCTGTCAGTACCTCCCCATCATGTACTCCTCTCCTGCATTTCTGTACCCCAAGTCCATGGTCATTCACTTCTTTGCATTGAACCTTAGCTGCCACACTCTTGACCACTCCTCAAGCTTGCTTAGGTCCCTTCTCAATTTCTATACCCTCCTGGAGTGTCAAGCAGTTGCAGATCTTCGTGTCATCAGCAAAGAGATACACCTTCCTTTCTAACCACTCTGCAATCTCACTTATGAAGACATTAAAGAGGGCTGGTCCAAACAGTGATTCCTGCATGACCCTGCTGGTCACTCCACCCCTTTGGACTGAACTCCATTCATCACCACCACCCACTGTGTCCTATTGCTCAGCCAATTTTGACTCAGTTTACCACCCTGGGACCAACTCCCATGCTGCCCAGCTTGTTTACTAGCCTTTTATGTGGGGCAGTGTTGAAGACCTTGCTGAAATCCAGGTAGGCCACTTACACCACCCTTTCCTGATCCACCTACCTAGTCACCCTGTCAGAGAAATCTATCAGATTTTTTGACAAGATCCTCTCACTGTGAATCCATGCTTCCTCGGATCATGTGCTTCTCTGGATTGAAATATATCACAGACCTTTCTTATAGTACTGATTCCATTAGTTTTCCCACCACTGAGGTCAGGCTGACTGGCCTGTAATTTCCAGCTTCCTTTCTGCTCCCACTTTTGGAGAGGGACTACATTCACCCTCCTCCAGTAATTTGATATTACTCCTGTTTCCAGTGAACTGTTGAACAGATCTATCAATGATGCTGCCAGCACCTCATTAAGTTCTCTTAATGCTCTGGGATGCATCCTGTCTGGCCCCATTTCCTTGTCCACTTTCAGATTAGTGAGTTCCTTTAAGACATATAATCAGATACCATGAAGGCAAGTTGATGTACCTGCTCTAACCTCTTGATATTTAGTAGCGCTAAAGATTTCCAAAGACACTCTTGATCAAAAACTTAGACAGAAGTACAGAACTAAAAGACTCTAATTTAAAAATACATCTAAATATTAAACTAAATTACAAAAACAGATATGAATTGTTTTGTTACACAAGAACCATATAGCTACAGTCTGGCTTCCTGTAAAACTCATTGCACCCAATAGCTCTGTGTGAAGTCTGAACCATCCATTGATTCTCCTGATACAAAATGGCTGCCAAGGGTATAATGAGTTAAGTAGCACAAAGTTTTAAAGTTTCTTGGGGGGTGGTTTAGGCGAACCTTCAATAATCAGGCTAGCCACTATTTTCTGCTCTGGTGAATAAAATACCTTCATACACATTTGTTTGACACTTAAAAGGGATGAGCACGTTTGGCATACATAATTTACAATTTTTGTGGTATTTTTACTTAGTGACAATTGCCAGAATTGGACACAGTAATCAAACAGACTGCTAAAATGTACAACATATGAAAATTGGTAATCAAACTAGCAGCCATTCTTTACCACAATTTGTTTGTACTGTACAATTTATGACAGTGAGCATTTAAGGCTCATGAGACACACCTAGTAATTTTCATTTGATTTAATAATTGCCTATATCAGTTTCAATTTCTCTGTTGATTTTGGCTGAGTAAAATATGAGAGGTGAGCGATTGTTCATTAATATTTTCTGAATAATGCAGGACAATTGAAATAGATGTTGTTTGAAGGAGGCAGGGTAGAGAATGAAGATGAAGGGTGGCAATGGAAGTACAGAGCATATGGAGTATTTCAAAGATTAAAATTTGTATGTGCTCTGTGTGTATATGCAACTCTATTCTTTGTTTTTATATTCACAAGTTTGGTATGTTTTGGCATCACACTATTTTGGCAAATGTGTTTTAAGAAGATTGTTCAAATGGGTCAGCTCCTTGTTTACTTGGCAGGCAATGGGAATTAGAGGAAATATCCACACATTTTCAATCTGAAACACGAGATATTTATGTACAATATTGACAGGGATAAAATAACCCTTGCAGTGTAGGACCCTTTGCTGCAGACACAATGCCATTTGTAACATTTTAATATTCTGTGCTATGCAACAAAATCACTCACATCCGGCAGAAAAGAAAGTGCAATGCTAGAAGTTGTCAGCTTTCATTGTTCTGTGGCTGATTGACACGTGTCTCCTTCACAGCTACCATGAACCACAGGACCTCCTTTACTGTACAGAGCATGTCTTTATGGTTCAGGCCTGTCGCTTCCTGAAATTACAAGAAGACATATGGTAGACAATAGGCCAATGGCATGCTACTGGAGTTTAACACTGGAAAAGACATACATAACTACCCCACTATGAAACTACAAGTCTTTCACAATTTCCTGTAAAATACCTCTCACTACTGTATTACCGTGGATCTTCAGCATCAATGGAAACAACTCACACTGCAAGATGTTGCATAAAAACTTAACCACTGCACAGTTTAATATATTTTAACCATCCAGTTATATCATCCCTGTCACTGTCACCCTTGTTGCTATGACTTTATTTCAGTGCCAAAATGTAGTTGGCAACTTGATGGGATACGGAAGACAATACTTTCTGGGCACATTTCTGCTATAGATTAACATGTTTTCTTCATTTAACATTCCTCTTTTAAAATAACTATGCACATTATCATTAGAGCAGTCTCACTATGTGGTGCATCTGATCTGGATGTTTAGTGCCATAATCATCTATTTATAACATCACAGTTATTGTCACAGCAACAGCTTGTGACACTGGAAATGGAGTATTATGATGTCAGATAAACAGTCAGAGGAAGCATGGGCAGTGATCATGTTTTAATACTAATGTGCACAAGTATAAAGAAAAGGGTTTCTAAGTAATAGACCATTATGAAAACAAGATAAAATGTGTCTAACATCATATTTTCCAAAGTTTCCTCCAGAAATCAGGAGCTTTTTAAAGCTAATTTCTCAACGTTATGTCCCACTTGGTCTACTTAATTATGTATAAAATCTAAATAGCATCACAATTCCCCACAATGCATTGTGATCACAGCATAATATAAAGCTACAATTATCCTACTCCAGTGGAGATACATTTGCACATATGCAGTACCTTTATCAATTAGCAGATACATTTAACAAATCAGGCATGGGATCTGCCTTGGGGTTATCAGTCTAACACTCACCCCATTCCCTCAGTAAATAAACTGAGATGTGTACAGTGTATGAGAATGGGGTGAGTGTTAGGATTGACAACAAAACACTATGATGGATTGCTGCCTGCAGGGTGGGGATGGGGAGGTAGGGTTGGAAACCCTAATGGCACATTCCCTACTTTTGTCTGTTTAGCCCTAACTAGTGAATTAACAATGTTTTTGCAATGAATATCCATACATATATATTGTATATAGTGGCACAGTAGCATCACTATAGTTAGGGTTGAGCAGCAATTTCTGTGTTAAATCTCAAATTGTATACTTTAATAACTTTGCAACCGTTTGACAGAGTTGCACAACATTTAGCATGCATAGACTCCTGGGGAAGGTCGCATGAAGTTTTAAATTGTGTATCAGTTGAATGAGCAGATTTTGCACAGCGCAGAGTGTAAAACATGGAAATTTGCCAATTCAGGCTGTTTTTTCCTAATTGAGCTGCAGTCAAACTGTAAGGAATTTTGATCTGAAATTTTCAGGGTTGAAAGGGCTTGCCACAATTCATCATTGTTTTGGCAAAAAATATAAAACTGTTCCAATGTTATTACATTTTGAAATTCGGGTTCTGAGCATGCTCAGTTCAGTCTTTGGATAGCTCCATGATGCGAATGAGGATTTGGGTCTAACAAAGAGGATTTTGACATCTTGCAAAGAGGATGCTTTCAATCCTCATTTGTCAGAAAATATTTCTCTTAGCCGCCATCTTGTTTTTGTCTTTGGCACAAACAAACTGTTATAACTGTGCCAAGGGATGTTCTCTGCAGTAAAGGAAATATGTGTTCTGTTCATGAGGATGTCCTCTATCATTGTGTGCCTTTAGTTTATTTTGGTGGCCTCAGAATGCTTATTTTTACATTTTAAACATCCTGTTTGCAACTAGCTTCTGATCCTGTTTCATGATTGTGAAACAGGATTTTGACAGAGTATAAAACAGGAATTTGCCTGGTGAAACAGGATTGGGGTAGGACCATCTGGTCAGAGAAACCTAATCCTGTTTGCCATGATGATGCAGGATTTTCACAGCTAACGAAGGCGATTTGAAAAGTAATCCTCTTTCGTGAGCTGTCAAAATCATCTTTGTGAGCTGATTCCTATTTTGCAAACTGTTAAAATCCTGTTTCACAATCGCAAAAAGAATTAAGGACAGGGCCATCTGGTCAGGGAACCCTTATCCTGTTTTGAATGACAGCTCACGAAATAGGAATCGTCTCATGAAAGAGGATTTTGACAGCTAGCGAAAGAGGATTACTTTTCTAAATCCTCTTTCATGAGCTGTCAAAATCCTCTTTCAGCATCTGATTCCTGTTTTGCAACCTGTCAAAATCCTGTGTCATCATGATGAAACAGGATTAGGGTTAATGCCATCTGGTAGCAGACCCTAATCTTGTTTCATGAGCTGTCAAAATCCTGTGTCATCATGACAAAACATTATTCGGTCCCTCACCAGATAGCCCTAATCCTGTTTCTCCATGATGACACAGGATTTTGACAGTTCTCAAAAGAAGAATTTTATTTAAAACAATGAGCATTCTCAGGCCTAGACATATTACCAAAGGGCCTGTTGGGGCACTGTACTGATTCCTGAGATACTGTGGGAGCACAGAGTCTGAGGACCCTGCACTCGCACCCCAAAGACATTGTAGCACAGGGTTTGTGAGCCACTGTTCTGGTGGATGACACACTGTGGGAGCACAGGGTCCAAAGGACACTGCAGTTCCACCTAAAGACATTGTAGTGCGGGTCCATGGGAAACTGTGCTGGTGCCCAAGATACTGTGGGACAGCTGGGTCCTAAGGACCCTGTTCTCCCATTCCTCCATTGAGGTAGTATAAGAGTAATCTTATTTTACAGTGGAGTGCAGTGTCCAAGGACCCTGTGCTCCCATTCATCCATCGAGATATTATAACAATATCCTTATTTTATGGTTGGAGCACAAGGTCCTTCTGACCTGCACTCCCATTCATCCATCAAGGCAGTATAACAGTATCCTTATTTTACTGTGGGAGTGCAGGGTCTTTCAAACCCAGTGTTCCCATGTGTCCATCAGGATAGTATACGGTATCCTTATTTTATGGTGGGAGCACAATCCATCCATTAAGGTAGTATAACAGCATCCTAATTTTACAGTGGAACACAGGGTTCTTAGGACCCTGTGCTCCCATTCCTCCAACAAAATAGTATAATATTATCCTTATGTTACGGTTGGAGTGTTGGTCCTTTGGACCCTGTGCTCCCATCCTTCAATCACAGATAGTTATAACTGTACCATTTGTACAGCAAATTTTCAACATAGCAATCTTATGACCTCACTGCATTTATCCAGCTCAGAATATTTTCATATCTCCACCAAAACATAATTCTGAACAAGTGCAATGCCATTTTGCACCAAAGTGCAAAAACACATTTTGGCCAGGATTTGAAAAATGACAGCAGTAACATAGAAGAGATGGGGTAATAGCAAGGCTATCCTGACAATATGGGGTGAAAATATAGAAAATTTTAGGAGTTCACGGTGAGTAGCGAGATAGCAATGAATGATCATAACAGCCATCTTTTAAAATTTTGGCTAAGTTTTCAACATAGCCTTCTTATTACCTCATGAACAATATGATGGTCATTATGCAAATCCCACCAGAAAGGTGATTTCACCAACAAACCATGAAATCACATTTCTGGAAGGAGTTACTAATGACAGTCATATTGGTCAGGAGATGGTGTCCCCAAGAGCCCATATTGAAATTTGGGTCAAAATCTCAAAGAATGGCTGAGTTATGGCCAACAGTTGAACTCCCCTTTGAAATACATGGAGCGTATTTACCATACTTCATATTGCAGTTGATGGTTCCAGCAGCAAGGCAGAATCTTCGATCGGCAGAGCAGGTCTCAACTTTGGACCAGTATGGGTGATTGAGGTTTAGTGGGGACATTAGGGGTATGAGGAGGAGGAGGGTCTGCAGTGGGAGGTCAGTTTGGGGCATGGGCATGATCAGTGATGGGCCTTTTTTAACAGGAAAAAAGACAGCAAGGGACTGTTTTTTCCTTATAGCCAAGCACAGACCTGGAAGAGTGAGGGATGCCACTGACCACCATAGAAACAAGTGGGAGAAAATTCAGAGGGTGCTGGGGGTACCACTAGACACCAGGGATTAAAGACAAATATGTGGCAGAATGCCATCACGAGAAAAATAAACAATTAAAACAAATAAAAACTTAAAAATAAATACGTCTTGGGAAGCGAAACAATATGGGATAGATGACGGGGTTGCCACAAGACACCAGGGCTGTTAAGAGGACGACGACAAAATGGCTACAATTTTGGAACCAGATGTTCCTGAAACATGTTTTTTGTGACAAGATGGCCGTGAAAAAGATCTTTGTTCGCCATCTGATTCCTTATTCACCAGGTGAAAAAGGAATGGTGAATCAGGAAATCAGCTGGCAACAAGGATTCCTGGTCTTGTCATCTTATTTGAAATTTTCATGACCAGATGGCCAGACAGGAATCCTTGTTAAGCCAGTCAGTTTCCATGTCCGCCATCCTGGTTCATCACTTTTGAACAAGGATCCCTCTGGCCATCTCGTCTGAAAATTTCAGGCTAAAATGGCCAGACCAGGAATCCTTGTTCACCAGCCCATTTCCTTGTTCGCCTAATAAACAAATACTCATGAACAAGGAATTTAGCAGTGATGAACAAGGATTTTAAAATAGAAAAACAAAACTTTCCAGGAGCACACCAATGTCGAAAAGCACACAGCATAGCTCATCAACTCCTCATGAGCTGAAATCATACTTAAATGTGGCAAACAGACATCCCTGGGCAGAGTTATGACAGTTTGTTTGGGGAAAATAAAAAAAAACAAAGATGGTGGCTGGAGACCAAGGAATTTTTCTGGCAAGGCAGGATTGTAAACTGGTGAACCAGGATTGGCCCTTGGCAAACCAGGATCCTTGTTCATACCATGCAGCTATCCTGAAAATGAAAATCACTTTGAAATTAATGAGAACTTAAAATGTTATAACTGTGGAATAGATTAATATTTTTCACCCAATAAATGCTGGCCTGTTCTGTCACGAAGCTCTTTTTACTATTAAAATTTCAGACCAAAATGCAACACCATTTGTGCACAGTACGATGAAATAACTGCTAAAAGTCATGAATTTTCAGTTTTTTCACTATCCAGATCTCAGAATCCACAAATCCAACCAGAAAGAAACTTGGCACATCAAGACATCTACCCCAGGAGACTTGCAAACTTTTGTGCAAATCCGTTGCATGGTTGCAAAGTTATTAACAAAATTTGAGGTTTAACATAGAAACTTCTGTTCAACCCTAACTACACACGCATATACATTCATTGCAAAAGCGTCATTAATGCATCAATTAGGGTTTATAGCACAGCAACAAAAGTTTGGAAATGTGATGTTAGTGTTACACCCTACCACCCCACCTCCATCCTCCACACACCAACAGGTATCAGCATGTGCGTTGGGGTCGTTGGGCTAATTCTATATAAACCTAACTGATGCATATATATAATCATTGCAAAAACTTCATTTAATGCATCAGTTAGGGTTAAAGTGACAACAGTGGGAAATGAGATGTTAGTGTACTGCCCTATCCCCCCACCACCCCAACCCCATCCTCCACAAACCGACAGGCGTCAGGTTGTGCTGATAGTCACAAAGCTCAACTCTCACCCCATTCCATGTGTAAACAGGTTGACATGCTACAGTAAAGAGAATGGGGTGAGAGTTAGCCTCACAACCCCATGGAACACCCCAGTGTCTGTTGGTCTGTGAAGGATGGGAGGTGGTGGTGGGGGTGTTAGGGGCCGTACCCCAACATCTTATTTCCTCACTTTGTTAATACTTTAACCCTAACTAATGTATTAAATAAAATTTTTGCAATGAATTTTCTTACTTTTGAAAAAGTTTACTGTAACTAATAAATAGCATGTGTTAGTGGGCCTGTGCTCCCACCAAGCTACCCATTTCTGAATAATGATATGCATCTATGGGAGTGTGGATCCTCCAGGTCCTGCTCTCCCACTTACACATAACTAAGGAGCCATACAGCAGCCCTATAGGGCACGGAACCCTTGTAACACTAATTTGCCAATATCTCAGAAACCGTACCTGGGAAAAAAATTCAAATGTCATCGTAATCATGACAGTGAAACCCCTCGAGAGATAAAGCCACCAAATCTGTATCTTGCACCTTTACAAGACATGGGCACCAAAAAGTGCTGAAAAGGTACCCTTAGAACCCCTGTGACACTAATTTGTCAATGTCTCAGTAATCATACACCCTAGGAAAAAATTCCACTGCAGGTGTCATCTATGGTTTTCAAATTTGTTTTTCCAGCTTGTGATCTAAGCCATGAATAGCGCAAAATGTGTATCTCACTTTGTTTTTGAGATGCGGTACGAAAGTCATGTTGGGCACCACAGTGTTATCCTATGGGAAAGATCTAAACTTTGTGATGGCATAACTATAGAACTGATTAACTTTTAACATCTAAATAGCATAATTCACATCTTTGGTGCACCTCCTTAATACCCTGCAAATTTCAAGTCAAAAGGTCAAACCGTTAATTTACAATGCAGTGGGAAAGTTTTAAAAGTTTAAAATTCCTAGTTCATGAGGTAGCAAAATCCCAACTGTCAGATCAATCTCCATTCATGAGCTGTCAAAATCTCTTTCTCGAGAAATACTTGACCATCAGATTTTGGCCATTTGGTCCCTAAGTGACTGTCAAAGGATTTTGCTGCCTCACAAAAGGATTGGATGGCAGACTGGGCTTTGTCAGCTCATGGGATTTTGTCAGCTCACGAAGAGGATTCAAAACCAATCCCCTTTCGTGAGCTGACAACCAGTCTGCCAACTGATCCCCTTTCATGAGCAGCAAAATCCTTGGCCATCAGTCAATCCTTGTTCTGAGAAGGGCCATCTGGTCACAAAGTAACAGTGAAGGATTTTGTAGCCTCGATGAAAGGATTGGCTTAGTGGACTGGGATTTTGTCTGCTGACGAAAGAGGATTGGAAGTGAGTCAGAGACAAATAATTTTAACATTTGAAATTGCCTTTTTTGCCAAAATGAAGCAAACCAAAGGTATAGGCTTGTAGAGTGTGTCATCCTGAACAAAACTCATGCCTTATTGCAACCAGAAGTCACCTGTAGAGCAGGGTTTCTCAAATGGTGAGGCCAGCCTCCCAGGAGGCCCCAACCTATTCAAGGGAGGCTCAAGCAAGCTTTAAAATGTACTATATTTTAATGTCAAATTTTGGCTGCTTCATGTAAAAGATGCAGCAAACTGAAAGCAAATAATGGCATGCAATTTGTGTACAAAATAGTTACCAGGAAAGACCACTAAACAAACACTTGTTTCCTGGTATGACATGGGAAAATACAATTCTTGGAAACTGTGCAAAACAAAATTCAAAATAATGCAAATGAATTGGAACAGGTAACAACTGACCCATTATACTGGCTGCAGAAAAGCACAAATACAAAGGCTAAGCAGAGAGATACTAGGAGCAAGAGCAGGAGGAGCAAAATGGTCCCTGAGAAGGTGTTTAAGAGCAGGTAAAACTGACAAGGAAAGCAATCTAATCATGGAGGTATTGCAACAAGGGAAAAAGAGTCCTAAAGTCAGAAGTGTGGAAGCGAGTAGGCTGGCCTGGGGAGGGTTATAGAGAGGAGAATAATAAGTTCAATAAAATGAGAATAAACTCAACTACTCACATGCACTTCATTGTATTCTTCCCGTAATGTGCAAAGTATGATAATTGTTCTAACTATGGGAGCCCAAAATTATTTCTATATTAGGGAGGCTCAAGATCTTTTCCAAGGCTGGGGGCTCACTATGACAAAGTGTGAGAACTCCTGCTGTAGAGGAAGATACAACATTTTGCTTGGGGAAAAATGAAAACAAGATGGCGGCTCTCGGACAAGAATTTTCCTCACAGACTAGGATGTTTTATATCCCTTTTGTGAGCTGACAAAATCATTGACCATGAGCCCAAACCTCTTTGCAAAAATATACATATAAATTTTGGAGTGAACTGAACATACTCAGAACCCGAAAATTAAAAATGAAATAACTTTGGAAGGGATTAATATTTTTTAACCAAACCAATGCTGGATTGTTCTTTGACCAAAACTCTTTGTATGTTCAAAATGTCAGACCAAAACACCAAATGGTGTGGTAACAGCATGATGGGCAAAAAACATGACAAAAGTGGCAAAAAATGCGTTTTCAGTGCTTTACTGTGCAGAAACTGTAGGTCTGACCAAAATGCAATTTGGCATATCAAGAGATCTACCATGCCAGACCACGCATTCCACATTTTGTCAAATCCATAGAACAGTTGCAAAGTTATTAACGTGCAAAAGTTGAGGTTTAACATTAAAGTGCCTACACAACCCTAACTATAGTGGCGCGATAATTTTACATATATCTACAGTGGCATCCCCAGAATGAAACACAATTCTGCAGCATTTTGCAGCACTCTGCAGAATGCTTCAGAAGAACTACTGAATAAAGCCATGCAATTTCAATGGTAATTAGTCCGCTTTGTCATTCAGGAAAATGTGATACTGCCAGGACGAAGTGAATGCCAGTTTCCTGCATGATAAAGGGATTAACTGGCACTGAAATTACATTGCTTTATTCAGAAGGTCTCTGCAGCATAGTGCAAAGTGCATTAAAAGTGTGTTTCATCCTGGGAGAGCTACTATGTATCTCTATATATATATATATATATATATATATATATTAGTACTATTCATTACTATTCATTGATCATATTATTTTATTATTTTAAATGCATATCCTCTTCTGTAAAGAAGTCCATTAAGGGTGAAATTTTGGTCAGGGAACTGTGGCACGAAGTTTATTGAATTAAACCAACAAGATTCTACCTTTTGAGTGTGGCTGGATTCTTGAATTTTAAATTTCTCCTTCTCTGTTCCATTGTCGATGCCTTATTCTTCACCCAACCCTGTCTCCCTGATACATCATGCTGGACTTCCATGTTTTTTCTACCTCTGCCTTGCCTGCCTCTTGTCTGTCTCATGCCTGTTTCCCCACCCTTCATGTGCTTGGTTACCTTTTCCCTTCCCCACCCTGTTACCTTGTTCTTCCTGTGATCTTTGTACTCCCATTGCCCTCACTTACTGCCTTAGAAACATAGAAACATAGAAGTTGATGGCTGAAGACTACCAGGTCCATCTAGTCTGCCCATTTGTTTTAGACCTATTTTGATAGCTTGGGCCTGACAATTGCTTAGTTTCCATATGTTAACTTTCCTGCCTGGGAAATTATCTATACATTACCTGTACCCTCTCTGCCATGCCCCCTTGTGCCTTTTGGGTACTGCTGTTTCAGGAGAAGCAAGGATATGGTAGCAGTTCTCTATTGCTGGCCTGGGCATGTGTTTATTCCACTTCTCACCCTTCCTTACTCTGCTCCATCTTGCTCTAGTAGCCTTCAGGATCCTCTGCAACAATGTATCTACCACATTGAGACCCTTTGTGCACCACTCTGGCTGCTTAGCTCCGCCTGGAGCAGGCTGACCTCTGCCATCATGAATTCCAACTCCTACAGGCCACATACCTTCCCTTATCCCTGAGTACTGACAGGAAGACAGCTTTACCACCCTCCTACAGCTAGCAATCCACTCCCACTTCCCTTCTGTACATACATGACTGTTGCCTGTTACAGCAATTTACATCCCTTATTTAGTGGTATGGTCTTCCCTAGATAATGTGCTGAGCCTCCATCATCAATGCTGTGGCATCAAAATTCCAGCATGTGCATAGTTTTCTTGGACAAGTGCATGTTTGGCACTGGTTCAGCTATCCAGTTGCAGGGCTAAAACACTAATATGTAAACATTTAGCTAACCAGTAGACTGGGGTGAAGAGACTCCATCAGGACATAAAGGGCCCTTCTCTGTCAGATAACTAGCAATCAGTCTACAGTGCCTATGTGTGCCAAGATGTATATTGCAGTTCATGAATCAACACATCTTCAATGGCATCAAAAACCAAGTATTTTTACTTGTAATGGTGATTTCTAGTAGTATTAATTCATAGCCACACATACAGGTAGCCCATTCTGCTTCCTGGACAGTGCTAATGGGGGGCAATGATCTGAACAGTGTCCATTCTGTGAAAAAGATCTGATGGTTACAGGGAACTGGGCTTATAATGCATTTCTAATCTGCTGGATGATTCTAGGCATTAGTTCCTAAAGACAGGAATTTGTAAGTGTAAGACCATTTAGGGATACCATGAGAAAAACACCTAAAGTGATTTATGGAAGATTACCATAACAAATGGGAGTAGGAACCTGTAGAAACCTGTAGGAGTTGTGAATCAGTCTCCTACCATTCAAACTGCCAAAAAGTGCTGTTCTCCATGAAAAAGGAATGTGTTTATTTATATGCGCTACTTCATTTGCATAACCCTGCCCTTTTTCTAAGCACTGCAACCCCAACCATGACATCATGCAAAGAAACAAAGTTTTTAAGCACTTTTTGAAACAGAGACCTTTGTTGGTCAGTCTTGGTATTGCAGACATCCTTTTCCTTTCACAATTTTACACTCATGCGATAAGCTTGATGTCAAAGAAAAGAAAAGAAAAGTATTCTGATGCATAATTACACTCTTGATCTACTTATAGTCATTCAGGCCCTATGATATAACCATAGAAAAGTATCATCATGCTCCAACATCCTGACAGGAGCTGTCACTTCAGACCTGTCACTTCACCAGCAGGCAGTAAAAGTATTTATTTAGTTTTTGTTGACCGGGTAAATGCACTAGACAAATTCCGCTATTTCCAGGCATGACCAGGGGGGGTGATACAGATGAATGCCAACTGACTTTGAACGAGATTAAGCTGTTGGTGGTATTTTTAGTGAATGGTAGTAAAATGGTAGTAAAAAAAATACATCTACACAGAATGGCAAATAATTTGTTTGCCCTACCTGCATCACAAAAACATTTTTCAGAAACTTTTCAACAGACTGTGCTGCTATAAACACTACCAAAATAGGAGATTGCACTTTGATAAGGGAGACAGACATATCAGCTATTTATTGTACCCACAATGCCTTGCTACATATGTCTACATATTAGGTGCTATACTGCAGTCACCACTACCAAAATAAGGGCTGCACCTTTGAGTAATGATCATTTAAGTCAAATTTATAATTGATCCAAATTTCCTTGTTGCTGCATGTAAAACATTGACAGTTCCTTGCATGACATCATTCTGGGAGTGTGATTGCACACAGAAAAGTGGAGGCAGGAGAACAAAAACATTATAAACAAGCATTTGTCAATGCCGAATGTTTGCTTATTGGCATTGGTAGTGTAGGAGTTAGAGAGCTGCATAAGAGGAATGGCAGTGAAGTATTGAACTGAAGTAACCCCACCACCACCCTGCATAGACTGACAGACATTGGGGTGTGCCTTTGGGTTGTCAGGCATAACAGCCACACCATTTCACCACACCCTACCCTGCAGACACTGACAAGTGTCACAGTGTGCTGTAGGGTCTTTGGCTGTTATGCTCACCCCATTTCATCAGAAAATACAGTGAGATGGGTCCTGTATAGGAGAATGGGGTGAGTTTTGGGGCTGAAGAGTCCAAGGCACACCTTGATGCCTCTCACTGGCTGCAGGGTGTGGAATGATATGAGCATTCAGGCGAGATCCTAAGTCACACCCCAAATGCCTGTCAGTCTTTACAGCCTGGGGCATTATGGTTGGAAACCCTAATGCCTCAGGCGTTCATTAACATTCACTCCAAATTTTCAACATGGGTTTCTGTGACCCCTACCTTATGAACCGTGGCAGTATCAGTTTGTTGAGCCAAAAGCTGATTTTGCACAGTGACTATGCCATTTTGCACCACAGGTGCGAAACACATTTCAAACAGGATGTGAAAATGACAGCTGTACTATTCATGGGAGGTACAAAAAATGGCAATGTTGAAATTCTGCAGTAAAAATATTAAAAAAAATGGTGAAGTCATGGCGTGCATAGAAAATGTGCAATGCCGCCCATAATGCAATTCGTTTGGGGATTTTTACAGCAGATTGTCAACACAGGGATTTGGAACCTCCGCTCATGAACAGTGTCACTGTGATTTTCTTAATCTGTCCCAAACAGTGATTTCCACAGTGACCACACATTTCTGTGCTGGAAGTGTGAAAACACATTTAGGCCATGGTGTGAAAATGACAGTTGCACTGTCCATAAGGAAGTGTGGAAAAATGCCAGTGGTGAAAATCTGTACTGAAAATATTAGAAATCCATGAAGTTATGAGGTGTGTGGAAATTGTGCAATGGTCACTCTTAACACAGTCATTTTATGGACTTTTCACCAAATTTTTAACATAGCCATTTTAACACCTCTGCTCATGAACAGTGTCACTGTAATTTTCTTAATCGGTCCTGAACATTGATTTCGTACACCGACTGCGCCATTTATACGCTACATGGGTTGAATACGTTTTGGGTGAATGTGAAAAATGAAGCTGTACTGCTCATAAGGGCTGTGGTAAATGGCAATGTTGAAATCTGGAGTGAAAATATTGAAAATTCAGCGAACTTATGAGTGTGCTTAGGAAAAGCACAACGCATGCTTGTAAAACAGTCATTTTTGGGAATTTTCACCAAATTTTTAACATAGCCATTTAACACCTCTGCTCATGAACAGTGTCACTGTGATTTTCTTAATCTGTGCTGAGCACTGATTTCGCACACCAACTGCGCCATTGTGGGCTACATGCAGAAACACATTTTGGGCAAGATGTGAGAAATGACAGCTGTACTGCTCATAAGGGGTGTGGTAAAATGGCAATGTTGAAAATCTGGAGTGAACATATTGAAAATTTGCAACTTGACGTGCGTAGGAACAGAGCAATGCGTGCTCGTAAATCAGTCATTTTGAGAATTTTTCACCAAATTTTCAACATAGGATTTTTAGAGGCTTACCTCATGAACTGTGACACTGTCATTTTCATAAACTGGTCCTGAAAAGGTGGTTCCAGGCAGTGACCACAAAATCACTTTGGGGCCAATTAACACCATGACAGTGACAGAATTCAGAGGAGGGATCCCAAAACCCCATGTTGAAAATTTGGTGAAGAAATTCCCACAATGTCTGAGATATGCACTAAAGTTGAAAAAACCCTATTTATTCCATTATACAGCTTACCAGCATTTCCTCACTTCACGGTCGGCTTTGAAGAGTGCAGATGTGTTCCCGGTCCACGAAGATTGTCGCACCAGACTCAAGAGGTAAGTATGGGGTGAAGTGGGGTGTGGGGAGGTGGATGTACAGAGGGTGGGTGTGGGTGGGGAGGGGGCAGAACAGTCAACAAGGAAAGGTTTTTCTTTCAGTTTTTTTTTACTTAGGCGACACAGGACTTGTGCCATGCTGAGGTGGGCTCCCAGTGTGGCAGCTGGAGGAACTGTTTGGGGCATGGGTTGATGAGGGATTGGGCACCCTGTCAGCCATAGGAACTATTGCCACACTGGGGTGGGCTCCCAGCGTGGCACCTGATAGTCTCTTGGGGGACAGTGGAGCTGATGGGGATTAGGCCCCATTGGCCATACAGACTGCTGCCATGTTGGGGTGGGCTCCCAGTGTGGCACCTGGAACTCTGCTGGGGAGGCGCAGCACAGCCCGGCCAGTTGGACCCCCGTCGGCTATACAGTGTGTGTGTGTGGGGGCGCATGAGCCGCATATTATGCTACGTGTGCATGTGTGTATGGGAGGCACATGAGCACACGATATCTTATCGCTGCTCACTGAAGCGTAGCTCTCCCTTTCAGCTGTATGGCACTGCATTTTCAACTGCTGTCATAGACAGCTGCAGCATTCATTGGCGAATGGTGGCCATGCCTGCAAACACACTGACTGAATTGGAAGCGGGTGCCAAACCTCAGAAAACTCAGATAATGGCACTATGTTTCTTGCACATGTGGCAAACAAACATAAAAATGACTGCCACATTTTTACAAAACAAATTGCAGTTTCAACATCTGAAGCATGGGTGGCAATGGCATACTATGTGAAAAAGGCACGTGGGAACTTCCATAAATCACTTTAAAAAGTAAGTATTGTTGTCTTAGGTACTAGATCCTGCAGCACACTGGCCAGTTGGTAATAAAACAGGAATCATTCATATTCCCATGGAAGGACTTAGAGCCAACTGTGGTTAACCAACAAAGTGTGGTCTCTGAAAAAGCTGTCTAGTATTTTCTCATTTGTAAATTCCATGATAAAATGTTTCCTTTTTCATTTCTCTTTTTGTAGAAGAACTCATGAACAAAGGAGTCAGGTAGGCTAAAAAGAGCACTGTCAAGTGCACAAGGACAATATGATAAGACAGCATGCAACTCAAACACTGTGGCATGAATCATGAAAATGCAATGCAAGTGATCCAGAGTAGCTGAACTGTTAGAAGGTGGGTTGAAAAAGATGATTCATCTTAACACAAACAGGTCACTAACTCTTCTGTTCATAAAGTCATGGCTTCCACTACTTTCTTTTATTTGTCATTGTGCTATATGACCTTTTAACATTTTGGATTTCCCAGATGTGAGGAGCATCTCAAAACAATGTTTAATCCCAGAATGTTTGTGCCAGTGGATTGGCATGTCAGGAGACCTGGCAGTTAGGCTGTGAACATTTTAAATGAGCTATATTGTTTGAGACTGTTTAACTGTGGGGAGACACCCATGACAAGAAACATGGTTCATCGTTTCAGTCTTAATAAATACAGTAAACCTATTTATCAGTAAAGGTGTTTAGAGTGGCTTGTGTTAAACTAGAAACAAATTATGCTTATCAATAGTATCTTTTATTTATACTGCGGTACAAATGTGGGTTTCCAAACAGTAGGGAATCAAAGAAGGTAACTATTCACAGAGCTGCACTGGGTCAAGAGGGATACTGTGACTACTGCCCTCCCAATGAACAACCGCCAGAGACCGCCAACAGAACACAGACCAGGACTTTTGAATTTTGGCACCACTGCCTAACAGAGTGGGCAGGTGACAATAAGGCTACACTGCAGCAGGGGCATTGCTGGAACTCTGCCCACTGGAACAACTTCTTTAAGTAGGTATTCTCTGACTTTTAACTTCAGATCAGCCACAGAGCTGCACAGGGTCAAGAGGGAGCTGCTTGACTACTGAGCTCTCCCCACAATGACCGGTGGAGACTGCCAACAGAAAACCAACCAGGACTTTTGAATTTTGGTGACACTGACTAACAAAGTGGGCAGGCACCAGTCAGGAGGCTGCACCACAGCAGGGGGCTTTGGCTGAAACTGTGCCCACCTGAACAGCTTCTTTAAGTTGGCATTCTCTGACTTTTATTTTCATGAAGCTGCACAAGGTCAAGAGGGCTGCTGCTTGGCTACTGAGCTCTCCCTCCAATGACCGCCAGAGACTGCCAATAGAAAACTAACCAGGGAAGGGGTGCTACTGAGCAGCCATGCAGGAACAGCATTTCTTTAGAGCTCCAGAGACTCTTGTCTTTAATTGTAAATAAAATTAAGCTTTGGAAGCCTTTTCATTGCATTGCCCACTCTCTTTATGCCATGTGAATGTTTCTGGTGGCACCTATGGGAAAAACAAAGGGTGCCGCAGCTGCCTCAGCTAATTGTTTTTTAGCCGAAAGGAAAAGCGGAGCAGTGGCCTGCACACGCAAACACAGTCTTGATTTCTACTACTGCAAATACTGAGGAGGTCTCATTAGCCACCATCAATGTGATGCTGGGGCAGTTGGTCCATATGGTTCAAGATATGGACAGCAAGTTTGACACATTGACCCCTCATGTCTCACCATTGAAAACCAGGATGGACTCTGCAGATCAGGTGGCTTCTAAAATGGAGGCAAATCTTAGCAAAATCATGAATGTGGCTACCAAGTTAATCATGGACAACATGCTTTTGCAACAGCACCTAGAGCTTGCAGAGAACCAGGTCTATGAGAAAAACATTAGGGTACTTGGTTTGTCAGTCTGCTGAGGGTGAGGATACCTTGGATTTTACCAGACTGTATTGCCTCTACTGTTCGGTGCTGTGGAGAATGAACCTCCTCTCTCTCTCATTTGAAAAACCTATCAGGTCACTCCCCATGGGCCCCAATGGAGACTTCTGCACCCAGAGCTCCTAATAATGGTAGAGTACAGGGTGGGGATCATGATCGTATCCTTTCAATGGCCAGACAACGTCACCAATTAAAATATGGAGAGCTGATATCTTGATTTTTCTGGATCTATCCTATGGCACTCACCAGCAACGTAAGGTTTATGATGGGATGCGTAGTTGCCTTTGGCAGCTGAAGATACCGCATCAAATTTTGCTCCATTACACTTAGGCTTACCTGGAGGGTAAGACCTACTTATTAATAGACCAAATGATGCAGAAAAGGTGGTTGCCACCATTAAGCAAGATATGGGCCAAGAGAGTGGAGATGATACCATGGATGGTGACTGATGATTTTCTGGACTACTCCATAACTGTAATGTGTATTGTGCAAGCCTCTGACCTGGGTTTGAATCTCACAGCCACCTAGGTGCATACCTTGTGATACTGAGCAAGTCCTTAACTTCCTTGTGCTCCCAAGTCACATTTGTAAACAAGCTTTGGCTTAGTGTGCTACTCCTGGTTAAGCAATGTTCCTTTCCTCTTCACTCATGCTATTTTGGGATCTATTATTTTGGCTGGGGTGGTTGGGAAGATATGCTTTTGTTGTCAGGGCTCCTTCGGTCTGTTTATGGAGTGCAGAACTAAATTGTACTAAATTGTAGTGCTTGTTGGGACTGTGGTTAAGTCATGGATTGACACAATGGGCTGGATTTTCAAAGGCCTTAGATTAGCGCAAAGGTGCTTCGGTTGAACAGGTTGGCCTTGTGGGCACCTTGCACTAAGGGCTGTGCCAAATGCAAATTCAAAGGCAGCCTGCATCACCCAGCAGGCTGCCTGCACAAAGTATGCTAGTGCCAGCCTTGCACCATGAAAGTGGCTGCGAGCCCTGGGATCTGGATTTGAAGGACCCCCAGGAACCAAGTGTCAAGTACCCTTAGACCAGCGAGGGCTGGTCAAGAGGACGAGCGGCTCCTGGGGTCATCCTATATGTGCCTCTGTGTGACCTGCCTGATACATCCTTGGTGGGTGATCCATGGTGGTCCAGTGGTCCCCTGCACCCCCGTCACTATCCCCGACACCCATGTCTGTGCATTCTGCCAACCTCCCAAGGTGGTACCCATCTCAGCACTCCCAATCCCCTACCGTGCCATGATCCGGCAGCCGGCCAAAGCCCTCCATACACCACCACCATGGCGGCTGCCAAATGAGGCGTCACTGCATGTACTGTATACAGTATACAGTATGCACACAGAAGCTCATTTGGAGGTTATGCCAGGTGGCATGTGAGGGTTGTGCCGGTCAGGGATGGAGGGTGGGAGTGCTGAGGTGGATACCACCTGGGAAGGCACTCCAGCCCACCAGGGTACCAGAGTGTGTTGTGGTGCCGTAGTGGGTGGTGGCATTGGGGGGGCAGTGACCAGTTACCAGCCCCTGTCTGTGGGTGCTGCGGACTCCCGCAGCCATTGTGGCATTCCAGGTGGGTGATCCATACTTCAGGCGCAGCACTCTTTTTGCTGCAAGCTGCTGGACTTAGGCGCTGGGACCCTGTAAATTAGAAATTCGGGCACAGGGTCCTGGGTGCACTACACTCGGCGCATGCTGTCATTGTTGCAGCTTGCATCAGGGCTTTGAAATTCTGGCCCAATAACTTTATGGATTCTCATCTCAATTTAGGTTGGACTGTAGCACTCTCTATGTTTTTAACTTTGTATGTGTTGTTACTTTATATTGAAGCCATTTATTCATTTAGATAAACATATTTCTCACCCTAAATATTTATATTTAGATTTAAGGAGTTTTAGAGTTGCTAGATATACTATCAGTCTCTGTCTGGATGTTATTGTATATAGTTATCTGAATTCTGGAAATCTGGAAAAACTGGTAAAATGGTTGGAAGAGTGGCAACTGGGCTTTAACACAAGAAGTACAAGATCATGCACAGGAGGAGAAACCCTGAAGCTACCTATAGGTTGGGAGGAGTTGCCGACAATTACAAAGGGAAGAAAGAGATTTGGGCATCATCATCAAAGATGACCTGAAATCATCCAAGCAGACCACTAAAACAGTAGGTAAGGCTAGAGGAATGTTGGAGTGTATAGTAAGGATATCACAAGTCATAAGAGGAGATAATAATCCCTCTTTACAAGACACTAGTCAGGCCCCATCTGGAGTACTGCATGCAGTACTGGAGGCCACACCTGCACAAGGACATTAACAAAATGGAGGCTGTCCGAGAAAGGCAACCAAAATGGTGCAGGGACTGCATCAGAAAACATATGAGAACAGATTAACAGAGCTCAATATGTATACCCTAGAGCAAAGGAGGGAGAGAGGTGATATGATTGAAACATTCAAACATCTTAAGGGCATTAATGAGGAGAAAGAGTCTGACATTTTCAATATAAGAAAAATAGCAGGACAAGAGGACACAGCATGAGATTAGAGAGAGACCAATTAAGGGGTAATGTGAGGAAGTTATTTTTCACAGAAAAGGTGGTAGATGCATGGAACAGCCTACCTCAGGAAGTGGTGGATATGAACACAGTGCAGTGCTTCAGTCAGGCATGGGATAGGCATAAGGGAGCAATACAGATGAGTATGAATAGATAGGCCACTGACAGAGTAAAAGGATATGGAGCATTCATTAAGGTAGAAAAAATGGTCAGACAGGATGGGCTTTGTGGTTCTTATCTGCCATCAACTTCTATGCTTCTATGAATTACTTAGGCTTTGGGACTCTTTAGAAACACTTTGCAGACTAATGTTTAGGATACCTGGCTGAAATTGCATACTGGCAATACAGTGCAATTTGGGACATAGTGATTACATGCTTTGAGAAATGTTATGTCATTTACTGTTGGTTACTTCCCCCTATGTAGAATTGACTGGGGTATACCTTGTGTTCTTACTTGTGTAGGGGTGTACCTGTGGGTATTGTTTTTGTAAAGTGTCTTGCAAAAATTAAATAAATATACAATACAAATAAGAAAAGAAAACCAACCAGAACTTTTGAATTTTGGCACCACTGCCTAATACAGCAGGCAGGCGCCAATCAGGAGTCTACACTGCACCAGGGCATTTGCTGAAACTCTGCCCACCTGATCAGCTTCTTGCAGTTGGTGTTCTATGACTTTTAACTTCGGATCATCCACGGAGCTGCACTGGGTCGAGAGGGCTTCTGTGACTACTAAGACCCCCAATGACCGATGGAGACTGCCAACAGAAAACTGACCAGGGTTTGGAATTTTGATGCCACTGCCTAACAGAGTGGGCAGGCTCAATCAGGAAGCTGCACTGAAGATGGGCATATCTGTCCCTCTATATTGAGGGTAACACAATCATCCCCCATGATGGACCACCACGATAAGATTTGTGATACTCTCTGCCTTGTGTCTGGCGGCATCAGCCAGTAGCAGCCAGTTGGCCAGCCATAATACACCTCCCATTCTCTGCCTCCTGTTCACCATAAGCTTCTGTAAGTACTGTTTTACTCACTGTGTTGCTAACAGTGGTGGTAGTGGACTCAATCCGCTCTGTGAGCGTTCATGGAGCAAAGGTGGATTCGGGAGTGCTCTGCAATGCAAGGCGGTACTGCGTTATGATGAGGAATGCAAAGTGCATTGGAAACAGTGACTTCAGCATCACTCCACCTCCACTGTTCACTACTCTTTCAATTTTTAAGGTGAAGTACATTGGTGGCAGTTCAAGTTGCCTCCTCCGCCTTGTTTTGAGCTCAAAAGACGGATTTTGCAGTGATTCATGGTAGTTCAGGTCACATGGGCTCTATATTGATCTGCACAGCCTCAGTTCGGGTAGTATGAGTATGAAGGAGTAGGAGACAGTGTGCTCTGATAGCTGTCTGTAGGAATCTTGTAAAAGCTGTTGAAAAAGCATTTTGCTCTTTTGGGGATCAACTGTAGTTCATCGATTGTAGAAACCCTCCTCTGCTCACATCATCGGCGTTTTTGTTTATGTGTGGATTTTGAATGTTAATTTACAATATTGAGTGTGTGTGTGTGTGGTGAAGACAGTGAAAGTGTGCTGTGTGGGGAGGGGCGTATCTGTGTCTAGGTAGATTTAAGGTGGAAAATTAGTGATTTATTTCTGTTTTGGTTATATTTTTGTTATATAACTGACTGTGTTAATGTACACAACCCCACCCCAACCACCCACCCACCCAGAGGCGGCTATCAATTTAAGGATCCACCCCATGACATCACATCCGGTGACATCACATCCTGCTGCCCAGAACCTATCTCCCCACTTTCCCATTTGCAGGTTATACCTGCTGGCCACTAGAGGACCGATGCTCCTACTTCCTTTCTCCCTACCTGTACAGTACTACTTCCCTTGGATCTTGCTCACCACAATGTATTGGCCCTGCCTCACGCTCTGCCTGTGCCTATCCCCACTAGTAGTGCACTTGCCCCTTACCCATCTGCTACTCCACACTGTGCCCTGGCAACCCTCCCTCCTCTTGCTCCTGAACATGCTCTCTTGCCCCTTGGGACCTCTGTGTCTCGGTTCTCCCTGCCCTCCCTAGCTTCCTCCTCACCTAGGCACACCTGGTGTCTTCTTAGTCTTGCCTTCCTCTCCTGTACCACCCTGCCCACCCCTACTCCCTTAACCTCCCTCCCCATGTCAATCATAGGAAACCTTTCACCATCTCCCAGCCAGGGTGTAAGTCATGCTACAACTCCTGTCAGGGAACATTCATCCAAACCCTGGCCTGGTTCCCAGGGCTCCCGACTAGCACCACAGGCCTATGCATGGTCTCCATGAATATCTGTAGCCTCCTAAAAAGCTTGACTCACTACAATGCCTGGTCACATCAATTAACCCTGATGTCATCGCTCTGGTTGAGACTTGGCTGTCGAAATCCTCCCTGACTCACTAGTCTCCCTTCCTGGTTTCACCCTCTTCTGGTCTGACCGTGTTGGGAGATGGGGCGCTGCTGCACTATTTATGTCAAGGAATCTCTCTCCATTACTAGCCCTGCCTGCTCCCATCCTTGACTCAGGGCCCAGGCGCTTACGCTGAAATTAACCCCTGACCCTTTAAAGGGACCCTTTATCTGACTACTGCATACGTGCCTCCCAGGGACCAAGCAGGCCATTGCCTCTCTTACAGAATACCTTTCCTCGCTACCTCCTTCCGCTGATCAAATTCTGGTGGGTGACTTAAATGTCAACTGGCTCAGCCCCTCCTCCTCCTCTACCCATCACTTTTCTGCAATAGACCTAATGCAACTAGTTACCCACCCTACCAGGACTAACCCAAAGAGAGGCTCCAGTACCCTTGATGTGGCACTCACCAACCGCCCTTATCGGATCTCCAATGTACAAGTCCTCCCAGACTCTCTCAGCGATCACTCCCCATTCTATTCCACTGGTCATCCTCAGTCCCCAAACCCATAGCACAGTCCACATGCGGCGGCGTCTAATACCTGGTGGACTGATAAAACTTCAGGAACTTCTGCCCCAAATTGTGAGGTCTCCTATACAGGCAACTCCTGACATCGACACAGCTCTCTCCTTCTTTACGAACTTTTAATAATGCCTGTGATATCTTTGCCCCAATGTCGACCACGTCGTTCTAAAGGCAGAATGCCCCTAAGTAACCCCAGCTTTGATCCACCAACTCCAACAAGGGACAACCTATGGCACCGTGCCATTGAGACTGGCCAGCCCGGTGACAGGCAGTTATATGCTGCCGCCGAAACAAATGCACTCGGCCATCAGAAAGGCCAAGTCTGAGCACTATCGGTCCTCAGTCACTGCCTTATGGGGAACCCCAGAACCTTCTGGGATAACATTAAACAGTTAAATGAGAGTGGACACTCCCCCACCTTCCCAGATCAACATTAATGGTGTGATCTCCTCAGACCCAGCCCTCATAGCCAACCACCCCAACACCTCATTCACTGACCTTAACCCTATCCTCCCTACAAATTTTTTGACCCTCCTCCCCAAGCGCCTGCCGTAAATCTTTCTCACCCTTATTTTCTCCTCCACCGTGTTTCTGCCCAAGAACCTCGGCTGCACCTTGTCACTGCCCTCAGAGTAATAGTATGGCAGTGACACCCTGGATCCGTGTATCATATGGCTGGTCTTAGACAAAGTCCTTACCCCAATCAAGTGCCTCATCAACCACTCTCTTTGCCTGGGAAGGTTCCAACTGCCTGGAAAGTCACCACTGTTACCCTGTCTTTAAGGTGGTGATAGGACTGTGGCTGAAACTATCGGCCAATCTCCATTCTTTCTCCTCTCTCAAGGCCTTGGAAAAGTGGTGGCCTCTCAAATCTCTGAATACCTCTCCACCTACAATGCCCTATGTCCTGAGCAGCATGGCTTCAGAGCGGGCCACAGTACTAACACAGCCCTTCTTGGAGTTCTCCAACTTTCTCCACTCCTCCTTAGACACTGGTTCTCTGGCTGGTGCGGTCTTCATTGACCTCTAAAGCTTTCGACACTGTCTCCCACCCCTCCTTCTTGATGCCCTTAGTCTCTCTGGTTTTGCTGCTGGGCCTATCTCCTGGTGCACCAGTTATCTGTCTGACCGCTCACAGCTTGTAAAATTAATGGGACCTACTCAGACATTTGTCCCATCTTTTCTGGGGTTCCCCAGGGCTCCATTCTGGGCCCCTTACTATTCTCCTTTACCTTAACACCCTTCCACGCTCTTGCTCGAGGAACATTCTATTGTACGCTGATGATGCAGTCATCTTTGCCTCAAGTTGTAACCCTATTGCCCTCCAGGACTCGCTACAGAAGTCCTTTCACCGAAGCCGAGGGCTGGTTCAAGGAACATAGATTGGTGATAAATCTTAAAAACAAAACCATGTTCTTCACTCGTCCTCAAAACAAGTCCTGCAAATTCAACCTCCTCATTCACTCTGGGTCCTCTTTCCCACTTGAACAAGTTTGCTCCTATAAATACCTAGGGATCCATTTTGACCCCGTCTCTCCTTCCATGGACACATCGCTGCCCTAACCACTGCCACTAATATCTGATTGGGCATCTTACATCGGTATAAACACTGCCTCCCCAGAGGCTCTTCATCTCCATGTCACCTCCTCTATCCTGTCCCTAGTGGACTATGGACTGCCGGGTGTATGGTGCTGCTGATCAGACCGCACTCCATAAAATTTGCACTACTCTGAATAAGGCCTGCAGGTTAATTACGGGGCACCTAGGCTAACACACACCTGTCTACTGTCAGCTAAAGCGCTGGTACTTGATCTTGATGAGCGCCTCAAATATTTGAACTGTGCCGTTACAAAAAGACCCTCCTTGGGCTATCCCCACCAGGATTGACCACCACCATCAGCTCTGTCCCACTAGTTCATACTTGGACCTCTGGGAAAACCTCTCTTGTTATCCCTAGAGCTAGGACCTCTCACGGCCAAAAGAGCCTTCAGCTTTAGGGCCCCTCCTGGTTCAACACACTGCCCCTCCATCTCCAAGCTCCAACTATATCGTGCTTCAAAACATCCTTACGAAACCACCTTGTTAACACCCAAGCTGTAATTGCCACTAGTCAAAGCTGTATTCAATACTTATGACAAGCTTACTACTAAGCTGCTAAGGAGAACATAACTCTGGTATTGTTTGCATCAATCCTACCTGTACCAGCTTGTTTGTATCTATGTACTTATTGCTGTCTTAAGTTACTGTTATACTGTGTTATACTGTTATACTGTGTATTCTCGTTTGTCTTACTGTGACAAGGTACCTTTGTAAATGAGCCTATGGCTCAAAGGTTTTCAAACTGCTGTCTAAATAAAATAAAATAAAAATAAAAATAAAAACACACAGTACAATTGTCAGTAATAGTAGAATTTTCTTGCTGTTTGTAGTTTGTATGTGGTGCAGCATTTCATAAGGTCAGGTTGTTTAAATTAGAAATTTACATTACATGGCAGTACACTGAACTTTGCATTTGCATCACATTCCTCATTGAGCATTGGACACAAACTGTTCTGTGTTGTGTGTGCAGTGTTGCATGCATCAAATATAATGCACCTTTTAAAATTTGTGACACAGACTAGTCTAAGTGCAACTAAGCACAGCAGTGTGAACCTGCTATCCACTTCAGCCACCCAATTTTGTACTGTGATCATGTTTTCTGTTGTTAGTTTGCTGTTTGTATTGTAGTGCATAAAATTGTAAAAATCAGCAATGTCTGTATTCAGTGCCCCCACCCACACATTCAAAAGCTTTTTTACCAGACTGGATTGTTTTTGAGTTTGTGATTTGTGACCCCATCAGCATCACTGGTTACTGAAGTTGTTTTAATTGAGAGACAGTGTCACAGTAGTCTCTTATCTGTTGCTGAAACCACAGTTCTTTATTTTGCTTCACATTCAAGATGTCCCTCCAGTCAGAAAGTGAATGTATCAAAATCTGAATTGGGTAATAATATTTGTGGTTGATCCCCAAAATGCCTGCAAAGAGACATGCAAGCAAAGCTGTTTCTGGCCATGGCAATGTTGGCAGTAAGAGGTCTGTGGACATGGCAGTAGTAGGCAGAGGGAGAAGTGCATTGCTGATCTGAGAAAAGGTATTTATTCTGCAGTGTTTTTACAGCCCAGTCAGTAGCTTCACTCATAGTTGGAGGAGATGATGTTTTCCCAGCTGGTGGTGTTAGTGTTACTGGTGTTAGTGGTGGTGGAGGTAGTATTAGCATTGTTGCGTCAAGTTCTAATTCAGACTAGTGTACCGTATCCAAACATATTGAGTGTGAAGCAATGCAAGTTAGTGAAGACAGTGTAGCTGATGTCATACTTCCAGTAACATCCCATTAACTGAACCAGAGAATTCTGATGATCATGTCAATGATAGCAAATGTGATATTCCATCCACCGTGAAACTTAACGTCAAGCATTTTCTATGCAGTGATTCACAGTGTGGTGAAAAAATATCAGGTGATGGTGGTGTAGTTGCTGATGATGAATGTGATGCTGATGATGATGATGTTGCTGTTGTTGCACTTGCAGTCCACATGTTAGCATCCAAGCAGAAGATGTGGATGTGTGTGAGAGTGGCGTTGATGAATATGATGATGATGTAATTGACCCCAGTTGGGAACCACAGAAAAATAAATTAAAAGTGGATGTGTCTGAGTCTGTTTGCAGGAATCCCTCCCCCATAAAACTTGTGATATACCGGTTTTAGTGGATGATGATGATGATGATGATGATGAGCCAGTAATCAGTATGATAGGTAGTCATGGTGGTCAGTTGCAGTCCAGGTGTGCAGTACCAGAAACATCATGTGCCCCCACTTCAGTGCTTAAAATAACAGACTTAAATAAGCCACATCATCATGGACATGTTAAAAGCAGAGCATCACTCCCTTGTTTGGGATTTTTTGTTCAAGATGCAAATGATGATTCCGTTGCAATCTGCCAAGTTTGCCATGTGCGTGTGAGTCGAGGTAAAAGGGAGCCATCTTTGGACGGAGGACAGCATAAGCATTTTAAGAATAGGAACTTGACTCTGTGGACCCAGCACAAGCTGGCAGCTAATACTACAGTGGGCATTCACCTGTGTCACCGACAACCACAACCAGCATGTTATCCCCTTCCATGACTGTTAAGCACAGTAGGAACATGTGCAGTAGTGCAGTAATAACAGCAGAGGATTACTACAGGCATGATGAGGTGGAGGACCATAATGACTTTGAAATGTTGTCCAGTGCTAGTGAGAGTAGCAGTTTTGTGGTGGTGGTGGTGAATGCAGTATGTCTAGTGCAAGTGGTACTTCAACCCGGTTGACAAATCTGGCAAAATAACATCATTTCTGGGTTTGTCATCATCGCCTGTGCAACCGTCTTTATCAAATGTCCACACTCCACCCCTGCTAATGCCATTCATCACAGAGCACAACCATTTGTGAGCAACAACACATACCATGCAAAGCGTTTAAGTCAGCCACGTTACCAAGTGTTTTTGCGCATAAGCTGAAATACCCCCAATCATACAGTGTCACGTGACCTTAATGCTGCTGTAGCAGAAATGCTGGCAATTGATCTTTGCCCTTCTCCTTTGTGGAAATTCTGGGTTCCAGCGGGTGGCTGCACACCTGTCCAAAATGGAAAGTCCCATGCAGGACATACCTTTCTACCGTGCTGTTCCAGGTTGTTCCACTGTCTCTGACTCAGGAAGACATGCCTTCAACATTCCTCCTCTCGATTCATCCATTTAATTATGGATATGTGGACAAGATGGCAAAACAGCGGGAGTTCATATCTGTGTATAACTGCACACTGGGCACAGGTGCGGGGTTGTTTTGATGTTGGTAGTGTGGATAATCAGTGCAGTAAGGTGGATTGTCATGGTAGCAATCTTCCTGGAATTCACCAGCATGCAACAATTGCTATGTGCAGTGTGACCTGTTCACACACTGGCGAGAACATGTTGGACATGGTACTGACTGAAATTGACAGATGGCTGAACCCTCTGTCCCTGAGAGCTGGGTTCATAGCAAGTGACAATGGGTCAAATGTGGTGAAATGTATCACGAATGGTGTTTTTTCGTGTTCCATGCATGGCCCACTGTTTAAATCTTGTGCTTCAGGAGTTTCTTCAACACCCTGACATAAAGCAAATGCTGACCACTGCGACGTATCTGCTGTCTCTTTTCCAAGATCTGGAAAGGCCCGTGACCAGCTACGGCAGTTGCAGACACAAAACAGCCTGCCTCAGCACCACTTGAAGCTGGAAGTTGTCACCCGATGGAATTCCACGTTATACTTGGCGGAGAGGTTGTATAGACAATACAAAGCCATCTCAGAATATCTTGTTATGCACACTAGCCATGACAGTTCCGTGGCCTCCATGTCTATGTGACTGAACAGTGGCGCCTCATGGACTCTGTAATAACAATTTTGCAGCCTTTAGAACATGCCACACGGGCAGTGAGTGGCGAGTCTGCCTCCATTAGCCAATCAGTTCCACTGCTGTGTGCTGAGGCAGACATTGGTGAATGTACAGCAAAATCTTGGTGTTGCGGAGGCGGTGGTAGCAGTATATTGCTGCAACACATGCTGACAGTATTGACCAGAATCGTCACATTGTGAGCATTCAGCATAGTGATAACTTTGCCATGGCAACAATGCTGGACCCACGATACAAGCGTGGCATTGCATCAGTACTGGAGGAGGGCCTGAACAGGTAAAAATATCAGTGGTCAACTGGTGCACTTGGTTCATGGGCCACAGAAGTCACGAGCCAAGGTAAGCAAACCTCAGCAGCATAATCAAGCTGAAAGTGTAGCTGGAGGACCATCAAGTATATCATGTAGCGGTAAGGGGCTGTAGTTCCAGGTGGTCTGTCATCCAAAGTGGGTGGCATCAACCCGCTTTGGGAGGCTGTGTCTCAAGTGGGTATTTGTGAAATAAATGATTCTGGAGAACAGGCTGATGCATCAACAATTGGATTTAGTGTGGCACAGAGCATGGTTGAGTCATATTTGTCTGAAAACAGGCATCTGACAATAAGTGAAGATCCTTTTTGTACTGGAGTGGAAAGGCCAGTGAATGGCCAGAGCTGACTGCAGTGGCACTAAAGTACCTCACATGCCCACCCTCCAGTGTAAGTATTGAGAGGGTATTCAGCTCAGCAGGTGCAATAGTCAGGGATCATCGGAGAAACCTGTCTCCTGCAAATGTTAGTTTGCTAACATTCATTAAAATGAATGAGAGGCACATACCAGCACAGACTGCAACCTCGGTATTCATACCCCAGACTAGTCATGGTGGCCTTGCTAATGTGGAAATGGAGCATCCTGGTGGCACTGGCAGTGGCTGCCTGAAACAGCCCATCACTGATGTAGATGACAACACAATGGAGAAAGAATTTCCCAGTGGTCAGGCGTCAGACCTTGATGACTGTGAGGGCAGATTTCTTTATGAGGATGATGATGTGGTTAATGTTGGCAGGTTTTAAGTGCAGTATTTAAAGGTGGTGTGCAACTCCCCCACCCCGGCCACCACCACCACCACCACTGGGACTGATGTTAGCCACTGCCACCACTGAGCCCGAGTCTATGCCCCCTGGACCACCACCACCAGGACTGATGTTATCCAAGTCTGCCACCACGAGTCTGTATGCCCCCACGGACCACCACCACTGGGAATGATGTTAGCCACTGCCACCACTGACCCTGAGTCTGTATGCCTCCTGGACCACCACCACGGGACTGATGTTATCCAAGTCTGCCACCAGAGTCTGTATGCCCCCATGGACCACCACCAACACCACCACTAGGAATGATGTTAGCCTCTGCCACCACTGAGTCTGAGTCTGTCCGGCCACCACATCCATCAGCCACAGACACAAAGCTTTTAATATTTAAACCATAAAGTGAGTATGTGTACTCAGTCATGTTTGTTATGCTGCTTCACTTCCTTTAGTTTTATGTTTTTCTTTCTGTGGCTTTTCAGAGCCACAATGGTAAAACTACATCTGGTGCATTAATTTGTTTGTTTTACAGGATAACCAAAAAGGCTCCATCGATAAAAGATGTTGGGATAGGAATGGTACTGTAGCTGTACCATACAAAGAGGAAACAATGTGATATCCATGTGAAATCCATTCTGGTAAGTATGAACATTTTATTTTATCCGTTTCATTGTGTTGTGAAGACTGCAGGAAATATTGCTCACAGGTTGTGAGAACCAGGGAGGGACACATAACAATTAAGTTGTAGAAGTCATTCATTTATTTTTAGGAAGCGTCAAGATGATTTGGTGTTCTGTCAAAGTGGCCTTATCCCAAAAGTTCTTCAAAATCAGGCACTCCCTTCCCCGAGCTTGGGCACACATATCAACATGCAGAAGTTGTTTCATTACATGACCATGACCATCATAACAACGGACTCCAGAAGGATGCTGATGAAATCTATGAAGGAGTAACAAAATAAGAAACCATTAGATACAAACCTGCAAATATGATTCCCTCCCAGAAAAAAATACTTACCTTCATGTGCTTCAGAGTTATCCGTTTCCAATTTCAGTGCAAAAAATTCTCATTGGCGCTTGAATGTGCACACCAACAGTTTCTGTGTGACCTGTGATGGAGAACAATACCATTAATGCGTGTCCATGATTGTCAACCCCTCGCCACCTAGAAAATTCACAACCATAGATATACTCACCAAGGCTATCATTGGTGTACAGCCAAGGGCACCCTTCAATCCAGTTGAGATGATCACATTGCATTTGCTCGAATCGCCTGTCAGAACACATTGGACCAGCAACACAATACTCACAGTCATCATTTATACTGGTATATGTGTTGAAACACTCCTCATTTCACTGTCTAACCACTTGTCAATTTTCTGCAGACATGCAGGATGCATTTGAACCTGCAGAAAAAATCGGGGAACTCTGTGCCACTTCTGTGTGCATGACTGAGTGTGCCATTAATTCTGGGGACTTTGTATGTGTTGAAACACTCTAATTTCACTGTCTAACCACTTGCCAATTTTCTGCAGACAAGCAGAATGCATTTTGAGGCCTGCAGAAAAATCTGGAGACTCTGTGCCACTTCTGTGCGCATGAGTGAGTGTGCCATTAATTCTGGGGAACTTTGTATGTGTTGAAACACTCCTATTTCACTGTCTAACCACTTGCCAATTTTCTGCAGACAAGCAGGATGCATTTGGCGCACAGAAAAATCTGGGGACCCTGTGCCACTTTTGTGTGTTCTGTGATTGTTGCTGTGAGCTCATGATGTCATGCTGACATTTTCACAATTAAAGCAGCAGTGCAAGAATGTCATCACAGTTCTGAATTGTACTTTTTATGCTACTTTACACTGCCACAGCCACCACTAGTTACCTCTGAGCCGTGACTTGAATGACACGCTTCTTTTTACAATTCATGTCTGCTTTCCTTACTTAGCGACTTTTTTCATGTATGAAAAAGAGGAACCTTTCAGTATTGTTCTCACCAGGTTTGTACTTTTGCAGCTGCTTTTCAATAAATATTGTTCCATGCTGTCATAAAACACTGACTGCTGCATAATTGTTAATTTACAACAAAGTGATATATAAAACTAACTGATGCAATGGAAAAAGCAGAGAAAACAATAACAAATACCTGGTCAGAAGTTGAACCAATCTAAAAGGAATGCTACTTCATTATTTCACACATGAAAAAGGTAGTACAGCAGACTCACTCAAGTTAGCAAATTCTCATATCATTCCTGTCAGTCAGGATGTAAGTAGGAACTTGTAACATAGCATTAAAAATGTAGGTCAGAGTTATCAACAGATTGTTGCGCTGCTGCTTTACAGAGATTCACCACGTTACATAGTAATGGTAATGCACATAACCTAATATGTGGGGCCTTACTTCCACTGGAATATTTCTTGCTCCACAGAGTGCAGTATATACCTGGGAAAACCACCCATAATTTCATTACAGTGTGTCACATGACGGAGAATTCCTGTTCAGAAAAGCCACCCACATTCCACCCCTTTCTCAGCAACATTAGGGCGTGATGCCAGGAGTGCAGGTGCATGCCCACTACAGTAAATGTCCGCAGATATCCCAAAATTTCATTATGTTATAAGGTTCGCTTTGTGGTGAAATGTGGAACATATCCACTAATAAGGCTTTTCTTACAGGAAATGTGCCCACATTTCAAAACAAACTGACCATTATAACATAAAGAAAAATTTGGAAAGTTGCAGGACAATCGGACATTCACTGTATGAGCATGCACCCATGCTTTCCCTGGCATGATCTAATTTGCTGAAAAGAGGTGTAGAATGTGGGTGGCTTTTCAGAATGAAATTCCTCCATCATGTGATACACTGTAATGAAATTAGTGGTGGTTTACACAGAAATGTATTGATTATGTGGCACAAAAGATTGACCTGGAAGGGAAAATGTGGATTACTAAACAACAACAAAGAAAAAGCACACAAAAAGTACAACTCAACAGTGGGATGGGAGGGCAGAAAACAATATCTTATTGTGGCGTGGGATGCCATGGTGGTCCAGCAGCAAGTGCAGCATTGTTATTATTGCTGCTGCTGTGCTTCAATGGTGCCAACTTGCTGCAAAGCACGCACCCTCACACTGTTCTCGTCCAGGGCTGCCCACACCAAGGTGAGGTCTGACTGTGTTACAGGGACTGTGGTGGGGTCCACTGTGGAGGAAATCTGGGAGTGGTGGTGGAGAGGTGGTGCTGGTGGCTGTGCTGGTGGGGAGGTGGGGCAGCTGCTCACTGGCCCTCCTCCGGCTCTGCGGCGAGGCACATGTTGTTCATCGGCAGCATCCTCTGCCACTGCCACAGAAGGGCCAGCAGGTGGACATCTGGCCCCTCCATGACAGCCTGCCATTCCACCCTGTGGTGATTCATCATGTGGAGTGCGCTGGCCCCGGTCCCCAAATATGTCCCCGGGGGCCACGGCGCACCTTCACACCACAGGCGGCACACCACCACTGTGCTGTCCCCCAACACAGTCAAAAACTCACACACTGGGGAGCTGCGGGGAGATCAGACACATTCCTTGAACACACCAGAATTTTCCAAGGCCACCTCCTGTGGCTGAGGAGGTGGTGGAGGTGCTGCTGGAGCACCAACATCTACCAGCGGTGGTGGTAGTGGTGCACAAGGTGCATGGACAGCACTCACTGGTGGCACTGGTGCTGCTGCTTCAGCAGGGGGACCCAGAAGTCAGGAGTGGTCCGCCTGATACAACCACCCTGTGTCCGCACTCCCTTCCTCGGATGATGCACCCACAGGCCACCGACTCTTCTTCAAAGGCTCCATCTCAACTCTTCTGAGTCCGTCAGTCCGATGCACACACACAGTCAGTCATACGCGCACAAAACAAAACTTCTAAAAAAATTCACTAACAAAAAATCACAAGCACAACACTAACATTAAACAAAGATATAGCTTTTAAAAAAGCTGTTGTGGCTGTAGTAAAGAATTAAAGCGTCAGATCGCTCCTTCTTTCTCCACAGAGCTTTCTCACTCTACAAATGCAAAGGAGAAAGTGAAACTGCTTCTGACTCACTTCCTTCCTATCTGGCTAAACCATGTGACTTACAGTAAGCCATGTGATGTGTGGGGTGCCTATTTACATGGCACTTTGCCTTCTGCCATGTAAGGCATTATTGTGAAGTGGTAATGATAGCAGTGAGCTCTTTGCGTTGGTCATTTGCGTTGTGCTCCAACAACGAAGTGTCGCCATAGTCTGCCTAGCTAGCGAATTTAAATTTACTGCATCTCTAGTTGCTAACATTACCGTCATTATACCATCAGCAGCAAAAGCACCTTTTCCTGCATATACCTTCTGCAGCACGTAAAGCGTGCTCATTGCACTACTCCTGCTAATTGTTGTTTCTGCAACTGACCCTTACTTTAGCTACAGGGCTGACAACAGGTTCGTTTGCATGTGCTGAGTCACTTTTCTTACTGCACTGCTGCTGTTGCTTGTTGCTCTAAATCCATATGTTACCTCACCTTTAAGGCTAATTACAGTTTTGCTTGCTATGCTCCTTCATCATTACTAGACATTGTTTACTGCTATTGTATCCGTAAACAGTTATTCCCTGTATCTTGTCTCCTAATTCCTCCTCTCCTGGTTGCTCCTTTCTGCAGGCATCTACTCCAACCTATCTGCATTCATACTGCCACCCTCCCTATCCTTATAAGCGTCCACATCTCTCCTTTTCAAGTGTTAGTTTCCTCATGCAGTTAGGAACCAGCTACTGTCTACTTTCCACTACATTACTATCCCTGCTGGCTTGCTGGTTCCTCTTCCTCTGTTTATTCCTATCTGCACCAACTCCTATATAGGGTCCCCTTATCTCTTAATTTCTCTATGGCAATATACCAGCTTGGTCCTTACGTAGTTAATTGCCTTACTGCACATGTTCAAAGCTTAGTTACCCATCCTGCCTTAACACAGGTAATTGCTTTTCTGCATACATGTATAGCTTACTATGATTTAATTCTGCCATATCAGAGTTAATTGTCTTACTGCATACATTTAAAGCTTACAGTGATTTAACCTGCCTTAACTTAGTGAATTGCTGTAAACATTTAAAGCTTACAGTGATTTAACCTGCCTTAACAAAGTTAATTGCCTTACTGCATGTATTTAGCATACAGTTTTTAACAATCAAGAGCTGGATTTGCTTAATGCTACCTACTACTACCTCACACTGCCTACCTACTACCTCCTATTTCACCTCTCGGCCCCTCAAGTTCCCTCCCTCATCATGCTGAGTTTACTCCTCCTGTCCCTCTACCTATGTCCCACCCTAAACCCTGCACCTCCACATCTCTCATCTCCCTCCCCTCCTTCTTCCTATCCCCATTTATTCTCTCTCCTCTCCCCAGTCTCTCCCTCATCTTACTCATCCTTTCTGAGTCCTTCTATCCACACTGGAATGCTGTGCTCCCCCTTTGCTTAACCTTGAATTCCCTTACCATTTCTGCTACTCTACTTTTCTTCCTCCATTCCCCCTTCCATGCTGTCCTAAAGGGTGAAAGAGACTCTCTATACCACTACTTCTTTTCCTCCTGCTTCTCTCCGATGATGATGATGAACTCAACCCCAGCCACCTCCCTTCTTCCCATCTGTTATGCCAAAAGGCCTCAGCCTCTTCCATTTGAATGCCAGGAGCCTTCACACCAAACTTGATGCACTCAAAGTCTGAGTTGCCCAGCATTCCTCGACATCCTGTGCATCACCAGAACCTGGCTGTCCTGTAAGGTCCCTGGCTCCTGACTGCTCTCCCTGATTTCCACCTCATTGACAAGAAAGAGGCAGGCGCAGTGGTGTAGAAGCATTGTACATTAGACAACTTTTTTCCTACTCCATCTCTGTCTGTGAAACTCTCCTCCTCTCATGAACTCATGATTGCTAAATTAACCCTCCTTCAACTCCCCAATTATTGTTGGAGCATTATATGGTTCTCCCAGGCACTCTCCCACTTCTCTGGTCTCCTGCATTGCTTTGATTGCCATCTATGCCACCTCTGGCAAGCTCATCCTTCTTGGAGACCTCAGTTTAAACTGGTTCTTCCCTACTTTCAAGCCTACCCTAACAAAATCAAATCACCAAACCTTATCCAGGTATTAATTAAACACACCTGACTCAACCCACACTTCCTAAACCACTCTCTTCTGGACTGGGTGCTCTTCTCCCACCCCACAAGCATCATTATTGCAGGCTTTCCTCCTTGATGCTTTCAGTAATCTTTGCTTGATGTATTGTGTCAGGAAGGTGTGCCCCCTCCCCAGTCAGCCCCAAATATATCTGGTACTGATCCTCAGGGCACTTGATACAAATGTCCTGTTACAGGTCCTCACTGACTCTGACTGGTCTCCTGTTTTCTCAGCCCCTGACACCAGATTCATCCCTTGGCCTATTCACAAGCACTCACACAAGTCCGAAACTCCACTGTCCCCCTCAGAAAAGCTAGGGTCAAATGATCTCATCACCCTGGATCACTGACAACCTTATAGCCATGTGTAAATCATGGGATCATGCTTGGGTTCACTTTAAATCATTCAGTTACTGTCAAACCTCCAAGTGTACAGATCATTAAGGAACTCATACACTAAGGCAATCTGCATGGCTAAGGCTAAATACTTCAAAGACCACCTTCACATTAATCACAATTCACCTTTACAATTCTGGAAAGTCATCCACTCCCTCTGAGCCCCTCCCTCCCACAGTATGGCCCCCCTCATCCTCACAGTGGATGGCTCATCAGTCGTGATCTCTGCTCCGTCATGGCTATCTTCAATAAATTCTTCACATAATATGGTTTTCCTGACCACCTTTCTCTGGTCTGTATTGACCCTCCACCACCTCGTTTACCTGGAGGCTACCACTTCCTTCTATCTCCACTCGGAAGTCTACCATTCACTAAAGTCCCTAAACCTGCACAGACCAGCCCAGAGAGCCTAGACCTCAAGCTCCTCCATCGCTCTGCCCTGGCCATTGTTCTCCCCTCTCACACCTTCTGAACCTATCTTTTCCTCTGGTACAGTTCAACTGGTCTGGGAAGCTGCCAACGTTCTGCCCTTCACAAGGTGGAGACCCTGCCTCCCCAGTAACTACTGGCCTATATCTCCTCCCCCAGATAAACCCAGGAGTCCATTGTCCACTACAGGCTTCATAAGTTCCTTACCTACCAATACTCTCTCCTCCCTCCAATCCAGCTTTAGGAAATGTCACTTCACAAACTCCTCCTTACTGCAGGTTGCAGACTCCATCCTCTCTGGGATGGATCAGGTTATCACCACTGCCATATTTATTGATTTGGTCAAAGCCTTCACTTCTCTGTCCCACTCACACCTTCTAAATAAGCTGAATTCTGTTGGCTTGGTGACTCCAGCTATAACATGGTTCAGCTGTTACCTCACTATTAGGCAGCAGTCAGTACAGGTGGGGAATGTCCAATCTTCTGATCCATGCTGGTGTCCCCCAAGGTTTCATCCTCATCCCAGTCCTCTTCTCTTGCTTCTTAAATGACCTTCTCTTTGTATGCACCAACTCTCACATTCACATGTATGCTGATGACATGGTCTTCTACACCTACAGCCCATCAACCTCTGATGTGAGGTCCCTCTCCAGAAAGACTTTAATAATGTTCTAAGCTGGATCCATGGAAATCAACTCAGGGTAAATACTAAAAAGTGTCAATGACCTTGGCACCAAACAAAACTGGCAATGTTTTGACACCTCCAGTGTTCACCACCCTGGAAGGCACCCCCTTGATGTGATCCCCACCTTCAAATACCTTGGGGTTTGGCTAGATAATAGTCTCCACTTCTCGGTCCATATTAATGCTATCCACTCCAAACTTCACCCTAAACTGGGAGCATTGAATCAAAATAAAGACTGCTCTCCCTCACTGTTCACATAAGTTGGTAACAAAAACTGTCCTCTGTGTGTTTGACTATGCGGATATAGTCTATGACACTGCTCCTGCCATGTCCCTTGTCAGACTTGACACCCTCTTAAATGCCTTTTGTTTCTTTGCCACTATCTCCCTTTTCACACACATGAGTGCTCTCTCAACTTCTCTCTGTCTATCACACCCTACTGCACTGTCGACAGGCCCTGCTTAGCCTTCATCACCAAATACTGGTTAAGGACCCTTCCTTTATATCTGTTCTCCTTCTATCCCCTGCCATCCCTACCTCTTACCCACTGCACTCCAGGAAATCCCTCCCTCTCCTTCCCCATCCCCTCTCAACTGCGGTCAGTCGTCCTTCCCTTTCACCTCCTGTCACTCTGGTAGCAACTCTACTACCATTGGTCTAAACCTCCTCACTCCCTGCCCTTAAGTGCCTGCTCAGACTCACAACTGTTGCTCCTTGCTGCTGTCCCTCAACCTCCTGAGCCTCCCTGCCTCTCAATGCTCTTAAGCACAGCATTAAGGCTTATTTTGACTGTATATAACTTTGTTTTCTCTGTATACTACACTTAATTATTGTCATAACGTAATTTTCTCTTTGTATGTATTTGTTTTCCCTCTCCTCAGGTCGCACATGAAATGAGCCTCAGCTCAGTTTACCTTTCCTGGTTACCACATTTTAAATAAATACATAATTAATTAATTAAAGCATCAGAAACAAAATGAAGAAAAAAGAAAACAGCGATTCTTTAAATTAAAGTTTAAGATTGAAATATAGTACAAACAGTTAATTATATTCTTGAGAAGATTGAATAATGCCATGCCAGTATAATATATACAGACAAGCTTCATAGTTCTTGCAGGAACATGGAAGATTGAAGAAAGGATAAATAAGTCTAACCACACTTTTTTTAAGAAGCCTGTGAAATATGGGATTGATCACATGCGTAGCATCAATATGGAAGCTATGTAGATGCCATAAGTTAGAAGGTTAGAGTTAGGAGATAGTGCTACTAGGAAACCATAATAGAGGAGAGGTTGCTGTTTGTAAAATATTGTCCAAATTAAGTTTATGGGATCCTCTTCAGAATTAGAGGTGGTGATGACAATACGTAACAAAATTACCCAGCTATAACTCCTTTTCAACACTTCTTTTAGATGTAGTTGTCTGCAAGTCAGAAGGCAACCATTTACTTGTCACTTATTTGTTTACTTTAATTCAGCTGTATACCTCTTTGTTTCATTGCTGCTGAATATATGCCTTTGTGGCTCTCTGGTTATTGCATCACTATTTCTTGTATAGTAAGCTACGTTTCCTTTTATGAATAGTAAGCTACATTTTCCTATATATAATCTGGTCCTTTCTGTAACTTAATTTTCCTATAGTTTTCTGCTGTAATCTCCTGGGTGGAACCTGAAAATATGCAAGTAATTATCTAGTGTGCTTACCTGGGTAACAAAATGAAACAAATAAAACAATTGATACTATCAGAATGAATGGTGCCCAGAATGATTACTTTATGAGTGAACAACATCCCATTCAGTATTATACTGTACATAAGTTGCAGGAATAACAACTTTAAAAAGCCAGTAAGGCACTGCATCAAAATAAGGAACATCTAACTATTATTTTGTCATGTAGTGTGACGGATGTGGTGGTGTAATGTGGTGTGCAGGAAAGGATACCTTCAGACATGCAGACATGTTACATTGGAAGGAAGTGCTGAAAACGAATCACATTTTAGGTGCTATGGGCTAGATGACTTATGAATTGTAGGCCTCTCTTTATATTGTGCTACGCCCTCCCAAATAAACAAAACTGGAGCATTAACTAATTCTGAAGCCACACACACATGCACACATGCACACACGCACACACACACACACACACTCACACACCAACACTGCCTTCAGACACAGCATTATTTTAGAGAAAAGCTTGCAGTCTTAGAGCCTTTTATTGTAAGCTGCTGGGGCTGTGTTGAAAATGTCAATTAGATGAGAGTGTATGAGTGTTTGTCAATGTGCTAAAAGCATCACACAGGTGAAGTTCTTGTATTCAATAAAGAAGACCTCAAGATTACGGTCTCATCCGTGATAGTCAAATTTAGCCTGTGTATATGTCTTTGTAATGAAATGTACAAAATGAAAACATGTATTAAACTAAAATGGTAAATCCCTCTTTTAGACAAACTCAGAGAGGAAGCATTATTGTGTTACCTCTTTGATAAGGTGAGCTGAAATGTTTGCTACCCATTATCACTAATTGGATAATATGTAATCTTTGCTGATTTTGTTCTTTTTATGATGTCTCTAATTTAATTCTACATTGCCACTGCAAAATGGGCATTTCTTTATAGATGGAGTATATATTAAATACATCTAGAAAGGTGTAGGCGTGACAACTTCTAGCCTTAATGGGCGCCATTGAGAGTGCAAAGCAGATGGATGGACGATGTAAGAGGTGCAATGCCATTTGTAGATAATTGGCAAAATGCACAACTGTAACTAACTTCTGGATTCATGTAAAGAACTACAGTGCATGCAACTCATTGCAAATGTTGTTGCCATTGTTTGTGTTTATCCATCTGAAGCTGTAATGTCAGTGACACAATTTTGCACAACAGAAGGTTGAATTTCTACAAATGTTTTTGGTACTGTTTGGTACTGCTGCAGAATCAGTCCCACAGGCCTTTGTAAAATATAGCTATTTACTTACCTGGAAAACCTGATTGCATGAGCATCACTTTAGAGCAGTCTTGTCCATAACCCACTGGGTTATTCCCACCTGATAGGTTAATAATGCACATGTAACCAATCTTTGTAATCCAATCCACTTTAGCTTCCATGCTTCTCTCAGGACCTCAGTTCAAATCTTCCCAAGCTGTTTCTGTACTGTTGTGTTATGTTGTACAGTACCTGTAATGTGAACTTTCAAGACAGATGTTAAGGCATAGCATTTGTTTTATCATGACATTATTTATGCCACCTCTCTGGACCTGGAGGGTTACAACCCCAAAGAGTACATCCTCCGGCCCATCGGGGCTGGTCATGGGTCCTGCTGGGTCCCAGTATTTTGCTTCCATTTTCTCCCTGTGTCTCGCTTATGCAATGGGTGCAGCAGTTGTCTCCACCTCCACAGAGGCAGCCAAGCACCCTGGATGTGGGCTGAATCCTCTTGTTGTGCTGATGTGTCAGCACAGACCCTACACCCGAGAAAGGAGACCAGTCTCAGACACTCAATCCTTACCTCCTGGCTGGCTCAAATGACCCAAGCCGTTTCCAAACCCAGGTAGCTGGCATGGTGTGAGGTGTGACATCCAGCACCACTGGGCCAAGGCATAGCATTTGAATAAAGCTAATGTAGACAGTGATGTAAGAAGTATTAGTATTTATTGCCCTATATGGATACATACAAAGAAAAAATCCCAGCCCATATGATATGCTTGAGTAGAGACTCATTGAAGAGTCCTGTCAGTATCTGTCTTCCCATCAAGTGGATCAATGGTTGCCATAAAGTGATACTCACACAATCACCTTTACCAGGTTTGTAAACTACCATTGCATATTGTATCACTTTGTGGCATTCCTGACCATTACAAACTAGTTAATAAGAAGCAATATATGGTTGTTAGGGATGGATGAATGCAGATAGTGACAGGACCACTGTGCCATAATGGTATCCATTACTTTCTGATGAATGCCAGCCTCTATGTATTGTCTATATCAAATCTATATTGTCTGGAGAAAGTGTGTATTATAGCCAAAGTAGCAAAAGTGCATATTTCTTTGACTGGTTCCTCATTTCTCTCAGCCCAAGTGGTGGTGATGCTTCTGGTGGAGTGGGCCTTCACTCTGCTGGAGGGTCCAGATTCTTCCATTTGTATTTCTTGGCAATTGCATTTTTACCCAGTTCAACCATGGTTTTGCAGCTGGGTAGCCTCATTTGATCCTTTAGTTATGATGTAAAGTGTCTCTCATCTTCTGAAATCTTTAATGTTTTCAAGTATATGTTGCTTGCTCTCTTAAGGTCAAGAGTGTGTATTGTCTGATTTTGTTTCTCAGTAGGCAAATTGTGGAAGAAAGGGAACTCAAAGGATTGGGCATTGTGATTGTTGGATGAGAATATGGGTGTGAATGTTAGGACGAGCCTTAATGATACTCCATGGCTGTGTGTTATCAGAAATGGTTCTCCGTAAAACAGTTCATTATACTCACCGAATTCATCTGGCTGAGCATATTACCAATAGAAACATTGTGTTAAGGGATGCCCATAGTATGAGAACCACTGTTGACTGTACAGTACTTGTTGGACCTTTGTGAGAATGTGCTGGACTAGTGTGATCCACACCACTGGACCTGGACTCTTTGGAATGAGAGAACTGCTCTGTCTGGGTGTTATTTTATGTTTTTATTTTTTATTTAAAAGAAATCAGAATTACAATCCTTTGAATCAAAGACTCCTTTGCAAAGACTTCATGTCAGAGAGACATATATACATATAATAACAGGATACTTACATATGTAGTACAGTACAGGAATATATACAATTGGTAGGTTACAGCTGTAGTGGTCATTGGCATTAGACCCCATGCCATAGATATTACATGTTAGGTTACAGTTTCAGGGGTCTTAAGTGGACCCTGAGTCAAAATATATACACAGTGTGAAAGGAGTAATGAGGGAGTTAATCAAGATACAGATATAGTTCCCTTTCCAGTGTGTATCCTGGTGAGTAAACTAACAAGTTAAGAAAATATACCACCTAGGGATTAGGGAATGCAACCTATCGAGATGAAAAGTAGGAAAATGGTATATTATGTGCAGTCACAGGCTGTGGAGGCAAGGAGGAGGGACTTGAGACCAGTTTAAATTGACCAATACTGGGTGCCATGGAGATGGAGGGTGGAAGGTTGTTTAACCATAGAGGGCCGATACCGGAAGGATTGTTGTCAAAGGGAGGTCCTGCAGTGTGGGACCAGGAGGGTGGTATTGGGGAAAGCCTGGGGGCTTTTCTGTTAGGGACTATTTGGATGAGGTGGTGCAGGCCTTGAGGGGCTAGCTTCTGGAGTATCTTATTTGCTAGAAGGCAAGTGTGATACTTGAGTTTGCCTTGAAGTTTAGCCAGTTCACAAGATTGCAAGATTGCACAGCTCACAAGTGTGAGTAAAAGCGTTCACATCCAGTGATCAGAGCATGCTTTATTGAGAGCTAAATTAATGTGACGTAAAGCTGTTTGGTCTGTAGTCCCATAAATCATTATGCCATAATCCACCAAGGAAAGTACAGGAGGACACTGCTAGACAGAGGGCCTGGGGAGGTAGGCAGTGTTTATGTCGGAATAGGATCCCTAGCCTGGTGTTAATGGAGGATGCAACATGTTGGATGTGTGTGTATCAGAATTATTTGAGGCAATCCCATTTCCTGTTGATTTGAAGGAATATTTATGGGTACAGTGACATCCCCCAGGACTATGAACTGTTTGCTCAGTCAGCCCACTTGGTTTGTCAGAGTCCCTGCCAAATGTATTACTGCTATGTTTATTAAATTGGTTTCAGTCCATCTTAATATGCTCAGCCACCCAGAGCATACTTTTGTTTTGTTCCACCTTGTTTCTATATATGTGTGTGTGTGTGTGTGTGTGTATATATATATATATATATATATATATATGTACATATATATATAGATAGATAGATAGATAAATACACACCTATATATACATCACTGTAGCCTTGTTATCTGCTCTGATTAAAACGTTTTGTCTCTTCTCTCATTGCTAAACTATATTACTGCATGGTAGACTGCCCTCATTTCCAACATACTGATTAATATCTTTGATTCTGCCTCTGACTATTTGCCTCATACTGGCTATTGGTTCATGTGGCTCCCCATTCTACTAGACCCGCATCTGTGTCTATTGTTATGTCATGGGATGACTGTATCGGGGTGCCTCTGAATATGTTTGTTGGGCCATCCACCATGAGAGACAGTCTCTGATCAAGTTGTCCATGCATACTGTCTTTGAGAGGTCCTGATCCACTGCCTACCCGGCTTGTATAGCTAATATATATAGAGGCCACATGTTCCAATGTACACATGGAATTATATCAATGTCCCAGTGTCTGGTTCTATTTCTGTCTGAGTGCCTTTGGTTTCTCCATTACTTTCACCACTCTTTTGACTGAGGACATGACCATACCTGAGATGGTATTTGTGACTATACCCAAATGTTCTATCTGTTGCCTGAATGCTATGCTTCTCTTTTGTTGTTGATTTTCAAACCATGTGCCATAAGGGTCTCCATGACTGTCCTTATATGTTTGTATGATTGTGATTATTTTCTGGGTCTGATCAGTCCATTGTTGAGGTAAGGATCTGTATGGATTCCTGCTGTCTGAGGATGCCACAAATGTTACAGTACTGTGGCTTTCATGAACACCCTGCATGCTGATGCTAACCAAGAGGAGTGTCTGCTACTGTACTGATAATACTACCCTAGTATCTTGGCTCTGATGTACTTGTGGGCCAGACATATTGGTATGTGTAGGCAGGCATCCTTTATATTGATTGATGTGAGGTAATCTCCTTCCCTTATGGAGTAGATGGTTAATCTGAGTGTTTCCATTTTGAACTTTCTGGGCCTGATGAACTGATTCACTAACTTCAGGTGATGTATAGGCTTTAGATCCCTGTCTTCTTGCAATAGCAGTAGTGTTTTCATTGGCACCCAGTCCAGCAGGCTTTTGACATTTTACAGAACATGTGCAAAATACAAATACAGCAGCACTATCTATGCTTTGTAATAAATAACAAGATAAAATATGCTACTGGTAGAGTCTTGGTCATAAGTGGGGAATACTGTTAGAAACAAATGATGTTTCATATCCTGTTAATTACCACAATCAAGGAAAGTCTCTTTGGCTTATGGGGCAGCTGATTCTAAGGAACTGGAGCCACAGCTGTGAATGCCCAGTCCCCAGGCAGCTTAGACACAGTCTGGGAAGGCGGTCAGAGCATATAGACACAGGAATCTTTTAAGTAGCCTGGGCCCAGATTGTGTAGGGCTTTTATGTTAACAAACTTATCTTGAAGGAGATATGCCACTTCACTGGCAGTCAGTCCAATGTCCACAAAAAGGAGAGATATGTTTGGAGTGAGACACCTTGCCAGTCAAAAAGCTGCTGCATTCTGCACCAGATGCAAGCAGTGCATAAAACCACCATATAGCCCAAGATAAAGAGCATTACAATAGCCCAGTCTAGATACCACGAAAACATGCACCAGCATCTCCAGGTCCTGAAAACTAAGATATGGCATGATGCAGGCGATATTCTTCAGATAGAAAAATCCACCACTGACCACCACCAATACCTGATGTTTTAGTGTCAGCTTTTGGTCCATGATGACAACCAGATTCTTCGCCCTATCTCTGGCAGTAATTTGGGTAGGGCCAAGATATAATCTCAGTACAGTCCCACCAGTGCCACCATATTCCAGATACCTTAATCCACCAGCAACTCTTCAGTCTTGTCTCGTTTCACCTGAGACAACTGGAAACCATCAATCATTGATCACAGTAAAGGAAATCATGAAGCACACACACTAGATATCTCCCCAGGGAAAGCGATACGTGCAGCTGAGTATCATCAGCATAGCGATGAAACTGCAGACTGTACCTAGAAATCAGCACACCCAGTGGTAGCATATACACTGCAAAAAATGGGCAACAAAATCAAACCCTGTGGGATGCCACAGGTCAGGGTAGCTGGGAGTGAGGGAAATTTTCCATGCAATCTGCTGCACCGTCCTGGAGAGAAAGGACTCAAGCCACCTCAGCATGGTGCTTCTATGCCCCACAGACTCATTCAGTTGAGCTGTTAAAATCCCATGATCTACAATGCCAAATGCTGATGAGAGGTCAAGGAGAATAAGGATGGAGCATTCCTCTATCTCTCTATAAGAAAATAATTTTGCACCATGATCAGTGCAGTCCCCATGATATGATGCACCCTGAATTCCAACTGGAATGGCTCATAGATGGAGAAAGCCTCTAGGTGGATCTGTAGCTGCATCACACCACCTTCTTGATCACCTTCCCAAGAAAGGGAAGGTTTGAAACAAACCTTTAATTTGTTAAGATACCAGGTCCATGAAATATTTTTGAGAAGGGGCTTCCTGACAGCTCTTTCAGAGCCATCAGAAAAATACTCTCCCCAACAAACACCAATCTCAGCAATCACTGTTCCTAGAGACCCAGTCCAGCAACATCCAGATGGATCCAGGATCCAGTAGACAGGAGTTGGGATACAGCTTCATGATCACCAAGAGAAACTCTGTAGTAGGCACAGAGAGAAATTCCTCCCAGACTGACCAAAGGTCTCCATCAGTCTGAGCTGGGCTATGCTGGGACATGACCCTCTACTGGAGGAGGCCAAGAAGCAAATAGAGATACCCTATCAAGAAAGAAATGGCTAAACTGTTGGCATCATTTAAGTGTTAAAACTGTCCCAGACTGTAGACATGTTAGATGTAATAACCTATACACAGAGTAGAAGAGATGAGCTAGCCCATTCCTCCCTGCAGTAATAACCCCTGACAGGAACTCTGCCTTTCCTGATACTTCCTCTAATGAGCTCCCAGGGTTAATCTATCCTCCACTGATTCCGATCTCTACCAAGAACACTTTAGTCTTCATCCTTCAGCCTTCAACCATCTGAGCTCCTCATCAAACCAGGAGAAGCTCTCTGGGAGATTCTCTGGCATGCATGAAATGGCTCAAGTGAGTCAAAACCATGGTGATAGCCATATTATAAACATTCACCACAGTCTTGCCTCCTGCACAAACCTGCAACAGGCTCAAGTAGCTTAATACTGACAGAAACCCCAAATGGTCCACATTTCTTATTGGTTGATACCTGACTAACTGCACTGGGGGTGAATATGCCTTGGAAGGAGGGCCCCTGATCTTAAAACAGTGCTTTCTATGTTGCTGGAATCCTAATGCTGCAAGTTTTTGTTATCCTTTTGTGTTTCATGGTTTAATCTAGAAGAAGTGAGGAGGAGGAAGCTGGCATTGCTCCAGATACAGCTTCTATGTGGTCCAGCATTTGCAGCATGATTGTCTGTTATGATTTTAGTAAGGTAGCTGTGTTAGCATTCAGTGTCACAGTGGAGATGTTAGAGGAGTCAGTGTCTTCCAGAACATCCATGTCTGTATCGCTGATTGCCTTTGAGTATTGCAACTGCTTGGAGCAGTGTGCACAGCTGACTGTTATGCTACTTCAGTGGGGCAATATTGCAAGACTAGCATTGCTTCACTTTAACCATGACTGGTGACCTCGGGGTGACAAGTAATCAGAGGATGCTACTCAGCTTTGGGTCCCGGACTGAGGTCACCTCTACAATACAGCTTACACTAGACATCTTGACAAACACTCAATGGGATGTGAAGTGTGCTGAAGAAAAGCCTCATGGTGAGGATCACAGTGAGCCTAATACTCAACTGGTAGAAGGGCCTTGTTGGGGGTATTGGAGCTGGTTTGATTCTCTCTTATAATAAAGAAGGAGTATATGATGGGTGTGGGCATTCAGTGTGGAGCATTTCTGCTCTGGTTGGGATGCTTAGGCCAAGGGACCATAGTAACATATTGAAAGATAATTTGTCCCATAACAGTTTGTTAATGGTGACTAAGTCACTCTGAGAGAGGTCAAGGCAAGGAATGATATGCAGAGGCAGAATGAGACTGAATGACTTAAAGACTGGCCAGCCAATCCTAAGATGTCGCCACAGTCAAGATGGTGTTTGCATATGTGACATTAAAAGGCTGATATCTTTCATCCAAAATTGCAGCCTCATGGCTGTGCATGCATGAAACAAAACAGCGACCAGGCATGCACAACTGGCATAGCAACTGTGACCATTTAGTATAGCCGTGCAGCATTTGCATTGGGATGACCATGTGCACATGTGCTTTAGTGCTGTTCAAATACATTTTCCCAAATATTGGGTTGAATATTTAATGCAAAGACAAATACAGAAGATTGAAGCTCTCACTTTACTGGTATTCCCAGTGTGGTGCATGCAGGCTCAGAGCCCTGTAGTTAACTGACAATGGAAAAATACTGCAGCACCAAACCCTTTAAGCCACACATCAAATGAGAATAAAAGCACTTATCTCCTTCTGCTGGAGTCCATATTTTATTGTGCAATAAATACAGTACAGCTAAATAAAACTGACAGTAAGAGCTCTGAGGAAACCTACACTGAAACGTCAGCTCCTGTATATGTGCCTTTGTGCACGCACACACACACACACACACACACACACTGTCTAACCATCCGCCTCACCTGTTGGTGTAACCCTTATACTCATAGGTGTCAGTGCATAATTTGAGTTTATCTATCACCAATCAGTAACACTTTGCACTTAAGCATAGTTTTTACTTGAATATTCAGTGACCAAATATTTAGGTATTTGGTATTCTGATATTGGGAACTGTCTGCTTTAAAGAAAAGAAAATTACAAAACAACCTTCCCTTACCCTCATAATGAATGAACATGCTCTCTCTGTTGCTATAGAAACCCATCTGATTACATTATCTGCTGGGTTTCTATAGGACAATTATTTCCATTCATTCATTACAAGGTGGCTGACCATAGAGGAGGGAGGGATGTGCTGATCATCTTGTTGTGAAGTTTCATTACTGTAATTGGGTGCTGGGAGTGATGAGGGTGGAGTAAGTGTACTGCTATCATGAAGGTATGGGGGAGACATAAGAGCTTAGCTATATAGTGCCAACAAGCACTTCTTGATGCACAAGATGGTAGCCAGCTGTGGAGATGGGTGGGTTCAACTGGTTGTCCACAATGAGATGAAGAACTACATATCATTTTTTTATTTATTTTACATGTTGTGTGGGTGATGGAGGACAGTGGGATTGGGTGCAGTCATTGGGTGGGGATTGGGCAAATGCTTAATAGCTGGTTGGGACAGCAAGTGTAGGGAAGGGTGTTATGTAGTTTTCTTTATTGTCAATTGGGAATGAATAATAGTTCCTGAATATAATTAGTTTTCTATTTGGGAAGGGCTCCTGAATATTTGTGAGCCCTACTACAATATATATGGAATCTTGAAATACAGTTTGGTCCCTGCACAGCCCAAATGTGTGGCCTGTGTGACATGACATGGATGCATGATGTGTAAATGGGATCAGATAAGCACATGTGTGCATACAGATGGCAAATGGCTACCTAGAATCAAAATCATGGCCACACCAATGAGACTATATTGGCTGTTGGAGGAAATATGGTAACTGCTGGAATGAGAGCATAGGCATGACATACTGTTGAAAGGTGTTCACAGGTGAACTTAGCAAGAAACAAAAGGGAAGGATGCGGTGCTGGTGCTTAAGTTCTGGCAGAGGAAGAATACTGTGCTACAGTGAGCATTATTGGGACAAGATAGGGCAGATGGAAAAATTTACATGTTGCAGCAGCAGTCTTGCTTGTATGAGAAAATTTCCTGGATGTACAAATGGAAGTCTAGCATGCTCCCATCTGAAGAGGGTGACCCTTCTCACACAGGGACACTGTATGAGGATGCTCCTCACTGAGGCTATTCAGTAGGGGCCCCAGCAGGATAAGCTTAAGATAGGAGTGGGAGTGATCAGCTGGTCAGCCTGGACTATTGTGCTCATCCACCTTCACTGGAGCCAGTTGTAAGGTGCTCCAGGAGAAACTGCCAATATGTCCATGATTTTTACATATGAATTTTGCTAGTTGAGAACTTCCACTGAAGAGGGCAGTGGGGTCTTGCTGGCATCCTAGGGTGTGATGCCATATTTGAGCTGTGTGAATCAGCATGAAACAGAGAACTCCATACCATGCAGTGTTATAGTAGCAATGGAGCACTTACAGAGAAACCAGCATGCAAAATGTCAATCAAGTAAGCAGGAAACTCTTAGAAACACTTCTTAAAGCAGCATACTGAGGAAGCAAGAATATTTCTACATTAAGTTTTTCAGCTTGGTAACTATGTATTTCATAACTAGCAATGAATAGAACAATAAAGGCTTTTGAAGGAAAAAAACATCAGTTTATGTCTGGAACTGCAGAAGAGTTTAAAGGGAAGAAGCAGCATGCAAACTTATAACACTAGCCCTGGTATAATGGAAACAAGACCAGGGGTAAGGACTAGCTAGATGGTGTGTCTCAGAGGGATAAACTGGAAGAAACAGCAAGGCTTTCAAAAATAAAACAAACAAGGCAAAAGATATTTCTTTAGTAGAATAGTATTGTACAGACTCAAATGCCACCAAACTAAGCCATGCAAAGTGATTGTTTTATTGATTTTCTGGTAATTCTTACTGAAATGGTGTTCACAAATGTGGTATTCAGGTGTCTGTGCTTATAGCCTTGGTGATGCATGTGAAAAACATGAGATCCTGCTGGAAACCAGGGAGCAAAGGTGGAGCAGATTGCAAAAATCTGGTCAAATGTGCATTGTTAGCCTATCAGGTGGCAATAACCAAGTTGTTCGTGGAAAGAGATAATGCAACATGATGCGACATGCAATATGTATTTCACATAAATGAGGCTATCCTGATGTGCAAGCATTTTGAATGAACAAATATTTTTACGTCTGTATAATAATGCAAATCTTTTTTTATTCTAAGGTTTCAGAGGAGATACAGGGATAGTATGGGGAAAAATACAGACAGATTCTTAGGATACCAGTGATAGCTCTTCAGAAAAGCAAGCCTCCTGCACATTAGTTAGCTGTTTTAATCTCTGTAATAGTCTTATAATAACTGAGAGTTGTTTTTCCCTAAGGAAAACAAGGTTATAAATAGCGGTATAACCCGTGAGTTATACGGTAAACATCTGGGTTTCCCTTGTCCACATGCCCCAGCAGCAGCTCTTCATTCACTCAGTGTCAGCCATCACTCCTTCATGAATGATGCTGCCACTCAGTGTAAGTTAATTAAAAAAAAAAGAAGTAAAGGGCACTTCAGTCTGTAAAATAAACAATTTTTACAAAATAAATTAAAAAGAGTAGAAAACCTTTCCCTTGACAGCTGCTTTCCAATCGCATGAATGCACTAAAACCGCCCATGCCACATAGGGAGGATGTCTTTTTATTTTATATAGTTTCTGTGATGAAAAATGATCTCCAGCAATTATAAAAATAAAACATGGGGTGGTGTGTTTAGCTTGATTTTACACACACACCCGATGTTGGATGTAAAAGCCAAACCCCTCGAGCTTCGCTCTCTGGGTTTATGTAGCATCCAACACCTCGAGGTATGTAAAATCTTGTTAAACACCCACCATCATGATATTCTATATATTATACACAAGACATGTTTATATAATTATTAGTTGATGTCTGTGTTTCCTTTTGCTATATACAGTATAGTTTGAAAACATGTATGTAACTGGGTCACCATGGATGTTGCAGTTACTACCATTGCCTTGTCTGCACAGTGCTTCCACCAGAGTTAAGTTGAAGTGGGCCTGGTGATAGAGCAGTACAGCCTTCTGGGATGCAGTACCTCCCACCTCCTCTAAGTGTCCCCTACACATGAACAATTGAAGAAAACCTAAAATTAACAAAATTGCAAATAATGACTTACTACTAATAATCTACTTCTGACATGAAATGTAAAATAACACTAAACTATTTACTGGATAATATTTACAAGACACAAGGGAATACAAGCACGACTCTTTTTGATTATAACTCATGATCTGTAAATGCAAGGCCAATGTTAGGTGCCTGACTAAGCGCTAATTAGACATATTTAAAACAGCAGTACTAACACTTTAAGCAGTTGTAGTGCCCACCCCACCAGACCAAGCAGATACTGCTGCAGTGTAAATCGTTCACTGTAACCATTAATTACCAGCCCACCTGCTCTTTGAGCACTACCCACTTTCCACTGGTCCCAGTTAAAACACCATTAAACCTTATGGGAGCTCCCTGTGCTTCACTGGGTACCCAGCTTGAGAAATAATGCAGACTCATATAAGATGCAACAGGTTACCCAGTGGTGGTGCATTTAAAACAGAATAGAAACTCTTTGGTTAAACTCAAATCCTACAGGCCATGCAATTGCTAAAATAATAAATCTAAAAGAGGTATTTGTGGATATTGGCCCAAAGGCTAAATCAATAGATTTTGTGCAAGATTTATATAAAATCCCAGTTGCAGGTCAAGTCCTAAGAGTACTCATGGTTCTGGTGTTGCAAGCTTTCCTGACAACATTTTCTCCTCTTCCTCTTCATCTCTGCCAGTGGAGGTTCTCTTGAAAGGTTGATCAGTTGTGCAGATGATGCAGGTCTCTGTTGCCCTTGAGGTGAATCAGGCTTTCTGCACTGGCAGTCATCTGGACCTCTCTGGCTCCTATTCCCCTCTTCTCCACAGGACAGACCAGACTAGGGGCAGGAGCCACATGCCACCACGTCTAGGATTCTGGACCCTAGATTTATGTGCTAGCCAGTACCTAGCAGTAGCACACTGACCAGCTGGCTCCCTAACTGTCTGCAGTCTTAATGCAGGCTTTCACACCTTCACACTCACATACAGTCTCATGTGCCACTGCATGCTAGCAGCTGTGACACAATTACCTCTTTTCACGGTTAAACAGGAAGTCTTTTTTCCAAATGGTATTGTTCTGACACAATCAACAAACACACGGTGGACCCCTTTGCCCGACACCTCACGGCAAAACACGGAAAAAGACCACTACAGTCACAGTCACTGTAATGGTCCGTTTCTGTGTTTCACTTTACCAGTGTTCTGCCCCTCCTGGACCAACTCTGACCTGGAGTTCAGAATCCTAAAGTCCAGGGTGTGTGGGGACAGAGCTCACTGCATGGAGGGTGTGGGTGCACAGCCCCACAGAAAACACTGGGATTGGGTGGCACAATACCTGCATCGGTATTGTGCCGTTGCTGTGCAGGAGGTCAGCAGTTTACTGTCGACCTAATTTGATGCTTCCAAACACACTGCTAAGTCTCTGTACTTTACATGCTGTAGAAACCTCAAAGACTTCTCCTGATGAGTGGCCGTGGAAGCCCCAGGTTGGCTTCCCTCAGTGGCCTAGGTCAGCACCAGGCCTCCCTCATACTGTAGAGCTCACATCTGGCTGCCTCAATCTTGATCTATTTTCAGACTTTCTCTGGGCAAGGGTAGCAATCTGGTTGTTATAAAGGGCTAGCTCTGCCCCAAGGCTTTCAGCTGGCAGAAGCAGTGATTTGATTGGTGAAAAAGCTTTCAATGTCCCAAAACATTCCAAGATGTCAATATGATATTTTCAAGTTATGGAGTCCCTGACCCTGAGGTGCATCCATCAGTGGACTGTCCTTTGATATAGCACCTGATAAGTTGCCATGTTTTGTTACATTAATGTGAACTTTTTTCTTCCCCACACTGGCCAGCACATGTCTTAAACTACTTATTTTCCAAGCCACAATGTACAACAGCCAGACAGCTAGGCAGGCTCTAACATGAAGAATGATTCTCTAGTCTCCACACATGTTTCAGTCCCAGGGGCTGCAGAGAGCAACAAGCAGATGGTGCATCACAATTTGGGAAGGTGGTTGCAGTCAATAGAGGGAGTAAAGGTAAACCCTACCATTTTGGCTGGGTTACATGTATTTATAAAATGCCTGTGCTACCCAGTTCTGCTGTCATTCCTTGGTGACCCATGCATCTGAATCCAGATGCTTGCTCCTCTATTCTAAGTGTATATCCTTTGCTTGTCCTTTACATTTGCATGACTGTACTCCACTTATATGGCAGAACTGCAGTCCATCTTGGATTGGCAATGGATCATATTCATTTGACTTGTACTGTAGGCAGGCAAGCAAATCACCTTACAGTACCTAGCTTCAGCCTACACTACATCTGCTACAGTGGTGCCCGGCCTCATTTTCCATCATGACTAAAGAAATCCCGATACCGTTGTCACAATGACCTCAGTCACAACCAGTAGTAATTTCTGATGTAACTTGGAGTAAGGATGAGCTGATTTCAAATTTATATTTGGTGAATGTGTTGAACAGCAGCAATTTGTCTTTCTAGTTGATGCAGTCAAACATTTGGGACACATTAGGATCACTTTACCTTTACTCTGGTAATGAAAACACTTTTGCCATTTCCCAGGTAGCCAGGGCTAGTCCACTGAATCCTACATACAGAAAGTATGTGCACAGTGCCTTAACCGAAACAGAAGACACAGTCGAACCAAAATAAAGTGCCTCATAGTTTATTTTTGCCTACAGGATATGTGACAACTAGAAAACTTTTCACATGTAGTCTGAAATATTTTCATCAAATACTGACTCACTGTCACTCCCTCACTGCTAACTCCTCCAACTGGAACTTCCTCTCCACCTAAACTGATAGGCTTTTCCTTCACACACCCATGGTGACCTCCCAACCCGTAGAAGGCTCCACCCAAGTGCTGAGAAGAATTAACCCTTTTTCTACTGGGCTGAATTAGGCCACAAAACCCAGGAGGACAGAATAGGACTAGTAATCTCCCAAAGGGGGTTACATAAACATAGAAACTGATGGCAGATAATGATCACTGAGCCCATCTAGTCTGCCCATTTTAACTATGATCACTTTTGGTGCAGGCCTAACTTGCTCTTCTACACGTCTCTTCCACACTTCTTCCTCCTTCTAGGTTCCTTTTGTGCCTGTCAAGGCATTTTGAAACACCACTGGTTTCACCCACTGCCTCCCATGGAAGGCTGTTTCTAGACTCCACCACCCTTTCTGTGAAGAGTACTTTCTCACATCTCTCCTGAATCTACCTCCTTCCAGGTTCATACAAAGACTCCTTGTTCTGTAACACCTTTTCTCTGAATCATATCTCCCTCCTGTACCTTATTAACCCTCAAAAGTATTTTGAAGGTCTCCATAATAACCCCACTCCCTCCTCTCCTTTAGGGTGTACATATTGACTTCTTTCAGTCTCTCCTCATGAGGCTTCTGATGCAGACCTTACACCACTTTGACAGCCCTCACCTCTCTTCTTGCTGCTTTCTTCTTTTTACAACTGATCCCTTCACACCTTTCTCCTTTGACTGCTCTTTTTCCTTTCTTCCTTTGGTAACCTCATGTTTCCTGAATAACTTGCATCCTGGTGGGACTTTCTCCCTTGGAACACTACTCTCTATCTCAGCTTGTGGTGCCCACTTTCTGCCTCCCAGATTTCTTCTGTCATCCCCTTGGCTACATTAAATGTCCATAGAAGTAATATTTGAAACATACACTGAGGACTGTGGTTTCCTGCTAAATGAAAGCAGGCCATCACCCAACATAGGTTCTTATCATTTCAGGTTCGTCCACAGTGTAGACATACCTCTCCTTCCTACACCATTCCTTCTACCATTAGTTGAAGGCCTTGATGAGGAGCTCCCCTCCTTGCACATATAGTATAACACACACTCACCACTCACATTTAAAACACATGGGAAACACAGGATCAACCATATTAATGATCTACCTTTAGCAAACATCATATTTACACACAGAGATGACTACAGCAAATTATCTTTACATTTAAGGCCATGAAACACCCTTATCAAGTTCATGTATTAGCAGCTGTAGTGGCTCTGACCAGAACTAGTTTTTAAGTGCTGTGGACTTTTATTTGAATGCCTTCCTTAAAGTGGAATGTGGTTCATTAGTATGCAAAGGCTGAGACTGTCTGTCTGGTGTGCAACTGGTCAGATTCTTTCAGATGCTTAATAACATTAAACAAGGAGTTGGGGACCTGAAGATGAAAGTCAGATAATATCAAAAGGTAGGCATAACTCCAAATCCCAGGCCTGAAGTGGAGTCAGCCAGTCAGATAAACTTGAGTATGGGGAAGTGACATCACAGCCTCACTAAGCAAGTCACCAGGAGTATAAATGCTTTAACACAGTCATTTCTCTCCTCTCTCTCTCTTTTTTCTGGGGTATCTGTGGGGCTGGGTCCAAGGGGAAGAGAAATGTTTACCTGCACAAGTGCACAAGCTTTGTTTTTGTAATTTCTTTTTAATCCTGTATGTGTACTGTTGCATAGCTATGTGCAAATAGTATGAATACCTGTATAAAGTCTGTATTTGGACAACCAGTCTTTATATTATTTATGTGTTTAAGACTGGAAAAACAAACTGTTTGTGACTGTATCTCAGAAGGAGTGGTACCTGGATAAAGTGATGCATAGTAAAAGTCTTTGGGAGAGAGTGGGTGTGTCCTACCAGTGCAGAGACCCTCACTGAGTCTAAAGGTAGGAGTTGGTGGAAAGGGTTCATCAGAGGATGAGGTCTGCACTACTGTTAATCAGGGGACCTTGACAGTTGTGACACTGGTCCAGATGGTCTCAGTGGCAAGGCCTGAGATTGAGAGATAGACACCCACGGAGGATTGGCATGCTCTGACCATTACATGTAGTGGCAGCAGTGAAGATGAGAAAGTGAGACTTGCTTGCACAAAGCATAGTTGTGTGTCTAGTACCTAAGAGGGCAGTTACAAAATGTTAGCTGTTTAAGAGGTATCAACAGTAAACACTACAACTCTATCTTCTCTTACTATTACATTTTTGTATTGTATTTTCTATCTGGGTATACAAAACTTAGAGTTAGAAATGCCAGGCAAGTACAGTATGATGCAATAAAATTGCCAGAGCTACAGCACCTGTGTGAAAAGAGGCATACTGTATGAAGGCTTGAACAAAGCTAAGATGATTCAGGTTCTGGAAGCAGCAATCCAAGGAGCCATGGGGACTCCAGTGGCTTAAGTGAGATGTCTGAGGCAGCTAAGTTGGAACTAGCTGGCACAGCAGAAAAGAAAAGGACAAGAATATAGAACTTGTCAAGTTGACAATTGAAACAGCTAAGCTAGACTCAAAGGAGAAAGAAAATAGTCAAATGCTCAGAAGAAACAGAATAAGCAAAAACAGCAAGAGGCAGAAGAAAGACAGAGAGAGCTAAAGCAGAAGAAAGAGTGAAAGAATGCAGATACCGGCTTGAAATGAGAAAACATGAACTCCAGATGTCAGCACTTTGGCAGAGGCAGATAACAGACCAGGTATTTCATGGGGTGGATTGGTGTACCACATCTCAAACACTGGGTCCAGATTGTTTCCAGAATTAACAAAGGATATGGATATTGATGATTTTCTTAATTTGTTTGAGAAATTGTGTTTGCAATTTGAATTGGTACTAGAACACTGACTAACCGTCTGACTCCATTGCTCTGCGAAGTTATGGCAAGCATTTTCATACTCAGACCCTAAAGATAGCAGGGACTATGTGAAAATGAAGGCTGTTATTTCAAAACATTATGAGTAAACCCTGAGGCTTACAGATTCAAATTTAGGCAATTTAGAAAGCAGCCAGGAGAATTATAACAAACTGAGTGTGCAACTGAGTACTTAGCTAGGAGATGGTTAAATGGAAAGAGAGCTGTAACTGCTGAAGAAATTTGTGAAGTGATGCTCATTGAGCAGATTTTAAGTTGTGTGCATGCTGATCTTAAAATATGGTTAACCGATAAGAATCCCAGTACTGTGGCAGAAACTGCTGAATGGTCAGATCAATATGCAGTCAGCCACATGGTATGTGCAAGGAGATACATGGGCAGGGGTTCTATTAACAAAGGGATGGCTGGGACATGAGGAGGCCATGAAGCCTGGTAGCCCTTTAAACTTAAAATAATTACTCCAACAGAGCCTTAAAATAATAATGTAGAATTTCAAATTGTCATGGGTTCCCAAATTTTGTCTTATGGATTCCCTCGGAAATGGGGACTAAACTACAGCATGGAGGAGCCACGCACCCCTATGATATACAGTGTGATCAACCTCATGCTTGCTGAAGTGGTGCAATCCATACCTCCACAGAAGTGCAACACATGGTGAACTGCATCACAAGTACTATTCCCAAGAACAATCAGAAGCACTTGAAGTCAGTCTAGGTAAACAACACCTGGACACAAGGATTGAGGACACTGGTGCTTCAGTCACAGTCATCAGCAGGAGTTGGTACAGCCAGATCAGATCCTGCATGGAAAGTCTGCCTCAGTTACAATTTGTTCTGCACTCTTGGTTTATAGTTCCAAGGCCAGAGTACTCCTGGGGTGGGAGAGGGTGAGAGGAAGTTGTATTGCTTCTGGTTTACCCACAGATGTTTTGATAGGAATGGATTGGGACAAGGAAGGAGAGCAAGACAGTCTGTGATGTGACTCATAGTCAAGCTCAATGACAAGGACATGTAGATGGAAATGGAAAGTCTGGGAGGCAGGCAAGACCTGACCCTACTTATAACCTCAGACCTGTGCAAGACAGTGTGGCTGCTAAGTCAAAGGGGTCACTGCAGCCAAAGAAACACCTATCACTGCTGGAGTAAATTGAAAGTTTGTGCCAGTGAGCTCTGCAGGAAACAGTTCACTGACACAGGAGTCAGTAGAGGGTGATCTCACTGACAAACACTCACTGCAGCCAGCTGTAAGGAAGACAAAGCTGGGAGGGGTCTCTTGAGAGAGCTGCACGAGGCTCAGCTAAAAATTTATCTCTAGCTGCACTGAGACTGTTGGCGTCCAACAGTAGTAGTGATTCTGCAAGGAAGGAGCAGCAGAAATTATTTTGGGAAAGAGATATTTTTATAGAAACAAGCTTTTAAGAATGCACCTGAGGAGGAATGTGCAAGCACATAGTGTTTCCACTGGAATACTGAGCTGATATCCTAGGTTTAGTATACCAAAGTCCTCTGTCCAGATACAAAGGGTTAAACAGACAAATGGGGCATTTGCTCCAGAACTTTTAATAGCCAACGCTGTATAGGGATGTTGCTGAGTACTGTTGCTCATGCCCAGCATGTCAGCATGTGGGAAAGAAAGGGACTGAATAAAGATTTCTGCAATTTCACTCCCCATTTTATTGTGTCACTGTGCTAGGGATTTTCAGTAGAGATGTAGTCCCAGGGAAATTTTTATAAGATCAGGGAATAAATTTTATATCTGACCTGATGACCAAATTCATGTAGCAGTGTGGGAGAGCCACTTCGTACAATCCAATGCATCCACAAACAAATAGCTTCATTGAGAGATTTAATGTGAGCCTAGAAAATATGCTTTTCACATTCACAGGACAGCAGAAAAGGGACTGGGACAAATTCCTACCCAACTTGCTTTCTGCATACTGAGAAGTCCCACAGGCATCATTAGGTTTTTCACATTTTAAGTTCCTTTATGTCAGATGGGTCAGACAATCCCTAGATTTCGTTAGAGAAGAGTGGGAAGACTCTACTGCCACCCAGAGTGAGTCTGTTATGAAAAGGGTCCTGAATTTCAAGGACTGGCTTAGGCAGTTCATGGCCTTTGCTCCAGATTATGTATCTCCAATGCAACAGAAGGAAAAGATCTGGTATGATAAAGGGGCCACAGCCCAATCATATACCATAGATCAGGCAGTAAAGATATTAACTCTAATAAAGCATAAGAAGGATGAATGTGAGGGACATATGAGGTCATATGCCATTTGAATGATGTGGAATATGTCATAGAGTTGCAAACAGGAGGAAAAATTAGCAGGTTTTCCAATTAAATATGTTGAAACCCTATTATGACCATGCTGACACTGCCTTTATGGTTTGCAGTACAACAGATGGAGATCAGAAGGAGTCTGCTACAGATGTGCTATAGGAATGTAAGGAAAAAGTCTCTGAGGCACTGAGCTGATGTATGACTGGCTCCATGCAGACAAGCTGGCCAGATGATGGGAGTGCTTAAAGATTTTGGTCCTCTTTTACTGCCATCCTGGGGTATACTGATCTCATAAAGCATGAGGTGAAAACTACTGCGAAAGCCCAAGAGGCAAAGGCAATATCACATGCCTGCAGCAGTAATAAGATTAATGAAGGAAGACTTATAGAAAATGCTGGGTCTAGGAGTGATCCAACCATGGACTAGTTCTTGGGCAGCATCAGTTGTGCTAATTTCAAAGAAAAATAGAACCATCAGGTTCTGACAATTACAGGTGGTTAAAAGAGGTCACAATACCTGATGCATACCCCATGCCCAGGCAGATGAGGTACATGACAGAAGGGCTAGATACATGACCACAATAAATTTGATGAAAGGATACTGGCAAGTGCAGCTGTCCATGGCTACTCATGAGAAGTTACCATTTATCACCCCATTCCATTTGTTTAATTCACTTTTATGCCGCTTGGCATGAGGAATTCACCTGCCACTTGCCACTTTCCAGAGGCTAGTTGACAAGGTCCTGTATGGGACCGGGCACTTTGATCTAGCCTACATGGATGATATAGGCATATTTAGCCAGACATGGGATGACCATGTCCCACATTTGAGGGAAGTCCTAACCAGACTATGGAATATTGGACTGAATATCAAGCTAGAGCAGTGACTATTGTGGTGGAAGAGGTGCCATATTTGGGATATTTTGTGGGAAGGGACACATCAGGCGTGAACCAGCTAGGGTTAAGGCACTTTGGATTTTCCCAATACCCCAAACTTAGAAGAAACTGAGTGCATTTCTGGGAACTGTGAGGGTACTATCACAAGTCTGTGAAAAATTATAGTATCATGCAGCTCCTTTAACAGACAGCAGAACTAAAAGCTGCACTGGAAAATTCAGTGGCTAGAGTGCTGTGAAACAGCCTTCCAGAAACTGAAATTGGCACTATGCCAAATGCCACAGCTGGCTAGCACAGATTGCTATTTGGGGATTATTGTTAAGACTGATGCAAGTGACAGTGGCTTGGGGTACTGTTTTCTCAAGTATCCATTGATAGGGTAAATAGACCAGTCATCTTCCTCAGCGAGAAGATGCTACCAAGGAAATGAAGTAGCTAGCATTGAAAAGGAGTGTACTGACATTGTTGCATGATCAAGAAATTGCTCACTTAGCTGTATGGAAGGTCATTCACAGTGATCACAGACCATAATCCATTGCAATGGTTGAACAGCATGAGTGGGAAAAATGCCAGACTGTTGCCTGGAGTATCATCCTCCAGTACTACGATTTAGCCAGACAGTATCTAGTGGAGCACAAAATGCTAACACAGATGGACTATTTTGCCAGTAGGAGCAAATGAGTGGCCTGACATACTGCATGAAGTAGCCATTTGTGGACCTCACAAATATGCAGATTCATAAAAATAAAGGGGAGGTATGTGATGAGCAGAAAACTTTTCATGGGCAATCTAAAACATTTCATCAAATACTGGTGGGGGGCAAAGATGCCTTGATTAATGTGACAAAACTGGCCTACTTAGGAGATTCCCAGCAGCCCAGCAGGGTTTCCTAAATGATGTGACTTTTCACTAGAACTGCTTCCTTAAAGGATGATGTGGTTCATTAGTATATAAAGGCTCAGAGACATGCTGTCCAGGGTGCACCTGGCCACATTCTTTCAGATGCTAAATAGCCTTCAAGAAGAAGTTGGGGCACTAGGAGATGAGGGTTAGATAATATCACAAGAGAGGGTAATCCAAAACCCATGCCTAAAGTGGGGTCAGCCAACTGCATGAAGTTAGGTACAGAAAACTGACATCACCGCCACACGTGACCAAAGCACCATGGCAAGAAAGAGAGAGAGAGTGGTGGGTTATAAATGCTTTAACACAGTAATTTTCTCTATCTTTCACTGGGGTATCTGTGGGACTGAAACCAAGGGAGAGCCATACTGTGTGTCTGTAGAGAGTGAGAGACTTAAGGAAAGAAAGCCTAGTGTGTACATTGAGGTATGAACACCTTGTAACTGGTGGGAAGATAAAGGTTTGCCAGGACAGTGTGCAAGCTTTTGTTATAATTCTGTATCTGTACTGTTATATAACTATATGGAAACTGTAAATACATTTATATTACTGCTGTATTTGGTTAACCAGTGTTTAATAATAAATTAGTTGTTTGTCTAAGGCTGGAATAACTGGTTGCTTATGACTGCATCTCTGAGGAAGGGTACCTGGAGAAAGGGATGTATATTAAAAATATTATAGACCGAATGGAATGTGTTCTACAGAGCAGAAGCCCTCACTACAGAGAGTCAAAAGGGTCAAAGGTGGTGGAAAAAGGGTTATCACATCACTGAGGTCTGTGTTCTTCTTAAAGAGCAGACCTTTACAGCAGTAACATTGGTTCAGATGGTCTCAGTGGCAAAGACTTGAGAGAAAGAAAGAGGTTCATTGGGGGCTGTAGGGTGCTCTGACCATCACAGTATAAATAAAAGATGAGCTCTCACAAGCAGCAGCAGAACAAAATCCATCATTTCACCCTTATACATATGTTTTCAAGGCCTTTAAAACCATGAAAGAATGCTCGTATAGACATGAAATGTTGAATTTCATTCTGCTGGTATTTTTGTGAGTGCTGATCTTTTACTCATGCAATATGCAATAGTAGACTCTGGGACACTTTATTCTGGTGTAAATGAGTCTTCTGCTGTGCTGAAGACATTGTGCACAGACTTTCAGTATGTATTAATTTATGTGTCTGTAGCACTGCCTTAATAGGGCTGCTGATTGGGCCCCACTAGTCAATGACCAGTACTTCACCCACCCTGGTCATTTCATTCCCTCTTCCTCCTTCCCAGAAATGTGTTTTATATAAATATTCTGCGACACGACCATCAACCTAGCTGACTCACTGATCTTTATACAAGAAACTGTAGATTTTGATCAAAAATCGGTATTTTTATATTACATTTAGCCCTGAATTTGAGGTGGGACATTGAGAAATAAATACTACTCAGATATCTGCAAATAAATATCATAATGAGCAAGAAATATTATGAAAAACAGGAAGATTTCTTTTCCCCACATACTGGGACCTTGAAAACTGTGAAACAGCAACATGCTGCAAGTTTAGATTCTGCGATGTAAGACAGGCCCTGGCATTGTTGAACTCTGTGCAGAAGGCCATATCTACTTTAACCCAAACTTTGCAGAAACTGGACCAGAAACTAGTCAATTATGTCACACATTTGGTGACAGTAGAGAACTGGATAGCAGAGTTACTGATGTAGCAGATTGTTTTGGGTTTGCATCCTTTTTTAATAATACATTTCTTTGTTCTTAATGAAAGTGAAAACCTGGCTGTACACTGTAATACTGTTGTGGATCACAAACTTAGGACCCCATGCATATCTGCAATTGTCCAGAAAAACAGAAAATCTTCATCCCAGAAGCATGCCTGATGGTAAGGGATGGGGTGGGAAAGTGAATGACTATGGCAGTAGCACTGTTCACCCAAGGCTCTGGTGCTATGCTATCTTTAGACCACTGTGGATGTTGCATCCCTACTTGTTGGCAGCTGCAATCCCAATTTGTGACAACCAACATCTAGATACTGATTTGCATTGTGATTTAGTCACGGGGGACTCTACACCCTCTTCATCTAAGTCTATCATTCTAGAATGGACTTTTTAGTGGCAGTGGAACAGGGTGCCATTGTGAAACCAGAATTTTAGGTGCCACGAACTACAACTGTGTACTAGTCCTCTGTTTGTTTACTATCTTTGATCTATTAACACTTTATCCTCATGAAATCTGGGAACATCCACAACGTGCAAGCCACCACAGATTCTGTAGGAAAATACTACTAAATCATAAATGGCTAGACTGTGTCAATGGTTTCTATGAAGTATTTCAGGGAAGAAGATTTGATTTAGTATTAGTAGAAGCGAAATCATAGAAATGACAAAGTTCAAACATAAACATGTGGGGCCTGATTCTCAAAGCTCCTGGCAAGGACTTTAACCACAAGGAATGGCACAAACTGCCCGTTGCACCAAATGATGCACTGGGAGCAATTTTCAAATGCAGCATATGTCAACCACAGGCTACGTGCACCAAACAGGGCTTGCACTATCTGTGCAGCACAACATGGGTTCTTGACATGGCGTTAGGGGCTTGCAGCAGATGCAGGCTGCCAACTTCCCTGAATCAGGATTCTCAAAACTCTTCAGAGGAAAATTTCTAAGTACCCTTAGACTAGCCAGAGCTGGTCTAAGTGTACTGAAATTTGCCCTCAGGAGAGAGAAGTAATTTGCTGCAATGTGCCACGGTCCCCCTCCCAGCCCTGATCCCCTTTTAATTACATAAGTCACTGGCAATCCAGCTTATCACATCAAGCCCTGATTCCCTGTTATGACAAATTGCAACATCCCTGGTGGTGTAGTGGACCCCCAAGCCCCAATCCCCATTATGAAAAGTAAAGCTTTCCCTGGTGGTCTAGTGGACTGCCCAGCCCCAATCCCTGTTATGAAATATAATGATGTCCCTGGTGATCTAGTGCTCCCATCCCTTATCATTTAAATATTCCCTGGTGGTCTAGCAGACCCCCTACCCCGATATGCCTGAATATTAATATACTCAATCCCTGGTGATCTAATGGAACCCAGTTCCCGTTATGAATAAGTAAACCACCCTGGTGGTTTAGTGGACCCACCCCTGCAGGCAGTGCCCACCACCTCTCTCCCTCCATCACAAAACCAAGCTGGCTAATGGTGCAGCTCACCACTTACCACCACAGCCAGCCACCCACCTACTGAGCTCTCAAGGAGCACATACTGTATTCAGTATGTGCTCATTGATTGACAACAGTGGGCTGTCAATCACTGAGTGCATACTATACACAGTACATGCTCATTGAGATCTCAGTTGGCAGCTTGCTGTGGTGGTGAACAGTGGGCTATGCCATTTGCCTGCTTGGTTTTGGGATGGGGAACAGGGTGGTGGGGCACTGTCTGCTGGGGTGGGGTCCACTAGACCACCAGAGTTGCTACTTATTCATTACAGGGACTGGGACTGCAGCAGTCCACTAGACCACCAGGTAATGAGTATATTATATATTCAGGCATATAAGGGCAGGAGTCTGCAAAACCACCAGGGAATATTTTAATGATAAGGGATCGGGTGGATCAGCAAGATCACAATGGAATACTTACATGATACAGGGCTCAGGCGGGGAGGCTACTAGACCACCAGGGAATAGTTTCATGATATGGAGATCTGGTGGGAGGGCAATTAGATCACCAAGGAATGGATAGTTACATTGCCACATTGCCAACCATGGCTGCAGCAACCTGTCAGATGTGCCCTCTGTTTGGTACATGGCTACAGTTGCTGTAAGCCATGGAACTTCTGCCAGGACTCTACCTGATAGAGAAATTAGGCACAGGGTCCCTGGCACACGGCAATCAGTGCAAGCCACCTTTGGAGTGGCTTGCACCAGGTTTTGAGAATTGGGCCTTGGACTTTAAGAAAACAAGCTTAGCAAATGTTTCTAGATGGAATGTATGCAAAATTACAACTGGAAAAGGATGCTTCTTAACAGTCATTTTAGTGTCTAAAGTATGAATATTTTTGGAGAGGTGTATATGTGGTGGGCTTGATTCTCAGAGGGCCCTTACAGTTATGCAAGCTGTGGCAAAGGCAGCTTACATTAAAGTCTGGTGTTCCAGGGCACCTGCTGCTGATTCTGTATTGGGCAGAGTCCTGGCAGCAATGTCTCATGGCTTGTGGCAACTGTGGCAGTGCGCCAAACAGATGGCACATCTGGAGGGTTTGCTGCAAGCTGTGAGGCAGCTGTGTGCCACTTTGGTCCCTGGTGGTCTACTGGAACCCCCAGCCCGATGTGCTCACATCATAAAATGCATATAAAAATAATTCCCTGGTGATCTAGCAGACTCCCATGCCAAGTCCCAATCCCCATATTATTATATTACCCATTCCTGGTGATCTAGTGGACTCCTCAGCCTTGATCCACCCATAAATTACACTGCTGATACAATCTTTCCCTGGTGGCCTAGTGGCTGCCCCAGCCCTGTCCGCTGGAACTTCAGGTATGGCCCCAGGAAGTGGTTCTGCCACCATTGGCCCACTCTCATCCCTTCTCTCTGCTTGGATAGCTGCGTGGCTTCTGAGCCATCATTGGTTGGTTCTAATCTGCCATAGCTATGAACCTCTGAAGCCGGACTGTTTCGGCTGAGCTCTTCTGCCTCTGCAATTCTCTCCTGCTAGAATTTTCTTCGCCACCCACCCCCACCACAGGCACTCTTTAAATACACTTCTGATCCTCCTCCTCTCACCTTACCTCCCCTTCCATGGCTATTAATTTTTTCACTACACCTCCCTCTTAATGTGCCATTCCTGAAATGGTATCTTATCACCTCACTCCCTTCATCTCCCCTGTGTTGCCTGCTAATACTCTTTCTCCAGTTTGCTCTCTCTACCCTCCTTTATCCCTCTTCCTATTTCCTCCTCTCTCTCTTTCCCAACTCCTGACACTTCTCTGGCATCTCCTTTTGTAATCGACCATGCCATTTCATCTTGGGGCCATACCCATTCCCAACTTGGGTAGGCATCTTTCTCTCTATGCACTCCTGCCAGCCATACTCGTCACTATGAAATCTTTTCTCCTTCCCTTATGGTTGCCTCACTGGTAGGCACCCTTCTGATAGTTGATCTCTCACCTCCATACTGTCTCTTGACCAGGCAGATCTTCTCCACTTCTCTGAGGTCAGACATCCTCCCAGTCTCCTCCCCTCCAGTCAGGTGGGAGTTAGCGCCTCTTGGCACCCTCATACTTGGCTCTCTCTCTAACCTTGAACATCACCAGTTAGGTGTATTACTATTCTACCTCTCCCCTCAGCCCCTACTCTCCTTACTCTTACTGGCAGGGGATGTTGGGTCCAACCCAGGCTCTGTGCAACCCACCATCAACTCACCCTTCTGGGTTAACAATTGCCCATATGAACATCTGCAGTTACCTGCAAAATACACATGTTGAGGCCGGGTTTCCTCTACAATCCCCACATCCTATGCCTCACTGAAACCTGGCTGAAACCACAGCATTCTGACACTGTGTTCCAGCTGGCTGATAACCCCTCATGCAAAGATAGACATGGCAAAGAAAGGGAGGTGGCGCCTCCGCATTTGTCAGGAACCACCACCACCACCATCATCCTATGTTCTATCAACACCTCCCTAGTGACTGGCTCATTGTAAAGTTACCCTGGGCTCGACAAAAAGCTTTTACTTGGCTGCTGCTATAGCCCTCCTGATGGGGAGTAGAAGGCCTTTGCAGCCTCTTAAATGGCTGGATCTCTCTCCTCCTAGGGAATCCATCCTTCTTGGGGACTATAATCTCAACTGGCATAGTGCTCAAGAACCTGATTATGCTAACATTCTAAAACAGCACAACCTGCTGCAAATTATCACTCTCCCTACCACTTCAACCCCTGTATCTCTAACCACACACTTCTTGACTGGGTGATCACAAACAGAGAAGATAGGGTCGCTCATGCCAGTGCGTTATCTGACTCCTTAAGTGATTATGGCTATTAACTGGCAGAACCTTTATGCCTTCACTGATGTGTCCGAGCTGCCATGTACTTCACTGGTGTTCTGGCAATTCAGGACCACCACTTCCCTTCATTACTCAGCGTGTCAGATGTGGGTGCACACATTGGTTAACCAAAGAACTCCTAACCTCATGAAACTAAGTGACAATAAGTAGATCACCTATAAATCAGCCCCTTCCCAGCCCTTTGAAACGAATATAGGCACCTGCACAATAAATGTAAGCATATGACCAGATCCAGAAAATGGGATTACTTCCACAAACTCCAGAGAGAGAACCTGGGCAACCCTAAAAATTCTGGGACACCCTTCTTAAATCCCAAACACATAACCTCAACATTCACCTGAGCTCCCTTTCTGGCCCTCTGACTGACCCCTCGGAGGTCAATAAAGCATTTAACACCAAGTTCTCCAACCTGTCAGCTCTCTTCACAAACTTCCTTTTAGCTATCTTCGCACCAGGACATCAGTGCTTCCCCACCCTTCTCCGCCACTCCATGTTCGTCCTCTCTCACTTGTTCATCCTCTACTCTGGGAACCTGCATTTCCTCCTTGCCCCCCAATTCCCCTCCTTGTGTACCCTTCACCCCCCTTATTACTTCAGCACCATCCCCCAAAGGTTATCTACAAACTCCTAGGTGGCTACCAAATTGAGAAGCCCTGGCTCTAATGGCCTCTCACCTGTATTTTGAAACTAATCTTCTCCCTGATATCTAAGCCTCCCACCTTTGTCTTTAATCATGCCTTTTCTACCTCCACCATGCCTGACTCCTGGAAGTCTGTAAGAGTGAGTCCTATCTTTAAAGCCAGTGACCCCACTCCCCAACAACTACCATCCTATATCTATTCTCCCCACTTAAATAAACTTCTGGAAAGAGTAGTCCATCACCAGCTATCTGCTTACCTCATTAAATACAACCTCCTTTGCAGCCAACAGCATGGTTTCACAAGCATCACAGCACATCAACTGCCCTGGCTCTTTTACTGATCACATTCTCTCCAACATGGACCATGGACATGCTACTGGCTACTTTGTTGATCTATCAAAAGCTTTTGACATGGTCAATCACTTCCTCCCCATCTCTAAACTATCCTTGCTTGGTTGTTTAGCTGAGACTACTGACTGGTTTCAGAACAACCTCTCTAGACACTCCCAATCTGTGTGTGTATTGGCACTACCACTTCACTCCACTGCCCGTCACCAAGGTGCCCCAGGGCTCCATCCTTGTCCGCCTGCTCTTCTTCATATTCATCAACTCCATCCCACTGCCAGCTCCTGCACTCTCTACTCTATGCAGATGATCTTGTCATTTTACATAGCGACAAATCCCTCCCTTGTCTATCCTTCATCCTCACCCATAACTACAGTGCTGCCTATAGCTGGTTCTCATCTAATCTGTTGCTGGTCAATGAAAACCAAAACAAGGCTATGCTGTTTGGTTCAAAACCATACTTATCAAGACCTTCTGCACAAATCTTCTCTCTAATCTACCCCCAATGGCCTCACCCTTGAAAATGTCTCTTCTTTCAAGTATCTGGGAGTACTGCTTATTTATTTATTGAATTTTGTTTGACCAGTAAGCCACTGAGCCTAGAGTCCCTTTTTCAGGGGTGACCAGGAAAGGGGATACAGATGGTAAGCAACTGAAATTGAACCAGATTAAACTGCTTGACCCCCTCTCTCCTTCAGTGACCACATAAACCATATAGTTCACAGGTTTAACCAGGCGTTGGGTGCTGTCTATCGCATAAAGCCTAACTTACCAAGAAGGCTCACCTAGCTATTGTCATGGGCAATCTCCTTCCCATCTTTGACTATTGCTCCCCAATCTACTCTAGAGTCACCACTACCCTTCAGTCTAGTCTTGGTACCTTATAATAATGTCTGCCACTTTGTCCTATTTGGCCCCTACAGTACTCACCACTGCAACCTCCACCACTCCCTTGGCTGGCTCTCTTTACAAGGGTGCTTTTAATATACACTTGGCTGTTTTGTGGATGCCACCCTTAGATGCGGCCAATACTTCTCCTCTCTCTACCCTCTTCATCTTCCGTCCCGACTAGGAACTTCGCTCTTCTGCAACTTCCACCCTCGGTACCAAATCTGGCACCAATATGGTAGGAAAGCTCTCTAAGTTATTGCCCCATCTCTGTGGAATGGCCTTCCTGCCCCTTTTCAATCATCTAACTCTCATCAAAACTTCAAATTTAGCCTCAAATCTTAGCTCCAAGACAAAGATAGCTGCAACTGCCTACTCACTAGCTCCCCACACCCCTCTGCCCATCTGTCTCCTACCTGCTACTTGTTTCATCCATATCTTTCTGTGCCTGCTGGCTACATTCCTTTGTAGGTAAGGGCTGTGCATTTGGTGGTATATCTGCTTGCTATTTTGTTACCCTGTACCAAATTGTTCTCATTTTCTACCATTGATGAGTACTTATTTTTGCTATTTACTAGTGTACTGTTTTGCTACCTGAACTTATAACAACAGTAACTTGTAATTTCTTGTGATGTGCTTTCTGTGTTGTAATCTTAGTTAGTTTCCCTGTTTTAGTTTTGTATCTCGTGCCTTGTGGCCTGGGTCATGCCTGTAAATATATAACACATGCTCATTGATTGATGGCACACTGTGAGCTGTCAATCAGTGAGTATATACTCTATCACACAGGGAGGCAGTATAGCGCAGAGGTTTATGGCTCTGAGCTGCAAATCTGGAGATCTGGGTTTGAATCCCACAGCCCCACTTGCATACTGTGTGACCCTGAGCAAGTCACTTAACTTAACCTGTAAAAAAGCTTTCAGCAGGTGTGCCACTCCTGGTTAAACAATTAAAAAAAAAAAGGTCCTCTGAACCAGTGCCTCTACCTGGTTATCAAAGTCATAAATAAATAAGGAAAATAAGATGTGCTCATATCAAAACATGTATATAAAATAATTTTGTGGTGATCTGGAGACTCCCCCAAGCCCTGATCCCCATATTGTAATACACATTCCTGAGTGATGTAGCACTCCCCAACCCCGATCTACCTGTAAATTACAATGTTGATATAATCTCTTTCTCTGGTGGTTTAGTGGACCCCGCCTCTGCAAATAGTGCCCACCACCCTGCTCCCCATTGAAAACCCGGAGCCAGCGACTGGCAGAGCCCTCCTCTCACCACCATGGCCAGCCACTGACTGAGCTGTCACTGAGCACATACTCTATAGAGTACACACTCACTGATTAGGTGCTATCAATCAATGAGCATGTACTATATACTGTACATGCTCAGTGACAATTCAGTCAGCAGCTGGCGTGGTGGTGAGAGGTAGGGATTTGCCGTTACTGGCTTGGCATTCAGGACAGGGGTGGGGTGGTGGGCAGTACCTGCTAGGGTGGAGGGTGGGTCCACTAGACCCACAGAGAAAGAATATAATCAACAGAGTAATTTATGTGTGGATCAGGGCCGAGGAGGTCCACTTGATCACCAGGAGTGGGTAATATAATAATATGGGGATCGGGACATGGAGGTCCACTCAGATTACCAGGGAATGGGTAATATAATAATATGGAGCTTGGGGCTGTGGGGTCAGCTAGCTTATCAGGGAATCATTGTATGTATTTTTGTGATATGGGCACATTGGGGCAGGGGTGCAGCACATGGTGAAGGATGGCTATGAGAGTGGAACAAGTGGTCAAACCCTCAGAAGGTCTAAGGGTACCTAGAATTTTGCCATCCTGGAAGGTTTGAGAATTCTGAGTTAGGGGATGTGGCAGCTTGCTTCTGCTGCATGCCCCTAGTGTCATACTGCTGCCCATTTTGTGGCACATGGACGGTGCAAGTTCCTTTGTTGCATGCATCCTACAGTTGGTGCAGGCTGCATTTGTGAATCACTCCCAGTGCATCTTTAGGTGTAAGTGCACTTTGCATCATGACAGGAGTTTGGCAATTGGCCTGGTATCTTTAGTTAATCTTTTGCTTATTGTGCTGCCATCACCAGAAGGTGATACTTCTTCAGAGTTTTGGTACTCTCACATGGTATCTTGAACATCTAATGACATCATATAATTCTGGCACCAAACTACAGATAGATAGAAAAGAACATCCAGCCCTCCTCTGTCTTCCAACTAACCTAGAAGCAGGAGCTCACCTATAATGAAGCATCACCAGGAGGGCTACATGCTTTATTTGCTTGAACATGATCATGTTCAAAGCTAAACAGATCACACAACTGTTTAATAATTGACTGTAAGCCCTTGCCATAAAATACTTCCTAAAGATAATAGCCTGTGAAACATGATGTTTTGTCAAGTGACTGGGACTGGGAATAAGGATACCTTGGGACAGAAGGATGAGTGGCAGAGGTGAGTGCATATAATTGTTGCTAAGCATTGGAAAAACAGTCATTATCTGGACTGTGCCTGTGCCAAGCTGCATCTGCCACAGAGGACAGCTTACACTAGATACCATCTTATACTATCTTTGATTGATGTGATTCTAATGAATACCATTATGAATTGTTGCAAGCTGCAAGAGATGAATTCAGCTGACCCAACCCCCAAAAGACAATGTCTTCTATCAACAGGATTGTACTAAGTCATACAGATGGGCACCACTTTATGTGAATAAAGCTTTGCTAATTGTCTATAAATAACCATCTTGTTTTCTTTCTGTGTTATTTGAGATAAAGGGCAACTGAATAAATTTCTCTTTTTATGATACATAGGGCTGTATAAAATGTTCAGATTCCAATGGAACATAATTCTGTGTAATTTGGAAAATTCCACTAAATTCCATTGGAGCAGAATTCCAACCTTTGCATGCAAAATGTTTTTCATGAGAATAAAAATCCGCAATTTACATAAACTGTGGATTCACTTTATATAATCCATGGAAAAATATTTTCTGGTTTATGTCATCTGTGAAATATACAGTACTCAACAGTTTACACAAAAATATTTTGGAATTCCATGGACTTTAAAGTAAATGTATAAGAATCCCAAATGCTTTAATACATCTTATGCCACTGCCAGACGTGTCAGATGTTGAAGGTGCAATTTGTTTTGTAAAAAATCTGTCATAGTCATGTTATTTTATGTTTTATCAGTGTTTTGTCCTCCAGTTTTCTGTGTGTGGCCATACCCTAGAATGATGGCATATCATTGAGCTGTCAATGTCTTACATACAGTCAGCAACAAGGAATTCTGGGTAATTTATAATGTTGACTTAAATGTGCCTTACTTAGAAGTCTGTATCTAGCTACAAGACTTCTATACTGAGTGATGTAGTCTCCTATTTCTGCAATGAGCACAGAAATATAATAGCCTGTATACTAATTTACATAGTGAGGATTCTGGGTACAGTACATAGCTGATTTGTCTATCAAAAACTAAAAACTGACTGTGCCTTTAATGACTTTGTTTCCTGGTATGATGTCACAGTTGGGGTTGCAGCAATGAGAAAAAAGGGTTGGGTTATGTAAATGAAACAGAGCCCCAAACTAAAAGATTTTTCATGGAAAAGCAGTGTTTAGCTGTTTGAATGGTAGGAGACTGATTCACAACTCCTACAGGTTACTACTCCCATTTGCTATGGCAAACTTACACTTACTTTAAAACAAAATTCTGAAAAGCATTTCAGAAGCAAAACTGTTATTCCGACACCAATTTGGATGGTATAATTTACGCATTCTGCACAGGCTTAATGATCCAGTAGGGTGTCAATTTGTTCTTGTCACATGAAACTCATAACATTTTGAGATTCATGTGAAATCTTTAAACTGTGATTAAGATTAGATTGTGGGCTAGTGAAAAAAGAAAATAATATCAAATTGCCTCCACCATAATAGGCTTCATATTTTGATTGGGTAAACATAATAAAAGTCATTCTACTCACATCACAGTATGAGGAGATCAGAAATGTGAAAACAGTAATATTTGGCGATAAGGGATATATTGTCAAAAGGGTCAGACAGAAACACAAATGCATGCTGTGACTGTATCTGCATCATCCCAAAAGCATCCTAACAGCCTTGCTGATTTATTCAAATGATTGGCATGTTTGTGACAAAAGACACAATCTGTGGCAAACACAATGACATAAATGTGATTCCCTCCATTCTTTGCTGCAATTACAACTTTCTTGCCATGTCATTTGAAGCTCTCAGAACATCTAATGGTCATTTAGTTTGGGCAGAATTGCCATTTGAAAATAACAGCGGGCATAATTCAAACCAATCCTTTTGCAAATCCTGCCCTAAGAAAAAGGAATCAAATAAATAAATTACATGAACAGATTCAACGGAAGGTGATCAATCATGAAGCATGTTGAGTGGAGAAGCATAATGAGGCTTACAATGTTGACAGTGCCATTTAAAGGTGACATGAAACATATTTAAATAATTTTAATGTCTTCACATTTCTTCTGCTCAATTGTACACAATCTTCTAAATCTTCAGCTATTTTGTTTGTTAAATAAATTATTTTCAATATGGCTTTATTGCCACTGATTGCCTCATAGTCCCTCCCTTCATTGTTTGCTGCTGTTTCTACATTTTCTGGGCATTCTGTGATATCAGTTCCACTATTTCATGTTGCTGAGTGAATAGCACTGTATGGGAAACAGACATACCGAAGAATCTCAAGTCAAAGTGATGCAAAAGGAAAAAAGTAGATTGTGATACCATTTATTTCACTTAAAGACAGTGCCTTACAAAGAGGCATATGTGGCTTTGAAATCTTATATATTAAGTTTATGTTAGTCAAATAAAGGTATTGCAAGGTACAATTTTCCTTTTCATCTGTTTGGCTCTGCCCACCATGGCAGTACAATGCTTCCAGTAAACTTAGAAATGGACAGCAGTAAACAACAATGAAGAGACGGCAAATGGTGATGGGGTGATATTTTTATATAACACTCCTACAGAGGTTGGAGCCCTTCAAAGAACAATTAATAAAATCATATGAATGCAGAAAAATAAATCTAAAATAAAATGCTGACAACTACGATATTCAGTAGCACAAAAGGAAATCCATTTTGTGTGAAAGTTAATCATTTAAATTAAAAACTCTGGAAAGGCTTCCTGGAAGTAATAAGTTGTTGGGCTCTTATTAAAGTGTTCTACTGTGAGAATCTGATGAATGGAAATTGGCTGTTCATTACATAGCAAGGATGCTGCCATCACAAATGTCCTAGTCTAATTTTCTTTGACATGGCCTGGAATAAAGTAACACAAATTCAACAGTGTGGAGGGAATACTTGAGAGAATACTATGAGAAATCCTTAACATAATGAAGATCTAGCTTGTTTAGGGCCTTGAAAATAATAAACACACCATGAAACTGATGTTTCACCTAACGGCAGATAATTCAGACCAGAGAAAAATGATTGTAGATGTCCATAGGTGTTATCAGTCAGGCTGAAGCAATCTGCGCTAGCAGTAGGTGATTCATAAAACCTTCTGGAAGACCCAGATACACAGCATTACAGTGGTCGGGTAGGATGTCACAAAGACATGCACCAATGTAGGTAGACTTAGGAGTATCTAAGAGAGCATATGCAGCAGACTTGGAAACAGCATGGAAGTAATAAAACTTATTTTACAAACAACAATCAAAGCACAGCAGAGAAGTGGATACGTTAGAAAGGTGGAAACAAGAATGTATTTAAAGATGAAAATATTGAACAATGTTTACTATACCCTTTAAGAGCCCTGTCCTCCCACAGTATGCCTGTGCCACATATCTATTGAGAATAGAGCTCTAAATGTGCAACAGCATAAAGCATCTATAGTTCTGTGAGTGGGTGGCAGTTCTATTAATGCATTTCTATTGTAGCTTGTTCTAGGATGTCAGAAGATACTAAGCCTTTATTTTAGCCTTTGTTAATGCTTCATTTGTTCTTTTGTTTTTCTCTAGGGCTATACCTGATACCAGTGGGATGCAGGTTTACAGGCCAGCCAACTCTGCTCCTCCCTTTCGAACATTCTTTGTAACACAAGATCAATGAGGAATAAGACTTCATCACAAATTCCTCTGCAGATCTTGTTTGTATCATGAGGGACTGGGCTGGGTGATGATTGTAGCCTCTGCTAGAGTTGTCAGTTCTGGATGGGTATTTATGCAGTGCACTGCCCAAGTCAGGATTGCAGGGGGCAGGGTGACCACTTGTTTTATATCCACTCTGGAACTCACAGCATACCTAACAGGAATTACCACATTTTTGAGTGTATGTCTGCCTGGGGTGTGGCGAGTGGTGGATGTAGGTTCATCCTCATATACTAGCCTCCAGAGTGTGGAAATGATTTCCTTCAGGTGCTGGCAAATTTTGTTGTTCACTAGGTTTTGAATACCACCTGACTTTTAGTGTTGGGGACTTCAGTGCTTGAGTTGATGGGAAAACCTTCACATTCAGTTAACAGCTACTCTAGTTGATGTCATCACTAGGCCCTACACAGGTGGTTCCTCTGTTACTCACTTGTATGGTCACACACTATACCTTGTCTTCTAATTGGGGCTTGACATAAGTGTGATTAAAATTAATAGGTCTTTTGGTCAAATTACCACATCATGTTGTTCCTTTGCAGGGACACCACATTTAATACTTTTCCTGTGGGGATGGCTCAGCAATGCCTGAAATTGATTTGGAGCCTCACAAATTCCAAGCAGCACTGGATTTCTCAGGTATGAGGATGGCATGTGCTCAGGAGCGAGAAAACTGTGGAGCACTATAATACAGTTCTCTTGGCACAAGCAATAATCAGTCAGCTAACTTTTTCCCATTGTAAACAAAATGATAAATTCTTCCTGTTTGTGGTCCAAGTGAGCATTTTCTGATGATGAATGTGGAGAGTTCAGCAACTTTTTCTGTCCTCCATTTAGACCAGGATATCCTTAAGTGGCATGTTGTGGGATGGTGATATCCAGAATTAGAGTGACTGATTATGTATCATCCTGGGCTGAGTTTCACTCAGTAGCGGAAGATGAGGGAATGTCTGGGTGATCTTGGGCAGGCACTCTATTTACTGTATACTGGACACTGGGCCTACTTGCTGTTTGTTGGTCGCCTGAATCCTTGAATCGCTAGAGCCAGTTCATACTGAGATTGCATGTTGATTCTTGAGGGATGGTGTTTTCCCATTAGCTCTGAAAGGGCTGTGGTTAAACCTCCTCCTGAAGAAAAATCTTTTACCCCAAAATTCTGGTTTATTACAGGTCTATTTTGAACCTTTCATTTTGGGAATGGTAATCAAGTAGGTAGTTGCAGCACATTTTGAGGCTCACCTGGAGCTATAAGGCATCTATTAGCCATTCCAGTTAGGTTTTGAACTCATCTAAGTACTGAGACTGCTTTGGTCAGAATACTTCACAATCTCATGGCAAGAGACCATGGACTGTGTACCATCTTGGTCCTGTTTGATCACTCATTGACATTCAACAAGGTGGACCAAGAGTTCTGATTGATCACCTTGGCAACTATGTAGGATTCACATTAGCACAGTTTTGTACTGGTCTGATTCCTACATTACTAGGATATTGCAGTAGGTGGCTTTAGGTAATTTCTTCTCTGGTGTGGCTGTGGTCACCAGTGGGGTTCCACAAGTCTTGATCTTGGCATCTGTGTTGTTCACTGTGCACATGTTGCCATTGGGTGAGCTTATCTGATGGTAAGAAGTACAATTTCACTGTTATGCAGATGACATTCAGCTCTATCTGTCTTGTACTCCTGATGGATCAAATGCAGTATCACTGCTGGGATGTTGCCTACAGAAATCAATTACCGGATTGCCTCCACCTGGTTATGTCTCAGCTCAGGCAAGACAGAGGTTACAACTGTAGATACAGGCCTCCATGGGTCAGTAATGACAAGTGATCTTTCTGCCATCTGTGAATGGTCAGACACTTTGTCAGTGAATGGTCAGACACTGTGAATGGTCAGACACTTTGAGCAGTGGATGTAATGAAGGACCTGGGTGTCGTGCTTTGCTGGACTGCTCTAATCCTGACATTAGAACATCAGGTGTCAGTGGTAATCAGGAATGTCTTTTACCATCTCTGTAATATCATCCAGATCAAGCCAATTTAGTATCAGCTGACTTGTGGATTATAGTCCACACCTTTGTCACCTTCTGACTGGATTATTACAATGTTCTTTACTTAAGGTTATCTGAGGTTTGTTGTGCTGCATGCAATTGGTCCAGAACACTGTGGCTCAGATGGTGGCAGGAACTCCTCAGATGGACCACATCAAACCAGTGTTGCACAGTCTGCATTGGCTTCCAGTTTGGTGGCATATCATCTTTAAGATATGCTTACAGTGATTTTGTGAGGTTTGCATAGCAAGCGGATAGAAACCTATAATAACCTGCAGGAGTTGTGATTCAGTCTCCTACCATTCAAACTGCCAAAAGTGCTGTTTTCCATGAAATAAATGCTTTTTTTCCTGTGCTCTGCTTCATTTGCATAACTCACCCCTTCTTTTCTCAGTGCTACAACCCCCAACTGTGACATCATGCAAGAGAATAACGTTTTAAAGAGGGACTCCAGTTAAAATTTCTGGCATCAATAAATTCAGAATTTGGATCAACACAGCCCCAATTAGCTGTATGCAGAAATGAGATCTGTAAGTTACTTTGTTTTAAAGTTACAAGTCATTTTACAACCCTAAATTCACTGCCTGTTCCAAAAGCCAGTTTCAGCGAAGAGCTGCTGATGATGTCATCTCGAACTCACACTTTAGTCCTTCCTGTTAGCAAGCTTATAGGATCTGTGCCTCCAAAGTTTAAAGACCATGTGCAATGGTTTTCACAAGTTAAACAGGCAGCATCTTCCAATAAACATTGCTTTAATAACTATGTGTGTTTCAGGTTTTGTAACAAAGTTAACAAATTCATTTTTTTTTTTGGGTGTCTGTTTGTTGTGGTCCATTTCTCCAGGGTTGCTGGATCCTGAGTCATAGCACTTTGCTTTGAGTTTTGCAGACTGGATAACTCTGATATGGTGAAAGGCTTTGAACATTCACACCTGTCATTTAATTGAGGTGATTTCTCAGAATGGGCTTAAAAATGATACAATGGCAAGAATGAATACTGGGCTCTGATTGCTCAATCTGGGGCTGGACCCTGATGTTATCAGCATAACATCAAGGATCTAGTCCCAGAATACATATGACCGAATGTCATCAGTAGGGAGATAGAAAAATTAGCTATTTACTGTACCCATAATTCCTCACTATGTAAATTAGTATATAGGCAACTATTCACTACAGAAATAGGAAATTACATCTTTCAGTAAATAAATCTTGTCAGCAACATAGTGTATGCACAATGCATCATTTGAAAATAAACATCTGAGAACTTATGTTGCTATAACCACTACATAAAATAGGAGACTGCATCTCCAAGTAAGGAAAATGGAAGACAGCTTTATATTGCACTCACACTGGCTCCTACTACAATCCTGCTTTGACCTTGCACTGTACAGTTTTATTGATTCTATCATCTGTATTGGCCAGAAATCTCCTCTTGCTCTACTTCACCCTGCCTATACTCCTCCAGTATTCCCTCCTGAAAATGCCCAGGGTAGCCATGAACATGGGAGCTAGAGCCCTGTTTGTAGCAGCCCCACACTATGGAACAAGCTGCCCACTGACTGCACCATAAATACTCACTGCCAGTTCAGGACTCACCTCAAAGACTGGCTCCTGTTGGCATCCACCTGCCACTGCTTGAAGGACTAGCCCCCAGAGGTTCTCTTATCTACTGAAACTGTACCACCGTGAGCTTTACTTTGCTTTATTTGTTGTCCCTGAACTACTGCCACCATGTATTGCCAAATGTAACAACTGTAATCTTTCACTATGTATTACCTGCTCTTGTTAAGTTCTTGTTATTTTGATGTTTCTAGTCTGTGCTGCCTTGCGTGGCCTGGGTCATGTCTGAAAATGGTCCCTGGAATCAGTGCACCTACCCAGTTAACAAAGTCATAAATAAATAAAATAAAAATATATATATTGTACCCACAATGCCTTGTTGCATGCATCTACATATTAGGTGCTATACTGCATTCACTACTACCAAAATAAGAGACTGTACTGCTGAGAAAGGAAAACTTAAGTATAACTTTATAATCTACCCAGAATTCCATGTCACTGTAGGTAAATCAGCATATTTACTATCATACTGCTCTAACTATTGCTCTAATGTTAAAATGTATTTTAATAATGCACTCCAGGGTGTATGTCATGCTGGGATAATGTCACTTCTTGGGTGTTGAACACACTCGATCTTAACCCAGCATGATACACACCTTGTGTGTGCATTATTCCTTCATTAAAATGATCATTTTACCAGGGCTAACACTTCCACCCTAGTAGGAATTAACACATATAAGGCCGCTATTAAAACTTACTGTAAAGCAGACACTGACAAGCAGCAATGAAGTTATCAACATTGCAATACTGGTAACAATACAACTTCCTAACAGGCACAGGAGACTAGCACGCAAATGGTATCAGCAGCCTTGAGGCATGCTGGCTCAGTATCCACCAACCCAAAAGCATTAAAAATATGAATTTGTCAACTTTGCTACAAAACCTGAAACACACATAGTTTTTATAGCACTGCTTTTGAATGGTGCTGCCTGTTTGACTCCAAAACCATAGACAGTCTTTAAACTTCAAAGAAACAGGTCCTATATGCTTGCTGATGGGAGGACTAGACCATGGGTTCAGGAGATGGCATCATCAGCTCTTCACTGAAACTGTCTTTTTGAACAGGTAGTAAAGTCAGGGTTACAAAATAGCTCATAAAATTGAAATGAAGTAATGCAGAAACCTAATTTTGATACGAGAGTTATTGGAAGTATGCTTGTTCTAATTCTGCAATGTAGCACTTTTGGTCGAGTCCCTCTTTAAAATTGTTTAGAAACAAAGACCTCTTTTGGTCAGTTTTGGTATTGCAGACATCTACACTACCTAACTAGGGATTACGTCACTCAGTAAAGAAATCTTGTCAGCAGGATACTATATGCAAAATGCCTTGTTTTCAAAATAAACACATGAGAGCTTTTATTGTTGAAGCCACCACAGAAATATGAGACTTCACTTCACAGTAAGGAAATTGGAAAACAACTTCTTATCATATTCACAATGCCTTGCTACATATGTCTATATATTAGGTGCATACTGCAGTCATCACTACCAAAATAAGGGACTGGACCTCTGGGTAACTAAATCACCTTTATAATTTAACCAGACTTCATTGTTGCTGTCGTAAAACATTGACAGTTCCCTTGTGTGACATTATTTTGGGAGTGTGGCGCACACAGAAAACTGGAGGACAAAGTACTGATGACACATAACGTAAAATGACTATGACAGATTTTTTATAAAACAAATTGCAGCTTCAACATCTGAAGCATGGGTGGCAATGGCATACTATGTAAAAAGGCATCTGTGAAACCTCACACAATCACTTTAACATTCAAGGTCCTATATGAGTCAGGCCCAAGCTCCTGAAAGATCTTCTGATACTCTACCCACCTACTCACTATCTTCATTTCACTGATATGGGCATGTTACAGGTCCCTCATTCCCACTTTTAACAGACTGTGGACAGGGACTTTATTGATTTTATTTATGCTACTGATTTTTTTCTTGAACTGTTTTAATGTTGTATTACTGTTTAAAGTGCCCTGGGCCATTTGGAAGGGTACCAAACAAATAAAAACTGCCTTTTATAAATATACATTGAATTCTGTTTTGAATAATGTTCTGATATGGCGAGACTCTTTTATTTTGCCATCAAGATCATGACAGGAAGTATAAAGACTGCAGGGCAACTTTATGAAATATAACATCATTTTTCATGAGGAGCATATGCAACAGATGCATTTGCTAATGATAAATGGGCCAGTGTTGAGTGAGTTTAAAGCTGGTAACTACAGATATTGAATGGGTAAAACTGGACACTCACAGTTTACAGAAGGAACACTAGTTTTTATTTATTTATTATGTGAGCCAAAAAGCTAAGGTTTCTTAGCTCAAGAAGGACCTCTTATGATTCATCTCACAGAAGCTTCACCTCTTCCAAACATATCTGCAGTTCTTGAGAAATACTTGAATCTCAGCTGGCTACGTGAAACAAAGCAATTACCACAGATTCCCATGAACATGTATATTTACAGTAACTTGCTTTCATTTCTGTTCTGCACATGCTCTTTCAGTGCCGTGAGGATTATTATATATTTTTTTTTTTTTTCCAGTGCATGCATGAATGAAAAGTCAGTTCCACTCAGGTCACGCACTACATGGAAAGAAAAGCATTAGTTCATTGCAAAGTGCCTACTGTTTTACATGCTTATACTGAATAATTAAATTGCATTAGACTGTATTCAAGTATTATAATTGGTAGAATCATTTCAACAAAAGGAAAATAAAGAAAAGACTTTAAAGCTAATTAAAGTCTGGTGAAATCTTGTTAGCCTTCCTTGCAACAAGGATTGCGTGCGCATACCCATGATACTATGCATTGAGTCAGGGCCATCAGAGTGTCTGCATGTGGCTTGAATGGAGACACAGAAATTAAACTTTCGATACTTTATCTGTCCCTGTTTTTATCCTAAACACTACTCTTCTTGCAGACAGTATGCTACCTATCTGAGTGTACTAAATGTCTGTTTTCTCAACAAAAGAAATGTAACGGGTTACTTATTCTAAACATGTGTAGGTGTAAACTGGGTTGTACCAGAACATTTTATAAGTAGGGTTACCAATCAGACAGCAACTGGAATTGTCTGATGGCACCACAGGAATGAAGGAAGCTGAGGGGATAGAGAAGGGGGATGGAAGGGGAGAGGAACAGACAGGGCCAAGGGAGGAGCCTGGTGAGGTCACAGGGAGTGACAAGGGAAAAGGGAGAGGACAGGTGATGATGATGATGTGTAGACCTGAGAAGGGTGCCTGATTGGCTGGGGCGTGACTTGTAGGGGTCCTTGACTGCTCGGACTGAGGGTTGCTGTCCCTCTTTCTGCTAGGATTTTTCATCTAGACTGGATCTCAGCACAGCATTGGCAAGATTTTCACTGATTGCTTACACTAGGTAGGTATTGAAACTCTGGGGCCTGGGCACCCAGGCCTTGAGGGTTTCTTTTCAAAGGCAGATTTCAGGCAAGAAAGTAAATTTTTTGCTGATTAGGAAGGTCTCTTGTTTGGTGTGTTTATCCAGGCAGTTGAGACAAGATAAATTACAGTGGTGGTCTGGTGAGAGGCTTTCGTGGCCTACTGGCTGCTTGGTTGACTGCATGGCACATTGGGCCTAGCATCCTGTCTCGGGCAGGAGTACAACCATCAAGAGTTTTTACCATGTTTCTGCTAGATACAAGGTAGAGTCATAATTAATGCTGAATATGAGGACTGTTTTCTCTGTTTTAATCCATTTCATCTAAGGGTTTAAAACAACATACATTGGAATTTGGAGGAGATGCTTTTGGGGCCTACTGACCTCATGGCAATCACATGACCCTTTGGGCCTAGCTTCAGGCTGCAGGTGAAAGAGCAGGACAAGAGAATTTACCCTGGATCAGACAAGGGTTTTCCTGCCATTTTGAGTATTTATTCAGAAATAAAAATGTATTTACAATTTAATGAGACAAGGCAAGTTTGAGAAGCATTTTAGCTGTTGAAGCTGAGCAGGGGATTGCTTGGCATCTATCGATACAGTGTTCTGGGGATGTTTTGGAAGTGATGCCAGTTTGGGAACATTTTGCACAGCAGGTATCACCCAGTTAAGGTTTTGAAAGCAGTTATGGGATGTATTTGAAATTGATTGCCTTTATTTTCAGTCTTTCTTGTGAGAATACTAGCTGTTGGTGTTTTGGAGAGCCCCATATTGCTTACCCAGTATGCTGGTAGACTCTCTCAATGCTAGTGCTTTCTCATGCGGTGGTTGGTTTGCATTTTCTTGCTTCTTTGGAGACCAGGCGGATGTGAACATGGGGGTGGGGAATTTTCAAGGGCAGCAGGTGGTGAATGGTTTCTTTGGCTCCTGGGCAGGCGGTTGGTGGGTCAGTGGTTCTGGGCCATCCCTGGCCATTCAGAGCTTCCTGTAGTGGGATGTGTGGCTCCTGGCAGAGAGCTTTCAGGCTGCTAATACAAGAAATAGTAGCAAAAATGGAGGAGTTGTTTTTGTTTTGAATGGTGGGCGCATGCGGAAGGGACAAGTCAGGAGCAGGCCCCATTGGTGTCGGGCACTCTTGGACCACATAAACATTTTCTTGGCATCACATCAGCCTTCTCCACTGGCATGTATGGGTTTCTATTGACAGGGTTGGGGTTTCAAGGATATTGTGTTTCTGGCTGGCTCATCAGGTATTGGGGTGTTTTTGAGGTATTGGTGGCCAGATAGGCTGCGGTCTTCTCAGGGAGGCTTGGAGAGACAACACAGGCAGGGATCTTCCTTTAGTGCTCCAGGGACCCTTCACAGGAAGGTAGCTGGCAGAGGAGAGGTGCATTGTGGGAGGGGCAGCGTGAAAAATGTCTCTGTTTTTGCCTCCTGGGGTCATCATGATCACAGCAGATTTTCGGGAGGGATCGAGCATACCAAATGACTGAGTGTGGGCCCGTGGAGCGGATGCTGTTGGTGGAGTCACGCTGGTGGCTAGAGATGGAGCAGTTGCTCATGGGTGCTTTCTTGGCCCCATTAATTAAAACTAAATAAATAAATAAATAAATAAGGAGATATGGGCAAAAGGAATGGGCCACGTGGTATGGCGTCTGATGTCATTGCCATGTGGTCCATGAGGAAAACAATGGAACAACATGGGGTTGAAACCTACAAAGCCAGGGGCTCTGGAGGAGAGACTTGAAAGGAACAAGACTATAGTGGTGGCAACCTGAATTACTATGCTTTCTGAGGGTTCAAAAAAAAAAAAAAAACAGATCCTTGTATTCATGTGATAAGACTTTGATGGGCCTTACAGGAACACTTCCAGAGCGGGCCAATGGTGCAGTTTGCAGCACACACTTTTCAATTCAGACACCCACTACAAGAATCAGGTACTATGTGGGGGGCAGGGGACAATAGGGAAGGGGCTGTGGCCATCTGGCTGTGGTAGACACAGGGATGAAAATGGAAAATAGGCTGGTCACACAGCATGGGACAGCCCCAACAAACAGCAGGGTGAAGCTATGAAGGGGTAGAAAGAATGATTTAAGACATGGACAGCAAGAAATATGGGGCATGGTACATACTGGGGACCTCCCATTTTGTTTCAAAGGGCAGGGGACCACTGCTGGGCAAGTGCTATAAACCTGGAGATAGGGATGTTATCTGAAGGCTCTTTGCAATGCCAGTGTCTTCACAAATACAGGGTTATTTCCTAGGGAAGCAATACAACCTGCTACAACTGGGCCCTGGAATGTTGTTTCCACTGTCATTTATGCTTTCTGTTTCTTCCCTTTTGTTTTAAGTATTCATCCCCAGATCATGGTGCTGAAGAAGGTAACCCATCCCTTCCAGTGCCCAACTGAGATCAGAGGCAGCGACTCTGATGACCAAGATGACCAAACTGATTAATAAGGCAGCAAAAGAGAGAAGAGAAGGCAGCAGAGAGAAAGAAAACAGCCGGCAGGGCCAAGGGATAAGCGGACTGGCAGAAAGCACCCAAGGAGACCAACACTGTACTTGGAACCTGTTCCCCTTCCTGAGCCCACACTGGAACTGACAGACCTGGATGGTGATGGGGGTAAGGATACAGCAGAGCCCATAGATGAAGGCAGTTTAAAGGAAAATATGGAGGATTATTAGTAGAAATGGGGATAAGGGTATGGGTACTATGGAGAAGATTTTGGAGGAGTTTAAGAGAGATAAAGCAGGTAGGGAAGGCCAAGGGGTGGAGGATACACTTCTGAGGGGCAGGAAGCTTTATGGCGCCCATCCTGGTTTCTCCTTGGGAACCACATACCAGCCATAAAGATAAGATTTGCAAAGGGAAGTACGTGGATATATTTAGCCTTTTAGACAAAAGATGACCAAGAAATATGAGCAGAAGGAGACAGTGGGAAATTCTGAAATGGCGGTGGCACTTCAGTGGTGGGACATAAGGCTGAGGAAACCATTCATAAGGGCAAAAACATGGACACCTGGCAAGCAGGTTTCTTGCTATATAGTACCATTTACTGGAAAAACAGCCAGAGCTAGCTATCTCCTGTTGACATACACAGCCAAAATTAGGGATGCCTATAAGGCACAGAAAGGGGTATGGATGGCTGGAGCATGATGAAGCATTCGGCGGTGGATGGCTTCAGGGGGATCTGAGTTGGGATTGCATGCATTCCAAGCTATGGGTCAGGACTTTGTCCACCCAGGTGGGGGTGGCATCAGAAGTGGGCAAAAGGTAGCCAGTCAGGGGATGGCCAAGTTTAAGTCATGCTGGGCTTACAACAGAGTAGCATGCACCTGGACAAACTGCAAGTTCAAACATACCTGCTCTAAGTGCGGTGGAATGCACCTGGTGCTAAAATGCAGAAATACTTTCGGTGATGTGGGGGTGCGGTGGGCACGAACAGCCCTTCCTGTGAGTCAGGGGAAGGGGCAGTCGGGTGGGAATTTTGGGATCTGGGGTGGGGTTCCGGGAACAGGGGATACAATTCCAACTATGGTTGAAATTGACATTACGGCAGCAAAGGTGTTACAATGGGGTTTTGCACTGGCCAGGAACACCAATAAAACAAGAGGAGGTAGTGGAGGCATGGACAGTGAATTACCCAGATCAGGAAGGGGGTTCTGAAGGAGGGTTTTCCAAGGGTTTTCACTAAAGTTCTGAGGGACAGGAAAAGGGCCAGGGCTAAGAACCTGTCTTCAGTGAAGGAAGGAGGATACAGTGCATTGGAAAATTGGAAAAGAGAAGGAGGTGGGCAGGGTAGAGGGCATTTGAGGCTCCCCATGTGGGAAAATTTGTATATTCCCTTTTGGACTGGTGCCTAAAAACAGGTGGGTGAATACCAGCTGATTCACCACCTGTCATATCTGGAAGGCACTTCAGTGAACAATGATATCCATAGATGAGGACAGTGCTCTGTCATACATATTCCTCAATTCGTCCGTGCTGCTTATCAGGTGGTAGGGGGCATTGTTGGCAAAATGGATATTGAATCCGCATTTGCCTTCTATCCATCTGACGGAGGACTGGGACTTACTGGGTTTCCAATTTGATGATAAATTTTATTTTGACAAGACCATGCCCACATGATGCTTGGTAGCCTGCTCCACCTTTGAAGCATTTAGCACATGGAGTACGGTGGGTTTTCAAGCACAGGTATGGGCATGGTTGGGTAGAACATTATCTGGACAATTTCTTGATCATAGGGGAATCTAGGGTGGAGGACACAATATGTTTTGGACTTTCAGGAGTTATGCATCACGATCGGTATCCCCTAGCAGAAGGAAGACAGAGAGCCCTGTCAGGGTGATTGAGTTTCTGGAATTTAGTTGGATATGGTGGGAGAATGTTTTCAGCTGCCTCAAGCAAGGTGGGAAAACTGAAGGCATACACTTTTGTTGTCGGGATTGTGGTGTGTGTGTGTGTGTGTGGCACACCACATGGCCAATGTGACTACACCTACCTGTCACACTACCTGCATGCGAGGGACCTGTGCTCTGCCCAGATGGGCCATCATCCAGACTGTCACATTGTTCTGCACTGTTGGGGGGTGAGGGTGTCAGTCAGCAGTGCCAATAGCATCATCTGGTTCAAGGTCAGCTGGCATTCATCTGTCCCCCTCTCGGGTTGTGCCTGAAAATTGGCAGGATTTGTCTAGTGCACTTACCGGTCAACAAAACTAAATAAATAAATAAATAAATAAAATGTTCCCATGCGGAGCCATGCTGTTGGCATGGCCACCTACTTGCATGCTGTTGATCCCATCAGGCTCACCATCTGTCACTACATTGCGGGTGGTGTCACCCACCAGCTTCTTTATGGGCATCAGTGGGGGCTCTGGGGATGGGGCCACTGCCTGTGGCACTCGAGGACTGGTGTGTCCAGAACAGCTTTTGTTTCACCTGGGACTGGAGGTCATACCACTTGTACTTGATGGCCGAGAGCATGTGTGCCTCTGGTCCCACGGCATTGGCGTGGCTTGGATATCCAGCCATATCCATGCCTTGGGCTCCACAGGGTGGACAGGGCCCTGGTCCCGTATTTTACATCTTAGTTGTGGTGGATGTCCATCACCAGCTTGGGGACTTGTGCGATGAAGTTGGTGGCCCATGGCCACCGGCCTCTCCTCGTCTGGGCCCATCATCTGCTGCACTGGCTGTGGGCTGCATCACCAGTGCATCCTCCCAATAGATGTTGACTCCTTCTTGTGCATGCCCTATTGCCATCTCCTTTCCACACCTTGCATAGGATGCCTGCATAGCAGGTTGCAGTGCTCCTTATATGGTGGGGTCATAGAGCAGGAGATCCTTCCGTACATCCTTTGCCCACCCTTTCATGCAGCTATGCATCTGTCTTGTCTCCACCTCCTCCCTTCTGCTGGGATCTATGCCTGTACATAATGAATGCCATGTAGTCGGTATACTGCACGCACATAGCCAGCGCCACAAGAAACATAGAATTTGACTGCAGATATGACCGCTGGCCCACCTTAGCTCTGCCCATTTCCTCACCTACTGGATAAGCTGCAGATCCTAGTTAACCAGCAGCCTACTTCTTCCTACCCCCACCCCTAGAATGGCCTTATGACTGTCCCATGGATGCTTGAATTCCACCACTGTTTTGACTCCACAACCTCCTCCGAGGCCATTCCATGCATCCACAACCCTCTCTGTGAAAAAATACTTCCTTAAATTACCTCTGAGCCACCCCCATCTTCAAATTGTGCCCCTCTTGGACTTTGTTGATTCCTTGAGGTACTTGAAAGTTTCTATCATGTCCCCCTCTCCCTCCTTTCCTTTCCTACCTACATTGCATTCCGTGTTTCTTATGCGTTGGAATAGACCCAAAATTTTATTTATTTATTTGTACATCAGTTTACAACCTTTGAGCCAGAGGCCCATTTCCAAAGGTACCTCATCACAAAGAGGACAAACACATTACAACATTTTGTTACAACATTTGTTTCATCATTGCAGTTACAACGTTGGCAGTCACATGCTGTTATTTCTTTGTTACATCATTGAGTTTACAGGTTTGGCTATCACAAGTTGTTACATGCATTGCATGTGTCACATTTTATCTATTATCTGTAAAACATTTGTTTTGAAGTAGGGATTATATAGCAATGATTAATGGATACAATTATTGTAACATAACTATATTAGTTACTATACAGTAAAACTAACTGCAGGTGGATTGCTATGTACATGTTTCTGTAAAACAAAAATAACCTTCAGATTTAAATGATTATCTACAAAATGTGTTCCTATCTGAATATATATATATATATATATATGTGGCAAGATCACTTTCAGAAGAAATCTATGCAGTGAAGACAATCTGTTTACCTAGAGTTTTTTTTTGTATGTTTATGTTGTAGTTGTACATTATGATTCCATTATTGCGCATTAATAGTATAAACCTGAACACAGTTAGTCATGTATAGTATTAAGTGTCATGCTATCAATCCAACTAAGTTCATTGTTGATAGCCTTAAGTCATTAAGTGCACTGTTTGCTGCATGCATTGTAGAAGTAAGGTGCCTCACGAAGACATTGGGCCAGATATTCAAACTGCACCCAAAATGTGCGCAATAGCAGGAGCAAGCACAAGTCAATTGGGCACATGCGCAACAGGCGATATTCAAACATAGAGCAAGTCAAGTTCGCAAACCAGCCAATGTCTGAATATCGCACAACCTGCGCCATAAGCGCCAATCAGGAAGGAAGCTGAGCACATATGATGCGCCATAGCGCCAACAAGGCCAACCCAGCTGAGTAGTCTAGAGGCACCATAGCACAAGCAGAGAGCCCCCAGCAGCAGAGCAATGGAACTGCACAACCAGGGAGGTAGGCAGGGCCCACCACCCATGCCACAGATGGGCACAGGAACACACTGCAGAACTAACAACATACCCCACACCCAAAGCACAGCATCACTGGTGGAGGACGGAATATCCACTGGCCCATGGGGACAAGCCAACAAAGCACAGCTGGGCCATGGCACCCCAGCACACCCACTGGCAAGCAAAGACTACCACACAAGGGGCGGACAACCCAAGTGTACAACAGCCCCCAGTGCACAGCACACTCTGCACTGGAACCCCAAGACACCACCATGAGCAGTGACTGTGACTGGCACTGCGAATCATCATGCCCCCGGCACAATGCAACCATGTGTACCACAGAACCATACAAGCCAGACCACCAGGAGCTCACAGCGTGTGTGGCAGCACACGCCAGACCGGCTGAAAGCAATCACCACACCAGGGACACCCCCCACGCACACACACACACAATCCCAGGACAACACCACACCAGATGCCATGCACACCACTGCAACTGAGCACCTATAGCCAGCTGCAAATCAGAGACCACCACAGTATTCATAACAAATATATATATTTCTAATCAATATAACAACAATAACAATAGAACAACCATAACTATATACAAATATATACAATACAGGGTGAGAATGCGGGTACAGGTGAGGTGGGTGTGGGGCAGGGTGAAAGAACTTAGTGAGGGAAGGCAGGGGTGCGAAGAAAGGGTAAAGGGGTAGGTGTGGGGCAGCTACTGCCCCACAGGCTGCACATCAGTAGGCTGCCTCTGTCCCGTGGCCTCCTCCGATGTCGGACACCCCTCCGGTTCATCTCCCTCAGAATGTGCAGGGACTCTGTGGACAGCTCCAGCAGGCGGTGGATGACCTGCTCAATCCTCGCAGGACCCGGACACCTAGGGCAAGGGAACAGAATCAATGGCTGTGACTGTCCACAACCCTGAAGCCCACCCAATATGCATGGCATATAGCCAAGTGCCCGCCCTGTGATGGACTGCACCCACTCACAGTGACCGTGCACAAGCCAAGCCCAACCAGGCAGCAACAGCCATGTGTGCCACTGCACACACCTCACCCATGCCCAGCACAGCACAACCAAGGCAGTACAGTGACATGGCTACGTGGTGGGAAGTTAGTGCCACAGCCATGTGCCCAGTGCATGCATGGACCACCAGTGATGCACTCACAGACATGCAGTGCCACTTCGACAGTGCTGACTGTCACACATCGCGTGCATGGCAGTGTTGTCCATGGATGGTGGCCATGTCCTTCCCCCATAGCATGCAATAGCATCCATGATGTAATGACACTCATCCTCATCAAGCCGCTGCTGCGGCGGCGGCTGCTGCTGCTGCTGCTGTGGGCCCACACCGCTGCCACCTTGGCCAGCCACTTCCACAGCACCCCTCTGTGCCTCATCCTGGGCCTTCCTCTGCTCCTCCATGCCTGTGGGAAACAAACATTGAGAAACACATTAGTGAGATCTCAAAGCAGACAGCCCCTGCCCCAATAGTGTGCCTGCCCACACAGCCAGACCCATACATCACACACCTGCAAACACTGTCACAGCCAACCATGGACCAACCCTCCCCCATGCTCTGGCCACAATACACAGTGTTACCCCTGCGGACAATACAGGTGCATAGCGGCTCACCCACCTGGCCTGGGCACAATGCCCTCCTGGAGCGTGACCTGGGCGTGCCAGCGGTGCCTGCTCCCTCCTGCGCGGGTTACTGTACGGTGCCTGCACTTCTCCGGTGTTCTGCACCACTCAGTGGCCTGCTCCAGATTGGTTGCCACCTGCTGCCACAAATGGGTGCGGGTCATGTCTGGGGTTCCTCCCAAACAGTGGCCCATAGTGAGGCTCCATCACAGCCACTAGGTTGGCCAACTCCAAGGCACTCCACTGAGGAGCTGTCCTCGGTGCCATGTCTACAGTTTGATAGTAGGCAATATGGCGCTCCACAGTCGCAACAACCCACTTGGAAATGTTGCACAATACAACTCCATCTGTTCCTATCGCGCTGTTCACCTGGCGCCGTCGGTCCCTATCTCGCCGATACCGAACAGCGCGATAGAGCTGCAGACATGCCGTGCATTACCGCAGTGCCAAGGGGCAAAAGTCGGGCACAAGTCATGGGTCTCTGGCGCAGGCCACGCACAGCACCATCGGACGTCTACACATCCAGCGCGATTGGTCGCCTGCGTGCCAGTGCCTAGATGGACTATTGCACAGTTGTGCCACAGCGCCATGTGGTGAGCAGCGCTGTAGCACCACTGGCACAATGGTGGCGGTATCTTGAATTGCCAATCATGCACAGCACTTCATCAGCATGGCAGATGCCTGCGTAAGCTACCTGGGCATGCACAATGTGGTGTACTACACAGTCACAGAACTGCGCCATTGGCTCAGCCGGCTCAACCGTATTAGCAAAGCGCCAACAGCGCGATATTCAGCCGTCATATGCAAATCATCTGATCAGCCATTCAATGGTGCAGCGCGCGATTGGCATCTCATTAAAGTTGCTCCACTCCTAATTTGCATGCATTGCGCTATAAATGTGCAACATTGATCTGCAGTGGCCATATTCGGTTACTGCAGGTGATAGTGGTTGCATGCTGTGTGATGTTCTGGACTATGGTCATAGGATATTGCTGTATACTGCACAGTCACAGGTGTCCACTTCCACCCATACAGACTGTGACATGGCTGAGCAAGGACTGGGTGAGGAGGATGGGTGGGCAGAAGAGGCCCAACTTCACAAAAGCTGAAACAGAGGCAATCTCGAGGCCTACCTGGAGGAAGAGCCACTACTCAGTGGACGGCAGGGCACCCCTCAGGCCTGTGCTGCTGCATGGGAGTGGGTAGCTCATGCCGTAAACCTGCAGGAAGCCACCAGCACTCCGTGCAGGAATGTAGAAAAGATGGGGACTGACAGAGGAGGTGAAGGAGAAGGTGGCAGCCCTCAGGGCAGCTACGCTGCCACAGGCGGGGCCAGCCAGAGGTGGTGCAGCTGACCACGGCGGAGGACCATCTGCTGCATCCATGCAGCGCAGTGCCATCGAGGCGTTCCAGGAGGTGGCTTCCAGACAGATGGTAGCCCATCACTGCGGTATGACATGGTCGGTGTGGGGGAAGGTGGATCCATGCACTGACATGTTCTCACTTTCTGTTACAGATCCTGTGCATCTGCAGGGGACAGTGGTGGAGGGACCATCCACTGTGGACATCCAGCCGGAGTTGGAGGAGGGTCCATCCACCTCTGCTGGTAGCCGGCGTGCATTGCACCAGTGTGCCGCCTGGTTGCCATCTCCGATGTCGGTGAGTCAGGTGTGGGGGTGCCCTTCCTGTGTCTCAGCAGTCTGGCATGCAAGCATGCCAGCATGCTGGCTGTGGCACAAACCTGCACCATTGATGATGCAATGACCACTATGGGCAGTGACATGTGTGTGTCACATAATGGACACACAACAGGACAGCTGTGCCCATGGACCTAGCTGGTTCCAACGTGTGTGCCAGCACGTCAGCACACAGTCCCAGGCTGTGCCTGTCAGCACCGGGTGGGCAGCACCGGTGTTTGTGCAGGTCACTGGCACTGTTGCAGACACAGCAGTGGAATGACTGGTCCCTTGGGCACAGCAGGCGGAGAGGCAGCAGCAGCAGTCACCCACCGGGTCTGGGGTACAGGGTTCAGCAGTGGCGTATCACCACCTGTTGACTTGCCCATACCTGGTCCTGGTGAACAGCACCCACCCTCAAGGGCTGTTGAGCATCAGGCCCTTCCATACCCTGAGGGACAGGTTGCAGATGTGGCAGGCACCCGTTTGCGAGCACACCCGCCTGCTGTGGGCATCAGTACAGCAGCAGATGCAGGTTGCAACTTCTGTGGAGGCACTGTGTGTGGCTGTGGGCGGCACAGCAGGGACAACGTGATGATCCTTGCAGGGATTGTCCAAATGCAGATGGATGTGACCGCCGCCATTGACAGGCAGACCCAGGCATTGGTCGGCTGTCGTGGCGCGTGGAGCACACAGTCAGGTGCCCTGTGCTGTCACGCCCGTGCAGTATGCTATCCACTCCCGTTCCGGTGTTGTCGACACCCGCCTGTTGGCGCCGGGTTCTGCTGTGGGCATCCCAAGCACCCCTGGTGCAGGTATGTTCAGCATGCTGCAGACCCCTGTGCGGACAAGGTCACGCTTGCACCTGGGACCCCTGGTGGTCCATTGGTGCCACCCATGTGGCCCATGCTCCAGCCTGCCGAGTGCTGCTGGGTCTTGGCAGGCTGCCCAGCCATCTGAGGTGGCTGTGGCACAGTGCCACATGACTGACCTGTCTCTCAGTGCGGGCCCTGTCTGGTGCTGCCCTGTGTGCAATGTGTGTCATGGTGGGCAGTGCACCAGTGGGTGCCCTGCCCAACACGCCGAACATGGACCACCTGCACACCCTCCCGACTGCTGTCCGTGGGTGCGTGTGCATGATGATGCCTGCATTGCACTGTACACCAAGGTGCAAGGGTGCCAGCATTTGACACATGTACATGGACAGTACAGGTGGTGGAGGTGGCCTGTGGATCTGTGTGTTTGACATGTCTGTTCCTGCTCTGCTGTACCTGCCCCTGTGCACTTTGTGCCTGGTGTGTGTGTGTGTGTGTGTGTGTGTGTCTGTCCATATGGCATGCAACTTATTCACCCTCCTGGTTGTGTTTGTGCGCCTGCCTTCCACTCCCTCGCTGTCATACACCCTGGTGTGTTACCCTGTGTGTATGTGGGTTGCGCCCTGGACAGTGTTGGTTGCACATGGCCCATGACTTACCTGTGTTGTGCAAAGTGCTCCTCTGTGATGGCGTCCCAGTGCAGCTGGGCCAGCCGGATCAATGGGGTCACACCATCCAGCGGGGCTGCTCATCCCCATCATCACCGGCATCACCAGCATCCCCATCGCTGTCCCCTCCTCGACCTGTACGGCTATCCCACAGTCTTTGGCCATGTTGTGCAGGATACAACAGGCCAGGAATATCCGACAGGCCTTTGAGGGGCTGTACTGTGAAACACCGGGTATCTAGGCATCGAAGCGTGCCTTCAGCATCCCAAACACCGCTCGATGATGTTGCATGTGGTGGCATGTGCCTCATTGAAGAGTTGCTGCGATGGGGTCATGGGGCACGGTAGGGTGTGAGCAGCCAGGGATGGAGTGGGTATCCACTGTCACCTGTGTGGAGATAGTGGAGATTAGTGTCATGTTCAGGACCATATTGCCCTAGCCCTGTGTGCACACCATGGCACCTGTGCTTGCCACCTGCCCCAACTTTCCGCTCCTACATGCATACTCACCCACTAGATGTCCTGTGGGGATATCCCCACTCTCGAATCGATGGCACAGTGCAGACTGGTACCATATGAATGAATCATGTGCTCCACAAGGGTGCGTGGCACAGACATTGATGAAGCATCCACTGGCATCACACACCACCTGGCAGCTGACACTGGAGAACCCCTTCCGGTTGGGATATGCGGCCCCGCCGGGGCCGGGTGGCGTGAAAATTGCCACATGGGTGCAGTCTATAGCCCTAGTACACCAGGCATCGTGCTACCCTGTGGAACTCCTGTATGTTTGCTGTACACTCTGCGCGGTGCTGGGAAATGGATGTACTCCGCAGCATGTGGCAGCAGTGTGCTGAGGTGGGTGATGATGCATGGCGTGGCCGACTGTGTTATGGCTGTGGTGTCCCATGTTGGCCTCTGGAAGGTACCTGTGGCGTGCAAGCACATGCAGGCTGTTACCTTTGTCTCCACTGACAGAGTGTGACTCCGTCGTGAGGTGTCTGCATCACATCACTGCACAGCTCACAGAGCCGCCTCAGTATTGCCCTGTTCAGGTGGTACCAGCCCACAATCTCGACATCCGAATACAGCTCAAAGCTGATGCAGGCGCGGTACTGCCTGTTGGGGCATACCACCGATGGGCCTTCCATGCCACGTCCCCTGCAGCATGCCTTCTCCCCCTCACTACAGCTTCCATGTGAGCTGGCACTGTCCATCTCCTGGCTTGTGTCCCCAGCTGTTGTTGTTCTGTTCCCCCGCTGTCCTGACTGCTACCTCCACTGCACCGGGTACACCCACTGGCCTCCAAACTCTGTGGCCCCACACACCTTCAGCTGCCACTATTCTGTCCTGCCTACTCCCTGGCCTGCACTGGCTGCTGCTGTGGCCTGCTCTCTGTTGCTGCCTCATGAGGCATTCCCTGTTGAGTTCTTGCGCCTCTTCCTTGAGCCTTTTTATTTTGGCTCATTCTCGTGAGTGGCGCAACTTCTGCTGATCCATTGTTGCGCATTGCGCAAAACCTTTGAATATCGCATTGCGCTCTTTATGCATGGATCCACCCCTTTGGTTGCGCATGCCTTCATTTGCATTACGCTGTTGCTCAACATGTTTTCAGTGGCACAACTGCCTCCCGCTGAATATTGCAGAATGGCACATGTTCGGACTTGTACTGGCACAACCCTATTGCATAGCGCAACCTTTTGAATATCCACCCATTATTTCTTACTTTTCCATCTTTTCCCTTATGACAGCATCACCTGTACATGTACCACGAACAAGAATTGAAAGTGTAACATGTACATTTATCAATGAATTTGTACTGTTTCTGTACTTGTCTTCCTAAGGGAAGTTTTGATGCGAGATTGGAAAAATAATCACAGGTGTCAATAGTTTTTGTCTCTAATTAGGTGCTTTGCAGATGAATACCTAAAAAGATAATGTGTTAGATGTTAACAGGCATTAAGAAAAACAGCTGTTGTTTTCTTAGTATAAAATTCATTTCCATGTTGTGGTAGTAAAGTTTAAGAAGATTTACCGCTTGTATTGTACCACATCAGCATATGAACTACTCTTACTTTGACAAAGTTATGTATTCAGAGATATAATAGTATATAATTGTTATTGCAGCAATTTCCTCTTGGCTGACACTGGTGGATCATTTATCAGCATATATTAGTGGCATAGTAAATCATGCAATGTCAAATGTCTGTGTAAACAGCAGACTATGTACTGCAAAAATACTGTATTGACATACTTGCAAGTCAGTCAAACATAAGTATAATAGTGTAAACACAGAATTTGTGTATAACTGTCATCATGTATTATGTGCTTCCATGTAATTACAATGTCCATTTCAACAAACAGTGTACAAAAACATTTTACAAGATGGCAAAGTTCTATACCATCACTATGGTATTTATACATTCAAATGTGTGAGGCCTACAATAGAGACACAATGATTGATCATCTTAAAATAAGCTAATTATTACATAACCATGCCATATGGTAAAATCCTGTATGAACTACATTTATACAGTATATTCACTGCACAAAACTTTGTTAATGCATCAGGTAGGATTGAGTGACAAAAGTAGGAAATGGGACTGCTGGACCATCTATTATGCAATAATGCCACATGGAGATGACAGTTCATTACAATGTCTGTGCACAGGAGAGTTAGGCCCGATGACCCAAAGGCATGCCCTTCAACTGTTGGTCTGTGGAGGGTGGGGGTGGGGTGGGTGGTAGGGTGTGTGGGGCACGTTAGGGTGTCAACCCTAACGCCTCATTCCTACTTTTGTTGCTTCAGCCCTAACTGGCGCATTAACAATATTTTTGCAATGAATTTCCTTACTTTTTAAAAAAGTGTAATCATACCATGATTACTGTACTGTTTCAAGCACTGCCTTACCACAGATGTCCCACTGTACCACTTCAAGCACTGCCTTACCACAGATGCCCTTAGGCTCACTGTCTCCTCCTCCGTCCTCTCACTGCTTGACTGTAGTATACTTACATACAGTGCCACTAGCACTTCAGCCCTAGATAGACTTCATCTCACACTAAATAAAGCATGTCACCTCATACTGGGATGTGATCATCTCACTCATACATGCTTCTGCTGTACTTACACCAACTGGCTCAACCTTGACAATAGGATCAAGTTCCATACCTGTCTCATTGCTAAAAAATCACCCTCGGCCTCTCCCCGGCTCATCCCCTAGTCCACCCAGCACCAAAGCTTAAACACACTCAAAATTCTGCCAAGCCACTCCTCGTGGTTCTTTCTTGCTGAACCTCACAATTCCAAGGTCCTTCAGCATTGAGCCCCCTCCATCATGAACAGCCTTCCAACCTGGCTTGTAAATTAAAATAAATTGGCCCTTTCAAAACACATCTTAGGTACCTCCTCCAGGCCTCTAATACCTGTGATTGTTACTTAACCCTACCCTCTCCCCTCCCTGCTGACCATTGCCACTGGAATGCCTTCCTAGGCCTCTAGAACTAAGACTTTCTCTGAGCTTTACCATATATCTCCAACTAAACTAGTTTACCCTAGCTTCTGTCTGTTAGCCTGCACTGTTTCCTTGTATTCATTGCTGAATTGTGTTCTCACTGAATTGTTATGTAACATCTGTTATGTACCCAGTTTCTGTGACATGGAACCTTTGTAATCAAGTCTTTGACTCAGAGGTATGTCCGAGTCCTCAATAAATAAATAAAATAAAATATACTTTTGGAGAGCCCTGTGCTCCCATAAGTGCATAGACATTGTAGTAAACTGCCATCTTCATGTGGCATTATTGCATAACGGATGGCCCAGTAGTCCCATTTCTGCATAATGTTAACCATATGTGGAGCACAGGGCTGGCACCTACCTATAATTATAGAGACATAGTGCAGGACTAGACACATTCCCAGTAACCCCTGTGCTGCAAATGGCACAATATCTCAATAACCGTGAAACCTTTGAAAAAATTCCACTGCAGTTGTAATCATGGACTGGTAAACTGCATGCTTAGTACACCTAAAGGTGTACTAAGCTGTATTAACAAAAATCCACATCTCGAAGCATTTTTAAGCTATAGGCACGAAGGGCACCATGTTCACCACAATGTTATCCTATAGGAACTATCTCAACTTCATAATGGCATAGCTATGGAACCGATGAAAATGTTTGCAGTTAAACAGCATAATTCACATCTGTGGGACATCCCCTTTGTACTGTACAAATTTAAAACCAAAAGACCAAACCGTTTCTTAGCAGTACAGTGGGAAGGTTTTTAAATTCCTTGTTTGTGAGCTGTCAAAATTCTCATTAGGTGAGGTAAATCCTGTTCACAACCTGTCAAAATCCCCATTTGAGATTTCCTTGTTAGTGAGATTTTCACCATCTGGTCCTGATCTCATGGACAAAGTTTTGACATCCACGAAAAGGATTGGCTCACAAAAGGTTTTGATAGCTTGTGAAAGGAATTTTGATAGCTGATGAAAGAGGATTGAAAAAATGAATCCCTCTTCTAAGCTGATCCCCTTTGTGAGCTGACAAAATCATTGTTCACGAGCCAATCCTTGTTCATGAGATAGGGCCATCTGGTTCAGAAATTGCGTTCAAGGATTTTGACAGCTCGTGAACAAGGATCTGCTCATGAAAGGGATTTTGACAGCTTATGAAGGATTTGACAGCTAGTGAAGAATTTATAAAACTAACCCCTTTTGTGAGCTGTCAAAATCCCTTTTGCGAGCTGATCCTTTCATGAGTTGACAAATCCCTGTTCGCAAGCCAATCTTTGCTCGTGAGATAGAGCCATTTGGTCTGGAAATCATGATCAATGCTTTAGTCACCTCATGAACAAGGATCAGAAATGAGTGACAAACAAGGATTTTAAACTAAAACAATTGCTGTTTTTATAAAACTGAAGTAAACCAAAGCCATGGGTTCCTACAGGGCATCACCCTGAACAAAACCCATACTTCAATTACCTCAGAACACATCCATGAGACAAGTTAGAACATTTTATTTGTGGGGAAAAATTAAAACAAGATGAGCTATGAAAAGGGAATTTGATTATGAGGCAAATCCCTTTTACAAAACATACAACTATTCCAAAGACTGAACTGAGCATGCTCAGAACCAGAAAATTCAAAATTAAATAACTTTGGAAGAGATTAATATTTTTTGCTAAATCAAGGCTGGATTGTTCTTCAGGGACATCTCTTTCCACCCTGAACATTTCAGACAAAATTCTCAATAGTGTGGCCGTAGTACGATAGGCATAAATCAGCAAAATGGGCAAAACAATTAAAACAAAAATGCGTTTTTTGTCTCGCTGCACGAAAATCACAAATCTGATCAAAATGCTACTTGGCATATCAAGAGATCTGCCCCTCATGACAGTGTTTTCCAAATTTCAAACAAATCGATTGAAAGGTTGCAAAGTTATTAACGCAAAATTTGGGGTTTAGCATTAAACTGCTTACTTAACCGTAACCATGGGGCACAATCGTGCCCTATAAGATATATATATATATATATATATATATATATATATATATATATATATATACCATGGGGGTGAGATCAATTCAGTGAAATAAACCATGTTATGTTCACTGGAGTGAAATAAATTTTGATGGCATCAGCAGAGTTAAAATAAATACCATTTATACCTACTCTGCTGACATCACTCACCTGCATCTGAAAACACTAAGAAACACCCTGTAATTTGCTGAGTTCTAAAACAGGCCTACACTGAAATTAACACAATTAAGATAGATAAAGACTGTCAGCTGCAGCACTTCTTCTAAATGTAACAATCTCCAAATCTCTTGTGCTGTATTCAAAACCCAATTTTAGTACATTACTGAATCAAACAGATGATGCCTGAAATGTTTAAATAAGTCTTAAACAGCCAAACATGAAGACACAAACCTGCCAAAAGAAATCATTACCATCTTCCTCATTGTCATAGAACAGAACCTCCCTCAGGCAACCAATTACCAAAACACAACACACCTAATCAAGACCCCACACACCAACCAACAACAGCTCACTACAACAACCCATTCATAAAAGTCCACACACACACTACCACAGCACCAGCATCATTTAAAGTGACATGATCCTCATAACAAACAAACCTCTCTCACTGAAATTGGTCTCACCTCCATGGTATAAATAGCACACGTGATGGGCAGATCTGGAATATGGAAAATATTCTCACTCCTGCATCATGAGCACTGTATATTTCCTTGTGCCTTTGCACTTGAAATATCCAGAGCTCACTCTGCAGGAGTGAGAATATTTTCCATATTCCACTCCTGCCCATCATGTATCCCCATTTATATATATATATTATGGTAGCACTGTAGTGCTACCGTAGTTAGGTTGAGGAGCCATTTACATGTTAGACCCAAAATTTTGCACCTTAATAACTTTGCAACTGTTAAACAGATTTGCCTGAAATTTGGAATACAGAATCAAAACCCATACACCTTGGGATCTGCCAAGTTCTGTACTAGTCGGATATCACGGCTGTGGGTTATTAAGCATGATCTGCGCATGCATTCGTTTTTGGAATTCTACGGTCGCACCTACAGGTTGCATGGTTTGCACGACCAGTCTGAAATCTTCAGGAATATGTGTCAGGGTTCCTGATGTGCCTTTTGAAGTTTCATGAAAAATATTAAACGGTTCAAAAGTTATTCAAAAACAAGTTCCCATTATAAGTCAATGGGAAAAGCTAACAAAAGTTCAACAGTGTCACAAATGCAGTTTTACTTTCATAAATGGCCCTTTTACTGTAGCAAATCTGCCATTTTGTTTTCAGTTGGTGATCAGAAAAATGCTTGGCATTTAAATTTGGGACCCTCTAGCAACCTAATTCTTTTGTATTCACCTAGTCAGACCCTGAGGATGCTAGCCATGTCTTTATTTTGAGGTAAAACACCCCAGAAATATGTTTTCAATTTCTGGAAAAAATGCTTTCACAAAGTAGTGCCGCACTCACGCAGAGTGTTGCAAATTTTTGCAAAGCTTTCGCAAATTGCGACAGTATTTTTCTAGGCTGTGGGAAAATGACAGCAATTCTTTGGCACCCGCTCCAAAAGAATGGTTTGGAGTTTTGGGCTGAAATTTGGAGGGAACATGGCTGACATCTCACAGATGTGCCTTTCAGTGTTTTGTTGAAAAAACATTATATGGCAGCAAAGTTAAGGTACTCCAAAATTGATGCTTTTTCCCATAGGATAACATTACGGTACACAATTGCTGCAATCATTTGGCGCCCTGCTGCAAAATAATGGTTTGGTCTTTTGGGCTGAAATTTGCAGGAACACAGTCAACATCACACAGATGTGCCTTTCAGTGGTTTGGTGAACAAATATTGCAGGGAGGCAAAGTTATGGCACTCTGAACTTCTGTTTTTTCCCCATAGGATAACATCACGGCGTTCTTACGTGCCTTTCAGGGCCCGTATCTTGGAAGCGGTGTGAGATATGGACTTTTCATCAAAAAATGCTTAGCCCTCTGATATGGGCTAAGTACAAAACTATCCAGTAAAGTGATAATTCATATGACTTTTAAATTTTTTCTATGTCATCAGGTTCCTGATATATAAGCAATTTATTATTCCAAGTCCTCATTTTTCTGTTCCGAGTCATTATTTTGCATACTTTCTTTGTACTCATTGTCTTTCTCTATACAGTTTTGGGAAAACCAGCCTGTGCACTTACACTACTGTTACCATTACTGTTTCGCTTGATTCCATTACCTGTTTCATACCATTCACATTTACGCCACAGCTGTCGTTAACCATTCGTTTTCATTTGCGGTTGTGTTTGCATTGTTTTAACATTTCTGTCTACACTACTGTTTCTCTTTCTGTTTGCTTTGCATCACCATGCACATTATGATTTGCGTTTGTGGGCACAATGTTACTATGTGACAAGACATCCTGCCGCCGCATTACATTCAATATTTCTCATTATCATTCTCAAAAGAAGGAAATTAGAGGCAAAAACTCTGTTTAATGCATCAGTTAGGGTTGTTCCACAGTGACAAAAGTGAGGAAATTTGATGTTGGGGTTGAAACCCCTTTGCACCCTCAGCCCACCCCAACTGGAATCGGGTGCGCATTAGGTCATCGGTCCTAACTCTCACGCATTCTACTATTCCTCAGCTTCTTTCCACATGTGATGGGGTGAGAGTTAGGGCTGATGACCCCAACATGCACCCGATTCCAGTTGGGGGCTCGAGGGGTGCAAAGGGGTTTCAACCCTAATATCGAATTTCCTCGCTTTGTCGCTGTGGAACAACCCTAACTGATGCATTAAATGGAGTTTTTGCCTCTAATATATATATATGTATAAAATGGCTAGGAAAAATACTGTATTTTGATTGCTAGGCAGCCGTGCAGTAAAGTGTCTAATGCACAGCCACCAAGTTCTGGTAAATAAGCTGCACTCTTTAAAATCAGATATTAAGAAGCTGAATCTTCATTCTTTAATTGCTACCATTTTTTTGCCACTAAACATGAACACTGTAAACCTCATAATCATCAAAGAACTCCTGTAGTTTAACTTGTGTTTTCTTTTTAAGGTACAGCGAGTGTGTTGATGATTCTTTCAATTCTGCTGTTCCTGGGGATTTTTATTTTCAAACTTATACCAATTATCTGCCAAGGTTCGACACACGTGGATCTCCCATTACTGTCCGCTCACCATCAGCTCACAAGCTCAAAATTTCTCTTGAAATTTAAATTAAAAATGAAAGTGATTGTGTTACAGAAAGCAGACTGCAGAACCTGACTGCTGCTGCTTACAGGTCTATGCAGTCCGAAATTCAAGTACAGGAAGCACATTTTTTCTTAATCCATTTTTTCTTTCCTTTCTTACAGTAAGACTGCTTGTAGCCACTCACTGTATCTCCCCACCTTGGCCAGTCTTATGCTCACTACCTGTACTGCAGCCATTACACACACTGGAATCACTGACACAGCAGCAACAGGAAGCTGATTTAACTTTCTTTTTGGTCTGCTTATTTTCCTTCTCTTCTAAAAATGACTTACTGGCATTTCCTTACTGTGCTTCTCTTGCTTCAGTCAAAGCAGCTTGCATGCTCAGTCACTCTTTACTTGCTCATCATCAGAGCTAACAGTTCAGCAGTCACATAAATAACATCAAATAAAAATAATACACAGACATCCGCTTGTGTTTTTGGGGTTGAGGATGCCTGTGTTGGTGGGAGTAGTCAACAGAGGACAAAAGTTCAAGGGAAAAGAAAACACCAATAAATTACAGGCGGAGCAACTTTTTACATCAAAATACATGAAAGATTTTATTTTTTCCAATGCAGCATAAAACTTTTGATTTATACATACATGTAATATAGAAAGAGCCATTTTATAAGCACAATAAGACACTCCAGGGTGTCTGTTAGACAGTCTAACACATTGCTTACATATGTACTATAGTGGCATGGTAATACCACTATAGTTAGGGTTACTGACCACTTCTATATTAAACCCAAAATTTTAAACTTTAATAAATTTGCAACTGTTTGTTTGATTTGCCTGAAATCTTGCACATGCTGTCTGGTACCATAGATCTCTGGTTCTGGCAAGTTTGATTCCAGTCGGATGTGTGGTTGCAGAGATGCAGAGTGCCAAAAATTTGAAAATACAATTTTTGGGGCAAATTCTTTGCTCGGGCTACAGCTCAAATGGTTTGGGGTTTGGTCTGAAATTGTTTGGGTATATGGGATCTGGGTCACTAGTGTACCTTTTGATGGTTTGGTGACAAAATATTAATCTGTTCAAAAGTTACTAAAGTTAAAATTTCCCATTATAGCCTATAGCAAAAAAATATATATGTCTGCCTTGAAAGCACTTTTGCTTTCACAAAAGCACTTAACTGCTGCAAATGGGTTGTGCACTTTTGTGGCACTGCCATCTTGGTTTTCAGTTAGCAATGGCTAAAAAGCTGTAATTCAAAAATACTTTCCTTGGTAAACACCAACAGTTGTATTTACCTAATTGGGGCCCAGAGAACACAATCATGACATTGCTTTTTAAAAATAGTGGCTGAAATAGGTTTTCTGAGTTTTAGACATTGATAGTGCCATAATTTGCAACACTTCTTTTTGCGAAAGCCCATTGTTTGAAACTTGCTGCTCACATTGGGGTGCCCAATTCTTGTGTTAGCATTCTGACTCTCCAGTGTCCTTCATTGTGTATTCTGGCACCAGGATGCCCACCCCAGTGTCGGAACCCCCAAACCCACTGTTATAATAAATAAATATTTACATTGCTGACATTGGGGTGCCCCAATCCCCGTGTTGGCATTCTTAAGTAAACCCCATCTCAGTACTCAGGGACACTAGGAAGCCCCTCCCAGTGTCCTGAATTGACATTTTTGTTAAACCTGTTAAAAGAAAACTGTCCCCAATGTTGTTTATTTTTTTGAAAATCTGTAAAAAGTAAATGGTCCCTCGTGGTTTCCCCATCCCCTCCCCATCCTGACCATCCCACTGAGCAACCCACCACCCACACACTCTTGCCCCATACTTGCCACTGGAGACCATCAGCTGGAATTTTCTGTGGACTGGGACACATCTGTGACTCTTCAAAGCCAAACCACGAACTGAAGAATCAAAGTAAGCACCGTGATAATGGCTGTCTATGATGTTTTTAACTTATGTTGCTATCTTGGCCATTTTTCAGCATTTTAACAGCAAATTTTCAACATGGGCTTCTTGGGACCCCATCTCATGAACACACTGTCACTTTCATCTCATTATTCAGACCTGCAAGGTGATTTTGTGGTCACTATGCAAAATCACATTTGGGACTGAGTAATGAAATAATAGTGTCAGTGATCATGAGTTTGAGTCCAAAAAGCCCATGTTGAAGAGTTAAAAATCAAAAATGACCAAGTTACATATGGTTGCTGAAATTTTCTACTTACACCTGTAACTTTGTCAGTTTTAATATTTCCACCCAACTTTTCAACATTGTCATTTTTCACATCACCTCATGAACAGTATAGCTGTCATTTCTTGCATCCTACCCAAAATGTGCTTTTGCATCTGTGGTACAGAATGGCGCAGTTGCTGTGTGGAATCGCATTTCAGGACCGATGAATGAAACTATAGTGCCACTATTCATGAGTTGGGGATCTAGAAAGGGTGTGTTGAAATTCAGTGAAAAATTACTAAAAATGCCTGAGATACATTCGTCTGTTGAATTTATTTAACTTTGGTACTTTTCAATATTTTACCACAAATTCTCAACATAGGCATTTTTCACACCACCTCATGATCAGTACAGCTGGCATTTTCCACATCCTGCCTGAAATTTATTTTAGCACCTGTGGAGCAGAATGGCATTGCAGTTGCACATAATTACATTTTGCCTTGCATTTCACAGTTTGTCTGTATCAGGGTACATGAGGTGGGGTAATAAGATAGCTATGCTGACAGTTGGTCACTGTTGTTTGACACATGGAAGTGCAGGGCCCAGAAGACCCTGTGCTTTACACCCTACATACATATGCACATCTACAGAGGTTGGGTGCAGGGTCCACAGGATCCTGTGCTCCCACTGTAAAATAAGGATTAATCGTAAAAAAACTCAGTTAATGCATCAGTTAGGGTTCTTATTACAGTGACAAAGTCTGTAAATTCAGTGTTAGGGTTACCAACCATACCACCACACCATCCCCACCTTACGTACAGCAACAGGCATTGGGGTGTGTCTCGGGGTCATTGGGCTCAACCCTCACCCCATTCTCCTATACTGCACCATCTCTGCTTGTTTACACATGGAATTGGGTAGGATTGGCCAATGACCCCAAGGCACCCTGATGCCTGTTGGTGTGTATAGGGTGGGGGTGGAACAAATTTTCAGATTTTGTCACTGTAATAAAACACTAACTCATGCATTAATGGATTTTCTTTGCAATTTATATATATATATATATATATATATATATATATATGTATGTATGTGTGTGTGTGTGTGTATATATATATATATTAGAGGCAAAAACTCCATTAATATATCAGTTAGAGTTGTTCCACAGTGAAAAAGTAAGGAAATTCACTGTTAGGGTTGAAAGCCCACTTGGACCCTCAGTCCACCCCCAAACTGGCATCGAGGTGCGCATTGGGATTGTCAGCCTAACTCTCACCCCATCACATGCGTAAAGAAGCTGAGGACTAGGAGAATGGGTGAGTTGGGACCGGCGACCCCAATGCGCCCCGATGCCAGTGGGGTGGACTGAGGTCCAAAGGGGCTTTCAACCCTAACAACGAATTTCCTCCAGTACTTTTATCACTGTGAACAACCCTAACTGATGCAGTAAATGGATTTTTTGCCTCTAATTTCTTCTTTTTGAGAATGATGACAAGACCCACGTGATGTCTTGTGAGATAGTAACAGGAACAGCAATGCAAACAGAAGCACCAACAGTGGTGCACGTGGTAATGCAAAAGTAAATGGGAAAGGAAATGTTAATAGAAACGCATAGTGCAAAGTGACGCTAGGCGAACAGTGATGCAAGCGGACATTGAAGCATGTACAGAAATGCAACTGGTAACAAGAACAGTGTTGGCAGTGGTATTTTAAATAGAATGTTAAGTGTCCCAGCAAAAAGAAGCGAAAGAGAATAGAAATGGAAAGCATAGCGCACACGTAAATGCAAACTATAGCAGCGCACAGACGCGGTACCGCAAATGTAAATGCAAATGGTAAAGTTAAGATGAAGAATAATGCCAAAGACAGAAACAGAAATGGGAACAGAAGCGCATATGAAGCATAAACCCGAAAAAGCATACCAGACTCAGTACCTCAATTATAGCATAAATGGTAATGATAACAGCAGCAATAACACAAAAGAAACAAAGCATAAAAGGAAATGCAACACATATGGAAACATAAACAGTAATGTCATGAGGGCACTTGCAAATGCAAATGGTAACAGTAACAGCAAGAAAGATGCAAAATGAAGAAATGGAAGCATAAATGAAAGGCTGCAGAAAGCGCAAATGGCAATGCGTATGGTGGATAAACAAAAACACAAACAGAAACAGTAGTGGAAATGCAAATGGCAACAGTAACGAAACGCAAGCGCAAATGACAACGCAGAGGGTAATGCACATGGTGGCATACACGGGAGCGGTAATGCAGACAGGGACATAAATGCAAGTGAAATAGTAACTGTAACAGTAACGGAAGCACACCCTGTTTTTGCAGAACAGATGCATAGTGAAACACAGTGTGTACAAAGAATGTATGCATTGTAAAGAGACATCAAAGCAGAACAGCATTGGAAGTACTTAATTGCTAATATCTCAGGAACTGCACAATGTAGAAGAAAATAAAATTTCACAAAAATCATGATTTTCCTGGCTAGGTTTTGCTGCTACATAGCCCATAGGGCTATACAATTCACAACAAAAATCTGTATCTCACATTGTTTTTGAGATACGAGCTCCGAAATGTGCAGCGTGCGCCACCATGTTAGTCTATGGGAAAAATGCCAACTTCAGAGTGCTGTAAATTTGCAGCCATGCAATATTTTTCACCAAACTACAAACAGCACATCTGTGAGATGTTGGCTGTGTTCCTCAAATTTCAGCTCAAAGACCAAACCATTCTTTTGCAGCAGGTGGCAAGAACTGCTGTCATTTTGTTCATAGTCTGAAAAAGTAGTGCCATATTTGTGACACCTTTACCAAATTTTGCCAAAATGTTGTGAGTGACACTACTTTGCGACACTACTTTTACCAGAAACTTGAAAACATATTTCTGGAGTGTTTAACCCCAAAATAAAGACATGGCTAGCATCCTCAGGGTCCAACTAGGTGAACCCAAAAATAATTATGTCCCTGGAGGGTCCCAAATTTAAATGCCAAGCATTTCTGTGATCACTAACTGAAAAAAATGGCTGACTCATGACACTACTGGGGTCATTTACGACACTAAAATGGCTTTTTCTACACTTTTGCACTTTTAACTTTCCCATTGACTTATAATGGGAAATTGTTTTTGAATAACTTTTGAACTGTTTAATATTTTTCACGAAATCTTAAAAGGCACATCAGGGACCCCGCCATTCTCTGAAGTTTTCATACTGGTCATGCAAACCTTCGACCTGTAGGCAAGAGCAAAGAATTCACAAAAAGGTAAATGCACATTTGTTGGCGCTTAATAACCGCGGCCGTATATCCGACCAATATAAAACTTGCCAGATCCCAAGATCTACCACGACCCAATCATACATACCAAATATTAGGAAAATCCGTTGAACAGTGACAAAGTTATTAAGGTACAAATGTTGACCCTTTAACCTTAAAATGGCTCCTCAACCCTAACTATGGTAGCTACTACGTGCTACCATAATGTATATATATATGCACTATATGTATACTGTATTTCTATACATATATACATATGATAAACAGCAGATATTTTGAAGAAAAATTACAAATATTGTATAGAAACTATATTTAACTTATACAACTAATGTGCCTGTTTTATTTCATTGTTTTTGAAATGTGGTGGGAGACTATCTCTGTCACTTTACTAGTTAACAGTGACTCTGTAGCGGGTGTTGTAAAGGTTGCTATTTGTGTTTGTTGGGGTATAACAGGAACACTGATTATAGTAAATATTTTGGGTGGGGTGTGGGGTACACTGGAGGAGTTGTAGTTTGATGAGGGAGAAAGGGCCATGCTACTAGAAAACCTGGGGACACATCACCTGTCTTGGTACTGTATAGCAGTCAATTCCTGTGTTGCCATTCTGTTCTGGGCAAACCACTGAACCTCTTGTTCTGGCTGGTACAGTGACTGTTCCTATATCCAGCAGCTAACTGAGTTGGGTGGGAAGGGACAGTGCTTGTCTTCCTTGCAATTCTTACCTGACACTGGCTGTGTGCCTCACATGGGTGCCTGATGGGAGGGGTGGAGTCCACTATTACTTTTTAGGAATGACATGTACATCATGTGCATGACTGGTGTAACCAGATATAACTATTGTGTCAGTGATGCAAGTCTTGTAGTTAGGATGTGTGTGTGTGAGGAGGAGGTAACAGCTGTATTACTGCTCTGCAATCACACATTATCCAGATTGACTGTGGTGCTTGGGGACATACAGTAAAAATATCTCCTGCAGACAACAATGGCTAAACACAAACACCCACCACTACTGGCATGGCAATAACTGCCTCAGTCAATGTGTTTATGGTGGTGGGGAACACCTATGCTGTTTAATATGACACACTGGCACTGTGTATATGGGAGGAGATGTCTACTTCTGTGTGTGTGTGTGGGGGATGTAGACACTACATGTTTTGTTAGTCATACTTAGGTCAAACTTGCCACCTGTGTCAGGTGTGAATGGGGAGCGGAAACTTGCTTTTTAATGAAGATTGTTGGTTGACAGTTGCTGTCCATCAAGTGGAGGAAGGGAATGGAGAGGTCAACAGTCATTGTGTTGCTGCATGTGATTCAGATACACTGACTGTCTCTATCAGGTGGGTGGTGGGGTAGTATGGGCATTACCTGCATTAGTCAGTTGTGCAGGGCATTATTTATTTCATTAGTATTGGTGATGACCAGTGCAGTGTCATTCAGGTGAGTGGAGTGGAAAGTGGTTGTCAACATCGGCTGTGGGTGAGTGGGTGGGGTGGAGGGTGAAGGTGGGTCAGTAGCTATAACATGATGTAATCAACAGTTGAATTTCACAGGTTAAGAGCTGCTGCAAACCTCTACATTTGTAGAAGGTAGAACTGTCATCCCTAGTGGTTGCAACTGTCCAATAATATTCTATGGAGAAGTTTTCAGAAGAGGTGTACCTGGGTTCCTGACCAGTTTACCCCGGGCTGTAATACCACACTGTCCTGATACAGAGTGGTGATTCTGTGCAAACTTTAGCACAATTTATTGCAGCTGAGAACATATCAGCAGCAAAACACCCACTAGTGGGATGAGAACCATTGACTCTCTTAATGGGTTTTGGGTGGGGACAGAGGTCAGTGTTTACACTGGCTGTATTGCTATTGATGGTACAAACATTAAATGTGTGTGCATAAAACAGTTTCAGCTGAATTTAAGCTGAATCATTTTAACTTCCCATTTCTTTCAAGAACAAATTTAAAACCACGGCTGAGACTCTGAGCTATGGTTCCATACATTTGAATGATAAACATTTTTGAACAATCAGACATAATCCTCAGCTATCCCATTAACATCCAAACAATAACTATAAGATTTATTGTTCGAACGTTTAGAGTTAGATCAGTAATTTGAGAACTGTTAACCATGCAAACTGTTTTCACAGCAACACCATTCGAACTATTCATTTTGATCAAATAGTATTAAAAAACTGTTGTTGGGACACATTTGCATAAAAAATTTGAATGATTATTCAATGATACAGATTGAACTACTGTTAGATCGAACAATAATTACAGTTTAAACGGTATTTTCAGATTGAATTATTATTACTTGGCGGCGAAAAAACACTTTCTAGGCACAAAAAAATGATAGTTCCACTGAAAATTGCAGACTTAAAAATGAAAAAAAACAATCATGTGTATGCCGTATACAAGATACATGATTTTATACATCTTCAATCAGAATTGCATCATAAACACAGTTTTAAAATGGAGACAAAATAAATATAGCTGATATTTGAATGGTAATTCATATATATTCACCCGAGCCACACAAAGAAATCTGTTATACTGTATATAGTCAAGCACTTCGGTATCACGCCTCTGTTCAAATGAGAAGACAGAGACACACATCTGGCGATGTTGAAAACACCTTTATTGAGCAGGGACACTCATCCAGGGAAATTGACAGAGCAGTGGAACGTGCTAAACAGGTCCCAAGAGAACAGCTGCTGCAATATAAGGAACGGATGACTACCAACAGAATACCCTTAGTAGTCACATACCATCCTGACCTTGAACTCCTACGAAGATTACTAAGGATCTCCATCCAATAATTAGTGAGGATGAAACCCATAACGGTATTTTCAAGAACTACCACTACTATCTTTTAAACAACCACCTAATTTAGCCAACCTGATTATTAGGAGTCAACTTGAACCGGAACAGAATACCATGACATCATATGGTACACGACCCTGTCATCAATGCACATATAAGACATGTAACCTCATTTCCACTTCAGACTGTGTGGTTACATCACAAAACAGACTATTCAGGATACAGGACTTATACATGTACATCAAGTAATGTGGTCTATTTTATCCAATGCAAGCAATGTCCTCGCACAGGTTATGTGGGGAGACAAGCCAACAACTCCACACTAGAATGAATTCACACAGACATTCTATTAATCACAAGATGATTGAGAAACCAGTAGCCCAGCACTTCTCCCAGGATGACCACTCAACCTCAGATATGTCTGTGATGGTCTTAAAGGACATTTCAATAGTACACAACAGAGGCGGCTTCTGAAATTAGACTTATTTTACTTCTCAATATGGTGGCGGATGGATTGAATATTGATGTTGGGTACATGACACATTATTCCATAAACTTACACAGACCTTTACTTTAAAAGATGGACATAAACAGTTTAGTTCTTCAGCGGGCCTTTGATTTTGTAAGTTTATGGTTATCTACATTGTTGACTTTTCACCTTAACACTGTGGTGAGTGCGTTTGAGTGTGTGTGTGTGTATACTGATGTATGTATGTATTTATGTGTGTGTTTTGTGTGTGTTGTGTTTTGTGTGTTGTGGGTATGGTGTGTATGTGTGTTTTGTTTGTTGTACATGGTGTGTGTGTGTGGAATGTGTTTGCTATATTTGTTGTGTGTTGTGGTTGTGGGGTGTGCAGGTGTGTGTGTGTGTGTGGGAGTGTGGTGTGATGTATGTACACACATATCGTGGGTGGAGCGTGGCATGGGGCAGTTGTTATGTAGCTAGAACACTTAGTTTTCACATATAGTGTGCATTTATTTCTTCTATTAGTTGTCAGTGGGTGGATTTCACACTGTCACATTTTAACTGCTCATATTAAGATGCATATCTCATTTACTTGGGGTTCATTAAAGGTGTAATTCCTTTGGGTTTTCATTTAGATTGCTTAGACTGATTCTGTGCATTTTGTTATACACAGACTCTGTGTTGAAATCTGCATTTATCAGGCTCATGGTCTCGTTTTCTTGGGGTCCTTGACAAGTATTTTTATTTATTTATTTATTTTGCACCTACACTTACAAATGATACTTTCATGCATCATGTTTATATGTGTAGGTTAATTTGAGGCTTGCTTTCAACTTGCAGTTATACCTAATTTCAGGATTTTGTCTTTCATTATCTGTCCTTTAATATACCAGGACAATTGGAATGTAAGTTGTGAGCTCATCTTACATGTATTAGAGAGAATGCTACTCCAAGGTTTTTGGTTTTTTTATCACTAGAATGCTTTCTTGGCATACTGAGACATTTAAAATTTATGTGACAAGAACTCTCTGGCTGTAGAGAATTCTTGATAACCTTTGCCCTTCTGAGGCTCCTCAGTTAAAGGCATACTGGTGTTAATTAGCTTCTCTGACGTAATCTTCTATTATGTTTTAAATGTATATATTAAACCAATGAGAATTATTTCTGCTTTTCTATATAATCTGGTGTTAATAGTATGGGATATTTGAAAAACTGCCACAAAGCTTCTGAAGAAGGACCTGGTTGGTTCAAAGCTAAAGCACTTGTTTTTCTGTAACATCCATGTTGGTCCAATAAAGGTATCAAATCATTTGTTTCTGGATATATATTCAACCAGTAATTCAATCACTATTAACAGTTCGAATGGTTTTGAATTACCTGCCTGTCTAGGTGCTATCAAAAAACTGTTGAAATTTAAAGTGTTGAGATATCCTTTCAACAAACTATTCAAATGCATACCTTTATTTGCACAGACCCATCATCATCTCTGAAAATTTTAGCAACATATTTTATTTTGTCTGGGCTGTAGATGAGAGCAAAAATCCCATGTTAAGTTAAGGAAACAAGTGCAACTTTTTAGTTTTTACCACACCATATCTTAAAACCGTACAAGATGCCATTACAAAACTTTCCACATTTTGAGACTCTGGAGGAATGAAGGAACATGCCAAATTTTGAGCTATTTCATCACTGAATGCCAAAGTTATTTTGGTACAAAGACTGAGTTTAACATAGAAGTTCTGGCATAACTCTAACTATAGGGGTGACTAATGCCCCTATAATATACAGTAGATATACAGATATACATTTTATAGGGGTGCAGAATAGCCCATATATTTAGGGTTGAGCAGGGCTTCTAAGTTAAATCTGAAATTTTGAACTTTAATATATTTGCAACCATACAACAAATTTGCATAACATTGTGCATGCGTGGTTTCACGGACAGGTCTCGACATATCAGTTTTGTTGTGGTCTGATGTGAGGATTTAAAGATGCAGATATTGCAAAAACATAAAATGTGTTGTTTATCACTGTTTTTTGTATGCCTTGCACCACGATGGTTTGGAATTGTGGTCTAAACTTTTCAGTGCAGAAAGGGCTTGACTAACAGATCTGCCTTTCACTTGTTTGGTGAAAAATATTAATCCTTTCCAAAGTTATTACATTTTCTATGTTATGTGAATGGGCAGTATAGTCTTTAGGATAGCTTCCTGGAATGAAAAAATAATTTGGTCAAATGAAACAGGATTCTTTTTCATTTGGGGCAAATAACTTTTATGAGTGAACATTCCTTTTCGTTTTTGCCATCTTGTCTTCATTTTTTTTTAAATGTCAAAACTCTCAAAGATTACACATACAGAGGCACCAAAACATTTATATTGCTCATTGGGACTTCATTAGAGGGATTCTGTACTTATCTGTTGCCAAAATTACACCAGAATGTGTGTTTTTTAATTTTGAATCCTTTTTGTCACTTGCTTAAGCATTTTTGTGAATCCTTTTTGTTCAAATGAAAGGATTCATTTTCATGAAAAGGACTTAGGCTTAGTTTTTTTTTTTGCCTTTTTCATGACTCCTTTTCATTTGAACAAAACATGTTCTCTTGTCATGAAAAAAGATATTGGACTTCACAATTCTTCTGATTCTTTTTTTCTGCCAAGGGATCCTTTTTCTTTTGATACTTTTGTTCAAACAAAAAGGATCAGTTGGCATGAAAAAGGATTTCATATAGTTTCCAATTCTTTTTCATTTCAAGGCATCTTTTTCAGTTAATGTTTTCATTCAAACAAAAGAATCCTTGTCACAGCAAAGGAATTCAGACTTAGTTTTTCACAATTCCTTTTTCATTTTAAGGAATTGTTTTTGTTTCCTTTTCATTTGATACTAAAAGGATTCCATGAAACAAAAAAGGATTTTCTAGCCTGTCTCTGTAAATGTGGTAATTTTCCTGGTGTCCAGTGGCACCCACACCCTCTGATTTTGTTCCTGTAATTTTTAAGTTTGCCCTGCACTCTAGTGGCTCCCCACCCTCCTATCATCATCATTATTATTTTGTTATTTTCTCCCTGGTGTCTAGTTGCACTCCCCACCCTTGTTGCCCTTATTATGTTATTCCCTGGTGTCTAGTGGCACCCAACAATCTGATCGATGTCCCTGTAATGGGTTCATTTATTTATTTATTTATTTAGTTTTTGTTAACCGGTAGGTGCACTAGCCATGAAATGGCTATTTTCAGTTAGGACCTGGGAGAATACAACAATCAAAGACATGAACATAGCATGAGTACAATGAAATTACAATAGCATAGGTCAACACAGTTAGTAGTAATGAATACATGCAGCCAGAACAATAACAATCAATACAATTCACAAGCATTTTATGCAGAAAAACCTACAGTCTAGGAAGAGATACCACAACATAGCAGCAAAAATATTGTTAAAATTAGTCACAAGAGTGAAGATTCAAATAGGCAGTGAAACAAGGCAAGGGCAAATTCCTGACTGGGCAGGATACATTATCACAGCCTCTGAAACAAGGCTCAGGTGTGTGTGTGTCTGTGTGGGGGGTTGGGGTAGATTAGCTGTCAAGGAGATAGTAAGGGTAAGAAGTGCTATGAGGTAGGAAGGTTAAAGTTAGGCCAGGCAGCATCTGGCGGCTGAGTGGATTAGTGGGATTAAAACAAGTGCAGGGATCGGCAAGGGATAGATGGAAGCACAGCTCCTTTTGAAGCTGTCATGGATCCAGATATTTGAAGTGCTTGGGGAGAGATTTACACTGGTGTCTAGTGATGTTCCCTCACCATCTGATCAACCTGCATAAAATTATTAAGTGTTTCCCTGGTGTCTAGTGGCACCCCTCACCCTTCATTATCTGGCTGCATTATCTGTTTTCCTGTGGTCTAGTGGCCTCCTCTGACTGGCTTCTGTCTCTGAAAGGATGAAATTGTCCCTGGATGTCTTCATTTTTCTGTGAAAACAGATGGTCCACATCGATCAATCCCCCACCCCAATCTGCCAGTCAGCACCCACCACCCTGCACCCCACAGACTCCCACATACCCTCACTCACCTGATCAGGTGCCAGGCTGAAAATTCACTCTGCTACGTGAGACACATCTTGCTGGTGGAACTGCCAACTGCAATATGAGAAAGTAAGGTAAGTGCGGTTCAATTTATTTCAATTGGGTTTCAACTTAGGTGCATAACTCTGACACTTCAGCATATTTTACACAAATTTTCAACATGGCCTTTTGAAACCTCTCCTCATGAACAATGTTGGTGGAATTTCAGAAATCCGGGCTGAAAGGTGATTTTTGGTCACCTGGAGAAATCACCTTTCAGGTGGATTTGAAAATTTTCACTGCCCTTGTTCATGAGGTGGGAATCATATGAAGGGTATGTTGAAACTTTGGGGGTCAAAATATGTTAACACATCATAGTTATGCACATATATTAAAGTTTTCCTGCACTCACTCTTAAGTTTGGTCATTTTAAATATTTTCACAACAAATTTTCAACATACTGTAGCCATTTCTTTACACCACCTTATGAACATGACAGCTGTCATTTTTCAAATCTGAGCCAAATGCATGTTCATGCCTGTGGCATGGAATGATATTGCAGTGGTGGGGAATGATGTTGCAGTGGAATTTGAAAATGTTTAGTACCTGGTTCATGAGGTGGGGTAATAAGAAGACTATGCTGACAATTTGATTGCTTCTGTCCTATAAAGAGAAGCATGGAGTCCTCAAGCCCTGCACTTCCACATCAACATACATATAGGCAAAGGGGATGTGTTGCTGGTGGGGACTTTGATCTTCCTGATGTTGATTTGAGCCTACCAGCAGCAGCAACAGTCAGAAGTAGGGATGTCCTGTACTTCCTGCAAGGTGTTCCTAAGGCAACTAGTTAGAAGCCCACTTGTGGTGGGGGTGCAATACTGGACCTGGTACTAACAAATGGAGACAGTGTTGCTGACATCACAGTGGGTGACAACATGGGTCCAGGGATCATCGTGCTAAGTTGTTCAATATAAGGACTTGGCAAGAACTGAGCCTCGCTAAGACAAGGGTCCTGGACATCAGTAGTGTCAATTTCAGGAAAATGGAAGAATGCCTCAGGTACACCCTGGCAGGGATAGAGGATCTGGGTGGAATCAAGGAACTATGTGCAAAAATAAAGTGGGGGCATTGAAAAGCAACAAATCTCTGTGTCAGGCAGGTTAACAAGGACAAAGAAAAAAGAGACTGCTATGATTTTCTAAACATATAGCAGAAAAAGTAAAAGCTAAAAACTAGCATTTAGAAATTACAAAAGCTACAGAAGGATGTGAATATTGAAAACTACCAGGAGAAACAAAGGAAGGCATGAAAGACAGTTAGGCGCACAAAGGTACAAACAGAGAAGAATAATGCTCAATCAATAAAAGAAGAAGATAAAACTTCCTTTTGCTATATAAGCAACAAGAGGAAGGCGAAAGGAGAATAGTACAAATAAAAGGGAAGAAGGAGATTATGAGGTTGAGAACCAAAAGAAGGCAGATGTACTGAACAAATACTTTTGTTCAGTATTTACAGAAGAAGGAGTAGGTGACAGGCCAAAGATAAAGGATAAGGGCATAAATGGTAAGGAGGTGGAGACCAGTCCATTTACAGAGGAGAACGTTGTTAAGGTACTAGCACAATTAATGTAGAAAAGACAATGGGACCTGATGGGGTATAACCCAGGATACTGAGGGAACTCAAAGAGGTGCTGTCTGCACCTCTGAAAACTCTGTTCAACTTATCATTACAAACAGGGAGGTTCTGAAGGACTTGAGGAGGGCAGATGTGGTCCTACTTAACAAGAATGCAAATATGGAGGAGTAAGGAAATTACAGACCTGTCAGCCTGACTTTGGTAGTGGCCAATGCAATGGAAACACTAATAAAGGAAAGGATAGTGGAATACCTTATAACCAGTAATTACAGGATCCAAGGCAACATGGTTTCACAGAAGGCGATGTTGCCAAATAAACTTGATTGAGTTCTTTGACTGGATGACCAGGGTACTGGATCAGGAAGGATCAGTAGATGTGGCCTACCTGGATTTCAGTAAAGCCTTCAACATCAATCCATATAGAAGACTGGTGAACAAGCTGGACTGTCTGGAGTGGGTCAAAATTATAAACTGGGTATGAAGTTTGGTTAAGCAACAGGTGTCAAAAGGTTGGAGAAGGCAAGGTGACCAGCAGGGTATGTCAGGGCTCAGTACTAGGCCTGATCCTCTTCAACGCCTTTATTAGTGACATCGCAGAAGGGCTAGAAGGAAAGTATGCCTGTTCATGAATGACGCAAAATCTGCAACACAGTAGACACACCAGGGGAGTGGAATAAATGAGGATGAGTTGAAAAAGTTGAAGGAGTGGTCAAGGAGTTTGCAGCTGGTTTCAATGCAAAAAGTGCAAAATCATGCACTTGGGACACAAAATCCGGGAGCTACCTACCAATTGGGAGGGGAAGTACTTACAATAACAAAACAGGAAAGGGACCTGGGGTAATCATTTCTGATGCCATGAAATTAGCCAACAATGTGACAAGGCAGTGGAGAAAGCTAGCAGGATGCTTGGGTTCTTAGGAGGGGTATCACCAGTAGGAAGAATGAGGTAATATTACTCTGTACAGATCACTAGTAAGACCTTACCTCGAGTAATATGTCAAGTTCTGAGACCCCACCTATGGAAGGATATTGTAAGTTGGAGGCAGTACAAAAGGGCTACTTAAATGGTTCAGGGCCTGCATCAAAGCCCTAGAAAAGATACTCAAGGAACTAAATATGTACTCTCTGGAGGAGAGGAGAGGAGAGGAGGAAAGGGTGCAATGATAGAAACATTCAAATACCTAACAGGTATTAATAAGGTACAGGAAGGTAGTATTTTCCATAGGAAAACTAGCTTGAGGATAAGGGGTCACAGTCACGAGTTGAAGGAAGAGGATCAGAAGAAATGATAACATGCGAGCATACAGATGTGCCAGCAGAAACAGACCACCAGGTCTATTTAAGTCTGCTCGAGTGTACCTCCAGCACCCCTAGTTTTCAGCTGCCCCAACCCCCTCCCTTTAGTCATCCCACTGCCACCCCCACCCTCACTCGCCTGTTCCGGTCCCATGCCCCTGAAGCTGTTCACAGATTTACATGATACCACCCATTCGGGTAGGGTGTTCCATTTGCTACCACCCTCTCTGTGAAATAGTGTCTCTTCATTTCCTTCCTAAATCTTCTCTCCATTCTTAGCCTGTGCCCCGGTGACCCTTCCTCCTTAACTGGAAAACCCATCTGCCCCATCCTTATTGATTCCCCTCAGATACTTGAATGTCTCTATCATGTCCCCCGTCCCTTCTATCCTCCAGGGTGTACATATTGAGGTCTCTCAGCCTGCTGTCATAGTCTCTCCCTCCATTCCACATATCGTCTTTGTTGCTCTCCTCTGTACCTCTCCAGCAGCCTGATATCACGCTTTAGGTATGGCCTCCAAAACTGCACACAATGCTCTAAGTGTGGCCTGACCAGTGATCTATAGAGGGGCAAGATCACCTCACTTTGTCTGGACAAAAACCCTCACTATGCACCCCAGCATTTTGTTTGCTTTTGCAGCTGCTCTCCTGCACTGGGCAGTGTTGTTCATGGTCCCCATTATCATTACCTCAAGATCTTTCTCCTCCTCAGTGATCCCCAGCTTCTCCCCCAGCCAGTATTCTCTCCTTGGGTTCTTCACAGACAGCATGGTGTACATCTGGAACAGCATTCTAGGAGGAGGTGGGTGCCAAAACAGTGACAGGATTCAAGCATGCATGGGACAGATACAAGGGGACCTTGGTAGAAAGGCTAGGGAGGAGATGACCAGAGATTGAGAGGTGTACAGTGGCACTGTAGGCAGGGAAAACTGGGTAGACTAGGTGGGCCAAGAGATCCTTATTAGCCAACAAATTTCTATGTTTATATGTTTCTATACCCATCTATGCAGGGATGGTTGTGCAGGGCACAGAGCAAAGAAGGGTGTCATTACACTATGGGAAAAAGTATGCATGAATGGGAGTGCAGGGCCCAGAGGCCTTGCACTTCAAAAGAAATAAGAATGCAATTACACTATCTCAAAATTATGTAATTCTTTGCAAAAAACTGCATTAATGCAACATACAGAGTTCAGGCTAAAGGGACAAATGTAGGTTAATGTGGCTTTAGGACTTTAACGCTAAAACAACATCCCACTCTTAAAACAAATCAGGGGTTGACTCTTCTTTGGTGCTGTCAACCCTAAAGCTCACCCATTCTATACACTACACAAACATGCACCCCCAATGGGTGAACTTTAGGGTTCACAATGCCAAGGAAGATTCTACCCTGATTTGTTTTAGGGTGGGGGGAGGTTATAGAGTTGGAAACCCTAATGACTCATGTCCCTTCTTTTGTTGCTTTAACCTGAACCCTAAATGTTTCATTAATGCAATGTTTTTGCATAAACATATGTCTAAATATATATATATATATATATATATATATATATATATATATATATATATATATATATGCAGCAGGTGTGGGTGAATAAACAGTTAAATGTGTTTATTCTCACTGGTGTTAAATAAATCTCAAAATCACCATTTATTTAATACCCAGTGTCAATCAAACACATTTATTTGACACCCTGCCATCAATCATCCACCCTCAATGCTGGAACTACAGCTTGACCTCCCACCCCATTCCTGTTAGGCTCCGTTATTTCCACAAACATACACTTCACAACTGTTTATCCCCAGTACATTTGTCCTCACCTTCCAATACACATCACACAGTTCCCCAGCTGCACAAAACAACTCAGTACCTTCATTTTAACATAATTCTTTCACTTCATCATTTATCTCCTCAGTTTTCCAGTGCCGACAATGCTTACTCTCTCTGTCACCAGCAGATGTTCTCTCTCTCCCTATTCAGAAACCACCACTGGAGCCACTGAAACCAGGAATGACCACATATTTTTACCCACAAATGCAACATCATGAATCTGAATTAAAAAAAACACAAAGAAGCACACAAAAAACATGTTTTGCTTCAGGAGAAAAAAGCTGCCATGTTTTTGTTTTGTTTTTAATTCCTGCCCACATAAACAAGATGAACCTATCAAACAATACATCTCAGCAATTCTGTGATGTCCTAACACCAAGACCCTAGCAACCATCCCAGGAAACCATAACATTAAAGGCACATCACTACTTACACTAAAAGTAAACCAAAGAACTTTATACATTTTCATAAATAATAAAAGAAATACAGCTTTTATCACAACCCACAAGGTCCTGCCTATTGCAGAAATGAGATACACAACAGGGACCTTGGAATACTATGATTTATTTTCCCTCATGCTGTTTGACCATTGGCACCTTACTCATGGCTTATGCCACTCATGAGGTTACCCAAGGTCAAACAGCACTCATAAAATAAATCATGTATTCTAAGGTCCTTTTTTATATATATATATATATATATATATATATATATATATATATATATATATATATTATAGTGGTGTGGTTGTGCCGCTATATTTAGGGTTGAGATGTCACTTCTATGTTAAAGTCAAAATTTTGTGCATTAATAGCTTTGGACCCATTCAATGGATTTGTCTGAAATTTGGTATGCACAGTGGCACATGGTAGATCTCATGATTTGCCAAATGTCGTTTCAGTCAGACTTATGGTCTTTGCACCAAGATGCTGAAAAATGCAAAATTATCCATTTTGGAGGCAATTTTTGGGATATGAGTCCATAACCCTGTGTGGCTGTCATGTGCATGCCACTGTGTGACATAGCTCGTTGAAAAAGCTTCACTGTCGAACATGCGCTTTTCATTTGGTGAAAAATATTAATCTGTTCAAAAGCTATTACAATTTTAAATTCCCATTATATCCTATAGGAAAATGTATGTATTTTTGAATGTTAATGAGAAAGACCAGATGGCCCTAGGAAAGACCAGATAGCCCAAATTGGGATGGCCATATTTCAATCACAGTTTGGTCTTTTACTTGAAATTTGCAAGGTGTAGATGGGATGTCATAGAGACATGAACTATGCTGTTTAGGTGTTGAGGAAATAATTTGCTGCAGAGATATTCAATGATGTAATTGACATTTTCCCATAGGATTACATTGCAGTCTGTGTCATGACTTTTAGTGCCGTTATCTCAGAAATGAAGTGAGTTTCAGACTTTTCACTAGGATGACTCAGGTGAGCTAGCCAATGGAAAAGATATGAAACTGTGGAGTAAGCCTGCAATGGAATTTTGTTTGTATGTTGCATGGTTCATGAGATATTGTGAAATTACTGTCATAAGGGTTGAAAGCGAGCTTGTCCAGTGCTTTTGGTGCCCATATCTCGAAATGGTGTGAGATATGGGTATAATCAATGATTGTGCTATGATCAACTCAGTGTCATGGTTACAATGACACTTGAATTGTTTTTCTAGCTGTTACAGTTCCCAAGAGATGGACAAATTACTGTTACAATCATTCGGTGGCCAGTAGGAATGCTGAATGGCTCTGTAGCTATGCATAAGTAGTAGCACAGGCCCAGAGGCGCACTCCCTCAGATACCTATTGTTATGCAGAAATGAGCAAGTTGGTGGGAGCACAGGTCTCTCTCCCACCAGGTGGCTAGTATTATAGTGGTGCAGTTGCATCACTATATTTAGGGTTGAGATGTCACTTCTATGTTAAAGTCAATATGTTGTGCGTTAATAACTTTGGACCCGTTCAACAGATTTGCCTGAAATTTGGTATGCATGGTGGGACGTGTTAGATCTCTAGATCTGCTAAATTTTGTTTTAGTTGAACTTACCGTCTTTGCACAATAAAAAGCTGAAAAATGCAAGATTATCTATTTTGGAGGCAGTTTTAAGGTACTGTCCATGGCCTGTGCGACAGTCATGTGGCATGCCACTGTGTGACATGGTTCATTTAAAGAGCTTAGCTGGCCGAACATGCCACTTTTCATTTGGTGAAAAATATTAATCTGTTCAAAAGTTATTACAATTTAAAATTCCCATTATATCCTATGGGAAAATTTATATGTATTTTTGAATGAGAAAGACCAGATGGCCCTAGGAAAGACCAGATATCCCAAATTGGGATGACCATATCTCAATCACAGTTTGGTCTTTTTACTTGAAATTTGTAGGGTGTTGAGGGATGTCATAGAGATGTAAATTATGCTGTTTAAGTGTTGGGGAAATAATTTGTAGCAGGGATATTCAATGACATAAGTGAAATTGTTCCCATAGGATTACTTTGTGGTCTGTGTCATGACTTTTGGCACCGTTATCTCAGAAACTAAGCGAGATACAGACTTTTCACTTGGGGTGGCTTAGCTCACACCCAGGTAAGCTAGCCACTAGAAAAGATTTGAAATCATAAAGTAAGCCTGCAGTAGAATTTTGTTTGTGTGTTGCATGGTTCATGAGATATTGTGAAATTACTGTCACAAGGGTTGAAGAGGGTGCCTGTCGGTGCTTTTCAGTACCCATATCTCGGAAGCGTGTGAGATATGGGTACAGTCTTTTCAATAATGTGTGAAGTACTGCTGTCCAATTACAATGATGCTAGAATTTCTTTTCTAGCTCTTCAGTTCCCAAGATATGTGCAAATTACTGTTACAAAGGTTTGGTGCCCAATAGTGCTGCTGCATGGCTCTGTATCTTTATGTAAGTGGGAGCATGAGTCAGGTGCATATTGTTGTGCAAAATTGGAAACTTGTGGGAGCTGGGCACTGTACTCCCACCACATATGTTTTCTACTCTTAGAAAATGAGCTTAGAAATTCCTGAGCTCTGATTGGCTGAAACCCCTGGCAAGGTAGGCAGGTATCAGACAACAGAGCCGAGTTGGAACAAGTGCCAATCCCAACTGACCTGATCACTGAAATTGTGAGGCCAGTTAGAATTTTCCAGATTTGACCTGTCACTATTTTTGTCCCAGCTTATCTAGCGAGCTGGCGGCCTCCCCACCATGTCTTATTTTTAGGTAAACAAATTAATAGTAGGCAGGCACATAAAAAAAATGAAAGAAGACAAAAAGGAGTCAGTCAAGTAGCTTCTTGTTCCATGACAGAGCGCTATCTCCGTGAGCGCTACTGTATATGACATCAATATGAACATCAATATGCGGTATGGAAAACTAAGAAAGTACCACTCCTCACACACAATAGTGCTACTGAAGCTAGCACTCTTTCTCTCTTCTTCTACTTATTTGGCTTCAGTACTGAAATTTACAAGTAGCCCTCCTCCCTCCCTCATCAACATAATACCAAACACACTGCAGATCTGCTTTCTCCTGACAAAAAAACACGATGGTACATGCCACTGAACATTAAACCATAGACAGTTGATCACTGGCAGTGCTTGATCCACCCTGGATCTAACAACACACTGACACCCAGCAGAACTGCCCCCTTCATCTGTCGAGATGTTCTTAGAGCCAACCTGAAGAGTAACAGACCACTCAGCAGAGATCTGTACCCCACAACCTGTGAAAATGTGCTATTTAACAATGAGGCAAGCAGTTGTAGTTTAAACAATATTTTGAAACACTAGTGGCTGGAGGTTGATAGAATACCTATACTTCCAGATACAGGGCAGAGTGAATAGCTAGGAAGATATATAATTGAAGGTCTTCTCAAAATCAAAGGAGTTACTTCAAAATCCCAACACCATCACACAGGTGCAAGAGGCAGGTGCAGCTACAATAAGAGGTAAACAAATGATAAGTCTTGGAATAAGACAGTAGTGAGAGCAAGAGATGGGACTAGGAATAGTGAATCAGCATGCCTGCTGAAATGTTACTTTGGCTGAATCGAGGAAGAGATCAACATTTGATAGTGTGCCTGTGTCATTTTTGTTTAGGAGCTGCTGAGAACTAAAGTTAATAGTGTATTAGTTAATATTTTTTAAAGCTATAGCTTTTACAAATTATAGACACAGACGCCTTTGCCCTTTCTGTAGTTTAAAAGCAAACAAACACACACACACAAAAATTGCTAATGGATGACCTGCTGTACTATAGAGCTGCCCAGAAGATACTTTTTTTAACTTAAGAGTCTCCAGTATGACAAAGGACCCTAACTCAAAACAAGACATCATTCTAATGCAAGTGGAGGAACTATTATTTTACAAAACTTACTTTAAACAAATTTTTATTAATTTTCTTTTTATTAAACTTATTTTTTACAGTTCCCATTTTCTGAGTGCAATAATACCCTCTAGGGTGGGTGGTATTGTGCTATACTGACCTTCCAGGGGCTATAAGGCCTTCCACCTGTGACATCGGGCCTCAATACACCCCTGGGTGGTCCAGTATAGCACAATGCTGCCCACCCTGAGGTATTATTGCTTACATATGACACTTTTTCAAAAAGTAAGGAAATTTATGCAAAAATCAAAGTTAATGCTTCATTTAGGGTTAAAGCAAAAAGTCAGGAAATTAGACATTAGGGTTGAACCCCTACCCCCTTCACACCGCCATCCGATCCTCCACAGTCTGATAGCGCATAGGTGTGTCATTGGGTCGTGATGCCTAAATCTAACCCCATTCTCCTTTATTGTATCATGTCAACATGCTCAGACATGGAATATATTATAGAGGCACGGTTGCACACTATATTTAGGGTTATAAAGCCACTTTTATGTTAAGGTCAAAATTTTGCATGTTAATAACTTTGGCCCTGTTCAACAGATTTACATGAAATTTGGAATGTGCAGTGGGCATGGTAGATCTCTTGATCTGCCAAATTTCATTCAGTTGGACTTATGGTTGTTGCTCACCAAAATGCTGAAAAATGCACTTTTCCCAGTTATGTGGGCAGTTTTTAGATTTTGTCTGTGGTGCTCGTAAGCCATCATGTGGCTTGCTGCACTGTGACTTAGCTCTTCTAAAGAGCTTGTGTCAAGAACATGCCATTTTGTTTGGTGAAAAAATATTAATCTATTCATGAGTTATTAAACTTTTAAGTTCCACTATAAGTCAATGGAAACATTTATATGGTTATTTTGTGAAGAAGAATGAGGGTTTGGCCATCTAGTCCTGCCTCACAATCAAAGAATTTGCAGGCTTGCGATCAAAGAATCTTTGATTGCAAGAATTCTTTGATCGTGACAGCGCCATCTTGTTTTCACTTTGCAGTCAGAAAAATTCTAATATCTCGACCTGGGAGGACTTCTGAGGTGAAACTATGGTGGGTTTTGCTCATGGGTCTTCCCTCTATCAAGCCATGCCTGTGGTTTCTTTCAAAATGGTCAAAAATAGAGTTTTTAATGTTTTTATTCTTTGATTGCAGCTCGCTAAAGATCTTTGACCGCTGAGCCTGCAAATTCTTTGATCGTGAAATTCTTTGACCATGATCTTTGATCGCGAGGATGTGACTAGATGGCCACTTGAAAAATCAATTTTTCTCAGTTCAGGGTGCTTTATTAAGCTAAATGAAGGTGTGTTTTTCACAGGGGCTTTGTTCTTTTGAGGGCATGGCTGTAGTTTCATGGATTTCTGCCTAGAAATTTACTTTTAACATTTTTATTGTTTGATCATGACCCTGTAAATTCATTGATCTTGAGATTCTTTGACCATGATCTTTGATTGCAAGGGTGTGACTAGATGGCTACATGAAAATTAAATTTTCTCAGCACAGGGTCACTTCTAATGGCAAACTAGGGTGAGATCTGATCAGGGCCTCCATTCTGTTGAGTCATGATTGTGGTTTCATGTATTTTCTCAAAAATTGAGTTTTAACATTTTTACTCTTTGATCACAAGCCTGCAAATTCTTTGATCACGAGCCTGCAAATTCTTTGATCATGAGATTCTTTGACTGCAATCTGTGATCGCGAGGAAGGAGGGACTAGATGGCCAGATCTGGAGGGACCAGATAGCACAATTTTAACAATTTTCAAATTAAATATTTTGGAAATGGTTTGGTCCTTTAACTTGAAATTTGTAGGGTGTTGCTGGCATGTCCTGTAGATGTAATTATAGTATTTAAGTGTTGGACAATGCATTTTTTGACTATATCACGTGGAGCATTTCACATTTTACGGACAGCGTTTTCCATGATGGTAGTGGCTTGAAATTACTAGAGTAGCTAGTCTTACTGCCATGGATGTACTTTTCAGTCGTTAGGTGTATAGAATGTTAATAGGTGTGGAATTCTGCCAGTGTGATGAATGAAAATCTGAAACTTTCACATTTATATCTTGGAAGCAGTTTGGTCTTTTACATTGGAATTTGGAGCATGTTGAGGGATTTGCTGTCCATATGAATTATAGTGTTCAGGTGTTGGAAAATTCATTTGCTGCAAACATATTGCATGACACACTTTATGTTTTGTGTATGGTGTTTTGCATTGTGGTACTGGCTTCACATTTATAGGGTGCCTAGCATTACTGCCATGGAGGAAATTTGTAGTGGTTAGGTGTCTGACATGTAAACAGGTGTTGAATTATACCACTCTGATGACTGACACTTTGTTTTCTTTCAAGGTGGTGGGCCCCACGCTACCACCCATATGCGCTGACAACAATACATATGATATTCAGTACTTGTACTCTTATCTTAGGCAGGAATTTACAAGTTGATGGGAGCATGGGGCCTGAAGGACCGCACTCCCACCAACATGCAACTTTCTACTTTTCTATTCTTTCTCAAAATAAGGACATTCTATGCAAAAACTTTGTTAATGCATCATTTAGGGTTAAAGCATAAAAGTCGAAAATCAGACCTTTAGGGTTGCCCCATCCCCATGGACTTGCCCATCATCCTGAGATTGACAGCTGGCAGGGTGTGTGAATTGGGGTTGTGGAGGCCTAAATGTCACTCTATTCTTTACTGTGGCTTGTGAATATGATTACAGATGGAATGGGTTGACATTTAGGCCTCACAACCTAATGACATGCCCCATCAGCCCAATCTCAGGATGATCAGGTCCATGGGGTGGATGGGGTAACCTAAAGGTCTCATTTCCTGACTTTTGTGCTTTAACCCTAAATGATGCATCAACAAAGTTTTTGTATGGAATATATATATACATATATATTTATTTATATATATATATATATATAGTTTTATATATATATATATATACACACACATATATATATATATATATATATACACACATATACACACACATATTTATATATATATTATAGGGGTGCAGTCACACCCCTATGAAAGCACTTTTATGTTAAACTTGAAATTATGTGCATTAATAACTTGGACCCGCTAGGACGTTTGCATGAAATTTGTATGTGTGGTGGTGAATGGTAGGTCTCTTGATCGGCAAATTCTTTTCAGTCAGACTTATGGTTTGTGTGCACCAAAATGCTGAATAATGCACTTTTCGTCAGTTTTGTGGGCAGTTTTTCAGATTTCATGTGTTGCACTGCATGTCCATTGTGTGGCATGCCAGTCTGTAACTTGGCATGTGGAAAGAGCTTGGGTCAAGGAACATAGCACTTTTCATGGTGAAAAATATTAATCCATTCAAAAGTTATTGAACTTTTAGCTCCCATTATAAATCTATGGGAAAATTTATATGGTTATTTTGTGAAAGAAGAATGGGGTTTTGGTCATCTGGTCACCCTCACGATCAAAGAATTTGAAGGATCATGATCAAAGAATCGTTGATCGTGAGGATTTTATTGATTGTGACAGCTGTCATCTTGTTTTCAGTTTGCAGTCGGAATAAAACAAATATCTCAACTCAGGGGTGACTTCTAAGTAAAACTATGATGGGTTTTGCTCAGGGGTCTTCCTCTATCAAGCCATGGATGTGGTTTTATGTAGTTATGTCAAGAAATTTAAACTTTTAAATTCTTTGATTGTGGCTCACTAATGATCTTTGATCATAAGCCTGCAAATTCTTTGACCTCAGGATTCTTTGATCATGATCTTTGATCGTGGAGGAGGGATGAGATGGCAGACTTAAAATGAAATATCTCAGCCCAGAGGTGACTTATGAAGTCAAACTAGGATGGGTTTTGCTCAGGGGGCTTAGTTCTATCGAGTCATGCCTGTGGTTTAATGTAGTTCAATGAAAAAATTGAGTTTTAACCTTTTAATTCTTTTGATCATGAAACTGCAAATTCTTTTGGTCGCAAAACTGCAAATTCTTTGATTGTGAGATTCTTGATTGTGATCTTTGTTTGTGAGGGAGGGACAAGATGGCAGATTTTTAGGTTGGAAAAAATCAAATATCTCAGCACAGGGTCACTTGTAAAGTCAAACTAGGATGGGTTTTGCTCAGGGCTTCCCTCTATTGAGGCATGCCTGTGGTTTGATGTAGTTGTGCCAAAAATGTAATTTTAATATTTTTAATTCTTTGATCATGAGCCTGAAAATTATTTGTCTCAAGCCTGCAAATTCTTTGATCACAAGATTCTTTGATAGCAAGCTTCATTCGTTAGGGCAGGACGTGATGGCCAGATTTGGAGGGACCAGATAGCCCAATTTTCACTATCAGATGTCCCCTCACGATCAAAGATGATCTTTTATCATGAATTTGTGGTCGATTCTCATGATCAAATAATTTTTAAAAGTGCAAAACTTTAAAATTAAATATCTTGGAACAGTTTGGCCTTTAACTTGAAATTTGGAAGGTACAAAGGGATATCCTGTAGATGTTAATTATTGTGTTTAGGTGTTGGAAAATTAATTTGCTGTGGAGGTATTAGTGAAGCAGTTTATGTTTTCGGATAGCATTCTGCATTGTGCTATTGGCTATGAAATTTATAGGGTAGCTAGCCTTACTGACACAGAGGTAATTTTCAGTGGTTAGGTGTGAAATGTAAGCAGGTGCAGAACTGTGCCACTCTGATGAATGACAATTTGTTCATTTTGCTTCAGTAACTTTTTGAACCATGTGGATGATTTACGTGAAATTTGGTATGTAGAAAGAGTCATCATAGATCTTGGATTGTACCAATTGTATCAGTGGAAGTTACAGTTGCTGAGTTGTGGTGCATGTTCATTATAGTTAGTGGAAAACATTTCTGTGTGTTGTGAAAAGGCATAGTGAGCATATATTTGGTTGTGTAGGAAGATTTCATTAAAGGTATAGGAGAGTTAAAAATGTATGGCAGATGTATATGGTTATGGAGTGCTGGGCAATCTGGGAGGAAGCATGGGGCCTGAAGGCGAAGTAGACTTAGACAAGTTGGTGGGTGGGCCGCATTCCCACCAGTATGTGCTCCCACCATTACACATGCTATTCAGTAGTTACAGTCGATGTTAGGGAGAAGTGGACAAGTTTATCGGAGTGTGGAACCTGAAGGGCCCTGCGCTCCCACCAATATACACTCCTACCAATACATATGATATTCAGTACTTGAACTGTTATGTTAGGCAGAAAATTGCAAGGTGGTTAGGGCCCGTGCTCCCAGCAACTTAGTGAGTTTGTGCTTTTCTATGCTTTCTCAAAAAGTAAAGAGATTTCTTTGCAAAAACTGCATTAATGCATTATTTAGGGTTAAAACACAAAAGTCAGAAATGAGACCTTTAGGGTTGCCCCTACCACCCTTGTGTACTCCCCATCCTCCAAGACTGATAGACACTGAGGTGTGTCATTGGAGTTATGAGGCCTAAATGTCACCCCATTCTTCTTTACTGTGGCATGTCAACATGATTATACATGGAATGGGGTGACATTTAGGCTGCATAACCCCAATGACACGCCTCCAGTGTCTGCAGTCTCGGAGAGATGGGGGTATATGGGGAGGTAGGGAGCAACCCTAAAGGTCTAATTTCCTGACTTTTTTTGTGTTTTAACCCTAAATGATGCATTAATGCAGTTTTTTGCAAAGATGTACATATATATATATATATATATATATATATATATATATGTGTGTGTGTGTGTGTGTGTATGTAACTTGGCTTCCCAGCCAGTGCCCTTTGGGTAACTATTGCCTCAGTGCATGCGCACTGAGGTTCTTTATCTTTAACTTGTTTTTGTTTTAATTGGGTTCTACCAGATATAACCCAGACAGACCATCTTAGGGTAGCTGGTTCATTCCACTGGGGTGTCAAACAGATGAGGCACACTGATGAGTTCTGGTAGGATGAAACATGTGTCTGTGTCTTCTGTTGACACCCTTTAAAACTGTGTGAGAGGCCTTTCAGCACCATGCATTTCTGCTTAAAGCTGCACTGTCAGAGTTAGTCCCTGAACTTTTAATGTTATTCTGTCTTTAAAAGTGTCCTTTTCAGAACGTGCTGCCCACTGCTTACCTTTTATCTCTATTTGTCAATTTGTTTCATGTCTAAATTTCATTATTTATCCTTTGTGGTTTCCCCTCGGGTCCACCAGTACACCTCCGTGCTGTTGTTCCAGCCCACACATTATATGCATCATACTCTCACATAATGAGTGTGTAGCCAGCATTTCCAACTCTTTAAGTGTGCCTGTCAAAGCAGTCACCATTCCCCTTTGGTTCCTGCTGAGGTGAGGTGAGTTCCATCGATGCAGCCATGGTATTGCTGACAGTTTTATTTAAAAAAAGCAAGGACCTCCCTTTTGTTGTGTGCCGATGGGGTGCCCAATCCTGTCGGCAGAAATAACCCCTTTGTTGTTTGCCGCAGGGGTGCCCAATCCCCGTTGGCTACAGCTGTCCCTCTAACTCCGTGACACGCTGGTGCCAACTCCAGCATGCCATATGCCCTGTAGTGTTTAAGCATCCCCAATGTTTTCTAGGTAGTCTTTACCTGAAATAAAGGAAACAGTCCTCGTGAGTCTCCCGCACCCTCCCACAACCCGCACCCACCCACTGCACACCCAGCCTCCCACACCCTCCTCACCCCATACTTACCTCCGGTGCTCGTGCGACGATCTTCGTGGACCGGAACACGTCTGCACTCTTCAAAGCTGACCGTGAACTGAGGAAATGCCGGTAAGCTGTATAATATAATGAATAGGGGTTTTCAACTTAGCATATCTCAAGCATTTTTGGAATTTTTGCACCAAATTTTCAACATGGGGTTTTGGGGATCCTCCTCATGAATTCTTGAACTGTCATGGTGTTAATCGGACCCGAAGGTTGTTTTCGTCACTGCACAGAATCACCCTTTGGGGCTGATTAATGAAACAATCAGTGCCAGTGTTCATGAGGGTGGTCTCAAAAGCCTATGTTTCAAATTTGTGAAAAACTAAAAACGACTGTTTTACGAGGTGCAGCAGCAGTTGCTACGCACGCTCATAACTTCAAGAATTTGCAATTTTTCATGCCAGATTTTCAACATTGGCATTTTGTTACACCTCCTTGTGAGCTGTACAGCCGTCATTTTTCATCCTGGTCAAAATGTGTTTCACTTCTGGCGCAGAATAGTGCGGTCACTGTGGGAAATCACTGTTTGGGACAGATTAAGAAATGACAATGATACTATTCATGAGCAGAGGTCCTAAAATACCTATGTTAAAAATTTAGTCCTGATATTCCATAAAATGACTGTGTTCTACAGCGTCGCTATCGCAGTTTTCATGCACCTCCGTAACTTCACGAATTTATAATATTTTCACTATTGCCATTTTCCCAGACCTACTTATGAACAGTACAGCTGTCATGTTTCTCATCCTGGCTGAAATGTGTTTTGGCACTTCCGGTGCAGAATAGAGTGGTCGCTGTAGGAAATCACCGTTCGGGACAGATTAAGAAAATGACAATGACACTGTTCATGAGCAGAGGTCCTAAAATGCATATGTTGAAAATTTGGTGATGATAGCCTATCAATTGACAGTGTTACAAGTGTGCGCTATACTTTCCATGCACCCTTGTAACTTCGCAGATTTGTAATATTGTCACACCAGATTTTCAACAGTGGCATTTTGTCACACCTCCTCACAAGCAGTACAGCTGTCATTTTTTACATCCTGACGAAATGTGTTTTCTCAGTTCTGGCGCAGAATAATGTGGTGACTGTGGAAACCAGTGTTCAGGACAGATTAAGAAAATGACAGTAGCACTGTTCATGAGCAGAGGTCTTAAAATCCTATATTGAAAATTTGGTGACAAAACTCCATAATATGACTGTGTTACAAGCGTGTGTTGAACTGTTTCCACACCCTTGTAACTTCGCAAATTTACTATATTGTCCAAGCCACATTTTTTCAACAGTGGCATTTTTCACACCTCCTTATGGACACCACAGCTGTCATTTTTCACATCCTGGCTAAATATGTTTTGCACTCCTGACAGAGAATAGCATGGTCACTCTGGGAAATTAGTGTTTGTGACAGATTAAGATCAATGAGTGACAGGGCGAGTGACCAAGCTCAACTGAGCTCTGTCGAACTGCTGCGGATTTGTTTGTGGGCAGACAAAGGCCACAACACAAGAGCCCAGTAAAAAAGGGCAGCAAGCAGCACTGGGAGAAACAAACGAGAAAGCGACTGAGTGAAGGGAGTAGTGAACTCACAAAGTGATATGTCAGAACTGCTGCGGATTTCTTTGAGGGCAGAAAAGTGCCAATGCAGGCAGAAGCACTGTACAAAAGGGCAGCTTGCAGCACCAGGACAAACAGAATCAGCGCAATAGAGAGGGAGACTGAATGACCTCAACGGAGCTCTGTCGGGACAGCTGCGGATTTCTTTGTGGACAGACAAAGGTGTCTAACGCAGCCAGAGCCCCATACAAAGCGCGGTCTGCTGTGCCAAGAGAAACAGAATGAGCGAGTGACAGAGCGGTACTGAGTGAGCTCAACGTAGCTCTGTTGTGACTATCATGATTTTGTAGCATAAAATGTGGCAACGTAGGCAAGAGCCCAGTACAAAGGCCAGCTTGCAGCACAGGCAGAAATGGAATGCATGAGTGACAGAGGGGAATTGAGCGAGCTCAATGGAGCTGTGTCGGACCTTCAGATTTCTTTCTGGCTGTGAAAGCCACACGCAGACAGGAGCCCAGTACAAAAGGGCAGCCTGCAATGCCAGGAGACAGAGAACAAGTGACTGAGGGGAGGGAGTCAGTGAGCTCAACAGAGCCCTGTTGATACTGCTCCAGATTTCTTTGTGGTCAGAAAAGGTGCCAGCACAGGCAGGAGCCCAGTACAAAAAGGGCAGCCTGCAGCACCAGGAGAAACGCAATGAGTGAGTTGGGAGGGTAGGTGAGCTCAACGGAGCTTTATCGTGACTGCTGCAGATTTCTTTGTGGGCAGAAAAAGGCGGCAACACAAGCAGAAGCCCAGACAAGGGCAGCCTGCAGCGCCGGAAGAAACGGAATGAGTGAGTGAAAGAGAAGGGGAGGCGAGCTCAATGGAGCTCTCATGTGACTGCTGCAGATTTCTTTGTGGGCAGAAAAAGGCATCAACACAGGCAGGATCCCAGTACAAAAGGCCAGCCTGCAGCGTCGGCAGAAACGGAATGAGTGAGTGAAAGAGGGGATGAGCAAGCTCAATGGACTGTTGTCAGGATTGCTGCAGATTTCTTTGCTGGCAGAAAACCCACCAATGCAGGCAGGAGCCCAGTACCAAAGGGCAGACTGCAGCGCCAGGAGACATAGAAACGAGTGACTGAGGGAGTCAGTGAGCTCAACGCAGCTCTGTTGGGACTGCTGCAGATTTGTTTTGTGGGCGAAAAAGGCAGTAATGCAGCAGAGGCACAGTACAAAGGGAACCCTGCAGTGGCAGGAAAACCAGAATGAGTGAGTCAGCAAGCTCAGTGGAGCTGTATTGTAACTGCTGCAAGTTTTTGTGGGCATAAGAAGGCAGCAACATAGGCAGGAGCCCAGTAGACAAGAGCAGCCTGCGCCGGGAAGAAACAGAATGAGGAGTGAAAGAGAAGGGGAGTGAGCGAGCTCAATGGAGCTTTCAAGACTGCTGCAGATTTCTTTTGTGGGCAGAAAAGGTGCCAACAGAGGCAGCAGCCTAGTACAAAAGGGCAGCCTTACAGCGCTTGGAGAACCAGAAGGAGTGAGTGAGACGGGGAGGGTGAGCGACCTCGATGGAGCAATGTCAGGACAGCTGTGGATTTCTTTGTGGGCAGAAAAACCGCAACAAAGGCAGGAGCCCAGTACAAAAGGCAGCCTGCACCGCCAGGAGAAACAGAATGAGCAAGTGAGCCGGGGAGTGAACTACCTTAACAGAGCTGTGTCGAGACAGCTGTGGATTTCTTTGTGGGCAGAAAAGGTGCCAGCACAGGCAGGAGCCCAGTACAAAAGGGCAGCCTGCAGCACCAGGAGAAACACAATGAGTGAGTGGGAGGAAGGTGAGTGAGCTCAATGGAGCTCGATCATGACTGCTGCAGATTTCTCTGTGGGAAGAAAAAAGCGGCAAACAGGCAGGAGCCCAGTACTAAAGGCCAGCCTGCAGCACCGGCAGAAACGGAATGCATAGGAGTGACAGAGGGGGATTGAGTGAGCTCAATGGAGCTGTGTCGGGATCCTCAGATTTCTTTCTGGCCAGAAAAACCACCAATGCAGGCAGGAGCCCAGTAGAAAAGGGCAGCCTGCAGTGCCAGGAGACACACAATGAGCAAATGAGGGGGGGAGTCAGTGAGCTCTGCGCAGCTCTGTTGAGACTGCTGCAGATTTTTTGTGGGCAGAAAAAAGCCAGTAATACAAGCAGGGAGCCATTACAAAGGCCAGCCTGCAGCGCCGGCAGAAGCGGAATGAGTAAGTGATAGAGGGGTGAGCAAGCTCCAGCAGACCGGTGTCAGGACTGCTGCATATTTCATTGTGGGCAGAAAAAGGCACCAACAGAGGCAGCAGCCAGTACAAAAAGGCAGCCTTACAGTGCTTGGAGAACCAGAAGGAGTGAGGAGACGGAGGGGTGAGCGACCTCGATGGAGCTGTGTGTGAGGACAGCTGTGGATTTCTTATGGGCAGAAAAGCCATCAACACAGGCAGAGCCCAGTACAAAAGGGCAGCCTGCACCACCAGGAGAAACAGAATGAGCGGTGAGATGGGGGAGTGAACTACCTTAACAGAGCTGTGTGAGACAGCTGCGGATTTCTTGTGGGCAGAAAAAGGTGCCAGCACAAGCAGGAGCCCGGTACTAAAGGGCAGCCTGCAGCACCAGGAGAAACACAATGAGGAGCTCAACGGACTCGATCATGACTGCTGCAGATTTCTTTGTGGGCAGAAAAATGCGCAACACAGGCAGAGCCCAGTACAAAAGGCCAGTTCGCAGCGCCGGCAGAAACAGAATGAGTGAGTGAAAGAGGGGAGTGAGCAAGCTCAACGGACTGGTGTCAGGACTGCTGCAGATTTCTTTTGTGGGCAGAAAACTGCCAATGGCAGGCAGGAGCCCAGCACAAAAGGGCAGCCGGCAGCATCAGGAGACAAGAACGAGCGACTGAGGGAGGGGGACGGTGAGCTCAACGCAACCTGTTGGGACTGCTGCAGATTTGTGGGCAGAAAGTAGTAATGCACGCAGGAGCCCAGTACAAAGGGCACCCGCAGTGGCAGGAAACCAGAATGAGTGAGGAGTGAGCAAGCGAGCTGTATTGTAATCAAGCGCAAGCTTTTGTGGGCATAAGAAGGCAGCAACAGAGACAGGAGCCCAGTAGACAAGGGCAGCCAGCAGTGCTGGAAGAAATGGAATGAGTGAGTGAAAGAGAAGGGTATTGGCGAGCTCAATGGAGTTTTGTTGGGACTGCTGCAGATTTGTTTGTGGGCAGAAAAACGCAACAGAGGCAGCAGCTCTAGTACAAAAGGGCAGCCTTCAGCGCTAGGGTGAACCCAGAAGCAGTGAGTGAGAAGGGGGTGAGCGACCTTGACGGAGCTGTGTGAGGGACAGCTGTGGATTTCTTGTGGCAGAAAAGCCACCAACACAGGCAGGAGTCCACTACAAAAAGGCAGCCTGCAGCTCCAGGAGAAACAGAATGAGTGAGGGACGGGGAGTGAGCTACCTTAACGGAGCTCTGTCAGGATAGCTGTGGATTTCTTTTGTGGGCAGAAAAGCCACCAACAGTGGCTGGAGCCCAGTACAAAAGGGCAGCCTACAGAAACAGGAGAAACACAATGAGTGAGGGGGTGGAGTGAGCTCAGCAGGCTCTATCGTGACTGCTGCAGATTTCTTTGTGGGCAGAAAATGCAGCAACACAGGCAGGAGCCAGTACAAAAGCCAGTCTGCAGCGCCCGGCAGAAACGGAATGAGTGAGTGAAAAGGAGGAGTGAGCAAGCTCAATGGAGTGGTGTCAGGACTACTGCAGATTTCTTTGTGGGCAGAAAAACCTGCCAATGGCAGGCAGGAGCCAGTACAAGGGCAGCCTGCAGCACCAGGAGACATAGAACCAGAGCGACTGAGAGAGGAGTCAGTGAGCTCAACGCCAGCTCTGTTGGGACTGCTGCAGATTTGTTTGTGGGCAGAAAAAGGCAGTATTGACATGCAGGAGCCCAGTACAAAGGGCACCCTGCAGTGGCAGGAAAACCAGAATGAGTGAGTGAGGAGCTCAGTGGAGCTGTATTGAAACTTCGCAACCTTCTTTGTGGGCATAAGAAGGCAGTAACGGAGACAGGAGCCAGTAGACAGGCAGCCAGCAGTGCTGGAAGAAATGGAATGAGTGGTGAAAGAAGAAGGGTATTGAGCAAGCTCAACGGAGCTTTGTTGGGACTGCTGCAGATTTCTTTGTGGGCAGAAAAGATGCCAAACAGAGGCAGCAGCCTAGTACAAAGACAGCCTTACAGCCGGTGCCAGGAACCAGTAAGAGTGAGAAGGGGGGTTGAGCGACCTCAATGGAGCTGTGTGGAGGACAGCTGTGGATTCTTTAGGGCAGAAAAGCCACCAACAGTGGCTGGAGCCCAGTACAAAAGGGCAGCCTACAGAAAAAGGAGAAACACAATGAGTGTGAGTGGGGAGGAGGAGCTCAACGCGAGCTCTATCATGACTGCTGCAGATTTCTCTGTGGGAAGAAAAGGCGGCAATGACAGGCAGAGCCCAGTACAAAGGCCAGCCTGCAGCACCGGCAGAAACAGAATGCATGAGTGACAGAGGGGATTGAGCGAGCTCAATAGAGCTGTTTCGGGACTCCTTCAAATTTCTTTCCTGGCCAGAAAAACCCTGTGCAGGCAGGGCCCAGTGAAAAGGGCAGCCTGCAGTGCCAGGAGACACACAATGAGCAAATGAGAGAGGGAGTCAGTGAGCTCTGCACAGCTCTGTTGGGACTGCTGGATTGTTTGTGGGCAGAAAAAGCCAGTAATGCAAAACAGCCCATTACAAAGAGCCAGCCTGCAGTGCCGCACGAAGCGGAATGAGTAAGTGATAGAGGGGAGTGAAGCAAGCTCAGCAGACCGTGTGTCAGGACTGCTGCATATTTCATGTGGGCAGAAAAAGGCACCAACAGAGACAGCAGCCGAGTACAAAAAGGCAGCCTTACAGTGCTTGGAGAACCAGGAAAGTGGAGTGAGATGGGGGGGGTGACGTCGATGGAGCTGTGTCAGGACAGATGTGGATTTCTTTGGGCAGAAAAGCCACCAACACAGGCAGGAGTCCAGTACAAAAGGGCAGCCTGCAGCTCCAGGAGAAACAGAATGAGCGAGTGAGACAGGGGGAGTGAAGCTACTGTAACGGAGCTCTGTCAGGACAGCTGTGGATTTCTTTGTGGGCAGAAAAAGCCACCAACAGTGGCTGGAGCCCAGTCACAAAAGGGCAGCCTACAGAAACAGGAGAAACACAATGAGTGTGGGTGTGGAGTGAGCTCAACGGAGCTCTATCAAGACTGCTGCAGATTTCTCTGTGGGAAGAAAAAGGCGGCAACACAGGCAGGAGCCCAGACAAAAGGCCAGCCTGCAGCACCGGCAGAAACAGAATCGTGAGTGACAGAGGGATTGAGTGAAGCTCAATGGGCTGTTTCAGGACTCCTTCAATTTCTTTCTGCAGAAAAACCCACCAATGCAGGCAGGAGCCCAGTAGAAAGGGCAGCCTGCAGTGCCAGGGAGACACAACGAGCAAATGAGGTAGGGGAGTCTGCGAGCTCTATGCAGCTCTGTTGGGACTGCTGCAATTTGTTTGTGGGCAGAAAAGCCAGTAATGCACGCAGGGGCACAGTACAAAAGGCACCCTGCAGTGGCAGGAAAACCAGAAGAGTGAGTGAGTGAGCTCAGCAGAGCTGTATTGTAACTGCGCATGCTTCTTTGTGGGCATAAGAGGCAGCAACGCAGGCAGGAGCCCAGTAGACCAGGGCAGCCTGCAGCGCCGGAAGAAACAGAATGAGGAGTGAAAGAGAAGGGCATTGAGCAAGCTCAACGGAGCTTTATTCTCAGGACTGCTGCAGATTTCTTTGTGGCAGAAAAGACGCAAACAGAGGCAGCAGCCTAGTACAAAAGGGCAGCCTACAGCACTGGGTGAACTCAGAAGCAGGAGTGAGAAGGGGGGTGAGCGACCTGACGGAGCTGTGTGGAGGACAGCTGTGGATTTTGTGGGCAGAAAAAGCCACCAACAGTGGCTGGAGCCCAGTACAAAAGGGCAGCCTACAGAAAAAAGGGAGAAACACAATGAGTGAGTGGGGAGGAGGAGCTCAACGGAGCTCTATCATGACTGCTGCAGATTTCTCTGTGGGAAGAAAAAGGCGGCAACACAGGCAGGAGCCCAGTACAAAAGGCCAGCCTGCAGCACCGGCAGAAACAGAATGCGTGGAGTGAAAGAGGGATTGAGCGAGCTCAATGGAGCTGTGTCGGGACTCCTTCAGATTTCTTTCTGGCCAGAAAAACCCACCAATGCAGGCAGGAGCCCAGTAGAAAAGGGCAGCCTGCAGTGTGCCAGGAGACACACAACGAGCAAATGAGGGAGGGGAGTCAGTGAGCTCTGGCGCAGCCTCTGCTGAGACTGCTGCAGATTTGTTTGTGGGCAGAAAAAGCCAGTAATGCACGAAGCAGCCCATTACAAAAGGCCAGCCTGCAGCTGCCGGCAGAAACGGAATGAGTAAGTGATAGAGGGGAGTGAGCAAGCTCAGCAGACCGGTGTCAGGACTGCTGCATATTTCTGTCGGGCAGAAAGGCACCAACAGAGACAGCAGCCGAGTACAAAAAGGCAGCCCTACAGCCTTGGAGAACCAGAAGGAGTGAGTGAGACGGGGAGCGACCCCTGATGGAGCTGTGTCAGGACAGATGTGATTTCTTTGTGGGCAGAAAAGCCACCAACACAGGCAGGAGTCCAGCAAAAGGGCAGCCTGCAGCCCCAGGAGAAACACAATGAGCGAGTGAGACAGGGGAGAGAGCTACTTAACGGAGCTCTGTCAGGACAGCTGTGGATTTCTTTGTGGGCAGAAAAAGCCACCAACAGTGGCTGGAGCCCAGTACAAAGGCCAGTCTGCAGCACCGGCAGAAATGGAATGCGTGAGTGACAGAGGGGATTGAGTGAGCTCAATGGAGCTGTTTCCGGGACTCCTTCAGATTTCTTTCTGGCCAGAAAAACCACTCAATGCAGGCAGGGCCCAGTAGAAAAGGGCAGCCTGCAGTGCCAGGAGACACACAATGAGCAAATGAGGGAGGGGAGTCGGTGAGCTCTGGCGCAGCTCTGCTGGGACTGCTGCAGATTTGTTTGTGGCAGAAAAAGCCAGTAATCACACGAGGGGCACAGTACAAAGGGCACCCTGCAGTGGCAGGAAAACCAGAATGAGTGAGTGAGTGAGCTCAGCAGAGCTGTATTGTAACTGCTCAAGCTTCTTTGTGGGCATAAGAGGCACAGCAACGCAGGCAGGAGCCCAGTAGACCAGGGCAGCCTGCAAGCACCGGAAGAAACAGAAACATGGAGTGAAAGAGAAGGGTCATTGAGCAAGCTCAACGGAGCTTTGTCAGGACTGCTGCAGATTTCTTTGTGGGCAGAAAAGACGCCAACAGAGGCAGCAGCCCAGTACAAAAGGGCAGCCTTACAGCACTGGGTGAACCAGAAGCAGTGAGTGAGAAGGGAGTGAGCTACCTTAACGGAGCTCTGTCAGGATAGCTGTGGATTTCTTTGTGGGCAGAAAAAGCCACCAACAGTGGCTGGAGCCAGTACAAAAGGGCAGCCTACAGAAACAGGAGAAACACAATGAGTGAGTGGGGAGTGAGTGAGCTCAACGGAGCTCTATCATGACTGCTGCAGATTTCTCTGTGGGAAGAAAAGGCAACACAGGCAGGAACCCAGTACAAAGGCCAGCCTGCAGCACCAGCAGAAGCGGAATGTGTGAGTGACAGAGGGGATTGAGCGAGCTCAATGGAGCTGAGTCAGACCCCTTCAGATTTCTTTTCTGGCCAGAAAACCCACCAATGCAGGCAGGAGCCCAGTAGAAAAGGGCAGCCTGCAGTGCCAGGAGACACACAACCAGCAAATGAAGGAGGGGAGTCGGTGAGCTCAATGCAGCTCTGTTGGGACTGCTGCATATTTGTTTGTGGGCAGAAAAAGGCAGTAACGCATGCAGGAGCCCAGCACAAAGGCCAGCCTGCAGCGCCAGGAGAAACAGAATCAGTGAGTGAGACAGGGGAGTGAGCTACCTTAACGGAGCTCTGTTGGGACAGCTGCAGATTTCTTCTGCGCGAAAAAGGTGCCAACACAGGCAGAAGCCCAGTACAAAGGGCAGCCTGCAGCACCAGGAGAAATGCAATGAGTGAGTGAGAGGTGGAGTGAGTGAGCTCAATGCAGCTCACGCTGACTGCTTCAGATTTCTTTGTGGGCGAAAAAGGTGGCAACACAGGCAGGAGCACAGTACAAAGGGCAGCCTGCAGTGCGGCAGAAGCAGGCAGTGAGTGAGAGAGGGAGTGAGCAAACTCAACAGACCTGTGTCAGGACTGCTGCAGATTTCTTTGTGGGCAGAAAAAGCCAACCAACAGAGGTAGGAGCACAGTACAAAGGGCAGTCTGCAGCACCAGGAGACACAGAATGAGCAACTGAGGAGGAGAGTCGGTGAGCTCAGCGGAGCTCTGTTGGGACTGCTGCGGTTGTTTGTGGGCAGAAGAAGGCAGCAATGCACGCAGGGGCACAGTACATAAAGGCACCCTGCAGTTGCCGGAAAACCAGAATGAGTGAGTGAGCGAGCTCAGCAGAGCTGTATTGTAACTTTCTGCAAGTTTTGTGGGCATAAGCAGGCAGAACCAGGCAGGAGCCCAGTAGACAAGGGCAAGCCTGCAGCTCGGAAGAAACGGAATGAGTGAGTGAGAGAAGGGGTGAGCGAGCTCAACGGAGCTTTGTCGGACTGCAGCAGATTTCTTTGCTGGCAGAAAAAGGTGCCAACAGAGGCAGCAGCCTAGTACAGAAGGGCAGCCGCCAGCGCTGGGAGAACCAGAAGTATCATTTCGGCTCATGTGCTCCTTTGATTGGTGCAATGTATTGTGTTCCCAAACAAACACCAACTAAGTTATAGTGCCAGGACAAAGCTGAAAACGTTTTTTATAACACTTTTGAACTGTTTTAATGTTATAAGAGATTAATCCTCTCTGCATGTGTGTCAACACTGTAATAACCTCTCTTTGTTGATGGTTAAGGACCTCGGCAATGCCTCGTGCCTCACAACCCACCTAGAGCATTTTGTTATTGCAATAATTACTGCAATGCTGCTGCTGCACAGACAATTATTCCTTGCATTTGTTCCTGGTATTAATTGAAAAGGCAGGTTTGATTAGTAATGCATGCTGGCATGCTGAGCTTTTCCTGTAACGTGATCTGTGTGGCTCATGGGTCTTTTAATTTGGTCATGTACAGTATGTCTTAGTTGCATTGTTTTCCCAAACAACACAGAGAGAATTTGTTTAAAAATATGTTGCATGCAGATTTTGGAGATGGGTCTGTGATGGCCTCGGCAGCTCAGCTTGATCTCAGAAGTGAGATCCCAGCAACGGTAAGATAAATAACTACAGCAATATATAAATTACAGTTTTTTCAATGTGGCTTTTTAGTTCCATGCCATGGGCAGGCAGTTTCTTGGTATGTGGTCTGCCCTAGGGTGTCAGCTGCTCTTTAAACAAATCAAACAAATGTCCAGGGGTATGTGTGTCCGGCGTGTGTGTGTGTCTGAGTGCATGTATCATCGTGTGTCGGTGGGGCCCAACAATGTTCATATAGGTAGTAGGAAGGTCGCCAGCAGGGAGTACCAGTAATGCTCATAAAGGTTACAGGGCATCAGCAATGCTAATACAGGTAACATGATGGCACCAGTGATGCTCATACCGATGGTAGAGGGTGCGAGAGTGTCCCAGCGATACTATACAGGTGACAGAGGGCACCAGCAATGCTCAAATAGATATCTGGGGTATCATTAGTGTTCACGTAGGTGTTGGGGTCACCAATAATGCTCATACAGGTGGCAATTCACCAGAGTGCTAATACAGGTGTCGGACCACAGAAATGCTCACAGAGGTGACAGGGATGTCTGCCATGATCATACAAGCGAAAGGGGCACCAGCATTGCCCTATAGATGGCAAGGGTACAAGCAATACTCATACAGGTAACAGGGAGCACCAGCAATGCTCATACAGATGGAAGGGGCACCAGCAATGCTCATACAGATGGCAGGGGAACAACAATTCTCATACAGGTGATGGGGGGCACAAGAAAGGCTCATACAGGTCACAGGGGCCACCAGCAACGCTCATACATGTGAAGGGGCACCAGCAATGCTCATAGAGGTGACAGAGGGCACATCAATACTCATACAGGTGACAGGGAACACCAACAATGCTCATACAGGTGAAGAGGCACCAGAAATGCTCATGTGGGTGGCAGGGGCACCATCAATGTCCACAGGGTGGCAGAGTTCACTGGAAATCCTCATACAGGTGGCATGGAGCACCAGCAGTGCTCAGACAGGTTGCAGGAGGCACCAACAATGCTCATACAGGTGGCATAGGGCACCATAAATCCTCATAAAGGTGACAGGAGGCATCAACAATGCTCATACGTGTGACAGAGGCACCAGCAATGATCATGGATTCGCGAGAGCACTAACATGTCTCCTACAGGTTGCAGAGGTGCCCGGCAAAACTTATACAGATGGCAGGGGCACCAGCAATGCTCATACCAGTGTCAAGGGGTAGCCTGTGATGTGGGCGACTGTGTGTCAGCGACTGATCGTGAGGGCTACCGCATAACGGCGTTGACAATGTGGCGACCCTGAATTTCCCTCTTTCCCCAAGTTCGCCCCTGGGCTGGAATCTCTAAGTAAGGTGGGTGTGGGGGTGTGGGGAGCAAAACCCTGAATTAAACAACAAACTGTTTTCAGTCGCCCTGGTGGTTTTGCACTCTTCCGCAGGTCACCATCATGCAGTCTCCTTGTCACATAGCACCATGTCAAGGTGCACCAGCAATTTTCATACTGGTGACAGCGGTGTACCAGCATTGCTCATACATGTGGCAGTGGGCACCAGTCATGCTCATACAGGTGATAGATAAGCAGCACTACTCATACAAGTGGCAGCCCACTAGCAATGTTCATACAGGTGGCAGGGGACCCAAGTAATGCTCACACATGTTATGGGGGCACAAGCAATGTACATGCAGGTGACAGGGGAAGCCAGCAATGCTCATACAGGTGAGAGGGACACCAGCACTGCTTATACAAGTGGAAGCCCACCAGCAATGTGTATACAGGTGACAAAGGGCACCAGCATTGCTCATACAGGTGACAGGGGGCATTAGCACTGCTTGGACAGATGGCAGGGGCACCAGCACTGCTTATACAAGTGGAAGCCCACCAGCAATGTGTATACAGGTGACAAAGGGCACCAGCATTGCTCACACAGGTGACAGAGCATGAGCACTGCTCAGACAGGTGACAGGGGGCACTAGCACTGCTTGAACAGATGGCAGGAGCACCAGCAATGCTCATACAGGTGACAGGGGGACCAGTACCACTCATACAGATGACAAGGGCACCAGCAGTGTTCATGGATCTGGCAGAGGGCACCAGCACTGCTCATACAGGTGACAGCGGGCACCAGCAATGCTCATGGATCTGGCAGGAGCACCAACAATTCTCCTACAGGTGTTAGAGGGGCCCCAGCAAAGCATATACAGATGGCAGGTGACCCCAGCAATGCTCACAGGGCACAAGCAATATACATACAGGTAGCTGGGAAGCCAGCAATGCTAAAACAGGTGACAGGGACTCCAGTACTGCTTATACAAGTGGAAGTCCACCAACAATGTGTATTCAGGTGACAGAGGGCACCAGCACTGCTCATACAGGTGACAGAGCATGAGCACTGCTCAGACAGGTGACATGGGGCACTAGCACTGCTTGGACAGATGGCAGGTGACAGGGACTCCAGTACTGCTTATACAAGTGGAAGTCCACCAGCAATGCTAATACAGGTGACAGGAGCACCAGTACTGCTCATATAGGTGACAGAGCACCAGCAATGCTCATGGATCTGGCAGAGAGCACCAACAACTCCTATAGGTGGTAGAGGAGCCCCAGCAAGCTTATACAGATGGCAGGGGCACCAGCAATGCCCATACAGGTATCAATGTACACCAGCTATGTTCATATTTGTGACAGGGATGCACCAGCACAGCTCATGCAAGTGGCAGTGGGCACCAGCAATGCTCATACAGGTGACAGACCAGCAGCACTGCTCATGCAAGTGGCAGGGGACCCCAGCAATGCTCACACATGTTATAGGGGCACATGCAATGTGCATAAAGGTGGCAGTGGCACCAGCAAATTCTCATATAGGTGGCAGTCCATCAGCAATGCTAATACAGGTGGCAGGGTGCACCAGCAATGCTGATAAGGGTGGTGGCACCAGCAATCCTCAAACAGATGATGGGTTGCCCAGCAAAGCTAATACAGGTGGTAGGTTTTCACAGAGAGGGTTGTGGATGCATGGAACAGCCTCCCTGAGGAGCTGTGGGTCAAGAACAGTGAAATTCAAGAATGCGTGGGACAGATATAAGGCAGTCCTAGTGGGGGTAGGAGGAAGTAAGCTGTTGGTTAACTAGGATCTGCAGCTTATCTGTTATGTGAGGAAAATGGGCAGACTAGGTGGGCCAAGTGGGCCTTATCTGCCATCAAATTCTATGTTTCTATGTAGGGCAGCAGCAATGCACATACAGGTGTCAGAGCACCAGTGATACTCATACAGGTGACAGGGGACCCAGCAATGCTCGTACAGGTGGCAAGGGGCAGCAGCAAAGCTCATACAGGTAGCAGGGGCACCAACAATGCTCATACAGGTGATAGAGTGTCTCAGCAAAGCTCATACAGATGGCATGGACACCAGCACTGCTCATACAAGTGGAAGCTCACCAGCAATGTGCATACAGATGACAGAGGGACCAGCACTGCTTATACAGGTGACAGAGGGCACCAGAACTGCTCATACAGGTGCCAGAGAGTACTTGTATTGCTCATACAGATGGCAGAGGGCACCAGCACTGCCCATACAGGTGACAAGTGGCACTAGCACTGCTTGTACAGATGGCAGGGCACCAGCAATTCTCAGCTACAGGTGACAGGGGCACCAGTAAAACTCTCATAGGTGACAGGGGCCCCAGTAAATCTCAGACAGGTGGAAGGGGTGACCAGCAATGCTCATACAGGTGACAGGACCACAGCAAATCACATACAGGTGGCAGGGGCAGCAGCAGTGTTCATACAGGTGACAGGGCCCCAGCAAAGCTCATACAGGTGGCACGGCACATCAGCAATGCTCATACAGGTGGAATACCAACAGTAATGCTCATATAGGTGGCAGGGTGCACTAGCAATGTTCATACAGGTGGCAGGGTACACCAGCAAAGCTCATACAGGTGGCATGGTACAGCAGCAAACCTCATACAGGTGGCAGGGTACACCAGCAAAGGTCATACTGGCGGCAGGGTATACCAGAAAAGGTCATACAGGTGGCAGGGTACATCAGCAATGCTCATACAGGTGAATGCCCACCAGTAATGCTCATACAGGTAGCAGGGTGCACTAGCAATGTTCATACAGGTGGCAGGGGCACCAGCAAAGCTCATACAGGTGGCAGGGGGCAGCAGTGCTCATACAGGAGACAGGGCCCCAGCAAATCTCATACAGGTGGCACAGTACACCAGCAATGCTCATACAGGTGGAAGCCCACCAGTAATGCTCATACAGGTTGCAGGGTGCACTAGCAAGGATCATGCAGGTGACAGGGGCACCAGCAAAGCTCATACATGTAGCAGGGGGCACCAGTAATGCCCATACAGGTGGCAGGGGATCCAGCAATGCTCATTGATCATACAGGTGACTAGGGGATCCAGCAATGCTCACACAGGTGCGGGGGACCCAGCAATGCACATACAGGTAACAGGGGCACCAGCAATGCTCATACAGGGGAAAGGACACCAGCCTTTCTCATACAAGTGGCAGCCCATTGGCAATGTGCATACAGATGACAGAGGGTACCAGCTCTGCTCATACAGGTGACAGAGGGCACCAGCGCTGCTCATACAGGTGACAGAGGGCACCAGCACTGCTTGTACTGTATAGATGGCTGGGGCACCAGCAGTGCTCCTACAGGTGACAGAGAGCACCAGTAAAACTCATGTAGGTGACAGGGGCACCAGCAAACCTCAGACAGGTGGAATGGGTGCTCCAGCAATGCTCATACAGGTGACAGGGGCCCCAGCAAACCTAATACAGGTGGTAGGTTTTCAGAGAAAAGGTTATGGTTGCATGGAACATCCTCCCTGAGGAGGTTATGGAGTCAAGAACAGTGGGGAATTCGAATGCATGGGACCGATATAAGGCAGTCCTAGTGGGGTAGGAGAGAAGTAAGCTGTTGGTTAACTAGGATCTGCAGCTTATCTGTTACGTGAGGAAAATGGGCAGACTAGGTGGGCCAAGCGGGCCTTATAGAAACATTGAAACATAGATCTGCCATTAAATTCTGTTTCTATGTAGGGTCACCAGCAGTGCACATACAGGTGGCAGGGACACCAGTGATGCTCATACAGGTGACAGAGGCCCCAGAAAAGCTCATACAGGTGGTAGGGGACACCAGCAAAGCTCAGACAGGTGGCAGTGGCACCAACAATGCTCATACAGGTAACAGGGGCCCCAACAAAGCTCATACAGATAGCAGGGTGAACAGCAATGCTCATACAGGTGACTTAGGGCCCCAGCAAAGCTCATACAGGTGGCAGGGGCACCAGCAATGCTCATACAGGTGACAGAGGGCACCTGCAAAGCTAATACAGGTGGCAGAGGCACCAGCAATCCTCATACAGATGACTGGGGCCACCACAAAACTTTTACAGGTGGCAGAGTGCACCAGCAATGCTTATACAGGTGACAGAAGATCACACAAGTAGATGGAGGCCCCAGCAGAGCTCATACAGGTGGCCTGGGCCAACAGCAATGCTCATACAGGTGACAGGGGCACCAGCATGGCTCATACCGGTGACAAAGGGAGCACCAACAATGATCATACAGGTAACAGGTGGCCCCAGCAATGTTCTATTTGCTAACTGACTGAGCCTATTTTGCTGTGTATAGTGCTAGTTTGCCTCCTCAGCCCCATTATGGTTATGTGCATTTAAGTACCCTCCCTTTCCTTGGAGGGAGCTCTAATGACCCTTCTACTTGGCAGATGGTATCCCATCCCCAGGGCACTGCTGATCCCTTCTCCAATTGTCATCAGTTGGATTACAGCTTCTCTATCTCACTGTTATCCAACTATGTGCCTCCTAGCCCTATAGCACTGCTGAGTTGCTTAATTATGCTTCTCATGCCACAGTTCTTCCATGAGAGCTTCTTGGGTTCTCTGCACTATATGATGCTCCTTGAAGCTCACTGTCTTCTGGTCCCCTACTATATATCACCACCTTGCAGGTGACCTTGAGCTAAATTCTGGTCTTTTAGTCTCCATCCCTTATTCCCTTCACCATCGGTGGGCCGAAAGTGGCTCCAACTTGCCCATTTAAACATTCACAACCTACTTGCGAATAAGACAGACCAAAGGCCTGGATAGCTCGCTACTCCTGATGTCCTTGGCATTTCGAGTCTTGGATCAAACCCAACATACCTGACTCCTGTATTGTCCCCAAATACATTTTCATCCATGCTGACCACCCCTCCTCGAAAAGAGGCCGTGGCCTGCTAATATACTTACGTCCCACCTCAGTGTTTCTAAGCTTCACCACAATGCCAGAACAGGCTTACCCATTGAATTACTGCATACGCCCTCCTCCTAGGACACACCATAAAACTACATATTCTAGGTATCCGTGAAAACCGACTGTCCATGATAACCATGTCTCTGCGTTACATGGCACCCACTGCACCAAAATATGGAACCTCTGTAACTACAACCAGGTCCAAGGAAGAGGATGATAGGCATATGCTAAATCTAACTGCTGAGCGAGCCCTAATAATTCCACACAGAAAGCAATGATCGAATGTTCAGTGCAGCAACTGGGATTATGCAGTATGGCTTTAGTCACAGATGTTACTAAAGCACAGGTGGACCGAAAAGGTCGGTCATGGCAACATGTACACTCTTTTCTAGAAACTTTTGCTATTCAGTACAGTTTTCCACAGAAACATTTATCCATTTTTCTCCAGAGCACTCGTGGGCAAACCACAGTCTTGAGCTTCTTAAAACACATTTCCATTTCCCAATTTAGATGCTTGTGGCAGTGCCACATTCGAAACCATTTCAAAACACATTTCATGTGTAACTAGTGACCTGAGCTCCATATGTAAGTTTCATCCTGGGCATTGGCCTCTACCCAGGAAACCTTAGCGGCCTTACTGGACCACTTATCCCTGCCTTGTAGACTCCAGATGGTTTTCCTCCCACACTTTGCCCCAACTGACAGTCTGCCATTCCTTCAGGGTTACACCAAAAGAGGCCTTCAGTCCCCACTGAATTGCTAAAGACTCAAACTTTTCTTCAGAATAACACACCGGTGAACAGGGTCCTGGCTGGTGTGATCTAGCCTTATCCTGGGAACACACACCCAGACAACTACCTAAATTCGAAAACTTGTCTCCCATTCTGTACTTACAGACTAGTTGCACCTTCCTTGAGACATAGAAACAACCAGAAGCACCCTTTTTCCATGGTAGCTTGTCAGCATTTCTGACACAATGTCCTTCTCAAAGGCACCTGTACACACACTAGGACCTTCAAGGGATTGCCCCTTAGATCCACTGTACTGGCAGTCCTTCTTACTCCCCTGGAGTGAAAATCAAGGAATCCTGCTGGAGAAAGGTCTCCACCACTTCACTGGCAACTGGAGATATAATCCAAACTAGACTGAGAAACACAGGGTACTCTGTGGCAGAGCCCCAACTGAGCAGACCTCCTGGCACTCTGACTTCCAAACTCAGACTAACTGAATGTTTTAAAACTTCCCTGATCAGCTGACTCAAAATGTATATGCTGCTGCGAGACTTCTAAATGACATGCCTGCCATCCCTGGTATGCCTTCTATCATATCCTTGTCCATTTCCTACCCCTGACAGGTCTGGCCATACAACCCTATGGGATTGTGGTGCCATTTCAGTCTCTAAGGTGACCCACAGTGCCTCCCCTTCCTCCCTGTTTTACTTTTCTCTTCCAGTTCCTTTTATCCCTTCCAGTTACATAGAGCGCACTCCACCCCTCTTCTCCCCTCCCTGTCCCTCCTGTAGGTTGGGTACCCTGGTATTAATAGTCCCAGTCATGGTTCTCTGTGTACCATGTTTCTGTGACTGCTATGATATCCGGGCATCCCTCTTCCATCAAGGCTACCAGTTCAGGAGCTTGTTGCCCAGACTATGGGCGTTGGTACTCATAACCCTACATTTATTGATGGCCTTACCCTTTAGCCCCTTCCTGTCCTTACTGCCTTTTTCTGCATTTACCCTGTCCTGCTCCTCATTAACTTCTCTACCATGGTTGCTTCCCTCTCTCTAAGTATGTGTTTTGTGGGGGGCTGGTTTTCCCTTACCTTTTGCAGTGCCTCCCCCTTGGTTGCAGTTTAATGCTTGCCAATGAATCATTTAAACTGTACTGGGATCCTGGTTTCCTTCTGGACAGATGCAGACATCCATGCCAGTATGGGCCCTGCATCCCTCAGGTGGACCCCGAGTCCCTACTGAAGCTAAACCTGAGCTCTGACAGTTTTCAACCTCTGATTGAATCCCATGGTGTGGAGCACCCGGGCCTTACCCATGCCATAGACAGGCAGCACCTCAGAGAAGGTTACGTTGGGTGCTATTTGTCTAAGGCCCATCCCCATCTCCTAGTCGCTTCTTGCACTGCTCTGATGCATGTGCAACATATGTAAGTGTGTATAGCACTGCAGTGCACTTTGCTTCTTATAGCAAACAATCCTCATGAATATTCAATTGATAAATAGCAATCCACATCTTTTATATGGATCAAGCGAACTACTTAGTGTGATGTACAGTAGGTGAAGACTGGCACTACAGAAGGGATAAAATTACGATTTGAAGTCACCTGCCAGCATGTACAGTGACTGGAGAAAAACGATGGCGTCTGAAATATACAGTGGCACAGTCGGTGTACATATCGAGGGTCTTGACATCGGCATCCAAAACAACATTTTACATGAAATGCTGCCAAATAGTACGGTACAGTAACAATTATCATTTTGAACTGTGGCTAGTGCAAATCTGTACCCATGTGGATACATGTTAAACTAAATAAACTACCCCAGAAAGTAGTGGTAGCTAGCACAGTAGTGGACTCAAACATGCACGGAATAGGCACAAAGGGAACTAGAAGTAGGACGGAGAAGATTAAGCCAATGACAGAATAGGGTCAGTGGATGTAGGCAGAATATGGGAAGACTGATGGGCCTAGTAGTCCTTATATGCTTTCATTTGCTATGTTGCCATGTTACTAAGAGATCGTTCACCTCTCTCTACAACACACAGTTCCCTGCAGCTTGTGCCTGCAGTATATAGGCACATGCCCACAATTGAGATGGCATATGGGGATAGAGTGCATTTTCTGAAGTTTGTACCTCTGCACCAATCTAAGTTGTACACACTATTGTACTGGCCTTTGGGGAGGGCAGCAGTCTGAACCAGTCATCTAATGGTGGTGGCTCCTCTGTCTCTGGAGGAGGAGTCTCTGACCAATAATCCGCTGCTGCTAAGAGGAAAGCGCTGCTGCTGAGGGGCAAAAAAGCAGTTTTACTTAGAGTCTGCTGTCTGCACGTAACATCGTACATGCGTGCATTCAGAAAACACTGTACTGCCTTTTGATGGCAGTTACTCCTGTCTACATATATGATGTACGTGAATTTTGATTTTGTTATGTGATTCATACATCTATGCATGAATGGGAACCCTGTTCCTCAGGTATGATCTATTTAACTGTATATATGTCACAAATGCGATTGTAAAATTATTTATGCTATAATTTGTAACTGTATGTTTTGTTACATTTGTAATTGAATATGTAATTTCTGAATATGTAAAATGTCAAACTGTATGTCTAATTATTCATCCAATTTACTTCTGCCCTGTGTGGCCCTTGGAGGCTAGCAAATTGTTTTCAGTGTTGCTTATGTTAGGTTAGGAAGAAAAAGATAGTATTTAGGAAGATATGGAAACACAGAAGGAGCAGGACAGAGAACTGTACCAGTTAAGGCAGAAGGAAGCATGGAGGTAACTGAACTGCAAAGGCCAAAACTGAGGAAAAGATAGCCAACTCGGTTAAGAGGGGGATTAAACCTTTTATAGGTATATCAGGAGCGAGAAAGACAAAGGGAGGGATAGTGAGCTGAATAAATGGACGGTGGGTGGGCAGAGATGCAAAGTGAAAAGCAAGGATACTGAATGAATACTTCGTTCAGTATTCACAAAAGAGGAAGTGGGGATGCCTAATGCAATTAACAGAAGCACTCTGGATAGGGGGACTCGATCCCAGTCTTTTCACAGAAGAAAGGGTTCTGAAAGAACCCTAAAACAGGAGGTGGACAAAACAATGGGGCAAGATAGGGAGGGGGATGGATATCTACAAAGCAAGGCACAATGGGGATAGAAACGGTAGTGAGGGATCAGGGGAGCAGCAGAAATGGAGCAAGAGGTAAATCAGGGGTGTCACATCAGGATAAGGATAAAAAGGCCAGTAAGGTGGAGGGGACGACTGATGCTATCTCACCCGAAAGGGTGTGGTTAGCCCTTAAGGGCCTAAAGAAAGATAAATTCCTGGGCCTGGATGGCATTCATCCGAGAGTACTATGGAATTGGCGGACATACTGGTTGCACTTGGCGGAGTCTTCAACAGGTCGCTTGAGACAGGGAGGGTACCTATGGATTGGTGAGAGGCACATGTAGTTCCAACCATAAATGGGGATTGAGGGAAGTACCAGGTAACTATAGACCCATCAGTTTGACCTCGGTGGTGGAAAAATTAATGGAGAGTATACTAAAGGAATGATTGGGGTGTACTTTCGGAGGAGGTGGGAGGTCGGATAGTCAGCAACATGGGTTTTGCCAGGTAGATCATGTCAAACCAATCTTGTGGAGTTCTACTAATGGGTAACATCAGAACTGGACAGGAAAAGCCTGTGGATGTATTATTCCTGACTCTGCAAGGCATTCTGACTCTGTCCCCACAATGGTCTGGTGGGAGAAACTGACGGGTTGGGAGTAGGCCCTTTTATGGTCAGATGGATTGAAAATCAGCTAGCTGGACGCACACATAGAGTAGTGGTCGGTGGGGAGCCTCGAACCCTAGAGAGGCTGGGTAGTGGGGTACCGCAGGGCCCGGGTCCTGGGTCCAACTTGCCTAATGCACATTTCGGACATCAAGGAGGGTATAGGGTGTGAAATGAGTCTCTTTGCTGGACGACTCCAAGATGGGAGCAGTAGTTGAGGGGAAGAGGGAGGTTGGCCCTGCAATGGGACCTGGACACCAAGGAAAGGTGGGCTCGCATATGGAAATTAAATTTCAATATCACCAAGTGCAAGGTGTTACATCTTGGGTGGGGAAACCCTAAAAACAGGTACACCCTGGGAGGGAGGCGCTGGAGGTCTCAACAGGGAAAAAGACCTAGGGGTCATGCTGGATGCATGTATGAATAACTCCAAGCAGTGCAGGAGAGCAGCTAGCAAAGCAAACAGGATGTTGGGATGCATCTTAAGGGGGATCACCTCTAGGAGCTGGGAAGCACTTCTGCCGCTGTACAATGGATTGTTAGACCACACCTTGAGTACTGTGTACAGTACTGAGACCACACTTGAAAAGAGACATACAGCTCCTGGAGAGGGCAGAGGAGGGCAACTAAGGTGGATAGAGGACTAGGGATTTGACCTATGAGGACAGACTTGAGGAGCTCTGCCTGTTTCTCATTGGAGGAGAGAGACAGGGGGGGACATGATTGAGGTCTTCAACTACCTCAAGGGAATAAATAGGGTAAACACCGAGGGATCTTTAGATTAAAGCAGGGAGGTATCACCAGAGGGCATGCTTGAAGCTGGAAGGTGAAAGGGTGAGGGGGAAAAGAGGAGGAGGTTTTCACTGAGAGGGTGGTGAATCTTTGGAACGTGCTGCCTGGTGAGCTGGTTCAGAGATCCACAGTGGAGGGCTTTAAGAGAGGGTGGGACAGACACAGAAAGTGGATGTATCAGATGATGGCCTGGCCCGGGGTGGGATGGATGATAGGGGTTTCTGGAACACAAAGGGGTGGAGGGCCTCGTACCTAACTAGGGATCTGAGGTTTGAGCAGACCTGATAGACCATAAGGCCTAATCTGCTGGCAATTAGTATGTTAGTAAGATGGAATTCACCCCAGAATTCTAAAAGAATGAAGCAGAGAACTAGTGACACCACTGACTACCCTTTTAACAAATCATGGAGGATGGTGGTAACTGAGGACTGAGGAAGGCAGATGTGATTCCCTTCACAAAAGTGGTACCAAGACAGAGGCAGGAAACTACAGACCTGTCAGTTTGACCTCTGTGGTAGGGAAAGTGATGGAATCACTCTGAAGGAAAGAATTGTTGAGTACCTAGAGGCCAGTGGGGCACAGGAACCAAGGCAGCATGGGTTCACAGCGGGAAGGTCATTTCAGACAAATCTAATTGATTTATTTCACTGGGTGACCAAAGTAGTAGACCAGGAGGGCTGTGGCATGGCTACATAGACTTTAGCAAGCCATTTGACACAGTCCCACACAAAAGATTAATAGTCAAATTCACAAGCCTGGGGAGTGGGTCCCAGGGTGGTAGCCTGGTAAAACATTGGCTGGACAACAGGACACAGAAATTAATTGTAAATGGAGTCCACTCTGAAGAAAGAGGGGTTACTAGTGGGTACCGCAGGGTTCAGAACTGGGTCCAGTCCTTTTAATGTCTTTATAAGTGACATTGCAGAGGGACTGGAAGGAAAAGTATGCCTCTTTGCAGATGACACAAAGATCTGCAGCAGGGTTGATACACAAGGAGGCATGGAAAAGATCAGAAGGGACTTGGCAAGGTTGGAGGAATGGTCAGAAGTATGGCAGCTTGGATTCAATGCAAAGAAGTGCAAAATAATGCACCTGGGAAACAACAACCATGGGGAAGATTACACAATGGGGGGGGTTGTAGTAATAACAACAAAATGGAAAGAGACCTGGGGTAATCATATCAGATGACCTTAAGGTTGGCAAGCAATGTGGAGAAGGCGGTAGGGAGGGCTGGAGACATACTAGGATATATGGAGAGGCATCACCAGCAGAAAACAGGAAGTTGTTATCCCCTGTACAGACAGTTGGTGAGACCCCATCTTGAGTACTGCATCCAGGTCTGGAGACCACATCTCTGCAAGGACATAGATCAGATAGAGGCAGTTCAGAGGAGGCCGACTAAAATGGTGCGGGTCTGCAAGAGAAGCCAGATGAGGAGAGACTAATGGAGCTTAATATGTATACCTTGAGGAAAGGAGGGGGACATGATAGAAACTTTTAAGTACCTCAGTGGAATCAATGAAGTCCAAAAGGGTAGCAACCTTCAGAAAAAGAGATGTGCAAGAACAAGGGGACATAATTAGAAGAGAGGGGGATGGCTGAGGGCATGGTGAGGAAGTATTTTTCACAGAGAAGGTGGTGGTGATGCATGGAACAGCCTTCCTGAGGAGACTTGGGGTCTAAAACTGTGGGAGAATTCATGAATGCATGGGACAGACATAAGGCAATTTTTGTGGGGGTAGGAAGAAATAGGCTGTTGGTTAAATAGGATCTGCAGCTTATCCTCTAGGTAGGGAAATGGGCAGACTAGGTGGGCCAAGCAGTTCTTATCTGCCGTCAAAGTCTATGTTTCTATGTTTCCTGTTGAAACATTTAAGAAAATAAATAAAATAAATAAATAAAAGTGTTCGATATTTGGCCTGGCAAGGAGAAAAAGTCTTTCCCACCCTCCTGGCCAGCAATAAATAAATATTTTTGCCCTGGTGTCTAGTGGTCCCACCTCCAGTCGATCGTAGGTCCAAAATAAAGAATCACCCCCAGACTGTCATCAATATTCCCAGTTCCAAATATATAAAAATAACTATACTCCAAATTTCCCAGGTGGTCCAGTGACCTCCCCACCCTCGCCCAATCATGGGCATATGAAAAGTAGAAAATCTCTGGTGGTCAAGTGGACCTCCACCCTTGCCTGATCATGGGCATAAGTAAATTAAAAATCCCTGGTGGTCCAGTGTCTCCCCACCCCACCCATCACGCATATGTTAAACATAAAATCCCTGGTGGTCCAGTGGACCTTGCCCCCCGCCCGATCATGGGCATAAGTAAATTAAAAATCCCTGGTGGTCCAGTGGACCTCCCCTCACCCAATTGTGAGAACTCAGTAAATTAAAAATCCATGGTGGTCTAGTGAACCCCCAATCACCTGATCGTGGGCATAAGTAATTAAATAAAATCCCTGGTGGTCCAGTGGACCTCTCTCCCTGACGGGCATCAGTAATTTAAAAATCCCTGGTGGTCTAGTAGAACCCCAATCACCCGATAAGGCATAAGTAAATTAAAATCCCTGGTGGTCTAGTGGAACTCCTCACTCACCCGATCGCGGGCAGAAGTAAATTAAAAATACCTGGTGGTCCAGTGGACTCCCATCACCTTCATGTGGGCATAAGTAAATTAAAAATACGCCTTTGATCGCTGGGGCACACATAGAATGACCCTGGTGGTCCAGTGGTGCCCCTCCCCACCTGCCTATCTGCAGTACCCTCCACCCTGCAACCCCCAACAGTCAGCGGTGGTGGAGCCCTGCGCAAGAAGCCACCGACCACCTGCCAACTGACAACATACAGTTTGTCTGTATGCTTATTAGTTCACTTCATGGGCTAACGGGTGTGCAATCCAACTGTACTACACAGTTGGAATTGTGAATGAGACAGTTCATTCACAATTTGGGATCAGGATACAGTTTGATGCACGCCCATTGGCCCACGTGAGTGGACCAATAGGATGTACAGCCAAACTTATGCTGTCAGTCGGCGGGCGGCCGGGTGGCTTGCGGGTGGGGTGATTCTGCCCGCGCTGACTGGGGGGTGCAGGGTGGCAGGGTACCGCAGTGGGCGGGTGGGGAGGGGGGTACCACTGACCACCAGGGTCATTCTAGTATGTGTGACCCGCTGATCGGGCGATTGGGGGTTCCACTAGACCACCAGGGATTTTTAAATTTTCTTATGCCCGCTATCATGCGAGGGGGGGGGGCCACTGGACTACCAGGGATTTTTAATTTACTTATGCCCGCAAGAGAGTGAGGGGGGCAAGGTCCACTAGACCACCAGTGATTTTTTAATTATGCCCACGATCGGAGGGGGGGAGGTCCACTGACCACCAGGGATTTTTAATTTACTTATGCCCACGATTGGGTGAGGGGGCAAGGTCCACTGGACCACCAGGGATGTTTTAATTATTTATGCCCGCGATCGGGCAAGGCGGAAGTATTGCATTTTTCTAAGTAAAACCAAGCAACCAAGAAAAGGATTGAGTTGCTTAGTATTAGTACAATGTGCACTTTGGATTTTTGCTGAATGAACTATCACTTGCAAGTGCAAGTTGCACACAGCATTTGCCAAGCACATGAAATCCCACTGCAAAGAATACATTTCACTAACATAATTTTTGCCAACATTGTCAACTCGGTCCATTTATGGTGTGACCCGACCATACCTCTAAATTGAACTGTTGCCCCAGTAAAGTAAGGCAGAATTGTATCACATCAAATTAGAAATCATGACATACATTATCAGTCCCCGGAACGGTGATGCTTACTCACTAAGCCAACCAACATTTCAATACAGTACATGTGTGTTGCCAGGAAAAAGGAAATTTTGCAGGGTCCCTGAAAGGAGCTGATTATAGCATTGCTGTACAGGTACATAGTAAACACAGCTGTGAAATAATACAGAAAAAAAAAACAGATTGGGACAGCAGTGACAAGTGCATGTAAGAGAGAAATTGGGGACATTGCAGCGCCTCCCAATTAGGCAACAATGAGAGGAAAACATGTCTCACAAAAATTTAATTATTAAATCAATAACTTACTAAACAGTACTAAATTACTTGTAGACACATGCATTTTGTGAGGCACAGAGGGAAAAGAAGAGAGACTGAATAACAGTGAGGTTATTACCAAATGCCTGGCCATTCTCAGAATAAAGACGCAGATTTTGGAGGAGTGCCAAGAGATCGCAACAGATGTAAGGCTCAAACTTACGAGACTCATCGGGACCAAAATATAAAGGGACAAGGAGGAAGGGCAGGAAGGAAGCAGGAATTAATTAGTGGCCAGGAGCACGCAAGCACCTCCCCCACCTAATTAAATCCAGGAACATGAACGCGCACGCTGGTTACAGTGCTTTTATAACAAAGGCTGGAGTAACAGCCCACACAGAATGCCAAGTTTTGGAGATTTATTTTCTTACTAAACGTTAAAAAACATTGACAAACTGAACCAGAGGAAAGCAGGAGCAGAATCAGACATCAAGTTGGAAGGGTGAGAAAAAACATTTACAAAAACCCTGACAGTGCCGCTTTTAATACATTTTCATAAAGCAAGCGTGTATTGCTATGAAATATACTCCAGTTATTTATTTTAATACATAATGATCTGCCAAGCCAATTGCACTGAGCAACACTGGAACAATATAACCAAATATATTTATTTGATTTGTATTTAACACAGACATTTACTGAGGCTCTGACTGCAAATGTGCATCCTTCTAATTTACTGCAGAGTGGGCAATGCTCCATCCAGGGACCATCAACATCAAATCAACATTAAATCCTCTTAATCTAAATACATAATGGCCATGACTGTTCACTTAGGAGACAGGGTGTTTTATAGCACTTTCTGTCTCTTCATAGTGAGTAAAGACAAAGTTTAATCCAATCACAGATCTACAGTGAGCAGTGCAGATGTAACAGCTAATTCCTTTAGAAGTGTGGTTATTAGAACATTTTACATTTATTTGTAATACATTTATTTATTTTTTATTTATTGAATTTTGATGATCGGTTGTCCCACTGGCCCTGAAGGTCCCTTTTCAGGGGCGCCTGGAACAGAAGCAATACAATACATACAATCAGGTGATCCAGAAGCAATACAATACTTACAGTCAGGTGATACAGGTTACAAGAGATAGACAAGATAATGAGGATAACAGTACAGGCAATTATTCAAATCAGAGACCATAAGTCAAATACTTGAAAGATTTAAGGATTTAAGGCATGTTTTAATGTAGGTTAAGGTGAGAAGAGAGGGGGATGGGTGTTGGGATTAGGATCAGGGTAATTATCCTATACCCTCACAGTGGCATGATCTTGTCCTGATCAAATGGGACTTAAGCCTAGTGCGAAAGATTGGTAGCGAGGGCTTCATGTACTACAGGTGGGAGAGTGTTCCACAGTTTAGGGGCTGTGAGACTGAAGGAATTGCCTCCCTTGTGAGTCTTCATTCTGGGGATTGGTAGGGACCCACCCAAGGTCCTGAGCATTCAAAGGTTAGGGCTTAGCCATGATTATTCCTTTTAGGCTTGGTGGGCCACTGGGCTCTGCAATTTGTATGCATGGCAGAGCAGGGGATACTGTAGACGAGCCTCAAAAGAAGGCCATTGCAGCTGAGCTAGTGAGATGCACGGTGGCTTCTTGGCTGACACATTGTCGCAAACCTCACAACCTTGTTGTACAGGACCTGAAGCCTGCTAACCTCACCCTTGCCATGCCCTGGATTACTGGGGCAGCATAGGTTAATGTGGGTAGGAGGACACTGGAGGTGACTGCTCTTCTAGCTTCTGGGATAAGTTGTTTTTTTAGCCTGTACATGGTGCTGAGTTTGACGTGAATAGACCTTGTTACCTGGTCAATGTGGGGCTTAAAGTTGAGACCCTGGTCAATAGTTAGCCCTCGGTATTTTATGTTGTCAACTACGTCTATTCATTTATCTCCAAAGGTAGCAGGTTTTAGGGAATTGGTCCGATCCTGGCCAAGGGATCTAGGACCAAACAGCAAGGCTTTAGTTTTGCTGCATTGAGGATCATTCTGTTTGATGTGAGCCAGGCCTCAGTATGTTTTGGTCTCCTTGTGGGAGGGGCCCAGATCATGTGGTATGGACCTGAATCGGGTAGATGACAGTATCATCTGCATATTGAACTACTGAGCTATCCCCACAGTACTGGTTTAGGTCATTTGTGAAGAGACAGAAAAGGAGAGGCCCAAGAACTGAGCCTGAGGCACACCTCCTTGATGGGTAAAGGGCGGAAAGCTCTCCTTCCAAATGACCTCTGGGAGTGCCTGAGAGGTAGTTTGAACCAGTTTAGGGCCTGGGCATCAAGCCCAATGCCTTGAAACTTAGTAAGAAGAAGGTTGTGGTCCACAAGGTCAAATGCCTTGGACAGGTCTATGAAGATAGGACCCATCGACATGCCCTCGTCCATTGCCCTGAATAGGTCCACTGTGAGTTTGATGAGTGCCGATCTGTTCCATGGTTTACATGTAACAAATACATCATTTGATACTTTGTACACATAGATTAGACACTTTTGGTATTACAGTATATAAGAAGAGTAATTGCATAGAAAACAGACAGAACACAGAGATAAGAACCAGTACATTGGACATGAGAACCATGACTGGGATGTTAACATACCAGGTACACAACCCACAGGAGAGACAGGGAGGGTAGAAGAGGGGAGGAGTAGCTCTCTATGTAGGGGAAGGGATAAAAGCAACGGAACAAAAAGTAAACAGGGAGGAGAGGAGGCACTGTGGTCACCTTAGAGACAGGAAATGGCACAACAATCTGCACAGGGTTGTATACAGACCCCATGTCAGGGAGAGGGAATGGACAAGGATATTATAGAAGGCATCCTTAGGATGGCAGAGAAAGTGGAGATACTGTTGATGGGGACCTGAATATGCCAGATGTTAACTGGAGCACCTTGCTGCAGCCACATCCAAGAGCAGGGCCATTCTCAATGCCCTACAGGTGGCATGCCTCACACAGCTAGTTTTGGAACCCACCCATGAGGGCGCAATCTTAGACCTCGTAGTTCTCAAAGGGACAGCGAGAGGATCTCAGATCTAGAAGTGGGTAGCAATCTTGAACAAGTGACCACCAAACAGTGTGGTTCATGATAAACTCAGCTACACAGTCAAGCCACAACAAAGTGAGGGTACACTTCAGGAGGGCTGACTCTGGCAAGATGGGAGAGTGCCTTCAGAAAAGCACTAGCAAACAGGCTAGAAGGTGGGGTGGCGCAACAATAGAGAACAAGCATCACAGAGGCAACAAGCCTTTGTGTGAAGAAAATAAAGACATCAAAATGAAAGAAAAGCCACTGTGGTTCTCAAAAGAGGTGGTGGGGAAGGTTAGGAGAAAAGGATAGCATTAAGGAAGTAAGGAAACACAGAAGGAGCAGGACAGAGAACTGTACCAGTTAAGGCAGAAGGAAGCAGGCAGGGAAGTCAGAATAGCAAAGGCCCAAACTGAGGAAAAGATGGCCAACTCGGTTAAGAAGGGGATAAAACCTTTTATAGGTACATCAGGGTATATGAAAGACAAAGGGAGGGATAGTGAGGCTGAATAGAAAGGGACGGTGGGTGGGTAGAGAGGGACAGTGAAAAGAGGGATACTGAATGAATACTGTTCAGTATTCACAAAAGAGGAGGAGGGGAGTGCTAATCCAATTAACAGAAGCACTCTGGATAGGGGGTCGATCCCTGTCCTTCCACAGAAGAAAGGGTTATGAAAGAACTCCTAAAACTGAAGGTGGACAAAGCAATGGGGCTGATGAATTCACCCAGAATTCTAAAAGAATTAAGAGGAGAACTAGTGACACCATTGACTACCCTTTATAACAAATCATGTGAGGATGGTTGGTACCTGAGGACTGGAGGAAGGCAGATATGATTCCCCTTCACAAAGTGGGAGCAAGACAGAGGCAGGAAACCACAGACCTGTCAGTTTGACCTCTGTGGCAGGGAAAGTGATGGAATCACTCTGAAGGAAAGAATTGTTGAGTACCTAGAGGAAAGTAGGGCACAGGACCCAAGGCAGCATGGGTTCACATGGATAGGTCATATCAGATTAATCTAATTTATTTCTTTGACTAGGTGACCAAAGTAGTAGACCAGGGAGGCTATGGACATGGCCTACCTAGACTTTTAGTAAGGCATTTGACACAGCCCATACAAAAGATTAATACTCAAATTAACCAGCCTGGGAGTGGGTCCCAGGGTGGTAGCCTGTAAAACATTGACTGGACAACAGGACACAGAAGGTAATTGTAAATGGAGTCCACTCTGAAGAATGAGGGATTACTAGTGGGGTACCACAGGGTTCAGTACTGGGTCCAGTCCTTTAATGTCTTTATAAGGACATTGCAGAGGACTGGAAGGAAAAGTATGCCTCTTTGCAGATGATACAAAGATCTGCAACAGGGTTGATACACAAGGAGGCGTGGAAAGGATGAGAAGAGACTTGGTAAGGGTGGAAGAATGGTCAGATTATGGCAGCTTGATTCAATGCAAAGAAGTGCAAAATAATGCACCTAGGAAACAAAAAGCCAGGAGAAGATTATACAATGGGGGAGGTAGTAACAAAAATGGAAAGGGACCTGGGGGTAATCATATCAGATGACCTTAAGGTTAGCAAGCAATGTGAGAAGGCAGTAGGGAGGTCTGGGGGATACTTGGATATAGGGAGAGGCATCACCAGCAGAAAACAGAAGTTGTTATCCTCTGTACAGACAGTTGGTGAGACCCCATCTGGAGATTATGTCCAGTTCTGGAGACCCCATCTCTGCAAGGACATAGACAGGATGGAGGCAGTCCAGAGGAGGGCAACTAAAATGGTGCAGGGTCTGCAAGAGAAGCCATATGGAGGAAGGCTAAAGGAGCTTAGTATGTATACCCTTGAGGAAAGGAGGAGAATGGGGACATGATATAACCTTTTAAGTACCTCAGTGGAATCAACAAAGTCCAAGAGGGTAGCATCTTTCAGAAAAGAGAGATGCAAGAACAAGGGGACACAATTTGAAGATAGAGGGGACGGCTCAGGGCAATGTGAGGAACTATTTTTTCACAGAGAGGGTGGTGGACGCATGGAACAGCCTTCCTGAGGAAGTTGTGGGTCTAAAACTGTGGGAGAATTCAAGAATGCATGGGACAGACATAAGGCAATTCTTGTGGGGGTAAGAAGAAATAGGCTGTTGGTTAACTATGATCTGCAGCTTATCCTGTAGGTAGGAAATGGGCAGACTAGGTGGGCCAAGCTATCCTTATCTGCCATCAAAGTCTATGTTTCTATGTTTCATCTACTTTCCTGTAAATCAAGTTGCCCCAGGAAGGAATGTCATCTAGAAGGAGACAGGCTTAATTTCTCACAAGGCACCGGCAGCTCCGATGGTAAAGATACAGTAATAACATGCCACAGTGTAAAGTTGGATAAAATGATAATCTTGGTGGGGTTTTTTAATTATTGTTATAGTGGCTCTGGCTGGAGCTATTTTTAAGAATGGGTGCTTTTATGAAACAGTTTTGCTTTATGACAGGAGCTGTCTCGTTATGTTTTTCATCCAGAGACACCTCGATGTTAAACTAGGACAAGAACCTAGTTGTAATGCTATTAGAGTGAAACTTCTATTTGTTTTGCAAGGGAGCTAAAGAAAAGGGCATTTTGTTTCTGTCCTTGACTCCGAGCTCTCGTGCATAATCTAAAATTGAGGCTAGTTGTTCAAGCTGTCGAAACAAAAAGTGTTGTGGTGTTTAGAAAAAAATCAAGAAGGTCCATTTACAACCTGGTCAGGGTTTTTTTATTACATCTGTAATTCCTCTTTCCCAAGTGTCTCTCAGTGGGAGAGGGCACTCTGGCCATCAGAAATAAAGAAAGTTATGGCACTAAGTTTGAAACCCCATTGAAATACATTGAACTGCATACCTGTCCCTTGGTCCTTATACAGAAAGATTTGTTTAACCCAAGTCAGCTGTCGGTCCCTTAGTACAGAGTGATGTGCTCTGTTCAGACTTTGGTAACAGTAAGGACATGAATGAATAGTGCCATGAATTTGTCTATAGTAAAACCTGATTGGCACAAACTCAGCCAATCAGGTTTTACTATAGGTAATACGTCACCATTCAGTCATGCCATTACTATTACCAAACTCTGAACAGAATGTACCCGCCTGCACCAACGGGTTGACTGACTGGGGTTAAACAAATCTTTGGGCTGATACCAGGAGTCGGTGACACATATTAAACAGCATCAATGTGGTCTCTGGTTGGGTGGGGGAGTGGTTTTAGTGTGCGGTGGTGAGGAAAATCCGAGTGGTGAGACAGGCGGGACAGGAAAGGAAATGGCAAGGGACATCAGTGGGAAGGAGAAGGGGAGGGAGGGAACTGGAGGAATGATTGAGGAAGGCCAAGTGAATCTGGAGAGGTAAGTAATGAGGTGGCTCACATGCGAGGGAATCAGAGGAAGAAAGCGAGATCTGGAAGTGAATAAATGGAAAGCAAATGGGGAAATACCTGAATCCAGGGCAGGTTAATTGGATGCCGGGTCTAATGCATAAAGTGACTCGGGGCTGCTGACAGCTGCCATCCCCTACCTCTCCAACACTTTCACCTCCTCCTCCTCGATCAGGCTCGCCCAGTGCACACTCGCTCACTTCACACAAGTGCTTTGCTGCTCAGCTCGTTCTTTGTTCTCACTCCTTTTAGGTAGTTTGCATACTGCTGAAATGCAGTGGCATGCAGTTGAAAGAAACAATCAGCGGTGATAACCTGTAGGTCGGCAGTATGCAAATTGCTTACACGTTACCACCGCTGACTGTAGTGAGGTTTTCTCTCAACTGCATGCCACTACATCGAACAGCTGTCATAGCTCGCCATTCATTGGTGCAGTGTGGTCCTGCCTGCAAAAGGATCACGGCATTGAAGAGGGGTGGACACCTAGTAAAAGTCAGTATGGCGGCACTGTACTTCTTGCATATGTGTGCAAGCAAACACAAAATGACATCACACTAAGAGTATTCATAGTGAGCACACTGGAGAGGCCCTTGCAGGAAAAGCAGTATATGGATCTCTAAAAGGATGCTAAGAGCATTAAAAATCCAAATTTTTTTTTTTTTTTTTTTGTGCATCTCTCCAAGCTATACACATTCTTCTCAAGCTTCTTTCCCAGTTCAAAGCATTATGGAATGTAAATCCTTGTGCAAGTCAGATTGACAAGACTTTGCCAGGACAGACATTAAAGTTGGAGCAAAGTGCAGGTAATGTACTGGGAGCAAAGTTTCCTGATAAATGCAAGTGGTATTATGAAACAGGTACAGAGCCAGGTTTGCACATGCAATGTCTGTTCCATTGGGCCACAATGAAGGAGCAAAGTGCATCCAAAGCCCCCCGCTGTCTTGTGAAAGAGGGGCAGCTACTAGAAAGGCGTAAGCAAGTCAAAGGAGCAAACATCCATTTGTACAGGGTAAAGCTCTTGCTCCTGAGACATACAGCCTCATAATGGAGCTACGATATGCAAGTAAGTTTCCCATGGAAGGACAAAGAGAACATCTGCATATCATTATAATATCACTGTAATATAGGAGCAATTTATTGCTCATCCAAACTGGTGGCTGAGTGCTCCGCTAGCCTATGGTTGACAGTGGTACTGGTCCAATAAAGACACAGCACACACCATATCTCTCAACATTTCCTCATTATGAGTGACATCCTCTTTGTCTCCCATAAAGTGAACCATCCCACATCTGCCCCAGCTGAGAAAGGTGCTACCCACAGTGGGTGCTGTCAGTTCAGGCAAGGTAGAACTTAACAATATGTCAACATGCCAAAGCAAAGTCAAATGGTGCACAATGGAAGTGTGACAGGGTAGCAAACCAGGCGACTTCTTGGGGAACAATCAGAGAAAGAACACTCCAGACACCAGTTGAAATTTTATGAAAAACATTTTACTTTCAGCAACAAATAGAATATCAAAGAGCTTATTCAGGTGTACAAACTGGCTCTTGCAGTCCAGTCTCTGTTTTTCAAAACCAAAAGAAACCTCTTTGTTTTTCCTTGTTCACCCTCCCCAATTATTGGGCTCAGGTATTGTTTAACACTCCCTTCCTCTGAGGGACAGGCAGCCTTTAGAGTATGCATAGCCCTGAGACTGTAATGGGACCAACTCTAAAGCAATAGGGGAATGGTTCAAATTCCTGCCAGTTCCTGCCAAAACCTGTGCTGCTGCAGAGTTATGATGAAGTTGACTGGTGTAGGAAGCATGATGGACATGTACTTATCACAGTAGTGCTAGGTAGAATGCCATTACCAGCCTTGTTTGGCATTTTTATGCTCCTTCTGCTTCTACTTCACACTCAGTGAACTGTTAAAGGTGGGTTTTGCTCTCCTTATGTTGCCCATGTAAGCCCCTCCCCATCTAGGAGTATTAGATGGTGCTAGAAGTGTCGGGAGGGGCACTTGACAAACACAAGCAACCAAAGTCCAAAGCATTTGAAGCAAAGATCTCATTATGTTACCTGGGTTTTGGAATCGGTGTGACTGTGAATCATTGAAGGGGAACAGGCTCCATACTAAAGCAGATCTCTCTCCTGTGGGGCAATGGTGGTTAGGGAAAGGCAGGCATACACAGCCATTTTGAGTAAGTTCATTGTCCACTACAGAATCAAAATGCAACAAACAATTTAATTAAACTTGGAAAATGGTAACAACCACTCCATGGAGCAGGGGGTATTAAACGGTGGGTTGCTTTCACAGACATCACTGGGAAATCTACTGCAAGAGCCTCTTGTGCCAACAGACTATTTATTTCATGCAGATCTCCATTCAGTCATACAGACTAGAATTCCTGGCACCATACACTCTCTTTACTTCATTTCCACCAGCCTGATATTATACCTTCTCAAGATTTTACACTTTCTCCAACCCCAGGACTATTTCTTACTGTACCATACCCTCGTGCCCTTTAGATCTTATCTCATACTTTAAATGGGTGTTCTTTAACAAGAACCAACCATCAGAACCCTTTCAAAGATCCAATTGCTAATGCCTTGGCTGGTAACGGGGCCTATTTTGGGGTTTTAGGTGCCCCAAACTCAATTCCCAGTTCTAGCCAGCATGCTCCAATCATGTAGCGATTCCAACATCTGATCTGACTCATCAGGGGACTTCTGCCAATGCAAGATAGACCACCCAATGGACTGCCACCCACTGGGGTCCCAAACATTATTCCCAAATGGACTTTCCCATCTCCACAAGCGGTTCCACACCGTGGTTCCCAACTCTGCGTACCCTCCAACCCGGAGAATAGGGGTAACTCTGCCACCATTACACCCTCAATGGCTGGGCTGCCACTTCCAACTATGCCCCAGGCCCCATTTGCCATCATGGGTCACCCACAGTAAACAATATGGCCAAACAGCTGAACTACCCATGGGTAATACTTTCTTCTGGGCTTATAGACTTGATTGGTGCTTACCCACCAAGGTGCCAAAGTTCGTATGGCAGGCCTCCATTTTCATTTTCTCCCCAGGCTCCAGCTCTCAATTGCACTGACAGGCCCTTTGCTTTGCTCCAGCTTTCTGCTCCATTGCTACCCATCTACAACTCCCAGACCGTCCTTTTCATTTCTTGGGTTTTCAAGGGTGGTGGGGCCGGCAAGCGGACCACCATGGCCCTCTCCAAACTTGCAGGATGACCCCTGGCTCCTCTCCCTGGGTCTCTCTCTCTCTGCTATACCCTCTAACTTCCTCATGTGCCAAAATCCAGCTATTTATACCCTTATAGGAGGTGCCCCACCTACCGTTGCAGGCAGCACCACATCCCAGACTAAGTGGCACCACCAGCCCTCTCTGTCTAACTACCCCTAACAACTGAAAATTAACTAGTAAGCACCAAAAGCATGCTTAAACCCATACTAACAGGCACTTTGCACATCCAAACCTGTTACCATTATGTGTTTGTGCATGGCATGCATAACTCTCCCCTTGTTTGCCTACGTAACTTATTGCCTTTGCACAAGAGTGCAGACAGTTTGCTCTGTGCAATTACATGCTTTCCATTATGGCCCTGTGGGCTCAAAACTGGTCACAGTGATGTTTATGCTACACATACACACTTTGCACTGTGCAAAATGTTCCATTATGCTGCCCTTAGTCTGTTAAATGGTATACTGTCACCCGAGTGACTCCGGCACTCACGAAGACCATCACAAGCAATAGGAATTGGCAAAACCCACACGTTGCTGTGATGATCTGTGCAGTGACCAGGACAGCCTCGTTGGGTGTTTGCCCCCCCAGTCCAGCTCCGACTTGGAGTAGGAATCCTAGAGATTGGGGATGGAGCCCCCCACAGGGGAGTCGAGTGCAGTCCCTCATTGTATGCACCAATATTCCCGAGGCTACAATGCTGATAGTCTGCATGGTAGCTGTCGCTGTAGGAGATGTCAGTGCTAAGCGCTGTCAAGTGCTATGATAAAACCCTTTTAAACAGGCTTGTATATGTGACCCAATATAGGCCGAGAAACACAAAGTACAGGCACATGTTTCTGTTTCCCATACAGTAATAGTGCAGTACTGAGAGCTCAGGCAGAGGAAGCAGTGGCAAACACACCAGACACTGGTGCATTTCAGCATTGTATTTAATTAATAAACATTCTTTTGTTACAAGTATATCTCAGAAATTGGAACTTTCTGCCTTCTACTGCAAGTTGTGCTCCCAGTCAACTGCATTTTCTGAGAGTCCTTCAGGAATGCCTGCTCCTCTCTAGTATGTTCCTGTACTTAATTATCTTTCACTACTGCTACCATCCGTAGTGTGAAATTTACCACACCGTGCATACATGTACTGCTACTATTCCTGACAGTTGAACCCAGAGGTTAGAGTAACAAGCTGTGAATAAGCTTAGTACATCCAGCAGACCTGTTCTTGATTCCCACAATCTCCACTGTGAAACTCTGAGCAAGTCGTTAATCTCCCCAGTGCTCCTGGGCTGCCCCTGGAAAACAGGCACTTGTGCATAGTAGCCTTACCTGGTTACCAAAGAATAGAAAAAAAGTCCCTGCCCCTTGTGGCTGAGGTTGCCACCATATTTGCTATCTAATGGGCAATGCATGTTCTTGGTTATCCTACAGTTGCTGAAATGCTTATTGTGAATTTTGTTGTAACTGTCAGTTTTTGTCAATTGTGATCACAGATTTATTTTATTTTATTGAAACCTTTGGAGATCACCTTGGAGCACAAGGGCTCATTTCAAAGGTTCCATGTGTATCAGGCTGTTCGTTTAACCATTTAGCTGCTCTGACAGCAAGTGACCACTTGCCCAGCTGCGACGCTGGAAAGGAGGCTTAAGGCATTCCTGGCCATGTTCCTGGTGTTGTATTGGTTGGAGACAGTGTGGATGCAGTTTGTTAAAGCAGGAATGTTAGGCCCAGGAGTGCCTTTTGGCTAGGAAGGGTGTCTGGAGCTTTATTCTGCTGGATAAACATAGCCAGTTAGTGAGTACGTAAAGGGTATGACAATTAGTGTGGTTATCTACAGCAAGTATACGTGACAGTCCCGGACTGGGCCAAATCTTATTTGTCAGGGCGTTCCCAGTGGGTGTCCATTTCCCAGACCCTCTCATCAAGAAAAAGGTGACCCATGGAGTTCAGCAGGGTCCATATTGGGACTCCTACTGTTTCTATTGTTCAGCAATGATCTTCCCAGGTGGTGAAATACTCTGCACTAAGGTTTGTGCTAACAATACAGCTTTGATCACCACTGGGGAAGCTTGCTGGACTTGGAAAGCAACTTGCAGATAGATTTTGACAGCTTAAGGAGTAGTTCACTAGATCAAGGCTTAAGATGAATGTTAAGAAAACAAAGGTACTACACTTTGGAGCAAAAATAAAACCAAACTGCATATTCATATAAATAACACAGAGCAGACAGAACAGGAAAGGAATATTGTTATTTGGGCATAACTCTGATACTGAGCTAACTTTCTCAGAATGAATGAATGAATGAATACTTTATTTTTAAGAAGCGCTTCCAAAACCAAAGCGCTTTTACAATAGATCAATCCATAAAATTAAAACAAATTCCTAAAATAAATCCATAAATATATCTTAAAAGTCTGATATGCCAGATTGAACAGATAAGTCTTTAGGGCTGACTTGAAACTTTGGACAGTCAGGCATTCTCTTACTCATTGAGGTAGAGAATTCCACAGGGTTGGGGCCATAAAACTAAATGATCTTGCCCCTGATGTCTTTAAATGAACCCAGGGAATCTCTAGCAATCCCTCATCAGTGGATCGGAGCCAACGCCAGGACAGTAGGGACGAAGAATATCTTGCAGGTAACTAGGTCCCTGATCTGTAGGGCCTTATAGGTCAGAAGACCAACCTTGAAGGTAATTAAACCTTAAAGCCACCCTCCTTGACAGAGACAAGTTATGGAAAAAGGCACGAAAAACTAAGATATCAACTGATTGGGAGCTGTTCAAAAAAGCCAGGAATATCTGTACCAGGAAAGTACGAGATGCTAAGGCTGCTTATTATATGTCTGAACTAGACTCCTCCTGCCACAACCCTGCCAAGTTCTGCAACACCATAAAAGACATAACAGGATACGATCCAAGTAACACACTCCAGACAAAATACACTATGGCAGGAACCATCTCTGATAGACTGGAAGTCCTGAATCATTCAACAATCACTTTACAACGGCTGGTCTAGCATTCGACACCTCCGCTAACCAAATGCTTTCCCAGTTAGGTATCAAGAACACTGAAGACGGTAACGGAGTCCACCTTCTCCTTCATACCAGCCACCCTGAAGCAGGTGGAAGAATTAATATCACAGCTGGACTCCAAAAAAGTGCAGGTGCAGACTCCTTGATCCCTATTTTTAAAAAATTGCCATACAAGTATTAGCAGTGCCAATAACACACCTATTTAACCTCTCACTACAACTAGGATCTATTCCATCGATCTGGAAAACAGCCCAAGTTATCCTGCTACTGAAAGCAGGGGACCCATGGACCTCAACAACTACAGGCCAATCTCTATCCTCCCTGTGCTATCCAAGCTGCTAGAAAAATGTAAGCACCCAACTAAGAGGATATCTTGAAGAGGCTAATCTTTTAAATCCAGTGCAATCTGGGTTTAGAACCAACCACATCACCAGCACAGCCCTGGCTAAAGTAACTAATGATTGGCAACTTGAACTGGACAAAAAAATTGTGTCTGTGCTGTATTTCAGACTTGAGTAAGGCATTCGACAGGTCAACCACAAACTGCTCCTCCTCCCTGAAATCCTTAGGACTCGACTCAACCTCCATTAGATGGGTTAATAACTATCTCACGGAAGGACCCAGCAGGTGAAGGCTGAAGGAGACCTATCACCACTCAAATCTCTCCAAAGAGGAGTTCCCCAAGGATCCATCCTCTGCCCAATCCTATTGCCATCTGTATCAATAGCATCGACAATAACCTCACAAAGCCACTGTACACCTGTTTGCAGATGATACAGTATTGTATGTCAGCCACCCTCTCCTGCAACAGCATAGATAGAGCTACAAGCAGAATTCAACCTATTACAACACCAACTACTGGAAAAAAACTCCTGCTAAATGCAAAAAAAACAAAGGCAATGTTTTGTCCCCCAAACACAAGCCGGACACTCCTTCCCAAACAATCTCCCCACATATCCACTGTCCTTGGTGAAAATCTTGAATATGTTACAAAATTCAAATATCTGGGGGTCTGGGTAGACAGTAGACTCGACTACTTAGATCATCTGGAAGATCTGCTAAAAACTCTGTCAGAGGCTTGGGCTCTATTACAGAATAAAGCACTTTTTCACAAGTGATTCTAAAAGAAGCTGGTCCAGGCCACATTTCTATCAGTATTAGATTATGCAGATTTATATGGTCGTTGCCCCAACTCATATCTGAGCAAACTGGACACACTTTACCATAGAACCTTGAGGTTTATTACAGATCTTCCTCTCAGCACTCACCACTGCTCGCTTTATGCTGCACTTGGATGGACCTCGCTCCAATTTAGAAGAGACAGAATGCCACACTATGGACTTATACAGCGATATCAAAGATGCTACCAAATTACATCTCAGACTGCTTCACACAAATCACATCAAGTAAATATGCCCTAAGAAGTCTAAACTTCATCATGCTTAAAGTGCCCAAATTCAATTCTCGATATGGTAGATTTGCTATCAGCTATGTCTTATCTGCCCTATGGAATATGATGCAGAAGACCCTGAAAGTGAACAGATACATCTCATTTACATCCTTTAAATATCTGTATTCGAGGCTTATCAAAGAAAATGTAATTGTTTCCACAAACAGTAGAGTATTCCTAATCTTATCCATCTCCCTCCCCAGATAGCCAACTCACGGAAGGTATCCACCTTTACTAAGAGTCACCACCTCACACTCCATGCACCCTCCTTTCCATCCACCTCCCTTAATCCCTTGTCATATACCACAGCCCTATACCCCTGTTATACAAACCCCCAGTGCTGCCCTCCTGCCCTCTTCATAAGGCCCACAGTTTATCCGTTCCACAGTAAGGCCCCCACCATCTTCCTCCTCCCCACCAGCCAGGCACACCACTTCCTACCCCTCCCTCACCCCTTATTACCACTACACCTGAATTTAATGTATAGTCTGATTAGAATGTATCCTTAGACTGTGTGTATACTGAATACTCTATGTAGTATCCTAGAGTGTGTGTGTATATTGAATATTTTTATGTATCTATGTAATTGAACCTTGACCTTACCAGGTCCATCTTGCAAATGAGCTGTGCTCAACGATGTTCGCCTAGATAAATAAAGATTTGATTGATTGATTGACTGATAATTCGCCATTGAACTGGCAGCCAGTGCAGTCCAAGGAGGACAGAGTTATATGACTGGTCCTTGGCGTACCAGTCAAAAGCCTGGCTGCGCGTTCTGCACTATCTGCAAATGGTGGATATCTACTCCCAGTAGCCCTAGGTACAGGGCATTGCAGTGGTCCAAGCAGGAGGAATGGGCGTGACCAATGTTGAAGGTCATCATCAGGAACCAGATGCTTCACTCGGGCTATATTCCTCAGATGGTAAAGGAAGTTTTGACAGCGGCTGACACCTGATGTTTGAGGGTCAGACAGTTATCAAATATACACCCAAGTTCCGCACCCGGTCTTGAGGGTCGCCAACTGGGTCCCTAAGCCAAAGACCTGAAGGTGACCTAGTCAGCAAACCGCCCCTCGATGGCCTGGGTCCACAACCAACGCCTCAGGTTTTTCGGGGTTTAACCACAACCAGCTCACAGTCATCCAGTCCTGAATCTCAGTAAGACAGTTATTAAAGACCGGAACAACATCACCTTGGTCGGGCATGAAGGACATGTACAGCTGAGTATCATCTGCATAACAGTGAAAACTCAGGCCATACCACTAATGATCGGTCCCAATGGCTGCATATACACATAAATAACATGGGTGCTAAAATAGAGCCTGTGGAACCTCAAAGGATAAGGGGAGTGATGCCGAGGAAAAATCCCAGACACCACCCTCTGAGTCCTACCCTCGGAATGATCGAAACCAACTGAGGACTGAACCAGATAGTCCACAGATAAACTGCAGGTGCTCCAAAAGCACTCCATAATCAATGGTATCAAATGCCACAGAGAGATCAAGAAGGACCAAGATGGAGCGAGTCTTTCGATCTCTTGCTATTAGGAGGTCATTTAGTACTCTAACAAGGGCTGTCTCGGTACTATGTCTTCTCCTAAATCCAAACTGGACAGAGTCATAGACATTGTGGCTGGTCAAATGATCATCCAGTTGTAGCGCAACCACCTTCTCACTAACCTTACCCACAAAAGGCAGGTTAGAGACGGACCTGTAGTTAGCCAGACATTCCGGGTCTAGGAGGATTTTTTAGAAGGGGCCTGATCACGGCTTCCTTCAAGGGGTGAGGAAAGATCCCTCTCCAATGACAACCAGACTATCTCGGCAAGGATAGGGCCAATTTTATCCACACATCCTACTAAGAGGCGGGTGGGGCCCAGATCAGACTACAGTTGATCAGTCGCAGTGATTGGCTGATCATCACTATGTCATTGATTGTGGGCGGTCAAAGTCAGACCACACAAAACGGGTGTCTGACATATCCTGCTGACCACCACAACTCCTGTTTGAGAGAGTTAGAAGGAGGTCGGACCGATTGCGGCAACCTTATCCGCAAAGAATCGAGCAAACTCCTCACACGTTCCTGTGAAAATGCTCTCTCAGGCTGAAGACAGAGTGGATTGCACAGTCTGTCCACGGTCTGAAAGAGCTGGGCTGGTCGATTCTGCAGCAGCAATTTCCCTGGATAGGAATTCTGCCTTCTTACGGTAATTGTTGATTGATAAACACGATAGTGGTCCATCAAACTAAGCCTGTCACATTCCAGACCCGACCTCCGAACATCTCTCAAGCTTTCTTCCACTCTCCTCAACTCACTCAAAGTCTCATCAAACCAAGGAGACTTGGGGCGAAGGTGAGGGGTCAAACACGCACAGGAGCAATGGAATCTAGGGCCCCTACTATTGCCTTGTTATAGGCAGAACCAGGTCCCCAGGATCCATTCATTCATTTGCAAACTCGATAGATCCAGCACCGCCATTAGGTCTTCTGGGGTAACACCCTCAAAGGGCTGACCGACCATTTCCTCGAGGGGCCGACTCCACTGGGGCCAAGAACTGAACCCAATGGTGTGATGGTCAGACTCTCCGACTGGCTCCACCACCAAATCAGATATCTCCATCCCCAGGAGGAATACCAAGTCCAATGAATGAACATCTATATGGGTAGAGGAGGAAATAGCCTGTGTGAAGCCCAGCAAATTCATTAGCTGGAGGAAGTCTTGACCAACTATGTAGAGTTCATCGTCGACCCAGGCATTGAAATCCCCAGGATCAGCCATCTGAAGGATCCCAATGTCATATCGACCATGAAGTCTGTGACTTCCCAGGAAAACATTCCCATTACCTGGTGGATGGTAAATGAGAAGAATCCTGTACCCCACACCCTCACCCAAGATACATTCAAAGGAATTGGTAACTCCTACTGGTACCTCCATCAGGTTCAGTTCAATTCTAAAACAGATTGCCACCCCGCCTCCTGATCAATCTCAGACGTTGTATCACCAAGTACCCTACTGATATAGCTGAAGCCAAAACAGGGCCAGCATTATCATCCAGCCAGGTGTTCAGTGATGCATGCCAGGTCCGATTATCCGACAAGATCAGCTATTGTAGCAGTCTTGTTTTAATGGACCTGGCATTACATCTTACACCGTCTGAGTTGGATGAGTTGCCAGTGAAGACCGAGCTACCTGCCTGCTGCAGACAGAGCCCTTGGTAAGGGAATCAGGGCAAGGGGAACCCTTTCCTGAACCCATTTCACCCCAGGGCGTCTCTTTGTCCCCACTATCCCAATCCGGCCACTCTTTCCATTCCCTCCACTGACACATTGATCACTAAGACAAACAGAAAGATAGGAACCCTTAGGCACACTACAAAGTGTTTAAATAGGCAGCCCTGAAAACAGTAGTAGAACAGAATATTCTTCCATCATTAGAATACAGAAATGTAATTTATAGAGCTACAAACAAGAGGTTATTGGAGAAATTGGATAAGCTACAGTATAAAATGGCTAGGTTTGTACTGAGATGCAGTTTCAAAACACAAAACCAGGGAAGTGTACACAATGGGGGGTGAAATATTGACAACAGTAAAAATAGAAAGGGACCTGGGGTAATTATATCAGATGACCTAAAGGTGGGCAAGCAATGTGAGAAGGCAGTAAGGAAGGCTGGGGGGATACTGGGATGCATAGGAAGAGGCGTCAATAGGAGAAAACAGGAAGTTGTTATCCCTCTGTACAGACAGTTGGTGAGACCCCATCTGGAGTACTGTGTGCAGTTCTGGAGACTTATCTCCAGAAAGACATAGACAGAGTGGAGGCTGTCCAGAGGAGGGCAACAAAATGGTGCAGGGTCTGCACCAGAAGACATACTAAGAAAGACTAAAGGAGCTTAATATGTATACTCTTGAGGAAAGAGGGAGAGAGGGGACATGATAGAAACTTTCAAGTACCTCAAGGGAATCAACAAAGTCCAGGAGGGTAGCATCTTTCAGAAAAGAGATGCAAGAACAAGGGGCACAATTTGAAGATAGAGGGAGACGGCCTAGGGTAATGTGAGGAAGTATTTTTCACAGAGAGGGTTGTGGATGATGGAACAGCCTCCTGAGGAGGTCGTCGAGTCAAGAACAGTGGGGACTTAAGAATGCATGGGACAGGCATAAGGCAGTCCTAGGGCGGGTAAGAGGAAGTAAGCTGTTGGTTAACTAGGATCTGCAGCTTATCTGTTAGGTAGGAAAATGTGCAGACTAGGTGGGCCAAGCGGTCCTTATCTGCCCTCAGATTCTATGTTTCTATGTTTCACATCACTGTGAATTACTATCAAGGGGCCAATGCACAAAAGGGAAGGATGTCCGCCCATGTAGCTTTGCACCTGCTGACAGGTGCACACCAGCTGGTATTCACCAACAGCCCATACCTGTCTGCGGGCATGCCCTTGGAGTGCAGGTCCACACAGGACAGATGTGGTAGAGTCGCAGACCCAGACTGGCATCCAATGGGATGCTCTGTCTGGGTCCAGAGGATCCCTTGCACCCAATGGCATGGGTTTGGGTGTGAATGGTACCTGTGTGCACCCATATATGCTCAGCCATGCCCCATCATCCGCCATGCCCTCTGGCTCAGCTCATGGTACACAGCACCTCACAATGCACAGATGGACCCCTGCAGTAGATCCCCACCTCCTCCAGTATGCAACCACCCCTGCCAGATAGCGGTGCCCCAACCCTGTGGTGGCAAGAAGCATTCTGACCCTCCCCACACATCACTGCCCATCCACACTATAGAAATACCCCCAAGACCTCCATGCCCGTCCCTGATGGAGTAGACCCCCCACACACACACACCTCCATGCCCTATCTCCGGAGTAGTCTCCCCACCCCGATCCTGGTGCACCCTCAGCCCTCATTGTTAGTCAGTGTCCTCCCAAGAACCAACATCACCCCCGTCCCATCCCCCATACCTGCCAATTGGTGCTGGGTGCTGGACTGCCAGCAGTATAACCTCCTCATGCCTCCTCAGCCGCCGGACATCCAAGGGATGCTGGGAGCGCACTGCCTATTTATAGCGACGCACTCCCAGCATCACCGGATGGACAGCGACTGAGGGTGTGTGGTGGGCTGTGCCACTGGCAGTGCCATGCCACTGCACTGACTGGGAGGTACAGTGTTTGGGAAATGGTGCTTGTGGTGTTGCAGGGTGTGGGAGAACCACTGACCACCACTGATTGCCTGAGGGCCAGGATCAGGGGTTGAGGGCAGGCTGGTAGTGTTTTATGGGTGAGGGGTGTCTGCAATCCCAGGCTGGTGCCCCTTGTGTGTGTGTGTGTGTGTGTGTCGGGAGGGGTCTGCATTCCCAGGGACAGTGATGGGGCACAGCTGTGTGCTGGGGTGGACAGCAATGGACGGCCAGTGGGGACAGGGTGCTGGGGTCCTGTTGGAGGGGATGGTGGCTATCTGCCTGGACTGGGTGGTGGTCTGTGTGCATGGGGCACATACTTGAGTTACAGAAGGGTGCCCCTGCCATAACCTGCACCCTCTTCCACACTCCTGCGGGCAGCACTACATGCCTTGGTGCATAGCACGGAGTGCTGGCACATCTTCCGCCTGCCCCAACATTATGGTCCACGCGGCTTGGGGATCAGGGTGCATAGGGGCTGCATGCCCCAGTTTGTGCATCGCACATGGGGGCCATGGGTGTGAGGTGGCTACACACTGCAGATCCAGGCATGTAGGCACTCTACACATATGTGCATAGGCCCCAAGATTAGGATGGCAAACACTTACCCTAAGAAATAATAAAACTTGGACAAAACTCTTGCACAAACTATTGATTCATAACCCAGAACACTATGTTTAAAGAGTTGCATTTGGTAGAGAAGAGATTCAGCCGGTATTAACCAGATCTGTTCACATAAATAAAATTGGTCCTGGTTTATGTAAGACTAAATATGGAACAAAAACTTTGTAATTCCAGGCAGCTCAACCATGTAACAATCTACCTTTATTATGCATACAACCTTATCTCGAATGCTTTTGTCACTGCTTTGGAAAAATTGTTTTCCACTAGTTTGTAAATCGTTATGCTGCCTAGTAGATTTATGTGTACTTTACAGCTGCACAACTGTACATAGTTGTATATATGAAGTGATGTGTATTTTTGCAAGTATTGTATTTTTATTTTTTAATAACTTGCATGTAACCTCCCACAGGACTGTCTTGTAAACAGGGTTTTTCCTAACAACATGCTTTATCCTGTATAAAATACAATGTTATCTAAGTACAAAGTGGCATACCTTAATATAGATCAGCTTCACTTTGTTTAGCACTGTGCCTTGAAATGCAATGTTACCGTTGTTCTGCATCATCATTCTAATGCTGTTTTATTGTATTGTATTGTATTGTTCCTGATTGTGCTTGAAAATAGGCATCTTTATGCCTAGTGCACTTACACGGTGAACAAAACAAATAAATATTTCTTAAAATGGGAAACATATGCATTTTACATTGCAGACAAATAATGCTTAACAGATAACGAGTAGGTGGTTGGTGATGAAGTGTGCTGTAGGTACCGTGTGTGGGGTGGATTTTCTGAAATGTAAAATACTCACCTGCCTCATTGAAATTAAGACACCCTGAAATGGGAGTTTTCCTTGGTCTTGCATTCCATGTTGAAGCATATAGAAAGAGTGATGTGACTGGGCTGGCTTAAACGATATTAACTGTGTGTGTGTGTATGTGTGTGTGTCTCTCTCTCTCTCTCTCTCTCTCTCTCTCTCTCTCTCTCTCTCTCTCTCTCATCGATAACACTTAAGATGTCACAAAGGTAACCTGGCTACAACTGTGTTTTCTGGCAGGGCAGAACTAAGTAGGCCTTTCTCCAAAATCTTCCCTAAAGCATTAGATACTGGGAGGGAGCCCATAGTTGCCTTTCAACCTATTTACTGAACAGATTTCCAAATTTTAAATGACTCTCCAGCCCTCATTTGGTTCTATAAGGTAGCTGTTTCAGTGGATGTTTGTTTGAAAAGACTTACATAAGAAACAAGCATTTGTCAATGCAGAACATTTGCTTGTGTGTATGTGCTGTGCAGGTGTTTTGCACAGATAGTGCACAGATGCAGATGCTCTGTGCCAAGGGAGGACTCCATCCAAGGGGCCCTGCACTTCCATGCAGTGACAAATATCAAAAAATTCATGGGGCTGTCTGGTGGGCTGTGAAGGGCAGGCGCTGTGGCCTGTGCTTCCATGTGGCTGCAGACACAGATGCGAGAGCAAAAGAGTGCATCTGTCAACCAATGCACAAGGCACTCTGCCATCCACAGGTGGAGAAACAAGGGGCCCTATGCCAAGAGGACAGATGTCTTCACTATATGATAATAATAATAATAATTGTTATTTTATATGGCGCCTTTCAAATATCAAGGTGCCTTACATAAACAACAGTTAAAACAATTAAAAATCATTAAAAATATTCAACAAGACCAAGACATTATGGTACCTGGGCCCATGTGGACATCCTGCACCTTTTATTCCCTGGTTGGATGGGGATGTTGCATAACAGTGCCATTCTCCCACCCTACCCCATCCAGCTGGGTCACTGAGCTCACCTCCAGACTCAGCTCACTGGCATGGGATCACAAAGCATGGCCACTGGGTGAACACTGGCACTACATGCAAAGGTTGTTAAACAATTATAATTTTTTTTATTATTATTTTGACCCCAATTTTCAAGATACCTGTTTTATGAGTTGCCTTATAAATATGACATGTACCATTTATAGTATGTTGACTAAGATGTTATTTTGTACCACGGTGAGAAAACATGTCTAATCCATTATTTAAAAAATGACATGTGTCATGTTTATGAGGTGGAAAGTTTGGAGTCAAAATATTGAAAATTAGCAAGTTATGGAGTGAACCTTGAAAACTGTAATATTCAGTCATTACCTGGGCATTTACTGTATTTGAACACCACATTTTAGCATGCCCTTCTTGTTACCCCACCCTCATGAACCTAGAACATTTTCAAATCCTCGCCAAACGTCATTCTGCGCCACCCAAAAGTCATTCCATGCCACAGGTGTGAAAACACATTTTGGCCAGTATTTGAAAAGTGACAGCTGTCATGTTCATGAGGTGGTTTCAAAAATGACTAAGTTGAAAATTTGGGGGTCAAAATATTTAAAATTACCAAATCCCACCCAAAAGATAATTTGACAATGTGACCGCAAAATCACCTTTGGGCCTGAGTTATATAATTCCACCACCTTGGTCATTAGGGGGCCCCAAAAGGCCACATTGAAAAGCTGGGGCCAAAATATGCAAAATTACAAAGTTATGCATCAAAGTTCAAACCCCATTGAAATACATTGACCACACTTACCTTAGTTTCTCATATTGAAGCTGATGATTCCAACAGCAAGACATGTCTTTGATTGGAGAGTGGATCTTCCCGGGACATGTTTGGGTGAGTGAGGGTGTGTGGGGCGTGGGTCATGGGTGCCAAGTGGAGATTCAGGTGGGGTTGGTGTGTGTGTGGGGGGCAGATTGACTGAGACCATTTTCTGTTTTACAGGTTTAAAAAACATTGAGGATGGTTTTCTTTATTTCAGGGATGTTCTGACACTGGGACTGGGTACCCCACTGTCAGGCCTCAGGGGGAACTTGGGCAGGCAACCTGGAGGAGGGGTCCTGAGATGTGGTACTGGGGGTTATATTAAAATATATAGATTGGGAAGGGTGGGTGGGCAAGCCACCTGGAGTGGAGGGAACAAAGAAGCAGTACTGGGGCAGTCACCTAGGTCCACTTAATAGGTAGATGATAGACAGATACCTGTAGATTGCTGAGCCATTTTAGAGCTGAGGGAGACTGAAACCAAGACAGGCATCAACATTCCAAATGATGAAAGCTGATCAGTTGCTTTCTGATTGGCTTTATGCAAATGAAAGGATCAAAGCCCCTCTGATTGGGTGGCTTGGTCCTTTCAACTACTCAAAGTTTCTGCCTAGCAAGCAGCAGTGGGTGTGTTACTACCATAGTATGTGTGGTCATTGTTCACTGCCAAGCCCCTTCCAGCATGAGCTGCAATGGGCTCTCGGCAGTGACACACCTCAGAAATGCCATTTGGTGTAACAAATCACTTCTTGTGGGTATGCAAGCAAATGTAAAAACAAATTCTAGGTTCTAACTGAACTGCCTCAGTCTGCCTTAAGATTTGAAATTACCCAGGTTGGTCATTTTAAAATTAGTATCACCAATGAGTGAATTGGGAGACAGGGATTTAGCTAGATAATACCTGGATGACCCAGAGGCACAATAAAGGCATAGATTCAGAACTCTGATCACAAGCCAATGACATATCCGGAGCAGTGCTTGGACTTCTGAATACATTCAGTGACATAGACAAAACTCCAAATTCCTGACTCCATTAAAAGACTGGTATAGAGTGTTGTCCATCAAAACAAAACACATTTTTCATTCCATAACTAGTTATCATAGTAGCTATAAATTAAGGTTGGAAGGGACTCTAGGTTCATCCCCCACCTAATAAACAGGGATTTATCAGGATATAACCTTTGAGAAAAGGTGAGCATCTAAAGGGCAAGTGGCCTACTTGCTTGTACAATACCTGTGAAACATATGAAATAGTATGCTGTGCAACATGTACTAATTTATAGGAATTCCCTACCCTCCCTACTACCCAGGTACCCTGAGACTCTCTATTTGTCTCTGTATTAAGAGTAGAGGTTGATGGACTCCTGGCCAAACTGGCAGAGGTTCGAGAAGCTTCTGCACCACTGCAGAGGCCACCAGTCTGCTGCTGCTTCCCAAAGGATGCCTAGGCAGAGGCAGAGCAGTTGGACTTTTGTGGATTTGGGAGGGTGGGGGTGGTGGAAGGGCACTCCACACCACAACTTTAAACAATTGATTGAAGGCATGGTGCATTGAGGAGTGTCTTGGCTACACTGGGGACTGGGACCAGCCTGAAGGATATGGGCCTCTATAGTGGAAGATGGCATTTATCCTTCAGGGGGACCACAGTCCCTAGTGAGAAGTTTAAATGCTGCTCAGATGAGCATTTAGACTAGCTGGGGAGCTCTAATACTGAAGGAGGCAAAGACTGCTCCCAGATGATGAAGCAACAAGAAGGGAGGGCCCAAGAGGAAGAAGATCCCCAAGGGCAGGGGCAAAGGAAGACAGTGGTAGGGACACAATGAGGACAAGGGAGTGTAAATCAGGTAGCAAGAAGAGAAGAATAAAGGAGACAGCTAATGGAGAGGTAACAAGAGAAGTGGGGATCAGGGGAGCCAGGAAACAGCACTGGCAGGAGGGAGGTAAACAAAAGGCAGGCAGGGGGGAGGCATGAAGAGTCATGAGGCCAATGCAAGGAGTCTTGGCAAATAAGATTCCAGACCCAGAGGCCATCATGGAGGAGGCCAGCCTGGATTTGGTGACCATAATGGAGTCATAGTGCACTGACAGCCATAAATGTGGTGTGGCTATATCAGGTGTCTCTCGTTCAGGAGAGACAGTTAATGGAGATGGAGAGGAAGGATTTGTACTATATGTGAGGTTTACAGAAGTGCAGGGTCATCAGGAGGAAAGGAAGGACTGGAGGTACTATGTTATCCTAGAGACTTGTGCTGGGGCTGCTATCCATACAGGGGTGGTATACAGACCTCCAGCACAGGTAGAAGGTGGATAAGGCACTTGGGGAGGACATTATCTTGATGGCAAATAAGGGAAGGTGCTGCTAGTTGGCGACTTCAGTCTGCCAAATGTGGATTGGACACTTCCATCTGCAGCTTTTGGCAAAAAGGACCATCCTGAGTCTCTACAAGGGCCATTCTCAGGCAGTTAGTCCAAAAAAACCTAATGAGGATGGGGCAGTGCTGAGACCTGGTGCTTGCAAACAACTATTATAGGAATATAAATACATGGTTAAGCTATATAGATGACATATTGTATATTTGGACATATTTAGAACATGAGTTACATAGGTTCCAAGAAGAACTTAATAGATTGGATCCAAACTTAAAGTTTATATCACAAGAAGGAAATACCAGATTTGGATCTAATCATTAAATTGGAGGAAAGCAAAATAGAAACAACACTTTATCGAAACCTATCGATAGAAATACTTTATTACATTTTAACAGTTTTCATGAATCAAAATTTAAAGAAAATATACCTTACTTTCAAATGGTTATGGTAGAAAGAAACTGTAGTACCCAATCTGAACATGACAAATATGAAAAGACATGATGAATAGATCAGTTCAGTATCAGTATCAGGTCAGTATCAGTATCTCTGAGTAGATTCAGAGACAGAGGATATCATTTGAAGACACTTAAGAAGCCATCCCAGAAAATCAGAACCTAGAACAGAAGGAACTTCTAGTTGAGAAGGAACATGCTGGGAAGCAGGACAGAATGGTTTTGGCAGTGAGATTTAACCATAAACTAACACAGATTAGGAGGAATATTAATAAGCATTGGCATTTGCAGCAATGAATAACCCAAATATAAAAAGTGTACAAGAGAAACCGATAGTGGCAGCTAACAAAGTGGACAATCTAAAGAACAAACCAGTGAAGTCACAATTCAAAACTTTGGTGAACATGAGGGTCAGTTGTTATTGGGACCCCTACAGCCAGAGATGGCAGCATGCAGCAGGTGTTCAGTATATGGGCATACCAGTAGAAAGGCATATCTTCAACATCCACATACCAGGTCAAACATTATTTTAAAACACATAGATTGTAACACACAAGGGGTAGTATCGTTACAATGCCTGTGCAATCTTTTATATGGGACAAACAAATCAATACTAAAAACTAGAATCCAGGATCATATGGAGAAATTAGGAGACATGATGTAACATCTCCTGTAGCACTGCATTTTAACAGTGTGAGACACAGTGGAGCATCCCTGCGCTTCTTGGGAGTTGAAATAGTCCAACCACTAGAAAGGGAGGGACTATAAAGGAAACAACTGGTGGCAGAGATTAAGTAAATTTTTAATCTCAGTACATTGGATCCAAACATAGTCATAAATGTAGAAACCAACTGGAATGCCTGTAACTACTGGTATTCACTGGGTAATGGGAATTGGGTGGGCATCATGCCCAAAATAGAATTTTGAAAAGAAGGTTGTCAGAATAGAAAAATAGGGTATGAATTAAGGAGATTAAAAGGATAATATTGAAACGATTGTTGCTTATTAATCAATAATCCTTTGCCCAAATTGCCTTAATATATCTTAGTGCCCCCATCTCCTTACACTCCCCTTTACAAACAACCCCCCCATCATTAGTAGTGATAGAGAGTAGCTCTGTTTATATTAGAGAGATAAGAATAATTCACAAACAGAAATATAAGGAAATCACATACATATATTAAAATCTAAACATTTGTGATATTGTTTGATGAAATGCATAATGTTTAGCCCTCAAACCACCATTCTCTGCAATTCAGCCCATTTGTCCAGATTTCTGACATCCTCCAGGATGTACTTGGTTGCTTAGTAACCATACTACGTCACATGAGAGTCTGGAGAGACAATGTCACTCCAGTGGAATTACAAATAGGACAAAGAGGAAGGAGTTGCAAGTTTCTGGCATCCAACAGGGACCGCACTATTTTTGAAAGCATGGAAGAAGAGTGTTGCAGCACTAAGTGCTCACGGTAAACAAGTTAACTTATTTTGTAAGCAGGGAGCAAAAAGTATTTAAAATTAAACATATAAAGAAGATAATGGTTACATTCGCTTTATCTTTTTACAGAGTTGAAAAGGTGAACTCATATGTTTTTCAAAACAAAAGAACTGAAGTATAAAACTTACAGCTCAAAGGTAACTTAGTATTCCAGCTAAGGGGAAACAGATCCATTTGGGGACAGTAGAAAATAAGCACAAAATGGTGGAATGAGGCTGTACTGTTTGAATGGGAAGAATATTATAAATGTATATGATCTGATCCACAGTGATAATAGAATGTACTGTATTTGCTCCTAGCTGTTACAGGTGTGACTAAGATCAAAAGGAGAAAAGAAATGAAATATTGAGAGATGAGATTATAAGTATACACTGTATGGTTAAATATTTTCTAGAATCAACTAATATACATATTAGAAAAAAGATAAAGAGAAAACAAGAAAAAGAATAACTATAAATGTACTAAAACATATTTATATGTATATTGTTAAACAGAACTGACCCATGAACAAGCTCACGAGATGAGTGAAACGTAGGAGTAATAAAGTCATAATGAAGAATTAAAAAGTTGGTCTGGAAAACTGTTTTCTGAATAAGGTTGTTGGTGACTCCTAAAGTTTGAAGATTTTTGATTTGAAGCAGCACCTCAGGGAGCCCGAGGTTGTACTACTGTCACATGCCATAGACATTGTGTTTTTTTGCTTGTAAACAGAGACAGCATTGCAGACATCATTGTTGACAGGCCCTCAGGTACCCATGATCACTGTACAGTGTGGTTTAATATTAAGGTAGGAGCAGAGGCAAACTACGCAAGGATGAGGGTCCTGAATCTTGGGAGTAGGGATTTAGGAAATGAAACTGCCTCAGGAACTGCCTCGTGTGGGGGTGGGGGATGCCGGGGGTAGAGGACAGTAAGCAAAACTAAAGGAGGCATACTTAAGACAACCAGCCTCTGCGTGAAGGAAGAGAGCAAAAGCAAAAAGAACAAGAGACCATTATGGTACCCTAGGTAAGTGGCCCTGGTGAGGAATAAAAGGGTGGCATTCAGGGGATATAGGAAACACAGAGGAGGAAGACGAGAGGTGTAACAGGTAAAACAAAGGGAGTAAATGAGCAGTGAGGGTAAGAAGGGCACAGACAGAGAAAGGATAGCCAAGGGTAGCAAATGGGGATAAGATTTTGGTTAGTACATAAGTGAGATGAGGAATGCAAGGGGAGGAACAATAAGGATAAGGAGGCAGCAGAGGAGACTGTGCAGAAGAGAACCAAGAAAGGAGACATCCTAAACAGGTACTTCTGCTCCAGTCTTCACGGTGCAGGGAGGGATAGAGCACCAGTGATCAGCAGGAACAAAGGGAAGGGAAGGAAGTGGACTCAAGTCCATTTCTAGAGGAAAGAGTCCTGAAGGGTTGTGTAGTTCTGAAAATGGACAAGGCTATGGGACAGGGTCGGATACATCCAAGGGTACTGAAAGAACTCAGGGTGGTGCTGGCTGCCCTGCTGATGACCCTAATTCAACAGCTCTCTGGAATCAGGCGTAGTTCTGGATGACTGGAGGAGAGCAGATGTGGTCCTCAACATAAGGACAGCAGCAAAAAGAGGCTAATAACTAAAGGCTGATGAACCTCACCCAGTGGTGGAGAAATTAATGGAAACATAGTTAAAGGAAAGGTTTGTAGAGTATCTTGAATTCAATGGGCTGCAAGACCAAAGGCAACATGAATTCACAGGGGAGGTCTGCCAGATGAATCTGATTGATTTTGTCAACTGGTTACCACAGAAATAGATATGAGAGGATAGTGGACATGGTCTATCTGGACTTTAACAAGGCCTTCACCACTGTGCTGGACAGAAGATTGATTAAGAAATTGAGCAGCCTGGGGTAACATTAAAAGCAGTGAACTGGGTTAGAAACTGGTTAACGGACAGACAACAGAGGGATGGTTAATGGCACCCACACTAATGATGGAGAGTGACCAGTGGGATGCTGCAATGCTTAGTACTAGGACCAGTCCTCTTCAATGTCTTCATAAGTGTCATTGCAGATGAACTGGAAGGAAGGTATGCCTTTTGCAGAGGATACCAAAATCTGTAATAGGGTGGACAATACAGAAGGGATGGAAAGAATGCGTAGGGATCTTGAGAAATGTGAGGAGTGGTCAAGAGCATAGCAGTTGGGATTCAGTGCCAAATAGTGCAAAATCATGCACTTAGGGCATAGGAACCCAAGAACTACATATGAGGATGGTGGGGTACTGTCGGTTGTGGGAAGAGATTTAGGGGTTATCATATCTGATGACTTCAAAGTTACAGGGCAGTGTGACAAAGCAGTGGGTAGGACCAGTTGGAAGCTAGGATACATAGGGAGATGTATCTCCAGCAGGAGGAGGAAGGTGGTGTTGCCACAACATTGCTCACAGGTGAGACTCCACCTGGAGTATTGTATCCAGTTCTGAAGGTCACATCCCAGAAAGACATGGACAGGGAAGAGGCTGTCTAGAAAAGGGCAACTAAAGTGGTGCAGGTGTTGCAGCAAAGCAGTATAAAGAGAGACTGAATGATCTTAAAATGTACACCCTGGAAGACAGGAGAGTGACATGAGACATGACAGAGACCTACAAGTGCCTAATGGGGGTGAACAGGTGCAGGAGGGGCGTATCTTTCAAATGAGGAAGAGCACCAGAATCAGAGGGCATGCAATGAAGCTGGAGGAGGTGGAGAGTTTAGGAGGGTGTGAGAAGTACTACTTCAATGAAAGAGCGTTGGATGTCAGAAATGGATTGCCACCATAAGTGGTGAAGGCAAAAACAGTAGGGGCTTCAAGCATGCATGGGATAGACATAGGGGAATATTAGAAAATGGGCAGGGAAAAGGGTTTATTGCCAGAGACCAGTTAAGGCATGCAGAGACAGACTAGGCAGGGACCATCTGGACAGAGTAGGTGGGCCAAGTGATCTCTTTCTGCCTACAAATTCTATTTTTATATGTTTCTCTAATCCACCCAGCTTTTGTAGCCAGCTTTAATTTATGGCCAATCGAAAAATGTAGCAAAGCAATTGAATTACTCTTATTCAGTTTCTAACATCTGGATTATCCAAACTTTGTTTTAGTTCCCAAAACATATAGGAAGAGAGAAAATGCATACAGTATTAGTTAGATTACTTGACTAAGATTGGTATTGTCTATATTTTTTACTGGTGTATTGCTTAAGCTGATAATTAATGATATACAGTATTATGCAACATTTAGCCTCTTGTCCAGTCATAATACAAATTAACTACTATCAGCATTTGCACTGAAAGAATGAAAATTACATATTCACAGTCATTCTATTCTGGATAAAATTAATGGGATGATGGCATCACTGTCATTTTATGGAGAATAAAATTATGCAATAAGGCATGACACGGGCACATTCTGGGGGATAACAGTCCGCCTCAGGTGGGTTGAAGCATGAGGCGAAGTCAAGTACTTCCACCACCTGAGAAGGGCCATTAGCCCACCATAACGCACCTCCTGGAGTGCCATATTGTGATTATGAAATGGGTCCTTTTAGTAAATTGGATGTGTTTTTAAACATATTTTTTGTTGAGCTACTTTCAGATGGGCTGTTGTGCTGGGATAAAGGCCCAGCTGAAAGCACCTTTTGGCCAGTGAAGAGTCAGCATTCTTTCTCCCATTTCATGATGACTGTTACGATATAGTGGTGATTCTTTCCACTTGGGAAACAGTACCAACTTGTATAGGATGAGAGTACCAGGACAAGTGAAAGTTTAACAGTAGTCCTTTTATAAAAACAGAGCCCATTAAAGCATTAAGCAAATGTAGCATACTAGTGATAATATAACAGTGTGATCACAATCATCATTAACGATCTGATTGTCACGTGGTTTCAGTTTTATACTTTATCAACTCTACAGTCAGATTATTTCCTTCTATAGTGATTGCACCATCATATTATTGCTTCAATATGAAAAACAAACATTAAGTTATTTGCTAACCACATTTAGAACCAGCTAGTTTATTCAATATATATACTAATAGGGTGTTTTCACCTTTCTAGAAAATCATGGAGCCATTCAAATAAGTATTTATTATAAATCTGATTAAATCAACTTCTTTGACTGGGTCACAATGCACAGGAATAAGGACAGGCAGTGGACATAGTGGGCCCAATTCTTAAAGAACCCTTGGAGTAAGCGCAGTTGCCTTGCTCCAGGATTCGACAAACTGTCAGGTGCAACAGGGTCACTGCACCAGATTCTGCAAAATCAGGGTCCCGGTGCCAAAATCCCTGGGTTTGCTGCAGGTGTACAACAGCGCCAACCCATTGGGGCACCTATGGACATGCCACAGGGATTCGACTCCCCACCCACTGGTGCAACACAAGAAGGGCCAGCATTGGTGGGGATCTGCTTGTCATGAGGGGCCATGGGCTGGAGAGGTACAGGGGCACAGGGTGAGTTGGGGAGACAGCGAGGAAGTAAAAGATTGCTGTGGCACCAGGCGGGTGCATATGCCTCTTTATTTATTATGGTGCCATTCTCCTGTACAGCATAATTATACTGTAGACACATTATCAGACAGTACAACTGAAACACAGCCACTAGACAGTTTTGTGGTCTGCTGTGTTCCGCGTCAATATGATGCCATTTGTAAATAGCACTTGCCCTCTGTGGCTGTGTTTCAGTTGTACTGTTCAATAATGTACAGTATTCCTCTACAAAGAAGGTGGTGGATAAGTGGAACAGGCTACCAGAGATGCTGGTCTGCACCAGATCATTAAGGAATTCAGCTGAGGATGGGACAAACATATGGGGCTTGTAAGGACAGCAGGGAGGATGACATGGAGGGGGAAAGGAGGGGTAGGGACTGACCACTAGGGCATTTTCATCATACTGTAGGTAGGGGCAAGTAGACTAGATAGGTCAGTGGGCCTTTTCTGCAATAAGTCTCAATGGTTCTATACACAGTAAGCACATATTCTTTGTAGTATCAGAGGGTTAACTAGGGGAGCACTGACTTTTTCCTCTTACTGTTGAGTGATTCCTCATGCCCTACATACTGATGTATCACTTAGTTGCTCAAGAAGCCTTGGCAGTTCAAACGTTACCATACACAAAACAAAATGTATATTATCCTTAATTTTAGCTGACAGAGTTTTGTTTGTTTATTTATTTTATACTGAGTAACCAGTGAGCAAAATAATACATTTTCACTGGTATCCAGTTACAGTAATACAACAGAGTTGAAGCTGGCTTTGGTGCTTCTTATTTCCTGTAATTTATTTTTCTCCCTCTGGCCTTACATATGCAAGCCACCCTCCCTGACATGCCTAGGGGTCAAAATATTGCAGATGTACCGGGAAGGGGCCCTACTATATAGAGAACACTACCGAAACTGCACAGCAGATAAGGCAAGAAAAGTTTATCTCTACCTTAAGCCATCTTCAAACTGCTGTATCCCTGAGGTGCTTTCTAAAATTGCTGGGAGCACCCCACAGAACCCCACAGAAGGACCAGGACTTTCATTGCCTTTGGCCCTGAGCTCCCCAGGCCCCGAACCCCAGAAGGTGCAGGATCTTACATCAGCTAGTCCCTGGAAATATAAAATCATGGATTGATTGAAAAACTGAGGATTTTATATTTAATTTTCCCTATTTACAAATGAATCAAACTCACAATTTCTTCCCAAATGAAATCAATTTATTTCTCCTGGACCCAAATGATTTAGAGGGACACAGGGGTTCATCGCTTCTTCACACAAAACATTCCTGCTCCATGGGGCATAACTATTTTACACAGGCTGGCTACCACAGGAGGGAGACAGATTTTACAGGCAACATAACAAGGTTCACAAATTTGAAACTCAGATGATGTACCCAAAAATGAACTTTCTTTTCCCAAAGAAGCATAGGGCTCAAAATATCTCTGGCACTGGTAAGCACCTCTACTCGTTCTTTTTCCTCATGTTTTCCCTGGTCAGGCATCTCATTCAAACATGTGCAGAAGCAGACAGCCTGTCCCTCAACCTGGTCCCTGGATAACAGAAAACACTCAGGGAACCCAGGAATTTTCTCCTGACCAGACCACTGTTGCAATTGAAGCCGTGAAACTCCTCCAAACTCTCTCACTTGTGCAGCCCCCAAATTCCTCCCTCCAGAGCAAAGCCATGGCCTACATGGGCCTAAAGGCCTACTAACTTAATATAGGCCCTGGGGCCTGCCCCAGACATGGGCATGGCAGACCTACAGCGTACCCAGGCAGTCTCCACTCCCAGGATGCCCTCTGATGCCAAAAAGGATGGCCACTCAAGCCTCAAAATGTCCCCCTTCTTCACCTCCAGAGCTTGCTAAAAGCATCAGGCCAGATGCAGTCTTTCAGGGCCTGTCCTAAAGACCTGGGCCTGCCTGAATAGTGTGTGAACGGGCCCCAAGACCTGCCCCTCCAAACAGGCCCCTACACTGTGGAAGCTCTCCTGCCCCCTCAACCACCTGGGCTGCCCTGCCACACTGGAAAAGGAGAGGGCCACTGCCCTCCCTGTGGGAATCCTGCCATGACTCCCACAGCCCTGACAGCCCAGGAAACACCACCAAGGACTGAGATCCTCCCTAAGGCCCTACTACACCCTTCCCACCGGCACTCTCACCACCCTGCCCCAGGAAGCCCAACTCCCAAACGACACCACCAGGCTATCTAGCCCTCCTCCTCGGAGCACCAACACATTACCAATGCTACGTCGCTGCACTTGCTGATCCTGTCCTACTCACTTAGGCCCCCCTTACAGGCCCAAACCCAGACCGCCGAGTTCCTATCGGCTTGCCTCCCTTCCACTTCCCCAGCCAGAATCTTTCTAATTTCCGGTTCCTGCCCTATTTATAGCCCAAACAAATCTGCTCTCTGCTGTCACCACATGGCGACCAGCAGGAATTGCACCAAGAGCACTAACAACTCCCTAAGCTCTGGAGGAATTATTTATTTTTGTTTACTGGTGGGTGTGCTAGCCATAGCAATGACTATTTTCAGACATGACCCAGGAGGTTACAGGCAAAACAGTACAGTCACAAAGCACAGGGTGAGATAACACTAACAGGGCACAGTTTTGACTTTAACAGTAAGGTACACTTGCAATGAAATACAATAGAAGATACAGTTTTAACAGCAAGACAATTAAATTGCAACATCAAGAATACAGTTTGACACCAAGACATAATTCACTAGTGGATAAGGTAAATACCAACAAAGCACTTGTCATATAGAAAAGATAGTACAGGGCCAGTGTAAGTGCCAGCAGCAAAACAAAGACATAAGGGCCAGTAACAATCAATAAAATCAACTTTATAATTTGACAATACCAAGTGGTGAATGCCAGAGGTATGAGGACAGATCACAGCAGGAGCATTAGAGTGAGACCGTGAGGAAAGCTTGGGAGGAGCAGAAAGCAAGGCAGGGTGAGGTTATGTGCAGAAAAGGAGCAGAGAGTGTTAAGAGACCAGTATTAGGGAAGCAAGGAGCTCCTAATCAGGCAATTACATACAGGAGAGAACTGGGGGAATTAAAACATATGCAAGGGATAGGTTGACAAAGGTGAGATCTATACATTTTCTTAAAGAGGAATGGCTTGACGCAGACTGAAACACTAGGGAAGGGAGTTCCAAATTTAGGGGCAGCAAAAGAAAGCGCAGGTTCCTTTGAAGGTTTTACATCTTGGAATGTGAAGTAGGGATTTATCAATGAATCGTAGGCCAAAAGAGGATGACTGGGGAAGAAAAGGGAGGCAAGAGATACAGGGACATTGGTTCTAATGATGTTATCCACAAGCGAACCGAAGGATAGCAGCCTGAAGTGTGAGGGGAAGGCCAGTTTAGATCAGCATACAGATGACATCTATGTTTGAGTCGAGGGATGCTGAGGCATAGCAACAGATGATGTTGTATGTAGTGTCCCATCTGTGAAGTGATGCCTTTGAGGCATTTATATAAGTCACTACTCCATAGGTCAGAGAGGCAGCAGGATACCTCTGGCAACAGATAGTCTAGCTGAGGGTGTCAGGATGTGACTAGCCTTATAAGCCAGCCCGATTTTGGAGTTAACAGACTTGCATGTGGCCAGGATATGTTGGTCAAAGTCAAGGGAGCCATCAAGCAGGACCCCAAGGTATTTGAATGAGCTTACCTTCTTCAATAAAGAGCCATCAAGACAGGAGACCCTGAGTTGACTTTGAGCCATCCTAAGTTTAGCCATAGTACCAAAGACCATGGCCTGCATTTTTCCCACATTAAGTAGGAGCTTCTGCCTGGACAGCCAAGTCTGAATATCATGAAAGGCAGTAGAAAGATTAGGGTTTATCTCTGACATACACTTTGAGCTGTGGTACAGGACAAGGTCGTCTGCATACAGGAGAGATGAGTAGTGAGGGATGTCCTGAGTAATGTTGCTGATAAAAGTAAAAAAGGAGAGGACCCTGGATGGAGCCATGAGGAACACCTATGTTTATGGATGATTGATCAGATATGGCAGAGTTGAATTTAACGACTTGAGCTCTGTCAGTAAGGTAACTATTAAATCAGGTGACAGATTGAGGTGAAAAGCCAAGAGATGAGAGATTGAGAGCAGTAGAGGGTGATCAACCAGATCAAAGGCTTTGGGAGGTCAATGAATAAAGCTCCTGTCAGAAGTCCAATCCATGGCACATAGTATATTATTGGTAAACCTGAGTAGGGCAGTGGTAGTACTATGCCCTTTGCAGAAACTGTGCTGGTTAGGCGATAGCAACTTGTAGTTGGGAGAGATATTCATTGATTCAGGAGGCCACCAGTTTTTCCAGGATGTTACCTAAGACAGGGAGGATCACAAAGAGCCGATAATTAGAGATGTCTTTTTGTCCACTTTCGTGTATACAGGAGTGACTCTGGCAATTTTCCAAATACAAGGGACACAGCTTTGACTCAGGGACAGGGTATAAATATGCCACAGGGAGGCAATAAAGGGGCAGCTAGTTTCAGGAGCTGTGGCTTAATACCATCAGCACCAACACTGGTGTTGTCAGAGATTGAATTAAGTAGCTTTAGGACATCAGCTTTAGTGATGGCTTTAAAATAGAAAGGAGGGTGATCTGGGTTATGATGAGTCTGCATAGGGCAGGGGTTTGGTTGCATATTGGGGAAGGTGGAGGTAAGGCTATCTAGGTCTGTGAAGTGTATGTTAAAAGTTTGCAATGGTTGTCGGGTCGTTGCAATCCATGCCATCCAGGACCATATCATTGGCAGGGTGGGATTTTGGGTGCCCAGGAAGGTCTTCACATGCAACCAGAATTTTCTAGAGTCACCAGCAGCACCCAGTAAGAGGTTCTTAAGTAGGTCCTCTTAGTAATCTGATTTGTCTCTTACAGGACTTCCTCTGTGCTCTGCAAATATTATAGTCTGACAAGAGACCTGAGGTTTTATATTGTCTCCAACTTTTGTCCCTAGCCCAAAGTAGGGCAAGTAGATCTTTATGCAGCCATTTGGTTTGCTGTCCTCTAACATGTCGAGTAATAAGGGGGTATGTCTGTCCTGTATTTCTCCAATCCTGTTAAGGAAGTAATCAAGGGTTGTCTGAGTGTTCTGAGAAGAGTAGAGGGAGGACCAGTCAATTAAGGAGATCTCATGTAGGAACTTGGCTTGATCCAGATCTGCAAAGTTTCTAAAGGTAATATATTTACAGTAGGTGGTGGGAAGGGGTGCTGACGGGCTCCAGGAGCAATAAATGGGGAGTGGTCACTTATGGTGTCTGCTGGGGTACCTGCAGATTTGATCCTGTCAGTGCAATTAATTAGTATCCAGTAGAGATGCAGCGAAATAAAATTTCATCGCTAAATTGCTAAAATCGGCAAATTTGTTGGGCAAAATGTTTTGTGAAAGTGCGGTGAATTTCGCTCAAATTTCTCTGTCTGCCGCCACTGGCCACAACCATAGATTGAACCACCCACCCCCACTCAGAAGTTTCCTATACCCCCATTTGTTTTATTAAAAAAAATCACCCTCCTCAACTAGCCATAAGCATTAAATAAGCAACCCACCAAGTTACCTTGCGCCTCCGTTGTTTGTTTAAAAAACACTCTCTACTCCCTGATGTCTAGTGGACCCCCCACCCCATCATTAAAGAGCAGTACCCCCAGTATCCCGATTAGGCCACCGGCACAGCCCTCCACTCACCTCCATGGCTGGCAGCCTGACTGAGCGTGACTCAGCTCTTGAATGAACGAGTACTTTTACGTGCTCATTCATTCAAACTTTTAGTGGTTCCTCCTACATGAGATCTCCTTAATTGACTGGTCCTCCTCTACTCTTCATTCAAGCTTTTCATTCTTTCTTCTGGGGAGTTGGGTGGTGCTGCTCTCTAATGATGGGGTGGGGTGGGTGTCCACTAGACACCAGGGAGTGAAGGGTATATATATTTTTTAAACAAAACAAGGGAGGCGGCAGGTTAACGTATGGGGATTGCTTATTTAACAAGATCAGATGTACAGCATATGACATTGTGATCTTCAAGACTGCTCCTATAACTGTCAAAGAAAGATAGTCAGGATCGGGCAAACAACAAAAGAAATTGGCACAATAACAACACCGCTATGTAAAGCATACACACCAGCTGGACAGCTACGCCAAAGAAGACACAGACTGTCAGATTCCAAAGTGACACGCCTGTGCCTGAACCATGAGATGATATAACGATCAGTGCATGAGATGTCACCCATTGAATGGCAGTGCAGGATGTTGAAAGCTTAGACACACATCAACTGCCATGACAGGTGAAATATTGCGGAACCCAGATTTAAGTTACAACACATGACGACAATGGGATAATTGTTCATAATAATGAAACACCAACTACAATCATGCTAACAGTTCTTTGGCACAGTATTTTAGGTCAAAATAATTCCTGTCCCTTTAATGTTTATGGCAAGTGATGTCGGTGGAGGGGGCACTAGACACCAGGGAGAAGAACTCTACAGTTTTGCATGATGAGGTGAATTACTCCAACAGGTGGCAAAATTTTGGCGCTAGTTGAGAAATTTCACCAGTGGGGTGAAATTTCATCCAGGAAATTTCACCGCTTGGGGCAAATTTCGCGCCAAGCCAAAAGGTGAAATTTTGCATTTTGCCCAGTGAAACATTTCACAAAATGCGCTAATTATGTTACATATTTTGCTGGGTGAAATTTTCCAGTTTCACATCTCTAGTATCCAGTCAGTCAGTGTACTAGAGTTTGAAGTGGCTGAGGCTCTAATGGGGCAGTTTATTATTTGATGTAAATTATGTCCTTGTACCAGGAGAGAAGAGTGTTTTGTGCATTGCCAATCCACTTCAAATTAAGGTCACCAGGATAGGAACCTCATAGTTGCCAATAGCAATGGAAACCTTTACAAGCAATTCTTCAAGGTCTGCGATACCACTTTTGGTGGGTTGTAGGCAAATGATATGCAGTATTTTGGCACCCAGGAGGAGAGATGTATGAAGGATTCACCGGAGGAGAGGGTTATGGTAGAGGCTACAGAAAGGTTAAGATGAGATTTATAAAGATTGCAACCCCGCCACTCTTAGGGGTTGCCTGTCACATCTAAGTAAATTATAGCCTAAGAGGGTGCACGATACGTCAGGGATGGAAGGCTTGAGCCATGTTTCAGACAGGCTGAGAACACTGGGGCAATAGAGATTTACCCAGGTCTCCAATTCAGGCATATGACAGGACAGGCTTCTAATGTTGATATGAGCAACACGCAGACCCCTAGCATTAGCCCAGGTATCATCAGAGTAAAAGTTTTGTGCCACAGGACCCAGATTTAGTTCAATACCACCTGATAGGATTAGAGCAATAAATAGTAGGTACCATAGCTTTCTATGTTAGAAGGGGTAGGAGGATTAAATAATAGCCATCATTTTTCTTAAAACTGAAAAGACCCAGATAGATCTCAGCTCTGGGGAGTGGGAGAGGTGTAAGATCAAGGCTCTTAGTTGGTGTGCATAGCATGTTGGAGAATATAAAATCAGTTTGAGTGAGCAATGTAGCGTTTGAGGCAGGTGGAGCAAATGTCAGGGAGAAACAGGCTGCTAGGAGCAGTGTCAAGTCAAAGATTGCTAGTGATAGTATTGTATAGGCCATATTTTGTCACAGAGTAGGAAGCAATCAATAAGAGGTAAGGTACTATAGTGGAGGTTTGAAGAGAGGATGAGAGAAACAGAACTTCGTTAACTGTGGAGTCAGAGAAAACATTCAGTTGAAGTAGCAGTGGGACCATGCCCCATACGATCGATGAGTACTAGGAGCAAGAGGTAATGTAGGCTACTACTTGGCACTTGACAATCTGTCAATTTTAAAAGAGACAAAAAGAATGAGAAATGCAAGGTCCAGTAACAGGCAGTACCAAGATTGCCAGAGAAAGTATTCCATTAGCACCACAGAGGAGCTAGCAGAAGAGTGTGGACAGAGGTAGCAGATTAACGATAGGCACCTCTTAGCGGGGCACATTATAACGCCTAATGGGAAACTCGGTGATGTGTTTTGGAGCACCTCTTCTATTACACGTGTTGACAGTTAAGCTATATATGTAAAGCTAGCTAAGGGTGGGAGGGTATTGGGGGGTCAGAGGACAGCAGTGCAGTGGCTGCAGGGAAAATCCTTCTACTGTGGTAAGCGCTGAGCTGTGTACCGCTTTAACCCCCTAGCTTAAGCTTAAAATCATACTATGGTAAGCTGTAAAATCTCAATAAGCCTGCAATTGAGGAAATACCAAACAGTGGTTTCCTTTCTTAACTACCAAACAGTGGTTTTTCTTAAATACCAAACACTGGTTCTTTCTTAAAGATAACTGCAGTGTTCTAGCGAATTAATGTAGAGGACTGTCCAAGGCATATTGAGCAGGCACCGCCCAAGTCATAAAGTTGTAAAATGAAAAAAAATTGTCCGCCCTTAAATTCAGCTAGGCTCACTAGCAAGAAATAATTGATTTGGAGCCATGTAAGTTTAGTAGCAATAGCTGACAGGGCTCTTCATAGCAAAATGGCACCAGATTCAAAATCCAGGACAAAGGAAGAAAATGCACGTCTCAGCGGCATCCTGGGCATACCTTAGTCAAGGCAGGTGTGCAGGGGAGCAGCTCTGTGGGTGGCCCTGCCTAAAGTTTAGTCGAGATGGGCATGCAGGGGAGCAGCTCGGCGTTCCTGCCTAAAGCTTAGTCGAGGTTGGGTGTGCAGGGAGCAGCTCTGCAGGAGGGGGTTCTTGAAGGGAGCATAAGCCTCGCTCAAAAGAAAGGAGGCTTACACATGCATTAGCAGGAAAACATTCACATTATAATCAATTCATCATTAATACATATTGGCTCATCATCATCACTGATGCCAAAGTGACTTTCTCAGGAACCAGTATAACCAGCAAGGAAACCAAGATTAACTTCCACAAATGTAAGATATTCAACATCTTCAAGCAACAAACAGTTGTTCAGATCAGAAGTAACACTATTCAGCTATGCTGAAGATTCTCTAAGATTAGACACTGGTCAGAGGGTAACTTAAGTATGAAATGGGAATAGTGCTTATATGCTAGCAGGATTTTCTCTTACTTTGACAGTATTTCAAAGGGTAATCGTGTATGCTAAGTTTCTAGGGCCTTTTAGATAGTCTGACCTTGGTTAACACTGGAAGAACTAATGCCTTTATCAATGTCATGAAGCCCTCACCATATGTCACCACCTTCATCTTTTCCTTTGGATAGTTTTCTTGCTGTTAGTGAGGTTTGAGAGTATGTATGCTCAACAGACTGGGAAATACTAAACAGTATCCACCATTTCATCTAACATATTTTCAATGAGTAGGTCTGCTGTTGTCTGTGATGCCAGAGTGAGAATGAATACCAATATAGCCTAGATAGACAAGTTCCACTGCATTATGACAGCAGGGCTCTGTTGGTAGCACATCTGCCTCTGGGCCAGAAGGTTGTGGGTTCTTGTCCCACACCAAGATTTAGCTCATACCTCAAATGTTGGCACCCAAAGATAGTACTGGGGGATGCAGTACTGCTGAGGTGTTCTGTCCATCAAGATGAGACATTAGTTCAGGGTCCCTTCTGCCCATCTCTGGTGAATGTCCATGTGGGAGTATGTGACAGAGTTGCATAAGGCCCTGTCCCATTTGTTACACAGAAAGAATTAAAAGCAAGGATCTGTTCTATACTCTCCTTTTCTGTCCCTTGTCTGTCTGATTGCACAGTCAAATTTTCTTGTGAGATCTAGGAACTGATCACTCTGACGGTCTCACGATTCTCCTGCTCTCACTATCTCCCTGCCTTTGCTTGTTGTTTCTATTTTTTCTTCCTTCCATATCTGTGACTATATAAATGTGTGTAAATCTGTATGTGAAACTGGGATCCCTTGGTTTGAAAATGTGACAGTTAATATTGTTGACATGATTGCAAAAGCTATTTGGAACTCAGAGGGTTAACCTTGAGATGCTGGGGGCACAGCTAGCAGCCGAGCTGTGTGCAGCATAATTTTGCAGCTCCATGATCTCTACTTATTAACTGCAATTATTTGGGGTGAAAAGTTGTTAAATCCACCCAAGAAAGACATTTTCAGCTGTGCTACAATTTTCCAATCATTCAGATACCAGAAACAATAGTGCTGGATAAAATGGGGCATCCAAAACAGCAAAAGGAGGTGAAGGCACTAGACAGAAAGAAAGGCTCCCAGGCCCAAGTAAGAATGGTGATCCTCCGTGACAAATCCAGGCCAGCTGACCAATGTGATTTTGTTGAAGGCCATTCAAGCCATAGATAAAAAATGGAGGACTTCTAAACCGTTGGTGGTTTATACTAAACAGCAGGTGGTTTATACTAAACTGCAGGTGATGGACTAAGAAGCTAAAGGAGCTACAAAATCAATGGACAAGGCAATGGCGATGGCAGCGGGTCTTGTCAAGGAGAACACTCTTTTTGGCACCGATTAGAAAATTTGAAGAATGGGGCATGGGTGTCCCTCATTCATATCCTTGGCTTACCAGAAGATGAAGAAGGAGAGGCATCTGCTGATTTCTACAACAGTGGCTCCCAGAAATCCTACAGATAGATTACCCGCTTGCTATACAGCGTGCATGTCAGGTATCTCCTTGTGGAGCTCACCTACAGAATACAGCAGCACATTCTATGGCCTGCACAATATTGGACGCCTTAGGATCTGTTAAAGAGCAGAACATTGTGACTCAGGAGGCTACAAAAGCCCACTCCGTTGGCATGACTCACCTATCCATATATTTCCAGACCTCAGCTTCGCCATATGCCACTGGTGCAAAGGTTTAGATGTCATTCGCTCAAGCTCCATCAACTCAGAGTACATCATATTTTATTGGTGCTGGCTAGCCTGAAAATTGTGTATAGCTATAAAACATTTCATTTCTCTGACCCAGAAGAACGGGAAATTGCTGGCAAAAGCTGAGCAGGACTGTTCAGGCCATGACTCAGACCCAGAGTTGGAAACTGAGGGAAACCCATGAAGTTCGGATGACTGAGGCTGTTTAGGCTGAAGATTTGAGAGCGAGAGCGTGCAGGCTATATTTGGAACATTAAAATTATTATATGCCTCGATATCTCTATACCCGTGGACAATCTCTGTTTGGGTTAACCTACTGTAATGTAGCCAGGTTTGACATACTTTATGGGGTTTTTGTTAAAACCATAAAGAGATGTCCTGGTTAGTTGGGGTTAGCGTGATATGGGCTCTATGATGCAGCTCTTTTCATTGTTTTGAAGCCCCGAGGTAGCGCTAGTGATGAAATGCTTATAAGTTTATGGGAGTTATTTGTTGTCTCTCTGAGTTGGTATGGGGAAAGCTAACTATTTGTTTTATAAGTTGATAGCACTGTTTTAATAGAGAATGTTAAACACTAAGGCGGGTGGGTGGACAGTTTCCTTCCCTGCCGAAGTTGACAAAAGTGATAGATCACATGGCTATAATATGAAGAGTTGGTAAGGATATCGGGAAGATACACTTTTTAAAAGAGGGCCTTTCTAGAAATGTTACTTTAACTCGTCAGGCAGTTCCTACCATGGCAGCAGTAGCCTACTAATTATTATTATTTATTGGTTCTTAAATGATTGTAAATAACCTTCCAATGTTTTATCAGTTGTAGGTGCTAAGCTGCAGTACTGTTAGAATGTTGATGTCTATATTAATGTACTGCCTTATGGGAAATACTTATATTGACTGACTTTTTATTAAATCAATAAATATAAGTTTAAAAACCTTGAGATGCTGAACTAATTTGTAGAACTGTCAACAGGAGATTAGTTCTGGGACACACTGTTATATTTTGTTGCACCTGCAAGTAAATAAACTTACAATTTCTGGTCTTTTAATGAGTTTAGGATGCAAAAATGAATTGCAAGGCAAAGACTTTCATAAAAGGAAAGCAAATTTTGTTGAGAGAGAGCAAGGCTGAAACTTAGAATTAGAGATACCCCTGGAGGAAGGACTTTGTATTACTTGAACTGCCTGTGTTAAAAACCATTCTGTACAGTTTATTATTGTTACTGGAAATAATAAATGCTACTTGCACATCTTATAACCAGGGATTAAATTGAAAATGTTTAGGAGGTGGAACTGTAATCTCTAGATTTGTAGGAGGTGGCACTGTCATCTCTATGGTTGCATTATGGTGCTCTCTATGGTTGCATTTCTTAAGATCAGAATTAATTGACTTATTTATGATATGTGATTGGATTCTTTGAGCTTTTTCATATGTTGTTTCAATGTATTTTGCACGGATTGCTTTTTCACTTCTCACATGTATCACTACCAGTGTTGTTAGACTTGGCTGTTTTATACACCCTAATCTCAGTTACCAATAAGAAATAAATTTGATATATAAAAACATATATAATTTTCTCATACTTATGGTATATGAGCTTGTGGGTTCTAAAGAAGTACTCTCATATGTTTGATAATATTAAGGGTGTACTGAATCTCTAAGACATAGCTGTATGCAGTAGAAGTGTAATTTTTCTATCAAGTATATTGAGATGTACTACGTAAGGTCTATTTTAAAGTATAATTTTTCTATTTACAGCAATGATTTATTCATTTTCAGAAGTCAATCTTGGGTTAAACTGTTCAATTGAGTTTACTGATCAAGCAGAGTGCCAAGTAATGTGTTGTAGCAGGCAATGTTAGCTCTTATGATTGATTTAAATCAGAGCAATTGTTACAGCTTAGATACAGTACGTAGTTGGCTGCCTGATTTGGAAGACTATTACAGATCATATGTAATATGTGGCAATTGTTAGCCATATCCCATTTAGGTAGCTCTGACCAATCATTGCTGTGGATGGAAGAAATCAATCTAACAAGTCACTCTGCAGCTCCATTTTGCCTTGCTAACAAGACTAGAAATGCACTATGTTTAACTTACTTAGTAATTCTATAACCAGCACTAGCAGTTTTCATAGCACTTCCTATTAATTAGGGACAAATATTGGTAACTGATTATTAGGGTATTTAAATGAAAGTGTAGTGAAGCAACCCTCCCCACGAAGCCACTTTGGGTGGCAATATGCAGAGGCTGCTTTGTTCACATTCCTATGTTGCACCAATAAACCAGATTAATTATTTTCTCAGACTTAGTGTGCTCTGTTTCCTTTGGTTTTGGCTGTTTACGGTGCACAGCAGCACCTTAGGGAGTTGGGGTGCTCTCACTTTCTTTGCACAATCTGTTTCATCACATCTGCCTGATCTCAACAACAGGAAGTTATTTCTAAGACAATCTCTCCTCCCAGCCTTGAAATACATGAGTGAAGTACGGCCAGTGGCCAGCAGCTAACCCTGGTAATTTTCTTAGCAGCCCTCCCTAATGGGCAGACACCAGTTCCAGACCAGTAAGTGAATGGGAACCTTCACACATGAATGACTTGGCCAGGGCATCACTGCTTAGTCTATGGCATGGTACTTAGGTGGCAGCACAAAGACCAGTTCTTCCTGCCAGTTTCATGGTCCCCACTTTCTCCCCACCCGATACCTCCCAAAACCAACTTTTTCTGCTGCAGTGTCTTCATATCTCCTGGCCGCAGCTGGGTGCACTTGCATTTTCCAGTTTACAGTCCTGCAGTCCCAACTCATTCCCATCCAAACACCCCACCTAACGTAACCTACCAATAATGTCTGTGACCCTGCCAACACTGATGATCACCACTCCTTGACATGTCCATTTTTTCATGCCAGCAACAAACCAGCCATGTGTGCATCCCTCTGGCCTGGGGAAAATATGGTGTTCTGGAAAAATGAAACACCCTGTGAAACCACTAGTCCTCCTGATTCTCTGACGCTGTTTTTGTGTGAGACAGTGCTGGTTCCCCAGGGTTTTACACCACTTGGCCACCACAACCTCAGGCCATGAGTCCAACTCTACAGGGTAAATGGCTGGGCTGGGGTGGTGAGGAGAATCATTCTGTTACCCGGGTCAATACTGCCTGTAACTCGGTGGTACTTGTGCCGACCTGAGTGAGCATGGGGAGGAGTCAGTGCAGAGGGCAACTCCCACCCCAATACAAGTCCTCTAGTCTCAAGTCTCAGTGGCGAGCCAGTAGGTGTGTGTGGATATGCACTGGACTGGACTACTGGAAGTTAGTGGATGCTTGATGGTGGTCAGGGAGACTCAGGAGGATATAAATGGACAAATGGAGGACACTGTCTAGTACACATGGATTTTGGATTATAGAAGTCAGGGAGTCTGGAAAGGTTAGTCAAGCCTAGGAAGGGACTCAGCAGCCGATTGGAGCCAGGCACTGAACAGTGAAAAATGAGTCTATCTTCAGCCCCTCCACCTGTCTGACAACCACATGGTGTCCAGAGCAGCAGACCAGTTAGACAATCCATGTAAGAAATGGGGAGGGGAGCTTTGTGGCCTGTGTTGCTGTTGCTCTATGAAATGTGTGGAATGGCTGCTGCACTTAGTTACTAATGCCCAATACCTACACATACAGTGGTTTCAGTATCTGTTGGACATGGAATTGGAACTTCCCATTCCAGTTCCGATTCTGACCTTAAATGAAACCATAACCATAACAGGAATCAAGACTTCTGATAATCCAACAGATCCCCAACCTGTTTTACCAGAGGTGAGGCACAGTCAGTTGGAGGTTATCCAGTCATTAATCTTACCAAGGCACTGCCCTAACACTGAGGTGGAGTGTCCCTTATCAGGAGGGCAGGACAGATGAGGCTGAGTATCATCAGGCTAGCATTGAAGCTCAGCACCACACCATCTAATGATCTCACCAAAGGCAACATACAGGACAAACAGCATGGTGGAAAGGATCGAGGCTTGAGGAACTCCACAGGTAAGTGTAGCCACGTCAGAGATGAAATCACCTAAAGCCACCTACTGTGCTGTCCCAGTAATGTAGGACTTGGCCCAGAGAAAAACAGTGCCAGTAAGTCTCATATAGTTCTTCAGGAGATCCAACAACACCCCATAGTCAAATGCCACTGCAAGATCCAAGAGGACCAAGATGAAACACAGCACTTGATCCCACGCCATGAGGACATCATGTGACACATTGGCCAGAGTAGTCTTCATACTATGACAGGGCTTGAAACATGACTGGATAGGCTTGTAGATGTTACATTGTTCCATGTGAGCGCTGATCTGCACCTCCAGCACCTTCTCGACTACCTTCCCTAAAACAAGAAGGTAAAAGAGAAGGTTCAAGATTGGCCTGTAATTCACCAGATTCTCAGGGTCAAGAGATGTTTTTTCAGGAGGAGTTTAACCACCACTCTCTTAAGGGCGATGGGAAAAATCCCTTCCATCAAGGAGCATCTGACAATGTCTGTAAAAGCTGGCTCCAGGGATTCCAGTCAGTCCAATAGTAACCATGTAGGTCAAGGGTCCAACATACAGCAGGTCGAGGCAAACCTCAGATCACCCAGAGCCCTCCTGTTCTACAGCTGGGTGAAACTCCACAGGTAGTCAGATCATCAGTGCCCCTCACCAGTTGACCACCACTGCACCAAGATAGACCACTTGAGGAAATACCAATCCAGTTACAGAACATTTGATCAAGAATGAATCTGCTACCTCCTCACATTGTTTAGTGAAAAGGCTCAAACAGAACATAAACAGGAGAGGTGAATCAACTATTTACAGTGTGAAAGAGCTGAGCTGGCCAATTTTCCAGCAAAATTCATCCTGAACAGGAACTGTGTTTTTCAAGGAGACTGCCTGCTGATCATACCTCTCAACCTTTTGTTACTGAAATGAGAAACACTGACCCCATGAGGAAGGGAAGGGAAATTGTTTAACCAGGAGAGGCACATTAAGCTGAAGCTTGTTTCCAGGTGCGACCTGGGAGTACAAGAAAGTTAAGTGGCTTGCTCAGGGTCACACAGTATTCAAGTGGGGGGCTATGGATTCAAATCCAGGTCTCCAGGTTTGCAGCTCAGAGACTTAAACCACTGTGCTATACTGCCTCCCAAATGAGGATATAGCCTCAAACATGGAGATACAAGCTCAGAACACTGTGAAAACCATTGCATGTACTTATACAAAGTGTGTTTTGATTAAACATCTTAGAATAGTATGAATTTCTGCTTTAATTTCTGAATTTACAGCACATTCTCTGTGTAGGCAGCACTTTCTCTATGAGGGACAGATGCCAGACAGGCCAATTTTGAGTGGTAAAATTAGGGATGTCCCTCGTAATCAGGGACAGTTGAGAGGTATGCTGCTGATATTCACAGTAATGATTCCTCAATGCCAATTTATCTTGCCTGGACTAGTTGCAACTTCCTTCCCTTAGTCTTCAACCAACTCATAAAGCATTTATAAATGTTTGTGGTCATACAAAGACTTTTTTGAACAATGACTGTGGTTGTGGGTGGGTGCTTATGCTTTGCTGAGCCCTATAGTAACACATGATTGGCTTGCTATGTTGCTATAGAAGTGTGCATCTGGTTTCATTCATGTGATGGTGAATGATCCAAGATGACAGGGCTTACAGTGGCTGGTCACTGTGGTGAAGGATAGTTTTCATTACTGGGCCTCACCCATTGATCAGACATCACTTAGAACACAAGCCTCATACAACCTATGGATATGAGTTTATTAAAAATCTCAAGGAACTTACCGTGCTCTGATGTACACCAGGATTGTTGGTATAATTGATGAGGGCTCTGCAAAGGTACAGCAGTAGCCAAAACTGTGAATCTGTTTGAAGCAATTTATATGCTAATCCTGGAACACTGTCAAAGCCATCACCATCAATGACTGATTTAAAAAGATGGCTTTGTATCTAATACTGAGCACCACATTGATGGTCCTCCATGAAACACAATCAGAGATAGCAGATGTAGAAATGCCCAAATATGTGACGTCTGAGGAGTTTGAGTATATGGAACAAGTTGCTAGGGGGTCTCTTAGAAGCTGACATCTGTGAGTCTGTAAAATGAATGCACCTGGACAATTTGGATGCTGAGGCATTCAAGCAGAAGACAAGCCTCACTTGTGCTGGTCACAGACAAAGAAGCCCTTATTCACCTATGCTCCCTGATGTATTGGTGCACTCAGAACATGGAAATTAATAAATAGCGTAAGCTGCAAAGCCTGGAAGAGGCACTGACACATACTGTAAGATGCGCCTGAGTTTAAGCAGAAAAATATCAGACTTTTCAAATACAAACTTTTTCCCATATACAGTACATAATCAGAACATACTGTGGCTTTCATGTATTGACACAGTTGGTGTTTTCGTTTTGTGTAACTTCTAGCACTTTATTAAATTTTTGGTATTTCTAGGATATTTCTGTTATTTAGATTAAGGCAGTAAAGAAAAGTAGACTAATATAATGCAGTGTTACACTGGGGTGCTAAATAAAACAGATTGTGCAGCATACAAACATGACTCATCATTTTTCAGTCATTGCAAACACTCATCTTCCGATAATCGAGACAGCCACTTAGTAGGAATGAATCAGGATCCACAGGACCATCCCTATTAAGCGAGGTTCTTCTGTATCCTTTGAGGTGAGTGGAAGGAGTGTGGGGGCACCAGAGGGTGGTCGGGTGGGGTCTATCATTATTGTTTTAAGGGTCAGGTGGGGAGGAGGGTGGGTGGCTGTGATGTGCACTGCAGCTACAAATTGGACATTGGGTGGGGTTACACCTGACTTTAAAGTGTCTGTTGAAGCTCAAACTTACTGCAAAGAACAAACTGCAACTCCATTTAGGACCTGGAAACCTGATTAAGGCATAATACTGCAGAGCACTGGGTAAGAAGGGAGATACACTTTCTACAAAAAGTTTTATGTTTATTTTTCCTTACTGGCATTAAGCAGAAATTGCAGGATTCCTTTAAAAGGTAGTAATTTTATAACCAGAGTGAGTGAGATACAACTGAATTTGCTTGAGCTGGGGTTGAGACCTAGGATTTGGAAGGATATTTTTGTAACATTTTAAGTGTCCTGTGGCTGAGGAGTAAGTTCATTTTATCCTGGACTCAGTAGAGTGGTTTGTGTTGGAGCCGTGGTTCAGTAAATTGTGGTGTTAGTTGTATTACTATAAAGGACAGTACTCACCAGGGTGGTGGAGCAGTTGTGTATTTGATTGTTTCTAACAGTCACCAGTGGCTGTGCACTACCCCCACCCTTCCCTCCCCCACCCCCAGGAGTGGCATTTTCTTTATAGCCACAGTTCTGATATCACTTCCTCAACAGGTCTTGGGGCAGAACTGTCATATTCCTAATAACCCTGCAACGTGCATAAGAGTAGTTACACAAAACAAATAATAATACATATATAATTACATATTGTATATAATAAGGGAGGCGGGACATGTAGGGAGTGGTGCAATGCACTGGCTGTGGGGCAGCAGTTTTTCGAAACATTCTGGAAACTGCATTGCTGTCCTATTTGTAGGCAACTGTCAGCTCTGAGAGAGGAGGTTGCCCACCTCCAGGCTGAACTAGCAAGACTAAGGAGGCCTCCCTCCCAAAGAGCAGCACTGCCACAACCACTGAGTCAGAGGTTTCGAGTATGAAGAGCAGAAGGACCACAGTGGGTTCTGGGAGGTGCGGGTGGTGGACCAGAGAGAAGCCCCCAGTTGTACCTCTACACAAATCAGATGCCATTCTGGCACAGCAAGGTTCCTCTATGATGGCACCTCAGTGGAGACCCAGAAGAATGCTGAGGACATCCACAAGGAGACCCACAAAGGGTGGCAAGGGACACCACAGGGAAGGAAACAGCTACTGATAGGGGACTCAATTGTTAGGGGGTAGAACTGGGGAAGGAGAGAAGGAAGTAAGCTGCCTGCCTGGTGCCATGGCTTGAGGACAAGAAGAGAATCCTCACAATTGTAGAAGCAGCATCACAGGAGAGAGAGAACTAGATATCATTGTCCACCTTGGGACAAATGACCTAGCTAGGTATGGGATCAGTGCAGTGCAGAATGAATTTGTGGAGTTGGGAGGGCCTCAGATGGGTAGCAAGCACAGTAACCTTCTCAGAGGTGCTACCAGTCCATGGCAGGAGTGAGGCTAGGTACTGCACACCATGCAGTTTAATGAATGGTTGCAAAACTGGTGCAGAGCACAGGGCTTTGGCTTCATTGGGGACTGGGGTCCACCTGGATAGATAAAGGTCTATACTGGTATGACGGTCTGCATTTGTCCACAAAGGAACCAAGCTCCTAGGTGACAGGTTTAATGCTTCCTTGGCAAACTTTTAAACTAGATAAGGGGAGGTACTGATAAAAGGCAGGAAAAGTCAAGCCTCCCCACAAAACATAGCAGGTAGTAGGGTAAACACTGAGGTACAGAGCTCAACACAGGGCAGGACGGGGTAAATGGTAAAATAGATAAGAGCAATAAGAGCAGGATGGGGGAAAAAGGATCAAGCCAACATTAAATGGAGGTCAATGACTACTAATGCCCGTAGTCTGGAAACAAGCTTCCTGAGCTAGTAGCTTTGATGGAAGATGAACAATTGGATATTGTGGCAGTCACAGAAACATGGTACACGAGAACCATGAATGGGATGTCAACATACCAGGGTACACAATCTACAGAAGGGACAGGGAAGGTAAAGAGGAGGTGGAGTAGCTCTATACATAAGGAAGGGATCAAAGCTACAGAACTAAAAAGTAAAGGGGAGGACAAGAGGCACTCTGGGTTACCTTGGAGATGGGGAATAGCATCGCAATCTGCACAGGGTTGTATACAGACCCCGTCTCAAGGGAGGAAATGGACAAGAAATGATAGAGAACATTCTCAAAATAGCTGAAAAAGGGAGATACTGTTGATGGGGACCTGAATATGCCAGATGTTGACTGGAGGACATGTACTGCAGCCACATCCAAGAGCAGCAGGGTCATTCTCATGCCCTGCAGGGGCAGACCTTAGACAGCTAGTGCTGGAACCCACTGGAGGAGCAATACTAGACCTGGTACTCTCAAATGGAGAGAGGATCACAAATTTAGAAGTCAGTAGACATCTGGGAACAAGCGACCACTGCACAGTGTGCTTCACAATGAGCACAACCATGGAGATAGCCATACAAAAACAAGGATACTGGACTTTAGAAGGGCTGACTTTGGCAAAATGGGTGAACACCTGAAGAATGCACTAGCAAATGGCCAAATAGGAGGGGTGGAAGAACAATGGAGAAAATCAAAACTGCCATCATAGAGGCAACAAGTCTTTGTGTAAAACAAATAAAGAAAACAAAGTGGAGTAAAAACCACTATGGTTCTCAAAAGAGGTGGCAGGAAGGTTAAGGAGAAAAGGCTGCATTCAAAAGTATAAGGAATCACAGAGGAGCACGACAGGAACTGTATCAATTAAAGCAGAAAGAAGTAGGAAAGGCAGTCAGAATAGAAAAGGCACAAACTGAGGAAAAAATAGCCAACTCGGTAAAAAGGGGATAAAACCTTTTATAGGTACATTAGGGAGCATAGAAAGGTTAAGGGAGGGATAGTGAAGATTAATAAAGGAGAGGGAGGTGGGCAGAGGGTGACAGTGAAAAGGCAGAGATACTGAATGAATACTTTTGCTCAGTATTCACAAAGAAGATGAGGAGCAGTTACCTAAACCAGACAATAGAAGCACTCTGGGTAGGGGTTGATACATAGATACATAGATACATAGACAGTGTCGGCAGATAAGGGCCTATGGCCCACCTAGTCTGCCATTTGAGCTTGTAAGTTCAGTTTGTTTTCCTAGAAGTCTATTTCCCTTACCCCTGACCTCTAGAATTCCTTTATGTCTCATCCCATGCATTCTTAAATCTCGTGATTGTTGATACCAGTCCATTCACAGAAGAAAGAGTCCTGAAAGAACTCCTAAAACTCAAGGTGGACAAAGCAATGGGGCCTGGACGGGATTCACCCCAGAATCCTAAAAGAACTATGGGGACTCTAGTGACACCACTGACCACACTTTTAACAAATCATGGCAGGATGGGGTACCTGAGGACTGGAGGAGGACAGATGTGATTCCCCTTTACAAAAGTGGGAGCAAGGCAGAAGCAGGAAACTACAGACCTGTAAGTTTGACCTCAGTGGTAGGAAAATGATGGAATCACTTCTGAAAGAAAGAATTGTTGAGTACCTAGAGGGCAGCGGGCACAGGACCCAAAGCAACATGGATTTACAGCAGGAAGGTCATGTCAGATGAATCTAATTGATTTCTTTGACTGGGTGACCAAAGTAATAGACCAGGGAGTGGCTGTGGATATGGCCTACCTAGACTTTAGCAAGGCATTTGACACAGTCCCACACAAAAGATTAATAATCAAGTTAGCCAGCCTGGGAGTGGGTCCCAGGGTGGTAGCCTGGGTAGCGAACTGGCTGCACAACAGGACACAGAAGGTAATAGTGAATGGAACACATTCCAAGAAAGGGGTTACTAGTGGAGTACCTCAGGGCTCAGTACTGGGTCCAATTCTCTTTAACATCTTTATAAGTGACATTGCAGAGGGTCTGGAGGGAGAGTATGCCTCTTTGCAGATGACAAAAGATCTGTAACAGAGTTGATACACAAGAGGGGTAGAAAAGATAAGAAGGGACTTGGCAAGGTTGGAGGAATGGTCAGACATATGGCAACTTAGATTCAATGCAAAGAAGTGCAAGTAATGCACCTGGGAAACAAAACCCAGGAGAAGAGTACACAATAGCAGGGATTACTAACAACAACAAAATGGAAAGGGACCTGGGAGTAGTCATATCAGATGACCTAAAGGTGGGTAAGCAATGTGAAAAGTCAGTAAGGAGAGCCAGAGGGATACTGGGATGCATAGGAAGGCATCACAAGTAGAAAAGGGAAGTGGTTATCCTCTATACAGACAGTTGGTGAGACTCCATCTGGAATACTGTGTGCAGTTTGGAGACCTCATCTCACGCAAGGACATAGACAGGATGGAAGCAGTCCAGAGGAGGGCAACTAAAATGGTGCAGGGTCTACATCAGAAACCATATGAAGAGAGACTGAGAGAGCTTAATATGTATACCCTTGATGAAAGGAGGGACAGGGGTACATTGTTGAGAAACGTTCAAGTACCTCAAGGGAATCAACAAAGTCCAGGAGGGTAGCATCTTTCAGAAAAGAGATGTGTAAGAACAAGGGCAAAGTTTAAAAGATAGAGGGGACGGCTCAGGGGTAATGTGAGGAAATTCTTTCACGGAGACAGTGGTGGATACAAGGAACAGCCTTCCTGAGGAGGTCATTGGGTCTAAAACAGTGGGGAATTCAAACATGCATGGGACAGACACAAAGCAATTATAGTGGGGAGTTGCAGGAAGCAGGCTGTTGGTTAACTAGAATCTGCAGCTTATCCAGTAGGTAGGAAATGGGCAGACTGGGTGGGCCAAGTGGTCCTTTTCGTGCCGTCAAAGTCTATGTTTCTATGTTTACATGGGGATCATTCATTTCAATGGCTGGGGCAGAACATAACTATGTGGGTGGAGGTGTATTTTTGTGTTTTGTTACACTTTAATAACAACAAAAACAAAGCAACTGCAGTACAAGTAATGGCATCTTCTTACCAGCAAAATGCCTCATCCTCTGGTGAAGTGCCCAGTTTGCCAGGCAAAGAACTATATGAAGTGGCATGTCACCAGTAAAGAACCACTATGCATAGTCTTCATATGGTGAAGTGCCCATTTCACCAGGGGAAGGACAATGTTGAGTGTCACTTTGCAGTATGCAAAATTAGGAAACTTCATGAAGTCTCATGTAGTGACATTTCTCAATTTCATCCATCTGTAGTCCACATTAGTGACGTTAGATAATCAGATGATCACATTGGATAATCATTATCTCATCTGATAAAATTAACCAATTGTAAGTCTTATAGAAATCAGATAATGGCAGATAAACTATCTGTTGGATTTCCGCCAGCTCAAATACTGTGGTTTCTGTGCATCTCTAGTGTTTTCTAGTGTGTTGTTCTTTACTTTTCCTCTTATTAGTCAGTTAAGATTTCAGACAATGCAGTTCTTTTATCTCTCTCTTCTAAAAGCATCTGGTCCCGAATTGATCTCACCATTGATGTGTTTGTGACATCATGGTCTGTCGACATGGTAAGCACTGTGATATCCCACAGTAAGCAAAGGCAGTACAAGATCAGTAGGGGGTAATCAAATGCCTTTACACATTTGTACTAGATAGGCTTGTGGCCACCAATATGTGTTGAAAATACTGAAAATAAAATTTAAGATTTAAACTGTAATCTCTAGAACACGGTATTTTATGAAAGCACGTAAAACTAAATACACTCTGTTTCAAAGTCACTTTACAGGTACAGGATCCATCACAGAGTAGAAGGATATAATGCTGCCACTTCTAATTAAGCAGAGCGCCAGGGTGACTGGTTAATGGTCCAGGCTGGGTTTTACATTGAGAAGTCTGCTCTACCTGTTCTACAGTTGGTAGTTGAAACTCTGGATTAAGTTAATTCAATGCAGTTAATTTGAGTGTTGCTCCATTAATTTGTCTTGATATTTCTACACTGAACTTCAATGTTCTGGTTTGTTGGTCTGTCTTGTTGGTTCACGCTGTGGTTAGCAGCCCCTGATCAGCAGACTGCCCCACACTGGTGAGTACTGTACTTCCTAGTCTTCCACATATATTGCTTCCCCTTAATGTTTATGTAGGCCACCCAGTGTCTAGGGGTATGAAGATGGTAAATGTCCATGGGGAGGAAGTACCTCAACAGAAACTGCAAAAGATGCCATATGTTTTTGATTCCTCGGCATGGAGTGTAGACTCCATCCACAGGGCACTGGCTACGAGGCAAACTTGATTAGCAAACAGTTTAAAATCAGGAAGGCATTGACATAGAGTCCAAACAGCAATTATAAACAACCTGTATCATGTAATGAAACTTGATTTCTATGAAGTGATGGTAACTTGATAGCAAGCTATCCCATTGGGGAAACATTAAGGCACCGGATCAGGGGTCCCTTAAATCAATATCCACACATTGTCCACAAGTCCATAATATAAGTGTCCATAATCCACTGGGGCACCGTACTGACAACCCCCAAACAGAGCAGAACACGATTCACTTCTCATAGCTTTTATACAGACACAACAAGTATTGTTCTCACATGGGCAAGTTCAATACCCAGCTTCCCACACTGGCGATACTTTCTCTCTTTTTCTCTTCTCTGCAACTTCTCTCAGTGGCTAATTGCTCAAGACCCTCTCAGGTTTACTGGCATTGCAAATGGGCTAGTAGGTCCTCATGTAGACTGTGGCCTACTCCTAAAACATTCACTGAGCAGCTGTGCTCCCAAACGTAGGGGCGGTATATACCCACGGAGACGCCAGTTCCACTCTCCCAGTGCCATTTAGCTGATTCCTCTCAACTTTCCTCCACCTCCAAATTTAGTGAGCAAGGGAAGGCAGCCATCCCCAGGGGTCTGTGGTGCCACTGGACAGCACCTGCCACCTCCTGGCCAAGAACTAACCCCGTGACCAAGAAGTCCCCAGGCCAAATTATTTCTCCAGCACCTGAGGGCTCTCAATTTGCAGTGGGCAAGGAGGGGTGGAATCTCTGGGGGTCCACGCACACACAGATCCAACCCCCACCCAAGAACTAAGACCCGTGGGTGGGGAGCCCAAGGTCCAAATTAATTCAGCTACCACATAACATTTTCTCTTACAAATGTGAAGTCCAGGCTAATTCTCCATTCCTTAACCACAAAGTCCACCAGTTGCATGGGTTCGAATCCCATAGTGGCTACTTGCAAGGCACATCAGCCTTCTCCTCCAGATGGCGACTCACCCCCACCCAGGGTCTCTGAACTCAGGCCTCCGCCACTTAGCTGTGAGTAGGGTTGCCACCTTTAAGAAGCCCAAAGTGGGACATTTCTACTGAAACTGGATTTTCTGCAGGACAATATGTCACCTCACCCAATGCAACAGACATGTTCTCTAAATAATCAGAATTAAGACTCAGTGTTGTAGTTTTTAGTTATTTCTTGTGTTTTTTTTTTTATTTTAAGGTATTTTAGTTAAGGTATTATAGTTTTTGCAACATTTAGAAGAAAATCAGAAAATATTTTTTCTACTATAATGTCAGGACATTTAGTATTTTTCATGTTTTTCTGCTGGACACAGCTGCCCAAATCAGGACTGTCCTGCGAAAATAGGGACAGGTGGTAACCATAGCTGTGAGATATCTCAGGCCATTCAGCAGAGAAAATGGTTAGCCTGTAGGAGACAGGTGGTGTTTGCCTATTAACTCCTTCTCCACTCTGCAAATATGCAAGAAACTTTTTGCAACCTCTTAGCTACAAGCAACTGACCCTCCCCAAGAAGCCAGCATAAGTACCTTCTATCTCCCTGAGGCTCCAAAGAATTAACCCTTTAGAGGGTCACAGACACAAAGCCCTTAAATTAAAACTAGTGTAATGTCCAGTACACTTCTCTATCGCTCTAACCTGAAGGGTGGGTAACATTTACATTATATACCTATTGAAGGAAGGGAAGAAAGTAAGGCAATTTAGTTTTATATAGGGCCTTTCATGCAAATTATATTGCAAAGTTCTTTACAATCCAGCAGAGGGTTGGGAAGAGAATCTTGCTGCCATTAGGCACACAGGGAGATTCAAAGAAGAACAGAGATAGATAACATCCTGGCTGATTGTAATGCGTCCCGGTTATACATGAAAATGGGCTTTGGCTTATTGTATTTACCTGGTGAACAAAAGTCTAAATAAATGAAAATAAAAAGAGAGAGAGGCAGAGAGAGAGAGAGAGAGAGTTAGAGAGAGATAGAGAAGTGTAGCACTGGTAGGTCAGTGATTTGCTTAGGGTCACATAATGAGTAATTGTGGGATTCTTTTTTTTTTTTTTTAACCAGGAGAGACACACTAAGCTGAAAGCTTTTTACAGTTGTGACCTGGGAGCACAAGGAAGTTAAATGACTTGCTCAGGGTCACACAGTATGCAAGTGGGGCTATGAGATTCAAACCTGGTACTCCAGGAGGAACACACTTCTGTGCTCTAACTGCTTTGCCAAATCGTGAATATATATGCATGCCCCTTGCCCACAAGTGCATGCGTGAATCTAACTTACAATGCTTATATTAATACCCAGATAACCATACTGTAAATTAAGTGTAAAATCAAGACATAAGTTATTGAAAATGTAATGTCTATTTACAGCTTTCAAAACAGTTGATTGCCAAGTTATTCCAAAAGTGTATTACAAACTGCTTTGAATTTCTTCTCAAAATGTTTTTCGGGTTTCAGCTAAGAAAATACTGTAATATCATAAAAGTTGAAACTTCCTGCAGTCATACAGAATCTGCTGCTTTGTGCATTACAGAGGACCTCAATGCTGTTGACAATTTTACTTTTTTTATTGCTTTGTATACAGTAGAGGATCGCCATCTAGTGGACAAGTTTTCCTCTCACACTCAGTTAATACTTTCAAGCACAGTTCTAATTTTTCATGGAAACAGCATACCTTCCAAGTCTTCTTATTTTCAGGAGTCCACCTGATTTCCTCAATTTTATGTCATGCCCCTCCCCGCCATGCACACTTTATGCTACTGTACCAGTGCCCCTAAATCACAGAATCAAAAACAAAGTGTTTCTTTTGTCTTATAATCTTCTAACTGGCCAGCACTACATGTCTAGCATCCAGTACTTGCTAGATACAGCAGCATTTGTCAATGCCGAATGTTGTCACTCTGGCATTGGCAGTGGCGAAACTAGAGATGCATAAGCGCTTTGATTTTGTTAATGTGTGTATAAAGGAGATTTTGCACAGCAAGCACGCCATTGCTTGCCACAGCTAAGGAAATGCATCGGCAGGCTGTAAAAATGGCAGCTGGACTGTTGATAAGGAGGTGTGCACAAATGCCAGTGGTGAAAATGTGGCATAGAAATATTGCAGACTGGATGAAGTTACAAGGGTGCGGAAACCGCGAATGCACGCTTGCAACACAGTCATTGTATGACTTTCGCACCAAATTTTCAACATAGGCATTTTAGAAGCTCTGATCATGAACACCGTCACCGTCATTTCTTCAAACTGTCCTGGAAACTGATTTCACACAGCGACCATGCACTCCTGCGCTGGATGAAAACACATTTCAGCCTGCTGTACTGTTCATAAGGAGGCATGGAAAATGCCAATGATGAACAGCTGGAGTGAAACTATTACAACATTCAACAATAGTCCTGGCAAACGCGCAATGCACGCCAGTAAACACACATTTTATTGACTTTCGTCCCCAAATTTTCAACATAGGCATTTTAGGACATCTGCTAATGAACAGTGTCACTGCCATTTTCATAATGTGTCTCGAACATGGGCTTTCCACAGCGACCGTGCTATTCTGCACCGGAACTGCAAAAACAGATTTTGGTCAGGATGTGAAAATGACAGCTATACTGTTCATTAGGAGGTGCAGAACAATGGCACTGTTGACAATCTGGAGTGAAAATATTATAAGTTCTTAACTTACAGGTGCGCGGCAAACCGCGCAATGCATGTTCGTAATACAGTCATTTTATGGAGTATTGTCACCAAATTTTCAACACAGGCATTTTAGGACCTCTGCTCATGAACAGTGTCACTGTCATTTTGTAATGTGTCCTGAACACTGATTTTTGCATGGCGACTGCGCTATTCTGTGCCGGAAGTGCGAAACACATTTCGCCCGGATGTGAAAATTGACAGCTCTACAGTTCACAAGAAGATGTGGTAAAATGCCAACATTGAGAATCTGGCCTGAAAATATTGCAAATTCACTAACTTATGAGTGTCTGCGTAACCGCGCAACTCACGCTCAGAAAAAGTAGTATTTTTTGAATTTTTCCACTAAATTTGCAACATAGGCTTTTTGAGAGCCCCTTCATGAAAGTGGCCCTGTCATTTCATTACTCAGCCCCAAAGGTGATTCCATGCAGTGACTGCAAATCACCCTTCGAACCGAATAACGCCACGACAGTACAAGAACTCATGAGGAGGGGTCCCAAAACCTATGTTGAAAATTTTGGGTCAAAATTCCCAAAATGCCGAGATATGCAGCAAAGTTGAAAACACCCTATTTATTCCATTATATAGCTTACCAGCATTTCTTCAGTTCGCGGTCGGCTTTGAAGAGTGCAGGACGTGTTCCGGTCCACTGAAGATCATCGCCCCAGGCTCTGGAGGTAAGTATGGGGGGGGGTGCAGGGAGGCTGGGTGCTTAGAGAGGGTGGGTGCGGTGGGGGCATGGAGACTATGAGGGACCATTTTCGTTTTACAGATAAAAATAAATAAATTAGACATCGTGGGACAGTTTTTTGGGGATTTGGCATGCTGGGATGGGTTCCCAGCGTGCCACCTAACTGTTGGGGGGTCTGTAGCTGATGGGGATTGGGCACCCTCATTGGCACACAACATGGGGGATGTTATGCAGACAGGGATTGGGCACCCCTTCGCACACAAAGCAAGCGGGGGCTGAGCCGAGGGGGATTGGGCACCCCTCTGCAGTGTTAACAATGGGGGTTCTTTTATGCTGATGGAGTGGGCTCCCCCATCGGCACACAAAAAAGCTGCTGCGGGGGGCCAAGCCAAGGGGATTAGGCACCCCTCCGCATTTAACAGTGGGTTATTTATGCCGACGGGTGTGGACTCCCCCATCGGCACATACAGAGGGTAGGGTAACCGACAGGGATTGGACACCCCGGTCGGTAGTTTGGCAGCCACTGTGCCGCCATGTTCATAATGTGGTGAGCATGTCAAGGAAGGCCCACTGCGCCTGACGAGCTTTGCTCGCATTGCAGCAGACCTTTTCTTAGATGTGCTCGCCGGATTATGTATGCATGGTGTGGTGCCGGCATGCAGGCTGATTGAGGAATGCGGGCGCACATACTGATGCATGCCCTGCATTTGCCCAACAGCGCCGCACCTCCAAATCCCCACTGTCACACGATATTGGCTGCGCAAGCACGCCAACATAAAAATTAGGTCACTGTGAAAATCTCCTGATTATAGTGGTCAAAATCTGGGAATCTTCCTCACTTGAGGGGTGTTGACTTAGAAGGTCTGAAACTGGCTCATATTATTTTTTATTTTATCCTTGCAAAACATAAAAACTATGCATCACATGCAAGCAATAGTACCCAACAGGGTAGGTGGTATTGGGCTATACTGGACTGCCCAGGGATGTAATGAGGCCTAATGTCACAGGCAGCAGACCTTATAGCTGTCTAACAGGAACGCACCACAGAAGGACAGTGGTAAAAAACCTTCAGACAAAGTCATATTTCAAAATTTATTAAGAACTCTTCACAGCAAAACACAATCAGAGATTACCCCAGCACATTGGTCATTTGACCTTCCTCAGGGCCCCCAACTGCGCTTTTGTTTTTAAGAGTTCTCATAAAATTTTAAATATGACCCATTGTCCTTGAAGATTTTTTTACTCACTGTCCTTCTGTCAGTGCACCAATTCCTGTTGGACGAGTGTTTTAAATGGATTCTGGCGATACACCACAGTGGCACCATTGGCGCCTGTCTGAGCATGGGGCTCGCTCAGTGTTGGTTTGAGGGCCTTATAGCCCTTTGAAGGTTTGGTATAGCCTATACTGCCCACCCTGGAGGGTATTATTGTGCTTAGAAAATGCATTTTGGCAGAATTTACATAAAAGTTTAAGAAAAATTCAAAATAGTTGTGAAAAGTTAATAAAAGTCAATGAAAAAGTTATGTAGCATTAGTCATTGCTGTAGTCATGGCATTGTGATGAAGGGCACTATTGTGTTTCATAGTGTTTTTCTTTCTGGCTACTACGGTGAATGTGCTAGCCACCAGCACATCTACTGAAGTTTTGTGGAGATTTCCTCCCAAAAAGTGATCTATTTTAATTTTTTAACCATGGTCTGAACATGGGATGGGTACCGTGCATGGTTTTGCAGAGCAGCTATGGCATTAGACATGGAAGAAACAGAGAAGTGGAACTGAAGAAGTAGTAGTAGTGCTAAGGTTACTTGTTTTTTTTTAAATGTCATTTGATATAACAGTTTGCTTCAGTCGAGGAAAGCAAGTGGGTAAAGTAATTGGTTTCTGAGCGCAGAAAATAGCTGATGCTGAGCAATTAAAATTGCACAAGTGTAGCAATGAAAGAACAGGCATGCAATCTCTACTGTGATACCAGCAGTAGTTTTTGAGTTTGTCTCCGCAGATGTAGATGCGCCTGCTGGCTTGTGCCACTGAATACATTGAGCAGGTTTCCGGAGGAGGGGCGCAAATAGCTCTCATAGCTTAGAACATTCTTCAGTAGCTCAAAACTTTTACTTTTAATAAAATAAATGGGTTCTTTAGGAAATGTGTTGGCAGTTTGCAGGCATTTTTGATGGGAAGCAAAGTGGTGGTTATGCTCACTGGTTAGCGAGAACAGAAACATGGCAGGAAATTAATTTGAAAATTCTACGTGGGGCTCTGATTTTGGTTAAAAGGCAGGCAGGTACAGTGACTAGTTACTTACTGATCTCTGTTGCTTGACACCCACCTGACTAGAAGGTGCTCTCGGCCAATCAGAGAGCATGGTTTCTCAACCCATTTTCTAAAGAAACATAGACAATGACAAGAGAAAAAGGCCAGCGGTCTATCCACTCTGCTCATAGTTCCTATCTAACCCCAGGACCTATTGTCCATACAGGCTTCTAGTCCTCCCTATCCACCCCTATTCCCTCCCTGTTGTTTTTGCCCTCAGTAACCACTACCCTCTTCATTCTGTCCCAACCATGCTTGAAACCATTAATGTTTTTTGTACCCACCACTTTAGCTAGTAGACTGTTCCATGGTTCCACCATCCTTTCTGCAAAATAATTCTTTCTCATATCCCTCCTGAACCGCTCTTCCTGTCAGTTTCCACTCATGCCCCCATGACCTTGAACTGTTACACATGCTAAATAATTCCACTGCTCACCTTGTTTATTCCTTTCAGGAACTTGAAGGTCTTTATCATATCTCCCTGTCCCATCTGGTCTCCAGCAAGTACATGCTCAGTGCCTTGCGGCGATCCTCGTAAGACCTGCCCTGTTGGCCCTCAGTCATCTTTGTCACCTTCGCTACACCATTCCAGCCTGTCCTTATCTTTCTAGAAGTGAGGACTCCAGAACAGGGCACAGTACCCCGTTGTGGCCTCACCAAAGATCTATATAGAGATAGTGTTACCTCCTTTCTTCTGCTGTCAGTACCCCTTCCGACACATCTTGGCATCCTATTTGTCTTTCTATAGGCCTTGTTGCAGTTGACTGTTTTAGATGTCACTAATAATAACTCTTAAGTCCCGTTCCTCAATTGTAGTGCTAAGTCTTCACCCATCCAGTACTCTGTCCTGGTTTTATTTTCCCTAGGTGCACCCCTTGCATTTTTTACGTTGAATTTTCAACTGCCAAACCCTAGATCACATCTCTAATTTTTTCAGGTCTCTCTGTAGTTCCCTGAAATCATTGTTGCTATCTACCCTCCCACAGGCTCAGTGTCCTCTGCAGAGAGACACAACCTGCCCGGATTCCTTCTCCAGTGTCACTTATGAGCATATTGAAGAGGACTGGCCCCATGACACATCCTTGTGCTACCCCATTCATGACCTCCCTCTCTTCAGATTTGAACCCATTTATTTATTTATTTAAGAGATTTACTAGATAAGCATACTGAGCGGGACCGCTGCTTCCAGATGCCACTTGGGGGGTTACATAGAATACAAATAGGGTACAAATACAATGGTGCGACAACAGGTTAGAGTAGATATATACAGGGTGATAACAACAGGTCCAGAACAGGTACAGGCTGGACTATACATTAGTTAGTGACATACAAAGTTTAGTCCTAAGACCACAGAATGCATAGTTTGCTATGCCATAGTTAGGCCTATGACCACAGGGTAAAACAGGCAGAGGCAGTAGGTATACAGTAAATACAGTAAGTTTATGGAATTGATACAATTCAAGGCACGTTTAGATGCCTCTTGGTAGCAGATCTGGGTTGTAGGTTGCAGTTGCATATGTCTGAGAAGTGGGCATGTAGGAGCGGTTTAAGGAGCCTTGGGGTGGGAGACCTAATATCTACAGGGAGGTCATTCCAGAGTTTGGGCAGACGATATTTGAAGGCAGATTGGCCCTTTGTTGTGTGCATGAAAGGGACTTGGAGTAACCATAACCCTCTTCTGCCTCCCCTTTGCCTGTTACCTACCCATCTTACTATGTCCCTAGCCATATCCAGGTCTTCCAGCTTCTTCACCAGTCATCTATGAGGCACTGAGTCAAAAGCTTGCTGAAGTTAAAGTAGATAAATCCATGGAATGGCCCTCATACAATGCCCTCATCATCCAGTCAAAGAAAACTATCAGGTAAGTCTGACAAGACCTCCCTGCTACAAAACCATGCTGTTTACTATCCTGGAGACCATTGTACTCTAGGTAGTCCACAAGAGCATCTTTGACCAGTGATAGAGTTACCAGATTCTGGGACACCAAAAAGAGGACACTTGCTAAGAACTAATCAATCTTCATCAGACACATACAGACACATACCATCACCGGGACTTGACAGCAGTGACTCTTCAGGGACAGTCAGAAACATGAAGTTTTGAGGGGCCTAAGTGACAGATTGAGGCAAATGTGGCAAAATCATGGGCAGTGGAGAGGTCTTTTTTTTTCTTTTTTTCTATTACCTTTTTAAGGCCCCAGTTTTCCCTGCTTTTCTCCCCACCCCTCCTTGGATGTGCACATGCACGTGCATGCACATGCCACATTCAGGGCACCTTCCCACTGCTTGCTGCCCCTCCCACCTACGCTGCCATCAGACCTCCACCCAGGTGGCAGTGGAACTACAGGGGCAGCGACCTCCCAGGAGAGAGAGCTGCCTTTAAGCTGATCAATCCTGCTCCCCCAACAGCTCCCTGAGACCAGGAGGTCGTTCCCAAACTAGGTCACCGGCATGACGCAAGGTGAGGCATAGCACCTCTGCCCCTGTGCCACCGGGCCGCTCCATGAAGAGAGTCTTTCTACGGAATGATGAGGAGATACTGAGAAGAAATCAGAAAGGTGTCATAAAATATGCAGAAAATAGAGTTTCCAGGCAGTGGTGACAGACAGTTGCAGCAAATAGCATCAATTAGGAACAGGAACTGAACGTATAAAATACTTTCTAATTAATAATAAAACTTTATGCAACTAACTACTTGGCAAAATTGTCCTAACTGTTCTTTTGCACCAGCACTGAACTCTATCTCTGCATGCACAGCGGACTTTAATATATATAGCCAAACCTTTGATTGGAAAGGGACCTGCTGTGTACACTGCTGTAGCACGGTGGTCCCTTTGCTCATCCTTCCCCAAGACAAGTCAACTAATTTCATGAACACCTCCCCAAATTACACCCAATGTGTAACAGTATCTTAATTATATACATCTCATGCCACCATCTTCTGTTGTTAAGCACCTTGTGCTCACCCAACTTACTTCCTTCCTCACTGACTCTAATTTCTTCACATCCTACCAGTCAGGTTTCAGAAAGGGACACTCCACTGCATCCTCCCTGATAAGGCTTACTGACTCCATCCTGACTGGTATGGACAGTGGGCTGATCACCTCAGCCATCTTCATCAACCTTAGAAGCCTTCGACACTGTCTCCCACCCCATATTGCTCTCTTGTCTCGCTGAATCAGGCCTCTGTGTTGCTGCCACCAGCTGGTTCAGATCTTACCTCTGGCAGAACCCAGTCCGTTAGAGTCATGAATGCTATCTCCTCCCCATTTCCTTAACTACCGTGTCCCCAGGGGTTGGTTCTGGGACCCATACTGTTCTCTACATTCCTAAATGACTTACTGCTCATCTGCTCTACTACCTCAATCCACATGTATGCAGATGACACTGTACTTTCTCCTCAGGCTCCAACCCTGAGTGGTACAAACTAACCTCCAAGCTGACTTCAGCAAAGTACAGCAATTGTTCAGCTCTCACTAAATGTAAAAACTGTCACGATGACTGTTGGCACATGACAACGCCTGTCCAGACTCCCATCCCTTCCCTATTTCCACTCCCTGGATGGTCAAAACTCAAGATGTCTCCTCATTCCGTTATTTGGGGGTATGGCTCAACTGCATCTTTCCTTCTCAGACCACATTGATGCTATTTCAAAAATTACGCCCCCATGCTCCAGTGCACTTTATAGGAATTGCAGTAGCCTCCCTCCCCGATCCGACATGAACTGGTCCAGAAGATGATACTTCCTCCTTTGATTACTGTGACATTGTTTGGGTGCAGCCCTAAGTCCACCCTACCTAAGCTGGACACACTTTTTAATGCCTTCTGCCGCTTTGCTCTCAATGCCTCACCCCTACCACCACTGTGACCTTTACCATTCCCTGGCACTACCATCCCTCAGAAACCATCACATTTCACACTGTGCTAAATATGTATCTAATCTATGGCTTGGCACCATCCCTTCCTACCTCTCCTCCATGCTCTAAGCTGCCACCTCCCCGCCCATCATCTTAGATCCTGCGACTCACCGCCAACTATCAATTCCTAGGCGTAGACTACTGCCGGGCAAGCCGCCTCTCTCACACCAGTTACCCAAGCTATGGAATGATCTCCCACCTCAAATTTGGCATTCCTCCTCTGTCCACTCTTTTTCTACTGCCATAGCTAACTTCCTCACCACTAATTGCTCCTGTACCTGACTCGGCCATGTGCCAATTGCTCCCTTCCCACTGCCTGACCAGCGGCCTTAGCTTTGCTATAAATGCTGACATATAGCCCCAACCTATGCATCTTTTGTCCTGTGCCTTTTTGTCCTGCACCATCATGTGTTCTATGTCTCCTGTTGCTTATACCTGCATATTACTGTGTGCAAATTGTCCCTTGTATTGCTGCTATATGTCAAGTAATTGTTATATGCTCCATACAATATCCAATGTACTCACGTGTTGTTGCTTGTCATTTAATGCAATTGTATCCATATGCTGCTACTTGCCTCTGTTATTTGCTCAGTTGATAACCTGCGTGTTATCCAACCCCTTGTACCCTTCCTCAGGTCACACCGGGACAAGCATCTTGTTGCTCAGTGTGCCCTTCCAGTGAAACTATTTCAATAAATAAATAAATAAAATTAAGCGGGTCAGCTCTCCGTCATCTCTGTTGGTGTTGCTAGCTGCATTTGGGATCGGGGCTGAGCTGCAGGTAAAAGTAACTTGAGTGAGTGAGTCCCTCACTCTCACCCACCCTCAGCTGTAGCCCAGTATGGCCAGTCGGATCGCAAGTGCAGCCCTGCACCCTAAGCTCAAGACAGTGGGTGTGGCACAGCAGCCAGCAGAAGCAGCCAGCCTCTCCCAGTTCCACCCTCACTGCTCCACCCTCTCAGATCAGACTCTTAGTGGCAAGCAAGCTGTTAACTGTATTTTTATACGGTCCAGGACCAGGACTTGTTTGACAGCTACAGGATAAGCAAATACACATGAAGGAAGAACGAACACGCTGACAAGACATACCATTCGTTCTTTTGCTAGCTGTACACCATACACTATTGACAGCAGACCATGGTCCGACTCAAGGATCAGATCCGGAACAAATTCTAAAGAAACAAAAAACTAGATCACCTTAACAACCCCCGATGTACACCTTGGGCAGCATGGCATGGATCTCCAAATCCAATCAATCAATCATTCATTCAGCCTACCAATAAATTGATGCTCCATGTCATGCTGTCAAACTCCACACAGCACAGTCCAATCATCGGGTTACAAGGTGAGGCTGCAGCTGCAGTTGCTCTCATTCCCACTCACAGGCTCAGGATCATATTTGCAGGAGAGGGGCAGTCCTTTTGGGAGTCTCAGGATCTCAGGATCAGGAAGAGGTTTAGCAGCTAGCAATTCCACCATGTTTTGTGACTCTTAGTACTCACCAAATCCCGCACACGAGTGATGCTCTGTCATGACCGACAGCAAGGCTGGACCATGCATGACATGAGCATTCAATTGTGTTTTTGTTTTTCACCCACGGTGAGCAGCTGACCACATGTATTCTGATGATTGCTTGGCAAACAAACAAGAAGTTCAGGATGCAGGCCTAAAATCCAGACAAACAGCACTTAAAGAAAAATCCACCTGGACGCAAGTAACACTGCTTAAAAGAGGACATGTCCGAGCAGGGCTCCAGATAAGACTTTTGGGATGAGTACTGTAATCCTCATTTTGAAAGTGAGTTGAGTAAAACCAAATTCAGATGCGTACAAATGTTCTTTTGGAGTGGAGGAGAAGTGCATTTAAAAAAAATTGTTTTTTCAAGATAAGAATTGATCAGGTGCCAACAATGCTTCATATAATGTTGTAGGTAGGAGTAATTTACTCACTAGTTTTAAAATATAGTGAATGAAACAAAAAATGTGTCGAGAGCTGTAAATCTGGAAAAAACTGCTCTTTTGAATCACCAGTAATATTATGAAGCACTATTCTTTGGAGTGTGGAGCATTTACAAGTGTTGAGTGAGTACTGGTACTCATTAAAAACATTTTCTGAAGAGTATTTCCTAAACTGAGGTGAGTAAAATAGGTCGGTACTCACCTTATCTGGAGCCCTGTGTCTGAATAAAACCAGACGTCTGGTAACCCTAACTAGTGATTACATCAGCTTCCCTATTACAGGTGTAAGACTGGTAGGACTATAGTTCCCTGATTGTTCCTTGTCCCCCCATGAAGTGGAACTACGCCCACCACCCTCCAGTCCTTTGGAACTACCCCTGTCTGTAATGAGCTATTGAACAGTCCTATCAGGGGTTCAGCCAGTTCTGCTTCCAGTTCCTGAGCACCCTCAGATGTATCCCATCTGGTCCCAGAGCCCTATCTAACTTTAGGGCTGCTAGCCCTTTCTGGACCCTTTGCATGTAAATACTGACTGCCTCATCTCAGGGACCCTTTGGCCACTTTGATGCCACTCTCTTGCAAGGGCCTGCTGTTTTCCTTTGTGAAGACAGAGCAAAGTTATCATTAAGGGTGACAGATTTTTGCACATCCTCCTCTATTAGCCTACTTCCATCAGATAGCCTAACAATCTCCTTCTTTCTTCCTTTTCCCCAATATACCAGAAGAATTGTTTTCTCCTCTCTTAACCCTCCACAATACACAGCTCAGTATCTGCTTTTGCCTCACTAACCACCCTATTTTTCTCCCACTTCTCAATAAGTACTCTTTCCCATAGTAACATAATAGTTGATGGCAGATAAGGACCGCTAGACCCACCTAGTCTGCCCGAATGCTTATCAATGAGAAAATATCTGCTGGGAGGCTCCACTCAGCTATCACCCTGCCTTTTTAGTCACTGGGAAAGATAATCTGAAAGGAGCCAGTGCAAACAACATCCATTACAAAAAACTGGACAGGAAGTGCTGTATGCTGTCACTAAAGAAACCTTGATTTTCAGTAGATGCAGCCTGTAGCTATGGGACTGGTACTGTACCTGCAGCATCAGCAGCTAAAAATTCAGGTCTACTGTTTCACCAATCCATAAACAAGAACAGTCATTGGGTTGATGGACTGAGTAAAAGGTTTCATTGTAGTACTTCCCTGGCTTTCAGGCAGGCTACTGTATGTACGGTATCTGATCTATGCAGCAAAGTATCAGCATAGCTCTCTGGTTTACCCTTCTGCCCTTTGTAGAAAAGATTCCTGAAGCCCTAAGTGAGAGTTTCTTGCAGTGCAGTATGGTATGGTAACTAGGTGCTCCAAATGGCAATGGGTAATGATATTGCAGCCCAAGGAATGGTTATTGCTGTTGGGGCCTCAAGACAAGCCTGGCTGATGTTCACGAACATATCCCAAAAACTGCAGCAGAGAGTGTGACCTCCCACTTAAAGGGACTACCCTCTGTGAGCCTGACCTGGAAACCTTATAAATAAGCATATGAACATACAAATTTACAAGAAGAAGAATGTGTAATGGTCTCTTAAGTCTGCCCTGATGCAGAGCTCATGTGTCTTTCTTTACATATCACTCCACATCCCCTTCCCCTTCCACGGATGCTTTTACCCTCCCTTGACTTTTTCCTACCCTCTCTTAAATCCCCCAACCATTTTCTAGTTCACTGCTTCCTCTGGTAGCCTGTTCTACCCTGCCATCATCCTCTTCCTGTAGATGTGCCACTTTACAGTTTGTATCTGTCTCCTCTCGTGTTTTTGTTCTCGCTGATCTTAAAAATTCCCTGGCATCAAACTTCTTGACACTTTTCAGATACTTAAAGAACCCTATCATGCTTTTCTTATGTATGTATTAAGAATCTCCAGCCTCTGCTCGTATGATAGCCTCTCCGGCCCTGAATCTTTTTTTTTTTGCCCTTCTCTTCACCAATTCTACCAGGTTGATATCCTTTTGTGGTAGGAGCTCCACTGCTGCAGATGGTGCTCTAGGTGGCACTGTACCATTTGAGGTGATAGTCTTTTGTCAATCCATGGGGCTCCACAATGGCAGTTCACAAGAACAGGGAACATGTTGAATCTTAGAGCTCTCCTCTATTCCCAACCATGGAAGACCTCACACCAGCAATCTAATGAACACCAAACAGGTAGTCAGGCTAGTCAAAGACTCTTCATCACTTCTTTACTACTGCACTGCACTCTCAGCTCAAAGGAAAACCTGAAACTTGATGGTATGGGACTCACCCAGACCTTTGCTTTCCATAAGACTAGCTTGTATTATGGGTGAGCACGTAAACCACATTGCACCCTTGTCCAGTAAAGTAAGCAATGAAGCCAGGTGGCTATATGCAGAACACTTTTTATTAGCTAAAAGACAAACCAGAACATTTCCCAGAGCTTAGTGAAACCCTGACAAAACTTTGTAGAAGCAGGCGCTGGGTAAATCATTCTGCTTTCCCTTTTTTGCAAATATAAAGATGTCCCTCTGCTTGAAGTAGTACCTTCTAATAAGTCCCCTTATTATGCACCCAGTTTGAGTTTATTTCTCTAGTTCTGCATGTACTGACTAGTTCACAAAGCTGTGTATGCCTCACTCTATCACATGTAAATTTTGGAACATTATGATTATGTGCCTACCAACCTGTTATTTTCTCCAGCCTAATGAGTAATGAATTTGAGTATGCAAACCCCTCTCGGCCTGTCTTGCTGAGTGTCTCACTGCCCAGGTGGGGTGGGCATGACCCAGGGTAATTCCCTGTGTCTAGGGGTATTTGATGGTATGGCTCACTGGCAGTCCCTTGCAAAAGAACTTTAGTATACACAGCTTCTCTCTGTTCACTGCACCAATAGAAACAGTCAGAATGACACATAAAAAATATTTCTTCACACCAGGTTGGTAGTTCAAATGTGCGATACCTGTACTTAGAGGTTAGTAATTCAGAGTAATTCATTCATGCCTGTTGCTTTCTACCATATTGTTACATCTTCGAGTCCATGAACCCCTGGGGTATGACAGTGGCTGACTCCTTTATTTTCTATTGGTCTGCTAGAAAATTGAGAACAGGTGGTAATAGATCACTTTTGTGCCTGGATATATGAAGACTGTCCTTTTGAATATTAAAAAATGGGGTCCGAATGGCTTTTTGATCTACAGAATATCTGCCATATCAGATCCCTTACTCCTCCCTAAGGACTTGGCCACACTGATTTATGCATTTGTGACCTCCAGGCTAGACAACTGTAATGCTCTATACCATGAGGGTTAGTGGGGTACACTGTGATGCCTGCAGCTACTGCAGAATGCAGCTGCTTGGAAATTATATGGGCCTCCCTAAATAGTGCCATATTTCTCCAGCTCTGTAAGATCTGCACTGGCTGCTGGTGAGTGGCATATCTCATTTAGGTAGGTTTGTTAACCTACAAAGCCCTACATGGGCTGGGTCCAGACTACCTGAGTGAGCTCCTGCATCTACACATCCCTATTCGCCCACTCCGATCAGCAGGGGAGGGCCTCCTGGTAGTTCTTAGGACTAGGCTGAAGACTTCAGGGTATCAAGCCTTTCAGGTAGTGGGCCCAACCCTTTGGAATTCTCTGCCCAGAGCCTTAAGGGAGGCCCCTCGTTGGAGGCATTTAAGAGATGCTTAAAACGTATTTGTTCCAACAAGCATTTGGTGATTATTCGTAACATCCTATCTTAGCACATCCTAAATTATTAGCCTGTTTTGTCATTCTTCTTGTACAAATTCTATATAGCTATTTATTGTTATTTATTTTGGGTTTTAACGTGGTTAATTGTTTGCTGGTTTCAATTGTGTCGATTGTAATGATGCCTGGGCCCCCAGGAAGAGTGCCATAAACAATTAAAGACTACTATTTATTTTATTTTATTTAAAATTTGGTGACGGGAAAGGCACACTGAGCCGAGGCTCGCTTTCAGGTGTGACCCGAGGTACTACTGCTACTTCTATCACTCTAGGCCAATCACAGACAGATTCACTGAAGATTAAGTATTGCTGCATTTTACCAAAGGATTCTTCAGCTGCCATGAAGTTCAAAGCCTGCCCGCTGACCAGACCCAAACTGTAATGACAAAACATTTAATGGAAAAGAGGGTCCCAACCTGGATGTGAGATGTCCTATGGCTGGGTTGTCCTGGATGTCTTGTAGTCTGGGACAGTTACAAACACAAACGTTTGGAAGAATGTTTCAGCCCAAGACATGTCTGTTGTCAAGTACTTGTTGCTACAAAAACAGGTCTCCTGAATTAATAAGCAGAGATGGTCTTGGAATCCTTGAAAGGTTTTTAGAACTGAATATCTATCTCTTCTCAGTGGTACTTTTGGGAGGTCAAGACCGGGGCAGATGTTTTGGGTTGCTCACATGATATAAAGGTAGTAAGCCTAGAGAGTTTAATGAGTTTTGACTTCTTGTTTCATTTTTAGGTTTTCTTCTTTTTGTTTTTCTTTTTCCTATGTGATTAAGATATGTAGGGTGGGTAATTCCATCTGGAGAGCCACAATAGATGAGCAGAATGGATCTTGGCTTACCAACTGAGTCAAAGGACTGCACCTCAACAGTGAAGCAACCCGCTTCCAGCGGTGCTGCATGACACTGTCAGTATTGGGTATTAGTCCAAGTTCCTGTTGAGGTGTTAGAATTGCAAGCATCTTCCAGCACAAGAGGCAAGTGTGCACTCTACTGTGCCACTGAAACTGACAGGCGGGTACTCACTAATAAAGAACAGGAAAATAGTTTTCTTACAAATTGGTGGCAGAATTTCTTTAATACGATTTGTTATGTGTACAAAGTGTCAGGCAGAGTTAATTTTACAGACTACAGAGCATGCAAAAATCCTCTCTGTAGAATCTTTTACTGCATATCCCTGTATATACAGTTCCAGGTGGAATGGAGCAGAATAGAAAACAAGCTTAACAACAAAATAACTTTTTATGGAACTTAATATTTCTTTCCTAAGTATACTGACTAACTGGTGTTGGAGCACTTTGAACATGCCCATTTAATACAGACCGGCTCACCTTGCCCTCTCTTCTCCATAAACCTTCTTTATAGTGTACAGTGGAACGCTGTTCTGTATGGAAATTGATACCTAGAACAGTAATGTTGTGCTGTGGTAGTGACATAAGGATGTTGTGCTGCAGTACAGGCATCACTACTGAAGCACAAAACATGGAACATTGACATACGCACTTGCTCTACCAAAGGACACCTGACTGAGATCATCTGCTCTTGCTGAATCAAAATAACCTGTAAACAGAGCAGGTGATGCAGTTTTTAACCTAATCTGAGCAATAACTAAACAAGAAAAAACTATACTCTCAGACGGCTTTTGAAAATGCAGCCAACAACCACAAAACACAGCGGAGCTAGTAGTGCTGTGTAACACTGAGCTGAAAATGTGGATGGAGAGCTTGTAACACACAAAGTGCTGGTCACAGATTAGACTGCAACTAAAATGTAGGGAAAAACTAACCATACTTTTAATCTATGGTTGCCAATATACTATAAAAGGTGTGTATGGACAACCATTCACAGATGATAGGTATGTGTCTGAATCTCAAGTGATCCATGCCAACCAGGAGACCTCCCAAGCTTTGCTCGAAGGTTCCTGGTTGTCATGGATACTTTGATTTAGATACAGACTTGTTGTGTATGGTTGCCCATATACAGTTCTCTATGTGATGTTTTTCTGCATCGCCTAATATTTTCTTTGTGGTAAAGACTTGCTGGGGAGCGAGTGAGCTCCAAAACACATTTTCAAACATGATTAGCACCTTTGTGACTTAAAAGGATGCTGATAGGGACCTTTCACTGAAATGGCTCAGGATCTGAAAGTTTCAGAGTTTACCTTAACTGATTGTCCCATCCATAGGGAGCCCCTGTTTCATAGCACTGTCTTAGAACCACTGAAGTATGTTGCCTCCACATTACATGCTGGGACTCTATTTAGAAAAGTATGCCCTTACCTCATCAGTAAATTTAGAAGAATGCTTAAAAGCTGTTGACACAATCAGAGCAGATACTGTAGGCCACACCAGGGTGTTGCCTGTCTCAAGATTTAAATAAGCAGTTTAAATGCAATGTTAATAGAATAATTAGATAAAACCTTTGTGGGTGACTTGTATTCAGTAAGCTTGAAAATCTCAGGCTGTAGCTCTGCCCCAAAACAGCATTTTGATGATGCTAAGTGAGGACAGGGCTACAGCATGTTCAATGTAAAGTGTAGAGGTGGCTGTTTATCATGGCTTTACTTGATTTTGTACCCTACATTTTATTTTGGGGGTAGTATATTAAATAGGATATTTACACCCCAAAGGGGGCCTATTAAGTTGAATAAAGTGATATAAACAGACCACTCCACTCCATTCTACTACATTTTAAATTAAAAATGCTGTAGTCCTGTCCCTCACTTATTAAAATGGTGCCTTGGAGACAGGCTGTAGCTTTAGACTCTAAAGTATACTGGCTGCTATCATGCCACTCCCTATCACATGTTGCTGGTCAAATAAGTTCCCCACCCTAAACCCTATTATAATTCCAACCGAATGTTAAAGCATGGTCACCTAGATCTCCTAAAGCAACAACTCAGATCGCAAGACTTGACCTTCTTGACTCTGTAGATGACATTAATGTGGCCTTGGAACACTTTATCAGCACTTTCAACCTGGCCTTTAACACCCATGCATCACTGAGAAAAATTAAGGTCTGTGGGTCAGTCAACTCCTGGATCACACCAGATATAGTAAACAGTATGAAACAACAGGACCATCTTTGGCAGCTAGCCAAAGTCTCTGGGAAACAATGTGATCTACAGGCGTACTAAGCAGCTAGGAATGCCTGCATGAGGGCAATCTGGGGTGACAGTAGGAAATTTTGGTCAAATATAAAGACGTAAGTGGCAAAGAAGAAAAGATCTCTCCAACAATGTTAACCCACAATGGCAATACCATCACTGACCCGTCACTTCGCCAATACTTTTAACACAGCTTTCACCAATCTATTCGATGATGCTCCTACTATGACAACTGGGCCCACTGAAAACTAAAGTCCTGACCACTACGCTATACTTCAAGAGGGTCTCCACAGCCCTGGTCAGAAAACTCCTAACTAAAGTTTTGGGAAAATCTAGACACAGCGGGACTCCCTCAACCTCAAACTCATCTCACTCACCCTAGATGAAGTTCTCCTGCCTATTAACAAGATACTTAATCTACCCTCTCTCTATCACAGTTCCCTGGCATCTGGGTCACCCTAGTGCATAAAGCTGGCGATCGCACTCAACCTTCTAACTACAGACCAATATCAATCCCCCAATATCGAAAGTTCTGAAATTTATAGTTGCAAACCAACTTGTTGACTGCCTAGAAAAGTACTCCATTCAATGCCCACAACAGCATGGCTTCAGGAAAAATCACAGCATGACCACAGCCCTGCTAGAATTTTCTAGCTTCATACAACAATCCTTCGACAAAAACAACCTCGTTGGAGCAGCCTTCATTGACCTCATGAAGGCCTTCGATACCGCTAATCATTGACTCCTCCTTGATCAGCTCACGAAAATTGGTCTCTCACCTGACACTTAAAAGTGGTTCGGGAGCTACCCATCAGATAGGTCCCAACGAGTAAAGATAGCAAACAGTGTCTCAGGACTACAGGTTGTCCAGTCAGGTGTACCACAAGGATCTATTTTAGGCCCTCTCCTGTTTAGCATCTTCCTAAACAATTTACCAAATGCATGTCAACAAAGGACACTCCTATATGCTGACGATGCTGCCATCTTTACAAACCACCCTGATCCCTTTGTTCTGGAACACAACCTCCAACTTGGCTTCCTTGAAATTGAAAAATGGTTCAAATCACACAAACTTGTACTCAACTATAAAAACTAAACACTTACTGTTCTCAACCTCCCATCATAGGTATAAGGCGCTTGTCTTGACAGTCAAAAATAACCTTGGAGTCCCTCTTGAAAAAGTACAACAGTTCAAATACCTCGGGTTACCTTGGACAATCACCTCTCTTATGTACCACATATTGAGACCATCGCCAAAATAGTGAATGCAAAATTAGGTCTGTTATTTAGGCATCAAGAAGTCTGACCCTGAATAACTTAAACTTGCTATCAACAGCTCGGTTCTATCCATTACCAATTACGGTTTGGTTATCTATGGTGCTGCCTCTGTCACATCTCTAAAGAGGCTAAACACAACACTGAACAAAGCCTGTAGACCACTCACTTGTGCTGAGCCCCGCACCCACACTTGTGATCTCTTTGTGAAACAGGCTGGCTCAATCTACAAGGTAGAATCAAGTACTGTTCATGTATACTTGCAAAAGGTGCTACAAAGAACCCTGCCAACTGGCCTGTCTAGTCTTCTACCCAGATCCCTAAAGGCTCACCATACTCGGACCTCTGACTCAGACCTCTTACATGTACCAAGGTTCAGAATCACCCAGTGCCAACAATCCTTTCTGTACAGAGCCCCTATGTGACTGAATTGTCTGGGCCATGATCTTGCTGATGTATCTCATCCTACTCAGTTCAAATGTCTCTTCTTCAGTATATGATGTATGAAACACTTGTGATTGCCCCATATAATCACACTACCAGCTCTCTTGTGCTCTGAGAATGATTGGTTCTATGACAAGGCCTCTGGCTGCCTCTTCTCCACCCCTTCCTTGCCAGCACCTCCCTTCCTGATAGTACTGCCTCTCCTTGGCCACCACTTATACTGCATTTGTTGGCTACTGACTTCCCTGCCCCACTGCCCTCTTCCCACCCTTTCCCTGGCTCCACTACCCCATCCCACCATCCTCTCTTTCCCTGTTCTTCCTCTCTTTTTCTTCCCACTTTTTCCTTGTTTCTCACAATTGCCACCTGGCAGCAACTTTCTCCTCTCTGTAACTACTTGTCTTCCTCCCTACACTCTGACTATGAACAACTTTGTATTAATGACTTTTACTGTACATTTTAAATAATATGTTCTTCCTGTCTTTAGTACCCCTCCCACAAAGATGTGGAACCTGTGTAAATGAGCTGTTCTGTGCTCAAAGGTATTGTAATCTGAGAATGAATAAATAAATAAATGCCATGCAAAGGCTTCTACTAAATAATTACTCCAATTGTTTTACAACTGTTTAGACCTCAGACAGGTAGCACCTGGGAGTAACTTGCCTATCCCAGATTAAAATGACTTAAGTATTACTGTAGATCAGGTACCATTTATCTAGGCTGGTTGACCCTTGTAGAGAATGGGTTTTCAAGAGAGAGGAAATGGTCTTATGTTTTCACATTTCATAGATTACTGAGGAAGCTGTTCCAGAGGCTGCAGGCATTGAAGAGTCTGCTAAGCACCGAGTGGAGGGGATGAGAAAGGGATACTAAGCCCAAGCTTGAGAAATAGAGGGGTTAGAGGAAGAAGAGAGAGAGAGAGAGAGATACGGGGTGAATGTATTTTATTACAAGCAAGAGATCAAGATGTTGAATTAAAATTCTTCAAAGTGCAGAAAGTCAGTAGTGGCCCTTCATGCTGAAGATCAAGTGCTCACATTCGTATTTTCCACTTAGTATATTGATTGCTTAGTCTTATGCTCACTGAAGTTTTGCCAGAAAGCACTTGGGGAGAACAGAAAATATATGAAGCTGCTGTAGCCAAGGTGCAAGTTTGTAAAAATCCATGATAACAAGTTGGAACAGAGAGGATGTTAAGATGGGGTCTGATGCAGCCAGTGCTGTGTAGGTGAATGCGAGGATATTTGTAAATTACACTTGCTGGGTAGAAACTGTATGGTAAAAGAACTCCCTGAGGCCTCAGAAAGACTAGTCAATTTATTGCATAGGATCCGCTAGTGCAATGAAAGAGTTAGTGCAGATATCCGTCTCTTGGTCATGGACCACATTAAGTTAGAGTAATGCAACAGAGGGGATGCTCTCAGTCTCGGGAGGGTGTCCGATGTCCTGTGGGTGCAGTTTCAGTTGTTGTCTACCTCATGGAGTAGCAATGCTGCCAATAGTCAAATGCTAGTCACCTGCTCCATTGGTCAGGATAACATATCTGTGTAGTCAACCTGAATGGGTGAAGAGACTGGGGTGCATCCTTGAGTACAGTAAGACCACTGCCGGGATTATGAAATCTCATTAAACAACAGTTCTATCGAGGACATATGCTCAGAGCCAATGTCAATATATGTACCTTCATGAGATAGGTTCTTCATGATGTGGGAGTCGGGGAAAGAAAGTAACACAAATGAATATATTTATTTAACAGATATATAGACTGAGAACTTGATTATAACTGAGTTTTGTTCGTATTTGTTAATTAAATGTAAATATATTGTCTATTTCAGTCATTCGCACATCTTAACTCCATATTCCAAATCAGTACCTGCAGTCATAGCAAAAGCATCTGCCATCTATAATCCCATCATCTATGGAATTATCCATCCAAAATTTAGGTAAGTATTAGGTGGGAGAATCGTTTCACCAATATTTCACTTTGTCTTATTTATTTATTTAAAAGTTTCACCAGGAAGGCATTTAGCAGTATCACTCATTTCCTGATGTGTACTGGGGGAGGGTGGAAGGAGACACAATTCAACAGAGATAGGTAAAAACATAAGCACAGTAATAACACTGCTTCAAGATACACAACTGCACAATAGATACAGCATTGGAGTAATAGTACACAACAGTACTTACATTTAGTCAAGAATATTACAAGGGGGTTTTAGCTACTAAAAGGTCAAGGCATACACAGTAGAGACACTTTTAAGGGGATTTCAGGTTTTCACATTGAATTTAGCTATCTAAATCAGTTCTCAGGTATTAATATTCTTTGGACCCAATAACAGTTGCAATGTGTGGAGGTGCAGGGTGCAAACAGCCACTGTGTTACATCTCCACAGTTTGGGATTTAACATGATAGTGCCACTTAGTATATAGGAGGCGCCCCCCACACACACACACATACACACACTTGTCACAATGCAAATGAGTCTGCCAGATATCAATGGGATAAAATAGGCTTTGCACCCACTAACATATCCATTAGTAACAACCATGGATGTCTCAACATGGCATAGTACCTGTCACATGGTGCTTGCCATGCTGAGAGCTCTTTGAAAACCAGTGCTGCTGCTGGAAGTGTTCCTTCCCCACCCACCCTGTATCGTAATGTTTGCTTCTAGCACAGCAGTCCTCTATAGTCCACTCAGTGCCTGGTGGTCCAGAGCACCCATCCAGTCACTAACCTTACAGCACTCTGTGGCATCCAGTGACCCTCCCCACCCCCAGACCTGTTATCCTGTGACAGGACTTTTAATCCTAGGTTCCACAACAGTCTTTTTCCCCTAATGATTTGCTCCCATCCAGCTGTAACTTAGAAACTCCCCACCACCTTGCTGTAATAGTGCCATAGATTGGGGGTGTCACTAAAGTTAGTGACTGGGTTAACAAGGCTGCCTTGCTTTTGATATGGCACTACAGTCAACTTACATGGCAACCTCCACTACCATCCCAACATGGTCACATCTGTGTTGATGACTGCATGGGGAAACGACTGCAATCCTAGTAGTGCATGTCATGTGACCACTTATCAACAGTCCCTAGTGACTGAGAATCTTACCCTTTCTTTGCACAAAACCCATAGTCAGCAAGCACACCACCAGATTTCACAGCTTCCGTGAATTCAGACAGTGTCCCTGAACACTTTGACAATGCATTTCCTGCAAAGCGAGAGTTAATTGACCATATTTGTAGGCGGCTAGATTAGGCATGTCAAAATTTCTTTGAAACTCAGGTCTCTGAAGTAAATTAACCCAAATCAAATGAATTAGCTTCTCTTAAGTTTTCATTTGAACAGTGCTGGCACTTCCCAAGAGACTATGAGATGTAAACATTTCAAACATTATTACACCCACTGGTTGTCCAGTCAACCTTTTTATCCTGTCCCATATGCAACTGAAGGAACAATAGGACCCACTGCACTATATTTGCAATTCTCATAAACTTGAATATGTCAGAAGCCACTGATGCTACAAACCTCATGCCAAGTTTCAGTGGCCAACAGCACCATTTCTTTCTGACCCATGGAGTGTTTACCTAGTCCACAAAAAACATAATACACAAATTAATTTTTCTTTAGTGATATCTATTATAATATTGTCTTTCAATAAAGACTGTCATACACCAAGGGCAAGGAATGTGCTGTTTCTCAGCAGACATTGATTTGTGCTGTTGTCTGTGTTATACAGATAAATGTCCACTGTACTCTTTGCCAAGTGCCAAATATATAGAGAGACAAAACCCTTCTAAAAAGTTTTTATGTCTCAAACCTGTAATCTTGAATAAAGGATGACTAATAAGAAGCAGCTTAACAAAAACAACTTAATAAAATGGCCCCAATATTCAGAAGGTTAGCTTGGTGCAAGCGTGAATAGCACTGCGCTAGCTGGGCAAAAGCACATCTGACTTGGGTGGGGCCATATTCAAAGAGAGGCCCAGTGTGCACTCCACTAGATAGTGTGATCCTTCTGAATGCACCACTGTACCCATGCACATAGAGAACCTTCTTGCAACGGGCACAATGGTATCTTCCGCAGATTTTGAAAGCTAGTGGGCCTTAGTATGTATTCCTGGAGGAGAGGAGAAAAGGGGTGATATGATAGAGACATTCATGTACCTCAGGGGTATAAACAAGGTACAGGAGGGTAGCATCTTTAGGAGCGATATTTACTGCTTGCAAAACCTACCCTTACCAATGTGCACAGTGGTGTGGGATTCTCTGGACCCTCCCCAGCAGTACTGGTGCCAAACAGTGACACAAATCACTCCCTCCTGTCCAGTTTCCATGATAATGTCCAGAATAGCCTTGGTAGTTCAGCGGTCCTCCCAATCCCTGAGATATGATATACAGTAAGTATTCTGGTGGTTGTTCAGGAGGACATTAAAGATCCCATGGTACTTCTGGAAAAGAGCAGAGGAATTTCCCTGGTGTCCTGTCCAAATTTCCAACATTCACTAAAAACACCAATAGCTTAATCTGGTCTCAATTTGGTTTTCATCTGTATCCTCTCCTCGGATGAGGCTGAAAATAGACAGACTTGCCTAGCCTCCATTCCTGGTCAGCAAAAGTAAACTAAACAAAAGTATCACTGGTGGTCTAGTGGGCCCCCATCTCCAACGCCCAATGTAATGACATAAGTATCTGTGATAGTCTAGAACCCCCTCCCAGGATTCCCAAGATAATGTGAGGTATTACCCTGCTGGTCTAGTTGCCTACCCGACTGAATAAAAAACTTCCCTAGCAGTAGTTCAGTGGTATCCCTTTTCCGCTCAATCCTCATTATGATAAGCATTGCCCCGCCTCCCCTGCCCAGCAACATGTTATCCACCCAACTGGGGATCAGGCAGGGAGCACCACACTACCAGGGTAATATCTGGTATTATCATAGACACATAGGAAGTGATGGCAGATAAGGACCGTGTGGCCTACGTAGTCTGCCCTTTTTCCTACCTAATGCAATACCATAGACCCTAGTTAATCTGCAGCTATGCTGTCTTCCTATTGTGAGAGTATGCTTATGTCTATCCCATGCATTCTTGAACACCAGCTACCGTTTTGTCCCCACCACCTCCGAGGGAGGCTGTTCCAAGCATCTACTACTTTTTGTGAAAAGGAATTCCTCACATTGCCCCTGGAGCATACCCCCCAGCCTCATATCATGTTCCCTTGTTCTTGTACACCTTGTTTTCTGAAAGATGCTACCCTCCTGTACCTTGTTTACACCCCTGAGGTACATGAATGTCTCTATCATATCACTCCTCTTTCTCCTCTCCTCCAGGGAATACATACTGAGGTCCACTAGTTTTTCTTCATATGACTTTTGGTGCTGTTCTTGCACCATTTTTGGTGCCCTCTCTGGACTGTCTTTATTTGCCTATGTACTTCCAGAGATGCAGCCTCAGAACTGGACACAGTACTCCAGATGAGGTCTCACTAGTGATCTATACAGTGACATGACCATCTCCTTTATCTGCTGGTGATACCTCTTCCTATGCACCCTAGCATCAAATTGTCTCTCCCATAGCCTTCTCACATTGTTTGATTACCTTTAGGTCATCAGACATGATTACCCCAGGTCCCTTTCTTGATTGGTGGCTATTAGTACCTCTCCCTATCTTGTACTCCTCCCTTGGATTTCTGTGCCCCAAATGCATGATTCTGCACGTCTTTGCATTGAATCTTATCTACCACACTCCGGCCACCAAGCATGTTTAGGTCTTTTCTAATTTTTTCCACCATCACCCCAGTGTGTCGACCTTGTTGCAGATCTTATTGTTATCTGCAAAGAGGCATACCTTCCCTCCAGCCCATCTGTAGTGTTGCTTATGAAAATGTTAAAGAGGACTGGCCCTCAGCATAGATCCCTGTGGCACCCAACTGATCACACCCTCCAGATTGAATACCATTTGTCACCACCTCTGTGTCCTGTCATCAACCAGTTTTTGACCTAGTTTACCACCTTGGGGCCCACCCAGGCTGCCCAACTTATTTACCAACCTCCTAAGTTGGATAGTGTCAAAAGCATTGCTGAAATCTAGGTAGGCACATCCACCCACTCCCTCTCTTGACCTACCTCCTGAGTCACCCAGTCAAAAAATCTATCTGATTTGTTTGACAAGACCTCCTGCAGTGAACCCATGCTGCCTCAGATCCTGTGCTCCACTGGATTCAAGAAATATCACAGTCCTTTCCTTTAACAGTGACTCCATTAATGGCCCCTAGCACAAGGTCAGGCTGACTGGCCTGTAGTTGCCAGCCTCCTTCCTGTTCCCCACTTTGTGGAGAGGACTACATTCACCTCCTCCAGTCCCCTGGAACCACCCCTGTCTCCATCAATTTGTTGAATAGGGCTGTCAGTGGTGCTGCCAGCACCTCTCTAAGTTATTTTATTATTCTGGGATGTATCTTATCTGGCCCCATTGCCTTGTCCCCTTCAGATTATTGAGTTGCTTTAGGACTCTTTCCTCCTTAAATGGGCTGGTGTCCACATCTCCTGTTGGTGCTCCTATCACCAATAGTGGCCATTCTCCTTCCCTCCTTCTGTGACTACTGAACAAAAATATTTGTACAGGATTGTTGCTTTTTCTAGGTCCCCTCCACACACACACACTCTCTCCTCTATTTTAACCTCACAGTCCCACCCTGGTCTTATTTCTTCACCGGTGTACCTGAAAAAGGTCTTGTCTCCTTTCTGAATTGCCTGAGCTATTTTTCCTTGATTTCTGCCTTTGTGCTCCTGACTGCTTTCCCACCTACCTCTGCTTTTTCAGATACAGTTCCCTGTCTTCCCACCCTGAGTTTCCTGTACGTCCTGAAAGCTAACCTTTCTCTCTACCTACCCAGCCATGCCTTTTGGGAACCATAGTTCCTAGTTGCTTAACACAAAGCCTTGTTGCCTCTGCTATGGCTCCTCTAAGGTTAGCCCATTGTTTCTCTCACATCTCCCCTCCCCTTCTTCTTCTCTGCCAGGGATTCCTTGAGACATTCTCCATTTTTGCAAAGCCGACCTGCTTGAAATCCAGGACCCTTGTTTTCATGTGATCTGACTCTCCACTGTTCTCACATTGAACCACACCATACAATGATCACAGGTCCCCAGTTTATACACCACCATTACACTGGTGACTCTGTCCCATTGGTGAGAACCAGGTCCAATGTGCCCTTCTCTGATGGGTTTTGCCACAAGCTGCTTAAGGCACACACCCTGCAAGGCATCCAGGATGTCTCTGCTCCTGGCTGTGGCTGCAGCCTGTGTGCTCCTATCCACATCTGGCAAATTGAAGTCTCCCACCTGCAGCACTTCACCTCTGGCTGTCATTTTGTAGATGGCTTCCACAAGCACGCCATTCATCTCCTCTCCTTGTGCTGGAGGTCCACAGATCATGCCAGTGTGAATGGTGGTGCTATTTCCTGTCTCCAGGGTGACCCACAGTGCTTCCTCTCCTCCTGCATTCCCTGAACTTCAGTTGCTTTAAATTCCTTCCCGTCATAGAGATCCACAATCATCTCAGGAATCAGGGGTGACTAATCCAGAAATCAGTTGTTACAACTTCTTTGTTGGAGTATTAATGGTCATCAATGAAACTAATCATGAGCTTCTACTAATTACCAGTTTTATTCTTTCATACCTCCACCTTGGAGCTAGGTGCTTAGGAAATAGCCATGTTGTTTGATCTCATGGACTACATTTTTATCAATTTAGATGCAGGCACATCTACAAAATGCACTCTGCATCCAGTGCTGCCCACTCATCTGTCACCAATTCTTGCAGCAATCAGATATCATTTATAGCAGCATGCATCCAACAGCATCTGTTGTTTTGGGATTAGGTGAGCTGGACGATTAAAAATAGTTTAGCCATTTTATGTCAGGCCCCTGCATCCCTAATGTAAACTAAGCTCAGGCACATCATTGCCAGCGCAGTCCCTGGGAAATATACTGAAGCACAAGGCAGGCACAGGGCTTGAAAATACAACCTCACAGCTTTATCTTTCGTAAGGGCATCTTAAGGGTAAGGAACAATACACTTTTTTGTCAAATTCCAAAATACAACCCCTCAAAAAACAGAAACATAGGATCTGTCGGCAGATAGGACCTGCTGGCCCACCTCATCTGCCCTATTTTCGCAGACCCTACTCTGATCTCTGGTTGTCCCCCCACCTCCGTATCGCTAAGATCCCTTGCGCCAATCCCATGCATTCTTGAACCTTGTCACCATTTCTGCCCCCACCACCTCTGTTGGTAAGCTGTTCCATTCATCCACCACTCTCTCCATGAAGAAGTTCCTCACATTTCCTTTGAGCTTCCTCCTTCTAACTTCATGGCATGACCCCTTGTCCTTAGCATCTTTTTCAGTAGAAAAGACTTCCTCCTGTACCTTGTTTTTGCCTGTGAGGTATTTAAATGTCTCTATCATATCCTCCCTTTCCCACCATTCCTCCAGGGAGTACATGTTGTTACTTGAGCCTTACCCCACAGGACTTTGATGCAGGTCATGCACTGTTTTGGTTGCCGCCTTGAACTGCCTCCACCTTTTCTGTGTCTTTATGGAGGTGGGGCTCCATAACTGTACACAGTACTCAAGGTGCGGCCTAACCAGTGATCTGTAGAGGGTATTACTACCTTCCTCCTTCTGTTGTTGATCTCTTCCTATGCAACCCAGAATCCTTCCAGCCTTCTCCACTGCTTTGCCACACTGCATCGCTGCCTTCAGGTAATCAGAAATGATCACCCCAGGTCCCTTTCCTGCTTTCTAACTGTTAATACCTCCCAGTTGGTATGTTGCCTCAGGTTCTTATGCCCCAAGAGCATATTTTGCACTTCTTTGTGTTAAAACCCAGCTACCAAGCCCTCGACCATTCTTCCAACATTTCTAGATCATTTCTCATTTTTTTCCACTCTTCCCAGTCTACTTTGCTGCAGAGTTTTATGTTTTCTGCAAACAGGCATACTTTACCTTCCAGCCCTTCTACAATGCCACCAATGAAAACATTGAAAAGGACTGGCCCTGGCATTGATTGAAGACATCAACCAGTACCGCAGCTAATGCAGCTGTTTTGTTAAAATCACTGAGTAAAACAACCCAGACATGAAGACTCAACTTAAGTCCACTTTGTGAGCACAATCATTGTATTATGTTATTTTCTAACATTTTATGGGTACGCAGAACCAAAACAAAAGTACAGAAATTCTGAATGGAATTTCAGATTGTGATTGTGCATTGAAATACTTGAATTTGAAAATAAACGGTTTGATGTAGAAATTACTTTGACCCTGAATCTCCCATCAGACTTGTTTCATCAACATAACAAAATGATTTCAGTGCTTTCAGATGGTAATACAGTACCAAGGGCAATTATGGGCTTCTTCAGATAGCTTTTGAAATGTGCAAACAAAAGCAGTGCTGGAATTATAGTGTAATGCCCAATGGGGCTTAAAAGTGGTAACTCAGTTAAAGGTTTGTGGTTCACTGTTATTTGAATGAAGACTTGAAACCCAACAGCATTACTGATGGTATAGCTGTTTCTGTTTTTATTTTCAGTTTGTTTACCTATGATATACCAACTGAGCTGCAAGATTTCCTTTTCCATGGGTACCTTCTTCTATGCAATTTTATAATCGGGGACTGATGCACTGGAAGGTCAAGTGACTTGCTCAAGGTCAAAAGGGCCAATGGCTTTGATGGGATGTTATTTTTTCTATAGCACTGGCTAACACCTGGATTAGTGATTTTGGATTGTTCTGCACTCACAGGAAAGGGCTGCCCCCATGGTGTGATGGCAGAGTTGAGTATCATAATTTTATGTGGCACAGTGGAGTGAGTATAACGTGCCCATTTTGTGCCACCTCTGTTTCTGACTTAGAATTTGTCCCCAGATTTAAATGAAGAGCTCCCTGACACCCAAAATGTTCACCGGTGAACAACATGTTAACATATGGCAGGCTCTGCAATGCAGGGCAATAACACCAGGGCTTCATTTAGGAGTAGCCAGGAGTTGCAGTTAAGACCCTGTGAATTTTTGTAACCCTCATGATGTCCATTGAAACCATAGGAATCCCTAAAACAAGGCTTATTTAGCATTTATTTAGATAAAATTTGGTGTGTGGAGAAGCTTTGCAACCCCTATAATTCTACTGAAATGAGACTTGTAACCCTATGATTCTGGTGAAATGGTGCTACTGAATAGTTAGTTGTCCATGGTTTAAGTGGACAGTTCTGGTGCTAAGATAACGCACTCATGCCTTTGCACCCCAGAATGGGCATTTTGTCCCTGAGAGTGCATTATCCCCTGCACTGCACATCCTGCAAGTGTGTTATCCCTCTGTAAAATTGTTTTTGTCTTGTAACAGAAATAAGGAGGACTGAATTACTCCTTTATGAAGAACAGGCAGCAAGACTGCAAGTTACAATCAGCTACATGCAATACTGATAGGCAGCTAGTTTGCAGGGCAGTCAGCTAACTAATGGGTGTTTACTCACCTGGTAAAGATTGTGTTGGTTGGCATCCATGGCACTCCAGACATACCTCATGGGTTACAGCCCACCTGATAGGCTAATGATGCACATGACCCAGATCAGATTTCCAGTATATCCAGGTCCCAGGAACCCTGCTCTCCAGTTTGAATCTTCCATAGCTGAAAGGAATCTAGTTAGTACAATAGACAACCAAACAACAGTGTATAGAAGGTGACGACAAGGAAAGAGGTCCACCACGCATATGTTACAAAGGAAAAAGGCCCAAAGCTCATGTTAATTCCTATTATATATATTCTAACTGAACCGGTGGTCCGACTCAACTTGTGGCATTGGCAACCCCCATGCCCGGAGAGAGGGACCTCCGATTGTCCTAATGGTGGACATCCGAACACTCCGGAGGGGTTTGAGTGCCAAGCGGATGCCAACCAACACAATCACCTTTACCAGGTGGGTAAACACCACAGATTGGTTGGCATCCATGGCACTCCAGACATTACCTCATGGGAGATAAGAAGCAGTTAGCACCTGGGTGGAGCCGGAGATTGGGTGTCCGGAAGAAGGGCTGCTGCTAGGACCTGGGTAGCGAAAGTGGCCCTGAAGTCCTGCAATTGTTCCAGCCTGTAGTGCCTGGCGAAGAGTGTAAGGAGCTCCAAGTGGCTGCTCTGCAGATATCTTCGGGATACCGATGCCTCTCTGCCCAAGACGTGGCCACCGCCCCTGGTGGAGTGAGCCTTGATCCCTGTGGTGGGCTCAACTGATTCGCCGAATAGGCCTGCTGGATGACCCATCGGAGCCACCCCGCGATCGTGGTCTTTGAGGCCATAAGCCCCCTCCTCCGGCCCTTTGAGACAATGAACAGCCTCTCCATTTACGGATAGGGCTGGTCCTGGTCAGATAGATCGAAAGGTCTACCCGACGTCCAGAGAGTCGGGGCTCCGCCCGCCTGAGCACTGTCTCGGCAGGGTAGGCAGGTCGATTGCTGCTCCTGTGGAACTTGGTCAAGACCTAGGTTGGAACGCCTGCACTGTAGTCAGCCTGACCCCTGTGGGTGAAGGTGGTGTATCGTCGCCGAGCTCCCCGATTCTTCTGGCTAACATATGGCCACGGAGGCGGGTCTTTAGGCCGACCCAGAAGAGATCTGCCTCTAGGAGTGGCTCATACAGGGAGGCTTTTAGAGAGCCCAGCACCAGAGGTAGGTCCCATGGAGGCGGCTGGTCTGGTCCTGGGCGCAGGGAGCTCACCGCCTGAGGAAACGTATGGCGCCCTGTGAGCTCCCAGTGGGTGTCCTTCCACGAGCTCTCTCGGCTCGCCCAATGGCCGCCAGCTGTACCCTTAGGGAAGATGGGCTAGCCCTTGTCCACTCCTTGTTGCAAGAACAGGAGAATGGTAGGCAGGTCGGCCTGTTCTGGAACCGACCCTCAAGCGCACCACTGCGCAGAAGATGGCCCATTGCCTCTTGTACGTGGCGGGTGGAACCGCCTGGACTGGAGCAGCGCACTGATGACCGACTCGTGATAGCCCGCCGCCGCAATCGCTCCCTCTCAGGAGCCAAGCCGTGAGCTTTAGGGTCGAGGACGGTGGAGTACCGGCCCTGCGACAGCATGTCTGGACGGATGGGAAACGGAAGCTGGCTAGCGACATCTCTCTGATCATTGCAAACCAAGATCTGCGGTACAGTAGGGTGCCACCAGGATGATGGTGACCCGTGATTCGTGGATCTTGGTCAGAACTTGTGGGAGAAGGGTAGCGGTGGGAGATGTATGAGTACTCCGTGTCCAGGCTTTGTGACAGGGCATCCGTGCCCTGTGAATGGGCGCCCCTGAACCGGGAGTAGACGTGTCGACTTGGGCGTTGTCCCACGATGCCATCAGGTCCTGGGACACGGGTCCCCACGCTGCCTGGATTGTCTGAAACAGAGCCAGGTGCAACTGCTATTCGCCCAGGTGGATTAGTTGCCTGCTGAGCCAATCCGCCTGACGCTTAGTTTTCCTGCTAGGTGCACTGCCTCCCAGGTGTGATAGGTGGTCTGCGCCCAACTCATCACCCTTGTGGTTTCTCTTGACATGGCCCTGCTCCTGGTTCCCCTTGTTTCGCGATGTAAGCCACCGCCACACGATTGTCGGACTTGATTAGGACCGAACGCCCGGCTGAGGTGACTGAATGCCTGCAGGATGTGGAATACTGCTCTCATCTCCAGGATGTTGATGGAGAGTTGAGTCTCCGCTGTGGACCATGTTCCTGAGCTGACGCTGCCCCAGGCAGGCCCCCAGCCGGAGAGACTTGCGTCTGCCTCTATAGGGATTGGCGAGGAGCCCAGGGGAACTCCTGGTCAGATTCTCCAGTGCTGTCCACCAGCCCAGGGACGATCTTACTGCTATGGGCAGTGGTACTGCACTGGAGGTTGTTCTCGTTTGGCGCCCGTGAGACAGGACATGAGTTCTGTAGTGGGCGATGTGCCACCTGGCCCAAGGTACGAGGTCAATGCAGGAGGCCATGCAGCCCAGGAGCTGTGCCATCTTCCCCACCGTGGTGTGGGAGCGCGATTTTAGCTTAGCATCAAGTTCCGTGGGTTCTGGACTCAGGCCGGTGATGGTCTTGCCCATCCCTCGGCCGAGTTGACGACGGCCCCAGATGCTCTATGTGTTGGGTTGGGCGGAGGTGGCTCTTTTCCCGATCACCACCCAACCGTGGCACTCGAGGGCCTGTAAGGCGAATTCCATGTGTGCTCGCTACTGGTCCTCGGAACGGGCGCGATGAGCCAATCGTCCAAATAAGGGATGATGTCCAGCCCTGCTCCCGAGTCTGGCCACCAGGGTTATGGAGACCTCTGGTGAACACCCTGGTGCCGGCGACAGGCCAAGGGAAGCACCTTTGTACTGGAAATGGTGTCCCAGAATGTGGAAGCGGAGGAACTGCCTGTGTCTTCTGATGATGGGGATGTGGAGGTAGGCATCCTTCAGATCGATGGACATCATGAAGTCGCCCACCCTGATGCCCTGTAAGGTGGACCGGATGGTCACCATCTTGAACCGATGGGGACCACGTGTCGGTTCAGTAGCTTTAGGTCCAGGATGGGCCTTAGTTCCTGATTTTTGGGACTAGGAAGAAGATGGAGTACATGCCCATTCCTTCTTCCTGGCTTGGACGGGCTGAATGGCCCTGTTCTGGATTAGCTCCGCTAGAATCTGCTGGACCTGGTGAGGGAAGCTCTTCTTCTGGATAGTGGGGACGATATGAATCGGTGCGGTACTGGAGAATGGGTTAATTCGATGGCGATCCTTGAACACCACGCCCCAGACCCACTTGTCCGATGTGGTGGCCAACCAGTGGTGGCGTAAAAGGGCTAGTCTCTGCCCTACCGGTGGGTACGGTACCTGAGCGCAGGAGGAGGTTGGTTGGGAGTCACCGCTTCCTCTCTGAAACCTCTACCGTGACTTCGGATTTTGACCCCGGATCTGAAGGAGGTGGACTGGTAAGTCTGAAAGGAGTGATCATGAGCCGGATGGGAAACCCTACTCCCGAAGGGATGGCTCTAAGTGGAAATGATTCTTTACTTGCTTTGGCCCTTGAACCCAGGCCGAAATCTCCGCCTTGTGGAGGGCAGATAGAGATTTTGATTCATTCTTGAGGAGGTCCCTACCTTCCTCCCTCTGTTTTAGATAGTTCTGGAGTCCCTCCCCAAAGACATGGTTCCCTTTCAGAGGTAAATTCTGTAGCAATGTCTTTGATTCAGAGTCGGCATCCCAGAGCTTTAGCCACAAGGCTCTGTGTGCTCGATTGATGATGGCGGCGGCCCTGGCCTGAAGGCGAGAGTCCACTGCCATGTCAGGAGGTATTTGGCTGCGTCTAGGAGCACTCTAGTAATTCCACCTCCCTAGACTTAGGAACAGTCTGTTCCTGGAGCCCTCGAGCCAGCGAATCTGAGCCCGGAGGTGTAAATGGCAGTGGTCATCACCTTGGCCGTGGTTCCCCGATCTCAAGGCCCTCTTGAGCATGTCCTCAACTCTCTTGTCCGTGGGGTCCTTGAGGGCTATGGTGCCACATGGTAGCACAGTCTTTTGCTCAGGGCGCCACTTGAGGATCAATGGTAGGTGCCTTGCACCAAATATCGGCCTTATCTCCCTGTACCGGGTACATTCTGTTTAGGTTCTGCAGTTTGGCATTCTCCCGGATCGGGGACTGCCATTCTGTGTTGATTACTTCTTCAATGGCCGGGCATACCGGGAATGTCTCTACGGTCGTGGGTCTTAGCTGGATCATGGGATCGAGCTTGACCCGCTTGCCTTCTTCTGGCTCCTCAGTGGACAGACCCATGGTGGCCTTGATGATCTTCATGAGTCCGGGAATGGTGTCGAGGAGCATAGTTTGGAGGTCAAGGATGGGGTTGATTGCAGGTCCATGTCCTCCGCATCCGAATCAATCGGTCTCTTCCTCCTCCTCCTCTTCTTCCTCTGGTCGTCCTTCTCCCTTCCTCTGGCGATCCGTCGGAAGGTGCGACGGGCGGGCTCCTCAGGATTGGGTGGTTCCTCTGCACCCTTCATCCGTGGTGTTCCGGGCTGGTGGGTCTCGCTCTGTGTTGTGTGAGAGCTCCAGCTTCTCCATGATCTTGAGCAAAAAGTTTTGTTGACTCTCCATCATGGCCACTGCCACTTGCCGGTTCTGGATCAGCAAGGAGCCTGGATCCACCCATGTTGAACTGTTGGGGCCGGGGTTGGAAGGAGTTGGAGGCGGGGTCCCTCCATTGATGAGAGGTCGCCGTCTAAAAGGCAGGCCGCGACAGGGGCCCCGGGTTTGGGGAGGAGGTTGGCGCTGCATGCGAACACTTTTGCATTGACCATCTGGAATTAGAGGAAAGAAAAGTAACTTGTGGGAGGCCGAAAAATCCTTTTCCCTTTTTTTTTTTTAATAACTTCAGCTCCGCTGAAGGAACTGAGGAGGTTCCTGAGAATAGGATGCTATGGGAAGACCCCTATCGCAGGAGTTGTGGGGAAGCCGTGTCTTTTTCCTTCTTCGGGGAGCTGAGGCCCGCTGTGGGAGGAGGCCGGGTCCACCATGTGGAGATAGGTACTCCGTGAGCTTCTACAGGGTCGCTGTGTGAGGTACCCGAGTAGGCTAGGTAAAGGCTTCCCCTTCCTTATGTTCTTCGATTTTCTTCCCTTTCTTTCATTTTTTTTTTTTTTTCAGTGAGGAAATAATCGTGGTGGGGGTCGGAGGCCCAGATAGCTGGCCCACTGGAGCTAGGGTCCTAAAGTAGAGCCTCTGCTGGGGGCTGTGGGGCAAACTCAGATCCTGTTGCAGATGAGTGCCCTAACCACTGCTCTGGACTGTCTCTGTTTAGTCCCCTAGCCCCCCGTAGTATCCAGAGTGGACTCTCCCACCAGCTGGGACTCTGGGGGCAAGCTGCCGATCACTGGCTGTAGCCAGGAAGAGGTCCCGTGAGGAGCAGTTCCTCTTTTTTTTTTTTAATCCTTTCTTGTCTCAGGTCCTGCTCTCCTCCTTCTCACTTCGTTTGAGGCTGCCAGAATCGAGGGCCGAGGAGCGGCCCAAGGCAGCGTAGGTGATCCTGGCCAGAAGGAACAAATGTCCTGGAGAGAGAGAGAGCACGCCGACTGCAGGAGGGATGCTGCCCGCCCCGGAAGGTTGAGGGCCGGGAAGGGTGGCGGCGGAGCGAGGTGATCGGGAGGCTCTGGCCTTCCAAAGGTGCTCCCCAAGAAAACTGCAGAGGCCTGCCTCCCGCACTGCCAGTGTTATGACGCGTCCCACGAGGTCGAGGGAAAGCCTTCGACGCCGGCCGCCATCTCGTTTGTGGTACCGTGAGAAGGTAGGCCGTGGGCCTACCAGCGCAGGGTCTGGGGACGCCGGAGAGTGCAGGCGTGGCTGGGCTGAGCCAGGAAGGGAGAAGATTGAGGGAGTACCGCACCGCCGCAGGGACCGAGGGAGCCTCGGCTCGCTTACAGGGCGCGCTGGGACTGGGAACATCGCTGCGGCCCAGCAGGCCAGAAAAAAAGGACTGAGGGGAGGCGGTGAATACAGAGGGATACCCGGCCGTGCAGGTGGGGAGGCCGCACAGCGTGGGCAGACGGCCTGGAGGCCGGAAATCACAGCAGCTCAGCCCAAATAAGGGCAATTTGAGCCTATTTAAGGGATTAAGATCTGTAGAGGTAAAAACTTTTGAACAAAGGGCCTGACCGCTCTACAGAGGAACCCCTCAGACAAACAAACACTGCTTTTCTTCTTATTCGCAGCAGAGAACAACCAAAACTTAACAGCTTTCATTTTTTTTTTTTTGATTCTCTAATCATGCTAACAGACTAAGTTTATTAATTGTAGGTTATGGGTTGCTGGCAAGGCTAAATAAAAAACCTTTAGTCCTTTTTATGGAATTCAGCAATTAAATGGCTTAAGGTCAACAGGTTCTTTACTATAGATTAGTATCAGCCTGCAGCAACATATTGCACAAAAAAGTTAAAATTCTGGTTCCTACCTTGAAAAAAAGAGCAGACAGGGGTCCCTGGTATGCTTCTTGCCTGTTCAGATGCACGATTCAAAAAATGGGAGCGAGGGCCCTGGGACCTGGATATACTGGAAATCTGATCTGGGTCATGTGCATCATTAGCCTATCAGGTGGGCTGTAACCCATGAGGTAATGTCTGAGTGCCATGGATGCCAACCAATCACAATCAGCTAAGGCATTTGTCTCAGTGAACTAACACAGAAGCAGCAGCAGCATTTGTTAGCTGACAGGCAGGCATTAATTTGCTAGTATCAGTAAAACAAAAGTGTTTTAAATCAGATTCACTGATAAATCAGGTCATGCACCTGAGAAGGCGTAACCAGGAAACTGTACTCAATGGGAGGGAGCAGCTGGTGGATGCCAGGCAGGAGCAAGACCTGAAGTGATCATATCAGATGACCTCAAGGTCAGTAAACAATGTGAAAAGGAAGCACTAAAGGCTAGTGGGTATCCTGGGATGCATAGAGGGCATCACGAGCAGAAGGCATGAAGTAATCATGCCCTGTATCGTCCCGGCCAGGCATCACCTGAGTACTGTGTCTGTAACCCTTAGGTGGCGCTATCCCAGTGGCTACTACCCTGCCTGCTTGGCTAGTAGCAGGTTAAGGGCCTGCATGAAACAGGTGCCTCCACCTGGAGGTCAGGGTTGTTAGTGGTCAAGCTAACCTGGGCACAGCCTCCAGGACACTGTAACCCCGCTTTCCCTTCTAGTGGTCTGAACAATATACAGTAATTACTTTCACAACAAACCTTATTTACCAGGCAATTACCACACTGTTTGCACTTACCACCAGGGCTGGTTCCTCTGGCTTGACCCTGGGGACCCCTGTAAAACAAGGTTAGGCACAGCAAATAGCAACAGTACAATACTTTTGGCACAAATTGGAACCACAGTCAGGTTAAATGCAAACAAAGTTAAATCTGATTTATTCAGGGACTAGAACAAGGAGGGGATAATCAGGTTGATTTGCTTAAAAGCTATATTAATCAGATATTATGCATGCAGTTCAGAGTCCCTACACAGTCACAAACTCTGGATACCCAGGTAGGAAATGGTGGGCTAGCAGAACGTTGCAGTTGGTTGGGGCCCTGTGATGGAAGAAAGCAACAAACACAACCCACACTATTTGTAATCTGGAGCCGGAGGGCTCAGTTCATGAAAGAAAAGGCAACAAGACAATCAGATGACAACACTTTAGATTTAGCTGTTCTGGCAGGGAGCTACCTGATGTTTACTCACGATACCCAATACTGGACACAGGCAGGATGAAATCGAGACTACAGGCTGTTGAGCTGGAGTGCCCGGAGAAGCAGAGCCCACCACGAATCACCGAAGCATTGTTCCTGTTCAAGGCATTGAGCAGGGGCTGATCCCAGGCCGTCTCTCTCGTCAATGCTCTTTCTCTGCATAGCAGGTATTCTGGCTGGGCCAGTATAGCAAGACCCAGTCAAATGGAAATGGATAATGGATTCAACTGCGGAGCTGGATACAGCCTCCAGCTAGCAAAACACAGTTCAGACACACAGTGGGAACCAATTCACGACCCACTATAAGCACACAGCACATTCACATGTAAGGAAATTCCACTGTACCAGGCGAATGGTCTCCGGTCGCAATTACAGAGTCTCTGCACAACCGGGAGTTCAGGAGGTAGGAAGACCGGACAGGCCGATCGTATTCAGTAAATTCGGTTTCTTCAGGCTAAAGCCTGGTCACAATTCAGTGGCTTAATCTGGCTCCAAATTCGGATTCAGTCCAAAAAGCACAAGTTCCTCTCAGGGACAGCAGGCAGGCATGCAGGCCAAACTCAGGCCTTTCCACAGTTCTCCCACATGAATCCACTATGGATTGCTGCTCAACTATCTCGAGCTGTTACTTCTCACTTCCCAACTCAGATCTAACAAACTGCAAGTGGTGTGGGACTTTCTCCAAGATCCAAAAGGTTTGGTTGGCTGATCTGTCTGTCAGACACAACAAGGGCTCCCTCCAGGTGTGGAAACCAAGGAACACCTGACCAGGCTGGGTGACAAACTATTGTCCATTTCGTCTGGCATCTCCTTCTCTGAGATCCTGCCAGTCTGGGAGAGGGGGCAGATGGACGGAAGGTCAGAGAGAGGGGAGCTAGGAGCTAAACATGTGGCTCAAGGGCTGGTGCCTGGAAAAAGGACACGGATTTGTAGAGAATCATAACAATTCTGGGAGCAAAAGTTCTTTAAATTTGATGGACTGCATCTGACTAAGGAGGCAGTCAGTGCATTGGCAGAAGTTTGATGTCTTTGCAGAGTATTTAAACTAGCAATGGGAGAGGGTGCAGCACCCATCACGCCGAATGGGAAGAACACCCCTCCCCTCAGCTAGTGGTCAAACAGGGATTCAGCATGTTTGCAGTTCATTTGCATCACTAGGTAAGAAAAGGTCCGTTTCCCCATACGATGCAGGGAAATGCCAAATTCACCCAACAACTAACACACCAAATCTGGCCAATGGAAAATCATGTACATAAATGCTCACAGCCTGGGAAATAAGATCCCAGATCTGCAGGCAATAATGTCAGAGGCTAAACTGGACCTAGTAGCATTAGTGAGATGTGGTTTACCAGTAACCACACTTAGGAGACTTCGTACCTGGCTATGTACTGTTCAGAAGAGACCGAGGTGCAAAATGGGGGTGGAGGGCCTGTATGTCAATGAAAATATCAAAGCTGCAGAAATTCAGAATACACATAAGGAGCCAGAAGAACTGTGGGTCACCCTGGATGCAGGAAATGGGACAGCCATAAGAAATGGGTTATTCTAAGGCCCTCAGATGGGGAGGACATAGACACATTACTGTTAGAAGATATACAAAACATGACAGCTAAAGGGAAGTTCTGATAATGGGAGACTTCAACATGCAGGATATATATTGGTCAATACCAGCAGGAACATCTGCCAGAACTAGACACATGGTGGATTCCTGCAGGGAGGGCCTCAAACAACTGGTACAACAACCCACAAGAGACAGGGCTATCCTAGATCTAGTACTGACTAACAGGGAAGGGATCAGAGATCTCCAGGTAGAAGGTCACCTGCGGGCCAGTGGCCATCACATGGTATGGTTCAATTTGGCCACTACATCTAAATCATCCCATTCTAAGGCAAAAATATGGGACTTGAGGAGCTGACTTTGATAAGATGGCCAACAGAGTTAAGCTAGCCCTGGCAAAAAGAAACACAGGTGAGGGGTACAGGCAAAGTGGGCAAGCGTTAGGATGCAATATTTGAAGCAACATCCCATTGTGTTAGACAGAAAAGGAAGTGCAAAAAGAAGGAAACCACTCTGGTTCTCAAACACAGTAGCAGAAAAGGTCAGAGCCAAAGGATGGCCTTCAGGAAATATAAAGGGAACACAGCATGATGAAGATACGGAGGCATACCAAACTGCCCTAAGGAAGCAGGGAAGGCAGTAAAGGCAGAAGTCCCAAACTGAGGAAACACTAGCACAAACAGTAAAGAAGGTGACAAGACTTTCTATTGATACATTAGTGGAAGAAGAAAGTCCAGACTGGGTATTGCTAAGCTCAAAGGAGAAAAGGGTATGTGAGGAGGAGGACCCTGTAAACATCTATCCTAAATGATACTTTTGCTCAGTATTTACTGAAGAGAAGGTAGGGGCAGGGCCCCAGCTCATCACCATGAACACGGGGAGGGAGGTGAGCACTACTCCCTTCACAAAGGAAAGTGTCCTACAAGGGCTTGCTAAGCTCAGGGTGGACAAGGCAATGGGACCTGATGGCATGCATCCCAGGGTACTTAAGGAGCTAAGGTAGAACTAGCAGAGCCATTAGCAGAATTGTTTAGTGAGTCTCTGAGCACAGGAGAGGTCCCAGAAGACTGGAGAAGGCTCATGTGATCCCATTCCACAAGAGTGGTAGCAGGAGGAGGCAGGGAACTACAGACCAGTCAGTCTTACCTCAGTAGTGGGCAAGATTATGGAGGCACCTTAAGGAAAGGATAGTGCAACACCTGGAATCCATAGGGGCACAGGATCCAAGACAGCATGGGTTTACAAAGGAAGGTCCTGTCAAACTAATCTCATAGATTTCTTTGACTGGGTAACCAGAGTGGTGGACCAAGGGGAGCAGTTGATGTCACCTACCTTGACTTCGCAAAGCTTTCAACACTGTTCCACATAGAAGATTGATAAATAAGCTGGGTAGGCTCGGTGGGTCAGTTGGTCAACTGGTGCAAACTGGTTGACGGGCAGAAACAGAGTGTGGTAAATGGTATACAGTCAGAAGAGATGCAGGTCACAAGTGGGGTACCTCTAGGATCAGTCCTGGGGCCATTATTCTTCAATATCTTCATTAGTGACATTGCAGATGGACTGGAGGGTAAGGCTTGTCTATTTGCAGATGACACCAAGATCTGCAACAGAGTAGATGATCCAGATGGGGTGGGCAGAATGAGAAGAGATCTGGATAAACTAGCAAAATGGTCAGAAGAGTGGCAACTGGGATTTAATGCAAAGAAGTGCAAGATCATGCACATAGGGAAGAGAAACCCTGACGCCACCTATAGCCTGGGAGGGAGTTGCTGGCAGTCACAAAGGAAGAAAGAGACTTGGGCATCATCATCACCAATGACCTGGAAATCATCCAAGCAGACCTCTAAAGCAGTAAGAAGGCTAGGGGATGTTAGGGTGTATTAGTAGGGGTATCACAAGTCGTAAGAGGAGGTAATAATCCCTCTTTACAAGACACTGGTTAGGCCCATCTGAAGTACTGCGTGCAGTACTGGAGGCCACACTTCACAAGGACATTAACCAAATTGAGGCAGTCCAGAGAAGGGCAACCAAATGGTGCAGGGACTGCATCAGCAGATATATGAGGACAGATTAATGGAGCTCAATATGTATACCCTTGAGCAAAGGAGGAAGAGAGGTGATATGATCGAGACATTCAAACACCTTAAGGGCATTAACAAGGTGAAAGAGTCTAGCATGTTTAAATATAAGAAAAATAGCAGGACAAGAGGACACAGCATGAGATTAGAGGGAGGCCGATTAAGGGGAATGTGTGGAAATTCTTTTTCACAGAAAGAGTGGTGGATGCATGGAATGGCCTACCTCAGGAAGTGGTGGCTATGAATACAGTGTAGAGCTTCAAACAGGCATGGGATAGGCATAAGGAGCAATACAGATGAGTATGAATAGATAGGCCACTGACAGAGCAAAGGTCGATGGCTCATTTATAAGGTAGAAAAGAAATGGGCAGACTGGATGGGCCTTGCAGTCCTTATCTGCCGTCAACTTCTATGTTTCTATATTTTAGGTGCCAAAAGCCTAAACTACAATTCCTACAAGTTTTAGCCTCACCAATCCCTGTAGGCAGGATCCATTTTAGAGTCCCAAATGTACTGATTGGCCCATTCTGCAGTCCAGGACCAAGATGATGGAAACAAACAGAACTATCCATGCTGCAAAGAAGGCAGGTTAGAACAAACTGCAGTATTATTACTACTCTAACAAATGATCAGCAGACAAGTACATCTTCTAGCAGAGGTCCCTCTCAGATTAATTATGACTGCAATGCAGGCAGCTCTTAAAGAGACAGTACACAGAGGCTATACTGGCACTCTCTGGCAATACATTTAAACTGCTAAAGCAGAACACCAGCCTGGCAGTGAGTATTTAGGCATTTTCAAGGAAGACTTTTCGGGAACCCCCATTTGTAGGAGGGTTACACTCTTTCCTGCCTGGAGAAAACTTGGCATCCGCTACAAGTCTGTGCCATCATGCATCAGTTAACATAAACTTATTACTTAATTATACATATTCACTACACTTCACAATACTACAGTATATCCATAATGACAATGCTTATGCATGTTTCTTATGTGTAATACTGATTCCACTGTGATTAACAGACTTGTAACATCACAATACTGATGTAACTCCAGGGGCGCTACCCTTAGGCTACTACCCCTGCCTGCCTCAACTGTGACAGGGTGAGGGGTTCAGATCCGTTGACGGGTGCCTCCACCCAGAGGTCTGGGTTAAGACAGTCAAGATTGACTCGGTCACAGCCCTCTGGGTTACTGCAACCCTTTCTTCCCACTAGTGGCTCACATGGATTAACTACCACACCCCTGGGTCTGTGTGGTGCTGCTTGTGTTTGTCTGTGTCTGTGTCTGTAGCTTAGTTTTTGTGGATTTACATGTTTTCTGCTTGTGGTAACTATACCATTCTTGCTCACTACATCCGTGAAAGTCTCCTGGACTGGATTGCTGCAAAAATCATCATCAGGTATCTTTATTTTCATTTTAAAATCAACTTTTGGAAGCTATCCCAAGCAAAACATAAGTGAAGCAACTACATCTGACAAACTTGGTGACTCTGGGTCCTGTTGGAATCACATTTTCGTCTGACCTGCTTCATGGTCTGTATGTGGGCTTTTCAGCAACTTGTTTGAATGACAAGAAGCATACAGACAAAGGGATTTCATCCTGCATCTGTGCAGGCACAGTTAATCACCCTCAGGAATTTTAACATTTCAGTGACTCTGGACTTCAGCTGTTGATCATTCTTTTGGCTTTTGACTTAACCACCAGGTACCTATCTGCAAGTGACTGGGTGCAACTGACAAGTTACAACAAGGATAAATGGGCATATCATCCTCTATACTAACAACCTCCTTGCTCTGGGACCCAGACCTGCACTGGTCCAAGCTGCATAAGCCTCAGAAGTGTAATTCTATTGATTACTAAGTACGGCAACTGTCTCTTAAACTCCTACTCCTCCTCCTCTTGATATCAGGAAGTGTCCACTCAAATCCTGGCCCTGTCTCCTACAGTACAACAAAGCCTGCCAAAATGGAGGGGGCTCAAAATTGCTACCTTAAACATCTGCAGTCCTCCCAAAACTGGCCTCCTTCAAATCTTTTCCAGTCAACACAACCTGATATCCTTGCCATCGCAAAACTTGGCTGACACCTAATACTCGGATCATGCCATCTCTATACAAGGCTATAAGACATTCAGGCTAGATAGGACCTCGAAAAGGGTGGTGGGTGTGCAATCTACACATAAAGGACTACCTCACCTGTCTCCCTGGTTCTTACCCCACCACAGAAACCTCAGTGCAACTCCTCCCTATCAAGATACTACTTGGTGCCCAAAACAAAGTCCTCACGATTGCTGCTGTCTATATCCCACCAAAAGATCCTGATTCCGCCTACAGGCTGTCCTCGAGTTCGTAAGTACACAACCTTCTGACATCGAACTCCTTCTCCTTGGGGACTTTAATAACAATTGGCTTGTTCCTGATGTAGGGTCAAACAAAGATGCTATCCTAGCAGCAAATTTAACACAAGTGGTAAACTCCCCTACCAGGAAAAACTACAAATCAGGGACCAGCACCCTCATTGACTGGATCCTTACCAGTCACCCTACCAGATAACCAATATAAGTGTTCTCCTGACTCGCCAGTGATCACTCTCAATAATATGTACCTGGACAAATAAGTTTCAGAAGCTGCCTCCAAAACCATCTACAGCAGAGTCCTACCTTATGGCAACCTTACTCATCTCAAGACCTGTCTTAGGCAGATAGACTGGTCCTTGATTTACAAAACTCAAGATGTGGACCTAGCCCTTGATTACTTTATTACTACTTTCAACACTGCCTGTGACACCTATGCACCAGTAAAAAGCGCAAAATCAAAGCACTCACAAACTTGGCTCACGGTGAAGCTATTGGCACAACTCAAAAGTAGGGATCACCTCTGGGCCACTGCAAGAGCTACTGGCACTCTGTCGGACATCCAGAAATATAAACAGGCTCGCAACCACTGTACTAAACAGATCCGCTTGATGAAGAGCTCCTACTTCAAGAATGCCCTCTCCAACTCCTGGGGTGAAGGAAACCTTCTGGGACAACATAAAGAATATCATGGGACAGCAGTCCAAATCCTCTCCTACTATAATGAATGTGGATGGAACCACTGCATTAGACCCAGAGATCATTGCAAACACCCTAAATGATACCTTCACGGACCTTAGTGGTGTCCTCTCATCTGATTTCTTCACTGATGCTGACCCTCCAATTTCTACTTCTACTACTGCCTCTCCAACCAAACCACCCTTCCATTTCAAACTAGTAAAGGCACATGAAGTCTATAAATATGTAAAGAAGGCCATTTCTAAGTCCCGAGCAAGCAGCTACACTATTGACCTTAAACTTCTGTCCCTCACTCTGGAGGAAGTACTGCTCCCTCACAAAATTTTCAGTCTCTCCTCTGCTACAGCCAATTCCTAGGAAATGGAAGGCTGCAGTTGTCAATCCGGTGCACAAAAAGTGGTGATAAGTCACTGCCTGGTAACTATCGCCGATATCAATACTACCACCTCTCTAAGGTCCTTGAACGCTTGGTGGCGGACCAACTTTCAGACTACCTGGAAAAGCACAACATCCTATGCACTCAGCAGCATGGATTTAGGAAAGGGCACAGCACATCGACTGCCCTACTTGAATTCTCAGGAGCAATCCACAATGCCATGGACAAAGGAAACCTAACTGGAGCAGTCTACATTGACTTAACCAAGGCATTTGATACAGTACACCATGGCCTACTTATCGAACAACTACTATCCCTAGGGCTCTCGTGAGGGTCCTGGTGACTGGGAAAAATGACCTTGCTCAGTGCTCTCAATCTGTAAAAGTAGCTGGAGTTCTCTCAGACTCAAAACTGGTTCGCTCAGGAGTTCCCAGGATCCATCCTGGGACCCTCCTTTTCAGCCTTTTCCTAAACTCCTCCCCAAATCCTGCCCTGAACAAATAATCCTCTATGCCGACAATGCCGTGATTCTTGCCACTCATAAAGATCCGAACCTCTTTACGTCAACCTTCAGCATGCTTTTTCCAAAGTTGAGATGTGGTTCCTTGAACATAAGCTGGTTCTAAACCACAGAAAAACTAAATCCATGCTCTTCTCTAACCCAAAACAAGAAACGCAAGTCCCACTCACCATTAATACATACCTGGGAAATACCCTTGAACAAGTGCTAATTTTCAAATATCTTGGAATCAACTTTGATCAAGGCTCAACCTTTGCAACTCACATTGATAGTACAGCAAAACTATTAATCAGTGAATTGGGATTCTGTATCGGAACCGACAGCTCCTTACCCATTCTGCACTGAGGATTGCCATCCAATCCTCTATCATCTCAGTCGTTAACTATGGCTTAGTTATATATGGATGCTGCCACTACTACAGCACTTAGTCGCATTACAACTCCCTAAATAAGGCCTGTCGGCTGCTCACTGGTGCACATCGACGGACCCACACATGTGAACTCTATGCTGACTCAGGTTGGTTGCAACTTCAAACCGGATAAAGTACCTTACCTGCCTGATGGCTAAAAAATCCACTCTGGGCCTCACCCACCTTGTATCCAAGACCTGTTATGCCTGAGCTAGCACCTCGCTTTTACCAGAAGATCAGAACACCAGCCTCTCCAAGTCCCCGATGCCGGACTTCTCAGGACAAAGATCATTTGCCTATCGTGCCCCAGCTGGCTAAATGCCCTCAGCACTCATATTACTGCCTCCACCTCTCTAGGTATTTTCAAATCAAGGCTGTTCTCTCACCTGCACCTCCAGCTCCTGTGACTGCCCTGATTAAACCTCCTATTTTCTCATTACCCACCCTGTTCCATTATTTGACAAAGACATGTTTGGGAAACCTTTTCTCCTGCTATTGTCTGCTCCCTCACACCTTTCACTACTCTCTGTTCTGGACTTTTCCTGTTTGTTTCTCCTAATCTGGCATGACCTCTTTCTTGCAATAATAATGTGATTATTGATATCTCATGTCCTTTGCTACAAATTATTTGATATGTATTTGTATATGTTTTTCGCTTTGACACAGCATAAATTGTTGTGTTATCTATGTAACCTTTTGTACTGTACCCTAATTGACGGAACCTTTGTAAAAGAGCCTCTGGCTCAAAGGTAGTAATTCCTAGAACAATAAACTAAACTAAACTAAACTACAATACTCTCCCCTGTACACTTATCCCAGCTCGACCTCTCCAGCTCACTCTGGAGACCCCTGAAAGTGGTGTAAGACACAGTTATCACATTTTCACTATACAGTATATCCTCAGTAAAACACAATCCAGCTAGGGTACAGTTGCAAAACAAACAATCTGATTTATTTAAGGGAGATAACAAGGACCCGGGGAAATCAAGGTGATTGGCTTATCACTATAAAATATACTTAACTACCTAGGGCTCTGTGCACAGGCCTAAACCTATTAGTTACTGTCCATGGGTACCCAAGCCCTAATGGCTAGTCCTCGTGGCAGCTGGTTGGGGCCCTGACACAAATGAGCATTTACTTTCCTGAGCAGATCAGAATGAGCAGAAGGCTCAATTAGTACAGGCAGTATAACGAAATGATTTTGTTTTTCTTGCCACTTGTCTAAACGATTAACAGGGAGCTACCCTGATCCAGTACTCACAGCTCCCCGCAGATAACCACTCTTTCATCACTGGCAGGACTGAGCCTGAAACTTCAAAGGCCTCTCACACATTCATATGGAAAACAACAGAGGGTACCATACCAGGCAGCTACTTTCAGGACCCAAATGAATTCACAGCAATTCGTGGCGTTAGCAGCCACTCCAGATGTCCTGACAGACCGGAGCGCATTCAGCAGATTCTCCAGTCTTCTTCAGGTGCAGCCTGATGAGGTCGCTGTGTTTATACACAGCCTCCTCTGACCGCCACGCCGAGTGGTTTTAGTCCGAAGCTTTCTGGCTAGAAAACGGCGGCCTTAGGCCCTTTCTGCGCTTCCGCGCGAACACTCAACGGCGCAGAAGCTCAGTGCTCCTTCTCCTTCACAGTCACAACGAATCTGCCCCTAACAGCATGGGGCACTCACTTATACCTCTGGCAGTACTCCGATTCCATTAGCTATCATACATGCCAGTCAATTACTCGGCCCTAGTGGCCCAAAAAGTGCCATAGCCTATAATGCCTTTCCCAAAATTATAAGCAGTTCCTCTATTGGTCAGGCGGCTCTACTAGAGTTCCAATGTACTGACTGGTCCAACTCGGCAGATTGGGACCAAAATTGAGGAGATAATCAACAGTCTTTGCTACAAAGAAGGCAGGTTAGGAACAACCACATTATCATTATTACTCCAAGTTATCATGTCAACCAGTTATATTCTTTCCAGAGGCCTCCTCTGCACAACATAGCGAGGGTAGAACGGAGCACTCCACTGAGCAGCCCGGGCGGGACTCGGCATAAAATCACACAGCCCCCATTTCAGCTAATTAGGACTACAAACAGGCAGCCCTTAAAGAGACAGTACCCAGAGGCTCTAAGAGCACTCACTGGCAACAACATTTAATCAGCTTTTACGCCGGACACCAGCCAGGCATGGAGCATTTAAACAAGTCTGGTAGCTTTTAGGAACCCCCTTTGTAGGGGGTTATACCCTTCCTGGTCTGAAAAGAACTTGGCGTCCACTCAAGTAGTTACCTTAAATCACTTTGAGTCAACAGTTTACTTAACATTATGTCACACTTTAAATTACATGCCGAATACTGTGTTAACAGTTCAGTATGGTTTATGCAACATAATCACACATAACTCTTGTTCCCCTTTTAAATCAGTTCATTAGTTCCTGCCCATGACACCTGGGCAGAGGGGACCCCTCCCTATCAGCTACCGTGGGTAACCAAAAACAGGGCACCACACGAAGGGCAGTACTAACAGACTGGGTTATCCCCAAGGCTAGCTTAGGCAAAGAGCTCAGGGACACATACACTCCCTTATGGACCACATTTAAGGGGCAGGTCCACAGGCTGACCCAGTGACTCATAACTCAACTTTACTACTGGCTGTGCTTCCGGCTGGATCGCCTAGGGTCTTGGAACACCCAGTTACAGGCCCGATTCCAATTCAGCCTCATTGAGATTAGTAGGGGAATTCCACAGGGAAAAGGACCCAGTGCTCATAGTACTGTTGGCCTGACCCTCTACATCAGGATCCACACTACTTGGCTCAGCTGAGGACTGTTCAGATACTAGTAAGGAACCATCAGGGCATTCAAAATATTCTTCAGGGTCCGCATATCACTGGCTTGTTCCCCACATCACTTTCCTCTTCTGAAAAGTCAGATAGTTCAGCCAGACCAGACAGTTCAGCCAGGCTCAAGGACCCACCCTGGGCTTTGCTGCTACCTAGCCTCATCCTCTGAAGCATTGGCCGCGAGATTAAAGTAGGGCTCAAATGGTCCAGAAAGCTCAACCTCATCTCCAGAGTTAACAAGGGGATTGCCCTCAAACAGTTGGCTCAGTTCGTAAGAGGGATAGTATTCAACATCATTTTCATTGTCTTCAGACACAGATTGGCGATCATTTTCATCAGAGGATTTGAGAAGACCTCTTAGTTGGCTTGCTGAAGAATCAATTGGTCTGGTTTCTTTCCTGGCAGCAGATCTGAGTCATAGGCCTGAGGAAGGTGTTGAGGTTCAGCTTCAATCAGGATTTGCCCGATTGGCAGCAGATGATTTCTGTGTATAGTTTCTACATCTTTGGAATTGTTTTCAGGCCACACTTATATATATAGGCAAATCTGCCAGTTTTCCCACAACAATGTGAGGGAGGTGATGCTATCTGTCAGCAATTTTATGTTTGCCATGCAGTCCCAGATTTTTAGTAGCACTCTATCCCCTTCTCTCAGTTCCATTGTTTTCACTTTCTTATCATACCTCTCCTTGTTGGCCAGGTTTCGCTTAGCAGCCATGGTCTGGGCCATGATAGGCATGGTTCAACTGGGCCTTCAGCTTCTGTAATGATTGTAGATGATTTTCTGCTTGCACCCCATCAGGGAAACTCCAAACACACATCCACAGGCAGTCTAGCTTCTCTCCCAAACATCAGTCTATCACGGGAAAATCCAGCGGCATCACTTTTGGTGCAGTTATAAGCATGAACCAGGGTGTTAATCTGCTGGCTCCACTTTAGGTGTGTCCTTGGGTTGCAGTGTGCCCAACATATCAAGCAGTGTGAAAAGGTTAAACCTTCAGGCTGGGGATCCCTGAGGATGGTATGGGTGGTTCTGACTTTGACCCCCACAAAGATAGCATTTCTTTAATCAGGCGGCTCTCAAAGTCCTCCCCTGTTCAGAATGGATCCGTGGGGGCCCCATAGTGGACAAAAAAGTTTCAACAAGTATTTTAGCCACCGTGGTTGCTTCTGATCTTTAGCAGGGAAGGCCTGTGCATACCGGTAAAATGATCAGTGACTACCAATATGTTACTGATATTTTCAGATCTGGTTCTAGACTCAAGAAATCAATGTAGACCTGTTTCCTAGGGGGCACTAGTGGTAATATTGACCATGGGAGCAGCTCTCTGGGGTAGGGTTTTTTTTTTGCAAACAGCTGACTACAAGTCTTGACATAATGCTCTACATCCGTGCACTCATTTTGAGCCGATAAAGATCAGGTCGGTACCAGATCGAGAGTTCAGTCTAGGCCAAGATGCCCCATGTGATTATGCAAGGACCTCAGGACCAGTTCCCTAAAAGTTGAGGGCAGCACCAGTTGTTGTTTGGTCTACCTGGCCCTCCTTATCCACAGTCTCTCTGTATAGTAGTTGGTTAATTAGCCTAATTTGGGCCCTTCTTTGTATAACAAGGCAGTTCTCAAGTCAGTGGAGCGTAACTTGGACACGTCCCCTCCCGCCTGCAAAGCTCCACAACTGTTTTTATCATAGAGACTCGAGGATTGAGCCCGTTGAAGACTAGCATTGTTAAACTGGGGCAGTGAACTAGTGTCCAATGCAGAAAATGACAGTAAGCAGCAGGTATGCAGTTTTCGGATGGCCCCAAGCAATCCACCATACAGTCCACAGCATCAGGAGTCACCTGTTCCTCCTTGTCAAATTTCTGGCAAAGGGCTCTTATGTCAGGCTCTGACAACCTGACCCAATCAGTTTGTGGCATAGGTCTCTGAGAGGCATCCGCGATCTATGGTTTAGGCCTGCTCTGTACTCAACAGCATAGTCCATAGGTGGTCAAGGCAGAGAACCACCTGTGGCCAGTGGCATCCAACTTGGCTGAGGTCTGTACATAGGTCAGAGGATTGTTATCAGTCTTTACCAATATCTTGGCACCATACAAATAGTCATGAAACTGATCAACAATGGCCCACTTCAGGGCACAGAAACTCTAGTTTATGCACTGGATAGTTTTTTTTCTGAAGGAGTCAGACTTCTGCTGGCAAGAGCTACAGGTCTCAGACCATTCGAGTGCTCTGATATAACACAGCCCCAATCCTTGTAGACTGGCATCAGTATGGAGAATGTATGGCTTGGCCGGGTCAGCATAGACCAACACTGGGGCATGGGTAGTTGATATATGATGTCATGAAAGCTTCCTCACACTCAGCAGTCCAACGATCCCCAAACACATCATTCAACCAGAAATATTCTTCTCCATCTCAGAGCGCATAACCTTCTTATACTTTTGTGCATAGGAGGTACCCTGAGTGAGGTTGGAGGAGGCGAATCACTTGAGAATAATCTTTGACAAACCACCTATAATATCCACAAAATGCCAGGAACCATTGCAGTTCTTTCAAATTCCTGGGCTGAGGCCAAGTGGTCAATGCCCACTTTGCTAGGGCAGCTCTATGCCTCAGTGGATACTATTGGCCCACATATTTCACAGAAGTTTGGAAGAATTGACAATGTCTATAGACAGCTTGAGGCCAAAATCCACCAGCTGATCCAAGACCTTGAATAATCGCTGCTCATGTTCTCCAATGAGCAGCCAAACACTATGACATCATCTAATGGACCAAGCACTGAGCAAATTCATGTCCCCCACGGCACGCTCCATCAGGCGTTGAAAGGTGGCTGGGGCACCTGAAACTCCTTTGAGGCATCCGAATGAACTCATAGAAACCTAGGGGCAAATAAATGCAGTCTTCTTCGGTCCTTGCTATCTTATCGGATCTGTCGCAATTGGCCATGGAGGTCCAACACAGAGAACCACTTACTGCCATTTAAACAATCCAAGGTATCCTGTATGCGCCGCATGGTATATTTGGTCTGAGATGGTCCACCGATTCAAAGTGCTGATAGTCTACACGCATCCAAACCGTCCCCATTCTTTTTTTCTTACTATTACAATGGGGAGGCATAGGGCTCCTGGACTCTTGTATCCACCAGCAGCCAACATCTTGCAGATGCCTGCCACATTATCTATGCTAGCCGGGCCAGGCGCCTGGATCTGTCTCGAAAGGCCTTTCGTCTTGCAGCCGAATGTGATGCTCAGCCCCTTGCACATCCCACATCCCATTCTTTCAGGGAGAAAACCTGGTCCCTCTTGGCAAGACTCTCACTGATCCTCGCTTTCCATTCAGCTGGCAGTAGAGTCACCGAAATCAAATAAGTCAGGAGTAACTCTGTCATTCTGTCCTGGAACCTTTGCTATTTGGCAGTACTGCAGTATCTGCACAATGCACAATTGCCAAGGTGCACCTCTTCTTATTCGAATCTCTTTGTCGGACACATTATGCACTTGACCATCACCCTCTTAACATAAGCATGAGTTCTAGCTGGCAAGATACTGGGTTTGACCAACAGTCCCTCAGGTAATCTTCCCTCCCCAGGCGCATCCAACATCAACAACTTAATTCTTAACATCTGTTTTAGTCGTATTCCATGCAGGACACATTGGGCATTCAGGCCAAGTATCACTGGGGCCGGATCTTTTTTCCACACCACACCCACTGGCCTTCAGGTTCCTCCTGGCTAACCTTCTTCTGAGTTGTAGCTGCGTTTTTGGTTCACAGTGGGTATCCTTAGGCTCGCCTCGGTCTTGAATGCTTGCTTTTCTGAACACAATGGGCCAATCATCCAAACATATGAGCATTCGGCCCCAATCAACAGGGGTACCCCATCTGCCAGTCCAGTAGGGGGCAAACTAAAGCTAAGGGTTCCACCTGTTCGTCCACTCCAGTCACAAAGTAGAGAAGGACAACCAGACCCGGATATACTCCAAATACGATAAGCCTTGTCGCTCAATCCCCACACATGTAGGCCATCCAAGGGTTGTAGGGGTACCTCGTAAGTGTGTCTGATACCAGTCCTGAGACATGATGGTTACCTGAGAGCCACTGTCTAATCACAGCCTCGGTGGGAATCCCATTTACTCACACTGGGATCTCCATCAAGGGCCGTGGCCACATCAGACCATTCGGGGCACAGCATTGACAGTTGGTTGAGCATGGGCCCAGGTCACAAAGCTTTTCCTGGGGGTCGAGTGTGGGCCCTCACGATGCCAAGTGATCAGTCTGCTGTTGACTTTCCTTAAATTCTCTGGCATCTGGCACTCAGGCTGAAAATGCCCATCCTCCCCACAATGGTAACAGAACTTGGGGTCCGGGGATCTCTATTGGGCGGTAGACACCTTATCTGTTGGGGACCCTGAGGGGATGAGGGGTTCCCTGGGCCAGGGTTCTGGTTTCTGGATAACTCAGGCTCCCCAGACCTAACAGGGTACATGTAGATTGCTTCAAGTCCCTCACCAGTTCCGTAAATTTCTGATCTCGGCCCTCAACTCACTCTCTACGTGGTGGTCAGAGGAAATAGCTTGCATTCCCACATCACCTGGAAAATCTGGGATCCATCAGACCTTCCTGACAGGTGGGCCTCTTCGGGGTGTAGGCTCAGGGGTCCCACTAGGGTTCACCCCCATATAGGGTTCCCACCTCTCTTCATCGGTCTCCACCTCTCTAATTTCCCTCATCAATTGACAATATTCAGGCTGGTAGCCCGCTGATCATGTAACTTAAGTTTTAACAGTATTACACTACAGAATCTAGCAGACTTTAAAACATGTTCCAACCTGACCTGATTCAGGGCCGTGGCTGTGATTCCCCCTTTCTATAGGCCTTCTGCAAAGCCCGCTCCATCCTAGTGACAAAGGCGGATAGCTTCTTATTTCTCCACTGCTTGGCAGACCTGAATTTCCATAATAAATCTTCCCAGTCTCTGTACTCCCAAACACCTCTCTAAAGCAGAGAGTACTCTGGCGTGGTGGCCTCGGGTTGGTGGCCCGTAAAAAACCGAATGGCTTCTAAGCGGGGCCCCACAGGCTCTCCATCAATCTCTTCCTTTTCTCCCTCAGGCATTGCCACTCCTGAACTAAGGGGTAGCATAGTCCATCCAAGCTTCCAGGTCATCCTCCCTGTAGGCACTGGCACTGTGCCAGAAAAAGTTTCAGCCTACAGTAGGAATCGAGCTGTATAGGAGGGACCACTAAGGGCAGTGGAGCCAAAATAGAACTCTTGGGGGACAGGGGAGGTACCTGGGGAGACCTGGGGGTAGCTGCCACCAGACAAATCCAATGCTTGCAGCAATTCCTGGGTAGTCCTCCTCCACAGCCAGCAATTTAAGCAGTTTATCTTTAAAACTATTAGTCTGGGGACCCCCAGGAGTGACTGACCCACTCTGAATATGAACTAGCCTCCATCCCTGTGAAGCACCCCGGTAAATCACTGGAGATACCCTCTCTGGGTGATGCACACATCTTGCACAAAAGTAGCACCTTGCAGCATCTGGTCGAGCAGGTCAGCCATACGCCTTTACTTCCACTTTGCCCAAACATTTAACACGCTCTGCTGTGGAAACAATGTCAGCTGATGGGGTTCCCTAGGGCATCTAACAGTAACACAATTTTCTGGGAGTCCAGCTCTCGCTTCACTCCACCCCATCAGTTTGTGTACCATTGTCTTAATAGGACCCAACTTAATTTTTGCCATCATATCCTTCCAGTTTTTCCATTTCTTATGCACTTCACTTGCTTGGCCACTAGGGGCTGATCCCAGTGGTGCCTCCAATTTGTAACCCCCCAGAGTGCTACCCTTAGGGCTACTACCCCTGCCTGCCTCAACTGCTGACAGGGTGAGGGGCCCAGATCCGTTGACGGGTGCCTCCACCCAGAGGTCGGGTTAAGACAGTCAAGATTGACTCTGTCACAGCCCTCTGTTACTGCAACCCTTTCTTCCCACTAGTGGCTCACATGGATTAACTACAATACTCTCCCCTGTACACTTACCCCCGGCTCGCACTCTCCAGCTCACTCCGGAGACCCCTGGAAAGTAAGGAATAGTTATCACATTTTCACTGTACAGTATATCCTCAGTAAAACACAATCCAGCCAGTGTACAGTTGCAAAACAAACAATCTGATTTATTTAAGGGAGATAACAAGGCCCAGATGAAATCAAGGTGATTGGCTTATCACTATAAAATATACTTAACTACTTAGGGCTCTGTGCACAGGCCTCAAACCTATTAGTTACTGTCCATGGGTACCCAAGCCCTAATGGCTAGTCCCTCGTGGCAGCTGGTTGGGGCCCTGACACAAATGAGCATTTACTTTCCTGAGCAGATCAGAATGAGCAGAAGGATCAATTAGTACATGCAGCAGTATAACGGAATGATTTTGTTTTTCTTGCCACTTGTCTAAGCGATTAACAGGAGCTACCCTGATCCAGTACTCACAACTCCCGCAGATAACCACTCCTCATTCACTGGCAGGACTGAGCCTGAACTTCAAAGGCCTCCTCACACATTTATATGGAAAACAGCAGAGGAGTACCATACCAGGCAGCTGCTTTCAGGACCCAATGAATTCACAGCAATTGCGGGCGTTAGCAGCCACTCCAGATGTCCGACAGACCCGAGCGACGATTCAGCAGATTCTCCAGTCTTCTTCAGGTGAAGCTTGGTAGGTAGCTGTGTTGATACACAGCCTCCTCTGACCGCAAACCAGCGGATTTAGTCTGAAGCTTTCTGGCTAGAAAAAGCGGCCGCCTTAGGCCCTTCACGCGTTTTCCTCGAACACTCAACGCGCAGAAGCTCAGTGCTCCCTTCTCCTTCACAGTCACAAACGAATCTGCCCCTAACAGCATGGGGCTCCTTACAGTTCAGGCGCTACCTGATTCCTACTGGCTAGCATCACATGCCAGTCAATTACTTGCCCCTCAGTGGCCCGAAAGCGCTACAGCCCATAATGCCTTTCTCAAAATTACAAGCAGTTCCTCTATTGGTCTGACGGCTCTACTAGAGTTCCATCGTACTGATTGTCCAACTCGCAGTTTGGGACTCAAAAATGGAGGAGATAATCGGAACAGTCTTGCTGCAAAGAAGGCAGGTTAGAACAACCCCATTATCATTATTACTCCAAGTTATTATCAATAACCAGTTATATCTTTCCAGAGGCCTCCTGTGCACAATCATAGCGAGGGCAGAACAGAGCACTTACTGAGCAGCCTGCGGTGGACTCGGGCATAAAACCACAGCCCCCATTTCAGCTAATTAGGACTACAAACAGGCAGCCCTTAAAGAGACAGTACCCAGAGGCTCTAAGAGCACTCACTGGCAACAACATTTAACCGGTTTTACGCCGGACACCAGCCAGGCATGGAGCATTTAAACAAGCTCCAGGAAGCTTTTAGAAACCCCCATTTGTAGGGGGTTACACTGATTCATGTTATAACTGCCTGTACATTAAACAATGAGGAGGGGCCCTTCCCTATCAACTAACTTGGGGCTGGATGGGGCAGGGGCATCATACTGAGAAGAAAGAACAATCAACCTGAATTGGCCATTAAGCTCAGTTTGGGTAGTGAGCTCTGAGAAATATAAACACTTTTGTGAACCACACTGAGAGGCAAATCCACTGGCTTCCCGGGAGAATCATAACTGAAGTGCACACTGACTTGACAGCTCGGCCAGTCTTTCTGGGGGAACAGTCACAGTCTCTGTACTTTTCAGCACTAACTTGGATCTTTCATCAGTCGGAGGGGTGCCTCTGCACAGATGAGAATGTCCAAACTGGGAGCACTGTCAGCTCCTTGCTCTGTAGGCTCTATATCCACAACACTTGCTCATTTAGAGAATGTTCTGGCACAATTAGGCTTTGTGGCACTGAAGGAGGGCTGTCAGCTTTCTCATATTGTTGTTTACGTTCTGGTGTTTCACCAGAGAGACTCAGACCATCAGCCCTTCTTCAGGAAAGTCACACTGTTCCACTAAACACAGGGAGTCCGCAGCCTCAGACATGATACTTTTCACTTCACTTTCAGGGAGCATTGGCTCCAAGGATGAAGCTAGGGGTTATGCGTCCAGAAGGCCCAGTTTCATCCCCACAATTAGTCATTGTTACCTCAAAACAGCTGACTCAATCTTAGGAAGGACAATAGGCATTGTCACACTCACTATCGCTCAGAGGTGGACTGACAGTCACTATCATTCTGGGCCTGCCGCGGGGAACCTTAACTCTGTAACTACTGGGGTAGGTTGACTCTGTCTCTTTTGCAGCAGCATGAGTCACCAACCCAGGGAGGCAATGTCTGCTGGCTCAGCTTCAATAATAATTTGGCTGACAGGCAGCAAGTGGTTACGTGTATGGTCTTGACAGCTTTCGAGTTATTCTCTGGGCATACCTTGAATACTGGTAGATCATCCAACTTTCCAACTTCTACATGAGGAAGATGGTGACACCTATCAGCAATTTTGTGCTTGCCATGTAGTCCCAAATTCGTGAACAAGACTGTAGCTCTTGAGCCTTTACTTTCTTGTCATGCTCTCTTTATTGACAAGATTTATTTTAGCCGCCATTGTTTAGCGGGCCACTTGATATGCATGGTTCAATTGAGCTTTCAGTTTCTGTACATACTGCAGGTAGTTTTCAGCTCGGACCCCATCTGGAGACCCAAAACAGACATCAACTGGCAGTTGGGCCTCCTCCTGAACATGAGGTGGTAGGGAGAACCCAGTAGCATCATTTTGTGCAATTGTATGTGTGTCCATGGTGCTAATCTGCTGGCTCCATTTATGCTTGTCTTTTGGATGGAGGGTGCCCAGCATGTCTAGAAGGGTGTGTTAAAATGTTCTGGTTGAGGTTCCCCTGGATGATAAGGGGTGATTCTTGACTTTTGCACCCCCACAGAGAGCATTTCTTTGATTAGCCGACTTTCAAAGTCTCTGCCTTAGTCAGGGTGGATCAGCTGGGGGCACCATAGTGGACAAAGACATTTTCCACTAGTACCTTGGCCATGGTAGAGGCCTTTTGATCTTTAGTTGGAAAAGCTTGTGCATACTGTGTGAAATGATCCATAACCACTAACACATTGCCAATATTCCGCGATCAGGTTCTAAATACAAAAGTATATCAGACCAGTTCCTTGGGGGTGCTGGTAGTAATATTGACCAGAGGGCAGCCCTCTGAGGAGGGCTTTCCTTGCAGACAACGACTGCAGGTCTTCACATGGTGCTCAACATTGGCCCCATCTTGGTCCAGTAGAATCGAGATCGTGCCAGGTCGAGAGTTCTGTCAATACCGAGGTGCCCCATGTGATTGTGGAGGATCTCAGTACCAAGTGTTTAAAGGCCATGGGCAGGACCAATTGTTGCTTGTCTACTTGATCACTATGATCCACTGTCTCTCTGTATAACAACTGATTGAGTAACTTCAACCTGGGGCCTTCTTTAAACAATAGGGCAGTTCGCAAGTCAGGGGAACACAACTTAGACACATCTTTCTCTAGCACACAGGGCATCAAGTGTGAGTTGAATCATAGAATCTTGGGATTGAGCCACTGGATGCTGTCATTGTCAAATTGAGATAGTGTACTAATATCTAGAGCAGAGAAATGACAATAGGCAGCTGGTATGCAGGTATCAGGAGGGCCCAAGCAATCTACTAGACAGTCCACTGTGTCCGCAGACATCTGTTCATCTCTATCAAATTTTTGGCACAATGCTCAGATGTCCGGTTCAGACAACCTGACCCAATCACTCTTGGAGTGACAGGGCGCCAGCATCAATATGGTTCAGTCCTGGCCTGTATTCGACAGCATAATCATAGGTTGATAATGCAGAGAGCCACTGGTGCTGTGTGTCCAACTTAGCTGAAGTCTGTACATAGGTTAACGGATTATTGTTGGTCTTCACCAATATCTTTGTCCCATAGAGGTACTCTTGAAACTGGTCAACAATGGCCCATTTTAGGGTAAGGAACTCCAGCTTGTGCACAGGATAGTTTCATTCTGATGGGGTCAAGCTCCTGCTGGCAAAAGCCACTGATCTCAAACCATCCTCATGGTCTTGATACAGCACAGCTCCTAGGCCCTACAGACTAGCATCTGTATCGCACATAGGGCTTGGTAGAGTCAGCATAGGTGAGGATGGGGGTGTGGGTGAGCTGGTATATGACTCCTCGTGGAAGGCTGCCTCAAATTTGGGTGTCCAGCAGGGTCCAAAAGGTTCACCTGTTTGGAAGTATACTTTCTCGGTTCTTTGACAGCCCCTTCTTGTATTTACAGTTGGTAGGGGGTAACCCTGGGTGAGATTCAGGAGCGGGTGAATCACTTTGGAATAGTCTTTTATGAACCTGTGGTAGTAGCTACTGAACCCCAGGAAGCGTTGTAGTTCCTTCAAGTTATGGGGCTGGGGCCAAGTAGTCAGTGACTTGACCTTACTGGGATCGATCTCTATCCCTTCTGCAGATACTATGTTCCCCATACTTCACAGAGGTTTGAAAAACTGGCACTTGTCAATGAACAGCTTGAGGCCAAAGTCTTCCAATCGGTCTAGGATTATAAACAGTCAGGTCTCATGCTCCTCTAATGTGCGTCTGAACACAATGACATCATCTAGGTACACTAGACATTCCAACAAGTTCATATCTCCCACCGCGTCTCCATCTATCGCTGAAAAGTGGCGGGGCACCGAAATCCCTGTGGCATTCTCAGGAATTTGTAGAACTCCAAAGGACAGACAAAGGTGGTTTTCTCATGGTCCTCCTTGGCCATCGGAATCTGGTAATATCTGCTGCAAATATCCAATACTGAGAACCATTTGCTCCTATTCATGCAATCAGGGCATCTTGTATACGGGGCATGGTGTATTGATCTGGGATGGCCGCCGGTTCAGGTTCGATAATCACACACATCCTCACCGACCCATTCTTCTTATGCACAACAACAAAGGAGAGGCATGTGGGCTCCTTGATTCCTGTATCATGCCAGCAGCACACATTTCCTGCAGGTGTCTCCTCACATCATCTATGTCCGCTGGGGCGAAGCGCCGGATCTCTCTCGAAATGGCGGTCATCATGCAGGCGTATATGATGTTCTGCACCCTGGACACACCCCACATCCCATTCTTTTAACAAAACACTTGGTCTCTCTTGGCGAGTTTCTTGCTAGTCCTAGCCTTCCATTCAGCTGGCAGGAGGGAATCACCAAAGTCAAATATTTAAGTCCGGGTCACTCTCCTTTTGGCCAGAGTACTTGTTATTGGGCAATATTGCAGTATCTGTGCAGTATACTGTAGCTAGAGTGCACCCTCTGTTCACCCAGACCTCCGATCTGACACATTTCGAATCTGGAACATCACTTGTCATGCATAGGCATGGGCACAGGCAGGCAAGATGCTGGTATAACCAATAATCCTTCTGGCAACTTTCCATCGCCTGTGCATCCAACATTAATATTTTGTTCTTTACATTTCTCTTTAGGTGGACTTCTCCATGGATTGTGCACTGGGCATTGGGGCCAATACCAAGGAGTCAGGTTCCTTTTGACACTATCGCCACTGGCTCATCTGGGTCCTCTTCATTGGGTTTCTGTTGTAAGTCATATGCCCTTTTACTAAGGCTGAATTTTAGGGCCTGTCCAGTCAGTTGCCCTTGTTTCTCATGGCAGAGTTGTGCCAGTCTCCCAAACATGGACATTTGTTCCAATTAAAAGGGAAACCCCATCATACAGTCCGTGAGGGGACACACTAGGGCCAGTGTCTTTACTTACTTCTACACCAGTTACAGTTGCAGGAAAAGACAACCAGAGGTGGACATATCCTAGGTAGGGATAAGACTTGTCGCTCAGCCCCCACACATGTAGGCCTTCCAGGGATTGTAATGGCACATCAGATAAGTGTTTGTCATACCAGTCCTGAAATACAATGGTCACTTGCAACCCACTGTCAAGCACAGCCTGAGCAGGAATACTATTCACAGCCACAGTAGACTTAATTGAATGGCCCACTATTTTTGACCAGTCTGATGGGACAACAGCAGGGCCCTAAACAGACAATTTAGCCACAGTGGGGTTTGAGTTAGGATGGCTAAAGCCTTCACTGTGGTCATTTTGTGCACCCCTTGACCACTGACTTGTTTTCCAAAGCTCTCCTTGAAGCCGATTCACCACTTTCTCTAAGTCCTTCTGAGACCAGCATTCTCTCTTCATATGGCAATCCTTGCCACAGTTGTGACAAATTACAGGCTCTCAGGGCATCCTTGGGGAAACATAGCAGGGGATGCTGGAGCATCGACGGGAGATTGTGATCTGACTTCTGCTGGTAGTATACCATGTCTCAAAAGTTCCTTTAGGGTGGCAGTCAATTCCTTGAGCTCAGCCAAGAAGCCACCTTCAGTAGAGGATGCCTGAGGGTGCACCGCCACCCTATAACAGTCACGTCCTGACAGGGGCGGGGTCTCTGTCAGCAGGGATACCTCAGTGAATGGACCCAGTTGTACTTTTCTGACTTCCTTTAGCAACTCCTCCCCACCATTTAGTCCACGGCGGACACTCGTAGTGGTCTCCATTTTGAAGGGCCTTCCTGTGCCATGATCACTTGGACTGCACTTACCCCATAATTACAATCTCCTCTTCACCTTCTACCCCCGGAGTTATTTTATCAAGTCACAGTAGTCAGGTGGGTTACCTGTCCTATCCTGGAGCCTTAACTGGATGATCTGCAGTTTAGAATGCTTGGCATGTTACAGTATGTGCCCGAATCTCACACGGTTCAAATCAGTGGCAGCTACCCCACCTTTCTGGTAAGCTTTCTGCAGAGCTCTTTCTAGGCAAGTTACATACACAGACAAACTTCCCCTTCCATTGTTTAGTACCTTGGAATTTTCATCAAAGTCTCCCTGACTCACTGCTCCCAAAATTGCCTTCAAGTACAGATAGGTACTTCTGAGCAGATGTATCAGGTTCGTGGACCTCAAAATTTAACGGCTTCTAGTGCGGGCCTGTTTAACATCTTTTAGGAGTATCTTGTTGGTTTTACAAAGGTAACCATTTTACCACAGTGTTATCAAATTTGGTATCCAGTTTATGCCTTAAAACTGAACCCTGTATCTCCCAATTAACTAATCACAGGAATGAAACCATACTGTCCTGTTCTCTGCCAGCCAATCAGCAACATGCAGATCACAAATAAACACTAATCAGTCCACATCATAACTAAAACATATTCAAATTATGTGAAGTTAGATGAAGATATTTAACAAGAAAATATAAGAAAAAGTGTTTTTAACTTCAAAATAACATTAATAAGCACTAGAATGGCCATGCCATTATCCTAACTGACCTTGACACTAAGTACACTGCCCTCATACTATATTAAGATCAATGCAGTCAGTTATTGAACAGCATGTCTCAGCCAGACAGAAAGTCTTGTTTAAATATACTGTAGGCATAGTGGCTACAAGATCACTGTTTTGCTATCTGTTTTTGCTGGGTGGGGAGGCAGCTACAGTTTAAGATGCTGACAATAAATATTTCCTTCACAGAGAAACCATTTGTAAGAGTTTCTTCAGCTTTTAGCTCTCCGTCAAGACACCAAAGAGAGACTGCATGTCACTTTCTATAAGTGATTCTTCAGTCAGAGATTCTGTTTGAGCCGACAATCTTCTCTTCCAGGAACAAAATTCAAGTATCTTCCCTCGATATCCACTGGGGTAATAGTAAGTTCATTCTGTGGAATATGCCCAGTTTTATTGCATGGGTGCAGCTCTCCTAGTGTGGAAATTTCAAATAACAAATATTCCATATGACAATTTGAAGGATTTTTTTTTACTTGCTGCAAGTTTCTAATATCACTATGATGCGCAACTTCATGCTGCTAGAAACAAAAGTATTACAGAAACATTTTGTGAATTCCACATTTAGTATATTTGCTATCCTGTATCATGGCAGGATCTCTGGATAGTTATTGGGTAAGCAAAATGGGAAAGTGTATTTTGGTGTCAAAAGGCTGCTAGCTAAACCAGACATCTGCTGGGCTAAACAGGACTTTGGACAGAAGCAGATGTATTTGTATACAAAGCCTGAAGTCAAAATCAGACCAGTTTTCCAAGTAAACCCAGCTTTTAAGACACAAAGTATGGACCTGGGAGTGATGTCATAGGACATGTGTGCTAAGGGTGGGGAACTGGCTTTTGGGAAACCTTGTTAATCCATCGCTTGTAGAAAGCAAGGTAGTCCAGCTTGGGACTACAAATAGCTACCATCTAAGGTCTCGAGTCTGCCCTGATTCAATAAAGTGACTTGTGTGGTACGCTATTCTGCCTTGCTAAATAGAAGAGAGAGAGAGAGAGAGAGAGAGAGAGAGAGTTTCTCTGTGTATCATCTACTTTTCAAATATTTTCTTTTCATTTCTGTAGCATTACAGCTCCACATAGTCTTTCTGTAGTATCCTGTATTACAAGTGTAAATATCTTGAAGTACTAATTAGAGAATACTGGATTGGCAACTATGCAGAACCAGTGTTTTCTATCACAGAGGGTTCCAATTCCTCTGACCTCAAGAGCTTAAGCTCAAGAGATCCATGGCAAATCAGAACCCCAAGGTGGCAAACACACTGGTTGTGCACAGAGTTGCTCATCCTGTATTTTTATAGTATATAGTACTGTGTGAAATATGCATTTGTGAATTATTTTGCTTTCAAATGAAACTGACTCCTACAGTCTCTAGAGGTTCTAGAATGCTGTTCTACCACAGTAGGGTAGAATCACATTCCATGACCTTTGAACTGTGGTACAACAGCATTTTGAAAGTGATGGAATTCTACACAGAACAACACTCTCTATACACTATAACATTATTTTAATATATTTCATGTTTCTATGATGGAGTCTTTTGAGGTACAGGTAGCTGATTTATAACTGACTAAAACCTGTGTTTCAACCTCTGAAGAAAAGGCTACTATAATCATATTCTTTCAGCATCTGTCAGTGCCCCATATGATCGTGTAACTCCCATCCACAAGGTACCTGGTATAGCCCTCCAATATTCACCATCATCTCTCACCATTTCAACTTTGAAAGAATGGTCTGGGTTACATTGTTACAATCCACATGGAGCTTGGTGGAGTAGGGGCTCCTTCCTGCACTATAAGGCAGGGTGTGGCTCAACTAGGAAATAATTTGTTAGCCAGACACATAAAAGCATGCATAAAATGGAGGTCCACACTTTTAAACATAAATTGATGACTTGAACAATAATGACCAAACAGCTGGTCATTTCTCTAAGGATTAATGATCAGCTAGGAGGAGGGTGGCCTGAGGTGAAGAGCTATAGTGTACTACTACATTGTAGTATAGCTAGCTTAGAGAGGTACATGAAAGATACAAGGAGAAGGAAATTATTGTATTTCCAAATTGTTTTCTGTATATCTCCAAGCCACACACATACACTTCAAATCATCAAACCCAGCAAAAGCATCATGGGTATGCATATCTTTAGGTGTGGGTAAGCTGACAAGATTCACTAAAACAAGAGCTGCCTTTTTAAAAAGTACTGTGCTTTATGCCCTTGCAGCAACTGGGCCCCATCTGCTCTACTGCTATGCCCAGTCCTGTCACCCATCTTTCAAAGACTTACCTTGACTCCATGTTCCCCAGATGAACCCCCAAGGGAAGGGACACTGAAGGCTGGCACAATTCTCTGGTGAGTTTAGCTTCAGTTCTGGAGTGAGGCCTTATTGGCAATGTTGGACCTGTGGTGGGCAGGTGGCAGCCCGCCTGATTGGGTGTTTTTCTCCTGCCCTTAGGACATTGCATGGGCCCTTCTGCTGATGCACAGCATGCGCCCAGGTTGCAGTGTTCCCCTATCTCAATTCATGGACTCCAGCTTCACCGCCACCTGTGCTCACCCAGGTGGCAGTAGAGTAGCAGAGTTCAGACTCTCACCCTCCCGAGAAGGCAGCATCCATTGGGACGCTCCACCGTGATCCACCTGCTGGACAATTGACAACCCAGGGTCATTTCAAACCCAGAGTCTCCAGCATTGCGGCGGTGATAGTGCTACTGCTGCCAACAGGCTGGCAACAATTCTATTTAGCTCTGAAGCTCTCTGAAACACTTTTGAAGCACCAGAATTCAAGGTACAAATTGAAGCTGCAGATTCTGTCAGAGACAGTGAACTTGAGAATAAGGCATTGCAAAAGTGAGATAAAGAAACAGATGTGCCCCCACCCACAGTAGCTAAGTCTCATTCCAAGAGACCCAACCTAGTAGCCACTGACTGGGGAGATCCCTGCAGCATTTCCATTCCCTACTCATAAGAGGGGAGACTTAAGCAATTGATGTACAAAAGGGAAGCTCTGTGTCCCAGTGAGGGAGCAAACAGGGACCCTTAAGACTACAAGGTCTGCCAAACAGACTATTGCCACTTTTCCCCTGGATACAAGTTGCCAAAAGGATTGCTGGGACCAGCGACCATATTGAGGAATAGGCCTGGCTAAGGTAGCTACCCTTGGCAGTGTGCCTCAGTCAAGAAGGAGTGATGGCAAGTTCTGCACCACAGTAGTCCCAATGGTTGGGCCAGGGACCTTTTTTCTCATCATAATGATGTATCATAGAGTCCAACAGAGGCAATGATCTCATCATAGGTGTGGAGAGAGGAATAGGGCAGAAAACCAGGGCAAAAATACTCTGCCATTTCAGTTATGAGTCACAGTGACTGAACAGGGTATATCCCTGACTACAAAATATACGATTATTGTTATTAATTCAAAAGTTTTTACTGAAAAGATATACTGAGCTGATAACAGCTCCTTTCAGATGCGTCCTGGGGAGGGGAGGAAAGATAAAAATGAGAAAAAACAGTAATTAACAGATTTGACAAATGGTCTATACAAGCAATACAGTACATCAGAAAGAGCATAATCTTAAACATTGCAAGGCGAACAGTACACCAAAGGTACATGCAGTAAATATAAATTAAGCTTTGAGGTAGGTAAATTACCCCAACCAGGCATAGTGTGGGTGAGTAATATAGATGATGCAATATGATTGGGAGGAGACTAAAAAGGTAGGGTCATAAACAGTTAAAGGTGTAGGTGGAAGAGTCATAAAGAAGAGACTTAAGGAAGAAGAGAGAAGAGGCAGATCAGAGTGACAGGGAAGAGAGGACCAGAGTTTTTGAATGCAATATGAGAAGGAAACTTGAGCAGCAGTAGATTTTCTGAATGGAATAGAAAGGAATGGGAAACATTGCTGTGAAGAGGGTAAGAGGTAGGAGGAGAGAGGATAGGAGGGACTGGGAGGAAGGGTAGAAGGAATGGAACCAGACTAGAATTTGGATATAAAGGAGGCACAGTGGGAAAGATGCATGTCATCAGTGGGGGGTAGAGGCAGAGTAGAGCAAACAGCAATGGGAATGAGGGGACAATCTAAGGTAAAATGGCAAAAGGACTAAAAGAGGGGTCCAGTCTGGCAAGGGAGGATTTGGGAGCTGTACTGTAGACTGTGTCACCATAGTCAGAAATGGGGAGTCATCTTCCAAACAATCTCAAGTTGGGCAGGAAGCAAGATACTCACTTTGTTCCTGTATAGTGCAGCAAGCTTGGGGTGGAGCATAAGGTAGATGGCATCACTACATGCAGAAAAATCAAGATGATGATCAAGGCAGACCCTAAGATACTTAAAGGAGGAGACATCCTCAATCAAAGCACCATCAAGGGTGTGGAATGATGGGAGGTGAGTCTTGAAAGCCTCAGTCAGGTTTCTAATGTCACAGAAGCTGTTTTGGCATGAGGGACAGTTGGTTTGACTGGAACCTGCACTGAATATTTTGCACACCCACCCGTACTGGCAGTAAGGTCATGGGCAGTGGAGCCTGCTGCAAAGTTTCTGTGTCATCAGCATTCATATGAATGGATGCAGAGGAACAGGCAGAGGGGAGGTCATTGAGGAATATGGAAAATAGAATGGGGCCCAGGACAGACTCTCGAGCGACACCACAACAAATGAGGAGTGGGAGTATAGGAGCTGCCAATCCAGGTTGCAGAAGAAGAAGAAAGTATTATATAGCACTTTTATGCACATTGTGTCCCAAAGCACTGTATAAGCAATGCTAGACTGGTGGTGAAGTGACTAAATGCAGCCATTTTGCACATCAGCACCCACAAACAGCCTTGGACAATTGCATGAACTGTTTTGTTTTTTATGGGAAGGGGATGTTGGCCAAGGACACTGGGAAAGTTCCATACTCTTGGCAGTAGGGGGAACTCTTGTTCATGTCGGGTTGGCAAGATGGCTGACCCAGGTGGAGAAGGAGGAGGAGGAGGAGGTAGATCTTCAGCCTGGAGACACCAGAAAAAAATATTGAATTTATCAGCTCAATGGCAATTCCAGAGAATTTTGCACTAACTACAGAGACTACTACAGAAGAAAACCAGGTACAAACTGGAACGGCTGAAATATTGGAATTTCAAAAGCAAACTTCCATAGCATTGGCACAAAGGAATGCACCTGAGAAAATTTATTTATTTATTTGAATAGCAGTTTGAAAAACCTTTGAGCCAGAGGCTCATTTACAAAGGTACCTGTCACAGGAAGGCATAACACAGTACAACAGTAAATTACGACAGTAATAAGTACCAGAGGAGAAAATACAGCAAGTTGGTACAAGCAGGAGTGATGCAAACAATAACAGGGTTTAGGCAATCAATAAGCAGCTTAAAAGGTAGCTTTGTCATAATGATTGAGTAAGGCTTAGACTAGTGGCAATTACAGCTTCTGGTATTAAGTAGGTGATTCCATAAGGATGTTTTGAAGCAGGATATCGATGGGGGAAATATTGAGGACTCACTAACTGGCAAAGCCGCACTCCACAGCAAAACTGAGAGGAACATTTATCTGGAATACAAGAATGTAGACAAAGGCTACTACAGCTCTGGCAGATGAAAATGCTGCAATGTAGGCTCACTGAAGCACAGTCATCTGCTGTAACCGACAAGAAATCTTCAGGACCACAAATGAAAACTCCATCTGTACTGGCTGCAAAAATATGGAGGCTTTACAAAACTAAATCTGACTTTATCTCCAGTACACCTTGGACTCCAGAAAGAGTCCTGCTGGCAGCCTGATGAGATCAGTGGAAGGACGATCATGGGTAGCAGTAGAATCTCTGACAGCAAAGGAGATACAATCTCTAGCAAAAAAAGGCACTGCAAACTGAAGGTATCAATAGTTTTTGTGTTTTCACGTGAAACTGGCGCCGACTTCACTGACAAGCGGCTCAAATGTTACTGATGTTGCCATGGCAACTGAAACTACTGACGGAAACCTGATTTGAAAAGAAAATTTAAAATAAACTCAGAAACAATGTTTTAACAAAAGAAATGTGGCAGGTATCAATTCAAATGTTCTTAACGAAAAGGGAGTTTTAGAACTGGAGAATCAGCAAAGCCGATAAGACAGTATAAGCACTGCAGTTAGTTGGACACAAACAGATGAAGTGTGCACAGTTAACTGTGCAATGCAACAAAATTCTGATGAAACATTTTCACCCTCACAGCAAACTGACAAAATATCAGAGGAACATGCTTCCACATCGTGGGCAGAGTTAATTGAGGTGACTGATACTAAAATGATACAGTGTATACAAGGCACAAAACCTAGCCTTTCCCCTTAATGGAGCACAGAACACATAAATTACTTCTTCAGCTCAACAAAACAGAAAGAAAAACATCAGGAACTTTGAGAATGGCAGACCTCTTTTCCAATTTAGGAGAACCAGCAAAAGAAGAACCACATTGTGTTTAAAATTTAAAGGAGGACTAGATGAACCACCTGATAGAGTACATGTTGCCCACAGATTACTTAAGGAATCCTTGCAGCTTTTGGCTACAGAGATATTGTATTTGTCCTGATGCATACATCAGGATATACAAAATGCAATATCAATTTCAAAACACCAATGCTTTTAGAAAGATTTTGGTTAAATACCACACTGTCAAAACATCTCCAGTGTGGTCCCCTTTATTGTTATACCTCTAACAAAACCAACACTTAAAACATTAAGTATCATGCTGGCCCGGTGTCCCTGAGGTTGAGGTGCTGGATGCCACACCTCACTCTATGCCCGACCTGGGTTAGGAACAACCTCAGATTATCGGGTGCCGGCAAGGGGAGGCGGAACAGGATTGAGCATGCCGATGGGCAGCTCTCCTCTCCCGAGGTGGTGAGGGGTTGGCGTCCCCATAGTTCCACTCCACTGGATGGAGGTCCAGTGGGTAGCATAGGCAGAGAGGGTGGCAAACAGTTACGGGAGGAGGAGGAAGGGCTGAGCTGGCACCATGGGGTGCGAGTGTGCCTCCATATGTTTGCACAGCCATGAGCTGGAGCCTGGGGGTCCAGGAAGAAAAACCTGTAAAAGCCCTATGTGTCCCCATCACCAGCTGGTGGGAGGAGGTAATGGGGACCAAACAACTCTACAACAAAATAGTAACTATCTTATTTAAGAAGCATGAGTGCACATTTCAGATATTTCATACTGGATCAAACAACGAGCAAATGTTACAGACTATCCATTTCCATTATAGATACAGAAAACATATGGCCGGGGTTGGAAAATAAAAGTCAATCTCAGAACAATTGAAACAGGTCCACAACACCTCCTGAGCAGTTTTTTTATAGGTCGGATAGAGGATTTTGTTTTACGCAGGACAACCAAACCTGTCGCTGTTCTGGATCTCTTATCACATCTTAGCAATGCCAGTGATGCTGTAGTGTGTGAACTCTGTTTAAGTATTGGGCATTCTAGTCACTTCTGTTCAAACCCTGTTGGATGTAATCTCTGCAAAGAACAAGACCACTCATATGGATCTATGATCAGTCATCGACAAAACTAACCATACAGCAAAACCGTCATGTCGACTGCATTTGCAGTGTGCATCTGATTTCTAAGATAGACATGTTTTCAAGGGGCTTCACTCTCCGAACTCCCCCACGTGGGGCTGTTCCCCACACCCCTCACAAAATATAATCAACTCTGAGTTGGAGCTGATATGGGAGGGGTGCAAGACCCTGAATACAGTGCCGGGTCCAGTGCTGACACTACAGCAATCTGGCACTGTAGTCGCTGTAGTGTCGGTTGCTGCTGAAATGTCGCTGTCGGAGGAGTATACCACTCATACAAAGCATATCCATGGACTGCCCATAATAAAGGCTCATATTGTGACCAAGAAGAAATGGTTCAAGATGTACAACAGAAGAGAGAAAGACAAGAACAAACCCAGCGCACCGCATCAGAGCAAATAATTATAACCAAACAGATCCTATGGAAAAAGAACAACCTGGTGACACTATCCTGCTGACCCCAGTGAAACTCAAACACTGAACTGGTACCATACTGAGGACCAAAATGAGCCTTTAATCCCCAAAAGAAAACTACTTTTCAAACATACTGTACAAGAACCTCTGCCTCCTGCACTTGACTTACAACAACAAACAACAATGCTATCCCCAGCTAACCAACAGGAATAATTTCAACTGGTAGGAGTCAAAAGACAAAACAGAAGGCAACTTCCAAAATCAGAGAGAACCAGAAAGGACTCAATGACCACTCAAAATAGTTATGCAGTCCTGCAAGGGATACAAACATATCGACATATGAAATTGCCAGCAGATACAGGCCATTCGGTCTAGCTAGTCTGCTCAATTGTGCAGCACTTCAGTCCATTAGACTGCAGCTGCAACCCTCCTTCATATGCCCACCCATCCACATCCCATCTCCTTCCAGTTTGTGCCCTTCCCTTGAATCTGTCCCACCCCCTCTTGGAAGCCCCAATACTCTGCAGAGTCTGACTTCCTGTGGCAGGCGTTTCCTCTGCCGCCTTCCTGTGAAATATTGCCTCCTCAGTTCCCTTTTCAACCTTCCCCTTCCAGCTTCGTAGAGTGTGCCCTGGTTCCCTTCCACCCTTCAGACTAAACATACTCCTTGTGTCTACTCTGTTCAAACCCTTCAGGTACTTGAAGGTCTCAATCATATCCCTCTCTCCATTCTTTCCTCCAGGATATACATATTGAGCTCTCTAAGTCTCTTCTTATATGGTCTGCCCCTGACCCCAGGATAATTTTTGTTGCCTTATGCTGTACCCTTCCAGTTGTTTGATGTCCCTTTTCAGGTAGGGGTGCCAGAATTGCATGCAGTACTCTAGGTGCAGTCTCACCAGGGACCTGTACAGGGCAAGATAACCTCCATTCCTAGAGGTAATCCCTTGCTATGCACCCTAGCATCCCTGTTTGCCTTCGTTGCTGCCTCTCCTGCACTGAGTAGAGTGGTTCATCTCCTGATTATCAGCACTCCCAGATCCTTCTCCTCCTTGGATTTTGTTAATGGGACACCCTCCAGCCAGTAATTGTGTCCCTGGGTTCTGGCCTCCTAAATGCATCACTTTGCACTTCTTGGCAATGAAACCAAGCTGCCAAGTATGAGACCATTCCTCCAGTTTTGCCAAATCCTCCTGAAGTACTTTTGTCCCCTTCTCCCCATCTCCTCGGCACAAATCTTTGTGTCATCTGTGAAGAGACTGACCTTGCTCTTAATCCCTACTGCAATGTTGGCTATGAAAATGTTAAACAGAACTGGTCCCAACACTGAGCCCTGTGGTACACCACTTGTTACTGCCCTAGGTTCAGATGCCTCCCTCACTACTACCTTCTGTTGTCTACCCTGCAGCCAGTTCTCTACCCATCTGACCAGTTTCCTCCCTGCCCCAGACTCTTCAACTGGCAGGTCAGCCTACCGTGTGGCACCGAGTCAAAGACCTTGCTAAAATCCAGGTAGAAGACATTCACCACATGCCCCTGTCCAGTGCCCTCATAATCCAGTCATGAAAATCAACCAGGTTTGTCTAGCGGGATCTGCCCAAGACATAAAGGTACTGCCTGCTGTCCTGAGATTGTTATCCTCAAGAAACTGCACCAGTCTTTCCTTGAGGATTGTCTCCATCAGTTTTCCCATAACTGCAGTAAAGCTCACCAGTCTGTAGTTCCCTGTTTCGTCCTTGGGCCTACCCTTATGGAGGTACCACATGTGCTTTCCTCCAGTCACTGGGCATGCACTCTGAGTTCAGAGAGGTTGAACAGGTCCACCAATGGCCCTGCCAGGACCTCTGCCAACTCTCTCAGCACCCTGAGGTGAACTCTGTCTGGGCCAGGTGCCTTGTCCATTTTCGGGACTTAGGCCCACCTCACCCTTTCCACTGTGATTTCCCCATCTGTGGTTACTTCCACCCCACCTCTCCCACCTCACCCTTCCTTTCAGGTACAGGCCCATCCATCTCCTTGGTAAAGACTGTACAGAAGTATTCAATAAGTACTTCTGCCTGCTCAGCCCCTTTTCTACCCAACCACTTCCTTCCTGATCATAACAATTTGATCCTTGTTCTTCCTCTTCTCTCTGATATATCTGAAGAAACCTTTTCTCCTTCTTTGATTCCTGCACTAACCTCCATTCCCTAGCCACCTTTGCTGCCCTTACCACTCTGCTCACTTTCTGGATTTCTTCACATATTCTTCTCTGTCTTCTGCCCTGTTGGATCACTTGTAGGTCCAAATGTATTCCTCTTTTCCCTCACTTTCTCCACAATGTCTACTCATCCAACTTGGTTTCTTGGTCCTGGCTTTCTTGCTCTGACTCTTGACACAAATTTTAGTGACTTCAGCCAGTCCTGCCTTGATGAATGCCCATTTTTGTTTTGTGTCCATTTCTGGGTGGATGCTTGCCATGTGACTTTCCAGTATGTGTCCCATCCTGCCAAAGTCCACGCTTTTGAAGTCCAGGACCTTAGGTTTTGTAGTGGCTCCTTCCCTACCCAGATTGATTGGAGAACCACACTGTGCGGTGGTTACTGCTTGCCAAAGGTTCCTCCACCTTTACATCCCTGACCTGTTCCCCATCTTCCAGTACCAGGTCTAGTATAGTCCTCCCTCATTTGCTCCATTACCTCTGGGTAGGAAGCCATCCTGGAATGCTTCCAGGAGGATCTGCTTCTGGTGCTAGTGGTTGCTAGGATGCTCCAATCCACCCCTGGTAGATTAAAGTCCCCACCACCACTGTGTCCTTTGCCACTATGCCTCCTTATCTGCTCCCCAGTTCCCTGTCAATGTCTTCCTTCTGGGCCAGATGTCTATAAACAACCCTCAGACAGGTCTTGGTCCTTTCTGGCTGTGTAGCTGCAACCAGATTACTTCTGACCTGCCCTCCCCTTCCTCTGTATTACATCTGATCCTTCCTTACATAAATGGCTCCCCCCAGCCTTCCCTTTATCTCTATCCTCTGGAATAGTTTGTACCCTGGGATGGTTAGGTCCCAGTCATGGTGCCTGGTTGCCTACGTCTCAGTAATGGCAGCTATGTCCACCTCCTCCTCTGCCATCAATGCCTGCAACTCTGCCAACTTGTTCCCCAGGATACAAAGATGAACAAGATGATTCAGAAGTCTCATCTATTATTTGATCACAGAGAGATCTCTCAGACACAGATGGAGGCATGTCTAATACCAAGAAGACATACAAAAGGACAAGGAAAAAACAGATTTAATGAAACAGACTCCTAAAGAAAAACTAACCTTTATTTTGCAAATGGCACAGCAGTGTCTTTCTAATTTAAAATGTGTTACTATACAGTAAATGTCAATAGTATCAAGATTTCTAAAAGAAAATATCTACTTTACAGCTCGTGAGAGGAACACAGACAGTGTTATTACAAGATACTAGTCTAAACACAAATAGTGACATGTATAAAGCACAGAAAACATGGCCCTGGGGACAATCAATGTGGCCTATGGGTGAGGACTTGTGTTCAGGCGTAGGTGTACTACTTTATTCTGTTAATGCACAAATTCTGAAAATAATGGATGTGGATCCAGGGAGACTGTTGTGGTTGGATATTACTGCACAGGCGATACCAATGAGAACAGGTGTCATAAATGCACCCCAAACAAAAACAGCAAGAACAGAATTATTTAAAGCATTGCAACCATATTTACATGCAGAAAAGTTTGTTATTTTAGGGGCAGTTTTAATAGCCCTTGGAACTAGGAGATAAAACAGGTTAAACTAATAAAATTTATTGTGACACAAATATTCTAAAACAAATTAAATAAACACATAAATTTAAAGGATGAATACAGGCAAATAAAGCCTCAAGAGGGACATACTTATTTTAGAATACATTATCCACCAGGATGGATTATATTTTATTTCACTGAGAGGTAAAGTAATAGAAGCAACAACAGTTGCATCTGCCTTATCTGACCATGCAGAAGTACATGTTAAAATAAGTTTAGGTGGTAAATGTTACTGGAAGCTAAACTCCTTATTGTTGGAAGACACCACAACTCAAAAATGTGAAGAATTGCTAAAAGCAAGAGGAACAGTAAGCCTGCTGTTTCGATTCATTAACAGAATGGTAGGCAGATACAAAAAGGAATTAAAACTTTTCTTCCAAATGTTAGGAAAAAAAAGGGACAATCAGACTACATTAAATATCTATAGCTCAGGACACAATTATTTAGGTTAATTTCATTCCAAACAATAGAAAAATCATCTTACAAAGATCAAATAAAGTAAAAGCTGAAATGAAACCTACAGTGTTTATGCCATATCTGTGAGTATATTTCAGGGCAGATATCAGTGATATTTTTGCTTCCTGGGACCTACAGTGAAAATATCAGAAAATATTACCACTCTAGGTCCAAATGTTACTATAGTAGGTCCTGACTGGTTCATTCAGACCTAATTTGAATGTCCTGCCTCAGTGGTAGTACTAACTGTATTCAAATGTAAATAACTTTAAAATAAAACTGATAGCATGGTACTGTGAGCACAAATGTTGTTCAGCACAAAAATATCTACAAAATGAATGGTGTTTCATTGATAACTACAGTACCTTTTTTATCATTAGCAAATAAATAGCAGAAAATGCTATTTTTTTCACTTTGTAACAAAAGAATGCGAATAACCTTAAAACACTCACATCTGCCTTACAGAATTTGTGGCTGAATGTTCTCAAAGGAACATTCCTAAAGCAGCTCTGGCCAATGTTTCCATAAGGCCTGTTTGGTCATGTGGCTTTGGAAGCCATGTTTTGTGTCCACTTTGCAAATAGCAGAAATTATGACAGGAACGTAATTACATTAACAAAAGAAAATTAATAGATCCATATGGTCATATATCCATCACACTAGGGCAACAGTAAAACTCCAGCAATAAAGATAGGAATAGAGAAGGGTGAGAGTTTGAGGAGGAGCAGCTCACAGGAGGAGGAGGAGGAGGAGGGAGAAGAGACAGCAAGCAGAGGCACAGATTTGGTGCTGTTGAAAGTTAAACTGCAACACCACCTCCTTCTTTGTGCAATCTTGCTCGGTTAAGGAGAAACCAGGGATAGCCACAGCAGAATCCTAGATCTTTGTGGAGAGCCAAGATTCAGAGATGACTGAGACAACCAGCTGGAGGTTGAGCATGATAGGTTGCAGTTGCAAAGTTTTTGGATGGAGGCTGCAAATGTTTAATGGGCAACCTTCAGTCCTTTGGGAAGCTGAAGGGAGAAGCAAGGATGGGGACAGGATCAATATCTCCTGCTACTAAAACCAGTATGGGGAAAAGGAGCTTACAGAACCAATATGCTGACTGGAAGAGGACGAGGATAAGGGAGAAGAGAAGATGGGAGGATAAGAGGAGAAAGGGACAGAAAGCTCCAGGGACCTTAAAGATGAAGCCACGGAGCAGGAAGGACATAACACCCAAAATGCCAGGGGAACTGGAATGGAAGAGAAGAGAAGAGGAGAGGAGAGGAGTGTTGGAGAAGAGGAAGAGGAGGTTGGAGGAGAAGGGAAGAGAAGGATCAGTAATGGTGGAAGTGAGCAGGAGAAGAAAAGAGGGACGACTGCAAAGAAGGAAACAGCATAGTGGAAATAAAAATGCTGAAAATTGAAACATCTATGTAGGAAGTAAAAGAAAGGCACTATAACTATGGCTGTTGGGAGGTGGGATCCAGACAGGGGAAGCAAGGCAGTAGGCCTAACCTAGATACTGAGATTATAAAGGAGAGGCCTGAACAATAGTGAATCTACAGGGGTAGGTCTGACCCAGTTAGGAGATTAACAAGGATGTAGGCCTTAACTAGAAATGCTAGTATGATATAGGCCTCTGATATCACCAGATGACCAGTTATCCCTGATAAGATGGCAGGGACAGGGAAAAGCAAGAGACAATCTAACAAAAAGGATAGCTGAGACCACCAGCTGTAGATTTGTAAGGATAGAGTCAACTGAGTGTCCAGCTATTTTTAACAATGGTTTTCAAGTCATCTTCATTTTCCAAGGGTAGTACAGCAAACACTTAAGACATCTCCTGTTGCATGCCTCGAAGGGCTTATTGTATGGGGTTAACTACAGAGTTACCCTTACAGTCATTATGTAGTAGTTTAACTGTAATTCTCTGAAGGTGGTGGGAATATTTGTCCTGAGCCACGTGTATGATCAGATCTCCATCATAACAGGGACCCATGTCATCATGTTCTGGAGCCTAGTCAACTCTACATGGAGACTGAGAGGCGCCCAGTACTTGAAGACTCTGCCAGCTGCTCCATGCATCTGGATGTCTATCACGAGCAAGAAACAAGGATGCCTGGTGTCTAGGAGGAGTCTCACCAGACTGAGGGAGAGGTGTTCTCAGGCTACATATGTAGTGACTGGCCCTGCTGAGTTCTCACAAAATAGATAACATCAGATGGTGATCACTGATGCTTCAGAGAAAGGCAATTAACTGGAAGGACACTGGTCAAGAAAGAGATCCTTCCTGCTTTTCCTAAGTGGCAGTGAAGAAAGTCACTATGATAGTAAGAATAAATTTGAAAACAGCATCACATTTCACCTAAGAAGGACCTTTGCTCACATCTTTTGGGTAGATGGCTGACATCATCATCGATACTCGCACACCCAGGGACCCACTTTAGACCTTGACCTCACCATTTCAATTTTGGAGACTCTCCTGAACAGAGACTTGGAAGGATACCCAAGTCACAAGATGGCTAAGTCCCAATGTGACTGTGCTCCATGATTGGTATGCATACTGTGGCAAGGAGAAGAACATCACATTCCTCTGAGTGACACCCTATCTTTTATAGAGAGACAGAGAGAGAGATGGGGTGGGGAGTCCAGAAGGATAGCTCCAGCTGATGTTGAAGATGTCAGGAGACAACTGTAAGAACTGTTGGCTGCAGGAATCATCAATGAATACAGAAGCCCTTACACCTCACCCATTCTGGTGGCCTAAAAAGAATAATTGCACGGTTAGAGTGTGCATAGTGCATAGAACACTTGAATATACCAGAACAACAAACCATGCCCAGGATAGAAGACACCTTGGACTGTTTGACGGGAAGTAGGTGGTTCTTCACCTTGGACCTATGTAGTGGCTACTACTAGATTCCAATGGGAAGAGGGCAAAGGGAAGACTGTGTTCATCTGCCCATTGGGATTCTGTCAGTTCAAAATAATCTCAGAAGGGATCCTTGCCACCCTGGCAATATTACAGAGACTGATTAAGAAAGCAGTGAGCGGACATGAGCCTCATGGAGGTACAGTATATCTGGACAACCTAACTGTGTTCAGGGGATCCTTGAAGAACAGGAAGCCACTTTCTGAATGTTTTGACAGGTTGGAGGAATATGAAATGAAACTTTTGGACAAGTGTCAGTTCTGCCAGACATCTATAAAGTATGCTGGAAAATTGTCTCTGAGAATGAGAAAGGAGAAGGTACTGATCCTACCAAAGTGGAGGCCCTTGTTACCTGGCTCAAACTGCAGAATCTGAAAACTTTGCAGTGATTTCTGAGATTCTGTGATTACTACTGATGGTTTGTCAAGGACTATTCCACCATGATAAGGCCAGTACTTTATTTGACAAAAGTGCACCTCACCCAAAAGAAAGGGAACCCTTTAGGAAGGTAAAGTCAGTGGAGTACTACCATGTGTTAGACTTATTTGGCCCTGGGTGGATGACAAGTGCCTGACCAAGGCCCCTAGTGTTGGTCTTCACTGATCACAAAAGCTTTAGACCTTGTATGTTGACTCCAGTATTAGGGGACATGGGGTGATATTATATCAGGAAAAGGACCTGTAGCTTTTGCCAGATTCAGCCTTACTGGTTCCTCTTTACATATTATTTGTTTCAAAAGATTTACCAGGAAAGATGTACTAAACTGATAATAGCTCATTTCCAAATGTGTCCTGGTAAAACAGGAAGTGGAGTGCAATACAGTGCAATGTGACAATAAATTGTAATAAAATAAGTAAATAACATAGAAAGCAAGATATAGTTGGTCAGCAAAATGCAAATGCACAGTAAATACAGCAATAGCATAAAGTTATGAACAATGGGTAAGCACAAAGAATACAGAGTCAAAATAAGCAATGTGCAAAACCCAAGGTAAAACTGTGGTCTAAGGAGTGTGACTACTGAGGGTCTGAAATGGACACAATGCAGTCAAGAGCAATTACAGAAGTGAGAAGAGAAGTCATAAAGGAGGCATTTAAGAGTGAAGAGGGTGAGGCAGAGTGGTTAGCAGGGGGAAGGGAAGACCAGAGCTGAGGGAAATGGAAGGAGAAAGCAGCTTGACCTGAAGAAGATTTCACATGAGCAAGGGAGAAGGAACATGGGTCAGTGTTATGAAGGGAGTAAATGGGGAGAAGAGGATGAAAGGAGGGAGGTAACATAAGGGTAAGGAACCAAGCCAGAATTTGGATATAAAGAAAACACAGTGAGAGAAAGAGATGCCTGGCTTCAAGAGAAGGGAGGGTGTAGAGAGAGAGATAGAGGAAACAATGATTGTGTGAAGGGCATAGTTGAAGGCGAAGCAGCAGAAAGAGTGAAAGAGGGGGTCCATTCTGTCTAGTGTGACATGGAAGCAACACTATAGACGATGTCACCATAGTTGAAAATTGGAAGGATAATTTCAAGAGGATTTCTTCATGTAGGAAGTGGTATGTATGTTTAATCCTGTCGAGATCTCCATGTTTCAGGTGAAGCTTCTACTGGATGGTATCCACATACAGTACATAGAGAAATCAAGGTGATGATCCAACTATACCCCCAAGGTATTTGAAGGAGGAAACATCTCAATAAATCCTCATTAAGGGCATGGAAGGAGGAGGACTGAAATCCTGGACAGCTCTGCCTAGTGCCAAAGGTCTGCCAAACAAGACTGATTTATTTGGTGTTGAGAGACAGTTGAGTATCCTGGGACCAACATTAAATATTGAGAAATCCAAATGGAGCTGAGCAAACTAAGTTAGGAATAGGGCGCTAGGTGCATAGATCACCAATCCTCTGTGTAGGTGTGTATGGAAGAACAGGTATTTGAAAGGTCATTTAGAAAATAGATAATAGGACTGGGCACAGGACAGAGCCTTATGTTACACCTGAGCAGAATGGGAGTGGGGCAAGTGTGAGTCTCCTATACAGACAGCTTGGGACCTGTCGTCAAGGAAGGAGCAGAACCAACTAACAGCAAGGTCAGGGACCCTCGCCCATTTGACCTCTACAGGAGAAGCGAGCTTGCAACATTGTCGAATGCCATGGCTAACTGAACAAAGATTGTGGATGTAATCAGGCCCTGGTTCATTCCAATTAGAATGGAATCAGTGTGTTGGAGGAGGGAGGCGGAGGTGGAGTAGGACTTCCAAAAGCCAGACTAGAAGGGGTGAAAAGGAAGAGGAGTCAAGAAAAGGGAGAGTATGGAAAGGACTAGATGTTTCTTGTTCTGAAAAGAATTACTCCATGCACAAGTTGTAGTTCCTTGCCTTGAAGTAACCCTTCACAAAATGGAATATATTGCAATACACTGAAAAATATGCATTAATGTATGTCAATACAATGAGAAATACAATGTCCTAATGTAATACATTATATAATATATTATAAATGTATTTATAAATATGTTGACATAATATATTTATAACCCATAATATGCAAAATATATCACAATATTGAGAACTACATTGACTCAATGAAATCGCCCTCTCTGCCTCGCCTCATGCATCGGGGTGATCTCTATGCCCAACTGGGGTGGCTTCCCCGAAAAGCACCGTGCCTTTGTCCTCGGCAACATGGTTGATAATATTGTCCGGACAGCTCGCCCTCAGCTCTTGCCCTTCCCTCTGACACTGCACCCTGGCCTATCAACTTAGATCCAGCTCGACCTGTGCCTGTTTAATCCCATGGTCCCGCCTCTCTTACCTGTGATCGGGCCTTCTCCGCCTTCGCCTGAGACTTCTGAACTCCCTTCCTTCCCAAGTACTGGCCGCCCTCCCACCCCTGCTTCAAAACATCCCTGTGGAAGTTCCTAAGGCTGCCTTCACTTGTCTTTGTACCTCCTAGGTTGCTGGGAGGCAATCCCCCAAACCTCTCCCACATACCCATTTTATCCTTAGCCTTCCCCTGTAGCACTTAGCCTAACCCATTACCTCCACCTCCTCTGCGGGTGCCCCTCTCCCTTATCGCCCACTGCCCTCCCATGTAGCACTTGATGTACCCTCTTCTTTCTTGCCCCGCCTCCTCTGGGGCTCACAACTGTAGGGGCCACTCCCAGTCTGCAGGCCTCAGCCAGGCCTGTGGTGGTGGTCCTCATGTCCTTTCCTACCCCTCTGCACCTCCGAGCTCCCTGCTGGCCTACTTAACCTGATTTTTCTCCTGACCTATCCCCTGCCCACCCCTCCTCTGGCTTCCTGTTTTAGCTCCCTTGCTCCTCATCCAAGGATTGCCACCTTTACAGGTGTATTGACCAGCTGCACCAGATGCGGCACTCTCTACATTCTCAATTCTCCAGCTGTGGAGGTTTACATGTTTGCTTTCTTGCCTACACTGCAGGGTTTTGTACCGCCCCCCATGTGGGCCCAAGCCTCCTTGACTATGTACCCAGCCCTATGTATTGATACTTCTCCGCCCACCTGTACTATGGGCGGTTTGCAACCATGACTGTGTACCATGTTTTTCTGTATTGTGCCTGTATGCTACCGTGACTATGTACCATGTTTTTCTGTTTTGTAACCTCCGGTCGCACCTGAAAATAGGCATTTGTTGTCTAGTGTGCCTACCTGGTTATCAAAAACAAATAAATAAATAAATAAATAAATTACATACAGCATATTTCAACATATAATGAAACCACATATTCTGCAGCTGTATTGCTTGAAAGATGTCAATCTATTTAGTAATACATTGTCTGAAATATATTAGTGTATTTCAAAATATATACTGTATTCTTTTGTAAGTTATGTATATTTTGATATAGTTTAACATATTTTATTTGTTACATATATTTTATATGCTATATATATTTTTATATGTTACATGTATTTTTGTAAATGCTTAGTTTTGTCCCATGTGTACATTTGCATAACTAATTTGCATATTTCAAAAAAAATAGTTTATCAGCCAAAATCATGATAAGTTCTAGTTTTATAATACTTTCAGATTTGCAACACTAACTTACAGATTGAAAAGAAAGTTGCAAGTTATAAAGCAAATACATGTAAGATCTCACCCTGACCTAAAAGTAAAACAAAATGGGTGGTATAAATACCAATCTGAGCCTTTAAAAAGAAATCGACCTTTGTGAGGTAAGTCATATGTGTAAGTATAAAATATATGTTTGAGTTAAAGATGCACTGTAAACAATAATTCAATGTAAATATCTCCATGATTAATAACAAGATGAACTCCAGTTGTAAAGATAGAGGAATGTGTAAATCATGAATAATTTATTTTGTTTTTGTCTGATAAGTTAATAATTATATTAATATTTATTACACAGTATATTATATAAGTATATGTGCAAATATAGGAAACAATATTTGAAATGTAAAACAACATACATTTATACATATATTGGCAATATACCAATAATGTATATTTACCATCTTTATTTCAATACATTTTGAATTTTATCAATATATTTTGCAATATACAGAATATACTAAAGTGACCATAATGTATATATTTACAGTACATTGCAATATATTTGCAAATTTTAAAATATATTGAAATATATTGATTTTCCAATACAGTACATTACAATATATTATAAAACAAGTAGATTGGAATATATTTCACTATATGTAACTATATTGTTAATAATATATTTTAAAATATATTTCATTTTTGTAAGGGAAGATTTAGTGAACAAGTTTCACAATATATCTTAGGAGCAAAACTGTTAGCAAGAGCAGAAAACAATCTGCTCACAATCATGCTAACTTCACTTGAGTAGGATGCAGCTGTAAACTGTTGGATACTGACCCTGTCCACGCACAGCATGACTTCAGCCTTCAATATAACCCAGGACTGAACAACCTAGATGCAGCAAAAACATCATCACTGTTCTTGGGGTCACACCATTTCACTCAGACTACTCAGATATTCCCCAAAATACTGGCAGGCTACCACAGTAGCTAAGGCTTTTGGTAAAAGTTATTTGCACTCTTACCAAGAGAGAGATTCCAAAAGCCATTGTATCAAAGAGCTATTCCTATATACTATATAGCTGAGTGTAGCTAATTGGGTGAAGCAATCCTGTATGACTCCATACCACTTCAGGGAGATCCTCAACCCAAAGATTTAATCAGTATCTCCTACATATGTCAGGCACTTTAGAATAGCGCAAAGTCAAAGTGGGTGAAAAGTCAGTTTCTTGGTATATCTTGTACAACTGTGCCAAAATGAGTCAACAGAATTTTCCCATTACTATCTGATGTTCAGTTGGGATGCTGACTGCTAGTGAACATTCAACTTTGGAGTTTCTGTGTTGATGTGAGACCAAATACTTACCGGCGTTATACACCAGCCTTGTGCTGGAGCAATTGAAGGATGTAGCATTTGACAACAGAGACTGCTGAACCAAGCAACCAAGCAAACAAAATGTTATGACACCAGAGTCGGAGAACAAGATTTCCAAGCAGGAGACAGAGTACTACTCAGAAACTTGGGTGTTCCCAGGCAGCATACGATCATAAACAGATGGAAATCTGAGCTTTATATCATTGTGAAACAGTTGTCAAAGATACCTATGTACTAAGTGAATCTGTCGAATAGGAGAGAACTGGAGAAAATTCTTCATAGGAATCTCATTGATCAGCTGATATCAATAGCTGAACCCACTGAACTGTCAACTGCAGTTCTCTAACTGACTACCAGGAGTAGAACTCAGAGACAGAGATCACTTAGTTCCCTGCAGTCAACTCTGTAGTTGGCCCAGCACCTGAACCCAACACTGCAGCTGAATATCAGATAAAAATGAAATGTTTTACCACTGTATGGATATGGATTTCTGGTTATCTGGCCTCTTGCTTTTTGAATGCAAGAACACTGACAGAGGCCACTCAGAACCATCTTAATGTGTGGAACCAACCAATGACATCTCAGGTAGTGACTTTAATATGTGTGCAGAAGCCTTTTACCTCAGAATGTATACCTGCTGTTGAGGACATAGCACTTGACTAGGAAGACAGAAACATTATGAGTGACACATTTTCCCTTTATGTCTACCTAGCCACTTATACAGCTATGGTTCATGTCCACTAGGGGTTTGTGGGGAAGGGTTTATGAGGAAATGTGGCTATGTTTTGTGTTTTTCCTTTTTGCTGTTTTTGTTATTTGGTTGTTGTTATGGCATTGTTATTTATATTATGTGTTGCATGTTTAGTTTGTTTATTGTGTAGTATAAACATTCAATAAAGTATATTAAAGTATATTAAATTAAAAAAAAAAGAAACATTATGGAGATCCCTAAGCCTGAAGTTGTGGTGGAACCCGGTCTTTTTACTAATGCCCTGTGCATAGTGCAGGGCCTGATGTTAGAGGCCACACCCAATATCAGTAGAAAAGAAGAAGCTGAATCTCAATGTTTGGGCAAATAATTGAAGCCTATCAAGTTCATCCATGATTTACTTGGTGCCTTTACTAATGCTTTTGCCAGCATTAGTCATTCATTCTCCTTTGTGCTGTCCCCAAGTCATTTTAGGGCAATGTAGTGGTGCTGAGTATAAATGTGCATCTGTAACTGCTGTTCAGTCTTTATTCATGTGTTCTTTAAATAATGTCCTAAATAGTAACATAGAGTTGATGGCAGATAAGGACCCTAGTCCATATTACCTGCCTGCATCAGCGACCGCTAACCCTACTTGGTCATTGGCTTTTGCCTCTTCCCCGCATCTAGGGTTCCCATATGTTCATCCCATACATGTTTGAATCCCCACTGTTTTAGCAGCCAACTTCCCTGGGGTAGACTATTCCAAGCATCCACCACCCTCTTTGTGAAGAAAAACCTCTCATTTCCCTTTATCCTGCTCCCTTCAATCTCATATCATGTTCCCTTGTCCCTGTAAAACTTGTACTGAAAGATGTTACTCCCTACACTTTGTTCAAGCCTTTAAGATACTTGAAGGTCTCTATCATCCCCATTCCCTCTTCTCTTGAAGTGTATCACGTGTTGAGGTCTTTTAATTTGTTACATGTTTTCTGATGTAAGTCCTGCACTATCTTAGCCAGACTTCTGTGGACCACCTCAGCCCTATGTCTTTGTGAAGATGTGGCCTCCAGGACTGAACACAGTATTCTAGATGAGGCCTCACCAGTGTTTTGTACAATGGCACACCACATCCCTTCTTCTGCTAGTGATACCTTCCAATGCTCCCCAATATCCCACTGGCCCTCCCAGCCTTGTTGCATTGTTTGGCCATTATTAGGTCCTCTGAGATGATTATCCCTAAATCCGTCTCTTCCCTGGTGACTGTCAGCAATCCCCAATTCTGTATCTCTCCACAAGATTTTTCACCCCAGATGCAAGATTTGCACTTTTTGCATTACATTTCAACTGCCACACTTTTGACCTTTTTCCAGCTTTCCTAGATCTCTCCTCATTCTTTTGACCACCTCTGGAGTGTCTACTCTGTTGCAGATCTTGGTAACATCTGCAAATAACCAAACTTTCCCCTTCAGTCCTTCAGCAATGTCAGTGATAAAGACATTGAAAAGGACTGGCCTCAGGCTGACACCTGAGGCACCCCACTGGTCACCCTCTTTTCTCGGATTTGATCCCATTTACTACCATCTTCTGCTCCTGTCCCTCAACCAGTTTCTAACCCAGTTTTCCACTTTGTGACCCACCCTCAGACTCCCTAGCTTGTTCATCAGTCTTCTGTGTGTGGTGTCAAAGGCCTTACTGAAATCGAGGTATCCACCGCCTCCTCCCTGTCCCACCTCCTTCGTCACCCAGTCAAAAAGTCAATCAGATTTGTTTGTCATGAGCTTCCTGCTGTGAAACCATACAGCCTTGATTCTATGCTCCATGGTTTCCAAGTGTTCCACAATCCTTTCCTCAAGCAGCAGTGCCCATAATCTTACCCATCACTGAGGTGAGGCTAACCAGCCTAGTATAGTTTCCTGCCTCCTCCCTGCTGCCACTCTTGTGGAGACGGACTACATTTGCCCCTTCCAGTCCTCTGAATCACCCTTCTATCTAGTGACTCACTAAACAGGGCCACCAGCAGTGCGCAACATCGTCCACATAATTTCTTTAATATCCTGGTGTATATCATCTGGCCCCATTGCTTTGTCTACCTTCAATTTTGTGAGTTGCTCCAGGACCCTCTGCTGCAAAAGACTGGTGTTTACTCTTCCCCCATTGTTTCTACTGCCTAGCTGTGGTCCCTGTCCCTCCCTCTACCATGAATACTGAACAGATGTATTCATTCAGTACTGATGCTTTTCTAGGTCACCCTCTATGCACACCCTTCCCTTCCTTCCCTTTGAGCCTTACAATCCCTCCCTGGCCTTTCTTCTGTCACTAATGTATCTATAAAATGTCTTGTCCCTTTCTTTACTGTCTGTGCTACTCTCTCCTCTGTTTCTGCCTTTGTGCTCCTAACTACTTTCCCTGCCTCCCTCTGTCTCTCTGGGTACACCGCCCTATCCGCCTCCTCCTTCTGTGTCTTCTTGTATTTTCTGGAAGCCCCTTTTGTCCTCACTTTCTCCTCTGTTTAAATACATCGCTGGTATTTGTTACCAGGTAGCATGTTAAAACTGGATGCTTATGTTTACAGCTGCTTGATGAGGGCATCAAGATTTCAGTGGGTGAGAGATTATCCAAATCCCCAAAGCAGGGGCTTACCTACCTCTCCCATCAGAGAACTGCTGTATACATCAGCCATATGCCAGGCACCTCATTGCCTCATCTCAATGGAACTGGCAATAGAGTACCGGGACTTCAGGAGGGCCACTTGTGTTTGGCTCTGCACTATGGAGGGTACAGCAGACACTTGAAGTTCAGGCTAGTCAGCTGTGACATGCATCTTCTGTCAGTCACCACAGTCACCAGGAAGGGACTGGAATACAGCACCGTGGGCACCAGTGCTCCTCCTGTACCATTAGTAGTAGTGCTCAGGATTTTGTTGTACCACAGTGCCACCACAGCTACCAGCTAAAAAAGAAGTGAGAAAAAAAGTGCCCTAACTGGGATTTAGGCCCAGTCCTGCTAGGAATACTGTTAGGCACTTATTTATTTCTCATTTCTAAACTGTTTTCAGATACATAGCATGTACACACTTCTTGTAAATAAAAAGTTATTTAAATTTTGTGGTCCCAGATGTGCACTGAAAAGCATGAGTGCCTTTGGGATCACAAGGTTTCTAGCTGTCCTACTAGCACAGCTGGTTGTGCAGCAGAATGGTATTATGAGCAGGCCTGGATTCAAACCCCAGTTAGGTCACTTACTGTACTTCTTTCTCACTTAAATTGTATTTCAAATATAGCATACTGCACTTCTTATAAATAAAAATGTAATTCTAATTTGTCTGTCTTCTGGGTTTGCATTGAAAAGGATGAGTGATTTTGGGATCCCCAGGTTTCCAGTGTCCTGAAGTACAGTAAAACTTTATCCCTGTGAAAATGCTACCCTGGTCTCCAACAGACTCTCCCCAGAGTACCCATGCTACCAACAAACTAAATAGCAATTATAACACGGTAGGCAATGAAACAGAAAACTACAGAAAATGCAGTCAAAATAGTGTAAGATTTTTGGGAAAGGCTGGAACAAGGTTCTGGGTAAAATGTATTGGTATAGCAAATAAAAAAGCAAACTATGAAATACAAATAATTGGCCCTATGCACAATGCCACTGCAGGGTGCACATACGCATAAAGCGAGGCGAGTAGGCGGTCACTTGAATCTGTCACACAGGTCCTGAGACGGGCATATATGATGGGTGCGTGGTGCTCCATGTAGGACACCGACGACAGGTCCGTGGCCACCACTGATGCAAGTCCGCAGGGGCGTGGACACGCACTGTGGGGCACAAGAGGAATTCTGCACGCATGCATACAAGCATGTGCAACATACAGACAGTCACGTGGGTGCCAAGGTGTACAGTTACACTAAGGGGAAGGCTACTGTATCTGTATGTGGACCGAACGCTGCCTGTAGATGCCAGTGAATGCCTCCAAATCGAATGGGCAACAGTACAACTAACCTCGAATGTCCACCACACACATGGATGGACCACCCTGCACATGAGACGGACCACACCAGTGTGCCCAGGTGGGACATGGCGTGCATGCCAGGAGTGGCAGGGGGTATGGGCAGACCACAGGACAGTGCCCCAACACCATGGCCTGCAGTGCTGGCAGCACTCTACATGTGTACATGTTGCCATGGGCGCCCGACAGACAATGTGACCAAACCACCACTGACACCCCATGCATGTGAGCAATGTGCCACCACCATCACACATGAAGGGCACAGACACACCCACCCCAGCATGCCTCCACATTGGGCCGCTTAACCGCAGCCACCGTAGGTGTGACAGTGTGCCCAGTTCCTCCTCCCAACCCTACCCATTAATCCACCAGCATGCCATGACACAAGAACCACACATGGCATACGAAATGTTTTATGAACAAAAACAGTCAGCATAACACAGGATACAAGACAGGTTGTCAGACAAATGCCTGGCCGTGGTGACATTACACACGGAATGTACAATGACAGTTGTGACATAGCCCCCCATCCCAATGTCCATAAATCCGGGCGGCCTGGTACATAGACGCACACATGATTCTGCCAGAGGCTAGTCTATGGAGCAGCTGTTGTCCCCCAGTCTTTGTCCTCTTCATGCAGGACCCCTATGAACCACAGCATCATCCACCACACAGGACCCTTGTAGCACTGGAAGGCAAACGGAGACAATATTAGTGTACTGCAGTGATGTGTACCATGCAACTATGCCTGACCAAGGGCACTAGGGCCCTGGCCGATGACAGAGCATTTACTGCCAAGGGCACAACCACCTCCCAGAGGCCATTATCCTGGTCCTCATACTATAGTTTAGGTCCATACAGGCAGATGCTGATGTAGATTGTAAACTGGTTGCCATCATCATCGGCAGCAGGAGATGTGCCAACACAGCACATGGCTCCATCGGCCTGATCAAGCCAGAGGAACTCCAAATGAGTCAGCATCCCAGGTTGGTCCTGTGGGGACAAGAAATACAACAGGTTACAGCCATGTGCAGCCACCGTGACCAGCAGTGTCCCACAACCCCAGTCCAATGGCCACAACATACCTTGTCAAAGCCAGTGACTCACCACAGCACACTGGCACCTAGTTGTCCATGTAGTTGTCCTCCGACACATGCCACAGATATCTTGGGAACCTCTGAATCTGTCCACTGTGACCTCCACCATTGCACTGCACTCGCTGTAACTTGATGTACTGTACAACAGTGGTGACACAGGGAGCACATGTCACCTGCATAGGTGAGGTCATGGTGTACCTGCCAGGTGCACTCCCACTTAAAGATGTAAACAGGTGTCTGGGGCACCATAAAGGGGATGCTGGGTTGGATGCATGGGCTGACAGGAAGTGACCACTGGGATGGAGGAAGTGTCCTGGAGCACTAATGCATGCACACCTGATAGCGAACCAGGTATAATGGCAGAGGAGGAGAGGGCCACAGCCCCAGGTGTTCTATACATTTATCGATGCCACAACATGGAGGGACTAACATTGCATGGAGCGATTTTGCTTCAATGGGCTACCGTCACATAGCTGTGTGTCATTGTCTGTGATGCCATTAACCCATGGACACAGCGGTTACAGGTGATGACAGTTGAGACAAAGGTCATGTGCGCACTTGCATACTGTGCAAGTGGTTCATTCCAGCGTGTGACAGATGACATGGTAGGCATCAGCCAGTTGTCCATGTCCCAAGCTGTGGCACAGGTGATCAATGCCCTGGTTGCACACATGGAGGAGCACATCTATTTCCGTAGTGATGGATGAGGTAAGAACCACTAAACAGCCATTCTATGAGATGCACAGCATGCCCAATGTCTACAAGGCCATTGATGGCACTCACATAGTCATACTGACACTGGCAGTACATGAAGAAGTATACCGTAACAGGAAGGGTTCCACAGCATCAATTGTCAGGTGGTGTGTGACCAATGGCATATTCACCAACGTGTGTGCAAAGTTTCCCAGCTCCACACATGACATCTATATACTGGACCCTCTGGGCTCAGTGCCATGCTGCGTGACAGGATGGCTGGATGGTTGGCTGCTGGGTGAGTATGGTGCTGCCACATGCACCAGCCATACGTACAGTGAATGCATAACATGGCACTAACCCTGCTTCTCCCCTTGTAGGTGACAGGAGTACCCTCTCTGCCCATACCTAATGATGCCATACCTGGCACTGAACACACCCACGGAGGAGGTGTACAACAATGCCCACAGGAAGACATGGGGCATCATGGAGCATACCACTGGGCTCCTGAAGATGCAGTTCCAGTGCCTGGACCATACTGGGGAAACCATGGCCCCTGTCCAGTCATGTGGTGTTTACTGCATGCGCTATGCTACATAATGCTGCCAAACATGGCAACATGCCTTACCATAGATACCAACTGCCTCACCCTCAGGATGATGAGGCTGATGAGGTGCCACGCCATGAGCTCTGGACAGTGGGAGGTCAGGTGACACATCATGCACTGGTTGAGGGACATTCCAATGGTAGTCTGACCACAGGCACACCAACCCTGTGGTGCTGCATGTGTACCGTATGCACACCCATTTGGTCCGTGGCATGCCGTGTTGGCCAGCTGTGTGCACCCTTATGGAGACAGTACACAGTCACTGGCTGTGTGGGTCACAGAAGCCATGTGATGGGGGAGCCACATGGAGGCATGTCAGGATGTGGCGCATGTTGCCCCTAGGGTCCTGGTGCATGAGCGATGGGAGGAGGATGACATAGGACATGAAGCATGTGCTGTGGTGCAGATTGGGAGTGGGGGCACGGTGTGCTTGGTGCCTAGTACTGTACTGTGGGATGGGGTTTGCAACTGCACAGTGTGTTGTGCTCTGTACAGACATGTTTGAGAGGCATAGTTGTGCCAGGTGCTTTGTACTGTTCTGTAGAGGTTGGTTGTGCTTTGACACAGTGTGATGTGCTCTGTACAGACATGTAGGGGGACACAGGTATGCCAGATGCTTTGTACTGTGCTGTCTGGTGGAGTGTGGCACTTCACAGTGTTCCAAGGTCTGAACAGAGGTGGGGGTGGGTGTTGCTGTACATTGGGAGTGGGTCTGTATGGCATGTCCTGGGGCACCATCGTTTTCAGATCTTCTGCCTGAGTGACCCCATGCTACTGCTATGCTCCTGACTGTCAGCACATGTGATGCTACTCCGTGGGAGTCCCATTGGGTTTACCTGGCACCATGCAGATGCTCTGTCCTGGTACACCTTCTGTGGGCACGGGCCATGCCACATCTTGTGCCCGCCATGTGCCCTGTGAGGGGTCAGTGGATGCCCTTCTGACACATCACCACCAGCTGTGATCTGGCTGCTCACATCTCCAGCATGTCCGCCTGTGTGTCCTTCATCATTGTCAACTGCCTGTGTGCTGTGTGCCCTGGGACAGTGTAATCAGTGGGAGCACCATGCAGTGCCACACCCGCTGGTGGTGGTGCTGGTGTGCTGCATTGTGCAGTCTGGATCTGGTCAGAGCCGGCATAGGTAGGGACCACTGTGTTGCCATGTCCACTGTGGTGGTGGTGGTGTGTGTGCTGCAGGCATGGATTGTGGGGTGTCCATGTAGGTTCTGCAGTATCAGCTTCTGTAGTGGTGCATCACCGATGCCGTTGCACATTCCTCGAGCCTCAGTCATCAGTGCAACGAGTGCCACCATGTTCTGTCTCTGTGCCTCTAGCCTGTCCCACTCCAGCTGCTGGAGCACACTGTACTGTGTCTCAATGTAGGACCCCATCCTCCAGTGGTATGAGCTGTGTGTCAATACTGATGGCCACCCACTGTGCCCTGACATGCCTGTGTGGCAGTAGCCACCTTTTTCTCAACTACTGGATGCAGGTCATGCCACTTGTGTTTTATGATGGTCAGGGTTCGGGCCTTAGGCCTGGCAACATTGATAGCAGCCTGTATGTTCAGCACAGTCTGGCCTTCATCTTGGGGAGGAGTGGTCAATGTCTGCACCCTGTACAGCTGGCTGTAGTGCTGCTGGATATTGGTGACCATCACCACTACCTGTCCACCTGTGAAGTTGTGGGTTTGGGGCTGTGCACCACCATGTATTTGGACACGGCTGCAGTACATCTCACCACAGCCAGCTGCCCATTCCTCCTGTCCCTGTAGCAGGGGCTGCCCTTCCCACCTCCTTCAGGATCCACCATTCTATGCATGGAGCATGCTGTATGGCATTCACTTCCATGCCCGCCATGCCAAATGTGTGCCATGCCCATCATAGCAGGGTCAGTGGGCAGTCCCATGTAACAGGTCCCGCCTCTGTGAGGAGCACAATGCACTATGCATATGTTGCCGTCATGCCCCTGGGTGCGTATACCCATGGTGTCATTTGCATGCTGTGGTGCTGTGGCTTGCGGCCATGATGCTACTTGTATCCATGTAGTTTATGCACATTCATAGATAGGCACCAATATTCTTATGTATGATCACCCACACTCCACACTGACCTCCCACTAAAATGCAGTCCCACACACAAGATTGATGAGCTTAATTGGTGCACAGGTTTATGTTACTTTTATAAGTACCTAGTGATTTCCTTGATACTGTGTGTTGCTAGTACGATGTAGCTACAATAGTTGATACATGGTGCATGCATGGTGCAGAAAGAAGTAAATTAGGCAGTAGCAGGTAGTGGAGAATGCTATCAAATTAACTGATGCCATTTAAACTGTGATCTGCAAAAGGTTAAACTTTAAGTCCTTCTAACAGAGCTTCACCCATTTGGCATTGTCCTTGAGCAACCTAGATCTTCCAGCAAAACCGACAGTCCCTAAGTACCTATCAATCATCCTAAATGCAGACTGAAAGGGACATCATTTAGGGGTAGCTGGAGGTTGTAGCTGAGGCCCCATGATTTCTTTGTAACCCCTAAGCTGTCTCTTACAACCTCTGTGAGTCCCTAAAATAAGTTTTTCATAGGATTAGAGCACATAAAATTTGGCTGGTGGAGGAGCTTTGCAACCCCTGTGATTTTGTAAAATCACACCACTGAAGCAGGTGTCTTGATACTGCACTCATAGTGCAGCAGGTTCAGAAACAGCAAGGCAATACGGGTAGGGAACACAGCCTTCTTTCACTCAGGTTGCTGCAGACCACCCAAATTCAATAAAATGCAGGATCTCTGTTTGCACGCAGTGGTCACTGCACATGTATGGTTTGTGCCGGAGTGAGCTGTATCACCATCTTTCAGCTACATTGAATTTTACCCCGCATGATCTTCCAAACATCATCAATTTGAAATGGACCTTTTCTACTCAGTTCCTTCTGCCCCTACTGTAAGGGCTTCCATGATGACAGCAATCAGCTAGCTGGACGGGAAGAGCAAAGTGTAAAAATAGCAGGCACGTCACGTCAGAGATCCTAAAGTTTCATTCTGCTTTGTCTGGAAACTCCATTGATTTTGGGAGTTGCCTGTCACATTACCAGTCTCTGGTCTAGAGCAAACACTCCATTCAGTAGTTTCACTGCTGGGTGTCTGACCTAATCCAGACCAAAACTAAGACCTACTTTCACAAACAAGCAGTTCCAGGAGTTGATTCCTATCTCCTTCAAGGTAAAGCACAATGTCCATCTGTCAGACTAATCAGGCAATTCAGTTACAAATTCAGCTCCTGTGTAGTGCAGTCACAAGAGTGTGTCACTGTATCACAGCATACTTGCTTTGTTTTACGGGCCCTGCCTGCCAGTCCCAATGTCAGCATCTCCCAGATCCCTTGATTTACTTCAGCCATGGCATTCTCTCAAGCCCTAAAAAGGAACACACGTAATCCTCACAAATGTGAGTGAGTTTGTACACCTGTTGAAAGAAATTCTCCAGAGACCTGAATTTGTGGTATGATTACCATTAGATGTGCCTTTTCGCTAACTGTCAGTGTCACTGTTTAGGTCTGGGTGATGTGGAACTGGACCCAGCTGATACCAATTTGCATGGACATGGAAGCCACTTTTATTCAGGCTACCTAAACAGGAAGAAAATGGACAGCCTTCTTTCAAAGTAGAAGAACAGGGTTCTGCTGCAATGATGGAAGCTGAGGTATTTTATTATAAAAAAGCAGTGTGTCTATTTGTGTGGTCAGCTCTACAACAACATTACAGAGTTTTCAAGTGACATACCGACATATGGCCAGTAAAAGGAAGTGTATCTTCGTGATTAATAAGTGATGCACAAGGAAAACTGGAAAACAGCCCTCAACTTTCTGCACAGTAACTAGTTAACATCTACCTAGTCTGGAACCATTAAACAGAAACCAAATAATCATTTTCAGTTGCATCTCTCGTATGAAATGAACATCAACTACAGATATTGGCAATAGATACAGTAATGTATTTAATAAATAATCCCTATGTTTCTTTGTTTTTTTTTTAATTACATCCTTAATGAAAGTGCTGAGCTGCTTCATGGGACACATAGGGCACTTAGAGCCAAAAGGCTGCAGTTCAAATCCCATCTAATTATGTTCAGCTTTCTAGCCTTCTGAGGTAACACGATGAGTACTGTACTACAAAATGTTTGCAAGGCAAGGTCTCACTCACTCAGCTTAACTGAAGTAAAGACAATTGTTATTTTCCACATAGACAACCAAAGGGACATTTTCAGTTTTGTTTTTTGTTTGTTCATTGTGTTTATGTTGTTTTTTGTTTACAAGTCTTTGATGGCTAAATATGCCTAACATACCTGATGGCATACCTTAAAGAGTCCGTGCATCAAAAGGAAGCTTTGAAAACATGATTTTGAGACATATTTCAGCTCATTACTTACATATGCTTTATAGTTTATTTTATTTATTGCATATAATCGAATTACAATCCTTGAGTCACAGACTCATTTGCAAAAGGCTCCACGTCGGTTACAGGGGTGGAGGGGAAAAATACAAGGATACATAAGTAGTAAGCGGTATACAAGAAAACATACACACTCAAGTATTACACAAACAGTACTGACAGTGCAGTCCAGGCTTTATCTTAGTTCACCAGAGACAGTAGTAGGCAGCATTCAGGGTATCATTTGTTAGAGATGGGGAAGCGTATTCATGGGGTCTATGGAGACCCTGTGTCTGTTGTTAATGGGGCTAGGTAGCATACTTAGGTGGGCAGAGCTAGCCACAGTCACAGGTTGCAGACTCAATTAGGTGGGCTTTGAGGCCTGCTTTGAATAGAGAGATGCTGATTTAGCATCCCGTTTCATAATACCCATGAACATGATTGTGAAAACAGGATTGCTGCCCAGTAGAGTACTACTGGTCAAACTTGACATTACATCCTCTGCTTGTACATCATAATCTGTTACTATGGAAATGATTATGAGGAAAAATATGCAGACATTATGATACAAGGGCCAGACAAGCCATTGGAGCAGAAGTCTAGGTACAATGAACTTGTGCTCATGTAAGCCTTGCTCTGTAATCTCCCGGATTGTACCTGAAAATAAGCATTTCTTGTCTAGCTGTGCTTACCTGGTAAACAAAAGCTAATAAATAAAATGTATAGAATACTATAGTCATAAAGAAAGGAGGATGTTAAATAAAGGAAATTTATGAATTATAAGCAGAACTCTGTGTAAAAATGTGTTTTATAAAGCTTCACCTGTGACAGTAGGAGCTTTTAAATGGCTAACTTTAAATATACTGAGAAAAAATCCATTATCACAATGTATGTTGGCTCAAACAGCCTTGTCAAGCAAAAATTGTGCATTCTTAGTTTTCAATTCTGTTCCCTCATATTTCAGTAAACATTAAGCCACGACAAGGAGGTTCTACTGGGAAATTAATGCTTGGTTGGGGTGGAGGGTTGGGACACAAGGCCACAAGCTGAGTGCCTCAACCACCCAACCAGGCATTAATTTCAGTAGAACCCTCCTTGAGTGGGTTTAATGCTTGTAATACGGAAACATTGTAAGTGTTTACTAGATATGTAATTATTGCAATGTAATAAAACACACAGACACACTGCTTGTAATGCATTTCTTTATCTCTCGATTGGTAGCATAGAGTCAGCTCCTTGGAACCTTTCTTTATCTATGCTACAGCTAGACAGATGGCAGAATGTTATGATATTTTTCAATATTGTATGGAGTCAGTATTGCAAAATATAATTTTATATTCATTTTATCACTGACTGTTACATTGCAGTGCTGCTCATACTGTCGTTTCATGGTTTAAGAGATAGGTGCAGTGATTGTAGGGATTGAAAAGTCAGCTTGCATCATTACTATGGAAGTTTCAGATAATACAATGGATCTGTACTGACAATCGGAGGGACAATGGGCCCTAATCATGAAGGTGTGGAGTGGTACGTGCTGCATAAATGTGGTGCAGCCACCCCACACCTGCCCACACCCACTGTGCCCCTGCAGGATTTACCACCATATATGGCCCTCTTATGCACCCGATCCCTGGCTGATTGCAGCACACATGCCAGGGTGGGCGGGGGGGGTGGGGCATGCCAATATGCCAACTAGCTTCTTTGAAATTGAAGCACGAGTCGACATTGAAAAAGGGCTTTGGCCCAGTGATCTTACCTGGTAAACAAAGTAAATTGAATTGAAATTGAAACTGAATTGAATTGAATCGAATTGAACACTCCATGGCATTCTGCAAGGTGTGGAGTGCTTGTGCCTGGGCACGAATGGCTATGCCATCCCAGGGCACTATAAACCTGGTAGTGCATTCCCTGGCCATGGCAGTGACAGCAGGGATCCATGGACCCCCCGCACGGACACCACTACCATCGGGGCACCCCATGGGTGTCAGGGGCAGAGAACTGGCATATCCTCAGTGCGCTTGGCGCATGGCATGCTGGCTGCCAACATGGCACATTGTGGCGAATGATCCACCGGGTGGACCCGGATGGGCAGTTGATTGGCTGTCGCCCAGGTCCTCCACTCCATACCCGAACACCCCCAGGGATTCTGTGCACCATGGGAGCGGGCCACATAAGGGGCTATTCAGAAACCAGTGATGGTGACTACTGCCCATGTGCTGAACCCCACAGGTGTGGAGTATTGTGGGCAGACTACATGCTCTGCACAGTTTATGAATAGCCCCCAATATCTGTAAACATGGACTTAATGAAGGAGATAACACATTTGTTCTGGTAAATGCAATATGTAAAGCATTGCCTAAGAAACAGGAGTTAAAAGATTAACTAAGCGTTAGATTCAATAACCAAACAGTAAATAACCTGTGCTACTGCAACCGTTAAATTAACTAAACGTAGCTCTGACATTTTTAACAGGAAATAACCTGAGCTACTGCACTAGGAGCTAAAACGATAAGTAAGCATTACATTAAGTAACCATAGGTCTGATATTTTAAACAGTAAATAATCTGTGCTACTATAAGTGGAGGTACTGCAGTTTCACATGCAATAGAATGATGAAAATACTGCTCATTTGATACTCAGTGGTCTGCAGGGTGGGTGGGTGGGAAACAAGCGTGTCTCTTTGTGTGATTGTGCTCACTATCGATTTTACAGTGGTTCAGAAATGTATTACAGGAAGGAGCAAGCTGGCATTACTAGTGAATTAATCCTGCTTGCTCTTTGGTCAGCTGCTGGTATTTGTCCAGTGAGAAGTGCTTATTTGAATATGATATTTATTGCCATGTTACAATACCACTTAACCCATCCTTCATCTGAGCTCCTTCTTACTTTCATACTCTCGATTCCTTTCTCTCCAAGGATATGCCTCAAGGGTCCTGTGAGCCCCACTCTCAGACCCATGGACTTGCTGAATATTTATACTCAGCAGCGTATAATGCTCCATTCCCCATAGGAGCTAGAGGCATAAATCATTCCACAGTGAATATGAGCCAATTCCAATGATGAGCAGTCCTTGTAAACAATGTGATGATCCTAGTCATTGGTGCAAGGAGGCATTTCATGTTGTGCCAGATCTCCTCCCCAGTCATCAAGGGGGGCAAATCTCACAGCATGCCCTTGAACCCCACAGAGAGAGGAGGGTGTCCTGCAGAGAAACTGTACATTTGTTTGAGTTGTTTGGCCTGATGTGTTAGTCCTGCTTTACCAGTGCATTGTAAACTCAATTATGAGCAAATATTTCCCCTCTTTTCAGGCCAATCCATCAAGAACCCTAGGAGAAGCAGTAGAGAGATCAATACCTTTACACTACCAGGATGCATTGATATCAAGTTCAGTGAAGACTGCAGCTTACTCTCTAGGAGTTGCTACTAAAGAACATGAAGAGGAACCAGACTTACCCATCCTAGAAAAGGATGTACTCCAATCAGCATGAGCATGGGCTACTTCATTGGCACCACCGTCCTCGATTGTGATCATTTCTACCTCAGAGACAACCCTCAACGAAGAAGACCAAACAAAGATGATGATGAGGAGGAAGATTTTTAAATCACCCTGAAGAGACTTCTTTATTGGACTTAAGTGGACTAAGCTCATCAATGGACCTCTTTGAAGCAGTGGAGAAATTGCTATCATGAATGTTTTTCCAATAAGTTATGGGTTTTATACTCACAGAGTCTAGGGGTTCTTTAGAAACCTCTTCTTTGACTATTCTGTCACCCAACACTATGGTTCAGTTTTTGTAATTGTTGTTCTTATTATTATTATTGCTATTTCATAGGGCTTTATTCATCAATGCTTCTGTGCTTTTTACACAGTTGCTTCTGTGACATATTACATAAGAAATAACAAGTACTTAAACTATTGTTGAATAGAGCTCTTAATACGCCTTTGGCCTAGAATGGTCAGATTTGGACAAGAAACTTCCTTTGGATAGATCTGTCTAGATTTTATTTTCAGTTTATACCAGGATATTCTAGGTCACCTAGAACAATGAATTTCAATACTTTAATCTGAAAACCAATTCCCTCTCAACTGAGACATCTGGGACCTGATGTTCAAAACAACACAAAGCATAGTGCTACATTTTGTGGTGTGCCTTCAATTGCCTGGGTGCCGAGGATGCTGTATTCAGTTGGATAGAGCACCAGTCCTATCCGACTGATTATAGGGCCGTCGGCACAGCACTAAGTCAAGCAGTGCTGCCCCAATATGGATCCCAAAGTGTGCCACCAGAGTACATCGCGACCAGAGCAGTATCTGCAATTTTCAAAGAGACCTTTGAAATTAGCCTGTGGGCATGCAAGGTGCTAAGAGGTCATTTTCATGCTCATTATGAGGTCATTTGCATGGGTAGCATGGCAGGTTATCATGGCACCCCTCCATTGCCTGGGCCCAGACATGTGTTGAAGTCTCTGGTGCTTAGTGGTCCCCACCTCCAATTGCCAGCCCGTATTCAAAATCACAGTCTCCTGGTGATAGTGGTCCCTCCCCCTTCTAGACAAATGTAAACAGCAGTCTCTACTTACCTTGTTAAGAAGCCAGATTTTTGAATTTGCAGTTTAAAACTGCTTGTTTAGGTACCCTTAAGCAGAAATAAATGATTTGTTGAGCTCAAGGGACAAGCAGGATAAGTACTTTGTCAGGTTCCATGAGAGAGGGTTGGGGAAGGGGGATTAAGTGCAGAGGGCATAATGGGCGGGGGGTCAGGACATGATGACCAGCTCCCATCTCTCAAGCCCTCACACATGCAGTCAGCTGCAACATACATGTTTGTCCAGCCCCCCACACACACACACACACACACATACAGTATGCATCCAGCTCCCCTTGCTACACACATGGCCAACTCACCCTCTCCCAGCACAGCCAGATCCCCCCCACATAATTCAAAACTCCAGTTAATTATCTAGGGGTCAGTATCCGTTCTAAAAAATAACTGCAAACTCTTTTTGTAAACCTCTGTTAGCACCTTGCCATGTCACACCTTTGCATGTTTCTTTAGGGCACAATTAGGCCTCTTACAGGTAGATATGATTATTGTCTAAGCTAGTGAGTTTAATTAATTAATTATTGATTGATTAAAAAAAATCTGTGAGGACATCTAAGAGGCTATCTGCAGCTTTAGGGAATCACTTAACTACAGCCTATGCCATTGTTATCTAGTTATGAGCAAGCATAGTTCAGGGACAGGGACTTCAAACACAATCACACTTGAGTCATAGAAGGGCAAGGTATATAAATGGGATATACAAATGGGATTAGACACTAAAGAAAATGAATAAATACTATTATATATCAAAGGTAGCCAGTAACCAAGAGGAAACAAGTTATTTAGAGGCATCTTTTATGGCAAGAAGACCCACAGAAAAGTGTTCACATACACTAAATAATTATTTAATCATTTGCAAACCTTAACAATCCTGGTCAGACTCTGCAAACTCTTATGCCATTTAACCAAGAACGTAGTGAATAGATGTGACTGTGCGTTATGTCACACACACTCATGTAAAAGTGGAAAAGAGAAAAACTGTTTAGTTACTGAGTTCAACTGGTAAAAGAAACACTTTTCAAAGTATTCAGAGTCTACTCAGGCTTATTAAAGTCTGAAAATAATAATAAAAAATGAATACATGTGAATGCTTTTCTGTGGGTTTTCTTGCCTTAAAAATGCATCAAAACTTTACTGTTTTTGCTCTTAGCAGCCCAATGCCAAACTCTCATTAGAATTAAAAAAATCATCACATTTCATCATTATTTACCACCAGACCCAGTGATGCAAAAAAGGTCAAGTTTGTAGAAGTGAAGAGGAAAGGGAAAGAATCCATTCTTGTTCCTAAAGGTAGCAAACTGTGGAGGGCAGTTCAAATGGTGGTGTGCAATAAACAAAAATAAACAGAAAACTTGAAGCCAGCCTGACTTGTCTTACACTGCAACCAGGAACCATGTTTTTCCACATGATTCTTTTATATGTTAGCCAACCAGTGATTTAAAATAAATAAAATTTTTGTAGCAGTCACAATGGAATTTACTTTACAGTTTCAAGTCCACTACTGAGACTACCATAGCTTGGTACCTGAATGCACGTCTGTGTGTTCCTTTCCTCCTTTTAGTTTTTCTTTGGGTCTCTAATCACCAGCTGGCTTTCTGTGCAAGTAGTCCTGTTTTTTTTTCCACAGTGCAGTCATCTCTCCAAAGTTCAGGAGTCAGGTCAAGTTAGGAAAATAAACTGGCTGAGTAACGGGGCTGCAAATGCTTGATTAATAGCACATGTTGACTATCCAGGCTTTTGCAACAGAGGTAACAGCTATTTAGACAGAGGCGTCAATTAGGGTTGCCACCTGTCAGGTTTTTTACCTGGTGATCAGGTTTTCAGGGTCCCTATCAGGTAATCCGGTTTTGCTCTGTGCTGGTCAGGTTTTTGAGCCATTTTTAGTGCTTACATACTTTTGAAACAGATTGTGTCATATCATTCAGTGTTTCAGCTACACGTTCAGGTTACAAACAAATTATCTTGTCAGTGTAACCTTTTGTTTGTGAAAGCAGTCAACCTGGGAGGTGTAAAGTATGGCCATTAACACCATTAGCACTTACTTAACCTAATCATTTCCACTGCATCTTAAATTGGCATACCAGCAAAGCTGCCCCCTCCTTTTGTAACAGTAACTCAGCCAGCTGTCTTCCACTTTTATTTGCTGGTAAACATTTTCATCTCTAACAGAATATAGGCATTTTTAAATATTTTAAATTGCTTTTTTTCCTCAAGAAAAATATATGGTCATTTCTTTGGCTTTCAAATAATACTGTGGACATAAAAAGCAAATGGAGCCAGAAAAGATATAAGTACACATTACAGGAAACAATATCTTATTATGTATTACTATATACCATGTACTGTATACTGTTGTATGCTATTTACAGTATTCCCTTGTCTCCCTCAGATCATATCTGTAAATGAAATGTATTTCATCTCTGTATGTGTATCTGGTAAACCAATGTCAATAAATGAATACATAAGTAAATAACTAGGAAGAATCTAGGAAAGTAACTTTAACAGGTACTGTACAGTATCTTACCATTTTTGTTGAACTGCTGCTTTAAGTGTTGTCTTTTATTGATATAACAAATGGCTTTCTAGGAGGAGCAATGCATGATAAGCCATCAAAAGGGGTGGGGCTGGGGCGGAGCTTAGGATCTGGTTTTTGCCTCATCCAAAGGTGGCAGCCCTAGCGTCAATACTAATTTATCAAATAATCACAGGGTATGTTAAAAAACAAACACAATAAGGGACTGTTTTCTTTTTTTCAGGTATAGTACTTTATTGGATCTGACTGGGCACCACAGTGTCAGTTTTTACTATGGGGCGGCACTGGGGTGGCTTGTATCATTCCTTTATTCTTTTCAATCTGTCAGCTATTGTTTGTGGTTTTCATTCACTCCTTGCCAGCATACTAAAGTGGTTGGCAGAAGGAGAAGTTGTCAGTCAACAGGGGCCAGAACAAAATGTATCTGTTTTCCCTCCTTCTCGGGGATAGTCATCACGCAATGTAGATTGTAGTGTTACCTTTACTACTGAGTGACTGGACAATGACATATGAATATGATAAGTGATAAAACAGTGAACATATGCAGTGATCAGGCTACACTACTTTACAGCAGTTCTCCTCTGAGTGACTGCATAATCTGATTTTTTGTTTTTTGAACAAATCGGTTGTGTTGCTCATCATGTCAGGAACAACAGTTACTTTCGGTACACTTACTCATTTCTGGCAGCCTTTACTGCAGTCCCAGAATTATTATTTAAATATGTAAAAAAATATACACATGGCATAGTGGTGTCTGCATTCATTTTTTATGAATGATGCAAATTGATGAAATCTGAAAATGGGTAAACCTCCTCCTCATTTGTTGCTGCAATCATTGCCAAAATGAACTTCTATATGAGCCCAGTTGCTTACTGGCAACTGGCACAACAATAAAATAATTATACAAAAGAAGATTGGTTTCACACGGCTTTTCTAAGCAGACAATCAATGGTCAAGCTGCTTTGTTTCAGCAGGCATACTGCTATCTGAGCTGAACCTACTGGCAACTGGCACAACAATAAAACAATTATACAAAAGAAAATGGGTTTCACAAGTTAGCAAAAGTAAAATGAGCAGGTTACACATGAGCAGCAGCAGCAGGATTACAGTGCTCTATATGCATTTGTGTTACTCCTGCAGACAGAGCAAAGTGCAAACATAGACGTCAATAGCACTACCATATCTTGTAACATGCAAAGTTTCTCCATCCACTTTGAATGATTTTGCATTCACATTAGAACTAATTTACCCTACTTGCCGAACATCCTAAAATCTCAGATCAATAGTAATTTTTAAAACTCACAGCCCACTGTCTATAATACTGCATATTTTAGTATCACCTGTAAATCACGAGTTTCGCCACAGCATTAGTTGTCGGAGAGAGAGAGAGAGAGAGAGAGAGGTGGATGGAGAGAGTTATGCTTGTGTGTGAGGGAGAGAGAGCGAGAGAGAGAGGCTGTGTGTGTGAGAGAGAGACATAGGCAGAGTGTGTGTGTGTGTGTGTGTGTGTGTAAAAAACAATGAGAGCTCATCAGCTGCAAGTGAATATAGCACGATCTCTGCTGACTTTTGTATGGATCAACCGTTGATGGGACCACAAAAAAAATTATAGGGACATAACACAATTTTTGGCAATAAACAATTTTATCAAAATGAGTAATAAATGTGAGCTGACAGTGCTAAATCAGATACAATGCAAGATAGGAAATAACTTGAGTAAGAGTTGCTCCTAAGCACCTCACTCTCCTTAGGTTTAAATTTTTGCACTGTCTACACAAGTAACACATATCACAGTACCAGGATTCTGGCACAAATGGAGCATCTGACTGGAGAAATTCATTTATTAAACTGACAGCTTTAAATATGACATTTTTATGCCTCTCCATTTTGCCAGCTTGCCAGCTATCATGAGAAAAACAGTAGATGACAGAACACAATATAACCTGCAAGAAAAAGTAGGCACAATACTGTTATGTCAGCCTCAGAAAACTGAATTCAAGGAAGTACTGAGCATTGGAAATGTCACTGGCAGTGAGGCAGAAATGGCAGCATATGCTAGCAAATGAGGTTCCAGTCATGCTACTCTAGAGGTCCCATTAAGCTGTTAAATTGCAAATGTTTAGCTTGGGAACTGTCATATATAAGTGGTGAACCTATAATTTCTAGGTGGAGTGGCTCTCCTATGGAAGTCAGTAAGAGCAAGCATTTGTCAATTCCAAACATTTACTTGCATGTATTTGCTGGAAGTCTACCTGTACAGCAGGTGCTCTCTTGTGGTGGGAGGTGATGTCAGGCTGTCTGGGGCTGCCAAGACTGAAAAGCAGTGCAGAATAGCATAGAGGGAGCTGGTGGAAGGAGGTTTTCCTATATGGGGAGGGCAGTTTGTGCTGCAATGGGGTTTTAGGTTGTCCTGGGCTGCCCAGACTGAAGAGCAGAGGGTGGGACAGCACACAGAATGAGTGATAGGGAGGGAGATACTGTATATCTGTATAGCGAGGGCTGTTTTGTGCTGGGAGGGGGTGTTGGGCTGTCAGGGGCTGCCACAATTGGGGAACTGTGGGTGGGATAGCACACAGCGGGAGTGAGTGGGAGGGAGGCTTGTGTGCATGTCAGGGGCTATTTTGTGCCATTTTCTTATTCACAGGGTATGTTAAAAATGAGCTATCACAGCAGTTCAGCTGCAGTGGTGATGTATAGGCAATTTGCATACTGCCGATGGCAGTAAGCAGATTGCCTGCTGATGGCAATATGCAAATTGCCTACACATTACCACCGCTGATTATAGCAGTCATTTTCTCTGAACTGTACGCCACTGCATCTGAACTGCTGTCACAGACAGCTCAGACATTCATTGGTGCGATGCAGCCGCACCTGCAAAAAGGAGCAGGGCATTGGAAGTGGGGGTGGCACACCCATGAAAACTTGTATGGTGGCACTATGTTTCTTGCACATACGTGCAAGCAAACATAAAAAGGGAAGGCTGGCCACTGGCAAAATCTGACTTGTGCTATTCCAGATCCAAAGAGGAGAAAGTACTGGTGGTGGTGGCCAAGAGATTACAGTTACAGAAAATCCCACCTGAAAGTGTTTTTTCTTCTTGACCTCAAGACAGTGTAGCTGCATGTACAAAAAGGGCAGACTGGCAAAATCTGAATTTTGCCATTCCAAATCCAGACTCCAGAGTACTGGGGGGGGGGTCACAGAGATTACAGTTACAGAAAATCCGAAATGAAACTTTTCTTGGCCTCAGACAGTAGCTGTGTGTAAAAAAGTGCAGGCTGCCAAAATTTGAATTGTGCCATTCCAGATCCAGAATACTTTGGGGGTCCCAGAGATTACAGATAAAGAAAATCCCAAATTAAAGTTTTTTTTCTTGGCCTCAGACAGTGTAGCTGTGTGTACAAAAAGGGCAGACTAACAAAATCTGGCTTGTGCCATTCCAGATCCAGAGTACTTTGGGGGAGGGGGGCCCAGAGATTACAGTTACAGAAAATCCCAAATGAAAGTTTTTTTTTTCTTGGCAGTAGGGTGGCAAAATAAATCTTTACGACGTAGAGAGGGGAGAGGGAAACAGACTGCAGGGTGGCCCACATTAAATGTGACAGTCCCAGAAATCCCAAATAATTTTTTTTCCTAGCTTCAGTGCGGCTGTGTGTACAATCCAATCATGAATAATGATCATCATCACCTACTTTCAATCACAATTTCATGTATTAAAAAAAAATTATGTTCAAACAACATACACGTTTATGTGCCTGCCCTGTGCTGCTGGCTGTAGGTGGCCCAGGGGATAATCTGATTGTGAGTTGTAGCAGGCTGAGTGTTTACAGTACAACACAAGTAAAGTGCAAGCACTACACACACACACACACACACACAAGTGTTATCACCACTCATTCCCCATTATTCCTCATTATCATTACTTTCATAGTATATTGTGTTACAAACTTATGGCACAAGGTCATAATGTCGCAAGACATTATGCAGCAGCAGTATACCACGCTGCCAATGCAGCACAATATATAGCCAGCAGCATAAGTCTTTGTTTTGTGGGTGGCTCTGCCCCGCCGCACCCCCATTACAGGAGGCTGCACCCCCAACCCCTGCTAACTAAAATATCTGACTCTGGGGGGGTAACAGTTAATATCACACAAAGTGCAAAAAATAAAAAAATCCCATGCGTCTGGGATTGGGAATCAAAACCTAGTCCTAAATGCACTGCCTGCCTCCCTTGCTGTCAGTGGCTTATCCCATTGAGTCACTGCAGCTGCTTGGTGGACCCTGGTCCCAGCAGGATTCTTATCCTGTACCGGGAAGAGTGAGAGAGTGCACTACAGAGCATACATCCTTTTGTGGATTTTCACCCTTTCACTTTTCCCTACCACGCTGTTCCTTCAACACGCAGTCATGTCATGCACTATACAGTGTACAATATATTGACCCAGTAGGCAAACTTACATTACATATAAGCATTAACCAACCCCTAGTGTGGGACTGTGCTGCATGCGGCAAATTCACCAGATGTGTCTGCATCTCCAATTCATATTCTGAGGCACACTTAACAGTTGCTGAATTTGGTCACTTTCACTTAAAAATAAGTATTATAGGAGCCAGTCCAGCAATATTGGAAGGAAGGAAGTGGTGGTGGACTGCTGTGCTGTTGGTGTGCTGTGTACAGTCATGACAGTAAATATGTCCCTGGTCTGTGTGGTAGGAGTCATGAGAAGGACATCACGTTTCACATTAGAGGATCTTTTGTTCAAAATGGATCAAAGTGTTGATGAGGCACTTTCTAGTTCTCAGGTAGACAGTGGCACTGCAAAGACAAGAATCAGCCTGAAAAGGAAAACAAAATCAAACCCCAAAAGGATTTTTCACATCTAATAAGGTTTCTTCTTCCAAGCGATGCATAAATCCAAAAAAGGTGAATGTCTTGGATCGTCATCATCAGTTCCAAGTAAAAAAAAAAGTTATGTAGCTAAAAAAACTAAAGACATGGTGGGTACCACCAACAGAGGCACCCAACAGTATGGAACAATTGCATACTATGCTACTGCCAGTCCCTCATCCAATTCTTCTGAGGTTGAACCCGACGAGGGTAATACTGATGACAACAAAGAAGATGAAGAGAATTCACAGGCAGAAGAAGGTTAACTGGAGTGGATGGAAATTGCAGATGAGGAAGCAACAGGCAGAAATGTTTTGGTTGTGGAGGAGGGGCAGTGGGAATAAACCACAACAGGCCCAGGACAAATCCAGAGGAGGGACCCTGAAAAGATGACCGAGGTGTGCCTTCCTGGGAAAAAACTTCAAAAATATAATCTTTTGTTTGGTCATACTTTTCCATTAGTGCTTCAATGAGTTCATAGCAATATGTGCTATTTGTAAACAGCCAATGAGCAGGGGTAAAAGAAAGGAGCATTGGGAACTTCAGCACTGAAAAGGCACCTAGACAGATGTCATAACATTAGTGAGAAGGTCAGTTGTGAGTCTCGAAAGAGAAAGTGACAGTGATAGCTCACTACACTCAGTGTGCAGCCCATAGATGAAAGCAGTGGCAGCCCCACAGCCTACACCTCCACCACCACATGCTGCCATTCAAAGGACTCCTCCGACTGTTACTGAAAGTAACCATGTGTTCAAAAGACCTCCTTCTTCAAGGAGACAGCTTACCATCTCTGAAACATATGAGTATAAGGCCAAATATGCCTTGACTCACCCTGTTGCTGTTATAATTACCAAAAAAATATCCAAAATGATAGCTGTTGATTTGCTACCATATAACATGGTTGAACATATAGGATTCGGGTGGCTGCTTGAATACCTTGAACCTCGACATAGTATACCATCACGAAAATACTTCTTGGCAACAGGGATTCCTGATCTTTACGATGTCATATGTAAAAAATTAAGACACGTCTTGTGCAGTGCTGTTGGGTGGGTGGCGCATCTCACAACAGATATCCGGACAAGCTGTCAGCCTGAACCCTTCATGTCTGTCATGGCCCATTGGGCATGTTTCGATAATTCAAGTGGGAGTGGGGACAGTGAAGCATCACAGTTTGCTGCTCTAAGAATGTTTTATTTTCCATCTGAACATACCTCATACAACATCAATGAAGAGCTCCAAAAACCAATACAGCAATGGCTCACTTCACAGGGACTGTCAGTTGGCTTTATAGTTGCAGATAATGGGTCCAGCATAAGAAAGGCCTTGGAGGAGGGGGGCTTTGTTCACATCTGCTGCTTTGCACTTTGCTTAATTTAATAGTTCATAGTTTTCTTGATGACAGCAAGGAGATTAAGGCTGTCATTAGCACAGGTAAAAGAATATGCACTCATTTCAGTCACTCAAGCAAAGCCCGTCCCTTGTTTGAAAAAATACAGCAGGGGCATAGTTTACCTTTGCACAGACTGACCCAAGACATTTCTACTCAATAGAATTTGACCTTTTTGTATGTTCCAAAGACTGCTGGAACAAAAGAAAACTGTCAGGCAGTACACCTTAGAAAATAAAATTGGGGATGCAGACGTCTATATCACTCCACCACAGAGGGCCATGCTGGAGTTTTTCATTGTACTGCTCCAGCCATTTGAAGAAATCACCAGGGAAGTTGGTGCAAACACAATAACTCTGAGCCAGGTGATGCCCCTAATAAAAATTTTAAAATTCAGATTGAATCTGATTAGGGAAAAGTTAGAGAACCAAGACAGTTCCAAGATCACACAGGCTGTCAGTGGCGCTAACACATGCAGGTTGCCCTCCAGAATACAACAAGATCTAACAAGAAGTATGATCAAAAAAGTTGAAGATGACAAACTATGTAAAATGCTTCATTCTGATTACTACATTAAAGCAACATCTTAGATCCATGACACAAATTGAAGCAACTATTGGATGATGATGATGATGACACTTGTTTCAAGAGAAACAAACAAGAAATAATTGATGAGGTGCATGCTGTCACAGAACAGATTACAACACAGCACCACATTCACAATCAGGTGGCCCATCCTCTACTGCTGCGGCATTTTCTCCATCTTTCTCCTCAGCCACTGCAGCTGAATCTTCTTCTTCACCACCAGCCAAGCATGATAGCACTGTCCACACTCACTTGGTTCAGATTCATGTCTCTGGAGTCACTTAGAAAATGTTATTGTAACATCTTCATCTGCCTCTTGTAACACAGGCTCAGCACAGATCATTGTTGAAATGTACCTGGCAGAGCCCACTATCAACTGGAATGCTGATTCTTTGAAATACTGAAATCCAAACAAAATATGTGGCCTGCTTTAGTAAACATTGCAATGAAGTATATGGATTGCCCTCTGACTAGTGTCTGTTCAGTATGATTGTTCAGTTCAGCTGGTAACATCATTACTGACACACAATCCAGTTTAACACCAGAAAATGCTGAGCGCCTCACATTTCTCAAAGTCACCATTCCTCACTTTAATTTCAAATATGATACCTGAATAAAACATACAGTAACTGCTCCAAGCAGGCCCTATGCACAAATCACTTTCAAGAATTTGCGCCTGTGGTGAAAATCTTTTGTGAATAGGGTCTACTACATGAGGCTGCAATTAATTGCAACAAGTAAGGCCAGGACAGGCTAGGCCAGGCCACTATTATCACATGAGCAGCACAGAACAGAAAAAAAAAAATAACATCAGTGGGTTCAGAGTCCAAATACAGCAAGCAACTGCATTTCATGTCACAAACTTACTTGGTGGTACCAGGTAACCCTGTCTGATCCGTAGGGTAGGGTACTGCTGTCTACTACTACTGCTATCACTTTTTGTCATCACGAATCACGGTTATGAGTCACGACAACTACTCATTTTTTGTCCTTACTCCAGTCCTTCTTACTACTAATACTTGTCACTTTTTTTGCCCTCAGAATGATCCTGACTACTGTTTAAATTTTCGTACAGTGCTTGCAAGGCTTAGCAGATGCCTGAAAGTTCAGAAACTGAATACTCTTTGTCTATTTCTCACGTCCCCAATATTTGGCTGCAAATACTTCACAGAAAAAAATGCTACTAAATGGAAAATTCATACAATTTCTTTATTGTTTATGTGTGTGCATGATATGCTAACCTGGTTACATCTCACTTACAGTAATTGGGCTGAGATTATTATATTACTATATTTTATTTGTGATACTTAAATTACTTGGCAGTGGCAAGCAGCAAGCAGTTGTGGGACTAGGAAGGATGTCATTGTGTTGTGTTGTGTTGTGTGTCAGCAGGTCTTCAGGTGGCAGTGGCAAACTTTTTTATGACTGCACTGCACTTGACAAATGCAATGTGTGACTGGCAGCCTACCTGCGTGGTGATCACTATGTCTTGTTTTTCTTCTTTAAGGATTCAGCATCCATTCCTCAACATGTTGATCAGAGTCAGTAGAAGTAGTTGTAGTACTAGAACACATTACCACCTCTTGGACCAGGTAGTGTACCATATACCACAATACAATGGGGCATGCAAAGCAGTTGCATCATTCACATGGGTAGGGTGGGTGGGCTCTCTTAGTGCTGCTCATTTGATCATTCATATTCATTTATTTGGTTTGTTCAGCTCTGACTGGAACCTCCATTAAAATAATGCAAACACAGCACCATTAATAAAAAAAGAAAATTTAGCTGCCTGGCAGTGCCTGTAGTGCTTGGAGGTACTATGATATACTGTAGGTATTTGCATCTGTCTTTCTGTCTGTCTCTCCATCTCTCCCAGCACACTCATGCCATGGGCCTGAGCTTGATATGACAGCATTATAGGCCAGCCATGAAAGGGCTAGTAGTGACAGATTGCTTTTTTTATTTAGCAGTTTTACTTTAATTTTTATACAAATAATCCATTAAATTATTTCCTTTGGGCCTCCATGTCAAATGTGAATGATTATGGCCACTTTTATGCATTTTTTCATATTTTTTCAAAAATTGGTCAATAAATCAGAACTAATCAAGATTTTAGCATGTTCCGGTTCTTATTTAATAAGGGTCAGAACTTTACCAAGTTCTCCCATCCCTTGTAGGTAGATGAGGAAGGAAGGAGAAGGGAGGATTAAATAGGCAGGCTGTGACAAGCAGATAGTTCAAGTTACTGGGGCTAGCTTGTTGAGGATTAGAGTGCTGCTTTTTTTTTAATTACACTTCTGTGTTTCAGCTAGATAACATCTGATTCTGTGTTATGGCTAATAACTAGGCTCCAGGGCTAAATAAATTAAGATGTTAAATAAAATCTGAATTCTGTGTTTTGGCTAATAATTCAAACAGGCTCCAGGGCTAAAGAAAGATGTTAGACACCATACAAAATTAAACAACAACAGACTAAAGTTAAAGCTAACAGACTAAAGTTAAAGCCAGAAGTTTAGGTAAAAGATTGCCAAGTTTAAATTGAAGCAAGGCACAGAAAAACAGTAACAGAATAAAGCTTAAGCCAAAGTTTAAGTAAAACGCATCAAGTTCAAGAAAAGACACAGTCTCTGATGCAGTCCTGGCTGTGGTGAATGTCCATACCTGAGGAGGCTTGCAGTCAGGCGAGGACCTGCTGTGTGGGCAGCAATAGCCCCTGAATTGAAGAGATCACCTGAGGAGAGGGGGGGGAAGGAAGGTAGCTGAGAAGGTTTGCGGTCGGGTATAGGAGCTGCTGTGTGGATGACAACAGGCCCTGAATTGAAGAGATTGTCCGAGGGGAGATATTGAGGAGGAGAGAGAGAGAGAGAGAGGGAGGGAGGGTAGGTAGCTAAGGAGACTTGTGGTCAGGCGGAGGAGCTGCTATGTGGGTGGCAACGGCCCCTGAATTGAAAAGATCACCCAAGGGGACAGAGAGAGGTAGGGTAGATAGCTGAGGAGGCTTGCGGTTTGACAGAGGAGCTGCTGTGTGGGCGGCAACAGCCCCTGAATTTGCAGTCTTCATTGGGATCCTGGATGTGGTAGTGCCCATATCTGAAGAGGCTTGCAGTTGGGTGGAGGAGCTGTTGTGTTGGCAGCAACGGCCCCTGAATTGAAGAGATTGCCCGAGGGAGAGAGGGAGGTAGGTAGCTGAGGAGGCTTGCAGTCAGGCAAAGGAGCTGCTATTTGGGTGGCAATGGCCCTGAATTGAAGAGATCACCAGAGGGGACAGAAAGGAAGAGTAGATGGCCTGTGATAAGATAGGGTCACTGGATGCTTCGTTACACAGTTTAAATGGGCAGACTGGCTTGGCCTAAGGTCCTTATCTGCCAACAGCCTCTATGTATCTTTTAAGTTTTGTAGTTTCTAAAATCTAATTTTTGTTACTGACACACTCCACTTAAAACCACTAAGTATGTTCCACAAAGTGCTAGAGATGACTTACAGTCACAGAGAACTCAGCTCCAAAGTCTCATTTGAAGAAACATAAACACTCCAGTTGTGTCCAGGATAAACTCTTTATTGTTAAAAGCAGCAGCAAATAAAATGGACCATATCCTCCCTCAGCTGAATGTTTTCAAGCTCGCACAGATGCTTTCTCAGAGCTACAGGTGCAGTACAGGTAATCATTTAAAAAGCGCCTCCTTAAAGTGACAGTACTCAAAAACGTTCCATTGTACCTTATTCCCAAACTCTTAGCACTTACATGTATTCCCCTAGTACTTCTCTTCTTCTTTCCACCTTGGATTTATTCTGTCAACTCCCACCTGTTTAACTACATCTATTTCCACCCCTCAACAACTCTTTCCTTTGTTTTTCCCCCACCCATAAACCTTCAGTTGTTGTTCCCTCACTTATCCTACCTGGTATCCCTCATCTTATTGTAACGTTGTGACCTTTGTCTGAATAATCCCACGTCTTGAGGGAATCCTTTATATATACAGTCAATTATCAACCCGGATGTTCACCATATGTACTCCCCAGCCCAGATCTTCTTCGTTTCTCTGTAACTGTCTTTTATTTGCTCATTGTGTGTACACTGCTTATCTGGTAATTTTGCTGGAGTTGTATATGTCCTACTTGTCCAGGACCATTTTGCAAATGAGCTTTCTCAAGGATGATTTTGCCTGGTTAAATAAAATTTGATTGATTGATTGATTGATTTAAACTCTTAAATACCACAATTGCGACAATATGATACATAAGACATAAAGACATCAGCAAATGCATACATATGTGTGTGTATATACTGTATATATATATATATATATATATATATGTAATAAATCCATTTAAAAGAACTACCACCAATCAAATACAAGGCAATAAAAGAGGGACAGAATGGGGGGAGGTGATTTTTATAAGATAAGAAATAAATAGATACTCCAATATGTAAAGGCATCAGTAACCACATATTTAAACATATACACACATATATCATCATATTTCATGATTTCTTTAAAAAGGGGTAAGTTGGAAATAGTAATTTAATCCAGGAAGTACATATGACTTTAATTTATATTGCCAGAAGGTTTCCCTTTATAGCAAAATGTTATCCAGATCTCCTTCCCTAGTTTTTATGTTTGCTTGCGTGTGCAGCACACAAGAAACATTTTGAGGTGAGTAGAGCAATGCAGAGGTGTGGCAGTGTTTGGCCAATTCAGTGAATGCTTTCAGGGGCGTATCCCTCAGCCACCAATCAACAGGGAAGCTGCTGATGATGGCAGTTTCAGAGTGAGCACTGGACTTGAAAGAAATCTGTTGCTCCAGTCATGGAGAGTTTCATCATTGCAGTGGCAGATCTCTCACCCCCCTTACCGGCAACCACATTCCAGCTATACACATTACAGTGCACAGTAATGCACATGCTGAACTTATGAGCAACTCATTTGCTCAGTGTGCTTTCCCAGTAAAACAAATAAATGAGCCCCACCGTGGCTTTACATAATTAGCGGCTCTTGCCACCCACCACACACTCATCCCTCAGGCTGACATTGGGGTACCCATACCCATGTTAGCATGCCCCCAAGCCGAACATATCTTTTGCTGAGAAAGGGTGCAAAATCCCCATGTTGGCATTCCCCCACCCCACCATTATGGCAAACTGGGGCCCACCCCAGTGTGCCAAAGTAATGTTATCTTTTTCTGACACTGGGATGCCCACTTCCATAGTCAGATGTCCCCCATGGACCCTTTTTCAGCCAACCTTGGGTTGCTCAATCCCTGGGTCAGCATTGATCCCCCTCCACTAGTCTGGCACACTGGAGTCCACCCCAGTGTGCTGCATCATTTTCATAGTATTTCACCTGTAAAAGAAAACTGTCCCCAAGGTCTTTTTTTCAACCTACAAAAAGAAAATGGTCCCTCATTGTCTTCGCTGCCCCTCCCCATCCCAACCCTCCCTCTGTGTGCCACACCTCCACACACACCCTCACCTATACTTACCTCCATAGGTCTGGCGCTGCAATCTTCTGTGGACCAGGAACACGTCTGCACTCTTCAAAATCCGACCGCAAACTGAAGAAAATCATGGTAAGCCCAATAATGGCAATTAATGGGGGGGGGGTTTCAACTTAGGTTGATATCACAGCCATTTTATTGAGTTTTGGTCCCAAATTTTCAACATGGGGTTCTTGGGACACCACCTCATGAAGACAGGCACTGCCATTTCGTTTCTCAGTCTCAAAAGGTGATTTTGCAGTTGCTACATGGAATCACCTTTCAGGACCAGTTAACAAAATGACAGTGCCACTGTTCATGAGGTTGGGTCCCAAAAAGCCTATGTTGCAAGTTTGGTCAAAAAACTCCAAAAAAATACTGCGTTATGAGCGTGCATTGCACAGTTTTTACGTACACTCATAACTTCACAAATTTTTAATATTTTCACTCCAAATTTCCAACATTGCCTTTTTTTCACACCTTCTTATGAACAGTACAGCTGTCATTTTTTGTAACCTGCCTGAAACATGTTTTTGCACCTGTGGCGCAGAATAGCACAGTTGCTGTGTGAAATCAACTTTTGGAACAGATTAATGAAATCACAGTGTCACTGTTCATGAGGGAAAGTCCCCAAAAGGCCATGTTAAAAATCTGGTGAAAGAATTACAAGCAATGACAGTGATATGAGCGTGCGTTACACAATTTCTACTTATGCTCGTAACTTCGCCACTTTTTCATATTTGCACTCCAGATTTTCAACTTTGACATTTTTTCACACCTCCTCATAAACAGTACAGATGTCATTTTTCACATCCTGCCCAAAATGTCTTTTTGCACCTGTTGTGCTAAATGGCACATTCACTGTGCAAAATCACCTTTTGGGATTGAGTAACAAAATGATAGTGCCACTGTTCATGAGGGGAGGTCCCAAAAAGCCCATGTTGAAACTTTGGAGTGAAAATTCCAACAAACATTCAAGGCATTAGTGTTTCCAACTGTAACACCTCACCTTGTACAGACTGACAGGCATCAAGGGTGTGGCTTGGGTCGTTGGCCATAATGCTCCTCCATTCTACCCCCACCCTGCAGCCACTGACAGGTATTGAGGTGTGCCTTGGGGTCTTCAGCCCTAACGTTCACCCCATTCTAATATACTGCACCTATCTCAACTTATTTCCTTATGGAATGGGGTGAGCATAAGGGCTGAAGATCCCAAGGCATACGGTGAAACCTGTCAGTGACTGCAGGGTGGGGTGAGGTGGAATGGCATGAGCATTATGGCCAATGACCGAAAGGCACAACCCAATGACTATCAGTCTCTGAAAGGTAGGGATGGGGATTAGCATTAGTTCAATACTTCACTGCCATTCCTTTTATGCATGTCTCTAACTCAAGCAGTACTAATGCCAATACCAGCAAGCAAACATTCAGCATTGACAAATGCTTGTTTCAAATACCCTCTCCACATCTTGAAAATAAAACTGATGGTCCTTAGCCTTTTTCTGTATATGTTGGGATAAAGCACTCTCTCCACCCAGTTTTGAAATGCTCCTTACATGCTCACCTATGCACTCCTTTAGCTTTGTTTTGGTCATAGAAAGTTGGGCACTTTGTGCATGTGGCAAGATATACAATAATTTATGTAGAGCAAGTGATAAAATCCAAAATAAGATATTCCTTCTCACTAACAGGGCTTTGAAAATGTTTACCAGTAGTTATAAATTTGCAAAACAAACAATTTCCACATTTGTGGTTCCCCACTGGTAGATGTCTATATGTCATTTCAAAACTGGATGGAGAGAGTGCTTTATCCCAACATGTTTCATTTTCAAGGTGTGGAGAGGGTATATTAAAAAAACTAGGGGAGGAGATCTAGATAACATTTTGCTACAAAGGGAAACCTGGCAATATAAATTAAAGTCATACGTACTTCCTGGATTAAATGACTATTTCCAACGTACTCCCTTTTTAAAGAAATCATGAAATATGATGATTTATGTGTGGATATATTTAAATACATGTTTACTGATGCCTTTACATATTGGAGTATCTATTTGTTTTTATCTTATACAACTCACCTCCCCATTCTGTTCCTTTTGCCTTGTATTTGATTGGTGGTAGTTCTTTTAATGAATTTATTCATATATATATATATATATATATATATATATGCTGATATCTTTATGTCTTACATATCATATTGTCACAATAGTGGTATTTAATAGTTTAGCCTGGGAATAAGGTACAATGGAATGTTTTGGAGTACTGTCACCTTAAGGAATTGCTTTTTAAGTGATTATCTGTACTGCAGCTGTAGCTTTGAGAAAGCGCCCTTGTTGTCATGAAAATGTTCAGCTGAGGGAGGATATGGTCCATTTTATCTGCTGCTGCTTTTAACAGTAAAGAGTTTATCATGGACACAACTGAAATGTTTATGTTTCTTCAAGTGGAGACTTTGGAGCCAAGCACTCTGTGACTGTAAGTGTTTTTTTTTGCTTGTGGCTCAGACCCTAGCCATTTTTGAGCTACCCTTATCTGGAACTATTTGCTGCTTCGAGATAAACAAGCATCACTCACCCATGCATGGCACAGATCCCTGAGGTGTGCTGTAGTACACTGAGTGTTTAAAACTGGTGCCATTTATATCAGACTGCTAGGGCAGAATCTTGAAATCTCAGCTGGGCAGAATGATGTAATGACATCACAGCACCCACCCACACTCTAGGCTGGACACCACATTATTGCGATGCTGTGGTTAAGATGATTTGGAGCGCTTCTCACCACTAATCAATAATCATCTCACTATTCGTCCCTGATGGCAGAATTGAATTGTGTTTGAAAGCATGCAAACTGTTCTTTGGCTTGTGAAGGTATAGTAGAAATGGTAAACAAACTCCTGTAAAGGCAGAAAGGAGAAACTTATTGCTGCTGCTAAATATCTGGTCCTATAGAATTAAGGAACATGTAGGGTGAAACCATGGAAGCAGGATGGCAGGCAGTGGGTGTGGCTGAGTCAAAGGTGAAAACATCCTTCAATGCTGTACTGCCTATATTCAGGAATATAGCTATAGTATATTCCTAGTCATGTTGACTTCATACTTAGAAACATAGGCTTAACCACTAACACAGTGTGTGTGGGTAGGGTTCTTTATCTGGGGGGGGGGGACATGTGGCCCACAATTTAATTTTACTTATGAAAGCTTATTCAGTCTCTTTGCCATTTCTACTATGACCTCACAAGACAAAGAAAGGTTTGCATGCTTTCAAACAAAACTCAGTTCTGCCATCAGGGCTGAATAGTGAGCTGATAATTAGCTGGGGGGTGACAAATACTACAAGTCATCTAAAGCATAACATTGCAGCACCATTGCTATGGCAATGATAAGATGTCCAGCCTGGTGCACAGGCAGATGTTGTGACTTTATTAGGTCACGCCACCTGGTTGCAACATATTGGTTCTACCCTAGCAGACTGAAATAAAAGGCACCAGCTGCAAGTGCTCAGTGCTCTACGGTATACCTTAGGGAGCAGAACATTGCTCAGGTGACTGCTTCTTTTTTATCAGTTATAAGCAGTTTGTGGAATATTCAGTGGTTTTAAACTGAGCTTTGCTGTATCAGTAATGAAAGTTAGAAAGTATAAACTGCAAAATCTTAAGGTTATTCTATTATGTTTTCTATAGTGTCTAGCTGCATGAGGTAATGCCTGCAGCATTCCATGAGTAATGAAAGTTGTATTCTCTCTTAAAGCATGTATAAAATAATTTAAACACATTTAGTGATATTAACAGTGCAACACATGTTGGTATGCTTATTTCTAGGAAACAATACTGATGGGAAATAATGCAGAGGTTACTATGTAAAGTATCCTGGCATCACAGAAGGACAGTGATCGCAACTCCACAGGGTTTTGTGGATAATGTGGTGCAACACTGGTTATATGCATTACAAATTATCATGCACTCAGAGGTTTTAATCATGGCACAAACTAATTTAAAGCATAACCAAGTTAGCAGATGAATAATGCTTCTAAGAGAAGTATTTGCATTATTATTATCTTACAGACTGGTATCTTCTTTTTTCTTTTACACAGTTTAATAGAAGTAATAGTTGTAAAGTGTACATAGAAGACTTCGGCTTAATGTAAGCATATCCTTCTTAGATGGCTTAGCAGGTCACTAGCCCAACTATTTTGTTCTGGTACATAACAGTTTTTTTTTTTAATTGTTCACCTGCGAGTGTTTCTGAGGGACATATATACTGCACATGTATTTATGTTGTATTTTTAAGTCTATGTTGTCACTCTCTGTATACATCTCTATTCCTTTTGCCAAACGTAAAATGGACTGATAGCCTCAGCATTGTATGTTATAAATTGTGTATATTCAATGAATGTAATTAACTCCTTTGTAATACTTATGTTACTGTATATATGATCTCATGTATCTGTTATGTATTTCTGCTTTTATATTCCCTTCTCCTTGTCCCCAGGTCACACCTGGAAATGAGCCTCAGCTCAGTGTGCCTTTCAGGTTATCAAATGTTTAAATAAAAATAAAATAAAATCCCTGATGAAGCACCATATGGGTGAAATGTTGGGTCCCTAGAGGTGGACACTAATATAAAGAATGAAATAAAAGTTCATTGAATAAATCTTTACACTGCATTTGTGTGGTTAATTTCACTAAGTGCCTACTAGAGTTGGAAATATCACACCAGTAAAGCTGCATAAGAGAGAGATCATGTCTGGAAGTTGACCCATATATAGAATGCTTAACCAATGCAAGAAGACAGATAGTTTTCAAATGTGTTTGTTTCTTGTTAATCTCTCCATGTCCTACAGCATGAGATTAGAGGGAGGCCGATTAAGTGGGAATGTGAGGAAATTCTTTTTCACAGAAAGAGTGGTGGATGCATGGAATGGCTTACCACAAGAAGTGGTGGCTATGAATACAGTGCAGAGCTTCAAACAGGCATGGGATAGGCATAAGGGAGCAATACAAATGACTATGAATAGATAGGCCACTGACAGAGCAAAGGCCGATGGCACATTTATAAGGTAGAAAAAGAAATGGGCAGACTGGATGGGCCTTGCAGTCCTTATCTGCCGTCAACTTCTATGTTTCTATGTTTCTATTAAAAAAAAAAATAAAACTGTGAACATAGTGCAAAGCATCATGGATATACAAATCCTTTTGAGGGAGGTAAGCTGAACAGGAAATGATTCAAGAAGCTATGAGAGTGAAACAACTCTCTCAAACTAAATACAATTACAGTCAGTCTGTACAACCCTACTCAATTATTTTAAATCACATTTCAAATAAATTACTGCAGTACATTTCCAATGGTGCTACTGGCCAGTGGCAAATATCAGTTACAACAATTGATTTTATAGTCTTACTTTCATTAAATCATCTTATCATATATTATGAAGGAATTCTGAGTTTTTATTGTTCAGTGGACGTGTGAATTACAGTATGCCCAGACATCTCAAAAAAGTAACTTCTTATAGGCCAGCTACCTATTTTACTAGTTCAATTTGTACATGCTTATGAGGCTGGAACCCATTGCTTGACTATTTAAGCACCGCCTGTCCAACCATATGTCACTTCCTGCTTCATGTTTCCATATTACGGCCACTGCATTGTTTTAATTTATGGCTGATTTAAATATGAACATCTCAGACTGCTGACACCTACTTGAATGCTCAATATTCTATTTCAAACAGCTTTTCATGAGCTTCCAGGTTTTAAGAGGTCAAATAAGACTGGTAATTAGAGGTGGGTGAAGTGACTAAAATTCACTACATGTAGTATTTCACATAGAACCCAAATTTTGCATAATATTCAGCATAGCGAAGCAAATTACTTCACATTTCAAAAGTAATGCAAAATTCCCATTATTGTCTATGGACTTCGCATTACTTTACCTTGTTTTTTTGCTCTTGAATGCGACTTTTACAGTGATTCATGGGATTTATGGTCACATGGGTTCTATATTGCTTTGCACAGCCTCAGTTCAGCGTAAAGTGTGTAGTGGAAAGTTGCAGACAGGTTGCTTTCAGAGCTCTGAGATTCAAACCATTGAAAAACCTTTTAAAATGCATTTTTGCCACAAAATTCTGTGTCAAAATTTAGTACATCGATTGCAGGAAACCCTTATGTGTTTATATGATCGAGCATTTATTGATTTTGTGTGAATATTTAATGTTAATTTAGTACATTCAGTCTCTTTGCTGACAGACACTGTAGAGTGTGCTTTGGGGAGAAGCGATTCTGTGGTGTAGAAGGAAGATTAGTGAAAAGGCAGTTTTCCAACTTTTGTTAGCTAGTTTTTTTATTATTTGTGTGTTCAGGTACACACAGTACAACTTACTTCATTTTTAATAGGTTTTTCTACTTCCTGGGCATTTTTCAGTCATTTTAAAAACTGTCTGTATTGTAGTTTACTGAACAGTTAAAGTTTCTGTGGCTGACCTTTAATCTGTGTGTGTGGTGTAAATTGATAAGTATTTTACTGTGGCACTGCAATAGCAGTACTCTGAATTCTGAGTCTGTCTGCGATCTTTCCTTGCTTCTGTCTCGTAGCTAAAGCTGTACCCCACACACACACAAAACAAGGTATTGTATTTTGACTTTTGAATTTTTGAAGACTGGTTAAGGTCTTGTGTTACTTATGCTTGTGTGGCTGCATCTTTTTCATTGTTTGCTTCCCATCCCTCCAAAACAGCAGAAATAATAAGTTGCTACTAATTGTCTGTGTAATCTTAAAAAATGCCCATGAAGAGATAGTCATGCAAAACTGTTTCTGGCTGTGGTGCTGCTGACAAGAAGACTATTAGCAGTGGAAGTTATGATGATGAGGCAGGTTCATCAGGGGCTAGTAGCAAGTCTATCAATGTTAAGAGTAGTGGTCATGGCTATAGTAGTACACAGCAGAAGGGATAGGTAGCAGTTGCTTCAAGTAAAGAGATTTCTTTGACTGTTTTTTCACAGCAAAATCAGTCACTTCAATGGGGTTGGAGATGCTGTTGTCCCTGCTGGTAGTTAAGTTAGTGACGGCATGGTTGATAACAGCATGAGTATTGCTACAAGTTCAAACTGGGCAAACTTATCAGGTGGGAAAAATGTTGTTGAATCTGCACACTTGAGTGTAGTTAATGTCCCACTCCTCACTGTAGTTGAACATGATTCTGATCATGCTAATGACTCAGTCTCATGTTTCCACTGATCCTGAGGTTAGGCCATCCAACCATTCAGCAGTTGATTAAAAAAAAGTGTGGATGATAGTAGTGAGGCTGTGGTTGGAATATCTCCACAGAAGGACAGAATCCAAAATCAATTTGTGGATGATGAACATGATGATGATGCTAGTGACCCATATGGGAACCCGGACAAAAAAAAAGTGAAAGTGGTTGTTTGTAAACAGTCTGTTCATCAATCCCCCCCCACCACAGTTCTGATCTAGCTGTGTCTGTTGCTGACCCTGAAGTAGTAGCAATCAATTGTGATGTTCAGTCAAAGTCAAGTGTGCAATACAGAAATCATGCAGTACACCCCCAATTTATTGCCAACAAAACTTCCATTACATATGTAACCCTGAGCGACATATGAAAGTAGGGTATCAAAATCCCTAGTTTGGGATTTTTCATACAAGATGGTAAAAATGAAACAGTGGCAATCTGCCAGCCTTGCCAAGTGTATGTGAAGAGTGATAAAAGGGTAACCATCTAGGCACTGGGGCTAGCATACTCATCTCAAGAGCAAGCACATTGCACTGTGGACTCAGCACCAATGGGGAGCTAATGCCATAGTGGGGCATTCTCCCTCATCCACCTTAGTGAGCATGGCATCCCCTTTCTTTAGTGTAAGTAGCCATGTCGGTAAAAGTGGTGAAATAACACTGGAGGATTACTACAGGCATGAGGAGGAGGAGGAGGAGAAGGAGGAGGATTTTCAATGTTCAAGCGGTGGTCACAGTAGCAGTGGTCCATGTAGTAATTCTAGTACATCAGCCTCTGTGCCTACAAAATGTAAAATAACCAATTTATTGGCTTGTCACCTGTGCACCCACCATTATACATCAAAAGTACCTCATTCATGTCAGTTTGCAGAGGAAAGCCATTTGGCACGTCACATGCAAAACACCAAACAATGCAGCACATGTTGCACAGTCTTTTGCCCATAACAATAAATATCCACCAAATCACGCACTTGCACATGAACTCAATGCTACCATAGGGTAAATACTGGCAATTGACCTTTTGTCATTCTCCTTTGTGGAGAATGCAGGATTCCGACACTTTGCAGCACGTGCCTGTTCTAAATAGAACATCCCGTCCAGGACATACTTTTTCACCAGGGCGGTCTCTGAGTTATGTTGGACAGTGACAGAGTGTGTAAGACATGCCCTTCAACATTCCGCATCACCTTATATTCACTTAAGCATGGATATGTAGACAAGAAGCAAAATGGTGGGTAGTTCCCATCTGTGTATTACTGCACATTGGGCACAGCTACCTGGGGTTGTCTGTAATGGTGGGATGGGATAGCAGTGTAATAAGTCAGACTATGGTGGTGGTAGCAACCTTCATGGCATTAGACAGCATGCCATGCTTGTAATGTGTGGTAGCGGGTCACATACAGGCAAAAACATGCTAGACTCTGCTGACTGAAACTGGTGAGTGGCTGCACCCACTGTCCCTAAAAGCTGGCTTCATAGCTAGTGATAATGGATCAACCATTGTTAAATGTATCAGCAATTGTGGCTTTGTGAGGGTTCCCTGCATGGCCCACTGTTTAAATCTTGTGGTACAGGAGTTTCTGCAGTACCCTGAAATAAAGCAAATGCTGATTATTGTATGCCACATTTGTGCCCACTTTACAAACTCTGGAAAGGCCTGTGATAAACTTAATTAGCTGCAGATTCAAACCACCTCCCTCAGCACTGCCTCAAGCTTAAAGTTGTCTCGAGATGGAACTTGACACTTTACACAGCAGAGTTGTATGAGCAGTACAAAGACATCTCTTGAGTACCTAGTTATGCACACTAGCCATGACAGATCAGGGGCCTCAATGTCTATGACAACTGAACAATGGAGACTCATGGACTCAGTAATATTAATTTTGAGGCCATCTGAACATGCCACACAGGCAGTGAGTGGTGACACTGCATCTGTTAGTCAAGCCTTTCCACTGCTGCAGGAGCTGAGGAAGACTTTGTTGAATCTGTAGCCTAGCCTTGATGTGGCCAGAGATAGGTCAAGCTGTGCATTACTGAAACACGTGATTACAATATTAGACAGCAATTGACACATTGCCACTATTCAGCACTCTCCAGAATTTGGAATAGCCACAATGCTGGACGCACACTACAAGTATGGCATTGTATCCATACTGGAGGGATGGCATGATCAGGTTCAAAATCTGCCTGGACAGCTGGTCTGATTGGTTCATGGGGCACAGAAGTCACATGCAAAGTTCTGCAAACCACAGCATAACAAGGCAAGGTCACTGTGGACTGAGCACATCCAGTAAGGTGGCTGAGGGGCAAGGGGTGGTATCTACTGCACAGTCATCCACTTTAGGGTGCCTTGTCCCATTTAGGAATTTGTGATCTAAATGAATCTTGTGAACAGATGGATGATTCATCAGGAATGCATGCATCACAGACCATGGTTGAGGTCTATTTGGCAGAAAACAGGCATCTGACAATATTAGATGATCCTTTGGTGTACTAGAGTGGCAAGGTGAGTGAATGGCCAGTGCTGACATCATAGCACTGAAGTATCTGACCTGTCCACCCTCCAGTGTAAGTGTGGAGAGGATATTTAGTTCTACAAGGGCCATAGTGCGTGACCGTCATACTAACCTATCACCTACAAATGTCAGCATGCTGACATTTATCAAAATGAATAAGGTCACATACCAAGTTGGACAACCACATCTATGTTTGTACCCCATCATGATGATGGTTGTGCTGATGATGCAGGCAAAGCAGACCATCCTGGTGGAACATCAAATGGTGTACCATTAAGGCTGATGATACAATCATGGAAAAATAATTTGAATTGTACAACTCCAGCATTGAGGATTGAAGTAGGCTGTGTCCTCCTTGACGGTGATGATGAGGATGCTGGTGGGAGCGAGTAACTGCAAAATTACCGGGTGAAGGCTAGCAGTTCCATAATGGTACCATTTTAGCATTAAAAAATGAAAAATGGTGGCCTTGACTATAACATGACATTAACAAATAAATATTAAGGACATGACATTATATTTTGACTTCCCTTTTCTTGATTTTGAGAGTACAGTTCACAGAATGTGTGCAATCATTATTACCTGCAGTCCTCTAAACACAAATGTCAACTTATAGCCACTTAAATCCTGCTGATTGATTGACATATATCCTCCTGACACTAAAAAACAGTAACACACCCCAGCCAGCCACCCTGCTTCTTGCAAGACATACAGAGACATTGCACTTGTGCCCAAGCTATGAACCCGCAGCCAGCCACAGCCACCCTGCTCCTTGAGAGAGAGAGAGACATTATACCTGTGCGCAAGCTATGAACCTGCAGCCAGCCACAGCCACTCTGCTTCGAGAGAGAGACATTGTATCTGTGCCTGAGCTATGAACCTGCAGCCAGCCACAGTCACCCTGCTTCGTATCACTAATTAACAGTAAGTATGTACTAATATCATGTACTATGGTTTTGTCTTGCTCTATGGTGTGAATCTTTCCTTTACCATTTTAAAGATGCCACTGACACCACACCAAATTCTGGCAACTGATTTTTATTTGTTTTCGCAGGTTACAGAATGTGCAACTTTGCAGGACTACAGTACTACCACCACCTAAAGGATAACATCTACAGGTAAGAATCGCTCTATTTCCTCTTTCATTTTTTATCAAATTTTTTCCACTGGTGTAAAGCATTCAACAGCGGTGACATACAAGCCATACAATATATTTTTTCTTCACAGATGGGACAGGCATACTGCAGTATGCCAGGGTTATACAACGTGAACTCGTAATAATTTCTTAATCATCTGTTTTCAGGTAACAATGAAGTGCTGCTGATTGCCGTAGGTGGTGTCTTCCAATCTGAAGATGGATAACAATTAGGAATGGATATGCTGAAGACCTAGAAAGAAGATAAAACATTAATGTAACTTGTTTTCAAATATGCTCCCCCAAAAAAAATTAATACTTACCTTACATGGCTTGCCAGTTTCCATACAGCCAATGTCATCAACTATACCAAACATGTATAACACAAGTATGCATATGATCTGAGAAACAAAAACAATCAGAAATGATAACATTTCCGTTAACCACAGCTGTAACCCCCCCAACCCCTAAATAAAAATAAAATGTTACAGTATCACATCAGGTGTGGGACTCATAACATGTGTCTGGCATGTGGATGTAAATATCATGTCCACCAGGGTCAAGTAGAATCATTCCATATGTATGATAATTCCCTGAAAAGGAACAACATGATAGACTGCTTACAACACAGAACAAGATTCAATAGAAATTAAATGACTGTGTCTATAAAAAAAATCACTGGGTGAACAATGACTCACCATTGTGATATTAAGGCACACACAATGAGCAGCATGTAACTGATGCAGCAGGCATCAACCTCACCACCAGGCAATGGCCTCACTAAAGTTGGGACACTGTGAAGCATTTCTGGCTTATTCTTCATTTGGACATTCCATGACATTAAAGCAGTGGGACAACAGCAGCAGCAGCGACTGGCATCACTACCAGGCAATGGTCTCAATAAACTTGGGACTCTGTGATGCACTGCTGGCATTATTCTTCATCTGGACTTTTCATGACATTAAAGCAGCAGGACAACAGCAGTAGCAACTGGCGTTGCCACCAGGCAATGCTCTCAATTAATTTGAGACACTGTGATGCATTCTGGCCTTGTTTTCATCTGGACTTTTCATGACATTAAAACATCAGGACATTCACAACGTAGGACATTTGGTGGGGTTGGGGCTTGGTAGGTGATTTAATGGTATTGTGATTATTGCACTGCTGCTTTACCCAAACAAAAGGAAAAAAGTCATAATTCCAATCTAAATCACACCTCTCACAAATGTATCACACAATTATGCTTTCTGCAATAGAAAGGCAGTTTCTAAGAGTTCTTTCTTACTTTCCTTTATTTTTCAAAGGTCATAGCAAGGTCTACAAAGTTGCAGACACTGCACTCTCACTACAGGTGACATCAAGACGATGCACCACCTGCTTCAATAAAAGTGTATTGCAGTGTGCAGTTCTGTGCCACAAATGCAAAGTAAATGAAAGCATGCAGCATCCAAAAAGTTGGTGACCATGGGAACTTTAAAAAATACAATAAATAAGGTAATAAGAAAAAAATTGTTTCTATTGGGGAAGCCATAATAGGGGGTGGAACATTGGGGGGAGCTGTGGATTTATAATCATTATGACCATCACGAAATCCTTGTTAATTTTATGAACATTTTTCAGGGGACTATTATTCACATTGTGACACTAATACCACATGCTAAATGATGTATTCTATATGCCAGCAACATTCAGAAGATGGGAAATTATTGGGGGTTGCCACGGTAGATTAGGTGACATCAGGTGACTTTAGGGTTTTAGACTGTTGTTGTATGTATACTATGAAACTTTAACACAGTAAATAGTATCCAAAATGTAATCAAGCCTGACAATGAATGCACAGTGCAAGAAAGTGGTTACAATTTGACCTATACTTTTTATTCTATTTTTCACTGCCACCTTCACCTGGCAGAGTTCAGCTCCCCTCTCTCATTATGGAACTCATCCACAAGTTCCACTTCTTCCACTCATCTACCTACTTAAGCAAACACTATAGTCAAATAAGACCATGTAAATCTGCCAGCAAATTTCTCCTTCTCTACCTACTCCTCCTTCTAGCTGATGTTATCGAACTAAACCCAGGTGCTATCCCTACACCTCTCTCACCTCCAAAAGGCTTTTATATATATTAGCTCAATGCTAGGAGTTTATTCCCTAAGATGGACCTACTAAGGGTTTGGGTACCTAAACACTCTCCTGACATACTCTATATTACGGAATTGTGACTCTTAACCAGAATATCCAACTCCTTACCCTCTCTACCAGACTACCATATCGCTTTGCAAGACCGTTTCCAAGCATAGGGGGTGTAGCATTCTACATCGCCAACACTTGCGGTCTCTCTTATTACTAGTGAGATTGGCCAAAAGGATCACAAACTTCTCCTTATTTAGCTGTTACTCCCTCCTCTCTCTCTCTCCCCATTTTCATTGGGGCATTATACTCCAAGCCCCAAAACTGCCCCCACCTCAATGGTCAACACCATTTTATCCCTTTCATCTGCTCCTAGCTCTGGTGAACTCATTCTGCTTGGTGATTTCAGTCTGGACTGGGCCTCCTCTGCCCTAAAATCCACCACACAACACACTGAGTCTCTAAATCTCGATCAACTAATAAATGAACCTACAGGACCAAATCCTCACTCCCACAATCACACCCTCCTAGACTGGATCCTGGACTCACACTTTTACTGGATTTCCTCTGCTGGCACACTCCCTGGCATCTTCAGTGATCATCTAAAGATATACTGTACACACAAACTTCAGATTCTTCGCTCCCTCCAACTTACTGCTAGACTCATTTCTTACACTTCCTTAACACCCCAAACTTCTGCATGAGCTACATCCTCAATTGGCCCTTTTCTACTCCTCCAATGATGTTGACACTGCCCTCTTCCTCTTCTGCTGTATTTTCAGCAACATCTGGAATGGTCATATCCCTTCACTTCACCACAGGATGAGATGTTTCTACCATCCTTGGTTATCTGCTGACATCATCAAGCTCTGTAACACTTGCAACTGTACTTGGGCATGTTACAAAGTATCATCTTATCTCACTGACCTACCCATTTATTGTTCTCTGAGAAATGCTTGTACCAAAGCTATTAGGTCTGCTAAATCTCATTATTTTAAGCACACTTTACATGAAAACAGGAACTCTCCTTATAAATTTTGGCAAACACTCTCTTCACTCCTCAACCCCCCATCTAATTCTTCCTTATCCTCCCTTCTTATTGACAACAATCTTGTTTCTGACCCTCTTACCATTGCTTCCATCCTTAACACATTTTTCACATGAACACTCTTCCTCCATCAACCCCCCATCCTACTGCACTCCTCTCCAACTTTGAATACTCTAGTAAAACCCCCCACAGATATGCAAACTCCTCCTACACCACTTTTTTTTTTCATTTTTTTCCTATCAATCACTGCTCATGAGGTGTTTCATGCCCTTAAATCGCGGAAACCTCACCAATCCAGCCTGGATGGGCTTGACCCTCTCCTTCTTCAAATCTCAGCCCCTGCCATTGCTCACCCCCTGTCTCATCTGCTAAGCCTCTCTTTCACCCTTGGTACTGTTTCTCAGGCTTGAAAATCAGCAAAAGTAATCCTCTTCCACAAAAGTGGTGGTTGCTTCTCACTTGGAAACTACCACCCTATCCTCCTCCTCCCTATTCGAGCTAAGCTCCAAGAGTCCCTTATCCTTACCAGACTCACCTTTTTTCTCTCCTCTTCTGACTTTCTGTCTCCATTCCAGGGTGGTTTTCAGAAAAATAATTCTACTGTCTCTTCCTTTCTCTGTGTCACTGATGCCATTCTTACAGGCATGGATCAAGGCCATCTTACCACAGCTATAGTCATAAACCTAGCCAAGGCATTTGATTCTGTGTCTCCTGCTCTCCTTCTCACCAAACTCAAACTCATTGGTCTCTGCCCTCTATCTGTCAAATGGTTTACATCTTATCTCTCTGGTCAGTCCCAATGTGTCCAAATGGGAGATGTACTCTCCCCCTCCCCAATTCTAGCAGGAGTACTCCAAGGCTCTATTCTTGGTCCTATTTTATTCTCTATCTTTCTTAATGATCTCCCTACCATGTGCTCTTCTTCCCTAATTCACCATTATGCCAACGACACTATCCTCTTTATGTTTGGTCCCTCTGTTCCTGAGGTGACCACTCAGTTGCAAACAGATTTCTCTTGCATACTAAATTGGTTCCAAACCAACCAACTGAAGGTAAATACTACTGAAAGAGTCCCTATGATTTTTAGCACACACCAAAAATTAGCCAAGCTCACCATGCCCCCTTCCTTCTCTACCCTTGATGACTCCCTCTTGGATATTGTTCCATCTTATAAGTACCTAGGATGTCTGACTTGACAGCCACCTTGATTTCTCAATTCATGCCAACTACAGTATATGCATTCCATGCTTGGAGCTCTCTATAGAAACAAAGATACCGTCTCCCTCCCTGTTCATCGGATACTCCTTACTAAAGCTATCATACCCCTATTTGACTATGTTGAGGTCATCTATGGGTCCTCTTCTGCTTCTACCCTCTTCAGACTGGATGTTCTTTTCAACACTTTCTGTCATTTCACCTTGAGTGTCCCCTTCAGGTCACATCATTGCTCCCTCTACTCTTCACTGACACTCCCTTTCCTTTTGCTGAAGTGTCCACACCTCCATCATCTCTGTCAAATTCTGGTTCAATTTGCTTCCCCCCTACCTTGCCTCCCTCTTATCCTCCTCACCCCATACATCCTACAGTCTCTGTACACATGACCCTCATTCTTTTGGCCTCCACCACCCATACTTGAACTCGAGTAAGACAACTTCTCCTTCTTCTTCCCCATTTGTGGAACTCTCTTCCCACTTCAGTCCACTTGATACCCTCACTAAATATCATTAAACAAACTCTCTACAGTTTCTCCTCCCTTTGCTCCTCCATCAACCTGACTAAATTTTCCTGTCAAGCCTGAGTTACCTAAGACTGCCTCTAGTCAGTTTTCTATGCCTTTTTGTACCATATCTGTGATATGTCATTATTGTTTATATTCTGTGTCCATCCTTGTATTCTCTTGCATTCCAATATGTTACTTTGCAGTCCTGTAATTGAGTTGTATATTTTTATTCCTGTATTTTGCCAGTTTTTGTTTTATACTACCTCTTCAGGCTCTATTGTAACCTGCCTGTGCCTCTGCATTATTTGTACTTACTTTTATTCAGGCTCTATTGTGCCTGCCTGAGACACTGTGTTTAACCCTCTGCATATTGTAACCTGCCTGAGACACTATGCTACTGTCTCATATCATGTCTGTATGCTGCTTAATCCTGTTACCCCTTCCCCAGCTTGCACCTGGAAATGAGCCTCAGCTCAGTGTGCTTCTTTTGGTTATCAGCTTTAAAAAAATACACATTACTTCCCCTCTAAAGACACCGTAGCACTATCCTAAAATGCCTATGGTCCAACAGTCTTCACAAATTAATCCCCCACACTTAAAGAGGGACATACAGCTCCTGGAAAGGGTACAGAAGAGGGCTACCAGGATGATTTGAGGACTGGGGGAGTTGACATACCAGAATAGACTTGAGGAACTTGGCCTGTTTACTTTGGAGGTGAGGAAAGACGGGGGGACATGATCAAGGTCTTCAAGTACCTCAAGGGAATAAATAGGGTAAACAGGAGGATCTTTATACTAAAGGAGGGAGGTATCACCAGAGGGCATGGTTTGAAGTTGGAAGGAGGAAGGATGAGGGAGAATAGAGGAGGAGGTTTTTCAGGGAGAGTGGTGGATCCTTGGAACGTGCTACCTGGTGAGATGGTCCAGATTTCTACTGTGGAGGGCTTCAGAGGGTGGGACAGATACAGAAAGGGGTATCAGACACTAGGGGGAGGGCCTCCAGTTTAACAGAGTTCTGAAGTTCGAGCAGACTCGATGAACCATAAGGCCTAATCTCTGGCAATTAGTATGTTAGTATGTTAGCATGTTAGTATATGCAAACCACTACTACCTTCAGGACAGTGTTTCTCCCAGATAAGCATGCCCCAGGGACAGTGCTTCTGTCCAAAGGTCACCCCTGCAACCAGAAAACTCATCAGCAGTTTCTGTAGCCTAACACTTTGGATGTTATACTGCTAACCGGGTGACAACAAGGTTTGAATCCCCCAACACCTTAAAGTTTAGCTCAACATAAAATTTCACGTGACTGATGATCAAACGTGGTGTTTTGAATACAAAATCTACACTAATGGGAGTTAGGAGAAAGAACAAATAGTTCTTGAAGTAGAAACCTGACCTGGGGCAGTGATTAGAGGAACAATTAGGTAGTAGCATGGACTGACTAAAAAAACCACATACAACACTCCAAATGATTTTTCATTAAAACAGTCTATAACTAGGTGAAAGTAGTTAAGAGCATTAAGTGAATTAAAAGAGTAATGGCAGATCTCTGCCTCAGCATAGAGAAATGTAATTTCTGCTGGCTGCCAGTCATGAATTGGTTGGAGGAGTGGGAGTGCAGGTCTCTGCTATGCACAAACAGTGGATGACAAGTGAAGGAAGGTTATGATGCAATTTCATTTGCTTTTTTGGGCTCATCAAAACTAAGTATGATCTAGTGACATGCAAATTTCCCTTTTAGTGTTCACTGATTCTAATGCTGCTGCCAGTTCATTCCTTTTTTCTACCAGTTCTGTTTAGTCTAAAGGCTTTGGAAACAATGACTGAGTGTGACCAGTGTTCCTGTTAATGTAAAAAGTAATGGAGAACAAAAACAACACTATATGGAGTCAGGCATACAAATGAACTAACACAAGACATTGGCAGGCTGTATTTTTATTAACTATGTTAAAGTGTATCTCCCAGTTGTTGGTTAATAGACGATGTAAAATGCAGAGATCGTAAATGTCTTCAAAACCATAGTAGTGTGCTAATTATATGATGTGTGCATTGTAAGTTGCCTTGAAGCTATTAAAAACAAGATTTAAAAAGTCTGTAAATGAATAAGGCACTACAGAGCTCAAAGCTATATCCCATTATCCCATCAACTGAGCATGTCTCATGGTGGTTGAACATACTCGGCCTGCAGCATTATGCATCACCTCATCCCTTGATACATTGATAAGGTTTATGAAATGGGTAGAAACAATTTAGAAATATAATTGGCTGTAATACATCTCATGACCAAACACATCTCATGACCATTTGCTCAAAACATAGTCCCTCCTTCCTCCCTACCAGTCAAAATTCATATTTAAGAGGATTACTTCAAAACTGTTGACCTGTTTTGAATTGTTTTTGTTATTTAACTTTCTTTATAAAATGAGTAAAGGAAATCCTGCATCCTGATTGGGCAGAACCCATGTCCTTACAGGACAACAATGATGAAGATGGCACTTTTTTGAGTACCATGGGTGTTGCATGTGCCACATATCCATGCCTACCAGAAACCTTTTGGGAAAAAATTCTGGCAGCCATGTTGCTGTGGTAATCACCCATTACTTGCCTCTCCATTTGGATTATTATTTAAACATTTTCCATAACACCCTACCCACACATAAGAAACAGTAAAGACATGTACAAACAATTTACTGCATCATCTGATCTTTTTTTTTTCTTTTTAATTTAGTGTCTTGTAGAGCTGTAATCCACAGAAGAGAAAATACAGGAACTGCATGCTCACTCCAAAACAGTGGTGGGTGGAAACCGTACAAAAACAGTCAAGCAGAGAAACATCAGGTGGTGCACCCATGAAATACATAGCAGTAGGCTTAGGGCTTCAAAATCACATTGATGAATGCATTAATGCATTAGGTAAGCAGAGACAGTAGCAAAAATCTATACTCAACAATAGTTGATTAGATGAGCAGCAAAGGTGAACATGACAATTCAATGCTTGTCCATGCCACACAACTCCCCCCCCCAAAGTTGGCTTGCCACTAACTCTCCACTAACCCCAAAACATAACAGAGCTGCAGTTAATCTCAGTGTTACCCCCATAACAAAATATCTGTTAGTTTTCTCAGCCCTTTTTTTTTTTTATTTTAGATTTGTGTTTATGTGTGACTACAAATGTTCCCAACAGCAAAACTGGAAGTCACTTTCCCTTGAACTGCTGGAACCACCAGAGGCACTGAAAGCCGCTTTACCCATTGTGTAACTGATATTCTTTTAAAAACTAAAATAAAGCAAGTTACATTGGTAGTGCTGGGAGGGGCAGTCTATTATCACAGATGGAAGTAGGCTACAGTGGTGGGAGAGGGAGGGAGGGAACAAAAAAGTACATACACAAAGATAAACTGTTCAGGCTAACTGATAACATTATAGTCACCCTCGACTGGCAACCTAGCACACATACTGTATAAAAACATATTACTTTTACTGCTACATAAAAGCTATTTTACACTGAAGACAAAGAAAACCCAATTTCTTAAACTTTTTTGCATATTTTTAGTTAATTGTTTTTTATCTTACACTAAAAATTTGTGGGACCTATTTAATAAGAGCAGTAAGGCGTTCCTGGTGTATGACGTGTTGTCTAGTAACAGCACCTCCCAGATGCCAAATTTACTTTGTGCAAGTGCCTCATTCCCCATTATGTACCTGCATTGTGCTCTTATCAGACATTAACCCACACTCCATCATGCCTTATTGTTTATAGATTCCTTCTTGCTATCATACTTTATCTGTATAATTCAAAGTTAGCACTCACAAACTTGTTTACCACTCATGTGATGAGTGCAACAGTTACAAAAGACAAACTGGACAAACACTGTTTCCTGAATGCATGCACACACATCTATCTCTCTCTCTCTCTCTCTCTCTCTCTCTGACACTGCAGACAACACAGATGGAGCTAGCTGTCTCTCTTTTTCATTCTTACTGTTTCTCTCACTCAACTACACTCAAAGCCATCAGCCTACAGTATGTTTCTAACTTACCATAAACTGGAGTCCTGTTTGCATCACAAAAACACAGTTGGGGAGGGTGGTGAAAAGAGGTTAGAATATCAAATCCAATTATCCAATGTGTGTTTTTTTTTTATTTTTTTTACCTGAACTATATAATCAGTATGATTGAGGGGGAGCATCTAAGAACTAAACTAACCACACAATCTACAACTACAGAAACCACACTATGACAAATGTCCTAATGTAAAACAAACAAACAAACAAAAATCCTGCAGTTCCACCAAGTGGAAAAACTACTTTATAGGTAAAAAGGATGCCTGAGATGTCCTCTTGGGTAATCAAGAGTATCATCTTGAGACATCTTTGTGTTCGAGAACTGCGAAACTTGAAAGCAAAGATGTCTTGTGATTTCACTCTTGATTAGCCAAGGGACATCCTGGACATCCCACCTATGCTTTACAAGGCATTTCTGCATACATACTGGGTCAGGGATTTAAACAAGTTTAGAGGGGCAGCTTTTAGGAATAGTCTAAGAAGTTTTAACTGGGACCGAGTGTTTATAATATTGGATATTAACCTAGCTGTTCAGGGATTCAATGACTCCCTGACAACACTAATTCAACAGCATGTCTAAAGTACTTAAAAGAGACAGGGAGGAGATGTGCCATGGTTCATGGATATAGTCAAAAAACAACTGAGGATAAGAGATAGAGTATGGAAAAAAGCACAGAAAACCAAAACCCCTGAGGACTGGGAAAGGTTCAAATTATCAAGAAAAATATGTAAGAGAGGTGTCAAAACTGCAAAAAAGCGGTACCATTTAAATACTTTAAACAAAGCACAAGACCCAAGAAATTTTGGAAATGTGTTTCAGAATTAAAAAACCCAGTTAGGACATCTGGTAAATCTCTTAGAAGGGGGAACCTAGTGGAAGATCCAGAGGAAGTCGTTAATTTATTTAACTCTTACTACTTGGACCTCCCTGACTTAAAAATACCAAAACCTAATGAAAGAACAACCAAAATCTTAATATCAGATATAATAGGGGAAAAAAGGATGACTCAAATAAGTGAGCATGTGTCTACATTTAGATGAATGAAGCTAGAAATAAAGGAAGTAGAAAAAGAATTGCAAAAGTTGAATGTGTCCAAGGCTGGGGTCCTGGATGGAATAGAGGCAAGATTTTTAAGGATAGGAGCAGATATACTTGCCCCAATAGTAACTTATCTTTTAACTGGAGCCTTTGTAGCTCACTGTCCCAGATGTATGGAAGATAGGAAAGTAATACCCATTTTAAGGGGTAGACAGTATTATCCCTTCTAATTAAATGCCACTATCCCTACTTCCCACCTTGTCAAAGATATTGGAAAAAGGGTACACCATCAATTTAGCCAATACAGTACGTAGACTTAATGGAATGCTTATGGAGAATCAGCATGGATTCAGAGTAGGGAGGTCCATGAACACGACCCTGGTTGACTTTAATAACCTGATGGCATCATCTCTAAACCAGGAAGGAGCACAGGGTGGTGTTCATGGATCTTAGCAAAGTGTTTGGCCTGGTACAACTATAGGGACTATTGGAGACTTGAAAAGGTAGAGGTGCAGGAGGAGCCACTATTGTGGTTTAAGTCTTATTTAGCAAATCATAAACACTGTGCCTCACATGGAGCTTTAGTGTCAAGCCTGCAGGAGGTAAATTGAGGTGTTCCATAAGGCTCAATTTTAGGCCCACTGATGTTTAATTTATATGTTAATAGCCTTACATTAACAATAAAGAACAGTGGAATTAGACTTTATGCTGATGACACCATATTGGTGGTGTCTGCTGAAAATTTTGAGGGCCTGGAACAGCAGCTACAAAGAGATTTAACTCAAATGGAAAAGTTGATGGGTAACTCAGGCTTGCTTCTTAATGCCAAAAAAAAAGGAATGTATGGTATTTACAGTAGGCCATGCTAGAAAGAACAAGCCTGAGTTACAGCTCCAACTTGAAGATGGAACCCCATCAAAATATGTCCAGCTATAGGTACTTAGGGGTCCTGGTGGACTAGGGATGGCATATGCTGAGCACATTTAACACACATTAGGAAGGTAAATCAAAGATTGGGGGCATTGAGAAGTGTATCTGGATGCCTCTCCATGGAAGTTAGGGAAAGGTTAGTGATGCAACTACTTACTCCAGTATTAGAATGTGGTAACACCTTATATATGAATTCTACCCAGCCTGTGTTAAAAAAGTTAAACCAAACCTACTACAGGCTAAGTAAATATATCACTAAAAGTGGATTTAGGACACACCACTGTGAAATATATAGTAAATTAGAGTGGCTTCAACTAGAAGAACAAAGAAAATACTTATGGTTGACAACATGCCACAAGATAATGTATCTAAAGGATAAACACCCATTTTCTCACCTTGTGATACTAGCTCCCCTAGTGGTCAAAGGGTTACCTTTAGGACATCCTCTCAAAAAATGCCCATGCATAGATCTTATAATAGGATGGGTGATATTACCCTGCAAAACAGTCTGGCAAGACATTGGAACAAGTTACCATATGAATTGAAGACGATAAATAGTTTGACTATTTTTAAGACCATGCTATTTGAATATTTGAGTACCACTTGTACCTGTTTTAAATAAAACATTTTTATTGTTTATGAAATCTGATGTTTGTCATGTTTTAAGGTCTTATTTGTTTGTATGTCAATGTTTTCTTGTCTTTTACCTTGTACCACAGGAAATTGTTGTAAATGGGGCTTACACCCTAAAAATTTGCATCCTGTATAAAAATAAATTTTATCAAATCAAATGTGTCTTTCTTTTCTTAATGTTTTCAGAACAACCACTACTGTAATGTTAGCAGGCAGCAGACTTCAAGCAGCATTCACAACAGGTGCAAAATAAGCATTTGTCAATGCCGAATGTTGTCTTGATGGTATTGGCATTAGTAGTGCAGGAGTTAGAGATGCATAATAGGAATGGCAGAGAAGTATTGAACTAATGCCAACCTGATCCCCACCCTGCAAAGACTGACAGGCATTGGGGTGTGCCTTTTGGGTCGTTGGCCATAACACTCATGCCATGTCACCTCACCTACCCTGCAGACACTGACAAGTGTTGTGGTGTGCCTTGGGGTCTTCAGGCCTTACGCTCACCCCATTCCATAGGAAAATACACTGAGATGGGTTCAGTATAGGAGAATGAGGTGAACTTTGAGGCTGAAGACTTCAAGGCACACTTTAATGCCTGTCACTGGCTGCTGGGTGGAGGTGAAGGTGGAATGGCGTGAGCATTACAGCTGACGATCCCAAGTCACACCCCTGATGCCTGTCAATCTCTAGAGGGTGGGGTGATATGGTTGTAAACCCTAATGCCTCAGGCATTTGTTGGTATTTTCACTCCAAACTTTCAGCATGGGCTTTTTGTGACCCCACCTCATGAACAGTGACACTATCAGTTTGTTAGCCGAAAGGTGATTTTGCGCAGTGACTGCGCCATTTGGCACCACAGGTGTAAAAACACATTTTGGGCAGGATGTGAAAAATGACAACTGTACTGTTCATGAGGAGGTGTAAAAAAATGAAAATGTTGAAACTCTGGAGTGAAAATCTGGAAAAATTGGTGAAGTCATGAGTATGAGTAGAAACTGCACAATGCACACCCATAATGCAATTACGTTTAGGATTTTTTTAATCACATTTTTAACATAGGCATTTTGGGACCCTCCCCTCATGAACAGTGGCACTGTGATTTTGTTAATCTGTCCTGAAAGTTGATTTCCCACAGAGATCGTGCCATTGTGCGACACAAGTGCGAAAACACATTTTGGGCATGTAAAAAATGGCAGCTGTACTGTTCATAAGGAAGTGTGAAGAAATGGCAATGTTGAAAATCTGGAGTGAAAATATAAAAAAACTGTTTAAGTTACAAGCGTGCATGGAAACTGTGCAATGCACTCTCATAATGCAGTCATTTTTTGGACTTTTTTCAGCATGTTTGCAACATGGACCTTTTGGGACCCCACCTCATGAACAGTTGCACTGTCATTTTGTTAATTGGTCCCAAAAGGTGATTCCACACAGTGACCAGAAAATCACCTTTCGGGACCAAGTAACAAGGTGACAGTGCATGTGTTCATGAGGTGGGGTCCCAAGACCCCCATGTCAAAAATCTGGTACCAAAATTCCCAAAAATGTCTGAGATATCCACCTAAGTTGAAACCCCCCATTGCCTGCCATTATAAAGCTTACCGCATTTTGTTCAGTTGGAGTTCAGATGTATTCCTACTCCACAGAAGATCACAACACTGGCCCTTCAGAGGTAAGTATGGGATTGCAGGGCACAGGGAGGTGAGGTGCACTGAGGGTAGGTGCGGGTTGGGGAGGGGACGTGGCGGGATGATGAGGGACATTTTTTTCAGGCAAAAAAAATGGACTTCAGGGGAAGGTTTTCTTTATTTACAGGTAAAAAAATGATTTGGGCACACTGGGGTTGGCTTCCAGTGTGCCATGAGCTTGGGGGAATGATGCTGATGGGGCCTGGGCACCCCTGTCGCCAAAAAAGTGTTTGTGGGTGGGGGCATGCTGAGATGGGGATTGGGCATCCCCAATGTCAGCTTTCTGGGGATTGTGTGATGGGTGGCAGGAGCCGCCATATTTATTGGAATGTTTCACCAGGAAAGGCACATAATGGAGACTTGTCGTCTGATGCTCCAGTAAGGAAACTACACCTCACTGGAATAACAGATTTCTTTCAACTCCATGGCTCTTTGAAATTGCTTCATCGCCAGCATGCTCACTGATTGGCAGCTGAGGGTCGCACCCACTAAAGTGTCCCCTGCATTGGCCACGGCACTGACACACCTCTGAAAGTGTTACTACTGCAAGATATTGCTTGCACATGTGCAAGCCAACAAACAACATAAAAATGGGGGAGGGGCGTATAAATGGTTGTCCAGAAACAAATCAAGTCTAAATTCTGAACCTTATGTGACTCTACTAACTTCACCTTATGACAGAAAATTGTTTACACACAGAATTTTTGTCTAGAGATTTATGAAAGTAACCTACTAAAAAACTTTACAGCAAAGAAGATGTAATTGATTAAACACAAGAACGTATACACAAGAACATAAGGAAAATCCTCTCCATATGCTCTTTATTTGCCCAGAATCTGAAAAACAAAGGGATATATTTTTCTATAGTATGATGTCCACAGCCTGCTTAAATCCCTCTTCCTGAAATAAGACAAAGGAATGCTTCTGAATAGAAAATGATCAGGAATGTTAAACTTTCAAAGCTCTATTGAAAAGATCTTCAAGCTGGTGAAATAACAAGTCATGTGTACCTTTTCGGCTCTGAAGAAGAACAATGCTTAGGATGGATTTTAAAATACAGGAAGATTAAGGAACAAACCTTTTGCTATTATTTTTGCCATTTTAAAAAGCAGCTTTTAGGAACTATGGTTGTATAAATTGCACTGCACGAATTGGACTACAGTAACTCAAGCAAGTACTGACATGGCAGAGTGTTTTTTTTCCCATTTACATCCCAATACCTGATAATGAGCTAAGATCCTTTCTTTGCTCCCTAAAAGGGAGGAACAAGTGCATTGGTCTTTTTTGGGCTAAATAGTCCAGTAGTATGACAATTTTCCTTTTAGAGATCATAGGAGAGATTTTTATATATTTATTTATTTCAAAACTAGGAAAACACCTTTGAGCCAAAGGCTCATTTGCAAAGGTTCTGTGTCAAATGATACAACACATACAGTGAAACAGCAAAGGACACAAATAAGTGCATCAAAGCAAAAATATAAGGTCATTCAATGGTTGGAAGCAACTGTTGGTTTCTTAAGGTCAACACAGAAAAAAACACAACAAGTTGGAAAAGTACACAGAAACAGTATGGTACATCTCAGATTGTAATTTCAGGTGATACAAGGAAACATTACAGAAACATTCCATGTATGGGTATTGTAATAGACAGCTGGAGAGGTGAGTCAGCCCAGCTATCCTTGTCAAGAACAGCAGAGGAAATCAATGCAAGTAGATGGAGAGGGCAGGTAAAGTCAGGGTGGAGAGATGGTTGGAAATGGGTGGGATGAGATGGAGAGGGAAGGTCGGGAGGATGAAAGATATACCTATGGACCACAATCCCAGTATGCCAAGAAAGGGTGCAGAGGATGATTACAGCAACAGAGGTCACAAGGATGGAATAAGGAAAGGGTAAGGGAGGGAGAAAAGAAATAAATAGAAAGGCAGTGAGGGGGTTAAGGTGGATTAGAGCAGCAGGAAGAGGTGCTCGGTGCTAGTATGGTGGAAAGTGGTGCACCCTAATAGTTATATTAACAGTGTAAAGCTCTGCTTAAGCCCAAGTCCATAGAATGGGACAGGTGAGAGGGTTTGGAGGGAATGGTATAGGGGTAACAAGGTAAAGGTGTACCCAGGTAGAGAATGCGACGACAACACAGAGTTTAATGACTACCCAGGAGGGGAAGGGTCAAGGTCCATGTACAGCAGTTTGAAGATTGGATTGATCCTATTTACATTCAGTGGATGGCATTTTTAAAGGGTTCCTCCTTCTAATCCTCTCAAATAATTAATTCTGGAATGTTATATGCATTGTTATGCTACATAACAACCCTAGAAATGTGCAATAGACAATTCATTGTTAGGTTTCTTGCATAGGGTTTTTATTTTTCAGTATGTACATTACCTTTTTTTTTTTAATTGTCATTCCTTTTTGTATATCTGTTGTAATAACAGAAATGTAGGTCAAATAAAATGTACCTAGCTACCTTCAATGCTTGGATTTTAGCAAGTTGTCAACTCCCCTCCCCTAGAAGATACATAAAGAAGCTGAGAGAACTTAGGATGGGAAAGAAAATGGCTTTCCATGAGCAATTTCTGGGTGGGGACACAGCGGAGGTGATGTAGTAGTAGTAGTAGTTGTAAATAACATTATTTTTAGACAGAATTAAATGTTTAGGACCTGAGGTCCCTGTTTGCAATGTTGTCCTATAGGTTATTAATTAGTTAAAATGGACATTGACACAAACAGTAATTGACACAAATAGTAATATAAATAACAATAAATATTGAACAGTCTTACAAAACAAGTTCACATAAAAATCACGGATGTTCAATTGCTACAGTTATGATGAAAGATTTCATCAATCATCTTTTTTAAAAGCATTCAATTAAGTCTGATTTCCAGCTTCAGGAGTTACTTGGTTCCACGTTTTGGTAATCAAGTAATTAAGAGTAAGTGAACCATACTTAGTTTGCATTTTAGGTATCACCAACCCTCTGTTTACAAATTCCTTCATTTGGTACCTTCGTGAAATATTTTCTGACGTGTAAATGTCATCTCTGAAATTAGACCTTTAATATTTAAAAAAACATAAATGTTTTTGAATTTTCTCAAGTACAAAGGGTCCCAAGTCAATTCTTTGTATACTGTACATGACACTGATGAATTCCCTTTAGGCTACATAGGGCAAAATTGGCCAATTTATGGAGGAATGTTGGCTATGACAGTGGATAAGGTCCCCTACTAAATGTGGAACATTTGTGAACAATGGATGTCAAGTGTGGGGGTGCTGTAAGGGTTGGTGCTTGGGCTGGTGCTGTTCAACGTATTCATTAGGGATATCTGTGAAGACATCAAGGGCAAACATTGCTTTTTTCAGACAACACCAAGCTCTGTGTCAGGGTTGATAGTGAGGAATGGGTCAGGGACTTGAGGGAGGACTTAGAAAATGAATAGGTGGTCTGGAATCTGACACCTGGCTTCAATACAAGTGGCATTGACAGTGGCTCAGTAGGTAGCATGCTCACCTTTCAGACTGCAAGATTAGAGTTTATGGCCTCTAGCCTCACACCAGGCACTTGCTGTAATTCCCAGAACTGACACTGTAGTGCAGTACAAGGGGGACACTGTCCTTCTGAGGTAACATGATTTGGATGAGACATTAACCGAGGTCCCTTTTGCTCATCTCTGGTCACTGTTCAGGTGGAAGAAAAAGATCCCATGGCAATTATCAATGAAGAGTCGTGAAGTTTTCCCACTGTCATGGCCAACATTCCCCCACCAATAAAAGAGGTCCATGTTAATCCACCCCCCAGACACCCCCTGAAACAAGCCTTCACTGCTTAGCGTGCCTCTTCTGGTAAAAATTTACAAATAAATAAATACATAAATGCCAAATTGTTTAAGGTTATGTACATTGGAAGGAAAATATGAGTGTCAAGTAAAGGTTGGAGGGTGACCATGAAGGTGTCAGATGAAGGAACCTACCATGCCAATGAATCATAGAATCATAGAAATTTGTTGGCAGAAAAAGACCCCTTGGCTCATCCAGTCTGCCTGTAACCGCCCTCCCCTAGGAAGATCCCATCCATCCCTTTCCAGCCTGCCCTCTGTTCACCAGCCCCATGTGCTTGTCCCATTCCCTCTTAAAACTCTCCACTGTATCCACCCCCACCACCCATTCCAGCAGCCTGCTCCATGGCTGTACCACCCTCTTGATAAAGAACCTCCCCCTGATGTCCACTCTGAATCTGCCCCCCCCAGTTTGAGGGTATGTCCCCTAGTGGAATTGTTCTTACTTAATTTGACTATGCTATCAACTCTCACCCTGTTTATGCCTTTCAAGTACTTGAATGTTTCTACCATGTCCCCCTCTCCTTCTCTCTTCCAGTGAGTACAGGCTGAGGTCCCCAGCCTCTCCCTCATATGACCCCTGCAGCCCCCACACCATTTTGCTGCTCTTCTCTGGACCGTTTCAGCCTGTCCTTATCCCCTTGCAGATATGGCATCCAGAACTGGACCCCATATTCCAGGTGTGGTCTGACCATGGTTTTGTACAGCGGCAAGATCACCTCCCTCTTGATGCTTTTGAACCCCCTTCCTATGCATGCCAACATTCCTAGTGCCTTTCCTGCTGCTCCTTCACATTGACTCCAAACTTTCAGATTGTCTGAGATGGTTATCCCCAGGTCTTTTTCCTGCTGTGTCTCCTGCAGCTCCTCCCCTCAAATTGGTATTTTGCCTTTGTGTTGTTTCACCCTAAGTGCATAATTCTGCACTTGTTTGTGTTGAACCATAATTGCCACCTTTTTGACCACTCCTCCAGCCTGGCCAAATCCTCCCTCATATCCTCCACTCCTCCTTCTGCCATATCAACCCTGTTATACAAATTTTAATGTCATCTGCAAACAGACACACCTTACCCCATAGGCCTTCTGTGATGTCCCCAATGTATATGTTGAAAAGTATGGGTCTCAACACAGACCCCTAGGGAACCCCACTCATCACCCTTTGTTTCTTCAAGTGCACTCCATTTACTACAACCCTCTGAGTCTTCCCCTCCAACCAATGTCCCACCCATCTCATGAGCTTGTTCCCCACCCCCAAGCTGTCCACCTTGCCCACCAGTCTCCTTTGGGGGATGGTATCAAATGCCTTCCTGAAGTCCAGGTAGGTCATGTCCACCACCCGCCCTGGTCCCATACCTCCGTCACCTGTCGAAGCATTCAATCAGGATGGTCTGACAAGACCTGCCACCCATAAATCCATGCTGATTGTCATTTGGAGGCCCTCCCCTCTAGATATTTAATCAGCCTTTCCTTAATTAGTGCCTCCATTAGCTTACTGACCACAGAGGTCAGGCTGACTGGGCAGTAGTTTCCTGGCTCCTCCTTCTTGCCCCCCTTATGTAGTGGTACTACCGCAGCCTTTTTCCAGTCCCCAGGAACCCTTCCCTTGTGCAGTGACAGGTTGAGTAGCCTCGTGAGTGGTGTTGCCAATTCCTGTTTTAAATTTTTGAGCACCTTTAGGTAAATCCCGTCTGGCCCCATTGTCTTGTCTGTCTGCAGTTTGCTCAATGAGGCAAAGGGCTAAGGAGTAGCAATCATGAGCAGCTGTAAGTCAACTGCATAATGTAGCAAGTCGGTGGAAAAACAAACAGATTGCCAGGATGCAAACACAGGGAGATCAGTATCAGGGGAAAAAAGGTAATTCTGCTCTTATACAGATTCCTGGTGCAACCACATCTTGAATACAGTCTCCAATTCTGGAGTCCTCATCAGAGTAAGGATGTAAACAAACTGAAAGCAGTGCAGAGGAGAGACTGTAAAATGATCTGGGGCAGAATGGTAACTCATATGAGCAGTGTCTGGATAACCTGAACCTGTACTCACTTGAGATGAGGAGAGAGTGGGAGGATATAATAGAAACCTTTAAATACATGAAAGGATAAGGTGGACTCTACAGAACTGTTTTGAGCCAGCAAGATTATCTGTACCAGGGGGAATGGCAGCAAGTTGGTGAAGGGTATGCTAGGAAGGAGGCCAGGCAGTACTAGTTCATAGAAAGGTGGAGGGTTGAAACATGGTGCCATGGGCAGTGGTCAATACTAAAACCATAGAGGGCTTCAAGAGAGGGACAATATTTATAAGTGGAAGATAATGGGATGGGGAGGGGGGACTTGGACCAAAATAAAGTACAAACAGCCTCCATATATGGCCATGTCGACAGACTATAAGGCCTTCTTCTGTCAGCATTTTCTATGTTTCTATCCTTTTCCACCCAAGTCTACTTCAGTTTTGAACTGGCACACTCTACTCCTACCTCTACAAAGTCCTACCTACTGATAGCAATGTGTTGGATTTGGTGAAAATCAAATCAGTCTGAATGCATCTGGAACTGGAATGATTCCAGTTTTCCTATTAACACTCACTGGTATAACCACCTGAAGTATACAAGAATGGCCACATCATTTGCCGGAATGCTCACCCAACCTGCTGGAATGATTGTCATGATCCAATGCAATGGCCACTGACCCTCTGGGATGCCCCCCTGATCAGAATGTCAGCAGGGTAAGTTGGGCATTTTAGCAGGTCAGGCTGATGTTCACATGGGTTGAGTTGACTTTCTGGGAAGTTATGGTGAGCATTCTGGAAGGTTGAACTGTGCAGTTTGGTGAGGCAGGCATTCTGACATAGTGGGTATTCCTAGGAGGTTATGGCAGCTGTTCTGGTGGGTTGTGGTGGCCATATCAGTGAGCTGGTATGGCTGATCCAGCTATTTTGGCTAATATGTGGGCATTGGGGCAGGTGTCAAAAGAAAAAATTTAACTGTTCTGGTCCCAGCACATTCAGGTTCTGCATTAATTTAGATTTTCACTTATTCCAGCAATGTTTCAGCAATGCCACTGGCAAGCACATTTAAAAAGCATTTGTCAATGCCGAATGTTGTCTTGCTGACATTGGCATAAGTAGTGCAGGAGTTAGACAGATGCATAATACGAATGGCAGTGAAGTATGAAAGTGACGTCAACCCCACACCACCCTACAGAGACTGACTGGCATGGAGGTGTGTCATTGGGTGTCAGCCATAACTTTCATGTCATTTCAGCTCACCCTACCCTGTAGACTGCGACAAGTATTGCATTGTGCTTTGGGGTCCTCGGGCCTTACGCTCACCCCATTCAGCCATAACGTTCATGGCATTTCACCCTATCCTGCAGACACTGACAAGTGCTGAGGTGTGCCTTGGGTGTTCGGCTTACACTCACTCCATTTCATAAGGACATATGCTGAAATGGGTGCAGCATAGGAGAATGGGGTGAACTCTTGGGACAAAAAGAGTCCAAGGCACACCTCGATGCCTGTCATTGGCTCGAGGATGGGGCAGTGGTATGGCGTGAGCATGACAGCTGTCAATGCAAAGGCACACCCCTGATGCCTGTCAGTCTGTACTGGGTGGGACATTATGGTTAGAAACCCTAAGGTCCCAGGCATTTGTTGGTATTTGCACTACAAATTTGCAACATGGCCTTTTTGTGACCCCCACCTCATGAAAGTGTTTGGGACCTCTGCTCATGAATACTGGTACTGTGATTTTATTAATCTGTCCCAAATGTTGATTTTTCACAGCAGCCATGCTATTCTGAGCCAGACGAGGGAAAACACAGTTCAGGCAGGATGTAAAAAATGACAGCTGTACCATTCATAGGTAAGTGTGAAGAGATGGCAGTGTTGAAAATTTTGAGTGAAAATTGTAAAAATGCTTGAATTTACGAGCGTACATGGAAACTGTGCAATGCGCACTCATAACACAGTCATTTAGTGGAAATATTTCACCAGATTTTCAACACAGGCATTTTGGGACCTCTGCTCATGAACACTGTCACTATGATTTTCTTCATCTGTCCCTAATGTTGATTTCCCACAGAGACCGCACCATTGTGCGCCAGTTGGGCTTAAACACATTTTGGGCAGGATGTGAAAATGACAGCTGTACTGTTCATAAGGAGGAGTGCAAAATTGACAAAGTTGAAAATGTTGAGCAAAATATTACAAAATCTCGGTTATGAGTGCATGTGAAACTGCACAACGATGTTGTAACATAGTCATTTTATGGACTTTGTTTCAATTTTCAAACATAGGCATTTTAGGATCTTTGCTCATGAACACTGTCACTGTGATTTTCTTTATCTGTCCCAAACTCTGATTTCCCAAAGTGACTGAGCTATTCTGCGCTAGTAGTGCGAAAACACATTTTGGCCAGGATGTGAAAAATGACAGCTATACTGTTCATAAGGAGGTGTGAAAAAATGCCAATGTTGAAAATCTGGAGTGAAAATATTACAAATTTGTGAAGCTACGAGTGTGTGTGGAAACTGCATAATGCATGCTCATAACACAGTCATTTTATCTGGAATATTTTCACCAAATTTGCAACATAGGCTTTTTGGGAGGCCACCTCATGAACAGTGACACTATCATTTCATTACTCAGTCCTGAAAGGTGATTCTGCATAGTGACCATGAAATCACTTTTTGGGACTGACTAACGCCATGATAGTGACTGAATTCATGAGGAGAGATCCCAAGAACCCCATGTTGCAAATTTGGTGCCAAAAGCCAAAAAAATGGCCGAGATATATGTGATCCTGAGCAAGTCACTTAACTTCCTTGTGCTCCCAGGTCGCACCTGTAAACAAGCTTTCCGCTTAATGTGTCTCTCCTGGTTAAACAAAGAACAAAACAAAACAAAATAAGTTGAAAAACCCCCATTTATGCCATTATACAGCTACGGCATTTCTTCAGTTTGTGGTCGGCTTTGAAGAGTGCAGACGCCTCCCAGTCTACCGAAGATCATCGTGCTGGGCCCAGAGGTAAGTATGGGGTAAGTGGAGGGGGGTGGGAGGTGGGATGTACAGAGGGGTGGGGGTGGGATGGGGACACCAAACCTCAATGAGGGACCATTTTTAAATTTTACAGGTAAAACAAAACAAAAAAAGTCTCAGAAGGTTTTCTTTTGCAGGTACTTTTGCATGCTGGGGTGGGCTCCAGTGTGCCACCTGAGTGTTTGATGTGGGGGTCTGTAGCCAATGGTGATTGAGCACACCCTTTGACACATACAGAGTGTGGGAGATGCATAAGCCAAGGTGGATTGGGCATGCCCCTTGGCACCCCTAAGAAATGGGGGCAATTGGGCACTCTGTCGGCAAATTAATTTGAAGTGTAAGACGCTGACAGGCAGATTGATCACTCCCATTGGCTTTCAGGGGAAATGTGAGAGGCAGCTGCTGTCCGTCGGCTTCCGTGGGGACTGTGAGAGGCGATGGGGAGGCCGCCACCATGTTTCATGAAAGGGGACACCAGACAAGGCAAGCAGTAATTCACTGCTGCAATCAGGGATCACCCCAGGGTGATCCCTGATTGCAGTGGCTGATTTCTTTCAAGTTGGTGGCAGGCTTCTCAACTGCTGTCATAGACAGAGTGCTATGCCATTGGTGCCACTGAGCCCGGCCAGAAAAAGCAGTGGCGCCATTGGCTGCAGCAGGACCACACCTCCAAAACCTGCTTCTCCACTCAAGCAACCACAATATGTTGTCTGTGCTGCTCGCACAAGACAACATAAAAATGAAAGTGTTTCAAATGAAGAGATGGAGATGGGCACATATTTATATTGAAAGGTATGGCAAGTCAATGTTAGGCAAATGTGATAATTTGAGAAGGGTCATATGTTTTTTTTTCCAGAGATCACTTGTATAATGCCAGCCACTGGCTGAAGAAATGAACATAGAACATGGCTGCACATGGAGGCTGCAGCGTGCAAAAACCTCTTGGCTGTATAAGAGGTCTTTGCATGCTGCAACCTCTCCCATTCACTTCTATCAAAAAAAAGAAATGCTTATGCCAAAAATGGATCTTCATATTTTAAGTTTGTTTTACACATATAAACATCTTTAATCTAATGTTTCTATACATTTAAAAATGTTTTATAAACATGATAACACATCTCAGGTGTGCATTATGCTAGACTGCTACAATTCCCAGTTGGTTGAAGCCATTTGGCCTGTAGCCTTGCACCTCACAATGCACCTAGGGAAGGCAACGATCTAACATAATGCACACCATGTTGTATGTTATTGCTTACATATTTGCTGACTAGACACAATTGCATCCAAATAGCCATGGTATAATCTGCCATTATAATCAGTTGATTATAATGGTGAGTACGAGAAAACTGAGACCTGTCAATCAACAGACAGCAGTGCTAGCATGCTGCATGAAAACCACAATTACATGATCACAGGAAAAAATGTCAAGCTCTGACTGGTAAGTGCCTGTCTTCATCAATGATGTTATCTGAGCATAACTTTACTGTATGAAGGTCCAGCCCAAATATGACCACACACAACAAGAGAAACAAGCATTTGCCTATGACGAATATTTTCCGCTGGTATTGCTGTTGTGGGGTGCCTTGCTTGAGCTCCAATAACAACAGTGTCACTTGTTGACCGCCAGCATTAAAGAAGTATTTTTGTAAAATGTATTCCTCCAGTAGCCCAAAATAGTAATCATTTAAGGTTTTAGAAGTTGTTTTTGTTTATTTTTTATCTGTTTATAAATTTATTTATTTATTGAAATGTTTCACCAGGAGGGCACACTAAACAACAAGTTGATTGCCTCATGGTGCAACTTGGGGGGAAGGGGTTATATAGGGTTGTGAAGGATGATCAGTTACAATAGTATGTGGGTAGTACAAACAATACAACATTGTAAGGTTATGCAACAGTTGGAACCCAATGTATCATACAATAAACAGTAGCAGAACATTGGGTAAATTACAATACATGTCCAAAATCATGCAAAAGAACATGTAAACGTACAAAACAGTAATAATGCAACAGAACCATTATAGTGCATGAGTGTACCAGGAGCAGGCTCGAAGTAGTACACAAGTGCTGTTGGAGTTAAAAGGATGGGGTAGGTTGTGCACATGGGTGACCCAGAAGGAAAGTGGAGAAGAGAGGGGAAAGGCAAGAACTGAATATGAGGAGAAGGGTAGCCATTTCCTGATTCCCCCTTCAGGATGTTGAGAACCCTGCTGGGGGGCAGGGTAGGAAGGCAGAAACTGGGGATAGGTATTAAGGAGGGTTGAAGCAGTAACAGCTGAGGGAGAGGTAATTGTGTACGGCAGAGGTAAGAGAGTAGTTGGAGGAGGAGTGTCATATTTCAGGGGGGAGGGAATTCCAAATTTTAGGGAAGCGATGGGCAAAACCAGTCTGACCGATGAGGTTGGAGCGGCGAGGGACCATCAAGGTGCAGGTGTCATTAGATCTGAAAGAGTGGGTGGGGGGAGGTGGAGTGAAGAGAGAGGATGAGAGATAGGATGGGAGCACTCTGAACCAGAATTTGGAGGTTAGTTTGGCACAGTGTGAGATGCATCTGTGAGATAGTGGAAGGAAGGTTAGAGAGCGATAGAGTTCAAAGTGGTTGGAGCGGGAAGGAGAGACGAGAGCAAAGCAGCAGAAAGAATTAAAGAGAGTGTCCAGCTTGGTCAGGGATGATTTGAGAGCAGCACTATAGACTATATCACAGTAGTCAAGGATGGGGGAGTATCATCTTCTGAACAATTTCACACCTTGCAGTCAGTGGGCTACAACTACAATTCCTGTACAGAGCACCAAGCTTGGGGCATAGTTTCTTCAGGATAGCATCGATATGCACAGAGAAGTTGAGGTGCCGGTCCAGCCAAACCCCCAGATATCTAAATGAGGAGGTGTCCTCCAGGATGGTCCCATCAAGGGTATGGAAGGTGGGTAGGGCTGGGAACCTACAGAGTCTCTGCCCGGTGCCAAAGGTCATTGAGACTGTCTTCTTGGCATTTAGAAAAAGCTAGTGAGAAGCAAACCAGAGCTGAACATGACTGAAGTCATGCTGTCAGCCGGTTTCCACAGCAGCAGGGTTTTTGCCGGGAACTGTATAAGACAGTATCATTAGCGTACATGTGGCTAGATGAGGATGAGCAGGCTGTGGGAAGATCATTAAGGAAAATGGAGAAGAGTAAGGGACCATGCACTGAGCCCTGAGGGACACCACTGTTGATGAGGAGTGGAGGGGAGATGGAATCAAGGATTTTCACTGATTGATTCCTGCCAATGAGGTAGGATTTAAACCAGTTGGTGGCTGACGGAGCAAGGCCAGCTGATGAGAAGGAATCAAGAAGCAGGGGATGGGAAACAGTGTCAAAAGCTTTGACTAGGTCAACAAGAATGGCCGAGGTGATCAGGCCTTCATCCATCCCTGAAAGGATGGAGTCAGTAAGCCTGAGAAGGGAGGTGATTGTTGAGGGGTTCTTCTGAAAACCAGATTGGAAGGGGTGAAGAAGGAGGAATTGGAGAGGAAGGGTGATAGTTGAGACAGAACTAAATGTTCTTGAAGTTTGGCAAGGGTAAGAAGGAGGGAAATGGGGCATTAGTTGCTAGAAGTGCATGTGTCACCACCCTTGGGGAGAGGAAGAACTACAGAGTGTTTCCAGGATGAGGGTACTTGGGCAGAAATAAAGGGAGGCTAAGGATTAGGGAGATAGGATAAGCAATTGCAGGAGCTGAAAGGTAGAGAAGTTTGAGGATCGAGCTCATCTTGCGGAGCCTTTAGAGGGGTTGAGGGACAGGAGGGCACTAAGAGCTTCATCAGAGAGATAGTAGAAAGGAAAAAGGGAGGGTAGGTACTGGCTGAGGTAAAGGGCTGAAATTAGTAGCAGCAAGGGGAGAGGAATTTAGAAGAGATGTGGTGCATGAGGTGTAGGCATTAAATTCATTGGCCACTGGAGCCAGTGTCGAAACTAGGTGTTATTTATTTTGAGAACTGGAGGGGAGGGGAGAGGGGAGAGAATAGGGCATGAACTGCCCTCCAGAATTTAGATGGAGAGTTGATGTTAGTCAGGAATGAGGAGTTGAAATAATTGGTCTTAGCCAGTCTAGAAGCTTTAGTACATGAATTGCGTAGCATTCTGTACTTGGCGTAGTTGTTTGGATGTTTAGTAGATTTTTTTTATCTCCAGGCCCAATCATGCTCCCTGAAGCAGGCCAGAAGTTCGGGGGTGATCCAGAGGAGGTGAAGCCCACAGACTCTTGTCCTTCTGAAAGGAGCAAAGGCATTCCAGGTGGCAATGAATTTATCCTTAAAACAGTCAAGGGCTTGGTCGACAGAAATGGCAGTGGAGAGGGGGGCCCAGTTGATGAAAGCAAGTGCAGAGCTGAGTGGGATAAGGTCTAAGGATTTAAAGGACTGGAGCTGTATGATTTTATGGGGAGGTTTGGAGCGATGGACCTTACGTATAATGAAAATAGGGTTGTGATCACTAATGCAGTACGCAGCAGATGAAATGCCAATGTTTCAAACTGCATTCCTGATGCAGATGAGTGATATGCATCAAGGTCCACAGTGGTGATTGGCTGAGATGATTTTCAGCCAGGAGAGTATGTGTGTGTGTGGGGGGGGGCATATAATTTTTGTCTGTTATCTTTGATGTAAAATTATAAATTAATTCACATATTTTGGGATTATGTTGAAATGTGAAAGTGTTGATGTTTCAAGTTATTATAGTGTCTTGAGACTAATCTGAGGTGCTGAGCTCAAAACCACATTACATACTATTTGAGAAGCTGTCAGATATTTAACATGCCATTCAGACCTACAAGATGCACCTATGTACTAAATAAACATTTCTCTTATCAAACCATAAAAATTCATAAAATGGAACAGACATCAATGTTCTGTCTCCTTTTCATACACCATCTCATTGTTTAGACTTTTATACATTGGGAGACCAGCTGAAACCAATGCAATTACATGTAGAAAAAAGGGCATTGAACAAAGTGAATTTCTGATGTGGAAGGGAGGTGAGCATCTTGATTCACAGTGCTGAATGGCTGTGTATGATGCAGAGCAGCCTGCAGTATTAGTGCTACTTCATCATGGCTGGAATACATATTGGAGCAGGTGTGTGAAGCCTTACATGCTACCAGGTTAAGGCCGTGTACAGTATACCTTATCGTTGCATCACAGGTTTAAAATTTATTTCAATCATCCGTACAGTGCAGAACCACTACCATAAGAATCAATAAATTGTCAACCTGCTAGTGTGAGGGAGTGCATATGGGAGCTATGGGACAGAAGGAAAATGACAGGCATGCTGAGCACAATATACTCATGTTATCAAACTAATCCAGTTAAAGCTTATGATAATATAAAGGTTTCTCCTTCTTGACTGTTTTGCATGATAACACTGGACGATGGGGAATGAGGTATAGTGGAGAGGATAGCTGGGGACTAAAGCTTTTTGTCATGTACGGATGAAGTTTGTATGGGGAAGCACGATCTGCAGTGCTCCAGTTTAGCAGTCCTCATGCTGCTGAAGGGGGTGAGTCTTCCATTGCTTCCAATTTGCTTCCAACAAGGCTTGCCTGCTGATGATTGAAGTGATTGGGTGTATTGCCCTTTGGTGACCTTGTTGAACAGCATGCATATCCTAGCTCTCGTATATTTTAATGCAGACGGTTTCATTATTATACGACCATTACAGCAAATTCACATGACATGCAGCACCAAAGGATTTATTTAAACCAATCAAATATATAAAATGATTTCCAAATTTAACAACTCTCCAGCTAAAGCAAAGTTCAATCCTTAAAGGATAAATTACGATGTTCATGCATAACTCCAACAGCAAAAGAATTCATGTATCAAACACAAATTGGTTGCAGTAAAAATTATTTCCATGATGTTTCATTTTACAAATGATAAATACAAAATAACTGCCATCTGTGGAGGTGTGTAAACCATACAGCATTTGAAAATTCTATAACCTCATTAAGTGTACACAGTAATTTCATAAATAGAAATAGCTCTGTGAAGAAAATCAAACCTACAGCCCGGTAAAATAAGTTGTAATATTAGTTTGCATCTCCAATGGGGCAATATTACTTAATACCATATTCATATACACAAAACATTTTAAAAAATTCTATTTCACTCATATAAAATGTTGGAAAAAACAATTTTACTTAATACTTATTTTCATGCTGCTATGACTTTAACAGTTCTTATTTCTAAGTTCCCAGTAAATTTAATGCAGAAAAATGCATTCTGTGTTTTTCACAAGAAAATACCAAAAGACCTGTGACATCTTGCAAAGCATAATACTGTTGTCATGGCAAATGGGAGGAACCACTGGACTACCAGGGAATATATTATTTTATACAGGGATGGTGAATGGAGAACAGGGGAGGAACCCCTGGACATCAGGGATGTATATTTCCACTACCAGTATTGCTTCAGAGGGCAGGAGGCACCACCAGACACAAGGGACATTTTTTTACTTTAAGAAATGGGATAAGAGGATGAGGGAGTGCACTAGCACTAGGGATAGTTACCTGGACTGGGTTATTTGTGACACTAAAGGGCCTCCCTCCCCATGCAACTGAGCCCACACAAGGCTAGCAAATGGTCCCTTAGCACTTTACTTGTACAGTGTGCTCATCTGAATAGGAACCTTTGAAAATTGCAACTTTGCTCTGCACTAGCCATTGCCAGGTCCTATTTCAGGGCACTATTGGGCAGGGCTAAGTGGCTTAGCCCTTGACAAATAGAGACCTATATTCAGATGACTAGCCCTGTGCTGTTCATCAGAATATAGCATTTTAGTCCACCACTGCTATTGCAAGACAGAGTACAAATGTTTGCACTCTGTTTTGCACTTTTTTGAATATCTAGCCCCTGGGGTGTACAACATAGGAACCCTCATATGCATACCTGCATCTATTACTGTACAGTTCATTGTTCTGGTGCACCACAGAACAATTACAGTTTTGCTATGACAACAGTATTATACTTGCAAGACATTACAGTTATTTTGGTATTTTCTTGTGAACAGCACAGAATGGATTTTTTTTCATTACATTTACTGCGAACACAGAAAACAAGAACTGTTACAGTCATAGCCTCCTGAAAATTAAGAAGTTGGAATAATCTCTTCTGTAGACAAGTATAAATGAAACTGTGCTTTCCAACATTTTTATATGAATGAAATAGAATTTTGTTTTTAATGTTTTGTTTATATGAATATGTAGTATTAAGTAATATTGCCCCATTGGAGGTGTGCACTAATATTACAGCTTATTTTACCAGGTTGTAGTTTTGATTTTCTTCAGAGAGCTGACTGTAATTATAAAATTACTGTGTACACTTCATGAGGTTATAGCATTTTTAAATGCTGTATGGTGTGCGCACTTCCACAGAAGGAAATTATTTTTTATCATCATTTGTAAAATGAAACATTACAGAACGAATTCTTTACAGCAATGGATTTGTGTTAAATGAACGTTTTTCTGTTGGAGATACACATGAACATCTTAATTTATCCTATAAGGACTGAACTTTGCTTTAGCTGGAGAGATTGTATTTGGAACAAATTTTATATATTTGATTCATTTAAGTCAATCCTTTGGTACTACATGTCATGCGCATTTCCTGTAATGATCATGCAATTTTTCTGTGAGAATGGTGTGCAACTCAGTTCCACTGAGAGCAATAGTAAGTACTGAGCAGGATTAAGCTTCTCACCTTCAAAAGATGATGATATTGCTCGGCTTAAAGTTCCCTTGCCATTGTTTATTGGTATATGTATCTTTTTATTGTGCATTTGTGAGTGTTTGCAAAGTGAATTGAGATGTGTATTGGACTTGTTACACCCTGTCACCTTGCAGAGATAGGGTTTTTCCCTTGAATAGATGTGAGCATGTTTCTTCCGGTCACTGCTGTTTGCAAATCTTTGGTTGCACCCTTGTACTCAGACAGGAAGGGGATTTCTCCTGTAGGAAATATGATCAATTGGCACATTTTAAAGATTTTAGCAATGTTTTGGGCTGCTAGATTCTCTTGGAGATTCACCGGTGATCTGTGGTAAGAGCAAGACACCAGACTTACAAAATTAATTTTATTTAATTAAGTTGTTCAATATTTCCATGTGGTCTCAGAAGCTAGAGTGAAGACATGCATGTGGTCCACAGAGAATTACAATGTTGGACCCCTTGTTGGGTAAGATAGGGCTGGGGTGATGCTGAGTGGGAGGGTCATGTGGGAGGACTAAAGATGCAACAGACATCAATGGATGATTCTCTTTTTTACAGGACTAAATAAACAAGACCAGGGATGCTTTTCCTTATTTCAGATGGCAACTAAGACACTGGGGGATTAGGCAACCCCAGTGTCCGTGTTATGTTTGTGAGGGGGTGGGATGATGAGAGGGAGTGTTGGGTGGGGGAGACAGTTACTGGGGTGCCAGCAACAGATATCGATGGAGAGTTTTCTTTGTTACAGCTGGCATCTGCAAGAAGATGGGGCTCTTCCTGGATGTTTGAAATTCCTCAGCAGGTTGATCATAACAGATCAGCTATGCTTGCTGGGCAGCATATGTCAAAGGAAAGAGCCAATCTATGATTGGACTGCCTTTTTCCTTTCAGATACATGAAGTTTCTGCCCAGCAAGCCAAAACTGTGTCACAATCAGCCTGGCTGATGATTGGTGTGGCACTCACGTGCCCCTTTCAGACCACTCTGCATTGGACTGACAGTGTCACACCCCTCTAAAGGCACTATCATAGCAAAATGCTCCCTTGCATGTGCATGTGCAGTGAACATAAAAAAATCACTCCATCATCACACATTTTAAAAACAGTGAATACCTCCCAAACACAGCCACAAGCTGCCCAGAACTGGAGCATATTGAATTTCCAGGCACTTACCCAAATAAGAGTGCAACTTCCAGCCAGAACCACATAACTTTTATTAACATATCTGTGAGTGGCTTCACATTTTGCTTCCTGACCTGTAAGATTCTTGGGGCTCATGCTCAGCCATCTGTTTCTTAGTGGAGGTTTAATTTTATTTTTAAATAGGGACTTATTAAAATAAGTATTATGATAACTGCTTCATGTACTCCTAACAATTACCGCTGTCCCACTCACATTCTCAGCTTAACATCTACCAACATGAGCAATAGTGTGAGCACATGTGGCTTCAAACAGTGGTGTGTGCACTTAGAATCTACCCACTCCTGTTCATAGTGACTACAGCTCCTCATAATGAAATGTAAAAAAATAAAAAATAAAAAAGCATTCTCCCAGTCATACTGCCTCCTATTGGGGGGGGGCTGAGCTGTGACAAGTTCTTCATGAAGAGTAGTGGGGGCTTCACACCACTACAGCACTATTCAGCAGCTCCACCTACTGGTCAAAAGAGTGAAACATACCTTTCTTTAAATATGTATACTTACCCCTCTAAAATTGGTATTTCAAAATCAATCTTTCTTTCTTTCTTTCTTTCTTTCTTTCTTTCTTTCTTTCTTTCTTTCTTTCTTTCTTTCTTTCTTTCTCTATCTCTCTCCCTTTCTTTTTAAATCAAACCATTGTATAATAGCAATGACACTGTCCAGGATGTGTGTGTGTATCACATGACACATCACTTCTTGGATGTTAAATGCACTGGGCCTGCAGCCTCATGCTTCAACCACCCAAGGCATGATGTTATCCCAGCATGACACATACCCTGTCAAGCATTATTGCATAAACTACAACTGCTGAAACCACTGCTGATCACTGCTGACTGCTGAAAATGCTCCAGCATTATTTGGTCCTGAACTCCAGAGCAGACAGTGTAGCCAGGACCATACTTCAAAGAGACTCAGGCAAGAATTTAAAATGTTTTTCCTAGACTCATGACAGGCAGTGGAGCTGTGAAGCAGGGATTATTTATGCTCAGTGCCAAGCATTCGGGCCAGTGCTCAAACAACTTGGAAGTCTGTAAAGTCAGTAACTGTAAGAAATAAAGTATGCATAGGCCTGTAGGGGTGTAATTTTTGTTTGTTTTATTTACACACACCTTCAGCATGTGATGCCTTGATAAACCTTTAACTTTGCTCTCAGGGTTTATGAGGCATCACACATCAGTAGTGTGTAAAAGACCATTACACACCCTTACCCATATTTTATTTGCTACATACTGCAACCCTACACTGTCAGGTCTAATTCTTACTTCATTTGTGTGGTACAGTAGGGACCGCTCAGCTGTTGAATGGGACCTCAAATAGTGGTTCCTGTCACTCAGAAATTGTAAAATTCAACACTGCTGCTGGAAATATAAACAAAACCTTCAAATGACAGCAGGCAATACTGCTGTTTGCTGTAATACTATTGTAAAACAGCATGACGATATGTGTTGAATGCAACAATATATAGCAGGAATATTATGCTGAACACAGAAACACATCAGGAACATTATTTGAAAAAATACAGCAGCTGAGTTGGGAAATATTGTAATTCCTTTTAAGCGTAGGATCATGAATAAAATGATAAGGTAACCCGGACAAATATATGTTTCTATAAAACAATTTGTAAGATATCAAATTTAATGTGGCATGGCGGCATAAATATGCATTGCAACTGTATGTTTTCTTTTATTTCTGTCTTGTGGTTTTCAGGCGATGTGAAATAGGTGGTGAGGGACGGGCAAGTAAATCGTTTGGTACCGTATGTCTTCCTTCTTGTGAATATGTGGTATCAGTTTACGCCTGAAAGCACGCCACAAACACAGTGATCACAATAACAATGGCATAAGTCCTATACACTGTGCGGTGGGGGTAGGGAGGATGCTGTAAACCCCTCATTTTGTACCACACCTACTGTATTGCAGAGTAAAGCTGTCTGATAGAAGGCTAACTGTACTGCATTTACACTGTATGTTTAGAACTAGTAGTGCTCCACGCCTCACTAACAAGAATCAATCAGTCATATTCAGTTCTAAGCCAAACACGAACTCGCTATGCTGTAAGAGGTGTACTACGGCTCTGGCGCCATGTGGGGATACCAGGTGGTGACCGGAAGAGATATGTGGGAGTAGCTGCATCTGCCCTGCCAGGCCCTGCTCGGCGGAGCTGCATTGACCAATCAGACGGCGCATCGGGGTGGAGGGCGTGCTGGGCTGCTCACTTTAATCCAGTCAAAGTGACTTACGACTCAGCATCAGCACCATTCTGTATAGCTCTCCAGCTTTCTCGTTACACACCAGCACTGTATTCCCCGCCTCTCCTTCTCTCCTGGATGTGGGACCAGTACTGAAGAAACAAGCAGCAATCGCGATCCCCAGTCACGCCTATCCATCAGTGATGTACTAAAGGGCATTCTTTGGACTTTGTTTCGTCTTTGGTTTCAGCAAACTGCTCAGGAGGGTACAGGTATGTCTCAAACAGGTGGTATACGCAGCATTTAAGCTGCTCCTGTTTTTAACTACCGCTAGAGATATTGGCGTTGATAAATACGAGTGCATTAATGACAATTCAATGTGTTTGAAGCTTGTTTTGTTATTTCCAATTGGAATGTAGAAATCCATACTTATTAAAAAGAACATTTCTGTCTTGTGCACTTGTGAATACTTCCCTGCGCTAAAATTGGGTACTATAGACCACATTTTAGGTGTATGTTGTTGAATGTGGCTGTCAGTATCGTCAAACGCTATATTCGTGTCTTAAGTTTTATGAAACAGAAGTTTACTGCTATCGGCTTACTTTGCTGAAAAGGCTGTAAAACTGCTGGTAGTGATGAGCTGTCGATTATTTTCCACTTACCTGGAATTACATGTGTGCTTTTCAGTGTGCGAGCATATGCGGTTGGCAAATAATTCCCCTGATTCAAGTATTCAGATAGTTATAATCTTTCCGTGAATTGAACAAACGAACAGATAAACAAGAATACTTCTTATGTTACTGCATAAAACGTACGGGCGTTGTTCAACTTACGTGTGCTTTGCCAGATAAAATGAACTAGGATGGAAAGCCTCGCTAGAGATGACACCGAAATTAAAACCTGATCATCAAAACGCTGTGCCTCCTGTTGTTCAGTAAGAAATTGTACCCAGTAATATGTATAGTCTGGGCTTGCTATGTATGGCTATTTTCTAATTAAAACCTTTGTGTCTGAAATTAACACTGAAAAATAGAAGGTATAATACAACTGAATGACTTTCCAGAGGGTGCAAACCTTCACTGGTGGTTATGGGATCTGGTCTTACAATAAGAATTAATACCTATCTATCTGTCTTTCGGCCTGTTTGTCTGTCTGTCTATCTATCTACCTATATTATATTCTAAAGATTTAGTGTTTCCGAATGGGAGGAGATGCTTGCTTCATTACCTGTGCTTTTCTTAACAGCACTGGGGTTCAAAAACAGGCTTGGGAAAATGTTAGATTTGTGGCTGAAAAGAAAACACATTGGGGATGCTATCATGTAACAAAATGGTTTATTCCTGTCTTATAGTGTACTGCGGATTAATCAGGTCATCATGGATATGTTAATGAGAGGTCTGTCAAAGGCTAAGGATGGGGTTGTGGCAGCAGCAGAGAAAACTAAACAGGGAATGGCAGAGGCAGCAGGCAAGACAAAAGAAGGAATGCTTTATATGGGTAAGTGTAAGGCAAAGCATGATGGAAAAATCTCTTTCTCTTTTGCTCTCTCTAATATGTAATCTGACTTGATAAATTCCATTCACAGGTTGTCTATCTGTCTAGCAATCTAGCTATCTATCACATGTGAACAAAAATTGTCAAACTTTAAACAACCTCTTAATACATTCTAAATGCCAGGATGTGAAAGAATGGGAATTTTCAGTTAATCATCAGCAAAATAACATTTTGGTGGAAAATATGCAATTTAGATATATCATGTACATAGATGAAGTGTGTTGGTATGAGATATGTGGTACCATCATGACAGGGTAGCAGGGTACTGGTATTGCATAGCAATTCCTGATACAAAATGATAAGAGTGGGCTGGCATTTTAGCACAGCAGGGGGAGAACATCAGCCGTGACAGTGATTTGGGTTCCTGTCCTCAGCCTGTGTCATCATGTGTTATGTAACTGGATGAAGTGTGTTGGCATGAGAACTATATCATAGCAGGATGGAAAATAACTGGTATTGCACAGTAGTTCCTAATACAAAATTGTGGAATGTTCTGGCACATTAACACAGCAGCTGCAATCACCTGCCTGCTGGGCCAGTGACCTAGGTTCAAGTTTTTAACCTGTGTCATCATAGAGGTCTGTAGGAGGATAGTCTCCTCTTCCATGCTAGTGAGAGAGTCCTGCACCAGTCCCAGATTGTCTCTTGGGATTCCAGGCAGTGTACTGCAGTGCAGTGTGGTGGATGGACATGCAGAGCCATTGTGGGATTATTGAAATGGTTGGTACCACTTTGTTTCTTGATCCCTGGGAGAGGGAGGTGGGTAATGGTGAAAAGTCATGGAGTAGCTGGAATATGCCAAGGCCACAACCCCTTGCCAGCTTAGGCCTGTCTGGTTTCCTGCCCTGCCCCTACTCAGAGGAATTTGCCTCCATTGGCGTGGTCCTTGGTTCCTGAGGAAGGAGCTTGCCACGCAGCCTTTTCCTGGGGGAGCTTAGTCCTTCGAGACAGTACCAAGCAAAGAAGTTGATCAGGCTAAAAGCAGGAGTGAGTTGGGCAATGGATGATGGGGTGGAATGAGTTTACTCTCATGGGACCTGGTGCTGTTACAGTAGGTTGCAGCCAAAGTCTTTGCAGTGGTGGACAGCAGTTCAGCACAGTAAGTCATTGTGCCAGATTCCCCTTTCCCTCACAAAAGACAGAGACCATTGAATGTTGTTGTGCTCAGATTGGCAATTAATTTATTATATATCATAATTCCATTTTTATCTCATCATTTTTATTATTGTATCTTTCACCCATTGTATTTAGTTGCATCTATATATCAATCTTTGATCATCCCTCTTTCTTCCTCTTGTCGCACCCCGAAGTGAAAACCTGGGTGCCTTCTTCTTCTTCTTCTCCTTTCCTGTTAGGTAACGGTGAGAATTGAGACCGCTTTTCCTCTTTCAGCTTCTTCTTCTTTTCATCCTATTCCTTTTTCTTTTTCCCCCTTCCCTCCTTCCCCCCTCCTTTTCCCTTCATCTCTGCCATCCACCTTTGGCAGTCCGTTAACCATCCTACTGGACAATTCTGTCAGCCACTTCTGACAGACCTTTCACATCCACCTTCGCAGTCTGTTAACCATCCTACTGGACACTTCTGTCATCCACCTCTGACAGACCTACCATATAGTCCCTTTTGACTGTCTTCCCTCATGCTCTATAGTTTAAGGGTGGGTGGAGGATCAAAACTTCAGCAAAGTGGCTGAACCACTCCTGTGCTGCCCATTATGTACCTCCTTTAGCTCCTCCCCTCCTGTTGCCTGCCTCTTGTTCTGTCTCCTGTCCCTCCTTCCTTCCTTCCCCCTCCCCTCTGAGCACATCATCTTCAGGTACAAGGAAGGGTGCACCAGGACAACTTGGTCCTGCCCTTAAAGGGCAAACTCCATTGTCTGAGTCCCCCCTTTTCCCTCACAAAAAGACAGAGATCATTTAATGTTGTTGTGCTCAGATTGGCAATTAATTTATTATATATCATAATTCCATTTTTCATCTCATCATCTTTTATTATTGTATCTTTCACCATTGTATTTAATTGCATCCAAATATCAATGTCTGATCATCCCTCTTTCTTCCTCTTGTCACTCCCCCAGGTGAAAACCTGGGTGCCTTCTTCTTCTTCTCGTTTCCTGTTAGGTAATGGTGAGAACTGAGACCGCTTTTCCTCCTTCAGTTTCTTCTTCTTTTCATCCTATTCCTTTCTTTTCCCTCCCTCCCCCTTTTTCCCATTAGCAGTCTCCAGCTTGTGTTGGATGGCTGGCTTTCCCCTTCATATAGGGTATTGTTCTCCCACCACTTAGGGGACCTCCTCCCTTTTCTTTCTCCATTTTTTTTTTATATTCTATTTCCTGCATGTCTCTTCCATGCTTCTACAAATCCCCTTGTTTCTGTATTAAAATATCTATGTCTAAATCTGACAGGTGCATGCCATCTGACCTGTAAAAATCCTCTACCCACTCTTCCACCCCGCAGATTTTCTGGGTAGGAAGCAGTTGTGCCCATCTCATCCCACAGATGCCGCGTCAAACCAGCCTACATTTTTTCTCACCTCCTGGTACAGCTGTTTTCCACCAGCCTTTTTCTCAGCTCCCTTTTCCACCCAAATAAATGTTGGACAGACCGCAGATCATACTTCTGTGATCCTCCCTCTTCCTATAGCATTTAAGCAAAATAAGTATCTTATCTTATCTATGTTCTTAGCTCCCTTTTCTCATATCACACTTCTATGTCCCCCCCAATGTGGCTCTGTATCTGTAAAAACAAAACACAGGTGATACATTAGTCTCCACACTGCAGTGTTCGAATGTATCTCTTGTAACTGGCAGACCGCCAACACCCCTTCTCCAACATATTAGTCACCGTCTCACCTGCTGCTGCCCACTGTGAAGCAGCCCCTATCCGTAGGGAGTGAGATGAGTCATTGTATGGATCCCACAGGAATTGCATGCCTTTTTTTTTTTTATAAGCATGGTCGTGACTTGATAACTTGTGGCCTTCTTTCCATCTCCATGTACAGATAATCTCTCTGTCCTATTCCCATGCTCTGTGGCGTAAGCCTACAAAGCCTTTACTGGGCACACTGTGTCATCTATGTGAGCCTTCAGGGTTACCATACAACCTTGCCCCCTTGATCCGTCTTTGACCCCTTAATCATGATTTGTATCTCTTTCATCTCTCAACTTAGATCTTCCCATTCCAAAACCCCTTCTTTATCCTTACTGCCATGTCCCACAGCCTCGCTCACTCTCATGGCTCCTGCAAACATTACTAACTAGATCATGTGGAATAGCTGGGCCTCGGCTTCTGCTCTGCAGATTGCTGGTAAAACCCCTTTTAGTTTCACAAGCCACTGCTCCCTTATTGGTCTTCTACTGGCCCTCAGAGTCCATGGCGCCCATGAGCAGCACAACAGCAGTTCTGCTCCCTCTTGCCAATGTCCCAGATGTTCGTTGGTATGGGTGTTTTTTTCTCCTCTGTTGTAGGTGCCAGCCTCCGGAAACGATTCAGCTGCCGATGGGAAAGGCTGTCAGCCAGGATATTGTGTACCCCTCACGTGTTTTTGCTCTGAATGACATGTTCAGTTTCAAGGCCCTTAACACCAACTGTCTCAAGATCCCAAGACCATTTCTGACCTGGCTCCTCTGTTGTTTAAAACCTCTACCACTGCCTTGTTATCACACCAAAATGTCACCTTCTGATTCCAGCTCCTTCCCACCCCAGGGTGCAGGCCCAAATGGGCATGATCAACAGTGTGATGCTTTTTACTTTCCCGTCCCTCACCCAGTCTGCAGGCCATGGTTCTGTGAACCACCTGCCCCTCAAATAGCCTCCCATTCCTAAGCCCCCTGATGCATCTGTGTAGAGATCGGGGTCCGTGTTATAAACCCAGTCCTCCTGCCAAAAGGAACAGCCATTATAGGTGCTGAGGAACTCCTCCCACACCCTGAAATCTTCCTTAACTCCTTTCATCATCTCTACCCAGTGATGTGGTCTGGTGACTCCCACTGCAGCCCTTCCTAGCCTTTTGGTGAAAAGCCCTCCCTGGCCCCATTGCCCTGCATGCAAAGTTGCTCCTGCTTTAATTGCACTCTTCTTCTACTCATGTGCTTTCCCTCCCTCCTCCCACAATGAAACCCCTAATTCTCTGCATAAATCTTGGAAACTGGCCAGCATTCTTTCTGTCTCACTCTTTCCTCTGCCTATTAAAAGGAAATCAGCCAGATAGTGACTAACCATCTTGTAACCATTTTTTTCTTGAAATATCCACTGCAAGCAGTTGCTGAGTGCCTCAAACGTAGCACATGCTATGGAACATCCCATGGGCATTGCTTTGTCAAAGTAGTGCTGTCCCTCAATATTAAATCCCAACTGGTCCCAGTCTTCCCTCCTAACTGGAAGCAATCTGAAGGTGGACTCTATGTCTGTTTTTGCCATCCGATCATCAGACATTGCTCGGATGATCTGGACTGCTCCTTCTAGTGTGGCACAAGTCACTTTACTGTGTTCCTCGCTTATAAAATCATTCACCGAGTCCCCTTCTAGAAATGACAGGTGGTGAATCACCCTGTATTCTCCTGATGTTTTGGAAACCAGACCCAATTGAAATTCTCATATTATACAATGGGGATATCATGTATGCCCTTCCACTCTCCCACTGCCTTTTTCTTCTCTGTTTTCTGCCTTAAGATTTTTTCCTTCCCTTTTACTGAGCCGAGGTTGATCACTTCTCTCACTTGCCTCTGGCCTTCATACTGTAATGAAGAACCTGTCCGAAAACCTGTCTTGAGCATCTCTGCCACCTTTCTATCCAGATATCTTTCTAACCAGTCCACCCACACACCTATCTTGATGGGCATTCTTGCTTTTTGGAATCGATCCCCTGCCCTCTGTCTTTTCCATATTCTCCTTGCTGTTTTTTGGGGACCAGCCCCAATGGAGAAACTCTCATATTCTGCAGTGGAGGGGTAGCTTACAGCCCTTCTACTCTACCTGCTGCTTTTTACGTCTCTATCTTCTGTCTTAAAATGTCCTCCTTCCTTTAACTGAAACCAAATTGTTTGCCTCCTCGCTTGCCTCGGACCTTCACACTTTAAGGAAACTGGTCTCAAACCCTTTCTTAAGTGACCCCCACCTCCTTATCTGGATATTTTCTTAGCCACTTTTCCCACACTATCTTAATGGGTGTCCTTGCTGTTTGGAACTGATCTCCTGCCCTCTCCTCACTTCTACTATACCCACCCTCCCTGTCCCTTTTCCATTCCTTGTAGTTAATAATTCTGGTTCCCTTTACCTGTGTGCCCTCTACCTCTCCCCCTCTTTCAAGCTGGCCCTCTATAACCTTGCCCATCCTGAAAAAACTGTTGGCCTGTTCCTTGCCCCCCTGACCCTTGGATCCCTTGTGCCCATGCCATTCTGCATCTACTCGCTGGGTGTGTTCCCTACACTTTAAGCAAGTGTGCCGAAAACGGCATTGGGGCCAAGAGCAGGATGCCCTATTGTAACCCCAGCAACACCTCTGGGGTGCCCCACCCCTCTTCATCATCTCCCCTTGGGGCGTGGACTAGTCAGTTACATAATCTGTCCACAGAGCTGATTGTTTCGTATCCCATCTTACATCCCTGAACGTCGCCAACCTTTGCTGGAAGAACTCGTCATAGTATATCCACCCCACCCCTCCTTTCGCCTTTGCTCATTTTATTATCAGGAAATAAGTGATCAAAGGAATACCCAGCTCAGGTGTCCTTTACAGCACTATAGCTGAGTACGTGGAGAAACCTACAAACCACCCATCCCAAGTCTTTCCTTTGGTAAATTTGTCCTCCTCTTTCTTGCCCAACAAAACCACTGCTGCAGCCATTTCGCTCTTACCAATGTTCTCCGCTTCCTCATATTTTGCTGCTGCATCATGGCTCACTAGTGCAAATATGTCACGTACTCCCCTTCCATATTTTTTCTTTCAGTGCCCAGTGGTGCATGCTCCCTATTTTCATTCCCAGGCTTCCTATCTCCTTGTTCCTTTTCTGATTTCTCCAGCCCTTTCTCTTCCCCTTTGTGCCGCTGTATCTGACCTAATCTCCGCCAGTGCAGTTCCATCTGACCCAACCCCCTGTCGCAGTGCAGAAATAATTTGACATATGTACTCTTTTATGCTTTCTCCTACTGCCCCAGTACATTACCTGTGGCCTTTCTAGCTTCTTGTGCCCTGCCATCCTCAGGATGCCCTTTATTGTCCCTGTGGTGGCATGGCTGGTTGTACTATTGGCTGCAGAAGGACTACTGTGCTCGAGGGTCGGTCTGGGTTCCACTGGGAGACCACCACCTGGTCTTGGGAGGTACTGATGGACCAGGGACATGGGCTCTGGCGATACTGGGCTAGCTGCTCTGGGAGGTACCACCATTGGTGGCTGCACCCTGTCGGGGCTGTTGGCCTCCTACTTTCCTCTTCCCCTGGCCCCTTTTCCCTTCCCCGCTTTCCGCTTCTCCCCGGATCTCCCCAGCTCCTCTCCTTCCACCAACTGCCACATTCTGTTGGCCTTCTCTGTGAGCTCCACTATAGCCTTGTAGGCATCTTCTTTTGATGGTTTGTTCTTTTTGGTGCCATTTTCTTTGCACTTTTCTGTGGAGGCTATAGAGACAACTGACCAAAACCAAGAAAGTTGAAAAGTTTCCATTAATCATCTGCCTGAAATAACTTTGCATTTTTGGCCTTCCCCACTTCTAGTTAGTTTATATGCTCTTATGCAATATGTATTTATTTCACCCGTATTTATTTAATTTTCTCTGTATATAATTTTTTATTATTATTTTTTTTATATATATATATATATATATATACTGCCTCTTTAAATGTCCCCCCGGCACTCGTATGTGTCTCCACCCGCGCCTCATCCTTGTTGTACCACCCCTCCTTGCTGGGGTATATGTGCCCTCCTGCCTGTGCAACTTATCTAGAGATGCCGTGTTCCCCGTAGGCCTCCCCCGGGCCTTGCTGCCCCCTTCCTGCCAGGCCTTGTGGCCTTGTGTCATGACGTCAGATGCCGAGTGTCTGGCGTTGCTCCACTTGGCCTTCTAGGCCTCACATTCTCCCCCTCCTGTGCCCAAAAAGAGGGGCCCCTGGTCCCTGTAGGTTTCCCCTGGGCCTTGCTGCCCCACTTCCCACCAGGCCTTGTGATATCCCGCTCCGGGTGTCTTTCGTCATTCCATGTGGCCATCTAGGCCTAACATTCTCCCCTTATGTGCCAAAAAAAAAAAGACTGCTTGCCTCACCTCATGGCCCTCTAGGCCTCCTCAGTGTCCCTCTCACTGATTTGGTGGTGATAGAGCCAAACGCCTGGTCATCCCTTTTTTCTCCTCCCCTGACACATTCTCACTCCCCCAGAACATCCCCAAGCTTGATCCCTCCTGATGCACGGCTCAGCTGTGGCGTCTGACCTCATGCCACGTGGTCGTCCAATGCTTTTGTACCACTAGCCCCACTTGACTAGGCCCTTGCACAGATGCCAATGATTAGCTGCCTCCTATTCGCCCAGCCTAAACATGCCTGGCAGACCCACGGAGTCACCCCCTCCCCCTTATCGCCGCTCTCCCTTTTGCTTTGCTTCTGAAGGCCCCCTTGTGGCCCACCCCTCCCATGTGAAACTGTTTGTCTCGCGGCCTTCCCCACGGCGTGTGACATCATGTCATGTGGCTGTCAGCATTGGCTCCATGCTATCCATTTTGCCAGGCCGCTCCAAAGCGTTCTATGTGCTTTTAGCGAACCAACCCAGTGCCAGCCCTTCCAAGCCAGCACTTGTGCTGTATACCTTGTCCCTCCCCTCCTGATCTCTTGTTCACTCCCAGACCCGCGCTCTTACCCAGCTTGACTGCATGGGACCATGCGGGATCCAATACCATCGCCTGCTGTCTCCTCCGTGGGTGTAGCCAGGCATACTCTAAGTACTCCATGGTGTGCAATTTTATTTAAGGGGGGTAGCAAATAGGCTCTGAACTGCTTCCTTTTTCCATGAAAACTAACAAAAAATGCTGAACAACTTTCTGTAATTTTATTCCTAGGAATCGAAAGCAGAAGGACTGGTCGCTAATACTGTCTTTGCATCCCAAGGACAATACAACTTACAGGCTCTGGGCTGGTATGTGGTGTCTTAGGGAACAATGCATGGCATTGTATTTACCATGCATGGCAACAACCGTTGTCATGAGATACAAAGTTGTATTTATTGTGCCAAATGAGGCAACAAACACGGTCCTGGTGTACATTTGTATATTGTCTGGCTACACCCCTATGGGGGTAGCACACCCTAACGGGGGGGAAGGGTAGCAGTGAGTCCACTTGGTGTGCAGATCTGAAATCCCTGGCTACACCCCTGCCTCCTCACTGAAGACATTTCGATCCTGTGCCACAATACTTGCTCAGCTTCCACTGCTCGCTCTACCCCATATCATGCTCTTTGGCTGTTTCCTACTCTAGGCCTCTGCCGGCCAAACGCCACTGCATGCAGCTCAATTTCTCACAGCACTAAGCAGCAAAATTCATTATGCTTCCTCTGGGCAAAGCTAACCCTCAACAACCTCTCTGTTTAGTGCTTCACAGTCTGCTCCCTATCAAGCCCTACTATCGCTGTATATTGCAACTGTCCACAAACCAAACACATTTTTTTTTTAATATGGTTTCCTGTCCCTCTTGAGTTAAGCAGCTTTTCTTACCCATTGCTGGCCACCTATTGTTTTATTATGCATTCAAGAAAAACTGTTTTACATCTCTAAACCACCATAGTTTGTTTTTCTTACCTCTTTATTCCTGGTGTACAGACCTTCCTCAATTAATATGCCAATCCGACGTGCTGTAGTTTCAGTATAGATCAAAACTTCAGCAAAAGTGGCTGAACCACTCCTGTGCTGCCCATTATGAACCTCCTTTAGCCCCTCCCCCTTCCTGCTGCCTGCCTATTGTTCTGTCTCCCTGTCCCTCCCCTTCCTTCCCTTCCCCCCTCCCTCTCTGAGCACACCATCTTCAGGTAAAGGGAAGGGGTACACCAGGACAAGTTGGTCTGCCCCTTAAAGGGCAAACTCCATTAATGGAGGGCCCATGTTCCAGCCTTAGGGGGAAGAAAACTTTGTGCATCCATAAAATTGGGTAGACAAATTGTGGAGTGCCACAAAATGTGGTTTATAGATTGACTGCAGTTTGCTTTGCAATTCAGTTGTCACACAGGGTGAAATGTCACCTAATCCTGTGTGAAAAACTATACAGTGAAAACAGCTAGCAAGGAAAACAACATTTTCTGTAATTTTTTTATTTTTTTATTTTCCTCTTTATGCCCCTACCTTTCGTCTGCCTTTCTGCTCTGGTCACGGACCCTGGAGCCCGACCACTGGACATCGGCAAATCCCCCTGGTCATCCCTGGCTTACCCCCCAGAGGAGCCGGGCCGCGGTGCCGACCCCTTATCGGCCTGCGGAACTGTAACTGGTTAGGGGGCGGCTCCGTGGCCAATCAGGCAATCCTGGGCAGAGCGTCATTTAGGCAGCTCAGGCAGGAGTTTTATCCCCTATACTTCCCCTCCCTCGAGGAGGCAGGGGACGTGCAATGGCGCCAGAGTCCGCCCGCCCTGCACCGCCCCTCCCTCACCACAGGCCGGCAGCGTGAGTCTCCCAGCCTCCGCTGAACCCTCATTGCTCCGGACCTGGCCGGGACCTCCCGGAGAAGAGGCTGCCTGCGAGCGCTCAGTCCTTCTCCCAGCAACCCTCTGGCGACCCGGATCCGTTCGAACCTGGGTCGCGGCGTTGCAAGCGGAAATCCAACCGCTGCGCCGGGCGGGCAGCCACATTTTCTGTTAGTGCCACTGATACTGGGGTCAGGTTCACTCCTAGTTGTTCTTCCGCAGTCCCCTTTGCCATTCCCTAGTCCCCCAGCCAGGATGCCTACCGTACTCATCTGCCTGCCACTAGACTCCTCCTAACCTCCATAGTTCCTCCCTCAAACTAGCCAGTTGTCTGCAGACCATATACCTCCCCATCCTCCAAGCCCAGTCCAGGATCATGGCGGACCCACACCGTGTATACCCTACCACCCTTCCAAAGATGCCCGCACTATTGACATGTGGCACCTGCCCCATTTTGGCTCCCATCTTACGTTACAGGCTCTTACTCCCAGGTTCTGTGCCCTACTACAACGGTTAGGCCCCTATTTACTCAAATTTCTGTCCACCCCCCACACTAGTCCCCATACCTTGCCTTGCAGACCGGGTTAATTCAGTCTCAAATCTTATCCATCAGATACTGTATTACTGTAGCAATCATACAGCCTCCATGTCCGTTTTTCACCCCTCAGCTACCATACTTTTTGTTCTCTGCTCTCATATAGTTTCACTTAGTCCAGTTAGAAATCCTATTGCACTCCAAGTATTACTCACCTAAGTTAGAGAAATAAACAGAAGAATAAACAGAACAACTAAGTCTGTATTATTACAGCAATCCTAAAGTATCCAATCATTGCTTTCTCTCCACTCCAGAGACCCTGCTGTAATATAGGACCACAGAGGAGTCTGGGAGGTAGGGTGGGCAACTCTAAAGTCCCGGCAGAGCTCCATTGAGCTCGCTCACTCCCCCTTTCTCACCCGCTTGTTCTGTTTCTCCCGGCGCTGCAGGCTGCCCATTTGTACTGGGCTCCTGCCTGTGTTGGCACCTTTTTCTGCCCACAAAGAAATCCGCAGCAGTCCAGACAGAACTCCGTTGAGCTTGCTCACTCCTCTTCTCTCACTCACTTGTTCCATTTCTCCCGGCACTGCAGGCTGCCCTTTTGTACTGGGCTCCTGCCTGTGTTGGCATCTTTTTCTGCCAACAAAGAAATCCGCAGTAGTCCAGACAGAACTCCATTGAGCTTGCTCACTCCCCCTCTCTCACTCGCTCATTCTGTTTCTCCCGGTGCTGCAGGCTGCCCTTTTGTACTGGACTCCTGCCTGCATTGGCGCCTTTTTCTGCCCACAAAGAAATCTGCCACAGTCCCAATAGAGCTCTGTTGAGCTTGCTCACTTCCCTTCTCTCACTCACTCATTCTGTTTCTCCTGGAACTGCAGGCTGCTCTTTTGTATTGGGCCCTGCCATGCTGACACCTTTTCTGTCCACAAAAAATCTGCAGCAGTCCAACAGAGCTCCCGTTGAGCTCGCTCCTCCCCTCCCTCACTCACTCATTCTGTTTCTCCTGGCACTGCAGGCTGCCCCTTTGTACTGGGCTCCTGTCTCAGCTGGACCATTTTCTGCCCACAAAGAAATCTGCAGCAGTCCTGACAGAGCTTCGTTGAGCTCGCTCACTCCCCCTCTCACTCACTCGTTCTGTTTCTCCTGGCACTGCAGGCTGCCTTTGTAGTTGGCTCCTGCCTGCATTGGCACCTTTTCTGCCCACAGAGAAATCTGCAGCAGTTCGAGAGCTCCTTTGAGGTTACTCACTCCCTCTCTTACTCGCTCATTTTGTGTCTCTCAGCACTGCCCTTTTGCACTGGGCCCCTGCCTGCATTGATGCCTTTTTCTGCTCACAAAGAAATCTGCAGCAGTCCCAACAGAGCTCCGTTGAGCTCACTCACTCCCCCTGTCTCACTCGCTCATTCTGTTTCTCCTGGCGCAGCAGGCTGCCCTTTTGTACTGGGCTCCTGCCTGCGTTGGTGCCATTTTCTGCCCACAAAGAAATCTGCAGCAGTCATGACAGAGCTCCGTTGAGCTTGGTCATTCCTCCTCTCTCTCTTGCATGATCTTAATCTGTCCCAAAGACTGATTTCCCAAAGGGACTGCGCTATTCTGCACCGGAAGCGTGAAAACACATTTTGGCCAGGATGTGAAAAATGACAGCTGTAATGTTCATAAGGAGGTGTGAAAAAATGCCAGTGTTGAAAATCTGGTGTGAAAATATTACTAATTTGCGAAGTTACAAGGGTGCGTGGAAACTGCGCAATGCACACTCATAACACAGTCATTTTATGGACTGTCATCACAAAATTTTCAACATAGGGATTTTGGATCTCTGCTCATAAACAGTGTCATTGTGATTTTCTTAATGTGTCCTGAACACTGATTTCCCACAGCAACTGTGCTATTCTGTGCCAAGTGAGAAAACACATTTCAGCCAGGATGTGAAAAATGACAGCTGTACTGATCATAAGGAGGTGTGGAAAAATGCCAGTGTTGAAAATCTGAAGTAAATATTGCAGATTTGTGAAGTTACGGTGTGCATAACAGCTTGCATGGCATGCCTTTCAGTAAAACAGTAATTTTTGATTTTTCCACCAAATTTGCAACATAGGCTTTTGAGAGCCCACCTCATGATGACCACAAAATCACCTTTCGGACTGAATAACGCCATGACAGTGGCTGAATTCATGAGGAGGTGTCCCAATAACCCCATGTTGAAAATTTGCTGCCAAAATTCCCAAAAAATACCCGCGTATATGCACCAAAGTTGAAAACTACTTTTATGCCATTATACAGCTTACTGGCATTTCTTCAGTTCGCAGTCAGCTTTGAAAAGTGCAGACGTGTCCGGTCCACGAAGATCGTCAGCGCTGGGCTCTGGAGTAAAGTATGGGATGAGGGGTGTGTGAGGAGGCAGGTGCAGAGGGTGGGTGCACATTGGGGCAGGGCCATGGACTCTCCGAGGGACCGTTTTCTTGTTTACAGGATTAAAAAAACATTGTGGGACTGTTTTTTTTTTTCTTCAGGGACATTTGGCATGCTGGGGTGGGCTTCCAGCGTGCCACCTGAGTGGTTTAGGGGGGCTGTAGCTAGCAGGGGATTGGGCACCCCTGTCGGCACATACAGGGGGGAAGAGCCGAGGGGGATTGGGCACCCCCTTGGCATACAACAAATTGTGGGGGGTCATTATGCTGATGGAGAGTGGCCCCCATTGGCAAATTTAACGGGGGAGACTGATGCATGGGGATTGGGCTCCCATTGACAAATTCTAACAGGGGAGACTGAAGCTGACAGTGATTGGGCCCCACATCAGCAAATTTAATGGAGGGGGGAGACTGAAGCTGATGGGTATTGGGCCCCCCATTGGCAAAGAAAGACTTGGTGAGGAGCGCATGAAGCCAAGGAGGATTGGGCACCCCCTCGACAAACAACAAATGAGGGAAGGGGAGTTACAGTGTGCTGACAGGGAGTGGGCTCCCCCGTCGGCAAATTACTGGGCCTGGGGCGGCATAAGGCTGTCAAGGTACACCCTGCAATGACGGGTCGCTCCCTCATTGCAGCGGAATGGCTGACGCTGCAGTGATGATGCGGCCCATGATTGCAGCGGCCAAAACCTTTCAAGGTGGTGGCACGCTGGCTGAACTAGTATCAACAGCAGCGTGCCACTGCATTGAAGAAAGCGGGCCAAGCCTCAAAAGGCACCAGGGGCATTGGCCAAAACAGTGCCCTGCCTCCACAACCTGTTTCTGCAGCAAGTTGCCACAACATGTTTCTTCGCATGCGTGCAAGCAAACACAAAGGTGGCTAATGTAAAGTTCAGCATTGAATAAACGGACAAGTTTAGTGTACAATACAGAATATTAGATGGTGCAAGGTACATTTAAAACCTTGCAAGCATTTATAATGGCAAAAAGTAATAAGTCTAGTGTAATAACTCTGAATATCAGCTAGTGCAAAGTACAAATGTAACCCACCACAAGGTTATACCTTTAAGGCTCCCTTGCACTCACATATCCAAGGCACCAGCCACCACCAATGGAAATGATGCATCAGCCCTCTTGAATGGACTTAAACTTTCCTGTTCATTGCTCTGAGTTAACTGGACATGAAGGCATGCCTGTGCAGGAATAATTTGGGGTGTAAAACCTTGTTTAAATTCCATGTTGTGGGTAAATAAGGACTTTTGTAATAGAATTACTTTTGGACTACACTTTGGTGGCCATCATTGTCACCTCTAACCCAAGCTGGTATGGTGGCAGGATCAGAGGGTGACTGATCGACCAGTCAGGCTCCGATCGCTTGAAGAAAGTGCCTCACAGGCTTGTGGGCTTTCAGTGGACCTCATTTATTCAAGCACCTTTGCAACCACCAATTGCCAGTTGAGTGACAGATCTCCAGGATGGAGTGCCTTGCTTGACTGCTCAGACAACAAACAAGAGCTGCCACTCTCCACTGACCAGCTAGGGCAGATCTTGAACCAGCTCAATCTTCTGGAGGTCTGCGGGATACCAAAAACAAAACAAAAAGACTAGTGACTCTGTGTGTTGAGAGAGACAGCTGGAGTGGCTGCATCACAGAAGCAGATTGTGCATCTGCCAGAGAGAGAAAGAGAGAGGAGAAAACAGAGAAGCAGAATTCCTGCTGCTGAGAAAAGGAAGTAATCACGTGCTGAGCATCACACAAAAGTGAAGATGAAAGCAGCAGAAACTGAAAGGCTTTGTCTGTGATGCAGTCAGAGACTGAACAGAAAAAGTTGGTAACACAGCCCAGTACTGGTTATTCCCACCCCTCAGTAATGGATGCTGGTATGCACTGGGGGATGGGGAGGGTAAATAGACTCAGGTATTCACAGGAGCTGCCCTGTGCAACAGAGATTTGGTAACTAAATGCTGGAGTTAAGAGATACCTGATTTGCATTAGAGGGCCAGCTAGTGTACCTACTGACATTGGACTCTGTCACAGTTGGGATAGAGAGAAAAAAAAAGCTACAGAGGGACTCATTGCAAATTGTGTCATCACCCCTGCACATCAAGGGAGATCACCTGGTCTGAGATACTCTAGCTGGGAAGCATTTAATGGACTATGCTATCTAAATAGGATTTACAAACACCTCACTGAGCATTTGGATTTGGGATTCATTTTTCAAAGCATTGCTAACCTTTTTGTTTAGTGCACCCCTGCCAGACAACTACATGAAACTTTATCTGGCCTACACTATTCCACAGCCGGGTACCCAGTGAAGCACTGGAAGTTCCTTATCAGTACACACGGTTAACAGTGGTACCACTGGGAAGAAGGTCAGTGTCCCAAGTACAGGTGGGCTGGAGAGTAGCCACAGTACTGTGCATGCATGGTGTGGGGTGGGCATGGTTGTAGGCTAAGCCTCAAGAGCAGGTACATGAAGCACAGTGTAGAAAGATAGTATTTTGACTGCACCTAGGAGGGCACAAAAGATTCAGCCAAGAAAAGGCTATACTGGACTACTTCATTGCTGCTAACCCCCTTTTGCTTGGGGCCTCAGGCTGACCCTAATAATGATCCTGTTGTTTTGTTTCTGATGACCTGACTGTGCATATTATTACTTAATTCAGAGTACAAGTGCATATTTTGTGGGGACTGTGATTGTACTGAACTTGTTCACAGGTGGGGTAACCCTGTGGGGAGGTAGGTAGGTACAGTATCCCAGGAGATTGTGCCATACTTACACCAGACCCACATTAATCTTTCTCTGAGGAAAGGCACTGTGATATTTCACTCTAAACCTTGGCTAGGATCCCCAGTCAGGAGTTTAAAGGACCCAATCTGCAACTTTGTTGAGCCAATAAGGCAAGGAAACCACCATATGACCCACAGCAACCTGGTGGGATTGTAAACAGGGAGTGCCACAGGTGCAGGAGACACCTCCATGTAGCAGGCTTACACTAACATATGCAAAAGTACAAAACATTACAGTGCTAATGTTAATGAACCATTAAATAATTTAAGTACCGAAGACATTAAAGTGGTGGTACAAATCTGCAAAAAATTACAGTGTGAATGGTAAGAAATCATTAATAAAGTAGGACAGTGTGTGGGTTGCAGTGGTGGCCAGAGAAAAGTAAGGCACCAGCCAGAGCTTGTGTGAGTGGTTTACTGTAGGGGCAGAAAAGGAAAAAATGAGCCAGTAGCAGTGGTTTAAAAGAGGAAAGCTAGGAATAGAAACAAATAGGGTAAGAAAGATCGCTCCAGAAAGTAAGAAGGTGGACAGTAAAGGAGGACTGACCAGTTGAGGTTTTGCAGCAAGAGACATGGGAAGAGTGAATATTAGAAGAGTGAAAGGAGTAAGATGATGGGATGAAGGGGGTGCAGAGAGAAGAAAGGTAGAAGCGGGTGATAGCAAGCTAATATTCAGCTAGGAAAGAGGAGCCAACAGAAGCCATAAAAAAGGGGATCCAGTCTGGCCAGGGCAGATTTGAAGGAAGCACTGTAAACCACATCCATGTACTCAAACATCAGCAAGATCATCTTGAAGATAACCTCAAGGTGATCCTGGTGTGACAGGCAGAATTTATTGTGGTACAGCATGCCTAGTTTGGTGTGGCTTATTTTATGTATGGCCTCGAAGTGGGTGGAGAAACTAAGATGCTGGTCCATCCACACACCAGTACACTTATGTGAGATACAGCTTCAAGTGGGGTACCATTTAGAGTCCTGAAGACTGGTGTGCTGAAGCCTAGATACCCTCTGCTTTGTTCCAAAGGTCATAGACAGACCTTTTGTTACTGAATGTTAGCTTTAGTGTAACCAGCATTGGGCACTGTTAAAATCCTGCTGAAGTGAAAATTCCAGCTCAGGGACCATGGCCATGGAAGCAAAGAATACCGTGGCATTCGTGTACATGTGGATGTAAATTTAAGCAATAATGCGCAACGGGATATCATATATAATGAAATATCATCTTGCCTTGGGTATGCTGTAAGGCATGAGGATACCTGAGTTCCTTCAGCCACCAAGAAAGTGACAATATCACATGATATACCACACACGTGAGTGTATTATTACACATATAAAATAGCCCCCATGGAATTTGGATATTGCTGATCTTAGTATATAGTTCTAACCATTATGATATACTGAGATATCATCATGGGCAAAAGACAGATTCAACCAAATAGCTTTCAGGATTTCTCTTATCTATTTAATAATCCTTATTACTACAGTACATAAATCTGAGATTGAATTTTTGTTTTCTTGAGAGTTGGTATGAAAAAGTTTTTTTTGGGGGGGAGGGGTTACTTTGGGCCTTAGGTATCATGAGGTATTCCTAGATGGCCTTGAACTTGACATCCATTAGTAGAATGGAAGCCTATATGTGTTTGACAATTAATAGAGGATGTAGTCAAGTGATAGTTAGAGCTGTTGTTCTCACCAATGGAGACCAAAATTTAAACTGATCCTTGATTTACCTCATAAGTGAAATTGGAGGCACAGTGGCCTCAGCTCTGTTGGTAAGAGTTCCTGTCACAAGCCAAACACTCACAGCAGAAAAGCTAAACCAAGACACTGCATTGAATGAGCATGGAGACTAAATTACCTTCTTTCCTTAGGGTGGTGCTACATACAGGATAATACTGCAAGGCATTGGCAGATCAATGTTGGGGAGCCCGTCCTGCTCCTAACCGTCCTTTTCCAAAACTGTGGATAAGTGGAAGGCTTCCGTTTTCAGTGTCTTTATTCTCTCACTTTTCAGAAGTATTACATCTGAAAGTCCAAAAAGGAAAAAGGATTAAACCACTACATACACTGTGCCCTAATGTCTGATTTCTCAAGGCTGTCCACTTCTTGACAGTGAGGAGTCAGCAACCCTAGCCCCCAGCAAATTATGTGATGAAAACAGCATTCTGTACATTGTGCATGAATGTATGTATATGATGCAGTGGCTACAACTCCTAAACAAGATTTGGCTTGAGCCGATAGGGCTGCAGCCAAGGAATGTGGGGTAAAATATTGAAAATTACCAAAGTTACAAGCTCGTGTTAGCAAAATGTAATATAGGCTCATAAATTTGTTGTTTTGCAATATCTGTACACCAAGGCCCAGATATTCAGAAATGTGCCAAATCCCGGCACAAGTCCAGCGCAGCACAAATCCAATGTGCCATGGTGCAACAGGAGCCATATTCAGAGGCTGCGCAGGCCGAACTGCACTGGCGCAACCCAGCTGAATATGGCAGAGTTGAGCCATGGCGCAAACAGAGTTGCGCCATGGTGCAAACAGAGGTGCTCCAGCACACCCATGGCAGCAGAGCAGCAGAGCAACAGAGGCGGCAAGGCACAGCTAACAGACCCAGGTACAGGGCCATGCAGCACAATGACATGCCACAGGAGGCCTCCACCAGCAGGGCACACAAAGACACCCAACACTGGACCCCAGAATACAACAGTGGCATGGATAGCAGGTGATAGGAGGTACCAATGGCCAATGGAGTGCCACCAAGGGAGCCCCGCCCGGCAGGCTGCTGGCTGTGCCCCACCCCCCTGAGACCATAGTAGGCCACACCCAGGACCATGCAGCCAAGCACGCACACACCACACAGACACACAGGGAGCCCACCCAGTGGGCACCGAACAGGCAGGGTGGAAGGCCGTGTGACAGACCACATGGGACAGGCCACACAATGCCAGACAGAGGACCCCAACACAGTGTGCAGACAGTACCCGACCTGTGACCATGGCCGTGCACCACCACCATGCACACACCCACCACACACCCTGACTGTCATCCCATGGGCACCCCAATGCACAGCCACCAACCCAAGGGATAGACACCACCACCACAGTGGGACAGACCACAGCACACAGCAGGGAACCGCAGCAGCACAACATGTGCAATTCATGCACACAACACGGACGGACACTGGGCTACTGCAGCATGGCTCTTCACAGCACCTGCAAAGCAGACACAGACACAGGCAGGTATGCCAGACAATATGTATGTATGGCACAACTATGTACAGAAACAGCAGGGGCTGGGGAAGGGTAGGGACAGCGAGGGATGGGGACAGGGAACAAGGACTGTACAGTGGGGGGACTGTGGGAAAGGTTCAACAGGGAAACAGGGCAATCCTAGTGATGGCCCCAGCCATCCACCTTAGCATGCCATCCATCTCTCCTCTCCACCACCAGCATGCCCCGCATGGTCACCACCACCCATGTATGCCCGAGACCATGAGCAAGCTCTGCCCCATGAGCCAGATCAGCATCTGGTGCGCCAGTGTCCGCACTGGACACTAGACACCTATGGCAAGGGACAGGACAGGTGCTCAGTGCAATGGCCCAAAGAACCATGCCAACCCACACTGCACATGTGCACAATAGGGAACACACCATCATGTGCGATGAGCACATTGCCGGTCCTGCGCAGCTTGCGCAGTACCAATACATCGCGCTGTCCATGCATCCCGTGTGAGTGACACCATGTCAGTGCAGTGCAGGCCCAAGCACTGCGCATGCATGGGCATTGTGCTGCTGCTTGCTCCGGTGCAATAACATTGCGCATGGCATAGTATCTCAATATTCAGACACTGCATGCAAATGAGCTCATCAGCAAATGCGTGGTGCAGTGGGGTGCATTAACATATCGTTACCATTGCGCCCAACCCCATTTGCATGCATTGCACCACATAAGCACCACCGAACAGCACAGGCCATGTACCGGTATTGCAACCTTGCTAGGTGTGGTGGATGCCGCAGCAGCACACTGGGGGCAGACAGCACTGCAGGGTGGGACAGACCAGGGTGATGCTGCCAGGACCTCAGCGGGTGTGCGCTGTCACCTGTGTGGAGTTAGCACTCTGCAATGCTGTGTTGTGCCCCTTGCCTGTCCCTAGCACCCATGCCACCATGCACACCCTGCCCACCCCCATCCCCAGGTCTGTGCTGCCCATCACACCCAGCCCATGCCACATACACCTACTAGGTGGCCTGTGGGGTCATCCCCATGTTCATATCCATGGCACAGCACAGGGCTGTGCCAAATGAAGGTGTCCTGTGCACTCCCATGGTGTGTGGCGCAGACATTGGTGATGCACCCCATGGCATTGCACACCACCTGGCAGTTGATGCTTGGGTGCCCTTCCTGTTGCTATGCACCATTCCCACAGGGCCAGGTGGCATGCGGTTGCTCATGTGGGTGCAGTCACTGGCCCCACTCATGCCAGGCATGCATGCCACCATGTGGCTGTCCTGCATCAGTGCTGTACACTCCACCTGTGTGCTGGGGAAATGGCTACATACCACAGCATGTGGCAGCAGAGCAATGAGGACCTGTGTGGGGAGGCGGGCTGTGGTCACCTGGATGATGCCCATGGTGTCTCCTGTTGGTCCTTGGATGGTGCCCGGTGTAAGCAGGCATGTGCGGTGGTCACCGTCATCTCCACAGACATGGTGTGGCTCCATCTGGTGGGTTCCTGCAGCTCCTTATTGCACAGCTCACAAGGCTGCCTCAGCATGGCCTGTTCAGGCGGTACCAGTCCACGATCTCGGTGTCACTATATTTCCCAACGGTGCTGTGGGCACGGTACCACCTGTGTCAGGCATGCCACTGCCTGGCCCTTCGTTGGCCATGTAGCTGTTCCTCCTGCTGCCTGACACCCCTCATTACTGCCCTCATCAGGACGGGCACACTTTCCATGTGTCCTGCTGTCCACTGTCCCCTGGGTGGATGGCTGCTGGCTGTGTGCCATCCTGGTACACAGGCTTTGTGTGTGTATGTATGTGTGTCTCTCTCTCTCTGCCCCCTCTCCCATGCCACCTCTCTGTCCCTCTACCACTGTGTCTGGTCATGTGTCTGGTCATGTGTCTGTCTGTCTATCTGCATCTCTCCCTCTCACTCCTGGCGCAACTGCTGTCTGTGTGTTTGCGCCCTGTTTTACTAGGAACAAGTCTGTTCAGAGCAACTTCGATTTGCTCCACACTTACGCCATGGTTGCATGGCTGAATATGCCACTGTGCTGGATATTCATGGAAACCCCCACTTGCGCTACATACATTATAGTTGCGCATTGGTGCAATTGAATTTGTGCTGCGCACTGGCTCCCACTGAATATGGCTTCTCGGCCCAGTTCCGCAATTGCACTGGTGCAGCTCAGTTGCTCCATGTGCAACTGCTCTGAATATCTGGGCCCCAATTTTCAACACAGCCTTGTTATGACCCTGCCTCATGAGGAAGGGCAGAGCAAATGTTCAGCTCTTTCCCAAAAGGTGATTTCACACAGGGACTGCAAAATCAACTTTCAGGACACAAAAATTTTGGGAGGAGTTGAAAAATGACAGCTGTCACATTCATGAGCTGCTGTAAAGAAATGGCTATGTTGAAAATTTGGGCTAAAAATATTAAATATTACCAAACTTGCGAAACTGTGTTTGCAAAATTCAACATAGCCTCATCAGTTTTTTTAAATATTTTGACACCAAATTTAGAACATAGTCTTCTTATGACCCCACCTCATAAACAATGGCAGAGAAAATTTTCAACTCCTTTCCTAAAGGTGATTTCATGCAGGGACCACAGAATCAATTTTGAGGATGTAAAAAAAATATTTTGACCAGGATTTGAAAAATGACAGCTGTCACATTCATGAGGTGTTGTAAAGATATGGCTAAGTTGTAAATTTGGAGTAAAAATATTGACAATTATGAAAGTTAGCAAGCCTGCATTCACAAACTGCAATGTAGGATCATAACTTTGTTGTTTTTTAATATTTTTACACTGAATGTCCCACATAGCCTTCTTATGAGCCCACCTCATGAACAAGGGCAGTGAAAATTTTAAGCTCCTGCCCGAACAGTGATTTTGTGCCAGAACCGCCAAATCACCTTTTAGGACAGATTTTCCTAATGTCAATGCAATTGTTCATGAGACAGGGTCCTAAAGAAGGCATGTTGAAAATTTGGGCCAAAAATATGCAAAATGGCCAAGTTATGCCACTAAGTTCAAAACACCATTGAAATACATTGAACCACATACCTATTTCTTCAGTTCACAGTCCAGCTTTGAAGAGTAAAGCGTGTCTGCAGTCCAAAGAGGATTATGGCGTTGGATCCCCAATGGGTAAGTACTGTAGGGCTTGGGGTGCAGGGTGGTGGATACTGAGTGGGAGGGTCAGGTAGGGGGACGGAATGGCCGCAAAGGCATCGATGGATGGTTTTCTTTTTGCAGGGTTTAAAAAAAGGGAAAAAGAAGAGGATACCGGATGGCGACTCTGGGGCATTGGGCATTCCCAGTGTCACCCTTTTGTTTCTGGGGTGGGGGGTGCTGAGAGAGAAGGTTGGATGGGGAATATGAATATAAAAGAAGATTCTAGATGGAGACACTGGGGACTGGGTACCCCAGTGTTATCTTATGCTTTAGGGGTGTGGGTGGGCACAAGAGGGAGGGCCGGGTGGGAATAAAAAAAAAACACGGTGGCATCCTGATCACAACACTGGGGGATTGGGCACCCCCAGTGTCAGTGCTATGTTTCTGAGGGGGGGTGGTGAGTGCTGAGAGGGATTTTCGAGTGGGGGAATATCTGCAATTTAAAAAAAAAATGGCTGTCATAGCAGAACATGGCAAACTCTTCTGTGTCCAAGATGGTCGCCACACTCTACTGTGCATGCACTAGTAGTTGCGCATGTGCAGTAGAGTATGACGGCCATCTTGGACACTGCGGAGTGTGCCGTGTTCTGTTGCGACCACTGTTTCTTTTTTTTAATTAAAGATATCCCCCATCTGACCCTATCTCTCAGCACTCACCACCCCCCTCAGAAACATAACAGTGACACTGGGAATGCCCAATCCTCCAGTGTCACAATCAGGATGCCACCTTGTTTTTTTCTTATATTTCCCACCCGGCCCCTCCCAGTCACACCCACCACCCCACACACCCCCAGAAACATAAGAGTGACCCCGAGGGTGCCCAGTCCCCCAGTGTTGCGATCAGGACATTGGCATTTTTTTAAAGTAAAAAATAGTGCAGTGGGAGCAGAGTGGTCCACGGATGCAGAGGCGACTATGGTGCAACTCCAATATGTTAATCAGTCAGAAGCAGTGGGGGAGTCCTTTTCTTATAGCAAGAGGTAGGCAGGGCTATGCCCACTGTAGCCCTAAAAAGGGAGGAATTGTATGTAAACCAGATACAGTCCAAAGGACATTGATATACAGTGATATAGTACAGTAATAATGGATTTAGATGTTTCAACAGGCATCCTAAATTTGGCATGCTTTTCCTTCTGGTAATGAATATAGACTGGAAAGTGATGAAATTGTAGGGTTATGGGCTAACCATGTCATGTTTTTCCACCTTCTCATATTCTCCAGTTAAAAACCTGGTGGCACTGAAGGTTGAGGCGCTGGCGCCACACCTCACGTCACGCCCGGTGACCTGGGTGAATAAGCCCAGGGCCATCGGGGCTGACAGGGAGAGAAGATTGAGCATTTGGAGGACTGCTGTCCTCTCTCTGGGATGGATCTAGGGCTGCTCGACACCCTGGCGACCCCTGGTGGAGATCGTGGTAACGCAGGTACACCAGCCAGAAGAAGAGGCCGGAGTGTGGCAGACGTCAGCAGGGAAGCTGTGCACGGACGTCATTGCACGCCGCACTCCTGAGAGGGACCGGAAAAAGTAGAAAAAAAGTCCACTATCTCACTTGTCGAGATGAAGGGGATGCCAGGGATGCAGCCCACATCCCGACTGCCAGCCCATGGTCTGGAGGACTCCAAGGCCGATCCGACAGACACCAGGTAGGATCACCCTAATTTGAGACAGACCATCGCGGGAGAATGGGCCCACTCCTGGGGGGTGATCCAAGGGGTTAGGTCTGCCTGGGTGGCTGGGGGAGTCTCCCCACTAATGATGGTTCAGCCAAGGGAGTAGAGGCTGGGGTCAAGTGCATACCCCGGAATGATGCCCAGGTTGGAAGGAGTATTAATAGAGTGAAAAAAAAAAAACTATGATGTACAAGGCTAAAATGGATAATAAACAGAAGATGCATTCAATTTCACTTATGTCATTGCTGTGTTTAGTAGCAGTATGTTTATGCACTGTGTTTGCAGCAGCTGCAGTAGCTAAACATGCACCCTCAAGGCCAAGTTTACAACTAATTCAAGCATATATAAAATCTGAGACATCCTTTCATGGGGCTTATTCTAGATATCACTTTAATGATGCAATCTAAATACAGTGAAACATACTGAGCTATAGTATAGATACAACAGCACTGGAATCTAGGACTAAGTCAGAAACTAAGTGGGCATTTGTCAATGCTGAATGTTTGCTTGCAGTGTAATAGGGCTTGAAAGGCAACACGACAATACTTATGAACTTATCTGTGATGTTCTCTGTTCATTATTAACATGATGTTAACATATTTGATGCAATTATATTTGCATTCAGCATGCTGAGTGTTTTCTTTTTTCCAACTTTGTTTAGTTGTTTCCCCTAGGTATAGGTCAGGGTCTAGAGAGTGTCTCTTCACCATGGTCCACTCAACTGACGTCTATACAGCTGATCTGGAGCACACTCACTGTGGTAGCAGAGAGAGATGATTTCCCTATATAGGGAAACCAGTAAACTTAGTAGAAACACACACACCCCACACACTGGCCTCCAAGATCCACACTCAGATCCTTTGGGGCGAATAGGCATTGACAATAGTGGAAAGACTATGTATACATTCTGTAAAAGACACAAAATCAAAATGAGGTACAGGTTCATAGGTTCATAGAATGTATACAAGTTCAATAGGCTTGATGCCCTTTAAAGAAGTTGCCACCTTATTAAGGGTGGTATACATATTTCTGTCTCCCATATGTAGATCTAGTCTAGCTTTAAAAGTGTCCATAGTCATACTGGACACTACCTGTGCTGGCAGACTATTCCATATTCTACAATCCTCTGAGTGAAGAATTTATTTCTTTTAGTTGTTTTTATGAATTCCCCTGTAATTTTGAATCCATTATTTCTGGTATTGGCTGTAATATCACTCAGTGTCAGACCTATAGTTGCCCCTAAATAACTATCTTTTAGTGCTTTGTATGTAAAGCATAGGTCCCCACGGATTTGTCTATAACCTGCAGAGTATAGTTGTAAGATTATTAATCATGTACTATAGTCCAGCTTCTCTTGATTTCTTATCTTTTTTGTATATTTTCTCTGGACACCTTCAACCAGTCTACAGCTTCTTATAGAATGAGATTTATTAAACTGGGAGCAGTACTCAAGATGTGGTTGCACTAGACTAGAATACAATGGCATTAATACCTCTTGCTCTCTACTTTTTATATTTGCCAGTATGGAACCTATTATTTTATGACACTTTAACCTTTAGAGTGGTGTTTTTCCAAAGTTGAAATCATTTGTTATTATTGTGCCGAGGTTTTTCTTTACATACAGACTGCAGTAAGGAAGATCCTAGGTTATAACTATAACTTGGATTGTTCTTTCCTATGTGCATAACTTTGTACTTTTCTAAGTTAAATTGCACGCGCATAGTTTGCCCCCACTCCATAAGTAGATCTAGCTGTTTTTGTATACTGTTCTTATCTTTTATGGTAGTTACAAGCCCCCCTAACTTGCAGTCATCTGCATATTTGGCTAACCATACCCTGTCCAACACTGGCATAGTTGCAACTAAAATATTAAAAAGTGTTGGTCCCAAAACCAATCCCTTAAGGATGCCTCTTGTCACACTACCTCAAGTGGAGTAGATCCCTTTGACTGCAACCTTTTGGTATCTATTATTTAGCCAGGAGCTGATCCAGCTTACAATATTGGGTGATAATTCTATCTTCAGTAGTTCTTTTATTAGTATGTGGTGAGATACTTTGTCAAACGTTTTGTGAAATCAGATAAATTACATCACTGGGAATGCCCTTATGAAATGCCTGATTTATGGGCTTAAAGAAGTTGTTGATTTGTCAGCATGATTTCCCAGGAACAAATCCATGCTGGCTGTGATCCATTAATCCCTTTTTATCAAATGTTCATTAATTTGCCTTTGTAACAATTTTTCCATGATTTTACCTACTACAGATGTTAGGCTAATAGGTCTGTAGTTCCTGGGTTCATCTCATTTGCCTCCCTCATGAATTGCAGTTACGTTGCTACACGCCAATCATTCAATGCACTACCATTCTGTATAGATTTATTATAGAGGTAAGTAAGTGGTTCACTTATTACTAGGGCTAATTCTTGGATTAATCTCGAAGATATACCATCTAGACCAGGTGAACTATTAGCTTTCAGTGAATATATTATATCATAGACTTCTGTGCTACTAATACTATGTAAGTACATATTAGTCAAATCAATTTGTTGGATCTGAGAATCTTTTTCTTCAAAAACACTGAGGAAATACCCATTTAAAGTTTCCGCTATCTCCTCCTCGCCTGTTATTATTCCTTTATCAGTTTTTAAGGGCCCTATAGTATGTTGTTTGCCCTTTAATGTACCGATGTAATTGTAGAACTGTTTTTTATTATCTTTAACCCTAGATGCTAACTTTAAGTCCAGATTTTTTTAGCCCTTTTTGTCATACCTTTTATTTTTTTGTGACACAGTTTAAGTTTGTTTAGTAGTTCTGAAGTGTTTGATTTCTTATATTTCTGGAATATTTTTTCTGTTTTCGAATCTGTTTCTTGATTTTATTATTCCACCAAGAGGAATATGTCTATTTTATTGTATTTCACTAGTTTCGTACATATTTCTCGATGCAGTCTGTAAGCTATTGTTTAATTAATTCCCAGATGAGTTCTGGATCTTTACCTATAAGATAATTTTCCCCTTTTCCATTTACCCAGTTGATTCCTCATTTTCTGATAGTCTGCTTTGTAGAAATCTCTTACCACTGTTTTTCCTTTTGTGTATTCAATATTATTTTTATAATGAACAATTATCAAATTATGATCAGAACCACCAAGTGGTGGATGCAACTGCATATTATGAATGTTCTCATTACAGTTTGTTAAAATTAGGTTGAGTGTGCTGTTTCCCCTGGTTGGTAAATGAACCAATTGTTCAAGGTTTAACTGAATAAATAGGTCACTGAATTTTTTTTCTAATGCTACCTTACTATCCAATGAGGTCCAATTAATATAAGGTAGGTTAAAATCCCCTATATGCACATAATCATCTATAATGTTCCTAGTTTCAATAAATTGTAATAGGTTATTATTTTGTTCAGTTGTTAAATGTGGGGGGTGGTAGACCTAACCCACAGTCAAATTATTGTCGTTTAACAGTAATTTAACCCAGATACATTCACATTCATTTTCCTCGGTGTAAAGCTCTCAAAAGATTTTATATCATCTCTTATATATAAGGCTACACCACCTCCCAAACAATTTTTCCTATTTTTGTAAAATCTGTTGTAGGTTACGCTTATCATAGAGCTCACTATTTTTAATAACTATAAGGACTGATGCACAATACTAGACAACAAAACTGCTAAAATACATGCTAGCTGAGAAAAAAGTTGTTAAAGCTCACAAAGCAAAACACCAGTAAAACAGATTTTGGCTTTGGAGACACTGGAGACAATACCGATTTTTCCATTTGGCAAAATGGATTTTGCCCTTTCTCAATCACAGTAAACCAGTGTCCCATGGTCATACCTGAGAAAAATATACAAGTGCATTTTTTGTTCCCCAACATTGACCTATGTCAACAGTTCAGTCGGGGAGGAGGAGCATCACTCAAGTGACAGAATTCACAGGAAAGTCAAGCTGCTCCTACAACTAACTATTACAGCCCAAGAGGACATGGTGCCAGCAGCAGGCAGTGAAATCCGCTCCAACAGTAAGTCATATGACTGATGGGCAGAAAGGAATGGGTAGGTGGTTGGGAGATGGCAGGAACCAATGAAGCAGGTGGCTGCTTCTGCAGCATTTGTAAAAGCCTGGAAGGGGTGTTTAATCAGAACTGCTCCTATGACTATGTTTAAGTCACAATTCCACTGGGAGCAAATGAGTGAGAATAGTACTGGAATGGTGGAATGGCTAGTCCTATTGTTGAAACACATGTTCCCAAATGGAGCTGGTCAGCACTTAGTGGAGGTTTTTACAGAACAACTAGTACTTTATCTCGCAAAATTATAGATAACAGGATCCAAAATAATTTCAGTACTGTACAGTATATCTTGTTTTTATTTTATTTATTTATTTTATTTAAAATTTGGTTTCTGGCAAAGGCACACTGAGCTGAGGCTCATTTCCAGGTGAGACCCGGGTACAAGAGTACACTGAGTTATACAAGAGGTACAAAAGTATTTAGGAATACAGGCAGTATGAGCAACATCAGAAAAAAGTACAAATAGTAATTACAGAATACAGGCAGTAAGTACCTCATCAGAAAAACAGTGCAGGCCCTGGTTTTTAGGGCTGCAGTGGGCATAGCCCTGCAGTCCTTTTACGATCACTGAGAAAAAGGACTCCACATTTCTTCCGAATGAACAACATGTTGGAGTGCAGCACAGTCACCTATGTATGTATATATTTTTTTATCTGTAAAAGAAATGGTCCATTGATGTTTGCCCCAACAAAACTGTGATGCTGGGGGTGCCCAATCCCCCAGTGTCACGATCGGGGATCTTTGGTCTCTCTTTTTTTTCACCTGTGAAAAAAAAGTGGTCCATCAATGTCTTTTGCACCATTCCTTAACCCCACCTGACTCTCCCACTGAATATCCACCACCCCGCACCCCCCAAGCCCTCACTTACCCATCAGGAGTCCAACACCATAATCCTGTCTAGGCCTCAGACATTTCTTCACTCTTCAAAGCCAGACTGCAAACTGAAGACACAGGTATGCAGTTCAATGTATTTCAATGGGAGTTTGAACTTAGTGCCATAACTTGGGCATTTTTACGTATTATTGGCCCAAATTTTCAACATACCTTCTTTGGGGCCCACCTCATGAACAATGTCACTACTGTTAGCCAGATCTGTCCCTAAAGGTGATTTTGTGGTCCGTGCATGAAATCACCTTTTGAGCAGGAGTTGAAATGTTTCTCTGCCCTTGTTCATGAGGTGGGCTCATAAGAAGGCTATGTTGAAAATTTGCTGTAAAAATACTGAAAAACAACAACGTTATGAGCCTACCCCGAATTTTGCAAATGCAGGCTCATAACTTTGGTACTTTTCAATATTTTTACCCCAAATTTACAACACAGCCATATCTACAGCAACTCATGACTGTGATAGTGGTCATTTTTCAAATTCTGTCCAAAATGTTGTTTGTTTTTACATCCTGACAGGTGATTTTGTGGTCCCTGTGTGAAATCACCTTTCTGGCACCAGTTGAACAATTTTCTCACCCTTGTTCATGAGGCTAGGTCATAGGAAGGCTATGTTAGAATTTGGTGCAAAAATATTAAAAACAACCAAGTAATGAGCTCACAGAATTTTGCAAATGCAGGCTCATAACGTTGGTAATTTTCAATATTTTTGCCCTAAATGTACAGTATAGCCATATCTTTATAGCACCTCATGAATGTGATAGTTGTCATTTTTCAAATCCTGGGCAATATATGTTTTTATATCCCGAAAGGCTTATTTCACAATCCCTGCACAAAAATCATCTTTGGCCAGGAGTCAAACATTTTCTACCCTTGTTAATGAGGTGGGATCATAAGAAGGCTATGTTGGAAATCTGATTTAAAAACTAAACAAGAAAAAAGTTATGAGCCTACATTGATTATTGTGAACGTAGGCTCGTAAATTTGGCAATATTCAATAATTTTACCACAAATTTTCCACATAGCCATTTCTTTATAGCTCCTCATGAACGTGACAGCTGTCATTTTTAAACTCCTGCCCAAAATGTGTTTTTTCATCCTGAAAATTGATTTCGAAGTCCCTGCACAAAAACACCTTTAAGCCGTTTTTATGAGACAGGGTTATAACAAGCATATTTTGAAACTTTGGTGTAAAAATATTACAAACCAACACATTTATGAGCCTATGTTACATTTTGCAAATGCACACATGTAACTTTGATAATTTACAATATTTTTACCACCAATTCCTTAGCTGCAGCCCTGTCAGCTCTTGCTAGAGTTTGTTATTATTTGCTTGCACTTTCAAAAAGTGCCAAAAACATTGTTTTAATAGTTGATAATACTGTATACCACAATCAAGTATAGTATACTGAAAAACATGGACTGTGTCCAATTATCACAGCTATGCTGGAATACAGACACACTGAACAATAAAGTGCAACATTGAAACCTGCTATCCTTAGGCTGTAAATAGCAATATGAGTGCAACCGCTAGAAGCTTGCACAAAGAAATGTGGAGTATGTCCAGCTATCAAAGCTATGCCAGAGTACAGAGATACTTTATGATAAAGCGCAAAATAGAGGATCTATTATGCTCAATTAAAGACAACAATGAAAGCACAATTTATGTCAGTGAAGAGTAAATTACCTCCATGAAGACAGTAACTGATAAATATCCCCAGCACTTCACCAGGTTTGGGCTTCCTCGAGGGGGTCTGGCCAATAGGTCACATATGGTGCCTTAAATACATCACAGCAAATTTAAAGAAATAGTAACCCAGTACCCACACATGCATTGACACTATGTTTGGAGCCAGCTGTCTATAATTTTGGGACACAAAGTACCATTAATTCTGTGAATACCTCCAACGAATATGTACCAGTTCCATTTGGAAAAGTGGGCTACGTTTAAGTGCTGGAGTGGGCAAAGTCACTGGAGAATAGTTTGAATCTGCTGTACAGGAAAGCCACTCTTACAGCAATGTATAAATGCCTGAGAGGGCTTCTGATAATGGGAAGCCTTGTCAGGGGTCAGTGAGCTCCGTGTGTGAGCAAAGGATGGCAGGTGCTAGAAGGTATGAACACTTTTACCCTTTTACCACATCAGTATTTAAAAGCTGGATCAGGTTCAGTTTATTATTACATATAATCAGGTCAAACTCAGGTTGCAGTACAGTCTCTGGCAGTTTTCAGGAATTCTTTTCCTTTTTATGCTACTTTTGTTTGGGACATGGATGGAGGACCAGTGAGCCACGATGGGATGGTAACCCGAATCCAGAATTTTTCCTACACGTTTTATAAGAGAAAGAAGCCTTCTGCACCCCATCCTCATGTCATTTTTAATGAGGTCTTACAGTGGGTGGCTAGCACCACCGCATGTTTATATCCATCCACTGTCTTATGAATTAAAACACTTTGCACTTTGTTGTTTAGTAAAACAAGCTGATCAGCTGGTTTTACTATAGCAGGAAAGGCATAAGCATTTTCATTCATAAGTCAGTGGCTGGTTCTGGAGGTGGGTGGGTTGTGCTGGTCACTCACAATGGGACTTGAAGTATGCGCATGAGCACTTTCATTCATAAACCAGCAGCCAGCCATGGAGTTTGGTGAGTGGTGCTGGTCACCTCCTGGGACCTGAAACACAAAAATGACATCGGGGAGGGGTAGACTCTGGCCCTGTCCCATCCTATTAAATGCCTCCTCCCAAACTGACAATAATAAGGTTGCTGTATGCTGTAACTGCCAGTTTGAAAAGAACAAGTAATTAGTAAATAAAATGTGTCTCTGACCCATGGGCAGCTCTTGAAGGTGTTGTCAAACTTGTCAGTCAACTCAACTGCTCTTCTCAGGCTCAGCCAAACACCAGTACAAAAAGTCCCCGCACAACTGCAAATTTCACATACATGTTATGGGCCATGGCTGGTGTTGAGCTTGTCCCTAGTCCTTTGCCTCCCGTTTCCCCCACCCAACCTCCTAGTTAAACATAGCTTACAAGTTGCTGTCTTGAGCAATCTGACACTCTGCACCATTTCAGTGCCTACCCAGATTCTGGCCTCCCTCATGGGGCCATGACCCTCCACCAACCTGCAACATATGAATTCAAAGATGGGTGCAAGTTAAGGTGCTGGATGCTCACTAGTGCTGCTCCTTCCCCGACCCTGATGCTGTAATCACTGTACACTAATGCAACACTGAATGATTCCAGTCTTATTTTGCACAGGGTAGACACACCAAACCCAAGTTCTCTGTCTCACTAACAGGTTAGGTTGCCAATCAGTGATAAGATGACAGCAAGTGCAAGCCCAATAGCTATCATCTGGATGTCCATCACCTTTCCATTATTCCGCCAAAGCGCTGAAACACTCACACACACACACACACACACACACACAGGCACATGTGATGACACCTCCAAGTGATCCAGAGTCTGAATGAGTGACATAAGGATTCAGGAAGAACTGGATGAATGAGGGAGGGTCAAACTTAAACATCGTTCCCAGAACAATACATTCATAAGTCTTTGCTTAAGTTGAAAGGCTTGTTTTTATTTATAAAGGAGGGGTGTCAGGTCATAGCAGGATACTACTGCTTCAGCTAATTTAATTTGTACCGTCCAGTTCCGAAGATCATGGGCCCGATTCTAGTAGCACCCCTATGCACGTCATAAGTTGCGACATATGAGGGTGAAGCAGTGCCATGAGCCTCAGCCCACTCTGCAATGGGCAGGGTCCCCACGGAGAAAGTCCTATGACTTGCACTAACCTGGAAAGGTATGCCAAACAGTGGGCATACCTGACTAGGGTTGTTGCAAGCCGTGGCACTGGACAGGAAGGGCACAAGTGCCCCCATGCCACCAATCCCACAGTAATCCAGCAATCAGCCTTGAAGGGCCTCATGGACCCCCATGCCCCAAACCCCATAAAGTGCAGTACAGTTCTCCAAGAGGGCTAGTGGACCCCTTCCCCAAGCCCCAATCCTCAAACCCCATCTGTATGGTAATGCACACTGTAAAAGAAACAAATCACATACATCCCTGTCATCCATGATAGTTAGTCCCCAAGCCCGATCCCCAAAACAGCGCATATCACATCCCCCGTGCCCAGGCAGCACCTCCATTATCCCTGGTAGTCTAGTGGCTCCCCACTGTGCACGTTAGAACACCCCCTCCCACCACTATCCAACTGGTGACTGGCACAACCTCCTCTCATCTCTGCTGCCAGCCACCAACTGAGCTACATCCATGCGTGTACTACTGTACACTACATAGTGCATGCACAAGACAGTCATTGAGCATACTATGTACTGTACAGTAGTGCCCACACTGATGGGGCTCAGTTGGTGGCTGGCAGTGGAGGTGAGAGGAGGGTTGTACCAGTTGCTGGCTGGGTGGGGTGGGAGAGGGGTGGTCTGGCATTAACGAGTGGTGGGGTGGGAGGCCACTAGACTACCAGGGACCATTGGGTATTGCCTGCCATGGGGGATGCTATATGTGGCGCTTCAGGGATCAGGGCTTGGGGGGGCCATGCTCATCCCTGTGGGGCATCTTTATATGCATTTCAGGGATCAGGGCATTCTGGGGACATGCCATGATCCATGCGGCTCTTGTGCCAAAACTCAGGGATGGGGCATTTGGGGGTATGCAGAGACCTGCAGGGCATTGGTGGGGGAGTGTGCCATGTCCTCCAGGGATGGGCCAGGTGCACATTGCCGTAACTCCCTGAGGGTGTAAGTACAGTCACACCAGCTAAATGCTCGTGTAACTGTATGTCAGCGGAGCTCCTCTGGGGGTGTTCGAGAATAGCGCCCTGGGGGACTTTGTTGCTGCCCTTCCAGAATAGGGCACGGCAGCTGCTGTAAATTCCCTAGCACCATGTTGCACGGGGTTTAGGGCATAACTGGTAATGTAAGGCCACTTTGGCACAAGCAGCCTGTGGCATGTCGCAGGCTGCTTTGCAGAATACCATTTGTTGCAACTGCTGGTGTAACTTGCTAATTGTGCCATTTTATTGGTGTAAGTCAAGTTACACCAGGTGTAAACCTTGAGAATTGGGTCCCATGTGTCCAAATCATACCAACCTGAGTAGTCCCCCAACTTGGAAGGGGTGGAAGTATCATAGCACTGCATGCAACAATACAGTGTCAAGAACAGGGAGCGACGGTTAGGACACAAAAATGAACAACTGAACTCCTAAGCTGTGCTTAATTGTTTTTTGATTTGTAAAGGAAGTAGAGTATCCAGGACTACTGAGGACAGTAGAGTTACGGACAAGGAGTTTTTGAAATCAGTACATCTAACTGAGCTGCAGCAGTAATGTCAGTCATTGCTGATAATGTCCTGTCTGAGTTGGAGGGGGGTATGGGGTTGAGTCTGACCCCTGTCAGTCTCAGGAGTGTGCGGTGAGCAGCACTGGCTGCCATTGAGACTTGGATATAAGAACAGGAATGGCTGACAAGACTGCAGTCAGTGGGTTCAGTGTGTCACTTATGTTTACTGTAGGAAAAAGTACTCCATTGGCAGCCAGCTGTGCAGGAAGGTGAGTTGTGGCAGTTGTTTGCCATTGGGAGTGTTTGGGATCAGGGTGCAACTTAGAGGGTGGTGGGGGGGGACTGCGGTCATGTATTACTTACAGAATGTGTGTTTTAGTCAGGTCAGGTGCTTTCTAGATGAGCTGGTAATTCACATTAGCAGGCTGCTGGCAGAGGAGCAGGCTGCTGATGATGATGGCACTCAGCTGGCTGCTGGACAGCACATTCTACATGAAAGGGTAGAGTCGCACTAAGATAGATGTGACTTCATCCTTTCAGCTACACAGCATTTGTGCCCCTCAGCCAGGCTAACCACCATTGCCATCAGCCTGCTCTTTGCTGGGCTGTCAGCAGCAAGCCTTCTGCAGTCTGAAAGGTAACGCTGACACACCTTGCAGCCCCTACTCTCCAGGAAGACACATGTTTGTTTCACACATTAGTGCATTCAAGCAAACATTAAAAAGGACAGTGCACCCCATCCCTCAACAGGATTAAGACATAAAGCTACTGAGTGCAGTTTTGAAATATATTTTAAATGTGATTTTCACCTTGGTAGCCCAGAACTGTCTTTTATAACAATGATTAGGATGAAATTTACATTCAGTGCTGCTGTTTTGTATGAAGGAGGCTTTCCTTAACCATATGTAATATGACATTGTGGTCTTCCTATATATCACTGCCAGTGTACTTCATGTTTCTGTATTAGATATGTTGTTTATATTAAAAATCTTAACAGCCAGGCTACCTTATTGCTGATAAGTCAATTCATTTTGACAGTTTTGTTTTGGTAGAGAAAGTTAAAGACTTATTCTGCAATAGCCCATAGCTGTAGCGGTAGGGCTACCGCTCGTGATGCCACTGACGCAGATTTGGGAAAGAGCCTGGGTTGCTGGGGGCCAGTCGGGTAGGGGGGAGGATTGAGTGTCCCAGAAGACTGTCTCCTCCTCTGAGGAGGGAGGGCTACACACTCTGCTGCTACATCGCCGAGTAGGTCAACCTGAGTGGTAACATGGCAGGATCCCAAGGGGAAGGGGATGATCTCCAACAGGAAACATAAACATGCTTTGCATGCACACATCAGACCATTACACTCTGCAGAGCATCCAAGAGGGGTGGGCAGAACAGAGGAGAAAATCTCTAGCCGGTAGGATGGCGCTCATGGTTCCCCACAGACCCCACACTGCCTACTATGCACACAGGCCCACCGACCAGCGCGGGCATCCAGACCAGGTTTGGGGTACCTGATGGCCCACACCATGGGGAGCAATTGGTGAAGCAATAGGTGGGTCCCATAGGTAAGTCTCACAGACAGTGGCTGATGGGCTTAGGGCGATCAGGGTGCTAATGGGGGCCAGTTTGTGAAGGAGGGGGAAAACAGCAGTTATTCAGACTACTATGCCAAACAATACAAAACAGTATTTTACAAATATCATGTCTGAAGGTGAGCCATAGCCTCTTTTAATGAATAGCAATGCTGTGACTGATGATTGCTCATGGGAACACAAACCACTGATACAGTTAATTTTATTTAATCTGGAATTTTCTTTGCTTCAATTTAGGGACAAAAACCAAGGAGGGAGTTGTTCATGGAGTTACAACAGGTAAGTACCTTTTTATGAAAACGTAAAATTCTAATCCTTGGAATATGAACAGAAATCAAGCATATTTTCCCTGTTCTTCTAGTTATGAAATGCAATATGTTCTTTGTTGCCATTTGACATATGACAACAATGTTTGTCACAGATGTTAAGTCAATCAGTTATCAAAACAACCCGCCCCACTGGCCTGGTGGTGCAGAGGGCTGAGGCGCTGGACGCCACACCTCGAACCATGCCAGCGACCCGGGTTCGGGAATGGACTGGGGGGGTCAGCAGGGGAAGGGATAGGATTGAGCATCCATAGGACTGCTCTCCTCTCCTGTGGAGGGTTAGGGTCGATGATCGCTTGCAGTGGCCCCGTGGAGACCAGGAGCACAACAGAGGGATCGCATGAAGGAAACACCAGAAAAATGGAAATACCACTCACTGGCTCGGATGATGGCTCTCTGTCCCCGGTTGCTTCAGTGCCTTACTGGGGCCTCCTTCTCCACGCAGCATCCCCAGGCCCTAAGAAGAGTGTACTGGGGTCATCCCCTCCCCGTGCCTTCCCGCCGGAGGAGGGGCCCACCCGCAAAGGATACGCCTGGATATCCCAGGGATCAGCTGCATATGAGGAGTAAGAGGAGGGCCGGGTTAGGACAGGAGGGCTATCAGAGACGTGCAGAGCCTGAAGGAGGGGTCTGTGAGCATGAGGAGGGCAAAAAGAATATACAAAAAAAAACAACATGCCCATAAAGACTCAGCAGCATCATGGAATCTGCCAGGATACAGTGTAGGGTGTAAAATAAAATTTATTAATGTCATTTTGGTTTATCGAGTAAGTGCACTCGACAATAGAATGCAATTTTCAGGCATGACCCAGGAGAGTACAAAATGAGCCAAACAGTCATGTGTATAATGCAGAATTTGATGCAGTAGTTACAATAAGCATTGGCAACGATGCAAAACCAGGTAACAAATATTGTTGGTAAGTCATAAAAAATGTGCACATCAAGGTAAAGTATATGCAATAGAAACCAAAACATTAGGTAGGTAAACACAAAGGAAAGCAAGCATAGTTGATAACGATTAATCTCAATAATACATACACTGGTACATTTAAGCAAGGCATATACCCAAGGTATCAAGAACAGGCACATTTTTCTGTGAAACTTAAAGAGCTAGTGTACTGCCTAAAATTAAAATGAAGTTTTTAAAAACAATCAGCTATTAACTTTTATATATGAGGTGCTTATTCTTTTTCCTTTGGGAAATTAGAACTTTTTTTTTCTGATAATAGTAGCTGTGATGTGTGGAACAGCACTCTGCCTTGCTACTAATATATCTAGTTCTATCCCCCCCCCCCCACTCACTATCAGCATCCTGATCTCACTGACTGTGATATCACAGCTACTCAGGAAGAGTCACTCAGTAGCTACCATGTCAGCTGCCAGGTCAGTCACCTGTGATGTCACAGTCCTTGAGGCCACAATGTTGATGATCTAGTGGGAGGAGTAGAACTAGATATGTCAGCTGCCAGGCAGAGTGCTATTCCACACACCCAACATAATACTGTCACATAGAAAACTTCAACAGAAGCAAACAGAAAATTACTTCAAATATAAAGTTACAACAGACTACTTCTTAAAATTTGTAACGTTTTCCTGTCTGCTATTTCTGGTTCAACTAACTCTTTAAGTAATTGTATAACTCCCTTTTAAAGTGCCAGTGCAACTGTTACTGTCTATGGATCACTGGAAAGGAAACATAGAGTTTATCTTTAGAAAGGAACCCCTTGACCCACTCAGCCAGACCAGATGGTCCCTGCCTAGTTTGTCTCATCAGCCCCTAACTGATCTCCGGTGACCCTCTCTCCTGCCTACTCATTTCCTAATACTCCCCTATGTCTTTACCACACATGCTTGAAGCCCTCTACTATTTTCATCTCCACTATTTACACTGGCAGTCTGTTCCAGGTGTCCACCACTCTTTCAGTGAAGCAGTACTTCCTCATATTCCTCCTAAGATCTATCCCTTTAGCTTTATCACGTCCTCTGGTTCTGATGCACTCTCTCATTTGAAAGAGACTCCCCTCCTGCACTCTGTTTACCTCCATGAGGTACTTGAAGGCCTCCATCATGTCTGTTCTCGCACTCCTCTTTCCAGGATGTACATGCTGAAATCCTCGGTAGGGATTTTGGTGCAATATCTGCACCATTTTAGTTTCCTCCTGAATGTGTCCACCTTTGTCTATGTCCTTTATGAGGTGTGGCCTCTAGAACTGGACACAATACTTCAGGTGGGATCTCACCAGCGAGTGATATAATGGTAACACCAGCTCCCTCCTCCTGCTAGAGATATACCTCTCCCTATGCATCCCAGCAGCCCCCTGGCCCTACCCAGTGTTCCATAATTTGGGACCAAATAAGGAAAAAGCATTTTCCACCATACTTGCAAGCATTTGGGAACAGACTAAAGGGATAGGTCACCAGACCATAGGAGTTAGTCCTGATCAGGATGCTGAAGAAGGACAGCCGGGGAGGCAGGTATAGCGACCCTTAGGATTTTGTCAGTGATACAACCTAGATCATCCAGTCTCTGAGAAGGTGAAGATAGCCAGTTCAGTCTAGAATAAAATGAACAGTGGTGACTAAGTTGAATCATAGTCAGGGCAGTGCAACAGATGCTGCTGCATGTGCTATTCCACTTTGACAGGTTAACATTGTTTGAATAAGTAATAAAACCATAGGTTGGACTAGGTAATAGAATGCCCTGTGCACTGGCAAGCCAGGCAGAAGTAGTTAGAGCACACCTTACTCAACAGGCAAGGCTTAATTTAGTGTTAACATTTTACAAGCAGTAGCAATGTGCATAGAGAAATCAAGGGTGAGGTCAAGGTATTTAAAAGTTGGCAGAGTCAAGTGGTGTGTCATTTATACAGGAAGCAGTCAGGTTTACAGTGCAGGTCCTTAATTTAGGTGCAAATCCAGAGAGCATAGAGTGGGTCTTTATGCATTAAGAAGTAGCTTATTAAATCAGAACCAGGACTGCACCTAATATAAATCAGAGTTAATGTGGTTGTTTTGTCAGTCAGTATTTTGAGCTGGAACATAGTACCATTTCATCAACATATAACAATGAAGAGCAAGAGGAAAGAACAAGTAAGATGATGTTGATTAAAATAGTGAAAAGTAAGGGTCACAGAATGTAGTCTCAGGGAACCTAAGTTGGTAGTGGTAAGGTTAGACTTGGATTGCTTGACTTTATAAATTGCTTTCTGTCTCTAAGGTAGCTAGCAACATTTTGACTTAAGAATGGTGTGGTTGCCGCCCGTGGCGCTGAGAGTTGAGGTGCTGGATGCCACACCCGTGCCACGCCAGTGACCCGGGTCAGGAGTGACCTCAAGTGCTGGTAGTCAGCTGGGAGGGAGGAGGATTGAGCGTTCCAGGGACTGCTCTCCTCCAGGGAGGGTGGGAAGGGATGACCATGGACATGTTGGCGTGGTTGGGGGTTGGTGCATGTCGTGGTCTGCTGTGAGGGTCAACATGGGTTGATGCCAGACATACCAGGCATGGACACACACAAGGAACTTGACATCATTGCATGCTTGCGCGTGGTGGGGAGGAACCAAGGACAAGAGAAAATCCTCCCCATTCATGTGAAAGTGGTCCGCTGAAGTCATGGCAGACGCACCCAAGTCAGCTCCCCTGTTGCTTACCTGGCCTTCCACTGTGAGTTGGGTAAGTCCCCGCCATGATGTGGCTGGGAGGGGTAGGGCGTAGGGGTTGAGCTCTGGGTGCAGCTGGGGTGAGGCCAAAGAAGAAACAGACGGATGGGGGGAACCATAGGTACAACCCCACAGCTGAGGAGAAATAAACAATATAGAATAAAAAAAAGAAAAGAATGGTGTGGTCTACAAGACCAAAGGCTTTTGCTGAAACATTTCATTTTAAATTTACTTTTGCCTGTAACCAATTTACATTTTGAAGCACTGCTGGTCAAGGAGACCATGTAACTTACATAAAAAATGCTGAGCAAGTGGCTCTGGTGGGATTTAAACCAGTGCTCTCCTGCCTCGTAACCCAGTACTCTACCCACTAGAGCTCATTGCCTTTTCCAACAAAATACAAATATCAAAAGAAATAGACAGGGTGGAATGTGCATGACTAGTTGAGCCGGTGAGTGCAAGCGGAGGGCATGCACATGAAATCATGTTAGGAAGGGTATGGGTAAATATCAAACAGCATTACATCACAGAAAAGATGGTTAACACATCAGGTATCCTACTGGTGAAGCTGTAGCTGCTAGCACCTTTAGACTTTCAAAGTGGGACTAGACAAAGTCATGATGGAGAGTAACACTGAGAGTTTTATAGCATGAGTAGGGGTAACAGTCCAGCAGTTAGGCCTGACTGTGTGGCAGTACTCAGCTAGAATTATAGACATTAATATGCCAATACTCCTAGTATAGATACAAATGTGTAGCAGAAAGGGTAGTCATGATGGACCTTAAAGTATGTCCTTCTGGTAAGTGAGGAGCCATTAGGGCTCTCACATCCCACATTAATTAGGTAAGAATGGACAGAAATGATGGACCAAGGACCTTTTATTGCTTAGAACATCCATGTTTCTATGTTTCTTTTTGGCACCACAATAGTAAGTTATTAATACTTTGCACATAGGTCTGCTTATGATTATAAAAAGCAAGTAGGAGTTCGCACTAGGTAAGGTGGTGCTACTAAACCAGAGAGAAAACTGATAAAAAAAAAAAGTCAAGAACTCACCAGCCTCAAATAAAGTCAAGGGCACAGGTCATAAATAAATTTCAAGATACTTTATTACACTTAATTTAGAAGCATAAAAGCCTAACATATTTCAGATGTGTCTGCATCCTTTCTCAAAGTAAGTCATTAAAGTTTCCCTCTGGGACATGGGTGTACTTTATCTATTCCTAAAAAGGAAAAAAACATGTTCACTTTTATTTTCATATCTTGCAATGTGTGCAGCAGTAAATGTTTGTTAGATCTCCTTTATTTATGGCTCTCACGTGCTCAGCCACTCTTGTTTTCAGACTTCGCTTCATCTTACCCACATAAAACATACCGCAGCTACGCATGGCAAGATATGTCACCCCTTCTATGTTACATGTGATAAGCTGGCATATCACATAACTTTTCTCAGTTCTATAATTGACATAATTCTTATCCTGTTTAATATGAACACATGTACAGGTATTATAATTTTTAAATGAATAACAGCCAAGGGGGTGAAGAAGAACTAAGTAGATTCATCCAGTTTCTGGAGGGAAGACAGCAATTTAAGATTTACTTATGCAGCAGCCAAAGAAAAAAAATATATTTTCTAGTTCTGGTTATCAGTAAAGAAAATGGCACCAGGGTAGAAACAGATCTGTATAGAAACTTACAGATGGTAACACTCTTTTAGAGCAAATAGCTGTCACCCATGGCATGCTATTAAAAATATCCCTAAGGCAGTTTTAAGGCACGAGGAACTGGGATAATCAGGGAAATTCAAAGCAGGAGCCAGGAAACTTAGCCTCTGGTTAATACAAAGGGGCTATAGTAGAAATACCATTGATGCAGGCTGGAAATGCTGCAGAGCAGGACAGAATGACATCCCTAGAAACCAGATACACTCAGGAAAATGTGAAAGATAAGTGGTTCAGTTTAGTACCTACATATTCAGGGCACTCGTAAGCAATAGAACAGAGTATTAATAAACATTGGGGAGTTCTTGCTAGTGACCATGGGTTAAGAGAAATTGCTAGTGCCCCCTCCCCCCACATGGCATATAGGAGAGCTACATCCCTGGGAGATAAACTAGTACACAGTTATTTTGTCAATAATGGAAACAAAAGGAATGATACAGGGCTTCAAACCCCAGTTGGCTGTTATCCATGTATAAATTGTAATACAAGTGTTCATATTAAAAAGGATAAGTATTTTGTCAATCATAGAACTGAGAAAAGTTATGAGATACACCAGCTTATCACATGTAACCCAATAGGGGTGATATACCTTGCCACGTGTAGCTGCAGTATGTTTTATGTGGGTAAGATGAAGCAGAGTCTGAAAACAAGAGTGGCTGAACACAAGAGCCATAAATAAAGGAGATTTAGCATACACTACTGCTGCACACGTTGCAAGATATGACAATAAAAGTGAACATGTTTTTTCCTTTTTAGGAATAAAGTACACCCATGTCCCAGAGGGGGAAACTTTAATGATTTACTCCTGACAAGAGAAGCATTTTGATTGTCCACTTGGTGCCTCAAGAACCCTGGGCTGAATGCAGTTTGAGTTGAAGCCTTTTCTGAAAAAGAAGAAAGATAATGCTTGCTGGGACTTTATGTATAAATTTGACTGTTTTAGTTAGAGTTATACCCTTCTCACCTAGTGCCCTTTTGAGAAATAGGGTTTCTATGGCTGTACCCTAGTTGCTATATACATTTGTTTTGTTTGTGAGATAAAGTGATTAGATGTAGATCATATGTATCAGTTATTGCTCTAGCCTTTCCTTTCATTTCCTTGCTTGCCCCTTTCCCTCTTCTCCCACCTTCCTTTGGGTCTTGAGTGCCTTTTACTTTCTACAGCTTATACTAATGTTTATGTATGTATTGATGTTTCGCCAAAGGGTTAAATGGACTGGGAATCATTGTTTCTGGGCATTATCCAATCATATGCTGTGATTGTTATGATGTCATGATGATGTATTTTGAATTGGGGTATTTAATTGCTGTGTTTTACATTATTTTTTAGCTTTTGAGAAAGGATGCAGACACATCTGCAATTTGTTAGGCTTTTATGCTTCTAAATGAAATGTAATAAAGTATCTTGTAATTTATGTATGACCTGTGCCCTTGACTTTATTTGAGGTTGGCGAGTGCTTGACTTTTTTTGTTTTTATCTGCTTATGATTATGCAACATCAATTCAGGTGCACTGCTTGTGGCCTTGTTTTGATCACTGGTTTAGCAACAGTTTTCCATTGTTATTACTTCACAGTGGCTGAGAAAACCAAAGAGCAAGTGTCTCATGTTGGAGGAGCTATGGTGATTTCAGTCTCAGCGGTTGCACATAAGACAGTGGAAGGAGCAGGAAATATTGCTGCAGCCACTGGACTAGTCAAGAAGGACCAGATGGCCAGACAGGTAAATTTACTTCATAGGTGTTGAAACATCAACCAAAAGAAAGAGACTGAAATTGTGATTTTGTAGGCTTGATATTCAGAACATTTGAACCCGAGTTCTGGATGTGAAAATGTTGTTTTATTTTTCTTGTGGGTGCCATTTGGGCATCTGGGTACATCATATATTCAGAAGTGCTTATACTAAGTCTTCCTGAGCGCATACAAACAACACAAGTGGTGGTGCTATTGGAGTACTGGGTATACACCCATGGACTGAGTGCAATCCAGGTTATTTGTGAAATGGCCAGCAATAAAGAAAATCATATAGAGATGCAGACCCTTCTATTTTCATTTTGGGTGATTGTTCTGCATCTTGGGCTTTCCTCCTGAGCTCTGACTAGCCTGCACTGCTGGAAAAGATGTAGAGAGATCACGAGGTAGGCCACATTCAAATCAGCATTGCTTCAGCTGGGAGGGCTGCTTGTGTGGGTAGAGGAAGAGTTGCATTAGGCACACCTTTACTTTATGTACCTACTACTAGACAACTGGGAGAATGAAAAAACAAAACAAAACAAAACAAACAAAAGGAAGCCAGGGAATTATGACAGGAAAAACACGCCAGCTACAATGAGAAAATGTTATGGGTCTTCTTTACAAAATAACCATTAGTATCTTCCAATGTGTCATGCATAAACACATTTCTTTTTGTAATTACAGTACTTAATTTTCTTACATTCTATAGTAAGACGCACATAAACTGAATTCAGGAATCCTGTTTAGATGCCAAATTATTTTTCACTTATCCACATTCCTTCCAGGCATCAGGGTATAAGAATCTGTGTTACACATATGATTGTCTGATCAATTTTTAAGAAGTTGAAATTGGCAATATCCCTCTATCCCAAGGCTGCTAAAATATTGTTTGGCCTTGCAAACTACACATCCAACAGTGTCCCCTTGGGAAACCATTTTGTGTTATAGTCTTTGTAAATGGGACCATTTTGAAAGTTGTCTGATGTGACCTTTAAGAACTTAAATGGCCAGGTTTGAGTTTCTGTGATTGAATTTTGAATGCTTTGTGGGCTATCAGATTTTGTATTCACTTATTATAGCTGTTGAGAAAGTAGCCTTGCTAGATATGAGACTTAAAAGGCTTTATTTCTCATACTTCAAAACTGTACCTTAGAATCAATGTGCTGCAGTGTTTCTTAGCACAGACCAGCCGGTTGAATAACCTGATCAGTTCTTTAAGTGGCACAAGGAAAAGAAGATATACCATAATAGGCATATGAGATGCGCAGTCATGATCTGATGCTCAGTTTACCCCATTAAATTCCAGCCACAGAGAGTGTTTCCAGAACACATCTTAAATCACATAGGTATGTATACCATACACAAACTGACTTCAGAATAGTACTGAGCAAAGTGCTACTGTAGTTGAAGATGTTGTTATGCTGCTGAGTAAACAGTGCTATACATATACGTTCGTTTTTAAATTTAAACACGACATGAAAACAATGCATCAATAAAATACAAGTACAGATATCAGATCTCCAAAATAGCAGTTGTCAAAGGCACTGTGAATTCAGTACTGAGTCATAGAGAACTAAACTCCTGTATTCCCCTGAGCTGGTAGGACAATGCTAGCACTATTGGCTTTTGCTGCAGTAGTGAGATGACATACAGTACTTTATCTGATAAGTACTATGCTGTAGGTCTTTAAAGGGCAATGAAATCCGACTAACAGGTCAGGGCCAAAAAATCTTTCAGGGAACTTTGTGTCAAAACGTGTCAGGAGGCCATATGAGGCCACATGAATATTTCTCTTGTTATGAGGAACACAATGGGGATGGAATTTGTGCCAAACATATTTGTGTCAGTGATCTAACTCTGCTTTACTTTAACATGAGTTTGGTGAGTGTTGGAGAGAGCCAAATGTATTCAGTCATATGTTAAAAATTCAGTGCAGCTTCTTTTTTCCCCATGTGAAGATGTCGTATGTAGTCTGTATTCACTAAATGCAGTTATTTTAATAAGCACCGTTATTTTAATATATATTCATAAGTCAACAAAACTATAGTATGTACAGAAAATTGTATCTTCTAGCATAGCTGTTGTTCCTAATCACTGTAACAGATATGTTTGTTAGCTGTAAAACAAGACAAGCACAGAAGTTTTGCATGATACAGGATGGGAAGTCTATCAATGTTCCAAAGCTCATTTCGGTGACTGTAACATTGTGATAAACAAATTAAGTGAATTTTTGTATCCCTAAAATCTCTTGTACAGGTTATGTTTCTTTAATTTGTCCTTTAACATTTGAGTCTATTGGGGGTGTATAACAGCATTTGACTGGCAAACATTTACAAAGAATTTGTTTAAGTTAAAAGCATACAATCTGTGTTGTAAAATCCTGTTTGGCAGAACACTCGACTGTTTATGGTAAAAGATGCTTGCATTGTTAACAGCTGACAGGGAAGAATCTGTCTCAACCACTGCAAGCAGATCTTGTCAGGCATTTGAAAATTTCTCACGGAATAATACATATATACTATAAAGTGCAAGGAAAAACAGTGTTTCTTGCAGAGCGTAATGGAATTATAGCAACTGTCACTCCCTGCTGAACAATAGAGATGCAGCGAAAGAAATTGCCATGAAGTTGGCAATTTCATTGGGCACAATGTTACGCAAAATTGCTGCAAAATTTCACAATTTCACCCGCCACCGCCAGCAGCCACCGCAAGTCAGCAAATTGGACCCCACACACGTTACCCTGCCCCCCATTTGTTTTATTTAAAAAAAAAAATCACCTTCATTTCCCTGGTGTCTAGTGGTCTCCCCACCCCCAGCTGATCTCTGGCCATAATTACATTAAATAAGCACTCCCCAAGTTACCGTACCCCTCCATTTGTTTAATAAAAAAAAAAAATTCACCCTCATCATCTCCTGGTGTCAAGTGGACCCCCCTGCATCCATCATTAGATAGCAGCACCCTCAACTCCCCCAGTACCCCAATTGGGCCACGAGCACAGCCCTCCACTTACTTCCACGGCCAGTGGCTGACTGGAGCGCCACTGGGCGCTGAATGAATGAACACATACCTCGCTCATTCGATTCAAGCGCTCAGTGATGTAACAGCAGACGCCAGCGTGGAGGTGAGTGAAGGTTATGCCAGTGGCCTGATCGGGTACTGGGGGAGCTGGGTGGTTGCTTCTATCTAATGATGGGGTTTGTGTGGAGGTCCAATAGACACCAAGGAGATGAGGGTGAATTTGTTTTTTTTAAATTAAACAAATGGAGGCAATGTAACTTTTGGGGGTGCTTATTTAATGTAATTACAACTGGTGATTGGCCAGGTGGGGGACCACTCAGACACCAGGGAGATGGGGTGAATTATTTTTTTTTGATTAAACAAATGGAGGGGCAGGGTAACTTAGGGGGCTTATTTAATGTAATTATGACTGGTGATCGGCCGGAGGGACCACTGGACACCAAGGTGAACTTTGGCCAGTGGTCACTGGCCAAGTAACATAAGATTTCACAGCGGAGGTGAAATTACTCCTGCGGGTAAAGAAATTTTGCTGCGGGTGGTGAAATTTCACCCGTGGGTGCAAAATTTCACCCATGTGGATATTTCGCTGGCTTGGGGTGAAATTTTGTGCCCAACCACGGATGACATTTAACATTTCACCTAGCAAAATATTTCACGGAATGCGCTAGATACGCAAAATATTTTGCTGGGTAATTTTCCAATTTCGCACAACCCTACTGAACAAGCAAGTTGACTGATGGGGGTGGGGGAAGGTACAGCTGGGTAAAAGTTGTATATTCTTCTTTTGTGGAACTTTTGTGACATTTTGTATATTTTGTGAAATTTTGTGATCTTCTGCCATTGGTGAGATCGGAAACTTCTTAATGTGTTTAGTGGATTTTCACCCTGTTCCATGGAATCTTTTGGCTGAACTGCAGAATAATACAGAAGAACAGCGGAATGACAGTTCTGAGGATTTTTATTCCACAGTTTAATGGATCATGCCACAGTACACGTAATTATTCCCAGTTCAGTGATCAGTTCTGTGGCATTTCTTTCAGCAGTATAATTCATTAAAGAGCTTGTGTACTATCTGGTTTAAGCAGCACAGTAAATCCTGGAGTCATTAGAGCATCACTATCTTCGGGACTGTAATTCTCTGTGCCTTTGCTAACATGTTGTTTGGTTATGTGAAATTTGTTTAGCTGGCTGGCTCCTGCCATGGATCAGGCTGGACTGTCGTGTGTGCCTGGCTGCTGAGGCAGAAGTGATGACGCGGGATGACAGCTGCATTATGTCATTATCTTAGCCTTTACACTGACAGGACTTTGCATACATGGGTGAGCTACTACCTTATTACTATTAGTAACCTTTTTCCCATTTTAATATGCTGTTGTATATTGTGACAGGACACTCACACCATAAATGAGCACATTCACAACTTTTTTACAGTGACAGCTTGAACACTGGAAAAACCTGAAAAACTTCAGGCTGACAAAAGTCATGACAGACAGAATAATTCAAGTGTGTATGTGACAGTTAGTTAAATACTAAGTTCTGTGTTGTAAAATCACTTTTTTATGTTAGAATGTGGATTTCACTATTTTCCATTTACATGTACAGTGGTGCAGTGCAGCTTGAGTGGCGTACTGGGTGGAGACGGTGTCAATTATTTTATCTGTAGCCAGCTGTGAAGGATGTATGCTTTCAACTGACAGTGCCTTATCCTGCTGTTAGATGTTGTTGAAAAGCACAGTGAATTCAACATGTTATGTAGTGAACATAATAATTGTATGGACTGAAACATTCAAACTTTGTAATTTTGTTTATTTAAAAACTGCAGTCTGTTGGTTTGATAGCTTTATATTTATTTGCACAGAATGTGGTCACACTAGACTAAATTTCTTACAGAATGGTGCTTCATCAATGGAATTTTTGGAGCCTGAGATTGGCAGTGTATTAAATAATATTTTATTTCTCTGATATTGTTAACCTGTAGTTTAATTTCACAAAATCCTAAAGAGAAGTGTGTTGGTGAAATGATAAGGCATACTATGCTTATATAGCCAGGAACTATCCTGTGTGTGCAGACACTTCACAACTACAGCAGTTTATTGACCTCCACCCTCAAGTGTTTATACATAACAATGATCTTCAGAAACAGATGTACCATTGCACGCACTCGTCTGCAGAGCAAATAAATAGCATAAGGAAAATCACAACTCCATCTCCAAAAACAAGGCCAAGAGTGATCAACTGCTGTACTGCACTAAAATAAAATACACTTACATAGCTTACAGCAGTTTTTGAGGGTGAGCCCGTGAATGAGCCGGGAGATGGCGCTGTGCCTTTCTCTGTCCCCCGCCTTGACTTCAAACACCCTGATCCATCTCTTAGAAAACATAAGCCCTCCAACCAAAAATAGAAAGGGCACAGAATGAGCCTGGAGATTACAGATGGAGATCACAGCATAGCGATGTAGAGCAGAGAGGCTGACATGCTGTTGTCACTGACTGCTCTCTCAACTTCTACCTGGCTCAGGACTTTTACATGGTTGCACACGGCTCAGCTCCAGCTTTGCACTACCATTGTATACAAATACAGGACTGTACTGCACAAAAATAAAATACTGTAATGGTCAATAAAATAATGAACAGTAGAAATAGAAATGGTCTGTGTGTGTAAAACTGAATGGATTGTTGGTAGTCTAATCAAAAACTATTCAGCCATAAAAACATAGTGCAAAAAAGAACTTCTGATACATCCGTATGTGACACCCGATTGCAACAATTAGAGGTGACAGTTTCTTGCACTACTATACAAATAATATATAAATGATTTGTAAATACATGTTTCCATGTTACATAACGATACATGATCCTTACTGTTCTTTTCTCTTATTGCTGTGTGTGTGTGTGTGTGTGTGTGTGTGTGAATTGCAGATTCACATTGCACTTATATAACCATCGCAGACTTGTTAAACCATGAATACATCACACATCATTCACTCATTGCAAATATTTAGAATTAGTCACAGATTCAGCTGACTCTGTTTAGTACTTTCACACATATTTCACTGCATTTGGCGCAGTCTCAGTGTCTTTCAAACACCGCTCTACATGTAAATGGAAAAATGCTGAAATCCACATTCTAACATAAAAACTGATTTTACAACACAGAACTTAGTATTTAAGTAATTACCACATAAACACTTGAATTAGTCTGTCAGTCATGACTTTTGTCAGTCTGAAGTCTTTCAAGCTTTTTCCAGTGTTCAGCGATGTCAGTGTAAAAAAAAAAGAAAAAAGTTGTAAATGTGCTCATTTATGGTGTGAGTGTCCTGTCACAATATACCACAGCATATTAAAATGGGAAAAGGTTACTGATAGCAATAAGGTAGTAGCTTGCCCATGTATGCCAAAGTCCTTGTGAAGGCTATGATATGACATAATGCAGCTGTCCTCCCACATCATCATTTTCGCCTCAGCAGCCAGGAGCACGCAACAACAGTCCAGACTGATCCGTGGCAGGAGCCAGCCATTGCAACAAATTTAACATAACCAAACAACATGTTAGTAGCACAGAGAATTACAGTCGCCAAGATAGTGATGCTCTAATGACTCCAGGATTTACTGTGTCACTAAAACCAGATGGTACACTGTGGCAGGAAACAGATGGCTGTTCCCACAATAATGTCTTAATAAAAAAAATCATTCCAAACATCGTTAAAACTTTTATTTAATACCAAAACCAATATAACATAGCTATTGTGACTATGTATATTTTGGCAGATATTTAGAACTGGCAGTTTGGTGCACAATTTAATCCACAATTCATACATTGATTCTGCAGTTCAGTGACTCAATGAATTGTGAAATGCATGTATAAATTGCAGATGATATGTTAACGTACGGAATAATTCTGCAGAACTAACCACTGACAGTGATTAGTTCTGCGGATATTTTCCATAGTTTAATACAAGACTCTGCAAGTCATATATTTATTCCACCCTTCTAAGTCAGAATTTCCACGAAAGTTCCCAAAGTTTATTCCAGAATTTCATGAAAGTGAAATTCTGATTTTTGCCAAAATTCTACCGGTGGAAGTTTAATTTTGCACAGCTCTAGTGGGAGGGGGATGAGGAGTATGTGTATTCGTGGGTTGGATGAAATCATAACAAAACAGATCCTCAGAGGACTGGACATCTTGTATTACTGATAATTATAAAAACAAAACATGGGGCAGGTGGTAACTTATTTTTATACAAACCCTTGGTGTGGGTCTGGGATACCCTAATAAACCACACACGCTTGGTCTTATGGTTTGATGGGCATGCCACTCAAGTGCATAAACAAACCTTGTTACACACACCTTGCTGTGCATTATTTTATATTTATCATATATCTACTAAGCAAAAATAGAAAGAAATATTGTAGGGTAAATTACAGGACGTCAGAGTGATGTGAAAATGCTGAAAGGAATGGATTTTAATGAGAGCAATCAGTCCTTTATCTTTTAAATATCTGTCAAGGCTCCCTCATCAAACTCACCAAACACCAGGTACTCCTCCAGCTCACTTCAAGATATAACGTCAACCATGCATTTTGGGGCCATACTCTTGACTCTTTCTTACCGGGATTTGAAATAAGAAATCTCAGTGGATCCAGTTGTTTGGTTAGACCAGGGCCCTAATGTTGCCACACTGACTGTGAAGTGATCCAATACCATGCTAAATGGAACCTGGATCCAGTAAGATTTCTAGGTTTAATTGGACATTCTGATCCTGGTTGAGATCTGTATCAGGGGGTGCCGTGCCATGGTGGAGGCCTATAACAGGGTTTTGTTGAATGCAAAGGATACCCAGGATCTAGTGCATTCTCACCTAGTCATCTGTGTCTAAAGTGTACATTGGTTTACAATGGAGTTTTGTCTGATGAAGATCTCAGGTCAGAATTTAGAGCACAAATAGAGGAGGTCTTGAGTAGATGCTAACAAACATTACCTGGAAAAACTTCTTAGAAGATACCAAACAGTATCAGGGAGGCAAAGACATTTTTTTTTTCACCTCAATGATAGCAATTAAGAATGCCAGCTGATTGCACTTTTGTGTGTAATGGACAGTCTATTGTATCCTGATTGTCTGCAGTACAGGGAACAAGTTTCCATATTGAGATATGAGCAGTTGAGCAGTTACGTTGTTCTTGAAATCCAAGATTGTAGTCATCAGAGACCAGATCTCTACCATTCAAACAAGATGGGACAACAGGGACAGAGGGAAGATTAAGGGTAGCTTGGCTAATGGATGGAAAGAGTTTGACCTGCTGGATGAAGAAGAGAGGAGAAGAGATCCTCAGTGTGGTCAGGAGTAGAGATGGGCAAAGTTGGGAAACTTCGCTCCATGAATTAATCCGTGAATTTAGCCGAAGTTCACAGATTAATTCATGGAATGCATAGTTCCACCTGTGAAGTGCAGAATTTCACTTGCGAAGTGTGTAATTTCACCCGTGAATGGTGAAATTTCATCACATGGCAGAATTTTGCAATTCGCAGGTGAAATTCTGCCATTTGCGTGTGAAATTCCACACTTCAGTGCAAAATTCCACAAAAAAATGACAAAGTCACATAGGTGAATTTTAAACATAATAGCAAAAATTCATGGATTGCTCTGATGAGCCGAATTTGTCCACTTTGCTGGAACTTCACTAGCAAATTTTAAACTTTGCAGCACCTCTAGTCAGGATCTTATGATATATCACTTGTGAACTGAACCCACCCCCAACCCAATTACTCAACACAGGGTGGGAGGTTCTGGCTCAGTGTTGTTGGAATTGTTGATGTCTCTCTGGGGAAGAGTTGCTGCCAATGCCCATAAAAAAATCAGTGCTAAGGCCCATTCTCAGAAAGCCGCTATTAAATCCAGACATTCCGTCAATTACTGACCTTTCCCAAACTTCCATTTTGGTTAAGGTTGTTGAAAAGTGGTAGCTGCATTGTTAGTGGCACATCTGGAGAAAATGATCTCTTAGAGTCATTTCAATCTGGTTTCTGCAGTAAGTATTGCACTGAGACAGCATTGGTCAAGTGAACTCTTTCTGGTGCAGGATCTCAGGGATCTATCATCTGCATTTGACACTGTAGGCCATTTGGGATTGCTGAATAGACTTGAAAGATTAAGGGGAATGTCTGGTACTGTCTTTTGCTGGTTCTGGTCCTTTCTGTGTGAAATGGATCAGTCTGTGGTGCTTGGCTCTTATCTGTCATAGCCAGTTGCTGTTGACTATGAGGTCCCTCAAGGGTCTGTCCTGTCTGTTGTCTTGTTTTGCAGTGCACATGATTCCACTGGGAAAAATTATTAGATGCCACAGCATGGAATTTCACTACTATGTAGATGATGCTCAGCTGTATGTGTCCTTTTCACATCTAAGTGAACTGTCTGAGCAGAGATTAGAACATTGGAGGAAATCAGAATTTGGATGGTCCTCAACTGGTTGGCACTTAATAAAAACATAGAAACATAGAAGTTGACAGCAGATAAGGACCACAAGGCCCATCCAGTCTGCCCATTTCTTTTTCTAACTTATGAATGTTCCATCGGCCTTTGCTCTGTCAATGGCCTATCTATTCGCACTTATCTGTATTGCTCCCTTATGCCTATCCCATGCCTGTTTGAAACCCTGCACTGTATTCATATCCACCACTTCCTGAGGTAGGCCATTCCATGCATCCACCACCCTTTCTATGAAAAAGAACTTTCTCACATTACCCCTTAATCTGCCTCCCTCTAATCTCATGCTGTGTCCTCTTGTTCCTGCTATTTTTCTTATATTGAAACATGTTAGACTTTTTGTCTTGTTAATGCCCTTAAGGTGTTTGAATGTTTCAGTCATATCACATCTCTCCCTCCTTTGCTCCAGGATATACATATTGAGTTCTGTTAATCTGTCCTCATATGTTTTTTGATGCAGACCCTGCACCATTTTGGTTGCCCTTCTCTGGACTGTCTCAATTTAATTAATGTCCTTGTGAAGGTGTGGCCTCCAGTACTGCATGCAATACTCCAGATGGGGCCTAACCAGTGTCTTGTAAAGAGGGATTATTACCTCCCTCTTATGACTTGTGATACCTCTACTAATACACCCCAACATCCCCCTAGCCTTACCTACTGCTTTAGTGGACTGCTTGGGTGATTTCAGGTCATCTGTGATAATGATTCCCAAGTCTCTTTCTTCCCTTGTGACTGCCAGCAACTCCCTCCCAACCTATAGGTGGCTTCAGGGTTTCTTCCTATGTGCATGATCTGCACTTTTGTTGCTAAACCCCAGTTGCCACTCTTCCTACCATTTTGCCAGTTTATCCAGATCTCTTCTCATTCTGCCCACCCCATCTGGATCATCTTCTCTGTTGCAGATCTTAGTGTCATCTGCAAATGGACAAACCTTACCCTCCAGTCCATCCGTAATGTCACTGATGAAGATATTGAAGAGGACTGACCCCAGAACTGATCCCTGAGGTACCCTACTTGTGGCTTGCATCTCTTCTGACTGTATACCCTTTACAACCACTTTCTGTTTTCTGCCTGTCAACCAGTTTGCCACACAGTTGATCAACTTCTGACCTACCCCAAGCCTACCCAGCTTATTAATTAACCTTCTATGTGGAACAATATATAAGCTTTGCTGAAGTCAAGGTAGGCTGCACGCCAGCTGCTCCCCCTTGGTCCACCACTCTGGTTACCCAGTCAAAGAAATCTATGAGATTAGTTTGACAGGATCTTCCTGTTGTAAACCCATGCTGTCTTGGATCCTGTGCTCCTATGGATTCCAGGTGTTGCACTATCCTATCCTTTCCTTAAGGAGTGCCTCCATAATCTTGCCCACTACTGAGAACAGACTGACTGGTCTGTAGTTCCCTGCAGCCTCCCTGCTACCACTCTTGTGGAGCGGGATCACATGAGCCTTTCTCCAGTCTTCTGGGACCTCTCCTGAGCTCAGAGACTCACTAAACAGTTCTGCTAATGGCTCTGCTTGTTCCACCCTTAGCTCCTTTAGTACCCTGGGATGTATGCCATCAGGTCCCATTGCTTTGTCCTCCCTGGGCTTATCGAGCGCTTGTAGGACCCCTTTCTTTTAATGAGGACTAGTACTTTCTCCCATGTCCATGGTGCTGAGCTGTGGGACCTTCACCTTCTCCTCAGTAAGTACTGAGAAGAGTATCTATTTAAGATAGATGCTTTTACATGGTCCTCCTCCTCACACACCCTTATCCCCATTGATATTAGCAATACCCCCTCTGGACTTTCTCCTTTCTGTAATGTATCTACAGAAAGTGTTGTTCTTCTTTTACTGTTCATGCTAGTGTTTCCTTGGTTTGGGACTTTGCCTGCCTTACTGCCTTCCCTGCTTCCCTTAGGGAAGTTTGGTATGCCTCCCTATATTCATCCTGCTGTATTCCCTTATATTTCCTGAAGGCCAGCCTTTTGGCTCTGACCTTTTCTGCTACTATTTTTGAGAACCAGAGTAGTTTCCTTCTCCTTTTGCACTTCCTTTTCTCTCTAACACAATGGGATGTTGCTTCAAGTATTGTGTCCTTAATGCTTGCCCACTTTGCCTGTACCCCCTCACCTGTATTTCTTCTTGCCAGGGCTAGCTTAACTCTGTTGATCATCTTATCAAAGTCAGCTCCTCTAAAGTCCAAAATGAAATTGCTGGTTGTGGACCATGAGAAGCAAGTATCAGCTGTTTATGGGGATCTGAGTCTATCCACCCTAGGTGAGATTAGACTTAAGGTGGCAGGCTTCTGGTTCTGGCAATGAGCAAGATGCCATGTTAAATCTGGAGCTGTGATTTTACCCTTCACAAAAAGCTCCTAAACTGCTCCAACTACAAAAACTTTCAACATTCACCTTCTGCCTGCAGCTCATTTATTCTGATGGGCAGGTGGAAAAAAACAGTGACCACAACTGTTGAGCCTGAAGCTACCGGAGCATTTTCTCCATGCCATCCCTCTTCTACGCCTGACACAGCCATGGCATTCAACCCTCAGCAAGTCTCCTTGCAGCCCACCAACTCAGCAGCTCTTGCCAATTTGAAGGACTTTCACTCTGAGGTCAGAGCAATTAAAACAGAGCTGCAAGCCAACATCGTGATGATCAAAGACAAGGTACAGGCATTGGAGGCTCAGGTCGGAGCAGCATATTCCTAAACCGACTGGCTGGAAAGGGTGATCCTGCATGCCTTGCAGGAGTGCCAGGCCATTCATGAAGAGTGCAATGATCTGGAGAAGAGATCAGGCCACAACAGTTTACTGATCTATGGCCTTCCTGAGGACAAAGAAGGCTGGGATATGGGGGCCTTCATGGAAGGCTTCCTCCATGACATTTTGCAGATAGACTCCAAATTCCCCCTTGATACAGATGGGCCCATTACACCCTCATAGCAAAACCTACCAGTGCTGAGGAAAGGCCACAGTTAGTGATTATGAACGTATTAAGCTATATCACTAAACAAGACATCTTGTTAAGAACCTGGAAAATGCACCAGGTATGTTATAAAAACACAAGGCTACACTCGACAATTACTACTCACACAACATTACTGCTAAACGCCAGGCTTACTGTCCTATTTTAAATACACTGTGGGCTCAGCAGCTTTAATCTCTGACCCCATATGCAGCCTGCCTGACTTGTTATCATGTTTCCAGAGGGGTCGAAGGGATTTTCCACACCAGAAAAGGCTGCCAAAGTGTTAGCTTCACAAGGAATAGATGTCTCTTTCTCCTCAAAAAGACAACCAAACTAGAAGGATTAATAAGCTCTCTGCAGCACCGTCTGTACAAAGGCCACAAATAGATCTGACAAATGTTGACAGGGTCTTGCTATGCTAGTGGAAATCCACCAGCTGTGCGTGGGTGATAAGACATGACAGGGTGTCGTTAGACACTTTAACACATGGCTAGGAGGTGTAGTGATGCGGGCAGGCAGGCAGGCCGAGTGCTGCCCAGCCTCCTAGTTGTGTGTTAAAGTGTGTGATGCACATTTGAGTGGCTTATTGCGGTCTTAGTGAAATGGACTGTTAAATCATAGAGGGATGTGAAAAGTAAAAATAACTATATTAAGTAATAAACTACAAATATTTTGTCTTTAAATTAAATAAAAATTTCTTCCACCTTTAGTCTACAGTTTTTGTTTTTTTGAGTTGAGGACTTATGTCCATGAAAGCTGCTGTAGTTGTAACTTATGTGGTTGTTATGGTAGTCTCCCCTACTCCAGCCAGCAGCACTCCCATTTTCATTTCGTTGTTCAAAGTCCTGTACTTAGAAACTGGAGTAAAGAAGTTTCCTTGTTTTATTTACTAATTTTTTGGGAGGGGAGATTTCCATTTTTTATGGCACCAGGAAGCGCCAGGGAGGACATGCTGCTCACAAGGGGAAAACGGAAGAACTAAAGTGAGGAAGGGCGGAGCAGTATATGCGGTAAGAAAGGATGTGAGTTATAACAGAAGTAAGGCCATTTTTATAAATTTGATAAAGTGCGAGGCTCTGAGAGGAGAAAAAAAAAACATCTACCACAATCTGTCTCTTACCCTGCCCACTCGCTGTGCATCCTGATGAACTGCTGACTAGTCAGGATGCTCACTAGTCCTTTTCTCACATTGTCAGTTTTTGTATTTGTCTTAACTCAACACTGAGAAAGCACTTCTCAGTTAGAGAGAAACAAAAATTGACAGTCTAAGGGAAGGAAGTAGTGAGCGTTAGCTATCGGCAGTTCATCAGGATGGAGACTAAGCAGGCGGGCTGGGAGACAGATTGTAGCAGCCATTTGTTTCTTTTTTATGTGCTGCATCAAGAAACTGTGAGATATGTGTTTGAGAACTGGGTGAGGTGTAAGTCAGATGAGTTTTTGGGGAAGCATTTTGGTATTTTGCATGCAGGCATACTATGAAGAAAAAAATACGGGCTGAAATTTCACTCGCAGTTGGCAAAACACAAGATGGCAGAGTTTTACTTTGCCAACATTCTAAATTGCAGATTTGCTAGAATCAGTGCACACTGGCATTACTGGACCTTTTTCCTGTGCATAAGACACATTGTAACACAATAATTAGCCAATGGGAAAGCTTGAATTTGGGTGCCCATTTCATAAAATAATTTCAAAGATCTGACCCCTCTTGAACATACTACTATATTTGATTATTGATTTCCTTAGCAGATGGTCCCTAACAGGGAGACCTACATGTATTGCCCCTGGATTCATTCCAGTTTCTCTTTCCAACTACTAAGGTGACTCGCATCTTTCTCCCACCATTTTGGAAACACATAATCAAACTGCTCCCACTCGGCACCTGCCATAACTATGATTTTACCCTCTGGCTCTGCTCAGGTATGTACCAGGGGTTCTGTGACCTCGAAGTTTTTATGACCAGGATTGGTGTGGCAATCAAGAGGCCGAATGACCTGTGCATCTCTAGACTTTTAAATGGGGAGGGAGGCTCCATCTTGCATAAACTTAGATCACAGGAGATGGAACTTGATCTAACCAAGTGCAACAAAACTAACACACAGGAAAGATTTTCTTTTAGTGGTTTTCAGCCTCTGCATGTTTGTACCTCCTTTGGTTACTTGTGGTGTTTTGCTGTCCCCTTGTGTCTACAAGCCAGGTGATTGACTCATAGACCACCATTATTAAGCTCTCCTTCACTGGTGTCTAAGATGGAGGGCATTTATACATGGGGCCATTGTCCTCAGGAGGGTTTACTTTACAGGGAGCATTATATTCTATTTTCAAGGGGAGAAAACCCCATGGACCCCAAGGTTGCAAACCACAACAGGAGATTTGGGTGCTGTTTACCCTGTTGATCTGAGCTCTCCATAGCTTTGCCTTGATAATATAGTTTTGGAGCAATGCACCCAAGTCACTCCCTTGAATCCTTGCACCCTATACCAGGGTTTTAGTGGGCCTCTCACTTGTGGCAACCATGTTTCACTTGCTCAGTCCGCAATGAGAGGGGTGTTTGTTCTTTCCACATGGCCCACCAATGTCCCCCCTTCAACAAAAACAAAAACCTGTATGCCAGTTCTCCAGAAAATCCAACAACAGGCCAGAGAGTCATTCATTTGCGCCAAGCCATCACACTGCATGACTGCCCCAACCCCTTAGAGGATATTGTAGCCTATTTTAATTGGCAACCTACTGAAAGCACATATTTATTTTCTATGGGACACAGTGAAATTATGTGTCCTTTGTGAAAGGCTTAGACTGGCAGATCTCCTTTCCTCAGCTAAAGAGGCTTTATCTCATACCCTGTGTCTTATTTGTGTGTGTGTGTGGATGGGGGGCCCAGCTATCTGGGCTACATACTGGAGACCTAGGGCTGAAGTGGCTATGTTTCTCTCTCCCCCTCATAATTCCCTGTTGGTATCATGGCGTAGAGCTCCCCTTGCCCTTTCTATGGGTTATTCTCCCTCCCTCCCTCTGGCATATCCATTTGGCACTAGCCAATATGCCTACACCCTTACTGCCCCTTCTTTTCAGTTTAATCCTACCAAAGCTGCCCTCTATGATATTTTATTTATCTACTCTACATTTTGTGGAGGAGTCAGAGACCAGAGAGCTTTCACTCTTTTATCTCTTGCGCCCACAGGACTACTTTTGTTGGAGCTAAGGGAAGGCTTTGATGTGCCCCCCACACACACACACACAGAAGTAGTTAGCTGTTAGGGGTGCCCACAACTATTTGCTGTGATTCACCCCTCACTGGGATATTTCGTCCATCCCAACTTAGGAGAAACTAGTTTCTCCCTGCCTTGGAAGTACTGTGTTAAGGCTTCCCCATTTTCTCTCAGAGACAACAGGAGTTCTGTTTTTAGATGTTTTCTCAAGTTGCATAATGATTCACCCTGTTGGTACTGACAGTTTACTTGGTGTTATGGTTACCATTACATGTATGCTTACTGCCATGTTTTCAGTTATCATCTGTACTCTCTTCCTTACTTTTAATTATTTCTCTTGCTTTCCTTCCTCTATCTTATTCTTGAGAGTGGGGCTCACCTCCTTGTACATTCTACCTCCCACAAGTCTCTCATGGAAATTGTCGGCAGATAAGGACAGCTTAGGCCCATCCAGTCTGCCCATAAGCCCAACCTTGTTTGCAGCCTCTGATCCTACTTGATCAATGGCTTTCCACTTCTTCCCAGTTCTAGGTTCCCTTATGCCTGTCCCAGGCATGCTTAAATCCCTCCACTGTCTTGTCTCCCACCACCTCCTGTGGCAGGCTATTCCATGTGTCTACCATCCTTTCAGTGTGAAAAATTTCCTTACATTTCCCTTATTCTGCCACCTTCCAATTTTATATCATCCCCCCCCACCATTTTTGTATTTCTCCTGTATTGGAAGATGTCACCCTTGCACATTGTTTATGGCTTTAAGGTACTGAGGTTTCTATCATGCCTCCCACTCTCTCCTCTCCAGCTGAGTACATATTGAGGTCCTTTAATCTCTCCTCATATGTTTCCCAGTGCAAGTCCTGTGCCATCTTTGTCCCCCTTCTCTAGACTGCCTCCACCCTGTCAATGTCCTTACAAAGATGCAGCCTCCAGAATTGTACACAGTACTCTAGGTGAGGCCTCACTAGTGTTTTATACAATGGAATCACGCCTCCCTCCTTCTGCTAGTGATGCCTTGGCCTATGACCCCAGCATACCACTGGCCCTCCTGCAGCCTTTGTGCTCTGTTTAGACACCTTTAGTTTGTCTGAAATGATAACCCCAGATCCCTTTCTTCCTTGGTGACCATCAGCAACTCACCCCATCCGGTAGCTCTCTCCAGGGTTCATTCATCCAAGGTGTATTATTTTGCACTTCTTTGAATTGAACCTCAGCTGACATACCTTGGACCACTCTTCAAGCTTCTCCAGGTCCCTCCTCATTTTTTTCACCTTATCTGGAGTATCAATACTGTTGCAGATCTTAGTGTCCTCTGCAAAACAAGCAGAGCTTTCCCTCCAGCCCTTCTGCTATGTCACTGATGAAGACATTAAACAGGTCTGGCCCAAGGACTGATCTCTGAGGCACCCCACTGGTCACCCCCCTCTCCCCGGATTGGATCCCATTTACCACCACCCTCTGCCACCCATCTGTTAACCAATTTCTAACCTTGTTTACCACCTTGTGGCCCATGCCCAGACTACCCATCTTGATAACCAGTCTTTTTATGTGGATGGTGGCAAAGGCTTTGCTGAAATCAGTAGGTGACATCCACCACTTCCCCTGATTTACCTCCTGTAACCTGACAAAGAAATCTTATCAGATTCATTTAACATGACCTTCCTGCTGTAAATCCATGTTGCTTTGGATCTTGGGCACCACTAGATTCCAAGTGTCCCACTATTCTTTCTTTAAGCAGTGCCTCCATGATCTTACCCCTACTGAGGTGTGAAACTGACTGGCCTGTAGTTCCTGCCTCCTCCCTGCTCCCACATTTGTGAAGAGGACTACATGTGCCCTCCTTCAGTCCTCTTGAACCACTTCTGTGTTGAGTGACTTGGTTAACATGTCTGCCAGAGGAGCTTCTAGTTCCCTCCGCAGCTTCATTAATATCTTCGGGTGTATGCCATCTGTCCCCATTGCTTTGTCCACCTTCAGTTTTGTGAGCTCTTCCAGGACTCTCTCCACAGTAAATGGACTGGTGTTCATCTCTGCCCCGCTTCGTATCTGTTGTCCAACTGTGGTCCCTGACCCCCTCTTTCAGGTGAATACTGAATAAAATATTTATTTAGTATTTATACCTTCTCCAGGTCTTTCTCCTTACACTCCCCTTCATCCCCCTGAGCCTTACAATCCCCCCCAGCTTTTCTTCTTTTGCTGATGTACCTATAAAATGTCTAGTCCTCTTTCTTCATCATCTGCACTAGTCTTTCCTCAGTCCATGCCTTTGCACTCCTAACATCCTTTCCCACTTCCCTTACACACTTCAGGCCTCCTTTAGGAACACTTCATTATGGCTAATTTCTCCCAAATTATATCCTGGAATATCAATGGAGTGCCTAGTTCTGTCAAATGGACTGCATTGTTACAACAGTTAAGAGTGATGAGCCTGATATTGTGTTCTTACAAGAAACATATCTGTCACAAGAAGAACATGACAAATATCAGACCTGGGGACACCCAACTGTGATAGCTGCTTCCCACAGATCAGGCCACTAACTGGACGTGACAGTGCTGATCCCTCATAATATGCCTTTTATCCTTCAGGACCAATATTCTGACCAAGAGGACTGCTATGTCATAGCCAGTAGGAAACTATGCATGGCCCAAGTCACTTTGGTGACTGTATACTTTTCCCCTGGATCTGACAAAGTGGTTGTCCAGTGCTTTTTAATAAACTACTGCCTATGCTCCAAGACAGCTGATTTTGGGAGGGACCTTAAAATAATCTTATCACCCACTTTGAACACTACAGGCTCTACCCACCATAGATTGATGTGTATGCAAATATCTCCACACCACTTTAGCACACTCAAGTTTAACTGATCTCTGGCATCACTCTTTTCCCCACTACCTCAGTATATACTGTAGCTTTAGTGCCCCTAGATCAGCTTCTTCTGCTTGTTTGGACTATTTATTCCTTATGGATGAACATTTAGATATGATACAGGTCATCAGCCACAGCCCAATCCTTCTTTCTGACCATGCCCCGGTCCATGCTAAAATAAATTTTGGTAAGCCCACTTTTCAGGCTCTGTGGTGACACAATTTAGCTTTACTTAAAGACCACAGATTCATACAGCTTACTCGGGAGAAACTACCACAAATTTTAAATACTAATTCTGACCCAATATTTCTCTGCCTATTTTGGTAGGATACCATGAAGATGGTGTTACATGGGGAGTTTATTGCATGTTCCTCCTTCAAAAAGGCGAGAGAAAAAAACACCACTGAGCTTCAACATCAACTTACAACTCTACAGTTTTTTTTAATTATAAGGAGATGGGTCTGTCACCTCACAACTTCAGGTGAAACAAGACCTGTAGAAATTACGTGATACTAAAGTAGAACAATCACTACTTTGTCTTAAGCATTATCATTACGGGGGGAAGGGGAACCCAAAATTTAGCAAGGAAACTCCATGCCCAAAAATCCCAAGCTTCCATCTCAGAGATGTTTGACACAGACACAGGTACCCTTCTAACTCACCCTTCTGCTATTCAGAACATTTTAGCCAAATGCTAGAAGAGACCATACTCTGCAGACTCAGCGGTGTCCTCACAGCAAATACATCATTACTTACACTCTCTTCCCCTTCCAAAATTGAAAGATGCCACTACACAGTGGCTAGGGCACCCATTTTGGCCAAGGAGATCCAGCGGACAATTCAAGACTCTAACCCTGAAAACCCCTAGGACTAGATGGTTACATTGCTGACTTCTTAAAAAAATTTGATCTGATCTTTTTCCTATGCTCCTCCGTGTTTTTCATATGGTCCAACAAGAAGACCCTCCCAACTTCGATTATGCAGCCATCTCTTTTACTAAACCTAACAAAATATGAGACACTCACCTCTTATTGGCCTATTTCCATTCTGAATTATAATTGTAAGCTCTATACGACCATTCTAGCCCGTAGACTTGAGAATTTATTACCTGCATTGATATACCTAGTCCAGGTGGGCTTAGTGCGCAATTGCCAGGCCCACAATACTGTACAATGGGCCTTCTTGTTATTAGACTATGCCATAGCCTGTACAGTTCATCTGACTCTACTAAGCCTTGATGTTGAAAGGCATTCAACAGGGTGGCCTGGCAATTCCACCCTATAAAATATTTATTCCTCATCCTAGGCCTATGTAAGACCTAATGGTTCCCTGTCAGACCCTTTTCCTTCAGAGTAAGGGACTAGATAAGGCTGTCCCTTATCCCCTCTTCTTTTCACTTTATACCTAGGGCCTTTAGCTATCAATATACAACATGCCTCCAGGATCCCTCTAGGAGGCAGAGATTATAAATTTTCCCTATTCCAAGGCCACTGTTTTTCGGTTTTTACCGGAAAACCTGGTAAAATTCCGGAATTAGGGCTGCCTGAAAACCGGTAAAAACCAAGATTTCATGGAATCTGGCATTTTATATCAGATCAGTAAATCTACAAAACTTGTATTTTTCTTATAATTCCTCCCTGTACTAGTTTCAGTTTGCTTTATTTAAGGCTCTGTATATTAAGCTTTTTTAATTCTGATTGTTTATGCACATACTAAAGAATGATAGCAGATCCGGTAAAATCCGGAAATTAGAGTAACAATCACCGGTGCAATTCCGGAATCTGAAGTCTTGAAAATGGAATTTCATTGTTTTATTCACCGTAAATCAGTGGCCTTACTGATGACCTACTTCTTATGGTCATTTAACCTAAAAGATTCAGTCCTTAAAGTCTGAGATATTTTTCATACCTTTAGAAAGTTGTCGGGACACAAACTTAATGCCTCTAAAATGGAGGTCATTTTATACAATTACTCCCCATCCCCATAGCTTAAAACTGCTTTTCCATTCAAATGACACAAAACAGCTTTTCGATATCAGAGGATTAAGATTACTCGAAACCTAGATTATCTTGAGCTGCTAAATTTTGAACCCCTAATGCAACAAATTACTGAAAACCTCAGTCAATGGTCACAGCTTTATTTAGGCTTTTTTCAATGTATTGAAGCTATATGTCAGAATATTCTTGATCGCGTTTTATATTGTCTACAAACTGCATCCCTAATACCTGATTAGTTGTAGTACAGAGCTTGGGATAAGTTTATCTCTTACTTTATATGGAGCGGGAAAGCTCCTCAGATTCGATTTTCAATTTTACAACTTCCACGGCACAAAGGAGGTGTCAATCCCACGAATCTTACAAAGTATGCCGTTGCAGCCTGTTATGGGTAGTACAGCTTTAAGAAATGTTAGACTGTACAGCTTAAGGAATACATGTACTGTAACCTCCTGTGAGTCTTCCTTCCAGTGTGTGTTGAGAACAGTGTTCCCCTTATGTCTGTGCTGAATGGAAGTAAACAGAGAAAGCCTAAATTTCTGTGGTGCATGTTTTTTTTTTTCTACCAAGACCCTGATGTGTTTACGGTACTTATTTTCGGCCACCAAATACAACATAGCCCACTTGTGCACTATGCGCATCTGGGTTGCTCCTTCCCTCCAACACTATTAGAAACAGATTGAATTCATATTAAATGATTTGCATGACTATGACCCTTATTCATTTGGCAACCCTCCAACTTTGTCTTCCCTTGTCTAAATTCTATCAATACATGGTGATCAGCTTACACCAATAGCTACAGATTTCCAGAATGTTCCTTCCCTCACCTCATCACTTCTACCTTCAAGCTCTTGCTCATGACATGGATTACCTGCCAAATCAAATGGACAGGACATTAGAAACTGGGCTTGGCTGGGCCTCCATTTTTTCTTTCATTTATTAGACTCCCAGTGAACTCTCCCTACACTTCACTGCACCGCTATCAACATTCCACCTTCACTCAACAGATCATTACCATTATCTACAGCTGAGATCCTACATAGGAGACCAGTCTTTAGCTTCTTGCAGCCTTCCAGCTAAGCTTCCCTATTTACACAGCTTCTAATGTCTTACTTTCAGGGTAACACTCTATCTCATATAATTGGGCAGGCTTACAAAGTGTTATACAGGAGGCTCCACAGTTTCCACACTATCCATCGTGATAAAGATGGAATTCAGAGTTACACACTGTACATACAATAGCTGGATGAAATGCATTTTCTATCAGTGCATACCAGCTCACTTCCTCAGCTTATTGAGAGAGTTCTCATGGAAGCTCATTCCCATTTTTTTAAATCATTGGACATTGTTGCCAAATATGCAGGTGAGGTAGTGGCCACATGCTTGAGAGGCTGCGGTCAACCCTCTGCAAACACAACCCATATTTTTTGGGCTTGCCTATCCCCACAATCTTTTTCGCAGGCTGTCATCCAAGAAATGGAGGTTACTTTTGATTGTCTGAAGGCTGTTACTCCCTCCTTACTTTTACTAGTAATCCCACCAGAAGGATCTGTTTTAGATCGCATGAGTATCCGTTTATTACACATTTCTACCATTGCAGCCAAAAAAGCCATCACCTGCCTTTGGTGCATTCCTACAATACCAACATTGGAAGGAAGGCGATCCATAATTATCTATATCTATGCTATGGAATGCATGACCTACAGCTATTTGGATAAGCTACCCCATTTTGAGATTAACTGGAGGAAATGGCTACTATTCCAACAGGACCTTTACCCTGATTTTGTACCATGGGAGGGGCCTCTCACAGTCTCACTTATACTGTAATATCTGTTTCTTACTATCCACTTCCTACTGTATCTCTTCCATCTCTTTTTTCTCCCTTATTTTTTTCTATATACTTCTCTTTGCTCTCTTTAGCAAAATGTTTAGACAGTTATGAAGTTTGTATTGTCAATATTGCGATTTGTGAATGCCCTCCTAATCAGTTAGTTAAAGATAGCTCTTAGATTCTCATGTTTTTGTTTTAAAGAACATATGTACTTTTGTTACTTTACCGTATTCTAAATATAGACCTGTTCAGCTGTAAATTTTAGTTGTGGCTTAAGAGTAGGCCTTTTTATTACTGTCTCCACTCTGAACTTTCTTGACTCAGACTGGAACTCAAGAATTTTACTAAGAGACTTGAGGGCTTTCCTTTATTTGATTACATTTTCTTTTCCATCAGTGTGATTATATCAATGTATTTTGACTTTGGTTATCAATAGTCTGCTGCATTTTTATGCATTGTATATATTATCTGTCTCATAAAACCAATAAATATAAAGTTGAAAAATAGACTTAAGCCAGCCCAGTGGCCTGGACAGCTGAGGCAGCGATGCTTACATCCTGCCACGCTGGTGACCCATGTTCCCAGGTGAGTGGGTCACCAGGGTCAGCCAGGTGGAGAGATTGAGCATCTGAGTGGACAACTCTCCTCTCCCCATGAGAGAGTAGGAAACAGAGACCAGCGATTACCTGACACCTAGCAGAGGTGGTGTTGGCATGCCAGGTCCTATACAGTGGGGCGAAGGCAGAGCAGCTGGGACTGGTGTGCTGCATGTGGATGCACATGGTTCTGCCTTTGTCGGCTTGCACGCTCCCCATGCAGAAAAGCAGAAACAGCAGTCCGGGTCACGCGACATGAAGGCTGCCAGCAGCAGACAGTGCCCACCAAGAAGGTACCTCCTGACACTGGATCTGGTCCTGGTGGGTTGAGTTGGGGCTCCCACCACTCTGCCACTGAGGTTAACCCTTGGGAGTTAAAGGTAGGTGCCTGAAGGTCAGGGATGGCCTGGGTGGATGGCAGGAGGAAGAGCCAACCCGGACCAGGGAGAGAAAACAAAAATAGACTTCAGGTGGCAAATAAGGGACTCAGCATGGGGTGGTTCTGAACAGTCAGTTGACATTTGTATCAAATGTGTCCTTGTTGAGAACTGCTTTTACCATTTAAAATGTTGCCTGGCTGTGCGATAGCTTGATACTGCAGACCTTGACACTGAGTACATACCATTATATTTTCTCAGACCTTGCCACTTAGTACATACCAATATATTTTCTCACCCGATTACTGTTGTGTGGCTTAACTGAAGTCAAGTGGGCCATCTGCAGCTGGTTCAGAATGTGGAAGCAAGGCTTCTGATCTCTGTTTGGAGGTCAGACCACATTACCTTATTGCTACAAGTTCTGGGCTGGCTGTTAGTTAGGTGGTACATTGACTTTCAGGTTCTTTTAGTAACATGCAAACCCTGAACAGACTGGGCCGGAAATATCTCAGCTAGCTTTTGGCCCCCTATGTGCTCACCAGGGGACTGAGAGCCAGAGGAAGGGTTTTCTAGGTGCTACTAGCTATGTTAAAGGCCACAGGAGAGAAGGCTCTTTATGGCAGAGGCCCTGGTCCTCTGGATTGCTTTTCCAGAAGATATTCACTGTCAGAAATGTTTGTATTTTTAAAAACAAATTGAAAAGACACCTCTTTGTCCTAGAATTTGGGTAGTCTGTGATCATTTTTAAATGGAATTGCTGATTTTAATGTACAGTATGCTGTTAGTATGATGAATGATCGTTTCCATTTTTTAACTGACATTGAATTGTTTTTTTGTTTCCTCTGTTATTTATTATCAGTTGTTCTTTATTGTGTACATGCACTCTGAGCATTGGAGGGACACCTTAAGATAAATAAAAATCTACCCACCTACTCACTAACCTACCAAACTGGCTGTGAAAGGAGCGTCTGCAGGTCATACAAAACCTTAAAGAGCCCCTGACACCACTGGAAAAAGTTTTAAAAAATTAAAAATGTAGACACATTCCAGTTTGTATTTTATATATTTTCTGCAATTATTTAATCCATTTTCTTTATTTCTGAGGACAGCTGCATGAAAACAAGATTGCTGTCTCCTAGACATTATCTAATCTGGCTGCTTGTCTACACTTGAGATCATAATCCCCTGTTTATGACATCATAACTATCTCCACAGCAACAGATTGTGATGTCATAACAGAACGGTGATGCCAGGTGTAGAAATGCCCCTAGAGCAGATAGGGTGTAATCCTTGTTTGAATGCAAATACCCTTTGTTATAAGAATTAAGGGTGAGAATAATAGGAAAAATATAAACAATCAGCTGAATTGTATCTAAATATTACATTTATTTATAGTTGCTGCAGCAATGTGAGGGGTTCTTTAAGACTAGAGGCTGAATGAGGGCGTGTATGCACTCAAAGTGTACTTGCATCATAGATGCATGTGAAGTGACATCATTAATGTGATGTCCTCTGTGTCATCATCTACAGACACCATGGGTACCTGGCCCACCCCCTGATGGAGTGGAACAGATAAAACATTGGGGGGGAGGGGGGAAGCCAGGTAAAGCAGTCTTAGTGCAACCACTTCTGTACAGAACAGGGAAGGTAAAACAGTCTGTTATGAGAAAATAAATAAAACAGAGACTGCTCCTTTATGTAGAAGTGAATACCACCACTGGCAGTATATCTGTAACAGGAATTCTGTAATATAGAGTATATTAATATCTGGCACACTCTTATAATAAACTAATTTAATAGAGCCTGAATGGAGGGGCTCATATTCCAAAAACAGAACTGAGACAGAGGCTCAACATCTCTTAAAAGAAACAACATGATAAAGAAGACACTAGTATAGGACAATTTAAATAAAATAATTTATCAGATCCTGAAAAGAAAGGCTTATATACTGAAAGTAAATGTGAAGCAAAAGCAAAGCAACTCTCATATATATAGTGATAAGCCTCAGCTGTTCCCTCAGTAAAGAACAGGAAAGGTCAAGATGCTGTGGTAAACTAATCAAAGACACCGCCACTCACACAGATAGGAATATTTCTCATCAAAGATGTGATACGTCCAGAAGTGTTCTACCAAAGAAAAATATAAAATGACAAATTGAGCATGTTATAAAATAAGCATATACAGTGACTAATGCAGTTACATAATAGACAACCAGTCTACTGTATTTCCTTGTTGGCAGCAAGGCAGTAATTGGTGGCCTCAAAATTATCAACCCAATAGGCCTCCCTAAACAGTAATATTTTTTCCTATTGTTTTCTCGTACTGGAGCTGGAACCTGCTTATTGTCTTAGTAGGCCCCATGCCCCTTCACTGGAACAGAGGAGACATACACAGTTTTTTGGAGAAAATGGCTACAGCCATGTGTTTATTGGATATACAGCCTTACACAAGTAGCGTGATGTGTGCAACTCAGGAGTGTCAACAAGAACGCTAATGCCATCAACTGGTCCATCACCTACTTCCAGAAGGCCCATTAGGGCAGACCCACATTTCCCATAGGGCATGACCTCCAGAGGGACAACAGCTCCAAGGTATGAAGGATGGCTCCTGAGCCATGTTATGTGTGCCCCTTTATGTGACATGGCATTTTACATGCAGGGCAAGCCCAAAGAGGTTGTCCCCTGACCAGTTCACAGGGAGCCCAATCATTGAGGACTCATCTCCTACAAGCTTCAGGAGGAACCCATCTTTGACAAAAGCAAGTTCCCCAACTTATCCACCACATTTACATGACTATGAAATGCCTACTGTAATACCCACCAACTTCCCTGCCAGAAGTGGTAAAAAAACTCAGAAAATCACATAGAAAAACTGGAAAAATCCCGCCTCAATTCCTAAGATGATCCCCCTGTTGAAAGAGCATGGCTCCCTACCTAAACTTACCAGTCCTTTTTCCTTGCTTTTATGAGGGTGGGTGGGTAGCAATTTCGATCAGAGGGAAAGAACAAAAAGGGTCTGGGCTACAGTGTGCTGGTCCATATATAACCCCCTTACTTCTCCCCTTCAGCAGAGACTGACCCTGCCCCCTGGACAGCCCTAATCTTCTAGCCCTAACCCCTTCCAGTTATGCCAGTACCCCTGCCACTCAGCTAAACAGACCTGCTCTGGTGATAAGGAAGTACTTGGAGACAGCCTTTAATAGGCAGCTACTGTCTCACTCACGACAACCTCACATGCGTAGCTCACACCAGACAAATCTACTGCCATCAAAAGTCCCTCTGGGACAGTCCCTTAAGGACAATAGCTGACCTTCTTGACAGGGATGGACTATTGGGGTATCCCAAACAAGAACTCTGCTGTGCAATGATCGGACCAGATGACCCAATCAGTCCTGAAGTTCATGACCTCAAGTCCAAGTGAGAATACCAAGTCCAGCGTGTGGCCATGGTGATGGGTCACAGAAGCAACTGCTTGTGCCAAGTCTGGTGATGTCATCAACTGATGGAAGGTTGTGTCCAAGATCTGAGGATTTGTCATTGACCCAGGCATTGAAGTCCCCCAGAATTAACCATCTAGGTGACTCCAACACCCTGTCGATGATGAAAATCTGTGACCTCCTGCAGGAAATCTCTCCCCCGGCCCAAAAGACAGTAAACAAGGAGAATCCTGCAACCTGCACCATGCTGAATGGAGTAACCAGGATCATTGTGAAGAGGCACACTCCATGGGACTGTCACTGTTCATGTGGTCACTGTTCAGCATCTTCTCAGTCATGAAAGCACTGTACTATGCAGATCTGAGTGCAACTAACAACAAACCATGCTGTGATTATGCCTACATGCTGGATGTGTATGGACAGCTGCCCACCCTCCTCAAACTGTGGATCAGTCAGCTCTTCCTCTGACAGTTGTTCCAGTCCATTGTTTTTTGAAATGTACTGTAATGAATACACTATGCCCAGCTGTACAGTAGGGGCACTGGATCTGAACATAGCAGACCACAATGCCATTGGCAGCAATGCGTGGCAGAAATGCAACAACTTTTTGTTTTTGCGGTGGCTTTGCACCACACACCCCATGATGTAGGGGCTCTGCCACGCATCCCTATTTAAAGATTCTTCCTCGGGGATGGATCAGGGCAGTTAGAATTAGGGGCCATGGAATACTGTTTCCATGGCCCCTTGTAAATAAATCTAAGTCCCAATGTCGGCAAAATGGTAGGAGACCAGGCATAAGACCCTGATCTCTACTGCCTTCCGGCCGAGCTGCTCCATGCCCCAGCCCTCCACACCACAGAAGCAGCTCAGCCAGTACCTGATCTTCTGCTGCCCTTGTCCTATGGCAGCAACACAGACAGCAACCAGGGGGTCGCATATCACAAGCACTATAAATCCCCCGCTTGCTGTCCGTGGTAGCGCTAGACAGACTAGTGCTCTCTTCAGTGGTGCTATTAATTTAGTGCTAATCTAACTGGGTATCCAATAGGGTAGTATGAAGGCACATACCTCTTAATAACAATAATATATTTTTGGACTGACCCTAAGTGTATAGCTAATGCATTATCTGTGTTATAAATAATATCCATTGTTTTCAGTCCTTACTTATGTTTAAATGATATGTGGAGGCCCTCAACTGCTCAACCTCACTTTTTTGGTGGAGTACATTCTGTAGTGTCCCCTTCCTTTTTTTAAAATTTTTATTCAAAACATTTTCAAGATATAACAATTTAGATGAATATAATTGATTTAAAGTATCAGAGGCAAAACAAAAAGCAATATAATAATTTGTACTGTATATCAGTCACAGCATTACGCATTGTGGGGGAATAGCAAAAGTCCCAGAGCATTGCCTGTGGAGATAGAAATTGATCGGTATGAGCTTTCACAGGAAGACCATGGGTTATTTTAAAATGTTATTAAGAGGTGGTAATCCTGAGTCATTAAGAAGTGGTAGTCCTGAGTGTAAAATTCCCAAATGTCTCATTTCATGTGACCTGCATGTCATGAATCCTGAGTCAGTAATGGATCCAATAATCCAGACCTTCCTGGGGCAACTGCTACTCCATGAACATCAAACATATATGGTCCACGAGTAAAGTAAGTGAATCAAGTTGTATGATAAAATTTACAATCATTAACAGTACGTATCAATCATACTAGTGCAAGATTTCAATACAGAACCACTTTTATAACAAGATTCCATTCTCTAAGACGAACGTAAACGTAAATCACAGTCACAGAGAAACAGTTCTCAGTGATTACACATAAATCGTAGCCAAAGAGATGGCCAGATAGTTCCTGAAATTTATGAGATATCGATAGAGGAATTCCCCACCTGCATGTAGAACCACTGTGGGCCACCAGAAAGAATATTTTTAGATATTTGCAAAATATCTGGAACTATCTGAAAGTATCTATGGCTGCAAGTGTATGGCTGTAAGTAACAGTTTATCAGAATCTTGTTTTCTTACCTGATCATAGTGTAAACATTTACATGACGCATCTCCTTTGTCAGAGTACTGTGTGCCGAGGAAAGACTCCAGCTCAACCGCATGTATTGCCACATAGTGCTGTGTGGAATGCGGAATTCCGCTGGTGGAACTAGTGCGGAATGACCATTCCACCGGCGGAATTTCCACCAGAATTTTGCTTGCTCACCTTTGGAATTCCACCTACTGTGATTATTCTGTGGAACAGTATTTTTTCTGCGAAAATTTATTCCACAACAATTTCCATGGAAAATATTGAGATCTGTGGAATAATATTCCACAGAACAGTGATTTTTCTGAGGAAAATCATTCCACAACTATTTTATGCTGTGGAATTCCGCAATTCTGTTTCCAGCAGAATTCGGCGGGAAGGTTTTCTTTTTTTATAGGTACCTTGGCATGCTGAGGTGGGCTCCCAGCATGCCACCTGGGTGTTTTTTTTTGGGGGGGGCTGTAGCCGACAGGGATTGGACACCCCATCAGCACATACAAAGTGTTTGAAGGCGATGAGCCAAGGAGATTGGGCACTCGCACACAAATACAAATGGGGGACATTATGCCGATGGGGATTGGGCTTCTGTCGGCAAAGGAACTTGGAAGGAGCATGCCGACAGAGGTATTGGGCACTGCCATCAGCTTTCATGGGGACTGTGAGAGGTGGATGGCGATAGTCACCACCATGTTAATTTAAAACAAATGTGGGGACATTATGCTGATGGGGATTGGGATACCCCATTGGCAAATGAACTGGTGAGGGGGCATGCTGACATGGGGATTGGGCACCCCCCGTTGGCTTTCATGGGGACTGTGAGAGGTGGATGGCGATAGCTTCTGCCATGTTTATTGAAATGGGACACCAGACAAGGCAAGCTGTAATTCACTGCTGTAATCAGGGACCGACCCATCAGCAAAAACAACTGATTGTTAATGACGGGGCACTCCCTGATTATAGCAGTGAGTTTCTTTCAAGTTGGTGGCATGCTACAATACTGCTGTCATCGACAGCGTGCTCCTCTATTAGCACCACAGAGACCAGCCCCAAAATGGACTGCTGGCATTGGCTACAACACTGCCGCTCCTCCGCAACTCACTACTACAGCAAGCTGCCGAAATATGTTTCTTGCGCTTGTGCACAAGCAAACATAAAAAAGAGGATGTTTTAAAATTACCATTGCATCTTTATGTAAATGAAAAAACAACTTACCAAGCATTATTCTTCTGTTATGGTTGTCTGTAAATACATTGATGCTAAAAGTTAATATCAAATTGGCAAGGGAATCATTATGTTCTGATTCACTTATACTTGTTACTAGCTATTGCGGTAAGAGAAAACAGCCAGTGGCACAAAACAAGTCTTTGCCAGATGTGGCAACACGAAGAATTCATAAGAAACTCGATTCCTAATGTCCATCACAAAAAATTGGTTGCAGCCTTTAATTATATACTGTAACCTTCACTTAGGCCCTAGCAACCAACAATCTATTACATCATCTAAAATAAATTATTTAATGCTATCTTCACTCAAGAAACTATCCTTACACATGTACACTGAATTAAAAAATCAAGTACGTTCAGAGATTGTTTTGCTGGTGTTTTCCTTACTGGCCATGAAAATCACACTCCTACCCCCACCACTGTTCCAGAGGCATACCTATTTCTTATCTGGCAACAAATACAATTGATGTTCTGACTCCACATGAGGCCTATGTGTACTTCTGTGTGTGAATGACAGTGGAACTCAGAAGAACTTGGTATTCACATATTCCATGTGACCAGTTCATACTAAGGTTCATTCTAAGGTCGGTTAGGGGAGCTAGAAGGCCGAGACCCATAATGCTCCCATACTAAACCAGTGAAAAATATGTGAGTTTATAGCCAGAATTTATTAGTGCATCTAATCGATATTTAAATATATTCTTAGTTTCACTAATAACCACATGAAGTGGTAGTTTGTTCCAAGGTCCGATTACTCTTATAGTATAAAAATATTTCCTATTATTGCGATTAAATGATTTCTGAATCAGTTATAATGGATGTCCCCTGAACTCATAGGAGTGGTCCTTAAATTCTAGACCCATTTCACACATAAGATATGGATCTTTAGTAATATCAAACAAAAGTTCATGTGTATGTATGTGTGTATTGTGGGGGGGGGTGTAGGGGGTTGGGAAACTTCTACTGGAGTAATGCAGGGCTTTGAATTATTCTACTCCATGGTAAACAAAAACACAGTATACTGTATATGAAGAAGGAGAGATAACTAACAGTAAACAAAAATCTGTGGAGGGACTATTTGTCATTAATTAGCAACATTTTACTATAAGCCTTGTGGGTTTAAAAATGGCATATGTTCCTGTTTTATATACGTAGTAATGCACTTTCTGGGTGTTGGTTGTACTACGTTTACCCCGGAGTCAGGCTTCTAAGTCACTAGGCTTCACCTCCTGCCTTACAACAGCCCCTGTCAATGGGGTAAACACAGTACAACCAACACCTGGTTGTGACTAATTGTTTTATAATTAAAAGTGACCTACCTATTTGCAATACTTCCTTATTTTATGTATTTTTCTCTCCTGCTCTTACCTTACCAAACGTCAAGTTGAAATTCAGTTGGATTCCAGGTATTCTGCAATTGCTTCCCTTATCAGTTATGCCTGTTGATTCATGGCAGCCATGTTCACTTCTTCTGCAGGGGAACAGCTATGGGGCAATGTAAGGAAGCATTTTTTCACAGAGAGGGTGGTGAATGCATGGAACGGCCTTCCTGAGGAGGTCGTGGGGTCAAAAACAGTGGGGGAATTCAAGAATGCATGGGACAGGCATAAGGCAATTCTGGGGTGAGGGGGTAGGAAGAGGTAGGCTGTTGGTTAACTAGGATCTACAGCTTATCCAATAAATAGAGAATTGGGCAGACTACTGTAAGTGGGCCAAGCTTATCTGCCATCAAAGTCTATGTTTCTATGGAACAGTCACCACTCTCTGGTTGCTGGAACACTTCAACATCTGGTTATGTGAGCCAGCTGCTCAAGAAATTCTCTGGACTCACAAATATCATGACGTGCAGAACATGCTGCAATAATGAAAGGGACATTATCAATGCTGTATTCAATATGCTTAGTCAGACACCTCCACCTCCCCTTAAGGTACCCAAAGGTGCACTCCACAACCATGCGGGCTTTGCTGAGCCTGTAGCTGAAATTTCTTTTCCTTGGGTTTGTGTAGTCTGGGTAAAGTTTCATCAACAAAGGCAGGAGGGGTATGCAGGGTCCCCTAACAATACCACTGGTACATTGATTCCATTTAGTACACGATGCAGGGGAGGGCATCATTTGTCACTTTGACCAAGTTGGAATATGTTGCTGTTTTTAAGAATTTGTGCATCCTGCACCTTCCTGAGCCATCCAACATTAAAATCCATGAAACAGTACTGATGGTCAACAATCCCCACAGAATAATAGGATTTCTATTGTAGCACTCCATTGCATTACCAGGAGGACAGATAATCGGTAAATGAGTGCTGTCAATGGTGCCTCCAGAATTTTGGAAACCCCACAAGGTCTAGAAACCTTGCACTGTCTCAGCCACATTCTGCACATAAATGAGTTTAGGTATAAGGACTGGAACTATGGCTCTGCAAACCTGAGTGATGATGTGGCCCACTGTGGACCTCCCAATGCCAAACAGGTGACTCAGTGTCCTGAATTCCACTTTTGTGACCAGACCCCACAGAGTTATTGCAACTCTTTTCTCAACTGGGTCTGCAAAAAGCATTATAGTGTCTCTTTTAACAATGTACGGCCATAGCTTTGCACACAAAAAATCAAATGTGGCTCAGCTCATTCTAATGTTTGCTAGCCACTGTTCATCTGCCCGTTTCTTGAGGATTATGTAGTCCCACCATATTGAACTTCTTTCCACAGACCACACTCCACAGTCTACAGTGCCAACTGCATATGAACATATCATGACATTATACAGCACTGTGACACCCTCTATGATTTTCATTTTCATAATGGGAAGTCTAGCTGCTCTTCTCAGTCTAAGGATTCATTTCTGCTGTCACAGCCAATTTAATTTCCCTTTCAAAGCAATAAACCGAGCTATCATTAACTGTAAACAATGTCTGTATCCCTATGTTGTACTCTTCCGGTCGCTCCTGAAAATAGGCATATTACTTTTCTAGTGTACTTACCCGGTCAACAAAAGCTAAAATAAAAAAAATAACAGTACAAGCAGCTGATTCACCACTGGCATCATGTTGCTAAGCAGTGAACTCCTAGCAACAGCCTGATGCATGCTTGTAACTGCTCACCATTGTCATGCGGCATGCAATGCATTGTGGGAAGGGAATCGTGCAGAAGAGCTCCATGAATGATTGGAGATCTGCATAATGTTAAAACAGTTTTATTATTTTGTGGTAGTGTGTATGGGTGCATGTAAACATTACTGCACAGTCAACGCGGAGTGTGTACACACAAACACGATAAGCACTGAAACATTTTTAAATCCATTACAGAATTTAAATTATGAGCATGGATACAGCCTATACAGAGCAGAAATTGCACAGTATGAGAAACTCCCTTATCCCGAAATCCCAGATACACCATGTCAGATCTCTTCTTCCTCTGCCTAGTAGCAAAACTGTTATCAGGAAAGAGGTATATTGTGAGGTGCCATCTGGAAGCAGATGGGCCCACTTTCTGTTTGCCTTGCTCAGAACCTTGTCTTGCATGTGGACTCCCTGGTGATGACTAAAATGCTCCAAGGCAGCTCAGGGTTAGAGGGTCTTTTTTGACAGGTAATGCAGTAGGATTTCAGACTTTTCTCTGTTAAGTCCATTTGCTAAGTGGCGTTTGTGATCTCATGTCCCTTCTGCACCCCCAGAAGTCAATGATTTGTTGATGAACACCATTTTTAAGTGCTCTAATCTGAGCCTAAGGATTGAATTTTTCTAGGATCAAGCCGAAAGTAACAACTGACGATTTGCCAGCTGTTTCAGTTGCTGATTGCATGTCCTTCTGTAAAGTGTCCATTTGAGTTTCCTTGGTGAGTACTTGGTATTATCCTGTTCTGGAAGGCTGATAAAGGCACGAAAGCCCATCATGACTGCCTCCCCACACCATGTGGGGGAAATGCAATCATTGTTACCAAGGTGGTACTTATCCAGTGGATTTTTTAATTTGTTAAAGTCAGAAATATCCACCAAATGTTGATGTAATGAGTTCCATTGCTTATAAGCCATGATTGTAAAGAAATTTTGCCTTTTATTGGTAAGGGCCCATTGGATATGCAGCTGTTTGTTATGGAATCTTAAGAAGGTAGGTTTACTAGCTGGCTGAATTTTACATTCACTGGCCAGATATGGATCATGTAAGATGTTAAATAGCATTAATAGATCACCACTTGAGTGTTTGAAATGTCAAGCTTTTCAAAACTGCCTGTTTTAAATCATTTTTGAGTTCTTGTACTGCTGCAGTACAATAAGGTTGTATTGTGTAGTGGTTAAGAACACTGCGCTACAAACCTGGAGAACTGGGTTTGAATCCCACAGCCACCACTTGAATACTGTGTTACCATGAGCAAGTCACTTAACTTCCTTGTGTTTTCAGGATGCCCCTTGAAACTAGCCACTGCTTAGTGTGTCTTTCCTTACCAAAAATTCTAAAAACAAAACAACACAAAAGGACACTAGTGGTGAAGCCAAGGCTGGTAGTAAGCTATGCTACTTTTCGCTGACCCAGATGGCAGCTTGTCACACTTGCTCAGCCTGAAATCTTGCGATGGGCCCTGATGTGGCTTTCCCATGACAAAGGTGGTAAAAAACAAACTGTTGTATTGGAACAACATAATAACTGAGAGATTAAATTTAAAACCTTGAGTAAGCATTGATTTGGCTATTAAAGTGGAGCTGCTCAGGAAGCATCTGCTTTAGTCATTTGCAAGTTCCATCCCTACCAGTGCCTCCTTCTAATCTCATCTCATCTTTCAATATCCATGTTTCCAAGCAGGAGATTTAATTGATAATGAAATTCCTAAATTCCTGACCTGAAACTTTGCATAAAAGACGAGCTACAGTATGTTCCATCTGAGGATAGATACTGTTCTTACAGCTATTTGACCAGCACTATCCTTTTTATTAATCTTCTGGTTCCCCTCAGGTCTGCTCAATGGTACTTCCCTGTTCCATCAGTGACCTTCCCACAGACTTACAAGTTATCTACCACTCGCGCAGAATCCATTGGGTGGGTGGCCAGCTGTGTCCATTGTGCAAGAGCCTGAAGGGGGGTGCAGCAAGGAGCAGCCCAGACACCATTTTCCTCCAGATTTTCTTCCCTGTACTGAATCTTCAGGATGTGTGTGCCAGCATGTCATGCTTTATCCCTGTCTCTTGCATGCACTCCTGATGTGCTATTACCTGGCCTCTGCCAGGTGAGTGTCCCTGCAGCAGGAACTGCTATCCCCTCCCCAATAAAGGAGAGCTTCTGTCAGGTGTTTGATCCTCCCTCACCCTGCCAGGCCACCAAGCCACCCAAGTCCATTACTGAACCAGGGCCATTGCATGGAGGGCAGATGTGCAGCTGCTCCCCCACTGGACTGGCTTAACCAGCACTATTCTTGCTTATATTCTGCACATTGATACTTGCTGCTGTGTTCATGTTACTTAGTCAAGTCTCCTGGTTTGAGCACAGCTCTCTGAATTTCTTTGAAACATTGATTACAGCTTTGAAATGATGCTTACCCTAGAGTTGATAGACATCACATTGGCAGCCATTCTGGGATTTTTTAGTCTCAGCCTTTAGAACTGGACAAGATTTTTTATACATATTTTAAATGCTACGAAAGTGCATTTATCTTCTTTAAATAAATGTAGTTTCAGCATTAATATAAACTACAACCTTTCCTTTATAACACGGTGAAGCCAATTTTCAAACTTCTTGTGTCAAATTTGAGGGTTTCTAGTAGTATCTAACTAAACCTGATGTATTACTTTGGAAGCTTTTTATCTAATGTAAACGCTCAGTAGCTCCTGTTCCACAATATAAGTCTATTTGGCAGGAGTTATAACTATGTGATCAATAGCCCTATCTGCTTCTTTCCAGACTACAAGCTGTATTGCTCAGATTTATATCCAAACTAGTTTGCAATTTATCAATAAATTACAGCAGCTCTGCTGCAAGGTCTTGTCCTACTGATAGAGTATGGTACATTTTTACTGTACGTAGGCAAGCAAAGTAATATCTTGTACATCTTTCAAAGATACCAAGTTTATTTGTCAAGTATCATAAGGAGCATATGGAGCACTGCCAGTGATGACTCATTAGATAAATAAAAGCAGTGCTTGGTGGAAAAAAGGGATTGTAATCTCCACTGGAACTAATACAGTTTTACTTGTGACTTTCCCCTATCACTTTGGGAGCAGATAAATAGGGGACAGGTATTTTCTTGAGAATTAAGTTATTTTTACAGCTTATATAATCAGGATACCTCAGCTGAGATGCGACATCTAATTTCTGATTGAGCCATGATTGTTATACCCATTTCCAGAGCTGGGTGGACTGGAGTACTGGGAGGTGAAATGACTTGCTATAGAACACACAGTGAGTGGTTTTGTGGGGTTTGAAACTGTGGTCTCCTCATTACCAAGCCAGTGACTTGACCATTAGAGAACACTGCAAGAATATATATATATATATTTTTAAATGTTTTTAATGAGGAGTGGCATAGTAAGCTGAAAGCTTGTTTACAGGTGTGACCTGGGAGCACAGGGAAGTTAAGTGACTTGCTCAGGGAAACACATTATGCAAGTGGGGGCTGTGGGATTCAAACCAAGGTCTCCAGATTTGTAGCTCAGAGCCTTAAACCTTAAATATGACTTGGAATTTCAAGACTACCACAGATAATGATGGAGACAAAGAACTTTTTTTGGTAACAAAAATGTCAGTCTGTTGTAGTGCCAAGGAAAGCCAAAATAATTCAGATAGTCTTTTCTAGTTTTAAAAAAATACAATGTATGTATTGTACACACAGATTATGTATATTTTTCATTGCATTTATTTAAGGCTATAACCATTGCGCATAGCTAATTTATAAGAGTGACTCATGTGAAGCAAATAACATACAATTACACACCGTATACATATAGAATAAATACAAAATTTAAGTGACACACATAATTTAACAAATAATCAGACATACTGTACAGAATAATGACAATGTCCTGTACTGAAACATGGTACAAAAACCAATGTCTCAAAGTTGCAACTGAAGAAGGTTTCAAGTCCAGTAGTCTGAATTCAGACAGACGTTGGTTCCAAAAAGTATACACCGGCTGGCTAAAAATGCATGTCTCTTTTAGGTTTTGTTCTTGGAACCACCCTTTCCCATAAACATGAATTCCTCAAGGAGGGATCAAGTTTCCTCTGGGAAAATCTTTTACTTAAATAATCAGCTACTAAGCCCAGAACACTTTTGTATGCTAACAGATACTTGCTCAGCTTCCTTCAGTTAGGCAGAGAAATCTAGCCTAACCTAGAATAAAGCTCACAATAGTGAGTGTCTCTAGAGCACCTGAGGATCAGTCTAGCGAAATGATTATACAATACCTCTAACTTATGTAGCCTGTCACTTGAAGTGTAATCATTGAGAACATCTGCATAATCAAATAGTGGAAAAATCTGGACCTGAACTATTGCTTTTAGAGTTAATTCTTCCAGGCAATATTGATTCTTATATAGGAGGCCAACCCTTCTACCCACCTGGACAATCAGTTTGTCTGTGTGGATGTTACCTAATCCTATCATGTTCCATTCAGAACCACAAGTATTTCCATAAGTCAGCACATTCCAGGGGAGTTCCATTTTGATCCCTTATCAGTATTTCTTCATAGTTTTTAAGTCTGGAAGCTGGCCTGAATAATACAAGGTTAGTCATGGAGGAATTAAGTTTTAACTTGGGATCAGTAAAAAAGGCATGCAGTGCATCAAAGCTACATTGTAACATAGCTTGAACCTCCTGTATTGAGGGACTACATGTGTACACTATTGTGTTATCAGCATATAAATGGTACAATGAGCCTCCCATGCTGGCCTCCAGCCCTTTCAAGTAAATCAGGAAAAGAAGAGGTCCCAGGACTGAGCCCTGGGGAACACCCCTAGTGACTGTAAGTGTGTGTGTGGGGGGGGGGCTCATGCCCATTCACCACTGGTGTTTGGCATCTCTGTCCCAAGGATGAATAGAACCAGCTCAGGGCCTCCCTACTTAACCCCACCTAGCAAAGCCTGTGCAATAAAATTTGGTTGTCAACCATGTTGAAGGCCTTGGAGAGGTAAACAAAGATAGCTCAGGTAAGTTACCCGGAGTCCATTGCTTTGTTGACATTCTCCAAGACCCTCGACATGGAGACCACTGTTCCATGACACCTGTGGAATCCTGCCTGAAATTTGTCAAGGAATGGTTCCATAGACAGTCTATTAATTGTTTAGCCAGTAGCCTTTCCAATAGCTTAGAGACAAGAGAAAGTAAGGAAATAGGCTTACAATTGGTCAGCTGACCAAGGCTGTCCCCTCAAAAACTGGGACAACCCTGTCCAGCTTCTAAGCCTGATGAATAGTGCCAGAGAAAAGGGATCTACTAAACAGAACTGTGAGTGGTTCAGCTATTTAAAAAGCTGAATATTTTAACATAACAGAGGTCAAACCATCTGGACCACAACTCTTGCTGTAATTTAAATCCAGCAGGAGTTCCAGTACTTCAAAACTTTCTATTGTTCTAAGCAAAAAGAAATACCTCCTAACTCTTTATCCCCAGAGTTTTCAATGACTGCCCTGTTTGCCTGAAGAAATTCCTAGATGCCACAAAAAAATTTGTTAAACCTATCAGGGAGTAGGATTTCCTTTCAGAATTTTTTGTCAGGAGAAATTTGAATGGCTGTATTGAGTTTAGTCTGACCATTTAGATCCCTAATAATAGACCAAATCTTTTTGGGGTCTTCTGCTGCCTCAGATGTTCTTGCCCTATAGAAGTCTTTTTTTGCTTCTCTTACCCCCAGCCACATATTTATTTCTACATCTTCTATAATACTCCCATTCCTGAAGCGTCCTAGAAACCATGCCCCCTCCCATTCCTTATTTTTGTCTCTCTTCATTTTCGTTAGATGGGATGAATACCAGGGAGCTGATCTATGGTTGACTTTTCTGGTCTTAATAGGCAAATGCTTGTTAATTACAGCCATTAATTTGGCAATGAAGTACAACAATCCCTCATCAATGTCTGGGATCAGTTTAAGTCTCTCCTGGTTTAAAATTTCTAAATCTGAAATAAAAGACAAAAAATCAAAATCCTTAACTGTTCTAAATCTAATAATTTGGTTCCATGTCCACACAGCGAGGTAATATGGGTGACCGTCAAATGGGTGAATACATATTAGCAATGCACAAAACGGTGATGACATATCACAGCTACACCCAAAATAGTGATGTTTCAGCACCTGACTACACAACCATTTATTAACTGCACCACATCTGTTGGCAATTAGTTTTCCTCTGTGTTGCATGTGAGGGGCTCTTCCTCCCCCCATTTCTAATATTCCCACTCCACACCACACTTTGATCATGGGAATATGTAGCATAACCATGGGCACTGTTAATGCCAGATCGCTGTTGTGTGCCGGACGCTATTATTGCAGTCGCTCACATGCAGTTGCCCAAATGTACTCACTGTTAAAACTTTGCTGTTATTACATGATACTAATAAATGTATTTATTTATTTAAGATCTTGGATTAACCTTTGAGTACAGGCTCATTACAGAGGTTCCACATCAGGATCATACAGTAGAAGACAAACAACAGCTTACGGATATGCTGTAAGAAAGTTAACAACTAAGGTGATTAAGCAACAAGTTACATGGAAGTGAGACGTAAATAACACAATATACAAGTTACATGGCAGTGAGAAGCAAATAACACTGTATACAATAGGACTAGCTACTAAGAGAGATTAAAAGGGGGAGGTGAGGGTGAACAGAGGGAGGGGTTGGCTCAAGAGGAGATGGGCAAGAGAGAAAAGACAGACTGCAGAGAGAAAAGTGATACAGGAATCAGCCCAGGTGGTGGGCCTCATCAAAGGAGAATAAGGATGCTTATAGTAACTAAATAAGTAAAATGTTACTTTTAATAGGCACCCTTCCATTGCTCAGAGTGCCTTTACAGTAAAAACACACAAACACTAACAACAATATACAGCTTAAAATACATGCCATAATTATGTAAAACAGCTTACAAATTGAAACCTACGTTCCTAAAAATGCTTTCCCAAATAAATATGTTTTGAGGGAGCTTTTAAAACCCTCTATGGTCAGGCTTTCACATATTTGATGAGGTAGAGAGTTCCACAGGGTAGGAGCCATAAAGGCAAAAGATCTTCCACCAAATGTCTTCAGATGTACCCTGGGAACCTCCAGCAATCCCTCATCAGAGGATCAGAGTGAGTGGAAGGGGTAGTAGGGACACAGGAGGTCTTGCAGGTATTGGGGTCCCAGCCCATGTAAGGCTTTGTAGGTCAGCAATGTGGCCTTGAAAGGGATTCACCATTGTATAGGCAGCCAGTGCAGTTCGCGCAGCACAGGTGTTATGTGACTGGCTCTAGGAGCTCCAGTTAACAACCTGGCCATCGCGTTCTGCACTAGCTGTAGTCGGCAGATATTTCATCCCGGTAGCCCTAGGTAAAGGGCATTGCAGTAGTCCAACTGAGTGGTGACAAAAGTGTGGACCAATGTTGACAGATCCTTGGACGGGACCAGGTGCTTCACCCTAGTGATGTTTTTAAAATGGTAAAAGGAAGACTTGACTACGGCCGACACCTGAGCTTTCAGGGTCAGACCTTCATCAAGTACTACACCTAGGTTATGCACCTGGTTCGAGTCATTGAGCAGACCACCCGCGAATTGTAAGCCAGATGGTTTTCCTGCCCATGATCCAACCAGCCTCCGATCTGGGTCCACCACCAACACCTTGGTTTTCTCCAGGTTTAACCTCAGCCAACTGGCACTCACCCAGTTTTGTGTGTCCCGTAGGCAGTTGTTAAACATAGAGACTGTGTCATATTCCTGGCCGAATACAAAGGACATGTACAGTTGAGAATCATCTGCATGAAAATGGAAACTCAACCCGTACCACCTAATAATGCCCCCCAGTGGTAGCATGTACACTGTGAACAACATGGAGGAAAGCACAGATTCCTGCGGTGTCCCACAGGGCAGACCTCGAGGGGACGAGGAGTAAATTCCTGGCACCTCTGCCATCTGCCCTCAAGGAATGATGAAAACCACTTGAGGACTGTCCCATCCAGTCCACAAAGAAAACAGGCATTCCAGCAGTACCCCATGGTCCACAGTGTCAAAAGCTGCCGAGAGATCAAGGAGAACCAAGATAGAATGGGCTTTCCGTTCTCTCGCCACTAGAAGGTCATTAAGTACCTGAACCAGGGCAGTCTTGGTGCTATGCCTTTTCCTGAAGCCAGACTGGAGAGGGCCATAGATATTATGGCTAGATAAATGATCTTCCAGTTGCAGGGTGACCACCTTCTCAATAACCTTCCCTATAAAAGGTACATTTGAGATTGGTCTGTAGTTGGCAGGGCAGTTGGGGTCCATGGAGGGCTTTTCTATCAGTGGCCTAACCATTGCTTCCTTTAAGGGATCTGGATAGATCCCTCTCTCCAAGAATACCCTGACTAACCGAGCTAGGACTGGGCCAATAACCTCAACACACCCTACAAGGAGGTGTGTGGGATCTGGGTCCAAACTTCAGTAAGTTGGTTGCAGAGTCTGGATGATCCTCACTATATCCATGACTACCAGTTGTCTGAAGTCAGACCAGACCAGTTGGGTGTTAGTACCACTCAGTAAGCTACCCCCAAAACCCATGGGAAAACATTGGCTGATCGCTATCCTGATGGCAGACACCTTGTCAGCGAAAAACTGAGCAAACTCCTCACACTGTTCCTGTGACAACACTCTTCCAGCCCATAGACAGACTGGATTGCGCAGTCTATCCATGGTCCAGAAAAGCTGGGCTGGTCTGTTTCTCACTGCAGCAATTTCTCTGGACAGGAATTCTGCCTTCTTATGGGAAACTGCTGATTGGTACACAGTGTAATGGTCCAACAACCTAAGTCTGTCCATCTCCAGGTGAGTTTTCTGCCAATGTCTCTCCAACCTTCACCCCTGCTTCTTTAATTCCCTTAGTGATCTATTAAACCATGGGACACCAGGGAGAGAAATCAGAGGGCAAATATGAACTGGAGCTATATCATCCAGGGCCCCCGCCACTGCTCTGTTATAAGCTAGTACCAGAGACCCTGGGTCAATGCTATCTAATGGAATACCTGAAAGGTCTAGTACCATCATCAGGCCTTCTGATGTTACATATCTTAAAGGACAGTACTGTACCATTTCCTTAGGGGTAGGCTCATTTCGGGGAGTCACGAAACTGAACTTCAGGGTGTGAAGATCATACTGGCAATGCCAGTAGCAGGTGGGGGTTAACCAGAGGTGCAGGGTATTTGTGCGGAGCAGGATTAGTACAGGATGTCTGTTACAAGAAGGGGAGGAGGAGGCTGGGGAGGAGTAGAGAGAGGATGGGGGAGGGAGGTCAATAGAGAGGGGGAGGAGGGTGGGATAGTAAAGGGAGGGAAGTAGTAGGGTGGTAGAGAAGGCGACCCAGTGGTGCAATGGTTGGATGACAGACAGGGGGCTTGAGGCCTTATTGGAAACAGTCACAACTGGCTTTGGTAACCAGATGAGTTCCTAGCTCATGTTTGAAGGGGCCAAATGTTGTTATAACAGTGAGGCTTGGAGGCAGGTTGTTAGTCGACTTGGGTGCCCAGTGGGCAAAAGCCCTTTGTCCTAGTGAGGTGTGACACCTGGGTACATTGAAAACCATGCTCCTGGAGCTTTCTGTGGGGTGGCTGCTTTCGAAGAGGGTGAGGAGCTTCCGGACACCCATGGGCAGCATGCCTAGGCTTGCTTTTTTAGCCAGCAGGCAGGTCTGGTACTGAAGCCTGCCCATAAACTGGAGTCAGTTGGCATGGACATAAAGGTCACAGGTGTGGATTTGCCATTTGGAGCTGGTGTAGAGGCGGCATGCCTTATTTAAGGTGATTTTGATTCAGTGACGGGCTGTGTCCATTGCTGATCCATAGATTATGATTCCATACTCCACAAGGGAGACCATTGAGCTGTGGACAGCGAGGATTAAAGCTTTGTGAGTAAGACTATGCTTATGCCTGTGTAAGAGGCTGATGCATATGTTGAGGGCTTTTACTATATTGTCTATATGGTAGACAAATGACATAGTGCTGTCAGTTGTGATCCCCAAGTACTTAAAGTGTTGCACCTGCTCAAGTGATGTTCCTTCAACATTGGTAATGGTGAGAGGGTGCAAACGGTGTAGATTCTGCAGACTGGAGAACATCATTGCCTTTGTTTTTTTATAGTTCATGATGAGTTTATGGTCCTTGAACCACCTTTCCAGTGAGGTGAAGCTGTCCTGTAGGGTTTGCTCCAGGGAACTAGGGTCAGTGCCTTTAGAGAAGAGGACAGCATCAGCATAGAGCTGAATTTTGCTGTGACAGGCAGTTGGAAGCTGATTTAGAAACAAGCTAAACATTAGGGGACCCAAAATGGAGCCCTGTGGACACCAGAGTGTACTGGTCTGCTGTCAGAGAAGACATTGCCTACCCTAACTTGCTGGGAGGGTCCAGAGGTAGGATTTGAACCATCTTACAGTCTCATTGGAAAGACCAATAGCATCAACTTGCTCAGCAAGGTCGTGATTGACCGTGTCAAATGTTTTTGACAAATCAATAAATGCTGCTCCAACCCATTCACTGTGCTCAAGGGAGTTGTGGATAAAGCTCGAGAACTCAAGCAGAGGAGAGGTGGTGCTATGAGCTTTGCGGAACCCATGTTGTTCAGGGCATTGAATATTGTACTTTTCCAGATGTTCAACTAATTGGTCAGTGACAATCCTCTCTAGTGCCTTGGATAGGGGTGGGAGGATCGAAATGGGCCTATAGTTTCCTAGTGAGGATCGATCGCCACTTTTGAAGACTAGGGTCACTAATGCCACTTTCCATTGTTGCGGGAACTGATAGAATCTTAAAGAGGCATTGATAATGTGGGTTAGAGGCTCCAGGATGACTTCCAGGGAAAGGGCTACAAATTTTAGATCAAGGGAATCACCACTGTGCCAGGATTTTCCCTGGACCTTTAGGAGCTATTTTCTGACTTCATGTGTGGAGATGGATTTGAAACAAAATGGAGGTTAAGTAGGTGGCTGGTTCATTGTATGCACTGAGGCAGAGCAGTTGGAGGGGTGGAAGAAGTCCGGGGGTAGCATTGTTGAGAGATCGGTAAACGCTTTGTTGAAAAAGTTAGCGATTGTTTCTGGGCCAGTTGTAGGTAAGCCATCTATGTTGAGCATCACAGGGGCTGCCTTACTACCTTTCCCCATAACCTCCTTGAGGTTAGCCCAGAATTTTCTTCCATCACTCCAAGACTGGGTAAGTGCGTCCTTGTAGTAATGTTTTTTGCTGCACGTATTGCCCTAGTGCAATCGTTGCAGGCCTTTTTGCAGAGGTGAATGTCGGCCAGCTTGCCTGTCTCCTGGGCTCTAAATCATAGGCTATCTCTTGCTTTCAGGTCTCGAGAAGCTCAGGTGAGAACCAAGGGTTGCTACGGCCTTTTATTTTCTGCCTTTTTATAGGAGCATGTGTGTTACAGACCGCATTGAATAACCGGATGAAACACTCCAGGGCTGTATCAACAGAAGTGAAAGAGTAGACTTGGGACCAGTCCTGCAGACTTAGGTCAGCTCTAAGTTGGTCCAGGTGGCCTTGCTTAAGAACTCTGTTTGTGACAGTTCTGGTGGGGAGTTTGGAGTAGGTGCAGGACCAGCAAAACAGAATAGGTGAGTGATCACTAAAAGCATTCGGTAGGACAGAGTTGAGGGAGATGTGTTCTGGCCTATTTGATAGAACCCAGTCCAGTAAAGTTGCTGTGCCAGTCATGTAGTTTACCCTAGTGGGTGAGGTGATGAGTTGGGAAAGGTGCACTGATGCTACTGCATCCCTGTAAGGAGCTGCTGCAAGGGAGGGACAATCAGTGTTGAAATCACCTAGCAGTAGAGTTTCAGTGTTGAGGTTAAGAATGTTGAGACACTCTAGTAGTGAGTCAAGCCCATTGTTTTTTTGTCCAGGTGGGATATATACCGTGAGGACAGTGAGGGTCTTGTTATGCTTACCAAGAAAAATGTTTACTGCAAGTACTTGCATGCTGGTACCAGTATCAGGTAGGGGTAGGATATGAGCCTGTAAGTGATCCCTGAGATATATTACGCAACCACCACATTTTTTGGTAAGGCGATCAGCCCTGTACACTGTGTAACCCAGGACTGTGATAGAGCCATCAGCAATGTTGGGAGAGAGCCATGTCTCAACTATTGATAGAATGTCCAGGTTATGTTGCTGTGTCCATGCATACAGGTTGCCTCATTTTGGGAGGAGGCTACATATACTAAGTGAGCCACTTATACGCTTACCAACATAATCATGTGGAGGTCAAGGGGGTTAGGGGACCTGGGTTGGGGTGAATATTCCTGGAGAATAGCAAGAGCAGTAGGGCTAGGTGGCAGAGATATTGCTTTAGCAGTTTGAAACTGGGTTTACACTGCCTACTTTGGCTTTAGGAGTAGGAGTGTCCTTTCAAGTTGAGGATCCTGAGATAGAGGGCCATTGGGTGCAGGCACCATGGGTAATGCACTTATTAATACATTGACCTATCGGTTTTCAGCTCCCAGGAGGGAGTGGGTAATAGGGTGCTGTATGACAATGTTGCTGAGGAGTGCACATTAAGGGGAGTCCCTGGGAGGGAAGGAGCAAACCCAGGGATCTGAGTGCCACACAAGCGGTTATGTAGGCTCAGAAGGGCAAGAAAAAGAGTAATCCTCATGAGCAGTGCACCAGTAAGAGGCATATTGATGGTTATGATCGCTGCTGCTTAATGGCAGAGTAGCACTATAGAGTGTGGAAGAGGACTGGGAGAGCCTAAGGGCCCGATCAACAGGGTGCAAGGGAGGGGCTGCATGAGGATTTAATAGAGGTTGGGTCTGGGGAGGACAGGTTGGACCAAATAATAGGAGAAGATATGAGGGCAAACAAGGTCAGAGGAGGAGCGCCGCAGCTGGCGGGTGCCACTCTCAAGTGAGAAAAATTAAGGAAAGGGTAAGGGCTGCAGTGGCCAATGGGTGGCCTGCTGTAGTGCAAATCATCCAATGGGATTCTGGGCTTCGTCAGAGATGCCCAAAGGAGCCGGGAGCATACCTGCGCTATCTTTGATCAGGACGGACGGGCGGATTCCAGGGAGAGTGCGGTTGCAAGAGAGCCAGTGAAGCTGCAGTCAGGGTGGGCTTCCAGCAGTATCTTCAGTTGGTGAAGCTGAGCGGAGGACTGGTGGGTCCTGAGAGTGGTCAGCAGCCAGCCGATGAAGGTTCGGGGTCGATCCTGCTGCTGTGGAGTCCACTTGGGCTGGGAGCTGCAAGGGGAGACAGAGAAAGATTAAGTAGGTTTGGGGACAAAGGCCTGATAGAACAGGGTGGGCACAGAAGAGTGGCAGGGCAAATTAATTTAGACTTGAAGATGTGCTAAATAGGGCAGGAAGGAATAATAAAGAAAGGGTGGGGTGGCTAAAAAGTCCTGGCACCAGCAGCAAGAAATTAGCAGGACAAAAGGGGCCAGGTAGCCAGGCTGTGTGGGGGGGGAGGAAGAAAAGAAAAAATATATAGAGACAGAAGACAGGCTTAATCAGGGTAGGAGGGTCAGGGCTTTAGGCAGAAAAATTGGTTTGTGCCGGTAGAATATAGGAGCGAGGAGAGTTGGAACTTGAGCTGGACCAGATAGAGAGAGTGTTCAGGCTGAGGAGGGGGAACGAGGGAAAAGCTTAAAGGTAGAGCAGTAAAGAACAAGTTTTTGGAACAAATTGATTATAAGGAAAGATTCAATATCTTGGCAGGCACATCTTAAAGCACTGGAGAAAATTAGGCTGACAAAATTGAGTAAATAGGAGCTGTGCTAATTCCACTCTCCTGGCACAATTAGGAAAAACAGGTATCAACAGTTAGACTTTAAATCCTAGTACTGTACTCTAACACTAGCGCTATCAGGCATTAAACCTCAAACCAAAATTACAGGAGGAAATATGAGGGAAAACAAGAGTCAGAGGGGGACACTGCAGCTCGTGGGCACCAATTTCAAGTGAGGAAAATTGAAGAAAGGGTAAGAGTTGCAGCAGCCAATGGGCAGCCTGCTGCAGTACAAATCATCCAATGGAATTCTGGGCTTTCAAGCTGTAGATGCCCCGAAGGAGCAGGGGAGCATACTTGCGCTGTCTTCGATTGGGAGGGGTGGGCGGATTCCAGAGACAGCGCTGTGGCAAGACAGCCAGTGAAGCTGCACTTGGGGTGGGTTTCTGGTAGTATCTTCGGTCGGTGAAGCTAAGGGGAGAACCGGCATGTCCTGAGAGTGGTCGGCAACCAGCTGGTGAAGGTCCAGGGTCGATCCTGCTTCTTTGGAGCCCACTTGGGCTGGGAGCTGCATTGTCTTCGATCTGGAGGGTGGGCGTATTCCACAGAGAGCATGGCGACAAGAGAGCTGTGGAGCGGTGCTCGGGATGGGCTTCCGCAGTATCTTCAGTTGGTTAAGCTTGAGCGGAGGACTGGTGGGTCCTCTAGAGGTGGTTGGCAGCCAGCTAGTGAAGGTCCGGGGCTGCTTGCTGCTGTGGAGATGGCTTGGGCTTGGAGCTGGACGGGAAGAGGGGAGAGAGAGAAAGATTAAGTAGGTTTGGGGACAAAGAGCTGATAGAACAGAGGGCAGAGAAGAGTGGCAGGGCAAGTTAATTTAGACTTGAAGAGGTGCTAAATAGGGCAGGGAGGAATAATAAAGAAAGAGGGTAGGGCGGCTAAAACCCCTGGTGCCCGCAGCTAGAAATTAGCAGGACAAAAGGGGCCAGGTAGCCAGGTTGTGTGTGTGTGTGGGCGGAGGGGGAGAAAAAAATATATATAGAGACAGAAAGCAGGCTTAATCGGGGTAGGGAGGCTAAGGACTTTAGGCAGAAAAATTGATTTTGTGCCGGTAGAATATAGGAGTGAGGGAGTTGGAGCTGAGCTGGACTAGATAGAGAGAGTGTTCAGGCTGAGGAGGGGGAGCGAGGGAAAAGCTTAGAGGTAGGGCAGTAAAGAACAAGTTTTTGGAGCAAATTGATTATAAGGAAAGATTCAATATCCTGGCAGGCACATCTTAAAGCATTGGAGAAAATTAGGCAGACAAAATTGAATAAATAGGGGCTGTGCTAATTCCACTCTCCTGGCACAATTAGGACAAACAGGTATCAACAGTTAGATTTTAAATCCTAGTACTGTACTCTAACACTAGTGTTATCAGGCATTAAACCTAAAACCAAAATTACAGGAGGAGATATGAGGGAAAACAAGATTCAGAGGGGGACCCACAGCTCGCGGGCACCAATTTCAAGTGAGGAAAATTGAAGAAAGGGTAAGGGCCGAGCAGGCAATGGGTGGCCTGCTGAAGTGCAAATCATCCAATGGGACTCTGGGATTTCAAAGCCACAGATGCCCGAAAGGAGCCAGGTAGTGTACCTGCACTGTCTTCGATCAGGAGGGGTGGGCGGATTCTGGGGAGAGTGCGGTGACAAGAGAGCCCGTGGAGCTGCGCTCAGAGTGGGCTTCCGGCAGTATCTTCAGTTGGTTAAGCTGAGCGGAGGACCGGCGGGTCCTGAGAGTGGTCAGCAGCCAGCCAGTGCAGGTCTGGGGTTGCTCCTGCTCCTGTGGAGCCCGCTTGGGCTGGGAGCTGTGCTGTCTTCAATTGGGAGGGGCGGGCAGATTCTGGGGAGAGTGCGGAGGCAAGACAGCCGGAGGAGCTCATGCTTGGGTGGGCATCTGGCAGTATCTTCAGTTGGTGAAGCTGAGCAGAGGACCGGTGGGAATTGAAAGTGGTCAGCAGCCAGCTGGTGAAGGTCCAGGGCTGCTCCTGCTGCTGTGGAGCCCTCTTGGGCTGGGAGCTGTGCTGTCTTTGATCGGGAGGGGCAGGCTAATTCCAGGGAGAGTGCAGTGGCAAGAGAGCCAGTGGAGCTGTGCTTGGGGTGGGCTTCCGGCAGTATCTTTCGTCAGTTAAGCTGAGCGGCAGACCGGCGGGTCCTGAGAGTCATTGGCAGCCAGCCAGTGAAGGTCTGGGGTTGTTCCTGCTCCTGTGGAGCCCCCTTGGGCTGGGAGCTGCACTATTTTTGATCGGGAGTGGTGTGCAGATTCCGGGGAGAGTGTGGTGGCAAGACAGCCATTGGAGCTGTGCTTGGGGTGGGCTTCCAGCAGTATCTTCAGTCGGTGAAGCTGAGCGGAGGACCGGTGGGTCATGAGAGTGATCGGCAGCCAGCCGGTCAAGGTACAGGGCCGCTCCCCCTGCTGTGGAGCCTACTTGGGCTGGGAGTGGCCCCACCGGCCTCTCACTGGTGGGGGGCAAGTTGCCAATGGCCCCAAGAGGGTAGGGCTAGGAGGGCCGCCCACCATCCGAGGAAGAGGCGGCCCCTCGAGCAAGTGGCCCAATCTGAGGATCTCTCAGAGAGGGATGGCCCAGACAGTCCCTACAGGTAGAGTCATGGCAGGGGTTCTTAAGAAGCGGTCCCAGGGGATCTCACCCTCCTGGAACAGCTCCTCACCAAGAAGTTTTTTGCCTTCCTTTTCACCTCCGCTTTGGTTATTTGTTTTTACAGCATCACGGCTTTCCCGGTTTCACGTGTCGACCGCCGGTTTTTTCGGTTCCTTGCTTCGCTTCGTATTTTCGTTCTTCCAGGTTTTTGAGGTAAGTGCTACTTTTATTCTTTTTGTGAAGTGGTTTGGGCTCGACTTCTGCGGCTAGTGGCCCTAGTATTCTAGCCTGGCTCTGTGCTTCGGGGGCTGCCCCCCCCATTCTCAAAAAAAAAAAGCTTTCGGCTGCCAGCAAAGCAGAATGTCTCCCCTCGTTGTTTGCGATCTCGGGTCCTGTTTTTCCTTTAGCTTGGGAGGTCAGTGCGACTGGGTCTCTCGAAGGGCCTCCACACCCCCCTTCCCCACTGGCTCGGCCTCACCACGTGGCCCCCCTGTCGTCTTTTACGCCCCAGGCGCTGTTCTCCCCCCTCTTTCCTCGTGTTGGCACCTCGCTGCTCTCAGGGATGGGTTTTCTTTTCCTTTAAAAAAAAAAATGTTTAAGTTTCCCCGGGTTAGCGTTCCCTAGCTGGTCGGGTGCCCCATGCCAGACTGATCAGCCATGCGCCTTCCCGGGGCTAGCCGTTGCTCTCTTTTCCCTCTGGCCTCGTCCCCATCAGCTTGTCGGTTATCGGGGAGCTCTGCCTGGTTCGCTCTGGAGCTCCCTCTGTCAATTAGCTCACGGCTATGATTTGTTTATGGGACTTTTGCCCTTGCTTATGTTTTCGGCGTTCTCTGATTTTATTTAATTGTTTGGGCATAGCTAGCTGGTCGGGCGCTACATGCCCTTCTGTCCGGCCTTGCTCCTTTCCGGGTCTTTAGACAGTGCTTGCTTTTCCTCTGGCCTCGAAACCCCAGATAGGAATCGGAAGCTGATTGCTCTGCATTGAGAGACACACACTGGGTGTAGTCTTTTCCCACATCTGCCGCACATGTGATTAGGCTTTTGGATGTTAGAGACACTGCCTTTTCAGTTGAAAAATGGTTTATAAGGGGCATATGGCTTGAGTATAATAACATAAACACCACATTTAAAAATGCTCACATTTAGCTATATGGGCGAAGTTGTTATGCTGGTGGGACAGGCAATATTATCAGGATTACAAAGGGCGTCTACCACATGGTGGAATGTTCTCCACGTGGGTTGTATTTTATCCACTGCCCACAGCATGCACTGTTTTAATATCAAATGTGTGTAAGTAATGGCATGAGTAGCCATTCAACCCCGGTTCTCAATCTCCTTGCCCCCTCAAAAAAAAAAAAAAAAAAAAAAATGGTGCATGGTGGTATTTTTTAAGCTCAGACGCCATGCTATCTTTCTAGTCTCTCCCCACACCCCAGCTGGCAATGCTTACTTTTTGATCCCGGTAGCTTGTAGCCTAGATCTGGCACTCGCTACTCTTATTTCTTGGTTAAGAATTTAAATATTTTAATCTGCTACCAGTGGGCCTTGTTGGCCTGTTGGTATTAGGAGCTTCAGATTCTTATTCTAATAGTTTTCAGAGGAATGTTCCTGCTCGCCCGGTTATGGCACAGAGGTCTAGAATAAAGAGTGAGGTGTTTTTTTTTTTCTTGCTCATTCTGTTCATGGTTTTGAATTTTAAAGGGGACTTCTAAGGGGGATATGTTCAACACTGTTCTGTACTAGCAGGCTGTGATACAGTAACAGTAGCGAGAGGGGTCTAGAGCAAATAGACAGGCGAGGACAGGGCATTCAGTTGAAAAACTAGGCTAACCTCCTATGGCATCACTTTATGTTACTTTTGGGCTTTTCAAAGCAAAGTATCCCCTCCAGCTGGGCCCCCCATTTCAGAAAAAGGGTTCATTACCAAAACTCTACGAGTATATAGGGTTAGAAGGTTAACTAATAAAGGGCAGGTTTAAAGGTGTATTAATAACTAATGTTTTTGTCTCATAGATATCGCCTCACTGAACACTGCTTTGCCTTTTACAATCAATAGCTAAAATGGCCAAGCACAGAATAATCAGGTTCTGGACAGCCAGGCCCCCAAATCTTCGCAGACAGGCACAGGGTACCGGTCAAGACCTTTCTGGGCTAGGAAGCCAGGCACAATATGTGGACAGGCTATCCCCAAGCAAGGGCAAGACCAAGTATTCTGTGGAGGCCCTGCAATGCCTTAAGGACATTGGGGGTTGGATTGGCTGACGACCATGTCCAGGTTGGAACCAGAACTGCTAGTTGCCCATCCAGGCGGCAACAGCAAACTGTGAAAGACCCTCCCACCATACTAGAACATAGGCCGCAAGAATCGGCAGAGGATGAGGGTCGGCAGCCCAGGCGTAGCCAGCCATCGGCCCGATTGTTGGAATCCGTGGCTCAGAAAAAATCTGTTGCTAAAAAGGGGCAGGGCAGGCAGAATAAGCGTAAGTTTCAACCAGTGGCAGAGGTGGGAAAAAAGCAGACAGAGAAAAAACGGAGCAGTGCAGAGGAGAACACATCTGTGGCCCAACCCAGGACAGCGAATGAAGAAAAGAAAAAAGCCCCGGTGGTACAGGTGGCCCAGCCACAGATCGGTGAGTATGAGGGAGATCAGGACAGTGATGTATCAATAGAATTAGTGTGGTCTGAAATCGGATAGCGAGGAAGAGCAATCCAGTGATAGCTGGGAACGGCTGCCATTGGAATCTGCAACAGAAGAAGCAAAATATAAAAATGGAGAAAGATCGTTGAAAACATGGCTAAGGCCACAAAGGTAAGAGAACAGGAACGGAAGAGGGCAAGGCGCATGGGAGACAGGATTGGGGGCTGTGGTCAGAAAATGGTTGGGGAAAAATCACAAGGAAATCAAGGGGGTCCAAAGGTAAGCAGCCAGTTAGGACACCAGGGGGCTCCAGGGTTCAATCCCAGGCCAGTGATGCCAGGGCATCAAACATGGCAACATAACCCCTTCATGTGGCCATTTATGTATGGGGGACTGGGTAATATGCCCATCTCTTGGCCAGTGATGAATCCTTGTGGCCCCTTCGCCCCCGGTTTCCCAACAACCCAGCAGGCTGGAATGATCAACCCCATCGTGGGACCTCGGGCATTTCCAGCCAATGAGCCTGGCAAGGGTACCTCTCTGGGCACAGCCGAGGCCCCAGTGCCAGTGGATAACTATGGCTTCAGGGCACAACAGTGGACCGAATCTGTGGTGGCAGGACACCAAGCCCTACTACACAGACAAGGGGATGGAAAAGGGTTACAGAGTCTAACAGGGTAGGGGCAGATGAAGCCCTGTTAAGTCACATAGGAGGCAGACAGCAGATCACCATGGGGTCGAGGCTCATTTGATCCAGTTCTCAGTCCATTGTCTCCCAAGGGGCTACGGTAGAAGGGGTAATGCACAAGGGCAGCAGTTCAGGTATGGACAGGTGTGGGCCTTCAACAATACAACCTCCCTACTAACAAGGAAAGCTTGACACCAAGCTTACAAGAGCGGGAGACAGTAGCTCTAAACGGTACTGCTCAATACTGCAATGGGGACAAGTCAACCAGCGCAATATTGGCATCACCGGAGCATTGGACATATGCCGGGGTGGAAGACCCATTGGGGGACCACTTATCCGACGCTGTCTGGGAAAAAATCTGGAAAGGGGAATTTATAGACATGTTATTGTTATTGCATAGGGAGATCCTGGAAGTGAGCAATGAGAAAAAGAATAAACAAGAGAGGCCACGGCGGCCGAAGGTACCTTTCACATTTGAGAATTGGGCAGCAGTATTTGACATATTTATGTCAGTTTATGGGATGAAACACCCTGATAAGCTACTTGCTCTGCTAAAATACAGGGACACCATAAAATTCACACATCTGTCCTTTGATGGATATGCACGGTTAAAATACGATGAGCAGTTTCATCTAAAACTATCTCGGCAACCCAATCTCAAATGGGAAAACACACACATAGACCTGTGGGTCCGCTATATGACGCATGGCCGGCCAAATGTGATAACTTACACTGATAGTGGTCATGTTATTGCCAGACAAAGACGGGGAGAGTACAGGAAAGAACAGAGGAAAGAGGGCAGGAGGAAGGCATGTTATGACTACAATAAAGGAAAATGTTTTCATTCCTTTGTAAATACAGGCACGTCTGCAAGTTGTGCGGAGGAGAACACAAGTTCTCGGAATGCACACGACAATCCTCCAAGAAATCAAACCTCGAGGGAGCAAGCAGTGAAAAAGGAAAGGGGTCTGGGAAGTTTAGCTAATTCACCAGTACGGTTAGACCGAATGGACCCCTGGCTTGACTGCTACCCGGAAAAAACAATAGCAAAATATATACATGACGGTTTCAAGTATGGTTTTAGGATACCATACAAGGGGCCAAGGGTAGAAACCACAGCTCGCAATCTCAAGTCTGCAAATTTACTTCCCAATATCCTGGAGAGGAAAATTGCCAAGGAAGTAGAGGCAGGCAGGGTGGTGGGACCATTCGATTACCCCCCAGTGCACAACCTCAGGGTATCCCCATTGGGGCGGTCCCCAAGAAAGAAGTAGGGGAATACAGGCTCATTCATCACCTGTCCTACCCGAAAGGCAATTCAGTAAATGACTTCATCAACCTGGAGGATTGCACAGTGCAATACATAACGCTAAATGTGGCAATGCGCCACATACAAGAGCTAGGCTGGGCAATGATGGCAAAAGCGACATCAAATCTGTTTTCCGCCTGCTACCAGTACATCCAAGTGATCAGGATCTACTGGGTTTCAAAGTTGGAGGCCAATGGTATATGGACAAGCCTATGTCCATGGGATGCTCTGTAAGCTGCTCAGTCTTCGAAGCATTCTCAACCTTCTTGGAGTGGGCCACCAGAGAACACACACAGAACGTTCATATAGTTCATTATCTCGACGATTTCCTATTTGTGGGCCCCGGGGGCGGACCACATGTGTGGAGACGCTGCAAGGTTTTACCTCATTAATGAGGTATTTCAGTGTCTCACTAGCACAGGAAAAAATGGAGGGCCCTGCTACCTGCCTCTCATACCTGGGCATAGAAATAGAATCCGAGGCCATGGTTTTCCGGCTACCGTAAGACAAGGTGGCACTTTTGAGCAAACTGTTGGGTGAGATGGGAAGGGCAAACAAGGTGACCCTACAACAGCTGCAATCTGTTATAGGCCACTTGAATTTTGCATGCCGGGCAATTCGCCCAGGCAGGCCATTCCTCAGGCGGATGGCATCAGCCACTGGGGAGGCTCTAAAACCATATCACCACATCAGACTAACGCAGGGCATAAAAGCAGACTTACGGGTTTGGGAACTCTTCTTTCAAGATTTCAGTGGTATCACCATCTGGCAGACACCGGCAGACCAATTGTTGGATCTGCACATGGTGACCAATGCTTCTGGTGGCATTGGTTTTGGGGCATTCTGGCAAGGAGCGTGGTTTGCAGGACGCTGGCCACAGGATTGGGTATTGAGGGGACTCACAAAAAACATCACCCTTCTCGAATTGTTCCCTATCATGGTAGCCGTAAGGGTGTGGGGGCACAAAATTCAGAATAAGAAAGTGCTGTTTCACACAGACAACAGGGCGGTAGCAGACATATTGAACTCGCAGACGTCTCGTTCTGAAGAGGTGATGAAGGTTTTGCGTGTCTTTCTGTTATGCTGCCTACGGTACAACATCTCTTTTAGGCACGCCATTTGCCAGGAAAAGAAAATGTTATAGCTGATGCCCTGTCTCGATTTCAGCTCGAGTACTTCAGGCGGTTAGCCCCATGGGCAGACCAGTTCCCCACACAAATACCGGAAGCGGTCTGGAGACTTGGGAACCAAGATTGCAGCAAATGGTACAACTCGCTGTGGCCCCCTCGACATGGAGGAAGTATGTAGATAGCTATGGGTCTTTCCAGCAATTTTGTGGTCATGAGGTAAGCGTGGAACTGCACAATACCCAAAAACAAGTTCAAAGCTACGTCCTCCACTTAAAAAGCCTGGGAAAATCCCCAGCAGCTATATGCCTCCAACTAGCGGACATCGCCTTTCTTCTCAAGTCCAAGGGTTTCCCCTGACCCAATCAACAGTTTCATTCTGAAAAAATGATACAGGGCATGTCTAGACTTGCAGGAAAAAAGGCAGACACAAGGAAGCCCATAGGACTACCCGAACTGTCCAGCCTCCTGAAAGCACTGGCAGTCACTTGCAGTTCGGGCTATGAAACCAAGCTTTCAGGGCCCTATACATATGTGTATTTTTGGGCCTTCAGGGTGTCAGAGTTGGTACCACAGTCTAACTCATTGAGTCAGAACACAATCTCCAGTTTAGTGATTTTGTCATCTGGCAAGACAGACTGTGTCTTCAGCTGCGAAAATCAAAATGAACCAGTGCCCCCCGCTATTATAACACTGTTTATGGCCCCCAGGAACATTTGCCCGTGGTTGTCAATGAAGGAGTATGTGGCAGGTCGTCCAACAGGACCGGGCATTTGTTTGTGCATGGAGACGGAAAGTGGTCACAAGGTGGCAGTTCACTGCTGTCCCACGAAAGGGTTTATGGATGGCAGGTGTAAACCCAACCTCATACAACACCCATTTATTAAGAATTGGAGCAGCCACCGAGGCAGCCAGGTGTGGGTTAAAAGAAGATCAGATAAAGGAGTCGGTAGATGGGCATCAAAAGCATACATGGGGTACATTAGGCCTCAGCACAACACAGCAGGAAGTGACGCTGGGGAACCCAGCACAAGTTGTAACTGACGCTCAAATTGGGAGAATACTCACATGTTTCTATTTTGTCTTACAGGCATGGCTGCAACATCCCCTCAGATATGGATCATGGGTCATTCATCGTGAGGGAGGCATACACGACGAAAAACGGCCTTACACAAGACAGCTGGGCATTCCAAGAAGTCGAGCTGTGATAAATTGGGCAGGAAAAGGGGGGATGAAGTGGGGGGCATTATGTAAAACAACTTTTAGATTGGGCCTACATCGACAACCACTGATCGTGCTGGTTATTCTCCTGGGAGGGAACGACTTGGTCACCCTAGGGGCACCCAGATTAATTGAGGATATTAAGAGGAGTTTGTCCCACTTAAAACAAATGTTGCCTCGCACCATTCTGGCATGGACAAGAATGATACCACACCAGCAGTGGCATGGTGAGCGAAAGGCAGGAGCCATGGACAAAGCACGGAGGTCCGTGAATAGGGAGGTGTCCCATTTCGCGGCCTCACTGGGCATGGAGGTAATCAGGCATTTTTGATCACCAAGATGGATAAGGGCTTGTATAGCCAGGATGGGGTTCATTTATCAGACATTGGAAACAACATTTTTAACAATACCCTCAATGATTTTTGGGAGACAGTACTGTTTGGAAAAAGTAAGATCCCTTGGGCATTAGTGGGAGATACGTGTTGGCACCATATGTAAGTGGTGGTAATTCATGGCTGACCCTGGGTAAGAGGCTCCAGACATAAGAAGAGCTGCGATTGGGTGTCACCAGGGAGAGGCATGACCCTAGGATGGGTATGCCTCGGAAGATCAGGAGAGGAAGGCACCCAGGCTGGGGTGTACACCCAACGTTGGGATCCAAGATTCCGAGATGGGAGTGTGGCCCTGACGGGCATGCTCCTCATCAAGGGTCTATAAGGCCCTAAATTTGAGTAAGATGGGGGTCTGTCTTGTGGAAAGGCATGCCCAATGGGTTTGTTGGACTAAGGGCCAGAATTCCTCAAACAAGCGGATGAAGGAGCCGGGGTTTCAGCAATACATGAATTATGGCTGCCCAAGGGGTCTTACGGGATGGGATGCTTAATGTACATATGTTAAAACGATGTTCTGTATAGTGTTGTATGTATATAGGATATATTGTAAAGTGCATATCTGTAAAATGTGATGTACATATTAGGCTGTTATAAATGTTAAGTGTCCCATGTAATGTAAACAATTTTTGATTAAGTAAAAAGAGCTGCGGCCCTTTTTTATACCAAAAAACAGTGTGGTGTGTTATTTGAATTGGGGTCCACTTTGGGCAACTGTGCTGTCTTGATTGGGAGAGGTGGACAGATTCCAGGAAGAGTGTGGTGGCAAGGGAGCCAGTGGAGCTGTGCTTGACATGGGTTTCGGCAGTATCTTCAGTTGGTGAAGCTGAGCGGAGGATCAGCGGGTCCTGAGAGTGGTTGGCAGCCAGCCGGTGATGGTCCAGGGCCACTCCTGCTGTTGTGGAGCCCACTTGAGCTGGGAGTTGTGCTGTTATCGATCGGGAGGGGCAGGCAGATTCCGGGGAAAGCGCAGCAGCAAGAGAACTGGTGGAGCTGCGCTTGGGGTGGGCTTCCGGCAGTATCTTCAGTCGGTGAAGCTGAGAGGAGGACCGGCCGGTCCTGAGAGTTGTCAGCAGCCAGCTGGTAAAGGTCTGGGGCTGCTCCTGCTGCTGTGGAGCCCATTTGTGCTGGGAGCTGTGCTGTCTTCAATCGGGAGGGGTGGGCAGATTCCGGGGAGAGCACAGCAGCAAGAGAGCCAGTGGAGCTGTGCTCAGGGTAGGCTTCTGGCAGTATCTTTGGTTGGTGAAGCTGGAGTGAAGGACCGTGGGTACTGAGAGTGGCGGCAGCCAGCCGGTGAAGAGTCCAGGGCGACTCCTGCTGCTTTGGAGTCCACTTGGGCTGGGAGCTGTGCTGTCTTGTTGGGAGGGGTGGGCGGATTCGGGGAGAGTGCAGTGGCAAGAGAGCCGTGGAGCTGTACTTTAGTGAGCAGCAGTATATTCGGTCGGGAAGCTGAGCGGAGGAGCAGCGGTCCTGATAGTGGTCAGCAGCTAGCCGGTAAAGGTCTAGGGCCACTCCTGCTGCTGCTGCTGTGAAGCCTGCTTGGGCTGGGAGCTGTGCTCTCTTTGATCAGGAGGGGCAGGCTGATTCTGGGGAGAGCTCAGCAGCAAGAGAGCTGGTGGAGCTGTGCTCAGAGTGGGCTTCTGGCAGTATCTTTGATCAGCGAAGCTGAGCAAAGGACTGGCGGGTCCTGAGAGTGGTCGGCAGCCAGCTGGTGAAGGTTTGGGGCCACTCCTGCTGCTGTGGAACCTTCTTGGGCTGGGAGCTGTACTATCTTCAATTGGGAGGGGAGGGCGGATTCTGGGGAGAGTGCGGTGGCAAGAGAGCCAGTGGAGCTGCACTCGGGGTGGGCTTCTGGCAGTATCTTCAGTCAGTCAATCTGAGCAGAAGACCGAAGTGTCCTGAGAGTGGTCGGCAGCCAGCCAGTGAAAGTCTGGGGCCACTTCTGCTGCTGAGGAGCCCGCTCGGGCTGAGAGCTGGGTGGCCTGGTGATTTTGTTTTCACCTCTAATACAGTATAGCACATTGTGATTGCTAAATGGGTCAGCCATAACCAGGGCCCTGGTGTTCAAGGGCAGAATTTTCTGATTTCATGTGCAGGGCTCCTTTTACTTCTGCGGCAGCATTTTCTGATTTCATGGCATGATTTATTCATTCTCTGGCAGAATGCAGTCCTGTCATTGGCTAAATATGATTGATGTCATCGATGACATCATATGCTGAGCATAGATGAGGGGCTTCAAGATAAACGAGGTAGGAAAGAAAGCCTGACACTATGGAAAAACAGTATATTTATATGAAAATTCACCAAAAACAATGAATTCTGCAGGCACTATATATATATTCTGCGGCATGATGCAAATTCTGCGGCAAATTCCCCAGCCGCAGAACTGCAGAATTCCAGGGGCCTTGGCCATAACACCTAACTCCATGTAATTATATGTGCAATTAGTCAGGACCAAATCAATTAGTTAGGAATCTTTAGGATTTTTAAGATTTATACAAGTGAGGTCCACAAGTAATTGTTCTTATCCAAGACCTAAAGCAACTGATTTTATGTTTTTTGATTTTGCTGGGTCCAACCAATCTGACATTATACAGTACTGACATGGTTGACAGGGTTATAAAAATGTACATACTGTACTGGTAAACTTGGTGACATAGCACTGGATTTAATATGTTGAGTTGTAACTAATACCAAAGTGATTCTCTATGAATGAGCTCTAATGAGATATCATAGTCTGTTTTATGTGCCATTGCTTTTGCAAGATACATAGCATGAAACAGTTAATCAATGAATTATTACAGTTGTTACACAATGATATAATTTTAAATCTATGAGTATTAAAAATTAATTATACTGTGTTTACCAAGAGTAACATCTCTTCTGGCAGTAGCACGATGGTAAGATTCTATACAAATTGATCTTGGATTTGTTTGAGATTAGTAGAACTTATAACTGATATCAGTATACATAATAAGAAGACTAATTGTCCCTTGGAAGTTATTATGAGATTACACAGTGAGAGCTGATGTACTGTATGTGAAATATAACATTATGCTTATTCTACTACCCTGAAGAACGTTATGTAAAGATTAAACAGTGCATCATTGTCAAGGCCACTGGTTTTTAGTTTTTACTGGAAAATCTGGTAAAATTCTGGAATTTTGGCTGCCTGAACACTGGTAAAAATAATGATGTCATGGAATTTGACATTTCATACCAGATCAGTAAATCTACAAAACTTGCATTTTTCTTCTAATTGCTTCCTCTACTATGTTTGATTTGCTTTATTTAATGCTCTGTATATTAAGCCTTCTTTTATTCTGATTATTTATGCACATACTAAAAGAAAGACAGCAGAATCCTGGTAAAATCAAGAAATTAGAATAACAGTCACCAGTGCAATTTCCAGAATCTGAGTCTTGAAAATGGAATATTTATTGTTTTAATCACCGTAAATCAGTGACCTTTATCATTGTTTATGAAATGAAACAGCAATAAATATTATGTGATTATGGTAGCCCTGTGCAGATATTCCTACAGTATGTTCTGCATAAAGTCCAAACACTAAACAGACTCACTCAACAAACTGCTATCCACGATGCTTTGCCGTGTGTTTGGGGCTTTAGTGTTCATATGTTGTGGTTGGAAGTGAAATGCACAAACCATACAAGTAAAAAAAAAAACAAGAATTGAAATAACTTTTTTTATAAAAGTGGAAGTATCCTTTTGTAGACATACAGCACCTTTAAAAGGAAGTTAATGTAGGATTGCAGTAAACCAAGCAGCAATATAAAAGAATAAAAAAGCAAAAGACCCACTTGAGGCATGGGACTAAATGAGAGCTACTTGGAATGACCCAGCTTTATGACACGAGGCCTGTGCTTGGAGCAGAAAAGAGAGAGTTTTTTTCTTTATTATGTTTTTTTATTGCTTACCAAAAATTTTTTTTTAAACTACCACATTCTCACCAATCTAAAATGGGTGGCTGCTCATTTAGTATTAGGTAACTATGATGGCTGGATCAGACTGACAGTTGGCTGAAACTGTGACTTACTGGTGCATAGTCAAACTATCATCCTTCTCCAGTTTATATTTTGGCCATAAAAATCCTGTAATCTTAGTGGTTGAAACATGTCACATTAACATTGATTATTTTCTAACAAATGCATACTTCATCATATATTTTAACAAATAAAAGCCCATTTTACATGTAACCCTCCCCCCCCACCGCCCAAAGAGTGAGACTTACCTTTGCTGCTCTCTGGAAGTAGCATGAGCCTTGCTGCCCATCCAGCTCTTTCCAGCCAGTGAAGACTGCCCACTCTGTGTAGGGGTTCAGATAATAGTGGTTGCAGCCAAGAGGCTATTTCTTCAGTACTACACATGTGTGAATAGTGCTGCATTCTCCAGGCCCACAGACTAGACATTCATTAGGGGGCTTGGTGAAATGCCGAGAAGGTGGATGACTGATGTGCCTTTTGGTGCTTGGCGAACCCAGCTTCAGAGCAACTACCTGCTGCATATCAATTATGCAAATCATCACTGCATGGAGGAAGAGTGCATCAGTGCATGCAGCTGTGTGTGTGTAAATCCTCTGGAATGTCCTGACTGACTGAAATATGTATGTGTGCTGTGGTACAGCACACAGAAGCCCTAAATTAACTTTTACAGTCAGTGTCCCTCAGCTCCCTAGGAAGCCATCATCCTTGTGACCCTTGACCTCACAACCAGCCAGTAAGGGGTTAGGATTTACCAGAGCTGCAAACAAATGTATTCTGGGAGAATGATATAACAGTCTGTTTGGCACTCTTTACCCAGCCAGTAGGGTGTAGAGTGGAGGCCTCAAGGAAAGCTACTAGTGATGGCTAGCCTTAGAGAGCAATTAGGAGCAGTTTTGACACAGTGAAGCTCTGAGGACAGTGATATTACTGGGCAGTTGGAAGTTAACCCTTTCTCTGAGACAACAGCCACAGCTACTGGCCAGAGCTATTTGTGGAAGCCTGTCTGAGGCTTCCCCAGCCATACTGCAGGAAGTGTTATGAAGGTTTCTACAGCCTTAAAGGAAAAGATTGAGAGCAGTTACTGCATTTACTGCCGAGCTGTCAGAACAACATAGTGTGGGGGAGACTTGAATCCTATCTGGAAAAGAAGGTAATCATGTGCTAACCAGTCATGAGGACCAAAACCACCAGCCTGCAGTAAGGTGAGAGACTGTATGTGCTGTCCTTCGACAGAGCAGATCAGAAACTGCAGCCAGTCTAGGGAACTTGCTGGGCAGTGCTACAGCTAGGCACTGACTAGTGTCACACACACTGGGTACTGGAAGCCAGGAAATGTACAGGATATGTAACCCCTGTTTTGTTGGACTGGTCTGTCCAGCATAAAAGGAGAGAGAAGAAACAAAAGAGGTCTGTTAACAGCTGAAGCAAGAGTCCTGACACCATCTGCTTGGCAACTTGAGACGTGCACCACTGGTCAGATTATCCAGACCAATTGACCATCTGATTGTCAAATCAAGAGAGTACTGCACCTACAGAAAGAGAGGAAGAGAAGCCCAAATTGTGATAGAAGCCGGGTAACCCGAGAACCATGAATACTCTCAAGGCTTGCCCTGCATCTGGGACTGCAAAGATTCTGACAACCAGATATTCTGTCTGGCCATCAGGTCAAGATCCACAAATACCTCACTTGGAGGTTGGCATTTAGCAATTGCATGGCTGCTGGAATTGCTCCCAAAGGATTCTGGGAGAAGAACATAGCAGACTGCTTGACACCCTTTCGCCCAGCCAATAGAGTGTTGAATGGAGGCCTTGAGGTTAGCTACTATTGATGGATAGCCCTAGGGAACACTTAGAAACAGTTTTGACACAGTGAAGCTTGAGGACAGTGACAAAACTGGGCAATTAGAAATTAACTTTTTCTTTGAATGGAGAGTCATAGCTGCTGGTCAGAGCTACTTGCAGAAGTCTATCTGTGGCTTCCCAAGCCATAGCTCAGGAGGTGTTTTAAAGGTTTCTACAGCCTTAAAGGAAATGATTGAGAGCAGTTACTGCATTTACTGCCAAGCTGACAGAACATTATGAGAAAGACAGAGAGAGAGAGAGAGAGAGAGAGAGAGAGAGAGACAGCATTGTGTGTGTGTGAGAGAGAGACTTAAATCTTGCCTGGAAAGAAAGTAATCGCATGCTAACCAGTCAAGAGTACCAAAGTTGCCAGCCTGCAGTAAGGTGAGAGACTGTGCTGTCCTTCAAAAGAGCAAGATCAGAAACTGTAGTCAGTTTTGGGAACCGGAGAGTCAATGGTACAGTTAGGGACTGGCTAGTGTCACACACTGCAACTGGAAGTCAGGACAGAGAAGGAACAAAATAGGTCAGTTAACTGCTGAAGCAGGAGCCCTGACACTGTCTGAGAAGCAACTGAGACCTGCACCACTATCCAGATTATCCAGACTAATTGACCATCTGACCAAACAACCAAGAGAGTTCTGCTCCTACAGTAAGAGAGGAAGAGGATCCCAAATTGTGAGAGATGTCTGGTAACCCAAGATTCAAGAGTACTGTAAGGGCTTGCCTTGCATCTAGGATTGTAAATAATTTGCCAACCAGAACTTCAATTTGGCCATGGAGTCAGGATCTACAAATACCTCACTTGGAGATTTGTCATTTAACAGTTGCATGGCCTTTGGTTTTGGGACTTAAATCTAAAGTTGTTTAATTTGTTTAAGTGCACCACTGCCAGTCAACAAGCTGCAGCATCAGCAGTCCACAGCCGGTTACCTCTGTGAAGCACCAAGAGCTCCCTATTATAATTTATGGGTTAAAACACTGGTACCAGTAGGGAGATGCCAGTGTCTCCAGTGTCACAGGCCCACTCCTGTGGAACAAGATTACCTGGGCTTAAAGCGAACTCCTCTGAGTGCAGCTTGTGCGGTGTTGGTCAGCCCCCCCCCCTTTCCAGGGCACTGGCTGGGTTTACAACCAAGCATCTGCTAGGAGCTCCTGCGATTTCCTTGCTCTGTGTAAAGAGTGAAAATACAGACTCAAGCCTGTGTTCCTGGGAGTGAACCTTTTTGGCCACTGCACAGCGAAAAGAAAGTCATAGGCATTTACAGGCCTTTAGGTGCCCTATATACCCTATATGTGTCTTTTCTGAGGAAATGCAGGACTGGTTCAAACTCCATAGACCCCTCCGTGAGACATTGTGTATATCCCCCTACTCTTCTACCTGTGTTCCATTCCAGTAGCATTTGGCCTTTAAGTGTTAGATCAAGCATGGTATTGTTTGAACAAACCCCTCCCAAGCTCACACACACAACAGACAATTGCAGAAGTATTATACAATTGTGCCAAAGGCTTCACTAATTTTCACTATATAATATAATTAAATGTATAAATAGCATTCAAAATTTGGTACCAGGATATAAGAAATGTTCCATTTCAGGGGCATCAGAGTCAACTACAGCAGCTTTTGGTGAATGGCTACTCGGGTGAGTTCCATCTCCTTTTTATCACTCTCCCCAGCAAGAGACACAGGTTGGTGAATCAGCCTCCGATCTCTCATGCATGAGCTTCTGTGGGGTTCAGGAGATCACAGGAGGCCTTAGTAATCTGGCTCTTGGTAACTACAGGTACCAGGTCAGTATAGCGCGGCCTGAACTGTGCATGGAGAACCATCTGGTCAGTAGCATGTATGGTATGAGAGTGACAGGGGTATATGAGTGATACGACTATATCGCTACACTAGTTGCTCTGTACCAAAGAGGAAGTGGATGAAACCACTGCCGGTCAGGTGCTTGGTTGAGTTGCTCCTGTGGTGGAGCAGCTACAGAACCTAATTGAGCAGTAGATGAGGGGGAAGACCAGGGTCTGAAACCCTGGTTGGGAAATTTTTTAGAAGTTCCGACTGCACGGCCACGACTAAGTGCCGCTGTTGGCTTTTTAACTTGCCCCACTGTCCACACCTCTGTGATGTTGATTATATTTTCCTGGTGTGTGTGTGTGTGTGCGGGGGGGGGTGAATCCCCCCTCAAAAACACAAACTGAAGGACTGGGTGTGTGGCGTTCATGTGCGGACGGCATTATGTGAACCTGCTCTGTTGACCCATGCTGTTTTCCTTGCATGGTTGTGACGATGCGTTGTTATGTGCATGACATCATGACCTTGTGCTGTAACTGCACAGACCACCCTCTGCTGAAAATCATTCCCTAGAATAATAATATCCATAGCGAATGTGTCTGCTACAGCCACCTTTTGCACCCTTTCTCCTGCATCTCCCCAGTCCAGGATAACACTGGCTAGTGGCAGGGTTTACTCCTTTCCAGTGTATACCTTTACAGACACAAACTGATTTGACAAGAGTTGCTCAGGCTCAATCAAGTCCCTTCTACCAGGGTAAGAGACGCCCCAGTGCCCCTTAACCCTTGGGTTTGCACCCCATTCACTGTAACTGGATGTATGTGCTCTCTCATTTTCACAGGAATAGCCTCAGGGAAACAATTAGCAACTAATTCAGCTGGAGGGACCTCTTTTACACCTTGTGTCTTTTTAAGATACTGCTTGGCAATATGCCCTGGCTTTTTATAGAACCAACAATCATCACTTTTTTCCCCCACAAAGATCCATTTTGGTAAACTGTGGTTCCCCTCTTTCTATTCAATTCAGTTCAATTTTATTTAACCAGGAAATACACCACTGAGTAGAACTCATTTGCAAAGTTGTCCTGGAGGGAGCATGCATACAACAAGTAATAACAAAGTAATACATAACAAACAGAGTTTACAAAATACAAGTTGACAATTACTACACCAGGTACCTGTTATTGTAAGAGAAAGGAGTTACAAGGGGAGTGTGGGAGGGGGGCAAAAGAGGTAAAGGGGGAGGAGGTAGGGTTGCAGGAGTATAGACTGGGGTGTGGTTGTGAGGTTGAAGGGAGGATAGTACGTGGAGAAGGCTGGAGGGAAATGTGCAACATGATGAGTGCTGGGGGTTGTCTTGTGACATAGGGCTTGTTATGAAAAACATTGACATCTTTCAATGAGAAAGGTCTTTAGCATTGTTTTAAAGAAGAGGATCCCAACCAATTGTGTTAGTTTTAGGGAGGCTTGGAGGGTATTCCACAGAGGTAGAACATGGCTTAGGGATGCAGCTCTGTAGCGGGATCTAATTCTGGGTGTGTCAAGTAGCATGTAAGTGTGCCGCCTGAGAGAGTATGTGCAGGGGGTGAATTTGAAAAGGTTATAGATATAAGCTGGTAAATTCTTGGGAGATGGCTCTGTAGACCCAGAGCGAAGTGTTTTGCCACCTCCTGGTTGATAAAGAAGACCAGCCTAATTGTACGTAAAGGGTGCAATGGTGAGTCTTGAATTGGGAGTTGGTGATAAATCTTATTGCCCAATGGTAGAGGGCTGATGATGTCAGCATAGTCTATAAGGGGTAAAAAGGTTATCTGGACATGTCTTTGCTTAACTTCGAAAGTAAGCAGGTGATTAGTTCGGTAGAATAGTCCAAGTCATTGTCTAAGTTTTTTTGAGAGTTCTTCAATGTGTGTGTCAGGAAGGATAATTTATGGTAAAGCCAGAATCCTAAGTATTTGAATTTTTCCACTGGTTCGATTATTTATCCCAATATGGTAGTAATGTGGAGATTTGTGGGGCGGACTTTAGGGCTCACTGGTTTTGTTTTGTGGGAAGGAGCATGACTTTAGTCTTTTAGCACTGAGTGGTAGATTTAAGTGAATAAGGTTTTGTTGTAACAAATAGAATTCTTTTGCAGTTCAAGACTAGCTATTTGAAGTGAAGCTATGCAATGTAAAGCACAGTGTCATCGTCAAAAGGTGGACACTTGCTTTAGTTATTCTTAGATCGATGTTGTTGATATATAGCAAAGAGAAGGGGCCCAAGGATTGAACCTTTGAGGGACACCTCTTTGGAGGGCTTTGGGAGGGATTGATCACCCTGTGCTAAGACTTGTTGTTGCTTCTGATGAGATAACAGGAGAACCGTTTGAGGGCAGTGCCGCTGAGCCCAAAGTTGTTTAACATAGATAGTAGGAGGTCATGGTCTACTGTATCAGACACCTTGCTTAAATCAAGAAAGAGCACGCAGACAGAATTTTTGGTGTCTAGGGCCGATTGGCAGTCATTTGTGACCTTGGCTAGTATAGAGACAATACTATGTTTGGGCCTGAACCCTGATTGAAGTGGATTAAGCAGATTAGAGGTTCTAGATGTTTTCTTAGCTGAGTGTTGACTAGTTCTTCCAGCAATTTGGAGAGGGTAGGTAGCAAGGAGATTGGACAGTAGTTGTTTAGGTCAGTTGGGTCACCAGATTTAAGGAGGGGAATGATGTGCTCTAACTTCAATGTGGAGAGGAGCTCACCATGAGAGAGGGACAGATTAAAAAGATAAATAATTGGTGGTGCCAGCAGGTGGTAGCCTAGTCTTAGGAAGAAGGGGTCGAGGTGGTCAGCCCCTGCACTATTTTGTGTCTAAGGAAACTAAAAGGTCTTCCACCTGTTTAAGGGTGATAGGACTGAAACTAAATTTATTGGTGGGAGGAGGGCAGTTATGTAGGGATGGTGTTCTGCTGGTTAGCTGAATTTGCTTGTGGAGGAAGTGTCAAGGCCAAACCTGCAATAGTTATTTGGCTGTTCCAGGATGGTTATCTTGTTTGTGTAAATGTCACTGGCACAATTTTTTGAAGGTAGGGCCTGCAAGGGACTGTGACCCTCGATTTCTCTTAAGACATGCCAGAATTTAACTGCGATATTCTGGGAGTACCGAGAGCAGCTTGGAAATATTTGGCCTTTTCAGATCTAATTAGCTTGGTACACCGTTTCTAATAGTTCTGAAGACTGTCCAGTCTGAGTATGATTTGGTTTTCCTTGCCTTTTTCCATAGTATTTCTCTACTATGCAAGGCTGTTTTTAGGGCAGGATCTTTTTCATGTTCTGATTTTCACATAAGGAGCATGTTTGTCTATTACTTTAAGAACAAGATTGTGGAACAAGGTGTAGGCCTCCGAGACCGAGGAAGCTAGACAAAAGCCCTGCCATCTAATATTGCTCAGGTCAGCTAAGAAGTCTGTGCTGTTAAAGTTTCAGCGGTTTCTTTTGAAGATAAAGTTTGAGTAGACCACGGGTTTAGGTGTGGACCTTACACAGGCAATTGTCCCGTTGTTGCTGATATCATTATTAAAAACTCCAATGTGGGAAATTGCATGGGATTTGTTAACCAAGATAATGTCAAGTAGAGTGCTGTGTGCTGGATTTTTGATGTTGGGGTGGGTAGTGTCAGTAATCAGCTGTGTAAGGCCGTGATCATCGCACAGGTCTTTTAATGCTTTAGAGCATGAGGAATGCCAATCAAGGTTTAAGTTTTCTATAATGATAGATTCCGAGTCATTGCCTTGTAGAATTTTGTGTAGGCGACTTAGTATCTTGGGTCCCCCAGAAGGGGGCCAGTAACAGCCTCTCAAGAAGATGGATTCATTTGAAGATAGGAGGATTTTTTTCTACTTATTTTTATCCACTCCTGCTGTCTCTTCCAATCAACACTTCTTCCGTCCTGCAAGGATTGGCGACCCCACCTCTGCCGACCAGCTTGGTCTGCCCTAGAGTGCCACACTGCCATTTGGGGGTCATTTTAATGGCCTCGGATTACTCCCTGGTGGGGCAGGCTCCTTCCCTTCCCTGGTGGCAGCTGCACATTGGGGTTCGCCCTGGTCGGAGAGGGTGGTAAGGCCGGGCTCCAGAGGACTTCATCTAGGCAACCAAAGGCATTTTCTCCAAGTAGTTCCCCTTAACCCCACATTCTGAGATGCCAGCGCAGAGAGTCTGTGTGCTGACACATGCTCCTTCAAGCCCCTGGTATCCCACCCCGAGGGAGGAGAGCATCCGTTGGGACGCTGCATCCTCCCTCCCCCAGCTGTTCTCTGATGAACCCAGGTCACCGGCGTGGCACGACGTGTGGTGTCCAGCACCTCAACCCTCAGCACCACTGGATTTTTAATAAGACTTTCAAATTCTTTGTGAAGTGATCTGGAATTTGTGACTGAGGCCGAGATTTTGCTTGCTATGTAAATTGCTACTCCCCCTCCCCTGGTTTGCCTAGCGGTCCTGTATATGTTGTATGATGGGAAATTGATGTTGTAGACAGGAGCAGTTACGTAGCCAAGTTTCTGATATCACCAGCACATCTGGTGCAGTGTGAAGAAACCACGTCTGAAGCAAATCATGTTTTTTTAGTAAACTGCAGCCACTGATGTGTAAGAAGGTAATTTCTTTGAGTTGGGGCAGGTCAGAAGAGGATACAATGGGTATGGGGGAATCATGGTTTAGCTCTATGTTACCGGAGCAGAGCAGCAGAAGTAGAAAGGGCTTCTTGAGTCCACATATTACTGTTTTAAGTAGCACAGATTTTGTTCATTTTGAGAGGATAGCAGGAGCGGCAACAAGGGTTTTAGCCACCCTTAAAGCATGCTTTTCCTCTTCCCACTGCAGTCTCTGCTCCCACACTCTTCAGAGCAGGGCTGCTCCTGACATATTGGTCAGACAGCTCAGTAACTTGTTTTGCTGTCTGAGGGCCCGGTTCTGTAGCCAGGTTTTCAGTTCTGCTGGACATGCCCAAAAGAACTGTTCCAACAATACAACTTCCTCAATTGCTTCTATAGAGTTAGTGTTTACCCCCTTCCACCAACATTTTAAAAACTGGTGTTGTTTTGTGGCAAGTTCCTCAAAGCTCATTTTGGGGCCCTTCCTGAGCTTCCAGAATTTCAATCTGTAGGCCTCAGGATTTAAATTATATTTTTTTAATAAAGCAACTTTGAGGTTATCATAGTCCTGGCTGCCAACATTGTCCATTTGCCCCAGGGCCTCACGACCCTTCCTAGTAAGCAATGGAATAACTGAAAGCTCCAGGCTCTTTTGGTATTTTGCCTGAATGCAGACTTTCTCAAATGAATTAAAAAAAACCATGTCCTCCCCTCTTTAAATTCCAGTAATTAATTTAGAATTTCTCTATATCCCTAGCCCTGAATGTCAATTTCAGCCCTGCCACTTACCTTCTCCAGTGCTTGTCATTTAAGTTTTAATTTTTCCAGCTCGAAGTGCCATTGGAGTTGTTTGTCCTGTAACTTTGTTTCAAGCTCCAGCTTTCTCTGCTTGAGCTCCCTTTCACATTGTTTTTATTGCATGGCAAGGTTCTTCCTGCATGAAAAGCTTCAGTTTCTTCATATTCAGAATAAGCTTTATCCTCTTCAGATCAGAATCCATAGTGGTTTTCCCTTGGTGTTGTGGCTCCTGGTCCATTCTGGTCCCGCTTACCTCGGTCCTGGATCTGGTCACTGTGATTCCATCCTGCAACTCCACATCCAAGGTCTGGTCCCCTGCAGTCACTGACTGTGACTCGAAGTCCTGTGCTGTCATCTGGTCATTGGCTGCCAAGAGGACTTCTATGAGATGCTTTTTAGAGCACCCCTTATAAAAACACTGTCTCTTCTTGCACAGCTGTTTCAGTTGTTCCACAGTGTAGTCATTGTTGCTGGAAGCCATTTTCCCTCCCTACACTACCACTGGTCTAGCTTAACACAGCAAAAAAAAAAAAAGGTAGGAAAACTATATTCTGTAACCAATTTCCCCCCTTTGCCAACGTCTGCCCTCTTTTCAGTGTGGTTTGTTCAAAACAGTTCACAATCCCATACACTGACACAATCGGTCACAGGTCTACTCTTGGACAGGATTCCCTGGGCTTACGGCAAACTTCCCTGAGTGCAGCCTATGTGGTGTGGGTCAAGAAACTCTCCAGCCCATCCTTTCAGGGCACTCACTGGGTTTACAACTGATTGTCTGCTAGGAGGATCAGGGCTTCCTTCCCTCTGTGTGAGGGGTGCAAATACAGCCTCGAACCGGTGTTCCTGGGAGAGAACCCTATTGGCCACTGTTTAATGAAAAAGAAAACCAAAGGGATTTACAAGCCTTCTGGTGTCCTATAAACCCTATATGTGTCTTTTCTGGAGAAATGCAGGGACCGGTTCAAACCCCACAGACCCCTCCACCTCCCCAGAGTATCTTCCTGTGTTCTGTTCCAGTAGCATTCAGCCTTTAAGCATTAGGTCAGGCATGGTATTGTTTGAACAAAACCCTCCCATGCTTACACACAACAGACAATTGCAGAGGTATTGCAAAATTATGCGAAAGGCCTTACTAATATTTATTAGATCATATAATTAAACATATAAATAGCATTCAAAATTTGGTTACAGGATATATGAAATAAAAGTTGGACAGCATGCAAAACAAAAGTACACTTAAAGGGACACTGTCAACCTGTTTTTCATCATATTATTTCAGTAGAAATTCTACATTTTATGATTGCTTACCCTCTCTAAAATTCACTGATGTTGCTGTTTGTTTTGTCTGTCTCCTTGTTTAGTAGAACTGAAATGCATGGCAATGTATATTTATAAGCAACCTTGTTTTTGTTTACAATCCTGGCTCTGTTCTTACTACATGCTTCCTGAGCATAAGCAACACACCCAAACAGTTCAGTCACTCATACGGCAGTAGCCTCCTAAACTCCCACTGCATCACGAGGGGCTAGACTGTTTTGTGAGTGTTCCTAAGTCCAGGAAAGATGCATTTGGAGCTGATCAAGGAATGTAAACAAACCTGTTTTGGTGTGATCACACCAGTATGTTGGACTGTCTGTTTTTAACTTTTTTAAAGAAAATATGAGTCAGAATCAAACTGCTAGCTACATCAACAATCTTTACAGAATGTTAGTAATCATAAAATACGTTTTTTAAACTAGGGACACTTTGAGACCTAAGGGGGTTGACAGTGTCCCTTTAACTTTCATAATCTAACATATAGTTTCTACCTTGTTCCAGTTGCAGTTGATGCAGTTAGAGTTGAATAAAGGCGTCTTGGTTACCCATTTTGTGATGGAATTCAAAACAAGAGTCATATTTGATCAGTTTTCTCATCACAAACAGAACTTATTCAGCATGCCTTGCTCTGGCTTTAAAAAGGCAATTTCAAAATGGTTGCCTCAAGGATTGCCCTACTGTGAATGGCTGGCTAAGGAGCATTCCCCACCAGAGATGGGAACCCCTTTGTCCCCTGGCTGCAAAGAACCAACCGGCTCTTGATGTTTGGATTTTAAATTTCAACTGCAGATTTTCTTGCTGGAAGGTTCTCCACCCCAATTAGGGAGAAAAAAAACATTTACTTCTACCTTGTGTTTAAGACACTATGCCTCTCACCCCTGCTGAGACAGCTTGGCCTGAGGCCTTTGTCAGCTACTTCCCCAACAGGCCAGTCTTGATCTTGCATAGTGCTGGCCTTTCTACCTAAAGAGACCCTCAGACTTAATGGCTCGGTTGTTAGCCTTTAAACACCCTCTAACTAAGTGAAAGCACCCCACCCAAGCACAGTTTCTGAAAACACTGAACCAGTTAAAACAAGCAAAGCTTCTTCCCTTGAACTTATACTGCAGAATAAACCCAAAGAAATATTACATGCAAAAAGAAATTACAGGAAGAAAAAAAAAACAGGATTGGATACCACCATAACAACAGAGGGAATATTAACTATAAAAACAACAGAAATATGACATAGCGCAATTCCGCCATGCCCAGAACAGGCGGGCAGGTGTAAAAGAAGGGAGCATACGGTACAGTGCACTGTTTAGTGGGGTGGGCACTATGTATTTTAGCCAGCTGTACCTAGATGGGTGTTTTATCTATAGCCTCAGAATCAGTTTGTGAGCTGAGCATGGATAGGCCCTAACTTTGGTCAAGGCTTCACCCAATTCAAGAGTTACACTCCTTCCCTTTTTACTTTTACCCCTTATGACCTTGTTAATATTCACTAATGAATTCTTTGCTATTTATCTGAATTTCAACTTAAGAGCAAATTATTAGTAGAGTGTCATTAATTACATTTTATTTCAAATTGGTATTGCATTGAGTGATTTTTCATGTGGGGTGATCCGGTGGGGAGGTGTGGAGGTATTGCACCCCAAGGATTTTACTACTCTGACATGAGGACCACTTATATTTCATCTCTGCATTGGGGCACCATGTATTTTACCCTTTTTTATGGACATGGACCCCCCCCAATCAGGAGTTTAACAACCAAGGCCCCTCAATCTTGTTGAGCCCACAAGGTAGTTGTACTGATCGTAACCTACATGGCAATTCAGTTACATATAAGTGGGATAACACACTCCAGAGTGTGCAGTCATAGGGGAAATAATGCGCTTCTCAGGTGGTTCTGGTACTTGGTTATGCTCGTGCCTAACAATCACCTAAGGCATGCATTATTCACTTATAACTGCACACCCTGCCAGTGTTATCCCTTACAGAGTGCCCAACCAGCAACATTTCACATTTTGCATCAGGCTCTGTTTTGTTGTTCTTTTTCAAACATTTTCTTTTTCTTCTTGAACTCCAATGATGAGATCACAGCAGCTGCAATCTTTCTATACGTAGGAAGGCAGCCAAATGGGTATTTTATAGCTCACACCAGTGTTGCTCCGTGATCAGCTGGTGGGGTGAGCATGAATGCTAGGCAACACTCACTCTCTATATCTAGGATCCCAGCACCTAATCTCCATAAAGTGCCTATCCCATGGTCATTCTCATAGTGGGGTTTATTTATTTATTTCAAAAGTTTTGCCAGGAAAGGCATTTTGAGCTGCTGAGATGCATCCTGGAAGAGACAGGAGGGGGGCTCACACATGAACCCCAGTCTCAGCCACTAAACTGACCCTACATTAAAATGTCAAACTTGAAATTGAATCATTTGGGAGGGGAAATATATGGCTTGGAATGTTGTTGTGCTAATACATATATATATATATACATATATATATATATATATATATATTTACAAAACTCAAAGTCTGATTCTCAAATGGGATTTCAGGCTTGCATACTCTACCTAATCGAGGTGTCTAAAAAAATATTTGTCTAAAAATGTCAAATGCCCTTGTGAGCAGCAAAATACCTGCTCAGACTCAGCAGGGATATCACCATATTTTACAACTTTGGTAAATTACCAAGAACCATAAGTTGTTGCTCCAGTAAAATATATCATACCACCTACTTGGTCCCTCTGTCTGTGCAATGAGCACTGTAGCTATAACCACTCCTATCCTACAGCACTTGCAGTATTCTGGCAACAAACACAGTGTTTGCATTGAGAAATTAAATAAAAAAAGCAGAATAAAACAATAGAGCACCTAAAGAAGAGATACAATCATCTTAAGTTAGTTTTCAAAAACTTCCCCTGAGATTGTCCAATTAATTTATACCATGAAGCAGAGTTTTGTCTTGTATAGAAGTCTATACATTCAACAAAGTTATTGTGTCACAGTTTAAAAGTCACAACACGTATTATACCACAGTTCAAAGGTCACAGAAGTTGCAACACATTAGCAATGTCACTACTTATGGTAAAGTAACTTTTCAACTTCTTAGTGTCGCAGCACCTGTACTAAGCTCACCAGATCAGCAAAATCGACTTTTTGCCTGAATGCCCTAGTGGCTGCCAGAAGTAAACAAGCTAAGACCTGACAAACACTTAAATCAATTGAAGGACATAGAACCACCCCATCTACACCTACCAAAATAACGTCCCAGGGTGCTACAATCACTGATAAAACTACCATCCTTGATAAATTTGTCATGGCAGGGCTAGCCTTTGACATTTCTCAAGTAGCAAAATACCAAACACACCATAATGCCATGGACCCCTTGCCTAATCAGAATACTCTAAATCCCTTCAACTTCTCCCAAGTCACGACAAACAAGTTGAAGACCTACTCCATAAAGAGATCTACCAACCTGTATTGATCAGCCCCTGCACCTAATAAGTAGATGCCTTATTGTCGCAGCATTCTCCATCTGTAAGAGTTCCCCCAGTCATGCCACTGATAAAAAATTACAGCACTCATAATTTTAATTAAACCGGGCCCCAAGGATTCCCAGTTGCAAGGGCGCCCTCGCTCTGCCCGCGCTCATAGCGTTGTGAGCTGAGATGCCAGTGAGAGCAGGGGGCACACTCCGATATAATCAATGGGTGGTGACATTGCAATCTATTTTTTTTTATCTTTTTTCCACCCTGACTTTGCAGCCATGCTAGCCTCTCCTTCAGGTGAGCCAATGCTGTGTCTGACTCATCCTGTCCCCTGAGTCCTCCACTCTCAGATGGCAGCTGATCCCCGGGTAACCGGGCGTAACCCTTCGCCGGGTGGGTCCCCCTCCTCCAAGAGGGAAGACACCAGTCAGGGGCCTGCAGACAAGTGCAACTTCTTGGCCTAGAGGGTGCTGCTGAGATGGAAGGCTTCAGGGACATTGATGGGCTGGGAGAGCTAGGCAGCTGTCATCCGGTGTGACATGGAGCATTTTCACGTTTTTTTTTCTGATTGACATCCCTACACCATCATGCAGTGCTCGTGGTCTCCACCAGAGGCCACTGCCAACCGATATGTACCCTAGCCCACCCCTGAGAGAGGAGAGCAGTCCCAATGGACATTCAATCCTCTCTTGCCCCAGCCAGCCCTCGGCATCCTGAGTCTGTTCCCGAACCCAGGTCGCCATTGTGGGTCCAGATAAGGCGCCCATGCCTCAACCCTCTAAGCCACTGGGCCAGCTTACAATCTATTTTTAACATTATATTGGCCAGTTGGTAATGAAATAGGGCATTGGTGCGACTAACAAGGGCCTTGTTAGTCGACCATGCCCAATGCTTACAATACCAATCACAAAATAATGTAAAAAATAGATTGTAAAGCTGCCGCCCATTGATTATAATGGTGCACCTCCCCCCCCCCACACTCTTCCTAGCATCTTGTCATAACATTGGTGAGCGTGGGGGCTGAGCTAGGCAGCTGCAAAAAAAAAAGGGACATCCTTGGGATTTGGGCTGATGCATTTTATGAGGGAAATAATCTTTATTCTGCACCGTACTTTTGGGACAGCTCACGAATTTCAGAATGCTGTGGTAGTAAGGCACCTATTTATCAGGTGCAGAGGTATATCTTGGTAGATTTCTTTAACCTAGATACCAAAAAATGCACTGGCACTGACAGCATCGAACCTAGGTTCCTGAAATGAGGATAACCTCACAGCACCCCAACCCACCTGTTCAACTTGTCTATCTCTTCTGGTGATTTCCCCTCCATATGGAAAACAGCTCACATACTGCCCCTCTTCAAATCTGGTGACCCAACCAACCTTAACAACTATGGGCCAATCTCTATACTACCAGTTCTCTCAAAGCTTCTCGAAAAATTAGTCAACAACCAGTTAAGGGACTACCTTCATCTATCTAGCCTTATAAATCCACTCCAATCAGGGTTCAGGCCCAACCATAGCACCACATCTGCTCTAACTTTGGTGATGAATGACTGGTTCACCGCCCTGGATCATAAAATGACAGTAGGGGCAGTGTTCTTGGACCTGAGCAAGGCGTTCGATACCGTAGACCATAACTTGTTATTAATTAAACTTAAGGACTGATCATGGCTTGCAGGAAACTGCACTTTGTTGGTTTTCCAGCTATTTGTTGGACAGGCTCCAACTAATTAAGGCCAATGGGCTGTTGTCATCTTCCCTCCTCCTCACCAGAGAGGTACCTCAGGGATCCATTCTGGGACCTCTCTTGTTCATGATATACATTAATACACTCAGCAATAATGTCAAGAATGCAAAAATCCACTTTTTTGTAGACTACACTGTACTATACACTGCCAAACCCTTACTAGCCCATGTCTGCCCTGAATTACAATTAGACTTTGATCAACTATAAATTAACCTTATCCAATCCTAACTGCTACTTAACACTAAAAACAAATGAATGTTCTTCCCCTCCAAATCCCTACCTGCTTCCAAAAACATTATCACAACCGCCCATCCATCACTACCCTTCTGGGCAAAACACTAGATGTAGTGGACAGGTTCAAATACCTAGGCCTTTGGCTCGACCATACCCTCGCCTTCTCTACTCACATGAGGCCCTATCCAGAAAACTAAAGATGAGAATAGGTTTCTTCTACCAAAACAAGTCCTTATTCCTAGTGATACCAGGAGACAGTTGGTCCAAGCTACCTTCATAATCTTATTAGACTAAGCAGATTTTATCTACAGTTGTTGCTCAGCCGCCAACTGGCACAAGCTGGATGTACTGTATCACCGTGCCATTTGATTCATCACAAACACCTCCACTAGAACCCACCATGGTAAGCTCTATTCCGAAGTAGGATAGTCTTCACTTGCCACCAGAAGATTAATGCACAGCTGCACATGGCTATATAAAGCCTCAACAAGCTACTCCCCTACATATCAGGCTTGTTCCACTGTTTCCTGAGCTGCTAGTCACTCAGAAAAATCTCCCTCATTATACTTGATGTTCCCAGGTTCTGCACTCTCTATGGCAAAGCTGTCTTTGGCTACATCCTCCCATCAGTCTGGAACAAACTGCAAACCATGTTTAAATTAACTCACCTAGTATCTGTAAGTGCTTTTAAATCTCTAATCAGTAACCACTTGGCAGAAACATGCAACTCTCACTCATGATTACCCGTCCTGCATTTAGTTGATCCCCTCCCTCCTCTGCCCCAGCCTACTGCCTTCTTTACCCTCCCCTACCTCTCCCCCTTTTTGCCTCCTTACCACCCTTATATGCTATGTTGATCTGAATTGTTTAACTCTTGCAACACCAGACCTCGCTGGTTACAAGGTCCAAAAATTAATAAATGTTTTCTTTATCGTTAGACAATGAAATTTTGTACAGTTCCTTCACATTGTTAGGCAATGAAATCTGTTACATTATCAGGCAATTACATTTTTACAGTTCTTTCTTATTGTCCAATCCTATGTCCGATTTGCTAGTTTTTATTTATATGTCGCATTTTTTGTATTTGACTTGTTACTGGTTTGTATTGTCTTGAGCCTCTCAGGACCTCCTTGAAAAAGTGCTTGCTCAATGGAGTTTTCCTGGAAATAAACTTGAACTTGAACATACCATTTCAAATTCACCTAACTATGCAGTGCCAACCCTTCTCTAATACAGAAAACACAAATTCTGCAGTTTTCTCTAATTAATTTAAAAAAAACTCTATCCAGCTGTTCAGTAACTACTCAACTGGTGCCCCAAACCATGCTTGCTAAAATAAATAGATTTTTTTACTGCTGTTTTCTTGTTAAAGCATCCCTTACTAGGCCAGCCCACCAGCTCAGCCATAGTACTACCGCTTGTGACGCTGATGACCTAGGTTTGGAAGTGAACTCAGGGTGTTGTAGGATCAGTAGCAGGAGGAAGATTGAGCTTCCAAAGGACTGCTCTGCTCCTCTGTGGGGGGGGGGGTCAGAGATTTCAGAGCCTGGTGATTGCCTGGCCACTAGCTGAAGCTAGGGGAAAGGAAACCTGGGCTGCCAAGAGGGCAAGGGGTGTGTGGCAGACACGGATATGTAGCACATGGGAGAAAGTGGTGCACATCATGGCATCATTGCATGCTACGCCTCTCAGGGGGAAATGGAAAAATACCAGCAGCAGGATGGTGGCTGGCACTTACAGGCCTCACACTGGTCAGCTGAGCCTGCCAGCAAGAACTGTATGCAGTTTCCAACAAGGGTTGGGGGAATCCTGTCGACCCTGCCAGGTGGGAAAGCCCTGAGGGAAGACCGGCTGGCAGGTAAGTCCCGCAGGATGTCAGGGTGTTGAGGCTGGAGTGTCTAGCAGATGGAGGCTGTCTGGTAGGAGAGAAAAAGATGAACAAAAAAATTCCCCCACTGGGTGCTGACTTTTCACTATAACTGTGTCCATCTCTAATTTGGCTCACTCAGATGGAAGCATTCAAATTACAGAAAAAAACAAGAATATCTGAGTTGGGCAGCGGATGTGCATTTAACTTTTTCTATTTAATTTTAGCAAACATATCCAATAAAAAAAATATGGATTGAAAACCAAGAAGCAATGCATGTGTTAGAATCTTGGGCTTCAGATGACATCAGAGACCTCTCAGGTGTCACTGTTAAGGTCTAGTATGTCAACAGAACTCCTTGATGTAAAACACATTGAAGAATTGTGTATGGGCATCCATATGCAACAAGTCTGAGTCTGAATGGAGGAATCACCATGGTAACCAGGAACCTCGAGCACAGCTCAAGAGGTTCCTCTGTAACCATGCAACCTCAGATTCAGACACAGGCCTGTCTGTGTATGGATGCCCATACCAATCTTTTAATAGTGTATGGGGATCCATATTTTGTAAGAGTCCTTACAATAAACTCCATCAGGTTTGGCAAACTGTCTAAAATTCATTTGCAACTTGTAACACTTAATCAATGCCATCCCTGTGCAAATGGGCATACAAGCACACACACACTTTAGAATCACTCGCTAATGACTGTTCTCTGTCTCACTAAAAAAATGAACAGTCTTATTTGTTAACATCTGTGTTGCTGTGTCCCATTGCTGAGTACAACAAGGATAACACAAAAAGAAAAAAACAAAAATGGAGAAGCAGGAAGCTGTGCATGGGGTGAGGGGGGTGACTTCTTCTATCATTAAAAAAAAACCTGTTGCTATTACGCTTACTGAGGGTGTTCATGGCTCATCAGTGATTGCCAACATTGCTTGAATAAGATGACTGTGTGTAAAGGTTCTAAGTTGTTGTGCAGCAGTGGTGACATCTGTACTCACAACACAACAACCTTTTGACATCACTATTGCAGCACAACAAGCCTATTCTAGGGATGGAATTTCTTGACAATCACATTCCACCATACACTATAGCCTTATAGTATATGATTTGCCCTTTATTATGGCTAGAAATCAGTAGCTGCTGAGAAGTTGTACATGTTCAAAAGTTGTTGTGCAAGTTCTAAAAGTTGTTGTGCATGTTTGAAAAGTTATTGTGCATGTTTCATCATTAATATTTATTAATCCTGCCTATTCACCACCTGATTGGTCAAAATACCCTTCTTCACAGAAAAATCCAAACAAACATGGCTGCTTGGCAGTGGTTTGCAGAGATGGTTTGGACATGGACTGCCATAGTCATCTCTTTGTTTCAAACCCGTACTAACCTGGCAGATTTTTTTTTTAAATCTACTGCTGCACAAAGCTTTTTGATGGTCAGGAGTGGAGCAGGACTGCACTGACACATTTTTCAGCTGAGTGAGCTGCCAACAGGAAATGGGACCTCAAACAGAGAATATAAACCTTGTGAAACTTTAAACCATTAAACATTTACCTTTTTTCTCAATCTTGGAAAACCATATACTATAAGGAATAGTATATGGACAACCATATACAAGCAAGGCTCTGTTTTCATCTTGGGACCAAGATGACATTGGGACTTCTCCAGGTTTGCTTGAAAAGTCCCTGTGATGTCATCTCAGCCTCTCAATAGAAACATAGCCTTGTTGTGTATGGTTGCCCATACACTATTCCTTATGTTGTGCATGGTTTCCTATTCATTATAAAAAGGAAAGAGAAAATGCTGTGCCCTGATTGTCCTATACCCATTCATTTAATCTGTCTAATGCATGGGTGAAAGCAAGTTCTGTCAATCAGGATGTAGGAAAACCAACAAATCATTAAGCCAAAGTTCAGAATTAAAAACAAAATGCAGTTGCCATTCCTTTTCCCCTTCCTGAGGCTACAGACTAGTTCAATATTGTTCAGAAACATGATACGATAGAAACTTTCAAGTACCTCAAGGGATTCAACAAAGTCCAAGAGGGTAGCAACTTTCAGAAAAAGAAATGTGCAAGAACAATGGGGCACAATTTGAAGATAGAAGGGGGATGGCTCAGAGGTAATGTGAGGAAGTATTTTTTCATGGAGAGGGTTGTGGATGCATGGAATGGCCTTCCTGAAGATGTTGTGAAGTCAAAAACAGTGGGGGAATTCAAGAATGCATGGGACAGACATAAGACAATTCTAGGGGTTGGGGGTAGGAGGAAGTAGGCTGTTGGTTAACTAGGATCTGCAGCTTATCCATTAAGTAGGGAAATGGGCAGACTGGGTGGGCCAAGTGGTCCTTATCTGCAGTCAAATTCTATGTTTCTATGTAACAGTCTGTAAAGAATCATTAAGTAATCCAAAATAAATTACATGATTTGTTATTTGATAAAAGCTAATTCAGAACTATTTCTTTTTGCTTGCTGCTAAGATCTGTGATTCCCCGCCCCCCTCGGCTCGCTGCATGGTCAGTCACTTCATCTCTGTCTTTTAGAAGTCAATACTGGCATGAAATAGAAAACCTCACAATTAGTTGTTAATGGCTAAAAGCTCCATTTTGGCTAAAATTGACCAGTTTCTTGAGCTTGCCCTTCAGCTCTGTCCCAATTCAACATCCGACCAAGACAGTCTTAAAAATTTGTTTGCTATTGTGCTCCTTATTCTGGCTGGAATTGCATCTTTCTCAGCTCCTTCATGCATGTCCTGATTCCCAAACTAAAGCCACCATTAAAAACAAATAATTAGAAAACAACTAATCAGCAGTACAGGCAAGGCAAATGGGGTGGGCAGGGAGGGTCCCAATGAGCCTCCTTGTTCTCATTACAGTGCTCTTCTGTGCAGCTCCAGATGCAAATGAAACATATTAAAGAAAAATGAACAACAACAAAAAAACAAGGTGCTCCACTCAGGTGTAAAAAAAAAAAAAGTGACTGAGGACTGAATAATACAACAGTTTTGTGTTCTTGATAGGGGAAGGGGGGATGTGCAGAACTACAGAACTTGAGTAACATAAGAACTACAACTACGGAAGCTGCACTTTGACAAATGTCTGAAGTGTCAGTCAGAAAGGCATCAAGCTCCTGCAGGCAGAAGAACTACTTCAGGTAAAAATAAGTGAAACAGTTTTTTTTTTAAATATTTAAACATCATAACGCCTTCTTTGTGAATGTGAACAAGAACCAGACCCAACTTCTTGGACAAGAAGATACTAAAATGGCCATTGAGGAGCTGGCCTACCTATCCAAAAACTATTCAACTTCTCTCTTCAATTTGGCCCCTCCTGGATGTCTAGAAACAAGCCAACATAGTCCCAGTCTTTGAACACATTGGCCAGTGGGCAGATCTTTGTTACATAGAAACATAGGAACATAGACTTTGGCCGAGATAAGGACCACTTGGCCCACCTAGTCTGCCTTTTCCTACCTAGAGGATAAACTGCAGATCCTATTTAAGGCTGTTGGTTAAAAAGGATCTGCAGGTTTATCCTGCTAGAAATGAGCAGACTAGGTAGGTCAGCGGTCCTTATCTGCTATCAAAATCTATGTTTCTGTGTAACAAAGATCTGCCCCACTGGCACAGTATTCCACACCTGTCCCCATAGTTTCTCAATCTCCAGCACAAATAGGTCCAAATTATATTTTAAGTATGTAAGCACTAATGCAGTTAAAAATACTTGCTAAGCTGAGCAGCCAAAACAAGAATCAGACCCAGCTTCTTGGACAAGAAGATACTTAAAATGGCCATTGAGGAGCTGGCCCTACCTATCAAAAACTATTCAACTTTTCTGTTCAATTTGGCCCCTCCTGGATGTCTAGAAACAAGCCAAATATAGTCCCAGTCTTTGAATCTGGTGGCAATAGGGTGGCCTCTAACTATAGGCCAATTTCTATCCTCACCTTGCTCTCTAAGGCCTTAGAAAAGATTGTCAGCAGCCAACTGGTGTCCTACAGCATGGATCACAAACTCCTTGTTGCTGAACAACATAGCTTCAGAAAGCTGCACAGCATGACAACCACCCTAACTGAGCTATCTGAAAAATTCCACAAGGCTCTAGACAAAGGTGAATACATTGGCACAGTCTTTCTTGACCTCTCCAAGGCCTTTCCTTAGTTGGCCATGACCTCCCAATTATAAAGCTCCAGGAGTTGGACCTGTCAGAGAAGGCCACATTGTAGTTCTCTGACTACTTAGTCCACAGATCACAAAAGGCTAGATGTGGAGAGGTGTTCTCCAGCTTACAATGTCTAACCACTGGATTCACTCAAGGCTCAATCCTTGGCCCCCTGCTATTCAGCCTGTTCATCAGCAAGGCCCCAGACAATTGCATTCACTCCAAAGCATTACTATATGCTGATGATACAGTCATCTTCACCTCACACCACACCTGGAGACAATGAAATGCAACCTACAGTCTGACCTCAGCAAGGTCTGTGACTGGTTCACATCTAACAGGCTGGTTATTAACACCAAGAAAACCAAGTCTCTTCTGTTCAGAAGCACCCCTGACCTGAAGGTCAGCTCTGAGCTCACATCACAACACCAGCTGGGGACCCCACTGAGCAGGTCCAGGTCTTCAAGTACCTGGGTGTACAACTTGAGGCAACCCTATCCTTCACATCTCCCACCAACTCCCTAGTCAAACATATCCATCAACATCTTGGCTTGCTATACAGAAACAAGAACCACCTCTCCTCTGAAGTAAAAAAAATCCTCTTAGTACCCAGCCTCATCATCTTGGAGATTGGCTATGGTGCAGGCATCTACCCTGTAGCCAGTAACACTGTAGTGGCAAGACTCTCAGTAGCATTCAGTCGAGCCTGCAGATTTGCACTCAGCAGGAAACCAGACTCCCACTGCTGTGACCTATACCTCTCCACCAGCAGGCTTCCTTTCAACCTCCAAGTTAACTGCAATGAAGTCTTTCTATGCAAGTGCCAGAAATAAAGTAGGGTCTATGGTATTACAGTATGTAGGGAAAATGGGCAGAGTAGGTGGACAAGCGGTCCTTATCTGCCATCAAATTCTATGTTTCTATGTTTCTTGATCAAATACTGCCAGGTGTCTACAACCTCTTCTCCCCAATCCTGAACAGTACATAACTCAATTACTGGGAAACAAGAAATGATCATGAACAAATATGGAACTCGATCAAAGGGAGATCAAAAACTCCTCCTGCCCTTCAGAAAATCTACTCTTGGCCAATGTTTTTCGTAATTAGAACAGTCAATGGCTGAAACTCCCGCCCATAGCCATCACCGCTAACCCCTACTTCTCCCCTTTTAAGGCCCAAATCACTGACCACCTTTTCCAGAAACTGTACTGCATGTGTACCTAAACCATATTTGCTAGTTGCATTAGCGTGCACCTGTTGTTGATGTCTCTTGCAGTTGTGGAAATCTGTTCTTAACTGATTGCTCCTTATAATATGATTATTATTATTATTATACTTGTTGTTTATTGTATTGGTCTGTTGTTTATTACATTGATCTTCTGTCAAATGTAACGTGTTCTGCTGTTGTAGATAACTTGATAGACTTCTACACTTTTGTAAAAGGGCAGTTGAGCTTAAGGGTCCTCTGAACATAATAAAATAATTTAATTTTTTTCAAAAATGTGAATACATAGACCCCTTTTACAAGCACAATAAGACACTTCGGGGATGTGCATAAGACAGTTTTAATGCATGCTCAGGGACTGAAGGTACTCGATCTGCAGCCATATGTCTTACAATTGTGTGCCTCTGGTCATGCATTAGAACTGTCTAATACACAGTCCATTGTGTCTTATTGCTTACTTGTTCTCTTTATAATGAATGTATTCTCATAGGGAAACAGTTTCATCAAAGCATGGTTCTATACCATTGCTCTGACAACAGATTACTGTTAGACCATCTTTCTGCCATCAAATTGAAGCTACAACAACACCCAGAAGTCAGATTTTGGTTTATTTATCTATTTATTGAAATACTAGGATTACATCAACCTTTGAACCAGAAGTTCTTTTACAAAGGCTCCGTGTTAAACAAAGATATGTGTAATCTGATAACAACTTGTGGGGTTACAAAGACACAAAGTTACAAATAACTCTGGGTTACACATGGAGTTTGCAGGAGTGAGACAATCAAGACAGATAATGGAGGGTAAGACTAACTGTCAACAAAACTGACTTTGTCTCAGTACAGTAAGTGCTACAGTATAGAGGAGAATAGAGTTTACATTGGGTGGGGGTTAAAAGAAAGAGTAGGTAGGAAGAGGCAGTAGAAAGAGACTGCCTAGTTGCAATCACATTTGCTTAGTGCCAGGAGATAGTTTCTCATTTTGGATTTGAAGGTACCCAGTTTTGATTGGTTGGTAATGTCCAGTGGAAGATTGTTAAGCTAAGTGCGTGCTCTATAGCTAAAGAACCTCTGGGCCCGAGATGTTCTGCAGTAGGGGACTAGAAATGTTGGTCTGGAAGTCCAACGGGTGCTACGCAGTATTGGTGCAGCTGTGAGTAGAGTTACCATTGCTGGGGGAGTAAGGCCAAGGCTAATCTTGTGAGCAAAGAGGCATTTCTGGTAATTAACTCTACCTTTGAGTTGAAGCAGCTTGTGCATTCATAGAGGTGACATGTGTGGGCTCGTTTGTTAGCACTGGACACCAGGCAGCAGGATTTGTTTAGGGAAATTGTTAATCTTTTTAGGGTGGTACCAGTGGTGGCTCCATAGATGACCAGGCCATAATCTATGACCGATAGAATTGAGCTGGTTACTGCCAGTCTCAAGGCCTCAGGGGTTAGGCAGTGGCGATGCATATAGAGGGTCCCAATCCTACAGTGAACTACCATGGCTATTTGGCTGGTATGCCAGTTATAGGAGAGACTGGAGTCAAGTGCTATGCCAAGATATTTGAATTCCTCTACTTGTTCAAGGCATTCATTTAGGTTGTTCCTAATGGATAAGCTAGCAGATTTATGTCGGTTTTGGGGATCGAGAAAAGCATAGACTTAGTTTTTTTGTAATTCATGAGGAGTTTATGTTGAACAAACCAGGTTTTGATAGAGTTGAACAAGAGCTGGTTGCATAAATGTTATAAAGAAACAGCTTTTAAAACTTTTCTTAAACAATTTGCTGTTTTGTTTTGTACTACAAGGGACAACCCATACACTATCAAAGATAAATGGGCAAGCAATACACAAGGCTGAGTTCCCATCTCACTGATTCCATTAACTTTCCCATCACCAATGTCAAGTGGACTGGCCTATAATTGCCACCCTTTTACCTGCTAGCACTTTCATGTAGTGGGACTATATCCCTCCTCCTCCTCCAGTCCTCCGGAACCACTCCTGTTTCCAGTGAGCTCAAAAACAGAACCATCAGAGGTGCAGCCAGTATTTCCCTGAGTTCCCTCAACTCCCTTAGAAGCACCCTATCTGGCCCCATTGCTTTGTCCACCTTCAAATTAGAGAGTCCCTTCTGGACTCTGTCCTCTGAAAAAGGACTAGTGTCCACCTCCCTCCCTCCTGCCAAAGCTTCTGTTACATTTTAGTGGCCCCTCCACTTTTCCTTCCACTGGGAACACTGAACAAAAGTATTTGTTCAGGATATCTGCTTTTTCCTGGTATTTATAATTCAGGTTCATGTAAACTTATGTATATGTTCTTGTGTATGTCTGGGTCACGCCTATAAATGGGCATGTTCCAGTGAGCTCTACCATGTTACCAAAGCCTATGCAACTAAATAAATAATAATTAAAGTTATTTACATTGCAATGAATAAGATACTGATAGCATTTAGATACGTGTATAAACATGGCAACAGTGCTCAACCAATTGATATCCCCACACTACCCTGCCAATTAGGGATTTTAGTCTGTGAAACAAATGTATTAGACACCTACTATATATGTCACTTTTAAGTCTGTTCAGTACTGTTCCATAACTTGGGTAATGACTCATTGTCCTCCAACATCTCATGGGAAACTGCATGCTTCCACCTCTCTCTCTATGCTAGAGAGAGTGCTGTTGACCAATGGCAAACTGGGCAGCACACATTAGCATGGAGTAAGTGGCATAAAGGCTGATGCCTGAGAGATGGGGGAGGGAAGTGCTTCACAGCCCAAGGAATGGAAAAGTACTAAACATTCTTTAAAATGACAATTTAAAGGGACACATTCATGCTCAGTGGCCATCACAGTCTGAAAGCTTATGGAAAGCTCCTTCAGATGAGGCATTGGGCTCATCTGTAGCCAGAAGCACTCCAGAGATATAGATGACTTGAGTCTGTACAATATAAATACTACATTGCAATCATTTTTAGAACATTGTGATGTCATTGAGGAACAATGTGTGCCTAATTGCTTTGAGTTAAGCATAGCTTGTTCCTCAATGACATCATAATGTTCTAAAAATGGTTGCAGTGTAGTAATGTTGAACAAACTTAGTCATCTATATCTCTGGAGTGCTCTAGCTAGATGAGCCCAATACCTCATTGAAGTAACTTTTTATGGGCCTTCAAGCTATAATGGCCACTAGGCATGACTGTGTCCCTTTAAATTGTTATTTTAAAGAATGTTTAGTACTTTTCCATTCCTTGGGCTGTGAAACACTTCCCTTCCCCATCTCACAGGCATGAATGTGTCCCTGTAAGTAAAGAAAAATTTTGTTTCCCAGACAAAATCCCTAATTATCAGTGTAGCATGATGGGACAGTAATTTATGGAGTTCTTTAAGTGCACATAGCATTCACACACATACTTAGACATTTGTATTAGAACATGCTTTATTGAAAGAGGGATAGTTGGCAAAGATACAAGGGTTACCCTGTAGCAGTAGTAGTAGTAGTGGAAGAAGTAGTGTATTTGCCTAAAGTGCCCCTTCAAGGCGTAGAGTGTTTTTACAAAAGTAAAAAATGCAAAATGGTGCAACAGTTAAACAGAAAATAAACAAAATATTGGCACAATTCTGTTTATATGGAAAACATCCTACTGAAATGCAAGGTAGAGACAGGCATACAGTTCACACAGTGGAATACCTGATTAGTTAGATAAGTTATACAAGCTGTTTAATGGGGGCCAAAGAGTAAAAGGATCACATCTCCATCGGCAGCATATTCCATAGGGCAGGAACAGCCACCACAAAAGACTGATCACCAGAGGACTTTAACCAAGTGGATAGCTCCTTCAAAAGCCCCTATCAAATTGACCTCATAATGCTGGCTAGGGTGTAGGTTTTCTGAATGTAGCTGAGAAAATGGGGGCCTAGAGTGTTCAGCATCTATATGTTAACAACAGAACCTTGTACTCAATGCACCACCTCCCAGCCCAAGATTAAGAGTTAAGGATGATATGATTTGTCTTCAAACAGTTGTCAGAAGTCTCACTGCAGAGAAGAGATGCAACACATTTAAACTTTTCCACTGGAGGTGGTTAGAAATTGGGAACTTTGCACTACACATAGTGGGGTGAAGTTTCGGACTTCCTTCCAACTTCATGAAATGAAGTTCTGTTTTTTACTTTCATTTTACTGTTTTCCTGGCTAACAAGAGGGTGGGCAAGCCATGAATTTTTCACCTACAGCCAAACCAGAGCCAAGACAGGGATCAGGATGTCATCTTTCATTCCTCCTTTAGCAGGCCACTGAACAGCATGGGGTGTTTTCTGTTTTACAGGTATTACCAGCTCTGGCACAGCATTCTTTATTTTTGTAGGGTGCTGGGGGGGAAGGAGGTTGGTTCTAGAGGGTGGTAAGTAGAGGGGTGCAAAGTCAGGAAACTTCACTTCCCATAATTCTTTGCAAATATTTCACACAGTGGGAAGGGCACCTTTAAAGCCTATGCATAGTGGCACATTGCCAGTGGAGGTCCTGGTGAAGTGTGACTATGCTTGGTTTTTGCTGAGCGAATTAACACTTTGCCCATGAAGAGCTACACAGAGTCATTTCCCTTTTTTGTTTACTTACCTTTCCATAAAGAAACAGAATTTCAGCACAGCCTCTCTATTATAGTCATCACACCTCCCACCATGCCACACAGTTTGAAATTATATTCCTCCCTTCCTTGCACTGGGCCCCATCTCCCTCCTTCTCCTTCCTGCTCCCGTGATGCTTGTAGAATCATTGTGTAATATGAGATTCCCTTCCCGCTGCCCACAAAATCCAGTTTTCTCCCCACCTTCCCCACATCATCCCATCAAATCATCAGTGAAATCCCCACTTCCCTCCATTCTGTGAATCAACCCCCTCTTTCCTCTAAAGCCCCAAACCACAGTAGCAGCAGTGGTCAGACTGGTGGTACTTGTAAAAAAAAGATATCCCCACTGGGTAAGCATCTTCACTTCTCTGTGCTGTGCTGTGATGTAGATGAATGGTGAGTAATGTATATTCTAGTAGCAAGACCTGATTGGCTGGTTATCAGTGAAGGTGGATACTTCCCCTGGAAAAACTATGTGAAGTGTAGCCTCTGGCAAAGTGAAGTTGGGGAAACTTCATGAAGTTGTTTGCAAAATTAATTTTACCAATTTTGCCCACTTCCACAGCAGAGTTCTTGACTAGCTGCTGGTCATGCAGTTGAGTACAGGGTAGGCCCTTATATAGTGCATTGCAGCAGTCAAGCCAAGATGCGACAAAGGCTTGCACCAAAGTGCAGAGGTCTGCAGTATCAAGAAGGGGACGCAGTCTAGTAATGTTTCTAATGTGATAAAATAGACCATAACCACAGAGGACACGTGGGATTTTAAAGTCAACTGTTTGTCAAGGATTAGTCCCAGGCTGCACTTCCTTGTCTACCTTAAGTTGCACCCATCTAGAACAGAGAGTCTGGTATTTTTACACACAGGTCTTAAATACGAATGAGCATTACCTGTGTGGTGCCATTGTACTCTGTTGTGTTCTTGGTTCCTTTACACTCCGCGAGTATTCCGTCACCCCCCACCTCCATTTGTGTTTCGGTGCCCCCACAGAGTTTGCTGCTCTATGGCTGTTTCTGCAGTGTTTCAGAATGGCTGTTTTACACAGCTGTACAAAATGGAACACATCGGGATGAACCACAAAAAGCTGAGAATGTGGTTCGGGCGAACATTCACCAAGGGAACAGAACAGATGCACTTTACACACAAGAGAGGTAATGGAATAGTGTTTCTGTCACGGTCATTCTGTTACAGAAACCTGTGTGTAAAAGCACCTCCTGAGGCTACTATTCAAGGCTGACAACTGCCTATTGCCCATACCAAGGAGTGGTTCAGTATTAATTGGGTTGAGTGCTTACTAACTGGAGGGCACCCAGGATCTGATTTCCTCAAGTCACTGCACCAGATGCAGCACTGATAACAAACTGTCAGGAGAAAAAGACAGGTACAGTTGCATATCATCTCCACAGCAGTGATTCTCCATGCTGCACCATCTTAAGATCTTATCCAATGGCAACATGTACACCACAAACAACATGAGAGACAAGACAGATCTCTGAGGGAACCTGCAGCTGAGAGTGTCTAGGCACTACTGGACTGAACTGAGCACTATTGATTGTTTCCTGCCACTCAGGAATGATGTGTACCATTTGAGCACAGACCTAGACAGTACCCCTAGCCTCTCAAGTGTGTTCAGCAATTCTGTGTGATCTATGGTGTCAAAGGTGTGCAGTTCTGGAGACCCCATCTCCGCAAAGATGCAGACAGAGTGGAGGCTGTCCAGAGGAGGGCAACCAAAATGGTGCAGGGTCTGCACCAGAAGACATATGAAGAAAGACTAAAGGAGCTTAATATGTATACCCTTGAGGAAAGAAGGGAGAGAGGGGACATGATAGAAACTTTCAAGTACCTCAAGGGAATCAACAAAGTCCAAGAGGGTAGCATCTTTCAGAAAAAGAGATATGCAAGAACAAGGGGGCACAATTTGAAGATAGAGGGGAGACAGCTCAGAGGTAATGTGAGGAAGTATTTTTTCACAGAGGGGGTTGTGGATGCATGGAACAGCCTCCCTAAGGAGTTTGTGGAGTCAAGAGCAGTGGGGGTATTCAAGAATGCATGGGACAGGCATAAGGCAGTCCTAGTGGGGGGTAGGAGGAAGTAAGCTGTTGATTAACTAGGGTTTGCAGCTTATCTGTTAGGTAGGAAAATGGGCAGACTAGATGGGCCAAGCAGTCCTTATCTGCCATCAAATTCTTTGTTTCTATGTTTCTATGTAAGGTAAGAACATGCTGAGAAGATCAGAATGGAAGCCTCTCCTCAATCAATTGTCAGGTGCATGCCACTGCAAATTCTGAGCTGGATCATTTCACTGTTGTGTTTGCTATGAAAACCAGACTAAAATGGCTCATAAATTTGATTTCTCTCAAGGTGATCCACTAGCTGTGCTGACACCACTTTCTGAAAACCCTTTGCCAGAAGGGGAAAGTTGGAGGCTAGACAATAGTTGACAAGATCATCAGGATCTAAAGATACCTTCTTAAGCAAGTACCTCCCCGCTGCCTCTTTCAGGGCACTATGGTATTACCCTGACGTGAACAGAGATTGATAATACTTGTTAACACTGTTGACAATGCAGCCAACTCAACTCTGAGCAGCTGACATGCTACAGGTTCCAGTACAAAAGTGTTACAGCACAGGTCAGAGGCAACACTGAAGATATTCTTTTTATCTAGCTGATGGAACTTTTCCCACAGATTAGACATGCCGTACTATAAGTCTGAGTAGCACAATCCAGGCAGCCCTTAGTTTGGGCAGCAGAGGAAACATGGTCCCAGATTCTGACAAGCTTGTCTTTAAAGAGCTCATTAAACCAATTGCAGCTCTCCAAGGAGACTGGCTGTCTATGGCACAGAATATCAGGATGTAACACACTGTCCCTTGCAAGGAAAAAATGTGGTCAATCAATTCTTCTAAGCTGTAATCAGTGTGGGGAAGAACTTTTCCTTCAAAATTTAAAGTATCAGTACCCATCTAATGCCCAGCTTCAAATAATGGATTCTCCACTCCTCTTTGTTTATGGAGAAAATGTGCCTTTTAGTGCAAAATTACAAAGTAGCACACAAGAATCAGTGGATGGGCAATGCTAAGCAAGTGGGGCAGTAAGGTGGCAAGTCCTCTCCTGATGCATTTCACGTGCCCTTGTCTTCTTTCTCTCATCCTTTGAGAATGTATTTGTAGGTATGTTAAATGCATCAGGAGGGAGGGCCACATCACAGAGCTGCACTAAATAAAGGCTGATTTTCTGAATAAACAAAGTGTTGTGGAGAATCCATCCTATCAAGCTGTGCATTAGATGGGTCACAATACTTTGCTATTCAGAGATTTTTTATGGTCTCTGTTGGGCACTGTCACTTCTAGCTATGATCTCATTCACAGTGCAGGAACTTGTTCTTGTATGCCCTGATTGTCATATACTGTAGTATGTCATTAAATGTTCCTCTAGGACAAGCCTGCTAGCAGCCACCCATAATTTCCTCCTGTTTCATTTCAGTCTTCTTCCTGTAACTGTCAGACACTGAAGCTTATAAAACCATGGGGTGCTTTGTCAGGAAGATACTACACATGAATACACTAGTGCCAGGTAATCCAATGCCACTAACAAGGCCCTTTTATAGGCCTCCACTGCTGCAGTGGATGCCCTGGTAGTGACTTCAATGATTCTTGAGACGTGCAACAGATATAGAGAACTCTTGGAATCCAGATCCTATGTATCATGATACTGGATCACCTCCATGATCAGAGGGGGATCTTAAAGGCTTTGTCATTGAACAATATGGTGCAGTGGTCTGACCAAACAGTAAGATCCACTGAGATATTATCTTTCTCCAACCATGGTGAGCAGACAAGATCCAGTTTTTATCCTCTTGAGCGCTCCACTAAAGAAATCTCTTGCCTAAGTCACAGCTTCTTAGTCAGCCAAAGGGGGTTTGATAGCAAATAGGTCTGAGGAGTCATTGACAGGACATTGAAATCCTTCAAGACTGGGATATGCATGAGCCATAGGCAAGAATGGTAGCCTGAGATGACTAATCAGTGCCACCCAGGTCCTCATTCATTCATATCTTCAGCAAAATCCTGTATAACCTGACCAAATCAGTATAAATGAATTCTAAAAGCTCACCTTGAAAATTGCTCCATTTATTTTTTTATTTGAAATGTTTAACCAGGATAGACATACTGAGCAGAAAACAGCTCATTTCCAGATGTGTCCTGGGAAGAGAGAAGTATGGGATAGCTAACAATAAACTGCAAAAATTAAGAAATCAGATTCAATAAAACAAAACAACAAGAATCATAATTATAAATATAGATGCAAATTAATAAATGAACACAAGTAGAAAATAAAACACACCCTTATAAATATATAGAGAGAGGGAATAAGAAGAGAAGAGGGTCATAGACAGTTGCAGGTAGGAGAACAAAAGTCTTAAGAGTCTTAAGGGAGGAAGGAGAAGATGCAGGTTGAATGCTAAGGGGAAGGGAGGACCAACATCTGGGAAATCAGTCAGAAAAAGCAGATTGTCCAACAGTAGATTTCCTAGAAGGAATAGAGAGGGAAGGGGGAATATTGTTACGGAAACAGTTGGAGGAAGAAGGAGGAGAGGTTAGAAGGGATTTAAGATAGGAGGGAAGGGAGCAGAACCAGAATTTGTATATAAAACAATCACCAATGGGAAAGGCACCTAGTATCAAGAGAGGGAAAAGAGAAAGAGAGCTGAGTAAAGAGAAGTGAGAAGCTCCATGAAGTGAGTCAGCATTGGAAAATTGTTGGTGGCTATGAGAATGACTAGTGCAGAGGTGACAGCAGCCCCAGATTCCTTTAGAGACACTCTAGGAATCAAAGACTTGTTGCAGCAGGTCCTAAAAGAAATAAATGTGTTCAACAAATCAGTTGGCACACTCAAGGAGAAGTACAAGATTTCCAGCATAAGGCGAAAAACACGGAAACCTTTTTCTCTTACAGTGGTGATAAGGATATCCACCACAAGTTCAGGATACACATACTTGAGAGACTGGTCAGCCTCCTGTGGAAGCAAGCAGGGGATTCTGGAAATCACAGCAAATGGAGTAATCTATGATTCATCAGCTTTCCAGAAGACATAGAGCAGCAAGTTATGGCTGGGTTCTTACAAAGAGAATTGTGGAATTTGTTGCGGCATGTATGAAAGCCAGCCCTGGAGACAGAGAGGGCACATTGGACTTAAGCCCTCATCCCCAAAACAGGAGGCAGGCCTTGGCCCATCAAAGCCTTCTTCCAAAGCTTTCCTGTCAAAGAAAAGATTCTTGCCCAAGTGAGGATTTGGATTGTACTAACATGGAAAAGGTAGAGGATTTTCATTTTTAGTGACTACTCCACAGAATTGGCGAAAATGAGAAAGGGGTACTTTTTTTTTTTTTAGTTGTTTTACCATAAGTAGCACACTAAGCTGAAAGCTTTTTTACAGATGCGACCTGGGAGCACAGGGAAGTTAAGTGACTTGCTCAGGGTCACACGTATGCAAGTGGAAGCTGTGGGATTCAAACCCAGTTCTGGTCTGCTGGATGTCACCAGATTTGCAGCTCAGAGCCTTAAACCACTGCACTATACTGCCTCTCTCATGGAGACTAAGAGGGCACTGCATAATCTGGTCATACCTTACGGGCTTCAATACCCAGAAAAACTGAGTATCAACAGAAATATGTCCCTCAAACCTTTTACACGCCAGAGGAGGCTACTATCTATGTTACCAAGAACTGTCCTGATCTTGCCTACATGCTGTTGCAACACACTGGTGAAAAAACTTCTCAAAGCTGGACATGAGTGGTTGGATAGTCCTGGTTAGTACAATACCACTCCATCACCTGGTCACCGACAGAACAATCCAATGGACTGGCAGACCACCAAATTCAAGTACTCTGGATGGAGAGGAAGGGGCAGGCAGATATCGGACCACACTGAAGCTGTCCTTACATGTAGAGACAGAAGTTGAGAAGGCTGATACTCTTTCCTGAGCTCTGATTCCATTGGGAAGCCTGCTCCTAAGTGATCTGGGGAGGGCCTGATAATATCTCTTTTGACCCCACTACCAGCCTCACCAATCAAGCCAATACATCCCCCCATGCACCAGCAAGGCAGAAATGACTGACTGTGGGAGAACAGAGTGGCAGTGAATCCCGAGAAAGTGGGAGCCACAAGAGGGGAGCAGCCAGAGTGGGCCAGAGGACATTGGAGTTACATGTTTCAGGTAACAGATCTCTTGCTGTCTCGACCCCCACACCCATGCTTGCATTTGGGTGAAACAGCTCCATTACCAACTGTTACCTCTCCTACTTTACTTACCCCTCCTTAAGTCTTATGAGACAGAAAGAGATGAGGCAGGGTTTGGTGGGTTGGGCAGCAGCAGGTCACCAGGTCAGAATTGTAATCTTAGTCTTCAGTCAATAGGTGAGATAACAGTGAGACCATGCCACTGTCTAATTGGCCACGTCCTGCTCATCATCTTGCACAATCCCCCTTCCCCTGTCTAGATGCTGAGTCATTCCAGCACCATATAGGATGACTAAGAGGCCTGCACGAATCATTCGCTCACTTGACAATCATCTCCTCGATTTGAAACTCAGTGAGACATGACCTAAATGCTACCAGGGAATGGGCTGAGCCAAGACATGATTTTTAAAGCAGAGAAGAGTTACACAAAGGGGTCAGGCAGTTTCCCCCATGTGGCATCATGGGCCTAACCCTATTTGGAAGGTGCACAGGCACAGTAGCCTGCACTTATGGCTTTTTGCTCCCCCTCCTGAAAGTGCATGCAAATTGGATTATTGATGCTCTGTTGGCTGGGAAGGGGGTAAGCCTTTTTCTATGCATGAGGGCGAACCCACCTCCGATCTTCCTTTACTAGCCTCTGGGATTGCTCCAGGTATATTATAGGGACCAGAAGGTCCCCCTCTTTTTTCAACTACCTGATCAACAGACATTGAGTCACGACAGATTAGCTACAGTGCCATCAGTCAATTGCAAGAGAGGCACAGGATGTGTAGTGATGGAGGGGGTGGGGCAAGCAACGTGGACAAAGCATGACCTGGAGACATAAACCTCAGATTGTCAGTAAATGTGGTGGGAGCTGCACCTAATGCAACAAACTGCAGGCTGAATTAAGGGGCACCAACTAGAATCCCAGCTAGAGGAATTATATGGGGGGATGGGACAACTTTTTTTAGTTTTAATTCTGGTTTAAGTCGCATTGGCTACCACCAGCCCCTTCAGCCCATCATCACACAATAGGTAGGTAGGTAGGTAACATTTTTTTATTCATATTTTATATGAACCAGGATACTTTCGATTAAGATAAATCTCATTTACAACGAAGTCCTTTACATAAAAACAATAAGACTTTGATATAAAATTCCAAACACAATATAATATAACAATACACAATAAGTACATAACTTCACAATTGACAGACTAGACAGGACTAACAAATTGTCACATGCAATAAATTTTAAATTTACTCTAAAATTTTCATGGAGGGATATGACAACACTGTCTGGTGTTACCCGGTGTATTCCTAAACCAGAACTGAATCTTTAACCACGACTTAATACCTGTAGAGGATTTAATGTTAGATGGAATTTTATTTCACTCAGCAGAACATCTATAAAAAACTGAATGATGCCCAATTTCAGATTACGTCTCGGGATTGCCAAGTCAGAAACCAAAGCTGATCTCAGGGATACAATTTTATCCCTGTAAAACAGGGGCTATTGGAAATATAGGGAGGGAAGGAGTCAGCCATGTAGACCTTTGCTCACAAACATCAAAAGATGTTCCTGTCTGCTTTCATACAAGGTTAACCATCTTAGCTGATTGTATAAAAAAACATTTATGTGTATAATGTGGGACATCCAAAGCAAATGTAACTAGTCTATGTGGCAGACTCCAACTGTTCAAAATCTTCCTTTTTACCACTGGCAAACAAAAAATCCCCATAATTAAGAATTGGAATTACCATAGAATTTACCATTCTTTTCCTAATATCCAAGTTCATACAAGTTTTAACTCTGTATAAAGCTCCTAGTTTTTTTCCCTACTGTTTTGATTAAGTTGTTGATATGAGCTGACCAACTTAATGTATCATCTAGCCAGATACCCAAGTATTTGTAAGACTGCACCTGCCGGGTCAGGGATCCCTCCAGGGTAACCACTTCCAGAGTTGCGCCAACAGATCTCTTATGAAATCAATGAAATAAAATAGACTGGGTCTTCTTTGCATTCAACACTAATTTGCTTGCTGCAAAAATATGCCTGTAGCTCACCAAAGGCTTTCTATAGCTTCTCTTGGATTTTATTTACTGTAAAATATGTTGTATAAATAATAGTATCATTTGCATATAGATGGTAACACACAGATGAATCAGTGAAGTTTAGACTATTAACATATATGTTGAATAGAAGCAGACCCAGTATGGATCCCTGAGGGACCCCCGATCCAACAGGCACATATCCAGATGTCCAGCCTCCCACAGAGACCATTTGTGATCTATCATTCAGGTATGATGTAAGCCAGGTTAAACTAGGTCCAGTCATATCTAATGAGGCAGCTCTGGATAGGAGGACACCGTGGTCCAAAGAATCGAATGCTTTGGACAGATCTACAAAAATAGCTCCAACTGGTGTCCTCCCATCCAGAGCAGCCTGCACATCCCCCACAACCTTAGTCAATGCTGAGATAGTACTGTGTCATTTTCTGAAGCCAGATTGCATACCATTTAGGAGCCCCTTGGTCTCTAAATGTCTCATAATCTGTGTGGCCATAAGCCTTTCAAAGATTTTGGAAATCTGGGGTAAAAGCGATATCGGATGGTAATTAGTCAATTTTGAATTTTTAACCCCTTTAAAAATGGGAACAACTTTAGATTGCTTTCACATTTTGGGGAATTCACCTGTGCATAATGCTAAGTTAAATAGGTAGGTTAAGGGATATGCCACTATGGTAGCTGCACATTTTAGTAATTTTGATGGAATACCATCCAAGCCTATGTCTTTTGAGATGTTTAATTTCAAAATTCTGTAATAACAGATCTGCCAGTATCTTAGAAAAGACTAACCCTTTGTGGAACCGCAATCCGGTTCCAACCTTAAGTGTTTCTCCCCCTGGTTTTCTATTAGCCCAAATTTAATAAAGTAGTCATTAAATGTATCTGCTACTAATTGACACATAGAGATCATTTGGCCATCAATATTGAACACATTTGGAATTTCATTGTTTTGTCCTTTTAATAAACGAGTGTAGTACTTTTGTTTTGCATTCCTTACTTCCTTTAAATATAAATTACAAAGTTTTTTTATAGTTGTCCCAATCGGACTTGTTACCCATTTCTTTTTGCCCTAGCACACGCCTTGTCCCTAAGAGATTTTTGTTTTCTTAACTCATTAGAATACCAAAGGGCATTATTTTTTTTCAAGCACTTATATTTTATAGGGACATGCCTATTACAAATTATTATAAATTCAGAATACGAGTAATCCCAAGCTTTGTCTACTGTTGTTATCAGTGACATCCTATCCCAATTTATATTACTCACTTCCAGCATAAAATTAATATAGTCAAAGTGTTTGAAATTGCACCATGTAACGAATCTGTTGCAAACCTGCTTACCAGATCTCTTTCTAATACAGAAAATAAACTGGTGATCACATATAGAATTAGATAAAATACCACTTGCTAGTATGTGATTCGATGAATTTGTAAAAATCAAATCCAGAATCATAGATGATTCTGAATTAACCAAATTTAATCTGGTAGGATCCTGAATCAATTGGGTAAACCCAAATTAGTTTGCAAGATGACTAAGGGATGAGATTCACTTACACCCAACTAATTTATATTAAAATCTCCTGCCATGTAAATTTCATGGGAATTCCTAAAATCAATACAGATAACATGGGGCAAGCTCCAGCCAACAACCTCCTCAATCAGATTACATGTTCAAGTTAGCCCTATCCTATCCTATGGTGGGGGCCCCTCTGACTGATGGCTCAGACTGAATTGACATACACCATGTACTACTGAGAACTGATGCTGTGTTAAATGCATAACATTCTGGGTGGCATAGCTACTCAGGGTTTCCACATGGATGGTGGACATGCAGGGCCAGAATGGTGGTCAGATTGGGGGCCTCTAGCCTCTTATAAACTATACTCTTCTGTCACAAGAAAGAGTTTGTTTCTTACATGTATCAGCTAAGAAAGCATTTACTGTTACCTGTACTGTTTTTTATGGTTCATCACCCTTTTTAGCTTGATAAGAAATTTCATAGTTCAGTTTGTGTTTGCAGTAGAAGAAAGTCTGATGAAACTATGTAAAATTGCTACTTGGGTCTGCTTCCCTTGGTGCCCAGGACCAGTCAGGAGTGGAGCCAGCCTCCTCTCTCCAAGGACCCCTGCATGAGATTACCGATGCTAAGAAGCACCTTACCCAGCATATCTACTGTCGTGAAAGCCACTGACCCCTCTGCTTTTCAAATACACATGAAAATGATTAGTTAGCCTTTGAAATGGGCCTCTTGGAACATCAAGGGAATTCACTCCCTTGTTAAACATCAGAGATACTGGACCACTTGAAGAGGGAGGAGGTGAGAGCGCTTTCTTGCAAGAGACTCGCCTTACAAACACAGAAGCCAACAAACTTAAAATGGTGTGGGTCTTCCAGGTGTTCAGTAGCACCTCTAACTGGAAAAGTAGAGGGGTTGCTATTCTCATACATATGAATGTTACCTTCACTGCTGAGCCTGAGAAACTCATTTCAGATTCAGAAGGTCACTATGTCATTGTCTGAGGTTCCCTAGGGAGACAAGAAGTCACCCTTTGTATCCTATATGGCCTAAACAAACTGTTATGTCCTTTTTCCTTGCACTCGCACAGACACTATCCAAGAACCAAAAAGTACAACTGACAGTAGGTGGATGCAAACACAGTGCTAGATGAATCTATGGATAGAAGCAAACCCCCAGCAGACCACATACACTGGTCTTCACTATGCTAGTGAATATGGCCACAGAACTCGGCCTGACATCTGGAAACTAGTGAATCTTCATGTCCTAGGCACCTTTAGGATTGGGCAAACTTTCATAAGCTGGGTGAAAACCCTCTACCAAAAAGTATCAGCCTTGGTGATCACCAATGACCAGGCCACCAACACCTTCCTGCTAAGAAGAGGTACTCAGCAAGTGTGCCTAACTGACATCTTGGAACTGGTGAATCCCCATGTCCTAGACACCTTTGGGTTTGGACAAACTTTCATAAGTTGAGTGAAAACCCTCTACCAAGGAGTATCAGCCTCAGTGATCACCAATGACCAGGCCTCCAACACCTTCTGCTAAGAACAGGTACTGTGTAAGCATACCCACTATCCCTGCTTCTATTTATCCTGCTGCTGGAACCCTGCTGCAAGCCATATGGCTACACAAATACATTCACAAGGTGACAATGGGAGAGAAAAGCCTTGGTGTATGCAGATGATATCATGCTTACCTAGTGCACCCTGAAGAGTCAGTCCTGGCTGTTTTGATACTGCTGCAGCAATATGGCCGACTCTATGGATATAAATCCAGTATGTTGAAGACACTAATCCTCACCTTGGGCTAAGGCACTGAAGATCTACAAGGATACCCATGGGGACTGCAACTGGCTGATGGACACCTGAAGTACCTGGTGGTTAACTGGTGATGAGTCCTCAGCAACCTCATGAAGCCAATATGTCCCCACTCCTGACAGACCTGGACAAGAATCTGGCTAGGTGGAGTCACCTGCACCTTTGCACTGGAGAAGAGACTATGCCTTCAAGATAATGGAGGCTCTGAAACTCCAGTATATCGTGGACAACTTTCCCATAAAGATCTGTCCCAAGATATTTTTAGGCTGTACACTAAAAAATGCTTTTCTTCCTCTGGGGCAAAGGACCCAAGTGGATCAGCTTTTTAAAGTTCACCCACGACCCTGCTGGGGGAGGGGGGGGTTGACATGCCTGACTTTGTTTTGAAACATGCAGCACATGTAAAAACTAGAGTAAGACAAAACCATCCCTATGCGGGGCAGCTGCTGGCATAGGATACACACAGCTGACAGAGACACTAACAGCCATTTCACCCAGTTCATAATCGTACATAGGTGGAGGTGGCACAGGACCCTAAGAAGCTCAATGGGTGGGGCCTGATGCCCACAGACCAATGCTGGAGGTGCAAGATGGTAACTGGCACCAACATGTACATCCTATGTGACTGTCAGATGTTGAGGCTATCTTGTGCTGGAGTGCAGCAGGTCTGCAGAGAACTGGTGGATTAAGGACCGGCCATGATCCCCATGCTAGTGATGTTAAGTGTCACAGACAAGGCAGTTATAGGAACAGAAGTAACACCTCACAAAAATATGCTGGCTATTGGGTGCCTTAATTACTGCAAAACTGATCTTTCTCAGACCCTGAAGGGAGCCCATAACTTCTTAAGTCCTCATATGGTTGTTCAGGCACCTTTCAGACAGGAGAGTTGACTACAGCCATCTTGGGGGGTGGGGGCAGCAAGATGGCCACAGTGCTGCTCTGCTTCTGGCTGTTTCCTGCTACTTTGTGTTTGTGGCTCGAAAAATGCTTATGGAAGGGTTTCTCTCTAATAGTATGAATGAAACCCTGGATATATTGCTTTTTTGTATTTGAATAAGCAGTTTTGAGCCACTGGGAGGCTGTAATTTGACCCTCAGCCTCTGAACTTCCGTTCGTCTGAGTGTCAGTTCTCAGCATTTTGAGAGATATTTTATTTTGCTACATTCAAACAGTACTGGCATTTAAATAGGTTTTTGTAAATGATACCCTATTCTTTTTAATCTTCTATTTCTGGAACTGTGCATTTAATAATATATTGTGGCAATATTTTTATCTTTGAGTGGTTGTCCTGGCCTGGACGGTCACTTGGTTTCTACCGTTCAGTCGGCTTTTAATCAGCATTCAGTCAAGGGTTTGCTGGACTTCTCCTGAAGTGGACTGAGAGTTCCAGTGGGATCTTGCAAGTGGCAAGAAGGCCATACATCCAAACATGGAAAGTGTGTTGTATTATAACTGGGAGAAAGTGCTTAACTGGAGATGGTACACGGTAACCCCTGCAGCAATGGAATGATTTGAAGACTTGAAGCACTATAAGTGCAAAAAGCCTATTTAAAAGTTAAACAAGATAACACAGGCGTGCTGCAGTTAATCTTATTTCAATTGCTGGACAAGAAGGAAAAGCTGGAGAGCTGTGGAACCAGGTAGTATGAACAGCATGGAAATGGAGGATGTCTGTTGCTGATTTTTGGCTGAGGTCAAGAACTAGAGTGACTTTCTGGATTCCCGACCTCGACAAGGACCAAGAAAGAGGGAGTGAAATAAGATGGAAAACTGAGTGTAGTTACTGGTTTCAGGTATTTTTGCGAGAATGCTGATGGCTTTGCTGCACAGGAGACACGAGGCAGGAGATAAGTTTAAGCTTTTCTATTAGCCATTATTATCCACATAAGAATGCTGTTTTAAGTGATTGTGGAGTAAATCCTTTTGAAAAAGGTTGCTTAATCTTTCTCTTGCTTGGATGGTGAGTGGCAAAAGATGCTTCTGCAATTAAGTGCATTGCCCCTTTTAAACTAATTACAGTGTCTTCTATGAATATTGCTTTTCAAGGCTTGCCTCTAAAGATCCATATAAATATCACCATATAGTCCGTGCAGAATTTGTAAAGTAAATTTTGAATTAATTTCCCAAAGGGCACAAGGGATGTCTGTTAAACATGTTTGGCTGCTCTTCAAAAACTACTAATAGAATTGTGTGCACCTGGATGGTAGGTTTTACTGCCAGTTGGTGTGTTGGCACTTTGCTAGTTTCAAACTTGAAGGACCTTCATTTCGATATAATCACGTTGTGGTCCTCAAGAGTTTAAACTTCTGAGTGGGAGAGACTCTTCCCCCATTTGAAAAGAGTTGTTAACATATTTTTTCATGTTAGGTCTGTGGCTGGTTTACGGCAACTGGACTGATAGTGACTTCTCATGCCTAACGGACCTTATGACTGCAGTTTATTGGGGCCTGGTCGAGATGCTGACACTTTGGGATTAATGGCTGTGTTTGATTCCTTAGTGCAACTATAAAAGCTACTGAATGAGGACTCCTAGACATGGAAGCGTTTGCTATAATTATTATTACATACCTGAAGTTAACAATATTCTTTTGTTAGGAAATAAACTGCCTGTTTTAGTTGCACCACACATGTGTCATGTCCCTAATTACTTGCTGAGAGCATGATTCTTTCTCATGTACAACATTTTAAATCTTCTAGTCCGATAGACTAAATTAAGGACTCCTGAGCTAATGGTGCCTGAAAATCTGACTTATAAACAAAAGGTTTCCTGAATGCCATGAAATTATAAAAGTCTTTGTATTCTATCAACACTATATTATTGTATCTGATGATAATGTGCTGTTCATAGTGTCACATTTATTTGGCTTGGGGCTTGTAATGTTGAAAGCCCAGTGTTATAGTGCATCTGTACATAAATGGCTTAAGGTCTGTAATAATGGTTTGGAACTTATATGTTATATCTCTAGTTAAGTGTATGCATGAGTATTTATGTGTTTAGTAATTAGAGAGCAGCAATAGCTAAGAAGCCACTATTCTAATTTTAAATTACCTGATTATATGAACACTAGAAATTTTAAGTCGGAATGTAGTAATGATATTAAGTGCTTTAACAATCAGCAGCCGAAGCCAAGGAATATTTGATTGATAGTGCCTTGTTTAAGGTACGGTTAATGAGCACAAGGGGTATTCATTTAAATCTACTAACTGATTTATTTGGGGAATTTTCCCTGGACTTAATACAGAAATCAGTTGGTGGAATATTTTCTTCTGGATACTAAGTGTGAGCATCAAACTCCTGGGCTACTGAGCCAGGCCTGAGTTTAGGTCTGCATCTAATTGATTGAGTGCCTACTACGGGCTCCCATGATGACAGTTTGGGTGTTAGAGGACCAATATGGCCCATAATCGTAGCCATGTAAATGTCTGATAATGGCTGGCTTACACATGGGTCAAGGTTCATGTATTCAAGCAGAACTTAAAGAAAGGTTGCCCTAATACAGGGACCAGGTCAATAAATGGGGACAAAGGATGGTGTAGTCCTGGTTCAGATGGAGTTATGTATGCGATCTACTAGTTTTTTTGGAGGGGACATATGAAACATAAAAACTGATATGAATATGTGCTATGAACATAGAACCTTAGGTTTACCATCCATAGTGTTGTATTAAGAGGCCTTAAAATGCTGAAAATAATGTCTTGGATCGCCAAATAAGATTGGCAAACCCCTGTACCATTTGTATCTTGGGTGAGCCTTTAAATGTTCTTCGGCATAAATCCAAATGCAGAATATAATTTATAAAGTATAAGAAGTACTTAATTTTTATGAGGTATATTATTCAAAAGCTAGTTTTGATTAAGTGACCATTATTTGATGGGCCTTTTTCCATTATGATTAATAATGTTTGCTGGATTTCAACTTCTCAGTTTTAAATGTCTAGATGTATTATGTATTATGATAAGATAATGGGAACTTTCACTCTCATGAATTGATGAACAAGTATTTTAAAATATTTGTGAATGTTTGTGAATGTAGTATGGAATATCAGAAAGTGCCTGTACTATGTCTGTGAGATATGCTGCATTTGTAATGACTTTTAGTCGAACAAATACATTTGATTTGATTTGAATGGTTGTTCAAAGTGGGGAAGATGGCTAGCTTTGAAAAAGTCCAGTTTGCAGCTATGGATAGGTTGGATAACTTCATTAAAATGTATGTGTGGGAGTACCTGACCTCAAAATACTGCCAGATACCACAGGGTTACTACTTGCCAAGTGATCTCTAATTGCTGATTCATGACCCCTCTACTTCCCCAATACTACCTCAAATGACAACTAACCTCACTAACTCTAAGTTCGTAGCCAGAAATACACAGCAGTATAAATAATAAGCATGGACCTTTCATAGTAGCTCTGTAACAGCATAGAAATAGTGGTATAAGAACAGGCTAGCAACTCGAATGGCTCACTCAGTAGTTTTCCATATTTCAGCTTAGCTACATCCAGAAAGAATAAGAGTTTAACAAAATTTAATATAGGTTGGTATTAACTAAATTATATGATTAATAGACTATGTGTTGAGTACACATGGTTCATATCTTGTTCACTGATATTTGCATTAGTGTTGTATTACCAAGGGGCCTTCAGGTCCTGTCTAGGAATTTGTCTGTTGTTTGCATCATTAAAATATGATTATGAATATAAAAATCAATTCCTTAATTAAGCAAAACCAAAGACCATTTAAAAACTGAAAAAAACAAGACATTACCCAATAAAGACTCCACCTACTTAAAATAGAAAACCATCCTACAAACTTCAAAACATTCGATAAAATTAGCCAAAGCAAAACTTAAATTTAGAATTGCCCACACCAAGGATTCCCATAAAACTCTTTACTCATATCTCAATAGCAAAAAAGGAAACACTAGGAAGGTTGGACCACTTTACCACAACAATAAAACTGTCAGTTCTGATATAGATACAGCCAATATATTCAACACCTATTTTGCTTCTGTATTCTCACCAAAGATGCCCCATCCACTAACCTCCACCCAATAAACAATACTACTAAATATTACATTAATGATACTATGATTCTCAAAGCTCTGCATACCCTAAAAAAAAATCCAGCCCTAGTCCCGACAATATTACTCCATGATTTCTTCTAGAAACCTCCATTGTCTTACTAACACCCTTAAACATAATCTTTAACAAATCACTTGCAACTAGTCAGATCCCTTTAGAATGGTTAACAGCTTCAGTGACCCCCATCTTTAAAAGCGGTAGTAAATCCAACTTCAGAACTACCGTACTATAAGTCTCACCTCCGTAATTTGCAAAATTATGGAAAAAATTATCAAAACATTATTGGAAAAAGAAATGGGCACACTAAACTTAACTGACATATCACAACATGGGTTTGAATCAGGGCACTCTTGCACTTCCAATCTGGTTTCCTTTTATAATAACGTAAGTCTCAGCCTGTATAACAACATCTTATCTGATGTCATACAACTAGATTTCAGTAAGGCTTTCGACAATGTCCCACATGGGAAACTGGTAGCCAAACTGGAAGCCTTTGGCTTTTCATATTGCCTCACCAGCTGGATAAAACAGTGGTTAACCAACAGAACACAAAGGGTAAATATAAGCAGCTCCCTGTCTAACCAATGCCCAGTCAGTAGTGGAGTACCTCAGGGTTCTGTTCTGGGACCCATCCTGTTCAATTTATATATTAGCGACATGCAGATTAACTCCAGTAACTGGCTAGTCAAATTCACAAATGATTCCAAACCTGGGGGGCATGTAGACATTGATATGCATTTATCAACCTTGTTTCTGATTTAAATTCCATTGAATACTGGGCCCTGTACAACAGGATGGAATTTAACGTTGACAAGTGTGTTGTTTTCCACATTGGTACAAAAATATCCAAAAAACACATACAAAATTAACAATACGCCACTTAAGGCATCTACCACTGAGAGAGACCTGGGAATTCTTACTAATAACAAATTCACTACCCACAACCACTGTCAAAAAATCACTAAGACAACCAATTCCCTCCTTAGTCAAATCAAGCACTTGTTTGTCACCAGAACAGACCAATGTTTAATTCTCCCATACAGATTTCACATAAGACCCCATTTCGACTACAGCTCACCTCTCTGGAATCCCTATTTAAAGGGTGACATAATACAACTGGAGTGTGTCCAGAGATGGGCAACAAGAATGGTGTCTGGTATGTCCCATAGACCTTATTCTGAGAGACTACAGATCACAGGATTGCATACCCTTCAAAAGAGACATTGTGGGGGGGGGGGGCATATCTTATTTCTTTACAAGGTTTTAAAATCTCCAGAACTTATGACAAATTGTGGACTCATCTTTTCTAATACCACAAGAGCACTCAGGTCACATAATAAACAAATTGCAATAATAAAGCAAACTCCAACAAAAGGAATAACTTTATAACAATCCAGGGATCCAGACTATGGAACTCACTCCCTCAAGACTTAGTTCGACCTTAGTAACTTTGAAACATTTAAGAAATATCTGGACATCTGGCTTACTACAAACTCTGACAATATATACTAGCCCACACGGTGTGGGGGGGAAATCACGATGGGCTTCGGCCTTCTTTTTTTCCTAAATAAAAACTTAGTAAACTTAGTAAATAACAAAAAATTTAAAAAAAAAAAAAAACAAGACCAAAGATTTAGGGTACCTAGCACCTTGGCCAACAACCACACTGCAAACTCCTGCAGGAAGTCCTGCCCACTACTGGGAGGATGGTAGATGAGAACAATCCTGCTTCTTAGGACAATAAAGCACTCCAGGGCCACCCACTTCTCATATAAAACAAGCTGTCCTTCACAGACTGTCTCCCTCTCCACAAATCTAAATTCTCACAGAACAAGGAGGGCTCAATTCCTAGAGTCCAGCCACTGTCCCCAAGTCCTAACCCACACCTCCCTAAAGACAATCAAAATCAAAATTTCCATTGGAGAAAATTATTCCAAATGTACAAAACAGATGAGAAGAGGGAATTGAGTGCTCACCTTCAGCAGTCTTCCAGTAAAGTAACCAATTACAGTACCTCACAGCCAATGTCAAGTCCAACAAACATCAATGAATCCTATGGGTCTCCTTGTACCCTGTGCAGCACATGCTCACCTTTCTTATTTTTCCAATGAGTTTACTGTAGTGTGCAGTAAACATGCCCCTCTTAGGAAGAGACTAGTGCAATAACAATTCTCCCTGGTATTTGCCCTCATTGGCTAAATCTCGTAATTTGCATAACAGCTCTTGGAAATAAGCTAAGTGTTCTGGTCTCTCCTCTGACTGGCAGCTTTACAGGACCTTAAGAATAGTTACATTAAAGAAATCCACCACACCAAACAGAGTTTTGTATCCACTAAACTGAACAACAGTAAAGACTCTGACCCGCCTGCTTTTTGGAGAACAGTAAGAAGTTTAAATTCTTCTTCCACTTCCAGTTTTTCCAAAATATTTTGAATTTCAGGACTGATCTAGAAAAAAATTAACACATATTTTGTTTCTTCCAGTTACAGCTCATTATCCTTTGATTCTGATACTTTTTCTTCAAATGTCTTGTCGATTAGATGAAAAACTCCTGCTTTTTCATAGACTCCCTTCTCTGTTGATGACATGCTTACTGTACCATTGAAACTAGACCTAAGTAAATCTGAAGGTCCAGATGGTATAAGCCCAAGGTTCTGAAATATGCTGCACCAGTAATTTTCTATCCTTTAGCATATCTTTTTAACTTGTCCATTTCTTCTGGTATTTTTCTAGACATGTGGAATCTGGTTATAGTTATGCCAAGGTAAAATTGGTAATAATAGTTTATTTTCAAACTACCATCCCATTTCTCTTCTTTCAGTTGTGTCAAAGGTCTTGGAGAATTGAGTAGAAAAATCTCACTAGATTCATAAACCGAAATAATTATCTTACTTTCAGTCTGGTTTTAGACCTCTGTAAGCCCAACCCCTACTGGTGTCTAGAGGTATGATGATTAATGTCAGTGGGGAGGGAGTGGCCACAGCAGCATGAACACTTTCCAAGATGGCTGCATTTACTCAAACCCTGCTAGAAAAGGGGTGCCACCCCGACCTCTCCGGTGCTGGTCTGGAAGGAAAACAGTGGGTAAACAGCATCAACAGTTCAGGAAGAATGAGACAACTCCTGACTTAAAGAACAGCAGGATCCCAAATTTAATAAACATGGAGCAATACAATACAGCTACTCCATGGAGCAGTTCATATCTTAGGACAAGGGGGCAGCACATTATTTCTTGACCGTGGAGTTCACACAATTGATTTAGTCCCTGTAATGTCCTTTCTCGGGACGTGATCCAAACCACCCCAATCCTAAGGCAGCTCAGTTCATCATGTAGCAGGAAATAAACACACCTCGCTGAAGAGTTGCTCTCCCACAGTATCAAAATACCTTGTTTCTATCTCCTCAGCTTGGCCTAGCCTCTCACCTTGGGGCCCAATGCTTCACTATCCCACGGGGCCAAATCACTCACTAGGGTGGTTCAGCTAGCCTCTCACCTAAGGCTACTGCTCTCTTCTCCCACTGGTCCAGACTTCAGATAGGGGCATGCTGCATCCCACACTGGTCACTGCCACTCCATCTTATACTAACCAGGATTCTTGGGTGATGGCCCCACAGAACCTTGCGTGACATATCCCCATCTCCGCTGATACTCCACTCTCCCTCAGGTTTCATCTTTCTTTCTCATCCTTCTTCTTGCCGCAGGGTTGCTCTTCACTACTCCCAGAATGGGGCAGACAAAACTGAGCAGCTGCTGTCATGTTCCCTAGCTGCAATCTCAGTTTCTTACCCGAGAGAAAAAACTATCCTGCTGCTCAAGCAGGTGGCTACCCCACTCAATCCTGGTCCCACTGACCAGTACTTCCTCCTTTTCCCATGCCCTCCCTTTACATCCCACACCACCTGAGGGTGCTCCCGTACCAGCAACTCCTGGGATGGCAAAACTATTAACCCTTTAAAGGGATGAGAAGACCCACAAAGATGTCTCAATGGTGCACATCCAAGTACACAAGTAAGGCACCCTAAACCCATAAGGGAGTTACAACTCTTCCCTGCCTAAATGCTCACCATCCTTGGTGAGCTTAGAAGTGCCATCAGCCACACTCCCAGGAGCCCAAACAAGTGGGGTATGTGCACCCCCCAAGCCTCAGGAGAACTTCAGGCTGCTCAACATGAAGGTGGAAACTACAGAAATGAAGGGACACAGTGTTTCTAGTTTGGCTTTCCCATATGCCTGAGCCTATCTCCCTGGCCATCCACCCACTAGACCAGATGGATTGCCTATGGCCTAGGCCATAGTCCCAGGCCAAACACTAACCCACTCTACCCTCCGTTACTCAAAACACTGCCTACTGCCTATCAGAGACCCCTTCTTATGCACCCCCCCAAAACTGCATTAAACCTAAACCGCTACTTTCCCAACGTAGTGCAGGGACACAGCGCACTAAAAATCAGACACTTGATCTTTCAATGATTGAATCATACAGCAACAATAATGCATGCACAATAATAAAACAGTTAGCACTCATTTACATAAACATGATCAACATACACATTGCTTTAAACCCGATTAGAGCAATCATTTTTGTAAACTGTATGGGAGCAATCCCCCTCAGAGTCTCTGATAGTGAACTCAAGCTACAAACAGTCACAAAAAGGCTTGATCTCACCCGGGAAGTAAAGTCCATGGGGCATTAGGAAGTACCACTCTCCAGAGCTTATCATAGCCTTGTTCTTCCCTGCTGTAGTAGTAATTAGGATGGGACTTTGTGCAAAGGCCGCCACAGGAATTAGTGGCCCCCTGACAGCACTTAGTACAGCCACCATCGATGTCCTGAAGCAGGGCATAGTTCTTAAACAAAGTAGGCCCTCAAATGCACTCCAGACATGTCCTTTGCAATCCTCTGGGCCTCCTGCAGGGAAGACATGGGGCTGTTGGCATGTAGGTTGTGCTTGTAGTACAGTTTCACCAGGATACCATGGAACACTCAGTCAGACCTATTCTTCTCTATGACATCCCAGACATGTTCTGGGAGGTAGGGGTAATCATACTGAGGGACATCCTGCTGCACATGGCACTGAACATGTATTTTGGCTAGCGACCACTCAGGCAAACTGTGAATGGTCATCCTCAGAGCCTGCCCTTGAGGGTGCCACACTCAATTATTGTACTGCCACTTTTGCCATTGGCATTCTTCAGAAAGTCCCCAGCACTCCTTGTTTTGAGGATGGGGGTACCTTCCCTTGGAGATTCCTTTGAGGGTGACATCTCTACCTAAGAGTAAGGGGATGCAGCATCTGTCTCAGAGTCCCTGTCTTCCTCCCCTTCACTCTCCATTCGAGCATCAGCCACACCAGCCTCCTGTATTCCACACTGGACACTCTTCAATCTCTCTGCTGGCAGACTCCATGATGGAGGTGCACAAGAAGACAGACCGTGGGTCACCAAATCAGCAGGTTCACTTTTTTTATCCAGCTTTGGGGCTAAACCAGTCCCTGATGGCACAATTTGGGCTGCTTCACTTCATTGTCTTGCTGGGCCAAAATCCACTAGGTTCAACAGTCAGGTGGGTGACTCACCAATTGGGGTTGCTTTTCCCGTTCCATGGACACAGCCCCATGCTGTACTGTCAGGTGGGTTAGGTTCTTGCTTAACTACTACAGCCACAGTCTCAATACTACCAGTGGAGTTCAAATGAGCAGCCAGGTCCTCCCAGCCTCCCATGCTGGTGTCATCTGAAGTCAGGGAGGTGATGGATAAATTGGGTGCACAGCCAGTCAAAGTAGGACCTTGACACCCCTCACAGACAGGGAGCTTTGTAACTCCAGGGCCCTTACTGTGACACAGGGCACACTCTGCTGGCACAGTCAACTTTCCCACCAGCTCCCACATCCACTGGAACATCTCTGAGGGTACAGTGACACCCGATGATGAGAGCTCCTGTTCCATCCTGTCACAACTCAGCTCACACTGTTCACACAGCTCAAAGACAAATAGAAATGCCAGTTGCAGTAGCCAAATCTCCAACAATCACTAGCTTCCACTGTGATTCTTCTGTCCAAGTACCCACACGAGGCAGCAGGATGCATGGACCCCCCCCCCACCAGAACCTAGCAGTCCAAATCCATAAGTCTCACCCTGGTCCATTTGCATAAGATTAACATGGGCCAGGCATAGGATCCAATTCTAGCAGACTCACATGCACCCCATAGTGTAGGAGAAGGCATGAATTATCACAATTCACAGCACCATGTCTATTGCACAACAATCCAAAGCAAACTCTCCAACTCATCAGACGTCTTCACCCAGCACCATATGTTGGGTCCAGGGTGATCACAGATGCCCCAAAAGACATCCTGAACAAGCCCTTATGTGAAAGCCCACCCACACTCTAGGGGTATGATGAAGAATATCCATGGGGAGGGGGCGGCCACAGCAACAAGAACAGTTTCCAAGATGGATGCATTTACCCAAGTTCCTGATAGAAAACAGGAGCCACCCTGACCCCTTTAGTGCTGACCTGGAAGGAAAACAATTGGTAAACAGCATCAACAGTTCAGGAAGAATGAGACAACTCCTTCTGACATAAAGAATAGCGTGTTCCAAATTTAATAAACATGGTTTAAAAACATACAGCCACTCCATGGAGCAGTTCATATCTTAACACAAGGGGGCAGCACATTATTTCTTGACCATGGAGGTCAAATCATTGATTTAGCCTTTACAAAAAGTCCATTCTTGGGGCATGATCTGGATGACTCCAAGTCCTAAGGCAGCTCAGTTCATCATGTAGCAGGAAAAAAAAACACATCTCACTACAGGCTTGCTCTCTCACAGTCCCATAATACCTTTTTCCAATCTTCTCAGCTCAGCCTGGCCTCTCACCTTGGGGCCAATGCTTCACTATCCCACAGATCCAAATCACTTACTGGGGTGATTCAGCTAGGCTCTCACCTCGGAGTTACTGCTCCCTCCTCCCACTGATTCAGACTTCAGATTAGGGCATGCTGCATCACACAATGGTCACTGCCACTCCATCCCATAATCACCAAGATTCTTTGGTGATGGCCCCACAGAACCTTGTGGTGACCCATCCCTGTCTCTGCTGTCACTCCGCTCTCCCTCAGGTCTCATTTATCTCCTGTCTTGATTCCCACTTCAGTGTTGCTCTTCACTACCCGCCAGACTGTGGGAGACAATATCAAATGGCCGACACTACATTCCCCAGATGTAATCTCAGTTTTCTACCTGAGAGAAAAACTGTCCTTCTGCTCAAGCATGTGACTGCCCCACTTGATCCTGGTCCCACTCATCAGTTCTCCCTACTTTTCCCACTCTCTCCCCTTATATTCTGCAACACCCCAGGGTACTCCCATCCCACCAGTTCCCCATGGCAGCAAAACTATTAACCCTTTACAGGGACATGAAGTCCCACAAACAAGTCCCAATAGTACACATCCAAGTGCACAAATAGGGTACTTTTAACCCCACAAGGGGCTAACACCCCCACCATAGCACTCAGTCAGCTTTGATCAAAGTAGCTTATGACCTACAGTTAGCGACTGTTAGTGGTTCCATAACTGGGGTCAGTTTCATAGACCTCTCCAAGGTCTTTGACATATTAAATCACAAATGGTTAATATTCAAATTGAGTTTTTTGGCTATAACTCAAATTTTTATAGTTGGTTGGAGAGCTACTTACTTGATTGACGTCAAATGGTTTCATCTAATGGTGTACACTCCAATATTTTTCCTGTACGTATGGCATTTCTCAGGGCTCTGTTTTGGGCCCACAGCATTTTAGTATATTTGATAATGATTTAAAATTAACCAGAAAAATGTGGCTGTACATCATTACACCAATGACACAATTATTTACAGTTGGAAACCAAAATTTATGTGAACTGCAAGTAAGCTTACAGTTGGTATTTAATGAGTTCTACACATTTTTTCATCACAATTTACTTTTGTTGAATGAAAAAAAAAGAACAGGTTATGCAGTTTAGTACTCATCTTTGATAAAAAAATAACTTATCCTAGTCTAAATATAATTACCCACAATAACTCTGATCTTGACAGAGTTTTGTATTATAAATATCTAGACCTTTAGCTTGATGAGTGTCTTAAATGAGATTATTATGAGTATTGTTAAGAAGGTGAACTCCCAAATAGGGTTTCTGTACTAACATAACGGTTGTTATTCTTATGAAGTAAGACTAATATTGGAACAATCGATGATTCTTCCCCTAATTGATTACAGTTCTGTGGTTGTTTCCAGGGCCCATCTTTCTTGTCTTTCATGACTTGACATAGTGCATTACAAACTAGCAAGGTTTGTTCTCCAGCTTCCTCAGAATACTCACCATTGTGATCTTCTAAGGTCTTTTGGTTACTACACCTTGGAACAGAGGCACATTTTACATATCCTTGTCCTGGTTTGGAAGTGTATCGAGCAGAAAACTCCTCCTTATATGCAGAAATTGCTCACTTTTTGATCATTTAATAACAATCTTAAATCAGCACTTGTTGTTCCCATTGCTAAACATACCATGGGGTGTCGGATGTTTTCATATAATGGTTCAAAGCCTTGGAATTCTTTGCCTGTGTAGTTACATACTGGCAGAGGGAGAGGTGGACATTGCAGCCATCATAGAAACATGGGTCACCCAATACAATGACTAGGACCTGTCTGTACCAGGGTCAATGCTATTTCGTAGGGACAGGGTGATTGGGAAAGGAGGGGGGTGGCACTATATATGAAGGAAGGACTGAAGTGTGTAAGTAAGGAAGAGGAGGAGGGAAGTATGGAGTCACTTTGGATGCAAATCCAGGATTCCAAGAATAGGATTCTCAGAATGGGAGTGGTGTACAGGTCACCCTCTCAGGTGGAGGAGTTAGACAGTAAACTAGTGGGACCGATCAGGAGAACCTGTGAGAAGGGTAGTGTGGTGATTGTGGGGGACTTCAACATGCCAGGAGTGGACTGGAGTACCCCAACGACCAGGAATAGAAGGGAGCAGGTACTGCTGGATGCCTTTCAGGACAGCTTCCTGCTGCAAATGGTCAGTGAACCAACCAGGTTAGGGAATACCCTTGACCTCGTGCTGGCAAATGGGGAGTTTGTGAGAGAACTTACAGTGGAAGAATCACTGTCAGGGAGTGACCACCATGCAGTATGGCTCACATTGGATATGGGCAAGGAAGGAGTGGAATCTGGCACAAGAATGCTGGACTTCAGGAGGGCTGACTTTGGGAGGATGGGGAAGTGGTAAAAGTGTACCTGGCCAGATTTCAACCTAGTATGGGCACTAACCAGAGGTGGGAGCTCATAAAGCTGGGGATAGTGGAGGCAACCAAAACCCGCTGCAAGGCCCACAGCAAGAAGGCTAGGGGCTAAGAAACTGAGCTGGTTGAGCAAAGAGGTCATGGAAAAGGTAAGGAGGAAAAGAGCTGCCTTTAGGAGGTACAAGAAAACAGGGAGGGGAGGACAGGAGGGTACCTGACAGAATCAAAGGAGGTGACATGGGCAAGGGGAGCCAAGGCATCTATGGAGCTCAGGCTGGCACAAGGCATTAAGAAAGGGGAGAAGGACTTCTTTAGGTACATCAGGGAGAAAAAGAGCTGTAAGGACCACATAGTAAGGATTAGGAAGGAGGGGGGGTTGGGTGGAAGCAGGGTGTGATAAGGCAGAAGTGTTAAATGATTACTTCTGCTCAATATTTACTAAGGAGAAGAGGGGGTGATACCCAAGGGGGGAGGAATGGCAGAAATTGGGGTAGGGGTGACAGATGGGGAAATCATGGAGAGCAGAGTTCTGGAGGTTTTGAAGGCACTGAGGGTAGACAAGGAACCAGGCCCAAATGGCATCCACCCCAGTGTACTGAAGGAGCTGGCAGAGGTCCTTGCAGGACCTTTGGCAGACCTGTTTAATGCCTCACTACACTCATGGTGTGTACCTCAGGATTGGAGGATGGCTCATGTGGTGCCCCTCCACAAGAGTGGCCCCAAGGATGAACCGGGGAACTATAGACCGGTGAGCCTCACATTCATCATGGGTAAGCTGATGGAGACTATCCTAAAGAAGAGGCTGGTGGCCCTCCTAGAGGCCAAAGGACTATAGGACAGCAGACAGCATGGCTTCATACATGGCAGATCCTGCCAAACCAACCTAGTGGAGTTCTATGACTGGGCAACTGGACAGGGGCCATGCAGTGGATGTCCTGTATCTGGACTTCAGTAAGGCATTCAACCCAGTGCTGCATGGAAGGCTGGGAAGTAAGTTAGAAGGCACAGGGGTGGGTGCAAAGCTGGTGAGATGGGTAGGGAACTGTCTTCAGGGAAGGCAACAGAGGATGGTGGTGGGTGGGGAGCTCTCACACTCAAGGGTAGTGACGAGCGATGTTCCACAGAGCTCGGTGTTGGGACCAGTTTTGTTTGGGATATTCATTACAGACATATAATTGGACATCAAGAGCAAGATCAGCCTATTGGCTGATGATACCAAGATGGGAGCAGTGGTGGATGACCTAGGGAAATGGCAGGGGTTGCAGGATGATCTGACAAAGCTTGAAACCTGGTCAGACACCTGGCAACTGGGGTTTAATGCCAAAAAGTGCAAGGTGCTGCATTTTGGGGTGAAGAACCAGGAGGACTTACCAGCTGGGAGGGTGCAGCTAGCCCAGACAGCAGATGAGGAGAAGGATCTGGGGTGCTCATTACGGGGTCAATGAACAACTTGGCACAATGTAGGAAGGCAGCTGCAAAGGTCAACAAAATGCTGGGTTGCATTGCAAGGAGTATATCCTTGAGGAGGGAGGAGATGATTCTGCCACTGTATAGGCCATTAGTTAGACAGTACCTGGAGTACTGCGTGCAGTACTGGTGCCTGTATCTGAAAAGGGACATTAAGTTACTGGAGTGGGTGCAGTGCAGGGTGACAAAGATGATCAAGGAGCTGGGGGACTTATCATATGAGAGGAGGCTGAGGGAGTTGAACATGCAGTCGCTGGAGCAGAGGAGGGACGGGGGGGGACATGATTGAAACCTTCAAGTACATGAAAGAAATAAAAAGACAGGCACTGTACAGAGGGGCTGTTTAAAGTAAGGGAAGGGAAGGACACCAGGGGCCATGATATGAGACTGGAGGGAGGGAGGAAGGTTTAGGAGGGAGATGAGGAAACACTTTTTTAACAGAGAGGGTGATAGCTGGGTGGAATGCGTTACCTGCAGAAGAGGTACGCAGTAGAACAGTGGACTGCTTCAAAAGAGGATGGGACAGGACAAGGGGGAGGGTCAATGGAGAGGAAGGGTGGAAGGGAAGGGCAGCTGCAGAATAAGGGGTGCTAGCTGCACATTCGAGCAGACTTGATAGACCTCTAGGCCTTTATCTGCTGGCAAATTTCATATGTTCATATGTTCGTATCCTGCTGCTGGGCCACTGCCTTCATTGTAAAGTACAGAGTTGGTTCAAAGGTAACTATTTGGTTTGTTGTAAGTTGTAACTCATGCCAATAGCCATCTTAAAGTTACATTGTAGTCACAAAGTTTGCTGCTGCTCCTCTAGCCTATTTATAAATGCTTTTATTTGCTCTTTTTTAAAATATAATTTTTTATTCAATGAAGCTCTACATACATAAAGCCATGAGTTCAGGATAAAGCAAGAATATCATTACATAAATATTGATATAAGGCCACAGAGTTCAAAAACATAATATAGCAATGTCCACAAAACATAAAAAGTTAAACCCTGTTGTCATTAATATTCTCACAGAACAGAAAACATTCCAGTAGAATTTGATGTTAAAGAGAACTGAAAAAGCAGCCATTTTTTTAGGTATCCCTCCATGACAGGGATGGCACCCCAAATCCCTCCAACCCCACTAGGTCAAAGGCACACAAAATCAGCATCAATCTACTCCATGTACCATATCCATCTCTGCCACTTGGCCCTAAAGGGGGTAAATTTATCATGGAATCCAGCAATTACATTTTCAAGCCTATATATGTCCATGACAATCCTCCTCCAGTCCGAAGTTGTGGGTATAGCGGTGGACATCCATTTGCCCTTGATGGCTTTCTTGTTAGTCAAGAGGTAAAGGGGTAGCAAGAATTTATGCCACGGGGATGATGTTCCAGGAAGATCAACAGCAGCACCATTTCTGCCATGAGTTCCACTCAATCACCCAAGCATTCCTGCAGCGCCTCATGAAAAGAGCACCAAAAAGGCATTAGCATTGGGAATAACCAAAAAATGTGACCCAGATATGCCAGATGGCATTTGCATCCTCTCCAACAAACTCCATATGAAGGAGGGAGGTAGTTTGCAAGGACTACTAGGGAATGGAAGAACCTATTCCTGCATTTCCATGTGAATTCTCTCCAGATATTGGAGGAAGTGATCTTAACAGCTGACAGGGTTGCTTCATCCAAGAGACACAGGGTAATGAGAGGTCCAGATCCCTACTCCAACTTTCCAGAAAAGAATGAGTAGAATCCCCCAAGGATTCTCTTAACATTTTATATAGAAAGCCTATTAAATTGCTCCATGGGTGACCTGCCACAGAATCTCTTAACATGACTAGGAGGGAGGGTATTGGGTTAGGTAGTTTTCATACAGCTGGGTGTTGCCATAAAATATCATTTTTAATCTGTAAATATTGAAAATGGTCCCTACTGGGAAGCCTGTAGTCCTGCTGTAATATTTTAAAAGAATTAATACCTGTAGAAGATAAAAACTGGTAGATATAATTTTACCCCACCCACCACCAATGGGTGAAAGTAAGATCAGATTGGGGCAGTCAAAAATATTCATCCTCCGAGAATAGCCTTCAATAGTAAAATATGTCCTGGAAGCTGGGTTGTATTTTTAAATGGTTCCACACTCTTAAAATATTAGCAGTGAATTTAGTAAAGAGGTGAGGCTAGGTAGCTCGTCCCCTTGTGGCAAACAGTATCTTCTCAATATCATGTAGGTCATTAATGGAGAATTAAATGTCTTTCCACAGGGCTGAGAAAGTGGGAGATAACCAAAGAAACGGCACCTTACAGAAGGCTGCTTTGGCATATAGCTCTAAATTAGGTAAATTAACCCCTTCTTGAGCCAGGGAAAACTGGAGGATTGAGAATCAAGCCTTAGGTCTCTGACCTCCCCATATAAAATTTGAGATAATCCTATTCCAAGATCTGTAATAAAAGTGGGCTGCAAGGGATGAGATATTTTGACATAAATGTAATAATCAAGGGAGGACGTTCATCCGAAACATCTCTATCCATTGGAAAAAGGTGAAGCGAAGTTTCCTTTATTTATTCATGTCTTTCTGAATTTGAGCCGGTAAGGGTTCAAAATTGACCAGGTCAACACTGTTGACATCTTTAGGTATATGAATACCCAAATATTTTATTTTAGTACTTAGTCACCTTAGGGGGTAACTTCTTTTTAATACTTCTGTGGGGGTTAAATTAAGTAAAAGATTTTTGTCTTGGAGACATTAAGCTTGAAATCTGCAATCATTTCAAATGTATATAATATATCTCAGATTGCTGGTATCCATGTTCCAGGGGACAAAATAGTTAGAAGAATATTGTCTGTGAATAAAGAGACCTTGCATTCCTGTTGCCCCAGGGGAATATCCTCCACCAGTCCCTCATTCCTCTAGGCTGCCACAAGAGGATCCATGTAAAGGGAGATCAGAAGTGGGGAAAGGGGCTAGCCCTGATGTGTACCACATTGCAGGGGTATGGGGGGGGGAGAGCACTGTTTATACAGATGTAGGCTTGGGGACTAGGGTAAATATTTTTAATCCATCTTAAAAAAAGAGTCTGGGAAGTGAAAGGTTGACAGGGTGTCCCATAAAAAATCCCAGGACACCCTGTCAAATGCTTTCTCTGCATCAAGATTGAGAAGAGCAGCTGGGATTTGCCTGGTTTGGATATATTCTACTAATAATAAAGTACGATGAATATTATCCATTGTGTTCCTGTGTTTAATAAATCCAGCTTGAGCTGGATGTATAAGTGAGGGAAAAAGAAGCTCCATTCTGGCAGCCCATATTGCCATATAAATTTTATAGTCTACATTTAGAATTGAAATTGAGCCATAAGATGCCATATCTGTAATATCTTTAGCTGGCTTAGGCAGGGCTGCCTGAACTGCATAGGTCCAGGAGGGGGGTCACCCTCTGCTATCTCTCTATACGCTGACAGCATACTTGGGAGAAGTAATCTGGAAAACTTCTTATACCATTCAGCCACAAATCCATCAGGCCCTGGACATTTTTGTGCTCTAGTAGTCTGAATTTGCCTCAAAACCTCCTCAGCTCCTATAGGGGCTTCTGAGGTAGTGCGCTGTTCCTCCATGTGCTTCAGGATGTGTAGTTGGTCTAACAAATTGCTTCTGTCTCCTGTGGCTGTGGGGAGGCGGGGCTAGCCTGGTATAGATTTTGGTAGTAGGATCCGAAAGTGGATCTAATCTCCCCTTCTGGGTGTAGCATTTGTTTTGTGACTGGATACATAATTTTTAAGATGGTTGAAGCTCTCTTGCACATCCTGAGTTTGTGGGCTAACAAACGAGTCCCTCTAACACCCCCCTCATTATTAGTTAGTTTCAAATATAGCAAAGCCTGATGGACTCTCATATCCATTATTTTTTGTATTTCTGCTTGGTTTTCTCTAATTTCCAAGATAGAGATGCTTTTATTTGCTCTTGTAAATAATGTGTATATGTATATTTAGTTTTGTGTATTTCTATATGTGGCAGTTTTAAGCAGGAAGCCACTGGAAATGAGCACTAGCTCAACTGGTTTGTTATATCTTCTCCTGTTTTAAATAAAAAAATCTTTAAATCTTTCAAGTGTGAGGGTGAACAAACAGGGGTCAGCAGTTGAGCACATACTCTCTCTCCAACTGAGTCAGTGTTCACACTCACCAAGAGGGGAGCTGGACGACATCTCTCACATTACCTCTTGCCCAGGCAGGAACTCAGGAAGTCCAACTGCCTCGATGTTCAAAAGAAGGTAGCTAGGGGCTGTGAAACTGCAACAGAAAGAACCCCCATCTGTAAAATAATCTAAGCTTTTCGGGGAAGGTGAAGTGCAGAATGAATATTGTAAAATCAGAATCAGCAGGCTGAATACAAATATGGTCCTTAATCTAAGTGGCAAAAAAAAAAAGAAATGTTCTGTTTTCTAATGAGACAAGTAGCGTATGAACACAGACCCTTTATTATGCATCATTTCATTCCATTGGGCTGTGATGGCAGAAGATGCAGCAGCGCGTATGGGAGATGGGTATGGTGGCTAACTTTATTTACACCACACCAGTGGTGAATAAATTGGGTAAATCATGTTATTTTTCAAACAGGGTACATATTTTTATTTTCATGAGAACATGTTATTTCCACTTAGAGCATGTTATTTTACATCTAGAGTATGTCATTTCCACTTAGAATCTGGAGCTAGAACATAGAGAACAGTGGGCCAAATCGAGAGTTTACAATGGAAATAACTACAGTTTTAAACTAAAATATGGTAAAATACTAATAGGAACATTAAAAATAGTGTGGTTCACATAACATACAGAAAGGGTTGCAGTGCAATAACTCATTTATCTCCACACGAGTGGTAGGGCCTTTATAATTAGGTCTTAACCCTCTGAAGTAACAGTGAAGATAAATGTCTTAATCCATGGAGGGATGCAGACTGAAAGTACATGACGAAACACACAGTGTTGCACAAGTCCCACAAAGTCATAGAAGGACCTGTGGTCCAGGAAGGAAACAAGCAGTTAGACCAGTGTTTCTCAGATGAGGTCACCTTGGCCGCATGTGGCCAGCAGCAACATCTTTTGCAGCCTCAGAGCTCTTTAGAGCCCCAATTAAAATGGTAATAGAACGGACACTTTCTTTCAAAAACATAGGAGATACTTTTCAAGTGAAAATACATTAGGGACTTAATTTATTGTACAGTAAACTGTGCAACAGGGAACATATTATGTCAGGGATTTGGGGTATACCAAGTGATTTGGGGTGAAATTGATAAGAAGTCAGGTTGCCATTAAGTTCTGGTGGTCACACTTTGTGGCTGTTTGAGACCACTAGAATATGTGGCTTGAAAACCACTGTGTTAGACAATCACAGTAAACCATTTATTTTTGGTATTGGCTCTAGATGCCCAAAATAATTCTGCATTTGGCTACCCCCCCATTTATTTAGCCAGTACCTCCTTTGTGTTAGCCATATAGCCATTTTTAAAAATGGAAACCTGCTAAAATAGCAAAAAAGTAGAATCCAACAGTGGCTATGTAAAACTAATTTTAGTAATATGATAACAATAGCCAGAGTTTGGTGGCTAATCCATAGAACCAGCTATATTTGTTCATAAAGTCATTCTGATAATATGTCCTTCACTTCTCTTCCTCTTCCTCTTCTCTTCTCTTTGCATGGAACTGTCCCTGTTTCTCCTCCTGAAAACCACAGCAATAGGATATGATGAAATGGAGTGATGTTCTCTGACTTCTGTGGTCTGCACCAGCTGCAGGTGTTAGATCTGGCCCTTGAGGATTACACTACAGTACGCATGGAAGGAGCTTAAAACATGCTTATATATAAACTAGTTTACATATGCTTTTAGTGATATAACTATGCATTTTGAAAATTCATGTGCAAATTATATATAATATATACATATATATATATATATATATATATATGGATACACAACCCCACTGGAAATATTGTCGATATTTTTTGTTCGAGTGCCAATTGACCCGATGACATCCGGAGTGGCGAACCCACGGTGATGTTATCGTGTCAACGGCATGAGAACAAAAATATCGACAATATTCAATGAAAAGTTCGTATTCCATTTATGCCATACCTCCAAAAAAGTGAAAAAAATAGGAAATTCTTGCCATTTTTTGCCAATTATAAAAAATCTAAAAGAAATCTATAAATGAAACACCACTCATTTTGTAGGTATTTTTGTCCTGATCAACTTTTTTCACAAAGTACCATGCTATTATTTTTTATTTTAAAGTTATATGCATTTGTTTGTTGCAAAAAGTGAAATAAGTTGAATTTTCTGCAGTTTCTCTGCTAATTATAAAAAAAAAACTAAAAGGTATATATCAATGAAACACCACTCATTTTGTAGATATTTTTGTGGTGAACAACTTTCATGCTTGTAGTACCATGCTATAATTTTTCATTTTAAAGTTATTCACATTTGTTTGTCAAAAAAGTAAAACAAAATAGCATTTTCTGCAGTTTCTCTGCTAATTATAAAAAAAAACTAAAAGGTATATATCAATGAAACACCACTCATTTTGTAGATATTTTTGTGCTGAACAACTTTAGTGCTCACAGTACCATGGTATCATTTTTCATTTTAAAGTTATTCGTATTTGAACACAGTTACTACTGCTACTGTAGCTGAATAAGCAAATGAGTTCTGAATGAGCCAATCTCTACCTACTGTGTGGATAAATTTACCTACAGTGAGGATAAATGCAATATCCTCAATGTAGGTCTGACCACCCTGAGAATATTGAAAATATTTGCCTTTTTTTATCCTCACAGGTATGGCATATACATATATATGAGACAAAGAACCTCTGTGCGCAAACACTGAGGCAAGGGTTACCCCAAAGGGCATTTGGCTGGGAAGCCAAGTTTCAAGAAAATACAAAATCACACAAGCCCCCATGATGCAAAGCATCATGGGCTGCACATATGCAAATCACCACAAAATGTTATGCTGGTCCAACTTTAAGCAGAATTGCATGGTGCCGAAAGGCCTTTCACACAGTTTGCAAAGGGTGCTAACAGAAGACATAGACACGTGTTTCGTCCTACCAGGACTCATCAGTATGCCTCGTCTGTTTGACACCCCAGTGGAATGGACCAGCTACCCTTAAGGCAGTGTGCCTTGGGTATATTGTGGTGAACCCATTAAATAAAAACTATTTAAAGACAAAAAAGACACTCTGTGCGCATAAACACTGAGGCAAGGGTTACCCAAAGGGCATTTGGCGAGAATCAAGTTTCAAGAAAATACAAAATCACACATGCCCCACAATGCAAAGCATCATGGGCTGCATATGCAAATCACCACAGAATGTTATGCTGGTCAACTTTAAGCAGTTATATATATATATATATATATATATATATATATATATATATATATATATACTGTACAAGACATAAAACAGACATCAACAAAGTATTATAAATATACTTTTTTAGTGTTTTACAAACAATATAGTCAGTTTAAAACAACCAGTTAATGGGCTCTGTGTAGCCTGAAAGCTTGTGTTCTGAAAATTTCTTGTTGGTCAAAACTCCCTACTTAGTTAACTTTTAAAAAAGAAAATGAATGAAAATGAGTTTATGTAGGGGGCATTGATATTTATACTGAAAACAAATGAAAATTGTTCCACAAAAACCAAAAGAAAACAGGACCTGGACTCATGCATGCGTGAGATCAATATCTACTAAGGCTGGGCAGTTATTACAAGCAGATCCTTTCTAGCACTCTGCTATGCAGGGTGTGGAAATTGTTAGTGTCACACATGAAACCATAGTGAATAGCAGCTGCCTAAAAACTATAAAGGGCAGAAATCACCTTGGTCAAAGGACAGCAGGCATAGGCCAGCCCAGTGGCAGGGTGAGTTGAGGCCTTGGATACCACACTACCATCCACACCTGTGACCTAGGTTCAGGAGTGGACCAGGGTTGATCTGGGAGCATCTGGGAGAGAGAAAGATTCAGAGTCCAATGACAGCTCTCCTCCATTGGGGTGGGGCTTCCTAGTTGAGGCAGGATGGCAGTTCTGGTGGGGCATTTGAGTGTGGAGGGCATTTGCAGTCATAGCACATGCTTGCACTGCTGTGTGAGCATTCATGGAAACATAGAATTTGTCAGCAGACAAGGACTGTTTGGTCCACCCAGTCTGTACATTTAATCCTGCCCACAGTATCTCTGCAGACCCTAAATGATCTCCGGTTCTTCCAGATGCTCCTTGTTTCTGTTCCCCTAAGATTTTCTCATGCCTATCCCATACTTTTTTGAATCCTTCCATTGTTTTAACCCCAACTACCTCAGCTGTCAACCTGTTCTAGGGATCCACCACTCTTTCTGTGAAGAAAAACTTTCTTATATCACTCCTGAATTTACCCCCTCCAGCTTCACACTATGCCCCCTTGTTCTTAAGCACATCTTCTTCTGAAAAACACTCCCCTCCTGTACCTTATTCACCCCATTTATGTATTTAGAGGTCTCTGTCATAACCCCCTCTCTACTTTCCCCCAGGTGGTATACTGTCTCTACAGTGACAACTTTACAGCAACATGGTTGATACCGACCACATCGCCATATAGCTGTAAAGTCTGCCTGGGACTCCAGCACCCTTCCCCAAGGTCCTGCACCCTGTCCTCGACTCAGCTCCATCTCAGAGTTGAGAATCCTAAAGAGGGGGGTGTGGGTGCACAGCCTTCCCCCCGCAAAACAAGATGTTTACACATGCTGGCACCATCTCGACCACAATTGCGGTCGATGTAGAGGTGTCAGGGTAAAGTCACATTGATTTGAAATTGTTGATGTAGTATTGTAGATCCCCTTCAGGATGTACATATTGAGTTCCCTCAGTCTGTCCTTATAGGTGTTATGCTGCAGGCCCCCCACCATCTTAGTTGTCCTCCTGTAGACTACTTCCATTCTAATTTCTTCCATAGATGTGATCTCCAGAGTTGTACACAGTACTCAAGATGAAGTCTCACCAGTGACTTATACAGAAGCAACACAACCTCCCTACTTCTGCTGGTGACCCCCTTCCATATGCAACCCAGCACCCCATTAGCCTTCCCAACTGCCTTGTCATATTGCCTAGCTACCTTAAGATCATTTGAGACAATTACACAGAAGTCTTGCTCCTGCTTGGTTGTTGTCAGTATCACTCCTCCCATTTTGTATTCAGCTTCTGGGTTCCTGTACCCCAAGTGCATAATTTTGCATTTTTTCACATTGAAATCAAGTTGTCATACCCTCAACCACCCATCTTGCTTTCTCAGGTGTCTCTTCATCCTTTCCAGCACCCCCCTCCTGAATGTCCACCCTGTTACAAATGTTGGTATCATCTGCAAATAGGCAAGTCTTCCTCTCCAGATTCTCTGCAATGTTGCTAATAAATACATTAGAGGACTGGTCCCAGTGCTGACCCCTGTGGCACACTACTGGTCACCCTCCCCTCCTCCTCTGAGTAAGCCCCATTTACTACATGCATGATGCCCTGGGAACAATTGGAGAAAAAATATCTCTGACTCAACCCACATTCCCATAACCACTGCACAACCATACAGGGCAGGCTACATTTGTGGTTAATTTGTAAGTGCCTAAGATGGGTCAGTAACAGGGCTGTATGGGTGCTGCTGGTCTAGATGAAAAGAAATCAAGGTAAAAAAAAGTATACAAAAAAAAAAAGTCCAGCTGGCATGAGCTAAATTGTTTCTGGGGAAGGGAAGGACATACTTTATCATAGAACAATTGTATGCAAAAAAAAAAAAACAACAAAACATTTTCCTTCATTATAGGTGGTGGTGGTAGGGAGGCATAGCCTCAGGTGGAAGAATAAATTAGCTTTAAAATGAGGAAACTCAGAAAGTGGAAGAAGAATTGAAGAAGGTGAAAGTTCAAAGAGCAAACACACCAGAGAGAGAGAGAAAGAGAGACTAGAAGTAGGATTAAATTCCAGCCCACAAAACCAAGATTCCCAAAGGGATGTACTATTTAATAGAATGTTTTTAGTTATGAATGAGCACAGAACTCATTCATGATAAGTTACAATGACTTTCACCTGGAGTAATCAACAACTGGTAGCTCTGATTTCAGAATAGCAATTTGTTCTGAGATTCCCAGGATATAGTTACTTTGCAGTGCCCTTATGGTTATATTAAAAAGTTATATGGTCTGTAAACTGTCTTTTACAAAGTAAGTTCAACATATGAAATAAGGAAAAAAATAACAGCATACAAAGAATCAACGCCCATTTAAAAAATAAATACAGGCCAGAAGAAATAAAATTTATAGATATGTGGGATACTTTTTTTTTTCAACAGGATAAACTCTATGCCAGAGATGGCCTACATCTAAGCAATGCAGGCACTCAGACTCTAGCCAAAATGATAAAAAATTAACTCCTCATATGTTTAAACAAAATATTTGGGGGGGTACTGTAAATCAGGTAAACAAATACAAAATAGATTGCAAAAAATAATGGCAGACTGAGCAATCAAGGAAATGAAATAACATGTATTCTGGCTAAGGTAAGAAGTATAAAGAACAGAAAAGATGAACTTAAGGCAGTACTGAAAATGCATAAAAATATTGATATGACCTTTCTAACTGAGACCTGGTGGTCAGGGAATGATGAGTGGGGAAGATAAATACCTGGATAAACCCTGTACTAACTTGATAGAAAGGAAAACAGGGGTAGGGGAATAGCACCTTATACATCAAATTCTATAAAATCCACAAATATTACAGATAAAATCAAACAAGATAGTAGTAGATCTGAATCAATATGGATTAGAATTGATGTGGGGAATTACAACCACATTATAAATGGATTATGCTATAGACCCCCTGGAATAAACAGTGAAATTACCAAACAAATAAACTGATGTGAACTTAAGACAGCTTGTGAACTAGGAAGTGCTGTTTTCATGGGAGACCTACATTTTAGTGACATAGGTTGGGACAAACTAGAAGCCACCAAACAACATAGTATAGCCTTCCTAGAGCTACTGGAAGAACTAGATCTTATGCAGTATGTAGATGAACCAACAAGAGGTGGAAGGATCCTGGACATCGTCCCAGTTAAAACTAAAGAAATAAATGTCACAAGCTGTAATGTAATGGTCCCACTGGGGAACAACGATCATAATAGTGTCCACTTCATGATTAAAGAACATATTCCATTAATAAAAGACTGTAGGGAAGTACACAATATTCGTTCCACTAAAATAAATTATATAGAGGAAGATCTAGATAATATTAACTGGGAAAATTTACTGCAAAATAAATCTGTGTGGGATGTGGAAATGTGGAAATGTGGGATGTCATAAAGAAACACATATTCATGATATGTGACAGACACATTGACAAAATTAAGAAGTACAACAATAGAGGGATTAAGCCTAAATGGATAAATAAAACTCTAAATAAAACAATTAAAGAACAAACAGTGGTTATATGTTAAAAGTAAGAAGATGGGTCCAATTCAAACAGGTTCAGAGACATACACACACGTGATAAAGAAAAATAAGCAAAGGATGGAAAAAGGGATAGCAAGAACAACCAGGAAAGATAATACAGTATGAAACAATGTTCTGGGTATGTAAACTCACTTTACAAAACTAACTCTAGCTTATGCTCCATTACTGTGGGAGAACAAACTATTACAGACCCTAAAAATATTGCAAATACATTTAACTCATATTTTGGTTCAGTATTCTCACAAAAGCTTCCATCCACTGTAGACATCCCAGTAAGGGAAGAAGTGGATATCAACATAGTGGTAGAAAATGTAATAGAAAAAATAAATAACTTAAAAACCACACATTTCTGCAGGACCGAATAATATCTCAAACAGCTTGTTGAAACGTTTACCATCAAATATTGCTGTCCCCCATAGATGGATATTTTTGAAATCTTTAAATGAAAATGAATTCCCTTTAGACTGGGTATCTGGATATGTGGTACCCATACACAAAAAGGGTAATAGGACTGACCACACAAACTATAGACCTATTATTTTGATGTTGGTCCCAGGGAAGTTGATGGAGTCTATGCTAAAGTATATAATAAATTCTCATTTAAAAAGTACTGATCAGATAGATAGAGAGCAGCATGGATTTGTGTCAGGCAGATCTTGAGTAACTAATCTGCTATGTTTCTATGAAAAAATTTCCTCAGCACTAGATGGGGGCACATCTGTGTATTTCATTTATCTGGATTTTGCTAAGGCATTTCATAAAGTCCCTCTCTGTGAGGTTATCTAAAGTTTACTAGATAAAAACCTAGATCACAGGGTTGTGAGATGGGTTATTAGTTGGTTGAAGGACAGAACTCAGAGTGTGTATAAATGGTTACTATTCAGCCTCAGCGTATACCATTGCTACAGCAATGGTAGGACAGCAAAGACCAGTACAGTGACAGACTCGGCTGTTCACTGTACTGGTCCACTGTCTTGCTGATGCTACTGTCTCTGGGGAGTTCACCCCTCCCTGAAACAACTCTTACTTGGAGTTGGTAATTTGTAGTGTTGGGGGGGCAAAGCCCCCCGCAAAAATTCATTTCTGTTCCTGGATGGCACAATGCTGACTGTTGGCATTGTGCCATCACTGTAATGGCATTTGACAGGATTCCTGTTGCTGCAGCATGGTGGAACCCGACCTCAGCACCTGTCACAAGTGGTGTACCTCAGGGATCAGTTTTGGAACATGTGTTATTTTGGGTATTTATGCCTAGTATGAGCAACGAAGCAGCAAACTGTCTAAGCAAATACGCAGATGATATAAAACTAGCTGGTATAGTTACTGATGATGATAATATATCCACTATATATTCAGAAATGGCCAAGTCTGAGGGGAATGAGCTTTAATATAGATAAGTGTTGTGCCATACATTTAGGTAGGCATAACAGGAAAAGAAATGATACCCTTAATGGACACACGCTGAGAAAATCAGAGGAAGCAAAGGACCTGGGAATAACTACAAATAATAACCTAACCTATGATTCTCACAGTAAAAATCAAGTTGCAAAAGCAAAAAAGGTATTATGGGCCATAAAAAGAAACTTCAGAAGTACAAGTCAGGAGGTTATTACATCTCTGTATAGAGCGTATGTCAGGCCTTTGCTTGATTATGGTAGGCTGCTTTGGGGACCCATCTCAAAGGGAGGTATAAATAGCGTTGAAAAAATTCAAAGACACAACACCAAACTTATGCATAATTTCAAAACGATCCCATACAGTGAACGGATTAAGAAATTAAATTTAATGACCCTTGAAAGTAGAAGATTAAGGGGAGTTCTATTACAGTGCTATTACATAATAGATTAGTTTTTAATCATTTTTCAGCTTTTATAGAGCAAAATAATCTCTTATCACAGGCACAACATGGTTTTAGGAAGGGGAAGGGTACTGACACAGCCTTGGTCGAGTTCACAAGCAAGGTCCTGGAAGGTATGGAGGAAGGCTGCATGACTGGGGCTGCGTTCGTGGACTTGACCAAGGCTTTTGATCTAGAAGATCATAATCTTTTGATTTTTTCGTTAAGATCTCTGGGGGTAGAGGGATCAGCAAGTAGGTGGTTTCAAAATTACCTCAATAGGTTCCAAAAGGTAAAGTTTGGTGGTGTTACAGCTTCTTTAGCATTGGTAAAGTGTGAAGTCCCTCAGGGCTCCATACTGGGACCATTATTGTTTTCAAGTTTTTTTGATAGAATGGGTGGGGCTATTATGAAATCAAAACTCACATTATATGCAGATGATACTGTTACTTATGTTCAAAACAGATCTATCATAGAGGTTAATGCTACACTAAATGAAGAGATGCATGCTGCATAACGTTGGCTTGAAACCAATAGATTAGTCCTGAATAGGTCCAAAACAAAGGTGATGTCATTTGGCTCTAGGGCCAAAGTCCAGGACCATGATCAGTGTTTTAGTATTACAACTCTTGATGGGTCTTGTTTTGAGCAGGACTCTAGTTTTTGTTGTCTTGGAGTTACTTTGGACCCTGTGTTAAGTTTCGAACCACATTTTGTAAAAGCTACCTCTGTGATCCACTCAAAGAGTAATATGCTGTATAGGCTATACTACTTTTTAACTTCTGATACAATGATGGCTATTGCCAAGCAATGCCGTGCCCCTGTGGTGAATTATGCTACCTTAGTTACTGATAACGCATCTTCAAGGGTATTAGCGATGAAGGTGGCTTTGCTGCAACTCATCTGTAAATTTCCCTTATTCTTACCACGTACTAAACATCATTGTGTGATTTTACAACAAATGGGTTGGTTACCAGTTCCCATGTATTTTAGTCTAACAGTGGCTAGGTTTTCCTTTAGGATTATAAATATGAGTATTCCCTTATGATTATATACTGTAGTTACTTCCAATATCATGATTCAGGATTTTTTTCTAGAAATAGAGTAGATAACAAAGCCCTAAAAGTTCCTTTAGGAGAAGTGTAAATGGCCAGAGGTCTTTTGCATACACTGGGCCAAGTGTATGGAATAGCCTTCCTCTTGATTTAAGGGTTCAAACCACTGTCACCACTTTTAATGGAAAATTGTTTTCTTATATTACTGGCTTATTTAAATGTGAATGTATGCTGTCTTGATTTGTTATATTGTATATTGAATGTAGTGTATGTTTTGTAAATTTTGTGAGTCGCACCTGCAAATGGAACTTTTGTTCTAGTGTGTTTACTCAATAAGCCAATAAACAAACAAACAAACATAATGCAAGATGACTATCTGTTAAACAAACTAAATCTAGAGTTTAAAAATGATAAAATATGTACCAGAGGACATCCACTGCAACTAAGATCCAAACAATTTAACACCAATAAAAGGATGACCTTCTTTACACAGTGAGTGGTGACTCCTTGGAACAGGTTGCCAATGGAGATCATAAGTAGTAGTAACAAGGTGCAGTTTAAAATAAGACTGGATTCCTATATATTAGATGGAAACAACATGGCTTATTATGGGTGAATGACAAGAGCATTCATGAGCATCCAGCCTCCTTAGCTTCTTACTCCTTAATATGAACCTTAGTATGAATTCAAGGCTCACAGATGTGGACTATGCCTGTTTGAAGGCTGATTAGATAATCTCAGCCTCACTTTGCATGTGATCCTAATCATCTTGAGAACTAAGCATTACCAAAGATATATTTTCAGGACAAAGAGACACTGAGAGTATATCAAAATCATCACAGCTATATTATGTGCAGAGTTCTATAAAGCATTTAGTGCTGAGACGTCACACAATACATGTTGCTGTAGGTGGTTGAGGGTCCTCCGGGGACATTGCACACATCACAGATTTTCTCCAGGGGTGGATGGAGTGAGAAGGATCAGGAGTGTGGGATCTAGGTGCCCCTCCAGGAGTAGGCCTTATCAGGAGGGAGATTCCCTTTGCCTGGTTTCTATAGCCCAGTCTGCTGTAATTTCTGGCCAACAAATAGCCAATGGGCTGGCTGACTCGTGTCCTCCTTTTAGGAGAGTTCTTTGTAACAGTAGACTGCCAAAGACTAAAACTGCAGTGGAGGAGGCTTTCATTACAGACTCCTTTTCGGATCTGATATATACCACAGAGACCTGGTTGAGCAATGACTCTGGTCCTGTGCAGGAGGTATCTACTCCTCCATGGGTTATTCCATGGCACATTGCCCTATGTGGGAGCACAGGGCAGGTAGGGTGGCCATTTATTTTTGATCTGCTTTGGGACTCATAAACCACAGGTGCTACTAGATCATTTGAATGACTGGCAGTGAAAGGTAGGCAAGGTACAGGGTGTAAAGATCATTCTCATATACTATCCTTTGGGATATTGAAATTAATTGTTGCAGGAACTAGAGGGCTTCATGGCTGACCTAGTGGTGGGATAGCCCAAACGTCTTGAGTTGGGAGATTTCAATGCCTGTGTCAATGATGAAGCATTTCCTTTTGGGATGCCTTCCTCCAGATGATGACTTCACTGGCCCTTACACAGGCAGTTGCCATTGGTATTCACCAGCATGACCATGCCTTGTACATAATGTTCTCATTCAGTCTTGACATTAATAATGTCAAGATGGATCCAGACATTTGGCTGGATCATCACGCCGTGCATTTTCTGTACAGGGTTTCCCATTTTTCCTTCTAAAATACCTCCTCAGTAGAGATGGGCAGATACAGTCCAGTTCAGAATTTGAAGCCTCGGAGTATCCTGACAGTACAGAACATTTTGGGCATAGATACAGCTTGTGCTGAGGGAGCTAAAAGTGCTGTGGAGGTCATGACTTGGCTCTTATGGATGCTTTTGACTCTCTGGCATCTCTCCATGTTCGCCCCTTGATTTCTCACCATAGTTCACTGTGGTTCATTGATGACCTGAGGATGCTGGAAATTAAGGGACAGAGGTTGGAGCACTGTTGGCAGAGGTCCAGGTGTGATAAGGATAGATTGTTGCTGAGGTCCCGTTATGATGAGCATCAGTAAGCAGTCACTCTGAAAAAGTCAGGATTCCTCTTACGGGCGATTTCTGCTAGAAAGAACCTGCCAGCTCAACTTCAACACAGTGGACAGATTAATAAATCCCATCTGTTTGCAGTCCTGCAGAGTTTCCACAGAAGCATTTTATGAGTTAAATTGGTTCATTCCGGACATGGTGTCTCTATTTGGGTAGGGATCTCCTAAATGGCCTGTCACTGGCAGACAGTGTCCACTTGACCATGGGCAGTTTATTTGGGAAGAGTTTGGGCCAGTATTGGTGAACGATGTCTCACAGTTGGTCTCAGGACTGTGCTCTACTTACTGTATTTTGGATCTAGAGTCAACCAATCTTCTTCTAGGGTGCTGCAGGCCTCGGGCCCTATTTTTGTAGAGATCATTGGGTGTTCCCTTAGAGAAGGGTTTTATTTTGCTGCACTGAAGAATGCTATGGTGAAGCCTCATCTCAAAAAAACATTGTTGGACTCTGAGACCTTGCAAGCTACAGGTCTGTTTTGAACATTCCTTTTTTGGGAAGGTCAGCAAGAAGGTGGTACAGTAGCAGTGTAGTTTGTACAACACCTGGAAAAATGCATAATCTTCGAGTCTTTCCAGTCTGGTTTCTGGCCTCACCACAGTACTCAGACTGCTTTGGTCAAAGTGCAGCATGATCTCTTCCTGGCAAGGGATTGTAGGCTTTGTTCTGCTCTTATCCTGGTTGACCTTTCCTCATCGGTTGACATGGTGGATCATGGTGTGATGGTTCAACTGATGCACTATGTAGAACTCTAGTGAATGATCTTATGGTGGTTTCAGTCCTACTTATCCCATACGGTGCAACAGGTGGCACTGGGCTGTTGCATCTGGAGCAGTGCTGTGCTTTACTGTGGTGTGCCTCTAGGGTCGATCCTGGCTCCCATGTTGTTTGCTGTGTACATGCTGCCATTCAAGGAGATCATTAGATGTTATGGCTTGGGTTTTCATTGCTCTGTTGATGGTACCCAGCTGTATGTGTCTTGTGTGCCAGACAGTGGTGTTGCACTCTTGGGTATGAATGAGTGCCTTAAGGAAATTCAAGACTGGATTGCTGCCATCTGGCTTAGACTTAACACGCTGAAGACAGAGGTGCTTCTGGTGGAACCAGGCTGCTTTGGACTTGCAATGAAGAGTAGTTATGCTGCCCTACCATCTTTAGATGGTGTCACACTTGGGACTGTAGTTAGAGTGAGGAATCTGAGGGTCATTTTGGACTCATGCTAACCCTAGAACATTAGATTTCAGTTGTTGTCCACACTAGCTTGTTACCTCTTTGAACATCTTTCAGATTAACCCCTTTCTTGAACTTTCCAACTTTCTGACCCTGGTCATGCCCTTGCTACATCTAGATTGGATTACTGCAATGCTCTTTATCAAGGGTTATCCATGAGGTTGGTGTGTCACATGCCGCTGGGACCTCTTAGTTCAAGCATATCATGCCAGTTCTCTGTGCTCTGCACTGGTTACCTGTGTGGTGGTGCAGCCATTTCAAGGTATCCTGGCTGCCCATATCATTCAGCAGAGGTGAGTCTCATCACCATACACTGTATATGCTGTAACAGTGTCACCTCTTGCATCCTTGGGGTGGCAGATCCACTCTCCTTAATGAAGACCCTCTTGCAGCCATTAGAGACTCTCTGGTATCCATATGATGCAGTATCTGTAATATTCTACATGGTATATTAACACCAATTATTACCTGGCCTGCACTTTATATACAGATACTTTCACACATGTATAATGCTAGTCTAACAACCCTCTCCTTACAGCATGGGGAGGTAATTGGTGATTAGTCAGTGCCATTCTAAGACAGGTATGTGTGATTCAGCCTGCTGGTAGGGGGTTAATGTAAGTTGGAGGAGCTTAGATATTGTTTAACATAGGGGAAGATAGTAAAACAGATAGTTTTAGAATAGTTTAGATCTTTGAGTAGACAGACAGAATTGACCTGAAGGGGAACAGCCCCCAAGGGCTGGGACCCTGTGGTCTGCAGCTGAAAGTTGTTTATGGCCTATTCAGTATGTAGTTGACCATGGGAGGGTTTGGGACCATGGGGGACTTTCCCTCTTGAGGGAAGCACATTGATGGTCAGTTGGCCTGATTACAGTTCCCCCAAAACTCCAAGGAAAACCTGGTGGGGGGCATTGGTGGTGAGTGCCAGTACCAAGGAAGATGGCTCACAAAAATCATATCAAAGATCCAGAGGAAGACAGGCTGCGTTAAAGTAGGAGATGCCCAGTGTGGATGACCAGAGAAATTGGTCAGAGTGGGTCGGTGGACATGACCTACTTAGATTTCAGTAAGACATTCAACACCATACCACATAGGAGACTCATAATGAAACTAGGCAGCTTAGGGGTAGGTCCTAAGGTAGTAAATTGGTTACGAGATTGGTTAATGGATAGGTGACAGAAGGTGGTGATAAATAAAGTTCACTCTGGGGATGGGAGGATGAGTAGTGAGATGCCTCAGGGCTCAGTAGTGGGACCAGTCCTCTGTAATGTCTTTATAAGTGATATTACAGAGGAGTTGGAAGGGAAATTAGGCATCTTTGCAGATGACGTCAAAATATGCAATGGGGTAGACACTCCAGAGGGGTGTAAAGAATGCGTAAAGACCTAAGAAAATTCAAGGAATGGTCAAGGGCATGGCAGCTGGCTTTCAATGTGTAAAGTGCAAAATTATGCACCTAGGGCACTGAAACAGAATGAGAGAAGAGGTATTGATGGTTAACAATTAGAAAAGGGGCCTTAGGGTAATCATATCTGATGACCTCAAGGTGGCTAGGCAGTGCAACAGGGCAGTAGGTAGGGCCAGTGGGATGCTGGGGTACACAGGGAAGGATATCACCAGTAAAAAGATGGAGGTGGTGTTGTCATTGTATAGATCACTGATGGGACCTCACTTGAAGTACTCTGTCCTGTTCTGGAGACAACATCTTAGGAAAGACATAGACAGGGTAGGGACTGTGCCGAGGAGGAACTAAAATGGTGCAGAAGCTGCATTAGAAACCCTACAAGAAGGGACTAAAAGATCAGAATATGTGCACCCTGGAACAGAGAAGAGAGAGGAGGGACATGATAATGACCTATAAATACCCCACAGGGTTAAACAAGGTGCAGAAGGGGAGTATTTTTCAGAAGAAAAGATGCCTGAAAACAAGGGGACATGCAATGAAGCTGGAAGGGGGAAAATTTAGGAGAGATGTGAGGAAGTACCTCTTCACTGAAAGAGTGGTGGATACATGGAACAGTCTTTCAACAGAGGTGGTGGGGGCGAAAACAGTGGTGGGCTTCAAGACACATGGAATAGGCACAAGGAAATCTTAGTTGGGAAGCAAGAGAGGGAAGGAGCTGGAGATAAAGTAGGGTCTGCGGTGACAGGTTAGGTTATGCAGGGATAAATGGGCTAAGTGGGTGGGCCAAGTGGTCCTTATCTGCTGTCAAGTTCTGTATTTCTATGTTTGTACAGACCTGAGAGGTCCCAAGGTGGATAGACCCAGGTCTTGAAGCTGCCATGAGGTTTGGTGTATGACAGGGTATACAGACAAATGACCTGACCTTTCTTCAGGCAGAAGAAAGGAATGTGGTCTGGGAAGTCTGTATGTTTATTATTCACTCTGAGTCAATTAAAGTGCAGAGTTTAATGAAGAATTTATATGAAGCCTGTATTTTATGATCACCCTGATACTTTGATCTTAAAGAGTGCCTGAGGAAAGCTGGGAGAGAGAGGCTGTTACTGGCGAGGCATCATGATTCCCAAATGCTTTACATTTTCATGTCAGAACAATACGCAGACACTAACTCAGAGACAAGCAGATCTTTACAATCTGATTTACAGGCCAAGAGAACAGAGACAGTCTGATGGTCACTGGTAGAGTGACAATAATGTTGATTGGTAGAAAATAGCAGAAGACGTGTGTAAGTTCGAGGACAAGACAGGGTTATCATTCACTCTCATCTGTGGTTCTCCCTTGTCTCAGTGAGGTTCCGCTAAGATGAATATTTCCAAGACTGGTGGAGCACAGAACACAGAGCTGGTGGAGTCATCCTCACTAAAATAGAGCTGATGTGGCTTAATTGAAGAGCTGTCATCCTGAATGAATTGGGTCCCTGGACCTAGCTGTTAATATGGATGAACCTTCACATTAAGGTCAAGTCAAATGTGTGCTGCACTACTGTCTCGAGTGTGGTTTATTGTGTCCCAAGATGCAAACATTCTAGCTCCACATTAAAGTCAGGATCCAGAAATATAAATTTATTGCTGGCTATGAGGGTTACCTCCTGTCGAGTGCAACCCCTAGACAGGATGGATCCTGATAGATCACCCAATGACAAACAGCTCACCTGTCTGTGCTGGTGCTATCATTAGGGTGGTCCAGGACCGGGGGTGGTGGTCACGGGGCAAGAGTCACACTAAAACATGAACTGTGACTCCTCTGTTGCATTGGGCCTGAGCTACAGTATTTTACTATGGACCTAACTAGTGGTAGAATTCCACTACTACCAAAGGTGGTGGCAAAGTACCACAAACTCCAGAAGATGTAGAGGGATATATTCAAAAAAGATTTGCTGCTCTTCTTTTTTGTGAAACAGGGGATCTACTTTGCAGCCAGATCATGCTTCCTGTTGGAAACCCCTGGTGTCTGGCACAGCTCTGTCCTCTCCGCCAGCTCTGCAGGAGTGTGGCTGGAGGTATTACATGTCACAGGTACACGAGGCATGCAGGCTGGCATCATTGTGCACAGCTTTGTGGCCAGCAGTGCTCAGTTTGTGTGTATGCTGACCCCCATAGTGAACTGAGATGCTAGCCACTTTTAAAATATCTCATAAAGCATAAGGCACAGCTATGGCAAATGTTTACTGCAAGTCACTCCTAATACTAGTTAGAGGTTTGTGGAAATCCAGCCCATGGTAATGAAGACAGTAAGCAAAAATTCCCCAGCTCTCCCCAACATCCATAGTCTTAAGCTTCAATTAAAGTATGGCAACTGCCAACAGTTATCACTGAATGAAGGTGATTATATATACAGTAGGTGATACTACACTATGCTATATCACGCTACATGTACTGTAAGGTGTTAGTTGTCACAGACAGAACAGTGATTGTACAAATGTTTTAAAATATAGTTTCACTCCTCACTCTTGTACATATTCATGCTGATGACGATTTTCAAGTGGGATCATTTGTAATTTTTTTTTGTAAGTTTACTTCACTTTTTTAATAGAAAAAAACTGACTACAGTTGTCAGAGAATACAAACTACATGCATACAACAGGTATTTGCTAGCAGTGTACACTACAGGTTGTTGATATTTAATAATGATCGGTATTAATGTTGTTCTAATGAACAATATGAGGAATAATGTATTGGCACCCATACACAACAAGCCTGTTTTTTCATTGAGGGGTTGAGATACCAGTGTTTACAGTGGAATTAGCATCCTTTACTTTATGAGGCATGGGGGAAGGGGATGGATGCTACCAGAGGGTAGTAAGATGGGGGCTGCTACACTCATGACTGTCAAGGATTAGGAAAGAGTGGGGGATGTATGGTAGTGATTGGGATGGATGGGTGGGCAAAGGGCTATTCATTAATTTATATTACCACTAATTATATTACTGCTTCAATTTGCAAACTTCACCCGGACTGGGGGGGGGTAAGGGGGTTGAGTGCCAGAGCATAGTGGGAGTGGGTACATACTGTAATTCTAAAGGATCAGTGTGTGTTGGGAGTGAGTGGAAACAGTATTTTATGGTAGACAGGAAGTAGGTTTTTCATGTTCAAAAGTTTTTTAAAAAAAAGGAAAGACAACAATGCATAGTTTATGCCAGCAAAGTGCTCTTGTACTTCACCCTGTGAAAACAATGCATAGCACTGGTAGTGGAGCCAGGGGATTGAGTGGTCAGGAGAAGACCCCTCACTTTTGTAGCCGAAGGGTCAGACAATGAATTTTGACCCCACTTGTTTCAATCAGTGGAGTAGCATTGAAATGAGACAGGTGGGATTTCTCCAATGACAGCAGGGAGGCTACTTTTAAACCTTTTGATACTCAGCATATATTGAAAATCCAAGCAACCAAATGTACACTTTTTGGAAAAACTCTATATAATAATGGAATATTCTGTTTTACTATTGCATGAGTTGCACTTTATAGTTTTTTTTTGGGGCTTCCTTTCTCCTCTCAAACCTCTTCAAAAGCTACAATTCACTGACCCTGTTCTGTTTTGATTATCATGAAAAACCAATGCATTTCTGTTGATAAATCATGGATTATTTATCAAAATGTGTGGATTGCCAGCCTGGTGGCACTGAAGGTTGAGGCACTGGATGCCTTACCTTGCGGCACATCAGCAACCTGAGCTCGGGAATGAGCCCGGGTCATCGAAAGTTGGCAGTGGGGGGGGGAGGGTGGAGCTGGGTAGGGATGCCAGCAGGTAGGCTGTCCTCTCTGGGGGGGTGATGCGGCATCCCTTGGCCAATGGTGGCCCCTAGTGGAGGCTAGGGGTGGCACGGGCTTAGAGGGTGCCGGGTGCTAGGCCATGGGTTGGGGGAAAGGGGTCATGACTGGGGCTGTAGGTGCATGCGTGCCTCCACGCGCATGCGCTCCCGCTCCTGGGGCCTCTGGGAGAAAAATTTGGAAGAAGAAAATGCCGGCAGCAGGATGATGACTGACTCCTCACAGAGGTTGGTTGGATGGGGGGCTGACCGGAGGACCGGAGGAGCATAAAGAAATATAAAAAAAAAAATGTGTGGATTATTCAGGATTATAAAAAGCTAGGTAGGCTGACTGAAGAATATTCAAGAATGCAATTGCTTTCTCAGCACCCATGGACTAAGGTGTTCTATGCAGTTCTGACCACACACACACACACACACACACACACACTTTTGGTATGCTCCTCCACTAGTGATTCATAGTGTATTTTGCCAACCCAACGCTTACTTTTCTCCAGCAAAGTGCTACTGTACTTCCTCCAGTGAAAACAAAGCATAGTGCACTTCGCCAACATTTTTGCCAGCAAAGTGTCACTACATGTAGTCTTTGGTGGGTAAAAGTTGGCACTTCGCTGGGGAAAACTACGTGATGTGTGGCCATTGGCAAAGCAAAGTTGAGAAAATGTCCTGAAGTTCTTTTCGTACCAAAATTCCCTGACTATGCTGATCCCTAAGTTCACCACTCAGTGAACTGTTGGAGAAAATCATTTCAACTCAGATGAATGACTACTTAAACGAATACTATTAACTAGCTAAAGCACTGCATGGAGTTAGACCTGATTATGGAACCAAAATGGCAGTAACATTTGCAGACCATGTGAGTAGGGCAATGGGCAACGAACAGTCTACTTAGTGGGAAGTGTTTGGGGACATCACAAAAACATAAAAAAAGCCTTTGATCTGGTAAATTACAAACTATTGCTGATAGTTTAAGGACTCTTGAGTATTTCAAATTCTATGGCAAAGTGGTTCGGCAGCTGTTTAACTGACAAACTGCAACAGGTCAAGATAGGGACAGCAATGCTGTCTCTGATCTTCCAGTATCAGATGGAGTGCCCCAAGATTCCACCCTTGGACAACTGCTAGCCTTTTTATTCATCAATGATCTGCTTAATTCTTGGTAACATAGCAGTTCACTGTTTTATGCTGATATCCTAATCGTTAACCACAGTTCAAATGCCATAACTGATGCTGATGACCTAATTCTTAACCATGGTTACAACTCCATAGTTGATATCACTTGCAAACTGAACTCAGATGTTTGAATTCCACAACACTGGTTACTTCAAAGTACAATGGGTTACTGCTTGATTAAAACAATGCTGTATGGGCCAAGACCTTAACTTGTCAAGATGAACTTTGACCTCTAGATTTTAGACTTAAAGGGGGGAATTCTGTAGTAGAACAAATTTATTTATTTGAAAACTGGTGATTGGGAAAGGCAAACTGAGCCAAGGCTCTTTTCCATGTGTGACTCGGGGCAAGGGAACAGAGGAGGCAAATACATAGCACAGACATAGTACGCAGTTAAATGCAGTTACACAGCATTGACACAGTTCACAGTCACAGTAAAGTGGAATAGAGTAAATGATTAAAACAGGAGTAAGTACAGTGAGAGCAAAAACAAAGAAAAGAAAACTGTGGCACTCACCACCAAAAATGGCCACAAAAGTCTGAGCTCCTTTAGTAAAACTTGATTGTGTAGCCATTTCGCTACACAATAGAGTTTTGTTAAATGAGCTCAGACTTCTATGGCCATTTTTGGTGGTGAGGTGAGTGCTATGGTTTTCCTTTACACTGAAACATAAAAACATCGAAGTTGTCAGCAGATAAGGACCACTTGGCCCACCTAGTCTGCCTTAAATTCTCTAACTATAGTGCCATCGTAGACCCCTACTTGGACTCCGGTTTACACCCCATCTTGCTTCCAAGATTCCCTTGTGTCTATCTCATGCATTCCTAAATCCTGTGACCATTGTAGCCCCCACCACATCTGCTGGAAGGCTGTTCCAAGTGCCCACCACCCTCTCTGTGAAGAAGTACTTCCTCATGTTTCCTCTGAGCCACCCCCCTCCAGCTTCATATTGTGACCCCTTATCCTTGAGCATTTTTTCTTTGGAAAATGCTCCCTTCCTGTATCTTGTTTATTCCTGTGAGATATCTGAATGCCTCTATCATATTTCCCTGTTCCCTCTTGTCTTCTAGGGAGTACATATTTAAATCCTTAAGCCTTTCTTTGTAGGGCTTTTGATGTAGGCCCTGCACCATTTTGGTTGCCCTCCTTTGTACCGCCTCCACCCTATCTATGCCCTTTTGGAGATAGGGCCTCCAGAACTGCACACAGTACTCGAGGTGGGGTCTCACCAGCGATCTATACAGGAGTATTATTACCGCCCTCTTTTTGCTGGTGATACTCCTCCTTATGCATCCCAGCATTCTGCTAGCCTTTCCCACTGCCTTGTCACACTATTTAGCTACTTTCAGGTCATCAGAAATGATAACCCCGAGGTCCCTTTCCTTTTTTGTGACTGCTGACACTTCCCCATGAGCTGTATATTGCCCTCGGGTTTTTGTGCCCTTAGTGCATAATTTTGCACTTTTTTTGTGATGAATCTCAGCTGCCAAACTTGTTACCATTCTTCTAACTTCTTTAGATCCTCCTCATTCTTTAACCCCCACAGCTTGTCTACTTTGTTGCAGATTTTTATGTCATTCACAGACAGGCATACCTTTCCTTCCAGTCCTTCTGCTATATTGTAAATAAAGTCATTGAAGAGGTCTGGGCCTAATACTTACCCCTGCAGCACCCCACTAGCTACCTTGCCTTGCCCAGAGTGTACCCCATTTACCACCTTTCTTTGGCTCCTACCACTAAGCCAACACTCCACCCATGTTAACTATTTTAAGACCTACTCCCAGGCTACTCAGTTTCAAGTCAAGAGATTTTGTTGCTCGGCAATTTGCCATTACAGTGTATACAAATAAAGGATTCCATACAATGATACAATATAAAAAGAACAAATCAAAAAATACACAGAAATAAATCACAAAAACATTTTCAGGCATCACATATTTAACATTGCCCTGCTTTAAAAATATCATAAAGTTGTTCCATAAGATGTGATTAATCATCTGTACTTTCCTATTAATCGTGGTCTTTAAATATACAGTATAATTTCTACTATCATTAGCTCCACTAAAACCTTTATGAGCTACTGCACATTCTAGATCTTAAGACCTTGCAAAGTAATATAGAAATTTTCATTAGTTTCAAATACCTTATAAAATACTTCTCAAAATCATCACTGAATAGAATGACATAGAGGGCCTTTTGATAATTACTTTTCTGTATCATCTTTTAATTAATGCAGTGAATCTCCACAAAACTGTTATAATGGACTAATTAAGAATCTTGTCCTTAGCATTAGGCCCTCACTTTAATTTGCAGGTGCAGGCCAAAGTTAAAATATTAACTCCTTAAATATATTATAAATTCAAAATAAAAATTATATTGACAAAATATGTAACAAGTATAACATATAAAACTGACACAAAAACTTTCTATTCATAGACTTTTAATGGAAAATGCATCTCTCCCTCTCTCTCTCTCTCTCTTTAATGCAATATTCAGAGAGATAAGGAGAGAGGTATTTTATTCATCAGTGCAAACAGACTCTTTGCCACTGCTCTGAATTTTATGGAAATATTAAAGGCCTAAAGTCACCTAAACTGGGATCCCAGAGGTCCAATGCCAGTAAACTGTCCCTTGAATTAGCTCGTTTAGCAGCTGCACAAAGATTAATTTTTATGTATTTTATTGTCGCTAGGGGTTCAAAGTCATAGATTCTGCCCTAATTACAGAGGCAAACAAATTTGGCTCCAAGAAAGGAGTTCTAAAAAGTAACACAATATTTTGGCTTCACAAAGATAATTTAGCACGGACACAGTACGCAGTTAAATGCAGTTACATAGCACTGACACAGTTCATAGTCACAGTAAAGTGCTATAGAGTACATGATTAAAACAGGAGTAAGTACAGTAAGAGTAATAGCAAAGAAAAGAAAACCATGGCACTCATCACCAAGAATGGCCACAAAAAGTCTGAGCACATTTAGTAAAATGTTATTATGTAGTCATTTCGCTACACAATAAAGTTTCGCTAAATGAGCTCGGACTTCTATGGCCATTTTTGGTGGTGAGTGCCATGGTTTTCTTTTACATTGAAACATAGAAACATAGAAGTTGTCGGAAGATAAGGATCACTTGGTCCACCTAGCACCACCCTACCTCACAACTTTTGCCACATCCACCCCACCCATTCTGTATACTCCCTCACTCCCAACCCACCCTCTAGCTCTCTTACCACTATCCTCCTACTATCATCTCCTCTCATGCAACCCAGTAGGGTGCCCTCACTTTGACTCAGGCAAATTACTTGCTGCCTACGATCCTAAATTTGGTGTGTTCACTATAGGAACTCTGTCTAAAAATGTGCTACTGTATCTTACTGTTACCCCCGTCTAAAACATGTACTACTGTTTTGCTGTACCTTTGTCCTCATAACCGGCGTGGAACCCATAAATGAGGGACCTCTCACAGGTGTAATCCAAGAACTCAATAAAAAAATGAAATAAAAAATGTGGTTAGTCAGCGAGGGCTAGGCTCCATCGAAAGGAGTCCCCACCAAATGAAGCCAAAAACTGGGCAGAATACCGCAATCTCCTGATAAATGAAGTGCTTCACTCACTTAAATAAGTTCTTGCAGCACAGGGAAATGGATCTAATAAAAATTTAGGCTCCATATAAAAGGAGCAATCACCTCTTGAGGGAACTGTTCCCCATTTCCATACCCTATTGTCCGACGAGACAGTTTCTCCATAGAACCAGTCACTGAAATCACTGGGAAAAACATCCTGCTGTAAAAATATCAAGGTATAGACTCTGTTATGAGAGTTCACAGTAAAAACAGTAAAAGACATTGAGACAGTGCCTATGTGTGCTGGCAGTACTGAATGCACACTGTGTCTGCCTGCTAGCATAAGTGCATTTGTAAGAGTGTATTTTAAACCTGTAAACATAATTTTCTAGGCTGCATACCTGCTCTTTCCTCTCTGCAACTGTTGATTTTTTCTCTTTCCCTAGCTGCCTCGCCTGTCTAACAACCCCCACTTTCCATCTCTACCTTCAGTACCTCTCCATCTTATCTCTCCCCCCTCATCCCTGCTGTACTGCCATAGTATTTTATTTCACATTTGTCCTTTGTGTCGAACCTGGCGCCATAGCTTAGACACCCTCCACACCTAACCTTCCCCTCTGCTAATCTACGCCCACCGTTTCTCACCTCTTTAACTACTGCAATTACCTTAACCTGTGTCTCTCTCCTTAATCTTAGCTAGTCCTTTGTCTCTGCTTGCAAAAATTGCTTAATCCTTGTCCCCGTCTCCTTTCTCTTTCAGAAGTTCACCGCCACCCTCCCAAGACTCTTGCCCTGGTGGTCGCTCACCTCCTCGACAGCATCCTGCCTGACCGGGCTCACCAGCCAGTGGCACCAATGGCCGCACACATCCCCTTGGCCACAGGTACAAAACTTGGCTGGGCTCTGTCCTGGACTCAAAGTCGCTTCTACGATTGGCTCCCACTTACTGCTGCTGGCCTGCCATTGGCTATAGCACTCAAAGTGCTTAATTTACTGTCATTTCTCCTGCCCCCAGCCTTTATTAAATGCTCCTCCCTTGCCTCAAACCCTGCCTCCTGTAGATATGGTTACACCCTCACTTAACCCATCTCTCCCTGCTTGCTTGTTTCCTCTCCTCACTCAGGTGTTCTAGATTCTGTCTGCCTCTGCTTATTTCTATCTATATCACAGCATGGTGAGGCCCCTGATGACCACTGGACTAACTACAATCATCTTCTACTGGCTCTCACTTGGTCTCTTGCCCTGTACCAATACAAGGGTGGATCCGAGTCTAAATGACTTCACCTTCTCCAACATGATTGCTGCTCCTTGCAGCCAGCCTGACCTTACCCCATTGATCCTCCCGAGTGTTCCTAATGTACCATGCAGTGTTACCATTGGCTAAACAACTAAGCTATCTAGGTTACCAGCCCCACCCATTTGTTCATCGCAAACTCTGGTACCTGCTGCTCCTTACTTTATTATTGTCAGAAGACACAGAAAAGAATCGTGGCCCTCTGACACTACCTGGTGGTACAAATGGTGATTGATCCAGTTTAAAGGGACTACATATTATAAAAGACAAAGAACCTCTGTGCATAAACACTGAGGCAAGGGTTACCCCAAAGGGCATTTGGCTGGGAAGCCAAGTTTCAAGAAAATACAAAGTCACACATGCCCCCACAATGCAAAGCATCATGGGCTACATATGCAAATCACCACAGAATGTTATGCTGGTCCAACTTTAAGCAGAATTGCATGGTGCCGGAAGGCCTCTCACACAGTTTGCAAAGGGTGCTAACAGAAGACATAGAACACGTGTTTTATCCTACCAGGACTCATCAGTATGCCTCGTCTGTTTAACACCCCAGTGGACTGGACCAGCTACCCCTAAGGCAGTGTGCCTGGGATATATTGTGGTGAACCCATTAAAATAAAAAAACATTTAAAAGACAAAGAACCACAATATACTGTGTGAGAGTGCTTTCGGCACCATGCAATTCTGCTTAAAGTTGGACCAGCATAACATTCTGTGGTGATTTGCATATGTAGCGCATGATGCGTTGCATTGTGGGGGCATGTGTGACTTTGTATTTTCTTGAAACTTGGCTTCCCAGCCAAATGCCCTTTGGGGTAACCCTTGCCTCAGTGTTTACGCACAGAGGTTCTTTGTCTTTTAAATGTTTTTTTATTTTAATGGGTTCACCACAATATATCCCAGGCACACTGCCTTAGGGGTAGCTGGTCCAGTGCACTGGGGTGTTAAACAGACGAGGCATACTGATGAGTCCTGGTAGGACAAAACACGTGTCTATGTCTTCTGTTAGCACCCTTTGCAAACTGTGTGAGAGGCCTTTTGGCACCATGCAATTCTGCTTAAAGTTGGACCAGCATAACATTCTGTGATGATTTGCATATGTAGCCCATGATGCTTTGCATTGTGGGGGCATGTGTGACTACATATTATACATCTCAACATCAGAAGCCTGCTCAAAGCTAGAAGCCTTCTTGGCTCTACGTCATCCTGATGTCCTTTGCCTATCCAAGACCTGGCTCAAGCCTACCATCCTTGATACTGCGTGCTCACTAACTAACTAACTACAGCATTATTAGGAAGGGCAGATCATCCTCTAAATGGGATGGGGGAGTTGCAATCTATTATAAGTCCCATCTAAATCTCTCACTAGCCTCTACCCCCACCATGCAGTCATGTGAATCCATCCACACTGTTCTCCTACTAGGTTCAAAAAAGTTGCACATAACATCCTCTGTATCTGGAGTTCCTGTGCAGCCCCGTCCCCCCACCACACTTAATTACTTTCCATGACTATGCCATTTTAAACCACACTCTCTTCCTTAACGAAGTCTCCTCCATTGACTGGACCTGCCTCTATCAAACCCCTGATACTCAGGCTGCTCTTGACTGCTTTGTCAAAAGGTTTGTAACCCTTCAAGATAAACACACTCCCCTCACCACACGGCTTTAAAAAGTCTGGCCTCCTGTCAGACCTAGACACCTATAGAGCACTATGGAATAACTGCAAGAAGCAAATCAGGCTAGCCAAGAGCTCATATTGGAGGGGACTCCTGCTGGATGCATCTGGGGACTCAAAAAAGGTTCTGGGCTGACATCAAAACCTTGCTTGGCTCTAAGCAATGTCCCACAAATAATGAGATGGTCCTAAATGGTATCCACTGCAATAATCCCTCCACCATTGCAAATGCTTTTACTGCCCAGTTCTCAGACCTTTCTTTTTTTTTTTTTTTTTTTGCGGTGTTGTTTCTCCTGGGGCCACCAGTCGGCCAATCTGTCTTCGCATCCCTTTCTCCAGCCGCCGTCTGACCCATACCAGTCTCCTTAGAGGGTGACCACCTAATTGCCCCACGGCTTACCCCCCATGGCAGGGTGGCCAACTCCACCACCTAGTATGGATCCACACACAGTGATCCCCTCCTGGAGCCGGCACAGGTGCTCACAGACGGCCATCAAGCTGCTGCAACTGGATGTTCTCTTTTTCCGCTTTTCTCCCCTGCGGGCTCATGGTGTGCAATGATGCCAGTGACTGGGTGCCCACAGGCTCTCCCGTGTGTGCCCTTGTCAAGCATCTGCCACGTCCTGCCCCCATGGTGTGTGGCTCCGTGCTGCCGAGCCCCAGCCTCCGCTAGGGGTCAGGCAAGCACCGGCCGCAGGAAATCCCCCTTCCCAGAGATGGAGAGCAGTCCATCGGACGATCAATCCATCTCCTCCCTGCCGACCCACAGCAACCTGTGCTCGTTCCCAAACACGGGTCGCCGGTGTGGTGCGAGGTGTGGTGCCCAACACCTCAACCCTCAGCACCACCGGGCCGTCTAGACCTTTCTAACTTCATTGCAGCTTTCCCTGTGTCTCCTCCCATGACCAGCTCTGCAGAAGGAAACATATCACCTAAACACCCCTGTTCCATTTCAAAGTCACCTCCAGATCTGAAGTGCTCAAACATTTAGACACTATCTCAGACAACACTAGCATTGGGTCTGATGACCTCGAGCCAAAGCTTCTAAAACCGGCTGCTCCCTTCATTGAGGCCCCGCTGGCCAGAATTTTCACTCTGTCTCTATGCCAGGGACATATCCCAGACATCTGGAAAATCACCAGAGTTACTCCTATTTTTAAGAAGGATGACAAGAAAGATATCTCTATCTATCGCCCAGTTGCTATACTATTGGTGCTGAGCAAAATCTTTGAAAAGATTGTAGCCTCCAAACTCATTGACTTCCTCTCTAAATTCAGTCTGCTCTCACCGTATCAGCATGGTTTCCACAAAGGGCATAGCACCTCCACTGCCTTGCTCCAACTCACAAATGACATCCTTAAGGCTATGTACACTGGTCTTCTTACTGGGGCCATATATATTGATCTCACAAAAGCCTTTGACCTGGTTGACTACCCTCTTCTACTAATGAATCTCACATCCGTTGGCCTCTTGCAAAACTCAGTTGCTTGGATAAATAGCTACGTATCAAATCAGTATCAAGTTGTCAAATTTAACTCTGCAGAATCTGGTAAATCCACTATCAAAGTTGGTGTTCCCCAGGGCTCAATCCTGGGGCCTCTTATCTTTTCTGTTTTCATAAACCAGATCAACCTAAACATCCCTCCTTGCTCGTCCATCCTCTACATGGATGATCTTGTCTTGTACTCTAGTTCCAGTACTGTACAGGACATAAACCTCAAACTATCTTCCACTTTTCTCCAGATCCAATCCTGGCTCACAAGAAATAAACTTCTTAATGTCTCCAAAACTCAGGCTATGCTCTTGGCTCGGCTGTCAAACTGAAAAACTGTTGTGGTCAACTAAGGATACCCAGTCTAGCTGGCTCTTTCTTGAACACTGTGAGCACATTTAAATACCTAGGAGTCCTACTCGATGAAACCTTGGACTTCGACCAGCACATCCAAGCCACCTGCAAATTGGTAAACATCAAACTCGGGATTGCCTATAAAACATGGCATGCACTTACTCCCCCTGCCAGAATGGCCATTGCGAGGGACGTTCTATTACCATCTCTTGCTTATGGCGCACTCACCTACATCAATACCTCCAAGGCCACGCTTCACAAATGGGAACCACCTACAATAACATCTGCCGATATGCCTCTGCTTCCCCTCGGTTAAAGCGCCACTGCCTACTCTATGCCGATCTAAACTGGCTCTCACCCTCAGCCCATCGGCTCCTCTCATTTTTCTCCCTGATGGACAAAATAATCACCTCACCATCACTTAGTGCCCTCCTTATGCCCCTGGCCTCCACACATGGCCTACAGTCCTCTGAGCAAGCCCTGCTACATGTGTCCAGGTGTAAAACCTCAAGGGTGTTTCTGCCTTCTACCATGAGGCCCTGAAAATCCTAAATTCCTTACCTCTAGATATTCATCTTGCACTCACACACACTATTTTCAAACACAAGCTTCGAACCTACCTTGTTAACCCTGAACCTTGCACTTGTTTCAGACCTCCTTAGTTGACCCAAAAAACCCTCAACTCAAACCCTGGCATTTTAACATCTCCCTCTCTGAAGTATCCTGCCTCTCTCCTCTCCTTTACTTAGTTCTCCCCTCCACCACCTGTTTCACATTCCTCTTTTTTATTTTTCACCCCTTGTTTTGAAACCTACACCTCACCATTGTTTTATGATGTCAATCCTTTCAAAAACTGATTTCTATGCTACTTGCTTGCCCTACACTGGCAGGTTCTGAGATTATAGTGATACATTTAGTACAGTACTACAAAACGGAATAAAGCACTTAATGGCTTCTTTTATGCTGTCACTGTCTGTAATTGCATTGTACTACTGATTTTTCCCTCCCTACAATTTGTTTTTGTATTCTATGTCCCTTAACTAATCTGTTTAATTTGTACACCACACATTTGTTTTTCTGACTTGGTATGCTTACTGTATTGTTGCTACAAACTGAAATGTACTGTCCTGATTGTAACTTGTTACCTCCCTGGTCGTGTCTGAAAATAGTCACTACTTTATGTCTAGTACACCTACCTGGTAAACAAAAACTAAATAAATAAATAAAATAAAAATGGGTGTTTTCAGCACATACAGTGCTTCAACCAGGCACTCTGTTTGCCTTGCAAAGAGTTCCCATGTCCTCTGTTTGATATAACAGAGAATCACAGATAATCACCAGCAGTCCTCTTTTTACACTAACCCAAGGAGCTCCACTGACACCTGGGGGAAGAAACTGCTCACCATTGTAGGCATAACAGTGCAACAAAAATTAGTGTGACACCCAAACGAAAGGCAATTCCAGTGAAGAAAAGCCATCATAAACAAAGAAAAAAAATCGCCATTCTGTTGTAGGTGTACTTTGAGCAACAAAACAAATGACCTTTATGGAAAAATTCACAAAGACACCATGAGAAACATAACATGATGGGGAGCGGAGCAGCATCTCAACCATCTTGCCACTCCACCCCTCTAATGTAGGGGATTAATGAAGTTCTACCCCTTGGCTACTCAGTTTGTTTACCGGCCTTCAATGTTGAATGGTGTCGAAGGCCTTGCTGAAATCCAGATAGGCCACGTCAACTGCCCCTCCCTTCTCCCCTTCCTTGTTACCCAGTCAAAGAACTTTATCAGGTTTGTCTGGCATGACCTTCCCCCTGTGAATCCATGTTGCCTTGGATCCTGTAGACTGCTGGTAATAAGGTATTCTCCAGTCCTTTCCTTCAGTAGTGATTCCATTACTTTGCCAACTACCGAAGTCAGGCTGACCGACCTGTCATTTCCCACCTTCTCCCTATTTCCAAGTTTGTAGAGTGGTAGTACATCTGTCCTCCTCCATTCCCCAGGTACCTTACCTGTTTCTAATGACAGGTTGAACAGGGCTGTCAGAGGTGCAGCCAGCTCCACCCTGAGGTCCCTCAGCAACCTGGGTACACCACGTCAGGAGCCATTGCCTTATCTACATTTAACTTTGACAACTCCTTTAAGACTCTTTCCACTGTGAAAGGGCTAGTGTCCACCTCCTGACCCTTTATGCCCTTGTCTTGTAACAAAGGCCCATTTCCTAACTTCTCCTCTGAACAGAAGTATTTGTTCAATATGTCTGCTTTTTGGTGGTCCTCTTCTACAGAAACCCCCCTTTACCTTTCAGTCTTACTATCCCGCCCTTGGACTTTTTCTTTTCATTAATGTATCTAAAAAAAGTTGTATCCCCTTTTTTACTGATTTGGTTACATTTTCCTCTGTTTTCGCTTGTACACTCCTAACTGCCTTCCCTGCCTCCCTTTTTTTTGTTCTGGTAAAGAACAGTTACATAAGAGGCTACCATAGCAGTAGATCTTTGAGGGAATCTGGGTCATCAGCACACATCTATGGAACTTAGCCATCAGGCACTAAGATCCCACAGAAGCTTTTCTGCAGTAGTCTAGTAGGGTCCACCCATGCCAATGTCAGGCTCCAATATCACAGCCCTATATAAGTGTGGGTGGCCCTGCTCCCTCCTCAGTTCTTTGCCTAGCCAGAGGCCATGAGATAAAGGAGTCCCAGCAGGGAACCAAGGAGAGAGAGAGAGAGAGAGAGAGAGAGAACAGCCGAGCTGTAGAGAGACAAAGGGGGGGGTGGAGGGAGGGAGGGACGGCATGACCTGATGACAGAGATTCCCTCAAAGATCTACTGTTTTGGTACGTTCTTACATAACTGTTCTATATTTGGGGATATCTGTCATCAGGTCACACCTATGGAATGAGTTCCAAGCAGTGCTAAGCGCAAGACAGTCTAGGTGGAAGGAGGCCAGAGGCCTAAGAGAGAAGAAGGCCCTGAAGCACAGTTAGGCCCAAACCTGCCCTTCTTCTGGAGGCAATATCCAGACTGTAGTGCTTGGTGAAAGTATGGACAGTACTCCAAGCAGCAACAGCTGATGCATTCCTGAGACAGGCAACAGAAGTGGTCATACCTCTGGCTGAATGGCCATGAACCACACCAGGAAGTTCCTTACTCTACTTCCTATAACAAAAAATAATACGTTGGCCAACCACTTGAACAAGCACTGTTTAGATACTGGAGCACCCTCTCTGCCAGGGGCAAAAGAAAAGAAACAAACAACTGAGAAGACTTTCGCAGTCCTTAATACAGTATGCATAGTACCTACGAATTGTGTTCACATGTAAAGTATGGAGCAATGCTTCCTCTGGATTGGCATGCTCTGGATAATAAACAGGCAGGTGGATAGATTGATTTAAAGTAAACTCAGACACCACCTTAAGAAAAAACTTAGGATTAGTACACAAAGAGATCCTATCTTTGTGGAAAATCAAATAAGGCTGCTCACACATGACAGCCTGTAGCTTTGAAATTCTTTGAGCAAAAGTAATGGCAACTAAAAATAATGCTTTCCACAACAGGAAGCGTAGCTCACAAGACATGGCTGGCTCAAAAGGAGGCAGGGTCAACTTCTCTAGAATGAAATTCAGGTCCCAAACTGGAACCAGATTACAGAGAGGAGGCTTCAAGTGGAGAATGCCTCACAGAAAAGTACAAGCCACATCCAGCTGTGTCACAATACGGCCATCAATAGGCGCATGACAGGCTGATAAAGCTGACAGGTACACTGTAATAGAGGAGTATTTCAAGCCTGCATCAGACAAGGTCAGGAGATACTCCAGAACCTGGTTCACCAGACAAGTGATAGGGTCCAGGCAATGAGAAGCGGCCCAGATAGCAAACCACTTCCTCTTCATAGAGTAAGTGGCCCTGGTGGAAGGTTTTCTGGCAGCCACCAAGACATCAGCCACCTTCTAAGACACCCAAAACTGAGCAATGGCTATGTCCTCAGGAGCCTTGCATGCAGGTGTAAGGATCTGAGTCTGTCAGCCAAGGCATTCTGGGCACCTGGCACATGAATGGCTGACAGCTCTAGACCGTGATCTAGAGCCCAGCACAAGATCCTCTTGGCCTCCCGGCACAGGGGATAGGAGTAGTTCCCAGCCTTGGTTGCTGATGTAATAGATCACACTGAGGTTGTCCGATTGAAACCAACAGTGGGCCTGGAGAGAAACGGTTCTGGAAGGCCTACAAGGCATACAGAACTACCCTAATTTCTAGGATGTTTATGTGGCGGTGGATGTCCCACTTTGACCATGTCCCCTGGGTCTGATAAGGACCCAGGTGCACTCCTGAACCCAGACCTGAGGCATCCTGGTGAGGACTTGGTGAGGGGTGGGGATAAGAAAGGGAACCCCTTTCAGGAGATTATCTGGGGTTACCCACCACTGAAAGACCTTGAGTACCGGGGAGGAGAAAAAGATCAGCTGTTTCAGATCATCAGAACGTTGATCACACTGGACCCTGAGGGTCCACTGTAGGATCCTCATGTGCAACCTGATCAAAGGAGCTGTCACAATGGCTGCAGCCATTAAGTCCAGCAGCCTCAAGAACAGCCTGGCTGGGACATATCGGCACTGAGCCACAGCCTGGGCCTAAGCTATAAGGCAGTCCACCCTGTCTTGTGGTAGGAAGGTCTTGCTCTGAGTAGAATCCAAAGTGGTCCTTATGTACTGCAGCCGCTAGGATGGGGTCAACACAGACTTGGGCAAATTGACAGCGATGACCAAGGACTAGAACAACTGCAGGTTATGTTCCAGAGGCAGCAACAGTAGGTTCCTGGACTGGGCTTTCAGTAACCAGTCATCCAGATATGGGAACACATCAAGGACATTGCATCATAGGGCCGCTGGCACAGCTGCTAAGCACTTGGTAAATACCCATGGTGCAAAGGATAAGCCAAAGGGCAACACTCTGAACTGATAATGTTCCTCCTGGAAAAGGAACTGTAATTATTGCCTGTGAGGGGGGCAAACCATGATGCGCAGATAGGTGTCTTTTAAGTCCAAGGAGCACAGCTAGTCTCCTTGCTTCAGCAGAGGAAGGAGGCCATGTAGAGTTACCATCCAAAACTTTCTGTAGTGGATATAAAAGTTCAATTCCTTGAGGTCTAGAATGGGCCGGAAGTCCCTGGTTCTTTTGGGAACCAGGAAGAGCCAGGAGTAGAACCCTTTGTTCCTCTGCCACCTGGGCACTGGTTCTATGGTCCTTTTGCATAGTAAGGTGAGCACCCCCTCTCTCAGCACCGTTGTGTGGTCCGGAGGATAAGAGGTGGGAACTGGTGGAACATCTGGAGGCTGTTCTAGAAGTTCTAGGGCATGGCCTTGTTTGATTATCTGCAAGATCCAAATGTCTGTGGTAATGGTTCTCCACTGAGACAGATGGAGGGAGAACCGACCTATAACCACCACCTCCTGGCTTGGAACAAGAGGAAGGAGGTCTGGCAAGGAGTCATGCTGAGCCAGATCTAGCAGCCAGGGCTGCTCCTCCTCCTCTGGGGTGCTTAGAAGAACCAGTGGAGGAGGAGGGGCAGGCAGAGCAGAGCTTGCCCTACGTTTGCCCTGGAGCCAGGCTTGTGAGAGGCCTTATGAAAGGTGGGCCTCAGACTATGCCTGAGCTAGGTATGATAAAGTGAGTGGACAGATCTAATATCCCTGCCAGGGGCCTGCAGGTTATTAATGATATTCTGTACATCAGTTCTGTAAAGCTTGTGACCCACAAAAGAGGCACATGTTTTGCTGGACATCAACTGCAAAACCAGAGACTGTAAGCCAGGAGTACCGTGAAAGGCAGATGCCAGTGGCAGCTTCCCTGGCTGCAGTATCAGTAATATCATAGGTGGCTCTGAGGAGATGTTTACTAACATCTTCAGAGGCCTGGAGGACTTTGAGAAGCTCTTGTCTCTGGGAACCCTCAGGAAGCGCCTGAGCCTGCCAGAGGGTGTTCTGGTACTTAATCAAAAGAGCCAATAGTTGCCAATTCTGAGGCCTAGAGTGACATAGACAAAAGTCCTCTTGCCCCAGAGGCCCAGCCTCCTGAATTTCCGGTCAGGGGGAAGGAACTAAGGTGCTTGGGTGCCTTAGACCTGTCATGAGCGGCCTTAATTACCACTGAGCTGGTTTCTGGCTCGATAGCATAAAAAGGCAGCCCCTGAGGTGCCTGGTAAAGCTTATCACCTTTTTTGGGCATGGTTGGTACCAGGTTGGGCCTGTGCCAGGCAGCAGTGCCAGCATCATTCAGTGCTGGAAGCAGAGGAGGAATAACTTTGGGTGGAGATTCTGGGATCTCCAAGAAGTCCACCAGGTTCCTCCTTGTGATATCCTCTTCCTCAGTCTGGAATCCCTTAGTGAAGGAAAGCTGTTTCATAATGTTGAAGAAAGAGGGGTCCTCTGGGCGGACCTTGGGGTATGTTTGACCAAGTTCTAACTCCTGAAGGAGACAGTAGACCTGTCAGGGGAGTCAACCTTATTGTCTTCCTCCTTTTCCTCTTCCTCAGGGAGGATGAGATCAGGGTGGTATTCTTCATCTATGTCGGCCTGTTCTGAAGTAGGGACCGATGGCCTGGAAACCTCTAGATGGTGCAGGGCAGATGGTTCGAACTGGTGTCGATACTGAGGAAGCACTTGATGGCACAAGCAATGAAGGCCCAGGTCGTGGAACAAGCTGTTGTATATGAGCCGAGGTAATGGAGGAAAGGACAGCATTAAGGTCAGTGGTAGAATAGCGAACTGTCATCAACACAGATACAGACAGAGAGGGCTCAGAGCCCAGTTCTGATGAACTACCGCTAGCCAAAGTAAAGATGGTGGGGCCCAGAGCCTATGGACCTTGAGATTCAAGAGGTCTCAATGGCAGGGCTTGGGCCGATGACCCAGGGGTTGGCAGCCCCTCTGCAGCCCTGACAAGGCTAGGAGAACTCTCCTTTGTGGGGGCCTGATAGGAGCAGTAGGCCTGAATGGAGTGATGCATTGATGCCAAAGCAGTTGACGGAGCAATCCCAGGAGAAGAAAAGGAGTCCGGTCCTTATCCCACCAAGAATGTTACCCCAAGGACTTGTCCCGGGCCTTGGTGGCCTGAAAGCCCAAAAAGTATGCTGGTGATTGGGTGGGGGGGGGGCCCTGCAGACCCCTGCTCTCCACTGGCTGCCTGTTGCTCCATGAGGAACTTCTGCAGGGCTTTCTTGCATTGGTCCTGGATGGTGAGGTTGAACTTCAGACAGAGTTCACAGGTGACAGCATTGTGACCAGACCCAAGACAGCAGACACAGAGTTCATGGTCATCGGTTGAAGAAATCTTCTTTCCATGGAGGCAGCGATGGAAAAGAGCCAATGAAGGAGTAGTTCTCGACATGCAAAGACAAAAGAAATCCCTTTAAAATAAAGTGATTCAAATTCTGTAACCAAAAAAAAAAGGAAAGCAGTTTTGGCAGTTGAACTGAGTGATGAAGCTTCCATGGAGTCCGTGTGCGAATGGTCGACGACGGGAGAGAACTGAGGAGGGAGTGGAGCTGCCTGTGCTTATATAGGGCTGTGAGGTTGGAGCCTGCCATCGGCATGGGTGACCCCACTAGACCTCTCTAGAGAACCATAGCTGTCTCTTATTTCTCTTGCCATTGCTGACCTGCTTGACACAGAGCTTAGTAGCTTTTTCCAATTCCTTCTCTTATTGCAGCCCACTGTTCTTCTACTATCCCTACTCTCCCTGCCAGGGCTTCTCTGAGGCATTCTCCCATCTTCTTAAAATTGGCCTTCCTGCAGTCCAGGACCCTCACCCTCATGTGGTTTGATTCTGGCCCTGTTCTTATATTATTTATTTTATTTATTTATTGAAATGTTTCATCAGGAAGGCACACTGAACAACAAGTTGCTCGTCTCCAGGTGCGACCGGGGGTACAATTTGATGAAGAATTAGACATACAGTTTAACATTTAACATATCTGAGACATTAAACATTCAGTTACATTTGTAACAAGACATACAGTTAAAAAATATCATAAATAATCATACAGTCGCATTTGTGACATAACATACAATTAAATATATCATACCTGTGGAATATGCATTTAATTACAAGTGGCATATCTGAGAAACATAGTACAGAAATTTAATGTAGCCTTGGAGCCAGCTCCTTGCAGGAATGGATCACAGTTAAGAGGCAGATTATTTAGCAATTGTTGAATGAATGAGTGGATGAGAACTATTGAATGTTAAATCACACCGTTCAGTGATCACTGGTCCCCAAGTGGTCCCCCACTGTGATGTCAGCAATGCTGTCCCTATTTGGGTTCCTTAATCAGTTGCCTGAGGGACACCCCCTGCAGGGAATTCAGGAGTCCCTACTCCTGGTCATTGCTGCAGTGAGGAGGCTCCAATCCACATCCAGCAGATTGAAGTCTCCCACTATTAACACCTCTCCCTTGCGAGCCATCTTATGTATTGCTTCCAACATTTCCTTAGCCGTTTTTCTCCCCTGTGATGGAGGCCTTTAGACCACCCCCATGTGAAGAACTGCCCCTTTCCTCTTCTCCAGGGTGTCCCACAGCACTTCTGCACCCTCCTGCATTTCTGTAGCTTTTATGTTGTCTTTTACATAAAGAGCCACTCCTCCACCTTTTCTTTCTATCCTGTCTTTTCTAAACAGATTATATCCTGGTATAGCCATATCCCAGTTCTGGTTTTCGTTGAACTGGTGTAACCCCCCTACAAATGGGGGTTCCTGAAAAGTCTTCTTTGAGCTTGCCTAAATGCTCACTGCCAGGCTGGTGTTTTGCATTTTAGTAGATTAAATGTATTGCTAGAGAGTGCCTGTATAGCTAGAGAGTGCCTGTATAGCCTCTGTGTACTGTCTCTTTAGGAGCTGCCTGGATTGCAGTCTTAATTAATCTAAAAGGGAGCTCTGTTAGAAGATGTGCTTGTTTACTGACCATTTGTTAGAGTAGTAATAATATTGCAGTTTGTTCTAACCCGCCTTCTTTGCAGCAAGGACTGTTCTGTTTATCTCCTCCAACTTGGCCCGGGACTGTCAGAATGGGCTAATCAGTACAGTTGGGACTCTAAATAAAATGGAGCCTGTCTACAGGGGCTTGTTGGGGTCAAAACCTGTAGGAATTGAAGTTTTTGCATTTTGGCGCCTAAAATAACCTGGAGGGGGAGCCCTTGTTGTGACTGACAGACAGATCAGCCAACTGAACCTTTTGGATCTTGGGGAAATTCCCAAGCTGCTTGCAGCTAGTTTCAGTTCTGAGTTGGGAAGTGAAGAGATAGCAGCTTGAATGATTCAAGCAGCAGCCCTGGCATAGATTCACACAGGAGAACTGTGGAAAGGCCTGAGTTTGGGCCTGCATGCCTGTCTGCTGTCCCTGAGAGGGAACTTGTGCCTTTTTCAGACTGAATCCGAACTTGGAGAGCGAAGTAAGCCACTGAATTGTGAGCTGGCTCCTACCTGAAGAAAACTGAAGATTTGCTGAATGCGATCAGCCTGTCTGAACTTTCAGCCACCTCTAAACTCCTGGATTGTGCAGAGACTCTGTAATTGTGACTGGAGAGGCTTTTGCCTGGTACAGTGGAATTTTCTTACATGTGAATATGTTGTGTGCTTATAGTGGGTCATGATTTGGTTCCCCACTGTGGTTTGAATTGTGTTCTGCTTGCTGGAAGCTGCATTAGAATTTCCTTACATGTAAATGTGATGTGTGCTGCTAGTGGGTCTTCAATTTGGTTCCCCACTGTGGTTTGAACTGTATTCTGCTCCCTGGAAGCTGCAGCCAGCCCCACAGACTGAATGCAAAATCATCTCCATTGGGCCTGGGCCTTGACACACTGGCCCAGCCCAACTACCCACTGCACAGAGAAAGCCATCAATGAGAGACCTGCCTGGGGATCAGTCCCCTGCTCAACACTTGAACAGGAATGACACCTCGGTGATTTGTGTGAGTCTCGCTTCTCTGGGCACTCCAGCTCAACAACTTGCAGTCTCGATTTCATCCTGCCTATGTCCAGTATTGGGTACCATGAGTAAACATCAGGGCAGCTCCCTGCAACAACAGCTAAATCTAAAGTGTTGTTATCTGATTGTCTGGTTGCTTTTTCTTTCATGAACTGAACCCTCCGGCTCCAGATTACAAATAGTGTGTGTTGTGCATGTTGCTTTCTTCCATCACAGGGCCCCAACCAGCTGCAACGTTCTTGACTAGCCCATCTTCTCCCTACCTGGGTACCCTCCTTTCACTTTTCTTTGTTTATGCACAGTATTACTGTCAGCATTCAGTTCCCAGTATGTCTTCCTTTGTTTTTCCCTATAATAAGAGCAAGCAGGAAAAAATCAGGCAATTCAGCCACACCTACACCGTGGCAGTAGGCAAATATAAGGGGGGTAGTCTGCAGTGGGGGACAGGAGCAGTGGGAAGGGAAAGAGCTTCAGCTAGTAACTGAGGGAAACAAGGGAAGTAGTGAAACAGAAGGAGGATGGAAGTAGGTTCCAGAGTGAAGACAGATAGGAAAAGGCTGATTGCCCAAGAGAGAAGCGGGGATGAGGAATGGCGAAAGTATGAGGATTCCTGGAGCAGAGGGAGCATGAGGCAGAGGGAGTGGGGGAGAGGAGCAAGGAGAGGTAAGAATGGAAAGACTGAAACAAGTATTTGGATATAAATGAGGCACAGTTGTTCTGGCGATGTGAAGGTAGAGGAAGAATGGATAAGGAGGAGTTGAGTGAGCAGTGTTGGGTATGGGAGTGGGAGCTGGTAGGAAAACAACATGTAACCCCCACAAATAGAGGTTCCTAAAATGGCTGCCTGGGCTTACCTGCCCCCATACCACTCTGTCTCCTTCTGCTCTCCCGGGCGCATCCAGGACTAACCTCTAATTTTTTTGTAGACCCCAGGTCTGGTGTCCAAGCATTGCAACGCAAAGTAATAATCCAGCCCTGTGGGGCTTGTATAGTCTGATTGCGATCTTCTGCTATGCTGTCTGCCCTCAGGGCAGCGGGGATCACATGGGCACGAGCGGCGCCTTTCATTTTCAACCATGCAAATTTGCGGTTATTCTGGGGAGCGTTCCGTCGGTCCCGGAATCCCCATCATCTGAGTGAGACCCGGTGACCACAGACCGGTCACTGAGATGCCGCTCCTCTTGGAATTAAGGGAGTTGTGCAAGTGTGTTCGATCAGGGCTCATTTGCATATTCATGAGCTGGAGCCCAGATCTGTTAAATATTCATAAGGGTCTGTCTGCCCTCAGGCCAGTGTGTATCTCGGCTGTGGCTGAAAAGAGAGAGAAATTTTTTTTTAACAAATAGTAACTGCTGCTGTGTGTTTGCAGGAAGTGTGACAAGAGGGAGGAAAGTATTTACAAGCGAGTGCTTTGCTCCTGGTTGCACCAGTTTCCTTGGGACTCAGAGATAAGACAGCTTGTCTGCTGCTGCATGTCAGGGAGCTAAAATATTGACAGGAGGAAGTAAGCTATTGATTAACTAGAATCTGCAGCTTATCCATCAGGTAGGGAAATGGGCAGACTAGGTGGGCCAAGCGGTTCTTATCTGCCATCAAATTCTATGTTTCTATGTTAAGGTATGTCTCTTCGTGGATGATACGAAGATCTGCAATAGAGTTGATACACCAGAGGGGGTTGAAAAATTGTGCGGGGATCTGAAAAAAACTGGAGGAATGGTCAAAGGAGTGGCAGCTGTCCTTCAATACAATGAAGTGCAAGATCATGCATGTAGGCAAAAAAAACAGGGGGTGGAATACAGAATGGATGGGCAAGTCCTACAGGAAATAAAGCTGGAAAGGGACTGTGGTATAATCATTTCATTGGACCTCAAGGGGACAAAGCAATGAGAGAGGGCAGTGGCAAGGGCCAGTAGGATGCTGGGATGCATTGGTAGGGGGATCACTAGCAGAAAGAGAGAGGTTATAATGCCCTTGTGTAGGCAGCTGGCAAGGCCTCATCTTGAGTATAGGGTCCAGTTCTGGAGGCTGTACCTCAGGAAGGATGTAGAGAGGGTGGAGAGGGTCCAGAGGAGAGCAACAAAAATTGTGAGTTGTCTCAACCAGTTGTCAAATGAAGACAGGCTGAGGGACCTTAACATGTACTCCTGGTAGCAAAGAAGGGAAAGAGGGGACATGACTGAGACCTTCAAGTACATCAGAGGTATTAACAGGGTACCTGTGAGTGACACTTTTTAACTAAAGAAACACTTGAAAACAAGAGGTCACAATATGCAGATAGAGGATGGGAGGTTTAGGGGAAATATTAGGAAATTCTTTTTCATAGAGAGGGTGGTAAACAGCTGGAACAAACCTCCGGAGGAGGTGGTGGACGCAAGGACAGTGGTGGGATTTAAGGCAGCATAAGATAGGCAAAAGGGTCTCATTGATCTGGGAATGGGGAATGGTAGCCAGTAAAGTGAGCATCTTAGGCCTAGCTTGCGCTTAATGAAACTGGTCAGACTAGGTGAGCCTGGCGGTCCTTCTCTTCCGACACATTCTATGTTTCTATGTTTCTATCTTTTCAGCCACTTTCTTTGAGAACCATAGCAAACTCAGTTTTCCCCTGTGCCTTCACTATGCCTCCCCTTAACTTATTACACTGTTCCTTCACCCCCAGGTCATCCCCACCTGCTAGTTCATCTCTGAGGCATTCAGCCATTTTTTTTAAATCTGCCCTCATGAAGTCCAGGACCCTCATCCTTGTGTGGTTTTCTTCTACTGCTGTTCTTAAGTTGAACCACACTCTATAGTGATCACTGGTCCCACCTTAACATCCGCAACACTGTCGCTCTTTTTTTTCTAATTAAGAAAACGCATTTTATTAAGTTTTGACAATTAGCAACCAGAACAAGTGAAACAAACAGCAAGCAATAAACTTCTATACCACACCATAACAAACTATAAACTACAAAAAACAAAAACACTGTCACTGTTAGTGAGCACCAGGTCCACTATTGTCCTGTCTCAAGCAGGCTGCTTGACTAGTTGCCTGAGCAATACCCCGTGCAGAGAGTCTAGGATGTCCCTGTTTCTAGCTGAAGCTGCATCTGGGAGGCTCCTGTCTACATCTGGCAGACTGAATTCTCCCACTAGCAGCACCTCCCCTTTCTGCCATTGTGCTAATGGCTTTCTCCAGTGCCTTATCCAGTTTCTCCCCATTTCAGAGGTCTGTAGATCACACCAATGTGAATAGTTGCTCTACTTCGTGTCTCCAGGGTGACCCGCATTACCTCCAACCCCTCCATTCCCCCTGGAGTCCCTGTGTTTCCATTACTTTAATACCCTCCTTTACATACAGCACCACTCTCCTCCCTTCCTTCCCACCCTATCTTTCCTGTACTGTATAGCCTAAGATAGTCATGTCCCAGTTGTGGTTTCCTGTGCACCTCGACTCAGGAATGGCTACAATATCTAGGCCTTCTTCTGCCATGATGGACTGTAAGTCCAGAATTTTATTTCCTAGACTTCTTGCATTTGCACACATAGCCTTCTGCACTTTGCTCCCACTCTGCCTGCTACCTCCCTCTTTTCCCTTTTGGCCTGCCTCCTTATCCCCTCTCTTTTTACAACTCTTGTTTCTGTCCCCCTCGTTTCCTACTACACTGCTTTTTTTCTTTATTTTGCATCCTATGAGATTTTCCTACCCTTGAGTCCTCCTTTCTCTCTGCTTCTGTCTGTTGTGGGGGGGTAGCTTATGCCTTCTTTGGACTGCAGTTCACTTCCCAGATGGATGGGTTGGCCCAGTGTGCAGTGGAAACAAATTGTCCTGCGATCTACTGTAGGAGACTAAGGTACACATTCGACCTCTGGGGTCCCACACCATGGCTGGAAGGGGGTTGGTTATGTCATGGAGGCCAGGTAATCAGATTCCAGGGGAGGTGGAGGTTGTCAGGCATTCCTGTACCCCCTTGGGCTGATCATGGTGTGGAATTTGCATTGGCTGTGAAGGCAAATGCTTGTCTAACATACAAGCTATTATTTATTTATTTGAAATTACTTCACCTGGGATAATACCATCAGATGCAGCATTTCATTTTCATGGTGGTCTCAGGGAGGACATCACCGGTCAACAGGTAAACATTGTTTAGCAGGAATAGTTACATATGGGCTAAAATACGCAAAGCAAAAACCAAACTGCAAAGATAAGTGCATCCAAACAGAAATCAGTGCATGCTAACAAAGTGGAGTCACAGCAAATAATAAGCATGGATATTGTTATGCAGCATGATCATGACCATGGAGATGAGGAATCTGGACTAAAACAAATGCAATGCGTTCTACGGTGACTGGAAAGACTTGAAAACTTGCAAGCTAGAAGCACACCTCAGCTTGGGAGAGAGTTTGTTCTGGGTGTCTGGTGCTGCAAATGCGAAGGCCATTACCAAATGTATACTTCATCCTGCAAACTGAGAAGGCAAGTGCAGTTGTTGAATGGAGTGAGTACGAACTGCTTGACTGTGTGAGCTGAACCAAGAGATACTATGGGGCTTTTCCTTGTGCGCAGCTGTGCAACAGTGAAAGCCAGTGGTAGTCATGCCAGCTTGAGGGACTTGTTCAATTAAGCTGGTCGTACAGCAGCCAATGATGGACAGACCATCCACAGGAGAGCATGAATCTGCACAACTTGTTGTACAAATGATAGAGGGTCAGTAGGGTGATTCTGTTTGCACAGTGCTGTATTATACCTCCGTAGGCGATTAAGGTAGCAGGAAATGCATGGGAGACTGCCTGCTTCCTAATGACAGCAGCACTGAGACAGAATGTAGACCTGTAGAGATTACTAAACTTGGGCTCTACAGTTGTTAAGATATGTTCAATATACCTACTGTATGTAAGTTACGCATCCTCAATAGCACTGCCATCTGATGTTAGGATTATACAGTAAGTGGATCAGCAAATCAAGTTAGCAAGTTCTGGGATCCAAACACCATAAACTTAGCTTTGCTTGCATTAAGGATCAGGCAGTTGTTGACTCACGAAGAAATTGTGTTAAAACCTGGTTGGAGTACTGAATTAACGTCTGAGATGCAGGAGGGGGACACCAATGGACTGGCCACAAATGATCATTTCAGAAATCAAGTAACATACAAATGTTCTGTTTATTGGGGAATCATATATTTGTTTGTGTTAAAATGTTGTCTATGGTCCTGGAGGATTAACAGTACCTCTTGAAATTGGGTTCATTGCATTTACAGTTTGTTGTTTCTTTTGCCTGTGGAATCGATCCTTTTGTATGAGAAAATGGTTGTTCTCCATGCAGAATGTTGTGGTCTCACAGATACATGGATTATAAAGTCCTGTTATATTAATTCAGTTTTATTTATGCAGCATAGCACAACCACCTGAGATGCAAAATCTCACCTTAAGTGAGGTCCTGCATCTGTCTAGTTTTATAACTGAGAGGACTGAAGTACAACACCAGGCAAAGTGACTTGCTTTGTGTCACATTATAAATCCTGCAAACAATCTCAGCTAATCACATTCTATGTTTCTGCAGCTCATGAGACTTCTTCTTTTGCCAAGAGTGGTGTCATGTGTGGTGTGAAGTATTCCAATAGGAAAGGCTCCAGAACGTCATGCTCCAGAACTTAGTGAACTGAATGCTTTTTTTAATTCACAAAGCAAATCTTTCCGGTACTAATAATATGTTTCTATTAATTCACAGGGCATTCAGGGTTTAAAGAGTGGCTCCGCTTGCAGCCTTCCAGTACCAGAACCACTTTTGTTTGAGGCTCTCTCACTAGGAGATTGTGCATGGAGCCACGCTAAGAGTAGCCCCTGGGCTTGTATAAACATACACTGTGAGTCAGAGGCTGTGGTAGGATTTTAACCCTCTTGTTTTACAGTTCTGCAGTCAAACCACAAGATCACTCTACCTTTAAAGTCATAAGATCCCAAGCAAACATTCATGGTGTAAATGTTTGATTTATACAAAGATGTTCAAATGGCTGAAGATAAATCATTGAATCTACAAAAAAAAAATACAAAATTAAAGGATACATGTAGCTACTACTATGTTTAGCATTTGAACGTTTGCTCTGATGGTTGCCTAGCTCATTCAGAAAAACCACAATGTCATCTTAATAATATGGCATGCATAGAGTAAGTGATGTGTTATGGTTTCATGGGGAATGTTTTTGTTTGATATAGTAAAATTTGGCACAAGTCCCTAAATTCTTTACTTAAGAACATTTCTAACTGTAACCTGCACCACTCATGATGATGAACAGTTAACCATGTTTTCTTAGCATGGACGTGCATTAGCTTCTGTTTTTGGATTGCAGTGTTCTGTTTGGGACCAAACATTCAGTTGTACGAGGTGCTGGGCACAAAAAGCAAAGCTGACAAGATGCAGTAAACAAGTAATGTTTGTTAGCCTTAACTGCAGTAAAACCTTTTCTCCCCTAGGTTTTCTTCTGGTTGGGTGCTCCCAAGATGGCTGTCACGATGGGCAAGCAGCAAGTGGGGAGTTCCCAGGGTTTGTAATGTTGTTTTTTTAGTCTCCATTTTAACTTGTAAGCTGCAAGTTGTTTGTATCTGAGTTCACTAGCTAGCAAAATGTTGTAGCTGTCTACATCCTCTTACCCCTCCTTCTTGGAAGACTGCACATAGCTCAGTGGTTCTCTCAGCAGTCTGGCAGGAAAATTGCCTAAGCTCTGTTTTAGCTGTTTTGTGGTTTCTCTGCCTATGCTAGTTTGCTACCTGCCTCCCTGCTGTCCATCTTTAATTCTGTTAGCCTGCTGTTTGAGTGGTTCTCATTGACTTTAAGACTGTTGCTGGCTCCCAGTGCTGCTCCACCATCTGTCTGTGGTGCTTTGGCTCTGATTCCAGATTTACCCAGTGAGAGGAGCTCCTACTGATTCCACTGACAGGGAAAGGGCAGTGAGTTTCCTATATCCTGTGCTGTGGGGATGGGTGTCTCTTTGGGAGCTAGCTGTGCTGGGGATGTTGTCTGTGGAAGCAATGTGGATCAGCTCTGGAGTCGGCTGTCCAGCATGGAGTTTCTGCTGGCATGGTGTATCCCAGAACTGACATTCGGGTTAAGGATGGTGAGTTTCTTCTGATTTTGTATTATCAAACTTGGGTTTTTCGATTACTTGGCCTGATACTTTTGGATCAGCATTCCTGTCTTTTACTAGCTGTGAAGCTGCTACATATGGAGACACTTTGTTTGGGTCACATTGGTCTCCTGTAGGTTGGACCTGTGCTGACTATTACACTGCTCCTTTTTAGGAGTGGGTTCTGTCATTATTTGAAAGGGTCTTCATCCTACAAAGCCATAGTTTGATTTTGCCTGATAGACTACTTGTACTGCAAGTGTTTCACTTTGGACACCTTCACAGTACTGGTTGTTGCATCTCAGACAGTGTCAGTAGTGTTGGAACTCTGCTGTGCTTCCACTCCAGCAAAGGGTGGATTTAAACTTAAGACATCAAGTGTGGCCTAGTGACTATTCCTTGACTTAGTTGTATAGGCCTTTTTGATGTACCATTAATGTGATTGTGGATGCGTGTGTGTGAGATTAGGGTTTTTGCTGTACTAATAGAGTATGTGTTTTAGTATGTGTGTGGGTCTCGGGTGGATTTAAGTCTTTGGAGAGGGTGGGATTTTTTTTTATTTAGTACGCTTTTCGGGTACCAGTCATCCGCAAGCTCAGCCCCTGACTACTCCAACCTCCACCCACCTCTGGACTTACTCAGAGCAGCAATCCACCCAGGCTTGCCACCTCTGGGTGAGGTCGTCGGGCAGGCATGGCCCCCATGAAAGACTGTACAAGGTTCTTGGTGGAAGACCTTCCAGGAGGCCTCCTTGGCTTACCTTCTGAGGCAGGGCCATGGGGCCAGGCAGCACCAGAGACTCTCGCTCAGTCCCCAGCCAAGTGTCACGGAGGGTGGCGTGGGGGCTGGAGAGAGGGGTCATCATGAATGGAGCTGGCAGCAGTTTTTGCATATGAACATATAAAGAAGCCAGCAGAAGAAGGTCATTTGGTCTATCAAGTCTGCTCATATTGCAGGTCCACAGCTTGAGCTAATGTCCCTGCCCTCCCTCCCCACTTCTTCCATCATCTCTACCCATGATCCTTACCTTCCGATAATGGACTCCCCAGAAGACATGGCTTGCAAGATGTAGTGTGCAACACATGAACATCTGGCACATCTCCCTGACAGCTCAACTCTGGCAGCTGTATTCTCCCTGGCCACTGCAAGAGGTCAAACTCCTGGAGGAGGAGAGCAGTCCTAAAGATGCTCAATCCTCCTTCCCCTGGCTGTCCCTCTAATGCCCTTAGTCTGGTCTCAAAGCTGGGTTGCCAGCATTGCAGATGGAAATTCAGCCTCTGCACCAGCGGGCCAGCCATGGTGGGATATTTTATCTAGTGTGGTTGGTCAGGTATGGTGGTCTGAGGGTCTTTTTTTAGTTTTGCTGGGGAGGGGGGTGTTGGTAATATTTTAGTTGGCATGCACCAGAACCCTCATCCCTTCCTGCCCAGGAGGGAAATATTTTCTGCTTGCCCTGCACAGATAAAATGTAATCCCTGGCTTTACTGAGGCTTTCTGTTGTGTGTGTTTGTGTGAATGGAGGTGAACATTCAGACAGCAGAATTCTGTAGAAGTTTGAATTCTGCATTCCATAATAAACCAGCATTCCAACAAAAATAAAAACCACTGTAGAATGTATGATGTAAACTGTGTAATGGTAGCATGTATGTGTTGTTTTATTTTTCTAAATATTATTTTTGATAGATTTAATATAATATACATTATTCTTTTTGTAGTTCAACATTGTATGTTTTATGTAGACAATGAGCACTATAACAGGACAGCTTTGAAAATAGAACCTTTTGGTCCTAAAGTTTTTATCCCATAAATATAAAGATTTTTACTACAAGGGACTACATTTTACCAGTTACTTTTAACACAAGAACATACCTGTTTTAAAAAGAAAATGTAGAGTTTTTAAACATTTTCTGTTTACCAATTTTTTACTGCAATAGTACAATTCAGGGTGTGTATTATGGTGATCTAACTGCACTCACAAGGGTTGAAGGCCCTCAGCCTACAGCATCATGTCTCACTATGCCTCTGGGTGGGCAGTTAGATCAGCATAATGAGTGCCCCTTCATGTCTTCTTGATTATCTGATGCATTGTTTCTCCAAATTATGTTTTTTTGCCTGGTTTGTTCCCTTTTCCTAATCCCATAAATTAAACAGAGAAACTATTTAATGCATTGAGGAAGGATAGTTCCAACATATTTTAGCACACCTTGATGTGCAGTTATAGAGCAACCAGCACCTTGTCCTATCCTATTTCTTATACATAAAAACCTGTAAAAAGCTCAGAATGCTTTACAATAAATGCAGAAACAGAAAACTGAATATGAAGGACAATTACATGAGACACATAGTTCAACACAGCGAAGTTAATTCCCTCCTAATATCAGCTAATTAGAATCCCATCTTCTTTATGTCTCCATAGAAAAAGAATGATTTCATGGCTGAATAATAGCTTATGAAGAAGTCAAATGGAATAGAAGGTTTTAAGAACTGATTGTAATTTTTGGCTGGTGCCACTCCCCTTTCTTTGATTTATACCCCTTCTTGTTCCTGTTACTCCTAAGCTGATATACAGGATCATCAAGTCCAAAAGTTAGATGCACTATACTGTGATTATGTGCTTGTGTGTTTTCCTGTTATTATGCTGATAGGCTCTGGGACCTACAGTCACTGACTTTAAATTGTTATTTATGTGCATCTTGTACAGTTTTAAATTGCCTTTTAAAGAACTATTTAATTAAAAAGTACGTTTATATAATTTACTGGTTATTTTAGTTTATTGTTGGTGTTTTAGCTTTCATATGAACACTGACGTGCTGCTCATGAATAGTACTATGTAAATGTCATTGCTGTCTACATATACTAGGCTCTATGCACTGTCACACTGTGGTCCTATGCAGAAGCAGACCCATTGTCAGAATTTTTGCAAGGAGGGGGTTCTTTTCTTGCAGTTTGTGGCTTTTTCATAAATGCTGGGGTGCACAAGGCCTCCAGATACCTAGAGGTCCTAGATGCTCAGTGCATTTTGTGGCTTATTTTAAAGCTAAATAACTCATCTCTGTGTTCACCTCCCTCTTACTCTGAGGAAAATTATTATTGTCTCTCTGGCTGCAGGTTGAATACATACAGTATATACTGTACATATTCAGTACCTGAGACTAGCAAGATGCTAATATTGTGCTGTACGTGATAAACAGAGGTTTGTTTGTTGTTTTTCTTTTTTTTTTTGCTTAACACATGTCACACAACATTCCTAAGCCTTATGCAGCCACCACAGGTTATGTACAATCATTTAAAATGGGAATAGGTAGCACCAAGAGTACCACACCTAAGCATGTGACTGCTCCTAATTTGCAGTTTGTGTGCAAAAACATTTTTTTTGCTTACTGCTTACTGCAGTTTGAGAGTATCAGGCTAATTCTGTTGACTTATGAGCTAACAATATACTATAACCAGAAATCCCAGAATCCTCTGCAGCTGAAACAAAATTAGCATGATACATTCTATACTGCAGTAAAGAGCAAGTAAAAAAAAATGTTTTTGCACACAAAATGCAAACTGTAACCAGCACTACACTTCGGTTTGGGGATCTTAGTGCTGACTGTTCCCCTTTTAAGTAGCCTTTGCTTATCACAACATCTGTGCCACAGTTCCCTAATGCAGCAAAGTAACCCACCCCCACCCTGGGCAATAGTTGGGAAATTCAGAAATAAAATGCTGAAGGGATGGGGGTATGAAATGACATGAAATTCCCAGGTCCACACTCCCTGAGACTGAGCAGATGCCAAAATCCCCAGGTAATCCCCATTTGCCCCACATTGCCAGAGGTGGGAGTGGGTGGTGAAATTGTTGCATAACACATGAGTACATTTATTTGTTCTCAGCCTTTTGTTGATTATTTATATTAGATTACTTTATACAGACAATACTACAGTGAGTTATTGCATCATCTAAAGAAACTAAGTCTGCATCCACACACACAGAATGAACCTTTGCAAATAATTATCTACACACGTAACAACTGCTGGTACATTGGTTGCTTTAGCCTTTTTCTTTAACTCACAGTTTTAATTTATATTTATAGGCCACAGTCTGAGATTGTCTTTCTCTAATAGGCAACATGGCAGAGTCAAGAGCCCAGTCAGCAAGCATCCTCCATTTAATGAGTTATAATTGTAACCCTCCTGCCCCGGGTGGGGCTTACCTAGGCTACCTCTTTGGGTGCTGCTTTTTCTGCCAGTTCTTGGTCCTGTTGTGACTCTGTTTGCTCCTGCCAGCCCCCAAATGTGTAAATCCCTTGTGGGGGGGATCACAGGAGCTAAGTAACAGTTACAAAAATCGTAGGGGAACTCGGGCATCTGTCATACAAGGAATGGCTGAAGGACCTCAACATTTACTCCCTTGAACAGAGAAGGAAAAGGGGGTACATGACTGAGACCTTCAATTATATTAAGGGTTTCAACAAGGTACCAGCAGAGGATATCTTCCAGATAAAGGAAAAATCAAAAACAAGGGGACATGATATGCAGATAGAAGTGGGGAGATTCAGGGGGAACATCAGAAAATTCTACTTTACAGAGAGGGTGGTGGATAGCTGAAACAGACTCCCAGAAGAGGTGGTGGAGGCAGGAGCTGTGGGTGGTTTCAAGACAGCATGGGACAGACACAAAGGACTGGTAGTTTCAGGGAGGGGGGCAGGCAGAAGGGAAGTCCTAGTGGTTTGCTAAGCATACTGGTCATACTGGGTGGGCCTGGTGGGCCTTTTATACTGACAAGTTCTATGTTTCTATGTTTATAAATGGTTCACTTGGTGGTTTGCTGACTCCCAGCACAGCTCGAATATGGAAGCTGGCAGGTCGATTGACTTTCAGTGTGAGCGCTGTGGAGCTCGGTAGGTGAAAGCCACACTGTTGGCTCCCTCCTCTCTCTGTGTGAGTGCCCCTGACCCTATGAGTATAAAAAGAGTAAAGGGGGTCCAGAGGCACTTGGGGGAAATGAAATTGAATGTTAAATGAGAGCACTCTTGGGCGCTATGTATTTAAAGGAGCGTACATTTCTGTAAGAGCAGCAGAGGTTGCTATAACTATGCATATTTAAGAGCTCTGCCAGCCGCCTAGGGGCACAGTGCTATGGCACTAGCAATGGGTGGGGGAAGCCCAGTTTTAAGCCCACTCTGTCCCTAGACACCAAAGCAGAGGGGCATATATCAAGTGCTGGGGACAAAAATATTTAAAATATTGTAGTTCACTGACCTATGAAGCCAGTATAGTGTTATGCTTGTGCAACTGTGTAAGTTTGGTTTTGGCTGTTCACACTCTCTATTCCAGAGGAATTACCACCCTGTAGGGGTATGAAGGCAAGGAACTCTCGGAGAGGGTTCCAACCCTAGAGGTGCCACGGGATGATTGCTGTGGCTAAAGGTACCTTAGGAATCCCTCTAAGGACAGAGTACTGCAACTGGAGGAGAAGGGGAGGATGGTTGGGCAAAGAAAAAATGCTTCACAGTGAGGCTGAGAGGAACTGGTTATATAGCTCAGGAAGTGGGAGTGGCTGACTGCTTGGCCACTGAACTTCAGGCAAAGCATTTCCAATTCACTGAACTACACAGCCAGTATAGTGTTATGCTTGTGCAACTGTGTTAGTTTGGTTTTGGCCATTCGCACTCTCTATTCCAGAGGAATTACCACCCTGTAGGGGTACGAAGGCAAGGAACTCTCGGTGAGGGTTCCACCCCTAGAGGTGCCATGGGATGATTCCCATGGATAAAGGTACCTTAGGAATCCCCAAAAGAAATGTAGTGTCATCCCCAAAAAGGAGGCAACATGAAGCATATGAGCAAGCAGCAACTGTGACATAGGAGCAGTAACTGTAACTTAGTAGTAGAAAAGCATAGGCAGTTGATAATGCAATGAAATGCTCAGTTGGATAACGTAATAACTGCCAAGCTTTGAATAGCATGATACCGATGGTTTGCCTTGAGATGAGGGGATCCCCTAAGGAGAGAGGGAACGGCAGGACATCCTCCATCTCCATCCAACACGGAACCTATCTAAAGAAACTATGGGAAACAACTATGCTAACTAAGTTTTATGACCTGAGGCAATGGAGGAGAGAAAAAAATCCTAGGAGGAGGAGGAGGAAATCTCTGGGGATCCAAGGCCTAGGTCACTTTCCCTCCAGGCTTGGGATGGTTTATTTAGTGACGGCTCTGCAGCTGCAATTTGGAAAATGCAATTAAAGCGAGGTGGAAAATATTCCAATTTGGAGGAAGGCTCTCACTCAAAGCCTTTAGCGGAAACACTGTGGAAGGTTGCGAGAAAACTCTGCAATAATACATGCATCCAAGGCACAGGAGGAGAGCAACAACTGCTGAGGCACTCACCTGGCCTACCCACCCTAAATCAAACCAGGTGAACCAGAGGCAGTCGTAGGGAGAATGCGGTGAAGGTGCCTCACTAGGAAAACCACTAAAGTCAATGGCTAACTATCATAGTGGAACACTAGAGCCAAAGGAATTAACTTTTTCCACCCTTCATCACTAGTCTTAAATTCTACACCAGGAGCTGCTGTTGTGTAGCAGGCAGCTAAAGTCAAGCCCGAGGCGAGAACATTCCCAGCTATGGGCCAGGTGAGAAGGATCCCACCCCAAGCTGGACACACTCGAGATGCGGACTAAATGCAGAATGAGACCATTGGCTGCAGGAACCCTGCACCAGAATAGAATGGCTGGCATGCCCCAGAAATTGACTGAGAACTGAAAAGCTGGTGAGCTGAATGAGCACGGCATTTTGAGATTGTAATGAGCATTGAGTTCTGAGACCTTGCAAGGTCGAATACAGATTGAGTGCAGCAGAATCCCAGAGGCTGAAGCCAAAGGATGGCAGTAGGCATGAAGCAATGGTTTGCGTAAGCAAGGAGCAATGGTTGCATAAGCAAGTGTGGACCTGGATGTAGGTCAGTAAGCAGCAGCAACAGGTGGACCTACACAGAGGTCTGCATAACATACTGTATAGCATTAACAGCACTGAATTGAGGGCAAGCCAGCCAGAGCAGTACAAAACCAAATCTAGGTGACAAACTCTGAGGATTTTTGATGGTGACAGGATTTAGAACAGAATTAATTAACCACATAGGCCACGACCCCCCAAACACCTCCCAGTCCCCGCCATAGGACAAACAAGGAAATGATGGAAGGGCTGAGAACCACATGCAGATATAAAGCTAATTCAATAGCCTCAGCAGGAGCTTTAGCTAACCTCAGAGTAAAACAGTGTACAATAGCATGGGAGTAAACAAAGCAGTAGCAGGAAGCAAATAGACCTGTGCAGCAGTAGTGAAAAACAAATGAGTACAATGAGTTGTAACTACAATAAATAAAAGGAGGCATAATGCTCTTAAACCACAGTTACCAGGCAGTGTAACGAGACTGCTGCAATGAGGTAATTAGAACAAGCATGAGTTAGCTGTAGAGCTAGGTTCAGTGAATCTGAGAATGGTGAAAGTAATAGAGTACGCCATGGAACAGCTATAGTTGAGCTGAAACACACAAATCAGGTTTGCAGTTGCAGTGCAAGTAATTTGAGAGTTGTGAGTAACTGAAAGCAAGCAGTATGATTCCTGAAGTAGCAGTATACTAGGAGCTTAGAAAAGCCCCCCCCCAAAAAAAAGAAAGGAAGCACACACAGCCAAAGGCAAAATACAAACCAGAAGCAGGAAAATAAACACAAAAGCCCAGCAGAGACAAGCGGGGGGGGGGGCAGGTCCCAGCCACCAGGGAGGCCCAACCAGCTCAGAGGACAAACCGACAGAGCCTTTGGCTTGTAAGGAAAAAAATGGTTCACAGTGAGGCTGAGAGGAACTGCTTATATAGCACAGGAAGTGGGAGTGGCTGGCTGCTTGGCCACTGAACTTCAGATAAAGCCTTTCCAATTGGCTTGCAAGGTGAACTTAAAGTTTGGACACTGAATAAATTGATTCATGGTAGCCACCTTTTACCCTGTTTGCAGCCTATGGGAAGCAAGGAGCCCTGGAAGACCTAACAAAGTTATTTCTGGGATGATGCAAAGACAACATTTGGCACCCAAACAGACAGGCAATCAGGTGTCAAGTGAGCCTAATGATTATACATTTTTCAGATGGATAGTGATGTCAGCCAATCAGAGGCTGCCATGATCCACTGAAAGCCTAAGGACAGATTCAGTTTAGTTGAGTTTGGCTGGAGCCCCTCCTGAGGCAGTGGGGCACTGGCCCTTGCTGCCAAGAGTATGAAGAAGGCCTGCCTGGGGGTTTGCACAGTCACCAGCCCAGGGGTGATGTGTTGCCTTCTGATGTCCGGAAGGAGCTGCTTCTGCATCAAAGTGTTGTTTTGCTGTCAGAAGACAAGGAAGTCACCTGAGAGTTTTCCTGAGAAAAGAAATCCCTGCTGAGATCTTCAAGTGAAGAAGGCCTGCATGGGGGCTTGCACAGCCACCAGCCCAGGAGGCGCCCTGCATTGCCTTCCAATGCCTGGAAGGAGTTGTTTCCAGAACAAAGATGCTGTTGCTGACCAGTGTTAAGGTCATTGTCTGGGAGTTTCCAGAGGGAGAGGAACTTCACTGTGATGCCTGAAAGAGGTATGGTGGCCTGCTTGGAGGCTTGCACAGCCAAAGAGCCAAGGGAAGCCTGCCTGATGTTTTCTAGTAGTTGGAAAGATAAAGTGAGAAGATTCATCCTTCTGTTTAAGTCTGAGACTGCAAGGTGAGATGATTCATTCTTCTGTTGTGTCTGAGCTTTTGAAGTGAGAAGATTCATTCTTCTGTGCAAGTCTGAGTGTAAAGTGAGAAGATCTGCCTTCTGTTTAAGTCTGAGTCATTGAGGTGAGAATATGTGCCCCCGTCTTCTTCTTCAAGTCCGAACCTGTAAAGTCTGAATCTGAGAGACTGTTTCCTGCTATCATTCAGTGGGAAACCCAGGGACTATATTCCAGCCAAGAGAGGGCCACCGCTGCCAGCTGGCTGTCTGGCTGAAGCTATTTAAAACCAGATGTTCCTGCATACCTGAAAATGAGCAATTGCCACCCAAGGACAGTCTGGGAAGTCAGCCAGGTGGTGTCACATAAGAACATAAGAAAGTGCCGGCAGAACATACGAACATATGAACATATGAAATTGCCAGAAGAAAGAGGCCTCATGGTCTATCAAGTCTGCTCAAGTGTGCAGCTAGCCCCTCATTTTGCAGCTGCCCCTCCTGCCCCCCTTTCCCAGTACCCCTTACCCTTACCCTGTCCCAATCCCTCTTGAAACTGCCCACTGACATACATGACACTATCTCGTCTGGTAAGGTGTTCCATTTGTCCACCAGTCTTTCTGTTAAAAAATGTCTTCTCATCTCCCTCTTGAATCTTTCCCCTCCAATCTCAGTCCATGCCCTCTCATATCCCTCCCCCTTCTCATCTGAAAAATCCCTTCTGTGTTGGTCTTGTTTATCCCCTTCAGATACTTAAAGGTTTCGATCATATCCCCCCTATCCTTTCTCTCCTCCAGTGAAGACATATTCAGCTCTCCCAGCCTTTCCTCACAGGGCTTGCTGTCCAATCCCTGGATCATCTTTGTGGCTCTAAACTGCACCCCCTCCAAGAATCTGATGTTCTTTTTAGGAATGGGTGCCAGTACTGCACGTAATACTCCATGTGGGGCCTGACCAATGACCTATACTGGGGCAGGATAACCTTCCTCCTTCTGGAGGAGATCCCTCTTGCAATACACCCCAGCATTTTGTTGGCTTTTGCTGCCACCTTCCTGCACTGAGCAGAGTTGTTCATGCTCCCCGTAATGATCACTCCTAGGTCCTTCTCCTCTGTGGATCTCCCCAACTGTACCCCATTCAAGTGAAAATCCCTCCCCTGGTTCCTGGCTCCAAAGTGCAAAACCTTGCACTTCTTGGCATTGAATGCCAACTGTCATGTTTCAGCCCACTCCTGCAGCTTAGTCAGGTCCTCCTGCAACCCCTTCCACCCCTCCACATCATCAACCACAGCTCCCATCTTGGTATCATCTGTGAACAGACTGATCTAGCTCCAGATCCCATATGAGATATCTGCAATAAAAATCCCAAGCAGCACTGGTCCCAGTACTGATCCCTATGGTACTCCGCTCATCACCGCTCCCGGTTACCAGAGGTCCCCCCCCACCACCACCACCCTTTGCTGCCTTCCCTTTAGCCAGTTTGTGATCCATTTCACCATTTTTGGTCCCACTCCCACATATTCCAGTTTCCCCCATCCTCCCATGTGGCACTGAATCAAAGGCCTTGCTGAAGTCCAAATACAGGACATCCACTGCATGGCCCTTATCCAGTTCCCATGTCACCCAGTCATAGTACTCTGCAAGGTTTGTGTGGCAGGATCTGCCTACTATAAATCCATGCTGTTGACCATCCTGGAGACTGTTTTCCTCCAAGAAGCTCACTAGCCTCTCTTTTAGTATGGTCTCCATGAGCTTTCCCACGATCGATGTGAGGCTCACTGGTCTACAGTTTTCTTTTCTGGTTCATCCTTTGGGACACTTTTGTGGATGGGCACCAAATGGACCATTCTCCAGTCCTGTGGTACATATCCCATGTCCAGGGAGGTATTGGGAGAAGGGGACCTCGTGATTCATCTAGTCTGCCCATGTAGGCTACCCCCCTCCTAGTCTCTTTACTGTTACTTAGGTTTCCATAGTGCCTATCCTATGCTAGCTTGAACTCCCTCACTGTTTTTGCTGCCATGACCTCTGAGGCAGACTGTTTCAGGGCTCCACCACCCTTTCCATGAAGAAAGATTTCCTGCAGTCTGTTCTTAAACTACCTCCCTTCAAACGCATGCTGTGCCCCCTTGCTTGTGTAGATGAGTTTTATCTGAAGAGATTTTGTGTTTGTACTGAGTTGATTCCTTTGATGTATTTAAATGTCTCTATCATATCCCCTCTGTCCCTTCTCCTTTCCAGTGAGTACATCTTGAGATGGTTTAGTCTTGATTTGTAAGGTTTTTTGTGCAGTTCATGTGTCATCTTTGTAGCTCTCCACTGCACAGTTTCCAGGTGATCTTTGTCCCTCTTGAGTTGTGGTCTCCAGAACCAGGAGGGATAAAGTCATTCTCTTTTTTTATCTGGAAACTTACCTGACAGTCCTTGAAAATAGGTAGTAATAAGATGACATCATATCAGCTTTTTTCCACTACTCTGTGCATCTTGACATCTTCTTGGCCATCAGTCCACTTCATGGGTGAGTGGTGTCTCTCACTGCTGCATGTCTGTGGCATGCTCTTGGGCCACAGCTGCAACATGCCATGTACGGTTCTCACATGGGACCAATAAGCATGACTTCAGACATCGGCTGCACACTGGTTGATCAGTCATGACTGGGGTGGAGGTGCATTGAAAAGAGGGGGGAAGAAGCGGGGTGAAGAGCAATCGTGTGCAACCATGTCCACCACTACAGTTGGTGGCAGTGGGGGGGGATTTAAAGAGGCACACCCAGACAGTGTAAATCACAAAGAAAACAAAAAAAGAAAAATGGATTTTCAAGGAAGAGGGGTTTATTTGAACCTGATGAACCCCAGCTGGCAATGGACCTGACCAGGATATGCGGTGCACAGGGCTGAGATGCACTCATCCCTGGTATCAAAAGGACACCTGTAGATGCACTTATATCCCAACCCCACCACATGTCCCTACCATGGCGTGACAGCACCTGTACATGTGTAACTGCAAAGCAGGTCAGGGCAGATGGTGTGGAGTTGGCATGCCAGTGATGGACCAGTGGAGATGGCATGCATGTTGCCATTTGCACTGTGCCAGACCAGTGTGTGTGGGAGTGTTATGCAGCTAGGCTGCTGCCATAATGGATGCACACAGCTTGACAGGCATCCGGAGGACATGATGCTGCCCTACAACCACAGACCTCAGCCCTCCTCTGTACAAAGGGCTAGGGAGAGGATGATGGCTGTGGAGCAGTTACGCAAAATGGTGAAACTATCACTGCTGCACAGGGTAACATGGCAGTTCTTTTGCAGACTGCCATATCCCATAATCTCCAGCCCCCACAGAGCAGAGGATCTACTGTGGGGCCTTACAGGGATTTCAATTGGAAGTCCAAGGTCTGTCCCATGTCTGCCCTCCTTGCTGGCCTCACCCCTTGTGCAGGGCTGCATGTCTGCACATTGGGCTAGCTGGGGATAATGAATTCTAGCCCCATGTGTCCAGCTGGGGCTGGATGCATAGCAAGAAGTTGAGCAGCTCGGTATGCACCCTTTCTACTGCGTACCGAGCCCTGTTGTACGTAGGGCCCTGTGTAAATAAAATAAACAGGAGAAAGCAGTAAGACAACTTTCAAAACTAAGCAGCTGAATAAAATGAACATGGAAATTTTAATATTTTACATAATGACCCAAGTCTGAAAGTTACACTTTACCCAGATTTGAATCACTTTTACTACGGATAGAAAATGAACATGTATTTTAACCAGGTAACTAATATTTCTTTCCCCAACTGGAACTGTGCTATCACACAAAACATTAGGCAGTTCTTGCAGTAATGTGATAAAGTTAGATATTTTAGTCTTTGATCTCAGAATGAGATGATTTTTATTAATGACGCTATTGTGATGGTGTAGGTAGTTGAGGCTTCCTGTTGTATCCCCAGCCGGCAACTACAAAACCAAAAATTCTTCATTCCCTTCTTGACTAGGGTCAGGTGAAATTTAACAGCCAAAATAGATTCTGCTCCCTGGAAAGTTCAGAAAATACCCGCATACATTTTGCCACATCTCACTAAAATTTGCATAATAGTTATTTAAATTTAATTTCAAAATTATTTGCCTAAATTCCACTACATTTGGTATATTTGGAATCCTCAACCTCATGAATATGAGAAAATGTTTAATGAAATTTTGCTAGTAAGTAAACTCCACAATGTTTAGCCCTTAGAACTGTAAAACTCGAGAACACATGCCCACCCTAATTGCCTTAAGGCAGTGCATTGTGCTGCCATATGGATGACCTGGGGTTAGAGTGAACCAGAGATGCCACGTCAGAAGGCAAGCCAGGCTGAGTTAGCTGCTGTGTGACAGTGTGCCTCAGCCAGGGAGGGTCAGTGGTAAGCTCTGGACACACAGAGACCCCTGTGGGCAACTGGGTGAAGGAGCTTGTTCCTGTCACAGGGGATGTGCTGCATGTGTGCATGCAAGGCCATCTTAGGGCTCTGCTCATGTCCAGGAGGTAGCTGGGACAAAGAAAAATAGTAAAAAAAACCCTTAGCTATTTAAATGATGTTCTGGGCTCCTGGATTTCCCAGGGTGCTAGTGCCTACCAGCACTGGAACTTAGCCCACATAGTAAACTACCTTGGGGGAGGAGGAGGAAGACGGCTATCCCCCGGAGCACATGCCATAGAGGTAAGCCATGGGGTAACCAGTGGGTTATCAGGAGCTCGGGAAGATCAGTCACACAGGCCTAAACAGGGTATTTCCCTAGGTCCAGGGTATATTCCTGACAAGACAGAGATGGATGAGGAGTAAAATCTCTATGGGAGAAAAAACTGGAGAACACAATGTCATCAATTTTGGCAGGTTCATATACCCTATGAAAGAGGTTGTGTGTGTCATCTTTCTAATCTCTTGCTTAAAAAATGATCAAGATATAAGCAGTCAAAACTTGAACAAGCATTTGTCAATGCCGAATGTTGTCTTGCTGGCATTGGCATTGGTAGTGCAGGAGTTAGAGAGATGCAAAATAGGAATGGCAGTGAAGTATTGAACTGACGCCAACCCCACCCCCACCCTGCAGAGACTGACAGGCACTGGGGTGTGCCTTTGGGTCATCGGCCATAACGCTCATGCCATTTCACCTCACTCTACCCTGCAGACACCGACAAGTGTCACTGTGTGTCTTGGGTCTTCGGGCCTTACGCTCACCCCATTCCATAAGGAAATAAGCTGAGATGTGTGCAGTATAGGAGAATGGGGTGAACTTTGGGGCCGAAGAGTCCAAAGCACACCTTAAGTACCTATCACTGGCTGCAGGGTGGGGTGGAATGGCATGAGCATTCCCGAAAATCCCCGTCACACCTTGACACCTGTCAGTCTCTACAGGGTGTGGAGATACGGTTGGAAACCCTAACATCCTGGGTGTTTGTTGGTGTTTTCACTCCAAATTTTCAACATGGGCTTTTTGTGACCCCACCTCATGAACAGTGGCACTATCAGTTCATTAGCCGGAAGGTGATTTTGCACAGCTACTGCACCATTTGGTGCCACAGGTGCAAAAGCACATTTTGGGCAGGATGTGAAAAATGGCAGCTGCACTGTTCATGAGGAGGTGTGAAAAAATGGCAATGTTGAAAATCTGGAGTGAAAATATGAAAAATTGGTGAAGTCACGAGCATGTGAAGAAACTGCTCAACGCACACCCATAATATAATTATTTTGGCGGTGTTTTTAAGCAGATTTTCAACATAGGCATTCTGGGATCTCTGCTCATGAAAAGTGGCACTGTGATTTTGTTAATCTGTCCCAAAAGTTGATTTCCCACAGCTACCATGCCATTGTGCACCAGATATACAAAAACACATTTTGGGCAGCATGTGAAAAATGACAGCTGTACTGTTCATAAGGAGGTGTGAAAAGTGCCAATGTTGAAAATCTGGAGTGAAAATATTAAAAATTGTTGAAGTTATGAGGATGCATGGAAACTGCGCAGTGCACGCTCATAACACAGTAATTTATTGGAATTTTTTCAGCAGATTTGCAACATAGGCTTTTTGGGACCCCACCTCACTAACAGTGGCACTGTCATTTCATTAATTAGTCCTGAAAGGTGATTTTGCACAATGACTGCAAAATGACCTTTTGGGACTGAATAATGAGATGACAGTGCATGTGTTCATGAAGTAGGGTCCCAAGAATCCCATGTTGAAAATTTAGAGCCAAAATTCAAAAAAATGGCTGAGATATCCACCTAAGTTGAAAGCCCCTCATTGATGCCATTATACAGCTTATCTGCATTTCTTCATTTTGCAGTTCGGCTTTGAAGAGTCCAGACATGTTCCCACTCCACCAAAGATCACAGCACCAGACCTCTGGAGTAAAGTATGGGGTGGGGGGGTGAGCAGTGAGTGGGTACAGGTTGGGGGAGGGGGCGCTGCGGACAACGAGGGACCGGTTTATGTTTTTCAGGTACAGAAAAAAAAGAACATTGTGGACGGTTTTCTTTCTTTACAGGTGAAATAATACAAATGTTGGGCACACTGGGGTGGGCTTCCAGTCTGCCCCATGACTTTCAGGGGGGACGGTGGCCTCCCAGTGTGCCACATAATGGGCATGGGGGGAGGAACATGCTGACACGGTCGGCTTTGTGTGAGAGGCGGCACACTGGGGTGGGCTTCCAGTGTGCCACAGAATATGGCGGGGGGGGTGGGTGACATGCCGACATGGAGATTGCACACCCGATGTCGACTTTGTCTGGGGATTGTGCCACCACCATATTTATTGAAATGTTTCACCAGGAAAGGCATGTAAGGGAGATGTGTCATCTCTGCCGCTGCATGACGAGCTTGTCTCCGATTGCAGCGGCATATTTCTTTCAAGTTGGTGGCACTTTACATAATTCTTGTGTCAATGCTAGCATGCTGGCTAATTGGGGAAGGAGGGATGCACCTACTAAAACATGCCCTGCATTTGCCGATACTGACACACCTCTGCATTTCTGCTACTACCACATGATGTTGCTTGTGCATGCCAACATAAAAGTTACATCAATAATTAAAGTTGAATTTCATGAGCGTTGTGAAAATTGTGGAATTTTTTGATACTTTCATGAAAGCCATGTTCTTTGCTAGCTAACTATTACAGCTCCCTGACTAAATGGCTTGTGGAAACACACACATGTGCAGTATTGTTTTTATACAATGCCACCTGCTGACTCTTTCCGAACTCTGCAAATGACAATCTATTTTTCAGAATCTGAGAACAGTGGAGATTCAGCAATATCTGTCTAAACTTCCCCTTCCTATCCTCAAACATGAGCAAAAAGTCCAGTTGATTTCCCCTATATCGATGGCTGAGATAACTAGGGCTATTCAATCCCTGTCACCTAATAAAGCTCCAGGACCGGATGGTTACCAAGCAAACTTCTATTGAACGTTTGAGAAGGAGCTTACCCCTATCCTGCAGGAATTATATGAACATATTTGTGCCCATGGTATCATTGATTCCACGTTATTAGAAGCTACTATTATTGTTTTACCAAAGCCGGGGAAACCCAAAGATAAAGTAACAAATTATAGGCTGATTTCCTAGATGAACTATGATGTTAAGATCTTAGCTAAGATTTTGGCAACTAGAATTACTAAAGTTTGGGACAGTTTAATTAGTCCTGAGCAAATTGGTTTTATTGGTGGTAGAAATCCTTTAGATCATTTCTGTAAACTTGCCCACATTTTCTCCCTATCCAGGGAAGCACAGCATCCGATGGCTTTTGTTTCCCTTGATGCGGAGAAAGCCTTTGACAGGGTTAGTTGGCATTTTCTTTTTAGTACCATGAGCCAAGCTGGTTCTTCCCCTGAATTTATTGGGTGGATTAAACATTTATATTCTAATCCCAAGGCCAGAATTTATTGCAATGGGATTTTCTCCAACAGTTTTCCACTATACTCGGGAACGTGGCAGGGGTGCCCACTGTCACCTTTGTTGTTCAATCTGTATTTAGAGCCCTTGATTCACAGTTTGCAATTATCTCCGAACATAACTGGAATTCCAGTGGGTCCATTTGAGTTGAAACTGTCAGCCTATGTGGATGATCTTTTACTCCATATATCAGATCCAGCTAAGGTCATTTCCAAAATGTTAGATATAGTAGAGGAATTTGGTAAGTTTTCAAACTATAAGTTGAACATTAGTAAGACCGAAATTGTGCCACTCAATGTTCATGTTCATAAAGGAGACATGGGTAGGTTTCGGATGGCCTGGACAAATAGGCTTAAATACCTGGGTATTACTCAGACGACTTCAGCTTCTCTTCTGAAGAAGTATAATCTGGATGATCTTCTCCTAATTATTCAGCAAGACTTAATTAGATGGTCCCCTTTACATATATCCCTTCAAGGGAGAATCAATGTTGTCAAAATGAATGTGTTACCCAGAGTTTTTTATCCTCTGAATATGTTGAATATTTACCTTCCCCTTTCATGGTTTTGGAAGCTTCAGAGCATGATTACTAAATTTTTATGGCAAAATAAACCCCCACTGAGAACCTATAAATGTCTGAGTGCTCCAAAAGGGTTGGGAGGCCTGAAGCTACCAAAGTTTTATTACTATTACCTGGCAAGCCACATTTCTAAATATATGCGGTGGGTGACTACTCCCTTAAATAATAGGCAATCTGGATATAACCCTATATGGCTGCAAATTGAAAGGAATCTTATTAGAAACTCTAAAGTGGCACCTGATAGCCTGTGGTATATACTTCCTAAGGCTTTACCTAAATTACTTAGGTCCACGGTTATTTTCACTTCGGTTAAGGTCCACAACCAGATGTGTAGGTCTTTGGGAATTAGACATATCAGGGATGTCTCCTAACCAGTGTTTGGCAACCCTAATTTTAAGGTTGGCAATGAATTCCTTTCACCACATAGGTGGGGATTACCTCCAAATACGAAAGTTAGTGACCTAGTTGAACTAGGTAACCTAAAGTCACTCCAAGAAATATTGGAGAGTTTCCACCTCTCATCCAAGCAAGCCTTTTATATTTATCAAATCGGACAGCTGCTTATCACCTGGTTTGGACCCAATCAGTGGGACACTAATTATGGAGAGATCTTTCTGGTATTTCAATCTCTTGCATGGCAGTCACATGTGGTTTCGGGTCTTGTGGCCGCTCTGAATGAGAGACTGCATCTGAACAAAGCTGATTACTCTCAATATTGGAAAGATACTTTCCCCAATAGTTGTATTAACTGGGAGCATATATGGAAAGGAATTTACTTATTCAGTGCCAATGACAAACTTAGATTGACACAATTTTATATTCTGCATACCACGCACCTGACCCCCGTGAAGCTGTGCAAAATGGGGAAATTGACAAAAGATGATTGCTTCAGATGTGAGCAGGCGCAAGGTTCCTCGTTACATATATTCTGGGAGTATCCCTTTGTTGCTCCTCTATGGTCTGACATTAAGGCCAAAGCTGATCCCTTATTAGGGTTACAAGATCTATTTACCTCGCAGATTTGTTTGCTAGGAAATTACACAATGGTGGCAGTGAAGGAAAGGAGATACTTTATTAATCTAATTTCACTCATGGTAAAAGCCTTAATATTAAAACACTGGAAGGAGCAGACTTCTATTACCTATCAGGAATGGCTTGCCGGGTTATTAAATAATTTAAGGATTGAGAAAACCATTGCTAACTATAGAAATGCGTCTAAGTTTAACGCTAAATGGGAGAAATTTCATGATTTATGGTCAATCGTTTCGTCACATTAATAAAGGAGGCAGGTCCTTTATGTATCCCTTTTTTTGAATTAAATTTTTTTTTTATTTAAGTCGGGCAACTGATTTGCTTTCTAAGGGATGACGTTCATATAATCTCCCCATTTTTTCTTTTAGGTAGCAGTGTTTCTGCTTCCCCAAGTGGGGTCAGAGAATTGGCCTGTAGTACTATAATCCATGGACTGGCTTTGGGGAGGGTGGAATGGTAGTGGGGAGGGAGAAATTAGGGGAGGGATAAGAAGGGGGGGAAGGGGTAGTAGGTGGAAGGGAAGGGGGTAAAGGGAGGATTCATGGGACAGTTAACTAATGCAATGTACATGTACTTAGACTAGTGTATCATCTTTTGTATCATACACTGCACTGTTGGTGATTGGAAAAACTGAAGAAAGCATACTTAATTAAAAAAAAAAAAAAAAAAGAATCTGAGAACAGTGACACCCAGTCTTACAACACCTGTAGTGACTGAGCCCACTATGACAGAAATAAATATCCGGATATCTTCAGTCATGGTGGAATATGATACTGGGAACCGCTGTAGCAGAAGTGTTGGAGGGGCACAGCAGTCCCATGATACTAATGCAAGTAAAGGTATTTGCCTGCCTGCAGTATAAGACAAGTGAGTGTGAGCTATAGCCAAGCCAAAATGGACTGCAGTTCTGCATATACTGTAGGTAGCTGGTGCAATCATGTTACTTGAAAGGGCAGTCAGGGGGATTTAAACCAAAGGATAGGAAAAGCAGCTAGTGCATGGGTCACCAGTGGCAGGAGTGAGACACACATGGGTTCACCAAAGGAAGGGCAGCAGAGCTGGTTAGCACAAGAGTAGTAGTCTCCCAGTGGGAGCAAGGAAGCACAGAGGGACAATGTTCACTTAAAGGCAGGTCATATGAGAATCACACCCAGCAAAATGGATTGGTCTGAAAAGCCCAATGCACTTGGAAGTCCGAGACTTAAAGGCATTGACAGAGACTTGGTGGGGAAACAGTTCACTGGGGTATTGAAAATGAGATATTCTGGCTGTTGCGAAGGGATACATATGACAGGAAAAGGAATAGATGGCTCTCTTTTTAAAGGGAGGGTGCCTGCGAAAAAACAAAGAGGAAATCAGTGACTAGCTGTTCCACTGAGTTCATTTGGTCAAGCTCAGAAAAACAAATCGGGGGTGGGGGGCAAGATATTCACCCTAGGGTGAACTACAGGGCTGCAAACAAAACCAAACACCACACAGTGGGAATCCCAAATGCAAAGCCTGACGTTGGCTCCTCCCCCATACCAGTGAGGTGGAAACATACCTGCAAGCAGCTTTGATTTGAGGAAAAATGCTGGTTGAGTTTTTGTATATTGTGGATTATTCATAGCAGTGCCATGGAATGAATGTTATACTTGTGGAAGCAATCAAGGAATGACCAACAAGTACGGTAGGCAAAAGCAAATCACGCTTTTTGGTAAAGTTCTTTGATACAGACTGTGCTTTGCATTTGTGACCGTTGCCGTGCAGTGTTTGGTTTTGTGACTTTAATATGTAGCAAACTGTGCTGTATATGTTGATTCTTCCAGCAAAGGAAGGATCACTAGCAAAGTTGATATTTGGAAGAACTGCAAAAAACTCAGCACTAGAGATGCAGAGAAGTTTTAATTAGCCGGTGAAGTTGGTGCAAATTTTGAAAATTCACACTTCATGAATTTTGTGAATTTCTCAGTGACTGCACCAACATGTCCATGCAAATTTCCTTTTAAAAAAAAACAAACTCAAACTGTGGTGAAAACCTCCCACAATCCCGAGCCCCCATATTCAAAAGCCTCCTGCAAACTTGTGCAAGTGCCTGCTCTGCACTTCTGAGATGCGCTGGCCCAAAATAATGAAATTTTCAGAAGATGCACTGTGAGATGCACCCACGCATGTCCGGCTGCATATCCTGAAGATGTACAATCACACAGTGGGGGATGCGTGGCGCAGCAGGTGACCTGAGCCTTATGCAGAGCATAGAGAAATGTGGGATGCAAAGCCATTAGTACAGTGCGCAAGTTGCAATATTCAGTCGAGATATGTAAAGTACTTCATTGCATATTCCAAGCCCATCTTCCACATGCACAACTCATTACTGTAATGTATTCAGGCCGTATGCATACACTGGGCATGCTTAGTTCCAGTTGTGCAGGGCTGACCCACCACTCCACAGAGGTGAACAGGAGGTACTGCAGCCTATCAGGCAGGTGTGATGGACTATTTGTGTGTGGGTGGGTGGACTGCAGTGACCTGAGTACAGTGCTATTACCCACAGCCATGTACAGGGTTGGACTGTGGTACAGGGGGTCCACCTGGACATTTATTTATTTATTTATTTATTGAAATAGTTTCTTCAGGAAAGGCACACTGAGCAACAAGATGCTCGTCTCCCGGTGCGACCTGGGGGGATGGAGTACAAGGGGGTTGGATAACATGCAGGTTATCAACTGAGCAAATAACAGAGGCAAGTAGCAGCATATGGATACAATTGCATTAAACGACAAGCAACAACACATGGAGTACATTGGATATTGTATGGAGCATATAACAATTACTTGACATATAGCAGCAATACAAGGGAAGATTTAGCACACAGTAATATGCAGGTATAAGCAACAGAAGACATACAACATATGATGGTGCTGGACAAAAAGGCACAGGACAAAAGTGCATAGGTGGGGGCTATATCTCAGCATTTATAGTGAAGCTAAGGCCGCTGGTCAGGCAGTGGGGAGGGGAGCAATTGGCCGAGTCAGGTACAGCAGCAATTAGTGGTGAGGAACTTAGCTTGGGCGGTAGAAAGAGAGTGGGCAGAGGAGGAATGCCAAATTTGAGGTGGGAGATCATTCCATAGCTTGGGTAACCAGTGTGAAAGGGCAGCTTGCCCGGCAGTAGTCTTCCGCCTAGGGATTGATATTTGGCGGTAGTCGCAGGATCTAAGATAATGGGTGGGTGAGGGGGCAGCTGAGAGCACAGAGGAGAGTTAGGAAGGGATGGTGCCAAGCCATAGATTAGATACATATTTAGCACAATGTGAAATGTGGCGGTTTCCAAAGGATGGTAGTGCCAGGGACTGGTAAAGGTCGCAGTGGTGGGTAAGGGGTGAGGCATCGAGAGCAAAGTGGCAGAAGGCATTAAAAAGTGTGTCCAGCTTAGATTGGGGTGGACTTAGGGGCTGCACCGTAAACAATGTCACAGTAATCAAAGGAGGGAAGTATTATCTTCTGGACCAGTTCACTTCGGACGGGGGGAAGGAGGCTACTGCGGTTCCTATAAAGTGCACCGAGCATGGGGCATAGTTTTTTTGAAATAGCATCAATGTGGTCTGAGAAGGAAAGATGGCAATTGAGCCATACCCCCAAGTAGCGGAATGAGGAGACATCTTTGAGTTTTTGACCATCCAGGGTGTGGAAATAGGGAAGGGATGGGAGTCTGGACAGGCGTTGCCGTGTGCCAAAAGTCATTGTTACAGTTTTTTTACATTTAGGGAGAGCTGGTGAGAGCTGAACCATTGCTGTACTTTGTTAAAGTCGGCTTGGAGGTTAGTTTGTACCACTTCAAGGTCAGAGCCTGAGGAGAAGAGTACAGTGTCATCTGCATACATGTGGATTGAGGTAGTAGAGCAGATGAGCGACATGCAACAGGGGAGGGCACAGGGAGACACAGTCTGATCAGTATACCACATGCATGTGATACACCAGCCCCATATGCAGCATACAGTCACCTGCAGTGCCCCACACTCCCCCATATGAGAGGAACATGGTGTTGACTGCAAGGCATGGCAATGTGCAGAGGGTGACCAGATACATGAGTGGGTGGGTCCCACTTGTGGGCATCTATGGTGTACCACCATCATTGTGTGCCACAGATCAGTTCCTGGCCTGTGCCAGGTTGACACCATCCACCTAGGCACTGTTGCCCCAGATGGCATCCTGAGTGCATGCCACCACCAAGTGGCATCCTGCAGGCCACATGGGTGCAGGCAATGGTCCCCAGTACATTTTCTGCATTGTGGCTGTCCGCTCCACTGGTGTGTCCTGGGGGCACCTGACAGCACTGGCATGTGGTTGCTGGGTGTCCACGTCCAGGGTGCGGTGTGGGGTGTTGCTCCCTGGATGGTGCCGGTGATGGCATGGCACTTGTTGCTCTGGGTACGTCCATCCTGGCCTGCCAGCTGTGTGTGGGTACCTGAAGCATGTTCTAATGCACCTCCAAGAGCTGTCTCCGGATGGCCTGTCATGAGGAAGCAGTGCAATAATGGTGCTAGGAAGTTACCACAGTCAAGGGTCATTTGGAGAGACCCCAGCAGCAGGAGATATTAACCCAGACAGTAGGAAATGTATTGTGCGTGGAGCAGCCTGACTGACTGATGACTGACCCCAGGCTGACTACATGCAGAATCCTCCAGGATGATGTACTTTGTGCTCAGTCCTTTGCGTGGAGGCCACAGCACAGAGGACCGCTTGTGATATGGCACTGAAAGAGGGAGATGGGAGTTCAGGGACTTGCCCATGAGGTTCTTGATTTATTGTTGCCCCTAGAGACACCCAAAACAGCTCCACAGAGTTTGATGAAGGATGGTTGTGAGGCATCCATCGGGGGGGGAGAGACAGCCTGAGATGGAGGGAGGCTGAAGCATTGTTCCAAGGAAGGAGTACGTCTGTGGTCATTTTCAGGAAAAGTGTACAAGCTGGAACAGGGTGCAAGAGTGTAAAGTACTCTGAAAATCATGTTTACTGTTCAGGGACCCACCTACGAGGATCTTGAGTGGTTGCTGCCCCTAATGACCCCCCAAACAGCTCCAGGGGTCTGGTGAAGGCTTATGGTGAAGTGTCTATCAGAAGAGGGAGAGCCTGAGATGGAGGAGGGTTCAAGCAGTGTCTCGAGACAGGTGTGTATCTGTGATCATTTTCAGGAAAGTGTACAAGATGGAACAGGGAGTGAGAGTGTAAAGTGCTCTGAAAATCTTACTTACTGTTAGGGGACCTGCCCAAGAGGCTCTTGATTGGCTGCTGCCCCTAGTGATCCCAAAAACAGCTCCAGAGGGTCTGGCAAAGGCTGGTGGTGAGGCATTGTCGGTGGAGGGCAGCCCCGGATGAAGGGGGCTTAATTAGTGTTCTGAGGCAGGAGTGCATCCATGGTCCATTTCAGGAAAGTGTACAAGCTGGAAGAGGGAGAGAGAGTGTAAAGCACTCTGAAAATCATGCTTACCATTCAGGGATCTATCCATGAGGCTCTTGATTGGCTGTTGTCCCTGGAGACCCCCAAAACAGCTCCAGAGAGTCTGGCAAAGGCTGGTGGTGAGGTGTCCATTGGGGGAAGGACAGCCCGAGATGAATGGGACCTCAAGCAAAGTCCCAAGACAGGAGTGCATTTGTGGTCCATTTCAGGAAAGTCTTGTATTGCGCATGCAGTCAAATTGACCAGTGCAGGGGGGGGGGCAGTCCAGTGGGGGAAGTGAGAGGGTTATAAGACTACAAAGTTTTTGGGAAGTGGCACTGGGCAGTATTACAGTACAGGGGCCCACATATTCAAAGACGATGCATGGCCCAAAATGGAGATGCACCACACATCCCAGAAAATGCATGGAATCATGATATTCAAAAGGGAGAGATGGGTCACACATCTTCAGATGCGCCATCGTGCAGAGATAATGAATGCAGCACAAATACAGGAGGCATTCCCATGAATATTCCGCACATCCCTATATTCAGCCAGAATGTGTGATACATCTTCTGTGTATCTCAGAAAAGAGATGCCCAAAGTTAGGCATACAAAAAGATGGCCTAAATCAGCCAGCCACCCAAAGGCAGGCCACAGAACTGCTACCGGACCATTTGCACTGCCTTAACTTAGGTTGCCCTAGCTAGCTCCTCTAGTATTGTACTTCTTATTGGGCTTACTCTCTATCTGGGTCTCTCCTACTACTGTTTAGTTACATAGCTAGCTAGTTACTGCTCTGTCCAACTTAACACTGCGCAGTCTTACCATTCTGTTACAATTTTCATTGTGGTTGCTCCTTATTTAGGGCTCCTCTGTAAACTTTTTGCTTTGCCACCTACTGTTGTATAATTTGCTAAGAGTAGTCATATTTTGCACTGCCTAGCCTGGATGAACCCTGCACAGCATTACCATTCAGTTATAATGTTTGTTGATTGTGGGTGCTCCCTGTCTGGATCTCCCCTGTAAATTGTTTTTTTTCCTGCATTCCCTGCTGCTGTATGTTTTGCAAAGACTGGTTACTATACATTATGTACTATGTAGCCCTGGTGAGCCCTACACAGCCTTACCATTCAGTTACAATATTATTCATTGTGGTTGCTCCTTATCTGGGTCCTCTCTGTAAACTGTTTTTTTTTTTGCATTGCCAACTGCTGTTGTATATTTTGTTAAGAGTAGTCATATTTTGCACTGCCTAGTTCAACACTGTACAGCCTAACCCTTCATCGACAATACTTGGTTTTCAGCTACTCCCTATCAGGGTTACCTTTGCCTTCTCTCTAAGCTTGACCTCCTCTACATCTGGCTTCAACTATATTCTGCTGATCTCCTCTGTATTTCAGAAACCTGGCTATCCTCCAGAATTCTGGACTCAAGCCTGTCCTTTCCTGACTTCCACCTTTTTAGACAATACAGGGGAAAACATGGAGGAGGTGTCACTATTTATTTCCGACAGAACCTCTCATGTCCTATGGCCATCAGGGAAGCCATACCCTGCTCCCCTAAATTTCTTCTAGTCAGGCTCTCTTTCCCCTCCTCTCTACCAATTTTCATTGTTTTTTTTTACACCACTCCTAAAATCTCACTGTCTTCCCTGGTTGACTCCCTCTGCATTATCTCCTCTCATTCCTCCACAGGTGAAGCCAGACTCCTTGGGGATTTCTACATAAATTAGCTCTCCCCATCCTCCAAATCTACCATCTATAGGATCGAGTCACTCAATCTTTCCTAGATCATTTCAGAACCCACTCGACTCAATCCCAACTCCACAAACCATCCCCTGATATACTGGGTTCTAACCCTCACTCTTCCCCTTCTTTACCCAAATACTTCTGGACTAGGTCTCTCCACTTGCTAAACATCAATGCTCTACTGAGCAGTCTAGCTGCAATAGACTGGTCAGTCTTCCTCTGAGCTTCTGTTATTGATGCTGCCCTCACCCTATTTCACTCCAAATTGTACTCCATTTGGGACACACACGCCCCCTCAGGAAATCCAGAGTTAAAACTTCCCACCACCCTTGAATTACACTGAAATCATTGACCTGTGTAGATCAAGTTATCTTGCTTCCCTCCCTGACCTTATCTCTTACAGGGCTTGGAGGAACAACTCTAGGAAGGCAAAATCAGCACTATGTGAAGAATAACCCTCCAGAAAAACTTTAATACCACAGCTAAATTCTGGGAGGTTTCCTCTCCCTTTTCAACTTCCCTGCCCAAGTCAGCTCCTCCAATCCACATGGTTAATGGTTCATCTGTGTCTGACCCTCCATCTGTTGCTGCTCACTTCAATGAGAGCTTCACAACCTGTGGCCTCCCCTCTTCTCCCCCTCATGGCTCCTCTGCTCCACTTCCTTTTCCCCCTTCCTCCCTTACTCATCCCTCCCCAGGTTTCCACTCCCCTCCCATCACCACCCAGGAAACCCTGGTTTCCCTCTCCTTCCTCAACCTAAGTCCATCCCTAATGGGCTGGAGCCAAACTCCTCCACCTCTCAGCTCCTGCCATTGCTGCTCCCCTCACTCAGCTGCTCAACTTTTCTTTCTCCCTCTGTGCTGTTCCTCAGCTGTGGAAGTTGGCCAAAGTTATTCTGCTTCACAAAGTGGGGGTGACCTTTCCTTCCCTAGCAGTTCCCTCCTGCCCGCCTTCTCAAAACTGCAAAACAGACTGGTCTGTTCCAGACTCCTCGAGTACCTCTCATCATCCAGCTTCCTCTCCCTCTTCCAGTCTGGCTTCTTGCCTAATTAGCCGCGAATTGGCAAGTCATATAGATATGTTTTTCAAATCTGGCCAATTTGCTAGGTGAATAACTACATGAATTGCAATCACCAGCAAAGTGCAGTTGCTGAAATTTGTGAATTTCATTGTGAAGCAAATTTCAGCAATGTCGTCCACCTCTAGTCAGCACATCTAAATGAAGTCAGCAGTTAAACATGCTTATAAGTTAAAATCCACAAGTAGACCTCTAGTGGCATTACCTATTATGCTTCCATGAATGTTTGAGCACATTTTGCCAGTTAGTAATTTGTGGATGGCCTGGTGGCACTGAGGGTTGAGGTGCTGGAGACCGCACCTCACACTACGCTGGTGACCTGAGTTGGGATGTGAATTCAGACCACCAGGAATTGGCCAGGGAGGAAGAGGATTGAGTGTCCAGAGAACTGCTCTCCATTTCTCCTCTCACAGGAGGGAGGGTCTCCATGCCCAGCACTCACTTGGTATCTAGCATTAGCTGGAGGTGAGGCAGGCTGGGGCTGATGGCATAGGGGGAGAGAGTGGCAACTGCTGAAGCACCATGCATGGAAGCATGCATGCATGGTGACATCTGGGTGGCACTACATGCTGCCTCTCTGGTGAGAAAATGCAGAAAAAGGAAGTCCAAACTGCTGCTGACCTAGGCTACCCAGTAGCTCTGCACCACATTGAGTACCCAGACCATGCTGCATTTTGCATGAAGGTAAGTCCCAGAGGAAAGTGGGGGAGTGGGGCTGCGGTGGCTGGCACCTGAAGGGCAGCTTGGGTTCTGAAGAAACAGCACTAACTGCACAAAAAATTAAAACAGTAATTTGTGGTATTTCCACTATAAATGTTTTGGCTATTACTGAACCAAATTTCTGATTCCAGGACCCATTAACATTGGGTATCCATGCCAAATTTCAGGTGCACACTATACCTGTAATAGCAGCACAGCTACAAATATCCACATTTTTAGAAAGTATTCTTAAAATTTCACAAATAAATAAATTGTGAAATTATAAACCCTTGTAAAGTAAAACTAAAGTAATCAAATCTCCATATCTAGGGGTTTCTAAGATCATTACAGTACAAGAAGGTTATGCATGCAAATGTTCAAGTATCTAGTCCAAAGGTGGCAGAGTTGTAAGCAGATAAATATTTTCAGAAATGCTCCACCAAAAAATAAAGTACCAGACTTTGAGCTCTTGTACGTTCTACACTACTCATCCAAATGTCATGATATTGTTTATTCCTTTAGGACTCCATGTATCAAGTCAGAATTATAGTTATAGATCTCTAGAAGCACAGCTGGCTATGTTATGACCACACAAAAAGGTTTTCCAAATTTCATGTAATTTTGCAAAATGTAATGAAATTTGCTGAATTTTGTGAAAATTCCATAAAAGCAGAATTTGCTAGTGTCACCCAGCCCTACTCCTGAATGAGGTGTAGGAGTTCACCTGTGAACTTTTTTTACATTTTAAAATTAACGTGAGGAATCAGTACTGGGGAGTGAAAGGGCAAGAGTAATGGGGTGGACGTGGATGACTCCAAGAGGAATTGGGGGCAGCTCATGGGAACTAAACTGAGCTGCACACTCGAGCAGATTTGATAGATCTGTAAGGCCTGTTTCTGCTAGCAATTTTATGTTATTATGTAATTAATATTTGGATCCTGAGCTTGAGTCAGTATTTCTTGACAAAGAACAATGTTCATAAACTCTAAATGCTTCTGAAATGTGAATCACAGCAACAGAAGTATTACCCAGCCTTACTCTCAGAAACACAACCCAAAACAAATACTGTATTGCATTTTATTGACTAGAAGCAGGGTTGTCAGAACTTGTTCCAAAAAGATTAGAACCCTGTTAGACAATGGTTCAAGTTCTAGTTTAGAACTAGAACACCCGTGAGTTCTAAGCATGAAGGATTCTAAGTGCTGTATTGAACAAAATGCCCTTTTAGTCACACATTTCAAAAACAGGAGATCCCAATCTAAAAATCAAACTAATCATCTGGAATAACATTCTTAAATGTTTTCGTTAGACACACCACACATGAGAAAGTGTTGCTTATATACCTATATATGCAGCTATGCCAAACTGTTGTACAACACATTAGTTGTGGCTTTTGGGATTTGCATTTTGAATGATCCACACTGTTTCTCTTACTTTTCTGCTTGTGCAGTGAAACAGTATTTTTTCTGTGCTGAGAGAACATGTCTTTTTTTTCTCCTCTCAGTATCTCTTTCTCTCTGTCCTTCCTTTCCAATCTTGTACACAAAGAGTTTATGTTCTAAAGAAAATGAGAACCCTAGCACTATTAAAAGGTGTGAGAACAGAACCCAGCACCCAGATTTTTAGTGGGTTCTGACATCCCTACTATGAAGCCGTAGTGGCTGGCAGTGCTTCTGATATCAGGATACAATGATCAAATTATCTGTATAGGCTGGGCCATGTTGTGTGTAAATTATCTGTGTGTATAAGGAACCTATAGAACCTATGGAACAGCCTACCAGCAAAGACAGTGGCCACTAAGTACAGACCTTTAAGGTATGGCTGGACAAATGTTTGCTTACCAAGAGAATCACTGGGTGTCCTGAGTAGTAGACATGGTAGGAGATCCATATAGAAATGTAGACACATAGACAGTCATGACAGAAAAAGACCAAATACCCATCCAGTTTACCTCAGTTCCCTATAATCCCTGGAAATTGACATTTGTTTATATAGTATACTTATTTCATTCCTGCTTGTGGAGCAAGGCAGGGAGATGAACACAATGGACCTAGAGTTCCATTCGAGCTCAAATTACTATGTTACTATGACCCAGGTTTGGGATCTAAGCACAGGATCCCAGTTTGGATAGTAGAGGCTGAGCCGAGTTCCATGGGGAAGTGTGATAACTCCAGGTGGGTCTGTGGCACCTTCTAGTGAATGACTGCCCCCAGTGGCCCAGCAAGAGAGATTCATGTGTGACAGCTCTCCTTTCCTAGCCTCAGTCTCCCTGATTTATGTTTGGGTACTGAAGTAGGTCATGAAGTTGGTGAGCAGTGTCTTGCCCCTTTAGCCAACATTATTTGCAGTGGCAGACTTTGAACTGCATCTCCGAGTACTAGCTTGATATTTGTCTGCTTTATAAAACCACTTGTGCTGGAGGTTGGGGTCCCACATTTTATACTATAGGTGGCAAGAGGGGTGACCTTTGTGCAGGAAGAGAGAGAGAGCCCTGAGACTGAATTAAGGAGGCATGGAGAAAGATATGGTTATTGTAGGGGGGAAGGGAATCTTGGGAGAAAATAGGAGAAATATTGAGAAAACAAAATATTAAAATTACTTTAATAGTCACTGCTTTGCTACACCATCTATGACTCAGGAACCCAGTTATTCATAAATTCACGGTGAACTGCATTGTCCTTCTGTTTGGTTCTTATTCACTTATTTGAAATGCTTGACCAGGAAAGGTACATTAAGCAGTGAAAGCTGCTTTCCATGTGCATCCTGCTGGTTAAGTTACAGTACATGGCCATGTTTTGGCAGTGAGAATATTTACCAAGACACTGCGAAAAATCCCCAATTTTTTCAATAAGTGCCATAGGATCTTTGACTTCTACATAGGCAGCCAATAGAGATGGGCAGAAGGGACCTCAGTTTACTATATCACCTGAAGGACGGTGTCTCAAAAATGCAGCCCCCGCCCAGTGATGCACTACACTGTCACTATTGGGCATTAGCTTGTGTTTCTGGTGTGGGGATAGAACCCATGACCTTCCATTTTTCTAGCTCCAGAGATGAGCAGCCTACTTCCGTGTCATTGACACTAGAACTACATTATTCATGACCAATGAATTTTAAAGAACTGCTGACGCCTCAAAAAAAACTTTAAAAAACATAATATTGAGGTATGATTCAGCTTGCATTCCATATATATTCTATTGTATAGATTTCACCTCCCCATTATTTATTACTAAGGAAATTTGCATGAATTCATGAACTTTATCCCTCAGAATTCATCTGCCTCTATAGCTGACTCCCTACTTCATGTCATAATCCTCTGTTGTGACATCACAATCTGTTGCCATGGGAATAACTGATATGTCAAAAGCAGTGCATTAAGAGCTCAGGTAGGGAGAAAACAACCGGAATAGATAAAGCTCTCCAGGAGCAAATATCTTGTTTTCATACAAATGACATCAGTAATAAATAATGGGGAGGAGGAATACGTAACTAATGTGAAATATAAACTGGGCTGGGTCTAAATATTATGTTTTATGAAAGTTCTCTTAATGGCATCAGCTGCCCTTTAAGATAAAAATGTACCTCATTCTGTTTCTCTTTTGTTTGGCATACCTGGAGTTCTGAGGTTTTTTATTTTATTTGTCTTTCTGTATTAACATTTGCCTATAGTTTAGTTAATTTACTTGATATATGTTTTCATGTGTATTTGAATTTTTCTATTTTTACCTGACTTTATTACAGTGATGGTATTTTGTCTCTATACAGTGCACAGAACCTCTGTATAGGTTCCTGAAATAGCAAGGCATGACAGGGGGTTGGTTATCATCAGGTAATCCTCCACCCTGCATGCCTAACCATACAATGTGGTGGCAAGTGTGGTTCACTATGGGGTATGATTACCAGTAGATAACCCACTCCCAAAGTCATCATACAGCTTTTATGCAATGTGGTAAGGTGACTCAGTCAGCAGCATATTTTAGCTGTAGAATTTTGAAAAAAAGTTGACTCCCTGTGCCCCCATCCATCAAGCAAAGGTGGAGTGTGTGCAACCTGTGAATACATGTGTGGTATTCACAGGGGTCCCAGCCAGTTAGGAGAGTGGATTTCCAGGTCCAGTTTTATAATATGCCAAATAAAATGTTCCTTGCTTTTGCTCTCTCTCTCTCTCTCTCTCCATGCATATACAGTATACATATATACATATATACTTGGTTGTAAGCTTTTTTTAACACTGATATTATTTATTGGAATGTTCACTAAATACTATATTTATGTAGGCTGGTTTTAAATCTGTTTACATTTCTTCCATGCCCATTTCAGAAGGACAAAATATGCCCTTTTTATTAGATCTTATAGTATTTTAATTAGCTGTTTCTATCGATGATTCTTCCAGCTGTACACATCTCATTAAAATTCTTCTGTGCTCTAAATAACAATTTCTAATTACATTTTATATGCTTTTTATATGACTACTAATACATGTAATAAACAGGTACTTTGATTTGTTGTCCAAAAAGCTAGACACCCACATATCTATCTATCTATCTATCTATCTATCTATCTATCTATCTATCTATCTATCTATCTAAGCATTTACTTTTACATAGTCTATAGGATTGCTTTCTTGGACAGCAGCTCCAGTATTCTGAATAGTGCATTATGTCATGCACCAAGAAGAGAACAAAGCCTCTACAATTTCTAGTCTTTGTTAGTAGCAATCACCAGTTTTCTGTTAGATGTAATTTATACTGAGCTTCCTTCATATCCAATATTGTCTTAATTTCTCTTTAAATGGCACAGTGCCAAATTAACCATCTTTGCATGATTAGTCCCTGAAATTAAACTAAAATCATTTGTGAATATTAGTTTCTTTCTTCACAGCAGTAAGCCGCTAATTACAAGCTGTCGTGCCATGTAGGTAACTTTTCTTTATTAAATTCAGTGATACTGCAGCTTTAAATAGCTTATGCTATTATTTTCAGGGTTTTTTGACATTTCGGTGCAGTCTGTATCAATTGAGAATCATCTTTTGTCACAGCTGCTTGGCAGCAATTTATAAATTTGCAAATCTAGGTCAGCCCTGCTTATTAACCATGAGCCTAGCTTGTTAGCCATCTGTACTGATGAGGTTTGGTGTAGCTCATTCTGGAGCCCTTGTTAACAAAAAGGCAAAGTAGGCAGTGGTGTACTTTAGGTACCCAGCAGTGTTCACTCTGGGTGGGCGAAGTCTCTAAAGCTAAATCTCACTCTTCTGTCTCTACTGTGGTAGCTGCTTTGACTAAGTTCTACAACACTTATAGTCTTAGAACTTCTTAGAACTTAATCAAAGTAACCAAAGCAGTAGCTATTTTGCATGACACAGATGAGTGAGATTTGGCTTTAGAGACGTCTCCCACCCAAAGTGAACACTGCTGGGCACTTACAGTACAGGAGGGAACTACTGTTTGTTTGATCTGAGAAAACCTCAGTCTGATCTAGAAATCATTTGTCCAGCTGCCAAGATCTCTCCATTTTAAGCTCTATTTAAAAGCAGCCTTCTGAGTCAGCTGATTGTTCATGCTGTCTTTGTTAAATACTGTGCACGTGTTTCAGTCACGGAAGGTGCTCTGAATAATTATGGTAGGCATGCCTAGAGAAGGGCACTACTTAGACATGATGACTCTGAATGCATACTTAGAGAAATAAAGACATTAGCACAGGCGGGGGTTACAGCAGATACAGTATAGAAACTAACTAACTAGATGTAAATCAGGTTGGAAAAGCCCAGCATTCTGATTGGCTGAGAACTGTCACAAGGTGTCTGGTTGTGTCATACTGACCAGATCTTTAATCCTTTAGGACTATTCTGTAAGTGAGACCCCACTGAGGCGTCCAGTTGTGCAGAATTACACTAACTTCTTGGGTAGTCGATAGCACACTCAGGGTCTCTGTATATTCAGCAAGACAGGAAACCTAGTTGGGTGTGATTTCTTACTTCTGCTCACAGTCTGTGTTTGAGCCCAATAAAATCTAGTTGCTTAAAGGGCTATTATTAGCTAGGATAACTCTTTTTAGGTCTGTGGGTCTCTGAGTTAACAATAAAAAATGCATGCAGCTAAAGTGTGATAAGGCAACATTGTCAGCAGAATGTCAAAGTAATCAATTGTCTGCCCCCACATTTCCTGAAGTATTTCTCACTGTTCCCTTAACCTTACTACATGCAAACTGAAAGGAATAAGTTACAATAAACCATGTATAAGGTAGTAATGCAGCTACACTGGTTTGATGATATTAGCACTTGAAAGGAATTACAGAATATGCTGGGCATAGTCATCACGCCCTCAGATAAAAGGGGGAATATAGTGCTCATACTTGAGACTATGTATAAGACTAAAATCTACTAATTGTTGGAAGTTGAAACTGATTATGGTAAATAGGCTTGAGTTCCTACAAGCCAATTCAGTAGTGAACTATATGATTTGTTGGATAGAGCTGTATGGGGTGGGTGGATAGCTACGGAAGAGGTGGGCTTTCTCCAGGTATCCAACTCAGTTACACCCACCTTGTACACTCTCTCAAATGTTCACAAGAGTCCCGTGGATCCCCTGTCTATCCTATAATCTCTGAGACAGGGTCTCTATCACACAGTCTTTTGATTTTTGTGGGGTTTTACCTATAGCCACTGGTCCGCAACTTATCTTACCTGAGGGACAGTATGTACCTGCCCCTCAAATCGACAGATTTTACTTGGGAACAGGGTTACAGGTGGCTTACCATAGATGTTGCAAGCCTCTACACCTGTAAACCCCATGACCAGTGTATTGATGCTGTCAAATATTTTCTACACAAGCAATATGCTGGTCCGAACAGCCCCAAACTTTTCCTCCTACAGGCCCTGGAGTATATAGTGAATGGAACACATTCCGAAGAAAGGGAGGTTGCTAGTGGAGTACCTCAGGGCTCGGTACTGGGTCCAGTCCTCTTTAACATCTTTATAGGTGACATTGCAGAGGGTCTGGAGGGAAAGGTATGCCTTTTTGCAAATGACACAAAGATCTGTAACAGAGTTGATACACAAGAGGGGGTAGAAAGGATGAGAAGGGACTTGGCAAGGTTGGAGAAATGGTCAGACATATGGCAACTTAGATTCAATGCAAAGAAGTGCAAAGTATTGCACCTGGGAAACAAAAACCCAGGAGAAGAGAACACAATAGCACGGGAGGTACTAACAACAACAGAAATGGAAAGGGACTTGGGGGTAGTCATATCAGATGACCTAAAGGTGGGTAAGCAATGTGAGAAGTCAGTAAGGAGAGCCAGGGGGATACTGGGATGCATAGGATGGGGCATCACAAGTAGAAAAAGGGAAGTGGTTATCCCTCTGTACAGACAGTTGGTGAGACCCCATCTGGAATACTGTGTGCAGTTTTGGAGACCCCATCTATGCAAGGACATAGACAGGATGGAAGCAGTCCAGAGGAGAGCAACTAAAATGGTGCAGGGTCTGCATCAGAAATCATATGAAGAGAGAGACTGAGAGAGCTTAATATGTATACCCTTGATGAAAGGAGGGATGGGGGACATGATAGAAACTTTTAAGTACCTCAAGGGAATCAACAAAGTCCAGGAGGGTAGCATTTTTCAGAAAAAGAGTTGTGTAAGAACAAGGGGGCACAATTTAAAGATTGAGGGGGGACAGCTCAGGGGTAATGTGAGGAAATTTTTTTTCACGGAGAGAGTGGTGGATGCATGGAACCGCCTTCCTGGGGAGGTTGTTGGGTCTAAAACAGTGGGGGAATTTAAGCATGCATGGGGACATACATAAGGCAATTGTAGTGGGGGGGTTGCAGGAAGTAGGCTGTTGGTTAACTAGAATCTGCAGCTTATCCAATAGGAAGGAAATGGGCAGACTGGGTGGGCCAAGTGGTCCTTATCTGCCGTCAAAGTCTATGTTTCTATGTTTCTATATACTCCACAGGAATTCTTTTCCAGTTGGATTCCACATGCTATACACAGAAATGTGGTATGGAAATGGGGGCAGCTTTCACATTATCCTGTGGCAATCATTATATGGGCCTGTGGGAGGAAATGTTTATCCACAACCCTCTTTAGAATGCGTTTTATGATGAGATGGTTTACTGGGGGTAATTTATTGATGATATTATTTGCATTTGGCATGGCTCAGATGGAGGGATCAATTAATTCATGGAATATAGCAATTCCAATTCCATGAACCTAAAGTTCACTAAAGAAAGTAATGACAGGACCATTAACTTTTTGACTCTTTCCCTCTCTGTCATACCAGATCAGAACAAAACATTTAATCATCAAACTACAGAAACCAATTGTGGGGAAGTCATTGTTGCATTGTAAGAGCTATAACCCAAAGAAACTAAAGGATTCCATTCCTTATGGGCAGCTACTGTGCATTCAAAGAAACTGCTTGGAGGAGGCAGCTTTTCATGTACAGGCCCAGGAACTTATTGAAAGACTCACAGAAGGGATATATTGTCAGGATGCTCTGAAACAAACACTAAGGTTAAATCAATAAACACAGAAACCCTCCTGACTCTCAAACAAAGACAAGGTTTAACCCCCCCCCCCGACTGATAGTAAAAGGCTCATTACCTTTCCAACTGATTTTAATCCCTTAACAGGACACGTAGGTGGGTTAGTCCACAGACTATGGGCCATACTCAAATTGGACTCCATCTTGAGAGACAGTAACCAGCAAATACTCAGAATAACCTTTTGCAGAAAAGGAGCTTTGGGGGACAGAATTATGGTCAGCCATTTTATATCTACCAAGACGGAAAAAACAAACCTTAAAGTAAAGGTGCAAGTTGCCATAACAAATGGGAGTAGTAACCTGTAGGAGTTGTGAATCAGTCTCCTACCATTCAAGCGGCCAAATAATACTGTTTTCCATGAAAAAAATCCTTTTATTTCGGTGCTCCGCTTCATTTGCATAACCCACACCTTTTTTTCTCAGTGCTGCAACCCCCAACTGTGACATCATACCAGGGAAACAAAGTTATTAAAGGGACACTGTCAGTTTTTAGTTTTAGATAGAAAAATCAGCTATGTACTGTACCCACAATGCCTCACTATGTAAATTAGTATACAGGGTATTATATTTCTGTGCTCACTGTGGAAATAGGAGACTACATCTCTCAGTACAGAAGTCTTGTAGCTCAATACAGTATGCACAATGCATTGTTGTGAATATAAACATACAAATGTTTATATTGTTGACACCACTACAGAACTATAGGACAGCATCATACAGTAAGGAAATTGGAAAACAGGTTCTTATTTTACCCACAATGCCTTGCTATGTATATTTACATATTAGCGACGAGCGTCATACCTCTCAACCTGCTAAGACCAAAATGAGGGACACTCTCCCCAAAAATCAGGGACAAATGACCCAGCATAAAGTGAGCTGCCTAGTAAGTCGGGATCTAAAAGGGGTGATTGGGACGTTGGGACAGAGAGTCCAAAAACATGATGTCCCAGACAAATCGTGACACTTGAGAGGTATGATTAGTGCTCACCACTACGAACATATGGGACTGTCCTTTTAAGTAAGGTACATTTAAGTCAATGTAACACATTTCCCAGAATTAGTTGTTGCTGTATGTAAAACATTGACAGCTCCCTGGTATGACATCATTCTGGGGGTGTGGCCACACACAAAAACACTGGAGGACAAAATGCTGATAAAATATAAAAAAAATGACTTTGACAGATTTTTTTACAAAACAAATTGCAGCTTCAACATGTGAAACAAGTCTGGCAATGGCATACTATGTTTAAAAGGCATTTGGAAATCCTTCAACATTTACTTTTATTAGCTACTCCATCCTCCAAAGGGCTTCCACAGATGTGGAAGATGTAGTCTGTGCAAGTATACACAAGAGGGCAATCACTTCACTAGGGGAAAGCAAAACAATAAGATGAGAGAATTCATACAATGTACCTCCCCCTTTTTGGTTTACGCTGCATGGTGTAGTTGCAGCAAACATTGTGTTGGGTGCACAATACACCCTCTTAAAGAATGTGTTCAGGAACTTGTAAGGGCCATAATCAATAAAGACTCCTCCAGAAATGCTTTGGGACACCATTTTTGGATGGCCCACAATTCAAATGTAAATTGTCTGAAATTCATGGCCATGGAACAAGTTCCTTCAAATCCAAGAGGTGGTGATTCTACTAAAACTCCTTCTTCAAAAAGAAACTAAATGGACCCTGCCCACCAGTACCCCAGAGGGACTTAATAAGGAAGTAGATGTCACCCTATTTCTGTGAAACTAAATTGTATTTTTGAACAAAAATGAGCAGCAATCTCTTTGACATTTTGTGACTTGCATATCTGTATATTATGCATTAATGTATTGTTTTTTCTCCTTTTCCTTTTGATAAAATATTTACCCATTTCCATTTACATCTCATCTCACCTGACTCCTCTTTCACCTTGGGATGTTTTGCAGAACAGGTTTAAGCAAAACTGTATTTAAACCTTTGATTCACCAAACCTAACATTCTTTTTTCTTACAGACCATCCCACATTTATACACAATACTTTTCTTGTGCTGATTTTTAGTTCTCAATACTTTGACTGGACTTTTTTGCTTACTGAGACTGGCAATATATTTTGCTGTTGCTGGAGAATGCATCTTACCCTGTCCATATCTTTTCTACTATTCCACACCACCCCTTCCCCCCACCTCCAAGCACTTTCCTCTCTACCCCTTCCCCTTCCATTCCACATTGCCTTGATCATTCACCCTATTTCTGCCAACCTTTCATTATGTATTACCTGCTCTTGTTATGTTCTTGTTATTTTGATGTTTCTACTCTGTGCCACCTTACGTGGCCCGGATCGTGACTGAAAATGGTCCCTGGGATCAGTGCACCTATCTGGTTAACAAAGTCATAAATAAATAAAAAAATAAATAAATAAAATATTTTCCCTTGCCTGGATTCTAGTGCTCCAACCCCTTCAGTTATTTCCATTTGGAAGCGTTTATGAATTTTCTGGTTAGATGTCTGTAAATTGCAATATGCATTTTTCTCTGGCACCATATGATGATTGTGCTTATTTTTTTTCCCAGTCATATTGTGCACCACTCGGGGTCCCCCTTTTGATTTTTTTTCCATTCAGACCTACTGGTCTTCAATAAGGACTCATTAACAAATAGTAAGAAATCCAATTTGGATTATTCATGACCCACCCATTGTTCTGCAGATGTGCACTGTTTTTTCTTTCTTATGTATCTTTATTTTTTATAGTATTTTGATGTTTTTTGATAAATTCAAAGTCTTGTTCTATTCTCTTTACACATTTAAGTTACAGATACGTTCTAATGTGTACATTTCTTGCCATATGATTATTGTGATTTAAAGAATCAATAATAGCAGTGACTGTCACTATATGTTTTTCTCTATTTAAGCACAATCTGCATTGCAATAAGCCATGTCCCCTGACAAACACTTAGTTGGTCAAAGTGCCTGGGCTACATCTTTCACATTTTGGATTGTGTGGAGGGCTCACATTAAATGTTTGAATTGCAATAGTAATAGTGTTGTCTTCAGTCTTTCAAAATTCCTTTTGACTGCTACCTTTGGGATTTCATTGTATGTTTTGGGGCTGGCAGCCCTGGTCAACATCAGCTTGACATCTTCTAGCACCCTGTTTTTCTCTTGGATTTACCTTACTCACTGTTCTTTAAACCTTACTACATGCAAACTACAAGAAATAAGTTACAATCAGCCACGTATAAGGAAGTAATACAGCTGAACTGGTTTGGTGATATTACAAACCATCTGAATGAATGTTGAGTTGTTTATACTTCATTTAATTGATTTTGTTTTTGCTCTGGAAAGGAAGGCTAGGAAATACTTCTTGTTTTCAGCCACATCTTGGAGGAGGGGGATATAGATTCAATCCAACTGATATTGAATCAGGATAAGATGGTCTTAAATATATACTTAATACCAGAAGTACAAGATGGCATTACACCCTTATCTTGCACGGTTTGGGCATATTTCAGTTTACATAATGCATAATCTCTTCCTGATGAATGGGAAACACTGTGTCTTCAGGGCTGCCAGTGGAGCTTTAAATTGGCAGAATAACATTAATAGACTTATAAACATCCAGTGCTTACATCAAATTTTATAATGTAATTTTATATACTATATGTCAAATAAATAGCTATATATATATATATATATATATATACACCTTTAGAAGCTTTGATACATCTTTTGTAAATAAACAAAGTGAATATTCTTATAAACATATTTTACTAGTGCTCCATATGACAACGTTTTGGTCACAACTATTACATTGATAGATTTTTATTAATATATTATAATGACAGCTTTTTATTAATATACTTTGTAACCAGCCTCTCCCTTCTCCCAAACTTGAGACAGGTTATGAGGGAGCACTTGAAGAGTTCACCTGACACATTTGAGTTGTTTTCTGCTGTGCCTCATGTAGAGACAGAGTGACTGAGTGTTTTTGTTTGTGCCATCATTTCTTCTGGGTCTCCAGGTGTGCTAGATTATGAATATTCATGACTCTATCCTTCCTCTTTTTGCCAATGAGGGATTAGGCCAGCATAGATGCCATGATGAGCCTCTGAATGCCAAAAAAGTAATGAAAAAATAGCCCAAAAGAGCATTGTAATCTCAGGTGCTACAGACACTCTGATGAATCCCTGCAGTCAGAGTTTATGAAAGCAAACATTAAAGCTACATTCTATTGTTAAACTGTAAAAACCCTGAATATTGGAGATAATTGGATTTTAAATTCCCTGAAAAATCCATAAAGGTGAAACATTAAAAATAAAATTGGGAGCTGTTATCCTATATCAAGACTCTGAGTAGTTTCTTGGATAAACATTTAGGTGATCCCCACCCCAAAATATTTTTACAAGGTTTGACTACCTTTATCTGGGTCAGCAAAGACTCAGTACTGGTTTTGTCATTTCCCACAACACCCAGAAAATTTGCAGTAGGCTAGCAAGGCCTAGTGGATTCAAGATTCCAGTGTAGCCAGCCAGAGGGAATTTGGTGTTTTGTATACCACCAGAGAAAAGGAGAAAGAAAGAAGTCCCAGTGAAACCCTGCTTCTCTTCACCCCTGCAGGGGTGGGGAGGGGTCACTCAGCATGAATACCAGGAGGGAAGACCCCTGTAACCTTGACCCAGTGGAGGCATGCCATCTGCTCCCAACCCTAGAGGCACATGGGAATAGTGGTGGGACTCCACTTAAAGGAGGTCAGTTGGGGTCCATGCAGATACACTCCCAAATAAGAAGTAATGAACAGAGTGGGAATTCATCTCCATGATAAGTTCAAGTAACAAATACAGTAGTACCAATGTAAGTATAATACACCATTAAAGAATTGTTTGCTAGTTTATTAGGTTACACCAGGGCATAGGTGCCTGGCAAGAGTTGGGTCAGCCAAAGTCCCACCCATCCAGGTTGGCCTGGGTGAAAGAGGCCTTTGCAAAAGGTCACTAGGACCATGTAACCATGGCACAGGAAGCTGCACAAGATGGCTATATTGACTGGTGCAGTATATTCAGTAACCATATTCTGGTTTCAATAGTTTTATATGGTGTTACCATCTGGCACTTGCAAAGGCATGCTTGTGGACCCTTGCCTTCCTTTGTAGTAGGGCCTCACCCACAACTGCCTTCTCCCATGAACTTGTCCTATATACTTTTTTAAAGGTATCTTTCTGTATTTTTGGGAGCCTGTAGGGACTTTCACAAAAGTGAAACCCAAGTAGCAGTAACATTTACAAGTAGATGTGCTGAACCCCTCATGTGCATGAACTATACCAAATATAAAAGTAAAAGTAACTGTATTCAGCCATGTCAGAACACGCATGTCAGGGAGAGGGGAGCACCATCAAGAACTAAAGGAGTCTGGCTTCAGGCCATTACTGAAAGGGTGGCTGTAGCATTAGCAGATGCAGGTTCTGTGACTTCAGAGGGAAAGCCTGGCCCCTGAAAAATAGTTAGAGTGCACCAGTACTGGCCAGGGGGAAGACCTCTGCATCTGGGGAGCCCCTGGGGTTCTGTTATGACCTTGCTGTGCTTGCATCTTGGATAGCCACAGTCCCAGACTCCAACAGGCACTCCCTAGAGCTATAGTCCAAAGAAGATAAAAAGGAGGGCAGCCAGAATGAAGCACCAGTCCCACCCACCACCAACAACCCTTCCCATAGTAAAAGACGCCCATGCCATGGAACAGACAGTAGATGGGGACTGGAGTAGAGAAGGTCTTCACCCACAGGAGGGGTCCCTGCCTGGTTGAAACCCTGAGGCTCAAGAGATTCTGTTGAGAGGCAGGGAGGGATGATAGACCACCCTGCTGGTGGCCTGTTGAGAGCATGATCCTAGGCATCCTCCGTGGCCGATTCTGCAGTGAGCATGGGGTCAGGATGGCCTGTGAGCAAGATCAGATTAAAGTCAGAGATGATCATGGCTTGTAGTCCAGAGTGGCACACCTACTCACTGACCTTGATGGTTTCCTCAATGGATCTCACAGGTGGATGAAGAGATAGTGGGGCAGCAAAATGGCCACGCTGTTGCTGCGCTCCTCACTGCATGGTTTCCTTGTGCCTTTGTTTGCTCAGCAAAATGTTTTTTGTGGAGTTTTATGAATTAAGCTCCAGTTATTTTAAGCTTTAGCTACTGGAACAGTGCTTTTAACAAATGTGGATGCAATATAATTAGTAGTTTCAACTCAGAGCAGTTACTCTGGTTCTCCCAGCTGTTGTTTTCTGGTGTCCTACGAGTGCTTTACCAGACCCTGCCGAACTTCCATTGAATGGGTTTCAAACATTCCCGAGGCTCTGAATTTAATGTTGGAAGATTTTTTCCTTTTTTCTTTAAGAGTAACTGTACTAAGCATTGTACAATTCGAATATTTAAGTGGTGGTCTGCTCAAGGTTTCTGTGATAACAGACAGAAACTGTATCGATTTTTAAAGTTTGTATAAGGCAGCCAATGTAGATAGATGATAAACTGCATCTGTAGAGGCACAGTCCCAAGTCATAACAGCGATCATAAAAGAGCGATTGCTATTATGGCAAGTGTATATCGCCAAAAACCACATCAGCAATATACACATAAAAGCAACCCAACATCCAGATTGTAAAAAAAGTGTTTTTGTGGGGGAGCTGCACCCCCTACACCCTCCCTCACTGGGGGCCTTGCCTCCCGCACCCCTCTGAATTAAGATTCTCAACTCCAGGGTAGTGCATGTCGGGGAGGGGGCCAAAATTCGGATGTCTCAAAAAATTAAGTGCTGCAGCTTGTAGCTGCAGCAAAATGTAATCACTCACCAGTTTTGAACCCTGTACCTCCTGTGTCCCAGCTAGCCACCCACACCACCATGCCACATAGTTAGCTTGGTGGCAGCAGGTACAGGAAGCCTCCAAAACCCCTTACCTGCCCCTCCCCTTCCACTTGCTATTCCTCACTTCCATTCGCCCTTCCCCACAGTCTCGTTCCCATCCAGGGGGATATTCTGCACAGTAGCCCCTAATAACAGCATCCAAAATGAGTCGCTATTTTTGCAGTTGCCCGTTTTGGTTCGCTGTTATTATGTGATACCAGAGCTGTACGGTGTGAGGCAAATGGTAAAAAGTAAATGGTGCCTGAACTTGTTGGATATGGATAGATGAATCCATTGCCATTGAGGAAACTCCTCAAGCAACTCTGAGAATACAAATTCAGGAGAAAAACCAAGAAAAAAGGAAGAAGAATGCCTGAGATTGATATAGCACCTTCGGTGCCAATATGCTTATAATGTTCTTTCAAAAGGTATGCTAATGTTGCCTCAGGGGACTTGACTGTTGCTTTTCACGGTATGGTACATTAAAATTATTATGCTCAAAGGAGCACTGTCTGTGTTTTACTCACAGGTGCTTCTTCTACAGAGCTGGAGAAGGGAGTTCGGGGGAGATAGAGTTCCACGTATGTACTACGATGCTGAAATGATGGACAGTTTGGGAGTCTGCTGATGGATGGCTGGGGGTAAACCTACCCAAGAGGTACTGTTCTTCCAATTTTTAGCTGGAAATTTGATGTCTAGACTGGAGAACTGAGAGCATTTTCTTTTTGTGGGAGCCAGAACTCTTAGTTTAAGAGCTGGAATGTTCTTCAGTATGCACTAAATGTTATAAATAGTACCATCAGTCGCTTTTTCTGTTTTTCTTCCTATGGTTACGAGTGACTATATTTATGAACTTCTATTTTATGGAGTAAGGGAATTTTTGGTACTAACAGAACTCTATGGAGAATATGTTTTAAAATGAATTCACATTTTAACAGTTATTCTCCTAATTATGAGGAACGCTGTTACTTCTCAAGAATGGGTGTAATTTACTGGTTCAGTTTCTTATCATAACTCAAATCTATTAGTATTATTATTGCTAGAACTCCAGGGGCTTGTTGTGTATATTGTGGCTCACTATTGAAAGAACTCGTTTCAAGTTATGACAATATGGTCATTTATGTTTCAATCTCGCTCTGTGTGGAAAGTGAAGTGATTGCTGGATTCCTTATTATCCCTTGGAGCCGCTAAAATGCATTATCTGTGACCTCGGGGAGGTTGAATGAACTATTGCACAGGCATATAAAAAATGTGCTTTGTCATTATCCTGCTATTGAACTATCAATTGATGTTTTTCCACACTTGAATGGGACTCCTTCTCTTGGAGCCATGCTGATGAAACTGGGAGTGTGGAAAATACTATTGGCTTTTATTTGCCAAACCTGAGGGGGAATTTGTCTTACAATTTGAAAAGCTCTAATTAGCTGAACGTTTTTTGTAAATGAACTGGTGCTAAAGACCTTGGGTTTGACTTTTGGAATTCTTGTGACCTCTTTCACATTATAATTTCCTTAGATGATTTCTGAAATTTAGGCCTGGTGAGGTAACTTGTATGCTTCCTTGTTAATTGAGTGTATTGTGGTTTTATTACTGGCTTTAGCATGTTGATGTTTGTAGAAAGCCAAAGGTTTCATAACATTATGTTTAATGCCTTAGTTCCAGCATTTAAGAAGGTACAGTAAATGTCTGCAAATGACTAAAAACATAAACTTAAGCTGTAGAAACTGTTCTTACACTGATCTTTATGTGATTTTGAATATACATTACTAATGGTTTGAACCAGTTGGAAAATGAATATTTAATGAATTCTCAAATGTAACAGTTGATTTTATATTGTGCATTCATATGATCTGTTTGCATCTGTTTTTAGAATGTTGTAAAGGCTTGATTGCAGAACAATAAAACCAAACTTGGTTTAGCCATGAAAAAAATGATGGTTCCCTATGACTTAATTAGCTCTTTCACTGGTGTGGCAATTGGCTCTGTGGCCTGCCCTGCATTAAGTCATCAGTCAGCCCTGTCTGACTTCCATAAAGACAGCGGAAGCGCCATTACATCTGAAGAGCAAGAACACCAGGACACATGAGTGGTGGTGGTGGTAGTAGAGCTTCTGATCAGTGATGATGCTGCAGCAGCAGCCAGAAAGGAGTCTCCCACAGGAGTCCCCAGTGCCCCTCTCTCAACAAAGAGAGGTGCATCCGGGGCCCTGGAGCCCAAGCCAGCAGAGGTCCGGTTAGATGACCTGAAATCCAAGATGCAGATACAGCTCGATGAGATGTAGCACTATTGGCATAGACTATGGCTGCCACTCGGAAAATGGGAAGCCAGAAAACTTGGCAAGCTGTGCTAAGGCAATTAAAGCCGTGAAAAGATGGGTGGAGGCCCAGCATGGGTAGCATTTTCTCTACATACCCAGATGATTGTGGTAGTAAGTGGAAGTCAATTGGGAGAGGCAGCTGCTGGCTAAAGCCAAATGAAAGTTGTCTATATAAGCAGAACAAAACAGTGATTTATTGGCTGTCCAGGACCAAGGCCTCTACCTGGGATTTTGGCCAGAGCATCAGGATGCATGGGGTCCTCTACACTGGCCTGATGGATAGCTGACCAGATACAGCATCTGGCTGATCCAGCCAGATGGGGTGTGCATCAGGAAGCCTCACCCCCATCACTATGCATAAGGTGTGAAACAGATTGAAGTGGGATGGAGGGGTCCTATTTAAATCTGAAGAACATCACAAGTTTGCAATGGCATACTCTGTGCCAATGTTTCCTGTTCTGAACATTATGCCTTCCATTTAAATCCAAAATGGTGGCGGGGGATTAAGACTTCACTCCATGATGGCAGTGGTCAGTATCCTCCAGTACAGGGAGCAAAGACTCACACTCACCTGGTACAAAACTGTGCAGTAGAGGACCTGAATGAAATCTACACAGACTACCTCAAAGTCCTTTATATCTCATCTGGGAGACCTATCTCATTGAAGGGGGTCTGTGTCACAGGACTGTGAAAGTAATTGACTTCCATGTATACCTTTGATATACTTTAAAAAAAACACAAAGACCCAATATAAACTTCAACAACCTGAGTTTTACCATTATCTTCAACTTCAACACTGCACCCTGTCTCTCTCAATTGCTGTCCGCACCTCAGAACTCCACCCCCAATAATCACCTATTGTATTAACTTTTTGACTTCAGGGGACAGTCCTCTTATGACATCCTGGCTTTACCAACACCTACAGTCCAAAGCAGGAGGGGCATCTTTGATGTAGCGGCCCAATGGGAAGAAGAAATTGGCCAACCAATAACAAAGGAACAGTGAGTATGGTCATTCCAGGACTCGGCTAAAGTAACAAGGTCTCATCAATTGAGAGAATATGCTTGGAAGCAGTTGAATAGGTTGTTTTACACTCCAATGATAACTGTTCATTATCACCCCACACATTCCTCGGCCTGCTGGAGAGGATGCAAGGAACCTAAAGCCTCATGTTACCATATCATATGGACTTGCCCCAACTTGCAGCCCTTCTTCCATGATCTTGAAAAATATCTTACTAAATTCTTGGGTAAACCCATAATGTTCGCCCCAACACAGTTCCTCCTCCTCCTCCTCCTCCTCCTCCTCCTCCTCCAATACCCAAAAGGCCTGAATGACCCATTATCCCTATATCTCCTCAGGGTTTTTATTACAGGTGCCAAAAACCTATAATAAAATGTTGACTTTCTCCTATCCTCCGAACTGTGGCCACCTGGAGGTAGATTGTGAATACTGTTTACCAGACTGAAAAGATAACTCATTCATTAAATGACCATGTGTAACAATGTTCCTTGCATTGGAATGCATAATTCCTTCATACCATGATCAAGGACCCTACCCCGGTCCCTTAATCAGACTGGGACACACTTTCAAAACCATTTTAAAATTAGATAACTAATAGCAGAATTTTACCAATCCAGGGGAGCCTTAGGGTATTCAAGAGGTGACCCCTGTGTGGGTACTTGAGTGGCTCAGCTCCCTCATCCACCCCCAGTGCACGCCTTCTACCCATCTCAGCTGTACCTCTGGGCAGCAGGTTTTCTAGCTCAGACAGTTTATATATTTCCTCTAGTGACCATTAGCAAGGAAGGTTACACCTCTCCCCTGAGCTGTCCCTAAAGGGAGGAAAGAGGTCATTTTTAGGCTGTAGATTGTGATTTCAGATTACTTAGCAAATGGAGTACATTCATATGCCCATCCTGAAAGAACTTAACATCTATTGTGTGAAATTGTACTGTACTGACCACAAAAGTTAATAAATAAAAACTATATTGACAAAAAAAGAAACACAAAGGAAAATATTTTGGGGGGAATTTTTATTAGTGTTATGTGTGGCTTGTTTTCTTCTGTTCTCTTGCAGGTGGAGCTGGGCCTTACCATAGTGTCCCTGTGAGTGACAGAATAAGAAAGGATGGATGCCATTGAAGACATCGTGAAAGTGAAAACTGCTGCAGGGCGTCAGGGTGCCATCCCAGCCGTTAGGCAGCTATTGGTGTAATTGACAGATGTTAGTAAGTTGTGCATTTACCCAGAAATGTTAGCCAGTGTGTATGTGCCTGTGACAAGCTGGCCTACGGTAGCTGGAGAGGCAACACACTGGGTTTAAAGTTCACAGAAGAAAATGAACTTTTATTGCTCCAGATGTAAGTTATTGCTCCAGAAAAGCATTATCAGGCAGTTCAACTTCTCCAGCCTGGTCAGGTAACATAAAGGTAAACCCAAAACAGTTCTTTCAGGCTGACTTGACAAAAGGAATCTTTGAACCACCTATGCGGGCCAGCAGTTTTTTCAATATACAGTCTCAAACAAAACATAAACGGTTTGTCAGCCAGCAGTTTTGAATGCACCGTCTCAAATCAAACATAAACGGTTTGTGGGCCAGCAGTTTTTAATGCACAGTCTCAAGTCAAACACAAACAGTTTTCCCTTTTTGCCTTATTTGCTGGTTGTTATTAGGAGTACATTCCACTCACTGTTTTTGGCCCAGCTGGTTAGGCTGATCCTTTACCTCAGGACTTTCTGCTCTAGAAATGGTTTCTTTCTCAGCAGCAGGTTTCATCTTCTCCCCAAAGGCTCTCTCCAATTATTAAGTATTCTCCTTGGCTTTCTGCTCTGATTCCTGTCTTACATTCTACTCTCTATCTTGCAGGGTTCTCTGCCTAGGAGCATCTTCTCCCTGTAGCAGTTTCCAGCTTCTAACTGACTTCTTGCTGGATTCTCTCTGCCTTTCAGCAATCCTTCTAATTAGCAACACCTGGGGAGGCACCCCCCCTTGCATTCCCTCAGTCTCAAACAAGATGTTAACCTATTGTTTCCCAGTGTAGTGTTTACACTGTCACATACCTCCCCCCTTTTTGCGAAGGCACAGTTGGTTGGCCCCTGACCATTCCCCTCCCAGGACAGGAAGTCCGCATTTCCATTCTGGGTCCCAGCCTGGTGGTGTACCATAAAGGAAAATGGCTGGAAGGCCAAGTACCACCTGGTAATGCGGGGGTTGTCATCCTTCATCACCTGTAGCCACCTCAGAGGGACATGATCTGTAACTAGGATAAACTGACGGCAATGCAGGTAGTAGCAGAGAATGCCCACAGCCCACTTGACTGTGAGGCTCTCTTTCTCTATCACCACATAATTTTTCTCCCAGGGAAAGAGTTTCTGACTAAGGTAGAGGATAGGATGTTCCTCCCCTTCAAACTCCTGGGAGAGCACGGCTCCTAGCCCAACTTCAGAGGTGTCCATCTGCAGGATAAAGTTCCTGGTGAAATCAAGACTGCGTAACACTGGCTCTCTGCACAGTGGCACTTTGAGTTATGTGAAGGCTTGGTCACACTCCTCTGACCACTGGACCTTACTGGGGGCAGATTTCTGGGTGAGGTCTGTAAGGGGGCTGCCAAGGGTGGAGAAGTGTGGTATAAACCTGCAGTAATACCCTGCCAATCCTAAGAAGGCCCTCACCTGGATTTTTGTGGTGGGTATCGGTCACTCGGTTACGGCTTGGACCTTACTGACTAAGGGTCTCACCTGTCCATTTCCTATACAGTACCCTAAGTACTTCGTTTCAGCTTTGGCCAAAGCACACTTCACTGGATTGGCCATCAGTCCTGCTTCTTGTAAGGACTGTAGTACCGCTGCCACCTTGGATACATGGGACTCCCAATCAGTGCTGTGTATCACCTTGTCATCTAGGTAAGCAGCTGGATAGTGGGCATGGGGTTGCAGCAGGTGATTCATGAGTCTTTGAAAGGTTGCAGGTGCCCCATGTAAGTGAAAAGGCATGTTAAGGAACTGGTATAGCCCAAAGGGGGTAGCAAATGCTGTCTTTTCCTGAGACTCTGGGGTCAAAGGCATTTGCCAGTACCCTTTCATTAGGTCCAAAGTCATGATGTACTTGGCTTCCCCTAGTCTAACCAACAGTTTGTCTACCTGGGACAAGGGATAGGCATCAAACTTCGAGGTGGCATTGACCCTGCGAAAATCAATACAGAAGCAGGTAGACCCGCCTTCTTTTGGTACTAACACTATGGGGCTACACCAATCACTGCTGGATTCCTCAATCACCCCCAACTGTAGCATGTCCTGTAACTCCTTCTTAACAGTGTCTCATACAGCTTCTGACAAGTGATACGGTCGCTGCCACACCTTCTCCCCTGGTTCTGTTTCTACATGATGAGCTATCATATAGGTTGTCCCCGGGAGGAAGGAGAAAACATCCAAAAACTGGCTTACCAACTCTCCTAGTTGCTGTTTCTGTTTGTGAGACAGCTGTTCTCCCGTTGGGACTTGTATCCCCAGATTCTCATCTGGCACTTGGGGTCCCAGATCCAGTACAGTATGTCTGGTTCAGGGGAAATCAATAGGCTATCCCTCTGGTTCCAGAATTTCAGCAAATTGACATGGCACAGTAGATCTGGGTTTCTTTTCACCTCTCTGGTTGGCAAACTTCATAGTCAACTGGGCCCACCCTCCGGGTAACTTCATAAGGCCCCTTCCATTTGGCTAGAAGCTTATTCTGGCTGCTCAGCAGCAAAACTAGTACCTGATCCCCTGGTTTATATTCCCTCAGTCGGACTCCCTGATTATAGCAGTACTCTTGTCTTTGTTGAGCCGTCACCAGATTTTCTAGGGCAAATTTCCCCACCCGATCTAATCTTTCCCTCAATTGCAGGACATATTGCATCACATTTTCAGTCTTGGGGTCAGGTTTCCCCCACATCTCCTTTACTACATCAAGAACACCTTGTGGGTGGTGCCCACAGAGGAGTTCAAAAGGAGCAAACCCTGTAGAAGTTTGAGGGACCTCCCACTTTTCAAACATCAGTAAGGGAAGTAACTTGTCCCAGTCCCTGACCTCAGTGGTTATAAACTTTCAAAGCATCATTTTTTTGTTGAATCGCTCCATGAGACCATCCATCTGGGGATAGTAGCTCAAGGTCCTTATGGAACTGATTCCCAATAAAGTACAAACCTCCTGAGTCAGGCGGGACATGAAGTTAGTTCCCTGGTCACTCAACATTTCTTCGGTATTCCCATATGACTAAAGACCTTTAATAGTTCCCCGGCTACTAATTTGGCTGAAATGGTTTATAACGGGATGACCTCAGGGTACCGGGTAGCATAGTCTAAAATCACCAGAATGTATTGGTACCCCCCTGCACTCTTTTCAAGGGGTCCCACTATATCAACCCCAATCTAGTCAAAAGGTGCCTCCATAACAGGTAAAGGCACTAATGGGGCCCTTGGACTGTTCTTTGGAGCTACTAACTAGTACTCGGGACAAGATGCACAATAATCTTTAACATCTTGATAGATGCCTGGCCAGAAGAATCGGGGTAACAGTCGAGCTGTGTATTCTCTACCCCACAGTGCCCTGCCTCAGGAATAGAGTGGGCGAGGCATAGTAATTCCCCCTGAAAGACTCGAGGGATTAGCAACTGTTGCCGGGTATTCCCCGTCTGTGCCTTCTTACTAACTTGATACATGATACCTGCTTGTAACTCAAAATGAGGATAGCGTGCAGCCAGATTCTCATCTGCCACTTCCCTTTCCCTGACAGCCAACTGGGTATATATACCTGGCTGAGTATACCATCGGCCTGTTGTTTTTTGGCAATGTCCAGGCAGTGCTTTAACACATCTTGCTCTGATAAGGACTACCCTCTGAGACTTTGGTTAGGTGGGTCAGTGTTAGGGTCGGGCTGTGGGTCTGGACCCACTTTTGCCTTTGCTTCACCTTTCTCCTGCACACCTACCCCTTCGGGACCACTTTCCTTTGCTGCCCTATGTTCTCACTTAGATTTGTGGGTTCTCATCTGGGAGTTAAAAATCCCTGGGTCTGGAAAGGGAAAAACTTCTCTCAGCTGCAGTTGACTGGCCCCCCTCCCTTCACAACCCTGAGACCAGGTAATTACCAAAGATAAGTCTGCTTTCCATAAGTCATCAAACCATTTCCAATCTCTCTCCAGTAACACCGGATAGGGTAACCCTGGGGCAACCCCCACCTTTATAGTCTCTATTCAGCCCCCCAGAGTAAGTGTAACCATAGCACCAGGGTAAGCACACAGCGGATAGGGATGGGGTTCTGGTCTTGCCAGCATCAGGGGTTCACAAGCGCCACCCTGACTAGGGTCTGGCAGCTTTCTGAGTCCACCAGAGCCTCCATCTCTATCCCTTCTACCTTGACAGGGACCACAAAATCTCAGGATTCAGAGCCCTCACCCCCACTGTACAGTGAATACACATCTGTAAGCATGCAGTCTATGAAGGTACAGTTCATGTTGGGGCAGTTCTTCACAAAGTGACCCTCTATCCACATGAGAAACGTGCTCCTGTGTCTAAGCTATGGGGTGAGCATCCAGGTTTAGGCAGTGGACCCTCTGGAAATGTCTCCTTGGGCTGCTGGGTTGTCGTCTTTCCCAGAGTCTGACCCTTATTTGGCCCATAACCCCCCCTCCCTACATGCCCAAGGTCCCTTCACAGTTCCAGCCAATATTCCTTCAGTCTGGCTCCCGAGATGATTCCCCATCTTCCCAGGTGGCCTTGTAAACTGGGTCATGGGGTGGGAGGAGAGTTCAGCATCCAACACTTGTTCTGAGATCTGCATGGCCTCTGCTAGCATGGTGATCTTCTGTTTGTGGACCCAGCTCTGAATTCCCGGGGACAAGATGTTCAGAAATTGTTCCAAGATGATTAACTCAGCCACCACGGGGACACTGCGTCCTTCAGGTTTTAGCTAATGCCAACACAGGTCCCACAATTGTTGTCCCACTGCTCCAGGTTGTGCACCTGCTGCAAATCTGAAGCTCCAGAACCTCTTTTGGTAACTTTCTGTGTTGATGCCTAGGTGGTCCAGGATTGCTGCTTTCACCTATGGGTACTCCCCGGCTGTGGTATTGTCCATAGCTCGATAGGCTGCTTGGTCTTCCCTGGTCAGACAGGGGGCAAGGCGGACAGCCCACTGGGGTCTGGGCCATCCAGCAGCTTCCGCCACTCGCTCAAACATTACCAGAAAGGCCTCGGGATCATCCTCAGATGTCATTTTGGTCAGCATGGCATTCATCCTATGAACCCCTGGCCCCACGATAGCTGGTCCAGCCTCACCAGTAGTATCTTGTTGTGGCTGTTGCACCAGGGACTGCAGGAGCTGCTGTTGTTGTTGCCCCAGCTGTATAAGAAACTGCTGTTGCACCTCCTGTTGGGCTTGCTGTGCTTGTTGGACCCATTGTTGCGCCTCCTGCTGCTGCTGAGCCAGCTGCCTGAAAGTCTGTTGTTGTTGTTCAAACTTCAGCAATTTCTTCATATCTATTTTTCCAGAATGTAACTAGTCCTGCTCACTCCAGCAGGAGTTCAAATCCCACTTCTCACACCATGTGTGACAAGCTGGCCTATGGTAGATGGAGAGACAACATGCTGGGTTTAAAGTTCACAGAAGAAAATGTACTTTTATTGCTCCAAATGTAAGTTATTGCTCCAGAAAAGCATTATCAGGCAGTTCAACTTTTCGCCTGGTCAGGTGATATAAAGGTTAACCCAAAACAGTTATTTCAGGCTGACTTGACAAAAGGAATCTTTGAACCACCTATGTGGGCCAGCAGTGTTTTCAGTATGCAGTCTCAAACAAAACATAAATGGTTTGTGGGCCAGCAGTTTTGAATGCACAATCTCAAATCAAACATAAACAGTTTTCCCATTTTGCATTATTTGCAGGCTATTATTAGCAGTACATGCCACTCACTGTTTTTGGCCCGGCTGGCTAGGCTGATCCTTTACCTCAGGACTCTCTGCTCTAAAAATGGTCTCTTTCTCAGCAGCAGGTTTTAACTTCTCCCCAAAGGCTCTCTCCAATAATTAACCATTCTCCTTGGCTTTCTGCTCTGGTTCCTGTCTTACATTCCACCCTCCATCTTGCAGGGTTCTCTGTCTAGGAGTATCTCCTTCCTGCAGTAGTTTCCAGCTTCTAACTGACTCCTTTCTGGATTCTCTCTGCCTTTCAGCAATCCCTCTAATTAGCAACACCTGGGGAGGTACCCCCCCGTTCATGTTGCATTCCTTGCATTTCCTCAGACTCAAACAAGATATTAACCTCTTGCTTCCCAGTGTAGTGTTTACACTGTCACAGTGCCCATCGTTCATTTAGAGATAGGACACATTCCACATAGGCATTCCAAAGGTGCAGTGTAAAGCCTTCTATGTTTTCTGGCCTGTGCTGGCTGCAGATAGAGTAAGATAACGTGATCACCCTCACAGGGATGCCAGGTGGGAAGTAGCCTAGTCAAAGGAGTTGGCACCAGCACTGGGTTCCCTTGCAGAGCTCTGCAAGGTTTTGGGGGAGTAGAGTGTAACCAGCCTCTATCTTCTCCCAAGCTTGAGGCAAAGTACTTGAATGATTGACCTGGTCCCTGAGAGTTGTTTCCTGCTGGGCCTTGTCTGGAGACAGTGCCTGAGTGTTTGTGCCTTAGTATCTTCTGGGTTACCATGTGGGCCAGGGCATGAATATTCATGTCTCTAACCTCCCCTTTTTTGCCTATAAGGGGAGGAGACCCATTGGGCCTGGTAGGTGCTTGTTTCCAGAGCTTCCAGCTGGATGGGATTTAGCATTTTGTACACCACAAAAGAGAAGGAAAGAGAGGTAAGTCCTAGTCTTGTTTCCTAACCCCTTCGGGGCAGGAAGAGGGCTCTCAACATCAGCTCAGGAGGAAATACCCCTATAACTTACCCAGATGGGGCATGTTATCTGTTCCAAACCAAGATGCACTTTGGAGTAGTGGTGTGCATCTTCTCAAGGAGGTTGCCAGGGTCCATGTAGATCCACTGACAAATAAGAAGCAGAGAACTTAAACTTGAATGCCTATTCTGGGAGCTGTGATCAAGCAGGTCAGTGTTTATTTAACCTTTTAAGTTTCACAGGGCCTTCAGAGCCAACATCAATGGACATTCAGGTCTGTGTCTGGTCTTCTTGTTCTTGGTGCTTCTAAGGTTTCTGGTGTTCCTGGTCCCTGTTTTCCAGGTCTGTGGTGGTCAGATGTGAAGCCATTTCTTAGTGTAAGCAGACTTCCCCTAAACGGAAAGTAAAATCTGTGCCACCTAGATACAGAAGGGAACCTGACCTCACTCTTTATGGAAATTTTAATATTTAAACAACAGACATTCATTACAAACAACACATTAACCCCTGCCCACCCCACTCCCCAGGTCTGTGACAAAGTTTTTTATTAGTTACATTGTATACTGGGACCCAGATATTCAGAAGGGTTGCGCATGGCGCAACAGTGTTGCACCATGCACAAGCCACTGATGCACCCCGGTGTGATATTCAAATGGGGATTGAGCCTGGCACAAATCCCAATGCGCTGGATCGCATCAGTAATGTATGTGGCGCAGGTGGGGGTGTGTGCCCATGCATACTCCACACATCCTGATATTCAGCCCGGGATGTGCTGAGTCCATGCATGCACAACCCCTACCTGCGCTGCACACAGGTGAGCCAAAAAAAAAAGGAACAACAGCTGGCCACCCACAGGTGAGCTGCCGTATTGCAGGGCGCAACATGGCAGCTGTCACCTGTGCATGGCCACCCAAGCTCCGGCTGCACCTTTGTGGCGGTGCCCCCATGCCCGATCATGGGCATATGTAGAATAATGTAAATGCTCTATATCCCTGGTGGTCCAGTGGACCGCTTGCAGCCCGATCATGGGCATACGTCGTGAAATAAATGATCCTATATCCCTGGTGGTCCAGTGGACTGCTCACAGCCATCGTGGTCATATGTATAATAAAAGGAGAGGTCAATATCCCTGGTGGTCAGTGGTACCCCCCCACCCACCCGCCCACTGAGCCCCACCGCCCGCTCCCCCGCCAGTGGTGGATCCATTCACATATCTGGACTGTGTAGTATGGTACAGGCTGCATGCCCATTGGATCACACTGTGGACAAATGGGCATACAGCCCTACTGTATGGTGTCAGTCAGTGGGCAGTGGGGTGGCAGGCAGGTGAGGTGCTGCCACCGCGCTGACCGGGGGGACTGGGGCAGTGGGGCTCAGTGGAGTGGGTGGGGAGGGGGGACCACTGGACCACCAGGAATATTGGACCTCTCCTGTTTATTACATATGCCCATGATCAGGCTGCGAGTGGTCCACTGGACTACCAGGGATATAGGATGTTTATTTTACAATATATGCCCACAATCAGGCTGCAAGCAGTCCACCGGACCACCAGGGATATAGGACATGTATTTAACAACATATGCCCATGATCAGGCTGCAAGCGGTCCACTGGACCACCAGGGATATAGGACGTGTACTTCTTTTGCACAGGCCCGTGATCGGGCATTGGGGCACTTTTCCGTGATGAGCAGGGGGTGTCGGTCCCCAATGGCTGCAGCCTGGCAGGGTGCCAGGTGCAAGTCGTCGGGGATCGGTGCACCTGCATACAAATGGGGCAATAATGACATGCAAATGGCCCCATTTGTGCCTTGCATGGATTATGGCCCCATTTGCATGTGCACTTTTGAATATCGTGGTTGTTGCACCTAGTGCAATGGAACTTGCACTAGCGCATCCCCCAGCTCCACTCTGGCCACTTGCGCTGGTGCAGTGCCACTGCGCCATGTGCACTGCGGGTGGCCAGGGTGCGATATTCAGTGATGCTGTGCCATGGCACAGCTCCGTTGAATATCACCCTGTCAACACCCCTGCGCAGCCATGTTGCACAGCGCCCAGGCTTGTGCTACAGCCTGGCGCAGTCTGAATATCTGGGCCTGTATATATTATTCTTAGCATCACACAGTCTCAACATTCTCTAATATAACTATACAAGGAATCTCATTTTCTGTTAGATTAATCAGATGTGGATAGTAAAGCATATAAGATATCCCATCTCTTTCAAAATAAACTACTGGTATGGCTCATTGAGGACAGCATTTTTTCTATACTGAGGCCTAGTAATATTTACTGGTGCATTTTTATGTTGTCTTGTGCATGTGCAAGCAACATATTGGGGTAGCTTGGAATAGCAGGTTGTGGCCAGTGGCATTACTGCTTTTTCGGGCTGGGCTCCATGGCATGAATTAGATTGCATGCTGCCTATGACAGCTGTGCAAAAGCGTGCCACTAACTTGAAATGATTTAGCCACCACAATGAGGAAGCACCTCCTCATTGCAGGGAGCATGCCTTGCCTGGTGTAACATTTCAATAAAAGATGGCAGCGGCTGTCACTGTCCACCTCACAGTCCCAATCAAGCCAATGTTGGAGGTGCCCAATCCCCCTGTCAGCATGCTCCCTTCCCAGTTCAGTTTGCCGATGGGGCAGCCCAATCCTCATTGACATAATGGCCCCCTTATCATTTAATTTGTGTGTTGAGGGGGTGCCCAATCCCCCTCGGCATCATGCGCCCCCCCAGACATGTTTCTGTGCCAACCGGGGACCCAATCCCTGTTGGCTTCAGTCCCCCTCCCCAAAAATACAGGTGGCACACTGGGAGCCCACCCCAGTGTGCCAAAACACACCTGCAAAATAAGAAAACTGACCCGTTGTTTGTATGTTTTTTGGTTTTTTTTACCTGAAAAATGAGAAAACGATCCTCGACGTGACCAGTGCCCTCCTCCAACCTGCTCCCACCCTCTGTGTACCCCACCTCTCCACGCCCCACCCCATATTTACCTCTGGAGCCTGGTGCGACAATCTCTGGTGGACTCGAACACGTTTGCACGCTTCAAAACCGACCGCAAACTAAAGAAATGCCGGTAAGCTGTATAATGGCATAAATGGGTTTTTTTTCAACTTTGGTGCATATCTCAGCTATTTTTGTGAATTTTGGCACCACATTTTCAACATGGGATTCTTGAGACTCCACCTCATGAATTTAGTCACTGTCATCTCATTATTCGGTCCTGAAAGGTGATTTCACAGTCACTGTATAGAATCACCTTCTGGGACTGATTAACAAAACAACAGTGTCACTGTTCATGAGGTGGGCTCCCAAAAAGCCTGTGATGCAAATTTGGTGAAAAAATTCCAAAAAATTACTGTGTTACGAAGCATGCATTGGGCAGTTTCCATGCACGCTTGTAACTTCAAGAATTTTATATATTTTTACTCCAGATTTTCAACATTGCCATTTTTTCACACCTCCTTATGAACAATACAGCTGTCATTTTCCACATCCTGCCCAAAATGTGTTTTCATACATCCGGCACACAATGGCGCAGTCACTGTAGGAAAACAACGTTTGGGACAGAGTAAGAAAATCACAGTAATACTGTACATGAGCAGAGGTCCCAAAATGCCTATGTTGACAATTTGGTGACAAAATTCCACAAAATGACTATGTTATGAGCGTGCATTGCACCGTTTCCATGCACAGTTGTAACTTTGAGAATTTTTAATATTTTTACTCCAGATTTTCAACATTGCCATTTTTGCACACCTCCTTATGAATAGTGCAGCTGTCATTTTTCACATACTGCCCAAAATGTGTTTTCACACATCTGGAACTCAATGGTGCAATCACAGTGGGAAATCAACTTTCGGGACAGATTAAGAAAATCATAGTGCCACTGTTCATGAGCAGAGGTCTCAAAATGCCTCTGTTAAAAATTTGGTGAAAGAATTCCAAAAAATGACTGTGTTACAAGCTTGAGTTGCACAGTTTTCATGCATGCTCGTAACTTCAAGAATTTTTAATATTTACACTGCAGATTTTCAAAATTTCCATCTCTTCACACCTTCTTATGAATGGTGCAGTTGTCATTTTTCACATCCTGCCCGAACTGTGTTTTCACACGTGGTGCAGAATGGTGCGGTCGCTGTGGGAAATCAACATTCCAGACAGATTAACAAAATCACAGCACCACTGTTCATAAACAGAGGTCCCAAATGCTTTCATGAGGTGGGGGTCACAAAAAGACCATGTTGAAAATTTGGATTGCAAATACCAACAAACGCCAAGGGCATTAGGGTTTCTAACCATAACGTCCCACCCTGTACAGACTAACAGACATCAGGGGTGTGCCTTTGGATTGTCAGATGTGTAATGCTCATGCCATTGCACCCCACCCCACTCTGCAGCCACTGATAGGCATCAAGGTGTGCCTTGGATTCTTCAGCCCCAAAGTTCACCCCATTCTCCTATACTGCACCCATCGCAATATACTTCCTTATGGAATGGGCTGAGCATAAGGCCAGATGACTCAAGGCACAATGAGACACTTATCAGAGTCTGCAGGGTAGGGTGAGGTGAAATGGCATGAGCGTTATTGCAAACGACCCAAAGGCAAACCTTAGTGCCTCTCACTCTCTGCAGGGTGGGGTGGGGTTGACGTCAGTTCCATACTTCACTGCTATTCTTATTATGCATCTCTCTAACTCCTGCACTACCAATGCCAACACCAGCAAGACAACATTCTGCATTGACAAATGCTTGTTAAAAGCAGGTGTCTCTTGGTCCAGCCAGTGTCTTAGAAGCACCTTGTAGGTTGCCATTGCTACTAAGGAAATGTAGTAATGTCTTTGACACATTAGCTCTTCTACCCACCAACCCATCAGACATATCTGGGGTGTGAAGCAGTGTTCCAGACACTGAATGGGATCCAGCTTTTCTTGTATACTAAGCCACAAGATCAGCTCCTTAATACAGTCTAGGATGAAATGTTGTAGAGTTTCTTCCACTAACTTGGGTCTTGTGCAAATGTGATCTCCAATTTAACCTGTTTATATAATTTAAGATGAGAGTAACATTTAATAATTGAATAAACATTGCTGCATAACTGCTGCCAATCTGAGATGTGGTGATCTTCCTGAACATGTTTCTGAAAATATGTGCAGTGGGAACAAAATCCATTCTGATGCAATCTAACTAATCATTCATATAAGAGGGAGACTGCATGAAGTTCTTGAAGGCATGGATCAAAGGGTGTATCTCTTCGATTCCCCTTTCTTTACATGGAGGAACTCCCCAATGTGCTTCTAAGAATGTAGCATACTGTAGATCATTACAAGGAAAAGCATCCTTATTTATCAGACCAGAGGGGGTTTTCAGCTCTTTTAAGGAGCTAAATTTATTGAGAGGGATTTTCAAAGGTCCCTAGACATGACACAGCTGCATTAAAATGTGTAAAATTGCCTCATGAAGATGTGGCAATATACCTGCATCATATTTTCATACCTACAGTACATAATAAATGATAGGACATGGCACAAGTAGAAACATGTGTCATAATTGTTTCTCAATTGTGGCTATATACATCAAATGGTGCAAATTCGAGATGCAGGTGCATATTGTCCAACTTGCTCTGGGAGTGTGTGGGAGGGGAGCAATAGACAGAGAGCAAGAGAGAGACAGAGAGCGAGAGAGAGAGAGAGAGAGAAGATGCCAATGAGAGACCATGAATGTCATCTTATGTTGGTAAGTGCATTGTTGCTACAGGATTTGTGATGGCATCTGAAAAACACAGGTGATGTGTCATGTGTATTGTGTGTACACACTGCTCTGAAGACAGGCTATTATGACTGAGAGACTGAACAATGTCATGGGCAGCATGAGTGAGTCTTCATTGTGAATGATGTACTGGACCTAGGGATGTTGAGGGAGTTAGTGGACAGTGTTGCCTGTGAGCTGGAGTGTGCTACATCAATCAAACAGTCTTTATTTTACCAGGCGAAGCACCACTGAGCAAGCTCATTTGCAGGTGGACCTGGACAAATGCACATAAATGTAAACAATATACAAAGGAAAAAGATGGGTGTACAATCAAGGAATACAAAGTAGAAGAAGACATAAAACATAGTACAGTATTAGGCAAGGTCTATACAGGCAAATATGCAAGAGGCTAAGAAAAAAATACTGTCAATATACATTATTATGCAGTATGTACATGAACAGTTCAGGAAAAGGGGTAGGAGGGATGATAGGGAGAAGAAGAGAGAAGGAGTGATAAACAGGGAATCACAAGGCTTGGGGACAGATGTCCACCACTTATTTCACTGGCCTCTGGGAGAAGGGGGGGCAGTTACAGGACTCTATAAAGGAATGAGAAAATAGCTTTTTGAAGGAGGAGAAGGTTGTTGTGTCAGCCAGCTCGAGTTTTTTGTAATTTGTTCCATAGGTGAGGGAGTACATAGCTTATAGATGCTTAACAAAATGTGAATTAACTTTAGCAATGTATAAGGAGAATGAGAAGCTGCGCAAGGAGTAATTGCCTACAGTGCATAGGGGCAAGCAGTCAGAGATATACTGGGGAAGCTTATGTGTGATAGCTCTAAAAGTCCAAAAGGTGGCATTTCTTTGCCTTCTGAACTTGAGGGATGTCCAGCCTACTGCGGCATACAGAGAGCAGTGGTGAGTGAGGTATGGGAGACCAGAGATAAATCTCAAAGCTTGGTGATAGAGCGAGTCAAGTTTAGAGAGGGCGGAGGCCTAACCTTGGCCATAGAGGAAGTCGGCACAGTCCAATAAGGATGGAAAGGTGGTTTGGACCAGTCTTTTTTTGGCATTATGGGATAGGAGATGCTTGATCTGGAAGAATAGGCCCAGTCCCTGCCTTAGTTTCTTTGATAGTTCCTCAGTATGGTCAGAGAATGTAAGGCTTGTGGTCTATCTAAAGCCCCAGATATTTACATTTTGTCACATATTCAATAGGTTCTCCCAGAAGCGATAGAATCTGCAGAGTTAAGCTATCACACCAACAAGGAACCACACCACTCAGAGGTAGCTTCCAAAAGTAGCTTTAATGAAAAAAAGTATTACAAAACACTGCCATTAGTGTAAACACACATCAGGGATGATGCTAAGACCTCTACTGGTTTTGCACTCAAAAATGCATCACCAGGAGGATAGCGAATCACAATCATGGTTCCCTTTTCAAGACAAAATGGGGTAGAATTTAAAGTGGAAGCTACCTTTGAGTGGTGCGGTTCTTTGTTGGTGTGATACGTATTGCTGTTATCACACACTCTTTATCTGCTGAGCTGTTTTGGTTTGGATCAGAGTTAAGCTATGTAGGGAAGGTTTTTGACCTATGGCAGAAGGTGAAAAAAGTATGGCCTTTGTTTTTTTGCATTTAGAAGTAGTTTTTGGCTCAATAAGTTTAACTGCTGCTGATTAAAGTCCACCTGTAGGTCCATACAGGCCTGCTCCGGGGTAGGCCTAGCAATGTATATGACCGTGTCATCAGTGAAGAGATGAATGTTGGCTGCTTTGATTCCACAGTCAATGTTGTTATTATAAAGAGTAAAGAGCAGTGGTCCTAAAATGGATCCTTGTGGCACACCTCTTTGGAGCAATTTTAGGGGAGAGAGAATTAACCTGTTGGAATCTCCCAGAGAGGTAAACATTGAATCATTTCAAGGCAGAAGAGTCTAGGCCAATGCTTTGAAGAGTGTTCAACAGCAGGCCATGGTCCACTGTATTGGATGCCTTGCTAAGATCAAGAAACAAGGCACATACATGTTTCTTGACATCCAGAGAATTTTGCCAGTCATTGGTTACCTTTGCGAGTGTGGATATTGCACTGCGACAAGTTCTGAATCCTGACTGGGAAGGGTTTAGCAGACTGGTGGAGCCCAAGTACTTCCTAAGCTGCGCATTAACCGCTTTCTCAAGCAGTTTAGAGAGGATGGGAAGTAGAGATATCAGTCTATAATTATTTAGATCACTTGGGTCACCAGATATAAGTAGGGGAATAACATGGGCAGTTTTCCAAATGGGAGGGAGGTCTCCTTGGGCAAGAGATAGATTAAAGAGGTGGGTGATAGGTGCTGATAATACATGGGAGGCAAGCTTCAGAAAATAGGGGTCAATAAGGTCAGCGTCCGCACTTTTTCTGGTATCCAGGGCTAGCAGTAGATCTTCCACTTGTTTCAGTGACACAGGACTAAAGGAGAAGGCCATGTCAGGGATAGAGGTAATGCTAGTGGGTCTAACAGTATCCTGACTGCAAAGTTGTGTGTGGAGATTATAGGTGGGTGAGAAGTCAAAGGTGAGCCCAGCGGTGGCAAAGTGATTGTTAAGCAGAACTAGGATTGTTTGTTTGTCAGTGAATGTGGAGCAACCAGAGCGGATTTTGGCTGGGAGAGAATTTGCTGATTCATTCCCTTCTATATCCTTAATGGTCCACATGACCATCAAAAACACAGATGTATAGTTACAGACTGAAATAGTTATGTTTCTGTTTGTAATTGTTATGTATGCTAATAAGAGCACCATACATACATTGACCAGGTACAGACATCATGATAATAACAGTCCATACACCGTGTACATAATCAAGATGCAGGTTATAGCACACATTATGTATGTGTACATACCACCTGAGTCATACACTATACTTGATATAGTGATGGTAGAAGGCTACTGTCCATATGGAGACCCTCTCACACTTCTCAGTTGTTGTTTCCCATTTCCATATCCACTGTGTATTTGTATGAGTTCTTTTTGAATATATCCAGTGTTTTGGCATTAACTACCCAGTCAGGTAAGCCATTCCACATGGTAATAACCTTTTGTGAAAAGTATTTACCTCCAAACATAGAAACATAGAATCTGATGGCAGATAAGGACCGTGTGGCCCATCTAGTCTGCCCATTTCCCTACCTGATGGATAAGCCGCAGATTCTAGTTAATCAACAGCTTACTTCCTCCTACCCCACACTAGAATTGCCTTACGTCTGTCCCATGCATTCTTGAATTCTCCCACTGTTCCTGACTCCACAGCCTCCTTAGGAAGGTCATTCCATGCATCCACAACCCTCTCTGTGCAAAAATACTTTCTAACATTACCTCTGAGCAGTCCCTCCTCTATCTTCAAGTTGTGCCCCCTTGTTCTTGCACATCTCATCTTCTGAAAGATGCTACGCTCTTGTACTTTGTTAATTCCTTTGAGATACTTGAAAATTTCTATCATGTCCCCCCTCTCCCTCCCTCCTTTCCTCAAGGATATACATATTAAGCTGCTTTAGTCTCTCCTCGTATGTCTTCTGGTGCAGACTCTGCACCATTTTTGTTGCCCTCCTCTGAACAGCCTCCACTCTGTCTATGTCTTTGCGGAGATGGGGTCTCCAGAATTGCATGCAGTACTCCAAATGGGGTCTCACCAACTGTCTGTACAGAGGGATAACAACTTCCTGTTTTCTACTGTTGATGCCTCTCCCTATGCATCCCAGTATCCCCCAGCCCTCCTTACTGCCTTCTCACATTGCTTGCCCACCTTTAGGTCATCTGATATAATTACTCCTAGGACTCTTTCAATTTTTGTTGTTGTTATTATTAACTCACCCCCCATTGTGTACTCTTCCCCTGGGCTTTTGTTTCCCAGATGCATTACCTTGCACTTCTTTGCATTGAATCTGAGCTGCCATATATTTGACCATTCCTCCAACCTTGCCAAGTCCCTTTTAATTCTTTCCACCCGACCTTGTGTATCAGCCCTGTTGCAGATCTTTGTGTCATCTGCAACGAGACATACCTTTCCTTCCAGGTGCTCTCCAATGTCACTTATAAAGACATTAAAGAGGACCGGTCCCAGTACTGAACCCTGCGGTACCCCACTAGTTACCCTCCTTTCTTCACTGTGGACTCCGTTTACTATTACCCTTTGCTTCCTGTTGTCCAGCCAGTTTTTTATCCAGGCTACCACCTTGGGACCCACTCCAAGGCTGGCTAACTTGTATATTAATCTTTTGTGTGAGACTGTGTCAAATGCCTTGCTAAAATCTAGGTAGGCCATATCCACAGCCCCTCCCTGGTCTACTACTTTGGTCACCCAGTCAAAGAAATCTATTAGGTTCATCTGACATGACCTTCCTGCTGTGAAACCATGCTGCCTTGGGTCCTGTACCCCACTGGCCTTTAGGTACTCAACAATTCTTTCCTTCAGAAGTCATTCCATCATTTTCCCTACCACTGAGGTCAATCTAGCTGGTCTGTAGTTTCCTGCCTCTGCCCTGCTCCCACTTTTGTGAAGTGGAATCACATTTGCCCTCCTCCAGTCCTCAGGTACCACCCCATCCTCCTATGATTTGTTAAAGGGAGTAGTCAGTGGTGTTACTAGTTCTACCCTTAGTTCTTTTAGAATTCTTGGGTGAATCCCATCAGGCCCCCATTGCTTTGTCCACCCTCAGTTTCAAGAGTTCTTTCAAAACCCTTTCTTCTGTGAATGGACTGGTATTGACCCCCCTATTCAGAGTGTTTCTCTTGTTTGGTTTAGGTACTTCCCCCTCCTCTTCTGTTGTGAATACTGAGCAGAAATATTCGTTCAGTATCCCTGCTTTTTTACTGTCACCCTCTGCCCACATTTCCTCCCCTTTATTAAGTCTCTGTATCCCTCCCTTGGTCTTTCTTCACTCCCTAATGTACCTATAAAAGGTTTTATCCCCCTTCTTTACAGAGTTGGATATCTTTTCCTCAGTTTGTGCCTTTGCTATTCTGACTGCCTTCCCTGCCTTCTTCTGCTTTAACTGATAAAGTTCTCTGTACTGCTCCTTTTGTGTTTCCTTATATTTCCTGATTGCTATCCTTTTCTCCTTAACCTTCCCTTCCACCTCTTTTGAGAACCATAATGTTTTTTTCCTTTGTTTTGTTTTGTTGATTTGCTTCACATAAAGGCTTGTTGCCTCTGCGATGGCTGTTTTGATTATTCCACATTGTTCCTTCACCCCTCCTTCTTGCCCGTTTGTTAGTGCTTTCCTGAGGTACTCTCTCATTTTCCCAAAGTCAGCCTTCCTAAAGTCCAATACTCTTGTTTTTGTATGTCTTGACTCTATGTCTGTGTTTATTGTGAACCACACTGTTTGGTGGTCACTTGTTCCCAGATGGCTACCCACTTATAAATCTGAGATCCTTTCTCCTTCCCCATTTGAGACTATCAGGTCTAAAATTGCTCCCTCCCAAGTGGGTTCCAACACTAGCTGTCTGAAGCATGCCCCCTGTAGGGCATCAAGAATGACCCTACTCTTGGTTGTGGCTGCAGCAAAGGTGCTCCAGTTAACATCTGACATATTCAGGTCCCCCATCAACAATATTTCCCCTTTTTCTACCATCCTAAGGATGCCGTCTATCATTTTCTTGTCCATCCCCCCCCAAGATGTGGGTCTTTATACAACCCCTGTGTGGATTGTGGTGCCATTTCTGGTCTCCAGGGTGACCCACAGTGCCTCATCTCCTCCCTGTTTATCCTTTAGTTCCATTGCTTTGATCCCTTCCCTTGCATAGAGAGGTACTCCTCCTCCTCTACCCTCCCTCTCCCTCTTGTAGATTGTGTACCCTGATATGCTGACATCCCAGTCATGGTATATACAGATGAATCTTATACATTTGAATTTTTCCTGATTTGCACATCACTTTTCAGTCAAAACAAATAAATTATACCTTTTAGTGATGTCACAGACATTCTAGAGTTGTCCTTGCATTCACGGACAGTTGAGCGGTATGATAAGCACAGAGTATTGGAGCCCCACTATAGTCAGGCTTATGACCCCCCCAGTGAAGCTGACCTCCACATCCCCATGCTCAAGCACATTATGACAAAGGGCAAAGAAGACTGCAGGGGTGTGCACCATTGAAATGAATGGGGGTATTTTTTTAATTCTATTTTATACAATATTGATGAAGAGTTGGAGATTAATGAAGGCCACCACTCGACCAACAAGGGCCTTGTTAATAGAATAGTAGCCTTCATTATTCTCCAACTCACCATCATAATGTATAAAATGGTAATAAAAAATAGCTCCATTAATTTCAAGGGGGTACGCCCCAGCACTCTGGCCCATGGACATCATCTCTTATAGACTCCTGCCTCTAGCTTCCTAGTACTCAAGTAAGAGACTTTTTACTTATATCTATACTTCGTGAGTTGTTTGTAGCACCATGGCCATACCTGCTACAGCGTGTGTGCATGGGGGGGGACTGGCCGTGTGGGTGTGTGTCAAGTTATTGCTACTTTTGTGTTTGCACCTTAAAGTCTGTTTGTGTGGAAGTATTCAAAACTATGGAAAGAAAATAGTAGGAGTACAGGCCAGACAGAAGTAATTAAGTGGTTTTGTGGGTAAGTTTGCGTATTGGGGGGCACATGTGTTTCCACTGGTATGTGTGCTACAGTTCAACTGTGAAACTGAGATGAGTAAGAGAAGAAATCTGAAAAGCATAACAGTAGCTACAGGGGTGATGCATGCATGCAGATGTAGTCAGATACAGTATGTATTGAAGTACAAGCGAGCCATATGTTTGCAGACAGTATGGCTTAGTGGTTGAAGGCCTTGAACTGCAAGCAAGGAGACTTGGAGGCATGAAGATCCGGTTTGAATCTCATCAACCCCCACTTATGTATGGTGTGATCCTGAACAAGTCACTTACTTTTATGTGTGCAGTTATCAGTGACCACTTGCTTTGTGCACGCATGCCACATCCATGCAGTCTTTCCTAATTTAACATAAAATCATGGTTTCCACACTTGCTTGCTGCACGCATACCATATGCATGCAATCCATTCCAATTTAACATTTAAATCATACTTGCAAAACACACATCACTTGGGTTGTTTCATCTGAGCAGCATGAAAACATTTCATATAATTATTTCTGTAGAGCCTTCAGAAGATACATGGAAACATAAAAGGTTGAGTACAGAGAACAATATCTGGAGAAGCAGAGGGAATCTGGGAAAATAATTAGAAGGGCTAAAGTACAGACAGAGGAAGGTACAGGCCAGGCTATTAAGAAAGGCGACAAGGCCTTCTTCAGATACATTAGTGAGAGTTCAATTTCAAAAGGTTTTTATTGGTTGCCATAAGCCATTACAAACCATTTAAAAATACATACAGTACAGGTATCAAAATTTCATATACATTATTAAAAATGTTAAAATGTCCAAGTCCACATAAATTACATACAAATAATTAGAGATCTACATGTCTTCTCAATGCCTCTATATCTCAAATTAAAAACCATAGTTTAGTCAATGTCTCAGTTATAAATATAATCGTGATAACAATTTCACTAGTTTTTACAAGATTTATGGGTTGGTATCATTGAATAAATAAGCAGTTAGCAGATCAGGAGGGAGGTCAATAACAGAAAGAATATCCCAGAGCCATTTACCTCTATAGGTCTCATACCAAGGGCAAAGCAGAACAACATGCTTCAAGTCATCTTCAGCTGAATATCCACATCCACATCCACAAAGAGGGGTAGTAACACCTTCTCTTTCTTTCTAAATGATGTGTAATTTGCTGTATAGTGTTCCATTCGATTTCTTGTAATGAGTCTCCTCCGAGTGGGATTGGTTAATTTAATTAAGACTCTAGCTGATGTATTTGTTTTAATTCCTTGAACAACCTATAATTTTTGAGCTCTGATAGTCTTGCTAAATCCTTTGTCATTGTGGCATCCCTTATCCTGGTTTTAACCTGAAGAATTATATCTGATAGAGGTCTTTAATATAATTCTGATAGTAAATAACCCAGACCCCTGAGAAAAAGCTCCCTTTGTATGAGACAAATGTTTGGGGAGAGGAATCCTTGGCAAGCATACAAAATTTCCTCCTCCAAACACCATCTGGGTAGTCTGGTCTCTAGTAGAAGAAAAAGGCTCATCAGAAAATTTATATGCGTCTCTCTAATATTCATGTTTCAAGGGAAAACTGTCCCAGTTCTGTTCACAAGACTTCTGAGGGGACTGACTGAGGTACCATTATAATACTATGATATAGTTTAATAATTATACATTCCAGGTCCCTTATGTTTGTGTCACCCCAAACTTCTGAGGCATGTAAAATGCTTGATTTTAATTTTGCATCTTAAACTTTTTGAATGCCCTGAACTGATGCTTTCCCTAATGTTGAATTTAACATTCTCAGTGTGTTTGATGCTGCTTTCATTTTAGAATGTAATAATATACAATGATCTTTCCAATTTGTATTTTGAGAAAAACATATACCGAGATAATCATATTGTTTGTCTGTTATTATTTTCTCTTTATTGATTGTAATTCTTGGTAAATTCTGCATTTATTGCCAACGATGACCAATTTAGTTTTTCCTAGGTTAATAACCAACCCATTTTCTTTACATAATAATGAGAATTTATTTATTTTTCTTTGCAACCCCAGCAAGGAGGTGGAAATGAGGACAAAATCATTTGCATAAGTCAATAAAAGCACTCTATTGTCCCTAATTTTTGGTGAGTGAAATTCCAAGTCCTGAAGACTGTTCAGTATAGAGTTACGATATAAATTAAACTACATGGGGGCTAAAATGCCCCCCCAACACACTCCAAATTTGTTTTGATAGCAGAAGTTAGTGAACCCTTGTGATTATACTGCACTTGTAGCCATGTTTCATTATGCAGTCTGTTTACATCTAACAGAGCACTATCCATCACATAGTCTTCTAGTTTATCCCACAACAGGGGCCTACTAATGCTGTCAAAGGCAGCAGTCAGATCTATGTAACAATGATGTAACTTGCTGTCCTTGACAGTCACATATTTCCATATTAGATGTCTTAAAACAAAGCAATGATGTAACGTTAACCTTCCTGATCAAAATCCATTTTGATATTCACTCAAGATGTTATTTTCACTAATCCAAATGTGAATACAATGTAATAGTACCTTGAAAAATATATTTTGGGACATGTCTATCAAACTAATAGGTCTGTATATTTTAGGATTTCATTAGTGAAAGGAAAAAGACCAGAAATGGGATTGTTAGGCTGAAGAAAGGAGGAGAAAGGGTGGAAGATGACCTAGAAAAGGCTGAGATACTGAACAAGTATTTTTGCTCATTGTTCACTAGTGAGGTGCCCCAGGGGTCAGTGCTGGGGCCAGTCCTATTCAATGTCTTCATTAGCAACATTGCAGAGTGTCTGGAGGGAAATGTGCCTCTTTGCAGATGACACCAAGATCTACAACAGCATGGACACACCGGGGGGGGGTGGAAAAAATTAGAAAGGACCTAAGCCTGTTAGAGGAGTGATAGGTTGTCTGGCAGCTCAGCTTCAATGATAAACAGTGCAAGATCATGCACCTGGATCACAAGAACCCAAGGGAGGAGTACAGGATGGGTGGGGAAATTCTGGCCACCACAAATCAGGAGGGAGACCTGGGGGTTATCATATCTCACAACGTGAAGGTAACCAAATAGTGTGAAAATGTGTTGGGGAGAGCAAACAGAATGTTGGGGTGCATAGGGAGGGGCATAACAAGCAGGAGGAAAGAGGTGGTGGTAATGTTGCTGCACAGATCACTGGTGAAGCCTCAGGCTCAGCTGGAGTATTGTATCCAGTTCTGGAGACCACATCTCCAGAAGGACATTGACAAAATAGAGGCAGTCCAGAGAAGGGCAATACAGATGTACATGGACTGCACCAGAAGCCCTACGAGGAAAAACTCGAGGACCTTAATATCTATTCACTGGAGGAATGATGGGAGAGGGGAGATATGATAGAGACTTTCAAATACCTTAGGGCAATAAACAGGATACAGGTGGAAAGCATATTTCAGAAAAAACTCTGCACAAGAACAAAGGGGCATGATATGAGGCCGAAGGATGGAAGGCTCAGGAGTAATGTTAGGAAGTACTTTTTCACTGAAAGGGTGGTGGAGTCATGGAACAGCCTTCCAGCAGAAGTGGTGGGTGTGAAAACAATACAGTGGCTCACTAGTGCATGGGATAGACATAAGGGTACCTTGGAGATGTGCAGATCAGGAAAGCTGCAGATCAAATAGGATCTGGGGCTGCAGCAATGAGTAGGGAAAGGGCAGACTAGGTGGGCCACATTTGATTTATTTATTTATTTTATTTAGTTATTGTTTACTGGGTAGGGTGCACTAGCCATGGCAATGACTATTTTCAGGCATGACCTGGGAGATTACAGACCAGTGAAGACAAATACAGAACATCAGTAATAACATAACTGTACACCAAGATATTACATTAAAATGAGCAATTTTACATGAATAGGAATACATGACTGGCAGGAGTTGAAGTAACAAGCATGCAAAATAAAGTTTAGAGTAAGATTCATTATCTAAGTGGGACAAAATAATACATTTGCAGATGTCATATAATCGGGATATAAGTCAAATAAAGTTAGGATAATGCAGGAAGAAACTGAGCTTAAACACAAAGTGGACATACAGGATAGCTAGATAAGGAGAGGAGGTAGTTGTGAGGATAGTAGAGAAAAGCGAGGATGCAGACAGGAGAAGAGGAGAGGACTACAAGTGAACATGAGTAGGCTAGACAGGTAACTAGAGAAAAGAAGTGCTGAGTGCTATGGGATATGACTGGAAAGAAGTGCATTAAGGGGTCATGGTAGTGGGGGGGATAAACCGGCTAGAGTGGTTGGAAGCAAGTGCAGTTGCATGAATCAGCTAAGTGATGGCATAGCAGTCTCTTGAAAGAGGCATGGGAAGGGGCAAGGCATATAGTTAGAGGGAGAGAGTTCCAGAATTGGGGGGCATGACATGCAAAGGCACTAGCCCCTTTAGAGGAGTGATGTCTAGGGATAAGGACAGGTGCATTGACCACAGAGCGCAGGCCATAACTAAACATCTGAGCCAGAAATAGTCCTGCCAAGGGCTTAGGTATATGAGTTCTAATTACGTTACCTATAAAAGAACCATATGCAAAGGACTGAGACGCAAGGGGTGAAAGTCATCCGAGTTCGGAATAAAGGAGGCAGTGGTGTTTCAGCCTGTGTGAAGAGGAGGCATAGTGACAGATGTCATTGTAGGTAACATCCCACTTCTGAAGACTAGATTTACTTGCAGCATGTCTAATTTCTTCATTTCTCCCCCCTTCCCTTCCCCCTGTTTGTTCTTTTTCCTACTTTGTTCTTTGCGGGTCTGACTCCATTCTGCCTGCTGCCTGTTCATTTTTCCATGCTTTAGTTTCTCCTGCGTTTCTCCCCCCCCCTTCATTTGTTCTCTTCCTGTATTTGTTCTTGGGGACTGCCTCCATTCTGCCTGCTACCGTCCGTTTCTCCCTGCTTTTGTTTTTCTTGTATTCCATCCTCTTGCTGTCTCCCTCGGGAAGCCCAGTTCCAGGCCTAGTCCGTTGCTGATTTGCTCGTTGCCTCAAGTTGGATGGGTTTTCATTCACTAGCCGCTGCGCCGCATGCCTGCTCCTCAGCAATTCATCCTATGCTGCCTTACATTCCTATGCTTCCTGCTCGACTGGCCGCCTGTTTGGATTTAGCTCGGAGTGCAGCACCTCCCTCCTACTTGGCTCCCACCTGCTATTTCTTGCTGCTCAGCTCACCTTCCGATCTGCTCCACTTATGCAACCTACGCTGCCTCCGTGGGTGCTCTGCCATGGCTCGTTCTGCCTCATTTCTGCCAGAAAGAAGAGAGGTCTGCTTGAGCATTTCATCTAGACCTTTTAGGCTGCTAGAGGGGGGATTGTAGGAACACACTATGTGTATTTTTTTTTTTTTGAGCCGAGGGAGAGAAGGACAAGTATGGTTTCACAGTGTGTTTGTGGAGAAGAGCATATTTCAGAGAGATGCAGATGATCCTTAAAATAAATGGCTGTACTGCCCCCTCTTTTCGGAGCAGGTCAATCATTCCTCAAAAGATTATAGGACGGAAGGGAGCAAAGCGAGTCAGGGGTGGAGGGTGTGAGCCAAGTTTCTGTGAGGCAGATGATGTGAGGTTTATAGAGGTTAGTCCAAGACTCTAGCTCAATGAAATTGTGCAATAGGCTCCTGATATTATGGTGAACTATAGTAAGCCCTTTGGCATTGGCAAGGGTACTGGGTGAGAAGGTATTTGGTCCAGGGTTAGAGTGAACATCACCTGAGAGCAGTATGGCCAGTAGGAGAAAATACCAAAGTTTCCATTGCAGGAAGGGGCATGCTGTGTTAGAGTGTGAGGGATAGATTTTTATAGCATAGGCAGCCAAGTGAATCCAGGCCCTGTTTATTAGTAGTGGAGAGGGGTCTGGTTGGAGAGTGGGCAGCAAGAGAAGGTTGGAGAAAAGGAAGTCATGAGGCAGGAAAGTGGGGGTAGCCAAGGGGGCACAGGGAGCAGAAGGCAGGGATAAAGGTAGGAGAGCAGTAGCAGGTATAAGGATGAGTAATACCATTTGTAGATTCATTATAGTAACCTGGGGACTGGCTGGAAAATAGGAGAGGAGCCAGGGAAGGAGATAACCACCAGAGGCCAGACTAAATAGTGAACTGTAGAAATAGTAGCAGGTGAAGAGGGATCAGATTGCCTAGCACAGGTATCTGTGATGCAGGGATGTAGTCCACCAATGGGGTCAGTAGAGTATCTGAGGGGCAGAGCATTGGAGTATTTAAAGGAGGCCTGGGAGGGGGTGGTGGGGGTGGGACAAAAAAATGGAGGGCGATGCTTCTAGGCTTAGATTTCAGCTCCAAAAAATCCAATGTTATGTCTATCGGGAAGGCGCTCCAATCAGATTTGGCCTTAGGAACAAAGCCAATGGGACTCTGCCTCCAAGAATGGCGTGCCAATCAGAGGCTACCTGCATGAATAAGCTCCAGGCAAGAGGGAGCGGTAGTACCTTGTTGTTTGATCCATCAGTCAGTACCAGGAGAGCTGCCAGGAGAGGTCAGTTTCAGTGGCAGCAGCAGCTGTAGGGTTCAGCCGCAATGAAGTCTGTCGGTGCCGCTCAGGCACGGGTCCCTGGGGGAAGAGGAAGACAGAACAAATTTAAGTACAAGGCAGCAGGATCAGGGTGGGTGGCTAGCCCCAGAAATCATCAGAGGGTGGTGGGGGTGAGAAGACAAAGACAAAAGCAGGTTAGCTCAGGAGATGGCTGGGGTGGGGTCAGCTGGGAAAATTAGTTGTGGGAGGGAGATTAATATGTTGAGGTGCTGAGTAGCAAGGGAAGGGGTAAGGGTAACAGACAGGAGGAAAAGTTTAGATGAGACAGACACAGTTTAATGTGGAGAAATAAGAGAGAGTGGGGGGCTGTGGGAGGAAAGCACAGAGCACTCAGAGGGGCTGAGAAAAAAGTAAGGTAAGGTACAGGAGAGAGGAAAGAATCACTGCAGGCAGGTATGAACATACAGCTTTGAGCTAAAATTAAACCTTAAATTCAGACTGAAAGCAGGCTAAGTGGATAACAGTAATAATAAGATCAGTTATGCAGAAAAAACAAGGTTTACACCAAATAAAACAAGTCAGATTGTAACAGGCTGGTAGTAATTAGGCAGGCAGTCCAAACTGAAGATTGAAAAAAAGAAGAAAAACCGAAGGGCTATGCTTCTAGGCTTAGATTTCGGCTCCAAAAAATCCTATGTTAAGTCTATCGGGAAGGTGCTCCAATCAGATTTGGCCTTAGGAGCAAAGCACCCAATGGGACTCTGCCTCCAAGAATGGCACGCCAATCAGAGACTACCTGCATGAGTAATCTCTAGGCAAGAGGGAGCAGTAGTACTTTGCTGTTTGGTCCATCGGCCAGGACCAGGAGAGCGGCCAGGAGAGGTCGGTTTCAGCGGTGGCTGCAGCCGTAGGGTTCAGCCGCAACAAAGTCTGTCAGTGCCACTCAGGCATGGGTCCCTTGCTGTTTGATCCATTGGCCGGGACCAGGAGAGTGGCCAGGAGAGGTCGGTATCGGCGGCGGCAGCAGCCGTAGGGTTCAGCCGCAATGAAGTCTGTCGGCGCCACTCAGTCCTTATCTGCTGACAGATTCTATGCTTCTATGTCTCTGTGTGTTAATGGTTGATGATACCCACTACATTTCCATTATTCCTATCATAGCTAGATTTTTTTTTGCAGAGTATACGTGTTAGTTCAGAATGTTTAATCATGTTCATGCTACTTGTGTTTAACAACAACACTTAAGGTACATTTTGGAGTTTCCTACCTTTTCTGTTCATATTTGCACTGAGTTGTTTTTTCCTATTCCCTGTTATTGTGTTTTGTTGGTCCCAAGCCCCCTTTGGTACTAGTTTAAAAGTAAATCTGCTATATTGGCAATTTTGTTTCCTAGTAGTGTTGTGGGAAATGAGAAAATTTTGCCCAATGAAATATTTCGTGTAATTACCTCATTTTGCTAAATGTTTTGCTTCGTCGCTGATGGTGATTTTGTATAATGCGAAATTTCACCAGATTTTGCCAATTTCACCAATGTTTTCCAATTTTGCCTGCAAATTTGCAATGCGTTATAGGTAAATAGCTAAAATATCATGTGCAGGCTGTTTCCTGCACAGCATATTGTCTGCTGAGTCAGAGAGCAGTTCAGTGTGATGCATCGCAGCCAAAAAAAACCTTTAAAAACCTCTTTGTTATTTCTGAGAGCTAATTGTTCCCAAAATCTAAATTTTGTTCCTAGTGCTGCTAGTGAACATTTTTTTTTTGTTTAGGTATCTTTGGATAATACTTAATTAAACTTAGGTAGTGTTTTCAGGTTTCTCTGTGTCTGTGAGGGAGTTGAGTGGGGGAGGGTCAACTATGTGGGTGTGTGTGTGTGTGTGTATGTGTGTGTGTGTATGTTTTCCATGGGGGAGGGGAGATTCCCAAGAAAAGATCTGTCCTCTATGCCGCTGAAGTCTTTGTAAAGGGGGGAATCACTCTTCCACAGTTCAGTAGGTTTAGTAGAACATATAAAGTTTTTTTATGTACTAAATCCACAGCAAAGGGAAGAAAAAAATTACTCACCTTAGTAATTATGTTTCTTCTAATGGATTCTTGCTGTATTTTGACTATTGCAGTTAGCCCCAGCACTCAAACTGCCCCGGAAAGAAGAGGGTTCATTTTCTATGCAGAGCATAGAATGTTGAGCTCGAGCTCAGTTCAGACCTCTGTCTGCTGCACTTTGAAGCACAACTGTCAGATTCTTACGAGCTAATACTAACTACTATGTGGAAATTGTAAAATTTTTACTAGCCAAATGGCAACCAAATATTTTGGATCCCCAAAAGACTCAAGTCAAGTAATCCAAAAACAAAAACCAGGTAGCGAACAACTCAAGACTGTTAAATTAATAATATAGCCCACTCCCCCTCTCTAAAAGGAGGGAGTACCCAAATGCACCCCTGGGGTGCAACACTGCACCTGCCAGCCCACTTCCCAAAAACAGGTTCTGAGAGGGGAGGTAGGAAGGGAGGTTAGAATACAGCAAGACTCCATTAGAAGAAACATAATTACTAAGGTGAGTCATTTTTTCTTCAAACAACATGAAGTCTTGCTGTATTCTGACTATTGCAGACTACCAAACAGTACCTCCATGGAGGAGGGAATCGAACCTACCTTGGAAATAGATTCTGCAGTACTATTGTACCAAACCAAGCATCACTCCTAGCCTGGATGTCCAGGGAGTAATGCTTGGTAAATGTATGGACTGTTTTCCAGGTGGCGGCTTTACATAGCTCTAGCAAAGGAATATCCCTGGCCACAGCCAGGAAAGCAGCTGTACCTCTACTCGAATGAGCCCTCAGGCCTAAGGGAGGTATTTTGCCTAGCTTCTCATAGCAGAATTGAATACAAGAGACAATCCACCTGGCAATAGTTATCTTAGCGGCAGGTTTGCCCTTACCCACTTCCCCATAAGTGAGAAACAACTGAAGGGAGTCAAACCTGTGAGCCTTAGTATGCTCAATGTAGTAACTAAGGGCTCTTTTAACATCCAAACTGTGTAAACTTCTTTCTCCTGAAGAAGAATGATCAGTGAAGAATACAGGGAGTGACATAGATTGGTTCAGATGAAAATCTGAAACCACTTTAGGTAAAAACCTCCTATTAGTTCTAAGGACCACCATACCTCTATGGAATGAGATAAAATCAGGCTCCACTGACAGAGCTTGCAATTCACTGATATGCCTGGCAGAGGTAATAACTACCAGGAACACAGTTTTCCAAGTCAAGTACTTAAGCTCTGCTGAAGACAAAGGCTCAAAAGGGGGTTGCATAAGCTAAGCAATGCAAACATTAAGATCCCAAGCAGGGGTAGGATCCCTAAAGGGGGTATTGGTATGAAGCAATCCCTTGAAAAATTTACAGAATACAGGGTGAGATGACAGTGAGGAAGGCTTTCCTGCTGACAGAAGAGCAGAAACAGCTGACAAATGTACTTTGAGAGTAGCTGGTCTGAGGCCTAGGCCATTAAGATGAACCATATAATCCAGAACTGTAGACAATTCAGCTGTGTCTGGGGATATATGCTTCTTGGAACACTAAATGCTGAATCTTTTCCATTTGGAGTTGTAAGTTTTTCTGGTGGCAGGCTTTCGAGAGGCTTTGAGAATATCCAGAACCCCTTAGGACAGATGCAAATCTGCATACTCCAACTCTTCAAGAGCAATGCCTTGAGATTGAGAGACCGAAGATTGGGGTACCAAATCCTCTCCTGAGAGGAGGTTAACAGGTTGTAATTTCTGGGAAGAGACAGGGGAAGATGGACTGCTAGGGACAGCAACAGAGGGTACCAAGGCTGCCTGACCCAGTCTGGAGCAATCAGAATCACTTTGCAAGGTTGTGACCTTACCTTGACCAGAACCTTGAACAGTAGAGGAAAGGGAAGGAAGGCATATAGAGCTTTCCCTTCCCAGTTCAAAATCAGAGCATCTAGAGGGACTGAGCCCAATACTGGGGGTCTGCAACAAAACAGAGGAAGTTGGTGATTGTCTGGGGCTGCAAAGAGATCTATCTTTGGAGTGCCCCACCTTGAAAAAATCACTTTCAACACCAGAGATCCAGGGACCATTCGTGATGGCCCTGGGAGATCCTTCTCAATGCATCTGCTAGCACATTGTCCTTCCCAGGAAGGTGGAGTGCTATCAGAGAGGTCTGCAGAGAATAAGCTGGGGACTACAATTTCATGGCTTCCGTGCACAAGGCCATGGACCAAGTGCCTCCCTGCTTGTTGATGTACCACATAGTGGTGGTGTTGTCTGTCCTGACCTGAACCACCTTGTTCTGCACTGACTGAGAGAAAGCTTGCAGGGCCAGAAAGACCACCCTGAGTTCCAAGAGATTGATATGAAGAAGGGATTCCTGAGGGGACCACAGTCCCTGGGCTGTGAGAGCCCCCAGATGGACTCCCCAACCCAATAGAGAAGCATCCATGGTTAGGATCACAGAGTGAGACTGAGTGATGAATGAGACTCCTTGCCTGAGGTTGCCCTGATCCTGTCACAATTGGAGAGCCTGGATCAGAGTCTGGGTCACTGGAACTAGTTTGGTTAGAGAATCTTTCTTCTGAGACCAAAAGGCCCACAGGTGAAACTGAATGTCCCTCATCTGAAATCTGGCCCCTTGGACCACTGCTGTAGAAGCTGCCATGTGGCCCAGAAGTTGAAGAAAGTGCCTTGCTGGCCGAGAGGCCAGAAGGTGGTATGAAGAAGCCAGCTTTACAATAACCCTTGCCCTTTCCAGGGGAAGAAAAGCTCATGCTTTGACTGTATCCAGCTCTGCCCCTATGAAGGTGAGGAGCTGTACAGGCTCAAGAACTGACTTGGGAAAATTGACAAGGAATCCTATGGAAGTGAGCACTTGCTGAGTCACTTGAAGGTCTGACTTGACTTGGTCTGGGGACTGACCCACAATGAGCCAGTCATCCAGGTATGGAAATATGGAAACATTTTTCCTTCTTAAAAAGGCCACTGCTACTGCTAAGCATTTTGTGAATACCCTTGGAGATGATGTCAGGCCGAAGGGCATAGCTTTGAACTGATAATGGCCTGAAGGCAATTCAAACCTGAGGTACTTTCTATGGGTGCACCTGGTGGGAATGTGAAAGTAGGCATCTTTTAAGTCCAGGGAGGCTTTCAAACTTTATTGGATTTCAAATTGAGATTAAATTATCTCTTTTGCAGTTGAATCCACATATAACATAACATCACATAAACAGACATACATACATAATTTCAGTTTCAATATAATATTGATTAATTTTAGTTATACACAAACCCAAATATCAATAATTTAAGTCACCTGGCCTTAGAGAGGGAAGGATTATTCCCAGAGTCACCATTTTGAATTTTGGTTTTAGAAGATGTTTGTTCAGGTGTCTTAAGTCTAGGATGGGTCGCCATTCCCCTGTCTTTTTTGAGGTAAGAAAGCACCTGGAGTACAGACCTTTGCTCCTGTGTGATGTAGGAACTCTCTCTACAGCCTTTAGAGCCAGTAGAGATGAAACCTCTGCCTCTAGGGCAGTGGTTTCGGAGATGCTTGCAGGTAGAAAAGATCTGGCCCTCAGCTTTGGAAATTTCTTGAAGCTGAGAACCAGCCCCTGGCTTACCACCTCCAGGACCCACTTGTCTGAGGTAACAGACATCCAGTCCTGGATGAAGTAAGCCAGCCTGCCTCCTACAGGAATGGGGGAGTTGAGCCAGGCTAACACATCAGGTGTCTGCTTGGCAGAAGCCTTAGTTTGAGGGATGGATGCAGCCCTGCTCATCCCCCTTCTGCCTCTCCCTCTGAAGAACCCCCTCTGAGGAAAGGGAGAAGAGGCCTGTGCTTGGTAGAAAGGCCTATGAAAAGGCCTGCCCCTGCCCCTAGCCTGCTGCCTTTGAGGAGTTGCCTGCCTTTCCTTGGCCTGTTCACTCCTATAGGTGGTCCTATACTCATCCATCTTTTTCATGTAATTCTCTGTCTGCTCCCCAAACAGAGAATTATCCACCACAGAAAAATCCATGGCCTTAGCCTGAGTGTCCTGTGAGAGACTAGTACATCTGAGCCAAGCCATTCTCCGAAGAGCCACAGATGTAGCCATGACTCTAGAGAACACATCATTGGAGTCCACAGCAGCATGAAACTGTACCTTAGATGCCTCAGTCCCATCAGCAGCCACCCCATCCAGCTCCGACGCTAGCTGGGGGGAGGTCTGCTTAGCCAGTGCCAGTATAGTGTCCCACCTGGACTTCTGGTGCCTGGCTGCATAGGCCATATAATTAGCCTGCCTGAGTCCCAAGGTGGATGCCATGTACTATTTCTTTGCCATGGCATCCAGCTTCCTAAAATCTTTATCTGGGGGGTGTGAAGCCAAGGGTATATTAGCCTTATCACAGGCTGCATCCTGTACAACCCCAACATGGCTGCATTGTTGATACAAGTACTCTGTACCAGAACTTGATAAGGTGTACCTTTTGTCCATCCTTCTGTCGACAGGAGGTACAGAATTTGGAGTTTTTAAAATCTTTTGTGTCTGTTTCCCAAAAGACTTATGAAGGGGAATAGACAGTCTCATGGACTCTGGGATGTCCATCATCTCCACATAATCAGGTTCCTCTTGTTCTGCTACAGCTTCTTCCACAGGGAGCTGGAGGGTTTCTGCCACTTTCCTGTAAAACGTAGTGGGAAGGGGACTCAGAAAACCTGGGAGGGGAAACACCAGAATGCCTATCTGGGGAGATGTCCAGTTCAATGGGCTCAACCAGACCTCCCACACCATCATCATCGTCATCATCATTATCTTCATCCCCCTCCAAATTCTGTTCATAGAAATCTTCAGGGGCATAATCTTGACCTGGAGGAACTGACTGAATGGAGTACCTGCCAGAAGGCGCTGGATCAGATGGAACTGGATGAAGTAATTCTACAATCTTTTTCACATTGGCAATCTCTGTGGTGGTTGGAAAATGGATCTCTGGATCCAAACCGGATGATTTTACTTTTCTTTTTGTAGGAACCGATCCCTCAGGATCAGCTCTCCTCTTGCCCGAAGAAGTATTGCCCTGGTCAGAGGGCACTCCCTCAGGTTCAGTCGGAAACAAACCGGGCTGGCCATCCGGGTCAGTGGACTTCACGGCCTCCTTATCCCTGAGCCTACCTAATCTTTTTTCCAGGGTAGATTTAGAGAAATGTTTACAGATTTGGCAGTCTGAATCAAGGTGGTCAAATCCCAGACAATAAACACAGGTGGTGTTGGGATCAGCCTTAGCAAAGACCTCCCCACACACACTGGGAATTACAAGAACAACAGAATTATGCATTAAGCAGGTTAGCAAAAGGAAAAGGAAGAGGAGACCATTATGGTTTTCCAAAGAGGTAGCAAAGAAAGTGAAAGCCAAAAAGATTGCATTCAGGCAATACAAAAAGACACAGGCAGAAGGGGATAGGGAGAAGTACCAGGAGAAACAAAGGGAGGCAGGGAGGTCAGTAAGGGAAGCCAAAGCTCAGACAGAAGAACACATTGCAAAATCAGTGGGTAGAGGGGACAAAACCTTTACAGGTACATAAGTGAAAAAGAAAGACCAAGGGAGGATAGTGAGACTGAAGGGGAGGATGGGGGCAAATGGAGGATGACAACAGTAAAGCTGACATATTGAACAGGTATTTCTGCTCAGTCTTTACTGAGGAAGAGGAGGGTAATGGGTCTGAAGGAGTACAAGGAGTGAGAATGGTGCAGAAATGGACACAAGTCCCTTTACACAAGAAGGGTCCTGAAGGAACTGGAGTAATAAAAGTTGATAAAGCAATGGGGGCCAGATGGGGTGCACCCAGGGTCCTTAAAGAACTAAGAGAGGTGGTGGCTGAACCTCTGGCTATCCTGTTTAGCTGATCACTGGAAACAGGGGAGGTACCCAAAGACTGGAGGACAGCAGATGTGGTCCCTTATACAAAAGTGGGAACAAAGAGGAAGCAGGAACTACAGACCAGTCAGCCTCACCTCGGTAGTGGGGAAGATCATGGAAGCACTACTGAAGGAGAGATTGGTGGAACATCTGGTTGTCAATGGACTACAGGACCCAAGGCAGCATGGTTTCACCAGGGGAGGTCCTGTCAGACCAACCTCATTGAATTTTTTGACTGGGTGACTAGGGAGGTGGATCAGGGGAGAGCAGTGGACATGGCCTATCTGGACTTCAGCAAGGCCTTTGACACTGTGCCACATAGAAGACTATTACACAAACTGGGGAATATGGGTGTGGGCAGGACAGTAGTGTGGTGGGTAGGTAACTGGCTGGGTGGCAGGACACAGAGGGTGGTGGTAAATGGCTGTCACTCCACAGAGGGAAGAGTGACCAGTGGGGTACCACAGGGATCAGTGCTGGGACCGGTTCTATTCAACATCTTCATCAGTGACATTGCACAGGACCTAGAAGGCAGAATTTCACTGTTCGCTGATGACACAAAGCTCTGTAACAGAGTAGACACACCAGAGGGTGTAGACAGAATGAGAAGGGACCTGCAGAAACTTGAAGAATGGTCAGGGGTTTGGCAGTTGAAATTCAATGCAAAGAAGTGCAAGATAATGCATATGGGGCACAAAACCCTGGCACAATATATCAGTTGGGGGGTGAGGATATAGCATGCACCAAGCAGGAAAGGGATCTTGGGGTTATCATCTCTGATGACCTCAAGGTAGGGAAACAGTGTGACAAGGCAGCAGGTAAAGCAAATAGGATGCTGGGATGTATAGGCAGGGACATCACCAGCAGGAAAAGGGATGTCATAATTCCGCTATACAAGACACTAGTGAGGCCCCACCTGGAGTACAGTGTACAGTTCTGGAGACCATACCTACATAAGGACATAGACAGGGTAGAGAAGGTTCAGAGGAGGGCAACAAAGATGGTGCATGGATTGCATCACAAGTCCTATGAAGACAGGTCAAAGGAACTGAACATGTACTCCCTGGAGGAGAGGAGGGAGAGAGGGGATATGATAGAGACATACAAGTATCTCACAGGGAGGAACAGGGTGCACGAATACACTATTTTTAAGCGAAAAAGATGTTCCAGGACTAGAGGGCATGGGATGAAGTTGGAGGGAGGACGATTCAGAGGAAACATGAGGAAGAATTTCTTCACAGAATGGGTGGTGGACAAGTGGAACACCCTGCCAGAGGAAGTGGTGGTGGCTGAAACAATCACGGGATTTAAGAATGCATGGGATAGACATAAAGGAATTCTGGAGGTCAGGGGTAAGGGGCAACAGACTTCTAGGAAAACATAAACTGAACTTACAAGCTCAAATGGGCAGACTGGGTGGGCCATAGGCCCTTATCTGCCGACACTGTCTATGTATCTATGTATCTATGTACTGCAGTGTTGAAACCCAGTGGGCCCGGTTTTTCTTTTGGGTTTCTCATACATAGCCATCCTAACCACAAACTTACCCTTTTTATGGCAAACAACCAGGCAAGACACCCTTATTGGTTTCTAACCGTGTCACAGATATTGGGAAAAAAGCACAAAAAAATGCAGTTTTTTTAAAACCAATAAGGACCGGTAACCACACTCTAAGTTTAAAAACAGACAGAATATATAAATCACTAAATGGCTGGTTCAGCCGAACCGGTTGAAAAATCAATTTTTACAATTTCCACAAGTTTACTATGTCTAGTTCACTACCTAGTACTTATTGTACCACAGACAGAGATCTGAACCGAAACTTGCAAAAAATAATCGGTAAAACCGAGGACTTTAACCGACTTACGAACCGTGAGCAAAGGCGAAATCTCCGGAGAGGCTGTTCAGTTAGGCAGAGTAAAGAATCTGACAGTTGCTCTTCAAAGTGCAGCAGACAGGGGTCTGAACCGAATTCGAGCTCAACGTTCTATGCTCTGCATAGAAAATTAACCCTCTTCTCTCCGGGGCAGTTTGAGTGCTGGGGCTAATTGCAATAGTTAGAATACAGAAAGACTTCATGTTGATTGAAATAAAAATTACAATTCATGATTTCTCACATGCTACATTTGTTTACTGAATATGATAGTTCCCCATTGTTAACCCTTGGACTGCCAACAAAATTAGAACATACTGGGATGATTACATGAAATAGTTTTGCAGGATTTATGATAAAAGAGTGAATCAGATTTATAGTAGTAAAACTTTTTTCCACAATCCACTGTAAATGGCCCAATATATTTATTTACTTTGGTGCATAGCCAACCTGCATCTGCCTATGCCAACTGCACCCCCTGCGTGGGATGTACCAACCACATACATCCCCCCCATGCACCCGATTCCCTGGTCAATCGTGGTGCTCTGCCTTGGGGCACGCCGAGGGGCAGAGCGGGGGTGTGCCAGTACTCCATGGCATTCTGCAAGGTGCGGAGTACTGTGCATGGGTGCAAATGGCTATGCCATCCCAGGACAGCCGTAAACCCGGTACACGCCCCCCTGGGTGGTGGCCAGTGGCTGTGGCGGTGACGTCGGGGATCCACAGACCTCCCAAAATGAATTACCCTGCCATCATGGCACTTCTTGGGTGTCAGGGGCAGCAAACTGGGCACATATCCCCCCGGTGCGGTCAGCACACTGTGCACCAGCTGCCAACATGGTCCCAGCAGGAGCAGGTGATAAACCGGTGGGACCCAGGATGGGCAACTGATTAGCTGCCTGCCTCAGTTCTCCACTCCACACCCAACCACCCCCAGGGATCCTGTCCACCAGGAGGGGGGCTGCAGAAGGGAGCCATGCAGAGGCCAGTGTTGGTGACTATGGCCCACACGCGGAACCCCCATGGGTGTGGAGCTGTGTGGCTGGACTACGCGCCTATTGGGCTTCGTTTGTGAATAGCCCCCAGTATGATTATATCCCTCTACCCTCCCCCAAACCCACTGTCTTTGTTTTCTCCCTCTATCATTGAACTACACTTAATTGAAATTAAATTTTAAAGTTATTATGTATTAATTATGGAAGTGCTTACATCGGAAACCATGAGTTGCCATTGTTGATGTTGTCCACCAAATGGAAACATTATTTCTTACATACTTTAGCTACGATGATCTCTCAGTCACTGCTGCTGCGGAGTGCATTATTATGGACATTTGCATGAATTTAGGATCCTGCTTTGAAATATGTACATTTATAATTCCAGGACATTTCCACATGCTTCGGATCCTATTATAAGGATCTCCACAAGATGCAATATAACTTCAATAAACCACAACAACCCTTAACTGATTGATCCATCTTTCTTGTACTACATCCTCTCTACACACATCTCACCACCATCACTAAAATAATTTTGCAGCCGTATTGGCTCTGACCAGAGTTTGTTTCTTTTAGCTGCATAATTGATGATTAGGTCCTGAATAGAGGCTTCATAGGCTTTCCACAGGACTCCTTTATTGACTTCCACTATGTCATTTATAAGCAGGGCCCTGTGTTTTCTACAATTCTGCGGTTGCAGCAACTGCTGTGGAAAGATGGTCCTGCCACAGAAAACAAGCCTCTACCACACAAAAACAGCATTTTTGTTTGTGGGGTAAAAATGACTGTCACCACTGGAAACCCCAACTAAATGGCTAAAATGACTGTGAGCAAGCTTAAAATGGCATTAGTGTGAGTTGTTGGCAACTCCATTATACATCTATCCCCCCGGGTTGCAGTAGTGAGTGGGGCCACCCCTTTCCAATCCACTGGCTCTAAGCTCTGAAGCTTATGACCATTATGGCTTCTACAGATACTGAGGAACATCAGGAAGTTAATTTCATAAGAAAGAATGGTGGCTCTATTTGCCAATTGCAGAACTGTGGAATGAAAAATATTAGTAATTATTACAGATAAAAATGGGAGGCTTTCTGGACCTTTGTCTATTGTAAAGTGGTCCAAGCTACTGTCTAGCCTCTCTATAAATCCTTACAGAGTGGGAGAGAAGAAAACGTGGAAGTCAAGTGGCATTGGCACAAACAACACCAATGGTGTTGAACTGCATGAGCAGGAGGAAGAAATTAGCCAGCGTTACAGCATAAATCATCACCACCAGGCTTCAAGCAGGTGGGTGGGAGGAGCCATTGGAGCAGCACTGCTTTGCAGCCAGGCAATACTGGTCTTCAAGAAATGGGGGAGGCAGAGGAAGAAATTCTCAGGAGCATAGACATGGTAAGACAGCACTGGGTCAGTCGGAGGGAGCAAGACTGCAGTAAAAAAGAAATAACCCTTCAATTCCCTCGTGTCCTACATCCATTCCAAATCATGATGCCCAAATTGCTTTGCATTGCCTTCCCTGTGCATCTTCCAAACCTCCCCTGGCTGCCTTTTACTGAGCATTCTTTCTGGGTAACTAGATTTTATTCTGGGATTCATTTTGAGTTGCCAGAGAATTGAAGGGATTAGCCCGGGATTATGTGGGGGAAGAGCTCCTCCCCCACAGCCTATTTAATTGAAGCAGCTGACTCCAACTCTGCTTAGAAGCGAGTCGCACTCACTATTAATGTAAGCTGGTCATGCTGCCGCCATTTGCTGTTTTACCCACCCATCCTACTGTTTGTCTAATTTCTTCATTCCCCCCTTCCCTTCCCCCCATTTGTTCTCTTTCCTACTTTATTCTTTGTGGGTCTGACTCCATTCTGCCTGCTGCCTGTTCATTTTTCCAAGCTTTAGTTTCTCCTGCGTTTCTCCCCTCCCTTCGTTTGTTCTCTTCCTGTATTTGTTCTTGGGGACTGCTTCCATTCTGCCTGCTACCATCCATTTCTCCCTGCTTTTGTTTTTCTTGTATTCCATCCTCTTGCTGTCTCCCTCGGGCAGCTCAGTTCCAGGCCTAGTCCATTGCTGATTTGCTCGTTGCTTCAAGTTGGATGGGTTTTCGTTCACTCGCTGCCGCGCTGCATGCCTGCTCCTCAGCAATTCATCCTATGCTGCCTTACATTCCTATGCTTCCTGCTCGACTGGCCGCCTGTTTGGATTTAGCTCAGAGTGCAGCACCTTGCCTCTCTTACTTGGCTCCCACCTGCTATTTCTTGCTGCTCAGCTCACCTTCCGATCCGCTCCACCTATGCAACCTACGTGCTCCTGTGGGCGCTCTGCCATGGCGTGTTCTTCCTCCTACCTATCAGCCTTTGCCTCTGCTTTGTGGACATGACAGTTTTGGTCTCGTACTGGGAAGCACTGTGTACTCAGACCTCGGAGTGTGGGACATCGCAGCATGGCTGCTAGCTCTGCCTACTGCAAAACAATGATAGTGTTTCTGCACTGGTTTTGCTTTGGCTTTAGTGATTCTCCACTACAATTGGTACGGGTGCATGGCTAGGTTGGCTCAGCCGCCGAATTCCTTCTCTGCCTTTCCAGCAATCTATCCTTAAGTCCTGGATCATCCATCCCATGCCTCCCTGCCTCTCCACCCTGCCTCATAATTTAGGGACAAGGCATCCAAAAAATCTGGGATAAAGGATCAAACTCGGGGAATCATCTTTATTAAATGGGTGATATCCATTCAGCAAGCGGTAGACTATGCTGCTTAGTATGCATGCATTTCCTATGGACCATATATGTAGCCTTCTATATTTGGCATTATTTGCTTACATTTCCCACTGTTTGCCTATGGACACATCCAATTTAGGAGGGACAGGGCACACTTTGGATGCGCAGTCTAGAAGTCCCTCGAACCAGAGACAGTTGAGTGGTGTGCATACCTCTCACCTTTTCCCTGTGCTTGGCGCTCTGTATTGGGCTCGCTGTTGCCTTCCCTCACTCATTTCCTGGTTCTTCATTATGCTACTTTTCTGGTTTCGGACTGTTTCCGTTGATGGACCCTTCCCTGTCCCTACCCATATGGGGCCCGCTTTCATGGTCCTGTTCTGTTTCCTTGGGCTTTGCTCCACCTTCTGGCCATTCCTATGAATTGCAGGTTATGTTCTGGCTCAATGCTGAGGTATCGGGAGATGTGATTCGTCCCTTCATGGCTGTTCCAATGCCTATGTCCCCTCAGCTCCTCCACTGCTCCTTCCTGCCTTAAGCCTCCATCCATTCTTCCCTATATGACTTCTGCAGGGCTTGTGTGGTTCCTCAAGCCTTCTCCTTAAGTGTGCTTCTGGATGTTCCATTCGGCTCTTCGACCATGCCTGCCTGCACTGCTTCCGTGCTTATACCTTTGCCTCACTCATGTACTACCTGATTCAAGATGTTCGTTGCCTTGACAAATTGCCTACTCTTCTGTCAAGATCTTCACTGCAATCCCTTCCATCATCGATCTACAGGGTACATCGGTCTACAGCATCTTTTTACTTTTATAAGTCTGCTCCCGGTTGCTATGCTACTTCGCACTTCATTGGCTCAAGCTCCTGCCTCCTTTACATTACCTACTTCTTCTATGACCGCCTCGCTCAGTTCGGGGCCTGGAGATTCACAGCTTATATGACCTGCCTTCACCCTTCGGGCTGGGAGGTTTGCCTACTTCTACTCTTGCCTGCTCATAACGCTCGGGCCTAGAGCTTCTCAGCTTTTACAGCCTGCCTTCACCCATCGGGCTGGGAGGTTTACCTACTTCTACTCTTGCCTGCTCACTCTGCTCGGGCCTGGAGAGTCACAGCTTTTACGACCTGACTTCACCTTCGGGCTGGGAGGTTTTCATGTTTCTGTTCTGTCTCACCCTGCTCAAGGCCTGGAGATCCTCACTTTATATTATGTGCCTACTTGCTGCCGTGTCAGCCTACCAGAAGCTCCTTTACTGGATTACATCTGACATTTATTCTTCATCATATGTTCTTGGATGTTTTGCCCTGCTGCCTCAGCCATGGACTTACTGCTGCTTCCCTTTCCAGGACACTTAGTTGGCGTCTCCTGCAGACTTTCATTATCATGATTGTGCTCTAACGAATTTAGACTGTGTGACAACGCTACTTCATTTGATTCAGCCTCTTCAGTTCTCTACATCTGGGACTCTTCGGTTCTCATCTGGTTTTCCTACCTCGAACTCTGCATACCTTCAGTTTTGGATGTTATTCCTCTCATCCAGTTGTCATATCTCTGCCTCAGTCTCTTCCATGTGATCCCTGCCTTCCTTGATCTGGATACATCGGTCCTCAGCATCATTCATTCTCTATGTCTGCATACAGCTGCAGTACTACAATGCTCAAAGATGATTCAAGATGCGTCTCATGGAGACTCTATGACACACTTATTCTATTAGCTGATCCTCGTAGGTATAGCTGCATTCATGTTACCTGGAGCTACTTGCATCTCATACCTCTACAGCTGATGGATTGCTGTGCATCTCACCGAGGGACTATCTTCCACGCTCGATTTCTGCCAGCAGACATTCTTGGATCTGGCTGCGCTTCACATACTGGAATCAGCCACCTCTCTCCTACCTCACCAGCTATCAGTTCAGCTGCACTTTCTTCAGGGGCTGATTGCCACGTCCTCTTCCTTCTCATCTGCCTTCCTGGGTGCAATCCCTGCTCCTACTACCCTCACTTTGGATTAGCAGTCCACCTGATTTGCTTTCTTTTTGGGCTCACCATAACCTACTACTTGGATGCTTCATACCTCGCACCAGTGTCTCCATTTATCCTCTACAGCTTGCCATTATTCCAGCTCAGCTCTACAGCTGTTGCCTTCATATCAATTCCTAAGACTATACTTCACTTATCAGAACTGGATTCATCAGTCGGTAGCCTGGCTACAAGCCTTCTCTCATTACACATACTATACAAGGCATCTATTAGAAATCAGGAAGTCGTACTGCTTCTATTCATCCTGCCTCGTTGACGTCAAGTTTGGAGGCAACTATCTGCAGTTCTGGTCTCCTGTATTGAATTCATCAGTCATCAACTTCATCTCCACCATCATACATTTCCTGGATTATGCCCTTTATCAAATGAAGTCTGGAAGAAGGTTCTTCATATATCCACTCTCCATCATTCTGAATTGTACATGGATTCTCGGACTCAGACTTTATTAGGAGGAAATTACTTCACTGGACATTTACAATTCAGTTCTTTCTTAAACGCCGTTTATCTGGATTAAATTCTACAAATTAGAATTCGGATTTAGCTGATTAATTTAGTTTAATTAGGATCTCTCTCCTTTAGTATGCCCAGAAGGACGGGCAGGTCAGTAGCCATGGGTCCTCAGAGGTTCCCCCCAAGGGGGTTTTTCCTCTCCTGAGTGCTACTGGTCACACTCTCCGGAGTTGGAGAAGGTGATTGTCTATTCCTATCATTATTAGGTGTTTCAGGCATGACTTCTTCAAGCATTCAGTTACAGATTAATTGTTGATATTATATTCTTTTTGGGGATTTCATAATTCTAAACCAAGCCTCCTTCCTACAGGTGGGATACAGAGAAAGGCCAAGACCATCAAATATTATCAAATGACTCAATTCAAGCATCCAAGTACCTAAGCACAAATCATTCTATACTACTACCTAGTAAACATTGTCCTCTTAATGCTGGCCTCTGTATCCAACAACCATCTTCATCATTTCACTATACATGTTACATAAGCACTGAGCTATGAACCACATATAATTGAAGGAATTAGCCCGGGATTATGTGTGGGGAAGAGTTCCTTCCCCACAGCCTATTTAATTGAATCAGCTGACTCCCGCTCTGCTTAGAGCAAGTCGCACTCACCCACCATCCTCCCCGACACCTCCTTCTTCTGCGGCACTCTTATCCCACCGGGGGGCTTTCATAATTCTAAACCAAGCCTCCTTCCTACAGGTGGGATACAGAGAAAGGCCAAAACCATCAAATATTATCAAACGACTCAATTCAAGCATCCAAGTACCTAAGCACAAATCATTCTATACTACTACCTAGTAAACATTGTCCTCTTAATGCTGGCCTCTGTATCCAACAACCATCTTCATCATTCCACTATATATGTTACATAAGCACTGAGCTATGAACCACACATAATGTAAAGCCCATCACAGAACTGCCACAGAAACATCACAGAATTGCTCATAGTCTGACTGCAGCAAGCATAATGTTCTGCCACAGAATGTAGGTCCAGTTTGCCACAGAAAACATGGGGCCTTGTTTATAAGGAGCCAGTGCTGTGTTTCTTTCCTCAGCCATGTTTCAAAGTTTGGATCCCCAAGAAGTAAGGTGCTTCAGGTGGTTGAAAACTTGTTTCACTTAATGAGGGAGTTTAAACCTCTTTCATTGTAGTCAAAAGCTCGTAACTCAGTTATTGGGGCAGAGTACAATCTCTTGTGGCTTGCCTATAGACATGTGTACTGTCTTGGTAACAGAAATGGCACCATCATCTATACAATAGCAGAAAATAAACCTGAATGACTTAGACTAAGATTCCTGTACTCTTAAAGTGTGCAGGGAACTATTCTGATCTATGGGACCTTTTATAAGACCTGGTAACTCTAACATACTGTAGATAAAGAGCCCGACTGGGGCAACAATGACTATACCAATCTCATAATTGTCCCTCCCTTTACTTCCCTCTCTCCTTCCCAGTGTTAGCCCTCCCCATCAATAAATGACAATCCTGCTCACACTGAAAGGTGTAGTCCAAGGAGAGGACCAAGTGCCAGAGTGGCAGGTGGAAGAGCAGGAGGGAAGTCATGATAGATGCTCAGACCCTCTGTACAGGCTAAGGGCACCATGAAGTAGGGTAGTAAGACAGTCAAGGCTGCTTGCAAGGTCTTCTTCTGTTGGTAAGAGTTGTCCCACACTACTGCCCCAGCTGTGGTGGGGTTAGCCATTTAGTGACTTCATGAGCCCGCTGCAAGAGGAGAATTTGTATCACATATGAGTGGTGGGAGGGCACACAGGGAGGCTGTAAATGTGATTGCCTGTTTGGTGAGAGGTATGAAAAGTATGCATCCTTATACTTCACTTGTGCACTTAGGGAGAGGTGGTGTTTTTCCAGGCTCACTAGCAAGAAAGGAGTTTTCTCTGGAGTCGTGCATCTGTTAGTGGGGGGTGGGTAACATGGAAGGGTGAAGGAGAGGTGAGGCTTCTGCAATGGGTGCATGAAGCAGCTGTCATACATGGGGGGGCAGAACCATGAAGTGTGAAGTGTTGGCTCAGGTGACACAGTCTCCTGAAATTCTAAGGACACTGAGGTGGCAAAGGATTCTGTCCAGCTGTTACTTTGGGGAGGGGGGATAGATGGTGGGGCAAGAATAGTGGATAATGTAAGGTTGATGGGTACCTCAGAGACCCACTTGTATGTGTCTTGCCCTTGACAAATCAGCATGAGATATGGGGTGAGTCACTGGGCGTCAGTGCAGGGGGGGTCTCTGCAATGTAATAGGGAAAAAGGGCTTAAAGGGAAGATAAAAATATAGTATTTATTTGTTTAATGTGGCAAGCATTATAATTAAGAATTCATATTGGTACGCATTGACATTGAATAAAAGCAAAGCAAAGAAACGTCTATTTATGGAACGCTATTCTAACAGGATCATAGTGTTTTACAAAAAGAAAAATCATAAAAATCATAAAACATCCATTTCAGCAGAATAAAAATATTTAAAATACATATATGAAGCAGCAGGATTAATTATCAGAAAATGCCAGTTCAAATAAATAAGTTTCCAAGGCAGATTTAAAGGCCTCAATGGACTTGCACTCCCTAACCCGGCGAGGTAGAGAATTCCACAGGATTAGAGCTGCAAAAACAAATGATCTAGCACCTGAAGTTGTCAAATGGTCCCTGGGAATCTCTAGCAATCCCTCATTGGTGGAGCGGAGGGGACAATGGGGGTGGTAAGAACAAAGGAGATCTTGAAGATACCACAATCCCAGTCCAAGTGGAGCCTTATAGGTCAGTAGTCTGAGCTTGAAGATGATCCTCCACTGCACCAGCAGTCAGTACAGTTCATGTAGCACAGGTGTGACATGGCAAGATCTTGATGAGCCAGTCAACAACCTGTCAGCCGCATTCTGCACCAGCTTCAGGTGGTGAAAGATCCACTCCCGTTAGCCCTAGGTATAGGGCATTGTAGTAATCAAGGCGCATGGTCACAAAGGCGTGGACCAATGTCAGACGGTTATCAGGTGGGACCAGGTGCTTTATCCAGGAGATATTCCTCAGATGGTAAAATGAGGTCTTGAGAATGTCCGACACCTGAGACTTAAGCATCAGCTCACTATCAAGAATAATGCCCAGATTTCTCACCAGGTCAGAGGTCATCAGCTGGTTACCATCCTGCCAAAATTCAGATGGCTGCCCAGCTGGCAGCCTCTCTACCTGATGACCTGGGTCCACAACCAACACCTTAGTTTTATCCAGATTCAGTCTCAGCCAATTGGCACTCATCCAGTCCTGAATCTCAGAAAAGCAGTTGTTAAAGACCGAAACAACATCATTTTGTTCAGGCACAAAGGACATGTACAGTTGAGTATCATCTGCATAGCAGTGAAAACCCAACCCGTGCCTACTAATGATTTCCCCTTACAGCAGCATGTACACCACAAACAACATGTGGGAAAGCACAGAGCCCTGCGGTACCCCACATGGCAGGGGGACGGAAGTCGAGGAGAAAACTCCCAACTCAACTCTCTGCATCCTGCCAGTAAGGAAGGAGTGAAACCATTTGAGGACTGTACCAGACAGTCCACAGAGAAGCTGCAGGTGCTCTAGCAACACCCCATGACCCACAGTGTCAAACGCCATGGAAAGGTCAAGGAGGACCAAGATGGAATGACTCCTCTGATCTCTCACTGTCAGGAGATCATTAAATACCTGAACTAACGCGGTCCCGATACTATTCCTCTTCCTGAAACCAGACTGGAGAGGATCATAGATATCATGAGTGGTCAGATGCTCCTTGAGCTGCAACACAACTGCCTTCTCAATAATCTTACCCACAAAAGGTAGGTTAGAGACGGGCCTGAAGTTTGTGTGACAGTCAGGGTCGAGAGAAGATTTTTTCAGGAGGGGTGAAACACCATTTTCTTCAGGGTGTCCAGAAACACCCGGGTCTCTAGTGAACTCATAAGTATCTCAGCAAGGACCAGTCCAATTACCTCCATGCACCCCCATCAGGAGGCATGTTGCACCAGGGTCCAAACTACAGTAAGTCATCTTCACGACATCCTCGCTAGCTAACTGGCTAAAATCTGACCAGACAAACTGGGTGCTTGCAGCCTGACACTGATCTCCACTTTGCCCATTTGAGTGCACTGTAGACCTGATCGTGCCAACTTTATTTACAAAGAATTGAGTGAACTCATCACACTTCTTCTGTGAAAAAGCTCCCTTGTTCTGGAGACAGGTTGGATTGCACAACCTGTCCACAGTACAGAAGAGCTGAGCCGGTTGATTTCTCACAGCTGCAGCCTCCCTGGACAGAAACTCTGCCTTCTTATGGGAGACTGCAGATTGATAATCCCTATAGTGGGACATCAATCTAAGTTTGTCATCATTCAGGCCCGATTTCCACCAGCATCACTCCAACCTTCTCTCTACTCTCCTCAGCTATCTCAGGGACCCATCAAACCAAGGAGATCAATGGCTAAGGGTGAGGGGGTGAACCCAGACTGGAGCAATGGAATCCAGAGCAGCCCCCACCACCTTATTATACTCTAGAAGAAGATCATCTGGACCCATGCTAGCACTGAAACTCCCAGATAGATCCATTACCACCATGAGACCATCAGGGGTAAAACCCCACAAAAGGTTTTACCTGACCATCTCCGTAGGGCAGATCTATTGGGGGGCATGAAACTGAACCCTATGGTGTGGTGAACAGACCCTCTGATGGGTTCCACCACCACATCAGAGATCTTCATCTCCAGCAGAAACACTAGGCCCAATGGATGACCTTGTATGTGAGTCTCAGAGGTAATCACCTGAGTAAAGGCCAAAGAAAGCATCAGTTGGAGGAAGTCTTAACCAAAATGTGAGAGTTCATCATCAACCCAGGCACTGAAGACCCCCAGCACCAGCCATCTGGGGGACTCCAACACCATCTCGATGATGAAGTCTGTGACTTCCTGTAGGAAATCCTTCTCAGCCCCGGGTGGACAGTAGATGAGAAGTATTCTACAACCCACACCTGTGCCCATGATACATTTGAAGGATCTAGTGATCCCAACTGGCACAACCACAAGGCCAAATTCCGTCTTGAAACAGATGGCTACTCCCCCGGCCCTATGATCCAACCTTGGGCGGTGTATCACTGAATACCTGGCTGAAACTGCTGACTCCAAAATGGGACCAGCATTCTCATCCAGCAAGGTTTTGGTGATGCAAGTAAGGTTAGATGACCCAACAAGATCAGCAACTAATGCTGTCTTGTTTCTAATGGATCTGGCATTGCATAACACTGCCCAGGTTGAATGAGCAGTCAAGATTCACAGTGCTATCTGCCCACAAAAAGTGGAGCCCTTGGTTATGGTCATCAGGCAGGGTGGTCCCCTTTCCTAGGCCCATTTCTCCCCAGACATCTCTTTGGCCTCATGACCCCAATTCACCAGCGCCGCTCCAGTCCCCCGTCAAACCCTCGCCCCTCACCCCTATGACACCCCGTTGCCATACCCAAGGTGTGACAGCACCTATAAACCTTGGCTGGTAGTGGGGGACAACAGAAAGGGGAGGAGAGCCTGAAGCTTAGCGGGAGAGTAGTACCTGCCCATCAAAGCCCTCTACCAACACATCCTGCCATACTCCCACTCAGCAGCTACCGATTAAGATACCAATCACCCACTCACTCAGTCAACCATACAATCACTCTCACACTCAACCCTTAAAATACCCCTAAATATCCCCTAACAATCAAACTAAGCCACAAACAAAGAAACTAACCTAATTACAACTTTACAACATATACCTAAAAACCTACAACCTAAAAAACAAAAGAGTAAAAACAACACATAATAAAAATAAAACAAAAGAAGACCAGTCAAAAACAGTAACAGTGCACTATGGTTCAAAGATTATTGTCCAATAATATACTGTCCAGATTATAACTAATGAATATAGTTTAGCACTGTCCACAAAGCCACGTTACAGCTTGAAAAAAATTTGAAACTGGAAAGGGGGCTCTCACCTCCTGTCCATAGAGAAATATGTACAGTAGATGTAGCCCTCTCACTGCCACATCAATGTACTTTCATAAAGTTTTATGTGCATGAAACAGAAAAGGCTGTCTCACTGCCTCCAAAAGAATGAATAAATATGTAAACACCAGCCCACTCAAGTTTCCGGAGCAGTCTGAAACAGTTTCTACGCCGAAAATAACTTCCACAGTGCCACTCCCTGGAAAATGAATTCCTCTTTTCAGTTCCACAGCAGTCCAAATGCTAGGCCCCAGATCCAGCCCCCAGGCAGGTGTCAGAGCACAATCAATTCCTCCACCTAAGACACAGGGGCAACCTGACCCCCGTCAGGCTGCCCCCATGGCTCCAGGAGCTTGGGCTAATGCCCAGCCTTTAGCCAGCACCTCTGACACTCCTAGGGGGGAGAAAGCCGTATTCCACTCCTACCTCAGGGCAGATCTGTCCAGCTAGACACATCCTCTAAGCTCAGAATAGTAACCTCTCTTGGCACGGCTCCAAAATCCTGAACAGCGCTCTTCAGGAAGGCAGCCTGAAGACTTACATACGGCTGCCTCCCACCACTCCAGGCCAGTACTCTAGGCAAGGGTACCAGGTAGATCATCCTTTTCCCAGCTGAACCATGACCTTCTCTCTCCCAGATGTGAACTCAGTGGTCAGTGCTGAAGTTAGCCCCAGCTGTAGTCTGCTCTCACCACTGGCTCCTAAAAATCAAGCAGCTGAAAACGTTCCCGGTGCTATAAGCAAGCACCACAGTTCTCGTAATGTAGCTGCACCACTTACAGCTACTGATGCAGATAAGCCCGATCGATTGAATTATCAGACAAAAGCATTACCAACCGATGGTCTAGTTAAAATACACTGACCACAATCAATAGTGTCACTGCTGCCGTTCGGTACTTCCTGCCCTGACTCAGAACTCAATAAGGACTCACAGACACAAATAAATACAAAATGCCCCCCAAAAATAACACAAAACAGCAAGTTAAAATGAAACAAAATGGTAGTTGCTGACTTTAAACATGGCTGGCCCAGCGTGCCCGCTATCTTGACAAGGATATGCAGCATGTCATGGGTATAGCTGCTTTAAGAGTTCAGGAGCCTTAATTGATAGCAGGTTGTGATAAGTCTGGCTCTTCCTTGGGTAAATTCACCCATCTCTGAGGGCTATAAAAATCCATTTCAGGTGCAATATCAATGACTGGAGTGAAAAAGAGAGTTCATGTGGGAAGAGCTGGCTGATTTGGTCCAGTTTGCTGTGCTGTCGGGGGTGACAAATGTGGAGGCAGTGGAGCTGGCAGTGCAATCCTCAGTATTTCAGGAGGTGGTGGAAGTGAGAGTTGCTCCTCAGTGCTGGAAGAGTCTCCAGAAGGAAAGTGAGTCACTGCAGTGATGAAACTCACTGCCTCTGCCAGGATTCGGGCCACACTGCGATATCAGGTCCTTGGGTCTGCCAAGGTGATGGTGGGAGTACTGTAGGCTGCTTTTCCATTGGGGACTGTGGTAGGGGAGCAAAACAGTTTTGTCCAAGCAGGGGGGAGTTGGTGTCAGTTGCCATCGGTGAACCTCTGCTGACATTGTGGCTCCTGCTTCATGCTCTGGGTTCCCGCTGCTGACATTTCCCAAGCACCTGCTTTTGCTTGCTGTTGCAGTACTTTTTTCTAGCAGGTACCATGGGTCTTGGTCAGTCTGGAGGTGCTGCATGGGAGGGCCATATGTAGGGTGCTGGTGGTATGACTCCTCCAGTGTTCTAGTGATGTTCATTTCTTGGGGTCTCAGGTCTCTTCCTCTGTCTCTGGCTTATGTGAGGGGTGGTATTTAGTCCAATCCATCAGAGGCCAGGAGTGGGAGATGAAGGACTCAGCTGCCTCCAGGGAGTTGAATTGCTGGGAAACCTAATTTTTAAGTAGATGTACTGATAGGCTTTGGCCTTGGCTAAGAGTTCTTTTGAAAAGTCTGGGAAGATCTTGATTTGATACCCTTGCCAGTTGAGGTCCCCATTTGATATAAGCCCAGGACATGATGTACTCTTTGTAAGTGAAATGCAGGAACCAGCCCAGGATGGACCTGGACCACTCTCTGGGTTTGGGGGAGGTTGGGCTTGTGGAATCCATTGATTTCCAGTTCCGAAGGACATTGTTCTCTCAGTATCTCTGGGAGCACATGCTGTATAAAAAAGTTAGTCAACTTAATCCATAGTTCTTGGGGAAGCCGACAAAGCGGAGGTTGTTTCTCCGACCTTGAATTTCAAGGTTCTTGACCTTTTCCCACAGCAGTTGGATGGCTCTGTCCTGCTTGCTGATGTGTGTCATGAGCCTGTCTGTAGGATCTTCGCTGTTGGCCACTTATTGCTCAGCTGCTGCCACTCTCTGGGCCATTTGAAAGATATCTGCATTAGTTTTTTGTGTTGACATCTCAAGCTTACAGAATTAGTTAATTAGATGCTGAAACATGCCTTTGATTTCAGAGAGCTCCATCTGGGCCTGTATTAGAGCAGCTATTGCAATCTTAGAAGCTGCACCATGTCTGCTAAGGAGATTCTGTGGATCAGAAGTTCTGTTGAGACTCATAGAGCGCTAACTGTACTGTTTCGTCCCAGAAAGGTAACATTCTGCTCTGCAAGAGCTGCCCTGTTGAACCATCTCCAAACATTGAAGGCAGGTACACTAAACAAGCAGGATTGTGCTGGATAGAGCATATAGAATTAGTCAGCCATCTTGCTGGCTGCCAAGCAACCCCCACCCTCATCAATAGATGTTTGAGGAGTGTCAGAAAGTATTGGCAAAGCCATGGCATCACCACAGACAGAACCATTTTAAAACAGTGGTTGATGAATTTACTATAAATTACGCTATGTGCTGATCTGGTGGTGAGAACAGGTAATCACATGACATATGCTGTTTATAATAAATGCTCCAGCCACTACTTTAAACAATTCAGTGATGCCAATACAATGCCTGTGCCAAGTCTGCCACTTTTAAAACATTCTGTCCACACAGAACTTTAGACATCAATAAGCAAACTCTGATAATAATATATAGGATAAAGTATGGGGAGAAGTGTGTAACGAGAATTTAACACACACCCGAGTTGTTGGATGGCACATAAACCCCGAGGGTGAAGCCCAAGGGGTTTATGAATGCCATCCAACAACGAGGGTGTGTGTTAAATTCGAGTTTAACACACTTCTCCCCATATTTTATTTTATATAATTAAAGGGCTCCGTTTTTTCTATGGTGAGACTTATTAATTTAATTATAACCTATGTGCAGTAGGAGAGGCTACAAGATTGAGCAGCACCATGAAGAGTGCTGTATATGGACCCGCTGACTGGCTGTGTGCTGTTCCCCCACCCTGCCAGAGAGAGAGAGAGAGAACCAAAACCTTCCATTCACAATTACTGCATTTTCCGTTTTCTCTTGAGTTTTCCACCGAAAATGAGCAGCACACCTGCTTGCACCAAGAGAGAGAGACCGATAGCAAGAGAGACACCAAAACATGTAATTCAGCATTCAGCCAGTTTACCAGTGAGCCTAGAAGCACAAGAGTGTGTTTGGGATGGAGGTAATGCCGAGAAGTAAGTGTTTTTTCTCATCAGTACTGTTTGCGGAAACAGGGACAGTTGGAAGCTCGCGCTCTGTTTATTTACTTGTCTCGAGCGCGTTGGTATGGAAAGGGAGCACGTGAATGCCGTAACACCTACTCAGGTGTTATGGTACTTAACACACAGTTTTGTCTATGGCAGAAAACAGAGACCGTTAATTATAATAACATAACACTACTTACCAAGTAACCAAAATAAGGGGGGCACACACACTGGCTGGCACCTGCTGGCAAACTGAGAAAAATCAGATTATTCTGTCTCTCTGCTCCTGACTACTAATGTTGCTGGATTTGTAGCTGGCTGGCTGCTGCAATCTGAGTGCAGCTGTTCAGTGATTAAACTTGTATTAGCTTATTTATATGTAGTTTTATTAGCTTACCTTTATTAGCCGGCTGGTACTTTAGGCTGACAAGTCAGTCTACTGCTTGGCTCTCATCTATTACTGTGTGTGGCTGGTAGCATCACTTTCATGCTTACTCAGTGTGTGAAAGACTAGGCTAGCAGCTGCTGCTTTTTTTGTTTGATGGACAGCCTATGACTTTATTTCCTCTTTGGTACTCTGGAACTTTCCTTGGCTGTCTGGGTCAAGTGAGCATCAGAGGGACAGTTTATTGCTTGTATGCAGGCCTTGAGGGGGGACCAGCAATACCATGTTGTGGGAGGTGGAGGCGGCAATACAGATATGCACTGTGCTGAGCGAGTGGGTGTACCCGATTGGTGGATGATGCAGTCACATCAGCCGTGCACACACGCTTGGTCCATGAAACAAATGAAGTACCACTGGAGTTGTGGAAACCCCAAAAGATGTAAATTTCATAACTTGCTGGGGAAAAATAGTGACATTAGGACAGGACTACAAAATTAACTGAAATTCAGGATGTTCCACCAAAACTGGGACAGTTGAAAGGGTGCCTCTTCATGTGGGACAGGCATATGTGGGCCCTGTGACCATAGCAGAACAAACACTGATCAGCCCACATATTGTCCAGACTCACCAGCCAGCACCACAAGGAGATATCCACACACCCCAGTAGACACCTATGCCACATGCACATCCTAAGCTTACATGAGCAACACAATATCACATGATACAGCTCAGGCATGTCTAGCACTGGCCCATACAGATGCACACCAGCATGAAGTACAACAACAAGTGTGTGTTTGTATGTGTGAGTGTGTGTGTGTCTGGTGAGCAGCTGTTTTTTGTTTGTGCTGTTCTTCATGTGTGTTTGTGATCTATCTGTATTAACTGATGATGACACTATCTATTTCTTGCACATTATCTTGCTTGTGACTCCTGTTGCTGTAATCCTTAAGATTTGGGGGGAGGGTCTATTTTGCTGCTTTTATACCTGGCACATGACTTAGACTCCCTTTTAAAAGGTCTAGCATTTTTTCCATAATTGTGATGCAAATAGTTGACACAAGTATAAATACGTTTTTTGACACAGATGTGGTGTAATTCATTTTTCCAATGCAAATGTGGGGCACGTTCAGATTCAGCAGATAGTGACCCAACCATCTTTTGATGGTTGCCTCACATCCTGATGCAGACACAGCTGCTATTTGCATCACCATATTGACACAGACTGTGATTGTAGAATGCACAGTTCTTTGGAAATCCTGGCCATTGTCTGTAATAAACTGTCCTAGAAAAGAAATACCAATATGCTAGCTCTTATTCTGGAGGTTATTGTATGTCCTTGTGCCCTGAAGTTTTGGTTGTGCCATAGTGGTTGGGCTCAGTCATAACTAGAGAGATAGTGAAAGAGAGTACAACATTGTCAATATATTGTAAAAGAAGTGCTAATTGGGGTCTGTACGATTGCTTGGGGAGCTGCTTGCTTCCTATATGTACCATGGAGTTGGGGAGGATATTAAGCTTGTTGCATATTTGTGCTTCATCACTATCCATTGTGGGCTATAATCTTCCTTTTGCTGAGCAAAAGCAGGGTCTCTCCAGCATAAGTAGTCACTGCCTTGCAATGCATTCTAGTATAAGAGAAAACCTAGCAAACTGAGCTCTCTCGTCTGTTTTGGAGCCGTCAGTTTTATACAGGATCATCTTGGTGTTTTATTACCCTGTATGAAATTAGATTTTTTAGCATGAATCCTCGGGAACCAGGTAAGTGTAGAAAAATAATTAGGATTCCTAGTGAATACAAAAGCCATGTTCATTTAGATTACATTAATCCTTCTCCATAGGAACAGGGGAAGCCTTAGTCATCAGTTCATATTTTGCACCAAACTGAGTATATGTACTGTGAGCACTTTTCCCTGCCATAAGACTGCAGCTGGTTTGTACCAACTGCTGTTATTGCTGCTTAGTTGACTGCATTATTGCTTGTGTGTGTGTCACCTGGGGATTTGAACTGTGCCCACTTACAGTACAGCCATTATCCAATTTAGCTGCTGTGGCAGGGCAGCTAAAGGAGGGCTTGGTGAAGTATTCAAACAGCAGCCCCTAAGATGCGGTGGTGTCTGACAAGTGGTGGCTCCTCCAACTGTGTCTTCCGGCTGAGTAGTCTGGCAGAGTATGAAGGAGTCTGCCGGAGTCAGCTGGGGAAACTAGGAAACAGGAAGAAAAGAAAGTATTTTATATATGATTATAGAAAAACTGTTTATCTATGCTCATTATATGTGTCTGCTTGGTGTTTATTTATATTTTTGATAAGTGTATACTTAAAGAGGTAAGTAATTTAAAATGTGGGCAATTAGTATAATTAGTTTATGTATGTTGGGAGTTTTTGCAATATTAGGGACTAAAGTACATGAAAATAATACATATGCCATAAAGGGGGTTAGTGAAGTGGTAGATTATAATATTACCTTTATAATAACTAAAGAAAGAAAGAGGCAAGTAAAGAAGAAGTTCTCCAATTTAAAGAATTTGTGTCAGATAAAAACTTTATGTGAAAAAGGGGAAAATGAATATTGTATACCTGTTAAGATCATAGAAGGAAAGGGGAAACAAAGAAGTGTAAGAAGTGCATGTAGGAATAATGTAACAGCCATTCCAATTGGTAAAAGATGGGTACAGTTTGGGGAAATATCAGGATATAATGTCAATTGATCTAAGACTGAGGTTTTAGAGTCCTCCACATATTCAGATCCATTTGTTCCTCTTCCTCAATATAAAATAAAGATGGTCTCTCAAATAACGTATTTGGGCGTGAAATTGGATAATAAACTTCAGGATCTATACTCATTGAATTATGATCCCCTAATGGAAGAGGTCAAAAGACTTATATTACATTGGGAAATGCTCCCATATACAGTGATGGGAAGAATTAATGTCATTAAAATATCTGTTCTATCCAAGTTCATGTTTCTCTTCTAAACAGTACCTATAATAATAAAAGATTATTTCTTTAAAGGGTTGGATACTTTGATTAAAACATTTCTGTGGAAAGGGAAGAGGCATGGATTGAAAATTGATAAACTAATATTACCTCATTCTGAGGTGGGGTTGGCTTACCACATTTTAAATATTATTACTTTGCAGCTAATCTTGCCATTATTTTGACATAGTTTAATGAGAAAAAGTTAAACTCATCATACCATATCAAAACCTCATGAACCCCCTTTCTTAACATTAAATACACTTTATATACAGTCTCTAGTAAAGCAAAAATTAATTTGGCATTTACTTCTAAAACTACTCTATATATCTGGAAAAACATGTTGTGTTAATCGGCACGAAGGTTTATTCTCAATGGAAGCCCCAGTTTATTTAAATGACTACTTTCCACCTTCAGTTCAAAATAACACTTTTAAAACTTGGTATAATAAAGGATTGAGTGAGATTGGGCAATGTATAGAAGCTGGTTATATACAGGATTTTGAGATCCTTTAGGAAAAATATGATATTCCCAATACTCAGTTTTTCTGTTATTTACAGTTACGGGATTTTATTAATAAAAACATAAATACAATGGGGGATTAAAAATCGAGTAAGCTGGAAAGTTGTTTTAAGAAAGCTTCTCACATAAAATAGATTTCTCAAACTTATAGAATTCTTCTGCCATGTTCACAGCAGACAGTTAACCAGTTAAAAGTAAAATGGGAGGGAAAACAATGTTCCATCCCTTCAAGTTCATGGAAAAAAAAAATCTATCAATATTAAACATTGGGGGCTCAGGTCTATCAGGGTGCAACAAATCGTATTTTATATTTTACATCATGTTTATTATACACTGGATTTTCTACATAAAATAAATCTGGGTATTTCATCAGCTTGTCCTAAATGAAAACATGAATCTGAAACACTGGAACATATGCTCGTTCTCTTCCCTAAATTAGATGCGTGGTGGGACTCGATTTTGGCATTTATTTCAGAAGCTATTAAAATCCATTGGTTAAAAATCCTCTGTGGATGCTATTGAGAACAGATCCACTGTACAATCTCTTGCCTCCATCTAAACAAAGCCTGACTAACATCAGTTTGGCACACACTTTTAAATAGATCTTATTAAAATGGAAGGATCGTGAGCCTCCTCTGTTTAAAGTTTGGCTAAACTCGATTATTGGGGTTCATGCATTGGAGCGCATACATTACACTTCAGTTAAACACATGAGGAAGTATGGAATGCTGTGGCAACTCTTCAAAGTTAAATTTGCAACCATGAATAACTCCTAAGAGTAATATTTATTATTAAAGGGGCACTTCAATCCATGTTTCTTTGGGGGTGATACTTGATTTGGTTTTACATAACTCAAAGTTTCATGTAATGAGTTTTGTGCGGTCATTGTACAGTATCACATTTTTTTGTGGATTGTTATCTGTAATGTCTTGTGGTTTTAACTGCAATAAACCAAAAAAAAGTAAAAGATGGGTACCAACAACACTAAATACAAATGTAAAGGCTTCAACAACAAAAGTTGATGAACTTGCAGTAGTAATGAGGCAAAAAGAGGTTCAGGTGAGTCTGATAACTGAAACATGGTGTAGAGTAAATATTCCAAATCAGGTGGTTGCAATTAAGGATTATCAGATTGAAAGGAAGGATAGATATGGAAGAACTGGGGGAGGAATTGCATTATATATTCATGATAGTATTTCTTATAAAAGGCTAGATGAATTAGAAATTGAAGGTTTTGAAATGATGTGGGTAGAATTGAATATACCAAATCTCCCAAGACAATGTCAACCATTAATTGTGGGTAGGTTTTATCACCCCCCAACAAACAATGAACAACATATGGCGCAACATATAATTTGGTGTTTAGATAAAATTGGGGAAAACATGATAGGTGTGGCATTGTAATAATGGGGGGATGCAAATAGATTGGTACATGGGAAAGTACTAGGTGAAAAAGGGCTAAAACAAAAAGTGGAAGAACCTACTGGAGGAAATATTTTAAATATTTTTTTGACAAATCTGAGTGATGTTTTTGGAAAACCGATGATTGTGTCACATATAAGGTCATCAGACCACAGAGTAGTATTGATAGCAAATAAACCAGATGGATGTAAAAAAGTTAAAAGGGGAAAAAGATACATTTAGAAGATTAATGAGGTAGGAAAAAGTCTGACTTTGGATACAATAGTCAGTAAATTGCAGGAAAAGAGATTTGGATGTGGAGATGTAGATGACACATGGAAAATGGTAATGTCTGTAATAAATTAATCATTAGATTAGGTTAAGCCCATGAAAGAAATAACATGGCTTGGTGTGGATAAACCATGTGTTATAGAAGAATATAAAAATCAGATTACTGAGAGGTAAGCAGCCTTTAAAAGAAATGATACTGTAGGGTTCTATGTGATAACTGCGATTGAACAATGCTGAATGCAGTTTTGGCGATACAACTGTGGTGACTACAAAAATGGTGACATCACATATCAGCAAATGTATTTAACAGCTACATTTATAGGCATACCCAGGAGCACTACACCTGCATCGTCTCCAGCTCCCAACCTAATATCACCATACCTGTATATGCTCCCATGGGACTCGTCTCACTTGTTTTCATGCGGGGGACTCTGCCCTCAAACCCCCAACAGGGGGCTGTACTCCCCACCCCACCCATCTCTAGGATTCCAACTCCGAGTTGCACCTGGATAGTGGGCGTAACAGCTACCCATAGTCGCTCATTCCTACCATGTGCTGTTATGTGGCGGTCACTATTAACACGATTGCCCATCTGGGGTCACTCATTTGTGTTCACTATTTAATTCTTGCTTTTATTATGTGATACCATACTGTAGTATATCATAGAATATGAAATCAAATAAATCATACAGGAAAGTGGAAGGGTTAAGGAAATAGGATGTGAGAAAGTGGTGTAAAAATACAAAATAATTTCTAGGATCAGGAAAGCAAGTAAATTAAATAGATAAATGGAAACAAATGTGTTTTTTCTGACTTAGATGAAGGTGCTCCCTTTTTAACATGTTTAAATAGAATGTTAGGTGAAGTGAGTAAGGAATTATCCTCGTTAGAAAAAAAATATAGATTAGAAATTGTTCCAGATAGGTTGTTGGTAACTATTGAAGAAATGTCAAAAGAATTGAAAAAGATCAAGATAAATAAAGCTGTGGGTTCTGACACTATTCCAAATAGGATATGGAAAGAAGGACCAGATTTGTTAGCACCGTGGGTGAGTCATGTTTTAATTGGTCAATGTTAGCTGGGAAAATTCCTTTACAATGGAAGCAAGCAAAAATTGTCCCTCTCCCGAAGGTTATGACACTGAAGAATATGTCAACAGATTTTAGACCAATAGCATAAGCATGTACAGTATCTGAAGTGTGTGAAAGTTTTATTTGTAAATGGATTATGGAGATTGTAGAAGGTTTGTTGGATAAAGAACAGTTTTGGTCACTGAGGGGCTGCTCAACCACTGATGCCGCTCTGAAATTTTTGGAATTAAGTATGAGAGCTTGGGATAAAGACAACAATGTGAGAGCTGTGTTGGTAGATTATAAGAAAGCCTTTGACCTTATTGAGCATGGAATAGTAATACAAAAAGTGGGGGGTTTAAATATTCTGAAGTGTATTATAAATTGGGTGTATGACTTTTTGCAGTGGAGGTCACAATAGACTGAGATGGAAGATATGAAATCTGAGGTAGTGAGTGTTGGTGCAGGGGTCCCCCAGGGTACCAGACTGTGGCCATTATTGTTCTTGATTATAAATAAATGATTTAGACACTAGACGTCCATGTATAAAGTATATAGATGATACCCCAGTGTTGACTATTTGGGAAAAGTTTGAAGATGGTACAATACAGCATGATTTGGACTATATAGGGAAATGGTCAAGAAGTAATATTATGCAAATAAACCCTACAAAAACATATCTGCAAGTCTTAATTGTCAGGCATGCTGTGATGCCCAGCTTCTTCTTGCACCTCCCTACTGATTTACTGCTGGGGCTCCAGCATTTGTCTCCTTGTAGCCGCCTTTGGGATTTAGATAAAACAAATGCCCTGTTTCCATCTCTGGCCTTCTGTTGTGTGTCTGTGGGGGTGGACATTCTGTCAGTAGAACTGAGCACAGCTTTGAATTCTTGTATTCCATCCATAATAAATATTTACTCTCTTGAATGTACTGCAGGAAACACAGAAAAGAAACAAGGTGTGGAAAAGAGAAGAATTGTATAAAGAAGAAGAAAGAAAGGTGAGGAAATGGGTACAGGGGGGTGGGTTGTGGACAATAGAGGGTTTAAGGGCTAAATAAAATGTAATTTTTTTTTGCATATTTGAACCTGAGATGATATGTCACTGCTGAGAAGTGCTGGGACTGTTTTATTGGTGTGGATGTACATTTTTTTAAAAAGTCTTTTTTTTGTGTGTATTTTGTCACCCCCATATTGACCCATTTTATAGTTACAATAAGACACTCCAGTGTGTGGTTTGTGCTGGGATAACAGCATTTTTATGGGTGGTTGAGGGCACTCAGCAATGCCTCATACCTCACAACACACTTAAGGTGTGCCATTATCCCACTGCAATGCACTCCTGTCATGTCATTTTGCTTAAGCATGCCATAAACTGGTAAATTGATGCCATCAGCATGTAATGTTGCCTGCCAGTATTATAACTGATTATATTCACTTTCTCTTTTCCAGTATAGCCATTTCCTTTTTTTATTTAGTATGCTTTATTACAATTTTTCAACAAACATTACAAAGCAAAAACACAAGAACAAACACCAAGACAAAACCCAGTGCAACATAAAATACAATAAAGGCTCCAAAATACTGGAGGAAAAACTACACAAGAATGCAAAAATATATAACAACCAACACTCCCTACCCCACCCCTACCTTCCCCCTTATCTGCAACCCCACTACGCATGAAAGTCCAGGTCGGACAGGCACTCTACACAATCACACATAACCAAAAGCAGAAGGGCTCCAAGCAGGTCAGGTAGGACTTTGGGAGCCCCAAAGTGATAATAAAGTATTAAGAGACTCGCAAGTGTGGCAAAAATGTTGAGGCCTCTTCCGCATAATAGCTATGTGTCTCTCCAGTAGGAGGGACATCAGGATCTCGTTGTGCCACAGTATAGCCATTTCCAAATATAGGGTAACTTGACTGCTCTGTAATAAATAGTGAGATCCAGGCATTCCATACTTCCTTTGTCCTGTGTAATACTACTGTGGAGTTTGCAATACTATTTGCAGCATCCTCCCCACCATAATAATTTTTTGAAGAGCACTATGAAAGTGTTTAAGACTGGTTCAGTTATCATTCTGACATTTGATTGGTAAAAATACAATACATGTGGTAATATTATCCTTTTTAGAGATTCAGTTCTTCCCCATAGGGATAAAGGTAGATTCTGCTATCTGTCTGGCATGTTTATGGTATTATTCTTTATTTTTGCAACATTAGATGTTGTTGTGTTTGCACCATTTGTCAGAAGCTCTCCTAAATATTCTGTTGTAGATTGTTTTTTAATTTCTCTTGTGAGTATATTTACACCTTCTGTTAAATTTGTAATTGGTAGTATTAGTGTCTTATTTTTATTTAATGTATATCCAGAGAGACTGGAGTATCTAACTATCCCTTGTAATAAATCTGGAAAACATAGTTTAATGTTTTTCATTAATACCATGAAGTCGTCAGCATATATTTTTACTTATCTAGTTTTTAATTTCAATCTCTAATATTTTTTATTCTGTCCAATATATACCAGCAGATGCTGCAGTGCTTTGATAAACAGAACAGGATAACATGGGCAACCTTGATGTGCTGTGATTAGCATAAGCAATGGTGAGGTGTTACGTCTGCTTATCTTAAAGATTGCCAGTAGTTTACAGTAACATAGACACATAGAAACATAGAATTTGACAGCAGATAATGACCGCTTGGCCCACCTAGTCTGCCCATTTTCCTACCTAACAGGTAAGCTGTAGATCCTAGTTAACCAACAGCTTACTTCCTCCTACTTCCCACTAGGACTGCCTTATGTCTATCCCATGCATTCTTGAATTCCCCCACTGTTCTTGATTCCATGACCTCCTCAGGGAGGCTGTTCCATGCATCCACAACCCTCTCTGTGAAAAAATGCTTCCTCACATTACCTCTGAGCCATCCCCCCTCTATCTTCAAATTGTGCCCCCTTGTTCTTGCACATCTCTTTTTCTGAAAGATGCTGCCTCTTGGACTTTGTTGATTCCCTTGAGGTACTTGAAAGTTTCTATTATGTCCCCTCTCCTTCTTTCCTCAAGGGTATACATATTAAGCTCCTTTAGTCTTTCTTCATATGTCTTCTGGTGCAGACCCTGGACCATTTTGGTTGCCCTCCTCTGGACAGCCTCCACTCTGTTTATGTCTTTGCGGAGATGGGATCTCCAGAACTGCACACTGTACTCCAGGTGGGGTCTCACCAACTGTCTGTACAGAGGGATAACAACTTCCTGTTTTCTACTATTGATGCCTCTCCCTATACATCCCAGTATCCACCCAGCCTTTCTTACTGCCTTCTCACATTGCTTGCCCACCTTTAGGTCATCTGATATAATTACCCCCAGGTCCCTGTCCATTTTTACTGTTGTCAGTATCTCACCCCTCATTGTGTACTCATCCCCTGGGTTTTTGTTTCCCAGGTGCATTACCTTGCACTTCTTTGCATTGAATCTGAGCTGCCATACATTTGACCATTCCTCCAACCTTACCAAGTCCCTTCTCATCCTTTCCACTCCATGTTGTGTATCAACCCTGTTGCAGATCTTTGTGTCGACTGCAAAGAGATATACTTTTCCTTCCAGTTCCTCTGCAATGTCACTTATAAAAACATTAAAAAGGACCGGTCCCAGTACTGAACCCTGACTTACCCCACTTGTAACCCTCCTTTCTTCACTGTGGACTCCATTTACTACTACCCTTGGTATCCTGTTGTCTAGCCAATTTTTTATCCAGGCTACCACCTTGGGTGTAAAAGGCTTCTATAACATGTATGTATGATTGTGGAAGAACACATTCCTCTAAACAATTAAATGTAAAACCCTGGCTCATGAGATCAAAAGCCTTGCAGGCATTTGGTGCCATAGCCAGTAATTATTCTTTTGAAGGTTCATGGAGTTCCATGGTCATTTGTCCCCTTCTGAGGCCAGCAAAGTTTAACAAACCTTGATAAAGTCAGTCTGGTTGTAATGAATTCACCAGGGGATTCAACTCTCTATTCTTTAAACTATTAATTTGGCAATGATCTTAAAGTCTGTACTTAACAGAGCTATAGGGGTAGCATGTGATGTGAGTGGGTTAAACTGATACACTCAATTTGAGTGACTCAATTTGACCACCCATAGGAAAGGAAGAGTGAGTTACAGAATATAGCTAGAAGTCATGCATAGTGGATGTAGCAGTGAGCTACATTCACTGTAGCAGGCTATGGGGCTGTGTTTGGTCAAGCACTGCCGAGCTGGCCATTTGGTGGTAGTGGCTTGAGTTACCACCACTGGAGCTGGTGGACCCGAGTTTGGGTCAGGCTGCTGTAGAATTAATTTTTTCTACTGTCTCCTATGTTTGCCCCCCTGGAGTTGACAATCATTAAGTTGGGGGTTCTGGGGGTCTGCCCCCCCATAAAAGGTGGTGCAGTGGGCTTGCCCCCTGCATAAACATGTTTATTTTATTTTGCTGATGTTAAGAATGTTAGTGACCATCGCTGTTTTGGTAGTCAGTGTTATTGTGGTCACCCTTTTGACGTCGCATGATTTTATGTTCAGTTTTTGTGGTCGGCACTGTGAAAAACTCACTGTTATCAAATAAAACCAGTTATAGGTCTATATAGTAATTATCAGAAAGTAAATCATTTTTATTTTCTTCGTGTATTAATATGACTAAAGCTTGGAGCATGGCTGCTGGGATATCTTTTGTTTTTGCTAGTTCTTCCACTAAATTTAGTAACCAGGGAGTCAGTGTAGATGAGAATAAAGAGTAGAATTCAGTGCTCAGTCCATCACAACCAGGTACCTTATCCTTCATGAGAGATTTTAGGATTTGAATTATCCCCTGCTCTGAGGAAGAACTTTGGTCTACTTGTAGCTTTTCTTGATAAGTCAGCAATATATATTTTTATTTCCTCTTCTGTACCTTCTGTGGAACTTGACATAGGCCCGGATATTCAAAAGAGTTGTGCCTGGTGCAACAGAGTTGCACCGGCACAACCCCACACTGCACCCCATTGGGATATTCAAAAGGCTGCCAGGTGCAGTGCAAATCCTAATGTGCCAGGGTGCAATGGTAATGTATGCGGCACAAGTGCAGGGGGCATGCCCATGCATATACGACACATCCTGATATTCAGCCCGGGATGTGTGGCGCATATGCTGGTACAACCCTGCATTGCGCCACATGGGGGGGCTCAAAGTTGAGCCCATGAAAAGGAGGAACAACTCCTGGCCACCCACAGGTGGGCTGCTGTATTGCAGGGCACAACATGTGGGGGGCAACCCGGTCACCCGGAACACTGTCCACAAGCATCCATATGAGCTCTGGTAGTCTAGTTGTACCCTTCCTTCCCATAAACCTGATTGCAGAGAAATGCACAAGTAATATCCCTGGTGGTCTAGTAGACCCCCCCTCCTGAACTCAACCTTCCGACCATGTCTGCTGTACGTATGTAATATCCCTGGTGATCCAGTGATAACCCCCCCTCCACCCACACAGGACCCCTGCCACCCAGCTCCCCCCATCATCGGTCGGTGGCTGTACTCCACCTGCATACCACTTGACCTCCACACCGACAGCTTAGGTATGATCTGTAAGCCAATTTAGTCCATAGTGTAGATGAATGGGCTTACACCATACTGTACTACACAGGCACAAATATGTGAATGGGTTCATTCACAGATTTGTGCCTATGTAGTACAGTATGGTGTGTAAGCCCATTCATCCACACTGTGGACCAATTGCTTACAGATCATACTGTAAGCTGTCATGCTGTGGGTGGCCGGGTGGTATGCGGGTGGAGTGCAGCCACCCGCTGATGATGGGGGGAGCTGGATGGCAGGGGTCCTCTGTGGGTGGAGGGGAGGGGGGTTACCACTGGACCACCAGGTATATTACGTAAGCACAGCGGATGCGATCGGATGGTCAGGATTGGGAGGGGGGTCCACCAGACCACCACGGCATGGTTTGTTTTTACCACTGCCTGTGTTCAGGCTACCAGGAGGGAGAGGGGTACTACTAGACCTCCAGGGATATTACTTGTGCATTTGTCCGCAATCAGGTTTATGGAAGGGGGGGTACCACTAGACTACTAGGGATATTACTTGTGCATTTGCCCACAATCGGGCCAACGGGAGGGAGGGGGTACCACTAGACTATCAGGGCTTGTGTTTTATTCTTTATGCTGCACTCACAGTTATGGGGTTGGGGATGCCCATGACCCCTTCAGTCCACACGTTAGCCTGTTCAGGGTGCCAGGTGCAATTTGCAGGGCTGCCCTGCACAAGGCATGCAAATGGGGCCATAATGACATGCTAATGGCTCCAGTTGTGCCATGCATATATTATGGACTCATTTGCATGCCCACGTTTGAATATTCTGGGTGCTACACCAGCAGAACTGCATTTGCGCTGGTGCATCTCCGTGCTTCCTATCTGTGACTTGCACCAGTGCCACTGCGCTGTGTGCAGCCCCTGCTATATTCAATGGTGCTGCACCATGGCGCATCACCATTGAATATCACCTGGTCCTGGCCGGCGCATCCCAGCTGTGCTGCACCTACACTTGTGCCATTTCCAGGTGCAGTCTGAATATCCGGGTCATACTGTTTTGTAATATTCCAAAATATGTTACCAGTTTCTTTATCATCTGCTGTTATAATTTCTTTATTTTCTTGCATATTAATAATCATATTTTTCTATCTTTAGGATGTATGCAAGGAGTTTCCCCAACTTGCCTCCATTATGATAGAAATCATGCTTAAGAAATCTGATTTCACACTGCCTGTTTATTATTTGTTTCTCGTAGTTGCATATTTCTTTCTTTCTTACTGTTTTAAATTAATAGTGACCCTCCTGTATTTTAATTTTTAATTCCCTGATTTCCTGTTCTAAATGTGCCATTTTAGATTTCTCTCTTTGTTTTTGTTTAATTTCATAAGAAATGACATATGCTTTAATATTTGCTTTAAAAGCATCCAATAATTTAATTATCTGCTGTAATTAATGTGCCAACATTTTTGAATTGTGGATGTTATATGGTACATAAAATCTGTGTTCCTCAATAAAATATTATTAAAGCATCATTGTGGTATTCTGTTTTGATTTTTGATGGAATTAAAGACCATGTAACCACTGCATGATCTGAAATGAGTATGTTCATTTTCTCAATATTCTATCATTTGTTAAAAAATGGCATTAAAATAAAACAGATAATCAGCTCTATGAGATGTGCCTGTTTGATTAGAATGGAAAGTGTACTGCCTAGCTTTTGAACATTTATTTATCCACCTATCAACCATTTGTTTGTGTAGAAATTCCCTAAAAAGGGTTGCTGTTTTGTTATCTGAGTATTTATAAATAAATAAATAAAATCAATTAAATAAATATCTGAGTTTGTGGTTCTTGATGACTTATCTAAATTCAGATGTAAGTATGCAATAATGTCTCTCCCAATACATTTTTTACTGCAAGACCAAATAACACAAACCCTTCTGTAATCTTTGCTAGAAAATCATTATAGCCTATAAACATGCATTCTGCCCCCACAATGTAGGATTCTGCCATCCTTGTCTACAAAATGCAGTTCAGATTTAAAATCTAAATTTTTCTTGACTAGGTGGCACTGCCCTTGCTTCTAGTTGTTCCTTTAGAGTAATATACATATTTCACTCAGTTTTTTTATTACATTATTTCTTTTTTAAATGGATGGGTTTCCTTAATGAACAATATCGAAATAGTATGTTGTTAGAGATGGGTTATTATTTTGTTATGCTTCATTGGTGAATGAATCCCATTGACATTTCATGTTGCCAGCCGCAAATTAAAAAAACAGTGCAAGATTACTAATTTATGAATATTGTTTTTAGTAGTGTTTGCACCTTTAGATATTCTTGAATGTTTGAAGTTTTATATATTTACCACAGTCTGGTTCTTTATCTTTCTCAGACCATCACTTGCCCTTTCAAAAAAATAGTGTTATCATAAAATATCCATTTTTGGATACTGAAACAAGGTAGCTGATCAAAAGCAACTGTGCATTAGAGTGCTGTAAAAATGATGCAGAGAAAAAGTGAAAACAGCTATGAGTAAATAATGCCACGGTCATGACAGCGCAGTACACCACATAGCTGTTCTCAGTGATGCCAAGTAGTACAAGTGCACAACTATTTGCTGCTTTGCTGTGCCAACACCATGGCATACAGAGTACCGGTACACGCTGTGGAGGTCCTGCATCCAGCTGACCGGAGTCTGAATCTCAGGTCATAGTTGTTTTTGCCATTGGCTTAGTAAATCCACCCCAAACTTTTTACACACCCCCAGAGTTGATTATATAAATTTACAGGGGGTGCAGTGGTGTAGTCCACCACATAGAAAATTATCATTGGTCATGCTGGAGTGTTGTCTGCAGCTGGTCCGGAAGTATGCTTCTACAGCCAATCCCCCGAGTTGCCTTCACCATGGAGTTTTATTAGTAAATGTGCCCCCCTGAGTTTCTTCTGCCTCTCCCACTTGTGTCCCCCCCCTTAGTAAACATGCCAACTTCTGAATGGTAATGTTCCCCAAGTGTGGTTTCTGATGCTGCTTCTCCGCAGCTTTATTTGCACTGTCTCTGCTGTAGCTGTTCTTTCTCAGCACTGTCTTTCCTTATGTGGTTTTACCTGTATGGACTTGAACTGTGCTATATTGTATACACGGCTTTGACCTAGTCCCCTGAAAAAGTACTGGAGTGGAAACCTCAGTTTGCTACCTGTATTAGGCTATCCTGCATTCCCCTACACCCTTTTTAACTTTAGGAGCACATTTCCCTATACCTGTTTTTTATTTTCTATTTATTATTTTCAATAGAGTCATCCTTTATGTCTTTTTATAAACAAACTATTTTATATTTTGATTAGATAAGATAAATAACTGATTAACATGTATTATACCTGATAAATAGATATTAGAGCCATTAGCAATTTAAATTTTAGTTTTTATGTTTTCTCATCCATTTTAGTTTATTTTATGTAAAAACCTGTAAATAAACCCTGAATGATAGCCCAAAGTGAGATCCATAAACCATATTCAGGATACCATTTTCTATATTTTTCTGAAACTATAATTTCATGTAATTTCATATTTCTTGTGCAGGAGATATCAATTACATTTTTAATAGGTAATACATTTGTAAAAAAAGGATATTTATGTCCACAGTTGAGGTAAAAAAGATCCAAGGAAGTCTTATTCAGAGATCCTTGTATGCTTCTTCAGCCTATTCATATATCAAGGTCTGTCCATTCATGTTAATATTTAATCTTGCTGGGTGAAGAAATTATGAGTTTATATAATTTTTCCACAGCATTGTCCTTCAAGTAATTAACTTTTTCCTTGCTTGGACTGTTTCTTACGGCAAATTATGGAAAACCAAAATGCTTGCACCTTCTAGTTCAATTAGTTTCTTTTAATAGACTGAATAAATTAGTTGTTCCTTATCCCCACTCTTGGAAAACTTTGTCACTATCACTCTTGGAGGCTTTCTTGCATCAGACTTTTGGCTTAGGGATCTGTGCACACAGTTGAGTTCCAAGTCAGTATGTTGGCGTGCCATGACAATAAAAGCAGCAAAGGTCTTTTAAAGAGTATTTTCTATTGTACACTTATTGTCCCAGGCTTCTGGAACACCTACTATTCTGTTATTTTTTCTTCTGAAGCATGACTCATAGTCTCTTAGTTTAGATTTCATATCTTATAATTCTCTGCCATGGTTTGAGTCATCCTTTTTAATACTATAGTTTCAGCCTCATGGATGGATATTCTTTTTTCTGCTTCTATTGTTAAAGTTAAAGTGAAAGTTAGTAGGTTAGAGTTAAAATTTGCAGGTTGTTTGTGAGATATGACATTTGATGACTGAATGTTTCTAATTGAGTTTTAATGTATTTTATTGGGGATACCACTTCTTTAAGATATTGCAGGTCTTTTAATATAGTTTTTTGCCCAAGTTGGATTATCAGCTGTTTTTTTTTTTTTTTGGTGTCTTCTGCATCTGCTTCTCCTTCTGCTCCCTCTTCCATATCTTCAGTATCTTCCATGTATGACTCTGCTTCTGTATACTCTTGATCTGATTCATCTGTATCGTCCACTGTACTTTCCTTTTTTCTGTCTTTTTCTCTGTTCATCTGTGTTTCTTCTTGGTTTGGTAGCATCTCATTGTCTCTGTGCATAAGTTGATTTAAAGTTTCTGTTGCTGTTTCCTTTACGGCTCTGACTTCCCTCTGTTTTCTATCTTCTATTATCTTTTGTTCAGCCTCTTCATACCTCTGACTCATTCATTGCCTAAAGTGAGTTTTCCTCAATTGCTGTTGAAGCTAGAGTTTTATTCTCCATCAGTGTAGCCTGCTGTTCTGTAATTGGTATGTACTGGATCTGGGAACAGCAGACGAAATAACAAGGTAGGTAGGGAGTTGGTTGGAGGGGAGGCAGCAGGGAGCAGCAGTGAATTGTGTAAGATCACAGGAAAGAGGTCACCAGCAGAGATCCACAGGGAATTGTCCTGGGCCCAGTCCTCATAAATATGTTCATCAGCAACATAAGGAGATGGAGTCCAAGGCAGGTTGTGTCCATTTGTAGATGACACTAAACTCTGCAGTAGCGTCCACAATATGGAGGGGATAAGGGAGTTGCAGAGAGACCTGCAAAAGCTGCATAATTGATCAAAAGTCTGGTAGCTGAAATTTAGTGCCAGAAGGTGAAAAGTTATGTACTTAAAGAACAAAAATCCCAGTACAAAGTATTGGATGGGAGGAGGGGTATCAAGCTGGACATAACATCAGAGGAAAGGGACCCAGGAGTCATAATTAGTGACTCCTTTAAACAAACCAGCCAATGTAACACAAGGCCTTCAGGAAGGTTAACAGGGTGCATCAGAAGAGAGTCTGACAGTAGAAAGCAGGAGGTACTGCTACCACTGTATAGATCGCTGATGAGGCCACTTGTTGAGTACTGTGCCCAGTTCTGGAGTCCCCACCTGAAAACAGACAGGGACAGGCTACAGAGGATATATTGCAAGCCAACCAGGATGATTCAGTGCCAAGATATCAGATCCTATGAGCATCAAATAAAGGTGCTGAATATGTATTCACTCAAAACCTGAAGAGAAAGAGAGGATGTGATAGAGACCTTCAAATTCCTGAAAGGAATTAACAAGGTGAACTGTGAGGATCTGCTTGCCAGGAACAGAGAGGCTAGAACAGAGGGTCATGAGTGGAGGTTAATGGGTGGAACATTTTGAAAGGATGTGAGGAAGTATTACTTTATAGAAAGAGTGGTTAAGCCATGGAATGGTCTGCTGGCAGAAGTGGAGGGTACCAAGAGCATAAATAATTTTGAACATGGCTCAGACTGATTCAAGGTATAGTGGCTACTCAGTTGGATGAGGGAGGTGGAAATACGGAGAACAAAAGGTGGAAAGTATAAGTGAAGACCCCATTGAGACAACAGGTTCTGGGGTAAGATAAGGTAATATGGGCAAACTGGATGGACCATCTCTCTTTTTCTAAAATCATTGTTTAAGTTTCTAGATGTACAGTAGCAGTTTTCACACTGGACACTGGCTTGTATATGTTTGTTTCAGAGGAACTGTTTAATTTATCAGGATTGCCAGAGTTAACAGGGTTTTCAATAAAAATTTGGCTGTGCCATTTCTTGTCATTTGTGACTTCGGAATTTAAAATTTCTGTGGTAGTTCTTAACATCTGGAATGAATTAATCTCAAAATACTCCTTGAGGCTTTTTGTGTTGTTTTTAGGGTGTTCAAACATGTCTGGTGCAGTAGCAGCATTTAATATGTCAGCCTCAAATGGGTCTTTACTCATCCCCCAGACCAGGTCTTCCCCTTCTACGTTCAAGCTCTGTGTCAGTTTTTGCTGTCAGAGTACCCTGACTTGAAACCTAATCATTAATATTAACAGAGTGGTTTTCACCACAGGGCAGCTCTCCCTTTCTATGATCTGGTTCATAAAACCATTATTTATTCCCAATGTGCCCTGATGTAAAATATTTTCAGCATAATTAGCAGAGCCTGTCAGGTTTTCAGAATTGGCTAATTCAGATACAACACTGGAAGCAAGCGGCAATTTCTTTATAGAAGTGGTCATTTTTAAATGCTGGAAACTGCCAAAGAATGTGATATCTTATTATTTGAAGAGACATTTATCGGGGTTTTGAGAGACGACTTTCTTCTTTGTTCTCCCTCTGGTGGCTATACAATGGAGGGCTTTTCCTCAGTGTGTCTGGATATACTTGACACTTCAGTCTGCTCTCCCAGCTCTGTGCTGTTTAAATTGCTATTGTGCCTTGCACCAATACTTCTCCTTATGCAGTTTCAAAATTGCAGCCACATTTTCCACATGTCCAGAATCTTTTCAATATTTGCCAAGGTCAGTTTTACAAAGCTTTTTTTTTTTTGCACTTTCTTTTTATCCCATCTTACTATCCACTCACCCCACTCCTTCAGACTTGATCACCCCTGGCTATTCTACCACAGAGTCTGCCCCTAGAGTGTCGGCCTTCCCTCTTACCTTCCTCCTTCTGAAGCACCTGCACACATTGGGGGTCTGCCTGTGGTAGTTAGTCCGAGTTTAGGTCAGTTGTCATCTTGGAGTAGAGTGTTTCTTTTCCACATTTTCTCCCTCTTAGATCCTGCTACCCCTGCGGACATCAGCACGCAGAACTGATGTCCAGGCAGACGACGTGCTGATGCACGTTGTTGCCAAGTGCCCACAATGTCCTCCCCTTCCCGGTTCCGAAGAACCGCCTGTGCCCTGATACCCGTGCTTCCACAGGCACCAGTGCGATGGGTGCTCAAGGCACCCCAGGAACCCACCCCTGCAGGAGGAGAGCATCTGTTGGGATGTGCGATCCTCCGCCTCTGCCCCTCCGGGACTTCGGGCGGCCCGAGTCCATTCCTCGAACTCTGGCCGCCGCATGACGCGAGGTGTGGCGCCCAGTGTCTCAACCCTCAGCACCACCAGGCTGGCAGTTTTACAAAGCTTTTTAGAGGCTGGGGTTTCAGAAGTCACGTTTTTGTTAACTGCAACTTGGGTTTCATGGTGTGCAGGCCGAAATGTTGGCATCAACTCAGTAGCCGATAGTGGGCTTATAAGAGGGAACTTCCAGGGCAAATGGAAACAGCTTTTGAGGAAGGGCATGAGAACTCTCTCATGAGCCTTTTTTCTGCCTTTACTATTTTTGAGCTCTGGGTTGCCTTTGAGCTGGTACATATGGTACTGGCCATTCAGCTGAAAGGGTTTTCTACAGTGATGGTCTGGCTCTATAGAGATACTTGTTAAATATTGTCCCCCATTAAAATGAATGGGAGAGGAAGAGTAGGGATACAGTTGTTAATGCCTGAGAGCCTGTTGTTAAATATTTGTTAACACATCACTGGTTTTCTGCTTGTGTTCTGACATGGTAGACACTCTCAGAATAATTGCCTGGAAGAGAAAGCTGCACAAGGAGAGGGCTGATTTTTCTGGAAATGAGTTTCAGCTGCAAAGGCTCATGGAGATAAGGAACCTCATCTCATTTCATGCAGTACAGGATATTAGGCAACTTCAGCTAGATGAGAAAACTGTAGTTATTAACTGCTTTGAAAGAGACATTTAAATCTCTGACATTAGAAAAATGTCCTCTGTAAGAAAGGACTGTCGTTGATGCAGTTTAAGGTCTTACGAGAGGAAAATCAGGGCACCCTACTGGTGCCATCTTCCTCACATGTTCCCTTTATTTCTTTCCCATGTGCTGAAGCTTCTTCCTTGGCTTTTCTTAGAGTCATCTGGGGCATGTATATTATTTTATTAAGGGTCTTGTTGTAGCTGCATAAAACAAGTTACAAGTGTATGCTACATGTCCTACTAGGCAATATGTGAAACAAAATAAGCTGTATCTCCAATATGCACTCCTCTCTTGCTGCCAATGAATGAAAATGATAGTTTACTCATCTGGTAAAGGTGATTATGTTACTGTATATCCTTGGCACTCCAACACCTTACAGAGTGGGTTATGTTCACCTGATAGGCTGAGGGATGCACATGCAGCTTACAGTAGGATCAAATTTCAGTCCTCCTACCTAAGCCCTTGTAGCCCCTGAACTAATCAGTTAAACCTTTTCCTAACCTGTATACATTTGTAATAGTAATAATTATCTTGCACACTCTGAATAAACACCCTTGTCAGCTTCTGCATCTCCAAGGCTTTGTTTATCATTCTACACACTAGGGTATCATACTAGTAGTGAGCTACACACTAGGTAAAACTGCAACAGCTCTAAAGTTTCTCTATTAACTACATATTGGTCTGTGGATTAAGTGGCTCCAATCAGGTCACTCTCCTACAGATGTGGGTATTGGAGTGCCATGGATATACTTAAGCAATATACCACAAGAGTGTGTGGGTGATGCCAGGATATACCCATGCCTGTTGTGTTGTTTGGTCATGAGGCCATAGGCTGAGTGAATAAACCACACCAGGCGTGAGTAAATCCTGGCATCAACAGCTTTACCAGTGGGATATAGAAAAGGTAATGCAAAAGTAAGTCAAAATTGAACTTTGCAGATTCTGAGTATTTCATGAAGTTTTCCACCCTGATTTTGAAGTCAAAAACTTTGATTCCTGTTACAGTTGATTGTACAGGTGTCCCAGATCTGTGAAGCTTGAACTTCACTGGCGAAGTTCAGCAAAATGGTCGAAATTTGCAATGAACTATGGGATATGAGGTCACATGTTGCTAAACAGTCAATGAGAATCTAGTTTTCTTATTCTGTGAATGTAGTGTGTTTGAAAGAGACTTAGAGAGCAACGCCTGTGCTGCAGCTTAGAGTCAAGTCTAAAAACATTATATAAAAGAGCATTTTGTTTTGTCAAATTGCTTCAGAACTGTTACTGTGAGTGCTCTTTGAACATGCAGTGATTTTTTGTGTTGCCTTTCTTCATCCTGTATTATTTATTTGCAGCATTTAATTTTTTGTTAGAAGTTGTGGTTTGGTGGCTTGTGTGGGCCGGGGGAGGGTAGGAGCAGTTTAGAAGGCACTGTTTTCTTCCGAACAAAATCAATTGTCAAGTGCCCTGTCTTTCTTAAGAAAAAAAAACACTGTCCTCCTGACTGTGATTTAACCCGAGTGTATTTTTGTGTGACTGTGCGCACAGCTGTATTTAGGACAAAAAATCACTGTTCTCAAGACAGCAATTTAAGCCGAGTGATTGCTGTGTCCCTGCATACACCACTGTATTTAGGAAAAAGATCACTGTTTTCCAGACAGCGATTTAAGCTGAGTGATTGTTGTGTCCCTGCTTGCACAACTGTATTAAGGAAAAAAATCACTGTTCTCCAAATAGCAATTTAACCCAAGTGATTGTTGTGTCCCTGCTTGCACACCTGTATTTTGGAAAAAAATGACTGTTCTCAAGAAAGTGATTTAAGCCGAGTGATTGTTGTGTCCCTACGTGCAAACCTGTATTTAAGAAAAAATCACTGTTCTCCAGACAGCGATTTAAGCCAAATGATTGTTGTGCCCCTGTGTGTGCTGATGAATGACTAGGAAGAAAAGGACAACTAAAGAGGAGGGCCGTGGAGCGGCCACAAAGAACATTTCCCAATTTGTGGTTCCTAATTTTAATTTATTTATTTATAAGTAACTCAGAACACCTTTGAGTCAAAGACTCATTTACAAAGGATCCACGTCACAGGGAATAAGGTACAGACATACAAAACTAACAATATATCAGTGTATAGAGTTCAGTTACTTACAATGAGAAGTAGGCAAATGTTCAATGAAATTAACACAAGCAAGTACAAGTGATTAACTTATATAGGTACTATATAACAGAAAAACAGATAGGAGACAAAATATTAGTAATACCCGCTTGGGCTGAGAAGCAGGCGGGGGGTAAGGTAGTTTCAGGCAAGGGGCCATCATCAGAAGTAGTTATCAGATCAAGGGCAGTCACAGGTACTTGAGGTCAGGAGGTGTTCCCTAAGGTGGGTTTTGAACAGCCCAAGTCTAAGTACATTTGCTAACGAGGCAGGGAGGCTGTTCTACCACCGAGGGGCCCTATAGTTGAAGGACCTCTGGAATAGGAGGTTCGGCAACCAGGCACAGTGAACAGGGGGTTTGTCAGAGCTACAGGTGTGCTGTACCTTGAGTTCTGGGTTAACTAGTGGGGCTAGACTGGGGGGGAGAGGCCAAGGGTAACTCTTTTTGCCATGAGACATGTGTGGAACTTGATTCTGTTGCCAAAGTTAAGCCAGCCGGTGTCATTATAGAGTGAGCAGGTGTGAGTGAGACAGTCACATCCCAGGACAAGGCGGCAAGCTTTATTTAGGGAAAGACGGAGACTGTCTAGGGCTGTGGTAGTTGCTGCACCATAGATCAATAAGCCATACTCCAGCAGCGAGAGAACCGAGGAGGAGACAGCAAGCCTGAGGGCATCCGGGGTGAGACAGTGTTTGTGACAGCATAACAGACCCAACCTGACATTTAGTGACTTGGATAGGTGGCGAATATGAAGGTGGAAGTTAAGCGCAGGGTCCAAGGTGATGCCCAGGTATTTGAAGGAGCCCACCTGCTCCAAGGGGGTCTGGTTTGAAGTTAGAACTGGTGGGCAAAGCTCCTTTCTTGGGTTCCACGGGTGGAAGAACTGCATAAATTTGTTTTTTGAATAGTTGAGAGTAAGGCGCTGGGCAGCGAACCAGTTCTCAGCACAGCCAAAGGCGGCCTGGAGGGAGTGATGGAGTTGGACGGGGTCAGGGTTGGAGGAGAAGAGGACAGCATCATCCGCATATAGTAGTAGATTGCTGGGGCAGGACATGGGGAGGGAGTTGAGGAATAGGCTGAAAAGTAAAGGCCCAAGAATGGACCCCTGCGGGACACCAGAGAGGACAGGCAGACTATTGGATAAGGTGTTCCCTATTTTGACCTGGGCACGAGAACTCTCTCATGAGCCTTTTTTCTGCCTTTACTATTTTTGAGCTCTGGGTTGCCTTTGAGCTGGTACATATGGTACTGGCCATTCAGCTGAAAGGGTTTTCTACAGTGATGGTCTGGCTCTATAGAGATACTTGTTAAATATTGTCCCCCATTAAAATGAATGGGAAAGGAAGAGTAGGGATACAGTTGTTAATGCCTGAGAGCCTGTTGTTAAATATTTGTTAACACATCACTGGTTTTCTGCTTGTGTTCTGACATGGTAGACACTCTCAGAATAATTGCCTGGAAGAAAGCTGCACAAGGAGAGGGCTGATTTTTCTGGAAATGAGTTTCAGCTGCAAAGGCTCATGGAGATAGGGAACCTCATCTCATTTCATGCAGTACAGGATATTAGGCAACTTCAGCTAAATGAGAAAACTGTAGTTATTAACTGCTTTGAAAGAGACATTTACATCTCTAACATTAGAAAAATGTCCTCTGTAAGAAAGGACTGTCGTTGATGCAGTTTAAGGTCTTGCGAGAGGAAAATCAGGGCACCCTCCTGGTGCCATCTTCCTCACATGTTCCCTTTATTTCTTTCCCATGTGCTGAAGCTTCTTCCTTGGCTTTTCTTAGAGACATCTGGGGCATGTATATTATTTTATTAAGGGTCTTGTTGTAGCTGCATAAAACAAGTTACAAGTGTATGCTACATGTCCTACTAGGCAATATGTGAAACAAAATAAGCTGTATTTCCAATATGCACTCCTCTCTTGCTGCCAATGAATGAAAATGATAGTTTACTCATCTGGTAAAGGTGATTATGTTACAGTATATCCATGGCACTCCAACACCTTACAGAGTGGGTTATGTTTACCTGATAGGCTGAGGGATGCACATGCGGCTTACAGTAGGGTCAAATTTCAGTCCTCCTACCTAAGCCCTTGTAGACCCTGAACTAATCAGTTAAACCTTTTCCTAGTCTGTATACATTTGTAATAATAATAATTATCTTGCACACTCTGAATAAACACCCTTGTCAGCTTTTGCATCTCCAAGGACCGGTTCTTAAGGTAGTCTGTAAACCAGCCCTTCGCATCAGCGGAGAAACCCAGGTTGGACAAGGTGGCAAGTAGTAGGGAGTGGTTGACAGTGTCAAATGCCTTTGTGAGGTCTATGTAGACTGCACCAGTGATGTGACCCTTGTCCAACGCAGAGTGGATATGGGTGGTAAACTCAAGAAGGGCAGTGGTGGTACTGTGCACTATACGGAAGCCATGTTGCTGTGTACAGAGTAGGTTGTATTTGGTGAGGTGATTAGTGAGTTGGTCTGACACAATCCGTTCTAAGGCATTGGATAGGGGCAGGAGTATGGAGATGGAGCGGTAGTTATTGGTATTGGACTGATCCCCACTTTTAAGCATAAGGGTAATGGGGGGTAGATTTCCACTTGGAGGGGAATTTACCGAGGCACAGAGAGCGGTTTAACATGTGAGTTAGTGGGTATAAGGTCTCCCGAAGGGTGAGACGAAGGAGCTTCACATCTAGGGAGTCGCTGCTGAAGGAGGAGTGACTTAGTGCTTTAGAGAGATATGGCTCTGCAGATTTGGGAGTAAGTTGGCATAGGTAAAAAGGAGGGGGCTTCTGGGGAGGGGGTATGGGCGCCGGAAGAAAGTGGATCAAAGAAGTTAGGGGGAGAACAAGGTTGAGGTTTGAGAAGGTGTTATTGAAGGTTTCAGCAATTTGGGTGGGTCAGAGGTCAAAGACCCATTGACCAGGACCTGGTCAGGGACAGGGTTAGGGTCTTTTCCACAGATTTCCTTAATGTTGTTCCAGAACTTACGCCCTGAGCCCCTGAAGGTAGTTAAGGAGGATTTATAATAATCTGCTTTTGCTTTTCGCACGGCCCAGGTACACTTGCTTTGTGCCTCTCTGTATTTTTGCCTATTGAGCAAGAGGCCGGACTCAATGGAGAGTTGCCATAGTGAGTCTCTCGCCCACATCAAGGCCAGGAGGCGATCGGAGATCCAAGGCACAGTATTGACTCTGACCATTCTATTGGTGAGAGGAGCATATTTGTCACATATATTGTTGAAGGCCAGGATGAAGAGGTCAAGTGCTCTGTCAGGGTCAAGGGTGTTTGTAACAAAAGTCCAGTCCATCCCACTGAGGTGAGCTTTAAGAAGTGTTAGCTTGCCAGGGCCTAGTTTGTGTTGCGTTATTAATTTAGGGGGAGATCTAGGAGTTTTGCAAGTCCAGGAGCAAAGAACGGAGGAGTGGTCACTGAGTACATTTGGGAGGATGGTGACATCAGTGATTTTGTGTGTCTACGGTTGGTGAAAACGAGGTCTAGCAGAGAAGAAGACCCAGTGCGCAGATCCCAATGGGTGGTGGACGAGACCACTTGAGATAGGTCTTGGGCTGTAGCAGCGTCCATGAGTGGTGAGGTGTCACCAGCTTGCCAATTAATATTGAAGTCCCCGAGCATAATTTTTTCTGTACGTGATGGGAGGGTGTCCAGATAGGACAGTAATGAGAGGAAGGACACATTTTGGTCCCAAGAGGGAATGTAAACAACAGTGATTAGGAGCGGGGTTTGGGAGTGTCCCAAGGTAAGTTTAAGTGTGAGTGCTTGTGGTCCTGGACCTAGTATAGGGGTGGGGAGCAGCTGCTCATGAAGTGAAGGCTTATAGTACATGGTGCATCCACCCCCATGTCTACCCTTCCAATCAGCGCGGTAGAGGTTGTAGTTGGTGAGGGTTATGGAAGAGCCAGGGATCCTAGGATTAAGCCAGGTTTTGCTAATGGCTATAACATCAGGCTGATGCTGAAGGACCCAACCCTGGAAGGAGTCCCACTTTTTTAAGAGACTGCAGACATTAAGGAAGGCAATGCAGAGCCCACAGGCAGGGGTTTGGGTAGATGGTTGGGCTGCTAGAGACCCAGGATTAGGGTGGACATTCACTGACATAAGAAGTAGGAGGAGAAAGAACCTGAGTACAGCACACCAGGACCTTTTTCTACTGTAGGAAGCAAGCCTCCTTGATCGTACTGGGGCAGAGACGGTGGGAATGGGGAGGTGGAGTAAAAGGGGTGCAGCAAATAGGAGAGGTTGAGATGAGGGATGGGGGGGGCTGCGTCAGTGTTAAGGGATGGAATGGCCGGCAAATGGGGCAGTGCAAAGGTAGCATGATGCACCTAGGGTGATACTCAAAGGTGGTTATAGTAGCGAAGTAGGCAACAAGATCTGGCACATCTGCAGAGGCTGGGAGGGAGAGAGGGGTCTCCCAGGCATACACAAGAAGCCAGGCATCCAGACTTTTGACAGGCCCCCCAGGTGGGAAGTGAAATTATGAGGTGTACTGGTTGGGGGGGAGTCAGGGTAGTGGGGAACAGAGAGCATAGCTGTAGAGCAAAAAGAATCATTCTGTAGTAAGAGTAATCCTTAGAGAAAGGATTAAGCCAGAAGGCAATATAACAGCCACTAGTGGTGAAGGTGTATAGACTGCAAATGGAGATGTGGGCTGATTGGTTCCCAGCTTACAGCCTCACTATATAAGCCTGAACTGAGCAAGGGTGGTGGTGGTGGTGGGGGCAGTGGGGAGCAGATGCTATACATTGGTGGGGCCAGCAAATTCAAGCTGATTGAGAGCTGTATTGGAGGGGCTCCTCATGGCAAGTTGTGCACATACCATTTTGGAATTTGGGGGGTTGGGGAGGGCATCTTGCTGCCCGAGCCCTCTCGACATCAGGACCCTCGGAGATTCTGCTGAGCTGTGGAAGAAAGCACAGGGAGCTAAGCACTGTTATTATGGGGCTGGAGAGCAGGGGTGGGGACAGGGTGTGGGCAAGGACAGACGAATAAGCAGGGACCAAATCGGATTAACATTACAGCTTTCTACCAGTCTCAGAAGCTATTACTCTAATTAGGGGATGGAATCGGATTAATTTTCTGTACTCTTGCAGCGTCTGAGATCTCCTTTTCTTTTCTAAGTTAGGGGGTTCAGTGAGTAAACAGGGCTAAGCCAAAAAATGCACAGTAGAAATCAGCAGAGCAGTAATATATTAATGAACAGTTGTACACTTAAAGCACGTATGAAAACAGAGGCATATAAAGTACATAGGGCATAGAAATGCTAGACTGAAAAAACTATCTCCAGGCCTGTGCCAATAGAAATTAATTACTTAAGGCAACAATGCAAGCCGCAGAAAAGGTGCCAAGTCCAGGCAAATTCAAATTCAAGCTGATTGAGAGCTGTATCGGAGGGGCTCCTCATGGCAAGATGTGCACATACCTTTTCGGAATTCGGGGGGTGGAGGAGGGTGTCTTGCTGCCCACGCCCTCTCGACCTCGGGACCCTCATTGATTCTGCTGGGCTTTTCATAATTCGGGGGGTTGGGAAGGGTGTTTTGCTGCCCACGCCCTCTCGACCTCGGGACCCTCGGAGATTCTGCTGGGCTTTTCAGAATTCAGGGAGTGGGGGAGGGTGTCTTACTGCCCATGCCCTCTCGACTTCGGAACCCTCGGAGATTCTGCTGGGCTTTTCAGAGTTTGGAGGGTGGGGGAGGGCATCTTGCTGCCTGCGCCCCCTCGACCTCAGGACCCTCGGAGATTCTGCAGCGCTGTGGAGGATCTAATCCTAATAGTGGTGCAGGAACCAGAAACATGTCTGTGAGAGCACAGGGACAGCATTCAGAGGACTCTGTGGCAGGCAGTAGCAGTAGTAGCAAAGTATATGGCCCTGGTGTTGGCTTTCCTGCTGCTAAGTTTTTCTCTGCAGAATCTGTGGCAGGCATGTTGACGGATGTCTCAATGTCAAGTGACACAGTGAGAGGAAGCAGCAGCACCACCAGCAAATAAACAACTGTGGGCTTGGAGGCTGTTTGTGCTGAAGTGCAATTTGAAAGTGGTGCTTTTGGTGCTGGTAGTTTGGAGGTGGAGCCGGATAACGTGTGTCCATGTCCAGTGAGTGAGGGTGAGGTGGTAATACATGTGGAGCAACATGAGGACAACAGTCATGAAGAGGATGTGCGTGTTACAGAGCCTGTGGCACTTGCTACTGAGGCAGACAGACCTGCTGAGGATGATGAGACTGCCAGCAGTGCCAGCTTTTTTCCAGAATATGATGTGAATTATGATGATGTGTCAGATGACACAGATCCCTCATGGGAGCCAGAAAAGAAAAGGGCAAAACAGGGTGTTACAGAGCGTGTCTTTCCTGTTGCCTTAGCTGCTAAAATCACCAAGGAGAAGGTCATCCCAACCACTGTTTCTCCCTTTTTTCCTACATTGCTCTATTCACCCCACAACACAGCAAAGAGCAAATCTTCTCCTTTGCTATCACAATCAGTCAACTTGGCACCAAGTAAATACAAGGCCCCATAAATCACTAGTGTGGGATTTTTATGTACTGGACCCATCTGATTAGACTGTGACAATTTGCCAACTGTGTCAAACCCAAGTAAGTCGGGGTAAGAAGGGTAGTCACCTCCGCACAGATGGGCAACACACACACACCTTAAAAATAGGCACCCAATTGGGTGGTGTCAACACCAGAAGGCAGTCAGTGGTTCTGGTACATCCCAATCAGAGGGCAATGTAAGCAAAATATACACAGCACCACTACAGGTACATGGAGGTGCAGGCGAGGAGGAGGACATCGTTGTTGTACTGGATGAGGAGGATTCTGGCAGTGGGCAAAGTAGTGGTCCAAGCATCCGGAGTACCACCCCACCCCAAAATGTAATTGCTACCCCACTAGTTATGAAAACCAAAAAGCCGCTGAGGTGTGTCATGCATCGTCACAGGCCATGAGTATCATTGGCAGTCCCCAGGCAAGGAGCACCCCCTTACTGGCACAATGATGAGGCAAGCTGTTTGGCACACCACCAGGTGCATCACTGATGGCAGCAGTATCAAGAAACGTTCAGCCGATGCTGACGTCCATTTTGGGTAGGCAAACAAAATTCATGCCTAATCATTGTACAGTGCAGGAGCTGAATGCAGCATGTACAGAAATGATTGCTCTGGATTTGTTGCCATACTCTTTTATAGAGAATATGGGATTTAGGCGGTTCATGGCCATGCCTTGCCAAAATGGCAGGTGCCATCACGTACATACTTTTCAAAGCATGCCATCCCTGAATTGTACAGTACTGTATGTGACATGGTACATCGTGCCCTGCAGCATTCCTCAGCACAGTATGTCCATCTGAGCATGGACATGTGGACCAGTGGGAAAACATCTGGTAGCTCTTACCTGTGCATTACAGCACACTGGGCACAGGTACCTGGGGTAGCGGCTGATTGGGGGAGAGGTGAGAATTGCACTAGGACAAACTGTGGTGGTAGCAACATGCTTGGTGTAAGGCAGCATGCAACACTGACCATGAAGAGTATCCCTGGGTCACACACTGGAGAAAAGATGTTGAAAATTGTACTAACCAAGATCACTCAGTGGCTCCACCCCCATGCACTGAAAGCTGGATTCATTGCCAGTGATAATGGCTCAAATGTGCTGAAATGCATCACCGATGGGGAATTTGTCAGGGTGCCATGCCTGGCACATTGCCTTAACCTTGTGGTGCAGGCTTTCCTTAACTGTCAGGATATAAAATAAGTTTTGGCTCTTGCCCAATGCATCTGTGCCCACTTTGCATGTTCAGCAAAAGTACATGACCATCTCTGTGGTCTGCAGATAAAGAACAAGCTGCCTCAGCACCATTTAAAGTTTGACGTTGTCACTCAGTGAAACTCCACCTTGTACATGGTGGAGCATCTATACCAGCAGTACAAGCTTATATCTGAGTATCTGCTAATTCATGTGAGTTGTGACAGCAGTGGGGCATCCATGTGTCTCACAACAGAGCAGTGGCACCTAATGGATGGGCTCATCTCAATTATAAGACCCTTCGAGCAAGCAATACAGGCAGTGAGTGGGGACACTGCCTGGATCAGTGAGTCCATTCCTCTGCTATGGGTGCTGAGGCAGACACTGATGAACACGCAGCAACAGCTGGAGGCAGGTGGTGACAGAGCAATTTGCTCATTAATGGAACACATGCTGTCCACATTAGACTCCAACACCCACATAATGTATTCTATGCAGTCTGAGGAGTTTGGAATTGCAACAGTGCTTGATCCAAGTTATAAACATGAGCTGGCAGCCATATTACAAAGTGGGCGTTATGAGTTTCAGAGACTGAGAGACCTAGCATCCTGGGTTTCAGAGATTGACAGAACTACTCACTCAGAGGGTAAGTGGTGCACAGTTGCTACTACGGGCACAGGAGGCAAAGAAAGATGACGGTATTGCACAGCAATTCTTTCTGCCACCCACTTCTCTTCATCTCAGCCAGGGTCTCAATCTGCAGAAAAACAATGCAAGGTAAAGGAACCTATGCTGAATACCATTTGGACTGCCCTCAGTCAGGTGGGAGTCGCAGACATGGAGGAAACTGAGGAGGAGGAGGATGATGATCATGTTGCATGTCTTCGACTAGCAAAACGCATGGTAGATGCATAGTTTGCAGATACAAATAACCTCACCATTGGAGATGAGCCACTACTGTACTGGGGTACTAAGGTCAATGGCTGGCCAGCACTTACAGTAGTTGCTCTGAAACATCTTTGCTGCTCATCCTCCAGTGTCAGCATTGGGTGAGTGTTCAGCTCAGCGGGTGCCAATGTGCACGACAGGTGCACAAATCTATCTCCTAAAAATGTTGGGATGCTGACTTTTATCAAAATGAATGTGGCTCACATACTCTCAAAAACAGTAATGTTCATGGTAATGACACCGATTGACAGTGATAATGATGAAGAGGAAAGTGCTTTAGGGAGACCGGGATGGACCTCATCATTATCTCACAAATTGAAGCTGATGAAGCAGTGATGGAGGGGAATTCCCATATGATGACACTTTCAGTATTGAAGACTGAGAGGGTTGCTTCATGGAGTACATGGAAGAATAATGAACTCTCCTACTTACTTTCTCCTTCTCCCTCCCTGTCCCCTTCCCACCCATCCACAACCATGTACTTCTGGATGTCAACTTAATAACAATAATAATGTCTCATATTCAGTGCTGAGATATACATCAACAACTATTAACATAGAAACATAGAAGTTGATGGCAGATAAGAACCACAAGGCCCATCCAGTCAGCCCATTTCTTTTTCTACCTTATGCATGTGCCATAGGCTTTGCTCTGTCAATGACCTATCTATTCATACTCATCTGTATTGCTCGCTTATGCCTATCCCATGCTTGTTTGTAGCCCTGCACTGTATTCATATCCACCACTTTCTGAGGTAGGACGTTCCATGCATCCACCACCCTTTCTGTGAAAAATAATTTCCTCACATTACACCTTAATCGGCCTCCCTCGAATCTCATGCTGTGTCCTCTTGTCCTGCTATTTTTCTTATATTGAAACATGTTAGACTCTTTTACCTTGTTAATGCTCTTAAGGTGTTTGAATGTTTCAAGCATATCACATCTCTCCCTCCTTTGCTCTAGGGTATACATATTGAGTTCAGTTAATCTCTCCTCGTATTGTTTTCTGATGCAGTCCTTGCACCATTTTGGTTGCCCTTCTCTGGACTGCCTCAATTTGGTTAATGTCCTTGTGAAGGTGTGGCCTCCAGTCGTGCATGGTAGTACTCCAGATGGGGCCTAACCAGTGTTTTGTAAAGAGGGATTATTACCTCCGTCTTCTGACTTGCGTTACCCCTACTAATATATCCCAACATCCCTCTAGCCTTACCTACTGCTTTAGAGGTCTGCTTGGATGATTTCAGGTAATCGGTGATGATGACGTCCAAGTCTCTTTCTTCCTTTGTGACTGCCAGCAACTCCTGTCCCAGCCTATAGGTGACTTCAGGGTTTCTCTTCCTTATGTGCATGATCTTGCACTTCTTTGCATTAAACCCCAGTTGCCACTCTTCTGACCATTTTTGCTAGTTTATCCAGATCTCTTCTCATTCTGTCCACCCCATCTGGATCATCTACTCTGTTGCAGATCTTGGAGTCATCTGCAAACAGACAAACCTTACCCTCCAGTCCATCTGCAATGTCACTGATGAAGATATTGAAGAGGACTGGCCCCAGGACTGATCCCTGAGGTACCCCACTTGTGACTTGCATCTCTTCTGACTGTATACCATTTACCACCACTCTCTGTTTTCTGCCCGTCAACCAGTTTGCCACCCAGATGACCAATGTCTGACCACCCCGAGCCTACCCAGCTTATTAATCAATCTTCTATGTGGAACAGTATCGAAAGCTTTGCTGAAGTCATGGTAGGCAACATCAACTGCTCCCCCTTGGTCCACCACTCTGGTTACCCAGTCAAAGAAATCTATGAGATTAGTTTGACAGGACCTTCCTTTTGTAAACCCATGCCGCATTGGATCCTGTGCGCTTATGGATTCCCAGGTGTTGCACTATCCTTTTCTTAAGGAGTGTCTCCATAATCTTGCCCACTACTGAGGTAAGACTGACTGGTCTGTAGTTCCCTGCCTCCTCCCTGCTTCCACTCTTGTGGAGCGGGATCACATGAGCCCTTCTCCAGTCTTCTGGGACCTCTCCTCTGCTCAGAGACTCACTAAACAGTTCTGATAATGGCTCTGCTAGTTCCACCCTTTGCTCCTTTAGTATCCTTGGATGTATGCCATCAGGTCCCATTGCCTTGTACACCCTGAGCTTATCAATCTCTTGTAGGACCCTTTCTTTTGTGAAGGGACTAGTGCACACCTCCCTCCTCCCTGTGTCCATGGTGCAGAGCTGTGGGCCCTGCCCTACCTTCTGTTCAGTAAATACTGAGCAGAAGTATCTATTTAGGATAGATGCTTTTTTTTAATACATTTTTTTATATCCTCTGCGGCTGGGAGGGTGTTGCCTATGGTTCCCCCCCAGTCCGGCCCGACCTCCCAGCCCCTGCACTGCTCCCACATCCCAAGAGCTACCCCTTACCTCTGGTCCTGCTCAGTGATCTGCCATGGTGGGTACATAACCACCGCCATGGGATCCGGGGGGGGGGTCCAGATCAGGAGGAGCATCCAGGTTTGAAGCACAGCTCAGCAGCACTGCTTGTCCATCATTTAGTGCACTGAGGTTATTTTCTTCCCCTTTTTCTTCCCTGTATTTGGCATGCAATGATGCCAAGGGACAGGAGCGTGCACGCTACCACACGTGCCCCATCCCAGCGTCTGCCACAATACATCCCTCCAAGTCCGTCCATGGCCTGCCCTAACCCCCAGCCACTGCTAGAGGCCACTAGGCCACTGAGACATCCCACCCACCCTCTCTGGAGAAGGAGAGCATTCCTACGGATGCTCAATCCTTCTTCTCCCCTGCTGATCCCCGATGACCCAGGCTCATTCCCGAACCCGGGTTGCCGGCGTAGCGCAAGTTGTGGCATCCAGCGCCTCAACCCTCAGCACCACCGGGCCAGCCTGGATAGATGCTTTTACATGGTTTTCCTCCTCACACGCCCCCTTATTCCCTTTGATCTTAGCAATACCCCCTCTGGACTTTCTCCTTTCACTAATGTATCTATAGAAAGTCTTGTCACCTTCTTTTACTGTTTGTGCTAGTGTTTCCTTGGTTTGGGCCTTTGCCTGCCTTACTGCCTTCCCTGTTTCCCTTAGAGAAGTTTGGTATGCCTCCCTGTCTTCATCCTGCTGCGTTCCCTTATATTTCCTGAAGGCCAGCCTTTTGGCTCTGACCTTTTCTGCTACTGTGTCTGAGAACTAAAGTGGTTTCCTTCTTCTTTTGCACTTCTTTTCTCACCAACACAGTGGGATGTTGCTTCAAGTACTGCATCTTTAATGCTTCCCCACTTTGCCTGTACCCCCTCGCCTGTGTTTCTTTTTGCCAGGGCTAGCTTAACTCTGCTGGCCATCTTATCAAAGTCAGCACCTCTGAAGTCCCATATTTTTGCCTTGGAATGGGATGATTTTGTTCTAGTGGCCAAATTGAACCATACCATTTGATGGTCACTGGTACCCAGATTACCTTCTACCTGGAGATTTGTGATCCTTTCCCTGTTAGTCAGTACTAGATCTAGGATAGTCCTCTCTCTTTTGGGTTGCTGTACCAGTTGTTTGAGGCCCTTCCCCTGCAAGGAATCCACCATGTGTCTAGTTCTAGCAGATGTCCCTGCTGGTATTGACCAATCTGTATCTGGCATGTTGAAGTATCCCATTATCAGAACCTCCCCTTTAGCTGTCATGTTTTGTATATCTTCTAACAGTAATGTGTCTATGTCCTCCCCCTGGTCTGGAGGCCTGTACACAACCCCAGTTCATATGGCTGTCCCATTTCCTGTTTCCAGGGTGACCCACAGTTCCTCTGGCTCCTTTTGTGTATTCTGAATTGCTGTAGCTTTGATATTTTCATTTACATAAAGAGCCACTCCACTCCCTCTTTTTGCACCTCAGTCTCTTCTGAACAGTACATAGCCAGGTACTGAAGTCTTCCAAGTGTGGTTACTGGTAAACCATGTCTCGCTAATGGCCACTATGTCCAGTTTAGCCTCTGTCATTATTGCCTGCAGGTCAAGGATCTTGTTTCCCAGACTGCAAGAATTTGTGTACATGAATTTCCATTGGTCAGATTTCAGTGTGTTAGCTGATGGGCGAGGTCCGGCATTTCCCCTGTGCATCGTATGGGGAGCCGGACCTTTTTCTGTGCTGCTTCTTAATTGCATCAAATTGAAGAGCTGTAAACAATGCACTATGCCACTTACAAATTACTGAACAGAACACCCGCTGTAGCCAGCAAGAAACACTGCAGCCATGCAGCACTGACCTCAACACCTCCTTCTCCTCCTCCTATTATCTCTTGTGTGCACTGTAGATGCCTTGGATCCTCCTCCAATACTGGCTGAAACAGCATGGCACATCACTTCCACCACCAGCGGTATCGATATGTAGTAGTCAGACGATTGTGATAAAAAGAACCACCTCCCCTACCTCCTCTGTACTCCCTGGGCTGCTTCAGCTTTGTCCTCCTCACAATCACACCAAGTAAGAAACAGCATTGGCTTAGCTACCACTTTCACCACCGTAGTGACTGATGATTCATTGCCACCAATGTGAAACAGAATCACCTCCTGTACCTCCTCAAAACTCTCCTCTTGATAGATTAATCTTGGTCCTCCTCCTCCTCCATCAAGCTACTGACTGAAGTCTGCAAGGCATCATCATGCAAGTGTAACCACACTGCATCAGTGACTTTCTTCATCTGCTGTTGGTGAGACACCGGCATTGTTTTTCAGACACTGCAGCACTTCTATAAGCCTACTAGAGGAAATCAGACCATGATTGATGAGACTCATTGCAGCATTAAAATGTTTTCCTGTAATATCTTCTTCATGCAGGTTTTGCTGGTTCTACTACAGAACACAGATGCCAAAACAGAATTGCACAGCCAGCAGTAGTACTCTAACGGTAAATATCATTGTGATTTAATGTTTTTCCTTTGCTTTAATTTCCTCTCCTTCCTTTTGCTTTCCTTTCTTTTAGTTTCCTTTCCTTTCCTTTTCTTTCCACGACTTTCATTCACAAAAATCCTTTCTTGTTTTCCAGGTGCTCTCTGTGTGGACTGACAAAATTTGCTTGGTGAATCATCAAGCACATCGTCGCAACAAATTCAGGCACAAGGAATACCTGTAAAGATAAGGAAGAACAGCAGAGGCAGGGATTAAGAAATTAATTAGTCAATTATGGTACAGAAACAAGTCTACTCGCCACACCCTAAAAAAACAAAAACAAAATACTTACCTTTGTGATTGAACAATGTTGTGTATGAGTCAGACAACAGCATCTATGTTGTATCTGTCCAGCAGTATGATGTCATATGCACAAATAACTGAAAATCAATGACAGAAAATCACAAATATATTAGACTTCGAACAGTAGCAAGGACCCGCCTCCATTACAATGAAAAAGAAAACAAAGGTACTTACCTGTGCAGTATGTCTATATGCCATCATAAATCCAGGACCACACCGAGCAAGAGGCTGTTTCTCTGACTTTGGAATAACAGAAGCATACAGAAGCATCAAAGCACCCTTTCCATGTGGCAATAGTGTTTCTCTTGCAAGCTTCACATATGCTTTGCAGTGCCTTTTCTGGTGTGTGTGCGGCAACAGTATTTTACTGAAAAGATGCATTTTCTCTATGGGGACACAACTTCACATTTCTGGCAAAGTGCTGGTGGTGGTGATGGCGGGGTAGCAGGCCCAAAAATGCTTAGTATGATAAATATGTTTATGTTCTTTTGCAAGCTTCTCATATGCTTTGCACCGCCTTCTCTGGTGTGTGTGGCAACAGTATTTGACTGAAAAGATGCAATTTCTCTCTGGGGACACAATTTCATATTTCTGGCAAAGGGGTGATGGTTGTGGTTGTGGTGGTGGTGTGCGGCTGGGTAGCAGGCCCAAAAATGCTTAGTTAATAAATTTGTTTATATTATCTTGCAAGCTTCACATATGCTTTGCACCACCTTGTCTGGTGTGTGCGGCAACAGTATTTGACTGAAAAGATACGTTTTCTCTCTGGGGACACAACTTCACATTTCTGGCAAATGCAGTAAACATATTAAGTGCTTAAAACAGATTGATATTTAATTTCTCAGTAGAAAAGCTCATGTTTGTTTTATGGTTTGCACTTCTTTGGGTGGTTGGCAGTTGCACACAACATAACTACCAGTTATGCACCATCACATACCATGGGGACACAATTTATGTAATGTGGCAAATACTTGACATTTGTGAATAGAAGGAGTGAGTACACATGATGAACCAGTGACAAAAATGAAAGGAAAGAATGTGGTTCATCATGTGTAAAAATGATTAAAGAAATAGCAGAATTGGAGAAGCAAGGGGCATCCACACAAGCAAAACAATACTGTACTAACAAGCATTTGTCAATGCTGAATGTTTGCTTGCTGATATTAGCATTAGATGTGCAGGAGTTAGACAGATGCAGCATAGGAATGGCAGTGAAGTATTGAACTCATGCCAACTCCACCTACACCCTGCTGAGATGGACAGGCATTGGGGCTGTCCCTTTGGGTAGTCGTCCATTACGCTCATGGCATTTCACCTCACCCCTATCCTGCAGACACCGACAAGTGTTAAGGTGTGCTTTGGGGTGTTTGGCTTTATAGTCACCCCATTTCAAAAGGACATACACTAAAATGGGTGTAGTATAGAAGAACGAGGTGAACTCTGGGGTTGAAGTGTCCAAGGCACACTTTGATGCCTGTCACTGGCTTCAGGGTGGGGGTGGGGGTGGAATGGCATGAGCATTACAGCTGGCAATCCAAAGGCACACCCTTGATGCCTGTCAGTCTGTACAGGGTGGGACATTATGGTTAGAAATCCTAATGCCCCGAGTGTTTGTTGGTATTTACACTACAAATTTTCAGCATGGCCTTTTTGTGACCCCCACCTCATGAAAGCATTTGGGACCTCTGCTCATGAACAGTGGCACTGTGATTTTGTTAATCTGTCCTGAACCTTGATTTCCCATAGTGACCACGCAATTCTGTGCCAGATGTGTGAAAACACAGTTAGTTCAGGATGTGAAAAATGACAGCTGTACCATTCATAGGGAGGTGTGAAGAGTTGACAATGTTGAAAATCTAGAGTGAAAATATTAAAAATGCTTGAATGTCTGAGCGTATGTGGAAACTGAGCAAAGCATGCTCATAACACAGTCGTTTAGTGGAATTATTTCACCAAATTTTCAACACAGGCATTTTGTGACCTCTGCTAATGAACAATGTCACTGTGATTTTCTTAATCTGTCCGGAACACTGATTTCCCACAGCGACTGCGCTATTGTGCGCCGGAAGTGCAAAAACACATTTTGGCCAGGATGTGAAAAATGACAGCTGTACTATTCATAAGGATGTGTGAAAAATGCCTAATGTTGAAAATCTGGAGTGAAAATATTACAAATTTGTGAAGTTACGAGTGTGTGGAAACTGCACAACACACGCACATAACAGTCATTGTCTGGAATTGTTTCACCACATTTGCAGCATAGGCTTTTTGGGTGCCCACCTCATGAACAGTAACACTGTTGTTTTGTTAATGGGTCCCGAAATGTGATTATGCACAGTGACAGCAAAATCACCTTTCGGGACTGAATAACCAGATGACAGTCACTGAATTCATGAGATGGGGTACCAAGAACCCTATGTTGAAAATCTGATGCCAAAATTCACAAAAATGGCTGAGACATCCACCTAAGTCAAACCTTCCCATTTATGCCATTATACAGCTTACCTGCATTTCTTCAGTTCACGGTCGGCTTAGAAGAGTGCAGACGTGTTCCCGCTCCACGGAAGATTGTTGCGTCGAGCTCTGGAGGTAAGTATGGGGTGAGGGGGGTGTGGGGAGGTTGGGTGTACAGAGGGTGGGTGCGGGTTGGAGGAGGGTGCACCAGAGACAAGGAATGGTTTTCTGTTTTTGCAGGGTTTTTAAAAAAAAAAGTCCTCATGGGATGGTTTTTCTGTTACAGGCACCCCAGCATGCCACCTGGGTGTTTTTTGGGGGGGCTGTAGCCGATAGGGATTGGGCACCCTGTCGGCATATACAGAGTGTTTGGGGAGTACATGAGCTGAGGGGAATTGGGCATCCTCCTTGGCATACAACAAATAGGGGGGATGTTATGCCGACGGGGATTGGGCTCTCCCATCTGCAAATGAACTTGGGAGGAGGCATGTCGACAGGGGGATTGGGCACCCTTGTTGGCTTTCATGGGGACTGTGAGAGGGCCGGTGAGAGCTGCCACCATGTTTATTGAAATGGGACATCAGACAAGGCAAGCTGTGATTCACCGCTGGAATCAGGGACCACACCACCAGCAAAAACAGCTGATTGTTAAATGATGGAGTGCTCCCTGATTGCAGTGGCAAATTTCTTTCAAGTTGGTGGCATGCCACAATACTGCTGTCCTCGACAGTGTCCCCCTCTATTGGCACCACAGAGACCAGCCCCAAAATGGACTGCTGGCATTGGCCACAACACTGCCACACCTCCACAACTCACTACTACACCAAGCTGCCATGATATGTTTCTTGTGCATGTGCGCAAGAAAACATAAAAAGGAGGACAGAGAAAACACCTTAAAACAACAGAGCTTTTTTTTTATTTTTAATATTTTTCGGGTGTTTTTTAATTTTAATAGAAGGGAACTAGAGAGTGGAGAAATAAAGAACACAGATGACAGAATAAGCAAGCAATAATACACAATGAGGTGTGGGTTACATGCTGATAAGACCACATCCAAGGGTGTACTAAGGCACGAGGCGCTTGCGCCGGTACCTGGGAGTGCTCTTATCAGCACGTAACCCACCTCGGAGGTGTTATGGCACTTATAAATGGGCCCCAAGAAGAAATTGAGAATTAAAAGAAAAAAGCTTTGAAATGAAAAATAAAAAAAAGTAAGAAAGATTTTATCTAGTTGAGGGATAAAGTAGTCCCTTTATGTAAAGTGCTGTACAGTACATTTTATTTGGGTTTGTTTGTATTTGGCATGGTTTGTAGTGGAGCAAAAAGACTGATAGTATTCAGTAGATCCAATCCCCCCCCCATCCCCGATGCCCAAGAAGAAGAAGAGAAAATTTACTTTTCTCTATATGTAATTATTTTCTCAGTGCAGTCTTTGTCCGTAGATGTACAGGTCTCGCGCCCATTGTTTTAAACTGTGGTCTCCGATTTAGTTTGTTTCCAGTGTCTGATGTTTTGGATATTCACACCACTACTACGCTGTCCTAACTACAGTTTGAAAAAAAAAATCGTGAATCTGCAAAGCCGCACTGTCACAGAGCAAGTTGTATTTGAAAATGAGAAGAACGACAGTGCTCTGTATGGTGGTCATTAAGGGACACGCTCGCTATAAGTGAAGAGGATTTTTGGGAGAAAACAGGGTTTGGCTTACCATGATGTTTCATGGTTATGTGAAAATGCCATTGTGTGTACCTGTACGAAATGGTACAACATGGATAATTTTTATGTGTGTGTGGGGAGTGAATTTTTATTTACATTGGCGATTCATTTTAAATGGCATCATGCCCGCACGTGCTGTTTGGTGACTTCGGGGATCGTTGTGTGCAGGAGAGGTGAGATTTTCTATGAGAAATGTGAGTGAAAACTTAAAAAATGTTTTGCTGTTTTTTCTTTATGGAGGCTGCTTTGGCTGCTTTACGTGCTATGAAAGAGGTGGGGCGCCGAGACCAGAGCAGGGATCCACAGGGATGGGATGTTGCGCTGTGAGCTGTGCCAGGCTTTGTTTCTGTTTTCAGCTGGTACAGCTCACTGATTCTGTGGTGTTCTTGGGCCAGGGACTGGAGGGTAGTGCCAGTTGGCAAAATACGTGCTGATAAGGACACGGCTGAAACTAGGTTTTAGCCAATCAGCACTGTGGATTTTTTAAGCCCATTTTATAACTACATATGAACAAAAATAAAACTTGAAATAGAACAACTCTGGCCACCCCACCAGCACTGCCAGAAGATGAGCCATGCCCACCACCACCACCATGCAGCTCGGATAGGAGAGTGAGGATCCTCTCATGGCTGGACATGACACTGTTAAGCTGATCCATCACCTTCTGCTGGAAGGTGTTCAATTCTTGGCACAGATCATTCACCTCAGCCCACAAAACAACAAGATAGCCATTTGTGGCTGGTGCCATGGGGTCATCACTGCCACTGTCATAACAGTGCTGCTGAGGTACACCAGGAGTACTGCTGCGGTTCACATCATGCCTGCCACACCATCACTGACTCACTGCTGGAACTGCAGCAGTGCCACTGAACTCATGCTGCACCACATTTCCCCCAGGGTCATCACCACCACCACCACCATTATGTGATGCAGCCACATCACGCTCTTTGGTCCTCTACTCAATGAGGTGGTTGATGCAGAGATGCATCCTCTGGCCACCAGTCCCAAGATGGCTCCCTTTTTTGCCATGCCTCACACACCACCCATACACGTTGCAGATGGCCACTGTCTCATCTGCAGGGTGCACTGGAAGAGCACCAGAAGAGGCGGCAGGCTCCTGCTGAGGGGAGAGGAACTTGTGGCTGCTGCTGCTGTTGTTCCTGCTGCTGCAGTTTATCTTTTTCTTGCTGTTTCTGGTCTGCAGCAGCAGAACTCCCTTCCTGAGCTGAGGGAGGGTGCAGTCCCTTTTAAAAAAACATGCCTGCTAAGGCAAGAGCACCTTACTGGTGCTCCAGCACCACCTGTCTGGACTCAGCCGAGTCCTGACGCTGCCCCTCCATCACAAACAGAAATGAAAAGAAAATGAAAGAAAAAGACAGTAAGAGCTCAGAAAAAAGAAGTATACACTAAAAAAACTTATAAGATCAGAAAGCACAAGTACAGTAAAGAAAGATAAGGATTAAAACTAAAAAAGAAGTAGCATTTTCAGCTCTCTAAATAACAATGAGATATATAAAATGCTCTGTCTCCTAGGCTCTGTGAGTCAATCACACTGTCTCCACTCTCCTTCAGCTACAACTGCCGAAATGAAAGTGAAACATTCACTTCCTGCCTGGAGTCTCACATGTGACATGCAGGAAGTGAATCATGTGACAAACCATGTTTTTTTTACTTACTCATTATAGGCCTCCTTCTCTCCACTACCACTCCTCTTTTCTTGGTCCTCATGTGCCTGGCAGCTCCTATGGGTGCCCCACCTCCAGTATGTTCCAGGGCCCCTGGATTTCCCCCATTGGGGTGGGAGAGTTCCCCTCTTACTCCCCCATACTTTCAGGGGGAAGCATGCACTGAAGCTGTGGTGCTGAAGACCCATCTATCAGTGTGGTCGTTGGTGTTTTTCCTTGTTTCTCCCTACCCTCCAGATGTCTGCATGCAGGGAGGACCAATGAGCTGGAGGTGCACAAAGATGCACTGCTGCTCCGGTCCTCAGCCAATGCCTGTCCCTCCCTCTTAGTGCCTCCTCTGCTGCACTGTCACCACCCGTGGTCACCCAGGTGGTGGCGGTATTGCGGCGAGGAGCGCTGCCCACCCACCTGGAGAAGGAGAGCGTCCTGATGGGCACTTGATCTTGCTCCCCCTGGCCAACCCTCCAATGACCTGGGCTCACTACCTAACCCAGGTTGCTGGTGTTGCAAACGGTAGCGCTACCACTGCGCTAACAGGCCAGCCTGACAAACCATGTTTTTCACTAACTTCAAAGTTACTAAAAAAGTCGAAGTTAACCGGCAAAGTTTTCTGGTGAAGTTTTAATGACAGAGAGGCCATTTCCACGAAGTGTTTCCTGTGGTGAATTTGGTAACTTTGTGGGACCTTCGCTTGCAGATTTAAACTTTGGAACATCTCTAGTGGGATATTGTGATTATACAATGGTCCCATTTTTTCGTGATAGAAAATCATAAAATAAAACTTGCTTTTTTGGTGTTTTAATTTACTTTTTATTGTATGTGTTACTCTGCCAGAAAAAAAATAGTACTTGGTTGTTAGGGTTGTCCTTGGTTGATAGGGCTGATGCTATGCTGAGGAGTTACTGTCATGGTTCTTAATGCAACACGTTATTTATTTTTGATTCATGGGCGGACACATTTTTTTTTTAGTGATATAGACTGATGCTGAGACCAGGACTGTACCCTAGAGAACTGGGCTGAGAAAGGACTTGAGAGACAGCAGGATTAGGGTACAGAGTGAGCGAGAGGTGAGAAGCATGTTAGCCCTGTTCAGTGAAGTATAAAGTGGTCATTGAATCCTGTCTTTTCCCCTCATATGAATTGTGGACTACAGATCCTGGCTACAGATGGATGCTGCCAAAGATAAGCAGCTGGGAGAGCAGCAAGAGACAGTGTGTCTGCATACTTTAGTTAATGGAGATGGTACGAGATCAGTGGGTGTCTAGTGGCAATGGCCGCAAGTTTGAACACTGTATTGCTGTCACTGTGCTACCAGTCCCCATTTTTTATTGCCACTCCTGGGACTGGAGGGAGGTAGAGTTTGAGTTTTTTAAACAAAATTCAAATGACATTTGTTTTGTTTTTTGTAGGTGGTTTTGGGGACGTCAGGAATTTGAAGCTGTTCGGCACTTGTAGTGGGAGTTGCTGCTTAGCGGCGATCTAAGATGGCGGCATTTGTTTATATTTTCAGGGATTCAGCATTCATTTTGGTAAGATTCAGCTGGCTGGCACTTTTACCCATTAGGTGATGGCATGATTTACAATGGGTAAATCATGCCAGCCAGCCAATCAGAAAGCAGTATTTTCATAGCCATTGTATAATGTAACATAACCACCTTTAATAGGTGAGTAACTACCATTATGTTATGAGTGTATCCATGGCATTCCAATTCATTACTTACATGGTTACATAAGCAGCAGTATTCCATCGAATGGGAGGGGGAGGCAATGATGTTCGGAGCCACTGGCAGTAGCAGCAATCAATGCTTTGTTTCTGAATGAGGCATGATCTGGGCCACAGAAGTCGAGTCTTTAATGTCTTGTGAATGTGAATTGTGGCTCAAGTGGCCACTGTGCAAGTTTCAGCAGCAGATGTATGGTTCTCTTCTGCCCACGATGTTGCCACTGCTCTGGTCGAATGGGCCATGACACCTTCAAAGTGGCATTAGATTCTGATTCTTTTACACTTTCTGTATTATTCTTTTCAACTAGGCAGCTATGGTGGTCTTAGATGCTGCCATACCCTTCTTTGTCCCTGAGTTATGACAAACAGTCTCTCCTCTCACTGTATTTGTTTGGTTCTGTCCAGGTATGTTGATAGCGTGTGTATAACACCCAGTGTGTGCAAGTACTTTTCCCTCTCATTCACCTGAATGGAGTAGAATGTGGGCAGAACCAATGTCTGTTTCATGTGGAATGAGGATGCTATCTTAGGGATGAATTATGGCACTGTTCTCCTTGTCACCACATATCTGTGAAACTGTAGGAATGGTTCCTTGCATTATAGGGCCCCAGTTCCTCTATCCTGACTGCTGAGTAGATGGCCACTAAAAATAATGCTTTGAGTCCCATCCAGTATAGATGAACTTTTAAAATAGGGTCAAATGGTCATGTTGTGAGTGCATTTAGTACCAATGTGAGGTCCCAGGGTCTTACTGCTGGTATGACATTTGGCATGATGTTTGTTGCTGTTTTAAAGAACCCTGATCACATCTACATGTGCACCTCAGACTGTGCTCCCCACTCATCCTAGGGTGGCCCTTATTGCTGACAACTGTATACCCTCAGTGATGCTGGAAACAGTCCTTTGTTCATTCCTTGTTGCAAATACGTAAGGATTGGGGTATAGATGCTGTCTGTGCTGGTATGTTGGTTGTTTCACACCACTTGTTGAATAGGTGCTATTGTCTGTCATAGGTGGATGTTGTGGATGCTCTTCTGGACTGTACATCATATTTCTGACTGATGTGTGGCATCATGCTCTCAGCAGTCTTTCCCTTTCAGAAGCCAGGCCATCACTTGTAGGTTGTGCAGGCTGGGATGTCTGACTGGCCTCTGTGTCATTATGTCCATTCTGGCCAGTGGGTGTCACCAGTCCATCGACATTGCTATCACCATGATGAACCAAGCTCTCCTGGGCCAGTATGGCCTCTTATGATCTTGCATCTGGATTGGTTGGTGTGCTTTCTTTAGGACTTGAAAGATCACAGGAAAGGATGGGAATGTGTATGCAAAGTCCCTTGTTCATGGTTGTGATAGGGTGTCCACTCCCAATGACTTGTATTCCTTGAACCTTGAGAAATACTTGTCCACTTGGGCATTCTGTTTCGTAGCCATCAGATCTGTAGTGATCAGCCCCCATCTCCTTTGCAGCGCTTGTAACCTTCATTCCCCTAGGTGGATCTGTTGCCTGCTTACCAGTCAGTCGTAGTGTTCAGTTTGCCTGCCAGGTGGATAGCCATAAATTGTTACAAGTTATTTTCTGCCCAGGACAGCACTTTGGTTGCTTCCCTCTTCATGACTGTGCTTCTATTTCCACTTGTTTGGCCACATATGCCACTGTGGCCCTGTTATCTGACCTAAGTACCAGTTTTCCTTTCAGATACGTTTTGAACACACACAGTACGTTGAATACAGCCCTCATCTCTATTATGTTTATTTACAGTTTGGCCTCCACATTTGTCCACCTCTCTTGCACTATTCTGTGCTCCATGGAGGCTCCCCAGCCTAGTAGGGTGGCGTCCATGACAAAGATTATGTCATAATTAGCCTTTAGTGACATTTCCTTGGAGAGGTTGCTTTGTTTTATCTACCATGGCAGTGATGAGGTCACTCTTGTCATAATGCTGATCTTGTCACTCATATTTTGTTGCGTAATTGGTCTGTACTGTAGGGCTAATATTTGCAGAGGCTTCATGTTCTATCTCACCCAGGGTACTAGGTGTATACAGGATGCAATAGACCCTAACACCTGGGCTACCTGTGCTGTAGTGGCCTTCTTCTGGTTTTCTAATTGTTGTGCCAGTCTGATCATGCTGTCCTTTCTCTTCTGAGAGGTCCTGACACTCCCTTCTAGTGTATTTATCTCTGTTCCCAGATGTTCTATTTTCTGAGATGGTGTGAGCAAGCTTTTCTCTTCATTGACCACCCACTTGTGCTCTCCAGTGTCTTGAGTACCATTTCCATATCTTTTTATGACTGTGTTTGTGAATGAGTTCCGATTAGCCAGTGGTCCAGCTATGGTGTCACATGTATGCCTTTTTCCCTGAGATGTGCTGCTGTCATCACAGAGACCTTCATGAATACTCTGGACACTGAGGCCAGGCCAAATGTGAGGGATTGGTACTGGAAGAGCTGTCCCAGGATGTTAAATCTGAGATATTTGTGGAGGGATGGATGGATGGGTATGGGGAGGTATGTATCTCTGAGGACGATTGACATTGGAAGTTTCCCTGTTGGATGGATTTTAGAGTTGACCTTGTTTCCATTTTGAATCTTTGAATTTGCACTGATTTGTTGAGGAACGTTAGGTACAGAAGTGGTCTAAGGTCTCTCATTTTCTTTGGGACAATAAAAAAGGGAATAGACTGCCTTTCCCTGCTGGGCTTCTAGAACTGTTTGGAAGGCCTGGTTTGTAATCATTTTTGTTGAACTTGGTGAAAGGGATGTTTTTTTCTATTTATTTATTTATTTATTTATTTGGATTCAGAAAATACCTTTGAGTCATAGACTCATTTACAAAGGTTCCATGTCACAGAGCTAAGATACAGACAGACATTCTAATGATTGATCAGTGATAAAGTACAGTTTTGTTACAAAGAACAGCAAAGACTAACATTCGAATGCTAGGTTACATAGTACAGGTACTATACAACACAGGTTGAACGCAGATAAGAATCAACACCTGACAGACTCTGGTTAGGCTTAAAAGCGGTGGGGGGGGGTAGAGTCAGGCCAGTGGCCATTGTCAGTGGAGAAGTCAGAGGGAAGAGGGCAGGGTTCAGTTTTGATACTGGGGAGAGGATTAATTTCTTTCTTATTATTTTTTGTTTGACTTTTATGGCATATCCTCTAGACCTCTTGAACTCACATGTCTGTTGTTGTTCTGAGACATGAGTCTTTTAATTTTGTCAGTTGACCCCCCTACTGGCAAAAGTTGTTTATTAACTGTGAGGTGTTTTGTGTGGGATCAGCTCTCTAGGGTTCACTTTGAGTAGCATACTGGTAGACTGTAGTCATTGTCATGACTGTCTATTACCTCTTCCTGTGCCAGTGAATCTTTCTCTGACTTGGCCTCCTCTGGCCCTGAATCTGAAGTTGCTGTTGCTGGTATTAAACTGCAGTCTCAACAGGTAGCTGTTTCCTCTGCCTCGAAAAGAATGGTTTTGTTTCCTGATTGGTTGATTCCTATTATGGTGGAACCTGTTTCAAGGGGAAGATAAATGGAAGGATCTGAACTTGTCCTTGTGTAAGTCTTTACCTTCTTTCCTCTGCTATAGAAATTCCTTAAGGCCTTCCCTGAATAAGTTGCCTCCTTTGAAGGAGAGTTTCTGAAGCATACTTTTCAATTCCACATCTGCCTCACAAAGTTTGAGCCACAGATGCCGTCTGGCTCAGTTAGACACTGTCACCATTCTGGCATTGAGCTTTAGGGTATCCACAGACATAAGAATCCGCCAGGTACTGTACTTGGTCATTTGAAGCATGCAATCTATCAATTGAACTTTGATGGATTTTGGACTCAGTTTCTTGTATGCTTCTTCTAGACATTTGATTTATGACCTTGCCACATAGATTGCCATCAAGGTAGCCCAAGCTGTTAGCCTAGCCACTTCAAAAACCTTCTTTAAAGGAGATAGGAAATAATTTTTACATAATTAACTGCCCTTCCATCTTCCTTTCCATGACAGTTATGTATTCTAATATGCTTTGATGATTTTTTGTTAAATAAATAATGTAGCTTTGGGGTGCCTTCAGATCTGCATGGACTTCCACTCTACTCACCAGCTACTGCTTTTGATTTTCATATTTCTAAGACATTCTATGACATCAATAACTCCCATTCCATGCTATTCATATGAATGGCCTGGAATGGTGTTATTGGTGTCATAGAATGGTCGGGCAGTATGAAAAGAGAGCAGAAACTGCTGAGGAGAGAGGGATTCAGGGTAGTTACAAAAGCAACAACATTAGATTATTAATTTGATAAAAAAGTTCAAAAACATATCAGAATACTGGGTAGCCAATAAAAGGACAACAGGAGGGCATCTAGAGGTGTAAAAACTGTTTCCTATCACCTTTAACATTTCTTAATTTTTGTCGGATGGGTTTTTGAGGACCACTGTTCCATTCATTGAAAGGACAGACTTTTGACTCAGAGCTGCAATGTGAGGATTGAACGCTGGGGCAGAGCACCACATCTTCAGCACATTGATTGAATGGGATACATTCGATGAAGTGATCTGCACTCTTGGATGTGTGTAGGGTCTGTTGCTTCCCATTCATTGGCTACCACATCCAATATAGCTGGGCAGATTGAAAAGAAGTCTTCTTTCTTTTGTATTTGCTGAATCACAGGATCCAGCTTGCATTCTGGGTGAGGAGGAGGCAGTTTGAGTCCCACTGTAGTCTTTATAGTCATCAGTAGTTCAGTGGCTGCATCAAAAGAACATAGCTTGGATGTTAATGAAGGCTCCTCCTTAGCCTTAGGCTCATCCTCTTGGTTGGAATTAGGTTCAGAGTCTTCATGAGGGTCTGGTTCTTCTGCTCCATCTGGTTTAGGATCTTGAGGTCCTGCAGGTAGAGTAGTCAGCTGATTATTGTCAGGGAGAAGCATTGTTCCCTGTGCCCTGGGATGGACCCTGAGGTTTGGGGATCGATATAGCCTCCAGCTGCTCTATCATTTTGAGCATGAATTATTGTTCATACTCCATCATTGCTGTGGCTGCCTATTGGGTCTGTCTTAGGATTACAGTGAGATCCATTTCCCATTCAGTTCTTTCTCCTTTGTTTTGTTTCACTGGGGATGTTTCAGTAGAGGATGACTGACCCACTGCTGAGTCCAGATCCTCTGTATAGCAGGCTAGGGACTGTGGGCTACTCTGATGGAGTAGCAGTGGGACTTTGCAGGTTAGGCACTTTCTGGACTTCACCATCTGCAGAAACATAAAACCATATTAGCTTAGCTTAATTTTGGCATATGAAAATTCATACCTGCATTGATACGCATTCAGTGGTTTACCTCCCCTGGAATGGCACTGAAAATGGGCCATGCTGGGACAACATGCCAGTAGCATAGCATGCATATATACTTATCATAAAAGCAGGCCCATGTGTATAGTCTATTATGCATGACCCCTCTACACTTCACGTTACCTTTGGGGATGCATAAGATAAATCCTTGGGAGTGGTGAGGAGTACAGTGAGTTAGGACTGCATCAGGACTCTCCTTTATTGATGCTGCACCTGGACTGAAAGGGGTATGTAACAGCATTTTTAACTTTGCCAATATTGGCTGTGCTGTGAATACTACCGTATAGATGCCATATTTGACTTAAGGATGCTGGAAGTGATTCATGATGACAACTGGCTGCCACTGGAATAGACCTCAACGTAGTTGCCAGAAGTGATGTTGCCTGCCTGTCTGGTGGCCCTGTAGCTAATGCAACATGACTGGTATTGAAAGCAATGCCAGTATGGCTTTAAATACACTTTTGATGCAGGCTGTATTGTTATTAGATTGGTGATTGTATTCTCTGATGAAGTGCCCTTATCATATCACTGTGTACAGGCCTATTCAAGATAGCCACTGGCTTAGTAGTGTACTCTACATCCATTCACCTGTAATGCCCTCATTAAGATGGCCAACTGTAGTATTGTGCATGCCCAGTGTGTCATGCTTACCCCCATCCACTGGCGTGGTGTGTCGTGAGCATCTGATGCATATGCTGGTTGGGGAGGCCATTGCACATGCTCCAACTGGTGCATGCACATGCTTAGGAGCATCCAGGGAGTTGGAGAGGTGGGGGGAGGGCAGACAACAAGACAGTGAGCCAATATGGTGATGTTGGTGTCTGTGTGCTATGGACACCACCCGAGTGTCGTCTCCTAGGTCAACACCATAGCATGATAGGACCATTATGCTTTAAACCTTTAACAATGTGGAGGAAGCAGCCCAGGAGAACAAATCATTTATACCATTCTTGCTGATACATTTTGCATAGATACATATAGAGTTAATCTGATATGCAGGAGTTCCCCTATACTGCATTGTGACTTGCCCCATTCACTCGATCTGCGGTTCTCCAAGCACAGATGTGCCATATACCAGATGGTCAGATTAATCCTTATGGGTTTGAGGTTTTGGGTTGATCAATGAGGGACCCATACCTCTCTGATATGAGCATAACCCCTCTCTCTCTCTCTCTCTCTCTCTCAGCTGACCTGCTGAAGCAAGAGGAGAGGATATAAGACAGTAAAAAGCTCCAGAGAGAGTCATGTACATGCTCAGCTTCAGCCAATTATGCAGAGGTTGCAGGAACACTGACGCTGGGACTGGTCCCACTTGTGAGGGCATTCAGTCAATGTAAAGACATGTTCCAGCAGTCTGGTGCCATGATTCAAACAATAATCTCTCACACACTCTTTAGGAGTTAGGGAAACAGATGATAATAATATTGTATGGTTCCACGTCAAGATCCCTAAAAATAAAACAGCATGGTCAAAAAGTCACAAGACAAAACCTTTTCCGTACAAAACAGTTAAGGGAAAAATGACGCAGGAAGATTGTACCTTTGATGACTGGTCTTAGACTAGTTTCTGTCTCGCACATACTTTTTCTCTAACACTTTTCCCCCAAGTGTAGATTTACCATTACAACACAATGCCACCATGGATCACTACTCCAGTGAAATTAGAAGTAAAAAGGATATCAGTGGACTCATGATTGACAGCACATTGTTAAGGCATCTCCTTACTATACAGTATCACACAAGTGCTGTTTTGTATGCCCCACTCTTCTGTATTTCACGATTTTGGACTACGCGCAATTGACCACACTCCTTTGATCCATCTGGACTTGACGTGATACCATACTGTACAGTAGAAATCCCTTGCTAAAAATCGTTGAGCACACAACTAGCTAAGAGATGCAGTATATAGATGGGAAGAGTCCCAAAGATTAAAGCCTTAATACATCAGATTTAGGAGTAAATAGTCAGTGGAAACTTTCAGAGTCTGTTAATAATTATATATTCCATCTAGATCTCTTACTCATCTAAGAATTTCTTTTTGTGACCAAACAATTTAAATCAAAAGCAGGCGCTTCAGTGACGTGCTGCAGCCTGTTCAGGTGCACAAAGTAACTGATGAGCTCAGGGGCTACAGGGCCTTAAGTAGCAGGATCGAAATGTTCATCCTAGGTCACGTGTGCATCTCTCAGGCTATCGGGTAACCATGACCCAGTAAGTAAAGTGCTGGAGTGCCATGGATATACTCAAAACAAAATGTGGATGAACGAAAACACACAGCTTCAGCCAATCAGTGCCATGTGCTTACAGCTACATGCAGCCCTCTAATGCTTGCTGCTAGGTAACTGCCTAGCAGCCAAATTAAAATGAGCAAAAACACTATGATGCATGACAAAAAAGTCCCACAAACTTTAAAAATAAAATATATATTAAAAAAAAAACACCCCACCAACTTCAGCTCCATCTCTTTTGCATAAATCAAATATGCTGTGAGGACGTGTATGCACCAGCTCTTGAGTAGTTTACTCTTGGGCACATCACTCATGGCTATGCCATTGTGAGTTTACCTGAGGTCAAACTGCTCCTGTGCACATAAAACTATTACATATGTCCCCACTGCATATCCATTATATAGATTTGCTTGAAATTTGGCATGCACAGAGATGGTGCCAAACTCTGTATTCTTAAAATTTCATGATGATCAATTCAGCGGGAGCAATCACATAAATTCACCAACATTAGGAGTGTTCTTTTGCTCACCTATAATATAAAAATGGTTTTGATTTGAAACTTTAAACTATCACGTTTGATAGAGTTTGGCTCAAAGTGTGTTTCTTTGTCATTTTTAATTTTTTAGGTTAAGCTGTTTTAGAATTATTTACAAAAAAACTGTCCTATTTTTCTTTCATGCTCAGTAGCAAAAATAAATGTTCTAAGAAGAGTTAAAGTTTTAAGAAACAATTTTGTTATAGTTTCTTCTAGGGAAATCAGAACAAAATGGTTTCACTCAGTGTGCCTGCATGATGCACTAATGCTTTTTTTTGCACCCAATGAGGCCATTCTCAGGAGGCAGAGCATGTCAGCATGTCTGTGTGTGCATATGTCCCTGCTTCCCTGCCCGGTTCTGCCACAGGCAGCATATGCTCAGTCCTGTCTCCTGTCCCACATGACCCAGCTTTTGGTTAAAAACCAGTGGAGGGTACTCAATCCCACTGCTGGTATCACCACCACCCAACATTGTCTGCATTCTTGTTTTTTTTTTTATTAATTTAAAACAGCAATGGGTGCCCAATCCTGCCATCAGTATCCCTGCTGTTGCCCAACCTCAATATTGACAAAAAAACAGCAGCAGGTGCTCAATCCCACTGCCAGTATGGCAGCCCCCCCCTCCACAGACTCCAACACTGAGCTGCCCAAACTCTGGTGCCAGTTAATTCCCCTGATGGTTTGCGACTAATGAGTGACCACCCCTGGTGCCATGAAACAGTGTTGGGACCCCTCTTAGTATGTGACATGAGGGTACTTACCCCCAGTGTTGCCAAACACCACACTGACACTAGGGTGCCCAGTCCCCAGTGTCGGTCCCTGAAATGAAGAAAACCATCCCTAGTTGTTCTCTTTTTTCCCCCTTTAACCTGTAAAAAAGAAAATGGTCCAATTCTGTCTTCTGCTTCCCAGGCACTCAGACCCCCCCGACCATTCTGTCAGCACCCAACACCCCCACACCCCTCACCTACCTATCCAGTCCACCAAGTTATTCTCTCTGGGAGTGAAGAATGTCCTTCTGCTACTGAGGCTGGCTACAAACTGACTGAAGACAAGGTAAGTGTGGTTAATGGCTTTTTAATACATTTCGAACTTTTACTCATAACCTTGTCATTTCTTAACATTTTTTCCTCAATTTTTCAACATAACCTTATTTTACCGAACCTCACAAACAAGGTATAACAGGTGAAATTTTTGAAAACCCCTCAAAATATGCTTTCATATTCACTTCATAAAATCACTTTTCAGATGGGATTTTAAAAATGTCACCTGTCTAGACCACAAAATTAGGTCATAAAAGACTATGGCTCGATTTTCAAAGCCCAGAGAATGCTGAAAGCCCCTGGTGTGACTATTGTTTGACGCACGGGGCTTGTAGCATTCTCTCAGCAGACGACTGGGATTTTCAATCCCGAGCACCTAATGCTGCAAGTTAGACCAGGTTTTCCCTGGTCTAACTTGCTCCATTTGGGGCACCTTTTTTTTGGGGTATGCACCAAATCTTTGCAGCAAGCTACAGTTACATGAGGAAACTGTTGCAACTGTGCCCAATGTACTAAAATCAGGTGCAGCTGCAGCAAAGGAGTTTGGCACAGGTGCACCAAAAAACAGAGATGACACAGGGCTTGGTGTAACCCTGCATCACCATTTAAAAACTGAGCTCTATCTTAAACATTTGGGGTCAAAATTTCTAGAAGCAATGAAGTTATAAAGAAACATATCAATTTTTCAATTTTCACTCATACCTTTGCAATTTTCAGTATTTTGACTCTAAATTTTAAACATACCCCTTTTTTTACCCTACCAAATCAACATGACAGGTAACAGTTTTCAAATCCTACCAAAATTATTATTTTCATGCTGTTGCTACAAAATGACATGTGGTGCCCTGATAGTAATGTGTGCTAGGATCCACTAAAGAATAATAGGGTAATAGAGTAGCAGTGTCGTGATGAGTCCAATAAATTGTACACAATTTACCAACACCAGTGTGGCTCTCTGCAGGTGGAATAGCAGGAGGACACTTAGGTTTCCATTGAGGTGGATGTTGTCACATGACAAAGAGAGACAGGAGTCGAAAGTAAGTTCCAAATACTAGACAGCTGTTTATTCCTAAACCAGGGAAGGGGAACATGATTATAGGGGTATGGAAGGGTTCTATTACTCTAATCTCCTATATAAGGAGGACTATAAATATAAAAACAAACTGTAACAGCTATGCTGTAAGACTGCCCCATCTCTAAAATCAGCAAATCAACTGTAACAGCTACACTGTAAGAGCGTCTTAGTACAATTTGAACTTAGAATCACTATGAAACCCTTAAAATCTTCCCTCAAGGTGCATCTCTAACTAAGGCCTAGTACCTGGAGTACTCCACTCTATGAAACTTTATAGCATGTTACTACAAAACTCTGTGTATGTTATTAAAGGCAGTTTATGTATGGTTGTACTTTCTCTGTCATTGAGAAGAGAACAAGAATGAAGAAACTGGCACAACAAGGAACAACTTGGTTGGCTGGCCAGTGTGACTCTGGGGACTTCTTGAGAAACTAGGGGAATACAGAGAGGATTTTTGAACAGACCATGAGTTTCTTGGCCACACCCCACCTCTCTAGGGTTGCCAGAATTCAAGAACAAGCACAAAGATTTCCTTAGCTAAAAATCCACTGAGGGCCACTTTAATTGAAGCACAAAGAATCCAGCAATGGTCTGCTTCTGGATAGCGGTTGAGATGACCACTGCAGTGGCTACACTGCCACAGCCGTCTTCCAGACTGCCGGGTACCGACAATGCAGAACACCCTGCCACAGCCCACTTCTGTACTGCCGAGTAAAGAAGAAGATGCAGAACATCCTGCCACAGCCCACTTCTGGACTGCTGGGTAAGGAAGAAAATGCAGAACACTCGGCCACAGCCCACTTCTGGACTGCCGGGTTAGGAAGAGGATGCAGAACTACCAGAAACAGCCCACTTCTGGACTGCTGGGTAGGAAGAAGATGGGAGGAAGAATTCTGTAGACATTGGAGAATGACAGAGTTCTGGGCACCAAGGCTGAATGAGCCAAGGACTGTCGTAAAACAATAAACAGGATGTTGACTCAGTCAACTGGAATAGAAGATCTGGACAGCACTTTTGGTGCGGATGACAAAACAAGAAAACAGATGGCAGACTCTGCACTGGGCCAGGCCATACACTGGGAACTATTAGAGGAAAATAATAAATGGGATGAAGCAAGGCTACAACTACAAATATGGCTGTTCTCTTTGGGAGTACTGTGGAAGACTGATTCTGGGATGCACTTGTGGATCACCTCTTGTTCGAGGGTTGAAGACTGTTTTGGAAACACACTGGTGAAATGTCTCTGAAGGGTTGCTGAAGACTAATTCTGAAACACACTAGCACAAGATGCTGGCTCAATGTAATTAAAATTCACAGTTCCAACAGTTTTGCTCAATATCACAGTCTTTGCTGGATGTACAGACCACAGTAAATAACAGGCACTTGGTTGCTTCGATCCAGTCACCTTCTTTGGTAAAGCCCTAGTTAAATGGGGACCTATTGTAGTGGGGTCCCTGTAACCAAAACGAGCTGTCCTACTACTGTGGGTACACAGGTGGCTACACACTAACTGGACTCCTTAGACTGTGGAGTGCTCTAATTATGTGGGCCCCTCCTACAGCTGCACTGGGCCTCATTTTAAACCTCTGGCCTACTGGGACTGGCTAGCTAAACCCTTTTACATCTGTGGACTTAAATGGCTAGCCAAACCCCTTAACAAGCTGTCGGGTCTCTATGGCAGGCTAGGACACTTGACCACCTACGTGGTTAGACCCCTTTAAATAGCTTGGGCCTGGTTGCTCTTTTAAGTGCTGGGCCTCCTGTGGCTGGGCTCCTTTAAATACATGTAGGCCAAAGTGGCTGGGCTCCTTTAAATACCTGTGGGTCTCAGTGGCTGGACCCCTTTAAATACCTGTGGGCCTAAGTGGCCGGGCTGCTTTAAATAATTTGTTGGGCCTGGCTTGCCTCTTTAAATGAATATTTAGGCCTGACTTGACCTCTTTAAATGAACATTTGGGCTTAACTTGCCCCAATATTTGGACCTGACTTGCCCTTTCCAAACTCCCTTTTGGGCCTTGTTGACCTTTTAAATGAATGTCTGGCCCTGACTTGCTCCTTTAAGTACTGTCTGGACCTTGCTCAGGCCATTCTGTCACTCTCCTCTCATTCCCCGCCTTGCCTCACCTCCGCATTATATTTTTATTTTAGCCCTCATATTGGCCCCTATGCTTGGTCCCTCCCCTGGGCATCGTGACGCCCACTGAATATTTATTTATTCAAGTCCTGCCCCATCCACTCTTGGCCATTGGCTGCATCTTTGCAGCACTGACTGCACTGCTAAATGAATAATTTATTTCTTGGAAATAACTTTCAGGCAGTTGGCACCTAGCTGTTGGTGCTGCTGCCGACTCACTGCCCCGGCCCGGGGTGAGGGAGCTGTAGCTGGGAGGAGGGAGGTCTTGTTGGCAGTGGGAAGGAATCAAAGGAGGAGGAACAGGCACTATGGTGAATGACAGGGGGCATTTTGGGACTTTGTGACTCCTGACGCTCCTCAGTCCCTCTTGCTCTGGATTCACTTGCCACTCGGCCATGCTACAAATGGGGATACTTAAAAAAACAATAAAAGGGGCTGAACAGAGCTCTCACCACGTACATCTTTACTGACCTCCACCACACAGAAGGACCAATGCACAGCAGGACTGGATATCTTCAGGGAGAGAGTGGAGGCAGCTGGACAAGCCCTGTGGGTGGCTGTAACCTAGCCAGGCAAGCCCACTCTTGCCCACCTTGGCTTTCCAGCATCCTCGCTCTTGCTCCCACACACAGGCAAACCACCAAATGACTATTTTTAGCTTCTCTCTCCCCTTCTTCTTCTACATTCGGGATGCTGCATCCCTGGCAATGCCAGCTGCCTTTCAGCAGCCCTACTGATTTTCAAACTATATGCCATGCACTGGGCAGGGACAGCAGTCTCAGTGTGTGGTCACTATTTCTCATGCTTCCTACTTGGGGGGGGCTGTGAATGGAGGAGGCAGTCAAGGAAAACTTATTTTCCTTATTTATTTACTATAGCTGCTCTGCTGATTGGGGAGGACACTGAGAGGAAGGAGACACAAACAGGGTCCCTAAAACACTAACTCTTTGCTGCCTACACTGCCCGATGTCTGCCCATACATGGGGTCCCTGGGGAACCTTTACTTTATTTAATTTCTGTTGTGCCCCCAAACTCTGGGGCCGTACAGACATTTTGTCCAGGATTTCATAAATAGCACCTATCATGTTCAGAAGATGGGGTCATAAAAAGACTACGTAGAAAATTAAAGGATCACAATCTCCAAGTCATGATAAAAAAATTGTGCTCATGTTCTGTGTTCCCGTGATGGTGACTCGAGTTCAGGGAGCCAGCTGAGTGGCCAGAGGCTGAGAGAATTCACTGCTGAGGGGCACTGCTAACAGCCTGGAAATGGATGGTACAGTTTTCCTCCATGTTAGCTACTCACTGTGGTGGGTCATGAAGCCTTCCCTCACAGGACTTCTGGTAATGTCAGCATCTTGATGGCAGCCTAGCCTTGACGCTCTCCTCACCCCTTGACCAAAAATCTACAAACATCTGCTGCAAAACAATGAATTCCCCTGCAAAAAGCAAAAGATCTAAAGCTCAGACAGGGAGGCTCACGGATACTCCAGCACAAAAGCTGAGAGACCTTCTGTCACAAGAAAAATTGAGGTCTCCAACAGGCCGCAAGGAAGTGGAAGGCTGCATGATGGATTCCCAGCCAGACAATGAGAATCAGACAGAACTTGTCAACTCCATCCTCCAGACAGCAAAAGCGGTAGCCAAGATAGATCAGATGCTAATGGAGCTCTGCTCAGACATAAACAAGATTGAGCACAAAACAGAGCAGATGGAAGTCTGTTTGATTCAAGTCACTGAACAATCCGACAGACAAGACCGTCTTCTGCTCTTCTAGCCCAAGACAGAGAGCTCACCCATCTGCTCGATGATCTCAAGGGCAGAAACAGAAGACAGAACATCCGAGTTTATGGCGTTCCAGAGGGATCAGAGGATAAGCATAAAGATGTACCAACCTTTCTTCAGGAGATGCTGAAAAATGTGCTTTCTCTCCCAGATGAAATGGATATCTCCATGGACTGTGCCCAAAGATAGCTGGGCCCAAAGCCCCAGGACCCCGGAGCAAGGCCGCACTTCCTGATCACCAAACTGACCTCCTACAGGGCCAAGGAAGAACTACTGTGTTTGGCTTGGCATCGAAGCGAGCTCCTGTTTCAAGGCCACTGAATCATCTTAGATGACGATCATACAAGTGCTGTACAGGAAACTCAGTAGGCATTATGGCCTATTGTTAAGCAGCTGAGGGCCAAACATATGAAAGCCCAGATTTTATATCCAGCAAGCTAATTACCGATCAGGGGGTAAAAGTTTTTCCAGACCTCCTCTCTGTTTCTCACTTTCTGGAGGGCCTTGGTATTTCTACTCCTCCCCTGACAAAAGAAAGGCTGGAAAAGAATCTGATTGCTTCAGCATGGTCAGTGGCACAGAGAGATATTTCCCATCCAGAGACCATCCAAAAATCTCCATACACAAACCTATACTCAGACGTCTCTGCAATGCTTTGTAGATATGGAGACCCCTCAACAGTAAACAAGAAGGTTGCCCACCTGAGAGAAGATACAGAGGAATCCTCCATCTCCAAAACTGGCACACAGATCAGACCTGCAGCTTGATCAGAGACTCAGTATTTGGCTGCTGCTTAACTTCCCATGCACCCAGACTTTTCAGATTGACCCCGCCTTAGGCCATTTACTACACCACACTGAGCCTGCCTGAAGTTCGCTCCATGATCATCGACAAAAAGTAGCAGGGTTATCATGTCGCCCTGCAGCCGAGAGAAGGGGAAAATGTGAACTGTAAGTACCTCTAGGCATATCTATCCCCTTAATACATGATGGTTCCGCAATCCAGGGTGGCTCAACCACCAAGACTTTTCACTCATTGGGGAGGTGGGGGCTGGAGCCTGGACCGGGCTAATGGTCCATTGAGAGACTGAGGGGCTTTGAGATGGGGGTCCAGATCTATGCTTCCCTTTGACAACATTGGTTATGAGGTCATAAATGTAAACAACTTAATTGCACCAGGTAGGCCCATGCTGCTTTCAGAAGTGTCCCTGGCTTCTTCCTGGTGGCAAGTACGTTTCTTTATACCACGGGGTTGGTGGGGGGCTCAGGACTATGACATTTCCAACCCCAAATGACCTCTGATGTCGGGTGGCTCAGCCTTACTTGGGAATCTTCCCAATGGCATCCGGCTGGCTCATGCTCCTGGTGGGCATATCCCAACTCATCGCAAAGGCGATGACCCCCAAGCTGATTATAAAAACGCAGCTTGACCTTGGAAGTCAAGACAAAATCCTGTTGGCAGGGGGGCCAAGCAGCTTATGGATCATGAAGCCCTCCTAGCCATGCATCTATTCAAACTTGCAACAAGTTCTGCAAAATTGTAATTTGTGTGCCTCACTTGGGGCACTACTTGTTTTATTGTTCTTGTATTGTTATTCAGTTATGGTTAATGTTCTTGTTTTATTTGGGTACACTGATAGAGATATAAGATCTTATGGAAGCCTACCAAAAGATCACACTAGACAGAAGCTCAGAGCAGGTTTTGTAGCATCACCCTACCATAATGGCCACTTAAAACTCTAAGGTATTATCCTACAACATAAATGGCATCACCAACCCTATCAAGAGGAACAGATACTGAAGTATTTGACAGTGCAAAAATGCAAAGTGAATTTTTTACAAGAGACATATTTGTCTCCCACTGAGGCTTTAAAACTAAAATCAAAAAGTTTCCCATATCTATTTCATTCATCCCTGCCCTCCAGTAGAAAGAAAGGAGTTGCTATACTCCTGGCAGCTTCTTTTCTGTTTGAACAGGAAGCAGTTGTTGAGGACCAGGGAGCGAGATACATCATTGTGGTGGGCAAGGTTCAGGACACCCAGGTTACTCTAGCGAATATCTATGCCCCCCCCCCCCCGGCTCCCCTCTCTCCTTTTACACATCTCTTGCTCAGTTAATAGCAGAAAAAGCGAGGGGCTTCCTGATAATGGGTGGGGACTGGAACCTGATTTTTGACAGAAAACTCAATACCACATCACAAATTCCAAACGCTGAAGTTCGAAAGGCCCGCACCCTCAAAACTGTTTTTGTGCAGTTAGGTCCGATAGATGTCTGGAGGGAGAAATATCCTGTGGCTAGAGACTACACGTATTACTCCCCCTGATTCAAAATCTTCTCCAGATTAGACACCTTTGTCACTTTCTCCAGGGATCTACCCACTATATCCTAAATATGGGTGGGGATCTCTACCCTATCGGATCACCACCCCATCTTTCTTGAGGTGGACCTGAAACTACCTTGGAAAAATACCCACTGGAGGCTCAACACCTCACTCCTTTGAGATAAGGCAGTGGTCACGGAACTTAAGGACCATATTAAGAAAACAATAGAAAAAAGTGCAACACTTGGTACAACCCCTCAAATTCTCTGGGACACATTAAAAACCCTGGTCAGAGGGAAGCTAATCTCAATAGCTTTATACAAAAAGAAACTAGCAACACAAAAGCAAATAGACTTGCTTTCCCAGATTAAGGTTCTGGAAACTGCCTAGAAGGACAGATGGGCACAGGAGAGGGACTCCGAATTAAAAGAGATCAAAAAGAAACTACAGAACTTACAAAAAATTGAAATTGAAAGGGCACTTTGATATCTAAAACAGAGATACTATGAGGGAGGGCCCAGAGGCACAAAACTACTAGGGTTCCACCTCAGACAATAGGCAGCTCAGGCTGCTATAACACAAATCAGATCCCTGACCTCAGGCCTACTTACATCCAAAAGTGAGCAAATTACAAAGGTGTTTGTCTCCTATTATTTCAACCTATATCATCCTCAAGCACAATCACCAGCCGAGGATAAGATAAAGTTCCTTAAATCCCTAGCATTACCAAACATAACTGTAGAACAAAGTCAGTCTCTTATTAGGCCAATCACACAAACTGAAATCTCAATAACAATTAAAAACTTAAAAACTAGTAAATGTCTGGGCCCGGACAGATTTAGTGCAGAATTTTATAAGTTTTTTATAAAAGAGGCTGTACCTCTTCTAACAGATGTTTTCTCTGGAATTTAGCTGGAGGGAAACCCCATACCACCATCCTGGCAGTACGCTACAATCTCCCTCCTACACAAAGAAGGCTAAGATCCCACACAGTATGGATCTTATCACCCCATCTCCCTTCTCAACTCTGATTATAAAATGTTCACCTCCATTATAGCCTCCAGACTTAATTCCCTACTTCCAAGAGTTATTAAGATGGACCAGATGGGTTTCATCTCTGGGGGCCAGGCCCCAAACAGTGTGCGCTCCATGATAAATGTGATTGATGCTATCCATAAGTCTCGCAGCCCTGCATGTCTTAAGAGTCTGGACACGAAGAAGGCATTTGATAAAGTGTCCTGGATTTCTTATTCTTAGTCCTGGAGACTATGGCCTTCCTGCTTCCATTCATAGACAGTATAATGGTCCTATACACTGCTCCACAAGCATATGTTTAGGTGAACGGAGGCATCTCGGACAGATTCAGGCTGGTCAGGGGCACTCACCAAGGGTACCCCCTCTCAGCCCCTTCTCTTTGCTCTATATATAGAGCCACTGTCCAAGGCTATCCATAAGACTGATGAAATACAGGGGATTGAGGTAGGGGGACTCAACCATAAAATATCTTTATATGCAGATGATTTTCTGCTTTGCCTGTCCCACCCAGAACAATCCATCCCTAAGGTCTGGTAGTTTCTCGATGACTTTGTCAGACATGTTGATTACTCTCTTAACAAAACTAAGACAGAAGTCTGAAGTTTTTATTATAAACCTTCGCCAGTTATTGCTGGCCTGCTCCCCCTGGATTGGTCGGCCAATAAGATAAAATACTTGGGAGCCTACATCACAAAACATATCTCTTATCTTTTTAAGGCAAATTACAACCCCTGATAAACCAGATGAAGAAAGACTTTGAAAAATGGTCCCTAATAAATCTCCCCATGTACTCCAGAATTCAGACAGTTACCATGAACATATTAGCCAGATTCCTGTACTTGTTCCAGTGCTTACCCACCTTCATCCATGGGGCTCAGTTCCAGAATTGGCATAGGCTAATTTCCAGGTTTACCTGGAACAAGAAGAAACCTACAGTAAACTTACAAATCCTTCAGGCCCATAGGAGTAGGGGTGGGAGATCTCTTCCAGATCTCGAAGATAATTACTTAGCTGCACAACTGAAAATAGCTATGTTGTGGTCTGTCTCCTCCTATGGAGCTAACCGGAAAGCAATGGAGCAGGGGTAAGAGGAGGAATTGGGGCCCCCCCTAGGAGCTAGAGTAATGAATCCACTCAGTAACTTTGGCACCCCAACCCCCTTCTTTACTGCAGTCAAGGACACCCTTACCACAATCCATAGAGCATGGCAAAAACATAAACTAACTACTTCATTATGGCCCCTTTGCTGGTTGGCCTGGGACCCCCAGTTTCTCCTGGCTAGGCTTGACCACACATTCAGTAGCTGGGATAGACAAGGCCTAATTTATATGGGACAATTCACCCCAGGGGGCTATATGGTGGACTTTGGGACACTTAGAGATTTTTATATACTTCACAACTCTGATCAGTTTAGATTTCTACAGGCCTGGTCTCATATCTCCAAATACCAACAACTAGACCAGGACCAACTGAGAGCAGCCCCTTCCTTGAGAACCTTCAGAACATTTTGGGTGGGCAGGTACAGAGGGGTCTGATCTCTGTGATCTACAAGTCACTTAGGATTTAAAAGTTGATGCACTGAGGAAGGTCAAATCAAAGTGGCTGAGGTAGGGGGAGCTGGCCCTAACAGAGGCTGACTGGGGGAGAGTCTACCACATTTCCACCATAACCACTCTGTCCCCTCACTGGCAGAAGTTTGAGTGAAGGGTGAAGGTTCACTTCTTTCTCACCCCATCCTTCCTTAACAAGAGGGATCCCTCTCATTTGTTGCTTTGCTGGAGACTGTGTGGAGAACAGACAGCACATCATTCACACATCTTCTGGGGGTGCCCAATCATTCAGCCTTTCTGGCTGGAAATAAACTCTATCCTAATGGACCATTTCTCTCTAGACTCCCCTCTTGACATGTCAGATGCTATTCTGGGACTCGATCCCAGTGGGCTGAGAGGTGCGGACCCACTGTACATGTGGGCCATCCTAATTGCAGCCTCCCATAAAACAATAACCCGTAATTGGCTGAAGACTGATCCACCCAAAATTAAGCAATGGATCCAGGGGGTACATGAGATCTCTGAATTGGAGGAGATAACATATAAAACAAAAAACCCATATCTACACCCGTAGATGGACTAGGTGGTCGATCAATCTGGCTTAATGCACATCCAGACTTAGAAACTACCCTGGTATCCACTCGAGACACACCCAGTCAGCCAATGTGATGACTTCTGTGTTAGGGGGATCTCCCACAGAGATTGGACCACCTCACTAAATATTGGTGATACACAGGGTGATGATGAAATTACGAAATGAGGAAATGCTAAAAATCTATAAGCAGGTATACAAATGTAATAGCGATAAGATACCTCAGAATTTAAGTGTGTAAGAAATTAATTGTGTAAGACATTCTCTGTTTTAAATTGTTTGTACCCGATTCTGTCGATAAAGATAAATAAAAAAAACCTTCCCTCACAATGATCAATGTGTGTGATGAAGCCTTAAGTGGCTTTGCACTGCATCAGGAGAAGTGGGTTGGCATGAAAAATGGGAAAAACAGCAGCTTTCTGGATGAAGCTCCAGTCACTGAAGGTCCTGCACCACCTACAGGCCCATTCTGCCACCAGCTACCCAGTACTGTCCTCCACCCTTCCCAGGGACTTGACTCAGACTAGTGGTACCATAAAGCATTCCCCTCATGGTGGGGCCAAGAGGAGGAGGAGGGCTGTCCTCTCTTCCTGGAGTCTCTCATCCAGTTTTGCAGCCTGGCATTCTGTCAGTGGTGAGGGGCCTGTGATAGCTGGTAGTTTCATCCTGACCTGGCACCAAGCTTTGTTATACATTTTTCTCACACATCCCTGCTGTATGCCACACATTACATTGACCTGTGTCCATGTGGAGGCACACACACTATTACATTAGATGACAGACAACTCGTGTGAGGCCCTTATGCTGCACTGCCACCAGGCTTCCACCTGGTGACAGTTGATGTGCAGGGTGACATGACTCCCCCCCTCGGGAAAGGAAGTCAGTCCCAGGGATGCCAGATACCCCCCCCTCCCACATTGGCCTCCAAGATATCTAAGTTCATTCCTGAAACTGGATCACTGGTGTGGTAGGCTGTAGTACTGCTTCTGCACTACTGGGATGGCAGTCAGTAACATTTAAAACACTACTGGAGTGCTTGCTCTGCCTTCATCACTCCATACAGGTACCAATATCATCCCATCCTGCCCAACCCACTTATTTTAAAAAAGAAAACTCCCTCTTCAAGCCTCTCCCACCCAACCCAGCTGATCAGTATTTTATTCCTCTTATTAACCCATTTTCCTTTTTATTTCTGCAGGCCTGTCAGGACATCACATGCCATGACAGGACACCTGCCCCCACCTGGCAGGACACTGACCCTGGATATCAGATAAATATTGTTTTATGTTTACCCTGCCTTGTTTGTCCCAATTATTTTCTAAAGAGTTACAGATCCTTTGTGGCTCCATTGCTATTCTTATTTTGCAGGTACAACTGAATGTTCCCTCGAGCTAACCACATTTAAAAGATATCTTACTTATTATCTATGCTAGGATGGTTAGCTGTAATGGGGCAGCCCCAAGTATTAAGAAACTGCTGGCTTTCACTTGTTAGGTGATTGGTGATACAGGGCTTGAGATATCTCCACTATTCTGTTTACTCCATTTTGCACAGGTCTGTTTGAGACCTGTGTGAATGAAGGTACAATTCTAGTACACAAGGCATGGGTAAATCCCCCAATAACTCACACTCTGTCATACTATATCATATTGCTTAAAAGCCTTAATTAACTTATTTTGCTACCTGTCTGTGTGTGTTGTGTCTTTACTGGGCAGGGATGTTGTAGTTGGGGATGTTGCATCACATGTACCACACAAGACAACGGATGCACTTCTCCACCTATAAAGGTGCTCCAAAAGCAAACAAGCATTTGCCAATGCTGAATGTTTGCCACTTGCATTACTTCTGTACCGGTCTTGCTTGTACGCATTTTTACAATACATTTATCCAGGATAGACCAGATATGATGCAATATCTAATTTTCAGTGGTGTGCTGGTTTTACTCATTTTTAGATTGCAGTTAAAAAGGATAGGCCAGCTGAGAGGCAATATTTAATTTTCAGTAGGCTTTACATTTTGACCCTAAATTTCCAACAGTCTTTTTGTGACCTGATGTTATGATCAAGACAGGTGGAATTTTTAAAATCCCATCTGAAAGGTGATTTTTGCAGTGCAACTGTGAAAATAAGTTTCAGAGGGGATATGAAAAATGACACGTCATGCTCAGGAGGAACTGTAGGGTGGCACAAGGGATATGTTGAACATTTGGGGACAAAATCTGCAAAAATAAAGTTATGGGTAAATGTTGGAACAATTCAACATTTCTTCATAACTTAGTTGTTTTATTTTTTTTCAGTTTGACCCCAAATTTTCAACATAGTCTTTTTATGACCTCTCCTTCTGAACATGACAGATGTCATTTACAAAATAGTGGCTGAAACATCATTTTGTGCCACAAATGTAAAAACACATTTGGCCAGGATTTGAAAAATGGCAGCTGTCACATTCGTGAGGTGGTGTGAAAAAATAGCATTGTTGAAAATCTGGGGTCAAAATATTGAAAATTACCAAAGTTAAGAATGTGCATTGAAAAATGTCAACATACACTCATAACTTTGTGTTTTTTAATATTTTAATCCCAAATTTTTCAATATAGCCTTCTTATGATCCCATCTCAAGAACAAGGATGTGAAAATGTTCAAATCCTGCCTGAAATGTGATTTCACGCTTCAAGTATGATAACACATTTTGGCCAGGATTTGAAAATGACAGCTGTTATGTTCATGGGGTGGTGTGAAAAAATATCTATGCTGAAAATTTGGGGGTGAAATATTGAAAATGTCAAATTTACAAGCATATGTTGGAAAATCTCAACATGCGTTCATAACTTTTTTGGTTTTAAATATTTTTACCCCACATTTTCAACATAGCCTCCTTATGACCACACTTCATGAACAAGGGTGGGGAAATATCAAATCTTGCCTGTTACAGGATATGTGACCAGATGCATTTATTCTTTCTCTGTTAGTGTTAGTTTAAATATCCTTCTGTACAGGTTATGTTTGGACTACACGAAACAGCTGCCAGGTCACATGTTCAGGCAGTTTATGAAAGGTAATGCAAATTTTATTTATATGGCACCCAATCCCAGAGGCTCTGGGCACCCTACAGAGAAATACAGTGAGACAAGCAATAAAACAATTAAAATAAGATTACATTCATACAATTATAAATAAATAAAGTGTAAACCAGATTAAAAGCTTTCAGGATGCCATAATCAGGGACTGAATAAAAACAAGATGGAATTCAGTAGTCATTAAATGCCAGGCTAAAGAGGTGGGCCTTCAGCCTCCACTTAAACACCTCTAGTGAGGGGACCTCCCAGACTGCAGATGGGAACGAGTTCCACAGGGTAGGCCTAGAAATGCTGAAAGCACGATCTCCTGAGGTCCTGAGATGATCCCTGGGAACGTCCAGGAGGCCTCTTGAGGAGGAGGAGTGGAGGGAGTGAGCAGAGGTCACCAGCGTCAGGAGCTCTGACAGATAGCCAGGGCCCAGTCCATATAGGGCTTTAAAGGTGAAGAGACCCACCTTGAAAAGGACCCTCCACCTGACCAGCAGCCAGTGCAGGACAGGTCACACAGAACTGGGTTTACATGACTGGACCTTGAAAGACCCATCAGCAACTGGGTTGCTGTGTTCTGCATCAGCTGTTGTTGGTGGAGGGTCCCTCCTGTGACCTCAAAGTACAGAGCATTGCAGTAGTCGAGCCTGGTGGATACAAAGGCATGTACTAGAGTCAGCAGGTCCTTGGGCAGAATGAGGGCCTTAATCTGGGTGATGTTCTGCAAATGGTAAAAACCACTGATGACTATAGATGACACCTGATCTTCAAAAGTCAATCTGCTATCAAGGATCATGCCCAGATTTTGCAACCTCGAGGAAACCACCAATGGGGTCAAACCCAGTACAAGACCAGAGTCAGCCCTGGGAGGCAACCCATCATGCCCATGACCAGACTCGATCACCAGCACTTCCATCTTAGCCGGGTTGAGTCTCAGTTAACTGGATGCCATCCAGTCATTGATTTTAGCCAGACAGCTGTTAAGCACATCAACAGCTCCAGATGTTCTTGGTGCAAATGACAAATACAGTTGGGTGTCATCTGCACAGCAGTGAAACTCCACACTGTATTGTTGAATGATCTCACCCAGGGGCAGCACATACACTGCGAATAACATCGGTGACAGGATCGAGCCCTGTGGTACTCCACAGAGTCCACAGAACTCACCGAGCTGATCCAATAACACGACATGATCCATAGTGTCAAAGGCTGATGAGAGATCGAGGAGTACAAGAACTGATCTGTTTCCTCTATTGCTAATCTTGAGCAGGTCATTATGCATCCTCACTAGAGCTGTTTCAGTGCTGTGTCTAGCCTGAAAATCTGACTGAAATGGCTCATAAATGGCCAAGAACACCAGGCAGTCCTCGAGCTGTTGTGCCACTAACTTCTCAACAACCTTGCACAAGAAAGGCAGGTTGCAGATAGGGTGGTAATTCTCCAGGACGTCAGGGTCAAGGTAAGGCTTCTTAAAGAGGGGCCTCACCAGAGCTTCTTTCAGAGCAGCAGGGAAAACCCCCTCCACCATTAAGCACCTGGTAATCCCGGTGGACACTGGGCCAACAGCCTGAACACATCCCATTAAGAAACGTGTCGAGCTGGGTTCATTTAATTTATATTTGGTAGCACTGAGGGTGGGCCATCGGGTGATGATTTTCTTTATTTCAGGGGCTGCTACTGGGGATTGGGCACCCCAATGTCAGTGTTATGTTTGGTGGAACTGAGGGTGAGATCTCCAGTTTTTCACAGTGAAAATGGGCAGGGTGGCTGGTAGTAGCCAGCACTGAAGATTGAGTATCACAGTGTCTGAAAATTAAGAAAGAAGGGGTGGAAGGGTTTGCATTTACGCTGGGGGAGAACCACAACAGGCTGATCATGACACTGATCTGCATTGTTTGCTGGGCAGCATGATGCATATCAAAAGAAAGAGTAGCCCTATGATTTGGGCTTCTCTTTTCTTTGAACTGCACAAAGTTTCTACTCAGCAAGACAAGAAGACTGTCATAATCAGCTTGGATGATAATTAGTCTGACACTGTTGAGCCCCTTGCAGTCTGTCCTGCATAAGAATGACAGTGACACACCTCTCAAAATCCACTATCATACAAATATGTTCACTTTGAGCAGAGCACAAGGGCAAACATAAAAATTGGAGATGGGCACACACCAGAAGCTGTATGCAGAAACATTTATTGAAGGTAGTCAAAGCATGAATGACACTGGGCTAACACCCTTACATATCACCTCCAAACTGAGGCTTCCTTAGGGGGTGGAGTTAGCAGATGCTGTCAACAATATATACCTCACCTCTGTGACAGCATAACATATAATTGGTAAAAAAATAATTCAAATATTTAAGGCAACAAGTATCATAATATCATAGTAATGTGTCAGCAGAAAAGGACTATTCTGGCCCATCCAGTCTGCCCATCTTCCCCCTTCCCTACTTGTCACTGGTGCACAAGGAGCCTATCTTCTGTCCTCTAACCATCCCCATATGTCTATCCCACACTCTCTTGAATCCCTCCACTGTTTCAACACCTACCACCTCCTCAGGTAATCTGTTCCAGGGATTAACCATCCTCTCAGTGAAATAACACTCCCTTACATTAGCTTTAAATCTTCCTCCTTCCAATCTTAAAGTATGACCTCTTGTTTTAACTCCAACTTTCCTTTTAAAAAGACTTCCTTTCCTCACTTTATTTATCTCCTTCATATACTTGAATGTCTCTAAAATATCTCTACTCTCTCTTCTAAACTCCAGCAGATACAGATTTAATTCTCTAAATCTTATCTCTTATGGTTTCCCTTGCATATCCTGCACCATCTTTGTTGCCGTTCTCGGAACTTTTTCCATTATATCTATGTCCTTTCTTAAATGAGGCCTCCAGAACTGTACCCATACTCCAGGTGCTGTCTAACCATGGTCTTATATAATGGCATCAGCACCTCACTCTTCCTACTAGTTATGCCCCTTCCTATGCATGACATCATTCTATTAGCTTTGCCAACCACCTTACTACAATTCGTCACTTACCCTAAGGTTGTTTGATATTATAATCCCCAGATCCCTTTCCTATTCTGTTTGCTTTATCTGCTCTCCCCCAGTGAGTAGCTGACCAGTCAATTTGTATGCACTAGTGCATCACTGCACACTTCTTTGTATTGAACTTCAGCTGCCATGTTTCTGACCATTTCTCTAGTATAGTCAAATCTCTCCTTATGGCCTCAACCCCTACTTCAATGTCAGCCCTATTCATTAACTTTGCATCATCTGCAAACAGACACATTTTCCCTTTGATTCCCTCTGATATATCAATAATACTGTATATAAAGGATTGGTCCTAGTACAGATCTTTGAGGAACCCTGGTCATGACCTTCCTTATCCCAGAATGTACACCATTTACCACCACCCCATGACTTCTATTCTTCAATCAGTTTTCCACCCATCTAGTTATTTTCTGTCCCACCCAAAGGCTTTCTGTTTTATTTACCAACCTGTGGTGAGGGACAGAGTCAAAGGCCTTACTGAAGTCCAGGTAGGCAACATCAACTGCCCCTCCTTGATCAACCACCTTCATAACCCCATCAAAAAGTTCTATCCAGTTTGTTTGGTGAGATCTCCCACTAGTGAAACCATGTTGCTTTTCATTGAATAGTTTTTTGTCCATGAAGTATTTTACCACTCTTTCCTTTATTAGTAGAGACAGAAAGCATAGAAAAGGGTAACCTTACTGGCACAACTGTAACACTATAGCTTGTGACACCTGTGACCCGGGTTCAGGAATGATCCTGGACTGCTGAAGGTCTAGCCATGGGAGGATGACTGAGTTTCCCATGGATGCTCACCTCCTAGGGGGAGGGAGGGTTTCTGGTCTCCCGCTGTCATACTGCCACCTGGGTGACCACAGATGACAGTGCAACATGGAGCCAGAGTACAGAGTGGGGAGCATCAGTGTTCTGACATCCAAATATTTGACCTACATTTTGTGATACTCAAGGGAAGGGGAAGCAATTAAGAAAAAGGCCTGACCATGCAGGTTGTCAAATGCCATAGGTCCCGCACCACCGACTGGGCTCACTGTCCCAGCTGACACTTAAACTCTGCTCCGGGCTAAGGTAGTCCCTCCTGGCAGCCCTTCCCATGGGACATTATCCACGTGGGTGCAGTCCTAGGGAAGGCAGGTGATGGGACTGTGGGGTGGTAAGGCTGAAGGGGGCCAGTTGGTGTTAGGAGGATAAAGCATAGTTAATTAAAAACAAAGATGAAATCCTAGAAAAACTTAGATATGTGATATTTACATTGAAAAATAAGAAAACTCCATGTAAACTGTATATTAAACAGAGGAATTATGCATGCGTTTACTATAAATTTAACCCTTCTTCTGTTTTGCTCGCTAGCTATTGTAATTTGAGAAACAAGGTTTCGGAATTGGTGAAAGGTGCTAAAAGGGAATTCTACAATGCACATTTTACAACTAATTTATCAGATTCTAAAAGATTTTGGCATAATGTTAATTCCTTACTGTCTCCTAGGATTAATAGTGATATGGATAAATTGCGAGTGAATGATGAGACAGTTATTGACCAATCAGTAATTGAAGATTCATTTAATATTACGTTTTCTGACTATTCAAGTTATAGGTTAGGATCATTTGATGTTATTCAGGGTGAGGAGGCTGTTCAAGTGGCAAGGTCACAATTTCAGTTTAGGGCAATTGAGTTGCATGAAATGTTTAATTTACTTTATACTTTTCCAATGATTGTACTGATTGTGGAAGGGGTCTTGAGGCTAGGTTTTTGAAGTTAGCTCTTGTTTATATTACTGATCCAGTGTGTTATATTTTTAATTAATCTTTGCCCTCGGGCCAATTCCCACTTGATTGGAAGTGTGTGAGGGTTGTTCTGGTCCTGAAAAAATCCATGCTGCTGTTTTGGATGATTTTAGGCCCATATCCATCTTAGACCCTCTGAGAAAATTGTTGGAGAGAGTAGTTTCTAGTCAACTGAAAGATTATTTGGATTGTTATAACATCTTAAGTTCACAGCAGCATGGGTTTCGATGGGGATATGCAACTGGTACTGCCTTGGTCAGGTTCACGGACACTGTCCTCAGGGGCTTTGAAGATGGCCTAATGACTGGGGCAGTGTTTGTGGACCTGACCAAGGCATTTGATTTAATTGACCATGGGTTATTATTATGTAAGTTAAAAGCTATTGGTTTTTTCAAAAGTGCATTGTCTTGGGTGAATGATTATTTAATAAATTGTCAACAGTTTGCGCGTATTGGGTCGCAAGACTCCCAAATGGCTTTGATTGAGGCGATTCTGCAAGGGTCCATATTAGGGCCCTTGCTATTCTCTCTAATTGTTAACCAACTGCCTGCTTATTGTGGACCTTGCAATTCAATAATGTATGCAGATGACTTGATTCTTTATAGTCAGGGTAAATCACAAGAAGAATTGGTAAATGCTCTTGATGTTAGCTTCAGGAATGTGTGTACTTGGTTTGTAACTAATTCCCTGATCTTAAATTAAAAAAAAAACACAAAATCAATGATTTTCGAGACCTCGCTCATGCTGAAAGATAATCCTTGCATATGGCTTTCTGATGGGGATGGTGCTGCGATTGATCAAGTTACCCAATTTAAGTATTTGGGTGTGTGGTTAGATTGTGGCTTAACTTTTTTGTTACATATTAAGTACGTTAGTCAAACAATAAATCAGAAATTGGGTATTTTGTTTATATTCCGTCTTATTTTGCTTTTGAAACTAGAAAATCAGTTGCTGTTGGTTCATTACATCCACATTTTGATATGTTTGTTATTTGTATCAGAATTTGAATGTTAGGGAATACAATGTTTTGTCTGTAGCATATAATAATATTTTTAGTTTATTTTTTAGTCCCATTTAGGACACATCATTGTTTGTTGTACTCTCAATTAGGTTGGTTGTCACCTAGGGAAAGAATTAATTATTTCTCTGGTTGTTTGCTTTATAAGTCTCTTTTTTCTTCTAATTTTCCATTGGTAGATATGGTTGTAGTTCATCAGTCCCTCCCCAAATTGAGATCTGCTAATGGGATCTTATTGAATCTCCTGTTTTTTAAGACTCAGAATGGTTTGAGGTCTTTCTCTATCACAGCCCCATCCCTTTGGAATGCCTTACCTCCCGCTCTTCACCAAACTATGTCTCTTGATTGTTTTAAGAATAAGCTTAAGTTATTTTTGTTGAGTAAGTCTAAATGTGATTGTTAGATGTGAGTAATTGTTTGTTATTAATGTTGTTTGTAGTCTGTCCTGGGTCAGACCTGAAAAAGGACATTGTCCAGAGTCCCTACCCAGTTACCAAACTGATAAAAAAAAATGATATTTGATTGTTGAACTTAATTGCAAGGAGGTCACTCACAGTGTGTATATTTAACAGACTACATAAATAAACATAAACTTAAACACTAGATAGATAGATAGATAGATAGATAGATAGATAATGAGAGATATAGAGTATATGTTGCAAAAAACATTATTAATGCTCCAGTTAGGGTCAAAGCGACAAAAGTTGGGAAATTAGGCATTAGAGTTTCCAACCCTAACACGCCAGCCTCCCAAATCAGGCAGGAGAGCAGGTGTGGGGTGTCTGGGCTTCTCAAGTCTAACACTCACCCCATTCCATCTGTAAATAGGGTCATATGTGTAGACTTTATGAGAATGGAGTGAGTGTTAGGCTTGAGAAGCCCAAGGCACACCCCACACCTGCTCTTCTTCCTGGTTTGGGAGGGTGGGGTGTTAGGGTTGGAAACTCTAACACCTAATTTCCCAGCTTTTGTTGCTTTGACCCAAACTGGAGCATTAACAATGTTTTTTGCAACTTATTGCCTTACTTTGTGAAATAGTATAATAGTATCCTTATTTTACTGTGGTAACGCATATGCGTATAAACATTTAGCTGTGGAAGGGCAGAAAATTGTCAGCATAGGCATCTTATTACCCCACCTCATGTACCCAGTACAGAAAATGCTTGAATCCCTGCCAAAATGTAATTCTGTAAAACTGCAATGTCATTCTGCGCCACAGGTGCGAAAGCACATTTTGGCCAGGATTTGAAAAATGACAGCTGTGACATACACGAGGTGGGTTAATAAGGCTATGTTTAAAATCTGGGGTCAAAATGTTTAAAATTAACAAAGTTTCCAGTGTATGTAGCAAAACTGCAATGAATGGTCATAACTTTGGCATTTTACGTATTTTGACCCCAAATTTGCAACACAGCTTTCTTATGACCCCACCTCCTGAACAAGGGCTAAAAAAGTTCTAAACCCCACCTGAAAGAGTTACTGAGAAATCACCTTTCAGTTGGGAGTTTCATAATGACAGTCCAGTTGTTCATGAGGTGGGGTCCCCGAAAAGGCCATGTTGAAAATTTAGGGTAAAAATCTCAAAAAATGGCTATGTTATGCATAAAAGTTGACCCCCCCCCATTGAAATACATTGAACTACATTTACCTTAGTTTCTCATATTGCAGTTGCCAGTTACAGCAGCAAGATGTGTCTTCAATCAGAAAGTGAGTCTTGAACCTGGAACCTGTTCAGTTGAGTGAGGGTATGTGGGGTGTACTGGGGGTGTGTGGATTGGTGGGTTTTGAGTGGGAGGTGGGAGGTGGGAGGGGGGCTAATCGATGAGGGATTTTTTTACAGGTAAAAAAAATTGGAGGCCATTTTCTTTATTTCAGGTTTTTTTCTGTAATGAGAGGTTGGGGGGTGTCACTAGACATCAGGGAATAAATAACTGGCAACAGGGACAGTGAATGGTGGGCAGAGTGTGCCACTAGACACCAGGGAATTAAATGCCAATAATGGGGATGGTGATCGGAGGGTGGGAGAATGCCACTAGACAGCAGGGGATAGGAAAAAATTATGGGGATGGTGATCAGTGGCTGGGATGGTGCCGCTAAACACCAGGGAACAAACAACCTAATGGGAATGGTGATTGGAGGGTGGGGGGGTTCCAATAGACACCACAGAATGAAATAAAATAATGGTGATGGCAATCTGCAGGTGAGGTGGGGCCACTAGACACCAGGGAATAAAACTGAAGTAAGGGGAATGATGATGAGAGGGTGGGGAGGGGGTGCCACTAGACTCCAGAGAATAAAATAATGGATATGGCAATTGGAGGGTGTGGGGTGCCACTAGACACCAGGGAATACTGCTGTTTTATTTAGGGGGACAGTGATTGGGGGTGTGGAGTGCCATTTGACACCAGGCAAAGGGGGACTCACAGGTCACACTGCATCCAGCAGCACAAGTTCATTTGCCTGTGTGCTGCCTGCCCTCCAGAGATGTGTACATGAATGTTACTTTGGAAGTGCAGAACTCTCTTGTCCCTGCACCTGCATTTGTGCCAAAACAGCAGATTTGTTCCTTCATTGTATGTCTTGTTAAACTTCCAGGGCCAGATATTCAAAGCTTTGCACCGGCAAAAACGTTTGCATGGGTTTAGCATGGATTAGCATGGGTCTGCTATATTCAAAAGGCTGAATAGTGCAGGCAAACAGCATTAGCACCAGGCAAACAATAATTATATGCAAGGGACAAAGTGAACATGAATACACGTGCAATGAGATATTCAGTGACTAGCGCTATGCTAAGTTGTTTAGCGCGACTTAACGCAACCCATAGCGTGGTACAAATTACCGCCCAGGAAAAGCTGGTCTTAACCCTGGGCAAACAGCTTTGCATGGCATTGTTGCTTTGTGTGGTGCTATCTTGGCATTAGCGTGGCTTGCGTGGCCCTAACATATGAGTATGACACTTAGAAACTGCCAGACATGAAGGACACATACTGCTCACTGATGGTATCACCATGATGCCATCAGCTGTCACAGGTCTCAGCCATGCACAGACAGTAAGGGGTGATTGGGCCCACGGAGGTCATCATGGTAGTGGGGCAATACAACACACACCTGCAGACCATATGTCTGTAGTGCCCAACAGATGCCAGCACACACAGGCAACACTGTGGGCATGGTGGCCATTGAGGGGAGGGTTTATGGGTGGCCAGACCTCACCACAGCCCAAGTGTAGCCACAAGACTGGGACACAGCACGTAGTGCACATGGGCCAGTAGTAGGAATACCCCACCGTCTGTGTGTCTGTCAGATCCCACGTGCCCCCCTGCCACATACAGTGCAACTGTACAGGTGCCACAGCACACACAGCCAGACATGTATATGTCACTGTGTGCATCCCATGCCACAGGTGCAGCATCTGTGGATCACACAACAGCACAACAGTATTGTCCACAGTCAGCAAACACCTGCACGTTGGACCTGTCACTGTGTACAGTGCAGTCAGCATCACTGCCCTACACATCATAGGCAGTGCTGTGTCCCTCACACTACTGGCCCCCTTGCTACTGTAGTGTCTGCTGTGCACTGTAGCATGCCCTACAGTGTGACAGTTGCATGCAGCACCACCACCACCTGTGCCTTTGCTGTCTTGTCCTCTGGGGTACAATATGTTATGCAATGCTGTACTGATTACATGTAGCCTGCAGCTATCAACATGCACTACCAGACTGACCTACAGGTGGAGCTGCAGTTGTACCTGGTCAGCCCCTGTACTTCCAGACTGACCTACAGGTGGCTCTGTGGGACCCTGCAGTAACGCTGGGCAAACTGCATGCAAATCAGGGCATAATGAGATATTAATCCAGTTGTTTGCCCAGAGACTACCTGACTAGGCTCATTTGCATGGCACTTTTGACTATGGCACATTTTAGCACCAGGCAAATGTGTTTGCACTGGGCTAATTGCTTAGCTCCTCACTAATGCCACGCTAATGTGTTAGCGCAGCGCTAACGGTAAGGGGAATATTATACAGTTTTGATCACTGTTCTTTCACATCTGCTGCTGCCTGCAGCTGTACTGAGTCCATGCATCTGCTGGCGCACACATTGGCCACATAGTTCATCTGTACCTGCCCTCACGTCGCTGTGTACTGTGTTGTTGTTGTTGTGGTTTGCACTTCCTGGTTGCTATATTCAGTGCTGTCTTATTCCAAGGCTACGTTTGTCCTGCACACCCAGCCCAGTTTGCATAGCCTTATTACCATGCTATATTTGGAAGCTGTTTGCCCTGGGCTATTCCTTTTGACTATAGCTTGCTTTGTGCTCCAGGCTATGTTTGCAAACCAGGCAGTGCTAATTTAGTCCGGGGCAAAGTTTTGAATATCTGGCCCCTAGTGTTATCCTATGGGAAATTGCATTTGTTATGTTTTATGCATTGTTTATATTGTCACTAAATCATTGGGAGGGATATGTGTTATCTTTGTAGAACTTGTTAACATCTTTGTTTTGATATACAGATTGTCCCTTAAGTCTACATATTGAGGAAATTATGATTTCTTAAAGTTCCAATATTATCCTATGGAATTTGCAGTTTTTAATTTTTATACTTTTTAATACAGCACCTAGATTTCTTTTGGGGAGGGTATGTGTTATTCTTGCAGTACTCATTATGACCTATGTTTTGATATATAGTGTGTTTGTTAAGTCAAATATTGAGGGAGTTATGGCTTCTTAAACTTCCAATGTCTTCCTATGGGAATTTGCATTTTTTAATGTTTGTGCTTTTTAATATGGCTTCTAGATATTTTTGGATTGATTACGTGTTATCCCTTCGGTACTCATGAAGACCTTTTGATGAATATATACACTGTCCCTGAAGTCAAAATATTGCGGTAGTTATGGCTTATTGAAGTTCAAATGTGTAAAAAAACTAAGTCCAAAATCTTTTTTCATATGAATGAGTCCTTTTTCATATCAAATGACAAAAAAAAAGCATACAAGAAAGGATCCCTTTAAATGAAAGAATAAAAAAATATTTTTCCATATGAAGGGATCCTTTTTCACATGAACAAAAACAGCATACAAAAAAGGGTCCCTTTAAACAAAAAAAGCAGCAGGGAAAAAACTAAGTCCAAAAGTGGGGAAATGAGACGTTAGAGATGGCATATCTATGGAACCACTTAACTTTCCAACACCTAAAACAGCATAATTTACATCTCTAGGGCATCCCCTTAATACGCTGAAAACTGCAAGTCAAAAGTCCAAACTGTTGATTTACAATGCAGTGGGAAAGTTTTTAAAAGTTTAGAAATTCCTAGTTCGTGAGGTAGCAAACTCCCGACCGTCAGATCAAACCCCGTTCGCTAGATGTCAAAATCGCTGTCTGTGAGAAATCCTTTGCCATCAGATTTTGGTCATCTGGTCCCTAAGTGATGGTCAAGGATTTTGTTACCTTGCATAAGAGGATTGGGTGGTGGACTAGGATTTTGACAGCTCGCAGACTGCAATTTTGTCATCTCATAAAAGAGGATTAAAAAAAAAACAATCCCCTTTCTCGAGCTGACAAAATCCCAGTCTGTCACCCGATCCTCTTTCACAAGATAGTAAAATCCTTGTCAGTCAACCTAATCCTCATCCGTGAGAAGGGACATCTGGTCCCTAGGTGATGGCCAAAGTTTTGCTACCTAAGCGAAAAGAGGATTGATACAATTCAGGATTTTGTCAGCTTCGCGAAAGAGAATGGTAAGCGAAGGACAAATAATTTTTTAATTTGAAATGGACATTTTTTGGACAAAACAAAGCAAACCAAAGGTATAGGTTTGTAGAGGGCATCACCCTAAACAAAACCCCATACCTTATACAAGAAGAGGTCACCCATGTAAGAAGCTACGACATTTTGTTTGGGAAAAAAAATGAAAACAAGATGGCAGCTCATGGACAAGGAATTTTTCTGACAGGACAGGGATTTTTTAAAATCCTCATTCACGAGCAGACAAAATCCTTGACCATGAGCCCAGTCCTCTTTCGCAAAACATACATATAAATCTTGGAGTGAACCGAGCATGCTCAGAACCCAATAATTACAAATTAAATAACTTTGAAATGGATTAATATTTTTTTAACTAAACCAAGATTGTTCTTTGACCCAAACTCTTTCTATGTTCCAAATTTCAGACCACAACATCAAACAGTGTGGTTGCAGCGCCATGGGCAAAAAAGTGTCAAAAGTGGTGACAAATGTATTTCTCAGTGCTTTGCTGCACAAAAAACATAAGTCTGACCAAACGCAAATTGGAAAATTAAGCAATCTACCATACGAGACTGCGCATTCCAAATTTCTGAAACTCCATTGAATGGTTGCAAAGTTATTAATGCACAAAAATTGGGGTTTAACATTAAAGTGCCTACTCAACCCTAAATATAGGGGTGGCCATGCCTATAATATATATATATATATATATATATATATATATATATATATATATATATATATATATATATTTTGTAACATGGTAGTGCCATTATAGTTAGGGTTGAGTAATCACTTTAATGCAAAACCTCACATTTGCAGCTTTATAATTTTGCCACTTTGACAGATTTGCCTGACATTTTGCATGCACAGTCTGGTACCACAGATCTCTGATCTGGCAAGTTTTGTTATGGTCAGATGTACAGTTGTGGAGCTATAGAATGCCAAAAAACACGAAAAAATTACTTTTTGTGCATTTCTTTGCTCGCGCCCACAGCCCACGCAGTTTGCCCGTTTGGTTCAAAAACTTCAGGAAGATGCAGCCTTGGTCACTGATGTGCCTTTTGAATATTTGGTGAAAAATATTAAACTGTTAGCAAAAATCATGAAATTTTTGTCAGAAGCCATTTTTACTGTCACAAATGGCCCTTTTCCTTTCGTGATTCGGCCATCTTTGTTTCAGTTACTGACACAGAAAAATGCCTGGCGTTTAAAATTGGGACCCTCTAGATAAACACTGATTCTTGTGTTTACCTAGTCTGGTCCTGAGGATGCTAGCCATATCTTTTATGGGGGGTTAAACCCCCCCAGAAAGGAGTTTTTAATCTTTTGGGAAAAAATGCTTTCTCAAAATACTTTTGCAAATGCAAAGGTTTTGTGATTTTTTTTTGTGAAACTTTCGTGATTTGCGAAAGTATGTTCAAAATGACTGCAAATCTTTGCCAGCCTCCTGCAACAAAATGGTTTGGTCTTTTGGGCTAAAATTTGCAACGTGGCAAGCCCTGGTCCCACAGATGTGCCTTTTGGTGATGATAACATTGTGGCATCTGTGACGCCTTTCGGGACCCGTATTTCGAAAAGAGTTCGAGATACGGACTTTTTGTTGCAAAAATTTTTACTAAGTGCAGAAGTAGACTGGAAAGCCATAAATAACATGAAATTTGTTTTTTTCTACCTTGTACAGTTCTTGAGATATTTGCAATTTACTGTTCCAATTGCTCATTTTCGTGTCTGAGGCAAACTATTACACCCACAGAGTTAGCATTCACAGCTCTATTTGCTGCCCCATCTCAGACACAATGTGAGATATGGATTTGATTGACTGTATGTTGCAAGAACTACTCACTCTCATGATTACAAACACATTTGAATTTTTTACTAGCTGCTACGGTTTCCCAGATATGGGCAAATTAGTGTTACTGGGCTTCCTTAGCCTATTTGGCTGCTGTATGGCTCCGTGCTTATGTGTAAGTGGGCACTCAGGGCCCGGATGGCCTGCACTCCCACAAGCACATATCATTACACAGAAATGGGCAGCTTGGTGAGGCCCCATGCTCCCACCAACACATATCATTTATTATTTATATTACACTTTCTCAAAAAGAAGGGAAATTCATTGCAAAAAACTCAATTAATGCATCAGTTAGAGTTGTTTCCACAGAGACAAAAGTAGGAAATGCGATGTTAGGGTTACCACCCCACCCCCATGCCCCATCCTCAAACCCCTAACTCCACATTACCCCCCCCACCCCCCCACACACACACATGCAAGACAAGATTATAAGACACTATACCAGTCAGTCACATCTGTAAGCACAATAATCACAACACTCTACTCCTTTCACATACACTATGTTATGAAAAACAAATTCAGTATGATCAACTCTATATTACCAGCACTGTATAATTACACAGTATAACTGGCATATTTTTCTCTTAAACTGAAACTTAGTGTGCACAATCTTTCTAAATATTGATTTTTATGTGTCAGAATTCAACGATTGGCTCCCTACAGATATCGCTGTTACCACATAGGTATGTGTTAGCAGGACAGACACAGCTGACACATACATAGTACTTTTCACATACTGCTCAGATATGACACTAGCACCATCACATGTTGTAATATTGCTGCGTTAATTTGAAATACTTATTAGCAACATGTTATGATTAGCTTTGGATGTTACAACTGTTGCTGTCACATATTGCTTGTACATTATACTACAAAACATTACCTTTATTATTATTACCATTTGTTAATAGAACTGACACACTCTATCAGAAAAAAATATGCAAACATCCACTGACTGTTGCTAGGGTTATCCAAACTTTTGTTTCCAATACAGCTATCTATAGATAAATAAAAATAAAATGTTATTTATTTATTTATTTATTAGGTCTAGGATTACAATACCTTTGAGCCAGGGCTCTTTTACAAAGGTTCCATGTCGGGTTACAATTCAATACATAAGACATGTAAGTCAAATTACAAATTCAATACGTAGGACAAGGTTACAAAGTGTAAGCTAAACAGAGTTACAAAGCATCTGAGAAACAAAACAAGTTTTGGAGGCTAGGTTACAAGGAGATAGTGGATGAGGTGCAGAGAGGGTAGAGGACAAGAGGTAGGAAGAGTAGAGGGGCGGAGAGCTATAGAGGAGGAGGAGTACAGCCAGAGGCATTGTTGTAGACATAACATGGGGAAGTGCATGCTGAGGGGTATTCAAGTGCTAAATGGAGAAGGAACTGCATAAGGTTAGGGAAATATTCATGGGGTCAGCTAGTGGAGGCAGTCACAGGAGCTAGAGGCAGTGAGAGAGAGGTGTAGCCTTGACATAAATGCACCAAGGGTAGGTGTGGAGGAGATGTAACTGTTTAACCATTTAGCCAGCTGGGCACCCTGTAGGCAAAAGATCTTTGACCTTGTGAGGTACAACAATGTGGAACCTGCAGGAGCTGTGATTCAGACCCCCTGGTTGAAAGGGGGTTATTGCAAGGGTGCAGGAGTGCACACACTCCAGGGGGTGTAAGGCCCATAGTTATTTTCTTCATCATGGTGCAGGTTAGGTACTTTATCTGATTGGTGAGTTGCAGCCATCTAGTTTGTGAATAGAGGTCGCATGTATGTGTGAGGTGGTGGGATCCAGTGAGAAGTCAGTAGGCCTTATTGAGGGAGGTGGTTATGCGTTTAATAGTGGTAGCCGGGGCAGAGCCATAGATGATAAGCCCATAGTCAATAATGGAGACAACAGAGCTCTGAACGGCAACAGTCAGGGCTTCTGGAGTAAGATGTTGCCTATGCCAGAAGAGAATGCCAAGGCGAGTATTTGCTGCTTTGTCTACAGAGTCAATGTGGGCACTGTAAGTTAGATGAGGGTCTAGAGTGATCCCAAGGTACTTAAAGGCTTGAACCTGTTCCAGGGTGACTCCATGACTGGTTTTGATGGATAGTGGTGCAGCTTATGCTTGTTATGAGAGCTGCTGAACATCATAGAGTTTGTTTTATTATTAGTGAGGACCAGATAGTGATATGAGAACCAATTTTCAGCAGATGTGAAGCCAAGCTGAAGGTTGTCTTGTAGAGGCTTAGGATCCTTGTGGGAAGCAAGAATTACAGCATCATCTGCATAGAGGATGATTGTTTCAGAGCAAGAATTTGGAAGGGAGTTCAGGAACAAGCTGAATAGTAATGAGCCCAGAATGGATCCCAAGGGGACACCTGAGTGAACAGGCCTGGCATCAGAGTGGACATCTGAAATTTTTACTCTTTGAGACCGGTTCTCCAAGTAGCTTTTGAACCAGGCAGTTGAGTCGGGAGACAGCCCATCTTTCAGAAGTTGCACAAGCAGTAGGCAATGATGGACAGTGTCAAATGCCTTAGTCAGATTGATAAAGACGGACCCAATTAACTGACCATTGTCCAGTGAGCTGTGAAGAATGCCAGAGAATTCCAGTAGGGCAGGATGAGGTGCTATGTCTTTTCCTGAAGCCATGTTGTTGCGAGCACAGGATATTGTATTTGTCCAGGAAATCTGTGAGCGGATCTGCTGCAATACGTTCAAGGGCCTTGGAGAGGGGTGGCAATATAGACATCAGATGGTAGTTTCCATGAGTGGCCCTGTCACCACTTTCATGGATGGGATAACCGTGGCAGATTTCCATTCATCAGGGAACTGGCTGAGCCTAAGTGAGAGGCTGAAAATATATGTCAGTGGTTGTAACACCTCATGAAGGGTGAGGGACAGCAGTTTAAGGTTAAGTGTATCACTACTGGATCTGGATTTGATGATGGCTTTGGTAATGCATTTGCGGGCATCATAGATCTTGACTGCTTTGAAGTAAAAAGGCGAGTGGCGAGAGGAGGAGAAGGAGGAGTCATTGGGGGGAGTGGGAGAGTCATAGTCCTTGAAAAAGTCAGAAGAGAGGTCACTGCTGAGATCGGTGAATGCAGTGTTGAAGGTATTTGCTATGATTTTAGGGTCAAGCTTAGTAGACTCATTTATCATGAGCAAGGTAGGGGAGGTTTTGGGCTGCTTCCCAGTGACCTCTTTAATATTGTTCCAAAATGCCCTCCTGTTACCCCAGGTATCCGTGAGAGCATTCTTGAAATAGGTAGATTTCTTTTGCCGGATAGATTTGGTACAGTCATTCTGTATATGTTTACAGTTTTGGATGTCAGTCTCTTTACCAGTGGTTCTGGCCAGATCCCAGAGGCAGTCTCTAGATTTTAGTTGATGTAAGAGATCGTCTGAGAGATAGGGATTGCAAAGGGCTTTGACTTTGTGCTTTTAAAAGGAGCATAGGAGTCACAGGCTGCATTGAAAGTGTTGATGAAGTAATCCAACGCAGTATTTACAGTACATCTGTTGCTTTGTAGATAGGGACCAGTCTTGGAGGTTGAGGCATGTTTTGATGTGTGACAACTGCCCACGTGGTAGGATTCTACTAGTGATGATATTAGAAGGAGGCTTGCAGAATTTGTTTGACCATTCACAGGTGACAGGGGAATGGTCGCTAAGAGAGTCAGGGAGGACTGAGATATTTGTGATGAGAGTTGGGTGGCTGGTAAGAATCCAATCAAGGAGGGCGCTGGTGCCAGATTTGTAGTTTTTCCTGGTTGGAGAGACAACCATCTGGGTGAGATTGGCCGATGAGATGGCATCCTTATGGACCCCTGCATCAGACGTGAGCCAGTTTATTTTAAAGTCTCCAAGCAGAATCATTTCAGAGTCAGGAGGTTGGGACCTGGTGAATTCCAAGACAGCGTTAAGGCCATTCCCTTGTTCTTTCGGGGCATATACACTAAGGCACCTGTGAGGGATTTGTTATGGGCACCTAATAAGATTCTGATAGGGAGAATCTGCGCAGCAGTGGCTGGGGGGGTAGTGATGGGGTGACCCAGTAGCGAATCTTCAAGGTAAATTGCACATGCACCACCTCTTTTGGACTTCCTGTCTAGCCTGAAAGCATTGTAGCCTGGAAGAGTATAGCCAGGTCAGAGATTTTGGGTGTAAGCCAGGTTTCTACAACTGCCAGGATATCTGGGCTGTGCTGATTGTTTGTTTGTTTGTTTGTTTAAAATTTTATTTTTATACAGGTTAATCTGATTGGGGAAAATCCCCATTTACAACAGATACCTGTGGCATTTACAACAGATACCTGTGGCATTTACAATAGACAGACAATACAAAATAAAACAAAATTCAAAATCACATTTACCTAAAAACAATTACAACAAACATTTAAGTAAGAATACAATTCCAGTTTAAAAATACGCAGATCAGAAATTTCAGTCATATGTCGAGGTAACTTGTTCCATATCCCCGCTAAACTGTTCTGTAACACCATACCCCCCATACGATTCATAATTTGTATCATAGGCAACTTTTTAGTAGTCCTCCTAAGAATGTCTGAATATATGGAATCAGAATTATGACATATCAAATTTCGTAAAGGATGCACTTTTAAATATATCAAACCGTGACATATAGTAAGCCAAATATATTCCTTAGTGCTATTGGATCTAACCAGCCAAGTTCTGATAATTACACAATGATGGACTCGAGGGTCCATTATTTAAGATATATTTCCCCAATCTATAATAAGTCTGGTCCAGTTTGTGTAAATATTTTTATAGAGGAATATATAATGATAAACCATAGTCTAGTACAGGCAACAACAATTGTTTTACTAATCTGATCTTAACATCCCTAGTCAAACATCCTGACACTCTTCTTAATGCCCCCAGTCTTTGATTGACTTTTTTTATTTGTGACAAAATATGATCTGAAAAAGAAAAGCGATAATCAATCAAAACTCCCAAATATTTATAAATATTAACCCCTTGTACTTTATTCCCATCCAAAAAACTAATATTGAAGTCAGTTATTTCATTCTTAGGTTTAGGTCCTACTGAAAAAATCATACTCTGAGTCTTCCCAGTACTTATCAAAAGTCCGGAATTTCTTATCCAAGTTTCAGCATTGGAGAAGTCTGTCTGGAGTCGCTGCCTCAGTTCCCAGGATCTTTAGCAGATGCTACTAATACTATATCATCTGCATAAAGTCTGACATCAGAACCAACTACATAAGCAGGAGATCATTAATGTAAGAGATTAAATAACATGAAGGCTCAAAATTGACCCTGAGGTACACCAATGGTTCAAGTCCAGGAGATCAGAAGCGTCCCCACAGACCACCCTTTGTTTTCGATTAGTTAAGTAGGATCTAAACCACTGTAATGAATTATGATATATCCCTAAGTTTTGCAATCTAGACAGTAATGTTTCATGATGAACTAGGTCAAAAGCTTTACTTAGGTCCACGAACACTGCCCCAGTTTGGTTTCCCTGGTTCAATGATGTTGCCACCAGGTTACCAAAATCAAGTAGGGCAGTGTTCGTGGACCTAATTGGTAAAGATTTGTAGGGCATCCAAGTTGGGAGTAGACTACAGATGTTGAGAGATGCTATGGAGAGTGCTCCTGAGGGTTTTTCCTGGTAGATAGAGCTGGAGGTGATTGGGCCAGGGTTAGGATGGAGGAGGAGCACATGCTTCAGGGTGCACCAGCATAAGTCCCTGAGTGTGAGTCTACATGCTTGTTTTTTGCAGGAACTTATATTAGGTTGGTGGCAATGATCCCAGAGTGATGGCATGTGAGAGAGTGATGAGAGTGTCCAGGGCCTATGTACAGTGGTAGGCGGAGACTGCCATCCATTTGCAGAGGGGAGCACCTGGGGGGGGCAAGCTCATGATGGAGAGTACCTGAGTGATGATAGGCAGTGCCAAGTAGGATGCTGAGGGGGAGAGGGGAAGCAAGCTCCAAGGAGGAAGAAAAGTGGAAAGAGGGATGACAGTAAGAGAAACAGAAACTGCAGTGCATGGAGGTACAACATGATGAGGATTGTATTGTATCGTATTGGGTAAGTGTGCTTACAACTGGGCCCTCTAATGGCTAAAATATATAATCTGCTAATGGAAAAGTCAGTAAAAAAACCAAAACAAACTTTAAACTGAAGAAATTTAGCATTGAGTATTAAAACAGACCAGATATCAGAGGCAATACTGGATTGGGGGAAAAAAGGTTAAATAAACTAGCCGATGGTAGTGACATAGTCCAGTCAGGAGGACTTTGGAAATGCCTGGCAGGATGAGGAACCAAACACGGAGCTCGTGTTCCACAGACAGACAATAAGAACTGTCCCAAGATAAAGGCAATTGTCCTTAGAAAATTTACAGAGACAGCCATGCAGCCTTGAGTTCCCAGAATGCTGTCCAGGCCGTACCTGCTAGCAAAGGCTCGGGGAGTGTGGCAGCAGGCTTTTCTTACCGTGGAGGTGTGTAGACCTCTGTCTGAGGCGCTGTTTGCCCAAAGGGCTTTGAGGATGCCTGCTAGCAAGGACTTGAGGAGTGTGGCAGCAGGCTCTTCTCACTGTGGATTCATGTAGACCCCTATCTGAGGCGTTGTTAGCCCATAGGGCTTTGAGGATGCCTGCTAGCAAGGACTTGGGGAGTGTGGCAGCAGGCTCTTCTCACTGTGGATTCATGTAGACCCCTATCTGAGGCGTTGTTAGCCCATAGGGCTTTGAGGATGCCTGATAGCAAGGTCTCGGGGAGTGTGGCAGCAGGCTCTTCTTGCATATTGTGTGTTTCATCATTTCTTAACAATTGAAATATAGGCATCTGCTTAAATCTTGTTATTGATGTTTCTAACAAAAAATGCTTAGTGTGGGCCATCTCCCCTGATTGCCCAGCATGCATGTATACCCTCAAAGCACTCTGATGGCAGCAGAACTCATAGAGTTGCTGGACCACATGATGGATGTGTCTTGTACTGCTTGTGTGTGTGTGTGTGTGTGTGGGGGGGAGGGGTATGAGGAGTTAGGTGTGTGAGGATGGGGGCATGGAGGTGGGGTGGTAACCCTAACACCACATTTCCACACTGTTGTTGCTGTGGAAATAACCCTAACTGATGCATTAACAGAGTTTTTTTGCAGTGATCTATCTATCTATCCATCTATCTATCATACTGGTGTGGTCATGCCAATATAGTTAGGGTTGAGTAGAGCACTTTAATGTTAAACCCCAAATTTTGCACCTTAATAGCTTTGCAACTGTTAAATGGTTTTGCATGAAATCTGGAATACACAGTCTCGTATGACAAATCTCTTGAACTGCCAAGTTACATTTTCATCGGACTTGCAGTTTGTGTGCAACGAAGCACCATTGTTTTGCTGTTTTATGCCCATCGCACTTTGGCCACACTGTTTGGTATTTTGGTCTGAAATTGTCAGGGTAGAAAGAGGTTTGGTCAAAGAACAATCCAGCTTTAGTTTGGTGAAAAAATATTAATCCATTCCAAAGTTATTTACTTTTTAATTTTCAGGTTCTGAGCATGCTCAGTTCAGTCTAAGATTCATATGTATGTTTTGCAACAGGGGATTGGGCTTGTGATCAAGGATTTCATCACCTTGCAAAAGGGGTTTATAAAATCTCTGTTCATGAGAAAAAATTCTCCTTTTGCAAGCTGCCATCTTTTTTTCATTTTTTCCCTCCAAACAAAATGCTGTAGTTTGCCGCACGGCTCACTTTGTTTGCAAATAAAGCATGGGTTTTGTTCAGGGTGACACCCTCTACAAACCCATGCCTTTGGTTTCCTTCATTCTGGCCAAAACAATGGCTGCTTTAAACTTTGAAATTCTTTGTTCATGACTCACTTCTGATCCTCTTTCACAAGCTGACAAAATCTCTTTTTGTGAGCCAATCCCCTTTCGTGAGGCAACAAAATCCTTGATCGTGACTAAGGGAACAGATGGCTCCATCTCATGAACAAAAATTGGCTCACGAAAGAAGATTTTGTCAGTTCGTGAAAGGGGATTGGCTTGAGAAAGGGGATTTTATCAGCTTGTGAAAGGGGATTGGTTTTTTAGATCCCCTTTCGTGAGCTGACAAAATCCTTGATTGTCATTTCCCGACCATATGGCCCTTCTCACAAACAAGGATTGGCCCGTGAAAGGGGATTTTGACACCTCAGGAAAGGTGATTGACTCACAAAAGAGGACTTTGACAGCTCATGAAGGGGGATTGGTTTTTTAAATCTTCTTTCGTGAGCTGTCAAAATTCCCTTTCATGAGCGAATCCCCTTTTGCAAGCTGACAAAATCCTTGACTGTGACTTCCAGACCAGATTGCCAAAATCTGATGATCAAGGAGTTCTTGTGAACAGAGATTTTGACAGCTTGCGAATGGGGATTGATCTCATAAATAGGGATTTTGTCACCTCACGAACTAGAAATTAGAAATGTTGTCGGTGCACTGTAAATAAACAGCTTGGTCTTTTGGTTTGAAATTTGCAGGGTATAAAGGGGGTGTCCCAGAGATGGGCATTATGCTGTTTAGGTGTAAAAAAGTTAATTGAATCCATAGTTATGCCATCACGAATTTGAGATTTTTCCCATAGGATAACATTGTGGTGCCCACTGTGACTTTTTGTGTCTGTATTTCGGAAACATAGGTTACATAGATTACATAGGTTAATCAGAGCAGAGAAGACCGAAGTCCATGATGCTCGCCTAAGTATTACACTCCATACCCATGGATCCATCTAAAAGTTAGGTGCTTATTCAATCTTGACTTAAATTCGGTCATACTTTCACTTATCACTACCTCCACTGGTTGGCCATTCCATATCTTGGCAATTCTAACAGAGAACCATTGCTACCTTTTATTTACATGGAATATTTCCCCTGCTATTTGACATTGGTGAGCTCTAGTGTAGTAGATGTGAGATACAGATTTTTCGCTACCTGCTCCTTAGTCCACCTTGGTTGACTAAGCATACGTGGAGGTTTTGAAGTCATGATTGCAACTGCAGTGGAATTTTTTTCATAGCTTGTATGGTTACTATGATATTGGCAAATTAGTGTTAAAAGGCTTCCTTTTCAGCCCTATAGGGCTACTGTATGGCTGCATTGTTATGTGTAAGTGGGAGCGCAGGGTCTAGAGGGCCTACACTCCCACAGATGCATATCATTATTAACAAATGGGCAGCATGGTGGGAGTGTGGGGCCTGGAGGGCCTGCTCTCCTACCAACACATATCACTTACCAGTAACATTACACTTTCTCAAAAAGTAAGAAAATTAATTGCAAAAACCTTTGTTAATGCATCAGTTAGGGTTGAAGCAACAAAAGTAGGGAAATGAGACATTAGGGGTTGAGCTAACCCTCCACCTCACCCATACACCCCCCACTACCAACAGGCATCGGGTGTGCTGAGGTCATTAGGCCTAATCCTCACCCCCATTCTCCCATGCTGTACCATGTCAGCCTCTTTACACATGGAATGGGGTGAGAGTTGGGCCTAATAATCCCATGGCACACCTCAATGCCTGTTGGTGTGTGGAGAATGGGGCATAGGGTGGTAGTGTGGGTGATAGGGGCTCAACCCTAACATCTCATTTCCTATTTTTCACGCCAACCCTAACTGATGCATTAATGAAGTTTTTTGTAATGTATATATATATATATATATATATATATACACACACAATATATATATCTATATATATATATATATTATATATATATATAGAGAGATATACTATCTATCTATCTATCTATCTATATATATATATATATATATATATATATATATTCCAAGCAAATTTAATGCATCAGTTAGGTTCTTCAACAGTGAAAAAAGTAAGAAATTCGATTTTAGGGTACCACCTTGACTCCACCCCACTGCCCCACCAACAGGCATCGGGGTGTGCATTTGGGGTCATCAGCCCTAACTCTCAACTCATCCCATGTTTTAAACAAGCTGAGGGGCAGTGTAGGAGAATGGGGTGAGAGTTAGAGCTGATGACTCCCAATGCACACCACAATGCCTGTTGGTGAGGGTGGGGTAGGGGTAGGGGTGGGAACCCTAAAATCAAATTTTCACTTTTTCACTGTGAAGAACCCTAACTGATGCATACGTTTTTGCATAGAATTTCCTTACTTTTTAAGAAAGAATAGAAAAGTAGAAAGTTGCGCAAGTTGGTGGAAGTGCTGGGCCCCACCCACCAACTTGTAAGTGCTGGGCCACATTACACACCCAATGACTAAAAACTACATTGACAACAGCAAGGGCAGCCACCAAACAAATGTCAATCTAGTAGAACAATAGAAAACGCTGTCCACAAAATTGAAACTGAATCACACAATATCTCCCCAAAAAATATATTGTCCGACACATAAACACCGCTATTAACATCTACAGGACATGCCATCAACACCCTCCAAATTTCAAGTAAAAAGACCAAACCGTGTCCAAGATATAACATGTCAGAATTTGAAATTTTCATTTGTCAGAGTGGCACAGTTCCACACCTGTTGACATTTAACTCGCTGCTGACTGGAACTACATCCATGACACTAAGGCTAGGGACCCTATCAATTTCAAGCCACCAGCACAATCCAAAACACAGTCCATAACACGTAAAATGTGTCACACAATATCTCCACAAAAAAAATTTCTCTGACACATAAACACAATAATTCACATCTGCAGGACATGCCGTAAACACCCTCCAAATTTTCAAGTAAAAAGACCAAACTGTTTCCAAGATATTCAATGTTAAAGATGTGAAAAATGTCCCTATCTATTCCTTTATAAAAAATCTAGCCATCTTGTCACCCTCCCCCTCGCGATCAAAGATGGTGATCAAAGAATCTCATGAGCAAAGAATTTGCAGGCTCACAAAGAATAAAAAATGCAATAAATCAAAAAATTTAAGTAATTGTGGTACACCACTACCATGGTTCAACAGAACAAAGCCCCCTGAGCAAAACTCACCCTCATTTGACTTCCTAGGGCACCCCTTGGCTGAGAAAATAGATTTTTTAATCTGGCCATCTCGTCCCTTGCTTCCGATGCACGATTGCGATCAAAGAATCTCGCGATCAAAGAATTTGAAGACTTACGATCAAAGAATTTGCAGTGTCACAACCAAAGAATAAAAACTGTTGTAATTTTAAAAATTCAAAGAATTGCAGTAAAACAACACCATGGTTCATCAGAACGAAGCCCCCTGAGTAGAACCCACCCTCATTTGTCTTCCTAGGACACCCCTGGGCTGAGAAAATTGATTTTTTTATCTGCCCATCTCTTCCCTCACTCGTGATGCACGATCGCGATCAAAGAATCTTGGTGATCAAAGAATTTGCAAGCTCATGATTAAAGAAATTGCATGCTTGAACAAAGAGCAAGGGATGAGATGGCCAGATTCAAAAAACAATTTTCTCAGCCCAGGGGTGCCCTATGAAATCAAATGAGGGTGGGTTTTGCTCAGGGGGTTTCTTTCTGCCTGATCTGAATAAAATCAATAATGTTTTCGATATCCCTGGTAGTCTAGCGGCCCCCCCATGTTCATAAAAAAATAATGTTCTGCATATCTCTGGTAGTCTAACAGCCTCTCCAATTGTGTATCCAATAAATAATGTTTTGTATAATCCTGGTGATCTAGCAGACCCCCCCATCTGTATACCATTTGTGTTTTTTTTACCGTTTGTGTTACCATTTGTGCTTCCGTTTATGTTTGCGCTTGTCTTTACAGTACTGTTTGCGTTACTGTTTCCATTTGAGCTTGCAATTGCGTTTGTGTTACACTTTGCGTTACTTTTTCCTTTTGTGTCATTGTTGGCATTACCATTACCATTTGCATGTCCGTTTGTGTTACCATAGCAATTTGCATTTTCATTACTGTTTGAGTAATCATTTGTGTTTGCATTTACGTTTGCACTTGTGTTTACGTAACCGGTTGCATAACCATTTTTGGTTGCGTTTGCACTTGCATTTCCATTACCATTTGTGTTAGCGATTCATTTTGCGTCACTGTTGGCGTTACCGTTTATGTTTCTGTTTACATTACCATTTGCCTTTCCATTACCATTAGTGTGACTGTTACCATAACCATTTGCGTTAACATTTGCGCTTGCGTTTCCATTAATGTTTGTCTTTCTGTTTCTGCTTGTGTCATTATCGTTACTGTTTGCATTTCTGCTTGTGTTACCATTTGCGCTTCCGTTTTCGTTATCATTAACGTTTGCTTTTTCATTACCGATTGCGTTTCCGTTTGCGCTTGCGTTTCTGTTACCATTTGAGTTATTGTTTCCATTTGCATCACCGTTGGCATTACTGTTTGTGTTTGCACTTAAACATCACATTCTTCGTGTGATTACAACTTTACAACTGTTGAACGGACTTGTGTGACATTTGTTAATACTGGGTTTACTATGGTACTTATGTGCATTTACCAATTTTCATTTGACATCTGCATACGTTTTTTGCAAAATGAAGTGCCAAAAATGTATTTTTCATCACTTGTGCACAGTTTTATGCTTGCGCTGCTCTGCAACCATTGAAGAGATTTGGTTTAGGTTTGGTATGCATGGAGTGGGATGGTGCATCTATTTATTTATTTACCTATTTCTATTTCACAGGTACATACAGTTTATGTGCAGTGAACTGCAAAAAATGTAGTATTTGCTATTTTTTGCACTGTCTTGCATGATGCATAGCGCAGCCACTGTGTGGTTTATTAGTCTGAAACTTGACACGTAGAAAGCCCTTTATTCTAGGAAGATGACGATTTTTGTTTGGTGAATATATTTTGTTCTGTTCCAGAGTTATAAGTGATTAAAGTTGTCCCCACTTCACGGTCAGAGATTTTTTCGGCCAAGAGTTCTGACATTTTTACCAGATTTTTTGCCGCGAGTTCCATTATTTTGTGGTGAAAGACTTCTTACAGGTGCACAAACTTTCAAATTGAATATCTCTGGAATGGTTTGGTCTTTTTACATGAAATTTGGAGGGTGTTGAGTGGATGTCCTGGAGATGCGAATTATGCTGTTTACATGTTGGAAAAATAATGTGCTGTGGGAGATACTGCGTGACACAGTTAAAGTTTTGTGCATATTGTTATGCATGGTGCTAGTGGCTTTGAATTTATACCATAGGTAGCCCTAGTGGTATGGAAGTGCCTTGCAGTGGTTTGGTGTGTAAAACTTCAAGAGGTGTGGAATTATGCCACTCCGACAAATGAAAATTTGGTTTGTTTCACTTCAATAACTTTTGAACCGTGTATCGATTTTCCTACCATTTAGAATGTAGAAAGATTTATACTAGATCTTTGACTGTGACAATTTTCGGGTTACTGGCTTTTACAGCTGCTGAATTATGGCTGCACAGTTGTTTGCTCTTGGCACTGTGCAACTGTTGAATGGATGTTCACACAATTTTGGACACATGGTGTACTATGGTACATGTCTTCTTTTATCAATTTTTGGTTCCATTGGACATATGGTTCTTGTGTAGCGAAGTGGCAAAAATGATCTTTTTGGCACTCCTTCACAGTTTTCCCGGTGTGATGCTGTGTAATTGTTGAACAGATTCAGATAACATTTGTTATACATGTTCTGATATGGTACATGTCTTCATTTGCCAATTTTCCTTTCAGTCGGACATACAGTTTTTGCACAGTGAAGTGACAAAAATTCAGTTCATGCTAATTTTGCTCAATGTGTTGCCTGTGGTGCTGTGCAGCCATTGTGTGGTTGATTTGTCTGACACTTGGGACAAGAGAGACCTTTCTTCAAGGAACATGGCATTTTTTGTTTGGTGAAAACATCTTGTTCCATTTCAGAGTTATTGCCATTTGAAATGGTCCCCCCTCGTGGTTAAAGATTTTTCAGCTGAGAGTTCCACCATTTTACCACATTTTCGCCCACGAGTTCCACCATTTTATGGTGGAAGACTTCTTAAAAGTGTACAAACTTTAAAATTTAATATCTCTGGAATGGTTTGGTCTGTTAACATAAAATGTGGAGGGTGCTGAGTGGATGTACTGGAGATGTGAATTGTGCTGTTTACATGTTGGGAAGGTAGTTCCCTGCAGAGATACTGCGTGATGCAATAAACATTTTGCGCATAGCATTATTCATGGTGCTAGTGGCTTGAAATTTATAGCATAGGTAGCCCTAGTGGTATGGAGGGGACTTTCAGTGGTTTGGTTCACATTAGCCTTTGTGTCGCTATCTTGGAAATGAAGCGAGATACAGACTTTTCGCTACTATTGGATCACATCGCCTTTGTGCCCTTATCTCGGAAACAAAGTGAGATACAGCCTTTTTGCTACCATTGGCTCAGATCACCTTTGTGCCATTATCTTAGAAATGAAGCAAGATGCAGACTTTTGCTACTGTTGGCTCACATCATCTTTGTGCTGTGATCTTGGAAATGAAGCGAGATACAGACTTTTTGCTACTGTTGGCTCACATCACCTTTCTGCCATTATCTCAGAAATGAAGTGAGATACAGACTTTTTGTTACTGTTGCCTTACATCAGCTTACTGTTACCATTTCTGTTTGCGTTACCATTTGCGTTTATGTTTGCGTTTCCCTCACCATTTGCATTACGGTTTGTGCTTGCATTTCCATTACCATTTGTGTTTCTATTTATGTTTGCATCACTGTTACTGTTACAGTTAGCGTTTACAGTTACATTACTGTTACCATTACCGTTGCGTTTTGCATTTTCATTTGTGTCACTGTTACGTTATCGTTTGCGTTTGCAATACCATTTGCATTACCACTTGCATTTGCGTTTCTGTTTGCATTACCATAACAGTTACCGCTTGTGTTTGCATTCACATTTATGTTGGTGTTATAGTTACCATTAGAGTTTGCGTTTCACTCACCGTTATTGTTACTGTTAGTGTTAGCATTACTGCTATGGTTGTTACGCAGACATGGGCAGCATGGTGGGGCCCTATGCTCCCACCTTCACATTCCATTCACTATTTATATTGCACATTCTCAAAAAGAAGGGAAATTCATGGCAAAAAAATCAATTTAATGCATCAGTTAGAGTTGTTCTGCAGTGACAAAAGCAACGAAATTCAGTGTTAATGTTACCACCCCTTACACCCCTAGCCCACCCTGCCCCCACCAACAGGCATCATGGGTGTGTGTTGGGGTCATTGGGCCTAACTCTCACCCCATTCTCCTATACTGCACCACCTCAGCTATTTACACATGGAATGGGGTGAGAGTTTGGGCCAATGACCCCAATGCACACCTGATGCCTGTTGGTGGGGGTGGGCGTGGGGCACAGGGGGTGGTAACCCTAACACCAAATGTTCTCACTTTTGTCGCTGTGGAACAACCTTAACTGCTGCATTAAACAGAGTTTTTTGCCACAAAAAAATATATATATATATGTACTGTATATATATATATATATATATATATATTATAGTGGCATGATAGTGCCACTATAATTAGAGTTGCACAACCACTTCTATGTTAAACCTCAACATTTGCACTTTAATAACTTTTCAACTGTTAGTCTGATTAGATCTCTGGATCTGGTAAGTTTTGTTACCATCAGATGTATGTTTGCATAACTGTGGGATGCTCAAAAAGTGAAAAAAAATCACACCACTTGTGCATTTTTTGGTAAGCCATATTGGAGTGAAGAATGCATTTCAGTGGATTCAGATTTGCTTGTCTACATGTGGCCTGGGTTGAACTGGTACCTTTTGAAGATTTGGTAAAAAAATATTGCTCCATTCAAAAGTTATTCAATTTTTTCATGTCCCATTATAGCCTATGGGAAAATTTATATGTGTACTATGAAAACTTTCGTGATCACTTTTTTGTTGTCGAGCTCTCAGAAATGTTTTCATGCTGTTGCCATCCTGTTTTTCAGTTAGCGACAGAGAAAAAACATTGTAACTCAAAAAATAATACCCTTTAGTAAACATTAACAGTTGTGTTTACCTGATTGGGCCCTGAAGAACATGCTCCAGACAATAGTTTTTACTAGGTGGCCCACAAATATGTTTTTTAAACTTTTACCATTTTTTGATCATGGCAACATTTTTTGTTGCCATCAAAAACAATTGCACTCAGGAAAAAAAAATAACCATGGCAACATTCTTGTGGACAAAAATAACATTCCCATTATAGAGATAGGAATGTCATAATAACATTAAAGTAATCGTGGTAACACTGCATGAACACATCTTGCTATGTGTTGTTTTCTTTGTCACTTCATTGTAGCAATGTGGATTGTGCTATTGGCCTGAAATATTTATGGTGGCAAGCCCTAGTCCCATAGATGTGCCTTTTGGTGGTTTGGTATGAAAACAATGAGCAGGTACATAGTTACAGCATTCCAAAGTTCAGAAATGTTCCCATAGGATAAAATTGCAGATCCCATGATGCCTTTCGGCACCCATATCTCGAAAATGGTTCAAGATACAGATTTTTCATTGTGAAAATTCTGAAGTGCAGAAGTAGGTAGGAAAACAATGAATACCATTAAATTTGAAATTTTTTCTACCTTTTATGGTTACTGAGATATTTGGGAATTAGTATTCCAGTTACTCATTTTCATATACGTAGGTCACTATTACGCCCTCAGAGTTAGCAGTCACAGCACTTTTTGGTGTCCGTATTTCATAAATGATGCAAGATATGGATTTGGTCAACATTTATGTAATTAGTACCTCAGGCCCCATGCTCTCACTTACACATTTTTGGGTTTTGAGAGTATTTGTTCTGGGAGAGCTGCTTTGTTTGCCATGGGTGTGTATGTTATGGAGAAATGAGGAACATGGTGGGAGTGTGATGCCCAAAAGGCCCCTCACTTCCATTTATACATATTATTTTTTTTGAGGGAGTGCATTGTTTGGAACAGAACTGTATGATTATTGAGAAATGAGTACCTTGGTGGGAGGGCCCCATGCTCCCAGTTAAAGGCACCATGCTGTCACATGCACAGCTTGGCTTTTGAGTGTATTAGTTTTTGGAGACCTGCTTTGTTTGCTGTGGGTGTGTATGGTTATGGAGAAATGAGTAACTTGGGGGGCATGTGGCCTAAAGTGTTGCTGTGATTTACAGAAATGTGTATTATTATGCACAAATTGGTAGCTTTGTGTGAACCTGTGTGTCTCCATATACCCTCCCCATATACACAGATAGGTACACTGTTCTTGGATTAATGATACTACTGGTGCCTGATATGTCATCTGTGCACCCCACCCCCTGCCTGTCCCCACCCTACAGATGACTATTATATATTCTGTCACACATAGACACAGAGACAGAGATCTAATGGTTGTGTGGCAGTAACATTGTGTCTCTGCATATTGTATTGTCTCTATCTGAACACTGTATGTCACATCTCCTCCACTCTGTACAGACTCCCACCACATGCATACCAGTGATGTGAACCTGTACTTGTCATGCACTATATTGCCACTTATAAATATTTGTTGCTTGTGAGAATAAAAATACAGAGAACAAATGATAGAAAGAAATACATATTTTTTATTGTATTGCTATAAATGTTTGCTTTTTCAAAATAATATTGATATAATTAAGATAAAAATAATAATTTACAATATTTCTTTCTTTTCTGTAATAGGAAAAATGTATTTATTCTAAATTAAATATTCTTCTTCCCTGTCACTTCAGGGGGGAATATATATATTTTTTTTATTAAAGAAAAACAGGCAAAAAAAACAACAACACAGATGTGCTGCTTCATGCCTATGCTGCTGGAAGCCTCATTGAGATGTGGAAGGGTGTGGCCAAGTAGGAGGATGCAGGGGAAAAGGGACGCTTCTGTGGCAGGGAAGGTACAGAACAGTTGCAGAGGAGGGGAAGAAGTTCTTCTTACTGGAGACCAGAGTCATGTTCTGTTGCTGGTGTTGCTGGAGCCAGCTTGATGATGGTACTTGTGTATGACTGGACAGTTTGATTCAGGTACTGGATTTGTGTATTTGTGGATTTTATTTGATTTTAAATTTGCCCTAATTTAAACTGGTTGTTAGAGAGGGATTTGTTGTTGGTTTCCATTAGTTGGATTAATTTATCTAGTTTGAGTTGTGTTGTCAGCTGTTCCTGAATCAGACTGTCCAGTTGCTCACACACAGCTGTTGTATGTGACTGATGAGCAGGGGCACTGGAAAATTACCGGCACAAATTCTGCTCTGGATGTGTCAGGTGGTGGTCGGCATCATAATTTTAAAATATCTGTGGCTCTATTAGTTTCGCCACATTGTGCTGCCATCCAGTGCTTGCCTAACTCCATCCAGTTTTGTGCCAATTGAAAAATTACACTTCATCTGTACTAGACAATATTTTGTTATTGGCTCAGGCACATACTAAACACAGGTTTGTTTTGGTGGGAATTAATGGCTCTCTGATTGGGTGCTTTGAAAGAACACAGCAGAAGATGCATTCTGATTTGCTGCTAGCTAGGTTGATACACATGTGCTTGCTATGTGGGAGTCCCTTTTGAACTGACATCTGTGGTGGTGCGTATTGTTTCAAGGTCTGTCTTAAATTGTTAAAATTTAAAATGAAAATAATAATTTAGCACTGAAAAAACTTACTGTACTGAAGATAGAAAAATATTTACTGCAAAATACAACTATTTCAAACTGTTAATATCTGTTAGCTCACATTTTTAACAAGTTTTTAAATGATGAACTCACTGTCAATGCTGGTTCCTCAGGCTTTCAGAAAATGTTGGTATTTCCTCCTTTTTGGTTTTTATTACAGTATGATTGGCTGGCTAAGACTGTTTCCTGTGGTACATATTTATTTGTAAAAAAATTACTTTTTTTGCAAAAATTAATGGTATGATATTATTTGCTTTTGTGGAGTGTCAGCCTTGACTCAGTGGCTTGTGGTTTGTTAGATTTGGTATGTAGGTGTTTTTTTCAGAAAAAAAAAAACATGGCCATTCTCGTGGAGCAAGTTCATAAATCGGTCTCACTCACACCAATTTCATAATTAATATGATGCATTTGTGTGGTTATAGCAGTATGTTAGAGTTGTGTTGCTTAAATATCCCATTTTTGCATTATTTTGTAGTTGCTAGTGTTTCTAGTTACACATTTTACCCACTTCCTGGTTGCAAAGCATCATGGGAGACAAAGGTAGACGGTCATAGAAGCTTGATAACAAAATATGTGCACATGAACATTTTTTGATTGTGCGCATACTTGTGTGTTATGCATAACTGAGCCTCATACTTTACAGTCTGAACCTCAAAAATGTTCACAGTTACATTTTTTTACCTGGTCAACATAATGTATTTCAATGGGACTCACTCATGGAGCTCAAAAACATTTGCTGTAACATTTCTTTACCTCAGCAACAGAATGTATTTCAATAGGAGTCACCCATGTAGCTTGAAAACTTTGACAGTTACATTTTTTTATCTCGCCAACATAATGTATTTCAATGGGACTCATTCATGGAGCTCGAAAACATTTGCTATAACATTTCTTTACCTCAGCAACGTAATGTATTTCAATAGGACTGGCCCATGGAGCTCAAAAACTTTCACAGGTACATTTTGTAACCTTGGCAACATATTGTATTTCAATAGGACTCACTCATGGAACTTGAAAACATTCACGGTAACATTTTTTTACCTCGGCAACATAATGTATTTGAATAGGACTCAATCACTGAGCTCAAAAACTTTCGCGGTCACATAATTTTTACCTCAGCAACATAATGTATCTAAATAGGACTCGATCATGGAGCTTGCAAACTTTCATGGTCACATTTTTTTTACCTCGGCAACATAATGTATTTTAATAGGAATCATCTATGTAGCTCAAAAATGTTTGCGGTCACAGTTTTCAACCGCAGCAACATAATGTATTTCAATAGGACTTGGCCATGGAGCTTGAAAACTATTGGAAAACATTTTTAACCTCACAAACATTATGTATTTCAATAGAACTCACACTTGCACCTTCAATAAATTGTAAACTTCAATGACATTCTATGGTTCCATTTCAGTTATTTGCATGGCTAGAAAATTTAAAATATTATACTTGCCATTTATTAGCTGAAGGTAGACAGTGATATATTATTACAATGCTATTTATTTGAAGTGTTTATTGCCAAATCCTTATGGCAACAGTTGACTTATACAAAACTTTTGTTTTCTTTTATAGGTGTGTGATCCTGTATCGTTAAATTGGCTAAAAGCTGTGTATTCTGGCTAGAGAAAATGCCTACAAAAAATAGACAACAGAGAAAATGTAGAAGGGATAAGTATAATACTGATGTTAAACTGATGAAGAGTACTGTGGGCAGAAAACATACTACTAGGAAAGTTAAGGACAGTGCAAGGTCTAGCAACAGGAAAAGGTTGCCTGTGATAATGACATGCCTGCCTTAGTTTCTTCCTTTGAGAGAAATGTACAGTGCTTGCTCCCTCAACATCATGTTGTGATAGCGGAGCATAGCAGAGCTCCACAGGTTGCAAATGTTTCTATTGCAACCCGTAAACAAAAAACACAGTTTTGCTATTTGTGGCCATCTTAGCAAGTTGAAAATTTTCTGAAAGCTAGCTTCAAAGGCTAAGGTTGATCAGATTAATTCTACCATAATGACACGTCGAGGCAAATGACTAAAGACTAAGTTGCCCTTGATGAAACTATGACTTAGTGTTCGTAGATCTGTGAATACGGCACTTGCTGTTCTTTCACATTTGTGGAGCAAAATGATGAGAGAGATTGAACGCTTTACTGCAACAGTGCAGTCTGTTCACAGTAGACTGCAAAATGTTGAGACTCTCAACAGATACAACTTTTGTGGAGTCTTCCAAGGCATATGGCTACATAATCAGCAATCTGAGGCTTTATTTTGGCAGGAGTCTTACAAACCAGTTTCCAAGGAGCTTGTATCACTCTTGACGAGGTTGGTAAGGCTTGTAATGTCTTGAGTCTGACAAGTACTGAAGAACCAAGTGTCTCATATGATGAAATGGCCTCAGCAACTGAGACACCAGCCACAAGTTGTGCATCATGGAGATGTGATGAGATTTGCAATCTGAGGCAAGTGTCATTTGATGCTACTGCACAGTTTGTTAAGAACTTTCTTGCAAGTAAAAAGAAACATAAATTGAACTTATTACATAAGATTGATCTCTATGAAATTTACTAGCATAAAGGGTTATTGGGACATTCCTTGGCTTGCTTAGATAGCAGTGTCTGCAAGAGTGTATTTCATCACATCCATATGATTGCTGTACACAATCCTGCGATGCTCAGCTTTATGCACAAAATATACCAGGTGAGAAAAACTGTGTCAGTATACAAACAGCTTAATGAGTCACTGGCAGCAGGAGAAATGGAAGCTGCAAAACTTTTGAAACAGGATGTGCAACTTAACAGTAAACATTATGATGCACCCTGTGACAACTCGTCTGTCACTGTATCATGTAGTCTCACTCTACAGGAATCCAAGATACTGAAAACATTCAGAAAACCCATTGCCAAGTTTGAAATGGCTAAGAGAGAGAAGCTTGACTCTGTGTGTGTCTTGTCACAGACTACTTTACAGTTTGCAGTCTGTAACAGTTGATCTGGAAAAGATTAAATCTTTTAATGACATGTGGGCATGATTATTGGCCTACTTACTAGTAAAGAGTGACTTTGACTTGGACTCAGTGGTCATACTGTGTCAGTACTGTTTGTGAAAGGTGAAAAGTAACACTCTGCCACCAAGATCTGTTTTAAACAATATGGAGGCAGATGCGACACCTATTGAGATTGTTGCATTGAATATGTTTGAGTGGATACTGACACAAGCCATGAAACCATTTCAGACAATTCTATGCTTGAATACAAAGACAAGCAAAGTACCTCAAAAAGAGCTTGTCAAGTCTCTGAAAAGGGCTGTGATGTATTTACCACTTCCTCTGAAAGAGAACCTGGAGACAATCTCAAAGGAAAACACTATGGTTATTCTAGTAAACGGCATGCCTACGAAGTCCAAGGTAATTTGACAAGCTGTTGTCAATGTGCAGAAAGTGAAAAGTGCTCTAGACTATCTGAAGAGCAATAATACTTTCTATGATGAGCTTGATGTACATGAACTGTCAGATATGAGTGCTCAGTTTGAACTAGTAGACACTAGAAAGCCAACCATTGAGAAGGTCAATGTCGCAACTCATGACGATGCGTATGAACAGTACACAATTCACCCACTACATGGCAGAGATCCCATTGGTGATAACATAGACCTGTATCAGATGAAACAGGTTGAATGTAGCCCTGTCAGCATATGGGATGAACAACTTGAAGCAGAATGCTTTCCAGATTTGTTCCCAAAAGGAACAGGAAGGCGTCTGGATCAGTGTGAGGTTCACGCTCAAGGTGCTGAATACCGAACATTAAGAGTGTTGAACAAAGACGGCAAATTTCATAGGAACATACAACACTTGTTCCACCTGCTGAGGGAGAGTGAGCTTAGTGTATTCTCTGTGTCCATTGTGCATACACTGTGATTGACTACCCCATTGGAAGGTATGACAGCAGCTGAGTTTCTCAGTGACTGACAGAAAAGGACGAAACACTACAAGTGAATTTGACATCTATGCTGTCGCGTCTACGTGAAACAAAAGAGTACTGGTATTGTAGACACTCAGAGGTCATGACCATGCTGCATGAGTATGGTGCAGCAGTTTGGTTCATAACTCTAAGCTGTGCAGAGTACAGCTGGGATGAGTTTGTTGAACTGTTGAGATGGGACAATTCTGATTTCGATGCCATTTCATCAATGACACTTGGTGAGATGTGCTCACTTGATCCCGTTTCAGTGTCACAGCATTTCCACCATAGCTTCCATGAGATATTGACATTCATTTTGTCAAAGGACAATCCTTCTATTGGGTTATTTAAGCACTACTTTTGGAGGACAGAATATCAGGCTTGAGGTGCACCACACATTCATATGCTGTTGTGAATTAAAGATGCTCCTCATATCGGCGAGAATGAAACAGCTGAAGTGGTGAAGTTGATTCAACGTTATGTGACTTGTCACATTACTGATAAGTATGATAGTCCAACACTCTGGAAGCTGGTGCAAAGGTTTCAGCAGCATCTTTTTGGGAAGTAATGTCACCGACCAGTCAAGAGTCATAATGAGTGGTACACCAGATGTCTATTTGGTTTTCTCTATATGTCTGCCAGCAGGGATGTATGAATGACTTGTTCTCAGTCATGCATCACCATCTCAAGGAAAAGTCCACTAAGAGGGTTTATGAGTTACCCAGACAGGAGAATGAGGTGTTCATCAATGATTACAATACTACTCTTCTCCGATGTGGCAGGCAAAGATTGATTTGCAGTTTGTTGCAGATAACTCTTTATCTCTTGTGTTGTACATCATGTTGTACATGACAAAACATGAGCAGACAAGTTTTCTTGAGCTTTGAGAAGACGTAGCAGCTTCCAGCCAATCATTGAGTTCACATCTGTGGTCACTGGAATTAAAGACACTGTCTTATAGGGAGTGCAGAGCATATGAGGCCAGTGATCGTTTGATTGGGACATACTTGTATGGCAAGTCTGATGCTGTTCGGTTTCTTGTCAACTACAAAGAGAAACAAAAGTGTGTTTTGAAGTCTCATGATGAGATTGAAGAACTGATTGCGAACCGCCCCTCTTCAAAAAATATTTTGAAGAATAACCTGATTGATACATACTACCCAAATCAAGCAAATGCTACGGATGACATGTGACTATACCATGTTGCTCAGTGGTATGACTATAAGACTAATGTAGCACCTGATGAGACTCAAGACATTTACAAAGTCAGAGGCTTTGATGGGTGTCTTGCTAAAAGGAAGAAGCCATGGCTCATTGATCATTGTAAATTGAATCTGTCTACCACTGACAGGAAGGAGCATTACTACTTTGCTCTAGTGTTCCTCTTTAAGTCATGGAAAGATGAGAGCACACTGAAAGGAGACTGTCACATATGAAGAACAGTTCTACCTTACATATGAGACCTTCTAAAGTGAGCAGTCCGAAAGATACATTTGTTGATTAGAATTAGAGAAGAAGCAGATGGAACAAGCTAAGAAACAGCTTGAGGAAGATACCCCATGACATTCTCAGGAAAACATGCATCCTGAAGGAGAGGGTACTCTTGGAGCTCCCCTACCAATGAATGATCCTGTGGTTCTCATGAATGAAGTCGAAAGTGCAATGCAACATTCTTCTCATGTGATACAGGATCCTACTGTACTGATTGATCAATTGAATATGCAGCAGTATGCTGCTTATGATACTGTCATTGAAGCTGTCAGACATGGCATCCTTCATGAGAGGAAACAATGCACATGTGGAAAGTATGAGCCATTGCTAATGTTTATTAGTGGTTCTGCTGGCACAGGCAAGAGTTTTGTTATCAAAGCTATCACAGTGGAGATAGGAAGACACACAGGAGAAGTGATGTCTATAACTGTGACTGCTCCTACAGGTTTGGCAGCACACAACATTGGTGGTGTGACTCTACACTGGTTGTTTATGCTACCTGTAGAGCATGGCAAAACAGGAGAGTACCGAAAACTTTCCTGTGGGGTGGCATCTGAGCTGTGACCAGTGTTTCTCAAGATGAAACTTCTCATCATCGATGAGATTAGTATGGTCTGAAATGTCATGCTTGCATGTATCCATCTGCATCTCCAAGAGATACTTGGAACTGATGATGGTGAGCCATTTGGTGGTAAGAGTGTTGTTATGTTTGGTGACCTTCTGCAACTTGCACCTGTGAACGGAGAGCATGTCTTTACAGCACTGACTGTGAAGCAAGCAAAAAATACAATAGGGTGCATTGGAGGGATAAATCTTTGGGAGTTACTCATTTACATTGAGCTGTATGAAAACATATGACAGAGCTATGACCTTGGGTACAAGATACTTTTGGATCAGGCTTGCATTGGATCATTGTCACAAAAGAATGTTTCTCTGTTGAACACATGGTGTATCAACACTAAGTGCAGTTCTCTTACTGCTGCATATGATATTTTCATTAGTGTGTACTCAGAATCTGCTCGAATCATGTGTCTTATGCCTCGACTTAAGCAGTGTGCTGAATTCAACAGCATTATGTTGCAGAGACAGGGTCAAGAAATCATTAATCTGCATGCTGTTGACACCGTTGATGGTGCAGTCTTGAGACAGACTCTGATAGCGAAGCTGACTGAACGATTGTCTGAGCTAAAGTCAGATGTGTCTTGCATAGCAGAATTAGAAGCAGTTCTAACTGTGTGGATGAATGCATGCATCATGCTACGTCGGAATCTTGATGTTAAGCTTGGTATGGTGAGTGGTGCAATGGGACATATAGTTGCCTTTCAGTACAATATACAAAAGACATTCATAGAGGTGCTCGTTGTGAAGTTTGACAACGTTGGACAGTCTTTACCTATTCTAGGATGACTGTAAAGCTTCAGCTCATGAAAGATATATATGTAACGAGGAAACAGTTTCCTGTGTGTGTTGCATATGTTGTGTCCATACACAAGTCGTAAGGCCTAAGTTTGGACTCAGTAATGGTCGACATAGGCACTGGCATCTTCAAAGATGGCATGAGCTATGTTGCACTTTCACATGTCTTGACTTTGCCTGGTTTGTACATCATCTGTATAGCATTACATAAAATATGTGCTGACAGACAATGTATTGGTGAGTACAACAGACTACGTACTCTGCACCAGCTGACATTGCCTCTTATACTGATACCTATGAATGCGGCAGACTGCAATGCTACAGTGACAGTTTCTGGCATGAAAAAGAGGTACCAGACAGATAGACCGATATTAAATACAGACAGCACAAAGAACGACTTCAGAACTGGACAACAAACAAGCTTTCTAACACATAAGAAGGTGCTTGGGGGGGCATGGCTTGGACCCAGAGAAGATGGCAGCATAATCTTTTCGTCTGCCCCAGCCTGACAAACAATAGAACAGAATCCGTCGCTATGCTGGATTGAGAAGTCAATTATCCCTATGGGTTAATCCCTAAGACCTCTGTCAATGTTATGCCACAGCTAATTTGAGGGGAATCATGTTTTTGCTGCCATCTTAGTACTGCACTGAAGTCGGAGTCTCAGACAATACTAGGCCGCATAGGCCTCGTCGAACTGTGGGAGGAGCTCTATCATTATCAACAGAATCCCCTGATACCACCTCTGCTCACTTAATCCATCCCTCGAACAGTGGAGAACGGCCAAGTGAATTCTAAAGGAGTAGTGGCTCTTAAAGAGCACATGGTGAGCACTACAACCAGAGTTCCTAATCTACTACTTACAGAGTGAGGCAGCCGGCTACACATGGCTCCTAGCTACGAGATGGATCCCCTAGTGAGTGCACAGGCAGGAGCGCTGAGTCAGGATAAACTGACAGCTACTGACCAAGCCCAGATAGGAGAGGCCCTGGCAAATACAACTAGAATGCTCAAGGCACTGCTAATTAGACTAGACACAATAGGCATCTCACTGACAGGGACTATGGCCGATGTCCGTTGGCTGGAGGACCAGCATAATGTCCTCAAGCAGCGGACAGAGGAATTCGAGCAGCAACACCTCCACATGCTACAAAAAATGAGGGACCATGAGGCTAAACTGGAGCAACTGTGGATCCGGGCAGAAGATCAGAAGAATCACAATAGGCTAAATAACATCAGGATACTGGGGTGCCTGAGGGGGCTGAGGGCCCAAACATGGAACGGTTCCTAAATGAGTGGCTCCCACAATTATTGGGGGATTGATGGAAAGAGCCGGTGGGGGTAGAGTACCCATAGAGTTCCTGGCACTCCAAACAACACCAGAGGGCCTCGGACAATCATCGCCTATCTACTGCGATTCTCTGTTAAAGAGCGCTTGTTAAGAGCTGCAAGAGACCTTAAGGAGCTAACCTGGAGAGGCAACACTATCTCCTTTTATAGAGGTTTTACACAGGAGGTGGTGGCCAAGCGCCATGCGTACAACCCTTTGAAAAAGATATTGAATTCCAACTCTGTACTGTACCATTTCAAAGGCCTCACTGCTCTTCATGTATCGAAAAATTGTCAATCCTTTACAGCAGAATCACCTAAGGAGGCCGAGGCCTGGATACAGAACCACTGGCCAGGCATGGTGCCGAGAACTACCTCTCCCAGACGCCTCTGGGAGCCATGAAACCACAAAGACCTGGGACCTAATAGGCAGGGATCCAATTATACAGGAAGCCTGAATTACAGATGGAATGGTCCGCCTAATAAGGATTCCCCCACTCGTAACCTGCCAAAATACACTCAGATCTTGGAGAACAGATGGCACTGGTCTGATCTAGTTCTACCCCCAACAACTGAACAGCCCAAAGAAAACCCCCTCGGTCAACATCAGGATCTCGACCTACAACCGCTACCTGCCAGACAGCGGCAACGATCCAGGAGTCCTCGTGCGTTAGTAATAAATATTGCAAGTACCTCTCCCCCTGCCAAACTCCTGAGAATGGATTCACTCCCTATGGCTGCCGAAATGAACGCAGTCTAACCTGAAGAGGAACCTGATATGCTGAGTGACCCGATCCCCATAGACTGGGCGACCACTGTAGAAATGGCCGAAGACCTGAAGGCGGCGAACAACGGAATGCTGAAACCTGGACTTATGACATTTGCAGAGGCGCTTGCTTGGCACACCACATCTGCTGGAACTGTTGCAAACTGTTGAACGGGAGTTGCCTTGACGAAGCATTCCAGCTACCTATATAGCTGCTCCCGAGTTTCCCTACATTCCTACCACATGCTACATCCTTATTAGGAATAGCAGACATGAAACCTTTGTTAGGAAGGTGGGGGTTTGTAAATCTGCTCGACAGCAGACGCTGCTATCCGTTGTAACTCCATCATCCCATACAATAACCTTAGTGAATGTCCTCCCCCCACACATTTTCCCCTTATCACCCGAACCTTGCCTTTCAGGAGTTATACCCCCTCCCCCCACCCTTCCTTCATAGCTAAGGTTTCCCGTTATTACACTGCGGGGAAACTTACTGATGGTTGCCCCTAAGTACCACAGAAACTATATGGCAGCGAGCTACAAATGCCTGGAAAGGCTAGCATTTAAAATACATACTTGGCAGTCGCTTTAGGCTGTACATCTGAATATTTTACTTCACCCTCCTGCTAACTCATTCTGTTATATGGAACAGATGGCATGGGCGGTTGACAGAGGCCCCCCCTCACACCCACACATTTCCTAGTCCCCCTCATAGGTAACTCCTGCCTGGGGCCCTAGGATTGCCTAGGGTGGTGCAGGAACCATACTCATGGCACAGCTCAACTTCTCAGATCCGGCCTTACACCTGGCCGAATAAAGTTAGGCTGGGACAGAGCACCCATGACTGGTCTGCTCCTTCCTGTGCCTCCGGTTTGGTGACTGGAGCAGTGTGGCTTATAAGGGGACATTCCCTCTCTTCACATGTTCACCTCAGCACCAAGAATGAAGATTTTTCTTATTGTATGACTGATCAGTTCTGTGCTACTAAATGCGTTATTCTTCCCTTTTTTTATATAAACTAGTTATTGATATTGTTAATTATCTTAAATGGTGATATATTTTTACTTACCTATTCAATTCACCTAGGATCTTCATAAGATATTTTCTACCCTTATCTATATTTACAGCCTTCTCTAAATATATCTCCACGGAGGTGTACAGATACGTCTGACCTAACTTGAAGTGGTGGTAAGGCAGCGCTTGTCTCCTTTGTTGACTCTGTTCTGTATCCCTGCTTATAGGGTGAGTACCCTTGTTTTCTCCTTTCTGGTGGTGGTGAACATTGATGGCAGCCCGCCTCAACGTGCGGGAGACTGGAGGTTCGTCTCCTGGAATGTCAAGGGACTGAGCCACCTGGCTAAGCGAACTAAGGTTTTGCAATTTCTGTGCACCTTAGGGACAGACATAGCCCTGCTTCAGGAGATGCACCTCACAAGCCACAAGGTAAACTGGTTAAAGAAACTTTGGGTGGGAACGGTTCAGGCTAGTTATGCCACTACAAAGACCAAAGGGGTGGCCATCCTACTAAGTATGAGGGGACCATGGACAGTCGAGACTCACCAGATGGACTCCCAGGGAAGGTGGATAGCCGCCAAACTCTCCTACCCGGGTGGTAAAGCCATAATAGCTAATGTATACAGGCACAACTCCGACACAGGTGAAATCTATGCAGAGCTTGGTCAAGCCTTTACAGAATTGACAGAGGGTGAGGCAGATCTACTCATTCTCATAGGAGGGGACCATAACCTAGTCCAAGATATATTCCTGGAATAATCCCTCCCCACCCAGCAAACCCATCCCAAAGTGCTGGCAGCCCTAAATGCTTTGACCACAGAGTGGGCCTTAGTGGACCCCTGGAGGATGAACCACCCAAAAGGAAAAGATTACACATTTTACTCTGCCATCCATGGCACCTGTAGTCAGCTAGACTTCTGGCTGGCCAATAACATAGCTATGTCAGGGATAGGAGGTGCAGACATCGGGAACATAATTATTTCAGACCATGCCCCTGTCACAATCACCTTCTCCTGCCAGGACAAAGCCCCCCCTCCACGAGATGGAGATGCAACCCTACCTTACTCCAGGATGGGACCTTTCGAGATTATATTAAGAAAGAGGCACAATCTTATTTCTCTATTAATACCCTGGGAGAGACCAGTCTGACCACTGTACGGGAAGTATTCAAGGCAGTTCTTAGGGGAAGAATTATCTCATACTCTGCAGCTAAAAATAGAGAGTGGAAATAACAGATACAAGACTTTCAGGATACTCTCACTAGGCTGGAGCACCGGTTTAAAGCTTCCTCTAAGAACCCACTCAATTCTCCACTTCTGGCCCAGATCACAGGCCTGAAATATCAGCTAAATGTACTGCTGAACAAAAAAGCAGAGTGGCAATTGATCCGAGCTAAACATAGAGTCTGGGAGGGTGGGAAAGGGATGGGAGGCTTCTAGCCTACTGGCTAAGGAAACAACAGGCATCCTCTAGGATCTTGGCCCTTAAGAATAGTCAGGGCAAACTACTGGTGACACCAAAGGCCATTAATGAGGAGATGCTTAGCTTCTATCGGGAGCTCTACCAGTCCCAGAATACAATGTCAGCGGAGGTACTTTCACAGTGGCTGAGGGCTTTTTCACAGACCATACCACTCCCTTAGCTCTCAGCAGACCATTGCTAGGATTTGGATGCCCCGATCACAACTGAAGAGTTAAGCACTGCTATGTCCCAGATGGCGAAAGATAAAGCCCCCAGGCCAGACGGGATGTCGGTGGAACTCTACCAAACCCTTAAAGATGAAATCACTGCTCTTCTGTTAGAGGCCCTTCAGGAAGCCCAAAAGATGGTATATTACCCCCACTATGCATGAGGCCCTCATTTCCCTAGTTCCAAAAAAAGCTTCAGATGTGCTACTCTGTGCAAATTTCAGACCCATATCTCTGATATCAGTAGACACTAAGATAATTGCAAAAGTCTTGGTGAACAGGCTGTCGGGTATCCTGCCTACTCTACTTCACCTTTCACAAACTGGATTTCAGAAAGGGAAATCCAATGCAGACAATATCTGGCTAGTTCTAAATCTTAAATAGTTGGCACTATAGTCTAAAACCCCAACAGCCGCCCTTGCCATAGACTTCACCAAGGTGTTTGACTTGCTGGAATGGGTGATCTCCACAATGTTCTTAAACTGTATGGGTTTGGGGACTCCTTCTGCTCTTGGGTTTCAATGTTGTATCACTCACCCACAGCCCGTGTTATCACCAATGAGGACACTTCTCGCCCATTTATGTTACAATGAGGAACCAGACAGGGTTGCCCTCTTTCTCCCCTAATGTTTTTAATCACTCTGGATCCACTAATCAGGAAATTCACACACACCCCACATATTACCAGTATCCCTGAAAAGAAGTCATCCTACTTGGTCAATGCATACACAGATGATATGCTCCTGACCCTTTCTAACCCTCAAAACTCTATACCTACTATTCTGATTTTCTTGCAGGAGTTTGCCTCTCTTTCAGGTATAACAACCAAAAGAAAACTACCCTGACCCCCCTGAATGGAGCATGCACCAGGCATTTTCTGGCTAGCACCAACATTACCTGGGCCCCCCTCGGATTTCTGGATTTAGGGATACATATTCCCTCCTCCTGGAAAGACACAGAGTCAGCTAATTTCTCTCCTCTCTTGATATCACTAACAGCCGAGGTCCAGCGATGGAGAAAGCTTAATTTAACTCTGAAAGGTAAGATCAAGGCCATTAGAATGTTTGTTTTTTCCAGAGTCTCCTATCTACTAAATAACCTCTCAATTCCGCTCACTGCAAAGCCGTTTAAAGACCTACATAACTTAGTCTCCCTCTTTTTGTGGGAGGGTAAGGCCCCAAGATGGCGATGTACAAAGCTGCAATCCCATAGGTCCAAGGGTGGGCTCCGACTTCCCTGGTTTACAGGCTACCATATGGCCTTTAGAATGGCCCAGGCCGCCACTTGGTTCCTTCCCCGGACTACCCCCACCTCAATGGGTTAGCCTAGAGGCAGCCCTATCTACAGCCAATCCACTGTACTCCTTATTAGCTAAGAGAAAGCCTAGGGAACACCATCTTACACTGGTCATAATAGAAACATGCAGGGCATGGCATAGGGTGATGGCACTTATTGGGACCCCAAGCTCAGACTATCTCCCTCCCATTATTTATGCTCCGCTATAGGATAACCCTCTCATCACAATAGAACACAAAGTACTTAAATGGCCCTCGTGGGCTGCCAAAGGCATTCATATAGTGCAGCACCTTCTTCTCCTGCACACTAGGACCCTTCTGTCCTTTGAGCAGTTCCGTGAGCAATACGGGCTACCCCCAACAGATTTTTGGAAGTTCCTATAGATTAGGAGTGCCTTAACTCCATTGTTAAAGTTACCGGCAGCCCATTCACCATGGCATGGCTTAACCACTCCCCCTTATTGTAGGAAAGGCCAAGGTCTGGTAAGTTCATTTTACAAGACCCTTAGAGATGCACAACCTGATACTACTTTATCTAGCAGAGCTGCCTGGGAACACGAACTGCAGCATCCCATATCCCCTCAACTGTGGTCAATATGCCTCAGGGATGCTCACACAGCATATGTAGATGCCAGGAATCAATTAATTCAATTGAAAATCTTGCGTAGGTGATACAGAACCCCTTCAGTCCTCCATAGCTTAAAAATGACTCCCTCTGATAGTTGTTGGAGATGTCATACTTCCCCTGCTCATTTACTTCACATATTATGGACTTGCCCAAGCCTGCAAATCTTTTGCATGCAGATTCTTGCTGATTGCTCTAGAATTATAGGCAAATCCATCTCTCTTGACAACCTATCTCTCATCCTAGGAGACACTATGGTTTGCACCCACTCCCCCCCCGCTAGGGCATGGCTCCTGGTAGCCCTAATGGAGGCTAAAAGAGTCATCCTCCTGAGATGGAGGCAGCCGGTATCCCCCCGTTAGTGCAATGGCAAATGGCCATGGCTAGACTAGCTGTTTTTGAGAGGCTTACTGCTGTGGCCAAGGGAGACCTTTCTAAGTATTACAGAAAATGTGATACATATCTAAACTCCCATATATGCTCTGTGGCACTCCCCCCACCACAAAATCACCCACTTTCTGGCATGTTATAGGGGATGGTCATTGGGGCACCAAATGGGGATGTCTGCATATTCCCACCACTGTCTGTTACTGCATTATACTCTCCTATCTTTTTCTTGGACAAAGTTGAGCATTATATTCAGCTGTCAGGCTGAGTCAATAGATGTTTAAAAGTTGTATCTATGAGACCACAACCAAGTAAATATATTAGGTAATTGAATATGCCATACCACCTTACGATGTTTCAGTATAATCATACTAAAATGTACGGTGTCTATGGAGATTAGGCTAAACAATACTATTAGTTGTTCTTTGGAATAAGGCTTAAGTTCCCCAATGGTATATTGGATAAATTAATCCTTTGTAAGTTTGTGAGCCACATGAGATGTATAAGACTTTAATAACTGCTTTGACTACCAGTTTATAGCAGTATGGCCCTTCTTGAACAGGGCATGGATGTGCCTTTTGATGGCTGAGTGTACTTGGAGAAATTAATAAAATATTATATGTTAAAAAAGAAGGCGCTTTGGATGGCTGTTGTCCCAGCATTTGATAACAGCACTGGAGTAAACTGCTCTGCAAACTCTGCAGTGCAAGCATTTCTCCATACAGTATGTCTCACTTTGTTGCCACTATCAAATCTTCACATGACACACCACTGTCTCAGTCACTAAAGAAGGCTGTGAATGATAGTGATAAGCATTAGAATAGCTTACAGACTCTGACACCCTTATGGATTGTCTTGGGTGGCTATCATGGCATTCAAACATTCTCTAATAACATTCAGCAAGATGTGACTGAGTTTATGATGGCTATCATTAACAGCTTGGAATTACTTGAGATTTTAATGCGACAGTACTGTACTGTTACCTATGTGACAAAGCACACTTGTCTGTCTTGTCAACATTCACACAAAGAAGTAACAGAAAACATGCTGTGGATTTCATTGTATGTTCCACAGGCACGTTCTGTTAAATTCAGACATCTGCTCAGGAATGCAGAGTGTGGCTGGAGAAGAGATGCAGCGAAATTTAATTTTGCCGGTGAAATTATGGCAAAATTGCCAATTTCGTCTAGCAAAACATTTCATGTAATTCTGGCCTTTCAGCAAAATTTTGCCATGAAATTTCACCTTTAATTTTGCCTGCACTTCGGAGGCGAGGTTAGGTGAAATTGGTCTTTTTGCTATGCTGGTGTTCATGCATGGTTGAGTCTAAACAGACAGGAAGTGAGTGGTTCATTTCCTGTGCTGTATATCTCAAGGAAGCAGGCAGCATTAATACTCTCTGTGACTGCAGAGTGTACTTTCACAGATTAATTGCAATCATTTGTGCTATTTTTTTCTAACTTTTTCTTGCTTGTCTTTGTTCTAGTTCATATTTTAGTACCTGGTGATTGTGTTTGTGTGTGCATGTTTGTGATTGTGTGTGTGTGTGTGCGTGTGTGTATATGTGTGATTCCCCCCAACCCCCAGGCACTGACTCTCTCAGGGTCACTATTTCTATTTCTTTTTTTTGTTTGTTTGTTTGTTTGAATTGGGTGTTTTTTGAGGACAATCATAATGGAGAAGGGTGAAGACAGTGGGGCACCTGTATATGCATTTCAGCAGCCAACTGTGTCCTCTCCCCAGAAGCAGGAGGTGACCATGGCTCCTCCACCGCAGCAGCAGCAGCAGTTGGAGACAGTGTCTCCTCCCCAGCACCAGAAGGATACTGTTTCTCTGCCCAGGCAGCAGGAGACTGTGCCCCCTCCCAAGCACTCAGTGGAGTTTGTGCCTGGGGCATTATCTGTGCCTCCCCCCCACAGCACAATCAACACTGAAGTTCTCCTGTCCGGGATTTTTTCTATGAAATATCGGTAGGTGACCAGTGGTCACCTGAAATCTATGTGGGCAGGATGTGCATCGGGGAAAGGCTGTATCCCACTTCGGGACAACCGAGCAGCATACCCACATGGAGCACCACCACTCGCTCCAATGGGACCTCAAATTGTGGGAGAGGGCAGCATCAAGTGCAGCTGTAGGGAACAGTGTGAGAGTAAGCACTGAAGTGGGTGAGCTGGATGTAGGCATGGCTGGACAGAGAGAAGGGGAAGGGGGGCAGGAGGAGCAAGCTGGCCCTTCTCAGTCTGCGATGAGTCTGCATCAACGCAGGGGGTGCAGTAGTCAGACACGGCAGCAGCACCAGCAGCAGAATTACCCCGCAGTTGGTGGCACTGCAAGCATCAGGATGCTGAGTCCACACTGTCTGCAGCTGGTGATCAGGTGGTCACAAGTGAAGACCTGGCAGCTGTGCAGGCTGAAGTGCAAGCACCATGGCATGACTATCAACAGTTCAGACAGGAGTTCAGTGAGGCCAGGGAGGATATGAACAAAATAATGGAGGACCAGCAAAAAATTCTCAACCTCCTTGTGGAATTGCATCATGGTGGTGGTGGTGGTGTCACTTCTAGGCATGTTTAAATTACTTATTTTCAGTCAGCAGTAAGTTAATTGTTTTTTCTAATTTCTGATTGAATCCTATTCTCCTGTGTCCTGTCACTGTGTTTTGATAGTCTTCTCTTCTCTCCATTCTATCTCCACCCTCCAAAAATATGAAAAAAAATAAAAAAAATTAAAAAGATAAAAAAATATTTTTTGTCCTGTTATCTTCCTCTGTATCCTCTTGTTTGTTTGTTTGTTTATTGTCATACATATATGTGTTTGTCCAGTGGTTCTGTGTGGTGTGTTACTTATGTGTAATGTTATGCTCCCCATACTGTAGTATTAAATCCTTTTCCCTGTTCCCTAATTTCTTTATCACCCTCTCAGATTACACTACCCATGACCCAGCCTGTCCCCCTCTTCCTGTAGTACTCATGTGTCATAGTCAGTAGTGTTGTACCCATAAACTCCTTATCTTTGTTTTCTTTTGTTTGACTCATTCATATATTCTCTCCTCCTATCCACAAATGTCAAGTATTGTACCTATGAACAAAAGTGTTTTTTCAAAAATATGTGATGTTGCAGCAGTCATGGGTGAGTGCAGCAACACTCCAAAGATGTACACACACAATCACAGAAACATAAGCAATTTTATTGCAAAGTTAAACATAAATATGGTTTTAGTGCTTCACACATGTCCAACACTCGACACAAATGTTAAGCTGGTTCCCTCCCCTCCAGTCCACACTGTGCTGTGCAGAGTACTGTTAATATAAGTACAGAAAAAGCACATTAAATTCAGACAGAAATCAGGTGTCAGACATGCAGTTACATGGTTCACATCCACCCACAGGACCCAAATGTGCTGTTTTCTGCACTGTGTAAATGCTTTTCAGGCCTAACCGTGGTGCTGCCTCTACCTAACATGGTCCAGAAGTCCAGAAATGTTTCACAAAAAATTGCACAGTACATTCAGACAGAAATCATGTGTCAGACATGCAGTTACATGGTTCACACCCGTAAAGAACCCTAATCTGCTGTTCTCTGCACCATTTCATATGGTTTTCAGGCCTAACCATGGTGCCGCCACTGCCTGACATGCAACATAAACCAGTTTGCTACAATGAGAACAATAAATACTCCTACAAAATGGTCCTGCGACTTAAAATTGCACTTACTTCCTCCTGCTGTTGCTTTCTCAATTGATTGAGAACTGTGGAATTATCATTTCACAATGATGATGCCTCGTTAGCTCTGTTGTTGCCGTGGTTTTAAGTCAGTGTGGATTGAATGACATTTTGAGTGCTGCTGCTGTTGCCTGTAGCTGCTACCTGCTGCTCTGTCTAGTTGCCACGAGAAGTAATGCTTTGTCTGCTTCATGGGATCCTCTTCACATAGTCGATTGATGCTGCTGCTGCTGCACATGTAAGTATCTGTATTTTTTGGGGGGGTACAAGAGAAGGGCAATGATGGGTTGCTATTGGATGTCTTGAGTTCTTATATGTTTGTACTTATTTTATATTTATCTGAGTGTGCTGAGGAGTACATCATCATAACAACATGCATGCCAGCCCAGGATTTGGATATGGGATGTTGGAATGCACCACATTTCACTTTGCACAAGGTAAGTATTTAATTTTTCATTACTGGGAGGGATAGGTGACTGCAGCTTGGATAGCTGAGTCAGATTGTAATTGTATTAATTTCTCAACACATGCAGGAATTCAGCTGTTAACTCCAGGTGCACTACTGCTGCTGCTGCAGTTCAATATGCATGTAATTCATTAACTGGTGGTAAGTATTTCTTAATTTGGGATGGTCTTTGGTGGGCAGGTGGTGGAGGAGGTGGTTGAGGCCGGGTTGGTGTGGGGTTGGTGGATATGATTAAGCATTACGTTTTTGGTTACTGCAGGACAGAGATGTCAGATTTTGACAGTAACTATCTTCTATATGGGTCTGTCAATATTCAGGAATTTCGCTACTGTGGTGCTTCTGTTACCTGCCTCCCAATCTAGCTACTGGCTGTGCTCGTCAGACATAGTCTGTTCATGTCAAGGGTTCCAGTTTAACAGCCATTCCCTGATGGAAATATAGCTTCATGTAATGATGGTGGGGGTCGGGCACCTGGTTGTAATAATGCTCAGAATGTCTTCTTTTTTTCTTATTGCCAGTCAGGTACAAAGTACTTCAATTGGATTGGTGGCTTATTTTTCTGGCGGACATTTGCTGATGCATCCCATCTCTGTATGGCATTAGTGACTAAATACAAGTCTTCCATCCTGGTGTGTGGACGCTGGATTGAGGTGCTGCATCTGTGTGGTGTGAGCCACTGCTGACAAATAAAACATATTTCATCATCATCAATGGACACCAGTGAAGGAAAACAAACATATTATATACAGTATACTGCTGTGCTAATGTGAAAATTGTGACCTTGGATTGTATCCTCATGTGTTTTGCCATTGACACTGTGGAATCACACATACACAGCTTAAATAAGTCTCTTGACTGAACCACTGTAAGATGATGAAGGATATATTACTTTTATCCATGAATGTGCAACTGACACTGTATATGGCAGCATAACCATTCATCACCTGCACTATGATGCTACCTGAACTAACACTGTTACCAATATTAAAAAATGAATTCCATTTGAACAGAACATTTCATTTGACTTGACAGTCACCCAATTTAAGACAGATGTTGCTTGAACCAATGTCATCTGTAAAAAGGTGGAAAAAAAATATAAAAAAAAGTTGCATTGATACTTACCATCGGTGCTGGCAACATGACCAAAAATGTCCCACCGCTGAAATGATTTCAATTATGAGCCTATGGTGAAACATACCAGGACGTTCAGTGCCTGGAATGGAATACACAAAATCTAGCAAGTGAAAAGCATTACAATTCCAATACTGACCTGTACATAATGATGCTTGAAATGTGTATTTACTAGGCTCTGAATGTGGCATGCTGATGTGTCATCCTTGTTCTGCAGTCCTGGCCTCACATGGCATCATCATGGCAAATCCTGCATAGAGTTAAATGGAAATACATAAAATAACTTATACAATAAGATGTGCTGCCTTGCATGCATACTTGACATTCCGTCTCAACAAAGGCATGCATAACGGCACAATGGAGGTATGAATAATAACATGACAAAAACTTATGTCTAATTACCATGAATCAGTTTAACAGAAGACAGGCCATGGAGGAAGAACATACTGTATATATTTCTTGCTTCATGGTGATATGTGTTGCTTTATGAGTGGCTGTTTATTTTGCTGGAGGGAAAAAAACACCAATTGTGCTTGTTGGGTTGAAAGTGCTGCATCATGCTGATTGGCGTACTGGCCCAAAATGTGCTGGCAGTGCTGTCATCATGGGTGGTCGATAGTAGGGAAAACAACCCAAAGTGTGCATGCTGGGATGAAGGTGATGCATTGTGCAGGTTGATGTACTGGCCGCAAATGTGCTGGCATTGGCAATGCTGCAGTTCTTCTTGGTGGAAGACTGCTGGAGGAGGAGGAGAAGGAGTAATTTATCTGGACTCAGAGGCAGCATTAATGTACTGGTCTGAGACTGCTGTTTATGCTGGAGCATGCATCTGTCAGCATCATAGATTTCAGGCGGTCGCTGGTATTTCTTGGCAGTATGACAGTGATGACCCACACTGTTGAAGTCTGTGTTATACAAATTAGGATGGATGACAAGGAGGCGGATTACATGATGGTTCAATTTATACATGGGGTTGGAGTATGCTTGCATTTCTGAGTAACATAATACTGGCTGTGCACTGTCCGACTAAGTTGTCATTGTCGTATATACAGTGGTGGCACACTCACTAGGCACTCATTCATGGTGTCATGGAGGAGGTGTATGTGGAAATGGGGAAGATGTTCAGTATTTGTCATGTGATGGGGCTGCTGAGTATTGCTGAGATGATGACATATTCATTCCAGTTAGCATAGCAGGGGCCAATAAATTTTCACAACTGAAATTAAGTAAACATTGTGACTAGGTTGGGTAACCAAATTAAATGGATTAACTGGATATGTAACATAGAAAAACCAGCAAAATAAAATTTAAAATGTATAACAATAACATAAAACATCATATTCAGTGAAAAATTGGGTAGGGATGCTGGTGGTGGCTGGGGGAGGGGGGGAGAACACCTTTAGCCTTCTTCCAGTGGCACATCTTCCATGAAGTAACCCTCACAGTCTTCAAGACTGGAGTCATCACCAGGTGGAAATTCAGTCATCATTGCTGCTTCTTCTACCTCCCTGCTAGTAGAGGCTGTACCACTGTGGACATCTTTGTTGTGAACATCATCCTTGAGACACAGTTCTTGGGGCAACACCATTGAAATAAGTGTGTTATGTAGAATGTGAGCCTCATTCATTTTTATAAATGTTAGGATGGAAACATTCTTCAGTGAAAGATTTGTCCTACAGTCATGCACAATGGCCCCATCAGAACTGAACACCTGTTCCACACTGACACTGGATGGTGGGCACCTAAGGTATTTAAAAGCAACAGATGCCAGTGCAGGCCACTCACTCACTTTGCTGCTCCAGTACACCAATGGCTCATCAGTGATGCCAAGATGCTTGGTGTCTCCCATGTAGGCATCCACCATATGTTGTGCTGCCCTGAGTCCTGCTGCCTCATCATGCTCCTCCTTGTCTTCAATTTCTTCAGTGCCCACCTGGTACAGAGCATCCCAAATGGGATTACCTGCCATGCTGTGCTGCAACTTTGACATTTTCTCCAATTTGGTGGCTTCTGATGATTTACTGGTGGTGGTAGTAGCAACACCTGGCATATCTATATGTGTCCTTTGTGTCTCTGCATTTTTCATCTGTGTGCAATGTACCTGTCCAAAAAGGTAATTGGTCAATTTGTCCACTTGCACATGACCGCCTTCAGTCATGGGATGCAAGCCACGTTTGTACCGTGGATCCAGCATGGTAGCAGTAGCAAACTCATTAGACTGCATAATGCCACAGATATGGGTATTGCTGTCCAGTATATGGAGCATGTGACTCATTACATGAACAGAACTGTGATCATCACTTGCCTCCATCTGGTGATGGACATTTTCCCGATGTCTGCCTCAGCACACATATAATAGGTATTGACTGGCTATACAGGCAGTTTCCCACTCACAAATTGTGTTACTGTACCCAAATGGATGCAGGAATATCATGCCATCCATTTAGCCACCACTGCTCCATTGTTAGGGTGATGGACACTCCAGCACTGTCCCGGTGGTGTGCAGCAGTAGGTAATCTGAAACCACCTTATACTGCTCTATAAAGCCAGTCCAGCATGTACAGTGTGGAGTTCCACCAGGTAACAACTTCAAGCTTCATACGGTGCTGAGGCAAATGGTTAGTGTGCTGCAGCTCATGCGGATGGTCATGGGCCTTTGCAGAATGGGCAAAGTGCACACAGATGTGTCTGATGACAGACACAGTTTCCTTTATTTCATCATGGTTCAGAAATTGCTGCTCAACTAGATTAACTCAGTGTACTTGGTGAGAACTCTGAAAACACTGTCATCAGTAATGCGCCAACCCACGTTTAGACCATTGTCACTGGATACAAACACCTGCTGTGAGTGAGTGTGAGTTAAGCCACTCATTAATCTGATTTAGCAGCACATCTGTGCAATTTTCACACCAGTGTGAGACCTTGAAAATACTCCCTGCAGCAGCTATGGTTGCATTCTGACAATACCAGATGTGTTGCTACCACCACGTGCACCTTCTGGCTATGCAGACTGGAAATCAACAACCACCCCAGGTACCTAAAGCCCAGTGTGCTGTTATGCACAGATATGAGCAGCCTGCTGTTTGCTCACTTGTCCACATATCCATGCAAAGGTGGATATATTCTGAGACAGAATGCTTCATGGCATGTAGGACAGACTGTGAAGCTCTGCTGTAGAGTTCAGGCATGGCACGTTTGGAGAAATACATTCACGATGGCACCTGCCATTTGGAACAGGCACAGGCCATCAAACAGTGGAATCCTGGATTCTCCACAAAGGAGAAGGGCAGCAGGTCAATGGCAAGCATTTCAGCTGTGGCTACATTCAGCTCACATGCAGAAGCATGATTGGGGGGGCACATTGAGTGCCACTCAAACGCACTCTTCAATGTGGGCTGCATCTTGGGAGTGGGTCGACAAAAATGCTTTACTTGTGCCACCAATGTTGTTTTTGCTGGGGTACTAGGTGACTCTTGGGGCCTAGGATGTCCAGCTTGTATGCAACTGGTTATTTTGATGGATTTGGTGGCTGGTGGTGTACTTTTATAACTCGAGGGAGTGGCAGCTCCACTGCTACTATGCCCACTGCTTGAGAGAGAAAATGATTCCTCACACTCCTCCTCACCGACCCAGTCAGCCCTCCCTCCTCCTGCTCTATTGCACTGCTGTCACTAACGTTAAGCTTCGACGGGAAGTCCCCAACAGCTCTGGTATCTTTCTGGTGTTGGTGCCAGTGCAATGGTGCCTGTTTTCAGAGTGGGCATGCTGTACGGTGCCTATATAGCTGCCCTTTTTCCGCTGACTTACATGTGCTTGACACATGACATATTGCCATGGTGTCATCCAGCTGCATCAAGCATGAAAAAATTCCAAGCTAGGACTTTGCACACCTAATTTGACATGGAACTAGAGACTGGGCGGGCGTAGCCAAAGGTGTGGAAGTTTTGCATTTTGTGCTCACTTGCATGATATCCACCATGCTACTTTTGGGAGGTGGGGTGACTGGACTGCTTGTTGTAGACTTGCTGATATCCTCACCCTCAGTTTTGTTATCTAAATAGGCTACATCACCTCCCCTTCATCTTTTTTATTTCTGGCTTCCACAGGGATCCAACATCTCATCATCACCTGTATCAAAACATATTATATTTTCTTTCTCATCCCTATCACTGTCTACTGCCAGACAAACGTTTCCCTTCTGTGGCATTTCCTCACTGGTGGGGGCTGACTTTCCTTTTCTCCCTCCTTCTCCAGGAGAGACAGACTGAAGCTGGATACTATCACCCTCACCACCATCAGTTTCTCCTTCAGCAGAAACAACAGTCACACTGACAATTTTTCTGACCTCCTCCAGGACCTCTGTGCCTCCACTCATGTGAGTGTCTCCCTTATTCCCAGTATCATCCCCAACAAGCATACTAGCTACAGATTGGGCAGTAAAAAAATGAATCACAGACTTGAAGCCACTTCTAACTTCTATTTTGCTGCTACTGGCTGCCACAGTAGCAGTGGAGGACACAGAGGGCACTGATTCAGAAATAGGTTTGCTTTTTCCAACATGAACTCTTTTGAGCCATCTCCCAACCTAGCACCTTTACCTGAAGTTGAACATCTCTTGGTGGCATATTTATATGTTTGTTTCATTTGACTTCCTCTGGAACTATAGACGTATGTATTTCTGTTATAACTGCGATTTAACACCTGCAGTGCTATCTACAAAGGGCAAAACAGAAATCAAAACAGGTAGCTGTACTGTGGTATAACTACCTACAACTGCCTATAGCCTATTAGAGTATGAAAATGCTATTTTAGTTTTTCAATTACAAAAACACAAGTTAAGTAACATGGGGTAACAGGAGGACAGAAATAAGAGACTTTCAATACAAAACCGACAGAGAACACCACCACAACAAGGTTGTGCAGTAAATCTGTAAAGAACACTTAAGTGGTTCTTAATCAAATGCCAGTTTTTAAATGGAATGATTATTACACAACTTGATAATAACTGGGTAGATGCTGGTAGGTTCACAAACACGAAACTAAACCAACCGCACAGAACACCTGTCAGTCAAAATATGAACTACAATCCAGATAAGTGGTGTCTGGATAAGACGAGTACTGCAATGTGTTAGTACTTACTAAATACAGTTTTGGCTTACAGATATAGCAGATGGAATGGTCAACAAGATTTGAAATTAACAAAGGAACCTCCAAAACTCATGCAGGAACCACCACCACTATCTAGTTGAAAACTATGTGGTTTTTATATAGTAGGTCAGGTAGTAAGCAGCAGTGGTGTAACAGGAGGAAAGGGTTAATATGGTAACAAATTCAATAGAAAAAAGTAATAACGCTGCAATGCTGAGGCTAGATCACAATATTTCATGAGCAATTCAACAATGCAGTGCCTGGATATGAACAAGTCAAGTGGTCGAAGTATAGATACTTTCGATAAAAAAAAAAAATCACAAAAGTGATTAAGCAAAGGGAAACAGGAACAGTACTTAGTCAGAATGTAGTAACTGTTCAGATAAAGTGCAAAAGGGTCAATATGTAAGAAAAATATAACAAATAAGTAGCACAAACAAAAAAATATTAGGACTTAAAGACATTACAGAAACTCCCTTACAACTTGTGAGAAATATGTCAAATATTAGGAACTAGCCTGCTCTACTTTCACACACACACACACACCACATGATTGACCCTCCCAAACGCAATCCCCTCACAGACACAGAGAAAACTAAAAACACTACCTAAGTTTAACTGAGTATTATCCAAAGATAAAAAAAAACAAAAAAAATGTTCACTAGCAGTACTAAGAACGAAATTGAGATTTTGGGAGCCATTAACTCTCAAAAATCACAAATAAAGAGGTTTTTGAAGGGTTTATTGGATGCGATGCACCACTCTGAACTGCTCTCTGATGCAACAGACAATATACTGTGCAGAAAACAGCCTGCATATGATATTTCAGCTAACTACCCACAATGCATTGTAATTTCACTAGCGAAATTGAAAAACATTGGCGAAATTAAGGATAATGGCGAAATTTTACCTTACGTAGAAGTGAAATTGGGCAAAATTGGGTGAAATTTTGTATTACGTGAAAGCGGAATAGGAGGTAAAATTACGTTTCGCCTAGGTGAAAAATTTTGCGTAATGCGGGAGTTACGTAAAATATTTCAGTAGGTGAAATTTTCCAATTTTGAACATCTCTAGACTGGAGGTGTACCCCGTGTAGGGGAGAGTGCGTTCAGTCCATATGACTTAGAGCCTCTTCTCAACATCTTCTTTTAATCTTACCATGGTTTGATTCAAATGCACTGTGGGTTGACACACCAATCACTGATTTTGTAGCTGGCAGAGTACAATTCATTGGAGCATGTTTTAATACTCAGGCTGTTATGTTCCACCATGGACCATCTGTCCACTCAGGACATTATGTTACATGGCTCAGGTACAGCAATGGCTGGATGGAATGCAATGACTACATGAACACTTTTAAACAGAGATTACCTCATAATCTAAAAGATGCTTATATCCTGGTTCTCAAGAATTACAACAACCTTCATGTGGCAGAAGAATAGTGCATGAAAATCATGTTAAACTCTGTTTGACACACTGTTGTAGTCATAAGAGTGTTATATGTGACCTTTACTGGACATGTGTGGCTATTTTCATATCAGTTTATGAATATTTACAGTAACTGAGTATATAGATGCCGGTATTTATGATGCCAACAGTTAAAGTAGGTGTTGCTATGATCTTAGCATCAATGCAGCCTAACTGGACCTTAATTGATGCGTGCTGTCTGCTTGATCACATTACATACAATTGCTTTGACTGTGGAGCACTCTTACTACCTGTACATCACTATTGCAGTACCATGCAATTGTACTGTACTGATCTGTTTATTTCTGCATTGCTGCAGCATGTTATATAGAACATGGTTTTATAGCTGTCACACCATAGCATGGCAATACTGTGCACCTTGCATACATTTACAAATGTGACTACACTTGTTTAGCAATGTTCTGTGGTCATAGTGCACTATATGTGTCTCACATCTGCCTTGTGATACAAGATGACAGATTGTGCAAGAAAGCTGACACTTTAGCTGTGTATGTGTTTGCACACATACTGTTGTGCAGTAGTTTCTAAGCACAGTAAGAACATTGTGTAATATTCTATGCGAACAGCATGTCTTTCAGTGATACCTCTATAATGTCCACTTCAGGTGGTATGCTTTCTGCCAATTTTACTTACTTGTAGAACCAATACACTATATATAGGAGTAAGATATAGATGTTTAGAGGAATACTTATTGTTAATATTGTTCATATATTAAAGGGTTTTAAAACTTGGAGGTATTATGCTTATAACTGTAAAGTTTTAGAACAATTTTTTTTGTGCACCAACTGTTATATTAAAGTTTGTAAGAATGGCTAAAGTTACATAGTACTTCATAGGAATGTTTTTTTTCAGCTCTACATAGTTATACATTTACAGTTATTTATTTGTTATTAATGCAGTGTATGAGTGCTATGTATTTAGGTGTTTAATGGAAAGCTTAATTTGTTGAATACTTATTAACTATTTCTAACATTTTTATGACTATGTGACTTGTCACCATTTGATTAGTTTGATTTTCTTATTAACATTTACTATGCCACAGTGTTAATTATAAGATTACTAATTTAAAATGTTTAATTTAATAATATTATTGCTGCTAACATTATATGACTGTATTAAAATGTTTATTATATGTAGTGAGTTATTAATTGTTTGTTGTTTATGGACTACTATTGTGAATCACACACTCTGCTCAATATCAGTTGAAGGTATGTTCCTGATGTTTTCTGATCACTTTTATTGAGGGGTCGGGTGAGGATTTTTTCCAGATGCACATCGTGTTAAAGTATTCTAACATAGTAATGCACTACTGCAGCAATGTTATTATTTGCTGCTTTGATGTCCATAGCTTTTTAATTTTTTATGTATTTGGTTTTTGCCCACCCCAGGAACATTGACTTGCTCAGTCTCATATCACTTTTTCCAGACTTTTATATATACTTCTGTGATATAATTACACAGTAGTGGTATGAGACTGAGTGAGTTGTACAGTTTGACCTTCTTTAAAACAGAATTGGCACTTAATGATTAATAGATAATTTTCTTAACTTATTTTCTGTGTCTGTTGTCTTTCTTGAAAACTGTATATGAATGATATATGAGCCAGCTTTGTAAAGATGCGTTAATCAATATGCTGAAATTGTAAGTACATAAAGATGTGCATACAAGGTATAGCTTGACATGTTAAACAAAGGGTTTCATGGTTGTTGTGTCTTACTATGGCACATGTGTAGGGTATGGTACAATATTATTGTGGATGATTTATGCTCTCACAGAAAAAATAATTATTTGACAGCTATGTATTTGCTAACTTTATTACAATATCAAAAAAGGAAGGAAATTCTTTGCAAAAAAAACTTTATTGATGCAACAGTTAGGGTTGTTACCACAGCAACAAAAGTGAGGAAATTCAATGTTAGGGTTTTCAACCCTAACTCTGAATTCCACCACCATACTCAACACACACAAACACACACACACACACACACACACACACACACACACACAATACAAGTGGGGGATGGTACAAGGCAAGACAACCAATCAGAAATAGACACCATAAGGTAACAGAAAGAATATACAACTTTGTGAACATAGCACAACAGGCATCCATCATCATGTTTCACCAACTGTATCACTTCTGCTGCCATTCTAGTGTCTAGGGGGGTTCACCCACATGCTGTGCAAACATATGGTCATGTGTTAAGAAGGCAATGATGAGCATTTTAAATAACATCCATTTAGAATCTGATGATTATGACTATTTCTTATTATCTTACTGAACATACTCATTAGTTTATGAATTAAACTATAGGGCTACACTCTGCTGCATTTGTTCAAATACTTGTGTATGCCTATCTGTGGAGGTATAACAGTGAAGGGCATAAAACACTGCTGTGCATCACTGTGAGACATACTGACTCTCTTTGTATGTGGTTAGAGATACATAGCATCAGCATCTGAAATATTATGCAGTGTTCATATCAGGTAATATGTACTGTCATCCTATCTGTGTGTGGATATGTCACAGATAATTGAATAATCCTACAGTCTAAAGATCATATTTGCAGATTGTTATAGTATTTACATGGATGAATACTATTGTCAATGTAACATTTCAACACTGTTGTATTATTTGTGAATGTAGGGCTGCAATTGCACAATGTTTGGAACATGTACTACCATCACTCCATTCACATAGTATGTCTTAATTAATGGATCACAATATTGTCATGTCATTCTGGCATGTTGCCCATCTAGTACAAAAGACACATAGTGGAGTGGTACCTATATGACATTTTCTTTATATATAACACTAAAAAGATAACATGCTTAGGTCCATGCACTGCCATACTTGTACTGGAGCTGGACAATGCAATGCATCTGTCACAGTACCGATATCCTATACTGTTCACATTGTGAGATATAGGTAGTGTGATTTATACATTGTATTGTGGTATGTGAAAACAGGAATGAGAATACAGAAGAGAAACCATCCTGTACTGTCATTGTAACATATAGATTGCACTGTACTTATACCTTGATAAATGCATGTTACAACAGCATTTTAATAACCATCTTGTGACGTGTGGCATATGGATACTGTCTTATAGACTCTGGTGTACTTTGGTAATACAGGCATGGTAGTGCACAGCATATAGTGGATTGGCATAACAGTATAAGATATGTACAGTATTGTTCTATCTAAATAGAGGGATGAAATGATATGGGTAAACTCATCATCTGGTAGTACAAGGAGTTAACTGTATTCTTGCACTATCTACATGTAGGTGCACAGTTCATGCAGTGACCATCTCACATGCTTGCACAGCATGTGGGTGTACCCCCCAAGACACTGGGATGGCAGTAGAAGTGACACAGTTGGTGAAACATGATGATGGATGTCTGTTGTGGTATGTTTATAAAGCTGCATGTTCTTTCTTTTACCTTTTGGTGTCTGTTTCTGATTGGTTGTCTTGCCTTACACCATCTCCCACTTGTATGTGTGTTGTGTGTGTGTGTGTGTGTCTGTGGGGTGGGTGGACAGACACACATATACATACAGTGGCATTCCCCAGGATGAAACCCAATTCTGCAGCATTTTGCAGCACTCTACAGAATGCTGCAGCAGACCTACTGAATAAAGCAATGTAATTTTAATGGCAATTAGTCAGTTTTGTCATATATATACATATTAATAGTACTGGCCCGGTAGGGACAGTATAGTTAGGGTCGCATGGCCACTTCTATGTTAAACCCCAAAGTTTGCACTTTAATAACTTTGCAACTGTTTGTCCAATTTGCCTGATCTTTTGCATGTGAGGCCTCTGCCCACAGATCTCTGGATCTGGAAAATTGTGTTTTGTTCAGATGTGTAGTTGCTGAACTGAAGAGCATCCAAAAATTGAAAATTGCCAACTTTTGCAAATTTTTTTGGTCAGGCATAATGGACTGAAGAATGTGTCTGAGTGGATTCAAAGTTTCCTGTTTATATGTGGGCTGGGTTAAACAGGTGCCTTTTGAAGATATAGTGAAAAAATATTAATCCATTCAAAAGTTATGCATGTTTTCATGTTGCATTGTAGCCTATGAGAAAATTTATATATGCAATGTGAAAACTTTCACAATCACATATTTGTTATCATGCTTCCTGAATTTGTTTTGGTGCTGCTGCTATCTTGTTTTCAGTAGTGAGAGACAAACAATATTGTAACTCAAAAACTAATGCCCTTTGGAAAACAAAACAGTTGTGTTTATCTAATCGGGCCCTTATTAACATGACCTTGGCATTAGTTTTCAGCAGGTGGGCTGGAAATATGTTTTTCAAAGTTTGTCCACCATTCTACCGTTTTATTGTTACAACAACATTTTTTGTTGTTGCGGCAATGACCATAATAAAAAAAAGAACCACGGCAACATTTTTCTGTGCGTGACAACATTCCCATGATAGAGATATGAGTGCCGTGAACACATTAAAGTTATCACAAAAACACTTCATGAACACATTTTCTCACGTGTTGTTTTTTTGTCACTTCATTGTGCCAAGGTGGGTTGTGCTTTTGGGTTGAAATTTGCAGGGTGGCAAGCCCTGTTCCCACAGATATGCCTTTTGGTGGTTTGGTCCCAAAAGATTCAATGGGCCCATAGTTACAGCATTCCAATGTTCAGAAATTTCCTATAGGATAACATTGTGGTGCATGCGGCACCTTTCGGCACCCATATTTGGAAACAGTGCGAGATATGGATTTTTTGCTACCCGCAGCTTAGTCCACCACATGGAAGTTTGAAAGCAACAGATCACACCTGCAGTGGAATTCTTTTCATAGGTTTTACGGTTACTGAGATATTGGCAAATTAGTGTTACAAGGGTTCCTTTTCAGGCCTATAGGGCTATTGTATGGCTCCATTGTTATGTGAAAGTGGGAGCACAAGGCCCAAAGCATATCATTATGCACAAATGGCAGTTTGGGCCCCACACTCCCACCAACACATACCATTTACTAGTTACATTAAACTTTTTCAAAAAGTTATGAAATTCATTGCAAAAAACTTTGTTAATGCATCAGTTGAGGTTAATGTCACAGTATCAAAAGTTTGGAAATTCAATGTTAGGGTTACCCTCAATGCAGTGGAATATTTTTCATAGTTGCTACGGTTACTGAGATATAGCAAACTTTTCTTTATGTGAGTTCTTTTTCATATCTCTAGGCCTGCAGTATATCTCTGTACTTTTGTGTAAGTGCGAGCTCAGGGCCCAGGGGGCCCATGCTCCCACATATGCATATTAATTTTGTGAAAGTACTAGGTCATTTTGCAAAAGTACTGATACATTTGCAAAAGTACCAGGCAGTTTTGCAAAAGTACCAGGTAGTTTCATGAAAGTATCAGGTAGTTTCATGAAAGCACCAAGTAGTTTCTCATAAATACTGTTACTTTCACAAAAGTACTAGGTAGTTTCACGAAAAGCACAAGGTAGTTCTGCAAAAGTAATAGTAATTTTGTGAAAGTATTGAGTAGTTTCACAAAAGTACCACTTTTTGACATGGGGGAACTTCTGAAAAAGCCTCTCAGTGCTTTCTTGAAAGTTCCTCCATGCAAACCAATGGTACTTTCGTGAAATGCCAATACTTTCATGATAGTACAGATGAAAACCAGCCCCAAACCACACATTTCTTTGTCATGTCATAGCAAGAAAACAGTTAGAGCTTTTTGGCTGAAATTTGCAGGGCGGCAAGCACTTGCCCTACAGATATGCTTTCACTGGTTTTGTGGAAAAATTTACAATGGTTTCAAGGTTACGGCACTCTGAATTTGTGCAATTTCCCATAGTATAACATTATGCTGCCTTTCGGTGCCCGTGTCTTGAAAATGGTTCAAGATACAACTTTTTTGCTACTCGCTGCTTAGTCCACCTTTAGGTGGACTAAGCATGTGTGGAGGTTTCCAAGGCATGATTACAGCAGCAGTGGAATTTTTCCCATACTTGCTTAGGTTACTGACGTATTGTCAGATTTGTGTTACAAAGGTAGTGTTGCACATTTGACATTTTTGTGATTTTTTTTTTTTTTGCGAAAGTGTTGTGATTTGTGAAACTACTTTGTGACACTATGCCTAAAATAACAGGAATTCTTTGTCACCCTGTGGCAAAACAAAGGTTTGGTCTATTGGGCTGACATTTGAGGGAAGAAAGCCAACATCCCACAGATGTGTGTGATTGGTTGTCTTGCCTTGGTCCTTCCCCTACTTGCATGTGTATGTGTGTGTGTGTGTGTGTGTGTGGTGGTGGTGGGGGAATGCACAGTTAGGGTTTTCAACCCTAACACTGAATTTCTTTACTTTTGTCGCTGTGGAACAACCCTAACTGATGCATTAAAAAGAGTTTTTGCTATATCTATATATATATATATATATATATATATATATATAGACACACATATATATATTGCAAGAAAACTTCATTAATGCACCAGTTAGGGTTAATTGTTCAGTGACAAAAGTTTGGAAACCTGCTTTTAGGGTTCAAGACCCTAACTCCGCATTCCTGCCCACACACACAAGCAAGCAAGCAGGAGAAGGGCTAAGGCAACACAACCAATCAGAGTCAATCAGTATCAGGTAACAGAAGTAATGTGCAACTCTCTAAGTGTACTGCAAGACACATCCATCATCATGGGTCACCAACTGTATGAGTTCTGCCACCATCATAGTGCCTTGGGGATACACACGCATGCTCTGCAACAATGGGTGATGCCACACAGTAAGCTTTTTTGTGCTACAAACAGCAATGACAAGATTTAAACAGATGCCTATATTTCAATAGTGAAGAAGTGATGCAACACACAGTATGTTATCCATGGATAGTTTCTTGGAAATTAGAGTTAGTATAAGCCTACCAACAGTCATTGTTTGTTTGCATTTATTTTTCTAATAGAGTGAGTCAATCATAATAACAAATGTTAGTAATAATAAAAGTAATTATTTGAAGTATAATTAACAAGTAACATGTGAAAACAACAGTTGTACCACCCAGAGCTAACAACAACATTCTACTAGTGTGTATTTCCAGGTAACACAGCCATATAACAACATGTGATAGTGCTAGTTTCATACTTGAGCAGTATCTTACAAGTAGTATGTGTAGTCTCTATCTTTCCTGCTACCAAATGCCCATGTGGTAACCTGCAGCAACCCAATTGTTGCATAGTGACACATAAAAGTCAGTAGTTTGAAAATGTGTACAGACTAAGTCTCACTGTATGAAGAAGATTTGCCAGCAATAATGTGTCATCATACTGTGCTGGCAGTATAAAGTCAATGATACTATATTTGGTTTTTCATTACATAGTGTTATGTGAAATAAGTATACTGTTGTTATTATTGTGGCTACAGATGTGATGAAGTGGTATAGTGTTTTCCAATCTTGCATGTGTCTTGTGTGTGTGTGTGTGTGTGTGTGTGTGTGTGTGTGAGAGGGTGGGGGTGAGAGGTAATGCGGAGTTAGAGTTTTGAACCCTAACTGCACATTTCCAAACTTTTGTCACTGTACTATTAACCCTAACTTATACATTAATGGAGTTTTTTGCAATGAGTTTCCCTTCTTTTTGAGAAAGTGTAATGTACGTGGTGTGTGTTAGTGGGAGTGCAGGCCCTCTGGGCCCTACACTCCCTTTACACTGTCCATTTTTTGGCATAATGGTATGTGCAAGTGAAAGCACATGCCCTCAGGGCCCTGCACTCCCACTTACACATAACTATGGAGTCATACAGCAGCCCTATAGGGCAAGGAACCCTTGTAAGACTAATTTACTAATATCTCAGCAACCATAGAACCTAGGAAAAAATTCCAGTGCTGGTGTACTCATGACAGTGAGTACTTCATGCAATATACATCAACTGAGTCCACATCTTGCATCATTTCTGAGAGATGGGCACCGAAATGCACTGAAAAGGAACCCTTGGAACCCTTGGAACATGTTTTTGTCAATATCCCTGTAACCATAGCAAGTAAGAAAAATATTCTACCTCAGGTGTCATCTATGATTTCCAAACTTGTTTTAACAGCTTAGCGAAAACTCCATATCTTGCTTCGTTTTTGAGATATGGGCACCGAAAGGTGTCACGGGTGCCACAATATTATTCTGTGGGAACTTTCTCAACTTTGGAATGCTGTAACTTTTCCCCCCTTGAATGTTTTGCCACCAAACCACCAAAAGGCACATCTGTGTGACAAGGGCTTGCCACCCTGCAAAATTTCTGCCCAAGAGACCCAACTGTTTTGTTGCAGGAGGATGGCAAGATTTGCAGTTTTTTTAAAATACTTTTGCAAATCACGAAACTTTCACAAAAAATAGCATGAAATGTTCGCATTTACAAAAGTATTTTGACCATTTCTTTCATGATTTGTGAAAGTATTTTTCCCCGATGTTTAAAAAAGCTTTCTGGGGGGGAAGGGTTACTCCCAAAAAAGATGGGGCTGGCATCCTCAGGACCCGACTAGGTAAACCCAACAGTCAGTGTTTACAAACAGGGTCCCAGATTTAAATGGCAGGCATTTTTCTCTCTCACTAACTGAAAACAAGATGGCCAAATCATGAAAGTAAAAGGGCCATTTACAAAAGCAAAAGTGCATTTGCAAAACTTTCATGATGCACATATATTCACTACCTAGTTCAATAGTAGAATCTAATAACTTTAACAACTTCAAACAAAATCTAGACCACTATCTATTATAGCTCTGGGTGATTGTACCAGCTTGGCTGGAGATATACATATATGGGCTACAGCCTTCTTTATGTCTACATATCCTAGTATGATTCCTAGTGTTTTCCCCCATTGAGTGTAATGGGAAATTTGTTTTTTTGAATAACTTTTGAACAGTTTAATATTTTTACACCAAATCTTCGAAAGACACATTGGTGACCCAGACTGTATCTTCCCTGAAGATTTTGAACCAAGCAGACTAATCACGTGGCCTGTGGGCGCGAGCAAAGAAGAAACGTGCAAGAAGTCAGTTTTTTTGCATTTTTTTGGTGTTTTGTAGCTCCACAACTGTACATCCAACCATAACGCAACTTGCCAGACTCAGAGATCTATGGTACCAGACCATGCATGCAAAATGTCAGGCAAATCTGTAGTATGGTGGCAAAGTTATTAAAATGTAAAATTTGAGGTTTAACACTAAAGTGCTTACTCAACCCTAACTATACTGGCACTACAGCACCAGTATAATCTCTCTTTCTCTCTCTCTCTCTCTCTCTATACATATATATATATCTATAAAATACTGGCACGATACTGCCAGTATAGTTAGGGTTGCCCGGCCACTTCCATGTTAAACCCCAGATTTTGCACTTCAATAACTTTTTTACCGTACAACAAATTTGCCTGAAGTTCTGCATGTGCAGTGGGGCACCATAGATCTCTGGATCTGTCAAGTTGTATTATGGTCGGATGGGCAGTTGTGGAGTGCAGAGCACCAAAAAACAAACAAAAATGTTTTTTTTGTTGTGTGTTTCTTTGCTCGTGGTTACAGCCCACATGATTTGTCCATTTGGTCTGAAGTCTTCATAGAAGTTGCAGTCTGGGTCACTGATGTGCCTTTTGAAGATTTGGTCAAACATATTAAACCATTCAAAAGTTATTCAAAAAAACAAGTTTCCCATTATAGTCAATGGGGAAAAAATATATGTGCCTCATGAAAGCTGCTGCCACTACATTTTACTGTTGCAAATGGCCCTTTTACTGTCATGCAGCAACCATTTTGTTTTCAGTCAGTGAGAGAGAAAAATGCCTGCCATTTAAATTTGGGACCCCCAGGTGAACACTGAGAGTTGTGTTTACCTAGTTGGGTCCTGAGGATCACAGCACTATCTTTTTTTGGGGGGACCCCCCCCCAGAAATGCTGCTTCGGCAATCAGACCACCCATAGTGTCACAAATTGTGACTGAACGAATGTGACACTTTCGCAAATCACGAAAGTGTCCTACCCATTCTGTCACAAATGTTTGCGAAACTATTGCAATGTGAAAGAACACCACCCAAAAATAACAATTATTTGTCACTCCACCACATCAAAACAGTTAAGGCATTTGGGCTGAAATTTGTGGGGTGGTAAGCTCTGGTCCCACAGATGTGCCTTTTGGTGGTTTGGTCCCAAAACATTCAATGGGCCCATTAGTTACAGTGCTCCAAAGTTGAGAAATGTCCCATAGGCTAACACTGCAGTGCCCACAGTGACTTTCAATACCCGTATCTCAGAAACAATTCACAACACAGATTTTTTTGTTCTCTGCAGCTTAGTCTACCATGGACTAAGCTTGCCTGGAGGATTTGAAGTCATGATTACAACTGCAGTGGAAGTTTTTTCATAGTTGCTACTGGTTACTGAGATACTGCCAAACTACTGTTACAAGGGTTCCTTTTCAGTACTATAGGGCTGCTGTATGGCTGTGTACTTATGTGTAAGTGGGAGCACAGGGCCCAGAGGGCCTGTGCTCCTACATATGCATACCAGTACACAAAAACTGGGCATCATGAAGAGAGCACAGGGCCGGAGGCGGGCCTGCTGTCCCACAACCACATACCAGTTACCACTTACAATACACTTTCTCAAAAAGAAGGGAAATTCATCACAAAAAACTTCATTAATGCACCAGTTAGGGTTGATAGCATAGTGACAAAAGTATGGAAATATTATGTTAGGGCTAACCCTCCACACACTTCACACACCAACAGACATCAGGGTGTGCAATGGGGTCATCAGGCCTAGTTCTCACCCCTTTCTCCTATACTGTAGCATGTCAACCTGTTTACACATGGAATGGGGTGCGAGTTGGGCCTGATGATCTGTCAGTGTGTGGAGTGTGGGGGTGGTGGTGGTGACCCTAACATCACATTTCCATACTTTTATCGCTATGCTATCAACCCTAACTGATGCAGTAATTAAGTTTGTTTGCAATTAATACATATATATATATATATATATACACTGTATATACATATGCATATTCTGGGAGGGGGGTTGGGACTAAAATCCAAACAAATTGGTACTTAAAATCACATTGTTTTGCAACTAACAAATAAACCAATTGTTCATGGCAAAGTACTAGTAGCTCCCATCCCCCCAAAAAAGGAATGGATGAAATAATAAATGAAATTATTGATATTCTTTAAAGTTGTATGGTATCACAGGAAGATAGTAGCCAGCAAAAAACGGTCTAGAAATTATTTATATGAAAGAAATCATTCAGTTATTTATGTAGCCAGACCAAAAACTGTCAAAGGTTGCTATTATGATACCATTATTGAAGCAATAGACAGATGAAATATCATTCATGAGAAAGTCCCACCAGGAAGGTAACATTTTTTAATCCCTTTACAAAAAATGAATCCTCCAAGTCAGAACAAGAGACACTGAACCACACCGTTATGTTGCCCACATAATTAACAAGGCCAGTATTATAAAAAAGATTTAAAATCTAACTGGTCATTTAGGCCACTGGGTATCAGAGTGTTGAGCCTCGTGATCCATTGTGTTTCCTTCTGTAACAGAAACCTCTGTCTGCCTCCTCCACACGGTAGGTGTTTAACCCATTCTAGCACTCTGAGTTTGAAGTCTCTGGTAACAGAATTGTGTGTCCCTCTGAAATGAGAACCCCGGTTATTTATCATGTTCTGATTAATAAATAGGGAATATTGCTTGTGCAGGTGTATATTATGAGGATTTTTCATACGCCTGAGATGTGTGATCATCCGTAAACTCCAAAATTGAAGCTTGAGGGGCTTATGAGTTTATCACACACCAAGGGTGTGTGAGAAATTCTCATAAAACAAACCTTGCATAGGCATTAATATAAGGGCCTATAGTTAGGGTTGAGTTTAATCCCCTAACTTTACACCTTAATAACTTTGGCAGCATTTGACAAAATCAACAGAAATTTTTCATGTGCTGTCTAGGATGCAGGGTGTAAGTCTTTGAAAAGTTTTGTGATGGCAGCTGGTGCGGTTTCTGAGATACACTATGTCACTTTTCTGTAGATTTCTAATTTTCTTCCTAAGGTTAACATGGGATTTTTTTTTGTTCTCACCTACAGCCTACACAGATTGGATTTGTTTTCCCAAACTTTCTGGGTACAGGCATGATGTTGTAAGGTAGTGCATTTGAAAAGTTTCATGATAAATTATGAAATGGTTTCAGAGTTATAAGCCTTTAAAGTTTTGTTGTTTTTCTGTTTTGAGCATGCTCAGTGGGAGTCTTGGGATAACATTCTGATACGACAACAACAATTGTGTCACAAGACCATTTTTGGTTTCTCACCATTTGTATCTCATAGCACAAAGCATTTTTTTGTTGCTGTGCAACCCGCCATCTTGTTTCTTTACTCCTCAAACTAATAAGCATGAAAATGAAATAAAATGCTGTCATTTAAAAAAAAAAATACCAGAAACTAGTTTAATGGGACCCATTTAGTTAGATTATAATGTTTGTTTATTCAATTAATGGCCAGATATGCCTTTTTTTGCACCTGGGTGCCCAGCTTGGTGAGAGAAGCCATTGACCCATGTTCTCTGTATGACAACAGTGGGACTTTCTTGAGTTCTGCAGCCACAGCTGGAACTCATGCTGTGGGCTGCTCTGAGAGCAGTGAGTCACCATTTCCTTGGTGTCTAATGGCACTCCCCATCACTGTCCCTTTATGTATGTTATTCCCCTGGTGTCTAGTGTGGCCCCTCACCCTCCAATCACCATCCCCTTATGGGTTTTATGTTTCCCTAGTGTTTAGTGGCACCTCCCACCCTCCAATCAAAATCCCCTTATGTGTTTTATAATTCCCTGGTGTCTAGTGGCACCCCACCCTACCCTCCAATCGCCATCGCTTTGTGTGTTTTATGCTTTCCTGGTGTCTAGTGGTGACCCCCCCACCCTCCAATCACAGTCCCTTTATGTTTTTTATGTTTTGTTGGTGTCAAGAGGTTCCCTCACCTCCCATTTACCAGTCATTTATGTGTGTTATGTTTTACTGGTGTCTAGTGGCACTCCCCACCCTCCGATCACTATCCCTATGGCAAATGTTGGCTGAAATAAAGAAAATTATAAAATGGAGAGAAAAAAATCTTGCTTCTGATTGGTTGTTACCTGTGCAACATATCCATTTGATGCACAGGTAAAAACAGTTTCAGAAAGGCAGGACCGCAGTATGAAAAGGTAATCACTGTGCCAGTGAAACACTGATGTTCAGTAATGCCGTCATTTTTCCCAGTATGTTAGCAACAAAGTCATTATTCAGTAAAGCCCTCGACTAAACATATTAAAGACTTTATCTTAATAATACAGTAGACAGTAACCCCAACATGAAATGCACCCAACCTTCTTTAACAAGTACTGTGGGGCTATAGGTAAATGACAAAGAACCTCTGTGTGCAAGCATTGAGGCAGTGGTTACCCCAAAGGGCATTTGGCTGGGAAGCCAAGTTTCAAAGAAATACAAAATCACACATACCCCACAATGCAAAGCATCATGGGCTGCATATGCAAATCACCACAGAATATTATGCTGGTTCAACTTTAAACAGAAATGCATGGTGCCGAAAGGCCTCTCACACAGTTTGCAAAGGATACTAACAGAAGACATAGACACGTGTTTCATCCTACCAGGACTCATCAGTATGCCTAGTCTGTTTGAAACCCCAGTGGAATGAACCAGCTACCTTAAGATGGTCTATCTGGGTTATGTTGTCGTGAACCCAATTAAAACAAAAAACAATTTAAAAGACAAAGAACCTCTGTGCGCAAGCACTGAGGCAATGGTTACCCCAAAGGGCATTTGGCCGGGAAGCCAAGTTTCAAAGAAATACAAAATCACACATGCCTCCACAATGCAAAGCATCATGGACTGCATATGCAAATCACCACAGAATATTATGCTGGTTCAACGTTAAGCAGAAATGCATGGTGCCGAAAGGCATGAGCATGTGTCATCTTGTATTTCTTTGAAACTTGGCTTCCTGGACAAATGCCCTTTGGGGTAACCATTGCCTCGGTGTTTGTGCACAGAGGTTCTTTGTCTTTTAAATAGTTTTTTGTTTTAATTGGGTTCACCACAACATAACCCAGATAGACCATCTTAAGGTAGCTGGTTCATTCCACTGGGGTGTCAAACAGACGAGGCATACTGATGAGTCCTGGTAGGATGAAACTTGTGTCTATGTCTTGTGTTGGCTCTCTTTGCAAACTGTGTGAGAGGCCTTTCAGCTCCATGCATTTCTGCTTAAAGTTGAACCACCATAATATTCTGTGGTGATTTGCATATGCAGCCCATGATTCTTTGCATTGTGGGAGCATGTGTGATTTTGTATTTCTTTATAGGTAAACATCCACTCCATCTAGACAGCAGCAGCATCACCTCAGCAGCACAAACCTAGGTAAGAGCAATTTTTTAACAGAGGATTTTTTTTTTAGGTATTCAGTGCCTTGCTTCCAATACATACTGTATTATCTAGGAACAACAATAGCACTATCACAACACCTCAGCTACATGTATTTGTGCCAACATGCCTATAATAGCTGCTCCCTCCCAGTTATGGGGTCAGGAAACACCAAGGCTGTGTGGTGTGGCACAGGCCATAGCAATTGAAGGCACTGAGTTTTAATTTAAATTTAATTTAAATGTCATGTCACATTACTCTTCTACTCCCCGGCCCACCATTTGCAATGAGCTTAGCTGACAGCTGTTTGACCATCTCAGAGATTCTTTCCCACTGGCACTGCTCAACCTCTTTCTCCAGCCAGGTCCCTGATTTCTTCATAGCCATCTTCACTCACTCCCACCAGTGGGAGAAAACACACAGCACACCGCAGTGACCATCAACGACAGTGAGCAACTGTAACAGCGATAGCCATTCCTGCAGGACCAGTGGATATTCTGTGCCACCAGGTGGATGACATCAGGAATGACATCCAAAGGGTTTCTTGAAGGGCACAGGCACCATTTGGTGGAGTGAAAGCAAAACAACACCCCGACTAGCATGTAACCAAGGGAAATGGCTTTTGTCCAGCACATGCATAATGACGTCATTGCCTAGTAGGTGGAAGAGACTATTTTATCATAAATCTGCATATGCAAATGTATTTTTTCTACATAAAACATCATTTTCCTGACTATTAAAAGTAAAAAAAAAAGTAAGAATAATAGCCCATTTTATAAGTGCAATATGACACTCTGGGGTGTGCATTGAACAGATATTTCCACACTTCCAGGGGACTGAAGGTACTCAGCCTATGGCCTTGTGCCTCTCTTTGCAGCTGGGCATGTGGTAATATCTGTTCAATGCACACCTGGTCATGTCTTATTGCTTACCCTTTCCTTGATGGGTTCTTTTTTTGACCAGTAAAAAAGAAAATGGTTCTCTGCTGTCCTGACCCCTCAAGCCTGACCTCCCACTCAGCACTCATCACCTGACACCCCCACTACACACTCTCCACACACCCTCACTTACCTGAACAGTACTCATTGAATAGATCCATTCTCTGATCAAAGGCCCGTCTACCTGCTGGAACTGGCGACTACAATATGAAAAACTAAAGTAAGTGCAGTTCAATGTATTTCACTGGGGTTTTGAACTTTGATGCATAACTTTGTCATATTTGCATAATTTCACCCCAAATGTTCAACTTGGTCTTTTTGGGAGCCCACCTCATGAACAATGGTGGTGGATTAATGTCTGTAAGCCACAAAAGATGATTTTGCGGTCATTTGGTGAAATTCCCTTTGGGGCGGGATTTGAAAATTTTCACTGCCATTGTTCATGAGGTAGGGTAAAATTTGAAATAAAAATATGTAAAAAATGTGAATAGCTCCATGCTCACCAGCCCAGCTGGGAAGTGCAACACAAATGTTTGTGCCTACTTTGCATTCCCTTTGTGAATCCTGGCCCAGGTTTGGTCCGATGTTTGGAACCTCAGCATCAGTAGATCCAATGTGATTGCAGAGAAACCACAGATCTTGAGGAAGTGAGTGAGAGTACGAGGAGGAAGACACCCTAATAACCCACTATCAAGTTACAATGGAATTCAGTGAGTTATTATGGTGTTTTTTCAGTAGTGCATATCCAGTCATTATAGGGGGTCACAAGTTATTATTAGCTCTTTTTTTTCAAATTTAATAATCTGGATTACATTTTTACTTTTACATGTTTGCAATATTATTAGCTCTTATATGCTCCTGAATGTGACGTTTCAGGGCGCTTATCTTGCGGCCAGCATATAGCTAACCTCAGTGACACCATGTGGCATACACAACTTGTGTCTGACAATCAACAAATTTATGCACTGGAAAATCCACATTTGTCACCAGAAAGGAGCAAGCACAAGAATGTGGTGCTTCAATGCCATAAAACATCAGAAAACAAAACAGAAAGGCAGAGCACACATAACCACACATACCAAGGGCACTGGCCATTACATTTTTTTTATCTACATACCAACATACAGGAGACCTAAAAAGCCTGACGCATTTTGGATACTAACACATCCTTTATCAAAATCCACATTTGTTTTTGGGTACTTAAAGGTGTGTCCAGTAGAGGCATGACAACAGGTACTGCATTTTCAACAGCAGGAGCTGGGTGAAGAAACACCACTCATACAGCAGGGGGCACTCCCATAGCAGAGAAAGAAAAGAGAACAAGAGCAAGTCACACACTAACATCACCTCTCCCCCGATAGACATGTCTCTTTTTTCCAAGAGGGCCAATCTGACTTCAGATCAAATGCCAGGAAACATCACTGATACAGGCACAAACAAAAAAAAACACAAAAAAGGAAAAGGAGGAAGAAATTAAGGAGAGGGAATAAGCAAAGGTGGGCAACAGCCATGGCAGCAGGTGCCAAGACGTTCAGCTCAGTATCAGCAATAACAAACCAGGTACTAAACGTCTCATCCACTACATTAACTGAACACAAAATAAGCTTCTATCTAAGGGACTATGTTTTGTTCCTACAACAAACCCAGATTATACTGACTTACAAACTGATTTGTTCAATCTTATTTGTAAGCTTGCTGTCAATATTCATTTTAAGCTCCAAGAACATGTTAACTTACATTAGGCTACAGACATAGGGTATGTAACTTTTTAAAATCCAGCCAAGAACTTGTGCGACATTAAAATGAATTTGGACACTGCATGTGATTTGTTAACAGCGAGCAGTGAAAGTGTTTCTATTGTGCCCGTTTCTACTGTGGAGGATATTGACTTTATAATTGATAACTTAAGGAATAATAACAAAATCTTTGTCTCCCCCATACTGCATGATTCACTACTACAAGCAGAAACAGTTTAAAAAGGCAAAAGCACTTTTTGCTCCTCAATTTTACCCTGCCACCCATTGTCAGAATGTTTGAAAATTTGGTTAGACAAAATATAGATGGGTTATTCAGCACACCAGTAGAGCCACTGTACCATAACTTGTCTACAGAAGAATGGCAGGCATTTAAAGAGTTTAAGGCCATGTCGGTCACAGATAGCTATCAAGCCTGCAGACATGGGTAGTGCAGTGGTGGTGCAGAATACTGCACAATATGTACAAGAAGTAGACAAACAACTGTCTGAGGCTACAAGAAGCTCACCTTTAATCCAACTGCCTCTAAAATATAATATACTGTATAATTTCATAGAAAATGCATTTTCTGAGGTTTGGATTAATGAGGATGAGATGGCTTTCCTGAAATATGATTTCCTGTCGTTCTCACCTGATATACCCTATACACACTGCCCAAAGTCCACAGGTCCTTGAGGAGCCACCCTAGGTGCACACTTCAGGGAGCACACAATTCTGTTACCAGAGATTTCAGACTCAGAGTGCTAGAATGGGTTAAACACCTACCTTGTGGAGGAGGCAGACAGAGGTTCCTGTTACAGAAGGAAACACAATGGATCATGATGCTCAATACTCTGAAACCCAATGGCCTAAATGACCAGTTAGATTTTAAATCTTTTTTATAATACTGGTCTTGCTAATTATGTGGGCAACATAACGATGTGGTTCAGTGTCTCTTGTTCTGACTTGGAGGCTTCATTTTTTGTAAAAGGATTAAAAAATGTTACCTTTCTGGTGTGACTTTCTCATGAATGATATTTCGTTTGTCCATTGCTTCAATAATGGTATCATAATAGCAACCTTTGACAGTTTTTGGTCTGGCTACATAAATAATTGAACAATTTCTTTCATATAAATACTTTCTAGACCGTTTTTTGCTGGCTACTATCATCCTATGATGCCATAAAACTTTAAAGAATATCAATAATTCCATTTATTATTTTATCCATTCTCCACTTTGGGGGGATGGGGACTACTAGAAGTTTACCATTAGCAACTGGCTTCTTTGTTAGTCGCTAGACAAAGGGATTTTATAGACCAATGTTTTTGGCTTTTAGCCCTCCTTTCTATACATGGAGTGCATACGTTTACATTTATTTTCATAATCTACTAAATATACACTCTGTGTGGAACCTACTTGCGATTAATTACAATGACTAAATATCTTGTACATAGAGTTTTCTTATTTTTTAAATGTAAATATCATGAATCTATGTTTTTTCTATGTTTTTATGGCTATGTTTTGCTGTATACCTTAAATATTTGAATGATTTTTTGACCAGTTGATATGTTTTGTCATAGAGGTGGGGTCTATAAAGTTGACAGTATAGGCTAACTCCACCCCCTGATGCAGCCTCAGTTTGGAGGTGATATTTGGGGGTGTTAGCCCAATGTCATTCATGGTTTGGCTACCTGAATAAACTGTTCTGCATCCTGCTTCTGCTGTGTGCCCATGTCCAGTTTTTTGCTTTGTTACATCACATGGTGTTTCTATGCCTCGTATGAGATGACATATTTTGGTCTGTGTGTGTTGCACCTAATAGTTCCCAAAAATAATATCCTTTGTGCATGCGCACTGCTGGCTCATATAAAAGACTGCACAAATCATCCCTGCATAGTGTTTTTTTTTATTTTATTATATATATTTTTTTTTTATTTAGTTGTTTTAACCAGGAGTAGCACACTAAACTGAACGCTTTTTTACAGGAGCATACTGGGAGCACAGGGAAGTTAAGTGACTTGCTCAGGGTCACACAGTATGTAAGTGGAAGCTGTGGGATTCAAACACAGGTCTGGTCTGCTGGATGTCACCAGATTTGCAGCTCAGTTCCTTAAACCACTGCTCTATACTGCCTCCCAATGTTTGTACTGTAAGCCATTGCCTTTCTGCAAACCTACTGGTCCCAGGGTCTTGCACAGCTTTGTTGTGGATGCCACAAAAGCCATGTTTACACTGACTGCTGTACAAAGTTATGAACTGATGTGTGTGTGTGTGTGTGTGTGTGTGTGTGTGTGTGTAGGCAGGTCACTTTTTAAACCTGCCAGTTTAAAAGATCACATATTTTAGACATACTATAGTTGTCCCATAACTGCCATTTATTATCTAAGATGGGCAAGTCTAAGAATGGCAAAGGTTTTTTTTCTTCTTGTAAATCTATTTTTAGTGATTTTTCAACTGGGGGGGGGGGGGGGGTTGCACACCACTTACATTACAGTAAGTTCACAAAAGGTAGGATACAGTGACAATAAAAATACATAGGCAGTCCAGCTACAAGATACAATAATTAAACCCATGGTACTCACCCATTCCAGTTCAGCAGTGGGGAGCCCATCACCAGCTATGTAATCTGGTACATGTGGGTGGTATTTTCCCTATAATATCTTTTGGAGGGAAGGGTACAACCCAGGGCAGGTTCTGTGTATGCATCAAATATCTCCTAATAAAGAAACCCTCCCCCTACCATACTGCTCCCTCTTCCACTTACTGGGTGGCTACTACCTCTAAGGGGCAAAGGTGGGGTCATGATGCATGACATAGAGAATCCATGCATTCCACTATGAGGTGAAAGTATCAGCCACATCATTCAACTCAAAAGTAATTTTCTCCATAACATAGATATGATTCACCATCTCTGACCATTGCTATAATTCTGGCACCGGTGCTGAGAGCCATTTACTGGTAAAGCATTTCTGTACTGCTGCCAACATGATACCTAACAAACAGTTCAGGTGCCTTCTCTTAATGAATATGGAATATTGATACAGCAAAAAAGATTTCAGGGATGCAGGTGATCCCAACATGTAATACCTCAGACATTGCTCCCTGCACCTTCCTAAAGAAGTCTGTCAGATGAGGACAGGCCCACATAATATGCATGTGGGTCATCCTATCATTCTCACATCTTCTTCAGCAGGCCACACTGCTCCCCATCCCATATCTGGCTGTTATTACTGGCATTCTAAAAGAGTGAATAAAATGCTTCCAGTTATACTCCTGCCAGGTATGTGATGAAGTTACCCAGCCCATCTTCCCGCTGTCTCTCTCACAATCCCTAGGTGTGCTAGCCCTACCAACTTTGCCCTACAATTTCTCCATCATATAGAAGGTATTGTAGGGGTGAGTGCCTTGTATGGCCTATGATGGACAAGGAATGTGTGGTGTTCTGCATATTGATGTGAGCAGCAAGGGTGGAGATCAAGAGAGGAAGCTTAGCCTGGTCACGAGTCTCCCTTGGCCGTGTGTCTAGATAGTGTCTTCTCTGAAGGTATTATAAAAGTCCTGGCGATCAAAGCCATACTGAATTTCAAGGTCACGCAAAAACTTCAGCTGTTGATCCATATAGAATTGTACAAGATACACCAGGTTGAGATTGTGACAATGGCAAAAATATGGGGTCTGTCCTGGCTGGAGTGAAGTCCCTCTGTGAAGCCAAAGGTCACACCCACAGAAAGGCAGGGGGTCAGATTCAGGGTGGACTTCAGCCATCTCCATGTTTTCCCAACACAGTGTTTCCATAGCTTATGGAGTTCTTGCTCCAGGTTCTGTGGACGGGGTCTGAAAAGGTAACTTGCTCTTTCCCAGAAGAGAAGCATGTTCCTTTCCATCTCCAACCACAGTGGGGCTAGATCTTCCATGTACCATTAAAACATGGTTCGCAGCTGTGCTGAACATGATAGGAATGAAGTTCCAGCAAACAAGACCTCCTCAAGCTCCTGGCAGTATCAAGGTTGGGAAGTGAACTCTAGGGTGCTTACCAGCCCAGAGAAATCTCGTCCCCACTCTCCATGACACCAGCCCCCAAGTGCCCTCTCCTCTTGCCCCAAGCTCCCATCCTCTGTCCAGCTCACTACCTGCCTTCCAAGCTGCATTGCCTGTCCAGCTGCTCCATATGACCTAACCAGTGTTACACCACATTATCAGAAACCATCATGCAGTGCAGTATGTCTCTATTTTCAAATGCTAGGAGGACAGAGAAGTAGCATCCATCATTGCTGCTTCATAGGATAGGTACCACCTCCAGTGACCCACCAGCCACCAAGCCCCCAGCTTGGCCCCAGTGCTGCAGCCTGGAAGCAGACCACATCCCAATATCATCATAAAGAAAGAAACCAACCTTCCTCAGGCCTTCTGTTGAGGCATTCTGTGGAACTGGCAAAATACTGTACTACTGGCGGTCAGGAGGCCAGAATGTAAACCAAAAGCTCAGTATGTGCAGGCACAGAAAGGCAACCAGAGCCTCCACACACACCAATTAGACATGTGTAGTTGGTGACCTCCCCAATCCATCATGGCCCAATTGCTCTGTGAAGAAAGCCACCTCCTGCCCCCACAGCCCACAGACCACCAAGCCCACAGCCTGGCCCTGGAGCAGCAGCTCTTGGGCAGACCATCTCCATGGCTGATGAAGTAAAAATCCTAGACCTCCTATTTCTGCATCCTGTGCAGTAATCAGTCCAGCCAAAGGGAACAGGACAGGCAGGTACTAATAGTAGGCTGACACATTAGGTAGCAGGGCTGGCTGTGTAAGGGAAAAAGGGAACATTCCAGAGGTTTTAGGCCTGGGAGTAAACAGACTGGCTATGCACAAAAAGGAGGGAGCTCACCTTGTCCTCCCCAGAGCCATTCCCACCAGGCTGGTTTCCTGCAGGGCATCACTGCACAAAAAGTTATTCATAGGGTACAGACTGCTCTCTCCTCTCAAGCATTGGATGATTTGCTGCATGGTAGCAGCCGACTGCTGCTGCTTGCTATCTGCTGACTTCCAGTCCTGCTGGGCAATCTTAGAGGCTAAGGATTGTGAGGTTGGTCTATCGGGGGTATCAGGAACAACTGCCCCTAATCTTGAAATCCTCTTGAACCTGTGCAACCATGCTGTATGTCACTTGGCCCTCTGGAAAGTTCACACAAGTTTCATGGGATACAATGTAAAAAACTTTTGATTTTGTCCCCAAAGAGCCTTCATCAAAGGAACATAGGCTCTTCTTTTTTGCTGAAGGGAGGTAGGGTAGTCATTATATCCATGTGACTTGATAATGTACTGTTTTAGCTCTCCAGACCCATGTCAAGACATCCTGTTTGTCATTAAAATGTAAACATACTGCTAGTGTCAAGCAGGGCCGGGTTGCTGGGACATAAGGTTTTGGTCTCTGTGCCCGGTGAGCCCACTCAATCTCAAGAGGCTAGTCCTGCAGCAGCTGAAGGATCATTTGTAGGAAGTTCTGCAGAACAAAAATTAAATCCAGACCCTCAGCTCCTTCCAGGAATCTGTAAAACCTCAAGTTGTTTTGCTGATTACAGCTCTCTGCATTTTCCAGTCTTTCCTCTACCCCTTGTAGCATTGTGTAGAGTTGAACTATCACTGCCTCAGTAGCATCAACACAGTGACTGGGTTTGAAGAGCCGCTCCTCTTTCTTGTCAGTCCATTTTTCTAATTTTGTAATGTCAGTTCACAAGGCTGCCGAGGTATTTTGAAATTAAGTCTCGCATTTCCAATAGCATGAGATCGATCTTCCGATGTACCTGTTCAGCAGGTGGGGAATTTTATTTATTTGTTCTGTCCCATCTCACAGTGGCTTGAGCAGGAGAAGGTGACCAAGACCTGGGAGTAGTCACTGTCTGAACATGTGGCTCTGAATCACTTGGCATCCTTACACTCTTAAGCCCGAGTTTCTGGATTTATTGCACTCCTTTGTCATGTGGAATCTTCACCAAATGTATTTATTTTGACTTAAACCAGGCTAATACAGGAGTTTGGATGCTGCCAAATTCCTTAGGCAGCCATCTTGAGGATGACATCACCGGAAGTCCAGGAAAGGGTTTTAGTGAGCACATGATGGCACTCTTTGGAAAAATATAATTTTGAGACACTATGCGGTTTATGTTTTTTAAATTCTCTAATTTAGCATCCACACATTCATTATAAATATGCACAGTAACCTGAAAACAGAATCACTGAACATTAGACATCATCTGTTCTGACTGTGTGGCTACATCTGACATCAAAATAATTTGCTTGTGATGGCACAGTTAATTCCACAGCAACAGATTGTGGTGTCAGGTGTAAACAAGCAGCAAAGGAAAATGAAATCTGCGTAACCGCTAGCCTGTTTTTTTTTTCTGCTTTACAGAGTTGTAAAGGAAAGGGCAGCTTAACACAGAAACAATGAAATACAAGCTAAAATGTATCAAAATTTTACTTTTTAAATGTTTTCCTCAAGGTGTTTGGAGCTCATTAAAAACCTCCACAAAACTGAAAACCACAAGTTGGGTTCCAAGTAGCCACAGGGACCGATGTATGGTGAACCTTCGCACACCATTAGAGGGAGGATTTAGCCATGAACTAAACCCGAACCAAACTCGAACTTTTAGATTTTTGCCCATTCTGAACTGAACTTGAACCCTAAGGAAAAAAAAGATGAACCTAAACCGAACTCGAACCCAGACAATGTGAGACGAGGATAACCCACATGGAGGCAGTAGGGAGACACCTAACTCAAACTGAAAAATTACACATTAAAAAATCAAACTGAACTGAACTCAAACCCACACCTTTACTTATCAAATCAAACTGAACTGAACTCAGACTACACCCTGCTGAACCTGAACTGAACTAGAACTCTAGAAAACACGTCAAACCCTCCCTCTACACACTGTTTGGTAGAAATAGTTTAAAAGACTACATCGATGTCTTTATAAATAGAGACAGATATATGTGTATGTTTATGAAACTATTCAAATATGTATCATTTCAAACCTCAGGAGAACTAGTACAGCAGACTGGCAGCACCAAAAACTATTATTATCAGGATAGCAGCACAATGTAAAAGGTATCATTTCTGATAATTACTTGAAATTAAAGATACTGGGTTAGAATTCTCAAATGTTCACAACTGCCAGCCATAGTTCCACAACCCTAAACACAGAAACATAGAAATTGTCTGCAAGATAAGGGCCTTCGGCCCACTTAGTCTGCCCTATTACCACTAACAATTGTGCTTTATCATACACTGCTGGCATTAGATTGTACCCCCCTCGACTACCAGCAATGCTCTATACCTATTCCTAGCATATTTAAAACTTGTAAACAGCTAGCCCCATGGCGCTGAGGGTTGAGATGCTGGATGCCACACCTCGCGCCATGCCATTGACCTGGGTTCGGGAGCAGACTCTGGTTGGTAGGGGTCGGTGGAGGAGGAGAGGTTTGAGTGTCTGGAGGACTGCTCTCCTTTCCTGGGATGGGCTTTGGGACGCACTGCTCTGTAGTGGCCCCCAGTGGAGACTGGAGGCACTACAGTAGCATGCTGCATGCAGGGGATGAGGTGACAGTGGATGTCAGCTGATGATCCAACCTCAGCACAGACGACATTACACATCTGCACCTCAGGGGGACATAAACCCAAGGTGGAAAACCCTGGTGTCTTGGGAGGTGATGGTGGGGCTCGAGTGGCTGAGCCCACATGCCCAATGCCGGCCCCAATTCTGATTTGACTCCCTGTGGTCCTGCCTCTCCCATTCAGGGTCCTGGGAAGGGGGGGACCCAGGAACTGATTCCTTATTTGGGGGAAGGACACAGTGGGTGGTAGAGGCAATGCCAAGTGAGTCCCCGCTGGAGAGATGCCCAAGAGACCAGTGACCAGAGCAAAATAAAGATAAAAAATAAGTACATAAATAAAACCTGTAAATGTTTCTGCTCCCACCACCTGTACTGGCAGGCTATTCCACTTGTCCACCATCCTCTCTGTGAAGAAGCACTTCCTCACATTCCCTCTGAACCTCCCTCCCTCCCTCCAGTTTCATCTTGTGCCCCTTCATCCTTGAGCATTTTTTTCTTTGGAATATAGTATTCTCCTGTGCTTTATTCTTTCCTGTGATGTACTGAAAAGTCTCAATCATACCCCCTCTCCCTCCTCTCCTCCAGGGAGTACATATTTAATTCCCTCAGTTTATACTCATAGGGCTTGCAATATAGTACCTGCACCATTTTGGTTGTCCTCCTCTGAACCACCTCCACCCTATCTATGTCCTTACGTAAATGAGGTCTCCAGAACTGGACACAGTATTGGAGGTGCAGCCTCACTAATGTCCTGTATAGTGAAATTATTACCTCCCCTTTTTTCTGCTGGTGAGTCCCTTGCCTCTGCATCCCAATATCCTGTTTGCCTTTCCTGCTGCCTTGTCACACTGTCTACTACCTTGAGGTCATTGGAGATGATCACCGCTAGGTCTCTTTCTTGCTTGAGGCATGCTATTTCTCCTCCCCCCCAGTTGTTATGTCACTCCTGGGTTTTTGTGCCCCATGTGCATTATCTTGCATGCTTTTGCATTGAAACCTAGCTGCCAATCGCTTGACCAGTCCTCCAGCTTCCATGGATCATCCTCATTCTATCCACTCTCCCCTGGTGTGTCTACCCTGTTGCAGAGCTTAGTGTCATCAGCAAACAGGTATCTTTTGTGGTCACAGCATTTGTTACTTCTTGTTACTGGAAGGCTGCAGTGGCATATACAAATAGCTATTTTTGTGCAATTGTGTACATCACATATGACTTAGATGCAAACTGCAGCTCTGGGTCACAAATGTGGGGACCAAGATGCTGAATATAATTTTTAACTTTAAATTTATTTTTAAAAGCAAACACACAGTACCGTAGAATAGATCGCAGACATCAAAAGGGGACAGCCACAGTATACATTGCAATGGCCCCTTGTTTCTGTAATTGCAAGTGCTGGAGATATATTAAAACTACCTCCACTACCATTTGTGATAGTAAAAGGGCATGTTTGAAGTTGTTGACAACAGCAGCAAAAACTGGGTGCAACCCATAAAACAACAGTTGGCTTTGGAAATTGTCCAATGCCATGGTGTGTCTATGCACCAAATGTTGCACTTTCTCTTTTTACTTTTAAGACTGAGTTTTGCTGACACCAAGAGTAATTTTTGTTGGTTGCTGGAATAGATCACCTTTCAACAGATTTATTTTCTGAGGATGGTGTTTTTTTTAAGGTTTGGCCCTACAGTGTATGTCAAGAGTGGCTCTTATTTTAGAAGGAGCACTTGATATTCTGCCTTAGATTAAGGAGAAAGAGAGAGCAAGTCCCGTCTTGCCCAGTGCCTTTGCTCTCAGAATGAATGGTGCTTTAATCCTATAAAGTGATGGCATGCTTTTGAATGCTAGTACATTACTGCTCGTTATGAAAAGGGCTGTGAGAACAAAGCAAACTGATTATACGAATTCTAAGAGGATTATGTTAACGGAGAGGAAAACTTCATATGTAGCTTTGGTGTAATCAAAAATACATAATCAATTTTAAACAATGTTGAAAGATCCCATTGCAATACTAGCATCATAGCTCTTTAGGAATTGATTTAAATTAGCTAATCACCCCATAGAAGCATAAGAAATGAGACAAGGGAGGTGATTTACACATGTTAAACCTGCCCATAATCATGTATTTATCCTTAAATTGCTGGGTATCTGCTTTCTAATTCTATGTAATTTATGTTGTAATTAAGTGCCAGTTAAAATGCACTAGACAGTGCAGTCTGGTGTTTATAGAACAACTCCCTACAAAAATAAGAAGATTGAAACCATTAGATTTAAACCAATTAGGTGTTAAGTTTAGTATTTTCTAGTTTTCATTTTTTTTCTTTTCCCTGTTGCTGATTTACTAAAGATGCAGATAATGCAGTACTTATTGTATTTCACTGAGTCTTTCAAAATGTATCTGGCTCTCTACTGCTGACCTCACAATTGCTGTTTCTGACATGACAGTCTGTTGTCATGGTGAGCACTATGATTTCATAAACAAATGTCCTTTGATGTTAACAGGAGAGAGTCAAATGCTTTTCCTACAGACCTTTTGGACAGACTACCACAATGTGCTGCAAACCTTGGAAAGGGACATTGAAAAAAAGGTATTCTCTATTAGACTGAAACACCATATTTATGAAAGTACAAGCTGAAATGCAGAGTTGCTCTTTAAAGCAAACTGATTGGATGTGGGATGTTTTGGTTTTGTACCACACCACAGCCACTAGCTAACAGTGTGACACGGAGTAAGTTATTACCTCCCTGTGCTTCTGAGCTGTAAACAGGACTACCATGGATAATAAAATTAAGAACCAGTATCTAAATTGCTATTGCAGAATCCCACATCTTTTACAGTATGCAGCCTATCAACAGGCAGTTTTCTTTTGGGAGGGCTTAGCCTGTGGTCCATTGGGGGGAATAAGTCCGCCCACCAGCACTACTGTACTTGAGTTTGCATCCAAACTCACTCAGCGCTTAGTTCATTTGGACTGAACTGCTGTGTGGTTTGTGGTCATGCTCTAGCACCTTGCCTTTTCCTAGCTCTCTGCTCCTTTTGTTTCCTGCTGTGCTCCCTCTTTGGTTTGCCCCCTCTTGTTTCCTTCCTCCCTCCTGCCATCTGCGGTCATTGGCTGCCCCCTCTTTCCTTTGTTGTTCTGGTTGGGATCATCATCCCTGTTTTCCCTCTGGCTCTCTCTGTGTCTGTCCCTCTGCCCCCTTTCCATCTGTGCTCCACCTTCCCCAGCGCACCACTTCACGGCTGCCTGTTCCTGTCTCCTTGTCCTACCCCTCCTCCCCACTCCTTCTCCCGTACCTCATTTGTGCCTGATTGTTCTCCTTTGGGGTTGGGAATTGATCCCTCCATTGCCTCTCTCCAATTACTGCCTTGTCTGTTTCCCAGCTTTCCTCTCTCTGATTCTCCTGTTGTTCTTCTGGGTGGTGCATTTTGCTGTCTTCGCTCGGCTGCCCTTCCTGCTACCTCCGCTTCTCCCTAACTGTGTCTTCTTTTGCTTCTCCTTGACCACATGCCTGCATTGCTTTCATCTTCATTCTAATGGGGGACTTCTAGTTCCTATTCCATTGCCATTTCCTTCCTGGCTGTCTACACCCAGCACTACTCCTCAGCGTTACCTTGGGCTGGGGAACAACCTTTCTATGGACTGCAATGTTGCTGCTCCGTGCATTGGACCAGTCTCTCCTGTTCATGCAAGGACTGTATTTAAAGACACAGTCCACAATTTCTGGGCTTGTCAGCCTTAGTCCTCTCTTGCCTAGTGACTGAATTCTTAATCTTCACATCAGCTCCTGAGCCACTTTTCTGTGCCACTAACTCTCTGAGGGATACAACCCCAGAACTGAGCCTCATCCAGGTTTCTCTGGCCACCTTCTACAAACTTTATTGCTCCTGACAGGTCTATTGACCCCTGCTTTCCTTCCCCATCCAAGCAAGTGGTTAGTGTGCTACTGCAGACCTCCATGTTGTACACCTTGCTGCTGCCTCCTATCTCGACAGTGAGTGCCCAAAATCAAGGTTTATCCTCCTATTTCTGCCTCCCTAGACCTATTGTTATCAATTGCATTGAGTCCTCCAGCTGACCTTCACCACTGATGGAGATCTCCAGGCTCGTTGCCTTTCAACCATGTCACCAGATTTGCTATGCTGCTGTTGACTCTGATCCATCTTCCAGCACTCCTGCATTTCTGTCCAGTGGTCTCTTGGCTGGCTTGCCATTGGGTGACCCCATGCCTGACCCCAAGGAGGGTATGTCTTCACATCCTCCTCCTCTGCTGGAATCAACAGCCCTATGGAAATGGCCCAATATACCCTGCTAGACCTTGAAAGGCTGGACTATTCCTCATCACCTGGACAACATTAACAGACTGGGCATCCTCCCACCACACCCTCGGAAACAGAGTCATCTCCTGCAGGGACGTCTCGGTGGTGCTAACATCTGAGGACCCTCAGCTCACCAAACAATTGACCATCCCAGAATTTGTGCTTGCATTTAGCCTCTACTGGGACTTTTGTTGGCCAGATATGGGGACATGTTCTTCTATGACTACCACTACTCCTTCTCCACCAAAGCAGCTGCCGCCTTAACCGGCTTCAATATTAAGATTGACTAGTTCACTGTGGACACTGAATTGTTTTGCCACCACTTTGCTGGCCAACGAGCCCTGTTTTGCCAGTTATGTGGTGCCTATTCCCATTTTGCATCACTTTGCCTGCTATCCTTCTGTCCCTCAACAGATTCACCTCCATGCATCTCAACTGGGGACTCCACTCCCGCCACCATGGGCATCGAAACTACCGTACCCAAACCTAGAATGCTTCCTTGCTCCAGCCATGATAGCCGAGGTTGGTGTACAACCTTTATGTGACATCAAGCAATTTGCAATAACTACAGTGCATCCAGCTGCTTCATCTCTGGATGTTGATACCTTCATGTCTGCAGCTTCTGCAGTGAATCCCATACTAGAGTCAACTGCCCATGCCTACTTCCATAGCAGCACCTTCCATCCATCACAACCAGTCAATTCTTCCTCCCTAGTGGCTTCTCTGGCCCAGCAGACATTGGCTTCCCTTGAACATAATGATCCTACCAATTGCATGGACTTCCAATAGAGGACCTATGTAGATGTCCCCTCCTCTACAGCTTATCCCATAAAAGGGGGGGCCTACACTCATGACATGAACTTCAGGATTCTTCCTACGATGGACCTACATGGAGGTCCTGCCCTTCAGCTTCACACATGACTGGCCTAGCTTACGTCTCCACTAAATTGAACTATATCCAGTGGTAGACCTATGTGGAGGTCCCACCATCCCCAGTTCAGCCCACATGGGGGCCTTGCTCATGACTCAACCATTTTGCACTCTATCCAGTGGCGGACCTACATGGGGTTCTCACCATTCCTGGCTTGGCCCATGTGAGGGCCTCACTCATAACTCAAACATTTTGCACTCTATCCAGTGGCAGACCTATGTGGGGGGTCCCTCCATCCCTGGATTGGCTCACTCATGACTTGTCCATTCTGAACTCTACCCAGTGGTGGACCCACGTGGGGGTCCTGCCACCCCTGGCTTGGCTCATGTGGGAGTTTAGCCTATGGCTTATCCACTCCAGATTCCTGCCCATGGCAGACCTCAGTGGAGGTCCCACCTTTCCAAGTTTGGCCCACATGGGGGCCCTATTCATGATATACTCTTTCCACCTTTTACCTGTGGTGGACCCACTGTAGGTCCCACCATTCTCAGCCTGGCCATGAGGAGCTTTACCTTTCTTGATTAAACTTCCTGGCTTCTTTCTTTGGCAGTCCTACTTCAGGATCTAACCAATTCTAATCTGGCCTACACAGTACTTAGCAATCTGCACAACTACTCCAGATTCCTTCCTTGGCTGACTCATGTAGAAGTCATCCCATTCCAGCTCTGCCCACGTGGGGTCCGAAAACTCAGCACCACTCTTCAGGACTCTCAGCTCCATAGTTCATCATCATTCATGGACAAGGACCTGTTTCACATCATCAGACTGCTCTGTAGCTGCCTATCTATGTTACATGAATCACAGCTGCATCATCTGCATCGATTAAGGTTTCAGATATGAAGACTTCAATGACAGTTATCCTTCTTAGACGGTTGATCTCCAAAAATCTGAAGCCGCATTCATAGCTTAAGATTACTTTCTCTTAGTATACCCAGAGAAAGGGCAGTCCAGCAGTCATGGTTCCTTAGGGGTTTCCCCCACAGGGTTTTTTCTTCTTCTGCATGCTGCCATTCACACTGTCCAAAGAGGAGGTCCTGGAGGAGGAGGTCTTCTTGCTATTCTTTTTTGAGCCTTCATTTTCCTCCCGATCCCAGCCTTTCAACCAAAAGGGGTGAGAACGAGTAAAGCCAAAGTAACACCTAACCATAAGTTCACATACGCACGTTATCCCCTCACATTGAATGGGAGAGCTTAGCCTGTGTTTCAGTTGGGGGGGTGGGAATAACTCCACCCACCAGCACTACTTGAGCATGCCTCCAAACTCACTCAGCGCTTAGTTCATTTGGATACCCTCTATCCTCCCCACCTGCTCAGCACTCTTTTTACCCCTTTTCTGGGCCTTCATCTCCCCCGATCCCAGCCTCTTGACAAAAAGGGGTGAGAACAAGTAAAGCCAAAGTAACACTTAACCATAAGTTCACACAAGCACATTATTCACTCACATTGAATAAACTATAATATACTCAAAACATATTTTCAGAACTGTTGCCATAGCCATTGTCACTGAAGAAAAAAACTGACTCTTACATTTGTTTATAAAATATTCCTATCAGAGGTGACTCAAAGCCTAGGGTCATGTAGGGCAAATTACTTAGTAAAAATCTACTGTGCTCTAGCTGTGCCCCACCAAGCATAGTTGCCAGTGTAGTCCATGTGACAAGGTGACCCATGTCATATTGGACATCCCTGGGATAAATTGAAACCCTTCCCCACACAGTTTATGTTTTGTATAATGTCCAACATGTTGGTTGGCTGGTTATAAACTAAGTTCTAAAGTGTTTATAAAGCTTTCTGTCTGTATTACCTAAAAACTGACTGGAAACCAGCCAAAACCCTCAAGGAATGTTGAAGTTATATATTGTTTTCTTCTCTGGTATTTGGACATAAAACAAAACTAAGAGGGTAGTTTTAATAGAAGAATAAGAAAAACTAACTTGTGTCTGCTTTTTCTAGATGTTAGCAGCCTTCCTCTAAGATGTATTTTGTAGCAGACAGTATGAGGTAATATGACCCTGCAGGAGAGTTTAGGAGAGCACAGAATGTTCTGACCTTGGCTCTGACCTTTAACAATATTGTAAACGAGTTATGTAATGTAAGCCAGCCCAGTGGTGCTGAGAGTTGAGGTGCTGGATGCCACACCTCACACCATACCGGTGACCCGGGTTTGGGAATGATCCCAGGCTGTTGGGAGTTGGCAGGGGAGAGAGAGAGGATTGAGAGTCCAGAGGACTGCTCTCCTCTCTCTGGGGAGGGCTTCAGGGTCTAGTGGCTACCAGTGGAGACTGGGGGTACTATAGGTAAGACAGCTGTATGTATGAGGGGAGGGGAGTGTGGCAGATGTCAGCAGGGCAGCCGTGCATGGACGTCATGGCACGTCGCACTCCCTGGGGCAACCATCAAGGAAAAAATCCCTTCCTAGTATTGTGGAGATGATGGGGGCTCCAGGGGCAGGAAGCTTATCCCAACGCCGGCCCACTTCCTCAGTGGTCTCCTGCCCCTCTCCGCCGAACCAGGTAGGCTCTCTCTAATTTCAGACAGGCCTGTAAGGGACAGCGGGCCCAGCCTGGGGGGTGATCCATGGTGCTAGGTTCTGCCTGGTCGATGGAGGAGTTCACTGGGTCTAGGGTTCAGGCAGAGAGTAGAAAGTTCTTGCTGTATGAGCACCCTGGAAGGATGCCTGGCTTAAGGAGGGTAAAAATAAAGTCTACAAAAAAAAAAGTGATGTGATGTTCTCCAGGTGGCTGCCAAATAACTGTTCTCTATGGAGCAACAGTGACCTCTAGTAGCTAGTTTTATGTTATGTCTGCTGTTAATCAAAAGACAGTGGAAATGTTTTCTGGCTTCTAGTGAGCATATAAAAAGCCCTACCTCAGTACTGAAAGCATAGATAGGGAGGTCAGTTGAATACTGACTGAGGAAGGTGGAAGACCACCTGGTAGAGTGTGCTTTCACACTGTTTGATCTATGCTAGGCTAAAGAAAAGCATTAGAAACTGTTAAAGCTAAGCAGTTGTCTAACTTACTGTTTTGTTTTCTGTATATTTTACTTGATAAAAATAAAATGATAAATGCAACTATGCATTTTTTATGCACCTAACTTGTGATCTGCTTGAAATTGTGTTATCCTATACCCAAGCCCGGTGACAGTCCAGACTGAAAGTGCGCCTGTATATCTGCTTACAAGGTTCTTAAGCCCTATCTGTACCCCAGTCATTTCTAATTGCTGAAGACACCACTGCTAATTGTTCCATTTGAACAGCAATCAGGCAATTGGTATACTCACAGTTAACATACCGAAGGGGAAGTTTGCAGGAAGAGTAGTATATGGTAATGCTCTGTGGAGTTTTCATATTCCAGTGGAATGGAATTCTGTGGAATTTTGGCAAATTCCACCTAATTCCTCCAATTTCTGCCAGAAGCAGAAAGGCAGAATTGTACTGCAGAAAGGCGAAAGGACATTCCATAGTACCATGGTTTTCTGTATATTGCATATCTGTAGATTTTTCATCTAAAGCATTTCATGACCATTTCACATTCTTTCTGTGTAAGTTGCTGAATTTGATCAGAAATGAACCCATTTGCTGTGTTATGCATAGTACAGGTCCATGTTGATACTGATACTATAATGATACTTATAAAATGGTGTCTAGTTAATTTTGACTTCTTATTGACCAGAACCCTGTCACATGGTACTGTGTTAACCTTACATATGCAGTACACCTGCTCAGAAGACATACTTGGGAACATTAATTGAGAACAGCACCTGTTGGGGTCAAAAAGGTTAATACTGTACACTAATTACATATCCTCAGGGTCAAAAAAGTCACAATGCATATAAAACAGCACATTAACATCAAAAAGAAAGCATGCAATTGAAAAAAAAGCAAACAAACATATGATCCTTCCACTGCAACACTGCTCAAGAATCACAAACTGTACAGGAAATCCATCCAGCAATTTTGGGGGAAAAACATACAATATTTTTTACTCAGAAATCCAAACCCAAAAAGCCTCAGAGCTACTCACACAAGAAAACCATTTTAAACACCTAACAAAAACACAAAACAGATTTAAAAACTATGATTCAATGCAACAGCAGAAACATGCATACATACATTACTAAACCATCAGCAAAAGTTCTTCAAACATTGCTCTAAAGCTAATACCCACTTACCAAAAAACAAAGGAGAGCTCAAATTCTCTGCTTGAATATCAACTGCCCAGCAATGCACCAGAATGAGGTCACATGACATCTAATCCATATTCTGTGGTACTAAGTCTGATTGAGATCACATGGGAAAAACATGAAACACAGCCCAGGCTTCCAGTTTAGTCTCACAGGTCACATGGGGAGTACACAAAATTTAAAGTCAGGAATACCTATTTAAAGCAAAAAAAATCAAATCCCCTGCAGTGCAACTTCACCCAATTAGTGTAGCTTACTAACTGTGACCTAGCCCCTGCTGTATATCTAATTACTTTATACTAATTCCCTAACGGCAAACATTTAAAGATACAGCACCAAACTGCACCACTGCACTGCTGAAACACTAACATTAATTTAGAAGTGGAATAAAATAATTCCATTGGGGGATTATGTCACGTAAATATTGATTGAAGTCATAGGCTATGGAAGCAGTATAGCATAGTGGCTAAGGGCACTGAGCTGCAAACCTGGAGACCTGGGTTTGAATACCACCAACTCCTGCTTATTTATTTTATTATTTATTTATTTATTATGACCCTGAGCAAGTCACTTAACTTACATGTGGTCCCAGGTCACACCTGGAAGCAAGCTCCAGCTAAGTGTACCTTTTCTGGTTAAACAGTTTCCCCTTTCCCTATAGGTATCATAAGTATAGTATGAGTCAGTTATTGTAGGCTTATATGACTCACCATTTCTCAGTGGAGGACCATACATCATCTGTTGCTCATAAATGTGTCAAGTGCCTTTTTAAAGGATACCATGGCTAGAGATGTGACGAAGTAAAACTTCACCAGTCGAGTTCTTGTAAACTGCCAAAAATGCTCACTTTGCAGAGCTTCGTGAAGCTTCCCCAGACCTGACAAAGTTCTACTTTGCCCTTACTGAGTGAATTTTGCCAACTTCACCCATTTCTAACCATTGACATGCTACAAACCAGTGCCTTAGGGAGGCTATTCTTTAGTATCACCACCATCTGGTTAATCCAAGCACCCCTCTTATTAGTTCGATAAAATTCACATTTCAGTTGATGTTTGTGTAGTCTAGTGTCTCTTTCTGCTTTTTCCTCTCAAGCCCTAGGCATTCCCAGAGGTCATCCTCTCTAACTGCTCTATAGACCGAACATAGGTCACCCCTGAGTCTTCTATATTCAAGTGAAAATATGTCTAATTTTTCCAACCTATCCTTATATCATAAGTCCGTTAATGCCCTGACCCTTTTGGTGGCTCTCCTCTAAGCCAACTCCAATAAGACCTTACTACTCTTAGTATACAGTGCCCAAACCTGAACACAATACTCCAAGTGGGGATGCACCAGAGCCTGATACAGTGGAATACTAACCTCTTTATCTCAACTCCTTATATTGTGTGTGATGCACCCCAGTATCTTATTGCCCTTTTTAACTACCTCACCACAGTGCTCATCAAATGTCAATGTATTTGCAATGATAACATCAAGATCTTTTTCTCCTTCTGTTTCTTGTAATACTTTACCATTTTATATGTATGTTGTCATATTGTTCCTTCTACCAAAATGCATAACCCTGCATTTGTTGAGGTTGAAAGTAAATTTTTGTGTCATTGCCCCATGTTCAAGATTAAATATTTCTCTCTGAAATTGTTCGATAGCATTGCTGTTATCCATTATTGCACCTATCTTGGTGTCATCAGTGAATTTACAGATCCAAGCATTTGATGATACCTGCAAGGATTTATATATATATATATATATATATATATATATATTCTTTGCAAAAAACTTTGTTAATGCATCAGTTAGGGTTCTTCTACAGTGACAAAAGTGAGGAGATTTGACATTAGGGTTCTCACCCATTGAACCCCACCTCCACCCCACCCCAACCAACAGGCATCGAGGTGTGTGTTGGTGTCATCGGCCCTAACTCTTACCCCATCCCATATGTAAACAAGCTGAGGTGATGCACTGTAGAAGAATGGGGTGAGAGTTAAGGCCAACAACCCCAACACACACCCTGATGCCTGTTGGTGGGGGTGGGGTTCAATGGGTGGGAACCCTAATGGTGAATTTACTTGCTTTTGTTGCTGTAGAAGAACCCTAACTGTTGCATTAATGACGTTTTTGCATAGAATTTCCTTACTTTTTAAGAAAGAATAGAAAAGTAGAAAGTTGCGCAAGTTGGTGGGGCCCCGCGCTCCCACCAACTTGTAAGTGTTAGGCCACATTACACACCCAGTGACTAAAAAGTACATTGACAACAGCAAGGCCACCCACCAAACAAATGTTAATCTAGTAGAGCAATAGAAAATGCTGTCCACTAAATGTAAACTGTGCCACACAATATCTCCACAAAAAATATATTGTCCAACACATAAACAACGCTATTGACATCTACAGGACATGCCATCAACACCCTCCAAATTTCAAATAAAAAGACTAAGCTGTGTCCGAGATATAACATCAAAATTTGAAATTTTCATTCATCAGAGTGGCACAGTTCCACACCTGTTGACATTTAACATACACAACAACTGAAAATTACATCCATGACACTAAGTTTAGGCACCCTATCAATTTCAGGCCAGCAGCACAATCCAAAACACTGTCCACAACACGTAAAGTGCATCACCCAATATCTCCACAAAAAATTTTTTTTTCTGACACATAGACATGATACTTCACATCTACAGGACATGCCGTAAACACCCTCAAAATTTCAAGTAAAAAGACCAAACCATTTCCGAGATATTCAGTCTTAAAGATTGCTAAAATTTCCCCATCTATTCCATTGTAAAAAATCTGGCCATTTTGTCCCTCCCCTTGCGATCAAAGATGGTGATCAAAGAATCTCATGATCAAAGAATTTGCAGGCTCACAATCAAAGAATTTGCAGGGTCATGACCAAAGAATAAAAACTGTTCTAATTTATAAAAAATAATAAGAATTGAGGTAAACCACCACCATGGTTCATCAGAACGAAACCACCTGAGTAAAACTCACCCTCATTTGTCTTCCTAGGACACCCCTGGGCTGAGAAAATGTATTTTTTTATCTGCCCATCTTGTCCCTTGCTTGCGATGCACGATCGTGATCAAAGAATCTCGCGATCAAAGAATTTGCAGGCTCTTGATCAAAGAAATTGCTCGCTCTTGAACAAAGAGTGAGGGACGAGATGGCCAGATTTAAAATCTATTTTCTCAGCCCAGGGGTGCCCTAGAAAGTTAAACAAGGTGGGTTTTGCTCAGGGGGCTTCATTCAGACCCATCTGAATAAAGAAAAGCATGTTTTCAATATCTCTGGTAGTCTAATGGCCCCCCAATCATGATAAAATAGATTATGATCGCTGTATCCCTGGTAGTCTAGTGGCCCCCAATGTGTATTTCATTAATATTGCTTTTTTATATCCCTGGTAGTCTAGTGGCCCCCCCGATCTGTATTAAATTATTACTATTGTTCATATCCCTGGTAGTCTAGTGGCCCCACATCATAATAAAATAGATAAGCATCTGCAATTTCCTGGTAGTCTATTGGCCCCTCACCCCCCAACCAGCCATGCCAGCCCACCCAGCACCCCCACCCTTCCCCAGCCAACGACTGGCACAGTCCACCTCTTACATCCATGGCCAACCACTGACTGTGTGTATTAGGAGCGCTAATGCAAAGAGGCACTCAGAAATAATTTCTAATGGAAATCAGTATGGACCATTGCAGATACCTGATGCTCCATAGTCAGCTTGTGATCCATAATGATGGCCAGATTCTTTACCCTATCTGTGGCTATAAGTTAAGTAGGCCCAAGATGTAGACTGGTCATGCCTCCACTCAAGCCAGCACAAGTCCACCAGTAGCACTTCAGTCTTATCTGGATTTAACCTGAGCCAGCTGGAGGCCATCCAGTCACTGATCATAGATGGGCAGTCATTCAGCACGCCCATTGCATTTTTCCCACTCAGGGCAAGTGAAAGGTACAGCTGAGTATCATCAGCATAATAATGAAACTGTGGACTGTGCCTTTGATTAGAGATGGATATCAGCTAATCAGGTAATACTACTAGGATAGATGATGTCACTCACCATGTGATTTAGACACTGAAGAGCAAAGATGCTTGCTCTGCTGCAGGATGGTTTTATAACATTACATGTACAGTTACTGTGTCTCTTACAGTTATAAGATTGCATTCTTGAGCTCTTTGGGTGAGAGAACTGCAATGCAAAACTGAATAGTTCCAGCACACAAAGGACTCAAGAAGAACTCTTATAACTATGAGAGAAACAGGACCTGCACATATAAACATATTATAAATCATGTAAAAGACCTTTAAAAACAAATGAATTTAAAATCAAAACATTTTACTTTGCAGAATATTAGAGAATCCCCTTTGTGGGAAATGGACTGTGCCAACTTAACAGAGTACTTCAGAGTTTTAGGGCTATGTGCATGAGACACCCTCTTCTGACTAAAACAGTACCTGGAATGTTTAGAAATAAACAGTTCTGACTAGCTAAGAATAATGTCATGATGTATAATCTTTTTTTACAGGTACGGACACACTTGAAGCTAGGGTTTGGTGGCTTTGGGGGAAGGGGCATTTGTTCTCAAGAGTTGGGGAAAGTGTGGGGGTTTCTGTGACTAATGAATAGGGATGGGGAAGGGGAGGGGAAGGGGACATTGTTTGTGTGTGTGTGTGTGTGTGTGTGTGTGTGTGTGAGGGTGGGATAATTATCAGACTTTTACCAACAGACTGTAAGAGTTCAGTGGGGGAGAGAACTGAGGGCATAGTAGGGGATGAGTGGGGGATATACTTAAATATATGGCATGGTAGATGGTAGGTATCAATAAAACAGAGGGTGGGATTTTTTATTTAAAAAAATCAACAGTTAGCTACTTTGTCTAGTACTTCACTAGTGAACTCCTTTTTTGCTCAGCAAAGTAAACACTTTACTACAAATAAAACTATATTAAATATTTTTTTTTTCCACTTTGCAAAGTTGAGAAACTTCACACATATTTTGCTAAGTGAAGTCTTGTAACTTAGCACATCACTGCATCATTCACAACTTTTTTTTAATTTAATAAGCTTTATTCATTTTAAATGTTTTACAACAACCAAGTACAGACAACATGACAATTCTGTGACAGGAACCATCCAGAATAAGAACAATTACATTATAATTTTATTCAGTAAAAAAATAAACAAAATGAATGCGTAACAATTCTCTATTATGATGCACTTAAGTTGTCTGTAACCCCCTTCCCCACAACCCTCATCCCTCCCATCCCCAGTCTGCCACCTGTTATTATAATAAAAACAAGAAGAGAAAATTGAAATAATGAGTCTAAAGTGCTGTCTATTGGGATATACCTAATAGATATAACCCTCTTTTAGAACCATTGTAAAAATAACTTAGGATTAGAACTATTGTACTGAAATAAGAGTTTGGAGTGTTTCCCACCTTTGCTTGTATGCCACTGATCTATTCTTAATTACAGCCAGTGTAAGTTCTGCCTGTAACGTGAACATCATTTCTTTAAACCACTCTAAATAAAGGGGAGTAGATGAGTCAAGCCAATGTCTTAGTATTATTTTCTTGGTACAAGCAGTAATCAAGGCCATATGGGCTTTCTGCTGTGACCCTTGAATCTGCATATAATCCCCCAGAATACAAATTTCTGTAGTAAATTTGACAGTAATGATAAGCATAGGATTAAGACGACTTTGGATCTCCTTCCAAAAAGAATTAATAGTATCACAGGCCCAAAGCATATGAAATAAATCGGCTGGTTCATGTTGACATTTTGGACATCGGCTGAAGGATGAAGCCCCCATTCGGCGAAGTTGAACAGGTGTATAATATAAATTATCATTGATATAGTATTGCATTATTCGGTACCTATCCAATTTAATATATTTATATAGGTGTTTCCAAATGTTGGGCCAATTCCTAGACTGCGAATGCGGTGATTGGATATTGTCCCACCAATAAGATCTTTGACCTTCTATGTTAGCTATTTCTTTTAGTAGAAATTTATATGAATAGGATATAATGTGTGATGTAGGGATGGATTCTACATATGGGAGAACCACTGATATAAGAGGACTTGACCATATATCTGACCCAAACTGTTTTACCAATAAATGGGTTATTTGAAAAAATTTAAACACAAGGTTATCAGGCCATTTAAAAATGGATTTGTCTTCTTTAAAGGAAAACAATTTTTGGTCTGTAACCAGTTGATCTACGGTATTCACTCCCATTTGTGGCCAAAAGTGGTGACGTTTAATATTCTTACCTGAAATTAGAAAATTAGGATTAGAAAACAAAGGTTGAGTTAAATCTCTGGATGCATCTACTTTTAGGAAATTATTTACTGATGTTGAGTTTGAAGTAAAGCATATAACGGTGTTTCCTTTAGGGCCTTAGGGAGATTCTTCTTGGAAATAAAAGGGAGAGTCTTAGGATCCATGCCATTCATTAAACTTAAAGCCTGTTCAATTCTGACCCAGGAAGGACAATACGTGGATTCCAGGAGAGCTTCTGGGGAGTATAACCAGAATCTAATTCTTGCCAAGTGTATGGCTAAATAATAAATATAGAAATTAGGGGCTTGAAGGCCACCATCTATTTTCTGCCATGTAAATTTGAGATAACTTCACCTGACTTTCTTTCCTTGCCATATAAAGGAACTGATAATTCTATGTATCTGTGTAAACCATGAGAGTGGAAGGGGCCCACTGAACATTTGTAGGGGGTATAAAATCCAAGGTAGCACATTCATTTTTATAATATTCAAATGACCCCATAGAGAAATAGGCAGTTTCGACCATTGCTTAAAATCTTCAGACATGGTTTTGTTAAGAACGTCTAAGTAAAATGTTTTCATAACATTGGGAAGAGGATGTATAATTATTCCTAAATATTTAAATTATTCAGTATTCCAGCGAACACCCAATTGTTCAATATCACTCTTCAAAGAGAATTTGTTAAGTGGATATACCTCCATTTTACCCATGTTGAGTTTATAATTCGAAAATGTTTCAAACTGAGAAATGATTTGGAAGATTTCCGGGAGAGATTGAGATAGATTAGTAATATGCAAGAGTAAATCATCAGCGTAGGCCGATATCTTGTAGTCAGTATGCCCAATTGGTGTCCCTGAAATCAAATCAGAATTTTTGATTTTCCTAGTAAGTGGTTCTAAGTACAAGTTGAAAAGAAAAGGGGAGAGGGGACAACCTTGTCTAGTACCCTGGGATAAGGTAAAAGACATGGAGATAATTCCATTGCAATACATTTGGGCTTTGGGTAGTGTATATAATATTTTAATCCATTGAATAAATTCTTGCTGGATACAGTATTTAGCCAGTTACAAGAAGATATATTCCCAAGAGACCCTGTCAAAGGCCTTTTCTGCATCTAGAGCAACAAAAGTGGCAGAGGAGGTGAGTTCTTTGGACACAGAAGAGAGGTAGGCAACTTTCCTAAGGTAATCAGATGATAGTCTCCCCTTGATGAACCCTATCTGCTCTTGACTAACCAGGGATTCCCAGACCTGGCCTAATCTAGACGAGAGTATTTTGGCCAAAATCTTAAGATCCACATTAATTAAAGAAATTGGTCTATAATTGGGAATAAGAAGGGGGTCTTTATCTGGTTTTGGCATGACAATTATAAAGGTCTGAGTCAGGGTAGTGTCGGAGATACCTTTATTGAAAATGTACTGGAAAGTATCTAAGAGAATGGGAGTATTCTTCTTTTTAAAGGTCTGGTAAAAGTTTGTAGTGAATCCATCTGGGCCTGGAGATTTACATAGAAACATAGACTTTGATGACAGATAAGGACCGCTTGGCCCATCTAGTCTGCCCATTTTCCTACCTACAGGATAGGCCACAGATCCTAGTTAACCAACAGCCTATTTCTTCCTACCCCCCACAAGAATTGCCTTATGTCTGTCCCACACATTCTTGAATTCTCCCACAGTTTTAGACCCCACAACCTCCTCAGGAAGGCCATTCCATGCATCCACTACCCTCTCTGTGAAATAATACTTCCTCACATTGCCCCTGAACCGCCCCCCTATCTTTAAATTGTGTCCCCTTGTTCTTGCACGTCTTTTTATGAAAGATGCTACCCTCTTGGACTTTGTTGATTCCACTGAGGTACTTAAAAGTTTCTATCATGTCCCCCTCTCCCTTCTTTCCTCAAGGGTATACATATTAAGCTCCTTTAGTCTCTCCTCATACGGCTTCTCTTGCAGACCCTGCACCATTTTAGTTGCCCTCCTCTGGACTGCCTCTATCCTGTCTCGTCCCTGCGAGATGGGGTCTCCAGAACTGGACGCAGTACTCCAGATGGGGTCTCACCAACTGTCTGTACAGAGGGATAACAACTTCTGTTTTCTGCTGCTGATGCCTCTCCCTATGCATCCCAGTATACCCCCCACCCTCCCTACTGCCTTCTCACATTGTTTGCTAACCTTAAGGTCATCTGATATGATTACCACCTGGTCTCTTTCCTTTTTTGTTGTTGTTACTACCTCCCCCCCCATTGTGTATTCTTTCCCTGGGTTCTTGTTTCCCAGGTGCATTATTTTGCACTTCTTTGCATTGAATCCTAGCTGCCATACTTCTGACCATTCCTCCAACCTTGCCAAGTCCCTTCTCATCCTTTCCACATCTCCTTATGTATCAACCCTGTTGCAGATCTTTGTGTCATCTGCAAAGAGGCATACTTTTCCTTCCAGTCCCTCTGCAATGTCACTTATGAAGACATTAAAAGGACTGGACCCAATACTGAACCCTGCTGTACCCCACTAGTAACCCCTCTTTCTTCAGAGTGGACTCCATTTACAATTACCTTCTGTGTCCTGTTGTCCAGCCAATGTTTTACCCAGGCTACCACCCTGGGACCCACGCCCAGGCTGGTTAATTTGACTATTAATCTTTTGCATGGGACTGTGTCAAATGCCTTGCTAAAGTCTAGGTAGGCCATGTACACAGCCCCTCCCTGGTCTACTACTTTGGTCACCCAGTCAAAGAAATCTATTAGATTTGTCTGACATGACCTTCCCACTGTGAACCCATGCTACCTTGGGTCCTGTGCCCCACTGGCCTCTAGGTACTCAACTATTCTTTCCTTCAGAAGTGACTCTATCACTTTCCCTACCACAGAGGTCAAACTGATGTATCTCTTGATAGGGAATCTATAGCGACCAGGACTTCCGTTAAAGAAATGGGAGTTTTCAGAAATGTAAACTGATCCTTAGATAACACTGGGAGATTGATATCTTGTAGAAAATTATCAATTTTTTGAAGCAGGGAGGGATGGTTAGGGGCTGAATATAACTGTCGATAATATTCTTGAAATGCATTTGCAATTTCTGTGGGAGAGGTAAGCAAGACTCCTGAGGTCAAGTAAATGGAAGAGATTATTTTATTGGCCATTTGTGTGCACAAACAGAGAGCCATGAGCTTCCCCACCCTTCCCCCCACCAAAATATGAGATTTTAGATCATAGCATGAGAAATTCAGCCTTATCAGCTAAAATCTGGTTATATTGTGCACAAAGAGATTCTACTTTTGTCCACTCCTGAACTGGAGCAGAGGGAAAGAGGTGACATTCTAAATTCTCTAATTGGGTCTGTATTGAGGAGAGAGTTGCTTCTCTCTGTTTTTTGCATTTTGTCGCTAATCGAATAAATTCCCCCCTTACAGCACATTTCAGTGCTCCCCATAAAAAATCCTTTTTAGGCATTGTTGAGGCATTGAAAACCATGAAAGTAGATATGAAGGTTTGAATAAGTGTTATTAGATCTTTGGATTTCAGGAGCTGCTTATTTAGCTTCCAGAATTTATCTCTATGTATATTTGGTGAGATATCAAGGAGGAGGTGGGCAATGTGATGATCAGAAATTGCTTTAGAAGAGTAGTAAACCATAGAGACACCTGGTAATAAATCTAGCAAAATAAGAAAATAATCCAGTCAAGAAAAGGAGTGGTGAGGAAGGGAGTGAAATGAAAATTCCTTACTGTCTGGATAATAAGCCTCCAGGGGTCTGTAATACCAATAGAGTGCATTAACTTGTGTATTGCTTTTTGAGAGAATGTTAGTCTTTGTCTTATCTGGCCAGAACTATCCAGCTGATTAGAAATGACCAGGTTCCAATCCCCCCACAAAACTATTGGAAATGAAGACCATATTGCCAGAGTAGACATAAGGTTTGTAAAAAAGTCAGGGTCCTCATTATTCGGTCCATAAATGGAGCCTAATATTACTTCTGAGTGGCCCAATAGGGCCCTAAAAATCACATATCAGCCCCCTGGGTCAGTAATTGAATGAATGAGTCAGAATGAGATTTTCCGGGATATGAGAATAGCTGTCCCTCTTTTGCGGAACTCAATACCGGAACCAAATACCTGACCAACCCAGTATCTCCTTAAACAATTTATTTGACTAGACAACAAATGTGTCTCTTGCAGAAAGGCTACATCTATTAGCAGACTTTTAAGGTGAAGCAAAATGTTAGTTATTTTAGCTGGGGTCTGTGCACCTTTTATGTTCCAGGAACAAAACCTAACCCCAGCCATATCTGATAAACAACCTATAACACCCTAAAGAAAAAAGGAAGTGTACTTCTTCAAACAACAGCCAGTTCATAGCATCTACTCTAATGATTATTACATCCCAACCCGTGGCAGACATCCTAAGTATTATAATAAACCTACCCCCATCCCAGCTACTTAACCCCAGACTTCCAACACTATGAAAGTACTCCCTTGATCTTCTGACTTTACCTTTTACAAATGAGAAAAGAGGAAGCTCAATCCTAGATACTAAAGCAGGAAGATCAAACTCCATATTCAGTTTAATGACTGTAACCAGCCAAGGCAATCTAACTCAACTCCCCACTCCAGCCCCATTCCCCAGAAAAAAAAAAAATTGGTGCCATGTGTCATTCACCAATAATTTTAGATCACCATTAAAAACATAGTATTAAAACTGTATTATTTCGTTAAGACTAAAGTCGGTATTCCTCCATTAAATTAAATGATTAAACAAAATGTAATCACCTTCATTTATACAGTAGTATACAATTCTGCCCAAACAACAAAATAAACCACCATTGTACACTGGAAATGAGTCAAGCCAGTGTTTGACTGATTTACACAACTCAGAAATGTAATGCCATAGTCATAAACAAAAGGAAAAGTGAATTGATCTGTTATATTTAAGTAAAATAAACATAATGGGCAAATTGGTATTTCAGTTCCAGCATTTCTTTAATGACTACAGCACAAGATCACTCCTATTAAACGAATCGCAATCGCAAGATAATCGAAAGAAAGCACCCTCGCTTATGTACAGTCTGGTTTAAAAGGCAATTAAAATGTCTCTATGTTAGAAATATATAAACAAAAACAAAAGGCATTTCCTAAAAAGGAGCTTACTGGCAACAACACAGACTCCCAGATAAAGACAAAAACAAATTCGAGTGAATCCTTTCTGAGGATGAGAAGGAGCTGCAGATGCTCAGTGAGCTGACCCTGAAACTATGAAATAAGAGCAGGAAAAAGGTCACAGAGACAAGCTGAGTGAGAGTTCGTTTTAAGCTTTGAATAGCCCCAATCTTGAACAAAACATAATTATTTAGGGACCCTTTCGGGTACCATTATGATAGGCACTTCAACTTAAATGCTTGACTGGAATCCACGCTACTTGAAAAAAAAGGAAAGAAAAAGAACAAAAATAAAAAAAAGGGTCTGGTAGCATTATATCAAATTCATTGGTCGCATGCACCACTTTGTCAGACAGTGTCTGAGGACAGAAGAGAAATACAATTACCTCCTAGGACTGTCAGGAAGAAAAGCCTAATAACAAAATAGGATAAGGTTCTTTTTATCCTCTGATTAGTCCCATTCTTGAAGAAAACACCTTCATTAGGGATCTTGTCAAGAACCAGGTAGAATCGACACCTCCACTAAATTAATTGTTGGGGATCAGCGCTGCAGGAATAGATCAGAAAACAAGATTGCTAATTCTCGGGCAGCATGTTCAGCATTATCGAACAATTTCCAAGAACCATGGTGCAGAACAGAGAGCTTAGCCGGTTATAACATCTGGAATTTAATACTTGCCGCCAACAACTTCACAATGCTGGGATGATTTTCTGCTCACTTCTGGCATGTAGCAACGGGCAAATCTTGAGAAATCCGCAAAACGACTTGGTCCCAGCTGATTTCTTGTAATTCTTTGGTTTTCCCAAGGATATGCTGACGGTCCACATAGCTAAGCAGATGCAATATAAACGGCCTAGGTTTGGCTCCTGCAGGTGGTCTTGGTCTCAAGGACCTCTGAGCCCGTTCAACAATGTATTCATTAGCGTGAGGCTGGGGTCCAGCAATTTTCAACAACATTTTCTGAGTGAATAAAACTGGAGAGTGGCCCTCTGCCTCCTCTGGGAGGCTGAAGATAACTAGGTTGTTGCACCTGTTATGGCCTTCCAGATCTTCAAGTTTGAGCTCTAATTTACTCATTCTCTGCCGCATAGAAGACATGTCCGAATCAGCTTTGGACTGCCATTTCTCAAGTGAGGATGTGTGTGCTGCAACATCAGTCACAGCCTGATTTGTATCTTTTAATTCTTCTTTAATAACTTTAAGATCTGATGAGAAGTATAAAAAAGCATTCTTCAACAGAGCTAATTCAGCTAAGAACTTTTCTTCCAAGAGTGGTGTAGTAGAAGTCGCAGCTTGCAAAGATTTGCCCAAAGCTGTATTCTGGGCTTTTGGACATTTAGCTAGTTTATCCGGAGTGGTGGGTGGCGTATAGGCCGAGAGAGCCTGTTTAATTTCGGCCTCCATTCTTCGAAAAATCTCCCATTTCTTTAGTCTGTGAAATCTCATGTGAGCTCCTGGGTTCTTCTGCTGATGAGACGATCAAGATTTAATGAAATATTTGCACTGAAGTCCTTTATTTCTTTAGATTTGAAGCCCTTGAGGTGGGAGCGGGTTTCAGAAGCGTCTGCCTACACTGATAGCATCACGTGTCTCGCATCATTCAGAACTTAAGGTCCACTGGGAGCAGAGGGATGGGACAATAAGATTCACAGACAGTAGCATCTTTCCCTGGCTTCAATAGTACAGATGTCTGGGCCATTTTCCAGGTTAATGGTGCCCCCTCCCACTGCAAGACAGCTGCAATCACTGTTACTAGTTCTGGGGTCAGGAGCACCTGAAATACTTTCTAGTGTTCTGAGGTGAAACCGTCTGCCCCCGGGGCAGTATTATTTTTAAGGTGGTGGATGGCCTCTTGAACCTCTTCAACAGTAATGGCACTATCCAGAGTAGCCTGCTGTTCAGGGGTCCGGGAAGTCAGCTGCAATTTTCCTAAATATTCTCTAATTGTCACCTCATGAGTGGGTTCATGTTCCTGTGAATACAGGGCCTTATAGTAGTCTGCAAAATGTCAGCTATTTGTTGTGGGGCAGCTGTTCCCCTCCCACCCCCTTGCCTCCTTTCCTTCATTTTCAGCACAGCTCTGCTGGCTACTTCTCTGCAAATCTGCGACACCAGCACTCTCCCTGCCCTGCTTCTGCCCTCATAAAAATGCTGCTATGTATAATGTAGTGGCCCCTTAATCTTCTGCCCAATATTGTTATTTAAAACCTGTTCACACTGTTGGATCTGGAACAGCAAAATCTTGTTCAGAATAATTTTATGGTGAGCTTCCAGTTTGAACAATTACTGTTCTAGGTCCAACTAATGTGCCACAGCCTGTTTTTTTTCTTATAGTAGGCAAACTGTATGATAGCACCTGTTACTGTCACCTTCAGAGCATTTTGCCTGTCTGCTAAGGAGGTGTCCCCCATTCTGTTAGTCTGACAGTAGTCAGTGACCCGTTGCTGCACTAACTCTTTAAATTCAGATTGATCAAGGAGGGAATTGTTCATTCTCTAAATCAACCTGTGAGGGGTGGGGTTAATGAGAAAATAGTTTTTTTCATGGGGGAATGATCAGAGACAGGGAAGTTCCCAATTTTGTCCTCCACAATGGTATGTGCTAAAACTGTGCAGAATGAGGAAATTCTGAATTTGTGGAATTTCAACAAAAATTCACAAAATTCTGCAACATTTTTCAGAATTTCCTCAAAAATTTGCTGAATTTTTAAAATGTATCATGTTGTTCATAAATCAGATCTCTGTTGTGCTAGAGTTCTGAAATTTGGCATGCTTAATTTCATGCAATAGTCCTAATGATGTGCGAAGCATAATGAAATTAGGATGGATTGTCTCAAAAGTACAGGGGCCGGATATTCAAACTGCGCCCAAAAAGTGCGCAACAGCAGGAGCAAGCACAAGTCAATTGCGCATATGCAACAGACGCGATATTCAAACATGGAGCAAGACAAACTCCGCAAGCAGCCAACATCTGAATATCGCACAAACTGCGCCATAGTGCAACCAGGAAGGGGAAGCTGAGCAGAAATGATGCGACATAGCGCAACAAGGCTAGCCCAGCTGAGCAGTCCAGAGGTGCCATAGCGCAAGCAGAGCCCCCCCCAGCAGAGCAATGGAACTGCACAACCAGGGGCCCATCACCAGCCATGCCACACATGGGCACAGGAACACACTGCAGAACCAACAATACACCCGCACACCCCAAGCACAGCATAACTGGGGGAGGAATGGATGATCCACTGGCCCATGGGGACAAGCCAATAAAGCACAGCAGGGCCATGATGCCCCAGCACAACCACTGGCAGGCTGAGACTGCCACACACAGGGGGTCGACAACCACAGTGCACATCAGCCCCCCCTTCTGCACAGCACACCCTGCACCGTGACCCCAAGACACCACCCATGTGCAGTGACTGTCACTGCAGTAAACACCATGCATCCCCCCCGGCACACTGTAACCTCGTGTAGCACAGAACCATACAAGCCAGACCCACCCTGGGCACCCAGCAGTGGGTGGCAGCAGTTGGCAAGACTGACTGAAAGTCACTCCCACACTGGAGACACCTCCCCATGCACACACACACACACACACACACACACACACACACTCAGGACCATACCACCCCAGATGACATGCACACCACTGCAACTGAGCAACCATAGCCAGCTGCAAATCAGAGACCACCACAGTATTCATAACAAAATATATATATATTGGAAAAGAAATGTACAACACCAAGACCAATAACACAATTATATACAGATATGTACAAGACAAGGGGGATAGAGGTACAAGGTAGGGGTGGGTAAGGGGTAGGGTGAACAACTGGGAGAGGAAGGCAGGTGGGAGGGATGGGTGAAGGGAAGGGGAAGCACATTCAGCACCTGGCAGGCTGGTCTCCTGCTGCCTGTTGCTGTTCCTGTCTCCTCTGGCGTTGCCTGACCCCATGGCACTGCATGTCCCTGAGGAGGTCATGTGTCGCGACTGACACCCTCGTCAGCCGCTGGAGGGCACGGTCCATCCGGCATAGGATGCTGAGACTAGGAAAAGGGAACACAGTCAATGGCTGTGACTGTTCACAACCCTGAACACCACCCATCCTGCAAGGCATTTAGCCTAGTGCCCCGCACCTGTGATGGTATGCACCCACCCACAGTGACCATGCACATGACACGCCCAACCAGGCAGCACCAGCTATGTGCACCACTGCACACACACACTGCCCATGTCCATCACAGCACAAACAAGGCTGTCAAGTGATGTGGTAGTGTGGTGGGATGCCAGTTCCACAGCCATGTGCCCAGTGCATGCATGGACCACCAGTGACGCACACACAGACATGCAGTGACACTGGACAGTGATGACTGTCGCCTGTGTCGTGCATGGTTGTGTTGTCCATGGCTAGTGGTCATGCCCACCCCCTCCAGCATGCAATAGCATCCATGATGTAATGACACTCACACTCATCAAGCAGCTGTGGCTGCTGCTGCTGCTGCGGCCGCTGTGGCCCACCCCTCACACCTCCTCCAGCCACCACCTGGGCCCTGCCACGGCCCTCCTCAGCCTGGGCCTGCATCCTCTCCACCAGGCCTGTGGGTGACAAATGTTGAGAAAAACATCAGTGTGACCCCAAAACAGACTGCCCCCTGCCCCAGTGAGTGTGCCTGCCCACACAGCCAGACCCATGCATCTCACACCTGCACACGCTGACACAGCCAACCATTGCAGAGCCATCCCCCATGCACCACCACCAAAACACAGTCACACCCCTATGGAGAATACAGGTGCATAGATGGTACACCCACCTGGCCTAGGCACAACGCCCCTCCTGGCACGTGACCTGAGGCATTGCTGCATGTCCGGCTCCCTCCTGCGGAGGTCACTATATCTGTGCCTGCACTGCTCCGCGCAAACCAGCATCGCCCTGTGACCCTCACCAGGTCAGTGGCCACCTGCAGCCACACATGGGTGCGGGCCATGGTGAGGGGCTGATCACCAAACAGTGCCCCAAAGTGGGGCTCAACCAGGGCCACCAGGTTGGCCACCTCCACCTGACTCCACTGGGGAGCTCTCCTGCTTGCCATAATTGCGGTCGTACATCAGGCAATATGGTGCCCCACAGCGCGACAACCCCACGTGGAAATGTTGTGCAATAGACCACCATAGGTCCCAATCACGCTGTTCGTATAGCGCCGTCGGTTCACATAGCGCTGTCACCAAACAGCACAACAGAGCTGTACACATGGCAGCCGAACAGCGCCAGGGGGAAAAGGTCGGACACCAGGTCAGGGGTCTATGACGCAAGGCCACGCACAGCGCCATCTGATGTCTACGCATCCTGTGAGACCGATCACCTGTGTGCCAGTGCCACAGTGGACTATTGCGCAGTAGTGCCACAGTGCCATATGGTGCCCAGTGCTGTAGCGCCACTGGCAAAATGGTGGCCATGGCCTGAATTGCCGATCACGCACAGCACGTCATCAGCATGGCAGACACCTGCGTAAGCTACCTGGGCATGCGCAATGCAGTGTACCTCACAGTCACAGATCTGCGCCATTGGCTCAGCCGGCTGAACCATATTGCGCAAAGCGCAACGGCGCGATATTCAGCCGACACATGCAAATCATCTGATCAGCCATTCAAAGGCACAGTGGCATGATTTGCATCTCATTACAGTTGCTCCACTCCTAATTTGCATGCATTGCGCTATAAATATGCGCATACATGGGCTGCGCTGGCCAGATTCGGTTACTGCAGGTGAGAGGTGGGTTGCATGCTGTGTGATGTACTGGACAATGGTCATGGGATAACGGTGTAGACTGCACAGTGACAGATGTCCACTTCCACCCATACAGATTGACATGACCGAGCAGAGCCAAGGTGAGGGTGAGGATGGTGGGCGGAGGAGGAGGCCCAACTTCACCACGGCAGAGACAGAGGCCCTCTTCGAGGCCTACCTGGAGGAGGAGCCACTACTGAGTGGACAGCAGGGCACCCCTCAGGCCCATGTGGCTGCGTGGGAGGGGGTAGCTCGGGCAGTGAACCTGCACAGAAGCCACCAGCGCTCCGTGCAGGAATGCAAAAAGAAGATGGGGACAGACCGCAGGAGGGTGAAGGAGAAGGTGGCAGCCCTCAGGGCGGCACATGCTGGCACAGGCGGGGGCCAGCCAGCAGTGGTGGAGCTGACCCCGGCTGAGGACCGACTGGCTGCATCAATGCAGTGGAGTGCTATTGAGGGTGTACCAGGAGGTGGATTCCAGACAGGTGGAAGCCTATCACTGCATGGTATGACATGGTGGTGGTATTGGGGGGGGAAGGTTGTTCACATGCACTCACATGTCCTCTCTTTCTGTTACAGATCCTGTTCGTCTTCAGGGGACAGTGGTGGTGGGTCCAGGCAGTGAGGAAGACCTGCTGGACATGGAGGAGGGTCCATCCACCTCTGTCACCAGCCAGCATGCACTGCACCAGCATGCACGCCGGGCTGCCAGCTCTGGTGTCGGTGAGTCAGGTGTGGGGGGTGCACAGCCTGTGTCTCAGCAGTCTGGCATACAAGCATGCCAGCACGCTGTGACTGTGGCTGTAGCACGTACCTGCACCATTGATGATGCAAGGACTGCAAGGGGCAGTGACATGTGTGTGTCCCATGACAGACACACAGCAGGCCAGCATGTGCTCCTGGGCCTAGCTGGTTCCAACGTGTGTGCCAGCATACCGGCACAGTCTCAAGCTGTGCCTGTCAGCACCGGTGGGGCAGCACTGGTGGCTGTGCAGGTGTCTGGCACTGTTGCGGCCACAGCAGTGGAATGAGCGGTCCCTGGGGCACAGCGGTTGGAGGGGCAGCAGCAGCAGTCACCCACCAGGTCTGGGGGTACAGTGTCCAGCGGTGGCACATGCCCACCACCCTTTGATATGCCCATTCCTGGTCCTGGTGAACAGCGCCCACCCTCAAGGGGTGTTGAGCATCAGGACATCCCATACCCTGGGGGACAGGATGCCGCTGTGGCAGAGTAACCATTTGAAGAGCACACCCGCCTGCTGCGGGAATCAGTACAGCAGCAAAGGCGGGTTGCAACGTCCGTGGAGGCACTGTGTGTGGCTGTGGAGTGGCACAGCAGGGACTGTGCTCTGGACTGTGCAGAGATGGTCCATATGTGGATGGATGTGACCGCCGCCATTGACAGGCTGACCAAGGCATTGGTCGCTGTTGTGGCTGCAGTGGGAACACAAGAAGGTGCCCCTGTACCACGCAACCCACACAGTATGCTCTCCACTCCTCATTCCCGGTGTCATGTGACACCAAGCCTGTCGACGCCGGGTTCTGCTGTGGGCATCCCGAGCACCCCTGGTGCAGGTATGTTTGGCATACTACAGACCCCACTGTGGACAAGGTCAAGATCATGTAGTGGGACCCCTGGTGGTCCATCTGTGCCACCCTATGTGGCCCCTGCTCAGCCTGCCAGTGCTGTTGGGTCATGGCTGGGCCACCCATGCATCCGCGGTGGCCGTGGAACGGTGCAACATGACTGACCTGTCTCCCAGTGCGGGCCCTGTCTGGTGCTGCCCTGTGTGCACTGTGCGTCATGGTGGGCAGTGCACTGGTGGGTGCCCTGCACATCACGCCGACATACGGACCACCTGCACACCATCCCGACTGCTGTCACAGGTGCGTGTGCATGATGATGCCTGCATTGTACTGTACACCAAGGTGCAAGGGTCCAGCATCTGAACACGTACTTGGACAGTACAGGTGGTGGGTGTGGTCTGTGGATCTGTGTGTTTGCCATGTCTGTTCCTGCTCTGCTGTGCACCTGCCCTTGTACGCTTTGTGCCTGGTGTGTGTGTCTGTGTGTGTGTGTGTCTCCATATGACTGTTCGCCCCTCCCTGATGGTGTGTTTATGTGCCTGGTCCCTTCCACTCCCCTTGCCATCATGCACCCCTGGTGTGTTACTCTGTGTGCCTGTGGGTTGCACCAGGACAGTGTTGGCTGCACATGGCCCCTTGACTTACCTGTGTCGTGCATAATGCTCCTCCGTGATGGTGTCCCGGTGCAGCTGGGCCTGCCGCATCAGTTGGGAGTCCCGCCGTCCAAGGGGGGGCTGCTCATCACCATCATCACCGGCGCCGCTGGCGTCCCCATCACTGTCCCCCTCCTCGACCTGAATGGCTATCCCACAGTCTTTGGCCATGTTGTGCAGGATACAACAGGCCAGGAATATCCCACAGGCCTTTGAGGGGCTGTACTGTAGGGCACCGCTGGAGGTGTCTAGGCATCGGAAGCATGCCTTGAGCATCCCAAACACCCACTCAATGATGTTGCATGTGGCGGCGTGCACCTCATTATAGCATTGCTGCGATAGGGTCATGGGGCGCTGGTAGGGTGTGAGCAGCCAGAGACAGAGTGGGTATCCACTGTCACCTGTGTGGAGATGGTGGAGATGAGTATCATGTTCAGGTCCATATTGCCAATATCCCTGTGTGCCACTACCATAGCACCTGTGGCATTCCCACCCTTGCCCCACGTTTGCAATTCCTACATGCGTACTCACCCAGTAGATGGCCTGTGGGGATGTCCCCACTCTTGAATCGATGGCACAATGTGTATTGATACCATATAAAGGCATCATGTGCTCCACCAGGGTGTGTGGCACAGACAGTGATTATGCGCCCAGTGGCATCACACACCACCTGGCAGTTGACACTGGAATAGCCCTTCCTGTTCCTATATGCAGCCCCATCGGGGCCAGGTGGCATGCATATGGCCACATGGGTGCAGTGTATGGCCCCTAGCATGCCAGGCATACGTGCCACCCTGTGGAACTCTTGCATGTTTGCTGTACGCTCTGCCGCGGTGCTGGGGAACTGGATGTGCTCCGCAGCATGTGGCAGCAGTGCGCTGAGGAATTGGGTGAGGATGCATGACGTGGCCGACTGTGTGATGCCTGTGGTGTCCCCTGTCAGCCTCTGGAAGGTGCCCGTGGCAAGCAGGCACATGCAGGCTGTCACCTTTGTCTCCACCGACAGAGCGTGACTCCGTCGTGAGGGTGCCTGCATCACATCACTGCACAGCTCACAGAGCCATCTCAGTATTGCCCTGTTCAGGCAGTACCGGCCCACGATCTCTACATCTGTGTACAGCTCAAAGCTGATGTGGGCACGGTACTGCCTGTTGAGGGCGTACCACCGACGGGCCCTTCCATGGCCACGTCCCCCTGCAGCAAGCATTCTCACTCCCCTCATTACAGCTTCCATGTGGAAGCTGGCACTGTCCATCTCCCTGGCTTGTGACCCCCCCGGCTGATGTTGCTCTGTTACCTCCGCTGTCCTGACTGCTACCTCCACTGCACCTGGTACACCTACTGGCCTCTGCACTCTGTGGCCCCATACACCTTCCCTTGCCCCTCTTCTGTCCTGTGCACTCCCTGGCCTACACTGTATGTTACTCTGGCCTTCTCTGTCTCTCTGCCTCATGTGTCTTCCCTGTCGCGTTCTTGCCCCTCTTCCTTGAGCCTTTTTATTTTGGCTCATTTCTGCTGGGGCGCAACTTCCGGCTGTTCAGCTCTTGCGCATTGCGCAAGTCTTTGAATATCGCATTGTGCTCTTTATGCATGGATCCACCTCCTTCGGTTGCACATGCCTTCATTTGCATTGCGCTGTTGCTCAGCCTGTTTTCGGTGGCGCAACTACCTCCTGCTGAATATCACAGAATGGCTCACTTTCGGACTTGCGCATGCGCAACCCTATTGCGCATGGCGCAATCCTTTTGAATATCCGGCCCTAGGTGTTTAAAGTCTTTCATTTTTATTTTTGTGGAGGAATTCATGAAAGGTTTTATCTACATATACTTCAGCTGTCTATTGGGCAAGAGATCTTAAATTTGGCACGATTACATGGTGATAGGATTTCAAACAACATGTCAGATTTCATGACATTTGGCTGGATTGTCACAAAATTATAGGTGCTAAAAATCTGTTATTTCATTTGGGAAATTTTAAGAAAATGTGACATCTTGAATTTGTTATGATTACTGGATGTTATGTGTTCTAAATATGTGCCAAATTTCATTTAATTGGGATGAATCATCTCAAAATTATATGTGCTTAAAATCTGTCATTTTATTTTTTACAGGAAATTTCATGAAAACATTATTTGCATATAACTCAGGTACCTCTGGAGCTAGACATGTGTAAATGAACACAAATACCCATTTTGTTATGGTTATAGGATCTTTAAATATGAAGAGAACTGGATTAGAGATTGTTATATTACTGTGGCTCAAATGTCTACTATGTAAATATGTGAAAACTCTCAATAATGTGGATGTTTGTAACTTCTCTGCTCTTGCAGGCATAACTTAACATTTGACATGCATATCTAATGTGTACTATGATGTCTAACACAACTGGATAAATTGGTTTAGCAGTTTTGAATTTTTAGTGGTAAAAACAAACAAACAAACAAAAACGTTGGTAACATTTTCTCAAATATTTACTGTATGGTAGCATATAGAAGAAACATTCAGAATTCTTTATGTAGACTTCAACATTCACAATGCATGTATCATTACTCCATTTGATAAGCTGGGCTGAGCTTTTTGCAGTCCTGCTGTTGCTGTCTGGGTAACTATTTTGCCCCCCACCCCTTCTCTCTTAGCATAGCCAGATTGACTCTGTGGAACTACTGATCCCACTGATAGCCTCTTTGTTTTTTACAGTGACTAAATCCCTTAAAATGACAGTCACCTACTCCTTTTCCTACCAATCTATCCTGTCAGACTAGCCAAAATTCTTTCTTCCTCATGCCCCAGACATTGTCTTCCCCCACTACATCTTTTTGAGTACCTCTAAGTCCCAGACTTGCATGTACGTCTCTGGATCATCAGTTTTCTAACTGTGATCCTTATATATCCTGCAATCAGTTTGGAATTGTTGACACTCCCTGCTTCCTTGCTCCAACTGAAGGGGGTCTACCATCGGTGTGCTACCCAGCTCAGCTGCCCATTTCTTGGGGAAACTATGCATCTAACTCCTGCAGCTGGTAACTCCCTGCACTTCCTGCCTCTCATAACCCTATCCTTTAATTTGAATCCTCAGATAAGGCTGTATGAAATTAGCAAATTCCGATTATGTGGAATTTTCATGAAATTCCACAATTTTCACAATGATTCATGGAATTTGACTTTAAGTACAGATGTTATTCTGCAATTTTTGGGAATAATCAAGTAATACAATTGACACACCATGCCCTTTTAAGGTCTAGGAAGCTACAAAATTTAATGGCATTGCATTCTCTAGTTTTAAAGTTTCAGGGGTTTATAAATTTGAGATTTACTTTCTTGCAACATTTAATTTAAAAATTTGGTGAATGTTTGACTACTTTTAGTTCAGATCCATTTAAATCTGTAAATATGAACTATGCCGGAAATTACTATGTGTATAATAGCTTAAATGTTTCAAATATGTCTAAATTTGGATATGTTGTTTTAAAATTAGAGAGAAATAACTGAAATTTAAATTGTGGCAACATGTTCGACGGGCTGTAACTCAGTCCCATTTGAAGCTAGAAATCTGAAACAATGTACATATATAAATGTAATAATAACCTGCATATCTGTAAAATGTTGTAAAATTTCAGTGAATACTGTCAAATATTATACTAAAATAACAGAAATATAAATTTTGGCAAAACATTTAGCTACCAATAACTCATCCCTCTTTGAATCTTGAGACTTACAACTTGGTGCACATACCAGTGTTGTATATCTCTTTACATCCTGCAGCCTTGGAGATAGTTAGATAAGACATTTTAAAATTAGGTCAAAATAACTGAAAATTAAATTTTTATTAAATGTTTGGCCACCCATAACTCTACTCTCTCTCAACCTATAACTCTGAAGTTTAGCACACTTATGTATGCTATACGTAACTGTATACATACAAAATGTGGTTTCATTTGGATGCATACATTTAAAATTAGAGCAAAATAACCAAACTTTAAAATTTGGCTAACTTCTACAAAATTTTCACAAACATTCCATGAAATTCTACGGAATCGGAATGGTAATTCCACAGGCATTCTGCAAGCAAAACATTATATTCTGCACAGCTCTAGTATGCACCCATTACCAATTGACCAAGATCTTCTCAAGTCTCAAATAAAGCTTCTGGGTGGTTAAAGTAAAATGTGAAATCACAGTCCCTGGGGTATATGAACCACCAACTATCCACCAGGCATAATTCTCTGGTTAATTGCTTAAGACCCTTATCTGTTCTATGCCCTCCTTTGTGCCACTGCTGCAAATGTTTCCTGTCAAGCCCCTCTGACTCTGAGTTGGGTGCACAGATGCTCAAAAAATGTATTGGGGTGTCCCTGTATCACCCCTTAGTACTGTCATTTCAACTCACAGGGCCTGCTACTGATCTGGTGATAGTGAGAGGGGCATCCCTTCAGATTAAGACTGCAACCCCCTGCCTGTGCTGGTGCTGATCATATGAAGCCAAATAATATGTTCCCACCCAGGATTAAGTCAATTTATTGTGCTAGCCTTGGGTAATGTGGGTTTTCTGCAGGAATGCCACCATCACCATCTGCTTAGTTAGTTCCTTCAACACCCTTGCTCACCTAATAGGGCTGTTAAGACCTTTAACGTTATAGGAAATTATTTTTAAATCTCCAACCATTAATTTCCCCAGTGTCCTTGCCAAATTTCCCCCATTCACTAAAAATACCACCAACAACTTAATCTGGTTCAATTTCAGTTTCTTGCCATCTGTGCCCCCCTCCCCCGGTTGCCCCTAAAAAGGGACTTCTAGGCCCAGTGGGCTTACTGGGTCAACAAAACAACAACAAAACACTCTAAAGAGATCTAATTAATCTAATCTAATTTAAAGAGGCAGTATAGTGCAGTGGTTTAAGGCTCTGAGCTGCAAACCTGGAGACCTGGATTTGAATCCCACAGCCCCCACTTGCATACTGTGTGACCCTGAGCAAGTCACTTAACTTCCTTGTGCTCCCAGGTCCTACCGGTAAACAAGCTTTCAGCTTAGTGTGTCTCTCCTGGTAAAAAAAAAAATCTCCAACTCCCACTCCTCCCTTTTCAGCTGAGTGATCATACCTGGCTAAGATGACAGAGAAACACAGACAGAATAAACACAGTAAGCCAAGATAACATTGTGACTACATCAACTAGATGCAGAACCAAAGAGAAACAGGAAAGACATTCCATGTTGTAAACATAGGGGCACTGCACTGCTGCCCTTGGTCACCCCATGTCGGTGTCGTACTTTGTGCACCTCTGTATATGGTGCAGCAATGGCTGGCCTTGCCCACTCTGTAGGCCATCCCACAAAACTGTCACTGCCCTAATCAAACATCAACCGCATTATTGTACAATCCTTGGCAACAATGAGATCCCAACTGAAGCAGCCTGATCATCTTAAGGGAGACTATGTAACAAAAAAAATGGCAGCAGGAGGAGTACCCTTATGCCCAAGAAGCCAATGCACCCCAATGAGGCAGTATATAGAGAATGGGGCTGCCAGTGCTATCACTCACTTCCGCACACCAATCCTGCCAAATTACAAGGCTGCTCTGCAGACTTCAGCAAAACTGTCACTTAAGCCCTTTCCTTTAATCTAAGATCCCATCACCACTAGTACAAAGCAATAGCATAAATCAGCTTCCATAGCTTCACGTGACATGACTAAGGCTCAGAGATAGGTCCATGTGTGGTGAGGAACTGGAACATCACCAAGCTCCCCTTCCCTTTTGCCAAATGGATCCACATAGCTCAGATTAAATGTCCAAGTATTTCCAGAAAAACCATATGTTAGCCATAAAGCTGGTTAGAGCTGGTGGTGAGGAGTAGTAACTGTGCAGCCATCAAGAGCCTGCAGGGCTATATGCAAAATACTAACCTGACATTAAACGCTGAACCATATCTCCTGTGCACATCAAGCTCCCTGATCAGGGGTGGGAGTCCTCCAGCAGTCTGATGCCCCAGAAAGGATGAATGTCAGAGAAACACACAGAATCACACCCATTGAGGTGCCAAGGCTGGACCGTCCTCTTACAAGGCTCAACACATACCATGCAATATGCAGGCTAATGCTGGCTTATGTGACTAGCATACAACAAGCTGAAGGTTAGCTGCATTATGATTTTAACCACTGTAGCAACAAAGGAAACAAATTAAGAAGTGACTACTGTACCTACTGTAGTCCGTCAGTACTTGTTGCCTTAGGCAAAGCTGCAGCTTAATAGCTGGCAAATGAGACAGTTCATCTGGATCAGGTATTAACCATCCATCTCCCAACGCAGTGAAGTGTTTGCAGAAACAAATGTGCAGGAATCAAAGAAACCTATGTTTAGGGTCTGCAGCAGCAGGGAAAAAGAAACATTACAGTACCTGGTGTGGGCTGCCCTGCAGTCCTAAATACCAGGATGGTTAATGGCTTGGATTCCCCCATGTTTTCCCTGCTGCCAGAGTATCTTCCAGGCAGCAGCTGTAGAGGAGGCTTGCCTTTCTGGGCCTTGGTGGATGTTTTTGGAGTGGACCAAGTGTGAACCCCCACTTATTTTTTAGATCTACAGTGCTGCAGTCTCATGTGGGTGTATTCAATGCCACTTGCAGTGCACAAATGGTGCCAGCAGCCTTGTCCAAACTTAAAAACCTTGGCCCAATTTCTAGAAAAATGTCCATTTGGACAGGAGAAAATGGTTGTACCTTCACCCTCTTCTCCTTCAGCACTTTTACCATGTCAAGAATCTGTCTTCACTGGGTCATGTGGTGGGGGGTGAAGTCATGATTCAGGAATAGGCGTCTGTCCCCAAATAGAAGTTCTTTTTTCTCCCATGCCTACCTCAAAAGGGTCATTTTACAGTGGTAATCAAGGAAATGCATCATAATTGAGCAAGGCTGAGCTTCAGCAGTTTTTGTTTTCAGTGCCAAAGCCTGATGTGCCTGCTCAATTTCAATGGCCATGTCTGTAAGGAGCCCTAGCAGTTCCTTGAGGAAGGAGGACATGAAGTCGGCCATACCTCCTCATTCTGTTCCTTCAGGTAAGCCATGCATTCTTACATTGTTTTGACAGGATCTGGATTCCAAATCATCCAGTCTCTCAGGAGTCCCATTCATCTTTGAGCAAGTAATGTAGGACTTCGATATGCAGATCCGCTTGGGACATGATTTCTGTCAGGCCCTGTTCAGGCTTGGATGTCCTAGATTGAATGGCTTTAAGGTCCACCTGTGCTGTAGAAATAATTTCTTCAAATTTTGTCAGTTTAGCCATGATTGTGTTGCATTCCATTAACAACATTCAGGATGTGATTGTGAAACTTTCCTCTTCAAGCTCGGCCTCAGGCACGCAGTTGGAGGAGCTGCCTTGAGCTGACCGCTGTGACCTCATCACTTTAGGGCTTTCCTTGATAAAATCCTTAAGTTTTTGTCTCATTGCTACTATAACATCATTTGCAGTAGCAGATAAAGTAAAATTTTGTGGGTCCTTGGGGAGGGTTACAACAAATTAGAAAATACCCGAGACTGAGCACAGCCGTCCTGCTGCTTCATAGTAAGTGACATCACCGGAAGTCCTTTGGTGGTAATTTTATTCGGGAATATTATAGTCACTCTGTCCTATAATATTATAATTTTAGGGTGAATAACGGAGATCAGAAATTATACTCTGTATTCACAAGGCTGTGTTCTTTTCCTATCTCCTTTGGCTCAGGTAACCTGCTATGTGTTATCAAATACTGTATGTGAGATCACACATACTTTTGTGCTTATATTGTTTTACAAAAGTTTTCTATGTTCTATGCAATTGCAAGGTTTTTAGCATGCTTTTATTATTTTTATTTATAAGGTTTAACCTGTTGGCTTATGGCAAGTGGAACTCAAATGCATGCATCCAGTCTTGTATTAATCTGTTAGCTCTCTTTATGAATAATGATGTGTTTTAAACTTTCACAATGTACCATAAAATTATTATCCTCAAATGCAATGTTTTATTGGCATTTTTTGTTTTTGAAACTCTAATAAACTTTGTTATACAAAAAAAAGTTTCATTCCCTATGTAACAAGTATTGTAAATGAAATGGCAAAGGCAGTGCAGAGGGAAAGCTACCTGTAGGGTGGTGCAGTAGGGGAGGTGGCAGCAGGGAGTTTACAGTCATGATGCTAATATAGTTAATGGTGCAAGTCCACTCAGGGCCTTTCAGCATGGCCAAACAACAGCAAGGAAGCAACCATCATCCCAGGTCTCACTTGTATGGGATTTAGTTTTATTCATAATCGCAAAGTAAATAACTTTGCTATATGTCAGGCTTGCAAAGCTGAAGTCCACTGTGGCAAAGCAGAGAAAACAAAACACCTCATTAAGTGGCATCAGTACTAAAGGATTGCACATATTGTTTGAATAGCCCTGCTGCTGGCCATGGTGGAGGGGCAGAGAAGGAAGCAGAAGTCATTGAGCGTGCTTGATCATAACAGCATATGCACTACCAAACGCCAACACCTCTTCCACGTATAGTATGCCACAAGTATGCCTGTCAGTATATCACCACATTGTACAACTGACTATTTTTCCAAGTCCAAAACACTGAAGAGACCTACCCTTGACATTGGAAATGTGTCTCAGTCCCCAAGCAGAGCATCTTCCCAATCTGGGCATCCTCCCCTAGTGCAATCCACAATCACAGAGGCACTTTTGAAACACAGCTAGTATCATCATAACCATCCCGTTTCTATGTAACTAAAATTATGATTTTCCCAAATGCTGAAAGTGGATATGCTGCCCTACTCCTTTTGTTGAAAATGTAGGGTTTCCTCATCTAATGAGTAGGGTGGTTGCCAAATGGAATATTCCATGCAGATTCTATTTTCCAACAAAGGCAGTTCTGCAATTATACCTGGATTTTAAATCTCTTTAAGCCATAGCCTTAGTCATATTGTTGTGGATACTGTGCGCCTCACTACAGATATGTGGAATAGTGGATTCTGAGCAGTCTCTTATATGTGTATCACAGTACAAGGGGCCCATGCCTGAATGCTGTTGTGAAGCCTTGTCAGTCTTCTTTCTGCCTAAGCCCTCCCATCCCCACCTCCTGCTGGTGTGCAGCAGCAGGCCACACTCAGCATGGCATGCATGGACATGGTGCAGGGCAATCCCAGTAGCATCTTACCTGAGGTAAATGAACAAACTGAGGAGTGTCTCATGTGGAATCACTTGAACCTGAGATTCATTGTCAGCAACTATGCCAGGAATATGGTGCAGGCCTTTGAGGATGGTTCATTTTATAATGTTCCAAACTTTGCCTACAGGACTACCTAAAGCAAAATACAAAGGTAGATTGCATGTTGGCCACAGACTGTCCTGTGTGTGGCAATTTTAACCATTCCACAAAGGCCAAAAAGAAGATAAAGAATCTCCAGATTAAACAGAATTCTATTTCACTGGCTACACAGGAAGTGGCCACACAGTGGAATTTTGCTTTGTACCGTATATGACTGAATGGCTTTCTGAATGGTACAAGGCACTGATGGGCTTCACCATGTGGCACAGAGCTCACCACATAACATTCCCTCTCCCTCAGCAGAGATCAGTGGCAAATGATGGGCAGCCTAATCTAAATCCTCCATTCATCAGAGCATGTTATCCAAATGCTTAGTGTAGAAAATTCCTGCTTAACCAGCTATTTGGTTTTCATGTTCTGTGGCAGGCACTTTTGAATATGTGGGAGCAGTCTGAGCATTATGGTAACCTCACAGGTAGCAGTCTGGCAGAGGGGATGATTGAACACATGTCTATTGACCAGTGTTGGTGCAGCATGATGGAGTCTAAGGCATATGTTGTAGCGACTATGCTAGATTCCTAGTACCAGCATGGGATTGTGTTGCTTACTGATGGGAGGAAAGTCAGAGATGGATAGGCACAGAGGGCTTGCACAGACACATATAGTGACAGTTCAGGAAGGAAAAGAGAGTAAGCAGCACCATGCTTCCAAAAACTCTTTGTTAGCAGTATCATCCACCAGCAGAAACACCAAGTCATCCTCATCCTCTGCCTTCTCCATAGACACACAACAACCGACTACTGGCACTGGTTTAAATCGTTCATGGGCTGTTCTTAACCAGCTGGGTTTGTCCAGCAAAAGGGTGGTTCCATCAGATCCTGAAAGCCATATGTCTGCTGCCTCTGTTGGGCAGATATACATGGATGACTAGGAAGAGCTAGAATATGATGTTGAACCCCTGCTGTATTAGTAGAGCAACTTCAGTGTGTGGCCTGCTCTGTCTTCAGTTGCTGTGGAGTACCTTTCCTGCCCAGTAGGCAGTGTTCATTCAGATAGACTGTATGGTGCAGCAGAGGACATTGTAGTGTAGTAGAGGACATCATAAGTGACTAAAATGTGCCTGTCACCCAAGAATGTTGAAATGTTAGTATTCATCAAAATAAATAAAAAACACATACTACCGCATTATCCAATAAGTGTCAAATCTAAGTTCCAGAAGGAGAATGAGGACACACCAGCACTCACAGATGGGGAAAGAGGATTATAATGAGAATACCTTGCTGGATTGCATATTTGATGAAGATGATGTCGAAAAGCATATCAGGTATGTGTGTCTACAACTAGTACCATGCATCCTCTCATGTGACTTGCAAGTTTGCCACACAGAAGTTTCCTTGTGACGATGCTTTGCCATGTTAAGTGTCCAGTTCACACGCATACCTTTATCATGTGTTACTTCTCTATAAGCAATACGTGGCACTTTCTTTGAAACATTGTTATGCACACTACAGCAGACAACATCACCATTACAGTGTACACAATGGCTTTGCACATTGGCATACCTTCCTTACACCATGGGGACATGCTCTGGAACAGTAAAAGTGACTTATGAGGCAAACTGACTTCTGCGTACAACAAGGAATTGAAGGCTGCACTATAAAGTGTGTACAGTAGTAGCCACAGACATTGCCAACTATTTCCAGATATTTTGCGAAATTTCTAAAGAGTTTCTCTCTGCTGCCCCTACTGTGGAAATGGAGAAATCATGAGATATTTCTGGAAATATCATAGAAATTTCAGGAAATAGCTGGCAGTGTCTGTGGCTGCTACTGTAATTCAATATTCTCTATTTATCCACCACAGTAGACACCAACGTTTCATGGCCCAGCCACTTCATCAGAGAGATAGTGATATACAAGTAGCGTGACCGGAACATTTAAAACATAAGCAGTAAAAGCCATCAACATGTGTAAAGCATTCATATCCACAAACATAAAATGTAGAGCTTTGTCACCAATGTAAATGAATATGGAAATAAAAGCAAAATAACTCCATAAATATTCTTCCAATGAAGTAAACTACTAAATATGAAAATGTGGTCAATATTTAATTTCTGCCAAGCTATCTTCCCTATTGCAAGCTTACTGGATGATATAATGGCTGCAGCCCCTGTCCAAAAATCTCTTTTTTTGTTTTTGTTTATCTTGTTTCTCATTTAGCTCTCAAGAATTGTGAATAGGGGATACTAGCAATCAAGCCTTGTTAGTGGAAGAGGTTTTTGAATAAGGGTGACAGCAGTAATATCATTAAACAAGCCAGCCAGCCAGCCTGAGCAGAAATAAATATTGACCAAGACAGAGAAAGGGGCACAGCAGGGGAGTAACCAGCCTTTAAAAAAGTGTATGCACAAGTAAAAACTGTAAGCAAGAGGCTGGAGGTTTGGGGGCCACCTAGGCCCTGAGAAACATTTTGCATTTTTGTTGCTTTCTGGTGCATTTTGAGGTCAATTGTGGGAGTAGTCAGTGCCCTACTTCCATAGCCTTTTTATATACCAGTCTCCCTACGCTGGCCCCTGGAGGCTGATGACAGACTGCACATTTTGATTTTGGCATCTACTGATGAAGCAGGCCTGGCAAGTATGATGAGTGCATAGTAATTAAGCAATATAAGTATTTGATACAGTCCCACACAAAAGATTAATACACAAGATAGCCATCCTTGGAGTGGGTCCCAAGGTGGTAGCCTGGATAAAAAATTGGCTAGACAACAGGACTCAAAGGGTAGTAGTAAATGGAGTACACAGTGACGAAAGGAGGGTTACTAGCAGGGTACCGCAGGGTTCAGTACTGGGACCGGTCCTTTTTAATGTCTTTATAAGTGACATTGCAGAGGAACTGGAAGGAAAAGTATGTCTCTTTGCAGATGACACAAAGATCTGTAACAGGGTTGATACACAAGATGGAGTGGAAAGGATGAGAAGGGACTTGGCAAGGTTGGAAGAATGGTCAAATGTATGGCAGCTCAGATTCAATGCAAAGAAGTGCAAGGTAATGCACATGGGGAACAAAAACCCAGGGGAAGCGTACACAATGGGGAGTGAGATACTGACAACAGTAAAAATAGAAAGGGACCTGGGGGTAATTATATCAGATGACCTAAAGGTGGGCAAGCAATGTGAGAAGGCAGTAAGGAAGGCTGGGGGATACTGGGATGCATAGGAAGAGGCATCAATAGTAGAAAACAGGAAGTTGTTATCCCTCTGTACAGACAGTTGGTGAGACCCCATCTGGAGTACTGTGTGCAGTTCTGGAGACCCCATCTCCGCAAAGACATAGACAGAGTGGAGGCTGTCCAGAGGAGGGCAACCAAAATGGTGCAGGGTCTGCACCAGAAGACATACGAAGAAAGACTAAAGGAGCTTAATATGTATACCCTTGAGGAAAGAAGGGAGAGAGAGGACATGATAGAAACTTTCAAGTACCTCAAGGGAATTAACAAAGTCCAAGAGGGTAGCATCTTCCAGAAAAAGAGATGTGCAAGAACAAGGGGGCACAATTTAAAGATAGAAGGGGGACGGCTCAGAGGTAATGTGAGGAAGTATTTTTTCACTGAGAGGGTTGTGAATGCATGGAACAGCCTCCCTGAGGAGGTCGTGGAGTCAAGAACAGTGGGAGACTTCAAGAATGCATGGGACACGCATAAGGCAGTCCTAGTGGGGGGTAGGAGGAAGTAAGCTGTTGGTTAACTAGGATCTGCAGCTTATCTGTTAGGTAGAAAAATGGGCAGACTAGGTAGGCCAAGCAGTCCTTATCTGCCATAAAATTCTATGTTTCTATGTTTCTATTCAAGGCTATTTAAATGCTTAAGAATAACAATTTAACATTTTAATGTTCAGAACTATATTTCTGATGCCCTATAGGTACAGACCAGACTGTTACTATTTTATTCATACATTGCACACTCTTTTTCTCCACTTATGTTCACAAATCACTAAGTTATGTTTTTTAAATGATTTTAAACTAAAATTCATATCATTTTCTTTACTCATTGCAGTATATATAGGCATCATTTACCGCAATTATAATTAGAGGGTACAGATAATTAGATGAATATAGTATTCATCTAAATTCTAATCTCCATAGTAAAGTAGTTATGAATTTACAATGAATCTTAATGTAGAGAATCACTATGTAGTATCCCAATTCTCATAAGGATATGCAACATTTTATCTACTAGGAATAATTTGATGAACTGAAGTGTAAAACATAAATCACATTTTGTCTTAACATTTTATTATGTGCAACCACCAACTTGAGGGTTATGGAATAACTGATTACAATGTGATGATGCTTCATGTTCAGAAGAGCAGACATCACTGTTAACATATTGTTATAATGGATTCCTAATGCTGCAAGACTGAAAGAAGGAAATGTACTTTTTTCCTGCTGCACGTCTGCACTCCTCATACATGAGCCTTAAAGACAAGAGTAAAAGTGACTGCTAACAAGCAAGTAATGAGGAGAAATGATGAAGAAGTTGTGATACAGTAAGTCCACTCTGATTCATGGATGTTGTATTCTGAGATTAATATCAATGTCAGTTGATAACCCTCAGCATGGTGGTAGCAAATACAAGCCATCCAGAGGTAATTATTGGAATTATACAGGTGAAATCTTCAAAACTTCTCATGAAGAACCAATGTTAGGCACAGATGACTCAACAGATGCCTGGTGATTGGACCCTATCCACACTGGCGAAACAGTAAAACATGAAGGTGATGCACTGCAGCAATTTATTCAAGACAAGGAAAGAATGTTATAAAGACATACACCCAGTCCTGATGGGGAGACTGTCTAGTAAAGATGATAGTTACTTAGTTAAAATTTTGTTTTTATACAGGTTAGAATTTTAGAACCAATGGTCCTATTTACAAAATTGTCCTGTGTACATATAAACATACTAAAAACCAACAGACAATAAATGCATGTAAATACATAAAATATACATATATTGCACAAATATGTAACAGTTAATAGTCAGATACAGATTATGAGATCCAAAAATTAGACAACATTAACAATGGCAGTTGCATTCTTGAATTATGCTCATGTTTAACTAAGATTTTAACATAAATACTTTTGACAAATTCCTGATTGTTGGTGATAATTAATTCCAGATTCTGGCCACTTGGTACTGGAAAATCATGTCTATGATATATATGATGAGTCAAGCATAATAATGAACATGTTTATTTTAATGCATAATTCATACACTATCTGCTTATTCTATCCTGTGGCTGTAGTATTTTGTTTATTGCAACAGTATATTCATTTGATGTCTGGTTCTGGGTCTGGCAAGGACCTTGCAAATATTTTTAGTGAGGATGAATGACCACTGGCAAGAACTTTGTAAATACTTTTAGCATGGATTTAATGACCACATGTTTATTAAATCTCAGACAAATGTTACTGGTGTAACTGTCACCAACAAAAGCCATGAAACTAGAAATATAATTTCAGATTTGAAATTGTTACAGTACTTGTAGGACTAATATGAAATCAGCACATGTAAAACTGAAGAAAAATCATGACATGGTAGTAACACCTGAGCGATTTAATCTCTTGCTAGTCACTACAACTGAATTTAATAAGCAGCCACTCGTTAACATATGAACATATGAAACTTCCATCAGAAACAGGCCATAATGGTCTATCAAGTCTGCTTGAGTGTGCAGCACATGGTTCATTATACTGTAACTGCCCTCCCACCCATTTCCATCCCAGATTTATTATCCACCTCCAACTTCTCCTCCCACCACAACCTCCCAGCAGAACTGACCTTCCCTTTGACCCTGTCCCACCCCTCTTAAAGCAGACAACAGTTTTCCGTGAGATTGCTTCCTCCAGCAAATCATTTCACCTTGCCACCACCCTTTCTGTGAGATAATGCCTCCTCATTTCCCTTCTAAATCTTCTCCAAACTAATTTCAGACTGTCTCCCCTATGGACCCCCTCCCTCTTTAGGTTTAGAATGCCCTCTGTTCTAACCATATTCATACTTTTTAAATATTTGAAGATTTCTATCCTGCCCCCCTCTACCTCCTATGTTCTGGGGACTACATGTTGAGTTCCCTCAGTCTTTCCTCATAGGGCTTGTTTCCCAGGTCTAGGATCATCCTGGTTGCCATTTGCTGAATCCCCTCCAGCAGTTTGATGTCCTTTTTCAAATATGGGCACCAAAACTGCACACAGTGCTCTAAGTGTGGTCTAACCAGTGACCTGTACAATGGCAGGATGACTTCCTCATTCCTTGAGGTGATCCCTCTTGCTATGCACCCCAGCATTTTGTTTGCTTTGGCTGCCACCTTACAGCACTGTGCAGAGTGTTTCATGTCCCCCATGAGAATCACTTCTAGATCCTTTTCCTCTTCTGAAATGGATACCTGTACTCTCCCCAGCCAGTAGCTAGTCCCAGGGCTCCTGGCTACTAGGTGCATGACCTTACACTTCTTAGCATTGAAACCCAATTGACAGATGCCCAACCAGTGCTCGAGTTTACCCAGGTCCTCCCTGAGCTCCTGCCTCCCCTCTTCACTGTCCACGCTCACATAGATCTTAATGTCATCTGCGAATAGGCATATTTTACTATTGATCCCATCTGCTATGTCCCCAATAAAGATGTTAAATAACATTGGGTCAATGACCAAGCTCTGTGGGATCCAGCTGGTTACAGGTCTGGGTTTTGATAGTTTCCTCCCTCTACATTTACCAGCTGAATCCTGGAGGAATCATGTCCTGCAGCCAGCTCCTAACCCACCCCAGCAGTTTCTCCCCGGCTTCCAGGTTCCTTAGTTGACTGAGCATCCTGCCATGTGGCACTGAGTAGAAAGTCTTGCTGAAGTCCAGATACAAGATATGTACTGCACAGTCCCTGTCAAGCAGGGAGGAAGTCAGTAACTACAGACCGGTAAGCCTCACATCAGTGTTAGGAAAACAAATGGAGGCCCTGATCAAACAAGACCTAGCAGAATACCTGGGTAAGAATGGCCTACAGGATGACAAACAGCATGGTTTTGTGGTGGACAGGTCATGCCAAACAAACCTGATAACATTCTTTGATTGAGTGACTAGGGAAATGGATAGGGGCCAGTGGACTTCCTCTATTTTGACTTCAGTAAGGCCTTTGATTCCATGCCACATAACCACCTGCTGAAGAAACTAGAGAATCTGGGCATAGCAAACTGCATTATTAATTGGGTGGGTAACTGCCTAAGGGGCAGGAAGAAAAGAGTAGTAGTCAATGAGGAAAGGTCAGATGAGGGGGGAGTGATGAATGGGGTCTTACAGGGCTCAGTCTTAGGACAAGTCCTGTTTAATATGTTCATCAGTGACATAAGAGTAGGTATGAAGGGTAAACTTGCACTGTTTGAGGATGGCACTAAGCTAGGGGATAGGGTAGACAGTGAAGAAACAATTGGGAACCTACAAAAAGATCTGAAGAAGTTAGAAAAATGATCTAGTATCTGGCAGCTAAAATTTCACGCCAAGAAATATAAGGTGATGCATCTAGACAAGAGTAACCTGAGGACAATCTGTTAGCTCAATGGGGTCAAGTTTAGTGCCTGACAAGAGGAAAGGGATCTAGAAGTGATAAATGACACCCTAAAACAAGTCAACCATTGCAATGCAGCATATAGTAGGGCCAACAAAATTTTGGGGGTGTACAGGGAGAGAATTTAACAGTAGGCATCGGGAGGTGGCACTTCCTCTATACAAATCTCTGGTGAGACCTCACCTGGAATACTGTGTCCAGTTTTGGAGCCCTCACCTTAAAAAGAACAGGAAGAGGCTAGAAACCATACAGAGAAGGGCAACCAAAATGATACAAGGGCTCCAGGGGCTACCGTATGAAGGCAGCTGGAGGTGTTAAACATGTACTCGCTAGAAACAAAGAGGGAAAGGGGGGATATGATAGAAACCTTCAAGTACATGAGGGGATTAAATGCAGTGCCCTGCTCTGAACTATTCACCAGGGCTTCCAGCTCAAATATGAAGAGTCATGTAGGGAAACTGAGAGGTGGGAATTTCAAAAGGGATCTTAGGAAACATCATTTCTCAGAAAGGATAATGGAGCCATGTAACAGGCTACCCGTGGATGTGGTAGGAGCTAAGACTGTGTCTACATTCAAAAGGAGTTGGGATAAAGAGTATGCCCAAATTAAATCCATGGGCAAAAATATGGGCTAGGTCCTGGAATCTCCTAGGGTCTCGGGAACTTAAATGCAAATTAGATGGACCTATGGTCTCCTTCTGCATCTCCTTTCTATGTTTTTAAGTGTCTAAGTGACCTTGTAACCCAATCAAAAGTCTATTAGGTTTGTCTGGCAGGAAATCCCCAAGACAAACCCATGCTGCCTTTCATCCTTGAGACCACTGGCTTCCAGAATGTTCACTAGTCTCTCCTTCAGAATGGTCTCCATTAACTTACCTATGATGGAGGTAAGGGTGACTGGTCTGTAATTACCAGGTTCATCCCTGAGTCCACCTTGTGGAGAGGCACCACATGGACTATTCTCCAGTCCTGAGGCATGCACCCTGACTCCAGTGAGGTGTTGAACAGGTCCACCAGAGGGCCATCCAGGACCTCTGCCAATTCCCTCAGGACTCTCAGATGCACACCACCGGGTCCAGGAGCCTTGTCCACACACAGGGCCTTCAGGCCCTGTAAAATACTGTCCACCAAGATTTCCCCATCAGTTACCTCTGCTCCCCCTTTCCCACCCCTATTATCCCTTGTGGCATAGGACCATCCTTTTCCCTAGTGAATACTGAACAGAAGTACTTGTTCAGTACCTCCGCCTGGTCCACACCACTTTCTGTCCATCACCCCCTCTCTCAATAGAAGCATAGAAATTGTCAGCAGATAAGGACCGCTTGGCCCATCTAGTCTGCCCATAAGCCCTGTACTTGATTACAGCTTCTGACCCGCCATCTGCTTTACCTCTGTGGTTCCCCTATGCCTATCCCATACATGTTTAAATCCAGCCACAGTGCTTGCTCCCACCACTTCCTGTGGCAGACCATTCCATTCATCCACAACCATCTCTGTGAAGAAGAACTTCCTCACATTCCTTCTTAACCTGCCACCTTCCAATTCCTTGTAATACCCCCTAGTTCTTGTACTCCTCCTGTATTGGAAGATGTCTCCCCCCCACCTTGTTTATGGCCTTGAGGTACTTGAATGTTTCTATCATGTCCCCTCTCTCCCTCCTCTCCTCTCCTCTCCTCCAGTGAGTACATATTGAGGTCCCTTAATCTCTCCTTGTAAGTTTTGTGATGCAAGCCCTGTACCATCTTAGTCACCCTTCTCTGGACCATCTTCAGCCTATTAACGTCCTTTTGAAAATGCTGCCTCCAGAACTGCACACAGTACTCCATGTGAGGCCTGACCAGGGTTTTATATAATGGCATCAATACCTCACATCTTCTACTGGTGATACCCTGCCTATGCACCCCAGCATGCCACTGGCCTTCCCTGCTGCCCTTGTACTCTGCTTTGACATTTTCAGGTCATCTGAAATAATAACCTTTCTTCTTTGTGACTGTCAGCAACTCCTCCACCCCATCCTGTAGCTCTTTCCAGGGTTTCTATGCTCCAGGTGCATAATGTTGCACTCTCTTTGAATTAAACCTCAGTTGCTGTTCCTCAGACCATTTCTCAAGCTTCTCCAGGTCCTTCCTCATTTTATCCACCCCTTCTGGAGTATCCACACTGTTACAGATCTTGGTGTCATTTGCAAACAGTCAGACCTTTCCTTCTAGCCCCTCTGCAATGTCACTAATGAAGACATTGAACAGGACTGGCCCAAGGACTGATCCCTGAGGTACCCCACTGGTTACCCCTCACTCCCCAGACTGTACCCTATTTACCACCACCCTCTGCCTCCTGTCCATTAGCCAGTTCCTAACCCAGTTTACCACCTTGTCTCCCATGCCCAGACTACCCATCTTGTTAATCAGCCTCTTATTTTGGATGGTGTCAAAGGCTTTGCTGAAACTGAGGTAAGCAACATCCACCCCCCAATTTGCTTTCTTCATCACTCAGTCAAAGAAATCTATCAGATTTGTCTGATACAACCTACCTGCTGTGAAACCATGCTGCCTAGGGTCCTGGGCACTGATGACTTACAGATGTCCCACTATCCTTTCTTTAAGCAATGTTTCCTTGATCTTCCCCACTACTGAGGTGAGGCTGGCCAGTCTATAGTTCCCTGCCTCCTCCCTACTGCTGGCTTTGTTTACAGAGACCACATGTACCCTCCTCCAATCCTCCTGCTCCACTCCAGTGTTGAGAGTACAGGGAACAAGGCTGCCAGAGGTTCTGCCAGCTCTCTTCACAGCTCCCTTAATATCCTCGGGTGTATGCTGTCTGGCCCCATTACTTTGCTCACCTTCAATTTAGTGAATTCCTGCAGGACTTTCTCTCCTGCAGTCTTAATCCTGACAATCCTATCCTTGCAGCTTCTTTTCTCTCTTATGTACCTGAAGAAATCCTTTTCCCCTTCTCTGATCCTTTGTGCCAGTCTTAGTTATCTTGCAGCTTTATCTGCCCTGACCATTCGACTCAGCTCTCTGGATTTCCTTGAGTAGTCCTCTCTGTCTCCATCTTGTGCAGTTCTCTTGTACCTATGGAAGGCTGCTCTCTTACCCCTTCACTTTCTCTGCCACCTCCTTGCTGAGCCAACTTGGTCTTTTAGCCCTGGCCTTCTTACTCTGGGTCTTAGCACATGTGTTCATGGGCCTCAATCAGACCCAGCTTGATAATGGATTATTTATGGTCTGCAGCCATCTTTGGGCTGATTTTGGCCAAGTGCCGTACTAGGATGTGGCCCATCCTTCCAAAGTCTTCCCTCCTGAAGTCTACCTCCCTTGTCTTTGTCCTGGCTGTTTCCTTGCCCAAGTTGAGGAAGAACCACACCGTGCAGTGGTCATTGCCTGCTAGGGGATCCTCCACAACTATGTCTTGGACATAGTCACCATCTGACACCACCAGGTCCAGTACGGTACCCTCCCTGGTTGGCTCAGTGACCCCCTGCACCAGGAAGCAGTCCTGGAAAGCCTCCAGGAAAACCTGTTCCCTGGAACAGTAGGCAGCCAGAGTGTTCCAGTCTACCTCAGGCAGACTGAAGTGACCTGCTATAACAATGTTGCCCAACCACTTAGCCTTCTAATTTGCTGTTCTGCTATTTTTTGATTTACTGTATGTAGTGCATACTTCAAGAAATTAAACTTCAGTGTGCATAAGTTATCTCATGCAATTTAATAGTACAAATACAAATTTTTCAGGTCCAACAGATTGCAATTTTTAAAATCCTGCAGTTGATATTGTGTAAGGAAAAAACTAGTCAATACAAAATATTACAAAAATAAGATATGCAGGCTAATCTGCGTTTAAATGCCAAATGTTAATCAGGTTATCCAAATCCATGGGGCCTCATGTGAATTGGTAAAAATGAAATACATGTCAAGTCATGAGTTTGATAATTTTAGTGAAACAAGTGTACAGACTTTAAATGCAAGAAATAAGTTAGCACTGTAGAGTGTTATCTCTGTGCAAATCACTCCAATGATATTATTGTGTCCGAAGTCTGCAAGACAATTTGTAGGACTGCCATAGTGGATTTTTAAAATGCTACACATAGTAGTATAAATCTATATTTATCTCACATTTATGAAGACAGCTTAGACAACAGTGTAATCATTTACCACTCTATAACCAGTTTTCTAGTTGTCTAAAAAAAGGTTTTTCACTTGTCCTTCTCTCATGAGCAACCAATGAAGTACAACTGTCTGGATGACAGTAAGGTAATGCAGGTGAAATATATAATCAGATGCTGACACTACATGAAGGATCAAGCAAGAGAGACATTTGCCTTCCACCACAAAGATGAAAGTCTCTAATGACTTTGTCAACATTGACGTAAAAATTATGGTGCAAATTCAGGAGTGCATAACTTGTAAGTCTACTCTGTTTCAAGGTTGATCACAAGTAGCTTTTCATATGTTTGAGTAAACTAAAGCTTCGTTCTGTTGTAGCAGCACTCACTGGCATAACAGCCAGACTAGTCAGTACTTTCTTGATGTTTGGGTACAATGTTGGGTAAATACTGTATGGTCTAGGGTGTTGAGCAGTGTCAATGTCAAATTAGTAGAAATTTTGGAATCTGACCACTTACTGTAGCATTCCATCTAGTAAATTCACTATGTGATTTGTCAGTTGTTGCTGTTATGTCTTGTTCGAATCCCTTAAAAATATCGTCAATGCTGATATTATCACTGTGCTGAAGTTTGCTGGGTATTAGCAGCTGTGCATTGTATCTTTTTTGCAATCGAGAAATCTTTCCTGAAGTTTTTGTAACACGTGATCAACGAATGGGTAAAAAAGATTCCTTTTGTAATGTTCCCCAGTAGTGCTTACTGGCGCATTGTTGTGATAAATCTGGTGCCCACACACACTGGGGCAAGAAAGATTGCATCTGTGAACAATTTCTTGAAATACTCATAGTTTCTGCAATCTGAAAGGGTCTGTTGTACAAGGGTTTCTCCAGCCATGTGAATTAGATCATAAGAAGGTTTCTGCACAAATAGATGAAGTGGAACCAAATATTGGAGAATACCACTTACAGCTACAAGCATGATGATGTACTCAAATTTAGTCAATGAATATACAATTCTGTCAGCATCACTGTCAAACTCCGAGACCTTTTCTAATGTGAATACTACTGTAATGAATTTATCCTTGAATTTCCTTAATGAATTAGCGCATCTGATTCATCTAAGGTCAGCTGCTCCTGGAATTTCAATATTGCCTTGATTCTGTTCACCATCTTCTGTGTCTACTAGGTCATTAAATTCTTTGAGTTCTTTGAGATAAATGTTGCATCATTTTGCACTACTGTTAGTTGTTAAAATTGCTTTGTTGATTGTTCCCAACACATTTTTCACAAGAGGGATTGCACAAGCATGAACGATAACAAGATTTAAACCATGGCCCTTGCATATACAGTAAACAGCAGAAGGAGACACTTGTTGGATCATTTGTTGTATTTCACAATATTGCTGAGACATATTGCTTCCAGAATTGTGTCCTTGAGTTCATTGTGTAGTAATATCTAGAGGCCATGCACTAATTTGTGCTAAAAATACTTTGGTGAGGTTCTTGCCAATACTGGAATGAACTTCAATGAATTCAATGATGTCCTCATGGGCAATAACTCCAGCGTCATATCTTTCCATGAAGCAAATACAGAGTGCTGCTTATTCCTTTATACTGCAATCTGTAGTCTCATCAGCATGAATGCCCAGGATCCTCTTTTCTGGGGAGCTACAATTATTTAACTTTAAATCTGCAGTCTGATAAGATGCATTAACTCATTCTAAATTGCTGGAGACAGATAAGTAGCATTTTTATGTTGAGGGATATTTAGATGTTTGAATAAAATGGGATCATTTCCGCCTTCAGCAACATAATGCAAGATAGCCATAATATTACTTTTTTTCAGGTATGTGACCACATAGAGGGATGTTCTGATGACCGCAACATATTATTGTTTGGATTATCTGACAAAAAATATGTTTGTTTTCACTTAGTGTTTAATGGTACGCTCTGGACAGTTGTTGGCATATGTTAGGTTTGCCATGTTGTGCTATTGTAGTAACGCGATCTGTATGACATAGAGCTATCTGATGTTTCTTTGTCCTTTTGTGTTTGTTTATTACCTTGATGCATTTGACCAGTCTTTCAGGGATTTCTGACAAGTGTAGTTTCTTTACTATAACAAAAGAGGAAACTTGATGTGCAGTACAGATCATCCTGATATCTGGAATAACAAATGAAGGATACCTTCAGAAGAGTGAAACTCATTTTTAAATTTTTTGACTTTTGACCAATGCCATGGTGAATGGGGAAAACACAGTTTTTGTGTGGAATCCAGTGTTTTGTTAAAGCATCAAGTTTGTCATTGTCTGTAAGTGAGCCTCAAACAAGCAGACCAATGTCACAGCCCTCTACATCAGTAGCGGGCACTGTTTCCAGTAATACATCTGGCCGTTGACAAACAGATGCATGTGGTGGTGTCATATCGCTTACAGGCTCAACTGGTTCTTGTACTGTGAGCATGGGATTATCAAAGGTTGAAAAAAGTACATTTGCAGATACTACCCTATCTGCAGCTGTTGGAGTGTTAGAAATGGTTGGGTTATATAAAACTGCAAGTGCAACATCTTCAGAATTAACATTGTCCTGTAACTGCCCTTGCTGTTGAATTTCACTACTGGAAGTGGTATATGTGCTTGTACTCCCTGCCTTCTGTCTTATCTTGAAGCCAGACTTCTCTAAAGTTGATCTATAATGCTTTCCTCTGCCTAGACATAATATACATTAAATACCTTTTAGACTAATATGTCTATGTCTCATAATACCCAACTAAATATATATTATTTATGTTATGTTATATTTACTGTAATTTATACTGTCTATATGTAGTTTTAAATATGTATTATTTATGTTGCATTTTGATTGCTTTATATTATCTATATATAGCTTTAATATCCCTCATAGCCAATCACAATCTCTACCCACCTGGCCTTTCCCAAATGTCACATAACAGTAATAAAGTATTATAAGATCACACAGAGGATTGTGTATGTTCACCCATACACAACAAGCCTGTGTATGACTCGAGAGGTTGATGTTGCAACCAGAGACCTCGAGAGTGCAGCTCGAGAGGTCTACTGGTTGCCATGGCAACCTCGAGAGTAATAACCAGGCTTGTCTGTGTATGGGTGACCATACACAATCTTTTATAGTGTATTGTCACCGTTACAAAAAAGCATGTAAATAAAGAGTGTCACCTGCTCACCCCCACCCCTGCTGAGCTCCCACTCTTACTTTTCCAATTATTTCTTGAAACTCAGTTCAAGGTCCCGCTTTCTCTTACTGCAGCAGCTGCTCTTCCTCAATCTTTCTGTTCTCACCGCCGCAGCCCAACTGTTCATCATACCGGATCATTGTTACTGAAGATTTAAAAAAAAGAAAAAAAAAACAGCTTCCAACAATCTCCAATGCCTTTCTGTTTGTCTCAGTTGGCAGTTGGAGCCACAGGGTCACAGAGTCACGCATGCGACGGAGTTCCATCTTGTTGTGCTGCAGTAGTGATGTAGCTAGTGCAGCACAACAACATCTTGATGTCGCTACTGCAACATAATAACGCTGTTCCAGTAACTGATTTTCATACACAACACCGCTCTACCATACAGTACAGTACACTAAGAACAAAAATTGTTATACAAATTGCTAACTTATGGGACACTACATAATGCTGAACTAATGAAGCAACTGTAAGTTAAAATAATTATAAATTCTTGACTAGTTGTAATGTGATTTGTTGCTAAGTTTGAATTTGGTAGAGCTGCCATTAATTTAAAGGGATTTACCAATGTTTGCCATAACAAATGGGAATAGTAACCTGTAGGTGTTGTGAATAAGTCTCTTACCATTCAAGCTGCCAAATAGTGTTGTTTTCCATGAAAACAAAATCCTTCTGTTTTGGTACTCTGCTTCATTTGCATTACCTGACCTTTTTTTCTCTCAGTGCTGCAACACCCAACTGTGACATCATACCTGGCAACAAAGTTATTAAAGGGTCAGTGTCACTTTTTAGTTTTAGATAGACAAACCAGCTATGCACTGTACCCACAATACCTCACTGTGTACATAAGTATACAGCCTATTATATGTCTGTGCTCACTGAAGAAATAGGAGACTACATGTCTCAGTAGAGAAGTCTTGCAGCTAGACATGGTGTGCACAATTCATTGTTGTGAAAACAAACATACAAAAGCTTATATTGTTGATACCACTACAGAAATACGAGACAGCATCGCACAGTAAGGAAATTGGAAAACGTGTTCTTATTTTACCCACAATCCCGTGCCATGTATATTTACATATAAGTGCTTACCACTATCAACATATGGGACTGTAATTCTGAGTAAGGCACATTTAAGTCAACATTATAAATTACCCAGAATTCATTTTTGCTGTATGTAAACATTGACAACTCCCTGGTATGTCATCATTCTGGGGGTGTGGCCACACACAGAAAACTAGAGGACAAAACGCTGATAAAACATAAACAAAATGACTATGACATATTTTTTTACAGAACAAATTGCAGCTGCAAGATCTGAAGCGTGGCTGGCAATGGCATATTATGTGAAAAAGACACTTTGAAATTAAATAATTTAATTGCAATACGAAAATGGAGAAAAGAGCTGTAATGTCATCCACAATCTGTCTTCAGTCCACAAGATCCATTCAGTGATTAAATTTGGAGATTGTTCCATAGTTTGTCTACCCATTGTACAGTACATTACATCCAACATGCCTGAATGACAGTACTGAAACACAGTCATGGCCAGTTACAAGATAATATTTACTTTGATTTGTTTCTCAATATTCCCTTACATCTGCTGTACATATTATCTTTACATGATGTAATAGCAGCCTGTCTATTGGAGACTTTGTGCTCAGTCAATTGTGTTTCACACTGTATCCTGTTTTTTTTTTTTTTTTACCAGGAGAGACACACTTAGCTGAAAACTTGTTTACAGATGAGACCTGGGAGCACAAGGAAGTTAAGTGACTTGCTCAGGGTCACACAGTATGCAAGTGGGGACTGTGGGATTCAAGCCCAGGTCTCCAGGTTTGTAGCTCAGAGCCTTAAACCACTGTGCTATACTGCCTTCTTAGTTTTCCTGAGTGACTGCTCCAAGTACTGTTCTGTTCTTATTTGAACTGATAGATGTTTGTGTATGTAAGATCACTGTAATCTATTAAGAAAATTAATAATATCACAAACCATCTCATTACTATAGTACACTAATCACTGTCAAATACAATTCACAAGGTATGCTGTAAAACTTAGACATATTTCATTGCATCTATTTCTATAAGTTCAAATGTACCCCCCCCCCCCCACAAACACACACACACAAAATCCAGCCAGCTCTATTGGCTAAAGAAAAGCATCTGTGTGGCAGTATTCTAGGTTGTTGTGCTTCAGCAGTGGCATATCCTACTGCAGCACAACATATACCAGTAGATGTCAGCACTAAATCACACACACCCTAGTTTAACCATGAATCTGCATGCAGAAATACATTCTACACTACACCATTCGACACTTGTAACTTTTGTATGGCATCTGTACATGTGTGTGTGTGTGTGTGTGTGTATGTGTGTGTGTTAGGGGGATCTGGGGATAATGGGTCAACGTTGCCTAAACTGGTAATAGAAGCAACATGCACTCTCCCAGTGCCACTGAAGGGACAATACCGTGCTTCCCATCCTGAAAGTATATACAAACTGTTTATAAGACACTTGTGTTAGCCTGACAGATGTTTTTAAACATGTTGCAGATGCTTCAAGGCAGAAAACCAGTTTGTAGCCTACTTTGCTGGCACTGGGTGAGTGCTCCCATTCCAGGTTCACACCCTATCATCCCAGCCCCCCCTCTCAACACACACACACACACACACACACATATGCCATGTAAAAAAACATGTAAAGGTTACAGATATGGTATCATGAAGTCAGTTTGTCACCTTTAATTCTGCAACATACTGCTCAATGTGCATCTGAACCAAGTTGTTCCACTATCTTGGCACCTGTAAAAATATACATCTATCCCAGGGTTGGTTTGGCAACAGTGCATCTACCCTGGTGCTAAAATCTCCACATCACCCCACAGTGAAGACCCTTGGTGGTTTGTGTGAAACAGACAACACTTCCGTTTCGACTGAAGCAACAACCCTGCCAGTGAGATGGTTGCTGACTGTGTCACCTTAACTAACTCAAGGTGACTTGCTGGCATGGTGGGTCACCTTATGGTGTTATCCTTTATCCCATCAGCAGGGCTGCTGCTTACAGTTGAAATGCAAGTGTTGTCTCCAATATACTAACCTATGGGGGTCTTCACTGTGGGTAGGGGGAAATATGATGGATTGGGTAGCAGAATGACAGTGCCTCCCCTGATACAAACAGTTATATGGAAAATCAATTAAGTAATCCTGAGGAGCTGTCAGTATATACAGTGTATGAGCACTGCATAGAAGGAACACCCTTCCACATTCTCCACACATTCATCACGTAATAATGTTCATGTTCCTAAAAAGAATGGCCCATGCACCTGCTGAGTAAATTACAAGCAGTAAGTGCATGGGGCATTATTTGTATCAACATCAGTCATCTTTGTAGTGTATTATTTTAGGCTGTTGGTCTCCCAGGACTATAATTAAAATGTTGTAGCTGCAACAGAGTGGCTCAAAAGTCCATTCCCACCCATCCATCAAAAAAACAAACAAACAAAAAAAACATAAAAAGAAACATTTATATATTAATTGTGAGATATACTTAGATGTTCAAGACCAGGCCACTGCATTTTCTTTTTGGTGACTTTACTGTGGTCACAATTGGCCATGGCCAATGGTAGCACTTCAATTGAGCGTATCAGTTTGAGAGAGGTAACTTTGGTGAGTAAAGTTGGGTGACTGCAAAATGGATGACTGCCACACCACAGTGACTGCACAATATGGGTAACTACACCAATTTGGTGAACCCCACTGGGAAAGTGCGATGTGGTGTTAGAATCTTTGAGATAAGGTGCAGGGGGCAGCAGGGGGCATAGCCCCACCACTTAAACAGAAACGTGCACCACTGCTTGGATGCACCTGATGCCATCAATATGAGCAACAGGTGCTAGTGGTAATATTAAAGGGATTGCGCATGACGAGGTAGCAAGGTGTTGTAGGAGGACTTACCCTTGTTGCAGCGATGCACATGGAGTTCTTTAGAAGCTAGCGTGGGAGGTGTAATGTAATAGCTGTACAGTGCCGCACTCAGTTGTACTGTAGCACAAATGATGGTTGCTGAAATATACTCCCTTAAATTGCAGTCACTCGGAAAACATCACCCAGATGACATGGAGGCTGGACACGTAGGCAAATGCTGGTTAATTTTGTATCACACTACTACCATTTTTTTGGCTAGTTCTTTTCCTCCAATCTTTGTGTCCGGTCCAGTCCCTGACCTCAATCACACACTACTCACACAAGAGCAGCAGCAGCACAGCAGCACGCACACACAGCATTGGTGACTAAACCGGAATCCATCCAGAAGAATCCAGTCCCTGACTCCGACTGACCAACCCAACCCAACCAACCCAACCCCAGAGCTCGTGTCATGTGCAGCCAGATCCAGAAAGTGAGAGACAGAGATGAAGTTGGATTAAAGCTAATCACTTTTAAAAAGTGCTTAGCTTTAATCTGACTTACGACTACTACCATAACACGACAACATGTAGCACTTGCCCAACAGCATTTGAACAAGAAAACAGACTTATTTTTTGTACATAATAGGACAGTCTCAGATGAGACTACAGGATAGCTGTTGGGGCCAGGCCACACCACTACACAGTACAGAGTACACACAACACTACTCCACTGGCTCCAACCACGCTCCAACTTAATGAAACTAGTCCCATGCCATCACAAGCAAGCAGCAGCTAAACTAAACTTCTAGCCTACTGAAGTCTTGACCTGTCCAGTGACCCTAAACAAAATTGTGATACCTGACCTCATCACTTGGACCTCAAGGATGATTTGGGTCTGTTCTCAAGAAAGGGTTACCAAAGTGTGACATAGAGGTCATTTTTTGAAACCCACAGTATAATAATTTTGATAAGCTTTTCTGAACACTCTGACCCAAAGTTGAAAAATGTAATCATGTAGTGAGATAACTGCCTAACAGAAACTTGAGATAAAAGCAACTCTGTGTGGTGTGTGCAACAGGGGATACCAAACAGTGTGGCGCATGCAACAGGGGACACCAAAACAGTGTGGCACGTGCAACAAAGGACATCAAAACAGCGTATTTCTCAGCATCTAATCATTATAATACTAAAACCATTTTACAAACATTGCATAGCTAGCATATTTAAATGCATGACCATTTTAAAGTATTCCATTTTGCAATACCAGCCACCCCAAAAAATCTGTTTCAATTCCAATGTTGTCATTTTGTCATTGTCTTATGTTGTATTGCCCTGTTCCCCCCTGTTCCACCCAAACAAACTGAGACACACACCAAGCACTGCAGAGAAATGGCCACAGCCATGTATTTATTTGACCCCCCCCCCAAAAAAAAATGTTAACAAGTCTGTGTGATGTGGGCAGCCAGGCAGTCTTGACTGATATCCTACTTTGCAACTCTGGGCTTCCAATCACCCAAGGGAAGCTGCTTAACATTTGTTGGTCAGCCCACATGAGGTAACTGGTTTCCAGTTGTGCTCTCAGTAGGAGTTCTCATTTGGGGGGTTGGCTACTTTCTTTAAAAAAAAGGGGGGTGCCACGGTCCAAAAGAGGGAGTCCCTGATAAATTTCTAGGGGTCCTTGTTTTAATATATGTGAGCCATGGTCCAGCACCTGCATGGCTTGTAATATAAGATTCTGTAGAGCACATTGGTAACCCTTTCTCATAAGCAGACCCACTTACACTGTGCAGCCTGCCTGCTCTCTTCTCATTCTTCTTCTCTGCTCACAGGTCATTGGCAGCTTGGTGGGCAGTGGCTCATAAAATGGCAGCACCAGTCCTCAGTGATTCACAATCCTTCAGTCCCTGATCAGACAGCTCTAGGCCTCGTGACAGTCAACCACAGACTTGCTGCACACTAGTGTGTCACACTCGGAACACTGACCTCCTCACCACCCTAACTGACTGACTCTTATGGCAAGAAAGACTAGTAGCCCATGAGTGTGAGTGGTAGCCGGAAAATCAGAGGAACTGGTTGGTGGCACCAAGAAACATGTGGACAGTAATTGTCCAATCCACTTGATGCAGATGCATTGTTCATGTAGGTGAATGAGACTGAGCTGATTCATGCCTGGGAGCCTGCTTATACTATCTGGGAGCTGGAGGAGTGAGAGAGACACCCCCTCCCGCCTTACTGTCTAGCACCAACAGTCAGGCCAAGAACTCATTGATTCATGTTGTTTATTTTTGTGTGTGTGTGTTTATAAAGATACTCAAAAAGCTGTCACTGTCAGTGAGATTTTTCGGTACGCATGTGTGTATGGGAAGTATGCATGGTTATGCCACTGGGGCACAGGACAGAGTAGTACTGTATTTTCTATTAAATACTTTATTGTGTAGCAAGTGATTGAGTATAATTCTTAATAAATATTGGCACATCTTGAAAGCAAATATTAAAATCAAGAAATTAATTCAGGAGAGACCTCTCATAGTTTACAAAAAAAAAAAACAAGCATTTGTCAATGCCAAATGTTTGCTTGCTAGTATTAGCATTGGACATGCAGGAGTTAGACAGATGCAGAATAGGAGTGGCAATGAAGTACTGAACTCATGCCAATCTCACCTCCACCCTGCAGAGATGGATAGGCATTGGGGTGTGCCTGTGGGTCGTTGCCCATAATGCTCATGGCATTTCACCTCACCCTATCCTGTAGACACCGACAAGTGTTGAGGTGTGCCTTGGGGTGTTCAGCTTCACAGTCCACTGAAGATCATGCTCCAGAGGTAAGTACGGAGTGAGAAGGTGTGGGGAGGTAGAGTATGCAGCAGGTGGGTGTGGGTTGGGGGAGGGGGCATGGGGCTCAACGAGGGACCATTTTCTTTTTTTACAGGATTTAAAATTAAACAACGACATTGCAGGACACTTTTGGCATGCTGGACTGGGCTCCCAACATGCCACCTGGCCAGGTGTTTGTTTGGGAGGTGGGTACTGGAGCTGACAGGGATTGGGCACCCCCATTGGTCATACAGTGTGGTGGTGGTGGGGGAGTGGGAGTGCATGAGCCAAGGGGGGTTGGGCACCCCCTTGGCACATAACAAATGGGGGGGTGTATCATGCTGACAGGGATTAGATTACCCCATCGGCAAATAAACTGGGGGATTGGGAACCCCCAAATCAGCTTTCATGGGGACTCTGAGTGTCATAAGAAATTTTACACCAGGCAAGTGACCAACTGCCCTGCAGTGATGGGTCGCGCCCTCATTGCAGCAGTGGATTCCTTTCAAGATGGTGGCATGCTGGCTGAACTAGTGTGAGCAGCAGCAAGCCACCACATTGGGGAAAGCAGGCCAAGCCTCAAAAGGCACTGCAGGCATTGGCCCCCACAGTGCCTCGCCTCCAAAATCCCCCGCTTCTCTCCTAAGCTGTGATGACATATTTCTTGCGCATGTGAGCAAGCAAACATAAAAAGGGTGATTCAGATGAAATGTGAGGAAGAATTTCTTTACAGAAAGGGTGGTGAACAAGCAGAATACCCTGCCAGAGGAAGTGGTTGGGGCTGAAACAATCACATGATTAAAGAATGCATGGGATAGACATAAGGGAATTCTGGAGGTTGGGGGTAAGGGGCAACAGACTTCTAGAAAAACATAAAGTGAACTTACAAGCTCAAATGGGCAGACTGGGTGGGCCATAGGCCCATATCTGCTGACAGTGTCTATATATCTATGTAATCCTGAAAAGGAGCCTAGTGCACACTGTCCACCCAGTCCCTGGTCAACCAAAAAGAACAGAAGCAAGGAAAGCATTAGATACAGTAGAGACATCGACAAAAAAAAACATTAGTCCATCACTTCTGCCAATAATACCCACCCCCCTTACCCCTGCCTTTCTGATACCCCCTGAGTAACTAATAAGTCCTTAACTCTGCCCCAGTTGGGAGTGGAGTCTGTAGTTGATTGGAATAGATGTGTTTCTAACCACTACAGAACTTGATCTTTTTACTTTCTAAATTTGTCTTTTTGTGATTTTCTTTATAGTATCCTGTAGAGTTCGATTTCCTGCATCGACTGATATCACATTTAGCTTACTGTGCTGTGGAGAAACCTCATAATCTCCCCCTACAAGAGCTGGGGCTGAGTAAGATAGAAAAGCAGCATAGCAGAGAGGCTAAGAGAAATACATCATTGCTGCAAGGCGAGGATCTTGAGCAGATGAACACAGCCCTCATGGAAGCAATATAGGACCTGAAACAGGCAGGTGGGGATCTTAAAAAAAAGTTGGATGCTTTCAACACCCAAGTTTTAACAGGTGAAACAAAGATGAACACACTGCAAGCTGAAATGAAAATGCTTACATACTCAGTCAACAGCAATCTCTTCAGGCTTGTTAAAGGAAAATAAACTTCTTACAATGCCCTTAGAACATTATGAAAATTGAGCTAGATCTTGTAATCTGCACCTGCTGGGGGCACTACAAGGGACAGAAGACTCTGATCTCCTGAAATTTGTTTTAGAGATTCTTAACTTGACATTAAATATGGACCTTGCAGACAAGCTGCAAAAGGCCTATCGGATTACCCCCGATGGCAACCTGCTAACCCAGACATGCCACGGATGCTGCCCATGACTGTGGGACTACATATATAGAATGAGATTCTTATCAGGGTTTGGTACAAGGGTTCACTTCTACCAGATGAGATTAACATCTTTCTTGTCCCTGATATTAGCTTTGCTGCATGCCAGAGACACCAAAGGTTTTACCAGCTGTGGCTGTGTCTCTGTGAACTGGGGGTTTCTCTTTCCCTGCAACTGCCTGCAAGACTCATGGTGATGTGCTTGAGGAAAAATATCTTGTTTACAGAGACTGCTGAGGCCCAGAATCATTTGGATAAAACAAAAAATGATTTTTTTCTGCCAGTTTGGCACAGAGCCATCATGACTCTGATGGAGGCTGAGAGTGATTTCAATGTTCACTGCTCTTGTGTTTCTGTATTTCTCAAGTAATAGTATATAAAATGTTCATATAGTGGTTCTTAGCTTACACCCAGTCACCTCTTTTGCCTGTTGTTTGGGGGGGGGCTGTACCGATTTCTTATCCCGACTGGGACAAGATGCTGGACTGGAGCCTTTTTCAAATGATTTTTAGACCTATTTGGCAATGTACTGTAGGCAGTGGGGCCATGCTTGGCTGTGGCTTGGCAGCATGCTCTCCGATAGTACGATATGAGCACTACTAGCCACCACCTCCAGCACATTGCTCACAGCTTCTTCAGTGTGGCTCCCATCCCTTCTTAATAACAGTCAAGGTAATCATTCAGTTACTAAAGTTGGGTCATTTTTCATGTTGAAATGATAATTCCAGCCTGAGATTAGTTTAGATTAAATAATGATTATCAGGAAACATACTGAGACATGATTTTACCCAGGTGGTGACTGGACTGAGCATGTTTTACTGTTAAATCTCCTCTATTTGTTTGGAGTTTTGAAAGTAACCAATTTCTGTTTAGTGGGTGTTTTATACCCTCCCCCCTATTGATTTCTTTTATTGTACTGTATAAGTCAGTTCTGTTTAGGAAACTGTCCAGGTTATTGGACTGAATACCATCTGTGTTTCTGGATACATGGCCAAGTTGAATCATTATTATAATCCCACGAGGGTTAACTCCAGATTCTTAGACCTTTTTGGACTTATTCCATGGTCTTGCTGCAATGGCTCTTTAGGACACTGTACTGGACTAAAATGCCTATATTGCTACAAAACTTGAAATTCCACTCAAATGTTGTACCAATGGATTAGGGGTGTGATTCTATGCAAATTGTGATATTGTTTTACTTAACAGCTAATACTCTGAGGCAAGCTGAATCAAATAACTTGTTTATCTTGAATCTTATAAATAAAAAGTAAAAAAAAAACTCTGGAGTCACGTGATGCTGAGCACGGAGTAGCAGCTACTCAGCAGAACTCCATCTGGACCTGACTTCGTATTCTTATTTATATCTCCCAAGCTTCTAATTGTATAAATAAGCAATACAATACTGGAGTTTGACTTACTGAAAGGATACAGGGTGAGAATATGGAGCAACAATCAACTGAAGCGTTCCTATAGCTAGAAGACTGTGACAGAGAACAAGAAAGTACCATCACATTGAAGGCGCAAAGGCCCTGTCAAAGCAAATCTCCTCCTACTCCACCATCAGACCCTGCACCTGCAATAACTAATGAACAATTCTGTGCTGAGCTGCAGATGATCAAGACTGCAGTCCTCTCACTAATAGAAGACTTCAAGGAAATTAAGCCAGCTGTAAAAGAACTTACCTGAAGGGTCTCCGATGTAGAAGCCTGTGTCTCCTTGGTTGAAGACCACGTGACGAAAATGGACCCTAAGATTATTTATTTATTTTTTTAACTTTATTTTCTTTTTCAATTTACAAATATCAAACAAATCACTGCAGAAGGCAATGCAGAAGATGATAAAAATACAAAGTCTCCCAATAGTATCTTTAAATGTTAACATTATAAGTTAAACAGAAACTCTCCACCCACCACCCCAAAAATGTACAAATTAAAGGTATGTTAGGAACCCATGGAAGAAATGAGAATCCATATAGAAAAAAAATATCTAAAATGAAAAAGAAAGCATATTACTTAAATCTTTAAAACCTAAGGGATGGAGTCATAATCCCTTGAGAATAAAAAGGGGAATTGGGATTCAATTTAAGTCAATAGGGAGTAAATATTGCCCCATTTATTATAGAATGTGGAAATATTATTATTAAATGAGTGTATCAATCTAATAATCTGTAGATTAAGGACTACATTAGAGGTCCATTCTTTCATACTTAATACCTGATTATCAATCCAATGCCTAACAATCAGTTGTTTCATAGAAATAGCTAGGATAGTAATAATAGCTTTATTACTATATCCATTAATCATATCTAGATTTCCTAAAATACAGGTCTCAAAGTTAAATGCATGTTGCAAGGACAATTTGCTACCATAGATAGTTTTAACTAAGTTCCAAATACTTTTAGAATTCGGGCAGTCACATAAAATATGGTGAATAGTTTCCACTCGTAAATTGCATTTGATACATCTATCAGATTTTAACAGATGAAAATTATACATTTTTTGAGGGATCAATTACGCATTGTGGAGAAGCTTGTATTAAATTAACCTAAGATTATCTAAAGGAATAAACTGATAAATATTTCTCCACAAGGTAGACCAGTCTTGGTGGGAAGTATCTGGTTCTCTTTGCCAATACAGAGGAACAATTGGGTCAGTGCCATATTTGTAAGTGAGTAGTAATTTGCAAATGTTAGAAATGGGATGGGGTTTTATGCTCCTAGCTCTCATATCACTCAATGGGTCTTGAAGAGTAATCAATAATGGCATGGGGCCAAAGTATGCTTTTAAGGCAATTTTAATCAGCAACAACTTATAGTAAGCTTTTTTTAAGGAGGGCTTGATTGTCCAAGACTTCATGCAAAGGAATATATGAATTATTCCTAATGAAGGATCCCACTATAAGACCAGTAATATTAGGAAAACAATTATTTGATATAGGTTTACCATTTACTATATTTTAAAGTTTGGGTTCTTAGAGATAAGCTGATATGGACCCTTAATATGAGATAGACCTATAAATGATACAATCTGATGATGTATTCTTAAAGAGGTCCCAATTAAGGAGCCTTTCAGTTTTTTAGGCAATGCATTACATTTTGTATATAGTATTGTCTCTGGGTAAACTTTACATTTCTTCATCCAGAATAATTCTATATCAAGCCATATAGGATGGTAACTTTCTGAGCAAAAATTGGGAGAAAGACATGTTATGTATTTATTAATATGAGATGCCATATAATATAACATGCAATTAGGTAACCTAATTCCACCTTACTCCTTAGGTAAAATAAGTTTCCTCTCTGCTATCCTTGAAGTTTTACCTGCCCCAAATGAATTTATTGATTTCAGAATTTAGGTTAGTAAACCATTTCAAAGGTATATATAGATTTAGCATATTAAGAGGATGAAACAATCTTGGGAAAATGTTCATTTTAATGGCATAGACTCTCCCCCAAAATGAGAGAGGAAGACAATGCCATCTTTTAAGGTCTTGTTTAATTGTGTTAAGAAAATCATCCAAATCTAATTTGATCATCTGAGATTGATCCTTAGTTAAGTAAATCCCTACATATTTTAATTTCTGAGGTGACCAAGTAAGCCCTAACTTTAATATTTCACTTTTAAAAGAGTAGGAGTTAAGAGGCAGTACCTCTATTTTATCTATATTCAATTTATAGTTATAAAAAGTACTATATTCATTTATAAAAAGATTCAAAAAGTATGCTGTGCTCCAACTGGGGATGGGTGCAGGAACTGGGGGCAGCAAACCCCAATAATGCATACAATGCAAAAAAGTTCAAGCACTCCAGACACAATTAAGATGCAAATGCAGTTTAATGCAGGACCATGCAAAACCCAGTGCTTCAGTGGTTAGGCCTTCAAAGAGGCGTAGTCAAGAAAGCACCCTGTCACCATTAAATACATATATCTTGATGACATCATCACAATGTGACAAAAACCATGTGCAATTTTAATAATTAAATTCTTATACAAAAAGCTCATACTACAAAAAATGCATTATAAAATCATACTTAAAACCATTCATTCCAGTGAACAGTTATTAAATCACCTTATTACTATATATGAATAATATTATGTCATAACTTTCATATAGTTCATCTAAAGTAATAATGCTTGTTATACTAATACAATCCCTTAGCCAGAAGAACAGAGAGGGAGAGCCCAGGGCAGACAAAATGAGGGGAACGTGAGGAAGGATGGGGGGACTAGGAGGAAATGGGGTGGAAGGGAGTTTGCAGGAAAGGGGAAATGGGGAAGGAGGGAAGGAAGAAAGGAAGGAAGGAAGGAAATGAACAGAAAAGAAGAGAGAAAAAAGGCCAAGGGGCATCCAAATGAACATGAATCAGCTATATAAAGTGCAACATCAGAAAAATTATAAACAGTGTAAAAATTGGAAATTCCTTTTCTTTTCTTTCACACAGATCTGGATCTGAACCTGTAGAAGGATAGGGTTAGAACTGTACATAAAGGTTGTTCTCATATGATCACCCCATATTGTTTTTCATTCAGTTTTAGGGGGATCTATATAATTTCAAGGAACTCCTCATATAACAGTAGATCTAAAAGGGAGGGGAAAAAAATGGGAAACAATTAAATCACAATATATTTTCAAATTTCACAAAACCAAACAACTTATGCAAACAAAAGTTTATGTATTTCAAATACAGATAACAGGATTTTCCTTGTCCACAACTATGTAACTCAAAGGCAGGTATTATTTTCTCAGAAAGGGCTTAAGGTCCCAGTGGTCATTCAGACCATCTGGTTTACAACTCTTCAGTCTATAAATCCATTCACTTTCTTTCTTTAGTAGTTCATTTACTCTATCTCCCCATAGTGCATTGGAGCTTGCCGGTCAATGCCCATAAACTGTAAACCTGCAGGGTTCCTCCATGGTGTTGCAAAAAATGCAACCCCACTGGAGTGTCAATTTTATGATTTAAAATGTTCTTAGCATGCTCCTGCATTCTTAACTTCAGGGCTTTGGTTGTTCTTCCTATATAAAAAAGTGTTACAAGAACACCAAAGCGAATAAAGAACAAAGGAAGTACAGTATCACAGTTAATGAATTCTCTAATGTCAAATGATTTCTGACTATTTGGATGTATAAATTCCCTTCCTGTTACACAGTGTTTACAAGAAATACATCTTTGACATTTAAACATTCCCTTTGGTTTTGTATCTAACCATGTGCCCTTACTTGCTATAGGAGCAATTCTACTATGGGTGAGTTTATCTTTAAGACTTGAACCCCTAGAGAAAGTAATCCTCAGGCTGTGTCCCACAACCTCCCTTAAACTACTGTCAGTGTGTAGCAAAAGCCAGTTGTGGTAAATGACATTACCCAATTGACCTGCCCAGTTATTGTATTCCGTCACAACGGCTATTGGTCCATTTCCTGTTGTGTTCTTTTCTTTTTTTAAAGTCAGTAACTCATCCCTTCTGCTTCCCAATGCCCTTATCTTAGCATTTTGAATTGTTACAGTATCATAGCCTTTTTGTTCAAATCTTTTACTGAACTCTTCAGATTGCTCCAAGAAGTCTGCCTCATCAGACCAATTCCTCCCTAGTCTCAGAAATTGACCAAAGGGTATTGATTCTTTTAATGCAACAGGATGGGTACTATCTGCTCTGGGCATTGAATTCATGGCTGTATCTTTCCCATTACATTTAGTTTGAATCCCTACATTGTGGGCTGTGGGCCTCTTCAGGTTCAGATCCAGAAACTCTATACTTTCTCTACTAGACCTGCGGATGAAAGACAGGTTCAGTTCATTAGTGGTAAGCCAAAAAATAAAGGAATCAATTTTTCTCTATGTCACCCTGCCACACACATAAGATATCATCAATAAAGTGTGTCCAGAACTTGATCCTGGGCAGGAAGGGGTTCAAGATTTCATTAAAGATCAGTGTCTCTTCCCATCTGCCAAGGAACAAGTTCACACACGATGGGGCCATAGAAGCCCCATCGCTGTACCACATTTCTGTAAATACCATTATCCCACAAATTCAAAGTAATTACATGTCAAAATAAATTCCAATGTCTTTAAGATAAATTCCTCAAGTGTATCAGCTTGTGTTATTTCTTTTTCCAAATAATGCCTACAGGCTTTAATGCCATCCACATGTCTGATACTAGTATATAGGGAATTTCCATCTATGTTCACCCACAAATAATTCTTTTCCCAATCAAAGTTTTTAATCTTATTCAGAACATGTGTTGTATCCCTGGTGTATGAGTCCAATTTTGTTACACTACTTTGTAGAAAACTATCCACAAATGTCCCTAGTTTATCTGTCAGGGACCCCACCCCCCGATATGATGGGTCTCCCTAGTGGATTTTCTACATTTTTATGTATCTTAGCCAAAATATGAAGCCCGGGGTTCACCGGGTGCTGATTCCAGAGATATTTATATTCTTGTTCGCTGATGTCACCATTCTCTATACCTTGTTGTAATAGATAGTGTAAATTCACTTTAAACTTGTTGGTAGGGTTTGAGGTGAGTTTTATATAGTCACTCTGCACATTTAGCAAATCTAATACTATTCTAACATAATGTTTTTTGTCCATAATGACTGCATTCCTACCCTTGTCAGCAGTCTTAATGACAATCTCATTGCATTTCATAAGTTCCTTCAAAGCTTCTCTTTCAGCAGCATTAAGATTATTTATTCTCAGCTGTCCCACCTCCACTAGAATGTTATCCACATGTTTTAAAACTACTTTCTCAAAAGTGGCAATGGCAGGGTTAAACAATGTAGGCATAAACTCTGAACATGGTTTAAATATTTTAAGTCTTTCTTGTTTTGTCATGCACTTTTCAACAGTCTCACCTGATCCTCCCCCATTAAGCTTGTCCTCATAAGTATCCATGCCATTAATTAGGTAATCTAGGTCCTCAACTGGGTCTACCAGATCAATTGCAAACCTGGTCTGTCCATCGGGGAAGTGTATCGAGTCTTCATCCCATAGGGTACTCGCTAAATCTTCAGAAAATCCCATATTAACATCTGATTACACATTATTCTGGTGTGTGTTCTGTTTAAATTCAAAGAACGCATGCAGTTTGATTTTGCATATTAGTTTACATATGTCTACCTGCATCTGCAATTTATTTAGTTGTGGGGCGGGTACAAAGGATAGGCCATGCTTGAGTATATCATATTCAATCGTAGTTAGTACTTTTTCGAAATATTGATTATTTGTAGCGCCTGCCCCCAGTTCCTGCACCCTTCCCAGTTGGAGCACAGTTGGCATATGCAGCTACAACCACTGAGAGGGACCCCCTAAGCCCCAGCACCAGGCAAGAATCTAATACCAGCACATGCCTTATTCAGGCATCGTCGGCCGGTGAAGCTGCGGCCATCAAACTGCCTTGGACTATGCTGCCATTTTCTTCCCTTTTTCCCTGATGGGAGCACAGACATGCAATGATGTCCATGCACAATGTGTGGATGTCTGCCATGCTCCCCCCCACTTAGCATCCATGCATCTGCAGTACCTCCGGGCATCCCCAGAGACTGCCAGAGTGTAGCGTGCATCCACCCCTTTCCCCAGGACTAGGACAGTTGTCATCAGACACTCAATCTGAGTCCTCCCCTACTGACCCCCAATGACCAGGGCTTATTCCCAAACCCAGGTCACTGGTGTGGAGTGAGGAGTGGCATCCAGCACCTCAACCCTCAGTGCCACTGGGCCGACTGATAATATAAAACTTTTAACCATGATATGAACTTACTTGAGAAACATAAGATAGCTAAAGTAGGATATAGAAATTCATGATGGACTCTATCAAATGCTTTCTCTGCATCTAGAGACACCAATGCCATAGAGGCATTGGAGTCGTCAGATGGAGAGAAAATATGAGCAATTTTTCTAATATGATCTGAAACTTGCCTATTTGAGATAAAACTTACTTGTTCTCTTGAAATAAGAGGATGCCAGATTGTCTTAATCCTTTGTGCCAAAATGGAAGGGAGGATTTTAATATTGCAGTTAATTAGGAATATGGGTCTGAAATTCCTATCTCTGCTATTTGGCTTGTTTGGTTTGGGCAACAAAATAATTAAAGCTTCAAGAAGTGCCTTGTCACTGAATCCATTTTCGAGAACAAAATTATATAAATTTTGAAGCAATAAAAATTTGCCATAAATCCATCAGGACCTGGTGATTTATTTGGAGTTAATTTATCTATAGCATTTCTATTTCTTTTTGTTGTATGTGATTAACTAAATTACTGGCTTGTTCACATGTGATTTTAGAGCAGGTAAGCTTACTTAAATAGATCTCCATCTCATCCAATGTAGGGGGATTGTTCATCTGACTATATAATACTGAATAATATTTATGAAATTATTTTAAAATTGCTTTAGGATCTGTTAAACCTACCCCTATAGTTTCAGAGATAATTGACTCAATACATTTCGATTTCTCTTGGTGTTTGAGTCTGTCTGCCAACAATTTACTGGGTTTGTCTCCCAAGTCAATGTATTTTGCTTTCATTTTTAATATAATAAATTCTGCTTTTTCTTTGGTGAGAAGAAAGAGTGGTGTCTGTTATCTAATAAATCTATTTTATTTGAAAGTGATTCTACTTTTTCTGAGTGTTGTTTCTTTTGTTTCACAGCAAATCTAATAAAGTCACCTGTAGCATAACATTTCAGGGTAGCCCATACAATATCTACTTTATCAATGAAGGCTAAATTTTCTTTATAGAAATTTCTTATCACAAGGTTAATATAATTAATAATATATTCCTGTCAAAGTAAATAATTATTTAGTCTCCATATAGTTTGTCTGGGATACCATGCTGATAGAGAGATATATAAGTCAATTAAGGAATGATCAAATAAAGCTCTTCCTGAAATTGGTGAACTCTGAACATCTTTCATTAAAGTTTTAGTTATTAAAAAAATTCAATACAGGAGTGATTTATGAACTGATGAATAAAAAGAAAAGGTTTTAATGTTTGGATGAAGGGTTCTCCAAAGGTCTTATAAATCACACATACTTATAAATTCCTGCAATGCTTGGTTATCATGATGAAGGGCAAAGTCAGATGGGTTAGATCTGTTTAATTGTGGGTTTAATGGGATATTCTGATCACCGCCGATTATTATTTTGTAAGATATAAGGGGTGTTAATACTGTTAACAATTCAGACAGAAAAGATGCAGTATTAATGTTCGGACCATAGACGGACCTTCTAACAATATCTGCATGATTAACTTTCCCTGTCACAATGATATATCTTCCTTCTGAGTCCTGAATGGTTTCTATAGAATTAAAATTTACTGATTTATTTACTAATATAGCGACCCCACGTTTTGATGTATATTTGCCCATTCCAAATACCTGATTGTATCCAAACTTCTTAAGTGATTCTATTTCTGTAGTCAATAAATGTGTTTCCTGCAAAAATACTAAATTATAGCCCAATGAGTTCAAAAGTCTGAGAATTTGCATCCTTTTGACCCTTAGGCTTATGCCTTTGACATTCCGAGAAGCTAGCTTTAGAAGTGTTGACATCGTCTAATTTCAAGGGATAGCACAAAGGGTTAAAAAGAAAGTGTTAAAACTTATAGTTTGATAGATTACCATTTCTTCCATGTAATATAGAGATACCCATCCCCTTCCAATATTTGACCCCAACTACAGTACCTATAAACCTACTAACCCACCAATTATAGCTATACCCCATAGAGTAAACAGTAAGTAACAAAAAACAAAACTGCCCCCAGTCCCACAGACTGGCCAGCAAAACACATTTCAACCTAGCTGAACCTCATCAGCTATACATACCTCACCCCCCAACCCTATTAAAAAAAAAGTCAACAGGAAAAAGGAAAAATAGCCTTCTATTCTCCCAACTGGTATATTCCCTTAATATTCTTAACCTAGTGCTCCATATAATCATTAAACAGTTATCAAAAGAAAGAAAGAGAATGTAGTAAATCTTAACAGCATTATCACTACTCTTAACCACAAGCTAAGTGCTATCCTTCGCACTAAAAAAAAGCAATCAATTCATTTCTATATGACTATATGAATCAAAAAGAAAAAAATAACTTTTTTAAGAACTAGAGGTAACCAAATTAAAAAGTATAACATACGATATAAGATAGGGTCTGGGTAAGTCTGATCAAAACCAGTCAATACATAGCCACAGGTTAATATTATCTAAAGGACTTATAAATTCCTTTTAAAATAACTGTAATAAAGCATAAACAAAGTCTGTGAATGGAAATAACAAATATTTCTTTGTATTGATCCTTTATACTTATGTATATCTATATGTATATACCTGAATCTATGTAATACATTCCCAAGATTTCGCGATTATCCCCTCAGAGGATCTGCTATTAACTAAAAACAACCTGTTAGTAAATCATGGGTAAAGCTACTGATGGGAGAGCCGGGGAACAAATCCCATAGGTTACTTTAGAATATCAATAGTTCTTGGCCAATATAACTCAGTCAATATTAAATAAAGACTATAAATAAAAATCGTGAATACTGAATTCTCTTCTTTGGGTCACACTGTTGAACTATGTAATTTCAGGAAGAAATCAGGCCTCTTACCTATTTAGCAGGAAAATAAAGATCCAGATCTCATTCCCATATTTCAAATAGTATCAATAGGGGAATATTAAAAGAGTGAAGTAATAAAGGCATATGAATGCAGTGTTTACTCTTAGGTTAATACCTTCTATATACCTATTAATTTGTCAAGCAGTCCCCTGTTTACCCAGATAATTGAGATTGGAGAAATTCACAGCAATCAGTTATTAATATCTAGCTGAGGCATTAAAGCCAAAAGAATTTTCCTCGGCTCTATAAACTGGGATCTCCTATAAATGTTACTTGTTTACTAGAGTATAGCAAAAAAAAAATCATAATGCACTGGGCTAACAGCCCACATTTAACGCTAGCTATACTCTTATCAATTACATTAATTTTCTAAATTTTAGGGTTCATAATAAAAAGAGGAAAATGCAAATTCTCCCATCAGAAAGATATCAATAATCTCTTAAGTTCATGTGACCACAGAGCGAGATCCACAATTAGTCCTCATATTATGTTATATCCACTATCACCTAATTAGAAGTACTACCTGTGTAGATAAATATTCAAACTTATACAGGGACCAGGTGGCCAGGAACTAATCTTCCTTCTTATCCAATATTGAGCCATTTTATATGAAAAAAGGATATAACTTTAAAAGGATCATATCCCCCTTCCCCCAGCAGCCTCCCTTCACAAACACAACTTCAGGAATGTCTAAATACTGATAATGAGATATCGTCTGAGACTTTTGCTATCTAACTATGTCAACTTCCCCCTTGACCTTTCATTAGTAATTTGAAATTCCAGGTCCCCCCTTTCGAGGGGGAATACATATCTTTCTCTTCAACCTGTAATAAATAAAGATTGGAAGATAAGCCCATATAGCATGCAGAGATCCATGAACCTATAAAAATAAGATATTATTTAGACTTTAACCTGTTTAATTCAAACCGTGGTATTGTTTTAAATTCTTATAGATATACTTCCCAGATCCCATCTTTTCCTGTTATCCCACTAAAAAACCTTAATAAATCATAGATGCATGCTGTAATACCCTCATTATGTAGGTAAATTATATGTAGATTATGATGATGGCAGGTATATTAACACTTTCTAGATTAAAGTCCCCTCTTCAGAGTACTAATCTGAATCACAATAAAAGCAAAATAGAGAAGAATGTTGCCAGAGTCTCCTGTATTCAAAAACCAGTCTATACCCTTTCATCATACTCCCGGTCGCTTTAATCAGCTATGTAAAGAAAAACAACATGGATCTCCTGGACCCTTGGAGTCAGCTTTCTGGAATGAACAGGAGCACAATCAGTCCAAAGCAAGTACCAAACTCCACAGAGAACAGTCATCTCTCCCTTTTTCAGAACACATAAACCAGGCAATTCAGCAGCATAATCAGCTCAATTTGAAGAGATCAGGGAATAGCTTTGAAAGATGCAATACTGCCTGCTCTGAGTTATTGAAGGCATAGGAATTTCCATCCTTTACAATACTCAGTTTTGCAGGGTACATCATTCTAAATTTTATTCCAGCAGCAATTAAACTGTTAACAGTTGGAGTGAAATTTCTGCATCTTTGTCTGACTTCTTGGGGGTAAATCCTGAGATAAGCAGATCCTCTTGCCATCCCAATTTAGATATTTTGCTTCTTTTGCTTTTTTAACACATGTAGCCTGTCTAAATAATTTAGAAACCAAATGATATAGGGTTGAGGGGGATCACCTTTAGCAGGAGGAGGTCTGACAGCTCGGTGAGCTCTCTCAATTACATATTGAGTGCCATTTGGGGATTTACCAGCCAGATTTTTCACACAGCACTTGTGCAAAGTGAATGGGATCTGATCCTTCAGAATTTTCTAGAAGCCCATACACAACAATATTATTTCTTCTAGACCTACTTTCTAGGTCTTCAAGTTTTGACTCTAGCTTATTTATTTTATGCCTCATTGTAGAAAATTCAGGATCAGTTTTATTTTTCCAGTCCTCTATCAAAGAAATTCTGGCCTCTGACTCTGTGAGCCACATGTCGATTTTGTTGACAGTCGACTGCACAGATTTAGACTCATCAACTAACATTTTAATTGCATCCTCTAATTCAGATATTTCCTACAGGAATTTATCTTTGATCAGGAGATTTGAGGCTGGAGAGAGTGATGAACTTTTTGTCGAGGCCTGTTTGTATCTCTTCGCCGCTGCTGATCTTTTTGGGTTAGGTGGTGGCATATGCCGCATTGGCATTTTCATGTCCGATTACATTATTTTTAATTGGAATAAGAACTTACGATGTAGAATAGGTTTGTTTTAAGCTCAGACAGGTTCCAAGCAGTTATTTATATCTAAAGTTTAATTTTAGAATACTTTTAAGAGGGTTGAAGGATGGAGCTCTGGAGCTAACCTCCTACTGCTGCAAGCTCATACCTGGAAGTTGCCGGACCATAAGATTATATCCTTGCATTGAATGGTATCTAAACTGGAAGAGAAGATTGATGATTTGAAAGGGAGGTCCCACCGGAACAATTTAGTACTTTTGGAGCTGCCGGAGGGGGAAAAAGGGATAAATGTTCTGTACTGTCTCCAAAAATGTTATGCCAAGATCATTGGCCTCTCTCCAAATGGCCCCAATAATATTATAGATTGCTGAGACCAAAGCCCACTGCTGGTGAGCCCCTGTGGCTACTAATATTTAAAGTCTTGAATTACCTGGATCGGGACCAATTGCTCAAAGCCACTATGAAAACTGAGCAATTACAATGGGCAGGTAAACAACTTAGACTGGTACCAGACTTGACTTTTAAAGTGCAGCAGGAGAGAGCTGCATATCACAGTTTACAATCCAAGTTATGGGCTGCCAAAATCAAACAAAGAATATTGTACCCGGCACAGCTTGAGGTGCAAATAGTCAGGGCAATCTACCATTTTGACTCAGCTGCACAAGCCCACACAGAACTGTCAAAGACGTTGCCCGAATTGTTTGGCAAAGCGGGGTGAGGTTATGCTGTGCTGCTTTGGATGGACACGGTTCAGAGATTTTCCTCAAGGTTCAGCAGTGGATTTGCTTTAGAGGATGGCAAGCCCTATATTATGGCAATGTTAGTTATTTTAGTGTGTGAGCAGTCAGTATTGACTAAAACGCAGCTGTATTTGTTCAAACACTAAAGATGATTGGTTTTAAGTTTTTATTTCTTTTAGGTCAGACTTTATTAAAAAAGAGTTCAGTTACGGAAGGAGATATTCCTTGACCTTTAATGGATGGCATGCCGAGGAAACTAGTAATGTTTGTGTTATGAACTGATTTTTTTAGTCAAATTAATCATCACTGTTATTCCTTCTTTCTTCAGGTGCCACAATTCAGGAACGTAATATGGCATAATTGAAAATATCACCTTTTCTAGAATTTTTGGTTGGGTACCATATTTGGACCCTACTAAAGTACTCCCCCAGTGAATGATTGCAATAGTAGAATTAATAAAGGTTATGAGCCCTAATCATTAATTGACCCAGGACATGGGGGCTTTGTTCAGTTTTAAATCCAGACAGATAATGTTCTTATTTCTCTAATACCAGTACCAGTCATAGTTGTACCCCCATATCTAGACAGAATATGAAAGTAGACTTTGTTAAGTGTATAAAAAATGTTTGGGGGTATACGCATTAGTTTCCTATTTCTTTGTTATGGAGGCCAGTGTATGCGGTTTTGGCTGGCTTTTTATTTTATTACTTCCAGGCTTGGAGATGATAATTTATTTTTGCTTAGCTTCCTATGTCCTGGGCTCTCAAAGTATTAAATAAATGTAACTGCGATGATGCTGTTTCAAGTATTTGGTTGGTACCTTGTTGATAGTATGCAGGGGGAGCTGCAGATGTTGTTTGTGTAACTTTGTTGTCTTAAATTGGGGTGGTAAGTTTAAAGCTGGGTAATACTCCCATATAGTAGGAAACTATTGATGTTGTTGGTTCTTTTTAGGGCTATTTAAAGGGGTATTTCAAGGATTTGTTTCCTTTGTCTGTTTCTCTGTGAAGGAGGCTGGGGGTTTACTATGGGCTGGACTTGGTGGGTCCAGATGGGAACTGCCTCCACGCTGACAGTTACAGTCCACACAGTTAGGATGAGGCTCATGGCCCATGTAAAAGAAGTTTTTGGTAGGGGGAAGCCTTTCTTTGGTATTTGGGGGAGGGGAAGGAGAGGGTATATATGTGCATGGTTTATGGGTTTGGGGAGTGGCTCATGCAGGCATGTGATTTATGAACTATCAAAAATAAAGAATATTGCTATATACTGCTATATTTGGTATTAATATGTTGCAGGCCTGGAATTTTTTGTCCTGGAATATTAAAGGGAAGGGGGGAACAACGCCAAGAAATATTGCATACTGCTTCATCTAAAAGGTTTCACCCTCACTTTGTTTGTTTACAAGAGATGCACCTTCCACCAGATCTAATTCATCATTTGAAAAGATTATGGGTGGGACAGATGTACGGATGGGGACCCAGTGCCAGGCAGAGAGGGGTAGCAATTGTAGTGGACAAATCTGTACCCTTCCAATTGGTACAAGGCATAAATGATCTAGATGGAAGGTACATATTTGCTCATGGTAAGTTTGCTAATATGGAAATTACAGTGGGCTCTATTTATGACCCTAACATGGACATGACCTCTTTCTTTCCAATTCAGGCATTGGTCCTCGCTCCCTATGCTCACATTCCTTGTATATTAGGGGGGACTGGAACCTGGTGTGTTCCAATAATATAGGCAGATCTATAGGAAGAGGGTAGGCCTTTCCCCAGCACAAAGGGCCCTGATGGAGTTTTCAGAGACCCAGGGTTAGTAGACCCTTGGAGGGTGTTGCATCCCAATGAGTAGTCTTATATATTTTACTCACCCCCTCATGGCATGTATTCATGTTTGGATTATTTTTTACTTAGTTATTAATTGTTTTAATATGTGCTGGAGTCTAGCACAGAGGCCAGGGTGCTGTCTGATCACTCTCCAGTGCAGGTGCAATTAACCCCTTCTCAGCAAACCATTTGTGCTAGCTCATGGTCTTAAAACCCGCAATTATTGTCTGATGTTGCTCTTATATCACATATGAAACACTTTATACCCTACTCAATTGTGGAGAATGCAAATTCCATACCTGCAATAGATGTGTGGTGGAGGTCCTTAAAGGCCGTCTTGAGAGGGGAATTTATTCAGTGCACTACGATCAAGAAAAGAAAGGCACAGAAACAAGCAGAGGATTGGTTGACTAAAATTAGAGAGCTGGAGATGTCCCTTTCCAGGGATACAAAAGAGGATATGTGGTTAGAACTGAGCTGTCTGTGGGCCCAATACTCTGCCCATTTAATGGACAAAGTGACCCAGGCTGAAGCCAGCATAAGGATGACATACATAGGGCAAGGGAAAAAGGCTGACAAGTTGCTTGCCCTGTGCCTCAAGCAGAAAGCTGCAGCAAGATGGGTGACTGCCCTGACTGACCTCCCTTCACAGCAGATGGTATCAGACCGTAAGCAGCTGGTAGAGATATTTCAGCATTTTTATCATTGTCTCTATACTGCACCAGAGACTGATCCAGCTTTGCAACCGACTCTAGAACATTTTCTTTTAGACATAGAGCTGCCAATGCTTACAGAAAAACAACAGAAATTGCTTCAGGGGCTATAATGGACTCAGAAGTAGCCACAGCGATTGGGTCTTTGTCACCTGACAAGGCCCCAGGGCCGGATGGCTTTGTCCCTCTATTTTATAAAACAGTTAAAGCAGAACTGGTGCTGACACTTACTTACCTTTATAATTATCTGTAAACTTCAGAAATTAAAGAAACTACTCTTTTTGAAACTAAAACTGTCTTGATCTCAAAACCTGGTAAGAATCTTGATGTCGCAGATAATTATCAACCAATTTCTCTGCTAAATGTGGACATCAAGCTTCTCACCTCTTTCTTGGCTTCAAGACTTGAAAAGGTCTGGGCAGGTCTGATAGGTCCAGAGCAGACAGAGTTTGTCTGTGGTCACCATTCCAGCAACCATTTTAGGAAGATTTTTTCCTTTTCTCTGTGTCCGGGCAAGGTACCTCAGATGCTGTGTTGGTCACCCTGGATGCAGAGAAAGTTTTTTACTATGTTCTTTAGTCCTATTTGTTTAATCTTCTACCCAAATTTAGTATACCCCCAAAGTTTGTGAACTAGATCAGATTTTTTTGCACTGCACCTTCTACTAATGTCCTATGTGATAGTGAACTTTCACAACCTGTTTTGTTGACCAGGGGTACTCGACAAGGGTGCCCCTTATCCCCTATGCTTTTTAATTTATATATAGAGCCTTCAGCCCATAAAATAATTGCTTCCTCTCAAGTAAGGGGATAAGGATGGGATCCAGAGAGTACAAACTCTCAGGGCCAGATATTCAGACTGTGCCAGGCAGGGGCACAAGCCTGGGCGCAGCGCAACTGGGTTGAGCCAGTGCATAGTCCAGGCGATGTTCAACGGTGCTGCACCATGGCTCAGCACCATTGAATATGGCACTGGGGTGCATGTACAGTGTACGATGCAGTGGCACTGTGCCAGCACAAGTGGCAGGTGGAGAGCAGGGGGATGCGCCAGTGCAAGTGCGGGTGTGCTAGGTGCATCAACTGTGATATTCAGTGCTGGGCATGCAAATGAGGCCATTATGCATGCACTGCACAAATGGGTCCATTTGCATGTCATTTTGGCCCATTTGCATGCAGTGTGTCAATCCCCAGTGACTCGCGCCTGGCGCCCTGCCAGGCTGCAGTCATTGGGTACCGACGCCCCCTGCCCCTCAGCGGGCAATGCGCCCCATCACCCGATTGTGGGCATATGAAGATAATAACCCTGGTGATCCAGTGGACCAGATCCCCTGCCCAATCACAGGCATATGAAGGAAATCCTGGTGATCAGCAGTACCCCTCCCACCAGCCCACTAAGCCCTGCCACCTGCAACCCCGGTCAGTGGTGGATGGCAGCTCCTGCCCGCCAAGCCACCTGGCCGCCTGCCAACTGACAGCGTACAATGCGGCTGTGCCTATTGAGACTTCATGGGCCAATGGGGTGGGACTGTACTGTACTACACATCGAAATATTCACATTTCAGGACTGTAGTACAGATGGTCTGCACACCCATTGGCCCATGCAGGGCCCATAGGCACAGCCGCACTGTACACCGTCAGTCAGCAGGGTGGCTTTCAGCCAGGAAGCTGCTGCCCACCACTGACTGGGGGGTTGCATGGTGGCAGGGCTCAGTGGAGGTGGGGGGGGTACTGCTGGATCACCAGGGATATATATTTCCCATGCCCACGATCGGGCAGGGGATTGGGTCCACTGGACCACCAGGGATATCTTTTTCATATGCCTGCGATCGGGTGGGGGGGTGCTTGATGCCTGGACTGTGACCCGGGAGGTCGGGTGGCCACCCAGAGCAGGGGGCTGATGTGTTGCACCCAGCAATATAGCAGCCCACCCGTGGGTGTACTCTGACATGTTCCAGGCCTTGACAGGCTCATCTTTGTGCCCCCCTCTGCGGCGCAAGGCAGGTTTGTGCCTGCATATGTGCTGCACATCCTGGGCTGACTATCAGGATGTGCAGCATATGCATGAGCATGCCCCCCACACTTGTGCTGCATACATTACTGGTGTGCCCCAGTGCATTGGGGGTTGTGCAGAGCAACCTACCCCTTTGAATATAGTGCCAGGGCGCATCAGTGGGTTGCGCATGGTGCAACACTGTTGTACCATGTGCAACCCCTTTGAATATCCCACCCATAATGTTTGCTGACGATGTGCTACTGCATATTTCTGACTGGTGAAATAGGAAATAGAAAATAATCTATTCAATTTACATTATGATAATAGGAAAAGGTTCTTTAATTATATTGGTTCCTTTAAAACCTCTCCTACCCTAGTAGGACCTCTAAAAATTGACAACGTTGATATAAATGATGAACAAATTATGGCTAATGAATTTAATGGTTATTTTGCTAGTATATTTAAATAAAAGGGTGATTTTTTATGTATAAAATTGTTTAACTCTGATTCTGTAGTCCAATTTACTGATGCTGAAACCATTCATATTATTGACTCCTTAAAATCTTCCTCATCGGTTGGACCTGATGGAATTCCAGCCATTTTCATGAAAAACCTTTCATATGAACTAGCGGGTGTATTAACCTATCTATTTAATGAATCACTATGCAAGAGAATTGTGGTTAAAGATTGGTGTGATGCTATAGTTATTCCTATTCATAAATCTGGATCCAAAAGGGAAATAAATAATTATAGACCTATTAGTCTTACCTCTACCATATGTAAAATTTTGGAGAGGTTAATTTTAGGTAAAATCAACATCCATATTATGGATAAAGGTTTGATTGATATATCCAAACATGGTTTTCAACCTGGCAGATCTTGTCAGACCAACTTGTTAGATTTTTTTGATCCTGTGAGTGAAGCGATGGACCATGGCCTGCCAGTGGATGTCATCTATTTGGACTTTGAAAAGGCTTTTGATTCTGTGTCTTATGATATACTATTCAACTGCTTAGTTAAATTAGATCTTAATAAATATTTGATCCAATGGATAATGAACTGGTTAACCAATAGAAGACAGCGTGTCGTTCTAAGAGGTTTTTATTCGCCATGGACCACTGTCACTAGTGGAGTCCCGCAGGGTTCTGTTTTGGGGCCTGTGTTATTTAATATCTTGATTGCTGATATGGATACAAAGTGTGGCAATTGGATTTGTAAATATGCCGATGATGCCAAATTAGGAGGGATTGTTAACAATTCTGAATCCATATCTATTTTACAAGATAATTTAAATTATATATCAGATTGGGTTAACCTACACAAATTGAAATTTAATATCAATAAATGTAAGGTTATGCATTTTGGAAGCAACAATACATGTGCTAATTATTATATTAAGAACCATACCCTTAACGATATTACAACTGAGAGAGATCTATGTGTCATTATTAATAATAATCTAAAGTTTACTGAACATCTAAATTCTATCGTTAAAAAAAGTTCTAGTTTGAGTAACTGTATATTTAGAAATATTAAAAGTAGAGAACCATCAATAATGATTCCCTTATACTCTAGCATTATAAGAACTAATTTTGATTATTGTTCCTCATTTTGTGCTCCAACACAAATGGGAGACAAAATATCCAGGAGAAGATTCAAAAAGGTTTGTCAAGAATATAAAGGGTATGCGAGGCCTATCTTATGAAGAAAGACTCAAACAGCTCAATTTGTATGGTATGGAATACAGATCTATACTTGGGGATCTTTGTTTGCTTTATAAAGCAACCAGAGATTAATATTTATTTGAAACATTACATTTAAAATGGAATAATACAACTGTCCAAACCCGCTCGCATAACCTAAAGCTATTGTTGTCTATCAATCGAACTATGAAAATAAGTAACTTCTTTACACAACGAATAGTTCCTATTTGGAATTCTCTACCTTATGATATAGTGAATAGTGTAAATTTGACCCAATTTAAATTTCAACTTGATATATACATGGGAGATTCTAAGTTTGTAACCCACTTAGTTTAAGTGGCACGATCACCATGGGCTTGTCCCTCGATCGTGTAAATCACCTATGAACCTATGGTGAACATCTCTCCCAGCAGTATCACATTTACTTTCTGAATTTGGACAGGTATCAGTGTATAAATTAAACTTACACAAAACTAAAGTGTCTTCTAACCACAGAATGTTCCAGAGCAGAAATAACAACTTTGGGACTTAACTGGAAGTCCGAGGTCCTATCTTATATGGGAATTAAACTGTCTCCAGACATGAAGAAATGAAAAAAAAAAAAACTAAATTTGGGCCCAGTTCTGCGACAAATGGAGTTGGATCTGCGGAGATGGTGACATTTGCCAGTGTCAGTAAAGGGGTGAACTAATATTATCACAATGGTAATCTTACCTTGGCTATTATACCACTTAAACAATGCTAAATATAATGCTTCCCAAGGCCTGGTTTATCAAGATTCAGTCTATATGGTCCAAATTTATCTGGTTGGGGAAAACTCCCTGTAGAGCTATAAGTAAATTATGTAGACCTAAAGACTTGGGTGGTTTCAGCTCCCTCATGTACTGAATTATTATTAGGCCCTACATTGTTCTAAATATTTCATATGGGATCAGTTTATAGGGGATCATCAGTGTGTCCCAGACTGGTTAAGGATTGAGCATACTTTCGCTGAACAACATTGTTTAACATGATGTTCTCTACTATACACTCCTTTTGTTAAACTCCTGGCAAGGTTAAAATCCACTCCAATAGGATGGTCTATGTGGGTTAATTCACAGCTATGCCATTCCTTATGACAGGTCTATCAAACAGATCTTAGTCAATCTCTTTTTAATAATTTGAATGTATTAATTGATAAGAAGACTGTCATACTGACTCAATGGAAAAGCATAGAGATCTCTTCCTTGAAGGAGACAGTCAAAAATGATGCATTTATGTCTTTTGACTCTTTTAGAATCAAATTTCAGCTTCCGGTACATAATTTTCTACAATACATAGAGGGCACTTTAATTCATATGATTTACATATGCCAAAAGTAGTATCTGTATTGGAGTACTATACGAAATTTAGTTCTTCTTTTTGGTCACACTCAATATTTTACTACAGAAAGTTGTATTTTAGGTAATTATGCTCAGATTTCTTCCACATCAGAGAAGAAATACATGGCCCTTATTGCTGTGGTGACCAAACTATTATTAATGAGACATTGGAAGGATTTCCAGTTGCCCCCCAAAGTGGAATGGGTTCAGGAATCTTGCCTCGTGTTAAATGCAGAAAGGGCTATTGTTCATGCCAATCATGCCCTGCAGAAATTTCAGGTCTGTTGGGAACCTTTCTTCTCTTTGATGGCTGGAAGCTGAAATTCATTAAGCGCCCCCACCCTACCTTATGAGTGAAGTTTGTGTTAAGATATGGCTCTTTTAAGTTCAAATTGAACTTTGAGTATGGCCCAGTTCCTTGGTACTTCTAAGATGGCCATACTTTAGCAAAGTAGATGCCTGCATGGGTGGGAGGCTGGGATGTGGTTGGGGTAGTTTTGGGGAATATGTTCTCTGTATTAAGGGATTTTTTTTAATTTAGGGGACTCGTATTATTATTATTCCTTTTACAGTTTGATGTGTTATGTATTTGTGATTGTATGCCACAGTTGTTATGTGCTGTAGTGTTATATGAGTTCTTGTTCTGTTTTGTTTTGTGTAATGTTATATAATGTTATTTACTGTAATAAAGAATATTAAGTTGCAAAAAAAAGAAAAACCCTTTGTCCTAGCCATGCTGGAATCCATTAATGGTTTTTGTATCCACTACCTCTGCCAACAGGCTTTTCCAGAGCCTCTCCATGTAAAATAACACTTTTTCATATCTCTCCTGAACCCCCCCCACCACCACCACTCCCAGCTGCCACTCATGTCACTGTGTTTTTGACTCACTGTTCCTGCTGAATAGTTCCTCACACTTTACCCTGTTCAGAACTTTCAAGAACTTGAAGGTCTCTATCATATCTCCCCTTAGCCACCTGTCCTCCAGTGAGTACATGTTCAGTGTCATAAATCGATCCTTGTAGGATCTGCCCTGTTGGCTCTGAATAATTTTAGTTACCCTAAGCTGTGCTGTCTCCAGCCTGTCTTTGTCTTTCCTTAGGTAGTGATTCCAGAACTAGGCACAGTATCCGAGAAAGAGCCCTACCAGTATTTACAGAGAGGCACCTCCTTCCTCCTGCTAATGAAATCCCTCCCAATACACACCAACATCCTGGCTACATTGTTTTAGGTGGTCACTTATGATGACTGCCATTCCCCTTTCCTCCGAAGTATTGCCCAGCTTATTCACTTCCATCCAATATTCCATTCTGGGGTTCGTGTTCCCTAGCCGCATCACTTTTCACTTTTTGGCATTGAATTTCAACTGCCAACCTATGTTGGTCCCTTTGCATTCCTCTTACTGTCATCTGCAATGAGACTCATTGTGCCTTGTATTCCTTCTCCTATGTAATTGATAAACATACTGAAGAGAACAGGAACAAGAAACAACCCCTGCAGCACCCCACTTGTGACCTCCCTCTCCCACAAGTCCACGACTTGACACTGTTTATCACCACCCTCTGCTGTCTCCCTTTAGCCAAATACCTACCCATTTAACTAGGTCTTTCACTCCACCTGGATCCTTTAATTTCATCAGCAACCTTCTGTGTGACACAAAGTCGAATGTCTTGCTGAAGTCAAAGCAGAGTAGATCCACTGCTTGTCCCTTATCCGCTGCCTTTGTTATCCAGTCAAAGAATACTCTCAGGTTAGTTTTACAAGACCACTCTACCACAATCCATGCTGTTTATTATCCTGGAGCCCATTTCTCTTTAGATAGTATACTAGGTCCTCCTTGACTAGTGTTTCCTTCAGTTTGTCCACAATGGAGATACAACTGATGAGCCTGTAGTTATCCAGCAGCTCCTTATCCCCTCCCTTGTGGAGCAGAACTACGTCCTCTACCCTTCAATTTTTCAGAACCTCCCCTAACTGTATAAAGCTACTGAATAGCCCTTCTAGGGATTCAGCCATAGCTGATGCCTGTTCCTTTACCACCTGAAAAACCTACTATATAGAACAATAATTGTAAGGGCTTATTATGAATTAATAATCTGTCTAATGACAATACAAAACTAGTCTAAACTCTGTCAATTGTCAGCCTGCACAATACCGTATGCTGCTTAATGTGAAAGTTATTCCCCCCTCCATGGTACATTCATTTCCACTTAGAAGCCTAGTGAAAAGGTAAGCATTATGGAAAGCCGGAAACTCTGTTCATGGTAGCACATTCATTGGTGCTGATCCTTAGGTGCCGACTGGAATCTGATTTTGCATGTAAGCTATACTGCCTGTAAAAATCAGAGGAGAATTAGCAAACATGCCTCAATAACTGATGTACTGCCATGCCCATTCATTTGTATGTATCTCCTTCCCTCCTGTGCATTAGAAAATAGGGGTTGAGGGGGAAGGGGAACAGCCCTCTGATATGCAGATAAGGATAACCAAAATTATGAATCCTGCTCTATCTAGCTAGCCACTTCCTCTCCAATTCCATCCCCTTATCCAGTTCCTTTAGGGTGGTCCACAATATAGTAAATCAGATTCTGGCACTCACCACCACTTTGAAGGACACCAAGCAGTTTTAAAGCTTATTTCTTTTCCGTCATTATACTGTATTCACATAAAACAGCATCAAGGGTGTAGGCTAACACCCATTATGGTGCCCGACTGCTGCATTTCCGGCTCACGTCCTTCATCAAAGGCTGAGGCTGAACAAATAACACATAACTTAAATAGTATAAAAAAAAACATGATGTCATACTGATGTACGACATTAAAACTCATGCTTGGATCACATTCAAACCGGCATCATTCATAAGAAATTGATTGACACCAAAGTACATAATAAGTCACAGTGTTTGAAGCAAGTCAAAACAGAAAAAGGAGGGTGGAGGTTTGGGTAAGAAAACGAGGGGATTAAGGGGGGGTTGGGTGAAATAGAAACATAATAGTCAAGTGCAATAGTTAAAAATAACTATTTAAAACATTTCAATTAAGAGAAAAAAATAATCAAAATTGCAGCAAAGCACTCCAATAGTACATTAATCAGCAATAATAGCTGTTTTACCTTTTTCCCATTAGGGAAACCGTGGCATAAGCTGCTGTAATAAAGGAGTGTTTATTACAGCAAACACGTGCATGGTTCCTCTTACTCTGCGCGTGCTCCCACCACAGTTCGTCACTTCCCAACTGTTTGCCACTCACCAAACTGCTAATGGACACTGAACTGCCACTTGGAGTCAGTGGTAAGTAATAAAACAAGTTCTGACAAGCGCCGATAGGGCTGTGAAGAGCTGCAAAGCGACCAAAGTTACAAGTATGCATAGAAATTATTGAACGGCCTGGTGTAACTTGGCCATGTTGTGGAGGTGTTGCACCAGATTTTCAACATGGCCTTTTTGGAACCCCTCCTTATGAAGAGCACCAGTGTCATTTTGTTCACTTGTCCTGAAAGGTGATTTCACACAGCAACTGTGCCATTCTGTGCTACAGGTGTAAAAACACGTTTTGGGCAGTATGTGAAAAATGACAGCTGTGCTGTTAAAAAGGAGGTATGCAAAAATGGCAATGTTGAAAATCTGGAGTGAAAATATTAAAAACTGGCAAAGTTTAGGAGCATGTGTAGAAACTGCTCAATGCACACTCTTAATGCAGTAATTTTTTTGAATTTTTTCACCAAATTTGCAACATGGGCTTTTTGGGATCCCACATAATGAACAGTGGCACTGTCATTTTGTTAATTGGTCCTGAAAGGTGATTCTGCACAGTGACCATGAAATCACCTTTTGGGACAGAGTAATAAAATGGCAGTGACACTGTTCATGAGGTGGGGTCCCAAGTACCCCATGTTGAAAATTTGGGGCAAAAATTCCCAAAAATGGCTGATTTATCAGCTTAAGTTGAAAACCCCATTGAATGCCATTATAGCACACTTACCTCTGATTCTGCAGTTTGCAGTTCGGCTTTGAAAAGTGCAGATGTGTCCTGCTCCAGAGAAGATGACAGCGCCAACCTCTTGACATAAGTATGGGGTAAGGGGGGTGCAGGGAGGTGGGTGCTCAGTGGGAGGGTGGGAATGGGGGAGAAGGGACTTGGGCGATGATGAGGGATAGTTTTCTTTTTTAAAGTTTAAAAAGAAAAAAACACATCGGGGAAGGTTTTCTTTATTTGCAGGAGAAAAAAGAAATGTAAACATCTGGGCACACTGGGGTGGGCTCCCAGTGTGCCACATGAGTTGGGGTGGGTAGGTACATGATGCGACACAGGGATTGGGCACCCCAATGTTGGCGGGGAGGGGGGAAGAAAAAACAAACATTTGGGCACACTGGGGTGTGCTCCTAGTGGGCCACATCAGTAGGGAGGCCACATAGCACTGACACGGGGATTGGGCACCCGATGTCAGTACGAGGCAAATAAGTACATTTGGGAACACTGGGGTGGGATCCCAGTGTGCCACATAAGTTGGGGTGGGGGCTACATAATGCTGACATGGGGATTGGGGACCCTGATGTTGGTGGCTGCAGGAAGACAGCAGCAGTGGGAGGGATTTTCTGCTGGTGGCAATGCAACTGCGCATGCGTGACACTTGTGCATGCATAGTTGCGGGGAATGGCATTTTGCCATTCACAATATGATGGTGCCAGCTGAACTGCACATGTGCGTGAGTCGTGCATGCACAGTTCATGCCCTGCAGTGCAGAAGTAACAGCCAAAATAGTGTGGCTGTTATTACAAAGTGGCCAATCATGGCTGAGGCTTTCAAGCTCCATTGGGCATTCAGAAGGATACCTCCAAATGTTCAATGGAAGGTTCCATGATCGGCCATTTTTAGAGCTAACATCCGATCCCAGTAGGGCTGTAGGCTCTGCCACAGCCCTAAAAATTGAAATTATATACCACACAGAGTTCAGTTAACTTTCAGCCACCCACTACATTAAAAAAAATATATATTTTAAATAAAGAAAGAAATCGGACCACGGCCGCGCACTGTAACCTAACCGGACCGCGGCCACACAGCAACTTTTTATTTTATACAATTGCTGAGTCAAAAAAGGGAAACCCAGCCATTATATAAAATAAAATATGGATTGGTGTGTGTAAACTCGAAGTTTACACACCAAGCCATACTTTATTCTCTATATACTGCAGTCTTGCTATAGTCGTAAGAGGCCACTGAATTCAGTATCATAAAAGACTTGAAACAACACATGGGAAAAGCAACATATTTCAGGAAAGGGAGTTATTGTCTGTCCTTCAAATAGGGATGTAAGTCAAAGGTTATATTTAGACTAGTACTTCGAGTAGCTTTTAACTATAGTATCAAATAGATTTCTTGTTTTAAAACCAAATTGTCAAAGTTCCCCCTGGATTCTGATTGACGTTGTCTATTGCCATAAAGGAAAAAGCATGACCTTTGACTCACATCCCTAGTTGGGCCAGCAGAAGAAGGTCTGAAGGTCTATCAGGTCTACTTGATGCAGCTCATGCACGTTTGCTACATGTTGCATTACCCTGTCACTCTAACCTTCCCCTTGAACCTATCCCTCCCTCTTTTAAAGAGGGACTCTCGCCAAAAGTGCTACATTGCAGAATTAGAATACACATACTGCCAATAAATCCCATACCAAAAATTAGGTTTTCTACGTTACTTCATTTTAAAGTTATGAGCTATTTTGTAACTCTGATTTCACTACTTGTTCAAAAAAGCTAGTTTCAGTGAAGAGCTACTGATGATGTCATGTCCTGAACTCATAGTCTAGTCCTCCCTGTCAGTTAGCTTATATAGTAGGAACTGTTTTTCCAAAGTTTAAAGTGATTTATGGAAGGTTGCTATAGTAAACGGGCATATTAACCTGTAGGAGTTGTGAATCAGTCTCCTACCATTCAAACTGCCCACAAGTGCTTTTTTCCATGAAATAAATGCTTTTGATTTTGTGCTCTGCTTCATTTGCATAACTGGACCCTTTTTTTTCTTAGTGCTGCAACCCACAAGCATGATGTCATGCAAGAGAAACAAAATTTATAAGCACTGTTTGGAAACAGAGACCTCTGTTGGTCAGTCTTAGTATTGCAGACATCTATACTACCAACATAAGAGACTACATCTCTCAGTAAAGAACTCTTGTCAGCTAGACAATATATACACAATACCTTGTTTGGAAAATAAACATATGAGAGCTATTATTGTTGAAGCCGCTACAAAGATATGAGACTGCACCTCACAGTAAGGGAACTGGAAAACAACTTCTTATTGTATCTACAATGCCTTGTTATGTACATCTACATATTAGGTGCAGTCACTACCACCACAATAAGGGACTGCACCTCTGAGTAACTACATTTAAATCACATTTATAATTTACCCAGAATTCATTGGTGCTGTATGTAAAACATTGGCAGTTCCCTTGCATGACATCATTCTGGGGGTGTGGCCGCACACAGAAAATTGGAGGGTAGGCAGAAACAAAGTGCTGATAAAACGTCAGCAAAACTGACAATGGCAGATTTTTTTACAAAACAAATTGCAGCTTCAACATCTGAAACATGGCCAGCAATGACATACTCTGCAAAAAAGGCATTTGGGGAACTTCCATAAATCACTTTAAACTTTGGAGAAACAGGTCCTGTAAGTTTGCTGACAGGGAGGACTAGACTGTGAATTTGAGATGACATCATCAGCAATTCTTCACTGACACTAGCTTTTTTGAACAGGCAGTGAATTTAGGGTTGTAAAATGACTTGTAAACTTTTAAACACCGTAACTTAGAGATCCCATTTTTGGCAAGAAGCTGATTGGGTCTATGCTGATCCAAATTCTGAATTTACTGATGCCAGAAATTTTGACCATAGTCCCACTTTAAATTCCCCAACTGAACTGTGATTTACTGCACCCTCTGGTAGTGTATTCTATCCTGCCACCACCCTCTCAGTGAAGAAATTCCTTCTGGCCTCCTTCTAGTACCCTCCCTTGCTAATTTGTAGTTGTGCCCTCTGGTGTTTCTGTTCTCACGTTTGCAAAATAGATCCCCTATGTCAACCTTGTTAATGCCTTTAAGTTATTTGAAGCTCCTGATTATGTCCCCTCTATCTCTCCTTCTCCGGTGGTACTCTTTTAGTACCACTCTATTCTAGCTGTACCAAAATGACTAATCGACAATACTAATTTTCCCTGTCTTTAATCCTTATCTTTTCTCTCTTTCAGTCTAAACCAGTAGCTTGTTTTGTTTTTCAATTGAACAGTTTATTGTGGTAACATGATAGTACTTATATCAACAGGTACCATAAATATGGAGTACTAATAAGGTATTTTTGTAACTGACTGAAACCTTAATGTACTTTCACTGCTGCTGTACAGGTAAGTGTTCCCTAGAACCCTCTTAAGAAATAGATATCGAACCTAAACAAGGCTATCCGATGTGTGAAATCTAACTAATTAACTAGCTAGCTGGCTAGCTGACTGACTGACAGACTGACTGACAGACTGACTGATTGACTGACTGACTGACTCACTAACTAACTAACAAAATGAATTAATAAACAATCCCAGAGCCCTTAGTCTTCACTCTTTGATTTAGTTTTCCTGGTATTCAACCTTCCTTTTGAGGCCTAACATGTCAATTACCTGTTCTTGTGGCAGTGTTTTAACTATGATTACTTCTTACAATATAGGCATAGAAATTACTGTGTCCTGATTAGTCAGAAGCTGTGCAATGTCAGAGTACTACCACTGGTTAAAAAAAGTACTGGCAACCGGCACACAACACACTAATGCATCAATGCCTTTTGTAAAACATTCCTGACTTCCATTATAAACATGACTGCCACCATTACTCTCACTAAAAATGTCATCTACATCCTAAAAATGAAACATCCTCAAAGTCTAAAAAAAAATATGAACTACATGCTTTTTCCTTTTTTTTCTACTATTTTTCTGGCACTAAGGACAGTGCTGGGATATACCCTATATCAGTCCCAGGTCTCCTTGAAACACCCTCCACCCAGACACTTCCCTCCCAGCTGCCTGATCTTGGAGAGGGGCTCCCTGAAGGGAAAGACCCACAACACTCTGGGAGCCCAGTTGAGACTGACCTGGAAGATTTTTTCAAGGGGAGGCGGTTCGTAGATCACCCTGTTTCATTCCACTGCCTGACAGATGGATTTTTCTTCTGTGTGTTCCCCCGAGACTCTAGACATGTGATGGTGACAGATGCATGTCACATATGCTCCTATATGTGAATGTGCCGATGGCTGCCGGTGCCCTATCCTGCATGTGCAGGAGGTGTCAGGGGCACCAACTCCTAGCCAACATTAGGAGTCAGACTGTTGCTGACTGCCTCATCCCCCCCCCAGAAGAGGAGAGCAGTCCATCGGTACTCATCCTCATCTCCCTCAGCTGACCCTCTGATGCTCTTTGCTCACTCCTGAACCTGGGTCGTCGGAGAGGCAATTATCTGTAGCATCCTGGATAAAAAGATTATCAGAAGAGTGAAAGGATATCTAGGATTTCCTATATTTAAAGAACTAAGACTAGAATAATATGCACTTCAGGTTGTGTCAGAGCTTTAACTAGATTGTGCCCACACGAGCTGCTCCAAGATCAGTTTCCCAGTAGAACAGATACATGGATCAGTTTATCAGCCAAACTTGATCTAGAATCAGTGTAATATGAGAAGACTGTACTTCAAGAGCCAGCATTTCTTACCTATATTTCTTACAGTTAATACTTTGTATTGAACTAGAAAAATTTCATCACAGGATAACAAATATGCACTGTTTAGCAGAGAATACAGACATAGATACAATCATGCAAAATGTCACAAGAGGAATACAGAAGAATTCAATTACAGTAGTATTAACTCATGATAATATCCAAGAGGCAGAATGTATAACCAACAGTGAACCATTGAGTAGCCCTAAGCCTTAGGACAGGTACACCAGTATAAAACAACTTGCTGCATAGTACCTTGACTTTACCTGGTGCGGAGTAGGGTCTTCAACTGGAGAGGTGGTTAAGGGGGATCTGAGAGGGAATATCTAGAGACTAGGAAGAGATCCCAGACCCCTTGATATTGTAGAAGAGTTTTTCTGGCAAAATGTGACATTAAGCCTAAAGTGGCTAGGATTCTGACTGCTTCAGCATAGAGTCACAGATAGTACCTCTGCAGTCCTCCATATTTGCAGTAGCAACCTCATGGCTTCTATCTCTACCTTCACTGACCACATCAGGTGTGTGAGGAAATGGTGGTGTGTTGCGCAATAGGTCAAGGAGGCATAGCAGCAGCAGGAAGGGTAGAGAATCATCTAATACCTCAATGCAGCATTCATGTATCTGAGATCAGAAACCCGCTATCCTAGGGCAGATCCATAGGAAATGCAAGAGATCAGCATCAGGAGCCTAGCACCACCAACACTTATCATGGGACATGAATCCAAATATATGTAGCCAGGCTGGAGTGTGGTACAATAAGTGTAGAATTTTGCTCTGATAAGTAGGCTCCTCATGTCAGGGCAGTCTTTTGGGGCCAGATGCCACACCTTGGTCAACCTGGCCTCAAGAACCTCTATCTCTAGGGCTTGTGACTATTTATATCTCAACCCCTTGGTCGAGTATAGAATGGCTTGGAGGATATGCTTATCAATCATGCCTGATTTTCCCCAATGGGATTTAAGCAGGGCTTGTAAGATGGGCGGGGGGGGGAGTCATACTAGCCTCTTTTGAGGAAGCTTTTCAAGACAGCTGTTAACCTTGCTACAAATTTAAAGGAATCTCCAGAAATCTGTTTGGGGGAGGCCATAATGTCTCCTGAGTTGAGGTGGGAGATGTTGTGCTGCCATAGATCAGATAGATGAAGGATGTCATGTCTATACCAGGAATTCTAAGAAATCTATACACCATCCACCGTCAGCAGGGGGTTCTTCCACAGTGGCAAGTGAAGCCATTTTTCCATTTTTTTTCCATGTGTTGAAGGAAGGTGCAAAAGTGGTTCCCTCTTTTTGGAGCCTGTCAGTGGACATATAGAGACAGACAGCCATGTCAGCTAGTTGGCCCATACGAAGCTCTACTGTGACTGAGAGTGGAGGTCGGGGGGAGCCACTGTAGGTTGTGCTCATACCTAATGGCCATATAAAAGGCAGAAGACCAGGGCAGGACTCAGCTTCCTCTCCTTATCAGGAAGAATTTGTCAAACCAACTTGTAGAGATGGGAATTGCCAGGTGAGTAAGGCAGTGGATAACCTTGTAAGCCATTATCATTTTCATGAATGATATTTTCTCTGCCAAGGACAGGTGCAAGAGCTTTCACTGGTTGCAGTCTTCTTTGAGTATTTTCAGAAGAGGGGTACAGTTGTCCAAGACCACACCAGCTGGGTCATGGCAGATCAATATACCAAGGTATTTAACGCCTCGAGGGGACCATTGCAAGTTGTATGGGGCAACTGTGTCCCTGATACAGAAGCCATTGACTGGAAGAATCTGTTTTAGTCGGATTAGTGTTTAACTTGAGACAGCCTGAAAGTCTTCCAGGAGGTCAAGAAGGACTGGAATCTAGGGACATCATGGAGGAGCATTAGACAATCATCTGCATATATGATAAACAGGTTAGAACAGCAAAGAGCACCTACTGCAAAAACCTACTACAAAACTCTGCTGGTGGTCCTAGGAAATCCTGAGCCCATGTAAAGACCTTTCTGGGAGCTCCTCAGTCAACTACCCCAGCAGACATGATTTTAAATGGAGTACACTGCAATGACTCAGACACCATTGCAAACGCTTTCAATCAGATGTTCTCGGATCTATCCCAGTATATCTCCTCCTCCTCCTCCTCCCTATCATCGCAGACAGTCTGTCATGCCTCTCCCACTCCTCAGTCAACTATTCCAGCTCTCCTACCTGTAGACAGCCTAACATCCCCTAGTTCCTCTTCAAAGCTATTTCTAGGTCTGAGGTCCTTAAACTACTTCAGGCTATCTCTGACAATGCCAGTCCTGGCTCAGATACCCTGGAGCCTAGACTCCTGAAACTTGCTGCACCTTTTATTGCCTCCCGCTGGCAAAATCTTCACCCTGTCCCTTTCTTATAGCAAAGTTCCTGTCATCTGCAAAATTGCCCGTGTTACACCTGTATTTAAAAAAAGGGACCATAAGGAGACTCACCAACTATAGGCCAATAGCCACCCTGTCAATCTTAAGCACAATTCTAGAAATTTTGATTTGCTAATCAAACTATAGACTTTCTAAGGAAGAACAAACACCTCTGGAAAGGTCACAGCACCACCACGGCTCTTCTGAAATTCACAACTGATGTGCTTTCAAGCATGGATTCAGGCCAACTGACAGGGGCTGTTTTATAGACCTCACCAAGGTCTTTGACCTTGTAAATCACCCCCTGCTTCTCTCTACTCTCCAGAATTTAAGCTTCTCACACACTGTAGTAGACTGGCTCACGAGCTACCTATCTGACAGGACTCAAATTGTGAAATTTCACTCCTCCCTGTCTGACAGCACCAATATTAACATTGGAGTCCCCCAGGGCTCCATCCTAGGACCCCTTCTCTTCTCACCTTTTATCAATAATACAGCCGATGATCTTCACTCGTGCTCGTCTATCCTCTATGCTGATGATCTCATCCTTGACTCTGAAAATATTGCCACCATAAATGCATCACTTTCCCTTGACTTCAGGATCATTCAGAACTGGCTGTATGCCCATAAGCTTGTACTCAATGCCAGGAAAACCACAGCAATGCTACTTGGCTCTGCCCCTAAACTCAGGTCCTGTCAAACTCCCTTTCTGGTTTGTGACTCAGGTGGCACTCAAATAGAGTGTGTTACCTCATTTAAGTACCTGGGAGTACTCCTGGATCAAGCCCTTTGTAACCCCCCTGTTACCTGGGGTTACTAGAATCCCAGTAAGACCTAGTGGTAGGCAGGGAAGACAGCTTGTGAAACTCCAGTTAAATGGATTTCACACTGTTTCACTCTGTTCTCAGTCTCAGCTGAGACTGAGGGATGACATCACCATAGAACTATTGCAGCTGCATGAGCCACATTGGAATCTGCAGAAGGGAGTTAGATTAGAATGTTGGGAGTTTTGAACAGTCAATGTGTTTAATCTGTAGTTGGAGATTGGTGTGAGAGGAGCACAGCAGTTCTGTGAACAGGCTCTTGGAGCCTCAGTTCTGAAATAGAGCTACATTTAGGGAAAGGCGTGTGTTTCCGCCTAAAGAGTGACACAGTAAGCTGTTCTATAAAGTGTTGGAGACCGCTGATTCGGGTCTCTGTGCCCCATCCCTCAGGGGATGGGGCTGGAAGGTTTGCCTGCTATTCCAGGGGCAACCCCCTGGCTACTGCTAGAGAAGAAGCTGCCTTATTTTTCCCAAAAGTGTGGGGTACAAGAAGATTTCAAGATTCGCCTGTGGGGCACCTGTAACCAAAGGGTGAGTTCTGCTCTTTCTAAGGGGCCCATGTTTCATCCTGAACTGTGTTAAAGTGGGGATTGGACTACTGAAGTAGTGGGAGGCCTAGAGTAATAGGCTTAGCCAAAATGTAAAAGTATGTTAAAGTCCAGCACAAAGGGAAAGTCAAGACATGTAGAGGAGATGTGATATACGTCTACCCTGTAATCTACATTGTCAAGCTTTCAAAAAGAATTATTTAGTGTCCAGAGAAATGGCCGGGTATGGATTGTGGGAGTTGGAGGTGGGAGACCCCCCATCTTTAGTAACCAGGTCCATCTCTATGGATTTGCTCTGTGGATTGCTACTTTGCCTCATGCACTTGGCCAGTGATGAAGGAAGTACCCAGACGTGGGATTGGAAGGAAATTTCCCTTTAGGAGTCGAAAGCTCTAAGGTGGTTTGGGGAGCCACCAACAGGAAAACTGGTTCATTCCCATATGGACCGCAGATTAAGTGGCCGGCATGGTAGCCAGACCATGGGAAAACCCAAGTAGTGTACAAGTTGGGCTGTGTACCCAAAGCTGCGTGCAAGTCCTGGCTGTGTGCCTGGTGGGTTCAGAGCCTGAGGGCTGGAATAGTGAAGAAGTGTTTTGTTATCTCTAATCTGCATTACCAGGAATGTAGCCCCAATGGGGGTCCGTCTGTGCTTTGTTTGTTCACTTTGGATGTGAATAAAAGCTACACATTAGAATTCCATTCCTGGTATTGGACATTACAGTTATTGCTTCCTGTGTTCGGATTTACTTGGGTGCCCCTGTGCAGAGTAGCCAAACCTAGGTCCCCTGTGCCGAGTAACCTAATCCTCCCCGAACCCAGTCCCCGCCAAGTACTGCTGTCAGCTTCAACAGCATGCCACCTGTCGTTTTGCAAAAAGACAGGGGTGAAGGCCTTATACCTTGATTTCAATATACATGTACAGTCCACCTGAAAAGCGGTGAATGCAGAACTGGGTGTCGCATACAAAACTTGCTTTATGCTTACTTCCTCAGCTAAGCTGGCTACAGCCCTCACCTATGCTGCTCCTACCTTTGTCTTTGCGCAAAAAAACTACCCTACATAAGTGGGATATAACATACAATAATGTATGCTGATATGTCTCCTCATCTCCGTATCTCAAGCACCATTGCCAGCTTTATAGTTACCTGGGCTGGCTCTCTCCCTCTGCCTGCCGACTCTAATCTACTGGCTCCCTGATGGACTCAATAATCAGAGAACAAATGCCCTCTGCGCCTGCTACGTTGCTCATACCTCAAACCTCCACATATGGACTGCGCTCAGTGGATAAGTCTCAACTCAGTGTGCCCAGGTGTCGTACATCAAAGGGATCTAGAGCTTTCTATCATGCTGCCCCCTAAACTCTGGAACTCCTTTCCTCTTGCACTTAGGCAAGCCAAATCCCACACCCATTTCAAACAGGAGTTTCATTACCATCTATCTCTCGCTGACTCCTGCACTTGATTTGACCCCACTTAACTCCTATTAACCTCTAACTACCTCCTGCAATTTCAATCTACCTCTATACTTACCCTTTCTTTTCTACCACTTGATCTCCTTCTGGGTCAATTTTACCTTCCCTCAAACTATCTCTTGGATGTTTCATTCCTGTAGCTAAATCTAACCAAGACCTCACTGACTCAATGCTAGTTTCCCACATCATGTTTCTTTCATCTAGCTTACTAACTGTTCCCACCTTCCCTATTTTCAAATACTAGGTGATTGTTACCTCATGCAGTGTTGAATTGGATGTTACTGGCTGTTTTGTTCCTGCCTCAGATGGAATTTCCCTGTACTTATGCAATATATCTGTCAACTATCTGTTGCACCCTGTAACTTTACATCATGCAATGTCATATCTATTTCGGCCTGATTTGTAACTTTCCTGCATTTATGCATTGTGTCTATCTGTCTGCTGTACGCTGCAAGCTTTATATCATGCATTGTCAGACTGGCTGTTATGTATCTTTTTACTGACTGTTTGATTTCCGCAATATATGTCATTTACTGTACTTATGCAATGTACCTGTCAATTTTTGTTGTACTCTCCCAGGTTGTGCCTGAAATAGTAATTTTATGGCTAGAGCATGTACCTGGTAAACAGAAACTAAATAAATAGAGCGGGGCATGCAGGTCCATCTGGCCCACAGAGATGCCTTGAAGGCCTGGGTATTGTCTTATTATGGCAATGGCCAGTGGCTCAATCGCCAAAACAAAAAACAAGGGGAAGAAGGGGAAACCTTTCCCAGCACCCTACTGTGAGTCAAACAGAGCAGAGAGGTTCAAGTTAGTTAGGACTCAGGTATAGGCTTGAATGTATAGAGTCTGGAATCAGCCTTCAAATTGGGTCCAAAGGCCATCACTCTCATGATAGCATGGAGGTACCCCCCACTTCACCAAATCAAAGACCTTCTCAAAGTCTATGGACACCACCATGTCTGGAGAGCAGGCATCTGCTGCTATGGACATCAGGGAGAACAGTACCTCATGGTGGTCCATGCTAAGGCACCCCTTCACAAACCCCACTTGAGAGGGGTGAATAAACTTGGGGATAATGGATTCCAGCCTTGGAGCAAGAGCCTTGGCATGGACCTTCACATCCACATTAATAAGTGAAATGGGTCTGTACCTACGGGGTTGAGTGGGGTCCTTACCTTCTTCGGGGAAGGCCATAATCAGAGCATCCGTTATTGAGTGGAAGGGAAGAGGAAGAGATTGTGGGCTTCCTGAAAGACTGATAGTAGAATTGGTGAGACTATGTTTGGGATTAGCTGAAAGAGGTCAATGGGCATGCCATCACCGACCTGGAGCTTTGTGTGGAGAGAAGACACCTATGATGATTTATATCTCTTGAGAGGAGATGAGGACTTCTAAGTTGTCCCTATGGACCTTAGGTAGTGAGGATAAGGGAAGGTCCTTCAGAAACTCAGTCAGTTTAGTCTACTACAGAAGGCTCTAAGTGGAATAGAGCTGGGAGTAGAAGGAACACATGATTTCATTAATTGGCAGCAGCAGGGAGTAGAGTTTGCCTGTTGCATCCCTTAGGCCATGGTTGTGCCAGTCAGCTTGTTGTTTACACAGCTGGTAAGCCAACAATTTACAAGCCTTCCCCCATCCCAGTATGTGTGCTTCAGGCAAAGCACTGCCAATTCTGTCTTCCTAGTAGACAGGACATTAAAGCACATGTGAAGAGACCTAATGTCTCTGAGTAACAGTGGGGGTATCTGTGAGGGGGGGTGGGCTTTCTTCAGCTCCTTTTCTTTGACCATTAAGTCAGCTTTGAGTGTATTTTGTTCCTTCTGCCACACCCTGCATCTGGCAGATGCAAACCCCATTATCCAGCTATGGATGTAGACCTTGAAGGCCTCCCCAAGAGTGGTCTTAGATGTGTCTCCAGTGTCATTAAGCTGGAAGCACGATACCACCTCCTCCCAGAGCCACAATGCAAACTGCAGGTCCCTTGCAGTAACAAAGGGTCCAGCCTCCAAGAAGCTGATTTAGGAGGGGGGACCCCATAGTACAGTGAGCACCACTGTAGCATGGTCTGACAGATACAGGGGAGCAGTGTGGGAGGTATGTACCATATGCAAAGCAGGAATGGAGGTTAGCCAGAAGTCCAGGTGGCTCGAGGTAGAATGAGAGGTAGAGAAGTGAGAATATTCCAAAACTGTGGCATGCTGTTGGTGCCAGATACAAACCAAAGAGTGTACTGACATCAGGTCTTGCACTACTGCCAGGGCCCTGGTATGCAGTTCCATCTTCCCAGATTTCCTGCCCATATAAAAGTGCAGTATGAGATTAAATCTCCACCCAAAAATAAGGGGGTACAGGGTGATGCTATGGCCATTAAGGAGTGCCTGAGGGAGTCGAAGAAGGTGGGGTCATCATGGTTTGGGCTGTAAATGTTAGCCAGGTAATATACAAGGCATAGCGATAGCAGGGTGGGAGGGGTCATATATAGGATGGCTGATTAGGGTGGTAACCCTGGTGGAAAAGGTGAGAGGCCTCAGTCTGTCTAAGTAGAGGTGCAATGGGAAAACAAAGAGTTCAGGTAATCACCCATCAGAGCCATAACACCATATCTGCCCCCCCCCCCAGATACAACAAAATGCATGACCCACAATAGCAAGAAATTGCAACTGCAATATAAGGTGCAGTTAATGGATACCGCCCAGATAATGGACTACTTAAAAAACAAAAGGACAAAGGAAGTGGTTGGACCTGCATAGGTAGAATTCACTAAGTTCTTTTCATGTGAGGTGCTGTCTGGGGCTGGGGCAACCACCCAGTGAGGTAACAGTATGATTCCATGGTGAGGAGTGGGTGTCACAGTCGTAAAAGTAACAGCCAGTAGTCCAAGGCTGGCAGTTGCAGTAGCTAGTTCAGCATTCAAAGAAGTTCATGATAGGGCCATCCCACCACTCTATGTGACTGCCATGGCTGTCTCACCAGCCCTTTCTACTGGGCAGGTCGCACAAGGTACAGACTGAATGAGAGGGTAGGAGGGGATGCAGAGGTTGAGGGTGCATGCTGGTGTTGGGGGCCCATATCTATATGGATAAATTTAGAGAATTGCACCTGACTGTAAGAGTTGTATTGCCCAGAAGGAAAACAGAGTCCCAGTGCCAGATGAGGGCATGTGTAAGTGGAACCAACCGGCACCTGGTTGAAAATCCCTCAAGGCTTATAGGATAGGCGTTCCAGGCAATAGAATGGTAAGAAGGAAGTTCCAGGGAAGAGCGCAGCCAGAGAGAAAAGATTCTTGGCCCCTGTGGTAGTGCATCACAGCTGCATAATTGTCCAACCGCAACTTCTGACAAGCCCTCTTGACTTCCTGACTTCCCCAACAGACTAAGTTCAGCAAAGTATTGAATGACAGGTGGTGGCAAGACATTAACTTATGCAGAAGTCATTGAGTAAACCACTAGGCATCAGCAAGAGAATAGGGCATGGGGATAGTATCCCAGAGAGAGCTGGGGAAAGACCAGAGCATGAAGTGTCTAATAATGCCAGAGGGCTTTCTGAGGCCAGAATGAAGCAGACGCTGCAGGCTTCACACCTCAGGAGGAGGGAGGGGATTCAGCAGGGTTCATACACAGGTGTAAAAGTCCTGTCCAAATCATTAAGCCTTGAATCTAAGACACAGCCTGATGCTTGTAATCTCATGTTCAGATAATGCATTTTTAGGAGCACAGGGGCAACACATAGCAGAAGGAACAAGGCTGTCTCTCCTACCACTACCCAGCCTACTCTACCCCCCACTAGTGCTGAGCTTAACCCCATGAGACTAATGCATGGTTCAAAGGAGGCTAAATTCACAGAGAGTTGTGTGGGTGCCTGGCTGTAGAGACAGGAGGGTAGACAGCAGGACTCAGTGTAGTGGAGGTGGAGGGGAGAACCTGAGAAATTATAACAGTTACTCACAGTCTTTTCAAGCTGACCCCAGTTTCTTTTCAGGTGAGTGTTGTGCTTTAGGAACTGATAGCAATGAAGGTGGCTTTTTATAGACTAATGACTCCATCAGAAGAGTAGCAGTCTGATCAGCCAAGGACCTGCCATCCAACGTCTAGGCTGTTGGTTAAATAGAATTTGCAGCTTATCCTCTAGGTAGGGAAATGGGCAGACTAGGTGGGCCAAGTGGTCCTTATCTGCCATCAAAGTCTATGTTTCTATGTCTCCATCAGTGTCAGGGGGTTGGTTGCTGCTTTGCAAGCTGTGCAATTGCCAAAAGGCTGTTATATGGAGCAGATATGTCTGCCAAAATTGGTAGAACCTATTGGTTATGGGCAGAAAGTGTTGCTATAGCAGGACTGCCAGGAGCTGGATAAAGGAGATTGACATTGTATGCCTCTATAGCGATTGGTGGGATGCTCGGTATCCACTCTGATCTCTGCTTTCTGCCACTTTTGCCCTCTTTCTCTGCATTGCTGGATCCACTGCATCCCATCGTCAGTGTCAGTTGTGGCTACAATTTGTGAACTGTGGTTCTCCGAAGGGGATGTGTCCATGGCCATAGGTCTAGGATTTTCCCACAGGGGCACCATGGGGTGATGCCAGGAACTTATGGATGGGCCAGTGCCTTGCAATGAACTACTCCACTGCTGCAGGATTGTCAGGCTGGTAATTTTCCCCATTATGAGTGAGGTAGCACAAGGATGTCTTGGCTCCCAGATGAGTGAGGCTCCATTTTTCCTTGCCATAGGCTCTCCATTTATCTGATAGTTTTTTAGAGAAGTTGTGGTGAAAGGAGATCTAGTGACCTCCCCAGAACAAAAGGCACCATTCCCTTGACAGCTGGATAATATTTTCTTTAATTGGCTATCTCAGAAATTTTAGCAAGATGGGTCTGGGCCATTCTCCTTGGTGAGTTTGAAGGGTGAGAGTGTGGTGAGCCCTCTCAGTTTCCAAAGGCAGACAGTTCTGGGCATTCAGGAGGGATGGTATAAGATGCTGCAGGAATGGAACCAGATCTCTGCCATCTGCCCCTTCTGGAAGGCCCACCAGCTGAAGATTATTCCACCTATCTGTGTTCTCCATATTGTCTGCCTTCAAGAGCACATATTGGATGGCTGTGTTCCTACTCTCAAAGGCAGGCCTGTAGATCCCCATCAGTTCCTTTTAGGCAGGCAATGCAGCTCTTATAACTTTCCACGTGTTGCCCCGTGTCACCAGATCTTTGTTCATTTGTGCCACTTCTATCTTCAGGTCTGCAGTGACCTGTAAAATCTGTTGTGTAATGGCTTTGATGCTGGTCATATAGCCCAGAGGTCCCTGTGCTGTGGCCATTGGGGTCAGAAGACTTACTGGAATCCAATATGGCCCACCTCCTGTGAAGAGAAATGGTAGGGAGGAATCTGCTCCAGATAAAGCCTGTCTATATACAAACCACCTCTGGAGATAATGACTTGCTCACCAAGCAATATAATCAGCTTTTATCATATTTTATTATACCCCAGTTGGTGACAGTCCTATTAAAAGCTGCCTTGCCAATGTTTTGAAGAAAAAACCTCTTTCCTCAGGGCATACAGTTACTACAAACCTAATTATGCACAAATTAGAACATTTTATAACTTAAGTGCTGTTTTTTATCCGTCTAAAACCAAAATCCTGTATTTACTCTATAATATTACATTCCATATTCTTTTCTTGGGAGAGTCTATGATGCTAGCACTCCCTGGTCATACCATGTAAGTATAATTAATTTATTTTTACATTACAGCAAACTCAAACAAATAATAGCATGACACTTGTCCCACTATACCAGTCCTCAGCCTTCCTCAGATACTAAAGTAGTGTTTTACATGTGGCACACTGAAACATAATCTTTTTATAAAATATAATGTTAACTCCAAAATACATATATATTTTTTAATTCTTTTTCATACCTGCCCCAAGGGCTTCCATTTTTCAGGTTCTATTAAACTTATTTTTAAATTCATTAATTTCCTGAAATGTAAAAGGTACACAGCTCTGCCACTTCAAATAGCACAACAAAGACACCTAGATTAGTCATTACATTGTTTACACCTATTTTTTGTTTGTTGCAAAGCTACTGTATGTGTTAGGAATAATATTTTTATTGCATTGCAAAGCAATTTTAAACCAGACTGACCATAAGTACTTCATTAAACATATTTCCATTGCACTGTCTTTATACTATATTTATCCGGTTACTGAAGACTAACTATATTTATATACTGTAATAACAAAACATACTTTTTTTCATATGATGCTGCCTAAAATCATGTATATCTCTGCTCTCTCATGAACATATGGCACCAAACAAAATGTTTAAATATGATAACTGTACCTTGTGTGGTAAGTAAACCGAGCTTTGTTGGCATTTCTTGGAAACCAAATCTCTGCTGTGCCATTCCCTGCAAAAGCAAAGGACGAAAACCCCTTGTAGAACCAGCTCATGCAATCCATTCAGTGAAGGAAGTATTCTTACAGCTTAGCTTTTCTTTCACATAAGCTTGTTTACACTTACCCAGTCTGTGCAGTGTGAACAAGCCAACACCTTGCCTGCCAACTGACAAGGATGCTCAGTGTTTGCTCAAAGAGTGCTTAATAGATTTTACTTCCTGCTTCCCCTGCGGACCTTGGGGATCATGACACCGCAGACCCCCCATGCTTCACTGTGTTGCTGCTGTCTACAGGCAGTGCTTGTTTTGACCTCCAACTTGGTTCAGGTCTTGTTCTACAATTTCAAAGTGCAGAATAACACTAAGCAATGATATTGGCAAACCAAACAGAACAATGTGTAAATCCAATACTCAACCCAGTGCACTGTTTTCACATCTATCAGAAGTATCTGAGCAGGAATTCAACGATTTCTCATTTACGTGAGTGTGTGTGTGTGTGTGTGTGTGTGTGTGTGTGTGTTTGTTGTTTTGCCAGAACAGCGTATGTTCTTGTAAAACAGCTAGCTCCTGATTCTGCATGAAAAACACATAGGGAAGAACATGACATGGGGGAGAAGGGATACAAACTCAGCAGGCATCATGCATAGAGTCTCAATGCTGGTACATAAAATATGAATGAGAAACAAAAGAAAACAGTAGAAGACATATCTATATTGATGGTACCATATAACCAACATACAAGTGCAAAGATTAATGGATGAGAAAACACAGCAATACTCAGTATACTGTGAATCACACAATCACACTGAACATACAGGGACAACAGATGTGACATATATCTCTAAATGGAACTACAAACTGCAGAATGATCTGTGGAAAAAAAGAATATGTACTGTCTATATTAAATAGAGAATAATGAATAAGCAACAGTGTATTATGGATTTTTTTACACACCCAGGTATGTGATAACCCATAAACCTTGAGAGCGAAGCTAGAGAGGTTTATGAGGTCATCACACACTGAGGGGTATAAAAAAAATCCAGAACACAGTTGGATATTCATTATTTTTTATAATTACTGGTGCAAAGATTTTTTTTTTTTCTGTCAACACATTAAGAAGCAGTTCTGTGAAAAGAGGGACCCACACACAAACACACACACACTCTCTGTCTCTTTCTTGAGATGTTTCTTTCTTGTGTACTTTTTTTTTTTAAAGATGTATTGTGGAGGTAGCACAGAAATGCAATAGGTAGACAGCAATCAATAAGGTCTTTTCCCGAGCTGACTCACTGTCTACCAAAGCACCACCTGCCCAAAGTGTTCAAAAAGCAGGATCAACCAGATATTTCTTTTTCAGTTGTAAAGGCAGGATCAAGCAAATGAACAGTAAAAGAATGAGTTACCTCATGGGTGAATGTGAAGGAATATCTTCAGCATGAGCCCTCAGGAGTGATAAAACAGAGACACCATGTTTTTGGCCCGCCAATGCACAGCTGAAGAGCCAGTGACATGGCGCGCTCGTAGTAACTGGTGCCGGATGACACTCTACTGAAAGGAAAAACCTTTGAAAGCATCGTAATAACCAGATTTCGGGTTATTGCGACGTTTGATTGTAGTTATAATCTGGTTGATAAATGGAGTCACCAGTAATTATGTATTGGATAAAGTATGGGGTGCAGTATGTTACAAGAATTTAATACACTCCCGAGTTGTTGGATAGCACATAAACCCCGAGGGCAAAGCCCGAGGGGTTTATTAGCTATCCAACAACGAGGGAGTGTGTGAAATTCAAGTAAAATACACATTGTACCCCATATTTTGTTATTTATAATTGAATGGTGAAGTTTTTTTCTTGTAGAGATTTGGTTTAAAAGTTTAATCTCAGTCCCCGTCAGCAGCACTGAAGAGCCGCTTCATGCCTGTATGGCTGTCGGCCATCTAAGGCCCCCAGGCTGTCTCTCTCATCGCCAACTTCCCTTCTACTCCCTCCCACTGTGAGAATACTTCCCGCCTCCTGACCCGCTGAAGAAGCAGCCTGAGTTTTTCTGGTCAGTAGTGTGTGAAGAGAAACGGACAGTTTTAAGCTTGAGCTGTGTTTGTGTAGTGTCTCGAGCCCAATCGTAGGGGAAGACAGCGCGTGAATGCCGTAATACCTACTCAGGTATTACAGTTTTTAATACACTGATTTTTACATTGCAAAAAATGGAACCCATTAATTATAAATATATATAATTCAAGGCCTGTCCAATGGTGTGGAGGGCTGGCTGAGGCATTAGGGCCTTACCTCCTGCCACACTGGTGTCCCATGTTCTTAGCGTGAATGGGTTGCTGGGGGTCGGCTTGGGAGGGAGAGGATCAAGCATCCAGAGGACAGCTCTCCTCTGCTGGGGAGGTTGGCTTGGTTGTCCCAATGAGTGACTGCCCACAGATGGAAGCCTGAGGACAGAATGGGTTGAGAACACCAATGAAGGGAGGGTGCTAAAGAATTCTGCAGCATGCATATGCCTCCACATATATGCTCTGACATGTCTCGCACCAACAATGGGTAGAAGAAGGAGAAAACAGATGGAACCCTCTCTGTAGTAGTGGGATGATGATCAACCCCCCAAAGGCTCTGCACTGGTGGCCGGGCACAGCCATGGTCCTGTGGTAGAGGACAAGAATGGGGATGGTAAGTCACAGAGGAGCCAGTTAACAGGGCTGGGGGGGTCGGCAGATGAGGAACACTAGGAGATCAGTAGATAAAACTACATATAAAAAAATATGTATATAATTCATCAGTTATGATTTAGACACAATACTACATGATCTCTGTTATCTGTATTGTGTCCCTTTGTTGTAATCAAATAGGTGCCATCCACCCCAGCTCCTCATTTAAGTCATATTTACTGTCTGTGTCTTTAAAACATTCAATTCAGTACCCTTCCCTATATAGAACTCTTTTTTCTTTGTCCCCTCCTCCCCTCCCCTTCAGCATGGGGGACATATTTCAACCTGAAGAAATGTAATGTTGGAATACAATGCCTCAGTTCCATGAAATGACAGGCCACAAGTGACCACACATTTCTCCAGTTCTTATTGTGCTCTTATATTCCAGTATTCTTTTTTTGCAAAGCACACACTGCCTATCCCATGTACTGTATGTAAGGTCACAAGGGCATTTGAGCTGATAAATAACATAAGGGGTCTGACAGGTTATGAAGTCTCTTATTTCTATATCTTCATTCCTCGCCACGTTTTTGATTTTTCTCAATCAGTACGTCCCACTGCATGCACTAGAGTGGCCACAGGGGAAGTTGCCACATACATCAAGAGTAGTCTGTGTATTATCTGACGTGATACCATGTTGTATATGAATCATTCTATCTTTTAAACTTTTAATCGGTCTGACTACCATAACAGGCCAGTCCTTGAATACTGTTTCTTCCTGATGGATTGCCTTCAAAATGTCCCAGTGTTTATTAATGGCAGCTTTTATTTTGCTAAATTCATCCAAATTGTTAACAATGCACATTATTCTGTCAGAATCTTGTGCCCTTGGACCCTTATATAATAACTCCTCCCTGGTAGCAGATTTACATTTTCTCTTTTTCTCTTCGTTGGTATGTTATCCCCTGTCACCTCTGGCCTGCCCCCTTCAGTCCAGTTCCCTTAGCTGTATTATCTGACTTCCCATGTGCTTACCTTCTCACCTGGCATTCTCCACTTACAGGAGTTATGGCAGGGTGCCTGGTTGCCGGTGTGTGGCCTGTGAAGGCCTGGACATCATCCTGTGGCCAGAGGATTTTTTCCTCCATTGTTGTTTCCCCTGAAGCCACACATATGCAATGGCATGTTAGACGAGCTCTGTCTCCACGGAAACATTCTCAAACACCCATGATTGGCTTGCTTGTGCTCCCAGACTGTGCTACCACCCGGACACCTCCAAATGGCAGACAAGCAGCAGGTCACACAACCCCCTTGCCCTGAGAGCCATCCTTGGGATGATTGATCCTCCCTTCCCGGCCAGCATCCAAAACCTCAGCCCATTTCCAAACCCAGGTTGCCAGTGTGGCAGGAGGTAAGGCGCTGAGCACATCAGTCCTCCATGCCACTGGTCCAGACCTAGACTTACCTTTTCTTTCTGCATCTGATATAGTGTAGTCCGATGAGAGTATCCTTTACCCAGGAACCTGTTGATAAGGTCTTTGCATGTTTCCTCAAATTCAGTCTGCAGAGAGCAGTTCCCTTCTAGGATGGACAAATTGACTACATATGGAATATGTTTTTTGGGGGTACTGTAATAGAAATTGTTTTCCCAAAGAATACTATTGAGGTCCGTCTCCTTCCTATACAGTATCGTTTGAATCTGGACATCTTTTTTAAAAATTTCCAGGTCTAGAAATGCAATACTGTTCTTATCCATTTCAATACTGAATTTCATGTGATTAGTACAGCCGTTTAGCTAGTCAAAGAAGACCCATAATTCCTCATGTGAGCCTCCCCTAAACAGAAGGCAATCGTCAAAGTAAGGTCCCCAGTACAAAACTTTCTGTTCTGCTTGCTATTCTGCAAGCTTGAGGTTATAGACTCATTCCTAACACAAACTAATCAGTTTGGCTTGTAAACTGATCTGTTTGAGTGGTGAAATAGTCCTGGTCCACTTCAACTGGGAAACTGACCCTCAATCAGTTCATCTAGGCTGGTTACGTGATTTTGGATCTATTGTTATGGGTACAATCTGTCTGCAACATGGCAGGGCCCAGAATACCTGTGTTTAGTTAAACTGTTATACTCACTTCTCTTCCTCATTTCTTTAAATTTTATGTCTTTGTCATTTTTGTTTTGTATTTTGTTTTATTTTTCAGAAATTATTCTGTCCTTCTAACAGGTATGGTGGTGGGTGCAGTGGTAGGTTAGTGTAGGTTATTTATTTATTTGCTAATTGCTAGACTATGCTCTGCTTGGCTCTAGGTCCTTCCCCCTAGGCTATGGGTAATGGGTGCACCATAGCCCAGCTACCTATATCCAGGCCGTGTGGCTCCCCTCTGGCCCACTGTGATCTCTGGTACAGACAAGCATCACTGGCAGAAAACCTACTGACTGCAATGACTGTTCAGCTATAGTAGTAACACAGAAAAATAGAAGAATAGAATTTGACGGCCCAACCATTCTGTTTATTCCTCCCTACTCATACTATTACTACAGACCGTGCCCGATCTACAGCTCTTTCTCCCTCCCCCACTTCCTTTCTGCTATAATTCCCTTGTACTTATCCCATGCATTTTTGAACCCCACCACTGTTTTCTCCCACACACCTCTGCTGAAAGGCCATTCCAGGAATTCTCTACTCTTTCTGAGAAGAACTACTTCCTAACATCTCACCTAAATTCCTCCACAGCTTCATAGCATGTCCCCTTGTTCTTGAGCACCATTTCATTCCAAAAATACTTACCTTAGTTACCCCAATGATCTATTTAAAGGTCTCTGTCATATCCCCCTCCCCATGTTCCAGGATGTGCATATTAAGTCCTTTAGTCTCTCCTCATAGCTTATTTGATGCAGACCCTGCATCATTTTAGTTGCTCTCTCTTCTAGACTACCTTCACTCTGTCCTTCCAGAGATGTAGTCTCCAAAACTGGATACAGTATTCTAGGTGAAGTCTTACCAATGATCTATACAGAGGCAACACCACGTCCCTCTTTTGAATGATGATACCCCTCCCTAAACACCCCAGCATCCCACCAGCCTTCTCAACTGCCTTGTCGCTCAGCCTATGGCCACCTTCCTAAAGGAGCTAGCATTAGAACTAGCAGGTCCTATCTCATGTCTATGTAACGCCTCCTAGAGAGAAGGAAAAACAATTAAGGCATGGAATGAGGCATTAATAATGCTTATTTTTAAGGGGGAAAATAAACAAGATGTAAAGAAATATCGACCTATTAGTTTGACATCAATCCTAGGAAAATTGATGGAAAGGCTTTTTGCAGAAAAGGATTATTGAACATCTCCAACAATCAGGTCATGTTGATTTAACCCAACATGGCTTCCTCTCAGGTAGATCCTGTTTAACAAACTTAATACAATTTTTTGAGCCCGTAAGTGCACCACTTCACAAAGGTATAACAATGGATATTGCCTTTTTGGATTTCTCAAAGGTATTTGACACAGTGCCCCATAGAGTATTGACTGAAGAACTAGAAATGTTGCAGTTACAGTTGAACATTATTAGATGGATAGATTCGTGGCTGGGCAATAGAAGGTAGATGGTGGCTATAAGAGGTCATATGTCAGACTGGGGACCAGTATCTAGTGGAGTGCCACAGGGCTTAGTCCTTGGCCCATATTGTTTAACATTCTGGTATCATCTGTGCAGGCATCTAGTGGCACTTGGATATGTAAATATGCAGATGACTGCTAGGTAGGTGAGCTGGTGACTGATCCTGCTTCAGCTGCAAAATTTTAGGAAACTCTAGATCAGTTATTCAACTCAGTCAATTAATCAATCAAAATCTTTATTTATCCAGGTGAACACCATTGAGCGAGGCTCATTTGCAAGATGGACCTGGGTAGAACAAGGTCAAAGTACAATAGAAATCTATACAAATATATATACAGTCAAGACAAGGAAATACAAAATCAAAATGCAAGGTAACAAGAACCATAACACAAGTGAGCATATTACAGTACAGAGCAATTTACAAGATGCGGCAAACATGTACATAACAATATTGTGAAGGGAAAAAAAGGTGCACAGTTAAGTAATAAAAAGTAGATTAAACAGCACTTTTAGTACACCAAGACAAGAAGGCAGGTCAGGATAAGAAGGGGATGCCTGAAGGGCTATAGTAAGGGAGGAGGAAGGGGGAACCAATGGAGGGGAGGGAGTGCAGGGTTTGGGGGGTATTGGTAAGGGACCACAGGGTGACATAAGGAGTGTGGAGGCAACAGGGTGGGGGGACAGGTCTCAACCAACAGATCCGGGGAACTTCCACCATATAATGGGAGACAGGAATAAATTATGATTGCCGAGTAGCAGTAAAAAATAGCAATGCCAGAGAACAAGTGGGTGATGCATGAGCAGGAAAAATGGATAGATAATAGACAGTGGGAAAGGAGTGATAGGAATCAAGAGACCTAGTCATCATATTAGGAGCCAGGCAAGATAAGGTAACACAACAGACATTGATACTGACAAGGACGTGGGAAACAATTTCACAGTTCCTTTATGAAGCTGGAATATAGAGACTTGAAGGCAGTAAGGCTGGCAGGTGTGCTCAGTTTCAGAGTTTTCTGCAGTTTGTTCCAAAGAGAGGGCAGCACAAAGCTTATGGCTGCTCTACCAAAGCATGATTTAACTTTGGGTACTTTCAATGAGATAAATGAGTAAGTTCTCAATGCATAATTACCTAATAAGCTTAGCGGGAGGCAGTCAGAAATACATTGAGGACATTTTTTGGAAATAGCTCTGAAGGTCTGTAGTGCAGCATTTCTATCCCACCTAAACTGGAGGGAAGTTCACCCCACAGCTGCACACAAAGAGCAATGATGTGTGGTAAAGGGAAGTCCTGTTATAAACCTCAGGGCTCTGTGGTAGAGTGTGTCCAATTTTGCAAGGGAAGAGATAGGGCAACAACTATAAAGGAAGTCCGCATAGTCTACCATCGAAAGAAACATTGCTTGGACCAACCGTAGCTTGGCATCTCTCGTAAGGAAGTGACTAATCCTAAAGAAGAGACCTAGCTTCTGTCTCAGTTTTTTTAGTAAATCCTCAATGTGCTCTGTGAAAGAGAGTCTATGGTCAAGCCAAACTCCCAGGTACTTGAATTTCGTAACAAATTCCAAGTTTTCTCCTAGAATTGTAGTGATCTGAGGAACTGATCCAGTAGTGGCCAGGTTTATTGCATGGATAAAAGGAGAAAAAAGCATTGCTTTAGTTTTCTTGGTGTTGAGTAGGAGCTTTTTGTTTAGAAGGTGGTTCTGTAGCAGGTTGAATTCAGCTAGAAGTTCACTATATGCAGCTTCTGGCGTTGGGCAGCTTAGGTAAAGTACCGTGTTGTCTGCGAACAGGTGAATGTTGGCCTTGTTTACACTGTCATCGACATTATTGATATAGATTGCAAACAGTAAGGGACCTAGGATAGATCCCTGAGGTACACCTCTTACTAGAGGTTTGAGAGGTGAGAGTACACCTTCAGCCTTAACCTGCTGGAGGCGGTCTGAGAGGTAATTAGCAAACCACAGCAGCAATAATGAATCCAGATCTATAGACCGCAGAGATGAGAGGAGCAGACTATGATCAACAGTGTCAAATGCCTTGCTTAAATCCAAAAACACAGCACAAATGAAATTTCTGTTGTCCAGGTCTCTCTGCCAACTGTTGGTCATTTTAGCAAGGGCCATTATAGTGCTATGGTTAGCTGTGAAACCAGATTGCACCAGGTTTAGAAGATTCATAGTTTCTAGGTATGTTCTCAACTGCGTATGTACAATTTTTTCCAGTCATTTCTACAGGACAGAAAGAAGGGAATTCAGCCTGTAATTGCTGAGATCACAGGGGTTTCCTGATTTAAACAGAGGTATGACATATGCAGTTTTCTATACAGATAGGAGGATCCCTTGGGACATCGATAAGTTGAATAAGTGAGTTATAGGCACAGCTAAGACGTGATAAGCAATCTTTGGAAAATACAGGTCTAGGGAGTCAGCACCAGCACTTTTCTTTATATCCAGCTGTAGTAGGAGGTATTTGACCTTTTTCAATGAGGCAGGCTGCAGGGAGAATGTCGAGTTAGCAGCAAGGGATTTAACTGGGCTAATTATCACAAATTATTCTTTAATGAGGTGAAATGTAAAATTATGCACCTGGGGAAAAAACAACCAATGTTATAAATGTACTTTAAATGATATACCGTTACAAATTACAACAAATGAAATGGACCTGGGTGTAATTGTGACAACTGACCTCAAATTTGATAGACACACATATGAAACAACAAAAAAATGTTACACAATTTTACATTATATCCTTAAGAATATTAAAAGCAGAAATCCAGATGTCATCTTGCCCTTGTATACATCCCTCATTAGGCCACATCTTGAGTACTGTTCTCACTTCTGTACTCCTTACTCAGTCAAAGGTAGAAAAAAAAAGTAGAAAGAGTACAGAGGAAAATTACTAAAAAGATTTCATCAGTAAAAAAATAAACAGTATAGTATGAGGCTTGAAGAACTAAATTTGTACTCAATGGATTACAGAAGAATAAGAGGAGTTATGTGCCTAACATTTAAGGCCTTTCATAATTATGCTTTATTAGAAACACTATGATTAGTTAAGTAAATGCAGTATAAAGATAAAACACGGTGTCACAATGTCAAACTAACGGGAGAAAAAAATAAGACTAATAAAAGAAATTATTGATTTAACCAAAGAATTACAGTATGGAACACACTCCCAAGAAGCGTAGTGGAAAATGACAGTATGGAAACATTCAAGTATAAGCTAAATACAATTATGGGTAATAAAAAATACTTATACCACCATTAAGAGTAAGAGATGGTGGAGAGTTCATTAAAGGACTTCGGTCTATAGAACTTGTAACAACACTATGAAACTATGTAACCTTTAGGTCATCTGATATAATTACCACCAGGTCTCTTTCCTGTTTGGTGCTTGTCAATACAACTTCACCCATTTTATACTTTGCCCCTGGGTTTCTGTGTCCTAAGTGCATTATTTTGCACTTTTTTGCATTGAAACCCAGCTGCCCTACCCTTGACCATTCCTCTAGTTTTCTCAGGTCTCTTCTCATTCTTTCCACCCATCCTGGAGTGTCCACCCTATTGCAGATTTTCTTGTTATCCGCAAATGGGCAGACCTTCCCTTCCAGCTCCTCTACATCACTTATAAGGACATTAAAGAGGACTGGTCCTAGCACTGATCCCTGAGGCACTCTGCTTGTCACCCTCCCTTCCTTGGAGTGAACTCCATTTACCACCACTCTCTGTCACCTATCCCCTAACCAGTTTATTATCCAGTTTTCCACTTTTGGATTCACTCATAAGCTACCCAGCTTGCTTACTAGTCTCCTGTGTGGAACAGTGTTGAAAGCCTTACTGAAATCTAGATAGGCCACATTCACCACTCCACCCTGATGTAAATCCCTTGTCACCCAGTCAAAGAAATCCATCAGATGCATTTGGCATAACCTCCCATCTGTGAAACCATGCTACTTTGGGTCTTGCAATCCACTGGATTCAAGATATCCCTCAATCCTTTCCCTCAGCAGTGATTCTATTAACTTTCCCACCACCGATGTCAGGCTGACTGGCCTATGATTGCCAGCCTCCTCCCTGCTACCACTTTTGTGTAGTGGGGCTACATCTTCCCTCTTCCAATCCTCTGGAACTACTCCTGTTTCCAGTAAGCTGTTAAACAGAACTGTCAGAGGTGCAGCCAGTATTTCCCTGAGCTCCCTCAGTACTCTAGGATACACCCCACCTGGTCTGATTGCTTTGTCCTCCTTCAGCTTAGTGAGTCCCTTCAATATTCTCACCTCCAAAAAAGGACTCGCATCTGTCTACCTCCCTCCCTTCCTCCCTTCAAAGCTTCTGTTACTCTTTTGTGGCCCCTCCCCTCCCCTTCTTCTTACTCTGTGAACACTGAACAAAAGCATTTGTTCAATATGTCTGCCTTTTCCTGGCCCCCTCCTGCACAGTTCCCCCTCCACTTCCCCTTTTAACCTTATAATCACACCCCTTGTCTTCTTCCTTTCACTTATACCTACAAAATGTCTTATCCCCTTTCATTACTTCCTGGACTATTTTCTCTTCAGTTTGCACCTTTGATCTCTCTACTACTTTTCCTGCTTCCCTCTGTTTTCCCTGATACACCTCCCTTTCCTCCTCCCTCTTTGTCTCCTTATACCTTCTAATTGCTATCCTTTTAGCCTTTACCTTTTCATCCACCTCTTTCAAGAACCATAGCAGTCTCTTTTTCCTCTTGTTTTTGCTCACTTGTTTGAGGCAGAGGTTTGTTGCCTTTACTATGCTCCCTTTTAGCTTTGCCCACTGTTTCTCCATCATAGCCAAGCCATCTCCCACTGCCAGATCATCCCTGAGGCTTTCACCTATCTTTTTAAAAATCTACCCTTATGAAGTCCAGCACCCTAACCCTTGTGTGGTTTGATTCTGCAGCCATCCTTATATTGAACCACACCAGACAATGATCACTGGTCCCCAGGTGTCCTCCAACCTTGACATCTGCAATATTGTCCTTATTAGTGAGTATCTAGTCCAGTATTGCCCCATCATGAGTGGGTTCACTGACTAGTTGCCTGAGGAATGCCCCCTGCAGAGAGTCCAGGGTGTCCCTGCTTCTAGCGGAAGTCACTGCTGGGAGGCTCCAATCTACATCTGGTGTGTTGAAGTTCCCCATCAGCAGCACTTCCCCCTTTTCTGCCATCTTGCCAATGGCTTCCACCAGTACCTTATCAAATATCTTCCCATGCTGGAGGTCTGTAGGTCTCTCCACTGTGAATGTTGGCTCCATTCTTCATCTCCAGGGTGACCCACAGTACCTCTGTCTCCCCCTGCACTCTCTGCATCTCGATCACTTTTATGTGGTAGCAGTACTTTAGCAGCTGTGCCTAAGTTTCATATTTAACAAGTTTTGGCTCTATGCATGCTTCTGGTAATGCCATCAAAGGGACAGAGCGGCACCTCTTAGTCCAGTCAATAGTAATCTGGGCTGCCTGTCCCATTTTCTGGCTACTGGCGGCATAGACTCCCCAGCCATGGCTGGCCCATTAGTAGCTATGCCTCTTCCCCTCCAGGTTGCCAAATATCTCTGGCCACCAGAGGCTCCAGGGTTAGAAGACTTCCACCACTACTCCATCCTCTTCTTACTCTCTGACCATGTCCTGTTATGTTTTAGGTCTAATATGTCCTATTCACCCCCCACCAATTCAACTAAATTTTAAAAGATCTTATTCACCCCCACCCATTCAACTGAATTTTAAAAGGTACTAACACTCCACTACAGGATTCTTCTGTGTGTGTGTGTAGGGTGGGGGTGGATAAGAGCAGATGCTTGCTGAGGGAATGGAGTCAGAAATTTCAATGGAAGTCATCAGGTTGGAGATAAACCCAAGGACAGGGGTGTTTTAAAATTCTAGTGCTAGCATGGCCAGTTGATGTAATTCTGGCTGTACATTGCAACTGGGATGTTCATCCCCCCCCCCCGCAAATCCCGCATTAGTGCCCTGACCTTGGGCTGTGAATGCAGGTTGCTAGTGTTGCAAGTGGCTGCCACCATCGATATATTGTATAATGCATATTGTAACTGTAGATGTACATGTAACCCCCTGGATTCTGTAGATTCAGTGACACTGCCCACTGACAACTCAAGGGTGGAAGTCAGGCTGTATCTTAAAATAGCCACAGTTGGTTTCTAGTGTACTCACCTGGTCAATAAAAGATAATCAATCAATCAATAAGTTTTGAGAGCTCCTGCTGTCGTGCTCTGGTGTGTGTACAGAGGGAGGCAAGGCAAGGCTATTTTTATTTGTAGGGCATCCATTCCCAGAGGCTCTGGGTGCCTAACAGACAATAATAAAATAAAACAAACTTTTAAAATGCAATAGAGAACTCCCAAAAGTAACAAAATACACTTTACAGCTCAGGATCTTTAAAAGAAAAAGCTTCAGGTTTGCCAAAATGACAGGCTGGATGTCAAGGATGAAATCAGCAATCTGCGACTGCCAGGTTGTAGAGGTGGGCCTTCGGCCTCAGCTTAAACACCTCGATAGAGGGAGCCTCTGGGACTGCGGGTGGAAGCGAGTTCCACAGGGTTGGCTGAGAAACGATAAAAGCATGATCTCCCGATGTCCTGAGCTGAACCCAAGGAACATCCAGGAGGCCCCACGAAGAGGAGCGGAGGGAGCAAGCAGAGGTCGCCAGTGTCAGGAGATCTAACAGGTAACCAGGGTCTAGTCCATATAGAGCCTTATAGGTGAGTAAACCTACCTTGAAAAGGATCCTCCACTTGACAGGCAGCCAGTGCAGAGCAAACAGGACCCGGGTTACATGACTGAACCAGGAAAGGCCCATCAGAAACCAGGCCACTTCATTCTGCACTAGCTGCAGTCTGTGAAGGGTCCCTTCCTTGACACGGAAGTACAAAGAGTTACAGTAGTCAAGCCTAGAGGTAACAAAGGCATACACCAGTGTCGGCAGATCCTCGGGCAGAACAAGGGGCTTAATCCTGGTGATGTTCTGCAAGTGGTAAAAAACACTTTTGCTACAGGTAACACCTAATCTTCAAAGGTTAATCTTCTGTCCAGGATCACACCTAGATTTTGCACCCTCTGGGAAGCCACCAGTGGATCAGAACCCTGAACAAGACCTGTATCAGCTCCTGGCTTCAACCCATCACGCCTGCGACTGGGCTCGATCATTAGTACCTCCGTCTTGGCCAGGTTTAGTCTCAGCCAGCTGGAAGTCATCCAGTTGTTGATTTTTGCCAAACAGTCATTGAGCACATCAACAGCTTCTGGTGGTCCAGGGGCAAAGGACAAATACAGCTGGGTGTCATCTGTATAGCAGTGAAACTCCACACTGTATTGTTGAATGATCTTACCCAGGGGCAGCATATACACTTTGAATAGCATTGGTGACAAGATCTAGCCCTGTGATATTCCACAGGACAGAGGCATTGGGGAGGAGGAGAAATTATCCATCACTACCCACTGCACCTGTCCGAGAGATAGGACTTGAACCATCTGATAACAGTACCAGCGAATCCACAAAACTCACATAGCAGATCAAGAAGCATGACGTGGTCCACAGTGTCAAAGGCTGAAGAGAGATCAAGGAGCACAAGAACTGACCTGTCTCCTCTATCTCTTGCCCTGAGCAGATCAATATGCACCCTACCTAGAGCTATTTCTGTGCTATGTCTGGCCCAAACAACCGACTGAAATGGTTCATAGATGTCAGAGGACACCAGGTGATCCTCAAACTGCTGTGCTACTAATTTCTCAACAACCTTGCTCAAGAAGGGCAGGTTGGAGATAGGATGGAAATTTGCCACGACGTCCAGGTTGAGGGAAGGTTTATTAAGGAGGCGTACCACCAGCGCTTCTTTCAAAGCCACTGGGAATATCCTCTCCATCATCGAGCACCTGGCAATCCTGGTAAACACCTGGCCAACAGCCTCGACACATCCCATTAAGAAACACGTCGGGGTTGGGTCCAGTTCACAAAAAGTGCGCTTCAGCTCTAAGATCACCTTAGTCACTTCAAGACACCTCCACTGGCTTAAACTCCTCCCAGACAGATGGAGTACCTCTAAACCTCACAGTCCGGCCACTACAAGGCAGTAGCCTCCCTGGTGTGATCCCTGACAGGATAGCTGACACTGTGCCGGAGAAAAACAGAGCAAACTCTTCACATAAAGTGGATGAAAAAGTCTTCTTCGGCTGTTGACAGGCAGGATGAAGAAGCCTGTGTATAGTTTGAAACAGCTGAGATGGTCTGTTTCCCCCCACAGCAATTTCCCAGGACAGGAATTCTGCCTTCTTAAGGGAAATTGCCCCCTGGTACTCAACATAGTGAGCACACAGGGCCAGCTTGTCAGCCTCCAACTGGGTCTTCCACCAGCAAAGCTCCAACTTCCAACCCTTGATCTTCATTGTCTTGAAGTCCCCATCAAACCAAGGGGATCTCAAGTGAGAGGCTCTGGGTTATATATGAACTGGTGCGATGGCATCCAGAGCTTTGGTAACCACACTATTATGGGTGGCCACCACCTCTCTGGTGCCAATTCTACATGCCACATTAACCCGAGATAGGTAAGCTAATGCCAACAGTCCCTCTGGATGCAAGCTCCTTAAGGGGTGGTAGCTGACCACCAGGGGAGGGACTTTCAGTGGGGGGCCCTGAATGTGAACTTCATGGTACAATGATCAGACCAAGAGACCTGATCAATCTTGAGGTTGTCAGTCCCAAGTCCCAGCTGGAACACCAGATCAAGTGTGTGGCCATGCTGGTGGGTAGCAGAAGCAACCGCTTGTGACAGGCCCATTGATAACATCAACTGGAGGAGGCCGTGATTGAAACATGAGGATTCATTGTCGATCAATGATGAAGTCTGCCACCTCCTGCAGGAATTCTCCCTCCAACCCAGGAGTGCAGTAGACAAGGAGAATCCTGCAACCTGCACCCCCATGCACCGTGACGCACTCAAAGGATCGGGTATTACCAACTGGGTGCACCGTGAAGCCCGGTCTGGATCGCAATGCAATGGCCACTCCCCCAACCCTGTGATCCTTCCTCAGGCAGTGCACTACAGAGTAACCACCAGGGACGGGATGCTGTTTAACTGTTGCTCAGGACAGCATCAGTCAGTTTAGTTTTGGTTTGGTTTCTGTTTGGACATTCAGAAGACTGCTTCTTTTACACAAGCTGCAAGGGGGAGGGGGCAGCTCATCTTGTTCCTCTCATGCTGCCCATTATCCAGTCTGTGCTTCAGTTGGGTTTATCCAGCTATCGAGTGTCCATTGTGTTAGACAGAAAAGGAAGTGCAAAAGAAGAAGGAAACCACTTTGGTTCTCAAATATAGTAGCAGAAAAGGTCAGAGCCAAAAGGCTGGCCTTCAGAAAATATAAGGGAACACAGCGGGATGAAGATAGGGAGGCATACCAACTGCCCTAAGGGAAGCAGGTAAGGCAGTAAGGCAGGCAAAGTCCCAAACTGAGGAAACACTAGCACTAACAGTAAAAGAAGGTGACAAGACTTTCTATAGATACATTAGTGAAAGGAGAAAGTCCAGAGGGTATTGCTAAGCTTAATGGAGAAAAGGGAGCATGTGAGGAGGAGGACCCTATAAAGGCATCTATCCTAAATAGATACTTTTGCTCAGTATTTACTGAAGAGAAGGTGGGCAGGCCCACAGCTCAACATCATGGACACAGGGGAGGGAGGTGAGCACTACTCCTTCACAAAGAAAGGGTCCTACAAGAGCTTGCTAAGCTCAGGGTGGATAAGGCAATGGGACCTGATGGCATACATCCCAGGGTACTTAGGAGCTAAAGGAGGAACTAGCAGAGCCATTAGCAGAATTGTTTAGTGAGTCTCTGAGCACAGGAGAGGTCCCAGAAGACTGGAGAAAGGCTCATGTGATCCCACTCCACAAGAGTGGTAGCAGGGAGGAGGCGGGAACACAGACGGTCAGTCTTACCTCAGTAGTGGGCAAGATTATGGAGCACTCCTTAAGGAAAGGATAGTGCAACACCTGGAATCCATAGGGCTGGGATCCAAGACAGCATGGGTTTACAAAGGAAGGTCCTGTCAAACTAATCTCATAGATTTCTTTGACTGGGTAACCAGAGTGGTGGACCAAGGGGAGCAGTTGATGTCGCCTTACCTGACTTCAGCAAAGCTTTTGACACTGTTCCACATAGAAGATTGATAAATAAGCTAGGTAGGCTCTGGGTGGGTCAGAAGTTGGTCAACTGGGTGGCAAACTGGTTGACTGGCAGAAAACAGAGAGTGGTGGTAAATGGTATACAGTCAGAAGAGATGCAAGTCACAAGTGGGGTACCTCAGGGATCAGTCCTGGGGCCAGTCCTATTCAACATCTTCATTAGTGACCTCAGATGGACTAGAGGTAAGGCTTGTCTGTTTGCAGATGACACCAAGATCTGCAACAGAGTAGATAATCCAGATGGGGTGGGCAGAATGAGAAGAGATCTGGATAAACTAGCAGAATGGTCAGAAGAGTGGCAACTGGGATTTAATGCAAAGAAGTGCAAAATCATGCACATAGGGAAGAGAAACCCTGAAGCCACTTATAGGCTGGGAGGAGTTGCTAGCAGTCACAAAGGAAGAAAGAGACTTGGGCATCATCATCACTGATGACCTAAAATCATCCAAGCAGACCTCTAAAGCAGTAGGTAAGGCTAGGGGTGTTAGGGTGTATTAGTAGGGGTATCACAAGTCGTAAGAGGAGGTAATAATCCCTCTGTACAAGACATTGGTTAGGCCCCATCTAGATTACTCGTGCAGTATTGGAGCCACACCTTCACAGGACATTAACCAAATTGAGGCAGTCCAGAGAAGGGCAGCAAAATGGTGCAGGGACTGCATCAGAAGACATATAAGGACAGATTAACGGAGCTCAATATGTATACCCTTGAGCAAAGGAGGAGAGGTGATATGATCGAGACATTTAAACACCTTAAGGGCATAAACAAGGTGAAAAGAGTCTAACATGTTTAAATATAAGAAAATAGCAGGACAAGAGGACACAGCATGAGATTAGAGGAGGCCGATTAAGGGGAATGTAGAAATTCTTTTTCACAGAAAGGGTGGTAGATGCATGGAATGGCTTACCACAAGAAGTGAGTGGCTATGAATACAGTGCAGGGCTTCAAACAGGCATGGGATAGGCATAAGGGAGCAATACAAATGACTATGAATAGATAGGTCACTGACAGAGCAAAGGCCGATGGCACATTTATAAGGTAGAAAAAGAAATGGGCAGACTGGATGGGCCTTGCGGTCCTTATCTGCCGTCAACTTCTATGTTTCTATGTTTCTATGTTTCATCCTGGAGTACTGACATACAGCTGCAGCTGCAATCAGCTTTGACATTATCTGCTGGAGTCTGCCAGGATTGCTGCTGCAACCATGGACTGCATGTTAGCATGAGATTGTTATTTGTTGTTTACTTTTGTCATAATTTATCTCCAGAGATATACAGTGACACCTTTCCTGTTACGAGTGCAGTGCTGAAGTGCTTCCTAAGGCTTCCACTGTAAGAACTGGGGAGCATTTATTACCAAGACAGTTTCAGAACAGTGTTCTATTAGAATGGGATCCAAATTCTACTTTTGATGATTACTGCCATTTGAAACTGTCATTGTGCCATCCTCACCAAAAGGTGTAATGGATGTGTTTCACTAATTACCTCCAGCCTAAACGTTTGTTTTGATGGGCTGTTATGATGTGGCATCCTTCACCGCTGTGGAGTTCTTTGGCCAGTGCCACTGATGGTGTCAGGAGGGTTGCCTCACTGCCCAGTAGGGTCTGATGCTTGTTACTTGGTTGGAGTAGCACCTACAGATTCCATTCCTCCTCCATGGGGATAAAATATTTAAGCTAATTATTGGTGCTCAGGGTAAAGTCGAATCATACCTTTCCACAATTGCAGGCATGGCAAAGTCACCCAATCAATGTTTCTATTTCTTTGCTTTATGCAGCTATCTCAATTACTAGCTGTGACATTTAGTCACTGTTCGATAACTGCTATGTGTCTGAAGGCCTGAGGTGTATATAATGTCATCAGTTATCCTATGGCATGGAGTGAGAGGGAGATCTAAATTGTCAGTTAAGATGCCTTTACACTGAATGGCATTTTCTGATGGAGGCTGTTACTTGCATGGCAACTATGCAGTCATCCGCACCTTCCAAGAGTGATGATGACTTTATTGTAACTATTAGGGACTTTGTCATCTGAAACTCCTAAACAGGATTCAAGTGGTCACCCTGCTTTACACCTGCTGATATCTGCCTGTGTGTGAATAGAAGAACATCAAAGACTCTGAAAATGTGTGAACATTCTAGTTTTTAATGATTGCAACTAATTGAGACCCCGGCGACACCATGTCTGGGATCATACCCCTGACTGGTAACTGTACAGTGCCCACTGGGCTGAGGGATTGGGGTTTCTGTTTTCCTCCTGTGGTGGGAGGGGGGGGCTCATTCCAGAACAAATAATAAATAGTGCGGTGCCTCCACTCAGAGAGAATAAGTGGGCCAGATGTTGTGTGTAGTTCCACCCGCTGGGATGCAGTATCTACCCACCTCCCTATACTGGACTGGATGACCCCCTGGGGACCACTAAGACAGTTGTTACCTTCACCAACAAACACTTCAATTAGATTGCATAAACTGAGCACACCCATGGAAGGAAAGTTCAACAATTAACAGTGCTTTTATTTAAGAACAGAGGCCTGGGAGCTAGAAGGGAAGAAACGGTTAAGCAGTTGCAAGTCACCTTGAGCACTTCCAACCTATAGTAATGCACCCTAAGAGCCACTGTACTGGGGGGTCTCCACCACCCTCTCAGATCCCACATAGTTTGGGGAAGCACCAGCCCAATCAAGGGGCAAATAAAGATGAATTATTTTACACAGGGTGTGGTAAACTCTTTAACTGATACCAGTAATAGAACTACAGGGTCAAGTATGACACAAATACCAAATTATTCTGGGTGCTCAGGAATTACACTAGAGTCCCAATGCAGGCCTGGTAGGTACGTAGCTTTTAGGGGTGCACTTGATGAAAATTAGCAAACTTGCAATTTAACCCCTCAACAGGCCATAGTGTGCTGGCACAATTCAGAGAACTTGAAATTCCAAACAAGGAGGCTTGAAAACCAAAATTGTAATACAAAGTTGGAAAAGAACAAAAATGCAGCCAATAATGCCAGCACTCACATGATCCATGGATGCAGTAGTTCAGTTGAGTTGGGGAACAGTACACAGCAGCAGGTTAGGCAACAGTTAGGAGCTTCAGATTCTATTGAATGTTTTGCAGCGGCACAGCCCGCCTTGCTCACACCTCTCAGTATACAGCCCTTGCTCAACTCTCAGTTACAAGAGCTCTATGCAGTGGCTTCCCGATTCTCAAGGAGCCCAGACCCAAGGAGTGAACCCTGCAGTCTGATTCCCCTATGGATCGAGAATACCCCCTTACCCAGGCATGTACCCCATAGCTTCCTGTTCCCTGATCCACCCCACTAGATAAGCGATAACAGGCCCCTTACCTGGCTCTGGAGCAACCTTGGTGGGATAAAGGTCTCTGTCTCCGCTCAGTACAGATCAGCAGCTTCAGAATGCAGCAATGTTCCACAGGCTCACAGTCTCAGCAGTTTCTCTCCCTGCTTGTCCTACATTGTCTTTGAGTTTACTAAAGGAACACTGGTGAGGGTTCAAAGGATGGATGGCTTGGCTAGGCCTCTCACGGTAGCCCATAACATGTGTGGCTGTAATTGAGTAAACCACAAAATGGTAACTCAATTGCGGCGCATGTCATGGGGGCTACCGACGAGGTAGGGTGACCAGATGGGGGTGGGTTCGCACATATAGCAACAGGATGTTGCTACACATACGTATGCACACATGGGGGGTTGGAGCTAGCATGCTCAGCGAGGGACGGGAGTGTTTTTGAGGGGTGGTGCTGCAATGGGCTGCCAAGCTGGCCCTGTGGCATGGTGGGTGGGTTCACGGCTTGGGTGGACAGGGTACTGAGTTCAGGTCTGGGTGCAGGTATATTTTTGTTGCACCCCGCACACATTTTTTTTTTTATGTTTTGCACCCCCGACATGCACCCCCCTGGAGTTGAGAATCCTTAAGTAGGGGGATGCGCCATTTTGCTGTGCACTGGGGAGTCACATTGCTGAAATTGATTTTCGGTGATGTGACTTCGCTGTAACGCCGATCGCCTTTCAGTGGTCGCCATTATGACATAGAACCCCTCTTACTTGGTCCCATCAGTCACAGGTCTAAACATATCAGCATCCCTCTTAGACTGTCCTGAGCTCCTTGAGAGCCCAGAAACCTTTTTTCCTCTATTCAGTGTCTCATTGGACAGGCAGGTCTGTCCATCAGTACTTCTACCCTGTCCTGTCCTCTGTTTGGCTCCTTAAGCCCGCCAGTCTATTTCTGAGGGTCCTTATTTCATCACCTCCCCCCCACAATCTCTTGTTGTGGTTGCTAGGGTTTACTTGCCCTCTGATTGGATGTCTGGAGAGGGTTTGGTGTCACCAAGATAGCCATGGCCATGTTCTATTGGAGCCTTTGCTCCAAAATTCTTTGCTTTTATTTATTTTCTTGCCCTAAAATTGTGTTCTGGCCCAGTGTTTTTGTTGCAGCCCTCTTAGGCCGCTATCCATTTGATGGGTGGTGGTTGCGTGGATTTCAGGTCCATGGTTGGGCATGCTGGCAGGGAAGGTTGGACCTGGGAGTGCTGGGGAGGAGCCCATGCAGCATGTGCTCCAGCACATGTGCTGTCGGCTGCAGTGGATCACTTAGTGCAGAAAGTGCCAAAAAACAAAAGCAGGCATCCTGAAGCTCCCAGTCCCCTCTGCCAAAATCTGGGAACTGGGATCATAACAATGCGGCCACAGCCATCAACGAGGAGTGTACAGGGGGTGCTGAAGACCAGCAGTGACCAGGAGCCTCAGGAGGATGAGAAGATTGCAGTCAAGGTAGACCCCCTTCAGAGGAGAGGGTTACATAATGGTGCTTGTTTCCCAACTGGTTCCAGTCCCCCAGACCAAAGATTCAAGCTTCCTAAAATATAAGTGTATCTGTAGTATGCCACCCCTCATTGTGAGTCAAGTGTCACCACTAGAAAATCCCCTAGACTGGGGAGGGGTGCTTACATACATCATACTATTTATGTTGACATGCATATTAGAGAATAATTTGTTCAGCTCAAACTCTCCTTTTCTATTCACAACTGGTAAGACCATTCATAAGCAATTCTGCAGAGTTGTCACATCTTTTTAGTCATGGTACCCCATTTGTCGAATGCTTTCCAAGACAACTGCAGGATGCATCCCCATTTGAGAAATCTAAAAATGCCTGGAAACACATTTCTTTAATTCTGTTTTACTTGACTCTCTGAATAATGTTAGAAAGTATTATTATACTTGGCCTGAGGCCTATAATGGCTAAAACTCAGAGCTCTACTACAAGAACAATACTGCTGAACTTGCAGTTTGATTGCTCTGCTGCATTCCGATCCTCTCAAAGGCACAATATAAAAATAAATTATTATTATCTGGAGTGACTGGGTCGGTAGAATAATGATCTGGCAGCAGAAACTACAAGTATATCAGCTGCTGCTCCCAGCAGAAGCAGATTGTAGCTACAGTATGTCTGACTGCAACAGAGCAATAGTTTACTTACTGCCCTGAACTGCAGCTCACACATACTTGCTGATTTGCTTTATTTATCCATGTGCAGTCACAGTCATATGCTGAGAAAAGAAAGTGCTGAGCCTTACAATGGAGGATAGGTTTTCTCCCAACCCTCATGATCCATGGCAAATTAGACACTTGGAAAAAAAATTGCTTTTTCACCCTGCCAGATGCAGATTTGTTTCATGAGGAATGTCCATTCCATTGCTATGTTAGGTCACTTCGTTCAGAATTAACCCCTCATGTCACATTTCAGTAACTAATACCCTGTCTCCCACAATGTGCTTCTAAAATCTAATATTCCTGTCCAGTAATGCCTTAGATCCAAAACCCTTTTGGGTCTGACACTCTAAGGGGCCTGCAGCCTTATCAACTTGAAGCATGATCCCATTAGATCTCAGATGTAATGTCGGACCTGGTCTGTTGTCAGATGGGAGTCCTATGAACAGTTTTACTATAGCGCGACGACACCTTTCTCGGCGACATCCCCGACAGCGAAAGATACAATGCCGAGTGTCGGCATTGTACTGTCGGGGATGTCAGTGTGTTTCTTTGGGAAGCTGTGCTCCCAGGACCTCCCACACACCCGATCTCTAGATATACAACACCGAGTCAGAGTTGTCTCGGGGAGGGAACAAAAAACTGGGAGATGCAGTACCGGTGCCAGCAGGGACTATCACAGTGACCCAACGCTTTTTGTCGAATTCTGTCACTGTGATGGTCTTCACTGTGGCAGTGTCAACATGTGGTTGGTACACCCTATGAACACCAGGTGCTGGAGGAAGTGATGCTTGTAGCTCTGCAAAGGGCACTCTACCCTTGGTTATATGTAACAATGCTGACGCTGCAGCATGATATTAGGGGGACACTGTGCTGTCATGAGGTGCTGTCTTTCAGATGAGACATTAAACCAAAGTCGCATCTGCCTTGTCTGGTCATTGTTCAGGTGGATGTTATAGATACCATGGTACTTCTCAAAAGCCGTAGGAGAGTTTTGCATGTGTTGGCCACATTTTCCCAATTCACTAAAAATCAGCAACAGCTTAACCTGGTAGAAACATAGAAACATAGACTTTGATGGCAGATAAGGACCACTTGGCCCACCTAGTCTGCCCATTTCCCGATCTACAGGATAAGCTACAGATCCTAGTTAACCAACAGCCTATTTCTTCTTACCTCCCACAAGAATTGCCTTATGTCTGTCCCATGTATTCTTGAAGTCTCCCACAGTTTTAGACCCCACAATCTCCTCAGGAAGGCTGTTCCATGCGTCCACCACCCTCTCTGTGGAAAAATACTGCCTCACAATGCCCCTGAGCTGCCCCCCCCTGCTTTAAATTGTGTCCCCTTGTTCTTGCATGTCTCTTTTTATGAAAGATGCTACCCTCTTGGACTTTGTTGATTCCACTGAGGTACTTAAAAGTTTCTATCATGTTCCCCCTCTCCCTCCTTTCCTCATGGTTATACATATTAAGCTCCTTTAGTCTCTCCTCATATGGCTTCTCTTGCAGACCCTGCACCATTTTAGTTGCCTTCCTCTGGACTGCCTCTATCCTGCCTATGTCCTTGCGGAGATGGGGTCTCCAGAACTGGACACAGTACTCCAGATGGGGTCTCACCAACTGTCTGTACAGAGGGATAACAACTTCCTGTTTTCTGCTGGTGATGCCTTTCCCCTATACATCCCAGTATACCCCTAGCCCTCCCTACTGCCTTCTCACATTGCTTAGTAACCTTAAGGTCATCTGACATGATTACACCCAGGTCCATTTCCATTTTTGTTGCTGTTACTACCTCCTCCCCCATTGTGTAATCTTCCCCTGGGTTTTTGTTTCCCAGGTGCATTATTTTGCACTTCTTTGCATTGAATTCAAGCTGCCACACTTCTGACCATTCCTCCAACCTTGCCAAGTCCCTTCTCATCCTTTCCAATGCCTGGTACAATATTAACCAGTACTTCCTCTATCCCCATCCCCAGATGAGGATGAAAACAGGAACAGTTATTCCTAGTCCTCCATTCTTGCTGAACCAAAACAAATAAAAAAGTGAAATTAGGCAATCCGTACAAATGTTGTGCATATTCCAGGGTGCACAAGTCTTACATTCAAAACCCTTCTTAGGTGCTCCTAGTAGTATCCACTGAGTCATTTTTGTTGTGCACTCTTGGAACTACTGGAAAGAGGGTGTGACTGGGTGATCATGCTAACAAACAAGAAAATGTCAGAGGAGACACAGCTGCAATAGTGGACTGAACAGCATAAGGCTAGTAATCATGCAAAGGGACAGGTAGCAACCACTTCCTTACAGTAGGGAGAGGTGGTTGTTCACTGAGATGTGCCAACTGGAGAATGATGCTCTGGCATTATCCCTTAGTAGTTAGGTTGGGGGGGGAGTTTGCTAGACTAAAGAGGGTGCCCTCATGGTGCCAGTAGTGTAAAAGGAGGAGCCGGGGGGGGGAGAAAAGGGTACTGAAGCGAGAAAGAGTGCAAAACTTCCTTGAGGCTCCATGGGTTGCTCAGTTCCAAGACCTTGATGGTTCAGAGATGTTAGAGACTGTCTCATCCAGGACCCTGGCAGCTGGACAGCAAGTGACCACCAGCGCTGGAGGCAGATCCTTGGGACCTGGGATTGGAGGCATTTTTTTGAGTATATCATGCATAGAAGGAATTTTTTTTTTCCTTTTATTTATTTAGTTGTTTAACCAGGTATAGCACACTAAGCTGAAAGCTTTTTTATAGGAGCGACCTGGGAGCACAAGGAGATTAAGTGATTTGCTCAGGGTCACACAGTATGCAAGTGGAAGCTGTGGGATTCAAACCCAGGTCTGGTCTGCTGAATATCACCAAATTTGCAGCTCAGAGCCTTAGACCACTGCACTATACTGCCTCCTGAATGTAGTAGGACCCCAGATGTATACAGGAACTCCAGGAGTGTTTCTCCTCAAGGAAAACAACCCGAGGTCCAGTTGACTGCAGAGGGTTCCCTGAAGATATCAAGGGTGATCTGGTAGAAAGGCCATGCAGCCACAATGCACCCAGAGATGGCAGGTGAGGCTGTGGTAGACAAGTGAGCTGCCAGTCAAGGTAGGAGATTCATCTCTGGGGCAAAAGGAGGGATGGTAGAAGTCAAGTTCCTAGGATTCAGCACCATTCACCTGACCTGTGGGATGAGCTGTCCACATGGCTGGCTAAGGATTTGTATGGAGTGCACATAGCTGTGTGTACAGTAGATCTAATTATGTGGACCCTTGCTTGTTCTAGAGCAGGCAGAGAGTCAATGGGTGACTATGGGAAGAAAGGTGTAGGATGCCTGATAGTCTCCCCTGACAGACACTGCACTCAACAGTGGGATGTACATTCTCACAGTGTGGTATCAGAAGTGAATTCTCAGAGGCAGAATGGGAAAATCTGCAGAAGTAAAGGTCACAAAGGGAAATGCACCAGCTTCTAGGTTAGAGGGTTCAGAGACACATATGGAATGAGCATTGTCAATCACAGTTACTGCGAGGGAGGAAGGGAAAAAGACCCTCTGGCAGAGCTATGCTCTGGCAGATATGTATATGTCTGTCCATGTAGTTTGAGCATACATGCAGAGAAAGGACAGAGTGTTGTCACAAGATGAATTCTATGACAAACTGGGGAGCATTGGGATGTAACAGGTTACCATGCATCCCAACAACAGACTAAACTGAAGGTAGGCCAGGTTGGTACCAGCTTGATGGTGGGGTCAGAATGTTGCCTGGGAGCCCTGGAGGAGAACTGTAAATAGCTCTGAAGAACAGCAGAAGAAGAAACAGAAATTCTGAATTAAGAGTGAAGGCCTGAACTTATAACCTGATGTTTTGTGATACTTGGATCTATGCAGTGAGTGTAAGTAAACTTACACAGTTTATTCACCAGTAAATGAAGAAACTTAATGAGTCCATAGTTTGATTTATTCCAAACACCTGCAAGGGTCTTTATGTGTCATCAGCAGAAATGACCTGATGGCCAGCTGGCCTGGCATGGGGTTATAATGTTGCAAGACATCATGCCACAGCAACATACTGTGCTGCCAATACAGTGCAACATATTGCCAGCAGAATAAGTCTTTGTTTTTTGGGGAGGACTCTGATCGCCGCAACCCCCGAACCCCTCCCCTAACTAAAGTAACTAACTCCATGGGGGTTAACAGTTAAAATCACACAAAGTGCAAAAAATTAAAAATCCATGTGTCTGGGACCGGAAATCAAAACCCAGTCCCAAACGCACTGCCTGCCACCCTTGCTGCCAGTGGCTCATCCTGTTGAGCCACAGCAGCTGCTCACCAGCCCTCTGTCCCAGAAGAGGTCTTATCCTCTGCTTGGGAGAGTGAGAGGGTGCACTATCACTCATGCACCTTTTTGCAGTTTTGCACCCTCTCGTTCTTCCCTATCGTGCTGTTCCCATTGCACGTTTTTTTCATATGACATAAAGTGTACGACATACTGACCTGGTAGGAGATGGGGATGAAGTGGGTTCTCCTGAAGAAAGTGAGACAGAGCCAGGATAAAGGCCTGTGCAGCAGCAATGCACCCAAAGATGACAGGCAAGGCTGCAGCAGAGAAGACAGCTACCAGACAAGGTAGGAGATTCATCTCTGTTGCAGATGGAAAGATGGTAGTTACATAGAAACATAGACAGTGGTGGCAGAAAAAGACCATTCATCCATCCAGTTTGCCCATGAACCCTAACAGACCCACAACCTATTATCCATACTGGGTTCTAACCCACTATCCCCCTCCATGTTCTCCATCCTACTGCTACCACCTTGAGCAACCATTAAGTCCTTCAGTCTTCCACAATTTAAAACATTGATAGTTTTGGCACTCACAACATCCGCTGACAGATTGGTTCATGGTGATCCACCATCCTTTCTATAAAATAAAACTATCTCACTTCCCTCTTGAATCTGACCCTTTAGCAATGTCCACACATGTCCCTGTGTGCTTGATCCACTACTTATGCTAAATATGTCCTTACAGTTCACCTTGCTCATTCCTTTTACGAACTTAAAGGTCTCTATTATATCAATCAATCAATCAATCAAATCTTTATTTATTCAGGCGAACATCATTGAGGCGAACAGCTCATTTGCAAGATGGACCTGATAAGGTCAAGGTTCAATAATTGGTACATGTATAGGAAGATTTAAAACACATATATACTTATATACAGTAATCAAGGTTCAATAATTGGTATATGTACATGAATAATTAAAACACTTATATACAGAAATCAAGAACAGAAATTGTTTAAACATAACAGGATATGTAGGAACATATGAGATGCACTCTAGGTAAACCAGTATATACATATCAACATTGGCAGTAAACATGGCATACATTCAACATGATATACCCAAGATTCCAAAGATCCAAGGGAAGTCAATGTGGACAAAGAGAAATAGTGATTGGATGACTGAAAGAGGTGGTCATAGAAGGAGACAAGTGACATGGTAGGAAGGGGTACGCATGACTAGAGCAGGGGCTGGAGCTAGAACTGGGAGGTGAAAGGCAGTGATAAGGGCTAAGGTAGGAGCCTGGAGTTAATGGGAGAAGATTATAGCCAGGGGGTGAGGTATCTGTGGAGTTGAATTCTAGGGAAGTGAATTGCCATGATATGATGGCAGCCTGAGAGGGGGAAGGAAAGAACTGCGAATAAACTAGAACTTGTGGAAGCAATTGCATTTTTCAGGGAAGAGACTTAGGTATAGATGCTTGAAGGATGCTAAGGATACCCAGTTGATCAGCTTCAAGGACTTTTGAATCGTGTTCCATGATATAGCTAGATTATAGCTGATAGCAGATCTCCCATGCCGGGTGTTGACTTTAGGCACTTTGAGCATAATGAAATTGTAGCTTCTTAGGGCGTAGGTGCCAGCTGTGGCCTGCTGAAGCAGTCTAATATATAGTTTGGAAGCATCTTAGTCAAAATTCTGTATGTCCACACTGCAGCATTTCTGTTTCTTCTGAGATGTAGAGATGTCCAACCGACTGCTGCATAGAGAGAGCAATGGTGAGTGCTAAATGGTAGATCTGTTATGAACCTCAGAGCTCTGTGGTATAGTGTATCCAATTTGCATAGGTAGGAGATAGGGCAGTGACTATAGAGGAAGTCTGCATGGTCAATTACTGAGAGAAATGTGGCCTGGACCAACCTCATTTTGGAATCTCTGTTTAGAAAGTGCCTTATTCTAAAAAATAGACCAAGTCTCTGGCGAAGCTTTTTTAAAAGTTCTTCAATATGAACTGTGTAGTCAAGTTTGCTATCTATCCACACCCCCAAATACTTGAATTTTTCTACATAATCAAGGCTTTCACCAAGGATAGTGGATAGCTGGGGGAGGTTGTTTAGTAATGAGGGATTTGTATGGCTTTGGGTGGAGAAAAACATTGCTTTTGTTTTCTTTGCATTTAAAAGAAGCTTTTTTCCAATAATTGATGTTGTAGTATAGAGAATTCTGTTTGTAGAACTTCACAAGCTGTAGCAGCTATGGGTTGCTGACATATAAAACTGTGTCATCTGCGAACAAGTGTACAGTGGCTTTGGTAAGATTCGAATCAATATTGTTAATATAAATGGCGAAAAGGATAGGGCCCAGGATAGATCCTTGTGGAACTCCTCTTAGAAGTGGTTTTAGTGGAGATAGGTCTCCTTCAGCTTCCACTTGCTGTGTTCTTCCTGTTATAACACCTGAACCATGTAAGGGAGGATGGATCCAAGCCTATGGAGTGCAAGGAAGAGAGTAACAGCTCATGGTCCACCGTATCAAATGCCTTGCTTAGATCAAGGAATATAGCACAAACGCTATTCTTTTTATCCAGTTTGGTTTGCCAATCGTTTGTAACTTTAGCCAGTGCAGAAATAGTACTATGCTTAGACCGAAACCCAGATTGTGCTGGATTTAAAAGATTAGATTCTTCAAGGTAATCTCTTAATTGGATGCTTACCAGTTTTTCTAGCAGCTTAGATAGTACTGGAAGGATAGAGATTGGCCTATAGTTGTTAAGGTCCATGGGGTCCCCTGATTTCAGTAGAGGGAAAACTTGGGCTGTTTTCCAAGTTGCAGGAATAGAACCAGATTTTAAGGACAAGTTAAAAAGGTGTGTTAAAGGAACTGCAAGTGCATGCATTGCAATCTTTAGAAAGTAGGGGTCAAGGGAGTCAGCACCTGCACTTTTTTTTATATCCATCTGCGAGATTAGATCCTCCATTTGTTTCAACAGAATCGGTTTGAAGAAGAAGGAGGATTCAGCTAACTGAGATCCTGTATACTGGGAGCTTAACTGAGCACGTAGCAGATTGGCTGGAGAGGTATCAAATGCAAGGCCAGCAGTTGTAAAATGATTATTGAATGCATCCAGTATTTCCATTCTGTCCAAGATTGTCACCTTGTTGTGGTGCATTTGAGCTGGTAGTGAAGTGCTAGGATCTTGTCCCATTATGCCCTTAATAGTGCTCCAGAACCTGGCAGGATTGTGGTATGAGGAGTCGAGTTCAGCCATGTAGTAAGCAGCCTTAGCATCCCGTACTTTCTTGGTACAGCTATTCCTGGCATTCTTAAATATCAACCAGTCATTTGGGTTCTTAGTCTTCCTTGCCTTTTTCCAAAGCTTATCTCTCTCAAGCAGGGCTGATTTAAGGTCAGGTGAAAACCAACGACAAGATTTGTTTTAATTCGAACTCTAGTAATTGGTGCATGAGTGTTAAGGGCATCTAGTATTATGCTATTTAACACCTGATGAGCTTTTTCCACTGAGTCTGCTAGGTAGAACTCTTGCCATCTTGTAGAGTGATTTAGATCATGAAGATGTGCCTCAGAGTTGAAAGTTTTCTTGGATCTCCTCAGTAGGAATTTAGCTGGGGGTGTTAGTTTACCGGATGACCTTATTCCAGCAATAAGGCAGTGGTCACTTATGTCACTGAACAGCACTCCAGCATGCGTGAAGAGATGGGGTTTGTTCACCAGCATGATGTCAAGTAATGTGCTGTTGCTCAGATTTTTTTTGTTGATTCTTGTTGGTTCATATAAAAGTTGTGAAAAACCATATGTATCACAAAATGATACTAAAGGAGCCGCGGCCTTGGATAGCCAATTAAGGTTTAGATCACCTAGGATTATGGTCTCTTCAGTATCCATCTTGATTTGATTCCCAGGTGGGCTAGAAGCTTATGATCCGCTGAAGGGGCCTGTAGCAGCCAACTAGCCGAAATGCTGCAGTGTTGGAGAGAGCCACTTTGAGGGATAGACATTCGAATTCTTTGGACATAGATGTTGCATCTAAGCAAGTTACAGATATATTGGATTTGACATATACAGCAACTCGCCCACCCCTTATCTGGCGATCCGCTCTGAATATTTGATAATTGGGTAAGTTTATGTCTCTGTCTGCTACGGCTGGTCTGAGCCATGTCTCTGACACCACAAGAAAGTCTGGCAAAGTATGGGCAACCCAGGATTGTATCAACGTGAGCTTTTTTAGCAGACTGCAGGCATTGATATGTAGAAAGCTTAGACCTTTGGTCGAGGCTAAGTCTGCTGGTGAGGTAATGCACTGTGGAGGTCCGGGGTTAGTTTAAACATTTCCAACACAGATCAGGAAAAAAATTAAAAGTTTCATAAGGGCTTCAAGAGAGAAAATGAGGAGACTATCTTTGGTCCTCCTTTTTCTATTCAGGGGCTTCTGTTTTAAGATAAGCCAGTCAGGGTTATGGGTTCGTGCCAATACACTCAATAGCAATCTGGTGGTCAGGCATAATGGGGAACTGTATACCCAATAATGGGGTACCGAGCAATATGTTGATAGATCAATTTACGTCCCTACATGGGGGTTACCCCACTGGTTAAATTGTGGCATAGGTAGTGCATAGATAAGGATCCGGTCCATCTTTAATAATGGTGAAATAGCAAGACTAGGAAGGTGGGATGCACTTTTCAGTGTGACACTGGCAGGGAGGATGTCTTTTTCCCTGAACAACATGAAGAACATAGCCAGGAGTATCCAAAGGGATCCCCCCATTATGAAAGCAAGGTTGATGATTAAATGGAACTAGGAAACAACAGTGTAGTAGCAGGCAGAATTTTAAGGAAGGGTTGCTGATTTGGCAGTACAGCAGTGGCAATGAGACAGATTACTGGATAGCATGGCGTTGGGGGCAGGAATTGTAATTTGGCGGGAAAATGTCTATAAAAATAACATCCGAGGAGGGGGCAGGGTCGGTGGGCATAAATTTTGCGGCTTTCCTGTACCTTCCCTGGCTGTCCCTCCCGGTTTTCTGGTCCCTGGAGGCGGCTAGGCAGTTGCTGCCTGCCCGCTGGCAGAGCGTAGCCCTGGCTCACAATGAGGGCTTCCAACAGGGAGCTTCAACTGGGAAGAGACAGAGGATGGCACAGGAGTTAATATTTAGGCAGGAACAAGCGTTTCTGCTGGGCAATTCAGACTTAAATTATCACAACAAAAGGCTGTGGGGGGGCTGGGTGTCTTAGCGTCTGGCCCACTTTAAGTTAACAACAGGATGCTGTAATCACTTAACCACAGTTACACTTAACAAAAAGCCCCAAGGATTTCACAAGTACATGAAAACAGCTCTTTTTGGCAGGATTTAACAAATTAAACTTAACCCAACAACAGCTTTTGCCATGAAAAATCAAGCAATGCAAGTGAGTGGAGTAAGGGGACCAATCGGCTGTGAGGCCGCAAAAATGATAATGCAGGCCATATTGCCAACAAGTGAGTACAGTGATTTATGTGGAATACCAAGAATCCCTCTAGTGGCAGGTCTGTATAACCTGCTAATGGAAAACTAGCCACTTCACAAAAAAAAAAAATCTCCCCTCTCTTGTCTGGCTTCCAGCAAGTACATGTTCAGTGCCTTGATCTGATCCTCATAAGATTGCTCAGCTGGACCTGAATCATTTTGGTCACCCTATATTGCACTGTCTCCAGCCTTTCCTTATCTTTCCTTAGCTGAGGACTCCAGGACTGGGCACAGCACTCCAGGTGGGGCCTCACCAGTGATTTATAGAGAGACTGTAATACCTCCTTCTTTCGGTTGTCAATAACCCTTCCTATAAACACCAACATCCTGTTTGCCTTACTGTAGACATTGCTGGTTTAATTGATGTAGGAAGCCACTGATGAGCCCAGGTCTTTTTCCTCAGAGGTCGTGCCCAGCTTTACCCCCTTCCCATCCAGTACTCTGTCCTCAGGTTCTTGTTCAGTGTGTATATCACCTTGCACTTTTTTTGGCATTGAATTTCAACTGCCAAACCTTTGATCACCTCTCTAGACTTTGCAAGTCTCTCTGCATCTCTGTAACACCTTCCTCACTGTTTACCCTGCTACAGAGCTTAAGAGCTTAGTGTTATCAACAAAGAGACATATCTTGCTCCTCTGCAATGGCACCATTGTCCTAGTCTGCAGGAGGAACATTCTGCACACACTGGCTGTTGGTCAGTACGGAGTGCATGCATCAAGTGAATTCTTGCTTATGAGAGAGCTGGCAGAAAACCAGTGGGTGACCATGTGTAGAAAGGCACAATGCCCTGATTGTCTCCCTGGCAGATGCTGAACTTGACAAGATGATATACACTCTTACAGCACAGTATCAGAAGTAAACCCTAAGGCATAGTATAGTAAAGCTACAAAGAAGTCAAAATAAGGGTCACTAAGAGAAATGCACCAGCTTCAGAGTTTGAGGGTTTGGAGACACATATTGATTGAATATTTTCAATCATAGTTACTGTGAGGCTGGAGGGAAACAGGACCCTCTAAAAGGGAACTACGATGCTCCATTGCCTCAACCACGCAGTGTGACTGCCTCTCGTAAAGAATGGTCTTCACATTGTATCGGTGACAGTGGTGCTCTGGGTTCCTGCCTCCTGTCCCTCTTTTGTCACCCCCCTGCACTCCTCCCTTTGCCCACCCCTCCCCTCTCCTCTCAGCTGACACTAGGCCTGAGCCACCATGACCAATCTCATGCCACCCGCCCCACTTCTACCTGACAATGGCATTGCCTGCTCATTCCTTCCTACCTCTCTCCACTCCATATGCAGTTCACCATCAAAACTTACTCATACTGGCTATTGCTGTCTCTCTCTCTGCAAACCACTGTACATGCCATGCTTAATTCAACTTTGAAATGTAATATATGTATCTATTGCTTCCTTTGTATTGTCGTTCCCTACATCCTTTGATGTGGAATCTGTAAATAAGCAGTCCCTGCTCAAAGGTACTTGTAATCCTAGAGTTTACTAAATAAAAAAACCAAAACATGTAGTATAAGCATACATGCAGAAAAAGAACATAAAGTGTTACGTCACAAGATGACTACTAGGATGAACTGGGCAGTGCTGGGATTAGACAGGGACTTAGCTGGGACCCTGGGAAAAAAATTGTCAGAAGTTCTGAATATGTGCAGAAGGAAATACAGGAATTCTGAATTAGGAGTGAAGCCCTCAACGTATAACCTGATGTATCATGATCCTTGGATCTGTACAGTGAGTATAACTTAACATATATATAATAAAGTATGGGGTGGTGAGTGTAACGAGAAGTTTACACACATCCTAGGGGTTGGATGCTACATAAACCCCGAGAGCAAAGCTCAAAGGGTTTGTGCAAGCATCTAACCCGGAGAGTGTGTGTAAACTTCGAGTTTACACACACACCACCCCATATTTTATTTTATATAATTGCTGGGTCTCCCCTTTTTGGCCCTAGAAAGGGTGGTGGTAAATGGCTGTCACTCCACAGAGGGAAGAGTGACCAGTGGGGTACCACAGGGATCAGTGCTGGGACCGGTCCTATTCAACATCTTCATCAGTGACATGGCGCAGGACCTAGAAGGCAGAATTTCACTGTTCGCTGATGACACAAAGCTCTGTAACAGAGTAGACACACCAGAGGATGTAGACAGAATGAGAAGCGACCTGCAGAAACTTGAAGAATGGTCAGGGGTTTGGCAGTTGAAATTCAATGCAAAGAAGTGCAAGATAATGCATATAGGGCACAAAAACCCTGGCACAATATATCAGTTGGGGGGTGAGGATATAGCATGCACCAAGCAGGAAAGGGATCTTGGGGTTATCATCTCTGATGACCTCAAGGTAGGGAAACAGTGTGACAAGGCAGCAGGTAAAGCAAATAGGATGCTGGGATGTATAGGCAGGGGCATTACCAGCAGGAAACGGGAGGTCATACTTCCACTATACAAGACACTAGTGAGGTTCCACCTGGAGTACAGTGTACAGTTCTGGAGACCATACCTACGTAAGGACTTAGACAGGGTAGAGAAGGTTCAGAGGAGGGCAACAAAGATGGTGCATGGATTGCATCACAAGTCCTATGAAGACAGGTTGAAGGAACTGAACATGTACTCCCTGGAGGAGAGGAGGAGAGAGGGATATGATAGAGACATACAAGTATCTTACAGGAGGAACAGGGTGCAGGAAAACACAATTTTAAGCGAAAAAGATGTTCCAGGACTAGAGGGCATGGGATGAAGTTGGAGGGAGGACGATTCAGAGGAAACATGAGAAAGAATTTCTTCACAGAACGGGTGGTGGACAAGTGGAACACCCTACCAGAGGAAGTGGTGGGGCTGAAACAATCATGGGATTTAAGAATGCATGGGATAGACATAAAGGAATTCTGGAGGTCAGAGGTAAGGTGCAACAAACTTCTTGGAAAACAAACTGAACTTACAAGCTCAAATGGGCAGACTCGGTGGGCCATAGGCCCTTATCTGCCGACACTGTCTGTGTATCTATGTAAGGGGAGAACTTGTGAAACCACTGACTACTCTTTTTAACAAATCATGGGAGGATGTGTGGTACCTGAGGACTGGAGGAAGACAAATGTGATTTCCCTTCACAAAAGTGGGACCAATACATAGGCAGGAAACTACAGATCTGTCAGTTTTACCTATGTGGTAGGGAAAGTGATGGAATCACTTCTGAAGGAAAGAATTGTTGAGCACCTAGAGGCCAGTGGGGCACAGGACCCAAGGCAGCATGGGTTCACAGTGGGAAGGTCATGTCAGATGAATCTAATTGATTTCTTTGACTGGGTGGCCAAAGTAGTACACCAGGGAGGGGCTGTGGACATGGTCTACCTAGACTTTAGCAAGGCATTTGACACAGTCCCACACGAAAGATTAATTGTCAAATTAACCAGCCTGGGATTGTGTCCCAGCGTAGTAGCCTGGGTAAAACATTGGCTGGACAACAGGACACAGTTAATGTAAATGGAGTCCACTCTGAAGAAAGAGGGGTTATTAGTGGGGTACCACAGGGTTCAGTACTGGGTCCAGTCCTTTTTGATGTCTTTATAAATGACATTGCAGAGAGACTGGAAGGAAAAGTATGCCTCTTTGCAGACGACACAATGATCTGCAACAGGGCTGATACACAAGGAGGTGTGGAAAGGATGAGAAGGGACTTGGCAAGGTTGGAGGAATGGTCAGAAGTATGGTAGCTTGGATTCAATGCAAAGAAGTGCACAATAATGAACCTGAGAAACAAAAACCCAGGGGAAGATTACACAATGGGGGGGGGTAGTAACAACAACAAAAATGGAAAGGGACCTAGGGGTAATCATATCAGATGACCTTAAGGTTAGCAAGCAATGTGAGAAGGCAGTAGGGAGGGCTGGGGGTATACTGGGATGTATAGGGAGAGGCATCACCAGCAGAAAACAGGAAGTTGTTATCCCTCTGTACAGACAGTTGGTGAGACCTCATCTGGAGTACTGCGTCCAGTTCTGGAGACCCCGTCTCTGCAAGGAGATAGACAGGAAAAAGGCAGTCCAGAGGAGGGCAACTAAAATGATGCAGGGTCTGCAAGAGAAGCCATATGAGGGGAGACTAAAGGAGCCCAATATGTATACCATTGAGGAAAGGAGGGAGAGGAGGGACATGGTAGAAACTTTTAAGTACCTCAGTGGAATCAACAAAGTCCGAGAGGGTAGCCTCTTTCAGAAAAAGCAATGTGCAAGAACAAGGGGACACAATACAAAGATGGGGGGGGGTGGTGGCTCAGGGGCAATGTGAGGAAATATTTTTTCACAGAGGGGTGGTGGACACATAGAACAGTGTCCCTGAGGAGGTTGTGGGGTCTAAAACTGTGGGAGAATTCAAGAATACATGGGACAGACATAAGGCAATTCTTGTGGGGGGTAAGAAGAAATAGGCTGTTTGTTAACTAGGATCTGCAGCTTATCCTATAGGTAGGAAAACAGGCAGACTAGGTGGGCCAAGCGGTCCTTATCTGCTGTCAAAGTGTATGTTTCTATGGCCGGATGTACGATTGCAGAGCTACAGAGCACCAAAATGCACAAATTACACATTTTTGTGCATTCTTTACTCGCACCTACAGGTTGCATGGTTTGTGCGACCAGTCTGAAACCTTCAGGGGAAGATGCAGCCCGCGTCCCCTATGTGCCTTTCAAAGTTTTCATGAAAAAACATTAAACGGTTCAAAAATTATTAAAAAACAAGTTTCCCATTATAGTCAATGGGAAAAGTTAACAAAATAAGTGAAAGTGTCGCAAATGCAGTTTTTAGTGTTGCAAATTACCCTTGTAATGTCACAAATGAGACACCTTGTTTTCAGTTGGTGGTCACAGAAATGCTTGGCATTTACATTTGGGACCCTCTAGGGACACAATTCTTGTTGTGTTCACTTAGTCGAGCCCTGCGGATGCTAGCCATGTCTTTTTTTTTTGGGGGGGGGATAAAACACCCCAGAAATATGTTTTTTAAAGTTTTGTAAAAAAGTAGTGTCACAAAGTAGTGTTGCATATGTGACACTTTCATGATTTCATTTGTGAAAGTGTCGTGATTTGCGAAAGTACTTTGCAATACTACGGCCAAAACAATAGGGAATTTTGGCCACCCTGCTGCAAAAGAACGGTTTGGTCTTTTGGGCTGAAATTTGGAAGGAAGAAAGCCAATATCCCACAGATGTGCCTTTCGGTGGTTTGGTGACAAAATATTAGAGGGCTGCAAAGTTACAGCACTCCAAATTTGACAATTTTTCCCATAGGCTAACATTACGGTGTCTGCAGCGCTTTTCGACGCCCATATCTTGAAAACGGTTCAAGATATGGACTTTTTGTTGGAAGAATGCTTAGTCCCCCACTAGGGGGCTAAGTACAAAACTAGCCTGGAAAGTTATGAATAATATGAGATTTTTAAATGTTTTCTACGTCATACGGTTCCTGAGATACAAGGAATTTAATATTCCAAGTGCTGATTTTCTGCTCTGAGGGCCATTATTATGCATACATTCTTTGTATTCATTGTGCTTTTGAATGCACCTTTTTTGGAAAAAGGGGTGTGCATTTGCGTTATGGTTACCATTAGCATTTCCGCCTGCATTCCCGTTACCGTTTGTGTTAGCATTTCCGTTTATGGCACTGTGTGCATTACCCTTTGCGTTTGCGTTACTGTTACCATTACTGTTTACATTTCTGTTTCTGTTTCCGTTGCTGTTTTTGTTTGCATTTATGTTTGTGTCACCGTGTATGTTACCCTTTGCATTTGCGTTACTTGCATTACTGTTACCACTTGCATTTCTGTTGCTGTTTTTGTTTGCACTTACTTTTGCTTCACCATGTGCATTACCATTTGTACCTGTGTACATGCTTTCATTTGTCTTTATGTTTGCGTTTGTGTTTCCTTTGGCATCATCGTTGGTGTTACTGTAAACGTTTGCATTTCCAATTGCATTACCGTGATCATGTGCTTTACCATTTGCGTTTGTGTATGCACTTGCATTTGCATTTATGTTTGCATTAGTGTTTCCTTTGGTGTCATCATTGGTGTTACCGTAACCATTTGCATTTCCAATCGCATTACCTTTACCATTTGAGTGTTCGATACCATTTGCGCTTGCATTTCCGTTGGCCATAGCGTTTGCATTTTTGGTAGCATTTCTGTTGTCGAGTGCGTTACTATTTCCTTCTGCGGCGTCACCATTACCGTTTGCATTTCTGTTTGCGTTTGCATTACCGTTTGCATTTTCATTACCGTTTTGTTACTGTTTGCATTTCCGTTAGCATTTGTGTTATCGTTTTCATTACCGTTTGTGTTTCTGTTGCCGTTAGCATTTGCCTTACCATTTCTGTTTTCATTTACATTTGCACTTGCGTTTCTCTTACTGTTTGCATTGTCATTTCCGTTTTGCATCACTGTGTGTTACTGTTTGCGTTTGCATTACCATTACTATTTTCTTTACCTCACTGTTTCCATCACTGTTTGCACTAATGTTACTGTTTGTCTTTTTGCATTTGTGTAGTGCACTGCAAAACATTATGTTTGTGCTATTTTTCTGCACTGTTTTCCATGGTGCATAGTGCAGTCAGTGTGTGGTTGATTGGTCTGAACCTTGGCACATAGAAATACCTTTGCTCAAGGAACATGCCAGTTTTTGTTTGGTGAAAAAAACTTTATTTTGTTCCAGAGTTATTGCCATTTGAAGTTGGCCCACTTTGCAGTTACTGACTTTTCGGCTGCCAGGTCTGCCATTTTAGTGCATTTTCAGCTGCGATTTCTGTCATTTTGTGGTGGAAGACTTCTTAAAGGTGCAGAAATGTAAAAATTGAATATCTCTGGAATGGTTTGTTCTTTTCACATGAAATTTGGAGGTTGTTGAATGGATGTCCTGGAGATGTGACTTATGCTGTTCACATGTCTGAAAAATAATTCACTGAAATTATCTTCAGGGGTGAATTTGCATCTTTGTCCTAGCTTTGCTGGCAAATGAAATCTTCAGAACATCTCTACTGTGGGCTGGGTAAGTACTGAACCTATTGACTCTGCAGCTGTTTCATCTTGGGAGGTCTGCTGCCCCTATGTTATCACGGTGCTTTCCTGTGCTCTGACCTTCCCAGGGAATAGAGAATACCTCCCCTTACCCTCCCCAAGACTTCTGTAGTAACTGCAGTTGAGGCCTAGGCTCATCCCTGCCAGCCTTTAATAGACAGATGCTTCCTCCCCCCTGAAGCACTGAAAGTCCTCGTGCATATGGAAATGATACATGTATTAAAATCTCCACATCATCTGCTCCCTGTTTATGAGCCCTCCAGATTTTGCTAAGATGTCTTAGGTGATGGCTGCTGGTTCTTCAGTATGTCCCTGCCCACTGTGTGTCTAGGCACAACCTGTGGTGCTGTACACAGTTATCCCTATGCTCAGTGAAACAAAAGAGCTAAGCCTCCCCATGGACCTCCATGCTGCCCCTTCTGATCTGACCTCAGTACCAGGGCAGCTGAGGGAAGCACACTGACTGGTCCCTGTCTTTCCTAGCAGAGGACTTTGTGATAGCATTATTTAGATTAGCTGAGCAGGGTATTCACTTCCCTCTTACCATGGCATCCCACAGCAGATACTTGAGGCCTTGGGAGAATGACTGAAGTTAACTCAAAAAAGGGCATTGTCTATGGGGGTGACTGAGGTGCTTTATTCTTGTGTAATGAAGGGTACAATGATTACATATTTGTTATTCTATGACTTCTAACAGCCTCCTACATCCTTAATCCTTGCTCAGTGACTTCTCTCCATGTGCAATCAGTGCTGATCCATGACACTTTCTTACTTATATAAGCTAACCTTACTCCCTCACCCGCCCACTTAACACAAACTCTTCAATTTCCATTCTCCTCCATGTCCTAGGCACCTGAGCTATGTGATTCTTTCTAACTGGGCAATATAGGCCTCACTGTTAGCTCTTTATGTGAGGTTGTGCATGGATCCTGGGGGAGTTTGTGGGTTGTGCTGCACAGTTTGAACTCTGACTCATTACCATGTGGTTAAAATGGACTGCTTTCTCTACCTATTGCATGCTTTGGCTCTCCTGCATGTGAATCCCCATTGTAGGGTTGTTCTAGGGATAATGTTATAACTTACATTAACAACATCCCACTGTTTATTGGGGACAGCTGGATTTGTGTCTCTTCAGTCTTGGGTGATGGCTGACATCTGGGCACCTATGCTTCAGTTTGAGAAACTTTTTTTTTAAATATAAATATTTTTATTAAGTTTAAAAAGGAAATAGACAACTCACATTAAGAAATATCAGCCAACCACTACATCCAACTTGAGCACATATATCAAGGTTTGAAAATATACAAAACTTGAGAAACAGTCTGAGCATTCTGAAAGAACTCATCTTTTACATCTCTACCTACAGCTTAAACCAGTAACCTCAAGTCACCAATCCCAAAATAGGAATACTGGCAACATCTTATGCATTCTCCATCTTTATATATATTAGAGGCAAAACACTCTGTTTAATGCATCAGTTAGGGTTGTTCCACAGCAAAAAAAGCTAGGAAATTTGGGGTTAGGGTTGAAAGCCCCCCCTTGGACCCCCCAGCCCACCCCCCAACCAGCGTCGGGGTGTGCGTTGGGGTCATCGGCCCTAACTCTCACCCCATCACATGTGTAAAGAAGCTGAGGTATAGGAGAATGGGGTGAGAGTTAGGACCGATGATCCCAACGCACACCCCGATGCCGGTTGGGGGGTGGGCTCGGGGGTCCAACAGGGGCTTTCAACCCTAACCCCGAATTTCCTAGCTATTTTTTGCTGTGGAACAAACCTAACCGATGCATTAAGTGGATTTTTTTGCCTCTAATTTGCCTTCTTTTTGAGAATGAGGATGATAAATAATGAAAGGAACGCAGTGGCGGCAGCACCGGGCCTTCCTGCCACATGATGTCTTGTTACACAGTAACAGGAATTGCAAAGCAAATGCAAGTGGCAACAGTAATGCACATGGCAAAGCAAACTTAAATGGCAAAGCAAATGTTAATAGAAACACAAGCGTAAAGTGACGCCGAACCAAACAGTTACGTAAACAGGGACATCAAACAGAAGTGCATACTGAACACAACTGGTAACACACACATTCACGGTACCACAATTGTAAACACAAATGGTAACAGTAACACCAACAATAACACCCAAGTAAACAGAAACGCAAGCACGTGCAAAAACGCAAACCGTAATGCACACACTCACGGAACCACAGTTGTAAATGCAAATGGTTATGGTAACAGCAACAATAAAGCCAATAAAAACAGAAATGCAAGCACATATGAAAATGCAAACTGTTACACATAAGGTCATGGTACCGCAATAGTAAACGTAAATAGTAACAGTAACAGCAACAATAAAGACAACAGAAACAGAAATGCAAGTGCATATGAAAACGCAAACCGTTATGCATATGGTGGTGCAGATGGGAATGATTATTCGGATGGTAACAGAAGTGCAACTGGAAATGCTAGCTGTCACAGTAACAAAAGGGCACACCCTTCTTTTCCCCAAAAACTGTATTGAAAAACTAAATGAAAACAAAGAATGTATGCATTATAATTGACTTCAGAGCAGAAAAGTACGACTTGGAATACTAAATTGCTTATATCTCAGGAACCGTATGACGTAGGAAAAAAATAAAAATTTTGTATGAATCATTACTTTCCTGGCTAGTTTTTTGCTTAGCCCCCCAGTTGGGGGGCTAAGCATTTTTTTGACAAAAAGTCTGTATCTCGCACCGATTCTGAGATACGGGCCCTGAAAGATGCGATGGATGCCATAATGTTATCCTATGGGACAAATTGTCAACTTCAGAATGCTGTCATTTTGCCATCCTGTAATAGTTTTGACCAATCCACTGAAAGGCACATCTGTTGGATGTTGCCTTTCTTCCTTCCAAATTTCAAGTAAAAAGACCAAACCATTTCTGAGATATTCAATGTCAAAGATTGGCAAAATTTTCCTATATATTCCATTATAAGAAATCTGGCCATCTTGTCCCTATTTTGTGATCAAAGATCACAATCAAAGAATCTCACAATCAAAGAATTTGCAGGGTCACAAACAAAGAATAAAAAATTTAATCATTCAAAAAACAAAAGCAATTGCAGTAAACCACCACCATGGTTCAACAAAACGAAGCCCCCTGAGTAAAACCCATCCTCATTTGATGTCCTAGGACACCCCTTGGGTAAGAAAATTGAATTTTAAATTGGGCCATCTTGTCCCTCGCTCACGATGCAAGATCGCGGTCAAAGAATCTCACGATCAAAGAATTTGCAGCCTCATGATCAAAGAGTTTGCAAGCTCATGAACAAAGAACTAAAAATGTAATAAATCAAAAAACTGGAGGAATTGCAGTAAACCACTACCATGGTTTGACAGAATGAAGCCCCCTGAGTAAAACCCACCCTCATTTGACTTCCTAGGGCACCCATGGCCTAAGAAAACTGATTTTTAAATTCTGCCATCTTGTCCCTCACTCACGATGCAAGATCGCGATTAAAGAATCTCATGATCAAAGAATTTTCAGCCTCATGATCAAAGAATTTGCAGGCTCACGATCAAAGAATACAAAAAGGGTGAAATGTGATTTATTCACTGATTTGAACCAAACCAATGGCATGGTTCAACAGAACAGACCCTCCTGAGCAAAACAAATCCTCATTTGTGTCCCTAGCCCACCTCTGGGCTGAGATATTAGTGTTTTAGGTCACGAAGCAAGATTGCGATCAAAGAATCTAACGATCAAAGAATTTGCAGGCTCGCGATTAAAGATCGTTAGCGAGCCACAAATTAAGATTTTAAAAGCTTATAACTGTATTTTTTGACCAATTTGGATGGAACCAAAGCCATGGCTTGATAAATCAGGGTCACCTGAGTAAAACCCATTGAAGTTTTACTTCAGAAGTGACCCCTGAGACGAGATATTTGTGTTTGTGTGATTGGAAAACTGAAAACAAGATGGTTGACCTCGTGGTCAAAGAATATTGAAAATTCCTCGGGAACAAAGATTCTTGAACCGCGAGGCTACAAATTCTTTGATCGCCAGGAGAGACCAGATGGCCAGAACCCCCATTCTTTGATCGCAAGATATACATATAAATTTTCCCATTGACTTATAATGGGAATTTAAAAATGCCATAACTTTTGAATGCCTTAATATTTTTTTACCAAACAAAAAGCGGCATGTTCAGCCACCAAAGCTCTTTCAAACAAGTCATCTTTCAGAGTGGCACATCACATGACGGCTGTGCAGGACCACATTAAGAATGCCAAAAGGTGCCTTCAAAAATGGATAATTTTGCATTTTGCAGCGCTTTTGTACACGAAGACCAGCACTCCTACACAAACGCAATATGGCAAATCAAGAGATCTAGTGTGCCCCAATGAGTGTAATAAATTTCAGGAAAATCCATTGAATAGGTCCAAAGTTATTAATGTCCAAACTTTTGACTTTAGTATGTAAGTGGCCGATCAACCCTAACTATAGTGGCGCGCCACTATAATATATATATATATATAGATGAGTAAACCTATCAGGAAGAGAACCTGACACCCTGTGATGTGGGTTATAAAACACTTTAGCTACCCTTGATCTATTGCATTACCCCAGAATTAAACCATATTAAACATCCTATGAAATCACCCCCATGTGAGAAAGCCAAGGAGACCATGCAGCTTGGAATCTAGCAAATGTATTTCTTTTCCAAAACACATTTCTTGGTAGGAGGCTGTTCTGGATACGACCTGCTGCCAATGAGTAGAGAATGGAAGGCTGGCTGATCTCCAGTGGAGTAGAAAAAACGTTTGGCCTCCAATGCCACTGTATAAGGGAATATCTTCTATCATAAAGCCTGCAAATCTAGCAAAAGCAGATCCCCCAAGATCCAAAATTGAGGGGCGTGGGGTAGAGGATTACTTAAAATATCTTCTAAAGTTGTAATAATAACTGACCAACAATTCCTTAATAGCTCACACTTCCAAAGTATGTGATATAAAGTTCCAGGTTCCTTCTCACATCTCCAGCACACATTGGAGGTAACTAGACCCATATTAAACAGTCTTTCTGGCATCCTATACTATCTACTTAGAACCTTTTTTTGGATAAGTTGCAGCTTCAGGTTCAGAGAGGATTAGTGTGCCTCAATCCAACAGAGGGACCAACTATCCACCTCTAATGAATCCTGCAATTCAGCTGCCCGTTTTAGCCAGTGAGTCTCCCAGTTCGGTAGAGATACTTCTTGCAGGAGTTTATATATAACACTCTTATGACCTTTGGGATGTTGAAACCATTTCAATAAATATTTGATTAAATCTGTGTGTATTAACTTATATTCTTTTGCAAGCCATAGAGACAAAGCATGGCGCAACTGAAAATACCTCCAGAGGTCTTGAGCAGGTAACTTATATATTCATTTTGCAAGTGGTTAAAGGACTTGAGCAATCCAGACTCTAACTCAAAAAGATCTCCCACCACCCAGATCCCTTGTGAGACCCAGGTAGCCCAGTATATCTGGGGGTAACTTATTTGGATCCTAGGCTTATTCCAAACAGGTTTGTAGGGTCCCAAATAATTAGGTTTTCAGTGGAGCATGTTTAATACTTTTCTCCAGTTCTGTCTCTTGAATAGAATAGAATAGGTGACGTGAGTTGATCTGAGTCAGGAGAGGAGTCTGACAAGACTGTGGCCAAGGGTATGTCCCCCAAAATAGCTTGTTCTATGTTGAGCCGCAAAGGACTATTCATAGGAGACAGGTGTAGCTATTGTAAGGTTTGTTTGAGGCTGTGTTCAGCATGATATGCCCAGAGCCAAGGCATATTCTAATCTCCCTTTGATCCTGGTACTCGTAATACTTTTCCTGTCAAAATGGGGAATTTTACCTTCCCCCCAAAAAACTGGAGAATGGCCTGTTGATTTTAACCCATAGATCAGGAGGTATGGGTATGCTAAGTTGCTTAAATAAAAGAATAACGTTGTAAAGGCCACCAATTGTATTGCAGCAATCCTACCTGGAAGAGCCAAATAGAGTTTTTCCTATCTATTTCACTCTATAGCCATAACAGCCAACAGATCCTGAATATTTCTGTGGCACGTGTCCTGCAGTTTATAGGAAATAAACATACACAGATACCTAATACCCTCTGGAGATCATTTCAAGTGGGGGAAGAGAATACATGCCCATTGGGGGGGTTCAGTAGTAGAGGGGCAATATCTCTGTTTCAGCCTAATTCACCTTCATCCCAGGGATTGCGTTGAAAGAGTCTACAATCTCCCTTGTATTGGGAAAGGAAGTTTCCACCTTAGATAACAAAAGAAATAAATCATCTGCATAAAGTAATGTAGGGAATGATGAAGCCATAATTTTAATGCCATTGATCGCTAGATGCTGCCAGACAGCAGCATTCAATGGTTGCATAGCCAATAAAAATAATATGGGGCTCATAGGACATCCCTGACTAGTTCCCTGAAACACAGAAAAGTGTTCTGAAAGTATCCCATTGGCCAACACTCTAGCCCTCGGGGAAGAGTACAGACTCTGAATCCATGTTTGGAAAACTGGACCAGTGCCTACCACTGACAGAACATGAAAGAGATAGTTCCATTCACTTGAATCAAAAGCTTTTTTGGCATCTATTGCCACTATGGCCACTAAGTCCAGGCCTCTAGTAGCAATCTGTATTAAATCAAGCACTGTGCATAGGTTATCACTGCCCTGCCTGCCCTTCATAAAACTGGATGGCAATTTGTGTATTAATACAGTAGGACTTTTTCTAACCATGATGCCAAAATCTTGGTCAATATTTTACAAATTACATTAAGCAAAGAAATGGGCCTGTAATTCAAGCAAAGAGTGGGATCTTTATTGGGCTTGGGCAAGACAGTGATAGTTGCCTCCTGCATTGGGGGGGCATGTGGCACCAGCTTTCCTTATGGATTGAAAAAGCTCAATGAACTAGGAGGAAAGACCTGACTCGAAGGCTTGATAGAAGTCAATACTAAGGCCATCCGGGCCAGGGACTTTGCCAGGAGTCAACTGACAAATAGCAAGCTGGATCTCTGACAAAGTCAGAGATCCAGCTGGCTTGGCTGCATAGGTAGAGGGATTATGAGCAGGAAGCATGATGTAATCATCCCATTGTACAGGTCCTTGGTCAGACTGCACCTGGAATACTGCATGCAATTCTGGAGGCCCCACCTAAAAAAGGACATTGATCACTTAGAAAGGATTCAGAGAAGGGCTACTAAGATGGTGCAGGGTCTGCACCAAGAACAGTATGAAATGAGACTCAGTGAATTAAACTTATACTCACTAGACCAAAGAAGAAATAGGGGGAACATGATAGAAACATTCAAATACATAAAGAGAATCAACACAGCCCAGACAGGAAACTTATTCCAGGAAAATGAAACAACACATACAAGGGGGCACCTAATGGGAGGCAGATTTAGAACCAATATAAGGAAATACTTTTTCACAGAGAGGGAAAACTATGGAACAGCCTGCCCGCAGAGGTGGTAGCACTGAAGACAGTAAGGGAATTCAAACTAGCATGGGACAGGCAATGCAGGCACCTGAAGGGGTAGAAAAACAAGAGGGGGGATAGAAATTTTGGGGCAGACTAGATGGATCATGCGGTCCCCATCTGCCGGCTACATCTTATGTTGTTATGTTCTTATAAAGTGATATCCTCTTCTAGGGCTTGAGGTAATTCCGGATTTAGGTGAGGCAAAGTAATTTTACTAAAAAAAGAGGCATAGTCCTCCTGAGATGGAGAGATTGAAGAAGTATATAGAGATCAGTAATATGCCTGAAACAGGCCTACAATTTGCTGGGGATCTGAAATTAAATGGTCACCAATGTGCTTCAGGTAAGGGATTTGGGTTTCCATGGTTTTCTGCTTTAAGCGATAAGCCAACAGTTTGGCAGCCTTATCACCTGACTCCCAGTAGGACTGTTGCAAAAAAACAAGGCTCTTGATGCTTGTTGATGATGAATGGTATTTAACCAATATTTAAGAGCCAGAGCCTCCTGTAGCTGAGCGTCCCAGTGCTGGGATTGTGTATATATGACCTCTTCCAACATTTTGATACATTTGGCGAGGTTAGAAATTTCCTGCCTCCTGAGTTTATTCACTTTGGAAGCATAAGAACTAATGTGGCCTCTAACAAAGGCCTTGAAAGCCTCCCGTAGTGTGAAACCTGAGACTTCAGGGGTAGTATTAGTCTTAAAGCAGAATTCAGTTTCCAACTGTAGCCAACCCCTGAAATCACTGGAACAAAGTAAAGCAGGGTTAAAGTGTCAACTGAGAGATTTAGCAAAACTATTCCTCGGCACCCAGACCATGCTCACTGGGGCATGGTTTAAGATAATAATAGGATGCATGGCCACATCAACCGGGTCTAAAAAAATTATGGAACTACATAGAAATAAATCTATTCTGCTACAGATCTGAAACCTTTTGGAGCAGAACGTATAGTCCTGAGTCTCTGGATGAAGGAGTCTCCAACAATCTACAAGGTTGAATTCCATACATAAATGATTAAGCACCACTCAAGAGCATTGCTGGGAAGAGCATCCCCTTTCCTGTGGGGTCCTATCTAAAAAAGGGTCTAAAACAAGATTATAATGACCCCCTACAATAATAAAGTTGGGAGGTTGATGCCTGTCTGAGATACCCTGCGCCAATTGTGAGAAAAAATCTTGGGTATCTACAATAAGGGTGTAAATATTAATCAACAAGGTCCAGACTCCATAGATCTTCCCCAGGATAAAAATACAATAACCCTCTTTATCTGAGTAAGTATGGTCCACCTGAAATGGGCAACCCCTTCTAAATAGGACAGAGACCCCTCATTGTTTTGAGGAAAAGGTATTAGAAAAAGCCTGACCCACCCACCATCTTGCTAATTTCGCCGCTTCTTCCTTCAGGAAATGAGTTTCTTAAAGGTGAGTAGTATCACATTTTACAAGACCTTAAATAAGATGACTTTCTTTCGTTCTATGGGGTGGTTTATTCCCTGTATGTTCCACATAATAAGCTTAAGGTTTGCCATTAATGTAAGTATCCAAATACCAAATTAAAGGTATAAAGGAAACATGGCCCTGCACAATCATACCCACGGAACAGGTGTCTGAAGATGTTGTCATATTGTCATTCAACTGAACAATTACATATTTATTAGCCCAACATAAGCCCAGCAATAGCTTACCCAATCAAACTCCCTAGACCAACTGTCTAAGATACAGAGAAAAAGAAAATACTTTAGAAACCACAAAAACATGTCATTTCAAACTAATCCATGAAAAACTAAATCACACCCATAACCTCCAGGAGTGCTCTTGCAGTAGAAATCTGCATTCCCAGAACAAATACCTGAACAAACCACCAAAAAGACATAACCCCACACCCTTATGTCACTAACTACATAGGTATGCACAAAGGATGCTATAAGGGGTACCAGCATCTCCACCAGGTGAAATAAGTGCAGCTCAAGAAGTGGGATCCTATGAGCTGGTGGTGACACCCCACTCATGCTCTCCCACCCCTCAGCTTGCATAGATTTGGGCATACCTGCCCATTGACAATAGTGTCATCTAACCTGGTTGACTAAGTTCCTACTGTCAGTACTGGAACTCAGCCACCATAACTGGCAACAAATACCACAACTGCAGCAGATGGAAACTTTATGTAAACAAATAGTAGAGTTGGAGATATGTGGACTGCCATAAAGACAGCCAGGCTCTCGTTCCCTAGTTTGGTGACACACCCCCAGTACAGAAAGGGAGGCAAGCTTTTTAAACAGTCCCTTATACAACCATTGAAATCTCTAGCTCCCCTTTTCCCCCTCAGTCCGGTGTCCAGGAGCAGGTGAGGTTGTATTATTAGAGTCCATAAAAGAGCAAAACAACATAATAAACATACCCATTCAAGATGGTACCAAGTCCATTACAAACATTGGTCTTGCTGTACCGACTGCTCACTTGCACTAGTTAGGGGTAGGTGATTCTGGTCCAGAAGATCGAGGTTCTATGCTTGTAGTCAGTGCCATAGGTGAAATAGAAGATGTCAGGACCAAGACCAAGTTTTCCAGGGGTAAGGAGGCAAATAACTCCTCCTCAACATAGTCTGCCCATTCCATTCCTGTCACTTGAGGCTCCTCAGGAGAGCGAGTTGGAGACATCCAGAGTGCTTGGGGTCTGGATCCTGTGACCATCCTGGGGGGACTCAAAGTTGAGGGCACCAGTGGAGGTGATGCCTCCAATGTTGATGGAGCAGAGTCACCTACTTGTCCTGATGATGAATGATGAGAGGCATCAGATTAGTGCAAGTCATTTTGCTGTTTTGGCTATTGTAGTGGCCCACCGTCTCCTGGAACAAAGGCAGCAGAGATCTTCTTATGTTTCTGCCTAGTGGAATGGTCCATTTTCACATATGAGAAAGAAAGAGTATCACCCTTGGTACTGGCTGGGATAGTGGTCCCTGTCAGTTTGCCAGAGTTAAGGCTAGATGGAGTACAGCATATTGAAGCTGCAAGGTTTTCTAATAAGGACTTGTTAGTTAAGTGGTGGCCATGATTAGTTCCTACTGGCAATCTGAAGTACCAAAATTTAACTTAAAAAAAATGGTCCCTTAAAGTACTGTATATAGAGCATGCCCCCCGCACTCTACAAACGGTGATGTCACAAAGCAATGTAGCACGGGGACAGAGCTCAGACTACAGTGGTACTAAGAAGTGGAAGGGATCAGCGTGGCTTGGCTCCTAAATAGAGACACAGAAAAATAGAAATTCTATCACCTGTGGACTCTGAGCCTGGTAAGGGATTTTATGCTTCTGGGGGAAGGTACCAAAAAAGTTGCTCCTTAAAATGATTCTTGAAGCAGTGAGTGGCAGACAGAGAGGGCCAATGGCTCCTCCTGAGAATGTTGACCCCTGCTGGCTCCATTTTACTGAACAACTTCTGTCTGCTGAGCTCAGAAGAGCCCAACATTTTGCATTCAATCGGATAGGCTGTGGTGGATCTCACTTTGGATGTGGCCCCTACCCTGCAAGAAAGGAGACTTCAACATAACACTGGAACCCTTCGTAGACAGCTCTACTGAACACCTTTAACCTCACTCAAAGGTTGCCACAGCAATGAAGTTCTTATGGCAGATTTGGCTGTCTTGGGCATATGAAGACTCCTGCACCCTGCATACAGGGACTTCTCCTGTTTCTCTGCTACACATCACTCGTCAACCAGGTTGGACATTTGGCTACACTCCCTCCAAATCTCCCATGCTGCAGTCTCCTCTACCATTGTCCCCTCTACATGTCCAATCACTCTCCAGTATCTATCATGGTGGTCTTGGGTCCTGAGATGCTCAGGTCCTCCTCTTGGCACCTAGATCCAATGCTTCTTCAGGATCCCACTTTCCTGTAATGGGTTAAAGAAGAAGTGAAGGCTTATTTTCAGGAGAATGACACACAGAAGTATCAACTGCCATGACCTGGGAAGCTTTCAAGGTGACAATGAGGGGTAGCATCATTGGCTGTGCCTCCAGGAGGTGTATGGTACAGGAAGTAGAAGTTAAAGACCTGGAAACCCAGCTACAGTCCAATGAATCACTTTAGTAACAAGGTTATCCTCTCTTTCAAAACCACACTCTCCTTGCAGATATCAGGGACATCATGGTGCATCTTAACTCTGTCTCCATACTCGGAAGGCAGAACTGGCTCTTCTGTGTATGAAACATCAATAGTGGGAAGCAGGTGAGAAACCCAGGAAGCTGCTTCCAGTAAGGCCGGATATCAAATAGGGCCTGCGGTGGCACAGTAGGTAGGAAGTTTAGGGCAGACTAGGTAGGCCAAGAGGTCTTTATCTGCCGACAACGTCTATGTTTCTATGCTCTCCTATTTCCTCAGAAAGAAGCAGGTCAAACTTCACATCCTGGCCCACAGAGATGCCACTCTTCAAGTACATATAAAGCCTACGGGTATTATAAAAAGGGGTTGAGAAATACTAAATTATGATTGGCCAGTGGCATTCTCACAGGCCTACATTAATGGTTAATTAATATAATTGTATGTCCTAGTTACAAGATCATTGATTTTCTTAGTGATGGCCTACATTTTTAATTAATTCTATTTGTGGAACTGAGAACCACCATGACAGTTACAGCTGGACCTGGCAAAAATGAAAACACACAACCCCCCAAAAAAAAACAACAACATGTAAACCTGTAAAATAAATCTGAAGCAAAACTGAATTTTTCATATTGGAATACAGGCTGCTTTCTGGTAGTGTGGTGTCTATTGTTAACATGCTAACAGTCCCTGTAACACTGCTACGATGTCTCTACATTTGCCAACAAAATAATCTCACATATATATTACATCTTGGAGGAAAAACTTTGTTTATGGCAACTTTGCATTCCTCAGCTGTCTGCAGTGACCTCTGTTTTTCTTTATTTAAAAAATAAAGTTGCTACTTTAATGAAGGTTACTATGGGAACGAAGAGCACACCTCAGTAACAGGCACATAGACAATCACTTGGCTTCCATCGCAATACTGTACACACCTCAGGTTAGTTTAAGCATAAGGCCAATGGCTAAGTGCTTTCACCGCCTGAGAAGTACCATTATCCCAGTACAAAGCACATCCTGGTTTCTTTATTGTTATAATGAAATGGATCCACAAGGATTATGGGGCTTCAAGCATACATGGGATAGACAAAGAGAAAGATTAGGAAATGGGTGGGGAGGAAGGAGTGTTGCCAGAGACCAGTTAGTGTCTGCGGAGACAGACTAGCCAGGGACCATCTTGGCAGGGGGCTGGGCCAAGCGGTCTTTTTCTGCAAACAAATGCTATGTTTCTATTAGTGAATAATTTGTTTTTAGTCCTAAGGCTACTAACAGAATTAGAACATATAGGAATTCTGGACTGATATATCAGTCTACGGCACACCGAGGGTTCAAAAAAAGGTTCACAATGGAAATAAGTAACAATTTAAAAATTTAAAAAAAAAAAGAAAGAAAAAAGTAGTACTGTTGAGCCATTGAGATTTTGCTGTTTGTCCAGAAGATGGCAGATGCTACATTTTTATGTTTGCTTGCACGCATGTGCAAGAAACATAGTGCTATCATCTGAGTTTTTGGAGGTGTGGCACCCTGTCTTCCAATTCAGTCAGTGTGTTTACAGGTGTGGCCACAGTTCACCAATGAACGCTGCAGCTGTCTATGACAGCAGTTGAAAAATGCAGTGCCATACAGTTCAAAGGGAGCACTCCACTTCAGTGAACAGCGATAAGAGACTGCTGATTAGCATATTGCTGGCAATCCCGCGTCATACGTCTCTGCTTTCTCTTCCTGCAATGTACGCCACACTGGGAGCCCACCCCAGAGTGGCAACAATCCTCATTGCCAACGGGGGTGCCCAATCCCCTGTCTGCTCCACACCCCTGCCTCCCCAACAGTTTTCCAGGTGCCATGTTGGGAGCCCACCCCAGCGTGGGTAAGAATTCTCATGGCCGGCAAGTTCCAACCCCCAGTTGGCTCCATGAAACCCTAAAAGCTTCCAGGTGCCACACTCGGAGCCCACACCAGCATGGCAAAAATTGTTATGGCCAAGGGGGGTGCCCAATCCACCGTCAGCTCCAGACCCCCCCAAACAGCCTTCCAGCTGCCACGCTGGGAACCCACCCCAGCGTGGCAAACGTGCCACATCGTCTTCCTAAAAAAAATAAACTGTAAACAAAAAAATGTTCCCTCGGTGGTCTCTCTGCCCACCTGCAACCACCCTCTGAGCACTCTGCCTCCCCACCCCACCTCACCCCATACTTACCTCCGAGTCTCACAAGTATGATCTTCGTGGACTCGCACACACGCTCGCACTCTTCAAAGCCGACCACAACTGAGGAAATGCTGGTAAGCTGTATAATGTAATAAATAGGGTTTTTTTCAACTTTGATGCATATCTCAGGCATTTTTTGGAATATTGGCACCAAATTTTCAACATGGGGTTTTTGAGACCCCTCCTCATTAATTCTTGAACTGTCATGGTATTAATCAGGTCTGAAGGGTGATTTGCGGTCATTGCATGAAATCACCTTTCAAGACTGATTAACCAAACAACAGTGCTAGTGTTCATAAGATAGTCTCTCAAAAAGCCTATGTTTCAAATTTGGTGAAAAAATTCCTAAAAATGACTGTTTTACGAGCATGCTTTGTGCAGTTCCTATGCATGCTCGTAAGTTCACAAATTTTTAGTATCTGCTCTCCAGATTTTCAACATTGCCATTTTACCACACCTCCTTACGAGCAGTACAGCTGTCATTTTTTACATTTCGTCCAAAATATGTTTCCGCTCATGTAGCGCACAATGGTGCAGTAGGTGTGTGAAATCAATGTATTGGACACATTAAGAAAATCACAGTGACATTGTTCATGAGCAGAGGTCTTAAAATGGCTATGTTGAAAATTTGGTGAAACAATTCCTAAAAATGACTGTTTTACGAGCGTGCGTTGCGTAGTTCCTATGCACGCTCATAAGTTCGCAAATTTTTAATATTTGCACTCCAGATTTTCAACATTGCCATTTTACCACACCTCCTTATGAACAGTACAGCTGTCATTTTTCATGTCACCCAAAATGTGTTTCTGCACATGTAGCACACAATTGTGCGGTCGGTGTGTGAAAGCAATGTTTGGGACAGATTCAGAAAATCACAGTGACACTGTTCATGAGCAGAGGTCTTAAAATGGGTATCTTGAAAATTTGGTGACAAAAGTCCATAAAATGACTGTGTTACGAGTGAGTATTGCGCAGTTTCCACGCACCTTCATAAGTTCATGAATTTGTAATATTTTCAGTTCAAATTTTCACCAGTGGCATTTTTCCACACTTCCTCATGAACAGTACAGCTGTCATTTTTCACAACATGGCCGAAATGTGTTTTCACACTTTCAGTGCAGAAATGCGTGGTCGCTGTGGGAAAGCACTGTTTGGGACAGATAAAGAAAATCACAGTGACACTGTTCATGATTGGAGGTCCCAAAATGCCTGTGTTGACAAGCTGCTGTAAAAAAATCCCCAGACTAATTACATTACAGGTGTGCATTGCACGGTTTCTACGCATGCTCGTGACTTCACCAGTTTTTTTAATATTTTCACTGCAGATTTTCAACATTGCCATTTTTTACACCTCCCCATGAACAGTACAGCTGTCATTTTTCACATCCTGTTCGGAATGTGTTTTTGCACCTGTGGTGCCAAATGCCGTAGTCACTGTGCAAAAGCAGCTTTCAGCTAACAAACTGATATTGCCATTGTTCATGAGGTGGGGGGGTCACAAAAAAAAAATGTTGAAAATTTGGAGTGAAAATACCAACAAATGCCTGAGGCATTAGGGTTTCTGACCATAATGCCCCACCCTGTAGAGAATGATAGGCAACAGGGCTGTGACTTGGGATTGTCACCTGCAATGCTCATACCATTCCACCCCCACCCACACCCTGTAGCCAGTGAGATGCATCGAGGTGTGCCTTGGACTCTTCGGTCCCAAAGTTCACCCCATTCTCCTATACCGCACCCATCTCACTGTATTTCCTGATGGAAAGGTGTTTGCATAAGGGCCAAAGACCCCAAGGCACACCGTGACACTTGTCGGTGTCTGCAGGGTAGGATGTGGTGAAATGGCATGGCCGTTATGACTGATGACCCAAAGGCACACTCCAATGCCTGTCACTACCTGCAGGGTGGTGATGGGGTTGGCTTCAGTTCAGTACTTCACTGCCATTCCTATTATGCAGCTCAGTAACTCCTACACTACCAATGCCAATGCCAGCAAGCAAACATTTGGCATTGACAAATGCTTGTTATTTTAAATACAAGTTAGAAAATTGAGGTATACTGATACAGCTGTGCCTGCCTGATGTAAACGGGTCAGTGAGGTTGTAAATATTTTTTCAGAGCTCTTGTGCTGGGACATCATCACTGGATTCTGAGCTCCCTGGCCAGTCAGGTTCCTGAATTTTTCAATGCCCATTTTATGAAAATTAATATGCTGTCCCCCAACATCAGCAGTTGAAACAGCAAAGTAAGTCCTACTGACAGTTTACAAAAGGGCAAGAATTAGCATTCATTGGGCTTCCGTTCTTCCATTCTTAAAGTAATGCAACATTTTATAAACAATGGACATATTGTTATATACCATATTTTGAACATAGCAGCAGTATCATCAGGGGCGTGAAAAGCTTTAGCTATTCACAAAAACATGTTAAGGAACTTGGGTGTTGTAATTGGATGGGCTTGTTTGCGCAAGAGCATGCATAGAGCTTCAGTGCCCTCTCATGGGCAAATACAATGCCCCTTTCATCACCAAATTTAATTTCCTCAACCATGCCATAGTGAGAAATAATATAAACGTATTCTCCACAGTACTGTGTGTCGGTATTCTCCATAATACTGTGAGTCAGTATTCTCCACAGTACTGTGCCAAGAGGAGCAATACCCAGGCCCATCATCACCTACATCCTCCAGTTCTTGGTGAAAGAGTTGTTCCTAAAGCTGGCATGGAAAAAGAGTCCTCTGGTGTGTAGAATGATCCAACTCTTACTCTGTCAAGATTTCTTGCCGGTCACTGTGCAATGAAAAACATTCACTGACCTCCATGTGGCTCTCTGGCAGGCAGGCAGGCATCAGAAATGGATTTAAAGGTCTGACACAGTTTGTAATACAAAGAAATGACCAAAATACCATACATTTCAGTCCACTAGGGAGACCTGGGTATTTGTAGCAAGCCACTGGCCTGATACTGCACCTAAGACTACAACTCCCAGAAGACACTGGAAGAATCAAAACAATAGAAACGCACTGTTCTGGAATGGGGGTGGGGTCACTTTGGCCATGGCCCTACCACTCTCATAAGTGGCCCTATCAGTTTTTGCAGTCATGTTACTTTATTCCTAGGGGAGAATTTACCCCTTACAGTCTTGGCCCTATCACGTTTCAGACCATTCCACCACCAATGCATGCACATGCTAATGCTCTTACCAGCAACAAAGCCTCAACACCAGCTTCACTTCTGGCAATCAGCTGGCTTCAGAGGAAACTGTTTGTAACAGTAGATGGGGCACTGAAGAAGCCTGACAACAACAAAACCTAAGAAAGAGCAATCTGAGATGAAGGCAGATGGGCATGCAACACTCTAGGAGAACTCACCTCCAAGACACCACACACTGGACATTGCAGCAGGGAGAGCCAACTGGTATCAGAGTCCTCAACCTCCTCCAGCCCCAAACCACAAGACTATCTGAGACTCTTCTGGAGCAGGACTTGGCCAGGCAGCAACAACTGACCTCACCCAAGACTCAATGCATCATCGCACCTCTTTCCTAGGCTTACCCCGCAGCTTAGAGCTCAGGGATAGAGACAGAAAATGAAGACGCTCCACCCCCAAAATGCATTGATGCCTGAAAGGATTTCTTGCCTGAGTGGAGGGCATGTAGGCTTTTATTCTCCTTTTCTTTATCAGTCAGTTGTGTCCAGAACTTGATATTGTTTGCAGGTGTCAAATGTACAACATGCTGTGGTGTCATGTTGGCTAAGGTTCATGGCCATGTGACTGGTCCCTAGGAATTGGATAGATGATTATCTAGGCCACTAAGTACAGTGCAGTCACATAGGACCAACCACAGACACTCCCACATTGTTTGTCTTTGAACCATATGCTATTTTGGGAGAAGTGATGTTTTATTCCTTTCCCTTCCCGAAGACAATGAACTCCAGTACAGGGCAACAGTCTGAATCACAACACAAACATGGTCACTATTTGGAACACATGGGGCACCTGTTCAACAGAAAAGGTAATACTGTACAATCATTTTCTGAGTAGGCAGTACCATCTCCCTAACATGAAGGCAATTGGGGACATTCAAACATCAGTCTGTTAAAGTTCCACCTCACCTGCAGTCCCCCTGCTCTGTACCCTCCCCATCCCCCCTTTCCCTATGGACCCTGTAGGGAATTGTTCCCTGTGATAGAAGGCCAAGAGTGTTGCTTAACAAACTCAGCATTCTTGGCCCTGTAACAGAGGGAACTATTCTAACAAGCATGGATATTGCAGCCTTATACACTAATATCTCCCACAATAATGGAATATCTGCATGCAGACTGTGCTGACAGAAGCAGCTACTCAGTTGATCCCAAGTAATACTCACACATAACAACTTTTCATTTAGAAAGAACACATATCTGCTAACCATGGGCACAACAATGAGCACAAGAATGGCACCTCAGTATGTCAACATTTTTACTTGTCCATGTGTGACATAAAACCCTTAATATATTTGCAATACATTGAGTATCTGTTCCTTTCCTCTAGTGCCAGTGAGCAGGACCTCATGCAGTTCCACCTTAAATTCAATTCATTCCACCTTACTGTTAAAGTTAAAGTTAAACTCAGTTACTTGTCTACACAGGTTAGCTTTCCTGATGCCAATGTCATCATAAAAGGTGGGACAATACAGATATCCATTTACTACATACCCCTTAACCGATTCAACTTCTTGAACAATAAGAGCTTCTACCACATAGGAGACACAAACAGACATATCAGCACCTTAGAGAAGCCTTTGAAAATTGAGGATAGCACCAAAAGATCATTGAAAACCAGATCTGCAAGGAAACAAGAATACCTAGAAATAATTTAATGGAATTCTTTGCAATAAACTACATTATGGCACCAGTTAGGGTGGCTCAATGCCAAAAAAGTCAGGAAATGGGGTGTTAGGGTTTCCAACCGCAACTCCTCACCCCCACCCTTCAGGCAGTAAGAGGAAAAAACATTATGGTTTCACCACTTTTGTGTCTTCACAAATCAGGCATGGGTTGTGCCTTGGGGTTTTCAACCCTAACGCTTACCCGATTCAATCATTAAAAAGAGCTGAGATGAGTACAGTATTTGAGAATGGGGTGAGAGCTGCTGCCTGCAGGGTGGGGGTGGAGAGTTAGGGTTGGAAACCCCAACACCATATTTCCTGACTTTTTTGGCATTAAGCCACCCTAACTAGTGCCTTAACATAGTTGTTTGCAGAGAATTTACTTTCATTTTGGCATAGTGGAATCCTATCCTCATTCACGCAGGACCCTTAGGGACCTGCAGAATTATCCTTGTCTGCAGAGGTTTACTCATGTTTTTATGCCCCCTGTCAATCACTGTCAATGATTGCATACTGTACTGTATACAGTACATGCTCATTCACAGCTCAGTCAGTTGCCAGCTATGGTGGTGAAAGAAGGATAGTGCTGGTTGCGGTTGGGGGTCAGGATGGGGGAGCAGGGTGGTAGGTCACAACCTGACAGGGTGGGGGGCTTGGGGTCCACTAGACTACCAGGGACATGTTAATGTGCATTTCTTGGGATGGGGATCGGGGACGGACCACTAGACTACCAGGGACATTATAAAATCATAAATAACGGGATGTCAATCGGCATCAAGGATGGACCACTAGACTACCAGGGCAATTTTATAAAATAAAGAACGTGACTTTGATCGGCAATTGGAGAGGGGGGAAGGACCACTAGACTACAAGGTAAATTTTATAAAATAAAGAATGGGCAGTCATTGACGATCAGGGAGGGGGTAGGGGCCAGTAGACTACCAGAGACATTTTATTACATAAATAATGGGACGGGGATCAGCTATTGGGGATAGAGGATAAAGGAAGGAACACTAGACTGCCAGGGCATTTGCTTAAGTGCTGTATATATGGATGGTGATTGGAGAACGAGGGCGAGTGAGGGATCACTGGACTACCATGGATGTGTTTTATTATATGGTGATGGTAATCAGAGAACGGGGAGGGAGGGAGGGACCACTGGACTACTAGGGCAGTTTTTCTTTATACAGGGATGGCAATACAGGAAAAATATGAATTGAACAGTGTTTTTTTTTTTTTTACTGAAAACCACCAATTAAACACAGAATTAACACAGACCCACACTAGCAGAAGCAACATTTACAGGTACTATTGTTAAGTGATGATCATAAGAAGTACACAACACAGACAACATATTCGACAAACTTAAATATTAAAAAAAACATAGACCCAACTCCACTAGGAAACTATTTCACTCCACCTTTAAGAACAATACTGATTTCCAGAATTTAAATTTTATACTTTTCCCTGTACCTTATGACAAAATAGCAGACAACCGAAATACTGACACTGAGCCACTTCACAGAATTTACTTTAATCCTCTGTGAATGCAGTACTTTAACTACAGCCTGACTCCTTTCACTTTCAATCCCTATTCAACAACATTGAAACTGTTCTGTGCATGCAGTACATTATCTCAAAGACTGACTATGGAGCCAACTCGGAGACCAGGAAAACACATGTTTTCAAAAGTAAATATGTTAAAAACTACAAAACTCCCAAGCATCAACCACCCCAAGAAATCCTTCTCCACCAACCTGCACAAGTATACAAAATATCACATTTTAAAGATCTATAGTTTTTTATCTAGAGCAGAGCAAGAATTCAGAAAACAAAGCACCATTGATATCAATGGGGAAAATTGTATTTTTTCACACTTTAATATCTTTAAAAATACTACGCAAATTTGCATGAGACTTTCAGGGATTGTAGATTCTGCCATGGATAACGATGCCTGAAAATTTCATGTAAATCTGTAAACCCATCTTTCTGCAAGCAGGAAACAAAAAATGAAGTTTAACAAAGACCTCACCAGCCACCCTAACTATAGGGGTGTGGTAATGCCCCTATAAGAGAAGTTTAACATCCAAAATGACCAACATGTGTTATACAGTAATAATTTCGGTTAGCATTTTCAAATACTGCCTCCTAACAACCCATTCATTTATTCATTATTCTTGAAAACTACTGTTGAACAATCGTTTCTGAGTGCACAGTAAGTGTGAGTGTGTAAGAAAATCCACAATTGCTATTCAGCCTGTATATTTTTACATTAGCTGGACTCAGTTTTATCATCTGCCAGCTCCCTTTGACTGACCAACATCTTTCTACGCCAGCATCGATGCTGCATTTACTTGTGTTGCCTTTACTATGTTGCTTGAAGACAAAAGCTTCAAGGTGCAAATACAAACACCATTTTATGAGAAATTTTTGGTGGCAATTGAATGGGGATACGAACTGTGAAACATATTCTACTGTATATTGAACCATACTCATCTTTTACATGGATTATCGTAAGAAAATTTACCAAATGAATGCAGCATATGGCCCATATGATAAAAGAAAATTTGAAAATTACAGTTTTGTTTTTGATTACTGTAGGTTATACCTACCAGTACCCAAAAGATCAAGTTAAATGCATGCCATTACTTACTTTTCTACATCCATCCCTCTGAAAAGCTGAAGTTTGTGCTTGATCTACAATCCATAAGGAAATCTGACATGATCATCCCTTGTGCACAGGGGAACTTAAATTTGTGACCTTGGCAAAACAATAACTAGTTATTAAAGAAGGGAAAGAACAGATGGTGCAAAATAAAGATCACTAGCAGGATCGGGCCTGCTTGTCCTGTCAGCTGTAACAGAATCAAAGCCACCACCACACAATACAATTCTCAAACTAGTTACCATGCGTTCTAAATGGCCATGATTACTACTAGCATGTAATAAGGGACTGAACACAAATAAATGCCTTAGACCATAAATAGATTATATTTAAAACAGCTAGTAATACAGTTTGCAAGGATTTTTAGAACTTATTTGAACTACAAGATACTTTTTTTTTGTTGTAACAATGGACAAATAAAAATAAATTAAGGTTCAACCTGGATAAATGTGCAGTAATGCACTTTGGTAGAACTAACATCATGGCCACCTATGTTTTAAATGGGCAAATCCTGAGAGAGAGAGAGAGAGAGAGAGAGAGATTTTATTTATAAAAATGCCCACTTACAGGGACTCTGGGCACTGTACAGTAAAACGAACAACAGTATATATACAACAATGCAGCTGGGAGCAGATTTAAAATTCATCTATCTATCTATCCCTTTAAAATAAAAATTAATCAATCAGTAAAAGCTTGCTGGAACAAATACATTTCTAAGCCATTTTTAAAGGCTTCTACTGAGGGAGCCTCCTTTAAATAAGCAGGAAAGGAGTTCCACAGTGTAGGTGCCACCACCGAGAATGCCCTGACCCCAGAATGCTGCAAACTAACCCTGGGAACTCCTAGGAGGCCTCCCCTGGCAGAACGGGGTGTCTGGGGCGGATGGTAGGGGATAAGGAGATCTTTCATGCAGGGTCTTGTAGGTCAGGAACCCTACCTTAAGACAATCCTCCACCTGACCGGCAGCCAGTGCAGTCTGCAGAGGACTGGGGTGATATGCTCACACCGTCTCACCCCAGTCAACAGTCTTGCCTCCACATTTTGCACCAGCTGTAGTCTGCAGAGGTTGCCTCCAGATAATCCTAGGCACAGAGCATTACAGTAGTCCAGCATGGAAGTGACAAAAGCATCAAGCATCAGACCATTGTCCAGGATAATGCCCAAATCCTTCACCTGTCTAGATGGGTCACGGGGAACACCCCCAACACTAGACCAGGGGGTAACCCCTCACTCCCCCTTCCTCCCCGATGACTTGGATCCATGACCAGTACCTCTGTCTTGTCTGGGTTAAGTTTAAGCTAGTTCTGAGTCATCCATGACTGAATCTCATCAAGGCAGCTGTTAAATACAGAGGCCGACACCGGGGTATTGGGCGCATAGGACAAGTACAGCTGGGTATCATCTGAATAGCAGTGAAAACTCAGCCTGTACTACCTGATAAGGTCCCCCAATAGCAGTATGTACACCGTGAGCAACAAGGGCAACAAGACCGAACCCTGCTGAACCCCACAGCACAGAGGCTTTGAGTTAGATGAGGCTAACCCCATTGTCACCCTTTGCACTCTACCTGTCAGGTATGACCTGAACCAGTTGATGACATTACCGGACAGACCACACCAGAACTGCAGGTATTCAAGTAGTACCTCATGGTCCACGGTGTCAAATGACACAGAGAGGTCCAGGAGGATCAAGATGGTATGGTCTCTCCTGTCCCTCGCCATCAGGAGATAATTAATCACGCTCACCAGGGCAGTCTTAGAACTATGCACCACACAGAACTCAGACTGGAAAGGCTCATAGGTGGAGGAAGAGGCAAGATGTCTCTTGAGCTGTATGGCCACCACCTTCTCAATAATCTTTCCTAAAAATATGAGTTTTGAGTCTGGCCTGTAGTTGCTGAGGCAGTCCGGATCCAAAGATGGTTTCTTCAGAAGGGATCTAGCCAATGCCTTTTTCAAGGCCAATGGGAAGATCCCACTTCTCAAGGAACTCCAGATGACCTCAGAAACCACAGGTCCAATCAGGTCTAAATATCCAACCAAAAGTCGGGTCAGACCTGGGTCCAGATCACATTGGGTTGGCCGCAGCTTCAAGATTATTTCTGCCACTTCCTCCACCCCAACTAGCTCAAACTCATCCCAGACAGGAGGAGTGTGTTGACACATTACAGGCCAGACCCTGTATCCCCTTCGAGAGGTACTAGAAAAGACCTCATCCCTGATAGAGGACACATTGTCGGTGAAGAACACAGACAGCTCCTCACACCTAGTGCTAGAACCGGCTCCCCCAACACAGAGACAGGTAGGATGTAAAAGCCTGTCTACTGTGTGGAAGAGCTGAGCTGTTCTGTTCCTTGCCGAAGCACTCTCCCTAGACAAATATTTCATCTTCTTATGGGAGATTCCCCCCTGATAGTTGACATAATGTGACTTCAGGGCCAATTTGTCCTCCAGCAGGCCTCATCTCCTCCAGCACCTCTCTAGCCTCTGCCCCTTCATCTTTAAACCCCGGAGATCCTCATCATACCAAGGATGTTTCCAGCGAGTAGACAAGGGATGGACACAAATGGGTGCGATGGAATCAAAGGCTGCAGTAACAGCCCCATTATAGGCTGCCACTGCTTTCTGCACTCCAACCACACAAGCTGCTCCAACACTTGATAGGTCCAGCACTGCCAATAGTCACATAAAGGAAACCCCTCTTAGCGGGCAGTACCAGACCATCTCCACAGGGGTGGGACCATCTAGAGGGGTGCCCCTAAGCATGAACCTCACAGTGCTATGATCTGACAAAAATTCAGGATCAACACCGAGGTCACTCGCATCTAACCCTAAAGAAAAGATCAGATCCAGTGTGTGGCCACCCCAGTGCATAGCTGTTGTTACATTCTGTGTCAGGTCCTCGGCCCCCATGTTCCACAGGAGATCATTCCCAAAACTTGAGAGCCCACCGTCGACCCAGGCATTGAAGTCCCCCAGAATCAACCACCTTGGAGACTCCAACACCAGTCCAGGGATGAGCTCTTCGATCTCCCATAAGAACTTCCTATCTGCACCAGGGGGACCATAGAGCACAAGGTCCCTGAAACCCGCACACACACCACCTTGGTCGGCCACACACTCGAAAGATTGCATATGACCTACAGGTAGCACCATGAGGTTCAGACCAGATTTAAAACAAATGGCCACCCCCCCCGCCCCTGCGACCCACCCTCGGGTTGTGTATCACGGAGTACTCAGCTGGCATCACCACCTCCAAAATGGAGGCGGCATTTTCATCCAGCCAGGTCTCCGAGATACAAGCCAGGTCGACCAATGATCTCAAGTCCACCATTATGGCAGTCTTGTTCCTCATCAACCTGGCATTGCATAACACAACCCGAGCTGGATGAGGTGGGGCAGCTGGACCAGCCAGCTGCTCACAATCCGTTGTTTAGCCCTTGGGTATGAGAACTAAGCAAGGCAACCCCCTCTCAAGTTCGCATTTCACCTCAGAGTGTCTCCTTGGCCTCACCACCTGAATCACAGGCACCCTGGAAGCCATTCATGTACAGCCACCCCCAGATCCCCCGAGCTATTCCCAAGACTCTAAAACTCTGATAGGACTCAGCCGGGAGTGTTAGGAGCTCAAAGGGATGGAGGTAGTCCCCCGAGTAGCTGCGCCTTATGGGTCTCTGTCCCAGACACATTTTCACTACTAAAAACCACAATGCAAAATAAAAGTAACCCCAAAATACCAATCACCCAACCAATATAGTTCTAATCCCCAAATTAATACAAATCCCAAATACCAAACCTTCAACTCCCACCCACCACAAAGCAATTTTGGCTCACTCAATCACACACCTTTCACACCCCAAAAACACACACCCCACTCACACACTCAACTAAATTATACAAATTATTACAATACTACAAAAAATAATTATAAATATGTAAATAATCCTTGGAACAAGACAAAGAACAATTCGCAGGACTAAAATTTATCCTGCACAGTCCAAGTGTAGTCAATATGAAGCATCAAACTTGACCATTGTTTGTACAAGTTCAATTTAGTGAAGCCCACATTTTTTTTTGTCCAACTTAAAACAAATACTGGGGAGCACTCACCTCCACAGCCCAAACAATAGGTATTAAGAGGCTCTCACCCTCTCACACCCCTGATGTTATTGATATATCACTGTACTTGAGAAATTAAGCATATCCAAAATGTCTCCAGTTCTTTAAGTCCAGACTCCGAGACTTTACTCAATGGAATCAGCATCAGCAGCTAACCAAAAAACAGAGACAAACTCACAGTAGGTTTTCACACAGTCCAGGAAACAGTCCACCATGCCCAAAGATCTTCTCTCTACAATCATTCACTACTCACATGGTTCTGACCGGCCCAGTCTCCCGCAACAGTACAGGGACTTCCCCGTGAAAACTGCTGCCCTCTAGCAGCTGCCCCACTGGTTCCCTCTGTTTGACGTAGAACACCCTCCAGTCCCCACCTCTATGGATATCCCTTGGACACCCACAGGAATCAGGCACAGGCCTCACTGGACAATTCTTCAGCTCTTCTTCATGAGGGAGGGATAATACCTGAAACCCCAGTCCCTCTGTGCAGTGCTTCCTCCAGTTCCCTGGACCACCTGCTCTGCTCGATCCTTGTTCCTCCTTCCACCGCAGCATCGTCCACCAGTACCACCGACCAGCTCTCTCATCCTGGCAGCAGCAGCCCCAAGGTCAAAACCATGTATCGCTGTAGATACTGCCCATGTAAGTCATAGTTTCTGGGCACTTAATGAACAGGTAATCTGTTTTCAATTAAAGGTGAAATTTCAGTCTGGAGCCTGTTCAAAACGTCGCTGCACGCTTAGTTCAGTTAATCTAACAAACCAAAATCCACCCCTCTGAGGGTCCTTTATACTAAAAGGAACTAAAATATAAAACATAAACAATTTATGCTAAAGAAACAGTAGAGGAAAGGAATTTAGGTGTCATTATTACTAATGACTTACAATTTAAGAGCCCGGTGTTGTTCAAGTACCTCTACTGTATCAAACATATTAAATGGCATCAGAAAGCATGCAGTATAACCTCATTTATCTGAATGTGCTGGGGGATAATATAATTGTTTGGATAAATGGGGTGTTGTATAAGTGAGGGAACTTTATAATCATCTATTAAGCTGGGAGACACACCACCGTTTTGGATAACTGAGAGTTTTGGATAATTGAGGTTTGGATAACTGGGGATTTACTGTATTACATCTAGAGATGCTAAGGTGATATTACCACTGTACTCACCACTGGTGCAGCCACACCTGGAGTATTGTGTGCAGCTGTGCTCACCAAGTACTATGTCAGAGGTAACTACCCCAGAAAGGGTCCAGAGAAATGCCACCAGATTGATTGCTGGACAAAGGGAATCAAGTTATAAGGACAGGCTGGATAATCTGGAATTGTATACGTTACAGTACAGTAGATTTTTGGGGGAACCTCTGCCTAAAAATTTAGATCCTTGTGTAATCCCTAGGTGGCGCTATCCCAAGGGCTACTACCTCTGCCTGTTTGACTACGGACAGGTTGAGGGGCCTAGGTCCTATGACGGGTGCCTCCACCCATAGGTCAGCATTTGTACTGGTTAGACTAGCTTGGTCACAGCCCTCTGGGACACTGAGACCCCCTTTTATTCCCTCTAGTGGCTCTCACAGTACCCCACGTATACACACTGTTCACTCATATAGATACCACTTACCCTCAAGACTGATTCTGCAACACATCTCTGAGGACCCCCTGTAAAATAAGGTTAAACAGCAAACACAGCAAAATACAATACTGTTTCCATAAGTACCAACACCACAGACAGTATATAGTATACCAACATCAAATCTGATTTATTTAAGGGGCAGTAACACGGGAGGGAGAAATTGGGTTAATTGGTGGCATTAAATCACAGTACTGCGCACAAATACAGGGGCTGAAAAGTCACACTCTGGGTACCCAGGTTGGGGGGGGCTAGCCAGGTCCATTGTCCAGGGTTGGCTGGCAGGTGCAGATGGATAGGGCCCTGTAGAAGAAAATATATGCACAACACTCAATTGTAATCCGGAGACGGATGGCTCAGTCCATGAAGCAGTGAAACAAGAAGAATTCGGTGACACACTTGTGATTAAAAACAGGCTCCTCACAACTTAGATTCAGTCCAAACTGGCTCTCACAAAGGCTGCAGACCGAAACTCAGGGTCTCACACACGCTTCCTGCTCGAAACTATACACCGTAGAAGCACAGAGCTCCTTCTCTCTTCACAGTCACAACTGATCTAATCTTTCCAGTCACAGAGCAGGGCATTTCCTTTAGCTCCACACCATTCTGTTGGCTGGTTTGGCTGTCACTCGCAATAAGACTCCCTCTGTTGGTGGAAAAAGGTGCAAAGGTTAAAACTACATTTCCCAGAGTCACTGCCCATACAATCCCCTTGTGGTTGCCTTAAAATTGAGAGTCCAAGTTCCAATTCATCCACAGGCTCCATTTTAGGGTCTCCCTATCATCCTGATTGGTCCAAGTCAGCTATTCAGGAACAAAATGAAAGAGTTACACTGAAACAGTTCGTGCCGAAATGAAGACAGGTTAGACAAACTACATTTTCTCAGTCACTCTAAATGATTTTCTGGCAAACTGTTATATCTTTCAACAAGGCTCCCTCTGCACATGTAGCAACAACAGAAACTGAGCGAATTGACAGCAGCCTGGGCAGGATTCGAGCATTAAACACACAGTACCCCCATACAAACTAATTAAGTCTGCAAGCAGACAGCTCTTAAAGAGACAGTATGTGGAGGCTCAAATAGCACTCACTTGGAACCACATTTAAACAGATCAGACACTGAACACCACCCAGACTTGGAGCATTCAGGCAAGTTCCTGGAAGACTTTTGGGAACCCTCATTTGCAGGGGGGTTACACTTGACTTATAATGACCTTTGGGATTGCTTGGGCTTTAAACTAAAAAAACAAAATTATAACACAAGAGCTCATAGTTTGCAGCTTAAAAGGGAAAAATGCAATACAGACCGTAGAGCCTGTTGGTTTAACCAGAGGGTAATATCTGCCTGTAATAACCTACTGCATGAAGTGATAGGATGTTAGGATATGGAGTCCTTTAAGAACAAATTGGATCATGTTTATGAAAGGGTCTCTACCAGACATTCCATTGTGTAAAGGGGTGAGCATCACATGGGCCACTTGGCTTTCTATGCGCTTTCTTTTTTTATGAGTTCTATGAAAATTCAAAACACATTTAAAGGTGTTGCTTATTCACCCAAACCTGTTCTAGGTGTTTATACTTATTAACAAGTTGGTTGAAACTGGGTTGGTCTCGAATGGTCATTTATTCCTGGTAGTGCTACATAAGTGATTGAATGAACCGCGGCAGTGCTTAATGCATTAAGGGGAGCTCTGATGACTGTAGCTCTAGTTGCTTTTTGATTTATGTATGAGTCTTTTGCTCAATAAAGTTTTCTTTTTGTGTTGGCCTGGTGGCATAGAGGGCTGAGGCATCATGCCTAACCTCCTGCCACGCTGGTGACCTGTGTTCGCGGTATGAGTGGGTTGCTGGGGGATCAGCTGGGGTGGGAGAGGAACAAGCATTTGGAGGACAGCTCTCCTCTACCTGTGAGGGAGGGAGGGAGGGAAATGTAGATGGGTGTATGTCTGACACCTAACGGTGGCTGGGTATCGGAGCGCCAGATCCCATACACAGTGGCTGGAGGAGGAGCAGTTGGCCGACATGCTGAGGGTGGAAGCATGCACAGCTCAGCCATTTCTGACACTGCACATGCCTTCTCAAGTAGGGGGAAAATTGGAGGACATAAGGTACTGGGCTAGTCAGATGACAGATGACCCCTACAGGCACACCCCCCCAACATCAGCAGGCACCTCCTCGAACTGGATCTGGTATCAGTGGGTTGAGGGATCCCTGCCACCCTGCCATGGAGAGTAAGCCATGGGGGAAGAAGGGAGGCAGCCCTGCACAGTCAGGGGACTGGGCTGGGGGCTCAACATGAAAGTGGGTTGACCAGGACAGAGGATAAACAAAGTATAAAAAAAAGTTTTCTTTTCTAAAACATTTTGTGTGGTTAACTAGTCAATGGCTTCACCTACAGTATGTTACTTTGATCTGCCTTGTGATCACAGTCTGTTGGAGAAGCTGTCACCTTAAATATAAAAAACTCCTCACTGGACAGAACTCTGATGCCTGAGTCTGTGTTACATCAGTTAAAGACAGCAGACTGAGGCTCCAGGTTCAGGACAAGGTGTTTCCGCAACTGCACTGAATTTATGGACATTGCAGAAGAGCTTGTTTATGTGTATTTGATTCTTGCTGGATAGCCACAGGCAGCAATGCAGTACAGCTACTGTCAATCAAATACATAGTTCTGGCACCTCAGAGCATAATGGAAAATGTGCTAAAACACACACCTTAACACAAGTACACTACTGCTCTGCCACGGGGATGCCAAGTTCAACTTGGCTGTCAGTCCTGGATTAGATCAACAATTTTGTTACTTCAGGATGATCCTGTGGAGAAATCAATAAAAATTAATGACAGCTTCAGTGATAACATTAGAAACTGAGAAATGTAATGCATGTTATCATGCACATTATGAAGACTAACAGTATAACTCTTACTCTGAGAACTTTGTCGGCTCGTGTCAAAGTTGTAGCTGCGATCTTCTTGTCAACTAACTTTCAGTACACACTTCAGTTCCTGCTGTTTTTCTGCAAGAAGCAAATAGAAACTCAAGCGTAACATAGAACTCACCAGCCACCCTATTGGTAGCACCACTATAATGTATTCATTAGTAAAGTGTGGTAACTGAATAAATTATGTTTTGAAAAAAAAAATGCATATTTGTGTTGAGATTTGGGAGTCAAATTTTCAATTGGAATTTCTGAAAAGGCATAACTGCGGCATTTACAGTATGTGGCTTAGTTACAACTTATTATAAAATGGGTAAGAGAAAACAAGACCTGTGCTTGCTTGGAAGATGTGATCACATGACCATGTATTATTTTGGCATGGCTCCACAGGTCAGAAATACTTTATTTTCTGAACCTCATTACTCAGTTTTTAAAATAAAAATCAGGGGAACCATGTTGCACTTGCAGTTAGACACTCTAGAGTCTGCTTAACTGTGGAATAAGGGCACTTTTTGGGTGCATAAGACATTCTGTGTTGCCTCTTGCCTCACTTCTCGAGGTGCACCATTATGTAAGCAATAATACCCAACAGGGTGGGTGGTATTGTGCTATACCGGACCGCCCAGGGGCGTAATGAGGCCCGACGCCGCAGGTGGAGGGCCTTATAGCCCCTTGAAGGTCTGGTAGCACAATACCGCCCACCCTGTCGGGAATTATTGCGCTTAGAAAATGGGCACTGTAAAAAAAAAAAGTTTAATAAAAAAAGTGTTAATGAAAAATTAGGATACAGTTAGTTTTGTAATAAAATAGTTCCTCTGCCAGCATTAGAATGATGCTTAGAAGGCACTACTATGTTTACACACACACACACGCACACACACACACACACACACACACACTCACTGACTCAGGGCTAAACTCAAAATGCTGTACTTCTTTTTCTTTCTATCTGTGTTATAAAGATTCATCCCTGCAATCTCTGGACAATGTCTGTTTCCTTTCTGCATGACTGCTTTTTTTTTTATTTTGTAGCTGTCGGGAGATGCATCTGTTATGCGAGCAACTGACCTTGCGTGATCACGGGACCGACCGTGCATGAGCCTAAGCCCTGAGGTAAATTATTTCTTTAGTTTAGATTTAAAGCAGGAGATTTACTAACTGTGGGGACATTGCGTTATGAAGGAGTCGCTTTGTGCAATTTGTTTAAATGTGCTTCATAGTATGACATGAAAAGAATTGACGGCTTCGTCTTCATTCACCGCGGTATTGCACAAGCGCAGTCGGGAGAGTGGTGCCGTTGTAAAAGAACACGGCTTTGTGAAACTATGATTTTATCACTCTTCCCGACCACAAACTATCTGGAGTATGGGCTTTTTTTTGCTGGTACTGAAGTAAGGAGTGTCGGGGGGTAGTAGCTCTCGCTAAGCGAGAAAAAAACGTGGAGGGGATTTGAAATTTCAACTGGTGCTTTCAGCCAATGAGAAAGCAGGCTGGGCACCAGTATATAAGAATACCTGGTGAAGTGGCAGTTGTACTGGTACTTGTTTTTACCTGGGCATCTATTGAAAAATAAATGCCCAGGTTGGAACTGCTTTCGGCCAATCAGAATGGAGAATCCATTCTTACCATTTTCTAACCAACAATAATGCAGACCATGTGATTCCTGATTGCTTAACTGAAACAAGTTGGCACTTTTAGCCCTTCATGTGTTGCAGTGGCAGTGTTCCATGCTGCCATTTCACAGATTGGGAGTTGCATGCTAGCCATGGCATTCCATACTGGGGTCAGGCAGGCCTGAGCATGCTATGGAGATGAGGCACAAGACTACCAGGATGGGAGAGCATGAGTGGGCAGGGATTTGCACACCTCCTGCTGGCAAACACCAGAGCAGCCCTGGTATCAGCTGTGAAAGCAGCCCATGGCCTGCTGTCCTGACTAAAAAATGGTTGCAGTCATGGTCACACCAATTGTCTGGGGGGGGGACTGGGTCAGTGGCAGGGCATGTTGGGGGTTTACTAACCCGACATGAACCTTACCCTTATCTCGATGACCTACAGGGGGCATGCCTCAAGCAGCAAGTGCTAGAACCCACTCGAGAGGGAGCAATCTTAGATCTGGTACTCTCAAATGGAACAGAGAAAGGATCTCAGATCTAGAAGTGGGTAGCCATCTGGAAACAAGTGACCACCAAACAGTGTGGTTCATGATAAACACAGCCGCAGAATCAAGCCATACAAAAGTCAGAGTACTGGACTTTAGGAGGGCTGACTTTGTCAAAATGGGAGAGTGCCTCAGAAAAGCACTAGCAAACAGGCAAGATGGAGTGGGGGAGGAACAATGGGGAAACATCAAAAGTGCCATCACAGAGGCAACAAGCCTTTGTGTGAAACAAATAAACAAATCAAAACAGAAGAAAAGAACACTATGGTTCTCAAAAGAGGTGGTGGAGAAGGTTAGGGAGAAAAAGACAGCATTCAGGAAGTATAAGGAAATCCATACAGAGCAGGACAGAGAAGTGTACCAGTTAAAGCAGAAGGAAGTGGGGAAGGCAGTCAGAATAGCAAAGGCTCAAACAGAGGAAAAGATACCCAACTCGGTTAAGAAGGGGGATAAAACCTTTTATAGGTACATTAGGGAGTGATGAAAGACCAAGGGAGGGATAGTGAGGCTTAATAAAGGGGCAGGACAGTGAAAAAGCAGGGATACTAAACGAATACTTCTGCTCAGTATTCACAAAAGAAGAGGAGGGGGAGGTACCTAATCCAGTCAATAGAAACACTCTGGATAGGGGGTCGATACCAGTCCCTTCGAAGAAGAAAGGGTTCTGAAAGAACTCCTAAAACTGAAGGTTGACAAAGCAATGGGGCCTGATGGGATTCACCCCAGAATCCTAAAAGAACTAAGGGGAGAACTCGCGACACCACTGACTACCCTTTTTAACAAATCATGGGAGGATGGTGTGGTACCTGAGGACTGGAGGAGGGTGGATGTGATTCCCCTTCACAAAAGTGGGAGCAAAGCAGAGGCAGGAAACTACAGATCTGTTATCTTGACCTCAGTGGTAGGGAAAATTATGGAATCACTTCTGAAAGAAAGAATTATTGAGTACCTAGAGGCCAGCGAGGTACAGCATGGATTCACAGTGGGAAGGTAATGTCAGGCGAATCTAATAGATTTCTTTGACTGGGTGACCAAAGTAGTAGACCAGGGAGGGGCTGTGGACACATGGCCTACCTAGACTTTAGCAAGGCATTTGACACAGTTACACACAAAAGATTAATAAACAAATTAGCCAGCCTGGGAGTGGGTCACAGGGTGGTAGCCTGGGTAAAAAATAGGCTGGACAACAGGACACAGAGGGTAATAGTAAATAGGGTCTACTCCAAAGAAAGGGGGGTTACTAGTGGGGTACCATAGGGTTCAGTACTGGGTCTGGTCCTTTTTAATGTCTTTATAAGTGACATTGCAGAGGGACTGGAAGGAAGAGTATGCTTCTTTGCAGATGACACAAATATCTGCAACAGGGTTGATACACAAGGAGGGGTGGAAAGGATGAGAAGGGACTTGGCAAGATTGGAGGAATGGTCAAAAGCATGGCAGCTTAGATTCAAGGCAAAGAAGTTCAAAGTAATGCACCTAGGAAACAAAAAACCAGGGGAAGAGTACACAATGGGGGACGGTATTAAGAAAAACAAAAATGGAAAGGGACCTAGGGCTAGTCATATCAGATGACCTAGCGGTAAGCAAGCAATGTGAGAAGGCAGTAAGGATGACTGTGGGGATATTGGGATGTATACGGAGAGGCATCATCAGTAGAAAACAAGAAGTTGTTATCCCTCTGTACAGACAATTGGTGTGACCCCATCTGGAGTACTGCATGTAGTTCTGGAGACCCTATTTCCTCAAGGATATAGACAGGATGGAGGAAATCCAGAGGAGGGCAACTAAAATGGTGTAGGGTCTGCAACAGAAGCATATGAAGAAAGACTAAAGGAGCTTAATATGTATCCCCTTGAAGAAAGGGGGGGACATGATATAAACTTTCAAGTACCTCAAGGGAATCAACAAAGTCCAATAGGGTAGAATTTTTCAGAAAAAGAGATGTGCAATAACAAGGGGACACAATCTGAAGATAATGGGGGGATGGCTCAGGGGCAATCTGAGGAAGTATTTTTTCACAAAGAGGGTCTTGGATGCATGGAATAGCCTTCCTGAGGAGGTCATGGGGTAAAAAACAGTGGGGGGATTCAAGAATGCATGGGACAGACATAAGGCAGTTCTAGTGGGGGGTAGGAGGAAGTGGGCTATTGGTTAACTAGGAGATGCAGCTTATCCATTAGGTAGGGAAATGGGCAGACTAGGTGGGCCAAGTGGTCCTTATCTGCTGTGAAAGTCTATGCTTCTATATTTCTATCCAAACAAAGGACCAACCACACTCATAGCCAGGTAAAAACCAGACCAATTTTAGGCAAAAAAATGTAGCTTGAAACATTGAAATTCCTCCAGATAAATCCATTTATTTGCACAAACAACTCTCTGGCATGGGTACTGAAGGGGCAGGGACATGGTTGAGGGGGAGAGATGGTGACATCAAATAGGGAGCAGATAGTTGGCAGTAGTGTTCAATGTACAAGTACAGTGGAAAACAGAGTCCTAATATTGTGGGACTCCATAATCAGGGGAATTGAACGGGGGGAAGATGGTGATGGGAGGAGGAGGAGGAGTGCTATCAAGGTAGAGTATATGCCAGGAACGACAGCGCTCAGGGTCATGCACCTAGTGCACTCTCTAGTGAGGAAGCATGAGGGGTGCCCCTCATTGTGATACACATAGGCGCCAAAGATCTGGAGGGGAATAGTGTGAAGGAATTCAAGCTAGGTACAGGGATTTGGCCAGAATTTGTACAACAGAGGGAAACTTTGTCTCCTTCTCAGAGCTCCTGCTGGTGACAAAAGGTACTTTAGAAAGGAAGCAGAATATTAGCGAGTTTAATAATTGGTTGAGGGAATGGTGCCCAACTATGGTGGGGGACAGGGTAGTCACTTGGGATAACAAAGAGTTGTACACTAGAGACAGGCTACACCTGAGTAAGGAGGGTGAGGATATCCTGAAGAATAAATTAGGGGAATTTATAGGTTCTAGGTGGGATTTAAACTAGCAGAGGGGGAGGGCTTGAAATTATGGAGCAGACAGTTAAGCACAGCATGGGAGGGCAAGGGCCTCTCCCCCCAGTAGGAGTAACGGAGAAGTTAGACTTGAACTGGGCCAGGGGTAAGGGGATAGGGAGGACAGAGATGGATAGTGGAAAAGGTTGGAAGGTGGTTGTGCTTCATGCAAGGAGTTTGGGGTATAAGATGCTTGAGTTGCAGGCAATGTTGACTGGGGGGGGGAGGTGATGTGGCAGCAGTCCCAGAGACTTGAGCCAGGCAGTACCATGAATGGGACCTGAAGCTCCCGGGTTATACCACTTATAGGAGAGAGAGGAATTTTGACAAGGGATGGTGGTATAGTTCATTAGGGAAGGGACTGAGTGTAGCAGGGAGGAGGGGGTTGACGGGAATGTGGAAGCGATATGGGTCACCTTAAAAGATACTGAGGGAAAGATGATCAACCTGGGGGTTGTCTACAGGCCTCCAATGCAACTGGAAGACATTGACAATGAACTGGTGGACACCCTTAGAAAACACTGTAGCAGGGGCAGGACTGTGGTAGTGGGGGATTTTAACATGCCGGTGCAGATTGCAGTATTATGGCATCGACATCTGCTAGAGAGCAAAGGCTGCTGGATGCCTTCCAGGATGAATTTCTGACTCAGTTGGTGGGGCAGCCAACCAGAGAGGGAAGCATCTTGGATTTGGTACTAACAGATGGAGACCAGGTTAAGAACTTGCTAGTGAAGAACCCATTGGAGGGGAGTGACCACTCAGCACCGTGGTTCATCCGAGACTTGGGGAATGAGTGAAACCTGACAAGGACTACAGTAGTGAATTTTAGGAGGACAGACCTGGGGGGGATGACTGCCATCCTCAAGGAACATTTAGAAGAAATCAGGACAGGAATGTTGTATGGAAACTCGGTGGGAGATAATGAAGCTGGACCTTCTGGAGGCTACGAATGCATGCACAAAATCCCATCATAAGAAGGCTAGGGCTAGAAAATCTTGTTGGAGGACCAGAGAGGTGCAGGAGGGGGTGAGGGAAAAAAAGATGTCCTTTAGAATGTACAAGTGCTCTCACAGGGGAGACAGAGAACAGTATCACAGGATCTCCAAGGAAGTCAGTAAGGTGGTGAGAGTGGCCAAGATAGCCAAGGAGCTTTGGTTAGCACATGGGATCAGAGAGGGGGAGAATTAATTTTATATATATGTCAGGGAGAGAAGGAAGGTGGGGGACAGATAAACAGGTTGAAAAAGGAGGGGAGTTGGTCAGAGGGGGTGGTAGAGCAGGCTGAAGTACTTAATGAGTGTTTCTGCTCAGTCTTTCCAAGGGAAAGGGATGGACCATTTTCACAGTGGGGGGGCAAGATGGGAGCTGGAGTTGGGGGGCACATAGATGGTGTGATCCAGGTAGGGAGGGGGAGGGGGAAGGAGGCTCTCAAGTGCTTGAGGACTGATACGCCACCAGGCACAGATGGAATCCACTCCATGGTTTTGAAAGAACTGGTGGATGTTCTGGCTACTCCAATGATAGAACTATTCAGTTCCTCCCTCCAATCAGGATGTGTCCCCCTAGACTGGAGGACAGCACATGTTGTGCCACTCCAAAAGAGTGGACCACGGGATGAACTGTGAAATTACAGACCAGTCAGCTTGACGTCCATAGTGGGGAAACTGATGCAGACCATCTTGAAGGAAAGGACGTTGGAGTTCCTGGAGGCCAAAGGCTTTCAACATGAAAACCAACATAGGTTCATCCAGGTGAGATTGTGTCAAACCAACCAAGTTGAATTCTTTGATTTGGTGATGAGATCCCTGGATGGTTGAAGGCCAGTTGATGTCCTTTATCTTAACTTCAGCAAGGCCTTCGACTTGGTCCCATATGGAAGGCTGATATGTAAGCTAAGGACCCTAGGGGTGGGGGGAAAATGGTGCAATGAAGTACAAACTGGATTAGTAACTGGCAGCAGAGGGTGGCGGTAAGGGGAGAGGCCTCAACTCACAGAAGGGTCATACGTGGGGTACCTCAAGTATAGGTGTTGGGCCCAGTCCTGTTCAAAGCTTACATAGCAGACATCAGGGAGGGAGTTAGAAACAAAATAAGCCTGTTTGCAGATGATTCCAAACTGGGGCAGTGGTGGACAGTGAGGCGGGGAGGAGGGCACCCCAGGAAGACTTGGCGAGGCTTGAGATGTTGGCACAAAATTGGCAGCTGGGGTTTAATGCTCGGAAGTGTAGCATACTACATTCGGGTGTTAGGAACCCTGAGTATAACTATCATTCGGGTGGAGAACAGCTGACGATATCCAAGGAGGAAACAAATCAGAAAATTGATAATAGACGCCAGAATGAACAACTTAGAACAGTGCAGGAGAGTGACTGCAAAGGCAAATAAAATGCTTGGGTGTACCGCTAGGGGAATAACAATGAAGAGAAGAGAGGTTGTACTGTCCCTGTGCAATTCCTTAATGAGGCCACACCTGGAGTACTGCGTGCAGTTCTGGCACCCTCACTTAAAGAAGGATGTTACCCTCTTGGAGAGAATCCAGAGAAGAGCAACAAAGATGATCCATGGTCTGGGGGAAATGTCCTATGAAGAGAGACTTAGGGAGCTGAACATGTACTCCCTGGAAGACAGAAGGCAGGGGGGACATGATACAGGCCTTCAGATATTTGAAGGGGATCAACAGGGTAAACATGGAGGGTCTGTTCAAGTTGAAGGGGGAAGGGATTACAAGGGGCCATAGACTAAAACTAGCAGGGGTGAGGTACAGAGGAAAGGTGAGGAAAAATTACTTTACAGAGAGGGTGATGGCACCCTCTACGTGCTTCCAGAGGAGCTGATGAGAACTGACTCAGTGAAAGGATTCAGAAAGGGATGGGACAGGTACATGGGCAAGGTATAGATTGGGGTGGAGTGCACAGTAGGGTGTTCTGGGGTGGGGGTGGGGGCCTAGGGTGCAAGAGATCCAGAAAAAAAGGGGGCATAGCAGCAGAAACTTAATTATGAGCTGCGTCTCGTGCAGATGAGATAAACCTTTAGGCCTAATCTGCAGGCACCTTTGTTTGTATGTATGTATGTATGCTTGCATGTATGTATGTGTCTTTCTTTTGTGCTTGTGAAGTGAAACAGAATACTATTGATGTACTGGGAGTGCAGGTTCTTTTTTAATTTTTTCTAAAGTCTTTAAATTTCTTTCTGTTTCTTCTCTCTATTCCTATACACACACATTCTAAATAACAGGCTGTACATCAGATTTATAACCCAGAACCTCAGTGAATTCTCAAACAACCATAACCTTCAGGCTAATTGTCATAAATGGTTAATATTGCACTTGACATTGGTAGAGAAAATTGAAACTGTGTAACTGTTTTCTCTGACCAAGCTTTCTTACTGTATGAGCCATCTACTGCTTTAAGTGGAAGACAAATATATGCAATGTATAGACTGTGTCACTGGCCATTTTTTGTGGGAAGGTAAACCACCCTGATACATTTGTAAGAAATTGCAAGCACACTGGTGCGGGGAAGGGGGAGTCACCATTGTTCAGGGGATATTTATGGACAAAAAGAGTCCAGCAAGCACTGTGATGGTTACTGTTGACAAAATGACCAGTCACCTCCCCAAGTTAGCATTGAAGGCAAATATGGGGGACACAATGAATGAGTATCCTTCCGGGGATTGCACTACCCCCACACTATGGCTCTACACCACAATTTTGACTACACATAAGGCATGGACTAAATGTCTTCAGTTATGTACAATATTGTATTGCTGGGCCCCACTCCCAGTCCTTATGACCCATCTGTTGCTCAACCCACAAATCAAGACTGTATGAGAAATGATGTGTTAGGAAAAATGGAAAGACAAATGGAAAAGGAGAAGGATCTAGGTGTGATTATAATGGGCTCAGTGAACAACTCAGCACAATGCAGGAAGGCATTTGTAAAGGCCAACAAAATGCTGGGTTGTATTGCCAGTGGTATATCTTTAAGGAGTGGGGAGGTGATCCTGCTGTTGTATAGGCCACACCTGGAGTGCTGCTTGCAGTACTGGTGCCCATACCTGAAGAGGGAAATTATGTTACTGGAGGGTGTGCAGCGCAGGGCAACAAAGATGATCCAGGAACTAAAGGACATACCGTACATGAGCAGGCTGAGGGAGCTGAACATGTACTCAGTGGAGGAGAGGAGAGACAGGGGGGATATGATTGAAACCTTCAAGTACGTGAAGGGAATAAACGAGACAGGCACGGAGGGACTATTCAAGGTAAAGGGGGTAGGGACACTCGAGGTCATGATCTCAGATTTGGGGGAAGGTTCAGGAGGCAAATGAGACAACACTTTTTTAGAGAGAGAGTGGTGTGTGTGTGGGTGGAACACGTTGCCTATGGAAGTGGTACCATGTAGAACAGTGTACTGCTTCAAAAGGGGATGGGATAGGGTAAGAGGGAGGATCAGGGGAGGGAGGGAGGGCAGCCGCAGTACAAGGGTTGCTAGTTGCACACTCGAGCAGACTCGATAGATCATAAGGCCTTTATCTGCTGGCAAATTTGTATGTTCGAAAAGACAACGGATCTGGTATCCAACCAACATAATGGACCTCAAACAGGATCTCCTCACTGTTCCACAGCTATTTTCCATTCCCAAAACACACTGTTGGCATTACCTTCAGATTGGAGCCACTGAAAAAGATCCTTGTGGACAAATCTAACCCAGTGGAGATAGAAACACAGAATCTGACAGCAGATAAGGGCTGGTTAGCCCACCCAGTCTGCCTACTTTTTTTACCTCCATTTTTACTGCAGACCCTACTTAATCTATGGCACTTTCTCCTCCTTCCCATTACTTACCTCTACTATTCCACCTTGCCTTTCCCAGACATTTTTGAACCCCAGCACTGTTTTCACTCCCACTACTTCTGCTGGAACACTGTACTAAGAATCCACCCTCTGTTTCTGTGAATTACTTCCTCACATCTCTCCTGAACCTGCCCCCTCCAGCTTCATAGCATGTCCACTTGTCCTAGAGCACCTTATTTTCTGAAAAGGTAAGTATGTAAGTAACATTTTTATTCACAATCATTGTCGCATGATATGAACATGGTCAAAGCCCAGTTGAGCTGAGGCTCACTTTCAATGGGTACCATAAACAGCAGTTTAGGTTACTAAGTGCATTACAATACAGTACAATGCAAGAGTATCAGTGATTACAGTAGGATCAACAATGGCAGTTTCTGATTACATTTACAAACAATACATAACAATGTAATACATAGGCATCTGTTGTACATAAGTTTGGCTTCAGCTGGGTACAGTAGGATTTACTTCAGCAGTTACAGATAAGGTACAGTAGGACTGATTTCAGCAGTTACAGATTAGCACATGTACTTTAGCTGTTACAGATTAGGTTACAAAAATGCTCCCCTCTTGTACCTTATTTATCCCATGAGGTATTAAAGGTATCTATCATATCCCTACTTCTCCCTCCTCTCTTCCAGAGCATAGATATTGAGATCCTTTAGCCTGTCCTCAAAGGGCTGTTGATGCAGACTCTGCACCATTTTGGTCATTCTCCTCTGAACTGCCTCCACTCCATCTATGTCCTTCCTGAAATGTGGTCTCCAGAACTGGACACAGTATTCAAGGTGCGGATTTACCACTGATCTATAGAGAGGCAACACCATCTCCCACTTTCTGCTGGTGATGCCCCTTTCTATGCACCCCAGCATCCTATTAGCCCTCCTGACTGCCTTGTCACACTGCTTGACCACCTTAAGGTCATCTGATATGATTGCAACTAGGTCTGTTTCCTGTTTGGTCATTGTCGGTAACATTCCACCCATTTTGTACTCTGGCCCAGGGTTTCTGTGCCCCAAGTGCATTGTTTTGCACTTCTTTGCATTAAAATCCAGCTGCAATACACTTGACCACGTCTTCAGTTTTTTTCAGATCTCTGCTTATTTGCTACACTCCCCCCTTCCCAGGAGTGTTCACCCTGTTGCGGATCATGGTGTCATCTGCAAAGAGCCAGACCTTCCCTTCCAGCTCCTCTGCTATGTCACTTATAAAGACATTAAATAGGACTGGTCCTAGCATTAAACCCTGAGGTACCCCTCTGGTCACCCCCCTTTTTCGGAGTGAACTCCATTCATCACAACCCTCTGTCTCCCATCCTCAAACCAATTTCTTACCCAGGTTACCGTCTCATTGCCCACCCCCAAGCTGCCTAGCTTGCTTACTAGTGTCCTATGTGGAATGGTGTTGAAAGCCTTACCGAAATCCAGGTAGGCCACGTCCACCACTCCTCCATAATATAATTCTTTGGTCACCCAGTCAAAGAAATATATCAGATTTGTTTGAGATGACCTCCCCCCCCCCACCATAAATCCATGCTGCCTCAGATCCTGTAGCCTGTTGGATTCAAGATATTAAACAATCCTTTCCTTTAGCAGTGTTTCCATTAAGGCTGGGAGAACTTGGTGAAATTCTGACCCTTATTAAATAAGAACTGGAACACGGTGGAGTTCTGATTTGTTCTGATTAGTTCTTATTATTTATAAATATTTGAAAAACAGTGTGATAAAATGCATAAAAGTGGCCAAAGTCAGTCATATTCAACACAAAGGACAAAAGGAAATCATTCAATGCATGATTTGTATAAAAATTACAGTAAAACTGCTAAATAAAAGTAATAACTGCTAGCTGCTTCATGACTGGGTTGTACTGGTGGCACATCCTGCTCAGGCCCATGATGTGAGTGTGCTGGAGAGAGAGAGAGTTAGACAGATGCAAGCACTATTTTGCCTGCCTGCCTGACCTGTACAGTGTAGACACACTGCACAGCCACACTGAGGCCAAGATTAATCTCTTTATTTGTGATTTCTGTGACTGTGGAGTTTTTCTTTGGCCCCCAGTAGTCTCTTTCTCTCTCTCTCTCTCTCTCTCTCTCTCTCGCTCTCTCTCTCTTTCTCTCTCTTTTTCTCTTCTGGATGGTGGCATTAGTCAAAGATTTATTTTGCCAGCCTGCTCTTGCCCTGTGTACACACACATCCACCCTGGGGCCAAGAATAAACTTTATTTGTGATTTCTGTGACTATAACGTTTCCCTTTGGCCCCAAATAGTCTCTCTTGTTCTTTTTCTCCTCTGGATGGTGGAACAAGTCAAGAATTTATTTTGCCAGCCTGCCCTTGCCCTGTACACACACAACCAGCCACAATGAGACTATGAAAAAACATTAGTTGTGATTTCTGTAACTATGACATTTCCCTTTGGCCCCTAATAGTCTCTCTCTAACTTTCTCCTCTGGCACAAGTCAACAATTTATTTAGCCAGCCTGCCCTTACCCTGGGCTTGTACACAACTCTCCTCTCCCCTCTTTGTGATATTCAATATATGTTCCAAACCCACATAGGATAGGCTACAGGAGTCAAGCAGTTTGTGAGGTACTACTTATCGATGTCAATCTCCACTCTGAGAAGACGAACAGCCGACCCGAGAGTCACCAACTGACCAACCACAGCAGCTGCAGCTCATGCTCAGATCTCCACCACACGTGACTGTGATGTGTGGTCCTCCTAGAAACATAGAAACATAGAATTTAACAGCAGATAAGGACCGCTTGGCCCACCCAGTCTGCCCATTTCCCTACCTAATGGATAAGCTGCAGATCCTAGTTAACCAGCAGCCTACTTATTTCTACCCCCACCCCCTAGAATTGCCTTATGACTGTCCCATGCATGCTTGAATTCAACCACTGTTTCTGACTCCACAACCTCCTCCAGAAAGCTGTTCCATGCATCCACAACCCTCTCTGTGAAAAAATACTTCCTTACATTACCTCTGAGCCCCCCCTCCATCTTCAAATTGTGCCCCCTTGTTCTTGCACCGCTCTTTTTTTGAAAGATGCTACCCCCTTGGACTTTGTTGATTCCCTTGAAGTACTTAAAAGTTTCTATCATATCCCCCCCTCTCCCTCCTTTCCTCGAGGCTATACATATTAAGCTCTTTTAGTTTCTTTTCATATGTCTTCCGGTGCAGACCCTGCACCATTTTAATTACACTCCTCTGGACAGCTTCCATCCTATGTCCTTGCGGAGATTGGGTCTCCAGAACTGCATGCAGTACTCCAGATGGGGTCTCACCAGCTGTCTGTATAGAGGGATAACAACTTCCTGTTTTCTACTGGTGATACTTCTCCCTATGCATCCCAGTATCCTCCCAGCCCTCCTTACTGCCCTCTCACATTGGTTGCCCACCTTTAAGTGATCTGATATGACTACCCTCAGGTCCCTTTCCATTTTTGTTGTTGTTAGTAGCTCCCCCATTGTATACTCTTCCCCTGGGTTTTTGTTTCCCAGGTGCATTACCTGCATGTCTTTGCATTGAATCTCAGCTGCCATACATTTGACCATTCCTCTAACCTTGCCAAGTCCCTTCTCATCCTTTCCACCCCACCTTGTGCATCAACTCTGTTGCAGATCTTTGTGTCATCTGCAAAGAGACATACTTTTCCTTCCAGTCCCTCTGCAATGTCGCTTATAAAGACATTGAAAAGGACCGGTCCTAATACTGAACCCTACGGTACCCCACTAGTAACCCCCCTTTCTTCAGAGTGGACTCCATTTACTATTACCTCTGTGTCCTATTCTCCAGTCAATTCTTTACCCAGGCTATCATCTTGGGGCCAACTCCCAGGCTGGCTAACTTGTATATTAATCTTTTGTGTGGGACTGTGTCAAATGCCTTGCTATAGTCTAGGTAGGCCATGTCCACAGCCCCTCCCTGATCTACTACTTTGGTCACCCAGTCAAAGAAATCTATTAGATTCATCTGGCATGACCTTCCCGTTGTGAATCCATGCTGCCTTGGGTCCTGTGCCCCTCTGGCCTCTAGGTACTCAACAATTCTTTCCTTCAGAAATGATTCCATCATTTTCCTTATCACTGAGGTTAAACTAACAGGTCTGTAGTTTCCTGCTTCTGCCCTGCTCCCACTTTTGTGAAGGGGAATCACATCTGCCCTCCTTCAGTCCTCAGGTACCACCCCATCCTGCCATGATTTGTTAAAGAGGGTAGTCAGTGGTGTCACTAGTTCTACCCTTAGTTCTTTTACAATTCTGGGATGAATCCCATCAGGCCCCATTGCTTTGTCTACCTTCAGTTTTAAGAGTTCTTTCAGAAACCTTTCTTCTTTAAATGGGCTGGTATCAACTTCTGTATCCAGAGTGTTTCTATTGTTTCTTTTAGGTACCTCCCCCTCTTCATTTGTAAATACTGAGCAAAAATATTTGTTTAGTATCTCTGCCTTTTCACAGTCACCCTCTGCCCCCCCTTATTAAGCCTCACTATCCCTCGCTTGGTCTTCCTTCACTCCCTGATGTACCTAAAAAAGGTTTTATCCTCCTTAACTGAGTTGGCTATCCTTTCCTCGATTCGGGCCTTTGCTGTTCTGACTGCCTTCCCAACTTCCTTTTACTTTAACTGATACAATTCTCTGTCCTGCTCCTTCTGTGATTCCTTGTACTTCCTGAATGCTTTCTTTTTCTCTTGAACCTTCACTGTCACCTCCTTTGAGAACCATAGTGATTTCTTACATCGTTTAGTTTTGTTTATTTGCTTCACACAAAGGCTTGTTACCTCTGTGATGGCAGTTTTTATTATTCCTGATTGTTCTTCCACCCCTCCTTGCTGCCTATTTGCTAGTGCATTTCTTAGTCACTCACCCATTTTGGCAAAGTCAGCCCTCCTGAAGTCCAGTACTTTTGCCTTTGTATGACTTGACTCTGTTGCTGTGTTTATTGTGAACCATGCTGTTCGATGGTTGCTAGTTCCCAGATGGCTACTCATTTCTACATCTGTGATCCTCTCTCCATCTCCATTTGAGAGAACCAGGTCTAAGATTGCTCCCTCTCGAGTGGGTTCCAATACTAGTTGTCTAAGGCATGCCCCCTGTAGAGAATCTAGAATAACCCCACTCTTAGAAGTGGCTGTTGCAACTGCACTCCAGTTAACATCTGGCATATTCAGATCACTCATCAGCAATATCTCCCCTTTTTCTGCCATTCTAAGTAGACTTTCTATCATTTCCTTGTCCATTTCCTCCTCCTGAGAGGGGGGTCTGTATACAACCGCTGTGCGGATTGTAGTGCCATTGCCTGTCTCCAAATTGACCCACAGTAATTCTTCTCCTCTCTGCTTACCCTTTTGTTCTGTTTCTTTGATTCCTTCACTTATGTAGAGAGCTACTCCTCCTCCTCCTCCTCCTCTTTTACCCTCCCTGTCCCTCCTGTAGATAGTGTATCCTGGTATGTTTATGTCCTAGTCATGGTTCTGTGTGTACCATGTTTCTGTGACTGCCACGATATCCAGATGTTCCTCCTCCATCAAGACCACTAATTCAGGAAACTTGTTACCCAGACTACGGGCAGTGGTACTCATTGCTCTCCATTTTTTGATGGCTTTACCTTCTGTAGCAGCATCCCCCACTGACCTTTCTGCTTTGGTCTTTTTCTCATTTAGTACCCTGTTTTGTAGGGGAGGACGGGATTTTCCTGTTGCTTATCAGTGCCTCCCCCTTGACTAGTTTAAAAGCTTGCCAATGAAGCATTTAAACCTATTGCCCAAAAGACTTGTTCCCTTCTTGGACAGATGCAGACCATCCTGCCTGTACAGGCTGGTGTCCCTCCAGGTGGAACCCCAGTCCCCAGTGAAGCCAAACCCCTTTGCTCCACACCATTTTTTCAACCATTCATTAAACTGCATGGTGCAAAGTACTCTTGCCTCAACCATGCCACTGACAGGCAACACCTCTGAGAAGAATACTGTGTGTGCTACTTGTCTTAGGCCCCTCCCCAACTCTACAAAGTCCTTCTGCACTGCTCTGATCTCATGATGAGCCAAGTCATTTGTCCCTAGGTAGACAATGACATCCAGCTCAGACTCCCGTGCAACTGTTCTCGTGATCCTAAGGATGTGCTTCCTGTCCCTTCAAGCCATGGCACTCGGCAGGCACCTTACTTCAGTTTTCTCTGCTCCCCCAGTTCTAGCCCCCTAATAATTGAGTACCCCACCAAGAGCTGCTTCCTTTCCCTGTGGTGTCCTCTGCCTCCTTCCTGTGGGCCTCCCTTGTGACAGTTGTCCTCAGCCTCCTTAGTCTCCTCTGTGGATGCATCCATAGGGGAGCTATGCTCCCCCAGAATGGGGTATGGATTGTGGAGTGGTACAACTGACTGGGTATGCCTCTGTTCCACCATCCTCACCCTCCTTGAGCCCACTGTGGTCCAACTGCTGTGCTTTCTTCACAACCTCTGAGGTAGTGGTGGTGGCTCAGTGCTCCCTGGATGAGGGAGGTTCCCTTACTACTGTCCAGTGTGGCCTGAAGACGGGCAACTTCCTCCCTCAGGACAGAGAGTTGTCTGCAGACAGGGAAGCATCTCAGCCTCCAGAAAGACTCCCAGAAGATTGCTGACCCACAGCCATTACATTGCACTACTCCCCACCTGTCTGTCTACCTTCTTGTTTATTATTGTTTTTTGTGTGTGTGAGATTGGTTTGTCATATAGAAATATAGATATTATATAATGTGTGTGCTTATATTGTCAGTGCAGTGTGCTAGAGAGGATAGGACAGTGATATGCACCTTGTCCTCCTGAGGAATGATGTCAGAACCCCAGGTATAACGGAACTATTTCCAGGGGTGGGTGGGGTGAGGGTGGGAAGGGTTTGGGCCTAAACTGTGCCCTCATGAAACAATCAGTTAAAAGCTCTGACCTACCGTTGCGATGAGTGCCTTCCTGTTAGCAAGATGCCCTACACGACAATTTGACAGAGAAAATACCCTGCTAATCAAACAGAGAAAAATCCAAACATCCAAGTCAGACACAGGTAAACCTCCCCAGCCCCAAAAACAGCCTGGTGACTTGTGCTCTGAAAGCAGTCAGCCCCAAAACATGTCAGCTGTGCACAAGGACACAGTAAACATTATTTAGTTCCTCTGGGTTTAAACTCAACAATTGTAACAAAAGTAAAGCAAGGTCCACCTCCCTCTGTTGATTGAAAGACTGCCTTTTCTGATAATTCTAAGTTCCTTATTTCACCTTTCAGTTACAAGTAGCCTCCACCTGAAGAATATTAACTTTCCTAATGAATCTGCTATAAACTAAAGACAATTGTAAATTGTAAGGTTCACCTCCCTCTGTTGTGAGCACAACTAGCTTTCTTGCAAATCCTAAGTCCAGTGTTGCAGCTTCCAGCCAAGGGTAGCTTCACCTGAAGAATACTAGGTTTTCTGATGAGCCTGCTAAAAAAACACTTGCTTATAGTACTGTTGTTATCAGGTCTGTAAGACTCTTCCAAAGCTATTGGCTGGTAAGTAGCTGTGATGTAAGCACTTCCTGATACAGTCTGGCCTGGCCTTTTAAGGCACACAGAGATACACACACACACAAAAAAAAAAGAAAAACAGTTGCCACCCCCTGGGACACTGTCTGGGTCAAATACACAGCCTGTAACCTGCTCTCAATTCAGGACTTATGACAAATTCTTAGCCCAGTGAATAACTCACAGTATTACAAATATTGCAATGCAGTCAATCACTAAATGCAAAAAGTCAATCACTAACTCCAGTCAAGTCAGCTGTGCACAAGGATAGACGCAGTAAACAGTATTCAGTCCCTCTTGGTTTAAACTCTTACTGCACAGAAAATCTTAACAATTGTAATAAAAGTAAAGCAAGGTCCACCTCCCTCTGTTGATTAAAAGACTGCCTTTTCTGATAATTCTAAGTTCCTTATTTCACCCTGTCAGTTAGAAGTAGCGTCTACCTGAAGAATATTAACTTTCCTAATGAATCTGCTACAAACTAAAGACAGTTGTAAATTGTATGGTTCACCTCCCTCTGTTGTAAGCACAACTCGCTTGCTTGCAAATCCTAAGTCCAGTGTTGCAGCTTCCAGCCAGAGGTAGCTTCACCTGAAGAATATTAGGTTTTCCTGCTCCTGGGTTTAGCTCCACACCTCTCCTCAGTCTTTTTTGTTTCACCTAGCACCATCTGTTCATCCTTATCCCTCTCTGTGGGGCACCAAGCATGCAGAAAAAAAAGCTCTGCTTTCCATGGACCTGGAACTTTACTTCTGCAGTGAAATCCGTATTTATCTGGGTCCATGGATTCAGGATTCAATCTGGGGTCCAGATTTTGGACAGAACAGTCCTAGTTTCCATTAATTTACCCACCACCGATGTCAGGCTGACAGGTTTTTAATTGTCTGCCTCTTCTTTCCTACCACTTCTGTGAGAAACCCACTCCCTGATCCAAAGTTGGGCTAAACCCCACAAAACAGTAGCAAGATGCATATATAGCTCCCTGTGGTAGTCTGTTGCCCCTATCAAGTCAGCACATTGGGCCGAGGAAGCTGAGCTCCAATACCCTGTCTTGTTCCTCATCTGGAACAATAATTAGCACCTGCCATATGCCATGCTAAGTTGCAAAAAGCAGATGCATCCAAAGCAAAATCCTTAAGAGATGGTACCAAACACCCAAGTAATGAAGGGTATAAGCCTAATCTCACATGCTAAATTCTGAAGGTGTAGCAGAGAAGGATCCAACCTCACCTACATATTATGGATATGCAGTATTAGCAAGTCATTCAGGGAGAGGTGCAGAAGGACTGTGTCACATTACCAACAGGCCGTGCACCCCCATCAGCTGGGTTACTCCTTATGGAGATGTCTCTGAAATAAGCCATATACCAAACCCCTTCGTACTGTAGTTGAAGAGTCACTCTGGTCATAAGAGGCAAAATACCTGTATCTCTTATTAATAAATCTGAAACACAGAAATATAGAAACTGTCATCAGATTTCTGGTCAAGCCACCATCAAAAGGGCCCTGTAACTCTCTCATGTGGGCTAGCCCATTTTAAAAGTATCTGTGGACAGTGATTTAATAATTCACTCAGCAATTATTAGTGCCAATATTTATTATCACAAGGTTACCCCGATCATAGGGTAGTTTTCTTTTAACTTTTTCTGCTCTGGTCAGTTGTTTTTCTTTACCCTCACTGAGTCAAGTAATTAGGCGGAAAAATGGCAACTGCACCACAGACGATGGTTGGCACCTCAGACGTAGTGGAGATTAAGTAGATGCTTCAAATATTCCTGCTTGACACTCCTGAAATTCTTACTTGGCTTTGGCAGGTCAAGGAAAGAGTGGAAGCTGCAGAGCTCCATAAAGCAGATACAGAGCTATTTTCTGTGAAGGTTGAGTTGGAAATGGCCACTCAGGGAGAGCGTATTTAGTGGCTGAAAAGGGAAGTCGAGTAGCTTAAACAGAAAGTGGGTGACCTTGAGAACCTAGGGAGCCGCAATAATTTAAGGATAGTGGGCATCCCGGAGGGATCAGAAGGAAGGGACACATGCCAGTTCTACAATCCTTAATACAAAAAGCCTGATTGGACTATTACTGGGACTATCCACTCAAAATTGAGTGAGCCCACAGGACACAAGCTCCCCATCCATCTCAAGGGTCCCCCCATGACCTATTTTGGCTTATTTCTTAAGATTCAGTGTAACAAAACACCTACTGAAGCTTGAGAGGGAAAAAGGACCTTTGAAATGGAATTAGCACAGAATTTTCATTTCCCAAGATTTTTCAAAGGAACTGGTGAACAGGAGGAAAGCATTCTACCAAGTAAAAAGAGAGCTGACCCAAAATAATATCTCATACAATATGCGCTACCTGGTGACCCTTAACGTTAACTGGGCAGATCAGTGGCATTCATTTAAATCCCCTCATGAACTAGACCAGTTCCTATATAAAATGATACCTTGAAGGGGAGCTGGCAGAGAGGGGGCGGGGGGACCACCAAAATGGACAGACAGCCCAGCCACTTGACTGGAGGTAACACTGAGCTGATTGGAGTGATGTCTCCCAACACTAAAAATACACCATTGTCAATACAAGCCACTGGACATCCTGCAGAGCAATGGCATATGATGAAGCCAAAATGCCAGAGACAACAAGACAAGGGGAGACAGAAGTTCAGAGATAGCCCCTCATCCAAACATCACAGTAGAAGCAGGAGCAGATCAAGATGTTGCTTGTCACCTGAATGCAACATCCCATCCAGAGAGTCAGAGCCACCAAGCAAAGTTTTGAGAGAACCAAGGTCAGTAACTCTGTGCAAGATGCAGCAACAATACACAGACCATCCAGAGGACATGGAAATAGGACTGACAGCTGATACCCCTCGAACAAGATATCTCCCTAAGACCCAGTTGAGGGAACCTGGTGGAGCAATCAAGAGAGGCACAGACCTCCGTTAAACCGCAGGTACAAAAGACTTTGCTGGACAATGTTAAAGCAGTGACTGTTTAAGAAGAGGCAGCACTAAACACAACAAACCACAGATGAAGATAGAGACTGTGTGAAATTAAGTATCGCCACTTCTTCTTTTTTTTTTTATTCTGTTTAAGCCCACATCTCTCCAGCTCCTGCTGTGGTAATGGAGGGCGATGGAGGCCTGGGAGTGACCATGGGCTGTCATCGTGGAGGTGCCGGGGCCATGGTTTTTCCTGTTTCTCTCCATACCCCACAGGATGTCGCTGACAAGGGTATCACTGCAGGCCTGTGTGCGCCCATGCACGCATATGCCCACTGATGGCAGCAACGTCATCCCTCCCCAGTCTTCCTCCCAACCACACCACCACCTGTGGTCACCAAGGTGGCAGTATTGTGGCAGAGGATGGAACCCTCCCTCCCTGGAGGAGGTGATCATCCTATGGAACACTCAAGCCTCCTCCCTCCGGAGGTCCCCTGAGGACCCAAGCTCGTTCCCAAACCCAGACCACCTTATTCCTCACATGTTGCATCTGAAAACTGACATAATTGGATAATATTTATGTGACTGACTGACTTTCTGTCTGTGAGGAACCCTATTTGCTTGAGCCGCTGTAGTTTATAAAATGCAGCCTGTGGCAAGTGCTTGTTTGTTATGTCTCCTGGCTGTATATTACTGTACATTGTGGTGGGGGGGGGGGGTCTGCATGGGATGGAGATTTATTTCCTCTTTCTTACATTGACAGACAGCAGGTCCTTAATGTATGGGATGTCGCAAGCAAGTGTTATTATTCCCCCCCACTTCCTTCCTCCCTCCGCATGTCCGCTTCATTTAATAACAGTATACCACTAAAGCAAACAGCTCCATGTCTCTCTGTACTGGTGAGAAGCTTTGGGAAGAGCAGTCCCAAGCAGCATCTTGTCACTTAATAGGTGTATGTAATAGTTCCAGTTTCACCCAAGCAACCCTTTAGAGTAGCTTCCTATTTAACTTCCAGACACAATGTCCCCTTAATGGCCTTGATAGTGGCAGTGTAAGTCTGGGGACTTTGAAACCACTGCTAATTATTGGACATATGGCATATCAGATCTAAGACTGTTCCATTATGTTACTTTTTCTTTATGGCTAGACCGCAGTGGCATGGACTGTAGGATATATGTGAACTTGGAAAACTCCCCTTTCGTATGTTGTGTGGAAGGTGCAACCACCAGGAGGAAAGGGATTCGAGCATTATAGGTTCTCCTCCCTGGGATTTGCCACTTGGATGGTTAAAAGTTTATCCATACTTTTTTACATGTATTACAGCACAGTAACTCAACTGAGTTAGGTTACAGGGTGTGCCATAGTTCAAAGTTTGGATTCTCATCTTCTAGCTGTGGAGACACTCTAGGCTGCATTTACTGGCAGGCTGTTAATGTTGTTAACAAGTTTTGCTCTTTAATCTGTACTTTACAGGGACCTATCATTCGAAGCTAGTAGTCACCTATTGGGACCTTGCTGTTATTCCCAACATGATAACATATTCAGAACCATTGTTCATGGCAAGGGTGCAGGTTTTCATATACACTGCGTGCCTCAAGCCAGGGTTTTATTCATACAATGGTTGATCTTAGGATAGTCACATAGAATATAATTGGGGTTAATCACCCCATTAAGAGAAAAAAATGTAAAATTACCTCAGATGTGCCTGCTATTGGGATATAGCCCTCACACAGGAAACACACCTGTTATCAGAAGAGACTGCTATGTTAGCTAGAAGATGGTTTGGTCAGCAATTATCTAGTTGTTACAGCTCAAAAAAGGGGGGGGGGCATCCATTTTACTTAAAAAGGGATCCCAGCTGGTTGTTGATAATACAATTATAGGTGGGTCCTGATCAAGGGAAAGCTACAAAGCAGGGAACTAATTATCAGGAACTTATATGCCCCAAATGAAGATGACACCCACATTTTCCTTCAACTAGCACAACACATTGCTGACCTTGTTATTGAGGATGCCTGCATCATTCTGGCAGGATATTTTAATTTGGTGTGGGACCCATTGTTGGACAGGGATCCTATGGAGCAGGGAACTCCTTCCCATGCTCATGCTAGGGCGGCTGTTCAGTCCCTCTGTCAGGAACTTAGATTGGTTGAAAGTCGGCGACTGTTACATACTACAGCATGGGATTTTACCCACAGATCAGCCAGACATAAGTCTGACAGCTGCCTGGATTATTTTCTCACCAGTGCACGTTCCATGTCAGAGAGCAAAGAGATGATCATACAACCTCCCATCCTATCAAATCACACCCCAGTAGTGCTATCTCTCATTCTTCAGCCTACATGTCTCAAAACCCAGAGATGGAGATTTTTTTTTTAATTTATTTATTGAATTGTTTCACTAGGAAAGGTACACTGAACAATACATTGCTTGTCTCACAGAATATCCTGGGGAAAGGGCTAGAGGGAATATTACAGAATCAAAAACAGTTTATATGGATCACAATGTAGTGCATAGCCATAATACAACATAATTAGGCATACAGAATCAAATATAAATTATGAAGATACACAGTGTAGTACATTGGACAAAATACAACATGAATAGGCATACAGTGAGTAACATATCAGACCAAGACAATAGGGAGCTGAATGTGTTCTAGTTACAGACACTCACTACAAGAACTGTTCTTGACAGAGTACTTGAATTTGGGGAATTTCACATGCACACATACACTCATGTGGGCTAGGATGGTATTTAGAGGCCACTGGTGCTAGGGGGCAAGGAAGTGCAGGTAGTTCTAGGGTGATATAGTTGATAGCAAGGGGGTGGGTAAGGTACCACTATCAACTGCCTTATAGGGTCAGTTAGTGAAAAGCCTAATCCTCTGTTGCTTATATCCTCACATTTTCATGTCTGGCTAAGAGAAGCAATTAAGGAAATTCTTTGTAAACAATAAAGTTCCTGACATGTCTCACTCGGTGTGATGGGATGTGTTTAAAGCATATGTTAAGACTAAAGTTATTAGTTCTGCAGCTCAATAAAATAAGCTTAGAAAACAGGAACTGGCTCAACGTATGACACATTTAAGGGTGGCTGAAGCAAGAGATGTGGGAACTTAAATTGTTGAAATACAAAGTGAATAAAATCCATCACCAGCAGTCAGAAAGAGCCATGTTCTTTCTCAGGCAATGAAGCAATAAGGCAACAAGGCGAAGGTCAGTAAGATGCTGGGGTGCATAGCAAGGGGAATCACCTCAAGGAGTGAGGAGATGATTCTGTCACTGTACAGGGCACTGGTGAGGCCACATTTGGAATACTGTGTGCAGTTCTGGTGCCCCTTCTTAACAAACTCTGGTCAGACCCGATACAGCTGCTCAAAGGTCAAAAGCGATGTAAGCAATATGCAGTGCTTTTGCCACATCAGAGTCAGCCGTATCTAAGATGGTGGTGATAACAGAACTGCATATGTGTGATACTCATGCATGTGCAGTTTGCCCTGGAGTCAGCCATGCCCAAGATGGTGGTGATGACAGACTGTGCACGTGCAATACTCACACGTGCTCAGATTGAGTAGGTGCCACCATCTTGGGCATGACAGCCATCAGTGCCACAGTTGTGTGAAAAAAGTAGTGCACTGGGATGGGGTGTATTTATGCAGCCTGCGGAGGAGAAGGTCTGCATAAACAGCACCAGTGGACATTTGCTAGAGCACTGTGGAAGCACACCGAACAGTGAAGGCATAGTAAGTGCCCTGTTCTTTTCTGTAGTTTAAAGTGCATCTGAGTTAGAAAAAAAATGTTTTTAGAGAATACAGGTACGTCACATGATATGTAAGAAAACTGAATGTGAGTATAACGTCTACTGGCTTGTGCAGGTATGCATTATCAAGTCCCATGAAGCCTTACACGAGCAGGGTCATGAGCTTTGCAATGGAAACAAACAGGTTTTTACACCAGGGCAAAACAGAGTGAAGATACCTCATTAATATTTAAATTAGGGAGATGCAAGAGAGGGAATTATTGTTCATGCTTAAGAACTACACAAGTACACAGAAAATAGGTTGAGAGAACATTCCATTTAAAAACTTTCAAAACACTTAACTTGCCACTGACACACACACACACACATGTAAGCAGTGCTAGAAATAGAAATAATTCACTGGGGTACTCCACCAACTTTGATGTAGGATCACACATACCCATGAGGTGTGTGGGATATGTTTCTTTCATTATATGTTACATGTTTGAAGTTTTTATGCATGTAATATTTATATACAAATATATATATATATATATATATATATATGTGTACATATAGATTGATCTATCTATCTATATCTATCTATCTATCTATCTATCTATCTATCTATCTATCTATCTATCTATTATGGTAGCACGATAATGCTACCATAGTTAGGGTTGAGGAGCCATTTACATGTTAAACCCAAAATTTTCCACCTTAATAACTTTGCAAGCGTTTGATGGATTTGCCTGAAATTTGGAATACACGATCAAGACCCATATGCCTTGGGATCTGTGAAGTCTTGTAGTGGTCAGATACACGGCTGCAGAGTTATTAAGCGTGATCTGCTCGTGCATTTATGCTTTTTCTGGAATTCTATGGTCGCGTCTACAGGTCGCACGGTTTGCGTGACCGGCCCGAAATCTTCAGGGAATGTGCAGCCGGGGTTCCCAATGTGCCTTTCAAAGATTTCGTGAAAAAATATTAAACTGTTCAAAAGTTATGGCAGTCCGAACTTCTGTTTTTTTCCCATAGGATAACATTACGGCGTTCGCCACGCCTTTGAGGGCCCGTATCTCGAAAACGGTGCGAGGTATGGAGTTTTTGTCAAAAAATTATAGCCCCCTATGTATAAAACTAGCCAGGAAAGTGATAATACATATGACTTTTAATTTTTTTTTCTATGTCGTACGGTTACTGAGATATAAGCAATTTACTATTACAACTACTGATTTTTGTGTTCCGAGAGTCATTATTTTGCATACATTCTTTCTACTCACTGTCTTTCTCTATACAGCTTTTGGGGAAAACCAGCCTGTGCACTTATATTACTCTTACCATTACCATTTCTGCTTGTGGTTCCGTACCCGTTTCACTTACCGTTCACATTTTCGCCACCATGTGCGTTACCCTTTGCGTTTTCATTTGCGGTTGTGTTTCCATTGTTTTTAACATTTCTGTCTACAGTACAGTTCCTTTTTCTGTTTTGCTTTGCGTCACCATGAGCATTACGATTTGCATTTGCGGGCACAATGTTACAATGCAACAAGACATCACCCCCGCGCTCCCGCTGCTGCATTACATTCACTATTTCTCATTATCATTCTCAAAAAGAAGGGAAATTAGAGGCAAAAAACTTAATTTAATGCATCAGTTAGGGTTGTTCCACAGCGACAAAAGTGAGGAAACTCGATGTTAGGGTTGAAACCCCCTTTGCACCCCTGCAGCCCACCCCCCAACTGAAATTAGAGTGTGCATTGGGGTCATCGGTCCTAACTGTCACCCCATTCTCCTATTCCTCAGCTTCTTTCCACATGTGATGGGGTGACACTTACGGCCGATGACCCCAATGCGCACCCCGATTGCAGTTGGGGAGGTGGGCTGGAGGGGTGCAAAGGGGGTTTCAACCCTAACATCGAATTTCCTCACTTTTGTCACTGTGGAACAACCCTAACTGATGCATTAAATGGAGTTTTTTGCCTCTAATATAGATATAGATAGATATATATTCATGGCAAAAAACTCTATTTAATGCATCAGTTAGGGTTGTTCCACAGTGACAAAAGTGAGGAAATTTGATGTTAGCATTCCCACCTCCCCTTGCACCCCACCCCACTCCACCAACAGGCATCGGGGTGTGCGTTGGGGTCATCGGTCCTAACTCTCACCCCATCCCATGTGTAAATAAGCTAAGGTGGTGCAGTATAGAAGAATGGGGTGAGAGTTAGGACTGACAACTCCAACACACTCCCCAATGCCTGTTGGTGTGGGCGAGGTGGGGGTGGGGTGCAAGGGGTGGGAACCCTAACATCGAATTTCCTTGCTTTTTACATGGCAGTGAAAAACCTAACTGATGCATATTCATTCCATGAATTTTCCTTCTTTTGAGAATGTGCCCTATAAATAGTGAAGTAACAGTAACACAAATGCAAGCGCAAATGGTAATGCACATGATGATGAAAATGGTAATGGTAATGCAAATGGTAATAGAAATGCAAGAGCAAACATTACTGAAAACAGAAACGCAAGCGCATACGCAAACACAGATTGTAATGCGCACAGTCACAGTAATGCAATTGGAAACACAAGTGCTTATGGTAACACCAACGATGACGCCAAAGGAAACACAAACGGAAATGGAAATACAAACGGAAGCGAGTCTGCAAACGCAAATGGTAATGCAGACGGTGACACAAACATAAAGCGATAAGCGCCAAACAGTAATAGAAATGCAAGCACAAATGGTAATGGAAATAGAAATGCAAATGCAACGACTGAGGAATACAAACCGTAATGCACATGGTCCGATAGCATGATTGGAAATGCAAATGGTAATGGTAACAGCAATGATAGCATAAAAGAAAGGACAAATGCAAATGCATACGGAAGTATATGCATAAGCATAAATGGTAATGCATGGTGATGCAAAATGAAATGCAAACAGAAAGTAGTGAAATGCAAATGGTAACAGTAATGCAAAGCATAACTGCAAATGAAAAGAGCAAAAGTGAAATGCACGGTGGCATGCACAGGAGCATGCCATAAGCAGGTATGGAAGCATGAAGTGGGAACACTAACTATAACAGTAATGGAAGTGCACATCTTGTTTTGCCCAACAGCTGCATAAAAAATCACAGCGAGTACAAAGAATGTATGCATAATAATGGGCCTTGGAGCAGAAAATGAGCACTTGGAATACTAAATTGCTTATACCTCAGGAACAGTACGGCGTAGAACAAAAATTAAAATTTCATATGATTTATAACTTTCCTGGCTAGTTTTGGACCAATGAAAAGTTCATATCTCAAAGCATTTCTGAGATACGGGCCCCGAAAGGCGTGGTGGATGCTGAAATGTTAGTTTATGGGAAAAATCGTCAACTTCAGAGCACCATAACTTTGCATCCCTGCAATATTTTGTCACCAAACTACCAAAAGGCACATCTGTGGGATGTTGACTTTATTCTCTCCAAAGTTCAGTCCAAAAGACCAAACTGTTCTTTTACAGCAGGGTGGCAAAGAATTCCTGTTATTTTGGCCATAGTATGTCGCAAATCATGACACTTTCACAAAAAAAGGCATGAAAGTGTTACAAGTTCGACACTACTTTGCGGCACCACTGATTACAAAAGTGTGAAAAACATATTTCTGGGGTGCTCAACCCCCCAAAAAAGACATGGCTAGCATCCTCAGGGCTCGACTAGGTGATCACAAAAAGAATTGTGTCCCTAGAGGGTCCCAAATTTAAATGCCAAGCATATATGTGACCACTAACTAAAAAAAAAATGGCTGACTCACGACACTACAGGGGTAATTTGCAACACTAAAAACTGCATTTGCGACACTGTCAAACTTTTTGTTAACTTTTCCCATTGACTATAATGGGAAACTTGTTTTTTGAATAACTTTTGAACCGTTTAATATTTTTTCACAAAATATTCGGAAGGCACATTGGGGACCCCAGCCACGTGTTTCCTAAAGTTTTCAGACTGGTTGCACAAACCATGCAACCTGTAGGCATGAGCAAAGAATGCACAAAAAAAGCATAAATGTGCTACGAAATGTCGCTTTATAACTCCGCAACCGTATATCTGACCGGTACGGAACTTGACAGATCCTGAGATCTATGGTGCCACTCCATGCCTGCCACATTTTAAGCAAATCCATCATACAGTGGCAAAGTTATTAAGCTGCAAAATTTCACACTTTAACCTTAAATGGGGTACTCAACCCTTAATATAGTGGCACTACCGTGACACTATAATATATGTATATATATATATATATATATATATATATATATATATACATACACACACAAATAGTGCCACTGTTTAGTTTGAGCTGTAATTTCCTTAGGAGACCTGCTGCAAATAAGTCCAAAGATTTGGGTTGGTTTGGAAACAACTGCACTTAAATATGTCTAACATTAAAAATGGTTTGCCTTAAAACTGCACTACATGCAAAACATGTGAGATTATATCAAACATGATTTGTAAATGCTAGCCAGTATATGCTTTAATAAGATCTGGTAACATTTGTTGCTGAAGAGCAGAGACCCAGTTTGTCAGGTGAAGCAGAGTGAATTATTTACAGTCCCTTAGCCAGACCAGGTGCTGCTTTAGCGGCAATATGTTTCCCGGGACATTGAGAATGGAACATTATAGGTTTCCTGAGTAATACCACCCAACAACAAATACTATTGCCAGGATCTGAAAGTTACTCCAAGTCATCACACTTATAAAGGATGATTTAATCAGTCTGTTGCAATGGGGATCTGTAACTAGAATCCACTCTGGGTAAATACTAGAGGCAAATAAAGTATACAGCTAAGTGTGGATCATTCCTTTCTGTTTAGTGCATCTTATTTTGTTAGGGAGAATAACGTATTGATGTAATAGCATCTTTTTTTTTAAAAATGAGCATTGGAGCAGTACCTCTATTACAAATACCTAGGCACGAAGTATAATAAAATGACAGTTCTCGGTAATTGCAGGGAGATTACTACTTTATGGTAATGTATTTACTGTGAACGTTGTTCTTTTGCAACTACTCTAAATATTATTCAAAGTGTGTTTGGAACAGTCTTTGCATTTTTTCTTAACTGTGCTTTGAAGATTGATAATTGTTTTTGTGAGGTAAGAAACAATGTAACAAAGACAAAAAAGTGAGCGCTACACTGGAAACTGTAGGAAGAGTGCAGACAGGGCAGCCAGCCCAGTGTAAAAAGAAAGCAAAAATGTGTCGCACACCCCAATCAAGAACCAAAGTTCAGAATCCAACGTTGATGCAAAAGTGGAAATTTATTGCAGCAATAGCAAATTAATGTAGAGCAGATAACAAACAAACTAGAGGGAGTAACCAGAACCCCTGTGCTTTGACACCAAGATCTTCCTGAGAGAGCCCCCTCAACCCATCAGATCAGCTGCAGGCATCGCACAGTCTAGCAGACCAAGGTACTGACTACCTACTCCTTTTGTCTGCTTTTAATGCTCTTGTAAATCAGGCAGACTGATTTGTTACAAGCTGCTCTTTTAATCTGATAGATAAGAGACAAGCCTAAGGAAAGTCTTAAACAAAAAATTAGTTGGAATAAAGACAGGGTGAGTCTGGGGGCTTGTTGGCTCCAACAGTCCTATCCTGCTAGATTGATAGATGGTGCACTCACCAAGCTGCCAAGACTACATCCAGAATTAGCTTTTCTTTTCTCAACAGACAATGTAGTCCTTTTTTTTTAACTATTATACTTTATTAGTTTTCAATTTTTTCCAAGGATTTACATCCAAAGAAAAAGGAAAACTGACCATACAACAAGATAAGCCACCACATTATAAAATTATCTTTTGCAGCCGAGGCATGTAAAGGAGATTGTGTCCATATCCAATCTGGCAAGCTGTCATCTGGGTGTAAAAGGTATTACAAAAATGTAGAAATAATAAAATGCCAGTAAAAGATTAAGGTGATACAAAAGGAAACTTATCATAACTATAAAGAATAATATCTACCCTCCCCACCCTATTCCCATCCCCCCTAGACAATGTAGTCCCTTTTGCTTCAATGAATTGATCATCACAATATTACAGTAAGAATAAATAAAGGTGTCAGCAGATGGGGTTCACATGAACCATCTAGTCTGCCCATATAACTATCCCTGTGCATTCTGAGCTCCTGGCTTATTTATATATTTGCTTTTCATGACCAGGTAAGTACACTGTGCAATAACCCTGCCCATTTTCAGGCATGGCCCGGGAGAGTACATAATACAATCATACAGACAGTCATAGGTAGCATACAATCAGTACAAGACAGCAATAAGCAGGTGTCCACACAGGGGCAAGATTAAGCTATACATAAAAGTGAAAAACCATCCACAGAGCTTAAATATGCACATAAAACCATCCATGCAGGGATGGGCAAACAAGTATGGGCAAGCCCTATGATAAACAAGTAGTACAACAAGAAGTAGTAGTCAAGGAAGGAAAAGAAGAAGCAAAAGATCAAGCCAGGTTAGGTGCAGTCACAAGTATCAAGTGCATGAAGATGAGAAAAAAAGTGCAGTTTTGAAGGAGTGAGATAAGAAGCACTTTAGGTGGGGAGGTAAAGAGTTCCAGAATTTGGGAGCAAAATGAGAGAAAACTTGTTTCCCCATTTTGGTCAAGCAATATGGGACAGAGAGTAGCTGGGCATCAGTGGATATCAGAGTGCGGGACTGAAGCAAGGGGGACAGCATCGACCCTATAGAGTCAGGACAAGGATATCTGGTTAAGGAGTCAGTGAAGCATCCCACTGAGTAGAAATGTTGGGAACTAGGTGACAACCAGTGCAAGGCAGAGTAAAGCAAGCAGTGGTGCATTAGGTGAGGTGTTGACAGGGCAAATCTGCAAATGTTGTTATAAGCAGTATCCCATTTGTGAAGGACACTGGCATTGGCATGGGAAAGGAGTGGCAGAGCATAGAGTAGGCTAGGGAGTAGGACTCCTTTAGCAACGGAGATCCTAGCAACCGGAGTTAAGGAGTGACGTATACGATATGAAGCACTAATCTTGATGTTGGCTGATTTACAAACCTCATTTATGTGAGAGGAGAAGCTGAGTACGGGATCAAACATAATCCTCAAATATTTAAAGGAGTCTGTGGAGGAGACTGTTGACCCATTATGGCAAAGTGCTCGAAACTTGGGAGACACGGCAGGAAGTTTCTTAGAGGACCCAAACAGCATGGCCTGGGTCTTTGGTAAATTGAGTATGAGGGAGTTGGAGGAGAACCAGGACTGGAGTTGTAAGAGAGCAGATGACAGGCGATCGTTGATGTCATTGACTGAGCTGGAGGCAGTGTAGAGGACCAGGTCATCAGCATACATAATGGGTTGGCAGTGTGATATTGTAGTGGGAATATCATTGACAAACATGGAGAAGAGCAAAGGCCCTAGGATGGAGCCCTGAGGGACTCCAGAGGAAAGAGGGGAAGGGGAAGAGAGAACCTTGTCAAAGAGGACAGACTGTGACCTGTTGTCAAGGTAGCTGCAGATCCAGGACATTGTGGATCCAGAGGCACCAAAGGCATTGAGTTTATTTAGGAGCAGAGAGTGATTTACAAAATTGAAGGCCTCGGTGAGGTAAATGAACACAGCACCAGTGAGGAGACCTTTGTCCATGCTGGATTTTACCTCACTGGTAAAAAGGATGAGAGCAGTAGTGGTGCTGTGTCCAGAACTGAAACAATGCTGAACAGGGGACTGGAGGTTGAAGTGGAATAAGTGAGCCAATATCTGGTGGTGGATTAATTTCTCAAGACTCTTGTTGAGTATAGGCAGAAGTGCATTGGGGCGATAATTGGACAGGATTTTGGGGTCTCCTTTCTTAAAAACTGGAATTGTCTTAGTGGATTTCCATGCTGAAGGCACCATGCAGGAGCAAATGAATAGGTTAAAAAGACGAGTTACCGGAGTGGCCAGGAGAGGGGTAGCCAGTCTAAGGATCCTGGGTTCAAGCCCATCCAGCCCAGTTCTGCCATGCATGGGAATGCTATTCAGCATCTTTAAGACCTCTGAACGCATGACAGGGGAGAGCATCACAGTGGGAGGTGCCTCATGCACAGCCTAAGTAGACGGAGGAGATTGTGACCCAAGGGATGTGGGAGGAGAGATATTAGGGATATTAGTAAAAATCGCATTGAAAGCATTGGCAATAGTGTTGGGATTATTACAGATCGGGTCATTAATTATTAAGTCATTCGGAATCTGCGACTTAGTGTTACCCATTATCTTTTTAATTTGGGACCAGTACCTTTTGGGGTTGGAGGTTGAGGATTTAAGGAGTTTGCGGTAATAGTTGCTCTTAGCAATGTGTACTTCCTTCTTATAGGTGTTGCACAAGGAGCGGTACGTATCAAGATCAGCTTGATGAGAGGAGGTTTTCGATTTTGACCAAAGTTTGTCACGGCACTTAAAGAGTTTCAGGAGGAGCCACTTCAGCCACTTACTCACTTTCCCTCAGACTCTTCATGTTGAGATTGGGATGTGCTTGCTCTGCAAGGCTAGAAGGGTCATATTGAAATAATCAGTGGCTAGATTGATGTCGGAGGTAGTGAAGATGGGAAACCAGTCAACCTGGCGAAGATCATGAAGGTGACTTATGGGACAGTGAACAGAGAGATAGAGAAACACATATACACAGTAAACAGTGGCAGCACTCTTTTATCTCTCGCTCGCTCTGTAACGGAGGACAGCGTCTCACCAGTGGTCAGCGATTGAGTGGGGTTCAACCAGTGAGCCGGTGGGTGGGTACCCAGAGGTCCATGGGTGGGTGAGTGGGGGCAGGACACATTTCTGCAGCCTCGAAAACCTCATATTTAAGCGGCAGCACAAATCACACACTCCCACTCGCTAAGTCAGCATTTTAAATGGCTGCCAAAATGCTTTGCTGTTCCTTCTAGACAAGAAGACCCGGTGGCAGATCTCCAGAGTCACTCCACAAGACCATGCAAAAAATAGTTACAACATTAGGAATATAAATAATGAAGATTCTTTATTATATACTAAGACATTCTATAGTAGTAGTTTAGCAAATGTGTTCCAAGAGGCAGACTACTCGGCAGCTCGGGGTTGACCATTTAGCAGTTTTGGAAGGATCATTGGAAACTCTGGAAGGATCATTCAGAAACTTAAAAATGGAAGTGTTCCAGGCCTGAATCCGATAGTTTGCATTTTAGAGCTACCGCAAAACGTCTGCATGCTCTGCCCACACAGCCATAAAAAGGGACATCAGCCTGCTGGAGGGGATGCAGGGAAGAGCAACCAGGATGCTAAGTGGGATGAGAGAAATGCCCTATGAGGAGAGACTATGGAGGCTAAATATGTACTCCTTGGAGGACAGCAGGGACTGAAGTGACATGATTGAGACCTTCAAATTCTTGAAGGGCATAAATAGGGTTCACCAGGAGGGTCTGTTCAAGCATAGAAAGGAAGCTATCACAAGAGAGATTACTCAGAAACTGGAGGCAGGTTCAGGAGGGAGATAAGGAGGCACTTTCTCACAGAGAGGGCGGTGGCACCATGGAATGCTTTGTCTGTGAAACTGCTAATGCAAACATCAGTAGGAGGATTTAAGAGGGGGTGGGACAGGGTCAAGGGCAAAATCAGAATGGAGAAGGAGGGGGAGGGAGGAGGTAACACAGATGATGTATTCAAGTGGAAAGATGGGGGGTTGGGGGAAAGAATCAGTATTCAAAACTGAGAGCTGCACACTCGAGACGACTTGATAGACCATGAGGCCTCTGTCTGCTGGCATCTTCGTATGTTCATATGTTCGTATTACTGGGAGAATGTGGAAAGGGCTGGCAAACTGCTGGCATATAGACTAAGTAAGAGAAAAGTGGAAACATAAATCCCTTGGATAAAACTGCCCCATGCAGCAGTAACTTCTGACCCTGAGAACGTAAGTCGGGTGTTCAAAGACTATTATACGAAACTATATGCTTCAGTTGGAAAATGCTCTCCACAGGCCATAGATACAGTCTTGTCAAGAATATAACTCCACAAGCTACAATCAGTTGTGGTGGAGGAGCTGGACAAGGAAATAACACCCACAGAAATTCTGTCAGCAATATGAGGCCTGATCTCAAGGAAGGCACCTGGACCAGATGGACTAAGTATAGACTTTTGTTAGGGATTTGCTCAGCTCCTTATACCATTCATGTCAGATATGTTCACAGAGGTCCAGACTAAGGGCTCCCTGCACAACCTACCCAGTTGAGACCCCCACAGATTGTGTTGGGAACAAGATCTGGATGTCTCCATAAACCCTCAGATATGGGATTAGTGCTAGAAGTGTGCACACAAAAACATTGTTGATCCCAAACCGCAACTTATACAGAAAACAATTTTTGGATGCTGGCATAGGACACCAGACAGACTGGTAAAAATGGGCCAACAGCAATTTGATAGATGCTGGCAATGCCAATAAGGAAAGGGCAATATAGCTCACTTTCTTTGGACTTGCCTGACACTACATCAATTTTGGGAGGGAGTGATAGATGCCTTCCAGCAGGCCACACAAATACAGTTACTAAAGATGCCGAGTCTCTGGATTCTCGGAGACACAACAACCTTGAGTGGAATGCCAAGACCAATGGTCTGTTTCCTATACTCAGCGCCTATGTAAACTGAAAGGAAAATTTTGATGGTATAGAGGAATCCTAACCCCAGCACCCAAACTGTGCACTCATCACCTCATATATAAAAGGATGTCCAGCTCCAAAAATACATTTAAAATGTTTATTAAGATGGCATAGACAAATGCCCGCCTGATGCGTTTCTGATCCTGCTCGATTCTTTGAAGGATTGAGCAGGATCCGAAATGTGTCAGGCGGTCATTTGTCTGTGCTGTTTTATTAAACATTTTAAATTTATTTTTGGAGCTGGACGTCCTTTTACATGTGAGGTGGTGAGTGCACAGTTTGGGTGTTGATATTTTGTTGCTTCTGAAGCACCACAAGCCTTGAGCTCAGCGTCCAGCAGAGGAATCCTAACCCCTTGACCCTTGCACAGTAGAAAGAAGGGATCATTAAGGAGGCAGAGTTTGCTAGGGTACAACATAATAACAGGGGAACAGGGCACTTATATGAAAAGGGATGGGAACCCTGGTTAACATATGTAACTGGGTCCTAAAGGGAAAGGGCCCAGTCTGCAACCTAGGTGGCACTGAAGATATAAATTGACAGCCTGCCTTAGTTAGGGGCAAATTGAATCATTAGTCATTGCACACAGAACTACTTTATTAACACTTGTAGGCAGCATGATCCACAATGGGGAGATACACATCTAAACATTCTCACTGCATGTATATTTCATGAAGCCTCTTTTTAATGCATAGGATCAATACAATCTGAGTTGACTCTTCATGATTCTGCATGTGTTGAATATTGTTTTTCTTTTCTGATATTGTATTTTTATTGTTTAAAAAAATAATTTTAGTACTTTTAGATTTGTTCCATGCTAGTTATTGCCTTTTTCTATAGCTATAAAAACTGTTTCAGGTTGTGTTAACATACATTTTCATATATATATATATATATATATATATATATATATATATACATATCATATATATGACTATATATCAGAGCAAATGAGTAGTAGTGAACATAATATATATCTGTTTTACAAAGATTGTTTTTGTAAAAATGTATTCACAAGATGTTTCCATTGATTGAGTTATATTGTTGGTTGTTTCTTATGAATATTTAATTATATTGTGTGAAATGTATGTTGAAAGACTTTTCAAAATTAATAAAGTTTGTTTATAAAAAAAATAATAATCTGTCAACAGAAAGAGACCAGTGGTCCACCCTTCCTATGCTACCTCCCCCAACTGACCTATTGCCCTGGTGGGTTGTCTCCCTTTTCCCCTCCCCTTCCACTCAGCCCAAAGTACCCCAACTATGACTTCTCTTACTCTGTTCCAGCCCTGTTTAAACCTATTTACATTACCTCCTGCTCACATCACTTCTACCAGAAGCCTGTTCCGGGGTTCTACCATCTCCATGAAGTAAAACGTTCTCACATTTCTCCTGAATTTGCACCTCACAATGTCCAAACACGTCCTCTTGTGTCTGCATCTCTTTCTATCAAACAGATCCTCATTAATCACCCTGATTATGCCCCCCAGAAACCTGTATGCTTCTGTCATATCCCCCATCACACCTTTCCTCCAGCAAGTACATATTTAGGACTACCAGCCATTTCGCATAGAATCTACCTTGCTGGCTGTGGATCATCTTCAGTGACCCTTCTCTGCGTTGACTCCAGCCTGTCAATGTCCCTTTTCAGGTAGGGACTCCTGAACTAAGCACAGTACTCCAGATGAGACCTCACCAGAGATCTATACATGGGTAGTATCCTTTCACTTTTCCTACTGTTGCAACCCCTCCCAATACACCCCAGAATCTTTATTGTCTTACTGTGTGCTTTGTTGCATTGGCTAGTTGGCTTCATGGAGTCACTAATGCTGACTCCCAGATCCCTCTCTTCTGTTGTAGTGGCCAGCTTAATCCCATCCCATCCATTACTCTGTGCATTGGTTCAGTTTCCACTTCCCGACGGGCCTTGCCATGCACTTCTTGGTGTTAAATACTAAATGCCAGATCTTAGACCACCCCTTCAGCTTTTCTAGGTCCTTCTGGAGTTCCCTAACCCCTTCCTCATTATCCACTCTGCAACATAGCTTTGTTTTGTCAGCAAAGAGACACATCTTACCCTGAATCCCTTCCTTTATGTCACTGATGAGCATACTGAAAAGGACAGGCCCCGAGACTTATCCCTGTGACATCCCACTTGTGAATTCTGTCTAGAGATGTGCAAAATTGTCGAATTTCATTATGCAAAATATTTCACGCAATTCAACCATTTCGTGAAATTTTTTACAGAAGAGAAATGCAGAATTTCACCCATGGAGTGTGAAATTTTGCCCGCAGAGCATGAAATTTCACCCACAAAATGGTGAAATTCACCACTTGCCAGCAAAATTTTGCTGTTTTCAGGAGAAATTTCACATTTCGCAGGCAAAATTTTGCAACTTTGCACCCAACTAAATATTTTGTGGAACGGCTGAATTACATAAAATATTTCATGCAGTGAAATTGCCAGTTTCACTGGAATTTTGCCAGCAAAATTTAATTTCACAACATCTCTAATTCTGTCCCCCAACTTTACCCCATTTACAACTATCCTCCATTACCTTCCCTATAGACAGCTTCCTGCTCACCTGACTAAACTCTGCTCTAATTCCAAGTCCTCTAGTTTGTTCAGTTGCCTCCTTTGTGATGCTGAATCAAAAAGGCTTTGTAGAAATCAAAGTAGAGCATACCTACCACCTGACCTCTATCTATCACCCTAGAGTCCAGTTAAAAAAGAGTATCCAGTTGGTCTGGCATAACCTTTCTTACACAAACCTATGTTGATTGTGGTCCTGTAGCCTGTTGTCATCTTAGTAGGCTACCAGACTTTCCTTGGCTATGGTCTCCATCAGTTTACCTACAATGGAGGTAAGACTGAGTGGTCTGTAGTTGCATGGGTCCTTCCTGTCCCCCTCTTGTGAAGTGGTACTATGTAAGTGGACTTCCAGTCCCCTTGTACCGCTCCAGACTTCAGTGAACCATAAAATAGCTTGATAAAGGGTTCTGCCAGTCCTGCAGCCAGTTCCAGAAGTACTGTACCTTTGGTTGCAAGTCATCCAGGACTGGTGCTTTATCCACTCTGAGGATTTTCAGTCCCTTTCTAACCTATTCAGCCATGATGACTACAATCCCTATTTTCTGTACACCTAAGTGGCAGCCTTGATCCCACTCTCCATACAGGCCCGTCATCTTCTGCTGTGAATATTGAGCAGTAGTATTTGTTTAGTAGATCTGACTTGTGTTCGTCATCTTCAAATATTCTTCCCACCTCCTGTAGCCCAGTGATTCCCCCTTTGTTTTCCTTTTCTCTCAAATGTGTAATAAAAAGTACTTCTTTCCCTCATTTTACTGCCTCAGCAATCCACAGCTCCATATCTGTCTTTACCCTCCTCACTGTCATCCTTGCCTCTTTGAGCCTTGCCTGGTATTCCTACAATTCTTGCACCCCCTTGTTCCCTCTTGTACCTTGGGAAAGACTATTTTTTCATTCTCACAGCCTCTTTCCATACCTTTGAGAACTAGACCTGCCTTCTTGTCTTTTTCTGTTTGTTTTTTTTGGAACCTTCCTTGCACAAGATTTGGTTACCTCCAGAAATACCCCCTTGATCCTACCCCATTTTTCCTCTTCTCTCTCAATATAGTTAATATCCACCAAACTTTCCCTAATTCATTCTCACATCTAGCAATAATCTGATTGAGATCCAAGACCACAGTCCTCAAGGGGAGACCAATGTTCCACACCACCAGTTCAAACCACACAGAATTGTGGTCACTGGGCCACAAAGCTTCTCCGACTACCACTCCCCCCCTCCACATTGCTTCTGAATTTATTGGTATGTACCAAGTCAGGAATGCAAACTGAGAATGGTGTCCTCCCACGTGGGATCACTGACCAGCTGCACCAGCAAGCAGTCTTGCAAGTGTCCAGCAGTACCTGACTCCTGGTGCTCTTTGCTGCAGGGATATTCTAGTCTATTTCTGGTAGGTTCAGGTCCTCCATTAGCACTAGGTTAGATATCTGAAGGTGGCAGCTATCCCTCTCCTACTTTTGCTATGTGGCCTGTAAACCACCCCCAATCTAATCTTATTTCCAACAGCTGACATTAGTTGTACTCAGGTAGACTTCATTCCTCTCCCTCCTCTTTGATGGTCCCATTCTCTGTAGCCTCTATACCCTGTCTGACATAGAGGCCTACTCCCCCTTTACCCTTCTCCATCCCCTCTAAAAATGGTGTACCCAGGAACTGCTAGATCACAGGCATTTTTCCCAGTAGCCTACTTGTCCATGATTGTGACCAGTCTAACTTAGCCTCTGTCACCATCGCCTGCAGCTCATTTATTTTATTGTTCAGGTTTCCGACATTTTGGCAGACCACCTTCCATGCACCTAGCTGATTCCTCCTCTCTGTACCTGATCTCCTTTTAGTGCCATCCATACCCTTTCCAATATGTCCTCTTCCTCCTTCACTAACTGGTTTGTCGTGACCCTCTCCCTTCCCTCTTCACCTTCTTGTTGCCTGCCCTTACCTCTATAAGCTTCCACTAGGCTTTAGCCTTCTGAAACAGCAAGTAAATATGGCATGCCTGGCCTGTTTTGAAAGAAGCCATGCAGTGCTCCATAAAGAAGTTGAGCAGCATACTAAATGGCGAGCTTACCTCTTACCTTACACTTATACAATGTATCCTAATATCTACTGCTAACCCTCTACCTATGGAGACTGTGTGCCCCTTCCATATAATGCTACAGACCAAAAACAATCAATAGGATTGCTGGTGTCAACTTTATTGATCCTCACTGAACAGCAACAGGGAGGAAACTGCCAATTCAGACTATAAGTCTACAACAGAAACAGTGGCAGAGACAGAATATCATGAATAGTGGTAAAATGTACATGTTGTTATGCAAGTATGCAGTATGTATTACCAAAACAAAGCTGTAATAAGCAATATATTGTACATTCTGTAACCCTGTTCAATAATTTTTTTTTAAGTACCGTTACCCAAGTAATAACAAGTCCAGGGCTGTCTTTCTGATAGTTTAATGGTAAAGTATCCATACCCTGGGGCAGATCGATGTGGAAGGGGAGGAAAGTGGGCCATGTATAGAGAAGTGCATCTTCCAGGTGGGCACTGTCTCAAGGCATGTGAACTGATGGTTTAAAGGCCTGGATCAATTCCTTAAAGATCAGGGGCCTGATTCTCAAGAAGCCCTTAGGGCTGCAAAAAACCCAGATATGCCAGGGACCCTGTGTCTGATTCTCGATCCAGTAGGGTCCCGGTTGAAATTTCCCATGGCTTACAGTGACCCTAGCAGTGTACCAAAAAGAGGGCATTCCTGGACAGGGTATCGCAAGCCATTGGTGGCCATGTGGCAATGTCCCCAGACATTCCCTGGTGGTCCAGCGGATTGCCCTTCTGGATGTCCCCATGTATTGTTGTGTTTATTATACATCCCTGGTGGTCTAATGTACCCCAATCCCCAATGTTCCCATGAACTGTTGTGTCTATTATAGGTCCCTGGTGGTCTGGAGTACCCATCTCCCTGATCCCCAGTGTCCCCATGAACTGTTGTGTTTATTATAGGTCCCTGGTGGTCTGGAGTACCCATCTCCCTGATCCCCAGTGTCCCCATGAACTGTTGTGTTTATTATAGGTCCCTGGTGGTCTAGTGTACCCCAGTTCCTGATCCCTGATGTCCCCAAGATTTATTTATGTATTCAAATTCTATGGAGATCTAGCGGCACCCCCATGCCACGATCCTCCATTATGCTGTATTATGACAACATCGGTGGTATAGTAGCCCCCCCCACCCCGGCAAGCAGTGTCCCACCACCGCACTCCCCCATCCCCAAACTGAGCTGGCGACTGGCACAGCCCACCACTCACCACTACAATCATCTGCTGACTGAGCTCTGAATGAGCATGTATTGTCTACAGTACGTGCTCAGTGATAGCTGTCAATCACTGAGCATGTACTGTATATAGCATGTGATCATTCAGAGCTCAGTTGGTGACTGGCTGTGGTGGGGAGCAGTGGGTTGTGCCAGTCCCAGGCTCAGTTTGGGGATGGGGGAGCAGGGTGGTGGGATACTGCCTGCTGGGGTGGGGAGCCACTATACCACCAATGATGTCATAATATAACATAACAGGGGATTGGGGCTTTGGGGGGTGCTAGATCTCCAGGGAATTTGAATACATTAATACATATTGGGGATATCAGGGATCAGAGAGGGAGTACACTAGACCACCAGGGACGTATAATAAACACTCAGTTCATGGGGATATCGGGGAAGGGGGTCTGCTAGTCCACCAGGGAGGGGGTTCATTTTAATAATTTGTTATATGGGGTAACTGGGGTTGGGATCCTAGGGATCCTTTGTCTTATAGTAGGGATTGGGGCTGGGGGCGGGGACTACAGCACATTGCTTGCAACTAGGGCATCTCTCCCGGTGGGGAAATGTCTAAATCCCCTTAGGCCAGCCCTGGCTGGTATAACAATACTTAGAAATTTGCCCACTGGAAGAGTTTTGTGAATCCTGATTCAGTGGATTGGCCAGCCTGCATCTGCTGCAAGACTCTGGCACCATGACGCAGCCTAGTGTGTGGCGCAAGGGAAGTGCAAGCCCCGTTTGGTGCAGGCTGCTTGTGGTAGATGCAGGCTGCCTTTGTGAATTGCTCCCAGGACATCATTTGGTGAAAGGGTCACTTTGCACCAATCATTGAGAAGCAAGACCATTATGCTGACCCAGGAGCTTTGAGAATCAGGCCCCAGATATCTAAAGGAGGCAGCTAATACCAGTAGTGCAATGCTGTAAATACCTGTGAGAGCTACATCACTGAGGTAAAAACAGAACGCTATTGTGAACTGTAATGTTCCCAAGAGTAGGAGTTGACTAGCTGCACCATTTATCTGTGTAAGAGATCTCAGAGGACAGGCCGGAGGAGTCAGTGCCCGATCCATTAAGAGTATTGGTTGTGGTGCCCTACAAGGAAGGTAGGGGCTCAGGACTCCTAAATTTCCAATCTGTTGGGCCATTCCCTGGGTAAAGTGGAATTCTAAGCTAAAGGTACTGCTTTTCAAAAATGGCTCTGGCTAAGTAGTATCCAATTTAGGGTGGCAAATAGCAGGATTTATTTATTTATTTATTTCAGTCTAGGATTACAATACCTTTGAGCCCAGGTTCTTTTACAAAGGTTCCAAATCAGCGTGTGCAACAGTCATCATTTTTAGTTACAAACATATAGTCATTGACTTACAGACATGTAATAACCAGTACAAAGACCTAAGCTATGAACAAGACAAGGGAAGAGGGTGGGGGTGGGTAGGGGGGATAGTGAGGATAGGAGATCGAGGAGGGGTAGAAGGTGCAGGAGGTAAGGGGGAGCACGGGAGGTGGTTGGGGCAGGGGCAGGAGTGGAGATATGGGGGGGAGGTGGGCGAGGGTGGGAGACATTGCAGCCAGGGGACCTTGTCGAGGGAATATGACAGGTAAGGTGCTAGGGTTGAAAAGACTGATTGTAAATGCTGGGTGCTGGGGCATGTGCAGCTGGAATGGTGGAAATGTTAAGATGGGCAATCGCAGGATACAAGTAGTGAGAGGCACAGCTTGGACTTGAAGAGGCCGAGTGTTGGAGCGGTCGCTATGTCGCTGCCAAGAGAGTTGAGCCAGTTGGATGCCCGATAGGCGAATGATCTTTGTCCTTGGGTCGTGCGACATTGTGGGATATGTAGTAGATGGGAATTGGATCTCCTTGTAGTGACATTCCTATGTCTAGGCTTAAGGAGGGCACAGACACCAGGTGGGGCAAGCCCCATTATAATTTTCTTGGCCGTGATGCAGGTTTGGTATTTTATGTGTTTGTCCAGTTGAAGCCATCCAGATTGGGAATAAAGGTCACATGTGTGGGTACGGTGATGTAAGCCAGTGATGAGATGACAGGCCTTATTCAGGGAGGTCGTGATACGTTTGAGAGCAGTGGTAGTTGTAGACCCATATATGATAAGACCATAGTCTATGATGCTGACGATGGAGCTTTGGACGGCCACTGACAGTGCTTCTGGGGTTAGGTTGTTTCCTGTGCTGGAATAATATGCCTAACCTCGCATTGGCAGACTTTGCAACATTGCTGATATGGACAGTGTGTGAGAGGTGGGGATCAAGGGTGATGCCGAGGTACTTGAACGATTGTGTTTGCTCTAGGATGGCTCCTTGTTCAGTTGAAATGGAGAGGTGGAGTTGTTTGTTTTTGTTGTGGGGGCTGCAGAAGACCATAGACTATGAGCATAGAGGATGAAGCAGAGTCCAAGGTGCTGGCTAGTAAGCCATATCTGCAGACATGCAATAGGCATGCAAGAGTCCACTAATATGAGCTGGGGTCAGGTGTCCCATAGATAACTGCTATGTTACGAAAACTGAGATGTTTAAAAGTAACTTTTTTTAACATTGAGCTCTTGTGTGCTGCAAGATGCATTAAATGCTGAAAAGAACTTTTATGCAAGACGTTTTCCACATTAAAAAAATATATATGCACTGCCACTTAGCAATTATTTCACCATTTTCTGCCAGTCACTGTCACAGTGGAGAGTTGAGCACATGGAAGCTGTGCTGTGTCTATTTCAAGGGAAACCTTAATGAGCCAGCTGTCTAAAATAACATTAGATGGGAGAGTGGCTTGGCTGTGATCAAAGATGGTCACCTGAGTTCTTTGCTCTTCCTTTCCGTAGCCCCAATTCAATGCAATCCAGCATGTAAACCTCATTTTCTATTTTTCAAACTATCTCAACTTGTCCTCACCTGTAGCCAGCGGCCATGGTAGTTCAAGGCAGGTAGGCTTATTAGGGTCAGAGATGTATCCATCCAAAGCTTTCAGCAGCACTACATGGACCACACAGCAGGCCTCTCTCAACAGCTGTTCATTTTCAGGTGATGACTGGATCAGTAGTGTGTACTACCAGGCAAAAAATCTCAGACAAGGGGAGAGTTGTCTCATTGTTTGCCCAACTGTGCCAAGGTATCACAGACTTGGAACTGGAACCAGGAAAATACAAACAGATCGCTTGGGTCTGGACCACAGGTTAGATGCACAGAGGGCCAGATTGCAGGAGACCACAGAGAAAGACATTCAGGCTCTACTGAGAGAACAGTCCAGGTTGATATAATATCTGAAAGACAAAATCATCGACCTTGAGAACCAAGGCTGCCAAAACACCTGCCCACTGGGAAATGGACTGAGACCACCACAACTCATTTCACATAGGACACTGAACAACCCTCATGTGATAATGGCTTTCAGACACTACTGATCTGTATCGGATTTGAACCAGTGACCTACAGGTGCCATTGGCTGAGATGGCTCATTAACCCGCTCTCAATCCACTGAGCCATCCAGTTCCTAATGCTGCCAGTATATCAAAAGCTGTGGGTGATGGCAAGTATGCCCATATGTTGTGTCTCACCTACTGCCCACACTTGGTTGTGCATAATCTGCTGAACAGGAACCAGACTGTAGAGGATTTAATGAGTACAGTGAGAAACATTCTTACCCACTTTTTCTACTCAATGAAGGCCAGGAAGGAAGTGTGTGTGCTCCAATGTGAAAAAAAAGGACCTGCCTGAACATGTTCTAATACCCCTGCCTTACAGGGGCCTTACATAAAATAGACAAAGATGCTTCTGATTATTTAAAGGTATGTTATATTTAGGCAATGATTACAAACAAGTGCAGCATACATGTTAGTATGTATACCCATGCTGTGAAAATGTTATCGTATCTAGTGTGTTTATTCTCCAATCCTGTAGCATATTGACCGGATATTTCAGGGATTGCAGTGAGATGACATGTGTACTTGCAGATGTGTGAGACAGAGGCCAAGCCACAGGTATTTTCTTAAAGTATTATTCCTTTGCAGCCCATTATGCACCCTAGTTATACCACATCAGGTGAAAAAGTAAGAATGTTAAGCTAGCTCCACATATATATGGTTTAACTGGTTCCATTTTAAATCAGATGCCATTCTACTGGACTTAATTCATTCAATGAAAAATGATTTATTCATTTTAACTCCATGCATTTTACATTATAGTTGAAGACATTACGTTCTCACTGCCCTACTCACCAGAACTGATTGGCCATTGAAATGGAGGTTATTTTAGTAGCATCTTTGCAGTATGTAATTGGGAAGTTCTTCCAATGCACTTCACATTTTGATGGAATGATGTCTTGGAAACCTTGGCCACTAGGTTATGCAGAGCCAACCCCTGTTTATAAGTAAAACAAAGCACTTATTCACTGAAGTTGCTTTACAGAAACATCCATGCTACAAATGTAAATCTTCACTTTCTAAGCCACTAAGAAGAATAGATGGTTTACAAACAGAAAGTCAATTTTTGTCAACATTGAGCCTGTATTTCACAGTATGATAAGCTGTTTCACAAGTTGGACCTTGTTTAGCTGACAAGTGTAATGCAGAGACAGTTCTCTGTAATTGTTGCCAGGGCAAGCTGCCAAGTGTGGCCCATAGGGAACAATCTGCCAACTGTAGTGTAAACAGTTCTTCAAAAAGTAATGAAATCCTGGGGTCAGCTTATATATACTCTGTGGAGGTTTATTTAAAAACAGATCAAACAAATCTCTTGCAACACATTAAAAATACTTTACCCCACAGTTTCACTTCTACAGCTCAGTTTACTTCAAGACAGACAAGTTATCTATGGCTTGTTTTCTTCACTCCACCCACAGGAAACTATGAGAACTAGTGAATTACTTTCACCCATAAAGTATGTGGAAGATCGAGACCAGAATGAGAATCAAACCTAATACTTAAAAATAATTTGCTTTGTTATGTCCCTTTTATGCAAACTTAGTACGCATTTTCTTAAAAATACAATTTTTGCTCTTGAGACTAAAAAAGACCACCAAGCTCAGTTCTTTTCTGGTGGATTGTACAGTAGCTTAAAAATGCCAGCAATTTTCTCTGTCTAATTCATAGCTGTCTCTTACACTCTGTTTTGATCCATGTGGCTGAGAGGGAGTTTAGCCTAGTGGTTAGAGTACAGAGCTGTGACCCTGAAGACTACCACCGCAACTTACTGTGTGATCACGAGCAAGTGAATCTCCCTGTGCTTAACTTCCTACCTCTTTCCCACTGTACTTCACCTCCCAGAATTTTTTCTCAGCTTTCCACAATGCAGCTTCCTTCCTGTGCACACCTAAAATAGCTGCTGCCACTCTGTGATGTATAAAGAATGGTACTGTGCTGTATATAACCAAGTTTCCATCCCCCTTCCCCACTTCCCTTTCCTTCCCTGCCATTTGCTCCTCTCCTCTCCTCTCCTTCCTAATATGGGGAAACTGGAGATCTTGACCAAGTGTATCTAAACTTCTGAATGTTCCTCAGATTCCATTTCTATCTTCTGACCCAGTTTGGTTTCTGCTGCTGGTTGCTTAAAAACCTTTTAGGAATTGTATCCAGACAGCTAAATAAAACAGGTTTTTCCCTCACCCACCCACCCACCTTGCAAATATCCCATCCTTGTAAGATGTCCAGGGACATTACTGCATCCTTATATCCTAATTGGTCACCAGCTATGCAATTCCAGACTACAACCTGCTGGCAGTCAGGACACAGAACAATAATGTATCAATGTTTATTGTTAAAAAAAAAAACTGACTGCCATTACAAACATGGTCGCTGCCATTACTCTTAATAAAAAAAGTCAGCAAGGCCCCAAAAAAATGAAGCTCCCTCAAAACATAAAAAAAGTAATTATTTGCCCCATTTAAAACTCCCTCCTTACACACATATACTAATTAAAAAAAAAACAGTACTCATAGCTTTGTTTTTTTGAACTTCTTTCCCAGACATCAAAAACACCCTTGCTATCCTTACCTGCCCACTATGGAAATCTTTGCTGTTTACCTTGCTCAACTAAAAAGGATCATTGACTTTACTGAGGCCTTCTGCTATGTACGTTTTTGTGGGGAGAGGAGACCATTCTTCCAGTAGACTTCAGCAGAAGCTGAATTCCTGCACTCCATGGCAAACAAACATTCAATCTACTGAATGTGTGGAAAGACAGATGATAGAGTGGAGGGGATGGGCTACTTTTTATTAGTCACTTCTAAACAAAGAAAATACCTGTTTTTAATAAAAAAAGGGGTAATTTTTAAGATGTCTCAGTTTCCACATTTTATAAGCACAAAAGACACATCAGGCTGAGGATTGTTACAAAAGAGCCTGCCAGAATGCTACCTAGTGTCACAGATTTCTGCATGATAAAAGAGGTTAGATGCCTTTGAAATTGCCTTGTTTTCTGCAGTACCTCTGCTGTAGAATTCTGCAGTATTGGTTTGCATCTTAGTGGGCTACATAGTATGTGATAAATGCACTTCCAGGTGCTGGAGGCACTAGGTGTAAACACCTCCTGCCTCATAGCTCACCTGGGTGTGTGTTTTTCACGTAACAAACCACACCCTATTGTATTATTGCTTATCTCACATCATCACCTGCAGCCATGTGTCCTCATATTTCTTCTGGGGCTGAAAATCATAAACATCTAGACCACATTCCACATCAGGGCCCACAGATGTCAGACCTGTTACAAATTGCTCCTCTAGCTGATTACCCCATTATGCAGACTTCCATCAAGTCCTTGTTGGAGTCCAAACTGAAATACAGTAACTTTCTGATCATCACACTTTTTTCAGTCCATAGACCTCCCATAGAACTGGTCCACTCACTGAACTTGCTTTTACTTATTTATTTTAGTCTTTGGTAACCGAGTAAGGCCCACTAGGCACACGTGCCTGTTTTCAGGGGTGACCTGGGAGCACTGGGCATTTAAGTGACTTGCTCAGAGTCACACAGTATGCAAGAGGAGGTTGTGAGAATCAAACCCAGGTCTGATCTGCTGGATGTACCAAGCTTGTTTACAACTCATTACTCTAACCTCTAGGCTATACTGCCAGCCCTTTATTGAACAGAACTGGTAGTGATAGTGGGATCCTCATTGAAATGAGTGGGCTTCCTTATATTGTTAAGTCTGAGACCGTTCAGTGTAATAGGAGAATCACATCTCACTCATAGTACTGAATGTAGTAGTTCAGTCCAGGTATCAGTAATGTAGGATGTGAATAACTCATGGCATTATATGTAATATGTCTTGGTACCTTCACAGAGAGACTCAGTTACAGCATGTATGTTCAATGGCCATCTTTATTCTTCTCAAAGATAGTGGACACACATCAGTGCAGATACACAAAGACAAACACAGTGGGCATCACAGGAACGTAACATAGAAATATAGAAGTTGACGGCAGATAAGGACTGCAAGGCCCATCCAGTCTGCCCATTTCTTTTTCTACCTTATGAATGTCACAGGCCTTTGCTCGGTCAATGGCCTATCTATTCATACTCGTCTGTATTGCTCCCTTATGCCTATACCAAGCCTGTTTGAAGCCCTGCACTGCATTCATATCCACCACTTCCTGAGGTAGGCCATTCCAGGCATCCACCACCCTTTCTGTGAAAAAGAACTTCCTTACATTACCCCTTAATTGGCCTCCCTCTAATCTCACACTGTGTCCTCTTGTTCTGCTATTTTTCTTATATTGAAACATGTCAGACTCTTTCACCTTGTTAATGCCCTTAATGTGTTTGAATGTTTCAATCATAGAAACATAGAATTTGAGGGCAGATAAGGACCGCTTGGCCCACCCAGTCTGCCCATTTCCCTACCTAATGGATAAGCTGCAGATCCTAGTTAACCAGCAGCCTACTTCTTCCTACCCCCACCCCCTAGAATTGCCTTATGACTGTCCCATGCATGCTTGAATTCCACCACTGTTTTTGACTCCACAACCTCCTCCGGAAGGCCATTCCATGCATCCACAACCATCTCTGTGAGAAAATACTTCCTTAAATTACTTCTAAGCTGCCCCCCCATCTTCAAATTGTGCCCCTTGTTCTTGCACACCTCTTTTTTTGAAAGATGCTACCCTCTTGGACTTTGTTGATTCCCTTGAGGTACTTGAAAGTTTCGATCATGTCCCCCCTCTCCCTCCTTTCCTCGAGGCTACACATATTAAACTCCTTAAGTCTCTTTCCATATGTCTTCTGGTGCAGACCCTGCACCATTTTAGTTGCCCTCCTCTGGACAGCTTCCATCCTGTCTATGTCTTTGTGGAGATTGGGTCTCCAGAACTGCACGCAGTACTCCAGATGGGGTCTCACCAGCTGTCTGTACAAAGGGATAAGAACTTCCTGTTTTCTACTGGTGATGCCTCTCCCTATGCATCCCAGTATCCCCCCAGCCCTCCTTGCTGCCCTCTCACATTGCTTGCCCACCTTTAGGTCATCTGATATGACTACCCCCAGGTACCTTTCCATTTTGTTGTTTTAGTATCTCACCCCCCATTGTGTACTCTTCCCCTGGGTTTTTGTTTCCCAGGTGCATTACCTTGCACTTCTTAGCATTGAATCTAAGCTGCCATACATTTGACCATTCCTCTAACCTTGCCAAGTCCCTTCTCATCCTTTCCACCCCACCTTGTGCATCAACTCTGTTGCAGATCTTTGTGTCATCTGCAAAGAGACATACTTTTCCTTCCAGTCCCTCTGCAATGTCGCTTATAAAGACATTGAAGAGGACCAGTCCTAATACTGAACCCTGCGGTACCCCACTAGTAACTCCACTTTCTTCAGAGTGGACTCCATTTACTATTACTGTCTATGTCCTATTCTCCAGCCAATTCTTTACCCAGGCTGTCATCCTGGGACCCACTCCAGACTGGCTAACTTGTATATTAATCTTTTGTGTGGAACTATGTCAAATGCCTTGCTAAAGTCTAGGTAGGCCATGTCCACAGCCCTTCCCTGATCTACTACTTTGGTCACCCAGTCAAAGAAATCTATCAGATTCATCTGGCATGACCTTCCCGCTGTGAATCCATGCTGTGCCTTGGGTCCTGTGCCCTTCTGGCCTCTAGATACTCGACAATTCTTTCCTTCAGAAGTGATTCCATCATTTTCCTTATCACTGAGGTTAAACTAACAGGTCTGTAGTTTCCTGCTTCTGCCTTGCTCCCACTTTTGTGAAGGGGAATCACATCTGCCCTCCTCCAGTCCTCGGGCCACCCCATCCTCCCATGATTTGTTAAAGAGGGTAGTCAGTGGTATCACTAGTTCTACCCTTAGTTCTTTTAGAATTCTGGGATGAATCCCATCAGGCCCCATTGCTTTGTCCACCTTCAGTTTTAAGAGTTCTTTCAGAACCCTTTCTTCTGTAAATGGACTGGTATCAACTTCTGTATCCAGAGTGTTTCTACTGTTTGTTTTAGGTACCTCCCTCTTCATTTGTAAATATTGAGCAAAAATATTTGTTTAGTATCTCTGCCTTTTCACAGTCACCTCTGCCACCCTCGCTCCCCTTTATTAAGCCTCACTATCCCTCCCTTGGTCTTCCTTCGCTCCCTGATGTACCTATAAAAGGTTTTATCCCCCTTATTAAATGAGTTGGCTATCTTTTCCTCGGTTTGAGCCTTTGCTGTTCTGACTGCCTTCCCAGCTTCCTTTTGCTTTAACTGATAAAATTCTCTGTCCTGCTCCTTCTGTGATTCCTTGTACTTCCTGAATGCTTTCTTTTTCTCTTGAACCTTCACAGCCACTTCCTTTGAGATCCACAGTGGTTTCTTACATCGTTTCGTTTTGTTTATTTGCTTCACACAAAGGCTTGTTACCTCTGTGATGGCAGTTTTTATTATTCCCGATTGTTCTTCCACCCCTTCTTCCTGCCTATTTGCTAGTGCATTCCTTAGGCACTCACCCATTTTGGCAAAGTCAGCCCTTCTAAAGTCCAGTAGTTTTGCTTTTGTATGGCTTGACTCTATTGCTGTGTTTATTGTGAACCATACTGTTCGATGGTCGCTAGTTCCCAGATGGCTACCCACTTCTACATCTGTGATCCTGTCTCCATCTCCATTTGAGATAACCAGGTCTAAGATTGCTCCCTCTCAAGTGGGCTCCACTACTAGTTATCTAAGGTATGCCCCCTTAGGGCATCTAGAATAACCCCACTCTTCGAAGTGGCTGCTGCAACTGCACTCCAGTTAATATCTGGCATATTTAGATCACCCATCAGCAATATCTCCCCTTTTTCTGCCATTCTAAGTATACTTTCTATCATTTCCTTATCCATTTCCTCCCTGAGAAGGGGGTCTGTATGCAACCCCTGTGTGGATTGTGGTGCCATTGCCTGTCTCCAAATTTACCCACAGTACTTCTTCTCCTCCCTGTTTACCCTTTTGTTCTGTTGCTTTGATTCCTTCCCTTATGTAAAGAGCTACTCCTCCTCCTCTTTTACCCTCCCTGTCCCTCCTGTAGATAGTGTATCCTGGTATGTTTACATCCCAGTCATGGTTTTGTGTGTACCATGTTTCTGTGACTGCCACGATATCCAGATGTTCCTCCTCCATCAAGGCCACTAATTCAGGAAGCTTGTTACTCAGACTACGGGCATTGGTACTCATTGCTTTCCATTTTTTGATTGCTTACCTTCTGTTGCAGCATCCCCCACTGACCTTTCTACCTTGGTCTTTTTCTCATTTAGTACCCTGTTTTGTAGGGAGAGGCTGGGATTTTCCTGCTGCTTATCTAGTTTAAAAGCTTGCCAATGAAGCATTTAAACTGATTGCTCAAAAGTCTTGTTCCCTTCCTGGACAGACGCAGACCATCCTGCCAGTATAGACTGGTGTCCCTCCAGGTGGAACTCCAGTCCCCAATGAAGCCAAACCCCTGTGCTCCACACCATTTTTTCAACCATTCATTAAACTGCATGGTGCAAAGTACCCTCGCCTCACCCTTGCCATTGACAGGCAGCACCTCTGAGAAGGATACTGTTTGTGCTACTTGTCTTAGACCCCTCCCAACTCTACAAAGTCCTCCTGCACTGCTCTAATCTCATGATGAGCCCAGTCATTTGTCCCAAGGTGGACAATGATGTCCAGCTCAGACTCCTGTGCAGCTGTTCTCATGATCCTGAGGATGCGCTTCCTGTCCCTCCAAGCCATGGCACCAGGCAGGCACCTTACTTCAGTTTTCCCTGCTCCCCCCAGTTCTATCCAGCTAATATTTGAGTCCCCCACCAGGAGCTGCTTCCTTTCCCTGTGGTGTCCTCTGCCTCCTTCCTGTGGGTCTCCCTTGTGACAGTTGTCCTCAGCCTCCTTAGTCTCCCTCTGGGTGCATCCATGGGGAGCTATGCTCCCCAGAATGGGGTATGGATGTGGAGTGGAACAACTGACTGGGTGTGCCTCTGTTCCACCATCCTCACCCTCCCTGAGCCCACTGTGGTCCAACTGCTGTGCTTTCTTCACAACCTCTGAGGTAGTGGTGGTGGCTCTGGAGCTCCCTGGATGGGGCAGGTTCCCTTCCTACTGTCCAGTGTGGCCTGAAGATGGGCAACTTCCTCCTTTAGGGCAGAGAGTTGTCTGCAAATAGAACAGCATCTCAGCCTCCAGAAAGGCTCCCGGAAGACTGCTGCCCCACAGCCATTACATTGCACTACTCCCCACATGTTTATCTACTTTTTTTTATCACCTCTCTCCCTCCTTTGCTCTAGGGTATACATATTGAGCTTCATTAATCTGTCCTCATATGTTTTCTGATGTAGTCCCTGCACCATTGTTGTTACCCTTCTCTGGACTGCCTCAATTTTGTTAATGTCCTTGTGAAGGTGTGGCCTCCAGTAGTGCGTGCAGTACTCCAGATGGGGTCTAACCAGTGTCTTGTAAAGAGGGATCATTACCTCCCTCTTCTGACTTGTCATACCCCTACTAATACACCCTAACATCCCCCTAGCCTTACCTACTGCTTTAGTGGACTGCTTGGATGATTTCAGGTCATCAGTGATGATGATGCCCAAGTTTCTTTCTTCCCTTGTGACTGCCAGCAACCCCTCCCAGCCTATAGGTGGCTTCAGGTTTCTCTTCCCTATGTGCATGATCTTGCACTTCTTTGCATTAAACCCCAGTTGCCACTCTTCCAGCCATTTTGCTAGTTTATCAGATCTCTTCTCATTCTGCCCACCCCATCTGGATAATCTACTCTGTTGCAGATCTTGGTGTTATCTGCAAACAGACAAACCTTACCCTCCAGTCCATCTGCAATGTCACTGATGAAGATATTGAAGAGGACTGGCCCCAGGACTGATCCCTGAGGTACCCCACTTGTGACTTGTATCTCTTCTGACTGTATACCATTTACCTTCACTCTCTGTTTTCTGCCTGCCAACCAGTTTGCCACACAGTTGACCAACTTCTGACCCACCCCGAGCCTACCCAGCTTATTAATCAATCTTCTATGTGGAACAGTATCGAAAGCTTTGCTGAAGTCCAGACAGGTGACATCAACTGCTCCCCCTTGGTCCACCACTCTGGTTACCCAGTCAAAGAAATCTATGAGATTAGTTTGACAGGACCTTCCTTTTGTAAACCCATGCTGTCTTGGATCCTGTGCTCCTATATATTCCAGGTGTTGCATTATCCTTTCCTTAAGGAGTGCCTCCATAATCTTGCCTACTACTGAGGTAAGACTGACTGGTCTGTAGTTCTCTGCCTCCTCCCTGCTACCACTCTTCTGGAGCGGGATCACATGAGCCCTTCTCCAGTCTTCTTGGACCTCTCCTGTGCTCAGATACTCACTAAACAGTTCGGATAATGGCTCTGCTAGTTCCATCCTTAGCTTCTTAGTACCCTGGGATGTATGTCATCAGGCCCCATTGCCTTGTCCACCCTGAGCTTATCGAGCTCTTGTAGGACCCTTTCTTTTGTGAAGGGAAAAGTGCTCACCTCCCTCCCCACTGTGTCCATGGTGCTGAGCTGTGGGCCCTGCCCTACTTTCTCTTCAGTAGATACTGAGCAGAAGTATCTATTTAGGATATACGCTTTTACATGGTCCTCCTCCTCACACACACCCTTATCTCCTCTGATCTTAGCAATACCATCTCTGGACTTTCTCCTTTCACTAATGTATCTATAGAAAGTCTTGTCACTTTCTTTTACTGCTCGTTCTAGTGTTTCCTCGGTTTGGGCCTTTGTCTGCCTTACTGTCTTCCCTGCTTCCCTTAGGGAAGTTTGGTATGCCTCCCTATCTTCATCCCCGCTGTGTTCCCCTTATATTTCCTGAAGGCCAGCCTTTTGGCTCCGACCTTTTCTGCTACTGCTTTTGAGAACCAAAGTGGTTTCCTTCTTCTTTTGCACTTCCTTTTCTCTGTAACACAATGAGATGTTGCTTCAAGTATTGCATCCTTGATGCTTCCCCACTTTGCTTGTACCCCCTCACCTGTATTTCTTTTTGCCAGGGCTAGGTTAACTCTGTTGGCCATCTTATCAAAGTCAGCTCCTCTGAAGTCCTATATGTTTGCCTTGGAATGGGATTATTTAGTTGTAGTGGTCAAATTGATCCATACCATGTGATGGTCACTGGCCCCCAGGTGACCTTCTACCTAGAGATCTGTGATCCTTTTCCTGTTAGTCAGCACTAGATCTAGGATAGTCCTGTCTCATGTGGGTTGTTGTACCAGTTGTTTGAGGCCCTTCCCCTGCAGGGAATCTACCATGTGTCTAGTTCTGGCAGATGCTCCTGCTGGTATTGACCAATCTGTATCTGGCATGTTGAAGTCTCCCATTATCAGAACCTCCCCTTTAGCTGTCATGTTTTGTATATCTTCTAACAGTAATGTGTCTATGTCCTCCCCCTGGTCTGGGGCCTATAGACAACCCCAGTTCTTATGGCTGTCCCATTTCCTGTTTCCAGGGTGACCCACAGTTATTCTGACTCCTTATGTATACTCTGAATTTCTGTAGCTTTGATATTTTCATTGACATACAGGGCCACTCCACCTCCCCTTTTTGCACCTCATTCTCTTCTGAAAAGTACATAGCCAGGTACTGAAGCCTCCCAAGTGTGGTTACTGGTAAACCATGTCTCGTTAATTGCTACTATGTCCAGTTTAGCCTCTATCATTATTGCCTGCAGTTCTGGGATCTTGTTTCCCAGACTGTGAGCATTTGTGTACATGATTTTCCATTGGTCAGATTTCAGTGTCTTAGCTGGTGGGTGAGGTCTGGCATTTCCCCTGTGTGCCGTTTGAGGAGCTGGACCTTTTTCCTTACCAAATGAACTGCAAACATGCTGAACTCCTGTTTGACCACTAGCTGAGGGGGGAGGGGGGTTCTTCCCATTCGATGTATGGGGTGCTGCACCCCTCTCCCCTCTTCCACAACTTATACCTTAGTTTGGACTGCAAATATCCATATGCATAAACTACAACCCTAATGGTGTTCTTTAGACTTCCTAATATATATATATATATATATATATTTATATTATAATGGTGCGATAGCACCACTTTAGTTAGAGTTGAATAAGCAGTTTAATGTTAAACCCTAAATTTTGCACTCTAATAACTTTGCAACCATTCAACAGATTTGCATTAAATTTGGTATGTGCAGTTCTGTGGGATAGATCTCCTGAGGTGTTAAGTTTTGTTTTGATTGGAAGTGTGGTTTTCGTGCGGTGCATAGTGACATAAGTGTGTTTTTCTTTTGTTTTTGCTAGTTTTTACTGATTTTTGCTCATCACACTGTGGCCACACCATTTAGAACTTTGGCCAGAAATTATCAGAAAACAAAGAAGTTGCCCCAAGAAACAAGTCATCGTTGGTTTGGTGAAAAAAATACTAATCCATTCCAAAGTTATTCAATTTTGAATGTTCAGGCTCTGAACATGCTCAGTTCAGTCTTTTGGATAGGGGTATTTTTTGCAAACAAGGATTTGGCTCATGAACAAGGATTTTGACATCTCACGAACAAGGATTTAAAAAATCCTTGTTCATAATAAAAAATTCCTTGTTCATGAGCCGCCATCTTGTTTTTCAATTTACTGACAAACAAAACCTTGTAATTTGACTCAGGGGTGTCTTCTGTGGACATTAGGTATGGGTTTTGCTCAGGTAGATGGCATCTACAAAACCATGGCTTTGCTTTTCTTTAATTTTGTCAAAAAACTGCTCTTCTAAAATTTTAAAATCCTTGTTCACCACTCGATTCTGATCCTTGTTTGTGAGATGTCAAAATCCTTGTTCATGAGATCAGGACCAGATGGCCCTGTCTCCCGAACAAGGATTTCTCACAAACAAGGATTTTTATACCTCACAAACAAGGATTTGGCTTGCAAACAAGGATTCTGACACCTCATGAGCAATGATTATAAAATGGAATCATTGTTCATGAGATGTCATAATCTTTCTTCATAAGGTGTCAAAATCCTTGTTTGTGAGAAATACTTATTTGTGAGTTGTCACAATCCTTGTTCATGAGATCAGGACCAGATGGCCCTATCTCATGAACAAGGATTTCTCCGAACAAGGATTTTGACACCTCACAAACAAGGATTATAAAAAAGAATCCTTGTCGGGAGGTGTCAAAATCCTTGTCTGTGAGGGGACGACCAGATGGCCCTATCTCACAAACAAGGATTTTGACACCTCATGAACAAGGATCTGACTAGTGAACAAGGATTTTGACACTTCACAAACAGGGATTTTTAAAGGTTGCTGTTTCTTTGCCAGATCATGATAAAGAAACAGTTAGGACTTTTGGCTTCAAATGTGCAGGGTACAAAAAGGTTGTCTCACAGATGTGACCTATGCTGGTTTGGTATACAAATTGCCATTGGTTCTATAGTTATGTCATTCCGAAGTTGATAAATTTCCCCAGGATAATATTGTGGTGAACGTGGCACATTTCGGTGGCTATATCTCAAAAACAGTTTGAGATACAGATTTTTTGTAAGCACAGTTTAGTACACCTTCAGATGTACTAAGCAAGTGTGCAAGCTGACATTCCATCATTGCAACTGCAGTGGAATTATTTCCAAGGTTGCTATGGTTACTGAGATATTGTGCCACTTGCAGCACAAAGGTTACTTGGAATGTGTCTAGGCCTGCGCTGTGTCTCAACAATTATAGATAGGTGGGAGAGCAGGGCCCAGAGAGAGATCTCCCTCATATGGATACCATTATGCATTAATGGGACTGCTGGGCCATCTGTTATAATAGTTCATTATGGGCCCTGCACTCCAAAAACCTTATAAAGGTAAGATTACACTTCATCAAAAAGTGAGGAAATTCATGGCAAAAAACTTCGTTAATGCATCAGTTTGGGTTGAAATGACAAAAGCACAGAAATTAGGCATTAGAGTTGAGATCCTAATCCTGACCCTACCACCCCACCCCCACCTCCCACAAACCAACAGTCGATGGGGTGTGCCTTGGGGTCATCGGGCCTAACTCTCACCCCATTCTCCTATACTATACCATGTCAGCTTTCTTACACATGGAATGGGGTAAGAGTTAGGGCTGATGACCCCAAGACACACCTCATCAACTATTGGTCTCTGAAGGGTGGGAGTAGGGTGGTTGGGTATGGGGGTTAGGATCTCAACCCTAACACCTCATTTCTCTACTTTTGTCACTTCAACCCTAACTGATGCACTAACAAAGTTTGTATATATATATATGTTGCAAAAACTTCATTAATGCATCAGTTAGGGTTGTTTCCACACCGACAAAACTGTGGAAATTCCATGTTAGAGTTACCACCCCACCACCTCAACCCCTCCTCAAAACCCTATCTCCGCATTCTCCCTCACCCCGCTACACACACATGCAAGACACATGCAACTTTATACAACACTGTACTACTCTGGCACATCTGTAAACACAATAATCACAACACTGTACTGATTTCACATAAAACTATGTAATGAAAAAACAAATACAGTATAATCGACTCTATACTGCCAGCACAGTATGAGGATACATTACTGCTGGCATATGTTCCTAATACAATCACACTTAGTCCGTACACATTTTCAAAATGTTGATTTATATGTGTCATAACCCAACAATTGGGTCACTGCAAGTATTGTCGCTACCAGATAGGCATGTGGTAGCAGGACAGATGCACCTAACACTTACACAGTACTTTGGAGATACTGCTCCAGTAGATATTCTGTGTTAGGGTTACCACCACTCCACCCCGCCACCACCTCCCCCACCCTTCAGACACCACCAGGCATCGGGGTGTGCATTGGAGTGGTCATGCCTAACTCTCACCCCATTCCATCTGTAAAGAATCTGTGTTGGTGGTGCAGTATAGGAGAATGGGGGGAGAGTCTGGAAGGAACAGAGTGCTTTGCAATGAATTTCCCTTCCTTTTGAGAAAGTGTAATGTAAGTGGTAAATGGTATGTGTTAGTGGGAGTGCAGGCCCTCCGTGCCCTGCACTCCCTTCCCATTGTCCATTTTTTGCATAATGAGATGTATATATGTGATCTTGGGCACTCTGGGCCCTGCACTCCCACTCACACTTCACAACAGAGCCATACAACAGCCATATAGGGCAAGGGACCCTTATAACACAAAGTTGCCGATATCTCTGGAACCATAGGAGCCACCAAAAAAATTAAAACGTCCCTGTAATCATGACAACCAGCACTTCTTGCAGTCATAACTGACTGAACCTGTATCTCACATCATTTATGAGCTATGGACAGAAAGCACTGGAAAGCCACACTTGGAACCCTTGGAACATGTTTTTGCCATTACTTCTACAACCATAGAAAGTAGGAAACAAATTCCACTGCAGTGTCATCTACAATTTCCAAACTTGTTTCAGCAGGTTAATACATATATATATTCTATGCAAAAAACTGCGTTAATGCATCATTTAGGGTTAAAACACAAAAAGTCAGGAAATGAGACCTCTAGGGTTGCCCCCTCCTCCCCGTGTCCCCCCATCCTCCCGAGATTGACAGATGCAGGGGTGTGTCATTGGGGTTGTGAGTCCTAAATGTCACCCCATTCTTCTTTACTGTGGTTGTAATTATGATTACAAATGGAATGGGGTGACATTTAGGCCTCACAACCCCAATGACACACCCGCATCTGTCAATCTTGGAAGGATGGGGGTAAGGAATGGGGGGAAGGCAACCTAAAGGTCTCATTTCCGACATGTGTGTGTGTGTGTGTGTGTATATATATATATATATATATATATATATAGATATATTCATTCATGGCAAAAAACTCTGTTTAATGCATCAGTTAGGGTTCTACAGTGACAAAAGTGAGGAAATTCGGTGTTAGTGAGTAAATAAGCTAAGTGGTGCAGTATAGGAGAATAGGGTGAGAGTTAGGACTGATAACCCCAACTCACACTCCGATGCCTGTTGGTGGGGCGTGGTGGGCGTGAGGTGCAAGGGGTGGCAACCCTAACACTGAATTTCCTCTTTTATCGCTGTGGACCAACCCTAACTGATGTATTAAATGCATTTTTTTCCATTAATTTCCCTTCTGTTTGAGAATGTGCACTATAAATAGTGAATGGAATGTGGTGGTGGGGCCCCACGCTCCTAGCATGTGAATTTTTGTCACTTCACTGTGCAAAAACTGTATGACTGACTAAAATGAAAATTGGTAAATGGAGACATGTACCATACCACAACATGTATAACAAATGTTATCTGAATCTGTTCAACAGTTGCACAGTTTCACACCAGGAAAACTGTGCAGGAGTGCCAAAAAGAACATTTTTGCCACTTCGCTACACAAGAACCATATATCTTATGGAATCAAAAACTGTTAAAAGAAGACATTACCATAGCACACCGTGTGTCCAGAATTGTGTGTACATCCATTCAACGGCCGCACAGCACCACAAAGAAAACAATGTAACAAGCACAATTCAGCAACTGTAAGAACCAGTGAGCCGAAAATTGTCACAGTCAAAGATGTATTATAAAGCTTTGTACATTCCAAATGCCAGGCAAATCGGACACACAGTTCAGAAGTTATTGAAGTGTAATAAACCAAATTTTCATTTTTCGGAGTGGCATAATATCACACCTGTTAATGTTTGACACACCAAACCACTGCAAGGCACCTCCATACCACTAGGGCTACCTACACTATAAATGTCAAGCCAGTAGCACCATGCAGAACACTATGTGCAAAACATTAACTGTGTCACGCAGTATCTCCACAGTGAGTTATTTTTCCAAACATCATTATTTACATCCCCAGGACAGCCACTCAACACCTTCCAAATTTCATGTAAAAAGACCAAACCATTCCAGAGATATTACATTTTTACATTTCTGCACCTTTAAGAGGGATTCCACCACGAAATGGCAGAAATCACAGCTGAAAATGTGCTAAAATGGCAGACCTGGCAGATGAAAAATCTGTAACTGTGATGGGGGCAAACTTCAAATGGCAATAACTCTGGAATGGAACAGCACTTTTTCACCAAACAAACACCTGCATGTTCCTTGAACAAAGGTATTTCTACCTGCCGAGTTTCAGATCAATCAACCACACACTGGCTGTGCTATGCATCACAGAAGACAGTGCAGAAAAATAGGAAAAACAAGTTTGCAGTGCACTGCGCAAATGCAAAAACACAAATGGTAACGTTAATGGAAATGGTGATGGCAACAGTGAGGTAAAAGAAAACAGTAATGCTAACGGTAACGCAAACTCAAGCACAAAGGGTAACGCACACGGTGATGCAAACAGAAACAATAACGCAAACGGTAAGAGAAATGCAAGCACAAATGTAAATAAAACAGAAATGGTAACGCAAATGGTAATGCAAATGCTAACAGCAACAGAAACACAAACGGTAATGAAAACGGTAACAAAAATGCAAACGGTAACAGAAATGCAAACAGAAATGCAAACAGTAATGGCAGCTGTGATGCAAAAGGAAACAGTAATGCACTCAACAAAGGAAACACTGCTGAAAACACAAATGCTAAGGCAAAGGAAATGCAAATGCAAACGGTAACAAACACGCAAATAGTAATGCAATTGGAAATGCAAATGGTTACAGTAACATCAACGATGATGCTAAAGGAAACAGTAACGCAAATGCAAGCGCGTACACAAACACAAATGGCAACGCACTTGGTGACGCAAAAGTAAACGCAAAGAAAAAATGGTAACAGAAACGCAAATGGTAACAGTAATGCAAACGCAAGCACAAACACAAATGGTAACGCACTCAGTGAAGTAAACAGAAATGTTAATGCAAATGGTAATGGAAACGAAAGTGGAAATGCAATGGGATGGGATGGAATGGGATTTTTTTTAATAGTGCCATGGAGACCACTCTTTCAGTTGTCAGAGTGGTCTCAGCACATTCTTAAGGTATGAGAACTGCTAACCAAAGGTAGGCAATCCTAATACCCTAAGAATGCAAGTGAGACCCCTCTTATAACCGTAAGCATGGCCTTCATGGCAGTATTAATATGTTGTTAATTGTGATGAACACTAATATACTGTATAAGCAATTCTAAAAACCTACCCAGAATGAGCCTGTTTCTTGGGTGCCTGCACATGAGACACTCTTTATAGAATAAGAGTGACTCATGCGCAGGAGAAAGGAACACTCTGATTGGTCAGCTGCACTCCCTTGATCTTTAAGAGAAAACTACTATTTAAATGAAATTGACTGTATCTTAAATAATTTGATTTAATTGGCAAGGATAAAGGAAAACACATTGCAGTCAACTGGATGTTTGTGCAAACATGATTTTTCAAGGTAGTTGAGTATGAGAGTTTCTGTTTAAATGATAACATTCAGTTAGATGGAGTATATGAAGCAAACACTGGCTGGTGAGAGTCATTAAATGCCAAGGTGAAGGCCAAGGCTTTTAGTGTAACCTACATCAGACAGTTATTGGGAGTATATTCTAACTAACTTAATGTGGGGAGCACAGATGAGGAAAAGGACCTGGGGTGATTATAACAGGGAGTATGAACAACTTGGCACAGTGCAGGAAGGCAGCAGCAAAAGCCAACAAGATGCTGAGCTGTATAGCAAGGGGATCTCCTCTAGAGGGAGTGAGGTGATCATTCCCTTGTACGGGTCACTGGTCAGGCCACACCCGGAGTACTGTGTACAGTTCTGGTGCCCATTCCTGAAAAAGGACATCAGGCTGCTGGAAGGGGTGCAGTGCAGGGTTATTAAGATGATCCAGGCACTGGAAGGGGGGACTCCTACAAAGGGAGGCTGAACATGCTTAACATGTATTCCCTGGAGGAGAGAAGAGGAGAGATGGGGGGGCTATGATTGAGACCTTTAAGTATCTGAAAGGGATGAACAAGGCTAATACAGGAGAGATATTCTGACTCAGAAGAGGGAGGTATACCAGGGAGCATCAATTGAGGTTGGAGGGGGAAGATTCAGGAGGGAGATCAAGAGACATTACTTCATGGAGAGGGTGGTAGACAAGTGAAACACTCTACCAGAGGAGGTGGTTTCATGTAGGATGGTGAACTGCTTCAAGTAGGGGTGGGAGTGTGTGAGGGATGGACTGTGAGGGGTGGGAGGGTGGGGCAGCTGCAAGGTGAGGAGCTAGCTGCACAATCGAGTAGACTCAATAGACCATTTTAGCTACTTCTGCTGGCATTTTGTATGTTCATAATGTTTTACTATTACATGAACTGGAGTTTTAAAAAGGAGACGAAGGATTGTGTGCTTTCTATATGCTTTCTTTTAATGCAATAGTGTATTCAGGAAGTGAAGTTAAGTTTTGGGGGATTAGGTTTGTTGAATGTTGACGTGTTGTAGGAGATGATTATGTAGCTGTGCATTGTGTGGACTGTCAGAGACTGGGAAATTAAACATTTTTACTGTATGTGGGAGAGGTGCTGGTGGATGCGAGATTTTACTGACAGCTGCAGAAGGATAGACTCACACTTGAGGGTTCTTAATGATGAAAATGATGGAAAGTAATGTAATTTATTTAAAGAATGGAAGTGTCCAGTGTTTTACTGAGCTGTTGCCTACCACCATTCTGGTGAATGGGGGTGGGGAGGGAGGGGCAGAGCGGTGTGCTTGTCACAGAATGTGACAGAGAATCTGAAGAGGTGTTCTGGTTCATAAAGTGTGACAACCTGGGTAAAATTGGCTTCTTATTTGGAAAATTACTGTATTTCTGGGTAACGGAAACGCAAGCGGAAATGCTAACGGTAACAATAACGCAAACGCACACCCTTTTTTTCCCAAAAAGGTGCATTCAGAAGCACAGTGAATACAAATAATGTATGCATAATAATGGCCCTAGGAGCAGAAAATGAGCACTTGAAATACTAAATTCCTTATATCTCAGGAACCGCACAACATAGAAAAAAATATCAAATCTCATATTATTTATGGCTTTCCAGGCTAGTTTTGCACTTAGGCCCCTAGTGGGGGACTAAGCATTCTTCCAATGAAAAGTATGTATCTCAAGCTGTTTTCACGATATAGTCACTGAAAGGCATGGCGGACGCCGTCATGTTAGCCTTTGGGAATAATCATCAACTTCAGAGTGCCGTAATGTTGCAGCCTTCTAATATTTTGCCACCAAACCACCAAAAGGCACATCTGTAGTATCTTGGCTTTCTTCCCTCCAAATTTCAGCCCAAAAGATTCCCTGTTGTTTTGGCCACAGTAGTACTTAAAAATACTTTTGCAAATCACGTCACTTTTACACAAATGAAATCAGAAAAGTGTCACATATGCGAAAGTACTTTCATACACTACTTTTGCAAAAATTAAAAAACATATTTTGGGTGTTTCACCCCAAAATAGACATATGATAGCATCCAGGGCTTGACTAGGTGAACACAATAAGAATTGTGTCCCTAGATGGTCCCAAATTTAAATGCCAAGCATTTCTGTGACCAACAACTGAAAAAAGATGGACGATTTGCGACACCACAAGGGTCATTTACAAAAGTAAAAAGGGCATTTGCGACACTTTCGCATATTTTGTTAACTATTCCCATTGATTATAATTGGAAAATTGTTTTTTGAATAACTTTTGAACCATTTAATATTTTTCCACGAAATCTTTGAAAGGCACTTTGGGATCCCCGGCTGCATGTTCCCTGAAGGTTTTGGACTTGTCACACAAACCATGTGGGCTGTAGGCACGAGCAAAAAATGTGCAAAAATGCATAATTTGTTTGTTTTTTGGCACTCTGTAGCTCCACAACTGTACACCCGATCATAACGAAACTTGGAAGGTGCAGAGATCTATGATACCAGACTGTGTCTTCCAAATTTTAGGCACATCCGTCATACGGTGGCAAAGTTATTAAGCTGCCAAATTTCAGATTTAACCTTAAATGGGGTACTCAACCCTATCATATGTGTGTGTATGTATATATATATATATATATATATACACATATTATGGTAGCACGGTAGTGCTACCATAGTTAGGGTTGAGGAGCCATTTACATGGTAAACCCAAAATTTTGCACCTTAATAACTTTGCAACTGTTCAACGGATTTGCCTGAAATTTGAAATACAGAATCAAGGCCCATATACCTTGGGATCTGCCAAGTTTTGTACCAGTCGGATATACGGCTGTGGAGTTATTAAGCGTGATCTGTGCGTGCGTTTACGCTTTTTTGGGAATTCTACAGTCGGACCTACAGGTCGCACGGTTTGTGCGACTGGTCCAAAATCTTCAGGGAACATGTAGCCTGGGTCCCCGATGTGCCTTTCAAAAATGTTGTGAAGAAATATTAAACGGTTCAAAAGTTATTCAAAAAACAAGTTCCCATTATAAGTCAATGGGAAACATTAACAAAAAGTTTGACAGTGTCGCAAGTGCAGTTTTTACTTTCGCAAATGGCCCCTTTACTGTCGTAAATCTGCCATCTTGTTTTCAGTTGGTGATCAGAAAAATGTTTGGCATTTAAATTTGGGACCCTCTAGCAACCTAATTCTTTTGTATTCACCTAGTCGGACCCTGAGGATGCTAGCCATGTCTTTATTTTAGGGTAAAACACCCAGAAATATTTTTCAGATTTCTGGAAAAAGTACTTTTGCAAAGTAGTGTTCGCACTCATGAAGTGTCGCACATTTTGCAGCTTTCGCAATCAAGTACAGTACTTTTCTAGGCTGTGGGAAATGACAACAATTCTTTGGCACCCTGCTGCAAAAGAATGGTTTGGAGTTTTGGGCTGAAATTTGGAGGGAATGCAGCCGACATCTCACAGATATGCCTTTCAGTGTTTTGTTGAAAAATATTACACGGCGGCAAAGTTACGGTACTCCAAATTTGATGCTTTTTCCCATAGGATAACATTACGGTTTACGACGCATTGCAGCAATCGTTTGACGCCCTGCTGCAAAATAACGGTTTGGTCTTTTGGGCTGAAATTTGCAGGGAACACAGCCAACATCCCACAGATGTGCCTTTCAGTGGTTTGGTGACAAAATATTACAAGGAGACAAAGTTATGGCACTCTGAACTTCTGTTTTTTTCCCATAGGATAACATTACGGCATTCGCCACGCCTTTCAGGGCCTGTATCTCGAAAACGGTGTGAGATACAGACTTTTCGTCGAAAAATCCTTAGCCCCCAAAACAGAGCTAAGTACCAAACTAGCCAGGAAAGTGATAATTCATATGACTTTTATATTTTTTTTCTATGTCATACGGTTCCTGAGATATAAGCAATTTACTATTCCAAGTCCTCATTTTTGTGTTCCGAGCCATTATTTTGCATACATTCTTTGTACTCACTGTCTTTCTCTATACAGCTTTTGGGGAAAAGCAGCCTGTGTGCTTACATCATTGTTACCATTACCGTTTCCGCTTGTGGTTCCGTACCCATTTACTTACTGCTCACATTTACGCCACCATGTGCTTTACCTTCATGCTTTCATTTATGGTTGTGTTTGCATTGTTTTAACATTTCTGTCTCACAGTATTGTTTCTTCTGTTTTGCTTTGCGTCACCATGTGCATTACGATCTGCGTTTGCGGGCACAATGTTACTATGTGACAAGACATCACGTGGCAGGCCCTGCGGTCCCGCCGCCACATTACATTCACTATTTCTCATTATCATTCTCAAAAAAGCAGGGAAATTAGAGGCAAAAAACTCTGTTTAATGCATCAGTTAGGGTTGTTCCACAGCGACAAAAGCAAGGAAATTCGATATTAGGGCTGAAACCCCTTTTGCCCCCCTCCAGCCCACGCCCCCAACTGGAATCGGGGTGCTCATTGGGGTCATTGGTCCTAACTCTCACCCCATTCTCCTACTCCTCATCTTCTTTCCACATGTAATGGGGGTGAGAGTTAGGCTCACGACCCCAACACACACCCCGATTCCAGTTGGGGGGGTGGGCTGGAGGGTGCAAAGGGTTTCAACCCTAACATCGATTTCTCGCTTTGTCACAGTGGAACAACCCTAACTGATGCATTAAACAGAGTTTTTGCTCTAATATATATATATATATATATATATATATATATATATATATACAGGCACAGTCGTGCTCTTATAGTTAGGGTTGAGTAGGCAGTTTAATGTTAAACCCCAAATTGTGCATGTTAATAACTTTGCAACCGTTCAACAGATTTGCAAGAAATTTGGAGTGTGCTGTCCCATGGGGAAGATCTCTTGATTTGCCAAGTTGTGTTTTGATTGGAGTTGCAGATTTCATGCCATGACGCATCAAAAAGCTTTTTTTTGCCCATGTCTGCTGATTGTTGCCCATTGCACTGTGACCACACCGTTTGGAATTGTGGTCTGAAATTTTCAGGGTTGAAAGAGGTTGTCCCAAAGAACAATGCAGCATTGGTTTGGTGAAAAAATATTAATCCATTCCAAAGTTTTGAATTGTCGGGTTCTGAGCATGCTCAGTTCAGTCTTTGGAATATATGTATGCTTTGCAAAAGAGGGTTTGGCTCACAATCAAGGATTTTGTCATTTCATGAATGGGGATTTATAAAATACCCATTCATTAGGAAAAATTCCCCTCTAGCGAGCCGTCATCTTGTTTTCATTTTTCCTCTCAAATAAAATATTGTAACTTGTCCCACGGATGTGTTATGCGGTAATTGAAGTATGGGTTTTGTTCAGGGTGACATCCTGTACAAACTCATGGCTTTGGTTTACTTCAGTTTTGTGAAAAAGTGGCTGTTTTAATTTTAAAAATCCTTGTTCATCACTCACTTCTGATCCTTGTTTGCGAGATGACAAAATCCTTGATCACGATTTCCAGACCAGATGACCCTATCTTGCAAACAAGGATTGGCTCATGAACATGGATTTTGTCAGCTCACAAAAGGTGATCGGCTCATGAAAGGGGATTTTGACAGCTTGCAAAAAGGGAATGGGTTTTTGAATCCCTTTGAAGCTGTCATAATCCCCTTCACAAGCCGCTCAAAACTTTCATGAGCCAATCCTTTTCGTGAGCTGTAAAAATCCTTGTTTGTGAGATCAGAACCAGATGGCCAAAATCTCACAAACAAGGAATTCTCATGAACTGGGATTTTGACAGGTCGCAAATGGGGATTCACCTTGCAAATGGGGATTTTGACACCTCATGAATAAGGAATTGAAAAGTTTTCCCAGTATACTGCTAATAAACAGTTTGGTCTTTTGGCTTAAAATTTGCAGGGTACAAGGGGGGTGCCCCACAGATGTGAATTATGCTCTTTAGGTGCAACAATGTTCTTTGGTTCCATAGCAATGCCATTACGAAGTTGAGATATTTCCCATAGGATAACACTGCGGCACCTGCAGCGCATTTTGGTGCCCATATCTCGGAAACGAGTCGAGGTATGGATTTTATGTTACAGGCAACTCACATGGAGGTTTCAAAGTCATGATTGCAATTGCAGTGAAATTTGTTTCATAGCTGCTACGGTTACTGAGATGTTGTCAAATTAGTGTTACAAGGGTTCCTTTTCAGCCCTATAGGGCTGCTGTATGGCTCCATAGTTATGTGTGAGTGGGAGCAAAGGGCCCAGAGGGCCCATGCTCCCACACACACATATCATTATGCAAAAATGGGCAGCTTGAAGGGAGCGTGGGGCCTGGAGTGCCTGCGCTCCCACAAACACATACCAGTTACCAGTTACATTACACATTCTCAAAAAGTAAGGAAATTCATTGCAAAAAACTTTGTTAATGAATCAGTTAGGGTTGCAATGACAAAAGTATGGAAATGAGACAATAGGGTTGAGCCCCTAACCCTCCACCCTACCACTCACCCCCCACCCTTCACTCACCAACAGGCATCGGGGTGTGTCATGGGGTCATTAGGCCAACTCTCACCCCATTCTCCTATAATATATCATGTCAGCCTGTTTACACATGGAATGGGGTGAGTTGAGCCTAATGACCCCATGGCACACCCTGATGCCTGTTGGTGTGTGGAGGATGGGGTGGGTGGTAGGGGTGGGGGTTAGGGGCTCAACTCTAACATCTCATTTCCATACTTTTGTCGCTTTAACCCTAACTGATGCATTAACAAAGTTTTTTGCATTTATATATATATATATATATATATCCATTTATAATATGGGTTCCAAAAATACCATCTTCTGATTTGGCCAAATACTGTAGGTCACCTGACCATTGATTAATCCCTGGTATACCCACAGTTGCATGCTCACAGGGCTTTATTTTACTATTTCTTTAGGGAAACCTCTAACATAACATTACCTATCTTATAAGAGAATTAATCCACTCCAGGGTATAGGTTCACTGAGCATTAATCCACACTTGAGTGGTTGAAGTCACTCGGCTTCACCTCGTGACTCCAACCCCCCCGGCATGGATTAATGCTAAGTAAACCCATACCATGTCATGGGTTAATCCCTTTGCATATACTACTATACATGTCCATGTATATACTGCATTATAGAGAGCTTTTCATCCTGGTACCCGGCCTCTTAACAACCACTGCTTTTTTTTTTTTAACCTCAGTTTGTATGCCCCTTCCCTTTGAGTCTTGGCATCTCTTCCAGTGCTCTTCCTTTCTGTCCAAATGCTGGCTCTCCAGCCTTCCCTCCTACCTATCTGCCATTCTCCTCCTCCATCAGTTCCTTCTGCTACCTTCACTCCTCTCACTCATGCACCTTTGACAACCCACTGTGCAACACTTTAGATGGACAGTCTGTTTTCTTCACCCATCTCCTTCACCTCTGGAACAGCCTCTCCTTTCAAATTCATTACTCCTCTGCCCTCTCTCAAATTCTTCTTCTAGCTCACTTCACCCCTTCTTACGCCTGTTGCTAGCATCAAGTACAATAGCCTCTCCATCATTTTGTGCTATGTCCGCCCCGATGTTTTGTGCTAATGCTCCTTCCTCCCTTTGCCACTTTCCTGATTTGTGTCAACCAACTGCTCCCTAGTTGAGGATTTTTTTTCACTCTCTTTATCCTCCGATCTCCAGTCCCTTAGACCTCTCTACAGTGGGACACTCAGACCAACCATATCCCATCCAGGCTGATGTCCTCCTGCCCAGTTCTCCACTGGAGCACTCTCCCCTGACTCCTCTGACCACCTGCCCCCCGGCTTTGAGCCCCCTGGGTGGGACCACCTTTAACTCCTCCGGTGCTCTATCTAGAATCCTAAAGGGTCATTGGGGAGTGGAGCAGAGTCAGAGATCAGCCAGGTCGAATCTGGCAGATGGCTTGGGAGTCATCCATTGGCCCCACCTTCACCTCCCCCAGGTGCTGTTTTTTTTTCCTTTGTTCCAGTTCCAGAAGCATAGATGTGCAATAGCATCCAACGCACAATGGATGCACTCCTGCACTCACCCACAGGACATCTGCCAGTGCCTCCATACTGCTACATGCAGCTTCTGCAAGTAGCGATACCCCCAGTCTCCACTGGGAGTCACGGCACAGCGGGAAACATAGAAACATAGAATTTGACAGTGGATAAGGACTGCTTGGCCCACCTAGTCTCTCCATTTCCCTACCTAATGGATAAGCTGCAGATCCCACCCCTGGAAGAGGAGAGCAGTCCACAGGACACTTCAGTCAGAAGCATGGTGTTTGGTTGACAACACAATGCCACATCCCACACACTGAGCACAGCCAGTGTGCACACCTCCACAGCAACACAGTGAGGAGGCCAATCCACCCCCCACAGCATCAGCAGGTGTGCTGGTGGTGAATTGAAAGAGGCACACTGCACCTGCACACACAGGTCTGCTGTGGGAGGAGGCATGTCGGTAGAATATGTGGATAGTGCTAAGGGGCGCAGACTGCTGGTGTTGTCCAGGTACACCTATCAGCATGAACGGTCAAGGGGTGAAAGGACCTATTTGAAATGCTGCGAATATGCAGCAGATGGATGCAGGGGCCGAGTGCTCACTGTGGGTGAGGAAACACCAGTACTGACAGGCACCCACAACCATGTGCCAGACTGCACAGCCATTGTGGTTAGCAAGGTATGGGCAGCAGTGAAGTGGAAGGCCTGGGATATGAATGAGATGAGCTAACAGCTCATAGTTGCATGCTGCTCTGGTGTCAATGAGGCAGTTGGGGGATGCCTACCCCTGTAACACTCCTGAAGCGGTCGGCGCAAAGTGTCTTGAGGGGCAGTAGGCGTGCTATGGTGGACCCACAACAGCTGTCTGAGCTCACCATTCCCGACTACACCAGAACCCTGGCAGATGAGCCATTCCTGCTGTACGATTCGGGACAGGGCACTAAGGCCAGCATGGAACACAGGTTTCTCCTCTTCAGTACTGAGAGGAATCTTGAATTTCTGGGCTGTAGTCCAGCATGGCTTGGGGATGGCACATTCTGCTGCTGCCCCAGGCTGTTCCAGCAGCTGTACATGCTGCATGGGGTGGATGAGGCAACTGTACTCCCTGCAGTATATGTGTTGATGGTGAGGAGAATGGCTGCAGACTATATCACCATGTATATGAAGATTGCAGAGCTGTGCCCTGCAGGCAGTCCTCATCGCATGCTCATTGATTTCGAGCTTGCCACTTATAGGGCTATCCACACGGTGCTGCCTGACATGGACATCCATGGGTGCTTCTTCCACTTGTGCCAGTGTGTTTGGTGGCACATCCAGCAGCATGTGGAGCTGTCATGTCTGTATTGCTCAGATGACGTCTGTGCCATACACCTCCGCATGCTGCCAGCCCTTGCATTTGTGCCCTCTCTGGATGTGTGCACCACCTATGAGGAGCTCTGTGGCTGGGAGTACTTCACCTCCCATGAGGATGTTCTCACTCCTGTCCTTGACTATTTTCAGGACACCTGGCTGGGTAGGCTTGTTCGCAGTGGCCACCACCGCAAGCCTCTGTTCCCCATCCCCATGGGGTACTGCCATGCCGCCATACCAGATGGGATGCCCTGCACCAATAATGCTATCTAGGGGTGGCACTGGGTGTTCAACGCTCTGCTTGGTGTGGTGCACCCAACCCTGTGGTGGTTCCTGGACATCCTGCAGGGGGAGCAACAGCTGACAGAGGTGAAGCTGCAGCAGACTGTGTCCGACCAGGCTCTGGGGTGGTCCCAGAGGCGCTGGAGGGAGTCAGCTCTGCGCATCACTGACATTGTCACTACATGCAGTGTCAGGAGCTGCAGGGACTACCTGATGGGGCTGGCATTGAATATCTGCCTTCAGGTGTAGGTCCCTGTGCCAGGGGAACCCCTACCCATCATCTGCGCCCCATGCCACAGTCTGTACCCTTCTGCAGTGCACCGTTCATTCCCCTGCACCCTGTGGTGCTGTTACTGCCTGCTGTACCCCTGTGCAGGTGGTTGCTGCTGAGGTTCTGTCACATTCTGCACTGTTGTGCCTCTCCTGTTCGTCGAATGGCTGTTTGTGCTGTGTGCCGCCAGTCGGCGTTACCGGCGGGGGGGGCTCGGTAATACACTGTGCTGCTGCATCACTGCCATGCATGTCATCGGTGCATCCTGTGCCTCTGTGGTTTTGGGTTCACGGTGTTTGCGGTTGGGTGCGCTGGGGTCCTGTGCAGCATTTCCTTGTTGTCACTGTGGGGGATGTCGACATTTTTGCCATCAACCAAACACCATGCTTCCCACTCAGTCCTCTCCTGTCCCTGCCAACCCTTAATGACCTGAGCTCATTCCCAAACCTGGGTTGCTGGTGTGGTGTGAGGTGTGGTGTCCAGCACCTCAACCCTCTGCTCCACCAGGCCAGCTCCTAGTTGAGTTAAATTATAGGTTTTCTTTATGGAAATGTTTGTACTAAGTAATGTTTTTTATATTTCTTTATGATGTATCTTGTAGTTTCTGGTTATTTGTCCTGTTTTTCTGTAGACTTTCCTTTCCCTTTTTATAATTCCCCTATAGTTGCACCTAGAAATGAGTTTTTGCTAAGCGTGCCTGTCCTAGTCACCAAATTTTAACTCAATCAATCAATCATTCAATCAATCAATCAATGGTAAGCCAAACATTGAAACATATCTAAAGTAAAACCAATTAACCTTTCTAATACATTTCTTTTCCCCAAGACTGCTAAATATTAAAGACTTTTTTTGTTTTCAAAGAGGTGTTTTCTTCCTTCATTGCCATCTTTTCCTATTGTATGATTATATAGTGAAGTCCCAATCCCGTATTTGTAAAACCAACACTATAATTGCCATGAAAATGGTTAGGATGCCATAAGCGCAACATTGGGATATAATTGCATATTGAAGTAATGGGATGGGATGGAATGGGTTGTTTTTTTAATAGTGCCATGGAGACCACTCTTTCAGTTGTCAGAGTGGTCTCATCACATTCTTAAGGTATGAGAACTGCTAATCAAAGGTAGGCAGTCCTAATACCCTAAGAATGCAAGTGAGACCCTTCTTATAACCGTAAACGTGGCCTTCATGGCAGTATTAATATGTTATTAATTGTTATGAACACTAATATACTTTATAAAATGGGCTTGGAAATCCCAAAGCACTGATTGGCTACAACATCATCTGAGCCGTGTCCTTATCAGATGATATTGTAGCCAACCGGTACTACTGTCCACCAAGAAGCCAAATGACCCCAAAAATTAATGAGCTCTGCCAAGCATTAACAGAAACGTCGACTGGCAGAGCTCACTGAACCGGCAGCACGACATCACTTGTAGACATCACATTAAGCTAACACTGCACTGAACAACATATGGCACTCCATGTAAAGAAACAAAAACCTCGTACCTCACAAACTACTCTCATGGCTTCTCTGCCCCCTGCCACCATTTCCAGACTGTAAAAAAAAACGCTGAAAAACGGCACCAAAAGCGAAACGGCATTTTTTTTTAAACCGCGGCAAATCCCGTAACGGAAACCCACCTACCTCACGAACCATCGCAAGCAGCAACGAAGCAGCAGTCAGTCCCTTTACTTTTAAAAACTAATAACGAGCCAAATATTCCCCAAAAACGAAAGCAGGAAACAAAAAGAAATACTGTCACTGCTTTCTACGGTGTCTGTTGAGGGACACGCCACTCCCAGTCAACAGACACGCCCTATCTCAAAACTTCAACTCCTAACTAAACACAGGCAAACAAAGAAATTAAAAAAAAAAAATACTATAAATGTATGACTAACTTTTCTGCGGGGGACACAATAAATACATTGCACAGAAACTTAATACAAGGGACTATTTTTCACTATTCTCACAATTTTAAACCTATTGTTATATTCTCTATTTTTTTTTTTACACATTAAAAAAAATTACTTTACAAAGAGCCCATTTATAAAGCCAATAACACACTCCGAGGTGTGGGTTACGTGCTGATAAGAGCACGCCTAGGGCATAAGGCACCTCGCAAGTTTCTCATGCCTTAGTACACACCCCTAGGCGGCTCTTATCAGCACGTAACCCACACCTCGTCGTGTGTTATTGCTTACGTATAAGCAATTCTAAAAACCTACCCAGAATGAGCCTGTTTCCCGGGTACCAGCACATGAGACACTCTTTATAGAATAAGAGTGACTCATGCGCAGGAGAAAGGAACATTCTGATTGGTCAGCTGCACTCCCTTGATCTTTAAGAGAAAACTGCTATTTAAATGAAATTGACTGTATCTTAAATAATTTGATTTAATGGGCAAGGATACAGAAAAACACATTGCAGTCAACTGGATGTTTGTGCAAACATGATTTTTCAAGGTAGTTGAGTATGAGAGTTTCTGTTTAAGTGATAACATTAAGTTAGTTGAAGTATATGAAGCAATAACTGTGCTGGTGAGGGTCATTAAATGCAAAGGTGAAGGCCAAGGCTTTTAGTGTAACCCACATCAGACAGTTATTGGGAGTATATTCCAACTAACTTAATGTGGGGAGCACAGATGAGGAAAAGGACCTGGGGGTGATTATAACAGGGAGTATGAACAACTTGGCACAGTGCAGGAAGGCAGCAGCAAAAGCCAACAAGATGCTGAGCTGTATAGCAAGGGGAATCTCCTCTAGAAGGCGTGAGGTGATCATTTCCTTGTACAGGTCACTGGTCAGGCCACACCCGGAGTACTGTGTACAGTTCTGGTGCTCATTCCTGAAAAAGGACATAAGGCTGCTGGAAGGGGTGCAGTGCAGGGTTATTAAGATGATCCAGGGACTGGAGGGGGGGACTCCTACAAAGGGAGGCTGAACATGCTTAACATGTATTCCCTGGAGGAGAGGAGAGATGAGGGGATATGATCGAGACTTTTAAGTTTCTGAAGGGGATGAACAAGGCTGATACAGGAGAGATATTCTGACTCAGAAGAGGGAGGGACAACAGGGGGCATCAATTGAGGTTGGAGGGGGAAGATTCAGGAGGGAGATCGGGAGACATTACTTAATGGTGAGAGTGGTAGACAAGTGAAACACTCTGCCAGAGGAGGTGGTTTCATGTAGGATGGTGAACTGCTTACACGGAGGTGGGACAGAGTGAGGGAATGGACTGTGAGGGGTGGAGGGTGGGCAGCTGCAAGGTGAGGGGCTAGCTGCACAATCGAGTAGACTCAATAGACCATTTTAGCCTACTTCTGCTGGCATTTTGTATGTTCATAATGTTTTTACTATTACATGAACTGGAGTTTTAAAAAAGGAGACGCAAGGATTGTGTGCTTTTCTATATGCTTTCTTTTAATGCAATAGTGTATTCAGGAGGTGAAGTTAAGTTTTGGGGGATTACGTTTGCTGAATGTTGGTGACCTGTGATGTAGGAGATGATTATGTAGCTGTGCATTGTGTGGACTGTCAGAGACTAGGAAATTAAAAATGTTTACTGTATGTGTGAGACTTTACTGACAGCTGCAGAAGCATAGACTCACCTTTTAGGGTTCTTAATGATGAAAGTGATGGAAAGTAATGTATTTTTTTTTAAAGAATAGAAGTGTCCAGTGTTTTTACTGAGCTGTTGCCTACCATCATTCTGGTGAGTGGGGGGTGGGGGAAGGGTGAGGGGCAGAGCGATGTGCTTGTCACAGAATGTGACAGGGAATCTGAAGAGGTGTTCTGGTTCATACAGTGTGACAACCTGTGTAAAATTGGCTTCTAATTTGGAAAATTTCTGTATTTCTGGGTTCTGAAACAACTGATGTCAAATATCTTTGTAAAGCCACTTTCCTTCATTTCTGCATTCCCTTACAGAAATATAGGTGTGCTGTGTACATGCAGGATGCATGCCACATGCTTAATTGTGCAATATTTGCATGTAGTTCGCATTCACAAAGTGATCCTAAGCGAACCAGGTCTAAAAAGCAAATCAGGCTTGCATGCTGCAAGCTTGACATATACGAGGCAGATAAGCTGGTGTGAACATCTAAAAATTATGTCAGGTTCACGTGTTGCACACTTGACATGAGTGCAGCAGCTAAGCTGGTGCCAATCTAATCTAAAAACACAACAGTTTCTATTTCTTATACTACTGCTAGCAATCAGAGTCATTAAAATACATTTTTATTTGAATTCCCATAAAAATTAGATAAACTCATTAATTCTGATCCTTTTGCAAATTATTTAATTGCTTTTGACTTTTGTCATTAAATCACCATTAATTTGTAAAGTATTGTTTGCGTACTGCATTAAATGCCTAGGATATAGCCAGTCAACATCCCCCATTACAGATGTATGAAGAGAGGTCTCTGTGTTGTGAAGCCTATCCTTTTTTTTGGACCATGCAAATTCCTTATGCATATTTAATGCTACAAATGTGTTTCTCCATGACTGTTTCATTTCACTTCCTCTCAATTTGTCATTCTTTATTGAGCATATACACTGTGGCCATGCTCAAGCACTCTTTGTGCTGAGTAGGGCCTTGGAACCATGCACCATACCACATTTTATCACTGAAATGAGGGACATGGACATTCAAAATGAGGGACAATGAAGGACACTAACCCACATGATGATCAGGACATATCATGAAAAATGAAGATACAGTACCTCAGAACACAATGGAAATCATTGCATTAGAACCTGAGAATTAATTTCTACCATTAAGAAGGGGTGCCATTTAGGTAGGGCAGAGGGGGGCAGTTGCACGCTCCCCCTGGATTTGTGCCTAGGTTGTTCTTATGGTGTGGCAATAATGGCTTTAAATTTGGATTTAATCTTGCACAATAAGTGACCACCTGGCCTGTGAGTGCTCACACTGCAGGTACTCTCCAGACTTGACTGTGTCTGTATTGTGTTGTCCGCTCTCGCCACCTATTAGTGGCAGCACAATCACATGTGATGTGGATGAGCTCCAGCCAAGAAAGAACACATGAGTCTTGCAAGTGTGACACTGTCTTTCCCACCACAGAGTAGACAGACTGCACACTACAGCTTGAAGGAGTCAGTGAACACTGAACTCTCAACGGCAGTTTTGTGGCAGCATATTTTTGTTAGTCTACTCTTAGTAAGTCTCTGTCTCCCTTGGTGGCTGAAGGGGCCAAGGGTGAGCTAGAATCTAACTTAAGACTAGACTACCTACTTACTCTACTAGGCTTGCCTTGCCTTGCAAAAAAAAAAAAAGCACAGACCTCCACTGCAGCAAGCTAGGCTTAGCACCAGCGGTGACAGTGGTGTGGATGGCCTGCTTAGGCCTTGATCAGCAAAGTGTGGCAGCAGCCACAGCAATAACCAAGCAAGAAATAAGCAACCCAGGTTGGGTGGGTTCGGTTGGTGAGGTGACTTGGTCGTGGACCACATTGGGGACCTGTGATTGTCAGTTCTAGCATCCAGCATCTGATGGAAGGACAGAGGTGGAGTGAACTGAAAACTGGGCTGGTGGCACACTATGCCAGGCTGCAGGTTCTGGCCATATGGTCGGGTAGGTAAAAGTAAATACATTTTTTTTACAGGAGGATTTGGGAATGAGGAAGGACTGAAATATTGATGAGTTTTTTATGTTCCTTCACCTAGGGGATGAGTATTGAATGGAATGGAGTCAAGGAGAAAAATCGGGATAAAGTTCTTTTTGGGGGGGCAGAATGTCAGCTAGGAAAAACATTTTTTAGTAACTGGGTGGGTTTAAGCCCACATCGGATGTACTGCTCCAAGGCATATACAGATGAATCTTATACATTTGAATTGTTCTGGATTTGCATATCACTTTTCAGTCGAAGCAAATAAGTTGTATCTTATAGAGATGTTGAAGACATTCTAGAGCTGTCCCTTGCATTCAGGGACAGTAGAGTGGCATGATATGCACAGATTATTGGAGCCCCACTATAATCAGCTTATGCCCCCCCCTCCAGTGAAGCTGACCTCTACATCCCCACGCTCAGGCACATTATGACAAATGGCAAGAAGACTGCAGTGCCATGCACCGTCGAAATGAATTGGGATTTTTTGCATTACTATTTTATACATTATTGATGGAGAGTTGGAGATTAATGAAGGCCACCGCTCGATTAGCAAGGGGCTTGTTAGTACAACAGTGGCTTTCATTATTCTCCAACTCACCATCATAATGTATAAAATAGTAATAAAACATAACTTCATTCATTTCAAGGGGTGCGCCCCAGCTCTCTGATCCATGGACATCATCTCTCAAAGACTCCTGCCTCTGGCTTCCTAGTACTCAAGTAAGTGACTTTTTACTTATATCTATACTTGGTGGGTTGTCTGTAGCAGCATGTCTGCACCCACTTCAGTGTGTATTCATGGGGGAGACTGGCCATGTGGGTGTATGTGCCGAGTTATTGCTACTTTTATGTTTGCACTTTAAAGTTTGTTTGCATGGAAGCATTCAAAACTATAGAGAAAAAATAGTAGGAGTACAGGCCAGACAGAAGTAACTAAGTGGTTTTGTGGGTAAGTTTGTGTGTTGGGTGTGGGAAGAACCACATGTGTTTCTACTGTTATGTGAGCTACAGTTCAACTGTGAAAATGATATGAGGGAGAGAAGAAAACAAAAAAACCATAACACTGGCTACAAGCATGCTGCATGCATGCAGATGTAATCAGATACAGAATGTACTAAAATACAAGTGAGCCATATGTGTGTAGATAGTTTGGCTCAGCAGTAAAAGGCAGTGAACTGCAATCCAGGAGACTTGGAAACATGAAGACCTGGGTTTGAATATCATCAACCCCCACTTGTGTATGGTGCGATCCTGAGCAAGTCACTTAATGGTTATGTGTGCAGTTATCAGTGACCACTTGCTTTTTGCATGCATGCCACATGCATGCAGTCTTTCCCAATTTAAAATAAAAATCATGGTTTCCACACTTGTTTGCTGCACACAAGCCATATGCATGCAATCCATTCCAATTTAACATTTAAATCATACTGCAGCGTGCATATCAGTTGGGTAGTTTTATGTATTTAGGGAGGCAGTATAGCATAGTGGTTTAAGGCCCTGAGCTGCAAATCTGGTGACATCCAGCTGACCAGACCTGGGTTTGAATCCCACAGCTTCCACTTGCATATTGTGTGACCCTGAGCAAGTCCCTTAACTTCCCTGTGCTCCCAGATCACTCCTGTAAAAAAGCTTTCAGCTTAGTGTGCTACTCCTGATTAAACAACTAAATAATAATAAAAAAAATGTGTGCAGCATGAAAACATTTCATATAATTATTTCTGTAAATGAGTTCCTAGATGTGAATAACCAATGGTGGGCATGGCTACATGCTGATTAACTGACTGTGGGAGGAGATTAGATGAATAACTGACTTTGGAGGCTCTCCAATTTAGTTTCTGTGAGAATAACTGATGGCTGTTCTTCACTGTGATAGACTGAGAACAGATACTGCTCATATGATATATATTAATTCTTAGGTTATGATATTAACCAGAAATCAGACTCTGCATTCTGCATATCAGCCTGGTATGATGTCACACCAGGTTTATATGAAGATAGTCATCGATGATCAATCACCTACGCAGAAAGCAGATCAACTGCCACACTAACCAATAACAGCTAAAACAGTGTATGCTGGCTTATGTGCATTCTCTCATTCTCTTTATTTACTGCTCACTCCTAGTTCTTGTTTACTGCTCACTTGTTCACTCCTAGTTCTTGTTGATATCAGATTCTAACACATACTGAAAAAATAAAATAGGGTAACTGTGTGATTACTTTTTGTTTGTTTATACACCCTTGGTGTGTTTTGTTTTTATAAACCACTCAAGCTTCACTGTTGTGGTAAATGTGGCAAAAACATCTCTTGGGTTTATAAAAAACTCATATTGCACAGTCACCCATACAATATTCTGTAAACTATTACTGGTAACCTTCCATATCAACCTAAAAACAACTATCTTCAAAATACCATAATGCATGGTTGTAACATCACAGTAATGCATTATGGCACTCAATAATACCTTGCTCACTCTTATCACTCTGTGTCTGTCTTTGCCAAACCCTTCAGCCCTTACAAACTACTTTATGATTTTAATTTTTACTTATCTGGTTGATCCTGCCATTTTTACCATGCTTGTGAGTTTAAAAGCAAAAGAATCTCAGATCACTGAGCTACATTCCATTTCTGCCAGTCGTGTCTTTACTCATGCTGGTGAAATAAACCACTACACTGTGAGAGTCTCGACTTATTTTAAACTCAGAAGCATAGCAGAAATGGCAGGATGAACCATGTAAGTAACTAAACAGAGTCCAGGAGCTAGGTTCATCTATTTATGTGTCTAGGTCTGAAAAGTTTGATGATTGTTTCTTATGTAAAAAAATATGTAGAATCCATATTTACAACTCTTATTCACTCAAAGTTGAAAGTTTTCTTAAAAAATGCACTTCTTCAATAAAAAAATGAACTGTGTAAAAAAATTGTGTATATTTTAATTAATGGTTCCTTCTTTAATTTCGATTCTATAAGCTTTTATTGAAATACTACAGACATTGTAACAAACAGCAACATATGTATCAAGGGCTTAATATTAACATTATTTATTTTATTCTATATTTAACTTGAAACAATTGACTTTTTATGACATTTTATGAACCCAAGTACAACAATCAGTATTCTTGTTCACTGTCTTCATTATCGGACATGTTAAGCAACTCTGTCTCATCAATATTGACATCACAGTCACTGTCATCATCTTTTTCATTTGGATAGCTGTCATGTTCATTCAGCTGCTCACTTAAGGCTGGTGGTACAACTTCACATGTGAACCATGATGGCTTGTATTTGCCATCCTCATAGGTCCAGCCTTTGTCCTCTGGCTTCAGTAGTGTCATTTCTGGCTTGTCTGTGTTTTTCCATAACAATAAAAAGTAAGTTGTACGGCAGATGTGTTGTGTCAGAGTTGATTTGCATGGTGGCAGCGAGCTTGTGTCTGCTCCTTTAAACTTTTCTAAGGGTGCGTCTTTGTCACTCGGTCGATACTTGACATTGAACATACTGTAGTGGGCTGTGTTGACATGCTTTACTTTCTGTCCATACAAGGTACACACAAAGCTCTCAATTGTATCTTCAGTTTCTTTAGACAAGTGTGGACATCCCAGTTTTTCAAATGCCTGTGTGTGCTCTGTATTCTTTTCCATAATCGTTAGAGGTCACACCTTCACCTTACCTTTGAACGCTGGTGAATAGTCGCACCCTGTCAGTGCATGGAGACCTGGTAGAGCTGCACACACAGGTCTGCCTAACTCTGCTGACAAGTGGGATACATCTATGAATCTTCTTGTGTTATTCCCTGAATGGCCAAAGTGCATGTGCAGTTTGAGATTATCATTTAGACTTGCATGATACAGCAGAATGATCAGAATATCAGTATCATCTGCCATGACCACTACATGCACATATTCACCCTCATTTTCATTGCAAATGTAGTGTATGTATTGCATGATTCTTGTGTCTGCTTCTATGTGTTTGCTTTTTAGGGCCTTGCACTCTAGTCTGAGCATATGTCCAGCTTCCACTTCTTTTGAGTAACAAGTTTCTCCTACTGCAAACATGAATTTTGTATCACCTAGAACTTCACAGTACACATCAGAATTCCATGCTGTAGCTAGAAATCCTAGGAGTGCCATCTTGAATGAAGATGAAGACAGGGATCCAGCAAAGTCTCCTGGTCAGCTTTGGTCAGGTCCAGTTATGAGACAGGAGAGTGGAGCAATGCTGTGCTTTCCTCTCTTCTCTTGTTCAAGACCTTTGATTGATGGTGACTTATAACAGTCACTGACAAGGTGGACTTCATTTGCAGAAGTATAGCAAACAAGAGATAGGAAGGTTTTTGCCACACAGTGGAATGTTGGTGGCAGGTTTGTAAGACTTCTGAACAAGAACATGACATCAATCACAATGGCATTTACAGCATTGGGGTGGCTACTCTGAACTCTGGTCTCAAGTTTCTTCAGCAGTGTTGCCTTCAATGTTGTGTTCATTTCTCCATCAATGTTTCCTAAGGACAGGGGTACCGGGGTTAGCGGGTAGTCAAACACCATCATAAATTCAACTGTTGAAGTCACAGATAGAAATAGCAAGTGTCCAAAGAGGTCTTGAGTTCCTTTCAACTCAATGATTTTCTTGTCCTTGTTCGTAATCTTCACCTTCATTGCATCATGTGCAAAGTTCTTCATCTTGTATCTTTTGATTGGTTCCTCGAACTTACTGCCTTTGGTAATGCATTTGTCTCTAAACACATGGTACATCCGAGTACATATTTCAGTAACCTGTAACACTTTGTTTGCTACCTCTTGTGATACTGCTTTTCCAATACCTATTGCATGATGTGTTTTTGTTCAGAGCTTTCTGTCACCTTATATTTACACTGTCTTATTTTTGGTTTTCCAGATGTATATAGTTGAATGTCTCTCTCACCAATATCTAGAGCTCATTTCCTCTGAGATGTTTGAATGCACCTGGGTACAGTGTCTTGTTCCTGTTGTGCCATTGGCTGCAATATCTGCTTCTTTACACTTGGCAAATAGTCTTTATCAGAATCTTCAGCCTTTGTCTTTGCTGTTCTGCGTCATTTGCTCTTTGATGTTAAAGATTACCCTGCCTGGTCGTGGGTATCAATTTCTGATCATTGCTTATCTGTGTTTGTTTCTATTGTGTGTGTTTAATTTCTTGCTGACACTTGGTCATCCATGTGTGTTCTTGTCATAGCTTCTTCAGACCTTTCTTTGGGTACAGCCGTCTCCTCAATACTGGATGGTATGTTTTGATATGCTATACCCACAGTGTCATGCAAAGTGTCATGACCGTCAAGTGTGTCTGTCATCTCATCATAATTGTTGAAAGCCAAAGCAGTGGCTAAACCTGGCCGTATGAGCAATTCATCTGGTACGGCCATATTCTTTTCTGTTATATTGGTTGTGACTGCAGTTTCCAGTTCCTCCACAACATAGTAGCTGACACAGTGACCAAACCTGTTCAAAATAGTTAAAACATTCTTACTGCCTGTCATGGATTTAATACTCATGCCCAACAAGAGGTGTTTTTGTGGTTTGATTATTCCCCTTGACACTGAGAACACTATGTCATCTGCAATAGATTGAACTACCCTCTCCTGTCATTCACTGCCCACTTCTGATGAACCTGTGAGTACAGTATGTAGGAATGTCTGAAGAACGGGTGGCAGTTTTACTTTTTCTTCTATTAAGTCTTCAGCTTTAACTTTGGTTTTATTATGAGGCTGTACCTTTAGGAGTTCCAACAACTGTTCTCTTATGTGTTGAGCTGCTTGTGCTACTTGTGCTTCCCTACAGTCAGCCTGTTTCTTAGCAGACCTAATGATTGTACCCGCTTTTCTACTTTTGGTATCAAATATGATACCATCTTTGAAGTGATCCGCCAGTTTTGACTGCGAGCTCTATGGGTCATAATTTGTTTTATGCCCACTACACTCCATAAGTATGTCCATGTACCTTTTGTGTAGAGATAGCAATAATTCTTCTTGCATTCCATTAACAATGATGCACTGCACATACTTAACAAGTCTGGAAAAGGCAACCTGGTGACTGTCCCTCAACTGACTGTATTTACATTGTTTACCTTTGCCCTTTATTCGTTCTGCCTTTTTACATACTTGTTCTTACAGCTATTGTGATACTTCACTTCTTTGGCTATGAGATCAATACTGCCTACCATCATATCCATTTGTTGATCATCCATTTCTTTTGCTGCGTTTTTATGCTGTCTGCTGCCCCATAAGTTACACATGTTGTAGGATATTCAAAAGTCTCCTTTGACCCCTTAGGATTCCTTTTCTTGTAAGATTTGCAAAATATACATTCATTTGGGAATATGCCTGCTGTGGATGCTGCAGATTCAGATAGAGCACTATGAACCTGGGAGTGAAGCAATTTTGCTGGATAACTCTTTACGATGTCTTTTTTAAAGTTTCATCAGCTGCAAGTTTACCGTAACACTTATATGCAGTGAAGTTCTTGTAGCAGATGTGATGATATCCATGGCTGCTGGAGTAATGTTTAGGCAATTCAAGACACACCATGTTGTACTTTGACAGTGTTTGACTAGAACACCTTTCCTTTGCATCAACTACTTTCTCCCAATGAACATCATCAAAAGGTAACAGGTCTCCATGGTCTGTGCTAACTCCTAGATCAGTGTGTACGATGCAACACCTCTGCGGTTTGTGAGAAGTCTTGCTAAGCATATCTGAAATATTAAATAAATTACATTAATAACTAAGTAAACCAAGTCTATTAAATAAATTAGGTAAATTAAATAAATAACTAAGTTAATCAGATCTATTACATAAATGTAAAACTTTTAGTTACTCTTAAGAAAGTGCATTTTCCAAGAAAATGTACAACTGTGGATGAATAAGAGTTGTAAATTGGAATTCTACACACTTTTTTACATGAGAAACAGTCATCAAACCTTTCAGATTCAGACACATAGATAAATGCACCTGGCTCCTGCTCTAACAGTAAATTAAGTAGTTTGGGAGGTGGGGAATTGGTGATAATGCATTCAGGGAGCACAATGCTTGTATCAATTTTGTTTTTTGAAGTGGAGACAGTATGTAGATTGGTATCTGAGGTGTTTGTTGTCCATAAACCTCAAGAGCAATATTTACCTATGTAATATTAACTATAGTTATCTATATACAGTATATCAGCTAGAGTTGTTCTGATAGTGCATTGACCAGAGCATTCAGGCTCCCATAGATAGGTCTGTTATCTGTGTAGATCCACTCCAAGTTAAATTGTCAGGACAGTTTTGTACATATCCTGTATCAATTATTTTGGTATCCGGATTTTCCTGGGTCAGTCATATGAGCAACAAATATGCTAAATTGATTACAGTTAAATTGTAAAGTAAAGTAAAATAAAGTACAGTTGATACATAGTTTAGCCTCTTCAAAAGTGTTTTTTTTATGACAGACATTATTGGGCAAATTATCTTCAAACAGTACCCACCTGTAGGTTCAACTGTACAAGATAAAATTCTCTTGTTGTTCCAAAATCCTGCTGCCTGCAGAGTTTCATCACCACTCAACTCTTGCAAACACTTACTGCAAGGTGCATGGAAATGACAATGCTGCTTCCCTCTAGATACTTCCTCCAATAGAAACAGAAGCAAATACTGAGCTGCGCACAATGCATGAGTCTGCATCATGGTTATGTGGTGGGCTCCTCTATGGCAGGGGGCCCAGTGCATTTGCTCCATTCATCCTCATTTTAATCTGGCTCTGTACATTGGAGTAAATGCCCTTGCATTTTCTTTTTTTTTTATATACCCTTCTCTCTGCCATGGTGGAACTTCTTCTGGGAGTCCCTAGACTGTACTCCCCTAGTCCCTCCCCGTGTACCTACTGTGGTGTCGCCGACCTACCTCCTGCTGTTGCCTGGCCTACCCCCTGGTGGGGAGGAGGGGTATCCCCATTTACCCCCTCCAGTCCATTAGTGTGTGTCAGGAGGTCCATCTGCAGCATCCATCGATAGCTCAGTTATGGGTTATCTGGGGCAGTCGGGTCCCGTCTACGACCTCCACACCAGGTACCTTTTTCCATCCCCTTCCACAGGACGTGAGCACTCTAGGGAGACCTAGGGGCATCGCACGACGTGCGACGCTCGCTTCGGTTCCACATCTCCTCCTCCTCCTCCTATGCAGTCCCACTGCGCTTCACCTGTGGTCACCCAGGTGGTGGTAGAGCTGTGGGACAAGCATCCCCTCCCTCCCCAGAGGAGGAGAACAGCCGCTGGGTGCTCGATCCTCCGCTCCCAGCTGGCCCTCCAGCTACCCGAGTCTGTTCCTGAACCCGGGTCGCTGGCGTTGCAAGCGGAAATCCAACTGCTGCACCAGTGGGCCAGCTACCCTTGCACTTTCTGGTGCTTAAATGGATTGCCCAATCACTTTTACTGTTGCACATATTCCTGGTGGTCTTAGTGGCCCCCCTTAGCCCCAGCATTGCCCTTTGGCTGGTGGCCCAGTGAAGCCCTCTCCAATGTAGCACATCTTCCAACTGTTTGGCACCTAGTTGTAGCACTGAACCCCTGTTCCTTTCTACTTTTATCAGGGATTAACCAGATGGGGCACAGATATGTGTGCCAAGGGATGAGGATCCACAATCTGTCTGTGAATGGCCCATGGGCCATTGGCATGGCTGACCACACCTACTTTACTGACTGGTTTACTGACTTCTTGCAGTGACTTTCATGGATGCTTGAGAAGGTGTTGCAGACCCCATTAATCATGGCTTGACAGGGTTGCATTCACAGTTCTTGTGCTAAGTAGTCACAGATCACTTAGTGCCTGGTTCTGCAACTGAAAATGGTGCCGCAGATTTTGATATGTGTCTCATTTTGGCCTTCTGGTTAAATTATATAATATGAAATCAAAGATAGTACAAGATCTCTCAGTGCTGAAAGAGACCCTCTCATAGCAGTGTGATATTAGCAGAAACAGGGTGAAACCTGGGTCAAAAATCCTAGAAGCTGTTGTTGACCTACTTAGTAATATGTACCGCATCACTGATCACTCACTAAGTAGCAGAGGAAAGCAACAGACCATGCAGTGGCAGAAAGCCCTCAAGGGAAAAAGGAGCTGCCATGTTACTGCATTGATGGTGCTAAAGAAGCCAGTGACTCTGCTTGCCTGACCTTGTAAACGGGGCTGCTTCACGGATATGAGTAACTTCTTAAGGCTACATAAGAGGTAGAATTTTGAAAAATAAGAAATGTAAGTAAAAACAGACATTTCTTTAGGCAGCTCATGGTAAGGCAATAATAATTTTTATTTCTAGAATTGCGCTATCTCAGATAGTGCAACTGTGAAGCAACATGTGATTCCCTTTTGTATCTACCTACAGTAATTCTATGGCTGCTAGGGCCAAAATGCAAGGTGGTCATGTGACTTAAGGTCACAGTAATTCTGTGGCTCTGGTGGGATTTGAACCTTGGTGTCTTGCATCACAAGTCTGTGATCTAGCCACATGGTGGGCTGTCTCTCAAAATTCATACAAAATTGATTTGCTGATCTAGTCAGAAATTGTCATGTTAAGAACAACACATTTCATACTTTAGCACCAGAAATGTCTTCTTCTTCCTCACTGAAAATATAATAACCCTAATTTAAGCTCTTTCTCTGCACCATGATATCACTTATGGAGGTTATTACATGCAGATGCAACAGGAGAAAACTGTTCCACACATTTTAAATAAAAAAGTCATTGCCCAGGGTCTGTAACCCTCTATATTACTCAATATTATTCATAAAATTCCTTTACACAAAAGTAAATCTTGACTCAAACAAAAGTGTTGGATTGCCAGGCTTCCAAGCAGTTTCACATGGTTGGAACACTTTTTTACTTTTTACTGACTTCCATCAGCCCTCATATAATAAATCGCATGCAAAAATGTGAAAATGCATTTATTATACTTCTTTTGACATTGACAGTAACTACACCTTTTGACACTGACAGTATCTACTGGGTCACTATGTAGTGTAACACAATGTGGTGTAGTGTGGTGTAGTGTAGTGTAATGTAATGTAGTGTAGTGCAGTGCAGTGTAGTGTAGTGCAGTCTGGCGTAGTGTAGTGCAGTGTAGTGTGGTGTGTTGTAGTGTAGCATAGTGTAGTGCAGTATGGTGTTGTGTAGTACAATGCAGTGTAGTGGGGTGTAGTGTAGTGCAGTCTAGTGAGGTGTAGTGTGGCATAGTGTGGTGTGGTGTGGTGCAGTGCAGTGCAGTGTAGCATAGTGCAGGACAGTGTGGTAAGGTGATACACTGGTTACTTATGCAAATCCCAGTGCCCACCTTAACCATAAAACAAGACAAAAAGCAGGAGATAGGAGGTCACAGTGCTGCAACAAGGGCCTTTGTAGCCACCAAGGGACAGGGTTAGGAAATAGGTGGAACAGCCAGGTCAGCTTTTACATGGGAATGGGGCTAGGGAGGAGGGTTCCACTGGATGCCAGGGAATGTTTGCAATTTGGGGTGCAGGTGGAGGGTCACTTGACTATTAGGGGAAGGGCCAGTGAGCCCAGAAAATTTACAATTGACTGGATCCTGAGGGTCCCTAAGTAAATGTGGATTGTGTACAGGGACAGCTTCCAGGTGGCACCATTCCTGAACAGAGACTCACAGCTTGGTAAAGTGCCATGCATCTGGTGCTATTTCATGCTGTAACTCTGAGTCACACACCAGCATGCTGGCAGCCACTGATATCTGGCTACCTTTACCTAATCTGCCTTGTGACTTATTTTCAATTACTAAAATTGTGTGTAGTCAAATGGGTGGCAGTGCAATGGGGTGACAGTTTGCCACTAGTTTCATACCACCATAAATCAAGAATTCCAAATGTTCCTAATACTAGTGGGGAAAATTCTAGAGTTGTGGTATACACAGGGACAAACAGTGTGGGTAGGTGTCATGAAAAGACATTTGCAATGAGCTTAAGCAGCTTGGGTCAAATTTAAGAAATAAAGGATGTACTGTGGCTATCTCTGGGATACTGCTTATAGCCAAGATCTCTAAAACAAAACAAAAATCAGACACTCAAAAGAATAAATATAAGGTTAGAAAACTGGTGTAAAAAAGAGGGGTTTGGAGTAAAAAAAAGAGGGTTATAAACTTATAAATCCATGGAACATGTCCCATAGCAAATTTAATCTATATGCAAAAGACAGGTTTCACCTTAACAAAAGAGGAGCAGATTTATTGGGTTAAAATAATCAAGACTCTATAAATAATTTAAATTTAGACTAACTTGCCCAGGGGACCAGGGGACTTCAGAACTGAACTAGCCTGAAATAGTATGTAACACTCTAACAAAGACTATGGCAAAACATAACAAGGGAAACTGTAAGGGAAACAATTTGCAGTGCTTGTCATTGAATACTAGGAGCTTAATAAATAAAATAGAGGAACTGTAGTTTTTAATTTTGCTCAACACATACAAATTAATCAGCATCACAGAAACTTGGTAGTCACTACAAGACTCTTGGGAAAGGCATTAAAGGATTACAGTTTGTTTCACTCAGACAGATCTCTCAAAAGATGGGGAGACATAGCAATTTGCATAAAAGTAAACATCAATGCCATTGGTATAACATGCAAAATTAAAAAGGAAAATTCAGCCTTTGAAACTCTGTCTGAAAATCATGAATAACTCAGATAATAGAATTGTGGGAATATGCTACAGACCCCAAGACTCGACCAAAGATATCTCAATTGACATTTAAAAAGGGAACTTGAATTGGTATGTGACATGGGTGATATAATTTTTGCGAGAAACTTAAATCTGGGATACCTTGATTGGGTGTCTAAATCAACAAAACTGACTATTAATTGAAGTTAATGAACAACTAAATTTAACACAATATGTTAAGTACTCAACAGAAGGGAATAAAATAATTGACGTCTAAAGTCTGGCCCATGTACACATATACAGCCTCAAATAGGAGCTCTATTATCTAGTGGTGATCACAGTATGGTCTCATGTGTAGTCCCGAATGACCACAGAATCCAAAATAGTATTACTGAAATATACTTTTTTATTATTATTGATTTATATCTTTGAGTAAAAGTGCTCATTTGGGGGACAAAGTTAGCAAGTGCCAGTAATGTATAAGCACAAGATAAAACATGGTATAGTGGTCAGCAACCAGTTAAAAGCAACAATTAAAAGTAGCAGCAGGCTGATTTCAGGCTGATTTCAAAGTGAGCTCTTCTTTCAGGGATTTTTTAAATTGTGCCATTTTGGAAAGTTCCACTAGGGATTCATGGAGTCTGTTAAGCCATTGGAAGCACAGACCCCAAAAGAGCACCTATCCTGGCTTATTTTTGGAAAGGGGACTTCAATAGCTTGTCTAGACATACTTCTGGTGGAATATTAGTTTGTGACCAGGCAGAAGAGATCTTTGATTGCAGTGGGGGTGAGGCCCAACAGAGCTTTTTTAGCCATCAGACAGGTCTGGTATTTTAGCATGTCCTGAAGTGGTAACCATTTGAGGAGAGCATACGATGTGCAGCTATATGTGAGCCTGCCCAATCCAATGGCAGAATGACAGGCTTTGTTGAGTACCTTCCTTACTCTGGAGAGGGCAGTTTCATAAGCAGCCCCATATACTGGGAGCCCATAGTCGATGAGAGATATGATAGTACTGGAGACTACCAGGTACCTAGATTCCTTTGTGAAGTTAAGGTGTTGCCTGTAGAGTGCTCCTAATGTTCTATTGGCCAGATCTGTGATGGTGTCCACATGTATAGAGAATGAAAGGGTGTTGTCCTGGGTGACACCCAGGTACTTTATAGCATAGCAAACATTCTGCAAATTATCAGTAAAATCGAAAACATGGACTGGAGCCAGAACTATAAAGACAAAAGTGCTTACACAGATTATCTCAGAAATCTGTAAAAAAGACATCGCAAAAATCTGAAAATGCAACAATAAAGGATCAAAACCAAAATGGTTAAATCATTAATGAAGAGAAAGACAAAACTGTATGAGAAATACTTGCATACCAAAACAACAGAGATCTTGGAAATCTATAAAAACAACCCCCACCGATGTAAAAATTAAAATAAACAATTGAAAAGAAATATGGAGCAATCATTAGCCAAACAGGCAAACAAAAACAACCAAGGACACCTAAATCTTCTTTTTACATATTTTTTTAAATGACTCCATAGGCTTGTAAAGGAGAGGCTGTTGTTTACATTTATACTGAAACTGCATGCATTAAAGTAGGATAAATGCAGTTTTGAAGCTTTTGCAAACTGTAAACTAACCCTCTCCTGAATGAAAAATCCTGCTGTAAGAACCCTAACATGGCTGTCTTGATGATGTCATTCAAGTGACAGATGCCGTAGCACTGCAGCTATATGCTGGTAGTACTAACCATATTTAAATGTGAATAACTTTAAAACGAAAAATGCTAGTATGGTACTGTAAGCATGAAAGTTGTTCATCACAAACATATCTTCAAAATGAGTGGTGTTTCATTCTAGCTACCTTTTATTTTTTTGTTATAATTAGCAAAAAAAACCCAGACAAATTACATTTTTTTTTCACTTTTTCGACAAACAAAAGTGAACAACTTTAACACTAAAAATAGCATGGTACTGTCAGCAGAAAAATTGTTCAGCACAAAAATATCTACAAAATAAGTGGTGTTTCATTTATAGATACCTTTTAGTTTTTTTATAATTAGCAAAACAATAAATAAATAAAAACCAGCAGAAAATTCTAACTTTTTTCACTTTTTCAACAAACAAATGCTAATAACTTTAAAATAAAAAAAGATAGCATGTACTGTAAGCACAAAATTTGTTCAGCACAAAGATATCTACAAAATGAGTGTTGTTTCATTTATAGATACCTTTTAGATTTTTTTTTAATCAGCAAAAAATGGAAGAAAATTCAAATTGTTTTCACTTTTTTGGAGGTATGGCATAAATGGAATACATTACCCTCTACTGGAAATATTGCCGATATTTTTTGAGTGCTAATTGACATAATGACATCACTCGTGGCTTTGCCACTCATGATGTCATTACATCAATCAGCACTCAAACAAAAAATAACAACAATTTTCCCATTGGGGGATAGCATATCCCTTATATATTCTTTGTAAAAAAATCTGTTAATGCATCAGTCTGGGTTGCTAATAAAGCGACAAAAGTATGGAAATGCGATGTTAGGGTTTTCAACACTAACTCCATACACACACACACACACACACACACACACACACACCCAGCAGCAAAAGCAGCAAGGCAATGCAAGCAACCACAGACATCTATCATCCGCTAAGACAAACAACATGCAACTCTTTCTAGATGACACAAGAGACATCCATCATCATGGTCCAGTGCTTCTGTAGCCATAGATACATGTGCACACTTGCACACCACCTGGGAAGTGCTGTAAAAAATTCCCATAGGATCACATTGTAAATTTTAAGTAAGGAATAACACATGACAGGGTGTGCAGCAATGCTAAATTACCACATGCCCCAGGTGGGTTGTGAGACATGAGATGCAGCCAATTGCCTTCAACCACCTGGGAAGTGCAGTATATGATTCCCATGGGATCACATTGCAAATTGTAAGTGAGGAATAACACATGGAAGAGGTGTGGCCATGCTAAATTGCTGCATGCCACAGGTGGGTTGTAAGGCATGAAGTGCAGCTCAGTGCCTTCAACCACCCGGGAAGTGCAATATAAAATTCCCATAGGATCACACTGTAAATTGTAAGTAAGCAATAACACACGACAGACTGTGCAGTAATGCTAAATTACTACATGCCCAGGAGAGTTGTGAGGCATGAGGTGCAGCTGAGTGCCATCAACCACCTGGGAAGTGTGGGTGTCTTCACTCAGGGGCTGACCTATGCTGACATGGAAAAGCATGCTAAAGACATGGGAGAGTCAGCAAGGGGCTGCTCTGAGGAGCACCAGGACCCTGCCTTCTTCACCTGGAATCAGCAGTAACATTCCAGCTTAAATGGAACACAGCTGAATGACACAAATTGAAACCAAAAACAGGGAAACAGCAGCAAAGCAAGATGTAGCTCTTGGTAGTATGGAGGAGGCAGTTTTCATGTGCACTGACTAAGTGCAACAAAGAAAAGGAAGTGTCAGTTGGTAGCTGTGTGAGAAATGCAGTGTGCCCTAGATCATGTTGCCTGATAACATAAAGTGGGAATAGAAGAATCTATGACTCACACTGGCATGGTAAGGCAGCATTGACACAGCAGAGGAAAATAGAAATGGAAACAATAAGTGTACAACAGTTTTGCACCCCCCCCTCCATTCAGAAGGCAGGGGGTGGGAGCTACTTGAAAAGCAAATTACAGTTTGGTTAATTGGAGGAGAGACTTCATGAGATTGTTTCTGACACCCATGCATGACACACTAGGAACAGGGAGTGGAGAATATACACACACATGAGCAAGTGCCGTAGCTACATTACACTTATGAAATAGGAATCACAGAGATGAGGCAGGGTTATTATGTGTCTCACCAGAGGGCCAAAAGGAAATATCAGTCAGTCTGAGACAGCCTGTAAACAGGGTCGGGACATGATCATGGAACAATGGGGACTTGGTTAATGCTGTGATAAGGGCACAGTCCCTTAACTGGACAGGCTTGGCAGATTAGATGGGGCTAGGGGGGCAGCCAGTGCATCAGAAACTGCTTGTCAGTTCCATTCGGTGGCAGATGTGACTCGTAAAGGGGCACGGGTGTCAGAAACAATCTGAGGATCTATCTTTTTTTGTTGTTTTAAAGTTATTCACATTTGTTTGTTGAAAAGTGAAAAAAAAGAATGTTCTACTATGTTTTGCTAATTATAAAAAACTCTAAAAGCTAGACATAAATGAAACACCACTCATTTTGTAGGTATTTTTGTGCTGAATGAATTTCATGCTCACAGTACTGTGCTATCATTTTTTGTTCTAAAGTTATTCACATTTGTTTGTTGAACAAGTGAAAACAAATAGAATTTTCTGCTGTTTGATTTGCTCATTGTAAATAAAACTAAAAGGTATCTATAAATGGAACATCACTCATTTTGTAGATATTTTTGTGCTGAACAAATTTTGTGCTGATAGTACCATGCTATCTTTTCTCATTTTAAAATTATTCACTCTTGCTTGTTGAAAAAGTGAAAAAGAAAGAGTTTTCTGCTGTTGTTTTTTTTTTTTCCGCTAATTATAAAAATATAAAAGCTAGCTATAAAAGAAGCACCACTCATGTTGTAGATATTTTTGTGGCAAACAACTTTCATGCTCACAGTACCATGCTTTAATTTTTTTATTTTAATGGTATTCACATTTGAATACAGTTAGTACTGCTAGTATATATCTGCATAACTGGGCATCTGTCACTTGAATGATGTCATCAAGGCAGCCATTTTAGGATTTTAAGAGCAGGAGTTCTGAATCAGGAGAGGGTTTGTTTACAATTTTCAAATGCTACGAAACTGCATTTATACTACTTTAATAAATGCAGTTTCAGTATAAATGTAAACAACAGCCTCTTCTTTATAAGCTTAGGGAGTCATTAAAAAAAATGTGTAAAAAGATGATTTAGGTGTCCTTTAAGACAGACAAGAAATAACATTAGACTGATTGTTATTTCATACAGCTCCTTAGTGAACCCTTTAGAAATGGCAAATGTCTTTAATGATTACTTCTGCTCCATGATTTCCAGTAGCTACAAAATCTATCAGAATATTGACACATTCAATACTGAACATATCAGTATAAACACAGATGACAGAAAAGACAAAATAAACAAACTGAAAAATCACAGCTATCCTTATCTCAGGCCAAATGTTAAAAATCATGAGTGATCATATTTTGACACCTTTACAGTTAATTTACAGTATGCAAAGTCAGTCAATGATGGATCAGTTTCAAAGGACTGAAAATGTTGCTACTGTCATCCTTATCCATAGAAAGGAAGTAAACCAGACATTAAAAATGAGAGACCTATTATGTTTGTTCCTGGTAAAATTCTTGAAGGAATAATTAAAGACAAATTATAAAAAAAAGAACATCCTGCTTCCTGATTGGTTGTTAGCAGTGCATTAGAAGTGTCTAAAGCATGGCTACAAACAATTGCTATCACCCAGGATGCAGGGCAGAAAATAAATTCTTGGGCAGATAGAATTTTTAACTTGCTGGGGGGAGGAGAATTACTGTCACTCCATCAACAGAATAGCTAACTATATATATATATATATATATATATATATATAAAGAGTACTTGCCTGCACACACTCTCCTCAAGTGTTCTCCAGCCTTCCGATCGCAGCCCTGAATCTGGTTCAACCTCACCTCCCTGCACTGTGACCGTTGACAAAAAAATATTGTCTCATTCTTTCATTCTCTCTCTCTTCTCATTCAGCACATTCGCTCTTAATCTGTCACACACAAACAGCAATTAAAAACTACAACTGAGGAAGCCTACTCAGGACAAAAGTCCTAAACTCAAAACAAAAAGTACATCATCCTCATATTGGCAGAAGGACTACTTTATGTCAAAATAAATACAAAATTTAACTTTTTAGTATTTTAATGTCTGTACCTCTCCACAATTCATACGCTGTTCTGGCGGATAGTGGTTCATCTATGGAGGCACCTACAGTGGAGACCAAGGAGGATGCTGGGAACCTCCACAAGGAGACCCACAGGAGGGTGGCATGGGACCCCACAGGGGAAGGAAACAACTCCTGGTGGGGGACTCAATCATTAGGGGGGTAGAAATGGGGAGGAAGGGGAGAGGGAGGTAAGGTGCCTGCCTGGTGCCATGGCTTGGAGGGACAGGAAGTGAATCCTCAGGATCATGGGAGCAGCTACATGAGGGAGGGAGCTGGATGCCATTGTCCACCTAGGGACAAATGACCTGGCTTGGAATGGGATCAGAGTAGTGCAAGAGGAGTTTGTAGAGTTGGGGAAGGGCCTTAGACAAGTGGCACATACGGTAACCTTCTCAGAGGTGCTGCCTGTCTATGGCAAGGGTGATGCTAGGGTACTCCACACCATGGAATTCAATGAATGGTTGAAAAACTGGTGTGGAGCTCAGGATTTTGGCTTCACTAGGGACTGGGGAGCCACCTGGAAGGATGCACACCTATACTGGCACGATGGTCTGCATCTGTCCAGTGGGAACCAGGATCCTAGATGATAGGTTTAAATGCTTCATTGGCAATCATTTAAACTAGCCAAGGGGGAGGCACTGAAAAGGAGCAGGAAAATCCCAGCCTCCCCCACAAAACATGGTAATTAGTGAGGTAAACACCAAGGTAGAGAAGTCATTAGGGAGCAGGACAGAGGTAAATGCAAAAAAAGGCAAAGGCAGTAAGGAGAGGGATCGGGCTAAAAGGGGTAAGGCCATCAAAAAATGGAGGGTGAAGAGTACCAATGGCTCTAGTCTGTGGAACAAGCTCCCTGAACTAGTGGCTTTGATGGAAGAAGGATGCCTGGATATTGTGGCAGTCACAGAAACATGGTACACAGAGAACCATGACTGGGATGTCAACATACCAGGATACACAATCTACAGGAGGGACAGAGATGGTAAAAGAGGTGGAGGAGTAGCTCTCTATGTAAGGGAAGGGATCAAAGCAACAGAACTAAAGAGTAAACAGGAAGCATATGAGGTACGCTGGGTCACCCTGGAGACAGGAAATGGCACCACAATCTGCATGGGGGTTGTATACAAACCCCCATCTCAGGGGGAGGGAATGGACAAGGAAATGATAGAAGGCATCCTTAGAATGGCAGAAAAAGGGGAGATATTGTTGATGGGGGAACCTGAATATGCCAGATGTTAACTGGAGCACCTTTGCTGCAGGCACATCCAAGAGCAGCGTAATTCTTGATGCCCTACAAGGGGCATGCCTCAGACAGCTAGTATTGGAACCCACTCTGGAGGGAGCATTCTTAGCCCTGGTACTCTCAAACAGGGATGGAGAAAGAATCTTGGATTTAGAAGTAGGTAGCCATCTGGGAGCAAGTGTCCACCAAACAGTGTGGTTCACGATAAACACAGCCATAGAGTCAAGCCATACAAAAGCAAGAGTATTGGACTTTAGGAGGGCTGACTTTGGGAAAATGAGAGAGTGACTCAGAAAAACACTAGCAAATAGGCAAGAAGGAGGGGTGAAGGAACAATGGGGAGTAATCAAAATGCCATCACAAAGGCAACAAGCCTTTGTGTGAAGCAAATCAACAAAACACAACGAAGGAAAAAAACACTATGGTTCTCGAAAGAGGTGGCAGGGAAGGTTAAGGAGAAAAGGATAGCATTCAGGAAATATAAGGAAACACAGAAGGAGCAGGAAACAGAACTTTATCAGTTAAAGCAGAAAGAGGCAGGGAAGGCAGTCAGAATAGCAAAATCCCAAATCGAGGAAAGGATAGCCAGATCTGTTAAGAAGGGGGATAAGACCTTTTATAGGTACATTAGGGAGCGAGGAAAGACCAAGGGAGGGATACTGAGGCTTAATAAAGGGGAGGGAACATGGGCAGAGGGTGACTGTGAAATAGTGGGGACACTGAATGAATATTTCTGCTCAGTATTCACAACAGAAAAGGAGGGGGAGGTACCTAAACCAAACAACAGAAACAGTCTGGATATGGGGGTCGATACCAGTCCATTCACAGAAGAAAGGGTTCTGAAAGAACTATTAAAATTGAAGGACAAAGCAATGGGGCCTGATGGGATTCACCCAATAATTCTAAAAGAACTAAGGGTAGAACTAGTGATACCACTGACTACTCTCTGTAACAAATCATGGGAAGATGGGGTGGTACCTGAGGACTGGAGGAGGGCAGATGTGATTCCTCTTCACAAAAGTGGGAGCAGGACAGAGGCAGGAAACTACAGACCAGTTAGTTTGACCTCAGTGGTAGGGAAAATGATGGAATCACTTCTGAAGGAAAGAGTTATTGAGTACCTAGAGGCCAGTGGGGCACAGGACCTAAAGCAGCATGGATTCACAGTGGGAATGTCGTGTCAGATGAATCTAATAGATTTCTTTGACTAGGTGACCAAAGTAGTAGACCAGGGAGGGGCTGTCGGCATGGCCTACCTAGATTTTAGCAAGGCATTAGATACAGTCCCACACTAAAGATTAATATACAAGTTAGCCAACCTTGAAGTGGGTCCCAAGGTGATAGCCTGGATAAAAAATTGGCTGAACAAGAGGACGCAAAGGGTAGTAGTAAACGGAGTCCACAGTGAAGAAAGGAAGGTTACTAGCGGGGTACCACAGGGTTCAGTACTGGGACTGGTCCTTTTTGATGTCTTTATAAGTGACATTGCAGAGGAACTGGAAGGAAAAGTATGTCTCTTTGCAGATGACACAAAGATCTGCAACAGGGTTGATACACAAGATGGAGTGGAAAGGATGAGAAGGAACTTGGCAAGGTTGGAGGAATGGTCAGATGTATGGCAGCTTAGATTCAATGCAAAGAAGTGCAAGGTAATGCACCTGGGAAACAAAACCCAGGGGAAGAGTACACACTGGGGGGTGAGATACTGGCAACAACAAAATGGAAAGGGACCTGGGGTAATTATATCAGATGACCTAAAGGTGGGCAAGCAATGTGAGAAGGCAGTAAGGAAGGCTGGGGGGATACTGGGATGCATAGGGAGAGGCATCAACAGTAGAAAACAGGAAGTTGTTATCCATCTGTACAGACAGTTGGTGAGACCCCATCTGGAGTACTGTGTGCAGTTCTGGAGACCCCCATCTCCGCAAAGACATAGACAGAGTGGAGGCTGTCCAGAGGAGGGTAACCAAAATGGTGCAGGGTCTGCACCAGAAAACATACGAACAGAGACTAAAGGAGCTTAATATGTATACCCTTGAGGAAAGAAGGGAGAGGGGGAACAATGGTAGAAACTTTCAAGTTCCTCAAGGGACTCAACAAAGTCCAAGAGGGTAGTATCTTTCAGAAAAAGAGATGTGCAAGAACAAGGGGATACAATTTGAAGATAATGGGGGGATGGCTCAGAGGTAATGTGAGGAAGTATTTTTTCATAGAGAGGGCTGTGGATGCATGGAACAGCCTTCCTGAGGAGGTCGTGGAGTCAAGAACAGTGGGGGAATTCAAGAATGCATGGGACAGACATACGGCAGTCCTAGTGGGGGGGGGTAAGAGGAAGTAGGCTGTTGTTTAACTAGGATCCGCAGCTTATCCATCAGGTAGGAAAATGGGCAGACTAGGTGGGCCAAGTGGTCCTTATCTGCCATCATATTCTGTGTTTCTATGTTTAACTTCAATGGCAACAGTAATGTAAAATACAGGGTCCCATTTTATAAGCACAATAAGATACCCTGGGATTGTGCTTTAGGCAGTTCTAATGCCCCGCCAGTGGCTGAAGGCACTGGCCATGCATTAGAATTGCCTAATGCACACTCTGTCTTGTCTTACCTCTTACAAAACTAATCATATTGCACTCTCATATAATTATGACACAGAACAACATCTATTCAAACTGGTAGGTCATGCACAACAAATCTTATCTGCTTTTGTGAAAATGTCAGTAAAGAACTGGGTAACAAAACACTTGTTAACATATTATACTGTACAAGCGCGTGTCAGCAGGTGTCTGTAGGGGTCAGCAGGGACAGCAGTAAAGTAAGTTCTTTATTAAACTGTGAGTGTTTTAGCTTCATTTAAGAATATTTAAGCATGGTAGATCCTATCAGTAGCTAGGATTGCAAAATGGATGGCACAGTCATGGTTTTGAATGACTTAACCGTTGGGATAAAATGTGCTTGCTGTGGCATGTTTACAATATAAGTTCTGATCAGATCCACCACGACTGCATAATGAAGTTAGTGAAGTTGTGTGGAATTGTTAAGGAGGTATGGAGAAACAACACAATGATTTGTAAGTAGTAAGATTTGTTTTTGTTTCTATTCTAAGGAAGGCATACACATTATTAGGAAAATATATGGAGGTGTACATTTTAATGGAAGGAATAGGAAGCTTACAAAAGAACCCCAGAACAAATGCCACTAATGCACGTGTTATCCTGGATGATTCTAGCCAGGCAGCCAAATTTTAAAGAAAACACAATTGCACATATCCCAATAATGCAAAGCATCAAGGGAAACATATGCAAATCACCATGATGGTACAGAAGATGTCAGTACATGAAAAAGTAATGGCTGGCATATGTTCAGCCTTGGGATTATTTACACATTTTTTTTTATTTTTTTTAAGAGAAACAGGGTTTTTGTCCATGAGGTGATGTAAGTTCTATTTAAGCAATGTGTTGATGTCAGGAAGTCAGGTGTAATGGTGATGGACTGTTAGAGAAAATGTGATATTAATTTTCAGAGGGGGACGCTTTTGATAAGGGCAAGGTAGTTATGCTTGTGATAATTGGATATTAGGAAAGTATGAGGTCTACGCAGAAGTGGAGTACAGATATGCACAGTTTCATAAGTATGTGCTCAGAGTGCAGGCAAATGTGATATGCAGGTTTGTTTTAGAAACAGGTAAAAATAGCAATACATGCAATTAATAGAAAGATAGATAATTACATAGGCATATAGGTAGAGACAGAGAGGCACAAACAGACAGGCAGAATAGGAATGGCAGTGAAGTAATGAAGTGATGACAACCCCACCCCGCAGACATGGACAGGCATTGGGGTGTGCCTTTGGGTCATTGTCCATAAAGCTCACGCCATTTCACCTCACCCTACCCTGCAGACACAGACAAGAGTTGAGGTGTACCTTGGGGTTTTCAAACTTTATACGCACCCCATTCCATAAGGAAATACACTGAAATAGGTACAATATGAGAGAACAGAGTGAACTTTGGGGCTGAAGAGTCAAAGGCACACCTCGAAGCCTGTCACTGGCTACAGGGTGGGGATGGGCGTGGAATGGTGTGAGCATTACTGTTGACAAGCCCGAGTCACACTCCTGATGCCTGTCCGTCCCTACAGTGCAGGGTGTTATGGTCAGAAACTCTAATGCCCTGGGCATTTCTTGGTATTTTCACTCCAAGTTTTTCAGCATGGGTTTTTTGTGACCCCACCACATGAACGGTGACACTATGAGTTCATTAGCCAAAAGAAGACTTTGCACAGCGACTGTGCCATTTGGCACCACAGGTACAAAAACACATTTTGAACAGGATGTAAAAAATGACAGCTGTACATTTCTTGCTTCAGTAACTGCTCAGCACATGTGTTGCATGGCCTGCTTATTGAAATGTTATCTCTGCTATGCAATGTACTGCTGCTATGGCTGTATGGCTGAGAGGGACCTGTGGGTGGTGGATGTCTAGATGAACAACTCAGAGACTTGTAGGAGGGCAGTGGCTAAGGCCAACATGATGCTGGGATATATTGCTAGAGGGATCACTCCAGAAGGAGGGAAGTGATACTCCCTCTGTATAACTGCTTGGTGAGGCTGCACCTTGAGTACTGTGTGCAGTTTTGGAGGCCACACTTAAAGAGGGACATTGAACTCCTGGAGAGGGTCCAGAGAAAGGCAACCAAAATTATCTGGGGCTTGGGGGGAAAGGACCTATGGGGAGAGGCTCGAAGAGCTAAATATGTACACATTGGAAGAGAGAAGGGACAGGGGGAACATGATAGAGGTCTTCAGGTACCTGAAGGGGGTAAATAGGGGAGGCGTAGTCACAGTACTCCGAAGGAAGGAGGGGGGCAACTAGAGGGCATGGGTGGAAGCTGGAGAGGGGGAGACTCAGGGGAGAAAGGAGGAGGTGCTACTTCACTGAGAGGGTGGTAGAACCATGGAATGCACTGCCTGGGGGGCTGGTGGAGGCAGAGACTGTGGAGGGATTCAAGAGGGGGTGGGACAGGTACAGGGTTGTGAGCTTCAGTATAACCTTACAGATGGTGTTAACATTATTCTTCCTCAGGGTGGGTTGTGGAGTGCCTCAGTGATGTATACCCCCACAATCACCTTTTCCAGGTGAGTAAACTACCATTGTGGGGGATGATTTCTGAGGCACTCCACCTTCCTTACACATGGGTTGCAGATGATCAAGGAGAAAACATAAATAAATACAGAAGAGAGGGGGATGATGCAGAGAACTGGTGCTTTGTGCATAACAACAAGGCATATAAAAAGAAAAGGAAGGATAGAAGAGAATTTGAAATTACTACTGAGCTGCATAACAGGTACACACCCCTAATCAACCTAATGGACAAAATTGAAGGGCAGGCTGACGAGCTAATAAATCTAGTATCAAAACATGAAAATACACCAAATGCAGAAGGGCATACAGAAAACATACTAAATCTAGCAACAGAACAAGGCACATCAAGCAGAGTTAATGCAGGAAATATAAAAGAGAGCAAAGGGACTGATATCTCTGGCAGGCAAACATTTATACTAGGTGACTCCATGATTAAAAACATAGATCATCACACAACACAAGGAAACAAGGAACTCGTAGCTAATTATAGTTTCTCAGGGGCTACAATAAATGACATGGGGAGCAAACCCTTATCACTCCATGAAATGCATTACCAATAGATATATTTTAACGAGTAAAACAGATTTGGAATTTAAACTTATTTTTTTTTTTATTGTTTAACCAGGTATAGCACACTAAGCTGAAAGCTTTTTTACAGGAGCGACCTGGGAGCACAAGAAGGTTAAGTGACTTGCTCAGGGTCACACAGTATGCAAGTGGAAGCTGTGGGATTCAAACCCAGGTCTGGTCTGCTGCATGTCACTAAATTTGCAGCTTAGAGCTTTAGACCACTGCGCTATACTGCCTACTTAAACTAGATGCTGTAGATACATAACAAATGTATCAGTTCTAAGATATTTCTGCAAACTGGTGAAGAAGCTGTTATGATTTAATGCCTCCTTAGCACCAGTGCATCTTAGTAAACCCTATACCTCCACCCACTGCAGTTCAGTGTGGGATTTCCTAGTTAGGAAAAATGTGCCAGACAATGGGGATAATTAAATAGTTTTCACCCCTCATTGTTGCTCTGGCCATCAGATCCATTTCTGCCATGTCCCTGCTGTTGTCTGTTGGGACTGGAGGTTGTGTTGGTGGCTTAAAGTGCTGTTGGGTGCTACCTATGTGCAGGGGTGTGGCTTGTCACAGGCTTTGAGGGTCATTGACATGAGACATTCTGAGCAGGGCTTGGTTATCTCCTCCCCCATTAAACTCATTGAAAATAAACAAAAGGTTCCATTCTATAGACAGTTCATCACCTAACATTCTGTTTTCCAAGTTATTCATTTGGATTGGCTCTTTAGTTCACAGCACTCCACACACCATTACCATCTCACTGTTTTAGAAACATAGAAACAGACTTTGATGGCAGATAAGGACCACTTAGCCCACCTAGTCTGTCCATTTCCCTACCTATTGGATAAGCTGCAGATCCTAGTTAACCAGCAACCTACTTCTTCCTTACCCCCTACCCCCCACTATAATTGCCTTATGTCGGTCCCATGCATTCTTGAATTCCCCCACTGTTTTTGACTCCACGACCTCCTCAGGAAGGCTGTTCCATGCATCCACCAGCCTTTCCATGAAAAAATACTTCCTCATGTTGCCCCTGAACCATCCCCCTTCTATCTTCAGATTGTGCCCCCTTGTTCTTGCACATCTCTTTTTCTGAAATATGCTACCCTCTTGGACTTTGTTGATTCCCTTGAGGTACTTGAAAGTTTCTCTCATGTCCCTCCTTTCCTCAAGGGTACACATATAAAGCTCTTCTAATCTCTTTGTTTGGCTTATGGTGCACACTCTTCACCATTTTAGTTGCCCTCCTTTGGACTGCCTCCATCCTGTCTGTGTCCTTGCGGAGATAGGGTCTCCAGAACTGCACGTAGTGCTCCAGATGGGGTCTCACCAACTGTCTGTACAGACATTTAACAACTGCCTGCTTTCTACTGGCGATGCCTCTTCCTATGCATCCCAGAATCCCCCCAGCCCTCCTTATCACCTTCTCAAATTGCTTGCCTACCTTAAGGTCATCTGACATGAGTACCCCGGGTCCCTTTCCATTTTTGTTGTTGTTAAAAACCCCTCTCCCCATTGTGTACTCTTCCCCTGGGTTTTTGTTTCCCAGGTGCATTACTTTGCACTTCTTTGCATTGAAACTAAGCTGCCATACTCTTGACCATTGCTCCAACCTTGCCAAGTCCCTTCTTATCCTTTCCACCCCTCCTTGTGTATCAACCCTATTGTAGATCTTTGTGTTGTCTGCAAAGAGGTGCATTTCTCCTTCTAGCCCCTCCACAATGATACCTATAAAGACACTAATGAGTATCAGTCCCAGTACTGAACCCTCTGGTACCCCACTAGTAACCCCCTTTCTCCAGAGTGTGCTCTGTTTGCTATTATCCTCTGTGTCCTGTTGTTCAGCCAATTTGTTACCCAGGTTACCACCCTGGGACCCACTCCCAGGCTAGCTAACTTGTTTATTAATCTTTTGTGTGGTACTGTGTCAAATGCCTTGCTAAAGTCTAAGTAGACCATATCTACAGCCCCTCTCTGGTCTACTACTTTGGTCACCCAGTCAAAGAAATCTATTAGACTCGTCTGACATGACCTTCCCACTGTGAATCCATGCTGCTTTGGGTCATGTGCACATGTTCATACTTCACATTAACAGCTCCGATCACCTACAAGTATAAACACACAGGAATGCTGATATCTGCTGCCAGCTGCTGATGCTGGTCCTTACATTTTAATGAGAGACTCAAGGAACTAAATTATGGTGTGATAACTTAGCTGGGTTCCAGCTTTATAAACAAGCATTTGTCAATGCCAAACATTCGCTTGCAGGTATTTGCAGTGGTGTGTGGCACCTATTCATTCGAGACAAGTTAAGAATTCTATGCTTGCTTTTCCTATCTCACTCTCAGTCACACTGTTACTAATACTTGCAGCTGCAGCAGCAGACCCACCAATTGGCATTGTGCACAGTTAAAGAAACCATAGTACATACCTGGTTCAGTCTCAATTTCTAGGCCTCTTTACTCTTGTACCCGGATGTCAAGTGATTGACCGCCTGCAACTCTCCACCCTGGGACACTCCTAACTCCAGCATGGTGGTGAATACTATCTAGGACTAGAAGGCTCCCGATTATAAACCTAAGCAAGCCAGAGACATGAAACAGCCATCAGCATATATAATCTTAGATGGTCAGGATAAGACTCACCCTGTGTCCGGGGGTCCTATCCTGACCATCTAAGATTATATTACTATGCTAATTCTAATTAAGTCGCACACTGTACAGCAGCTGCTAACAAGTCACATTACCAGATGTACAGGATAAGGTCCAGGAAAGGGCTTGGCTTCACACACACACACTTTCAAATTCAGCTTAGCTTCAGTCATCATGAGCAGTCAGCAGCAAGCAGCAAAACAAACAGCTCACCTCAAGGCTCCGAGCAGACAGTCACTGTGGAAGATTTGTGGAAGGCTGGAAGGCAGGTCTTGGAATTTAATACCTACCCAATGCAGAGTAGACTCACTCAAGGGAAACTGTGTCTAAGCAGGCATATAAGTAGTAGGCCTCTGAAGATTTCTTTGGATTGGCAGCTGTGGCATTGGCAGAATGGTAGTTGACAACAAACTTGGCTGGCGGCAGGCACAAGAAAAAAAAATATGTACCAGAAGTGACACTACTAGACTAGTGACCATGATATACAGCATTTTTGTGAGGAAATTCTTATGCCTGCCTGCCATGCTATTGCTAGCCACCACCACCAAAACCAGTACTTGCTGGCTGCATGAATCAACCGCCAATCCGCCAATGTTTTAAAATGAATCCCTCCATTCCGTTGCCTCACCTCAGTGTAAGACATGTTCTTTCCCTCCACAGCTCCACTCTAAGAGTTGCACATTTCTAATCCCTGGCTGACACTGTCTGCTGTGATGACTCAGAGTGTCGTCTGGTCTGTTGTCGACTGCTGTTGCCCTGCCCAGAGTAGTGACTGCCCTCCTACAGCTGCTCAGAGCCTCTGAAACCATCAATGGCCATGTAGCTCAGCTCAGAGCCTCAGCCAGGCCAAAATCAGCTTAGCTAGTGTGTGTGCGCTGCCTGACCCGATTCCCCACTTCCTTCCTGTGTCCAAGTTGGAGCTTGGGGTTGGCACTCGGAGACTAGGGCTAGGGTGGCAGCCGTGGCTAGGCTTCACTAGTCTCGTTCAAGACCTGACCATCAAAGTCTGTCTCCACACACAGTCAGAGGGCCCATCCTGTTCAAATCACGGCGTGTGGGGCTGCAGCGGTGACTGTACTTCAGCACAGTCAGCCAGAGCCTAACATGAACATGCTGCTCCCTCCCTTGCAGCTTACAGCTTAGCACCAGCTCAGTTTGCCAGCCTGCCTTGGCCACCCAGCCAGTGCTGTGGAGCAGAGGACCCCCGGCCCTCTCCTGTCTGAACCCGTCCGGTGGCTGCTGCTGCACTGTCCCCCGACTGACCCACCTGGTCACCTGCTGCCAACCTCACCTCGTTCGCTCCGGCCCCAGCTCCACTTATTGACCTCGTGGCAGTGCTAATCTTCTCCGAACGGAACAAACCTCTCTCTGACTGCAAAACTAAGTGGCACAGCAGAACCCCAACTGACTTAACTGGAACAAGAAGAAATTACACCGATACAGTGCAGTGCTTTAAACAACCTGCCGCACCAGCAATGCCCCCATGCTGGCGTTGGCAGGCTTGGCGGCAATCAGGTCCTTCACTGCCTCCTGCGGACCTGGTTGAGAGCTATGCAGCGGCTTGCAGCCCACCCCCACCACACGTCAGACTCACTCACTCAGCAGCAGCGCCCCCCGACCCCATAAACAAAGGCACAGCAGCACGCGCTTGGGCTTTTCAAATGCCCATGAAAAGTATATAATTATGTATGCAGGCAGGACTCAGGAAGCAGAGCTGCTTGCTACCCTCCATATTTTGGAGCATACGTCTTGGCTTACATGGCGTATCAGTAGCTACGCCCTTGGTGGTGATAGTCTAAAGTATCTGCAGAAGGTAAGACATGGAGGAAAGAACAAGGGCTTGATGAGAGCTGTAATTATTTTTTTTTGTTCTGAATGCGAGGGCTTGTTTAATTTAACTGTCTACATGTGAGTCTCCTCAGCAATGCTCCAGGAAGTTCGATGGCAGCTCCGGTGGATCCGATGTTGATACCTCATATCTGGAGCAGCTGAGTGAGAACTGCAGGGCTTAATCTAGGCTGAAATACAAGAGCATTTGAAATGTCTGCCACTGCAAGTTCAGTAGGTGAGACGGGGAATGAGGGATCGGGGAGGACAGCAGCAGAGGGAGGGAGGAAGCGGGAGGGATCGTGATGTCAATATAGAAACAAAGAAACAGAATTTGATGGCAGATAAGGACCGCTTGGCCCACCAAGTCTGCCCATTTCCCTACCTAATGGATAAGCTGCAGATCCTAGTTAACCAGCAGCCTACTTCTTTCTACCCCCACCCCCTAGAATTGCCTGATGGCTGTCCCATGCATGCTTGAATTCAAACCACTCTTTTTGACTCCACAACCTCCTCCAGAAGGCCATTCCATGCATCCACAACCCTCTATGTGAAAAAATACTTCCTTACATTACCTCTGAGCCGCACCCCCTCTATCTTCAAATTGTGCCCCCTTGTTCTTGTACACCTCTTTTTTTGAAAGATGCTACCCTCTTGGACTTTGTTGATTCCCTTGAGCTACTTGAAAGTTTCTATCATGTCCCCTCATGTCATCTATCATGAGTGATTTTGTTGTGGGAATATGGTGAGGGGGCTGAATGACACACTGGACTCTTACCAAACATGGGACAAAAAAGGTCGAATGGAGACGGAAGTAATTTTTGTTTGCCGGGGCTGGTCAGATTGTGGTGGTGAGCCATAGTGCTGTTTGTATGGGGGTGTTGAAGGGGACCATTTGTGACCAGATTGTGTATGGTTGGTAGTGGATGGGGGGGGAAGGGAGCAGAGTGAAACTCTCACTCTACTCTCCTTTCTCTCTTATACCCCCCACCAACTACACACACTCTGGTCAAGAACTGTACACCCTCCAAACAAACACACACACACACACACTCTCTCTCTCACCCCTCCCCCTTCCCACATGTGCTGTCCCACAGAACTCTACCTAACCCACCTCTTCCCTTTTTACCCAGTCAGTTCCATCTCGTTTATTCCTTTATTCTTGCTTATCTGATTTATACCCCCACACTTTCTTCTGCACTGTTCCACCCATCTTCTTACACCCCTAGGGAGTTTATTCCTTTCAGGCCATTCCTCCCTACTGTAACATCATGGGGGGACGGGAGGGTGAGTCTTGCCTCCCTTGGTTTCACATCCACCCCAGCTAGTTTAAATGCTCATCCAAGTAGCATCTAAACATCCCACTAAGGGCTGTGGTCCCCTTCCTGAAAGATGCAGGCCATCTTCCTCTACATGCCCATTTCCTTCCAAGTTAGCCCCCACTTCCCAATGTAGCCAAAGCCCTCCTCCAAGCACAATGCCTTCAACTAATTAAGTGACCTGTTCGATGTATTATACAGCAATTAACTGAAAAACGGACACCAGCAAAAAATGTGGGATGGTTTATGGCTCTATTGCCATGAATGTTTGAACACTACAATCAAAAACATAAGAGCCTTTAAGACAGATCCTGCCCTAGGGAAAACCGTTCTCGAATACTAGAAAATATGGAGCACCTTTGTTTTGTTTTTTTATGCTCCCTTCATCGATACGTCTGGACTTTTGCTGCACGTGATGGAATGAGTTTATTTTAAAAAATAATATAAAACTTGGATTAGTATGTTTCCTAGGAAAAATAATAGTATTATCAGTAAATAGCAAGTAAAATCTTCTGGACTTTTTTTTTGTGTGGGGAGGACAACAAATAGCTCTGGTAGCCCTGGATCTCTACACTGGCATCGTGGATATGTCCAGTTAGAAGTGGGACTAGGATTTTCACTTATGTACACAGCCTGGCCAACATCCCCAGCGTCCTATTATGTGTGATCACTTATCACTGTGTGAGGATTAGAAAAATGAATAAATAAAATCAGACTGTTGCCAGTAGATATCATCTCTAGTTAAATGATTTGGTGAAAACCAAATCTCAGACTGGACTGGAAAAATCCAGACTAGCCAGTCCAGCTGGACAGCCAGACTGGCTCATACCTATCTGAGCTAGTCCAGTCCCAAGGGTCCAGTTTTCACCAAGTCCTTAGCAGGGGTGAAAACATGCTGGAACTGGACAGCACAGGTAAATGCCAAATGGCCTATCCACAGTGGATGGATCAGCAATTGTATCTGGCCAGTCCGGGTCCAGTTTTCATTCATAAATCCAGAATTCCACCTATTCGTGAAAAAAATTAGCCTTAGCCTCATTCCCCCAGTCCTTGCTAATGCCTGCACCTGACACGCGCAGTGCAACTAGTCATACCTTGTTCCTTTCTGCTGGACATTTCAGGCGCAGCGCACTTTTAGCTTTAGAGCTCCTACCTAGCTGAATAGCTTCCCACCTGAAGTTGTTGAGAAGCAAAAGCTTGGCCCCTACAAATTGAAACTATGGCAGCACCTCACATCTCTTAGTTGCTGTGATTGTACCCCCCTCAAAATGACATGACGCTCCATTGACTCTTTACACTATATTACCCGCACCCGCTACCCGGTCACCATAAACACTGCCAAACCTGCTCACTTTTCCCACCTGCTCTCTCCTCTACCTGCATTTTACACCTCTCATACCCTCCTAGTTCCCATCCTCTACATCTTTCCCTTGCCCCTCTCCTATCCCTCTGCCCCTTGTTTCCCACTGCGCTCGTCTATCAACCTTCCTGGAGGCTCCTTCACCCTCTAATCTCGCCTCCCCCCCACCTTCCTGGCACTTGCATGACACTTCTCAACAATGTCCCTGCTATGACTGCCATTTGCAGTTTCTGACTGCCCATTTCCTGATACTTCGTAATCCTATTTGTTTCTCTGTTTTTTTGTTCTTGTACGCCTGTAATCCCACTGTATTTACTTTTGCTGTTTACACTACAATGATTGACACAGAACCTTTGTAAAATAACCTCTGGTTCAAAGGTATTTTGTAATCTTAGATCTCAATAAATAAATAAGTCTCATACAGTCTGTACAGTTATATCCATGCACTACATAACAAAACATTAAACAGGCACTACTCAGCGCCCCAAATCAAATACAGCAGCAGCTTCCACTCCAAATTACAATAATGGTTAGAAAACAAGCACATGGTTGGAGACCTACATAAACAAACAGTACATAGACAGATGTGTACAAGCAGTATGCCTGCCTACACCCTTTTGTCCAATGAGTCCATCTTCAAGTAATGATGGCACCACAGAAATCCGAATTCTTGTCAATTATTCTTCGTACAGGCTACACACAGACATACATACATTACATTACATCTCTCATATGGGGCTGCCTGGAAGATGCACTTAATACGGATGGAGATCCCATCCCCGCATAGGGTCACTCAGGCGCTGGTGTCGCAAGCTCTCTGGTGTGGAGAACGGCAGCAACCGTCGGGTGCTATGGTCACTAAGCCATGGGAGGGCAGCAGAAGCAGCCGAACAGCCACCAAACCAAGTATAAGCAGGCATTAACAGCCGGAGCCATCGGCAACATGCGCTGTTCAGGACGCCGCTCTGCTCGCTAACGCCCCACGAGTCACAACTCTGGAGAATCAAGCAGCACCACCCTTCATTCAGCCTAATTTGTCGCACACCGGAAATAGGGAGCGAGAGACGCTCACGCAGGCAGCGGCCTAGCTCCACCGGGACTCGCGAGTCCCAACCCTTCCGTCTCCCTTCTCGACTGGGGCAAGGAGGATGGCTCCGCTGGTCCGCGATCGTGTTCCATCCACAGACAACCCTGCGCCCAATGGATAATAAGTGAGGGTTACCTTTACTTCAGCCAGTTCCGCCATCTTGAGACATTGTAGACGAACCGAGCACCGAGGCTCTCGAACACATAGGTTACCAGCGGTGGTTTTCTTTGAACTGAAGACCACTGTAGCCCAGCTGCTGTCATAGACAGCTCATCCATCCATTGGTGGGTTACGGTTGTGCCTGCTACATGGAGCAGTGTATTGGACAGGAGAGTCACACACCTCCAGAAAGTCGTACTATCCCAAAACGTTCCTTGCGCATGCACGCAAGCGAACGTAAAAATAGTGTATCATTTTGTTTTCTGGTGAGTTCTGATCCTATCTAATTTTTGAAAGTTAATGGCTCCACCTTCAAGTCCCATACATTCTGTAAACATTTAATCCAGTCTATGATGCTCTTATCAACACCCTGTCAGCTCCCCCCAGGCTGTTGTGAATGCAAACTAGCATACAGACCCTGCTTGTTGTCAGGGAAGGGGTGCATGGCATTGTCTGAGGAAGGGGGAACAAAATGGACCTCATTGGAGGCCTAACTCCTCCTAAATATAAGGGACAGGGGTCAGAAAGGAGGTCTCTTCCTTCTGTGAGTGCCCTCAGTCTGGTCCATCAGATGGTAGTCATTTAGTACTAGATACCCAAAATCCTCCCCAGGGGCTCCATACATCCCTCACTTGATGGTGGCAGCCAGTCTCTGCCAGCCTGGTGATGATCCAGGAGACAGATCCTGCTTGTTGATCAGGAAAGGGGTGCATGACAACATCTGGGGTGGGGTAACAGGGACCTTACTTAAGCCCATGCCAACTCCCTGATGAACATAAGAGATTGAGGCCAGGAAGCAGGGCTCGGCCACGTGTGACTGTCATCCATGTGGTCCATCAGAAACCAGTCATATAGTGGCAGATACTCCAAATCCTCCTGAGAGGCTCCATTCATCCTTTGGGGATGGCATTCAGTGTCTGCCAGAACTCTTTTGTAAATCACCACTCTCGAGGCAGAAAATGCAGTAAAAGTAGAAATACTTTATTGTGGCAAAATAGAGATGCTGACTAAGATACAGGGGCTCTGGATCTTAGTCAGCATCTCTATTTTTCCGCAGTAAAGTACTTCTACTTTTACTGCATTTTCTGCCTCGAGAGTGGTGATTTGCAACAGAGTGCTAACTCTTTTGACAGTATTCTGCATAGCGGGCTGTCGACCCGGTTTAGCACCACTCCCACACTTCATGCACAACTTTGTTTTCCTTGTATGAGTCAGACTCTGCCAGCCTGATGAGGATCCAGGGCTCAAATTACAAACTTTACAGGAGGTGCCTCACATGTTGAGCTAGGACACTCACTATTAAGCCATCACACTGGCCCACGAATGATCAAGTTCCTTCAGCCAGTTTGAATACTCAGACCTTGACTGCTTGGGATGTGCAAGTAGCAAGTATTAATTCCCAGATATGCTGATTAATAGGATCAGAATAGTTTTCACTGTTCTGGGGTACTCGCAATTTGAGAAATGAGATCTTTTCTGCACAAAGTACTGCAGTGTACTGTTCTGGGATAAACAGAACTTAAAAAAAATCTCAGCCTTCCTTTGATAAACATGCACGTAACAGTCCTGCTTCACATAAAAAGAGTGACTTGAAGTACTTACACACAAAGATATACTTCATAAGTATGTGAGGGGAGGGGGTATCACTTGAATGGGATACAGTTGGGGAGCTCCACAGAGGAAAAGGACCTAGGAGTGATCATTATGGGGAGCATGAACAACTCTGCTCAGTGCAAGAAGGTGCCAGCAAAAGCCCAAAAAATGCTGGGGTGTACTGCAAGAGGGATCGCCTCCAGAAGGAGGGAGGTTATCCTATCCCTGTATAGGTCAATGGTCAGGCTTCACCTGGAGTACTGCATGCAGTACTGGCACCCATTCCTGAAGAAGGACATCAGATTGTTGGAGGGTGTGCAGCGAAGAGCCTCAAAGATGATGCAGGGATTAGAGAGCAAGCCCTATGAGGATAGGCTGGGAGAGTTCAATATGTATTCGCTGGAGGAGAGGAGGAGGGGTAGAGGGATATGATCAAGACCTTTAAGTATCTGAAGGGGATATACAAAATCAACACAGAAGGGATTTTCCAGATGAGAAGGGGGAGGGACAAGAGAGGGCATGGACTGAGATTGGAGGGGGGAAGATTCAGGAGAGAGATGAGGAGTCATTTTTTCACTGAAAGAGTGGTGAACAAATGGAACAACTTACTAGATGACATAGTGTCTTGTAAGATGGTGGGCAGTTTCAAGAGGGTTTGGGACAGGATAAGGGATACTGGGAAGAGGGGCACGGGATGGTCAGCTGTGACATGTGGTACTAGCTGCATACTCGAGCAGACTCAATAGACCAGGGAGGCCTGTTTCTGCTAGCAATTTCGTATGTTCATATGTTCGAGTTTAGTATTTAGAGATACTGTTTTTGATATTATGTATACAGTATAGAGTAAACGTGATGCTTACTCACTGTAAGACTTTCTGACAGGGCCATTATGACTACAGTGTTGGAGGGATGCCTTTCAAATTTCCATACAATTAATACTTTTTGGCCTAAGGACAGTTGTAAAAGTATAATTTATTCTACCTCCAAGACACATTTTTAATTTGTGTATTCAGTCTCCCTCAGAAATTATCTTGGCATGATGCCACTGCTTCCTAGTGGAATATCAGTGTGCCACCCTATGTCTCTCTGCATGTGCTCCGAAAAGATGTGTGATGGGATATAGTACTGGGAGAATGCAGAAGACACCAGAGTGCCAGGTGTTAGGATCTGTGCTTCACTCATTTGTCAAGCAGAACATGTCAAACATCTCAGTTCACCACATAAACACCATAACAACAATTAAGGAGATTGCCAACATTATTATTGTAGTACAGCATCTATGATGCAGAGTGAGACACCATGACGCGATTTTTAATTTTTGAGTGCTGTACAAGTTCACAAATTAAAATGTGCAGTTGACATTGCTGGCTAGTGATGCGTTCTGCTTGATACTGCTGAAATAACTTAATTCCTTTTTTTTTTCTGAAACTGCAACTTTTCTGAGTTTTTTAAGGAGGATCCTGATGAAACAAGCTAAATGTTTCAGATCTGTTCAATTGTTTTTATCTAAACAAAATCAGAAGGATTGCAACATTGAAACAGTCTGTTTTTATACAGTCTTGCTTTGTGAATGCTAAGGGTTGCGTTGTTTAAGAAAAGTCACTGTTTAGATGATTTTTGCAAGTTGTCTGATTCAGGAAAAATCCCACCAGCAAAGCTGCAGAAGAGTTGAATGGACTTTGTAGAACTCTTTACCACTCAGTGAGAGGACTGGAGTGGAAATGTGCTTGTTGATAATCAGAGCTGTATACCCTTAGTACAGTGCACCATCACCATCTAATGGCTAACATGGGACATTATCTTTTAGATAAACCAAACTGCAATAACCGTGGTGAAATTAACATGTGTGTTCACCCATGCTTTTTTCACCAGGGAAGGAAAATTAGCATGACCGAACTATGGATTGTTAGGTCTTACTATCTGTCAGCATTGCTTTTTTTTTTCTCATCATAATTTGGTTTTAATATTTAGCAGTAAAGATGAGCTGGTGTTGAACTTATATTCCGTGAATATGCTGAAACCTGATGTTTTGCACAGACCTGAAGACACTCAGTTTCCCTTCAGCACTTGTATGTCATGACTCAGAACATTTTGCAGGGAGCACTCAATAAGCAGGTGCAAGTTGTTGGCAAGCTACAAGACCTACAGAAGCCAATCAGCAATGCTGGAGTTCAAGAAGAACTCTTGCTCTGCAGCGCTGGCCCTAGCTATTCTGGGGCTCTGTGTGAATCTCCTTGCTGGGGCCCCATATCAGAAGTCGCGAAGCCCCCAAGGAACATCCTCCTCTCTGTCATGGCATCCCTGTAGCTTCATTTTTAGCTAGTTTTGTGACATTTTTGCACTTTACTTAAATTAGTACATACAGGACCAGGAAGAAGGAGGCCAACTGGACAGCTGAGTTATTTTGGGAGGGCTGTCTGCTCTTGGGGCCCTGTACAAAGGCACAGTTCGCAAACCCCCTAAGGCCAGCTCTGTCACTCTGCACATTTCCTGTTATTTCCAGGTTTCTCTCACAAGGGAAGGACCTGCCTATGAAGGAGCTCCTTTAATGCTTTTTTTTTTTTTTTTTTTAGTAATAAAGGTGTTTATCATTCAGACAAGCTAGGTGGTTATTCAGCCTCATCCCTGGACACCTCAGACTATCCCCCTCCTCCCTCCATTCTGGTGCTAAGTTTCTTCATGGCCCCCCAACCCCAGCAGGGCCAGGGAGAGGAGGGCTGTCCTCCTACCTGGTGCATACAGTCCAAAAGAGTCTACCAGTTGTAGTAGAAGGGGTTGGTCTTGGTGTCCAGGCTAGACTGCATGGATCCTGGTCTGCTCCATTTTCCTCCTGCTGATTTCTCCCTTCCCAGTTTGGTCCTCCTAAAGCCATGGCATGCTTAGCAGTGCATGTGCATGGAGGCATGCATGTGCTCTGGGACCATAGCTTACTCCATCCTCCCTGACTATTGTCTGCCTTCTGTGTGTCGGCGCTGTCACCAGGCCTCCACCTGGGGGCAGCCAAGAGCTGGTAGGGCACACAACCCCAATCCAAGAGAGAAGAGCTGCCAGGCGACTGCTCAATCCTCTCTTGGCCCACCCCCCCCCAGACCATGACCAGTGGCCTGAATCTGGGTCACCAGTATGGCACAAGGTAAGGCACTAACAGTGCCTCAGCACTCAGAACCACTGGGCTGGCATGCTCCTTTAATGCTTTTATGTGAAAAGGGTAACTTCTGATCATAAGATATCTTGAAGGCTTGCCTAGGGTTTGGTGGGGCAGCGGGCAACCTCATCACCCCCCCCCACACACACACAAACTGAGTACTATAGGTGGTGCACATCTTCAAGCATCCTCCAGACGCTCATTTCATTGCAGCAGTAGCCATGCTGGCTTCATGCCCACCCTCCCCACCACCTTTCTTACCTGGCATAAGGCTGCTGCCTGGGGTGTCCAGGTTCTTCCTGCTGCTTTGTTTGGATGCTGTTGTTGCTTCGGTGGCTTGCTCATTGTTGGCTGCTGGGCACCTCCTGACTCCAGGCCTTTTTTTCCACTGGGAATGGGTGCCGTCCTGCTTCTGACCTGGTCTGATAGCTGTGGACATGGCTCTTCTGTTGCTGCATTCCATGCTTTTGTTGTTTCTCCTTTTTCCAGTCTCCAGGCCTTGATTCAGCCCTTCCGTTCACTCCTGCTTCTTGTTGTAGGATGTTACCCCCCTTTCCTGCTTTGCTATTCCCTGGCTTCTTCTTTGGTGTGCTGGGGGATGTGCTGCTTGCTGCATGACTCTTTTGGTGCCTGTTAATCTTCCTTCTGCCACCCCCTCCACTTGTTGGGTGCTCTTGGTGGCTGGATCCTTAATCTTCTAGCCTGCTGAGCTGCCCCCCTCTACCTGCCTGCCCTTTTTCAACCTTGGTGGGCTGTGTGCAGGGGCTGGCTGTCCCCCCCCATGCTGTCAGCCTTCAGGTCCCTCTGGCTGTGGCTGTGGCCATGCTCCACTTGCCATTTCCTTTGGGCCTTACTTCCTCTCTACCTACCTTCCTTGGGCATTTTTTCTACATCTCTAAGGGTCTCCCACCCCAAGACTTCTGGGCTTTTGCCCACAACTACTGGACTCTTGCCCATTACTACCAGATGTACTCCCAACGATTACTGTGCTTTTGCCCCATGACTACTGAGCTGATGCCCCTATGACTCTGGCTTTGCCCCAAAGATAACCTTAGGATTCAGTAGGCATCACCTTTCCTGGCATCATTCTGCAATTAACTGAGCTCTTTCGGGGTTTATTACCTCACCCATATGTCTTCCTATTGACCTAGCCATTCCTGACTTGTTTCTGTGCTCATCCTCCTAGCACTACCTCCATTCCTCCTGGGATCAGCATAGGGCCTAATTCATCTAAGCTAAGTTTAGGGCCAAGTTCAACAGGGTCAAGGGCTAGTCAGATTTATTTTCTGTACTGTATATCCTAGTTGTAGCCCAAATTGTTTGGAGTCCAAAGGCTTAGGTGTCTTTTAGTCTGAGCATAATGTAGAGATGGAACCCTCCCTAAGGGCCATATGACTGCAACTCTGTGACACTGTTGCTCTAATTCAGGAGGTGATTGGGCAGCTTGTTTACTTAGAACAGACTCGTTCACTGCACCTGCTATGTATATGCTCAGTCTCTAACTGTACTCCTTCCTTTAGTGGGACCTTGCTCCCTAGCCAAGGGGTAGAGCTCCAGTACTTAGAATTCGATTAGACGTACAACTGCAACTCTGTGACACCTGCCCAGGTTTAGGCTTCCTACTAGTGTGCAGGTTGGACATTCCTCTATAACAGAGTTCAGCTCCTTGCAGCAGGCTAATCTTCCTTATTATGGGAGCTGAGCCTCCTTTCTCCAAGAGTGCATCCTTATCACTGGGTCCCTTTAGTCATATGATATTAGCTCTGTGAAACCTTTGAGGATGATCATCCCATTAGACAGATGGAGGGAGTGCCTACTTCCTCCAATATGTGCCAGTTCCCAGTTTTTTCCTCAATTACATAAAATCTCAAGCCATTCGCGTAGTCCAGTTTTCCTCATCTTCTCTGCAGTCAGTTTACAGTGTTTTCTATTACACCTAGGCATAAAAGATAATTGTGTGGCCCAGAGGGATGGTGACCTAAAGCCTTGGATCCCCAGAGGTTTCATCCACAGGGTTTTTACCTCTCCTCCATGGTGAAGGTCATAAATAGTAGATAGGCTGTCTGCATGTTCAGTTTATTCTATTGGTCGAGTTGGGATATGGATGGTGGCTTCTTCATTTGACAAGGCTGTGGCCTTCCCACCACTCCTTTGCATTGGTTCTGAGCTTTTGGGCATCTTCCCTAAGAGGGGCAAGGTTGCCCCTTTCTTGACTAAAGTAAAAAACAATTATTCAGGCTTGGGTCATCCAAACAATATCAGACAGTAATAAGAAATAAATGGATGAGTTCCACCCAATAAAGTCCAATTTTCTTCTATTTATTCATTCCAGACACAAAATCAAATAGTGGGGGGCATTTCATGGCACCGCTATGGTTGTCACCTGTCAGGCTTGTATCTGAAGATCTGATTTTTAGGGTCCCTATCTAACTATCCGGTTTTACTCAGAGATAGTCAGTTTTTTGAGTCATTTCAAGTGCTTACATACTCTTAAAACAGATTATGTCATATTATTCATTGTTTCAGTTACATGTCCAGGTGATTTACAAGTTATGTTGTCTATATAACCCTTTCTTAGTAAAAGCAGTCAACACTGGTGGTGTAAAGTATGGCCATTAAGACCATTAACAGTCACTTAAAGGGATACTGTCAACACCCCTTAAGCCTCAAACTGTTCCTAGTTAAAAAAAAAATTATGATTTTTTTTACGTTCCGTATAATGTGCTGATGTAGCTAGTAGTTATTAGCTACTGTTGCTAACCTTGCTTGTAGACATACCTCTCAACCTTTTGTCCCCCAAATGTGGAACATTGCCTGTCAAAATGTGGAACAAATGGGCAAAATGTGGAACACTTAATCAAATCTTTACCTAAGAAGCTCAAAACACTGTTCAAATGTTGCATTTATGTTCAGAAAGTCTGTTGTTAATTGAATAATATATATTTTGCATCATTTACTATGGATTTTGTGCTTTAAAATGTTGACTTTGAATGTGGAACAAGTCCTCACAATGTGGAACATGGAGCTTTTGAGAAGTAAAATGAGGAAAGTTCCTCATAATGTGGTACAGTTGAGAGGTATGCTTGTAGAGCAGAAAGCAGCTAACTGCTGTTGCTAGCCTTGCTTGTAGAGCAGAAGGCAGCTAACTAAAAGAAGCTACATTTTCTTATTAATGTAAAACTTATATCTCAGCAGAAGTCAGTGTCTGTTGACATTAAGTAGACAGATACTTTATTAGAAGTAGAAGGGGGTCTTATTTAGGGTTAAAAAAAGAGAGAAAAGAAAGAAAGTCAGTGTGTGTTCTGTGCTGGGAAGGGTACTGTATCAGTTGACTTTGCTAAACCAGTAGGAGGAGAGAGAGAGCTTACTTGAGGGTGCGGCTTAGATACTATAAAAGCAGGTGACTCAAATTACAACTTCCTGTTGCTAGCCTTTTTTTCTTACTAATTGCCCTCCATCCTACCCCTCCACCCACCCACCCAAAGCCAGTTCTACTTTTATAGCCACTGGATTTGACTGTCAACAGGAACTTCCTGTTTGGCAGTAGGAAGGGAAGGATCATAGAGAAACATTGGTTTTGTCAACCCTAAAGGAAAAAAGTAGCTCACTCTTCCCCCCTAGCTGCTGGTGGTCTGACATTGAGCAAGGAAGAAGGAGGCTACTGAAGAAGATAGGAAGTTGCTGTCCCAGAACAGGAAGGTGAGAGTTGTAAGGAGAGGAGAGAGTAAATATACAGAGAAACAGGAAAGGGGACACAAAATAAGACATGATAGGAGTGGTGCAGTGCAATGGCTGTGGGGCGGCAGTGTTCCGGGAGACATTCTGGAGGCTGCGATGCTGCCCTATTTTCAGGCACCTCTCTGGTCTGAGAGATGAGGTTGCCCATCTCCAGGCTGACCTGGCTAGGATTCGTGAAACCTCCTCCCCCACCCAGGGACCACCAGGGCCAATGCCACTACCTCAGAGGTTGCCAAGAAAGAGGAGAGGCTGGACCAGGGTGGGCTCAGGAGGGAGAGAGGTGGAACAGAGTTGCATCCTCCAGCTGTACCTCTCCACAATTCATTCACTCTTCTGGTGGATAGTGGTTCCTCTATGGAGGCACCTGCAGTGGAGACCAAGGAGGATGCTGGGAACCTTCACAAAGGAGACCCACAGGAGGGTGGCATGGGACCCCACAGGGGAAGGAAACAACTCGTGGTGGGGGACTCAATCATTAGGGGGTAGAAATGGGGGAGGAAGGGAAGATGGAGGGAAGGTGCCTTCCTGGCACCAAGGCTTGGAGGGACAGGAAGCGAATCCTCAGTATCGTGGGAGGAGCTGTACGAGGGAGGGAGTTGGATGTCATTGTCCACCTAGGGACAAATGACCTGGCTAGGAATGGGATCAGAGCAGTGCAAGAGGAGTTTGTAGAGTTGGGGAAGGGCCTTAGACAAGTAGCACATACGGTAACCTTCTCGGAGGTGCTGCCTGTCTATGGCAAGGGTGATGCTAGGGCACTCCTCACGAGGGAATTCAATGAGTGGTTGAAAAACTGGTGTGGAGCTCAGGGTTTTGGCTTCATTGGAGACTGGGGAGCCACCTGGAGGGATGCAGACATATACTGTTGCGATGGTCTGCATCTGTCCAGGGGGGGAACGAGGATCCTAGGTGAGAGGTTTAAATGCATCATTGGCAAGCATTTAAACTAGCCAAGGGGAGAGGCACTGAAAAGGAGCAGGGAAATCCTAGCCTCCCCCCAATAAACATGGTAATTAGTGAGGTAAACACCAAGGTAGAGAAGTTATTAGGAGCAGGACAGAGGAAATGTAAAAAGGCAAAGGCAGTAAGGACAGGAATGGGGCTAAAAGGGGTAAGGCTATCAAAAAGTGGAGGGTGATGAGTACCAATGCCTGTAGTCTGTGTAACAAGCTCCCTGAACTAGTGGCCTTGATGGAAGAGGGTTGCCTGGATATTGTGGCAGTCACAGAAACATGGTACACAGAGAACCATGACTGGGATGTCAACATACCAGGATACACAATCTACAAGAGGGACAGGGAGGGTAAAAGAGGAGGAGGAGTAGCTCTCTATGTAAAGGAAGGGATCAAAGCAACAGAACTAAAGAGTAAACAGGGAGCAGATGAGCACTCTGGGTCACCCTGGAGACTGGAAATGGCACCACAATCCACATGGGGGTTGTATACAGACCTCCATCTCAGGGGGAGGGAATGGACAAGGAATGATAGAAGGCTCCTTAGAATGGCAGAAAAAGGGAGATATTGTTGATGGGGACCTGAATATGCCAGATGTTAACTGAGCACCTTTGCTGCAGGCACATCCAAGAGCAGAGTCATTCTTGATGCCCTACAGGGGCATGCCTCAGACAGCTAGTATTGAACCCACTGGGAGGGAGCAATCTTAGACCTGGTACTCTCAAATGGGGATGGAGAAAGAATCTCAGATTTAGAAGTGGGTAGCCATCTGGGAACAAGCGACCAACAAACAGTATGGTTCATTTATAACACAGCCATACAGTCAAGCCATACAAAAGCAAGAGTATTGGACTTTAGGAGGCTGACTTTGGGAAAATGAGAGAGTGCCTCAGAAAAGCACTAGCAAACAGGCAAGAAGGAGGGGTGGAGGAACAATGGGGAGTAATCAAAACAGCCATCACAGAGGCAATAAGCCTTTGTGTAAAGCAAATCAATAAAACACAACGAAGGAAAAAAACACTATGGTTCTCAAAAGAGGTAGCAGGGAAGGTTAAGGAGAAAAGGACAGCATTCAGGAAATATAAGGAAACACAGAAGGAGCAGGACAGAGAACTTTATCGGTTAAAGCAGAAGGAGGCTGGGAAGGCAGTTAGAATAGTGAAGGCCCAAACCGAGGAAAGGATAGCCAATTCTGTTAAGAAGGAGGATAAGACCTTTTATAGGTACATTAGGGAGCAAAGAAAGACCAAAGAAGGGATACTGAGGCTTAATAAAGGGGAGAGAATGTGGGCAGAGGGTGACAGCGAAAAAGCAGGGATACTGAACGAATATTTCTGCTCAGTATTCACAAAGGAAGAGGAGGGGGAGGTGCCTAAACCAAACAAGAGAAACACTGAAGGCAGGGGTCGATACCAGTCCATTTACAGAAGAAAGGGTTCTGAAAGAACTAATAAAATTGAAGGAGGACGAAGCAATGGGGCCTGATGGGATTCACCCCAGAATTCTAAAAGAACTAAGGGTAGAACTAGTGACACTGCTGACTACTCTCTTTAACAAATCATGGAGGATGGGGTGGTACCTGAGGACTGGAGGAGGGCAGATGTGATTCCTCTTCACAAAAGTGGGAGCAGGACAGAGGCAGGAAACTACAGACCGGTTAGTTTGACTTCAGTGGTAGGGAAAATGATGGAATCACTTCTGAAGGAAAGAATTGTTGAGTACCTACAGGCCAGTGGGGCACAGGACCCAAGGCAGCATGGATTCATGATGGGAAGGTCGTGTCAGATGAATCTAATAGATTTCTTTGACTGGGTGACGAAAGTAGTAGACCAGGGAGGGGCTGTGGACATGGCCTACCTAGATTTTAGCAAGGCATTTGACACAGTCCCACACAAAAGATTAATACACAAGTTAGCCAGCCTTGGAGTGGGTTCCAAGGTGGTAGCCTGGATAAAAAATTGGCTAGACAACAGGATGCAAAGGGTAGTAGTAAATGAAGTACACAGTGAAGAAAAGAGGGTTACTAGCGGGGTATTGCAGGGTTCAGTACTGGGACCAGTCATTTTTAATGTCTTTATAAGAGACATTGCAGAGGAACTGGAAGGAAAAGTATGTCTCTTTGCAGACGACACAAAGATCTGCAACAGGGTTGATACACAAGATGGAGTGGAAAGGATGAAAAGGGACTTGGCAAGGTTGGAGGAATGGCCAAATGTATGGCAGCTCAGATTCAATGCAATGAAGTGCAAGGTAATGCACATGGGAAACAAAAACCCAAGGGAAGAGTACACAGTGGGGGTGAGATACTGACAACAGTAAAAATGGAAAGGGACCTGGGGGTAATTATATCAGATGACCTAAAGGTGGGCAAGCAACGTGCGAAGGCAGTAAGGAAGGCTAGGGGGATACTGGGATGCATAGGAAGAGGCATCAAAAGTAGAAAACAGGAAGTTGTTATCCCTCTGTACAGACAGTTGGTGAGACCCCATCTGGAGTACTGTGTGCAGTTCTGGAGACCCCATCTCTGCAAAGACATTGACAGAGTGGAGGCTGTCCAAAGGAAGGTAACCAAAATGGTGCAGGGTCTGCACCAGAAGACATATGAAGAAAGACTAAAGGAGCTTAATATGTACAGTATACCCTTGAGGAAAGAAGGGAGAGAGGGGACATGATAGAAACTTTCAAGTACCTCAAGGGAATCAACAAAGTCCAAGAGGGTAGCATCTTTTAGAAAAAGAGATGTGCAAGAACAAGGGGGCGCAATTTGAAGATAGAGGGGGGATGACTCAGAGGTAATGTGAGGAAGTATTTTTTCACAGAGAGGGTTGTGGATGCATGGAACAGCCTCCCTGAGGAGGTTGTGGAGTCAAGAACAGTGGGGGAATTCAAGAATGCATGGGACAGACATAAGGCAGTCCTAGTGGGAGGTAGGAGGAAGTAAGTTGTTGGTTAACTTGGATCTGCAGCTTATCTGTTAGATAGGAAAATGGGCAGACTAGGTGGGCCAAGTGGTCCTTATCTGCTGTCAGATTCTATGTTTCTATGTTTCTAAGTTTGATTCTGATTCCTTTTTTTCCTTTTTAAAAGTGAAAAACAGACTGCCCTCCATTGTGGTGCTACCACACCAAAATGTGTTTGTTTACATTCCTTAATCAACTCCCACTGCATCTTTCCTGGACTTAGGAACACCCATGAAACAGTGTAGCCACTCCAGATGCAGTGGGAGGAGAGAAGACTGTTGCAGACTGGCTGATTTGTTTGGGAGTGTTCCTGATGCCCATTAAGTATGCAGTAATAGTAGACCAAGAATTTGAAACAAAACAACGTTGGGTAGAAATATACCATTAGCATGCATTTCAGTTCTATGAAGAAAAGAGGAAGATTAAACGACCAGCAACACCAATTAATTTTACAGAAAATAAGCAATCACAAAGTAAGGGTTTTCAGCTAGAAATAGTATGATGCAAAAAGGGTTGAAAGCATCCATTTAATCTAATCTTTTCCACTCTGCATCTTAAAATTGCACTATATCAACAATGGACAAAAAGTCTGACCCAATCTTTTGCAACAGTAGAAGGTTCACTTATCTTCCACTTTCATTTGCTGGTAAACTTTCCATCTCTATCAGAATTTAAGCATTTAAAATGTTTTAAATTAGTTTTTTCCCTCAAGAAAAAATATGGGCACTTTTCTTGGCTTTCAGATAGTATTGTGGACATGAAAAGGAATTTGATCTAGAAAAAAATGATAGTACACATCAGAATCCAAACAATGGCCCCTATGCACTAATGGGTGGAGTGGCTACATGCCATGCATCTGCGGCACATAGCCACTCCACACTCACTGTGCACCCACGTGGGATGCACAAAGGCGGGGCGTGCAGACACAATACACCCAGTCTCCCACAGCTGTGGACCGCACTCACAGGGGTGGGGCTAAGGGCATACTAGCCACGCTACTTACACACGGTGCATAGTGCGAAGCCACGGGGGTGCAGAAGAGGGTGCAGGGTATGACAGGGAGAACCCTGCCATAAGCCCCCTACACACCCCATGCACACAAATAGACACTGCCCAGATGGGGCAGATAGCCCACTGCCACCGGAACCACTGCGGCTGGACCTCTCCATGGCCACCCTGTTCCACCCAGCATACATCAGTGCACGGCCCCTGCCAGACACCCCCCCAACATACCCACACACTGCATGGGGGCACCAGCCAATAGATGCTACCCCCCCCACACAGCACCACCAGCCAAGCTCCACCATTGCCCCCCTCCGCATGTGGTGGGGTACAGTGCCTCCCCGCACCACCAACAGACCCCCACCCAGTCATAGCAATCCATTCTGGAGCTGCATTGTGGGAGGGCCAGTGGCTTTGCCCTCTTCTCACCACCACAGCCACCGACCGTAGGTCTTCTGTGAAGCACGCTGTCAATGCATGCCCTGCCGTGTGGGGGATCCACTTTGTGTCCCGGTCCAGGCATCCAATTGAATGACCGGCCGGGTCCATGTCCTCAGCCACCCTATGGAGTCCTGCATGCTGTGGGGGTGGGGCTGCCAACAGTTGGTGGCAGGTAGTTGATACCGGCTGGTGTGCACTTGTCCGCAGGTGTGCAGTTTCATGGATGGGGTATGCTCTGATTCCGCTTACCTCCACCCCAATAATGCATAGGGACTTATATGTTTATTATATATCCTAGTATACTATTTTTCTTTTTTACTTTCTTTATCCACCTCTCTTCTCAGCCCTGGACTCTCTCTGATGGGGGCACACAGCTTAACTCCATCCCGCCTCATCTGAGACTCAGTCCTGACACTCGGTTGGGGCAACTCCCACTTGTTCCAGGCATCCAGACCTCACCATCACCACTCTTCGTGAGGACATCCTTGGACTGTGAGTGCTCCAAGGTCAGCCGGCGTACATGACTGCTGGGCGTGGGGGGTAGCTCTCGGGCTGCATCATCACCTACCAAGGCTGGGCCATTTCTCTTTTTCTGTTCCCCTCGGAGTGTGGCTGTTTACAAGGCAACCCTCTGCCGCAACTCCACCCCATGCGTCTGCTACATCGCCATGCTGGGTGCCTCCGATCACCACCAGAGGCCGCTCCAGGAGCGAACACATCTCCCCAACCCTCCCCGGGAAGAGAGAGTAGTCCTACGGATGCTTGATCTCTTCCCCCCTGCTGACCCCCAGCGACCCGGGCTCGTTCCCAAACCCGGGTCACCAGCATGGAGCGAGGTGTGGCGTCCAGCGCCTCAACCCTCAGTGCCACCTGGCCGGCTCTAGTATACTATTTATAGAACATTTCCCTTGCCCCTCCCCAGATCACATCTGTAAATCAGATAGCCTTTATCTCTGTATGTTTACCTGGTCAAACATTTTCAATCAATCACTCACTCAATCAATCAACTGGAAAACCCTAGAAAAGCAAATTTAACATGTATAGGATATTAACATTTTTGTTGAATGCTGCTTTATCTTTTACTGCTCCATTAAATTCTTCGCTGACTTAATAAATGACTTGGGAGGAGGAACAATGCAGTCATGCAAAAGGGGTGGAGCTAGGGGTGGAGTTCTGGCAGTGGTTTAGTATCCAGTTTTTCCACACCCAAAGGTGGCAACCCTAGTCACCGCCATTTCATTAGACCCGCTGTGTTGTCATTATATTAAACAATAAAAAACAAAATAAACTCTGTAGATGGTGCCTAGGGTTGCCATCTTTGAGGGCACAAAAACTGGATACTAAACCATAATCTTTTTCAGAACTGGGCTGGGTATGGTGGTGCACCCTGTGGAGGACGCCTCATCCTTTGAGTGCATATCCATGCATTGGTGTCCAGGTGCCGGGTGCAGGGTCCTCCTCATATATTGTCCGCCTGGGCTAGAGGGGGACTTTGTGCAGGAGATTGTGCAGTTTGTCGCTGATGGAGTGTTTGAGTTGCTGAGGTGGAATATCCTCAGCAATTTCAATGCCTGGGTTGATGACAAGCTCTCACATGTTGGGCAGAAGTTTCTTCACAGCATATTAATAATGCACAGTTCAGACAGTGGCTCTGGGAAGACGCAATGTCACAAGCATGGGGTGCACTTTCTGAGGTGAATTAGCATAGAGGGCACAAAGCTACAAATGTAGCAAAACTGGTCAGTACTCCATAAATGCCCAGTTCAAAAAATCAACAAGTGAATGTGCATTACAGACGGGCCAAGAAACTTTGATATTTCATTTCCAGCAGCTTCGCTTTATTTTAATAAACACACAGCAGTAAAGGCAGGTACCCATGCTCTGGTATCGAGGTAGTGAAAAGTACATACATAGAAACATCACAGAACATTACCAGGCCACAGGAAATAATTCAACTTTCTTCATGCAGTCTGTCATGGGTCCCTTGCTACCTGAACACACCTGAGCAGTACCTGCTCAGGTGTGTTCAGGTAGCAAGGGACCCATGGCAGACTGCATGAAGAAAGTTAGATTGTTTCCTGCCACCTGGTAATGTTCCGTGATATTTCTTTGTATGTACTTTACACTACCTGGATACCAGAGCATGGGTACCTGCTTTTACTGCTGTGTGTTTATTAAAATAAAGCAAAGCTGATGGAATTTAAATGTCAAAGTTTCTTGGCCATCTGTGATGTGCATTCACTTGTAGATTTTTTGAACTGGGCATTTGTGGAGTGCTGACTAATTTTCCTTCAGAGCATATCAGCTCTGGGCCTGGCACAGGCAGTTGCTGCTGGAACTCACCAACATGGGCATGCAATGGACCTGGTGTTCCACTCCTTCCGACCATCTGTGCATCTGTCCGAGTGCTCCCATCATTAGGGCGCCAAACTTTCAAATTCGCCACCCCCTCTCTGAGGTCCAACCCCCCAGAGTTGGAATATTTAGTTGGGGGGCACAGCCCTCAACATGGAGGATGCACACCCCCACATATTGATCGATCAGTGAAATTAAATCCTGGCACTCTAATGATGGGTGCACTCCAACAGGCATGTTCCGAGGGTGAAACCATGTTCCACATGGGGCTTAAGGTGAAGAACCACAAGATTGATCTGGTCAGTTGGTTGGACCATTGTGCCATTAGCTTTGAGTTCACGGCACTCCTCTGTAGTTCACCCCATGTGGAGGTATTCAGGTACTAACCTTTGAGAGGGCTGAGCTCTGCTGGACTCTTGAAGATACTGGACACCTCAGGCATGTGGACGGCTTGTGCTGAGGATACAGAGGAAGCAGTGGCAGCTTATAATAGGGCTGTCAGGGCAGCCTTTGTTCTCATAGCTCCAGTCCCTGTTTGTCTTCTGCTTTCACACTTTGGCTCACCATGGTTTGATGGTGAGCAAAGGGTGATGGCTATGGGATGGGGGTTAGAACGGTGTTGGAGGAGGTCTAGGGCCCAATAGGACAAACTGGCTTTGAATACTCACTGTGGTGAGCATCAAAGGGCAATCTCTTGTAAGAAAGTAGAATTTCTGTCCAGAGAGACTGCAGTCAGAAGAACCGACCAGCTCAGCTTTTTCTGGCAGTGGACAGGCTTCTATATCCTGCCTGTCTAGAGCCCGAGAAAGCTGCATCATCCATGAAATGTCAGGAGTTTGCTCATGTTTTTCTTGGACAAGGTGTCCTCTGTTACACAGAAACATAGAAATTGTTGTCAGATAAGGACCGCTAGGCCCATCCAGTCTGCCCATAGGCCCTATACATTGTAAGTGGCCACTGACCCTATGTGATCAATGGCTTTTCATCACTCCCTCCCCTCTCAAGCTTCCTTTGTGCCTGTTCCAGGCATGCTTTAACCCCTCCACTGTGCTTGCCCCCACTATCTCCTGTGGCAGACTATTCCAAGCATTGATTATCCTTTCTGTGTAGAAAAACATCCTCACATTACCTCTTAATCTACCCCCTTCTAGTTTCATATTGTGCCCCCTTGTTCTAGTACTTTTTCTATATTGGAAAAATTCCCCCACCTGCACCTTGTTTATGCCTTTGAGGTTCTTGAAAGTTTCAATCATGTCCCCCCGCTGTCTCTTCTCCTCCAGTGAGTACATATTGAGGTACTTTAGTCTCTCCTCATATGTTTTGTAGGGCAAGCCCTGCACCATCTTTGTTGCCCTTCTCTGGATAGTCTCCACCTTATCTATGTCCTTGTGCAGATGTGGCCTCCAGAACTGCATGCAGTACTCCAGGTGAGGCCTTACCAATGTTTTATATAATGGCATCACCATCTCCTGCCTCCTGCTATTGATACCTCTGACTATGCACCCCAGCATGCCACTGGCCCTCTCTACTGCCTTTGTGCACTGTCTTGATACCTTAAAGTCATCAGAGATGATAACCCCTAGATCCCTTTCTTCTTTGGTGGCAGTCAGCTCCTTCCCCCTCAACCTGTAGCTCTCCCCAGGGTACTCTCTACCCAGGTGCATTATTTTGCACTTCTTTGCATTGAACCTCAGTTGCCACATCTCCAACCATCTTTCAAGCCTTTCCAAGTCCCTCTTCATTTTCTGCACCTCTTTTGGAGTATCCACCCTGTTGCAGATCTTGGTGTCATCTGCACACTGACAGACCTTTTCTTTCAGCCCCTCTGCAATATCACTAATGAAGACATTGAACAGGACTGATACTAGTACTCATCTCTGTGGTACCCCACTGGTCACCCCCTCTCCCCAGATTGTATCCCATTTACCATCACCCTTTGTCTTCTGTCTGTTAACCAGTTCCTAACCCAGTTCACCACCTTGTCTCCCATGTCCAGACTACCCATCTTGTTAATAGGCCTTCTATGTGGGACAGTGCTGAAGGCTTTGTTGAAATCTAGGTAGGTGATGTGTACCGCCCCTTCCTGAATTATTTCCCTAGTCACCCAATCAAAAAAATCTATTAGATTCATTTGCCATGACCTTCCTGCTGTGAATCCATGTTGCCTCAGATTCTGAGCACCTCTGGATTCCATATGTGCCACTATCCTTTCTTTCAGCAGTGTCTCCATGACCTTTCCCACCACTGAGGTGAGGCTGAATGGCCTGTAGTTCCCCGTCTCTTCCCTACTGTCACTTTTTTGCAGTGGGACTACATGTGCCCTCCTCCAGTCCTCTGGAATGACACCTGTGTTGAGTGACTCTGTGAACAGGGCCGCCAGAGGCACTGCTAGTTTCCTTTGCAGCTCCCTTAATATCCTCGGGTGGATGCCATCTGACACCATGGCCTTATCCACCTTCAGCTTTGTGAGTTCTTCCAGAACTCTCTCCACTGTGAATGGACTGGTGTCCACTTCTCCCCCCCCCAATTGCCTCTGCAACCCAACTGTGGTCCTTGACCCTCCCCCTCCTTAGTGAATACTGAGCAAAAATATTTGTTTAGTATTTCTGTCTTGTCCAGATCCCCCTCCTTACACTTTCCCTTCTCTCCTTTGAGCATCACAATCCCACCTGTTTTTTTGTCTTTCACTGATGTAACTATAAAATGCCTTATCCCCTTTGTTTACAGACCATGCTAAACCCTCTTCTGTCTGCGCCTTTGCCCTCCTAACAGCCTTTCTTGCTTCCCTTAGACATTCAAGGTACACCTCCCTGCCCTTCTCCCTTAAGCTCCCCTTATAGTTCTTGAAACTCAGCCTTTTAGCCCTGACTTTGTCCCCCAACTCTTTAGAGAACCATAGTGGTTTCCTTCTTCTTTTCCCATTGGCAACTATCCTAATGCATTGGTTTGTTATCTCCACTATGGCTCCTTTCAGTTTTTCCCATTGTTCTTCCACTCCCTGTATTACCACTACCTTCCCCAGGATGGCTTGTATACATCTATCCATTTCAGTGAAATCCACCCTCCTGAAATCTAATTCTCTTGCCCTTGTGTGGTTTAATTGAGTCCATGTCTCCATGCTGAACCACATCATGTGGTGGTCACTGGACCCCAGCTGTGCTTCCACCTGTATTTCTTCGGCTCTGTTCCCAGTCGTCCATACCAGATCCAGATTTGACTTGTCCCTGGTTGGCTCATGCACCAGCTGCCTGAGTCCAACCCCCTGCAGGGATTCTAGGATAGCTATGCTTCTGGCTGAAGCAGCCACCTGGGTGGCTCAATCCACATGCAGCATATTTAAATCCCCCAGTAGCAGGATTTTGTCTTTAGCTGCCATGTCGTGTATGTTCTCCACTAGTTCCCTGTCTGCTTCCTCCCTCTGTGCCAGAGGTCTGTAGATCACCCCTGTGCATATTGCTGTTCCATTCCCTGGCTCCAGCATGACCCACATTAACTTGGCCTTCCTCTGTCTTCCCTGAACTTCTGTAGCCTTTATGCCATCTCTGATGTACAGGGCCACTCCTCCACCCTTTGTATCCTCCCTGTCCATCCTGAACAGTGTATATCCTGGTACACTGACTTCCCAGCCATGATTAGCAGAATACTACTTCTTTGTCATTGCTGCTATGTCAAGATTTGCATCTGCCAACAAGACCTCCAGGTCTGGAACCTTATTTCCTTGGCTACGGGCATTCACTAGCATGACCTTCCATGTTTTACAGTCTGCCCTGCCTCTGCTCTTGTTCTTCCTCTCCAGTATCTTCTCCCCAATCCAGTTTCCTTTCCTATGTGTTCTCGACCCCCGTATCACTCATTATACATTCTGTGCCTGCCTGCCCCTCCCTGCCTGCTTTAGCTGTTCCTGTAGTCAGCTTATGTTCCTGCATGTGCCCATGGGGGTGTTCCTAAGCCTCCTGACCCTCCTGGCTCTCCCTTTTAGGCCAGTTTAAATGCTCACAGCTGAAACATTTAAACTTCTCACAAAGCACCAATGTTCCCCTTCTCAGACAGATGCAGGCTGTCCTCCTTACATAAGCTCACATCTGCCCAGGTCAGGCCCCAGCCACTTATAAAGCCCAAACCCTCCCTTCCACACCAATCCTTCAACCAGGAGTTGAAGGTACAGATGTGGGGTGCCCTAGCTTCCCCTGTGTCCTGGACAGGTAGCACATCTGAGACTTAGACGAGCATGCTATCTGTTTCAGGTTTCCCCCAAGCTTCCTGAAATCCTCCTGTACTCTGGTTAACATCACCCTTCTCCTGGCCAGGTCATTGGTCCCCAGGTGGACAATGACAACCAGTTGCTCTCTTCTAGCTATTGCTGTAGTGATCCTATGGCTCCGCTTCCCATCACTCCATGCAGTGCTTCCTGGAAGGCACTTGACCTCCTCTATTCCCTGCTAGGTGTCCCTAACTCCACTCCCCGGACAATAGAGTCCCCTACTAGGAGAAGCTTCCTGGAGTCCCCTGCCACTCCTCCCTGGGGCTCCATCCTGGAGGACCCGCCCATCCTCCCTGGTCCCAACCTCAGGTTCCTGAGTGAGGCTTTCCCCTTCCTCTAAAACAGTGTAGGAGTTACTAAGCAAGACCGGTTGGGGATGTGCTTTCAACCCCCTCCCTCCCTCCTCAACCTCCCTGAGCCCATCATGGTCCAATCACTCCTCTTCCCCAGCATCCTTTGAGGTACAAGTTGTGGACCTAGCAGTCTCTGGGTGGGGGTAGATGTTGCCTTCAGCTTGACCAACTCTGCTCGGAGACATACAACCTCCTCCCTCAGCCCAGAGATGTGCCTGCAGATAGGGCAGCATTGTAGCCTCCAGAATGTCTCCCTGAAGACAGCTGATCCACAACCACTGCACTGCACCACTCCCATCATGTCTGTTTCTGTCATCAATCTACTGCCTGGTTAAGATGGCTATTTCTTATCTCCCAAATATTTGTGTTTTCCTTTTTTTTTTGTTATGCTTTCTCTCTTCACTACTTCCTCTATGAATACAGGAAGTTTCAAGGCCCTATGGGATCCACCCTATAAATGTAGGGTGAGCCCTGGGGTAGGTGGGTTGTGGGGTGGGAGGCTGGGACCATGCCACAGGCTGTGTCCAAAAACAATCAGCCAAGGAGTCCTTTGGCAGTGGCTCCTCTCTCCACTCACTGTGGTCCAGACACAGCCAATTACAAACACACAGTCACAAACTTATCAGCTAGAATCCCTCAATCCTGCTCAAATTAAATGGAAAAGCACACTGAAATGGCTGTTAAGAAAATACCTCAAATTCAATTACAAACACACAGTCACCAACTCACCAGCTAGAATCCTTCAATCCTGCCCAAGCTAAATGAAGAAGCACACTGAAATGGCAGTTAAGACCTCACATTCAAACTACACTAATCTCTGTAATATAATGCCTGCACTTAAAGTTCAGACATAGCCAATTACAAACACACAGTCACAAACATGTCAGCTAGAATCCCTTAATCCTGCCCCAACTAAATGAAGAATCACTCTGAAATGGCAGTTAAGACCTCACATTCAAACTACACTAATCCCTTTAATATGATGCCTGTACTTAAAGTTCAGACATAGCCAATTACAAACACACAGTCACAAATTTATCAGCTAAAATCCCTCAATCCTGCCCAAGCTAAATGGAAAAGCACACTGCAATGGCAGTTAAGAAAAGACCTCAAATTCAATTTCAAACACACAGCCACAAACTCACCAGCTAGAATCCTTCAATGCTGCCCAATCTAAATGAAGAAGCTCACTGAAATGGCAGTTAAAAGCTCATATTCAAACTACACTAATCCCTGTAATATGATGCCTGCACTTAAAGTTCAGATTCAACCAATTACAAACACACAGTCACAAATTTATCAGCTAGAATCCCTCAATGCTGCCCAAACTAAATGGAAAAGCACACTGAAATGGAAATTAAGAAAAGACCTCAAATTCAATTACAAACACACAGCCGCAAACTCACCAGCTAGAATCCCACAATCTTGCCAAGTTAAATGAAGAAGCACACTTTTCTGGACAGCTATTGTCCAGCAGTGTAAGGACTGGATGTTACAATGGTGGTCAGTGGTCATGGAGTGAGTTTCGGCCAGTGATGATGGAGGAGGTTGTTAGAGTGGTCTCAGGGCTGTGGCCAACATACTGTGAACTGGACCCTGGCCAATGCAGCTCTTAGTGGGCTGTGCTGAGCAGTTGGGCCCAGTGTTCATTGGGATTATCCGATGTTCCTTGTCAGAGGGGGTCTTCCCTGTTGAACTGAAAAGTGTGCTGGTGAGGCCCCTTTTTAAAAAAGCTACTTCAGATCCAAATGTGCTAATGAACTATAGGCCTTTCTCTAACCTGCCTTTTTTAGGAAAGGTTATTGAGAAGCTTGTTGCATTACAGCCAGAGACTCACCTGGAGACCTTTGATGTATATGAGCATCTCCAGTTGGGGTTTCGGTCAAAGTTCAGCACTGAGACTGCTCCGGTCAGGGCACGTAATGATCTGGTCATGGAGGAGATAGAGGAGAATGATCAATTCTCATTCTCCTAGATCTCTCCTCAGAGTTTGACACTGCTGACCATGGTCTGTTATTGGACCATCTCAAGGAATACATGGGACTCACTGGCAAAGTTATTAGCTGGTTTAAGTCCTTCCTTAGGGGCAGGTCTCAGCAGGTTGTGATGGGTAATTTCTTATCACATCCAAGTGACCTGCACTGTGGGGTAACCCAGGCATTAGTCCTTTTCTCCATGATATATTCAGTGTACGTGCTACTCCTGGGCAAGGTCATTAGGCAGTATGGAGTTGGGTTTCACTGTTATGCAGATGACACCCAACTCTATCTGTCCTTTGCACCCCAGGACCAGGGACCAGTGGATGTGCTGAATGGATGTTTAGCTGAGATCCAAAGCTGGATGTCCTCAAGTTGGCTAAGACTCAACCCCAACAATACTGAAGTACTAGTGGTAGAGCTGGGCAAGGGGGGGGATTGTCAGTGTCCAAATGGACATCAGATCTCTGTCTCGGTACCGCTAGCCTTGATACTGCCCAAAAGGTGAAGAATCTGGGCATCATTCTGGATGAAGGGCTGACATTTGAGGCTCAGGTATTGACAGTCATCTGGAACAGTTTCTACCACCTTAGAAATATCAGCCAGATTCATTCCCTTATTTTCTCTGAAGACTTGCCATCACTGGTGCATTCCTTTGTGACATCTCATCTTGATTAATGCAATGCCCTGTACCTTGGGGTCAGTGGAGGTGCACTATGACACCTGCAGCTCATGCAGAATGTGGCTGTGAGACTGCTAGGTCAAGTCACATTACTCCTGCACTGTGGGAACTGCACTGGTTGCTGGTTAAGTGGTGTATCTCCTATAAGATCAATTTGTTAACCTATAAGACCCTGTACTGGCTGAGTCTGGGCTACCTGCATGAACTTTTACATACATACCTTCCAGCTCACTCCCTCTGTTCTTCCAGTGAGGGCCTCCTGGTTGTTCCCAGGACTAGACTTATAACATCAGGGGGCAGAGCCTTTGTGGTAGCAGGTCCAGCAGTGTGAAGTCATTACCAAAGGGCTCATAAGGAGACCCTGTTGGAAGAAGCCTTTAAAAAAGGCCTTAAAACTTATCTGTTTGCTCAGGTGTTTTTGGTACAAATGTGGGTTGTTAGCTGGTATTTAATTATGTTTATGGTTTTTAACAGCTTTAATTGTTTATTATGATGTTATCGTTAACTGTTATTGGTTGGGTGTGTTGTCTCATTGTAATGGTGCACTGGGCCTCTGGGGAAAGGGTGACAAAAACAAAACTACTACTACAAAAAAACTACAGGATCACAGGAGCAGCTGCACGAGAGAGGGAGCTGGATGCCATTGTCCACCTAGGGATAAATTACCTGGCTTTAAATTGGATCAGAGCAGTGCAAGAAGAGTTTGTGGAGTTGGGGAGGGGTCTTAGTCAAGTAATATGTACGGTAACCTTCTCAGAGGTGCTGCCTACCTATGGCAAGGATGATGCTAGGGTATTCCGCACCATGGGATTCAATGAATGGTTGAAAAACTGGTGTGGAGCTCAGGGTTTTGGCTTCATTGGGGACTGGGGAGCCACCTGGTGGATGCAGGCTTATACTGGCGTGATGGTCTGCATCTGTCCATGGGGGATCCAGGATCCTAGGTGACAGGTTTAAATGCTTCATTGGCAAGCATTTAAACTAGCCAAGGGGGAGGCACTGAAAAGGAGCAGGGAAATACCAGCCTCCCCCCACAAAGTGCAGTAGTTAGAGAGGTAAACACCAAGGTAGAGAAGTCAGTAGGGAGCAGGACAGGGATAAATGCAGAAAAAGGTGTTAAGGATAGGGATGGGGATAAAAGGGGTAAGGCCATAAAAAATAAATGGAAGGTGATAAGTACCAATGCCCGCAGTCTGTGTAACAAGCTCCCTGAACTAGTGGCCTTGATGGAAGAGGGATGCCTGGATATTGTGATAGTCACTGAAATATGGTACACAGAGAACCATGAGTGGGAAGTCAACATACCGGGATACACAGTCTACAGGAGGGACAGGGTGGGTAAAAGAGGAGAAGGAATAGCTCTCTATATAAGGGTAGGGATTAAAGCAACAGAATTAAAGAGTAAACAGGAAGTTGATGAGTCACTATGGGTCACCCTGGAGACAGGAAATGGACCCACAATCCGCATGGGGGTTGTGTACAGACCCCCCATCTCAGGGGGAGGAAATGGACAAGGAAATGATAGAAGGCATCCTTAAAATGGCTGAAAAAGGGGAGATATTGTTGATGGGGGACCTGAATATGCCAGATGTTAACTGGGGTACCTTTGCTGCAGGCACATCCAAGAGCAGGATAATTCTTGATGCCCTACAGGGGCATGCCTCAGACAGCTAGTGTTGAAACCCACTTGGAGGGGAGCAATCTTAGACCTGGTACTCTCAAATGGGGAAGGAGAAAGGATCTCAGATTTAGAAGTGAGTAGCCATCTGGGAACAAGTGACCACCAAACAGTGTGGTTCACAATAAACACAGCCATAGAGTCAAGGCTTACAAAAACAAGAGTACTGGACTTTAGGTAGGCTGACTTTAGGAAAATGAGAGAGTGCCTCAGAAAAGTACTAGCAAATGGGCAAGAAGGAGGGGTGGAGGAACAATGGAGAATAATCAAAACAGCCATCGTAGAGGCAACAAGCCTTTGTGTGAAGCAAATCAATAAAACAAAACGAAGGAAAAAAACACTATGGTTCTCAAAAGAGGTGACAGGGATGGTTAAGGAGAAAAGGATAGCATTCAGGAAATATAAGGAAACACAGAAGGAGCAGGAAAGAGAACTTTATCAGTTAAAGCAGAAGGAGGCAGGGAAGGCAGTCAGAATAGCAAAGGCACAAACTGAGGAAAAGATAGTCAACTCTGTTAGGAAGGGGGATAAAACCTTTTATAGGTACATTAGGGAGTGAAGAAAGACCAAGGGAGGGATACAGAGACTTAATAAAGGGGAGGGAATGTGGGCAGAGGGTGACAGTGAAAAAGCAGTGATACTGAACAAATATTTCTGCTCAGTATTCACAACAGATGAGGAGGGGGAGGTGCCTAAACCAAACAAGGGAGAAACTCTGAAAAGGGGGATCGATACCAGTCTATTCACAGAAGAAAGGGTTTTGAAAGAACTCTTGAAACTGATGGTGGACAAAGCAATGGGACCTGATAGGATTCACCCAATAATACTGAAAGAACTAAGGGTAGAACTAGTAACACCACTGACTACTCTCTTTAACAAATCATGGGAGGCTGGAGTGGTACCTGAGGACTGGAGGAGGGCAAATGTGATTCCACTTCACAAAAGTAGGAGCAGGGCAGAGGCAGTAAACTACAGACCAGTTAGTTTGACTTCAGTGGTAGGGAAAATGATGGACTCACTTCTGAAGGAAAGAATTGTTAAGTACCTAGAGGCCAGTGGGGCACAGGACCCAAGGCAGCGTGGTTTCACAGCAGGAAGGTCATGTCAGACGAACCTAATAGATTTCTTTGACTGGGTGACCAAAGTAGTAGACCAGGGAGGGGCTGTGGATATGGCCAACATAGATTTTAGCAAGGCATTCGACACAGTCTCACACAAAAGATTAATATACAAGTTAGCCAGCCTTGGAGTGGGTCCCAAGGTGGTAGCCTGGATAAAAAACTGGCTGGACAACAGGACACAAAGGGTAATAGGAAACGGAGTCCACAGTGAAGAAAGGAGGGTAACAAGTGGGGTACCGCAGGGTTCAGTACTGGGACCGGTCCTCTTTAATATCTTTATAAGTGACATTGGAGAGCACCTGGAAGGAAAGGTATGCCTCTTTGCAGATGAAACATAGAAACATAGAGGTTGACGGCAGATAAGGACTGCAAGGCCCATTCAGTCTGCCCATTTCTTTTTCTACTATATAAATGTGCCACTGGCCTTTGCTCTGTCAGTGGCCTATCTATTCATACTCATCTGTATTGCTCCCTTATGCCTATCCCATGCCTGTTTGAAGCCCTGCACTGTATTCATAGCCACCACTTCCTGAGGTAGGCCGTCCCATGCATCCACCACTCTTTCTGTGAAGAAGAATTTCCTCACATTCCCCCTTAATTGGCCTCCCTCTAATCTCATGCTGTGTCCTCTTGCCCTGCTGTTTTTCTTATATTTAAACATGTTAGACTCTTTCACCTTGTTAATGCCCTTAAGGTGTTTGAATGTTTCAATCATATCACCTCTCTCCCTCCTTTGCTCAAGGGTATACATATTGAGCTCTGTTAATCTGTCCTCATATGTCTTCTGATGCAGTCCTTGCACCAATTTGGTTGCCCTTCTCTGGACTGCCTCAATTTGGTTAATGTCCTTGTAAAGGTGTGGCCTCCAGTACTGCACACAGTACTCCAGATGGGGCCTAACCAGTGTCTTGTAAAGAGGGATTATTACCTTCCTCTTATGACTTGTGATACACCTACTAATACACCTTAACATCCCCCTAGCCTTACCTACTGCTTTAGAGGTCTGCTTGGATGACTTCAGGTTATTGGTGATGATGATGCCCAAGTCTCTTTCTTCCTTTGTGACTACCAGCAACTCCCCTCCCAGCCTATAGGTGGCTTCAGGGTTTCTATTCCCAATGTGCATGATCTTGCACTTCTTTGCATTAAATCTCAGTTGCCACTCTTCTGACCATTTTGCTAGTTTATCCAGATCTCTTCTCATTCTGCCCACCCCATCTGGATCATCTACTCTGTTGCAGATCTTGGTGTCATCTGCAAACAGACAAGGCTTACCCTGTAGTCCATCTGCAATGTCACTAATGAAGATATTGAAGAGGACTGGCCCCAGGACTGATCCCTGAGGTACCCCACTTGTGACTTGCATCTCTTCTGACTGTATACCATTTACCACCACTCTGTTTTCTGCCCGTCAACCAGTTTGCCACCCAGTTGACCAACTTCTGACCCACACCGAGCCTACCCAGCTTATTTATCAATCTTCTATGTGGAACAGTGTTGAAAGCTTTGCTGAAGTCAAGGTAGGCGAAATCAACTGGTCCACCACTCTGGTTACCCAGTCAAAGAAATCTATGAGATTAGTTTGACAGGACCTTCCTTTTGTAAACCCATGCTGTCTTGGATCCTGTGCCCCTATGGATTCCAGGTGTTGCACTATCCATTCCTTAAGGAGTGCCTCCATAATCTTGTCCACTACTGAGATAAGACTGACTGGTCTGTAGTTCCCTGCCTCCTCCCTGCTACCTCTCTTGTGGAGCGGGATCACATGAGCCCTTCTCCAGTCTTCTGGGACCTCTCCTGTGCTCAGACACTCACTAAACAGTTCTGCTAATGGCTCTGCTAGTTCCACCCTTAACTCCTTAAGTACCCTGGGATGTATGCCATCAGGTCCCATTGCCTTGTCCACCCTGAGCTTAGCGAGCTCTTGTAGGACCCTTTCTTTTGTGAAGGAGTAGTGCTCACCCCCCCGTGTCCATGGTGCTGAGCTGTGGGCCCTGCCCTACCTTCTCTTCAGTAAATACTGAGCAAAAGTATCTATTTAGGATAGATGCTTTTACAGGGTCCTCCTCCTCACATGCCCCCTTTTCTCCTTTGAGCTTAGCAATACCTCCTCTGGACTTTCTCCTTTCAATAATGTATCTATAGAATGTCTTGTCGCCTTCTTTCACTGTTTGTGCTAGTGTTTCCTCAGTTTGGGACTTTGCCTGCCTTACTGCCTTCCCTGCTTCCCTTTGGGCAGTTTGGTATGCCTCCCTATCTTCATCCTGCTGTGTTCCCTTATATTTCCTGAAGGCCAGCCTTTTGGCTCTGACCTTTTCTGCTACTGTGTGTGAGAACCAAAGTGGTTTCCTTCTTCTTTGCACTTCCTTTTCTGTCTAACACAATGGATGTTGCTTCAAGTATTGCATCCTTAATGCTTGCCCACTTTGCCTGCACCCCTCACCTGTGTTTCTTTTGCCAGGGCTAGCTTAACTCTGTTGGCCATCTTATCAAAGTCAGCTCCTCTGAAGTGCCATATTTTGCCTTGGAATGGGATGATTTAGATGTAGTGACCAAATTGAACCATACCATGTGATGGTTACTGGCCCCCAGGTGACCTTCACCTGGAGATCTGTGTTCCTTCCTGTTAGTCAGTACTGGATCTAGGATAGCCCTGTCTCTGTGGGTTGTTGTACCAGTTGTTTGAGGCCCTCCCTGCAGAGAATCCACCATGTGTCTAGTTCTGGCAGATGTTCCTGCTGGTATTGACCAATCTGTATCTAGCATGTTGAAGTCTCCATTATCAGAACCTCCCCTTTAGCTGTCATGTTTTGTATATCTTCTAACAGTAATGTGTCTATGTCCTCTCCCTGGTCTGGGGCCTGTAGACAACCCCAGTTCTTATGGCTGTCCCATTTCCTGTTTCCAGGGTGACCCACAGTTCTTCTGGCTCCTTATGTGTATTCTGAATTTCTGTAGCTTTGATATTTTCATTGACATACAGGGCCACTCCACCCCCCACCCCTTTTGCACCTCGGTCTCTTCTGAACAGTACATAGCCAGGTACTGAAGTCTCCCAAGTGTGGTTACTGGTAAACCACATCTCACTAATTGCTACTATGTCCAGTTTAGCCTCTGACATTATTGCCTGCAGGTCTGGGATCTTATTTCCCAGGCTGTGAGCATTTGTGTACATGATTTTCCTTTGGCCAGATTTTGGTGTGTTAGTTGTTGGGTGAGGTTTGGCATTTTCCCTGTGTGTCGTACGGGGAGACGGACCTTTTTTCTTACCTGGTAATGCAAATGAACTGCAAACATGCTGAATCCCTGTTTGACCACTAGCTGAGGGGGGTGTTCTTCCCATTTGACGTATGGGGTGCTGCACCCCTTTCCCCATTTGCTAGTTTAAATATTCAGCAAAGACACAAAGATCTGCAACAGGGTTGATACACAAGGTGGGGTGGAAAGAATGAAAAGGAACTTGGCAAGGTTGGAGGAATGGTCAAATATGTGGCAGCTCAGATTCAATGCAAAGAAGTGCAAGGTAATGCATCTGGGAAACAAAAACCCAGGGGTAGAGTACACAATGGGGGGTGAGTTAATAACAACAACAAAAATTGAAAGAGACCTAGGAGTAATTATATCAGATGACCTAAAGGTGGGTAAGCAATGTGAGAAGACAGTAAGGAGGGCTGGGGGGATACTGGGATGCATAGGGAGTGGCATCAACAGTAGAAAACAGGAAGTTGTTATCCCTTTCTACAGACAGTTAGTGAGACCCCATCTGGAGTACTGCGTGCAATTCTGGAGACCCCATCTCTGCAAAGACATAGACAGAGTGGAGGCTGTTCAGAGGAGGGCAACCAAAATGGTGCAAGGTCTGCACCAGAAGACATATGAGGAGAGACTAAAGCAGCTTAATATCTATACCCTTGAGGAAAGGAGGGAGAGGGGGATCATGATAGAAACTTTTAAGTATCTCAAGGGAATTAACAAGGTACAAGAGGGTAGTATCTTTCAGTAGAAGAGATGTGCAAGAACAAGGGGGCACAATTTGAAGATAGAGGGGGGACGGCTCAGAGGTAATGTTAGAAAGTATTTTTTCACAGAGAGAGTTGTGGATGCATGGAACAGCCATCCTGATGAGGTTGTGGAGTCAGGAACAGTGGGAGAATTCAAGAATGCATGGGACAGGCATAAGGCAATTCTAGTGGGGGCAGGAGGAAGTAAGCTGTTGATTAACTAGAATCTGCAGCTTATCCATCAGGTAGGGAAATGGGCAGACTGGGTGGGCCAAGCAGTCCTTATCTGATGTCAAATTCTATGTTTCTATGTTACTACTACACACCCTGGGTGCTCCCAACAAACCATTCTCTGCACTGAAAGTGCCTTCAACGATGTGCAATAATTATCTATCTGTTGCTAACAAAACAAACACACTGTCCCTGTCAACCACTATACTGAGCATAAATGCTATTTTTTTCTCATTTAAAGTAGCACATATTAAACTGTAACCTGATATAATGCTCAATATAAGGTATTATTTTGATTCCTATATGTGTGCATACATTTTTGTTTTTCCAAAATCACCTTGCTACACTCTAATTGTCTCACTGTTGTCTGCTGGTACAGCATTAAACTTCATAGGCCCCACATTCAAAAGTGGCAGGCTGCATGGTGCAAATGCTTGTGCCATGCAACTCAACTGCATTGACACAAAATAATGGTATATTCAGAAGTTGCACCATAATATGCGATCACGCATGGGCAGCTGAATATCCCAAACTTGCACAATCTCACAGTGGGAGATGTGCGGTGAAGCAGGTGCTCAGAGCCTAGTGCAGAGCATACAGAAGTGCACAATGCAAAGCCACATACGTGGTGTGCAGATTTGCAGTATTCAGCCAGGATACCCAAATGGTCTCATTGCACAGTCAGCACCTAAACAGAACATTTGCATCTCATTACTGGAATGTATTCAGGCCATTTGCATACCATTGGCATGCGCAGTTCCAGCATTACAGGGCAGCCCCAGCACTCCACAAAGGTGATCAGGAGGTATTGCAGCCTAGCAGGCAGGTGAAATGCATGGATGTTTGTGAGTGGACTGCACTGGCCTGAGTACAGTGCTACATACCCCCCCAACCCCTTGGCACCCAAATGTGTGCCAAGGTGTGTGACAACTGATCAGAATATGTGACACAGCAGCAAACATGACAGTGCAAGCTCAGCAAACTATGGAAATGAGTGCACCAATGTTGCTACAGTGTGCTGATACCTAGCATCTCATATTATCATACAATTCTGCATAACAGTCCCAGTGGTTGATGTGTAATAACACCCACCCTATACAGTATGGGTCAGAGGGTGTCTGAGTGATAACACAAGTGCCATACCCCATACTGTGTGACAGTTGAGAGGTTAGCAGTGCTACTGCCAATGGTCATGTCTGTGCCCTAGGTGGCCGAACACACAACACAAGAAAGGTCCGGTGTCCTTGGGGCTTGCCTCTTTCACCTCCAGGCAACAGGTGGTGCCACCCCTGCCCCACACTGCTCACAGTTGTGCACTGCCCACCACCAATACACCACAATGACCCAAACCCAGGGCCCCTGTGGCATTGTCACACTGCATGGATGGCATCGGTGACATGTATGTGGTCCCTGGTGGCATGGGTCTGGCACGGGCGTGCTGTGTGCACCTCAGGTGTTCCACCATGGGTGTGTGCCACTGGGCTGTCTCTGACCCATGCCATGTTGCCACCATTACCGCCATGCATCCCATTTACTCTTTTCCCAGATGTCACCATGGGCTTATGCCTCCACCTGGTGGCACTGTGATGGCCACATGAGTGCAGGCCATGGCACCTGGTACATGTGCTGCATTGTAGCTGTTTGCTCCGCTGGTGTGCTATGGGGGCACCTGACTAGCATGTGGCAGTTGGGCATCCCTGACCTGGGTGTGGTGAGGGAGGTGGCTGACTAGGCGGTGCTGGAGGTGTCAACCAGTGGCATCCTGCAGGTGCCCAGCAAGCTGGCACAGCGGGCTGGGGCTTTGGGTACTACCGTCCTGGCATGACTGCTGTGTGTGGATGCCTGGAACACATCCTGGTGCACCTCTGAGGACTGTCTCAGGGTCATCTGTCTGCAGTTCTGCAGCCTGCCTATGGATGGCTAGCTGAGTTAGGCCATCCCCTTACATATCTAAATTTATGCGGCACAGTTTTGTGATGCGTGATACATGCAGTGCACATTTTGGCTGAATATACACTTGCACAGCATATTCAGGTGAAAGCCCCCGTTTTTTGCAGAGCATACATTATTTCTGCATGATCACTCATTCAGAAATGCACGACACATCTCTCCCTTTCCAATATTGCACTGCTGTGCATTTTCTGGGATGTGCCTCACATCTCCATTTTGGGCTGTGCATCTCTTTTGAATATGTGGGCCCATATTTCTCAGTGCAAATACATTGCTACAGAGGCCCTGTAAAATGGCCATTGTACATTCTGCAGCAGTGCAGGAGTTGTACCTCTCCACAATTCCTATGCCATTCTGGCAAAATGTGGTTCTTCTATGGAGGTATCCGCAATGGAGACAAAGGAGGATGCTGGGAACCTCCACAAAGGAGACCCACAGAAGGGTGGCAGGGGACCCCACAGGGGAAGGAAACAACTCCTGGTGGGGGACTCCATTGTTAGGAAGGTAGAACTGGGGGAGGAAGAGGAGAGGGAGGTAAGGTGCCTGCCTGGTGCCATGGCTTGGAGGGACAGGGAGCAAATCCTCAGGATTGCCAGAGCAGCTGCATGGCTAAGAAAGGGATTAGAGAAGTACAGGAAGAGTTTGTGGACTTGGGGAGGGGCCTTAGACAAGTAGCATGCACGGTAACCTTCTCGGAGGTGCTGCCCATCTATGGTGTAGGAGAGGCTAGGGTGTTCTGCACCATGGGATTCAATCAGTGGTTGAAAAACTGGTGTGGAGCTCAGGGATTTGGCTTCACTGGGGACTGGGGGTCCACCTGGAGTGATGCAAGCCTATACTGGCATGATGGGCTGCATCTGTCCAAGAGAGGAACCAGGATCCTAGGTGATACGTTTAAATGCTTCATTGGCAAGCATTTAAACTAGCCAAGGGGGAAGGCACTGGAAAGGAGCAGAGAAATCCTAGCCCCCTCAAAAAATCACGGTAGTAAGTTCGGTAAACACCAACATAGAAATGTCGATAGGGAGAAGGGCAGGGGTAAATGGAGAAAGTGACAAAGGCAAAAAGGACAGGGATGGGGCAAAAAGGAGTAAGGCCATCAGGAAATGGAGGCTAATGAGTACCAATGCCGTAGTCTGGGCAACAAGCTCCCTGAGCTGGTGGCCTTGATGGAAGAGGCATGCCTGGATATCGAAAGAAGTCACAGAAACATGGTACAGAGAACTCACGACTGGGATGTTAACATACCAGGGTACATAACATACAGGAGAAAGGCAGGGGAGAAGGGGGAGGAGTAGCTCTCTATGTAAAGGAAGGGATAAAAACAACTGAACAAAAGAGTAAACAGGAGGAGAGGAGGCACTGTGGGTCACCTTGGAGACTGGAAAGGCACCATAATCCGCACAGGGTTGTGTACAGACCCCCATGTCAGGGGAGGAATGGACAAGGATATGATAGAAGGCATTCTTAGAATGGCAGAGAAAGGGGAGATACTGTTGATGGGAGACCTGAATATGCCAGATGTTAACTGGAGCACATTTGCTGCAGCCACATCCAAGAGCAGGGCCATTCTTGATGCCCTACAGGTGGCAGGCCTCAAACAGCTAGTTTCGGAACCCACTCGTGAGGGAGCAATCTTAGACCTCATACTCTCAAACGGGTGCAGTGAGAGGATCTCAGATCTAGAAGTGTGTTGCCATCTGGGAAAAAGTGACCATCAAACAGTGTGGTTCACGTTAAACTCAGCTACAGAGTCAAGCCATACAAAAGTGAGGGTACTGGACTCAGGAGGGCTAACTTTGGCAAGATGGGAGAGTGCCTCAGAAAAGCACTAGCAAACAGGCTAGAAGGAGGTGTGAGCAACAATGGGGAATCATCAAACTGCCATCACAGAGGCAACAAGCCTTTGTGTGAAGCAAATAAACAAATCAAATGAAAGAAAAGCCACTATGGTTCTCAAAAGAGGTGGCTGTGAAAGTCAGGAAGAAAAGATAGCATTCCGGAAGTATAAGGAAACACAGAAGGAGCAGGACAGAGAGCTGTACCAGTTAAGGCAGAAGGAAGCAGGAGGGAAGTCAGAATAGCAAAGGCCAAAACTGAGGAAAAGATAGCCAACTCGGTTAAGAAGGGGATAAAACCTTTTATAGGTACATCAGTGAGCGAGAAAGACAAAGGGAGGGATAGTGAGGCTGAATAGAATGAACGGTGGTGGGCAGAGGGGACAGTGAAAAGCAGGATACTGAACGAATATTTCTGCTCAGTATTCACAAAAGAGGAGGGAAAGTGCCTAATCCAATTAACAGAAGCACTCTTGATAGGGGGGTCGATCCCAGTCCTTTCACAGAAGAAAAGGTTCTGCAAGAACTCCTAAACTGAAGGTGGAAAAGCAATGGGCCTGATGGAATTCACCCCAGAATTCTAAAAGAATTAGGGGAACTAGTGAAACCACTGGCTACTCTTTTAATAAATCATGGGAGGATGGTGTGGTAGCCGAGGACTGGAGGAAGGCGGATGTGATTCCCCTTCACAAAAGTGGGACCAAGACAGAGGCAGAAAACTATAGACCTGTCAGTCTGACCCTGTGTAGGGAAAGTAATGGAGTCACTTCGAAGGAAAGAATAGTTGAGTACCCTGAGGCCAGTGGGGCACAGGACCCAAGGCAGCATGGGTTCACAGCGGGAAGGTCATGTCAGACAATCTAATAGATTTCTTTGACTGGGTGACCAAAGTAGTAGACCAGGGAGGGGCTGTGGACATGGCCTACCTAGACATTAGCAAGGCATTTGACACAGTCCCACACAAAAGGTTAATAGTCAAATTAACCAGCCTGGGAGTGGGTCCCAGGGTGGTAGCCTGGGTAAAACATTGGCTGGACAACAGGACACAGAAGGTAATTGTAAATGGAGTCCACTCTGAAGAAAGAGGGGTTACTAGTGGGGTACCGAAGGGTTCAGTATTGGGTTCAGTCCTTTCTAATGTCTTCATAAGTGACATTGCAGAGGGACTGGAAGGAAAAGTATGCCTCTTTGCAGATGACACAAAGATCTGCAACAGGGTTGATACACAAGGAGGCGTGGAGAGGATGAGAAGGGACTTGGCAAGGTTGGAGGAATGGTCAGAAGTATGGCAGCTAGGATTCAATGCAAAGAAGTGCAAAATAATGCACCTGGGAAACAAGAACCCAGGGGAAGAATACACAATGCGGGGGAGGTAGTAAACAACAAAAAGGAATGGGACCTGGGGGTAATCATATCAGATGACCTTAAGGTTAGCAAGCAATGTGAGAAGACAGTAGGGAGGGCTGGGGGTATACTGGAATGCATAGGGAGAGGCATCAGCAGCAGAAAACAGGAAGTTGTTATCCCTCTGTACAGACAGTTGGTGAGACCCCATCTGCAGTACTGTGTCCAGTTCTGGAGACCCCACCTCTGCAAGGACATAGACAGGATAGAGGCAGTCCAGAGGAGGGCAACTAAAATGGTGCAGGGTCTGCAAGAGAAGCTGTATGAGGAGATACTAAAGGAACTTAATATGTATACCCTTGAGGAAAGAAAGGAGAGGGGGGACATGGTAGAAACTTTTAAGTACCTCAGTGGAATCAACAAAGTCCAAGAGGGTAGCATCGTTCAGAAAAAGAGACGTGCAAGAACAAGGGGACACAATTTAAAGATAGAGGGGGGGTGGTTCAGGGGCAATGTGAGGAAGTATTATTTCACAGAGAGGGTAGTGGATGCATGGAACAGCCTTCCTGAGGAGGTTGTGGGGTCTAAAACTGTGGGAGAATTCAAGAATGCATGGGACAGGTGTAACCCCCCTGCAAATGGGGGTTCCCAAAAGACTTCCAGGAGCTTGCTTGAATGCTCCAAGCCTGAATGGTGTTTGGCGTTTAAGCCATTTATCAGTGAGTGTTTTTAGAGCCTCTGGTACTGTCTCTTAAGAGCTGTCTGCTTGCAGACATAATTAGTTTGTATGGGGGGACTGTGTGCTTCTCTGCTTGAGTACCACTGAACTGCTGCCAATTCACTCCATTTTGCAGTCACTAGGAGTGCAAAGGGAACCTATCTGAAAGATGTAACTGTTTGCCAGAAATCATGTAGAGTAATAATGAAAATACAGTTTGTCTAACCTGCTTTTTGCAGTCAGAACTGTGTCTGCCTAGTTCCCCATTCTAGTTTTGAACTGCTGAACTGGACCAATCAGTGTGGGGTAAGCTAGCTCTAAAATGGTGCCTTGGATGAATCAGAACTTGGTCTCATAATCTGAGCCAGCCACAAGAGGATTGTATGGGCAGTGACTCTGGGAGATGTAGTTTAGACTTCAGCGCCTTTTTGGACCAACAGGAGCAGTCTATTGTGAGTGACAGCCAATCCAGTCAAGAACTGGGAGGAACTCAAAGGAAGTGCCCGGTTTTGTCTGTTGGAGTTTCAGTTTAGCTCTGGGAGTAAAGAGGAAAGAAACCCTGTGCTCTTCAGTGCACAGTTTTAGTCAAAAACATGTGTAAGGTCCAGAGTTCCGTCTGCAGCTTGTGTAACTGCTTATTAGGACTGAATCTGTCCTTGAAGAGAATCAAAAGATATCTGAAGAGTAGAAACCAGGCTCACCCTGTAGAAGACTGGAGGAATGCGAATTGCACTTGGTCTGTCAGGAACTGAATCTGCTGTGTGTTCTCCCGGTATTGTGCAGTAATTGCGATCGGGATACAGATGCAGCCTGCCTGGTATAGTGTTTCTTTTACCGTATAAATGTGTGAAGAGGTTTGTGTACCTCAAGTGAATCCTGCTGCCATTAAGTGACTTTTGCCTGTGACTGTTTACCATATAAATGTGTGAGGAGTCTCTTGGAGCTCAAGAGTAGCCCTGCTGACATTGAAGGACCCTATCTTGTTTGGAGGTCGTGAGTACTAATTCAGGTCGCTCCTGTTGAATTGCCACATTAAATCCAAATGGAATTACTGTACTGCTGACTGTTTAATTTTCCTTTCTCTGTGGGAAAGGGCCCCACCAGCTGCCACGGTTTGGACTAGCCACTAGGGCTTGGGTACCCAGGGACAGTAACTGATAGGGATAGGCCTGTGCACAGAGCCATAGGTAGATGAGTAGAGTGATAAGCTAATTAACCTGATTTCTCCTGTCCTTGTTATATCCCCTAAATAAATCAGAGCTGCTTGTTTCAGCAAAGTTATACTGCCTGAGGTAATTGTCTATGTTAAAGTACTGTACTGTGATTGTTGCACTGTATCTTATTTCACAGGAGGTCCCAGTGCGGAATCAGTCCTGGGGGTAAGTGTATACTGTGAAGGTAATTCTGATATATTATGTGGGCCACTAGTGGCCAGAAGGAGAGGTTACAGTGTCCCAGAGGGCTGCGACCAAGTTAGTTTAACTATTGCAAACCCTGACCTCTGGGTGGAGGCACCCGCCATTGGATCCAGGCCCCTCAACCTGTTAGTGGCAAATCAGGCAGGGGTAGTAGCCCCTGGGATAGCGCCATCTAGGGGTTACACAGACATAAGGCAATTCTTGTGGGGGGTAGGAAGAAATAGGCTGTTGGTTAACTAGGATCTGCGGCCTATCCAGTAGGTAGGGAAATGGGCAGACTAGATGGGCCAAGCGGTCCTTATCTGCTGTCAAAGTCTATGTTTCTATGTTTCTATGTCTAATGGAGCAAGGTGGATTTCTCTACAAACAAGCAGCAATACATGCTGCAGTGGTTTGCACCCTAGCTAGAGCTGATGCACAACACAAACAGTTTTTGTATATCGAGGCTAATAAATACATTTTATTAAACATTATTAAGCAATTCAATGGAAATCTTTTTATATCATTTAACACATGTAATCAATATAGAAAGTGAATATAAGTGCAGATCGAGCTGAGAACACACTCAGTTCTCCCCAGAGCAAGAGCTATATTGTGTGCTAGAATTTCATTACTGATAATTATATGCCATATCCTTAAATTCTCTATGATGCAAATAATTTTATAGAAAAGTTTCCAAGGTTAAGTAACTAGTTAACCAAGTTGAATGCAATCCTAATAATAAAATTCACAGAAGCATATGGATAGCCCTCTAGTGGATAGAATTATTATCACATTTCAGTAGCATAACATACAAAAGCAAGTTAGTAAAACTACAGAAACAGTAGGGGCCCGATTCCAAAACAACTTACACATGGCACAAGGAGCTTTACGCCAGACCCAATGGCATAAATCACACCTTGCGCCATGCGTTCTGCAAGTTGGGATTCCAAGTTGTAAGTTTATGCCATGCCGCGATGCGGATTGTGCCAAAGGTGGGTTTATGCTGCCCCATCATGCCTGCAACCCACTTCAGCATGGTGCAAGGGTGGGTTGCAGCAACAACTGCACCCTATTCTGGAAGGGCGGTTGCCATAACCCACTAATGCCATTTCAAGACCCACTATGGCGCTGTGGAATTAGACCATCATGGAGGTGGTCTAATGGGCATCCATGCTTGCAAACTGATGGATACCCACTCCACAGCATCATGGGAAGCACATAGCCCTGCTCCATGTCCCCCCCTCAGCAAGATCATGCCCCCACCCCCCCAAATGTCGAGGACCCCTAGGGTCCATTTCCGCACTACCCACCCCAAAATGCCTGTGCCACCTGGCCAGCCCCCCAATGCCCCCAAGTGGTTTCAGGTGTGTTTTGGGGCAGGGAGCTCCAGGGGGGCAGTAAATCATAGGCCACATCTTGTGGCACCCAGATCCATTGCACCATTTCTGTGGCACTAGCCTGTGGCTGCTGCAAGTCATGGGTCATAGGTGCCGGGGACCCTGCCTGTCTTGGAATATGGCGCAGGATCCCCGGCATAGCGCTGCATGGCACAACTCGCTTACATCTATGAGTTGCACCATGCAACTTGGAATCGGTCCCCAGGAAACTACAAAATAACAACACCCAAAGGTGGGTGTCCTTCGGGTAATATTGCCCAGTGTCACAGAGTCAACATTACTAAAACAGTGACTAATCACACTCCTCATTTGAACCAACAGAGGGGTTTAGGCAGTTCATAGTGTAAATCCAGTATACTTGTTAATAACAAATCATCACACTCAACTTTTCTCCTTGGTTGCTGAACATGTTCCAGTCCATAAAATCTTAATGAGACCACAAAATAGCCTAATGTTGATGGGAAATGTCTTGCCACCACAACATTTTTTCCTGTCTTCTAGTGTCACTTTTGTGCTCACTTATTCATGTCCTAAATTCTCGTTTCATCTTTCTGACATAAAGTTTGTCACAGAGGCAATGTTGGAGGTACAGTATATGTCATGATGCACGGCACGAGTAATGTGTTGTTTAATCTCATATTTTATGTTAGTATAGGACTGTTTATATACTGTTTTCTTGTTGGGATTATTACACTGGAAACATCTCCACACAATAAAGTCAAATTTTCTTCTACTTATTCATTCAAGACACACAATCAAGTAGTTGGAGAAGTTTCATGACACTGCCATTTCATCAGGCTCACTGCATTGTCATTCTGTTAAACAATAAAAAACATAAAGTCTGTAAGAACTAGTAAAAATGATTTTCTTAACACACACTCTTGGTACTCAGAACAAACCATTCTCTGTACTGATTGTGCCTTCATCCTTGTGCAATAATTATCTGTCACCATCTGTTGCTAACAGTACAAAGACACTGCACCTGTTGACCACTGTACTGAACATAAATGATATATAGTTACTGGTGACCGCCTTGATCACACTGTTTACAGGCATCTGTAAAACACCATAATAACCTGAAAACCAGTTATTACGCCATTTTACTTTAAGTCTCCTGTCACTTCCCTGGTGTTTTGTGTCAGTCAATCCTTACTGGCTCTTAGTTCATCTGTGGGTGGGCCATACATTGCAACCAACACTGCGGCTCTGTTTCGCCACTGCCGAAGCAACCACACTGACTGTCTGCCTAGCAGTCCCCTCACAAGTAATGTATTAACTTTTGTCAGTATTTCTGTGGTTGATCCTGCCTTCAGAACAAAAAAATCTGGTTGATCCTGCAGTACTCACATTTTGGTCATGGCTTCGGCAGTCAGCCATTCGGTCAGATCGGGAACTGACCACTGCTGACTGACTGACTGCTCTTGCGATGCTACAGTAAAATGCACCAGTAATTACAGAAAATAAAGTCTAGGCAGGTGTGTCTTTATGATGTAGTTTTACACACCCTCTGAGATTGATGAGCTCATAGACCTCTTGAGCTTTGCTCTCGAGGTTTATGGCTCATAACTCATCTCGGGTGTGCAAAAAAGCATCATAACACACACCTGCCTAGCCATTATTCTCTATTTTTTTCTCTTTTAAAGTAGCACATACTAAACTGCAACCCAATACAATGCTCAGTATCAGTTATTATTTCAGTTTCTACATGTGTGCACACACTTTTGTTTTTTCAGAATCAGTTTGCCACACTGTAATTTTCTCACTGTTGTCTGTTGGTACTGTATTAAATTCCATGTTTTTTACAATAAATTTCTCAGTGCAAATAAATTTATAACAGACTGTAAACATCCTGTAGGGTGGTGGGCTGCTTCAAGAGGGGATGGGACAGAGTGGGGGGACTGTGAGGGTGGGTGGGAAGGGTGGGGCAGCTGCAAGGTGAGGAAGCTACACAAGCGAGCAGACTCGATAGACTATTTGGCCTGTTTCTGCTAGCATTTCGTATGTTCGTATGTTCATATCTTCAAAAATGTCTCATACAGCACATGTTTTGTGTATTAAATCTCTGAATCTGTCATGTAAGGTTTTTCCAAAAAAATGATTAAAAACAAATAACCTGTATAGAGTTTTTTGCACACAAGAACATAATCGGGCACATGAAGTATATATACCTTGTGGATTAGGTCACTTTGTTGGGCAAAAGAACACCATCCCTTTTACAAATTCTTCCCCACTACTAACAACAAGCATTTGTCAATGCCGAAAGTTCACCATTGGTATTGCTATTGTACCAAGTAGGGCAGGACTACAGTTCTCAGCAGCTTAGGCTGCTGGCATATTTTCATTCATTTTTTAGCACTTTAAAAAAATCAACTTTTGCGGTCCCTCAGGTCTCTCTCTCATGTCTCTGGACCCCAATTAGGAGATTCAGGGGTCCAGGAGCATGGGGGCATCTCTGTTTTGCCACAGGAGGGGCTTTAAAATAAATATTCACTTCTGCGCATGCACGACCTGGCATCTGGCACTTTCTGAGTGTGGCTGCATGGCGGTCATGGACCTTTGCTCTTCTAGCCTTCTACTTTCAGGAAAACACTGTGGGGACCAGCAGGAGGTTTCAGAAGGTGGCAGATGACCCGGGCTGGCTGGGGTGAGCTGTAGGACCATTCGGGGGCAGAAGGTAAGCCCCACACTTGGGGGGAGTGTAAGATTGTCCCATTCTGGAGCAGAGACAATGAGGGAAAGGAGTCTATAATAGTATCTTTATTTTACTGTGGGAGCGCAGGGCTCTGTCGATGTGTATATGTACAGTATGTAGCTGTGGGAGCACAGGGCCCTTCAGGGCTTGTGCTTCCATTTATAGGACAGCAGTGACAAAATTGTCACTGGAGGCAGTATAGCGCAGTGGTTTACAGCTCTGAGCTGCAAATCTGGTGACATCCAGCAGACCAGACTGGGGTTTGAATCCCACAGCCCCCACTTGCATACTGTGTGACCCTGAGCAAGTCACTTAACTTCCTTGTGCTCCCAGGTCACACCTGGAAACAAGCTTCAGCTCAGTGTGCCTTTCCTGGTTAAACAATTTCAACTTCCCTTCCCATAACCCTACCTCATGTATCTAGTACAGAAACTTTTAGAATCATTGCCAAAACATAATTCTGCGTAACTGCAATGCCATTCCGCACCACAGGTGCAGAAACACATTTTGGCCAGGATTTGAAAAATGACAGCTGTGACATACATGTAGTGGGGGTAATAAGAAGGCTATGTTGAAATTCTATGGTCAAACTATTTAACATTTCTGAAGTTATGAGTGGGTGTAGTGAAAGTGCAGTGAATGGACATAACTTTGGCATTTTTTCATATTTTGACCCCAAATTTTCAACATAGTCTGCTTATGACCCCACCTCATAGGTAAACATTTTCAAATATGTATGAAAATCCCATTCAGTGCCACAAGTGCAAAAACATGTTTCAGATAGGATGTGAATAATGACAGCCATACTGTTCATGAGGTGGTGTGGAAAAATTGCTATGTTGAAAATTTGGAGTCAAAATATTGAGAATTACCAAAGTTATGCATTTGCGTAGAAACATTTCAATAAACTCTCATAACTGTGCCATTTTTTTTAATTTTTCACCAAATTTTCAGCATGATCTTTTTGGGACCCCACCTCATGAACACTGGTGGTAAACTTTCGTTATTCCATCCTGAAAGGTGATTTCACACTGTGACTGCAAAATCATCTTTATTTTTTGAAACGTTTTATCAAGAAAGTATCATGAGCAAATAATGCTCATTTCCAGATACATCCTGGGAGGGAAGGGGAAGTGGAGGTACAAGTACAGCAGTGCAAAAAATAATAAAAAATTTAAGGCAAACAATGACAGTCAACAAGATACATAATGATACGTCCTGGGGGAAGGGAAGAGGAGGTACAAGTACAGCAGTGCAAAAAAAATGCAATATCTTAGGCAAATAATGACAGTCTGCAAGATACATAAGGATACAGTAAGTGCAATGCAATAAGTAAAGTACAACGGTAAAAATACAAAGGAACAGAAGAATACCAAGGCAGTTGCAATCAAGGCAGTGTGACAGTGAATACACTCTCAATAATTCACTCACAATAATTGGGTACAACCTGGAACCCGGGAGTGTCAATGTAAACAGGAGGGTAGTGGAAAGTGGACAGTGAGAACATGTAGGAGCTAAGCCCGAGTGCTAAGTTGTGCAGAACAAAACTGGAGTGGGGGAGGGGATATAAGGGTAGTATAAGGCTTTAAGTATGACAGGACCTAGTAGAGGTTCAGCAGATTTGGCATGAGCAGGAGTGGGCTGAATAATCTCGCAGGAGAGATGAGAGAGCTTCTGGAGAAGGGGCATTATGGAGATTAGAGGGGAGAGCATTCCTAAGTTTAGGAAAGAGGTAGGAAAAGGCTGATTGACCAGCATTGGTGGAGCGATGGAGGGTGGCAAACAAATGGGAGTCAATGTTCTGAAGGGTATAGGAGTGTCGTGATGAAGCAGAGATAAATAGAGGAAAGATGGAGGGGGGAGACTCCCCAAGCAGAATTTAGCCAAAAAAGTAGCAGAGTGTGCCAGGCACCTGGACTCCAGTGGAGGGAGGGACGTGGCTTTATACAGCTTGCAGTGGTGAATGCAAAGGGGGCAGGATAATATGATGTGGCAGAAAGACTTGAAAAGGGTGTCCAGTCTGGCCAGAATAGTTTTGAGGGCAGCACTGTAGACTGTCTGCATAGTCAAAGGTGGGACGGATAATTTTCTGCACTATAGCGTGTCAGGCTGATGGCAAAATGCAATCCTTGTTTCGATATAAGGCACCAAGCCTAGGGTGTAGGTTTTTATGGATTGTATCCACATGTGCAGAAAAATCCAGATAGCGATCTAGCCATACCCTAAGGTATCTGAAAGAAGTGACATTCTCTGTCAGCGTACCATCCAACATGTGGAACACAGGGAAAGATTTAAGAGTAGATGGGCAGTCAATGGGAAGAGTGGGTGGGCCAAGCGGTCCTTATCTGCTGTCAAATTCTATGTTTCTATGTTTCTAGATAGCCTCTGTCTGGCGCTGAAGAACCTGGAGACTGTCTTTTTAGCATTCAGAAACAGTGGATTTGACTGGAACCATTTCTGAACCTTGTTGAAATCCTATTGCAGTCTAGACTGGGCATCCATGTGAGAGGTGCTAGATGTGTAAAGGGCTGTATCATCCGCATTCATATGGATTTAGGAGGAGGAACAGGCAGAAGGGAGGTCATTCAGAAAAATGGAAAATAATACAGGGCCATGAACAGAGCCCAGTGGCACACCAGTGGTGATAGGGAGAGGAGAGGACAGGGAGGAAGCAATCTTGACCACTTATGTTCTGCCGGTCAGGTAGGAGTGAAACCAAACTGTTGCAGAAAAGTGCAATCCAGCTGCAGCTAGTGTTTGAAGGAGAAGAGCATGGGATATTGTGTTGAAGGCTTTTGCCAGCTCAACAAAAATGGAAGATGTTACATGACCCAGATCCATCCTGGAGAGTATGGAGTCTGTGAAGCATATAAGGGAGGTGTTGGTGAAGTGTGATTTACGGAAACCAGACTGGAAAGCTATGAAGAAAGAGGTTGGAGTCAAGGTAGGAGGTGAGTTGAGCAAGGACAGTGCATTCCTACAGCTTTACTAAGATCGGGATTAGGGAGACAGGTCGATAATTCCCAGGGGAGGTAAGATCGCCACCCTTGTGGAGGGGAATGACCTTGGAATGCTTCCAGGAGGCAGGAATTGCAGACAGGGTAAAAGACAGGTTGAGGAGAGAGGTCAGTGGAGCAGTTATAGCTGGTGAGGAGAGGTGAAGCAAATTGGGGTCAAGGCCATATGGGCTCTTACCTTTGGAGGGTCTTAAGGCTAGGAGGGCCTTGAAGGCATCATCTGGGGCTATGGGGAGAAAGTGAATTGATTAGGGACAATGGGGTTTGGAACAGATACAGGGTCGGGGAGACAGTAGGCGAGCAGTGGGGAAGGGAGGAAAGTAGTGAGGAGGCACAAGATGTGAAGAAAGTGTTGAAAGTAGCTGCAACAAAATAGTTTCACTACCATGTACAAGAGTTGGGATCAGGAGACTGGAGGGGGTGAGACAACAGAGTTAACAGCCTTCTAAAACTTAGATGGATGATTTAGGTTGGTATTGAAGGATGTGGTGAAGTAGTCAGCCTTTGCATATCTAATGGCCTTCGTACAAGCATTCTGCAGTTGCCTATAATGGCAGAGGAGAGTGGGAGATTTGGATTATATATATGCCTTCCAGGCCTGATCTCTAGCACGCATACATGCCAGCAGTTTGGTAGTAATCCAGGGTAAGTGGGAGCCTTTGACCCTGGTTAGCTTAGTGGGTGCATGTCGATCCCAAATATTCATAAATTTAGACTGGAAGATACTGAGGGCAGAGTCAATGGAAGTTTCTGAGGAGATGGCTGACCAGTCCAATTGGTGCAGATTATTTAGTAAATGAGTTAAGTTTAAAGACTGGATCAATTTTAGGGGGTCTTTAGACTGGTGGACTTTACGGATGCAGTAAATTTTGTGGAGGTCGCTAAGGGAGTCAGGGAGAATGCCAGAGTTGATAATACGGTTGGGGGTGGGATGTTAGGGCCCAGTCAATCAGTGTATGTTTTGGGGATTTATGGTTGAGCTATGTGGGAGAGGTAATAAGTTGTATAAGATTTAGAGGTTTTACTTTAGAGGGTATAGCAGAGTGGACAGAAGAAGACCAATCCACATTTAGGTCACCTAAAAGGTAAAGTTTACCCGAGGTGGTATGGGAGGCAATAGTTGTAAAGAGATCCACTATGGTTGCTGCCGAGAGACCAGGGCAGCAATAAATGCTTGCAATAAATATGGGTAATGTAAAGGGAAGGGATAGTTTCATTAAGAGGAGTTTGAACTGATGGGGGATGAGACTGACAGGACTAGATAATATTGACGGTTAGATGAGATGAATATTGCACTACCTCCACCCCTGCTAGGTCTGTCCTGTCTCATAAGGGAGTAGTCTGGGGTTGCAAGAGTGGCATCCAGTATTTTCTGGGACAGCTAGGTTTCAGACGACACCATGACATCCAGCTGCAGATCTAGCATGATAGGCTGGCGGAGACTGAGTTTTGGGAGTAGGATTTGGATAGTAAGGTGAGCAATTTTCAAGCCCTTGGGAAGATGCAGGGTGGGAGAAGAGGTTGGGCCAGGGTTTTGGTCCAATGTCACCTGCAGAGATAAGGAGGAGGGTCTTAAGCAGTTTGGAAAAAGTGTAGACTAGTTTGGCAGCTTTAGGGTGAAAAGCATGGGTGAGGGAGGTTGTGGGGGAGTGTTGAGTAGATGGGAGTAATTAATAGTCACTAAAACAGACATGTGAGGAAGCATGGAAGCTGGGGGGCAATGGTAGTTGGTCATAATAGGGTGAGTGGGAAGTGTGGAATGGGAATGGGAGTAAGTAGGGAAGGTGCAGGGGGGCATGGTATGGAAGGCTCAGAGTGAGGGCGTAGAGAGAGCAGAAAAGGGAGGTGAGAAAAGACTAGGCAGAAAAGGATGATGTGCTGCATTATGGAAAGGGCAGAAGCTTATGGGACAGGTAAGCGGGGTATAAATCATAGAAGCAGTTTACCGCTGGGCAGCAAGATATAGCACAATAAGCAGTTGCTAAGTGGTTCAATACCACCTGCAACCACTAGATATCAGCAGGATATCAGCGAAAAAGAGAGGGAACTACCTAGCTGACTGTGTGGCCTAGAGGACAGACCAGTGGCTTGTGACTGAAATGGGTCTGTGTGTGGCAGGTTCAAGACTGCCTACAGGAAATAAGGAAGCCAGAGGGCGGAAATCCATGTAGGGAGGGGTGGGAAGGGGTGAAACTTTAATCTAGAGTAAGAAGATAGGATAAAGGATAGAAAGGTAAAATGTTACAACCCCCAGTGATGTTGAATAGCGACCCCTAGTGGATAATGAATATAACCAGTTAGTGGGGAAACTGAGGAGTAAGAGGGGAGGTCACGTGATGGAGGTTCACTGTATAGGAAGAGACCACCCTGGGTGGGGGTTGGGCAGCCGCTGCATGAGTGGTGGACACTGCTGACAAAAAAAAATCAAGCAGCCGCCCAGAGACTCTCAAAGCTGTTTTCAGGTACCTACAGCTGTTTGAGTGCAGGCGACTCCAAAACTCCATCTACCACTGGACAAGGATCCATATGGGGAGGAGGGAGAAGCCTGCTTCCTGGCTCTCCCAATGCTGTGTGCTACCTATGGAGCAAGAGAGGAAAGGTAAGCCCTGAGTGAATTGCTGGAGGGGCAAGATGGCATGGAGTGTGTGGCCCATCCCAAGTAGGAATTAATGCAACCCAACCCAAATGCACAGTTCAAACTCAATGAATTCTCAGCTTTACAGTACACTGCTAGCAACACACAGGCAGTGTTAAAGTAACACCCCACAGTAATGCACAAATAGACATTTCAGAATTGGACATTGCAGTATAAAATAAACAGTGGGCTGTTGGGTGGGTGTGGAGGATGAGAGACAGCGATCGGAGGGTGGGGAGTACCACAAGACACCAGGGACTGCAGCTGGAAGGTGGGGGTGTCACTAGATGCCAGGGAAAAGGATGACTCAATGTTGAATCTGCTGCTGTCAGCACAACTTCAGCTGCGGCTGCAGAAGTCATAAAAATCCCGGTGTTCTCATACAGAGAATGTGGGGGAAGTGTTCCTCTTGCTAAGGTCTGCGGTGCTGAGCTTGTATTTATTTTATTTAACAACCTGGAGTTTGCATGGACTACATGGCACACTAATCAGGACAAAGACAAGGGAATTTGGCATGGCAGGACAGACAGTCGAAAATTGGGATGTCTCGGGCAAATCAAGACACTTCTTCAAGGGACTGGTGGGGTGGCAAGGAGGGAGTTCAAGCATACTGAAAGTGGGTGATGTCAGCCAGGCTGATCAGGATACTGAACAGCTGTTTGCTGGGTGGTGTCCTGCAGATCAAAGGAAAAAGCTGCCATATGATTGATTCAGCTTTTTCTTTTGAATTAGGCAAGGTTTCTGCCCATCGAGGCAAAACAGAATTACAATCAGCCTGGCTGATGATTGGTGCGGCACTGTATCGCCCCTTGCAGACCACTCTGCATTGGATAGATAGTATTGCACCTTTCAAAAGCCACTCTTGTAGCAAGAAGTTCACTGTGTATGTGCACACTGGGAACTTAAAAATTGCTTTGGAATCTTTGCTCCTACAGCATTCTGCGGGAAGATACAGGGAGGGAATGCCGCTTAAATAATTATAGAAAAAGTCATATTGCAAAAGTTTTGTGCTGTTTAAAAGCACGTATCTGCTTTCATTTTCTCATTGGTGTCAAGGAAACAATAATGCCATCTAGCCATCTCCCTTAGCATAGAGGAGCAGCTGGTCTGGCTGTCATGCACACTTTAAGTACCATATTGCAGTGTGTGTGGAGGGGCGTGACATCATCAATGATGTTGCACGGCAGCTCCACCATCTGCCATTGCTACATAGGCCCTGTAATTAAGTCTTTATGTATACTGCAGTAGTGCAGAGTGATGGAGCATGGTAGAACCCTCTACATCAAAGCAGCAACACAAGCTGCAGCAGTTCACCTCCACCACCACCACCAACCAAGGCTGATGCCCAAAACAAATATGTTTTGTATCTTGAGGCTAATAAATTAATTTAACTAAATATTATTGAGAAAAACAATGGAAATATTTTATATAATTAAACTCCTACTATATAATCACTATAATAAGTGAATATAAAATGAAAGGAGTGGGGGGTGCAGATCGAGCTGAAAACACACTCAGTTCTCCCCACAGCAAGAGCTCTGTTGTGTGCTAGAAATTTCATTACAGATAATTGTGTGCCTTGTGCTTAAATTATCTACGATGCAAATGATTTTATAGAAAAGTTCCCAAACTTAACTGGCTTAGTTAACTATGTTGAAGGCAATCCTAATAATAAAAGTCATGGAGACTATAGGCAGCCCTCTAGTGGATAGAATTATTATAACATTTCATTAGCATAACATACAAAAAAGCAGGATAGTAAAACTACATAAAAAGTAGGAAACATCAAAATAACAACACTCAAAGATGGGTGTTCTTTGGATAATATTGTCCAGTGTCACAGTGTCGAAATCACCAAAACAGAGACCGATCACAATCCTCATTTAAATCCATGGAGGGATTTAGGCAGTTCATAGTGTAAATCCAGTATACTTCTCAAAAACATCATCCATCCCAGTCTGCTTTTCTTATTTATTTATTTAATTATTTGTACAATCAAATTTATAACCTTTGAGTCAGAGACTCGTTTACAAAGGCACCTCGTCCCAGTGAGGACAAAACAATAATACAAAGTTCTAAGTACAGAGAGTGAATACATAACATACATAGGTAACAGTGATAAAAACATTATTGCAGTGATACAGAGCATTATGTACAGTCAATTTACATAGGTAACGAGTGATACAAATGGGAGAAATAAGTCCCTGCAATGCAGTAACAGTGAGGGCAGAAACATGTTTTCAGGTAGGAGCAGCTAAGGGGGTTGAGCAGTCCAGAGGACTTTGTTAAGGTTGGAGTGAGCAAGATGGCGTGAGTCTTCGGAGGCCCGAGGAGGGTACTGGGATTTAGTTAGCTGCATTTACAGCAGCGTGAGTTGAAAAGGTGGTCTACAAGATTTTAAAGGGACCAATTTTGAGCGTGTTAAGATGTCGACTGGGAGGAGTTGAACCAGGAGGGAGCCCTGTAGCAGAAGGATCGCTGGGCTAAGGCGGTCCTGGTCCTGGGCACCTACAGGGTGGCCTTATCTGAGCTGCGGGTGGCCACAGTTGGGGTGGCGAGTTGAAGGGATGCAGTCACCCCTCGGGGGGAGAGCCCGAGAAGAATTTTCTTGGATAGTATGTAGGTTTGGTAGTGGAGTCTTTCTTCAAGGTTGAGGAGGTTTGCGGTGGCATAGAGTAGGCAGGTATGGGTAAGTCTGGGTGCCCTGGTCAGGAGCCTGCAGGCCTTGTTTATAGAGATTTGGATTTTACTGATTGCAGTGTTACCAGCAGCACTGTATATAGGCAGGCCATAATCCACTAGGGACAGGACAGAGGATGTGATGGCCAGCCAGAGAGCATGGGGAGGAAGGCAGTCCTTGTGCTGGTAGAGAAGGCCTAACCGAGAGTTGGTGGCTGCTGAGAGGGCATTTATGTGGTGGTGAAAAGTGAGAGCAGTGTCAAAGGTAATACCTAGGTATTTATATGTGGACACTTGCTCTAAGGGGTGCTGTGTGCTGGGGAGGATTAGGAGGGAGGCATTTCTGGACTTGTTTTGGTGGTAATGAATAGCATAGACTTGGTCTTTTTTAGACTGATAAGTCTATGATCCTTGAACTATTTTTCAGCTTGGTTAAAGGTGAGCTGGAGAGAGTCCTGGAGTGAGTCAGGTTTATGGTTAAAGGCAAAGAGAACGGCATCATCTGCATAAAGAATTTTGCCAGAGCAGGCACCGGGCAGGGTGTTGAGGTAGAGACTGAACAAGATGGGCCCCAGGATAGAGCCATGGGGGACCCCGGAGCAAACTGGACAGGTGCTGAATAAGGTCCCATTGATTTTTACGCACTGGGATTGAGCTGAGAGGTAGCTGGAGCACCAGGCAAGAGGATCAGTGGAGAAACCAATTTGGTAGAGGGAGTCAAGCAGGAGGGGATGGCAAACAGTGTTGTGGGCCTCGGAGAGGTCAATGAACACTGCACAAGCAAGATTGCCAGAGTCTAGGGAGGAGTGCAGCTACTTGGAGAATTCAAGGAGGGCTGTGGTGGTACTATGTCCTGTGCAGAAGCCATGCTGCTCAGGGCATAGTATGTCGTATTTGATCAGGTACTCGGTGAGCTGCATGGCCACCACTTTTTCGATAGCTTTGGAAAGAGGGGGGAGTATGCAGATTGGCCTATAGTTTTTGGGGAGGACTTATCACCACTTTTGTGTATGGGTGTGACAATAGCCATTTTCCAGACACTGGGGAATTGACCTAGACAGAGGGATTGATTCATTAAGGCAGTCAGCGGGACAAGGACATCATCAAGTACTCGGCGCAGGATCCTGGTGTCCAGGGTGTCGTTGCTGGGGCTATTGCTGCCAGAGCTTTTTGCAGGTATGGTCTGGCTTCTTGGGTGGAAATCTTGCAAAGGTGAAAGTGAGGGTGTTGTAGGACAGGTGGTTGAGATTCCGGCACGGGGTCAAAGAAACTACTGGGGAGGACAGAACTTAGGTCAGTGAAGGTGGCATTAAGGCAGTTAGCTATGTTGGGGGGTCCGTGGTAATAGAGCTGTCAATAGAAAGCTGGGATGGGGGGGGAATGTGTTTTCCCATTCAGCTCTTCTATATTATCCCAGAAGGACTGGGCTGAGCACCAGGAGGAGGTAAGGGTGGCCTAGTAGTGCTACACTTTAGCCTTGCAGATGGCCCATGTGCACTGATTGCATGCAGCATTGTAGGCTTGCCTATCTGACACTTTGCCTGACTCCGCAGCAATATGCCAGAGGTTGTCCCTCTTCTGGAGTTTTTGGAGCAGGGATGGGGTGACACAAGGTGCATTTTGTTTTTTTGAGTGATGTCATGTGAGTGGTGCGTAGAGATCGCAGGCCTTGTTGAAAGCCTGTGTGAAGAGGTCGAGCGCGGCGCCAATGCATGGGGCATGGTTGATGGGGGACCAGTCAATCTGGGTGAGATAGTGCCTGAGTTTTTTGAGGCCACCTGGGCAGAGGCACCTATGAAGAGAGGATTGAGTTACTGGTTTGGGGGTGGTGGAGGAACAGAGTAAGAGGATAGAGGAGTGGTCACTAAAAGAGTCTGAAAGGATTTTAATATCCTGGACTTTTTGGGGTCGGTTGGAGACTATGACATCCAGGAGGGTGCTGGTTCCTCTGGTGGGGTTGAGTCTAGTGGGGTGAGAGAATAATTGGGTCATGTCAAGGGCAGCAAAGGAATCCCTTGCTTGTGAAGCTGAGGTGCCGAGCCAATTAACATTAAGGTCCCCTAATAAGACTTGTTCAGCTTTGTGAGGGAGAGTTGAGAGATACTCTGTGAGTGACAGGATAGCTGGGCTTTGGTTCCTAGGAGGCACATAGGAGACTGTGATGTAGAGCGGACATCTAGTAGGATCAGGGATGATTTTGAAGGTGAGGGCCTGGACTCCGTTGTCAAGCTTGGGAGCCGGGAGTGCATGACCAATAATGGTGTCACCGAAGTAAACAGCACATCCGCCCCCTCATTTGCCTAATTGATCTTTCCGATACAGGGTGTACCCGGGGAGTGAGATGAAGTAATCAGGGATAGATTTGGAGAGCCACATCTCCACTAGTGCAATAATGTTGGGTTGGTGTTGGATGACCCAGCACTGAAGCGCAGCAGATTGTTTTAGCAAGCTGCAGATGTTCAGAGAGGCAATGTGGAGCCCAGAGGATGAAGTCTTGGGCAGGCTTGTGGGAGTAGGGCCTGGACTGGGGTGGATATTTCCAGAGAGTAGCAGTAATAGAGTGATAATTCTTACCAATGGGTGGCGGTAGCAGGCATCCTTTACTAGTCTATGGGTCCAAACTCAGGGGTGCAAGGAATGGGTTGGACACAAAATCCAAGGGGTTCCAGAAAGGTAGAGGAGCCTGGCAAGTGGTGGGGAGGTGGATGCCAAGGACCCAGGTTTGTGACCAGTGTGGGTGGCAGTTGGGAGACCAAGGTATAGTCAGGGAGTGCAGTACCATGAGTGCAGGGAGTGTGGTCTGGTAGGAGAAAGGCCAGTATCAGGAGGGCTGGGATAGCCAGGCGTAGCATTGGGGAACTGGCACCTATGGTCCCGCTTGCTGATGGGGCGGTAGAGAAGTATAAGGGTCTAGGCTATGCTTTCAGTTGTATGACTGCCACAGTGGTGTAGTGGTAGTGCTGTGGGCTTTGGTGCACAGAGTACAAGGTTCAAATATCCTGGGGGGCAGGTGTCTTTAAAGCCTAGGAAAGATGGTAAGCCAGGCAGTTGGGAGACTGGAGTGTACTTGATCAGGCCCAAGACGGAGGGGTGAAATAATGACTCCTAGTGGCTGCTAGGGGAATGGAAAATGGTCAGGGGGTAGACAGCAAAGGGATGTGGAGGCCTGGATGGCTTGAGTAGGAGGGGATAGGGCAGTGAGTGGATTAACTAGGAAAAGAAAGAGGGCAGTGAAGTAGGTAGAGTGGTAGAAGAGCAGAAAAGAGTATAGTGGTTAAGAGTAGATAGGGAGGTTGTGCAAGGAGTACCCTCTAGTGGCAGGTGAGAATAACCTGCTAATGGAGAAGTGGGGACTTAGAAAAAATTGTAGCAGATTATCCTTGGTTGTTGAGCCTGTACAAGTCCCCAAAATCTTAATGAGGCCACAGAATGGACTGATGATGAGAAATGTGTTGCCACCACAGAATTCTTCTCCTGCCATCTGGTGTCACTTTTGTGTTCACTTATTCATGCCCTAAGTTCTCTTTTCATCTTTCCCACATAAAGTTTGTCACAGGGACACTGTAGGAGGTACATGACATAATACATGGCACATGCAATATGTTGTTTAATCTCATATTTTATGGTAGTATAGGAGTGTTCATATACTGCTTTCCTGCTGGTATTATTGAATTGGAAACATCCCCAACAGTGTTAATTCCCTTTAGTGGACCAAGTAGGAGCTGTTTTATTTCACTGTTTGGGATGGCATGTTCTGTATGTATAAGTTTATCTTCAATGACATTTTCCCTAAGGTACCTTGATCCAAGGGACCTCACATCTGTGGCACCTCGAGGGGTAGAACCATCCTCAAGAGGGTTCTGTGCCATTGTACCCCAAAACAGTGGCAGTGCCTCTGGAACAGAGAGTTTGAAAGCCCACACAAATCCAACCATAACCTCTTCCACTGTAGCACAAACACTGCCATGTTGCACAGGCATCCTACACACTTAGTCATCTGCAGGATGAGTGAACTTGTAGGCTTGTATAGGGTTCAGTGAGGCAGCATGCAACCTTCCCCAGCCCTCCACTGAGTGCTGTAAGTGGTGCACCTCTTCAAGCATCCTCTGAACACTCATTTTGTTGCTCCCACCATCTACCCTCATCTCATCTGATGGCTTGCCTCTCTCCATTTGGGCATCTTCCTTAAGATGCTTTCAGCCAAGAGACCTCTGTTATGCAGCACCTTTAGGAGTGCAACCCTCCTTGAGGGTTCTGCGCCATTGTATCCCAAAAGGGTAGTAGTTCCTCTGGAACAGAGCACACAAAAGGTCACACAACTCTAACAATAACCTCTTCCACTGTAGCAAACACACTACCATTTTGCACAAGCATCCTACACACTTAGTTATCTGCTGGACCAGTGAACTTATAGGCTTGCCTAGGGTTCAGTGGGGCAGCAAGTCACCTCGCCATTTCCCCCTCCGAGCATTATAAGTAGCACACATCTTCAAGCATCCACCAGATGCTCATTTTATTGCTTTCACCATCCACCCCCTCTCCTCCCGGTGTTTTGCCTCTCTTCACTTGTGCATCTTCCCTATGGTACCTTCTGCCAAGGGACCACACTCCTGTAGCACCTCTAGGGGTGGAGCCCTCCTCAGGAGTTTCTGCACCATGGTATAATGAAAAGGTGGTGATTCCATTTGAAATAAGAGGGAAAAAGGCCTCACAAATCCAACCATAACCTCTTCCTCTGTAGCAAAAGCACTAGCATGTTGTAGAAGCATCCCACACACTTAGTCATCTACTGGATCAGTGAATCAAAAGCTGCTGTAGTGAGACACTAGGTCTCTCAGTGAGGGTAAGGAAGAGAGTGTGTCAGAGTGGCAACAGACATGTAAGGGTGGGTGTCTGGCATCTTATAGTGTAGAAACATTGAGAACAAGAACTAAAGGAGAAAAGAATGCAGAGGAGAGAAAAGAAGCAGGGAAAGGTTCCACTATGCCAATTCCACCAAGTATCAGATCTACAAATGTTGGCAGTGGAGAAGGAATCAGGACAGAGACTAGGAGTTGTAGTGGTGGGGGGCTGGAGCTATACCTTAAAGAAGGATTAAGGCTGGGCATATGATAGCAATGTCAAAGAAACTGTGGTTCATTATAGGGGTGCGAGGATTCTCTGGAAACATAGAAATATGGAAATTGTCGACAGATAAGGACCGCCTGGCCCATCTAGTCTGCCCGTAAGCCTTTGTACTGGATTACTGTTTCTGACCCACCTGCTGCTTTACCTCTATGGTTCCCCTATGCCTGTTGCAATCATGCTTGAATTCACCCACAGTACTCTCTCCCACCACCTTCTGAGGCAGATCATTCCATGTGTCCGCCGCCATATCTGTGAAGAACTTCCTCACATTCCCTCTTAACCTCCCACCTTCCAATTTCATGTCATGCCTCCTCGTTCTTGCGCTCCTCCTGTATTGGAAAATGTCTCCCTTCTGCACCTTGTTTATACCCTTGAGGTACTTGAACGTTTCTGTCATGTCCCATCTTTCCCTCCTCTCTTCCAGCGAGTACATATTGAGGTCCTTTAATCTCTCCTCATAAAGTCTTGTGTTGCCAGCCCTGTACCATCTTAGTCATCCTTCTCTGGACTGTCTCTAGCCTGTTAATGTCCTTATGAAGGTGCAGTCTCCAGAACTGCACACAGTACTCCATGTGAGGCCTGATCATGGTTTTATATAATGACATCACTACCTCCCTCCTTCTGCTGGTGATACCCTTGCCTATGCACCCCAGCATGCCGCTGGCCCCTCCCAGCTCCCTTAGCACTCTGCTTTGAAATTTTTAGGTAATCTGAAATTATAACCCCCAGGTCCCTTTGCTCCTTTGTGACTGTCAGCAACTCCCCCCCCCCATCCTGTAGCTTTCCCCAGGGTTTCTGTGTCCCAGTTGCATAATTTTGCACTTATTTAAATTAAACTTCAGTTGCCAGTCCTCGGACCATTTTTCAAGCTTCCCCAGGTCCCTCCTCATTTTCTCCACCCCACCTGGGGTATCCACTCTGTTACAGATCTTGGTGTCATCTGCAAACAGGCAGACCTTTCCTTCCAGCCCTTCTGCAGTGTCGCTAATGAAGACATTGAACAGGACTGGCCCCAAGACTGATCCCTGAGGCACCCCACTGGTCACCCCCCTCTCCCCAGACTGCACCCCATTTAACATCACCCTCTGCCTCCTGTCTGTTAGCCAATTTTAACCCAGTTTACCACCCTGTCCCCCCAATGCCCAGCCTACCCAGCTTGTTTATCAGCCTCGTATGTGGGATGGTGTCAAAGGCTTTGCTGAAATCAAGATAAGCAATGTCAACTGCCCCACCTTGATTTACTTCCTTTGTAACCAGTGGAAGAAATCAACCAGATTTGTCTGACATGACCTCGCCGCTGTGAATCCATGTTGCCTATGGTCCTGGGCTCTGATGGCTTCTAGATGCCTCACTATCCTTTCTTTAAGCAATGTCTCCATGATCTTCCCACTACTGAGGTAAGGCTCACCAGCCTATAGTTCCCCACCTCCTCGCTGCTGCCAGATTTGTGTAGAGGGACAACATGTGCCCTCCTGCAGTCCTCTGGTACCACTCCTGCGTTGAATACCTCAGTGAACATGGTTGCCAGAGGTTCTGCTATCTTCCTTCTCAGTTCTCTTAATTTCCTGGGAGTATGCCATCTGGTCCCATCACTTTGTCCACCTTCAATTTAGTGAGCTCCTGCAGGACTTTTTCCCCTGTGAATGGACTATTGTGCGCTTCTTCATCCCCTTGGCAACTGCTATACTCTGCCCCTCCTCCTCATCTGTGAATACAGAACTGAAATATTTATTCAGTATTTCTGCCTTTTCCATGTCACCTTCCTTGCATTCTCCTCCCTCTCCCCTGACCTTTGCAACCCCCTTTTGTTTTTCCTCCTTTCAAAGATGTACCTGAAGAATGTCTTGTTCCATTTCTTAACTGATTGTGCTAAACCTTCCTCAGTCCATGCCTTTGCTCTCCTTACTGCCTTTTCCACTTACCTTAGACAATCTAGGTACTCAAACCTGTCCCCCTTCCTTTGGGTCTCTTATATTTCCTGAATCCTTTGTTTTTTGCCCTGACCTTCACTGCCACCTGTCGAGAACCACAGTGGCTTTCTCCTTCTCTTGCCTTTGGATACCAATCTGATGCACTGGTTTGTTACTTCCAGTAAGGCTTCCTTTAGATGCTTCCACTGTTCTTCCACTCCCCCTCCTGCCCCTGTTCTCTCTAGGGCTCTTTTGATACCCCTCCCCATTTCAGCAAAGTCAGCATTTTTGAAATCCTAAACCTTTGTCCTAGTATGATTTGAGTGAGTCTCTGTCCCTGTGCTGAACCACACAATGTTGTGACCGCTGGATCCCAGTTGCCCTTCTACCTGGACATCTGTGATTCAATCCCCATTGGTCATTACTAGATCCAGAATTGCCCTCTCTGTGGTGGGATCAAGCACAAGCTGCCTGAGTCTAGCCTCCTGGAGTGAATCAAGGATGCCTCTGCTTCTGGCTGAAGCAGCTACACTGGTGTTCCAAGCCATGTCTGGCATATTGAAATCCCCCATCAGTAGAATTTCACCTTTCCTTGCTATCTTGTGTATTTCCTCCACTAGCTCCCTGTCCAGTTCCTGTCCCTGTCCTGGAGGCATGTATATCACCCCTGTGCATACTGTTGTGCCATTTCCAGGTTGATGGGTGACCCACAGTGCCTCGGCCTCCCACTGCCTACCCTGTACCTGTGATGCCATTATACCCTCTCTGACATACAGGGCTACTCCCCCTCCCTGTTTTCCCTCCCTATCCCTCCTGAATAGAACATATCCTGGTACATTTGTTTCCCACTCATGATTAGCGTGTACCAGGTTTCAATTATTGCTACTATGTCCAGGTCTCCTTCAATTATTAAGGCCTCCACGTCTGGGACTTTATTTCCCAGGCTGCATGCCTTTGTCACCATGATCTTCCAAGTTTTACTGCCTCACCTCTCCCGGTTTTTGGTCCCTTGCATCTTCCCCCCTTTACTGATATTTTTCTCTTGTGTTCCCGATTTCTTTCCTACTCCATTTTTGCCTAACTCCGATGACCTTGATATTAACTCCTCTTCCTGCTCCATTGTTCTGCTTTTTCTACCATGTGGGGTGGGCTGCCTGAGTATCCCTGCTCCTGTTGCCCTCCCCACCTGGCTAGTTTAAACGCTCATCAGCAAAGCATATAAACTGTCCATTGAGGGCTGCCTTCCTCTTGCTGGACAGATGCAGTTCATCCCTACTGTACAGGGCTGCATCACTCCAGGTGGGTCCCTAGTCCCTAATGAAGCCATACCCCTTCTCCTTGTACCAGCCTTTCAACCATGTGTTGAAGTTACTAATGTGGAGATTCCTCCCCCCCACTTCCATGGACTGGCAGCACCTCCAAAAATGTCACTGAGCTTGCTACCTTCCCCAGGCACCCTCGCAACACTGTAAAGTCCTCCTTCACCTGCTCCAAGCTTGCCTTATCCTTGGATAGGTCATTTGTCCCCAAGTGGATAATGACCTCCAGCCCTCCCCTTCTTGCCACAGCTTCAGCGATCCTCTGGATGTGCTCCCCCTCCTTCCGAGATGTGCCTCCTGGAAGACACTTTACCTCCTTTTCCTCTCCACTATCTGTGCCCAAATCCATTCCCCAGACAACTGAGTCCCCCAACAGGAATAACTTCTTCTTCCTATGCGTTCTCTTCCTCCTGCCACTGGGTCTCCCTACTGAAGGACCCTCACCTCCTCCTCGGTCTCAGCCTCGGGTTCTTTTGCAGGGCTGTCCCATTCTTCCAACACTAAGTAAGGGTTCATGAGCTGGACTGGATGGGGGATGTGTCTCTGCCCCCTCCTCTGAACCTTCCTGAGCTCACCATAGTCCATCCCACCATCTGCCTGGGTGGCCACTGTGGCATTGGCTGGGGACCTGGTGGCCTCTGGGTCGGGGTGAAGGTCCCCGGTATTCCTGCCAGCTCAGCCCAGAGACTGGTGACCTCCACCCTCAGCCCAGAGCAGTGCCTGCAAATGGGGTAGCACAGCAGTAACCAGAAAGTTTTTCTGAAGACTGCTGAACCACAGCCAGAGCACTGCACCACTCCCTGCATCATTCTGTGCTTGCTGATATTCCTCCCCTCGTAACCCTTTTGTTTTTCCTTCTCCTTCTCTCCCTGTCTTTCTCTCCTTCTGTAGTGATTTACAGCTTCTCTCTTCTCCTCTTGTATGTGCCCTTGTGGACCTAGTTGCTAGCTACACCCTTTGTAATTCTGCCTATATACTAGCTAGGCTGTTGCTTGTGCTGTGCTGTCTAACTGTTCCTGTGTCTTTAAGTAAGTGTGACTTGGTCTTCCACTATAAAGATAGAGCACCCGGGGGTCGTTGGGGAATGGGAGTGGGTGGGGGGATTGTTCCTTTGGTACTCGGTGTCTACAAAAAACAATCAGACAAAAAAAGTCTTTCTTCTGTAAACTACAGGGTAAAAACACAACTCTAGTTTAAGGTAGCTGGTAGCTGCTCTTCCTCTCAGCTTCTGCAGCAGAGTCCACAGTCAACTCCTGCTTGTAATCCACAGTCCCTCAAGCCTTCTTCAGCTCCTCCCCTTATCAGCCACCTCTTTCACAGAGTTTCAGTTAACAGCTCCTGTCACAAATGACTGCAAATATTCTCCCAGCTAGATTACCTCCCTGGCAAATTAAAGTTACACTAAGTAAAGACAACCCCTAAAACAGAATCAAAACGTTGACTTCTACTTACTATTACAGGCCCCTGAATTAAGAATTAAGTTCAGTGTACTCAGTAAATCACCTCCTTGCTGTAGGGTAGCTGGTAGCTGGAATCCATTCTGTTGGTACCTAGTCAAATGTTTCAGAATTTCTGATTCCGGCTCCGATCCTATTCTGTCTCTAATTAAGACATAGAAGTGGAATTAGAGGTGGAATTGGATTCTGCATCCAACTTCATTTCTCCAGAAAGCAAAACCTCCCTCCACCCAGTAACTTGCAAACAAACCATCCCCCTAACTTTCTCCCCCTTCCCTTTACCTTTAACTCCTGGCTGGGGTCACTGAGGCTGAGGTGTCATAGGGGTCATCTTCTGTGGCAGACCACTCTGAAAAAATGTTTCTGCCATTAAATCTTACTTGTGTAATGTGTGTGCCAATGATGTCCTCTCCTTCCAGTATCTCCATAGTAATGTCCAACACAGGCAAGCAGTGATTCAGGCGATCTTGCAGAAGTACCTCCCCAACTCCTATAGTAGCCTAGGTAGGTCTTTACATGGTTGAGGTAGAGGTACATCCTAGTCCCAGTGCAGAGAGAAGAGGTTAGAAAGTAAGACACTACCCTCCCATTCTGCCATCCTTCAGCTGGCTGGTGGAGGTTGACTCAGCATAGGCAGCAGGCAAGAAGATTTAAAATGAAATCACTTTAGTAAAGTTTAGCACAGGCATGTGTCCCGTCACAGAGATTCCCATTGTGATACTCCTTGCCCAGGACCCAGAAGTACCCAATTCTTTTCACCCTAAGAGACCTGAGACTGGAGGTGGCTGACTTGAAGAAAGCCCTGGGATTACCCATCACCAGACCCATATTAAAATGATCTAGTCTCCTCTCTCAGGGCAGGGGCTGGGACTGGGGGAGATTTTAGTTTGTCTACCACCTAAATACCTACCTAGGCTACTACAGGATTTGGGAAGCCACTTCTGCAAGATGGTTTTAGCAGGGAGGCTGTAGCTGAAACACTGCATCCCTGCAGTGGACATTGCTGTGGAAATACTGGGTGAAGTGAACATAATTGGCAGGCACAACATTACACAAGCAGGATTTAATGGCAGCAGCACCTTCAGAGAGTTGACTACCACACCGGTTGACCCCATGACACTTCAGCCTCCAGCCAACCCTGCAGCCAAGCTGTGTGGTTACAAAAAGGTAAGAGAGAAACAAAACATTGTACTATAGGGGGGATATTTTTTATGTGAATCCGGTTCTGCTTAAGGATTTTTCAGAATTCAGAGTTTTTGGCCCTAAATATCAAAATTAAAAAAAAACAGCTCATATCTGAGGAATCTGATTTTGATTCCATCATTCCGAGCATCCCTGGTTCATTAGTTCCCAAAAGTTCATCGGTTTCAATCCCACTGTGAACAGGTTTCCCAGCCTGTAATTTAAGTGAATTTTTTTCTTTTTTTTTTCTGTACGTACTTTCGGCTTTTTCCCTTTTGGTCCCACTCCCACGTGTCCCCAACATGATGCGCACATGTGGAGGCATGCATATGCATGCCTTGCGGGATGCCCCCCACCCTACCGGTCACACCATTACCACCTGCACCTATCGCCAGACTTCCATCCGGTGACGGCGGGTGACCCCTTCCTGAGAGGAGAGCCTTTGCCCAATCCTGCTCCACCTCCCCCATGCCAGCACCCTGGTGACTTGAGGCCATTCTCGAACCCGGTCGCTGGCACAGCATGAGTAAGGCATCCAGCACCTCAGCCCTCAGCGCCACTGGGCCGGCTCCTCATTTAAGTACATCTGATGTCGAAACCACACTAAGCAATCTAAAAATACAGTGGTCTTCCATTCCTCCTTCTAGTGGCTCCAGTTCCCCCACTAGGGAAAGAATAGATTCATCAAGACTTGTAAAGGCAAGTCCACCGCTGTCTGTCTTGTGTGAACAATACATCAACAGCTGCCACCATAGTCACCTGTACATGTGCATGGGTGTGGACAATTTCCAATCCATTTGAAAGTACCATGTATGCCCCCTGTCCCCAAGGCATGCATCAGCATCACTACCAAACAACACATTGCTGCTGCTTCATTGTCATTCAAGCAAGGTGATAGGGAGTCTTTATCTGCTATGGTCAAAATATTTATCTTGTCACCAGAGGAAATGGTACAGCTTTTACTGGAGTACACACAGCTCTGTGTCGGAACTTGTCAGTATTTCCCCCACAGCATAGCTTGTCTAACCCAGATTTAGTTATCTGTTTTCTCTTACTGTTGACCACATTCTCTGAAAGATCATTTTATATTCTGACAACCCTCGGTGTGTAAAAGAAATTCCAGCTTCCGGTTTTGAACAATGTATGCTTAAGTTGGCTGTTACACCCTCTCATAACTATATAGTGCTCTTGGTTTATGCGGTTCTCCAAGTATAGTTTGGACATCAGTGAACTGTCTTGAGGAATGTCATAGAGTAATACCAGATCCCCCTTCTTCTTCTGCTCTCCAGGCTAAACATACCTTATATATTCAGTGGATCTGAGTATGACAATTCCTTGAGACTTCAGATAAGCTTAGTAGTTTTTTTCTGCATCCTCTCAACTTGATTTATATCCCCAGTCTAAAGAGGTGCCCAGAACAGTGACCAGGGGCCTGATATTCAGAAAAGGGCAAAGCGAAGTGCAAAGGCTTGCTTTGCACTTTGCAATTGCCCAGGGGTCCAAGGATGCTATATTCTGTTGGACAGTGCACTGGAACTATTTGACTGAATATAGGGCCATGTTGGTGCAGCACTAAGCCAGTTAGCTTTGCCCAGACATGGATCCCAAAGTGTACCTCAAGAGATAGCGCCAGAGTGCTATTTGCAGTTTTTAAAGGGACCCAAGCAAATTAGTCCGCTAGGCATGCAAGGCACAAAGGGCCCTTTGCACGTAGGAGGTGCAGCAAAGTTTTACTTTGCCAGTGAATTTTTGGCAAAGTGGTCAAATCCGCCTCTGCAGGCCATTTCGGGAAGTTGTCCCTTTTAATTAAAAATTTGCCATTTGTAACTTCACCTTGCTTTTGGGTTTTTCTTCAGAGCAAATTGCAGCAAAAAAAACACTAAAGCAAGGAGAAGTTAGAAATGGCGAATCCTCCCCATCACCCTCTATTCAATTCCCTGGTGTCCAGTGGTCTCGCCTCCCCCTGCCAATTGCCAACCAATGTAAAATAAAATTATTAATTCAATCCCTGGTGTCTAGTGGTTCCCCCCTCCCATCACCGACCAGTTGTTGGATAATGTTATTTTCTTGCTGTCTAGCAGAACCCCCTCCCTATCCCTGTCGCCAAATGTTGCCAACTCCCTGGTGTCTGGTGGACCCCCCCCACCCTGATCCCTCAAGTGATTTACTTACAGGAGGAGGAGATCGATGGCATACAGTGGTGCTCGGTGTCAGGTTTCTTTTTGTCTATTCAAGTTATGACAGCACTGTCACATTACCCTGAGCAACAGACATCAGTGGATGGTTTTCCTTGTTGCAAGATGTGATTCAACCTCAGCAGGCTGATCATAACAGATCAGCTGCTGCTTGCTGGGTGGAGTAGATCAAAGGACACAGCTGACCTATGACTGGGTCAGCTCTCTCCTTTGAATTACAGCAAGCCAGAATAGTGTCATGATCAGCCTGGCTGATGTCAGTGTGACACTGACTAGCCCCTTGCAGACCACTCTGCATTGGACTGATAGTGTCACACCCCTCAAAAGCCACTCTCCTAATAAAATGTTTTCTGCGCATGTGCGTATGGTGAACATTAAAATGGGGACCAAACACTCAGCTCAGAGGGAATTATCAAGGAATATAGATTGAACTCATAAGCACATCAGTCTCTATTCCATGACGTCACTCAACACAAAGCTTTAAAGCAAACAGGAAACGATTTCTGATTTGCAGCTATTAATGTTCCTGTTAGAAATAATATTCACACTCCTAAATAATCTGTATGTAACTGTACCTGAATAAAAGATGATATGGAAAACTATAATTTGCATTGTTTAGTTTTTATGAGCAGCATTCTGTTATAGTTCTCTTCATAGAACCGGTGATCTAGAATCTTAACTATGTCATGGTCTGTGCACAGAACTCTGAGGATGGTTCTGATAGGACATTAGCTTATGTTTAGCATTCTGTATGCAAACCGTTATATAGTCAAAACTCCAAATTATTATTCCATGATGAGAACTGTGCAGAATGTTGCCCATAAAAACAATTGAAAACATTTTTTTTTCCAATTCTGTTTTTTACTGCACTTCCGGAGAGGGATATTCCCCGACTCAGTGCCTCCATGCTCGACACCAGCATCCCCCAGCAGCTGCCTGGAACCAGGGCCCACGGCTTGCCCCACAGATATCTAACACTGACTTCCCTGTGCTGTGTGGTCCCAGCTTGGTGTCCTCCTGGTCTCCACCAGGTGTCAGCCAAGTGATGGGTGCCACAAACCCTCCCCCGTAGAGGTGGAAAGCTGTCCCTGGGATGCTCATCCAACTTCCACCTGGTCAGTTCTCTGGTGCAACGGGCTTGTTTACAACCCCGGGTTGCCAACGTCCCAAGCAGTAGTACTACTGCTGTGCTGGCGGGCCAGCTGAAAACACTGTTTTTCACATCAGTGTTTATTCAGGTACAGATAAATATGGATCATCTGGATGTATGGGTTACATCTTTGTTAATAGGAATGTTACTAGCTTCTGCCATTTAGCATGAATTTCCTGTACCCTTTAAATCTATTGTACAGTATATCAATGAAGACAGGATATTTTTTGTGTGTTTTTATGCTTTTTTACCCAGAGGGAAGTGGAGTGTATACTTCCATCTTCAGTCTTATTTCAATGTTATTTCAGTCCAGACTGACAAAGCACTGCTTTTCATCAGTGCACTGTTAATACACTGCAATGACTTTCTGCTACACTGTTGTACCACTGCTCAATCTTTCTTATGTTTTGATGCACACTGTAAGAGCACTGCAAATAATTATTAGATTTTCATGCACACTTCTTTAGCACTGTATTTCCTTCACAAATTTTTGCTGCACACTGCAGTAGCACTGTTCAATCTTTCTTATTTTTTGATTCAGACTGTAAGAGCACTGCAAGTAATTATTAGATTTTCATGCACACTTCTTTAGCACTGCATTGTCTCAGCAATCTGGTTACCCTTACTGAATTTGTCACAATGGCATTACAGTGTGGTATAGCAATGGCAATACTGTGCTCAGCTGAAAAATCCACAATAGTACTACCCAGTGGTACTCTGGTATCACAGTGGTAGGTGATATATAGATTTTCCTCTGTGCTTTGGTAGTTCACTGGCAGAATGGTATCCCTATGGCATTTTTTACCATTTTCTCTGTATCTCACACATACACTGGTAATACAATGGTATCACAAAATTTTGAGATTTTTGTTGGCTCCCACAAATACTGGTACACTGGTAGCACAATGGTACTGCGTTATTTTATTTTGACATTTCAGTATTTGGTACCTCTCACAGCAACCCTAGACTCATGTGGTAGCACAGTGGTACCAGTATTAATCTCATCATACTCTGTACTCTAACACATTGTTAAGATAAATTACATTATCAACCTCATGGAGAACAGCTCTCAATTTCATATTTGTATTTGTTCCCTTGTCTTTATCTTACTGGTAATGGACTGTTATTGTTCACATAGACCAGAACATTCAAAGAGCATTTGTGATCGCCAAATGGGTAAGTGACTGTCAAACAACACTTTGCACCCCAAAAACAGGGTAGGATAACAAAATGATATCTTGAATAGCATAATTAGTGAGTCTCTGACCAGTTGGTAAATGGCTTTAAAAGCTGTTGCCTCCCTAAACCAGGTAGTATCACCTCTGCCTCCTACCACTGCCCCTTTGAGCTCCCACCATCAATAATATCACACTTCCCTTGGTGTTCAGTGGTGCTGCTGTCCATTCCATACATTGGAAACTGCCAATAACTACCTGCTCACCCAGTCCCACCGCTCGCACCATTCATGGCCCCCACCATATGTTTACGCACTCTCCCCACAGTGGCTATTGGCACAGACACTCTGCTAACCTCTGTGACCAACTGAGGACAGAACACCAGTTTTGCTGTCATGTGCCAATTGTATAAACAGCTGTGTACAGTTAGCACATGATTGTGAACTATCCATTTTGTGCCTGATCAAGGAGCTGAGAGGATGGTCTGTGCCAAATGTGGAAGGGTGTCAAATATATAGTAAGGCTGGGGACCAGAGGGTAGTATTTGCTGTAAGAACTAACTGGGTCATGGTGGGGACTTTGGATATACAGGGGGCAAGGACTTTCACTCAACACACCACTGCTCACTCTATCAGGCCCTGGGCTGGCTTCCCCCATCAGCCCAACAGACCTATCTCCTGGCCAGCACAGTCAATAAGGCCATCCAAAACCAAGCTACCTCTCTGCAATCCCACCCTCTTTGGCCAAAAGTGTTTGTTCTAGAGCTCTGCCTCACTGCTGGCCCCATGCTTGACTGCCCCCTAGTCTCCACCATTTGAGTAAATGTGCATTCTCATCTGCAGCCCCTTTCCTTTGGAATAACCTGCCCACTCCACTTAAGCACCACTGACTCTGCAGGACTCTTCCACTCTTTCTCCTTGGATCTCACCTTCTGTCCTCCACTACTTGCTCCTGCCCTCCCAACTTATTATCATGCCTCTACTTCCCTTCCCTCCTTTTCCTTCTTGGTCCATACCTACACTGCCATGATGCACTTTTTCCTTTACTCATCTCAGATCATGCCTAATTTGTATTACAACTTGGCTACTACTGTACCTGCTGTTGTCATAAATGTTATTTATCCATTGTGCTGCAAGTTTATATATATATCTTCATATAAATATCCTGTATATTTTTATTACTATCTATTGTATGCCTTGTCCCAGCCTCCTTTGTACTTGCTTTTATTCCTGTGCCATCCTCAATGGCCCAGGTCATGCCTGAAAATGGTTCTCGGACCAGTGCACCTACTCGGTAAACAAATGAATGAGTAAATAAATAAATGGAAACCACCGAACATCAGGGATAGTAACAATCTACTGTATACCTGTGGGGTGATTGTAGGATGGGGTAGGACTGGAGAACAGGTAAATTAAGAACCTGGACCTGTGGGATAATTAGGGGAGGGCGCCCAATGGAGACTGTCTCCCAGGAGGGCTCTTTGGTGGTGTAACTCCCAGGATACGTTTTGCCTGGTGCTTTAATGTGGCCTGTGCTGTAATCGGCATCAGCAACATGGCTGTCACACCACCATGGGTGAATCCTTTCTCCACACCCTCCTGAGTGTCAACCCTATAACAGATTTTGATGGCATCTGCAAAAAGACATACCTTCCCATTCAGTTCTTCTGCAATTTCATTTAAAAAGACACTGAAGAGGCCCACTCCTAGTACTGAGCCCCACCCTGCACCATGCCTTTAACCAACTGTTGAAAGCCGTGTGGAGAGTCCTATCTTCTCCCAAGATGTATATAGGCAACCTTTTGGCAAAAGTCACCATGCATGTTGAGGACCCTCCCCCATCCCTGAAATTTCCCTGCACTACCCCTACCCCATCCCTTGCTAGTTCATTTGTCCCCAGGTGGACAATGACATCTAGCTCCTCATCTCCTGCTGCCTAATGATCCACTATATCTGCGCTCATCCCTCCAAGCCAAAGTACCTCTCAGGTATTTCACCTCCCTCTCCTTTACCCCACCCTGCTCGCAAGTCTATCCCCCTAATTAAGTCCCCCACCAGCAGTTGCTTCCTACTCAGCTGGGGGCCTCTTCCTCCCTCCTTGTAACTGTAGAATGGTCCATGGACAGTGCTTTCCTTGGGGAAGGTTTCTCCAGGGGCCAAAAGGGTGGTTCAGCTGCAGGGAGAGTGGTTGGCTGGGTAGGGCCCATTTCAGATGCAGGGAGACTAATTAGTAAACAAAGCAGGTGAACTGAAACTCTGACAAACAAACTGGCATGGGGCAGAAAATGCAAGCCCCATAGAAAAGAGCACAGTGAGGGCTACAATAGATCATTTACTGGAGAAGTCTCAGGTCAGGGAACTACAGCTGAAGAGAACATAGAGAACAGGTAGGCATCAGAAAATGATGCATGGGGGCAGCGGACAGACATGGACTCATGAAGGCATGCATGGGAACTACGGATGCCAATGCTGGGGGGTGCAAAGGCTAGCTTAGGTAGGTGGACACTGACCTGTAGGTAGAGTGCACAACACACAGGGACCCCTGCATCCCTGCATGCTGGACAGCAGGGAAGTGTACCATGGAGCATAGCCCCACTGCAGCACAGTAGCTGATGGGGGCCCAGGACACTGTGGACACAGAACTTGAATGTGACCATGGTGCACAGTACAGCCTTGAAGCACTGAGACTGTGGGCAGACAGTGGCACTACACTACTGGTACAAACCACCCACAGACAAGTAGCAGCTGCCGCAAGTGTGGCCCATGGAGTGTGATGTGCAAATGAAGTGCAATCACACCAGATGCCTGAGCTGGAACCAAAGCGGTCATGTTGCACAGTCCTCTGGCACAATGGAGGACAGCGTGGAAGCCATGGAGGGCCAGGGTGCTCAACTGCAACCCCAACAACAGGGACAATCTGTGAGGTGGTACCATCCAGGAAGGGAAAGTCCAAGCTAAATGTGAATGGCTACCTCCTGGTCCATGAATGGACCTGCAATGAGACAGTGTACTGTTTTTTTAACATATCATATTTTTCACCTGCTGCAGCACACACTCCAGCTTGGGGCATCCAGCAACCAGCTCCACCCACCTGGCGAGCTGGGTAGCTCAAACTGCACCCAGGAGGATCAGGGATGGCCATCATGCCATCTTGCTGGAGGGCTCCCCCTCTGTCTCTACCAGCCAGGACAGCCCCAAACCCTCCTCAACAGGACTCCACCAAAGTCCTACAGGTGGCTCAGAGCACAGCCATCAAACTGCAAGGTCATGCCCAGTCATTTTCCTTCAATTGGCCCCAGTAGCACGGACGTGCAATGACGTCCAGGAGCAACGTACCAACATCTGCCGTGCTCCCCATAGTGTCACTGACACTAGTAGTGCCCCTTGGCATCCCCAGGGGGCTGCTACAGCACAGTGAAATTCCCCAGCCCACCCCAGGACTGGGAAAGCAGTCTACAGATGTTCAATCCCAGTCCTCCCCTGCCGACCCATGATGGCCTAGGCTCAATCCTGAACCCGGGTCACTGGTGTGGCACAAGGTATGGCATCTAGTGCCTCAATCTTCAGCACCACCGGGACAGCCTGAGACAGTGTAACAGTGCTGCCAGCACCATAAGTCCAAGTCCTGCCTCAGCCAGGCCCTCACACTGCTCCAGGATGGCCAGCACCACCTAAAGAGAAAGAATGAACACAGTCATGCTCTGGAGGTGACAGATGCTCTACCAGCACAGGTGTTGGCTGGCATCAAGTAGAAGGCACACAGCACCATGGCTAGCCCCGCATAGCTACTGCAGAGTAAGGCAACTGCAATGACCACTGAGCTGTGGCAACAGTTGCCAAGCAAGAGGGCCCTGCTGCAGGCTGTGAACAGGACCCGCTGCACGGACCTCTCACCAGAACCAGTGACACTGGCTGACCTCACTCTCCCCAAGCAGCTACAGATAGTGACTGGATGGCCATGGTACAGCAGGATCACCAGCAGCACCACCCACCAGGTCCTTCTACTCACCATAGAGGACAACATCAGGAACCTAGCACATGCACCCTTCTGGATGATGGATGGTACGTTCAAGACTGTGCCACACTTGTTCACTCATTGTACACCATCCATGCACCCATGGGGATGGGCCCTAACAACCTCATTATGTCATTGGTGTATACACTGATGACGACAAAGAGCCTCAATGTTACTGCACCTTGTTCCAGGAGCTGAATAAATATGCCAGTATACAGTCCTGCACCTTAAACCACCTCGATCATCACTGACTTTGAGCAGGCTGTGATCAATGCCTGTAAGATGGAATTTCCACAAGCCATAAACAAGGGATGTCTGTTCCACTTTGGGCAGATTGTGTGGAGGAAGGTCCAGAGCTTGGCCTGCACCACAACACAGAAGTGACCCAGACTTCAGCCTGAAGATCCATGAACTCGTGGTCCTCGCCCATCTCCTGGCACAGGACATTCCAGCAGCATTCAGCCTCCTGAAGTCAACCATTCCCCCAATGCCACCACACTCTTCTATTGTTTCGAGCAGACACATGTGCTGGGCAGGATTTGGCTGTACAGTAGGGTGACCAAGGTGCCCACGAGATCGAACCCATGTTCCACTCAGCTGTGGTTGTTGCAGATCTCAATGAGCGAGGTATACCGTGGACCTAAAGCAATGTCGAGACCTGGCACTGCCATCTCCATGCCCTGCTCGGAAGGTGCATGTGGGGTCATGACAATGCTAGCAGAACCCACAGGGAACAGCAATGGACCTATGTCACCAAGGAAGGCATTTGTTGTGGACTGCCATGGACACCACCCAAGAAGAGCTATGAGGAGTGGATAAGGATGGTACTAGCATCCAAGGACAAGCAAGCTGCTGAAGTTCCTCTGTGGCATGGCACCCAACACCACCCTGTAGGGTTTCCATGGTGACTTGGCACCTGACAGTTGTACACTCAGTGCCACATCACACACAGCCACCAGGTTGCCTGTGGCCCCCTACTGTTGAATAAAAGTTTCACCCACATTTAACATGCACCCCAACTGGTGGTAATGTCTCATCACAACACTGCTGGTATCGCCAAGCAGCCACTGCACACTGCCACATCTGCACTGTGTGCGTCATGTCGCACAGGCCTGACTCTGTGTGAGTCCCCCAAAATCCTTTCAGCTGTTCATGTGTGCCACGTTGCAGACAGGTCTGAAGCTGTGTGGTGCCCACCAATCCTTCCAGCTGTGCAGTGTGTGGTAACAGCATTCCATAATGGGCCTTGTGGAACCCCACAACACACCTGGCAGCCTTCATGCCACAGTGGGCTCCTGTGGCACAGGCCCCCAAAACACCTCCAGACTTTTTTCTGTGTGGTTACTGCAGGCCCATAGTGGGCTAAGCATGACAAGGCCACATGCACATTGCACGTAGTTGCGATGGCATGCTGCTCTGTGTCCTGGCATCCACATGTGGTGTTGCTGTGGACCATTTTCTGGTGCAGCTATCCATGCTCACGCCAGCCACTCTGCTGTGTGCCTGCAGTGTCATGCATGCACCGACCAACAGGCATGGTACTCAACCTTCATGCATGCCCAGCTGGCTGGCTGTCAGCTGACATCATCATGCATGCAGGGATGCATGGACAGTCTGCCATGCTGCCTGGGATGGCTGGTCAACACACTGGGGCATGCACGGCTATTTGAGCCATCCCTGTCTCACAGATGGTGAGACAGTCATCCTTACCGGGGTCTGTGATCAGGTCAGTGTGTCCTTGGAGGGTGCACCACATAGGGGTGGGTGTTTTCACATCGTCCTGCTGTTCAGTAGTGTCTCAGGTCCTGGGATGGGTGCACAGGTTGGGATCTGGGTGCTTCATGTGTTTGTGAAAATTCACTCAACAGCCGCACAGCATCCCGAGATCTCCTTGGCCTGGCAGTGTGTCAGGCGCTGTCCTAGGTTGGGCCACTGTGTGTTGGGCTGCTGGGGCTGTTGGTTTGTTGTGTGTGGGATGCAGCATGTCAGACTAATAAGCGTTGGGATTATAAAAGGGTACCTAGCAGGGCAGGGTTTTCTATGTGCAAGCAGAGTGGTCAGTGGTGGGATGGGCAACTGGTATCTGGGCAAATGGGTAGTCTGGGTGGGTCCAGCTGCAGAAAGAGTTGTTATCTAGAGGGTGCTGGTCCAGCTCTAAGGAGGGTGCTTTATTTGGTGAGACTGGGAGGTTGGTCCAGCTGCAGGGAGGTGGTCTACTGAGGTGGAGAGGCAGGTCTGGGGGGTTCCATCTGCAGGGGGATCGTGTCTGAGGGTAGGAAGGATGGCCTGAAGCAGCCAGCTACAGGGTGGGTGATAGCTGATGGGGAGAGGCTGGTTTGGGGCTTGCAGGGTGGACTAGCTGCAGGCAAGGTACACAACTTGGGAGAGGTCAATTGGGATGTTGATATGGTTGTCCAGCTGGGTGGTCATCTGGGCAGGGGGTGTTCAAGATGTGAGTGGTCATGGGGGGTGCAGGCCCAAAGGGCTGTACTTGGGAACCCTCACTGAAGTCAAATACTAAATTTAGTATTAAAGCATTCATTAATTTGCCTTCAAAGACTAATTTTAGTCATTTTTAATAATCTTTAATCATCATTCAAAAATACAGCCGCTAAGAATACTAAATTCTAAGAAGTATTTCAGCAGACTGGTTGTTCAAGAGTGAGTTATTGCTAAATAAGGATTAGAAATAGATCTGCAATGCTCTTAAAAGTACAATTTTTTTTAATACAACTGAATCATAAATGAAGATTACAGTCATTGGAGTAGTTTTAGGATTTAAATTAGCCAATCAAGGCTGGGTACATTACCGTGCATTTTAATTCTACTAAGCAAGGAGACAGATAAAACAACCAGCAACACCAATGAATTTTACAGAAGGTAAGCAATAATAAAATGTGGATTTTTACCTATAAATAATAGGGTGCAAAAAAAGTTGGCAGAGTCCCTTTAAAAGTCTATTCTAACCTTCATCTCCCACAAGTCTACTCAGTCAGAGGCCTACATTTCCCAGCTGTCTTCCTGTCTGTGTTCAGTCTGATGAAACTGCATGAGTGCTCTGTGGTCTCCACTTTGAACAACTGAGGTTTCTCAGCTAAGATTTACATGTTAAGGTAAGACTTATGTTTAAAAAGTACATCTTTAACCCCTGAAATGTTAAATACAGTAAAGGAATTATCACTCAGGTGTTTTGTTTTTCAAAATGAAATGCTGTACAAGTTTCACTTTCAATGTTTTGTCTTGAAAACATTTTCTTCTCTGAACTCTTGGCTAAACTTTGAAATACACGTTTTATTTTCAATCAACCCCTCCCCCCCTTTAAAGTGTTTAGGATGCATTGTGCCTCTAGATTACTTGTTATTTGTGGAATTTTTGCTGATTTAGTTACTTTAAAGTAGTGTTGGTGGTGGTGGGGGCAGGAGAATGAACAGCAGGAAGACTGTATAACTGAGCAAATTCAGAATGCATAGAGAAAAGATTACAAATTTTTTGAGAAAATCTGGAGTTACCCTAAAGGAAGAATTATTTACTGCAGATATTTGAGTGTGTTTGTGGGGGAACTGTTTCTTTGCATTTAATATTTGTATTTAACAGTTGCAAATCCATTTTGTAATCTGGGGATCAGTGTATTTTTTTCTTCTTTTGCTGAAGACTGCATTAATTTATATTTTATGTTATTTTATTTTCGTTTTGTTGACTGGCTAAGTGCACTCAACAGATTCTTGCCTATTTTCAGGCACGACCTGGAGGGAGAGGAATACAGATGAAAGCCAACTGACCTTGAACCAGATTAAGCTGTTGGTGGTATTTTAGTGAATTGGGAGATTGGGGGAATATGGCCAGGGCACCAGAGAAAATTTCCTGCTTTTGAGAGTAGCGCATGGGATCTTTAACATCCACCTGAACTACCACCAGAACAGGCAGATGGGACCTTGGTTTAACGTCTCATCTGAAAGACAGTGCCTCAGGAGTGCAGCCATCCCCCTCATGCTGCACTACAGCATCAGTATTGGGATATTAACATAAGTGCCTAGCATGGGAATAGAACCCACTGCCTTCTGATCTCCCAGCCTCGGAGGCGAGTGTGCTACCTGCTGAGCCACTGACACTGCAAATGCAATATGTTAGTGTCACTTTTTTTTTTAAATACTATGTTGATAAGTATGGGGTCCACGGTTGAGGAAGGGTGATTGGAGGGTCTAGGTGTAGGGAGGTTCTGCTCTGGATGGTGGGTGTGTCCAGCTTTTGGAAAGGGTGTCTAGCTCTGGGGAGGTTACTCAAACTGCAGAGGGGAGGGAGGCTGGTCTGTGGGTGGGAATGAACCCAAGGGTCCAGCTGCAGGGAGGATTGTCTGCTGGGGGAGGCTAGTCCAGGGCATGAAAGAGTGAGCCAGCAGCAGGAGGTGGCTGGTGGTGGTGGGGCTGATTCAAGGTTGGAAGTGAGGGCCAGCTGCAGGGTGGTGGTTGGATGGTGAGGCTGGTAGGGGCTTCTGGTGGATCTAGCTGTAGGTTAAGTGGTTAGGTGGGGACTGCTGGTCCATGGGCTTGGGGACAGCTTCAGATATGTGGGTCTGTTTAGAGTGGAGGTTTGGGGTGGTGCTCAGCCACATGGAGGTTGTATAGAATGTAGTTGGAGGCTGGTCCAGATGTAGGGAGGGTGGCTGGCTGGGTAAGCGGCTGACCCGAGCCTGTGTGGTGCTCTAGCTCCAGTGCTCATTTTGTGAAATGCTGGGCCTAGATAGGCTGTCCAGCTGCATGGAGGATAGTCTGGTGCCTGGAAGGGTGTTCTAGCAGAGAGGAGGGTGGTTGACTATTTTGGGGGGGGGCGAGGCTAAAGAGAATGATCAGCCTAGGAGGGATCCAAAGTGGTAAAATTAATTAGAAACTGGTTAACATGTGTGCCCTTCAGCTTAACAGTAGCGCTATGACCTGCGGCAGAGGTGACCTTAGTTCAGGAATGAGCTCAAGATCAGGGCTCTCTGGAGAGTAGGAGGTCATCTATTATACAAGAGGCTCTCTTCTGGGGAAGGAGGACAGCCAGCTCAGCTGTAGTACTGCCAACTGAGTGACCACAAGTGGCAGTGAGGTGGGAGCAGCCATGGGTGGGAAGACATTGACTGGTGCTGTGCCACACATGTTCGTGCACGCAGCCAGCACCCTCGTCGCTTATGTCCTAGAGGAAGCAAGAACATGCAAATGTATCCCGACTCACCCAGGCAGCTGCTCCTCATATTGGATTCCATTCTTTTGGTGGAGGCAAGTCCTGGCAGATGCCAGAGTGATGGTGTTGTGGTAGCTGAACAGAAGGGGCGACCAATGGTATAGGTTGGAAAATGAGTAGTAGTTAAAGGAGAGGTTAAGGTGTCAGGAGGGTGATGGTTAACGGCATTTATTACAGTGACGGGACAGTGAGCAACTCAGCTCAGTACTGGTGCAGATCCTCTTCATGCGTCTTCATAGTGACATTGCAGAAAATCTAAAAGAAATGCCTTTGAACAATACCAAATTTGTAGGGTGAGCATTATGAAAGGAGCAGAGAGCATGCACATGCCTCTTGGAGAAACTCAAAAAGTGGTCAAGATGAGCAGTTGGGGTTCCAATGACAAAGTGCAGAATTGTGCACCTAGGGCATAGGAAACCAGGAGCTGCTTTATAGGGCTAGTACTGATGATCACTAAGTAGAGAGAACCTTGAGTTATTATGATCTTAAAAGAGACTTGCCAGATATGCCTGACCAGTTCATCGAGTACTTTACGAAAGAACCCCCAAGGAGTTAATATGTCCCTAATTCTAAGCCATTAAAAGTTCTGTCTCTCATAAAAATATACAAACTGGGTCCCACGCGACTTCCTGTTTTTTTTTTTTTTTTTTCAGTTGCACAAGCTCCACCCTCATAGCTATTTGCAGGATGACAAGATGCCAGTAAGGGCGTGGGCGCACGTCATTATAATAGGCGGCAGCATTTTATTGATTTTAAGCCATATAGTAGCTACCTGGCAATAAAATGTGGGCACTGTTCAACTAACAAGGGCCTTGTTACTTGACTTGATGCCCATGTTTCATTGCCAGGTGGTCACAATAATTAAAATCAGTAAAAGCTGCTCGCCCATTACGAGATAAAGACGGAAACCCCCGCCTCACTGGCATCTCGGCCATCCTGCTAGAGCGCGGTGGGGAGCCGAGCTGGGGTGGCAGCAAGCAACTGGGAAGTTCTTCGGGACCTGGTTTGTAATTTTATGAAGGACAGAACTTTTAATGGCCAAAATTTGGGACATATTAACATTGGTCTCTGGCAACAGGCACCGATGGATATAGTGGGGCCGACTCCGCTACCTTGGTGAGTCTCTTTAAAGTTGTTGGGCTGTGTGACAAAAGCGTGGGTAGGACTAGAAGGATGCTGGGGCTGCATGGGAGGGTATCTTCAGCAGAAGTAGGGAAATTGGTGTTGCAGTAATCCCTTAGTAAGGTCCTACATTTATCCACACTGCCCTCTCAGACACCCGTAACAGATAGAAACCGCTACAAACCGTAGTGGTACAGTGTGTCCACACTGCCGTGTCCAGCTCTCTTCGACCGCACCACTGCGCGCCACAATTTGGAAGCCGCGTGACGTTACGTGGCACCCGGTCCCACAATGCAGCTCGTGCTGCCTAGGGGACCAGTGCCACGCGCATCCACACTAAGCCCGTAACGCTACTGAGGCGAACTGGTTATATTAGAGGTTCATTGTTGAAACCACCTCAAGGAAGCCAACAACGAGTTACGAAAACTCCTTCTGTAATGTTAAGGTGTGAACGTAAACCATTGTGGTAACGGTTTGGGCACTCTGTAATGTTACAGAGGGTAGTGGACAGGGCCTAAGAGTTCTGTGTCCAGGTTTGGAGGCTGCACTGTAGAAAGGCCATAGAGTGGGCAAGGTATAAAGGGCAACTAAAATTGTACATGGGCTGTGGCAAAAGCCCTGTGAGGAGACTGGGATCTCAACATATAAACCCTGAAAGAGAGGGGACATGATGGAGACCCACAAGTACCTTACAAGGATGAACAGGGTGCTGGGGGGGGGCTCCTTCAAATAGGAAAAAGGGCCATGGGACATGATGAAGCTTATGGTGGGGGTAAGATGGATGCGAGGAATTACTACTTCACGGAAAGGGTAGTAGACACCTGGAACAGACTGACAACATTATAGTGCTGGAGGTCAGGAGTGAAATGTGGTGGGGGGTTAAGACATGTGTGGTATATAGACATAGGGAAATCTCAGTAAATAAGCAGGGAAGAAGGAGGGCCATATGGGCCACAAGAGACCATTTAGAGTTTGCAGAGAAGGACTTCACAGGAGCCTATGGTTGCAGTTAGAGAGGTCTGAAACCACAGCAGAAGTGTGACCTAGAGTGAGGGCTCATCAGCAATGGGGTTTGCGAGCAAGCAGTTTAAGGAAAAAAATCTGACAGTTTCTATGTGCTGGGGGAACTCTGGTGGCAGTTGTAGCGAGGTTGGGAAACCAGAGTGGAAGAGTAAGAGTGAGGGCTTATCAGTTTTTGAGGAAGCAGTGTAAAAAAAAAAAAAGTCTGGTTTTTATATCAAGAGGTGTGGCGAGAACACGGCAACAGAATGCAGAGGAGTGCGACAGCTTGGAGCAGCCAGTAGAAAAAGGTTTGGTAGAAAACAAAAAAACAAACTGTTGAACAGAAACCAATGATCGCTGTATGATAGCGGGAAGAACGGGGAGAAGTGTGACTAAATGGCAGGTGGCGTGGATGAGGGACGGGCAACCTGGAAGAAACAAAACTAAAAGCAAGATACCAGTAAGCAGTGTCAAACAACGGGGTGAGGTTAGGGATGTGTGCCAGATCCACTGACACATGAATCAAGGATGACCACAATAAATATAGTGTGAATGTAAGTTTCTGCATGTATACGTACATGCTCAGATAAAATGGTTTATCACACTCATTTATGTCCATCCTATTGCATAAATTTACTTAATATTTATAACCCATCAGGCTCTTTCTCTTTAGTGCTCTGTGTTTTAATTGTGAGCTGTCCTGGACCTTATGTTCATTCTTTCCTCCCCAAATCCTTTTGTTAGCCCTGGTGCTGACATTGGCTGCTGTGCGACTCTGTGTGTAGTGCTTGCTGCTTTCATGGTCCGATCAGGAAGCCCACTGATTTCCTTGTTTGCCTCCACCAACAGCTACTTTTAAGTCAAGTTCAGGCATTGCCCTTCAGCTGCCTAAGGATTTTCCTTTGTGGGCTATCTTGTGCATTGCTCTCCCAGTTCCTTTCTACCAGGCCCTCAGGGCACCTACAAGTCTGCCACCATGCGGCAATAGGGTTCCTGCCTACTGCTGGCTGCCCACCCTCCAGACCTGTCCGTGGGCTCTTCACATGCTGCTTTGTGGCTGATGGGTAGAGGAGGCATATTCTGCTCCAGTCTCTTCCCCTCCCAAAAATATCCCATCTTCATTCCCACACACATGGAGCAGGTTACAGCCTGAGCTCTGTGGGCTGAATCATAGACACATGGACATGATGGCAGATAAGGACTGCATGGCCCACTCAGTCGGCCATTTCCCTACCTAATTGGATAGCTGCAGATCTGGTTATCCAACGGCTGACTTCCTCCTACCCTGTAATAGGATGGTTCATGTCTGCCATATGTTTGAAGTCCCCTGTTTTGACCCCAGCCTCCTTAGGAGGCCATTCCATATGTTCACCACCCTCTCCTGTGAAAATACTTCCTCATGTTGCCCTGACCGTCCCTCTATCAACAAATTTATTTGTGTTCTTACAAATCTCTTTTCTGAAAGCTACTCTCTTGGACTTTGTTGATTCTCTTGAGGTGTGACATTTCTGTCCTGTCTCGACCTTTTCCTCAGGGCATACATATTCAACTAAATCTCTCTTTGTATGGCTTCTGGTGCAGACCATACGCTATTTTAGTTGCCCTCCTCTGGGCAGTGGAGAGAAGTGCCTGCCATTACTATCACTGCAGTTCAGTAGCACTAAACTGGCTGCCTAGCAACAGCCGCAACATTTCTGGTCAGCAGTTTTCTGACAACCTCCTGCCTGCTACATACAGTCTGGGCCCAAGACATCACCCCCACAGTAGGTTCAGGAAATATAATAAAAAAAACAATTGCCACTGTCCATGAGGGGCGGCCCACTATATCAGAGCTACACCTTTCAAACCACTGGCCTCTGGGACAACTCAAGACTCCTAAACCACCAGTGTCCCTTTTTAAATAATATAGCCACTAACCCAATCATTCCACCAACTCATCTGACTACTTCTAAATTTATTGCTACCTGCAGGTCACTAGAGGCACTATACACAGTCCCAGATACCGCTTAATTCTCTGTTCTTACTCTGCATTTTTATTCCATCTCTAGTTCCTTACTTTGCCTAGTTGCCTTTCCCGAAACTCCTCTGCTTTACCCCTGTATACATACCATATTTGCTCTCACTCTTGCCACTACTTCCCATACTGATCTATTTTCCCTTATTTCTACAAGTCTGGCCAAATACCAATCAGATAAGTATCTTGCTTAATTCTAACAATCTAACCTCTAGCACCCCCAACCCTTTGTGTCCTTCAACTCTGTTCTTCACTTTCAAATTCCTACCGGAATCACGCCCAGAACCAGGACACCCCAACTCCTGGGACTCCCCCTACTCCTGATGGAACAGGTGGGGTCCTAATTATTTAACTGCACTTAGAATCATAGGAACCTGGTGACAGAAGGACCATTTGACCAGTCAGCTCACCCTGACCCCACCCCAAATCATCTTAGTCAAGAGACACCCACTCTGCCCTGGTCAGCTCCCAGTTCATCCCATGCCCCTTGAATCCTTTCACCATTTTTGGCGACACCACCTCTTCTGGTGCAGCGTCAATTCCTGACTCCACCACCTTCTCTGCTGTGTGATGTAATGCCCCCTATTGCCTAAACCTTCCTTCTTCTAATCATAGTTTATGATCCCTAGTTCTAGCACTTATTTTCCTTGCAACAAGCTTCCCACTCTCACCTTAATAGCCTACAAGGTACAATCAGATTTCCCCCCACCTCTCCCCATAGGGCTGCCTATGCATAGCTGCACCATCTTGGTTGCTCTTGTCTGAACCCCTTCCAATCTGTCTTATATCCTTGTGTGATGAGGCCTCCAGAACTAAACCCCTATTCAGGTGACCTCACCATGGATTAAAGCATCAGCACCTCCCTTTTCTGTTTTATACCCCTCCGTATGCACACCAGCATTCTATTCCTTTTGCCCACCACCAGGCTAAACTGGTTCTCTGCCTTAGGTTATCTGAAATTATAATCCCAAGATCTCTGTCCTGCTGAGTTTCCTTACCACCTCCTGCCTAGCAACAGCCGGCATTTCTAGTAGCGTTTCCGAACAGCCTCCTGCCTTGCTGCATACAGTCTGGGCCCAAGGACATCACCCCCATTAGGTTCAGGAAATATAATATAAAAAATGGGTACCACTGTCTCCATGAGGGAGTGGCCCGTTATATCACAGAGCTACCTTTCAAACCACTGACACTCCTGGGACAACTCAGACTCCTGAACCACCAGTGTCCTTTTAAATAATATAGGGGCCACTAGCCCAAATGCATTCCCACCAACTCATCTGGACTACTTCAAATTTATTGGCTACCCTGCAGGTCACCTAGAGGCACTAAGGGGGTTGTCGAGTCCCAGATACCGTTTAATTCTCTGTTCTTAGCTGTCTGCATTTTATTCCATCTCTAGTTTCCTTTACTTTGGCCTGGTTTGTCTTTTCCTCTGAGCTCCTCTTCCTTTACTCCTGTGCTATATACCATATTTGTATCTCTACTCTTTACTACTATAACTTCCCCATACTGTCTCATTTTCCTTTATTTCTACAGGTCTGGCCAAATATACCAATCAGATAAGTATCTTTGCTTAATTCTAACACTCTAATCTCTCTCCTCTAGCACTTCCAACCTTTGTGTCCTTCAACCTTCTCTGTTCTTCCTTTCCAGGTCCCTACCAGGATCCCTACCAGGACACCCCAACTCTGGACTCCCCTACTCTGATGGAACAGAGTGGGGTCTAGTGTTTAACTGCCTTAGAGTCCTTGGGAACCTGGTGACAGAAAGGACCATTTTGACCAGTCGAGTCTCGCCTTACCCCCACCCCAATCATCATCTTTGTCAAGAGACACCCACTCTGCCCCTGGTCAGCCCTGGTGTCTATCCTTTTATGAATCCTTTCTGCCATTTTGCACCCTACCTCTTCTGGTAGTCAATTCTGGACTCCACCACCTTCTCAGTAATGCCCCTCTCACGGCTGCCCCTAAACCTTCCTTCTTCTAATCGTTTGTCAGTCCCTAGTTCTAGCACTTATTTTCCTTGCAAATAAGCTTCCCACTCTCACCTTACTAGTCTCCAGCGGGTACAGATCAGATTTCCTCCACCTCTCCTCAGTAGGGCTGTTTATACAGCGCGCAAAATTATCTTGGTTGCTTGTCTGAACCCTTTCAATCCTGTCTTATATCCTTGTGTAGGTGAGGCCTCGGGAACTAAACCCCATATTCCAGGTGAGGAGCCTCACCATGGTTTTAAAAGGCGCATCAGCACCTCCTTTTTCTGTTTATACCCTCCGTATACACAACATTCTATTCACTTTTGCCCACCACTGTGCTGCACTGGTTCTCTGCCTTAAGGTTATCTGAAATTATAATCCCAAGATCTCTGTCCTGCTGAGTTTCCTTACCCACCCCCCGATAAAAATATGGTTTTATAAGTTGTACACCGTAACTGCATTACTGTACACTTTTGGCTAAATTTCAGCTGCAAGTTTCTGACCACCTCTAATCTTTTAGGCCTCCCTCATCTGCTCCACCTCCCCTACCAGGGTGTCTACCCTATTGCAGATCTTCGTATCATCTACAAATAGGCACACCTTCCCCTGCAGTTCCTCCGCTATATCTAACATACTAAAAGCCAGCAGAATAGGCCGGATGGTCTGTTGTGTCTGCTCGGTAGCCAGCCTCCTAATGGGTTCTTTCTTTCTTTCCCACCCAGCCCCAGAGAGGGTCATCCTCTTTTTCAGTTTACCCTTGAACCAGTCCCACCCCACTCCGTCTTCAAGCCCTCCACTGTGCCCTCCTCCACCAGACTCCTGGACAGTGCATTCCAGGGCTCCACCACCCTGTCAATGAAGTAAGGTCTCCTGCATCCCCCCCCTGTAATTTCCCTCCTCTAGCTTCCCTCATGTCACCTGGTTGTTTCCACCTTCTTTAATCTTGAACATCTCTTTGGCACCGCCCTGTTTTATTCCTTTTACATTTGAGACCCTATCATGTCCCCATCTCTCCTCTCCTCCAGTGAGTACAGCCCAAGCTTTCGGCCAACTTTCCTCATAGGGCCCTTCCTCCCATGCTCTGTGAAGCATCCTGGTTTGCCCTCCTCTGGACACTCTCCAGCAGTGTTGCGTCATCCTTGTGGGAGTCTCCAGAACTGCATGCAGTACTCGAGATGTGGTCTGACCAAGGTATTACACAGAGGGAGGATCACCTCCCTCTTCCTGGACGTAATCCCCCTGGCTATGCAGTATCCGGTTTGCTTTGGCCACAGTTCTTCTGCAGTTTTTAGTGTTATTCATTTTGATGTTTACCACCACCCCAGATCCCTCTCACTCGTTGTGGCTTGCAGTATGACACCCCCGAGTGTATACATGACCCGGGTTTCTGACCCTCGGATGCAGCACCCAACATTTCCCTGCATTAAACCTCAGTCCCCACCTCCTTGACCACCCCTCCAAGGTATCCAGGTCCCTCTGGACTGTCTCTCTCGCTTCGTCCCCGTCCGCCAATGCTCCCAGTTTTAAGTAATCCGCAAAGAGTCTCATCCTACTCTTAACTGCCCTCCCTATATCGAAGACATAGGCATTGAACAGGAGTGGTCCCAGTACCGAACCTTGGGGGACCCCACTGGTGACCATCGTGGAGGAGGAGACTACCCACTACTACCCTCTGTATTCACCCTGTTAGTGATTTTCTATCATCTGAGCAACTGTCCTCTCACCCACCCCCCAATCTGGAGCAACTGTCCTCCTGTACCCCCCAGCTTTAGCAGCCCATTTAGGGTAATCAATCAAATGCCTTACTGAAATCCAGGTATAGGACATCCTCCAGTCTATGCCGGTCCGGGTCCCATAGTCATAAAATCTATGGGTTGGTGCTTTCTGATCTCCCAGGATGAGACCATGATTTTGTCATCCAGTTGCCCCAACCTTTCCAGCTGCCCTCCTGAGCCTGTCCTGACTAATGCCCTCCATTACTTTGCCCACCACAGACATTAGGCTGTCAGGCTTTATAATTCCCCATCTCCTCTCTAGGCTCCCCCCCATTTGTGGATAGGCACCACATGAGCCACCCTCCAGTCTTGAAGCACCCATCCTGTCAGCAGAGAGGTGTTAGAGTGCTGCCAGTGATGCTGCTAGCTCATCGGCCAATTCCTTCATAACCCTCGGATGCAGCCAATCTGGCCTCAGTGCCTTATCAGTTTTTAGTGTCCGAAGGGCCTCCTTCACCCTTTCCACTGTGATTTCTCCTTTCCTCCCAGGCCCCCCATTTAACCACCCATCCCCTTCTAGACTTGGCCCAGCCTGTACCCCAACTTCTTTCAGTCCTCTCAACTCCATCTGACCTCTTGACTCTGCTGGCTCCCCTTCCTTCCCATTGGGCTGGAGGGATCCCCTACCTCCCTCCGTAAATATCAAGGCAAAGTACTCATTTAGCACCTCTGCCTGATTTCCCCTGCCTTCTGAGTCCATCCCTCCTCAGTCCTAATCATGCTGATCTGTGCCTCCCTTTTCTCTTCTCCCTTGTGTATCTATAGAATCCCTTTTCCCCCCTCCGGATATATCTAGCCAGGTTTTGCTCCCTCCTCACCTTGGCTCCCCTCACCACTGTGGTGACCCTTCCAGCCATCAACTCATACCCCTCTCCCTATCCCCCCCAGAGCACTTTACATGCATAGCGGAAGCCTTTTATCCTTCACTGCCTCCCTGCACATCCTCAATATCCACCAACACGTGGCTTGTTGGCTCTACCATGCTTACCTTACCTTTGTACAGAGTCGGTGCAGTCTCCCTGCACCTTAACTTAATGGCCTGCCACAAGCTGCCATGCATCCATGTCGGCCTAATCTGACCAAGCTCCCCTGTAGAATCCTGCCAATGCCCACAGAAGTCCTTTCCTTGAGTCCACTACTACTGTATTAGAATGGTTATCCCCCCCCAGACACAGCAGAAACCAGACTGTAGTGTGATCACCACCTGCCAGAGGGCTGCACACTTCCAGGCCCTTTATCTGGTCACTGTCTGCTAGGACACAATCCAGTATCCCCTTCTCCCTAGTAGGTTCCCCATCTGCTGGACCAGGAAGGCATATTGGAACATATCCATCAGTCTCTGTTCCCTGGCCACAGAGGATGCTATAGTGTCCCAGTCTGTTCCCAGCATATTAAGGTCACCGATGATCACCACCATACCCTTTCCACGGTCACAGTGCCCCTTGATGTTCTCAACTGGTTTGTCCTCCAAGGCCTCTTCCATCGTTGGGTTCTGTACCACCCCTATTTTCAGTCTGCCTCCCCTCTTTTGTAGGGTTGCCCAGATCTCTCCACCTCCCCTCGGCCTCCTCCTCCCACTAACACTCCTGTCATTTTGACTATCAGCTCACACCCCTCCTCTTCCCTGTCCTCTGTCCTTCCTAGACTATTTTGTAGCCCACCAAATTTAGGTCCCAGTCATTTTCTGAGTGGCCCATGTCTCAGTAATTGCTGCCGCATCCACTGATCCCTCAACCAGCATCACCTGGAGCTTGGGCATTTTGTTGCCCATGCTCTCAGCGTTGATCAGGCTGCCCTCCATCCTGACCGCTCTCCCTTCTCCAGTCATCTCGACTTGAGCAGTCCCTATGACGCCCTTTCTTGCACAGCTCTGGATGGTTTAGATCGCAGTTACCTGCCTTAATTTCATGCCCTGGACCTGGACCCTCAGCGGCCTCCTGGAGCCTACTCTTTACTTAACCCCCTTTATAAGTTTAACCCACCTCTTGACTATGAATCCAGCAAGATTTAGTTTCAGGATCTCCCTTCCCTCCAAGTTGAGGTGTAGCTCATCCCTGGCATATAGCCCCTTGTCCTCCCATGTATCCCCCAGTACCTCACCAGCCCTGCCCTCTGCCCTGCACCAGTCCCTGAGCCACTGGTTCACCTGTAAGTTTATGTTTGGTCTCCTGACTTTCCCTAGGTACCTAGCAGAATCTCAAAGAAGGAGTTCGCTTTCTGTAATGGTAAACCCTCTCAAGTTCCTCGAATCTTGCCTGGATTTCTAGTTCACTGTTCCCCTAAGTCATTTGTTCCCAGATGTTTTTGTCTGGGGTTCCCGTATTCAATGCTGTCGAGTATAGCTGGAATTTGGCCTTTGTGTACGGCTAGGCCTGGGATACATTTAGCCTGACTGGCTATGTTTTTCCTCCTCCCGCCTCTCCTACTGGATGCCCCAGGTCATGGAGTCACCCAGCAGGATCACCTTCTCCCCTCCCACACTTTACTGGCCTGTTTGATTCCGTCCAGGCTCTTCCTTCTGTCATCAACCCCAGCTTACTTCTCTTGTACCCCTCAGCCTGGGGTCACAAGCCTGTAAGCTCTCTACCATGCTCATTCTTCACCTGTAGCTCCCAGCTTTGCTCCTTGCCCACCCAACCTCCTGGGTGGCACAGATTACCCCCACCCAGATCTCCGTGGATTCTTTCTGGGCTGGTATCCTCAGATCCCCACCCAGGCTCCTTCTACTGCTTCCTCCTTGCCTCCCCAAGTTCTGCATCCTTCACCCCATCTGCTGTGTTTCTCCTACACCCTCTCCCCCCCACCTCATCTGATTTCTCGCCCTGAGGGTGGCCTATCTAGAGTATTCCTTATCCTTGGTTGACTTCCTAACTGGATGCTTGCCCAACCCTAGTCCTCCCTCACTCTTACCTGGCCACTCTGCCTCCCCTCTCCCCACCTCCCTCCCCACCTAGGCTAATGTCTCTTCCCCCTCCCTTCTGTGGCTCTTCCTCTCTCTCTCTGCCCCATCTCCCAGCTTACTGACCAAACCCTCTCTGTCTGCCTTCTCCTCCTCCTGCCAGCCTCTCCACCTCATCTCCCGTATATAGCAAGGCGAATAGATTAGTAAGTGTGATGCTTGCCCCTGACCTGCTTTCTCCTGTCCCCCCTCCTTCTGGTCAGCCACCTCCCTACGAAGTGATTTCCGTACATTGCTTGTTTTGTGCCCCACTCCTCCTGAGTAACCACATGATCCTTGTCCACCTGTTCCCTGGGTTATGCCATATTGGCCTCGTCTACTCTCATGAGGTCCTTTCCACACCTTTCCTCTCCACCCCTCCAGCCTTCCAGCTGCCTTCTGATCCCCTCTACTTCCTCCCTAAGACCTGCCAACTGAAAACACAGGGGGCACCCTCTGAACCTCCTTGCCCAATTTAATATTATTGCCACCCCCACATCTGTACACCCAATCATTTCCACCAAGGTGCCCGGCTTTGGCCACCCCAAGTCTCACCCTCATTTTAGGTGAGCAGTGCAGACCTCTAACAGAAATAATTCAGTCGTGTTGCACTAAAACCCAAGCAGTTTGCCCTCTGATTACAGCAATTTTCCCTCTTTCTTGACAGTAGCCAGTTTTCTAGCTCTAGCAATAGACGGTTCACAAGCAAAATTAGCCCATCACAACACTAGCCAGCTCAGAGGCCCTAGCAGTAATCGATTCACACACAGTTTGCCTACTCCCTCAGATGTAGTTGGCATACACAGTCATTTATACAGTCTGCTTTATTATGCCCATTCCTGGTAGTAGTCAGTGTTGCCCAAGCAGCAGTGTACAGGATCCTTTTCCCCCAATCAATAACAATCCAGCTTCCTAGTGTTCCAGTTCACCCAGTCTCGACTTGCCCTCCTCCAAGGCTCCACCCTCACCGACCATTTAATAGAGGTTGGGGCCAGGGTAGGTGGTGTGGAACAAAGAACAGTTCTCCCCTGATTGCGACTGGACTATTTGCCTTTTATGGCCCAGTCACACAGTCAGTTGTCTTCGCGCCTCTATTCACTGATTGGCCACTCCTTCCTGAGTCGCCGGTTAAGTAGTTGTGGCCGATGGACCCGGTATGCATGGCCTGTCCCACCAACAAGAGCTTCCTTGTAGAGCAATGTGATCCCATCCTCTCCCACATCTGATGCAGCCCCAGAATGCCTGCCCAGACCACTTCCAGCGACAAGCCCCGGTCTGGAAAGAACAGCTCTCCTCCCCTGATTGGAACTGGGCTAATCATTGCTATAGATATTAAGAAAGGATGGGTCCAGCACCAACCCCTGGGGTACACCATTGCCACCCTGGAATGCACCCCATTTGCCTTACCACCACCCTCTGGTTTCAGTCTTTGAACCAGTTCTCCACCTACCTTGTTATTTTCTGTTCCACCCCTAAGCCTTCCAGCTCACAGCCTTCTATGTGGCAAAGTGTCAAAGGCATTGCTCAAATCTGGGTAGGCCACATCCTCCTCCATCCACCTTCCTTGTTACTCAGTCAAAAAACTCAGTTAAGTTTGTCGAGCACAACCTGTCTCCCATAAAACCAAACTGCCTTGGGTCCTGGAGGCAGTATAGCACATTGGGTGAAGGCTCTGAGCTACAGATCTGGAGACCTGGATTTGAATCCAACAGCCGTCTAAGTGCATACTGTGTGATTCTGAGCAAGTTAGTTAACTTCCTTGTGCTCCAGGTTGCATCTGGAAACAAGCCTCAAGCTTAGTGCTACTCCTGGTTAAACAATGTTCCCTTCCCCACTTCCCCTATAGACCATTGACAACCAGGTGCTCCACTATTCTTTCCTTCAGCGGTATTTCCATTACTTTTCCCACTGTTGTGGTCAGGCTGACCAGTATGTAGTTTCTGCATCCTCCCTGTTAACACTTTTGTATAGTGGGACCACATCAGCCCTTCTCCAATCCCTGGGCATGTCACTAGTTTACAAAGATAGGGTGAACAGGGTAGTCGGAAGCCCTACTAACACCTCCCTTAGCTCCCTCACTGTCCAGGGATGCATCTCTCTGTCCCATAGCCTTATTGCTGCTGATGACTGGTTTTGCTGGATTCTGCACTGACAGCTTCATTTGCAGCAGATCCTGGAGTCCTTTGCGGTGGGAGATTGTCCTACAGTGCATGTAAAGAGTTTATATAGGCTCTCATCTTTGGTTTACTGGCCCCACTGAACTTCCTGGGCTAAGTTCTGTCACGGACTGACTTATCCTCTGGAGAAGAGCAGAAGTGGAAAACATCTGATCAGACATTATGAAGGCTCAAATGTGCACTGCAGGCTATTGGAACTTCTATTGCTTGTTGCCAGCTGAAGGGAGTTCTGGGACTGGTTGTGTCTGTGTATATCTGCCTAGAGATGGTCACAGTTGGCCTGCTGCGGTGTGCAATGGATGGTAGTTGGAAATTCCAAATCGGTTGGGGGGGGGACTTAGAGGAAGGATTAGGAAGTACTTCTTCACTGAGAGGGTGGTGGACAACTGGAATTGGCTGCTGAGGGAAATGGAGGGAGGGTTCACGAGGGCATGGGATGAGCACAGAGGGCAACTGGCACGGGGGGGGGACTACAGAAAAGGCCTAGTGGATATCTAGGCAAACTGGGCAGACTAGGTGGGCTTGCGGTCCCTTTCTGCCATCACATACCTGTGTTCCTATGTATTCTACAGGCAGATTGGGAAAAGGGAGGGGGAATCCACTACACCACCAGGGAAGCATTCATTGTGCCTTGAATATCTGTTCCTTGGTGTCTTTATCCTACCCTGTGTTGGTTGATGTGTGGAGCAACATGACGACCTACCCCCCCAAAAAGATCAGTTCTAGGGGCACGGACAAGGAGTCCTCTTCCCTCCCCCAACCATGACATCCCCTGAGTGACCGAGTCCATTCTAAAAGCCAGGTTGATGGTGTGGTACAGGTCTGGTATCTCCCCCAACCCACTTTTTTTTTTTAACCTCTACAGAGCCTTCCCAACTGACCCAGCTGATCAGTATTTTTATTTTTCATACTGACCCATTTTCCCTTTTATATCTAGAGGTCTGACAGGACATTGACTGGGAGTAGGAGGACCCTGACCATATGTATCAGATAAGTATTGTTTTTTTGTTTACCCTACATTGTTTGTCATATAATAGTTCATAACGAGCTGCAGATCCTTTGTGAGCCTATTGCTGTTCTTGTTTTACAGGTACGAATGGCTGCTCTGGGAGACACTGGGTTGGAGCTGTACCTTGTGCTTTAAAAAGGAGGCTATGGGCTTGGGAGTATGGGATGGGCATCAAGGTTGGGAACTCCAGAGAACACCACACAACCAATTTGCCAAGACTCGTGAGGCTCAAACCCTGTTTTTCATTTTCTTGCTTTGTGTGCTTTGCATTCTAATGCCTGCATTAATGTAGTGTTTTTGTTTTGCAACAAGTACTGTCTATATGTGTGTGTGTGTGTGTGTGTGTGTGTGTGTGTGTAATAACCCACTGTAGGGTGTGCGGTCACGCTCTGATATACACATCTTGGTGTGTGTTGTTGCACATGAGGCTGCATGCCGAGTGCATCAACCACCCAAGCCGTGTGTATATCACTGCGCTTCCACACACCACACAGTGGGTTATCTATCTTATAAAATGGCAAAATTGTTTTGGAGGGGAGTAAAAGTGCAGGTGTGTGGTTGCACTACGATATACGCACAGTCACCTAATGGTGTTTGTCCAATGCGATTGATAATCCCATTATATATATATAGAGAGAGAGATACACACAGACATGCACACACACACATACACATACACATATACATACACACACTTCACTTTAACAGCCCCTTGATACTGAAAATAATTTTCCACACCGTGCATGTGCTCCCAGTCCGAAGAGGCTCTCTTCTCCTTTTGAAGATAAACCTGGAAATACTGGTGAGGACCTGCATATCAGGGAGGTTCCCATACCATTTTCTGCAAACCAGAAAGATTGTTGGTCATTCCTTTAACTAAATGTCCACCCCCTTCCTTGTGACTTGGAGTCAAACATGGGGTAACAGACTTTAGTACCTCCTATAGACATAGCCCCCAAGATTTCCATCTTCTTTGGAATTCACAGATGACTTTCTCACTCAGGAACCCTTAAGCAAAGCTTCCTCTGCTGAGGTTGCAGATACTTGCAGATGAATACTGTTTAGTTTTTGTTGAATTTTATGTGACGCCATCTTTAATGCAGCCTAATACACTAAAACAGAACTACAACACTGTTGACAGGAGTGCTACCAAAATCACACTGCACACTGAAGTGCACTACAGGTGTTGTTGTAGTGCTAATTAACATAATTCGCACACACTGAAAAAGCAATGCAACACTGCTTCAGGCAGTGTTGAAAACACTGCTAATTGCAGCACTTTTGCAGTGTGATTACAGTGCTAATTAACATAATTCGCACACACTGAAAAAGCAATGCAAGCAGTACTTTCGCAGTGTGATTACAGTGCTAATTAACATAATTCGCACACACTGAAAAAGCAGTGCAACACTGCTAATGGCAGTACTTTTGCAGTGTGATTACAGTGCTAATTAACATAATTTGCACACACTGAAAAAGCAGTGTAACACTGCTAATGGCAGTACTTTTGCAGTGTGATTACAGTGCTAATTAACATAATTCGCACACACTGAAAAAGCAGTGCAAAACTGTTTCAGGCAGTGTTGATGACAAAACACTGCTAATTGCAGTACTTTTGCAGTGTGATTACAGTGCTAATTAACATAATTCGCACACACAGTATCAGCACTGCATGTACACCAAAAGAGACCTGAAGATGCACTGATTAAACACTGATGGACTGCATTATGAAATGAAGTGTGCAGGAAGTGTACACTGCTACTGTAACACTGAAATAACACCATATAGTGACTGTTTGAACACTTCACTTCCCTCTGGGTAGTCAAATAGAATGTGACTAACCAGACTGTAGCTTTATAGTTTTATATGTCAATAAACACACTATTAATGTTACAGAGTGTGCTGCTGTGTGGGGAAGGGAGGACAGCCATCCCAGCATTTAGAGCTAGGCTGCTTGTGACATAGAAGGGCTATCAGAGTTGGAGGGTCAGTTAAATACAGTTGATGAATGTAGGTTTTCAGACTATAATACAGGTCAGCTGCATTGGTCCACTGAAAACAAGTCAAAGCAACAATCACAGTTTCAACCTCTCTGCAGGTTACTGGTTATCCGCAGGTTACTGGTTATCTGCAGGTTACTGGTTATCTGAAAGCTTTTCATAGCTTACAGAAGAGCCTCCAGTGGTCCATGTGCAGGGTTCTGTTGTCATGAATACATAAGGGTCTCAATGTTATCCACCACTACGGTGGGTGAAATGATGAACCATTGTTATACTGTAAATAACATTTGTATATTTATTAATCATCATAGATTCAGGTCCAGGAACATCACAACACTTTATAAGACAGGAACAAATGACTTGCAGCACATGTTGGTTTTAAAAATGTATGACCCAAAGCTGTCATTTGTATAGTCTGCCCCACCCTCTTGTACACTCCACATAGGACTGCTCCAGGTGTAAATGGAGGGGGTTTGAATTCTAAAAACAGAGGGAGGGAGGAGTGTGCTAGGAAGAGAAGAGTGAGTGCTGTGTGGCAAGTGCCATGGAGCCCCTAGGGTCAGCATTTTATTCCTGCATGCTGAGCTCCAAGCCACCCAGACCTGAAGTAGTGGAGGCTACCTGAAAGAGCATCTATTTGGGAGTTAGGGTCACCCATGTGGGTGTCCTCCATATAACACCATCAAAAGGTGATGCTAAATTAGATGTTTTAGTTGCTGTCATGTCAGGATCCTGCCTGAGCCACCTACGATTTTTGTTATGGGCCTGCCAGGTCCCAGGGAAAGGGAGGGTAAGGGGATGGCAGTAGGTGGGGATAAAGGGGAAGAGTCCTTAGTGCACCCCTTATTTGAGGATGAGGCCCCTGTAAGTCTCTCTCATGCTCTATGTCACCCGAGAGACAGAGAAAAATAGGGAGCAGGTCCCCTCCTGTGCCAAGACATACAGTATGCTCAGTACTTCTGTGCTGCCTATAGGAGGCCAGTGAAGACAGCAAGGGAACAGATGAGTGCCACTGAAAGGGTGTTCATTTTGCAGAAGACGAACTTAAACAGAATCAGATTTCCGAAGTGCCAGTCCCCCCTCCCATGCAGGCACTGTCTGGGAGATATTAACTGCACGCTGTGCCACATCTGCTCTCAGCAGGAAGCAGTGATTCTGTACCATCCCCCTGAATAAAGCCAAAGCTACTTAGTTTGAATGTTTTTTGTGAACAATTTCTTTTTTTTTTGTTAGAGAAAAACTGCTTGTGCTGGTGCCCCACTGCCCCTGTACGTGTCATTGTCACAGAATTACAGGATAAACCTTGAACAGCCTCTCATATAGCTGAGGGCCCCATAATACCAAGACCCCTGTGGCCAGTCACAGTACACAGAGATCATTACAGATGACCATATGGACTTGCTATTGACAAGTGAAAGTTCTAAAAATTTGAATTGATTATGTGCAGGTCTGCTATTAACATGAAAAATTAATTAAACAAAACTTTACATTTCCAGCAGATACATGAATGGAGTTAACTGGTGACAGGAAAACAGATCTAATTGACAATATGTGAGGGTGTAGGTATCCTGATTCTCCAAATTATTGTTAACATTCATGCAATGCTCTCTGTAGGAATTTTCAGATAAATACAAGTCATTCTTGTTACTAAAGGCTCTTGTTTTACTGAATTGTGCTTTCCATGTTTCAACTGTCATATGCTGCCATATATGAGGTCCCTTCCCCTCCTGTATCAAGGATGTGTACCACAGGGAACTCTGCTCTACTTTGCCACTAGGTGGCAGTCTTGCACTGCTATGTTGCACCCCATACAAAGCACATCATTATTGTCTGAATCTAAATGACGGAATGTATTTCAACAGTATTGTGTTATACTGCATTCCAGCATAAAAGGACCTTCTTAATCCAGCAGTCTTTGGTTGCTTTTTTTTACTATTTAAATCTTGTAAAGCATTTGGGATGCAACATGTATTCAAGATGCCAACCAAAATAAAGATTGTGTAGTATTGTACTACAGTTGTACTGTTGCATTTTGCCTCAGCACCCACGTGAACAAAGCCTAAGGCTTGCGTGTTCCACTGAGGTTATACATTTTAAATCAATCAATAAATAAATACATTAAAAAAATATCTAGCCACATGCCTCAGGTTAGAGAATGTCAAGTGGAAGATGAAGGGCTGAGGAAGTGATTCCCAGCGCAGAAATGTCCAAAGATACATAGATATATAGTAGTTGTCGGCAGATAAGAACCTCTTGGCCCACCTTGTCTGCCCTATAATCCCTACCTTTTATGAGGCCCGATACACAGACTGAAGTCTGGAGCACCCACACCCCTTGCTTCCAGGATATTGTTGTGTATGTCTCACTCATTCTTAAATCCTGTGACTATTTGAGCCCCCACCACCTCTTCTGGGAGGCTATTCAAAACATCCACCACCCTCTCTGTGAAAAAATACTTTCTCACATCACCCTATGGCCATATGGTCAGGCACCTTCTTCTTTCCACAGCCAGCATCAGGCAAAACCCACTCCACAGGGTTTTCCCCATGCCCATCAAGCAATTGTTCTTTGTTTTCTCCTCTGCTAGCTGTTCGTACACCCAGCTTTCCAAAGCAGGAAACAGCAGGGGTTTTATGCACTGTGATGTCGCACTTCCTCTGCTCCCTCACACTAAAAGCAGGGTGCTGTATGCATATTTTAGCAGCTGCTGCAATTTTTTTTAGAGCCTCATCAATTTGAAAAGAAGTGCTTCTGTTCAGTAATAAATATTTGAATACCTTGGGTTGAAAGCATAAGTGGGCTAGAGTTTTGTAAAAAATAAAAGCAGAAACAAAGAGCATCATAGCAGCAGTAACCACAGCAGCTGCAAAGAGGGAACAGTGATCTCACTAGAACTCTTGCTAAAAAACATGTATCAAAGCTTTATAAAAGGAATCAGTGCTTCACTAAATCACTCGAGGCTTCCTTTCCAAATTGTTTCTTCATGGTCATCCTCCGGCCCAACCGAGCACTGTTTTGGCCCCCTTTAATATTTTCTGGGAATTTTGCTATTTATGTATGGCAGTTCATACTGACCCAAATGGCTTGTATAGGAATTTCTGGGGTACATTTCAATGAACTGCAGCCATGCCAGTGTAGGCATTAAATCTGGAACAGATCCAGCCCCACTCAGAATATTTTACTCCTGATCTTGTTTCTTTAGGCTTCACAGCACTGAAAACTGTAGGCATTCACATTTCTACTACAGTTGTGTGAACACTAACAATATACACTCAGGGTCCGATTACAGAATTTCTCATCAACACCCTCACATACAGTAAGTACTGAATGTTTCTTTATCAGGAGTGCCATCTGTCAATTTGTTAACTTAAGCCATTGGGATCCATTAGGATATTTATGCTCCACTGTCAATATTATCCATTAGCTCTGAAGCAATAATTTCTGTAATCCTTTCTGTTTCTGTCTGTATGAGTCATGTACGTGTCCTGTGTTTTGTGCCTTACTCCATGCATTTGTTGCCAATCCTCAAAAAGTGCTTTCCTGTTATCAGGTACCTTCAAACGAGGTTTGCTGTGTTCCCTGTGGAATCTGAAAATGTGCCGAGAAATCGGATGCAGCTTACTATGCAGACAATGGCTGTTGTTAAGAATGCAGAACAGAACAAGGGACAGAAACATCATATAACTTTAACATAGTGCCCCAGGGCAGCTGAACACCATTACAAAATATACTAAGCAGTGGACCTGGTAAACTTGCCAGACTGAGGAGAATGATCCTTTTCATGTAAGTGAAAGAGATGATGGCTAGAGAAAATGGTTAAGAGAGATTTCAAATCAATTAGATGCTATGAAGAAGTCCATTACAGGGTGTGCAATTAAATGCTCCTTACATTGAGTAAAACTTATCAGTGCTAGTCCCAGTGGGCTTCAAGTACGGCACTATAATATAAAGACTAGTATCAAAGATTATTTGTTTTGTAATCTCATGGTTTATATTCTAATGGTTTACTTTTTAGGAATGCAGTGGGCAGAGCCCTGCGGACCTTTTGCTACTAGAAAAAAGGCCTCCTGCATTCCTTGCAAATGAACAACACACTTGAGTGACAAAAAAGTCACCTCAGCGTGCAACACTCCACGCTTACACTTTTTTAAAAATTTTTGGCGGCCTGTGACAGCTGAAATACATAACCCCCCCACCTGACCCTCCCTCTCAGCACTCACCACCCCACTACCCTCCAGAAATGTTACAGTGGCACTGGTGGGTACCCAATCCCCCAGTGCAGGAATCCTTCTCATCATTCCTCCCCAGTACCGCTCATACGCATTTATTTTTATTATTTTTGCTTTCCTCCCCACCCAACCCTCCTTTCGCACCCACCACATGACACCACACCTAGAAACATAACAGTGACACTGAGGTGCCCAATCCCGTGGTGTCACATTTGCCATCTTGGTCCAGGTTTTCTTTTTTTTTTTTTTTTTGTTTTAACCTGTAACAAGAACACCATCCATAGATGTCTTTTGCACATTTTAGACCCCCCCACCTGACCCTCCCATTCAGCACCACCCCACCCCAAAGCCCTTACTTACCCATTGGGGATCAAATGCTGTAATCCTCGCTGGACCATAGACACATCTTCACTCTTCAAAGTCAAAACTGCAAACTGAAGTCTTTGACAGCTTGAGAAGAACTCACTTTATTGAAGACTGCTCTCAAATCTTTCTCCGTTTTCAGTACTTTTTTCTGTATTTGTCTCCACGTTACTGTCCATTAAGTCCACAGTCTTTAAAATGGCATTGAAGTTTATATTGAGCTCCTTAAAAGCAGTAGGATACTTTTTGCAATTGCAAGTCTAGATTCAGGGGTGAGTTGTTTGTTTAGCCAAAATAGGAGACCCAGTTTCTGGTGGATAGTGCAAGTTGTTTGGTTCACTTGGGCCTTGTATGTGAAGCATTGGTTGAGTATTATCCAAAGGTATTTGACCAAATTCACTACCTCGATCTTACTCCCCACTGACGTGGTGATAGGGAGCAGGTGATTTCATTCAGTACCAAGATGTTTGGGGCCAAACAAGATAGCTTTGGTCTTTTTGACATTTAGCATCAGACTATTTGCCAGTAACCATTGTTCCAGGAATAGGAAGTCCTGGTTAAGCTGGGTGCTGAGTGCCAGGGGGTCTCCAGAGCTCTTATAGAGGATGGCGTCATCTGCGTATCGTAAGAGTTGGCTGCTCCCACAGTTGTTGCCGAGATCATTAATGAATATTGCAAATAGGAGTGGTCCTAAGATTGGGCCCTGCGGTACACCACTGAGATAGGTAGCTGAGTAGAAGAGAATCCTCTCCATCTGATGACTTGGGTTCTGTGAGATAGGTAGTGGGTGAACCACACTAATGAGTGTGCGTCAAGTCCAAGGTCTGTGAGCTTTTTGAGGAGTTGCTCATGACTATGAAAGTCAAAAGCCACGGTTAAGTCACTGGTTTACGTGATCAATCCTTGATAGCAGACCTAGTTGATCAAATTAAGGTATATCTGGAACATAACGATGGGGGTGAGGTCTCTCCCTGCATATTGTGGGATGCCTTGAAAGCTGTTTTGAGGGGCTGGCTGTTTTCTTTTGCATCAGCAAAGCATGAAGAAAGAGTGAAATTACTTCAGGATCTCTATTCAGCTCTTTGAAGTCTTCAAGAAAAGTTGATGAGGGGTGATAGGACGGTTCGCTTCCAGATACGTTAGGTACAGGAGGACATACAGAAATTCATAGATCAAAAAGCAGAATTAGCTTTGTATTATTTGCAACAGTGTTGTCATGTGGGGGGGCCCGGGGGGCTAGATATCTAGCCTGCCATCTTAGATCTTATCGGTCATCAGCCATGGTTTTAAAAATGAGAGACCCTGTTACAGGGAAGATCTCCCATAGGGCCGATGCAATCTTAAAGATATTCCGCTCTTATTATTCTTCCCTTTATACTGAAGAAGTCATTCCTCCAGCTGAAGGTAGGGTGTTGTCTTTTCTTTCTAGGGCAAAATTATCCACTTTGCTCCCTTCTCAGGTTGCTTCTTTGCAACAACCAGTTACTATGGACAAACTCCGGAGAGCAATAAAACAGGCAAAGGCTGGGAAAAGCCAGGGGATGGATGGTTTCCCTGCAGATTTTTATAAGACAGATCTATTGCAAAACCATCTTGCTCCCTTCCTTCTCAGGGCAATGTAAGCTGTACAAAACGGGAAACCATTGCCTCCTTCATGGAATTCTTTAATTATAATGGCTCTCTTAAAACCAAATAAGGACCCCATTCAGGTAGAGTCTTATAGACCTATATCAATGTTAAATTCAAATTATGAGTTTTTTACCTCGATATATGCAGCCAGACTTGAGGACCTTCTCCCGTCCTTGGTGGACCAGGATCAGATGCATTTTGTGTAAAAGTGGCAGGTAAAGGATAATGTTTGAAGAACACTTCTCTTGCTTTAGCATGTTACTAAGAGATCTATTCCCCTGGTCCTGCCCAACTTGGACCCGGAGAAGGCCTTTGATCATGTATCTTGGTTATTTTTGTGGACAAGTTTACAAAGTTATGGTTTTTCTCTTTCTTTTATTAACTTATTGAAAGCTCTTTATGTGAACTCATCCACATATGTATGGATTAATGGTCACCTCTCATCTTTATATATGTACCCGACAAGGTTGTCCCCTTTCCCCTCTTTTGTTTGCTCTTTATGTAGAGCCCCTGGTGGTATATATTCGAAAGTCAAGACATGTTGAAGGAATTTCTGTGGGGGGTAGGGAACATAAAATAGCCCTTTTTGCAGATTACATTTTATTAACTCTTACTAATCCGACCAATTCTCTGCAGGGGGTCACCAAAATCTTTGAAGAATTTGAGGTCCTAGCTGGATTTCATCTTAATAACCTAAAAACTGAGGTAATTGCATATCATTACTCTCCTCCAGGTATGATATGGCAACTTTTCTTTGTAAAATGGACCAGGTCTTCTATTAGGTATCTGGGGGTTGAGCTTCCTAACTCTTTAGTTTTGTTGGAAACATTGAATTTAGAACCCCTTACCTATTCTATGAAGGATAATCTCCAGTGCTGGACTTTTATGCACTTCATTGAAATTATCCATATGGTTGTTTTGCCTAAGGTTCTCTTTTTTTTTACAATATTTACCTATAATTCCATCTAGAGCATATTTCAAGGCTTGGAGCAGCTTATTTTGAACATTGTCTGGAACGGTAAGAAATCTAGGGCCAGATATTCAAAACTTTGTGCCAGGCAAAAACCGTTTGTGAAGGTTTAGCGTGGGATTAGCACGGGTTTGCTATATTCAAATGGCCAAATAGCGCACGCAAACTGCATTAGCGCCGGGCAAAATCATAATATATGCAAGGGGCAAACTGAAGGTGTGAGTACATGAATACAGGCTCAATGCTATATTCAGCGACTAGAGTTGCACAAAGTGGTTTTGTGTGACTTAGCGCGACACTTAGCGCAGTGCACATTACCGCGCAGGAGAAGGTAGTCTTAACTCTAGGCAATCAGCTTTGCATGACATTTTGGCTTTGCGCAGTGTTTGCGTGCTTTTGCATCACTTTGCGTGACCCTAACAAATAAATATGACACACAGACAAAACCACACATATAGGAAACGTGCTGCTCACTGATGGCATTGCAATGATGCCATCATCTGCCACCAGTCCCAGCCATGCCAGGCAGTAAGTGGTGACCCTGCCACCAGTGAACAGCATGGCAGTGTGACCATACAGCACACACCTGCAGACCACTCTTCTGTGGACACCAACAGATGCCAGCACACACATACAGCACTGTGGGCATGGAGAATGTTGAGGGAAGAGTGTACGGGTAGCCAGGCTGTGCCACAGACCAGGTGTGGCCACAAGGCTGGGACACATCACACAGTGCACATGGGCCAGTATTGGAAATACCCCAACACCAGTGTGCCTATCTGATAATATATGCCCCCCTCAGCCACATACCACATAGCTGTACAACTGCCACAGCACACAATGAGGGACATGTATATATCACTGTGAGCATCCCATGCCAGATGGGCAACATCTGTGGGTCACACAACAGCATAACAGTAATGTCCACTGTCAGTAAACACCTGCATGTTGGGCCTGTCAGTGTGTATAGTGCAGTCATCAGCATTGCCCTACACATCATAGGCAGTTTTGTGTCCACACACACTACTGGCCCCCTTGCTACTGTAGTGTCTGCTGTGTACTGTAGCATGACCTACAGTGTGACAGTTGCATGCAGCACCACCACCATCTGTGCCTATGCTGTGTTGTCCCCTGGGGTACAATATTCTATGCTATGCTATACTGTTTACATGTAGCCTACAGCTATCATCATGCACAGCCAGACTGACCAACAGGTGGAGCTGCATTTGGACCTGGCCAGCCCCTGCACTTCCAGACTGACCTACAGATGGAGCTGTGGAACCCTGCAGTAATGCTGGGCAAACTGCATGTAAATCAGGGCATGATGAGATGCTAATCTGGATGTTTGCCCAGAGACTACCTAAGCAGGCTCATTTGCTTGTCAGTTTTGAATATGGCAAAGTTTAGTGCCGAGCAAATGTGTTTGTACCGGGCTAACGGTTTAGCCCAGCGCTAAACCCGCGCAAATGTGTTAGGGCTGCGCAAACAGTTCGGGGAATATTATACACTTTTGAACACTGTACTTTCACATGCGCTGCTGCCTGCAGCTGTACTAGGTCCACACATTTGCTGGTACACACATTGGCCACATAGTTCACCTCTACCTACCGTCATGTCGCTGTACACTGTGTTGTTGTTGTGGTTTGCACTTCCTGGTTGCTATATTCAGATCTGTCTTATTCCAGGCTAAGTTTGCCCTGCACTCCCAGCCCAGTTTGCCTGGCCTCATTCCCATGCTATATTCAGAAGCTGTTTGCCCTGGGCTATTCCTTTTTAATATATCTTGCTTTGTGCTCTGGGCTAAGTTTGCCCACCAGGCTGTGCTACTTTAGCCCCAGGGCAAAGTTTTGAATATCTGGCCCCTAGAGAGCAGGCCTCAATTCTATTTCTTTCACCAGTGAGGGGAGGGTTGGGTCTCCCTAATTTCGAATTTTATGCTCATGCATCTCAACTTCGGATTTTATGTTGTTGGCTTAATATTTCCTACTTGGCCTACTGGATATTGAAATAGCTATAAATGATCTATATGATATCGACCAGGTATGTTTTGCCACTTCTAAGCTTCGGGTTCCTTTATCACATTTTTATGATTTTTCTAAGGGGGTATTAAAGGCAAGGCATAAATATCTTTGGTTACTCTCCAGTGGAGGCATTTCTTGTCACTGCCCTAAACCATGATGAGCAAAACCTATTTCGAACATTGGATGTATTGCTTTCAAGGTGGTCCAGGCTAGGCCTTAGTTATTATAATCAGCTCTTTGATTCCAAGGGTCGTCTCACATTTGCCTCTCTCCAAGCTCGATACAATTTACCTCATAGGGACCATTATAGATACTTGCAATTATGTTCATTTTTACAGACTTTGCCCTTCATTTCTTTATTCCCAGATAAGCTGGGCAACCCTGGGATTCAGTTATTTATAGCTGCTCAGCAAGGTGCTCACCAGGACCTCCTGATATCTGCTATGTATTCTGTTCTTAGGGAAACTAACCCTGATTCTTCCTGACTAATATAAATATGAAGTGGCTGCAAGAATTAGACATTTTGCTCTCTTGGGAAGAGTGGGAAAGGTCAGCACTTTTTAGCTTTTCCTTAGCAGTTTCTTCCTACTAATGGGGTTTTTCGTGGCAATGCCGGCCATGGTTTTTTAACTCCCATTTGGGTAGCAAAATATAAAGGCTTACAAGTAACAGGTTGCTGGCGTCAATGTGGTGAGCGTAGGGCCAATCAATCTCATATATTTTGGTTCTTTCCACCACTGGTATCCTTTTGGAGGGAGATCTCTTTAGCCCTCTCTGTCATGTATTTGGTGTAGATATTGCTCTTTTGTTTTTTTGTATATTTTATTTATTCTCCTCCATGGCCAGACATCCTTCCAGGGTGCTCTCTCGATGAGACTTCTACTCCCTGCCTGAACCTGATTCTCAGAGAGACTCCCCCAACTACCAAGGCAGTCCTAGCCTCCCAGATCACCTCCAGGACAGGTATGTTCTCCCCTAACAGCCTGTCTGTAATTAGAGAGGCCTTACCTGGGTGCCGGGTCAGGCCTGGAGTCATCCAAGGAGATGGGCCGGTGATGGGATATGAGTCCTGCCCCTGGAGCCCCCATCATCTCCATGATCCATGCCAGGGTTTTTTCTCTGTTTAGGTTCCCCTAGAAGTGCGGCATGCAATGATGTCTGCGCATGGCTGCCCTGCTGATGTCTGCAGCACTCTTCCCCCTTACGTTGGCTGGTGTGCCTGTGCTGCCCCCAATCTCCATCAGGGGTCACTAGGACACCAAGCGGCCCCAGAACCTCCCCAAGGGGGAGAGAGCTCTCCTCCGGGTGCTCCATCCTCTCCTTCCCTTGCTGACCCCTGGCTACCCGAGTTTGTTCCTGAACCTGGGTCGACGGCGTGGTGCAAGTTGTGGCATCCAACCTCAATCCTCAGCACCACCGGGCCAGCATAGATATTGCTCTTGATGCTAAAATTGTTTTGCTTCAAATTTTCCCATGGACCCTACAGCTTCCCAGAGGCCATAAGAAATTGTTATTGGCATTAATTATATGTGTGAAAAAGGCCTTGACTAAATTTTGGCTAAGGACACAGGTTCCTGATCAAAGCAACTGGTTTGAAATGATCAGTTTTCTCTATGGATTAGAGGAAAGCCACATATAGATATTTAGATAAGGAAGAGACCTCAGTTCTCTGAAGACTATGGATCAATTATCAGTTGATAGTTTCTCCTTCCTTTGTCCCGTGATGAGGTATGTTGGTTTGTTATTGATTCCAGTTCGGATGTGATAACATACTTTGATATAATAGGATTGTTTTTTTGGTTTACTCCTTGGTTAAATATTTGTCATCCACTATTTCTGTTCGATATAAGTATACAAATGGTCTTTGGTATAGTCATGATATTCCTAATGTTCAAAGACTGATATGCTTAGCTTACTGTATGATGTTCTAGCCTTGTAACCTCCCATCTATTGAAAACTCAATAAAGTTTAATTACAAAACAAAAAAAGCCTTGATTAATTCTGTGAAGATTGCCCTAGTGGGGGTACCATTGTCCAGCTCCTGTAGTTCACTACCAGTAAATCTGATCAATGCAGTGTCAGCTCCATGGTTGCGCCTGAACCTGTGCTGCTGAGCGGAAATACAGTGGTGCATTTCAAAGGTAGTCCCTTAACTGATTGTACACTAGTCTTTCTTGCACTTTGGCCAGAATATAGAGGAGCGAGATGGGCCTGTAGGTTTCTATTGGTTCCCTGGGACCACCTTTGTGGACAGGAACTACTATCGCCTCTTTCATTTTCCTGGGATTGACCCGGCCAAGAAAGTTTTGTTGACTAACACTGTGATTGGAGATGCTGTGGTGGGGGAAGCTGCTTTCAGTAGTCTAGGCTCCAGCTTGTTGGGGCCTGTGGAGCCACTCAATTTTATTTTTCTAAGCACAGCTAGTACCTTGTTCTTGGTAACTAGTCTGAGGTGAAATTTAGGGAGCAGGGGGCCAGATTCTTTAGGTCTAGAGGAGGGGAGAGGGGGCGGTTGGAGCCATTTTTGTATTCATCTAGGTTTGTGAAGTTTTGGTTGAAGGCACTGACAGCTGTCTGGGCGTCACTGAGTGTCCGGCCATCATGAGTGATCAGGCCATTTGTGGAGCAGGGACCTCCCTTGATAAGGGCATTTACCTGGGCCCAAAATTTCTTGTGATAAGCCAGATTGTGCTGTTGCATGTCTCTGACGTATTGAAGTTTAGCAGCCTTAGTGCATTTCTTACAGGAATTTCAGAGCTCCCTGAATCTGACCCAGTCTGCCTGCTGGCCAGACTTCTTATACTGACCCCAAGCTTTGTCTCTCTGCACCATTAGTTTCTTTAGATGTGGAGTTATCCACTTGTAGCACTGACCCTTGATCCTGAGATTCTTAACTAGGGTGTGTTTGTTGGTGATGGACAGAAAATTATTTACAAAGTACTCAAGAGCAGCATCCATGCTGGGGATTGAGCAGATAGGAGTCCAGTCAACTTCCTCGAGGGAGGCCTGGAAGGATTCAGATGAGAATTTTGAGAAGTCAGAAGCTGCAAACATTCTGGGAGGCACTTTATGGGAGCTATTTTTCCACGTGCAGAAGACAGTGGAGGGGTAACTAAGGGCATCTGAAAATATGCCTGCAGTTTTTATTTTGTCAGGATGGGACACAAGGACCCAGCCAAACAAGGAATGACTGCCAGTTATGCAGTTGTACTGTGCTGGTTCACTGATGACCAGGGTTATTAGAGCATCAAGGAGCTGCACTTTGTACCCTGGATCGGAGTCCAGGGACCAGTTGAGATTGTAATCTCCTAGGATAATTATCTCAAAGTGACTATGCTCTGCAAGCTTACTGGTGAGGGCTTCGAGGGCAGGCGCAGCTGCCCTGGGAGGTTGATATGTACAACCCACTGTGAGGGATTTTGTTTTACCAAGGGTCATAGTCACAAACAGTGATTCACAGTCATCACTGTCCAGGGAGGGGATGTTGGCTAGGGAGGTGTGTAGGGTAGCCCTAGTATAGATTAGGATATCCCCTCCTTTCTGAAGACTTCATATCAGGCAACCTCTATTTCATGTGACTGGATTTGAGGCTTCAGCCAAGCTTCTGACAATGCAAGGAGGTTAGGTTTGTATAGGTCTACCCAAGATTGCAGTTTGTGCATCTTGGGGCATGAACTGCATATATTCATGTGGACCATTTTTAGACCCTAGAGCCGGACCAATATGGGTCCACTAGGGAGCAAATTTTGTGGTTGACCGGCCGGGGGGGGGGGGGCAGGGCTAGGCTGGATATCTCCAGAGAGTAGCAATAAGGCTAGAGATAATAGTTTTAGTGCAAGGAACATGGTGCGAGAGGCTCTATGATGAATCTCGCCATAAAGGGCTGAGGCAGAAAGTAATTTATAGTACACCCACTTGTGGGTTAGCCCATGCAGTATGATCAGGGAATAGTTATACCTTGCTGGTGGGGCTGTAAAGTAAGGAGGTTGGGAGGAATCCTTCAGATGCTCTGGAGGTTCCTGGTTAACTATATGAAGGATCAGGTGGTCAGACCATTGGAAGAGCAGGATGTAGAGAAGAGCAGAGGTTGGGCCTTTTAGTACCATTGTTAGTGGTGGGACCATATGGTGGGCTCCCTGCTGGCTTTATACGTTAATTTCGCTGAAGTTCTCCAGCAAGCTGGGGGGGCAGCTGGGAGATGTGGTTGTTGAGTTCGCTGTAAGGACTCTTGTTGGCTATGCAGCCTAGTGGCCAAGGCTGCAGGCCAGGGCAGGGTCAATTTGCTCCAGCAGAAGCATGTACAGATATAGGTCTACCTTTGGGAAATCAGAATCAAATGGATGAGTAGTCCTCTGTCACAGGTGTGATCATGTGAAGGATTTACTAGTGGTAGTTCTTGGTGCTGACTGGAGTTTTGGAGATAACTGTCGAGGTTGAGGGAGCTGGCTGGGTATAGTAGGATGATGGGGCACCCTCTAGTGTGAGGCACTGATAAACTGCATATGGGAAAGTGAACTGATAAAAAAAAAAAAATTCCACCCCGGTGGGGTTTGAAAAACGGCACCAAGTACAGACCAAGAGTAACACAGTATCAGATTTGCAAGGGACCAGTTGTGGCAGGCTCTTCAGTCCCGTACCTGATTAAGCTTTGAGAGGGTGGCTGAGGCTCTGACTCCGTTTTCAATGGGAGGGCATGCGATCTGATTACCCTTGCTGATCGCTGTCTGAGAAAGAAAGGGAAGACAGAAATAAACAGCAGTTAAAATACACTGCAGGTAAGGTGGTGGTGGTGGTGGGGGGGTTGGGCTGTGAATTGGAGCTGGGAGAGGGAAAGGAATTAGTTTGGGGAATGGGCCACTAAAGTGGAGTAGGAAATCTGACTAAAGTGGATCTTAAACTCTGGCTAAAGGGCAACAGGGACTCTGGCAATCAGTGTACAGTGCCCAAAAATTGCCCAGAAAAGCCTGATTGGAGGGAGCACTTGGGAACAGGTTCAGACAGAGCAGCATGTGGGCATAGAAAGCAAAAAATACATAGAATGGGGAATTAATAGAAAGCCTAAAATACATAGAATGGGGAGTTAAAAGAAAGACAAAAATACATAGAATTGGGAATTAAATATGTATCAAATGCACAGCAGGTTGTATGAATACTGAATTAAGTAGCGCTGAGGAACGCAAAACATGCACATATATTCCAATATATTAAAGTACAGCTGTGGAACTAGCAGAAACAACAGTGGATGTTGGACACTAGGACATGCAAGTGAAAATTTTAATCAGTAACAGTCTGCCGACTGGAAATCCATTCCAGTGGAGTTTTAAAAATGCCGCCAAGTACAGACTTGAAGTAACAGAGTCCCGGAGTTGTAAGGAGAAAGTTGTGGCCGGCTGTTCAGTCCCGTGCCTGATTAAACTTTGAGAGGGTGGCTACAGTTCCGACTAATTTTGGGGGGTAGGCTTGCGGTCCGATTACCCTTACGTACTCCTTGGCTGGCAGGGTTGGCTGATTAAGCTTTGAGAGGGCTGACGCTGCTCTGATTCCAATTTTGGGGTCAGGCTTGCGGTCCGATTACCCTCGTGGACCCCTTGGCTGGCTGGGCTGGCTGCTTAAGCTTTGACAGAGTGGCCCCAGCTCCAAATCCAATATCAGGAGGAGGGCTTGTGGTTTGATTACCCTCGAAGACCCCTTGGCTGGCTGGGCTGGCTAATTAAGCTTTGATGAGGTGGCTGCAACTCCGACTCTAATTCCGGGTGGGGGGGTAGGAGGGCTTGCGTTCCAATTACCTTCGCAGACTCCTTGACTGGCTGGGCTGGCTGGTTAAGCTTTGAGAGGGCAGCCCCAGCTCTGACTGCAATTTTGGGAGGAGGGCTTGCAGTCCGATTACCCTCGCAGACCCCTTGGTTGGCTTGCCTGGCCTATTAAGCTTTGAGAGGGCATCCGTGGCTCCAACTCCAATTGCAGGGGAAGGGCTTGTGGTCCAATTAGCCTTGAAGACCCCTTGACTGGTTGGGCTGGCTGACTAAGCTTTGAGATGGCGTCTGTGGCGCCAATTCCAATTTTGGGGGGAGGGCTTGTGGAACGATTATCCTTGTGGGTATCTTGGCTGGCTGGGCTGGCTGATTAAACTTTGAGAGGATGACTGCAGCTCCTATTCCAATTTTGGGGGGAGGGCTTGCGGTCCGATTATCCCTGTGGACATCTTGGCTCGCTGGACTGGCTGATTAAGGTTTGAGAGGGTAGCCCAAGCTCCGACTCCAATTTCAGGAGGAGTGCTTGTGGTTTGATTACCCTCGCAAACATCTTTGCTGGCTTGGCTGACTGATTAAGCTTTGAGATGGTGGCAGCGGCTCTGACTCCAATTTCAAGGGGAGGGCTTGTGGTCTGATTACCCTTGTGGACCACTTTGGCTAGCTGGGCTGGCTATAGAGAGAGGGAAGACAGAAATAAATAGCAGTTAAAATACACTGCAGGTAAGGGGGGAGTGGGGGGGTTGGGCTGTGAACTGGAGCTGGGAGAGGGAAGGGAATTAGCTCAGAGACTGGGCCACTAAAGTAGAGCAGGAAATCTGGCTAAAGTGAAGCTTGAACTCTGGCTAAAGTGGAGCAGAGACTCTGGCAAACAGTGGTACAGTGCCCAGAAATTGCCCAGAAAAGGCTGGCTGGAGGGAGCACTAGGGAATAGGTTCAGACCGAACAGCATGTGGGCATAGAAAGCCTAAAATACATAGAATGGGGAATTAAAAGAAAGACAAAAATACATAGAATTGGGAATTAAATATGCATCAAATGCACAGCAGGTTGTATGAATACTGAATTAAGTAGCACTGGGGAACGCAAAACATGCACATATATTCCAATATATTAAAGTACAGCTGTGGAACTAGCAGAAACAACAGTGGATGGCTAGGACACTCATGTGAAAATATCAATCAGTAACAGTAAGCTGACTGGAAATCCATTCTGGTGGAGTTTGAAAAATGGCGCCAAGTGCAGACTTGAAGTAACACAGTCCTGGAGTTGCAAGGGGACAGTTGGGGTAGGCTTTTGAGACTCGAACCAGATTAAGCTTTGAGAGGGCAGCTCTGACTTCAATTTCAAGTGGAGGGCTTGTGGTCCGATTACCCTCGTAGACCCCTTGGCTGGCTGGGCTGGCTGATTAAGCTTTTCTTTAATTGTTGCCTGCTACCCCCAGAAGCTCTGTCCAGCTCCATCCACTGCCCCCCCCCCATGCCCAGGATTACCCCCCTGGACGGGGCCGCTGGGTGGGCACCCCCCAATGTACACTGGGTAGGCAAGACCTGGCTCACCCCCTGGGTCGGGGCCATGGGAGTGGGACCCCCCGGTGGACATGGGTAGGCAGTGGAGCTGGCAGTGAAGCCGGTGTCATGCGTGGTGGCCGGTATTTTTTTTTTGCTGCAAGGATCCCAGGAGTGGGGACATGCAATGACAACTAGCGCCCACTCCGCCCCTAACGGCAGGGCGCTGGCTACGCCAGTACCCCAGCCTCCAACAGAGGTCCGCATATGCGACATTCAACCCCCGCAGAAGAAGAACAGTCCCTTGATGCTCAATCCTTCCCCAGCCGGCCCTCTGACTCCCGAGTCCATCAGCAAACCTGGGATGTCAGCACTGCAAGCGGACACCTTGCTGCTATGCCAGTGGGCCAGCACTTGGCTGAGTAAGCTTTGATAGGGTGGCTGCCACTCTGATTCCAATTTGGGGGGGCTTGTAGTCTGATTATCCTCACAGACCCCTTGGCTGGCTGGGCTGGCTGATTAAGCTTTGAGAGGGTGGCCCTGGCTCTGACTCCATTTTCAGGGGAAGGGCTCGTGGTCCAATTAACCTCAAAGACCCCTTGGTTGACTTGCCTGGCTGATTAAGCTTTGAGAGGGTGGCTGCGGCTCCAACTCCAATTTCGGGGGGAGGGCTTGTGGTCCGATTACCCTCGAAGACCCTTTGGCTGGCTGGGCTGGCTGATTATGCTTTGAGTGGGTGGCCATGGCCCTAACTCTAATTCTGGGGGGGAGGGCTTGCAGTCCGATTATCATCTCAGACCCCTTGGCTGGCTGGGCTGGCTGATTAAGCTTTGAGAGGGTGGCCGCCGCTCCAACTCTAATTCCTGGGGGAGGGCTTGTGGTCCGATTACCCTTGCGGACCCCTTGGCTGGCTGGGCTGGCTGATTAAGCTTTGAGAGGGTGGCCGTGGCTCTGATTCCAATTTTGGGGGTACAGCTTGCGATCCAATTACCCTTGTGGACCTCTTGGCTGGAAGGGCTAGCTGATTAAGCTTTGAGAGGGCAACCCCAGCTCCGACTCCAGTTTCGGGGAGAGGGCTTGGGTCCGATTACCCTCGTGGACCTCTTTGCTGGCTTGGCTGACTGATTAAGCTTTGAGAGGGTGGCAGCAGCTCTGACTCCAATTTTGGGGATATTGCTTGTGGTCCAATTACCCTCAAAGATCCCTTGTCTGGCTGGGCTGGCTGATTAAGCTTTGAGAGGGTGGCCAAGGTTCTGACTTCAATTTCAGGTGAGGGCTTGTGGTCCGATTACTCTTACAGACACCTTTTGGCTGGCTGGGGTGGCTGACTAAGCTTTGAGAGGGCAGCCGCGGTGCCAATTCCAATTTTGGGGGGAGGGCTTGCGGAACGATTATCCTTGTGGACATCTTGGCTGGCTGGGCTGGCTGATTAAGCTTTGAGAGGGCAGCCCCATCTCTGACTCCAATATTGGGATGAGGGCTTGCGGTCTGATTATCATCGCAGACCTCTTTGCTGTCTTGGCTGACTGATTAAGCTTTGAGAGGGTGGCAGTGTCTCCAACTTCAATTTCAAGGGGAGGGCTTGTGGTCCGATTCCCCTTGCGGACCCCCTTGGCTGGCTGGGCCGGCTGTGGAGAGAGGGAAGACAGAAATAAATAGCAGTTAAAATACACTGCAGGTAAGGGGAAAATGGGGTTTGGGCTCTGAATTGGAGCTGGGAGAGGGAAGGGAATTAGCTCAGAGACTGGGCCACTAAAGTGGAGCAGGAAATCTGACTAAAGTGAAGCTTGAACTCCGGCTAAAGTGGAGCAGAGACTCTGGCAATCAGTGGTACAGTGCCCAAAAAATTACCCAGAAAAGCCTGATTGGAGGGAGCACTTGGGAACAGGTTCAGACAGAACAGCATGTGGGCATAGAAAGCAAAAAATACATAGACTGGGGTATTAATAGAAAGCCTAAAATACATAGAATGGGGAATTAAAAGAAAGACAAAAATACATAGAATTGGGAATTAAATATGCATCAAATGCACAGCAGGTTGTATGAATACCAAATTAAGTAGCGCTGGGGAACGCAAAACATGCACATATATTCCAATATATTAAAGTACAGCTGTGGAACTAGCAGAAACAACAGTAGATGGCTAGGAAACTCCAGTGAAAATTTCAATCAGTAGCAGTCTGCTGACTGTAAATCCAGTCTGATGGAGTTTGAAAAATGGCACCAAATACAGACTTGAAGTAACACAGTCCCAGAGTTGCAAGGGGACAGATGTGACAGGCTCTTCAGTCCAGTACCAGATTAAGCTTTGAGAAGGCAGCCATGACTCCAACTCCAATTTCCGGGGGGGAGCTTGGGGACTGATTACCCGCATGGACCCCTTGGCTGGCTGGGCTGGCTGATTAAGCTTTGAGAGGGCGGCTGCATCTCAGGCTCCAATTTCAGGGGTGGGGACTTGCGGTCCAGTTACCCTCGTAGACCCCTTGGTTGGATTGCCTGACTGATTAAGCTTTGAGAGGGTGGCTGCAGCTCAAACTCTAATTTTGGGGGAAGGGCTTGTGGTTTGATTACCCTTGCGAACCCCTTGGCTGGTTGTGCTGGCTGATTCAGCTTTGACAGGGTGGCTGCAGCTCTGATTACAATTTTGGGAGGAGGGCTTGTAGTCTGATTACTCTCATGGACCCCTTGGCTAGCTGGGCTGGCAGTGGAGAGAACATAACAAACAAGAAGTCAGGGTGCAGCATGGAAGACCTAGGAATCAAGGGAACTTATTCTCCAGAACAAGCAAATGACTGGGTTCATGGCTGAGCTAATAAAAGCAGTTTCAGGGAATGGTGACCCTGTAGCTACCACCCTACAAGAAATTGCATTGAGGATTATACTGTCTTTATGATGTGGGCTCCCTTGGGTCCTATATAAATGTCTTCCTAGAAGAAAGTCAAAATGGAATTGTCTGGATTACCAGAAGGTCTTTGCTAAAGATCAGTGCTAAGTATGCTCTCTTGAGGGCAGTTCATGCTTGTGCTGTGCCTAGGTGTACTTTGTTGTGGTTATTGCAGCTAGTATAGCTTGTATTACCATACAGTGTGTAGCTGCCTATAAATGAACTATGTTTTTAGGTCCCTCTTTGTCAACATTCATAAGGTTATGCCCTGCCGGGATTAATTGCCTCAGCAAAATGGGGGCTGTTTAGAAATGGGTACTGAATAAAATACTGCTACTTGACTCATATACTTGTGTGGGCAATTTTTTTTGTGCTTTAATGACTGTTAGATGTGGTGCCCCAACACATATCCACTACCCTCTGAGTTCAGACATTAAGTAAGAACCCAGGCTAAACCTCATGCATCACAGAGGGCCCTGGGCAGCCAAACTTGTTACACCATGTTAGTGGGCCTCTCTTTCATATCTCCTTTATTCTGAACACCTATTCACAATCAGCAGTTGCCCATGGCAGTATGCATTGGTTAACGCACCATCTCTCCAGAAATGAGGTACATTGCAGATAACCAAACCACTTGCAGCTGAATGCCTGAGCGCTGCTCTTCCTGGTTCCCACAGAGGTTTCCAAATGTAGACTGGGATATTGGCACAACTCCGATTTGAGCTTGCTTGTTTCTCTTCAGTTCTGCCTTCAGTGTTTCGACAGTGCCTATTGTTTGGAAGATTTCATTCTGCATTTCCTATTTGTATCACAGAACTGCAGGTGGTAACATTTCCCAGGATGAAAGATTATTCTCTTCCAGTCTTTCTATCGTTAGGCTGAGAAAATAATTGGCCTTTGATGGTGATATGATCAATCACATTGTGTTCCATAAATAGCCAGCCAGAGCTGGTGGGGGCTAATGACATTCCAGATGACTTGCAGAAAAAAGCACCTCCCATCCTTGCTGTTGCTTCTATTTACAGGGACTATGTTTAAAAAAAAGCTGAAAACTGTTTTTCTTAAAAGAAGGCAAAGGACGCTGGCTTACTGTACAATCCCTTGTCTTTTTTTTTTTTGGATGCTTTTTTTTTTTCCCCCCACCAACCCAGCCATCCACTCTTTCAGGCAGCCAAGCCCCCACAAACTCCATTCCCTCCAGGCACCGCCTGCTGCCCCTCCTGGTGTCACCCCTGATTGACCTAACATATCCCTTCATCAGGGGGGACGCTCCTCCCATGGTCATGAATAGGAGGGGAGACTTCCATGTGCCAGAAGGAACACACATACAATCCTCGCTGGGGGCAGTGAGGGTGCAGCACAGGCTATCCTGGGCTTCGTGGAGCTGGAGGAACAAGCCGCCATCATTTGAGTGGCCAGGACGGCCATCTTTTTCCCTTTTTCTGGTCTCGCCCACCTCCATAGATAGACCTATCAGTGCTGCCCTGGGGTGGGGACGCACAGTGGTGTATCAAGGCAGCACACTGCCTGGTACATCTCCAGTTCAAACCCAGGTGCCAGAGGTCTGCCCACCCCCCCGAGAGGGAAGCATCCAATAGATGCTTGTACAACTTCTCCTTGCCGGTCTCCACTCCTGATACCCGGGCTTGAGACACAAACCCTGGTCACCAGCATGCCGAGCGAACCCCTTTGCTTGGAGCATGAAGCTGGCTTAATCTTTGTCTTTTAAAGAATTGTACTCTACGCTATTTGTACGCTACACTCAGTAAGGTATGGTAGTACAATCCTATGTCTCCTTACCCACATTTAAAAAGGCTGTTTCGTCAGCCCATCGGTGCAGTGGTTGGATTTTCTCTTGCGGCATGAGTGACCCGGGTCCAGGAACAGACCCAGGGAGCTGAAGGGCCAGCCGGGGAGAGAAGGCTTGAGCATCTGTAGACTGCTTGCCTTCTCACAGGGGGAAGATGGAATAATGATCTGGTGCTTTCTGACTCCTGGCAGAGGCCGGGAGTACAGCAACATGCTGGGTCCTGAAGACCTAGAAGTGGCATGGTGAACGTCAGCATACGCCTTGACGGTCATGACACACTATGCCCCTGGGGAGCAAACTGGAAAATAGGCTCCATGGCTGGCTGGATAATGGTCCTGACCTCCACTGCCACTGAGTCCCTGATGCAGCCCAAGAAGCACCTCAGCAGCACCCAGGGCGAAATGTACAGTGTGCTGGTCGTCCCCCACCGGTGCCTGTCTCCCTCAGAGGAGGGGGACCCTTCCAGTGAAGGGACTCCCCAGATTACCCCAGGGGGTTGCAATGTGAGGTGGAGGTGGCTGGCATTGGGGCAGGGATGCCAGCGGGAGACCTAGGCAGCCTGAAGGAATGTTCAACCAGGAGCAGGGGGAAGGAGAAAAAAAAAGAGGCTGTTTCATCAGGCATGCAGAATTCCAGCCAATTTACAAAATGGGAAATTACTTTCTGAAGAGGGTTCTACATTTATTTCCTATTTACTGATCATACATAGGTACTGAAATACATAGATGAGTAAGGAGAGGAAAACACAATGGGCTTGATTTTCAAACCCCTGAAATTGGCGAAAAGTGCGTGCATCAAACAGAATTCACGCAAGGGGCACCTCGCATCAAAACCTGTGGCAATCCTGATTTTCAAATACAGGCTGCATTGAAATCATTTGCCATTGCTCTTGACTGGCCCTGCAGCAACCCTGTGCTGAACACAGGGGTGTACTATGGTGGAGGGGGCCGTGAGCCAGAACTTTACTGCCATATCCCCAATGTTAGATTCTCAATGGCCCCCCAAAGTTTGCAAGACCCATCCAGAGTTAGACCAGCCCAGAGATGGTCTAACGACCCTATGTGCCACCACAGTAATCAGCTATGAGATGGCTAATGTGACTTGCACTGACCCACAGGTGCTCAATGCCTGCCAAAACCAATGTGGGGGCCATGGCTGAGCTATCAAAGGCACATCGGTTGGGCACTACATCTCCCCTTGGTACATGCAGTGGTGTAATCCAGCATTGTGCAGCAATGGGTAATGGTCCCCTATAGGTTACATGCATGTGAGTGTGTGCCACTACTGCATCCCCCTATTGCCCCAACCCCAAGCCTTGGGAGATGTCTAAGGTGGACACAGTTTGTGCACACTGTGGCATGGCAGTCATGGGCACACATTGTACTCTAACTGTGCCCATCTGTGCTCAACTTCACCTGCAGGACATCCACAGTAGCTTACAGCACACTGGTATGATAGGTGTGTAGTTTGGTCTTTCTTGGTCATGCACTGCATGGCACCTCTGGTATGACACTGCTGAGTGACCAACAGCAGTGTGATTCCTGCAGAATGGCACATCATACCTTAGCACAACAGACCTGGTGCAATGGGGAAGTGGGTGGAAGCCCCCCCACAACCACTGTGGGCCATTCACATTGCACAGGAGTCCTGAAGACTCTAGGGTGCCATGCTGATAGCCTCCGCATACAGTATGTGTTCATGCTAATGTCCCCAGCCCAACTGCTGTCAGCTGCTCTCGGAGGACAGGACATGGAACAGTAACATTATTCATATGGCAGTCTATGCCTGAAATGGATCCAGCAACACTAGTTGGTGGAGGGGCTGGTGGACAATAGGGTGGGTATCCTAACTCACTCTTGCATTGCTGTGGTTTGGTCATGTAGGTCATGCTTTTCGGGGGTAACGCCTTCTTGGTGCATGACAGACCTGCACCGTATGTACAGTACTCTGTCCTCCCCTGACATTTGCATATGCTGCTTCTTTGGCACAGCCTCGGGTTGATTACCCACAGGGTATGGGGTTGGATTGTCAGATGCAGGGATTGATGGAGGCTTCCGTCAATCCCCTCTCAAGTGCCATCTGTGTGGCACATGGGATGGCTTGCAGCAAAGTCAGGGACTTTGGTGCCAGGACCGTTTCTACTAAAATCTGGTGCAGGGTCCCTGGCACACCATAGTTTGCCACAAGCATGGGTTCAGCACACCTTGAGCTGATCTAAGGGGACTTTTGAAAATAGGCCCCAATGAGTCCTACCCTGATGGCCTACTTGAATTACTCTGCCCCTCTAGTGTCTTCCTTACCCCAGACTTCCTATCATCCCTAAAACCCACTTTGAAATTTTCCCACTGTGTTTTGCACCGGGTTATACTGTCCCAGCATTAATAACATTACTGGGTAGACTGTTCAATCTGTCCAAGCCCTATTCTGTAAAACATACTTTCTGATCTTCTTTTGAATTTCCCCCATCCAGCTTGAGGCTGTGCACCCTAGTGGTTGATTGTTCTCAACTTGAACAACTCTGTGGAGCACACCCTTATATATCCCTATATGTATTATATTTGTATGTTTCTATCTTGTCCCCACTTCCCTTTCAGTCCTCCAGAGAATATATATTGTGATTGTCCAGACTGTTCTCATAGGATGTGCCCTGTTGCTCTTAGTCCATATATGTAGCCCACTGTTGGATGGTCCCTAACCATGCACTAACTGTTGTTTTACAGATACAGACCCCCAAACTGTATTCAATACACCACATGGGGTCAAACCAATGAAACAAAAACAGAGGCCTTGCTCATTGGTGCTGTCCTAGGTGCAACTGTGGGCGAATGCTGACCCCAAATACAAAACACAGCAAACAAAATCAGTGCACTCAAAATAATGCAAAAAAAAAAAGGAAGTGCTGTGCATAAACAATTGAATTCACACTAAGGTAGCACAGACAAGCAAGATACTGCAAGCTAGATGCCCCAGCGCTTCAACCTATGGTCTTCATATTTTTGTATTCTTTTGAGTGCACTGACTTTGTTTGTTGGGGTCAAACCAGTGAGCAACATTTGGGCAGTATCAGCTCCCTCCTGTGACTTCTGAAACCTTCCTGATACACCCCAGCATCATGGTCACATTCCCACATACTATGCTACATTGGGAAGAGGTTTTCAAACTATTAATATCACCCCAGGTCTCTTTCCCCTCTTGAGTGTTCCACCTTAATCATACTGATGCAATATTCCATCTGTGGATTTTTCATAACAATGTGCATCACTTGTCATTTTTTGAGCACTGAATTTCATCGGCAAGACTCTGAACCAGTGCTGCAGTCTCTTTACATCCCTTTTGATGCTGCCAATTCCCTCCACGCTATCAACCCTATCAGCAGAGCTTCATGCTGTCTGCAAACTGGCACACTTTCCCTGTAATCCCTTCTTGATATCACTAATATACATGTTAAAAAGTACTGGCCCAGGACAGACCCCTGTGGCATCCCACTGTTGACCCTTCTGACATCAAGAACTTTCATTTGTGGACTACTTTCTGCTTCTTATCTACCAGTTTATAATCCATCGGATTAGTTGGTCCCATAGTCTCACGTCTCCAACCTGTTTTACTAGCCTCATATGTGTCATTGGGTTAAATGCCTTGCTGAACCACAGATACAAGACCTAGCGACTTATCAAAAGAAGGCTGTGTTACCAAGTGGCTAGAGCCCCTTACACAGGATGGATGTGTTACACTCTCAATAGTGGATATCATTAGTTTAGCACTTTATTCATAAATCTGCAAAGTGAAGTGGAGCAACACTGCACACTACCCCAGCCTGAGAAGGAGTTCACCATTGGTTGCCATGGGAAGTAACTAGAGTATGATGCCACAAGCAGTGCTTTATGACCTTAGGTAAGAAGAAAGCAACTGGAATAGATGAACTCCTCAGAAGCAAAGAGCCTGTTTTCATGGAAATGGCCTTAGTAATAAATAATGAGGACAAATACAGAACTAAAGTGAAATATAAGCTGAACTGTGTCTAATTATTATGTTTTGTTAAAGTTCTCTTGAAGGTGTTGGCTGCTCTTTAAATGTTAACTAGAAAAATGCACCTCCAAACAGCAAGTGCCCCATTTTGAAGCCTTCACCTAAGAAAAGATAAGGATAGGCTGGAGACAGTGCAACATAGGGTGACAAAAATGATTATGAGGTTACAAGGATCAGCTCAAGGCACCGAACATGTACTCACTGGAGGCCAGGCAAGAAAGAGGAGATATGATAGAGACCTTCAAGTTCCTGAAAGGAATGGACAAAGTAAACTGCAAGGAACTATTTAGCATAAGTAGTGGATCAAGAACATGGGGGTATGAGTGGAAACTGATGGGGGGATAGATTCATGAGGGAAATGAGAATGTTTTATTTTTGTGGAAAGGGTGGTACACCCATGGAACAATCTGCTGGCTGATGTGGTGAGCACAAAAAAACTATCAGTGGTTTCAAAATGGCTGGGACAGAGTGAAGGGCTTAATGGTTATTCAGAGTGATAGCGATAGGGAGGGGAGCATGGAAGTGGATAGGGCGGGTTAGAACTATGTATGGCGAATAGCTTCTGAGTTTGTTGGGGTTTATGGGCAGACTGGATGGACCGGTGGTCTTTTTCTGCCATCATTGTCTATGTTTATTCATAAAATGGGCATCCAAAAATAAAGAAGTATTACTGGTCAAAACATACCATATGACCGTGCAAGAAATCTGTTGCATACACAGTCATCCTGGTCCTAAACCACATCACACAATGAGCAAATCAGTCCTCCTACAACCAGAACTATCTTCCATCAGCGCCCCTACTACCAGAATTGATCTTCCATCACAAACATGGCTACTACCTTTTGCAATGTAAAAAAAAAAACTTTAACTGGGCCCTAAAAATAGAACTACCTTAAATAAAATATAAAATAAATTAAATGTTGTTTCCCTGATCATCACACTCTCCTTATACACATAAACAAATCAGAAACATTAAGTATTGTTTATAGTTTTCATTACAACTGTTTATTTGCTGACACTGAAAATTCCCCCTCTAACTTTACCTACTTATCAGGGAAATCTCTTATCCTTGCCCTAACAGTTAGATAATTGAGTCTCTAGCTGTAGAAGAGGCTTTGTTGTGTGTGTGTGTGTGTGTGTGTGTGTGTGTGTGTGTGTATGTACAGTATGTTAGAAGAGGAACATCCTACCAGTGGAACTGAGCAAAATTTTGGATCCATTGTATTCCATGGTAAACATTCCACGATAAACATTCCATATCTTGAATGTGTGGAAAAACAGAGAAAAAAAAACAGTAAGAAGTAAGTAGCCAATAATACAATGAAATCATCAATGACATCATTTGCAGTGGGCAGAAGAACTATTTTATCATAAATGCAAACAAGAAAATCTATTGTTTCTACATATAAACATGCTTTTCTCAACTGTAATAAGTAAAAAATAAAGGAGCCCATTTTATAAGCACAATAAGACAATCTAGGGGTGTGCATGGAACAAATTTTACCACACTTCCAGGAGCTGAAGGCACTCGGCCTCACTATTCCCTTGAGCATGCAGTAAAATCTGTTCCATGCACATCCTGTCATGTCTTATTGCTTATATGTAATGGAGAAACACAGCTCAGTGCCCCAGCTTGACATGGTGCTCAGTCCCAGACAACATGGTACTTCCTGTTCCCCAGAGTCAAGCTATCAATAGTAGGCAGCCAAATACTGATCACAAATTTAAAAATACAGGTGGTACAGATTGTCACAACCCCACTCTGCAGGTCAGGCCCTCTGCTCCCACAGTGCCAACCTCTGAACGCAGTATTGTGAACAGTTAACACAACAGGGTAACCCTCCTGTCTGTTCTGTGGGCTCGAATCAACATTTGGTCTCAAGTTCTTGGAGGGATTCAAATTGTGAACCTCTTGCTAGCGTATCGGAATGTACAGGCTCAGATAACTCTGCTCTTGGAGGCAGATATCTTTTTACTTCTGGACACCTAACCAGGTGTACAAAATGAACCCTTTAAAACCTATTAAAGGTGATTCGAAAGAAAGACTCAGCCTAGTTTATTCTCATGTTACATACTAGTTAGCGGAAGTCTGGGGTCGTGAGCTTAATTTTAATCTAGCGTTGTTTTTGTAATAAAATGCTGGAATTTAGCAACATGGAATGCTGACGGGTCTTCATTTAGGACGAATATATTACATTCCATTTGGTGACGTTACATTACTGTTTATAGTAGTAGTACTTTATTAATATAATGTAAGGGTCTTCATATTTATTAGTTACTTGCAGCAACACAGGTGTTGCTGTAAGTAACATTATATGTATGAAGACCCCCATATAAGCCATATATTATACATAATAAAGTACTGCCACTGCTACTATAATAAGAGCAGTGGTGGTAGTGATGTCACTAAATGGGTGTAATACCCATGACTCTCTGCGTCCGCTCATATGGGAACCGGCGGCGCTTCCATGTTCGGCCGAAAGTTTCAGCATTTTATTACAAAAAACACGCTGGATTAAAAATTAAGTTCACTGCAGCCCCAGACTCCCGCAGCAGCATTTTAAGGTATGTGGGCATGGGAGTGGGCTGCAGTCTTTCTTTACAGGTCACCTTTAAAGACCTCAGAATAAACTCTTACCTTTTTCCAGTTTGGTATTACCATTAAGCTATGCACAGTGTCACCGTAACCATATATGCTTCACTTGTCAAAGAAAGAATTTCAAAGGCACACCAAGTAGTCTCTAAAATGAGATGTTTACTTAAAAATAGATAAAAATGTAAAATATAAATACAGAACCATATATCACAAAACATACAATCTTTTAAAACAATAAGGTTTAAAAAGTGCAAATTCATACCAATAATACACTTAGACCTGTCTACCTAATGTATTCTTATCTTCTTATAGTGCTGTAGATGTTTCTTCCTCAGAGTCCAAACGTGTGTATCTAAATGGAATACAGACTACAGTTTAAAACTGGCTTTGCCAACCTCTTTGCATGAGGTCACCTAGCTCCTCCCTGTCAGAATATGAAAAAAAATTATACCAAACAGGATGTCTCATCCATCAGAAGGTGACATCAGCAAAAACTTGTTTCCCCATGTCCTTTTGATCTAGAATGCCTTCCTGTCTCAAGGACATCAAAGAACTTTTTATGATTCTCTGCCAGATCTCACTGAGGTGTCATATGCTTTGTGACACCAGTCAATTTACTGGGTTTTCCTGAGGACGTCATAAAATGGATATTCCACTTCCTAGCTTTCAAAGCAAACTGAGAAGTTAATTGCATACAGAGACCTGCTGTTTAACATATATCCTATCTTTTGAACTGATACCTGGTGGTGGTGGTGGTGGGGGGGGGGTTATCCCACAGGCTGTCTCAGCATATCTCATGAGAAACACTCAATAGCACATTTTTTATATTACAAAAAAAACATAGAGTAATCAGAACCAGCTGTACAAACGTCACAATCCTCCCTACCTAGACTGAATTTGGGGTCTCTATCCCCTGCATGGAATAATCTTCCCAAATCAGTTCACTCCTCATAGACGTGAGACAACCCATCTGAGTTCTGATTGGTCACTCCAGCCCTGTGTAGAATTGTCATGTCATACCCTTTCAAAGCAAGACTCCATCTTAGCAACCTACCATTGTTTTTTCCATCTGCATCAGCCAAACCAGGGGTTGTGATCAGTCTGTACCACAAAATGCCGCTCATACAAGTATGACTCCAACTTCTTTAGGGCCCACACTATGGCAAGACATTCCTTTACCACAGTGGAGTATGCCTGCTCCCTGGGAAGTAACTTTTTACTCAGATACACTACAGAGTGATCTTTCCCTTGGCTGGATGTCTGACTCAGTACTGCCCCAATACCCATGTCTGAGGCATCAGTCTGAACTATAAAGGGTCTGCTATAGTCAGGACTTGTCAAAACAGGAGCACTGCACAGTGCCTTCTTCAATTTGGTAAAGGTTTCTTCACAGGCTGGCCCCCAGGTAATTTTCTTTGGCATCCTTTTCTTTATCAGGTTAGATAGGGGAGCAGTCAGGGCACTGTAATTGGGTACAAATTTCCTATAGTACCCTGCTGTCCCTAGAAAACTCCTGACCTGCTTCCGTGTTTCTGGTCTGGGCCATGCCTGGATTACCTCTATCTTTATTTGGTTAGGACAGAGCTGTCCTCGGCCTACCACATGCCCAGGGTATGCCACTTCTCCCATGGCCACCTGTCACTTCCCAGCTTTGACAGTGAGCCCGGCTGTCTGTATCCTGCCCAGCACTTCCCTAAGGTGGGATAGGTGTTCTTCCCAGCTGGTACTAAAGATGGCAATGTCATCCAGGTACGCCATGGAGTATTCCTCAGTACCATTTAACACCTGGTTCACCGACCTTTGGAAAATGGCTGGGGTGTACTTCATTCCAAAAGGCATTACTTTGAATTCAAATAAGCCTATCGGAGTGATGAAGGCCAACCTCTCCCTAGCTCTGTCCATCAACTCTACCTGCCAATACACCTTGGTCAGGTCAATGGTCGTAAGGTAGGTCGCCCCTCCCAACTTGTCCAGAAGTTCATCTGTCTGGGGCATCAGTTGGGCATCTGACTTCGTGACTGCATTCAGTCCATGATAGTCCAAACAGAAATGAGTTGAGCCATCTGGCTTGGGCACAAGGACTACAGGTGAGGCCCAGGGGCTGTGGGATCTCTGGATTACCCCTAAATCCAGCATATCCTCCACTTCCCTCCTAATGTCCTTTTGGACAGTCTCTGACACCCGATATGCTGTTCACTGTATGGACGTCTGTGTCCCTGTCTCCACATCATGCATCACTAAGGGGGTTAGTCCAGGCTTGGCACAAAACAATGGGGCAAAGTCTGCTTAAACCTCCCTTACTGCCTGGATCTTGCCTGGGGTCAGCTGGGGAGACAATTTAACTGCCTCCACAGAGGACTTCCACTTACTTTCTTCCAGCAAGTCCAGAAGTGGGTCTCCTTCGTCCATTCCCTCCCCAGGACTACACACTGCAAACCCCATGTCAGCCCTATTTGCATATGGCTTCATCATGTTGACATGGTACATCCTTTCTGTCTGTCTTCTGTCAGGCAACTCTATAATATAGTTCACGTCATTTACCTTCCTAACCACTTTGTACGGTCCTGCCCACTCAGCCTGCAGCTTGTCTTTCCGGACCGGAATAAGGACCATGACTTCCTGACCCACCATGTAAGAGCGAGCTGTGGCTCTGTGGTCGTATCACACTTTTTGTTTCTGTTGGACAGCTGCCAGGTTGCTCTGGGCTGTCCCCATAAGTTCCTTCAGCCTTTCCCTAAACCTAAGGACGTAATCCACTATGGGAGTTCTCTGGGTGGCGTGCTTGTCTTCCCAGTCCTCTTGGATCAAGTCTGGGGCCCACGTGCCCAGTGTCCATATAAGAGTTTGAAGGGGGGAAATCCTGTCGACTCGGGGCATCTCCCTGTATGCAAACAACAGTTGGGGAAGGTATTTCTCCCAGTCCCTCTCATGCTATTCAGCAAACACCAGGAGCATTGACTTTAGGGTACCATTGAATCTTTCCACAAGTCCATTGGCTTGTGGGTGATACGGTGTCGTGCATCTCTGCACCACCCCACCCTTCTCCCATAAACATTTCAGCAGGTTCGACATGAAGGAACCCCCTCGATCGGTGATAACCTCCTGTGGAATCCAACAAGGGAGAAAATTCCAAGAAAGGCATCTGCCACTTTGTCTGTCCTCAATGAGGATAGGGTGACTGCCTCTAGGTACCAGGTGGCATAATCCACCACAGTCAGGATGAATCTCTTCCCTGAAGTGCTGGGGTATTTAAAGGCCCCACAGTGTCCATTCCCACCCTCTGGAATGGCTCCTCCACTATGGGCAATGGAATCAGGGCGGCTTGGGTTTTCTTGCCCGCCTTCCCTATTTCTTGGCACCAGTGACAAGACCTGCAATACTCCTTCACCTGCTGGGTGAAGTTTGGCCAATAGAAATTCTGGGCCAACCGCTGCATAGTGCGCACAATTCCCAGATGACCAGACAAGGGAGTATCATGTGCAGTCTTGAGCAACTGCTCATGATACCCCTGGAGAATGACAAGCTACTTGCCTAGCACCCCTCCCTCTGTCTGCACAGCCTGAGTATACATCAATCCATTTTCCCAATAAACCTTATGCCTGCTGTCACCTCCCTGTGCTCCATCAGAGTCTGCCCAAGCCCTCAGCTTGTCTAGACCAGGGTCACTTCTCTGAGCAGCAGCAAACTCCTCACTCATTCCCAAGGCATGGGACAGGTTCCCTTCAGTTGCTAAACTAGGGTCCCTAGCACTAGTGTCAGGGCACTCAGGATCACTGTCAATCCCAACCCTCTGACAATGGGTCACCCCTCCTTCCTCAGAGCAACCCTCTGTAGCTCTGTGTTTAACTGCTACTGGGGAAATTTCAACCCCCTTTTCGTTAGTCTCCATATCAGGAGACACAGGTGGGGAACCAGCCTCCCAGTGGTTTCCACAATGGCTTCTGTGGGGTTCAGGGAACTACAGTGTTCCCTTACCACTTGGCTATGGGTAACTGCACACACCATACCTTGTTTGAGATTGTTGCCCAGGATCACATCCACTGCTAAGGTTTTGGCTACAGCCACCTGTTGCACAGTTCCCCCTGTTTCACCTCAGTCTAGGAGAACACTAGCTAGGGGCAATGTTTTCACCTTCCTAGTAATGTCCTGTACAGTGACGTATTTATTGGGTATAAGCTGACCAGGCTCTAAATCCCCCTTTACCAAGGTCAGGGAGGCCCCTGTGTTTCTTAACCCTTGCATCTGTACACCATTCACCAAGACTGGGTGCATGTGCTCCCTCATGTTCACAGGCATGCTTCCAGGGACACACAAACAACCCACTTCTTTCCTAGTCCCCTGTTGTGTACTGCTCGCCTTTTTGGGACACTGTCTGGTAATATGCCCAGTTTCTTTACACAACCAACATTCATTTCTTTTCTCAGAGAAATATTTTCTCTGAAACCTGGGGCTAACTGTTTTTGGTGGAGGCAGTGAGGGTTTTAGCTGCCCTGAAGGCACGCTTTTCCCTTTCTGCGCTGTCACGCCCACCCCATTCGCTCTCAGGGCAGGTCTGCTCTTGGCATAGCGGTCCAAGAGTTCAGCAGCCTCTTGCACTGTTTTAGGATTTCGGTCCACCAGTCAGGTTTTCAGCTCTGTTGGGCATGCCCAGAAAAAATGTTCTAACAAAATCACATTTTCAAGTCTATCAACAGAGTTTGTTTTAATTCCTTCCCACCAACGTTTTAAAAACTTACATTGTTTTGTGGCTAGCTCCTCGTAGCTCATGACAGGGCTTCTCCTGAGCTTACGGAATTTAGCTCTGTATGATTCAGCAATTAATTCAAATTTCTTTAACAGTGCAGCTTTAAGTTTGCTGTAATCATCACTGTCCTCATTGTCCATTTGATCCAATGCATCCCGAGCTTTCCCGGTAACTAGTGGGGATAGCTGGAAGCTCCAAGACTCTCTAGGAATTTTAGCCTAAATATAAACTTTTTCAAAAGAATTTAAAAAGGCATCCATATCCTCCCTTCTTTAAATGTGGCTATCAATTTGGAATTCAATTTATAACTCAGTCCTGTAGTCCCAGTTAAACCCAAGCCACTTACCTGCTCTGGTGCTGGTGGTTGGAGTTGTAGCTTCTCCAGTTCTTGTTGCCTCTGGCGCTCATGCTCCTCATGGTCTGCCTCTCACCATTCTTGCTCCCTCTTCACCTCTGCAACTTGCTGTTCTCGCTCTGCCCCTCGGCGTTCTCGCTCTGCCTCTCTCTGGAACTATAGCTCCATTATGCTCAACTCATTCTGCAGCCTGAGTACTTTTGGCTCCAGAATGCTGGTGACCTTCCCCTGCTGCTGTGGCCCTTCACTGACCATGGTCCTGCTGCCCTCCCCATTGGATCTGGACACTGCACTGGCGCTAGCCTTTCCACATTCAAGGTTTGGTCCCTCACAGTCATTGTCTGTGACTCGGTGCTCTGGGTATCTGCTTCCACCAGGGCATCCTTGAGGTTCTGCTTGGTGGCTTTCACCTCGATTGGGACTTCTCTGCCCCTGCACAACTGCTTTAAGTAGCCTACATTGTGCCCGCTGTAGTTGGAAGCCATCTTCTTCCCTAACTACGGCTACTCTGACTTGCACTTTAGAAAAATAAATAAAACAGGTAGGAACTCGACTGTAAACCAAGTGATATAGTTCTGTTTCCTTTTTAAAAATAAATCACTGTCTTTTTCTTTCTTTGCAAATGAGCTGGCAGTCTCAAGCCGACACACTGAACAATAAAGCTTGTAATACCAAACTTATGCACACCGCTGCCAACCAATCTGTTACAACCCCACTTAGCAGGTCAGGCCCTCTGCTCCAACAGTGCCAACTTCCGAGCGCAGTATTGTGAACAGTTAACAGAACAGGGTAACCCTCCTGTCTGTTTTGTGGGTTCAAATCAACCTTTGGTCTCAAGCTCTGGAGGGATTCAAACTGAGAACCTCTTGCTAGCGTACCCAATGTACAGGCTCAGATAATTCTGCTCTTTGGGTGGGGGCAGATATCTTTTGCCTATCGGCACCTAACCAGGTGTACCAAATGAACCCTCAAAAACTCTGTGAAAGACCTCAATAAATTCTTACCTTTTCCCAGTTTGGTATTGCCATTAAGCTATGCACAGTGTCACTGTAACCATATATGCTTCACTTGTCTAAGAAAGAATTTCAAAGGCACACCAAGTAGTCTCTAAAATGAGATGTTCACTTAAAAATAGATAAAAATGTAAAGCCATATATCACAAAACATACAATCTTTTAAAACAATAAGGTTTAAAAAGTGCAAATTCATACCAATAATACACTTAGGCCTATCTACCTAATGTATTCTTATCTTCTTATAGTGCTGTAGATGTTTCTTTCTCAGAGTCCAAACATGTGTGTATCTAAATGGAATACAGACTACAGTTTAAAACTGGCTTTGCCAATGTCTTTGCATGAGGTCACCTAGCTCCTCCCTGTCAGAATATTAAAAAAATTATACAGAACAGGATGTCTCATCCTTCGGAAGGTGACATCAGCAAAAACTTGTTTCCCCATGTCCTTTTGATCTAGAGCGTCTTCCTGTCTCAAGGACATCAAAGGACTTTTATGACTCTCTGCCAGATCTCACTGAGGTGTCATATGCTTTGTGACACCAGTCAATTTACTGGATTTTCCTGAGGACATCATAAAATGGATATTCTACTTTCTAACTTACAAAGCAAACTGAGAAGTTAATTGCATACAGAGATCTGTTGTTTAACATATATCCTGTCTTTTGAACTGATACCTAGTGGTGGTGGTGGTGGGGGGGGGTTATCCCACAGGCTGTCTCAGCTTGTCTCATGAGAGACGCTTAATAACACATTTTTTTTATGTTACAAAAAAAAAAAACAGTGTAACCAGAACCAGCTGTACAAGCGTCACACAGATAAATCTTGGGCACTTTGCCCATTTGCTAATGTAGCAAACCCTGTTTAAAAAATAATTGTCTCTACCTTCATTGTAAAACCCATTACATTATAACATGTCTTTTAACTAATTATGGGCCCACTATACAAGCTGTTTGTGTAATGCTAACAGACTTTGTGCCATACTAACTGTACTTTGGGTGCCCTAAAGTCAGCAGGGCATGATGGCACAGTAAATGAAACCCCAGTCTGTTAGCATGTAGCTAACACCAGGTGCATGCAAATAAAGGGTTGCAGCATGCATAAAATGTGCATTGGCATGTTTAAATGTGTTTGGAAGTGCTAACAGGCTGCCTGCCCAGCACTAATTAATGCTTCCAAAAACCTACTTTTAGCAATGCACACAATGCATGGTCCCCCCTCCTCTGCCAGCACCATCCATCCCAGGCATCCAGGGCCCATTTCCTCCTTCTGATCCTATGACCAACATCCCACTCCAATGTTCATATGACATATGTAGTCCTGTTTTCCCCTTCTGGTCCTGGAAACATTATCTTGGTGATACCAACCCCTCCCACCCCTGGTCCTAGTACCAGTACAGTGCATCATACTGGACTGCAATGCAGTGTCACTGATTCCTGCATTACAAAAGGGATTAACTATCACTAAAATTGCTTCAGTTCCTGCAGTAACTCTGTTGCAGAATTCTGTAGTATTGTGCTGCATCCTTACAGGCTTCACTGTATTTCCAATAACTCAAAGCCCATATCCTTGCCCATCCTCTTCCAGGCCTTCTGTCAATATCCCTGATGTCCCCTGAAGCCTCCCCCCCCCACACTCTGATCTGCAGATGGTGGCCTGCATATGCTTGTGTTAGCCTTCATGGACAACTGCTATCTGATGCATGCAAGCAGAACATTACTACAAGCCAGAATACAGCAGTGAAACGGTACTCATGAGATGTCATTTCAAAGTTATGGTGCTTCCGTGAATATGAAAAGACTTTCTAAAAGTACTGTGTCACTATACCCAGGGGAAAGGCTATTAAAACAGAGTGCTCCTTTAAGTACTGTATAGCATATAAAAATAATTAGAAAGAGATTTCAACAGGAGGATATTGCTGCAGTAAGAACAATTCACTCATCTCCCTAGCTAGTTTAATTTGCTTTACATCACAGGCTCTAGCCATACTTAATTCATTTATACAAGGCAGAACACTGGAATATTCTAAAGAAATATATATTTGAAACCTTGCCACACAAAATATTAGGCTGTCGATACAAGGCTATAGTGATACCCTTTTTGACTGTGGCATGCAATTCATTGAAACAAACAAATATATATTATAATGTATGGGTAGCCCTTATTACCTACTGAAATCAAGCAGATTACAACCTTGTAATCTCACTGTTGTGTTGTCAGAACCTTGTAAACCTATTTCATCTATGTCATAGCAGTGGGTTTACAAAATGGAATGCCAGTGTTATTCAGTATTCTACACACCCAGAATGTGATTGTTAGTCTCAGTACAGTATTCAAATAACATTCCAATTGTCTCAGTTTACTGTTACTGAATCTAGCAATCACTATGTCTGATAGACATTTTAATTGTGGTGCTATTTCAGCCCACTGTCATTCAGTCCGTGTATCCTAATAAATAGTTTTCCTACACAACCACGTAACTGTAGTGCAGATTCATTAATAAGGTAAGGCTAAATTACTTGTGGTCGGGATGGGGGTGCTTCTCATGTCGAGTCCCTTACATTATAAACGACAATGCCTGATGTACAGGTGATAACCATAGTGTAATCATCTCTCGTGGTTGCCAGGGCAATGGTAAACCTCTTGAGTTGTGCTCTGGAAGTTTACTGATGCCCGAGCAACCACCCGAGGTGATTACACCATGGTTATCACCTGTACATCAGGCATTGTCCTCTATGTTAACCTGAAAACTGTATAACTGGATCAAAGAACTCTTATTTTGATAAATTCTTTGGTAATTTTTATCCTCAGTTTACATTTATACTGATGAAATTGTATCTTATTTGCTAAACAATGATGATGCAGAAGTCTTACAATGACTTACTGAGTTTACCTTAGCAGCTAAACAGATAAGGATTTTTTTCAGAAAGATGCTTTGTGACTAGATACATCACAATCTTACAGTCATAAATCACATGGATGAAATGACCCTCCAGACCATCTTAATCTAACATTACTGCTTCATCCTTGTTACAACTCATCTGTGTGCCACATTTGTAAGTTGGCTTGAGAAAGGATGAGAAGCATCACTCATTTGAACAATGGTAGTGGCGGCCTTCTTCACTTGACATACAGTAAGTCATTTATTGCAACATTAGTGATAAAAGCTGTTTTAAAAAGATTTAAGGGGATTGAAAAACAGTAGTGAAACTCAGGATGTCAGATATACATTAGCGCTGTAAAACTACATGATTCGTCTTTGACATTTAACAAAGACTGCTGTTTTAAGGCAGGACTGGATAGAGTCTAATACTGTCAAACTCTGCTCAGACAATCTACAAAGGTTAACAAATGTACACAACACAGTCCTGTTTCATATTTGCCACTACTAATGTTCAAATGAGTTATGCTTATATCTAGTGGTATGGTATTAAATAATGCAAAAACAAAAGCGATGCTTTTTGGTACTGCGGCAAGATTAAGAACTATGGACCATTGCCTGTAGGTTAAATCTTTAGATGGGCCTGGGTTTGAGCAAGTGGATACATTTCAGTATCTTGGGGTCATATTAGACCCTAGTTTAAGTTATGAACCTCACTTTGCAAAGGTTACTTCTAGAATACATTGCAGAATGGCCTTTTATATAGAATATGTTCATTTCTTATCAGGGAATCCAGGTTAGCTATTTCAAATCATTGTTTGTCCCCAATTGTAAACTATGCCACTATCATAACTGATAATGCTTCTTCTATAGTAATATAAAAAAAAATCGGCTTTACTACAACTGATTGCTAAATTTGCTTTAAATTACCCAAAATTGTTTCATCATTGTAAAATCTTGAAAGAAATAGATTGGTTCCCGGTTTTGTTAAATTTTCATTTTTGTGTAGCTAAATTTACACACAGAATTGTTAACTCTGGGGTCCCACAAAAACTGAGTAATTTACTGAGACCTCATGATGAAGGTTACTTCTCTCGGCATAGGACAGGTGGTTTGGTCTTTAACATACTTTTTAAGAGAATCAAATGTGGACAGAGGGCCTTTGCTTATACTGCTCCATCAATTTGGAATGGATTACCTTGTGTCATACGACAAATGCATTCTGGTAAATTATTTGTAAATGAACTAAGAAAGTTCTTTGAATTACAATTCAATTCTAATTGTTTTATATGATGCTTAGTTTTTTTGTAATGAAGACTTCTTAGTCTGATATTTATTATTGTACATTTTTGTATATATGTTTTCTATGTGGGTCGCACCTGTAAAAGGAACTAGTTTTCCAGTGTGCCTATCCGTTAAATGAATAAACAAACAAACAAACAAACTCCTCTTTGTGCCGCATCTGTATGTTCTCTGGGGGAAGGAGTACAACTCATATTTGATTTGACAGGTTTGAGTCATGGTGAGCCCAACATGAGAAAGCAACTTGAAAGACAAACAACCTCAGTGCGATAACACAGAAGCAAACACTGCCTTGGAAAGGTATTAAAATTCACCATGTAGTTTTATCAGCAACAATGGGCCTGATTTTAAACAAGTTTGCACTACGCAAATACACTGTGCTGAGCAAAACATCTGTCAAGGAAGATAGCACCTAGGGTGCTTTACTTAGCAGTTGTCACCACACTGTACAAAGCTGATAACACTTTAGCATTACGTTAATGTTGCCAGTACATAGAGTGGCCATGCATGCACCACACAAAGCATGAGTTAGTACATCCGTGCAAGTACAATGATCCATTAGCACTCTGCTACATAAGGAAGTTAGAAAATAGTGTTAACAAAAAAAAACAAGCAACAGGCAACAGAGCAGATTAACACAGGACAGGCAGCATGATAGAGCCATGTGTACTGTAGGATAAAGAAATTCATTGCCAGGTTGACAGCCATCCAATAAGTTGAAGAGTTGAAGGGCAAGGGGCATGTGCCAAGACCATATCTATAGTACAAAAGAGGAATATCTTCCACAATACAGCTTTGAAGAGTTCACAAATCAACAGATTAAGTCTCAGTACCACCTATACAGAAGAACACTGCAGCAGCTGTGTGATATGATATGCGATGAGCTACAGTACAGGATGCAACCCTTGAGACACCATTGTCTCACTGGGGAGGTGAAAGTCACAGCTGCCATGTACTTCTTAGCCACTGACACATTTCAGGCACTCACTGGAGACACCACTGGGCTAAAGCAATCAATAATGTCAAGGTGTTGGCACAACTCCTTAGTGCCATAAAAAGGAGGATGTGGACTACATATACTTGCTAAGGGATCAGGAGGAGAGAGCCATTGACATGATTAAGTAATACCCAGAAGCACATTTGCCATTAGTCTTCAGCACAATAGATTGTAAATTTGTGCATATGAGCTCATGTAGAAAGGGCTGATGTATTCATGAATCACAAGGGTTATCACTCCATGAACCTGTAAGTCATATGTAATGCTGGGGGGAAGATAACTAATATGATGACACAAGTGGAATACTTCAGTTCCTCCCTCCACTCCAATTTAAATACTCCATCCAAATTCTGGAAGGTCATCCACTCCCTCTTCTCCCCACCTACCGCCCACCCTACCCCACTCCTCTTCGTAAATAACACCCTCCTCTTGGACCCACAGGATGTTGCCACTGAATTCAACACATATTTCTCCTCCTGTGCCTCAGCCCTCCTCTCCTCCTTGCCCACCTCTGAGCCATACAGTCCTCCTCCCATATGTACAAATTCTGAGGGGCCTTCCACCTTTGCCTTCAAGGAAATCTTGCCAGTTGACATACTTAATGTCCTTCAGGCTTTTAACCCATCAAAAGGAAAATCCCCTGACAGTCTTGACTGTAAACTACTCCACCTCTCTGCCCCTGCCATAGCAACCCCCAGCCAACCTCCTAAACCTCTCCTTCCCCACTGCTGCTGTCCTGCAGATCTGGAAGCATGTCGTTGTCATCCCCTCCCTAAAGGGGGTGCCACTACCTCCACCTCCAATTACCACCCTATCTCCCTCCTCCCAGCTCTCACAAAACTGCAAGAACACCTAGTGCTCAACCAACTAACCTCCTTTCTCTCTGATTCCAATTTCTTCATGCCGTTCCAGTCTGATTTCAGGAAGGGTCATTCCACTGCCTCCTCCCTGGTTCAGTTCACGGACACCATTCTCTCTGGAATGGACAGAGGGCTGATCACCTCGGCTATTTTCATTGACCTTTCCAATGCTTTCGAGACGGTCTCCCACCACTGGTTGCTACAATGTCTCTTGGAAGCTGGCCTCACTGGCTCAGCTATCAACTGGTTCAAAGCCTACCTCTCAGACAGAATACAATCAGTTAAAATTGCAGACATCACCTCCTCCCCCCTCCCTATGAACACTGGTGTCCACCAGGTGTCAGTACTCAGACCTATGCTCTTCTCCATCTTCCTCAATAATCTCCCTCTAGTGTGCACATCTGCTTCAATTCAAAGGTATGCAGATGATACTGTCCTTTTCACCTCTGGCTCCTCCCCAGACAAGGTAACAGCCAACTTCCATCCAGACTTCAACAAAGTTCAGCTATGGTTCAGTTCTCACCAGCTCTCCCTCAATGCTAAAAAAACCATCACCATGACCTTCGGCACTCGGCAACGTCTAACCAGGCTCCCCCCCCCACACCCTTGACGGGACAGTATTAGATAATGTCACTTCCTTCCAGTACCTTGGGGTTTGGCTCGACAGTCACCTGTCCTTCTCTGACCACATTGAAGCCATCACTAAAAAACTGCACCCCAAGCTCAGTGCCTTTACAGGTACCGCAATAGCCTCCCTCTCATGGCCAGGCGTGAGCTAGTGCAAAAGATGATTCTTCTCTCTTTTGACTACTGCAACATAGTCTACAGTGCTACTCCCAAATCTATCTTATCCAGAATGGACCCACTTTTCCATTTCTTCTGTCATTTCGCCCTTGATGCCACCCCATGCACACATTACTGCAACCTCTACCATTCCCTCGCATTCCCATCCCTCGAAAACCACCGCCTTCAGCACTGCACCAAATTTGTTGCCAAATTCTGGTATGATGCACTCCTTTCATACCTCTCTTCATTACTTATCCTGGCTCCTTCCCCATCTCATGCCCTCAGATCCCTTGACATCCAAAAGCTACAAATCCCCAGGTGGAAGACCACTATCGGGCAATCAACCTTCTCTCACTGCTTCCCCAAACTCTGGAACAAGCTCCCTCCCCAAATTCACCACTCCTTCTCTCCCCCCACTCCCTTTCTACAGTGCTAGCAAATTACCACATGGTAAATTGCTGCTGCACCTGACTCCACAGGAGTCCCTCTATTGCCCCTCCACTCCTGACTGCCTGACCAGAGACTCCTAGCTGACACTATTAAAGCTGGCTTATTTATACCAACTTCAGCACTTCTTGGTACAAGTGTTCATCCTGTTCTAATTTGCACTTGATATCTTGACTTTTTGCCACAGGTTTCTCAATCACATCGCCACCCTACAGTTAAGTTAATCAGCAACCCAATGAAGCTGGAAAAAGCTAACTATTGAACTATGCCTTCCTTGTGCTGTCTGTTGAACTATATTGAATGTATTACCCCCTGTTCATCTTGCATCTGTAAAAAACATAACTCTACCTATGTAACTTGTACATCAGAAACTTCAGTCTACTGTATAACTGTAACTTGTACACCTGTAGGTCTACTGTAACCTTGTTATATGTAACTTCTTGATAACCTGCGAGTTATCTCCCTCCGTACCCTCCACCCCCCAGGTCGCACCGGGAGACAAGCATCTTTTTGCTCAGTGTGCCTTTCCTGGTGAAACAATTTCAATAAATAAATATCATGGACGTATACATGATGCATCCATTTGGTACAATTCTGCCTTGTGCCAAATGTTTGAAGGAGGACAGATATGAGGTGGCTGGCTAATACACTCTACATTATACCCCACAGGAGACAGTGTGTATCCCCTGTGGCCATGGCTGATGACACCTACACTATGCCCTGTTGCAGATGCACAGGAGAGGTATAACAAGAACAAGACAGATCTACACACATCATAGGACAGGTCTTTGGCAGACTGAAAATGTAGTATCTGGCAGTATAGCCTAGAGGTTAGAGTAACGAACTGTGAATGAGCTTGGCACATCCCAGCAGACCTGTGTGTTTCCCACAACCTCCACTTGCATACTGTGTGACTCGTAACAAGTTCCTTAGCCTCCACAGTGTGCCTAGTGGGTCTGACCTGGTTACCAAAAAAAAGTTTAATTGCCTAGACTGGTCTGGTGGGGAGCACAGCTGAAGAAAGGTCTGCAAGATATTCCCCGATCCCTGCATGTTCCATTGCAATGAACCAGAGGATATCCTTATATGACCCTGAGGGCAACAATGATAGTGAATATGAGGTATCACAACAACCACTATCTGGCCAAAAGGACCATTGTATAGTATGCAGGTCCAAGGATGTCAGGGACAGGATGATCAATTACAACTTTTCCGGGTACAGGTAAGCCCAGAATAAATGGCAACAAAGTACAGTGATCATATGCATGATATATTATATACAATAAAGAACACAGACCTACAATCAATGGGACAACAAACAGCTCATGACTTGGGTGTGGAAAGAGACAACACATAAACAGCATTCCTCAGTAACGAAGTGGGGAGGTAACATAACAGAAAAGCACTCTGCTGTAGTAAGGGGAGAAAACACAAGAAACATAACTCCATTGTGATAAAGGGAGGAAGGGTAACAAAGAAAGATCACAGGGTATAAACACCAACAGACATCTGTGTTGCCTGCATACAGCTGTTCACCTGCCGGACAAACCCCTGTGTACACTACAATCACCATGTACATGGGGAAGTGGCGGCTGTGATTCTACCACAATGCTTGACACAAACCCAAACAATGGCATGTTACCACCATTTTCAGTCCTGCCAGCACCACTGGGCACACCATATGTCACCTTTGATCATGCTGCGGGTGAAGTTCATGGTGAGTCCTTGTCCATACAATATGCATAGCCACAGGATGGCTGGGGTGGCTGTGGTAACTGGTATGGCTGTACCTCACTGCCATGTTGCCTGTGGTGTAAATGAGGAAACATGACTGCTCCCACTGCTGCCTATGGTATGCAAGAAACAGCGTCAAGTGGTTATTCTTGGCACATTATTTATTTATTGTCAGAGATCGGAATTACAATCCTTTGAGTCAGGGACTCATTTTCAAAGGCTCCACGTCATATTACATAGACAGAACAGCTACATACAGCAAATATACGATCACATTTTGGAACGAGTAAGGCTGCAGTGGCTGTGGTGTCTGTACGTGCACAACAGTAAGGCAAGACTAGCCGCTTAGCAGCAGGACCTCATTTTACTTTTCCACGAGCCTGTTCTGTACTGACTCCACTCAAGCAGAGCGGTGCTGAGTTCAGCAGCTGTTGCCACCTGTTGGGCAGCAATACTTTATGCCTGTTCTGCTCCTGCAGTTCAAGACAGAGCTTCCTGATATCCACACCTACAGCCTTCAAGGCTCAGACCATGTCCTGGAGCATGGCACAGTACTCTGCACCCAACTGCTGGCCATCCCTTGGAGGAGGTGGCCTGTGGTGTGCCAATGGCTGCATCAATTCTGGTGAGGCAAGATGCTCGTGAACATTGTGCCATGATCCAGCTTCACCTTTCAACACAGCATCATGGGCCACTGCATGTGGATGCTGTGGAGGCTGTTGTGGATCATGAGGATGAGCAACTGGAGCAGTAGCAGCATCATCCAACTAAGTTGCAGGCTGAGCATATGATTTCAAGGATGCTGGCTAGGCAAGATCACTTGCTGGAGCATCACCATGATTCCCACTGTGACCAGCCATGTCTTCATCATGGACCATGTGAGAGGGGAACTGTGCCCTGATGGGACTGATGTGCTATGATGTTGACCCTCCTGTGGCAGGGGGGCAGTGATGGAGGTCTCACCTGAGTTCTCTTCTGACCCCATCATCAATTCCTGGTCCTCAACATCCTCCTCCTCCTCTTCATCAGGAAATAGGAGCATGTGCTCTGGGTCCACAACCCAGCCATCTCTTCCTAGGTTAGCTCAGAAGGCCTGTGTGGCTGATGTCTGCTGTCCTCCTCCTTCTCCCAGTACAATAGTCCTCATGAGAACTGCTACTGTCACCGATAGTGCAAAGACACCAGTTTTCTGATGACTGGCCCTGGCTGTAGCTAGCCATTTCATTGTACTCCTCTGCATGTCACAAATGCATTTTCTATCATGGTTCATCCCCTGATCCCCATAGCATTGACTGAAGCAGGGTCCTCCTTACACACCATCACCTGCACCACAGACATTGCTCCTTTCTAGTATATCTTCTAATTCCATGTACTTTCTTCCCAATAATGCCTGTTCCTCAGAGGAGTACCATGGTCTCATTTTACATGTTGCTTTGTGGGTACTTAAAACAAACTGTGTTATAATCAGGTATTGTATAGCATCATTATCACTATTGCATAGTACTACTTTTACCAACAGGCTGTATGTTTCTCATGACATGCAGTTTACACTTGCCTCTGCCGCTCCTACCTTCTCCTCTATGAAATGTGCTGTGTGAGCATTTTGCACCATTTTATGTGATCACATTTATTTTATTCATTTATTTTATTTATTGAATATTCAGATTAAACCTTTGAGCTAAGAGCTCTTTACATAGGGTCCGTGCCAATAGGTTACACACAATAGATTACAAAAATGGTTGACATTCAGGCAATAAGCACATCCTGGGTGATACAATGTCAGGAAGTGGGCATTGAGGAACACAGTTAAGAAAAGTTGTGAGGAAACAAATGTGACCATTATGAGTGGCTATGATAAGCAGGTGCAGAGCATGATTGAAAAAAAAACAGTATTAGGCAAACAAGCGAAGACAGTACAAATTAACAACAAAGAGTGATCAGCCCATGGGCCTCAGCAAAAAAAAGGAGAGGAGAAAGTGTTTGTATGTCTATGTGTGTAGGGAAGAGGGTAATAGGAGGGATGGGTAGGAAAGTTGGGGGAAAGGGGAGGTGGGGAATGGAAAGGGTTGAAAGAGGGAAAGGAAGAGAAGCAGAAGGAGGAGGTGGGAGAGGGTGAGGGCAGTTAGAGGGTGAGGAGAGGGTAGGCAGGTATGAGGAATAGTAGGGAGGAAAGTGGGGTACGGCCAGCACTGCTTACATGGGATGCAGGAGTTGGCCAGAATAAGTGCCAGTAGGGGACATACTGCTAGCATGGGATGCAGGAGTTAGTCAGATTAAGTGCCAGTAGGGGACACACCATATATAGGTGCATCTAGTGGAAGTAGTCACAGCTAGCAGCAGATACTAGGTGTTGCCAAAGCTTATGTTTTAAAGATCCCAGCATGATTGAGGAAGACATGTCATTAGGTAGAGAGTTGAGCCAAAGCGGGGCCCTATGGGTGAAATACCTTTGTCCCAGTGATATGCGGCAATGTGGGATCTTGAAAATCTGGTTATCAGAGTTTCTGGTACAATGGGGTAGCAGTAGGGAGTAAGATGCTTCTGAACCCCTTGGACACCAGACCTAGGAGAACTTTTTTTGCAGTCAGACATGTTTGGTACATTGCTCAGTTTTTGAACTGTAGCCAATTTGCCTGAGCATACGGGTCACAGGTGTGAGTAAGGCATGCAGCTCCAGTAAGGAGCCAGCAGGCTTTATTTAGTGCCATTTTAATTCTGCTGAGAGATGTGTCAGTGGCAGACCCAAACATGTAACATGGTACATAATGACATGTAAATGGACCTCTTATTACTATTGCATTTGTTGTGTTGGTGCCTAGAATTTTGAATTAGCCTATGTGCACGTCCATTCTAAAGATTGTTATATTTGCACAAGTGCTATCTGCCTAATGTCTCGTTAACCATTACTGCATATGCATAAACAGCTGTGCAGGCATGGTTTGCAGTCACAAGAGGCCTCTTATGTGCAGCAGCCATCATTTACTAATGATGCTATCATCATTGCATTGCATGGACATCAGGAATGTACATGTGTGACATTGCAATGCACATCATACTGCGCCCAACTGCTGGCCATCCCTTGAAGGAGGTGGCCTGTGGTGTGCCCCTGACTGCATCAACTCTGGTGAGGCTACAAAATAAAAGGAAATTACCCATGCAGAGACTATGTACATTGTAACAACACTAGAAAGAGGAAGACATTTGTCAATGCCTATAAAAACCAAGAAGTCCAAATAAAAGATTATACAATGGCATAAAAAATACTGTACTCTGATTGGCTGGCTGGCACAATTTACAATGTGTAAATCATAGTATGACCCCACAGGAAAAAGTGCCAGCCAGCCAACCAGCTGCATCAGCAACCCCTTTTTTAAAATCACTCTGAACTGCCGAAGACCAAGCAAGAAAATCGTCATATTCGCTGACACGAAAAGCATGAAATTGCAACCCACAGCACTCTCTGAGCCTTTCCATTAAGTTCAATTTGCAATGCAGTAATAAAAAACATAAAAAGCAGTTAGCAGTTTTATGTATTTTTTTAAGAAACGAGGTCTTTCGCATTTTAAATGGGTCATTGCACTGAAAATGTTCAAATGCTACTAAACCAGAGAAAAGCATGTCAAAACTGCTAGCAGGAAATAGAGTCTCAAGTTTCAATGCTGACTGAGCATGTACACCACAATTGGGTAAGGGATGCCATTCTTTGCAGGAAAAAGAGAAATATAATGAGAGAGTGAGAGACGCATGTTCCTCTGCTGTGAGTCAAAATCCCGATCCCCTGCCTGCAATTCCTACCTTTACATCCCCTTACACTGCAGATACGTATTTTTTTTAACATTCCCACTTCATTCCTGAAAAGCATTCTTCTTCCAGCCAACTCATGGTCTAGCTTCCTTCCTGTTGCTCAGTAACCCGGTTTGCTCGCTCACAGGAAAAGGACAAACTGCTCCTTCATAGCCTCCTACCAGTGCTCGTGTAAAAAAAACAAAAAACAAATGCAGCAACAACCCATTTGTTCTTGCTGTGCTGCCAATCACTGTTCTGCCATCGAGCAGAAGGACTATTTTTATCATAAAGTTCCATAAGAAAATCTGTTCCACAAAAATCATTTTTCTGAATACAAAAACTAACAAAAAAATACAAATTGGACATTGTATAAACGCAATATGCCACTTGACGATGTGGGTGATACCAAGATTTACCCACTTCTGGTGTGCTGCTGATCACTTGGCTGCACCTCGTGACCAAACAGCACACCAGGTGTGGGTAAATCCTGGCATCACCTACACCCTCTCGTGGTATATTGCTTAATTTTATCACTTGTAAAACCACACAAGTTATCTAGGTATTAAAGTGTCCTTGTGACCTCATATACTTATGTAAATCCTCAAGAAAGCTGAGGCAGAGATAGTCAAAGCACAAAAGTGCTATTAGAATAGGAGACAATAGGTTTGCTTTCGCTAGACATTTCATAGAGAAAAAACATTGTGTACCTATGCTTCACTATTTCAGAATTGAGCCCCCCTGCTAAACCAGAGACATGTGTCCTATTGGATGGCTTCAGCTGTTGCTGTTAATGTGTGCAACAGGTGTAAGTGGGGTGATAAAAGAGAGAGGTAGTTAGGGTTTAGCCCAGTGCTCTTGTTCCCTGTGTCAGAGGACTACAATTGTCGAGGGGGAGGGGGTGTCCGCCGCTGTACAAGGAGAGAGAGAGAGAGAGCTACTCAGCCAGGTACAGTCTTGGACAGCCGAGTGACTCTGCAATGGTTCTGACCCTCCAGAGCAATGTCACTCTGGTCAGCAACAGAATACAGTTACAGCACTTTCACAATGGTAGGATGTCAACTATAGCTGTATTGTGCATCACGGAAATTTAGCGTCACTGAAATCATGGTCGCTCTAATAACTTCGCCCAGATTGCGTTCACCCTTATATTTTTGCCCAATTGACATGGAGCCAAAGGGCACTAATACCGGCACACGGTGTGGATGTGAAACTCATCCTGCTTCGACAAAAGGCATTTTGGACTGAGGAACTGGGGGTGTTAGAGTCTAAATATAGCATCAATAAATCCATAGACTGGGTAAGGATCTTGTAGCTGACAGGAAGTGAACACAAGGTGTTGGGCTGACCACTGCCTTGTCATTCCAGATAGTGGGCAGTGGTCACCTTGTTAGTGGGCCAGGAAGGGAAGGGTAGGCTCCAACCTGTCCTGTCCCTTCCTGATTTGGCCCCCAGTATAATGTAGTTGTTTATAGTACTTCCCCTATTATTCAGCTTATAGGTTTGTGGGATACAAAAGTACCCTTTCTGAGAGAAAATCCATATGAACAGTTGTTTATAGTCGTTATTAGGATAAAGAGATCATGTTGCTGGTCTGTGTAATGTGTAATGTGTTATTTGTTATTTATTAGTAGTAGCAGTAGTTTAGATAGAGAACACACCATGGGGCTATGTTTAAAAGAAGTCTAATTTATTTATTTGTTTTTGTAAACCGGGAGGATGTTAAGACTGGAGCATTCATATTCACAACAGCTTAAATAAGATGTAGTGAAAAGTCCAAAGAGTTGAAAAAATTGTAAGACTCAAGTATGCTGAACTGAGCAAGAGTGGTTATTTTCACACCATAGGTACTGGTTGGCATGATAGTATAAAGGTGATAAGGAAATGTATGCTCCACTATAACTCCTCCTTCCCCCCCTGATTTGTAGACTGAAAGCACACATTGAGTACTGTAAACTATTATGCTTAGTACCTTTTGGAAATGTAGAGATTTTATTGATGCTACCAGTCCTGTCATTAAACTAAGGAGCCTCTGTTTTTTTCTCACTAGCAGAAACTTCACATAAACACTGAAAGAGGTGTGACAATAGAAGGGAGGCACCTATTTAAGATTTATAAGCTGAAAAAGACAAATTGTAAGTTCTAATAAGCTTTAATAGTCTTAGGTGGTTCATTTCCAAAAAGAACTCCCCAAAGTGTTTTCTGAACTTTGAAAAGTTTTAGTTCTATTTCAGGAGGCAGTCGAGAATGATGCAGCGTAGGATAAATACAAAGTTAGCTTTCATTTATACAGCTAATCCGTTCAAGGTCAGTTGGCACTCATCTGTATCCCCTTCCCCCGGGTCGTGCCTGAAAATAGGCAGGATTTGTCTAGTGCACTTACCCAGTCAACAAAAACTAAATAAATAAATAAATATGAGTGTATACTGTGATTATATTTTATTTTCTTCATGCTTCTTTCAGTGTATGTGCAATCAGCATACATAGCTCAGGCAAAACTAAGGAGTTCAGTATTTATTTCAAAAGTCTTCCCAGGAAAAACATGCTGTTTTGATAACAATTCTTTTCCAGAGACATCCTGGGGGTGAGGTGTAAGGGAGATAGTTCAAGAGGAGAAAGAAAAATATATAGTAATTAAGAGTATTACAAAAAACAGTATATACTGTGCAAATCAAAGGAGCATAATCATAAACAGTGTGAGGCAAACCAGTACGTAGGTACATGTAGTAGATAAAAAATTGAACTTAGACAGGGGAAACTACTCATAGCAGGGGAAGGATGGGAGCAAAAATATCCAGGGCAATATGAGATGGGGAGGAAGGAAGTGAATTGGTAGAGGGTCATGGACAGTTGCAGGTGGGAGTAGAAAAGTCACAAAGAAGAGATATAAGGGAGAAGGCAGAAGAGGCAGAGCAGACTGACAGGGAAAGGGTGGACCAGAGTTTAGGTAAGTGATATGAGAAGGCAGCTTGTTCAACAATGGATTTCCTAGATAGTGTAGAAAGGGACTGGAAAACATTGCTGTGGAGAGGGTAAGAGGAATGAGGGGAGAGGACAGTAGCAAGGTAAGGTAGGAGGGAAGGGAACCAACCAGAATTTGGATATAACGGTGGTACAATTGAAAAGGCACTTGGCATCAAGAAAAGGAAGGGAAAGGACAGAGTAGAGTGAGCAGTGGTGGGTACAAGAGGGATAGTCTAAGGCAAACAACAAAAAGAGAAAAAAAGAGTGGCCCATCTGGCAAGGGAGGATTTGGAAGTTCCTCTGTACACTATGTCACCATAGTCAAAAAAAGGGCGAATCATCTTTAAAACAACGTGTCTGTGGGAAGAAAGCATGATATTCACTTTGCTCCTATGCAGTGAACAAAGCTTGAGGTGTAGCTTATGGTGTATGGCATCAACATGCACTGAGAAATCAAGATGCCAGTCCAGTTTGACCCCAAGGTACTTAATGGAGGATGCACCCTCAATCACAGCACCATCATGGGTATGAAATAAAGGGAAGAAGGTGAGTCTGGTACACCTCTGTCTGGTTCCAAAAGTCATAGAAACTCTTCATTTTATTTTTGGCATTGAGCAAAAGTTAGTTAGACTGGAACCAGTGCTGAATGTTGTCAAAGTTGAACTGTAGCTGTGAGGCAAGGTCATTGGAAGAAGAGACAGATGGAAATGTATGCTATCATCAGCATACATACAGTATGGAAGGACACAGATGAACAGACCGAGGGAAAGTCATTGACAAATATGGAAAAGAGAATAGGGCCAAGGACAGACCCTTCAGGGACACCTGAACAGATGAGGTGTGGGGAGGAAAAAGAGCTACCGATCCAGACAGCTCGAGACCTTTACTCAAAGGATGAGCAAAACCAACTGACTGAGGAGTCAGAGAGGCCTGCTGCTTTAAGCTTGTCCAGAAGGAAGCAATGTGCTACAGTGTTAAAAGCTGTAGCAAGATTGACAAAAGTGACAGAGGTGATCAGTCCCTGGTCCATACTTTAGAGTATGGAGTCAGTGAGCCATAGGAGGGAGGTGGAAGTGGAGTAGGATTTCCTGAAACCAGACTGAAAGGGCAGAAGAAGGAGGAGGAGGAGGAGTCAAACGTGGAAGAAAGCTGAGAAAGAATGGACAAGAGAAAGTGGACAGGTGGTGAAGTAGGAGTTAAAGGAAGAGGCAACAGAAGATGAGTCAGAGATGAGGGCACCCCCAACCTTGAGAACAGTGGAGGCAGACAGGGTTGGAGGGGAGAAAAGAGAATGGATAATCTTCCAGAACTTGGAGGGGTGATAAATGTTGTTCTGGTGCATAAATGCAAAATATTTAGACTTTGCAAGACTAATGGCTTTGGTACAGGTGTTGCAAAGGTGACAATAGTTGGCCGAATCAGCCAAGAAGCCAGTTATCTTATAGAATCACAGGCAAGGTCCCTGGTACTAATGCAAACTAACAACTCAGCTATTATCCATGGAAGATGGATGCCACCTACTCTGGTTTTCCTCAGGGGTGCATGATGATCCCATACAGCTATGAATATGGACTGAAAGTATTAGAGGGCATAATTTATATAAGAGGGCTTAGGCCAGAAGGACTGTAGGCGATCTTGAACATCTCAGAGATGTTGGTGGCATGTGAGAGAAGTCTCAGGAATGTAGTACTGATCTATAACAGGGTTATTGCTGGGGGCTTTGAATCCATAGCACCCATCCATGTATGCCTCTGTGTCTCACATTTAGGATCCCATGGTTTGATGTGTAGCTTAGGGAGTTGAAGACCAAGGGTCAGAGGTTAGGGTACTGTTAGAGGAGAGCCAGGGCCCAGGAGGACAAGCTGGCCTCAATGACTCATTATGATGAATATCGAAGGGGAATCTCTGGTAAGAAGGCAGCATTCCTGTTGAGGGGGACTGCAGCTGGAAGAAGTTGACTGGCTCAGCTCTTCCATGCTGTAGACAGGTTATTAAACTCATCCTATCTTAAAGCAGTAAGGGGGGTTCATCAGTTAAGTGTGAAGATTCTTCTCAGACAGATTGTCCTCTTTTCAGGTCAGGAACTCTCCAAGCAGGCTTTAACAACCTGGTGAAGTTGAGCCAGCACTTAGTGGATGGGTATGCACTCAAGTGTCTTTGGGAACGTTTCAGCCAGTCACAATGGAAGAGATCTGTGAGGTAATTTTGTAGTTCTGGCCCACATTTTGTGAACTAAACTGAGGCTCCACATATCTACTGGTAAGCTGAATGTGGGTTTGGGGGTCAATGATAATTAGAATAGTTCAGAGCTCCCTTTCAGACGGGGTCTTACCGGTGACATTGAAAAATGCAGTGATTCGGCCGCTTCTGAAGAAACCATCACTGTATCTGACTATTTTAGCAAATTATCATCCTGTCTCTAATCTGCCATTCCTAGGCAAGGTTATTGAGAACTTGTGGCACTACAGCTTTTGAGACACATCTCGTAACTCATGACATCTATGAGCTCCTCCAATCTGGTTTCAGTTCCAGCCTTAGCAATGAGACGTCACTGGCCAGGATGCATAATGACCTCCACAAGGCTAGAGATGGGGTGAATTGTCAATTCTCATACTCCTTTATCTCTGTTCTGCATTCAACACTGTGGATCTAGATCTAGAAGTGGGTAGCCATTTGGGAACAAGTGACCACCAAACAGTGTGGTTCACAATAAACTCAGCTACAGAGTCAAGCCATACAAAAGTGAAGGTTCTGGACTTCAGAAGGGCTGACTTTGGCAAGATGGGAGAGTGCCTTAGAAAAGCACTAGCAAACAGGCTAGAAGGAGGGGTGGAGAAACAATGAGGAAATATCAAAACTGCCACCACAGAGGCAACAAGCCTTTGTGTGAAGCAAATAAACAAATCAAAACAAAAGAAAAAGCCACTATGGTTCTCAAAAGAAGTGGCGGTAAAGGTTAGGGAGAAAAAGATAGCATTTAGGAAGTATAAGGAAACACAGAAGGAGCAGGACAAAGAACTGTACCAGTTAAGGCAGAAGGAAGCAGGGAGGGTAGTCAGAATAGCAAAGGCACAAACTGAGGAAAAGATAGTCAACTCGGTTAAGAAGGGGGATAAAACCTTTTATAGGTATATCAGGGAGCATAGAAAGACAAAGGGAGGGATAGTGAGGCTGAATAGAATTGATGGTGGGTGGGCAGAGAGTGACAGTGAAAAGCAGGGATACTGAATGAATACTTCTGTTCAGTATTCACAAAAGAGGAAGTGGTGGAGGTACCTAATCCAATTAACAGAAGCACTCTGGACAGGGGGGTCAATCCCAGTCCTTTCACAGAAGAAGGGGTTCTGAAAGAACTCCTAAAACTGAAGGTGGACAAAGCAATGGGGCCAGATCGAATTCACCCCAGAATTCTAAAAGAATTAAGCAGAGAACTAGTGACACCACTGACTACCCTTTATAACAAATCATGGGAGGATGGTGTGGTACCTGAGGACTGGAGGAAGGTGGATGTGATTCCCCTTCACAAAAGTGGGAGCAAGACAGAGGCAGGAAACTACAGACCTGTCAGTTTGACCTCTGTGGTAGGGAAAGTGATGGAATCACTTCTGAAGGAAAGAATTGTTGAGTACCTAGAGGCCAGTGGGGCACAGAACCCAAGGCAACATGGGTTCACAGCAGGAAGGTCATGTCAGACAAATCTAATTGATTTCTTTGACTGGGTGACCAAAGTAGTAGACCAGGGAGGGGCTGTGGACATGGCCTACCTAGACTTTAGCAAGGCATTTGACACAGTCCCACACAAAAGATTAGTAGTCAAATTAACCAGCCTTGGAGTGGGTCCCAGGGTGGTAGCCTGGGTAAAACATTGGCTGAACAACAGGACACAGCAGGTAATTGTAAATGGAGTCCACTCTGAAGAAAGAGTGGTTACTAGTGGGGTACCGCAGGGTTCAGTACTGGGTCCAGTCCTTTTTAATGTCTTTATAAGTGACATTGCAGAAAGACTGGAAGGAAAAGTATGCCTCTTTGCAGATGACACAAAGATCTGCAACTGGGTTGATACACAAGGAGGCGTGGAAAGGATGAGAAGGGACTTGGCAAGGTTGGAGGAATGGTCGGACGTATGGCAGCTTGGATTCAATGCAAAGAAGTGTAAAGTAATGCACCTGGGAAACAAAAACCCAGGGGAAGATTACACAATGGGGGGGAGGTAGTAACAACAACAAAAATTGAAAGGGACCTGGGGGTAATCATATCAGATGACCTTAAGGTTGGCAAGCAATGTGAGAAGGCGATACAGAGGGCTGGGGTTATACTGGGATGTATAGGGAGAGGCAACACCAGCAGAAAACAGGAAGTTGTTATCCCCCTGTACAGACAGTTGGTGATACCCAATCTGTAGTACTGCATCCAGTTCTGGAGACCCCATCTCCACAAGGACTTAAACAGGATGGAGGCAGTTCAGAGGAGGGCAAATAATATGGTGCAGGGTCTGCAAGAGAAGCCATATGAGGAGAGGCTAAAGGAGCTTAATATGTATACCCTTGAGGAAAGGAGGCAGAGGGGGGACATGATAGAAATGTTTAAGTACCTCAGTGGAATCAACAAAGTCCAAGAGGGTAGCATCTTTCAGAAAAAGAGATGTGCAAGAACAAGGGGACACAATTTGAAGATAGAGGGGGACGGCTCAGGGGCAATATGAGGAAGTATTTTTTCACAGAGAGGGTGGTGGATGCATGGACCAGCCTTCCTGAGGAGGTTGTGGGGTCTAAAACTGTGGGAGAATTCAAGAATGCATGGGACAGACATAAGGCAATTTTTGTTGGGGGGGTAGGAAGAAATAGGCTGTTGGTTAAGTAGGATCTGCAGCTTATCCTGTAGGTAGGGAAATGGGCAGACTAGGTGGGCCAAGAGGTCCTTATCTGCTGTCAAAGTCTATGTTTCTATGGGTCATGGGCTGCTGTTGAATCATCTGAGGGAGTACAAAGGACTCACTGGCACTGTCATCTGCTGGTTCAAGTCCTACCTCAGAGATAGAATGCAGAGGGTGGAGATAGGAACTTTCTTATCATATCCAATGCCTGTTTTCTGTGGAATGCCCCAAGGTTCATTTCTCTCACCTATGCTGTTCACAGTGTACATGCTGCCCCGGGTAGGATCATTCAGCACTACAATCTGGGTTTCCACTGCCTTGTGGACGATACTCAGTTGTATTTGTCTTTTGCACCTAGGACACCTGACACTATCGAGGTGCTCAATTTATGCCTGACTGATATTCAGAGTTGGATGGCATCTAGTTGATGGAGACTTAAAATGAACAATATTGAGGTACAAGTGATTCAGCTGGGCCACGAGGGGAGCAGAAGTAGTTACATGAGAGAATGGACTTTGACTTGGGTTGTCTAGGCTGTTGGCTACAGGAAAGGTGAAACATCTGAGAGTCATTTTAGATGATTGACTGACACTGGATGTTTGGGTGTCTACTATAGTCTGGAGCAGCTTTTGACATCTTAGAAACATCAGGTGCATGATGTCCCCTATCCCCCTGAAGATCTGCCAACCCTGGTGCATTTATTCTTAACATCCAGGCTAGACTACTGTGATGTGCTCTATCTCTGAGTTAGTAAAGGTACCTTATGACAGTTGTAGATGGTGCAGACCACAGTGGCCAGTTTACTGACTGGCCTCCTGAGGTTTAATCATGTGACCCCAGTCCTGCATGACCTGCACTAGCTGCTTATGAAATGGTGTGTTACCTTCAAGGTTGATTTACTTACCTACAAATCCTAACATGGGTTGAGTCTGGGCTACCAGTTAGAGCTTTTGAATTCTCTCCAGTACTCACATCACTCTGCTCCTCTGAGGAGAGCCTCCTTTCAGTCCCAAGGGCCCGGCTTAAATCCTTTGGGGATCATGCTTTTGAGTTTGCAGGCCCTTTGTAACAGAACAGTCTTCCCAGGTTACTGAGGGAGGCCCCCTTGGTGAAGGCATTTAAAAGTTGACTAAAGGCATATCTGTTTAGACAGGTCTTTGGGTTCTAAAATGATTTGTGCCGATAGAGAGACAGTAGTAGTTGCACATGTATGCAAATTGTGTAACTACACAACATGCACATGTGAAACTACTTAAAAACAACATAGTAATTACATGTAACTGTACAGCTGTTACAGTGCAGTGACAGTGTAGTTACTTCATGCAAATTGTGTGTAAGTACACAACATGCAAATGTAAAACTAGTTAACAACTACATAGTTGTTACATGTATCTACATAGTAGTTGCAGTGCAGTTACAGTATAGTTATACAGCAGTTACAGTGTAGTTAAGGACACTTAAAGCGTTACCGATTTATGGTTGTCTCCATTAGCTGGCTCCTCATTGACCGCCAGTATATTGGCTGGGTTCTGCACCTTATTTAAAGTTATCCTATTAGGCAGTGCATCAATGACCAGTACTTTGGCTGGGGTTTGCAACTTATTTAAAGTGTGACAATTAGGCATTGCGCCATATTTTAAAAGGCAGACAACTTTGGCAGTTAGCATTTTAGAATAGGGCTTCAGCCTATGGGAGGTCCACCTTGTCAACTGGCGGCTGAGCTTATTTTCACACCAGAGCTCTGATTTGAAAGATTAAGAGACCCCCATTCCCCATTTGTGATGACATAAGTGAGTAGCCATTTGAGGCAGAAAGCATATTTAATGATGTGCCAATTTTTTTGTGGGGTGGGGGAGGGTGAACACTGGATCTTTCGTTTTGTTTTGTTTTGACTATGTATGCCATAACTGGTAGCATCCCAATGAGAAAAACAATTTAATGTGTGTAATACTGCATGGGTTGAGCAGTTAATTTTGGTTTTGGAAAGAGGAAGGATAAGGGGAGAAAAGGGGCAGAAAGCAACAGAGAGCTTTGAGGTGAAGCCACAGAGTAGGAGAAGGTTGACACCCAGGATGCCAAGAGGAATGGAAGAGAAAGGGGAGAGACAAGGAGGGTAGTGTAGGGGGAGAGGAGGGGGGAGGTTGATAGAGAAGGAGGGAAGAGCAGCAGATGGTAGAATGAAGAGGAAGGTGAGGAAAGCCAGAGAAGTTAACAGCATAGTGGAAATAAAGTGTAGAAATTTGAAACACCTAGACAGTAATTAAAAGGAGGAAAAATAGATATGACTACGGGGGGAACTAAACAAATGAGGAGAAGACAAGTTGAATTGGCCTTAACCAATGAACTTAGAGGAGGGGTCAGAGTATAATAGTGAGTTTACAGGAGAGTAGGTCTAACCAGAATAGGGTGATAACAGGGATGACGGCCTAACTAGATTTATTAAGAGAGAGAGAGAATGTAGGCCTATAATCAGATTAGGGAGAGAAAGTTAATGTTAGTCAGACCAAGATGGGGAGGCAACAAGGAGGCACACTTAACCAGATAAGAGTGCAAGAGGATGAGACCTGGCCCAATAGAGTGGCAGAGAAAAGAACACAGAAAATAAAATGATTAAGGGGAATAACTTCACCAGACAGGAGACAGAATCAACAAAAAATAACGAAAAGGAGGCATTAAAAACAGCAGCTGGTAAATGTACTAATTAAAACACATTTATATATCTTAAGCAGATGGTCATACAATAGTACAGTAAATACCCTCATAAACAAAGATTAAGGACTGCAATCATACATTGGTTAAAAATAAAAGCTGATAACTAAAATAGCAGCTCACAGTAAATTAGCAGACTGTGAAACAAATATTAACTAGCCCCCCCCCAAAAAAATGAGGGTAGTTAGTGAGGTAAACACCAAGATAGAGCAGTCGATAGGGAGAAAGGCAGGGGTAAATGGAGAAAATGACAAAGGCAGTAAGAACAGGGATGGGGCAAAAAGAAATAAAGCCCTAAAAAAATGGAGTGGCCCTTATGGAAGAGTGACGCCTGGATATCGTGGCAGTCACAGAAACATGGTACACAGAGAACCATGACTGGGATGTCAACATACCAGGGTACACAATCTACAGGAAGGACAGGGAGGGAAGAAGAGGAGGAGGAGTAGCTCTCTATGTAAGGGAAGGGATTAAAGCAACAGAACTAAAGGGTAAAAAGGGAGGAGAGGAGGCACTGTGGGTCACCCTGGAGACTGGAAATGGCTCCACAATCCGCATAGGGGTTATATACAGACCCCCATCTCAGGGGAAGGAAATGGACAAGGAAATGATAGAAGGCATCCTTGGGATGGCAGAGAAAGGGGAGAGATTGCTGATGGGGGACCTGAATATGCCAGATGTTAACTGGAACACCTTTGCTGCAGCCACATCTAAGAGCAGGGCCATTCTCGATGCCCTACAGGGGGCATGCCTCAGACAGCTAGTTTTGGAACCCACTCGGGAGGGAGCAATCTTAGACCTGGTACTCTCAAATGGGGACGGAGAGAGGATCTCCAATCTTAAAGTGGGTAGCCATCTGGGAACAAGTGACCACCAAACAGTGTGGTCCATAATAAACTTAGCTGTAGAGTCAAGCCATACAAAAGTGAAGGTAATGGACTTCAGGAGGGCTGATTTTGTAAAAATCGGAGAGTGCCTCGGAAAAGCACTAGCAAACAGGCAAGAAGGTGGAGTGGAGCAACAATGGGGAAACATCAAAACCGCCATCACAGAGGCAACACGCCTTTGCTTGAAGCAAATAAACAAATCAAAATGAAAGAAAAAAACATTATGGTTCTCAAAAGAAGTGGCGGGGAAGGTATGGGAGAAAAAGATAGCATGCTGGAAGTATAAGGAAACACAGAAGGAGCAGGACAGATAACTGTACCAGTTAAAGCAGAAGGAACTGGGGAAGGCAGTCAGAATAGCAAATGCCCAAACTGAGGAAAACATAGCCAACTCGGTTAAGAAGGGGAATAAAACCTTTTATAGGTACATTAGGGAGCAAAGAAAGACTAAGGCAGGGATACTGAGGCTGAATAAAGAGGAAGGTGGTTGGGCAGAGATTGACAGTGAAAAAGCAGGGATACTGAATGAATACTTCTGCTCAGTATTCACAATGGAAAAGCAGGGGAAGATACCTAATCCAGTTAATAGAAGCACTCTGGATAGGGGGGTTGGTATTAGTTATTTCACAGAAGAAAGGGTTCTGAAAGAACTCTTAAAACTGAAGGTGGATAAAGCAATGTGGCCTGATGGGATTCACCCCAGAATTCTAAAAGAACTAAGGGAAGAACTAGTAACACCACTGACTACCCTTTTTAATAAATCATGGGAGCATAGTGTTATACCTGAGGACTGGAGGAGGGCAGATGTGATTCCCCTTCACAAAAGTGGGAGCAAGACAGAGGCAGGAAACTACAGACCTGTCAGTTTGACCTCAGTGGTAGGGAAAATGATGGAATCACTTCTGAAGGAAAGAATTGTTGAGTACCTAGAGGCCAGTGAGGCACATGACCCATGACAGCATGGATTCACAGCAGGAAGGTCATGTCAGACAAATCTGATTGATTTCTTTGACTGGGTGACCAAAGTAGTAGACCAGGGAGGGGCTGTGGACATGGTCTACCTACACTTTACCAAGGCATTTGACACAGTCCTGCAAAAAACATTAATAAACAAATTAGCCAGCCTGGGAGTGGGTCCCAGGGTGGTAGCCTGGGTAAAACACTGGCTAGACAACAGGACACAGTGGGTAATAGTAAATGGAGTCCACAGTGAAGAAAGGGGGGTTACTAGTGGGGTACCACAGGGTTCAGTACTGGGTCCGGTCCTTTTAAATGTCTTTATAAGTGACATTGCAGAGGGACTGGAAGGCAAAATATGTTTCTTTGCAGATGACACAAAGATCTGCAACTGAGTTGATATGCAAGGTGGGGTGGAAAGGATGAAAAGGGACTTGGCAAGGTTGGAGGAATGGTAAAATGTATGGCAGCTTAGATTCAATGCAAAGAAGTGCAAAGTAATGCACCTGGGAAACAAAAACCCAGGGGAAGATTACACAATGGGGGGTGAGATACTGACAACTACAAAAATGGAAAGCAACCTGGGGTAGTCATATCAGATTACCTAAAGGTGGGCCAGCAATGTGAGAAGGCACCAAGGAGGGCTGGGGGGATAGTGGGATGCACAGGAAGTGGCATCGCCAGTAGAAAACAGGAAGTTGCTGGCTCTCTGTACAGACAGTTGGTAAGACCACATCTGGAATACTGTGTACAGTTCTGGATACCCCATCTCCGCAAAGACATAGACAGGGTGGAGGCTGTCCAGAGGAGGGCAACCAAAATGGTGCAGGGTCTGCACCAGAAGACATATGAAGAAAGACTAAATGAGCTTAAGATGTATAGCCTCAAGGAAAGGAGGGAGAGGGGGGACATGATAGAAACTTTCAAATACCTTGAGGGAATCAACAAAGTCCAAGAGGGCAGCATCTTTCAGAAAAAGAGATGTGCAAGAACAAGGAGGCACAATTTGAAGATAGAGGGGGGATGGCTCATAGGTAATGTGAGGAAGTATTTCTTCACAGATGGGGCTGTAGATGGATGGAACAGCCTTCTTGAGGAGGTTGTAGAGTCAAAAACAGTGGGGGAATTGAAGAATGCATGGGACAGACATAAGGCAATTCTAGTGGGAGGTAGGAGGAAGTAGGCTGTTGGTTAACTAGGATCTGCACCTTATCCGTTAGGTAGGGAAATGGGCAGACTAGGTGGGCCAAGTGGTCCTTATCTGCCATCAAATTCTATGTAACAGTTATCCACAACGGAAGCAAAGGCCTAGATAACATCTAATATTATAAAATGTGATAGGTCTAGCTAATAAGTGAATACAAGCAGTACATTGCAGGAAAGATACTACATATTTACAATAGATTCAAAATAACAATGCAGTAACAATAGGCTAGAGCAGTCATTTTATTTATTTGCGCTACAAACATATCTATGCTTATACCTAAAACAAAAAATGCTCTTATAGAACATGGTAATAGAGGTGAACATAGTGTAACAGATGCTTAGAAGCAAAAGCATTCTGCAATAACATCAGGATTAAAGTAATACAGTGCTACTTTTATCTCAGCCTGATTGTGGGGTGTAACCCATGGAGAATTAAGATCACAAATAAAAAAAAAATAATGTAAAAAAAGATAACTGCTTAATATTTTAATAGATTGTGCCAAAGAATATATCCATGTGATTAACATGAATAAAAGGAGCAGAGAGCCAGAAATAACATTAGCACGTTTTTCCCATATCCCTCAATTTATATACAGTACATATGATGGTACAACAGTAATAATCGATTATATTACTGAGTTATAAATATGAGTTTGTGTATATAGACATAATTTCATATTGAAAATACAAGGAATTCTTAATGATATGGAAGTAGTCACCATAATGTCAGTGAAGTGTCGATAGGGGTGCCTGACAGAACATAACCTTTATAGAAATGAAGAATAAGGATAATACTATTATGAAGAATTTAAGAGGATTTGATAATTAGTCAGAAAGTGAATGGAAATAATTTCATATACTTGTGCTGGTTTACAACCTTTTTGAAAAAATTAGAACTATAAAAAAATATTATTCTTAAAGTCTGCCCTGATGAAGTGTTGGGTTGTCATGAAACGCTGGTTGTCATAACTGGGTATGGTCTATCCAAGCTTGAGATGCTGTGTTATCACTCTAAATAAATACACTAAAGCTTCCTGTGGTGAGTGGGTCTATTCTGTTCTCTGGAATACTTTGAGCCCTTATGGAATAGATTCCTCCTGGATCTCTAGTTGTGTTATTGGTGTTGAGGGCTATCCCAGTTTTCCTTGACCTACAGTAATGTATGTAGTATTTTCAGCAACAGTGTTTCTAGCAAAAACATCACTATACCTTTTTTCTTTTCATTTTGTTTCATTCCTGATCCAAGGTATGGGATTTAAAGGTTTTTAATAGTCTCTGCTCCATTCCCATGCCCACGATGAAAACAGTAAACATCCAGGTGTAGTGTTATGCAGTTTACAATCAGAAGCATATGCCAGCACCATCCTAATACAGCCACAGTATGAATCTAGCAACGATCAGTCAAAAGGTAACCTTAATAGAAGAGATGTTCAGCAAGTCAAAGCTGAAGGCGAACTGTCACCTCTTAAACCTCTCCAGCAAGGTGTACCCCAGGGATCTATATTAGGTCCCTTACTGTTTGCGATATACATTAACAATATCGACAATTGTATAAACAAGGCCAATATTCATCTTTTTGCAGATGACACTGTCCTTTACTTAAGCCGCCCAATGCCTGAAGCTGCCTGTGAAAACCTCCAATCTGAATTCAATCTAGTTCAGAGCCAACTAATCCACAAAAAGATCCTCCTTAATGGCAGAAAAACGAAAGTGATGCTCTTCTCTCCATTTATCCACTCAATTAATCCTGCAACTATTGGTTCAGTCCCTCAGATTACCACCTTGTTAGGAGAAAAGTTGGAATTCGTCACAAAATTCATATACTTAGGAGTGTGGCTAGACCACAGACTTTCCTTCACTGAACACGTTGAGGATCTACTAAAAAGACTAAGGCAGAGGCTGGGAGTTTTCTTTGGAATTGGTCAATTTCTAACCAGAGATGCTAAAATACGGCTGGTCCAATCCACGTTTCTATCATTGGTAGACTACACGGACTTCCTATACAGCCAGTGTCCTATCTCTTGTTTGACAAAATTGGACACACTTTATCACAGAGCTCTGAGGTTCATAACAGGACTTCCCTTTAGAACACGCATCACTGCTGTGTGTATGTGGCTGTAGGATGGACTTCCCTTAAGTTCAGGAGAGATAGAAATGCCGCACTTGGACTTTCAGAGCTATTTCAAAAAAACTGCCACATTATATTTCTAGCTGCCTTCCACTAAGTGTAATAGGTAACTACATATTAAGAAGTTACTCATTTATCTCACTCAAGGTACCTAAGGCTAAATCTCACTTTGGCAGAGCATCCATAAGCTTTGTGCTGCCCTCATTATGGAACAAAATTCAAAAAACTCTTAAATTGTGCATCCCTGTCTGCCTCTCTGCCTTCAAGACTCTATATTCCCACTTAATCAAAGAAGTATGCAATTGGTTTTCCCTCCCAAGATCTTCATTAGTGCCTTCCATAGTGCCTCATCCTGCTCTGAACAGTACACAAAACTCAAAAACTCCTAGTACTGTCCACCACTCTCCTAAGCCCTAGCCGTTCCATCATCTCCATCCCCACCTCTCCCTCACTTGCTCTCCCCATCTTATCTTCAGTCTATGTCTCCCATCTTCAGGGTAGTAATTGCTTGTGCGCTCTGGTTGAGAGTATCTCCTCACCCCTTCCCCTGCAACTCTCTTACCTCCCAAATGGTTTTCCACCACTACCCCTTGCACACACCCCTCTCCTACCCCACCTGTTCTCTCCCCCATTCCCCTACTTATCTCCTTCCCGCCACTCCCTTCTATTCTGACTTCCTGCTGCCCAAGCTGCTACTCAGTCTACTATATTACTCTAATCATGCTTCTTTTTTTTTCTCCTTCTCTCTTTCTTTTTTTCTCTCTATTATTGTGCCCAGGTTGAATATATGTACATGCTCCTTTTTTGCACTATTGCCTCAAATTGCTACAGGCTTGTATGTTCTATTGTTTCTTTTTGACCTGTTTTCAATATTTGACCTTCTTGTTCTGACTGTATTCAAATGCACTATTTTGTATTGTTATGTTTACTATGTTCCACCCAGGTCCCTCTTGCAAATGAGCATTGCTCAATGATGTTCACCTGAATAAACAAAGATTTTGATTGAATGAATGATTGATTGATTGAGAATTGTAAGTGGCAGCCAGTGCACAGTGTGGAATAGGTGTAATGTACAAACATCCTACCTGGAACACACCTGCAGACTTAACTACAGGTTTGCATTAAATAGTCTTACTGGTAGAGGGGTGTGCAGTAAATAGTCCTACTGGCAGAAGGGACATACATTGACTGTAAAGATGGGATTTGACCTATAGCAGCAAAACTCTATCTAGGGTACACTAACATTCTGTAACTGTGAGCAGTAAGCAATTTTACAGGGATTGAGGAGGGTGTCTTAAACCATTGGTAAGAATATCTGATGAGGGTATGCTACAAGGGTCTACTACTAGGATATTTCAGGTAAGAAAAAAGTGGAAGAATGCAGGCCCCAAGGGGGTGTGATGTTGGTCAAAGTCAGTTGTGAGACTGTGGAGCAGACCCCTTTTTGTTCAGTTACATTTTTCTTCCTCCAAGTGGCTTACTCATCCCTGTGGTCAGGGCCAGCCCCTTTCTTCTCCACTCCATTGCCTGTTCTTATCTTTGCACCCCTGATCCCACAGCCTACCCCCCATGGTGCAGCCTGAATGCAGCCAGGCAGAATCCCTCACCACTTCTGCTGACATGATGGAAGATTCCCAATCTGGAGACTGAGTGCCTTATACTGTAGCAGACAATAGGACCTGGATGCACCAGCTGTTATGCCATTTGCTGTAAGGATTTGTCTAGGTAGGCCCTCCTCTTCAACAGCAACCAGTCAACGAATGTCCATGGTGCCAATCTTTTGATGGGGAGTTTCTGACACTGAGTAATTACCTCCCACATCAAAGCAGTCCCATTTTCCACCTGCTGGTGCTACTCAAAGAACAGGATTCTCCTCTCATTTCCCCTGGGTTCAGCATGTAATGCTTCAACATCCTGCTCCAGATCCCACTGGCTTGGGTTAGGGAGTAGGACCAAGTATTGATCCTGGGTCTCCCATGTAGGGGATCAGAGCTTCACCAGCCAGTGCCACCAGGCTAGGCCAGACTAGTGACCGTCTTTGGGGGGGGGGTCTCCTGCAGAGGAGCGACTGTCATATTGTTGGAAGCTGGCAGCACTCTTTGCTTAGCTAGCTGCTGCAAAGGTGGAGGCTAGTAGATTAAGAGGTAGAGCTGAATGGAGACTGGGAGTCCCACTCGGGCTCCACTAACACAAAGGACCAGTGGATGGAGGGTCTGGGAAAGGGAGAGGGGATGAAGAGGAATTGCCCATTGGGGAGAGGTAATGCCCTGGCCATGAAGAACCACTTCACCTCATTTAGTTAGGGGAACACAACCATGCCTGTTGGGCCTGATGGCCACACAATTTAAGTAAAGCCTGAATGGACTCCTGGGGTGCTGACCTTGAGAGGGAAGGTCAGGTGAGAGAGATCAACCAAGAAGGCCCTCTTAATGGGTTATTCTATTGTAATGAGAACAGAGAGGGTGGCAGCAGATGGAGGGAAGAAGGACAGAATGGTGGAAAGTCTTCTAGGAACAACAGCAGGGAGGGTCATACCAAGGGTGCGAGAGCTAGCTCGTGAGGTAGGGGTGGTCAAGATGTGATTATCCACCTAGGGACAAATGACCTAGCTAACAAAATACTGAAACAGGGAAAAATCACCTTTTGCAGGCTAGGGAAATCCCTCAAGGAGGTTGCAGCTATGGTGGCTTTCCTTAAAGTCCTATCAGTATACCAGAAAGGGGAGGACTTGACTGACAAAATGTTCACATTCAATAGAAGGCTAAAAGAGTGATGTAGTACAGAGGGTTTCAGTTTCACAGGATTCTGGTGGCTGGCTGGTGGAATCAAAGGCTTTTCAAAAAAGGTTGACATCCAGTTTTAAAGGAAGTCTGGCACTGGGGCAGAAAACTTGACATTTTCAAAGACAAACATTTAAACAAGCATAGGAAGGAGGAGGCTAGTAAACTAATGGATGCGGATACTAACCCAGGTATGGGAAGCCATAATGCCTGTCTTTTGTCTATCACAGAGGTGAAGAGGAGGGAGGATAAAACTCATAAGTGGAGCAAAAGTAGCGAACAAGAAGGAACCTATAAAAGTAGGGTGAGGATGGGAAGAGTCACAGGGGAAATTAGCAGCAGGATTTAGCATATAAAAAGGAGGAAACAGGAAGGGGAAGTGGGAAAGAAATGCCAGAAGGTGGTTGAAGGATCAGGCAGGCTATGAGGAAGGAAGCACACAGTAAAAAGGAGATAGCATCATAAAGGAGAAGAACTCAGGAAGAATGAGAGAGATAGTAAGTGGCAACAGTGGGCTATAAGCCTAAATGCTGGAAGCTTGTGAAATAAAAGTAAGCTCCAAGCAATGGTAGCTGAGTTTATACTCGACACAGCATCAGTAACTGAGATATGGGCAACTGAGAACAATGAGTGGTACCTGGCTATCCTGGGATACTCCCTGTACAGGAGAGATAGATAGAAGGGCAAGGAGTGGCATTGAACATACAAGAGGGTATTGCGGACACAGAGGACATGGCAATGAAGGGGAGAGGTGAGGTGAAATTAGTATGGGTCCAGCGCACAACCCAGGATAGAAAGAGGATCAGGGTAAATGTGGTATATAAGCCACCAAGTCAGAAAGAGGAGGAGGCTACAGATCAGAAGAAATCAGGAGGGCAGCCATTAAGGGTGAATTGGTGATAGCGGGGAAACCTAAACATGCAGGATGTGGGTTGGGATTGGGAAGACCAGGCAGTCAGAAGTGCAAGAAATCAGTCACTGCTAGATGTAATGTAGGTCTGCTTCATAGCATAATGAGTTATGGATCTGACCAGGGATGAGGACACTCTTGATTTGGTACTTTCCAATATGGAAATGGTAGGAGAGGTGTACGTGAGAGAGCTGCTGGGGTCCAGTGGCCACAACATGGTGTGGTTTAAAATAATTATGGTTGGGGGGGGCTTCACTTTAAGTTAAAAGCTGTGGTATTGGATCTTAGGAAAGCACATTTTGGTAAGATTAAGGAGACACTCAGAGACAAACTGGTGAGGGTGCAGGAAATGTTGGGACTAGAAGTCAAATGGGAAATCATCAAGAGAGGCATATCGGAGGTGATGAACTCTTGTAGGCAGAGGATAATGAAATAAATAAGCACAAGAAACCAGTTTGGGTTTTCAGGGGGTAGGGTGGGCATACAGCTGTGCAGAATGCAGAATTATGTCACCAGAATCCATGCAGAATGGCAATTCTGTTTCTGAAATGCTTTTTGTAATTTCTTTTTTATTCCGCAGAATTCTAGAAAACATTTTTATGTAAACCACTGAATAATTTTCTGTGGATTATGTAATTTGCTGAATATAATTCCATGGTTTGCAGAAAATGTATCCACCATTTATTTATTTTAATTTTTTTTAAATTCATAGTTTTTCATCCCAGCCATGGCTGCGTCCCTGAATCATCCTGATGCCTCAATACATGTTTACATAAACTGCAGTGTATGATTCTGCAGTTCCACTTCTGAAATGTCAGAATTCCGCTTCTGACAGAATTCTGTGGTATTAGGCAGGATATCTGAAATTCCAGGGAATTACAATGGAAGTGAAATTTGAAAATTCTGCTCAGCTTTAGGAGGAGATGAGGGCTAAATGGAGACCTGCTGAAAGTACAGAGGAGATTATAGTCAGAAGTGGAAGGATTACCAGAAAAAATACTAAAAGAAGCAAAGAAAATGGTTTAAGAAATCAAAGGCTGATACAGAACTGAGAACAGAGATAGGGGAAAAGAAGGGGAGACTGAGTTCATTAGATACATCATGTAAAAGAGTAAAGTGAAAGGGGGGGGGATTATTAGGCTGAAGAAGGAGGGGACATGGTTGGATAATATTGGCCAGAAAGCTGACATATTGAACTATTACTTTTGTTTTGTATTTACAGTGGAGAAAGGGAGCCACTGCCAGAAAGTGGTGTTCACACATGAATGAGGGGAGTGAGATGACTGGAACTATAACAAATCATGGAGGACAGAGTGCTGAAGGGTCTTGCTGCCCTTACAGTAGTCAAAGCACCGGGGGCCAATCGACTGTACTGAAGTGTACTGCAGGAGCTGGCAGCACCTTTGATAGATATGTTTAGGTGCTCCTTGGAACCAGAGTAGGTTCCAGTAGACTGATGAACAGTGAATGTGGTACCACCCCAGAACTGTCCATTTAGCCTCCTCAGTAGAGGTTTTTAAGTTAAAATTAAAGACCTGGGGATCAGTATTCAAAAATATCTACAGGCACAAATGGTGTTTGACTGGGCAAACTGGGTTTTTCAGTGAAGCACAATATTCAAAAGAGGCGATTGTGCAGGCAAACAGGGTTAGTGCCAGCGCAAAGCATAATGTATGTGGGTGGGTAAAGGAAGTGGTGGGGACAGAAATATCCATGCAACCCTATATTTAGTACATTTGCACTGCACAAAAATGGTTGGCATGATCCTTTTGTGCAGAGCAGACATCACCGAACAAAACTCTGACAAACATTTGGCAACCCTAGTGGCTGCTGGAGTTTTAGCGGCCAACAACTACATTGGTTAGTGGTGGACCACATCTGTGCCCCAGTAGTCTGCTGTCCCCTCTGCCAAGCACTGTGCATTTACCCATGTAGGTATGCCCTGGTGCCTAGTGATCCCCAATGCCACCGATTGCCTCCTTCCAGTCCCCAGCCCATATAATACTGTACTATCCCCTGGTGCCTAGCCGTCCTCCCCTTCCAATCGCCAGCCTGTATAGTATGGTATAGGTCCCTGGTGCCTAGTGGTCTCCCTGGTATCCAATCCCCAACCTGTAAAATAAGCTAGCTCCCTTGTGGCATATGGACCCAATGATCACCAATCCCCAGCCCCTACACATACAATATATTCCTAGGCATCCAGTTATTCCATCTCACACTCCTCAGTCTCTTTTCCCCCACCCTGTAACAAAGAAAACATCCTGTCCTGTGTTTAGGGGGACTGTCATTAGAATGCATGTTGCAGTGCAAAACCTAACCCAACATATTCCCTGATGTCCTGTGGTTCCTCCCCTGTAATCGTCGGTCCCCCTGTGTGACACAGGGAATGCCTGGTGTCTAGCAGCCCCCCCACACTATGGCACCGATCACCCAGCCTGCCAGCCCCTCTTACCTGACTCTGCAGCTAAGAAGCATGTTGGAAGTTTGGAGAGTACACCTGCCCCAACTGACCAGTGGTACCCCCATCCTCCAATTGCTGATCCTGTTATGGCAAGAGAAATCCCTGGTGCCAGAGGTCCCCCATCCTCTGATCTCTGGCCAGTGCAGTTTAAACAATGTCCCTAATGTCCAGTGGTTGCCCCACCCTCTGATTGCCACCTGGTACAGTTTGCAAGTTGTCTCTGATGCCTAGTGATCCCCCCACCCTCCAATCTCTGTCCCATATAGTCAAAAATATTTCCCTGGTGGCCAGTGGTCACTCTTCAGTCCTGATCCTCAGGTCAGTACACATAAACAGTTTCTTTGGTGTCCAGGGATCCCTCCCTCATCCCAATCCCCATCCTAGTACACAGCAGCAGTTTCCCTGGTGTCCAGTGGTCCCTCCCCAGTCCCCAATCCAAAGCCCTGTAAACTGAAGTAAAGTACCTTGCATCCAGTGGTTCCCCCCTGTCTCCAGTCCCCAGCCCTGTTGTAATAACCATATTCCCCAGCATCTAGTAGAACCCCTCCTCACTCACCGATCCCTGTCCCTGTAGCAACGTACCTATTCCTGGCATCTAGCTGCCCTCCCATGGTGGGCATCACCAAATCCACCCTGTCAACCCCCCTACCTGAACTGTCAGTGACACAGATCCCATATGGCAGCTGGTACAGCCCTCCTCACACTTCCTTGGCTGGTCAACATATGGAACATCAGGAAGTGGACATCCTGTGCAGTGTACAGGGCACACATCCTCTGTACTGTACAGTGAGTGTGCAGCACCTACAACATGGGAATGGGGTGGGTGACCTGGAGGAGGGGGAGTTAAGACAAATGATACATGGAGTGGGCACCCTGGTCCTCTTAACACATAGTTAAATTGGATGGACAGACAGACAGACAAAGAGAGACAGAGACAAACAGGGAGAACAGGGCATCAGCAGTTTACTGCTGTCACTGCAGCCCACAGCAGAACTCCAGCTGTTGCTGCAGAACTCAAGAAAGTCCCACTGTTCTCATACAAAGAACATGGGTGAAGGGCTCCTCTCACAAAGCTGGGCACCCTGGATTTGGGAGTGCCCAGAAAAGGTGTTTCCTGCAACTCAAAAAAAAAACAAAAAACAGCAGAATCTAACTAAATGTTATGTTATTTATTTATTTATTTATTTATTTATTTATTTATTTATTTATTTATGTCAAAGGTTTCACCAGGAAACACATACTGAGCTGGTAACAGCTCATTTCCAGATGCGTCTTGGGGGGGATGGGTTGAGGAGTGTTATGAATAACAAATAGAACAGTATTTACAGATCAGGTAAAAACATAAGTAAGCATCAAATAAGCACCCTATAACAAGCAACAGCAGAGGCATTTAAGCAAAATATGTACACCGGCATGAATATAGCAGGATGCAACCCAAGGACAACAAGAGGATACAAATTAACTGCAAAGCGCAGATAATGCAGCCAGGAGGTAGTGAAGCTAACCAGTAGATATTCAAGAAGAGTCTACTGTATTTAAAAAGGAGGGGAAACCACAGCTAAGTCGAGGAGTTAGATTTAGAGGGGGAAGGAAAACAAAGGTAGCGTATCAGTACCACTGCATTTGTGTATTCTGGAAACAATTGTATGTTGTTTGCCTTACATGACGATGGTTGCCTGTGGTTGCTTGTGTGGTCTTGTCCTTTTGCTGCTGTGGGGGTGGGGAGTTAGGATTGGAAACCCTAACCCCACATTTCCCTACTGTTGTAGTGTTAAGTTTAACATACTAACATACTATTTGCCAGCAGATTAGGCCTTACAGTCTATCGAGTCTGCTCGAACTTCAGATCCCTAGTTGGGTGCCAAGACCCCCCCCTTGTGTTTCAGAACCCCCTATCATCCATTCCCACCCCCCTGGGCCAGGCCATCATCTGATACATCCACTTTCTGTGTCTGTTCCACCCTCTCTTGAAGCCCTCCACTGTGGATCTCTGAACCAGCTCGCCAGGCAGTGCATTCCAAGGGTCCACCACCCTCTCAGTGAAAAACCTCCTCCTCTTTTCCTCCCTCACCCTTCCACCTTCCAACTTCAAACCATGCCCTCTGGTGATACCTCCCTGCTTTAGTTTAAAGATCCCCTCCATGTTTACCCTATTTATTCCCTTGAGGTACTTGAAGACCTCAATCATGTCCCCCTGTCTCTCCTCTCCTCCAATGAAAACAGGCAGAGCTCCTCAAGTCTGTCCTCATACATCAAATCCCCTAGCCCTCATATCATCTTAGTTGCCCTCCTCTGTACTCTCTCCAGGAGCTGTATGTCCCTCGTCAAGTGTGGTCTCCAGTACTGTACACAGTACTCAAGGTGTGGTCTAACCAGTCCATTGTACAGCGGCAGAATCACTTCCTTGCTCCTAGAGGTGATCCCCCTTACGATGCATCTCAACATCCTGTTTGCCTTGCTAGCTGCTCTCCTGCACTGCTCAGAGTTATTCATACATGCATCCACCATGACCCCTAGGTCTTTTTCTCCTGTTGAGGCCTCCAGCGCCTCCCCTCCCAGGGTGTATCTGTGTTTAGGGTTTCCCTGCCCAAGATGCAACACCTTGCACTTGGTGATATTGAAATTTAATTTCCATGTGTGAGCCCAGCTTTCCAGGGTGTCCAGGTCCCCTTGCAGGGCCAACCTCCCCTCTTCTCCCTCAACTACTGCTCCCATCTTGGAGTCATCAGTGAAGAGACTCATTTCACACCCTTCACCCTTAACCCTAACTAGTACATTAATAAAGTCTTTTGCAATGAATTTCCTTACTTTTTGAGATAGTATAATCGTATACTAATTTGTCTGTGGGAGTGCAGGGCCATGTGGGCCCAGTGCTTCCATCCTTCCATAGACGCACACATCTACTGTATGTTGATGTGGAAGCATAGCTGAAACCTTGCACTTCCTGTTCCAGCAATTATAACCTTAAACATACAGTTTTACATAATGTATGATACAATTAAGTTATGGTCTTCTATGATTTTGATATTTAAAATTGCAATGTAGTTGTATGTTAGTTAAAAAGAAATGAGACGTTGCACAAGCAAGGCTCCTTCCCTAACAGCTACACAAATACATTTCAAAAACATTTAAAAACTAGTTAAGTGTGTGATATAATAGGATTTTTCTTTGTTAGGATTTTCTTTATTTGCTTTGTCGCTTTGCTTTAAAGATAATCTCCACAACAATTAAAAGGTTCTGTTTTTTTCAAGCGTTCCTTTACTTGGTATTTAGCTTTCTCCTTGACCGGATATACTAATAAAATAAGTATGATTTCATGAATTGCCAGGGCGGGATGGGGAGGATTAAGGTGTTCAAAGATGTGCCTCAAAAACTGTAAGAAGAAAATGGGCTTTTACTACATGTTCAGTTATGTGGCACTTAGTTTACATACCACATTGCTTATCTGTGGATACTGAGCTGCATATTGACTCACAGAGAGGATTTGATAAAAATGTACATTTTAATTTGATAGTAGATGGGAATTTCTTTTAAAGGAAAACTGTCAGCAATAAGAGCCTCACACCCAAGTTTGAGGCTGATCTCAAATGGCACTTTGTGTGCAAAAAAAAATAATTTACATACTGTTTACTGCAGTGTAGCAGATTATATCAGGCACATTTCATTACCTTCTAAGCTGACATTTCCTGCAACCAGAAATGCCAGACTCCCTTGCAGCTGACATCACAGGAGGGCTGCAGCAGTGGGAGATTCAATAGCCTGCAGTGAATGTTAGAGTTTTTATAAGCTGTAATCTTCTGTTTGCTACTCTGCTGTTCTCCAGGGGCTAGGTACAGTTAAACAGGACTGTACTACATCCTTGAGCACAGCGGGATCCGCAAACAAACATCTGATTTCAGTTTACAAAATCTTTAACGTGTATACTGTGGGCAACTGATTCTCCTAGTCCTGCAGCCCTCCTGTGATGTCATCTGCAGAGGATTCTGGGATGTCTGGTTACATGACATGTCACGTTACAAGGCAGCAAAATTAGCCTAATGCAATCTACTATACTGCCGAAAACAGTAAGTAGAAAAAATGTTTTTGTACACAAAGTGCAAATTGGGATCAGCCTCACACTTGGGTGTGAGTCTCTTATTGCTGACAGTTTCCCATTAAGATTTATTAAACTAATCCATATGTGCCAAAGGAGGATGAAAGACTATCCCCTTCTGGAATAACAAGACAGTAGGGGAACTGTAGTTCTGCATCTGACCTGTGCATTCACATACATTGGCTATAAACTGCATGGGGGCTTATCCTTAATTATTAAAAGTCAATAATCTGGTGCAACACCTGCACAATGATGCAGTCATTAAGGTGGTTGAATGAGTACAATTACACACTTCTTCATCATGTCCTCTATTCTCCATGACCCTCAACAGGGATGCAGTGTTCCGTGGTAAGGGTACCATATGGCACATAATATTGAAACAGTGAATAAATTCCTTATTACAGGGTTAGAAGGGTCAAGTCTTTTTTAAATGTAGACAGTCAAGGGGAAACTGTATTGTTTTTACCCCTACAACAACTTAAAGTATTTTTCTGTGTGGTTTATTTGCTAATATTGTGCGCTATAATTCCCCGCTAATATGAGAGGTTGCAATTTTCATAATTAGCACTTGCAAAATCAGCAGCCTTTTATAACTGATGCTTTAAGGCAAATGAGCAGAAAATCCATCCATTTACCTTAATGAGGGATTATAACTGCTGTTTTGCACGGTTTTATTATAGAACTAAGGCCAACCGCAATAAAAGCCGTGCCTTTTTAAATAATAGCAGGGGGTTAAGAAATATAAGTGGATCATTAATTGACAGGAAAGAAGATAGCCGCCTCCATTCCTAGATGTATGTTATCAGTCGATCCATCTCTAGGTAGCACCAGCACCTCAAGAAATCCTGCCAGTGCCACTAGAAGTGACACCTAATGAGCATCATCTAAAGAGCGTTTCTCTGCCTAGCAGCATCAGGGCATGCAAGGCTTTACAATATGTGTGTGTGGAAATTAGCTGTTGCAATGGGAGTCTGTGCTGGACTGGCATATAGTTATTAGCAGCAGGTTCTCTCGATCAGGAAATTAGGACAAGGATGGCAGTGCAGCACAAAGGGAGTAGTGAAAAGGCACCATCACCTGACTGCATGGGAGAAGGGACTTCTGTTGCTGCCACATGAACCCATGCCAGGCAGCCCATTTTTGCCTGTTCCATTTTTGTATACTTTCATTTTATTTCTTGCCCCGCAACCCCGTCTGTCTGTTGGTTCATACAAAAAGGGTAAAAAAAAAATCTGATCTCTGTGTGCCAATGGAAACAAGGAGGATTATTCTTGGGAAGGTGGTGCGTGGAAATGACGACGAGATGGTCCCCCTCAGTTTGTGGTGATGGCAGCGCTCACTGCCTGGCATGTGGTGTGCCTGCACAACCCCATCGGTGGCTATGTGGAAGATCGGTTCTGAACAGGGTCATAGGGACTACAGTGTCTTCTCTGTTCAGTACCTGGCTTGCAGTCAAAGCAGCTGAGAGGGCAGGGTAGTGGCAGTAAGTTCTGCCAGTGCAATAGAGAGAACTGCAGAATGGGAAGCCTTATAGGACTAGGACCCCCGTAGAGCCAGTTTGCTATTTCTGTACAACCAATGTACAGGTGCAAGTTGTGGAGGTTGCTACCATGTTCTTATTAGAGGGATACTCTCCAAATCAGGGCACCACTGTGAATATTTTTATATGATCTTTAAGGAGAATGCACAAAAACAATTACAAAACATGCGTGCTGTACTTTTACTATTTATAGTGTGTGGGCTGATGAATTTCTTTTCCTCCTTCCAAGAGGTGAAATCTTGATCCTAACTTCTGGCTCAACAAATTAGATTCTTCTAGCCACAGCAGAAAAAAAAAACAATTATATAAAAAACAAACAAATAAACAAACAAACAAACAAAAAACCCTTTCTTATATTCAGTAAAACAATGGATATTGTAAATTGCAAACAATGTGGGACACTCTTCAGAAGAGCACACATATGAGCTATAAGCCACTGATCCACATGCTGGACCATCGATGACCTAAAGACCCAGCACAGGGAAACCTGGGCTCAGATTTTCCAATTGCAGTAAAATGTGCAGACTACCAAGCACTTTTCCACTCCACCTCCAATCAATCAGTCCTCAAAAAAAGTCCATTGCCCCCCATGGGGTACTGGACCTGATGATTGGCAGGTGATGAGGAGGGAAAACAGCAGCAAAACAAACAGGACCAACCAGCAAAATGCCTTGCAAGAAAATAACATACTAACAAAAAACAGATACTCGCTGTTAGCAAAATGTCCTGACATCAAACACAATGGCAAAACAAGACATAAAAATATCCCTCACCAACCAATGACAAGCCAGGGTGATATGTCACAAAACAAAAATGCCAAAGGAAACAAAAAACTCATCATTGTTGGGGCTCCATGATACGTGGAGTACAGCCACATCTAAATCCAATCAAAAATGCTAAAATGATGGTCCAGTGTCTTCCAGGAGCTTCTGCAAAAAGAGACACTGACCGCATTGAAAGAAAAATGTGCAGGGAAGGAGACAAAGCAAGCATTATAATTCACCTTGGTACAACCCACCTGGTGGATCAAACGATAGGAGAAACCAAAACACACCTAGCCAAACAGGGTGACAGACTGGCCTGTTTTTCATCCACCCTCACCTTCCTGGAAGTACTGCCAATATGGAAAAAGGGAGGTAGTAATGATAGAATCAGAGAGAAGGAAATCTCTGAACTAAATGCATAGCTGCATGGATGGTGCCATGCAAATGGACTCCATTTCATTGGAGACTAGCAGGACTTCTGAGAGAGAGGATTTTTTAGGTATGGTGGGCTCCACCTAACAAATGAAGGGGAGAGGGCACTCGGTCAGAAATTCGATGTCTACGTGGGGCATTTAAACTAAGAAATGGGGAGATGGTGACAACACTTGTGCACACTAGCGAGTATGTTGACGCTCCCCTAACACAGAGGAAACAAATATACTAAAACGCATGCAATGTAGGAGGTATCATACAACACGTACAAAAAAAAAAATCCAGGAAAGGCATGTTCTGGAACAAAAAAGGAGAAACACCAAAAAGGAAAAACATACACCATAAAAGGGGAAAAGCGGGTCTGGCGGGCAATAGCTACAAACGCAAGAATCTTAGCAAGCAAGATCCCTGATCTCATAGCCACAATGGAAGAGGATAGGTTGGACTGGGTGGCAGTGACTGAAACATGGTTCATGAAAAACCATAGTTGGGACATAGCCATCCCAGGTTTCAACCTATTTAGAAGGGACAGGAAGGGAAAAAGGGGGAGGAGTAGGTTTCTACATCAGAGAAGGCTCAACTGCAAGAGAGTTACAGGTAACCCAAGATGAGTCAGAGGCCCTATGGATAACAATCGAAAGCAGGAAGGGGACTGCAGTTCAAGTAGGCATTATCTACTGACCCCCAAGGCAAGGAGAAAAAAGGAATATAGAGCTTATGGAAACCATGCATAAAATGGCAGACAAATGCGAAACAATACTGGTGGGGGACTTCAACTTGCCAGATATAGAATGGGGCCCATAGACAGCAGCATCATCTAGGAGCAGGGATTTTCTAGCAGCACTGCAGGAAGAAGGCCTGAAGCAACTGGTAAATTCACCAAGGGGGGGGTGCTGCTGTTCTCGACCTGATGCTTACCAACAGCGATAAAGTACGTGATGTACAAGTAGGACACCATCTTGGTTCAAGTGACCACCACTCGATATGGTTCAAGGTCAAAGCATCTGAGGATAACAGGCACTCAAAAACAAAGATGTTAGATTTTAGAAAAGCAGATTTTCAAAAAATGAGGGTCTGCCTGGAAAGTAACCTAACCAGTCAAACAGTACGGGGGGTTGATGAAACATGGGCTAACCTGAATGAATCAATACAAACAGCCACAAGGGAATGCACCTGAAGGGGTAAGTAAGGCTAGAAAGAGAAGAAAACCACTTTGGTTCACAAGTGAGGTGGCAACCAAAGTCAGGGAGAAAAGGCAGGCTTTCAGAAAATTCAAGGAGTCCGTAAGGGAGGAGGACAAAGAGATGTATAAAGAAAAGCTGAAGGAAGCAGGTAGAGAAATCAGGAAAGCAAAAGCTGAAACAGAACTAAGCATAGCACAGCACAGCACAGGGGGTAAAGAGGGGAGACAAAACCTTTTTTAGATATATCAGGGAGAAGAGGAAAAATAGGGGCGATATTGTAAGATAAAAACTAGGGGACAACAAAGTGCCGCTGCTCCCCTGGTTAATCCTCCCTGCCTCCTCCCCCAGCTCCCCTAATTGCCCCCTGCAGATGTTAGCGTGCTCCCAAATAATCAGCACCTCAGTGTACTCTCTTGCATGCACTAAATAACAGGTGTCACTTTATCCTGCTGTAAATACTGTACAGTTAGCCTTTTCTAAGTTACCATAATGAACTGCTTGTTTTAGTAAATATGCTATACAGCCTCTCCTAGCTTCTGCTTCTCCTATTATGTAATGTATTCTTTTTCCATCCCCACCAGTTGTCTGAAATTGCACAATTTATAATTTATGCACCAGTGCTGCCTGTATTTTTCATTATTATAAATGTACCTTGTCTACCATGATGTCTGCATCCTCTTGCAATTGTTCTCACTTAATTGTATGTTCTCTCTTTCTGTGTAATGCCACTTGTTGTGGCAACGGCCATGCCCGAAAACAGTCCCTTGGATCAATGCACTTACTCGGTTACCAAAGACTTAAATAAACTAGTGGAGGTGGACAGTGAAAAGGCAGCGGTCATTAATAAGTACTTCTGCTCAGTTTTCAGAAAAGAGCAAGAAGGAAATGGGCCTACTCAAAGGAGGAAAGATTTCACAAGGGCAGGGATAGATACAAGCCCCTTCACAGCAGATCAAGTACTAAGGGCACCAAACAAGCTTAAGGTAGATAAGGCCATGGGCCCAAGCAAGATACACCCAAGAATACTGAAGGAACTAGCACAGGAACTAGCAGCCCCTCTGGTAGAACTAGTCACCTAGTCCCTGAGGAATGGGGTCATCCCAGTGGACTGGAGGAAGGCAACAGCAGTCCCTCTCTATAAGTTGGGTAGCAAAGAGGAGGCAGTAAACTACCAGCCAGTCAGCCTCACATCAGTGTTGGGCAAACTGATGGAGTCACTACTCAAGGAAAGAATATTAAAGTTCCTGGAAGAAACGGAGCAGCAGAACACAAAGCAGCACAGCTTCACAGCAGGCAGATCATGCCAAACAAACCAGATCGACTTCTTTGACTAGGTCACCAGGACAGTGGACAGTGGGGTGCAGTAGATATAGTCTACCTGGACTTGACCAAGGAGAGAGAGGTGACCAGCAGAGTGCACCAGGGGTCAGTATTGGGACCTCTCCTCTTCAATATTTTCATTAGAGAAATTACAGATGGGTTGGAGGGGAAGGTGTGTCTATTCACAATTGATTCCAAGATTTGCAACAGGATAGATACCCCAGAGGGGTGAAGAAAATGGAAACAGACCTAGAAAAGGTGGAAGCTTGGTCTAAAACATGGCAACTAAAATGTAAAGTCATGCACATAGGTAGGGACAACCCAACAAGGGAGTACTACCTGGGAGAGGGAACTGTCAGCAACCAGACAAGAAAGGGACCTGGGTGTCATTGCATCAGAAGACTTGAAGGTGGCAAAACAGTGTGAAAAGATGACACTGAAGGCTAGCAATATGCTGGGGTGTATTGGGAGAGGCATTATGAGCAGAAGCAGGGAGGTGGTACTGCCACTATGTAGTAGGTCCCTAGTGAGACCCCCAGTTGGAATACTGTGTCCAGTTCTGGAGGCCACACCTCAGAAAGGATATACACAGGCTGGAAACGATGCAGAGAAGGGCTACAAAGATGATTCAAGGACTGCACCACAGACCATATGAGGACAGACTGAATGAACTAAACTTGTACACACTCGAGCAAAGGAGACAGAGGAGTGATATGATAGAAACATTCAAGTACCTCAAGGGAATAAACAGGGTGCAGGTACAGGACCTCTTTCAGACCAGAGAATGCACAAGAACCAGCCAACACAGCATGATGCTGGGGGGGGAGGGAATCCAGGGGGAATATGAGGAAGTACTTTTTTACAGAAAGAATGGTGGAACCCTGGAACAGTTTGCCCCATGATGTGGTGGAGGCAAAAACAGTTGGTGGACTTGAGACTGCATAGGACAGACACAAGATAGTCAATAGGACATAAGTACTATGGGGGGTAAGAAAACGGGCAGACTAGATGGATCGAGAGGTCCCCATCTGCTGTCACATTCTATGTTTCTATGCTAAAGATAGAGAAGCAAAATGTCTTACACTGCAACCACGCTAGCCTAATTGTGTGCAGCTCACCTTTCCCTTAGATACATGGATTCTCTTGGGCAAATCCATTCACACACTACATGTAGGTCTGTATTGCTGGCTGGCTGTGAAATCTCATTGGATTTATGCAGATTATTCAATAGTCCCCGGTAATAACAATCATTGTAATGCGTAGCCAACATATTTATTTTTCTTCCTTTGTCTGGGTCTGGAGCAATAATATTTCTCCCCTGCACATACAGCTCAAAATGGGGCTAGATTTGTTTATAATTTACTCCCAACAGTCTTCTCTGACTGAAAGGGATACCCCCTGGTTCCAGCTAAACAACATAATAATGAAGTTGGGACACGTGAACTCCAGGTTTTTTAATGTATCTTTAAATTATTAATATTTTAGGTATTATGGTAGCCTCAAACTGTATGCCTCCTTGTAAGCTTTAGCTCATAAGAAGTAAAATGAATGTATTTTGGAAGAACATATACTGTATTAAGCGTTCTTACAAGGTTTTCATATCCAATACATTGTTTAGTCATTTAACATAAAAAAGCAAATGTTTAGTTTTTTTTGTTCACTCTGCTGAACAGCACCAGCAACTGAAGCAGAGAAATGTGTTCAGCAATCATGCCTTCAGTTTAAAAAAAAATGGTCCTTGTTCTCGCTAAATTAATTTTGTGGTTGTTACTGCTTGTGCACTAAGAGGTGAACATGTATATCAATAGGCATTACAGCAAAACATACATGTTAGTCACATCGTTTCCCTTCGATTCAGGTGTTGTTAGTTTCACATTCACAGTGATTAAGTGGGAACCTACTCCAAAGAGAATCGTCTTTGAATCCAGTAGACTTCTTTTTTATCAGATTCTTCATTAGGGAGAAATCGGTCACACTCTATTGGCAGAAACGGCACCAGAAAACTTTAAAATGAAGGGGTCAGATTCACGACAGTCAGATTTGCAGAAAAATAATCGGTTAAGGAAAAAAGTCTGGTCTGTTTACCAGAGGGCGATTTGCAGGAACAAATAATTAGGGTAGAAGAGAACCCACAACAGACAGATTAAATGGCTGAAAAAATTGTAGGCATTCTCTTGAGAAAAATTAACATTTAATGTGTGGTTTTGCAAACACCTATATTTTTATAATTATCTAGGGCTTGGAATGCTAACGTTTCATCTGTGGTTGTATGTGTTGCATACTGATCCTATTGCTTCAGATGCCTATAGCATCATACAGGACTTTTCTATTAAATTAATAACATAGTCACTTTGCAGTAGTCCAATACTGGGAAAAGAACAAGTGTCTTGTTTCTGAGTAGAAACTGTTAAAGACTTTAGAAGGAAAACCAAAAATCATTACCTGATGACACGGTAATCAGAGGGTGGGGGGCACCACTAGACACGAGGAAAATGGCAGCTCACTGCTCTCACTGCAGCCAGCAGCACAAGTTCTAGCTGTGGCTGCAGAAGTCAAGAAGGCCCCGCTGTTCTCATACAGAGAACGCAGGTGAAGGGCTCCTCTCACTAAACTGAGCATGAGGGATTTTGGGTGACCAGAAAAGGTATTTCTGCCCCTCACTTAAAAAAAACACTAGGGTCTAGCTAAACCAGGTCCATTTAGCTAGGTTCTGTTGTTTGTTTTTTAAAATGCTGGCATTTTTATGTGTTTTCCACGTTTGTTATTTCATGGAAAAAATCAACAAGATGGTGATTGTCATGGCACAAATAAATGTTTGGTGCCATGCCAAGCAAGTGGTGAGAAACCAAAAAAAGGGTCCTGCAACATTACATTTTTCAGTTTGCACCAGAACGTTATCTCAGAAACCCTACTGTGCATGCTCATAATGGAAAACATTAAACTTTAAAGCCTTATAACTCTGTAGCCATTCCATATTTTTTTCACCAGTCCTATCAAAAGCACTACCTTAGGACATTACACATGTCCTCTGCAAGTTTGGAGAAAAAATACCATTCCCTATAGGCTGTAGGCGAGAGCAAAAAAACCTATGTTAAGTATAGAAAAAAAGTTGGCCTTTTATGAAAAATGACGTGTATCTCAGAAACTACACAAGTTGCCATCACAAAATTTCCACAGAGCAAGACCTTGCCTTCTAGACAACACATGGAAAATTACAGCTCATTTCATTAAATGGTGCCAAAGATATTAAAGTGCAAATTTAGGGGTTTAACATTGAATGCCCTACTCAACCCTAACTATGGTGGTGTTACCATACCACTATAATTATCCATCTATCTATCTATCTATCTATCTATCTATCTATCTATCTATCTATCTATCTATCTGTCTGTCTGTCTGTCTGTCTGTCTGTCTATCTATCTATGTAATAATCCATGACAGGGAGTGCAATATAGCATTTTATAACATGGGTAGCCACAGAGAGTTTTCTGAATAGTCCAGGATCATCAGCTGACCATGTGATAATGCACATTATTGGCACAGATAGGGTGAAGAGATCCCCCAGATCTGAGATCCCTGAGCAGATCTGCACTTGTTGTGTAGGGGAAAATAATTTTACAAAGGCAGGCATTTGCAGTCCTCGCTAAGGGACTGCCAGTAGTACTGAAGCAGACAGAGGTGCCTTTACAAAATCGTTGTGCCTTGCAGAAGAAGTGCATGTGTGCTATAACAGCAGAGAGGGGGATCTTTGATCCCCTACCTGTCACTCGCCTATGTCAGTTGTCCTTCCCACCCACCTGCCCCATGGACCACTGGGTACTGTACAGTGTCTGGGGAGAGGGAGTGCAGTAACTGCACTGTGCACCCCCACTGAGCTATGCAGCAGGGGAGAGAGGGACAGAGAGAAAAAGAGAGAGAGAGAGAGAGAGAGAGAGACACTCGGCAAGAGACAGAGAGAACAGGACAAGTAATTTACAAATTATATAGTGTCCTCTCTCTCTCTCTCGCATCAGTTGTGCAGTATGATTTGTTTAGCAGCAGAAACAGATGAACACCAGTAGGTTTGCCACAGTCAGCCACCTGGCTGCTTGCGTGCTCTGCACTCCCCATTCTCCAGTCACTGATAGCCAAGAAAGCAGGTCAGTTGACAGAGAGCACTTCTTGAGAACACCATTGTTCATGGAAGGGGGGCACTCTGCATCTCTGTATGTTTGTCCTGTAGGTCGGCCAGTCAGACACACAGAGCAGGTGTGGCAGCATGAACCCTGGAACTACTGGGACATCGGTGTGTGGGAAAATGCGGAGGGTTGAGGGAAAAGCAGTGGAGATGCTCTGTAAGGTCAGCCACCAGTTAAAAGGCATATCAGTGAAGAATAATGCATAGCATGAGAGAGATGGGCAAACAGGGACAGCAAAGTGGTACAGGAGTCAGCGGCATTCCCTGGTGAAGCTGGCGCATTGAGCCTTTCTGTCTGTTTCAGAATCCATGGTCATGTGCCCATGGTGTGTGTCATCTTGAATGCTGCTGCTAGTGTCCCATGCCAGTATACTCACAGTGCTTCAGCCATTGCTGGGCCCCCATGCCAGTGTACCCCTGGTGATTAAGGTTGCTTTCCCTCCCCCAACCGCGCAGAGTCTGAACAGTGACCTGGCCCTCCCTGCCTTGGTTGCTGCACTCTGATTGTTGCTGGACTGCACACTGCAAAATAGTTTCTATCCCAACATCTGCTGATTGTCTGCGGTGCTCATTACAGATCAGTCACCCAGTCATGCTGTCACTCTCTTGGAACAGACACCGTGACATTACCCAAGGACTCCCCGCTGCCTCTGTCTGTGTCTAGTAGTGTCAGTGAGTGAACGTAATTAAGTAAGCAAATGGCTTATTTTCCCCAAAGCTCTGTGTTCAGTCAAGAGTTGAGTGAAGGGCTTGAGCTCAGTAGTATTACATTACAAGGACTTTGTCCCACATGCAGTTCATAAAACCAGAGTGGTGCTTGATGCGTGCTGTAAACAACACATATGTCACTGATGAAGGTAAGAAAGGAGGCATGAATTGCAATCATTGTGAATGTGACTGTTTTAACCACGGAGATTGCATAGCAAGCTTGCAATGAACTGCATTCTCTCTCTTTTTCTCTCTCTTTGTCTTTTCCCTGGCCAGTATTGCCTGTGTGCGGTGGTGGGGGCACAGCTGCTGTATTTGTGTGGTGGTGGAGGGGGTGTTTGTGCATGCTGTATGACATGTAGAAATGCATGTTATGCACAAGAATTGTCAGGGATCCTATCAGTAGTGTAACTGTAACATGTCTATATCCATAACAGCACTCATACATGAATTATTTGTTAGTCACTATTTTGCAAGGTGGCAGGATACAGTACCTTTTTTGCTGATTAAACAGAAAAAAACACCTTTTTGGATATTTATTTTGCTGTTTAAACATAACCCATATTATAAGTGCATTAACGCACTCCAGAGTGTGCTGATAATGTGGATAAACGCACACCCCAGAGTCTGTGAGGGCACTTGGCCTGCAGCCTCGTGCATCACAATGCCCCTGAGGTGTGCATTAATCCACATTATCAGCACACCCTGTCATGCATTAATGGTTTCTTAATGCATGCCCCAGGGGTGTAGTAAGGCATGAAGCTGAAGGCCAAGTGTCTTTACACCTCAGGGAAGTGTATTAAAATCCTGTGATGCACACCCTGGAGAGGCTTATTACACTTTAAAAAATGGCTGTTAGTAGGCTTTTTTGGGGGAGGAAAATGAAATTTGGCATCCAACTGTGTGTGTATAAAGATTTATTACCTCGTCAGGTGATGTCTCTTGTCCAATGAAATTTCTAGATTTTTTTTTTGCCAATTTATAAATATATATGTATACATTCATTGCAAAAAACTGTGTTAATACACCACTTAGGGATTAACTTAAAGCAACAAAGGCAGGGAAATGTAGTGTTAGGGTTTCCAACCCTAACTCCCCACCCCCCAAGCAGCAAAAGGAGAAGCTCATAGAAGCAACCACAGACAGCCATCATCAGGTATGACAAAACACATACAACTGTTTCTACACTTGCTCACCCCCACCACGCAGCAAAAGACATCCAATAGCACCCACATCCTAACCCCCTGCTCCCTCTCCTGATATGCAAGTAATTTCAATATAGAAAGTAGGGTCACTACTGGGTGACACTTATTATAGTGGTGTGGTAGTGCCATTAGAGTTAGGGTTGAGCAGGGGTTTCTATGTTAAACCTCAAATTTTGTACTTTAATATCTTTGCAACCATTCAATGGATTTGTACGCAATTTTGCATGCATGGTCTCATGGGGTAGCTCTCTTGATGTGCCAAGTTTAATCTGTCCAGATGTGTGGATTTCAAGATGTAGATAGTGAAAAAATGCAAACAGAATGTAAAAAAAAATCGATGTTTTTGACTTTTTGGTTTGTCATTTGCCTTGCACCTAGATGGTTTGGAATTTTAGTCTGAAATTTCCATGGCCAAAAGGGTTTGGTCTACAGATGTGCCTTTTGCTGGTTTGGTGAAAAAAATATGAATCTGTTCCAAAGTTATTACATTTTAAAATTGTGGTTCTGAACATGCTGAGTAGAGTTTTTTGGATAACTGCTTGGAATGAAAAAAGAATTTGATCAATACAAAAAAAGGATCCTTTTTCATATGGGGCTGATCCTTTTTTGTGAGGAAAAAATCGTTTTTCATATGGCTGCCATCTTGTTTTCTTTTTTTTTTCAAAACCAACAAAAATGACATCCTGCAGACACACCAAGACATGTATCTTGGTCATCAGGGCCCAGTTAGGTGGATTCTGCACTTAGCTGATAAAAAAAAAATGTCCCTCAAATGTATTTGTTTTACCTTTTTACATGCTTTTTCGTGACTCACTTCTGCTTTTTTCATATGGCCATACAAAAAAATAATTCAGACCATATGAAAAAGGATCCGTTCATTTGAAAAAGGAATTGTAACTTAGTTTTTCCCAGTTCTTTTTCTGTATGAAGTGATCCTTTCTCATATAAACAAAAAAGCTCACAAAAAAGGATCCTTTTATTCAGAAAAAGAATCAGAAAAAAATGAAATCGCAATTCTTTCTTTGTATGAAGGGATCCCTTTTTGCATGCTTTTTTCATTCACATGAAAAAGGATGCTTTCATACAAAAAAAAATTGGACTAAGTTTTTTCACTATTCTTTCATCGTATGAAGGCATCCGTTTTCATATGGATTTTTTCATCTCATACAAAAAAGGATTCCTTCATATGAAAAAGGATTTTGGACTTTTTTTTACATATTTTGAAATTCAACAAGCCATAACTCCCTAAACATTTGGACTTAAAGGACAATCTATATATCAAATCAAAGGTCTTAGTGAGTACTATTAGAATAACACATGCCCCCCCCAAAACAAAAATATCTAGGGGCCATATAAAAAAAATGCAAACATTAAAAAAAATGCACATTTCCACAGTATAACATTGGAAGTTTAAGAAGCTATAATTTCATCAGTATCTGGATTTAATTAGAACTGTGCTGAAAGTATAAGTAATATCCTCCAGTATAAGCTGCTTTTAAGTACTGGTAACATTTCTGTTATTGTTGTATCTGTATGAGCCTTTTAGTAACCTCAGTGGATGATTCTGCTTTACTGTCTGGTGGTAAGCACCATCTTAGAACTGTATGATGTAGTTGATGTCCCTCACAGCCACAGAGGTCTATAACAGAACACAGATGCATTGTGCCAACAATAGAAGAGTAGAACAGGAATATAACCTACAGTACAAGTCACATTAAACTGTTCCATCAATGAGTTGGTTTAGCATTGATTTTTACAGATGGCAATGCATTGGCAACTCACATTGCATTGTTTTTCAGTGTTTAACCAGCTGAACAGCAAAGTCTGTAAAATGTTTTTGTAACTCAGTTTGTATGCATCTGCAGTCCAATCACAGTACAATGCAAAGATACATTTTAACTCTTAAGAAACAGTTCATGCAGGACTTTGTGCTGGAAGCAGCAACACTTATGCAACTCAATCAAAAATGCTAGAACAGCTCATTGGATGAACAGTTTAATGTGACATGTACTGTACATCATACAGTTCTAAAATGGTTACCAGCAGCATGTAAACCAAAAAAAACCCACTAAAATAGCTAAAAAAACTGGATAGCTAGAGCAATAACAGAATTTGAACCAGTATTTAAAAAAAAAAACAGCTTCTACTGTGAGAAATGACTTACAGATTCAGCACAGTTCCCTTTAAGGAACAATCTATATATCAAAACAAAGGTCCTAATAAGTACTGCAAGAATAACACATTACCCCCCCCAAATCTAGGGGCCATGTTAAAAAGCAAAAAAAAAAAATGCAAATTCCCATAGGGTAGCACTGGAATTTTAAGAAGCCATAACTCCCTCAATATTTGGACTTCAGGGACAATCTATACAATATATGAAAACAAAGGTCTTAATGAGTACTACAAGGATACCACATACCCCCCAATCATTTATTGGCAATATAAAAAATGCATAAAAATTAAAAAAAAATGCAATTTCCATTAGGACAACATTGGAAGTTTAACAAGCCATACAATGAAGGAAATAAATTGCTGTTTTACAGAGATGGAAGTGCAGGGTTCAGCGGGCTCTGCACTTCCATAGCAACACACATGTATGTATCTATGGAGGAATGCAGACAAATGAGGATATGATTATACTATCTCAAAAGTAAGTAGAATTATTGGACGAAGACGACTAGTTAGTTGAGACTGATTGTGTGAGAATGTGGTGATAGGCTTTCCACTTTAATATCCCACCTCTACCTTGCAGAAAGCAACAGTCTTCATAAATCAGGTGTGGGGTGTGCCTTGGAGTTGTCAACCCTAACACTCACACCATTCTCATGTACTCTACACATCTCAGCTTCTTTAATGATGGGATGAGTGTTAGGGTTAAAAACCCCGACGCACACCCCACACCCAATTTGGGAAGATGCAGGAAAGGTCAAACTGTAATGATTTTTCCTGTTGCTGCCTGCAGAGTCGGGGTGGGGTGTTAAGGTTGGAAACCTTAATGCCACATTTCCCTACTTTTGTCATTTTAACCCTAACTAGTGCATTAACAAAGTTTTTTTTTAATTAATTTATTAATTGTATGAACAATCCCATGGTCAAGCTGCTTGCACCTGTCTTCTGACTAGGACAGGTATGTGAATGAATGCCGACATTATCCTATAGTAACACTTGATTGGTCAATGATGTTATAATAGGATGATGTTAGCATTCATTCACATACCTAACACAGAAGTCAGGGAAGCAGATCCACCAGGGGACCCTGCATTTCAATCACTAATTTAGCTTTCCCCCAGCCCTGATCTGACTTTGTCTATCATAATTACTTGTGTACCAAGAGAGGAGTGGAGGGGGAGAAGGATTTGGATGCTATTGGGTGTGTTGCTGTGTGGGGGGAGGAGTCATCATTGTCTGACTGACCATGACACCAACTGGGAGGATGAGGGGAGGGGAACAAGAAGCCACATGGCATCTGAAACATTAACACGTATTTTGTTGGGTCATGGTTGATTTTAAAACCTGTGTGAAACTGCATGTGTAATAGATATAACAGAAAGATGTGACTTAGAATTTGAGTCACATAAATTGTTACTGCACAGCTGTTTTTATACAATTTATTTGAATTTATAACTATTAAACTCATTGCATAAAGTATAGAGTGCTGTCAGATACTGAGTTGTCTGTAGAAAGTTTTGAATACTCTTAATTATACAAAGATGTCTAACTTGGAAAGAGGTTCGAATTCCAATGTATGACAGTTATTCTCAGTATTTTTGCTATCCATGCAACTTTGTTGAGCAGATAACTTAATCTTTTTCTTCCTTCCAAGAACAAAAAGCACTCAATGATGATGGCCTGATCTCTTTTTACTGGGGTTAGCATAGTGAGTGAGACGTCTAATGTGGATTTGTATTTAGAATTCCGTATTGATGGCTTATAGAAAAAAAGCCTTCTACTTAAAAAATACACTTGTTTTTCATTGTTTCATGAAGATTGTCTCATGTCCCCAACATAATAACCCCCTCCTATTTTGAGTTATGAATTTTAGTCCTATAGTTCTGAAACGCCTTACTTTTTAATCTTCATCATTATTTATTTAATTTAATTACCCTTGATCACAGAATAACATTAGTTGCTTTTTAAGTTTCTTGGTTCGAAGTAAAATCTTTTGTGAAATTGCTTTAAGAGAATTTTGTTTAAATTTTTTTCCGGCAGTACAGTATTCTTCAGATAACACATAATTGAGTCTCAATAAAAAGAGCTGCCTACCCTTTATTTTCATAAACATAATTTCCCTGAATTTCTTCCTGTTGTTTTAAGTTATATTGAGCAATTAGGATTGTCTAATGATAGGTAAAAATTATTTCAGCATCTTTTATAATGGTGGCTGTTAAACACCTTTGGCCAAATTAAGTTATTTTTATTTTACTGATTTGTCACACAAAATGCTGGATCATAGTGTTGCGTGTGACTTGACTGTCAGGACACATGAGTTAGCTGTGCTCTCTGTATTTAATTTTCTAGTATCTTCATGACCTGAACCATGTCTGCACTGGGCTTGTAAGGAAGTTTGTAATAAAATAAGTAATGCATATTTTAATTCGAATGGAAAGGTGATTTCACAACTGTAGATGGGATGGTTGTCTTTAGTCGATATTTCAAATGTTTTGTATTCTGGTATACATGGAAATGTAATGTCTCCAAACCTACAGATACCTCATATCACATAGTCTGTATCTGAAATCTTAATATTATTATTACAGCAAAACAAAACTGGATCACTAACACCAAATGAAACTTTTTATATGGTCAGTGACAGGTGTGTACTTAACCAAACACTGCTCTAATCAGAAAGCATCATTTTGCCAACGATTTGGATAACATCGTTTAGGTAGCTTAATATACTAAGTAATGTATTGCTAAATTAAACCCAATTTTAGTAATGCTGCCAAGTCATGTATGCTCACCATTACTGTCTTCATAAATATAGTGAGTTTAAATAGAAATCTTTGCATACACTGGTAGCAGGCGAGAGCAATCTGATCGGACAACCTCACCTGTTATACAAGATGTGATACAGCAATAATAACCAATATACAAGATGTGGAAAAGATGAAGGGACTCTTTTGCATATGTTGTGGAACTGCCCTGACTTGTCAACATTGTGGAAAGAGGTATATAAGATTGTTAGTATGTGTCAAAGCAGTTTTTGATTACTCTCCAGAAATATATATTCTAGGCATATTCCAACAAAATTGTGTTCTTTCCTTGGCCCAAAAGCTATGGGTACTGGCAGCAGGACTTGCAGTTAAAAAACTAATTTTAAAGCAATGGAAAAATCCCCTAGCCCCTAGCATTCAGGAGTTGTATAATTTGATGACCTTCACAGCTAATAATGAAAAGGAGAGCTACGTTATCTTAGATAAAAGAGAGAAGTTTGAAAACATTTGGTGCCCCTTCCTTTAAATAGGTACTGTGGCTAATGGCTTTTAAATCGAAGACTTTGCTTGAAATGCAAGTGTAAACTATAGTTGTAATTATAAGTACAGTTTTAAGAGACCATCTTGATTGTTATTTATCTCATTGTTGCTTTGCTGTTGAAACTGGATAATTGTGCCACAGTAATCCCTCTAACACAGGTGTGCTCTGGACTTTCTAAGGTGCTTTCTGACTTTGTATTTATGTCTTTCATCTTATGCTGGTATATGGAAATAAATTAATCTTTTTTATACATCAAGTTAATTACCATTTCATTAAAGAGTGTCCTCTACTTCAGCTTTGCTGAACTCTGTGCTCCTCATTATATTTACACTCCCTGGATGTGTGCATCTTTTCCAAGTTGTAGCTCCCCCCCCCCCGTGATGTATAGATATAAGGAGTAATTGGACATGACCTGATTTATTGTTTAATGTTATAAACTGCTGTTGCTCACACTATTATTGTTTTAATTGCACCATATAAGCTGATCCTATATATTGTCTTTATATGGCTATACAAGTATAACTAAAGAAAATAGATAAGTTCAACTGTCTTTTAACCTATGTTTGATATATGTACTGTATATAAGTTTAACTCTCAATAAAAACTATTACGGAAAAAAAACCTCACCTGTCCAAACATGGAGGATGGACACATGGAGGAAAGGAAGCTTAGCAAATAGTGGACTGGAGTGCTGTGTTTTGCCCAAAAGGGGAGTAACAACGCAGACATGCAACAGAAAGGAATGCAATGGTTTAATAAGGGGCCTTTAAAAAAAACAAAAAGACTTTATCATTTAAATGATTGTCATTCGCTCTTTCTTTCCCTGGTACTCTGCTCTCAGCTTGTGAGGTTTCACCTTTCAGGGCTGCTGGGGAGATGCACTAAACATAGAGACTGAAAATCCCTAATGGAGGAATATAGACATTGGCAGTAGTGGGGTAATAGTAGAATAGATAGATAGACAGACAGACAGACAGATAGATAGACAGAGACAGATATAGAGACAGATATTTTACAGAGTGTTACACTGTGTATCTTCACCATACATCACATGATTGAGTGTATGCTAGGGTAGGGGTCGAACTCTGGAGTGGGATTATATTTCTCCAGTGTGCCTCTCTGGTCAACAAAAACAATAAAACATAGATAGAGCTTTTTAAGTATTATGTATTCTTGCTGTAGTGCACATTATTGAGTGTACATCACTGGTTGCAAATGGAATTGAATGTGCCTGCCTAGTCAATAATATATAAATAAATGAAATAAATAGATGGATAGATGGATGGACATACAGACAGACTGACAGAGAGAGAGAGAGAGAAAGAGCAGAAAATTGCCAGCTCACTGCTTGAACTAAAACTAGCAGCACAACTGCAGCTACAGCTTCATCAATGAAGAAAGTCCCACTGTGCTCATACAGAGAACGCAAGTGAATGGCTCCACTTGCTAAGCTGGGCATGCTGGATTTTGAGGTGGCCATAAAAGGTATTTTCAGGGCAAGTTTTAAAAAATGAACACCATAGTCTAATTAAATGGGTTCCGTTTAGTTAGGTTTAGGTGTTTTTTTTTTTAAATATATCATTTTAATGTATTTTCAATGTTTGTGAGTTTAAAAGAAAAAAACAAGATGTCAGAGGGCATGATCAGTAGTTTTTTCCATACAATCAATATTTCTTTCAGCATAACAGGTAAATCATGAAAATAAGCAAACACCATCTTTGGTTTTTTTTTACCTTTGGGGTTGGAACATTAACTCTAACATCATTATAACTCTGGAATGGTATAATATTTTTTTTACGAAATCATCCAAAGGCACACCCTTGGCATGGGTCACTTTAACCCTGAACATTTCATTAAAGAAATACCAAACTGTCTATGCTGTAGGCAAGATCAAGAAATACACAGTCCTAAGTATAGGAAAACCAATAAAGTTTTTTTTTTTTTCATTTTTTGTCCCTCCCTGTCTCAAAAACCAAACAACATGCCATCATGAAACTTTTCACCTCCTGAGACTCTAGCAGCCTGACTCCGCATGCCAAGTTTTGGGCTAATTCATCAAATGACCATAAGGTTATTGAGGTGCAAAAATTGTGGTTTAACATTAAACAGCCTACTTAACCCTAATTATAGGTGCACTATATAGAATACATAATGGGTAAGGGTGGTATACAAGGATGTGTACCTATTGAGGGGGCTATAAGGCCAGGAGCCCAAAGGAAGAGTGGCTTTATTGCCCTAATTAGAACCTGAGTTTGGTATACTTCTGAGTGTTTCACCTTTATCCATTGTTTGCTGAATATAATGCATTAGGATAGTTATGGTTATTGCAATTGCATTTGTGATCATGTTATGACACCTGAAGGTTTCTTGCAGCAAGAAGGGAATGGTGTGTAGTGAGTGCAGGTAGGGGTCTGGGGGATTTCTGTGTTTGGGAGAGTTTTGTGTGTATTTTTTCCAGGTTCTTTTGCAGCTTATCAATTGGTTTTGCTAGCTTCCTAATGATGTGCTAATTGTGTTATATGTATTGCTTCATTATCCATTGTTTGATTAGTGCAGGAATACAGCTGTAATTGTTTGATTTGAGCAGGTATATACTTTTAATTGATAGATTGTCACAAGTATACAGGGAAATAATTGATGGCCTTTTCTATGGTATGTGATAAAGTTCCCATCCACGTATTATGTAAGCAATAACCCATAACAGGGAATGGGGTTATAGGGATTTAATGCATGCCTCAGGTGCATTGTGAGGCATGAGGTGCAGCCCTCACTTCACCTGAGGTGTGCATTAAATTCCTATAACCTCATACCCTGGAATGGGTTATTGCGCTTATAACATGGGTTTTGTTTAAAAACAAATTCACAACTGTGGTTTTTTTTTTTGCTCTTTGAATAGTGAAAATCTGAGTGTATCCTGCCAACCTGAAAAGTAGTCCCCAGAACTCATGCATGTGCTATATAGTTTATGAGAACAGAAATGCCAGAAATAGAGTCCTGAAATTATTTCTGACATTTGTATGTTCATAAAATAAATAACATATGCATGAGTCTGTCCCTGTCCCTCTCCCCCTCTCTCTAACCACTCCACCTCCCTCCACCAAGAAAGCAACACAAACTAAACTAGAAGACAGATAGGGAGAGATAGAGAGAGAGAGAGAGAGAGAGGCAGGCAGGCAGGCAGACAGACATCAGAAGAAACACTTCACATTCAGGTTCAGAACTTTAAGCACATAATTTGCTCAACAACTGTAATATGCAAGTAATTAAGAAAAAGTTCACATTCAAGTAACATAAAATCACTTTCCTACTTTCTAAATACTAAATCTACCTCAATTGCTGCCTGTCCTAAAAATATATTTTTAAATCCTACAACTGTGCCTTTCTTGCCCTTAAAATGCTTTCAATTAGCTTGCCTGAGCAAAATCTTACCTATGATCAACTGCTTGCTTCATATTTATTTAATCAATCACTGAACAAGATAAGGTATACATACAGGGTGTCAGTCACTCTTCAAAGACTTTCACAGCCCATGCTGTGCTGCTGCACAAGATAAGAGCTCCCTGCTGCTACACAGAGGCTCACCTTCTGGAAAACATTCATTTAGCTACTGATTGATAGTAACAGCCCCAAAAGAGAAAAGCTGACATCTGCTGCAGCACTGCTGTTTGTTCCCAGCTTGCAGATGTGGAAATATGTGACCACACCTGGTGATTGATTCCCTTTGTTTTGTGTGTCGCTGTGTGGAAGGATATTTTCTGATGGCACATTCACATGGAATTTTCTCAGTAAAGCAGTTCTGGTAGAGTAACTGTTGATTAAATAGGAAATTTAATCAACAGTCACCTGATGCTCTTTGACCAATCAGGTTACCTCCTTTTTCAAGCCCATGTTATAAATGTATATAATCCATGTCAGTGGCTATGTAGGTAGAACACTCACCTTTGGGTCTGGAAGATGCAAATTTCATTGGTTCTAGTTCCACAACAGGTACTTGAGGTAATATTCATAACTGACTCTTGTTGTGTGGTATGAATAAGGTGCTATACTATTGATGTGCCATCCTTTGGAAGAGACATTAAACAGATTTCCTTTCTACCCGTCTTTGTTCACTATCCAGGTGAAAGTTAAAGATCCCATGGCATTTATTGAAGAAGAGTATAGGGGTTTCCCCAGTGTTATGGCCAACATTCCTCCATCAATAAAACAAGTCCATGTAACCCACTCCCAGGATATACCTGGAAACAAGATGTCACAGTTTTGTGTACCTTTCCTGGTCAAACATTACAAATGAATAAATAAAGAAATGTGCTTTTCACTCTAGAGATATCATTTAATTTTTTTTCAGTCTATTCTGAAGAGTGTCCTTCTTAGCACTGAAGTTGGCCATTATGAATTCAGGAACTAACACCTATGAATCCGGACTCTGCTCCCAGTACATCCTAAATCTCACCACATTGTGGTGACTAGTTCCCAAAGGCTCTGCTACCCTTATGTCATGTTTATTGTCAATGTTGAACATTGCAAGTTCCATGATGACATCTCTCCTAGTCAGTTCCTAAATCCATTGATTCAGAAAGTTATCCTGCATTGTTTCAACAAACTCTTGACTTTTCCCTGTCTGCAACTGGGATGTCCCAGTTCACATCCAGGAGATTGAAGTCTCCCAGAATGACAATGCTACCCGAGCACCCTGCCATATTTATTTCATCACACAGGGTCCTGTCCTTTTTGAATATCTGACCTTGCAATCTGTAGACCACCCCTAACATTAGGCTTCTTCCTTTGTCAAACAGCTATAGTCACAGTGTCTTGGTTCCTCTGCATCCCTATTTACATGTCTTCAACCACCTTGATTGAGTTATCTGATGTATACAGTCCCTAGCACCTTCCCTATTCATCCTAAACATGGCATAGCCTGTGATAGAGATGTCCCAGCTATGACACTGTATGGTCCAGGATTCAGTGAGGGTCAAGAGGTCAAATCTTCAGAAGTTGTTATGGCCTCAATGTTTGTCCATCTGGTTCCCTATACTTCTTGTGTTGAAATAAAAATCTTCCTTGCTATCCCTCCGCTATTTATCTCAGCCTCCACCTGAACTTTCCTTTGCTTATCCTCTCCCATCAGTTCCTTTTGAGCTGTGTTGACCTTATCTTGTTTCATCCCATCCTCCTGATCTCCCATTGCTAGTGTTAGGGAGGCTCACAAGGCCACTCAATAAGGAAAGCTGAACTCTGCCAGGAATATTGTACTGCCCTCTGCTTTTCTTATTTTAAATTCCTATCTATAAATGTTGCTATTTTCTTTCTCAGTGCTCTAGCTCCCTTGGAATTGGGGTGTAGGGTATCCCTCTCGACAATTTCCTATCCTCTAAGAATAAGGCCCCCAGTCCACCAGGAAATGGAAGCCCTCAACCCTGCACCAACCGTTCAGTCACATGTTAAACAAGAGATTTTTAAATTATCTGCTCTCTTTTCCTCTCTTTCACATGGCTCTGGTAGGACCTCTTAGAAGGTTACCATAGCTGCCTCTGCCTTGAGCATCCTGTCTAACTCCCTGGCTTTCTCTCTTGAAGCCAGATCCTTTGCTCCTGGGTGGATTATACCATACGGCTTCCCTTCTCTTCTCTAGTGTGGTTGATAAACCTAGGAATGATTCTGTCCCGTTACTCCAAGGCAGAAGTACACCATTCTCTTCTGAGGAAAGGAAGCATAAACAACCCTCCCTGGTCTCATAACAATAGAGTTTTCTATAAACACCACTGTCCTCCTGTTTCCTCTGTTCTTATCTGCCACCTCCCCTGCCTCTGGCTCTTTCTTTTTTGCACACCCCCAACCCCAATGTGGGCTGCTTATCAAAGTTTCACATGGTGGTTCAACCTGTACCACTTCAGTCAAGGCTTAAAGTTGTTACTGGTCATAACTTGGGGTTCTTCCTTTCTTTCTCCACCTCACACTGGCTGTCTTCCCCCCAGGTCCCCTTATCCAACCCCCTGTTGTGACCCTTATATGTCTGCTGTGGGAGCTGAAAAAGAGGCCAGTCCTTTCCATGCATGGAACTACCATGCAAAAGTTGAACGGTTGCTCTGCATTTTGTGCATTGAACCAATTGTAGACTAGTCAGGCTTCATGTTCCAAGGTCAAACCCTAGACACTCGCATGACAGCCTCTACAGTGTACCAACCTTCCTCCTCCCCTCTACCCCAGGGGCCTGACTATGTCGACATCTGAACCTGACTCAAAGCAGTTCTTACTTGCCATTGCTTCTGCCTACGTCAGTCAGTTTAGGAAATGAGGACATTACCCTAACCTACAGACCTGCCCCAAACTTCATAGTTCCTAGCTGAATACAACACAACAATGTTAACATCATCTCACAGATGCTACCTACAACCTGGAGTTACTCACACTAGTGTACCTCGAATTCATGGCATTACCCTAGCCCAGATAGGGACTTAACACCACTACTGTAATGTCCAGCACTATCCTGTTACAGCTGATGGTCTACAAGTATTTACCCTCCATGGGTGTCACCCAGGTTGATCCTACATCAGACCTGTGGTTTCCCAGAAACAGCCCCTGCAGACTCCCTGCAGACACCATCCTTCTCCTTTGTAGTCCTCATTCTAGTGGTCACACATGCAAGGGATCACTTGGACCTGTGGGATTCAACAGTGGAATACTACAATAGGTTCTGATTTGTCTCTAGCCGAACCCTCCAGTTAGCTGTCCACAATGTCTTCCTTCCTCTTGATCATCCTTAACCCAAGTCTCATACAAAAATCTTGCAAATCAGGATACTTTCACAGCAAATTAAAAGAAATTAACAGCCCTTCTTCACCCTTACCTCAGTTTCACTGTATTGGTTCCCCCTCTACCCTGGATCACAAAATAATCAGTTAAGCAGTTTTTCAAGTTTTTAAACCCTGGTTGCTATGACCCGATTTGTCTGCTGCAGGACCCACTCTCAGCAGTCCACAGTTCCTCCTTCCTCTTGGCCTTTCTTAACCCCAGTCCCACAGAAATGTTTGTAAACTGGGCTGTTTTTGCAGAAAGTTAAAAGCAATTAACCCCTATGGGCCCCATATTCTGAGCCAGCTGGAGAGGGCACACATGGGGGTGTCACATGAAAAAATAGGGCTGGCCAGCTCTGGTGCCATATTAATAATAATAATAAAACTTTATTTATTAAGCACCTTTCGAGTGCCAAGGCACTGTACAAAATAAGCATAAAATAAACCATACATAAAATCAGATAACAACAATCTGAAATATTAACAATATAAAACTACAGACATGTATAAAATCAGAGTAACAGCTTTCTCAGGTCGTGAAAGCTTGAGTCCAAAGATGGGTCTTAAGTCCGCTCTTAAAGATCTCCATGGTCATGCATTCCCGAAGCTGACAAGGCAGAAAATTCTAGAGGGTTGGGGCAACAAACATAAAAGCCAGAGCCCCAGATGATTTTAATATAACCCTCAGAACTTCTAGCAACCCTTCATCAGCCAAACGGAGCTGTCGTACAGGGATATAGGGAGTCAGAAGCTCTTTCAAGTAGACAGGGCCAAGTCCATTCAGGGCTTTGAAGGTCAAAAGACCTACTTTAAAGGTGATCTGCCACTGTATAGGCAGCCAGTGCAGATCGTGCAGGACAGGGGTAATATGCATCTTTCTCGATGCCCCTGTCAGCAACCTGGCAGCAGCATTCTGCATTAGCTGCAAGTGGCAGATATCAACCCCAGGAAGCCCCAAGTAAAGGGAGTTGCAGTAGTCAAGGCGAGAGGTCATGAAGGCGTGAACCAACACAGGTAAATCACAGGACGGAAGAAGGTGATTCACCCTGGCAATATTCCTAAGATGGTAAAATGCAGACTTAATGACTGCTGACACTTGATGACGAAGGGTCAGCCCGTCGTCAAGTACAATTCCCAGGTTACGCTCTCATTCAGAGGTAAGGAGCTGATCTCCGCCCAGTAATAAACCAGAAGGCAGATCAGACCTCAGCCCCTCTATCCTGCTACCCAGGTCCACAACCATAACCTTGGTTTTACCAGTGTTCAACTTTAACCATCTCGAATTCATCCAGTCATGGTTTTCAGTGAGGCAGTTATTAAATACTGAGAAAGCACTATCCTGGTCAGGTGCAAAAGACCGGTAGAGCTGGGTATCATCAGCATAGCAGTGAAACCTCAGCCCATACCATCTTACAATGTCTCCGAGGGCAGCATATACACTGCAAACAACATGGGGGAGAGCATCGAGCCCTGGGGAACCCCACACTGCAGAGAGACAGGGTCAGAGGAAAAAATCCCTGACACAACTCTTTGTGTTCTCCCAGCTAAAAAAGAAGTAAACCATCTGAACACTGTACCAGTCAGTCCGCAGATGGTCCTCAGGTGTTTGAGCAAAACCCCATGGTCTACAGTGTCAAAAGCTGAAGAAAGATCAAGGAGAACCAAGACAGAACAGTGTCTCTAATCGCTCGCCATCAGGAGATCATTGAGCACCCGAACCAGAGCAGTCTCAGTACTATGTCTCTTACGAAAACCAGACTGGAGAGGTTCATAGATATTATGGATGGTCAAGTGGTCCTCCAGCTGGATTGCCACTACCTTCTCAATAACCTTCCCTATAAAGGGAAGGTTAGAGAAAGGTCTGTAGTTGGTGAAAACATCTGGGTCCAAGGAAGCTTTCTTCAAAAGGGGAGTTACCACCACTTCCTTCAAGGAGTGAGGAAACTCACCCAATTCTAAGGAGCACCAGATTATTTGAGCCAGAAACGGGCCCACAATCTCAAAACACCCCAAAATCAGGGTGGTTGGACCCAGATCTAAGCTACAGCAGATCGGGAATATCCCCTGGACAATCCGCATAATATCCTTGAACTTCGGCTGGTCAAAGGAACTCTAGGAGACCCGGGGTACCATGACCGAGAGCTGACCAACAGAGTCCTCCATAGAGTGTGTCTGTCAGATCTCTGATCTCATGTCAGCCTCCTTATTTGCAAAGAATTGAGCGATCTCATCACACTTTTCTTGTGAAAAGGCTCGATGGAGCTGGAGACAGGCTGGGTTGCACAACTTGTCCACAGTTCTGAAAAGCTGGGCCGGTCGATTCTGAGTGACAGCGATCTCCCTGGACAGGAATTTTGCCTTCTTATGGGAGATCTCTGATTGGAAGAGCTGATAATGCCCCTCCAAACTAAGGCGGTCGGCTTCTAAGGCAGATTTCCTCCAGCGATGCTCTAACCATCATCCCACACGTCGCAACTCCCTCAAGGACCCATCAAACCATGGAGCCTGAGGGTGGGGGGGGGGATAAACACGGACAGGAGCAAGTAAGTTGAGAGCCGAGGAAATGGCCTGATTATAAGCCAGAACCAATGACTCCGGACTATTGCTAGCAACCGGAAACTCTGAGTTCAGTACTGTTATAAAGCCTTCAGAGCACACATCCTGCAAAGGGCGGTATTGGACCATCTCCACAGGGGCAGATCTACGAAGGGGAGCAGAAAAATTGAAGCCCATGGTGTAGTGATCAGACCAACTGACTAGTTCCACCACCAAATCAGAGGCCTCAATCTCTAGGAGAAAGACCAAATCCAAGAAGTGACCGTGATTATGAGTAGCTGAAGAAACAATCTGTGTGAAGCCCAGCGATATCATAAGCTGGAGGAAGTGCTGACCAAAAGCCGAAAATTCGTCGTCGACCCAAGCATTGAAGTCACCCAGAACCATCAATCTGGGTGACTCCAATGCCATATCGGCGATGAAGTCTGATCCATATTCAAATGGAGCACAATCTGAACTGACTGCACTATCTGTTTCAATATCGGTCCACGGTAGTGTGTTGCATAGCAGGCAGTCTCTGTGCTTTGTGCCTTACCACCAGAGCTCTGCACCAAAGACCACCCACAGGGGTAAAGTGCAGCACACACTGGTTATCACCGGGCCTCTATTGGAAATATTCAGCCCAAACATGCAGATGAGCCCATTGGGCATGCACAGTGCTAGTGGGCCATATGCATGCCCATTTTGGGCGCATCTGCATTCCAGTGTATGGGCTGAGTTTACCGGGCCAGATACCTCCCTGTCCCAATCCCCTCCCGGTAGTTTTTCATTAATCCCTGGTGGTCTTGTGGTCCCTCCCCAGCCCTGATTCCCAGCCATGCTATAAAAAGTAAATTGTTAGTGGTCCAGGTGTCCCTCCCCAGTCCTGATCCTGTCCAGGTAATAAAAAGTAAATCCGTGGTGGTGGAGCAATCCTCTCCCTGCCCTGATTGTCATCCATGTAATAAGAAGTAAATCGGTGGTGGTCTAACAGTCCCCTCCCTACCCTGATCCCCTCCCCAGTATATATTTATTAATCCATGGTGGTCCAGCGGTCCCCTTCCTGCCCCGATTCCCTCTCCCTACATACAAGTGTAAAGCCTGGTGGTCTAGTGACCCCCCATCCCCCCACCCCAGCAGGTAGTGTCCCACCACCATGCACCTCCCTGACCCAATCTTGAGAGCTGGCAACTGGCACAGTCCTCTGTACACCACCACAACTGGCCACAGACTGAGCTCTCATGATGCACGTACTGTTATTATACAGTGCGTATATCATGAGAGCTTAGTCTGAGCTGGCCATGGTGGTGTGCAAAGGGCTGTGCTATTCGCCATCTCTCAGGGGTGCAGGGTGCTGGTACAGTACCTGCTGGGGTGGGGGATCACTAGACCACCAGACTTTACCTTTGGATGTAGGAGAGGGGATTGGGACTAGGAAGGGGACTGCTGGACCACCATGAATTGACAAATAAATATCAAGGAGGGGATTGGGACAGGGAGAGGGCCACTGGACCACCATGGATTAATAGATAAATACTGGGGAGGGGACCTCTAGACCACCACAGGTTTACTTTTTATTACATGGATGGGGATCGGGGCTGGGGAGGGACAGCTAGACCAACAGGGTTTGTTATAATCAGTACCAGGAAGGGGATCAGGGTTAGGGTGGGACCACTGGACCACCAGGGTACCCAGCCCTTGATAGTGTGTGGAGGGTGTGCAGGGCACCCATCCCTCTCTGCACTGTTAAGGGCTGGGTTTCAGAAGCATTAAACTGCACCACATATGTGGCTGTTTAGTGCCTCTGAAATCTTTCCAATATCATGCTGTGCTACGTATGCATGGGTGCTCCCTCATTTGCATTTGCACAGCACAATAGTGTGCGCCATGGCACTGTTGGGGTGCACCATGCATAAGTGGTCTTCGAATATGGCCAAACCACTGATGACCAGTGCTATTCCTAGTGCAGCACAAAGTTGGTTTGTACTGCATTAGCCTTTTGAAAATTGGGCCCAGAGTCTTTCTCCTTACTTTAGTTTGCACTGTGCAGCTTCACTTCTACTCTGACTTGTTTTAGTCTGTCCATGCAGTTCTATACAGACTGATGTAATCTGCTGGTAATAAATATGCGCATTAATTCATGTTTTGATTTTCAAAGTTATTGTAGTATGGATACTTTCTTATGTCAGTAGTTATTATTTATTTATATATTTGTTTGTCATTTTTGCCCAGACAAGACACACTAAGCTTTGATAGCTTGTTTCCAGGTGCGTCCTGGGGGTGGGTTACATGACTCTGTTTTATTATTTATTGATTGAGGATTTGCACTATGGCCTCCAAAATAATATTACGAAATACAGTGATGATACTAAGATAAATGCAGCGGTAGACACTGAAGCAAAATATAGATCATTAGAGAGTGATTTAAAAAAGATTGTTGATTGGGCAAGGAGAAACAAAATGAGATTCAATCTTGAAAAATGCACAATCTTACATTTGGGAAGAAATGACCCTTTAAAGACTTACATGTTGGAGGAAACCATACTTAAGCCAGTGGAGAGTGAACAAGACTTAGAGATTATTATTAATGATACTTTTACACACTCAAACCAATGTCAGAAGGCAACATGCTCTTGAGAAGTATAAAAAAATCATTAATTTCTAGGAATGAACAGTGTCTTGCCCCAATATATAGAATGTATGTCAGGCTGCACCTGGATTATGGTGCATCTTTTTGGTCTCCCCATTTATAGAAGGAAGTGGCCTTGGTGGAGAGTGTCCAGAGCAGGGTGACAAAGTCAATTTCTAGATTACAGAATATAACCTATGGTGAGAGGTTGGAAGCACTAGATATGTTAACACTGGAGAACAGAAAGAAAACGTGGAAATGTCTTGATGCTGTTTAAGTTTCTTGAGAACCCAGACCTCACAAAGTCATGTGAACTGGAACAAAAAGCAAGGACCGCTAACCTTGGGTCACATGACCGACAAATGGCAGTACCTGGAGATTACAATAATAAAAGGAACAACTATTTGACAGTAAGAGCACCAAGGGTGTGGAATTCATTACCACAACACACTATTGACATCATGGACTTCAACACATTTAAGTGAGAATTATGTAAATACTTAAAGGCACACAAATAATAGAAAGATATGCTCACTAAGAGTAGAAGACAGTCCAGATGGGCGCAAGACAACATCTGTCTTATTAAACTGAGTAATACCAAATGATACTGAGTATTATCACACCTATATTGTAGAGAAATATGAACAGAAAATGTCTGCCCTCTACTGGGATTTGAACCCAGGCCTCTGGCATTCCATGCCATGGACTAACCAACTGAGCTATAAAGGAACTCTGGAAATTAGCAGACCCAGTCATCCCTTTCAGATAAACACATTCCTTTCTAGGTATTGGGTAAGCCAGCATCGAGGCATGGAAGAAACACAAATCAGCTTTCTTTCTTAGATCCTTGGAGAGCCCTCTTTCCTTCAATGAGAGAATATTCATTTCACTCCCTGCCTCACAATACACTCTCAAGGATTGATTAATTTTTGCTGGGGATTGAGCACCTATCAAGGGTTCAAACTTGTGTTTACCTAGCTAAGGTGATATCTGATCACCACCCAACTCTTGTACAATGGTCAGTACCTACCTCAATGGATTATGATAACATTTGGAGGTTTAACCCTCAATTATTGAAATCTGAGTACCTAGTAGAGCACCTTCACAGATTTATAGAGAATTTCTACGAACACTACCATGCCAAAATTGGATGTACTATGGGGGGATTTGAAGTGTTCACTGAGAGGAAAGGTTATTTGCCTAGCTTCTATCAGGAAAAAGAAAATTTGCCAAGAATATTCCCAACTGTTACAACAAATTAGAGTCTTAGAACAATCCCTCTCTGCCTATTCTAACCCAATAGAATTTGAAAAACTAGAGAGTCTCCGTTTCCGATATAATACCCTTCTCAGTGATAAAGCTGAACACCTCCTTTTTCGTTCAAAAACCACCTATTTTGATCAAGGTGACAAGGCTGGGAAACTACTTGCTATGAGACTCAGGGCACAGGTGGTGGATAGAATTGTGTCAACTATTCGAGATGCCTCTGGTACCCTCCATACCTCTCCCAGGAACATTGTCTCTTGTTTCAAATGTTATTACCAATCTCTTTATTCATGTTCTCCCATACCTTTTAATAATATGGCATTAGATCATTTTCTTCAAGGTATAGCCCTCCCAAGTCTGTTCCAACATCAAATAGCTATTTTGCAAGCCCCCCTGACATTAACAGAAGTACATGAAGCCATTGACACACTCCCATTAGATAAAGCACCAGGCCCCGTTGGTTACACATCCAATTTTTATAAAGCTTTTAAATCCCAATTAGGTACTAAACTCTTCAACTTCTACAATTACATTTATAAGCAAGGCCTCTCAGACCATAGTTTTACTTCTGCTATTATTGTGGTGCTTCCAACGCCAGGCAAGGACCCTACGATGCTGCCAAATTACCATCCAATATCCCTTATAAATGTTGATTTGAAGATCCTAGCAAAAATCCTAGCCAATCGGCTGTCTCAAGTATGGTAGACTCTGCTAAGTCCTGAACAAGTGGGCTTTGTGGCTGGGCGCTTATCGGCGGACCACCTGCATAAAATTTCCTATCTTATTTCTGCTTCCAGGGACTCTAATATTCCATTGGCTTTGGTGTCTCTGGATGCAGAAAAAGCTTTTGATTGAGTGTCCTGGGATTATCTGTTTAACTTTCTTCCAAAATATCATACCCCTGTACAATTTATACAGTGGATAAAACTTCTCTATTCTCAACCGTCAGCTTGTATACTTTGTAATGGAGTTTTCTCCCCTTCCTTCATATTATGACAGGGCACTCAACAAGGATGTCCCCTTTCCCCTTATTTGTTTAATCTATTCTTAGAACCTCTTATCAGGAAAATAAAGACATCAACATTAATTACTGGTATTCCAATCAATCATCTCCAATACAAATTATCAGTGTACGCAGATGATATTTTACTTCATACTACCCACCAATCTAAATCTATACCTGCCACACTTGATATTATCCAGGAATTTGGGTGACTATCCAACTACAAACTGAACTTGTCCACGACAGAGGTCATGCCTCTAAATAATCTGAATTTAAAAGCGGACATTCAACATCTTGGACATTCCTGGGTAAAAGACAAGATGCGGTATCTGGGCATATATTTATCCCAATCTAACTCCAAAATGAAGCAATACAATTTAGATCAGCTAATAGCACATATTAGGACAAATTGGAACCGATGGGCATTACTTCCTATTTCCCTGTGGGGATGTACTAATATCATTAAAATGAATGTCTTGACCCATTTGTTGTATCCCCTTCAATTGTGTAATCAATTCCTCCCTAAGGCCTGGTTCAATCATGTCCATGGCATTATATCTAAATTTATCTGGAAACATAAAACCCCGTGAAGGGCATTGTCCAAACTACAGAGATCAAAAGAACTAGGAGGTAATATTTATGTTTACTATCTTTCTATTAACTGCTCAGTTGTCTCGTAATGGTTGAAATCTGCCCCGGAATCCTGTTCAGACTACTATTTTCCACTGTGGTTACAAATAGAAAAGTCACTCTGTACCTTATCTGGTATAGATATCAGGGTGTTACCACATCTCCCCCTTAACAAGGTCCCTGGGCAGCTTAAAACCACTCCCATTACAAGAACTCTTTATACTCACATGCAACTTAATAAGACTCTAGGATGCTCATTGGAAAAGGATTCCTCTCAACTCATTTTGGGCAATCCCAACTTTAAAATTGGAGAAAGAATCATTACTTACTCTTTTTGGCCGGGTGGAGTGGGGAAAAAGGTTATAGACATAACAGAGAATCACAAGTTGTTAACATTCTCAGACATAAAAGTAAAATACAATTTGCCTACTTCTTTCTGTTTTAATTATCTCCAAATTTCCCAGGTTCTAATACAACACTTTGGTAATGGCCTTTGGGACCATCATATGGCTGGTCCTAGTCTTAGTACACTCCCAACAAGGCCTACCTCTCACTTAGTTTCCTTTTATTATAAAGAGCTGCACAATAGAGTTATGGAATTAGATGGTACCCCTCACTATGTATGGGATAGGATTCTTCCCCCAACATTCACAGTCCCCCAACATTGGTCACAAATCTGGAACTTACTGTATAAGGATGTCAGGTGGGACCGTTACAGACTGCTCCAATTTCAGGTATTACAGGATCTATATTATACTCCTGTAAAACTTTGTAAAATGGGAAAGCTTCAGTCAGATTTGTGCATCAGATGTGGGCTTCAGCGAGGTACACTGTTTTACATTCTTTGGGAATGTGCTAAAGTGTCCCCTTTCTGGGAAAGTATCCGTTCAAGACTTGACCCCTTATTAGGGTTGCAAAATGCTTTTCAACCTGAAATTTGCATCCTAGGGGATTCGGGGGACACTCTTATTGGGAATCAAAGGAAACAAATGACCTTAGTTTCCCTATGTGCTAAGAAAGTTATATTACGTCATTGGTTGGACCAGCAAACCCCTACATATACAGAATGACACCAAGAAATTCTCTTTGCTTTTCAAGTAGAACACCTCCTAGCAAGTATTTCTAAATGAAGTAAGAAATATCAGAAGATCTGGGCTCCTCTGCATACTCTATTGTCCATTTAACATTTTTCATGCCCATACTAAGGTTGACCTGGTTATACCAAGCTGAGCTCCATAGACCTTAATAGCGCTGATAACAATAATCTACTTTATAGATTTATTGAACCTATCCCCAGTTTTATGCAACATAATTTGCCTATTTTTTGATGTTCCTTTTTTTTCCTTTGTTTCTCTCCAGTGGTGAATGAAGGGGAGTGAGGGTATGGGGAGTTAGGTTATGTTTTCTTTTCATTATTATCCTAATTTCATTATATTTTATTCCTTTTTTAATATGTCAATGTTAACTGAAATCAATAAATCTGGTTATTCACTGCAGGGTGTTAGGGAAAATTTTGATCTGCAATACTATTCAAGTGATCTGTTAATTAGCTAATTTTATCTATGATCCCTATATGAAATATTGAAATATAAGATCTAACTTGTTGGATTATTGTTTCTAAAATCCCTATGTAATGGTGTTTTGTGTATAATTTTGTTAAACTGAAAATACAATAAAGCTTATTAAATTTCAAAAAAAAAGGACAAAGATTTAACTCACACCACCATCAACGAGGCCGTAACATTCAGAAAACAAACAGTGGAGATTCACAATTAAGTAAGTAAAAATAAGATTTAGAAATAAAGCAGCCAGTGAGAAGTAGCAGCAGAAACACAATTGGCAATAAAATACACAGTACAAGTGGCAAAGATATAATCTCTTTGTATTCTCTCATCTACTCAAGATACACTTAAAACTAAAAAAAAAGTTGACATATTCTTTATAGACTTCACATCTTGTCATTCCGACCCCCTCCCCCCACTCACACAGACATGCTTGTAACAGTTCTGCATTGCAGGGCTGGGAGCAGTAGATTGAGAACAGGTGTAGGGCTGGTGCATGATTAAGCATGACAGTGCCTAATTAGCATGCTGGGCCCTCACATTACTGTGCCACCCCAGGCTCCTTTCCTCGCATAGTCATAAGAGATTCAGCGACAATGCAGGGAAAGGTTTGCAACCCCACTGTGTATAGCACAATTTGGCACAGATCGATAAATCAGAGCTATGTGGTCATTCCAACCACTTTGGCAACTATCCCCTGCAGCTGTGTGTTGGGCTCTTGATCTTTTTCACATGAATTTCCCTGTCTGTTGTTTCAGATTAATAATATGTGCATCTTCTGTTTTGAAACAGGGCTGAGTAACTAAGTTAACACAATAATAATTATAGTGAAACAGCTTCTAAGTTTTGCCAAATGCATATTTATTTTAAAAACATCTACTGTACATGAAATGGGGCAAACATCAGTCTGTTCACAGAGTGAAGATGCAAATCTGAAATCTTAGTGGTACTACTGGGGTGGTAATATTTAAATAAAATTCACAGAACATTTCAGGAGGCAAACTCCATACATCATGTACTTCTCATAATATAAATATGATTTATTTTATCTCAGTACTGAAAAATTTCCCTTTTCAGTATTGTGCTAGTTCCCTTATAGACTAAAATGTGTGTATTTTTTATTTTAAAAGTTAGATACTGAGGATTGTGAACAAAACAGATCTGTAATAAACTTTTTGCTAGATAACCACACCTGGGTTCAACTTTAGAGATCATTGTGGGCACAACAGGAGATGCACCCTGTCCTCTGGCTATTGACACTGCAGTTTTGTATTAGCACCATTTCCTTTGTTGGGGTTTCCAAAATGATGCCCGTTTCTTTAAGAATGTTGCAAGATTTCAGTGTTCGGCTCCTATTTGCCCGGTATGGCACCCTTCTTCTGATATTCCAAGTTGTTTTACTTTTGGAGGCTTCAGATGTATTTATGAACAGGGGACCCCTGCTGCCACCTGGGAGAAGCAAACTATTTAGCAGGACAGTGGCTGTAGAAGTGGGGGTCTATTGATGTGGAAAGGGGGGGCATAGTAGCAATAATCCATCATGCCATCCTGGCTGATATACCCTGTTCTTCCTTAATGTCCTCTGCTCTCCTTTCTGATAGGAAGCACCTCACTCTTGTCAGTAGTCAAAGCCTGGCTAGAAGTCACCCATGTCAATAATGCCATGATGCCATCTGCTGCAGGAGCTTCTGTTACACTTTCTCTACCCCCTAATCCCCTCAGAGTCTAAGCATACTAACTTAATAGCTTATCTAAGACTCCACTTGTTTGGTATTGGACTTGGACTCAAGTCTCAAACATGGGTCTCCGTCATGGCAGAGCAATAGAGTGTCTCCAGACTGGGTGATTTTTAGATTTTGAAAGATTGACTAGAATTAGTCAGCAGCAAATCTTTCATCCTTCACGCTGCTCCAGAATTAAGTGGTGGTAAAATGAGAAACCAATGTTCTCTGTTCAAAGACCAAAATGCCTAATAGGTGAACCTGGAGCAGATTTCACAGCACAGTGCTATTTGACACTGTAGTGAAGCCCTGAACAGATCCCCTCCCCCCACACACACACACAAACCTGCCTGGGTGTCAGGGAAAAGGTTGATTTCCTGTGTTTTTCTGAGTCTTTATTTATCTGCTTGTTTGTGTGTATATGTATGTATGCACTGTATGTGTTTATTTATTTATTGCAAAAGAAGGGTGTACAAATCCTGATCTCAAACTGATGTTTGCAATAAAAATCTGCTCCTAGGCATTGCATATTATTGCTGTAGTATTGATAAGTGCCTTACTTTTTACAGCTGCAGTGGGCAGACCCCGCAGCCATCTTGCTGTAGCTCAGAAACTGGGATACTGAAGGAGCACATCTTTTGGAGTTGTATTACACTTCCACAACTGCAAAAGTGCTGCGCTCACCCCATACAACTGAATGGCTCAATGCCCCCCCTCCCGGGTGCATTACATTTCCTGGGATCTCTGTTTTTACCCGCAGAGGTCATGGCAGAACACAGCACAGTCCACTATGTCCCAGATGGCCACCGAACTGTATTGGACATGCATGCCTACTCACGCATGTGCAATACAGTTTGGCAGCCATCTTGGACATGGTGAACTGTGTCATGTCCCGCCATGACCTCTGCAAGCTTGGCTGTAGCCATATTGGCTCTGGCCAGAGTTTGTTATTTTTAGGGCTAATCTACTCTGATACACATTTGTAATCACACAGAGGTGTGGGTGGTGATCATGCATCATAGCTTATAAAATGGGTACTATGAATTCTGCATTCTGATTGGCTGAAATGTGTTCCTACCCATTGGATTGAGACAACACAATCAATGGGTATAAAATGTCCTGGTACAAATGTTTTTTAGTTACTAAAAATATATCCACGTACAGCTCCTAGACATTGCAATCACAAATCCCTTTTTTTACTTTCATGTACACTACTTCAGTACTGTGCTGGTCCTCTCAGTCACTGAACTAAAGCACCTAAAGCCAATTATTCCCAATTTAAGTTTACAAAGTAAAACAATATTAATGTTTTATTTTAATTTAAAGGAAAAAAATGGATCAAAACCTCGGGGGGGGGGTGCTGTACTTCAAATGACAGTTCACACAAAAAGACACACACATTATAATTGCTCACACAGTGCAACTCAGACTTGCACCCTGTAGTAACAGCTCATCTGGGGAGGGACTATTTCACACAAAACTACTGATTTTTAAATATTTTTAATTTTTAATTTTCTCACATTCATAACACAAAACCTATTTTATAAGCACAATAAGACATTCCGTGCTGTCTATTGTGCTGCCATGATCACACTTCCAGGAGCTGAATACACTTGGCCTGAGGCCTCTTGCCTTACGGCACTACTGGGTGGATGGTTGTGGCAGCACAACTGACACCCCATCATGTGTTTTTGCTTACAAAAACACTGGGATGTGGAACATGCAACAGTCTTATGGCCCCCAAAAAGTTGGTGCTAAGTGATCTCATTTGTTTGTTATTATGTCTGTAAGAGGAAAAGAAACATTTACTGGTTGTGAAGAGGAGAAGGTGGAGAAGCCATGGTTAACTTCTCTAGAGCTACTGTAGCTGTTACCCTCCCATCCAGCCAGTGCAGAACTTTTAAGGCAGCTTTGATTAATTTTAGGGATAGCAAGGAAAGTGTGTCACATAATAGTTATCTTATAGGTAAACACAAGCTCTCTGTCTAGCCACAGGATCAGTAAACAGCATTCAAAAGAGTGACAGATTTTCCAAAACCTGTTAAACATAACATCCACACTTTATCCCTTGTCATTGTTTGGCATGGAAAAACTAAGGCATGAAAACACTCAAACATTAACAACTGCAGTGTTTTTTTTTTTTACTGTCTAAAATCCTTAAAATTAAACTAGGCAATATGGGGGAGGTTAGTGTTAATAGGATGGAAACTGGATCAGATTGTGGTCAAATAGATGTAGATCTAAGACACTGCTTATTGGCACAGAAAATTCTAGGCTCTGCTTCAAAGCTGGATCAAGTGCGAATTCTGAAGGCTGATGGTTATAAACAATTGAAAACAAATGCTGTATGTTTCATACTGCACAGTAAGTAATTAACTAGATGACACAAATAATGCTCCTAAAATAAACCAGTGAAATGCACAGCAGCATTTAGATCCCCTGAATAATTTTCTTTCATGGAACTTAGCTGGACTGCTTGGGGAATTATCAGATCCAGAATGGCTGTCTTATGTAGCTTGCATTCCAGTAATCTGCTTCCAAGAAACCTGGCACCTATAAACATTAATGGATACAAAGCTGTTATCTCCCCTGCTAATAAATATAAAAAAATGTGGTTGGTATGTTAAGATAAAACCATGAATTACATTTTTAGATGAAGTAAAAATTGATGATTACTATGTAATAACTCTTCTTGAATGGGATGATATCATAATTTTTCTCATAAACATATATGTTTCACCAAAAGGGTCACTACAGTACAATGTAACTGTTTGAGCAGACCTCAATGCTAATGTCTCATCTGCAATGATCAAATATCCCTTCACTTCTGTTCTCGCTGCAGGGGATTTCAGTGCTGGAGTTACAAATTTTGATAAGGATGACTGACAACTAATATCATCAGTAGGAAGAACACTGATTTAAGTATAAATGATGATGGAACATTATCAATTGAATTTATTAATAATAATGCTCTAACCATAATAAATGGAAGAATTCAGGGTGATGAGCATGGCAATGTAACCTATTTTGGGTGAAATGGCTAGAGCACTGCAGATTTTCTCTACGTAACCCACACAATGTTCATCTTTTTGTTAATTTTCATTTAGAAATGAGAGGAGAAAGTGATCATGCTCCGTTAGTATTATTAATAAACATATAATGTATAGTAGAATGCAGTTCCAACCTGAAATCGATGTTCTGTAAAATGTTGTTCTGCTGCAGTAGTGACGTCCGTAGTGCAGCAGAACAACTTTTCGTTCTGCTGCACCACAGACGTCATACAGTTGTGTCCTCGAGCACTGATGCCCACTAAACAGCCTATCACAGCCACATTCCATTCCATTTCTAAGCAGACAGAGAAAATAAATATTTAAAAAAACTAGTAAAATCCATCTCGCAGTAGTGGCACCCACACAGGTAACAGCAGTAATAGAATAAACAGTAATAATTCTGTACAAGCGATGTCAGCCGTGATCTATTCCAAACCCATGTCGGAGCGGGAAAAGTTTATTTTAGACTAAGAGAATGTAAAAACTGTAAAAAAGACAGAAAATGACATTAGGCAAATTCACAGTTTCCTGAGGGATAGTGACGAGCATAGGGCACTGCAGGACATCCCCGCCAATGAACTAGACCCACTGCTAGCTGATTTTATCTATAAAGCAAAGCGACTAGATGAAACAGAATATGAGCCATCTACCCTTCGTGGTACGCAGGGTAGCACTGATCTTCATTTGGAAAAGTTTGGCAAAAAGCAGTTAATATACAAATGTGCAGAATCCTGCTTCCCAGAGACAGTAAAAACATTAGCTGCCAAGCAAAAGTATCTTAAGAAGTTGGGTAAAGGCAATAAGCCTAACCATGCTGAAGCACTGACAGACAGTGAAATTGACAGATTGTATAGCACAGGCACCCTTTGTCTCCAAAGTCCAACCGCTCTACCAAATTTAATGTTTTTTAACATTGGACTATATTTTGCTCTCCGTACAGCCTCAAGTGGGGAGACTTGCAGCCTTGCACCGACATGGAAGGGTCACCTTATCTTGAATATAATGAGCGTCAAACAAAGACCTGCTCCGGAGAAAATGCCAGGGATGTAGGGCCGGTAAAGCCACGAATGTACCAGAACCAAAACACTGAAACAGACCCTATCACAGCCTATCTGAAACACAAATCAAAAAGAGCCCCCCCAAGATGTTGGAAAGTGATGCACCTTTTTACTTAACCCCTAACTTGAACCACAAGCCTGGCAATTCATACTGGTTCCGTTCAATGACAGTTGGTGAGAGCAAAATCTGCTCCATGATGCAGAAAATAAAAGTAGCAGGTGGCCTACCCAATACCAAGAAAGTGACAACTTACGAGAAAAACTTCAATCCAGAGGCTTGTAGATAACAACATACCCCCAACTGAAGTTGCACAGGTTTCTGGTCACAGGAACCTGCAATCCATCAATAACTATTCATTCCTTTCCAATGGCAAACAGAAAAGAAATTCAGCTATATCCGCAAGCACTGCCACAACTTCAGACTCTCACCTTGTACCCCATTGCTCTTCAGTGACTCAGTCCACAGTCCAAGCGAGTTATGAACAAGGGAGCCGGCAAATATTCAGTGAGCTAGGCAACATCCAAGTCTTTGGAGGCAGCTGCATTTTTAACCAAGGTGTCACTGTGCAGTTTGTAAGCCCGGCTGATGGCCTGAAATGGAAGAGAGTAGCAGTAATAGAAGATTCATCATCTGACTCTGGCTAAGGTATTCGTCATTTGGGTAACTTTCGATCATTCAGTGCAGTCAAATTGGGGGCCAGGGTTGGGAATTGTTGTGTATGGAAGGATAGTTTGTACCGTTGGTGTGTGGGGTTTCTACACTGCTAATAGCAATGCGGCTAATGGGGGAGGGGTGCTGCCCATCAATGAATCCGTGTTGACTAGCATTAAAAGCCAGGATAGTACAGCATGGTGAATGGAAAGTAAGTGTTCCTTTCTTTTTTGTATTTGTCTTTGCAGGATGAGAATTTAGTTGAAGATGGTCCATTTGAACTGGAGAGTGCGGCATTGAAAAGTCATATCACTGCACCGAAAAATGCGTAGATGTTAAAAATCAAAATGTTACAATAAACTGTTTGGAACTGACAACTTGTCACAAAGTCTTTTTTTGTGTGTGTGTTCTTTTGGGAAACTACTATACACTATATAGAACAGTATATACTTTACCATTCGTAACAAGGCTAATCTCAACCCTTGTGGTTACCATGATGGCTGATAGACCTCTTGAGCTTCGCTCTCGAGATCAGCAGCCGTCATAGTAACCACTTGGATTGAGAATAGCCTTGTTATGAATGGTAAACTATACACTATATTATATGAAATATAAACCAAATAAAAATTAGACCCTCCCCCAACCAATTTCTTAAGGAGTGAGAGGTAATAAGAGACTTAAATTGAAAGGGATAGTAACCGTGAAAATTAATAACATTTTGTACAATAATGACTCAAGCAATATTTTAAAGAGAATTACAGAGGAGCTGATCCCCAAAAATCTCACATACTGCTAGAGAAACTGAATTTTTCTTCCTCTACTTTAAGTATGCAAAATAAAGAGTTAATAGAACCCACACATGGTTTAACAATAACGGTAAAATGGCTAAAAGAGAATTGGTTAAACTTAGAAGACTGACAATTGCAATCCTTCTAGAACAAATTTCAATAATAAAAAGAAGGAAGCAATACTAAATCTTGCTTAAAAGGGAGAAGCAGAATTTTCATAAGTTACTCTGGGAAGAAATGTTTATACCAATAAATTTGAATGACAAAAGAAATCTCTTGTCCCTTGTAGCACTGGATACCAGTATTATTGAACCATGTTTATCAATCTGTATTCTGGTAGAAGCCCAGTTTTGTATAAAAAAAAATCAAAATGCTGAAGAATCAGAAAATGAATGGGTTACTGATCTAGATTTGGACTTCACATGTTAGCCTCTGAGCAATTCCATCGGACAGGTAGAAGATGCTACTATTTGTACTTCTGGCAAGGCTCCCGATCCTGATGCTATGTTAATAGAATTATATAAAAACATCTAAATGTTTGGGTTCCTACAATTGCAATTATTTTTAATAAATGCTTGAAACATCGGTTTAAACTAGAATCTATTTCTGTCCCTGCTATTGCATCTCCATTGACTCCCCTTTTCAATCTCTCCTTCTCCCTCAGCATGGTCCCACAGTCTTGGAAACTGGCCAGAGTTATACCACTACACAAAAGGGGGAGGGACCCTTTCTCCTTTGGTAACTATCAGCCTATTTCCCTCCTTCCAACTCTTGCCAAGTTGCAAGAGAAGCTTGTCTACCATGGACTCTCTGACCTCCTCTTCTCCTTTGATTTCCTCTCCCCTTCCCAGTCTGGTTTCAGGAAAGATCACTCCACCATCTCCTTCCTGCTGCATGTAACTGATCGTGTCCTGTCATGGATAGATCAGGGTCACATCTTGGCAGACATCTTCATCGATCTGGCTAAGGCCTTGAACTCGGTGTCTCACCCGCTTCTTCTGAAAAAATCTGATTTTTTCTGGTCTCTTGACTCCTGCTGTCAGCTGGTTCTAGTCTTACAATATCTCAAGGGCCATATACAGTCAATACAGGTAGGCAGCGTGCTGTCACCCCCTCTTTCCATCCAGGCAGGGGTCCCATGGGGCTCTACCCTGGGCCCCATACCCTTCTTCATCTTCCTCAATGACCTCCCTTCAGCCAGATACATGTATGCAGATGACACTGTTATCTACACTTCTAGCCCCTCCACCACTGACATGGAAGGTCAGCTATAGCAAGACTTTCACAGTGCCTTATGATGGTTCCAGTCAAACCAGCTTCAAATCAACACTAAAACAAGCATTTGTCAATGCCAAGTGCTGCCTGCTGTCATTAGTCACAAGTGTTGAGGTGTGCTTTGAAGTGTTCAGGCTTTACACTCACCTCATTCCATAAGAAAATACACTGAAATGGGTGCAGTACAGGAGAATGAGGTGAACTCTGGGGCCAAAGGGTCCAAGGTGCACCTCGATGCCTGCCACTGGCTGCAGGGTGGGGGTGGAATGGCATGAGCATCCCCACCCTGCAGGTTATGTTCCTAAATTTTCAACATAGCCAGTTTAAGACATCTGCTCATGAACAGTGTCACTGTGATTTTCTTAATCTGTCCCGAACATTGATTTCGCATACCGACTATGCCACCGTGCACTACATGTGCAAAAACACATTTCAGGTGAGATGTCAAAAATGACAGTTGTACTGTTTATAAGGAGGTGTGGTAAAATGGAAATGCTGAAAATCTGGAGTGAAAATATTAAAAATGCTCAAAGTTATGAGAGTGTGTAGGAACTGCGCAACACACGCTTGTAAAACAGTCATTTTGGAGAATCTTTTCACCAAATTTTCAACATAGGGTTTTGGGAGCCTACCTCATGAGCAGTGTCACTGTAATATTCTTAATCTGTCCTGAACATTGATTTTCCACACCGACCATGCCATTGTGTGCTACATGTGCACTCTATTTTTATTTTATTTTAGTCTTTGGTAACCGGGTAAGGCCCACTAGGCACATGTGCCTGTTTTCAGGGGTGACATGGGAGCACTGGGCGGTTAAGTGATTTGCTCAGAGTCACACAGTATGCAAGTAGAGGTTGTGAGAATCAAACTCAGGTCTGGTCTGGTCTGCTGGGTGTATCAAGCCTGTTCACACCTCGTTCCTCTATCCTCTAGGCTATATTGCCAGCTCATGCCAGTGCTAAGAAAAGTGATCTGGATGGAATTGATGTATGTTATGATAGACTAGCCAGATTTATTTTAGAAACTGATAGGTTTACTCATAAGTGTTTCCTGTTCAACCACCTTCAATGGATGAGACCACCTGAATACAGGCAGGAGCTTTTATGTGTACATGTTGGATGGGAACTTTGCCCCATATATTAATGTAGAGATTTACATAGATACATAGACAGTGTCAGCAGATAAGGGCCTATGGCCTCCCAGTCTGCCCATTTGAGCTTGTAAGTTCAGTTTATGTTTTCCTAGAAGTCTGTTGCCCCTTACCCCTGACCTCCAGAATTCCTTTATGTCTATCCCATGCATTCTTAAATCCTGTGATTGTTTCAGCCCCCACCACTTCCTCTGGCAGGGCGTTCCACTTGTCCACCACCCATTCTGTGAAGAAATTCTTCCTCATGTTTGCTCTGAATCGTCCTCCCTCCAACTTCATCCTATGCCCTCTAGTCCTGGAACATATTTTTCACTTAAAACTAGTGTATTCTTGCACCCTGTTCCTCCCTGTAAGATACTTGTATGTCTCTATCATGTCCCCTCTCTCCCTCCTCTCCTCCAGGGAGTACATATTCAATTCCTTCAACCTGTCCTCATAGGACTTGTGATGCAATCCATGTACCATCTTTGTTGCCCTCCTCTGAACCTGCTCCACCCTGTCTATGTCCTTACATAGGTAAAGTCTCCAGAACTGTACACTGTACCCCAGGTGGGGCCTCATTAGTGTCTTGTATAGTGGAATTATGACCTCCCTTTTCCTGCTGGTGATGCCCCTGCCTATGCATCCCAGCATCCTATTTGCTTTACCTGCTGCCTTGTCACACTGTTTCCCTACCTTGAGGTCATCAGAGATGATAACCCCAAGATCCCTTTCCTGCTTGGTGCATGCTATATCCTCACCTCCCAACTGATATATTGTGCCAGGATTTTTGTGCCCCATATGCATTATCTTGCACATCTTTGCATTGAATTTCAACTGCCAAACCCCTGACCATTCTTCAAGTTTCTGCAGGTCCCTTCTCATTCTGTCTACACCCTCTGGTGTGTCTACTCTGTTACAGAGCTTTGTGTCATCAGCGAACAGTGAAATCCTGCCTTCTAGGTCCTGCACAATGTCACTGATGAAGATGTTGAATAGGACCAGTCCCAGCACTGATCCCTGTGGTACCCCACTGGTCACTCTTCCCTCTGTGGAGTGACAGCCATTTACCACCACCCTCTGTGTCCTGCTGCCCAGCCATTTACCTAACCTTCACACTACTGTCCTGCCCACACCCATATTCCCCAGTTCACGACAAACTAAATTATGTTCATTGAGAGCTTTGTACGCCCCTGAGTTTATTGTGACCCAATATCAGTTAGAGATCGGCAGACTTTCTTTTTTTTATAGAGGCCCTATGGCCTGGAATAAGATACCAACTAATATTAAGTTTTGTGAGGGAAAACTATCCTGGCAGAATATTAGGGCATGGTTCAGACAGCAGGCTATTAAGATTAGGGAATGTTGTTGTTAGTGTAGCATATTTTATCTTATTAAGTTTATTTTTAATTTATTTTGTTTTATGTGTGTCTTTTCACTGCAATAATGCATGTAATGTGAAACTGTATATATGCATGTTTCTTGGTGTGGAATTTGTATTTATTTTAAAATTGTTTGCATAGGACCTCATTGTAAATGAGCCTCGATGAATTGAGTATATCCTAGTTCATATGTTCATATGAATAAAACTTTTTACTACTACTACTACTACTACTACATGATGTGCAAAAATACATTTCAGGTGAGATGTGAAAAATGACAGCTGTACTGTTCATAAGAAGTTGTGGTAAAATGGCAATGTTGAAAATCTGGAGTGAAAATATAAAAAATGCTCGAAATTACAAGCGTGCATAGGAACTGCACAATGCATGCTCATAAAACAGTCATTTTGGAGAATTTTTTCACCAAATTTTCAGCATAGGGTTTTTGGGGGCCTACCTGATGAACTGTGACACTGTTGTTTTGTTAATCAGTCCTGAAAGGTGGTTCCACACAGTGACCATGAAATCATCTTTCGGGACTGAATAACAAAATGACAGTGATTGAGTTCATGAGGTGGGGTCTCAAGAACCCCATGTTAAAAATTTGGGGAGGAAATTCCCCAAAATGGCTGAGATATACACCAGAGTTGAAAAAAAAATATTTATGCCATTATACAGCTTACCGGCACTTCTTCAGTTCACGGTCGGCTTTGAAGAGTGAGATGTTCCCGGTCCACCGAAGATCATTGTGCCAGTCTCTGGAGGTCTGTGTGGGATGAGGGGGTGAGGTGGGGTAGCGCAGAGGGTGGGCGCGGTTGGCGGGGCAAGAGAGTCAATGAGGGACCGATTTCTTTGTTACAGGTTTTTTTTTATTTTGCAAAGACGATGTGGGACTTTTGCCACACTGGGGTGGGCTCTCAGCTTGGCACCTGGAAGTTTTGGGGGCAGTGGAGTCAACGGGATTGGGCACCTCTATTGGCCATACAGTGAGCAGGGGGTATGAGCCATTGGGGGTGTATTATGCCGATGGGGATTGGCTACCCTGCCTGCAAAATGAACTAGGAAGGGGGGCATGCCGAAGAGATTGGGCACACCATTGGCTTTTTTTATTTTTATTGAAATGTTTCACCTGGAAGGCACACTGAACGGCAGGCGGCAGCTTTCTGTTGGCTTTCTGGGGACTGTGAGAGGCCAATGGAGAAGCCGCCGCCATGGGGACACCACCCAATCAGCTGTTTTGGTAGCTTGTAATGCACCAAAACAGCTGATTGCGTGGTGACGTGGCCCAGAATTTCCTGATGCATTTAGGCATTCTCCCTAACTGTTGAAAGCAATGTGTTTCTTGCACATGCATGCAAGCAACACAGAAATGGTGTCCATGACCTTTGGCACCAGCGAAAAAACTGGACAAACTCACTTCATTGCCCATGTTTCAACCTTGAGTGGATCCCTGCTTGAAGTGGCTCACTCTACAAATGGATCTGCAGCCTGGGGAGGTGAGAAAGACCTACTGCCATGGGTTCCCCCTGCCACAAACTTTTCGACTTTGTCGAGGTAGAGGTGCTGGTGTGAAGCTTGAGCTGGGCGGACCTCCCCCGATACGAGGAACCTCCACAGGACTAACAAGGGGAGAATTATTTCTGATCTGGAAAATGTGTAGCAGGGGCTTTGTCTGCTTTGGCTGAGCTCCAAGTTTGAATGTTGCTGTAGACGCCTATTGGCCCTTTCCTGCTGTGATGCTTGGTTGGGCTCAGTTCTTCAGGCTGACTTGAGCCCCACAGCGCCTCTACAAATGTATCTGCAGCCTAGGGAAGTGAGGGAGACCTACTGCCATGGGTCCCCCCACCACAAACTTTCTGACTTTATTGGGGTAGAGGCGTCGGCACAAAGCTTGAGCTGGGTGGACCTCCCTGACACGAGGAACCTCCACAGGACTAACAAGGGGAGAATTTTTCCCACTGACCCAGCCCGTTCCCTCCTCCCATTAAATACTTGTTCATCCCATCCACTAGCTCACCAAGTTCTATTCCTAGTCGCCTACACTAGGGACTGTGTCAACAACAAACGTTTGCAGCCTAAGAGATTTATCTTTGCTGAACTCTGAATGCTAATTTCTCATACAATTGGTACCTCAGTAATAGTGTAGCCAATCTTCCCTCCTCCGTGCAGCTAAAATACATAATCTTGTACCTGGCCGGGAGAGGCTGTAATCTGCTTAATCTACTGGCCTAAAGCTATCCCTAGCCTAGCCCTCAGATTACTTTGTTTTAATTGAACTACCTGTACTATTAGGACTTGTTATCCTCACTGTCTCACTTGTGCATGGCCACCATTGCAGCCCTTGTTGTTTAGGGCTAGCACCAGCATAGTACTGTCTTGATATAGCTACCTTAGCCCACTGTTTTATATTGCTTTTCTAGCTTCCTAGGGCTATGTTAACTTCTCTGCCTTATTTATGGGGATAATCTTGTCCTTTTTTCACTAGACTAGGTCCAGCACTGTCATTTAACCTACTGTCTCATAATATCTAGCTCAGCACCCCAAGGCTGGCTTTCTGCAGCTATTGGCCTTCAGGATGCTTCCCCAGAGTGGATGTCTGGCCCTCCCCAGCCCAGCTGGGGGAACAGCCCACACCCCTGTTCCTCAGGCCACCCCACCCTCTCTCATGTCCACCATGGCCTGGCAATATACCAAAGGCCTAAAAATGGTACACATGAATGTGCGTAGTCTCCTACCCAGCCTTGCAGAGCTAACCGCCTGGGTGGCTCTCTACAATCCCGATATCTTGGGGATCTCAGAAACCTGGCTGAATCCACACATCCCAGACTCCATGTGTGCCCTCCTGGATTACAACCTAATTAGGCAAGACAGAGAGGGAATCAAGTGTGGAGGCGGAGTGCTTCTCTACTACAAGGGGCACTTAAATGTGTCTGTCATTGGACACCCCCTCACACCCTCTGCCTGTGAGTTCTTGCATGCCCTCCTCCTGCTAGGTAACACCAAAAAGTTCTACCTGGTCTATGCCTACAACCTTCCTAAGGGAGGAACACTTGGGCTCTCCTTCCTACCAGACTGTCTCGGGGACAAAGTAGGCTAAAACAAGTTGCTAGTTCTGGGTGACCTCAACCTGAACTGACTGGGGGGTAATGCCAAGCTTTATGAGATTCTGCTGTCTGGCCTTCCCTCAGTCAGCTCATTGCTGAACCTACGAAGCTCTCCTCTCATGGTGTGAAGGGATCCCTCATCGACTGGGTACTGAGTAACAGACCTGACAAAATAGTTACCTCAGGAATCCTCCCCAATGTAATCTCGGATCACTCTCCCACCTATTGCATATGGGGCCTCTCCTCTCCCAAAATTCCTAGCAAAGTGATCCAGATGCAGGACTACTCCAATTTTGACATTGACAACTACCTTGCTGACCTACGTCAAGCAAACTGGACCCAGGTCACTGCCTCGAGTGATCCCTCAGTGGCCCTCAGCAACTTCCTTGCTGTCATTGCACCCCTGCAAAACAAACACACTCCACTCACAAAATGAGGGTGAGGGGCACCATCATCAAGTGGCTCCATGGGGACCTACTATCCCTCATGAAGCAAAGAGACAAAAGCTGGGCAAGGTTCTAGTCCTCCCACTCTAGTACCGACCTTCTCAACTATTGACAGTTGAGAAACTCTTGTAAAAGAGCCATCCACTCTGCGAAGATTGATTTTTGCCAGTCCGCCCTGCTATCCTCAGCCAGAAACCTGAGGAGCATCCGGCAAAACATTAAAAACATGGTCGGAGGGTCTGCCAGAGCCCAGGTCTCTGACTTGTTCATTGAAGGGGCTAGCTGCAATAACACCCTCAGAATCACCAATGCTTTTAACCACCAGTTCTCTGACCTGACTGTTCCGTCCTCCCAACCCCTGCCCCTCCTCCCAACCCCTGTCCCCATGGTTACAGGTCCCTCCTCAGTGCGACCTCCAGCTGTCCTTCCTTCTACCTAAAAGCTGTCTCTGTCCTGGAGACCCAGAGACTCCTTGAGGGTCTCTCCCCTCACAACGGAGCTGGGCACGATGGCGTTGAGCCAAAACTGCTCTGCCTGGGGGCATCCCTCCTAGCCAGGCCTAGCTCTCACATCTTTAATGCATTCCTAATCTCAGGCACCATCCCAGATGTATGGAAGGTGGCCAAGGTTGTCCCTGTCCTCAAACAAGGAGACCCAAAAAATCTTAATAATTATCGCCCTATTGCGATCCTGTCTGCCATCAGCAAGTTACTTGAAAAACTGGTTGCTTCCCAGCTCACCCACTACCTCCAGAGCTATGAGTCTCTCTCCCCAGCTCAACACGGGTTCAGAAAAGGGCACATCACTTCCACTGCCCTTGCGGTGGTTACCTCTGCTATCAGGTCCACCGCTGATCAAGGCAAACTGACTGGAGCCATCTTTATAGATCTCTCCAAAGCCTTTGATAGGGTCGACCACGCGCTCCTGTGATCCACTCTTTGGACCTTGGGCTTCTCTCCCCCGTGCCCTCACCTGGTTCACTCACTGTCTGTCTGTCTGGGAGACAGCAATATATCAACTTTAACAAGGCCCTCTCTGACCTAGCCCCAGTGACCTGAGGTGTCCCCCAGGGCTCTGTCCTTGGTCCCATCTTGTTTTCCCTCTTCATAAATGAGTTATCCTCAGCCATAGCCTCTGGGCACTCTACCCTATACGTGGATCACCTTGTCATCCTGGCTAACTCTCGGGACCCTATGTCTATAAACACCTGGTTAAACTCTGACATTAACCTTATCCAATCCTGGATTGAGAACCATAAGCTTACCATTAACCTCAAGAAGACTCAGGTCATGCTCTTTGGCTCCTCGGCCAAGATAAAAGCCTGCCCTGCTCCTCTAAAAATCTCAGGAGCCGATGGATCCCCCCTGCTTGTTGCAAAAGCAGTCAAGTAGCTGGGGTAACCCTTGACCCTCAGCTGGACCTCACTCTGCACATTCACAACACCTGCAAAGCTACCAACTGCAAGCTGGGCCTGGCTTACAGAGCTAAATTGTGCCTCACCGCAGTGGCTCGTCTGGCCCTAGCCAGGGGGGTCTTCCTACCCACACTCTTCTATGGCCTTGTATCCTTTGCCCATGTCCCATAAAAGAATCTCTCTAAATGGGACACAGCGTAGAACAATGTATGCCACTTTGCTCTCTCTGCTCCTCGCCTCACACATCAATGTGACCTATACTCCCGGCTGGAGTGACTCCCCCCGGAGAAACACGGCACTTTCATCCTTGGCAACTTTATTGAAAATGTCATCCAAACTGCCACCCCTTCTGCTCTTGCCTTGTCCCTCACTCCCACAACTCCCCCCACCACCTAAGATCCAGTGACTCTCAGGTCCTCCTGGTTCCTAAAACCTGCACCTGAATGGGTGACCAGGCCTTCCCTGCCTTCACGCTGAAGCTGTGGAACTCCCTGCCAGCCTGCACTCACTCATCTGCCTCACATTCCTGCTTCAAAGCCTCCCTATGGGGCTTCCTGAAATCAGCCTCAGCTTGTCTCTGCACTTGAGCTGCTATTACCTGGTCTCAACTACTGGGTGTCTAGTCCATGGCAAAAGCTTGCACTTTGCCCAGCTGGCTAGCTAGTGTCATCTGACATACCATGTATGGCCTCCTCCCTCGCACTACTGTCCTATCCATCCTGCATCCCTCTTACCCCCTCTGGTAGGTGTGGCTGGCCTTGCTTGGAGCTACTGTTGACCATGCCTGTCCCACTTTGTTATCTGCCTTTGATGTAGCCTATGAGCCTGATACTCTATGTACTCTGATCTGACTGATCCTGATATTTTGTACCTTGTTATTCTTCCAGGTCGCTGGGATACTCCTGTTGCCCATGCCTGTACTTTGCCACTTGCTACTTCCTATAGTAATCTATGTACCTCATTTCTGACTTTAGTAATGTGCTTGATCACATTGTAATCTATGTACCTTATTCTGATGTTACATATGTGCCTGATCCTAATGTATGTTTGCCCTGTATATGCCTGAGGTTCATGTTTGTGTACCATTACAACCCTCCCGGGTCGCACCTGAAAATATGCACTTGATTGTCTAATGTGCTTACCTGGTAAACAAAAGCAAATAAATAAATAAATAATTTGGTGTGTAGCTTTAAAGCAAGCTTGACTTCTCTGTCTACATTGATGCCATCCATGCCAAGCTCGATCCTAAACTTGGTGCCTTGTAGCAGAATAAAGATTGTCTTTCCCTTCAGGTTTAGCAAGGGCTTATCACAAAAATGGTGCTCCCTGTCTTTGACTACGTGGACATGATCTATGGGCCTGCCCCCTCCACCTGCCTGGCTAGACTGGATACCCTCTGTAACTCTTTCTATCACTTTGCAACCAACTCACCCCCTTGAACTCATCACTATCCATTCTTCCCCTTTCATCTCATCACCAGATACACTGTGTCTCCTTTATATCTAAATTCATTGCAAAAAAAAAAAAAACTTCATTAATGCATCATTTAGGGTTCCTATTACAGTGACAAAAGTGTGGAAATTCACTGTTAGGGCTCCCAACCCTACCCCCACCCTCCAGACACCAGCAGGCATTGGGGTGTGCCTTGGGGTCATTGGCCCTGACTCTCACCTCATTCCATGTGTAAGGAAGCTGTGATGGTACAGTACTGGAGAATGGGGTGACAGTTAAGGCCAGTGACCCCAAGGCACACCCCGATTCCTGCTGGTGTGTGGAGGGTGGTGGTGGGGTGGTAGGGCTGGAACCCTAACACCAAATTTCCATACTTTTGTCACTGTAATAGGAACCCTAACTGATGCATTAATGGAGTTTTTTGCAATGAATTTCCTTGCTTTTTAAGATAGTATAATAATATCCTTATTTTACTGTGGGAGCGCAGGGTCCCTGTGTTCCAATCCCTCCATAGATGTGCATATGTATGTAGGTGTGGATATTCCATGTGTCAAACAACAATGACCAAATTGTCAGCAAAGCCATCTTATTACCCCACCTTATGTACTCAGGTACAGAGAAATTGTGAAATGCAAGGCTAAATGTAATTATGTGCAACTGCAATGCCATTCTGTACCACAGGTGCAAAAACACATTTCAGGAAGGATGTGAAAAATGACAGCTGAACTGTTCATGAGGTGGTGTGAAAAAATGGCTATGTTGAAAATTTGGCTCCAAAATATTGAAAAGTACCAACGTTACGTGCATGTGTAGGGAAAATTCAACAGACGCAAGTAACTTGGGTATTTTTAGGAATTTTTTCACAAAATTTTCAACATGGGTGTGTTGGGACCCCACCTCATGAGTACTGGCACTGTCATTTCATTACTCAATCCCAAAAGGTGATTTTGCGCAGAGACTGTGCCGTTACATGCCACAGGTGCAAAAACACATTTCGGGCAGGATGTAAAAAATGACAGCTGTACTTTTCATGAGGAGGTGTGAAAAAATGGCAACACTGAGAATTTGGAATGAAAATATTAAGAATTGCTAAAGTTAGGAGTGTGCATAGAAAAATGTCAATGACCATGCGTAACTTGGACATTTTTTGGTATTTGTGCACCAAATTTTCAACATGGGATTTTTGGGATCCCATCTCATGAACACTGGCACTATCATTTTGTTAATCAGTCCCAAAAGGTGATTTCATGCAGCGACTACCAAATCACCTTACTGGTCCGAGTAACGAAACAACTGTGACAATGTTCATGAGGTGGGGTCCCAAAAAGCCCATGTTGAAATTTGGGGCAAAAATTTAAAAAAAATGGCAGAGATATCAACATAAGTTCAAAACGCCATTGACAGCCATTATATGGCACTTACCTTGATTCTTTAGTTTGTGGTTCAGCTTTGAAGAGTGCAGACGTGCCCGGTCCAAAGAAGATGACAGCAGACAATCTTCGCTGGTAAGTATAGAGCAATGGGGGTGTGGGCGGTGGGTTGCTCAGTGGAAGGGGCGGAATGGGGAGGGATGGGGAGACAACGAGGGACCATTTTCTTTTTTACAGGATTAAAAAAAAAGACGGGGATAGTTTTCTTCTTTTTAATAGGTTAAACATTATTTTGGGACACTGGGAGTTGGCTACCCACTGTCCCACAGTACTGGGGGGTGGAGTGGACTTCAGAATGCTGACACAGGGATTGGGCACCCCTATGTCGGCAGCTTTAAATGAAACAAAGGGCTTGGTGGGGCATCCAACACTGGTGGTGTTGGAAAAAAAATAAGTAATTTGGGACACTGGGGGTGGGCTCCCCAGTGTCACACATTGCTGGGGAGGCTTCACAATGCTGACATGGGGATTGGGCATCCCAGTGTCGGCAGCCATATTTTTATCAAGGGGCTTTTTGGGGGTTGGGGGCATCTGACATCAGGGTGGGCATCCCATTGTCAGATTGACACCGGGGTGGGCATCCGGGAGTCAGAATTAAGAAACTATTTTGTGACACTGGGGGTGGACTCCGCACTATCCCACACTACTGGTGGGGCTAAATGCTGACATGGGGATTGGGCACCCTGACGTCGATAGAAACAGTTTTTTTATTAAAATGTGCTTTGTCCCTCTTGGAGGCAGTAAAAGGAGAAAAACCTCCTTTTATTAAGTAAAGTACAATTCTGCCCTTATTTTGGCCAAAAAATGGCCAGGGAAGATTTTTGCCATTTATGGGGGCCATTGTTTTTTTTATGAAAGTAGTGCCACAAACTTGCAGCAGTTTTCATGAAAAGTGCCACAAATTTGCAGCAGTTTGTGTGCAACAGTGCCGTTAGTTGTATAAAAACTGCTGCAGTTTGCAGCAATTTCACAAAAACAGTGCCACAAATTTGTGAAAACTACCAATGGTTGAGTGATAAAAACCATATTTCTGGACACTATTTAAAACAAATAATGCCAGAATCATTTTTATCAGGCCCAGATTAGATAAGCACAACTGTTGGTGTTTTCCAAGGGGCAGTATCATTTGAACTACAGTGTTTTTTCACTGTCGCTAACTGAAAACAAGATGGCAGAGGTACAACACCACTGAAGCCATTTGCAGCATTACAAAGTGCTTTTGCAAAAGCAAAAAGTGCTTTTGCATAGCACATGTATTTTTTTCCCATAGGCTATAATAGGAAACTTTAAAGTTGAATAACTTTTGAACGGATTAATATATTTTCACCAAACCTTCAAAAGGCACATCTGCAGCCCAGACCCCATATACTATAACAATTTCAGACCACCCCAAGCCCTTTTGGAGCTGCAGATGAGCAAGAATTTGCACCTAAATGGTAAATTAAAAATGTTTTGCAATTCTGCAGCTCCACAACTGCACCACCGACATAACGAAACTTGCCAGATCAAGCGATCTGTGGTACCAGACAGCACATGAAAAATGTTGAGCACATCAGTCGTACAGTTGCAAAGTGATTAAAGTGCAAAATTTTGGGTTTAACATAGAAGTGGCAATGCAACCCAAACTATACTGACACGACTGTGCCAGTATAATACTGGTTTGAGTCCCTTCCCTCCTACATCTCATCACTCCTTTGCATCATTCCCTCTGCCTCATGCTACCTCCTCTCCAGGGACCATCACACCTTTGCTTTGCCTCATCCTCGTACCTTGACTGACCAATCAGCATTCACCTATCGTCTTCCCTCATTTTGGAACCAGATTCCCTCCTCCCTCAATTTCACTGCCTCCCCTGCCTCACTCAGATGTCAACTGAGACTTCTTCCCTCTCCCCTTGCTCCTGTTTCCCTTCCCCTTAACAGTCCCCATACACCTGGTGTAATGCTTAATCTGCCAGTTTTCTTTGTTTGAACATTATGCACTTCCTATGGTCTTTGTGCGCTTTGACTTTGCACTTTTTATGTTTGCTTGCACGCATGTGCAAGAAACATAGTGCCATGAACGGAGATTTCGGAGGTGTGTCACCTCCTCCTCCAATTCAGGCATCAGCTGGCAGTATGCCGGGTTCGAAGTTAATGCATTTTGAGCTGTCTATGACACGCTTCCAAAATGCAGTGGTATTATAGTTGAAAGGGGGAGCTATGCTTGAGTGAGCACCGATAAGATATCAGCTGCTCCACGGCGCAGCTCCCCATGCACAGACAGGCGTGCACGCCCCGTACTGACTCAGCCGACGGGTGCCTCAATCCCCGTCGTCTGAACGCCTCCCCAAGTCCTTGTGCCATGCTGGGAGCCCACCCCAGGGTGGCAAACGGTGCCGAGATTTTTTTTTTTTATTTTGCCGACGGGGGTGTCCAATCCACCATCGGCTGAACACCCCTCTCAAGTCCTTGTGCCACGCTGGGAGGCCACCCCAGCGTGGCAAACCGTGCGGCGTTTTTTGTTTTTATTTTGCCGATGGGGGTGCCCAATCCCCCGTCGGCTGAACGGCTCCCCCAAGTCTTTGTGCCACGCTGAGGGCCCACCCCAGTGTGGCAACGTCCCGCGATGTCTTTTTATTTTAAGACCTGTAAAATAAAACTGTCCTTGTGCGTCTCCCAATGCCCCTCCCACAACCCGCACCCACCGCCTGCGCACTCCAGCCTCCCGCACCCCCTACCCCCTGCCTGCGGACTCGGTGACGATCTTGATGGACTGGGAACGTCTGCACTCTTCAAAGCCGACCGCGAACTGAGGAAATGCCGTAAGCTGTATAATGGGTTACATAGGGGTTTCAACTACTATTGATATCTTGGGCATTTTTGGGAATTTTTGCACCAAATTTTCAACATGGGGTTTTTGGGACCCCTTCTCATGAATTATGTCACTGTCATGGCGGTATTCGTGCCCGAAGGGTGATTTCGCGCAGTGACTGCGCAGTGACTGTGAAATCACCCTTCGGGCCTGAATACCACCATGACAGTGACATCATTCATGAGAAGGGGTCCCAAAAACACCATGTTGAAAATTTGGTGCCAAAATTCCAACAAATGACTGTTTTACGAGGGTACGTTGCGCAGTTCCTACGCAGGCTCGTAAGTTCTCGAAATTTCAATATTTTCACTCCAGACTTTCAACATTGCCATTTTACCACACCTTCTTATGAGTAGTACAGCTGTCATTTTTCACATCTCACCCAAAATGTGTTTCCACCCACGTAGCGCAGAATGGCACAGTTGGTGTGCGAAATCAATGTACGGGACAAATTAAGAAAATCACAGTGACACTGTTCATGAGCAGAGGTCTTAAAATGGCTATGTTGAAAATTTGGTGAAAAAATTCCTAAAAATGACTGTTTTACGAGGGTGCATTGCGCAGTTCCTACGCACACTCGTAAGGTCGCGAATTTTCAATATTTTCACTCCAGATTTCCAACATTGCCATTTTATCACACCTTCTTATGAGCAGTACAGATGTCATTTTTCACATGTCACCCAAAACGTGTTTCTGCCCATGTAGCACACAATGGCGCAGTCGGTGTGCGAGATAAATGTACAGGACAAATTAAGAAAATCACAGTGACACTGTTCATGAGCTCAGGTATTAAAATGGCTATGTTGAAAATTTGGTGAAAAAATTACTAAAAATGACTGTTTTACGAGCGTGCGTTGCACAGCTCTATGCACTCTCGTAAGTTCACTTAATTTTCAAATATTTTCTACTCCAGATTTCCAACATTGCCATTTTACCACACCTTCTTATGAGTAGTATAGCTGTCATTTTTCACATCTCACCCAAAACGTGTTTCCGCCCATGTAGCGCACAATGGCACAGTCGGTGTGCGAAATCAATGTACGGGACAAATTAAGAAAGTCACAGTGACACTGTTCATGAACAAAGGTCTTAAAATGGCTATGTTGAAAATTTGGTGAAAAAAATTCTAAAATGACTGTTTTACGAGGGTGCATTAGCAGTTCTACGCTGTCGTAAGTTCACAAATTTTCAATATTTTCACTCAGATTTTCAACATTGCCATTTTACCACACCTCCTTATGAGCAGTATAGCTGTCATTTTTCACATCTTGCCCAAAATGTGTTCCCACCCATGTAGTGCACAATGGCGCAGTATGTGCAAAATCAATGTATGGGACACATTAAGAAAATCACAGTGACACTGTTCATGACCAGAGGTCTTAAAATGGCTATGTTGATAATTTGGTGAAAAAATTCCTAAAAATGACTGTTTTATGAGAGTGCGTTGCAGTTCCTATGCATGCTCGTAAGTTTGCAAATTTAATATTTTCACTCCAGATTTTCAACATTGCCATTTTATTACACTTCCTTATGAACAGTACAGCTGCCATTTTCATATGTGCCTAAAATGTGTTTTCGCATATGAAGCGACAATGGTGCTGTTGGTGTGCGAAAGCAATGTTTAGGACAGATTAAGAAAATCACAGTTACACTGTTCATGAGCAGAGGTCTTAAAATGGCTATGTTGAAAATTTGGTGACAAAGTCCATAAATGACTGTGTTACGAGTGAGCAATGCAGTTTCCACTCACCCTCGTAAGTTCATGACTTTGTAATATTTTCAGTCCAGATTTTCACCAGTGGCATTTTTCACACTTCCTTATGAACAGTACAGCTGTCATTTTTCACAACATGGCTGAAGTGTGTTTTCACACTTTCAGCACTGAGATGCATGGTCGCTGTGGGGAATCATTGTTCGGCACAGATAAAGAAAATCACAGTGACACTGTTCATGATCGGAGGCACCAAAATGCCTGAGTTGACAATCTGCTGTAAAATATCCCCAACCTAATTATATTACAGGTGTGCGTTGCACAGTTTCTATGTACGCTCATGACTTCACCATTTTTTTAAATATTTGTACTGCAGATTTGCAACATTGCCATTTTTTACACCTCCCCATGAACAGTACAGCTGTCATTTTTTACATCCTGTTCGGAATGTTTTTGCACCTGTGGTGCTAAATGCCGTAGTCGCTGTGCATAAGCAGCTTTCGGCTAACAAACTGATATTCCCCCTGTTCATGAGGTGGGGTCACAAAAAAACATGTTGAAAATTTGGAGTGAAAATACCAACGAATGCCTGAGGTATTAGGGTTTCCAACCATAACGCCCAACCCTGTAGAGAATGACAGGCATCAGGGGTGTGACTTGGGATTCTTGCCTGTAATGCTCATACCATTCCACACCCTGCAGCCAGTGAGAGGTATCGAGGTATGCCTTGGACTCTTCAGCCCCAAAGTTCACCCCATTCTCCTATATCGCACCCATCTCACCGCATTTCCTAATGAAATGGGGTGCGCATAAGGGCCAAACACCCCAAGGAACACCATGACACTTGTCAGTGTCTGCAGGGTGGGGTGTGGTGAAATGGCAAGGCCATTATGCCTGATGACCCAAATGCACACCCCAATGCCTGTCACTCTCTGCAGGGTGGTGGTGGGGTTGGCTTCAGTTCAGTACTTCACTGCCATTCCTATTACGCAGCTCTGTAACTTCTACATTACCACTGCCAATGCCAGCAAGCAAACATTCGGCATTGACAAATGCTTGTTTGTATTACTGTACTTGTATAAGTTATGTATTGTTTTTATCCTTTGTTTCCCTCCCCAGGTCACATCTGGAAATGAGCCTTGGCTCAGTGTGCCTTTCCTGGTCACCAGTTTTCAAATAGATAAATAAAGATAAATAAATCTTAGAATAAAAATATCATTGTTCCAATAAATTAAAAAAAAAGGTTCTATGAACCACAAAACTTGAGACCTATTAGTCTTCTAGATACCATACAAATTATTTTCTCCAAAACACTTTTAGCAAAGTTGCCTGCATTGTTAGAAAATAATAATGCAATCTTACATTGTCAAGCAGCATTTTGGACAGGTTTGTCAACAACAGATCATCTCTTTGTATACACTCATCTACTTGAGAAATACTTAAAACAGAAAAATGAAAGTTTATGTACTAGACTTCACTGCTGCCTTCAATTTTCTTAACAGGAACTTACATCTGCCCTGCGACCTCCATGCTCACCATTTCTTTTAGCTCTTGTGGATTGGTTCCAAGCCTTGCTTAGTCACTGAAATGATGGAATGAAGGGCAGGCAAACTGACTTCTCCCCCTCCAATGTAGGCCTCCCATCCGCACCACTTTCTGTAGCTAGTAGAAAGCAACAATACAGAGAGAGACTCATTCCTTCCCTCCCTGTTTCCCAGATCCTCCACAACGATGTTCATGAATCCACCTACCAATGGTCTATGACAGCGAATTACAGGCTCCAGGAGGGACTCAGGTTATTTGTTTAGCAAGTGATGCCAACCCACCATTATACTATCAGGTTGGTCTAAATGACTTTATCCTACCTGTAACTGAAAATCACTATGTAAGGCATCAGTTTCTTTGGATTGCTGCTTAAAAACGATGGCCTAATAAAAACTGCAAACATTTACAACCCCCCTAAAAAGAAAACAACAAAAACCTTTGCACCACTTGGCGAGGGGGATGAAGAGCACTTCATATCCTGAATCCATAGGGGAGTTAGTGGTGATGATGTATCACAGATGGTAACAGCTCATACTTCTGTCTGCTACAACTTGCACTTTATGTGAAATTTATTATTATTTGGGGGGTGTTCAATTAAAAACCAATCAGCTAAAACATTTTTTGTGCATGGCCCTTTTTTGAATAAGTATCAAGTTTAGTGCCCATTGGACATGAAAAGTGGCAGCTGTAGACACAGTGCTACCTGCTTCCACATGGAAAAATAAGAAAACAATAGAAATGCATTTCTCTGGAAACAAATTTTCATGTAACTACTTTTTTGTGGAAAGACAAGTTGCATATTTAACAGTTTGCTTCTTTGTTGGTCTATGCCACCCCTAAACAGATATATAATTTAAATTTATGCAGCAATATTAAGCTGAGCCCTGTGACTCAAGTGTGACTCATAAAGATATCAGCAAGTCTAAATGCACTTTTTTATTTAACTGTGCCTCATTGTTCTTCACAGTAGAAGATGAGCAAACATTTTCTGTTAGTTTTCTGGAGTTCAAAATGTTCACCCTTAAAAAGCATTCATTGTGCTGGGTTCTGGTACAGTGTGTGCTTCTGATTTCTGAGAGCTGAGTAAGCTCACAGAAAGAATGGCTTTCTTTACAATGGAAAACAAATTGTTATTTTCTGACCTTTTCAAAAGCTATGCCTTCTTTAAATTTCTAAGGACCACATTTCAGTGTCTTTCTCTAAGTAAGGATGTCATAATATTACATTAACACATACTGTAAGTGTTTCCATGCCTCTGGGAAATTGGCAGATAAACCATATCTACTTCTTTGATATAATCACAAGTAATATGGATATGGGGGGGACATATACTGCACATCTTATATCTGGATTGCACCAAGACACTTGACAGGGTGCTGTGCAAGATGTTTACCATACAGTACCACCACTCTAGATGGACATACCGTAGCTAGCAGGTACACTTCATCAAGCAACTAATTATCTAAGTAACAGAAAGCAGAGTGTAAGTGAAAAAGAGGCATACTGCACTCATAGTGTTACCTGGTCACTAGTGGAGTATTGTAGGGCTTAATACTTGGACCGTTGCTATTTAAACTATTTATAAATTATCTGGAGCATGGGTGCTGGAAGATAGTAAAAGGTGGTGGTGGTGGGGGGGGGAGGCTGATGATCAGAAGGGAACTTCTTATGGTATAAAGGGCACTTTTTCCAAGACAGTGTTCAATATACATATATAAAGTAAATGTACATTTATGATGAAGATAGTAATGAAAAGAATACATTTATTAAAACAGGTAGGAAACAATGTTTAAAAACAACTACTGCACTGACCTGGAGCACAGTACTTAAAGAAACTTAAGATCTCATTTATATGAAGGTCGTTTTTGTATAAGGTACTACAGTAGCTCTGAGGAAGGCAGGAATTGTCGAAACAGCAGCACATCCTCTGTGTGCACCCATTGGTAGTACATGCACTGCCTGATGGCTGCCAGTCACAGCTTTGCTGCTATGCAACACCTATGGGTGTCATTGTCAATTTCTTTACACTCTACGTTTTCAGTTCTGCTGCTGTTGCACTGTGCACTAGTGATGGTTTTTATGTGCCCATTGTTTTGCACCTTGAATAAAAATGACCTTCATATAATGTAAGTGTCAAGTTTCTTTGAGCTGTAAACTCCAGGTCAGTGCAGTAGTTGTTCAAAAACATTGTTTCCAATCTGTTTAGTTTATGGCATCTGTTAATTACTAGCACCAGAGTATATGCACTAGAAAGGTGAGAGCCCTCCAGTTCTGCTGTGTTTTGTTTTAGGAATACATTTATACCATTTGGAAATTTTCAATACAGAATATTAAGAACTCGGCTGTTAAACCGTTAACTCCATTACTTCTATATGAAGTCCAAACCAACAATTGCTTAATCTGATACAAATGGCCGCTCAGGTAAAGATGAAAGATGGCATGGCGGAGGACTTTGATATAGTGGCACTGCTATTTACTAATTCTCCCTATATCATACACTGTGGTTCAACTGCCCTTAACAGCAAGCCATAAGTACCAACCACCAGTGTTTTCCAGAACTTTTAAGTTTTAGAAAATGCCAGCTGCCTTCACACCTCTATACCCACCAAAAACACAGCATCCACCTAAAAATGCACCAAATCCATACCTAACCTAAAACACAGGCACCGTACTCTATCCACACCCATTCAAACACACAAGCACCATACTCACACCCATACAAATGCCACAGCATTAGGACCCTCCTGACACTGACAATGCCTCTCCTGAGGCTGCGCTCTGTCATCCACCACTGAGGCGTCAGTCGAAGGCCCACATTGATAAATTAAAGTTTCACTTCCAGAACACAGAAATCTGACAATACCTCTCTGAGGTAGCACCTTTTTTATGTCGTTGTATCAATAAGGCAACTCCTGCTTAGCTAATACTTGTATAGGCAACCTACCCTGTTTTGAATGTATGTACCGAGACTGTTTGCTCCGGAGCTGCTTAGTCTACATCTTCCAAATCGATTCACACTTATTGTCATACTCTGTACCTACCTGTTGTCCTATTGTCTCCATTCCCAGACTAGTCTCCGCTTGTTAGTCATCAGCTCACATGTACAATACTACACTGTACCCTGCTAATATTCCTTTGTTAATGTCACCAAATGTATTTGTGATGCGGAGCCTTTGAAAATGAGTCTATGACTCAAAGGGTTGTAATTCCTATGTTCTTAAATAAATAAATAAACATCTAAGCAGACACTGCATCACAATGTCCTCAGCAACAGCCTGGCAACATCTTACCACCTACACACACACACAAACACACACACACACACACACACACACACACACGCTCACACCAGTATAACACTCCCATCTACTATACAGCTCCCATGCAACTACCTGCCACTACAAATTATCACCACGTTACTAAGTGCTCACACACTGGACTGTACCTTGCTACCACCTGACAGTATACACTGGCATGACTTGCAGTGCCCCCTCTGCAGAAATAGGGGCATCAGATTTCAGACAGCACAGTGCATGGGGATCTGCCCAAAAACAAGAGTAAGAAAAGGCTGTAGTGGAACCACATAAAGAAAGACACTCGCATATAAAAACTGTTCCTGATCCCAGTTCTTAAGTTTTCACCCTTTACCCTTCAGTTGCAGCTCACGCAAGCCTTGATTTTGTATTGTTATTCTTCCCAGCCCTCCATCCCCAAAATAGGATACTGTTCACTCACTAGAGAATACTTGGCTGTGTCATACCTGACCAGTTGACTTATCTATAAACTAAGTAGGTGACCATGATATGATAGCTTTTATCGGATCAACAAGAAATTTTCAGTGCACAATCTTTCTTGCTACACAGAGCCCTGATCACATGAAGAAGGGCTCTGAGAAGCCCAGAAACCCCAAAGCTGGTGTTCTGAAAATTTATTGTTGGTCCAATAAAAGGAATCTAATAACCTACCTTGTTTATCTGTTTGTACAAGGATCAATATTAATACAAACACTACTCTGATTCCTCTTCAGAAATGATTTTTAGACACTTAAGGCAGCATCTTTTGTCAGTGGTTCTACACACTAACTAGTAGTATTAGAAACATAGAAACATAAACAATGATGGCAGAAAAAGACCAAAGGTTCATCCAATCTTCCTGAGTTCATTATTTAGCCCTGGGGCCTACTGTTCTTCAAGGAGCTTAGCCCTCCCCACCCCCATTCTCCTCCCCAATTCTGATGCCCTGAGCAATCACTATTCTATTCATTCTGTCGCACTCATGCTTAAAACCATTAATGGTGTCTCTCACGAACCACCTTAGCTGGCATCCTGTTCTATGGCTTCACCACCCTTTCTGAAAAATAATATTTCATCATGTCTCTCCTGAATCTCCCTCCTGTTAGCTTCCACTCTTGACTACGTGACTTCAAGGTGGTATTCAGGTTAAATAGTTCCCTTCAGATAACCCTGTTAATTCTTTTTAGGAATTTGAAAGTCTCTGTCATATCTCCCCTCTCCCTTCTTGTTTCCAGTGAGTACATGTTCAGTGCCTTGAGGCGCTCCTCATAGGGCATGCCTTGCAAATCCTGAATCATTTTTGTTACCCTGCACTGCACCATCTCAGGTCTATCCCTATCATCTCAGTGGTGAGGACCCCAGAACTGAGTGCAGTACTGCAGGTGTGGCCAGACCAAGGGGCTACACAGGGGAAGTATTACCTCCCTTTTTCAGATATCAATAATCGTACCGATACATCCAAGCATACTATTTGCCTTGCTATAAGCCTTGTTGCACTGACTTGATTTATTTAGGGAACCACTGATGACAACTCTGATATCTTGTTCCTTGGCCATGGTACTGAGTGTCACCCCACCATCCAGTACTCTGTCCTGGGGTTCTTGTTCCCTACGTGCATCGCCTTGCACTATTTGACATTGAATTTCGACTGCCAAACCCTTGGCCATCCCTCCGGCTTTTGCAAGTCTCTCTGCATTTCCTTTTTTCCTTTGTCACTATCCATTCTCCCACAGAGCTTAGTGTCATCTGCAAAGAGACACAGTCTGTGCTGCAGTCCCTCAACAATATTGCTGATGGACATGTTGAAGAGGACCAGACCCAGAACACATCTCTGTGGAACCCTGCTGACCTCCCTCTCTTTTAATTTAATTCCTTTAACCGCTACCATCCACTACCTCCTCTTTATTCAGTTACCTACCTAGTTTACTATGACCTTAGCATCTTCCATGTTCTTTAACAAGTGTTTGTGGGGTACTGAGTCAAAAGCCTTGCTGAAGTCAAAGTAGAGCAAATCCATAGCATGGCTCCTATCCAATTCTGTCATCACCCAATCAAAGAAAACTATTAGGTTATTCTGATAAGACCTCCCTGCCATAAATCTGTGCTGTTTACTATCCTGAAGACCATTGCTCTCCAAGTAGTCCATGAGATACTCTTTGACCAGCAACTCCATCAGTTTTCCTACAATAGAGGTAATATTGTGAGGTCTGTAGTTCCCTGCTTGTTCCTTGTCCCCCCTCCATGCAGCAGAACTATCTCTGCCACCCTCCAACCCTTTGAAACCACCCCTGTCCATAGAGAACTGTTGAACAGACCAACTACAGGATGATCCCATTCCACTGCCAATTCCCTGAGTATCCTCAGACACAACCCATCTGGTCATGGGGCTTTATCAGTCTTTAGAGTTGCCAACACAGATGATAGTATTTCTAATAAGCACTGCATTAAATGCCGCAGGTTGTTGCCTTTGTAAGCCTAGGACAGAAAATGACTGTAGTTCTGGGTTGGAAATTATATGCTTCAACTCCACCTGGTGTGAGCATCAAGGGTTAGACACCCTGGGGATAAATGGTGGGCCCTTGATTTGTTTGCCTACACAGGTTGATGATGTCTAAAGTGGGAACATGTTTGCTTGCATGTTACTGTTCCCTTTTATTTTCTTAGTTACCATGGCAAATTAAAAGCCATATTTTGGCAGCTGTTATGTCAGAACCATTCAGACATCCTCCAGGACTATCTGTTTCTAAGGGAGGGACTGGCCAAGGATGGAGGACTAAATTTTACAAACAACATTTTTAAACAGCTTTTTTACTTTTGATATGTTCTTTTCATTTAGCAGGCAGTGTGTGTGTGGGGTGGTAACTGCATGTTTCTTCGTGCTTGAAAACAATAAAAAAAAAGAAAAAGCAGACTTAAAATATCAAGGACACCTCTGCCTCAGGATAAATCCATTCAACTACCCATGCCAGTAGATCAATAAAACTCCCCAAATCACAGTGTTATGAAATTCTGACCATGAAACAAACAATTCTCTGCAGTCTAATTACTTCAGAACAACAATGAGGGGGGAAATGACCATCACCTCCCAAGTATCAAACTCTGATTTTGCAAAAAAAAAAAAAAGACTACACGACACCTTTTTTGTTTAAACACTGTTGGATCCAGCATGGGGTCATAATGCCTAAAACAAAAACAGCCCAGGCAGAAACAGTGCAGGCAAAACAGCAACAACAAAAACAGCTAACAAACACAATGTTACCGCACCAGAACAGTGCGACCCAGGCAAGACAACGGTACACTGAACAGAGAGGCAGGAGACATGAATGCAGTGAATGTAATGATTTTTACTGGTGCTGTGCAGGTGGTACGCACAGTGCAATGATACAAGTGACAAATAGCAATGCCCCCACCCATAAAACAGGTGCCCTCCAGCACAATGTAAAGTCACACCTGGAAGGCCAGGTTGTAGCCTATGCCCTGCAGGTAGTCCGCAGTGGTGCAGGTGCCATAGGCCACCACAAGACTGGCAATGCACTGGCTGGCACATTTGTACTTCCTCTTAGCCATCTGCATGGTGTTGCCTGCAGTGTACTGTGCCAGCTTCAGGTCTGTCAGGCGTTGCTCCGGGCTGAGGGCCCTGATGAATCTCCAGACTTTATGGTGGCAAACCCCAATACTGGTGCTGAAACTGTGGTGCAAGGCCTCCATGGCACTGTTTTTGCTGAACATGCCATCCCTCGCCACCATGTACACGTTCCTGCACTGGGTACAGTGGTCGGCACCTGGTGGACTGACCTACAGGCCTGCTGACCCAAGAGTCCTCAAAATAGTCCAGGAGTGGGGTTAGCAGGTCACCGTGGCTCGTGATGTACTTCGTGTCACATAGCTCCTCAAAGGTCCCCACAACCCTGTCAGGGGGCATGAACGCCAGCGCAACCAGCATCTGCACATGAAGGGCAAACTTAGGGCCTGTAGTTTTTTTTATTTTTATTTTATTTTGGTTTAGCATTAACACCTTTTAGCCAAGGGCTCATTTACAAAGGTTCCAAGTCAGATGAATTTAATACAAGACATTACACAGTTTTCAGAGCATATACAGTAGATATAGGAGAACATACTTGCAATTAAGAGGTTACAACAATAACAACACTACTTGAGTTTGGTACAAAATTTCAATGAGGAGGTTTCAACAATAACAACACTACCTGAGTGTGGTACAATGCTTTAGCAAGTGCACAGAACAATAAAGAGTTGGAAGGTCCCAGACTATAGTAGGGTAGTATGGTGGGCAGTCTAAGGTGGCTTTGTCAGGGGAGAAGTTGAGGAGAGTGAGGTTAGGGGGAAGGAAGGCAGAGGAAAGAGGGGGGTATGGGGAGGTGAGGCGAGGGAAGGGGAGGAGAGGGGAGTGGGAGGAGAAAGGAGGCGTGGAAGACGCAAACTTGGTTGTGGAGGGAAGGGGAAAAAGGCTGAGGTGGGAGTGAGAGAGATAGCAGTGGATGATTAAGGACTAGTCAGGATTAAGTATGGCAACCACAAACATTTTTGCGGATAAGGTGGGTACAGAGCCCAGCTTTAAACTGGCTGATCTTGTTACATTCGATTAGTGCAGTAGGTAGGTAATTGATCCATTTAGGCCACCGGAAGGAAAGGGATCTCTGAGCCAGTGTTGTGCATTTGAAAGGCACCAGCAGACCCCCTCTGATAGCACTTCTGGTGTTGAGAGTAGGTTGTGCAGTTTTATATAGACAGGTGGTTGAGTCAGGCATGAGTCCTAACACTGATTTTTTTCACCAGTAGGCAAGTCTGGTACTGTGCCCTGAGATGGAGGGGGAGCCATTTGGTCTCCTTGTAGAGGGCTCAGGTATGGGTCATATGGTCGGCTCCTATGACCAGTCGGCAGGCCTTATTGAGAAGGGTTTTGACTCTTTTTAGAGATGTCTCAAAGCCAGACCCATAGATAACAAGGTCTTAATCAACAGTAGATAAGACAGAGCAACACGTGACAAGCTTTAGGGCATCAGGGGTCATGGAGTGTCAGTTGTGGTAGGGCACACCCAGTTTTGCATTTGCAGGTTTGACAACATTGTCTATGTGTGTAGAGAAGGTGAGAGTGTCATCTGGATGAACACCTAGATATTTGAAAGTGCAAACTTGTTCCAATATGTCACCTTTGTGGCTCTGTAACAGCAAAGGATGAACTTCTTTTTATTCTGCGGTACAGTGATGAGCATGCTCTTAGTTTTTTTGTAGTTGAGCATTGGTTTGTTCTGAGTGAAACCATGATTCAAGACTGTGGAAGTTGTCTCGCAGGTCAGAAGTGACTGAGGATTGTTGTCTGCTAGATACTGAGATGACGGCATCAGCAGCATAGAGCACAATGCGTGCTGGGCAGACAGAAGGACGGGAGTTAATAAAAAGACTGAAAAGGAGTGGTCCAAGAATTGACCCTTGGGGAACTCCGAGGCTCACTTCACTTGGTTCAGAGTGTTTACCATTTGTGTTCACACATTGTGTCCTGTGGGAAAGGTAGCTGTCAAATGAGGCTACAGCGTTAGTAGACAGGCCTGTAGATAGTATACGATTTAGAAGAAGTTGATGATTTACAGTGTCAAATGCCTTAGTGAGGTCTATAAAGATAGACCCCGCTGCAAGATTGTTATCTAAGGCAGCGTATAGCAGGGAGGTGTAATCAACCAACACAGTAATGGTGGAATGATTTTTCCAGAATCCATGTTGCTGTGTGCAGAGTAGATTGTTCTTTTCCAGGTACTCCGAGAGCTGATCTGAAACCACTTGCTCCGGGGCTTTGGAAAGAGGGGGTAGTATGGAGATGGGCCTGTAGTTTGACAGGTTAGTTCTATTCTTAGATTTAAAGAAAGGGGTGACAAGTACTGCCTTCCACCTATCAGGGAAGATGCTTGTTCTTAGTGATGCATTAAATACTTTTGTGAGTGGGTTGGCAAGCTCATTTAAGGTGATGGCTACCAACCTTGTGTCAACTAGGTCACTTCACATCCTAGTCTTCCCTAGGACCCGTTTGACGTACCTTATGGTACCGGACCTGTTAATCTGCCTGAAATAGAAAGGTGGTGTCCTGTTATCAGGCGGGGATGGTGGATTCAAATTGGTGGACTGACCAGGCTGTGAGGGGTCAGGTAGTCACTGGGTAGCACTGTGCTCTGGAGGCCTTACCTGTAAGTGATTTCACAGAGTTCCAGAACTCCCTTCCGAAGACCCAGCTCTTGCTTAGCAGTTTGTTATAGTAAGCGGCTTTGGCCAGATGAATGTGCTTTGTACATTTATTCCTGGCTGTCTTGTAGGCAGTGAGGTCAGCCTGAGTTCCAGTTGCCTTGGCCTTATGCCATAAGTTGTTCCTAAGGCACATGAGCTCAATGAGGGAGACTGAGAGCCATGGGTTTGCAGCCCCTCTTATTTTTTTGATCTTGTATGGGGTGAAAATGCTGCAGGCCTTAGTAAAGGTCATAAGGCGGTAATCTACAGCTTGGTTTCCATCCTTAGCTCTGTCAAGTGGTGACCAGATGGTTAGAATCAGATACTGTTTGAATGATTCTAAATGCCAAGTTCTTAGAGAATGACTTCTTGAGACCTTTGGAGTGCACTTAGTGAACTGGTTAGTCCAGGTGCATGAAACCAGGGAGAGGTCACTGAGGGAAACTGGTAGGACAGATACCTCAGACATATGTTCTGGGCAAGTGGTGAGGAGCCAGTCAATAAGTGTGCATGTGCCTGTCTGGTAGTTATTCCTGGTGACTTGTGTTACCATCTGTATGAGTTAAAGACCTGATATCTGGTCTCTGACTGCTGAAGCACTGTGTGATTTCCAGTTAATGTTGAAGTCTCCAACAGTGATCTGTTCCCAATTTGGCCTATACTGCTCTTGGTTGCTTACAAACTGCTCGAGGCCAGTGGTATGCTTACCAGGTGGTAAATGTACTGTTGTAAGCAGTAGTACTTTGCTTTGTTTGCCTATAGTGAGCTTTATGTTCAAAATGTGTGCCTCCTTGATGTGCAGACTGCTATGTCGTGCTTGACCTTTAATATCATTCCTGAGGTATACCAAGCATCCATCCCCTCGCTTGGACTGTCAGTCCTGGCAGAATGTGCTGCACCCATCCAAGGCTACAGTCATGTCAGTGATCTTTGGGGAGATCCAGGTCTCAGTGAGTGCTATGATATCAGGTTTGAGCAGCTCAACCCAGGCCTGGAATTGTGATAGTTTAGGTAAGAGACTTCCTATATTTAGTGATACAATCTTGAAGTGCCCCAGACTCTGGGTGTACTTCCATAGGGCTGACCTGGGTTAGGGTGCACATTACTTGATAGTAAAAGCATTAACAGGATCACCTTTCTAAGGAAGTGTGATCCAGAACACCAAGGTAGAACCCGTAATCTTTGCCCTAGAGAGCTTATGGTCACAGGTGGACGTTGTAAGGGTGCAGCAGTATAGCAATGCAGCTATGGGAATTTTGCGTGGTGGCTGTGGTTTATAGAATTGTGGTGGGTGGAAGGCTGGAGGCAGGTAGTGGTCAGCGATTGTTCCTACTGCCGTGCATATCTCAGGGTTGGGGGTTACAGAGAGACTTGAAGGGTCAAGAGTAGGTGATGTAATCTTCCTGCCTACTTCTACACCAAAGTATAAGACAGAGAAAAGTAGGAATACCAGCTTAGGAAGTGCCTGCATTCTGGTTGTTATAATGTATGATGTGGTATATTCAGGTGCTTAGTACAAATGGGCTGTTAAATATGGTAGAACACTTAACGTGTGCCCAGTGTGTTAGGTTGTGGGAGCACAGTATTAGAAGGTGTCTGTGCAGGGGAGTAAGGTGTAATTGAGTGGAGTTTCTCACAGGATAACACTGTCTATGGTTTATGGTGGGGACTTTGCAGGAATGTAGAGGATACAGGGAGCAGATTCGTCCAGTGTGCTTGGTGAACTGCTACGAACTGCAGCCAATGAATGATGGGGTGTTCAGGAAAGGAGGAGCTTAAAGTGGATTTAATAGAGGCTAGGGGTGGGGGTGAGCAGGTGGGAAAAAATCAGATTAAAAAAGTAGGTGGAGACGGGAAGTCTTGTTTTCTAGGCAAAAGCCGCGGACCCAGAGAGAAGTTAGGTAAGAGGCAGCAGGTGAGAGAGGGAGCCATGGTTCCTTGTGAAAGAATCCACAGTCCACAGGCAAAGTAATGGCTTGGAAAGGGGAGAACCTCAATACTGATTCCAACAGAAAAGTATTAAAAAAAGTATTAAAAGCAGAGACAGGGAGCCACGGTCCGGCAGCCCCCTGCTTACAGAGCAAGTCTATTCAATGGAAGGGAAGCTGCCAATTGGAAGCCAAGGGAGGAGAGGCACACCCAATGATGGTCTGAGCCATGAGACCTGGGGCCAATGGAATTGGCACCTTTGGATTCCCTGAGCTGCTATAGTCTGTATCTTGTTCCAGAGGCTGGCTTGCGGGTGGGTGAAGAAAAGGCACAGCTGACCAAAGCAGTGCCGAGCCACATCCTTAGGGGCACCTGGTAGGGGCTAAACTTAAAGAGAGGGAGTGGGATAGGCTTTAGTGATTAATAAATCATCAGGCCAGCAGAGGAGTTAAACAGTGGGATGGCTTTTAGCAAGCAAAAGACAGAAAAGCAATTAGAGGGAGTTTAGCAGGAGAGAGGGTGGTTACACAAAAAATCCCTGGGGATGGACGCCTGGCTTTTGGTGCCAGGACAGAGAGGCAGGGGTGGAGTGGTGGTGGTGGGGGGGGGGAGACCAGCGGGAAGATTAAGGCAGAGAAGAGAGAAATACACCCCTAAAACAGTACAATTCTAAACAGTTTAAAAAAAAAAGAAATGCTCCAAGCACTTAAACACTTTATGGAATAGCAGTACTAAAAGCTGGGTAAAGTAGCAATTAAGCTCTATACAGTTCTAGCATTTAAAAAACATGTCTTAACCACTTCACTCAGTATCAGGTAAAAAATCAGATTAAAAAATTGATGGAGACAGGCAGCCACATTTTCTAGGCAAAAGCCGAGGACCCATAGAGAAATTAGGTAAGAGGCAGCAAGAGAAAGAGGGAGCCGTGGCTCCTTGTGAAAGAAGCCGCAGTTCACAGGCAAAGTAATGGGTTGGAAAAGGGAGAACCTCAATACACAGTACAACAGAAAAGTATTAAAAAAAATATTAAAAGCAGAGACAGGGAGCCGCGGTTCAGCAGCCCTCTGCTTACAGAGCAAGTCTATTCAATGGAAGGAAAGCTGACAATTGGAAGCCGAGGGAGGGGAGGTGCACCCAATGATGGGCTGAGCTCTGAGAGCTGGGACCAATGGAATTGGCAGCCTTGGATTCCCTGAGCTGCTGTAGGTCTGTGCCTTGTTCCAGAGGCTGGCTTGCGGGTGGGTGTAGAAAAGGCTCGGCCGGCCAAAGCAGTGCTGAGTTGCAGCCGTGAGGGCGCCCAGTCAGGGGCTGAACATTGTTCCAGAAGCTGGCTTCTGGGCAGGTGTAGAAAAGGCACGGCTGGCCAAAGCAGTGCCAAGCCAGAGCTACAGGGGCACCCAGTCAGGGGCTGACCCTTGTTCCAGAGGCTGGCTTGTGGGTAGGTGTAGAAAAGGGTCAGCAAGCCGAAGCAGTGCCATGCTGCAGCCATGGGGGGACCTGGTCAGGGGATGAACTTGTAGAGCCCAACCTGGCCCTAGGTCTATTGGTACTTCCACCACACAGCCTGGGTGAGATGGTATAGGCATCCATGCTGGCATCCTGGGAGCATGGTCTGGAAGGCCTGCATCGCTGCCTGCTCAAAGTCTGTGATCACACTGGTTGGTGCCAGGCCTGGGCAAAAGGTCTTCAGGTGCAGCAGGGCCGTGGTGTATGCAGCATAGGAGCAACCACGCATCAGGATGAACACAGCGGGAAAAATGGTGTCCAGCAGGCTGTGCATGGTGTAGTGTTGTGCGAAGAGTGGTGGTGTGACCCTGAAGGTGTCATCTGCGAACAGGCGGACACACTCATCCAGTTGTGCCAGTGTCAGCTGTGTGGTGAAGATCAGGTACCTGCTTTCCCCAGGGCCACTATCATACTGAAGGAACTGTTCCCCATTGACTGTCCTGGTTTGCTCATCCAGGATGGCAAGGTCGACCATGGATGTTGGCATGGGTGATGCTCTATGCATTGCCGTCCTCGCCCTGGAACAGGTCCTCTTCATAAGGGGCATCTTTGGAAGATGGCCACTCATGGCTGCAGGGATGCACTGGTGCATACCTCCACAACCTCACAGCATGTATCTGTGGTGTGGCGGGCCCAGTCCTTGACTGCTACCATCACGTCCCTGGTGGCTACGTCGGTGGCATCCAGGATATGGTTGTGGTCCCCGCTTACGTGCACCGCCACTTCCACCACTGTGTGTATTCAGGCTGGACAGTGTGCCTTATCGTACTCCACACACTTCCAGTAGTGTCAGTCTTGGTGGATGCACTCCATCCTGAACAAGAACCCCTCATGGAGCAGTAGGAAGGCCCCCTTCTGACTTTTAACAAATGTCAGTGGCATCCAGTCCTCCTCCAACACATCTATGCCTTTGGATACAGATGGGATACTGGTCCTACAAGGGACACACCCTTATATAGTGGCCATCTATGTGCATGACTGCATCCACCTGTGCCCTGCAGCATGTGATCCAATGCCCCCAACCAGTCCCTTAGTAACTGGCCTGCCTGCAGAGACCAGTTGTGCTGTGGATCTTGTGAGCCAGTTAGCACAGGTAACCAGCAGCAATCCACAGCAGGAACTCTGGCATGTCAGCTGCAGCCACTTTGCATGTCCTGTTGTGTTGGGGGTGATTGCCCTGTGATTGGCCACATGGGTGCATGGGGATGCATTTATGGCATGGTGCATGCCCCAGCCCTTCCCCTCCTGTCCCTCTACATGTGGCTTCCTGCCACCCCGCTGCCATCATTGGCTGGATTCCAGCATTGGTGCCGCTTCCTACGCAGTTCCCGGGCACTGTTGTGCCATTGTTTACAGCTGAGATGGAAGCTTGTGCTGCAACAGGGAACATCTGTGCGCTGTTGTTGTCAGACCGAGTGTTTCCCTGTGCAGCCATGGTGACGTCGCTGGGACTGTGATGGACATGTGGGAATACTCTGAAGCCAACCAGCCATGGTAACAAGAAAGTACTGCATGGTAATGTTTCAGTGGTGTTACTGTAGCACTCCAGCCAGCCCGTTTCCTCCCACTGCTACTACTGTTACTGTGGTGTTTCTGTCAACACTGTGATGTGTTGCCTCCCATGCTTTGACATACTGGCTGTTATTATGTGGCTGTATGTGTAACAGCGACACATCATTTGTAGAGCAGAGTACTTTAGCAATAAACTGCAACTTTGCATACGTGAGGGAAGTCGACTTGCACAGTTTGAACTGTGCATGGGACATTGCTTACCCTGCTCTTATTGTTCTGTAGTGTTGTCACTGTTAAGCTGCTTCCTCACCTTCCCCCTCATTTGTGCTGTCCTCACATGTCTGTTTGTGCTGCAGATGTTGCTATGTCGCACTGGGGGGGCTGTGCCCCCCCAAGCGATTGGGTTGTTCATCAATGGACTCGCACAATTCCAGCCATGCTTCACATGACAGAGGACTCACACATAACCCCGACCATGTTAAACAGTTTTGTAATGTTGTATTACTCACACTTATTCCACTGTTATGTAGAACTCTTGCTGGACACTGTTGAGCTATATTTATTTGCTGAATGTAGTGCTCTGGACTCGTAATTGGATGCAGCCTAACGGAGGAACAGTGATTGGGAGGGTGCTACCATAAGTTACCTATGCTGGACATGCATGCAGCATCTGGCTGGAGTGCTACAGTATCCCTGTATCAGTATAGTGTGCAAGGCTTTCATACGGCTGTACCTGTCATACCCTGGAGTGTCCCCAGTAGGCCCCGTTCACTCTGCCATCTGTCAACTTGCACCTGTACGCCTTTTCACTCAGTCTGCCTGCCCTATTGGTGTACAGGCATATTGCCATTTGCCAAGTGTGTCCTTCCTGCACACACCCTGGCACATTACACAGCTACGGGGACACTGTCTCTGTGGCACCCAGTGTTCATCCATCTGGCTGCCTTGTGTTCCATTGGGGGGCTCTGACACCCACACACCCCTAGTTCATCCATTGTGGGCTGTGTGGTATGTCTGCTCGGGAGTGGGTACTCGTAGTGGCACGGGCGGGGGTGTCTGGGGGGGGCACCGGCTGCAAAAGGGACCTGTGTGGCTGTGACGGCAAACAGGATGCACAGACCCATTTGCCTGCTGCATTCTTCACTGCAGCCACATTGTATTGCCATGGCAGGTGGCATGGGTGGTCTGTGGTGGGTGCTGGTGCCGGTGGGAGCTACTGCTTCATGTGGGTCAGGCAGCAGTTTTGTCCATGGCGCAGTTGCCAGAAGTGCCTCCATTGGTTTCACCGTGGCTCAGTTGGTAGCACATCCGCCTCTGGACCAGAAGGTTGTGGGTTCTCGTCCCACACTGGGATTAGACTTGCACCTAAAAATTGCTGGCATCCGAGTACAGTATTGAGGGGTGCTGTACTGCTGGGGTGTGCCGTCCTTCAGATGAGACATTAAACCAAGGTCCCTTCTGCCCATCCTGGTGTTGCCCTGGTGGGTGTCCAGGTGGATGAAAAAGAACCCAGGGTACTCTTTGCAAAGAGCAGGGAACATTCCCGGTGTCCTGGCAAGCATTCTGCTTCCCATAAACTGGTTCATGCAATTATCCAGGCTGTATGTGGGTGATGATGTGCGATATGGCCACCACCACACATTCAGTCACTTCACTACCAGTCTAGCATTGCTTGTAAAGTGCTTTGGGATACTATATATGAAAAGCGCTATATAAATGCTGATTCTTCTTCTTCTTCTTCAGCGTTCAGTCCTTTACATTTTAGCCGCAGGACTCAAACCTGCAGCCCTGTATCCCTACCTGTCTATCCACGTCTCTACTGGTGTTCCCCACCCCTCTGCACCACGGGTGCAGCATGGCAGCATTTGCTTCCACCTGTGTGTTACAGTGGGTTCATGCTTGAGCATGTGTGGGGGGGGACCCCTGCTAAAGAAGACTGTGACTGCTGCACAGTGGGTGGAGGAGGGTGGAATACCACAAACATTGTTGTTTTGCCTGTAGCATTTTGTGACATATGCTGTGTGTTCGCCCAGCTGTATTCACATTCGCTCTTTTGTCCCAGGAGCTGTTCTCCACCTTACACTATTTTGACACCCTCCCTATTGTGGTATGCATGGTATTTACTGCGTTGTTATCCTTACATTGTTTTAAATACAGCATATTGACCTGGTACCATTAGGTCGAGTTTCCTGTTGTTTTTGTTTAGACAGTTATTAAGTGCCACCTCTTCTTTTACATGTACTTCATTTATTGTTGCTTACTTGTTATTCCACTGTGGTGGACACTCAGCTCGACTTCTACCTCCAAATCCTTCACTTAAGTCTTTCTTTCACAGGGCAGCATTTCAGCAGTCAGTGGAGAAAAGCATTATAGTCTAGGAAACGATTTGTTTTATAGCTTTACTATATTAATACATGAAAAAAACAGAAATCCATACCAATCCATGGTAATGCAGCCCTGACTGCTGGTAATGCTCTCTTGACTCCAGAAAGATTATGTTTGTTAGTACAAGAGTAAGCTGCAAGTCACAGGTTGATTGACTGAACATTTACCTACCGTACTTAGGAGAAGGAATCTGTCATATATTGTGGGCTTATCAGGGTTTAAAAGTAACTAAATTACCACTTGCCCACTCTTCAAGCTCTCTCTGTACGTCACAGGACAGAGCTCAAAGAGGGGAGTGTGACACTTCAGTTTTAGTCCCAGATAATACCACAATATATCAGAGATTCCTTCTCCTAAGTACAGTAGGTAAATGCTCAATCTCTTAATACACGGGATCTTTAAGTTGTTCTAGCAACATAACACTTCTGGAGTCAAGAGGGACCCATTACAAGCAGCCAGAACAGCAAAAGCAGAGGTTCATTTTATTTACCAGTACATTGATCTGGTTAAATTTCCTAAGAATTTCAGTTTTTATGTATAAATATTATGTAGTGTAATCCCCCCTCCACACACACGCGCACACTGCACAAGTTAAGTTGAGGTCCCCCCAAAATAAAACCAAGTTTGCAAAAACAAAAGTACCTCAGGCTCCAGTAACTGACATAACATAGAGCATAACTCCCCCAACATATAAACACACACACATACACACAAGCATGCACGCGTGCACAAACACACACACACACACACACATATGCACACGCACGGAAAGTTGGGTTTCTTCTTAATTGTGATTGATTTCTACCCCCACATCTGAAAACAAATTCACAAAACAAACAAAAAAAAGTGTCACAGGCTCCAGGCAATGATCAACATAACACTGTATATCTCCCCACTGCATAAACAAAGTTGGAGACCTTCATGATTGTGATTCATTTCACCCCCCCCCCCACAAAACACCCGAGTGACTGACCAGTACTTGTCTCTTACACAAAATATTGGCATTTTCAGCCATGTATGACTCATAATAAACCCCTACAGTAGGTGGCATCCTAGTGAAATTCTTTATTGTCTATATATTTTGGAGCAGGGAATAGGAATGAGGAATACTGGAAGCATTAAAACATATACAGTACCTTGATTCTAGAATGATAAATGTGCAGTGCACTTGGACACTGGAGTAATCAGTGTAGCACTTCCTAGACCAGGAGCATAGCACTGGAAGTAACCATTGTTTGTTAAAAATTTCAAGTAAAGGAAATGGATCTTTGTATTCCAATGCACCCTTTTACTATATTAGCTTGTACTGGATATTATAATCTATTATAATAAAAAGTTGTACTGTACTTGGGAATGCATAGTGCGCTGCCAAACACAACTGTTTGCCTGCCAGCAAGGGGAATTGCATTGCACTCATGCATAGGCAACCAAACACGTGATGTTACTGAGAAACATGTATAATAAGGTTGGGTGTCTCCTATATTGATTGAGAGAGCTAACTTCACCAGAAGATTACACCTTCCAGAATATGAGAATAGTTGAATTTTTTTTGGATAATACAGCACACCAGCTGACAACCTGGGAGAGTGACTTGGGACATACATTTAGAATAAACACATCAGAGAAATTGTTCTTATTGGGAGTTTGCAGTTATAAGTAAATACGTGCCCCCTTCCCCCACAGAGTGGGTCTAGTAATAAATGCTAAAACTAAACTGGGAAAAAAAAAATACTATACAGAGTCATCACTCACCCATTGAAGTCAAAGGGCATGTTGCTATATATTTAAAATATGACTGAGCATAAGAACTGGAACCAGTATCCTCTTGAAAAAGAAAAAAATATATTTTTCTGGCTGCTTTGCAGAAAGGATATTGTGGGGACCTTGTTGAGGTCAGAGTTAAGAAGGAAGCAGCCTCTACCCTGCACAGTAAGGAACCAAACTAATGGTGGCAACAGACAGCCACATGGCCAGAGCTATTTGTCCCAGAGATAGGATTCCAATATGACATCGATGGGTTGCGGGGGCGGGATCTGCCTGTTTATTCCAATTTCAGAAAAACAAATAACATAATACTTAGTCAGACTCAAACTCATTTATTTCTGTGCTTTTTTGTCTATGCCTGCCTAAGTGCTTAATGCCACTGAACTCATCCTTGACCCACGTAACAGCCCAGAACAAAGGGCAGCTAGCCTTGCTAGTTCTAAGTCCAATTAACCAGCGTGGTATAACCTCAAAGACAAATAAACATAACCAATTTTTCTTAATTACCAGAGAGAATTTGGAAACAAGCCTGGATGAATGATGACCTGAGTAGCAAGTGACGTACAGCAGGTGGGTGACAATCAAATGTTAGTCTGAGACACTGGCACAGTACACACGGATATTCAAACTGCACCAGGCTGTGGCGCAAGCATGGGCGCAGCTCAACTTGGCTCGCAGGGGTGTGGCCTGGGCGATATTCAATGGAGCTGCGCTATGGCTCTGCAGCTTTGAATATCGCACCCTGGCCACCCCCACTGTGCATGGTGCAGTGACACTGCACCAGCGCAAGTGGCCAGAGTGGAGCATGGAGATGTGCTAGCACAAGTGCCATTGAGCCATTCACAGCACCTGCGATATTCAAAAGGGGACATGCAAATGGGGCCGTAATTTATGCAAGGTGCACATGGGGCCATTTGCATGTCATTACGGCGCATTTGCATTCCATTAGCATGCAGGTGTGCCAATCCCAGACAACTTGCACCTGGCGCTCTGCCAGGCAGCATCCATCGGGGACCTACGCCCCCTGCAGCCCAATCGCGGGCATTTGTTGAAAGCATAGATCCCCATCCTGTATCCCTGGAGGTCCAGTGGGCCGCTTTCTGCCCGATCGCGGGCATGTGTCATGAAAGACTTCCCTGTCCAATATCCCTGGTGGTCCAGTGGACCGACCGCTGACCGATCTCAAGCATCTGTTTAAATCACCCCCCCCGGCCAATATCTCTGGTGGTCCAGTGGGCGATCGCTGCCTGATTGCAGGCATCTGTAAAACATAAAAACATCCTATTACCCTGGTGCTCTAGGGTACCCCCTCCCTACCCACCACTGAGACCCACCGCCCGCTCCCCTGGTCAACCAGCAGGCGGCAGCACCCACCCACCTGCCGCCCTGCCGACTGACAACTCAGTAGGGCTGCCGCCCATTGGTTCACAGCATAAGCCAATGGGCATGCAGCCTACACCGCTCTACAAATTCCAGATATGTGAATGAATAATTCACATATCTGGAATAATGCTGTTGTAAACTGCATGCCCATTAGGTCACGCTAATGAACCATAGCGTCTGCTGTCGATCGGCGGCGGCAGGCGGCAGGTGGTGGTGCTGCCCCCTCCGTTGACCGAGGGGAGCGGGCAGTGGGCCCAGTGGGTGGGTGGGGAGGGGCACCCTACAGCACCAGGGTAATAGGACGCTTTTATATTTTACAGATGCCCACGATCGGGCAGCAATCGGTCCACTAGACCACCAGAGATATTGGCCTGAGGGGGGTGATTTAAACAGATGCCCGCGATCGGGTAGCAATCGGTACACTGGACCACAGGGATATTGGACAGGGAAGTCTTTCATTACACATGCCCACGATTGGGCACATAGCGGTCCACTGGACCACCAGGGGTATTGGAGGGGGGTTTATTTAAACAGATGCCCGCGATGGGGCATGGCGGGCACCGCCAGGTGCGGCAGGAACTCGGGTGGCCTCCCACAGGTGGCAGCTACCGTGTTGTGCCCTGCAATGCAGCAGCTCACCTGTGGGTGGCCATCATTTGTTCCTTTTTTTGGGGGGGCCTAACTTTGTGCAGGCGCAAGTAGGGGTTGCGCATGCATGGCTCTGCACATCCGAGGCTGAATATCAGGCTGTGCAGGTTGTGCATGGGCACGCCCCCCCACCTGTGCCTGCATACATTACCGATGCTCTCTGGTGCATCGGGATTTATGCGGTACACTTTTCCCTTTTGAATATTGTGCCGGGGCGCATCAGTGGGTTGCACATGGCGCAACACTGTTGCGCCATGCGCAACCCTTTTGAATATCAGGGCCAGTATATCAACAAAACTGAAAATCAGGTTAACTAGAAAAGAATGGGGCTGTGTAGACAGCCTGCTTTTATATTTGTTTAGGCTGTCTCCTCAGTCATTCCCTATTACCCACAGCAGACAGCTGCAATTCTGGAGATGACAATGATACAGGACAACTTCAAACGGCTACTGCTAGTCCCCTCCAACCCAAAAAAAAGCAGAAACTGTCTTAAAAAGGTGTAAAGTAGTCAGAGATTTTCACAATAGGAAGTACAGTCATTAAAGAGTATTTAGAATTGTGAGCTGTTTAAGGGAAGGGCTGGCAGATACTTGTGACAGTGCATGCTTTTTTATGACTTTGTGAGTGGAGCTCAACAGCCATGTTGCTGTCATTCTGTTAAAGAGCACTGTGGAAGTAAGTGACCGGACAGTGCTCCAGCGTGCTTCAGCTGTGCTGTGGTTCAGTTCCACTGCCTTTTCTGTTACCGGCCCTTCCCTTTTGCCAGCTGCTGAAATGCACCTCTTTCATGGTGCACTACTTTTTCTTCCACAACTGCGGAAATGACAGGCGCCGTGCCCAAGATGGCCACCACATCATACTGCACATGCATGAGTATCACACATGTGCAGTTCTGTTATGGTGGCCATCTTGCATATGGCAGACTCTGGCTTTCAAGAGCTCCAAATATTCTTTAACTCGGACTCAGTCTTGCGGCCCTGAGCTGCCATACCAGCTCTGAGCAGGATTTGTTGTTTTGTATGACAGCCTGTTGTGTGTAGCAGAGCTTCATAAGGTAAAGGCACTGTGATGCTTGCAGGTTGTGGCAAAGAGGTAAGTGAAACAAAACAGAGCCATACAGCCAGAAAGCCACCAAAAGTGCAACTGAGTTGGGCAGAAAAAAAAGTGAGGGGGCTTGAGACTCCTCTCACCTGACAGTTCCAGCACCTATGATATAGAGGTAGGGTGGACAGCCATGTGTCACAGTTCACAGATGTTAGCAAGTTAATGGCTATTGCAAACGCCAAGAACAATGTTATAAGATGGAGAAAAACCTCAGTAAACTGAACATTTGCATAGCGGCCTACAAAGTTCAACATGAACAAGTGCAACGTGATACACCTAGGAACAAGATAGTCAACATTCAGTACAGCCTGTTAGGGAAGACAATTCAAGAATCCAAGCAGGAAAAGGATTTACAGTAGGAATAATAGTCAATAATTCTTTAAGCATGGGGTTCTGTGTGTGTGGTGAAGGGGCCCTAAACCTAACAAACGTATACAGCAACAAGCAGAGACATAGTGATCTTGCCACTGCACAAAGGCCTGGTGAGGTCAAACCTGAAATATAGCAGTGCTTCTGGGGACCACGTTACAAGAAGCACAGAGTCAAACTGGGCAATGTCTAGAGAAAATCAACAAAATTGGTAAAAGGCGAAGACTGTACAACATATGACTTGCGAAAACATGGTGCAGGACCATGACCTTTTCACTCTTGAGAAAAGAAAAAGAAGAGGGGATTTGATAGAGGCAAGTGCAGTACAATTATTCATGGGGGTTAATGGGGAGGCTCAGTTCCAGGAGTGAAATTAAAAGTCTGACCCAGTTCTCCTAGTAAAATGGGGCTCTATGATGCCAGTTTAACAACATTTTTGTAGATTGGCATCTCATTGATAGGAATTATGTCGACCGCAAGTTACGATCGACATAATTCCCATTAGCCTCCCGGTCCACTGTTTTCATCGGGGGGGGCTCTTTCCCCCACCCACCCCCATCTTTAGTATTATCAACACCAGTCAGAGTTGATTCTGGGCATGGGTGTAGGACCTGGAGAGAGTGCGCCCCTGTGTCAGGTGCACCAACACAGCGACCTCTTGGCAACCTGTTGATTTTGTCGACGGGTTGGTAGGTCGTTGTGTTGGTGTCACTGTCGGGGGCATACCATAAAATGGGGGATGACTGGTCCTGTGTAAACGGTATCCTCTAAATGCATCAGACTGATTAGATACAGTTTAAAAGTGCAACATATAATGAGGAAACATTTCCTCAGTCCCCCACCAATCAGGTACAGACTTTCATAAAAGGTGATGGGTTCCACCAGTGATCTTATTTCCATCTTCAATACTGTAATTATCAAAGGTAAATGGTCCAGTGCAAAGCAGGGCTTGTTTGAATAGCCATGGCACAACAGGTCAGGACAGAACAGCACCAGTTCAAAACTAAAGGAGCCAGGTTTCAGACAAAGTTGAGAAAACCCTATTTTATCCAGCAGATGATGAGAGTTTGGGACAGACTGCCTTAGGGTGTAGTGGGGACACATGAGGCTTGATATTTCAAAACATTTGTGGATGCTACAAGTCCCTGGTGATGAAACAAATGGCGCAGGGGGCTTGCAGCATCCTCCCAACATAGAATGCTATTTTCTGTCCCTGGCACCAAGGGACAAAGTTAGACCAGCACCCCTCTGGACTAAATTTGCACCGATCAGATAACCTTTGTATGGGGCTTGCACCAATGCTTAGGCGCAAGCTGCCATACATTGTGTGAACAGCCACAACTGCACCCAAGGTACTAAAATTGGGCACAGATTGAGGCAAACACTGCAGTGGATGCAGCACTTGATGCAAGCCCTGTGCCCACCTTTGAAAATTGAGCCCATGGTGTATAAACCTTCAAAGGCAGACTGCGCATGCAAATGAAGGAGAAAAGCATTTTGGGTTATGACAGCTAAGGAACAAATGATCACTGAGCACTAATGCAATCACTGGCTAATGGTGAAATGAGCAGGATGGGTTAAGGTCTCCAGTTTCTCCTACTGCTCATGTAAGCCTATATTCAATGTCTATTGTACCTTGACTGGTCACAATTTTCCAGACCCTTCTTTAAAAATGGTATACATGAATTCATGTTGGCAATCCTGGTAAAATAATTAATCAATAACAACATGACTAATTAAATGTATAAATAAAATTAATAGTTAGGTAATAGCTATGTGAGGGAGGATTGGAGGCAAAGCATTATAATGAAAACATGACCAGTATTTTCCTAGTACTGAACCCCTTGAAATGGTCTGCTTGACTAACACCAACATCAGTTGCAAATCATGTTCAGAAAATGAACAACTGGAAGTAAAAATACCTTTTTTTTGTAAAATGCAACGAAAGTTATCTGTCAATTTCAAAACCCTTTTCTATTATGTTTGACACTGATAGCAATACAGTCAACCCCACTTCACACACAGAGACCAGTACAGACAATTATAAAATTAGAATTATTGGACTGACTATGTTTCTTTTGGAAAAAAGTACCATATGTGTGATTTATATGACCCCTTTCAGCAGTTCTGAGGACTTTACCTTCAGGACTGGTTTTATTCCAGAATCTGGCACAGGGTCAGTGGTACACTGGGTTTGCTGCAAGCTACCTGTTGGAAGCACCTTGTGTTACTTTATGGGCTCTTTGAAAATTTGGCATTTGAAGCTTTTTCAATAGAACTACACAGAGTATTGGGAGTTTCTTTGGTGTGATACCAGTAAGGTGTATCAAGCTATTTTTCATTTTTGAAAATTAAATATTGTACTTTTAAATAAATAAACACAAAGTTATGTTCTATGCTCAAAACACTATAAACAGCCTCATTTCCATTAAGAATGGCAAACATGACCTATGGGGTTGTACCTGGAGCTCCATAAACTTTGCCTGTATCTATCCACTGTTTAGGAAGACACTATGACAGCAATCATATCTCCAGTAATTTTCCTTTGAAGTTGGGTATTATTCTGTTGAAATCAAACTGATACAGTAACTACTCTAGGTTTGAAACCATGCCAATGAGACTCTTTAAAACCATATCAGCTTTTCCTAAATCACTGTGATACTTTTTCTGGCAGGTTCATTGGCTGATATGTTTAAGACAAATATGGACACTGAAGGGATAAAACAGAAGTTCAGCAAATCACTTCTTTCATTGCATGCCCATCCAGCTTCCCTGTAGTGTCTTTCCCCTAAAGACTGTAACATTTCCAGTAGTCTAACAAATTATAAATTCACAGAATCACATCACCTTCTACCTTCCAACGTTTGATTCGTATTCTGTCTCAACAGATCTAACCAGGAAAGTATTTAAAAAATGTCATGTACTGGAAATGTTAAAGGGAAACTTCCACATGTAATCGTGCCATGTCTTGGTGTAAGGCATGGTCCGTTTAACTTTTTCTCAAATTATTTTTATTTTAGTAACTTACAGGTACTGAAATATAGCGATCACATCTGGTTGATCCTGCCTCCCTCCCTCTGGCATGTTGAAATCCATGGTTGCCCACAACCCTCAATGGCTATCCCAGTATGACATCTGACATGGGGCTAGAGATGCAGCAAAGTTTAACTTTGCAGGAAAATTTTTGGTGAAGTTGCAAAATTCACCTCTGAGGATCACTTTGCGAAGCTGATCCATTTGATGAAAAATTTACCTTTTGTAACTTTATCTTGCTTTTGTTTTTTAATTTTAAATTGCATTTAAAAAAAAAAACAAAGAGAAGAGAAGTTAGAAATGGTGATCCAAAGTATCTACTGGTAACCCCCTGTACAATTGCTGACCCCCCAATGTATCAGTAATTTTTTTAATCAAATCCATGATGTCTAGTGATCCCCCTTGCTGATCACCAGCCCCAGTGCATGAATAAATTATTTTTTTAATCATATCCCTGGTGTTCAGTGGTCCTCACACTGATCACCAGCCCCCAGTGCATGAATAAATTATTTTTTTATCAAATCCCTGGTGCCCAGTGGTCCCCTCACTGATCGCCAACCCCCAATGCACACACTGGTCCACCCCCCCACTGATTACCAGCCCCCAATACACAAATAAACTAGTCTTCATAATTAAATCCCTGGTATGTAGTGGACCCCCACTCCATTAGGTAGTGCCTCACCACCCCACTCCTCCCCCTCAAGCGGCTGTCCAGCACAGCCCTGCACTCTCCACCATGGTTGATCATCCGACTGAACTGAAATGAATGAGTGTGTACGTAAGCTATAGACCTATATCCATACTCAATTCAGATTATAAGTGAATAGCAAAAATAATAAACAACAGAGTACAAACATATATATCAGCACATACACATTATAATCAATATGGATTCATAAAACGTAATACTGCAAAAGCAAACATTCAATCAATAAATTAATTATCACAAAAGAGAACTATAAGGAAGATGCTTTTATGCAGTCTCTTTGGATGTGAGTAAAGTGTTTGACTTAATTAACAGAGACTATATTTATGAGATGTTGGGGGAATGGAAAATACCACAATAATTAATTACATTAATAAAAAAACTTTATAATAAAACATTAGTTAAATTTCAAATAAACACATATTTAACATCTGATTTCCAATGTTAAATGGAGTTAGGCAAGGTTGTCCATTATTTCACACTATATTCATTTTGGTACTAGAACCACTATTACAGATAATAAGAAACAATCCAGAGGTAGAATGGTGAAAATGAAGCATGAATGTGTAAAGCGAAGCATATTCATAGATTATATTTTATTGGTAATAAAGAACATTCATGCCTCACAGGATGCCTTTCTACATGAAATAAATGCATATTCATCTAGCTCAGGATGTAAATTAAATAAAAATAAATTAGTGATAATGAAATTAACAAAGGCAAAATAACAATCTCTGGAAACGTTTGAAAAAGAGTTTAGAATAGAAAAGGTTATGAAATATTTAGGAATATATTTAACATCAGACCACTCTACAACTATAACAACTAATTTTAATAATGTAAAAGTAAAAATATTATCTCTTCTTGATAATTGGAGAAATGTATTATTGTACCTGTGGGGAAAAATAGATACATTAAAAATGACGGCCATCTCACACTATATTTATATATTACATAATATACTGGGAATCCCTAATCTAAAATGGTTTTCAGAGATGAAACAATATTCACTAAGTTCTTATGGAGGGGGGAACCATGAATAGCTTGGCACACATTAATATTTCCAAGGAGGTTAGATGGATTAGGTTACCCTGACCCATCAATTTATATGGAAGCATGTATACTATCTGTTTTATACCTATGGGTATCTGAATTATATAAAGGTATGATCCTTTTTTCCAAATTGAATATACTTTATTAAAAACATGAAAGAAGTAACACAAACCAAAACCCTAACAAATCCTGGAGATACAGTATAACAAGAAAAAGGTCCCAACCAAGTCCAGAAACATACATACAGTACATTTTACATCAAAAACACAATCCATCAATTATATCCCCTATCCCATATACCCACCCTTCATATCACCAGAGATGAACAAGAGTAACGTGTCCTAAGAACATGAATCAAGACACCCAGCTTTACATATCCAACCTGCTGAGAGGATATTACTGGGAACACTGTAAGGTACACTCATACTATTAATAAAACATATAATGGTTCCCAGATTCTTCTGTATCTACACAATTTACCAGACATACTAGCTATAAGGTGCTGAGCTTGCAAGGCAAATAATATCTCCTTATACCATTCCAGAAACTGAGGTGAGCACTGGTCAAGTCAGTGCTGAAGAATGACCTTTTTTGCACATGTCAAAATTAAAGCCATATGTGACCTCTGGTTGTCAATCAGTATATCATTGTAGTCTCCCAGAATACAGATCTTGAGGAAGAAAACATCAGATATCCCTAACAAGGGATACAGACGAGTTGTAATTGAGTTCCAAAAAGGGACCACTTTCTCACAGGACCACAAAATACCCAGATCTAGATGCCAAATCTAGAACAAAGATCTGTGGGTAGCCTCCCCATTTTGTGCAATTTAACTGGGGTATAATAAAAGATTATGGATAATCTTAAATTGCATGACCTGGTACCTATCCCACTTTATATAGTTATATAAGTGTTTCCAGATGTCAGGCCAGTTTCTGGTGGAGTTTGTGACTGGAAAGGCCTGTTCCCAGCAGCAAAACCTGAGCCCCACAGTGGCAGCCAGATGGTCCTGTAAAGACCGGTAATAATACGAGATATGATGAGAAGTGTGGGCATTATGAAGGAGAGGATAAACAAAATCACCTAGGGGGCTGAGTCATGGATCATTAACAAAAAACTGTAGAAGCATATTGGACAACTGGAAGTATCAAAAGCAGGAAGAAGGGGGCCATTGGTATCATGTGCGAAGCATCGTGGAAGGATAGTAACTTCTGATTGTGAGAAAGGTCTCCAACTATGTCCACTCCCACACCAGGCCAAAACCTCCTAGACAATATTTGTCCTGCTATTCAAAAATTTGGATTTCCAAACAAAGGTTGATACACATCTTTGTATGGTGAAATTTTAACTAAAGCTCTTAGTTGCGAGTGGACATGGAGGAAAGCTTCCAAGGGAGTGTGCTGCAATGGTTGAGGGAGTTTGCTCCTAGAGAGATAGATGAGTGACTGGATATCTAGGCCATTATGAGAACACAAGATGTGTTCTATGTCCAACCAGCATGGAACATAAGGTTCCAAGAGGTCTCCCCCAGAAGGCCTCAACCAATAAGAGCACCTAGTAAGATGCGCAGCCAAATAATATAAAAAGAAATCAGGAGCTTGCAAACCTCCTTCTTGTTTAGCACATGTTAATTTGGAGTAGACCAAATGGGCCATCTTACCTTGCCACTAAAAGGAAGTGAGAATTATACGGACTTGAGTGAACCATGACTGGGGTAGGACAAAATTAGACATCTGTAAGGGGTACAATAATCACAGTAAAACATTCATTTTTATAATATTCAAACAACCTCAAAGAGAAATGGGTAACAAAGACCAACAATTTAAGTCTACATTACTATGAGTCAGCACTGAGTCGAGGTTAAATTGTCTCATCTTAAGAGGTGAAGTGCTGAGAAAAATCCCCAGGTATTTCAACTTATCCTTCTTCCATACAAGACCAAGGTGTTCGACATCCGCCCTTAACGTGTTACAATTAAGCGGCATGACCTCAGTTTTGGATAGGTTTAATTTGTAATTGGAAATGGTACCAAATTGAGAAATAATCTGTAGGGCAGCAGGTAGGGATGTAACAGGAGAAGAAATGTGCAACAAAATATCATCAGCATAAACTGATAATTTATAAACTGTATGATCAATTGAAATGCCACAAAGTTGCAGTGAGGAATTTAGCCTATGAATCAGGGGTTCTTAAAAAAGGTTGAATAAACAGGGGGAGAGAGGGCAACCCTGCTTTTTGCCCTGGTGAAGAGAAAACAGTGACGATAAAACTCTATTACAAAGAATCCAGGCTGACGGAAAGGAGTAGAGCTCCCTGAAAAAAAGGAATGGCAAACGTGGACACTATTTTGATTTTGATGTGGGGTGATTGCTGCCATCTTCTGGAAGATGGGGCAACAGCAAGTCCACAGCCCAAATATGGAGGAAGTTCTTGGAACAATTTTGCATAATAATAATAAATAAAAACAGCAAAAAAAAAAAAAACAGACATGTAATAGCTGTAGGTGATAGCAAGAAAAGAAAAAAGAAAAGAAACATTTTATAAAAAAAAAAAAAATCAAGGCATAACAGTAGGGTGGCACTTAAGTCTAACACTGCACAGGGGGTGGTGCCACATGGTGGCATGAAAGGGGGATATATGGCTGGGGAAGATGCAAACAGGGAAGGCTCCTTGGCATACCATTAGGTCAAAAAAAAACACAATGATACTGGGCATACACCAGACCTACTGTAATTAGGGAGTCTGTATGAAGTCAATGTGGCGCTATGTTTCAGAAGGTATCCTACAGCAGAAGGGAGGTCGCTATGGGGTAATCCTCCTGTAGCAATTAAGGAAATGGAGAAGGAGCCCGGAGGCCCATGGAAGGGTAGACAAGCTACAGTTTCACTTGATATTAAAACATCAATTTTGTTCTCATATATTCTCAGTTACTAGTTCATGGCACCAGCATGGCACCCATAAAGATGAAGCTGAGCAAGGAAGATTGTTACCAGGCAGTTATGGAGCTAGTGGAAAAGGCCAACAAGCAGTTAGAGGCTGCAGATATGGCCAATCTGGCATGTGGGGAGAAGCAGAAGGCAGACAAAAAGCAGGGCAGGAAGAGCAACAACAAGAAGGCACCTAGGGTGATGCCTACACAGGAGTACATGGATCCCATTCCAGAGGACCCTGTGCTGGTTGCCCCAGTACTGCCTCCTGCTCCGGTGCCCATGCCAGTGCCCTGCACCCACTCCATTGCCCCAAGCAGAGTCACCACAGCCTCACAGTCCCATGATGTTTCCAGCCCCAGTGACTCCTCCTCCTTTTCCTCCCTTTCTGTCTGACAACACTCAGCCATCTCCACCAGCAGGGCCAGGCCCACAGCTACAGCCTCAAACTTCAGTTAAAAAAGACATTACACTGGAAAGAAGCATAAAACAGTACATACAGCAGATGTTAAAATCTATGGGTGATAATGGTTTGGGGTAGCTCAGGAAGGCTATGGGTGAAATTAAGAGAAAAAAGTGGGGGAAGCAGGCAAGGAGATAGGAGGAGTGTGCAGTGATAAAATGATGGTTTCTGAGATAGGAGTCCTGGGGCTACATATCGGTGACCATGTACCACTGGCCATGAAGGGGAAGATATGGAAGGGAGAATACATGGACATATTTGTGTTTGCCAACATGGATAACATTGAGAAGTATGAGGAGAAAGAGAGGTTTGAAAAAAAGGATATGGCTGTGGTGCTTTTGGGAAAAGGGGAGGAAGAAAACTCTTTAAAAGGAAAGAATTGGGACACATGGTCAACAGGTTTCACATACTACATGGTTAGAGTAATAGAAAAAAAGCCAGAGTTGGACACACTTCTGTTGACTTATTCCTTAATCCTAAAGAATGTGTACAAGTCAGAAGGGGGGGTACAGTTGGTTTAAGTACGACTAGAAATTTAGTAAGAGGATGGCACACTTTGGGGATGTGAAGTGGGGTGCCAGGTAGATAGATTTATGGTTAGAAATTTGCATCAGAGCAATCGGCTTGGAGGGAGATGGAGAGAAAAAAGCAGGGGCAGTACAGAAGTGCTGCCAGGGTTATAACAGGGCATTCTGCTTTTGGCCTCACTGCCGCTTCCATCACACATGCTAAAATGTGGGGGCTCTCACCCAGTCTCCAAGTGTTGGATGAATTGGGACAATGGGGCTTCCAATGCTTATCACAGTCAGCCCTTTTGGGATAGATACTCAGGGTACAGGGGCCAGCAGTGGGGGGGTAGGGAGGGCAATGGGGGAGGCAGGGGGCAGCCATACCATGGTGGCCGGCAAGACAGCTGAGGGATCTGAAAAGAGACCCTTCAGTTAGCAGACATGCCCATACGAATAGGTATTCTAGAGGACTGGTTAAAGCATCATCCTGATAGAGAGGCAGCCAACAGATTATTGGAAGGGTTCAGGAAGGGTTTTAGTTTACATTTTTAAGGCACCAGGAAGGGGACAAAGGTAAAGAGCCTAAAATCAGTGAAGCGGAATGAGGTACTGCTGGAGAGGAAGAATCAAAAAGAGATAATGGCAGGCCGGGTGGAGAGGTCATTCACTCTGCCCCCCCCCCCCGCTCAACCTGAGAGTGTCATCCCTAGAACTGACACCGAAGAAGCAACCGGGGGAATTTAGGGTAATTCATCACTTGTCTTACCCAGAAGGGGATTGATTTAATGACCATATAAGGGAGGATGACAGTAGGGTGACATACATCACGTTAGAGGAGGCAGTCAGACTTATACAGAGGACAACCCAAGGGGTGTGGCTAGCAAAAATAGATATAGGAGTGGCATTTCAGCTGTTACCCATCTGCCCAGATGACTGGGACCTGCTGGGTTTGCAGGTCAGTGGTTTATATTATTTTGACAAAACCATGCCCATGGGTTGCTTAGTGGCATGTGCTACATTTGAAATGTTCAGCATGTGGCTACAATGGGTCTTTCAGCAGTCATATGGATATAGGTAAGTGATTCACTACCTGGATTACTTCCTATTGATAGGTGAGGGGGCAAGCAGACAGAGAGGATGTTAAGAGATTTTGAAACCATGTGCAAGGAATTGGGTGTTCCTTTGTTGCCAGACAAGATCGAGCATCCCAGCCAGAGGCTGGAATTCTTGCATATATAAGATAGATATAGAGGGGGAGCTGTTTAGGCTACTAGACAAAAAGGTGCAGAAACTGAAGTCACTTTTACAGGCAGTGAAAGCCCAGAGAAGGGTTCCACTCCAGCAGGTGCAGCAGTTAATGGGCCACCTACATTTCACATGTAGGGCTATAGCTCCTGGTCACACATTTACATATAGTGCCTGGCCAGGATGACTAAGGGGGAAGCAAGGCCTTACCACTGGGTGAACATCTCCAAAGGCACTAGGGAAGACTTAGAGGTATGGGAGGTCTTCTTGAGAACCTATAATGGTAAGACATTCTGGCAAGTGGACTGGGTATTCATCACTGACCTCCAGTTGTATACAGATATGGCTCAGGTTTTTGGCATGGGGGTGTACTTTGGGGGGAGATGGTTTGCAGAGGTATGGCCCGCTGAATGAATTAGAGTGGGCATAACCAGGGACATCACTTTTTTGGAAATATTCCCCATTTAGGTAGTGATGGTCATATGGGGGGAGGCCCTACAAAACCAGAGAGAGTCACTTTCTGAAGTGACAATAGGGCAGTGATGGACATGTTAAACACATGATGAGCCATGTCTGAGAGGGTGATGAGGGTGCTGAGATGATTAGTACTACAGGACTTGTCTTTGAACATGTCATTTAGGGCAAGGCATATAGACGGCATGGATAACATAATAGCTGAGTGCCTCTCCAGACTGCAGATGGACAAGTTTCATGTCATTGCCCCAGGAGCAGAGCCCAGGTAGACATCAGTTCCATGCTGTAGGAGCTCTGAATAAGGCATATGGGTCCAGTACTGAAATCATTTTATTTCAGGAACTGCACACCACCATGTACAGTGGGGCTTTCAGGGTCATTGAAGTAATGGGGCATGGGAAAAGGACAATTCAGTGGAAATAAGGTGGGATGATATGGTGTGGTCAAGAGACAGGGTTGCAGTGTTCATCAGAAGGTCTAAGACAGACCAGGCAGGTAGGGGAATGAAGATTACCTGATGGCACCACTAAATTAGCATCATCTGCCCGGTGGATGCCCTGTCAGCGTATGCTACAGTGTGTTATAGGGACAAAAACCCGCTATTATTTATATACGGCGATGGGTCTCAGGTGACATGCACTCAAGCGACAGCCATACTCAAAAAAGTGATGACATTTCAAGGGGAGGACCCAAGCGGGTTTTTGTCACATTCCTTCAGGACAGGGGCAGCATCTGAGGTGGCAGCCCAAGGGCGAACCAATGAGGAAATGAAGCAAAAAGGACAGTGGTCATTAAGCTGTTTTAAAAGATATGTACGGAATTATACAAAATGCTGATACTAACCATATATTATTTTTTGTCTCCCTTAACAAGCAGGTAAAAAAAAGAAGGAGGAAGGGGGTAGCTTAGCATACAAGTACTTGGAGGGGGAGAATGTAAGTGAGGAGTAAGAGTTAGCACAGTTATAAATAACATTGTTCCTCTTTGATTTTCTATAGGTTGGAAAAGGAGGCTGGAAGTATGAATTTGTGGACACTCCTTTGTCCATTGGGTGGAAAAATGGGCATCCAGGAGGCTCAGGGGTGGCAACTATACTTGGAGATGAACCAGATAAAACTGACCTGGAGAGGCTTATGGGGGATGAGATGGGCACAGATGCTATCATTGCTGTGAGTGATGAAAGGGGAACACAGATGTGCAGGCATGATTATAATCCATCTAGGAGGGAATGATTTGGGGGCCAGACCGTGGCTGGACATTTGCTATTACATAAAGTTGGACATTGCAAAAATACAAGAATGGTGGCCAGAGGTTACTCTGGTCTCATCCAAGATAATACCCAGAAGGGTATGGAGGCATACACAAAATCATAAGGCAATAGAAAAAACTAGAAAGCACATGAATGCTAGGGAAGATAGATTATTTAAAGCCACAGGTGGGAGAGTCATAGTGAGAGGAATAGAGGAGAAGGTTGACAAGTACTAAAGAGGGGATGGTGTGCACCTCTCTGGGCTGTGTTTGGCCCTCTTTAATTTGGAGATAGAAAATGCAGTTGAGCCCAGGATCATAGGTATCATAGGTAAATCAGAGCCAAGAATACCATGGTCCATATTGCTCACCAATTTATTAATTGTACCCCTTTATTAATTTAGTACTCAAAAAGGTGTCTAATCGATTTTTAAATAAATACATACTTTCACTGGCCACCACTAAAAGTGGTAGGCCATTCCATATTCTAGATACTCTAACTGAGAACCATGAACTTCTCTGTTTTGTTCTGCAGCGTTCTACCATTAATTGTAACGGGTGAGCCCTGGTTTCATAAACCACTTCTCTAAAAGCTAATCCCAAGGTTTCCCATAAACTATTATCCTGTAAGGCACGATACACCAAACATAAGTCGCCCCTCAATCTACGATATTCCAGACTGTAAAGTCCAAGTTTAGTGAGTCTATCATCATATTCTAAACCATGTACCTCATCCATTTTTTTTTGTTGCCCTTGAGAAGCTTTAATTAAAGGGGGAGAAGTCCACCATCTGTTGCAAGCGGGAGGTGGACTAGTGGAAATTGGGGAGCAGGAGGATAGGGTGGGGGGAAGAAAGAGGAAACTAAGAAAAAGACAGCAGGACAATCCAAGAAGATTGATGGGTATGGGTGTACACTCATACCCAGGCCAAAAATGGAAGAGAAAAAGTGATCCCCAGATGTACATCTGGGGGGAAGAAGAAGAAAGATAAAACATGAAATGGAAAATTGTTAAATTATAAATATAATGAGATTGTGGAATTTGTGTTTTTGGAATCTGTATCATATACATGTGTAAATAATTGCAATAGGACTTGGAATTGGATAAGATTTAAGTAAATTAATTGTCAAACTGGGCACCCACACATCATTTGTCCATGTCTTCATTGGGGGGATCTGTGGAGAAAGTGGTTTGTCCAACTTAAGGGGCAGACCCCATTGTCTACAGGCCAAGACCAATGGGTGTGGGACTCAGTTTGGGCTATATAGATGAGAGGGAAGGAGAGGGACTGGGAGAGGAGGGGCTATGTGATGTCATCAGAGGGGAGGGGTTATGCTGTCACGTAGAATGAGGTGGCAAGAATTGAATGGGTGGAAATTGGATAGAGAAGGATGAGCAAAGGAGGTACAGTGTATATAATGAGCTGCTTGGAGTGAGGGAGTTCATAATTTCGCTTCTTTGGGACTTTTCCTACCCACCCAACAGAAGGAAAGGGAAGTAGGGGTTTCTGTGGGAGGTGGAGTGCAGTACCCTGTGGACTGCTGAAGGTGGATGGCAAATGAATGTGGACAGTGGAAAAAAATCAGAAACAAGTGAAAAATAGGGAAGGGGAGGATAGGATGAGGGGAAGAAAGGGAAAAATAAGAAAAAGACCACAGGACAATCCAAGAAGATTGAAGGGTATGGGTGTGCACTCATACCCGGGCTGAAAGTGGAAGTGAAAAGCATCCCTCAGATGTACGTCTGGGGGAGAAGAATAAAATTGTTAAAACATGAAATGGAAAATTGCTAACTTGTGTATATAATAAGGAGATTGTGGAATCTGTGTTTGTGGAATCTGTATCATATATATGTGTAAATAATTGCAATATGACTTGGAATTGTTGGACAAGATTTAAATAAATTAATTGCCTAACTGGGCACCCACACATCATTTGTCCATGTCTTCACTGGTGGGGATCTGTGGACAATTAATCATCATTGGTAGTGTGGAGGTGACAGCTGTATATGTAGAGAACAGTTAGTCGTTTTTTTTTTTTTTTTCAGTTGTTTAACCAGGAGTAGCACACTAAGCTGAAAGCTTTTATACAGGAGCAACCTGGGAGCACAGGGAAGTTAAGTGACTTGCTCAGGGTCACACAGTATGCAAGTGGAAGCTGTAGGATTCAATCCCAGGTCTGGTCTGCTGGATGTCACCAGATTTACAGCTCAGAGCCTTAAACCACTGTGCTATACTGCCTCCCTTGTTGGTAATTCGGAGTTGACATCTGTATGTGTAGTGGACAGTTAGTCATTGTTGGTAATGCGGAGGTAACAACCATATGTGTAGGGAATGGTTAGTCATTGCTGGTAATTTGGAGTTCACAGCTGAAAGTGTAGGGGACATTTAGTCATTGTTGTCAATGCTGAGGTAGCAGCTGTATGTGTATGGAGCAGTTAGTCATTGTTGGTAATGCAAAGCTATATGTGTAGACAAGAGTAGTCAATGTTGCTAATGTGGGGATGACAGCTGTATGTGCAGAGAACAGTTAGCCATCGTTGATAATGTGGAGGTGTCAAGGGTATGTGTAGCCAACAGTTAGTCATTGTTGGTAAAGCTAAGGTAAAAGCTCTATGTGTAATTCACATTTAGTCATTGCTGGCAATGGGTAGGTGGCAGTTGTGTGTGTAGGGACCAGTCAGTTATTGTTGGCAATGCAGTGGTGACAGCTGCAGGTGTAGGGAACAGTTAGTCATAGATGATAATGCAGAGGTGAAAATCGTATGTGTTGGGAACATTTAGTCATTGTTGGTTTTTGGAGGTGACAGCTGTATGTGTAGGGAACAGTTAGTCATTGTTGATAATGTGGAGATGACAGCTGTATGTGTAGGGAACAGTTAGTCATTGTTGATAATGTGGAGATGACAGCTGTATGTGTAGGGGGCAGTTTGTCATTGTTGGTAATGCGGAGAAGATAGCTGTATGTGTAGGGAACTGTTAGTCATAGTTAATAATGTGGAGGTGAAAGCCGTATGTACAGGGAACAGGTAGTCATTTCCGGTCATTCAGAGTTGACAGCTGTATGTTTATGGAACAGTTAGTCATTTTTGGCAATGTTTATGTGACAGCTATATATTTAGGAAACAGTGCCTGTTGGTAATGCAGAGAAGACAGCTGTATGTGTACAGGACAGTTAGTTATTGTTGGTAATGCAGAGGTGGCAGTTGTATGTGTAGGGAATGGTTAGTCATTGTTGGTAATGTGGAGAAGAGAGCTGTATGTGTAGGGAACTGCTAAACATTGTTGGCCAATTGGCTGTGACAGCTGTATTTTTAGGGAATAGTTAGTCATTGTTGGTAATTTAGAATTGACAGCTGTATCTGTAGGGAATAGTAAGTCATTACTGGTAATGCAGTGAAGACAGCTGTCTGTGTAGGGGACAGTTTGTCATAGCTGGTAATGCAGAGAAGATAGCTGTATGTGTAGGGAACTGTTAGTCATAGGTAATAATGCAGAGGTGAAAGCCGCATAGGTAGGGAACTAGTAGTCATTTTTGGTTATTTATTGTTGACTGCTGTATGTGTAGGGAACAGTTAGTCATTGTTGGTAATTCTGAGGTGACAGCTGTACGTGTCAGAAAAAGTATGTTGCAGGTAATGCTGAGTAGACAGCATGAATGTGTTGGGAAGAGTTAGTCATTGTTGGTAATCTGGAGGTGACAGCATGTATGGGCAAGGAACAGTTAATCATTGTTGGTAATGAGTGTGCGACCACTGTATGGGTAGGGAACAATTAGTCTTTGTTGGTAATTTGGAGTTGACAGCTGTATGTGTAGAGGACAGTTAGTCATTGTTAGTAATGCATATTTGACAGCTGTATGTGTAGGGAACAGCAAGCCATTTTTGGTAATGTGGATGTGAAAGACCTATGTGTAGGGAACAGTTAATCATTGTTGGTAGTGTGGAGGTGACAGCGGTATGTGTAGGGAACAGTTAGTCATTGTTAACAAAGGTGCATAGCTGCCCCACTGGCGTGGAGGGCTGAGGCAGCAATGCCTTTCCTCCTGCTACACTGGCAACCCTTGCTCGCAGTGCAAATGAGTTGTTGGGGGCCGACCGGGGTAGGAGAGGATCGAGCATCCAGAGAACTGCTCTCCTCTCCCAGGGAGAGTGGCTTCAATGTCCCGCCAAGTGACCACTCCCAGATGGAGGCCAAGGGGTGGTGCGGTTTGGACTCCAATGTAAGGGAGGGTGCTGCGAGACCACGTTTGTGTGAGCACCTCCATGCTTGCATGGCAACATATGCATCCCGGCAATGGAGTGGAAGAGGAGAAAAACAGAAATGCCCGGTGGTGGCTGGACGAATGGTCAGCCCATCGCAGGCTCCACACCGGTGGCCAGAAGCTGATCACACAAGCCAAGGGACAGTGGAAGGTAAGACCACCTGGAGGAGCTGGATGATGGGGCTGGGGAGGACAACCAGGAAGAAAGTCACCACGGGAGAAGAAGTAGAATAAGAAAAGAAAAAATGCATGCATGACTGCTGTATGTGTAGGGAATCATTAGTCATTGTTGGTAATTCGGCGATGATGGATCTATTTGTAGTGAACAGTTTGTAATTGCTAGTAATGCGAAGAAGACAGCTTTATGCATAGGAAACAGTTAGTCATTGTTGGTAATAATGAGGAGGTGACTACTGTAGTTGTAGTGAACAGTTAATAATTGTTTGTCATCCATAGAAAACAGCTGAATGTGTAGGGGACAGTTAGTCTTTGTTGGTAATGTGGAAGTATCAGCGTTGTGTGTATGGAACAGTTAGTCATTGTTGGCAATGTGGCGGCAAAAGCTCTATTTGTAGTTTACATTTAGTCATTGTTGGTAATGGGTAGGTGACAACTGTATGTGTAGGGAACAGTTATTCATTGTTGGTAATGCAGTTTTATGTGTAGGGAACAGTTAGTCACAGGTGATAATGCAGAGCTGAAAGTCATGTGTGTTGGGAACATTTAGTCATTGTTGTTTTTCTGGAGGTGACAGCTGTATGTGTAGGGAAAAGTTAGTAATTGTTGGTAATATGGAGGTGACAGCTGTTTGTGTAGGGAACAATTAGTTATTGTTAGTAATGCAGAGGTGACAGCTGTATGTTGAGGAAACAGTCATTGTTGGCAATGCAGAAAAGTCAGCTGTATTTGTAGGGAACTGTTAGTCATAGGTAATAATGTGGAGGTGAAAGCCATAGGAAATGGTTAGTCATTGTTGGTGATGTGGAGAAAAAAGCTGTATGTGTAGAGAATTGTTAGTCATTGCTGGTCAATGGTTCTACGTCATAAGGGCAATCGCCAAAAGGCCATCATCCTTATGGTGAGTGTACATCTCCAAAATTCAATTTTAGCGATGCACAACCCTGGCAACAGAGAAAACGGCACAAGGTATTATACTTTTTTCTTTTATGTGGGGGGGCTTCACACTCCCCCTACTTTTAGATTCTCAACTCTGGGGGTGGGTGCATGTCGGGGCTGGGTACAACAGTGAAAGAAAAAAATGTCACCTACTCGGGCTGGGCCCAACAAAACATACCTGTGCCTGGACCCAAACCCTGCATCCCAGCCACCCCAGGCCAGTCCCAACCCCACCACACCATGGAGCCAGCTCGACAGCTGACCGCGGCACCACCCCTCACAAACCCTCCCAGCCCTTGCTCAATGTGCTCACCCCCCCACATGCATGTACATGTAGCAACATCCCATCACCTTTCATGAGCCCTCCCCATCCAGTTGCCCTCCCTACTCCCTCGCCATGTGGATATGTGCTGCAAGTAGGTCTCCATTTTGGTAGGCACCCACTTACTACATGCCCACATCACAGTATACCCTGGTCATTTAGCTGTGACAGCTGTATGTGTAGGGAACAGTTAGTAATTGTTGGTAATTTGGAGTTGACAGCTGTATTTGTAGGGACTAGTTAGTCATTGTTTATAATGCGAAGAAGACAGCTGTATGTGTAGGGGACAGTAAGTCATTGTTGGTAATTTTGAGGTGACAACTGTATGTGTAGGGAACTATTAGTCATTGTTAGTAACACAGAGGTGGCAGCAGTATGTGTAGGGTACTGTTAGTCATTGATGGTTCTTCAGAGGTGACAGTTGTATGTGTAGGGGACAGTTAGTGTTTGTTGGTAATGTAGAACTGATGGCTGTATTTGTAGTGAACAGTTAGTAATTGCTGTTAATGCAGCAATTACTAACATAATGACAGTGACAGTGAATGTGTAGAGGACAGTTAGTCTTTGTTGGTAATGTGGGGGTGACAGCTACATGTGTAGGGAACAGTTAATCATTGTTTATAATGCAAAGAAGACAGCTGTATGAGTAGGGGACAGTAAGTCATTGTTAGTAATTTTGAGGTGACAACTGTATGTGTAGGGAACTATTAGTCATTGTTAGTAACACAAAGGTGGCAGCTGTATGTGTAGGGTACTGTTTGTCATTGATGGTTCTTCAGAGGTGACAGCTGTATGTGTAGGGAACAGTCAGTCATTGTTGACAATACTGCGGTAATGGCTGTATGTGTAGGGAACAGTTAGTCAGTGTTGGTAATACAGTGCTATATGTGTAGACAAGAGTAGTCAATGTTGCTAATCTGGGGATGACAGCTGTATGTGCAGTGAACAGTTAGCCATTGTTGGTAATATGGAGGTGTTAGCTGTATGTGTAATGAACAGTTAGTGATTGTTGATGATGCGTAGGCAAAAGCTGTATCAGTTTACATTTAGTCATTGTTAGTAATGGGTAGGTGAAAACTGTATGTGTAGGAACAGTCACAGGTGATAATACAAAGGTGAAAGCCATATGTGTTGGCAACATTTAGTCATTGTTGGATTTTGGAGGTGACAGCTGTATGTGTAGGGAACATTTAGTCAATGTTGGGAATGTGGAGCAGTATGTGTAGGGGACAGTTAGTCAGTTTTGGTAATTCAGAGGTGACAGCTGCGTATGTTTGGGACAGGTAGTCATTGTTGGTCATGCAGAGGTGACAGCTGTATGTGTAGTGAACACGTAGTCATAGTTGGTAATGCAGTGGTGACAGCTGTATGTTTAGGAAACAGTCATTGTTGGTCATGTGGAGAAGCCCCCTGTATTTGTGGGAAACTGAGTCATTAGTAATTATGCAGAGCTGAAAGCCATATGTGTATGGAATAGTTAGTCACTGTTGATCATTTGGAGTTGACAGCTGTGTGAGTATGGAACACTATGTCATTGTTGGTAATGCGCTGGTGTAAGCTGTATGTGTAGGAACAGTTAGCCATTGTTATAATTCGGAACTGACAGCTGAATGTGCAGGGAACAGTTATTCATCATTGGTAATGCAGAAGAAACAGCTGTATGTCTAGGGTACCATTAGTCATTAAAGGAAATTTTATTTATTTATTTATTTAGTTTTTGTTAACCGGGTAGGTGCACTAGCCATAAAATGACTATTTTCAGGCACGACCCAGGAGAGTACAACAAAAGGAGAACAGTTGAACAACAGCAACATGGGTACAATAGTACAAATAGAGGAACAGTACAGCAGTGCTACAAAAATACAATGGGTAGAAACAACAAAAAATAATGGCAAGTATTATACAGAAAATGGCAGTAAGATATATAATAAGTGCAGAAACCATGGACCCGACCTGTGGAGTGAAAGGGTTAATAAGATAGTAAGGTTATATAGAGAGAAATGTGAGGAATGTTCAAATATAACAAGAAAGACTGACAGAAGGAAGGTCAGGGGTGGTAATTGGCAAAACAACAGTGCATGGTCAGCAACAAGGTTCAAGAAGGAAGAGAGCTAGTAGTCAATAAGTTATTTACAAAGAGAAGGAAAAATATGGGGAGCAGAAGAGGAGACAGTCTTGGAGCCGGATTAGTGTAGGGGTGACATTACTGGTAAGTCTCAGGAGCTTCAGGTTGGGTCAAAGCATGTACAAGCATCAGCTAAGGATAGATAACGACTATATTCACTTTTAAATCCAAAGTGAGGCTGAGACAGCCGGAGGTTGTGTGGAAGAGCATTCCATAGCCTGGGAGCAGAGAATTGGAAGGCCCCTGTGCCTTTAGTCGTCCGACATCTCGGAACATAGAGCAAGGATTTGTCAGCTGATACATGAGCCACGGAGGATGGTTGAGGGACCAGCAACGCCACCAGCTGGGACGGGTTTTTCTCCCGGATGATCGAGTCCATAAGTGATCCAAGGTAGTATTGTCTACTGGCAGAGGGTGAGAGCCAATTCAGATCCTTATAAATAAGGCAGTGATGTTTGAGTCGAGGTGACGAAGAGGCAAATCGGCATATATTGTTATAAGTTACGTCCCATTTTAGTAGGGAGGTTTTCTGGGCAGAGGTAAGAATAGAGGCACCATAGGTAATGGTTGGGAGCAGAATACCTCGGGCAATTGCTAATTTGGCCGAGGGTATAAGCATGTAGCTCGTTTTGTAAGCTACTCCTGGTTCCAGTTTACAGCTTTGCACGAGGACTGAATGTGAAGATTAAAATCCAGGGACTGGTCCAGGAGGATCCCAAGGTACTTGAAGGAAGTAACATTTTCAAGTGGAAATCCTCCTGGGTGAAGAACCTCCAACAAACTAGAACAGGTCTTAATCTTGGTGCAGAACCTAGGAGCATGGCTTTCATTTTCTTTTCATTTAGTACAAGCTTACGGTCTAGTAGCCATTCTAAGACCTTATTGAAGTCTGAAGTAAGTGATGTGTTTATGCAGGCAATACTAGAAGAACTAGTGTAGATGATCAGGTCATCAGCATAGAGAAAAGCTGAGCAGGATTCCAGGACCTCAGCTGCATTGTTGATAAAAATTGAGAACAGAAGTGGCCCAAGGATAGAGCCTTGGGGGACCCCAAGGTTGATAGTAGACGTGTTGGACAGGGAGTTACATCTGGGTAATGGTTGACTTGTGTTTCTTCTTCTTGTAAGTCTCCAAGAGGTAGCTTGTAATAGCAAAAAAAAGTGTGATGTAGGGGCAGAAAATAAAAAGAAATTTGAAATGATTTTTGGAGAGTGAATCCTTTATATGTCACCACAAGCTCCCATCACACTTATTTTTTGCTACTGTTAGTCAATGTTAGTAATGCAAAAGTGGTAACTTCATGTGTAGGTAACAGTAACTCATTGTTGGCAATGCAAACAAGACAGCTGTATGTGTAGGGGACAGTTACTCATTGTTGGTAATGCAGAGAAGACAGCTATATGTGTAGGGAACTGTTAGTCATAGGTAATAATGTGGAAGTGAAAGCCGTATGTGTAGGAACAGTTAGTCATTGTTGGTAATTCGGTGTTGACAACTGTATGTGTAAGGAACTGTTAGTCATTGTTGGTAATGTGAATGTGACAGCTGTATGTGCAGAGAATAGTTAATCATTGTTGGTAATTCTGAGGTGACAGCTGTATGTGATGGAAAAAGTGTTTGCTGGTAATGTTGAATAGACAGCATGTATGTGTAGGGAACAGTTATTCATTTTTGGTCATTCGGAGGTGACTGCTGTGTGAGTATGGGACAGTTAGTCATTATTGCGGAGAGGACAGCTGTATGTGTAGGAAACCCTTAGTCATTGTTGATAATGCAGAGGTGACAGCTGTGTGTTTTGAAAACTGTTAGTCATAATTGGGAATGCAGGGAAGACAGCTGTATGTGTAGGGGAGAGTTAGTCATTGTTTTTTAATGTGGAGGTGACAGCGATATGTGTAGGGACCAGTTAGTCATTGTTAGTAATGTGGAGGTGGCAGTTTCACGTGTAGGTAATGGCTAGTCATTGTTGGTATTTCGGAGGTGACAGCTGCATGTGCAGGAACAGTTAATCATTGTCTGGAAATCCGAATTGAGAGCTGAATGTGCAGGGGACAGTTAGACGTTCTAGGTAATGTGGAGGTGACAGCTATATTTATAGGGAATGGCTAGTCATTGTTGGTAATGCAGAGAAGACAGCTGTATGTGTAGGGTACAGTTAGTCAATGGTAATGCAGAGAAGAAAGCATGTATGTGAAGAGAACAGTTAGTCATTATTAGTAATGTGGAATTGACAGCATGTAAAGGTAGGGGACAGTTCTCATTGTTGGTAATGAGTGCATTATCATTGTATGTGTAGGGAACAGTTAGTCATAGTTGGCAATTCAGAGTTGACAGCTGTATGTGTAGGGGACAGTTAATTAAGCAATAAGGCACGACAAGGTGTGTGTTATCATGTAATAACGTCACTCCTGGGGTGGGTTGAAGCACGAGGCAAAGCTGAGTGCTTCCACCACCCCAGGAGTGACGTTATTACACGATAACACACACCTTGGAGTGCCTTATTGCAATTATACAATGGCTTGATGTTATAGAAAACAAAAAATAAAAATAAAAATGTTTTTAGTAGATTTTTAGTGAGGCAGTGTATCTTTGTTTCTGGAAAAAAAATGTAGCTCCAAACAATCATCCAAAAAATCAATACAGTGATGTTATTGTGTGATAACATCACTGTCTCAGGCTCACACTGACCAGCCAGAGTCCAGGAAATGTTCTTGCCATTGTATAATCATTGTTGGTAATGCAGAGGTGACAGCTGTATGTGTAGGGAACACGTAGTCATTGTTGGTAATGCATATGTGACAGCTGTATGTTTAGGAAACAGTTTGCCATTGTTGGTAATGTGAAGACAGCTGTATATGTAGGGGCCAGTTAAGTCATTGTTGGCAATGTGGAGGTGACAGTGGTATGTGTAGGGAACAGTTTGTCATTGTTAGTAATGTGGAGGTGGCAGTTTCATGTGTAGGTAACAGTTTGTCATTACTGGTAATGCAGACAAGACACTTGTATGTGTAGGGAACAGTTAGTCATTGCTGGTAATGCGTAAGTGACAGCTGTGTGTGTAAGAACAGTTAATTACTGTTGGTAATTCTGAATTGACAGCTGAATATGTAGAAGACAGTTAGTCATTGTTGATAATGCAGGGGTGACAGCTGTATGCGTAGGGTACCGTTAGTCATTTTTGGTAATGTGGAGGTGTCGGCTGTTGTTTGTAGTGAATGGTTAGTCATTGCTGGTAATATGGAGAAGACTGCTGTATGCTTAGGGAACTGTCAGTCATTGTTGGTCACTCAACTGTGACAGCTGTATGTGTTGGGAACAGTTAGCCATTGTTGGTAATTTGAAGAATACATCTTTATGTGCATGCCAACATGCATAGCATGGCACCAGCTGGAGTCTAACCTCCCGTGAAGCCACTCTGAACTGCACTTCCACCAGTGATCACCCAGGTGGCATTATCAAAGCAGAGCAGGCTGCCCACCCTCCCCGTGGAGGAGAGAATCCTCTGGGATGCTTAATCCCCCCCTCCCAACCTGTCTTCTGGCAACCTAGGCTTGTTACTGAATTTGGGTCAACTGCATCACTAGCATTCACCCTACTGCTGTGCCCATTTGCCAGCCTTTACCATGTCTTCTTGGAAGAAGCTGATTTGCTTTTGTTGATCATTTGAACTGCCAGCAAGCTCTCTGCTGAAAAGCAAGTCTCCCGCACACTTCTGGTTAAAATTCAGACATTCTAATTTTAGAGCGCTAAAGAAGAATATTTCATGTACACCTTCCTTAGTTGCATATTTCAAGTCAGAAGAGTTCTGAGGGCTCAGGCAGTGTTGTGAAGATGCTGTGAAAATAAGTTCCTCTTCAGTGCCTCACTGACTGTAAGGTGACATTGTCATGATACATGTGTGGGTGTAAATGTATCTGCAAAGAAATGAGGGAGGCCAGATTTCTTCTGTGTGTTTCCCAGAACGCAAATTATTTTTCAAACAGTTGGTTATTCAAGCCTGTTTTTATTGCTTTAGGCAGAGCATTTAAGGCTCCACACATTGTCATGGCTAAGATAAAAACAAACTTGTGCCCTTTTAAAGGGAAGCTGTCAAAACTGTCTTGCAAAGTACTTAACCATACAGTATCATGAAGAATACATTATATATGAGTAAGTAAATATAAGCGATCTTGTAAAAAAAAAAATCCAGCAGTTACATCATACAGTATCTAGTTCTAAGTAAAATCATTACATTATATCAAGTGGACTTTTTGTTATCTTTCAATTCTTTCACTGAAAAAGAAAGAAAGAAAAATACAGCATGGCATGGTATGGTGTAAGTTGAGATTTGTGGGATGTATAATATTAAATTGGAATTATTCCACATCATAGACCACATTCACATTAGATGAAGTTGAACAAAACATTTGGAAATGATTGACTGAAGGCATAACACAGGAGTTTTTGGTAGGGGGTGTGTCCCTTTCCAAAGCCCCCCACACACTTAAGACCTTGGATTGTGTGGATGTTGTTTACTTCTTTTGCAGAATGTCATCTCAGTAACAGAGGCAGTAAAGATCCTGGACCAGTTTTTACATGTATCAGGGTCCTCAGTCAGTTTGGGGAAGAGTAGGTGGTTATGTTTAGGAAGGCAGTCTATGAATGCTGAGTTCTGCTAGGCTGGAATTCCTTTGACTAACACCCTTATCAAAATTCTAGGTGTTTCTTTTGTGGCCAGGAGGAACTGACCCTGCAGAACTGGGGACTAATTTAGCAATTGAACAAGCTAGAGTGCAGAGATGGAAGCAGTGACAGTTGTCTAAAAGGAAAATGGTGTTTTTTGTGAAAAATCCTTCTTATTGCAAATTTTCTTTATATCTTAAAGCAGCACTGCAATGAAAATGGGTTAAAATTTGACCCCACCTTTTTTTTCTTCCTAATTGATGCCAGATATCTTCCAGTTTATTTATTTTTTTTATTTTATTTTTTTATCTCCAGCTCCTGGAGAACTCCTTCCAGCATCCACTGGCTCCCAGCTTCTACCCTCTACTGTGACTGCTCCTCTCCCCTCGCGCCACCGAGTACCACCTCCGGGTATGGACCCTGCAGAGGTAGGGCCACCCTATCCTACCAGGGTGCTCTATCTATAGGGCAAAGTGTCCAGTGCATGAGGCAACTCGCGGAGAGAAAATCAGCCCAGGACTGGAGGTGTGGGCTTGGAAGGTTATGGTGCTGTCATCTATCCCCAGGAGATGGGGTTTTTCTTTCTTTAGTGTACGAGTCCCCTCAGAGTGCAGCTCATCGTCAAGGCAACGTCATGCCACAACTCCACCTCCCAATATGTGCTGCGTCACTACATTGGGTGCCTCTGACAGCTGCCAGAGGCTGCTCCAAGAGCGATCGCGTCCCTCACCCTCCCTGGGAAAAGAGAGCAGTCCTACGGATGCTCAATCTCTTCCCCCCCCGCCGACCCTCCGCGACCTGGGCTTGTTTCTGAACCCGGGTCGCTGGCGTGGAATGAGGTGTGGCGTTCAGTGCCTCAACCCTCAGCGCCACTCTTCCAGTTTATTTTGATGGTAAAATTTTCAGTTTTCATTATCATATAAGAATTTTATGAAAGTTTTAATATAATTATTTCTCAAGAAAAAAAGATGGGCGCCTCATTTTTGCATAGAAATAATACTGAGGACCCAAGGAGGGTAACAGTCAAGACAAAAATGCAAATGTACAGTACATAGCATGGAAAGCATTCAGAAAACCCCAAAAAACAGTTATTTTTGATAACCATAGCAGAAAATTAGCTTTTTCGAATAACTTTTTTCGTTGCACTGCAGCTTTAATTATATCCCCCGCACACACACACACAGTTTTGTTTGGAAACAAGAATACATAGCTAGTTTTTAGATTACTTGGGGTAATTGTCTGAACCCAGTCAGGGTGGTTTGAACATGATATACAGTACCTGATTGTGTTTATTTCCAGATTGTGTGTACTTGCAATTTCAGACCTATTCTAACAAACTCTTCAAAGCTGTGGGCCCTTTGAGTTAAGTAATGGTTAGATCCTTACCTATCTGGTTGGAGGATGGGTTGTTTATGGTTCCCAGGGAATATGTCAGCTCTGCCTGTGCCTACTTGTACTGTATACAGGTGGCCCTAGTGAAAGCCCATGCCTGGAAATGTTCCCCAGACACAATTGGTAGCACCTCTCACAAGTAGATTTACTATAATATGCTACACATGGCATTCCCTGCTAGAATGGAGTTTAAGGCCTGACCTCAAGACCATGCCTATGTTGTGCAAGTTAGCTAAGTAAAAAGGCACAAAGGATAGTAAATTGCAGACAATATATAAAATGTAACCCAAACCACATTTAAATACTATAGGACCAGATTCTAGAACAGTTACACCTGGCGTAACAGCACTTGCACCAAGTAGAATGGCGCAAGTAGCAGCTTACGCCAGCAGTTGCGACTTGTGCTATTCTACAAAGTGGCCTGCAGCACTTGCGCCAAACAGCTGTTATGCCAGTAGTTGCACCATAAATCCCCTACAACATGGCACTAGGGTGTTTACAGCAGCAGTTGCACCCCATTCCAGAAGGGCAGCATCAAAGTCCCCTAAGTCGGGATTCTACAAGAACCCCCAGAGGAGAACTGGCAATATAAGTTACACCAGCATTTAGCTGGTGTAACATACGGATGCCCCCGGAGGTCCTGTAGACCCGCCTGCAGTCCAGTGGACATACCACTGTTGCCCACCCCCGCATGCCCAGCAAACCCCAGTGGGTGCCCCCCACCCCTGACGTATCCATTATGGGCTCTGCAGGGCTGCCCACACTAACTGCCCCAGAGTTAACTGTATGAATCCCACAGGGCTGCCCACCCAACTGCCCCCAATCCTACAATAACTGCCCCACAGGGTGGCCACACTATCCGCCCCCGAAGCCCTCATTACGAAACGCCCCACAGGGTGGAGCTGTCATCCCCCCACCTGTGCCCTGACCCCAAGATGCCCACCGCAATTGTGGCATACACTCAGACACATCCTGGTAGTCTAGTGGCACCCACCCAGCCATGCCAGTCCACCCAGCACCCCCCACCCATCCCCAGCCAGCAACTGGCACAGCCCACCTCTCACCTCCATGGCCAGTGGCTGACTGAGTCCTGTAGGAGCACTACAGTAAAGACACACTCAGAAATTAATTCCTGAGCGCATCTTTACTGTAGCACTCCTACTACTTTAGATCTTGGACAGCCTAACGACAAAAGGGTCTTGAGGTAGGAACTATGGAACACTCTTGCTACAGTGCCCTTTTGTAATATATGGCCCAGAGGATGTGTATGCCATGGGTGGAACACCTCACAGATAATTTACTACTGGGTGACTTTCCAATGTGGTACAAGAAATATCATACATGCACAGTGAGAGAAGAGTTACCTTTGCCTGCTTAATATTCTGTCTGTGGCACACAAGGAGCCAGCTGGTGCTGTAGAACATACAGTCCTCTTATCTATTGCAGGGCTGACAGAAGCTGCATTAGCGAGGTGTATTTGAAAGAGAAGAGATCTGCAGAACAAGTGATAATTCATGCATTATGGAAACCAGTTACATGGCTTTGATATTCTCCTAATTGTCTGCTTTACACTTGTGAACATCTTAGTCTTTCAGTTTTAAAAAGGGAGAGAGAAGGAAAGGGTTATTCTTAGTTGGAGTGGTGAAATAGAGGAAGTTTGGCTTCCTGTTATTTTGTTTTGTGTGCTTCTCCTTTCCCCCATATCATTCATATGTGATACGATGGGTTATGTTTCATTTGCTTATCTATGCAGTGTTTGTTATTTTGTTTATCTGGTTCCACTGTATGGTTCTTTATGATTTTATATCTGGGGGGGCACTTGCGACTTGCGTGGGACCTGTTGGCAGCTTGCGACATGCTCGCCAGGTGCACCCTCTGTTCGGCGTACCTGGCCGCATTTCTCAAGTCATGGAACATAGCTGCAGAGACCCTGCCCCTTCTAGAATAAGGCACAGGGTTAATGTCGCAGTTACAGGTGGTGCAAGTTGAGTTCGGTGGCAACTTGTGCCACGCTTCTAGGATCGGGCCTCATGTTTTCAATGTTTTCTCAAATGTGACAAATTGACAAACATAAATGTTCAGTTGGCAGCCAGAACAAACAAAAGCTTCAATATATCTGTTTTTCTTCTTTTGTCATTCATGAGGCATGATAGATGAGTCTGAAATTTATAAATGTTTTAGCTCCCTTTCCAGGCTGACCACCGTGGATGTACAGTAAGTTAATCTGGGTGGTGCTGTGCTTTTTGCCATTATAAACCAGTGCTAGCAACACTGTGATGTACAGTATATTTGCATTATGAATATAGTGGGTTCTGTTTACATCTTACCTCAAGGGGGATATTTAAAAGCTGATTAAGCTTCTATCTTTACTGTAGAGTCACACAAAATACAGAATTTCTATATGAAAATTATGGTAGAAATAATTGAATACATTTATTATATACTAGTGACCACCTATATAGACTGACAGAAGCCTATGATTTGGTCGCTCATAAACTACTTCTCTACAAACTCTATGGCCTCGGCCAATTACAAAACACAATCGCCTGGTCTCACAGTTATTTCACTCATCACACTCAACGTGTTAAGATAGATAGCTCCTTGTCAGATGTTCGGAATGTATCCATTGATGTTCCCCAAGATTCCATTCTGGGCCCCCTACAGTTTGGCTTATTTGTAAACCACCTGCCTGATGTGATGCCTGCAAGTCTTTAACCGTTCTTCTTCATGCAGATGATGCTGTTATCTAGTCCAAGAACCCTAACCTTGGCAGTCTTACCTCCATCCTCCAAGATAATTTTGAGGCACTTGAAAAATGGTTCTCCTAAAACAAACTGGTTCTATATTGCAAAAATAAAAAACCTAAGACAGTGCCCTTCACAAGTCCACAAATGAAACAAAAGTTACCCCTTATCATCCACAATGACCTGGCTAGGACATATATTTGAACAGGTGGAACCCTTTAAATACCTCAGGGTGATCCTGGATGATACCTTATCATTTGCTCCCCATTTTGGCCTCCTTGAGTCCATGGCAAACAGAAGATTGGGAGCCTTGTACTGTAACTGGATCAGCTTCTTTGCTGATGCTAGACATCTCATAGTGGCAAGCTCGGTACTGTTACTGTGGCCTCCCTGTTTACTCAACTGCCTGGGACTCAATTCTCAGCAGAATACATTTAATCTGTGATGAGGCTTTGTGATTAGGCTGACAAGTGCACCCATGGCTGCTCCCTCTACACCCAAGCAGATTGATTTCCCCTACTTAGCAGAATTTAGTTCCAGACATGTCTGCTAGCCAAGAAGGTACTACTGGGCCTAACCCCCCCCCCCAAGCCATAACTCGTTGCTTTTGACATGTTGCTAATCTCTACAACACCAAGAGCATGGCTTAGAATGCCCTTGAATTGTCTTTCCACTGTACTCAACTGGGCAAGAGCTCATTTGCAGTTAGGGCTGCTGGCTGGTTAAATGAGCTACCTGATAACTTGCTCAATCTACCCAAATCTGACTACTTTTAAGAGAGCACTATGGGCAACTCTCATAGTACAATGCCACTGTAACTGCTAACCATCTTGTCTAAAGTCCCTCGCAGTATACACTTTGAACTGTGTCATACTCTGGTTCTGAGACCATGTACCACTACTATGCTAATTTTACATTGATTCTACCTCCCTCATTGTAACATTGAATGCAGTTGATCTAGCCTATTTATTTGTACTTGTTTGACTATACTTGTGCTTTGTTGCCATCATTCCACTGGAACTCACTTAATGTATTTATAATAACCAGGGAGAGTTTTCCCTCCTAGGGCAACAAAAACTGCTTCCAGCGGGACTGTCTCTTCACCACCTATGCCACCGGATGACAGTAGCTGTAGTGGCCAACAAGATGAAACTGGATACACTGGCTCAGTTCAACAGATTGTGAGGGTAGAGAAACAGAAGGTGGGGGGGGGGGATGACAGTACCAGTTATTTCTTCTTCATCCTGTAATGCAGGAGCTAAGGACCTGGAAGCAGTCCCAGCTCTGCTTTGCTCTCCATTCAACCTGCCCCATCTAGCTCTGGATCACGGCCTCAGACCTCTCAGGTTCCCACAGCCATGGGGAATACTATACTTCCCACAGTTTATTTGAGATACCCGAAGCCTCACGGATACAAAAACAAAAGTGAAAGCAAAAATGGTAGTTCAGTCCATGTGTGTCTGAACTACCAGTACCACTCAGTTCCTCAAGTAAAAAGCTGGACTAGAAAGCAGAGAGAGAGAGAGAGGGGTGGGGGATTGGTGGTGGTGATGGGAATGGGGTGTTGGTTTAGTGATCACAAACTTCTGCTATGAGGGGATTTTAAATAGCAGCATCAATGCTGATTTACTACAATAAACAGCAGCACTGCTGTATGTACTGGCCACACATTTTTTTTCTTATTAATTTAACTGAAGCAGGCAAGAAAAGGCTCCCCCAGCAATTCTATAAAACAATACTCAAGGGGGAGTGCAAAACTCGAATTTAATGCACACCCTTGGTGTGATATGCTTTGATAAACCCCAAGGGTGAAGCCCTCACAGTTTATGTGGCATCCCACACCTTAGGTATGCATTAAAGTCTCATTATGCACTCCCCCATGTATGAATCTATATGTTTTGTTGCCTCATAATCTCTGCTATTGACATGGAACCTTTGTAGAAGAACACTTGTCCTCAAAGGTATTTACCACAGACATTAAGAATGCCAAGAATACATTACTGCTCAAAAACAGGGGAATGACATGTTTTGCAACTAGTGCTGTTGCTTTCATTTTTAGGAGTGGTTTAAGTAGCAGACCAGATTCTATTGTGATCATAATCGGGAACGGTTTAGTAGCTCTCTCACTGCAATGCACTGAGACCTGAAACTTGTTATGCAACACAAGTGTATCAGCTTTCTTTCTTTTGACTGCATACCATTCTGTGTATCACTGTTTGTAAGCCTGCTATAGGCTGTGGTCTAAAGAGTGCATGACAGGGTAGTGAGCAAGTAGGAAACCACTCAAGAATGAGTGCTGCTAAATGGTGAACTTTTCTAGAGCACATGTTGCTTCTATGTCTGTACAGAGGTGTGCTGTAAACTTCTCCAGAGGGCACCATGCTTTCAAATTTTGTGCTGTGAACTTCTTGAGAACATGCAGTGCTTTTGTGTCTCTACAGTATCCTGCACATGATCTCATGCAGATATTGCAGTAATACATGGACTAATCTGTATGTACATTTTAATTAAAGTATGAAACAGAAGTACAGCAATGTTTATTTATACTGCTCTATAACGCCACACTAACACACTAAGTTTTACACTACTGAACAGTAGGTGACGTGTACTGTACGTGTGGGAATGGGGGGAGGGAGGAGGCAGATAATGTACCCTGTAACTGACAACACAACTAACTGTAATGTGATAGAGGAACATTTTTTCCTTTGTTGTAGGACAGCAATCCCATTACACTGGGAGTTCTAACAACATGTTATAGTATGTGTAATATGTAAGGTCATCTGCAACTGTAACGCCCTCAGCCCTGCCTTTTTGCTAAATGACAGGTGGCACGCTGTTGAAGCTGACAGCAGTACCTAGTGGGGACTGGGTTCGGGGAGGACTAGGTTACTCGGCACAGGGGGCCTAGGTTTGGTTACTCTGCGCAGGGGCACCCAAGTAAATCCGGACACAGGAAGCAATAACTGTAATGTCCAAAACCAGGAATGAGATTCTAAAGTGTGGCTTTTATTCACATCCAAACTGAACAAACAAAGCATAGACGGGCCCCCATGGGGCTACATTCCTGGTAATGCAGATTAGAGACACAGAACACTTCTTCACTATTCCAGCCCTCAGGCTCTGAACCCACTAGGCACACAGCCCGGACTTGCACACAGTTTTGGGTACACAGCCCGACTTGTACACTACTTGGGTTTTTCCCATGGCACGGCTCCCCCGCCAGCCACTTGATCACGGTCCATATGGGAATGAATCAGTTTTCCTGTTGGTGGCTCCCCAAACCACCTTAGAGCCTTCGACTCCTAAAATGGAAATTTTCCTTCCAATCCCATGTCTGGGTATTTCCCTCATCACTGGCCAAGTGCATGAGGCAAAGTAGAAATCCACAGAGCAAATCCATAGAGGTGGACCTGGTTACTAAAGATGGGGGATCTCCCACCTCCAGCTCCCACAATCCATACCCGGCCATTTCTCTGGAAACTAACCAACTCTTTTGAAAGCTTGGCAATGTAGATTACTGGGTAGATGTGTGTCACATCTCCTCTACATGTCTTGACTTTCCCTTTGTGCTGGACTTGAACATACTTTTACTTTTGGCTAAGCCTATCACTCTAGGCCTCCCACTACTTCAGTAGTCCAATCCCCACTTTAACACAGTTCAGGATGAAACATGGGCCCTTTAGAAAGAGCAGAACTCACCCTTCGGTTGCAGGTGCCCCACAGGCGAATCTTGAAATCTTCTTGTACCCCACACACATGGGAAAAATAAGGCAGCTTCTTTTCTAGCAGTAGCCAGGGGGTTGCCCCTGGAATAGCAGGCAAACCTTCTAGCCCCATCCCCTGAGGGATGGGGCACAGAGACCATATCAGCGGTCTCCACCACTTAAAAGAACAGCTTACTGTGTCCCTCTTCAGGTGGAAACACACACCTTTCCCTAAATGTAGCTCTATTTCAGAGCTGAGGCTCCAAGAGCCTGTGCACAGAACTGCTAAGCTCCGCTCACAACAATCTCCAACTACTGACTACTCACTCTCACTGTTCAAACCTCCCAACATTCTAATCTAACTCCCTTCTGTAGATTCCAATGTGGCTCATGCTGCTGCAACAGTTCTATGATGATTTCATCCCTCAGTCTCAGCTGAGACTGAGAACAGAGTGAGACAGTGTGAAATCCATTTAACTGGAGTTTCACAAGCTGCCTTCCCTGCCTACCACTAGGTCTTACTGGGATTCTAGTAACCCCGGGTAACAGGGGGGTTACATAACCATATCCTGTAAACATTGACAGTTCCTCGCATGGCTGTTATGTTTCAGAGTGACATATATTGTAGCTGTACTAGCCGTATAACCAGTAGAAATGTTGACTTGTGAGAGCAAGAGGAAGAATACATTGATCAGACAGTATACTGTAGCTGTCCTAAGTACTGTACTGTACAGTATATCTGACTCTTTGGCAAACAAAGAACTTGGGCACTCACAACCACAATTAAACACCAACTCTGGATGATGCATTAAAGTAATTAAGATGTATTGCACTGAAGACCGCACGGCAAACATACAACAAAAAAACAAGACAAAAGCACCCACCTGATGCATTTCAGATCCCTCCAGACCCTTTATCAAATCTTAATTGCTTTGCTGCATTGTCCAGAGTTGGTGTTTCATTGTGGTTGTGAGAGCCCAAGTTCTTTCTTTGCCTGCTAGCTGTTTCTTGAGAGCACGACAGTCCTTGTGTGCACTTTCCATGTTTGTTTATATCCGACTGTTACTTTTGTCATATGATACAAAGACACAATTTGTGGACAATGTATTTGTCTTCTATGGAGTAACTCCTTTCAGATTTAGAAGAAACTGCAAAGGTTGCCAGTCTGTAGGATTCAAATACAGTAATAATCAGTTCATATTTCCAGTACCCGTCACCCCATGCACATGCCATCACATTCAGTTCTGTATAACCTACCGAGTGATATGTTTTTTATTCTTTATTATACTGAACCTAATTTTCATTATTATACACCATCCCCGTAGGTATTGCATAATAAAAAAAAAATGACACCCTCTTAGTAGCTTTCCTGTTACTTTTTAGGCACCCTCCACCCCAATGCATTTACAGTACATTATGTGGTGGACTGCCTACTGCCTAGTGGTAATATGTAACTCCCACTCAGAAGGGTGTTCAGTGGGCAAGGTGCAAAACACCCATTTGGGGTGGGAGTTATATGTTGCCGCTAATGTGGTTGTGGAGGTAGGGTAGTCCAAAAGGTTTCACCCAAGTGTGGTGAAAAAAGCTTGGACTTTACCAGAGTTAGGAATAAAAGAAGAAAATCTGTTGACAACGAACAGAGTCTGTGTGCATGCACAGTAGTGCTTTATGCAGACTTAGTTAATTTTCAGACCGCAAGTCCTGTATTACTATACAGTGGTGTATCATAATACAGGACTGTTTTGGGGCAGATGGTGGCTGGCCGGGGAGGTCAGTGGAGAGTAAGTCCTGCCCACCAGTTAGGGCAGCAGAATGGTATTGTGGAGTCAGAAGACTACTGGGATAGGGAGAGGGATCATTAGACACCAAGGAAGTTATATAACATGGAAATAGGAATTGATTGGGGGGTAATATTGGATACTAGGGAATGTACTTTACATGGCAATTGGGATTAGGTGAGGGGGGGACCACTGGACACCAGTTAAGTTACCTATTTTAAAAATACTGTAGCAATTGCTCTGGCCACTCAGTGTATCAGCTAAATGAAAGGCGTGCATGCTCGCTAAATCAGCTGTTCAAAATTACTGGCAAGTTCAAACAGCTGATTCAGTGAGCGAGTGTGTCTCCCATTCAGCTGATACACTGAGCAGTAGGGGGAGTGACTTTTAATACAAATCTGTAGACACACAGGGATTATTTGATTTAGGGAATGTTTTTGCACATGGGAATGGGGATTTGGGGGTGGAGACAGCTGGCTCTAGTCAGGGAAGTAATGTGGGGAGGAGACAGTGTGAGTGTTCTGAGCAACTTCAGTGTGGGAGTTCTGGACAACTTTGCTGTTCATTCATGAGGCCATCATGCATTCTTTTCAGCATAACTGATAGCAGGTTTAGGAAAAGTGACAGATAACATTGCCAGTCAATAGTCAGCAAGTTGCTTCACTTTATTTATTCATTTGAATTTTGATGACCAGGTAGGCCCACTGAGACAAAGTTGTCCTTTTTTTGGGGGCAACCCGGGCAACATACACATTCCATAAATATTTCATATCATTACAGAGGTAAGCATTTACAGCATCTAGGGAACATACAGTGATGACATAGTAGATCAGGAGCACACAGAGCATTGTGTAACCAATATAGTAATGACTGTTAAGTTCATAGACTAGCTATAAGAAAATAGAAAGTCACACATGCCCCCACAATGCAAAGCATCATGGGCTGCATATGCAAATCACCACAGAATGTTATGCTGGTCCAACTTTAAGCAGAATTGCATGGTGCCGAAAGGCCTCTCACACAGTTTGCAAAGGGTGCTAACAGAAGACATAGACACGTGTTTAGATCCTACCAGGACTCATCAGTATGCCTCGTCTGTTTAACACCCCAGTGGACTGGACCAAGCTACCCCTAAGGCAGTGTGCCTGGGATATATTGTGAGTGAACCCATTAAAATAAAAACCATTTAAAAGACAAGAACCTCACTATAAATAAACACTGAGGCAAGGGTTACCAAAGGGCATTTGGCTGGGAAGCCAAGTTTCAAGAAAATACAAAGTCACATACCCCCACAATGCAAAGCATCATGGGCTACATATACAAATCACCACAGAATGTTATGCTGGTCCAACTTTAAGCAGAGGTGCATGGTGCCGAAGGCCCTCTCACACAGTTTGCAAAGTGCCTAACAGAAAACATAGAACCGTGTTTAGTCCTACCAGGACTCATCAGTATGCTTCGTCTGTTTAACACCCCAGTGGACTGGACCAGCTACCCCTAAGGCAGTGTGCCTGGGATATATTGGTGAACCCATTAAAATAAAAACCATTTAAAACACAAAGAACCTCTATGCGTAAACACTGAGGCAAGGGTTACAAAAGGGCATTTGGCTGGGAAGCCAAGTTTCAAGAAAATACAAAGTCACACATGCCCCCACAATGCAAAGCATCATGGGCTGCATATGCAAATCACCACAGAATGTTATGCTGGTCCAACTTTAAGCAGAATTGCATGGTGCCGAATAGCTGGTCCAGTCCACTGGGGTATTAAACAGGCGAGGCATACTGATGAGTCACGAGGCATACTGATGAGTCCTGGTAGGACTAAACACGGTCTATGTCTTCTGTTAGCACCCTTTGCAAACTGTGTGAGAGGGCCTTCGGCACCATGCAATTCTGCTTAAAGTTGGACCAGCATAACATTCTGTGGTGATTTGCATATGCAGCCCATGATGCTTTGCATTGGAGGGCATGTGTGACTTTGTATTTTCTTGAAACTTGGCTTCCCAGCCAAATGCCCTTTGGGTAACCCTTGCCTCTGTGTTTACGCATTGAGGTTCTTTTGTCTTTAAATGGTTTTTATTTTAATAGGTTCACCACAATATATCCCAGGCACACTGCCTTAGGGGTAGCTGGTCCAGTCCACTGGGGTGTTAAACAGACGAGGCATACTGATGAGTCCTGGTAGGACGAAACACGTGTTCATGTCTTCTGTTAGCACTCTTTGCAAACTGTGAGAGGGCCTTTCGCACCATGCAATTCTGCTTAAAGTTGAACCAGCATAACATTCTGTGGTGATTTGTACTTGTGGGGGATGTGTGACTTTGTATTTTCTTGAAACTTGGCTTCCCAGCCAAATGCCCTTTGTAACCTTGCCTCAGTGTTTACGATAGAGGTTCTTTTGTCTTTAAATGTTTTTATTTTAATGGGTTCACCACGATATATCCCAGGCACACTGCCTTAGGGGTAGCTGGTCCAGTCCACTGGGGTGTTAAACAGACGAGGCATACTGATGAGTCCTGGTAGACGAAACACGTGTCTATGTCTTCTGTTAGCACCCTTGCAAACTGTGTAGAGGCCTTCGGCACCATGCAATTCTGCTAAAGTTGGACCAGCATAACATTCTGTGGTGATTTGCATATGCAGCCCATATGATGCTTGTACTGTGGGGCATGTGACTTTGTATTTTCTTGAAACTTGGCTTCCCAGCCAAATGCCCTTTGGGGTAACCCTTGCCTCAGTGTTTACGCACAGAGGTTCTTTGTCTTCTAGACTAGCTATGTTGTATATGCAGCCCCCCAAAAAAGGGGGGCTTACCTTTGGCCCATTCTCCCATGTTCCCATACATAGAGAGACTCCTGATTGCCTACAGGTCCCCTGACTAGCTCCCCAAGTTCACCGCCCCAGCTCAGGCCCTAGTTTTGCCCTTTTTTGGGCAATTGGAGCTTTGTGGAGCCATCACCATCTCCCTCCCACCACTTCACAGCCAGGTAGATGGCTTCTGTGCCCCAGAAGGTACCCCAAGTCCTCCGGAGTGCTCCTATGTCTCTTCAGCCTGCCTAGAGCTCACGGAGGAAAGCTGTGGGCCACCAGGGTGCTGGGACTGGTTGGCATGCTTGCACTTGCGTGAGAGGTACACTTCGATTGGACTGCAACTGAAGTCAATAGGTTGGCTTCTCCGGTGTCCCAGATCCTAAATAGGTAGGCATAGCGGCCAGTGACTCATGCAGACCGGAGGGAGCCACAAATTAATTAAATAAAGAGCGCCTTGCATGCTGCATGTTCTTGGGCCCAGCTTCATGAATATTACTGAGCAGGGTATTAATATTCATGAGTGGGTCTGCTTCATTACAAGGAGTTGCAAGTTTGGAGGTTGCTGCCACAAAAAAATGTAAATAATAGTGTTAGGAGGGCAGCACCCCATAGGCAATACAGGGGCTATTGGAAAAATGGGAAATGATTTAAATAACCTCTGATGCAGCCAGCATATTTATTTTACAGTAGGACTCAGATAAAATGCCTGTCTGCTGCCTGGGGGCACTTAGTTTCTGCAGCAGCAACAGGCTATGGACTAAACAATAATGTTAAATCTGGGCAGCATTTAAGAAGGCACACAAAGGGCTATTGAACTGTGAGGTAAGCGAACAAATAAAGCAGATATTCTGGCTGCACCAGGACTTTATATTTGGGACTGTGTTAAACCTGCAAGGGGACTTTGAGTTCAGCAGCCATTTTAAGGCAGCAACAGCTAATCGGAAAGCCAGGACTTGTGGGACTTTTGCCAGCGCTCATGAGACATTATAAAAGGCTTATGGGAAAGCTACAGGGACCTAATTCAGTTGCCAAAACAGGGAGTCTATTGTACATCAAGTGAGTCTAATGAATATTCATTTTCTGGACTGAGAAGCAGGTTCAACCAATTCTCAAAGGAGCAGCAAATAGCTTCAGCCAATGGGGAGCCTCAGAGGGACTCAATAAAAGACAGTGTTTTTGGACTGTGCGAGCAGTTTGAATGGGAGCCCCCCACAGGGGTGGGGCTCAGGTCCTATGCTCCAGAATGGGCCTAGTGATCCAATGCAAGCCCTTCCACAGGGGAGGGGTTTTTCTTCTGCCAGAGAGATGAAGTGGCTGCAGGCAACAGGAGTCACTAGCCTGGGGGTTGCCAGAGATTGTCATCCAGGACTGGCCCACAACTTTTCATGTTTCAGGAAAACGTGGGCATCCTGAACCTTCCGCTGTGAGGGAGCTTGACATATATTCTGCTTCAGCAGTGAGAGTGCTGACGAAAGCCTGAAAACTCAGAGAAAAAGAAAGCCATTTCTGCAAGTAATCTGAGTGAGTAAACTGATTCTAACAAGAGCAAGTGTGAGAAGTCTTTAAGAGCAGTGAAGCCTAGAATGTAATGTTGTGACTGTACAAGCTTTAGAAAATCTGCATGGGGCAGCAAAGCCCACTAAGATTAGATTGTGGCTGTTTGTATGCACCCTACATCTGATTAGCACCTAGGAGAGGGTGGAAGCTTCCCGACTGAGTGACTGTGGATGATCCTGTCTGTGAAATGTCATTAGTGACTATGTAAAGTGCCATAGGACTGGATGGGGAGTTCTCTGACCACACGGAATTTCTCCAGATAGCACCTGGTGGGCCAGTTACTGTCTATATGTCCAGTTGGGGGCTGCAAATGTCAGCAAAAGCCACAGGGGACTGTGTTTACGTAATTGTGAGCCTGAGAGAGCTACCAAGAACTGTTTTACTGCCAAGTAATGGGTTGTGAGCCTAGAAAGCTACAGAAATCAGTTGCTTCCAAGTAATGTATCTTAATCGGAAAGGGTCTACAGTTTCAGCTTTGCCAACAAGTAGTCTGCTAAAGAGTCGTGAGCCATGCTTCAAGCTCAGTCAAGGTCAAGTTTCAAATGGCAGTCAGCTACTCCTCAAGCTCAGTCTAGTTAAAGTGTCTCAAGTGGTAAAAAGCCAAGTTTCAAGTTGCCTGGTGTTTTGCAAGAAATGCATCTAAGCCTAGTTGTTTTGCAAGGACTGTAAGCATTCAGATCATCCTAGACTTAGGGAGGAAAGCACTTATCCTTGTGAAAGACTGTATAAGATGAGTAAAAGGACCAGGGTGGCCATGCTGGCCCCTGGTTGAAGGATTGTGAGAGAAAAATGTAAATGTGCTGAATCTGATAAATGTGCTAAATGCTACGCAACCATCAGATTAGGCCTGGGACAAAGCCTGGTAATGTGCTACTTTGGCAACTGCCATATGCATTTCTCCCCAAGGGGTACAGCCTAGATGTGGGGCTGAAACGTGCTGGCCTGGGTTCTAGCCTGGTCTATCCAGAGAGTGATTTCAGCCCAGAAAGGGGCACTGCCAAAGGAAGCAAAGAGTGTTGTTTCCATCTGCAAATGCTACACCATCTTGCAGTTGGTTTGTTCATACTGGCTGAAGGCCTTTGCCAGCCTCCTTGTCTCCAGAGTCAAAGTTCCACCTGCTGTAATCACCCTAAACCTTCCTCTACAACCTAATTGTGACTAACCGATAATGACTTCTGATCCGTAAGTATGCAGGGCCCCTGCCCTGCATCAAATCTAAAGGGGACATGTACATAGTTGAAGTGTTTACATGGACTGGGCCATCTGGCCACAGATAGAATTGTTTAAAGTTTTACAAGTGTGCTGCAAATGTTAATCTGCTTGCTTTCTTTAAGTGCCCCAACTAGCCAACCAACATACAGCTGCTCTGAACAACAGGCCTGCACCTTTAAGAACTGTTAATTACTGGATACCCAGGTTAATATGTGAGATGGCGGGGTCTTATACAGTTGGGAACTGGTACCATTGTGGGCATTAAAGGGTATGGTGTAAACTAATTTATGCAGCTAGCTAGATAGCCAGGGCTCTGACTACAATCAGAGGTTGGTGGGTGCCATTGTAAGTTATGACCAAAGGAACAAATGCAAAATAATTATTGTGATGTTATGACAATCAGCCCAAACCAATTGTCTAAATCCAAATATAAATGTTGTAAATAGCTTAACCTCTATTCCATCCACCCATTCTAGCCCTTCCCCATGTAAATAAATCATTGTTTGATGTTTTTGCATAATCCTATCTCATGAGCATATTATTAGTAGAGAGCTAATAATGACAAAATGTACTTAATGTGGGAAAAATGCTATTGGGTCATATTTGGGGTGGCATTACAATAGTGTAGTTGGGTGCAGCATCCTAGAGGGTTGTGCCAAGTCTGATTCTAGCCCACTGAAAGGTATACTGTGGGTGGAGGCACTGTGCAATATATTATCTTGGGAAGAACCAGTTTTAAAGTAATTTTTAGGAACCCAGGCCCCTTAACCTTGTTTAGGCCTGTAAGGCAGGGGTAGTAGCCCTTGGTGTAACAGCACCAGGGTTACATATATACATATTTACATACTGTCCTATACAGTGAGGTCATAAGAGGATAAGTTTCAGAAATGGATGAGGATGGGTATATCTTAGGTCAAGAAGATGAGAGAGGAAGGGGGGTAGGGGGAGAGGACCTGAAGATCATAGAAGAGGATTTTAGTTACAGATGGGAGGAGAACATAAAAGAAGAGGTTAGGTACAGTTACAGATGGGAGGAGGAAGATAAAAGAAGATGTTAGGTACAGTTACAGATGGGAGAAGGAAAGAACACTTCTTTGTAACATTTTTTTAAATTAAGGACGAGACATGCTGGAAAGTAATCCAAGAGGGAGTCTATTCCATTTTTGAGGGGCTGCAAATAAGAAGGATCTCTTGCCATTAGCTAAGCCAGTCTTGGGCAGGCTTAATAATGGATAATTGGAGGATGGAAGTGATCTGGTGACATGTTTCATTGTCAGCAAATTGGAGAGCCTGAGGGAGGAGGGGAGATGGATGAGTTTTTATGTGGTACATAGTAAGGGGAAATCCAATTTAGCATCAAAGGAAGACCAGCCTAAGCCATTAAGCACTATGCAGTAGTGGGTTTGAGCTTGGGCGGTTGCAGCGAATTAGGCTATTCTGTGGTAGGTTTGTCTTAATTTGTTTATGATTGTGGGCTTGGCAGTGCTGATAAGCTAGGCTCTGTAAAGGAGGCCGGGGAGGAGAGTTGCAGTGGCTATGGTCTTTCTGGAATGCAGTGTCAGGTACGGGGCTCTATGGTATTGTAGGCCAAACTTCTGATGAGTGGATTTTATAACTTTATCCACATGTGTTTCGAATAATAGGTGCTCATCGAGGATTACACCAAGATATTCAAAGGATTTTACTCCTTCAAGTGCCACACTGTCTGAGGTCTTAACTACAAATGAAGGAAGGGCAGATAGGTCAAATGAGGTGTGGTAGAACAGCATGGTGTCAGGTTTCCTTTTGTTGAGCACCAGTAAATTATCCTTGAACCATGCCTCCAATAACTGGAAGTCCATCTCCAGTTTGGTGTTGAGAGAGGCGATATCCTTCGAGGATCTGTAGAGTATGGCATCATCTGCATAAAGCTGTATTGACACCCCTCCACAGTTTAAAGGAAGTTCATTTATAAAGATGGCAAATAAGAGACCCCACAGTATGGATCCCTGGGGACCTCCATCAGTGATGGGGGACAGTGATGATGTGGCACCAGCCCAATTGAAGCATTGTAACCTGTTGGTAAGGTAGCTGACTAACCAAGAGTGGGAGAGGTAGTCAAGGCCAAGTTTACGGAGTTTGGTTAGGAGAAGTTGATGATTAATGAGATAAAATGCTTTTGTGAGATCCATGAAGGCCATACCCATAGCATTACCCTGATCCATTGCCTGAAAAATGTCATTTGTGACCCTCAGGAGAGCAGATTCAGTGCCATGTAGTTTACAGAATGCATGCTGATGGACAGTTAGAGCATTGGCCTGCTCTAGGAATGGACAGAGCTGATTTTAGAGGATTCTTTCTTGTATTTTAGCAAGGGGACACAGTATAGAGATTGGCTTATAGTTCTCAATTTGGTTTGTGGGGCCATTTTTGTGCAAGAGGATGACTATTGCCATTTTCCATTTGTCTGGTATAGTTTGTGTAAGGAAGGATTTGTTTATTAATAGTGTTTCTGGGAGAGCAATAGCCGGTACTCCTAACTTAAAGACTTTTGATTGAAGGGAGTCGAATCCAGGAGAACTAGCAGGATTAAGACCTTTTTTTTCCATTAGGTGTTTATGCTCAGTGGCGGGTGGCAGTCCCATGTCAGATAACCTTACTGGAGTCTGCGTTCATTTGAGGCACCCTCCCTCGCATGCCTCGGCGAACCACCAGAGCTGGCCTGGGGGCTTCATCCAGCTGTGACCCCCAATTTTCATGTTTTTCTCCCCTTCCTACCCAAGGACCCAGATTGCGGTTGACCATGCGCATGGAGGTGCGTGTGTGCACCGTGACTCCAGTAACAGCCCCATCCACCTGCCCAGCCTATTGCCAGGTTCCCCCTGTGGCATGGTACTCCCACCTAACCTCCAATAGGAGGCAACCAAGCACTGGGAAAACCCATGCATCCCTCCCTGAGGAGGAGAGCTGTCTGCCAGCTGCTTCAATCCTCTCCTCGCCCTCCCCCCAGCTCTGCCCCCAGTGGCCCAAACCCAGGTGGTCAGCTTGGAGCGATGTGTGGCATCCAGTGCCTCAGCGTCACTCTGCTGGTCTAGGATTAGGACCTTTTATCAGTTTAAGAACCTCTGACTATGTGGCTAGTTTTAAATGGAAAGGGTGATGAGAGTCATCAGGAATAGAGACCACTGGGTCATGGGGAACAATGGGTAGATTGGATTTGTATTTGGCCAGGTCTGTAAAGAAAAGATTAATGCCGGAAGCAATCTCAGAAGGGTTTGACAGAGTAGTGCCTTTACTGAACATGGATTGTGGGAGGATTTGCTCCTTTCCCTTTAGTACAGAATTGATTTGTGACCAGAAACATTTGGGTTAGTAAGATTTTTCTCCTGCAGGGAGTAGAGATAGTCACGCTTGGATTTACTGGCTTTTGCTCTGCAGGTATTTCTCAGCTGATAGTAGGATAGCCAGTCAGATGAGTGCCCAGATTTTTTGAAAATTATTCATGCTTTGTCACGAGAGTGCATAAGGTGTCTTAACTCCTGAGAGAGCCAAGGAGAGTGGTTTCTTGGCCATCCTTGACTTGCAAGGGGCATGGAAGTCAAGGATGAAGGAGAAGGTATTAACAAAATAATCTAGTGCCTGATTTATGTCAGGAAGGGTAGTGATGGGGTCCAGTCTACTGAGTAAAGACTGTCTAAAAGTATTGGTATTAATATTTGTACGGTCCCATGCCCTTATACTGTAATTTTTTTGGGGGGTGGGATTATTGAAGTTATTCCTTTAGACACAGAATGTCAGGGAGTTGTCACTTAGGGCATCAGGGAGAACTCCTGATATCTTTACATTTTGTGTATTATTCATTAATATACAATCCAGCAGGCTATAGTTGCCTGTTTTCAGATTGAGTCTAGTTTGTTGATGGATTATTTGTGCTAATTTAGCATCAGTGAGTGTGTCTAGGTAGCTAGTTTTATTTGGTCCTAGCCAGTAGAGATTAAAGTCCTCACTGAGTATTATGTCTCGGTGAGGGATTTTGTCTAGGTTATTGAAGAAATCAGAGTATGAGGAAGTGGCTAGGTTGGGAGGTAGGTAGACACAGCATATGGTTAACTGTTTGACAAGCCCAAGGGTGACTGAGACAAACAGGTGCTCAATAGATTAGTTAATATTGAAACCAAGTAGTTCACTGGATGCCAGCTTGACTTTGGTGTAGATCAGCACCCCCTCACCTCTCTTGGTGAGTCAGTCACTTCTTTAAGTGGTGAAGCCAGGTAGTGAGATTTTGTGTGAGAGAATGGAGGGTTTTAGCCAGGCCTCTGTAATGCATAGGATGTCTGGCTTATAATGTCTGACCCAAACTTCAAGTTCCGCCATTTTACACATGATACTTTGTATGTTTATATGGGCTAGTTTTAGACCCTTAATATTGGACCTTTGAGGACTAGAGGAGACGGGATTTGGTTTCACCATTGTACTAAGACCAGGGTTCAGCTCAATATCACCAAATAGTAGCAGAGGCAAGTATGGGAATGAGTACAGGGTGCAGGTAGAAATGGTGACTTGCAGAAGTTCTTGACTCGAGGCAATTTTAGTAATGTCTTACTATGTTGGGCCTGAGCTAGAAGTCCCAAGGATGATAACACATGGGTAGTGCCTCACATGAGAGAGTCAGGTATGGTGGTGTCGGTCCATGAGCGAAAGGTATATCACTGGTACGCCCTATGTTGAGCAAGTCCGGAGGAAGATATACAAAGAAAGTGCAGGTTATTATGAGTCCTTTGAATAGTTTGATATTCATTGTTTTTAGTTGACACGTACTGTACAAAGAGGTGGTAAGAATTAGGCAAGATATTAGAGAGAGTTTGAAAAGTAACTACGTCTGTACAGATAGTGTGATAATTATGATGGGATAGGAGACAGGGAGAAGATGCTAACAACCCTATATGAAGCAGTTGTATGCTAATAATAACCCAAAAAGTTCCTCAGGTTGTTCTGCAGTGGGGTAGTATTAGAACAGCAGGAAGAGTATACAGCTAGGAGGGTGAATAATACACGTCCGTAAAGTGTGGGCAGGTACCAATCTCTATGGTTGGTAACACTAGATTAACTTTTTTTTGTTTGTTTTCTGTTATAAATACTGCCCCCGGTGCAGTGGGAAAGCACCAAAACACACCCTGACTACAGGCACAACAGGAACTGGTCTGCTTCAAAGCACAACCTTGAATGCAAGACTGCCTTGTTGGTAACAGTCACATTTTTCTTGCTATATTTCTTTTAGATAAAATGCACAAAATAACTACAGTGAAACTTGACTATTAAAGTCATGGCATATTAAGGATGTGATGATATTAAGGACATTTCTTATAGTCCTGAGTGCAATTGCTCAAGTTACATGGAATCTGTATATTGGGCTCTGGGCACTATTCAGCCGGATATGCTCCAGAACAAGCCGATCCCAAGCTGTACAAATATGTACGGTGCACCTGGCCCCAAACCATCATGTATGACCGGGATGTATTAAGCCTGGCTAGCCTGATGCATGGGCACATATGCCGGCACAACAGAAGGGGACAGCTAGGGGAACAGACTTGGCCTGGACTGCTGGCTTCTAACTGAAAGCTGCAGCTGATCACACAGTAAATTTCCTGCCCTGCGGGAGCAGGGGATCATGGAACACAGTAGTCTGCATAAGGACTGCTGTATCTACTTCTGCATATATGCCTTTTGCTTTAATGTGAGCCTAGAGCCATCATCCTCTCCCTAGCCCTCTGCGGCAAGGAGTAGGGCTGGGGTCCATGTCAACACAATGTCATCTGGACAGTTGCCAGGGGGAGAGTGCCTGTTACAGCAGTCCTCTGGCCTGCCTAAAAAACTACCCCCTCCACACACTGGGTAGGAAGGTGCAAAATAGATCTTGAATGCCAGTCTCTGCCAACCCAGCTCACTCCTCAACCCAGACCTGACCAACCATGCAGATGTGCTTGGACAAGCATGGTCTAGGACTAGGAGTGACGTGTGACAGGGGAGAAGTATTAGTGCATCTCAGCCTCTTGCACTAGGGCCATATATCAACAGTACATTGAGACCATTAAGGACAAGTTAATATTAATTAAGGACAGATTACTTGGTTCCAAAGGAGTTCTTAACATACATGTTTTACTTTGAAAGAATCCATCAGCCAAAAAGTACAATATATATCATCTTAACCATTTTTAGTTCAAAATTGGTTCATTCACAAAATGAGATGAATAACTCTGAAGTCATTAAGGCCTCTCTTTTTGTGCTCCACTATGATGGGTCTTGGGGATGCTGCTCCATTGGTCATTGAACATACTGGGCTCACATCTTGAAGGCTGACACGAGGCTTTCATAAGCCCTGCATCAAAGCCTGTGCTGCCCTGAACCCATTGCTGCACCATGCACCCTATTCACATAGACTGTGAACTTTTTCAGCACTTTACCCCCTTTACGGCAGCTTGTGCCATACATGTGGTGCAAATCCTGTCAAAAGGTTCCTGAAGTTAGAACAACAAAAGCGGGTCTGACTCTGAGATTGTGGTGCACGGAATCGAGAATCCTGATTGCTGAACAGGGAATGCCGCAAGCCACATGCACCATGCATTTTGCACACCTGGGGCTTGTGACTTTCAAATGCCTTTGAGAATCGAGCCCCTATGTCAGCATAATTGACACCACATGCAGACCTGACCTGAAGAGGGTACTCTGAGGAAGAAAAGTGTGTTAGAAAATGTTTGGGGGATCTACATCTGTATTGCTCTACACCCCTAACTATAAAATTGATCACTGTTTAAAAGTCCTGAACAAACTAAGCCATCCTAGTAAAGAAACTAGAGATAAGAAAAACACATTGCTGTGAAAAATGATATGATGAAGCTTTTTTTATGTTAAGAAGTGCTGTTGCTTTAGAATGTTTAAATTGAAGATAACAGGCTTCAGATGAATCATTTCTCACTAGGTTTTCTCACATTTCCCTTGGCATTTTTAATTTGATTTTAGTTTCTCCAAGTTGAGAATGATAGATAGTGTCAGTCCTATAAACACGAGCTGTGGTGCTTATTAAAAGAACAATACTATACATTTGTCAGAGAATCTAATGGGGTCCCATAATTAGGGGGTGCAACTGCCTTTTTCTTTACTACTTAGGGGAGAATTCATCAAAAACTCAGATACTCAGTATTTGGCCAACATGACAGCAATTTTTGCTTAAATAGTTCAAAGTTAATGACATTATTACATTCCCTCTGGACCAAGTCTTTCTTTCTTTCTTTCTTTCTTTCTTTCTTTCTTTCTTTCTTTCTTTCTTTCTTTCTTTCTTTCTTTCTTTCTCACGCAAAACAAAGGTTGTCCATTTTCAAGGCAGACCTGGACAGATATAATTTAACAATACAGACAGCATATAACATCCTGTTTAATATGTATATCCCTCAGTTATCCACCCAGAGTATCTCACCAGCCCAGCAGTTATGTAGGGGGTCACCCTAGATCCACCATAGGGCCATACCGCCATACTTCTTGAAACATGGCCATGGCCATGTTACAGGTTCTAATGGACTGCATGTGCAGTATAATCTGAGAGTGATGCCATGAATGCACTGAGAGTGGTTAATCCTACAGTATCATCTCCCCAAACAATTGGCTAATATGCTGAATGTTGAACATTACTGTAGGAGGAAAGTAAGAGAAACCACAGCAAAGGTTTTAGGGTTCTATAGCAGGTGCAGTCAGATTTGACTCATTGAAGTGTATTTTGGGTCATTCATCCTCTGTCCTGTAGTACCCGAAGCCAAATCCAGCCTACATTCAACCAAGAATAAGGGCAGTTGGCTGACTACCAGCTCACAACCAGACAGTGCTTGACCTGCCCGTGCATGTGGCCATGTTACTGTCTTGAGGTTGAAAAAGGGAGAGATATATAAGGTGAGATGAGCTCTGTAGTGTGATACCCAGACAAGCAAATAGCAAGGTTCTTTTTATACAGCTTTGTTTGCCAGACTTTTGTCTGATTCTTTTTAGTGAATCATGCGTGGAACATTATGGAGTGCATTTTTTGGCAGTTGTCTGTTTTGTGGGTTCCTGTGGATCTGCAACCAGGGAAGGCAGTCATCTAAGTATCCCCTTCCTATTTTACAGCAAATGACAAGAAATGTTGCAGAGTTTTCTTTTGTGCATAAATATTTGTAGATGTCATGAACCTCGTACTTCATGAAGACCTTGCAGATGGACTCTACCTTGTCAAATTGATGGCATAGTGCATTTCGTGAAACTAGGAGAGGTGCATCCCCTGCAGAGTTAGCTCTACTTTAGGAAGGGCGAATAGCTGGGCAGATCACATGATGAGCAAAAGGTTGATCACATGGTCACATTGTTTCAGTCAGTACAGGGATTTAATCATGCAACAATACCCATTAGTGAAGGAGTGTATGATGTGTCTAAATTATGTTCTGAAGAAAAAAAACAGAAACATTGCTTTAGTTCAATTATTTTCTAATAGTTTCTGTTTCAAAGGCACCTTGGTGTGACTGCAAGTGAGATGAAAGGTAATGGATTAAAAAAAAATCAGTTTACAGCACAGATGCTTGCTCTGTTATACTGTTCTTATTCTCAGTCCTCCAAGCTATGTTTGGAAGTGAGCTGAGTTTTAAAAAAACAGTATTTTAGCACAGAGATTTTAATGAACACTAACTGCACTCTCAATGCTTGTAGTTGTCTCTTACCTTACCAAATTAATTGGTATTTTAGTCTTCAGGACATGTTCTGAATAACGATTTCTGATTTCTTCTCTGGTGCTGTATATTTATGACCAGTATTCAGAGTGACTACAATAGTTGAATACTAAAGAAAACAAGTTTCATGTTTCTAGTATTCGAAATTATACATCTGATTACAATTAAGCTTCTGATTTTGAGTTACTTACAGAGAAGATCCTTTCTGACCTTGTGTGGACACCACAGACTGTTTTTTTTTTATTTGAAGCATCAGTGCAATGAAATTGGACAAAAAATGTACCCTACCTATCTTCACTATAAAAGATTCCAAGCATCTGGAGGCGAAAGTATGTCTTTTTGCAGACAACACTAGATCTGCAACAGGTTTTTTTTATCTCCAGAGTTGATAGAAAAAATGAGAAAGGACCTAAGCAGCTACAATTAAATGCAAAAAAGTGCAAAATCTCATACTTGGAGAGCAGAAATTCAGGGGAGGTATACAAGATGGGGGGATACCGGAAGCCACCAAGCAGGAAAGGGACCTGGGGGTACTCATATCGGATGACCTAAAGGCAACCAAACAATGTGAGATAGCTGTGGGGAAAGTCAGTGAGATGCTGGGGTTCACTGGGAGGGGTATCACCAGCAGAAAGAAGGAAGTGGTTATGCCACTGTACAGATCACTGGTGAGACATCAGCAGGAGTGCTGTGTCCAGTTCTGGAGGTAAAATCTACATCTCCAGAAGGATATAGAAGACTGGGGCAGTCCAGAGAAGGGCTAGAAAGATGGTGCAGGACCTGTATGAAAAACCTTACAAGGGGAGGCTAGGGGAACTCAATATGTATTCCCTGGAGGAAAGGAGAGAGAGAGAGAGAGAGAGGGGGGACATGGCATAAATATTCAAGTACCTCAGTGGTATAAACAAGGTACAAGAGGGCAGCATCTTTCTAAAAAGAAGAGGTGCAAGAACAAGGGGGCACAGAATGAAGTTGGGTGGAAGTTCAGGGGTAGCATGAGAAAGTATTTTTTCACTGAAAGAGTGGTGGATGCTTGCAACAGCCTCACAAAGGAGGTGGTGAAGGCAAAACAGGGAATTCAAGAATGCCTGGGATAAACATAAAGGTACCCTAGAGATAGGAAAAAGGGGGTGAGTCGCAGATCAACTAAGATCTGTGGTTTGAAATAGGTAGGCAAAATGGGCAGAGTGGGTGGGCCACATGGTCCTTATCTACTGTCAACTTCTATGTTTCTGTTTCTGTGTTAGACCTGGCAGGGGTTAGGATCAAAAAAATAAAGACTCATTTTGCACAGCATAGAAAATACCTAGACAAGTACAGTACATTTGACAAGTATACTAATATTTTTCTTAACAGTAGCTGAAACTACCTTTTTTGGAAGAAAACATTTTTCGTTGCACTGCTGCTTGAACTTTTAGAGGCTCCCTTTCTGCTTCTTCTTATTGACTGTTGACTGCAAGACAGCACTGCAGTGAAGTACTGTGGACTTGCTGCCTATACAAAACAATCTTTCAGAATGTGTGACATGTGTTCTTGTTTTTTTCATGCTGCGAAAATGAAATGACTTACATGGGTGTGTGATTATGCTGTGTCTGCTAATAAGTACGTGTTAACGGAGGTGGGGAGTTGATTCTGTAACCTGGCACTTTTGCTCTGTTTTCCTGTAAGACACATCACTTCTACATCATGTATCTAGTCTATAAAAACAAAGAAACTATTTAGGAAATGCTTTTTCTGTAACTGCTCCATTCATTTGTTAAATATAAAACTTTGATAAAACTGAGAGCTCTGTGCTTTCATGTGATTAAAGAGAAGATTTTTTGACTGCAGGGTTCCATTAGAGTTAATTATTGTTTTATAAACTATGGACCATGATTAAACTTCTAGTTTATCTTGCTGCATTTTAAACTAATGTTTATTCCATCCCTTTCATCCACAGGGAATGTGTTTTATGCAATTGTCTTGGCTAAGTTGATAAGGGGAGGGTCAGCACCAGTCAAACTAGACAGGGGCTGGAGAATTGCTGACATGCTGGTGTGCCAGAAAATGAAGAGCGGGAGGACTGTCTGTGCAAAAAGTGTGGTCTGGTTATAACCCAGTCCTGGGTATTACTGAAAAACTGGACTATCTGAACCAAACTGGACTAGCTCGGACAAAACTGGACAAGCAAACTTCACACAATTTGTGCCGGTCTTGCTGGTCTGGCAGGATCAGCCAGTCCAGCTTTTAATGATTTGGTCTAGTCTAGGTAAGGCGGTCCAGTTTTCACCAGATTTATGTAATATTACCTCATTAATATGTACAAGTGCCTGCACAGTAAAATAATTGTATTTAAGAGTGGTTGCTGCTCCCAGTCCTGCTCAATGCCTATTACTAGCCATGCAGCCCCTTCTTGACTTCGCATCACAAAATGCTGTTTTTGTGGGGGGGCGGGCACTGTGGTGGGACATCTTTGGCTCTACAAAAGGCAGAATAGAGACTGTAGCATTGTTAAAGTAAACATATTAATGCTTTTACAACAAAATACAAATTGTACGTCATTTAGGTCCTTGGGTAGGCAGTTCCTTGTCATGAAATGCCTGACCTGAGGGCATCAGTTTCACTTAAAGTTATTTCCTGCTATTTCTGGAAATATCTGGATATGGCAAGCTCTACAGTTTCATTTTTTGGAACCTATAAAATAACTCATGGAACCTATACCATACTGTAACTCAATCACTTCAGAACTAAAAGCAATCAACTCAAAAATGAACTGGATACATAATCAGATAAAACACCAGCATTTAAATAGCACCACCATTCCTTTTCATCCATTACAAATTGTCAGTATCACTGGCACACTGCCTTTACATAGAGAACCCCATGACCATTGCCACTTACTCTCTGTGACCCTGAGCAAGTTACTTAACCTCTAAATCATGTCCTTCACCAGTTCTGGCCCTTGGTACACATCAGAGTCAGGGGAGCACAGACCAAGACTGAAGAGCACTCAGACAAGAACAGATATCAACACTCGAGGGCAGCAACATGGAAACAAAGTTATTTACAAAGGTACAGTATGCCATTGTGAGGGCACTGTAAGTAGGGTGCTGTTATCAGAGAGCCATCATCACAGCATGTGCTGTATCACCATATCAGATTCCAGACCATCCGGTACTGTCAGCACTAGGGCCAAAATTCTGTGCCTCTGCCCCTGACTTGTGTGACTGTGTGTGTGGGGTGTTTATATTAATTTAAGGGGGGGGGGTGCAGGAGCATAGCCCCTCACAGAAAATACTGAAGACAATGTGTGCAGTCTGGCTTGGGGGGGTGACCCAGTCCATGCCGCTCACCTTTGGTGTCGCCCAATTGCTGCACTCTCACATACTGAGTGCTCTTTGTTTGCAAACCAGCATGGGTGAACCATTTACAAAATAGCTGATTTTATTTCAAGGGGAGCATCATACCTCCAAAGAGAACCATTAAACCCTGACTAGCACTCAGCAAGGTGGAGAGAAACTGTTGCACAAGAAAAACGAACAGAGGTCACCCACCAGCTGTGGTTGCATTAGGTTAGACATTCAGTATCAGTGAAAACAAAGAAACCTTGCAACCTTCCCCCAGGTTTATAAGTCAAGCAGTCTTAGCTCTTGACAAAGCTCCTGTGAGCAAAATGCCATCAGATATTTTTTCGCAGGTGGCTCCACTTTTCTTTTGTTCATTTGTGAAAGTGTGCCTATATAAGTATAATACAGTTTGATATGTGGATTTGCACTTTCGTAGTAAGACTCCATGATTTATAAACTTGAGGGTGAGGTGTGAGGTTTCTTTGTTTTTACTGAAACTGTTGCACAGCATCTAAAGCAAAAGCATCTCACTACAGCAAACAACTATATGGGATAGGGGTATTCTCTTTAAATTTATAAAGACAGGACCGACCAGGCAGTTGTTTCTTCTCCCAGCTCAGCAAAAGCATTATAGCCATTTATGGCACTGGTGTGTCTTACTGGCATGTTGATCCTGGCGCTGGAAACCCAACATCTACACTGGCATACCAGGTATCAGGTTTCAGTCACCTACTCAAGCCTGCCAGCACAAGGTTCCAGGATGCTGATGTAGATGCAAGGTTTTCAGAACCAGGATCAGCATTCCAGCAAATCCTGCTGGTGCCAGAAGTGATGCCAACCCCTACTGTCAAACTGTGTTCTGTGCAGCTGGGTGAGTGTGTGTGTATGTGGGGGGGAGTGGCAGGAGTCATAGAAAAAATATGTTCTGCATACTCAAATGTGTAAAAGCAGTGCACACAACAGCTTCGGTATAAGCTATAGCATTTATTGGTGCCAAAATAATAAAATGCAAGCCAAGCTGATCCATTACATATCATCACATAAAAGTGGTTTCTGGGTGGGGGGGGTGTAACTTGGCAAAAAACATGCTCAATTTTTATACATCAACTCACACATGTAATGTATAGAATAATCACATCAGTTTAGTGCACAGGTTTTCCATGTGCAAACTAACAGCGTTCAGTATAAACTTATTATAAGGGTTCAGGTCAAAAACCGCAAAGTAATTAGAGCATGGTCAATATCCACGCAGAGAACAGAGCATGAAACATAAGAATGCTGACAAAAAAATTGTGACATTATAAAAATCGCACAGTGAGGGAAAAGTTGCAGCAGCACATTGGCAACTACATAAACAACAAAATATTTCACCTCCACGTACTATACAATAGTGTTTATGCAGGGTGCTCTGCTCCCCACCCCCCCCCCATTTTATATAAGCAACTCCAAGGTAGGCAGGAGAAAGTAGGGTGCCAGTGGATGCTTGTTCCACAACGTAAATGAAAAACAAAAAACACACTGTTGCAGCCACACTGGTTCAGACTTGAATCACTGTCAGCTTGAGCTCTACTGACTTTTAAAGACTATCACACTAGCCTCTGAGCCACTAGAGCAGTGCAGCTCTCAGATTGACAGCTACAGGTCTTGACTTCTCGGTGCGAGTAATCATAGCTACAGGTGCAATGCTGTAATGTACCATGCTGTTATTCCCCTGTAGCTGTCATCATTCATGCTCTTTTTGCTGCATAGTTCTTACCATGCTCTTCTGGTTTAGCATTATTGACCAGCTATCTATTATATGTGTCTTAATAAATATCCACTAACCTAAATAACATTGTACAGTTTATATTTTATAAAAAAAATTTTGTAATTTTTAAAAACAGCTGCCAAACATCATGTGATTACAGGCATTAACCCTTACAGAAATAGTTATATGAAATGTTTTCATGCTGCGCACATAAAACTACGCATGCGATATGCATGCTGCAAGCATGATTTAAATTTTAACTTGGAACTGACTGCATGCATGTGGCATGCGTGCAGCAAGCTAGTGTGGAAAGCATGCTTTTTATGTTAAAGTGGTCACTGATAACTGCACACATAAAAGTTAAGTGACTTGCACAGGATCACACCATATACAAGTGGGGTTGATGAGATTCAAACCCAGGTCTTAAGTTCTCCAAGTCTGCTGGTTTACAGTTAAGTGCCTTTAACCACTAAGCTATACTGCCTGCACACATATGGCTCGCTTATGCTTCAATACAAATCTGCATACATCTGCACGCATATGGCATACTTTTAGCCAATGTCCATTGTTATACTTCTTAGTTTTCTTGTCCCCCCTCATCTCAGCTGCACTGCTGAACTTTAGCATACATACCAATGGAAACACATGTGGTTCTCCCCACTCACAATAAACACACTTACCCACAGAACTACTTAAATACTTTGGTCTGACCTGTACCTCTACTATTTTTGTCTCCATAATTTTGAATGCTTCCACACCAAACAGACTTTAAAGGGCAAACACAAAAGTAGCAATAACTCGACACTCACCCACATGGTCATTCCTCCACCCCCACCCCATGCACACACACTATAGTGGGTTAGGCCATGCTGCTACAGACAACCCACCAAGTCACCATGTAGAGATATAAGTCGAGAGCTTCTTACCTGACTACTGGGGACCCAGAGACAGGAGTCTTTAAGAGATGATGTCCATGGATCAGAGTGCTGGGTCATATCCCCTTGAAATGAATGGAGTAATTTTTTATTACTATTTTATACAACATGATGGTGAGTTGGAGGATAATGAAGGCCACTGTTCTACTAACAAGGCCCATGTTAGTCGAGTGGTGGCCTTCGCTGATCTCCAACATTTCAACAATAATAATAATAATAATAACAGTAGTAAAAAAATACCCCATTCATTTCAATGGTGTGCACTCCTGCAGTCTCCCTTGCCCTATGTCATAATGTGCCTGAGCGTGAGGATGTGCAGTTCAGCTTCACTGGAGGTGGGGTGGGGGGCATAAGCCTGACTACAGTGGGGCTTCTACAGTCTGTGCATACCATACCGCTCAACTGTCCCTGAATGCAAGGAACAACACTCATTTTATCCCTGAAAACTGCTCTGCTCTTCATCCATCCCATATGAAAAACACACTTCTCACACAGAGGATGTCCTATAAATTTAGACTTAATGTAAGGGGCACCATTTCAGATTTCAGCAGGAGGGAGCCAACAACCAGTGGATGCCAGGTGCTAGTTAGCCCCTAGATGGCAAGCTCTAGAATGTCTGGAACATCTCTAAAAGGTAAAACTTATTTGTTATGACTAAAAAGTGATATGCAAATCAGGAAATATTCAAATGTTTAAGATTCATCTGTCTATACCCTGGAGCAGTGCATCAGATTTGGGTCTAAACCCACCCAGTTACTAACCAATTTTTTTTCCTGGCTGAAGTTCTGCCCCCCCCCAAAAAAAAACAACTTTGTCACAATTTCTCTCCCTGACCCCATTCCATTCAGCACAGGGTCATAATGTCACATTCAAAACTGTGCACATCAACAATACAGCACGCAAATTAGCTTGTGGCAAAATAAAAATGGCACAACATGCTGACCAGAAAAAAATAGTGCACACCAGAGGATTATCTTTGTTTTTTTGCAGGAGCTCCACCCCTGCACCCCAAGACATGGGGGCTTCACCCCACACATGACCCAGACTTATTATAATCAACTCCAGGGGGTCATGGACTTTGGGGAATGAAGAAACCACAGAGCAGGGCAACACTTTGTGTGATGCTACAGAAGTAGTGGTTCTTACTGCATGCTGTAAAAACCCCTGTTGCTGTTTAGCCACTCGTGCTTCCATGTGCGGTATTCCATGTGCAGGTTTGTTCTCAATATCATGACCCGGTACCATTCTATTCAGTACCCATCCCATATGGGTCATGAAGCTGCCCAGAGGTGCAGAAACATGAAAAATACATCAATATTTCAGTCCTTCCTCCTTCCCCAATCCACCTGTAATAAAAGTTATTTACTTTTACCTACCTGGCCATCTCTCCAGAACCTGCCACCTGTCTCAGTGTGCCACCAGCCCAGTTTTAAGTCCACTCCTCCTCCTTCGTACTTCTGCCAGAAGCAAAATGCTAGAAACAATCATCCCAGTTCCCCAACGTGGTCTGTGACCAAGTCACCTCACCAACCGAACCCACCCAACCTGTGTTGCTTGCTTCTTGCTGGTATCCCTGCTTTAACCTGCACCTGCCAGAAAACCCCTGACTCTTGCCAAGTGTCCCTCCGTAGTAGCACCCAGTCTGGCCAACCAGAAGTCTAGTGACACTGGTACAGGGGCACACCTATCATTGTGACAGCCAATCGGGCATTTTCTCCTATTTATGCCCTGTGCACCCAGCACTCTAGATGCTAACATCAGTGTCTTCAATGTTGCTCCAGTCGATGGAGTCGTATCCAGTTCTGCATGGTCGCCTGTGATATCATGTCCTCCCCACTACCCACAGGAAGTACTGGTGGAGTCAAAATAAATCACCCATCCTTTTGGAGCCTGGGAGGGGTACCACTAGTGTTTCAGTGGCTGAACTGAATTAGTGCAGCTTGGTTGGTTCGTGCATTCAACCCAGGTCACTCAAATGGGAACACAATGCACTCCCCCTGCACCACTAATCAGGGCTGGTCACCACGTACTTGTGTGCAACTACATGTGGGGTAGTGATCACCATTTTTTTGTTTTAAAATGCCACTGGGCAATTGGGACTATATAAATGTTAGCTATACTAGCTACTGTGTGATCCCACCAGAGAAATTCATATTTAAATTGAAAAAATAAAACACTTTCTATAGGGGCTGCCTGCCAGTATCCCCACATGCAGCCTTGCCTCTTTCTATTTTTCCTTTCACTTTCCAGTTCTCCTACATTTTTTCACTCTGAATTTACTGCTTTTCATTTCCCCTACCTTTATAACTCTGTTTCCTGGAAAGCATATCAAATATATGGTTCATTTTGTTTACAAGTCTAACTGGAACTCTACACTTATCTATCATATAAATATCTTGTTTCTAATTATAAATCACTTAAAAATTATTGATTTTTTTTACTAAGGATTCCTTGTGTTTCCCTGTAATTATTTAACTTTCTTTTCTATGTATCCACTGACATTGAGTCCAGAGTATGGAACCCTCTCCAGAACAGGAAATAATCCAATGTGTTTTCTAGGTATTCACTGATGGGTGGCCCACACTATAGAGCCTTCTCCAGAAGAGATAAGGCTCCAGTTTGTTCCATACATCAGGAATGGGGCAGGGTTTAATGAGCAGGGGAGGTAACTAAAATGCTTGGGATTTGAACATTAAACAGGGAAATGATATGTTATCCATTGATTTGATTGGATGGAGGGCGGGAGATGTAACATTTACGGAGGAATTTAAAGCTAAAGATTGGGATTGCAGGTTTGATGGTTTAATGAGCTGCAGGGTAGGAATGTGAATTTACACAACAAAATGTGTGTAAGTATTTTAAATAAAACTCAAATAAGGCTAGTTGAAGCAGTAGTATTTATTAGTTGCAAAACATTGCATCACATTGTTTTGTTTTCTTCTTTGTCCCATCTCCTGTGTAGCCATCTTCTGTCTGTTCACCTCCCATACCTTCTCTGTTAGGTGTACTTGGATTTTCTGGAAACCGTTCTGTCACTACCTAGTCACAATTTTGGTAGTTCTGAGCTTTAATCTGTTCTACCTCTGGTTGCGAGACCAGCTGCAGCTTCCAGTAAGAAGCCAACAGCTTGGCCCAGGTCTAGTTCCCTGGTGACCCTACCTCTTTCACTGTCCTACATGTCTGGGGATCAGGCCAGTCAGACGTAGTGTATCTTGGCCTCAGGTGTCATTCTGGGGATGAAACCATGGTGTGTACTTGCACATCCTAGCATGTGTCTGTTTTGGTGTGTACCAGGCTTAATAGTGTTTAGAGCCCATTATTAGCTACCATGGATGGCTGGGGCCATCTGTATAAGTTTTAAAATTTACATTTTTTTTAATGGATTCCATATTTTGGGATCCTATGATTGACTGTTAAATCAGAACAAGGCTTCTACTCTGGTGCCAGGCCAGGAATCCAATTAGATGTTCACTGTCCAGCCCCGCTCTGCCCCCTCCAGTCTCCTCATCCCCTCCATTCTGCTTTCTGTCTTGGGGTAGGGAGGTAAAAGGCTGAAGATTATGCCATAGGTGCAGCCATCTACAGTTTAGTGCATCCATATCAAGACATGGGCCAAAGATGGGTATTTAGGCCATTTTTTTAGATCAGGCTCTCTTTCTTATTTTATAGAGCTAGACTGAGATCACAAACTACCTATCAGATAAGTATACTGTTAATCTTTTTAATTAGCTAATTTGCATACTATTTAAATGCCTTCTTTGGGTTTGATCCTTTCTGTCCAATTAAATTTTAATATTTTCTTTTTTAAAACTCCTTTGAGATAACCTTCGAGGAACAACTTCCTAACATAGATCAGTCACGTAGCAAATATTACCTTTTTAACAAACAAGTACTATAAGAGTGTGCAAGCATCTGTTATAAGTTATGGGGATTGTGGGTGGTGAACTGGGAAAGTATAGAGAAAGGGTGAAAGAGAATCTCTGGGTATGTATGAATAAGAACAGAGTTGGCAAGTGGTGAAAGGATAGAAAGGGCCTGATGCTGTAGATATATGGGTGAAACACTATTTGTATCATATTAATGTACAGTAATGTGCATAGGTGTAGGAACACAAGAAAACACAACTCACAGGCACAGTGGTACTGCTACCATTTGCAGCACCAATGACCTGAGTTTGGAAGCCAACTCAAAACATCAGGGGGTCTGCTGGGTGGGGGAGGAGGAGGATTGAGCATCCAGTGAACTGCTGTCATCTGAGGGGAGGATAGGGATATAGCACAAGCCTGGCCTCTAGTGATAGCTGGAGGCAAGGCATCTAGGGACTGCAATATCAAGAAGAGGAGGAGTAGTGGCCATTGGTGGGTGTGGGAGCATGTGCAGGATACTCTTGGATGGCATTGTACATCTGCTCCTCCTGGGGAGAAACCAGGAGGGAAATTCATTCTGGCTGGGCAGGGAGAATGTCCGACCCCCCACAGGCCCCACACCCAGTGATATGGCATGCTTTCTGACTGAGAAGCATTCTATGGTCATCAGATCTGTCCCACCAGGAGGGGGAAGCAATGAAAAAGGAGGTAGCTAGACAGTATGTCCAGGGTATGCTGCGGTGATGAGGTCCAACCCGATAAGGGCCCAGCAAGACTGAGGGAGCAGTAGATTAACAAAAGAAAAGGATACATTTATTAGAAAAAAACAGCCAAATAGAAATATGCACTACCTTCTCATAATAAACAATTTATTGAGCTGCCCTGACTTTTTTTTTATTATATTTTTCCATGTTCATCACCCCAGCATCACGGTTAGCTGTTTAGAAATTGATCCCCTATGAATGCCTCCCACCGACACTCGTCAAGCACTTTGAGATATAACGTATGTGAAAAGCACTATGTGAATGCTAATTCTTCTCCTTCTGTGACTTGCTTAAGGTCACACAGTTAGCATTTGACTCTCGTGGGATTTGAACCTGTTATTTACTTGTTCCCAAGATGATGCTCTAACCACTAGACTACAGGACCTTCACAAAACATATCCTGTGAGGTGCTGAGTATGGAGCCAAGGTCAATTGATACAGTTGCACTAGAAACTATTTGGAACAGTATAAGACAGTGGCATGGGAACCTACAGTATTAGAGGTAATGGGGATACCTAGAGAGAAAGGGCCAGCTGAGACTTTTGGGAAGGCATAGCCTTTACAAGGGGCAATCAGGGGAGTGCATAAAGCAGGGACTCTATAGGTATATGGTAGTGTGATGAGGCAAGGGGCACTGAGACCTATGGGGAAAGGGATTTGATAGAAAAGGCGGTGGTAGGGAGCTGTACTCAACAATATGGGTCTGGAGCATGGAAACCTACAAGGCTATAGGAATATGGGACACCTGGGGCAAGGGTAACATAACTAAGGGGTGGGGAGGCAAGCATATGTGCAAGAATCCTACCAAAGCAGTAGTATTCAAAATGAATACAAAACGTATTCAAGAATTAAATGTAAATACAAAGTTCTAGTGGTTTTGGGTTTGTATTTTAACACAAATTGAATACTATTATTGGCAAACTATGTTCATTTGTACTCAAATACACATCTAATTTTAAATATTTTGGCCAATATGAAGACTAACACGTGTCGAATATAATCAGAATGCAACATGAAGTCCTATAAATTATTCAAGTAATTTGTATTCAGCTGTTATTCAAATGCTAAAAATTACCACCAAAAAATGTATTCAGAATACAAAATTTACCACAAATTGAATACAAACTGAAGTTTTCATATTTCATAATGTGTAATTGGAACAGAAGTAAAAGTGAACTGTGGTTAGGGACTCCTCATTTTGTCGATGTATGTATATACAACAACACATGAACAGGTTGCTACAGCTCCCCATGGTCAGTCAGCACCTCCAGCCACCGACCAAGACCAGGACCCCAGACTCCAGCACACAGCAAGCTGCTTGCCCTTGAACAGGACTGCTACAGCTTCCCACAGTCAGTCGGCACCTCCAGCTGCTGACTGAGACCAGGACCCTGGACTCCAGCACACAGCAAGCTGCTTGCCCTTGAACAAGGCTGCTACAGCTCTCCACAGTCAATCAGCGCCTCCAGCCACCGACTGAGACCAGGACCCCGGACTCCAGCACACAGCAAGCTGCTTGCCCTTGAACAGGGCTGCTACAGCTCCCCACAGATGTTCAGCACCTCCAGCCACCGACCGAGACCAGGACCCCGGACTCCAGCACACAGCAAGGTATGGCAGCAGCACAGCCAATCGTATCCCAGGCACTTCTGGCTTCCATGTTCCGATTGGCCAGGACTTCTCCCCATTTCTTTGCCACCTGGTGCTCTTTCTAGACTAAGCAAGGTACAGTTTTGAGTCAATTAATCTGTATTGCATCTGTATTACTGACAGAAATTCGCCCCCACCCACCCCCGCCTCCACTCTTTAAATACAGTTTCTCCACCCACATTCTCTCTTACTCTCCCATTTGCTACCTAACACCCCCCTGCAGTTGGCCACCTGTCCCACTCAGCACCCTATTATATTCCCTCTCCCACCACATCATTGCTCTCCCCTCTTCCCCCAAAGTGCTACCACTAAGGTGCTACCTTCACTTTGAGTGGAACTATTTGTCCCTTCTGCCTGGCTACTTGCCCTTACTTATTTCCATTCTCATCTGCCTCCCCCCTCCCCCTTTCTCTCAACCATGCCACCAACCGCCCCCAAATTCCCCTTTCCCTTCCTGCCAACCCCTGTAACAATCAATTACTCCACCAGCTTGGCAACTACTTATCTTCACTCCCAAGTCTGGGTCCACTCAGTCACATGTCCCAGACCCTTCATTTTCAACCCCTCACCCTCATGGATGCTACTTCAACTAATCGCCCCATGCCCAGCACCCCCAAAAAATCATTCTTTCCCATTACCAAGGCAACGCTCACTCACTTCCTGGTGCATACAACTGTCTGCACACTACCTAACATTCGCTCTCCTGCTCCTTGCAGCAGGTGGCCTACACCCAAACCCCAGCCCACTATCCACACCTTCCCTCTCACACTCAATGTGCCCCCTTCCTAGCCTGTTGCCCACCTCACTCCCCACAGGAAGTCCTCTCCCTCATGGCCTGCGTCTTCTGCATCTAAATATAAGAAGCCTTGCCCACAAACTTGATTCTCTCCAAGTACTCACTGCCCACTATACCCCAAACATCATCACCCTTTCTGAAACGTGGCTCAATAAAAACATCACTGACCCTTCGGTCACCATCCCAGGCTATGCTATGGCCTGTCAGAACAGGGCCACCAGAGGTAGCGAAGTGTCCATTTATATAAACTCGGACTTGCACTACTCGATTATCCTAGCCAAGGCTGAACTTAAAGCCTATGAGCTTCTACTGACACAACTATCCCTCCCTTTCTCACTGCCAATCTACGTTGCAGGTATATACTGCAGACCAGGCACACCTGTCTCAGCTGTCACCGACCTCCTTGTGCAAATCTCCTCCCTTACCCTTACAGGTGAGTTATACATAATGGGGGATTTTAATCACTATTGGCTATCACCAGCCCTCAATAAAGCCCGGACCGATGTAACTGGGCTAAATCTCTCACAAATCATCACTGAGCCCACCCACTTAAACCCCAAATCAGGCAACCACTCTCTTCTAGACTGGGCCCTGACCACCCTCCCTCACCAGATCATCAAGTCTGGACTACTTCCAGATTCCCTGAGTGACCACCATTTTTCCTACATAGACCGTAAAATCCACCTCCCCAAAACATCCCCTAAGTTCCTGGTCCAACGGTCCTACAAATCACTCAACCTTGCTCCCTTGCTAGATGACCTGGCCCTAGCAAACTGGGCCCCAACCACTACTATCTTCTCCACTGATGATGCCCTCCTTCACTTCAAAAGCACATTCCTCAACGTCTGGGACACTCATGCCCCATGGCTTTGCTCAAGAGTACTGTGCAACCACCTGCCTTGGATCACCTCTGAACTCATAGCATGTCAAATTGCCTGGGACCAAGCCTGGAGAGCTCATAAATCCTCACGCCACCAGCAAGACCTCTCCACATACCGGATGCTTGGTAACAAGTGTACCAGAGCAACTCGACTGGCCAAAGCTGAGTATTTCAACACCTCCCTTCAGACAAACTTAAATAATCCCACAAAATTCTGGAAGGTCATTCACTTCCTCTTCACTCCACCAACCACAACTCCCACTCCACTCCTAAACATCAACAACTCCCTTCTCTCGGAACCATGTACGGTTGCTGCTGAGTTCAACACATATTTCTCTACATGTGCTGCTTCTCTCCTCTCCTTTATTCCCTGCCCACCCCTGCTCCATACGCACCCACTGCAGGACTAAAGAAGCCCCATGTGTCTTGTACCTTCTCCTTCAATAAATATCTCACCAGCAGATGCACTAGATGCCTTGCAATCCCTCAACCCATCAAAAGGCATATCCCCCGACGGTCTGGACCCCAAACTCTGCCCCTGCCATAGCTGCCCCATTTGCCAGCCTACTAAATCAGCCCTTCCCTGTTGCAGCAGTCCCCCAGGCATGGGGGACTGCTGCAACATAGTCATAGTCACCCCCCCTCCCTAAAGGTAGCACCCCTACCTCCATGTCTAACTACCGCCCTATCTCTCTCCTCCCGGCTCTTGCAAAACTGCAAGAGCACCTTGTGCTCACACAGCTTACCTCCTTTTTCTCTGACTCAAACTTCTTCATGCCGTTCCAGTCTGGGTTCAGGAAGGATCACTTCACTGCATCCTCTCTGACTAGGCTCACTGACACTATACTCTCTGGTATGGACAGAGGGCAGATCACCTCTGCCATCTTCATCGACCTAGCTAAAGCATTTGACACTGTCTCACATACCTTACTTCTTTCCTGCCTCTCTGAATCTGGGCTCTCCATTGCTGCCACCAACTGGTTCAGTTCCTACCTCACTAGCAGAACACAATCTGTAAGAACCTTCTCAGGGGTCAGTGCTCAGACCCATTCTGTTCTTCATTTTTCTAAATGACTTGCCACTCATCTACTCTACTTCCTCGCTCCACATGTATGCAGATGACACCGTACTTTTCTCTTCAGGCACCTCCACAGAAGCGGTAGCTGCTAATCTCCAAGCTGATTTCAACAAAATTCAACACTGGTTCAGCACACACAAGCTCTCCCTCAAAGCTAAAAAAACTGTCACCATGACCTTCAGCACATGACAACGCCTGTCCAGGTTCCCCTCCCTCCCAATCTTCCATACCCTGGATGGGCAAATACATGAGGATGTCACCTCTTTTCGATACTTAGGGGTTTGGCTCAACTGGCATCTAACCTTTGCTGACCACATCAATGCTATCATAAAAAAAATTGTGCCCCGAGTTAGGTGCCCTGTTCAGAAACCGTAATAGCCTCCCTCTTACTGTGTGCCATGAACTAGTCCAGAAGATGAGACTTGCCTCCTTCGACTACTGCAACATAGTATAGAGTGCCACCCCAAAGTCCACCTTATCTAAGCTAGATACCCTTTTCAATGCCTTCTGCGACTTTGCTCTTGATGCCCCTCCCCTCACCTATCACTGCGATCTCTACCGGTCCCTGGCATTTCCATCCCTCGAAAACCGATGCATTATGTACTGCACTAAATTTGTCTCTAAATTCTGGCTAGGTGTCCTCCCTCCTTATCTTTCCACCATGCTCTCATCTGCTCCCATCCCCACTCTTGCTCTTAGATCCCTAGACTCCCGCCAACTAGTAATCCCTCAGTGGAGGACCACTGTTGGCCAGGCAGCCTTCTCTCACCACCTCCCTAAGCTCTGGAATGAGCTGCCTCTGCAAATCCACCACTCTTCCTCTGCCAGCTCTCTCTCCACTGCCCTGAAAAATTACTTCATGGTAAATTGCTCCTGCACCTGACTCTGCCAGGCACTGCCCCACTCCCCCCCCATGCCTGACCAGCGGCACATAGCAAATGCTATGAAGCTGGCTTATTTGGCTCAACTGATGCACTTTTGAACCCACACACTTAATGTTATTGCTAGCTGCTTCTTGTGAGTCTACGTCTGCAATTATTCAACTCATGAAATCTCTACTATAGCATATTTATATATGTATACTAAGTGTTTTATGTGCCTATCTGTAACCTAGTTGTTCCACGGTCTCATCTGTAACTCACACAAAGTGTAGATAAGTGTATTTTACTGTTACATGTTACTCAATTTGATAACCTGAGTGTTATCCTTCTCATGTTCCCACTCTTCCCAAGTCATACTGGGAGACGAGCAGCTTGTTGCTCAGTGTGCCTTTCCTGGTGAAACAATTTCAATAAATAAATAAATAAATATAAGCCACCACTGTCTCAAAACATTATACCTGTCTGACGTGTGTATTGTTCCTGGCAGAACGGTAGGTTCAGTAGCACACATGCCAAGCTACCTGTTTCAAAAACTTACTCCTGCCTAATATGTCTATTGTTGCTGGCAGAATAGTACAGTAGGTTCAGCAGCCTACATTTTTTCCATAGATGTTTATAAAATTGTCAGTAAAAATAATAATACATAAAACATAAAATGCATACTAGAACACACACATATCTGCTCAAAAAGAGAAGCAATAGAAAAAGAATACATAATTCAGAATCAACAGAAATACTGTATATGAACAGCACAGAAAATACCATAAAGATAAAACTTCATAACTATAAATAAAACTGTTCTAATACTAAGAAAAAGAAAGAATTGTAATTTTGTTTTTTAAAATACCCTCTAAATGGTAAATCTTGAATAAAACCATAAACCATAAAAGGGAAGTGCTTCTCAGTTAAAAGAAGGAAAAGAATAAAAACAGAATAATATAATAAGAAGTTGAAAGATATATTGTATAGCAGGTATATTGTCAGATAGTGCAATGACACACAATTTTGTTGGCTGTGTGTGTACGTATCCCTGAATTATACTGACTGAGCCTGTTACATTCGACTAGGGCAGGAGACAGGTCATTGAACCACTTGGGTCCATGATAAGAAAGGGATCTCTGTGCAAGAGTGTTGCACTTAAAGGGTACTAGAAGCCCTCCCTTAGTTGCACTTCTAGTGCTGATAGTGAGTTGAACAGTTTCAAAGAGGACAGAGGTAGACTCAGGCGTGAGCTCCAGCACTGATTTTTTTGCCAGCAAGCAGGCCTGGTATTATACCCTGAGATGGAGAGGGAGCCAACCAGTCTCACTGTACAGAGCACATGTGTGCGTCAGGTGGTGAGAGCCCAGGACCAGGTGACAAGCCTTGTTAAGAAGGGGTTCGATCGTCTTTAGCGCGGTGTCAGAGCCAGACCCATAGATCATTAGTCTGTAGTCCATGGTGGACAGGACTGTGCTACATGTGACAAGTTTTAGGGTGTCATAGATGGTCAGTGGTGATCAGCCTAGCAGGTGAGGGTGTCATCCAGATGAACGCCTAAATATTTAACCATGACTACTTGTTCAAATGCATCACCTTTGTGGCTCAGTATCCTCAGGGGGCCACATCTCTTCTTCTTCTGGGGTGTAGAGAAGAGCATGCTTTTAGTCTTTTTTATAGTTAAGCAATAGTTTGTTAGGAGAGAATCATGATTCCAGTCTTTGAACGTTGTTGTGCAGTTCAGAAGTGATTGATGTTAATTCTTTGCCAGGGGACAAAATGATAGCATCATCCACATAGAGCACAATGTGTGCTGGGCAGGCAGAAGGTAGAGTGTTAATGAAGCAGCTGAAGAGGAATAGGCCTAGGATTGACCCTTGCGGGACTTTTAGGCTCACCTCCCAAGGCTCAGAGAGGATACTGCTGATTCTTACACATTGTGTCTTATGAGATAGGTAACTGTTGAACCAGACAACAGTGTCAGTGGACAATCCTATGAATAGGAGACTCTGTTGGAGCAGTTGGTGGTTAACAGTGTCAAATGCCTTAGTGAGGTCTATAAAGACAGACACCACTGCCAGCCCTTTGTCCAAGGCATCATATCGCTGGGTTCTGTATTCGACCAAGGTGGTAAGAGTGGAATGGTATTTCCACAATCCATGCTGTTGTTTGCAGAGTAAATTTATTTTTCAAGGTACTCAGTAAGTTGGTCAGAGACCACCATTTGAAGGGCTTTGGAAAGGGGGGGTTAATATCAAGATGGGCCGAAAGTTTAACAGATTAGTTCTGTCACCAGATTTAAATACTGGGGTAATGAGTGCTGCCTTGCAACTGTTGGGGAACACACCTGATCTTAGGGAGGCATTGAAGACCTTGGTGAGCAGACCTGCAAGTTCATTTAATGTAAGGGTGGCCATCTTTATGTCGATTTGGTTACTTCCCATTGTAGTCTGCCCTAGTACTTGCTTGATGTACTTTATAGTCTCAGTTCTAGTTATTAACCTGAAGTAAAATGGCAGTATGCTGTTGGTGGGTGTGGAGGGTGAGTTCCAGTGGGGGAGCTGGTCAGGTGGCGTAGGTTGAGGTAGTCATTAGGTGGCACATTGCTTAGATCAGCGAAGGCTACGTTGAATGCATTTGCAATATCCCTTGGATCCGGCAGTGCTTCAGAAGTGGTTACAATGAGGTCAGAAGGTGCCCTGGAGGCTCTTCTCATAAGAGGTTTCACTGAGTCCCAAAACTCTCTTCCTTGACCCCAGCTCCTGCCTAGTAGATCATTGTAGTAAGAGGCTTTGGCAAACTGGATGAGGTTCATGCAGCTATTTCTGGCTGCCTTGTAGGCTAAGAAGTCAGTCTGTTTCCCAGTTGTCTTGGCCATCTGCCATAGGTTGTCTCTAAAACACATATGGTCAATAAGTGAGCCTGATAGCCATGGGTTAACAGACCCTCTTACTTTCTTGGTTTTGTATGTGGTGAAGACATTGCAGGCTTTGTTGAAGGCATCGCAGAAGTAATCAAGAGCTTAATTCCCTCCCATAGCTCTGTCCAGCAGGGACCAGTCGGCCTCCTTTAGGAACTGTCTGAAGATTTCTGGTTGCCCAGTTCTCAGGGATCGATTTCTGGAGACCTGGGGCTTGCACATGATGAACCTATTTCTCCAGGTACATAATACTGGGTAATGATCACTGAAGGAGTCAGGTAAGAGTGATACCTCAGTGATGTGTTCTGGCTGGTGGTAAGTAGCCAGTCGATGAGGGAGCAGGTGTCACTATGGTACTTTTGTCTAGTAGCTTGAGTTACCAACTGGGTTAGATAGAAGCCTGCTATTTAGTCTCTAACTGCAATTGCATCATGAGAATGTCGGTTAATGCTGAAGTCTCCAACAATAACTTGTTCCCAGTATTGTTTGTGCTGCTCTTGATTATTTATAAACTGTTCAAAGCAAGTGGAGTGCATAACAGGGGGTATGTATAATGTGGAGAGCAGTAGTACTTTTTTCTGCTGATCTATGGTGAGTTTTGATGTTAGAATGTGTGCCTGCTTGGTGCAAAGGCTACTAGGTATTATTTGTCCTTTAATATAATACCTGAGGTAGACCATGCAGCCACTCACCCCCGTTTGACAATCGGTCCTGATGAAACATATTACAGCCGTCCAGGGCTACAGCCTCATCTGCAACCTTTGGGGATAGCCAGGTTTCCGTGAGTGTGATGACATCATGTTTAAGCTGTTCCACCCAGGCCTGGAATTGTGGGAGTTTGGAGAGGAGGCTTCCTATGTTCAGTGAGGCAGTGACAGTACTGTAATGGAGTAACAGACTGTTCTAGGGTAGATAACTAGGCTGTAGGGGGGGGCTGCAGTCATGTGAGCATGCATTCAGTCACTCACTCATTTACACATTCATTGCCATTAGCTGAAAATCAGTCCTCTGGCAAGTACACCCATTAACAGGTACTGTAAGACAATACATTGCAATCACCAGTAGTTAAGCTGACTAAGCTGTTGGTGGAAGACGAGTCTTGCATTCATTTTGTAATGTTAATTTTATTAATGTGCAAGGAAATAACAGGAAACTTCAGTCTTTCTTGCTACTCTGCTCTCTCTATTCTCCGTTTTGTCCAAACTACTAAACATCCTGTGGCTCACTCTACACAAAAAGAAAAAGAAACAACCAAAGATAGGATGTCATCTACTGAATACAGCAGGGCTGCCCAACGCGTGGCTTATGAGTAACATGTGGCTCACTAAGGCATTTTATGTGGCTCAAGGAAACAAGCATTTGTCAATGCTGAATGTTTGCTTGCTGGCATTGGCATTGGTAGTGTAGAAGTTACAGAGCTGTGTAATAGGAATGGCAGTGAAGTATTGAACTGAAGCCAACCCCACCATCACCCTGCAGAGAGTGACAGGCATTGGGGTGTGCCTTTGGGTCATCAGGCATAACGGCCACACCATTTCGCTACACCCTACCCTGCGGACACTGACAAGTGTCGCGGTGTGCCTTGGGATCTTTGGCCCTTATGCGCCCCCCATTCTATCAGGAAATATGGTGAGATGGGTACGGTATAAGAGAATGGGGTGAACGTTGGGGCTGAAGAGTCCAAGGCATACCTCGATGTCTCTCACTGGCTGCAGGGTGTAGAATGGTATGATCATTACAGGCAAGAATCCCAAGTAACACCCCGATGCCTGTCATTCTCTACAGGGTGGGGCGTTATGGTTGGAAACCCTAACACCTCAGGCATTCATTGGTATTTTCACTCCAAATTTTCAACATGGTTTTTTTGAGACCCCCACCTCATGAACAGTGGCAATATCAGTTTGTTAGCCGAAAGCTGCTTATGCACAGCGACTATAGCATTTAGCACCACAGGTGCAAAAACATATTCCCAACAGGATGTGAAAAATGACAGCTGTACTGTACATGGGGAGGTGTAAAAAATGGCAATGTTGCACATCTGCTATAAAAATATTAAAAAAACTGGTGAAGTCACGAGCGTGCATAGAAACTGTGCAACGCACACCCATAATGTAATTAGTTTGGGAATTTTTTACAACAGATTGTCAACACAGGCATTTTGGGACCTCCGATCATGAACAGTGTCATTATGATTTTCTTTATCTGTCCCGAACAATGATTTCCACAGCGACTATCGACCTCTGCGCTGAAAGTGTGAAAACACATTTCGCCATGTTGTGAAAAAATGACAGCTGTACTGTTCATAAGGAAGTGTAGAAAATGCCACTGGTGAAAATCTGGACTGAAAATATTACAAAGTCATGAACTTATGAGGGTGCGTGGAAACTGCCAATGCTTACTCGTAATACAGTCATTTTATGGAGTTTTGTCACCAGATTTTCAACATAGCCATTTTAAGACCTCTGCTCATGAACAGTGTAACTGTGATTTTCTTAATCTGTCCTAAACATTGCTTTCACACACCAACTGCACCATTGTGCGCTACATGTGTGGAAACACATTTTGGGCAAGATGTGAAAAATGACAGCTGTACTGCTCATAAGGAAGTGTAATAAAATAGCAATGTTGAAAATCTGGAGTGAAAATATTGAAAATTCGCAAACTTACAAGCGTGTGTAGGAACTGCGCAACACACGCTCGTAAAACAGTCATTTTAAGGAATTTTTCCACCAAATTTTCAACATAGGTTTTTTGAGAGTCCACCTTATGAACAGTGGTAGTGTCATTTTGTTACTTGGTCCCGAAAGGTGATTTCATGCAGTGACTGCGAAATCACCCTTCAGGCCTGATTAACGCCATGACAGTGACAGCATTCATGAGAAGGGGTCCCCAAAACCCCATGTTCAAAATTTGGTGCAAAAATTCCAAAAAATGCCTGAGATATGCAGCAAAGTTGAAAAAACCCTATCTATCCCAGTATACAGCTTACAGGCATTTCCTCAGGGTTGGCTTTGAAGAGTGCAGACGTGTTCCCGTCCGCCAAAGATCGTCGTGCCGGAGGTAAGTATGAGGTGGGGGGTGTGGGGAGGCAGGGTGTGCAGTGGGTGGGCGTGGGTGGGGCAGAGACAGCGAGGGACAGTTTTTGTGTTTCAGGTTTTTTTTTTAAACAAGGACGCGATGCAGGACGTTTGCCCACGTTGGTGGGCTCCAAGCGTGGCACAAGGATGGCTGTTTGGGGGTGTGTGGAAGTTTGCCATGCTGGGGTGGGCTCCCAGCATGGTACAAGGATGGCTGTTTGGGGGGGGCATGGAGCCGACGGGGGATTGGGCACCCCCGTCGGTGATAGCATCGGTTGCCACGCTGGGGTGGGCTTCCAGTGTGACACCCTGTACTCTCTGGGGGAACAGTGGAGCCGATGGGGTATTGGGCATCCTCGTCAGCTATATGATGTGTAGCCATGCTGGGGTGGGCACCCAGCGTGGCATGTGGAACTCTGTTGGGGCGCAGCACAGCACAGCCGGGGGATTGGGCACCCTGTCAGCTATACAGAGTGTGCATGGGGCGAGCACGCGTATGCACGCGTGTGTGTGTGTGTGGGGAGCACGCATGAGCAGGCGATATCTTATCGCTGCTCACTGAAACGTAGCTCCCCCTTTCAACTGTACTCCACTGCATTTTCGACTGCTGTCATAGACAGCACCAGCAGCCATTGGAGAACTGCGGCCACGCATGCAAACACACTGACTGAATTGGAAGAGGGCTGCCACATCTCCGAAAACTCGGATGATGGCACTATGTTTCTTGCACATGCGTACAAGCAAACATAAAAATAAAGATTTTGTGCCTTAGTTGTGCTTGTCCCTTTAAATGTGTCGTTTTGCACTCACAATGTAATTTCTCCTCTGAATTCTGCCACTTAATTTAACTTGTTTGTCTTGTCTCCATGATTCTGTGACCGCTGTCCAAGTGCTAATGGTTTGTATTTAGCTGGAGTAGTTATCTGGACTTATTGGGAGGCAGTATAGCACAGTGGTTTAAGGCCCTGAGCTGCAAATGTGAAGACTTGGGTTTGAATCCCACAGCCCTCACTTGCATACTGTGTAACCCTGAGCTAGTCACTTAACTTCCCTGTGCTCCCAGGTTGCACCTGTAAACAAGCTTTCAGTTTAGTGTGTCTTATCTGGTTAAACAATTGGAAAAAAAATATAGCAAACCGCAGCCTTTCCTACTAGTGGACTGCAAATCACAGACGATTAGTGACTGATAGTTTTGGATTTGCAGTCTGATTGGTTGTCTCATTGTGTAATGGTGAAAAACAGAGAAAAAGGCTGCAGGTTTGTATTTGCTGTATTCTTTCACTTTTCCCTGAGATGGCCAGGAACAGCAAAGAAGCCCCTGAGAGATAATGAGTTGAACGCAGCTGCCAAGATGATTATATTGCCTCGCACATTGGATCAAAATCAGCTGAAAGGCAATATTGATCTCACTGCCATGTATAACCCCACAGCTCAGTAGTATGCCACAAAGACACGACTAACATTTTCATAACTGCCATCGCTCCACCGCTACAGCTGCTTGTGTCACTGGCCCTAAGGCACTTAGCAGAATTCCTTAAGTTGCTTCATGCTTGGTTGCTGAAATAAGAAGTAAGTATTAGCAATGTAGCTGAGCTCTTTTTGCTGGCTATTAAAGAGGTTTACAAGTGTCTGTGTGTGAATAGAGTTGTGGGGGTGGGAGATTATGGTCCTAGATAATGTTGAAGTTTTGCTGGCTATTAAAAATGGGGGATCGCAGTTAATGGAGTGGTTGCTGCTCACTTTCATGAAGAACTTTATCCTGTTATCAGCATAGTGTGATATAAGTTTAAAACGTTACTAGCATTTGTAGAACTTAAAAATGTAGCAAACTATGTTACAAAGCTTATTTATTAATTTATTTTCTTGCTAGACTTTTTGCTGTCTTGGCTTCCATTCACCCACCAAAAGAGAAACAAAGAATATGTTCCTACAACTTCAGAAGTGAATTGGAGGAGGAATATTTCTTCATAAATGTGAATGGAAAATGAGTTTGCCTAATTTGCCACACTAGCCCGTCTGTGGGCATAAAATACAATGTGGAGCGGCACTTTGAAACAACACACAAAAAATTTGATTCTGACTATCTCCAGCATAGCAAATTGAGAAAAACAAAAGTACAGGAGCTGAAAATTGCCCTGAGTGCTCAACAAGCTAGTTTCAGTGAGCCTGCAATAAAATCAAAAGCTGCCACAACTGCATCTTTCAAGATGGCAGAAATAATAGCTAACAAGCATTTGTCAATGCCAAATGTTGTCTTGCTGGCATTGACATTGGTAGCGCAGGAGTTAGAGAGATGCATAATAGGAATGGCAGTGAAGTATTGAACTGATGCCAACCCCAGCCCCAACCCTACAGAGACTGACAGGTGTTGGGGTGTGCCGTTGGGTTGTCGGTCATAACACTCACACCATTTCACCTCACCCTACCCTGCAGACACTGACAAGCGTCGCAGTGTGCCTTGGGGTCTTTGGGACTTAATGCTCACCTCATTCCATAAGGAAATATGCTGAGATGGGTGCAGTATAGGAGAATGGGGTGAACTTTGGGGCTAAAGACTTCAAGGCACACCTCGATGCCTGTCACTGGCTGCAGGGTGGGGGTGGAGGTGGAATGGCATGAGCATTGAAGCCAACGATCCCAAGTCACACCCCTGGCACCTATCAGTCTTCACAGGGTTAGGCGTTACAGTTGGAAACCCTAATGCCCCAGGTGTTTGTTGGTATTTTCACTTCAAATTTTCAACATGGATTTTTTTGTGACCCCACCTCATGAACAGTGGCACAATCAGTTCATTAGCTGAAAGCTGATTTTGTACAGCGACTGTGCCATTTGGTGCCACAGGTGCGAAAATACATTTCAGGCAGGATGTGAAAAATGACAGCTGTACTGTTCATGAGGAGTTGTATAAAAATTACATTGTTAAAAATCTGATGTGAAATTATAAAAAATTGGTGAAGTCATGAGGTGAAACAGCGTAACGCATGCCCATAACTCAATTATTTTGGGGATTTCCTTAACCACATTTTCAACATTGGCATTTTGAGACCTCCCCTCATAAACAGTGGCACTGTGATTTTGTTAATCTGTCGCAAAAGTTGATTTCCCACAACAACTGTGTCATTGTGCACCTCAGGTGCGAAAACACATTTCAGGCAGGATGTGAAAAATGACAGCTATACTGTTCATAAGGAGGTATGAAAAAAATGTCAATGTTGAAAATCTGGAGTGAAAATATTAAAAATTATCAAAGTTACGAGTGTGTGTGGATACTGCACAATGCACACTCATGACGCAGTCATTTTTTGGAATTATTTCACCAAATTTGCAACATGGGGTTTTTGGGGCCCAACATCAAGAACAAGTGCGCTGTTTCATTAATCAGTCCCAAAAGGTGATTCCGTGCAGCGACCTCGAACACCTTTCAGGACTGAGTAACGAGATGACAGTGCATATATTGATGAGGTGGGGACCCAAGAACGCAATGTTGACAATCTGGTACCAAAATTTAAAAAAAAATGGCTGAGATATACACTTAAGTTGAAACCCCTCGTTGCCTGCCATTATAAAGCTTACCACATTTTTGTTCAGTTTCCGGTCGGCTTTTGAATGGTTCAGATGTGTTCTCGCTTCACAGAAGATTGCAGCACTAGCCCTCCAGAGGTAGGTCTGGGGTGTGGGGGGTGCGGGGAGGTTGGGAGTGCAGAGGGTGGGTATTAGTTGGGGAGGGGGCCTGGTGGAACTACGAGGAACCGTTTAATTTTTACAGTTAAAAAAAATGGACTTTGGTAGGTGGTTTTCTTTATTTACAAGTAAGAAAATGATTCTGGGCACACTGGGGTGGTCTCTCAGTGTGCCACGAGTTTGGGGGGTGGCATAATGCCAATGGGGATTGAGTACCTCCGTTGCCAAAGAAAGGTGTGTGTGTGTGTGTGGAGGGGGGGACATGATGCAGACAGGGATTGCGCACCCCTGCCGGCAAACAAATTGAACTGGGGGGGACATGCCAACATGGGGATTGGGCATCCCAGATGTCGACTTTGTGGGGATTGTGTGGAGGATGGCAGGAGTTGCCATATTTATTGGAATGTTTCACCAGGAAAGGCATATAATGGAGCCTTGTCATCTGACGCTCCAATGAGGAAACTGCACCTCATTGGAGTGGCAGATTTCTTTCAAGATTTTGGCTCTCTTTGAAGTTTCACATCATTGCTAGCATGCTCACTAATTGGTGGCTGAGGGATGCACCCACTAAAGCGTTCCCTGCATTCACCAACACTGACACAACTCTGAATGTGCTACTACTGCAAGATGTTGCTTGCACACTCGCAAGATGACATAAAAGGAAAACAATGAGCCGGCCCGGTGGTGCTGAGAGTTGAGGTGCTGGATGTCACACCTCGCACCACGCCAGTGACCTGGGTTCGGGAACAGACTTGGGTCACTGGCGGTCGGCTGGGGAGGGAGAAAATTGAGTGTCCGTTGGACGGCTCACCTCTTCCAGGGTGGGTAGAAGGTATCATGCCACACTTCAACAGCCCCCAGTGAAAACTGGGGGCACTGCAGTCAGCAACGCTGCAAGAGGGGTGCAATGGTGGCGGGCATCAGCACGTGAGGTGTGCAGACACCACTGCATGACAGCGCTCTGGGGAACAAAGCCAGAAACCCCCCTGCCTTCTGGATAGGAGACAGTGCCCTGCAGGGCGGCCACCTCCACATGCCCAAGGTTGGGCTTGATCCTTTGACTCTCCCATTCCCTTCTGGTTGCCCTGGCCCACTAGTGGTGGTGTTTCTGGGTTGGCAGACCGCATAGCCAGGGGGAGTGTCTGTCTCCGATTTCCTGGAGGAGCAAAGCTTCAGACAGGGCAGTACAGAGGTGGTAGCGAGTGAAGGACACTTGAGAGAGTTTCAGTAAGTGGGGTGCAAAAATAAAGTCTACAAAAAAGAAAGAAAACAACATTTAAAGATGGGGAACAAGTGAAGGAGTGTTTACTAGCAGCTGGAAACACCTTGTTTGCTGAATATAAAAAATCCGAGAATATAAATGCCCTGAAAGATGTCCAGCTTTCTAGAAACACTGTTGCAAGAAGAATTGAAGCAACATCACATGATGTGAAGAGGTGCTTAAAAAGGGATCTGGAAGCTTGAAAGTGCATCAGTTTCCAACTGGATGAATCTACAGATGTTACTGATAATGCACAATTAATAGTGTTTGTCCAAATGTGGTTCCAGAACTTTACATGCAAAGAGGAACTTCTGAAAATAATTCAGCTAAAAGGGAAGACTCGAAGACATTTTCCAACAGTTCTAGAGTTGCTTAGAATCAATGGCGGTGCCACTGCATAAACTGGTATCAATTACAGCTGATGGTGTCCCTTCAATGCTTGGAGCTAATGTTGGTTTTCTAGCCCTGTGCAGGAAAGATCCTTGCTTTCAAGGTTGCTGACTTATTGCATAATTCACCAGCAATCTTTGTGTACAAAAGTAATTGATTGTCAGCATGTCATGAGTGTGGTTTTCAAGATAGTAAACTCCATCCGTGCCAGACCACTACAGCACAGGCAGTTTAAAATGCTATGGGATGAACTTGATGCACAGTACAGCTGCCTAGTCTTGCACACAGAGGTATGGTGGCTCAGCAAAGGAAAAGTGTTGAAAAGATTCCAAGATTTGCTTCCTGAATTATGTCAGTTTTGGGAATCAGGAGGTGACAATTATGAAGAACTCAATGATCATCAATTGTTGAATGATTTGGCATTCATAACAGATTTGATAGCAAAACTTAATGACCTTAATCTTGAACTGCAAGGGGAAGACAAACCAGTGATTCAAATAATTGGCTTGGTAAGTGCCTTCCAAAGGTAGCTGCCTATATGGGTGAGTATTATTGAGCGGCTTAATATGAGTGACTCAATAATACCACTCCCATGTAGAGTGAATGGGGAAAAAAAGCTCTGAAGAAGACTAGAGAGTGTAGCCCTGAGAGATACACGCTACGCTCGCAAGACGGGGTAAGAGAACTAATTTGGCCAAGCCTGCCAAGCTGGCAGTGTGGTGAAGTAGCTTGAGCCACTGGTCCTGGAGCCTGTGGTGCCGGGTTCTGATCCTGGTGCAGGCAAGTGTTTTAATTCTAGAGGGAGTTTCTACTTTTTTCTAAGGCCACTCCCCCTGGAGTTGAGAATCCATATTTTGGGGGTGCAGGGGTACTGTTTTTAGAGGACTGTTGCTGTTTGTGGCAGTCTCCCTAATGGGAAGTTGCCTTTTCTCATGGGTGATTTTTTCATTTCTCTAATCAGTGGCGCGATAAGGGACTCGCCCTTATCACATAAAAACCCTTCCAAATTAAACTAGAGCTGTGGATGACAGTTCTATCAAGGGTCTTTTCTTCACTTCCCAAGCCTTGAAAAGAAAGTGCAAGAAGAAATCAACTTTGATCAAATTATGCATGCTGCTAATCTTAACAGAATAGTAAAGGATTTTGAGAGATTTTCAGACTTCAAACGTATAAAGCCAGTTGCCACTTTCATCACTAACCCATTCGTGGTTACTGACATAAACAAAACTGCCAATGAAATTTCAAATGTTTTCAAAGTAAATGCAGCCAACCTGGAATTAGAAATCATTGACTTGCAGGCAGATGTGCAACTAAAGGCAAGATCCTCTCTGCCACACTTCTGGTCATAAATGGATAAACTCAGATTTCCACTTCTGGGAGTCACGTGATGGCAGCTTGAAGAGCAGCAGCACTCACCCGCAGCTCTGCACCCTGCTGTTAATTTTTGGCAGTTAAACCCCTAAAACGAGCAGATAGACACCAATCAACAGCCTTCACAAGCTTCAGAGATACAGCTGACACCAGTAATAGTACTTGCAAACTTGCTAAGATGGACATTTATATGAGAAAAATGCCTCTGCGACACTCTCTGCCACTGATGCCAAAGAAGGACAAGGCTGCAAAGTGCCCGAAACAGCAAACGGCAGGCACAGCTAAACCTTCAATTTCAGCATCAGCCTTCTCGGAAGATAGGTTTCTGGAAATAATGCAGCCACTGCAGGAAAAAAGTTCATTAATTTTGGATGACCTACAACAAACTAAAACTTCAGTGCAGTCACTTTCAATTTGTGTGGGAGACTCAGAGGCCAAAATCATATCCCTGGAGAAAAAGCAAGGTAAAATGGATCAGTATGTCATTCAAATGGGCCGAAGGGTGAAGAAGCATGAAGACAAGCTAGAAGACTTAGAAGGTTGGAGCAGGAGGAATAACCTCCTGATCATTGGAGTGCCAGAAAAAGAAGAGGGCAATGTTCCAATACTTTTTCTACAGAAGCTGTGCGAGAAGATAGCTGGACCATCCCCGTATGGCACAACCTATATCATCGAGCGGGCTCATCAGGCCCTCTGCCCTCCTCCACCTCCCGGTTCCCCCCCCCAGCCCATCATCTTCAAGTTGCTGAATTTTCTTGATAAGCAGCATATTTTGGCCAAAATTAAAGCGCTCCAGGAGGTTCTCTGGGAGGGACGTAAAATCTGTATAATGCAGGATCTCCCACAATCTGTCTGGCTGAAATGGCAAGAACTGCACCCAACTGTCTCAAAACTCATAGCCACTGGGAAACCTTTCTGCACGAGATATCCAGTGGTTCTCCAAGTCAAATCAGGAGAACAGTGGTTCCCATTTGAGTTGCAAGAGCAAGCTGCTAAAGAACTTAAGACCCTGTTCCTGGATCTATTTAAATGAAGAGGTTTCAGGGGTGAGTGTTGGAACTATACTTTGAGACTGGCTATAGAATGCTGATTACAAGGCCCCACAAGTCACCAACTTCTTTCAGCTGAGAAGGGGACTCAATCTGCGGTAACTGTACTCTTGTTTGTCCCTGTAACCCTGTGAAAGTCCCTTTCATCTGGTTGTTTCAAGGGGAAATGGCAGTCCGACACTGAGTGTGGTTGAGAAACACTGGCAAGAACCCAGGACATAGTGAAATTTTGATCTTCTTTTCCTCTTCCTTGCTGTTTTGACTGTCGCTGGGTCGTCCTCATTAAGATGGTTAAAGTGGCTCTTGATGTAACATGGAGTCACCCCTGGCATTGTCAGAGGGCTGTTTTAAGTTCCAGGACATGTAGGGGCAGTTTAACTCCCTACTTCCTTTTAGTTATGAAGGTTTTTTTTTTCCACAGGTTAAGATTGGAGACTAACGCACTGTTTCTCCTGGTAACTATTTTTAGTGCTGTGAGGCAATGCAACATTTGGGACCTATTACTGATTGTACTGAGTGTTCCTGGAAACTACCACCTATATTTCAAATATATGGCTACATTTTTCATTATTGTGTGTTAACATAGATTCTGTCTCTTAAACAGCGGGGGAGGGGCTGGAACGGGGAGGATATGTAATGTGACGCAGGCTTGCGATACATCACCCACCAGGGAATGTTAAGTAGTGTGATTTAATAGAACTGGGGTTTAGTACAATAGTGTGTTTATAGCTAAGTAGTTAAAACTTTTAGTTGATTGTGGGTAACGGGGATTATGATTAGTGTACATAAGTTTCTGTTTTATTGGGATATTATGTTAAAGGGGAGGGAAGAGCCAAGTGTGTTCAGGACCAATATCACTGAGGTGGACAGCAGGGTTACTGTCACAGCTGTATACCTGTTATGAGTGGCCCTTATAATTTCATAAGTTGGAATGTGAAGGGTGCCCAAGACCGCTGTAAGAGACAAATTATACTGTGACACCTTCAACATTTGAAGGCAGGGATTGCTTTCCTTAAGACTCATCTCTGACGGAAGGATGTTAATTTGTTCTGCAGAACATGGGTAGGGCAGGTATATGGATCCAGGAAATCCACTAGTGGTGGAGGAGTGGCAATCCTAATTGATAAAAAGACTCCCTTTACCTTGGAAAAAGAGTTCTGGGATCCTGATGTGCAGTATGTCATACTTTATGGCTTGTTATAATCACAACAAGTAATATTAGGTGCTGCATATAGCCCAAACATCGATTCCCCCTATTTCTTTACATGGACGATAGGGTTGGTGGCTGCAAACCCCCCCAAACAGACTATTTTAGGGGGTGATTGGAATATCACTCCCCAACCCAACATAGACAGATCTGACTCCAGAGATGGGGACTGTCTCCTGAGCAAAGGGCTTTACATGAGCTCATGAAGAAAGTCAGTCTCATAGACGTATGCCGAGTTTTGAACCCTGAGGATCATCAATACACCTTTTCTTCCCCACACAAAATGTTCTCTAGAATTGACTTCCTCCTCATGAGCTCCTTTGTCCTCCCAGGAGTTTTTAATTCTAATATACACGTCAGGGTCATTTCTGACCATTCGTCAGTATCCCTACTACTACTTGTAGGACCCGGAGTTAAGAGAGATTCCCTGTGGTGGTTAAATACTCAGCTGCTACAGAGGCCTCATTTACTACAACAGATCAAAGACTTTGTCTTAAATTTCATAGAGATCAACAGGGGCTCAGTGATTAGAATAAATGTGGTTTGGGCGGCGTTAAAATGCACATTGCGGGGAGAATGTATTCCACTGGCTGCCACAACATGTCGACAGTCCAAGCAACTGTTGAACTCCTGCTTCGCTCAATTAGCCAACTATAGTGTGTACTTACCCAGCACTCCTCGGAAGACGACTGGGTCAAGCTGCATGGCTTGCAGGCCCAGTATCTCAACCTAATGTCACAGAAAGCCGAGCTCTCATTCAAACATACAAAACTTCAATATCTAGATGTAGGGGAAAGAGCTAGTAAGTTACTGGCCTTGCGGCTACAGCAAGTCGAAGCATCCAGATTCATTCCAGGTATTAAGCCAGACAAAGATAAGCCAGTGGTCACAGCCCCTAGAGTGATAGCAGAGATTTTAAGGCAATATTATCAAAATCTTTACTCAGAGGGCTTAGTTGAACGCCCCTCTGAATGGATATAACCAATTACCTTGGTTCAATAGCCCTTCCTAAATTTTCTCCTTCCCAGATTATCTCTTGATGGTCCCATTAACATCATGGAAGTGGTGAGTGCTGTGGAACAACTCCCACTGGATAAATCCCCGGGCCCCAATGGTTACCCAATAATCTCTAAGTCCTGCATAGCAGAATTAGCCCCACTACTGACAGAAGTTTACAACTTCTGGTTCGATAAGGGTCTCTCAGAACTAACCTTTCTTGGAGCCATAATTACTCTTATTCCTAAAAAAGGTAAGGACCCAAACTACCTAGAGAGTTATTGACCTATCTCGCTGACTAATACGGATGTTAAACTTCTTGCCAAAATATTGGCAAAGAACAAATTGGGTTTATGACTGGGAGATCCTCGGGTGACCACAGGCGTAAACTAATGCACCTCCTCTCGGCGTCCAGGGATTCAGAACATCCAATGGCTCTTGTGTCCTTGGATGCAGAGAAGGCTTTTGACAGAGTCTCATGGGACTTTCTTTTCACTGTCATGTCCCATTTTGGACTCCCTGGTGATTTTCTTAAATGGGTCAAATTATTATACTCTGCCCCCACAGCCCAAATTCAATGTAATGGTATTCTTTCCAAGTCCTTTAGACTTTACCAGGGTACTAGACAGGGCTGCCCCCTATCCCCCTCTTATTTAACATTTATTTGGAGCCTTTGATCAGGAAACTAATAACCTCCCCAACACTTTGGGGATTTCAGGTAGGGGAGCAGCGATACACCCTCTCGGCTTATGGAGATGATTTGCTCTTGCATTTAGAAAACCCCTGGGAGTGCATTCCAGCTCTTTCAGATGAAATTGATGCTTTATCCACAATTTTGCACTATAAGTTTAACCTCTCCAAAACCAAGGTTTTCCCCCTTAAACAACAGAGTATCTCGGAGAGATGCGGCTGAGTTTCCCCTCTCATGGGAACCCAACTCCCTTTTATACTTAGGAATCCACATGACTAGAGATTACCTCTATGATTAATGCCAACCTTTCAGATTTATTGATTACTCTTAGGATTGACCTGGACAGATGGGGAGTTCTCCGGTTGTTGCTCTGGGAGAAGATTAACACTATGAAGATGAATGTGCTGCCTGGTCTCCTGTACCTAATGGGAAATGCTGGGTTGCTTCCTACTCAAAAATGGTTCACCAAGCTACAGTCCATGCTTAATGCATTTATGTGGCAGGGTAAAGATGTTAGATGGTCATACCTTAAACTTTCTGCACCAAAATGGCAAGGTGGGCTTGCTGTCCCATCCTTTTTTTTTTCATACTATTGTGCCCATCACATTAGCAAGCTGGTGCATTGGTTGCAGGAGAAGCAGGCAGTTAGCTTGCAAAACTATACACCAATGTGGTTGGAAATTGAGAAATATTGGGCAACCAAATATAAATGTTCCCTTTCCTCTTTATTATATGCCACCCCCGTGCAATTCCCAAACCCCTAAGGCATACCCTTTTAGGAATGGTCTATTAAAGCACTACACCAGCTGCAAGTACATATTTCCCTCATGTGGCATACTTCTTTAGAGCAGCCAGTGCTGGGTAATCCTCATTTTAAGACTGGCCATAACCCTATCCCATCGTCCTATTGGCCCATCCTTGTTGGGAAGAAAGCTTCGGACTTATTTGTTGAAGGGGATATAATTTCTTTTCCCACATTTTGAGAAAGATTTATCATCCCAGAAAGAACCATCTTTAAATTCTGACAGCTCAAAGAAGCACTTGTCATCCATATGGGAAGAGTCCAGAATCCTTTGCCTGCTACTGTAGAATTATCTACAATCTTGCAATCGGCCAAGCAACCTCATGCGATCTCCATAGTTTACAAAAAGATACAATCCCTGAATCCCAACTTGCTCAGGGAGTCTGCTATTACTGGTCCCAGGAATTACCCTTAGGTATTGCAGTAGATTTCTGGAAGAAAATCTGGTTAAACTCTTATAAATTTATTAAACAAGATAGACTGTGACTCATGCAATTTAAAATCATGCACAACCTGTATTTTACACCAGCAAAGCTCCACAAACTGGGTAGACTGGCCTCCCCGACGTGTCCACCTTGTGAAGATAGTCTGGGTACTTTGTACCACATGTTGTGGACTTGCCCCAAAATACAGGTATTTTGGCAAGCAATCAGATGATCACTAGATCCATTCTGGGGCGTCAACCCATTATTCACTCCAGAAGTCTGTTTACTGAATTATTTTCCCCATGGCACCCTTAAAGTTAGGAAAACTCATGTGGCTATGATCGCTACCACAGCAAAATTAATAATGAGACATTGGAAGGACATCATATCCCCATCTGTCATGGAATGGCATAGGGAGACACTAATGGCACTCCAACTGGAGAAACATATGTTCAATGCGTAACAGGCATCAGACATATCAAAACAGATGGGGATCTTTAGATGCCCTGCTCTCTATCTGGAAACCCTAAGTACTTAATTCAAAGAGCTTCCTCCTCAAGTGCTCCAGGGGATAAGCCTGTGAACAACTCTTGGCTCAGGGTGGGTGCGGGAGAGAGATAATAGTGAGGGGTGGGTGGGGATGGAGGGGAGGTGACGAGGGGGAGTGCACCCCCCCGATTCTGGGTTTTTCCTGGTCTTTCACCTTTATTGTTATTGTTTAGAGCAATTATATTGTTTTAGACCAAAATACATTGTAAAATGGGGTGGCCACTCAGGTTACCCAATTGTTATCCATCTTGTGGAGTTCTTATGTTAAACTGGAAAACTCAATAACATTTATTGAATTAAAAAAAAAGATTTCCACTTCTGAAAGAGTTGTTTCTATGATTAAGTGTCTGTTTTCGCTCTACCTATCTGAGTGAGGTTGGATTTTCAACAATGAAAATACTGAAATCAAAGTTAAGGCCATGTCTGACAGGTGACCACCTCAATGAATGCATGTGAATGGCTGTGACACACCGCACACCGGACTACATAAAGTTGTCTGATAATATGCAGTGCCAGAGCTCCCACTATAGTAGAAATGAGTAAAAATTGAGGAATAAAGATTTTAAAATTAACGTTTTGTGTGAAAAAAATACTTAATAAAATCTGATTAATAAATAAATATTGTGTACTTCTGTTATTATTTTAACTGTAACCATTGCAAATGTGTGTAAGTATGTTTAATTATGGTAATTATGGGACATTGTGTGTGGCGCATGTGTGGATTGGCATGGGATGCATGTAGTTGTTGCTCTTGGCTTGCCTTGGAAATGAAAATGTTGCTCCCACCACCAATTCAATTCAATTGTTTATTGATCAACTGAGATGTAATAAAACTTCAAGGTTATTACAAAAAGACATTTTCTATAAAAACACATACACTGATAATCAGAAGTCTTCACACAAAAAGAACTTTTTTTCAATAAATAACATTATTGCATTACACCATAGATACATATAGGAAAATACATCAAGTTCAATTAAGGATTTTTTTTCCTTTGTAATAATTTTTTCCTTTTCATCAATGATGCAAAGAATGCAATTATTAGTTCAGCATCCTTTATTGTAAAAAGATGCAGACGGATAAATAGAATGTCATCATTTGTGTCAGTATAACATTCCAAAGTTTCCTTTAAGAATTTTATGTGAAGATCTAAATATAATGGGCATGCAGTAACTAAGTGTAGCAAATATGCTGTCACATTCTGATCACATTGACACATCAAAACTTTTGGTATAACATTTTTATCCCACAAATTTTGTTCAGATATGAATATTTAGAATTTATCAGGCCAAACCTAGCCCATGTTAAGGTTTTTATTTTGAATGGTTCTAAGGGGAACAGAAAATAGTTTTCCGTACCATGATCTATTTTGTTCATCCTAAACCAAGGTGCACATTTTGAGCCCTAATTGATTCCATATCCCTATCCTGTGACTGAGAAAATGATCTTTTCTTATAAGTTTCTTATGTTGTAAGGAAAGGTTGGACACCACTGGAATACAGTATTTAAAGTAAAGACAAGTGAGCACTTACATTATTCAGGCAAGTACTGTGAACATGTTCGAATCCAGCTTGCCAAAAGCCTCGGGCAATATATATATATATATATATTCCAATTGTTTAACCAGGAGAGACACATTAAGCTGAAAGCTTGTTTACAGGTGTGACCTGGGAGCACAGGGAAGTTAAGTGACTTGCTCAGGGTCACACAACATGCAAGTGCGGGCTGTGGGATTCAAACCAGGTCTGTAACTATTGAATAAATACACTGTAACTGCCCTGTAACTACTGTGTAGTTACATGTAACTGCAATGTTGTTGTTAACTAATTTCACATTTGCGTGTTGTGTAGTTACATAATTTCCATGCACGTGTAGTCACTTAACTTCCCTGTGCTCCCAGGTCACACCTGTAAACAAGCTTTCAGCTTAATGTGTCTCTCCTGGTCACAAAAGTGGGAGCAAGGCAGAAGCAGGAAACTACAGACCTGTTAGTTTAACCTCAGTGATAGGGAAAATGATGGAATCACTTCTGAAGGAAAGAATTGTCGAGTATCTAGAGGCCAGAGGTGCACAGGACCCAAGGCAGCATGGATTCACAGTGGGAAGGTCATGCCAGACGAATCTGATAGATTTCTTTGACTGGGTGACCAAAGTAGTAGATCAGGGAGGGGCTGTGAACATGGCCTACCTAGACTTTAGCAAGGCATTTGACACAGTCCCAAAGATTAATATACAAGTTAGCCAGCCTGGGAGTGGGTCCCAAGATGACAGCCTGGGTAAAGAATTGGCTGGAGAATAGGACATAGAGTAATAGTAAATGGAGTCCACTCTGAAGAAAGGGGTTACTAGTGGGGTACCGCAGGATTCAGTATTAGGACCGGTCCTCTTTAATGTCTTTATAAGTGACATTGCAGAGGGACTGGAAGGAAAAGTATGTCTCTTTGAAGATGACACAAAGATCTGCAACAGAGTTGATGCACAAGGTGGGGTAGAAAGGATGAGAAGGGATTTGGCAAGGTTAGAGGAATGGTCAAATGTATGGCAGCTAAGATTCAGTGCTAAGAAGTGCAAGGTAATGCACCTGGGAAACAAAAACCCAGGGGAAGAGTACACAATGGGGGGTGAGATACTAACAACAACAAAAATGGAAAGGACCTGGAGGTAGTCATATCAGATGACCTAAAGGTGGGCAAGCAATGTGAGAGGGCAGCAAGGAGGGCTGGGGGATACTGGGATGCATAGGGAGAGGCATCACCAGTAGAAAACAGGAAGTTATTATCCCTCTGTACAGACAGCTGGTCAGACCCCATCTGGAGTACTGTGTGCAGTTCTGGAGACCCAATCTCCTCAAAGACATAGACAGGATGGAAGCTGTCCAGAGGAGGGCAACTAAAATGGTGCAGGGTCTGCACCGGAAGACATATGAAGAGAGACTAAAGGAGCTTAATATGTATAGCCTCAAGGAAGAAGGGAGAGGGGACATGATAGAAACTTTCAAATACCTCAAGAGAATCAACAAAGTCCAAGAGGGTAGCATCTTCAAAAAATGAGGTGTGCAAGAACAAGGGGCACAATTTAAAGATAGAGGGGGCGCTCAGAGGTAATTTAAGGAAGTATTTTTCACAGAGAGGGTTGTAGATGCATGGAACGGCCTTCCGAGGAGGTTGTGGAGTCAAAAACAGTGGTGAATTCAAGCATGCATGGACAGTCAAAAGGCAATTCTAGGGGGTGGGGGTAGGAAGAAGTAGGCTGCTGGTTAACTAGGATCTGCAGCTTATCCATTAGGTAGGGAAATGGGCAGACTGGGTGGGCCAAGCGGTCCTTATCTGCCGTCAAATTCTATGTTTCTATGTTTCTCCCTTTTGGCACAAATTAAATCAATGCATTCTGACAAGTGTAACTACACATTTAATATCTACTGCAAAGTGTAACAGAAAATTTATTGTGCAACTAACACTGCATCTCATTTTGCATTGTCAGTAGTTCTTACACTCACAGCTACACATGTAATAACTATTCCACATTGTAGCAGCAAATGTATCATGTAACTACTATTTTGCTACTTTTAGCACTATCATTTCTGTTCTGACAAATGTAACTACATATGAACGCAGGTCTTATGCACTGTTTCAATAATCTACGTCTATCTAACTTTTATTTAAAAGGTAATCACACAGAAAAATTTAGAAGTGTAATCAGAATAACTCAGATATGATTGCAGGGTAACTTCAGCCTGCTACACTTAAATGCACTGAGTGGAAACTCTTTAGATGTTGTTCCATGTCTGTATTCCAGTTTTTCATGACCTTACAGGTTAATAAACATGCAGTCTAATACTGTGAATTGATATATAACTGTACACAAAAATATTTTGTTTGCATAATTACTAATTGACTTTGTAACAATAGTGTGGCTAAGAAATAATGGTATTGTTTTCACATTTAATGCCTAGGTAACATGTATTTGCAAGTGGGTACACCTACATTTACCAAATGTTGCTACTGTACCTGTGATGTATGTTCTCATTCAGAAATCAGTCCCTCATGAACTTACTGTTTACTAAATATGCAATCTAATATTGGACCCTATTCACATAGGTGGTAGGGAATGTGTCAAATGCACGTAGCCAGGCCCGGTGATCAACAGCAGCCATCCAGTCAGATGGACTGCACACCAGCAGACAGGATCCTGCTCTCTGTGTGGAGTGGGGAATTGTGGTATATGGTTGGCACTCCCAGTACTGCTGCTTTCCAGTAAGGGGACCTACTGATCTGCCCATTTACATCATCGTGCACCCAGTCCTCATGATATAGTCAGAGGGCTGGGGTAGCTTGTTGTGAAGGTTGGTGCCATGGCCACCACCCCATTCCGCTGATGGGAAGGACATGTAAAGGCTAAGGAAGTGCCTCTGTCTGTGTATCTGGCACAACCCACCATCACTCCACACAGCAGATTGGGGATAAATCATGGCATGTAGACATGCCCCAACCCCTACCATCCACCTGAGCAGCAGGGAGCGGTGTGGGTGCAGAAGAGGTGTGGGTCAATGCCACAAAAGCAGCACATTTCTTAGTAACTACTGCACTGCTACAAGCCAATAAGTAATTATGTAAATGATTGATTTTTATTGTATAAGTAAACAGTGTTGTTGTATACAAGTGGTGGCTCTGGGATTCATACTCAGGTCTCCGGGTTTCCAGGTCAGTGCTCTTAACCACTACACTATACTGCAGTAAGTTCATGAGGAAATGCTTTCTGAAGGATAATATGCATCTGTAACAAGTCTCACTACTACACTGTAACTACTGTTTAGCTAAACTGTAATGCACTACTATGTAGTTGTTAACTGGTTTCACAATGTGTGTTGTGTGCTTACCCATGTAAACCCATGCTATCTTGGATCCTGTGCCCCTATAGATTCCAGGTGTTGCACTATCCTTTCCTTAAGGAGTGCCTCCATAATCTTGCCCACTACTGAGGTAAGACTGACTGGTCTGTAATTCCCTGCCTCCTCCCTGCTACCACTCTTGTGGAGCGGGATCACATGAGCCCTTCTCCAGTCTTCTGGGACCTCTCCTGTGCTCAGACTCACTAAACAGTTCTGCTAATGGAGCTGCTAGTTCCACCCTTAGCTCCTTAAGTACCCTGGAATGTATGCCTTCAGGTCCCATTGCCTAGTCCACCCTGAGCTTTATTTATTTTTATTTATTTATTAAGCATCAGTTTACAACCTTTGAGCCAGAGGCTCGTTTACAAAGGTACCTTGTCACAGAGAGGACAATACAGTGAAAACAACTTGGTACAGAGAAACAGTGTACAGTTATTTTGAGGATACAGGAGGACAAATGAGATCAACAATTTACAACATACAGGATTGGTGAAGTTGACCCTTTCTTTTGTGAAGGGAGTAGTGCTCACCTCCCTCCCCCCTGTGTCCATGGTGCTGAGATGTGGGCCCTGCCCTACCTTCTCTTCAGTAAATCACCTTTAAAGCCCTGCATGGCCTATCCCCCATAGGCCTATCCAACTCCATTCGCCGTACTGCACCGACCCAGATCACGCGCAGCTCGTCAAGAGCTACCCTAGTTACTCCGAGAGCCAGGATCTCACAAGGTCAGAGGGCATTCCCCTACCGTGCGCCCCACTGGTATAACTCCCTCCCTGCCAGTGTCTCAAACTCTCTAACCTTAGCTTGCTTTAAGCCCAGGCTCAGAAACTTCCTGCTTAGCTCTCGCAAATGCAACTGCCGCTAGCCTAGTGTAAAAAAAGTATATATTATATATATATATATACTCTGTTTGACAATGCTCACTGAGCTGCCCCCTTCCTTTCCCTACTTATTCCTCCTCCCTATCTCCCTCCCTTCTACCCCACCAGCTCCCCGACCATAAGTTTTGCACCTTTTGTTATCTTTTGCTCGTTGGAGATTGTACTCTATTGTAACAAAATTGTAATTGAACTGTAACTTTTTGTTTGTAAGTACTGTGTCCCTTGTACTACTGTTCTGATGTCCTCTTTGTGACGAGGTACCTTTGTAAATGAGCCTCTGGCTCAAAGGTTTCTAAACTGATGTTTAACTAAATAAATAAATACTGAGCAAAAGTATCTATTTAGGATAGATGCTTTTACAGGATCCTCCTCCTCCTCCTCCTCCTCACATGCCCCCTTTTCTCCTTTGAGCTTAGCAATACCCCCTCTGGACCTTCTCCTTTCACTAAGGTATCTATAAAAAGTCTTGTCACCTTCTTTTACTGTTCGTGCTAGTGTTTCCTCAGTTTGGAACTTTGCCTGCCTTACTGCCTTCCTTGCTTCCCTTAGTGCAGTTTGGTATGCCTCCCTTTCTTCATCCCGCTGTGTTCCCTTATATTTCCTGAAGGCCAGCCTTTTGGCTCGACCTTTTCTGCTACTGTATTTGAGAACCAAAATGGTTTCCTTCTTTTGCACTTCCTTTTCTGTCTAACACAATGGGATGTTGCTTCAAGTATTGCATCCTTAATGCTTGCCCACTTTGTCTGCACCCCTTCCCCTGTGTTTTTTTTTTGCCAGAGCTAGCTTAACTCTGTTGGCCATCTTATCAAAGTCAGCTCCTCTGAAGTCCCATATTTTGCCTTGAATGGGATGATTTAGATGTAGTGGCCAAATTGAACCATACCATGTGATGATCACTGGCCCCCAGGTGACCTTCTACCTGAGAGAACTGTGATTCCTTCCTGTTGGTCAGTACTAGATCTAGGATAGCCCTGTCTCTTGTGGGTTGTTGTACCAGTTGTTTGAGGCCCTCCCTTGCAGGAATCCACCATGTGTTTAGTTCTGGCAGATGTTCCTGCTGGCATTGACCAATCTGTATCTGGCATGTTGAAGTCTTCCATTATCAGAACCTCCCTTTAGCTGTCATGTTTTATCTTCTAACAGTAATGTGTCTATGTCCTCCCCCTGGTCTGGGGGCCTGTAGACAACCCCAGTTCTTATGGCTTTCCCATTTCCTTTTTCCAGGGTGACCTACAGTTCTTCTGGCTCCTTATGAGTATTCTGAATTTCTGTAGCTTTGATATTTTCATTGACATACTGGGCCGCTCCATTCCCCTTTTAGCACCTCGGTCTCCTCTAAACAGTACATAGCCAGGTACTGAAGTCTCCCAAGTGTGGTTACTGGTAAACCATGTCTCACTAATTGCTACTATGTCCGGTTTAGCCTCTGACATTATTGCCTGCAGGTCTGGGATCTAATTTCCCAGGCTGTGAGCATTTGTGTACATGATTTTCCATTGGCCAGATTTCGGTGTGTTAGTTGTTGGGTGAGGTTTGGCATTTCTCCTGTGCATCATATGGGGAGACAGACCTTTTTTCTTACCTGGTGATGCAAATGAACTGCAAACATGCTGAATCCCTGTTTGACCACTAGCTGAGGGGGGGGTGTTCTTCCCATTCGAAGTATGGGATGCTGCACCCTCTCCCATTTGCTAGTTTAAATATTCTGCAAAGACATCAAACTTCTGCCCCAATGCACTGACTCCTCCTTAGTCAGATGCAGTCCATCAAATTTAAAGAACTTTCACTCCCAGAACTGTTGCCAGTTCCCTACAAATCTGTGTCCTTTTTCCTGGCACCAGCCCTTGAGCCACATGTTTTGCTCCCCTATCTCCCCTTCTTTGACCTTCTGTCCATCTGCCCCTCTCTCCCAGACTGGCAGGATCTCAGAGAAGGAGATGTCGGATGAAATGGATGATAGTTTGTCACCCAGCCTGGTCAGGTGTTCCTTGGTCTCCACAACTGACCGGCTGGCGAGATCTTTAGTCCCTATGTGTACCAGGACATCAATGTTTTCTCCTGCATTGTGAACAATTTTAGCAATGCGGTTAGTGTCTCTCCACGCTGATGTACCTGGCAGACATCTGACCATTACCCCTGGCTGGGGATGGGTATCAACTCCCTGAATCATGGAGTCTCCTATGATCAGAAGTTTTTGGGATTTCCTTTTTGCTTTTTTGTTTTGGTTCCTGATTTGGGTGAGTTTTGTTGTGCTAGCTCCTGTGCTGCAGTGTCCTGCTCTGCAGTGTCCTCTGCCCTTTTGTTTGATTTTGGAGATAGAGGCAGATACCTGTTTCTAGTGTTTATATGGTTTGTGGAGGTAATATGTTGGAGAGCACAGAGTGATGGGGCACCCGATTTGCCCCTTCTAACCACCTTCCAACCTCCTGGACCAACTACCCTCTGTAGTCAAGGTTCTTCTGTTGGGTGTTGGGGAAATGGCGTGTTGTTCTTATAATGCATTTCCTCTTGAATATGAAATATGAGGTGCTCAATCTCTGCCCATGCTGCCCGGAGCTGAGCCCTAAGATCTCCAATGGCCCATCGTGTAGGACAGTGTCCTAAATCCTGTAAGACTGTCCTTCTGAAAAGTGTTCCACAGTACCTGCAGTTAATGATATCTATTCCAGATAAGTTGCTGGGTTTATAACCTGGTCAGAGTAATTAGAAGGAAAACAAATGCAACTAATGGTTTGATTTTGTGTTTTGTTTTTGCATAACTTGTTATAACAAGTTAAATTACTAGTGCCCCTGTAAATTAGCTCACCTTGTGGATGCCCCACTGATCAGCCCCTTCCTGCTTTGCCACAGGAAATGTTATAACTGTGGTACCCTATAAAAGGAGTGTAGTGTGGTTGGGGATGGGGGTGGGTGGCTGGACCCTTCCCCTGCCAAAAAAGAACCACAGGTGAAAGAACAAGGAGGTAAGAGCAGAAACAGTCAATCAACAACAAATGCAGTAACCCTGAAAGCTTATCCTAATGTTAGATAACACTGTAAAACCTGTAAAGTGCCACCTGTAATAATTTCAGAGAAGATATGCCCTGTAAGAAACACTTTGCTACAGAGAAAAATAAAACAGTAACAGAAGATATACCTTGCAAAAGACAATTTGAATCAGAAGATTACAGCAGCAATCTGTTAGCACACACCTGTAGGCACACTTTGTAATAATGCAGAAGGTATACCAGCAACAACAATTTTGAATCAGAGAAAAATAAAACAATGAAATGTTAGCAACAAACAGTAGTAATCCCTGTGAGTACAAAATAAAAACAACAACATACAATAAATTTGCTTAGCCAAAAGAAGTCTTAATCATTTTCCCTTGCTCTGGTAAGGTTCTCTGCTCTGTCCTTTCAAGAAGTCTTAGAAGGAAAGAGCTGAGGTGAAGCTAGGTGCCTTGGGCAGCAAACCATATTATTATAATTTATATGGAGCCACTTGGAATACCGAGATAGCTCTGGAAGATAGCATAATAAATGTATAAATCATTTAGTTTGAGCCCTCTTTTTCCTATAGGTCTTGTTAGTTTATAGTAAGAATGCATCAGCTACTTTATTGATGGTTTCAACAGCATCTGTGACATCTTTGCACCACTTACGAAAAGGAAAATTCAGGGACATGTCAATGGCTGGATTAACGGGCACCTCCTCTCCCAAATGAAAGAAAGAAAGAGATTGCCTTTGGGAGAAAGCCAGGTCCACTTGTAGTGTGCATGACTACCAGTGCTACTGAGTGGCTAGAAACTACTGCACTAAACTCCCCCAGCTTGCTAAAGCTAACCACCACAAGGCTCAGTCAAGCAATTCCTGGGGTGATGGAAAGAGATTCTGGGATGTCATTAGAAGCATCCTTGAGAAGGGTGAAATGAAGCACCCTCAGCTGCTCAATTGCAACAACACCCTCACCACTGATCCACTACTTATAGCAGAAGCCAGTGGTGCCAGAACGGTTTGAAAAGTGTTAGGGCCAGGGACGTAAAGGTTAAATTTTCTGTTATTAAATATATTACCATGATAGCAAAAAGTGATAGGGCCACTTATGAAAGTGGTAGGGCCATGACCCAAGTGGCCCCCCCTGTTCTGGCACCTATGGTGGAAGCCTTCAACACAGCCTTCACTGACCTGACCTCAGTGCTACCACCAGACCCCCTGCTCCCTGATGCTATACATCCCACTAGCAAGCCACCCAAAAACACACAACTGGTCTTCCACTTTAAGATCATCACAGTAAAGAGACCCTGACGATGGCGACAAAAGTAATGGGAAAAAACAGAATGGGAAGTGATGGGATAGATATGAAACTCCTGTCCCTCATACTAGATGTTCTTATTATGCCAATTAATGAAACTATTCAGCAAGTTTCTGGCCCTAATCCAATTCCCTGATGTCTGGAAACAGGCCCCTGTCACACCTGGGCACACCTGTGCACAAACATGGAGACAGGACACTGACAACAAAGGACACTGACAACAAACTACAGACCAATTATCATCTTCTCCCCCCTATCTAAGGCACTGGAAAAGATAGTGCCAGGACAACTCACAGACTACCTCAACAAGTACCATCTGTTATGCCCTAACCACCATGGCTTCAGACAGAACCACAGTACCACCACTGCGCTGCTGAAGTTCATGGATTATGCACACAAATCTTTGGATGAAGACAAGCTGATGGGGTCCATATTCATTGACCTCACCAAAGCCTTCAACATTGTGAACCACTGTCTTCTATTAACACAACTGCAGAACCTGGGTGTGGCAGCCAATGCCTCATGTTGGTTCCAGGATTACCTGACACATAGAAGCCAATGTGTCAAAATTGGACAGTCTCCAGCTCCAGAGAAGTATCCTTAGAGGGTTCCCCAGGGGTTGATATTGGGACCCCTACTCTTCAGCCTTTTCTTAAGTGATCTCCCAACAGCATGTGACACCAAAATCAGCCTATACACAGACAATGCCATTTTCCTTAATAGTGACAAACTTTCATGCCCTCCAATCTGAGCTACAAAGCTCCTTTAACAAACTTGAAGACTGGTTCAGCAAGCATAAACTGCTGCTAAACTATAAAAAGACTAAGGCCATGCTTATATCCATCCCCGAGCACAAAAAAAGGCTCCCCACTCATCATCTCCAACAAAGTCTGTGAACCGCTGGAACAGGTGCACACTTTTAGGTACCTGGGGACCACGCTTGACAACACCCTCACTTTCACGCAACATTGACTCTGTGGTAAGAGCGGTAAACACCAAATTAGGTATCCTATATAGACACAGAAAATATCTCACACTGGAGGCCATTCGCCTCTCAGTCTCCAGCTCCATCCTATCAGCTATCGACTATGGGCTGGTGGTTTACAGGGCAGCAACAGAAACACCACTCAAGAGTCCAGACTGCATTCAATAAAGCATGCTGGCTCACCCTGGCTGCAGATCACCTCACGCATACCTGCTAACTGTGTGAACGTACTAATTGTCAGCCATTAAGGAACAGGATCATGTACCAAACCTGCCTCCTGGGAAAGAAGGCTCTACTGGGCAGAACCCCACCATGTGTAGCTAGCATCTCTGAGCTGTACTCCACCCTGCATATCACCAAAGGTAGAATGAAAGGGGCCTTGTCTACACCCTTCTAATGTACCTCACTTGGGCAACGTGCCTTCATCTACTGGGCCCCCCAGTGGCTCAATGAAATTTCTGCATCCATTATGGTCTCCAAAGCCTGGCTCAGTACAAGTCTGGCCTAAGACAGCACCTTAAATCAACTACAAAGTGTGACTGCTTCTGAAGGCTAGCCCCTCGACTCCATAGTTCATCCTGGTCTGTAATAAAGCACCTCTGCAGCTCCTCACCACACCATCCTGCTAGTGTTTACTCACTGTAGCAGACACCACTATTCCTCCAGCAAGGGCTCATTCACTTTTACATGCCTTGCCTTGAGAGTCCTTCCCAGCTCAATCACCATACGACGTCACACCCCAAATGTACCCTTAGCCAAGCACTTCTATGTTCCTGGTGCCCATCCCCTCTTTCACCCACCAACATCAGTTTATCCACACCTTAAACCGCATACCTCAACAAGGCCCCACTTTGAGGCTGCTCTCCCCACCCCTGTCTCTCCCACCACCCTCTCTATGTCACCTACTGTAGCTAAACCATCCCCACGAATACCTGTGATCATCATGATAGATTTTGCAAATATATAAACTTTATTCTGTGTCTTGTACCTTACTTCATCTAGAGAATTTCCAATGTAGTACTGTAACCTTTTTGTATGGTCAATGTATTGTGTACTGTAAATTGTCTTCTGTTATTTTCTATTTGATGTGGAACCTTTGTAAAAGAACTTGCACTCAGAGGTAATTTCTGAAAACCAAATAAATAAATGCATTGGTCTTGGAGTTCTGTATAGTTCTAAACCACTTTTTTGGAACGCAATTTGTTATCAACATGAGAAAATAAAGTATTTTAAATAGTATAGTCCTCTCAAAGACAGATAATGGGTTTAAATTTTCAATATGCCACTCAATGTTTTATATAAAAACATAACAGCACAAAGTTTTAGCTGTGATAATCTCTAAAAGAGTACACTTGTGTTTCGGAAATTTTTTTAATGTGCTGTGTGACATCTATCTGATGCAGCATGAGCCCAGCACATGTTCAGTGTTTTCATCCAATTAGCCGTTGCAGTAAATAAGAGGGTGCGTTTAGTCAATATTTTTATGAATATTTTAGGGTATCTGTCTGTAACTTGTCACTTTCATATTGTTCTATAGTTTCTCATTTTTAGTAGATATCTAGTTTTCTAACCTATAAATTAATTTCTTCCATTGTCAGTCAAAATCTGAGTATAAACAAACCCAAGAAAGTTCCTGGAGTCAAGGGGATGTGTGAAAGTTAGCTGTCCTGTGTAAAGCTCTGTTTTTATTTCCATTGCTCCCAGAACTGACACTGATGAATCTCTTCAGTTCAGTTGGTCTTAACTGTGCTCTAATCATATGGGCACTGGAATGGAGAGTAAATAACTCACCCTTATAGATCATCTGGACACTGAACTTTGCAAGATGCACTCCCTCTGCTGTACTGCTGAGTGTAAACTGACAGGCAGTATACAGTAAGTTTCATGATGGGGAAAAAAGGGGGTGGGGTTGGGAGACAGTTGCAACTGGATAAATTATGTTTGCCTGTTGTTAGGGGGCAAACACTGTTGTCCCAATGGTCTGGCCAATGGAGTAGCTCAGAAGTTTTGGAGGGGGCGGGGAGAAAGGCCAGGATGACTCAGAGATAGGAAGGCTACAGGTACTGTGAGGTAAGCATGACCTCACAAAAGAGGAGGGGCTGACATGGAATGGCCAGGCATCCCACTGGAGCAGAAAAGAGAGAGCAAGAGTGTGGAGCTAGGGGTTTAAATGTGGATGCCAAGCATTGCAGATCCTCACTCTTTTCTGCTACTTGGAGTTTTGTTTGGTATGCTGAGCAGCACATCAGATTGGTAGATATATTTTGAAAAAAAATGGTTTTGCTTAATATCTAAAAGTGAATTAGCATTGCACCAGCTTATTTTAAATTTACAATTTTTTTATTGTTTTTGTGTTGGCTGTTGGCATTTGCCTTTGGATCAAGACTGAAGAAAGGATGAGGATTTATCCACCAACAGAACAGGTAAGGTAGGGATTACTTACTAAAGGATCATACTAACAGAGATCAAGGAGCTAGGAGGCAGGTCATGACCCAAATTGCTCCAATGAATCTATGTCAAATAGTTTTGCAGATTAGCCCCTGACAGAATACATTTTTCCCGTCGGTTCTTAAATTCTATTTTAGTTTTGCTAATAATAATTTCTTCTGGCAGTTTATTCCATGGGCTAACCACTCTAAGAGTGAAAAAGTACTTCCTTTTTTTGTGTTTGAAGCGTTTACCTGATATTTGCAATGGATGGCCCCTAGTGTTGTGTGTATCATCCTTAAATTATAAACCAAGTTCTGACATGAGAGAATCATGAATGATATCAAAAAGGAGCAATAACTCCACTCTTAGATGGTGTGTTTCCAAGGGTATTAGATTTAAGTTCAGTAATCTGTTAGAGTAAGTAATATCATGCATGCCAAAAATATGCTTAGTGAATTTGCGTTGAATATTTTCTAGATTAACACAATTATATTTCATATAGGGGCACCATAATTGTGAAGCATATTCCAGGTGAGGTCTTATGTAGGAATGAAACAAAGGCATTAAGACTTTGGCATTACCGACACTGAATGTTGTGTTTAGACCAAATTACTTTTTTTTATTTTCGTTAATGATTTTATTTATTTGTTTATAATTTTCAAAATAATCTGATGTTATAATGCCCAAGTCTTTTTCATCAGTAGATATTGTTAAAGGGTAACCCCCAGGATATAAGAGTGTTGAAGATTGTATTTACCTAAATGCATAATTTTGCACTTATTTGGATTAAGTCGCATGCCCCACTTAATTACCCAGAGATTTTATCTTAGTCACGTTGAAGGACTTTGGCATGTTCAGTGTCAATACTAGGACTATCCAATTTAACATCATCAGCGTCTTTAACTGTATATGATAAAACATTGGTTATTAAGTAGGGGTGTGTGAAAAAAAAATTCCACTGGCAGAATTTTGGCAAAAGTTGGATTTTTGCTTCCGCAAAAGTTTGGAAATCATTTTGCAAACTTTCTCAGAAATTCTGCTGAAAAACTGCAGAATAAATGTAAGAAATGTGGGTTAGTGTATTAAACTGCGGGAAAGCAACCCTGCAGAAGTAATGTAAACCATGGATAATTACATAATATATGGCGAAATACTAAGCAAGAGACTTTATTTCCACATGTCATGTGAAAAGTTTGCTTTACTGAAATCTATGTATACTGCATCACAAGGAATGTTTTCATCCAATAAAGCACTGATATTTTCATAGTAACACATCAGGTTAGATAAACAGCTGTGACCCTCTTTGAAGCTGTGTTCTTCTTCATCAATGATGTTAAGATTTGGGATGATGATATCTTTAACAAGACCGTCCAAGATTTTACATACAGAAGCAGTGAAGCTAATAGGCCTATAATTTTCCCAATCACTTTTTGATTCTATTTTTATGAAAAGGGATGATATATGCAGTCCTCTATTCATCAGGGATGAAATTATTATTTAGACAGCCCTCGAGTATAAGTTTTAAGGGATAGGTTAGACTGTCTACATGTAAATATAGAATGTGACCGGTAAGGTTATCAGGATCTGGAGACATTTTCCCTTTTTGGTCTTTAGACAGAATGGAAGAGCTGCAGGGTAAGAAAATGATGACTTGGGTTTGAATTTGCTGCAAGATGAACTGAGGCATTAGTCCAGCAAGTAGCAGGGCAGTAGTGGCTAAGACTGTTATTTTGAATTTGTTTCTCCCTGCTTGTTTGGTAAGGTCTGCTCCTTAGTTGTGTAGGCTGCATTCACTGGAGCTTTGTTTGTGAAATGAGTTGCTCACCTCTGCTTTACTAGCCAGCAGAAATGTCCACAGTGTTTTACCTGAAACTATGGTCAGAAGATGGCTGACTGGCATTCTTTTGTCCTGGGAGGGGCACCTGGTTGGTAAAAGCAGGGAGCCCATTGGAACAGCCTGTACTAGTGTCCCCCCAAAAAAGGGAAAAAGAAATTAGGCAGCAAAGAAGGACGCTCACATGTTTAACGCGACCTGTTCCTCTGGCTTCTAAAGGATGAACCTGATGGTGTTCATCACAAATCGGCCAGACTGAGGCTGGGGCCCAACAGGTGGTGTCAACCATGGGGAGGTATGGTTGAGGTTGTAAATACCGGGCTTCACGTTTCGAAGGGAGCATTTGTTCATACAGCCAGGCCGAGCACGACATAGAGGCCTTTTCAAAGTGGGATGAAATAAAAAAAAAGAAAAGATAATTAGAGGAAAGGCAAACAGAAGGGTCGCCTGGCCAAATAGACCTGCATTAGAAAGTTTTTTTGGGGGGGTGTCTCATGGGAGGAGCTTGTTTATGGCTCAATGGAAAAGCTTATGGTTCACAGACTAAGGCAGTAGGCATATATGATGGGCCCAGGGGTCAGATGCAAATTTTATTAAAACTTTATTTGAATTTAAAGAACACAATGGCCATGTGGGAGGGGCACTACACAGAAGGGTGCCTAGTTAAATGATGGACTTCAAGGCTCCTACATAAGACAGTTATGCAAAAAGGGGAAACTACATGGAGCTCCATAAATGGAATCGATAGCGAGGGGGGTTGGGGGAGGTTTCCCAACATTTAAACAGTGAAGGCAGCCTCCATTTAAGAAGCTACACATAGGGAGCTGACATCTTAGGACTGCTACATGAGGCCGCCATCTTCCAGGGGTCAGCTATTATGGACGCTTGAAGAGGCTGAAGGTTGTAGCCACCATTTCAGCATAACAGAACGGGCAGCCGCCATTTTACCATAATGTGGGGACATCATCAAAATGTAGCCATAAACCTGTCATCAACCAAGTAATCTCACTCAGTACCATAGAAGTATAAAGGATAATTTGATTTTAAGGAGGGAAATAGTAGGAAAGGGAGAAATGAATTAAATAAAACAGCTATGTTCACTAAAGCAATCTAGAGAAAACTTTGGATAGACTTTTACATTCATATTTTTTTTTGTATTATTGTCTTTATCCCCTCCCTCATGCTCTAGTGCCCCCCACTCCTTCAGACTTCTCAGTGCTACCACAACTTATCAGCCATCCTCTTTCTCGGACCTCTCTCTGATCCCCACATTACAGCCGACTCCCACAGGGTATCCTGGTGTATCCCTTCACTGGCAGGTCCTTCTTCTCCGAGGGGGAAAGCACCAGGTGGAACATACCCAGTGCAAGATCCAGTAGGCCCTTTAGGAAGCACTGCTGAGGTGGAAGAGGTCCCTTAGAGGTTCCGGTGATGTCGTGGAGCGGGGGAGCTGTCATCTGGCAGACACCAGAGCAGTTTTTCTTTTCCTTGTGTGCCCCTGCGCCACTCGTTTAATGCCTCCACTACACCGGGAGCCACTGCCAGGTGAGGCAACCCAGTCCCCCACCCCTGAAGAGGAAAGCAGTACTGTGGACACTCAGATCCTCTTTGCCCCCTGCCGACCCCTGGCTCCCTGAGTCCGTTACCTAACCCGGGTCACCAGCGTGGGTCCAGGTAAGGCGCCAGCATCTCAACCCTCTACGCCACTGGGCCAGCCACATTAAAATAGTAACACAGGGAGAGGGGACAGAGATACAGTACTGAAAGCCACAGGGAGCCTAAGCTCTAGAAAGGCCTTTTGCTCCTTAGAAAATGGGATTTCAAAAAACATATATATGCAAGGGGAATATCAAAAGTTTTATTTAATTATAATAGAATTACAGATCTGACAATGAGGGCTTGGGTGTGCAAAGGACAAATTGAGGAGGAAGCTTGACATTCAGTAAAGGGGGGCTAATGTTGTTGTTCTCTTCAGATTTTCTTTTATTATACTGAGAAGACATTAACTTTGGCACCCAGAAAAAAAACAAATTACGAAGGAAGATGAGTATGAGGCCATCATGGAGTTGGTGGACAAGGCCAATAAGATTTTGGAGCTGGCAGAGGGCAAAGAGCCTGGGAGGGGAGAGAGGCAGGAGGATGGCAAAGGAAGGCGGCAAGGGTTGAAAAAGGCCACCACCATGGCCAGCCAGCCTGGCACAGCCAGAACTGGAATTACCGATGCCTCTTCCCCCACAGCCAGCACCATGCCCCCATCCTGCTCCAGAACCCACCCCAGTACCACTACATCTCCCTTGTTCATCTATCACACCTGGTACTTCAGCTCCCCTGCCTGGCCCACCCACGCCTGTGAACACACCAGCAACAGATGATGGCAGGCTTCCAAGCCCACACCAGAACCAGTTCCCATGCCAGGTAATGAAGGTTTGAACGTTGGTAGTAGCATAACAGAATATGTAGAACAAATGATTGGTTCTTTAGGCGATGATGGCTTGGGGCAATTTGAGAGGGCACTGGCAGACATAGAAAAAGGGTGATGATGAGGGAGCCACCACAGAGAAGCCCATGGGTTGGGGGAGGGTATGAAAATAAGAGAAGTGGGAACACCGGTGATGAGGATAGGTGGACATGTCTCCATACTGTAGCAACAAAAGAGAAGATTTGGAAAGTAGAGTTTATGGATATTTTTGCACTGGTTAGCAAAAAATCAGTGACAAAATATGATGAGAAGAAAAGCATAAGCAAAAAAGACATGGCAGCAGCCATTGTCCTATTGGGAAAAGGGGACGAGGACAAGTCCACAAAAGGGAAGACATGGGATGCATGGTCCATTAGTTTCACCACCTATTCAGCCATAGTAATCGAGAAAAAAACAGAATTGGTGATACCCCTCCTCACATACCCTCTAATAATACAAAAGGCCAAGATGAGGGGAGGGAATAACTGGCTCTAGTATGACGAAATGTTTCATCAAAGAATGGCAACATTCGGAGATGTGAGATGGGACACTAAACAATCGGATCTATGGCTAGACTGTATGACAGACACAGCCAGTAATGAGGGGGAAGGGGGGAAAAATGTACCCTGCTACAAAAGTATTGGGGATACAATAGGGCCTTTTGCTCATGGCCGCAATGCAGATTTAGGCATGCGTGCTGTAAGTATGGGGGCTGCCACCCGTCCTCAAAATGCAGAACAAACTGGGTTAACAGAGGACAGGTGGTTTCCACTCACAACCAGCCCAATTGGCCCTTTGGAGGGGGGCACTCGGGATACAGGGGACAACAGTGGGAGAGGGGCTTCATAGGGAAGGGTTACAATGGAGTGCTGGGGCAGTGTCAGTAAAGATGGGATGGAAGGCAGCTTCCAGAACAATACAGTCACCTTCAACAGATCTGTGACCCCTATTAAAGTGAATATATTAGAGCAATGGGTTCAGGAATACCCAGACAGGGAGGTTGCCAAAAAACTGGTTGAGGGTTTTAAAAGGGGTTTTAATTTGCAATTTAAAAAGCCATGGACAGCTAAGGAGGCAAACAATTTAGGATCAATAAGAGGGAAAGAAGGACTACTACTGCAGAAAATAGACAAAGAAAAAAAGGCCGGAAGGGTGGAAGGTCCATTTGATAAGCCACTTATTCATAATCTGAGGGTCTCCCTCTTAGGCCTAGTACCCCAAAAAAACAACCAAGGGAATTTCAGGTGATACACCACCTGTCTTTTCCTGAGGGGAAATCTGTAAACAATTATATTGATGAGGAAGACAGAAAGGTAAAATATGCCACCTTGTAGAAAGCTGTGCAGATTATTAGGGCCACCCCTGGGACATGATTGGCAAAGATGGTTATTGAATCAGCCTTTCAGTTGCTACAGGTGCAACCAGAGGACTGGGACCTACTGGGCTTCAAGGTGGGGAATCAGCATTACTTTGACGAGACTATGCCCATGGTGTGCTCCATGGCTTGCACCACTTTTGAGCTTTTTAGCAGCTGTCTACAATGGATCTTTCAGCAGAGGTTGGGCTACAGGGGGTTTATTAATTACCTAGATTACTTTTTTTAGTTGGCAGTGGGAACGAGGAAGAAGAGCACATGCTGGCATGTTTTCAGAAAATTTGCAGGGAAGTCAGGATACCCTTAGCACCAGAAAAAACAGAAGATCCCAGCCAAACAATATTTTCTCTGCATCGAGATAGATGTAGAGGCAGTGGTCTTTCACCTACCAGGAAAAAAGTACACAGGCTCAAGAAGCTCTTGGGGGAACATAGAAAGTGGAGGAGGGTCCAGTTGCATCAGGTGCAACAGCTGATTTGGCACATGAATTTTACCTGTAGAGTGATTGGCCCTGGTCGGTAGTTTACTTGACACTTGGCAAGAGCCATGAAAGGGGCTACCAGACCGCACCACAGGGTAGATATCTCAAAGGGCATGAAGGATGACCTACAGGTCTAGGAAACTTTTCTCTGGGATTTCAATTGGAAATTCTTTTGGCAGGATGACTGGGTTTTCAACACGGACCTGGAATTGTTTACCAATGCCTCAGGAGGCTTAGGCATGGTGGCTTATTTCAGGGGTAAGTGATGTTCGGAGGCATAGCCACAGGGATGAGAGAGAGAGAGAGAGAGAGAGAGAGGTTTGACTAAGGATATCATCCTATTGGAGATATTGCCCATTTGGGTGAGCACTTTAGTCTGGGGGGAGAACTACGCAATCAAAAAGTCACTTTTTGGTGTAACAATAGGTCGGTAGTTAAGGTGCTCAAGATAAGGGGGGCAATGTCTGAATCTGTCATGTGGGTGTTACGACAGCTAGTCTTACAAGGCCTTAAGCTGAACAGGTTTTTTAGGGCTAAACATATTGATGGGGTATGGAATACAATAGCTGCCAGTCACTCCCATCTGCAGCTGGACAGGTTCCAGGCCATCGCGCTGAGGGCAGAGGTGCAAACATCTCCAGTACCACCAGGCATTTGTGAGGTTGGCTAGAAGGGGCCAAATTGCTGATTTGTAACTCCACATCATCCAGGACCCTGAAGGCATATGAAGGGTCCTGGCGTATGATCCAAATTTTCAGAAAGGGCCAACACATGGAGGTAAGGCTGGTCAGTGACGAACAAGTCGGAAAGTATATAGTATACAACTGGGAAAGAGGAGTGACTCACACAACCATGGGTGTACATTTGACAGTGATTAGCGTAGTCTGCAGCTTAAGAGGTTGGGGGGACTTGACAAAAACCATGCTAGTCAAGAAAATTATGAAAAGCTGGTGGTACATTAGGGGTAGAACTGAGGACAACAGGTGACTGGTTTCAGAGAGGCTATTACATGGGCTAATGGGAGCTCTGACTAGGATCTGCCGATTGGCGGACAAGGCCACACTATTTGCAGCTATATATTCGGTGATGTTCCATGGGGCATTCAGAATAAGCGAGGTAGTAGGGCATGGAAAAAAGGAGGGAGTGGAGGGGTTGAGATTGGAGGACTTGGCTTGGGACTCAGGGGAAATAACTCTAGTTATCAGATGATCAAAGATGGACCAGATGAGCTTTGGGGCCAGGGTAAAGCTTGTTCAACAGCAAAATAGAGATGTATGCCTGGTCTGGGTATTGTGGGCATACACTGCAGTGCAAAGCACCAGAACGGGCCAGCTGTTCACACACAGAGATGGAAAATCTGTGACAAGCTATCAGGTAGTGGCCATTTTAAAAAAGGAATGGAATTTTGGGGGGAGGACACATTCATTCAGAAATGGGATGGCTTCACAGACCTTGGCAAATGGGGAGTCCAGTAGAGATTTACAAGAATGTGGGCGCTGGACATCAGGCAGCTATAAATGCTATGTGAGACCTTTAGATGCTTGAATATTAACATTCATTCTTTTCTTTTACAGGAACACGAATTTTTGGTTGATACAAGGGGACATATGAGCCCATTATTGTACCGGGGGGTGGATAGTGGAAGACAGAACAAAGCTTGCATTCTATTTTATCTTACCAATGGGGTCCAGGAAGCGATTAGAAGTATGGATTTATGGGCACTCCTTTAACAGACTTTGAGAAACTTTTCAATATACTGAACACAGCAGTGCACGCTACATTCTACTGCATAGTTGTATGTATCTTGACAGCTGTTGTATGTTCCTGAGGTCATAATGGGGGAATGGGGGCAGGGGTCTACTGTAACTGGAGAAGAGATAGGCAGTAGCCAGAGTAAATGAATAGGAAACATTGCTGATTACCCCCCCATCCCCCAATTCATGGGTCAATGTATGGCTCTTAAAATATGGACATCTGAAGAGAGAGAGAATGACGTCTTTTTCTGATCAGCCAGAATGTGGCGCTGAACTCCACCATGCTCAGCTGCATAGTTATGTGTATGTTAACAGACACCTTACGTGCTTTGATAACACAGCATCAATGCTGACATATTAGTCTCTAGAGACTGAGTAAATGGAAGGAGTGCTGTAGAGGGAGAGATAGTGCAAGCAGATATTTTTACTAGAGATCACTCACACAGTCCTACTTCATACAGCAGCTCAGCTTGTTAGGTTGGTGTGAATGCAGGTTTAACACTTCCTGTGCTGGAATAGCCTGTTACAGTAATACAGCGAATGAGGCTACTTAGAATGTGACTGAAAAACACAGCCTTCTGTAAAAAAAAAAATATAACATGATTTCCTTTTTAAGAGTCCCACCACACACACACACACACACACACACACACACATGCAGTCCTGCATAGTTGGATTACTAGCATGTAAAAATGAAATACATTGCACAGAATCCTTTTTGAATTCAAGTATTGTTAATAGTGATGTCATGTATTGAAAAGAAAATGTGACCCAGTGCATCATACTGAATTCCATATGTGATTTGCTATACATATGCAAAAACAGGATGTATCAGGAGGCACAGTCTAGTACAGGAGCTCCCAAGGGTGGTGTACTGGCTTGGAATGACGACTGAGCCATTGTCAAAGGCAGAGATAAAGCTCTACACGCTGATTATATTTTGATGGTTGACCACTAATCATTCAGATTTCATGTTTTTATATTAAACATAGTTGCTTTCCATCATTTGCTAATCTACTATCTCTATGTAAAGTCTTTATATATTTTTATGTGTTTGTGCTCTTGTCATTCTAGTTTAGGTGCACCTAGTGTGCAAATGAGCAAGATCATAATAAAGATGATGATAATTTTTTTTTTTTTAGGTAGTGCTTTTTCTCTCATGGTCGGCACACATCTGGCCGCTGACCTGGCACACCCTGGCTCCCATTAAGGTCCTCACCCTCAGTCATACCCCCATGGCTTGCCCCCATTGCAGGGAGGTGCCGAGCTCCCCTTACTCACCACCAGGACCAGATCCAGTGTGCTGAGACGACACCCTCAGAGCCAAGCATGTCCCAGAATGGCCATCAAGCCGTGCAACTGCATCTTTTTCCTCTGTTCTTTCCCCCTCGGGTGGGGCATGCAATGACACCAGCAGAGGCAATGCACATGACCCCATGCGTGCTAATCCAAGTGTCTGCCCCATCCCTGCCCTCCTTGTCTGCATTGGTGCTCTGCCCCTCAGCCTCCATTGGGGCCAGGTGATCACCGACTGCTGAATCCCACCCTCCCTGGATAAGGAGAGTAGTCCTTTGGATGCTCCATCCTTCCCCTCCCCTGCTGACCCCCAGTGGCCTGCACTTGTTCCTGAATATGGGTCACTGGCATGATGCACAGTGTGGCGTCCAGCGCCTCAACCTTCAGCACCACCGGGCCGACAGGTGAAGTTAACTTTGATGAAAAAAAAATTAATGTGACCATGCAGCAGGGCTTGTCTGATATAAACAAGGCATATAGAAAAGATCAAAGTATGATTATGTTGTGTAGAAGATTATTACACATACAGTAGCAACATAGCCTATTCCATTAGGTGAAGTCAAGTCAGTGCTTACTGCATGCATAGTCCCCCCCACACACACACACACGTCACTCACAAAGCATAGCATGCACATAGGCCACAGTTCTTCATTTCACAACATTTTGACTTCATTCATTCCAGTGCATTAATTCAAAGCTCTCTAACCAATGTGATCAGGTATTTGGATAAGAAACATGCTTTTCGATATGTTGAGACTGGAATCGTGTAGTGATGTTGCTGCATTAAGTGTGCATGAACAGGAATGAAATAGCTAACCTGCTGATTCCAGCAATTAAAACCATAAACACTTCTCTGCTGGCAGTATATCCCAGTTGTTAAAGTAACGAGATGTAAATGAGCTTAGTACATCCAGCAGACCTGGGTTTGATTCCCATGACCTCCACTTGCATACTGTGTCACACTGAACAAATCATATAACCTTCCTGTGCTCCCCAGGCACCCCTGCAAAAAGAACTTTTGAGTAGTGGGCTTTATCCTCTTACAAAAGATGAAAATAATATGTACACTACCACAGATGTCCTTTTATTATATAGGTAAAGTTATAGATAAGGATCCTGTAATTCTACGATTCTTTTTTAGCTGAATTTGCTTCATGCTGCAGTAGTGCTACAGAATTTAGTGTTATTTGTGAACTTTCATTCAAATATGCAGTTTTTCTCTAGTGCCCATCTTCTTTCCCCATCTTGTTTATCCTGAAGACCCTCCTCAATGTTCAACATCTGATGTCATCTGTGACATCATTTTATATGTAAGCCAATGTCAGGACTGCATTATGCCACACAACTGAATAATTCATGTCTCAGAAATCAGAAAATGCTGCCAGAAGCCTAAGAGATTACTGGCACAGGAATCGGAACAAAGTGCCGCAGTACACTATGGGCCCTGTTTATAGATCAGCAGAGATTATGTTTTTAATTAAGGCATTGGCTTCATCCTCACAAGACTAGCTGCATGCACATGATGCAGCTGTGTCAGTGGCTCAGTAGGCTGCACACTTGCCTCTAAAACCAGAAGATCAGAAGACTGTGGGATCCTGCCCTACACCAGGAACTTGGGTTAAAACATGGTACTGACACTGTGATTCAGCATGAGGGTGCTGTACTCCTGAGGTGATGTCTTTCAGATAAGACATTAAACAGAGGTTCCGTCTGCTTGTTCTGGTGGTTGTTCAGGTGGATGTTAAAGATTCTATGGCACTTCTTAAAAATAATAAGGGAGTTCCACCTGGTGTCCTGTCCAAATTTCCTATATTTACAAGAAATGCAACCATGAGCTTAATCTGGTTCAATTACAGTTGGTTACCACCAGTACCCCTCCCCCCGCGATGAGGCTAAACATAGGCAGATACGCTTAGTCATCATTTCTCAGTCAAAAAAACCCTAAAATAAATAAAATAAAAAATAAGGATTTTACAATAGCCTTTAACCTAAAGGAACTCCTTGGTCATCTTACTCTCTACCTTTCTCTTTTTCACTGCCACACATTCCCTTACTTTCTCTCACTCACACTCTCTCTCTGTTTCTCTTTGATTCGCTCAATTTCTCTCTTATCACTCTCTCTTTCTTCCTCTCTTTTATTGTGTGCATCTGTTACAATGAAGGTCATGCCAAGTAATTTCTTGGTTTGAGGTGGTGAGGGATACATTAATAAAAATTATACAATGGCAAGAAAGAATCTTGGACTGTGATTGGACAGTCTGGGGTTACACCCGTTGTGTTATCCCAGCATAACACCACGGGTGTAGTCTCAACACTGTGAACCTCTTGGCTGATTGTTTGGACTTACATCTTCTCTTAAGAAACAAAAATATTTGTCCACGCTAACAAAAACATTGTTTAAAATTATTTTTTTTATTCTGTATATAACAACATGCCATTGTATAATAGGAATAATGCACTCAAGCGTGTGTGTCATGCTGGGATAACACCACGCTTGGGATGTTGGACACACTTGGTCTGCAGCCTCATACCCAACCCCCCCAGGAGTGGCATTATCCCAGCACAACACACACCCTGTCATGCATTATTACTTTCTTAACCTAAGGGGAACATTGATTTACACTTTTAAATTGCCCATATGAAACCATGGCGCTATAACTTTTTGGGTGCACTTTACCTTGATAATGTCTAAATATTTATTTAATGATTGTTGTTGAAACTGACATAAAATAAGAAGTGAAATAGAAAAACTTTGGAATATCTTGGTTGGGCTTGACTACTCAGGGATGAGAGTAAAATTCTTTTACCATGGTTTCAGACTATTGATTGCAAGGGGACATGAGAACATACGAAGAAGCCAGCAGAAGAAGGCCATTTGATCTATCAAGTCTGCTCATATTGCAGGGTCCATAGCTTGAGCTAATGTCCCTGCCCTCCCTCCCCACTCCTCCCATCCTCCCTACCCATGATCCTTACCTTCCCTCTATGCCTAACCCCTCCTCTCTTAAAGCTGCCCACTGTCTTCAATGAGATTACCTCTTCCGGCAGCGCATTCCAAGTGTCCGCCACCCTCTCTATGAAGTTCTTCCTGACCTCCTTCCTAAACCTCCCACCCTCCAGCTTAAGACTGTGCCCCCTTGTGTTATGGTTGCCACTCAGCTTAAAGCGACTCTCCTTATCAACCTTATTTATCCCTTTCAAGTACTTGAACATCCCAATCATGTCCCCTTTCTCTCTCTCTCTCTCTCTCTCTCTCCAGTTTTCCAGGGAGTAGATGTTCAGTGCCCTCAACCTCTCCGCGTATGCCTTACTCTGCTGACTGGCTATCATCTTTGAAGTTCTCCTCTGGACCTTCTCCAGCAGGTTAATGTCCTTTTTGAGGTGTGGGCACCAGTACTGAACTCTATACTCTAGATGCAGCCTTACCAGTGACCTGTACAAAGGCAGTATAACCTTCTCTCACCTACTACTAATCCCCCTAGATATGCATCCAGGCATCTTGTTTGTCTTTGCTGCTGCTTTCTTGCACTGTATGGAGTGCTTCAGGTCACTAGTGATCATCATTCCCAGGTCCTTCTCCTCCTCTGATGCAGATACTTGGACTCCACCCAGGTAGTACTCTGTCCTGGGATTCCTGGCTCCAGTATGCATAACTTTGCATTTCTTGGCATTGAAGCCAAGCTGCCAGATCCTGGACCACCTCTCTAGCTTTTTCAGATCTTCCTGTAGGTCCTGTTTCCCTTCAGCTATGTCCACTCTCCCACAGATCTTGGTGTCATCTGTGAATAGGCACATTTTGCCCTTAATGCCATCTCCAATGTCATTGATGAAGGCATTGAACAACACTGTTCCCAGCACTGAGCCCTGTGGAACCCCACTGGTTACCTCTCTGGTTAGACATCACAAAGAGAACTGTGGCATTTGACACATGCTGCCTGCCACTATCCCAAAGAGAGCCAGAAGTTTAAGATACATGGCCAAAAATGCTATAGTTTGCATTTTTTAAAGTTTTACACATTCCTTTCAGTCTTGTTTCACATCAGAATTGTTTGCTGGCCCCAGTATTTAGAGTGATCTAGTGTTTAGAGCAGGGAGCTTGGTAACTGGCACAGTGGGGAGATCAGAGGTTTGAAACAAACCAGGCTAATTTGGTTCTGGTGGGGTTTGAATGTGTAATGCTAAATACTTCTGACCCTGATCTAGCAACCTAACTTGCAAGTGCTCCAGGACACCCAGCTGTCCAGCTGTAAGTTAAAGGTTAAACCAGGAGATAGTGGGGAAGGGGGCATGGTATGATGTATCAGCAGTGCTTGTGCTTATTAATTTGGCTGTATTTTGCAACTCTCTTCTCCTTCTACAGCTGTCTCCAACCCCCTCCACCCTTGCTATCATAGAACATACACTGCCTGATGTGTTAAAGGTAGCTATGAAACAGAGGGAGTGCTGTCTTGTAGAGCCTAGTTCAGTGTTACTACTCATCTAATCTACAAGGATAAATTGTTTACTCTCTTTAGGTGTCCAAACTTTGAGAGTCCTGCATAGTCATGAAGGAAAAGGTATTGGGGGGGTATGGATCAGATTTGCATGTGGGGGGGCATGGATCAGATTTGTGTGTGGAGGTGGGTATGGATCAGATTTGTGAGTGTATGGGGATATGGATCAGATCTGTGTGTGGGGGTGTGGATCAGATTTGTGTGTGTGGGGGAGAATATGGATCAGGTGTGTGTGTGTGTGTGTAGGTATGGATTTGATTTACGTGTGTGGGAGGTATGGATCAGATTTGTGTGTGTGTGTGTGGATCAGATCTGTATGTGTGTGTGGGGTATGAATCAGATTTCTATGTGTGTGGGGGGGTATGGATCAGATTTATGTGTGTGGGGTATGGATCAGATTTGTGTGTGGGGGTATGGATCAGATTTGTGTGTGTGGGGGTATGGATCAGATTTGTGTATGTGGTATGGATCGAGATATGTGTGTGGAGGGATGGATCAGATTTGTGAGTGGAGGTTATGGCTCAGATTTGTGTATGTGGGGAGTATGGATCAGAATTGTGTGTGGTGGGGTATGGATCATACCTGTGTGGGAGATGTGGATCAGATTTGTATGTGTGGGGTATGGATCAGATCTGTGTGTGAGAGTGCGGATCAGATTTGTGTGTGGGAGTATGGATCAGATTTGTGTGTGGGAGGAGTATGGATCAGATTTGTGTGTGTGGGGGAGTATGGATCAGATTTGTGTGGGGGGAGTATAGATCAGATTTGTGTGTGGGGGTGGGTATGGATCAGATCTGTGTGTGTGGGGGTATGGATCAGGTGTGTGTGTGTGTGTGTAGGTATGGATCAGATTTATGTGTTTGGGAGGTATGGATCAGATTTGTGTGTTGGGTGGATATTAAGATTTGTGTGTGCGTGTGTGTGTGTGTGTGCGTGCGTGTGTGTGTGAGGTGCGTATGGATCAGATGTGCGTGTGTGAGGGGGATATGGATCAGATTTGTGTGTGGGGGTATAGATCAGATCTGTGTGTGGGGTATGGATCAGATTTGTGTGTATGGGGAGTATGGATCAGATTTGTGTGTGTGGGGGAGTATAGATCAGATCTGTGTGTGGGGTATGGATCAGATGTGTGTGTGGGGGGAATATCGATCAGATTTGTGTGTGTGGGAGTATAGATCAGATTTGTGTGTGGGGGTATGGTTCAGATCTGTGTGTGTGGGGGGTATGGATCAGATCTGTGTGTGTGTGTGAGGGGAGTATGGATCAGATGTGTGTGTGTGTGTGAGGGGGATATGGATCAGATTTGTATGTGGGGGTATGGATCAGATCTGTGTGTGGGGTATGGATCAAATTTGTGTGTGTGGGGGGAGTGTGGATCAGATTTGTGTGTGTGTGGGGGAGTATAGATCAGATTTGTTTGTGGGGGATATGGATCAGATCTGTGTGTGTGGTGGGGTATGGATCAGATTTGAGTGTGTGGTGGGGTATGGATCAGATCTGTGTGTGGGAGTTTGGATCAGGTGTGTGTGTGTGGGGATATGGATCAGATTTGTGTGTGTGGGGGGTATGGATCAGATCTGTGTGTGGGAGTGTGCATCAGATTTGTGTGTGTGGGGGAGTATGGATCAGATTTGTGTATGTGGGGGGAGTATGGATCAGAATTGTGTGTGTGGTGGGGTATGGATCATACCTGTGTGGGAGTGTGGATCAGATTTGTTGTGTGGGGGTATGGATCAGATCTGTGTGTGGGAGTGCGGATCAGATTTGTGTGTGGGGGAGTATGGATCAGATTGTGTGTGGAGGGAGTATGGATCAGATTTGTGTGTGGTGTGGGTATGTGGATCAGATTTGTGTGTGTGGGGTATGGATCAGATCTGTGTGTGTGGGGGGTATGGATCAGTGTGTGTGTGTGTGTGTGTAGGTATGGATCAGATTTATGTGTTTGGGAGGTATGGATCAGATTTGTGTGTTGGGTGGATATTAAGATTTGTGTGTGTGTGTGTGTGTGTGTGTGTGCGTGTGTGTGTGTGAGTGCGTATGGATCAGATGTGCGTGTGAGGGGATATGGATCAGATTTGTGTGTGGGGGTATAGATCAGATCTGTGTGTGGGGTATGGATCAGATTTGTGTGTGTATGGAGTATGGATCAGATTTGTGTGTGTGGGGAGTATAGATCAGATCTGTGTGGGTTATGGATCAGATGTGTGTGTGGGGAATATCGATCAGATTTGTGTGTGGGAGTATAGATCAGATTTGTGTGTGGGGTATGGTTCAGATCTGTGTGTGTGGGGGTGGATGGATCTGTGTGTGTGTGTGTGAGGGGAGTATGGATCAGATGTGTGTGTGTGAGGGGATATGGATCAGATTTGTATGTGGGGTATGGATCAGATCTGTGTGTGGGGTATGATCCAAATTTGTGTGTGTGGGGGGAGTGTGGATCAGATTTGTGTGTGTGTGGGGGAGTATAGATCAGATTTGTTTGTGGGGGATATGGATCAGATCTGTGTGTGTGTGGGAGTATGGATCAGATCTGTGTGTGCGGGGGAGTATGGATCAGATTTGTGTGTGTGTGTGAGGGGAGTATGGATCAGATTTGTGTGGGGGAATTTGGATCAGATTTCTGTGTGGGGAGGCATGGATCAGATGTGTGTGTGTGTGTCTCTCTCTCTTGTTATCTACTTCTGCCAGTTGCTTATTTTATTTATTTTTTTAACAAATGAGACACTGCTGTTTTTAAGTAGAGAAACTAAAATACTAAGTGACAGTTATCAGGAACATGGCGTGACTTACTAGCTCCAACTCGTGCTCACACCGACTGTCATTTGGTTGAATGGTTCAGATAAGGACACTGTCATTAGCAAGAGAAACTGACACATCTATAGAAGATTGTAAGCATGATTTACAAGTGTCTTTGCTTTGAAATAACCATCATTTTCTGACAAACAAGCAAATTTACAACCTTACATTAAAAAATGACAATGTCTCCTACTAGGAAAAAAAGCTCAAACTGGTTCAATTCATAGTTTTTAATTTTCTAATGTAATGAAAACTCAGTAGTATTTCAGTATTATAGAGTAGCTGTAATGCATCTCTTTCACAGTGATGAGGTCCCATAGTTTTTACAGTGCGTGCAGCTGTACACCACAAACAGAGATGTTATCAAGTTACATTACATCCCCTACAGCAGACACAATCCTGCTCAGAATGTTTGGATATGGCACATAAGGCAGAGATCATGAAAACGTATATGTTCCCATAAAATAAAGAAAATGGACAAAATTAAGTGTTTCAGACATGTTTATTCTATAAATACATCAACTGATAGCTACCATTACGGATGGTAGCTCATTCCTGTCCCCTTTAATGGAGTCAATTCTCCCCCCCCAAAAAAAAAATGTCTGGAAGCTTGTTCCAACATTCTAGCTTCCAAGTTTGTTCCAACATTCTGGGTGGGATATTCAAAAGGGTTGCGCAATGCACAATAGGGTTGCGCCTACGCAAGTCAGAAAATGCGCCATTCTGCGATATTCAGCAGGAGGCAGTTGTGCCACTGAAAACATGCTGAGCAACAGTGTAATGCTAATGAAGGCATGCACAACCAAATGGGGTGGAACCATGCATAAAGTGCGCAGTGCGATATTCAAAGACTTGCACAATGTGCAACAGTGGATCAGGTGGAAGTTGCACCATAGCGTAAATGAGCCAAAATAAAAAGGATCAAGGAAGAGGCGCAAGAATGCTACAGGGAAGCCACATGAGGCAGGGAGAGAGACAAGGCCAGAGGGAGAAAGAGGGCAGGCCAGGGAGAGCAGAGGACAAAATAGGGGCAAGGGAAGGTGTGTGGGGTCACAGAGTGCAGAGGCCAGTAGGTGTACCCGGTGCAGTGGAGGTAGCAGTCAGGACAGCGGGGGGAACAGAGCAACAACAGCTGGGGGGGAACACAAGCCAGGGACATGGACAGTGCCACCTTCCACATGGAAGCCGTAATGAAGGGGTGAGAAAGGCATGCTGCAGGGGCGTGGCTGTGGAAGGGCCCGTCGGTGATGCCCAACTGTAGGCAGTACCGAGCCTGCATCAGCTTTGGACCTGTACTCAGATGTCGAGATTGTGGGCCAGTACCACCTGAACAGGCAATACTGAGGTGGCTCTGTGAGCTGTGCAGTGATGGATGCAGCTCACGACGGAGTCACGCCTGTCAGTGGAGACAAAGGTAACAGCCTGCATGTGCTTGCTCGCCACGGTACCTTCCAGAGACCAACAGGGGACACCACAGGCATAACACAGTTGGCCACATCACGCATCCTCACCCAATTCCTCAGCGCCCTGCTGCCACATGCTGTGGAGTACATCCATTTCCCCAGCACCATGGCGGAGCGCACAGCAAACATACAGGAGTTCCACAGGGTAGCACGTATGCCTGGTGTGCTAGGGGTGATAGACTGCACCCATGTGGTCATTCGCACGCCACCTGGCCCCAATGGGGCTGCCTATAGGAATCAGAAGGGTTATGCCAGTGTCAACTGCCAGGTGGTGTGTGATGCCAGTGGGCGCATCATCAATGTCTGTGCCACGCACCCTGGCAGAGCACACGATTCATTCATATGGTACCAGTCGGCACTGTGCCATCGATTCAAGAGTGGGGACATCCCCACAGGACATCTAGTGGGTGAGTATGCATGTAGGACTGACAAATCAGGGGCAAGGGTGGGTAAGCCACAGGAGCCTTGGGTGTGGCACACAGGGTTAGGGGTAATATGAGCCTGAACAAGACACTAACCTCCACTATCTCCACACAGGTGACAGTGGATACCCACTCTGTCCTTGGCTGCTCACACCCTACCGGAGCCCATGACCCCATCGCAGCAATGCTTCAATGAGGCACATGCCGCCACACGCAACATCATTGAGTGGGTGTTTGGGATGCTGAAGGCATGCTTCCGATGCCTAGACACCTCCGGTGGTGCACTACAGTATAGCCCCTCAAAGGCCTGTGGGATATTCCTGGCCTGTTGTATCCTGCACAACATGGCCAAAGACTGTGGGATAGCTGTACAGGTCGAAGAGGGGGACAGCGATGGGGACGCCGGTGACGCCGGTGATGATGGGGATGGGCAGCCCCCCTTGGACGATGTGACCCCCGACTGATCCGGCTGGCCCAGCTACACCGGGACACCATCACAGAGGAGCACTTCACCCAACACAGGTAAGTCATGGGGCCATGTGCAACCAACAGTGGCTAGGGCACAACCCACATACACACAGGGAAACACACTAGGGGTGAATGATGGCAAGGGAAGCGGCACTGCACAGAAGCACACACATACAACCAGGAAGGGGTGAACAGTAACACGCCACATGGATGGACACACACACACACACAATAGGCACAAAGTGCACAGGGGTCAGGTGCACAACAGAGCCGGAACACAGACACTAAAAACACATATGTCCACAGGCCACCACGTCCACTGACTGTCCATGTACATGTGTCAGATGCTGTGCACCTTCGCACTTTGGTGTACAGCGCAATGCAGGCATCATCATGCACACGCAGCTGTGGACAGAAGTTGGGAGGGTGTGCAGGTGGTCCATGTGTCTGCGTATAGGGCTGAGCACCCACCAGTGCACTGCCCACCGAAACACACATTGCACACAGGGCAGCACCAGACAGGGCCCACACTGGGAGACAGCTCAGTCTTGTGGCACAGTGTCACAGCTGCCTCAGATGTGCTGGAGGCCCTGCTGAGACCCAGCAGTACTGGCAGGCTGAGCACGGGCCTCATGGGGTGGCACCGAAGGACCACCAGGGGTTCCACTGCGCGAACGCGACCTTGCCTGCACAGGGGTCTGCAGCACACCGAACATACCTGCACCAGGGGTGCTCGGGATGCCCACGGCTGAACCCGGTGTTGACAGTGTGGGTGCTGCACGATGCCAGGAATGGGGAGTGGATAGCATACTGCGTGGTGTGAGCGGCACGGGGGCACTTGACTGTGTGCCCAATGTGGCCACGACAGCAACCAATGCCTGTGTCTGCCTGTCAATGGCGGCGGTCACATCCATCCGCAAATGGTCAATCCATGACAGGATCCTCTCATTGTCCCTGCTGTGCCACTCCAGAGCCACACACAGTGCCTCCACGGACATTGCAACCTGCATCTGCTGCTGTACTGATGCCTGCAGCAGGCGGGTGTGCTCATCAAAGAGGTCGTCTGCCACATCGGCAAGCTGTCCCTCAGGGTATGGAAGGGCCTGATGTACAGCACCCCTTGAGGGTAGGCGCTGCTCACCAGGACTAGGTATGGGCAAGTCCACAGGTGGTGCACCTACATCACCGCTGAACCCTGTACCCCCAGTCCCGGTGGGTGACTGCTGCTGCTGCCCCTCTGCCTGCTGTGCCCAAGGGATTAGTTGTTCCGCTGCTGTGGCCGCAACAGTGCCAGTGACCTTCACAGCCACCTGTGCTGCCCCACCGGTGCTGACAGGCACAGTCTGGGACTGTGCTGACGTGCTGGCACACACGTTGGAACCAACTAGGTCCATGGGCATGAGCTGTCCTGCTGAGTGTCCATTCTGTGACATACACATGTCAATGCCCATAGTGGTCATTGCATCATCAGTGGTGCAGGTCTGTGCCACAGCCACAGCCACAGTGTGCTGGCATGCTTGCATGCCAGACCACTGAGACACAGGAAGGGCACCCCCCACACCTGTCTCAACGACACCAGTGATGGCAGCCATGCGGGCACACTGGTGCAATGCACGCCAGCTACCTGCAGAGGTGGATGGTCCCTTCTCCAACTCTGGATGGCTGTCCGCAGTGGACAGGCCCTCCACCCCTGACCCCTGCAGATGCGCAGGATCTGTTACAGAAAGGAAGGATGCGTTAGTGCATGTGATCTACCTTCCCCCCGACCATGACATACCATGTAGTGATGGGCTACCACCTGTCTGGAAGCCACTTCCAGGAACGCCCTCAATGGCACTGCACTGCATGCTTGCAGTGAGCCTGTCCTCTGCTGGAGTAAGCTGCACCACCTCCAGCTGGCCCCCGCCTGTTGCAGCACGTGCCGCCCTGATGGCTACCACCTTCTCCTTCACCCTCCTCCTGTCAGTTCCCATCTTCTTTTTACACTCCTGCACAGAGCACTGGTGGCTGCCGTGCAGGTTGACAGCACATGCCACGCCCTCCCATGCAGCAGCACAGGCCTGAGGGGTGCCCCGCCGTCCACTGAGAAGTGGCTTTTCATCCAGGTAGGCCTCGAAGAGTGCCTCTGTCTCAGCCTTTGTAAAGTTAGGCCCCCCCTCTTCTGCCCACCATCATCCTCCTCACCCAGTCCTTGCTCGGTCATTTCACAGCCTGTATGGGTGAGAGTGGTCACCTGTGACTGTGCAGTACACAGCAATTCCCTGAGACCATAGTCCAGAACATCACACAGCATGCAACTCACCTATCAACTGCAGTAACCGAATATGGCCACTGCAGAACAGTGTCGCATATTTATAGTGCAATCCATGCAAATTAGGTGTGGAGCAACTTTAATGAGATGCAAATCGCGCTGCTGCTGCTGCGCCATTGAATGGCTGATCGGATGATTTGCATATGACGGCTGAATATTACGCTGTTGCACTTTGCGCAATACGGTTGAACGTGCTGAGCCAATGGCGCAGTTCTGTGACTGCGTAGAACACCACACTCTGCATGCCCAGGTAGCTTATGCAGGCATCTGCTGCGCTGATGATGTGCCGTGCGCGGTAGACAATTCAGGGCAAGACCACCATTGTGCCAGTGGTGCTACAGCGACGGTCACTACATGGCGCTGTGGCACAACTGCGCAATAGTTCACTGTGGCAATGGCACACAGGTGACCAATTGTGCTGGATGCATAGACGTCCGATGGCGCTGTGCGTGGCCATGTGCCAGAGACCCATGACATTGTGCTTGACCTTTGCCCCCCTTGGCGCTGTACGTATGGCATGTCTGCAGCTCTATCACGCTGTTCAGTGACAGCATGATAGGAACTGGCGGTGCTGTACCGACAGCACGATAGGGAATAGTGGCATTGTATTGCGAAGCAATTCCACGTGGGGTTGCTGCGCTGCGAGCGCCATATGGCCTACCATAGATCTAGAGATGGCACGCAGAAGAGCCCCCCAGTGGAGTGCCCTCGAGCTGGCCAACCTGGTGGCCATTGTGGAGCCTCACTATGGCCCACTGTATGGAGAGGTTCCCCTAGACAGGGCCAGGACCCAGGTGTGGCAACAGGTGGCCACTGAGCTGGAAGTGGCCACTGGCCGACAGAGGACCTCGGAACAGTGCAGGCACTGCTATGGGGACCTGAGGAGGAAGGAGCTGGCACTACTGGCACGTCTGCGGTCGCATGCCAGGAGGGGCGTGGTGCCTCGGCCAGGTGGGTGATCCATCTACGCACCTGTATGGTCCATATGGGTAACACTGTCTATTGTGTCCAGCACATGGGGAAGGGTTGGTCTAGGGTTGGCTGTGGCGGTGTTAACAGGGTATGTGATATATGGGTCTGGCTGGGTGCGCGGGCACACTCATTGGGGCAGGGGGAATATGCTTTGGGATTGCACTGATGTGTCTCTTACCTTTTGTTTCCCACAGGCGTGGCAGAGCGGAGGAGGGCCATGGCTGAGCAGCAGAGGGTGGTGCCAGCAGTGCCCGAGCATGGTGGTGGAGAACCACAACACCAGCAGCAGTCTGATGAGGGTGAGTGCCATGACAACATGATTGCTATTGCATGCTGTGTGACAGGGTGGGGGGCAGGGCATGGCCACCATCCATGGACACCACTGCCATGCACGCGACATGTGACAGTCAGCACTGTCCAGTGGTACTGCATGTCTCGGAGTGCATCAATGGTGGTCCATGTGTGCACTGGGCACATGGCTGTGGCACTGCCTGCCCACTGCATAGCCATGTTACTGTACGGCCTTGGTTGTGCTGTGCTGGACATGGGCAGTGTGTGTGTGCAGTGGTACACATGGCTGTTGCTGCCTGGTTGGGCATGTCTTGTGCACACAGTCACTGTGGGTGGGTGCAGTCCACTACAGGAGCGGGGCACTTGGTAGTATGCCATGCATGATGGGTGGGCTTCAGGGATATGGACAGTCACACCCATTGACTCTGATCCCTTGTCCTAGGTGTCCAGATACTACTACGGATCGAAAGGTCCATGCAGCAGCTGTTGTAGGTAGCCATGGACTCCCTTGTGATCCTGCAGGACCTACAGTGGCATGGGGTGCGGAAGAGAAGGAGGCCCCGGGACCAGCACCAGGCAGCAGGGGAGCAGGCTGGAGGACAGTAGCTGGCCATCACCTCCCCCCTTTAACTATCCTTCACACCCCACCTTCCCTCTCCCAGTTGTTCACCCCTGCCCCTTACCCACCCCTACCTTGTACCCGTACCCCACCCCTGTTTTGTACATATGTATATAGTTCTTGATGTTGTGATTCTTATTGTTGTTCTTTTTCTAATACAGTTATTTTGATATGAATACTGTGGTGGTCTCTGATTTGCAGCTGGCTATAGGTGCTCAGTTGCAGTGGTGTGCATGGCATCTGGGGTGGTATAGTCATGGTTATGTGTGTGTGTGTGTGGGGAGATGTCTCTGGTGTTGGAGTGGCTTTTAGTTGGTATCTGCCGTGTGTGTTGTTCACTGTACATTGCATTGCTGTGTGCAGTGTTCTATGGTGCCTGCTCTGTGTCCATTGTGCCTCTGTCAAGCTGTCCTTGACCTGTGCAGCTGACACCCTTGCATGTCTGTGGCCTGCCAGGTCTGCTGCCTTGTCAGTGGGTGATGTCCCTGCAGGTCATCCACTGTGAACGTCATGATGCTGGGTTGCTACCTGTCACCGGTGGGGTGCATGTTTGCCTCGGGTGACACAGTGGCCTCCACAGTTGCTGTCCCACCTCCATGCTGTGTCTTGTGTGTGTTGCAGGGGCAGTGCAGCACTGTCTGTGACTTGTACTCCAGGCGTATGCTGGTGGTGTACAGGGCCACAGTACATGCACAGGGTGGGTGTCACCCATGTGCCATGGTGGACTGCAGGCTGTGTGTGCACAGTTTACATGTGCCCACACTGGGGGCTGGGATGCCACACTACTGCGTCCCTGTGTTGGTGTCCCCGAGGGTATGGGTGTGTGTTTGCCCCTGCACTGTGTTGCATCTGGTGTGTTGCATGCTTCCATGCACCAGTGTAGGTGTCTGTGCTGGCTGCTGTGGCTCGTGGTGGGTCGCACTGTGACACCTGTCTACTGTGCAGGGTGCTGTATCAATGGCAGTGGTGTCAGGGGCACTCCCTTTCCCATGTGGGGTACCACTTATGGTGACACATGTTCAGTCTCTCAGCTGTGCCTCAGGGGGTTGTGAGTGTTGGCACTGTGTCTGCCATTGTTGCATTGCCATGTGCTGCCATCCACTGCTGGGTGCTCATGGTGGGTCTGGCTTGTATGGTTCTGTGGTACACGAGGTTGCAGTGTGATGGGGGAATGCATGGGGATTCCTGCAGTGATGGTCACTGCTCTTGGGGGGTGTCTTGGGGTCACAGTGCAGGGTGTGCTGTGCACAGGGGGCTGTTGTACACTGGGGTGGTCCACCCTTGTGTAGCAGTCTCCAGCTGCCAGTGGGTGTGCTGGGGCAACATGATCGGCTGTGCTTTGTTTGCTTGTCCCCATGGGCGGTGGATATTCCGTCCCTCCCCAGTTGTGCTGTGCTTGGGGTGTGGGGTGCATTGTCAGTTCTGCAGTGTGTTCCTGTGCCCATCTGTGGCATGGGTGGTGGGCTCCTGCCTACCTCCCTGGTTGTACATTTCCATTGCTCTGCTGCTGGGGGGCTCCCTGCTTGCACTATGGTGCCTCTGGACTGCTCAGCTGGGCTGCCCTTGTTGCACTATAGCGCATCGTATCTGCTCAGCTTCCCCTTTCTGGTTGTGCTATGGTGCAGGTTGTGCGATATTCAGACGTTGGCTGGTTGCGCAATTTGGCTTGCTCCATGTTTGAATATCGCGTCTATTGCGCATGTGCGCAATGGACTTGTGCTTGCTCCTGCTATTGCACACATTTTGGGTGCAGTTTGAATATCCAGCCCTCTAGATCTTTTTCTGCTGTATCATTAGCACAATTTGTGCAAGATGTGTAAGGTCTAATTTAGAAGTATTTAATGTATCCTTTAGATCACTGAAGCCCAATGTCTAGAATATCATTTTATAGACTGATTAGCAACAGAATCTAGGATTTGTCTTTGATAATTTTGTAACCCAAAATTTTCCCCAAAGTATTAGTAACTTTCATTATTTGAAGTATTGTGGTTTGTGGGTTTTAAATAGTTAACAGAATATCATCTGCATAAACACAGCAGATATATTTCTTGCCTTTAATAACTAATCCTTCTATTTTTTATTCTACTTTTAATTTGTGTAGTAGTGGTTGCAAGAACAAAATAAACAAGCAAGCTAGGAGAAAGAAGCAACTCTGCTTTGTTCCCCTTTTTAACAAAGTACTGTAGGATGAGATTCCTGATTTACCAAAACTGCTGCCTTAGCAGATTTGTAAAGTTATTTTATCCGCCTTATGAAATTGACTGGAAAATTTGAATTGATTTAAGACCATAAACAAATATTTCCAGTCAGCTCTACTGAATGCCTTTTTTTGCACCTAGAGAAATTAGGGCAGTAAGTGTTTAATGTCACAAACCTACTCAGCAGGTCAGGCCCTCTGCTCCCACAGTGCCAACTTCCAAGCGCAGTATTGTGAACAGATAACAGAATAGGATAACTCTCCTGTCTGCTTGTGGGTCTGAATCACCTTTGGTCTCAAGTTCTGGAGGATTCAAACTGCAAACCTTATGCTAGCATACCCAAGTGTAGAGGCTCAGATAATCTGCTCTTCAGGGGATGCCAGACATCTTTCACCTAAGGGCACCTAACCAGGTATCCAAAATGAACCCTTAAAACTCTATGAAAGACCTTAGGTATTTCTTACCTTTTTCCAGTTCAGTAACACCATTAAGCTTATGAACAGTTGTCAACTTGAACAATCTATACTTCACATGCAAAAGAAAGACTTTCAAAGGCACACCAGGTAGTCTCTTTAAAATAAGAGGTTTACTTAAAAATGGATAAGAATATGTAAAATGTAAACACAGAACACTATATCACAAAGCATACAATCACTTAAAAGAAAACAAGTCAAAGTACAAATTCCTACCAACATACAGTTAGACTTTTTCTATCTAATATATACCTCTACACAGTGCTTAAGGTTAGATGCTGTTTCTAAGAACCCACAAAGAAATGTGTGTAAAGATCAAACACAGAATTGTTTAAACTGTCTCTATACCTGCCTCTTCCTTGATGTCAACTAATTCATCTTTGTTAAATAAAAAAATAATACACACAGGATGTCCTATCAGGAGGTATATTAAATAAGGTGACATCAGCAAAAACTCATTTCCCAATATGACTCTTTGATGTTGAGTGGTTTTCTGCTTCTCCAAGGATCAAAGGATATTTTAGTTTCCCAGCTTCAAAGGCAGGAGGTCATAAAATGCAACTCGTAAAACATCATAAAAGTTTACGATCCCTATATCCTGGAGGCTGGTCAGCTCAAATTAAGTCAGATAAACAGGAGCCACTTAATTATGTCTCTCTAGTCTTTAATTACCTCTTGGTTTCAGGTTGACATATCCTGTTATTTTAATGAAACCTGGGGGTAATCCCAGGAATACAGGATGTCTCATGACAAGCAGTCACACACTACATTTTTATATTACAAAATCATAGAACAATCATAACCGGCTGGCTATGCATCACATTTAACACTTTTCAGTTGTTTCAATAATCTGCAGAACTTTCTTACATTAGCTGCTGCATGTCTGGCCTTTTAAGAACGCTGACTGATGTGGCCATATTAAATACTGCGTAACCTTAAGTCTAGCAGAGATTACTCTAGCAAGGATTTTAGTATGAGAACTGATTAATGTTATGGGTCTATAGCTCTTCCAATATTCTGTATCTATGACTTTTTGTGTAGCACAGTGATTAACCTTGTTTGTAAGGTTGTTTGCAGTTCGTTGTTTTCCCAGGCTTCAAAACACATTTTATGTAATATGGGTGTGACCTCTTCAATTAATTTGTGATAGAAATTTAAAGGAAGACCATCCAGCCCTGGTGATTTATTTTTAAGGAAGCAATTGTTTCTTTTATTTCCTGTTCACTGATTGGCCTGTCTAACTCTGTTCTTTGAGCCACAGTTTACTTAGGTAGTGCAATATTTTTGAAAGATTTTGAAAAAGTATAATCAGAAAAAGAACAGTCAGTGTTATAAAGATCAGTGTAAAATTTACTAAAAACTTAATACCTTTTGTCTCTGTGACTGTACTACTTGTGCTACTATCATTTATACTTAGGATGTTTGTAGTATTGCTAGCATTTCTGAGTCTAATCATCAATAATCTCTATGCTTTGGGGTGAAATTCAGTGTACCTAATTTTTGCCTTCCTAACCTTTACAGAAATAATTATATGAAATGTTTACATGCTACGCACATAAAACTACCCATGCTGCAAGCATGATTCAAATGTAAAACTGGAACCGAGTGCATACATGTGGCATGCATGCAGCAAGCAAGTGGGGAAAGCATGCTTTTTATGTTGAATTGGAACAGACTGCATTCATGTGGCATGCATGCACAAAGCAAATGATCACTGATAACTGCACACATAAAAGGTAAATGACTTGCTCAGGATCACACCATATACAAGTGGGGTTGATGAGATTCAAACCCAGGTCTTCCAGTCTCTTGAATACAGTTCAGTGCTTTAACCTTTGAGCCATCCTGCCTGCACTCATATGGCTCACTTGTACTTCAGTACAAATCTGCTTACATCTGCCTGCATGCAGTATGCTTATAGCCACTGTTATACTTTTTAGTTTCATTGCCCCCCTTCTTCTCAGCTGCACAGCTGAACTGCAGCACACATACCAATGGAAACACATGTGGCTCATCCCACCCCAATGCAGAAACTTACCCACAACACTACTTCATTAGTTCTGTCTGGCCTGTACTGCTACTATTTTCTCTCCATAGTTTTGAATGCTTCCAAGCAAACAGACTTTAAGGAGCAAACACAAAAGTAGCAATAACTCTCCCACCACCCACATGGCCGCCCCCCAATGCACACACACTGCAGTGGGTGCATCCATGCTGCTACATACAACATACCAAGTATGGATATAAGTTGAGAGTCTCATACCTGAGTACTGAGGAGCCAGAGGCAGGAGTCTTTATGAGATGATGTCCATGGGTCAGAGTGCTGGGGTGTACACCCTTGAAATGAATGGAGTTTTTTTATTACTATTTTATGCATCAAGACAGCGGGTTGGAGAATAATGAAGGCCACTGTTCTACTAACAAGGCCCTTGTTAGTCGAGCAGTAGCCTTTATTAATCTCCAACTCTTCACCAATAATGTATAAAATAGTAATAAAAAAAAATTCATTTCAATGATGCATTCCCCTGCAGTCTCTCTTGCCCTATTTCATAATGTGCTTGAGCATGGGGATGTGAAGGTCAGCTTCACTGGGGGGGCCATAAGTCTGAATATAGTGGGGCTCCAATAATCTGTGTATACCATAATGCTCAACTGTCCCTGAATGCAAAGGACAGCCCTCATTTTACCCTTGAAAACTGCTTTGCTCCTCATCCATCCCTCATGCAAAACATGCTGCTCACACAGAGGATGTCCTGTAAATTTAGACTTTATGGCAGGGGCACCACTTCAAATTTCAGCAGGGGCAGAGACAACAACCAGTGGAGGCCAGGTGCTAGTTAGCCCCTAGGTGGCAAGCTCTAGAATGTCTGAAACATTTCTAAAAGATAAAACTTATTTGTTGTGACTGAAAAGTGATATGCAAATCAGGAAAAATTAAAATGTATAAGATTCATCTATCTACACCCCGGAGCAGTGTATCAGATTTGGGCTTAAGCACACTCAGTTACTAACCAGTTTTTTTTTTACTGGCTGAAGTTCTGGACCTCTCTCCAAAATAAACTTTGTCCCAATTTCTCTCCCTGACTTCATTCCATTCAATACTAATCCCATATGGGATGTGAAGCTGCCCAAAGGCACAGAAATGTGAAAAAACACATCCATTTTCAATCCTTCCTTCTTATCCAAGCCCCCTGTAAAAATGTTATTTACTTTTACTTACCTGGCCATCTAGCCAGAACCTGCGGTCTGGCCCAGTACGCCTCCAGCCCAGTTTTCAGTCTGTTCCTCCTCTGATCTGCCAGAAGCTGAATGCTAAAACTGACCATTGTAGGTCCCCAACATGGTCTGTGATCAAGTCACCTGACCAACTGAACCCACCCAACCTGTGTTGCTTGTTTCTTACTTGGCTGCTGCCATACAGCATTGATCAAGGCCTATGAAGCCCACCCACACTATTGTCACTGCTGCTGCTAGGCCAAGGCTGTCTCAGGGGGCCGTTGCTGTTTTTTTTTTTTTTTTTTGTAAAGTGAGCCTAGTAGGGTAAGTAGCTGCAGTAGCCTAGTCTCAAGCTTTTTTTCTTGATTTCTTTTAGGTACTTCCTCAGCTGGGTGGGTGTTCCTATGGTTCCCACTATCCAGCATGGTCTTCTTGGCCCCCACACCAACCACGGTCAGAGCTCTACACCCCTTGCCCTACCCTCACCAGGCTGCTTCACAGTGGCTACTTATCCCACACACTGCAGAAGACCTGGAGGTCTGGCTTGTGGGGAACTAGCTGGAGTGCATCCATTGCAGCACCATCTGGGCTGGTCTTCAAATATGCCAGAGGATTGTTTTTGGTCCCTGTGATAACCCCCATGGCGTGGGCATGCAATGACATCAGTAACACTGTCGCACCTGCTTCTGTGCGCTGCATTCTGATGTCAGCCCGTGCCGACCCACACTGTGACCCCATGAGTATGCACCAGCCCCCGGCCATGACCAGGAGCCAGTACCTCAGCAGTCATCCCTTTCCAACCTCCCTGGAGAAGAGCAGTGCATGGGATGCTCAATCCTCCTCCTCCTCCCCCCCAGCTGACCCTCCGACACCTGAGGTCACTCCAAACCCCAGATTGTTGGCTTGTAAGAGGTACGGTGCCAGCATCTCAGCTCTCTACACCTCTAGGCCAGCAGCTTAGTCTCAAGTTAGCTTCTAGCTCACCCTCTGCCCCTTCAGCCACCAGGGGAGACGAAGACTCACTATGAGTAGACCAACATAAATATGACGCCACAACACTGCTATTGAGAGTTCAGTGCTCACCGATTCCTTTAATTTGTAGGGTGCAGCCTGTTTACTCTGTAGTGGGAAAGACAGTGACACACTTGTGTGACTCATGTGCAAGGCCCCGATTTTTCTGCGGCAGTGTTACCTTTTGCAGCAGAACTTCTGCGGCAGTGGTTTGTAATTTCTGTGGCAATTTTGTGGCAACAATGTACTGCCACATTGTAGCATCTGGACACTGTGTCCATGGCAATGGATATAGATAATGGGATGGGGGAACACACAAAACAACTTGCTCACAAAATAGACCGAAAAACCTTTATAAATAATATGTTTCTTTTATAAATGTTAACCCCATAATTTCAAAAAAAATATTTTTATGACCCTTCCTTCTGAGCATGGCAGATGTCCTTTATAAAGTACCTGACAAAATGTAATTTTGTGTCACAAGTGCAAAATTGCTGTTTTTGCCAGGATAAGGGAAAAATGGCCAGGCTGAAGATTTGGGTTCAATATTTTGAAAAGTCACCAAAGTTATGAGTGTGGTGTCTTTTCAGGATTAAGTATGAAAAACTTGTGTGTCTGTTTTTATATTCTAGTTGAATAAAAACAGCATCTGATACCTTTGTGTTGTGTGGTTTCATTGTTCATTTGACACCTCGGTGCACTGCCCTACAAGACCACTAGATGTGGAAGCTGGACTGTAAAATGAAAAAAAGTCACAATACTAGTCATACCAAATAACTGCACTGCAAATCAAGCAAGCAAACATTTGGCATTGACAAGTGCTTGTTTTGTTTGGCAGTATTCCTGTAGTTGTCCTCAGACCCATCCGGCAGTAGTTGTCCTCAGAGCCAGATCCTCACTTCCAAAGTCTGTGTTTTTCTTTTTTTTTTATACTTGATTTATTAAGAGAGTATTAGAGGACAACAAACCAGACAACATCCTGTACTACATACAAAATTCTCTCTATAAATTTTTATAAATTCAAAAGCAAATATTTAGAAAAAAGAAATCTCAAATATTAATAAAGCACAAATAAGAAAACATCAGATTCAATGAACTCTGGTTTTGCTACCAAATATGAGCAATAAAAATTATAGAAAAACATTTGTGTTTATTCATTTAGAACAATTGGATTGCCTGCGATTCCTACTTTCCTAGAATGGTAGAATCTAACAGATCATACAAAGGACTTCTGCCTAAATGAGAAAGTGCCTAGATGGTATTGCATAGCAAGGAAATAGGGCATTCATCATGGAAAGAACCTCAATCCTATGAAAATTTGAAAAGCTTAAAAATTTGCTTTTATTTTTAAGACACCATGTGTAGATTAATGCACAGATCCAGAGGCGTATCACGTCAAAACCGCTAAAAAAAATCAGTGTAAGAATAACACCACAGTAATATGAGTGCAAGTAAAACTGCGATCAAGAAACAAACCTGCTAAGCAACTAAACCACTCTGTGTTTACTGCTACTGCAACACGCTCTACAAAAGTATACAGGGGTACTATGTAAAAGTATGCTTTTGTAACTCCGTTCACATTCTTGCAATGTTGCAGCTTCTTGTGCCTGCCAGGAAAATTGGCCATTATTCTCCCTCTGTCCACAATGCGCTTTGCGCAGAAGCATTCACATTCTGTGTTCATCCATGCAAAAGTATACAGTATAAAATCTATGAAAAAATTCCCCAGTTGCTCTCCTTCTGCCCATAATGAGCTTTCGCATTCTTGCAATGTTTAAAACTAATGCAGACACATAAAAGCCTTAAGGGCTTGTACTGTACCGCCGTTAATCTCCAATTGCTCTCCCTCTGCCCATAACGTGCATATATTTCTTATGGCAATTTTAAATTAATTTATTTATGTAGTAGCCCTGTAAATGTTTCTGCCTGAGCAGTCGCTTTTGTGTGTGCAGTGTTTCTGTGCATAATGTATGTCAGTCACAAAATTAGCATGCATAAACAAAGGGAAGGGATGGGAACTGTAATGTATTTCTAGTGTTCCCTCAACTATGTGACCCTTGCAAAACATCTGGTGCATGAACACTACATTTTAGGGTTACTGTGTTAGATTGTCAGTCACAAAGTTAGCCTCCAAAAACACATTAATGAAAGGCAGCCCACTAGTTATTTTTTAATATCTGTAGTGCGACTTTTGGAGTTCTCCTGATGGTATCCGACCACATGCTGAAACTGGCTCCTAGACTTGCGGTACTTGCAGCTGTAGTGCATCAGATCAGAAGGGGGACACAGAGATAGAGAACAAAGAATTTATTTAGTCGAGTTCTGGTTTTGTGTGATCCGGAGGACACAAATATACCTAGCAAAGATACTGACTGACCTGGGGTTGGGGGGTTCGTAAACGGAGGTGATCGCAAGTTGTATTTTAACTTATTTATATACTGTGGCTAACATACAATTTCTGCAGCTGTGCAGCTAATTTTCTCAATTTCTGTGGCTTTCTGCAGCAGGCACCAATTTCTGTGGTCAGCCCTGGTTTCTGCAGCCATTGCCATGGAATCTCGGTAAACACGGGGCGCTGCTCATGTGCTCTGACTTGGCTGGAGCTCCTCCATTTCACATGTGATGGCGCTGCCTCTAATAGGTGGACAGAGTGGACAACACAATGCATATACAGTCAAGTTAGGTGTGCACCTGCAGCATGAACACACAAAGGCCAGAGGGCACTTCTTGTGCAAAAGATTAAATCCAAATTTAATGCTATTATTGCCGCACTATAAGAACGAGCTAGTCACAAATGTGAAGGGGGTAGAGGCAACCGTCCCACTCTGCCCTACCTAAATGGCACTCCTGTTTTATGGAAGAAATTCTTTCTCAGGTGCTAATATCAGTACATGTAAATACAATGGTTTCCTCTGTGTTCTGAGGTACTATATCTCCATGTTTCATTATGTGCACTGATCACCCTGAGGGTTAGTGTCCTTCATTGTCCCTCATTTTGAGTGTCCATGTCCCTTATTTCAAAGACAAAATCTGAGGTATGGTGCATGCTTCCAAGACCCTACTCAGCACAAAGATTGCTGAGCATGTCCATAGTATATATGCTCCATACAGAATGACAAAAGGAAGATAAGTGAGCCAAAACAGTCATGGAGAAACATATCTGTAGCACTAAATATGCATAAGGGGATTTGTATGGCCTAAAACAAAAAGGTCAGGCCTCACAACACAGAAGCCCCTCTTAGAACATCTGGAATGGGGGACATTGACTGACTATATTGAGAAGGCTATCCCTGTGGTTCAATGGGAGGTACCACAACGTCACTCCTGCATCAGGCCTTAAAAGGCCACTCCTCCTGGACTGTTCCAGGAATAATTGTTCATTGCTGCCAGAGGCGCTGCTCTCCAGCCCTTCTCTCTCTGGTTTCCTGCTTCCATGCTTGCCCAATGTTCCAGCAGCTGCCCCCAGCCTCCCATTCACTTCTCCCAGTCCTCCCTTGCTCATTCTCTCATGCAGCTCCTTCTGACCCCCCCCGTACCTCTCTAAGTTTCCCTGCCTCTCTGGGTTGACTGTTTGCCATGCCTGGGCACTGCTTCTGCTCCTTTCTTTCCCTGTTCTCATTTCAGTCCCTCACTGGCTCCATCACCACATTACCTTCTAGCTGACTGCTTATAGGGGTTCATCCCATCGCTTGCCCTTGCACTGCAGCCTCTGGCACTCTCCTTGTCTCCTCTACGCTGGTTCTGGGAGCAGCTGTTGTTCTGTCGCTCCTCTTCGGTGTCCATCTCTGCCTCAGCACACCTGTGCCCTCGGCTTGACTCATCTTTGTGCTGCTCGGCCCTTCCTACCTTTCACTCTTCCTTCCTCCCTTTCCCATGTTGGCTGCAGCTCTCTCTGGCCCCTCAGCTGCACTGGGCATTTTGTTCCCTTCTTGCCTGGGTTGTCATTGCTATCTTCAGCCAGTCAGCAGTTGGTTCCCGGTGCCCACCCTTCCTGCTCATTCTACCCTCTGCCGAACATCATGCCTCAGCCACCTATCCACTTCTGCAGCTTACTTGGCCCACTGTGCCTCCTGTTCCTACCTCTTTGGACTTGGTATCTGTGACTTGCAGTTGTCCCATCCTCACTGATGGTTGTGGCTTTCCAAATCTACCATTCCAATGATTTTCCTCACTTATCCTGATTGTCTTGCTGACCCTGCCATGTTCTTTCTCCATATCTTGAGATTTTACCTGCCAGTCACTTCCTGTGGTCTACCGTACTTCCTATGGCATCATTCAACCCACTATCCTCACTGGGCATCTTGTCTCCTCTCTGGACTCTCTGTACCTGCCATTTTCATTTTGTCTTCCTCCAGTGCTTGCTCTCCAATGCCCCCCCCATCTCTCCCTTGAGCCTCACTCTTTTCCTTCCTGTCTCTCGACCCTCACCTATCGCTCCCTCGACCTTCACCACATTGGCTCTGGTGTTTCTTTTTGGATGACACTGGGGTATTTTGCGCTGTAGTGTTATGATTTAACTGTCATGTGGTTGAAGGGTATGGTCAGTCAGGATGCTATAGGGTACATACCTTGGAGGTCATTTGCTATAATCTCAGTCAGCGCTCATTCATTCCCAGTTGCTCATGTGGCTTGACCTTCCATTCATTTCACTCTCTTCAGCCTTTTCTCATCTGGCCCTGGCTGGGACTGTATTCTGCACAGCCTGCATTCTGTTGCGTGCATTTCCTGACCTCCTGTCTTCTCCCCTTTCCCTGATATGCCGGCCTTGGCCTACTTGCTGTTTATGTTTTTTTGGGGGTGGGTCCTGCCCTACTGCTACTCCTTCACTACTCACCTGTCGGATAAACCCTTCACTTCATTCATTCCCATTCTTTGGTCCCTGCCAGCCTTCAAGCATTCAGGCCTTCAAGGCTTCTCTCTATCTTTGTACATCGTTCATTTCATACCTCACTTTACTTATACCAGCCTCCAAGGCTTCACTCCATTATTGTAAATTATCCATTTCATATTTCACCTTACCTGTACTGGCCTTCTATGCCTCATTTCATAATCGTACATTGTCCATTTCATTCCTCCCTTTAAATCAATCAGGTCTTCAAGGCTCCTCTCCACCATCATACATCGCTCATTCTATACATCACCTTAACCATTCTGGCCTTCAAGGCTTCTCTCCATCATCATACATCCCACAGAGTCCACATCTAGAGCATGCAAAGCTCAGAGTGGGGTTCCTCTCCCTGGCCATAGTGAGAATGTCTTTGCTCGGGTGGACCTTCAGTCATCTCTCATTTCGGCAACACCTTTGGAAGTAGAATTTATGATTTCAGGCTGTGAGGGGTGGTGCTTTAATCATCAGGGTCCCTTTGGCTACCTGAGTGGGTTCGGAGGCACCCTTTACACCATTCTCCATCTGACTGCCTCTGGTTCATCTGGTCTATTTCATAGGCCTATGTAGGCTGGCTGATTGCCTCAGTGGTCTTTTCTCTCCTACTTTGCTTTTGGGTGTCCAGTTGCAGAGCCATCGCTCGCAACCCTCAACAGCATTCCTGTTACAAGGACAGAGTGAGAGATTCATCTAAATTGGAATCTTTTCCTTGTCCCTCAATATCGACTCTAAGTTGCAGTAGCTGAGCCGTCACTAACCAAAAATCCTTCTGCCTGGAGGGAAGGTAACCTAGGTCTTGGATCCCCAGAGGTTTCCTCCTCAGTGTGTTTTTTTCCTCTCCTCTGTGCCGATGGTCATAATCTTAGACAGGATTAGTGCTTTTCATAGGTTTCGTAGTTAGGTTCCAGTGTTGAATGGAGTTGGATGGTAGCCCTAGCTGTTCCCTCTCACTGCAGGAAGTATGCCCTTCTGCATCTTGTTAGATTTCCTTTCATTCATTATCCTCATCGTATCTCATTCTTCTCCTGTCCTTCCCTTCTACGTCTATCACCTTAATTTCTGGTCTCGATATATTCTGATTTCTCACCTCTTTGATGCTCGACACCCCTTTGAGTATTTTTGGGGGGCTTCTTCCTAAACTACCTTTAGCCAAGAGAATCATTCCCATGGCACCTATAGGGGTGGAACACTCCTCGCGGGTTCCTCGCTGTTGTACCCCTGTGGGGTGGTATATCCCATGGATAGACAGGTGAGCAGCCACAATGTATCTAAGTCACACAAGTATACATCATATCAAGTTGTGTAAGCACATTGAATGGGAAGGCTATGCCTGTGGATCAATGGGTGGAGCAAAAACATCACTCCCCATCAGGCCTTAAAAGGCCACTGTTCCTAGACTGTTCCATGATTCATTTCTTTGTTGCCCCACCATCTTCCCCTTCTCAACCAGTGGCACATCTCTCTTTTCTGTGGGGTTCTTCCTAAGCTATCTTTAGCCAAGGGAATCATTCCCGTGGCACCTATGGGGTGGAACTCTCCTCTGGGGTTCCTTATCATCGCACCCCTGTAAGGTGGTATAGCCCACAGATAGAGAAGTGAACAGCCACAATGTACCTAAGTCACACAAGCAAACATCATATCAAGTTGCATACTTTACAAGTTAATGGCAATTTAATCACAACAATCAAAAGCCATTAAACAACTTGCAAAAGGATTAGAATTAATGACATTACCTAATTTTAATGGGGAATCAATGAAAATTAATTTCAGTGACTCTGATTGCTAGCAGTAGTATGAGAAATAGAACTGATGTGTTTTTTTAGAAGAGATTTGCACCAGCCTTTTTGCTGTACACATGGCAAGCATGCAACATGTGAACCTGATGTGATTTTTAAATGATGTTCACGCCAGCTTAACTGCTGCACTCATATCAAGCGTGTACCATGCGAACATGATGTGATTTTTAAAAGATGTTCTTACGAGCTTAATTGCTGCACACATGTCAAGATTGTAGCATGTGACCTGATTTGCTTTTTAGATCTGGTTCACTTAGGTTCACTTTGTGTATGTGAATCACATGCAAACATTGCACAATTTAACATGTGGCATGCATTCTGCATGTACACAGCACATTTATATTTCTGTAAGGGAATAGAGAAGATTGCTTCATCTTTCAAGAGGTCTTCATATCCAGTTTTTATTTTTCACCATTCCTTCCATAATCTCTCTAAATTATGTGTCAATAGCTCAGTTTCTATGTTCCACTTTTTTCCATTTTCCTATCAATTATCTTCTTTCTCTGGTATTTTTTTTCAGTTTAGATGATATTCCAATAAAATACCCTCTAATAATAATAATACATTTTAGTCTCTCTCAGTTGGTGAACCTTGATGTGTCTGAAGTTTTGTTGATCTCTGGGAAGTTTACTATTTATTTTTATGATGTATTCTATTACTGAGACATCATACAAACATACGAACATACGAAATTTGCCAGCAGATAAAGACCTAGAGGTCTATCAAGTCTGCTTGAATGTGCAGCTAGCACCCCTTATTCTGCAGCTACCCTTCCCTTCCACCCTTCCCCTTCATTAACCCTCCCCTTGTCCTGTCCCATCCTTGTTTGAAGCAATCCACTGTTCTACTGCATACCACTTCAGCAGGTAACGATTCCACCCAGCCACCACCCTCTCTGTAAAAAGTGTCTCCTCATCTCCTCCTGAACCTTCCTCGCTCAGTCTCATATCATGGCTCCTGGTGGCCCTCCCTCCTTACTTTGAACAGCCCCTCTGTACCCATCTTGTTTATTCCTTTCATGTATTTAAAGGTTTCAATCATGTCACCCCTGTCTCTCCTCTCCTCCAGTGAGTACATGTTCAACTCCTTCAACCTCCTTTGTATGATAAGTCCCCAGACCCTTGATCATCTTTGTCGCTCTGTGCTGCACCCCCTCCAGTAACTTAATGTCCCTCTTCAGATACGGACGCCAGTACTGCATGCAGTACTCCAGGTGTGGTCTAACTAATGACCTATACAGTGGCAGAATCACCTCCTCCCTCCTCGAGGCTATACCTTTGCAATACAACCCAGCATTTTGTTGGCCTTTGCAGCTGCCTTCCTACATTGTGCGAGTTGTTCATTGACCCTGTAATGAGCACACCAGATCCTTCTCCTCCTCTGTCTGGGCTAGCTGCACTCCCCCTAGCTGGTAAGTCCTCCTTGGGTTCTTCATCCCAAAATGCAGCACCTTGCACTTTTTGGCATTAAAGACCAGTTGCCAGGTGTCTGACCAGGTTTCAAGCTTTGCCAGATCATACTGCAACCCCTGCCATCCCCCTAGGTCATCCACCACCGCGCCTACCTTGGTATCATCAGCAAACAGACTGATCTTGCTATTTATGTCCCATGATATGTCTGCAATGAATATCCCAAACAACACTGGTCCAAACACTGAGCCCTGTGGAACACCGCTCATCACTGCCCTTGGGTGTGAGAGCTCCCCACCAACCACCACCCTCTGTTGCCTTCCCTGCAGCCAGTTTCCTACCCATCTCACCAGCTTTGCACCCGCCCCTGTGCCTACTAACTTCCTTCCCAGCCTTCCATGTGGCACTGAGTTGAATGCCTTACTGAAGTCCAGATACAGGACATCCACTGCATGGCCCCTGTCCAGTTGCCTAGTTACCCAGTCATAGAACTCGACCAGGTTGGTTTGGCAGGATCTGCCACATATGAAGCCATGCAGTCTGATGTCCTGTAGCCCTTTGGCCTCTAGGAGGGCCACCAGCCTCTCCTTCAGGATAGTCTCCATTAGCTTACCCACGATGGATGTGAGGCTCACTGGTCTGTAGTTTCACTAATGCCACCCAGGCTTTGAAATAAACCATTTTAGGTGGTAGCAGGGAAGTATTTAGGCACCATCTGCTAGGTTCGGTGTTTTTGTCTCTTCCTACAAAAGTTACAGAAACTGATGAGTGATCAGATATTAGAGTTGGATATATATATATATATATATATATAAATATATTGATCTGTTTTGTGAAGTGGTGACCTGACTGTATATTCCTTTGTATTAGTGTTTAGTATCCTCTGGGTGTCAACAAGGTTGAGAGTTCCTACTACAAATTTAAGGCCCCTTGTTTACTTTTGTTAGGTTATATTTGTTATTGGACCTCTCTAAAATGGGGGTCTGAAAAATATAATTTGAATCACTCAGTAGTAAAACTTTTTAGTTCAAAAACCTATTTAGGTGATCCAAACTATCCATAAATTTACCATGTCCAGCTTTATCTGATCCTTAAATATTTACTAGTGTAGTTATATAAGTTCTGAATGTCTCATTTGCAATAAAATAATGCCCTTCCATGTCTGCAACTGTTTCTTGCAAAACTAAGGGAGCATTTTTCTATATGAGTATCAATACACTATCACTTTTATTACTCTCCTTAGCTCTAATCACCTGACCAACCCATTCTCACTTCATAAGTTCCAAGTCCTTTGTTTCAAATATGTTTCTTGAAGAAAAGTTGTGTTAGCATTCATGTTTCTAAATATGCCTAATTACTTCACATCTTTGTATTGTATCATTAAGGCCTCTGACATTCCAAGATATTTGTATTACCAGACATCTTAAATTACTATGTTTTGGTGCCAGGTAAAAAGGTACTGGAAGACCAGCTTACATTTTTAAATAACTTGAATACAGATGTTAATTTCTTGACAGTACTTACAATACTTGAACAAGGTAAGCATTGTAATTTTAGATCTACCAGCATAGTATAAAAGAAAGAAGACCATTCAGATATGAAAAAGGAGAAAAAAAAACAGAAAGAAATATCGGAAAAGCACAACCTTTTGCTGAAACATGTCTAATAAATATGTTACAAATGTAGCTGAAAGTGTTCTAAACATAAACACTCCAGAATGATTCAAAGCTGTATTCCCCTTCCCCTTTACAATCCCCAAATGTTTACAGATGAGCTGACACCTAAATACATGTCCAGCCCTCCCCCTTCTCTATATCCTATGAAAAAGATCTAAGTTAAACATTAATAAAAATGTATTTATGTATATAAGCCAAACATGATAGGTCTAGTATCAGTAGAGTGGTATACATTAGGCCTAATAAATAAAATGTTTAGTGCTATAATGAGAGAAACACCTTCAAATCTAACAGTATAACTATACAATGTACAATAAGATTTTGACTTTCCCTTGTCAATCTAGTGTTATAACCATAAGTAATGGGTTAGCATACATAAGCGAGAGGCATACAATGAAAGTGTCTCAGCCCCTCTCAAACAAAATCATTATTACATTTTATATTATTGTAGGTTGCATTGTGTTACTGAAAGTTTAAAAAGTCTATCCATATGGCACCGGGTGATATCCGTGCAGAGAAAACCAAGCACAGCACAACTGTGCTGTGATTAGCGCTTATGCCTTTCAAGCATCAGGGGAATGACAGTGATATGAATGTATCACTCCCCCCGATGCTCTGCATGAAGGAGGAAGTGTTCAAGAACACTGCCAGTTGGGTGCTCAGTTGAGCTGCTCCAATGCTAGAGTGGCTAGAGCACCCGACTCGGCAGTGAATGAGGTTGGGGAACGGGGTTTCATTCCCAAGTCATGAATCTTTTACTATTTTTTTTCTTGCGCTTAAGTCCACACCCCCTCAGAGTTGATTATTATAAGTTCAGGGGGTGTGGGGTGTGTGGAGGATGAAGCCCCCCACAAAACAAATGGAAAATGGTCAAGCATGTTTTCACACTGTTTTCTGCTGTGCAGTTGTGGTGTGCATGGTGGTGTCCACGACATTATGACCCCATGCCCTATTCATATTCAAATTACTCCTGTCTCCTTTTTAAAGTTGATGTTAACACAGCTAAGTTGAATTACAGTAGTTGTACTGGAAACTATATATTGTATTGGACAGACTTAAATAAACACAAAGCCACTTTGGTAGAGGGTGGTGGTATATGGAGTTTGCTCTGAGGAATGGAGAGTGACCAGCAGGGTACCTCAGGGATCCATGCTGGGACTGCTCCTCTTTAATGTCTTTTTAAGTGACATTGTAGAGGAGCTGGAAGGGATGGTCTACCTCTTTGTGGATAACACCAAGATCTGCAACAAGATGAACACTCCTGGTGGTGGGGGTGGAAAGGATAAGCAGAGATCTGAGAAAGCTAGAAGAGTGGTCAAGTGTATGGCAGCTGGGTTTCAATGCAAAAAAGGACACGATAATACACTTAGGGCACAAAAACCCAGGCATAGGGTACAAAATGGGTAGAGCTAAGGTCAGTGAATGCAACATTGAATTTGTTGACAATTTTGGTGGGATCAAGTACCTTGCATCCATCAACTATTAGGATTTTTGGTGGGGTTTTGTCACTCTTACCAAAGGGTTCTCAGACATTATCCCAGAATCTTTTATCATTGCTCCAACTCTGTGTTTTCTTGGTCTTACTGTAGCTGGATTTGGCCAGTCAAGTCCCAGTAGTGCATTTATTCCTGGCTTCCTTGAATTTTTGCAGATAGATTGAGGACCCAATCTTTCTGCCCAGCACCCACAGATCATCCCACTCTCTCCTAAATGCAAGGAGTTCCTCGGGGATCCAGTCAGGGGGTGTACATCTTACTTTGCACTTTTTGAAGGGTGCAAATTTATTGCAGGCAGTTGTGAATTCCAAGACAAAGAATTCTAGGGCTTAATCAATATCTGGGATGGATTCAAGGAAACTCCAGTCTAGTCTGGTCACATAGGATTTGAATTTCGGCATGTCCATTTTGCTTATGACATGGCTGTTTATGAACCAGAAGGGGGCCTGGGCTGTTTTACTTCTCACAAACCTTGCACTGTGGAGTGGTCACTGAGGGGATCAGGCAGAACTTTGACCTTTTTGACCCTGTCTGGGTGGAGTTACAAGTATCTAATCCAGCAGTGTCATAGTGCCTGATTTATAGTTAGTTCTGGTGTACTCAGTGATGATTTGTGTTAGAAATCACCTGGCAATCTTGTCTTTGTGCCTAATATTGAACTTTATGGCCCAGTTAATATTAAAGTCACCAATTACTATGAATTCCCAATCCTGGTTAATTTTTTTAAGATAGTTAGACAGGGATTCCATACCTGCTTGTTGTTTTCCAGGTTGGATATAGACCATCAGGTGGACAAGAGGTTTTTGATATTGCTCAAGCAGAAGTTTAACGGTGAGGCATTCACAGTCCCTAGACGGGTCTTTGATTTCAAGATTTGAGGCTTGCAGGTCAGATCTGAGATAGATCAGGCAGCCCCCACCCCACTTCCCTTGTCTGTCATCTCTGAAGATATTAAAACATGGGGGTGTGATAGTGGAGTGAGGTATTGTGGGTTAAGCCAGATTTTGGTAAGGAAAATAACGTCCAGTTTCACTATTGCCACCCAGGCTTTGAGATAAACCATTTTAGGTGGTAGAGTACCAATGTTTAGGGAGATTATATTTAGTTTCCCTTGATTCCTAAAATCAGGTACAGGGCTATTTGAAGGACCTGGTTTGGGGTGGACCTTGCCGGATAGCAAGGGAAGCAAAAAGGTTAGGCCCTTGGAGGCTCTAAGGAAGTGTTTTAGTTCCTGAATTTTCTTTCCAGGGAGAAAGGACTTACAGAAGGTCCCAGAGACATAGCCATAGTGTATGATCTCCCAAAATTCCCTTAATACCATCTGTGATAGGTTAGTTTTGTAGTGGGCATAGGTATTTGATGCTTTGAAACTGAGGGACAGTTCAGGAGGCTCATGTGTCCATGATTTCAGCATGAAGTCCTGCAGGAAGACCACCTTAGCCACAGAGGGCCAGAAGGTTCATGGAACAATACAGTGGGTAAGTGGGTCAACATTAGCAGCGTTGCAATAAACACGATAACAGTAGAAACTGAGTCCCAGCAATTAATGAAGTTAGATCCACCTAGATAGTGGAAGAGAAGCAGAGCCTCAGTATTGACAAAGCAAAGGCAATAGGACACTTAGTCTACCCAGACAGTGTGTTGATAAAACTTAAGTAAAAGCAGTGTATTAGTGCAGGCAGGATATAATTGATTAGCCAAACCAAAAATATTCAGTCCACCCTAACTAGTCTCATGCCTAACTCAAACAGTTGGGCATGAGGCCCACACTCTTGTGATAAAACAAGGCAGTTGCACAGTGAAACCAAACAAATGCAGTTGCTTTGAAAGCCCTGTAGATTAGGCAAGTAGAAGGATGGTGAACAAACAACAGCCACTACAACAATTGCAGGGAATGTAGTACAACAGTTACCCTAACACAATACAGGTACAATACAAAGGGCAGTAGTCACAGTTCAGTGAAGACTTATGTCTCGGTTGGGAGCAGGAAGCCCAGTGGAAAAGTGTGGCTGGCCAAAAGGCTGACTCCAGGCAGAATCATTCCCTGTCCTTTGTGCTATGGTCCTTAGTGTAGAAGGCACAGTGCAGGGGGCCATTAGCAGTAGTCAGCTGAAGAAAGGAAGTGTTGCCCTGCCCATAAACCTCACAGTTGAAGGAGATATGCAGCAGTGATCTAGCAGCAGTCCAAAGTCCAAATTACAGGCAGGAGTCCAGATGTGGGGGAGAGAGTGCCAATGGGTAGAAAACTGGCCTGTGCTCAAGCCCTGTACAGAAATCAGGCCTGGGGAGTCAGTGTCTGGAATGTAGCTCAGGACAAGAGATGGAGCACTTTGAAAATTTTGCAGATTTGTGTAGCTCCACCCCAACACCTCCAAATTGGAAGAGATTCACAGCAGTGGTCTAGCTGCAGTCCAAGGTCCAAATTACAGGTAGGAGTCCAGATACAAAGGGGAGGGAAAGCCAATAGGTGGAAAACTGGCCAATGCTCAAAAATCAGGCTCGTAGAGTGAATGGTTATAATGCAGGTCAGGACAGCAGATGAAGCACTTTGAAAATCATGCTAAGTAATGTAGTCTGGCCCATGAGCCTCCTGATTGGAGGAGATTTTGCAGCAGTGGTCTAGCAACAGTCCAAGGTCCAGGCAGGAGTCCATATGTCGGGTGGAGGAAGATCCAATAGGTAGAAAACTGTCCCACACTCAACCGCTGCACAGAAACTGGGTCTGGAGAGTCAGTGGATGAAATGCTATTGAAGCAGGCCCTGCTGTTTGTTGGAAATTGCTGAGACTGGGAAGTGGATGGGGGAGCCAGTTAGACCAGATATGGTTCAGCTTTCCAAACAGTCCAAAATAAAGCAGATCAGAAAGAAAATCCAGGACTAGGGATGCAGAAGAAACTGGGAGGAGCAATACATAGTTCATTTGAGTCACTTAACAAAGTGAGCCATTCAAAAAAGATCTGAATTATTGCCCCAGGGCAGGAGCATTTAGGTTCTTTGTCCATAATGTGTAGCAGGTGTTTGAAGTTTCCAGCACCAAACAGTTTTGTGTATTCTTTGTTAATGCTTCTTGGTGCTGGTGCAGCTGCAGTTTCTATGTTCCTATGTACTGAATAAGATAGCTTTTCTTAGTTTTGGTTGGGATGGCTTCCAAAATGTGGATTTAAAATGAACATGCTGACACCTGTGGTGGTGTTTTGTAGAAATTCAGTCCAGGAGACTCTGATGTTGTTTGCAAGAATGGTGTAGTTACTCCAAGCAGAAAAGCATGAAAATCCATAAAAACTAATCTACTGACACAGACAAACACAAACAGCCACCCACACAGGCCAAGGAGGTGGGGTAAAAGATTAATAGTTTCTTAGATTGTGCTCCCAGCCACTTGATCAGCATTTCTTACCTTGTGGTGATTTATTCCTAACCACTCCAACCACATTATTACTACACTGTATATAACAACCACACCTTTGGCTCAAAGCCTAAAAGACCATTCAAAATGGAAAGCAGTGTGGTCTAGCAGGTTGGGGGAAAAGAACCACTGTCCCTGGACCAGAGGTCTTTTTTTTCCCATTTTCAGTTGATTTTGTGTTGCACCCAGTCAACCTGCTTTACAGAGCCATAGCAGTTCAGTCACCTGGTCATACTGTGTTAGGAAGAGCTCAGTGGAAGAGTATAGACTAAGCACCTCAAATAATTTAAACCATCACACATGGGCATCACAATAAAAGAAAGCAGCATTTTTCAATGCGGAATGTTTCTTGCATGTTGTAACAGTTTGTTTATCCTGAATTTTCAACACAGTCTTCATATAACTGCACCTTATGATCAAGACAGGGGAATTTGTTTAAATGTCAACCAAACGATTTTATAGAGAGACTGCAAAAACATGTTTTGGAGTGCATTTGAAATATTACATGTGCCTTGTTCATGAGGGAGGTAAAAAAGGCTATGTTGAAAATCTGGGGTCAAAATCTTGAAAAACAGCAGAGTTATGTGTAGGCATTGAGGACCATCAATGTTTCTTCATAATTAAGTTGTTTTCTGAGATTTTAAGCCCAAATGTTCACCATAGACTTTTTATGATCCCACTTTATGGTGAAAACAGATCAAATTTCTTAATTTCCATCAAAAATTTTCATGATCTAGTTGTTAAAAATATAGTTTTTTTCTAAATAACTGTCATTAAGCTTCTCATGAAGGACTTGTTGGTCTGAAAGCTAGAGCACTCATTTCTTGTTGCTACATCTATGTTGGTCCATTAAAAGGTATCAAATCATTTGCTTCTGGATCTGTTCTTACAAGGACCAATATGGCAAACACTAAATCTAGATTTCAACATGGAAGATACCGGAATTCGCCGTAGAAGTGGCAGTTACTTAAGAAGAATTTGACACAGCTAGATGGTGACAATTATTTTCTAACCCAGTGCAAGAGGAGAAACATAATCCCTAGAGGTCTTACTATTTGGAATCCATTATAAAACAATGACAATTCTGTATATACAGAACAACTCTGTCGTAAGACCTCTGAGAAATTGAGAAATCACAGGATTCACATGTCATATGCCAAGAAAGTTCTGAACAAAGAGTTTGCAGGAATTGTTACCACACTGGAGAGGATGTCTGGGGTACCTATTTAGGACATCTTGTGAGAGATACATATCAACTACCAAAGGACCTTAGGAAAAGCCATGCTTATGAAAAATAGGAAATTGGATGCCCTTCAACATACCATACATCCTAACAACCATGAAGAACATAATGGAGTAACTGAACAACAACACCACAGAGATGGGCCCCTTTCAGTTGTTAATTTGTCCAACCACACACTTACTACGGGAGCACTAAATGTAATTTCAAAGGGCCTAACTTTCTGCCCAACAAAACCACTGGACAAAATACAGTTTTGTGGTGAACTATAGGAATACTTCCGCAGATTGAGACTTAAAGAATTCTTTCATGGCAAGGAAGAAAACACTGGTAGTGAAGACATCGCAATCAGTAATAATTTAATGGATAAGAAAAAGAAATCTGAATTTATCCCCTCACGTGGTTGTAATAAAAAACTAGACAATTACTTTCATTGTTTCCACCAACAAATTAGTAGTCAGATCCTTACTAGGCAAAAACAGGCCTGTTATAACCTTTCTCCACTGAACGGAGAGCTATATGGCCACTGAAATCAACCTACACCGTCATCAAAAAAGCTGATAAAGGCTCTGCAGTGGCAATCTTAAACAGAGAGGATTATATTAATGAAGCTAACAGACAGCTAACTGCTCTTACCTACTACAGAGAACTGGAGAGTGATCCCACTACAAGATATAAAAAAGAATTACATGACTTAATTGGAACTTTTCCAGACCATGTCCCCCCAAAAAACTAACTGCCCTCATCCTTGCTGAACCCAGGCCAGGGACATTCTACCTGTTGCCTATAATACATACACTTGGCAATCCAGGAAGACCCATAGTGTCTGGTAATGGTACCCTGACTGAGGGGATCTCAGGGTTTGTAGAAAACATTTTGAAACCACTGGTTAGGGATAGAGACATTCATATCCAGGACACTAAGCACATTTTGTGTGTACTTTCTGGTTATAAGGACTTACCACCTGATATAATTTTAGTGATGATGGATGTAACATCCCTCTACACTAATATTCCACACACAGATGGCATTTCAGCCTGCCTTAAATCTATACAGGAGAAAGGACCGGAACAAAACATCAACCCTGAAGTAATGGAGAAACTTATGGAATTCATTTTGATATGTAACAACTTCAACTTCAGTGGTAAACATTATGTTTAAACCATGGGAACAGCAATGGGTACCAAGATGGCTCCACAGTATGCTAACCTCTTTATGGTAGAGTTAGAGGAGAACTTTTTAAGGTACTGTCCTCTCAAACCACTAGCTTATTTCCATTACATTGATGATTTTTTTTATTATTTGGACAGAGGGCACAGATGCACTTAAATATTTTCATCAAGAACTTAATAACCTTCACCCTACCATAAAGCTTACCCTGGAGTATTCTACCACCAATGTTAATTTTCTGGACACCACAGTCACCATTAAGGATGTAACCTTACATCCATGTATTTACAGGAAGCCAACAGACAGACAGAGATACCTGCACAAGAAAAGTAATCACCCAAACCACACAAAAAAATCTATCATGTACAGTCAAGCACTCCGATGTCACCGTAGTTGTTCAAATGAGAATGATAGAGATGCACATTTGGCTATGTTAAAAACACCTGTATTGAGCAGGGACACTCTTCTGGAAAAATTGATAGGATAACAGAACGTGCAACGGAAGTACCAAGACAGCAACTACTTCAATAGTATTGGGTCCAGTCCTTTTTAATGTCTTCATCAGTGACATTGCAGAGGGACTGGAAGGAAAAGTATGCCTTTTTGCAGATGACACAAAGATCTGCAACAGGGTTGATACACAAGGAGGCGTGGAAAGGATGAAAAGGGACTTGGCAAGGTTGGAGGAATGGTCAGAAGTATGGCAGCTAGGATTCAATGCAAAGAAGTGCAAAATAATGCACCTGGGAAACAAGAACCCAGAGAAAGAATACACAATGGGTGGGGAGGTAGTAACAACAACAAAAAAGGAAAGGGACCTGGGGGTAATCATATCAGATGACCTTAAGGTTAGCAATCAATGTGAGAAAGCAGTAGGGAGGGCTGGGGGTATACTGGGATGTATAGGGAGAGGCATCAGCAGCAGAGAACAGGAAGTTGTTATCCCTCTGTACAGACAGTTGGTGAGACCCCATCTGGAGTACTGTGTCCAGTTCTGGAGACCTCATCTCCGCAAAGACATAGACAGGATAGAGGTAGTCCAGAGGAGGGCAACTAAAATGGTGCAGGGTCTGCAAGAGAAGCCGTATGAGGAGAGACTAAAGGAGCTTAATATGTATACCCTTGAGGAAAGAAGGGAGAGGGGGGACATGATAGAAACTTTTAAGTACCTCAGTGGGATCAACAAAGTCCAAGAGGGTAGCATCTTTCAGAAAAAGAGACTTACAAGAACAAGGGGACACAATTTAAAGATAGAAGGAGGGCAGTTCGGGGCAATGTGAGGAAGTATTATTTCACAGAGAGGGTAGTGGATGCATGGAACAGCCTTCCTGAGGAGGTTGTGGGGTCTAAAACTGTGGGAGATTTCAAGAATGCATGGGACAGACATAAGGCAATTCTTGTGGGGGGTAGGAAGAAATAGGCTGCTGGTTAACTAGGATCTGCGGCCTATCCTGTAGGTAGGGAAATGGGCAGACTAGATGGGCCTAGCGGTTCTTATCTGCCGTCAAAGTCTATGTTTCTATGTTTCAATATAAAGAAAAGACAGCTACAGACAGAATACCCTTAGTCACATATCATCCAGACCTGGAACTTCTGTGTAAGATTGTTAAAGACCTCCACCTAATATTTAGTGAGGATGAGACCCTTAATTGTATTTTTAAGGAACTACCACTACTATCTTTTAAACAACCACCAACTGTAGCCAGCCTAGTTATTAGGAGCAAGCTTTTGCCAGAACAGAATACCATGATACAAAATGGCACACAACCCTGCAATCAACACACCTGTAAGACTTGTGAGCTCATTTCCACCTCGGACTGTGTGGTTACTTCACAAAACAGACAATTCAAGGTACATGGGAGTTATACATGTACATCACAACATGTTTATTTCATTCAGTGCAGGTGATGTCCACAAACAGGTTAGGTTGGAGAGACAAGCAAAAGGCTCCGCACTAGGATGAACTCGCACAGACATACTACTAAAACAAAAAAGACTGAAAAACCAGTGGGGCACCACTTCTCCCAGCCTGACCACTCAATTTTGGATATGTCAGTAATGGTCTTAGAGGGAAATCTCAAAAACACACAACAGAGATGAGCTTTTGAGATTAAACTTATTTTACATCTTAATATGGTAGCAGATGGGATGAACATAGATCTGGGTTTCATGGGACATTACGGATTTTAACATCCACAGACCTCTTCTTCTTCAGACTGGCATATTATAGGATTTCAGCATATGTGGTGTGTGTGTATATGTGTGTGTGTGTGTGCGTGTAATGTGTTGGGAGGTATGTGAATATAGCAGGTGTGGGGCTTGCTGGCACATTGAGGTAGGCTTCTATTTAGATACATGTAATTACAGTGTGTTATTACTCTTACTTCACACACATAATGAATATGAATTTCTCCTTACTATTTACCTTCATCCAGCAGTGGGGTTGATTCCATTGTGCAATATTCAGATTCCCTTGCCTGTTACTATACATACAGCAGGTTTATTATAGACTGTCACATTTTTTTTTTAACTCTGAACATATTGGGGTGCAAGATCTCATTTGCATGGGGGTCCTTGACAGATCTATTTATATTAGGCTATTATTGCAGTGATTTGTGGAAATGTAAGTATGTTAGGACTCTTGTCTTACACACATACTTTATATTTACTTCTAGTTACCGTACCCTAGGAAGGGTGGCAGGTTTATTTTATTGTGGTTCTAGCCAGAATCCTTGGAAATGTTACTACACAGATAGGAGTAAGGTTAAATAGTGTCAGATTTTTGCTCTGCAGATATTAAGATGCATGGGGCCAGATATTCAAAACTTTGCGCTGGGCAAAACCATTTATGCAAGTTTCGTGCAGAATTAGCATGGGTTTGCTATATTCAAAAGGCCAAATGGCGTGCGCAAACTGCATTAGAGCTGGGCAAAATCATAATGTGTGCAGGAAGCAAACTGAGGGCAGGTGTACATGAATACAGGTGCAATGCCATACTCAGCGACTAGTGCCACGCAAATTGGTTTTGTGTGACTTAGTGCGACAATTAGCATTGTGCACATTACCGCCTAGGAAAAGGTAGTCTTAACCCTGGGCAATCAGCTTTCCGTGACATTTTGGCTTTGCTCAACCCTAACAAATAAATATGACACATAGACAAAGCCAGACATAGAGGAAACATGCTGCTCACTGATGACATCACAATGATGCCATCATCTGCCACCAGTTCCAGCCATGTGAGGCAGGAAATGGTGACCCTGCCGCCAGTGGACAGCATGGCAGTGTAGCCCTACAGCACACACCTGTGGACCATTCTTCTGTGAACACCAAAAGATATCAACACACACATGCAGCACTGTGGGCAGAGAGGATGTTGAGGGGAGAGTGTACGGGTTGCCAGGCTGTGCCACAGACCAGGTGTGGCCACTAGGCTGGGACACATCATGCAGTGCACAGGGGCCAGTATTGGGAATACCCCAACACCAGTGTGCCTTTCTGATAATATATGCCCCTCCGGCCACATGCTGCACAGCTGTACAACTGCCACAGCACACAAAGCTGGACATGTATATGTCACTGTGAGCATCCCATGCCAGAGGCACAGCATCCGTGGGTCATACAACAGTGCAACAGTAATGTCCACTGTCAGTAAACACTAGCATGTTGGGCCTGTCACTGTGTATAGTGCAGTCATCAGCACTGCCCTGCACACCATAGGCAGTGCTGTGTCCACACACTACTGGCCCCCTTGCTACTGTAGTGTCTGCTGTGTACTGTAGCATGACCTACAGTATGACAGTTGCATGCAGTACCACCACCATCTGTGCCTATGCTGTGTTGTCCCCGGGGTACAATATTCTATGCTGTGCTGTACTGTTTACATGTAGCCTACAGCTATCATCATGCACTGCCAGACTGACCAACAGGTGGAGCTGCAGTCAGACTTGGCCAGCCCCTGTACTTCCAGACTGACCTACAGATGGAGCTGTGGGACCCTGCAGTAACACTGGGCAAACTGCATGCAAATCAGGGCATAATGAGATGCTAATCTGGATGTTTGCCCAGAGACTACCTAAGTAGGGTGATTTGCATGTCACTTTTGAATACGGCAAAGTTTAGCACTGGGCAAACATGCTTGCATCGGGCTAATGGTTTAGCAATGTGTTAAACCCATGCAAAAGTGTTAGCGCTGCACAAACAGTTTGGGGAATATTATACAGTTCTGAACACTGTACTTTCACATGCGCTGCTGCCTGCAGCTGTACTGGGTCAACACATTTGCTGGCACACACATTGGCCACATAGTTCACCTCTACCTACCTTCATGTCACTGTGCACTGTGTTGCTGTTGTGGTTTGCACTTCCTGGTTGCTATATTCAGAACTGTCTTATTCCAGGGCTAAGTTTTCCCTGCACTCCCAGCCCAGTTTGCCTAGCCTCATTCCTGTGCTATATTCATAAGCTGTTTGCCCGGGCTATTCTTTTTGAGTATAGCTTGCTTTGTGCTCTGGGCTAAGTTTGCCCACTGGGCAGTGTTAGTTTAGCCCCGAGGCAAAGTTTTAAATATGTGACCCATGATCACTTTTACTTGGGATTTCATGACAAGTTGAATTCCTTTGGGGAACAGTTGCAGTGAATGATGTGAATAAAGATGCATTAGGATTTTGTGTGTGTGTGTGTGTGTGTGTGTGTATTTCTCCTTAAAACTAGTTATTCTCCCCCCACATGCATTATAGGGATATGGGGTGGGGTAGGATGTGTTGTGTTGTGTGTGTGTGGAGGAAGAGGAGAGGGAGAGGGAGAGGGGAGAGGGGAGGATGGAGAGTGGAGAATGGAGAATGGAGAGTGGAGAATGGAGAATGGAGAATGGAGAATGGAGAATGGAGAATTAAATGTTTATCTCTTATTCCGACTCCTTAGACATATTCGATACATCAAGTTGTTATACACTGAGAATTTATTGACATTAGGACATATCAGGCTGCATGATCTTAATTCCTTAGTGGTTCTTTACAAAGAGTTTTTTGTTTGACACTGACACTGTCAATTTATAGTTACATCATCATTTTTAAAGTCCTGTTACTACACTAGAGGCTTTTGAAGTTTATGGGACATCCTATCTAGCTGGAGAGTTTAGCTGGGTAATGGGTCCAGCTTAGTTTTACACATCATACAGTGTGTACTGATCTTTTTAAGACAACTTTACTGGTAATTTCTTGTCTGTAATACATACATTGAAATTTCTTGCAGTCCTAAGACAATCTTAGTATGTCTTTAATCTGGGGGGTTGTTTTTCAGTAATTGCATTCTTATACACATTGTGACACTCATAACTTGATTTAAGAGCCATCTGCCCAAGTAGTGTCATCTCATGTCAGCTGAATTTATATGCAGTTGGATTATTTGTATGTGTTTTGCACCAAGCACCTTTGACCCTGGGAGCCTCCCAGCTTAAGGTAACATGGTACTGTGTAGCTTCTCTGACATCATCTTCTGTTTTTTAAATGAGTATTTTAAACTAATAGGGATTTGTTCATTTTTTTTCTGCATGATCTAGTTGTTAAAAGTATTGTTTTTTTCTAAATAACTGTCATTACGCTTCTGATGAAGGACTTATTGGTCTGAAAGCTAGAGCACTCTTCTTGTTGTTACATCTATGTTGGTCCATTAAAAGGTACCAAATCATTTGCTTCTGGATCTTAATTTTCATCAGAAACATGATTTTGCAGAGCAACTGCAAAAACATGTTTCAGGGGGTTTGGGGGCCATTAAGAATACTGGATACTAGTAGAGGATCTGAGTGCTAAACTAAGATCCCTCCCTTCCTGACTTCATACTAATGGCAACAAGGAGCAGCTGAGATGTCAGATACTAATGGATAATTTATTTATTTATTTTTTTGTTGATTGGGAAAGGAGAACTGGGCTATTCTGCTGATTTTCAGTTTTGTCCCAGGGGAGGGGGTGACACAAATGGAACCCAATTGACATTGACCCAGATTAAGCTGTTGGTGATATTTTTAGTGAATAAGAGACATTTGGCCAGGACACCAGTGAAATTCCCCTACTTTTCAACAGTGGGTGCTATTTGCTTCCTGCCAAAGAGACATGACATCTTGAGAGGAGAAGGTGTTGGAAGCCTGGGTGGAGGAGCCTGTCTCCCCCTCCACTTAGCGAAGTGAGAAGACAACTACAATGTTACAGCAAGACAATGCAACTTCTGTTATTGACTATGCAGGAATAAAGGAAAACATGGAAAGTTTCATGAATAGTGCAGATACTGTAGCATAAGAATCTGAAATGCCAGAGGTTGTATGTCTCAAAGCAGAATTTCAAAAAACAAAAGCTTCTTCATTCAGTTGGTTGCACAAGATGAAGCTAAAGTAGCCCGTTGAAAAGCTAAGTTACAAAACAAAAGCATCTCTGCAAGTGAAAACCTACAGTCTGACAGTGCCAATACTAGCAATGATGGGTCTATGTGATAACAGCGATCGCGGAAAGGTGATAGTCATTAGGGTGAATGTACATCAGTGAAAATCCATTTCACTGATGTACACTCCTGGTGTATGGCAAATGGGCACCAGGAATTTGCTATTTTTTTGTTTATGCAGGGGGCTGCGCCCCCTCATGGGGAGCTTTGCCCGCGCACTCCCCTACTGAAAATTTTCAGCTCCAGGTGGGTGCATGTCGGGGGTGTGAAAACAAAAAAAAATGTTTTGGCAGACCGGTGCAAAAATCCTGATGCGCACAGCACTGAACCCGGTACCCTCCGAACCCTAGCCTGCCATGAACCCACCATACCACACAGCCAGCTTGGCAACTGACTGTTGCACTACACTTCACAAACCATCCCTCCCCTTCCACCTGTTGCATGGCATGCTTGCCCCCCCATGCACGTACACATATAGTGGCAAGATGCCGCTATACCCATATTCACCCCCCCATCCAGTAGCCCTGTGAGCAGGTGCCACTATTGAGTCACCCTTTTTGTAAGTGCTGAATAGCAGTCACCCTTCTCACAGGATACCAGCAAGAATAATCTGGAACAACAGCTGAGAAAAGCAGCTGAATGGCAGAATGGTGCCAGCTGCAAGTTGTTTAGTGAATGACAGTATCACACTACAGAACACAGCTGGATAAACTATGCAGCATTCCTGTAGGCTGGGATCAGAGCAAGCAATTTTGAGCAGGGAAGAATTTCCACACATAACCAGACAAGGTAAAAACCAGAGTACCAATTTCAAACACAGCCAGAAGAAGCTCAAAGATCACCTGACTGAATTGCTGAAGCCCTAGTAGCAGTGTGCTGTCAGAGAACGGATGATGGGAAGGGCTGGGACTCGAACTACACAGAGGTGCCATCCCTGCAGGTCAGTGTCATTTGGTTCAAACAGTAGGAAGAGAGAGGGAAATACAGCAACAAAAGACAGTTTCACAAAACCCTGTTTTAATGGCCATTAGATAAATAGGAGACACTGCACCCATTCATGATACTGTTGGCACTCATAATGTTAAAATGGAATTTTCCGCTGTTTAGCCTGCTGTATAAGCTAGGCCTGACTTCTATATAGCTTATGTCTTGCACTACTGAATATTTCTATTGCTTAAACATTTTACTTTTAAGCTATTGCACTGTATATGTAGGAATTGCCTAGCAGAGTTGTAGCGAACTTTAACTGACTGCCTGATGTTTATATAGCTTACTACTTGCACTACTGAATTTTTTCTGCTAATTACCCAATATTGTAGAATAGCTAGAACTGACCACTGCCTGCTGTTTGCTCTGCCACACTTTTCCCATCACAGTTCCTCTCATTCATACTTATTCCCCACAATTGTTCTCTGCCATCTACTGGACCCCTGATTCCCTCTTCTGACACCCCCAACCAGCACATTTGTAAATATTGCCTGGCATTTTGGGCCATCTTCTCTACCCATTCCAGACTACCCTGAGTCCTCTCCACCACACGCCTCCTTCCCAGCTCTCCCTGGTCCCATTGAAGGGCCCCCCCCAACCTCCTGAATCAGCCTTTTGTTTTGCTAAATTCCCACCTGGCACCTTTGACCAGAACTGTCTGCAGAAACCTTTATCTCCCACTATTTGTACCTACTCCTTCCATGAGCACTAAATTGCCCAGGGCCCTGCCACAAATTTACTTGACCTTTGTCTCTGGCTTTTTAATTAACAGCCCACCTTTTTTTTCTGCTCCATTTTAGACAGAAGCCCAAACAAGGCTCCCCACTTCAGCTGAGTGGCCCTGGAGCTGCTATCTGCTGGTGGCAGGACCTCTGCATCCAGCCTGCCACCCCCTGACCGAGGAAAGCAGGTATGTTTGGTCAGCTCCTAGCTCGGAGCTGTCAGACTTCAATCCCCATAATTGGACTGGCTCCTGGGGACTGTGGCTGCTCTCAGATTGGATGCTGCAGATCCTCACTGAGAAAGAAAGCACACAAGGTGCCTTTTTCTAAACACAGCTCAGCCACTGCCTTGCTGTACTGCTCTCTGGGCAATTTTTTTCACCCACCCCCCCAGCCTCTCCTCCCTCCTTTATTAAGTACACTTCACCAGTGATCCACGCCCCCTGAGGCCTCACACTAGTCAGTTACAGTAATTGCTTAAAGGGGCTCTCCTTTCTGTAACTTCTTAAAGGGGTGATCCTCTCTTGAGCTCACTTGTCTCCTCTAAGCAGTTCTCCGATACTCTTCATGAAGCTCAATCGGTAGGATGCCCCTGCCTGTCGAAAATAAATCCTTAAGACATCTGTGCCATCAGACTGTTTTCATGTATCTTTGCGTACTGTCGATGCCTGTCTCTTTTAGCTAGTCTAATGTGGAGCAGTGATCCTTGAGACTTATAGAACCTAGCTAGTGAGTCTTGGTGCAACTCACACCCTGTTAACACATTGGGCAATCATGGCAGTCCTTGTGTGGTTTCAGTTACTTACCTGCTTATGTATGGTACCCCACGTGACAGACCATTCAAGCAGAATTGACCCCAACATAGAGTCATGCCTACCATTGTTAGACTGCCTTTATATTAATACTATGAATAACTTATGCTGCCACCACATGACTCCGCACCCTTCTCACTTTGTGGAATCTCCTTGAGGTGGGACCACTACCTTGTTACCAATATGTGGCCCCTCACCCCACCCACCCAAAACCTACACGCCTTGGTGCTATACTGGATGAGCCATAGGCCATGCGTCCCTAGGTCAGCACAAGAGGAAACTTTGGACTCTGGACCCCCACACTCAAACTTATACTAGATGCAGTAAGATTTGTGCTTTCAAGCTACTCCTAGCTGCCCTAAGGAAAATTGTGTTCCTACTACTTTTGTGTTCAGGTAATGTTGAACTCAACCCTGGTCCCACAAAAGCTCTCTCATCTCCATCCAACCTTACTAGCCTGAAAGGAGTCAGCTTTATGCACTCAAATGTTTGCAGTCTTTTAAAGAAATTTATATCAGTCCGGGCATGGATTACTCATACTGCGCCAGACGTACTTATGCTCTCTGAATCCTGGCTTCAGGCATCCACCCCAGATAGAGAGGTTAACATCCCTAACTACCTCCTATTTAGAGCTGATACAAGTCATCTACTTCAAAAACAAATTTTCAGTGTCCATCCTAGACTCTACCTCTGTTGCAGGTGGATTTGAATGTTTGTCCCTTAAAGTTGAACTTTTCTCATCAATGTCTTTCCGTGTCATAGGCTGTTACAGACCACCAGCTGTGGGGCCTCAGCTCCTGTCCCATCTGTCATCAGTTATGGACTCTGTCCCCATTGAAACAATTATTCTAGGAGACCTTAATTATGATTGGTTGACTAAGGTCTTGTTACCCCTGAAGCAATTCTGTGACTCCCACGTGTTCACACAACTTATTACTGAGCCAACTCGCATTAACAAGAAAAACCCAATGAGCAGCAGCCTATTGGATGTCCTTTTCGTAAGCAAACCATACTCCTTTTCCCATGGCGGAATTTTTTCAGCTGATGTTAGTGACCTCTGCTTTATTGCTGGTATAAGAACTGACACTAAACCCTCACCATCATCTAAATTTTCCACTAAAAGGTCCAGACAGAACTTCGATCCTCTCGCATACTTCAATGAATTAAAAAACTCTTTGCACTGGCAGAGTTTTTACCTTGCTAAATCAGTGAGTAATGCCTACAACATCTTCCATGAAATTATAACCAGTGCCCTAAATAACCATGCTCCACTAGTAAAAGCACATATAAAAGCTAGAACATGTCATTGGTTCTCAGCGGTCCTCAAGGCTGCCTTACTAAAAAGAGATCAACTCTGGAAAAAGGCTAGCAAATCACACACAGATGAAGACTGGTGTCTCTTCAGAACAGCTAGAAATGCCTACACTAAGATGGTCAGAGAGGCCAAGGCCAATTTTTACCGATCTGAGCTAGATTCTGCATCGAAATGCCCTACCAAGTTCTGGTCCACACTAAAAGAACTGACTGGTCATTCTCTAAGAAATGTGCTTCCCTCAAAAATTACCACTGACAATGCTATAATCAATGACAGAAACAAGATCTTGCAGGCCTTCAACAATCATTTTGCCACTGTAGGCCTAGCATTCGATAATGCACCGGTAAGCAGACTACACCCACAGTAACAATATCGTAACCTTCTCATTCTTACCCACCTCTGTAAAGGAAGTTGAAGATCTTCTCCTAAAATTGGACACTAAAAAAAGTGCTGGGGCTGACTTCTTCGACCCATATTACTTGAAAATTGCTTATCACATCCTTGCTGCACCTACCTCTCACTTATTCAACCTATTCCTATCGCAAGGTTCCCTCCCTCAGTTATGGAAAGTTGCTCACGTCATCCCCCTGTTTAAATCAGGGGATCCCTGTGACCTAAATAACTATAGGCTGATCTCCCTCCTCCCCATACTCTCCAAGCTCCTAGAAAAAATTGTGGATACCCAGCTGAGATCTTTCATAGACAACTCGAACTTACTAAACCCTATGCAGTCAGGCTTCAAAGCAAAGCACAGTACCATTACAGCCCTGGCAAAAGTAACTAACGACTGGCAACGGGACTTAGACAACAAAAAATTCATCTGTGCAGTTTTCCTGGATTTCAGTAAGGCCTTCAACACTATTGACCACTGTTTGCTCCTCTCCACTTTACAAACAATAGGTCTAGACTGAACCTCCTTGTGTTGGTTCCATGACTACCTCACTGATAGGCAACAACAAATCAAGGCTGAAGGGGAGCTTTCTTCACTTAAACTGATAAAAAGAGGTGTCCCTCAGGGGTCCATATTGAGACCATTACTGTTTGCTATCTAAATCAACAGCCTGGATGTAGGCATTAAGGAAGCAAGCATTCACCTATTTGCTGATGACACGGTGCTCTGCATAAGCCGTGAATCTCCTGAAGCTGCCTGTGGCGACCTGCAAACCAACTTTAACATCCTGCAGCACCAGCTCCTCAGTAGAAGACTACGACTTAATGCCAAGAAAGCCAAGGCAATGCTATTCTCACCAACTAGCCAGGGGGCATATTCTGCCGCTGCTGGTCAATTACTTTCTATCTCCACCTTACTAGGTGAACATCTTGAATATGTACCGAAAATTCAAGTATTTGGGTATCTGGATAGACAATAAACTCTCCTTTGAGGAACATATAGAAGAACTGCTGAAAAAGCTGAGGCAGATGCTTGGACTCTTCTTCAGAATAAATCGCCTCCTGACCGCAGATGCCAAAAGACAGCTCATCCAATCCACGTTCCTCTCACTAACTGACTATGCTGACTTCATATATGGCCAGTGCCCAGCCTCACACCTTGCTAAATTGGATGTACTGTATCATAGAGCTCTGAGATTTATAACAGGCTTCCCCTTTTCCACCCACAACTGTTCATTATATGCAGCTGTGGGTTGGCCCTCCCTTCAACACAGGCGGTATAGAAGTGCAGCCCTCTGGATGCTCCGAGCCATCACCAACAAACTCCCGCAATTTATTGCTGACTGTCTCCCACTAAGCCTGATTGGGAATTATGCCTTGAGAAGCCACTCGCTGGTTTCCCTGAAAGTAGCTAGGGTCGGTACTCACTTTGGAAGAGCAGTCATAAGCTTTGTCCTGCCCACACTTTGGAATAGGATACAGAAATCGCTGAGACGTAGCTCCACTGTTAGTCTTGCTATGTTCAAGATCCTGTATGCCAAAACATTTGTGGAGTTCTGTAACTGTTTCCACTGTTCCTAGCTGTCCAGCTGACATTTCTGCTCAATCTATGTCCTTCCCGTTCAAACTAAGTGTTCCCTTACCAAGATTACTCCCCCCTCCCTCAGTCCATTCTAGTCCCACTGGTACTACCGGTTCACCTCAGCCCATTCCAGTTCTTCCGGTACTACATACTCACTGCAACACCCCCCCATCACCCACTTTTATGCCCTGATACCACCTGCTTAGTATCCTAGAATCTTTCTGCCAGCATCCCTGCCTCCTTCACGTGCACTTTTCCATATCCCAGGGACTCCTTTACAGGCTATGAACATGTTATTGATGAATAGGATTATAAAGGCATCTCTGTATATGTTATTTACCTTTATTTCTACACTGTATATATTTTGTTGTGTATGTCTTGCTACTGTTGTTTTATGTATATTTTACTTGTACTCTATTCTGTACCCTCATCCTTGCAAACTGCAGGTCCATCTTGTAAATGAGCTTGCTCAATGGTGATCGCCTGGGTAAATAAAGATTTTGATTGATTGATTGATTGATTGATTGATGGCAAATGAAAATGTAGCTGTTTCTGGTGAGGAGGCCTGTGTTGGGCATAATAGTGAAAAGGAGGATGAAATAGATATAAATATGCAGGACAATGTGGTCTCTTTTCATTCTCCTCCTGCACCTATAGAAGGTGAGAGAGGACAAAGAGAGCAGGAATTTATACAGTACCCTAATGAAAACAACAGCACAGATGATGCAGAAAATCAACAATGTGAGAATCACACAGAAGTTAACAAGAAAGAAGCACATAGACCAGAACAAGCGAATATTGCCCGCAGGATAATCCAAGTACAGAACAAGGTAATATTCCCCCGCAGGATAATCCAAGTACAGAACAAGGTAATATTCCCCCTCAGGATAATTCAAGTACAGAACAAGGTAATATTCCCGCGCAGGATAATCTAAGTACAGAACAAGGGAATATTCCCCCACAGGATAATCCAAGTACAGAACAAGATAATATTCCCCCGCAGGATAATTCAAGTGCTTCAGCTACAGGTGGGAGATGGGACCCAAGGCCAGAACCACACCTTTTTTCTGACTTTTTTAAACAAATGCCAGAACCTGCAAAACGTTGTAATGTGGTAAGGCTAAAACATCGAGATGGGCTCTTGGAACTGCCAGATAGAGTTTCTGTGGCAAGATGTATAATAAAAGAGAGTATGCAGTTTTATACATACGAAATAGATACACTTACCCACACTGCAGGGGACACCATTTTTGACATTAGCTTTAAACATTCAACTGGTTTAGAATGTTTTTGGAAAATGTATAACAAACTATGAGTGCATCCTCTTTGGGTACCTTTCATGGCAATCCCCCTTATTTAGCCAAGCTTTAGGAAAATCACTGTTCTTTTTAAAAATGAAGAAGTGAATGTAGCAGATACTGTATCATTTACTGGCTAAAACAATGCCGTACTGTAACAGGACAGCCGGAACCCATTCTAGATACTGAACAAATTTGGACTGAGGGGTGGCATATTAAGGTTATCCTGAGACAAACAGAAGAGGGTCTCTCTCTTCTTCTGAACTGTTTTCTTCCTGGAAGGGATCGTGGTGTAATTTTTTGTGCCGGCCAACCTAAAACATGCTGCTGTTATAGGGCCATAAATCATTTAAGTACTGCCTGTGACTGACTTAAGTGTGGTGTTATGTGATGATGTAGGCCACTGCAGCCTACAATGTAGAAACAGAACGAAGTGTAATCTTTGTGAAATATACAGGATGCAGTTATTGAAACTGCCCCAGGGCATCTCATAATAGCCCAGACCCCATGGAGCAAACACTACATGAACATTATGTTTTTTCTAGCTCAAAAAGCTGGACTAAGGAATGAACAGAAGAATACTGGAAACAATACAAGAGAAGCTAGCTCTGGTACTTCTCATTTAGCAGAGATGAACATGGTAGACCCAGAGCAACACAAGCACACTACCCCAAACATTACAACTATACCAGTAAATAACTCATCAGTGCATGACACTACAACTCCTCTGGAGCAGGAACAACCTCCTTCTACCGAGGAGCAGTCCCAGTGACCATCTGAAGAAGAAGGGATAAACACAGTTGAACAGCAAACAGAACAGATGGACTTTCAAGTATCTACAACATCTTTTCAAGGGCAACAAGACCCAATGCCTCCCCCTTTAACTCCAGTACCAGAAGTTTTTCATATGGTTAAATGATCGAAGAGATCTAGTGGGCAACCTAAATTGAAACAAATCAGGAAAGACAGTCTAGCCCTTGAAAATTGCATTCAGGCCCTTCAGAACAGAGACTGGGGGGACATAGAAGAGGAATCAGATACATCTTCAGTAGTATCTTCACAACCAGAACCATTCTCTGAGAATGAAGAGACTGTGCCTAATCCACCAATAACAAAAAAAAAAAAAAACACCAGGTGTAAGGATGGGGGTTCCAGGAGGAAAAAAGTGATATGCTGGTTACAAAGGGTCCTCTTTTTTCCTTTTTTAGAAATGGCTGAAAACATTTCTTTAAGCACTTGTAATGTGAATACAGTAGAAGCCACTTAAACGGGACATGGATAATAGGGATGTCCACTTTATTGGGATGTCCTTCCAGGCACTGAATAAGTGGTAATGTTATCCTACGGAAGTGGTTACTGGTTAAATGGGACAGCTGTGCCGCTTTATTGGGATGATTTCATCCTGCCCTACATGCCCTGACTTGTCCCCTCATGCTACTCCGCATGCTAATCCCTTGATACCATCTTTGCGTTGATCCTTTTAGCTCCTTTTATCACACCTGAATAGTTGTAATTGTTTTCTGGTCATTACATTCCCTCCCTGCTAAGCTGCATTCTACTCTTCCACATTCTAATGGTGCTGCATTTTTGGAACTGTATCCAAGTCACAGACACTAGCTGACACTAGATAGTGTCAGTGGCTCAGCAGGTAGCATATTCACCTCTGAGACCGGGAGATCAGAACACTGTGGGTTCTAGCCCCACCCCAGGCACCTGGGTTAATATCCCAATACTGACACTGCAGTGCATCATGAGGGGGGTGCTGCACGCCTGAGGTACCATCTTTCAGATGAGATGTTAAACCGAGGTCCCATCTGCTTGTTCTGGTGGTAGTTCAGATGGTTGTTAAAGATCCCATGGCACTTCTCGAAAAGAGTAGGGGAGTTTTTATTGTAATAACATCAAAACATAAATTCATAAACAGTGTTAAAGTCACACCAATAAAAGACAAACATAAGGCAAAAATGAAAACTAGGGTTAAATCACACAAACAGTAGATTTCAGTGAGAAAAAAATATGACATATAGATACAAATCACTGATCCTAATACAAGTATATTCATTTATACATTTAAAGAGCTAAACCCAGATAACAGCAAATCCTAGCTATATTATCTAGGTGGTATTTTAGAAATCAAGCTATAGTATAATGTGGGCCAATTATTTATATTTAATAAACATTGGGAATACCTTCCACCAAGTTAAGACCTTCTTAGATGTGTGTACATCCGAATCTGAAGTGTACACTTTCTCCATAGCTGACTGCATAAGATTCCCCACAATCTCATAATGCATTAGCCTTTGATATAGAACCCACTGACATCTGGCCTGCCATAAATAAAATGTCAAACAACAAAAAACAACTAGTGTCTCCTTATGATAAGATTTCCTCAAATTGTACAAGCATTTGCCAATGTTGAATGTTGATTGCGTTGGTCCGTTGAGCTCGCTCAGTGGCCCTGTGTCACTCGCTCATTCTGTTTCTCCAGGTGCTGCAGACTGCTCTTTTGTACTGAGCTCCCACCTCTGTTGGTGGCTTTTTCTGCCCACTAAGAAATCTGCAGCTGTCCTGACACAGGTCTGTTGAGCTAGCTCACACCCCTTGTCTCACTCATTCTGTTTCTGGTGGCGCTGCAGGCTGGCCTTTTGTACTGGGCTCCTGCCTGCGTTGCCGATTTTTTTTTCTGCCCACAAAGCAATCCACAGCAGTCACGATAGAGGTCTGTTGAGTTCGCTCACTCCCCCTCTCTGACTTGCTCATTGTGTCTCTCCTGGCTCTGCTGCTGCCCTTTTGTACTGGGCTTCTGCCTGCATTGGCACCTTTTTCTGCCCACAAAAAAATCTGCAGCTGTCCCGACAGAGCTCTGTTGAGGTGGGTCACTCCCCCTCTCTCACTCGTTCATTCTGTTTCTGCTATGCCTGCAGGCTGCCCTTTTGTACTGGGCTCCTGTCTCTGCTGGTGGCTTTTTCTGCCCACAAAAAAATCTGCAGCAGTCCTGACACAGGTCCGTTAAGGTAGCTCACTCCCCCTCTCTCACTGGCTTGTTCCATTTCTGCCACTGCTGCAGGCTGGCCTTTTGTACTGGGCCCCTGCCTGCGTTGCCACCTTTTTCTGCCCACAGAGGAATCCACAGCAGTCATGATAGAGCTCCATTGAGCTTGCTCACTCCCCCTCTCTGTCACCCGTTGTGTTTCTCCTGGTGCTGCAGGCTGCTCTTTTGTACTGGGCTTCTGCCTGCATTGGCACCTTTTTCTGCCCACAAAGAAATCTGCAGCTGTTCCAACAGAGCTCTGTTGAGGTTGCTCACTCTGCCTGTCTCAGTCACTCATTCTGTTTCTCCTGGTGCTGCAGGCTGCCATTTTGTGGTGGTCTCCTGCCTCTGTTGGTGCCCTTTTCTGCCCACAAAGAAATCTGCGGCAGTCTCAACAGAGCTCCATTGAGCTTGGTCTCTCCCCCTCTTTCACTCGCTCATTCCATTTCTGTCGGTGCTGCAGGCTGTCTTTTTGTACTGGGCTCCAGCCTGCATTGTCGCCTTTTTCTGGCCATAAAGAAATCTGCAGCAGTCATGATAGAGCTCCATTGAGCTCGCTCACTCATTCCCCCCCTCATTCATTCGTTCTGCTTCTCCTGCCGCTGCAGGCTGCCCTTTTGTACTGGGCCCTTGCGTGCATTGCTGCTTTTTTCTGCCCACAAAGAAAACCGCAACAGTCCCAACAGAGCTCAGTTGAGCACACTCACTTCCCCTCCCTCACTCACTCATTCTGTGTCTCCCACTGCTGCAGGCTGCCCTTTTGTACTGGGTTCCTACCTGTGCTGCCGGTGTTGTCTGCCCAGAAAGACATGTGCAGCAGTCCTGAAACAGCTCCGTTGACATCGTTCACTCCCCCTCTCTCACTCGCTCATTCCGTTTCTGCCGGGCTGCAGGCTGGCCTTTTGTACTGGGCTCCTGCCTGTGTTGTCACCTTTTCCTGCCCACAAAGAAATCCACAGCAGTCACAGTAGACCTCCGTTGAGCTCGCTCACTCCCCCTCTCTCACTCACTCATTCTGTTTCTCCCAGCGCTGCAGGCTGCCCTTTTGTACTGGGCTTCTACCTGCGTTGACACCTCTCCTGCCCACAAAGAAATCCACAGCTGTTCCTACAGAGCTCCATTGAGGTTGCTCACTCCCTCTGTCTCACTCGCCCATTCTGTTTCTCCTGGCACTGCCGGCTGAACTTTAGTACTGGGCTTCTGCCTCTGTTGATATTTTTTCCTGCCCACAAAGAAATCTGCAGCAGTCCCGACAGAGCTTTGTTGCCCTCACTCACTCCCCCTGTCTCACTCACTCATTTCATTTCTGTCGGTGCTGCAGGCTGCCCTTTTGTACTGGGCTCCTGCCTGCATTGCCACCTTTTTCTGCCCACAAAGCAATCCACAGCAGTCACGCTAGAGCTCCGTTAAGCTCGCTCACTTCACCTGTCTCACTTGCTCATTCTGTTTCTCCTGGTGCTGCAGGCTGCCGTTTTGTAGTGGTGTCCTACCTCTGTTGGTGCCTTTTTCTGCCCACAAAAGAATCTGCAGCAGTCCCAACAGAGGTCTGTTGAGCTCAGTCACTCCCCCTCTTTCACTCGCTCGTTCCATTTTTGTCAGTGCTGCAGGCAGCCCTTTTGTACTAGGCTTCTGCCTGCATTTCTGCTTTCTTCTGGCCATAAAGAAATCTGCAGCAGTCATGATAGAGCTCCATTGAGCTCGCTTACTCACTCCCCCTCTCTCATTCATTCGTTCTGTTTCTCCCGCTGCTGCAGGCTCCCTTTTGTACTGGGCCTCTGCATGCACTGCTGCTGTTTTCTGCCCACAAAAAAATCTGCAGCAGTCCCAACAGAGCTCCGTTGAGCTCACTCACTCCCACTCCCTCACTCACTCATTCTGTGTCTCCCGCTGCTGCAGCCTGCCCTTTTGTAGTGGGTTCCTGCCTGCATTGCCGGCTTTGTCTGCCCATAAAGACATGTGCAGCAGTCCTGACACAGCTCCGTTGAGGTCACTCACTCCCCCCTCTCACTCACTCATTCCATTTCTGCCGGGGCTGTAGACTGGCCTTTTGTACTGGGCTCCTGCCTGCATTGCCACCTTTTCCTGCCCACAAAGAAATCTGCAGCAGTCATGATAGACCTCCATTGAGCTCACTCACTCCCCCTCTCTCACTCACTCATTCTGTTTCACCCAGTGCTGCAGGCTGCCCTTTTGTACTGGGCTCCTGCCTCCATTGGCACCCTTTCCTGCCCACAAAGAAATCCACAGCTGTCCCGCTAGAGCTCCTTTGAGGTCGTTCACACCCCCGTCTCACTCTCTCATTCTGTTTCTCCTGGTGCTGTCGGCTGCCCTTTTGTACTGGGATTCTGCCTATGTTGGTATTTTTTTCTGCCCACAAAGAAATCTGCAGCAGTCCCAACAGAGCTATGTTGGCCTCACTCACTCCCCCTGTCTCGCTCGCTCATTCCATTTCTGTTGGTGCTGCTGGCTGCCCTTTTGTACTGGGCTCCTGCCAGCATTGCCACTTTTTTCTGCCCACAAAGGAATCCACAGCAGTCATGATAGAGCTCCGTTGAGCTCGCTCACTCCCCCTCTCCCACTCACTCGTTGTGTTTCTCCCAGTGCTGCAGGCTGCCCTTTTGTACTGGGCTTCTGCCTGCATTGGCACCTTTTTCTGCCCACAAAGAAATCTGCAGCTGTCCCAACAGAGCTCTGTTGAGGTTGCTCACTCCGCCTGTCTCACTCACTCATTCTGTTTCTCCTGGTGCTGCAGGCTGCCGTTTTGTAGTGGTCTCCTGCCTTTGTTGGTGCCTTTTTCTGCCCACAAAGAAATCTGCGGCAGTCCCTACAGAGCTCCATTGAGCTTGCTCACTCCGCCTCTTTCACTCACTCATTCCTTTTCTGTTGGTGCTGCAGGCTTCCCTTTTGTACTGGGCTCCTGCCTGTGTTGCCGCTTTCTTCTGGCCATAAAGAAATCTGCAGCAGTCATGATAGAGCTCCGTTGAGCTCGCTTACTCACTCCTCCCCTCACTTGTTCATTCTGTTTCTTCCACTGCTGCAGGCTGCCGTTTTGTACTGGGCCCCTATGTGCATTGATGCTGTTTTCTGCCCACAAAAAAATCTGCAGCAGTCCATATAGAGCTCCATTGAGCTCACTCACTCCCCCTCCCTCAGTAGCTCATTCTGTGTCTCCTGCAGCTGCAGGCTGCCCTTTTGTAGTGGGTTCCTGCCTGCATTGCCAGCTTTTTCTGCCCACAAAGACATCTGCAGCAGTCCTGACACAGCTCCGTTGAGCTCGCTCACTCCCCCCTCTCACTCACTCATTCTTTTTCTGCCGGTGCTGCAGGCTGGCCTTTTGTACTGGGCTCCTGCATGCATTGGCACCTTTTCCTGCCTACAAAGAGATCCACAGCTGTCCTGACAGAGCTCCGTTGAGGTTGCTCAATCCCCCATCTCACTCGCTCATTCTGTTTCTCCTGTCGCTGCAGGCTACCCTTTTGTACTGGGCTCCTACCTCTGTCGGCATCTTTTTCTGCCTACAAAGAAATCTGCAGCAGTCCCAACACAGCTCCGTTGGCCTCATTCCCCCTGTCTCACTCGCTCATTCTGTTTCTGCCGGTGCTGCAGGCTGGCCTTTTGTACCGGGCTCCTGCCTGCATTGCTACCTTTTCCTGCCCACAAAGAAATCCGCAGCAGTCATGATACAACTCCGTTGAGCTCGCTCACTCCCCCTCGCTCACTCGCTCGTTCTGTTCCTCCCACCACTGCAGGCTGCCCTTTTGTACTCAGCCCCTGCATGCATTGCTGCCTTTTCCTGCCCTCAAAGAAATCTGAAGCAGTCCCAACAGAGCTCCGTTGAGCTCACTCACTCCCTCACCCTCCCTCTCTCACTTGTTCTGTGTCTCCTGGCGCTGCAGGCTTCCCTTCTGTACTGGGTTCCTGCCTGCATTGTCACCTTTTCCTGCCACAAAGAAATCCGCAGCAGTCCCAACAGAGCTCAGTTAAGCTCGGTCAGTCCCCCGTCGCTCACTCCTAATCTGTCCCAAACACTGATTTCTGACAGCGAATACGGTATTCTGCGCCAGAAGCGTGGAAACACATTTCAGCCAGGATGTGAAAAATGACATCTGTACTGTTCATAAGCAGGTGTGAACAAATGCCAGTGTAAAAAATCCATTGTGAAAATATTACTAATTTGCAAACTTAGAAGGGTGCATGGAACCTGCACAACACACACTCATAACACACTCATTTGATGTAGTTTCATCACAAAATTTTCAACATAGGCATTTTAGGACCTCTGCTAATGAACAGTGTCAGTGTGATTTTCTTAATATGTCCCGAACACTGATTTTCCACAGTGACTGCGCTATTGTGTGCTAGAAGTGCAAAAACACATTTCGGCTAGAATGTGAAAAATGACAGCTGCACTACTGATAAGGAGGTGTGGAAAAATGACTGAAAATCTGGAGTGAAAATATTCCAAAGTTGCGAAGGTACGAGCATGCGTGGAAACTGCGCAATGCACATTTGTAACACACTCATTTTATGGAGTATCATCACCAAATTTTCAACATAGGCCTTTTTGGACCACTGCTCATGAACAGTGTCACTGTCATTTTTGTAATCTATCCCAAAGACTGATTTCCCACAGTGACTGCGCTGTTCTGCACTGGAAGTGCGAAAACACATTTCAGCCAGGGTGTGAAAAATGACAGCTATACTGTTCACAAGGAGGTCTGAAAAAATGCCAATGTTGAAAATTGGGGGTGAAAATATTGCAACTACGCAAAGTTATGAGCGTGCGTAGCAACTGTGAAATGCATGTTCATAAAACAGTCATTTTTTTGGATTTTTCCACCAAATTTGCAGCATAGGCTTTTTGGGAGCTCACCTCATGAACACTGGCACTGTCATTTTGTTAATCAGTCCCAAAAGGGGATTCTATGCAGTGACCGCGAAATCACCTTTCAGGGATGAATAACGCCATGAGAGTTCAAGAATTCATGAGGAGGGGTTCCAAAAACCCCATGTTGAAATTTTGGTGCCAAAATTCCAAAAAATGCCTGAGATATGCATCAAAGTTGAAAGAAAACCTATTTATTCCATTATACGGCTTACCGGCATTTCCTCAGTTCGTGGTCTGCTTTGAAGAGTGCAGACGTGTTCCCGGTCCACCGAAGATCATTGCACCAGACTCTGGAGGTAAGTATGGGGTGAGGGGAGTGTGGGGAGGCAGGATGAGCAGTGGGTGGGTGCGGGTTGAGTGAGAGGGGGCCAGGGAGACCTTGAGGGACTGTTTCTTCTTTACAGGTTTGAAAAAAAAAGAAAAGACATCGGGGACTGTTTTTAATTTTACAGGGAACCCCAGCATGGCAAGGGAGTCTTTTTTGCAGGGGCCAGCTGTAGCCAATGGGGGATTGGGCACCTCGTCAACACACAACACAAGGGGGGTACATTATGCTGATGAGGATTGGGCACCCTGTCAGCAGACAACCAAAGCAGGGGAAGGGGGTGACATAATGCTGATGGGAGTGGGCTCCCCATCGGCAACATAAATCTTGGGGCACAGCCAACGGGGGTTGGGGCCCCCATCAGCAAACAAATGTGTGGGGGGGGCACATGCTGCCAAGGGGATTGGGCACCCTCTCAGCAGGGGGGGTTAATATTGTTTGTGAACAGGGTGGCAAGCCACCGCCATGTTCACAAACAATGCCAGTATTGCAAGATCCTGCCCCGCAATGACGGGTCACTCCCTCATTGCAGCGAATGGCTGATGCTGCAATGAAGAGGCGGCCCTTGATTGCAGAGGCTACTTTTTTAGAAGGTTGTGGCATGCTGGCTGAACTAGAGTCAGCAGCAGCAGCATGCCACAGCATTGGGTGAAGTGGGCCAAGCCTGTAAAGGCTGTGGGGGCATTGGCCACAACAGTGCCGCGCCTCCTGCTTCTCGAGAAAGCTGTCGCAATATGTTTCTTGTGCATGCGCGCAATCAACATAAAAAGTGCCCTAAAACCAAGTTATCATAATGTAACCTCTGTAACCACCCCCTATATTCCATTTAGTGGCAAGGAAATCCCATGAGGACTTTGCATAGGAGCAATGAAATAAAAAATGTTCCATGATTTCCTCTTGGTTAATACAAGCCTCATAGAGACAATTCCTTTCATCCTTAGCTTTGTACTTCACATTCCTTTGTACATTTATCCTCCCATAAACCACCAGCCAAAGGAATTCCCACATCTGGAGAGGGATTCTTGTATTGGTCAACTGTGACAAAACACCTGGAATTTGAAAGGACGGACAATTTTTGAAACAAGGTTCTTTTGGATAACTAGAAAACATAATTGCTTGATATAACTGCGGCCCTGAATTTCAAATGATTTGCTGTGTTGATAAACCCCATTTATACAATTATTGAGCAGCAGATTTAAAAAATTGTGGTATATGAAGGTGACCAGGCAGTTTAGGAGGAGATACTTGCCATGCTGCAAAATATCGGGAAAGGTTCAATTTAATCCAGTGATAATGGACTCTATCTGTGGGTATCATGCCACATTTGATGGTTTGGTAAAAAAATTAAAGTATGTAAAAAGACCACCGGGTCGAACATACCGAAATCTGCTTTTTTCTTTTTGTAAGTATGTATACTGTCACTTGATGGGGTTAAATCTGTTTCCCCACAGCATCTGAAAAAAGAAGCTATACAGTTTAGTTTCAAACTAAAAGGGGCTGGGAAAATCATGGCAGTATAAAATATCATAGGGATAATAAACTACTTAATGATTCATATGTGCTTACATTTACTCATCTTTTTCAATGTCTTCATCTCTGAACTTTAAGTTCAACTATAGCTAGTGTGGAATCCCAATTTAGGGAGGGAATGTTTTGTGCTCCAAAGTAAATACCCAGAAGTTTTAAAGGTTCCAAGGAGATCAAAATCCCATCTGTAGTTACTGGAGCAGGGTAGTCTGAGCCAATAATGAGGCCTTTACTTTTTATCTTATTTAATTGGGAGTTAGAGGGAGAGGAATATACCTTCATAAAGTCCAAGAAGGAGGCAATTTGGGTATAATCAGACAGACAGGAATAAGCAAATGTCATCCGCATAGGCTAGTAAATAGAGTGCTCTCTCCTTATCTGCTCTGGACACCCCTAACCACCTGGGAGTGTCCATCAAGGAACAGATTAAAGGATCGATCATAAATATGTAAAGGAGAGGACTTACGGGACATCCCTGCCTGACCCCTGTTGTTATCTGAAACCCTTCCATAACCTGGTGTCTAATTACTGGACGCACCACTGCCCTATGATATAAAAATTATTTCCACTTTACAATTTGTAGGGGTATACCATATGCCTCTAAGTTTAAAAAAAGAAAAGAGTGGTGTACTCTATCAAAGGCTTTATACTGATCCACAGAAATAGTACACCCAGTCCCCCATGTAAAGATGCATAATCAATAAAATCTCGGATGATCATCAAGGCATGTTGAATCTTCTGATTTGGTAGACCACAAAATTGCAAAGGGGAAAGTACCAAATCTGCATAGTTTTTAAGCCTAGTGTTAATAATTGTAGGCAATATTTTATAATCAGAATTCAAGATTGTGATTGGTCTCCAATTATCAATAGAGGTTTTATCCCTGGATTTAAACAGAAAGTTCAACAGTCCTTCAGTAAACCAAAGCGGAGTACAGAATTTGGACAAAATAATGACAGTGGTGCTGAAAAGGTTTTGTAAAATTCATTCGTCAACCCATCTGAACCCTGGGCTGTACCATGCTTTAAAGTTTTAATGGCCTGTTCAATTTCTAGGGCAGTAATGGGTCTTGTCATACCTGAGGTTCTATCAAAGATAGCCAGAATGGTTATTGTATTTAAGAATTGCTTTATTGCCTCATTCAAAGGGGGGGGGGGGGGTCCTAAAAATTATGAGAAGAAATGAAATCCTTTATAATGCCATGTAATTCCTCTGTGGAAGTCATATTGAAACCTTCTTTATTTGTCAAGGATTCTAAAAAGGTAGAATCCTTAAATTTATGAAAGGCTTCAAAGGGGTCTCCTTGGGGGGATTTCTTTGTGCCATTCTGGAGCAAGCTTTCATAGTATGTGCTCTGTCATATTGGTAATCCGTCATTTCCTTTTTAAGCATTGTGATTTGAGCCGTGTAATCCTGTCTGGAAGTATTAGCGATAGAATACAAATTCTGCAACTGTTGTCTGATTTTTAAATATTTAAGGAATTTGTCATTTTCAATATATTTCCCATATTTCAAAAAACAAGATTTAAAATCTGCTTTTGAATCAGCCCACCAGTCCCCCCAGGTCATCATACAAAAAACTGACAGCCAGACAGGCCCTCAATATGCCTGTTATTTGACTGATGATCTGTTAATCAGACAAGATGGAGAAGTTTAACTTCCATCGTGGCGTAAAATGTGACCTCTCTGGGGAACTGAGAAAGGAACAGAATAATAAATGATCTGAAAAATCAATGGGTATAATCTGAAACCGGAATTTTGGTAAATCTTTGGAAATTAACATGTGGTCAATAGTGGAAGTATATTTGTTTCTTTTATAAGTAAACTTGGGTCCAGAACTTTGATATGCACTACAATTTAGAAAGTCTGCCATATTTACCGGTTTCGTCAGGGTGTTTGAATCGCAATATATCTTCTTTTCTTGGCTTGCTGGGTCACCAGATGTAGATTTTATATTGCAATTAAAATCTCCACATAAAAAACATCTTGTAAGAAATAATTAAAAAATGATGTAAAGTGTCCAGAGGTGCCACATGTTCAGACTTCACCTGTGAACTGCAGATATTTATCAGCTTGCAATGCATCTGCTTCTATAAGTCATCTAAGATCAAAACTCTGTCTGGGATTAAATCTATTAATTTAGTAAGGGTAAAGTCATATGAATTAAACAGAAAACCAACACCATCCATAGTTGCCTTTCCAAATGACCAGTAAGATGGTCCCCAAAACCATTCCCTTTGAAAAAACCTTGCCTGATCACTACTAAACATCCATGTTTCCTGTAAGAAAAACAAATATCAATAGAATTACTATGAATGTAGTTGTACACCACTTGTCTCCTCCTGGAATTTAAAAGGCTGTGGACATTTAAAGATCCTATACCTAAAGGAGCCACACTTTAAATAGTATCAGGCTCAGAAATCCTTTTTCCTTTTTTTTTTCTTTTTCTCCTTTGTACTCAGGTTGGCGCTGTAGCTAAATAGTGTTCTGTTTTAGTGGACTAGGAGTCAGAATCCCACATATCCATCTCAGAATCCCCCCACTGTGTAGCCAAAGCAGCAAAGGGGTTCCTAGATTCCAATTCCATTGGAGACTAGACAGGACCTGTCTTAAGATTCCTGGATGATCTTCCCACTGGTAGGTGGTAGAAGATGGTTGACTGGAAGAAGCAGAATCATCTCCAACAGGGTCAGTATAACACACTGGCACCAAGGAGGCAGTGGTAAAGGGGGGGAGGAAGAGGGTTCTCGAGGGGGTCCAACTCAACTTTCGGAGGAAGAATGGTGGCGTCCTCATCAGGAACCATAATCGATGAATTGGAAACTTGGGGAGCGGAGTTCTGGGTAGAAAGAGAATCCTGCGCTTTTTGGATGAGGAGATCTGGACTCAGGCAGGTGGCTTTATTTTTTGTGGCCCAAGAACACTCAGCAAAGACATGGCCAGTATCTTTGCAAAAATCACACCTAGTGTGATTTGTGCACTGAAAAGCAATGTGTCCACTCTCCCCACAGTTGTCACACCGAGGTCTGTCACAAGAACTAGAAAGGTGGGTTCTAGACCCACATTTTTAACAGGCCTCCTGATGGCCAGCATAAATACAAACACCCCTATCATGCCCCAACAAAAAGGAATTAGGGATGTGATCTATGCCAGACTCGGTTTGCCTAAGTTTAACTTTATAACGCCATCCCCCTGTCCAAAACATCTCTGTATCCAAGATAGCCTCAGGCGAACTCATAACATCACATTTTTGGGTCAGCCAGTAAGTTATATCCTCCACATTGACCCCCTCATTCTGAAACATTATTGTAACATATTTAATTAGGGGCTTGGTTAAAGGGATAACCAAAAAGGGGGTCCATGTGGGGGAAAACTTAACTTGGCTGTACCTCTCCCAAAATAAATCAAGAGCATAGGCAGAACGGAAGCTAATATCAAAATTATCTTCCACTGAAATGGTAATAAACGCAACGACTTCTCTCAGAGAGAAGTGCAGAGAATCCTTTAGTAACAATTTGCCCACATGGTGCCTGTCCAGTAGAACTTCTAGGCCCCCTTTATATCGGATTCGTATGGCATTCCACCGTGGTGCTGCTTCCTTCCTGATTTTGGAAAATAAAACTGATAAGAGAGGTTTCTGTTTTTTGCCAGGGAACCCTGAGGTGCCTACTCCACAGATTTAGGTGTCTCTATATCCACAGGAGCTGCAGGAGTCCTTGGGGCCTGAGTGTCTGGCTTCAAGCTTAATACAGTCTCAGTAAGTGATTCCATATTTCCAGGTGATTTTGGAGGTCCATTAGTTGGAGCTTGGGTCTGCAAACCTAAATTCAGGTCTGGGTGTGGGATATTTGGATGCCATTCAGGCATGTTTTGTGTAAAATTGAGTGTGAGGTCCCAATCGGTGGTGGGGAGCCAGGTGCCTTGAGCAGTCTGTGACCATACAGCATAACTGAGTGCTTCTGAGGGAACCAAGGCTCCCCTGGGGTCCCTATAGATAATTGAACAACCACGTCTTTTCCCTTGTCAGTAAATAGTGGGGTCTCAGGTTTTTGATATGCTGAGATGGGTCCCAGCACTGCAACAGGTGCAGCTGCAGGGGAGATACTATTTATTTATTTCATTTATTTAATATTTCAGAAAGACCTTTGAGTGTGAGCTCTTTTACAACGGTTCCACGTAAGGGTGGACAATAAGACAATACACATATTCAGTAGTTTCAGAGGCCTGCTTATTAGGCATTAAAGAGTGATTACATGAGAATTAGACAAATAGGAGAGAAACAAAGCAGTTGTAAGAGGATACAAGCTATATCTAATTGATTGCCCTAGGTAGCACACCCCTGGAGACCACCAAATCCGTTGATAGACTATGGTTAAGAAACTGCATAGGGTTTAATGCTATCCCAGATGATGACAGGCTTGGTGAAAGTGAAACAAGGGGGACTAGGTTTCATCCTAACCACAGAGCAAGAGGTGGGGGAATAGTGAAAGCGGGAGGGAGGGCTGTGGGGAGGGAGCAGCTCAGAGGGCTTTGTCGAGTAGGGGTGGGTGGGGGGTTGAGAGGGGCAGTACCAAGAGCATTTAAGAGGACTGATAGCTTACTTAAACCCTTGGCTAGGCTGGAATGGAGGCAGGTTTCACTAGGTAGCCCTGCTGGAAGCTACCTTGGGTGTACGCCTGTCTATCAAGTGGGGCCTGAGAATCAGGTGCATTTTGAGCTAGACATTAGATGCTGTTTGAGGCCTGCTTTGAATTGAGACAGGCTGTTTGTTTGTAGTTTCATCGGGAGTTCATTTATCCAGAGGGAGGCCTGGTAGGAGAAAGCACGCTGCCCTAGTGAGATTCCGCAGAATGGGATGGACAGTGCTCCATTCTTCATCCCTCTGGTGATGTGAGATGAGAGGGAAGCCTCGAGCAGCTTTCCTACACAGGGTGGGGTTTTCTGAGGAGTGCCTTCTTTGCCAGGAGGCAAGCTTGGTATTTCATCCTGTCTTTTAGGCTAAACCAGCTTGCACGCTCATACAGGATGCAAGTATGAGTGTAGTGATCTGCACACAGGTTGAGGCAGCATGCCTTATTTAGTGCAATTTGGACCCTTTTGAGCACTGTATCAGTAGCAGCTCCACAGACCACCAGCCCGTAGTCTATCGTGGAGAGTATGGAGCTGGAGACTGAAATCCAGAGTGCTTCTGGGTGAGGGATTTCTTATGCCTATAGAGGACCCCGATATTTGTATTTACCACTCTGACAAGGGAGTCTATGTGTGCGTATAAGTGAGAGAGTCATCAATGGTGATCCCAAGGTACTTGAACAAGTGTACCTGCTCAATCTGCTCACCAGCCTTATTGGTGATTTCAAGGGGAGTATGCCTGTGATTGTTGTAGGGGCTGGATTGTAGCATGGCCATGGCTTTCTTGTAATTTAGTAGCAGCTTTTGCTTGCAGAACTAGTACTCAAGTTTATTGAGAGTTCTGTAGTTCTGTTTGTAGGGCAACCTGGGAGGTGCTGCTGCTCAGCAGCACGGCATCGTCCACATACAGGACAAATTTGGTGTCACAGGCCATGGCTAGGTCGGTTACAAAGAGGCTGAAAAGCAGGGACCCTAGAATTGATCCTTGAGGGACTCCTAGGAGTACATCTCTGGAGCTGGATAACATCTGCCTGATTTTGACTCGTTGGCTCCTGTGTGTTAGGTAGTCATTGAACCAATTCAGGGCGTTAGGTTCCACACCCAATCTTTGGAGCTGGAGTACTAGTAGATAGTGGTTAATGGCATTGAAGGCTTTGGTGAGGTCAATGAAGATGGACCTCACCAATTTGCCTTCATCCAGTGCCTTGTGTGCATAGTCAGAGTATTCCAGCAGTGCCGTGGTGGTACTGTGTTTTTGCCTGAAACCATGTTGGTTTGGGCAGAACAGATTGTACTTATTGAGGTATTCTGTGACTTGACTAGCCATGGTTTTTTCCAAATTTTTGGATAGTGGGGAGAGGATAGATATTGGCCTGTAGTTTGACAGCAGCACCTTATCACCATTCGTATGCACTGGAGTTACCAGGGCTTGCTTCCATACCTCCGGAAATTCAGCTAGAGCCAAAGATTTATTAAATAGCATTGTTATGGGCATGATCAAAACATCAAGGGTTAGAGATAGTAACTTCATGTCTAGCCCGTCACTCCCCATTCTGTTTTTGCCTAGGACTTTCCTCGCCATCATTTGGGCCTCCTTCGCCATCACCTTCTTAAAGTAGAAGGCTGGGTGGCTAGTTGTAGACAGGTTGGCGCAACCTTTGTCCTTCGCAGGCAGAAGGTAGTCTGGAGGCAGTACTCAGGACAGTTCAGTAAAGGTCTGGTTAAAGGCATCAGCAATGGCTAGCGGATCTGAGGAGGATGAGTTGTTAATATTGTGCATTTTAGGGTGCTGCTTTTGATCTTTACCAAGGATGTTCTTGACGTTGTCCCAAAATCTCTTTTCATCTCCTCATGCATTGTTGAACTGGGTCTTATTGAAGTTAGCCTTTGTGAGCCTGATACTGTAAGTTTGGTGCATCGATTTCTAGTAATTTTGTAGCATTGTAGGTTGTGCTTGCTACTTGAGTTTAAGGCTTTTTCCCAGAAGCAGTCCCTCTCCTTTAGGGGGAGAGAAGCTTGCCATCAATCCAGCCATTTACCTCCCCCACAAATTTTCTGTTTTGTGTGTGGTGCATAGATATCACAGATGGAATTGAAACCCTCAGTGAAAAAGCTATGGGCCTAGTCCAGTGTAGGTGCCTTGTTTATGGGGGACCAGTTGTAGGAAGACAGGGCCAATTTGAGGGATCCAAGTTTGCCGTTCTACAGAACCCTGCTCTCGATGAGGTGTGGTGGGCTTTTGGTAAGTTTAGTGGTCCATATAAAGGAGATTGGGGAGTGGTCACTGAGCACGTCTGGGAGAACTCTGAGTTTGGAGAATTGAGTCAGTGAGCTAGCTAAGACCTAGTCATTGAGGGTGCTGGTACCAGCCTCGTAGTTCTGCCTGGTGGGGTGAGTTATGAGTTGTGTGAGATTGTGGGAGGTGATTAGGTTTCTGGAGGGTGTCACCTCCTTACATAACCAGTTAATATTAAAGTCACCAGTCAAGATGAGTTCTGAGCCCTTTTTGAGTGTGCTAATTTCTTCCATAACAAGAAGAAGGCCTTCCTTGGCTTTTTTGGGGGGCAGGTAGGTTGTGGTGATGGCAAGGGTCTTGCCTTTTAGGCCAACTAGTATTTTTACCATTAGTAGCTCATAATCCTCTGCAACTTTGGAAATGGGGAGGACGGAGCAAATCAGTGAGTTTCTGGCATACAAGAGGCAGCCGCCACCTTTTCTGCCTATTCTATCAAGTCAAAATGTTTGCAATCCTTCTATTGATCCTACCCAACAGCCAGGTTTCAATTAGGCAGAGTATGTCAGGGGCATGAATGGTCATCCAAGCCTAGAGCTGGTCAAATTTGGCAGTTAGGCTGCAGATGTTTAGCAATGCTATCTTTAGGCCATTCACTGTATGGACTCCACTGCTCCTCAGGGTTGTTGGTCCAGGGTTTAGGTGAACATTGCTAGAGAGTAGTATTAGCATAAAGATAACCTTTCTGGCAGATAGGGTGATGTTTATCTTCCCTTGTGTCTTCCGTCTCCTGTACTTCGGGTGGGGGAGGTGTCTATACGCCTGTGTTAAATTAGGGGGAAGTTAACAGTTAAGGTTACGGTATGGGAGGTTGGCTTGGTAATAACTGTGAAAATTGGGAGGGATCTACAGTCGTGGGCGTGGCTATTGCCTATTTATTAGAGGCCGGGGTCAGGGTGGGTGTGCAGGAAACAAACACTGATTATAGGGAGCAGTCTGCTCACGAGGAAGAGCTTGAGATTAGCTCTGGCTGGCGCTGCTCCAATCTGCTTTCTTTCCTTCCCAGCTGCAGCCAATCAGCAGTGCTGGCAGCTGATTTGAGCTTAGTGGTGCTGCTGCCGAGAGTTGAGAGGAGTCGTACCTTTAGTGAGGGAGTCCTGGGCAATCGGCTTGCATGTGGGGATGGCCACCGTGGCTGCGGGGCGGTCTGGGCCTATGTTGCTCAGTCATTTCTTGAGCAGGGTGCCCCCCACTTGCCTTTAGTGAAGGAGTCCTGGGCAACTGGCTTGCATGTGGGGATGGCCACTGCAGCTGCAGGGTGGTCCAGGCCTGCAATGCTCAGCCCTTTCTTGAGCAGGATGCCCCCGAATATGTCTATTAGCAATAGTTAATGCTGTGCATTTTTCTTTGTACTCGTCCTTAACCCCAATACTAGACATAGATTCCTGAGCAGAGAAAGTGAACACAGTTGCTCCATCTTGAGTGTGAGGAGATTTTTGATGAATTAAGTCATTCCTGTCTCCTTCAGGGTCTGTAGCCATCAGGGTGCTATGAAAAACAAACCCAGTAGATTTAGAAAGTTTCAGGGTATGGGGCCCTACGGCTCCAGCTTCACTAATTGTAGCATTTGAAAGTACATCTTTCTCCACCAATCCTGCCTTTCCCTCTAAGCCCTTTTTCAACACTGGAAACTGCAAGAGGTGTTTCTGAAAAAACATCCTGGATAGTCCGCTCTACCGGCTTTTGACACGAGTCAACATGCATTCCTATATTGCCAGCCTCAGGTTTGTGCTTCTCAAGTAATGCAGGTAATAATTCAGGGAAAATAATAGTGTCAGACTCACCTGGCCCCACGGCTTTCTCTGATGCTGCCACGTCATCCTTTGATGCAGGCCCGATGACAAGCAGGCCTGGAGGTTTGACAGATAATGCGTCATTCTGCAGTCAGGCGAGCTCCTCTACTAAACACCCTTTCTCATAGAAATGTTTCTCATTTTCTTGATTTAACATCGATTGAAGAGATTTTTGTAGCATCAAATCGGCTTCTAGACCGAAAGCTGGAACAGCCTTGCTTTTCATCTCACTTGCACTTAAATCCTCTGTAGAAATAAATATCTCCTGGTCACCAGTATCTTTTACATCTGAAACAACATCCATAAATGCCTCAGGTTCTTCAAACAAATTACCAGAACGAAGGGTCCACTCCCCTTCGTGTAGGACATCCAACTGCACTGGAGCTCCACTCAAAGTGGCCATGACTCTCAGTCAACGGGTCCCCCTACAGTCAAGTAGGGGAATTTTGGGGGAAAAAAGGAAGTAACATTCAAAACAGTCAACACCATACTGTAAATAAATTAAAAAAAATCTTCTTAAGTGTGACACTAATATCAAAGGCTGTCCAACAGTTTGTCGGCGGTACCTGTAAAGTGCCTAGTATCCAGCCTCGACCAACACTGGTCATCAGACATATGTCATAGCACCATCCCTCATCTCAGTCTCTGAAGTACAGATTTAACAGAAAGATACATATAGTAGGCATACTTCCATCAGACTAAATGCAGACATCCGAAATCCATCCCTTTTTATCAGCATCATCATGTTGTCGGCATTTATGTTTGTTTTTTTGTTTTTTCTTTTATGAAAACATCAAAAAAGGCATACTATTAACCCATAGACCATACACTTTGTTTCTAGATACAGCTTCTGAATCCTTCTCATAAACATGTTAAAGAGAAATCACTATATTCTGTAACATAGTCTCCAGTAAGGTCTCTTGTTGCTGGAGGAACCATTTTCACCTAGCTTGCCATATAAAGTATTTCAAAACAGCAAAAATAACTTGTAAAGTTCCAGTGTGAAATCCATTCCATTTAGTAGAAAAGACTGTGTGTGCAATTTCTAAATATGAAAGATTCTGAAACTGAGTGGTTCACTGTGATGTATTTACTACTGTATATTCCAAAATGAGTTTGCAAAGGGACATTCCAAAAAAAGATGTTCCTGTGTTTCCAGAAGTTGCACGCAAGAACTCTGTGGGCAATATCGTTCTGACAGTTATGTTTGAGATTATTTTTCACATTCATCCTCCCATGTATGCTTAACCACAACATGTCCCATGCAAAGGCAGGAATTCTTTCATTTGTTAATTGTGATAAGGAAGTTCGAGTGTCAATCATGGAATAATGAGGTAATTCCAAATTCAACTTCGTATGGTCCATCATAAACTGATACAGCTCTTGTCACAATTTGGGTCTTAAATATTGCCCTGGAATTTTTAATTTAATTAGTTCCTGAAACATAGGCTTAACATAACCCGGAAGTACAGTTGTATTAGTCAACAGTCTCTGATTCCCTTGTGCCCATGCCATTTTACCAATATCTACCCATTCAGCAATTATGTCTTCCCACCATTTCTTGTCACCCAATATAGTAGAAAACATATCATAGTATATAAAAATACTGTAAAAGAATAAGCCTGGGTCTATCATATCTAGACCTCCTTCTTTAATTTGTCTGTATGTAATCCCTCTCTTAATTGGGTTCAGACGGCTACCCCATAGACTTTGAAAAAATACACTACACAATTTTGTCTTTAACTGCGGGGGACGGGGAAGATGTAACTAACAAAAAGAAAAATAGGTACTAATATATTTTTAATTAATAGCACTCTTTTCCGTTTCAAAATCTGTAATCCCTTCCATCCCTGGGAGATTCCATCTGCTTTCCATAATTTAGCTTCCCAATTTAACACAGCCAGATCACCGTCTCCAAAGATAATCCCCAAAATCGTAATCGCCACTTGAGTTAATGTAAGGCCTGCATATTGCTGAACCATAATATCTGGCTGACTCCCTATCGGAATGGCTACACTTTTTTCAAAATTAATCTTGGAACCTGATATCATAGAATATTGAGATATAGTGTTAATGATGTCCCGTTCTTCTGTACCCTTATTAGCTATAATAACCACATCATCAGCATAGGCCAAACATTTCACTGGAGGACCCATCCTTGTCAAGGAAATACCTTTAATGGAAGCTGAGAATTGAATGGATCTCAAAAAAGGATCAATACAAAAAATATACAATAAGGAGCTAAGGGGACAGCCCTGTCTCACCCCTTTCCGTAACTGAACTGGACTACCCTTCTACCCATTTATCCTGGGGGTTAGTGTTATCTCCTGATACAAATATGTTATCCATTTTACAAACTCATCTGGTACCCCATAATATCGTAAAACTGAAAATAAAAAAGAATGAGAAACAGAATCAGAGGCTTTATGTTGATCGAGACTAAGAACATATCCTTACTCCGAACCCAGCTTCCCTCTTTGAAATATTTCTCTAAAAATTATCAAATTATCCTGTATTCCTCTCTTGAGAATAGAGAAAGTTTGTACATTACTAATTACTGATTCAGCAATCAAGGATAATCTTTTTGGCACAATTTTGGCTAAAATTTTAAAGTCCACATTTAATAAACTAATAGGTCTCCAATTATTCAAATCCTCTATTTTCCCCTTTTTATAAAGAAGGATTAAATCGTCTTCCTTCATAGAAGGTGGAACGATTCCTGAAATCAACATGTCATTATATAAATGAGTGAGATCTGGGACAAAAAATGTACTATATTTTTTATAGAATTCTCCTGTAATCCCATCCGTCCCTTGGGAAGTTCCATTTTTCAAGATATTAATCACAAAGCGAACTTCATCTTCCCTAATTGGTTGAATAATAGTAACCGCCAAAGATGGTGATATATCTGGAATAACCAAATCATGTAAAAATTCTTCAAACCGCTGTACTACTGGTGTTTCCCCAAATCAATGTTCAACCTGCTGTTGTACTACCTGTAAAATGCCTTGTTTATGTGAAACACATAGTCCCTTGTCATCTAACACTTGAGATATTATTTTCCATTTCATTCTTTTGCAATAGTCTTTAAAGGAGTTAAAGGTCTGTTTTTTACAGTCAGTCCCAAACCTCATTTCCTGTTGCAAAGATTTAGCCCTATCATATTGTTTGTCAAACATCTCCTTTTTATTATTCTAATTTGTGAACTAAAGTCCATTTTTTATGTTTCCATTTTAGAAATTAAATCCTGGAGTTGTTTCTGTAAGCCCAAATAATCTAAGTAGGTAGTTAAGGAGCGTTTATCAGCTTTCTCTTGAAATAGCTCTTTAACCAATGTTTTTGTCTCCTCCCACCATTCAGCTTGAGAGTCGTACAAGCATTGTACCAATTTTCTTGCCTTCCAGAAAACCACCCATGCCTTAGTGATGTCCTCAGAATCTAATAAAGAGCTATTCAGGCACCAAGGGCTTTTCCCAAAAGTAGGGCTATTTCCCCAATCAAGATGTAACCATAAACCCCTGTGATCAGAAAAAGTAAAACATCGTGTCTATACAGCCTGAGTGCACAAACCAGAAGACACAAAAAAATAATCTATTCATGTTGAAAGTGAACCTCTGAAATATGTATTCCCCCTGTTTTGTGTTTAACGCAATAAGCATCTTGTAGATGAGCAGTATGTATAACCTCATTCAGCACATTAGTGTCACAGTATAATCTAGATGTTGCTAAACCTCTATCTAGTCATTGCAGTGCACAATTAAAGTCCCTTCCCCCATATAACTCACCAATAGGTATGTAAGAAAGGCTGTATTGCTCTAAAAAGTGTGGTTCTATTAGCCTTACCTTGGGGAGCATAACTATTAATTACTCTAAGTTTAGCTGTACCATACTGAACATCTAACAATAATGTCCTCCCTGGCTCAAGATCAATCAATCTGGTGACTTTCAGATAGGGATTACTGAAGAGGATCCCTTCCCCATCACAGGTATCTATACCTTGGGACCATAAGGAAGCCCCCTTACCCCACCATCTTGATGCCTGTGTTAGCTCAACAAATGTTTTAAGTCTGGTATCTTGAATGAAAACAATATCAGCATTAGAAGCCTGTAATTCTTTAATGATAGTTAGTCATCTCTTTCCATTCTTGATACTATTAACATTTATTGAAAGCAATTGTAGTGATGTCATAGCAGGTTAAGAGAAGACATAGCAATGCTTATTTAGACCTGGTCCTTATGGGTTTCGATCCTTTCTGTTTTTTACTTTCTCCTTCATCTACTTCTGAGGAATGATCCGCCTTGGATGATGACATGGAAGAAGAATCCGAATCTGCATGCAGTGGACAAAGTGACACCTACCTGGCTGTGGCATCGATCCTCTGTGCGCCCACTCCTGGGGCTGCCAGAGGCATCCTGGATACCACCTCTGCAGGTCACTGTAATGGTATCTACACTGCTCTGCCATGCATGGCACCCCTGTCTGCCACTCCAGACCAGATGCCACACCCTGCTACACCACTGTGTGTGGTTCCTGAAGGTTTGCCATGCCAAAGGGTCTGTCCTCGATGGGCAGGACAAGGGCCACTAGGTTGGCCAGCTCTACATCAGTCCAGTTGACCACTCTGCAACCATCTTACTGCCCCAAGCCAGACATGCTGCTCACTGGTGCTGTACAATGTGTGAGCTGACTGTGCCAGCATGTGGAGCAGTGCACCGTGGATGTGCAATAGGGCCCTGTATCATATCTGTGCAGCATGGATCTGCACAATTGGGATGTGCAGCTGCCTCCAATTGTGCATCTATGGACATGTGCAGTGTGGCCATGTTTGGCAGGAGTCAGGGGTCAGAGCTGTGACCCCACAGATGCACAGCATGACCCCACATGCACGCATCTGCAGCCACTGCGCAGTAGGGGTTATGGTGCAAGCGGCAACATTGTACAATAGGCCCACGCAGTACAGGGATGTAGTGTGTGTGGCTGCACACAGGGCTGCATGTGCAATGGGGGCACACCATGCAACATGCACCGGTACACCATAGGCCACATGTGGAGGCTACTCTGCCCAAGGCGGAAGCAGTGCCACACACTGTACATGTGCAAGAAGTGTGCCAGTGGCACTCCCCAGTGCATTCAGAGTGCACATGGTGCAACACAGTGATATTCGGCTGTGCTATGCAAATTGCCTACTGAGCCTATGCATGGTGCAATCAGGCACATTAGCATACCATTAAGGTTGCACAGCCTCTCATTTGCATGCGTTGTTCCATAAATGTAGGCCACCATGGCACTAGGCACTGAAAGGTATTGCAGCCATATCGGTATGGTCCTACATACATTGGGATGCTACTGGGAGTTCAGGCTGTGCAGCGGTGAGCCAGGCTGGCCTGACAGTCCACTAGTGGTACCACTGCTTCTGTCCACAGGTAGCAACATGTCAGAGAATAATGGAGCTGAGGAGCAGGGGCCTGCATTTAAGCACATGCCCAACTTTACCAGAGATGAGCAGCAGACCCTGCTTGAGGCCTAAGTGGACAGGGAGGAACTGCTGAGTGGGGCCATGGGCACCCCACAGGAGTGTGCCACAGGGAGGGACAAGGTGGCAGCATATGTGAATGCCCACAGCCACCATCAGCAAAGTGTACAGGAGTGCAAGAAGAAGATGTGGACTGACAGGTGGTGCATAAAAGAGAAGGTGGCCACAATCAGGATGTCCCGCCAGAGGATCAGCAGGGGTTCTGGAGCCACCCCCGTCCTCATGGTAGGGAGGAGATGGTGGCATCAACCTTCAGCCGGGCGGCCATCGAGGGTGTCCCAGGTGACAGGTTCCAGATGGGCGGCAGCCCATTGCAGCACTGTGAATCACCATGTGAAATGGGGGGGTGGAAGGGCTGGGCTGGGGGCAAGGCTGGGGGATGGGGTGGGGCAGTGTAGGGTGCTGTGTCTGGGGGTTGGGGTGGGGCAATGGAGGGTGTGGTGCTTTGGCTGGGGGTGGGGCATGGCAGGGCTGAGGATGGGGTTGGGGCGGGATGCTGCATGGTGGCATGGTGGCATGTGTGCAGCCATGCCATGGTACCCATGCATGTCCTGCATGCCATGGTGCATGCTGCACAGGTTGCCACTGTGCATGCCCGGGACTGCCTATGTGCGTTGCGATGCCTGTGTGGACACTGGCCACTGGATGTGTCCCTGGCCCCAGGGTGTTCTGCATGCCCCACTGATGCCTCGGTAGCACATGCCCAGTGGCCACGAGGTATGGCATCGCCCGCAGGGGTGCAGGCAAATGCATGGTGCGCAGCGGGCATGGCGGTCAATGGCAGTGTGCAGCCATGGCATGCCACCATGTATGTGGTGGTGCGCCATGTGCTCTGTCCACCATGCATGTCTGATCCTGCATGAGCAACATGCATAGGGCACCCAGCCCACTGTCTGGTGCAGCAGGCCCGTCCGGACCCATAGTGTCCATGCGTGTGCATGCATGCTCCCCCCCAGTTGTGGCACGGGGTGCACACTGCCATCCTACTCATGAGTGCCACCGTTGTGTGTTTCAGCTCCATCATGCCTCAGGGGTGAGTTGCAGGATGCACCCACTGATGCAGGACCCGCTAAGGATGAGCCCTCTACATCGACAGGCATCAGAGCCATGGAACACCAGTGACATGGCTGGGGAGGGTCTGCTAGCCTTCTTGGGCCTGGGAGACGATGACCCCCATGTCGGACCTTCTACTTCTGGAGGAGCTTCCCATACTGGTACCAGACAAGCAGTTGCCTGGTGGGTCTGACACAGATGATGACCTGTGCTAAGCCTGGGTGTCATGGGCCCATGGTCACCTCCCAGGGTACAGTCCAGCACACTGGTGGTCTTCGGCTGCAGCGGCGGTATAGCACCCATTCTGGCCCCCCCATCCATGGCCTGTAGTGGTGGGTGGCAGTGCCACCAAGGCTGGCCATGATGGGGCAGGTGCCATGGACACAGAGGCCATGGGGACCATGCAGCAGGCAGCAGGACAGTGGCACAGGGCAGCAGTGGCCACTGTGCAGCACATCGCAGGGACCACCGATGGGGCATACCCCAACCACCTCTCCCTGTGCAGACCTCTATATGGCAGCCTCCAGCAGGGGCTGCTGCTGGGCATGCCACCACACCCCTGGTGAGTCAGCACTGGCCCCAGGATGAGCACACCACTGACAGGCTGGAGGAGCACACCATACCACACTACTGTGGGCATCCGTGGAGAACCAGGCAATGCTCAGGGCACAGTTGCATGCACTGTGGGTGGAGCTACACCACCAGTCTGCGCGTGTGGACATTGGACACACCCAGCTGATCGGTGAGCTCCAGTAGCTGTGGGAGGCCATGACCGCCTCATTGGACCACATTGCTGGTGCCATCACTGCTGGACTTACATCGTTGGCATCCAGTGAGTGCGGCAGGGTGTATTGGACTCCCCGCAGTGCAGCATCCACTCCAAGATCCCAGCATCTGATGACCCCAGCATGGTTGATGCAAGGATCCGACGTGCCCATCCCCAGGTGGGTCTCTGTTCACCGGGCTGTTCATGCCAGCAGGGACCCAGTCATGTTCCTACACCTCCACTTCTGCAAGTGTATTGAGTACACCTCCTGTGGTCATGGAATGTGGCTAGGGCATGGCCTCCCATGTGGCTGTGGTGGCCATGCTCCCACCTGGTAGGCCTGCTTGGTGTGCCATCCCATCCTGCTGCCCAGCACAGTGTCCTTGTGCACTGTCCTATGCACATGCCCATGTGCGTATGGCAGCAGATCTTGGTGGGTGGTCCCCTGTGTGCGTGCTGTACTGCAGGGCCCTGTGGCATGAGCATAATGAGGGAAGCACTGTGCCAGCCTTGCCAGTGTGCCAGTGCCATCTGTCTAATCTATGCCACCATCTGTGGCCCGCATGTGTGCGTGGCCTGCCACTACAGCCACTGCCTCCTGACGCACCATCTGCATTACACACTGTGGGATGCTGTGCACCTGGTGTGCTGCTGTTGCTGCCTGTGCCCATCCTGGTTCAGATGGCCATTGTCTAGCCCCCTGCCTGTGTGTGTGTGTGTTGGTGCCCATGTGTGTGTACCATGCAGCGTGTGTGGATGTGTGCCAGAGCTGTCCCTTTACTGGCTGTGTGTGTGTGTGCTGGTGGCCCCACGTGTCTCCCTTTGTGGCCATGCACCTCCATGTTTGGGGGGGTGTCTGTTCCATGCCTGCGTGTCTGTCAAGGCTCCTACTCACCTGCACCTCCCAAAGTGCTCTTGAAGATGGTCGCCATATGCATCTTGGCCCTTGCGGCAAGCCTTGTGTCCCTCCTTGGCAGGATTGGCTGCTCCACCCCCTCCGGCCCTTCGTCCCTGTCATCATCACTGCTGTCTCTCTCATCTATCTGTATGGCTATCCCATGGTCAATGGCCATGTTGTGTAGTATGCAGCAGGCCAGGAATAGTCCACAGGTTTTCACAGGGCTATATTGTAGAGCACCACTGGACCTGTCTAGGCAACAGAACTGAATCTTGAGCATGCCAAAGACCCGCTCGATGATGTTTCATGTTGCAATGTGGGCCTCATTGTGCCATTCTATGGCAGGGTTTGCTGGGCACCAGATGTGGGTTAGCAGCCAAGATCGTAGGGGGTATGTGCTGTCTCCTGTGTGGGTTAGGTGTGTAGGTTAGCACATTGCCATGGAGGTGGTGCCCCCCTCCAATGCCCTCTTCGGCATTGCTGTCAGCAGCAGCTGCATGTGGCCTGGGCCTCCAGCCTATGTGCAGCCTCCCCAACTCCCCATCCCAGCCCATGCTCACCTACCAGATGGCCCATGGGGATCTTCCCACACTCAAATCACTGGCACAGCATAGAGCTGTCCCAGATGAAGGCATCATGTGCACTTCCAGGGTATGTGGTGCAGACATTGGTGATGCACTTTGTGGTGTTGCACACCACCTGGCAGTTGACTGATGGGTAGCCCTTCCAGTTCATGTATGCTGTGCCCTCTGTCCCAGGTTGTGTGCATATGGCCACGTGGGTGCAGTCTATTGCCCCTATCACATCTGGCATGCATACCACCCAGTGGAAGCCCTGCAAGTTTGCTGTATGCTCTGCCTGTGTGCTTGGGAATCAGATGAACTCTGAAGCGTGTGGCAGCAGAGCATTGGGGAACTGTGTGAGGAGACAGGACGTGGCCAACTGGGTGATTCCTGTGGTTGCCCCTGTTGGTTTCTGGAAGGTGCCTGTGGTGAGCAGGCACATTGCTGCTGTCACCTTGGTCTCCACTGTCATAGCATGGGTCCTCCTGTTGGGTGCCTGCAACTCATCATGGCACAGCTCGCAGAGCTGCCTCAGAATTGCCATTCAGCCGGTACCATCCCATGATCTCAGCATCACCAAAGTCCTCAAAGGTGGTCTGGGCATGGTACCATCTGTACGTGGTATATCACCAGCGGGCCCTTCACCAGCCACGTTGCTGTTCCTCCTCCTGCCTCCTCACACTCCTCATCACTGCCTCCATCATTCATGGTGTTCCATCCATGTTTCTGGTGTGCACTATCTCTAGTGCATCTGCTGTGTGTGCATTTGAACCTGCTATTATAAGCTCAACTCTATGTGGTGCATTCTGTGTGTTGTTCCTGACTTGCGCCATGCTTTACAGCTGAATATGCCATTTCGCATTATATTCATGGGGATGCCCCGTTATACTTGCGCTGCATACATTACTGTTGCACATCTGATCAGTGGCTTTTGCACTGCGCATTCGTGTTGGTTGAATATGGCTCTGGGGCACATTTCTGTGGTTGCGCATTGCTCAGCTCCTCTGAATATCTCCCCCATGTATCCAAAAGCTGGGCTACAAGGTGTTTATGAGATGACAAAGTAACCACCAGAACACATCTTTTTTAATGATACAGTTTCCTCTAGGATAGATTTTTGATATGTCTTCCCTTCTTTGCATATACAGAAAGTAGATACACTTCCCCTGAAAATAATTAATCATAAGTTGGTGCAGGTTGTCTTGGGCAATTAATCAAGAATTGTGATTGGTTGGCATCTCATGGCACTCCAGACATTACCTCATGGGTTACAGCCCACCTGATAGGCTAATGATGCACATGACCCAGATCAGATTTCCAGTATATCCAGGTCCCAGGAACCCCTGCTCTCCAGTTGTAATTTGTGCATCTGAATAGGCAGAAAGCATCCAGAGAATCCCTGTCTGCTTTTTATCTTTAAGGTAGGATTTTTTATTTAGCCTTTATGTGCTAATATTCAGGAATTATGGATAGCACCTTGTGCTTTTGTTTATGAAGGAGCTTATGGCTCCCAGAGATTCTCCATGGCTAAACTCAGTTTATGTGTTATGGAATTCCCTAGTTGCAATTGTTTATACTTCATGTGTTATGGGATTCCTTTTGGTAATCGTTTTTTTATAAATGTTTTCCTCTTTCCTGGAGGCCTCTCCAAGCGTTTGATCACTTCCTAAGGCAAACCGCGTTTTTTCTCTGTTAGGCCCTTCAGGTGAAAACAGCGTGCTGCCTTCCTCTGCAGCCATGCGGTAGTTCACATCCACCTAGCAGGCCTACGCCACCAGGAACACCCCGCGAGTCACCTCTGCTCCCTGCGACCCCGCGGTCCCTTTTCGGCCTGCACTCAGAGGCCTCCTCCCTTGATTCCCTGCCGCTAGTCGCCTCTCTCCCCGCGACTCCGGGGCCTCCTGTGTCTACCGTGAGTCGCCTCTGCCCCCGCGACTCCGTGGTTCCCTGTCCCCCCCCTGTAATTCGCCGCCGGGTCCTGTGGCCTGTTGGCCGGCCCGCGAGTCGCCTCTGCCCCCCGCGACTCCGCGGCTTGCCTGGTCCTCTTCCAACGTGCTCCTGGCCTGTTGGTAGGCCCGCGAGTTGCCTCTGCTCCCCGCGACTCCGTGGGTCATCTGAGACCTTCCAGGTGTCCCAGCAGGCCAACATGTGCCTCCCCGAGGACCACGGCCCACCCCCGCAGCAACGGCCGCCACGCAGCCCTCTCACTTCCTCAGGCATCGGCCTGCTCTACTCCCGAGTTGCCTCTGCTCCCCACGACTCCGGGAGCTCTTGACCACTCCCCCACCCACCCGAGTCCTCAGACTCGGCCCTCCAAGCAGCCGCGAGTCGCCTCTGCTCCCCGCGACTCCACGGCCTCAACCCAAGGCTCGATCGCGCTCTCTCAAAATGCCTCACCCCCCCAAAGCCTACCTGGAAGGTGGTGAGGCCAGCACGACACTCCAGGGCCATCGTCCTTATCCCAGGCCAACCAGCCAGCCTATAATTCCTTCTGGGGAGTCCCTTCCTTCACTATCTCCCAGGCCTCTAGCAGAGCGAGGCCTGGGGATGCGACTGGGATCTCTGGACTCCTCTCCTCTTCATGAGCGGGACCACGCCCGCACAGGCCTCCAACTGACCACAACCCTTCCCCCCTCACTCTTCCTCACTTCAGCGAGCCAGCAGGCAGTCTGGCCCAGTGGTTTCGGGCCCTGTAGTGCACCCTCCGGCCCCACCACAAGCTCCTCCTGGATTGAATCCAATGGTATCCTGTGATTCCGACAATGGGGGGGGGTCAGTCTATGGGAAGCAACCTGGCCTCCAGGGGCCTTGGGCCACTCCGAATTGTTCTCATTTGTTAAAAAAGAAAAAAAAGGAAAGACCAGAAAGGAGCCAGAAGGAGAGACAACTGGGAGACTTCACGGTTCACTCTGGTCCCTCTCATAGCGACCCCAGGAGAACAATGCAGAGCTACTGCACGGGTGCCTCACACAGCGACCCAGGCAGATCCTGCGATCCCCATCCCCAGCTCTTGGGGGGTCATGGCACCCTCCCACAGTGGGTCCACCCTCCCGAGCAGGATGACCAGTCTGGGGATAGGTGGAAAAGGTTCCGGATAGAAGTCTCCAACTTTGCGGCTCGGGCTAAGGGCCCTCACACAGCGCCCTTACCATAGCAGCCTTCTAATTGGGTCTAAGGGGGAAAAACGCCAGAGTCCTTTCCTCCGCTCAGATCTCTCTCTCTCTCTTATCTTGCAGATGGTTAAGGCAAAGAAATGCACCTGCGGCAGCGCCACCCTCCTCCCTCAAACCCCAGGCCCCCTATGCGCAGCCTGCCTCATGGACGAAGAGCTGTCTTCAATGGAGAGAACTCCACCACTAGCTCCTTCCTTCCGGCCCCAGCAACTCGGTACGGGTGGACCCGGCTCCCTACTGATTCAAAACCAACAAGCTACGGTGGCCATGATGGAGAGCCAGCAAAACTTCATGCTGAAGATCATGGAGAAACTGGAGGCGCTTACACAGAACAGAGCTAGACCAGCCAACGCGGAGCCTCTCCGTCAGAGAGATCCTCCAGAAGAGCCACCGGCACCAGAGGACTCACTCCCCAGCATTCCCCAGGATGACAACACTGAGGAGAGAGAGAAAGAGGATGAGTTCGAAGAGGAGGAGGAGCATGGCCTGGATTCTGACATAGAGGACCTCGATCAACAGCCAACCCCGTCTCTGACCTCTAAACTGTGTGCATTCGAGGCAATTACCGGTCTCATGAAGGTCATCAAGGCCACCATGGGCCTTGCCATGGAGGAACAAGAAGGGAGAAGGACGGAATCCAAGCTAGACCCTATGATCCAGCTAAGGACCACCACCCCAGAGACCTTCCCAGTCTGCACGGCCATTGAGGAACTGATTCATACCGAATGGCAATCCATGGATCCGGGCAGAATGCCGAACAGAAGGAACCTACTCAAAATGTACCCGATTCAGGGCGACAAGTCCGACACCTGGTGCAAGGCCCCCTCCATCGACCCCCAAGTGGCAGCCTTGAGTAAGAAGACTGGCGATGCGGCACCATAGCACTCAAGGACCCTACCGACAAGAAAATTGAGGACATGTTGAAAAAGACATTCGAAATCGAGGGTACCATGGCCAAGGCAATGACAGCGGTGATCTATACCTCGAGGGCCCAGATCTGCTGGTTGGAGGAACTGCAGGAGCAGGCAAGCCCGAAGTCGAGGGAGGCTGAATTATTACACTGCACCCTCGACGCAGCCAAGTACCTCGCCGACATGGCAGTGGACTCCTTACGCCTCCAGGCCAGGGCGGCCGCCATTACAAATCGGGCCCGCAGAGCACTATGGCTCAAACTCTGGGACGCCGACTCAGAATCTAAGACTTTGCTTCAGAATTTACCCCTTAAGGGGGGTCATGTATTTGGGGAAGGCCTACAGGCTTATCTGAAACAGAGGGAAGAGGGTAGGGACCTCTTAAGGAATAGGTCAAGACCCTCACGTCTACCAGCTGCTAGATGCAGGTTTCGGCCTGGAGCCAAGAGCCAAAGCCGCAGGGAACCCTACTCACAAATCCACTCCTTTCAGAGTAGGGTCCCCACATCCTTCCCATGCACTTCCACCTTCAACAGCTACAAGTCCCCCTCCTCCTTCAGACCTCGAGGTCAAAGGTCCAGAGGCCGTGGAAGAGGATTCAGGGGAAAACAGTGACTCCTTCTCCCCGAGACCCCCTCAGTACCCCCGTCGGCCAATGGTTGGCTCTGTTCGCCCACCGCTGGGAGGTCACCACGTCGGACAGGTGGGTCCGAGATGTGGTCTCCCGGGGATACACCATAGAGCTGGCTCACCAGTCCATACCCCAATGGTTCGTCTCGTCTCCCATCTCCAAAAGGAGGGCCTCACCACACCAGGTACAGGGTATCCTGGCAGATCTGATCCAGAACAGGGCCATTCAACCAGTCCCAGTTCAGGAGCAGGGGGAAGGCATGTACTCCATCTTCTTCCTAGTGCCCAAAAAGTCGGGGGAGCTCAGGCCCATCCTGGACCTAAAATGCCTGAACAAATATGTGATCCCACGTCGGTTCAAGATGGAGATGGTACGGTCCATCCTACGGGGTATCAGAGTAGGTGATTTCCTAAACTCAATCGATCTAAAGGACGCCTACCTACATATCCCCATCATCACGAACCACAGAAGGTTCCTACGCTTCCACATCCTGGGTCAGCACTTCCAGTACCAGGCACTCCCTTTTGGTCTGTCCTCAGCCCCCAGAGTCTTCACCAAGGTCTCCATCACCTTGGTGGCCAGACTCAGGGAACAAGGGCTGGACATAGTACCATATCTAGACGACTGGCTCATACGCGCACTATCCAGGGAACAGGCGCACGCTCATACGGAACTCGCCGTACGGGCAATCAGGGACCACGGTTGGGTGGTGAATGAGGAGAAGAGCCAGCTCCGTCCAACCCAACAGATCAAGCATCTGGGGGCCATCATCAACTCAGCAGACGGCTGGGCAAAGCCGACCCCAGCACGGATCCGCACCCTCTGAAAACTGGCCGTGCAGTTAAGGTCGCACCCTCGCACCACTGTGGCAGGGTCACGAAACTCCTGGGCTGCATGGCCTCCTGCATCGACCTCATCCCATGGGCCAGGTGGCACATGCGTCCACTCCAAAACTTCATCCTGGCAAGCGGAGTGCCGAACGAGTTCAACTTGCACCGCCTGGTCCAGCTGCCCACAGAAGTGAGAGCTTCCCTGAGGTGGTGGGTCACTCCGGGAAATCTGACAAGAGGAGTTCCCCTGGAAGCACCTCCCCCGATTCCCATTGAGACGGACACGAGTCTCTCCAGCTGGGGAGCATGCCTGGGGGACGAGTCAGCGCAGGGCACCTGGTCCCCAGCGGAGGCCCTACTCTCAATAAATGTGCTGGAGATGAGAGCGGTGTTCCACGCACTAAGGGCCTTTCGCCACATCATACAGAGACAGTCGGTCCTGATAAAATCAGACAACCGCGTGACGGTGGTATACATAGCGAAACAGGGGGGTACCAGAAGCAAGACCACGTCACGGGAAACCTCAAGAGTAATGAGCTGGGCACAAACTCACCTATCCCACCTGGAGGCGGTCCATTTGGCCGGAAAGCTGAACATAAGGGCGGATTGGCTCAGCCGCCAACAGATTCACCCCGGAGAGTGGCGTCTGCACCCAGACCTGTTTCACTTAATCCAGACGACGTGGGGCCCAGTGTCCATAGACCTAATGGCATCAAGGAACAACGCCCAGGTGGACAGGTACTTGTCCAGATTCAGGGATGTGCACTCCCAGGGCACAGACGCCCTGTCTCAGGAGTGGCCTCGGCACGGCGCATACGTGTTTCCCCCGCTACCCCTTATTCCTCAAGTCATGGAAAAAATCCGGAAATCCCAGGCCACTGTCATCCTGGTGGCCCCATACTGGCCCTGAAGATCGTGGTTCGCAGCGATCACCGAGATTGCTCTAGCCAGCTTCCAGATCCCGACCAGGCCAGATATGCTGTCGCAGGGTCCCGTTATGCACCCGTCCCCTCGAACTCTGAAACTCACGGCCTGGCTCCTGAGAGGGAATGACTATCCGCCACCGGTACCACTTAGAGTCGGTCATAGGCACGCCCTCCTCGTCTCGCCGTGCTCCACCACCTCCACATAGGAGAGGCAATGGGCCATCTTCTCACAGTGGTGCCACCACGAGGCTCGTACTGAACAAGCCGATCTCCCCACTATCCTGTTGTTCCTGCAGCAGGTGGATATGGACTGGCACCCCTCTCTGAGGGTGCAGCTAGCAGCCATAGGGGCGGCCAGAGGTCTGGTCGAGGGCACCCACCAGGAGCTCATCCGATGCAATCCGTTCCTAAGGGCGTGGACTCATGCCACCCAGGGCCAGACCTGGGGTCGCACCCTGGGACCTACCTCTGGTATTGACTCCTAAGAGCACCACCATATGAACCCCTCGCCGAAGCAGACCTCTTCTGGGTAGGTCTGAAGACCGCTTTTCTCGTGGCCATCTGCTCGGCCAGGAGGATAGGGAGCTCGGTGCACTGTCCTGCGCACCCCCCTACACCACCTTCACCCCCGAAGGAGTACGACTTTGGACCGTCCCGGCATTCCAACCGAAGATCTCCACAAAGTTCCACAGGGAACAACCAATAGACCTACCCACCCTGTTCCGCCCTACTCCGCAGGACGGGAACAGTTCCACGGACTCTCTGGACATCAGGTCAGTCCTCTCGGTCTATCTGGCCAGGTCTCAACCCATCCGCAAGATGGAGAGACTCTTCGTGGTCTCGAAGGGTCAACGACAAGGGCTAGCAGCGTCCAAAACCACCATCGCAAGGTGGATCAAACGGGTCGTGCTCCACGCCTATACGGAAAAGCATCTGACCCCACCACAGGGGATCAGAGCACACTCCACAAGGGCGGTTTCCACCTCCTGGGCGGAACGAGCACTGGTATCTTCTGAGGACATCTGTAGGGCCGCTACCTGGAGCTCCCTACACACCTTTGCGAGGCACTACAGACTAGAGCAACTCCAGGATTTCAGGCCGGCCTTCGCATCTCACGTCCTCGCAGCGCCTCACCTCGCGTCCCTCCGAGCCATCCCGAATCCCACCCTCGAGACTTAAACTGCTTCTTATCTCCCATGAGGTATTGTCTGGAGTGCTGAGGAGATGCCAACCAATCACAATGGGTGCTTACTCACCTGGTAAAGGTGATTGTGTTGTTGGCATCCATGGCACTCCAAGGCCTCCTCGGTATGATCGAGCGCTACCACAAAGAAAAGGAAAGAGAATCTGGAGGTCCCTACCCTTCAACCTTATTCTGCTGCAAGGAAACTCAAGTCAAACCATGGTTCGAGGTAGTGTGTACAGAATAGGCAATAAATTCAGGCCTCTGGCCCCATTATTTTACCCTGTCATTGCAAATCTCTCTTTATAGTCTCTATTGTGTGCATTGCTTGCTTGTGTTCTACTTTCTTCCTTTCAGCTATGGAAAATTCAAACTGGAGAGCAGGGGTTCCTGGGAGCTGGATATACTGGAAATCTGATCTGGGTCATGTGCATCATTAGCCTATCAGGTGGGCTGTAACCCATGAGGTAATGTCTGGAGTGCCATGGATGCCAACCAACACAATCACCTTTACCAGGTGAGTAAACACCCAATAACATAGGTCCAGGATTATGGAGAATTATCCCCTCTTCTTTAATGGACAGGAAATATCAGGAAGATCTTCTCAAGCTAGTTTCTGCATGGAAATCACTTTTAAATTTATATGATGACCCAAGATAGTTGTGGGAGGATACAAAAAAAGAGGTAAGTAGTTTGTCTCAATCCTTTGGGAAGAAGTCTCAGAACCCTAAGCATGTCCACTAGTCCGTGGACCTCTTTGTCCCGTTCATCTGTCCCCAGAGCTGCTTTTTCTTTGACAAGGCCTAGAGCTGCACTTTTATCTGTAATGTTACCTATTATAGCCATTCTTTAATCTCCCTGATATTTCTTAGGTCTATGAACCTTTACCTGATGTAATTAGGTCTTGTCTATATGTATAGTTGCAAACAATGTGATTAGCTTACCCATGTAACTATCATTTGTCTGGCTTGTATGTAGTAATCTTTGCCTGGCTTTCCTAAACCTGTTTTCTCTTATGTGCACAGTGACATAGAACCTGTGTAAAAGAGCCATTGGCTCAAAGGTTGTAATCTGAAATTTAGATAAATAAATAAAATAAATGTGACTTTTTTTAAGCCTTAAAGCACAGTTATTAAAACTATTATAAAAAGCAAAGAGTTCTGATATAGACCTTTCAGAACAAATTAAGAGCATAAAAGAGAAAATGTGTCAATTTCAATATGATTATGCAAAAACATTGTTTATGGAACAAAAATATGGAACACGGGGAACTGAACTGCATGTTAATCCTTATGACAGCTGTGCTGACAGGGTTAAACACCAAGTTTTTTTCTAAGATAAAGGATGCAAATGGTAAGCTACACTCTGATAAAAAAGGAATGCTAAAGACAGTGGGCTAGATTCTCAGAGAAGGTTGAGACTGGCTGCAACATCTTGCAAACAGCGGCTTGTGCTAAAGACCAGTGTACCAGGGACCCTGCACCAGATTCTGGTACAAGAGAGGTCCTGGTGCCTAAGTCCCCACATTTGACACAACCTCTCCCAGGTGAAAAACATAAGGTGCATGGTAGGGGTTTGCTGCAGGCTCCATATGGCAAAGGCTAGGGGTGCCCCTATCCCTGATCCCCTGATAAAATAAAGCAAGTCCTATCCCTGGAGGTCTAGTGGCCCCCCAATCCCCGATGTCACTGGTTATGAAATTAATATATACATCTCTCATCTCTGGTGGTCTAGTGACTCCCCGTTCCCAAACCCCAATGTCGCCGGTTATGAAATGAATAAATGTATCCCCCATCCCTGGAGGTCTAGTGGCCCCCCAATCCCCGATGTCGCCGGTTATGAAATGAATAAATATATCCCCCATCCCTGGTGGTCTGGTGGCCCCCTACCCCAACCCCAACAGGTAGTGCCCACCACCCCACTCCCCCATCCTGAAACAGAGCCAGTGACTGGTACAGCCCACCTCTCACCTCTGTGGCCAGACGCCAACTGAACTGTCACTGAGTGTTTGCTGTGAAATGTACGTGCTCATCAATGAGTGCGTACACTTTACAGTAAGTGCTCAGTGTCAGTTCAGTCAGCATCTGACACCAGAGGTGAGAGGTGGGCTGAGCTATTTACTGGCTGTTTCAGGATGGGAAGCAGGGTGGTAGGCACTGCCTGCTATGGTGGTGGGTTGGGGGGACACTAGACCACCAGGAACAGGGGATATATTTATTAATTTCAAAACCAGTGACACTGGTGATCATGGAGGGGGGGGCCACTAGACCACCAGGTATGGGAGATATATTTATTAATTACACAACCAGCGACATCGAGGAAGGGGGCCACAAGACCACCAGGAATGTGGGATATTTTTATTAATTTCGTAACAGGCAACACTGGAGATCAGGGAGGGGCCTCTAGACCAACAAGGATGGGGATATATTTATTAATTTCATAACAGACAACATTGGGGATTGGGGAGGGGCTACTAGACCATCAGGGCTATTTGCTATATTATAAGGGGGGATTGGGGCTTGGGGGGGGACCACAGCACATTGCCGGGAGTTGCTACACTCTCCCAGAGGGATATGTACCCTTAGAACAGCCCTGGCTAGTCTAAGGGTACTTAGAAATTCTCCCTGTGGGAGAGTTTTGTAAATCCCAGTTTTGGAGATATGGCAGGCTGTGTCTGTGGCAAGCCCCCCCTAGTGCCATGCTGAAGGCCATTTTGTGCTCAAGGTTGGCACAAGTCCCCTTTGGTGCATGCAGCCTGTGTTTGATGCTGGTTGCTTTTGTGAATAGCTCAGGACTAATTTTTTGATGCAAAATTCCATTTGCACCATTTACGTTTGATGCAGGCACCTTGTGTCATTCTATGGACTTTGAGAATTGAGCCCAGTCTCTTCATATATACGTCAGACCTTTGGCAAAATTTCTCAAGGAGAAAATAGGACATGGGATTTTTTTGTCTTCTTTAGATCTGACACAAGTTTCAGATTCAGATAAACTCTTTTTGACTACAGATATTAGGGAGACAGAAGCTCAAGAAGCTATTAATTCTCTGCCAGTTAATACTGCCCCGGTCCAGATCGTATGTCAAGTGAAGTTTGTAAACAGATTTCCCAACATATTTCATCTATGTTTACAGTTCCTTTTAATGCTATGATACAGTTGGGCCATCTTAGTTCAATCAATCAATCAATCAACATTTATTTTAAAAGCGCTTTTCAACAAACCAAAGCACTTCACAATATAAAAACAAATCAAATAAAGTATTAAATAAAAGGCAGTAATCACAGAACTCAAACAGTAACCACAAATGCCCTTTCAAATTAATCCGTTTTTAATACAAATTTAAAAGTCTCGGTGGACAGGCGCTCTCTAATCCAATGAGGTAGAGAGTTCCACAGGGTTGGTACTGTGAAAGAAAAAGCCCTAGCACCTGATGTCTGCAAATGGACCCTGAGAACCTCTAGCAATCCCTTGTTGGCAGAGCAGAGGGGCCGGGAGGGGCAGTAGGGCCGAAGGAGGTCTTGCAAGTAACCCGGTCCCTGTTGTGTAGGATCTTATAGGTCAGCAACGACACTTTAAAGGCAGGGCGCTCACCAGGGATACAAATTGAGGCTAATGCCCCTAGTCAAAATCCTAACAAAGCTAGTGGGCCGGGCATGCCCCCCCAGGAAATTTTGAAATTTTACCTTCGAATGGTGGCTTTTCCTGCATATTAGTGGTGAAAAATGTGTTTGAGAAGCCTAGTATCAGCCATGTATTTAATATGGTACATGTGGAAAAATGTGGTTACTGGTCCACCGAGGACAGGTTGCAGGAGGACCCCAGAGCAAATGAGAGACCGGAACAGCCAGACACACCAACCATTATCCCAGTAGATCTGCTGGGAAGGTTGCAGGAGGACCTCAGAGCAAATGAGAGACCAGAACAGCCAGACACACCAACCATTATCCCAGCAGATCTGCTGGGAAGGTTGCAGGAGGACCCCAGAGTAAATGAGAGACCAGAACAGCCAGACACACCATTATCCCAGCAGATCTGCTGGGAAGGTTGCAGGAGGACCCCAGAGTAAATGAGAGACCAGAACAGCCAGACACACTCATTATCCCAGCAGATCTGCTGGGAAGGCTAGGAGGAGAACCCCAGAGTTGAGAGACCAGAACAGCCAGACACACCATTATCCCAGCAGATCTGCTGGGAAGGTTGCAGGAGGACCCCAGAGCAAATGAGAGACCAGAACAGTGACACACCAACCATTATCCCAGCAGATCTGCTGGGAAGGTTTCAGGAGGACCCCAGAGCAAGTGAGAGACCAGAACAGCCAGACACACCAACCATTATCCCAGCAGATCTGCTGGGAAGGTTGCAGAAGGATCCCAGAGCAAATGAGAGACCAGAACAGCCAGACACACCATTATCCCAGCAGATCTGCTGGGAAGGTTGCAGGAGGACCACAGAGCAAATGAGAGACCAGAACAGCGACACACCAACCATTATCCCAGCAGATCTGCTGAGAAGGTTGCAGGAGGACCCCAGAGCAAATGAGAGACCAGAACAGCCAGACACACCATTATCCCAGCAGATCTGCTGGATATCAACATCATACAGGTTTTACTATTTTATTATCGTGCTGATTTTGGGAGAAGTAGCTCAACCTTTCAGTTTGTCATGGATGCAAATTCATCAATCACATCATCAGTGTCAAGTTGTCTGCTTTCTTCAGTCTGAATGTTGAGAATTCCGAGTGAACTCAATCTGTCATTTTCTGTCTTGTTTCTCAGATATGTCTTAATGCGACTCATGGAACTAAAGGAGCACTCACACACACACGTGGTAACTGGGATTGTTAAAGCAATCTGCAGTGATTTATGCAGCATCGGATACATGATTTCTGGAAGTACTATATAAAGATTGGTCATATCGTGTGGACGTTCATTTTCTGGCAGCCGACAAATGAAGTTTCTTGCTACTACCAGTTCCTCTTCCAGAACTGGACAGTCATACATCTCTCCAAGTGGCCTCAGTTTGTCCTGGTCCAAGAATGTGTTAGACTGTGGTCTGAGAGCATTGATAGCAACCATCAGTGTTTGGTCATGCTTGGAAAACCTTCTGTCAATCTCTCCAATCATTTTGTCAATCACAGGGTAAAAAACAGTGATTCTCAAATGCACAGCAGTTCTTGTTTCATGCAATGCTGATGCACTTTGTTCAGTTCCAGTTCGTGAAGTTGGAACAAAGTGTTCTCAAGTACGAGGTAGCTTCCTTGCCTCTGTGGACCCGGAGTGTTTTTGTGTGTCTGTGTCCCATATTTTTCTGTCATATTTTCAGCTTCCCTGTAGAGAACTAGAAATCTCTCTTCAGTACAAAATTGTGCAATTGTGTCTCTCAGCACAGATACAGCAGTCACTGCACATCCGAAGTCCAAATCCTGAGTCTGAAGTAAGTTATTTGTTCCATCAGCCACTGACAGTAGTTTGTCAAACATTTTAAGGAGAAAGATATTATTGAATTCTAGAAGCTTGCTGTGGAGTCCTCTGGCCTTTGCAGTTTCTTCTTCTTCAGATTCTGAAAGATATTTTAGAAGAGCTGGATAAGTTTCTATTACTGCCTTTGTTGCTCGCTTTTGACAAGCCCACTTGGTAGAACTTAACTCCGGTATCTCAAGAATTCTAGTCAACCCAAGCTCCTTTTGAACATTTAAGAACCCCTGGTGAGTCAGAACAGATTTGGAAAAGAACGTGTGCATCTCTTGAAGCATGTCAAAGAATTTCCATACAGGAAGAAGTGATGAACAGGCATCTACAAGGACCAAATTCAGAATATGCGCATAGCAATGAACATATATAATATGGAGGCTTATGACTAAATAGTTCCTGGACTCCATTTAAGTTGCTCATAATAGATACACTCCATAAGTTTGAGCTACTCAAGTCACCGAATTCTCATGGAGGTCCCAGTTAGTCAGCTTTGAACACAGTTCATTTGTCAGACTCTGGGCATCTAGTGCTGTTACTTGATGGAAGCACAAAATTTCTACAGGGGAAACCATGGTGAACACAATGAAGGCAAATACTCATTTGTTCTCTGCAAGCAACATCTCTAGATTCATCAGCAAGTATTGCAAAATACTTTGCTTCTTTTACCTCATTTAAAATTTTCTCTCTTATTAATTTTGCACAACATTCTATCATCTGATTTTGACTGAGAGGTGAGAGATAGGTGGCATTTTCTGGCATGTGAGTCTGGAAATTTTGCAATTCAGGATCAAACTTTTTTAGAAGATCAAAAGTCTCTAAAAAGTTACCCCTGTCTGAGCTCCCTTCACACTCCCTATGGCCTCGAAAGGCAGTTCCCTGTCTGCCAAACAACAAAACAATCTCAACTATTCTTCTCAGGTACTCCCTGCGCTTTTTAATATCTGCAATCATTGCTGAATCCATTAGCTGTATAATATTGCCTCGTTCTTTAGATGTCACATAAGTAGCCCAGGCCTCCATTGCTCCTGTATGTGTTGTTGTTTGTTGGTGTTTCTCATCTTCTCTATTGCCTTCTTCCAGTTGTTAAACCCTCTGACGTGAAAGCAGTGTCCGCTCGACCAGTGCAACTTGAAAACATTCTGCAGGCAAACCAAAATATGACATCATTGCTTGCACTATATTCAAGCCATTTAAATGATGCATACCAGCCGCTTGAAAATGAACGCTTCCGCTTTCCAAAATCCCTTTGTGGAAAACTAGACAGCTTTGGCTGCATAGGACCAGCTTCTTTGGTTCCCAGATCATTGGGTACAACAGTAGCAGCAGACGTAAATCTTGCTACTGATTCAAGTGCATCACAAGATGTTCTGGGACATGATGATGTGTTTGCTATATCTTCTGGTACTGGTGGAACTTCCACTTCATTTCTTAATGGCTGCTCTGGTTGCAGCTGTTGAGCATCACTGGGGTCCAGGAAGTTACTTTCTTTATTCTGAATTTTTGATTTTGGATGGAAGAAGTTACGGATACTCATTTTTAACAAGGCTGATGAGTGCGTGACAAGAACTAACTAAAAAGTAAATTATAAGAAAAATGCCCTCTTATTGGGTCTGGCACACAGGGATGAAATGTTTATGTGACAGACTTAGTCTAACACACAGGGCTCACAGTATACAAAGTAATGAGTAACCAACTGGAAAACTGCTATTTAATACAATAGACAGAGCTTAACATGCAGGGCTCACAGTATGCGAAGTAATGAGTATTAAACACCTACTGGAAAACTGCTATTTAATACAGTAGATGGAGCCTAACACACACAGGGCTCACAGTATGTGAAGTAATGAGTATTACACACCTACTGGAAAACTGCTATTTAATACAGAAGACAGAGCCTAACATACAGGGCTCACAGTATGGGAAGTAATGAGTATTACACACCTACTGGAAAACTGCTATTTAATACAGTAGACAGAGCCTAACACACAGGGCTCACAGTATGGGAAGTAATGAGTATTAAACACCTACTGGAAAACTACTATTTAATACAGTAGACGGAGCCTATCACACAGGGCTCACAGTATGCGAAGCAAAATGAGTATGCTACTGGAACTGTTTTTTTTACAAAGCAGATGGTCCCTTGTTCATAAAAAAAAGTGTCTGAAATTGAACTGGCTAACTCCTTGCTTGTGATGTTAAGCTTGCCACAATACAAACCCGAGGCATGGGTCAGGGTATAAGGCAATTTAGGAAAAGAAAAGTTCTGCTATTTTTATTCTAAATTTGTGAGCCTAAAAACATAAACCACCAAAGTGATGTTCTTCAGTCTTTCTGAGCTGTCAGCTCATCACTAGTTCTCAATTTACTCAGTAAAATAGTAAATGTGGAAATAAGTTGCAAGTAAGAAAAAAAATAAACATATATGCAGTAGTTAGTAATGCTGCTATATGGCAGCACTCACAGCAGGTTGTCTGTGTCTGAGCTTTTCAATTTACCCCAAGACACACACAAGCACAACCCCCCCCCTTGTATTTCATTCAGAGAAAAATGTAAAAAATAAACACTACACTTTATTTAGCCTCAGCCTCTTAGCCCAACAAGTGAACTGAGTCTTCAATGTTTGATAATAACTTTCTAGAAATATAGATTGAATTCGATTTGAATCTCCCAAATAGTGCCTCTGCTCTGTTGCTCGCTTGCCTCTACCAACTACAACTCGATGCTGTAGTTTTTCTTACACGCACATAATGGGACTATTATGTACCACGTGTGTGTTGGAGAAGCGCATCACGTGTTTGTCCACTGATTGGCTCACTGTGCAAGCAAGCTGCTGTGCTGTTGGTAGGCAGAGTATGAGGTGGGTGCCAGTCACAGAATACAAGAATAATGAACCCTCCCTGCTCGCCTCCTTCTGTCTATCATCCCCCTCCTCCAACAACTGACGCCATTTCATTATCTTCCAATCAGTCTGTCAGATCTGCTGGTGCTGCTCCCGCCCACACACACACCAGAGACAACTCGCGCTGATGACTGCAGTCCCTGGCTTGCTCAGCAAGACAACATGCAAGCCAGGAGCCTCCTCCACCACAAAGTGCTGCTGCAGGGTGAGGGCAGGCTCAGGCTCAGGCTGCTGTCTGAGTCAAATTCCCTGTGTACTGTAGTGTCCTGAATCCATCCCTCTGTGTGTCTCACTCTCTCTCTCTCTCTCTCTCTCTCCGCCCCAGTCACTAACCCTGCAGTAGTACTGCTTTGTTGCTTTCCAGCACCTGCCTGCACCCGCTCAATGTAGAAGACAGCAAGGCGATCATTGAGCTTCCCATCCCCGAATCTGCACCCGACCCCAGTGACTGAGAGTGAAGTGAAGTTTATAAATGATTATATTATACTGTATGTCCCTGATCTCACTGAGATCAGGGACATATAATCATTTATAAGCTTCCAAACCCTATCCATTCCATGGCAGTGGTGGCAGTGGGGGCGCGCCGGCGCGCCCTGTTAGAGGAAACAGACTCAGGCTGTCTTCCCCCTACCTCTGACAGCTGCTGAGCTCAGAACTCCACTTCCACTTCTCTAGCTCAACTGGCAACTTTACCGGAAACCAAACTTTTTTTTCTCTGTAAAGTTGTTTCGTAGTTGCTTGTGAATCGAAAAGAGGAAAGAGATACTAGTCTTGGAGACAATTGGGAGATCTCTAACGCCAGTTCCTCATTTTCAACTCTCCTCAAAGGCATCATGTTGTACAACCGAACTCGGGCTTGAAAAGGGCAGGAATCAAGCTTTTCCCTTTGAGATCGACTCCGTCTTGCAGCGATCAGAGCGAGAAACAGCGGATCTGTGCGGCTTATCATGGAAGATGTAAGGATATAGCTAGGCGAGTAGCTGCCAGTCCTGAGGAGCTTCAGGTTCTTTTTCCCTTTAACTAACAAGGTAACCCCCTCCCCTCTCATTTCTTTGCTCTGAAATGGGCTGCTTAGTGCAGACTTTGCAAAACTCCACAGCTCTTTGTCGAACTTCTCGGTTTTGGGATGTTTTAAGCAGGCACGGTGTACTGTGCAGCGACAGCCCCAGGCGGAACTGGGGGCTAAACTTTTATGTTCCTCTAAGAAAAGCATCAGTGACAGGTTTTGTATCCCTAGTGCTTATTCAGCTTTCCTAAGTTTGTTAAGCAGTTGAGGGGCACAGTTTTATTAGTGGCTGTCAGTGTCAGTCCTGCTCCTGAAATCAGCGTTCAGACACGAGAGCTGCAGGCAGGGTCCCACTCTTTCAGAGGGCCCCGGAGACTGCTGCTAAATACAAGACTCCATCCCTGCATGCGCTGTCATCCGCGTGTTTATAATGCCTCCTGAGATGCTGCCAGCGAGCTCACATGGGCTGTGATGGCAGCTGCTTCACCTCCTCTCTGATTAGGGGGTCCTCCGTCAGTCAGAAACCAAAAGGAAGCCAAAACAGCCAGGAATTAAACCACGATACCAGTTCCTCAGTGACTTCACACACTCCCACTCGGAAGTTCGGAACCATGACTCCGGGGATCCTCTGTATGTCTGTAACTCAGCTGTTGCTATCTGCGGGGAAAGCCTTCAAATGGGCAGCTCCGAGTAGCAAGCAGGCGAAAACAGGTCTTCACCTTTTTTACTTTTTTGGGGGGGGGCTGCTCACCTTCCACTACTAGCAAGCACATCAGCATACAACTGCAAATGGCAAGCTACACAAAGGCAAGAGGTGTGCATCTGCTGGCCAAGGTGTGCACCCGGTGACAGCAGTGGGCGACTGGGGTGTCCCTTTGCATGCGATTTGTGTTGTTGCTCCTTTGCCTTTTACTGCCGGATATTTTAACTGCTACTTTTGTTTTTTCTCTTCCCATATTATTCTTCCGTGAGCAGTTAGTGTAGTATGTGGTGACTTTGCTTTCTTCTTCCGGCTGCATCGGTTGCTTTCCCTGCTGGTGGGTACGTTGAATACTGCCTCTGCTGATGATGTCCCTGCTGCTTTTTTCTGCACTTCACTTCACATCATGTCTCATGCTGTTTCTCTAGCTGATTGCTGTGTCTGCGTTGTCTATGCATCCACATCAGATGCAGAATTTAAACAATTAAGAAACAGAATTAAATTTATTTTTTTGGTGCAAATGATTGGGGAGGCTTTAACTTAGATTGGGGGGGCTGTAGCCTCCTCAAAATCAACATGGTGAAGCCACTGCTTAAAGGTGATCCTCCATCGCACCGGCAGTCAGTGCAGTTTGCGCAGCACAGGTGTGACATGGCTAGTTCTTGACAACCCTGTCGACAACTTGACCACAGCGTTCTGCACCTGCAGCAGGCGATGGAGATACACCCCCAGTAACCCTAGGTATAGAGCATTGCAGTAATCCAGATGAGAGTACATAAAGGTATAAATCAATGTAGGGAGGTCCTCAGGTGGAACAAGATGTTTTGCCTGGGCAATGTTCCTCAGATGATAAAATGAGAACTTGACAACTACTGACACCTGTACTTTTAGCGTCAGTTCACTATCAAGCACAATGCCCAGATTCCACACCTGTTCAGAAGGTCTCAACTGGTAACTCCCTAGCACAAGGCCAGATGATTGTCCAGGAGTCAACTTCTCTACCCGCTGACCTGGATCAACCACCAACACCTCAGTCTTGTCCAGATTCAGTCTCAACCAGTTAGCACTCATCCAGTCTTGGATCTCGGTGAGGCAGTTGTTAAAGACAGAGATCGCACTGTCCTGTTCGGGCACAAAGGACATGTAGAACTGAGTATCATCTGCATAGCAGTGAAAACTCAGTCCATACCACCTTATAATGTCTCCCAATGGCAGCATATACACCATGAACAACATGGAGGACAGCACGGAACCCTGCGGCACCCCACAAGGCAGGGAGAAGGAGGCCAAGGAAAAATTCCCCAACACCACCCTCTGGGTCCTACCTGTGAGGAAACAATGGAACCATCTGAGGACTGTACCTGACAGTCCGCAGAGTAGCCGCAGGTGTTCCAGCAACACTCCATGATCCACAGTGTCAAATGCTGCAGAGAGATCAAGGAAGACCAGAATCGAACGACTCCTCCAATCCCTCGCTATAAGGAGATCATTAAGTACACGAACAAACGCCATCTCGGTACTATGCCTCTTCCTGAAACCAGACTGGAGAGGATCGTAGACTTCATGGGTGGTAAGAAAATTCTCGAGCTGCAGCGCGGCTACCTTCTCAATAACCTTTCCCAAAAAGGGTAGGTTAGAGACCGGTCTGTAGTTCACAAAACAGTTTGGGTCACAGGAAGATTTCTTTAACGGGGTGTCACCACAGCCTCCTTCAGGAGGTCCAGAAACACCCCCGATCCAGTGAGCACCAGACTATCTCAGTAAGGATCATTCCAATGACATCCATACACCCATCAAGGAGGTGGGTTGGACCAGGATCCAAGCTACAGTAAGTCGGTCACAAGCTCTGACCACTCTTCACGATATACATGATTGCTGGCTGGTCAAAATCTGTCTAGACAGACTGGGTGCCTGTGCCCTCACATTGACCACCGCCATGCTCATTTGAATGAGTCAGGCAGATCTCCAACCTGATGGAGGACAACTTATCTGCAAAGAATTGAACAAACTTGTCACACTTTAATTGTGAAAAGGCTCTCCAGCCCTGGAGACAGGCTCGATTGCACAGCCTGTCCAAAGATCTAAGGAGCTCAGCAAGTCGATTCTTTGCAGCAGCAAGCTCCCTGGACAGGAACTCTGCCTTCTTACAAGAGATTACTGATTGATAGTCCAAATAATGGGCCATCAGCCTAAGTCTGTCCTCCTCCCAGCCAGATTTTTGCCAGCACTGTTCCAACCTTTGCCCCACTCACCTTAACCCCCTCAAAGTCCCATCGAACCAAGGGGACCGAGGACAGAGAGGGAGCGGGCAAAGTCAGACAGGAGCTATGGATTCCAGGGTCCTCAGTACCATACTATTATAGTACCCTACTAGGTCTCCTGGATTCAAGCATTCCAATGGCCTACTCGATAGGTCTAGCACTGCCATCAGACCTTCTGGGGTAGCACCCCTCAAAGGGCGGTACTGGATCATCTCCAAAGGGGCAGGTCTCACAGGGGGAGCCTTGAAACTGAACCTTATAGAGTGATGATCCGACCATCCAACTGGTTCCACCACCAAGTCAGCGGCCTCCATACCCAGGAGAGAACACCAGATCCAGGGAGTGACCCTGTGAATGGGTTGCAGTGGTAACTACCTGTGTGAAGCCCAACAAAATCATCAGTTGGAGGAAGTTCTGACCAAAATGAGAGAGTTCATCATCGACCCAGGAATAGAAATCCCCCAGGACCAACCACCTGAGGGATTCCAACACCATATCAACCATGAAGTCTGCAACTTCATGCAGGAAAACTTTCCCATCTCCAGGTGGACAGTAGATGAGAAGAACTCTGCTGCCCACACCTGCTCCCATGATACACTTGAAGGATATGGTGGTCCCCACTGGGACCTCTACAAGGCCCAGTTCCATCTTAAAACAAATGGCTACACCCCAGCCCTTACTATCCAGTCTTGGGCGGTGTATCACCAAGTACCCAACTGGAACCGCTGACTCCAATACTGGACCGGCATTTCGTCCAGCCAGGTCTCAGTGATACAAACCAGGTCAGATGTCTCAACAAGATCAGCAATAATTGCTGTCTTGTTTTTATTGACCTGGCGTTGCATAACACTGCCCGAGTTGGATGAGAGGCCATGGAAGAGTGGGCCACTTGCCCACTACTCATGGAGCCCTCGGGTATGGGAACCAGGCAGGGAGGTCCCCTTTCCTGGACTCATTTTTCCCCAGGGTGCCTCCTTGATCCCACTATTCCAATCCACCCACCCCGCTCCTCTCCCCCCCACCAGACCCAGGGGCCCAGACCCTCTGACCCGTCCGAGCAATCCCCAGAGCATGACAATGCATATACCATAGGCTGCAATGGGGGTCTATAGAAGGGGTGTAGGTCCCTCAGCCTGGAAGGGGAGTAGCACCTGCCCACTGAAAAATGGTCCCTACACATGCTGCCTATACTGTATCAGCAGTGAATCCAATAACAAACTATTAACAAAAATTAACAAAACTCCCAATTTTATGAACCCAACAACCCCCCCAGAATAAATCCCAAATATACCCTAAAAAATTAACAATAAAACGATAACTCAATAAACTATTAACAAAAATCTTTACATTATAAAACCACCAACCCCAAAAAATAAGCCCCAAAACACACCCTAAAAATTAACAATCAGTCTATGACTCATGTAAAGTCCACAACACAGTCTATTTAGTCTCTCCATGACAGTTTGTAGTGATAAAATACCCCCACAATCTCTCACTTCAGGGGGTTAAGTCAAATAAAACATTCAAGAGGCCACCAGCTCTCACCTGAGCCTCCTGGAATTAGCAGTATAAAGTATACAATACAAAGCACTCTCACTGCTTAAAAAGGTCCATTTCCTTGAACCAGATAAGAGGGAAAACAAAGAAAAAATGTCTCAAACCAGTTCAAATAAGGATCTGGAGTCCACTGAGAGTTCTTCTTAAACTTGCCATAGAAAATCCTTGCTCTCGTCGAGAGGGTCCAGCAGGTGTAGGGCAGGGTCTCACACACCCACCACCAAGGAAAGAGGGGCAGCCCAAATAATCCCACAAACCATGGACCCCGAGGGACCACCTGGTTAAAACCAGATGTCCCCCTGAGCACCTAGAAAGATTCGGGTCCAGATCCAGCCTTATGGCTGACTTTCCTCTCTGACCTCCCCACTGGGGACCAGGCACCTTTACTCCCCACTCCCCAGAAGGCGAACGCAAAGATCCCTAACCCCTCACCTAATTAATTTCTTCAAACTTCCACCACTAACACCGAGTTCCACATCGGTCCTGCACCAGTCTCCACTTGATAGTCTTCTGACAATCCTCTGAATGCAGTGCGTCCCAGTTACCGCAGCACCCAAACAGACAAGCGGACACAACAGTTCTTCCGGCACTCCACAGTACCAACTGCCTCTCTCTCTGCATATCATCAGGCTGCAAATGCAGGCTCCAAATGAACTCCGGACCAACACCAGGTATCCATTTGTTTTTCATTGTTTCCTCCACTCCTCTTCCAGCTCACCAACAAAACCAATGATAGCGTGTTAATGGGACTAAAAAGAGCAATAACAGTTGAGGTAACTTTTATTTTCCATAACTTTAAACTACACCCAAAAACGCTACTAAATCTAACTGTTTTACTTAAAATCCCTAGCTAAACTAACCCTTACTAACTCAAAAACAATATAAACAGCTAATATTTAAGTTTAAAAGTTAAAAGTTAAAATCACTGCTGAAAATAAACTGTCTCATAACGGCAAGCCCAGCATAGCTGCCATCTTCCCCATCATCCATGATTACTCTTGTGGTATGTAGTATGTGTCAGGGGGTTATGTTCTTCCTTTATAAAAAAAGGTGATATGACAGATCTTAGGAATTGGTGGCCTCTAAGTCTCCTGAATTCTGATTTTAAAAATATTAATTGAAATGCTATGTAAAAGACTGGCAAGGGTGGCACAGAACCTAATAACTTCAATGGAAACTTGTTCGATACCTGGAAGAAATATCCAGAAAAACTTATTACATATTCGAGAGGTTATAGAAAGAGGGATTCATATGAAATTAGATGGTACTGTAGTTACATTGGATAAGGAGAAGGCTTTTGACTCTGTGAGGCATGCTTATCTCTGGGAAGTTCTTAAGGCGTATGAGATACCTGAGTATTTTATTCAAATAATACAGTTATTATGTAACAGTGCAGAAATAATACCTTTCATTAATGGGTTGACGGGAGACCCCTGCATTTTAAGGCAAGGGGTGCATCAAGGTCAAGGCTGTCGGCAAGGAGTGCATCAAGGCTGTCCTTTAAGTCCATTGCTGTATGTTTTTAGTTTTGATCCAGTTCTTAGATTACTTGAACAGTCCACAGAAATTAATCCAATGGTCTTAGCCACAGGTCAAACTATAACAAAGGCATCTGCTGATACAGATGACATGGTTTTGTTTATTAAGGACAAACTCTCTGGAGAAAAAGCTGTTTCTATGATTGAATCTCTAACACCAATAACAGGTATTAAAATTAATAAAAGGAAGAGTGAGGCTTTAGCTTTAGAAAATATAACTGAGTTTGTTACGGGAGGCATTAATGTTACCAGAGATAATATAGAACTAATAGGGATAGTGTTTGGATATAGAGATATGGATGTAAGAAACTGGCAACTAAAATTGGATACTTCTTAGCAGAAAATTCTTAGATGGAAATCATGGCAGATGACTAAAAAGAAAATAGTTTTTTTTTATCAAAACCTTTATTACATACATACATACATACATACAAATAATTGCTGGCAGATAAGGACCAATATGGTCCACCTAGTCTGCAAATGATACTCGGGGATCAGTCCTGGGGCTAGTCCTCTTCAATATCTTCATTAGTGACATTGCAGATGGACTAGAGGGTAAGGCTTGTCTGTTTGCAGATGACACCAAGATCTGCAACAGAGTAGATCATCCAGATGGGGTGGGCAGAATGAGAAGAGATCTGGATAAACTAGCAAAGTGGTCAGAAGAGTGGCAACTGGGTTTTAATGCAAAGAAGTGCAAGATCATGCACATAGGGAAGAGAAACCCTAAAGCCACCTATAGGCTGGGAGGAGTTGGCAGTCACAAAGGAAGAAAGAGACTTTGGCATCATCATCATCACGATGACCTGAAATCATCCAAGCAGACCTCTAAAGCAGTAGGTAAGGCTAGGGGATTTTTGGTGTATTAGTAGGAGTATCACAAGTTGTAAGAGGGAGGTAATGATCCCTCTTTACAAGACACTGGTTAGGCCCCATCTGGAGTACTGCATGCAGTACTGGAGGCCACACCTTCACAAAGACATTAACCAAATTGAGGCAGTCCAGAGAAGGGCAACCAAAATGGTGCAGGGACTGCATCAGAAGACGTATGAGGACAGATTAACAGAGCTCAATATGTATACCCTTGAGAAAAGGAGGGAGAGAGGTGATATGATCGAGACATTCAAACACCTTAAGGGCATTAACAAGGTGAAAGAGTCTAACATGTTTAAATATAAGAAAAACAGCAGTACAAGAGGACACATCATGAGATTAGAGGGAGGTCAGTTAAGGGGGAATGTGAGGAAGTTCTTTTTCACAGAAAGGGTGGTGGATGCATGGAACGGCCATCTCAGGAAGTGGTGGCTATGAATACAGTGCAGGGCTTCAAACAGGCATGGGATAGGCATAAGGGAGCAATACAGATGAGTATGAATAGATAGGCCACTGACAGAGCAAAGGCCGATGGCACATTTATAAGGTAGAAAAGGAAATGGGTGGACTGGATTTTGCGGTCCTTATCTGCTGCAACTTCTATGTTTCTTATCAATTGAGTATCCCTTTGCCCCCTCTGAATGTTGCCTGATTTCCCCCTGACTCCCCCTAGTTAAGTCCACCCACCCCTCTTACCCTCAGGATCCCCTTTGTGCCTGCCCCATCCATGCTTAAAACCAGAGATAGTTTCAGCCCTTACTACCTCATCTGGCAGCCCATTCCAGGCCTCTACCACCCTCTCTGTGAAAAAGTACTTTCTTATTTTTCCCCTAAATTTTTCTCCTTCCAGCTTCATGCCATGACCCCTAGATGATAAGCCCCTTTTCTTCTGAAATTAGTTTCCCTGCTGTACCCTGTTAAACCTCTTTAGATATTTGAAAGTCTCAATCATGTCCCCCCTCTCCCTCCTTTCCTACAAGGAGTACATATTTAGACCCCTCAGTCTGTCATCATCTGTCCTGTCTTGCAGCCCATGATTCATTTTGGTGGCCTCCATTGGACAGCATCCACCCTCTCAACATCCTTTTTCAGATGCAGTCTCCAGAACTGGACACAGTACTCAAGGTGGGGCCTGACCAACTTCTTGTACAGGGACATAATGACCTCCCTCCTTCTGCTAGCAACACCCCGCCCTATGCATCACAGCATTCTGTTTGCCTTCCCTACAGCCTTTTGGCATTGACGTCACCTGGAGGACAGCGATGATAATAACACTGAGGTCCCTCTCTTTCTCCGTGACTGCTATTTCTTCCCCTCCCAAGCACATATTTTGCCTTAGGGTTCCTAAGCCATACGTGCATAATTTTACACTTCCCCAGGTTGAATCCCAGTCTTCTCACCTTGGACTACTGCTCCAACTTTTTAAGGTCATCCCTTGTTCTGGCAACACCCTCCGGTGTATTCACCCTGTTACAAATCTTTGTGACATCTGTGAACAATCACAGCTTTCCCTCCAGCCCCACTGCAATGTCTCCAATGAAGACATTGAATAGGGCAGGGCCCAACACCAACAGCTGAGGTACCCCACTTGTCATTCTCTCCTCACTAGAGAGTACCCCATTAACCATCACCTTCTGGGTCCTAGCAGAGAGACAGTTTTTGACCCACTTAACTATGGCTGTTCCCACCTCAAGACTACACAGTTTGTCCAATAGCCTTTTATGAGGTACAGTGTTGAAAGTCTTTCTGAACCAGATAGGCACCGTCCACTACTCCTCCATGGTCCACTACCCACCCGTTATCCAGTCAAAAAACTCTAGTAAGTTTGTTTGGCAGGATCTCCCTCTGGTAAATCCATGCTGCCTGAAGTAAACCAGCCCTCTTCTCCTCGAGGTAGTTTATTATACGCTCCTTTAAGAGTGACTAAATTATCTTCCCAACCACTGGCGTCAGGCTGACAGGCCTGTAGTTACCCAACACTTCCCTGTCCCCCACCTTGTGTAAAGGAATCACATGTGCTTTTCCCATATTTTTCCACATCCTTAATTTTGCAAACAAGAATTCTTGGCCTTTTTTTTCATTATTTTGGGGCAGTAGATTAAATCCAGTGAAACACTGTAATACCTATAGACCTATTAAAGAAAGAGGCCTGGGGGTGACTAGTCCTGTGTTTTTTTTGCTGTATCTTTTTTGCATAAATATTGCTCCCATTATTCAAGATAATGCTTTAACACAGGTTGCTCTGTTTAAAGAATGGTGTAAATCTTTACTTCCCCCATGGGAAAAAGGGAAAATAAAATGTCACCTGTCTCCATCTGCCCCAAAGTTTGTTAAAATAGCTTTTTTCATCTTCTACAATGGAGTATGTCAAAAGCTCATATTAAGTGCCAGATATTCAAAGCTTTGCCCCTGGGCTAAATAGCACTGCCCAGTGTACTAAATTAGCCCAGAACAAATAGCCCACCATATTCAAAAGGATTAGCCCCGGTGCTAAACCTGCTGAATACAGCGTGCTAAGGAAGCTGGGCAAACAGGACTAGCAGTGAAGTGTTAAAATAACCCAGGAATAAGACAGCTCTGAACATAGCAACAGGGAAGTGCAAACTGCAACAGCAGCTCAGTAGACTCTGGAGCAAGCCAATGTTGCGAGTGGAGAACATTGTGTGTGATTGCACAGATATGTGTCACATCATCTGCAAACAACAATGCAAGCCACACACTGCAGAACTCTGCTATGCTGATGAGAGGATTGCCTGATTGCACAGTGCTAACACATTAGCTGGGTGCAAACAGGTTAGCCCGGGACAAAAGTTTGCTATATTCAAAGCTCCCATGCAAATGAGCCTGCTTAGGTAATCCATGGGCAAACAGTCACATTTGTATCTCGTTATGGGCCACTTAGTATACATTACCATGTAGTTTGCCCTGTGCTATGACATGGAGCACACAGCTCCACCTGTTGGTCATGATGGAGGTACAGGCTAGAAGCCGCAGACTAGGGCATGCACACAGCAACCCCTTTTGGTCAGAATGGAAGTACAGGCTGGATGCTGGAGGAAATGAGTGTTTGCAGGCACAGTCAATGCATACCACCCACCCATGCAGCATTGCAGTCAGTAACATTTTTATGTATATATATATATATATATATATATATATATATATATATATAACACATATATATATGTGTATGTATATATATATATATATATATATATATATATATATAAAACAACCCCCATGTAGCACTGCAGTCAGGCACAATATATCCTGCCTATGTACATATATATTATAACCCCCCCAACATCTGGGATCAATTACAGTAGGGGACACATGAATGCATGGGACAGGCATAAGGCAAATCCAGTGGGGGGGGAGGAATGTAAGCTGCTAGTTACATAGGATCTGCAGCCTTTCCATTAGGTAGGGAGTTGGGAAGATTGGATGGGCCAAGCAGTCCATATCTGTCATCGTGGTCTGCGTACCTATGCTGCTGTCACAGTCCCTGGTAGGCTAGGCCCCCCCACCACCCATTGCTGTCAGCATATGACCTTTCCTGGTAGTCTAGTGCCCCCCCATTGTGATCTCAACCCCTGTAGTAGCATTAATAACACACATAACTCACATATTCTCTGGTAGTCTAGTGGTACCCCCATTGCGATCCTGACACCCGTAGTAGCATTAAGCACACACATAACTCACATATTCCCTGGTAGTTTAGTGGTACCCCCCCATCATGATCCTGACACCCGTAGTAGTACTAATTGCACAGATTCCCTGGTAGTCTAGTGGCCCTCCCACCCAGCAGTGCCAACTGCCCACCCCACCAACAGCCCCAAGCTGAGCCAATGACTGGCTCAACCCTCCTCTCACTGCCACAGCCAGCCACCAACTGAGTTATGACTGACAGCATATCAGTATGCAATCGGCCATAATTCAGTCGGCGGCTGGCCGTGGTGGTGTTGGCACTACCACACAGTGCCAGCACTATTAGGGCTTTTAAATGTTGCAGCCTGGTGCAAATCCAGTGCTATTCCAGTGCTACGGATTTGCTCCAGGTGCAAAGCTTTGAATATCTGGCCCTAAGTCCCTTACAAGTAAACAACTATTTGATTTTACATGAACATTTTTTAGAGGGCCCCATTTTTTCAGGGAGTTCCCACAGAAAGTATACTAAAGGCTACTATGGATGAACATACACAAGTTAAAATCAGGGATGTTATATGGCTTTGTAGCCATGAAAAATTAAATGTTAGAGGTAAACTAAGATATAAAGCAATTTTGGATGGAGTGGGTTTGCAGCCTCAGTGCTTCATGGAGCAAGACACAATGAGGCATTTGTTTTTTGATTGTTCCTATATAGTCAATTTCTGCACTTTATTAGCTCAAACCTGGAATGGACCCTGCTTTTCTAATGTCTTATGACACTTTAACTTTGGGACATTTAGTAGTAGTGTTACCCAGAAACCAGCTCTGGGGTAAACAAATCAGATTATTGTATGTCTACAGTGTCAGCCAAAGAAACAACCACAAAAGCAGAAGTAATAATGATAGTTTATTACAATATTTATGCCAAGCATGTAACAGAGAAAATCACAAGGGAGATGGGTTCTCGCCAGTCTTCAGAGGAATGTATAGAATCTCCAGAATCTCCATGAGGAGCTGGCCTACACAAGGTTATATACCATAGATAACACCATGGCAGCAGAGATTACCTCATAATTATGGATATGAGAAACACTGTGTTGATTCTATATTATAAACAAGGTGATCTTCCTTGGATAATTACTGAGGAGAAAGAATTACTAATGAGTATAGTGTGAGACAAAGAATTTGTCTCTGTCAGCATGAATTTAGAAAAAACAGAAGTGCTGACAGGCCCACCTACAAGTGGCATACTAGCCTAAATATAATGCACACTATATATGATTATATATGACATATATGAGAATATAGGTATAAGTGTATACAGTAATCACTGACAATCCATGAGAGTCATCTTATCAGTGATTAGGTAGATCATATGTAGAATATATGTAAAAGACAAATGTAATGCATTATAGTGAGGTATAATAATCATGCATGATATAATCCTATAAAGGATGTAAACATTAGCATATATTAGCAGCAAAGCACATTCCTGGCACTTGTGCTTATACAGTGGGTGCCTAAATCTACATGTTAGTGCAAAATAGCGGTATCACAGTATAATAGACCAGGAATACAGTGTAGGGTGTATGTGGGATGATAGGGGGCATAGCCCATGTGCAACAGTCCCCTCCTTGTTGCCCTAATTGCAAAAGTGGCAAGACAACAAAAAGATGACAGGTACCATTCATCTACAGGCCCAAAGCATGAGCCTGATAGTAGAATTTTAACTGGTCATGGTGGTGTTTTATGGTTTTCCTTAAACAAAAAAATTTAATTATAAGGGAAAATGCTAGTAAACATTGTATTACTATAAACATTTGGAATGAAACTTCACAATGGGGTTTTCCAGTATCAAAACAATGTCATTACTGATATGTATCAAGTGTGTATCTGTCCTATTGGGAAGAGATTGGAGAGACAAACTTAAGTTGCATGTATGGATATTAAAAATAAGTAAAAACCGAGATAAAGCATCAAGATAGGACTAGACTCAATGGTATCCGGTTCCAGGATGGGAACAGATGTGATCACAGTATAACCTATAGTAACCTATAACCTGTTTATGAAGTAAAAATAGAAGTTAGAAAAGTTCACTTTGCATAACTTTAGTCAGAAGAATGTTTTGTTGGTCACCACTCAATGTTCCACAACAGCAGAATATAGCATGTTGAGGATGACATTTTTTTAAGTTGGTAAGTTGAACAAGACATGAAATGTCATTGTCCACAAGCCATAAACTATGAACAATTCCAGGGATAAATTCAGGGTTTCTTCAAGTGTTTGATGAAGATTCATAGTTCAAATTAGATGCATTTTGATTTTCCAAAGGTAGATCCACATATTCAGGAGGCTGCAGTATTTGCAGAGGCCTCAGCAGGGGGGTACATTAGATTGTGCATTGAGTTTTACAGTGGAATAGCAACAGTGTTATGGAAGATGATCACACTGCTGCACGAAGTGTGAAAGTTTATGACAGTAGTCAGTTTGTATGAGGTGTCAGTCAGACTTGGAAAACCAGCAGTGATGAAAATGGATTTCTTGCTTCCTAAGTGGATTAGGGTACTATTTGTCCTGCTCGACAAGGGATTCAGAATACATGGGTCTCGCAGACCGCATCAACAGTGCAAGGGTGGTGGAGGATGGTGTTACAGACACTGGAGCTTGAGAGGTTGAGGGCTGAAACATTGTACGGAATGAAGTGAAGAGACTGATCTCTGCAGAATATAGTGGCGACAGTTGGATGAATAAGTTATGTATTTCATTGTATGTAGTAGCTTACTGGAAAAGCAAATAAAAATATTATACAAAAAAAAAAAAGAAAATGGATTTCTTGCTTGTAGATCAACTGAAGAAGAATCTTCTTGCTGAAGTTAGGGGATTGCCCTCACCCCAGGCTTGGCTTCATAGTATGCATAACAATGATCTTGATTGTAGAATCTGAATGGGCTGGACCGAATACAGTTTATTTGAGAGTTCACAAGAGGAAGCCTAATTTCAATTATTAGGCCAGTATTCACAAGTTGGTAAGACAAGTTGGAAGATGTCACATCTGTATAAAAGGTGATAATGCTTTCAGGTACGACAATCAAAATTCAGAGTCAATCACGATTCTAAAACCTCATGGTAAACAAACAAAGGAGATAGTGTCAATCTTTCATGTTAAAAGTTCCCATCAAGATGACCATTAGAATGGATGGTTGCCAGATGAAAAAAAGATGGATGTTGCTGGATGAAAATGCGGCAATAACAATGTGAGAGTCACAAACTTGGCTTCCTGGATTGTGCAGGAATAAGTTTCAAAACATGAAGCAATAATGGTAAGTGTGGTGACATACCAAGGTTCCTTGCCATTGGTAGGGGAATAGTACTAGATTCAAATAAACATTTGTTAACACATGCAGTAGAAGTGCAAAATGGGGCAATATCACTGACCCATACATCTGTTAAGTTTGAGATCAGGGATATGTCCTAATTCCAGATCCCAAAAGAGATTACCAAAGGGTTATAAGAACATAATAGCAGTAGGCAGTGCAAAGGACTTCCCTAGCTATGTGATGCTCGTCTGCTTCCTTAATGTAAGCAGAAATTAATTCATTAATATTAACCTTTGTCAAGTCAAACCCCTTCACAATATTCTTAATATTGTAAATGTAAATCGCTCTTCATGAGCAAGACCATATATACCATGCAATACAAACAAAAAACAAATGCCTAGTGTGTTTGGGTAGGTTTATAGTTATAAGATGTACCACCATACAGGGGGTCATTATTGAATACCTGGTATGCTGCCAGGGTATCTGATAACATCATTACTTAAAAGAAATGGGAAATGTTTGTTGTGAAACATAAAATAAATCATTTCAAGTTCTAAAGGGTGAGATTTAAAATCACTGGGATGTGCATGAACTGCACATTATTAACTAGAGTACCTGGTTGAGAAGTGGGTATTAGACCACTGGGTGGGCCAGGGTCCTGTTTTGGCCACTCAGTAGCTGGTGTCACAAATTATGGGACATCATAGGGTAAAACCTTAGGATCTAATGGCTTTTATTATCATATAAATTTGGATGCAAAATTCCTGATTATCAATAAAATGTAAGCAGGGGTCCAGATCAAGTCTAGCTGCTAGGATTGATCTGAAGCAATGATCGTAACATTCACTAGTGCCTCACTACCTTCCTAGATGATGAACATATCTTTTAGGACTTTAGTGTGAATTCCGCAGGATGCGATTAGATCATGTGGGCTTGTGAGGTACTCTGCCTCAACAAGCTGTTTAGGTTTAGGTCACTGGTTCTTGTCTGCAGTATGATATGCAGTTTGGGCTTGTAAGAAGACCCATACTTCTAAAAAGAAAAATAAGCATAAAACAAGCATCTCTCTCTCTCTCTCTGGAACCTAAAAGGAAAGAGGAAAGAAAAACACAGTTAGTTTAGTACTATTCCGCTCATTGGGGTACGGAAAAGTAAGTTAATCTCCTTTAAACAGTTTCATTTGATTGGCATGTAGCCATTTCAATCAATCAATCAAAATCTTTATTTATCCAGGTGAACATCACTGAGCAAGCTCATTTACAAGATGGACCTGGTTAGCTGCGGGTCAATTGCATACAGAGATATTTACAATAGAGCCAAGTAACACAAGTGAAAAACAATTAATGCAATTAATGCAAGTAAGTACCCAGTGTTACATCAGTCATATCAATTCAGAGTGCTTCTATAATATTTAAGGAGGACATAAGATGAGGCTTAGTAGGAACTTCAGCAGGGAGAAGTGATCAGACGCTCATGTAGGGAGCTGACGCAAGTCAGAATTTCAAAAGTAGTGTAATCACACAGCATTCCTAAATGTAACACTCTAAACAGAAGGATAAGGGTCTTAACAGTCAAGGAGAAAAGTAATTACAGCTCTTTTTTGGCAAATTTTGGCATGGAAATCAGATTTATGCTTGGTTTAGAATGGACACAGAAGCAGACTGCAGAAACCAATCGGAAGCCGACGCTGATGAGCACTCATGTTCCAATTGGATGACTGATAATGCCATGCTTTGCTAATGGGGAGTCCAAGCTTAGGTTCTCAGGCAGTGGTAGAGGCAGTGCCGACTGCCTGGTGCCTGGGTTTCCCATGCCTATTGGCAGGGAGCCCATGGAGAGCATATCCTTGGCAGGTGATGGAGGAAGGGGTCAGTATTAAGTACTGGGCCATGGACAATGGAACATCTGAACCAGCGGGAGGACCAAAACAGCAGGTCAACAGAACTGGGTATTCCTTGATGCCTAAAGACTGGCCCAGCCACAGAAATTCAGAAAGGAAGTATAATCAAACAGAGTCCCAACTCTTGACACTCTAAACAGGAAAAATAGAGGTCATAACTGTTAGGCAATAAGTAAGTACTGCTCTTTTTTGTGCAAGTTTTAGACAGAAAATCAGACTTTAGCTTAGTATTGAGGGAGACACAGGAGCAGACTGCAGGAGCCAATCAGACACCAGAGCAGAAAAGCGCTCGTGTTGCAATTGGGTATCAGCAATGCTGCACCTCGCTAGTAAGGAGTCCGGTCTAGGTGTCTCAGACAGTGGCTATGGAAGAAAAAACCACCCAGTATCTGCATTTCTCCCACCTGAGGGGCAGGGAGCCCCTGAAGGGCTAGTCTACAGCAGAGAAGAGAGTTAGGGGACAGATGAAAGAGATAGTAAGAGTGGAATGCGGTGGAAAGGGAATACGAAGATGAAATAGGGCAGTTAAATGGTACAGGGTAGGGGAATAAGAGCCACAGATTGAGCAATATGTAAAAGACAGCAGGGTAAGGTGTAGTGGCCATGAAGCCCTGAAGAGATAATAACCCTACAGGGATTTCTAGAAGGGAAAAACATTTAAGGCATAAGATGCTCACAGAGTTAAGGTCACCAAAGGTTATAAGCGATCATGAATTCAACTATGCTCAGAGGGCAGCAGCCTGATGCTTCAGACAAAAATTAGGGGCTGGAGTAGCAATTGCATGGCTCACACACAAATTGAGCATATAGAGATTTAAAGCAGCAGTGCAACGAAAATGGGCTAAAATTTGACCCCACCTTTTTTTCTTCCTAATAGATGCCAGATGTCATCCAGTTTATTTTGGTGGTAAAATTTCCAGTTTTCATTATCATATAAGAATTTTGTAAAAGTTTTAAGGTAATTATTTCTCAAGAATAAAAGATGGCCACCTCATTTCTACATAGAAATAATACTGAGGACTTGAGGAGGGTACAGAAATGTAAATGTACAGAATACAGGATAGGAAGCATCCAGAAAATCAAAATCAACAGTTTTGCCAATATTTTTCATAACCAAAGCATAAAATTTGCTTTTTGGAATAGCCTTTTTCATTGCACTGCTGCTTTAAAGACATTCATACTGCAGAGGCAGCTTAATTTATCAATTTATCAATGACTCTCTTATTGTGAGGCAGTCTAACTTGGTAGACTGCTGGACTGAGTTTGTTTACAATGGTATAAGACCTGTTGTTGGGCCCTGCCCATACATTGTGCAGCAAACAAGTGTACCTTTTGGATGTCTTGTTCAAGATGTTTAACATTTTTTTCTAACAATCTGTCAGCAGTAGGGGCACCAAGGTGCAGAAGTAAGTGTTCTGGGAGTCTCATGAACCATCCAGTCCTGATTTCAAATGGGGTACACTGTGTACCTGCAGAGAGTGTCCCTCTTATTGCCATAAGAAGCAATGGCAATAATGAATCCCATTCTTTGGGGTTTTCCTGAACAAATTTGGACAACATAACTTTGATCTGCCTTTTAGCCCATTCCACCTGTCCTGATGAATTTGGGTGGTAAGGGATATGAAACTTTGTTTTATCCCTAACAAATCCAGAGTTTCCTGCATTACTTCAACTATAAAGCTGACATTTGCAGTCACTTTGGCTGTGTTGCTGTTTGTTGGGATAGCCTCAACCCATTTAGAAAATAGGTTGGTGAGCACTAGTGCAAATTTATTATTGTTCTTAGTGGTTGGCATAGGGCCAATGTAGTCAATCTGGATGTTGTTCCAGAGGCCTGAGTGCCTCTGGGGTAATAATTTAGTATTTTTCCTTGCTGGCATAGGATTGTTCTGTGCATAGATCAAACAGTTATTGATGTAGTGTTCTACATCATTTCTCATGTGTGGCCACCAGACAGAGGATTTCACTCTGTCTAGGGTTTTATCGACTCCCTGGTGTCCACCAGTTGGAGTATCATGTACTTGATACAGTAGATAAAATCTACCCACAGGTGTTCAGGAACTACCCATAACTTTTCAGGAGTTTTATGGCAGTGATACCAAATGAGTAGGTCATCACTGGATAGGTGAAGGTAATTTTTCACTTTCTTATAAGGGCTTATTTGTGGAAGTTCTTCCTCAGTTCCTTTATCAAGGAACCTATACACTGACCTCAAATGAGGGTCTTTATTTAGAGCGGACACTAGATCCATGGGCTCAAAAGAAGTAATCACTGATGAGTCATGTGAGTCATCTTATCAGTGATTAGGTAGCTTATATATAGAATATATGTAAAAGACAAACGTAATGCATTATAGTGAGATATAATGGTCATGCATGATATAATCCTATAAAGGATGTAAACATTAGCATATATTAGCAGCAAAGCACATTCCTGGCACTCATGCTTATACAATAGGTGCCTAAATCTACATGTTAGTGCAAAATAGCAATATCATGGTATAATAGATCAGGAATACAGTGTAAGGTGTATGTGGGATGATAGAGGGCATAACCCAAGCACAACAGTAGTAGTAGTAGAGTTTATTTCAGGCCCCCCTTCCCCGTAGGCTCAGGGCTCCCTTACAATAGAGTGAACACAAACAGCAGTTAGAAAAATAGTTACATAAAATATATAAAATCCATAAATATACTCCCAGTCCCAGAACAAATTCCTCAGGTCCCAAAGACATGTTCAAATAGGAAGGTTTTAAGGTGTTTTTTAAATATTTCTATGGATGGCACCTCCCAGTGGTACCTTGGTAATGAGTTCCAGAGAACTGGGGCTGCCACTTCAAATGCTCGGTGCTCAGAAGATTTTAACCTGGCCCTGGGGACCTCCAGGAGGGCCTCTCCAGCTGATCTAAGAGAGCAGGATGGTATGGAGAGATGCAGGAGCTCCTTCAGGTAGCCCAGACCCAAACCATGTAGGACCTTATAGGTCAAAAGACTTACATTAAAGGTGATGCAACAGCACACTGGCAGCCAATGCATCTTGCATAGCACTGGTGTAATGTGACTGAACCTCAAGTGACCAGTCAACAACCAGGCTGCTGCATTCTGCAAAAGCTGCAGGTGCCACATTGTACCTCCTCTGACCCCGAAATAGAGCATGTTACAGTACTCAAGCCTCAAGGTGATGAATGCATGCACCAGCATGGCCAGGTCATCAGGCGGAATAAGGGATTTGATTCAGGTGATGTTCTAAAGATGGTAAAAACCAGTCCAGACAACAGCTGACACCTGAGCTTCAAGTGTCAACTCATTGTCCAGAACAGTGCCCAAATTCTTCACCTTAGATGAGGCCTCCAGTTTGGCTAGGCCGATGAGGAGCCCCACCCTATAACCAGAGGCTCCCATTCCTCTCCTTTAACCTGGCTCAACCACCAGCAATTCAGTCTTCCCAGGGTTAAGTCCCAGCCAGTTTGATGGCGTCCAAGTCCAGATCTCAGTCAAGCAATCATTCAGCACATCAACCATGTCAGATCTCCCAGGTGTGAAGGACAGGTAGAGCTCAGTATCATCTGCATAGCAATGAAAACTCAGCTCATATCACCTTATGACCTCACCCAGGGGCAGCATATACACTGTGAACAACATGGAGGACAGGACAGCAGAGACCTTGAGGACTCCACAAGACAGGTCTGTTGGGCTTGAGAAATAATTCCCCAATATCACCCTTTGAGACCTGCCCTGGAGAAAGGACTCAAATCAGATGATGACTCTGCCGTGAGTCTTACATACCCCTGCAACCTATCCAACACCCCCTGGTCCACTGTGTTAAAATGCTGATGAGAGACAGAGGAGAATGAAAATCAATCGCTCTCCTTCATCCCGCACCCTGAGCAAGTCATTCAACACCTTAACTAATGTGGGCTTCATGCTGTGCATGACCCTAAATCTGGACTGGAATGGTTCATAAAACTGGAAGTCCATGATGTGACTCTTGAGCTGTTCCACGACCATCTTCTAAAGAACCTTCCCCAAAAAGGGGAGGTTCAAGATAGGTCAGTAGTTTTTCAGGGTCCAAAGTTGTTTTTTTAGCAGGGGCTTAACCAGAACCTGCTTAAGGGACTCCAGAAAAAACTCCACCTACAACAAACTCCTGACAATCTCGTCAAAAACTGGACCCAGGACCTCGAAGCAGCCAACAAGTAGCCATGTCAGACTGATTCAAGATCGCAGAATGTTGGTTTAATCCCTGAGATTACCTCACAGACCTCCACCGTCATCACCATCTGAAACTCCCCAGGGTGACCGCATGCATCTGCCCACCTGGTCTCTGCCACTGTTGGAGAATAGTATTCTGCTTGGAGAAACCCCGGAGGACATTCTGTCTGAGAAGAACTGAGTGAACTCCTCATACTTGTGAGCTGAAACAGTTCTCACGGGTTCCAAACAAGCTGGATGTAATAACCTGTCTACAACACAAAAGAGCTGAGACAGTCATTTTTTCCCAGCTGCAATTATCCTAGACATAAAAAGTTGCCTTTTTTTGGATACTCATTGTAAGGAGCAATCAGAACCAGCTTGGGACCTGGTTTTCCTCCAACATCTCTCCAACCTCTGCCCCCTGGTTTTCAGCATACTCAGCTCACCATCAAACCATGGTGAGCCATGGTTGAAGCCAGTGGACATATGTGGATTGGTGCCAGGCGATCCAGGGCCTCCATGACAGCCCTGTTACAGGCCATCACGGCAGATCTCAGACCGTCAGTGCAAGACACAGACAAAATGTCCAGTTCTGCCATCAGTCCCTCTGGTCATAACCCTTTTAAAGGGTGGAACTGAACCATTTCCACAGGGGAAGGGACATTTTTGGGGGCTTTGAAGCTGAACCTGGCAGTCTAATGATCTGACCAAACAACATCAATCTCGATGGTTCCCAATGATGCCTCCTCATCCGCAGGTGTTGAAGTCACCGAGAATAAGTCATCTCAGTGACTCCAACACCCTCTTGATGATGAAGGCCGTCAACTCCTGCAGGAAACTGTGGTCCCACCCAGGCGGATGGTAGACCAGGGGAATCCTGAACTCCACCCAGGGACCCACTCACACTGCCATGCACTCAAAAGAATTGGTGTCCCCCACTGGGTGCACTGTTAGGCCCAGCTCTGACCTAAAACAAATGGCCACCCTCACTCCCCTGCATTCCTTCCTTCAGCAGTGAACTATGGTGAACCTAGACTGGATGGACACTTCTAGCACAAGGCATGAGGCATCCCCCAGCCAGGACTCCATAATGCATGCCAGATCAACCGAAGCAACAAGCTCTGCCATTATATCAGTCTTGCCATGGACAAAAAATGGCATAGTAGTAGTAGTACAATATATGTCATTTTGGTATGTATAGAGTGGGCAATTTGGCAAACTAGAAATCAATGGACACTCCAACACTATAATGGACCTTATATATAAAATTCAATATGAAAAAACAATGTATACCAGCATGAATTCTCATATTTAGAGAACTCGCATTTGATGTCTTTGTGGAATGGAGTCCACTAGGTGGGATAAGATATAGCAAACATGTTTATTGTCTTACAGGTGACATTTCCACTTTATTATTAGTTCCTCTTTTATTTTTCTGAATGAATAATGGTATAGATATGTACAAATGGGTTAGACGTTATGTATTGTATTTGTTATGTCATTTTGATGCTTTTGGTTTCATAAATAAAGAATTCCCCATCTCTGTCAGTAGGAGGAACATCTGACCATCTGATTCTGCAGCCCAGATGGCTAACCAGCCAGGAGGTGGAAAGGATGCCTTAGGGATGGGGGGAGCTGATCTCCTCATCCATTACCTGTTCACCAGAGGTCTCAGCTTTAGATTCTGTTATGGTAGATAAACCTGTGGAAGGCATGGAGAGTGACCAAGGAGAGTCAGCCCTCATGTCTCCCTCACAAGTTTCTTCCCCAGCTGAACCTCTGTCTGCTCAAACTGACATCTGGGCATTACAGAAGAATGATGACACATCAGCATCAAAGGTGTCGGCCAAGAAAGGAGCTGTCAAACATGGAGGAGATGTCTGCACGCTGAATGAGGAAGTTGTGTCCATAGCCTCAGATGGTTATTGACAGTCTACTTCACCCAATGGAGAAAATGCCATGGAAGATGCTGGGACCTCAGCACTGGATTCTCAGCCCCTTCAACATGTAGTATGCAATACTCCTCCCCATACTAGTTATAGTACAGAAACATGCAATCTCCTGACTGTCAGCTCCGTTCCTTGAACCGATAAATGCAGTGTTTCTGGAGCTATGCCTACAGCTGCTACTAATTACAGCAAACTGAAAACAAAAACTCCTACATTGGAGGGGAAAAGTAAAATGAGTAAGCACTTTGGGGTTTGGCACTGTACTGCAGTCCAGAATGACCCTTCAGATCTTACAGAGCAACATGGCCCAGAATGGACTGTGAAATCACTCCTAGAAGCTGCAGGGCAGGTGAAAGCATTGGACAGGTACTTCTGACTCCCTGGCAGTACTTGAATCTGTGCACTCTGCACCTATACAGTAAAAAAATGTGAGTGCTTTGGGAGGGAATTCTGCATATGATGAAAACTCGGGGGTTAATAATACTGGGAGTGTGAGGAAAGCTACCAAACATATTCAAAGATAAACAGTATATTGCATGCTTTTTATCTGTTACAAATATGGACATGGGGTCTGTGCCCTGTGAACCAAATAATCTTAATTCCCCTATAGATAATGAAAGGTAGCACATCCTTAGAGCAACCCAACATGAGTGACTGGAAATATATCAAATCATTTTGGGAGCTTTTATTGTGGGCTACCTTGCAGAATAGCGAGGGTATGGGATAGTGACCGGGGGAAGGGCGAATGGAAGGGAGGAATAGCAAGGGGAAGGGGAGGAACAGGGAAGGGGTTTCAGGCACTGGTGTATCTGCTGCCACTGAGCTAGCCATGTGGTGTGGTGGCGTGGGAGGCTAGCTATGGCAGAGCAGGTACTAAATTTGTTGTGAGGTCCAGATTTTGCCACCTCCCCGACATGCACCCTCCTAGAGTTGAGAATCCTAATTCAGAGGGGGCGGGGGACAAAGCCTCCCATGAAAGGGAGCATGGGGGGGTGCAGCCCCCCTGCAAAAACTTTTTTTTTACATCCAGAAGTCGGGTCGCCTTAAAGTGTATATTGTCAATTTGCTTTTCGGTGATACATGCTCGCCATAATAGCGATCGCTGATTTGCAGTAGCTATTATAACATGGAATGATAATGAAATCCCCCCTAGAGCACAAGCAGTTGGGTCCATACTCCCAGACAACGGAGAGCTAGCAGACTCCCTATGATAATCGGAAGAGTCAGAACTCTCAGAAACTAAATCTGCAACTAGACAGCAGCCAAAACAGGCACCCAGAACTTTTAGGATGGCTGATTTGTTTGTTGCTCGGGGTTGGGGTGGGGGACTGCTCAATCTAGAAATGCAGTTACACTAAAAAATAGAGAAAACATGGAGCTTCACCCAGACAGAATCTTTGTCATGTGAACACTGCTTAAAAAATACATTTTTGCTGCCAAACTCTAAGCGGTAATTCATGTTTCTGGTGAAAGGACTTTTGACATAGGTTTCAGGACTTTAAATTCACTGGACTGCTTCTGCGTCAAGTATGATACTTTTAAAAGACTCTGAATTGTGGGCCCCATTCACAATGATACCATTGTCTAAGGCCACTACTAAGACAATTACTATTCTGTTTAGAAATTAGGGGGTTAACGGCTGTGATATTATATACTGGCTCAAACAAAGGTGCGATGTGTTAGAGAATCCAACACCAATAATAGTCTAGCAGAAACTTTCAAAAATGGTTCAAAATGTGAAAAAAAGCATGAAGACTGGAGCATTAGTAGGTTTTTATGCTTTCTTTAAATTAAAAGAAGAGCACACATAATGTGATGATATTAAGGGGGTCAAAATACAGTTGAAGTAATTTATGGAAGGTTGCCATAGCAACCAAAACCGGAACCAAAACCAATTGAAGTAATTTATGGAAGGTTGCCATAGCAACCGAAACAGGAACCAAAACAAAAAAAGCAAAAAGGAAATCCAAAAAACTTCTGATCATAGGAGACTCCATGATTTGGGGAGTTGATACGTATCTTCAGCCAGGGGTAATGGTCAGATGTCTTCCAGGTACATCAGCGTGGAGAGACACTTACTGCATTGCTAAAATAGTACAGGAAGCAGGAGACAACATTGAAGTCCTGGTACACATAGGGACTAACGATCTAGCCTGCTGGTCAGTTTTGGAGACCAAGGAACACCAGAACAGGCTGGGTGACAAACTGTCCTCCATTTCATCTGGCATCTCCTTCTCTGAGATCCTGCCAGTCTGGGAGAGGGGAGCAGATGGACAGAAGGTCAGAGAAGGGGAGTGAGGGAAGCTAAACATGTGGCTCAAGGGCTGGTGCCAGGAAAAAGGACACAAATTTGTAGGGAACCGGCAACAGTTTTGGGAGCGAAAATTCTTTAAATTTGATGGACTGCATCCAACTAAGGAGGAAGTCAGTGCATTGGGGCAGAAGTGTGACATCTTTACGGAATATTTAAACTAGCAAATGGGGAGAGGGGTGCAGCACCTCATATGCCGAATGGGAAGAACACCCTTCCCCCCCTCAGCTAGTGGTCAAACAGGAGTTCAGCATGTTTGTAGTTCATTTGCATCACCAGGTGAGGAAAAAGGTCCAGCTCCCCATATGATCCACAGGGGAAACACCAGACCTCACCCAACAACTAACACACTGAAATCTGGCCAATGGAAAATCATGTAGATAAATGCTCACAGTCTGGGAAACAAGATCCCAGACCTGCAGGCAATAATGATAGAGGCTAATCTGGACACAGTAGCCATTACGAGACATGGTTTACCAGTAACCACACTTGGGAGACTTCAGTACCTGGCTATGTACTGTTCAGAAGGGACCGAGGTGCAAAAAGGGGGATGGTCGAGTGGCCCTTTATGTCAATGAAAATATCAAAGCTACAGAAATTCAGAATACACATAAGGAGCCAGAAGAACTGTGGGTCACCCTGGAAACAGGCAATGGAACATCCTTACAAACTGGGGTTGTGTACAGGCCTCCAGACCAGAGAGAGGACATAGACACATTACTGTTAGAAGATACACAAAACATGATGGCTAAAGGGGAGGTTCTGGTAAATGGGAGACTTCAAAATGCCAGATACAGATTGGTCAATACCAGCAGGAACATCTGCCAGAAATAGACACATGGTGGATTCCTTGCAGGGGAAGGGCCTCAAACAACTGGTACAACAACCCACAACAGACATGGCTATCCTAGATCTAGTGCTGACTAACAAGAAAAGAATCACAGATCTCCAGGTAGAAGGTCACCTAGGGGCCAGTGACCATCACATAATATCGTTCAATTTGGCCACTAGAACTAAATCATCCCATTCCAAGGCAAAAATGTGGGACTTCAGAGGAACTGACTTTGATAAGATGGCCAACAGAGTTAAGCTAGCCCTGACAAAAGAAATACAGGTGAGGGGGTACAGGCAAAGTGGGCAAGCATTAAGGATGCAATACTTGAAGCAACATCTCATTGTGTTAGAGAGATGGGGAAGTGCAAAAGAAGAAGGAAACCACTTTGGTTCTCAAAAACAGTAGCAGAAAAGGTCAGAGTCAAAAGGCTGTTCTTCAGGAAATATAAGAGAATGCAGCAGGATGAAGATAGGGAGGCATACCAAACTTCCCTTAGGGAAGCAGGTTAGGCAGTGAGGCAAGCAAAGTCCCAAACCGAGGAAAGACTAGCACAAACAGTAAAATAAGGTGACAAGACTTTCTATAGACACATCAGTGAAAGGAGAAAGTCCAGAAGGGGTATTGCTGAGATCAAAGGGGACAACGGGGCATGTGAGGAGGAGGAGGACTATGTAAAAACATCTATCCTAAACAGGTACTTCTGCTCAGTATTTACTGAAGAGAAGGTAGGGCAGGGTCCAGAGATCAGCACCATGGACACAGGGGGAGGGAGGTGTGCACTAGTCCCTTCACAAAAGAAAGGGTTCTACAAGAGCTCAACAAGCTCAGGGTGGACAAGGCAATGGGACCTGATAGCATACATCCCAGGGTACTAAAGGAGCTAAGGGTGGAATTAGCAGAGCCATTATCAGAACTGTTTAGTGAGTCTCTGAGCACAGGAGAGGTCCCAGAAGACTGGAGAAGGGCTCATGTGATCCCACTCCACAAGAGTGGTAGCAGGGAGGAGGCCGGGAATTGCAGACCAGTCAGTCTTACCTCAGTAGTGGGCAAGATTATGGAGGCACTCCTTAAGGACAGGATAGTGCAACACCTGGAATCTATAGGATCATAGGATCCAAGACAGCATGGGTTTACAAAAAGAAGGTTCTGTCAAACTAATCTCATAGATTTCTTTGACTGGGTAACCAGAGTGGTGGACCAAGGGGAGCAGTTGATGTCGCCTATCTTGACTTCAGAAAAGCTTTTGATATTGTTGTACATAGAAGATTGATTAATAAGCTGGGTAGGCTCGGGGTGGGTCAGAAGTTGGTCAACTGAGTGGCAAACTGGTTGACTGGCAGAAAACAGAGAGTGGTGGTAAATGGTATACAGTCAGAAGAAATGCAAGTCACAAGTGGGGTACCACAGGGATCAGTCCTGGGGCCAGTCCTCTTCAATATCTTCATCAGTGACATTGCAGATGGACTGGAGGGTAAGGTTTGTCTGTTTGCAGATGACACCAAGATCTGCAGCAGATGATCCAGATGGTGTGGGCAGAATGAGAAAAGATCTGGATAAACTAGCAAAATGGTCAGAAAAGTGGCAACTGGGGTTTAACACAAAGAAGTGCAAGATCATGCACATAGGGAAGAGAAACCCTGAAGCCACCTATAGGCTGGGAGGTGAGTTGCTGGCAGTCCCAAGGGAAGAAAGAGACTTGGGTATCATTATCACCGATGACATGAAATCATCCAAGCAGACCACTAAAGCAGTAGGTAAGGCTAGGGGGATGTTGGGGTGTATTAGTAGGGGTATCACAAGTTGAAAGAGGGAGGTAATAATACCTCTTTACAAGACACTGGTTAGGCCCCATCTGGAGTACTGCATGCAGTACTGGAGGCCACACCTTCACAAGGACAATAACCAAATTGAGGCAGTCCAGAGAAGGGCAACCAAAATGGTGCAGGGACTGCATCATAAAACATATGAAGACAGATTAACGGAGCTCAATATGTATACCCTAGAGCAAAGGAGGAAGAGAGGTGATATGATCGAAACATTCAAACACCTTAAGGGCACTAACAAGGTGAAAGAGTCTAATATGTTTCAATATAAGAAAAATAGCAGCACAAGAGGACACAGCATGAGATTCAAGGGAGGCCAAAAAGGGGTAATGTGAGGAAGTTCTGTTTCACAGAAAGGGTGGTGGATGCATGGAATGGCCTACCTCAGGAAGTGACGGATATGAATACAGTGCAGGGCTTCAAACAGGCATGGATAGGCATAAGGGAGCAATACAGATGAGTATGAATAGATAGGCCATTGACAGAGCAAAGGTCAATGGCACATTCATAAGGTAGAAAAAGAAATGGGCAGACTGGATGGGCCTTATGGTCCTTATCTGCCATCATCTTCTATGTTTCTATGTTTCAGATGGGAGTAGTATCCTGCATGAGTTGTGAATCAGTCTCCTACCATTCAAACTGCCAAAAAGTGCTGCTTTCCATGAAAAAAATCCTTTTATTTCTGTGCTCTGTTTATTTGCATAATCCTACCCCATTTTTTCCTCAGTGCTGCAATCCCCAAACATGACAACATGCAAGGGAAACAACGTTTTTAAAGGGACACTGTCAGTTTTAAGCTGACTCTTTACACTGTTTGCAAGTAGCTGTATCTAGCATTATAATATGTGTGGAAAAATTCTAGTGATTTGATTGGCTGAAAGCAGCTCAGAACCATGTAATCATTGACCCCTAATTGCATTCCTGAACTACTTATAGCCATTCAAGCCCTATAACATAAACACAGAAAAGTATAATCACACTCTCACATTCTAACAGGAGCTGTCACTTCAGATCTATCACTTCACCAGCAGGCAGTAAAAGTGAAACAACATCTACACAGAATGGCAAATTATCTTTTTGGCCTACCTGCAAAACAAAAATATTTTTCCAGAAGCTTTTCTACAGACTGTACTGCTGTAAACACTACAGAAATAGGAGATTGCACCTTGATTAGAGAGATTGTAAAACAGCTATTTACTGTACCCACAATGCCTCACTATATAAATTAGTATACAGGCTATTATACTTCTATGGTCACTACAGAAATAGGAGACTATATCTCTCAGTAAATAATTGTCAGCTAGATACTGTATGCACAATGCCTTGTTTTGAAAATAAACATATGAGAGTTTATATTGCTGAAGCCACTACAGAAATAGGAGACTGCACCTCACAGTATGAAAATTGAAAAATAGCTTCTTATTGTACCCACAATGCCTTGCTATGCGCATCTGTAACTAATCTCTCTCTCTCTTGCTTACATCTGAGAGAAGTTTTCCTCACTTTTAAAGTGGTATTGCTTTGTGTTTGTTTTAGTTTTTAATTCAGGAAGGGTTTTTTTAAAACTGCTTATCTTCTGCATATTTGATTTTCCTTTGTGGCTAACTGAACTGATTACTAGAATTCTGTGAGAATCTGCATCAATATATTTTGCAACTTTTGGTGGAGTTGTGTGATTCAAAATAGCAAAAGCTGCAGTTTGTAATTGGATGCCAAACATAGCCTGAGGTGGGGGTAATTGTCTTCACAATTCAGAGGTCTGCACCCCAGCCATTTGTCTAGCTAGACCATTTCAGCATTGTTCAATTACTATAAACTAGTGGTGTGATCCTGTTTGAGGCAGAAGTCCATCTTCTTCCAAATTGTGTACAGGGAGTGCTTGGAAACAACTGAGAAGCTGCGTGGGATATACTATTTTGGACTAAATATCTGTAACTAATCTCTCTCTCTCTCTTGCTTACATCTGAGAGAAGTTTTCCTCACTTTTAAAGTGGTATTGCTTTGTGTTTGTTTTAGTTTTTAATTCAGGAAGGGGGGTTTTAAAACTGCTTATCTTCTGCATATTTGATTTTCCTTTGTGGCTAACAAACCACCAGGCTGTTTTGGGGCTGGAGAGGTTTACCTGTGTCTGACTTGGATGTCTGGATTTTTCTCTGTTTGATTAGCAGGATAATTTCTCTGTCAAATTGTTGTGTAGGGTATCTTGCTGACAGGAAGGCACTAATCACAGCGGTGGGTGAGAGCTTTTAGTTAATTGTTTTGTGAGGACACAGTTTAGGCCCAACCCCTTCCCACCCCTCACCCCACCCACCCCTGGAAATAGTTCCTTTATACCTGAGGTTCTGACATAATTTCCTCAAGTGCAAGGTGCATTTCACTGTCATATCCTCTCTAGCACACTGCACTGACAATATAAGCATACACATTGTATAATATATGTATTTCTATATAACAAATCACACACGCACACACACACACAAATACAAAAAAAAAACCAAAACAAAAAAACAAAAAAACTAGATAAACACGAGGGGAGTAGTACAATGTAATGGCTGTGGGGCAGCTATCTTCCGGGAGTCTTTCTGGAGGCTGAGATGCTGCCCTATTTGCAGACAACGATCTGCCCTGAGGGAGGAAGTTGCCCGTCTTCAGGCCACACTGGACAGTAGTAAGGAAACCTTTCCCCAGGCCACACTGGACAGTAGGAAGGGAACCTCCCCATCCAGGGAGCACTAGCGCCACCACCACTACCTCAGAGGTTGCGAAGAAAGCACAGCAGTTGGACCACAGTGGGCTCAGGGAGGGTGAGGAGGGTGGAACAGAGGCACACCCAGTCAATTGTTCCACTCCACAATCCATACACCATTCTGGGGGAGCATAGCTCCCCTATGGATGCACCCGCAGAGAAGACTGATGATAACTGTCACAAGGGAGGCCCACAGGAAGGAGGCAGAGGACACCACAGGGAAAGGAAGCAGCTCCTGGTGGGGGACTCAATTATTAGGGGTATAGAACTGGGGGGAGCTGGGAAAACTAAAGTAAGGTGCCTGCCGGGTGCCATGGCTTGGAGGGACAGGAAGCACATCCTCAGGATCACGAGAACAGCTGCAAGGGATTCTGAGCTGGACATAATTGTCCACCTAGGGACAAATGACTTGGCTCATCATGAGATTAGAGCAGTGCAGGAGGACATTGCAGAGTTGGCCAGGGACCTAAGACAAGTAGCACACACAGTATCCTTCTCAGAGGTGCTGCCTGTCAAAAGCATGGAGGAGGTGAGGGTATTTGGCACCATGCAGTTTAATGAATGGTTGAAAAAATGGTGCAGAGCACAGGGGTTTGGCTTCATTGGGGACTGGGGTTCCACCTGGAGGGACAACAGCCTTTACTGGCAGGATGGTCTGCATCTGTCCAGAAAGGGAACACGTCTTTTGAACAATCAGTTTAAATGGTTCATTGGCAAGCTTTTAAACTAGTCAAAGGGGGAGGCACTGACAAGCAGCAGGAAAATCCCAGCGTCTCCCTACAAAACAGTGTACTAAATGAGAAAAAGACCGAGGTAGAACGGTCAGTGGGGATGCTGCAACAGAAGGTAAAGCCATCAAAAAATGGAGAGCAATGAGTTCCAATGCCCGTAGTCTGGGTAACAAGCTTCCTGAATTAGTGGCCTTGATGGAGGAGGAACATCTGGATATCGGCAGTCACAGAAACATGGTACACACAAAACCATGACTGGGACATAAACATACCAGGATACACTGTCTACAGGAGGGACAGGGAGGGTAAAAGAGGAGGAGGAGTAGTTCTTTACATAAGGGAAGGAATAAAAGCAACAGAACAAAAGGGTAAACAAGGAGGAGAAGAAGCACTGTGGGGTAAATTTGAGACAGGCAATGGCACCCAATACTCATAAGGGTTAGACACAGACCTCTTCTCAGGGGAGGAAATGGACAGGAAATGATAGAAAGTATACTTAGAATGGCAGAAAAAGGGAAGATATTGCTGATGGGTGATCTGAATATGCCAGATGTTAACTGGAGTGCAGTTGCAGCTGCCACTTCAAAGAGTGCAGTTATTCTAGATGCCCTACAGGGGGCATGCCTTAGACAACTAGTACTGGAACCCACTTGAGAAGGAGCAATATTAGACTTGATCCTCTCAAATGGAGATGGAGAGAGGATCACAGATGTAGAAGTGGGTAGCCATCTGGGAACTAGCTGACCATCGAACAGTATGGTTCACAATAAAACACAGCAATAGAGTCAAGCCATACAAAGACAAAAGTACTGGACTTTAGGAGGGCTGACTTTCAAAATGGGTGAGTGCCTAAGTGAATGCACTAGCAAATGGGCAGGAAGGAGGGTGGAAGAACAATGGGAATAATAAAACTGCCATCACAGAGGTAACGAGCCTTTGTGTGAAGCAAATAAACAAAACAAGACAATGTAAGAAACCACTATGGTTCTCAAAGGAAGTGGCAGTGAAGGTTCAAGAGAAAAAGAAAGCATTCAGGAAATACAAGGAATCGCAGAAGGATCAGGACAGAGAACTGTATCAATTAAAGCAAAAGGAGGCTGGGAAGGCAGTCAGAACAGCAAAGGCCCAAACCAAGGAAAAGATAGCCAACTCAGTTAAGAAGGTCAATAAAACCTTTTATAGGTACATCAGGGAGCAAAGGAAGACCAAGGGAGGGATAGTGAGGCTTAATAAAGGGAGGGAGGAGGGTGGGCAGAGGAGACCGTGAAAAGGCAGAGATACTAAACAAATATTTTTGCTCAGTATTTACAAATGAAGAGGGGAGGTACATAAACAAACAGTAGTAACACTCTGGATACAGAAGTTGATACCAGCCCATTTACAGAAGAAAGGGTTCTGAAAGAACTCTTAAAACTGAAGGTGGACAAAGCAATGGGGCCTGATGGATTCATCCCAGAATTCTAAAAGAGCTAAGGGTAGAACTAGTGACACCACTGACTAATCTTTTAACAAATCATGGGATGATGGGTGGTACCCGAGGACTGGAGGAGGGCAGATGTGATTCCCTTCACAAAAGTGGGAGCAAGGCAGAAGAAGGAAACTACAGACCTGTTAGTTTAACCTCAGTGATAGGAAAATGATGGAATCACTTCTGAAGGAAAGAATTGTTGAGTATCTAGAGGCCAGAGGGCACAGGACCCTAGGCAGCATGGATTCACAGTGGGAAGGTCATGCCAGACAAATCTGATAGATTTCTTTGACTGGGTGACCAAAGTAGTAGTAGATCAAGGAGGGGCTGTGGACATGGTCTACCTAGACTTTAGCAAGGCATTTGACACAGTCCCACACAAAAGATTAATATACAAGTTAGTCAGCCTGGGAGTGGGTCCCAAGATGACAGCCTGGGTAAAGAATTGGCTGGAGAATAGGACACAGAGAGTAATAGTAAATGGAGTCCACTCAGAAGAAAGGAGGGTTACTAGTGGGCACCGCAGAGTTCAATAGGGACTAGTCCTTCAATGTCTTTATAGCGTACATTATGGAAGTACTGGAAGGAAAAGATGTCTCTTGCAGATGACACTAAGATCTGCAACAGAGTTGATGCACAGGGTGGGGTGGAAAGGATGAGAAGGACTTGGCAAGGTTAGAGGAATGGTCAAATGTATGGCAGCTTAGATTCAATGCTAAGAAGTGCAGGTAATGCACCTGGGAAACAAAACCCAGGGAAGAGTACACAATGGGGTGAGATACTAACAACAACAAAAATGAGAGGGACCTGGGGTAGTCATATCAGATGACCTAAAGGTGGGCAAGCAATGTCAGAGGGCAGCAAGGAGGGCTGGGAGGTTACTGGGATGCATAGGGAGAGGCATCACCAATAAAAAACAGGAAGTTATTATCCCTCTGTACAGACAGCTGGTCAGACCCCATCTGGAGTACTGTGTGCAGTTCTGGAGACCCAATCTCCGCAAAGACATAGACAGGATGGAAGCTGTCCAGAGGAGGGCAACTAAAATGGTGCAGGCTCTGCACCAGAAGACATATGACGAGACTTAAGGAGCTTAATATGTATGCCTCGAGGAAAGGAGGGAGAGGGGGACATGATAGAAACTTTCAAGTACCTCAAGGGAATCAACAAAGTCCAAGAGGGTAGCATCTTTCAAAAAAAGAGGTGTGCAAGAACAAGAGGGCACAATTTGAAGATGGGGGGGGGCGGCTCAGAGGTAATTTAAGGAAGTATTTTTTCACAGAGAGGGTTGTGGATGCATGGAACGGCCTTCCGGAGGAGGTTGTGGAGTCAAAATCAGTGGTGGAATTCAAGCATGCATGGGACAGTCATAAGGCAATTCTGGGGGGGGGGGGGTAAGAAGAAGTAGGCTGCTTGTTAACTAGGATCTGCAGCTTATCCAGTAGGTAGGGAAATGGGCAGACTGGGTGGGCCAAGCGGTCCTTATCTGTCGTCAAATTCTATGTTTCTATGTTTCTATGTTTCTGTCTACATATTAGGTGCTGTACTGCAGTCACCACTACCAAAATAAGATACTGCATCTCTGAGTAAGGAACATGTAAGTTAAGTTTATAATTTATCCAGAATTCCTTGTTGCTGTATGCAAAACATTGACAGCTCCCTTGCATGACATCATTCTGGGGGTGTGGCAGCACAGAGAAAACTGGAGGGCAGGCAGAAAAAAGGCACCGATAAAACATTAAAAAAAATGACCATGACAGATTTTTTCACAAAACAAATTTATTTATTGAATTTTGGTAACAGTGTAGGCCCACTGAGCCAACAGCCCCTTTTTCAGGGGCGACCCGGAAAGTGTATTACATTAATTGTGCTTTCAGTAGTACAAAGACATGTACAGCTGTTTATGGATATTAGACAAACAGAGATTGAACAAACAGAAGAGTACAATATTTTCATTAAGTTAAACAGTAATCAGTAAATATAATATTCTCCAGACCTTAGCAAACAGGCATCGTTAGTGAAGGGAAGACAAGAGAGAGTAGAAAGTTTAGGTTAGCAGTGGCAAGGTACTGTAGTAGTAGTCAGAAAGACAGTGGTTACCAACGGATAAGTAGCAACACGATGGGGTGGTCAGTATGACCAGGGTTGGGAATCAGCAGAAGCGGGAGCAAGGTTGGGGCAGTTAGGTGTGAAGACAGTGATCTTTGAAACTGAGAGAATGAGGTGCAAGGCAGGATTGGAGGAGAAGGTAAGGAATTCCAGCAGGATATAACTGAGAAAGCAAAGGAAACCACGGCAAGGAGAGCTGTAGGTTTGGTACCGCTAGGAGAAGAATAGAGGCAGATCTGAGTGCACACTGAGGAAGACAACATTGAATGATGCCAGCAAGTCATGGAGGAGTGAAGCAGTGGACAAGCCTGTGTATGAAGCTTAGCATGACATAGCGTAGCTTTGATTCATAAGGTAGCCAACTCAAGGCAGATAGTACACTACAGTGATGATGCCATGCATTTATCCTGAGAGCAAACCTACCAATTCTGTTGTAAGCCTGAGATAGGCGAGAGAGTATGAATGCAGTAGTGGAGTGGAATAATGGTGCCCCATATATAAGTAAGGGCAGGAGCGTGGCATCAGCAATCTTGTGGCAGGAGGTCATAGCAAGGAAGGGACGCATATGGTAGAGGACACTTATTTTTTGGTTTATTGTTTTGGTGAGGGCAGTAGCATGCTCACTCAGGGTCAGTGAGGTATCTAGGGTAATACCTAGGTATTTGAATGACCTGACAGATTCAAGAGCTTCCCTGGTGCGTGTGACCACAGCCAGGGGGGAGAGTTTGCATGGTCGAATGGGACAACATGCATTTAGTTTTTTTTGTATTGAGGACTAGCTGCCTCTGAGTGAACCAGCCCTCAAGTGTGTGGAAGTCAGAGGATAGCATGGAATTAAGCCATCCTACACCGGTAGAAGATCTGTAGATGATGACATCATTTGCATACAGATGAACTGAGGCTCCCACCCCAATTATTAGGGAGTTCGTTAATAAATAAATAAAAATGTAGTGGGCCAAGTATGGAGCCCTGTGGGACACCACAGGTGATGGTCCTCGGGGTGGATAGGGAGCCAGCCCATTTGACTTTCTGGGTACGGTTGTGAAGGTAGCTTTTTGTCCAGGCCAGGGCACTGGCATCCAGGCCAAGGTCTTGCAGCTGTTGCAACAGAAGACCATGGCTGACCAAGTCAAAAGCCTTGGTCAGGTCTACAAAAATTGCTCCACAGGCTTGGCCATGGTCCATTTCCTGAAAAATGTCAGTGGTGACTTTAATCAGAGCCATTTGTGTACTATGTTTTTTCCTAAACCCATGCTGAGATGCTGAGAGCAGATGGTGTAGGTCAAGATAGTTCTGCAAGTGGTCCTAAATTATCCTCCCTTGTATTTTAGCTAGGGGGCAAAGTAAAGAGATTGGTTGAAAGCTTTCCACTGTAGAGTAGGTACCTCCCTTGTGGACAGGTACCACTATCACGACTTTCCATGATTCAGGGACAGTGCCAGTGATAAAAGATCGATTAAATAAATCACGCACCAGTTGGGCAAGAGCAACAGCCCCTATCTTTAAGAATTTAGGTTCTAGAGTATCATGGCTGGGTACGCTGTCAGCCTTCAGGTTCTTGAGGAGAAAGGGGATCTCCTTGATGGTACCAAGCTTTAGGTGGAAAGCTGGGCAGTCCATGGTGTCATTAGATGGCTCAGGGTAGGGTTGGGGGTGGAGGTTGAGCAAGAGAATAGCGATGTGTACCTGTCTAGATTGGTGAAGAACTCATTAAAGCCAGAGGCGAGGGGGTCAGTGAGAGTGATCCCCTGGGCCTCAAGGGAACTGTGAGTCTCAGATGTATTGCCCTTTAAGAGGGAGTTAATCTGCCTCCAGAATTCTTTAGGGTTACTGAGATGCTCAGTCTGGAGTCTCTTGAAGTGATGTCATTTTGCCTTTTGGACAGAGTTCTTGCAGTAGTTCCTAAGCTGCTTGTAGGTCTGCTAGTCTGTTTGGGACCCACTATCCTTATCTTATCCCAAGTCTTATCCCAAGAGGACATGAGCTGCCTTAGTTCCTTGGTAATCCATGGAGCTTTTACACCTTTTACCCTACACCTCTTTAGTGGGGCATGCTGGTTAATGATATTGGTGAAATTAACCACAAAATAGTCTAGTGCAGGGTTTATATCTGGCAGGGTGTTTATTGGATCCCAGTCTATTTCCCTGATTGTATCCAAAAAGATACTGATGTCAAACCTCGTCATAACCCGTGCATTGATGATTTTAGGAGGGGGGGGTTGGGGCAATTATTACACCATACTCAGATTGTTGGCGAGTGGTCAATTATGCTGTCAGATAGTACCCTTACTGATTTTATTTTTGGGGCACAGTTAGTGGCTACCCAGTCTAATAGAGTGGGGTTGCCCACCTTTGTGTTAGATCGAGTAGGAGCATCTATCAGTTGAACCAGGTTTGAATCTGGTAGAACAGTGAGTAGTTTGGAAGAGCTAGTATGCAGCCAATCAACATTGAAATCATCCCCGAGAATAAGGTCTTGGTGTGGGAGATTAGCAAGGGTGGATATGAAAGAAGGGAGGCCAGAAGCTGCCTCCTTTGGAGGCATGTACACGCATCCAACTAGAAGTTTTTTACCTTGCCAAGGGTGAGTATGAGGAAGATCGATTTGGCAGTTGAGGGTCCAGATTCAGGCATAGTGAGTTCAGTCGTATCGAGGTGATCCCTAGCATATATTAGAACACCACCTCTCGTTTTCCTCAGATGGTCCTTCCTAAAGCATTTATAGCCAGGGAGGGCAACTTTGTGTTGTTCGATGCACAGTTTCAGCCAAGTCTCAGAGATACCCAGGATGTCTAGTGAGTATTGATTAATCCAGGCTCCTAGCACAGGCATCTTAGGTCTAAGACTTCATATGTTCAAGTGGGCAATTTTTAGCTCTTTTGGCAGCAGTTGAGCCAATACCACGTAGTTGGCAACAGGAGGTGGCAAGGCAGGACCAGGGTTTGGCTCGACATCGCCTGCAAGGGATAAAAGCAGGAGAAGTAGCAGGGATGGGCTGATCGATGAATTAAGTAGCTGCTTCAAATTTTTAGAGATGAGTGATGACAAATGTAGCCTTCAGCTGAACCAGCTACCAAGGTATACTACTCCATGTTTTGGGAGGCAAGGGATATTGAGGAATATTGATCTGGATTTTGGGATGAGGCAGTTTGGAGGAACACTCCTTTATGCAGTGGGGGGTGAGTAAGGGACATGGCTATGAAGTAGTCAGTCACATACAGTGTTAATAGGCAGGTCAAAGTGCAAAGAGCTGCAGACTTGGCCATGGTATACTGTCTTTCCAACTCAGAATACAGCACTGACAGTTTATTATCCTCACAGAGCAAGTGTAGCGGGCAAGACAGTAGGAATTAATACAGAAAAATGGGCAACAGGGCAGTGCAAGTTACTGCAGATAGTCTATTCTTGATTGGCTAGAAGAATACAAGGGTTATAAGCCAACAACAGGGCAACTAGGGTTTTGGGGTGGAGCACTAGTATATTTAATTAAGGTAGGAGGTGGGGGCAGGTGGGCAGAAGAAAACACAGCCGACAGGGCAAGATCAGGGTAAAAGAACAGCTAACTAAACTTTATGGAACAAGTTCTTGCTGGATGATCTGTGCTCTGGGCTCTCAAATCACAGCTAGAGCCCAGAGAGATGGATCGCAGTGTTACTTCAGGGTTGGCGGCTAATTCTGCTTAAAAGAAAAACAGTCTGCAGTTTAAATTCAGCACCAGACAAGCAGCCGAAAATCCATAGGCAGTAGCTGTGAGTAGCAGCCAGTAGGAAGTCAATAGGTATTCCTGCAATCCAATAGAATCCTAGGCTTTCAAGCCAGAGAGCTGTACCTTAATCTTAGTCTGGCAAGCAGTCCGTATGGCAGTAGTGCTCGGCTGGCTGTAGACCAAGCTGTGGCGCTGATCCAGGGGGCAGCCCCAAGGGGCAGTTCACCTAGGGATAGAGAGAGAGGGGATAAGTAAGTGGTCAGGTTTTAAAAACAGTTTAGATATATGCACTGTGGGAGTACCCTTAGTTTTAACAATAGTATGGGAAGTGAGAGAAGGGAATTGCAGTGAAAGGGGAGATGTAAGGGATCAGAATAGCAACAGTGGAGTGTGGAGGGGGGAACACATCTATGTCTGGCACCAGAAGTTTTCAGACCAGACAAAGGAGAGAAGTGTAGGAGATTAAGGTGCAGAAGTAGGAGCGAGGATTTGGATGTGGGCAGGGAGATGAATTGATTCAGCAGCGGGTGTTTGTAGAGCCTATGAAAACGTAACAAGGATTAGCCCAAACAGAGACTCCTACAGAAATGAGTCTGGTGCTCTCATCAAGCAGTAAAACTTAAATCAGTAAGACTCAGCATAAATAAAAAGAAAACAAACGGTTCCGCTGGTAGAAATCTAATAGTTTGGTGCAGCCTCAGAGCATAACAGTCTGATTAGGTAACAAAAAATCCCATTCAATTAAATTAACAATAATACCAAAGTTCAGTGGTAGGTAACAAATCCCATGCAATTAAATTAGCAATACTACCTAAGTTCAGTGGCAGGAATGCAGTTAGTACAGAAAATACATCTGACAGGGCAAGATCAGGGTAAAAGTACAGCTAACTAAACTTTATGGAACAAGTTCTTGCTGGCTGATCTGCGTTTTAGGCTCCTGAATCACAGCTAGAGCCTGGAGAGATGGCTCGCAGTGTTACTTCAGGGATGGTGGCTAATTCTACTTAAAAGAAAAACAGTCTGTAGTTTAAATTTGGCGCCAGAGAAGCAACTGAAAACCCGTAGGCAGTAGCTGCGAGTTGCAGCTTCAACATCCGAAGCATAGTTGGCAATGGCATAAAATGTGAAAAAGGCATTTGGGGAACTTCCATAAATCACTTTAATATACAATTACATGAAAAACACCAGAAATACTAATACATTTGAACTCATTGGACCATGAATATGTTTCCAGATGATTACAAATTACACCAAATAACCTTTCATAATTTACCTCATTACTTTAAACCAAGTGGGCAAACCTTTGGTTTGAAATCAATCTTGTATCGTGGGGAAAAATGTTCAAAACATTTGTGCATTTTCAAGTACACAGATGACAGTGATGTAGAGATGTGCTGTCATCTAATGACAAGCAAACACTCATTGTGTTATCTATAGAGATATGTATTACAGATATATCTTTAAAGATAAACTTTTAGAAAGATTGCTTCAAATGGTAATGAAATGGAAACAGGGTATGTTCACAGTCCTTATCTCACAAAAGTGTACTTCACACAAATAACATTCTGTGATTGCACATAATCAGGTTACACAATTTCAGTATTAAATATCTGTTACAGTTAATGGATGAATGAAATTAAAATTCTCATACTTATTTACAGAATTTACCAAAATACGTTGTTATCACTATCTTTGTCTCTGTAGCGTGATCTCGCACAAGCACACAGATCAGTACATGGAAGTGAGGCATTGAAACATTTGCATTGTGGTCTGCAGGTCTTTCTGAGACCACATTTGATCAACTCTTTGCTTGATTTAGCTGCCTCTGAATGGACAGTCAAAATGGGTATCCAGTCTTTCTTATAGTCTAGTTCCCAACCTCAGCTAGCTGGGCTTGGCATTTCTTGTTGTGCCAATAGTGTTTCCTCCCAGCAATGACCTCACTGATATGTAGTTCTTTTTTTGTGTGCTTCACTAAGGCAACCTGAGTTGGAGGGATGCATTCTAGCTATTTTCGTTTTGCAAACATCTGCTTCTTTGCCTGGTTTATATGTTGGCTGTCACTGGTTCTGTTGTACAGGAGAACAACAAACCTCTCAAGCCCTTTCATTGTCTCCTCAGAAATAGATACAGGCTTATGGGACCAGTTGAGCAAAGCTTCTGTAACAGATGGAAAAGCTCTCCATATTTCCCAAGCAGTCTTCTTCCCTATACCACTAAATGCTGACACTGTATCACACCCCATAAAGGCATAGAAAAATGGTAAAGCCTTTGATCTGATCTCCAATATTTCCTGCAATATCATGAGCCAATATATACCTGTAGTACTGTTTTACTCCAAAGGCTATCCATAATTCATCCAGAGGAAGAGACTGAAATGTTACCACTGTAAGGACTACCACATCTGTGTCAACTGTCCTGATCATAATTTTGCAATAACCTTGGTTTGTGCAGTGAAGAGTGTGCCAAAGAATCCTGGTATCTGCTTCCTCATGATCACATGGTACCAAGTCTGGACCAGTGTTGCTTTCATGTGCGGAAACTGTTCTTGGTTCTTGTGTACTATATACCTCATTTCCTTCAACAGACTGGGTAGAAATGTATTTTGCCAACAAGTTGTACAGTTTGGTTTTATTCCCATCTACTCAAAGAAAACTGTGCCAGTTTTGTTTGAATTGGTATAGATTTTCTTATTACAACAGGTGTCCATCTCCCCTTTTCTGCCTGGTTGAATTTTAAGACTGTGGGTAAGGTAGTGATCCCACACAATGTCTAAATGATCCATTGACTCCAACTGCATGAAAATTTGTGGTATAAATACCTTGTCTACATAGTCATAAAAGGTCTTACAGCCGTTGGGTGACAACATATGAATAACAACAGAGCCAGCAAGAATATTAGCAGTGACACTTGGAGCAATATTTGTAGATGGAGCTCATGTTTCAAGACAAGTCACAAGAACACACTTTGTGCATGCTATCAACATGCCCCTATCAGACAAGGCTGGTGGGGTAGATTGATTCTCAAGCTTGAAGAAGTCATCCATATCCCCATTTCTAGGTTGGCATGATATATACATCCTGCCAAACAGTTCACAGTTATTCTTGAGAGTTGTGATCTGGAGTGCAATCCTTGATTGCTTCTTTAGAGATACATTGCTAAACAGTGGCAATTTGTTCTTGGGGATGATATTAGTAATTGGGGTGGAGCACTGCACATGTTTTTCTTCGACAAATGCATCATACTGTTTTTAACCAGGTGCTTCGATGGTCTTAATAGTATTGACAAGATCTTGGCTCATGTCATGCTTTGTGTCCAAAGTCATCAAATTCTGACTGTCCTCTGAGATGGGTTTCCCATTTCCTGCATTGTGGAAACCATTGCTTTAACGTTTCTAGCAAATTCCATTTGAACTCCAGACACCTGCGCATGGTGGTGGTGAGTAGCTGTGCTTTTGTCAGAAGCTATGAAACTGGATTCAAACTCTTCTAAAACCATTTGAATCTCTGAACCAGCAGCAACCCACCAAAGTAATGCAGTGGAATTCTCCATCAAGCCAATCATGCCACCATCTCCCTTAGTCATCTCATTGATCTTTTCATGAGCCTGGTCAATGGCTATGGTGGAAAAAATGTGATCAGATTTCTGAACTAAAATATGACCTCTCATGAATTCTGCAAAGATTGATGGTTTTCCAGCTGGCAACTGGACCGTATATCTTATACAAATGGGAAGCCACCTAGCATAGTTTGTGTGATCATGGGCAAACATCTGTGGTACTAACGCACCATGACATTGGATATAGAGCTTAAAATCTCCCTCCTGTAAGGAGTGCACAAACTACACGGCAGGCAACTCAAGGTCTAGAACATTGTCCAGTACAAGAACTGGGGATTCTGATCACATTTGTGTTGACACTATGTGCTAAAGTCAAGTGGTGTTTCATTTGCTTCAAGTGATTCTGCAGTATATTCCTTATATGTTTAGCATCTGAGTAGCCATAGGGCTGCTGCTGTTACCTGCTGAGCATATCTGTCCCTGGTGATATGGGACTCTTTCAGTATGGTATCAGCCCTACCAGATGTAGTGGTGTCAGCCTATACAAGAACACAGGTCCATCCAGTGCCATTTAGCCAGTCTCCTAAATGTTTGAGCACATTCATCTCTTTGTGAAGGCCTTCCATCATCACCACATATTTTTCCTCTGTATGGTTCTCTGGCCAACTCCACTGGATTTGCTTTCCTATACAAAACAATGACTGGTCCATGATTATGATAGATATCTTGCCTCTGTTTACATGTTGTTTGGTCTTCTGTACCAGATTCATGGCATGCAAAAGTATAGCTGTAGAATGAGCTTGCTCTGTAAACAGAGGCATGAGTGCAATGGGTGGTACAGGTCAAGAAATAGGTGGCTTTCTCTATACATGGTAAGCTGCCCATGAAACAAGGTCCTCAGTATCAAGCCTCTCTTTCTCAAGCAGTCCTGCCACACAACTAAGCCAGCCATTCTGTTTCTCTCTAGAGGTAAGTATTGTGAATGGCTCTGCTTTTTCTGGACTTTCCACAGGTGGAACATTAAACTGCTTAGTACAGCTGGGGGTACTTCAGAATATTCTGCAGGCAAAAGAACTATGGTTCTTTTTTGAACAATTCCTGGGTTGATGGATACAATGCCTCAATCTGTTCTTGAATTGTCTGCTGTTGGAAACTGAATCATGGAGATGGCTGTTCCATGGAAAGAATCCTTTGCTGTCCCAGCTGGGGGATTGTGATCTATGTTGTTAACAGACCCCACTGTAAACACATCCTTTTTCAAGGTGAGAGGGAAAACACACAGGTCATGATCAAAACATGTACATACACTGTTTGCCAGATTTGTAGACATTTCTAGTGTTCTGACATATGAAATGCATAGTCCTTACTTGTAGATTGTATCAACCAACTCCCTTTGGTTTGAGAATAAACTATCAAACTGTTGTAAACTGCAAGTGGTGTTTCCCTCAATTTAGCATGATGAACTGCCAATCTGGATGATTCACTTGATGTCTTCTTTGTGTTAAACATTAGTAACTCTGACATTAACAAGGCTATTTTCATCTTAGCATATTTTGCTTCTTTTTGATCTATAATACTGGGGCCATGTGATACCATTCTCACCAGAGCAAGAAGACTTTGTGGAACTGCATTTTATATATCTCAGAAAAAAAGTGAACTGCACTGTCATCAGAATCACGGGAACATGCAGTCTTGACAATCTCATCAATGCCTGCATCAAACATCAGTACTACATCTCTTCCTCAAGTTTGTGCTCTTAAATCTGGAATCATCCGCAGCAATTTCTCCTTCAGTCTTGGTAATACTGGGGTTGTGTAATATCATTCTCACCAGAGCAAGAAGACTGTGTAACTACACCTTGTTCATACCCAGGTCAAAAAGACCCATCAAGTGACTCATTTTTGGAAAGAATTGATTTCTTAGAATTTGAGCAGCACAGACCAAATGAACTGCATCATCACCAGAATCACGAGAACATGTAGTCTTGACAATCTCACCAACGTCTGCATTAAACATCAGTACTGCAGCTCTTCCTTGAGTTTGTGCTCTTAAATCAGGAATCATCCCCAGCAATCTTTCCTTCAGTCTTGTTGCATTTACTTTTCCAGAGAAACTTGAACCCAACTCTGGAGTTTGCACTGATACAACTTCCCTAAATCTGACAGTTTGAACACAGGAAGTATCTCATCATTTCTATGTTCTTCTAAGTATGACACCAGCTCACCTAAAACTATTCCCTCTAATGTCTTTCCTGCTCCTTACTGCATTCCTCCAGCCTTGTGTTGTCCAACATGATTGTGCAAAGCAATCAACAAGTGAGGTGGTATCTGGCATCCAAAATATGTATACTGTATCTCCTTCAGACAACTTTCCTAAAATCTGTTTTGCAAAATTTGTGCATATTCATGAACTTGATGATCTATTGCTAATGTGCAGACGTTGTGCAGATGTTCACTACTTTCATCATTGCCAGAGAAAAAAACACTTGTTTATTCTTGACAAAGACTCCCAACCTGCACACATTCTTGTTTTGACTGGACTAGTTTCTTTGTCCACATTTGCTTCCTTTCCTGAGCACATTGGAGCTTTTGTCTGTCTAACTTATTTCTGTAACTTTTATGCCTTATTTATTTGGAATGTCATTTCTATACCACTGCCATCATCAAGTCCTCTTGTGTCAATGTTCAGTGGTACACTGCCTAGCTTTTCAAACTGAAGGATGTTTTCCGCAATACCTCTATAACCAGATTCTTTTCCATTGCTCCTGAATTTTGCTTCTCCTGGGTTAAAATGTTTTTCACTGTGATCTGTCTAACATAAACCACAAAGGCACCAATCCATTACAGGCTTTGTGGACTCATGCTGCATTTTCGAAGTTCCCTCTCCTGGATTTACAAATTTACACTTCATCGATATTGTCACATCCATATTAATAGACTGCAGCTCTAGCACTGTGCCACTGAAGCAACTAACCCACAGAGTTTCATCAGATGATTTTTCTTCTACATTCCATAGTTTCCCTACAAATAAATACAAAAAGATTACTAAATAAGATAATCACAAGAACATTACTAAACAAGATAATTACAAGAAAATGCTAACATTCCTACCATTGATATCACAGATATCCAATCTCTAACATGAAGATTATATAATATATAAATCAATCTGCTGGTCAAACATGCTTTTGGCACTAACAACTGCAGCTGGGATATGCTTAAATAAAAACATCATTTGCAAACCCTAAACATTGCTTGATCACTTGTGTCCTGCTCTTATGTGAAAAAGCATACAAAAATCTTCCTGTATGGCAATTTGCAAGGTTTTTTATCAAATTTTGAATCATTCTTGTACCAGTTTGACCTTTCCTACTAAACTATAATAGGCAGTGAATAATTGTGGACTGGGGAGGGAATTGAAAGTTAAGTTACTGCAAACAAACACTGGTGTCTGTCATTTGTCGGGAAGTTTTTATATTGGTAGAGACAGAGCCATGTGCTTCTACCCAGGGCAGCTGCATACTTGCCAAAAGTGTGGTTCCAGGGGACATCTTAGTGCAGTGTATGATGCAGAACACTGTAATATGTGTTTATAGAGTATGGACATTTTAGTTTTCACTGTCCTAACCCTTTTATATGTTACCTGTGTGACAAAGTGGGTCACTCCCATAGGCAGTGCCCCTGGGCCTCACGTAATAAGCCAGGGGGCTCAACCAGGAGTATACCATTAATAGGGTGTGGGAAATAGGGCTATGTAATGTAGGCAATGTGCAAAGGGTGTAGTGAATGAGAGTGATGTGGTAGTGACAGCATTTGTTCATGTGTGCAAGGTAATTACTGAGTTCTGTTCCATGCAACTGTTGTGCTTAAGAACTGCTGTGCTATGTTCCCTTGCATACTGTGTACTTGCCTTACTGCTCCAGCGAAGGTTTTGTGCTCTGTATCACTTCTGCCTTGGGCTCATTTCTATGGAGTGCACATTATTTGTTACTTATAAAATGGGTTGGCTAAAACAGTCAATCAGAGATCAAGCTCACCATGCATGAAATGTGTTCCATGCATGTGTAAAAAAAGGTCAGACAAACAGAACTGCATTTCCAATACATATCAGGATCATCAGAATGTTGGCATTTAAAATGCCACCATCTGCTATTCCCTCGCTAATGCTTTGGTTAAGAGTCGTATTTTAGTTCACAACACAAAGCCTGCCTTTGTGGAAACATTACCATTATCGCGTTTGAGGAAACGTTAAAATAAGAAAGTCCTTTGCTTTGGGTCGCCCCTGTTCTACTATCCCATTTCACGTTATCCCCCTACAGTCCCAGAGAAAAACCACTGTCCCGGTCACCCACATGAGCTGCACTGTACCTGATGCAAGAGAAGTGGCTCCCAATTGCTTGTTACTTCCTGCCTTCCCCCAGGAACCGTCACTGTAATGGTGGTAAGAGAAAGGCTCAGTCAACAAGGGAGGGGGAGCAACTGTATGAGGCCAGCACAAAGAAACAACTGCTGGGGGGAGGCACATGGACTCAGGATAGCATACTCCAGTTGGATTCAGCAGGCATGTAAAAAAAAAAGAAAGATGCTTCAGCACTTGTTTGCAGCATGGACTGTACACACTACAATTATAGCAAACTGGAGTCACATAGGTGCAAATGAGCTCAAATACACTTCAGCACTTGTCTGCAGCACAGACTGCAATGTACACATAACAACCTGGAGTCACATAAATGCAAATGAGCTCATGAATAGTAACTCAGTGTCTGTGGAAGTACTATTTTATCATACATTAGCATCTTTATATCTTTTTTTCTATATACAAGCAAGATTTTCTAACTGTAAAAATTTAAATAAATATAGGTGCCCATTTTATAAGTGCAATAAGACACTCCAGGTGTGTGCATGGAACATATTTTACCACACCCAGAGGTTAAAGGCCCTCGGCCTTTACGCCCCTGGCCGTGCAGTAAAATATGTTCCATGCACACCCTGTTATGTCTTATTGCTTACTTATGTCTTGGTGCCCCCTTCCCCACTATGCAGCATCTCTAACAGGGTGGTATGGGGGGTGTAGCCCCCTTCATGGTAGGTGTCCCTATGCAGCACTTTCTGAGAAACTAAAGGGGGTGAAGTAACTGGTTTGTGTTCTGCTGACAGGTGTTTGATTCCCGTGATTTTTGCACTCTGCATCTGATGGCTGAAGTCTTTGTGGCACTGTTCACATTTGCTGCTTTCCCTGCAGCACAGTTGGCCACATTTTCTTCACCCTATTGTAGGTGACCGTCAACCAAGAAGGGACAGCTGCAAGGTTCTGTTCAGGCCTCTGCCTGCTGTTTTGCTGAAAAGACTTCAGCTACAGCTCCTCAAAACACAGATGCTGCCCAAAGGGGCAATGGCAATTTACCCCAACCAGTACCCCAAATGGATGCCAATGATCTACCAGTCACAGACACTGAGGCAGACTTATCTTCTAGGACAGACACCATTACTAGAGATTGAAGGCCTTCACCTAGATTAAAGCACTACTAATATTCAGAATAAAGAAGTGGCAGTTGCAGGGTAGAGATGCCTCCATCTCTGAAATCTGATGTCATGGAATTGGTTACATCAAGTTCAATCCCAGTACCTGATAAGCATCAGGTACTGACCTCCAATAGAAGGAGAGATACTGAAGGAGAAGAGGAGAGCTCAGAAGTCTCCTCTATTGCATCCAAAATTAGAAACTAATCACCAGAGGGTGATGACCAAGGGTCAAGGTCCTTGGTTGCCAAAAAAACCATAGATGGACTAGAGCCAAGAAAGAGCTGAATCTAATGACATCCCTTCTATGTAATATATGTTTCTATGTACTCCTTTTCAGATAACATAGTGGAAAATTAAAAAATAATTACAAGATAATTATTTGAGAAGGTGACGTGAATTTCAAAGGACAGGCAGGTTTGTTCCTCCTAATATTGCAACATTGAGAATATGGAGTATTATTTGATAATTATCATATTGTTATATTATTTGTTATTAAATGAGAATTTACTTTTATATTCTATTATAGCCTTATAATCCGAAGAAGAAACAGGATAATTTCAAAACATCATTTTGTGGAACTCACTATGAGAGCTATATGATTTGAAACTGGTATATTTGGGATTTCTGCTTTGAAGTATAAAGTAAAAACTTATGGAATTTGAAAATATTGGTTTGAGTGTTTTTACTTTTTTGAATATAGCATCCCTCCTATGTAAACCATTATGTGTTATGGGCCCACAGTTTCCCCAGTCACCTTAAATGTAAACAGCATTAAAGACATACAGAAAGATGCTGACTACCATGTTCTTGTTAGCCATACTCCTTGATAATATTTATTCAAGACTCACGTCTTAAGCCTTTACACGAAATGTCAGCTCCTAAGCATTTGTGGAACAATGGGCAGTGGCAGAGGAATAGCTGGTGCAGCCGGTGCAGTGGCACAGGGGCCCGACACACTTAGGGGCCCATTTGTAAAAATCAAGGTTTTCTCAATCGCTAACTTGACTTGTCTGTGTAGGCTGTCTGACAGCCCCAGCTGACTCACTGACAGAGCTGTCAGTCACAGCCTGTCGTGTCAGGTGCCACTACTACTCCTGTACTGCAGAGGGCAGCACTGACAGAGTTGCGGGTCGGGAGGGAGTCGGGAGCGCATTGCGCAGGCAGGCAAGGCAGTGCTGCTGCCTGAAATAATGGGGAGGTTCTGTTGGAAGATGTTCGTGTACTACTGTGTGGGTGCACTCTTCTTCTCGGGGTTTACTGCCAACTTAAGCTTCTAGGGGTTCATCGTCTCAGCTGGCCAAGGAAGGGATTTTACAAGGTAGGAGCTGCTGCATTATAATTAGCAGGGGCAATATCAGGCTTTTTTATAGCAGCAGTAACAGGATATGAATGGTTCTGGACTAGATGGCTGCAGCAGGTCCAAGTCCATGAGTGAAGCAAAAGCTGGAAACCATGTGAAGCATCCAGGCGCAGGCTTGTTGTGGAGATGCTCAAACTCAAGTCCTTTGATTTATGTACTGGATAGTAGTGCCTGCTGCTGGGTAACCTTGTTTCCTGATGACTTTGTTTCACTTGACTTTTAGGAGCGGTCATGGACTCTGCAAGTCTGGGAATCATTGGCCGGGCAAAAAAGAGATTTAATACTGAAAACCATGAAGTCATTTTTCCCAAATTTCTGCCTAGAGAAAGAGTAGCAGTTGGGTCTGCAAGTTCTCTGTACGACACGGGGGGTTATTTTGGTAAAAAAATGTTAATTAAACTATTCATATTCAGCAGTGTGATTTCCTGTGATTTGCTTTGTGATCCTGTCCTGCAAATGATACCAATTATTAAGCAAAGAGCACCCAGCGCTAGGAAAGGGAGACATTTATGGGGAGAACATATCGCCTTTCATTCAGGATTGTACATGCCAGGGGTCTAGGGACACTGCTGCTATGCCCATTGCCTCGCAGCCTCCCTAGTCCCTCTGTCCTCAGGGCCCCCCCCAAATGTGAATGTGTGTGCTGTGGGGGCCTGGGATTTTGGAAATGGGAATCAATCACCTCGGGCTGCCTACAAGACACAGTGAGCAGGCACACAACAGGGCACTACGTCAGCATGATGGGGTCCTTTAAACAAATAAAAAAAAATTGGGGGCACCGGCCGGGGTTGAGGTGTCGTGATGGGGGTGGGGGCCCAAAATTACAACCTGCACTGGGGCACATCTTTCTCTTCCTCCGCCACTGACAATGGGCCATCTTACTGGTCACATGGCAGAGATACCTGTGATGGTGTTGGCATCCTACTGAAAGACTCCACATTTAAAGTTAAACAAATGGTGGAAATTGAGCCATGAAGCCCTTTTACTAGATGTGGAGCAACATGAGAGACACTTTTGCCTTGTTAAATATATTCACCCCTCAAACTAAAGCTGTTAGAGCTGCTTTATTTCAAGCAATTTGCCCCTTTCTCCACACAAATAGAATGGTGATCCTGGATGATTTTAATTGTGGTTTGTTCCTGGAGGGCAGGGGAGGAAAAACAAAAAAACTGTATAGTGACTCAGCTTTTCTTAAAGAAATTATTCATACGGCTGGCTTATGGGGCGGTTTTGCCAATAGATCCAACCATGTTTATGAAAGGTCAAAAGGTTCCAAATCTAGTCAGGCCTTACTGCACTCAAGGAATGGACAGAGTGCACTTACCGATGGGCCACCAGCCCAGTCAATACAAACATACAATTTCAGTTGTGGCAAGTGCTACTTCAGTTTCACAGAAAACACATTACGCTTGTTGACTACAGTGATTACTGCCGATTTTATTACAAACTTTACAGCAGTTCACTAAACATGCTCAATTCCACTGGGATATACAACAAAATCACACTAGCCCCTGCACTTCAGCTCTTAGCCTTCCTTAGGGGGTGTCTAAGGAAGGCTAGGAGCTGAAGCGCAGGGGCTAGCATGATTTTGTTGTACATCACAGTGAGATTGGGCATGTTTAGTGAACTGCTGTAAAGTTTGTAATAAAATCAGCAGTAATCGCTGTAGTCACGAGCGTGATGTGTTTTCTGTGAAGCTGAAGTAGTGCTTGCCACAACTGAAATTTTATGAAAGGTCAGCTGTGAATTAGAATGGATTTCTTGTTTTTATCTCCAACTTTGACAGTAAACACAGCAAGGACCATTGCTGCCAAAACTTCAGACCATGTAGTAGTTCTTTGTCATTGCAACACTGGGATACCTACCATTCCCGAGGAATTCATCCTGGACGCTAAGTAGTACATTGATAGAATAGGAAGTGGTATGGCAGATATGGGTAGAACTATTTAAGGCTAGTTGTTCAGTTTTAGTAGCTTATGATAGCATTGTAGACTGATGGGAGGATTCTAACCGAGATTCTATTTCCCTTTTTAAAAAAAAAAATTAGCATTCAATTTACTAATAGGAGATATATGCACCACTTAAGCTCAGATCTCGGCTCCATAGATTGACCACAGAAGAAAGGGATCTGGGGATTATCATTTCAGATGACCTAAAGGCATCTAAGCAGAGTACAAAGGCTGCAGGAAGGGCCAGTGGCATACTGGGGTGCATAGGCAGAGGTATGACTAGCAGAAGGTGGGAGATTTTGATGCCATTGTGTAAAACACTGGTAAGGCCTCACCTGGAATACTTTGTGTAGTTCTGGAGGCCACAGCTTTGTAAGAACATAGATAGAGTGGAGAAGGTCCAGAGAAGGGCAACTAAGATGGTACAGGGCTTGCACCAGAAAACATATGAGGAGAGATTAAAGGACCTCAATATGTACTCGCTGGAGCAGAGGAGGGATTGGAGGAACATGATAGAAACATTCAAATACCTTAAGGGCATAAACAATGTGCAGGGGGAGACATTCAATTCAATTCAATTGAATCTTTATTTTTAAAAGGCACCTTTCCATAGATCGAGATGCCAGTACATGGTTAAAATCCAATCAAGACACAACACAGTAAAACACAATAACTAACAAGCATTTGTCAATGCCGAATGTTGTCTTGCTGCCATTGGCAGTGCAGGAGTTAGAGAGATGCAGCATAGGAGTGGCAGTCAAGTATTGAACTGATGCCAAACCACCCCCACCCAGCAGAGAGTGAGAGGCATTAGGGTGTCCCTGTGGGTGTTTGTTAGTGCAGTGCGGGAAAACATGCTGGGCAGGATGTGAAAAATGACAGCTGCACAGTTCATAAGGAGGTGTAATAAAATGCCAGTGCTGAAAATGTGGCATACAACTATATGGAATTTGCTGATTTGCAAGGGTGCGTGGGAAATATGCAAGGCACGCTAGCAGCACTGCCAGTTTATGGGCGTTTGGCACCAAATTTTCAACATAGGCATTTTAGCACCTCTGCTCATGTACAGTGTCACTGTCATTTCCTCAAAGTGTCCCAAGAAGTGATTTCACACAGCGACCATGCTATTCTGCTCCAGAAGTGCTTAAACACATTTTGGGCAGGATATGTGAAGTGACGGCTGTACTGTTCATCAAGAGGTGTGGAAAAATGGCAATGGTGAAAATCCAGAGTGAAAATATCACAAAAGCACAACGGTACGAGCATGTGTGCAATCTGCCAATGCATGCTCGTAACAGTCATTTTATGGAGTATCAGCTCCAAAATTTCAACATAGGCATTCTAGGAGCTCTGCTCATGAACTGTGTCACTGTCATTTTCATAAACTGGCCCAAACACTGGTTTCCCACAGCGACTGAGCAATTGTGCGCTGGAAGTGCGGAAACACATTTCGAACAGGATGTGGAAAATGACAGCTGTACTGTTCACAAGGAGGTGCACAAAAATGCCAATGCTGAAAATCCGGCGTTAAAATATTGCGAATGTAAGTTACAAACCTGGTAGCAACTTCGCCAATGCTGCGCTCAGTAAAACAGGCATTTGCTGGATTTTTCCACCAAATTTGGAACATAGGCTTTTTGAGAGGCCACCTCATGAACACTGGCACTGACATTTCGCTTATGGGTCCCGAAGGTGATTTCACACTGTGACTGTGAAATCACCTTTCGAGGCTGATTAACGCCATGACAGTGATAGAATTCATGAGGAGGGGCCCCAAAAACCCCATGTTGAAAATTTGGTGCCAAAATTCCAAGAAGTGCCTGAGATATGCAGCAAAGTTGAAAAAACCCTATTCATTGCATTATACAGCTCACGGCATTTCCTCAGTTCGGCGGTCGGTTTGAAGAGTGCAGGCGTGTTCCAAATCTACGAAGATCATCGGCGCTGGAGTCTAGATGGTATATATGCAGGGTCGAGGAGGCAGGGTGCACAGTGGGTGGAGTGCGGATGGGGGAGGGGCATCTAGACTATGAGGGATGGTTTCGTTTTGCAGGAAAAAAATAAAGGAAAACCATCGCAGGGACAGTTTCGTCTTACAGGGCATTTGCTACGCTGGGGTGGGCTCCCAGCATGCCACCTAAGTGGGTTTTGGGGGGTGTCAGTAGCCAATGGGGATTGGGCACCCTGAGGCACACAAAGAAAGGGGGGGGAGCATGAGCCATGGGGATTGGGCACCCCTTGGCATTCAACAGTTGGGGTGATGCCGATGGGGGAGGCCCCTCCGTCGGTGGGCAAAAAGACAGCGGGGGGGCCGCGAGCTGAGGATTAGCACCCCCTCAGCATTCAACATTGGGGGTATGCCCGGCGGGGTGGGCTCCCCATCGGCACACCTGAAACACAGGGAGTTGCGACAGGAAGTTGGGCACCCCGATGACAGCAGCGTGGGCGGCTGCCCACTCGTTGACCATGGTCATAATGGCGGTGAGCACGGCAAGCAAAGGACCGCTGCATATGACGAGCTTTGCTCGGATTGCAGCAGACCTTTGCTTTGATGTGCTCGCCCAATTATGAATGCATGTTATGGCGGTGGCATGCAGGCTGATTGGGAATAAGGACACACTATTGATGCATGCCCTGCATTCGCTTAACAGCAGCCATGCCCCCAAGACCCGCACTAGGGCAAGATGTTGCTTGCGCATGCGCACAAGCCAACATAAAAATGACTCATAAAGTTCAAGGCAATAAACAGCTTTCATAAAATTAATATGTTCATAAGTAAAATCCAAGACTAAGTGGGATCTGGGAACACCAGGCTAAATAAATACATTTTGAATTCTGTTTTGAAACTCTGGATGGTCAGGCACTCTTGAACCTGATGAGGTAGAGAATTCCACAGGGTAGGGGCCACAAATGCAAAAGACTGGGCCCCAGATGTTTTCAGTCAAACCCAGGATCTCTAGCAATCCCTCATCAGTGGAGCGGAGTGGGCCGAGGGTGTGATAGGGTCAAAGGGGATCTTGCAAGTAGCAGGGTCCCTGCCCATGTAGGGCTTTAAAGGTCAGAAAACCAACTTTGAAGGTAATCCACCACTGTACTGGCAGCCAGTACAGTCCACGGAGCACAGGTGTAATATGACTAGCCCTAGAGGTGCCAGTCAATAACATGGCAGCTGCATTCTGCACCAGCTGCAGACGGCAGATGTCAACCCCTGGTAGCCTTAGGTAAAGGGCATTGCAGTAGTCAAGGCGAGAGGTCACAAAGGTGTGGACCAATGCTGGAAGATCACTGGGAGGAACCAGGTGTTTCACCCAGGCGATATTCCTCAGATGGTAAAATGAGGACTTGACCAAGGTTGACACCTCTGACTTAAAGGTCAAGCCATTGTCAAAAATAATACCCAGATTCCACACCCAGTCTGAGATAGTCAACTGAACACCCCCGAGCCAAAGCCCAGAGGGTTGTCCAGATGACAAACCCACCTCCCGACAACCCAGGTCCACAACCACCACCTCAGTCTTAGCTGGGTTCAACCATAGCCAGCTGGCACTCATCCAGTCCCGGATCTCAGAGAGGCAGTTGTTCATAGACTGAGAGGATACCATCCTGTTTGGGCACAAAGGACATATACAGCTGAGTATCATCTGCATAGCAGTGAAAACTCAAGCTGTATTGCCTAATAATGTCTCCCAGTGGCAGCATATACACTGAGAATAACATGGGTGACAATATGGAGCCTGTGGAACCCCACAGGAGAGGGAGAGAGGGAGAGAGGGACTGAGAAATAAATCCCAGATACCACTCTCTGAGTTCTACTCTTGAGGAATGATCAAAACCATCTGAGGACCATCCCAGACAGTCCACAGATAAACCACAAGTGCTCCAATAGCACACCATGGTCCACAGTGTCAAATGCTGCCGAGAGATCAAGGACGACTCAGATGGAATGAGTCCTCTGATCTCTCTCGCTATAAGGAGACCATTCAGCACCAGAACCAGGGCGTCTTGGTACTATGCCTCTTCCTGAAACCAGACTGGAGAAAGTTATAGACATTGTGGATGGACAAATAATCATCCAGTTGCAGTGCGACCACTTTTTCTATAACCTTACCCACAAAGGGCAGGTTAGAGACCGGTCGGTAGTTGGCCAGACCATCTGGGTCAAGGGAGGGCTTTTTAAGGAGGGGCCAAACAACCACCTCCTTTAGGGGGTCCAGGAAGACCCCCCTCTCCAATTATCTCCAGACTATCTTGGCCAGGAATGGGCTGATTTCCCCAATGCAACCAACAAGGAGGCGTGTTGGGCCCGGAGACAGACTACAGCGGATTGGCAGCAAAGTCTGGATGATTCATATGATGTCACTGACTTCCAGCTGGACTAAAGTCAGGCCAAGCAGACTGTGCACTCAAAAACTCCTGCCGACTTCTGCAACACCCAATAGAGGGTGCTAAACAGATCCCAGACCTGATGGTGGCAACCTTATCTACGAAGAACCGAGCAAACTCATCACACCTCTCTTGTGAAAAAGCTCGACCAGACTGAAGACTGATTGGATTGCACAATCTGTCAACAGTCTGGCAGAGCTGAGAAGGTCGGTTCTGTGAAGTGGCAATCTCTGTGGACAGGAACTCTGCCTTCTTACTGATTGATAGATTGTATAATGGTCCATCAATCCAAGTCTGTCACCCTTCAGGCCTGATTTCTGCCAATGCCTCTCTAACCTTCATCCCACTCTCCTCAACTCCTTCAAGGTCCCAACAAACCATGGGGACCTTGGGCGAAGAGTGAGGGAGCAAACATGAGCAGGAGCAATAGAATCCAGGGCTTCCATCACCGCCTTGTTATAGGCAAGTACTAGATTACCTGGATCCATGAATTCATTTGGTATACCTGATGGGTCCAGCACCATCATTGGGCCTTCTGGGGTCACACCCCTCAAAGGGACCATCTCCATAGGAGCAGGCCTATTTGGGGGGGGGGGGATGAGGCCACAAAACTGAAGCCTATGGGACTGGCAGTATAGCCTAAAGGTTAGAGGAACGAGGTGTGAACAGGCTAGATACATCCAGCAGACCAGACCTGAGTTTGATTCTCACAACCTCCACTTGCATACTGTGTGACTCTGAGCAAGTCACTTAACCATGCAGTGCTCCCAGGTCACCCCTGAAAACAGGCACTTGTGCCTAGTGGGCCTTATCCGGTTACCAAAGACTAAAATAAAATAAAATATGGTGTGATGGTCAGACCATCCGACTGGTTCCACCACCACATCGGATGCCTCCATCCCCAGGAGGAATATCAGGCCCAATGAGTGACCATGAATGTGGGTCACAGAGGTAACAACCTGTGTAAGGCCCAACAAAGTCATCAGTTGGAGGAAATTTTGTCCAAATGGCGAGAGTTCATCATTGACCCAGGCATTGAAATCCCACAGAATTAATCATCTAGGGGACCCCAACATCACCTCGGTGAAGTCCAAATTTTCCTGCAGAAATACTTTCCCATCACTGGGTGGATGGTAAATGAGAAGTATCCTGCACACTATACCCATGCCCATGATACACTCAAAGGAGCGGACGGTCCCCACTAGAACATCCACAAGGCCCAGTTCCAATCTAAAATAAATGGCTACACCCTCACTCCTACGATCCATCCTCGGGCGGTGTATCACCAAGTGCCTGGCCAGAATAGCTGAAGCCAAAACTGCTCCAGTATTCTCATCCAACCAGGTCTCGGTGATGCAAGACAGGTCAGAAGAAGCAACAAGATCCGCTATCATGGCGGTCTTGTTCTCAATGGACCTGGCATTGCATTACACCGCCTGAGTAGGATGGGCAACTGAAGAATGCCGCGCTACTTGCCTGCATAAAGCAGAGCCCTTGGGTATGGGAACCAGGCAGGAAGGACCCCTCTCCTGGACCCATTTCACCCCAGGGCATCTCCTTGTCCCCACCACCCCGATCCACCCACCCTTCTCCATTCCCCTGCCAGGCCCAGCCCCCCCACCTGTCCTCCACTTCCTAGCTATCCCCAGCGCACAACATATACTGCGTGCTTCTGGGGACAGCAGGGGACAGTCAAAGGGGCAGAAGTCCCTAAGCTTGGAGGGGGAATAGTGCCTAACTGTCTTTGTCCCATCCCAGTACATTTCCAACAGCTAACAGCACAACAGCACATTTTCCAATACAGGAGGAGTACAATAATGAGGGAGCTTGATATGCAATTGGAGGGTGGCAGGTTGAGGGGATATGTAAGGATGTTTTTCTTTACGGAGAGGGTGGTGGACCCATAGAATGGTCTGCCACAGGAAGTGGTGGGAACAAGCACAGTGGAGGGATTTGAACATGCCTGGGACAGGCATAAGGGAACCCCAGAGTGGGAGGGAGTACTGAAAAGCTGTTGTCCAGATAGAGTCAGAGGCCACAATCAAGTGTAAGGCTTATGGGCAGACTAGATGGGCTTGGCAGTCCTTATCTGCTGACAATTTCTATGTTTCTATGTTTCTATTTCACACGTGCATGAGAATGTTGGAGATGTTTCTGAACAAATTAACATAATTCAGGAAGAAATTTGTAATGTTTAATACACAAGTGCTATTTCTTTGGCAAAAAGAAATGAAGTTCAATATGGAAGGGAAGTCTCAACCTCCAGACATGTTCACTGGGTGCCAGGATCAAGTACAGAAGAGGCATATATCTATCCTGTCCAGAGCAAAGGATGGTCAGAGAGTGAACTCCTTAGATAGTGTTATGGGGTAATAAACACATTATAGGCACTTTTGGTACAGAAACAGATGTAGTGAGGGACCCAGATGTTCTAGGAACTTTAGCTGCTGCAGATATATGAAAACATATCAGACATCCTATAAAAGTGCCAGAAGTAGTGCAGGCTGTTAAGTCCCTGGGAAACAGTGCTTCCCCTGGGACAGACTGGGACAGATCATGGTCTCTCTTCATAATGTTACATTTTTGGATCATATTTCGCGCCTATCCTGCAGGTGGCTTATGATGAGATTTTAGCTACAGGGTTTCTTCTAGCCTCCATGAAGGAAGCACTAATGACTCAGCTGATATCAGAAACTGGAGAGCACTGATTTTTTTGAATTCAGATCTAAAATCCTTGTCTAAAATTTTGGCACACTGCTTGTCCGAAGCTGCGGTAGTAGTCCTTGTTGATGTTTAAACTTGTGCCATCAAGCACAGAAATATTACTGATAACTTAATTATGCTGAGAGAGCTTTGGAAAAGAGGGCAGAAAGGTCTGGTGCAGGGATCTTTGTTTTCTATAGATTAAGAGAAAGCACTTCATAAGGTTCCACATTCTTTTGCGGGTACTGTAGCATTACAACATGGTATACCTCGGCAGTTTGCAAAATGGTTGATGATTTTATGCACAGGGGTAGTTGTGGTCATGGAAACATAGAAACATAGACTTTGACGGCAGATAAGGACCGCTTGGCCCATCTAGTCTGCCCATTTCCCTACCTACAGGATAGGCAGCAGATCCTAGTTAACCAACAGCCTATTTCTTCCTACCCCCCACAAGAATTGCCTTATGTCTGTCTCATGCATTCTGGAATTCTCCCACAGTTTTAGACCCCACAACCTCCTCCGGAAGGCTGTTCCATGCATCCACTACCCTCTCTGTGAAATAATACTTCCTCACATTGCCCCTGAACCGCCCCATCTTTAAATTGTGTCCCCTTGTTCTTGCACGTCTCTTTTTCTGAAAGATGCTACCCTCTTGGACTTTGTTGATTCCACTGAGGTACTTAAAAGTTTCTATCATGTCCCCCCTCTCCCTTCTTTCCTCAAGGGTATACATATTAAGCTCCTTTAGTCTCTCCTCATACGGCTTCTCTTGCAGACCCTGCACCATTTTAGTTGCCCTCCTCTGGACTTCCTCTATCCTGTCTATGTCCTTGCAGGAGATGGGGTCTCCAGAACTGGACACAGTACTCCAGATGGGATCTCACCAGCTGTCTGTACAGAGGAATAACAACTTCCTGTTTTCTGCTGCTGATGCCTCTCCCTGTGAATCCCAGTATACCCCCAGCCCTCCCTACTGCCTTCTCACATTGCTTGCTAACCTTAAGGTCATCTGATATGATTACCCCCAGGTCCCTTTCCTTTTTTGTTGTTGTTACTACCTCCCCCCATTGTGTATTCTTCCCCTGGGTTCTTGTTTCCCAGGTGCATTATTTTGCACTTCTTTACATTGAATCCTAGCTGCCATACTTCTGACCATTCCTCCAACCTTGCCAAGTCCCTTCTCATCCTTTCCACACCTCCTTGTGTATCAACCCTGTTGCAGATCTTTGTGTCATCTGCAAAGAGGCATACTTTTCCTTCCAGTCCCTCAGCAATGTCACTTATGAAGACATTAAAAAGGACTGGACCCAATACTGAACCCTGCAGTACCCCACTAGTAACCCCTCTTTCTTCAGAGTGGACTCCATTTACAATTACCTTCTGTGTCCTGTTGTCCAGCCAATGTTTTACCCAGGCTACCACCCTGAGACCCACTCCCAGGCTGGTTAATTTGACTATTAATCTTTTGTGTGGGACTGTGTCAAATGCTTTGCTAAAGTCTAGGTAGACCATGTCCACAGCCCCTTCCTGGTCTACTACTTTGGTCACCCAGTCAAATAAATCTATTAGATTCATCTGACATGACCGTCCCACTGTGAACCCATGCTGTCTTGGGTCCTGTGCCCCACTGGCCTCTAGGTACTCAACTATTCTTTCCTTCTGAAGTGACTCCATCACTTTCCCTACCACAGAGGTCAGACTGACAGGTTTGTAGTTTTCTGCCTCTGTCTTGGTCCCACTTTTGTGAAGGGGAATCACATCTGCCTTCCTTCACTCCTCGGGTACCACACCATCCTCCCATGATTTATTAAAAAGAGTTGCCAGTGGTTTCACTAGTTCCCCCCCCTTAATTCTTTTAGAATTCTGGGGTGAATTCCATCAGGCCCCATTGCTTTGTCCACCTTCAGTTTTAGGAGTTCTTGCAGAATCCTTTCTTCTGTGAAAGGACTGGGATCGACCCCCTATCAAGAGTGCTTCTGTTAATTGGATTAGGCACTTCCCTTCTCTTTGTGAATACTAAGCAGAAATATTCATTTAGTATCCCTGCTTTTTCACTGTCCCCTCTGCACCCACCATTCATTCTATTCAGCCTCACTATCCCTCCCTTTGTCTTTCTCGCTCGCTGATGTACCTGTAAAGGTTTTATCCCCTTCTTAACTGAGTTGGCTATCTTTTCCTCAGTTTGGGCCTTTACTATTCTGACTTCCCTCCCTGCTTTCTTCTGCTGTAACTGGTACAGCTCTCTGTCCTGCTTTGTCTGTGTTTCCTTATACTTCCGGAATGCTATCTTTTTCTTCCTGACTTTCACAGCCACCTCTTTTGAGAACCATAGTGGCTTTTTCTTTCATTTTGATTTGTTTATTTGCTTCACACAAAGGCTTGTTGCCTCTGTGATGGCAGTCTTGATTATTCCCCATTGTTGCTCCACACCACCTTCTAGCCTGTTTGCTAGTGCTTTTCTGAGGCACTCTCCAATATCTCAATTATAGGCTCTCCCATATCTCAATTATAGGCTGGGTCTTGCTGTACCAGTTAAGAGAGGGATTAGGCGAGGGTGCCCATTAAGACCCCTACTCTTTACCCTAGACCCGTTAATTTGAATGTGGTAGCAAACTTTAGATATCAAAGGAATACAGTTATCTTTAGACCTCCTGGAAAATAAGGCCCTTGCCTATGCAGATGACTTGTGTATTATTATCAGGGACACAGCATCGTGAGAAAAGGTTCACAAACTTTTAGAACAGTTTTTGATCTTAGCTGGGGCCAAAGTAAACTATAGTAAAAGTGCAGGTATAGTGATTGGGCGGGTCTACAGATTATCAGCTTGGGGAACCCATGGCAGGGATTAGTTTCAGATACAGTTCTAAAAATTTTAGGAATTAATGTTTGGACCAGGAGATATGATTTTAGATAATTGGAGTGATAATGATAATATTTTAAAAGCTGAAAGAACATTTCTACTTGGAGGAATAGATCTGTATCCAAATGGAAGAGAGTCTGTTTACTCAAAACGTTGTTTTCGTATTTTCTTTGTTAGTATTGATCCCCCTCCCATCTTTAGAAACTAAGCTGTGGAGTGTGTTTTTTCAGGGGGTGTGGGGGAGTCACCTCAATCTGGTCAAAAGGGATATCACTACAGATGGGCAAAGTTGACAAACTTCACTCTGTGAAATATTTTGCATATTGTGCACAATATGTGAAGTGCAATACGCAAAATTTGCCAATTCACTGAGGCTGGATGGAATGCGAAGTGTGGAATTTTGTGGGTGAAATTCCACACTTCCCACACAAATTTTGGCCACAGTATAAAAAGTGCATAAATCCCTGATGTCTAGTTGTCACCCTCGCCGATCGCTGCCACAGTTTGTGTCATTAAAACAATCACCCCCCACCCAATCACAGACCAGTCGGCCACATGTAAAAAAAAATATATATATATTGTTTTTAAATGATATCCCCCATTGCCTGGTGTCTAGTGGACCCTCCACTCCCGCCGATTGCGGGACACAGTTTGTGTCATTTAAAACAATCATCTCCTGCCAGCCCAGTGGCGAAGAGGGTTGAGGTACTGGATGCCACACTTCATGTCATGCTGGTGATCTGGGCTCAGGACTGACCTTGGGCCATCGGGGTGCCGGTGTGGGGGGCCAAAGGAGGATCGAGCATGCTGATGGGTAGCTCTTCCCTCCTGAAGGTGGCGGGGGTGGGTTGGCACCACCTGTAGTTCCGCTCCCGCTGGGTGGAGGTCAGGTGGGTAGCGTAGGCAGGGTGGCAAAAAGTTAACAGGAGGTGGAAGGGGCTGAGCTAGCATCATGGAGTGCATGCATGCGTGTCTCCATACGCTCCCATAGCCATGTACCAGAGCCTCAGAGGGGGCAAGGTGAGAAAACCTGCACAGAATACCTCCTGTATGTGTCCCCATCGACAAGTTGGTGGGAGAAGGTGACGGGGACCAAACAGTTTAATAAAAAAAACAATCATCCCCCACCCCTACCCCACCCCGCAATTGCTGGCCAGTTACAACATGTAAAAATAATAAATATTTTCTTAATTAAACCCCTGATCCCCTGGTGTCTAGTGGACCTTCCCCTGCCAATTGGAGGACACAGTTTGTGTCATTTAAAACAATCACATCCCAATCACACACACACACACACACACACACACACACACACACACACAGATTGCCGGCCAGTCTGCCATATGTAAAAATATAAGTTTTTTTTATTAAATCACCCATTCCCTGGTGTCTAGTGGAACCCACACCCTCCCCACCTTGTCCAGAAAAGTGCCACATGACCCCACTCCACCCCAGTCCACCCCTCCCATGGGCCAACAGCACAACCATCCACTCACCTCTGTCATAGTTCAACTGAGTCTTAATGAATGAGCATGTGCTTGTACAAGCAAACGCTCATTCATTAAGAGCTCAGTTGGGCTGCTGGCCATGGAGGTGAGTGGAGCGTGGTGCTGGTGGCCCACTCAGGGTGGACTTGGGGGGAGCTGGATGGTGTTACTGTGGCACTGATCTGGAAGTGGTGGGGTGTGCTGGGGGTTCACTTGACACTAGTGAATGGGGGATTTTTAAAAAAATATTATTTTTACATGTGGTCAACTGGCTGGCGAACAGTGGGAGGATGTGGGGGGGTGATTGTTTTAAATATTACAAACTGTGTTGGTAGTCAGTTGGGGGGGTCCGCTAGACACCAGGGAATGGGGGATTTCATTTATAAAAAAAGATACATAATTTTACATGTGATCAACTGGCTGGCAATCAGCTGGAGGGTGGGGTGATTATTTTAAATGATACAAACTGTGTCTAGTGATCAGCGGGGGCAGACCACTAGGCACCAGGGATAGATCAGGGGTAGTGCTGGGGGATTCCCCATTTGTTACCTCTACTTGCTTTGGATTTTTTAAGTGCAATTTGCACTTAAAAACCCCAAAAGCAAGGCGAAGACACAAATGACGAATTTCAAGTAATTTTTAAAAAATTATGCAACACTCTCTGTGGGGCGAATTTGGTGACTTTGCCAAATATTTGCCCATGGATTAAAACTGTGCTGCATCTCTAGATATCACTTATAGGGATTATAATGAAGGTAGAATTCAAATGGTTAATCCTTTGGTATTTTTTGTAACTATGTTTTTATGCTATAGTCTGGTACCAGTTTTGTGAGATCAGGGTAAGCCTTGGGTCCCTCAACTGGCAGACTGGTTGAATCCCTGGTATTTAGGGTGGCAGCTTGGAAACTGGGTCAGCAGGCCACAAGAGCACATACAAATAATCTCTAAGTATACTTTTTTAGCTTTGCTGAAACTTCAATCCTGGAAAATAACTCCCGCTAACTTAATATTTTTTTTCTAGAAAACAATTGAACAATCACACTGTGATTGAATGCTTCTTTCAACCTCTGGAGCTTAAATATTCCTAGCTTGACCAATAGACCAAAAAAATAAATTAATAGCAGTAGAGCAATTACTAGACCCGAGACTACCACGGCAAATGTGGGACATCAGCTGGTCATGCATTCATGGACAAATGGCAGCTTGAGACTCATTTAAGCACAAGCACAATAAAATTGAGGACAGAAACTGTCCCAGAAAAGGATGTCAGGACATTTTGGAGACTCGGTTCATGTCTTATTGGAGTGCCCTTTGGTCCTTATTAAGCAAAAATGGGTTAAACTGTTAAAACTTGATTACCAAACTGTTGTTCTGGGTATATACTATGGTTCTAGGGATAGGTTTCATAAGTTAACACTGCAGGTCTTCTTTTCTTGTTGCCAATTCTATATGTGGCAAGCTAGATGTGTGTTACGGTTACAGCAGAAAGATTGTCCTCCCACAGCTGTTATTAGTATGGTGACTAAGGCATTACAAAGTGATTTCTTTCTGAGAAACAACAATGTTTGCCCTAATTATTTCTAGACTTATGGAAAGGTATGACCTGGATAAAATATTAATAGATTTCTAGCTTTGTTTCAGACTGTAACTGCTATGGCATAAGTGACATGAATTGTTCTTTGCTTTTTGTTTCTTTTTTGTTTGTTTGTTTTGTTTTGATTATGGGATTATGTATATGAACATAGTTATATTAGTTTGCAGAAGAATTTTGGAATGTAGTAAGAGGTTGCACTGTAGGTTTGTATGATGTTTCTCTTTTAATAAAAATTCCCCTACACTTCCTGCAGGGGTCTTCGCTGCTTCCTCTCAGGGAGGAAGAGAGATGTCTGCTGGTTACCAGGAAACTACCATGTTACCCCAGGTGGAGGATATAGCTTCCTTCCCTACTCAGAATTCTGAGGAAGCCCATGTTGTGCCTATTGCTGGTTCAGGGACAGTGGTAATAAATGTAGGAACTAAGACTCAAACGGCAGAAGATACAGATCAGAGGAAGTGTACTGCCAATTGACTTGCATACCATGTAATTTAATAATCATTTAATAGTGCCAGTCAGGAAATGGATGGTGTTATAGTAGTAAAGGCATACACTAAGAGATGTTGCATAGTAGTATGCAATTGTGTGCTTCTTGCATGTGTTTCTTTGTGGCACCAGTGATGTCAATCCAGTATGAGGCACCAGGCAATGAGGAGCATTCAAAGCAAAGTGTGTAACAGTAGACGGACGGGTGGCCAGTCTGGCTGCTGGGGGTGAGATGTGTTTCATGATTAAATTCTGGAACATACAAGGCAACAATACAGGGGGATACCAAGGAAGAAAACAAATGTTGTCATTGAACCAGGCAAGTGGGTTTCTATAAACATCAGGACATTGCCACTAGACCACCTGATATGATTGTACAGTACTGCATTCAGGTTTGGAAAGCCATTTAAATCAAAGTATGATTTCTGCAGTTTTAAGCTGATAAAACCATAGCTTAACATGTGTACTGATCAAAACAATACTTATGTTAAGTCATGACTTTGAACATTTTTGTAAAACAATGCAAAGGGAATGTAAATGAAGACAACTGATAAGTACTAGAGTCAACATAGTCCTCTGCCACTCGCTCCAGCATCACTACATTGCAAGTCTGGTGGCCATTTCAGGCAGTACACAGAGTGGTTTTTTTTAAAGGGAAGGCTGATGTTTGCATTTTTTAAATGCTATGAAATTGCATTTATGTTAATTATATAAATATAGTTTAAGCATCAATGTAAACAGCAGCCTTCCCTTTACCTGTCTATGAAGTCACATTTCCTAATAGTGTCTTTTGAATTTAGGTTGTTTAGTTGTCCTTTAATTTATTGTTCCTTTATGGGATCCTGGACATCTTGGGACTATAGCACTTTGTGTGTAATAATCCCCTGTTTTAAATGGTGCATCTGACACTCCAGATGCATATTTCTGTTCCAACAGAAACTTGTTCCCTTACACCTATAGGTGGCACAGGTCATTCAGGAACTTCATTCAGTGTATGACACAGAAATGAAACATCTGCTAAAGTCAAAGTGCAGTGCCCTTTACAAGAATTTTGAGTGGATTTCAGACAATATTTACTGTATTTTCTCTATTTGTTTCTTTTAGGTGATGATTTAGAAGGAATTCACAAGAGGAGTGGATTGTCGAATGCAGAAATCTTTCTCCATTTCTGAAACTAGTTTTTAGTGATTGATTGGTAGGTTTGCTATGATTTCACATGGTTTATTGCTTTTACTTAAATACAGTACATCTTTTATCAATGAAACACCCTTTACTCTTTTTCAAGAAGTGTCATGGGACCTTTAATTTCCACCTGAACTTCCACCAGAACAGGCAGATGGGAGCTTAGTTTAACATCTTATCCAGGAGATGACTCCTCAGGAGGGCAGCATCCCCCTCACGCTGCACTACAGTGTCAGTTTTGAGATTTTACCTAAGTTTCTGCTGTGGGGCTACACCCCACAACTTCTGATCTTCTAGCACCAGAGACAAATCTGCAACTTGCCCTGCCACTGACACTGCATTGATTCAAGTTCTAAACTGAGAGTCTTTCCTACCTGACCCTCTACTAATAGTAACGGGACAGTTGAGATGCCAAACAGTAGCGGAGGGTTTGCATGCCAAATTGGGAGTCATCCTTGCCTGACTCCTTACTAAGGGTAACTGGGGGCAGTTGAGATGTCAGATACCAGTGGAGAATCTGAGTGCTAAACTGACAACCATCCCTGCCTGACACCCTACTCATGGTAACAGGAGGCTGGGGCATTGAGATTTCAGATAATAGTAGAGGATCAAAGCGCTAAACTGAGAACCATCCCTGCCTGACTCCCTACCAATGGTAAAGGGAAGGGGGCACTTGAGATGTCAGATGCATTTAGTTAAGCTACAGTTAGTGCCTCCCCTCCTGAAGGTTTTAGGTCAGTTGAAGTAGTTAATTACAGATTTAATAGTAGTGACAAAGGATTTTAGACTTAGCTCCCTTTTGTAGCCACCTGAGTAGGTGTCATTCCATGTGATTCTTACCATCTTGCTGCCTCTTCTCTGCATCCGTGGTGCTGGTCAGTGGGCAGGGCTCCACTTCAGAGTCTATCTGGATCCAAGTGCTAAACTGAGAGCCAACCCTGCCCGATTCCCTACTAATGGTAAAGGGGTAGTTGAGATTTCCAGTACTAGTGAAGGATCCATCCATGTAATTAACTGAGAGCCATCTCTGCCTGACTCAAAACTTATGGTAATGGGGCAGTTGAGATGTCAATGATTAGTGGAGGATTTGAGTGCTAAACTGAGAGTCACCCCTTCCTGACACTCTACTAAGGATAATAGGGCAGTTGAGATGTCAGATACCATTGGAGAATCCAAGTGTTTGACTGGGAGCCTTAACCACCTGACTTCATACCAATGGTAATAAGGGGCAGTTAAGATGTCAAATAGTAGAGTTGGAATCAAGTGTTAAAATGAAAGCCATCCTTGCCTGACTCCCTACAAATGGTAAGAGGAGGGGTTGTTGAGATGTGACGGCAGAAAGTTGCTTCATTTTCACAGAAAGCTATGATCATCTGTGTCTTTATTCCATATGAATGCAGGGGTATAGCTAGAAATTTCTGTTTTGTACACACACTCTGCAGCTGCTTCCCCCTATGAAAGAAATGTACACATTCTCTCAAAGTACTGCCCCCCCATTTTAAAACAAATGAAGTTATCACACAATGTCTAAACAAGTTGTACATATACAGTATATATCTGTACTAAACAATAGAAGTTTAAACCAATGCAGACACCAAGTGGCCTACACTAACTCAAACACACCCACTTATACTGATAGTGGTAACACAAAGGCATATGGTTGGGACAGGCACTTAACAAAAAAATAAACTGTACACAAATGTGTACAGTGAGAATGCCAGCCTACACCCATGCATGAATGAATTGGTGTGCCACTGCCACATGAACAAATACTTTTTACTAAGAGTTGTACACTGCGATTACTGTCATGAGTTGAAAAATATTGTAACCCCTGATACTTTATGTTATGTATAAAGAGGTCATAAATCATGGATATAATAAAAATCCAACCACATGATTGAAGGAGTCAAACCATACAATGACCATACACAGCTATCATTGGATACTGTCTGTTTCATCTGCCTCCTCTGGATGGAGCACCTTGAATTGTTGTAACAATATAGTTCACCTAAAGAAGATCTAGCTTACCGTGCATTAATGATCACGACATAATTACAGCATGTTGTATGGGTATACATAAATTAAAAACAAACTTCTTTAATATGGTAAATGACACCAGCTACATTCAAAAAAGTTAAATGCTATGACTTCATCATCCTAGTGGGCTGTCTTAATATTGTAAATATTTATTTATTTATATAGTTTATGTTAACCGGGTAGGTGCGCTAGCCATAGAGATAACTTTTTTCAGGCACAAACCGGGAGGTTACAAGGTAAACATTACAGGTATGACAAACAACAGGTTACATCAGGATTCAGAAAACAAGGTGTTGTGCATTGGTTGTACAGCATAATACAAAATACAAGGTGTTGAGAGTAGGGGACAGAGCAATATTTCCAGTCATAGCATCAGGACAAAGCAATTTGGCAAGTGAGCAAAGCAATAAAGTTCAAATGACTTGCTGGGAAACCCCAGAATCATTAAGCAAAAATTCAGAAAATAAATCGATATAACAGGTATAACCCTGAAAAAGATATTTCAGACACATCTAAAAAAATACAGGACAATAACTGATAAGTGCAAGAGGGCTATGAAGCAGGGGGTAGGAAAGTTGAGACAGCTGTGGTTCATGAAAATGCTAGGTTCAGAGATAAGGTCAGGCAGGGGGATAAGAGCTGGCATTGAGAGAGAGGGGATAAATGAAGCAGGGGACAAGGCAGGAAATGGTTATATCGCAGGGGGTCTATTGGCAGAAGCTGGTTAAGAGTTTTGAGACAGGAAAGAGAAAGAAGTACTAAGGAGGTTTAAAGCAGGTGCATTGGCTGGTTGAGATAATATGTCTGCGGAATGCTTTTTTAAAGGTGTGTGTGGGTGCTAGACGGACATCTAGTGGGAGCGAGTTCCATTGCTGAGGGGCGTGGTGGGCAAAAGCTCTAGAGCCTGTGGTCGTGTTGCATTTTGGGATGTATAAAAGGGATTTATCTGCCGAGCACAGGCCATAACAGGAGGTCTGGGGAGTGAGCAGCTCAGCCAGAGTTAACGGAGTTCAAGACCTCAGAATGCTATCGACAGTGGAGCCAAGGGAGTAAAGTCTGATAGCCAGTTTAGATCTGAGTAGAGGAGGCAATGGTGTTTCAGCTTGTGGGAGGATGAGGTAAACAGCCAAATTTTGTTATAGGTAATGTCCCATCTATGGAGATTTGATTTAGGTAGGGAAGCATACATTGCTGCTTCATAGGTCAGGGTAGGTAGAAGTATGCCCTGGGCTATAGCCACTCTCACTCTAGCGGTTAGTGCATAGCTAGTCTGGCATGTTATTCCTAGCATAGAGTTTACAGACTTGCATGTGTTTTGTATGTGAAGTTCAAAGTTTAAAGATTGTTCCAAAGTTACCCCTAGATATTTAAACGAGGTCACTAAGCCAATTTGTGAGCCATCTAAGCAGGAGACCCTGAAGTTATCTTGTCATGTTTTGAGTTTAGAGAAGGTACCAAATAGCATGGACACTGGTTTTGGCTTTGTTAAGTACAAGTTTGTAGTCTTGGAGCCAGACTTGTGTGTGTTGGAAGTCAGAAGGGAGCCATAGGTTGATGTCAGATACGTTTTTAGCACTGGCATATAGGACTATGTCATCAGCATAGAGTAGAGAGGAGGTGATGGAGAGATTTGAGGTGCTGCTATTGATAAATATAGAAAAAAGAAGTGACTCAAGGATGGAGCCTTGGGGTACTCCAATATTCGCTGGCTCATGGTCAGAATAGATAGAACTGAACTTGATGATTTGGACCCTGTTTGACAAGTAACTGCTGAACCAGCTGACAACGTTTGGTGCAAAGCACATACCTGTAGATTGTAGGGTGTCAAGAAGAAACGAGTGGTTTATCATGTCAAAGGTCTTTGTCATATCTATGAAAACCACCCCTGTTTGAAGACCTGAGTCCATAGCAGTGAGGATGTTAGTGGTAAACTTAAATAGGGCAGTTGAGGTGCTGTGACCTTTGCAAAAATCATACTGGGCAGTTGTTAGGAGGTCATTCTTAAGGAGGAATTCAATGGTTTGTGTGGCAAATAGTTTTTCTAATGTTTTGCTTAGCACTGACAGGATGGCTATGGGCCTGTAGTTAGAGGGGTCTTTGGGGTCACCTTTCTTAAAGATGGGGGGTGACTCTTGCTATTTTCCAGCTGTCAGGGACACTACTTTGACACAGGGAGAGAGTGAAGATTCTGGCCAGAGGAGTGTAAATGAGTGGGGCAGAAATTTTTAGCAGCCTGGGCTCAATGTCATCAGAGCCTGTGGCTGTGCTGTCCGAGATCATGCTAAGACATTTTGTGACCACCCTTCAAGTAATGGCCTTAAAGTGAAAGGAGGGGACCACAGGTTCTCGGTGGGAAGGTGCTGAGGGACCCAGTTGCTGAGAAGCAGGGGAGGAGGATGTATATTTGGTTAGGTCTGTGAATTGATTATTAAAGAAGTTTGCTATGGTCTGGGGGTTGTTGCAGTGGGTTCCATTAAGGACCATGTCATTTGGAGTAGAGGATTGAATGGATCCCAGAAAGATTTTAATGTGGGACCAGAACTTTTTGGGATCTTCTGATGCTTTGGGTAATAGATTTTTACAGTTGGAGCTTTTAACTGTCCTTATGTCCTTTTTGCAAGTATTCCTATGCATGCTATAGGTGTTATAGTCCCCCTGTAGACCAGAGAATTTAAAATGACTCCAACATGCATCTTTCTCTTTTATTTTAGCCAGTAGGCCCTTTTTTAGCCATCTGGTAGGTTTCCCTTTAACTCGGTGTGTTATTCGAGGGGAGTGAAGATCCTGCATGGCTATGAAATTTGTAATGAAGATGTTAAGAGCAGACTGCACATCTTGAGCATTATAAAGACTGGACCAGTCAATATTTTCCATGTTGCGGAGAAAGCTTTTAGGATTCAGGTTGACGTAGTTTAGAAAGGTGATGAAGTGTGGTTTTGTGGGGGGGAGGGGGTCCAGACCCCAGGTGCAAAAGATAGGGTGGTGGTCAATAACAGCATCAGCAAGTGTGCCAGCAGAAATTATATGCTCGGTGCAGTTTCCTAGCACCCAGTCGATTAGGGTGCTGGAATTGGAGCAAAATGCAATCCTAGTGGGTTCGGTAACCATCTGATGCAGGTTATGACTCTGAATTTTAGAAAATGAGGTGGCCTGGCATTTCCCTAGCCAATTAATGTTTATATCATCTAATATGAACACTTAATTTTTGCCAGAGAGTAGGGACGTCTGGTTTAGAAGCTCATCTAGGCCAGTGTTTGCGGGGGTTGTATGCACATATGCTATGCAACTTTTTTGCCCCAAGGGTTAGGAGAATGTGTAATGACTCACAGTGAGTCAGGGGATCAGAATTTAGGGCAGAGAGAGATGTAGGTCTTCCTTGAAATAGATGGCTACACCACCCCCCTTTCTGTGGATGGTCTGTACTTCCAGAGGAGGTTATAGAAGGGTATTGAACATTGTGTGTCAGGGATACAGGATTTTAGCCATGTTTCTGTCAGGCATAATATATCCGACTTGTAGAGGGAGATCCTAGCTTTGAGTTCAGCAAAGTTGTACTCGAGACTTCTGATATTGTGATGGGTGATAAGGAGACCTTTTGCATTGTTTATTAGCACATCCGAGTGAGAGAGATGGCAGTCAAGGCCAGGATTTGTTTCAGTATCACTGGATGGCAGGATAGCCAGTAGCAGCAAGTACCAGATCTTCTGATGGACAAAATGGGAGAGAAATAATTGGCAGAGGAAGTATTTCTTAGAATTGCATATGGTGAGCATACACTTATTTATTAGAAGAGAGGCCAAGTCATGTGGTAGGTCAGGGAGGAGGAGGAGGAGATTGGAGAAGTGGAAGTCATTTAGAGATGGCAGGGTGGCAGGGCATATCATGTTTGCATTGCTGACTCTGTTGGTAGATAAATAGATCAGGGCACAATGGCCAGGATGACTAAGTGCTGAGGGCAATCCATGGAACAGGATGCTCACTGGGCCAATTTAGGAGCCCAGGATGAGAATAGGCAGAGGTGCTCTGCTGGGAGATCATCATCTATGCAGTTGTGCAATGAGAAAGGGCTCAGTGTGGTGTGGAGTAGATGTTCCTGAGCAGATTTTTGCTGTAAGGTGTAGGTGCCTCTAGTGGTAAGAGAATATAAGGAACCAATGGAAAAGTGGGTACTTTGTCACCTGACCATATGGCATCTATATAAGAAAAGGTCCACCCAGGGTTGGTGAGGTGGAGGAGGTGGGAGCCAGCACAAAGCACCAGCGTGATCAATAGTTGATTAGCAGAACCAGCAATGTGGATCAAGGCTGTTCTCCGGCTGAGAGGGCTTGTCTTGCAGCTCTTCTAATGAGTCAGTGCGGGCAGGTATCTGAGCTTGTGATGTTTCTGGGTGAGTGCGGTCCAACATGGAAATTAGACGTGGTCCATGGTGCTCATCCAGGAGGAAGGTCTTCTGTGAAGGCGGTGTCCCAGGTCCACTGGAGTGGATGAAGTGGTGGCAGTCCAGCAGCCCAGATGGGCTCTGAAGTTAGAGGGTCTGGGGAGAGAGGGAGGGAGAGTAAGTACAGGTAGACCAGAGGAGGGTTTCAGAAAGAACAATAGATTAGGGTGGAGGCAAGTGAGAGAGGCGTATCTAATTTAGGGAACAGGGAGGGGAGAAGGGAAAAGGCAGAGGGAGAAAGTGAGATTGAGCAGACTAAACTTACTTTTAAAACTGTGCACTAAAGAGAGCAATAAAACATTTAATTATCTATGCTTTTTATGGTATTAGGTTAAAACTCTACACTTTTCTTAACAGGCTGTAAAACACTTAATGCTCTATGTTTTTTGTCGTATTAGCTTAAAACCACGCTTTTCTTAACAGGCTGTAAAACACTTAATGCTGTTCACTTTTTGTGGTATTAGCTTCAATGCTTTTCTTAACAGGCCCTGGTGAGACAAGCCTGCTAAGGTATACAGTGCAGAAATAAAAGTTTCTAGTACTCAAAATGCTAAAATCTTTAAAATGAGATCTAAAACTTTACAGCTTTGAAACAGAGGCTGAGCGGCATTAAGGAAGGAACAGACAGAGTCAGGGATAGAAGCTGTAAGTAGCTTCAGGCACCAGCCAATCTCATAAGGAGCTCTGGAGGCTTTGACTAATCAGCAGTCAGGTGCCAGCAGTTCAAAGTCCTTGTATGGCTTGAATGGCAGCTTGGCACCAAGACGTACCTGGGGATCAACGCTTGATCAACTGAACCAGTGTTGTGGCTCAAGGCTGTTCTCTGGCTAAGAGGGCTTGTCTAGTGGCTCTTCTAGTCAGTCAGTGTGAGCAGGCTTCTGAGCTTGCAGCTTTTCTGGGTGAGCACAGTCCGACTTGGAAATCAGGCATGGCCCGTGGCACTCATCCTGAAGGAAGATCTTCTTTGAAGGCAGTGTCCCATTTCCACTGGAGCGGACGAGGCAGCTGCAGTCCAGCAGCCCAGATGGGCTCTGAAGTTAGAGGGTCTGGGGAGAGGAGAGGAGGGGGGGGAGATTAAGTACAGGTAGTCTAGGAGAGGGTTTCAGAAAGAACAATAGATTAAGGTGGAGGCAAGTGAGAGAGGCATATCTAATTTAGGGACATGGAGGAGAGAAGGGAAAAGGTGCAGGCGTCAAGACAGACTGAGCAGATAAAACTTAGTTTTAAAATTGTGCACCAAAGAGAGCTGTAAAACGCTTAATGCTCTATGCTTTTTGTGATATTAGCTTAAAACTATGCTTTTCTTAACAGGCTGTAAAACACTTAATGCTATACGCTTTTTGTGGTATTAGTTTAAAACTCTACGCTTTTTTTAACAGGCCCTGGTAGGACAAATCTGCAACACAGTAGACACTCCTGGGTGGAAGGGGTGGACAGGATGAGCAGTTACCTGAGAAAACTAGAGGAGAGGTAAAGGTTATGGTAGCCTGGTTTCAATGCAAACAAAGTGCAATTAATTCACTTGGTGCACAGAAACCCGGGGGGGGGGATACAAAATGTATGTGGTGGTACGGACGACCACCAAACAGGAAAGAGACCTGGTGGTAATCATATCAGATGACCTAAACTTGGCCAGGAAGTGTGAAAAAGCAGTTGAGAAGGCTAGTGGAATGCTGGAGTGCACAGGGATGGGTATCACAAGCAGAATGAGGGAAGTGGTGTTTCCCTTGCATAGATCACTGGTAAAATCCAGCCTAGAATACTGTGTCTAATTTTGAAGACCACACCTTCAGAAGGATATAGACAGATTGAAGACAGTGGAGGACAAGTGGCATATTGCAGGGTCTGCATCAGAAGGCCTATGAGGAGCGACTTAAGGACCTGAATCTGCATACTCTGCAAGAGACGAGGGGGAGGAGGGCTATAACAGAGACCTTTAAATACCTCACATGGGTACATAAGGAACAAGAAGGAAGTGTTCTTCAGGGAAAAAGTGCTCAAAAACAAGGGGACATGAGATGAAGCTGGGGGGGGGAATTCAGGAGAAATGTGAGGTAGTACTTCTTCACAGAAAGAATGGTTGATTCCTTAGAACAGCCTTCCAGTGGAGGAGGTGGAGGTGAAAACAGTGGTGGGGTTCAAGAATGCATGGGATAGGCACAAGAGAATCTTAAGGGAAAGGAAGGAGGGAGGAATAACGAACCATAGATCAAGAAGAATCTGTGGTGGTACTGTAGGCAGGGAAAAATGGGTGGACTAGGTTGGCCAAATGGTTGTTATCTACTGGCAAATTCTGCATTTCTGTGATTCTATGTTAAGTTGGTGCAGTTTGGAAAAAGATAGTTTCTATGTCCATTAATAGCCATCACATATATTATGACCATTTTCTCATGACTTAATCTTTTGCTGATGGGCTGCCTGTCTACAATAGTGGACAGGAGAGGGGTCTTCAAACCAGGACCTTCAACACATGGTTGAAAGAATGCTGCAGAGGGGTTTGGCTACACTGGGGACAGGGACCCACCTAGATGGATAAGGGCCTATACAAGGTTGATGGCCTGCATCCATCTAGGAGGGGAACCACAGTGCTTGGTGGGCAGTTTAAATGTTACTTTTTTGAACATTAAAACAAGCCGAGGGGGTTGCAGAAGGACTCAGGTTTCAGAAACTGCCCCCACACAGGCATAAATAGAGAGTAGGGAGAACCAGGGGTGAGAGGAATCCCACAGAGTGCAAATTAATAAAGTAAGCAGGATGGTACAAATAAAGGGAGATGGGAACAAGGCCAATAAAAAAAGAGAGGTAAGGAGGGAGGGCAAAAAGGAAAGAAGGGGGGAGGTAACAAGCAGAATGGTAACAAATTCTGGAAGGCCATGTGTGTGAATGCTAGAAGTTTAGGAAATAAGTTTCTGGACCTAGAGGCCATCAAGACAGAGGCCAACCTGGATACTGTAGCCATTACTGAGACATGGTGCACAGAAAACTATGATTAGAACATGGCCGTACCAGCCTATGCTCTGTTCAGGAAGGACAGGGTGGGAAAGAAAGGAGGGGGCCTGTTGTTTTATGTTAGGGAATCCACAAAAGCAATAGAGATACAGGGAATACCAGGGGGTTACTATAGATCACTCTGGAGACAGAAGACAGAGCCACTACTTGCGCCGGCATGCTCTACAACATCCACCACAGGAGTAGGAGTTAGCTAAAGTACTGGTGGAAGCCATTGGTAAGAATGCAGAAAAGGAGGAGGTGCTTCTGGTGGTGGACTTCCATATGCTAGATGTAAATTGAAGCTTCCCAGCTGTGGCTTCAGTTAGAAGCAGGGACATCCTGGACTTCCTGCAGGGGCATTCCTCAGGCAACTAGTCAGTGAAACCACTTGTGATGGGGCAATACTAGACCTGGTACTCACTAACAGGGACAGTGTTGCAGACGTCAAGGTGGGAGGCCTCTTGGGGACCAGTGATCACTGTACAGTGTGGTTCAATATAAGGATGGCTGTGGAATAGAACCACAGAAGGGCAAGGGTCCTGGATTTCAGGAGGACACCTTTTATAAAGGTGGGTGAATGCCTCAGGGATGACCTGGCAGAGGGAATGACCTGGGTGAGGTAGAAGAAGAGTTGAAGCAAGTTAAAAAGGGCAAACCTCTACATCCAGCAAGTGAGCAAAAGCAAGAGGAAAAAGAGACTGCTGTGGTTCTCGAAAGAGGTGGCTGAAAAAGTAAAGACAAAAAGGGTGGCATACAGAATGTACAAGGAGATGCAGAGGGAGTAGGATAGAGAGGTGCATTAGGAGAAACAGAGAAACGCTGGGAAAGCAATAAAAAGAGCAAAGGCATAAACTGAAGAGAGTAACAAAAGAGACTAGATATTTTTTAAAGCAGCAGTATAATGTTAGTCACCATATAGTTTTCTTTTCAGCAATAATGTCTTTCTAGCAAAAAACATCAATATAGCCATTTTTCTTTCATTTCTTAATTTAGATATGGGGTTTTGAAGTTTTTAAAGTTCCCATTCCTATGCTATGCCCACCATGAAAAAAATAAATATCTTGGCACACAGCTGTGCTGTTTCCCATCAAAACATGTGGTAACACCATCCTAATACATCTGAATCTCATATGAATATTTAACAGGTAACCCAAGGGAAAGATTTTCATAAATCATGAGAGGCAGCCATCTTTAATGATGTGAGTCATTAATTACAACATTAGCCATAAAAATATCTGAGAAAACTAAAAATGCACAAAGGATGAATCTATACATGTCACAAATACATTTCTGCTACAAAAACTGCATGATGAAATTTTTTGCAGATGAACAATTTCTGCTGCTTTAAATGTAATTGAAAAGAGGAAGACTAGGGTAGGGACTGTAAGATTAAAATGGGAAGGGGGGAGTTGTGCAGAGGAGGACCAGAACAAGGCAGACAAGCTGAACAAATACTTTTGTTCATTGCTTACAAAGGAAGGAGAAGGGGAGGGGGTCAAAAAAAAGGCAACAAGACCTTTGAAGGGAGGGAGGTGGAAACTAGTAATTTTTTTGAGGACAGTCCTGAAGAGTCTAAATAATCTGAATATACACAAAGCAATATGGCCAGATGGGGTGCATCCAAGGTTATTAAGAAAACTCAGAAAGGTACTGGCTGCACCTCTAATAGTCCTATTTAACAGCTCATGGGAAACAAGAGTGGATCAGAAGGACTGGAGGAGGGCAGATGTAGTCCCACTTTACAAAAGTGGTAGCAGCAAGGAGTCTGGCAATTATAGGCCAGTCAGCCAGCCATTGGTGGTGGGAAAATTAATGGAGTCACTGCTGAAGGAAAGCATTGTGGAATATCTTGAATCCAATCAGTTACAAGACCTGAGGCAGCATGGACTCACAGGGAGATGTCATGTCAAATGAATCAGATAGATTTTTTTGACTGGGTGACCAAGGTATTAGATCAGGGTGGAGCACTGGGTGTAGCCTATCTAGATTTCAGGAAGACTTTCAATACCGTTCCACACAGGAGAACAGTAAGAGGGACGGGTAGCTTAGGAGTGGGATACATGATAGTATATTGGGTGATAAATTGCTCAAGCCATAGATGACAGATGGTGGTGGTAAACAGTGTTCACTCTGAGGCATGGAGGGTGACTTGCAGGATTTCTCAAGGATCAGTGCTGGGACCGGTCCTCTTTAATGGCTTTATAAGTGACATTGCAGAGGAGCTGGAAGGGAAGGTCTGCCTCTTTGTGGATGACACCAAAATCTGCAATAGGGTGGGTACTCCATGAGGGTGAAAAGGATGAGCAGAGACCTGAGAAAACTAGATGATTGACCAAGGCTATGGCAGCTGGTTTTCAATGCAAAAAAGTGCATAATAATCCACCTGAGGCACTGAAACCCAGAGGCAGAATACAAGATGGATGAAGTGATATTGATGACTACCAAGCAAGAAAGAGACAAGGGTAATCATATCTGGTGACCTAAATGTGGCCAACCAATGTGACAAGGCAGTTGAAAGGCCTAGTGGGATGGTGGGATGTATAGGGAGGGTTATCACCAGCAGAATGAGGGAGGTGATATTGATCTGTATAGTGTGCTGGTAAGAGCACATGTAGAGTACTGTGTCCACCTCCGGAGACCACATCTGCAAAATGACAAAATCAGAGTGGAGGCAGTCCAGGGGAAGGCAACTAACATGGTGCAGGGTCTATATCAACAGTTTTACAGGGATATATTAAATTACCTCAGTATGTATACCCTGGAAGAGAGAAGAAAGAGGGTGGCTATGATAGAGACCTACAAATACCTCACTGTGCAAATAAGGTACAGAAGGGAAGTGTTTTTCAGAAAAAAAATGTGTTCATGAACAAGGGAACATGTTATGAAGCTGGAGGGTAGTAGATTCTGGAGAGATGTGAGGAAGTACTTCTTCACAGAAAGAGTGATGTATTCCTAGAACAGCCTTGTAGCAGTGGTGGTGGTGGTGGCAAAAACAGTGGTGAGGTTCAAGAATGCGTTCCTTACAGGAATAATTATAATAATTTTTTTCATTTTTCATTGCTGTGCATATAAAACTACTCATGTTATATGCGTGCTGCAAGCATGATTTAAATGTTAAATTGGAACAAACTGCATGCATGTAGCAAGCTAGTGTGGAAAGCATGCTTTTTAATGTTAAATTGAAACAGACTGCATGCATGCCACATGCATGCAAAAAGCAAGTGGTCACTGATAACTACACACATAAAAGTTAAGTGACTTGCTCAGGATCACACCATATACAAGTGGGAGTTGATGAAATTCAACCCTAGTTCTTTAGGTCTCCAAGTCTCCTGGTTTACAGTTCAGAGTATTTAACCACTAACTAGTCTGCCTGCAAACATATGGCTCACTTGTACTTCAGAAATATCTGCACACATCTGCATGGATTACATCTGCATGCTTATAGCCACTGTTATACTTTTTAGTTTTCTTGTCCCCCATCATCTCAGCTGCACAGCTGAACTGTAACACACATACCAATGGAAACACATGTGATTCTTCCCACCCCCATTACACACACTTACCCACAAAACTACTTAATTACTTCTGTCTGGCCTGTATGCCTACTATTTCCTCCCCATAGTTTTGAATGCTTCCATGCAAATAGATTTTAAGGGACAAACACAAAAGTAGCAATAACTCGACACCCACCCACATGGCCAGTCCCCCCCCATGCACACTCTCTATAGCGGGGTGTGGCATACTGCTGCAGACAACCCACCAAGTATATATATAAGCTGAGAATTTCTTACCTGAGTACTAATGAGACAGAGGCAGGAGTCTTTAAGAGATGATATCCATGGGCCAGAGTGCTGGTATATACTATCTTGAAATGAATGGAGTTCTTTTTTTATTACTATTTTATACATTATGATGGTGAGTTGGAGAATAATGAAGGCCACTCTTCTACTAACAAGGCCCTTAGTTGAGCGGAGGCCTTCAATAATCTCCAACTCTCCATCAATAATGCATAAAATAGTAATAAAAAATACCCCCATTCATTTCAATGGTTCACACCCCTGCAGTCTCCCTTGCCTCATGTCATAATGTGGCTGAGCATGGGGATGTGGAGGTTAGCTTCACTGGGGGGGGTCACAAGCCTGACTATAGTGGAGCTCCAAAAGTCTGTGCATACCATACTGCTCAACTGTCCCTGAATGCAAAGGACAGCCCTCATTTCACCCCTGAAAACTGCTCTGCTCCTCATCCATCCCTCATGAAAAACATACTGGTCACACAGAGGATGTCCTGTAAATTTAGATTTTATGTCAGGGGTGTCATTTCATATTTTAGAAGGGGGGAGCCAACAACCAGTGGAGGCCAGGTGCAAGTTAGCCAATAGGTGGTAAGATCTAGAATGTCTAGAACATCTCTAAAAGGTAAAACGTATTTGTTGTGACTGAAAGTGATATGCAAATCAGGAAAATTCAAATTTAGAAGATTCATCTGTCTATCTCCTGGAACATTGTATCAGATTTGGGCTTGAACCCACCTAGTAACTAACCAATGTGTTTCCTGGTGGAAGTTCTGATGCCCCCCGACCAAAAAAAATAACCTTTGTCATGATTTACAACAATACATTCAATACCCATCCCATGTGGGTCGTGAAGCCACCCAAAGGTGCAAAAAATGTGAAAAACACATCAATATTACAGACCTTCCTCCTTCCCCAAGCTCCCTGTAAAACAAATGTTTACTTTTACTTACTTGACCATCTGGCCAGAATCTGCAGCCTGGTCCAGTGTTCCACCAGCCCAGTTGTCAGTTTGCTTCTCCTCCATCCTTCTGCCAGAAGCTGGATACTAGAACCGACCATCTCAGGTCCAAAATGTGGTCTGCGACCAAGTCACGTCACCAACCAAACCCATCAAACCTGTGTGGCTTGGTTCTTGCATGGCTGCTGCTGTGGCTGCTACTGCACTGCAGTGATAAAGGCCCATGAAGGTCACCCACACCACTGCTATCACTGCTGTGAGGCCTAGCTTGCTGCCCTGGGGGGTCTGTGCTTTTTTTTTGTGATGCAAGCCTAGTAGAGCAAATAGGTAGCCTAATCTCAAGTTAGCGTCTAGCTCACCCCCTGCCCCTTCAGCCACCAGGGGAGATGTAGACTCATTAAGAGAAGACCAACAAAAATATACTGCCACAACACTGCTGATGAGAGTTCAGTGCTCACTCACTCATCTAGCCTGTAGCATGCAGCATGTCTACTTTGTGGTGGGAAAAACAGTGTCACACTCATATAACTCATGTGCTCTTGCTTGGCTGGAGAGCATTCATGTCACATGTGATGGCACCACTGCTAATAGGTGGAGAGAGTGGAGAACACAATACAGACACAGTCCAGTCAGGAGTGCACCTGCAGCATGAGCACACGCAGGCCGGGGGGGCACTTACTGTGGAAAAGATTAAATCCAAATTTAATGACATTATTGCCACATGTAAGAACAAACTAGGCACAAATGCAGGGGTTGGGGGCAACTTCCCCCAGTGCCCTACCTAAATGGCACCCCTGCTTCATGGTAGAAATTCATTCTCAGGTGCTAATATCAGTACAAGTAAATACAATGGTCTCCACTGTGTTCTGAGGTACTGTATCTCCATGTTTCAGGATGTGTGCTGATCATCATGATGGTTAGTGCCCCTCATTGTCCCTCATTTTGAGTGTCCATGTCCCTCATTTCAGTGACAAAATGTGAGATATGGTGCATGCTTTCAAGACCTTATTCAGCACAAACAGTACTGAGCATGGCCATAGTGTATATGCTCCATACAGAATGACGAAAGGAAAGTAAGTGAGTCAAAACAGTCATGGAGAAATACGTTTGTAGCACTAAATATACTGTACATAAGGGGATTTGCATGGTCCAAAACAAAAAGGTCAGGCTTCACAAAACAGAGGCCCCTCTTTGCACATCCAGAATGGAGGATGTAGGCTGACAATATCCGGTACCGGGTCAATACTGCACATGTAAGACAGAGCAGTATTAATTGCACTGTACAGTGATCTCAAGGGTTTGCAGCAACAGGGGTAGAACAGTGGAAGGGGAATACTGCTACCCCATCATTGCATATTGAAAGGGAGAGTGCACAAGTTGCTGCATGCTGGGTGCCTGGATGAGCTGCTGCAATGGAAGAGTGGCTACAGCACCAGCACATGGCACAGTCAGGAGAATTGGCACCCTGGTTCGGCCCCCTCAATCTCCTTTGCTACAACTTTTTACAGTTATTTAAAAAAACCTTCCCCCTCCCGAGCTTCTCCCCATCCCTGAGGTCCCCTCACTGGAGTTAGTTGTTTAAGTTCCGGGGGTGTGGGGGTGAAGCCCTCTATGCGGGGGTGCTGGGGGCAAAGCCCCTGCAAGAAAACATAAAGATTAATTGTTTTCACTGGGCGCAGTGTGCAAAATAGTTCGATATTTTGCCTGATTCTGGTTTTGTTAGGCACTCTTTCATGGTAGCATTTTTTGCCATGCTGTTCTGCCATGCAGCGGAATGACCCCATGCCACTATATCCTAGGCATTTAATGCAGTAAGCAAAGAATACTTTATAAATTTATGGCAATTTAATGACAAAAATCAAGAGCCATTAAACAACTTGCTGAAGGATCAGAATTAATGAGTTTACCTAATTTTAATGGAAAATCAATGAAAAAGGTTTTTAATTCTCCAATTGCTAGCAATAGTATAATAAATAGGAACTGATGTGTTTTTATGGCTGTGGGCAGAGCCTAGCTTAGCTTGAAAAGGGGTTTAAGTGGAACATATTTTTTAGTAGTTTTCAGTGTATCCTTCCATGACACTGCAAATCCTTATGGCAGTTAAAAAAATGTTCCCTTCTTTCTGTTTAGAATGATGGATACACAACTCAAAGCTGCTTTTCTCCGTGAGCAAATGTGCACACCTTTCCAAACAAATCCAAATATCTTTAAAACTATTTAAGGTGCACAAAAACAACCAGCGTGAAAGTTGTTTAGGGCAAAAAGACCTTTCACATGAGGGTAGTCATTAATCTGAAATCTTTATAGTTTGTAAAATATGGTCTTCCAAACAACCTAATTTTTTTCTCTTTCTGTGTGAACACAGTAGGAGTCATGCCAAACGCATGTAAATATCTTGGAAAGTACACAAGTTAACAATATACAAGCAACATGAAAGTTGTTCAGGATAAAATGACCTTTCAAATGAGGGTGGTCACTAATCTGAATTCATTAGATATTTTTTAACTATAGCCATCTGAAAGGTGAAAATTGTGAAGAAAAATGAAAATCCAGTTAATCAGATGGTCATAGTTTAAAAAATATAACAAGTGCAGCTAAACAAGTAGGCTCATTCGAAAGATAGTATTGTTCTGAACAACTTTCATACAAATGGGTTATGAGTAACACCTATACTTTCAGAGATATTTACATTTGTTTGGTTAACATTTATTGTATGTCTGACAGCCTGAATTCTGGAACCACTACGCTACCAGAACATATGGTTACTATTTTGTCAAGCCTAATTCAACAGCAGATGCTGAAGTTATTCTGGCAATGTAGCACATGTCAATGGAATCCTTTAGTTCTTAATATGAATGAAAAAACACTTGAAACAAAATGGTCTGCTTATTGGGGCACATTAGATCTTTTCAGGATGGGATCATGTTAAATCTTTTCAGGATAAAAGCAGCAGATTAATTTTAGTAATTATTAGCCAGCAATATCTATATGTGAAGTTGTCACTGACCAGATAGGGGAAGAAGGAAGTCAAAGAAGAAAACAATGCTCACATACATGAAGAAGACTTGACTGTCTGAGAAACTTTTAGAAGCAAATGGTTTGATATCTTTTAGGCATCTGTGCTGCACCACTGATTATTTTCTTTTATCATGTCCTCTTTGGCAACTTCTGCTATTAAAATGAATTAAATGTATAGTTTACTAAATCTTTACCTTGTGCTGACTCTTGAATGACCCCTAAATAAATTTTAAGCCATTCCCTTTATGGGTGGTCAAGATCTGTGCAAAAGACCGAGTGTTATTTTTTCATATCTTTTTTTTTACAAATTTCCAAAGCAAAAGTTTGGAGAAATAGAAAAGTATGTACAACTAATCTCCTCTCCATTTTTAACTCAGAGAGAAGTTAATATTTGCGCAAAATCAAACCCAAAGTTTATAAGTACAGTTTTTGTTCTAAAGTAATATTATTCTGAATCTTATTGGACTATTGATGAACTGAGCAAAGAAATGTTTAGATAAAACAAAATGATGACTGCAGGACTGGGAGGTCATTAAAATTGCAAAAGGTCAAATTATGAAACCTTAAATGCACTCATTAAGACCATTCTTTCTAGTGTGTAATTATAATGAATTAAAGACATTTGAATATAGATCTACGATTATACAACCATTGTGATACATATTTTTAGGATCAGAGAAATGGTGCAAGGCTGCCAAAATCATGGTAATCTCACTGCTTCAAGGCTTCAGTGTGTGTGCATCAAATCAAAATGAGCCATAATTAAAGCTTCTATCTTCTTAAAACAGTTATATTTTGTTATAGTTGATTTAACCTGAAAAAACTAAATAGTAATAAGGAAGCAAAACAATCAAGATGAGATTTCAGCGTTCTCCAACCATACATTGAAGCCGAGCCATAATAAAGGCTTCCATCTTCTTCAAAGCCATTATATCTTATTTTGCTATATTTAATATTCTGTGTCGAAGTAGACACTAGAAAAAAAATTATTGGGTGTTTGGAAACAGGCAAATGCAACCAGACATGGAAGGAAGTAAAAAGAGAGTATCAGTTGAGGGTCTAGTAGCAAGTCAAGGAGCTCGCTTGACCACTCCAACAGGGGCCAACTAGCAACACTACTGAGTGCTAGTGGGCGCTGGTAGCAGATGAGGAGCTGGGCAAGTGCTGAAAGCAGTCAGTGTAGAAGGAGGAGGAGAAGGTGGATGGCAGGCTGCCTGCCATAGTCCAGCTCTTGTTTTAAATCCCTGGCAGTGCCTGACTTGCTGTAGAAATCACCTTTGCAGCAGCCCCTCCAGCTGTAGGGATTAAGGAGACTCAGTTTAGCTGTCCTGTTGTATTCAGGCAGGCTTGAGCTCCATTACAGCAACAGGTTTAACTGCAGCCCCAGATCTCCAACTCTGCTACTTGTGTAGGACTGACCACTTGAAAATGAGAGATCCTAGCTGCTTGCAAAGGAAATGGGAGGGGTAGCAGCCGATGTTCATTTGTGTGTCAGGGTAGCTGGGGGGCTGGTTGGGCTGGGAGGAGTGCCATTAAGTATAAGGATTGCATGTATCTGAACTGTTGTGGATTGCATGGGAGTAGGCAGGGGGTGCTCAGGGTGTTCAAGCACATCCCCCCCAAAAAAAATTACCTAAGAAATTTTCAACTTCTTGTATTTTATTTTCAAGTTGCCTCAGGCTCAGCTGCTACAACACTCAGTGACTCTGCAGTCTCCATAGCAGCTGGAACTAGCTGCAACACAATGTGCATGCACAGGACCATTGATGGCTTGGATGATAGAGACATCATCAACAGAGAGAGTGGGAGAAGCCTGGTGAGACAGACTAGTGAGCATGTTACTGTGCTGTGTCATCTGTACACTGCCATGCAAGTTGTGGTGTCCCATTGTGTCATGGTGGTAGAGCAGGACTATGTGCTGCTCTTCTCTAACTTCAGTTGAACTGTGGGAGAACTTGAAGTATGGTCTACCACAGAAAGAACAGATCCATCTGAGGGCTGAGCTGTGAGTAACGTGCAGTGCATCTTCTTGACTGTGCTGTGCACTGGCTGGACTGGTGGTGTGGTCCAAACAGAAGACAGGAGAGGTTGAGGAAAAATCTGCCCTGGCCTAGTGGTCTGTAGTCCTGTCTTGGGAGGAGAGTGACTGTTAAGAGTGACTGTTAGCCTTGAGGAAAGGAGGGAGAGGGGGAACATGATAGAAACGTTCAAGTACCTCAAGGGAATCAACAAAGTCCAAGAGGGTAGCATCTTTCAAAAAAAGAGGTGTGCAAGAACAAGAGGGCACAATTTGAAGATGGGGGGGCAGCTCAGAGGTAATTTAAGGAAGTATTTTTTCACAGAGAGGGTTGTGGATGCATGGAATGGCCTTCCGGAGGAGGTTGTGGAGTCAAAATCAGTGGTGGAATTCAAGCATGCATGGGACAGTCATAAGGTCATTCTAGGGGGTGGGGTAGGAAGAAGTAGGCTGCTGGTTAACTAGGATCTGCAGCTTATCCTTTAGGTAGGAAATGGGCAGACTGGGTGGGCCAAGCAGTCCTTATCTGCCATCAAATTCTATGTTTCTATGTTTCTATAAGATAAGCCAACAGAAGGATAATCAGCAGAAAAGTGGTGAGTGGAGAAAATAATAAAGACTGATTTGGGGGAGGTGACTTCTCTCATTCAGAGAGGTGGTGAGGGGTATTGGCACCATCTCCCAGGGCAACCCACTCATTACATCTCAACTCCACAGATGTTCGGCCCAATTCAGAGCTAATCATGTGGAGTGGGAATAAGTGTGGAAAGGCAGATGCCTGACTCAATATCTATTCTCTGGCTGTTGCAGAGTGCTCCCATGTGCAAAGGTGAAATGGGGTTAGGAGTACTCTCTTTATGCAGAGGTGGGATGGTGGTAGAGTAGAAGTGATGCAAATGTGTGGAGGTGTCCCCATGTGTAGGAGTGGGATGGATGGATGGGGAGCAGTGTAGTGGGATGAAGGGGTGGATTGCTATACATGTACAGAGCTGATATGAAGTGGGAGGAAAGCTCCCTATGTGTGGAGGTTGAATGGAGAGGGAGGAGTACTCCCTATGTGTGCAGGAGGTGGGATGCAGTGGGAGAAGTGCTCTCCAAGTGGGGGAAGTAAAATGTAGTGGGAAAAGCACTGGAGGGGTCAGGGGATGAGTGCTCACAATGTATGGAGGTGGGATGGAGGTGGAGCAATGATACCTATGTGTGGAGATGGAATGGAGGAAAGAGTACTTTCCATGTTCAAGTTCAAGTTTATTGTGGAGGGATAAAATTCATTGGGCAAGCTCATTTGCAAGGAGGTCCCTTGTACAAGCAAATATAAAGACAATACATGGTGTGAGATACAAAAGGTAAGGACACATAATATAAATTAAAATAAAGCCATTTTCTTTACATTAGTATATATAATATGTACAATGTTGCATTCAACAAGGATTGAGACCAAATATGATTACATAAGACACTATGTTCACCATGTGGAAGTGGGTTGGAGAAGAAGAATTGCTGCCCATATGCAAAGGAGGCAGGAGGAGGAGGAGGAGTGCTATCTATATGCATATGTGTAATGGAGGGGAAGGAGGGTTCCCCATGTGTGGAGGTGGAATGGGATGGGGCAGTCACTTAATGGCCACCATCCTAGACCCCACTTCAGCTTGTATGTGAAACATTTTGGAATGGGCACAGTTTATGATAGAGCAGATGTGCAATCCACATCTCTTCTCTGGCTGCTGTAATATATTGGGTTGATAGGTGGGGGTGTAAGAGGGGACACCAGTCACTCAGGAACACCCACTGTGTTCTACCCCCCACCCACCCAGCAGAGTGGTAACAGCTGTGGAGGGGCAGATACAAGATCCACATTTTTATATCTCAGTACCTCTGAGTGCTCTCCGTGGGTGGAGCACATTAGGTGGGAGAGCCTCTGGCTGAAGCAGAGTGTTTTGTAAGTGTAGAGGTGTGACATAGGGTGAGGAAGTGCCAGTCACCTAAAGCCTACTCCAACCTTTATGCTAGCTCTTGTGGAGCAGGGGCAGGTATGAAGGGGCTGATGTGCAACTTGCATCTCTATCCCTGGCTGCTGCAGGGTGTTACCCTTGTGTGGAGGTGGGATGGAGGATGAGGCATTATTCTCCCAGAGCCACCTGTCTGGAGCCCACCCCTGGCTCTGTCTAGGTGCTCCTTTTGTGCAGTGGTGGAATAGATGCACCAAGTTTGTTTTATACTGTGTCTCTCCTGGTCTCTCTCTCTCTCTCTCTCTCTCTCTCTGTCTTTCTCTTTCTCTCATTCTCTCTGTCTCTCTGTCTCTCTCTCTTTCTCTAACATACGCTCTCCCATGGTGAAAGGAAACTCTGCAGCACTGCTCTCTGTCCTGGTTATGGCACTCTTACTACCACTTTCTCTGCCTCTCTGTATGTGCTGTCAGCTTCCACTGAGCTTTAGAAAGACAAACAGAGAGTCAGACTGACAGCAAGGTGTCGGAAGAGTGAGAGCAAATAAAATGGATGGCAACTGAGCTCAGGCGCACATTGTACTCTACTTCTCTGTTTGTTGGGGGGGGGAAGTTGACACTGTCTCTGACTGGAACAGATTGGACCTGCACATATATGATGCACCAGAAGTGGCCCTCGCTGTTGCTGTGTCTCTCTCGGGGGGGGGAGGGGATGGAGGGGAGGAGGTAGACACTGCTAGCGGACAGGCCACCCATTTAAATGAATGTTTGTTCAGGTGCAGCTCTGGGAGCCACCAGTCTTCATGGTTGTGGTCACTACATTGCACTGCCCCCAGTTTTACATTGCCAAGGTGGTGCTACAATAGTGACAGCCTATCACCTGGTGAACACTCTCATTCCACTTACTCACCGCATCTCAGCATGTTGCTGTCAGTGTTTGGGGGCTCTGTTCCTGACACTGGTGCCACTCACCACCTCTTTCGATCCCATGCTCTCTTTCAGGCAGGGGAGTACTGCTGCCTCTCCTTTTCAGTGTCTGTCCCTGCAGCCTGTGTCTGTCTCTTCCTACCATCCAAGTTTAAGTTACAGCTCTACAGGCAATGCTGTCTCACTTTTCAGCACTCTTGCTTCTTGTATTGTGTGGTGGGAAGGGGGGCACACTAAGGCAGCATTGACACCAGCAGATCCATGGGGCGGGTCAGTGAGTACCATCACAGAGAGCAATGCTCAGGCTGGGCATTGTGGCACACATGACACACTGGAGAGAGAGGAGCTCAGGGACAAGAACACGCACTGTCATGCACAGAGACACAAACAAGTTCAACGCGGACATCTGCCTGGGGAAGGATAAATATTATTTATTTGTTCTTGGACTGTTTACTGCTTATGGCACAGAGACTGGGGGATGCAGTGTATGGCTGGGTACCCAGACAATTGCAGGATGGGTGGGGAGATGAGCAATAAGATCAGTGAGGGCATGAATGAAAGGAATGAAGCACTCTCATTCAAGCACTTAATTTCTTTCAACTAGAGAAAGGATTCCAGTTGTGAAACTGTGACTAGTGTCACAACCTAGTTGCATGCCCATTGGTCTGTCAGGGATGAGCCCACTGTATATTGTTGTGCTTGGACTCATCCCTGATACACCTGTGAAATGTCATTCTACCACAAGATGCTTCTTGCACACATGCAAGGAAACATAAAAAAATATAAAAAAGTTAGATTACTGACTGCCCTCATTTGAAAAGGATTTTTTTCCTGAACACAAAAATGTAAAATAATGCACTTGGGGTACAGAAATCCAGGGGCAGAGTACACATGGGTGGAGTGGTACTGACAACATTAAGAAAGCACACGTTAAAAAAAAAGAGCTTTTACATACAGTTGATTACTGTTTAACAATCTTTTGCATCTATGGCAGCCACTGTACATCTGATGCACACCCATAATGATGTTCCTTACTTGAAGCAAAAAGGGTGTGTGTGTGTGGGGGGGGGTGGAGGCCATAACTGACTCCTTGTTTTTGTGTTAAAGGGGTCAGTTTCTTTACAGCAAAAACAAGGGAAAGGCATCATTTCTAAAATGTGCAGACAAACATGGGGACCAATTTTTTTCCAGAGCATGCCACCACCAGCAGCTACCACTTCAAGACTGCTACTACCCCACCTAATACAATCAGGGGAAAACCAGAAGTAGTCTGCCAGCACTGAGATCAATATGGTTAAGGCGCATTTGCCACAAATTAATGCTTAGAAAAGAATGAGAAAGTGACTGTGATGGCGAGCAAGTCCCAGACCAGATCTCTGGTTTGTTAATAGACTCCTCATGAATCTGATTTGTACGACTGCATGGGACAAGCTCCACGGATGCTACACCATCATTAGATCTGTATAACAGCACTATGGAAGCATGTACAGTAACTGAATCGCAGTCTGATGTGCTGCCACAGTGCTCGGACACAGTTTCCAGTGATTCTGTTTATTTTTACTTATGGCTGACTGCGGTGCAGCAAAAGCACTGCATATTCTTTTCCACACTAATGCCACTCCTAACAGCTCCCCACAGCTGCATTGGCTCTGACCAGAGTTTGTTTTAGATGAGATTTGCACCAGATTAGTTGCTCCACACATGGCAAGTTTGCAACATGTGAACCTGATCTGATTTTAAATGATGTTCACACCAGCTTAACTGCTGCACTCATGTCAAGTGTGCAACATGCAAACCTGATGTGGTTTTTAGAAGATGTTCACACCAGCTTGCCTGTTGCACACATGTCAAGCTTGCAGCATGCAAATCTATTTGCTTTTTAGACCTGGTTTGCTTAGGTTCACTTTGTATATGTGAATCACATGCAAACGTTGCACAATTAAGCATATGGCATGCATTCTGCATGTACACAGTACACTTATATTTCTGTAAGGGATGAGAAAGCCATATGGATATCTTAGTGGAAAGGAAGGGGACGAGAGGTAGAAAGACTGGAGATCAAGTAGGGTCTGTGTTGATACTGTAGGTAGGGAAAAATAGACAGACTGAGGGTCCAATCGGTCCTTATCTGCCATCAAATTTTGTTTCTATGTTTCAAATTATGTTTCTAATAAATTGAGAGGGGAAAGAGCTCCATGGTGTAGGGTACCTTCTCATGTTTTCTTGTTTTCTCATTAAATGTGGGATTTCATGTAATCCATAGGGATCTGTTGTCCATCACTGCAGTGGAATCAAGGTACATTATTTGCAATAAACCACTGAATGGCACCAAAGATGCACAACTATTGTTTCTGAAAATAAAGTACTGGTTGTCAGCTTGTGAATCATAGGGACTGCCAACACCATGCTTTATCTTCACTGATCACATCAATTGCTATATTTACAATACCAGTTGGTATTAATTGCAACCATCATATATGGAACATTTTCTCCACTTTTGATAAACTGTTTTGCCAGTATATGCAGTACGATTGGTACTCCAAGAATTAGGAGTCTCACATTCACTTCAAGTGCCCTCCAAACTGTGTGTGACCCTTGCAGCCAAAAGTTTTGTTAATAGTGACCCTATGGAAGCTTGCAATCTGGCTGGACTTTGCTATGAAGCATGGGGAGATTAAAAAAGAAGGTGAAGACTGTGGCTGAACTGTACAATTTTACAATGACTTTGTAAATAGTGACATTGTGCTTGCGTGACCTATGGGCAGGTGACTCCTGTAGAATGAGCCAAAACATGGTGAATTGTCACCTGAACTAGCTGTGGATGTAGTTTTGGTCTCTACATGTGAGTGTGCTGAATAACCATCATTTTGCATTATGACCAGATAGCTGCCCACTGTACCCCTACCAGACTTTGAAGGGCGGATGAGGTGGAAGCAGAGAAGTTTGATGCAATCCAGCTGCACTTAGTAGTAGTAATAGTAGAAAAAAATGTTATTCATAAAAGTATATGAACAGGGATGAAAACTCCATTGAGCTTAACTCCTTTTCAAAGAGGTTCCATGATTACACTTCTCATGTTCCATATATAAATGACAAACAGGAAGATACACTTGGCTACAAAAAGTGGGTAAATTGAAGAAGAAGATGAGGACTATGGCTGAACTGTATGATTTCATAATGACTTTGTTTGTAAGTGGTGCCTTTGTGCTTAGGTGACCTATGACCTGGTGACTCTTGTAGAATGAGCCAAAACCTGGTGAAAGGTCAGCTGAATAAACCACAGATGTAGTTTCTGTCCATTCACGTGGGTGTGCTGAATAACCAGCAGCCATGTTTACACTGTGAATAGATAGCTGCCCTCTGTACCTCTACTGGATATTGATGGGGGTAAGAAGAGGTGGAAGAAGGGGGAAAAGCTCAATCTTATCCGGCTGGACTGTGCTATTAAAAATGGGTAGATTAAAGATGAAGGTGAGGACTGTGGCTGAACTGTGTGATTTCCTAATGACTTTGAGTTCAATGCACAAAGGAGCATAAAGTGTCTCCAATAGAGTCATTACATAGGCACACAGCTGTGCAGTGTGCAAGGTGACTGGTGCTTGCGCTATGCACTAATGTGCACACAAGACATGGTGGGATGGAGGTCGGGACCAAGAGATCCTGAGTACGCATTTCCATCCTTGACCCTACTATATATGGGCAACCCCCACACAGTGTAGTACATGGAAGGGAATGCTGGATAGTAGGCAGTGTGGAAGCTATGGCAGGGAATGGGAGAGAGAGGTGCAACAACAACCTGGTGCTCCACTGGGAGCTGAAGGGGCTGCACAGAGTGCTGGAGAGCAGCATGGAGGAGGCCGGTCTTGGGTTAGGTTCGGCCATGGTCCACTAATTTCATAGGCGGGCAGGTAGCAGCCATGGTCAGTGATATACAAACCCACTGTGTCATCCTTTACAGGGAACAGTCCCAGTCCATGCCCTATGAGACCAGGACCCATCTGTGGCTTGAGATACAGGGTGTCATGAATGTGGCTGGTTCAGAAGCATGGACACTCACCACTATTAGCACAAATGGGGTGGCCTATGGGTAACCATTAAGAAAAAGCTAGTGGCTGGCACATAAGCACATCTCAGAATGGGTGGAGGACCATCCACACAGGTACACACCCTAACCCCTGTGGACAGGATGGTCACTGAAAGCCTTACAGAGGTGGCCCTGCACGGGGGGGGGAGGGATGAGGACATGGATGAAGTGCCAGGTATGTAGTAACATGCAGGGACATGGGCAGGGGGAATCAGTACTCCATGGCAGTGTAAGCCCCATTTTTTGCTCCCCACAGATGCTGTGACACCTGGACACAGCCCTGAAGGGGTGACAGTAGCCTCCTCAAAGACCACACTGCAGTATGTAAGACACACAACAGCCAGTGAACAAGAACATGTCGGAGGTAGATGACACCTGGGGTGCATGTACCACAGTATAGAACACCCACAGCAGGGCAGTAGCAGTAACCAAATATTCTTTATGTCACCCTGTTATGCCTGGGTTATATACCGCCAACTGATCCACATGTAACCGTAACCTTATACGCTTACAAGTATTAGTGCTTTACAACAATCTCATAATGTTTTACCTATATGATATGTTTCTGCCATATATACTGTTTTTAGTTTCCTCATATATTCTGCTATACTCATAATCACTCATATTCTATAGTTTTCCACTATTGTGACACATTGTATGCTTTTCAGATGACATTGCAAGTGTTCCCAGACTCACTGTCTCCAGTGAGACTGATAACAGGTTGCAGACTATGAATTTACATTGTTCAGAGATTCAGAGATTCTTCCTTACATTGCAACTTGATTTCTCATGTAAATGCCCAAAGGAGCCACCTTATTTACATGCCTTGTCCAATGCTGTATGTTTATCATATCTGTAACGGCACTCCTATCAGTCATTTATAATTGTATGCACACCAGCTCCTCAGAGAGAAACAGACCATACTCAAGGAATGGTGGGAATTTGGCTCCCTTGTGATTGATTTGTTTCACTTGTTATGGTGTGAGTATTATAATGAACCTTTTTTGATTACTTATATTTGTTGTTACTTTCTTTGTCCAGCGTACCATGCAAAGAACCGAAGGTGTGATCTTTTCACATGTAACAAATGGCAAACCAGCCTGTCATGGTTTTGTCTGCCAAAGAATAACACTCATTTTATTTAGTGATTTGAGTTCTAAGATGTGACTTTTCACAGAGGCAAGTTGCAATGGGTTTGGCAGCTTAAGGACTCCGTGTGCTGACTACTACTCATTGTTTTGTGAATTTCTCCTTCACAGGAGTTCACAGACACCATCTGTCTGTGTGTGTTTGGTCGCTGCAGTTGCAAACACAGCAGTTAACCCACAGAATGGTTTAAAGATTTCACTGCTTATCGACATGTCTAAAATATGAACAGAGTTGAGAGAAGACACCTCGACTTATTGCACTGCACAACATGCATAGGATGTGCTTAAATAAAAAAATAGTTAAGATGTTTTGGATCTGATTCCATTGATTTTTGTGCAGTATATCGAACTGGGACAGTCGACTATGATGCAATTCAATAGAGGGCTGCTTTGGAGTTTTTCAAGCCTATAGGGTTAATGGCTACTGATCAATTGGTGGCTGAACCACCTAATAAGTGTATTATAGACTTTCATGAGGAATCCTCCTCACTAATGTGATTCACAGGCCAAACATTTGTCTGTTCTGCCCTGGAGGTATTTTTTTTTAAATGGAAAGTATGTCTGGCAAGGTGTTGTCTCTGTCCTTGTGTTTTGGATTGTGATGAGTACACTTTAATTATATCTGTTGGTTAATCCACCTTTCATTGCATTCTATAACAAATCTAAGTGTAAACACTTTTGTCTATACAGCTGTTCCTTGCTACTCACTTTAGGAAAAGCACTATGTTTAATTGTAGTACGCCATATATTGTTATGTATTCCCTGGATGCATAATTTATTTTTGCTTGACTGCAAAAGCATACAGCATAGTGAAGGTCACACTGTTCCTTGCAGTTATGATGATGACTATTTGGAGAGTGTTCAAAAAAACAGAGACATTACTGTATTCAGTAATGAATGTTAAGATATAATGGTATCAGTTTCATTAACTATAATGATGTGTTTGATTTTTTTTATACTATTTTTCCTCCCCCTCCCCCCCAGCTCCAATATCCTCAGGAGCACCTAGGAGTCATCCCTCTGCATGCCACCTTACATGATCTACCCCTGTCACCCATGGAGCCTTAGTTTACCACCCAGGTGGGGACAAGGTGGGACCCAAACACCCCAAACATTCTGGTCTCATTGGTCGAGGGGTGACAGGAAGGTGGCTGCACATCAAGGTCAAGCTCCAGTGCTCCGTCTTTCTCTCAGAGCTGGAAGGCATTTCCCTTGTTCTGTAGAGGAGTGGCCAGTGCCTCGACGTCAAGGCATTTTCACTGACGTCTGCCACTCCCAGCCCTCTCTCATGCTCCGGTGCTTGCTATGCCTCTGGCTTCCACCAGAGGCCAGCCACGTGCCAAGCATGAGCCCCCCTCCTTCCTGGGAGAGAGAGCTGTCCTTCGGATGCTCAATCCTCTCCCTACTCTGCCGACCCCTGACTTCCTGGGCTCATTCCCAAACCCAGATCGCTAGCATGATGCGAGGTGTGGAGTCCACAGCCTCAACCCTCAGCAACACTGGGCCAGCTGATGTGTTTGATTTTAACACAGTTTCAACATCAGTAATTGGTGTTGGTTGGGATGAAAGAGTTAAGTCTGTCTTTTAGTCTGTTTGAGTCACTTGGCTTTGTTCACTTGGACTGATTATTTTTTTTTAAATTAATAGAATCATAGTTTGCTTGTTCCAGGTTTACCTTTGTCAGTGATATAGGGTTGCAAAATATGTGTTTGAATGTGCAGTCCTGGATTTTGATGTGTGGAAATATTTGCAATTGGGAAGCACTGTGTCATATTCAGCATCTGCTATAGCGATTTGTCACAATTGCCAGTTATCAGAGTCGTTAACTGTGTTTTCTGCAGCTACACTGTTTTTTTTATGTCATTTGTAATCAGGAAAATCCGCTCATAAAATGGCTGACATCTTTGGTTTGTTGCCAATGGCATGTTCCGATTTGCAGTGTTGGCACATTGTCTGCAAACTTTCTATCATTCAGATGAGTGGTTGGTTTTATGTTGAAGTATAGTGGACTAGTGTCCTTAGTATTGATTCAAGTTAATCATAGTTTGTTGCAAAAAAAAAAAAAAAATAGAAGCGTGACGCAAATGCTTGTAAAGGTTTTCTAATTTTTTTCCCAATATGGTCTGTCCATGTGCCATCATGGAAATTGTGATGGTTCATCAGTTTTGTTTTTGATGCCTCAGCTGGTGGTTAGACAGTGTTCTTTTATCTGTCAGACCTCTCATTTAGTGTGGTGTTCAAGGCCACTGCAGCTACGGCTGGGTTTGGTCTCTGGAAGCATTATTTGTACAGTGTGTGACCTTTGGAAAGTCACTTGACCTCCTTGTGTTTTTGAGCTATACCTGTTTTTCCAGCTCACAATTGATGTACCTCCCTAATTAAATCAGTATTTCTTATCCAAATATAACCTTTAATGAGGTTTGCACATCGACTACTTTTGTTGAAAGTTTTTTTTCTAGTCCTCCTCATCTGTACGTGACATTAGGACTGCATTTTTTTTTCTCTCTGTGGGCTTGCAGCCATGATGCTGCTTGCTATCTACATACCTGCCCATTCCTACATGTGCCTTCCTTTATGGAAGATCTTATGGCTTATTTGTCCTTGTCCTGTATCACTTATCCCCATGCATCGCGGGGGGTGGCTGTTCATCCCCAGCATTTGTAATAAGCTATTTACTTTATCTTTAACAGGAAAGCTACACAATGTACACTGCCACAGGAAGTATTATGTCTGATTTGGGAGATTTTACCAATTATGTTGCTGGCCTATTTAACACTCTTTTAACAATTTTGTACATACAAGATACCAGTATTATAACTTGTGTTATTTATCAGAATGATGTGTGTGTTAATGACACAGTTCTCATGTCAAATTCTGAGAATTAGGAAAGCCTAATACTCTGACATTAATAATTTATTTCATTTTCAGGAATTCATCGCAGTGTACTAGTAGCTACAATAAAAAGAGCCTACCCCCAAGGGCGGTCGAAAGCATATGTCTTCATTTAGGTTAATATCAGTATCAGCATTCTGAGAACCAATGTTAACCTTCCACAAGGAGAATGTTCTAAGTAAATGAGATGTTCTCTTTCGTGGCTTGTGTTTTATTTTTTCTTTTCTTACAGGGATAAGACTAACCTTCACAAGTAACCACTGGTAATGTGTAAGTGTATTTTAACCTGTGGCCCAATTTCCTTATAATGTTATTATAGTTTGAATCTTAGTAGGATACTGTATTGCCCTTATTTTATTTTATAGATTGGGTCAAACCCATCTGTATTTATTCAGCATACAACTTTACAGGTGATGACTGATTGGCATAGACAGTTTGCCGACATTTTTGTGGATAAATATCCATACCTCTTTTGGAAAAAAGTGTTCTCTAACATTTCTGCAAACACCTGTTACTAGACAATTTGATTGTAGTTATTGTTGTATGGTTGGGCATCTACTCCAGCATTGCTCATACAGTATACTATTATCTCTGTGCTGCCTCTTTCGCTGAGGAAGGAATTGGGGGCATGAATTGCATATATGCCCATCCCCAGTAACTGATTGCTTACATTAACACCTGTTTTAACAAATGGTGTGCCCGTAAGGGACAAATAATTGTTGAGGCAGTTAATGACACAGTTAACTACTAACACATCATTGCATACCTATGTGTTTAACACATAACAGTCTAGGTATGGTGTCAGCTGTATATATAGTATTTCACACAGGCTGCACTCACTGATAGAAGGCTTCTATGGTTCATCAGTGATGAGTATGTATAATGCTGCAGCTGCTACCATTCTTAGTGTGATTCACCATGTCTGTGACATTTCCATAGATATGATATACTGTAAGCCTAGCTTCCTGAACTATACAGGGAGCTCAAGGAGGGGATTGAACCATGCCACCTTACAGTGCACCTACAGTGGTTGCAAATAAATGAAATTACTTCTGGACCTAACGGAGCTACAGCTAGCAGATCCCGAAATGGGAGAGGCAAACCCACTGTCCTCCAGTAAGAGCAAACAAGAAGAAAACTGTGTGTTTGCTAATAACCAATTTGTTGGTTACAAATTAAAAAATAATATATATATATCTATATATATAGATATATATATAAAATGTACTCTAACATTATACACCAGCTCAGCCTTTCTGCTTTCCCAATGCAGTCTAGCACAACTGGACACAATCTATTTGCAAGTGGCTTTATGCCAATAACCATCACCAGCCAGGTGCAAGGGCCTTGGCCCTCAGATAGTATTCGGCTGAGCTGGGGGAGGGGGAGGGGACTGTGTACATTCCCATATTCTTTCACATATCCTTTTTGTCTTTTTAGCTCCTGTAAAAGACAATATTATTTCAGCAGTCATTCTTGTACTCTGATGACCAACTTCATTTTAAATGTGATTAATGTTCAAAATGTACTTTCTGCAATGTGCTTAATATGGCTATTGTTTCATTGTGATTATGTCACTGTCATTATGTTTTCACATATTGTTGCACCTTATCAAGTATAAGCTCAATAAACTGCTCCACATCTATGGATGTTTTGGGGTATTACACATCTGGGTGACATCTGTCACATCCACATGGGGGGGTGGTACCAAGTACCAACCACTTACATGACAAATTAGTTGTTTTCACAAGTTGAAATGTTCCAGCAATACTCCCATGAATGATTATTTCTTTCTTATAGGTTATGTGCCACCATTCATACTCCCAAACAAAAGGGATCAGCATTGCTGTCCCATCCAGATTCATTACAACATGATAACCATGTACACCTGGACACCATAATGGTGGCCCCTAACCAATCTTAGACTAAATGGTAGACTGCTAGCAATTGATGGCAAATTCCTAAGGCCCACCTAGCTAATGGCACACTTCAAGGTAGGCCCTATACCAGAAGGTCACCCACTGGCATCCTGTCTATATGCCAGGCCCAAGCATAGCACACAGGTTTCTACAACTGTACTGTATTCAGAAACCCAAATTGTATGCTGTATTCCATATAATACTACTACATAGTATTGTACACCACATTCCATTGCTAGCACTGCCATGTTTCCAACTGTTGTTACTCCAACAGAGAAAAAAACCCAATGTTCCAAGCATAAACCCAAACCAATTAGTGGTCTGATTGCTTCATCACTATCAGGTACCCCGTGTACATAATGTGTAAATGCCCACATAATATGGAAGAGTATAAATTCTGCTTCAGTACAAACATGTGTAGGTTTCACAGCGTCATGTTACAAGACTCCATTGCAATAGAAGTGATACATGCTCAAGACCCAGTATCAGAGCACCACACTACTGACTACCTAGGAGTATTACACCTTAGGCAACAGACCTAACAAAAGGGACCTTTTGAAATCCCATAGGTGCAACAGACACTATTGTATACCCCTGTGTTACATGTTGTAAATGGTGTACTGCCATAAGATAAAGGTTCAAAGTGCATATGATATTGCACTTTCATTTCATGAGATGGGCCTAAACTAGGCCAAACATCAACTCATAATCAGGGAAACTGTTTTCTTTCCCTGCTGTCACAACCTCTTCTGAGACTTGGTGACAGGGTATATTAACAGATGAATAAATGGTATATTCTCATTATTGGACCTCGACCTGCACCTCCAAGTGCACGGCCGACACTATCACTTCTCTGTGTCACACCACACCATAAGTAAAGGCATTGCTAATAATCATACCATTTTTCTTTTAACAGCAACTATATGTAAGTTTAAAATCTAAGTTTTTAACAAAGTTTTACAAGTTTTTAGGTTTCCACTGATAAGTACTGGTAAGATCTTCAAGCAACACATGCAACTTTTCTTCATGGCTGGTTTTCCACATTTGACTGGCACCTCACACAAACTAATTACTCTTCTATGGACTGTGCTTTTGGTTGCTCTTTCATGAATGATGTTCTTTATGAAATGTCAATATTTGTGCAAAATTTGCTCTTTTTACAAAACGATATGCCTGTGTGTGTATGGCTATTCCATTGAAACATTCAATGGACAACTCATGCAACCCTTGCCAAGGCCTTTGCCAATCCAGCCAACCAGCAATCAGCTACATGAACATTACCTTTCTTACCATGCTAGCACACGTCTGCACAACCCCATGTGCCATGTATGCCCCATGGGTTACAAACATTCGATGAATGACATTTCCAATGTGACCACACTGCTTCGTGGTTACCAACTTGAAACCTTATGGACTGGTTCCTCTTTAAGGACATTGCTATTAGATTCTTCAGTCAATAACATATGCCATCATTCTGTACACCACCATTATCTGCCTTTTCAACTCTCAGTATGAACTGTTCTTTATGAATGGACAATGATTTTTAACACTGTTTTTATAAACAATGTTCTGTGACAATACACATCAACAATTTTTCTTATACACATATCCACTGTGGTGTTGACATACCTAGTTTCTGTTTTGTATTTTATGATCTGACCATCTGTGATTACCCTTGTGTCAACTCCTGAATAGGTCTGCTTTCACAGTCGCCCTATCTATATACTATAGAAATGTGATTAATTTGCATTATGAGTTTTTATGTGCTTTGAAAAGCAGATGTTCAAATCAATGTTTTAAAGCTTGATAGTAATGTATGTCTTGTTGTAACTCATCCACTATTAACCCTTTGCTGTCTGAGGTGTACTTTTCTCCAGCATCTTGCATGGTTGCTGTTCTTTTTTACAGGGCTCACGCCTCAGGCTTGTTGATACATCAAGACATACCATTACTACACCTAACCGTCTTTTTGTTGCGTTGCCCTTTGAGCAAGGCAACAAGGAGGGGACTGTTCTGCCTGGGTTATATACCACCAACTGACCCACATGTAACCGTAACCTTATACACTTGATATGTTTGTGCCATATATAGTGTTTCTAGTTTCCTTATATATTCTGCTGTACTCATAATCACTCATATTCTGTAGTTTTCTACTATGGTGACATGCTATATGCTTTTCTGATGACATTGCAAGTGTTCCCAGACTCACTGTCTCCAGTTCACCTGATAACTGGTTGCAGACTATGAATTAACAATGTTCAGAGAGTCAGAGATTCTTCCTTACGTTGTAACTTCATTTCCCATGTAATTTCCCAATGGATCCACCTTGTTTACATGCCTTGTCCAATGCTGTATGTTTAAAATATCTGTAATGGAACTCCTATCAGTCATATATAATTGTATGCACACCAGCTCCTCAGATAGAAAAGGACCATACTTGAGGAATGGTGGGAAATCAGCTCCCTTGTGATTGCTTTGCTTCACTTGTTATGGCATGAGTATTGCAATAAACTTTTTTTATTACTTCTACTTGTTGTTACTTTCTTTGTCCAGCATACCATGGAAAGAACCTAAGGTGTGATCTTTTCACTTGTAACACCCCCAGGTATGGAACTGGAGACAGTGGCACCCGTGGACATGCAGACAGGCCAGGAAACCACACAGGCACAGACCACTGATGAGACAGAGGATTAGGATAATGACACTGTCATCTCTGACCCACTTGCACTTCCATCAGTACCCACCATGCACAACAGAGTGACCGGTCTGCTCAGACAGGCACATGTCTGCCAGCCCATGTCCACCACTGACACATGGTCCACCACACCTGCACTACCCTGTGGCAGTGGGGATGAAGGACCCTTCATGTAGCCAGAAGGCTGGTCATGGAGGCCCCACACACTCATTTCCTCCACACCTGTTACACTGAGGTGAACCAGCTGGAGAGGCACAGTCTAGAGGCACAGAATGGAAATACAGAGGCAGTGGTAGGCCTCCGGGCTCTATTCATGCCAGTGAAGAGGATACTGTAGTGAACCAGCCAGCACCCACTCTCCCCTCACTGACATCAACACAGGTGCATATCAGAGGCCAGTGGCAACCATCCAACCCCATAAGCAGTGAGATGTTGGCCACTGACAAGGATACACAAGTGGTTGATGGCAGCCACACACAACTGGCACTGGCAGACACACTGTACCAGGCAGGGCAGTCCACACTGAATGACTGTTGACCCCCCTGGTAGTGGCAAGATGTCTGCGCCACAACAGGAGCTTGGCACATCATCCAACTAATGCCTGGGCACCAAACCATGCAGGAAAACCTGATGACTGCAGCATTTATCACCAGTATGAGTCTGGTGCACACAAGTGCCTCCACAGTCCCCAGTCATACAAGCACCACGGCACATGGCACAACTCACACACCCCCATTCATGGTACCACAGTACACATATGAGCCCCCCAGGGGACACCACTGACACATGTCTGCACAGTGCCCCGGCCACATCCCACACCTCGTACCCTATACACAGACTTTACATGCATAGGCATGATGACATGTCTCCCCTGGGCTATGAACATCCACTGCCTGAGCACAACCCAATGTTCCATATATGTCCCACACACCCTGGCCACAACTCACCACCAAACATACAACCCTCTTCCCTGGACCAGGGGCACACAAGGCCAGATGTCATCATAGTGCTCACTGTGACAAACATGGCATCCCTCCATCTACGCAGCCTGCAGCACGTGGCCACTACTCTACTGGCAGAAGGACCCCTGCATGAGTGCATTCTATGCTGCATGGCTAGACAATGTCTCAGCAGCTATGTCTGCTCACCCATCACATCTTTCTGACCCAGTGGCACATTTCTCTGTCTGTCCTGTGGCATTGGTACACTGTGGCACACAGCTATGTTGTGGAGCATGGCACATGCAGTGAATGCCTTGCACTTCTTCCAAGGTGCCAGCAGCATTGTGCCAGCCATCCAGTCCAGGCACAAGAACTGCATCTTTGGTTACCCTATTATCCTCTCAATGATGGCACATCCATCATTGTACACTTCCTCCACTGCACTATGTGGCTCCAGGAATGGTGTCTTCAGGTAAGGCCATAGTGGGTATCCACTGTCATCTATGCAGAGAATACATAACAGACACTATCAAGAGTTGTAGGATGCTGCTGCATGTGTAGTATATGTGTAGCATATGTGCTGCATGAAGATACTTACCTATCAGCCATCCCTCAACCCAGCAGCCAGTGAGTAGGGCACATAGCCAGGAACCTTCAAATATATATGAGTCATGGCATGAGCCTGGGTACTTTGCACAAACATTAATGATGATGCCACCTGCATCCCACCCCATCTGGCAATTTATACTGTGAAACCCTTTTCAGTTCCTGTATGCCTCATCACACACAGGTAGGTACACAATCCCAACATGGCTGCTGTCTATTGCCCAAATACATTTGAGAAGCCATGCATGGCATAAACACAGAGACATAGACTTTGACAGCAGATAAGGACCACTTGGCCCACCCAGTCTGTCCATTTCCCTACCTATTGGATAAGCTGCTGATCCTACTTAACCAACAGCCTACCTCCTCCTACCCCCCAACAGAATTGCCTTATGTCTGTCCCATGCATTCTTGAAATCCCCCACTGTTTTTGACACCATGACCTCCTCAGGAAGGCCATTTCATGTGTCCACCACCCTCTCCATGAAACAATACTTCCTCACATTGCCCCTGAGCCGTCCCTTCATTATTTTCAAAGTGTGCCCCCTTGTTCTTGCCCATCTCGTTTTCTGAAATATGATACCCTCTTGGACTTTGTTGATCCCTTTGAGGTACTTGAAAGTTTCTCTCATGTCCCCACTCTCCCTCCTTTCCTCAAGGGAATAGATATTAAGCTCCTTTAGTCTCTCTTCGTATGGCTTCTGGTGCACACTCAGCACCATTTTAGTGGCCCTCCTCTGGACTGCCTCCATCCAGTCTATGTCCTTGTGGAGACCGGGTCTCCAGCTAAAACACCTGCTTGGTGGCCTGTATGTGTGGGTCAACTGTGGGGAATCAGATGTGCTCATGGGCATGGGTCAGCAGGGTGTCCACTACTTGCACCAGTACCCTGGACATGGAGGACTGGCTGATATCCATGACACCCACTACCACCCTCTGGAATGATCCCATGGCATAACAGGAAATGGCACAGAGCACCTTAGTCTCTATTGATGTCTCCTGGGACCGCTGAGTCTATGGTGCCACTGTGGGTCAGACCATGTCACACAGCTGTGTTACTGTGTGCCTGTCAAGCCTGAATCATTCAATGCAGTGTGTATCCCACAAGGTACTGGTGTCCAGGTGTGGTCTGAATACATGTGGCCATGGATCCAGATGCTGGTGTCACTCACATTCAGTCTCAGCCTCCATTAGGAGGACATTCATTAACAAGCCGGGACACACCACGGCCTTCACCTTCTGGTCACCTTTTGACAGGTAAGTAGACATCACACATGTAAATATGGTGCACACTGGTCACATGCACCTTTAACTGGGTGTGGGCAGGCTATGTGTATGCAGTGACGGGACATGCATGGGTGTCACCTGCATACACCTTATAGAGGAGCTACTGAAGATTGCAGCCACATTTTTACCTGCCTTCATAAGTGTGCTACACATTGGAAGACTAGGGGAAAACCACAGAAAGCTGTGGAGGGTGTCAGAAGGTTTTATTTAGTCAACCCCAAGGGGAGTACCTTATTGGATATTAATATACACATATAGGTAAGTATGCTACCTGTAAAGTAGGGTGGTGATGCATTGCTGGGGTTGTGCTTACCATGTTGCTTACAGTTGTTTATATGTTTGTTCCCCACAGGACTGTTTCAGGCTCTGAGCCCTGACTAAGCTCACAAAACAGGAGCAGCAGGATGGGAACAGTTTTGTGGTCATGTCATCAAGGAGGAGTAAGTGGCAGCTGAAAGCACCATTCTTTCTGTCCCTGCGGGTGAGTTTGACAGATATATATTACAAGGATAATATCAGTGACCTGTGTATGGTGGCAGAGCCCTCTAAGGTAGGTGTTGATGCTGTTAGCATACCCGTGTGTTGCTGAGAGGACAGTCAGGCTCTGTATGTGTATTCCACTCATGCCTGTCCTCCCTCTGTGTTCTTGTCATTGCAAGGCTACAGGGGAACTCTTTGCTGGCTTGTCCTACTGTCCAGAGGATGGATGTAGTCAACACCACTAGGGTCCAGTGAGGACTCCCTGGAGGAGTGGAAAGGACTAACAGTGTGCTGTAGCTCTGGTGGATGGCCTGTTTCATACAGCCCCCAACTCTTGCCCTGCCCCTCTTGTCTGGTGTGCAGATCCCTTAATGTTACTGCCTCAGTTGCCATGCACATTGCTTGTTTGCATGCCCTGTTTATGGGCTTTGTTACACTGTTTTTGTGTTGCCATACATGTACCTGTCTGCCTACTTTGTAGCAAAGCTTTGTTTTTTACACATGTGTCTTGTCATTCTTTCACAGATGGGCTGCTGTTTCAGGAGGGGCCTGCACTGTGCACTGTGTGGGAAGGGGGCGGTAGGCAGGGCCAACATGTGTGTAAGGCCAATGGTGCAGCCATGGCCCTTTGATACCCACAGTCCAGCCATGATGTTCAGTACAGGTAGGTGGCACACCTGGTTGCAGGTGTCCTTGGACTATGTTTCCCACACTGTGCCAGGTAGAGGTGCATGACACTACCCATGGTGCAGCTGACATGCTGCTAGTGGCTTGGACCATTTGGGCAGGGGGGCATTCACTGTTTTCAGTGTGTGCTTGGCTACCATTTCACTGCTTGGGACAACATGTGCAGCACTGATGTCAATACACAGGCCACATGTACCAGGCAGTTTTGGGAAACAGCTTGTCTGCTGCATGGCTGGTATGCATATTCTGTGCATAGCAGGTATGCTGCATTTAGCGTATACCCCTTTGGCATTCTGGGGCATACTCAGGGTACACTGGTGGGGTTTCTGTGCCTATTGGTACACACATCCACCGGGCACTAGTGTTAAGCATAATTAACACATTTAGTTATGCAGAGTATTTTGCAAAATTCGCGCATTTCATGAAATAGTTTGTGGTAGCGAATTGCAAAATTTTGCTCTCTGCAGGCATAATTTTTCCCGTGAAATGGCAAAATTCACTGCTTGCAAGTAGAATTTCACCATTTTAAGTATCACATCATCCATGTATCCCATGTATGATCCACTTTCACCCCCCCAACTGATCACATAGGAGGAACTACAGTATTTCCAAACATTTCTGTTTAAATAATGTATTAATGAAATCTAGAACATTTGGGGCCAGATATTCAAAACTTTGTGCTGGGCAAAAAATGTTTGCGCAGGTTTAGCGCAGGATTAGCGTGGGTCTGCTATATTCAAAAGGTCAAATAACGCGGGCAAACTGCATTAGTGCCAGGCAAAATTATAATGTATGCAAGGGCCAAACTGACATAAATACAGGCGCAATGCTATATTCAACGACTAGTGCCGCGCTAAGTGGTTTTGCATGACTTAGCACGGTGAACATTACCACCCAGGAAAAGCTTGTCTTAACCCTGGGCAATCAGCTTTGCCTGACACTATGGCTTTGCGCGGTGTTTGCGTGGGTTTAGCGCAGGTTTTGCATGACACTAACAAATAAATATGACACATACATAAAGCCAAACATAAAGGAAGCATGCTGCTAACTGATGGCATCGCAATGATGCCATCATCTGCCACCAGTCCCAGCCATGCCAGGCAGTAAGTGGTGACCCTGCCATCAGTGGACAGCATAGCAGTGTGGCCATACAGCACACACCTGTGGACCACACTTCTGTGGACACCAACAGATGCCAGCACACACATGCAGCACTGTGGGCATGGAGGATGTTGAGGGGAGCACGTATGGGTGGCGAGGCTGTGCTACAGACCAGGTGTGGCCACAAGGCTGGGACACATCATGCAGTGCACATGGGCCAGTATTGGGAATACCACAACACCAGTGTGCCTTTCGGATAATATATGCCCCCCCCGGCCACATGTCGCACAGCTGTACAACTGCCATAGCACACAAAGCCAGAGATGTACATGTCACTGTGAGCATCTGATGCCACAGGTGCAGCATCTGTGGGTCACACAACTGCATAACAGTAATGTCCACTGTCAGTAAACACCTGCAGGTTGGGCCTCTCACTGTGTATAGTGCAGTCATCATCACTGCCCTATACACCATAGGCATTGCTGTGTCCACACACTACTGGCCCCTGTGCTACTGTAGTTTCTGCTGTGCACTGTAGCATGCCCTACAGTGTGACAGTTGCATGCAGCACCACCACCACCTGTGCCTATGCTGTCTTGTCCCCTGGGGTACAATATGCTATGCTATGCTGTACTGATTACATGTAGCCTGCATCTATCATTGTGCACTGCCAGATAGACCTACAGGTGGAGCTGCTGTTGGACCTGGTCAGCCCCTGTACTTCCAGACTGACCTACAGGTGGCTCTGTGGGACCCTGCAGTAACGCTGGGCAAACTTCATGCAAATCAGGGCATAATGAGATACTAATCTGGTTGTTTGCACAGAGACTACCTAAGTAGGCTCATTTGCATGGCACTTTTGAATATGGCACATCTTAGCTCCGAGCAAATGAGTTTGCACTGGGCTAACTGCTTAGCTCTGCGCTAATGCCGCGCTAATGTCTTACCGTGGCGCTAATGGTATGGGGAATATCATACAGTTCTGATCACTGTTCTTTCACATCTGCTGCTTCCTGCAGCTGTAATGAGTCCATGCATTTGCTGGCACACAGATTGGCTGTGTAGTTCGTCTATACCTGCCCTTACGTTTCTGTGCACTGTGTTGTTGTTGTGGGTTGCACTTCCTGGTTGCTTTATTCAGTGCTGTCTTATTAAAGGGCTATGTTTGCCCTGCACTCCCAGTCCAGTTTGCATGGCCTCATTACCATGCTATATTCGGAAGCTGTTTGCCCTGGGCTATTCCTTTTGAATATAGCTTGCTCTGTGCTCCGGGCTAAGTTTGCCCGCCGGGCAGTGCTAATTTAGCCCCTGGGCAAAGTTTTGAATATCTGGCCCTGATATTGAATTGGCAATAAAAGTCCTATATTTAGTAATATGTTCAAAGGACTAAGTGAATAACTGAGGACACCTCGTCCTCAATAGTGTTGTGCAAAATTGAAATATTTTGCCTGGCAAAATATTTAGGGTAATTCCACAACTACGCAAAGTTTTTTGGCTAGGTGAAACTAAATTTCACCTGTTTTCACAGTTTCACATAACGGTGAAATTTCGCATAAAATGTCTTGGTGAAATTTTTCGCCTAAGCAAAGCGAAATTTTGCCTGGTTTCACGATATCGCATAATGGCGAAATTTCATGTAAATGCCTTGGTCGGCCAATTTTGCCCATTGATGCTCAAAATGTTGCCTTGGTACACAATTTTGCCTGTGTAACTGTTGACTTCGCTGGTGAAATTTTGCTCCAAATGTGAAATTTGCAATGCATTGTGGGTAAATATGTCAAATATCACATACGGCTTGTTTAAAGCTCATTCTGCTGTATGTTGAGTCAAAGAGCAGTCTGTTGTGGTGCATCAGAGCCAATAAAGCCTTTTAAAACCTCATTAAAACTTATTTTTGAGAGCTAATTGCTTCAAAATATAAAGTTTGTCCTAGCGCTGCTAGGGTACATTTTCTAGTTTTGTGTATTTTTGCATAATACTTAGTTTAATTAGTTTTTACTTTTGTCTGTGTCTTTGAAGGTGTTGAGTGGGGTAGGGTAAGAGTGTAAAGCGGTGCAGGCTATTTCTAGCCTTTTACAAACAGATTACTCACAAACGGTGTTATTTATTTACTGTTATTTCTTATTAATTGTGTTCTATCTTGCCATTTTTTCCCTCTGCAAAGTTGCTTTGTCCTGTTTGAGAGAGTTCCTGCCACTGTTAGCCTGTGTTATATATACCAGTCTTCCATTTTTAGTTGTGATTGTGAATTCTAAAGTTGTAAACACACAGAGCTGATCCGTTATTTTATTTGTTAGTGGTTAGTTCTGTTTGGTGGAGTGTTAACTTGTGTCACTTAAACAGTGAAACTCAACAGTTCTGCATTTTTTTGTATGTTTACTTCAGTACTTTTACAGTTGATCACTTGAACTTGTCCATTTACAGTCGCACTGCTTTGTTGAATTGCTCCCCTGTATTTTATTGCTGGAGCTTGCCTCCGCACATTGCACTGTGTTCCTGATTTAGTTGCCTTACCTTACCCTTTCTCTGTTACAGTACTGTTTGTTTAACTCCTGATGCCTGCATTATAAAAATCTATATATTAATATATTCATTTTCAAGAGATTGCTTGGTGATCCCTCCCATTGAGACCACTACCATATTGTGATACTCACCTTTGTAGAGGTTTTATGTTTATCTCTGCCCTTATATAATAAAAATAAATTGTGGTATTAACTAATAACACATTACAGTACTTTATTTGTCCAGACACAGGTGATCTGTATTAAAAGTCAGTCACTTGTGCCCTTTTTCCTTGTGTGTATTTCTTTAATTCCTGTTTGGGGAAAGAAAAAATTTACCTTTTTGCCACTAGAATATGCTACCTACCATATATGGCATTAGTTCAGTGGCGGCTGTACACCAAGGCCCACCAGGGCACGTGCTCTGGTAAAAAAATGCTGTGCCCCAGTTGGTGCCCCAAATAGTGCAGAGCTTTCTCCATATTGGTGCCCCATGTGGTGCAGAGCTTCCATTAGTAACACTATATCAGTGCCCTGGCTGCCATCTATTGTGCCCCGGCTGTGCCCTGGTAACCATTTGTGGCTAGAGCCACAACTGCATTAGTTATACTCTAAGTGCTGCTACCTGTCCTGATTGTGTTTTGGACTTGTAAGGAAGCCAGTACTGTAGGTGTGACATCACATGTGAGGTGCTATTCACACAGTTAGTAATACATCCTTTCTTCAAATACTCCCAGAGAAAGGCAAAGCTTTGCAGCAGCTGCCAGCAAAAGTACCTGCTAAGAGACGGCCCAGTGCAGGGGGAATCGCGGCGGGGGGGATGAGGGAGCTAAAAAGTCTCCTGAAAAAAGTACAACTTCAGTGCCAGTTCCCCGCAGTAGTGAAAGCACACGTATGTCTGCATTGGTGTCTTCTGATGTGGGCTCTGCTGGTGCGGCAGGAACCAGCAAAGGAGTTGTTGGCAGAACTGGGTCTGGCATACCCGTGTCTTACTTTTTAAGGCTCAAACTGTTGCAGCCATGCTAATGGGGGATGATAACAGTGAGATGAAGGGAGGCAGTGACACCAGCACAGGAACACTGGCCCAGGAGGAGGGTGATAAGTCTGTCGGTGTGACTGTCCCTATTCCTGCAGGAGTTGGTGATGATAGTGTTCAATCAGAGTCTGATAATCCTGGAGATAGGAATAGTCAGCCCCTGAGATGGTTATAGAGAAAGAAAAAGGTGCCGTGCTGCAAGAAGACAGTGAAAGGGAGGAGGAGGAGTAAGACAAGGACATCATTGCTATTGATGGTGATGATGATGACTGAGATGATCCCACATGACAGCCTGAGTTAAAAAAGTCACCAAGCCTATAAGCAAACCTCCAAGCAGTCAAGTAACCCCACCTCTCAAAAGTAGTCTTATGGAAGTGATGAGAGCAACCCAAAAAACACACTTCCACACCTGTTTCTGAATTATCCCAGTGCCAGAAGCATCTGAAGTCCAGAGGTCAAAAGTCCCTAGTTTGGGACTTTTATGTGCTTAATCCTGCTGATGACACCATAGCAATATGCTAGCTTTGTCAAGCATGTGTTAGTCTGGGAAAAAAGGGAAGCCACATAGGCACTGGTGGCCAACACACCCACCTGAAAAACAAGCACCTGCTGAGATGGCAGCAACACCAGAAGGATGCCAGAGCTGTTGGTAGCAAGTTACATGTAGTAGAGTAAGAGCACGAAGAGGGAGGGCAGAGTGGTTCGGTGGTGGAGGAGGAGGGTGAGAAATCCTTTGATCTCTTGAGTAGTGGGCATAGCAGTGAAGGGGTGAGTCCCAGTCCCTTGAGTCTGAAAAGTACACCACCACACCCACAAACAACCAAAATAACTAGTTTCATGCGGTCTATACAGCCCCAAGAATCAAATGTTACCCCTAAAAGAACATCATTGCTGCCACAAGTACAGCATTCTGGTTGAACAGCCCCAAAGATGCAGCCCACTCCGAAGACCATCCTTGAGCAGCAGACAAAGTACCCCCCAATCATGCTGCTGCATGAGAGTTAAATGCTGCTACAGCTGAAATGCTGGCCATCAATCTGTTGCCATTCTTGTTCATGGAGAATGCTGGTTTCCGCAGGTTGATGGCCCGTGCCTGTCCCAAATGGCAAGTTCCATTGTGAAACTATTTTACTAAATGTTCCATGCCAGAGCTGAACACTAGAGTTGCTGATTCCATTAGACATGCATTGAAGCATAGTGCATCACAATATATCCATCTTAGCATGGATATGTGGTCCAGTGGACAAACAGCAGCAAGTTCGTATCTATATATAACAGCACACTGGGCACAGTTGCCTGGGGTGATATTTGATTTTGGGCCTGGCAAAATTTGCATGAAGCAAAATTGTGGTGGTAGCAACACATCTTATATTTGGCACCATGCGACCCTGAGTATGACAAGTGTTACTGGTTCTCACACAGCTGTGAAAATGCTTAATGTTCTGCTGGACGAGACTGATGGGTGACTACACACACACAGTGACTTATAGCAGGATTCATCGCAAGTGATAATAGCTCCAATGAAGTGAAGTGCATTAGTGATGGTGGTTTTTTAGGGTGCCCTGTCTGGCACACTGCCTTAATCTTGTTGTTCAGCAGTTTCTCAACCATGCAGACATTAAGGAAACAGTTACTGTCACCTGTCGCATCTGTGTACACTTTGCCCATTCTGCAAAGGCCCGTGACCATCTATGTGAGCTACAGCGCAATAACCATCTGCCTCAGCACCGGATGAAGCTTGATGTTGTGACCAGGTGGAACTCTACACTGTACATGCTTGACCAGCTGTATGAACAGTATTGTGTCAGAATACCTGCTGCTGCACACCACCCGTGACAGTGCTGGAGTGTCCATCATTCTAACAACAGAGCAGTGGCACCAAATGAATGGGCTAATTTGCATTCTCAATCCATTCAAGCATGCTGCACAGGCAGTGAGTGGGGACACTGCTTGTATAAGTCAATCCATACCCCCTCATACGTGTCCTGAGGCAGACACTAGTTAATGCGCAACACCAGATGGAGGCAAGTGGGGATCATGGCAGTTGTGATCTGATGGATCATATGCTGCATGTGCTGGATACAAATACCCATGTATCCGGCATTTTGTAGTCAGCTGACTTTGTAATCACCACCATGCTGGATCCATGCAACAAACATGGCTTGCCCTCTATAATTGAAGGAGGTCGACAGCAAGTACAACTGTTGACAGAGAACCTCATTAGAATAGTACATGCTGCACTCATGAAAAAGGCATGCACTGCAGCAAAATTGGGTGTTGCTACCACCACCAGCAGCTCACAGGCAACCCAATCAGAGAAAATGGGCAAGGCACAGCAGAAAACAGCAAGCAATCCCATTTTTGGATGTTCTCCTTCAGGTTGGAGTGGAAGATATGGAGGAAAAGGAGGAGGAGACAGATGAGGCAGCTGGACTCCAGGCAGCAGAATGAATGGTGGAGGCCTACATGGGGGACCCAAAGCACCTTGCCATTAGTGATGAGCCACTGCTGTACTGGAGCAGCAAAATGACTGACTGGCCAGCACTAACATCAGTTGCTGTGAAATACCTGAGCTGCTCACCATTCAGTGTCACTGTGAAATGAGTGTTTAGTGTGGTCGGGGCCATTGTGAGTAACTGTAGGACCAATTTGTCACCGAAGAATGTGTCCATGCTAACATTCATCAAAATGAATGAAAGGCACATTCCACGCAACACAGCGATGTCAGTTGTGTTGCCACAGGAACTGTGTCTCGGTGATGTGAATGATGACAATTTCTTGACCAAGGCATCTACCAGCAGCAAGCTGGACGAAGCAGTAGTGGTGAGAGAATTCCCACCTGGTGAGAACTCCAGTCTTGAAGACTGTGAGGGGGTGCTTCTTGGATGATGTGCAAGTGGAAAAAGGCTGAGTTTACTCGAAGACCACCCCCCCAACCACTTTCAGCTCAGAATGGTGTGTTTTACCTTATTTTTAGCTATGTACCATTGGATTGGTCATGGTAATGTGTTATCTGCTGCAGTGTGTATAAGTTTCATTTGATCACCCTTTGCCGTAACTCGTTGTTTGCTCACCACCAGTCCCCCAGCCTATATAAAGCAGCAGCAATGTAATTACCATAACCGTAAAGATTTTGCAATTGCATGATTACAGTTATAATGTTTTGCTGCCAACAATATCTTTCTTTTCATGTTGACTATCGTTCGACCCTATCTTTCAGCAAGATATGCTGTCTTAATGTCCTTAAAAGTGCCCATGCTGGCAAATGCCACACTTTCCCCCCGCCCCCTCTCCTCACCTGACCTGACACACCCATACACTCCATCCGAGCAAAAAAAATATTTTCTGCTACTTACTATCGGTGACATGTACAAGAAACCTGGCTCCTAGTACAAGTAACATATGAATGCAACAAGCTAATTCAACCATTAACACCACAAGTTGAAAAAATTTTGAAAAATGTTGAATGGTGGGCATCTTTAATGATGCGAGTCGCATTGGTTACAAAAGTAATCATGAAAAGGCTTAACAACTTACAACATCAAATTCCACCAAAAAGGTTACTTATGCTATACTACCAGGTTAAAGTTCTTGTACCGAAACTGTGATTGTTCATGGTTACTGCAGCTATGCCACCTCAAATGATTAGACAAGACATTAGCCCCTCCACCTAATTATTTACTAAACACTATCTGAACCATCCATTTCCATATAGTTCCTCCCTATCTGTGGGTGGTGTTTACTCGTTAATGGAATGGACACCAGTCCAGTGGCCAACATCACAGTACAAGCAACACCGCTGTCTTCCACACAACACAGCTCCTGCAGGGCCTGGATTGATGTAGTCATCACACAGAGATACAATGAAACCTCAACAGAGGAAAATGACCTAAGCAAGACCAAAGATAAGAAAAAATGACAAATACTCTTCAATCTGCATACCCGTTTTTAGCAAGCAAGTTGGAACAAGCAGAGAAAAAAATGAGTACTTACTATACCCTGTGATGTCTTTGAACTGCGGAAATTTCCCCCAGGAACATGCTGTGCAAGGCATAAGATTCCAGACCAAGGTCCATGATGAAGCACAGTAGCAGGCATTTCCCTTCCCCTATCAGTACTGCATACCTTGAAATAAGACAAAAATAAGAACACATTTTGAGGATTGTAAAAAGTTCCAGCTCACCCCACCACCATCCTCCCCCCACAGAAGACCATAAAATGAAGAAATACTTACCTCAGGGACTGTGGAAGTGGAACCATTGCACAATTAAATGAATCCCCCAGATCTGGTTAAGCAGCAGTGGCAGCAGGAATGAGAGTTAACTTTTCCAGAATTCCTGATGTTGACAAAAGCAAAAAACATAATTATTATCGAACTCAGACATCCAGATGGCAGTAACAGACATACCACACTAGTAAAGAAAATTTCAATACTTTCCATCTGAGTTGGGAACTTGGGAAATGTGGTGCATTCAAACATACCTAGATCCTAATCCCGACCTGGCATGATGATGTCATCCACAGCATGCTGAAAAATAATATAATAGCAGTAAAAACATATTAGAACTCAAGATGCCATAATACCAACCCAGCAACACCCTTATCTTGCACAGGAAAAAAAAATAAAGACAGATACTTATGTGTTCAGCCGCAGCAGTATGGACTATGTGACTTGAGATGATCTACCATCAACCATCCATAACAGTACTTCTTGTGGCAACTTGGCAAGTAGTAGTCAGAGACAGCAGCAGACAGCAAGCTACAGTGCCCCAAAATGTCATTCACTCCCCACCACCAGGCAAGCTACAACCACAGAGTCAGTCAGTCAACACAGCCAGCCAATCAGGACAGAAACATCGGGAAATGATACTTGCACATTTCTGTCTCAATCAATTGAAAAAGCAGCAGCAGGAGGAAACAACTGCAAGTAGCAGCAGCATTTTGCAGGGGGAATTCATTTTCTCTGCATTGGTTGGCACCCCTTTTCAGGTCCCTGAGGTGGTGGCACAGCATGTACCATCAGGACTCGCAGCAGATTGCAGTCTCAATTTGACGTAACTTTTTTTTTAGAAACATTTCTGGACTGGTAGGCCCGGTTTATCACCAGCAGCACCTAGTTTCGGGTTGAAATCATTGGTAAACAGAGCCCAAAACAGCTGTATAATGTGTGGGTGGTGGTGGAAGGGCGCCATTTAGATCGTGACTCAGACCAGATTTCAGTTTCCACTTTATGTACCAGTTTTCCTGTAACATTTCTGGACTTGTAAAGCCTGTTCTGTGCTCCCAGAAACAAGATTTAGCATGACATCAATATAAACAGTGGACCAAAGACCAAGTTTTGGTTCAGGTGGTGGCTTGGGCATCATATAACAACATGGCTGAGACCTGATTTCAGTCTAAATTTACTGTAACATTTGTTTGGAAACATTTCTGGACTTGTAGGCCCTTTTTGGCACCAGCAGCACTGAGTTTCAGGCTGAAATCATTGGAAAACAATGGCAGAAGCTGCATTTTCAGGTCCCTGAGGTGGTGGCACAGCATGTAACATCAGGACTGACAGCAGAGTTCAGTCTCAGTTTGATGTAACATTTTTTTGGAAACATTTCTGGTCATGTACTGCCTGTGTTGCACTCACAGAAACTAGATGTGGCCTAAAACCAATTGTAAACAGTGGCCAAAACAGCATTGTAAAGTCTGGGTGCTAGGAGGGGGCAACATAAAACATCAGGACTGAGAGCATATTTCAGTATCAATTTGATGTAACATTTTTTGATTATCATTTCTGAACATGTACTACCTGTGCTTCACTCGCTGTAACAAGATGTGGCCTAAAAACAATTGCAAACAGTGGACCAAAGACCATCGTTTGGTCCTGGTGGGGGTTTGGGCACCATAAAACATCATGGCTGAGACTAGATTTCTGTCTGAATTTACTGTATTATCTTTTAAGAAACATTTCTGGACATATGCTGCCCGTGCTTCACTCTCAGAAACAAGATGCGGCCTAAAACCAATTGTAAACAGTGGCCAAAACAGCATTTTAATGTCTGGGTGCTGGGGGGGCACCATAAAACATCAGGACTGAGAGCAGATTTCAGTCTCAATTTGATGTAACATTTTTTGGTAATCATTTCTGAACATTTACTGCCTATGCTTCACTTGCTGAAACAAGATGTGGCCTAAAAACAATTGCAAACAGTGGACCAAAGACCGTCGTTTGATCCAGCTGGCGGTTTCGGTGCCATAAAACATCATGGCTGAGACCAGATTTCTGTCTGAATTTAATGTACCATTTTTTAAGGAAACATTTCTGGACATGCACTGCCTGTGCTTCACCAAGATGTGGCCTCCAACCAATTGTAAACAGGGGCCTAAATGCCATGTTAATGTCTGGGTGCTGGGGGAGGTGGGGGCACCATAAAACATCTAGGCTGAGACCAGATTTCTGTCTGAATGTAATGTAACATTTTTTTGGAAGCATTCCTTTACTGGAGGGCACTGTTTGGCATGAACGGAGCCAAGATTCACCCTTACATAGCTTTGGAAAATATGTTTATTCATAGTAACAAGTTCAACTACTTGACATTTGTGGATAGGATAGAAGGAGGAAACATATAAAGAAAAATGGAGTAAGATAAAAGAAGAAAGGTACACAGTTTATGGGCATGGTAGTATGTAGAATTGGACGAGGAGGTGGGGACCGAGGACATACATGGTCAGGAGGACAAAGGTATTCATATGAGAGTGGATGGGAAAGGAAGGGAACATAAATAACTGGACAAGTAAAAATAAACAGGAGGATACAAAACAGAAGACAAAGAGGACAGAAAAGATTTTTTTGTTGTTTTTTTAAATTTGTTTTTTTTTTTGGTTTTTCTTCTTTAGGGGAGGGATGCAGAAGAAGAAGAGTGACAATAACAAAATGTAACCCCCTCACAAATAGGTGTTCCTGAGAGCCTTCCCGGAGCTTGCCTAAAATGCTCCCTGCCTAACTGGTGTTTGGCGCAATGCCGCCTAAATGTGGGTGTCGTGAGTGCTTTCAAAGCCTCCAGTACTGTCTCTTTAAGAGTTGCATGCTCCAGCGGGTTGATATGGGGGGGATGGTGTTTCCCTGTTTGAATCCCACCTGAGCTACGGAGGAATCGCTCCCATTTGGCAGTCGCTATATGCGAAGGGGGAGCCCCTTTTGAAAGATGTAACTGTTTGGGTATAATTAGTTAGGCTGTTGGTGGGGTTACAGTTTGTCTAACTTGCTTTTTCTGCAGCTTTTTGTGTGTGCTGTGCTTCTCCATTTTGGACCAGGACATTCTGAAGGGTCCAATAGGGGTAGGGGGTGCCCCAACTGGAGTAACTGGTGACTAACCAGAATGAGAGCTCTCTAGGGAGCTGACAGACCAATGGAGATACAGCTCATAATTGTGGGAAGTGAAGGCTAGACCATGGTGCCTTTTTTTGCACCACTGAGAGCAGGACTAAGTGACTAGCACCTGTAGCCAGCCAATGGGATCGGGTGGCACCCGAGCTAGAGGATTGCCCTACACTGCCAAGGGGCAGAGACGTTGTGGCTGTGGACAAGGAAGGAGCTCTGGGCTCTTGCGCCGTTGAGTTTTCACGCGGAAAGTGCGTGAGAGGCCAGATTCGGCCATTTGAGTAGCTGGCAAGCTTCAGACTAAATCCGTGGGGCATCGGTCAGAGTAAGCTGTGTAAAAGCACAGCTACCTACCAGGCTCACCCTGTAGAGGACTGGAGAATCTGCTGAATCGCACTCAGTCTGTCAGGAAGGTGAAGCTGCAGTGAGAGTCCCGAGTAACGGTGTGTGCGGTCGGGCCATAGGAGCAGCTGCCTGGGATGGTACCCCTCTGTTGCTTTCCATATAAGTGTGTGGAGAAGTATCTGGAGTGCAGGCTCAGCCCTGTGAGTGGTGTGAAAGCAGTTTTCTTCTGGAGTTGTGAGTACTAATGCAGGGTAGCTCCCTGTCGCAGGTTTCTAGCAAGGGCAAGATCTTCAGCTTGCTTTGCTGACTGCACTAACTGAGCCTGCTGGGCTCCATCAAAACTTCACAGGAATTAAACACTCATTGTGTCAGGACCCCAACCAGCTGCATTGAGGAACTAGCCTTTAGGGCTTGGGTACCCATAGACAGCAACTTATAGGTTAGGCCTGTGCACAGAGCCCTAGGTAGATACTCATATATTGTAATGGTAAGCCAATCATCCTGATTCCCCTTGGTCCTTGTTATTTCCCCTTGAATAAATCAGATTGCTTGTTTTTCAAAAGTACGCTGGCTAGTTTGTGTATTAATAGTGACTTACTGCACAGTAAATATTGTGTAACCGTACCTTACTTTCCAGGGGGTCTCCGGAGTAAGCTGAGTGGTTGGAGCCAGGGGGGTAAGAGTCTATGGTGAGGACACTGCAACTAAACTGTGTGGGCCACTAGTGGGAAGAAAGGGGGGTTGCAGCAACCCAGAGGGCTGTGACCAAGTCAATCTTGACTGTTCTAACCCTGACCTCTGGGTGGAGGCACCCGTCAACGGATCTGGGGCCATCACCCTGTTACAGTTAAGGCAGACAGGGGTTGTAACCTTTAGGATAGCGCCCAAGGGGTTACAAAGTGGAGGCACTGCTGGGATTAGCGTCCCCTAGTGGCCAAGTGGGCAAAGTGCATAACTATGGATAACTTAAAGGAAAAACTGGAAGGGGATATCATGGCTAAGATTAAGCTGGACCCTTTTAAAATGATGGAGCGCGTCAAATATTTGGGCAAGGTAGAAGTGAAGGGGTGTATGGCTGATCTGCTAGATCAGACTCTGCAGGTGTTACTCTTGTGTAGCATAGCCATTGACCCTGAGAGGGTACCCCCAGTGATTTACCCAGAAGTTGCCCAACCGGGGTGAAGGGTCATTCATGTTCGAAGTGGGTTGGTCACCCCAGGGGGGTCTCCCCAGACTAATAGTTTCAAAGATAAGCTACTTAAATTGTTAGCTGTGGAAGGGAGGACTACCCAAGAGCTAATGCAGGCTTTGGACCTTTCCAGTGAACCTACCCCTCAGGCTTCCCCTGGAGTTCTATCTTTACTCCACCACCCCTAGTGGTTCCCTCTATACAGCTGGATTCTTACCGTAGGCTAAAACTTTTCTTTGGCACCGTGCCTGTGCCTTTAGGGGAGGATGATTTGGAGGCGTGGATAGACTACGCCACCCCCCTAGTCCAGGAGTGGCAATGCTCTGAAGGGGAGAAATGAAAGAGACTGATGGAGAGCCTGCGGGGTCCAGCTTTAGAAGCCATTTGTCTTTTGTGGGCCATTAGCCCGGAAGCTACCGCTGCAGAGTATCTTTCTGCTCTAGAGGGAGTGTTTGGGGAGCACAGAAACTGGGGAAGACTTATGGAAATTCAAGTCTGCTAAGAAGTGGAGGAATGAGAAGCTGTCCACCTCTGTCACTAGGGTGGAAAGGACTTTACAGAAGGCCTACTGGAAAGGAGGGATCGCTGCCCCAGCCTTGAACCAGGTCAGGTTGGAACATGTTCTAAAGTCTGTCAGATTTTCCAGTGTGATACTGTTAAAACTTAAGTTGCACGATCGGTGGGCTGTCCTGCCTGAATACTGTCAATTGATGAGGGAGATTAGAGAAGTGGAGACTGATGAGGACGGGTGGGAACCCTATGTGGGGGCTGTGAATTTGAGCCAAACCCCTGAGTCTAGTGAACCCGATGAGACCCACCCTTCAGGAGGGCCTGATGTATCCCCAGAGTAACAGGGAGGGGTGGGTGTGTGTGCCATTTCCTCTGATCCCCAAGTAGAAAGTGAATTGAGGGCCGAGGTCAGGAATTTACGAGAACTGGTGAGGGACTTGAAGCAATCCACTACTCACCCTGTTACGTCTGGGGAACCTGAGTTATCTAGAAACCCATGCCCTGGCCCAGGGAAATCCCCTTGTCCCCCAGAGGGCCGCCAGCAAATGAAGTATCCCCATCCAAATAGAGACCCCCGGGACCCAAAGTTCTTTTACCATTGTGGGGAGGATGGACATTTTCAGACTGAGTGCCAGTGGCAGGAGAATTTAAGGAAGGTTAACAGCAGACTGATCACTTGGCATCGTAGGGCCAACGTCCGACCCCCCAGGAAGGGTTTTGTGACCCGGGCCAATGCCCAAGCAACTGTTAATGCTGTGCCCCCTGAGTGGTCTGATGTGGTCGGGCCCTCGATGGAGGTCCCGGTGCAGGTAAATGGGATTCCCACCCGAGCTGTCTTGGATAGTGGCTCTCAGGTGACCATTATGTTTCAGGACTGGTATCAGACACATCTACTTGAGGTGCCACTACAACCCTTGGATGGTCTACATGTATGGGGGCTGAGTGACAAGGCTTATCCGTATTTGGGGTATATCTGGATCTGGTTGTCATTTCCTATTTCTGTGGCTGGAGTGGACGAGTAGGTGGAAACTTTGGCCTTAGTCTGCCCCCTACTGGACTGTATGATGGGGTACCCTTGTTGATTGGGACCAATGCTCACATGTTTGGGCAATTAGCCCAGTTGTGTTCTGAAAAGCAGGTGTCCAGGACTGGGCGAGCTCTTAGGATACCCGTTTTGATCCAGAAGGCCTACGAGACTCAGAGAAAAGCTAGTCAGGAGGAGCCTGAAGGCCTGGTAGGTGTAGTCTGGAGGAAGGATCCAGAGCCGTTGCTATTAGCTCCAAATGCCCAGTGTGTCTTGCAAGTGGAGGTTCGGCTTAAAAAAGATGTCAAAAATAAACTATTGATGCTGGATGTGCCTGGGGAAGGGAAGTTGCCTGGAGGACTGCTGGTTAAACCCAGTATCTTGCCTGCTAGAGCCCATGCTTATGCCAGGAGACTAATGGTTCAAGTTCATAATGTGTCTGACAAAGAGATTTGAGTAAGTAGGGGCTGCACCTTGGTTAGTGTGCATTGTGCGGATACTGCAGTGCTCCCTCATAGCAAGGGTTTGGGGAAGGATGACAGAGTCACGCCAGACTTGTTTGATTTCGGTGACTCCCCATTGCCTGCTGAATGGAAAGTAAAAGTCAGTGAGAAGCTTGCCCAAATAGACCAGGTCTTTTCCCTGAAGGAATGGGATGTGGGTTGCGTGCGGGGGGCTGAGCACCACATTCGACTGCATGATGAAAGGCCTTTTTGAGAGAGGTCTCAGCGCTTAGCCCCTGCCGATATAGACGATGTGAGACGGCATCTGCAAGAGATGCTTGCTGCTGGTGTGATACAAGAATCCAGGAGCCCTTATGCTTCCCCCATTGTCGTAGTGAGGAAAAAGAATGGGGCTGTTCAGATGTGTGAATGTGAATGTGAATGTGAATTCGGATGTGTGTGGACTACCGTACCCTGAACCGGTGGACCATCCCTGACCAGTATACCATGCCACGCATACAGGATGCCTTGGACTGTCTGAACGGCAGTAAGTGGTTCTCTGTGTTAGATCTCCGCAGTGGGTATTATCAGATCCCAATGGCTTCTGGGTACAGACAGAAGACTGCATTCATTTGCCCCCTAGTTTTCTATTAGTTTATCCGGATGCTTTAAGGGATTTCAGGTGCCCTGGCTACTTTTCAGTGCCTGATGGAACGTGCTGTGGGGGATATGAACTTGCTCGAGTGTTTGGTTTACTTGGATGATGTCATAGTGTTTGGCAGCTCGTTGAAGAACATGAACATCGATTGTTCAAGGTCCTGGATTGGTTAGAGGATTTCAGTCTTAAGTTATCCATAGACAAGTGACAATTCTTTCAAACTTCTGTGAAGTAGGTGAGCCACATAGTATCCACTGAGGGCATAGAGACTGACCCCAGTAAGGTGGAGGCTTTGACTACTTGGCCTCAGACAAAAAATTTGAAAGAACTGCAACGGTTCCTGGGGTTTTATGGATATTATAGGTGGTTTGTCAAAGACTATTCTCGAGTGATCCACCCCCTCCTCAACCTTACTCAGGGGTACCCTCCCACGCACAAAAAGTATAAAAAAGTTGTGCTCTCTGAGATGGAGAGAAAGTATTTTCGTCCAAACGATGTGTTTGGAAACCACTGGACTACTGTGTGTGAGAAAGCTTTCTACGACATTATATATCAACTTACCCATGCCCCAGTGCTGGCCTATGCTGACCCGGCCAAGCTGTATGTCCTCCACACTGACGCCAGCCTACAGGGATTGGGGGCTGTCTTATATCAGGAGCACCCAAATAGCTAAGACCTGTAGCTTTCGCCAGCAGAAGTCTGACTCCCGCAGAAAAAAACTATCCAGTGCATAAATTAGAATTCCTGGCCCTGAAGTGGGCCATAGTTGATCAATTTCACGACTACTTGTACGGTACCAAGATATTGGTAAAGACTGATAACAATCCTCTGACATATGTGCAGACTTCAGCCAAGTTGGATGCCACTGACCATAGGTGGCTCTCTGCCTTGGCCACCTACGACTATACTGTTGAGTACAGAGCAGGCCTAAACCAAATAGATGCGGATGCTCTCTCTCGGAGGCCTGTGCCCTGAACCGACTGGGTTAGGTTGTCAGAACCTGACATAAGAGCCCTTTGCCAAAAATTTGACAAGGAAGAACCGGTGTCTTCTGATACTGTGGACTGCATGGTGGATTGCTTGGGGTCATCCGAGAACTGCTTACCTGCTGCTTACTGTCATTTTTCTGCATTAGACACTAGTGCACTGCCCTAATTCGACAATGACAGTCTCCAATGGGCTCAATCCCAAGACCCCATGATAAAAACTGCTTTGGAGGCTCTGCAAGCTGGGAGATATGTGTCCCAACTGCGGTCCGCTGAATTGAGAACTGCCCTGTTATACAAAGAAGGCCCAAAATTGAAATTGAACAATAGACTGCTATACAGGGAGACTGTGGACAAAGAGGGGCGAATAGACAAACAACAATTGGTGTTGCCCACCGCTTTTGGAGAACTAGTGTTGCGGTCCCTGCATGATCACATGGTGCATCTTGGCATAGACCGAACTCTTGACCTGGTATGGACTAGATTCTACTGGCCAAAAATGAGTGCAGACATAGAGCAGTATGTCAAGATCTGTGGTCGCTGTTTGCAAAGAAAAACCCTACCTCAGAGAGCTACCCCCATGGTCAATATCACTACCAGTGCCCCTATGGAGTTGGTCTACATTGATTTCCTAACTTTAGAACCTGATCTGAAAAACATCAGCAACATATTGGTGGTCACTGATCATTTTACCCGGTATGCACAGGCTTTTCCTACTAAAGATATGAAAGCAACCACGGTGGCTAAGGTGCTTGTTGAGAACTTCTTTGTCCATTATGGGGCCCCTCAGAGAATCCATTCCGACCAGGGGAGGGACTTTGAGAGCCTCCTGGTTAAAGAAATGCTATCCTTGTGGGGAGTACGAAAGTCAAGAACCACTCCGTATCATCCCAAGGGGGATCCCCAACCTGAAACGTTTAACTGCACATTGCTTGATATGTTGGGCACACTGCAACCTAAAGACAAGTCTAGATGGAGCCAGCAGATTAGCACCTTAGTACATGCTTATAACTGCACCAAAAGTGATGCCACTGGATTTTCCCCGTACAGACTGATGTTTGGGGGAGAGGCTAGACTGCCAGTGGATGTGTGTTTTAGGGTTTCCCCGGATGGGGTACAAGCAGCAAATCATCTACAGTATGTACAGAAGTTGAAGGCCCAATTAAACCATGCCTACCAACTGGCCCAGACCATGGCTGCTAAGTGAAACCTGGCCAATAAGGAGAGGTATGATAAGAAAGTGAAAGCAATGGAATTGAGGGAAGGAGACAGAGTGCTATTGAGGAATTTGAGACTGCATGGCAAACATAAGATTGCTGACAGATGGCATCACCTCCCTCATATTGTTGTGGGAAAACTGGCAGATTTACCTGTATACAAAGTGCGGCCTGAAAACAATTCAAAAGATGTGAAAACTATATACAGAAATCATCTGCTGCCAATCGGGCAAATCCTGATAGAAGCTGAACCTCCAAATGCTCCCCCCAGGCCTATGACTAGAGCTGCCGCCAAGAAAAAACCCAGACCACTTGATTCCGCAGCAAGCAAACTAAGAAGGCCTTCTCCAGCCCCCTCTGATGAAGATGATTGTCAGTCTGTGTCTGAAGACAGTGAGAATAACATTGAATACTATCCCTCTTATGAACTGAGCCAACTGTTTCGGGGCAATCCCCTAATTAACTCTGGAGACGAAGTTGGGCTTTCTGGACTGTCTGAGCCCCCAGCTTTGTCTCTGGAGCCAATGCTCCCAGAGGATGAAGTGAGTGGCCTCCAAGCTGAGGAGGTGGTGTCCTTGAGCCTGGCTGAACTGTCTGGCCTGGCTGAACTATCTGACTTTTCTGAAGAAGGAAGTGATGTGGGTGTGCAAGCCAGCGATAAGCCAGAACCTGAAGAATATTTTGAGTGCCCGATGGTTCCTTTCCAGTACCCGAACAGTCCCCAGCTGAGCCAAGTAGTGTGGATCCTGATATAGAGGGCCCTGGCCCCGAAGGTACTATGGGCACAGGGTCCCTTTCTCTTGTAGAGGTTCCCTCTGCTAATCTAGATGAGGCGGCAATAGAGCCAGGATCTGTAGTAGCTTTTAATGAGACCCCTAGACGCACTGGCCAGGAAGTACGGCCTGTGATAAGGTTAAGTTATGAGTCCCTGGGTCAGCCGGTGGACCTGCCTTTAAATGTAGTCCATAAAGGGGTGTATGTGTCCCCGAGCTCTTTGCCCAAGCTAGCTTTGGGGAATGACTCCAGACTGTTAGTATTGCCCTCTGAGTATGGTACCCCTGCCCCAGTTAGCCCGCAAGTAGCTGATAGGGAAAGGCCCCCTCTTTCCAGGTGTCATGGGCAGGAAGTAATGACCTGATTTAGAAAAAAAGAAGAGAAGGGGTTGTCTATGTGTAATATTGCATGAACAATAGTAAACTGTAAATACCATGCCAATTTATGTAACAAAAAGTCTAATGTGCTGTCAATCTAAACTGTTTGCCTTAAAGTGATTTAAAGGTGACTACTTGGCGTGGATGCCAAGTTCTTTCCAGGCCAGGAAGGCTGTAACTCCCTCACAAATAGGGGTTCCTGAGAGCCTTCCCAGAGCTTGCCTAAAATGCTCCCTGCCTAACTGGTGTTCGGTGCAATGCCGCCTAAATGTGGGTGTCGTGAGTGCTTCTAAAGCCTCCAGTACTGTCTCTTTAAGAGTTGCCTGCTCGCAGGCTCCAGCGGGTTGCTATGGGGGGGAATGGTGTTTCCCTGTTCGAATCCCGCCTGAGCTGCGTTGGAATCGCTCCCATTTGGCAGTCGCTATATGTGCAGGGGGAGCCCCTTTTGAAAGATGTAACTGTTTGGGTATAATTAGTTAGACTGTTGGTGGGGTTGCAGTTTGTCTAACTTGCTTTTTCTGCAGCTGGGGCTGTGTGTGCTGTGCCTCTCCATTTTGGGCCAGGACGTTCTGAAGGGTCAATGGGGTAGGGAGTGCCCCAACTAGAGTAACTGGTGACCAACCTGAATGAGGGCTCTCTAGGGAGCCGACAGACCAATGGAGATACAGCTCGTAATTGTGGGAAGTGAAGGCTAGACCATGGCACCTTTTTTCGCACCACTGAGAGCAGGACTAAGTGACTGGCACCTGTAGCCAGCCAATGTGAGTGGGTGGCGCTCGAGCTAGATGATTGCCCCACACTGCCAAGGGAAAGAGATGTTGTGGCTGTGGACAAGGAAGGAGCTCTGGGCTCTTGCGCCATTGAGTTTTTGTGCAGGAAGTGCTTGAGAGGCCGGATTCGGCCTTTTGAGTAGCCGGCAAGCTTCAGACTAAATCCGTGGGGCAGCGGTCAGAGGAGGCTGTGTAAAAGCACAGCTACCTACCATGCTCACCCTGTAGAGGACTGGAGAATCTACCGAATCACGCTCAGTCTGTCAGGAAGGTGAAGCTGCAGTGAGAGTCCTGAGTAATGGTGTGTGCAGTCAGGCCATAGGAGCAGCTGCTTGGTATGGTACCCCTCTGTTGCTTTCCATATAAGTGTGTGGAGAAGTATCTGGAGTGCAGGCTCAGCCCTGTGAGTGGTGTGAGAGTGGTTTTCTTCTGGAGTTGTGAGTACTAATGCAGGGTAGCTCCCTGTCGCAGGTTTCTAGCAAGGACAAGATCTTCAGGTTGCTTTGCTGACTGCACTAACTGAGCCTGCTGGGTTCCATCTAATCTTCATAGGAATTAAACGCTCGTTGTGTCAGGGCCCCAACCAGCTGCATCGAGGAACTAGCCTTTAGGGCTTAGGTACCCATAGACAGCAACTTATAGGTTAGGCCTGTGCACAGAGCCCTAGGTAGATACTCATATATTGTAGTGGTAAGCCAATCATCCTGATTCCCCCTGGTCCTTGTTATTTCCCCTTGAATAAATCAGATTGCTTGTTTTGCAAAAGTACGCTGGATAGTTTGTGTATTAATAGTGACTTACTGCACAGTGAATATTGTGTAACCGTACCTTACTTTCCAGGGGTTCCCCGGAGTGAGCTGAGTGGCTGGAGCAGGGGGGTAAGTGTCTATGGTGAGGACACTGCAACTAAACTGTGTGGACCACTAGTGGGAAGAAAGGGGGGTTGCAGCAACCCAGAGGGCTGTGACCAAGTCAGTCTTGACTGTTCTAACCCCGACCTCTGGGTGAAGGCACCCGCCAATGGATCTGGGCCCCTCACCCTGTTACAGTTAAGGCAGGAAGGGGTAGTAACCCTTAGGATAGCACCCAGGGGGGTTACAAAAGAAAGGTGAAGGAAAAGAAAAGAACACTGGTCCACCACAGGCCATTACATTAGGCACTGCCACCTGGGCCACAACTACCACCACCACCACCACAAAGCTCTGCCAGGACATCCAAGACCTTCTTCTGATCCTCTGTTATTTTTTGGAGGTCCACCCTGACCTCCTGGAGGAGCTGGTCAATGTCCTGATGGACACTTTGGATGTCGGTGCACACAGTCTCCAGGTCTGCACTGGTGACCACCACCTGACTTGGGGGGCTGCTAGATGCTCAGGGCAGGGGCGGTGCTGCTGGGTTTGTCATTGTGCATTGCTGCTGGGGTTGGGGGATGCTGTTTCTGTCTCCTTCGGCTCCGTGTACATCCTGCTGCTAGACCTTCTGCTGGTATGGTGCCCCCTAGACTTGTGCCACCGAGCCTCAGTGCCACCTCCTACTGCTGTTTCTTGCTTTTTGGAGAGCCACTCTATAGCACGGTGGTGCTGCAGGTGGCTCCTTTGACAAGAAGTCCCAAAGTGTGACTCTGGTTTCTCCCTTTTCACATTTTTACCACAAAGGCTGCAGACAACCATACTTCTATCATCTGCCTTTGTGGTAAAAAATGACCAGACTGATGATCTTTGGGTGGAGAGGGATGCCAGCTGATGTCCCGGCAGGGGCCTCACCCTCTACGTCATCATCCTGACCATGCCGGGGGCTGACAGGAGCCACATGCTCCTCCTGCAAGGGGGGGCAATAGGATCTGAATCTGAGTGCTGGGTGGCGGTGGTGGAGGTCACATCCTGCTGCTGGGAGGGGGAGGCTGCTCCTGCTGACAGTACTGCAGACCAGGAGTGGGGAGAACCTGCTGGTTCAGGGCTAATGACCAGCACCTGCTGCTGCTGGGGGGGCAGAGGCCGGGGCCACATGCTCCTGCTGCTGGGGGGGGGTTACTTATAAATACATGCCTGTTAAGGTGAACCCGTTGTCCTCCCCTTTCACTCTGTCCAGCTCCAGAGTCAGACCCAGTCCCTTCCATCATTATGTTTTTTTAAAAAAAAGGTTTATTAAGAAACTAGTAAAGAAAAATGGAAAAAGGGGGAGTGAAACACACACACAGACATACACACACACACACACACACTATAAAGATAAAGATAAAAAAATAGAACACAAGAGAAAGATTAACTTTTGTTATATTAAGAAATAGGGGATGAACAGAAGTTGAACACAAACACACACACACAACACAAACTCACGGTCTCACTCACAAAATTATGTTTTTACTCTCTGTCTCTCTCTCTTTTACACTCTTTCTAGCCTACAAACTGCAGGAAAATGATGTAGATTCAGTGGCTTTCTGTCTGAGTACAGGCACACATGTGACCTGCAGTCTGCTGCAGAAAGCAAGTCATGTGACAAACCTTTTTTCCTAATTTTGCCTCAGTTAAATGCTAAGGTGAAACTTACCAGTGGAAGCAACATTTTACCTCACTATACAGGCAAAATTTTGACTGGCTGTATAGGCAAAATTTTGCCCCAACATCGTAATTTCGCGAACTATTTCGTGAGGCAAAATTGGTGATTTTGCCAAAATTCCACAGTAGAAATTAAATTTTGCAGCATCTCTAATCGTCAAGTCATCATCCACTTCTTTTTTATGTTTCATAGATGAGCCTCTGTTTTCATTCTGAATGGCATAATCATGGTAGCCTTGAGTTTGTGTTGCCAAAAGTTATTACATAACAAATCACTTTCATCTTGCTGCAACAATATTTGCAGTTAGTTCTTCATAAATGACAACATTTGCAACCATGATATTGAATCTTTTTTTCTGTAAACTTGCAACATTAGTGTGTCTTTATCTCCAGAGCTAAGAATTTCACAATGATTGCTCAGTGGGGGGTCACTATCATAATCTGCCCAAATTGAAGAAAGTCCCCCACTGAGATTTACCCTCATTATTTCCCCATCCCCAATCTGTAAAATTAAAATAAATTCCAGTCCCCAGTCCCTGGTGTCTAGTGGACCCCCACCCTATCATCAGATAGTGCCCCCAACCCCCCATACCCCGATTGGGCCACCAGCACAGCCCCTCCATTCACCTCCACGGCCAGCAGCCCAACTGAGTGCTTCAATGAATGATTATAAGTCTAAAAGTCTAATCCGGGTCGTGCTTGAAAATAGTCATTTTATGGCTAGTGCACTTACCCGGTTAACAAAAGCTAAATAAATAAAATCAGTTATTAATGAGCTGACCTAGCTCACTGAATGGCTGCCGTGCCAGACTGAAATCTTTTAGAAATGACTGTCACGGAAGTGGCAGTTGGCTCACGCGCTGCATGTCGACAGCAGCAGCCCATAAACAAAACTGTTTTTGGCACTCAAATATCAAAAGAAAAAACAATCATTATTGCGATTAGACTTATAATCGCAATGATGACCTCAGAGCCAGTCATTTCTTTCTGATTAATGACCGGCTGGGTGGGGGTGGCCCTCGGATGAGCCTCGGGCCACCCTTCTCCCCAGCCAGTCATTAATCTCTAGGAAATGACTGGCTGTTCAGTCATTATTGCTTAGGTGCGTGCTGCAAGCACCAGGGGGTGGAGACTGGAATTTATTTGAATTATTACAGATTGGGGGATGGGGAAATAATAAGGGTAAATCTTGATGGGAGGGGCTTTCTTCAATTTGGGCCAGTGATCAGTGGTAGGGGGGGAACCCATTAGACACCAGGGAGATTCTTTATCTTAAATTTGGACCAGTGATTGGCCGGGGTTAGTGAACACTAGACACCAGAGGAATGATAATAATGTTGCTTATTTGTGGGTGAAATTGAGGTCAAAATTTCACAATTTTTGCAAAATATTTTGTGCAGTGAAATTGCCAATTTCATAGCAATTTCGCTGGCAAAATTTTATTTCACAACATCTGTACTGGGCACACATGCCACAGTGCTGTCATCCATGTCCAGTGCATCCTATGCAGTGTGTGTGTGGGGGTGAGTTGAATCCCCTCACTTTCACTGCCCCTGGCACTCTCTGACAGTCCATCCCCTTTCCTGTGTACCTCCATTGTCTGACATGACATCCAGCTGTGGTGTGCAGCTGCTTTACAGCAGCCATCCACCTGGTGTAGCACTTCTCGCACTATGGCATATGCCTGGTGGATGTAGTTGCAGTTTTGCATGCGTGTATGGGAGTGGTATGCACATTACTATGTAGACACTCCCTCTGTATGTGCCTCGCATGGCTGGCATGTGCCTCCATGCAGGCCTCATACACATGCATCTGTGTGTGATCCATGCATGGTGCCTGCCACTGCCATGTGTGCATTCCACATGTAAGGACCTATGCACTTGAACTGTGCATGGCGTGCACACTGCGTATCATTCATGCATTGGACCCTTTGTTTGTAAACAGTGCCACTGTGATCAGAAGACCTATGGTCTAGTGACTCTTGTAGAATGAGCCGAAACATAAGGAAAGGTCTATTAAACTAGGTGTAGACATTGTTGCAGTCCATTCATGTAGATGTACTGAATACCCACTGCTGTCTTTACACTGCAACCAGACAGCTGCCCACTGCACCCCTATTGAATGATTGGGGGGAGGACGAGGTGGAAGCACGGAAAAAGCTTGATACGATCTGGCTGGACTTTGCTGCAAAAAATTGAGACATTAAAGAAGAAGGTAAGGACTGTGGCTGAACTGTATGGATTCCATAATGAATTTGTTAATAGTGCAATTGCACCTGGATAACCTATGGTCTGGCAACCCTTCTAGAATGTGCCAAAATATGGCAAAAGGTCAACTAAATTAACCATAGACGTAGTTGCCATCCATTCATGTGGGTGTGCTGAATAACCACTGACCATGTTTACACCATGACCAGTTAGCTGCCCACTGTACCCCTACTGGAAGAGATCTAAGCTGATCATCATACCACTTAGCTTACTGCTGGGCAGCATCATGCAGATGAAAAGGGTCAAACCACTCTGTGATAAGAGTGGCTTGCTCCTTTCAACTACAAGAAGTTTCCACCCCACAAGGACAGAACAGTGTCATGATCAGCCTTGCTGGTCATTGGGCTGTCACTATCGAGCCCACTGCAGCCTGAGTTGCATTGGACCAAACAGTAATACACATCTGAAACTCTCATCTTGTAACAAAATGTTTGCTGTGCATGGGCTACTTCTCTGAAAATTTCCTCTGCTACATGCTGGAGGTATATGCTGGGCTTTTTTGACAGTCTTGCAGTTGTGTTTAGTTTTACACATTCTGAACTTGTGATGAATAGGGGGACTTGCTCATGCTCAGTGAACAAAAAAATGGGTGCAATACAATTATTAATCACAAATCTTTAATACTTATTTTTTTCGAGCAACACATCAAAAATGCAGGTCAGTAAACCGGCCAAGTGGCGTAGAGGGCTGAGGTGCTGGATGCCTTAACTCTTACCATGCTGGTGTCCCATGCTTGGGAATGAGCACTGGACACCAGAGATTGGCTGAGGGGGTGGATTCCCGAGTGAGAATCGAGCAGCCACTGGCAGCTCTCCTTGCTTGGGTAGGGGAGGTCATCTCTTCTGGCCTTTGACCACCACCATGTGGAGGCATGATGGTGGTGCAGGCAGGGCTATAGATGGGTGCTAGGCTAGGAATGGGTGGAGCAGAGTCATTTCAGGCCAAGGCATGCGTGCGCACCTCCAAGCACTTGCTGACCTTGTCTTCATGGACCCAGGGAAGCAGGGAGAAACAAAGAAAATCAGGTCAGGCTGGATGAAGCCCCCCACATTGACTCTGGTGGTTCCACTGCATGGTGTCTGGGTGTTAATAGTATGGAACTTCTAAATAACTGTCATAAAGATTCTGAAGAAGGACTTGGTTGGTCCAAAAGCTAAAGCACTTTGTTTTGTTTTTTTTGTAACATCTATGTTGGTCCAATAAAAGATATCAAACCATTTGCTTCTGGATCTGTTTTTACTAGTACCAACATGGCAACTAAACAATCTGTTTGTCATCCTGAGTGAAGTCAGTCCAGATGGACTTAGTGAGTGTGCCGGGGTCTCCATGAAGGTGGCTGAAAGTGTTGTTAGGGAGCTACAGACTGCCAAACCACCTGTTAAATGCAGGAGAACAGAGTACACCACCTACCCAAGTGAGGTCCAGGTTGAAGTTGGGTGCTATGCAGCAGTGCATGGTGTCTTGAAAGTTGTATGATATTACACAGCAAAGTATGGACAGCCCATCAATGACAGTACAGTTAGAAAATTTAGAAAAGACTACCTGGAAAAACTAAAAACTGTTCCCGACCCCACTAAAATGATTCCAGATCTGCCCACTAAATACAGAGGATGTCCAACTCTCCTTGTAGAGGATGTCGAGAATGAGCTCAAAACAAAACTAAAATGTTTGCGAGGAGAAGGAGCTGTTGCCAATGTGAGCTTCATAGCTGTTGTTTCAGCTGGAGGACTTAGAGCTTCTAACCCTCAGCTGCTGGTTGAACATGGTGGCAATCTGAGTTTTACCAGACAGTGGGTATGGCAGTTTTTAAACAGGATGGGCTACTGCAAATGTAAAGACACTAAAGCGGGGAAAAATAGCCCCACAGGATTAGGATGAGCTGAGACAGGCTTTTCTAGGTTGAATTAGCAGTGCTGCCATCAAAGAACTAATCCCTGCTGAGCGAATAATAAATACGGACAAGACTGGTGTAAATCTTGTTCCCTGTTCTAGTTGGACAATGGAGGTGAATGGTTCCAAGTAGGTCGCAGTGACAGGACTGGGTGATAAACATCAGGTCTCAATGGCACTCTCAATAACACTGTCTGGATGTTCCTGCCACCAGAAGTCATTTACCAAGGGAAAACAAAAAACTGCCACCTGAACTTTGAATTTCCCTCAGCCTGGAACATCACCCACTTTGAGAACCATTGGGCAAATGAAACAACTATGCTAGAGTTCATAGACAAAATATTAATGCTCTCTATCAGCCGCATAAAATACGAAAATCCGTTGCCAGATGAACAGAGGGCAATGCTCATTATGGACTTGTTTAGGGCTCATACTGTCTAACCTATCCTTGACAAACTCAGGCAGTGTGACATTATCCTGATATTCATTACTGCCTTCTGAACAGATAAGTTGCAGCCCTCGCATCTCACAATAAATAAGCTGTACAAAGACGACAGTGTGTCAGCCAAAAGATGGAGCTAATTTTTTCTGCTCATGTTTTGTGTAAAAGTCTTCCTACTACATTTCTACAGTGTGGTACCTTAACTTTTATGATTTCCTGGGATTTGCGACTGCTGCTAGTGTTCCTTAAGAAAGCTCTCAAGAAAGCTGTGCCACAGTACAGAGGAACCTACTGAATTTCATGTGTTAAACTGCTAGTTTTATTTCTCTTTTAAAACTGCATTTCAGGCTGTAACTACAAGTAATTTCTGCTAATAGAATTAGCAGCACCTCGAGGAGCGTTTCTAGCCAAGGAGCCATTTCTAAAGTTTTAACTTTCCATCCTTAAAGCTATAGTGTTTAAACGTAGTAATTCTTGCACCTCAAGGAGCTTTTATAGCCAAGGAGCCATTTGTAAAGTGTAACTTTCCAAGGAGCCATTTCTAAAAGCTACAGTGTTAGGATTTAAGCATAGTGCTAACCTCAAGAGCCATTTTTAAGCTAAAGCAGATACAATTTCATTGTATTCTCATTGTCCCTCCCACCCCGAACCCTTCCCCCAGTCCCCAGCCTGGATAAAATCTGACTTGAATCTCTCTCTTCCCTTCAGCTCCCGAGGTGGTCGTGAGGGCAGTTCCAGGTAGCCCTCCCCCGCTCTGCAGTTACTGGGAAACAGGTATGAGCAAAACTCACTCGAGTACTACAGGCACCGTGAGTCACATAGGACATCTGGAGTCTTTGTTTTCGCCCTGCCGCCCCCACCACCACCCTTGCTGAACATTTCCTTATATAAGCACAGTCACGTGACAGAAAAAAAAAATCACCCAGCTTTCACATTAGCAACTTATACTCGGTCACCACTAGAGGCTGCTAGAAGTGGTTTCCTGCTGTACTCCCTTTTGTGAAGACTGCTGAAATGGCTGCACCTGTCTACCTCCTCCTTATTGGTCTCTTGCCCAGTGTATCCTCCCCCCATCTTCACAGTCACCCCCTCCCCCTCTCTCTTCTCTCACATTTACACATTTCTCTTGTACTCGTCCTTCCCAGTACGGTCACTACAACAACCTAACCCATAATATCATTTACCACCTTTCTCTCTGCTCCCCATTCCCCCTCCTTGTGGCACCACTCATCCTCTCACTTCCTGTACCAGTACATAGCCCCATTAGGAAAGCATCTGCTGTTGCCAGGGAACACAAATGCATTAAGTTTGCCATAACCCGCCACATCCTCCTCCTCCTCCTTCTTTTATCTGGGAGTGTTCACCCTAACCCAGTGCCAGTTCCCCAGACCACTCCCATTGGTGATAAAAGGAAAGGCCTTATTGTTGCTTTCCTAGATATCTGTAGCCTACTGAAAAAACCTGACTCTTGTCAAGGATGGATTATGCAGCACAAGCTAGACATCCTGGCTTTAACTGAGACCTGGCTTTCCAAAACCACTATGGACTCACATGTGGCTCTTAATGGCTACTTCATCTTTCGATCTGATCGCCAAGGCAAACGGGGTGGCAACTGCACACTCTATATTAGAAACTCCCTTCAAGCAATGGTTGTCCCTTCCCCCTGTCATGGATGGGGCCCAAGTACTTACTGTAAAGCTTACTCTGGGCAACCCAGGTAAAACCCTCTGTGTTTTAGTGGTATATATCCCACCGCATAACCAGAAGGCAGCCTTCACAACAATTGCTAACTGCATCTCATCTCTCCTTTATTCCAGTGAGATTATTGTTTTGGGTGGCTTTAACACAAATTGGCTAGCACCATCAGCTGCCCACTATAAAGATGCCTCCTTAGCCATGGGCCTGACTCAAGTTGTCCAATTCCCCACAAGACATAACCACAGGACAGGGACCGCTACTTTGCTGGATCTAATTTTCACTAACCGCCCAAACAGAATCTCAAAGGTCTCAGTGCTCCCGGATGCCATCAGTGATCACTCGCCTATACTCTGCTGGTGGTCCTGTAAGGCCCCTAACCTTCCCCCCAAAACCATATACTGTAGGCATTTAAAATGAGGTTCATTAGCCAGGTTAAAAAAACACCTCTCAGATTGCGACTGGTCTCCCATTGATACAGCAAGCAGCATAGACGATGCACTTAGCTACTTCATAACCTCCTTCAACTCTGCGTGTGACCTTTTTGCCCAAGTTACAAAGCAGGTAGTAAAAAACCATGATATCCCCTGGCTATCTCAAACACCACTTGTCCTCATGCACCATCGGGATAATCTCTGGCACACAGCACTCGCTTCAAACCTGCCTCAGGACAAACAACGGTACAGGGAAGCTAGGAACAAATGTACCTGTGCCATGCATCAGGCCAAAGCCATTTATTATCAGAATATCCTCACCTCCTCTAGTGGATCAGGGTATAAATTCTGGGATACTATCAAAGAACTAAATGGTAAAACACTATCCCCCCACACTTTCAACTCTCAGTCAATGGGACCATATCTCAGGACCCCATACAATTTGCCAATGCATTAAACTCTTCCTTCTCTGACCTTAGCAGTGTGCTCCCCCCTAACTTTTTTGCCCCTCCTAATCCTATAGCCTCTTCATTGTCATACAGTACGTTCTCCCCACATCCACCCCACCTTTCAGGTTTCGAGTAATAACTCTAAAAGAGGGTAAGTCTTACATCTCTAATGTCCTGGGTAAGAGCCACCACAATGGAGACTCCATGGACTTAAAACTCCTCCAACTATCCCTCAAAGCTGTCCTAGTCCCCCTCACTAAAATCCTTAACCACTCTCTCTGTCTGCAGGAGTTCCTCACCCCCTGGAAAAGGGCTGTCATCACCCCGCTTCTGAAAGGTGGTGAGTGCACCGCCTTTGCTAACTACTGGTCGATCTCTATTCTGCCCCATCTCTCTAAGGCCCTGGAAATAATAGTAGCCGATCAGCTCTCCGAACACCTATCAAAATTTAACTTCTAGTGCCCCGAGTAGCATGGGTTATGCAGGGGCCACAGCACCACCACGGCTCTACTTGAATAAACCTCCTACATCCACAAAGCCTTGGATCTGGGGCACTTAGTTGGGTCGGTTTATATCGACCTAACTAAGGCATTTGATACTGTCCATCATGCCCTTCTCCTTAGATCCCTGACTGACGTGGGACTGACACCCGATACTAAGGCCTGGTTTGAAAACTATCAATCAAGCAGGTCACAGCAGGTCAAGCTTGGCGGTATCCTCTCCTCCCACCTCCCAGTTCACTCTGGGGTCCCTCAAGGCTCCATTCTATGCCCCCTTCTATTTAACCTTTTCCTAAACTCTCTACCCGGAACCTGTTCCGGTCGGTTACTTCTTTACGCCAATGATGCAGTCATTTTCTGGAGCAACACTCAGCCTCAACCATTGCAGGATGCCCTACAGATGTCTTTTACAACAGCCGAGACCCAGTTCACAGAGCACACGCTAGTAATAAACTATAAGAAAACTAAGACCATGATCTTCGTACACTGTCAGAACCCCTACCATGACTCCGCTCTACTTGTCAACACCTCATAAGGCTCCCCACTTGAGCGGTAAATGCATTCAAATACTTGGGCATCACCCTTGACTCCTCCGTTACCTATCATGCACATATCCATATCCTCTGTAACACCATTAACTCCAGAATTGGCTTCCTTTATCAGATCAAACACTGTCTGCCTAATGAGGGGCAGCGCCTTACTGTGTCGTCCTCGGTCCTCTCTGTGCTGGACTATGGGATTGTGTTCTATGGCTCAGCTGATAACACTGCCCTCTGTCACATTAAGACAGCACTAAACAAGGCCTGTCACCTGGTAACGGGCTACGATAGAACTACCCACACGTGTGAACTCTACAGTCGCTCTAACTGGCTAAACTTCGAATGTTGCCTTAAGTAACATACATGCCTCCTGGCGAAGAAAATCCAGTGGAAACTCACTCCACCTAGCCTACAGGGCCTCATCCAATCCTCCTTCCCACAAAGATTCACCAGAAGTTCCTCCAGGGTCCCCTTCTTGGTCCCCCGCTGCAGGACATCTATGGGTCAGAGAGCCTTTTATCACAGGGCTCCAAGCTGGCAAAATGACCTACCGGTTGCTCTGACTGCTGGTACAAAATTAGGCCCTTTTAAAACCTCACTCAATGAGTTTCTCTCTGACAACTCTACTTGCGACTGTTCCTAGTAGTACTATACTAACTCAGCCCCTGCCACCTCCCTCACACTGACTATAATTATTTTCATTAGAAGTATTCATGTCTTGTTATTTTGCATCTTGTAACATTTAGTGCACTTCTCCTCGTCCTCTCAGCTGTATTATCTCCTTGCATAGTTATCAGTTATTATGACTGAACCCCTGCCTTACAATCTGTACCTTTGTTTTCCGTAATTTTGCTGCTGTTTTGCACACGACTCTGGGCTGTCTCAGCCCTCTGCTATGGAATGTTACTCAGTTCTTTACCATACCTACTAATGTAATATATGGACTGATTGATGTCTTGCACCTGTACTTGTGATGTACTATGTCTACCGACTAGGAGCTTTTGCAAAAGAGTTTTTTGACTCAAAGGGTGCAATTCTGATTCCTCAATAAATAAATAAATAAAGCTCTGTTCACTGAGTGGTATGCGGTTCTGATTACTGATCATTTAAAAAACAAAAGCATAGCAACAGAAAACATTAATGTGGACCTCAAAATGACATCCCTAAAAGTGAAACATTTGCAGTGGCTTGTAATGGCATTTTAGAGAGTTCAAGACAGAAAGGAGGACCCCATTTGTTGTTTTGATCTGGCAGGGATATTGGAGGCACGCAGAGAATCACTAAGCAAGGTACAGTTTTGTATTGTTGCAACCAAAAATACCCCACTTAAATTCTGTTCTTTCATCTAATGCTTTTTTACCAGTCACTGCCTCAGATCCAGCAAAGTCTGAAGGACAACCAGAGCTCTCAGAATTGTCTGACCTGCTCTGACCCCGCTCTTAAAGCTATAGCATTTTGTTTTTAAAAACTTCATAAAAAAGACTGATGCCATAAAATTAAAAGCTGGTGTTAAGATTTCTTTGTGCTCTGAACAACAGCAAGATTTTTTTGCATTAATAATAAGCTGTTCTACAGTAAACACAGGATCACATGATTAGAAAACATTGGATCACATATAACTAGAAGCTAACATACAGGCAGGTCTTAGGTTATTAAAATTTAGAAAATGGGCAAAACACTATCAGCACTCTGATTGGCTGAGAGCTAAAACAGGAAGCTACATTAAGTTACGATAGACGCCCACTTTGAAAGAAGTGCCAATTCGAGGTGCCTCACTACCTAAGAATCTCCTTGGGCACCCCGAACTGTCATACAGACCAGCCGCCATTTTTTTGCCCTCACTAAATGACCGAGATGTCGTCAGTCCATAGCATCTCATGCGCCACCTTCCCCCACCTGCTGCAAGTGTACAGGTTAAAAATCAGTTTAAAACATTTCTTATAAGAAGCTTCTGTCCCTCGCTCTCCCCTGCAGTTTTTTTTTCTTACTTTAACTACAGCGGCTTCCTCGCTCACTCATTGACCAAGTCTCATCTTCCATGACCAGTCTTATACACTTCCGGTTACCTCGCCGACTGCCCGCAAACTAACAAACCGAAAAACCATTAAATAAAAAAATATTTAAAATTGCCAATTCTCCTTGTGTCTGTCTGTTTCTCTGCACACGCATGCTGCAGGAGAGGGCCAAGTCACAACTGTCAAATTTCACCACGCAGGACATTGAAAAGAAATCACACCAATGAGGTGCAGTAAGAAGGGGACATACTAATGGGGAGGGCTGAAACGCGCTCTTTAAATTAAAAAAAAGTACTCCACGGGGGGGGGAGCTACTGCAAATGAATCCATACAAACTAAAGAGACACTGCAACATAGAAAACAAGGCTTTTCATAGGCAGTAGCACCCTCTAGTGGCATTTCCTAAAGGGACTATTTAACAGAAGCTCCTGTTTCTCATATGTTAATTACTTTTTACCTATTTTTCCTTAGAAAATCATTTTTATAAATAATAAAAAAATGAAAGCCCATTTTCTAAGCACAATAATGCCCTCCAGGGTGGGCGGTATGGGCAATACCAGACCAACCAAGGGCATTACGCCCCTGGTCAGTCAGGTTTTGCCCAATACCGCCCACCCTGGAGGGCATTATTGCTTGCATAGTACAGCAGGTACATTTTGATCAGCAACAAGTCAGTGGAATAAAAAAATACAGACCATGTAGGAACAATTCAAGACTATGTTCAAAGAGAAATGTCTTGAGCCCATTTTTAAAGCCACCAAGGGAGGAACAGTCTTGGAGTATTAATAGAAGGGAATTCCACTGGAAGGGGGAAGAAAGGCAAAGAATTTGCTGCCCACACAAGACCTTGTTCTCAATATCTCAGATAAGTTATTAAAGGATGACCAAAGCATATTCCTAGAAGGTTTTATTGCCAGTACATTAGTGAGGCTAGGAGAGGTAACACCTTTTAAGAGGAAGTCTGGCCAAAATTTCTGGCATCAATAAATTCAGAATTTGGATCAGCATGTCCCCAATCAACCTTATGGCAAAAAATAGATCTCTAAGTTACTTTGTTTGAAAGTTACAAGCCATTTTGTAACGCTAAATTCACTTTTTGTTCAAAAAAGCCAGTTTCAGTGAAGAGCTAAAGATAATGTCATAACCGGAACTTGCAGCCAAGTGCTCCCTGTAAGCTAGCTTATAGGACTTATGTCTGAGCATGTAACATAAAACCGCAGCTGTAGTAAGCATCTGAAAAAGGAAATCTGATGCTGGATGGGTCTGGGCTTGCATTTCCACAATGAGCAGATGCAGGGAATAGAACAGTAATCAGTGATGATAGCAATTATAAATCAGTGACTGTAGAAACAGTGACTCATTTATAGTGCTATCATCATCAGCTACCTTGCAAGGGTAGCAATGCTATAGCGAGGAAAGCAACTGGAAGGGGAGGGATAGGGAGGTGTAGGGGAGGTATAGGAGGGAAGGTTTGTATGGGCAGGGGATCCTACTGTAGCTGAGCCAGCCCTGTGGTCTGGTGGTGAGGGTGGCTGGCTATGGTGCAGCAGGCACTGGGTTCGGGACCTGCTGGGGCCTATTGTTTTGCCGCTGCATGCAGCTCTCTGTTATTTTTATCCATGTTTTGCCCCCTCCACAACATGCCCCCTCCTGGAGTTAATAATCCTTAGTCGGTGGTGTGCGGAGGGGCACAGCCCCCGCAAAAACACTTAAAATAGCCAGAGGTTGGTCATGATGGGTTGTATATCACCTAAATTCTTTTCAGTGACATATATCATGCCATGATAGTGATCACTGCATTGCGATCACTATCATGACATGGAACTGTATAGAACTTAAGACGGCATACATCCCAGGGTAGTAAAGGAGCTAAGGTGGAACTAGCAGAGCCATTATCAGAACTGTTTAGTGAGTCTCTGAGCACAGGAGAGGTCCCAGAAGATTGGAGAAGGGCTCATGTGATCCCGATCCACAAGACTGGTAGCAGGGAGGAGGCAGGGAACTACAGACCAGTCAGTCTTGCCTCAGTAGAGGGCAAGATTATGGAGGCACTCCTTAAGGAAAGGATAGTGTAATACCTGGAATCCATAGGAGCACAGGATCCAAGACAGCATGGGTTTACAACAGGAAGGTCCTGTCAGACTAATCTCATAGATTTCTTTGACTGGGTAACCAGAGTGTTGGACCAAGGGGGAGCAGTTGATGTCGCCTACCTTGACTTCAGCAAAGCTTTCAATATTGTTCCACATAGAAGATTGATTAATAAGCTGGGTAGGCTCAGGGGGGGTCAGAAGTTGGTCAACTGGGTGGCAAACTGGTTGACAGGCAGAAAACAGAGAGTGGTGGTAAATGGTATACAGTCAGAAGAGATGCAGGTCACAAGTGGGGTACCTCAGGGATCAATCCTGGGGCCATTCCTCTTCAATATCTTCATCAGTGACATTGAAGATGGACTAGAGTGTAAGGTTTGTCTGCTTGCAGATGACACCAAGATCTGCAACAGAGTAGATGATCCAGATGGGGTGGGCAGAATGAGAAGAAAGCTGGATAAACTGGCAAAATGGTCAGAAGAGTAGCAACGGGGATTTAATGCAAAGAAGTGCAAGATCATGCACATAGGGAAGAGAAACCCTGAAGCCACCTATAGGCTGGGAGGGGAGTTGCTGGCAGTCACAAGTGAAGAAAGAGACTTTGGCATCATCATCACAGATGACCCAAAATCATCCAAGCAGGTCACTAAAGCAGTAGGTAAGGCTAGGGGGATGTTGGGGTGCATTAGTAGGGGTATCACAAGTCATAAGAGGGAGGTAATAATCCCTCTTTTCAAGACACTGGTTAGGCCCCATCTGGAGTACTGCATGCAGTACTGGAGGCCACACCTTCACAAGGACATTAACCAAATTGAGGCAGTCCAGAGAAGGGCAACCAAAATGGTGCAGGGACTGCATCAGAAAACATATGAGGACACATTAACGGAGCTCAATATCTATACCCTAGAGCAGAGGAGGGAGTAAGGTGATATGATCGAAACATTCAAATGCCTTAAGGGCATTAACGAGATGAAAGAGTCTAACATGTTTCAATAGAAGAAAAATAGCAGGACAAGAGGACACAGCATGAGATTAGAAGCAGGCCAATTAAGGGGTAATGTGACAAAGTTCTTTTCCACAGAAAGGGTGGTGGATGCATGGAATGGCCTACTTCAGGAAGTAGTGGATATGAATACAGTGCAGGGCTTCAAACAGGCATGGGATAGGTATAAGGGAGCAATACAGATGAGTATGAATAGATAGGTCATTGACAGAGCAAAGGTCGATGGCACATTCATAAGGTAGAAAAAGAAATGGGCAGACTGGATGGGCCTTGCGGTCCTTCTCTGCCATCAACTTCTATGTTTCTATGTTTCTATGTTAAGAATGTGATGGGGTGGAGTGTAGTGGCAAACATGGCTTTAGGATGACAAAGTTGTGTGTAATTTTTAGTATACTGAAGAGATAAGATTTAGAAACGCCACCAGGTTGCAACTGTGGAATGCAGCAATGACATAATCTCAGAAAGTAGCTTAGACAGACAATTTTGGAACATAGCAGGGATGCTAAAATTCATAATGTGGTGATGTCATATATTTTTTAGAATGTGGTAGAAATACACCGTTTTGAAATGCAGGAGACACACAGTTGTGGAAGGTGGCAGGGATATGTAATTGCATAATGTGTCATGGGTGCATAAATTTGGCATACGGTGGTTATGCACAATTTCAAAATGTGGTTTTGGCTGCTTCATTTCTGTTTGTGGTGGCAACATGCAATTTCAAAAGTGGCATGAACACATAATTCAGAATGTGGCAGTGATGCAGTTTCAGAATGTGGTAGTCACATGACATTTAAGAATGAGGCAGGGATGTAAAAATTTAGAATGTGACTTGGACATCCAATTTCAGAATATGCAGTCACACATTTTCAGAATGTGGTGAGGATATGCAATTTTGAAATATGGTGGGGATGCATATTTTCAGACTGTGACAGTGACAGGAAATTTTATAATGTGGAAGTTTACACACAATTTCAGAATGTGGCAGGAAGGTCCAGTTTTAGAATGTGTCAGAGACATACTATTTTGGAATGGGGCTGAATCTGGTGGTGACACACAGTTTTGGAATGTGGCAGTGATGCACAGTTTCAGATGTACCTCTCAACCTTCTGTCTTGCAAATCAGGGACAAGGCTTAACAAAATCAGGGACAAATGATCGAAATCAGGGACAAATAAAAAAAATGGTTAAATCAGTCCAAGAAGTCTTCTGCAATGTGTGGCTTAATACTGAAAGTTTTTTTCTGATGGAAGACTAGACTTAACATGTACTCTTCAGTGAAAATAAATGGCAATGATAGGAGGGACCGAGGAAATTTCTGAGGCAAATTCAGGAACAGTTGAGCGATATGGCTTCAGAATGTGGTGTTGATGCACAATTTTGGAATGTGGAAGTGATGCACAATTTCAGAATGTGGAAGTGATGCAAATTTCAGAATGGGGTGATGATGCACAATTTCAGAATGTGATGGTGACACACAATTTTGGAGTGTGATGGTAGTGCACAACTAAATTGAATAAACTTTATTGAAAACCAAAAAACATAACAACATGTACAAGTCACATCAAGTCCTGGAGATACAATGAAGAGAAGAAGTCATAACCAGAACCAGGAAGCATACATTTTACATTGAAAAAACACAACAAAACTATTACCTCCTCCATCTCCCCCTTCCATGTCTCCCACCCACCCCGGCACTGAAGGTAAACAAAATGACTGATCAGAAGACATGGGTCAGAAATGCCCAACCTTGTATACACCGACCTGCAAAAGAGGGTACTTCCTGGCACACACAGAAATATGTACTCAGAGTGTTACTAAAACATATAATGGTTCCCAGATAAGGTTATACTTGTGTATCTTGCCTGACAAGCTACCTATAAGGTGCTCAGCTTGCAAGGCAAACAGTATATCCCTGTACTACTCAAGGAATTGAGGAGAACACTGGTCCAGCCTGTGCTGAAGGATGACATTTTTTGCACATGCAGAGATTAAGGCCATATGAAACCTCTGATTTCAAATCAAGATATCACGGTAGTCTCCCAGAATACATATTTCAGGGAGAAAGGCATCAGACAGCCCCAACAGGGGATCAAGGTATGTTCAAATTGAATTCAAAAAAGGGACTACTGTCTCACTTGGTGCACAATTTTGGAATGAGGTAGAGGTGCACAGTTTCTAAATGTGGCAGTGATGCACAATTTCAGAATGTGGCGATGATGCACAATTTCTGAATGTGGCAGTGATACACAGTTTTGGAATGTGTCGGTGATGCACTGATTTGGAATGTGGTGGAGACACACAGTTTAGGAATGTAGCAGTGATGTTGTTTCAGAAAGTGGTGGTGACATACAATTTTGTAATGTGGTGGTGATGCCTAGTTTTGGAATGTGGAAGTGACACACAATTTCAAAATGTAATGATGTTGCACAATTTTAGAATGTGGCAGGAAGAAACAATTTTAGAATGTGGTAGAGACATGCTATTTTGGAATGCAGTGGTGATACACAATTTTGGAATGTGGCAGTGACACATAGTTTCTGAATATTATACACAGTTTCAGAATGTGGTGGTGATGCACAGTTTCCAGATGTGGTGGTGATGCACAATGTCAGAATGTGGAGGAGATACACAATTTCAGAATGTAGTGATAACGCACAGTTATGGAATGTAAAAGTGACACACAATTTTGGAATGTGCCACTGACACACAGTTTTGGAATGTGGGGGTGTTACACAATTTCTGAATGTGGTGGTGATGCACAATTTCAGAATGTGGCCATGATGCTCAGGTTTGGAACATGATGGAGACACACAATTTAGGAATATGGTGGTGACACACAGTTTCAGAATGTGGTGGTGACACACAGTTTTGGAATGTGGCAGTGATGCACAGTTACAGAATGTGGTGGTGATGCACAGTTTTGGAAGGTGGTGGTGATGCACAGTTTTGAAATGCAGAAGTGTCGCACAATTTCAGAATGTGACAGTGGTGCACATTTTTGGAATGTGGTGATGAAGAACAATGTCAGAATATGGAGGGGATGAACAATTTCAGAATGTGGTGATGATGCACAATTACGGAATGTTACGGTGACACACAATTTCAGAATGTACCAGTGACACACAGTTTTGGAATATGGCAGTGGCACACAATTTCTAAATGTGGTGGTGATGCACAATTTCAGAATGTGGCAGTGATGCACAATTTCAGAATGTGGCAGTGATGCTCAGATTTGGAATGTGGTGGTGACACCCAGTTTTGGAATGTGGCAGTGATGCCAATTTCAGAATGTTGCAGTGATGCACAAGTTTGGAATGTGGTGGTGACACACAATGTTTCAATGCAGAAGTGATGCACTTTTTCAGAATATGGCAGTAGTGCACAATTTCTGTATATGACAGGGAAGCAAAATTTTGTAATGTGGCAGTGATGCATAATTCCAGAATGTGGCACTGATGCACAGATTTAGAATGTGGTGGAGACACATAATTTGGGAATGTGGTGGTGGCACACTGTTTCAGAATGTGGCAGTGATGCACAGTTTTGGAATGTGGCAGTGATGCCCAGTTTTGGAATGTGGTGGTGGTGGTGGTGCATAATTTTGAACTGCAGAAGTGATGCACTTTTTTGGAATGTGGCAGTGGTGCACAATTTCAGAATGTGGCAGTGGCACACAATTTCAGGATGTAGTGGTGGTACACAATTTTAGAATGTGGTAGTTATTGACAATTTTAGAATGTGGTAGTGATGTACAGTTTCAGAATGTGGCAAAGGAATACACAATTTTGAAATGTGGCAGTGATGGAGCAATGATGCCCAGTTTTGGAATGTGGAGGTGAGTCACAATTTAAGAATGTGGCAGTGACACAATTTTGGAATATGGTGGTGAGGAAATTTCAAAATGTGGCATTGAAACACAACTTTGGAATGTGGCAGGGGTGTGCCATTTTGGAATGTGGTGGTGATGTACAGTTTTGGAATGTGGCCATGATGCAGCAGTTATTCACAGTTTCAGAATGTGGTGGTGATGCACAATTTTGGAATGTGGCAGTGACACAAGTTTGTAATGTGGTGGTGACAATTTCAAAATGTGGCATTGAAGCACAACTTAAGAATGTGACGTGGATGTGCAATTTTGTAATGTGGCAGTGACGCATAATTTTAAAATGTGATGGTGATGCACATTTTCTGAAATGTGACTATGAGGCATAGTTTGGGGATGTGACAGTGATGCATAATTTTGGAATGTGAAAGTGATGCACAGTTTTGGAATGTGGCAGAGACATGATTTTGGAATGTGGTGGTGACACAATTTTAGAATCCGGCATTGAAACAACTTTGGAATGTGACAGAGATACAGAGTTTTGGAATGTGGTGGGGATTCATAATTTTAGAATGTGGCTGAGATGTACAATGTCAGAATGCGGTGGTGATATGATGCACAATTTTGAAATATGGTTGGTGCATAGTGTTCTGAAATATGGCTGGGACAAGCAATTTCAAAATGAAATGGTGTGCCCTGTCACATTGTGATAGTGTGTCTCTACTATGTTCTGAAATTGCCAGTCCCTGTCAGATTCCTCGATGTATGTCCCTGTTGTATTACAAGATTGAGTGTCCCACCACATTTCGAGATGGCACATCCCTGCAACATTTTGAGATTGCACATTGACCCCCAAACATTCTAAAATTGAGCACCACCTTTCCATTGTTTACCTTGGTCCCACACTGCATTCTAAAACCACCTCCTGATGTGTTCTAAAGTACCATACATCTGAACATTCTGAAAATACAAACACTGCAGCCAACCCTATGCCAGATATTTTTTTAGATGATTACTACTGCTACTTATAATTTCTTATGCAGCACCACAACAGGGGAGGCAATGACAGGGGCAACAATCTTTAGGAGCTTTGCTTATCACATCATAATCCTTTCTACAGAAGTCAGTTGTAACGTCCTGTGCGGAGGATTATAATGTCAAATTGCACACAAGCATCAAGAGATGATGACAAACAATTGACAGAGATCCTGTTTCATAAAAATGTCCCAGTGTAATAAAGTATGAGGAGAGGACAAGTATATGAAATTCTGCATAAACTAGTGTAAATTGTCATACTTGTATTTTTTTAAAGTTGCCCCTCAGCTGCCTAAGGCTCTTTAAGCCATCTTAAGTATTTTTGATAATTACCAGTAGACACTCAGTGGCACTTTTAACTCAGTGCATGAGGATGCTTGTGTAGTTTTCTAATTGGATATCTGTGTGCCATTTTGTCATATATTTGCAGTGTCTGCTCAATAAGTTTTGTCTTACAGTAGTTAAATGTGTTAAAATGCTATTATTAATATCAGTATTATGTTACATTATTTTGTAACAAAGGAGTGTGTATACAGCACTATAAATCCTTAAATCTTTATTCTGGGTTTCTTCTTCAAAGGTTTCCATTGTTCAGTTGCTAAGCAACTGAGGAGATAAATGAGTAAATGTCTTGATCAAATGAGTAAAAGAGATATTCGAAGCAATTGGTACTGACGTGCCCTTATTATGCTGGGGTAAAGAAACCTTCAGTTCGTCCACATACAAAAATGTCTAGTTAAGATCCTAGAAAATTATATTGTGAGTGCTGTACTTAAAGGAATTGGCAGTTAATGGCTTATCACTTGAACGTGGATTAAACAGCCATGATAGCTGATATTAAATATTGGCTGTGGCTCTGTAGGCTAAACAAATAAGATGGATTTGCAACAGATTCTATAAAATGAGATCTCAGGGTTTTGACTTACCCATAGACTATTAAAACAGAACAATATATTTCAGCATCTGTGTTACAGGATGCTACTAATATAATATTATTTAAACTATGACCTCAAGTAGATTGGAGAGTAAGGAATAATACATGCCTCTGGCATTTATGAACTCTGTCTGCAAACCCGTGTATTTATGAGTAACAGGAGACATGTTTCTCTTTTGCCAGTCTGCTATGGGTTTTCTCAGTTAACTAGCAAGTGACTACTCAATAAGACTATGAATAAAGGCATCAGCTTGCTGTGCAATGTCATTTAAAAAGAATCAAAAACACACTTTCTTTCATTTATTATATTTGAGATAATTGAGATTTGGCCATACTCTATCTATTACATTATAATTTTCCTACTGAGTAAAGTCTTTGGTGTTTTGGGGTAAAAACTGATTTCTTTTATAGGTTTCCTCAATAATGTTGACCCCCTCACTAAATATTTATTTTTGAATTAATGACGGGTTCCAAAGCCTGATAATATCAGTTGAGTGGAACCCTGTAGAGAAAGTTTCACTGTAGGGCTCCATCAACTGATGCCACTAGGTACGAGAACTGACATGCAATTAAAAAAAAAAAGATCACCAAGCATGAAAAAGGCCATATCAGCAAAGGGCTCTTAAGCAGTAAAACAAGAAGGCTGTTTGAAAATGAACACAAGATATAGTGCGATAGGGAGATGAAACAGACTAATGTGCTCAAATGTCCAATTATATGAGAAAGTGAAAGATAGGTTTATGCTCCTTTTAAGAAGTAATTCTTAACGTGGCAGCCCATAGCACCATGAAAATACACTTGACATTTATTATGGGTCCCATGCCAAAAGTGTATGCACATAACAGATGTTAGGGTGGGGCATAAAAGTAGTGGCACTGATGGCAACAGAGGGGATAATTGCTGTTATGAAATGGTTTGCATTTTTCTTCCATAATTTTATCTTATTTTTGTTCAGTGTATAAAGGATCTCTATACAGCATGTACTAACAGAATTTTCATAGGGATCAGAAAATATCTGCTAACTGGGAGTTGATTGTAATGTTCCAATTTACAGCAATGACATTCATACTTTCCATTGTCCATATACAACAGTACCTGAATAAAAATTGACTTGAGAAAATTGTTTTATATTATTTTCCTTTTATTGGCGATATTCCATACAGTTCTCTTCATAGAACAAGTAATTTGAATTTTTTTTTTATGCCATAGCCTGTGTACAGAATGTTAAGTATGAACTGTTAACTTGTCAGAACATTACTAAGAGGTCTGTACAGAACAGTGGCATTATTAAAACCCTACATTTCTAGTTCCATAAGAAGAACTGTACAGACTATAACCAATAAAAACAAAATAATACAAAATACAGTTTGTCACATAAACCTTAGTTCAGGTACATTAAAATATGGATCATATGGGGTATGAATATCACTTCTGAAAATAGGAACATTTCAAACAACTGCCATTTAGAAATAATTCCTTGTCCTGTTCAAAACAGTGACAATGATTCTTAATTTCAGAGGACATACTCTGGAAACATGGACTGACAAATAACAGGTAATTGAAAACATGACAGGGTATGGAGGAACACCATAAAAACTGCATGTCACAGCTGGGTTGTGAGGTATGGGGCAAAACAGAGTGGCTTCAACAATCTGGGAAGCTACATTCTTATAACCACAACACAAGGAATATTTCAATGTGCTTATGAAATGGTTAAAATTAGGCATCAACTAATCAATCAAACAATCAAAAAGAAAAACATTTAACTAACCTGCATGATTGTGTTGTAATACAGTTTTAACTCCTAGGTGGTTTGGCCTGCCCAGTAGGTTCATGGACCTTTAAGGGTTAACTCTAACAAGCCTGGAGACTCCCTGCCAGCTGGATTGGCTTGGAGTTCTTAAGGGGTGTGGTTAGCTCCTGGTGAATCACTGGGGAGTGGTTAGTTCATTTCTAGGAGAAGACTTAAGAGAGCTGCAGTTTGCAGCTAAAGGCCTTACTAGAAGGATAACCAACTCAAGCCTTGGGATTGCACTGGAAGCCTTCAATACAGAAGACCCCTTGTGGCACATCCTCACAATATGTACATCCTTAAAAAAAAAAGTTATTTTACACACAAAGCTAAGTGTGCAGCCTCCGTGGTAGAAATGTAATTATTCTGGACTTTGTGAAGAAATGCATTAAGGTACCTCAGTGCCCCCACACACAGACACTTAGTGGTGGTGGTGGCGGTGGTGGATAACCATGTAAGATAGTAGTGCTACTATTTGGCCCAGGATCTTTTTCTCTGTTGGGACTGTAGGAGAAGAGGGTAAGGAGGCAGGATTCATGGCAGCTGCAGACCCCCAGTAAATTGTGCCCTCTGTAACCCCTCTAAATGATGCGGTGAACCACCTACAGTATGTCCTGGATTTGCTGGACTGAATTGTAGAATAGGTAAAGATTATGTATGCTCTAGGACCTTTTAGTTGGCTGCCATAATTCCATGGAGGAATGCATATATGGAGCCTTTGAGCAACCATAAACCTTCTCATGGGGGGAAGCAGCAAAGTGGGTACCGAGTCTAAGGGATGGTTGGTAGGCAGGAATCCCCAGGTAGCTCCAGAGCAGAATTCTCCTCAGTTCCATTTTATATTTCATTAGTGCTGCTGCACAAAACCTCATCCTAGCATCTGAGGAGGTCTACTTCATGCTGGGTATGTCTCGTAATTTGGGTAGGAAACCCAAAACTACCATTCACATTTAAGTGCCCCAGGGTTGTGCACAGACCCAGAAGTTATGAAGATGCTGATTAAAAGGCCCCCACACTGGGATGTTGAACTTCATAAATGACCCCCCCCAATAGAAAGTGAAATACCTGAAGCCCTCCAGACTGGGATTTATGATTTTCCCTCTGTGTAAATACAATTTTTCTAAATATTTGGTATTCTGACAACAGGTATTCATTACTCAACCACATATATTCAGTATTTGGTTTAAAAAATCAAAAGAAACAGCCTATACCCTCCTCCCTAGCCTGGATAGACTCCCCCATCCCCCCACCCTCAGTTAGCACCAAAATCCCCTCTCCCCAACACCCATATTTTGATAAAATTAAACTCCAGCGATGGGCGGCTGGCACAACACAGCCACCTGCATGACCGTCCACTGATTTTTATCAGTGCCTTGTATTTATTCATTGATTGTTCCCCACTTCTCCCACTCTGGTAGCACCACCCTTGTAGTAGAACACTTGTAGCAGGCAGAGTCAGGAGACTTGAAACACCTCCATGCTGCACCCACACACACACAGGAAGGGTGGAAGTCAAGCAACACAGCCCACCCTCCTTAGTCAACGGCCAGCCATTTTCTTCTGAAGGAAGATACTCGTGTGCCTGCTCGCAAAGTAAAACCAGCTGATGATGTGAGCAAGCAAGGTTGTTTGAGACTACACCAGCTGTCTTGGATGATGGGAGGGAACAAAGGAGAAAAGCAGGAGGAAAAAGTGGAGCCTGGCCTATATGAAGCCCTGCTCACTTCCTGCAGTCCCATGACATCACTCTGAGATGCCTTAGCCAAAGTTGGCTGCATGCCTGGGGGAAGGACAGCCCTCCACTCTGCTACAAAGGGTTAATCTGTGGGAACCATGGTCAGGGTAAGCATCAGGGAGAGATGGGAACCAGTGATGAGGGAACAAAATAGGAGGGAAAGCAGCTGCCCAGGTGTTCCCGAGAAGGATACATAAACAATGATACAAAAAATGGATTCTGTTGTATTTTACATTTGATTTGGACATTCAGTTACTTGTTACAAAGGGCAGGATTTTCAAAGTGTAGTGCAGGGCTTGTGTCCAGTTCTGTGCCACATCAATTAGGTTATGGCACTGTGCCAAACCCTTCACTGCAACTGTGCCTACTTTTGCAATTTAGGGCGCAGTTGTGGCAGTCTCCATGAATTATGGCAGCTTGTGCCAAATATGCGGTTCAAGCTCCATAAAAATGGCCCCCAGGATTGCCACACATTAGACCAGAAAAGGTTGGTCTAACTTGTAGCCATTGCCACATGGGATAGATTGTCCTGTTAGATTACCTCAACCACATCCGCTGTATTGTTGCCGCACAGGGGCTTGTGGTGATCTAAGGCTTTTGAAAATCCTGCCTGAAGTGTTTGTCTGTTAACCAGTTGATTTACGGTCTTCTGCAGTCCAAAAGATGCCTGTGCTCCCAGGAGGTCAACACAGGCCGAGGAGGCCAAGTAAGTGGATTTATTATTTTCATAGGCTCCCTTGCTGTAAATGAGACTGCAGGTACCCCTAGGCTGGGGAAGAATTACACATGGGGGCTCAAGTCTGTGATTTGTGGTACCTCTGGGTGTGGAAGTATAATCAATGGTGTAGCTGTGCTTGGTTGACAAGCTGAAAAAGTTTTAACTTGTGTGTGTTTGGAGTTCAAAATGGCCCTTGAAGAACATAAATAAAGCATGTGGTGTGGTACAATTGATGGAGCTGGGCAACAAATGCCCCATAAAGCACTAATGACCCAGTTTGAAGTTTGCATATGAACTCAATCATTGGTGGACTCAGTGGGGCAGTGCCCTTACCCGAGGATATGGAGCAAGTTAAGGTGCAATTTATACAATCTTTCAATGTTTATTCCTCCATTGTTTTATTGTATTCCTGTTTCCTGGATTCAATTTCTTGCCTAGACCTGTCATTGCTGAAACATGTGTTGCCCTCATGAATATTCAAATTCAAAGACTGCCTAGCCTCAGTCTGTGAGCTGCCATTGGCTTTAATTTCAGTGGAAATCTGGCTGAGTAGAAAGTAGTGTCCGCAGCATGTGAGCTGGTGGCCATGCTGGGTGGATCGTCCAAATGGAAGGAACTCAGAAGCACTCAGCACACACACATCTGAGTGTTACAACCATTATGTCAACTAAAACCCCTGTAAATCAAAACTTTCTTACTTGCCTCTGGTATTGTAACCTGTTGGTTGCTGTGCAAGGTGTTCTTTCCTCCTTGCGGAGATGACTGGTCTGAAGACTGCAAGCGATCCATGAGTACCATGTGTAGCCTTACAAGCAGAATTACTGAATATAAGTCAACGAGAGCAGAAAGGAAAAAAAATAGAAAACAAAAATGTGCTTTGTGAAATAGAGTAAGCTGTGTATCAGTGATAGAGGGATAATTGTGGTGACTGGAGCAGTGCATGGCAGGCAAGGGGAGAAAAGCAGAGTGTGCAGAGAGAGTGTGTCTGACCAGTTCTCTACAAGTAAATAGTGACCGAAATTAGGACAAACTGAGTGTGCTGCTATAACGGTTTAAACTGGCAGTGAAAGGTTGGAGTGTAAGCAGCTAAGAAAAATATTAGAGAGAGCACAGACAGGTAGGCAGAGCATTTACAGCAAAAAGGAAGACAGGGCATAATTCTGCCTCATTTTGTTTATGTTACCGTTAAGCACCAGGTATATGCCAGGGCAGAAAAAAGCAAGAGGGCCTCACAAACACAATGACATTTACTAAAAGTAGCCATACCCTGCAAATTACACTGCAGGGACAGTGTACAAACCATGGCCAGTAGGGGTGAGTCTAAAGGGGAGAAGGCTCTACCTACATACCTGGCTCAGTGGCTGGTGCTGAAGGAGGCAAGGATTAAGGAGATGGCCTCCTGGAAGACAATGCTGAGAGCCCATATGTTTAAGCCCTGGCAGAGGTGATGTAGTGCACACCTGTGTGTGACTTTTGCCACCATAAGGGAGATGTAGTAACTATCCTGTACTGTCAGCACTGTATGAGAGGGGAGAGTGCCCTTAACCCCCACAGAGGAATGCACAAGAAAGGAAGCAAGCTCTATGTCAGAGGGAGAAGGAGCAGAGTCAACACCATACTGACTGCTGTAACCCTATGCCTCAGAGACTATCCCATCAGTCCCTCTATCCCATGCTAATGTGGGTGCTCCACTGGATCAATGGGTGATGCCTCATCCACATATGTACCCCCTACCATCCTAAGTGCCCTGGGTGAGGGAGGTAGTACTATAAATAAATTATCTTTTATGAGCCCCTGTGGAACTCTAGACTGAGGGGTAATTTCTAACATGGAATCTGCAACTGTGTCTACACTGGAGGCACCTCTTACAAGTACACATAAAGCACCAGCAGCTTATGACCCACCATCACAGGAGCCAGAAATAGTCTGGGCTCAGCCTTCCATATTATGACCACCCAGCTCAGAGCCAGTGGGTCCTGTTTGGACCACCTTAAACAAGTATGGAATGGTAGCTTCATTAATGACCCCCCAGGACTTGGGAAGACACAGTCAGAGATGGAGCCCCATAAAGGGTCAGTGAAAGGAAAAGATCACCAGCCTTGCCATCAGGGAGAAGTTAAACCAGAATCAACCCCTAGAAAGTACCCTATGGCTGAAAAAGACAGTTAAGGGGTGCCTCCTGCAGGACCCCCCCCCCAAGTAGCCCCAAGGTGGAGAGTTTCAGGCCACACAATGATCTGTTCCTAAAGACCAGTAGAAGTAGATGGAGAGGAACCTGAATCAGATGGGCCTGACCCCACCTCTGCCCTCAAGAGATGGGATCAATACCAAGTTATCTTCCTCTGAAGTAACTCCACCTCAGATTTCCCTGGAGGTATAGGCTGGAGCCAAAGTAAGAAATTAAAATTGAAGAATTATATGCTGGCCCAGTGGCACTAAGAGGCTGGATGCCTTACTTCATGTCACGTCGCTGACTGGGTTCAAGAATGAGCCTGGGTCATCAGAGAGCTGGCATGGGGGGCAGGGAGGGAGTAGGACTGAGCAGTCGAAAGGCAATTCTCCTCTCCTGGGGAGGACTCTGGTGCCCCCCATAGTTCCACTGCCCCTGTATGGAGGTCCGCAGGCAGTGCAGGTGAGTGGGCAGCAAGTAATAGGAGGGCATCCTGGTACTGCGATGTTCCGCAGCCTCCACATGTGCATGCGGCCAGGGCAGGATCCAGAGAAATTGGGGGTAAAATCAGGGCTAAAATATAAATTAAAAAAAGGAAGAATTACATAAGATTTTGACTGCACATGAACATAATAACTTTAGCTGACTGATCTCTGAAAAGGCTCCAAGAAAATAGCCCCTTGGTCCCAGGTGGAATGGATGGTCAGCCACAGCATACATGCTCAACACCCACAACTGAGCTATCACTATGCCCCAGAGTGGCTTTGGAATGAAATAGAAGTCAGTTAAGAAATCCGACTGTTTAAGGCTGCTCTGGAGAAAATACAAGGCAAGCAATGAATAGAGAAACACTCAGCTTCTTTCCATTGGGATCAGGATGATAGCATGGCATGACCGATTGTTACTCATGTATGAGGGACTCACCATAGTGAGCATCCCATACAATTCATGGACCTAGAGGGAGGCAAGTGTGGCTATGTCATGACCGATGTCACAGTACCCATGAATTACTTTCCACCGGTACAGGCCTGTTGGTTATTCTGAAATCAAGACTAAAATCAGCCAGCGACAAAGCATTCTCTGTAGTGGAACCTTTACAATAGAATGGTTTGCCCACAGACATTCATGCTGTCCTGACTGTCACTATTTTTAAAAGTAAACTTAAGACTTGACTGTTCAGTCAAGCTTTTGTAGGACACTGAAATAGCTGTGGTTTTCACATTGATCTATATTTCAAGATTGTGGTATAATTTTATTACTATTATATTTTAATTATTATGTGACAGTAAAGTGCCTTGGTTCTTAAAAAGGCATTTTTAAATAATTACCCATCTATCTATTTTTCTTTCTACTGTCTGTCTGTCTATCTATCTATCTATCTATCTATCTATCTATCTATCTATCTATCTATCTATCTATCTATCTATCTATCTATCTATATCTCTCTCTCTCTCTCTCTCTCTGTCTGTCTCTCTCTCTCTCTATCTATCTATCTATTTTGTGGATTCCTGCTATAGTGAGGGAAGGCCATTTGAAAACGGGACCCTCATTAATATTATTTACAGAAGCCTGAAGAACCACAGAGAATAGCTCCTCTTAGCTGCTTGAAGAAGATGACATCTAAGGAGCAGCCCCTCTTGACTCACTGAATGAAACATTATTTATTTATTAAAGCTTATCCTACAATTCCTTAATTTGCTCCTTGTACTTAAAACATTTAGGGCCAGATGTTCAAAACTTTGCCCAGGGGCTAAATTAGCACTGCCCAGCGGGCAAACTTAGCCCGGAGCACAGAGCAAGCTATATTGAAATGGAAATAGCTCGGTGCTAATCCTGCTGAATATTGCAGTCTAAGGAAGCTGGGCAAACTGGTCTGGGAGTGCAGGGCAAAAATAGCCAGGGAATAAGACAGCACTGAATAAAGAAACCAGGAAGTGCAACCCACAACAACAACACAGTGCACAGCAACATGAGGGCAGGTACAGACGAACTACATGGCCAATGTGTGCGCCAGCATGTGCATGGACTCAGTACAGCTGCAGGAAGCAGCAGATATGAAAGAACAGTGATCAAAACTGTATATTATTCCCTGTACCATTAGCGCCGCGCTGCATTAGCATGGAGCTAAGCAGTTAGCCCAGTGCAAACACATTTGCCCGGAGCTAAAATGTGCCATATTCAAAAGTGCCATGCAAATGCGCCTACTTAGGTAGTCTCTGGGCAAACAACGGGATTAGTATCTCATTATACCCTGATTTGCATGCAGTTTGCCCAGCGTTACTGCAGGGTCCCACAGAGCCACCTGTAGGTCAGTCTGGGAGTACAGGGGCTGACCAGGTCCAACCGCAGCTCCACCTGTAGGTCAGTCTGGCAGTGCATGATGATAGCTGCAGGCTACATGTAAACAGTACAGCATAACATAGCATATTATACCCCAGGGGACAAGACAGCATAGGCACAGGTGGTGGTGGTGCCTCATGCAACTGTCACACTGTAGGGCATGCTACAGTGCACAGCAGACACTACAGTAGCAAGGGGCCAGTAGTGTGAGGGACACAGTACTGCCTATGCTGTGTAGGGCAGTGATGATGACTGCACTGTACACAGTGACAGACCCAACCTGCAGGTGTCTACTGACAGTGGACATTACTGTTACACTGTTGTGTGACCCACAGATGCTGTACCTGTGGCATGGGATGCTCACAGTGACATGTACATTTCTGGCTTTGTGTGCTGTGGCAGTTGTACAGCTGTGCGGTATGTGGCCGGGGGGGGCATATATAATCCAAAAGGCACACTAGTGTTGGGGTATTCCCAATACTGGCCCATGTGCACTGCATGATGTGTCCTAGCCTTGTGGCCACACCTGGTCTGTGGCACAGCCTCGCCACCGATACACACTCCCCTCAACATCCTCCACGGCCACAGTGCTGCATGTGTGTGCTGTCATCTGTTCGTGTCCACAGATGTGTGGTCCACAGGTGTGTGCTGTATGGCCACACTGCCATGCTGTCCACTGGTGGCAGGGTCACCACTTACTGCCTGACATGGCTTGGACCGTTGGCAGATGATGGCATCATTGTGATGCCATCGGTTGGCAGCATGCTTCCTTTATGTTTGGCTTTATCTATGTGTCATATTTATTTGTTAGGGTCACGCAAAACCCATGCTAAACCCATGCAAACACCGCGCAAAGCCAAAGTGTCGCGCAAAGCTGATTGCCCAGGGTTAAGACAAGCTTTTCCTGGGTGGTAATTTGCACCACACTAAGTGTCGCACTAAGTCACGCAAAACCACTTAGTAAGGCACTAGTCGCTGAATATAGCATTGCACCTGTATTCATGTCAGTTTGCCCCTTGCATACATTACAGTTTTGCCCGGCGCTAATGCAGTTTGACTGTGCTATTTGGCCTTTTGAACATAGCAGACCCGTGCTAATCCCACGCTAAACCTGCGCAAATGTTTTTTTGCACTGCGCAAAGTTTTGAATATCTGGCCCTTAATGTACTATCTGCTGTTTATTACTTGTATTTTCTGTTACATATGGCACTTGGAGCCTGTGGGATTGGATGCCTAAGAAATAAATATACTACAGTTAAACCTGGTTAATCTGGACACATTTGTTGTACCCCAACAGTATCTGGATTAAAAATAAATGGACTAACGAGACAAGAGGGCAATTTGCTAATTTTTTGTCATGCTTTAATGTGCTAGCCCAGACATCGTTGATGTGTTTTTCGGTGTATATAGATTAACCAGATTTAACTGTAAGTCAATGAGATTGGTGCTGTGCCACCAACAACCCTGTCTGCTTCTTGGCATATGGAATAGTCAATTGGCACCTGGAACACAATTGTCCACCCCTCTCTGCCACTCACAGTAGCAGCCAGCAACCTTCTCAGATAGTAACAGGCTTATCTGTCTTTCAGTGCTGCACACATGCACATTCCCCCTTACACTTGGAAGCTGTTTTTTTTTTATTTGTAGTATTTCTTCCGAGTCTTGGCGGCACTGCTGCCTTCGGCTGCCACCCCAGCACCGACCCCCGAGGATCAGACCTCCTACCTTAAGCACCCATGACTTACCCTTCATGGCAGGGTGGTGGGGAGCGTCTTGGCCCACCCACAATGGATTCTTGCCACGGAGGTGCCTTCTTGGGGGCGGCGCCTTGGGGACAGCTTCATGTAGCCAGGACTTATTTTCCATTTTCTCCCATGTGTGGACATGGGGTGTACAGTGATGTTTGTGGAGAGAGCATGCACACTTCTGCATGCTCTCTTTCCAAGCGTCTGCCCCATCCTCTCCCTTTGTTGCAGCATCAGCGCGCTGCCCCCCAGTAGCCACTGGGGGCCAGTGGAATGCCGACTACTGATGGCCCCCCTCCCCAGAGAAAGAGAGCAGTCCATCGGATGTTCAATCCTTCTCCTCCCTGCCGACCCCCAATGGCCCATGCTTGTTCCCAAACATGGATCACCAGCATAGCATGAGGTAAGGCATCCAGCGCCTCAGCCCTCAGCGCCACCAGGCCGGCTTACCTGTTTTAACAAAAATCCCATCCGAACACCAAACTGGTCAGTTCTCATTTCAATTCTGCACTAGAGAACTCTGATCTACAAATAATAGCAAGCCATACATTAACACTTTGCTATATCAAAGTCCATATATATTCAGTGCACTATGTTTGTTTTCTGTGATTCTGCAGTTGCAGCAAGTGCCACAGATACATGGTGCAATAAAAATGGCTGTCACCACTGAAAACCACAACTAAATTGCCAAAATGATTGTGGTCAAGTTTAAAATGGCATTAGTGTGAGTTGTTGGCAACTCCATTATACATCCATTTTCTCCTTCCTCAGTATCAACCCCCTTCTCCTCCCTCATCTTGTCTCGAACTTCTCCCATCTCCCTGCCCCCCTATTCTGACAATGCTCTAGTTCTGAGCAGCTCTTGTGTACTGCACTGTGCTTGTCTACTGCATTGTTCGCTCTGTGGCCCAGGGACAAATTTTTTATGTGTTATTCTCCCACTCTGTTTGGATTACTGGAATCATTTGTTCTACTGTCTTGTTCACTGTTTTATGTATTTTGATTACCTGATGTGGAATCTTTGTAAAAGAGCATGTTGCTCAAACGTTGTTTCCGAATATTCAAATAAAATAAAAGCATCCATCCCCCCTGGGTTTGCAGTTGTCAGTGGGGCCACCTCTTTCCAGTCTACTGGCACTCAGTCCCTGACACTTATCACCGTTATGGCCTTCTACAAACATTGAGGGAACTTCAGGAAGTCTAGTTCATGAGAAAGAATGGTGGTTATATTTACCAATTGTAGAACTGTGGAATGAAAAAGTATCAGTAATGATTGCAGACAAAAACCAGGAGGCTTTCTGGACCTCTGTCTAATGTAAAATGGTCCAGTTACTCTCTAGCCTCACAGTAAATCCTTACAGAGTGAGAGAGAAGATGATATGGAAGCCAAGCGGCATTGACACAAATGACATAACCGGTGTTTATTTATTTATTCAATCTCGGATTACAAATACCTTGGAGTGCAAAGCAGCTCAATTACAAAGTCTCCTCATCAGAGGGAGGGGTTACAATCAGAAACAGGGAGGTTCAAACACAATCGTTACATCAGAACATAGCAAATCAATAATACAAATGGTGGAAAGCAATGCTCATTAAAGGTGAGAAGGGCAGGAGGTAGAATGGGTGGGAGCAGTATTAGAACAGAGAGGTAAAGAGAGAAAGAAGTGTAGTATTTAGATAATACAGGAAAATATAGCAGCCATGGGCCTTGCCATAGGTTGAAAGATGGGGGGGTGAAGGTGGGAGAGGGGGGTAAGGAAGGAAGCGAGCAGAGGGGGTAAAAGGGATAGCAAGAGAAGAGAGGTGGTGACCAGGAGGCCTGGCAAGTACATAGAAGAGGGAACAGTGGAGAAGAGCAAGGAGGCAGTGGGGAAGAGTGGAAACGACAGGACTGGAAAAGTGATAGTTATGTCAAGAGAGGGTGGTGACCAGGAAGCCTGGCCAGTGCATCAGCGAGAGATAATAGTGGGAGGGGTACGCAAGGTTGGAAATTAGGTGTTACAATCACAGGTGCTTTCAGTTAGGAGATGCTGCTGAAGCATTTGTTTGAATTGGCTAGGACTAGGTAACATGGGAAGTTGGCTGATTAGATTATTAAACCACAGAGGGGCTCTGTACAGAAAGGATCTTTGGTATTGAGCAGTCCGACAATGAGGGACAAGGAGGAGGACAGATTCAGAGGTGTGAGTGTGTTGGGACATGGGGGATTTATTTATCAGGCAACCAATGCTTGGAGGCAGTAAACCAAGTAGTACTTTTCTGGTCAGAAGGCATGTTTGATATTTGATCCTGTTGCTTAGCTGAAACCAGCCAGATTGAGCGTATGTCTCACAGGTGTGAGTGAGGCGAGCAGCACCCGTAATTAACCTACTGGCCTTGTTCAGGGCAACCGTGAGTCTTTTGAGTGATGTGGATGTTGCAGCACTGTAAATGATTAAACCATAATCAATGATCGAGAGGACCAAGCTGTGAACTGCAATCCTCAGGGCTTCTGGGGTCAGACTCCATCTACATCTGTAGAGGACCCCAATCCTGGTATTGACATCTCTGGCAACATTTTCTATGTGAGGCACAAAGGTGAGGTGATTATCCAGGGTTAAATCTAGGTATTTGAAGAGCTGAATTTGTTCAAAGGAGTCTCCATGGTTGTTTGTGACAGTGAGTGCATGCGCCTTAAACTTATTTTGAGAGGATGAAAACAACTGGACTTTAGTTTTCTTGTAGTTTAGCACTAATTTGTGATTATTAAACGATCTCTATGCTTCTGTGAAACCTTGTTGAAGATTGTTTTCAAGTGATTTGGGATCTGGGTGGCTAGTAAAGATGACCGCATCATCGCATAGAGGAGAGTACGCTGTTTGCAGGCAGCTGGAAGGTTGTTCAGGAAAATACTGAACAGTAGGGGCCCAAGGATTGAGCTTTATGGTACCCGAGATTGAACAGCCCTCTGCTCCGAGACTACATTTGATATCCTCACCCTCTGCAGTCTATCACTGAGGTAGCTTCTGAACCATTTCTGAGTGTTAGGAGCAACCCCAATTTTAGAGTTGGCCAAGCAGAAGTGTGTGATTCACTGTGTCAAAGGCCTTTGTTAGATCAACAAAGGCTGCACCTACAAGTTTGCCTTGATTGATGGATTGTTGTATGAAGCTAGTGAATTCTAGTAATGCTGAGATAGTACTGTGCCCTGCATGTGCCCTGCATGAGCAGGAGGAAGCAATTAGAGCAGAGTTACAGTTCAAACCATCACCACCAGGCTTCAAGCAAATGGATAGGAGGGAGTCATTGGAGCAGCATTGGTTTGCAACCAGGCAATATTGGTCTTCAAGCAACTTGACAGGCAAGGGGAGAAATTCTCAGGAGCACAACTGTGGTAAACCAGCACTGGGCCGGTGGGAGGGAGCCATGGGAGAATGAAACAGACTGCAGTAAAAAAAGAAATAACCCTTCAATTCCCCCATGCCCCATATCCAATCCAAATCATGATGCCAGAATTGCTTAGCATTTGCATCTGCCAAACTGTCCCAGGCTGCCTTTTCCTAAGCATTCTTTTTGGGTAACTAGATTTTATTTGCGGGCTCATTTGAGTTGCCAGAAAATGTAAAGTGCATCACAGAATTACTGCAGAATTGCTCATGGAATGACCAAAGCAAGCATGAGGTCCTGTTGCAAAATGTAGGTCCAGGGACCGGTCCAGTGGCACTGAGGGTTGAAGCGCTTGTTGCCACGCCGGTGACATGATTGGGATTCAGGGATGGACTGTGGTTGCCGAGAATCGGCAGGAGGAGGAAAGGATTGAGCATCTAGAGAACTGCTCTCCTCTCTTGGGGTGGGTTTGTGGGGAGCCTCGCTCTGTGGAGACAACCAGTGGCAACTGGGAGGTACCGCAAGGAGTGTGCTGTTTCAGTGAATGCACCGGTGGATGTCAGTGAGGGCACATCCCTCACGAAGATGTCATTGCACATCCTGAGTCTTGGGGACAACACACAAACATGGTGGAAAAACCCTGGTTGGTGGGGAGGTGATGGCAGATGCTCCAGGGCTACTCCCACATGCTTCATTACCAGCTCTGACCCTTGACTTTGCTGTCCATGGTCTCCACCTGCCCATATAGGGGTCCATGGGGGGGGGAACCCAGCACCCGATTCCTCAGTCCAGAGAAGTAGTTCAGGCAGGGCGGTAGAGGAGTGGCTGAGCGGGCCCTGCCAGAGAGATGTCCCACCACCAGCTACCAGAGCAAAAAAGAATGTACAAAAAAGAAAAAGAATGTAGGTCCAGTTTGCCACAGTGAACACGGGGCCCTTTATATTATGAATATTGCTGCAATAAGCAACTGATTTCACACAAATGGAAATACTAGTCCCGTCCATAATCACAGCTGCAGAGAATTGTACATACAGAAACAGACATGGCACAGGTACCCAAGCAATCTGCTGGTTGGTACAGTACAGTACAGACAGCCCCACACGCCTAAAAAGGAAGCACCAGATTAGCCAGAAAGCCAGCACACAATGATCAAGAACAGGAACCAGCAGGTTGGTCACACTTCAGAACCCAATAGCTGTAAGACAGGAAGCAACAGATCAGCAGGCAGTTAATACCTACTCTTCACAGTCATGAATCAAATCAATGAGATATTTATACTTGCACTGTATAGAGCATTGACAGGGATTGTAGATTTATAGGCGATGGATATAAATGCAGAGATATCCAGATTAACCAATAAATTAACATGGCATGTTTTCTGTTTCAGGGCTTAAAGCAATGGATTGCCAGGTTTCCATATTAAGCAGACACGGATTAACCAGGTTTGACTGTACTGCTGCTGAAGGACCCCAGCTAATCTGGCAGCAAGCAGCTGGTGTTTTGCTGCCAGTGTCAACCACCCTCAGAGTGCATGTGGTCCACTCAGCTGTGTTCCTCTTTGCTGCAAAAGTTCTGAAAAAATCTCAGTTTTGAAGATTCCCACACCCTGGTGACTGAGCAAGAGAAGACATCAGACTGGGTGAGACCACCCAATTTTATTGTTTCTCTGAAATGTTTAGTATATAATTTACTGATTATTCCCTTTTGAGAAATGGGGACTTAACAGTAGTCCAAGACATTGCTCATAGGCAAGAGACTAACTCCAATAGGGTATTGTTTTAGATTTTACTATATATTTCCCTACATGGGCAGTTAGGATCCCCTCTCTCTGGTTACTACAAAAATTTTAAGATGAAATAAAGTGTTTTACATAAACTGTTTTAATGACCAGTGGCCTGTTGCCAATAAACTGATAATGTTCCCAACATTTTTAAGTTGTGGAATGGTTAATGCATGGTTGTGATATTTGTTTCTTAAGAGTTTTACCATGGACAGAACAATATTTAAAGTGCATATGTTTTCATTAAGTCGGTACATCCATTGTATTTAACCTTTCATATTTCAGATATTCCTTTTAAACAGGGAACTGACTTAGAAAAAGTGGCAAAGTCAAAGTGTTATCTAGTGTCTTGTGCTATTTTGAGTGTCCAGGCAAGAGGCTCAAAGTATTTTATGGTTGATTTGCCATTATCTGTACCTAATGGGTACCATCCTGGATCACTTGGGCCTGGCGTCCCTGAGATCAAGGGGGGTGGGCTCTCTGGGTACTTGGAAATAGCTCCCCAGGTGGTTAGGGATGTCCTATTTCTTTTTGCATTTTGAGTTCACTACATAGAAACATACAAACAAAGAAATCTGGCAACAGAAAAGGACCACTTGGCCCATCCAGTCTGCCCAATCTAACTAGCATTACTCCTGTAGTGCTCTCAAGGTAATTCCATGTTTCCATCCTGTGGCCATTTGAGCTGGTAAGGGCCCTTCTTTCCACACCAGGGCATGGGGTAGAAATCAGGTTCATGGTGTCTGACCAAATGGTGAAGACGCCATTTATTTTTTTATATTGTTTGCTTTTTCCCCACTTGCCAGATGATCCCCCTTGGTCCTACTCACTCACCCAGCCCCCTCACTTGCCTTCCCTGGGACTTACCTCACCTCTTACTGACACCCTGGCTTACCACACATAGTAGGACCATTGGTAGGGGGCTCTTCTCCCAACAGAAACTGCTTCAGAGGAGAGTGCCTCAGTCAGCTGTGGGGGGCCTGCAGTGAAGGGCAGACATCCTTCTGCAGTTATTGGCCTTTTCCTTTTTTCTGTTCCAGCCCTTGTAGGACACCAAGAAGAGCCCTGAGCATGCATTGCACATCACAGCATGTCAGTGTTCTCTCAGACTCCACAGCTCCAATTGCACTACCACCTGTGGTCACCCAGATGGCAGTAGCACACTAGAGTTCCTCTTTCCTCTCTCCCTGAGGTGGAGAGGGTCCTGTAGGATGTTCAGCTCACCTCCCTGGCTGGACCTCTGATGACTTGGGCTCGTTCTTGAACATGAACTGTTGGCATTGCAACCAGGAGTATTACTGCTACACCGGCGGGGTTGGATGAGGACGCCGTTTAATTCACAGCAGTGTGTGTGGAAGTCCTGAGTGGCCTTGGCCCCCAGTAAGTTCACAGACCTCTAAAGGTTCACTCTAGCCAGCCTGCAGACTTTCTGCTGGCTAGACTGACTGGTAGTTTTCAGGTGTGTAGCCAACTCCTGGTGACTGGTGAGTCACTGGGAAGTGGAAACATAAATGTTAAGCAAATGGGGAGATGCAACATATTGCAGACGTAAGGGAAGAGAACATGATTGGAGAGAAACTGGGAGACAAGGAGGTGGGAAAGGGGCCCCCCTTCAACAGGGGGGTCAATACCAAGGATGGGGCCCTAGCTAAAGGGGACCCACAGAGAGCCTCTGGAGGCAGGGGTACTATTACAAGGGGGGAGGATGGCAGTGAGGAGGAAGGGGAAACCATCAGGGCCAGGATAAATGGTTCGGATAAGAGAGGGTTAAAGGGGACACCTATTCAGAGGGGGTTTGAGTTAAGTGGGCAAAATACAGAGGGATGCAGAAAGGGGAGGGTGACAAGGGGGTCTCTAATAAGGCAGGAAGACTCCCACGGAATTGAGATCATGAATAAAGGGGGAGAAGGGGGGCTGAGAGGGCACAGTGGAGGTAACCATAAGGATGATGGCGGTGTTAAGGTTCTGTTATTGGGAGACTCGATGATTAGGGGTATCCAGTGGGAGGGACAGGGGGGTGGATGCCATAGCCAGGTGAAGGTAGTGAGTATCTCTGGGCTGACAGTGCACAGAGCAAAGTTCATGGTGTATGAAATGGTTAGGGAATGTGGAGAAAAAACAGATTTCCTGGTGCATTTGGGAACTAACAATCTAGAGGGAAATAGCATTTTGGAAATCGAAGCAAGGTTCCAAGAACTTGCCAGAGTCTGTCGGGAAAATGGATGCAACATTTCCTTTTTGGAGATATTGCCAGTACCAAAGGCCTCAGTGGAGAAAAAAATGAAGCTCACAGAGGTTAATGACTGGCTCAGGAAGTGGGGTGAAGAGAGTGGGTTGGGGGTGTTAGGGAACTGGAATGGAGTTTGGGAGGATAAGGGACAATATGCCAAGGACAGGCTTCATCTTGCCCCATTAGGAAAGGAAGTCCTTAAACAGGGGATGGCTGACTACATTCAAGAAAGGTGGGGTTTAAAGTTGTGAGGGAGGGAAGGGATAAGGGAGGGGCTGACCAGAAGCCCTCTCCTCCAGATGAGGGGAGTAGCCTTCAAGCCCAAGGGGGGGGGAAACAGACTGGGGTGGAGGTTTCAGGAGGAGCAGAGGGAGGATGGAAGTATAAGGAATCTGGGTGGGGTTCGACAAAGAGGATCAGGGATAAGGGGTGGGGGTTGGTGTTAGTAAATGCCAGGAGCTTGGGAAACAAGTTGCCAGAGTTCCAGGCCATGCTGTTCGGGGTGGATGTGGCGGCAGTCACGGAGACGTGGCCAACAAAACAATGACTGGAACCTAAACGCACAGGTACACTATGCTTAGGAAGGATAGAAAGGAGGGCAGAGGGGATGGAGTGGCTATGTTCATTAGAGATGACATAGAAATTGCTAGGGTAGAAGAGGCAGAGGGAAACGTGGAGACCTTATGGGTCACCTTACAATCCCAAGCAGGAGATAAGGTCAAGCTGGGTGTAGTATATAGGCCCCCCGAGATGAGTGATGTTCTAGAGGATGGTTTGCTGGACAACATCATTGCCCAGTGTAGACCAAAAGGGGAAGGAGTGGTGTTGATGGGGGACCTTAATATGCCAGGTACAAACTGGAGAACCATGTCCTCTAAGGTGGCCAAGGAGCAGAGGCTGCTGGACGGCTTCCAGGATGTGTTTTTAACACAGCATGTGATGGAGCCCACAAGGGAGGGGCATGTCCTGGACTTGGTTCTGGCAGATGGGGATCTGGTAAGGGACATGGTTGTACAGGACCCCCTGACTGGGCCAACCACAATACTGTCTGGTTTCAAATAAGCATGGGGGGAGAGGGGAGATCTAGGACACTGGCAGTGGACTTCAGGGGAGCAGACTTTGTGGGCATGGGAAATATTCTCAAGGATCACTTGAAGGGGATTACATCAATGACAAGTGTGGAAAGGAGATGGGAGGTCATAAAACGGGGACTTCATGAGGCAGTCAGATCTATGCTAAGCTGAACGTAAGGGAGCAAGGTCACATAAACCATGCTGGTGGTCCAATGAGGACAGGTAGCAGTCAGAGAAAAGAAGGCGCCTACAAAAATATAAAACAAGAGGGATAGGATAAGGAAATGTACCATCTTGCATCTAGAAAAGCACCAGATGGTGAGGGGAGCAAAGTCCAGTAAAGAGCAGCGGCTGGCACAGGGATACATGGTGGGGAAAAAAGGGTTCTTCCGGCTACATTGGGGAGTGGAGAAAACTAAGGGCCATCTCAGCAGATTGAGATCAGAAGGAGGGTGGGTGGAAGAGGCGAGGGACCAGGCAGAGGTATTTAATGAGTACTTTGCCTCTGTGTTCACTAGGGAGGGGATGGATATCTACAAAGCAAGGCATGAAGGGATAGAAGCAGGAGGGGATCAGGGGAGCAACAGAAATGGAACAAGAGGGAGGGGAGAGGTACCTAGGGTGTCAGCATCTGGATAAGGATAAAAGGCCAGTAAGGTGAAGGGGCCAGATGATGCTATCTCTGCCAAAAGGATGTGGTTAGCCCTCAAGGCCCTAAAGAAAGACAAATCTCCTGGGCTGGATGGCATTCATCCAAGAGTACTATGGGAATTGGCAGACATATTGACTGCACCCCTGGTGGAGCTCTTCAACAGGTCACTTGAGACAGGGAGGGTACCTAGGGATTGGTGAGAGGCACATGTGGTGCCAATCCATAAAGGGGGGTTGAGGGAAGTACCAGGTAACTATAGACCGATCAGTTTGACCTCGGTGGTGGGAAAATTAATGGAGAGTATACTAAAGGAATGAATGGGGGTGTACTTGGAGGAGGTGGGAGGTCTGGATAGTTGGTAACATGGGTTTGTGCCAGGTAGATCATGTCAAACCAACCTTGTGGAGTTCTACAAATGGGTAACATCAGAACTGGACAGGGGAAAGCCTGTGGATGTATTATTCTTGGACTTCAGCAAGGTGTTTGACTCTGTCCCCCACAATGGTCTGGTGGAGAAACTATTGGGGTTAGGAGTAGGCCCTTTGATGGTCAGATGGATTGAAAACTGGCTATCTGGATGCACCCAGAGAGTAGTGGTCTGTGGGAAACTCTCAAACCCTAGAGAAGTTGGTAGTGGGGTACCGCAGGGCTCGGTCCTGGGTCTGATCCTGTTTAATGCATACATATCGGACATCAGGGAGGGTATAGGGTGTGAAATTAGTCTCTTCGTGGATGTCTCCAAGATGAAAGCAGTAGTTGAGGGAGAAGAGGGGAGGTTGGCCCTGCAAGGGGACCTGGACACCCTGGAAAGCTGGGCTCACACATGGAAATTAAATTTCAATATCACCAAGTGCAAGGTGTTGCATCTTGGTCGGGAAAACCCTAAACACAGGTACACCCTGGGAGGGGAGGCGCTGGAGGCCTCAATAGGGGAAAAAGATCTAGAGGTCATGGTGGATGCATGTATGAATAACTCTGAGCAGTGCAGGAGAGCGGGTAGCAAGGCAAACAGGATGTTGGGATGCATCGTAAGGGGATCACCTCTAGGAGCAAGGAAGTGATTCTGCCGCTGAACAATGGACTGGTTAGACCACACCTTGAGTACTGTGTCCAGTACTGGAGACCACACTTGAAGAGGAACATACAGCTCCTGGAGAGGGTACAGAGGAGGGCAACTAAGATGATACGAGGGCTAGGAGATTTGACGATGAGGACAGACTTGAGGAGCTCTGCCTGTTTGCTGGAGGAGAGGAGAGGAGAGATGGGGGGACATGATTGAGGTCTTCAAGTACCTCAAGGGAATAAATAGGGTAAACATGGAGGGGATCTTTAGACTAAAGCAGGGAGGTATCACCAGAGGGCATGGTTTGAAGTTGGAAGGTGGAAGGGTGAGGGGGAAAGAGGAGGAGGTTTTCACTGAGAGGGTGGTGACCCTGGAATGCACTGCCTGGTGAGCTGGTTCAGAGATCCACAGTGGAGGACTTCAAGAGAGGGTGGGACAGACATAGAAAGTGGATGTATCAGATGATGACCTGTCCCGGGGGGGTGGGGATGGATGATAGGGGTTTCTGGAGCACAAGGGATGGGAGGGCCTCGGCACCCAACTAAGGATCTGAGGTTCGAGCAGACTCGATAGATCTTAAGGCCTAATCTGCTGGCAAATAGTATGTTAGTATGTTAAATGAGTGAAGAAAGCTGCAGCTTGCAGCTAAAGGAGTTAAAGACCTTGCTGGAATGGTAAATAACCCAAGCTTTGGGACTGCGGCAGCACCTTTAAACATGTAGCCTTAGTGGAGCACCTCCACACAGTATGCAGATCCTTAAGGAAATTTATTTCACACACAAAGCTATGTGTGAGCTTCTGTGGTAGAAATTAATTGTTCTGGACATTGTGAAGAAATGTATTAAGGTACCATACATCCATCCTCGGTGCCTTCCCCCCCAAGTAGTGGGGGGGGGGTTAACATGTAGTAGGGGGTGATACCATTTGGACTGTGGTCCTTTGCTCTGTGGGGGCAGATGAGAAGAAAGTCAGAAGGCAGGACTCATGGCAGCTGCAGACCCCCAGTGAGTACTGTGCCTCTATAATCCTTCTACTGTAAACCATGTAGTGAGTAATACAGATAGTGGAGTAGCTGGGGTCAAAGCATGGAATTGGTTGAGACAATGTTGACTCCAGGATCTCTAAGCTGCTTGATATAATTTCACTGGGGAGTGCATGTTTGTGAGCCTTTGGGCAATCAGAGACCTTTTCACAGGGGGCAATGGCAAAGTGAGTTCTGAGATCCATTTTGTTTCTGCTTTAAGAAGCAGTGCATGAGGAAGAGCAGAGGGTAGAGCCACTTAAAGCTCATAAGGTTTAGTAGGAATCAAGTCAGTTGCAGGGACTGTGGAATGCTCTTCTCCAGGGTTACACTTTGAAGAATGGGTTACTGACCATTCTGCAGGGTTTTTGCAAAGCTCCATGTTCAGCTGGTAGCAGAGAGGGAAGCGATATCTCTCCTGTGGCACCAGCTCAGCTGGAGCCCATACCCACAACACAATCTACCAGAGGCCCATTGGTTCATGGGGGTGGAGAGTGGTGAAGGGGGGTGGGTTGCAGGGGAAGCCACCAGGAGGTCAACCAACCCCACACCATCCTGATATCACATTGCTTTCCACTCCTGGAGGAGACTCAGGTACTTGACTCCAATGGGGGGGACTCTGGGCAAGTTGGGGGAAGTAGGAGTGAAAATCTGGTGGCACCCAGGGATGAGAGTTGGAAGAAAGCAGCTAGGAGAGGTTCAGTGGTCAGGGTTTCTATGATCAGAGGAGTTGAAAGGATTTTGGGTAGGGAGAGGGGTGGGGGATGGTCAGGTGCCTTCTGGGGGCATCAGCCATTCAGGACATAGACATACTGTAATAGGAAGGATGGCAGAGCTGCACGTGCTGGTACACTTTGGTTGAACAGTCTGGTTAACCAGCTTGTGGAGCAAGTGAAGAGGAACTTTTAGAGACTGGGGGACAGACTGTAGGCACACTTAGCCTCCCTGGCATTTTCCAGGGTCCTCCCTGTGTGGAGTATGGGAGAAGGAAAGATACAGTTAGGTGGAAAACACTGAGTAATTAAATGGGTGGTTAAAAGGATGGTGTCAGGAGAAAGGGCACAACTTTGTGGGGGACTAGGGGGACTTATGGGGCAGGAGGCTCTTCAAAGGTGTCAGCCTTCACCTGACAAGCAAGGGGACCAACATGCTAGGGTAGAGGTTTGATGTCTACATTTGACAGAGGACACAGGAGCTAGGGGAATCACAGTAAAGAGAGTGAGGGAGAGGAACCCAGCTAGTGCTTACCTTTACTGGGGACTAATGGCAGTAAGGTGTGTAAAAATAAGGTTGACATTCAAAAAGAAGTAGTGGAAGAGGCAAAAGGGAGAAGGCTCTCGGGGTCTGCAAGCAATAGAAAAAATAAGAAGCTATGGAAAATGGGGAGGAATGTTGGTGTCAGATTACGGAACATTAAAAGAGGATCCAGAGCTAGTTGGAAGAGGCTCTGTCTTAATGCCAGAAGTCTGAGTAATAAAATCAGTGAGAACCAGGCATTGGTACCAGACACTGAGTCATACCTCAAAGCCATCACAGAAAGTTGTGCCACAGAGAATAATGACTGGGACTTGTCAGTCCCAGGTTACACAATGTTTAGACAAGATAGAGAGAAAGGCAGGTGGGGGGGATAGTCCTATATGTCATGAAGGGCATAGAGGCTGTGCAGGATGGACACAATATAGGAAGCAACAGAGTCACTGCAGGTTCACCTCAAGTTAACTTCAGGCAACACAATATGGGTGGGGGTAATCAATAGCCTACCAGCACAAGGATAAGAGAGATAGGGATCTCAGGGAGGAGCTGGCAAGAGGAGGGAGGAAGGGGGAAGTGGTGGTGGTGGGTGATCTGTGTGACAGTAGCCATCTGCTTGTTATTGTTTGTATTATATTTTGATATACACACATATTTAGACTTCTGCTTAGAAACACAAGCCAAGCAGCAAAGCTACATGAGATTTGTGAACAGAGAGGAAAGAGGGGATCTGCACTATCCCTCACCCAATGGAAAATCTAATTAAGAGCTTCCTTTAGACACCAGGTTATAACAGGTTGTAAAACCAGCATTTACTTTGACTGTAGGAAACTGGCCATAACAGACTGCATTTTATGACCTAGCAGGAGGAAAACAACTTCTGACAGATACCTATGAAAATCCTCACACAGATAGGAGAAATAGCTTTCAGGATGTCCTTCTGAAGATCAAAGGGGTAATTCTGACCTGTCATAAATCCTACTCTGTCAGGCTCACTAATTAAAAAGTATATATATATATATATTTTAAGTGGGATGCTTAGCAATATGCAGATGCATGTGACTAATTTGGTATACAGGAATGTGAGTGACCTCACAGCCAGCATCATCACAGAGCTGTGACCTCACAAACTGGGTGGGACCTTTTCCCTCATGATTGTCAAACTGCAGAGGGAACAATATATACTTGTGTTTGGACTTTCAAGAGACACTTTTTACTTCTGGACTCTTAAGAAGCACTTCTACCACAGTTAGGTAATTTCAACACCACTATTTACTAACTGAAACTGGGGTAGGATCATTTACTCAGAAAAAAGGTGATTTGTTTATACTTGTCCTTTTCTTTTTATGACTGTACCATTAATGTTATATGTTCTGTGTTTTGTATTTTATTTACTATTTTTAACTCTAGTAAACTCTGTTTTCCTTGAAATCCTGCCTGAGTTTTTTTCTCATTTTGAGTGTGAATGCTGGGGCAGTGTTGATAATTCTGACAGAACTGTTAAGCACTTACAGTGTGTTACCATATGCAGCAAGTTAAGAAAAATACCAAGGTCTCAACTGAGTTAGAAGGGGGATTGTGAACCAGGTGGTATGCCCACTGGGTTAAGTATTGCACTGCATTCCCAAAGAGGGTGTGATATTTGGACCAATTACCTGGGTGTGCTAGTGGAAAAGGGTTCATATTTGACTCCAGGACTTGAGACTGGTAGTGATTGGACCCAAAACAGACAGGAGGGTTACCTTGTTCATCTCATGTTCACATATTGCACTTTGAGGTTGGGCACTGTGGGAGCAGAGGGCCTGACCCCCAGAGTGTGTTTGTGACAATCTGAACTCACTGAATATTGACTGGGGCATTCCAGTGGCCAGGTGCACCAGAAGCCAGGCCTGTTGGATATATTGCAGAACTGTCTGCTGGTGCAGCTGGTTAAGGAACCCACTAGACAGGCAGCCAGTCTCAATTAGGTGTTTGCCAACTAGGAGATGGTGAGTACAGTGAGAGTAGGGGAGCCACTGGGATCCAGCAACCATAAATTCATTTGATTCAGGCTGGTCCTTGGGACCAGAATGCCCTTTTCAAAAACTGAAGTCTTAGATTTCAGAGCAACAGTCTTCAACCAGATGAGGGATCTGGTCCAAGACAAATTGACCAGGGTGGACAGCATTGGAGGTGTAAAGGAAAGATGGGGAGCAATCAAGTGGACCATTCTCGAGATGACAAAGTCATGCACGAGAATGTCTACAAAACTAAAGTTTTACAAAAGACCAATACAGTTCTTGAAAAGGGTCAGAAAAGCAGTAAGTGGCAAGAAACGTCTTTTACCAGGTTCAAGGAAATGCAGGAAGAGGAGGAGGAATGGGGAGAGTACTAAATATAAACTGGGGAAGCAAAGAGGATGGTCTTGGAGGCAGACACGGAGCTGTCTAATACACAGAGGGTAAAGGGCGGCAGAAAAACAATTCATTCGATATAGTAAGTACAAAAGGAAGCAGGAAGGGGGAATCATTAGGCTACAAGGGGGGGGGACCTGGGGAAGATGAACTAAAAGCAGCCATCCCTAACAATTACTTCTGCTCTGTCTTCACATGGGGCATCAAGGTGACAGTCAGGAGCATTCCTGAAATGAGGTAGCCATTATTTACTAGAGAAAAGGTGGTCCAGAAGGGCTTGAAGCCCTTAAGGTAGATAAAATCCTACAGCTGGGTGGGATACACCCAAGGGTGCTCAAGAAAATGGCTACAGAAGTGGCTGAACCTTTAGTAGGGCTATTCAATTGCTCAGTTCAGAGTGGGGTAGCTCTGGGAGAATATAGGGTAGTGTTCATAGTTCAGCTACACAAGGGGGTGCAAGGAGAAGCAGAGAACTACAGGCCTGTCACCCTTACCTCTGTAACTGGCAAACCAATGAAGTCACTGATCAAAGAGGACCAAGTTGACTATTTAGAAAGCAACAAAATACAGGATAGTAATCAGAATGGATTTGTGGCAAGGAGTTCTTGTCAGACTAACCTAGTAGCTGTCTTTGACTTGGTAACAAAGGTAGTAGATAAGGGCTACAGTGTGGCTTTACTGTACTTCGATTTCTGCAAAGCTGTCAACTCCATGCTAGACAGAAGATTGCTGAAGAAGCTGGAGGACACATTGTGAATTTACTGTACTTTGATTTCAGCAAGGTTTTCAAATCAGTGCCACACAGAAGATTGCTGAAGAAGGTAGAGGACCTGGACACAGCTAGGGTCATAGATGGGTAGGAAACTATTTGATGGAGCTATAGCAGAGGGTGGTGGTAAACGGGGTCAAATCAGAAGAGAGGGAGGTCACAAGTGGGGTACTGCAGTGATCTGTCCAGGATCCTGTCCTCTTCAATACGTTCATCAGCAACACTGGAGAGGGCATATGGGGCAAGTTGTGTCTCTTCACAGATGGCATGAAGCTCTGTGGTAGGGCAGATTGTGACAGAGGGATCAGTGAGATGCAGAGGGATCTACAAAGGCTAGAGAGGTGGTCTAAGGTTTGGCAGTTAAAATTCAGTGCCAGAAAATGAAAGGCTATGCACCTAGGGGGGAAAACAGGGCAGAGAACTGGATGGAGGAATCAAATTGAGCACTACAACAAAGGAAAGGGGCCTGTGACTCATCGTTAGTGACTCCTTCAAACAATCAAGCCAGTAAAACAAATCCAATAGTAAGGTTAACAGGATGCTGGAATGTATCAGAAGGTGCACTGACAGAAGGAAAAAGTCAGTACTACAACCTCTATATACTGTAGGTCACTGGTGAGGCTGCACCTGGAATACTGTGCTCAGTTCTGGAGTCCTCACCTAAGGAAGAACAGGGACAACCTGGAGATGGTGCAGTGCAGGGTGACCAAGATGATTTGGTGCCAATAGGGCATATCTCACAAAGATTGTCTCAAGACACTGAACATGTATTCACTGGAGACTGGGTGAGTGGGGAGCAGGAATAGGACAGAGACCTTCAAGTTCCTGAAGGGAATAAAGATGGTGAACTGCAGGGTACTACAGTATTTAGAAGTATTACTGAGTCAGGAACCTAAGATAATGAGTGGAAACTGATGGTGGGAAGGTTTAAGAGGGATGTGAGGAAACTAATTTATGAAAAGGGTAGTGGAGCCATGGAACAGTCTGCCAGTGGAGGTGGTGTGCGGCAAGACTGTAAATGGTTTCAAGCATGGCTGGGACAGAGGGAAGGGTTTGGCAGTTGCTGAGGTCAGTAGCAGTAGGGAGGAGAGCAGGGGGATTAACCAGGAGGGATATATCCCCATATGGATGGTAGGCCCCGGGGCATATAGGGAGCCTCCGACAGACTAGAGGGACCTTTGGTCTTTTTCTGCTCTCATTGTCTATGTTTCTGTGTTTCTATGGGATGGTTGGCAGGCTGGAATCCCTCAGTAGCTCCAAAGCAGGATGCTCTTAGTTCCATTTTACATTTCATTGGTGGTGCTTTTCAAAACCTCAACCTAATGTCTGAGTAGGTTTACCTCATGCTGGGTCTTGTCTTATAATTTGGGTATGAAACCCACAGCTACCATTTATGTGTTAGTGCCCCAGGGTTTTGCACAACTCCAGAAGTTCTAAGTGACTCTTAAGGTTATTAGAGTGTTTTCACTTCCATTCTTAGGGTGTTTGAACTGCTCACCCTTGGTTCTTATTTCAACACCCAAATTATGCACATGAGACCGCTCTTCAACCATAAGTATGATCTCTGTGGCAGTATTAATATATATGCTGAGGATCTGGTGACATCATAATGTCACTTGGGCTTTGCTTTCAGGTTTCTTTGATGTCGTCAAAACCCTTTGGTGTACTAACAACTCTACTTTGCTGTTACATGTTGATTAAAAGGGTTTACCTATAGCTCTGCGACATCTCCAACACCGACAGACACAATGCCGAGTGTTGGCATTGTATTGTTGGGGATGCCGGCGTGTTTTCATTGGGGAGCTGTGCTCCCTGAACCCCCCCTTGTGGGGGGCTCCACCCCGAACACCTCCCAGTCTGTATTTATACAACTCTGAGTCGTAGTTGTCTCAGGGAGAGGGCAAAATACCAGAAGATATACCGCTGGTGTCTTCGGGGTTCATCACAGTTACACAACGATTTTCATCAGATTCTGTTGCTGTGATGGTCTTCGCGGTGGTGAAGTCAATGTGCGGGTGGCATACCAATTAAAAGACAATACTTCAAAAACCATTAGACAGAAATTTAAAAATGTGGGAATGCATCCTGTAGTTACTTTTAATATTAAAATAAGTTTTCAGTTTCCTTTTAGCATTTAGAAGATGTTTTACCTGTAATAATAGTATTACGTGTGATGCATAGAACAGCACTCTATTGTAAACTGACATACTTAGAGCTCCTCCTCATTCCCCATCAGCAGTGTAAACTCATTCATTATGACATCATTGGTGACTGGTCTGAAAGAAACACAGTGACCCTTCATGGTCAGATGGGAAGTCATAATCGGCTATATCACAATATGATTGCCTCAAAGTAGAGTAATGTTCCATGCATTGCATATAGTACTATCAGATGGCAAAGCTTTCTTTCTTTCTTTCTTTCTTTCTTTCTTTCTTTCTTTCTTTCTTTCTTTCTTTCTTTCTTTCTTCCCAAGTGTAATAATGCCAACTTTCAAGGGGAACCCAAACAAACAACAGAAATACAAGCAGGACAAACTTACATAAATCAAATAACAATAATACGTAAACCAAACTGGTATCCTGTGAGTAGAGTGACTTAATTACAGCGAGTCAATTTGGGCAAGGTAAAAATAGCAAGTGGTAAATGAGCTTTGTAACATGGCATACATATGAATCAGGAAATCGGCACCATGGATTGAATGAAGTGCATCAGATCGTGTACTTTGGAGATGGCATTAATCCACCAGTAATGCCATCCTCAAACTGAAGTACTGATCTCTGCCATGGAGTGGAGAATCAGCAGTAGTGAAGGAGTGCAGGACACGCATTGGCACGGAAGGGATTGTCTGTCTCACCCACTCACCCAAGTGCACGCGAGTATGGCACACAGAATAGCAGTCCGATGAGAAGGAAAAGGAATCAGGCTGACATAGGAGGCACGTAATGGGCTACAGTGCTAGGTTGTGCACCGGTCATGGTAAAGTAAATGAGTATGCAAGGTAGAGGTACACTGCAGCATAGGGCACAGATAAGAGCAAAGTGGAGGCACATAAGTACCCGACGACTGACATAGTGGCAGGCGGAACTGGTTGTACAAGATCGGATGATTGAACAGAGCAGATTTACCAGGTGATCAAATATGCAAAGTCCTTGGTAGCTGTTTGACAAGTCAGATCACGGCAGCAACAGAATGAACACAGTGAAACCTCCTAAGCAGTGTACTCAAAGAACTACTGCGTAAAATCGGAAAAAACTAAAAAAACAACATCATGTCATATTGCATGCTACCAGATGAGTGGCCTCTTGTTGTGAGCATCAGTGGCTTAATAGATGTATAGACGCACATCCAAGGGATAACAAAAGTGCACTGAACATATTTCTACATAATAACCTAAATGTCTTCCTCATGTAGTTAGAAATACACAGAACATGCTGCAAACAGCAAACAAAATATAACCATGTTACAAGGGCATTAAGCCACTCAGAAAGTGGTATCTAATGGTGGATTAATGCATGGTTGGGCCATTGTAGGCACTCGGTCTGCGGCCTTCTGCCACAACCTTCCCAACCTTGCATTAATCCACCATTAGATGCCACCTTCATCGTGGCTTAATGCTTACATGTGCTTTTAACAGCACATTGTAAATTCAGCACTTTCATTTTGGCAGGGAGCCATAGATGAACTTACTGTTTCAAGCATATAAGTAGTTGTTAGGAGGGTCAGTTCCAAGCTGGCTGTGTAGTGTGGTGGTTACAGTCACTGCCTGTGTGGCTGGCATACCTGGGTTTGGGACTGGCTGTGAGGAGATTTTGTTTTTCTTTGTTTACTTCTTATTCTGCCTACCCTCCCAACTTTCCTCTCCTCCGCCCACAGGTTGCCCCCCCAATGTTTTCCCCCTCCCAACCTTTGTCCCCCTTTAGAGTAGCCCCCCCTCACAAGTTTTTCCCTGTCCCTCAATTTCACCCCCCTGATGATAGTTATATAAATTATGAGGTGTGCAGGGGGCTTGGGGGGCAGAGCCCTCCACAGAAAAAGTACGTGTAGCTACACTGATTTTGAAGCACACCCTAGTGCTCTTCTCTGTTTTGCTTGGGGCTGTTGTTCCTTCACTGTTTTTGTTGACACTGTTTTCTAGGCCCTGTTTTGACAAGGAATCATCCAAACCACGTAATCCAACCCAATTACCAACAGGTGCTAATTAAAGATCTTACTGATACAGGGGCTTAAATACAGCAAGAATATTTAGTGGTTGAATTTTGAAAAGCAAAAAGTTCCATCATTTCATAGTCTGGTAAAAGAATGAATGCTGTCAAGCAATCATACAGTATGTTTAAGAAACATAAAAGCATTGTGTTCAAAAGTGTGAGTTTGGTACCCAGGATCAACATGCTGGATTTCAAATAGTTGTTCAATACAAAAGTTTCAGAGCCATGTGTAATGGCCTGTAAATTTGTAAACATGACAAAATTGTTTGTCTTCAAAAGAAAACCAATTTAACTTTACATAGAAATTGCAGTAATGAGTTCCGCAATGCCTGTATAAAATACATTTGCAAACATTATAAAGAATTTCAGTTCCACTCAATGCCATCTCCGGTGCGGCTGAATGGATGGGAAGCCTACAATCAAAGACACAATCAGAATCTCAGCAACTGCTTTTTATTTTCAACTGAAAGACAAACGCTCCTTTAATCTGTAAACTAATCCTAACCAGGTATTTGCTACCTTAAAAAGTACATCAATACTCCAGTTGGTATCTCCATAGCCATCTATGAACAATTGTATAGACTTCTTAAATGCTCCCTGGGGCAATTTTACAAGCAACCAGTCTGGCAAAACCCCAGTTTTAAAATAGGGGGCAAAACAGCACTCAGACAGTCATGAAAGTATAAAGGCATCACATACATTAAATATTTTCTCCATGAAGGCACATGGATAAAATTCAAGCAGTTTCAACACATACATGGTGTTGATTAGAAAGACGTATTTCCATTGTTACAAACCCAACACATGCTAGCGAGGGCCTTGGGCAGACCTATAGAGTCCCCTGAACCACCCATAGCTTTAAAATCCCTGGGAGAACTGGCCTACAAAAGGCATGTCATCTTGGGCATCTACCATGCTTTGTGGAAATCAATGTCATACAGGTATGGCTCCACATCAAAATACTGGCCAACTGCCTTAGGCTGGATGCTGACCCAGGAGCAAAGGGACAAAGTGTAGATGAAAACACATAAATACAATAAATTAGATGGCTACCACCTTATGGAATTTAGAATATTGTAAATATGTAACACTGCCCACAAATTACACAGCTGCGGTCTCCTAGCTTCTCCCATCTGTACTAGATGTGTGTGTGTGGGGGGGCACCTTACTGCAAATCCTTTAGGAGTGTCCTAAGGCACAACCCTTGTGGCAAGTTGTATAAACTGTCTTAAACACACTGCTGTGATGAAAGGGGACCATTGCCAGAGAGAGAGGTGCCTATTAGGTTTAATCTTTGACCATTGGTGGGCAACAGGAAATGCCACTTTACACTAATATCTATGGCTGTCAAAAAGCTTATCTTACAGTATTGGCTAGATCAAGAGACTACTATCTTAGTTGAATGGCACCAGGAAATGCTCTTAGTCTAATGGCTAGAGAGAATGAAAGCCTCCCTGAAACACAGAGTACAAGCCATTTAAAAGAATGGGGCACCCTAGCTGCCCTTCTGAATATGCTAGAGTGTATGCAGCATACTGATGCACCATAAGTATACCTCTTTCTTTTTGCAGATGTATTACTGTTGATCAATTTGAGCCAACATGCTCATGTGTTGGGGGAGGGAATGTATTTTGTATTGTGATGCATGTGTTGCTGTAGTCATTGCAATGTGTTGCATTGAATATTCAATAAAGCATTTTTTTTTAAAAGGGCATCAATATGGATTGCATAAAATAAAAATTCCCAAATAAACTAAGGTATCTGAAACAAGCTACAATTTCTATAGACTGATTAATCAGTGACATGATCATCAAGGGTCAAAGCAAAACACTAGCTTTTCAAAAAGTTTTGATTTTGATTTTCTGAGCATTTAGTACAAGATAATTATTCAAAAGCCTAGATTAAATCCTCAGAAAATCACACTGCAAATCATGATTAATAGGTTCCAAACATGGAAGACCCTTAATGAACAGAACAGTGTCTTCAGCATAAAGAGCTATTCTAACAGAATATACAACCTTAGATAAATCATTAAAGAATAAACTGAACAATAAAGGTTCCCTGGGGTACACTAATGGTGAGAGAAACAGAGGATAATTCAGTGTTTGCTCAGTCTCACCCACAGCTTCCTACAGTACCTCTTAGGCAGTCACTAAACCTGTCAACAATAATAGGTAAAAGGCAGAGATCCTGGAATTTGGTCGGGAGGCAACCATGGAGATTCAAGTCAAAGGCCTTAGGAAAATCCAAATATGATGACACATACAGGTCACCAGAACCCAAGTCCCCATGGAGGAACTCAGTAAATCCAAAGAGTGCTAAGAGTGCTATGGCTAGATGTGAAACCATACTGAAAAGGTATATGGATGGACCCCACTGAAGTACAAATAAGTATTTAGTTGGTCAAAAACAGCTCTCTCTCCAGGACCTTGTGTAATGATGACAATAAGGAAATTCACTGATAGTTACTGACCAAACTCCTGTCCTGGATTTAACAAGTCCAGCAAGAGCCAATATGGCTGCAAAATAATGGTATTATGGGGTGTAAGAAATGTGTTAACTAGCAATTTTTCACTAACAACTGAGCCACCTAACTGCACTTTCTAATTGCTGTGATACACACACACTGACTAAAATATATATACACATATATACACATATATTTCAGTGTAACATAGCAGCGCACTGTCTACACACATTTTTATAGATAAAAAAAGTCATTGAGGGACTGTTTTCTTCTTTTCAGGCTGGGGGACATCGGAGGGTGGGGGTTTGCCATCAAACACCTCATTTAAATCAGCAATGATATGCATAAGGCCGAAACTGATCTAGATAACAGGGGAATGTAGACTAGCAATTTTTGCACTAACCACTGAGTCACCTAACTGCAGTTTATAATTGTTATGATATACATTCATTAATACATGTACACATATATGCATATACATTCCAGTATAACATAGCAGTGCACTGTCTACACATATTTTTACAGATTAAAAAAATATATCAAGGGACTGTTTTCTTCTTTTCAGGCTCCGAGGGACATCGTAGGCTGGGAGTTGCCACTAGACACCTCATTTAAGTCAGCAGTGACATGCATAAGGTTGAAACTGATCTAGATGGTGGGGGAATGTAGACTGACATTTTTTGCACTAGCCACTGAGCCACCTAACTGCACTTTCTAATTGTTATGATGCATACATACTGACCAATATATAGACAAATATATACATATATATTCCAGTATAGCATAGCAGTGTACTGTCTACACACACAGAGCATTACCACACACACTAACACACATACACTGCCTTATATGGCATTTATTTACTTATTCATCTAATCCTAACTTTTACTGTATTTATGATATGCATTGTATTTTTCACTAACTCATTGTACTAATCTATGGCATGACTGGGTAACTAAGGTAGAGGACCAGGGAGGTGTGGTGGATGTGAACTATCTGGACTTTACTGTGGACAATTGCAGAGGGACTGGAAGGGAAGGCATGCTTCTTCACAGACAATACAAAGGCATGCAATAGGGGGGTTGAAAGAATGAGAGAAGACCTTAAAAAACTGGAGCAATGGTTTGAAGAATGGCAGCTGGGATTCAATGCGAAGAAGTGCAGGGTCAGTGCAGGTTAGTGGTGGGCAAAGTGTCCTCAATTCGCTCGGTGAAGTGATTCATGGAGCCAAGGTGGATTCGCAGAGTACTCCACAATACGAAGTGGAGTAATTTGCGTTGTGTTGGGTAATGTGAAGTCCATTGCAAACAATGATTTCACATTACTTCACCTTTCCAGACCACTACTCCATCAAATTTTAAGGCAAAGTGCATTGAGAACAATGCACTTCACCTCACTTCACCTTGTTTTTTTGCTCTGAAGGTGAATTTTGCAGTGATTCATGGAATTAAAGGCCACATGGGCTCTATATTGATCTGCACAGCCTCAGTTCAGGGTAGTGTGTGTAGGAAGCTGTAGGAGACAGTGTGCTCTGAGAGCTGTCTGTGATTCAAACCTTCTAAAAGCTGTTAAAAAAAGCCTTTTTGAGTAATTGTTTTTGCTCAAACTTTAGTTCATCTATTGTAGGAAACCCTCCTGTGCTCATATCATTGATCGTTTTTGTATGTGTATGGATTTCGAATGTTAATGTACAACATTGAGCCTGTGTAGTAACAGACAGTGAAAGTGTGCTTGTGGGGAGGGGTGTATCTGTGATGTAGATAGATTTAAGTTGGATAAATAGGGAGTTCTTTGTTTTTTTGGTTATATTTTTTGTTATATAACTGACTGTGTTAACGTACACGCAGTAATATTGTCAGTAATTGTTGACATTTTCTTGCTGATTGTGTGTTGTGTTGATCTGGTGCAGCAGTTCATAATTTCAGGTTGTTTACAATACGTGGCATATTACCGAACTTTTCAATTTGCTACGCATTACTTGTAGACAAATTGTGTGTGTGTGAGTGTGTGAACGGTGCTGCATGACAGAAAATAATACACCTTTTATTGTGCCACAGTGTAATTGCAGGCGCAGCAGTGAGAACCTGCTATCCACTGCAGCTGCATGTTTGTACTGCCATTGTGGTATCTTTTCTTTGTTTTGCTGCTTGCACTGCCATAAAAATCTGCAGTCAGTGCTCTCCCCCCCCCACTGGCAAAAGGAATTGTTTTCCCAGATTGGATTGTTTGTGACTTCAGCACCACTGTTTAGTTAAGGTGTTGTTTTCACTTGTGAATTTGCATCTGTATCTGTTGCTGAAGCCACAGTTGTTTTTTTGGCTTCACATCCAACATCACCCCACGCAGAGTGAATGTTCCAAAATCTAAACTTGTTTTGAATATTGTTGTTGATCTCCCCACATGCCCACAAAGAGACATGCAAGCAAAGCTAGTTCTTACCATGGCACTGCTGCCAGTGATAAGATTGTCTGTGAGTGTGGTAGTACTAAGACACAGAAGTGCATTGCTGATGTGAGGAAAGGTATTTCTCATGCAATGTTTTTTTACAGCCCAATCAGTAGCTTCACTCATAGTTGGAGAAGATGATATTGTCCCAGCCGGTGGTGTTAGTGCAGTTGCTGGTGGTGCTAGTATGAGTATTGCTGCCTCAAGTTCCACTTCTGACCAGTGCACCATGTCAAAAAATATAGTGGAGTGTGAAGCAATGCAAGTGAGTGGCAGTGTAGATGATGTCTTACTTCCCAGTAACTGAACCTGAAGAGTCTGATAATCATGTCAATGATAGCATACAATGTGACATTTCTTCCACCTCAGTTCAGGTCATGCATTTTCCATGCAGTGATTCACAGTGTGGTGAAACAATATCAGGTGATTGTGGTGTTGATGATGATGATGAATGCGATGATGATGTTGCTGTGGTTGCAACATGTGGTCCACATGTCAGCATCCAAGCAGAAGATGTGGATGTGGGTGATGTTGATGAATATGATGATGACGTAATTGACCCCAGTTGGAAACCAGAGAAAAAGAAATTCAAGGTGGCTGTGTCTGTGTCTGTTTGCATTAATCCACCCCCCCCATAAAAACTTGTCATTTACCAGTTTCAGTTGATGGTGATGATGATGATGACCCAGTAATAATGATAGATAGTCATGGTGGTCAGTTGCAGTCCAAGCGTGTTCTGCCCAAAAAAGCACGTAGTACACCCCCCACTTCAGTGCTTAAAAGAACGGAGTCCAATAAGCAGCATCATGGACATGTTAAAAGTAAAGCATCACAATCCCTTGTTTGGGATTTGTTTATGCAAGATGCAAATGATGACTCAGTTGCAATCCTCCAGGTTTGCCATGTGCGTGTGAGTCGAGGTAAAAAGGGGAGCCATCGAGGACAGCATACGCATCTTAAGAATAGGCACATGACACTGTGGACTCAGCACAAGATGGCAGCTAATACCGCAGTGGGACATTCACCCTCATCATCAGCCATAATGAGCATGCTATCCCCTTCCATGAGTGTTAAATCCAGTAGGAAATTAAATGTCTGCAGTAGTGAGGAAATAAGAGCAGAGGATTACTACAGGCATGATGAGGTGGAGGAGCAAAATGATTTTGAAATGTTGTCCAGTGCTGGTGAGAGTAGCAGTTTTGGTGGTGGTAGTGGTGAATGCAGTATGTCTAGTGCAAGTGGTACATCAACCCCAGTTGACAAATCTGGCAAAATAACTGTATTTGTGGGTTTGTCATCATCACCTATGCAACTGCCTTCATCAAATGTCCACACTCCACCCCCTGCCATTTGCAGAGCAGAACCATTTGTCATCACATCCCATGTAAAATGTTTAAGTCAGCCCACATTACAGAGTGTTTGTGCATAAGCTGAAGTACCCACCCAATCATACAGTGTCATGTGAACTTAATGCTGCTGTAGCTGAAATGCTGGTAATTGTTATTTTGCCCTTCTCCTTCATAGAGAATTCTGGGTTCCAGCCGTTTGCTGCATGTGCCTGTCCAAAATGGAAAGTCCCATCCAGGACATTCTTTTTGACCCGTGCTGTCCCCGCGTTGTACCGTACCGTGTCCGACTCAGGAAGACATACCTTTCAACATTCCTCCTCTCCATTCATCCATTTAAGTATGGATATGTGGACAAGTGGCAAAACGACGGGGAGTTCATATTTGTGTATAACTGCACACTGGGTGCAGGTGTCGTGGGTTGTTTGTGATGCTGGTAGTGTGAATAATCAGTGCAGTAATGTGGAGTGTCATGGCAGCAATCTTCCAGGAATTCAACAGCATGCAATGATTGCTATGCGCAATGTGACCTGTTCACACACTGGTGTAAACATGTTGGATGTGGTACTGATTGAAATTGACAAGAGGCTGAACCCCCTGTCCATGACAGCTGGGTTCACAGCAAGTGACAATGGATCAAATGTGGTGAAATGCATCACGAATGGTGGCTTTTTTCATGTTCCATGCATGGCCCATTGTTTAAATCTTGTGGTGCAGGAGTTTCTGCAGCACCCTGATGTAAAGGAAATGCTGACAGTTGCCCGCCCTATATGTTCTCACTTTTCATGACCTGCAAAGGCCCATGGCCACCTTCTGCAGTGGCAGATGTAAAACATCCTCCCTCAGCACTGCTTGAAGCTGGAAGTAGTCACCTGGAGGAACTCCACTTTATACATGGCAGAGAGGTTGTATGAACAATACAAAGCCATCTCAGAATATCTTGTGATGCTCACTAGCTGTGACAGTTCCGAGGCCTCCATGTCTATGACGACTGAACAGTGGTGCCTCATGGACTCTGTAATAACAATTTTGCAGCCTTTTGAACATGCCACACAGGCAGTGAGTAGTGAGTCTGCCTCCATTAGCCAAACAACTCCACTGCTGCGTTGCTGAGGCAGACATTGGTGAATGTATAGCATGGCCTTGATGTTGCTGGAGACAGTGTTAGCAGTATGTTGCTGAAACACATGCTGACAGTATTCGACCAGAATCGCTACATTTTGAGCATTCAGAGTAGTGACAACTTTGCCATAGCAACAATGCTGGACCCATGATACAAACATGGAATTGCCCCGGTACTGGAAGGAGGGCCTGAACAGGTAAAAAATGTCAGTGGGCAACTGGTGCGCTTGGTTCATGGGGCACAGAAGTCACGTGCCAAGGTCAGCAAACCTCAGCAGCATAATCCAGCTGAAGGTACACCTGGAGGAGCATCAAGCATATCCTGTAAGGGGAAGGGGACTGCAGTTCCAGGTGGTCTGTCATCCAAAGTGGCTGGCGTCAATCCACTTTGGGAGGCTTTGTCCCAAGTGGGGATTTGTGAAATCAAGGATTCTGGAGAACAGGATGATGCATCAACCCTGGACTTACTGTGGCACGGAGAATGGTTGAGTCATATTTGTCTGAAAACAGGCATCTGTCAATAACTGATGATCCTCTTTTGTACTGGAGCAGAAAGGTCAGCAAATGGCCAGAGCTGACTGCAGTAGTACTGAAGTACCTCACATGCCCACACTCCAGTGTAAATTTTGATAGGGTATTCAGCTCAACAGGTGCAATAGTCAGGGACTGTCGAACAAACCTCTCTCCTGCAAATGTTAGTTTGCTAACATTCATAAACATTAATGAGAGGCACATACCAGCACAGATTGAAACCTTGGTATTCGTACTCCGGCCTAGTCTTGCTGGTTTAGGTGATGCAGAAATGGACCATCCTGGTGGCACTGGCAGTGGCAGCATGAAACAGTCTACCACAGATGTAGATGATGACACAATGGAGAAAGAATTTCCCAGTGGTCAGACTTCAGACATAGATGACTGTTAGGGCAGCTTTCTTTATGAGGATGATGATGTGGTTAATGTTGGCAGGTTTTAACTGCAGTTGTTAAAAGGCGGTGACATTTGCTGTATGATATATGTTTTCTTTTTCATGACCTTGTGTGCCCCCTGGACCACGACCACCAGGACCGATGTTAGCCACTGCCACCACAAAGAATGACTTAGTGTGTTCCCCTGGACCACCACCACCACCAGGACCAATGTTAGCCACTGCCACCACAGAGCATGACTTAGTGTGCCCCCCCGGACCACCACCACCAGGACCGATATTAGCCACTGCCACCACAGAGAATGACTTAGTGTGCCCTCCGACCACCATTACCACCATTGCTGTTAGCCACTGCCACCACAGAGAATGACTTAGTGTGCTCCCCTGGACCACCAGCACCAGGACCAATGTTAGCCACTGCCACCACAGAGAATGACTTAGTGTGCCCCCCCAGACACCACCACCACCATTGCTGTTAGCCACTGCCACCACAGAGAATGACTTAGTGTGGCCCACCCCCAGACCACCACCACCACCACCACCACCATCGGTGTTAGCCACTGCCACCATCACCAAATGCAGGAAGATGTCAGGGGGAATGTCATCATGTGCCACAGCTATCACCACCAGCACCCACCACCAGTATCATTCTAACAATGTTTTTCCATTACATTGACCATGCCAAGGCAGAGGGAGTCAAACAGGAGACCACATCCATCAGCCACAGGCACAATGCTTCTTAATATTAAAACTATAAAGTGAGTATGTGTACTAATGTTTTTAATGTTATTTAACTTCCTTTAGCTGTATGTTTTGTTTTCTGTTGCTTTTCTGAGCTGTAATGGTCAAACACATACAGTAAACTTATTTTGTTTTTTACAGGTTAACAAAAATGACTCTCCTTCCCTGAAAGTTGGTATCAATGGTACTGCAGCAGTACCATGCACAAGAACCTATGGAATATCCATTTCAAATCCATACTGGTAAGTATCAAGATTTTATTTCATCTGTTCAATTTTTTTTAAAAGAGTGCAACAAATGCGACTGAGGAGGATTCATAAACTAGGTGACATGTGTACATCGCCAAAATTATTTCTGCAAGATATCATGCACTGTATTCTGAACTTGCAGCTGTGCAGCCATGACTGTGTTGAAAAAGTTGTACACAGGTTGTGTTTCTTGACAAGATGTGGTTTTGAAATGAAACTTGAGTTGAGATTGAGAACCAGGGACACTAGCACAGTGTATTTGTTACACAGCCTGGTACTAAATTAAGTTGTGATTGATCTGCTGATTGCAGTGTGACAGCTTACTATCTGTGTTAATAATCCAGATACCCGTGGAACAGCCACGGCTTAAACATAATGTGTTACTGCTTCAATCAAGTTGTAATAAGTCCTTCATTTCTTTTTTTAGGAAACTTCCAGATGCTTTGTTGTGGCATAGTTGCCTTATCCAAAGAAGTTCTTCAACATCAGTTCCCCCCCCACAGGCTGCAGCAGTCATGCAACATGCAGAAGTCGTTTCAATTGATGACCATGACCATCATTACCAACCAGACTCGAGAAGGATGCAGATGAAATCTGTGAAAAAGTAACCAAATAAGAAACCATTAATGAGACCCACCTGCAGATATGCTTCCCCCCAAAAAAAATACGTATCTTAATTGGCTTGAGAGTTATCCATTTCCAATTTCAACACAAAAAGTTCTCATCAAGCACTGGAATGTGCACACCAACAGTATCTGTGACCTGTGATACAAAACAATAGAATGAGTACATGTCTATATATGTCAACCCCCACCTACAAAATACAAAAACAAATATATATATTAACTCACCAAGGCTACTATTAGTGTACGGACGAAGGGCATCCTTCCATCCAGTTGAGATGATCACATTGCATTTGTGGGAATAGCAGCATACATTGGACCAGCAACAGTTTGCTCATGGTCATCATTTCTGACAGGACTTTGCATGTGGTGTAACACTCCCATTTCACTTCATTACCACTTGTCAATTTTCTGCACACAAGATAGATGCATTTTGGGGATGCAGAAAAAATCTGGGGACTCTGTGTGACTACTACGCACATGACTGAGTGTGCCATTAATTCTGGGACACTTTGCATGTGGTGTAATGCTCCCATTTCACTTCATTACCACTTGTCAATTTTCTGCACACAAGACAGATGCATTTTGTGTGTTGTGATTGTGAGCACATACTGTAATGTCATACTTAAATTATAAATTAAAGCAGCATTGCAAGAATGTAGTGACAATTTTGACCTATACTTTTTTATGCTATTTTACACTGCCAGCCACTAGTTGCCTCCTGATTTGAATGATACCCTTCTTTTCACAGTTTGTGTCTGCTTTACTACTTTTTCTCATGTCTGAAAAAAAAAAGAGGACCTTTTTATTCTGACCAGGTTTTTATCACTACTTGCAGCTGTTTTTCAATAAATATTGTTCTGTGAGGTCATAAAACACTGCCTGCTGCATAACTGTTAATTGTACAACAGAAGTGATATATAACAACTGATGGAGAAAAGCAGCAGTAAATACTGACAAAGACCTGGGGCAGGATTCACAAAGAAGGCCCAAAATCCCACAGCCATGGGAAAAAAGCCTGCAGTACTGTGGAACCGCAGCTGCAGGATATTCACAAAAGGCACGTGGCGCATGTGCGGAATTCCACAAATAAGTCCAGTTGCGGCATTCCGCACGTGCAGAAAATGTGGATGTGCGGATCCATAGCTGCAGGAGCACATAAAAAGAGCCTCAGGAGGAACACAGTTCACAACCTGAGGATCAAAGGAGGACAAGCTGGAGAATAACCAGTATGAACCCAAACCAACAGCCACAGAGAAACCAGCAGCATGCCACACAGCAGGGAGATGAACAGCAGCAGCAGTATACCTACCAGTATATGCAACAGCATGGAGTACCAGCACAACAGCAGCACATGCAACAGTACCCAGGAATGGAGAATATAGGACAGCCCACAGCACAGAGATGGCAGCAGCAGCAGCAGTACAGGTATGCACAGCAACAACAGACAGGTGTGTACAGACTGCAACAGGCACAATACCAACTGCCATACATCCCACAGCCACAGGTGTCAACACAGCAGCTAGCCTATGCACAGCAGGCAGCATTGTATGCACAGCAGGGGCAACAACAGCAGAACCTGCCCCAGCTGCAACAACAGCCCCAGCAGACACAGCAGCAGCACAATACACCGCTACAGCTAGTGGCACCACAGCAGCAGGGCCAGCAGCCAGGGCCAACCAGTAGCCAAGAAGACCAAACAGCAAGTGGCACAGGAAGCAGAGGCATACAGACAACAAACTGGACATTATAAGAGAAGGAGGTGCTGGTACATTAAGTTGATGCCAGCTATGATGTGCTCCATAGCAGGTTGACACCAAAGGCAGCCAAGGCTGAAATATGGGACAAAATCCACCAGAAGGTGAATGCAGTGGGTACAGCAAACAGGGATGTAAAGTCCCTAAATAAGAAGCATGATGACATCAGATGAAGGGCCAAGGAGAAGCTGGCACAAATAAGATGATCAAGCCAACAGACTGGTAAGTTAAACAGTTGCACACCAATTATACAGCAATGTCCATGTAGTTGTAGCCACAAGGTAATCACTGCTGAGGAGGGTGACCACTGTTTAAGAAGTGAAATGTGATACAGCCACCACTGAAACAAGATGTGTTCCAGGATTGTATAGAAGCTGGACCAATGCAACAGACATGAGTCCCCTAGAAAAGCACAAATAATGTTCAGTACCATAGTAGCACAGTCCCTGCCATTCGTGCCTGAACAATGCATGGTCAGGGGGAGGGGGTCAGGAGTAAGAAGAGCCGATATGCAGATGATCCCAAACTGAGAGCGCTGGCTGATAGGGACATAGTGAGAGATACCATCCAGAGGGACCTGGAGACCCTGGAGGGGTGGACAAGAAGGTGGGAACTGAGGTGTAAACCAGGGATGTGTATGGTGCAGCATGTGGGGTCAGAGACCCAGCCCATATCTACACCTGGTGGTGGTGGGGCTCACTGCAAGCCACGAGTGAAAGTAAACTGGGGGTGGTGGTAGATGCCACAATGGACAACATGGAAATATGCAGTCTTCCGGGAGTCCTTTTGGAGGCTGAGATGCTGCCCTATTTGCAGACAACTCTCTGCCCTGAGGGAGGAAGTTGCCCATCTTCAGGCTGCACTGGACAGTAGTAAGGAAACCTTCCCCCAGGCCACAATGGACAGTAGGAAGGGAACCTCCCCCATCCAGGGAGCACTTGGGCCACCACCACTACCTCAGAGGTTGCGAAGAAAGCACAGCAGTTGGACCACAGTGGGCTCAGGGAGGGTGAGGATGGTGGAACAGAGGCACACCCAGTCAGTTGTTCCACTCCACAATCCATACACCATTCTGGGGGAGCAAAGCTCCCCTATGGATGCACCCACAGAGAAGACTGATGACAACTGTCACAAGAGGAGCCCACAGGAAGGAGGCAGAGGACACCACAGGGAAAGGAAGGCAGCTCCTGGTGGGGGACCCACTATTAGGGGTATAAAACTGGGGAAGCTGGGAAAACTGAAGTAAGCAGCCTGCCTGGTGCCATGGCTTGAGGGACAGGAAGCGATCCTCAGGATCACGAGAACAGCTGCAAGGGAGTCTGAGCTGGACGTAATTGTCCACCTAGGGACAAAATGACTTGGCTCATCATGAGATTAGAGCAGTGCAGGAGGACATTGCAGAGTTGGGGAGGGGCTTAAGACAAGTAGCACACACAGTATCCTTCTCAGAGGTGCTGCCTGTCAAATGCATGGGGGAGGCGAGGGTAATTAGCACCATGCAGTTTAATGAATGGTTGAAAAAATGGTGTGGAGCATAGGGGTTTGGCTTCATTGGGGACTGGGTTCCACCTGGAGGGACACCAGCCTATACTGGCAGGATGGTCTGCATCTGTCCAGGAAGGGAACAAGTCTTTTAAGCAATCGGTTTAAATGCTTCATTGGCAAGCTTTTAAACTAGTCAAAGGGGGAGGCACTGACAAGCAGCAGGAAAATCCCAGCATCTCCCTACAAAACTGGGTACTAAATGAGAAAAAGACCGAGGTAGAACGGTCAGTGGGGGATGCTGCAACAGAAGGTAAAGCCATCAAAAATGGAAAGCAATGAGTACCAATGCCCGTAGTCTGGGTAACAAGCTTCCTGAATTAGTGGCCTTGATGGAGGAGGAACATCTGGATATCGTGGCAGTCACAGAAACATGGTACACACAAAACCATGACTGGGACGTAAACATACCAGGATATACTATCTACAGGAGGGACAGGGAGGGTAAAAGAGGGAGGAGGAGTAGCTCTTCACATAAGGGAAGAAAAAAGCAACAGAACAAAAGGGTAAACAGGGAGGAGAAGAAGCACTGTGGGTAAATTTGGAGACAGCAATGGCACCACAATCTGCACAGGGTTGTATACAGACCCCTTCTCAGGGGAGGAAATGGGCAAGAAATGATAGAAAGTATACTTAGAATGGCAGAAAAAGGAGATATTGCTGATGGTGATCTGAATATGCCAGATGTTAACTGGAATGCAGTTGCAGCTGCCACTTGAAAGAGTGGAGTTATTCTAGATGCCCTAAAAGGGGCATGCCTTAGACAACTAGTATGTGAGCCCACCCAAGAGGGACGTCATGAACTTGCTTCTCTCAAATGGAGATGGAGAGAGGATCACAGATGTAGAAGTGGGTAGCCATCTGGGAACTAGCGACCATCAAACAGTATGGTCTACAATAAACACAGCAATAGAGTCAAGCCATACAAAGACAAAAGTACTGGACTTTAGGAGGGCTGACTTTGCCAAAATGGGTGAGTGCCTAAGGAATACACTAGCAAATGGGCAGGAAGAAGGTGGAAGAACAATGGGGAATAATAAAACTGCCATCACAGAGGTAACGAGCCTTGTGTGAAGCAAATAAACAAAACAAAATGATCAGAAACCACTATGGTTCTCAAAGGAAGTGGCAGTGAAGGTTCAAGAGAAAAAAACATTCAGGAAGTACAAGGAATCGCAGAAGGAGCAAGACAGAGAACTGTATCAGTTAAAGCAAAAGGAGGCTGGAAGGCAGTCAGAACAGCAAAGGCCTAAACTGAGGAAAAGATAGCCAACCCAGTTAAGAAGGGGATAAAACCTTTATAGGTACATCAGGGAGTGAAGGAAGACCAGGGAGGATAGTGAGGCTTAATAAAGGGAGGGAGGGTGGGCAGAGGGAGACTGTGAAAAGTCAGAGATACTAAACAAATATTTTGCTCAGTATTTACAAATGAAGAGGGGAGGTGCATAAAACAAACAATAGAAACACTCTGGATACAGAAGTTGATACCAGCCTATTTACAGAAGAAAGGGTTCTGAAAGAACTCTTAAAACTGAAAGTGGACAAAGCAATGGGGCCTGATGGGATTTATCCCAGAATTTAAAGAACTAAGGTAGAACTAGTGACACCACTGACTACCCTTTAACAAATCATGGGAGGATGGGTGGTACCCAAGGACTGGAGGAGGGCAGATGTGATCTCCTTCACAAAAGTGGGAGCAAGGCAGAAGCAGGAAACTACAGACCTGTTAGTTTAACCTCAGTGATAGGGACAATGATGGAATCACTTTGAAGGAAAGAATTGTTGAGTATCTAGGGCCAGAGGGGCACAGACCCTAGGCAGCATGGATTCCAGCAGGAAGGTCATGCCAGATGAATCTGATAGATTTCTTTGACTGGGTGACCAAAGTAGTAGATCAGGGAAGGGCTATGGACATGGCCTAACTAGATTTAGCAAGGCATTTGACACAGTCCCACACAAAAGTTTAATATACAAGTTAGCCAGCCTGGGAGTGGGTCCCAAGATGACATCCTGGGTAAAGAATTGGCTGGAGAATAGGACACAGAGAGTAAAAGTAAATGGATTCCACTCAGAAGAAAGGAAGGTTACTAGTGGGGTACCGCAGGGTTCAGTATTAGGACCGGTCCTCTTCAATGTCTTTATAAGCAACATTGCAGAAGGACTGGAAGGAAAATGTATGTCTCTTTGCAGATGACACAAAGATCTGCAACAGAGTTGATGCACAGGGTGGGGTGGAAAGGATGAGAAAGGACTTGGCAATGTTAGAGGAATGGTCAATGTATGGCAGCTTAGATTCAATGCTAAGGTGCAAGGTAATGCACCTGGGAAACAAAAACCAGGGGAAGAGTACACAATGGTGGGTGAGATACTGAACAACAAAAATGGAAAGGACCTGAGTTAGTCATATCAGATGACCTAAAGGTGAGCGCAATGTGAGGGCAGCAAGGAGGGCTGAAGGGGATACTGGGATGCATAGGGAAGGCATCACCAGTAGAAAACAGGAAGATTATTATCCCTCTGTATAGACAACTGGTGAGACCCCATCTGAGTACTGTGTGCAGTTCTGGAGACCCAATCTCCAAAAGACATAGACAGGATGGAAGCTGTCCAGAGGAGGGCAACTAAAATGGTGCAAGGGTCTGCACTGGAAGACATATGAAAGAGACGAAAGGAGCTTAATATGTAAGCCTCGGAGAAAGGAGGGAGGGGGGACATGATAGAAACTTTCAAGTACCTCAAGGGAATCAACAAAAGTCAAGAGGGTAGCATCTTTCAAAAAAAAGGTGTGCAAGAACAAGAGGGCACAATTTGAGAGATAGAGGGGAGACGGGCTCAGAGAGGTAATTTAAGGAAGTATTTTTTCACAGAGAGGTTGTGGATGCATGGAGCGCCATCCGGAGGAGATTGTGGAGTCAAAAACAGTGGTGGAATTCAAGCATGCATGGGACAATCATAAGGCAATTCTAGGGGGTGGGGGTAGGAAGAAGTAGGCTGCTGGTTAACTAGGATCTGCAGCTTATCCAGTAGGTAGGGAAATGGGCAGACTGGGTGGGCCAAGCGGTCCTTATCTGCAGTCAAATTATGTTTCTATGTTTCTATGTTTATGCAGAGGAACTGTGGCAAAGGCACACAGGAGTCTGGGTCACATGGCTAGGGGGAGTATGTCCAGGAGGAGAGAGGTGAACCACCCTCTGTAGAATGCCTTGGGCAGACTGCATCCAGTACTGTGTGCAGTGCAGGAGACCACACACCACAAGAGGAGTAGCTGCTGGAGAGGGTCAGAGGAGGGCAACCAGGATGATGCAGGGCATGGGAGGGAGGACCTATGAGGAGAGGCTGGAAGAGTGTGGGCTGTATATGCTGGAGGAGAGGAGAGAAATGGTGGACATGATAGGGGTAACAAATGATATAACAGGGATACACAGCGGTGGAGCCAAACAGATGTACAGACCACAGAAGGGGGCACAACCAGGGGGCATGAGTGAAAGCTGGAGGTGGGATATTACAGGGTGGAGCACAGAACACAGTATGCCACAGACAGGGTGGTGGTGCCATGGAAAGCACTGCCCGGGAGTCTGGTAGAGGAGGGCATGGTGGAGGGCATCAAGAGGGGTTGGGACAGTGACAAGGGTAAACCTAGGCTGAAGTTGATCCACACTGGGGCTGGGAGGGGGAAGCAAGCACCCAACAGGGCTGCCTGCACTGGCAACAACAGACCAGGAGGGCAGTCCATCTGCTGGCAGTATAGCAGTATGTCAAAGTACTGTTAATGTAGGAAGGTGATGTGATGACGCATAGCACTGCAGAGGACAGTAGGATGTGCCGATATGAAATGAAATACAGGACAAGAAGCTACAACATGGTATACAGCAGGACACAGTTGGCCATAGCAGACCACCCCTGTATAAGAAGGACAGGTGTCCAGCCAGTGGCGTGGGTAGAAGGTGACAAAACAACATATATGTCACATACACAACAGCAGGACACAGGCAGCAGACATGGTGTAGCAGTAATACTCACGCACACCCAGGGTGTGCATTCTGATATAAGGGGCAGCACAGGCTAAGTACTGCTACTGTGTCCCATGAAACCTAACAAAGAAGATACTGTACCCATCTGTAATGTCAGTCATCAGATTGAATGTAGAAGGACTGGTCATTCCTAATACTCCCTTGCATCCCAAGGACAATACAACCTGACAGACTCTGGGCTGGTACATGTAGACATTACAGGGAACAATGCATGAAGCATGGAGATCATAGTCACCCATGCATGGTAAACAATTGCTGTCATGGGATACAGAGGTTGTATGTATTGGCGCTAACAGGCAACAAACATGGTCCTGTGCACGTTGTAAATAGTCTGCTACAGATGGGGGGCCACCCTAACAAGTGTTGTACATGATGGACATACAACATGATCATTATGACCACTCTGTGAAACACCACATGGGGTACAGTGTGGCCTGACCTCATGCTGTCCCCTGGGCTGGAGCAAAGAGAACACCCAGACATATGCAACACACGACAGTGCATGTGTACCTAAAGCAGGGCCATGCAACGCCATCAAATGCAACCATGTACCATGCTGCACTGGTTGGTGTCCCATGTACTGCATGACGCGACAAGCATTGCACCCAGGGCGTGTGGGGCCCTCTTGGGAGGACATAGTTCTGGATGCATGGGTTTATGTAACATGCATATGCCGCATGTGCACATGCCTGTGGACCCTAACAGTCCTGTTGCTGTGGTCACTGACAGTGCCCCTGTGTAGCCAGTGGCACAGACAGTGGGACTGGTGCCTGCTAATGTACCTGTTGATGCTGCCTCTTGCCACACAGCATTGTGGGGATGAGCACGCTGAGTGCTGTGTGGCAGTCCCCAAACTCTAATATGTACATGTGGAGGGGTGTTCATGTAGGCCCATGAGGTATGTTACCACATGACAAGTGTCTGGACATGTATGTCACTGATGTCACTATGCCAATCCAAGAGGCAGCATGGATGCAATGCACTGGACCCAGCATCATGTCATATGGCGGTGGTCAGGGTGCCACCATCTTTGCAAAGCCTCCCCCCCAGTGACATTATGCTCCATGGGACATGTTGGCCAACCCACCTTGTATAGCACATTGGGTGGACCATCAGACATGCATAGGTAGTCGTGCATGCTCATGGTGATGGACACATGTGGATATATGCCACACCGTTCTGGGAACCAGATGCGACATAATGCCCCATGAGATGCACCTGTCCTGAGCCGCACCCAGTATGTCAGGGGCACAGACGGGACATGCATTGCCCTAACAGCAACACTAACCAAGACACTTTAGCAATCCTCCACAGAACACATACATGGGCCCTATGCAGCCTGATAGGGCCCAGGCCACATGATATGTCCATCATACGGTGCCGGGCCATTGTGGCTGACGTGTGCAACAGCATGTCATGGTGGTCCTGAGTGGACTGGCTAGTAATTGGCAGGACTGAAAAACTGGATTAACTGTGACCACAGACCCCGACAGGAATAGCTACATGTTGCAAAAAAAATGACAATGCAATGACAATGTTGTGGAGTGTGTTTACTGACTGTTGCACTGTACACTGTCTGATACACATGTGGGAACAGTCATGCTATACTGTGTTGTGCCATACCATGAGATGGCTGACTTGTTATACAGGTGTAGAACCCAGTAACCGTTCACATGCCAGGTGATATGGTCCATGAGGAATTCACACCCCAGGTGATGTACCTTGTATACTGGTTAGTCCAGAATCACAATAGGTCATCATTAAGACAGGCCCCACCAGCAACTACACAGCTGACCTATCACGGTGCCGCGACCAACAACACACACATCAGAGCAAGCCAGCCATGAACGTAGCACTCCTCAGCATATGAGGGGTATACAGTGCTGACACAAGTGGTTGAGGCACTGTTTCTTGCGTCACTGGTAACATTGCTAGAAGCAGTGTCTGATGAGTCTATCCCATGCCTGGCATGCCAATGCTGCCTGATTAAACCGACACGTGCTGGTGACAGTGGTGATGGTGGCGCTGGCATTCCTCGGGCAACATCATCATCTTCCTGTTGCAGTGCCTCAGCTGCTGGAATCCGGTGGGACAGGGCAATGTTGTGCGGTATGCAACATGCTACGATTATCCTGCATGCCTTCTGTGGTGTATACTGCAGCGCCCCCCGTGAGGTCGACAGACACCTGAACCACATCTTCAGTGTAGATCAACGCATGCTCAATCACAGAACGTGTCCGTGTATGTGCAGCATTGTACCTCTCCTCCTGCTGCATCTGTGGTGCTGTCACTGGTGTCATGAGCCATGGTTGAGTGGATATCTACTGTCAACTGCAAAGGAGATGGATACAAATCACATGAGACATGTAATGAGCTGTGTACACCTGCACAATCCCAATAGTGTGATGTCTGTACATCCACACCCCACCGTGACAACAATGGAATGGTCACACACATGCAACACAACACTACGTGGACCTCATTACTCTTGAGGTGTACACATGACAGGGCAGTGGCACACATGTCCCTGGTGCCATATAACACTGCATGACCCATCATTTGACATAGCCCATGTATGGGTAGAACACAGAACACACAGGTCCATCATGCTATACTGGTTGACTGATGCACCCTAGAGTGAGTGCAATGCCATGATGGCAGCCATGCTGTAATGCCCAACCGCTGACATGTATGCAGGGGCACGAGGTAGGGGCAATGCCCCCCTGCATTGCAGGGCAGTGTTGCATGATGTGTTCCAGCCCCTTGCCCCAGTCCCACACCCCTGACCAGTTGTCTCCCCCCCGCTGAGAGCTGTGATGGCCCCGCCAATCACATATCAGAACAGAAGCATGACATTGTATGATGCAACATACCCTGTGCCATGTGCTGCAGCAGCATGATGGGTCAGAGACATATAAATGCCTGTTGCCATCCCACAGTGGTGCATGTCCACATGTGCCACACATGTACAGAAGTGTGATGGAATACTGTCAAATGCCATTGTTACACCTGCACATTGGCACACCCAGCTGGATGCTGTGGGGCCAGGGGAATGTGCCCCAGCCTGGCATGGTGTGAGTGTCGCCAGACGCATGTACCGACCACAGTAGCCGCTTGACTGTTGTTGCACCAGTGTGATGGACATGTGCATCGCTGCACGCTACGTGTCCATGTCGGTAATGCTGACACCACACACAGGTGGGCCACAGGATGGGGTTAAGGTCATAGGCGCTTGCGACAATGCACCATCATAGCCAGTGCTGCTGCAGATGATGGGCAAACAAGAACCTACAGCCCGTGTGGGATATTACCATGACATTGCACGTGCGTGACAATGACAGTATGTTACCGTGCACATGTGTGAATTAGCTGTGGAATTCCGTATCGCGTGATTCGCCATGAAAATAATGCATGTGCGTGATTGTGCAGTCATGTGTCACAACACGGCAGGAACATGTGGTATGGAGTTGTGTGAAGGCTGCTGGAGGGGTGTGTCAGTGTGTGCCATAACTAGCTTTATACAGCCACTGTAACAGGCAGCAGACAATGGCAGGGAGGGTCAGGGCCCCCAACTTCAGTGATGCAGAGACAGCAGCATTGCTGGACCTCATCAGGAAGCATGCAGTCATACTGCTGGCACCTGGGAGGACATTGCATTCACCCAAGAAGAGGGATAAGGTCTGGCGTGCAATTGCCAAAAACCTATACCTATCAAGTGGTGTGCACAGGACTGTGACCCAGTTAAAGCACAAGTGGAATGATGTGGAGCGGATGGAGCCACACTTGTGCCGGAATGTCAGGAGGCACAGGGGACAGCTAAAGGCGAGTACATGGCTGTGTTATGTGTGATGTCATATCTGCATGGTGCTAGCATGTGTCATGTCCACGTATTATGGTGACTGTCATCATTATAGTGTATCGCAGACTGCAGAGTCATAGCCATGCACAGTTGGTATCAGTGTCCCTGGATGTTGTGCATGGTGTGTGTGGCCATGCCCTGGACAGCACAGCACTGCATGTCTGCATGACCCCTGTCCAGTGTATAGTGCACCACACCCACTGTGTGATACTGTACTGTTACACCCAGGTCATGCCCACAGGGCCATGACACCCCTACTGACAGTCACAGGACTGCATGTGTGGTGTAGCATGTCACCGGTGCCATGGTCAGGGGAGGTGCACACCAGTACTGTGGTGTGTGCTACATGCAGTGGTGCTGGTTTGTGTCATTAGATGTCCTGGATGGTACTGGGTGCATCATGCATCTGGCACAGTCTGGCCATGCTGGTGATATGCTACATGGTACACCCCACACCCTGGAATGTGCCATGGACTGGATGATGATCAGACATGCACCCACCATGCCGCCCATGGAGAGTCCATGCATGACACCGAGCCTGTGTCATCTACATTGCTCGCAGACACTGTAGTACTCTATACAAGCAGAACAGCTGGCTCAGCCCTGTCAGTGTGTCATGGCTCACCCCACAGTGCATGTAATAAGATCACACATGATGGGTGATGGGTAGGATAGCATGACTACATGGTGTACTGCCCATCATTGTCACAGTCAGACACATTGTTGGCTGGCACCATACAGCTGTGTCATGGCTGTGGCCTGTCGAGATGTGTCATGTTCTGGCTGTGTGGTGTCACAACACCACATGCCTTGATGCGGTACAGTATGGTGCAATGGATAACAGTGGGCATACGGTACAGTACACGTGCTGTGACTGCAAGGCCACAGCTGTCAACCTTCATCAGTGCAGGCATGCATAGCCATATGGTTCATGTGCACTTACCTACATACTGTCCCTGCTATGCGGTTAACATGCAGTCCCGCTTCCAGGGAACACAAGGGTCATGGTGGCGGTCACATCATCCATGGGTAGCCTTGGCTGCCACCTCATGGGTTGTGTAGCTACAATGGTGTGTCACCTGCCCATGTCCTATGCACATACCTGTGTGTGTGTTGTGTTGCAACAGTCAGCACCCAGCAGTGACAGCTATGTATCATGTTGTTAACTGTACCACCAGCATCAGTCAATGTTATGAGGTGAGGTGTTGTTCGGCATGGGACCCGTGGACATATATGATGAGGTGTTGCTTACCCACACAGGTGTGTCCAGTGTCAGGGTGACATGCTCCAGCCAGAGGCAGTTGGCAGCTGCAGGTGCTGCACAGGGACCACAGCCAGTGACTGCTGCACATCAACACCGTGAGTAACATTTACCTTACATTATTATCTTTGGGAGGGGCATTTGCAGGTGCTACCAGTCATGTATGGCTGTTGGGGAGACACCCTGGGGCACAGTCACTCCATGTGCATGTGTATAGGTGCACATCGTACTGTGTGGTGAGGTGGCCTGTGAAGGGGGACTGACTGCTGGGAGTGGGACTTGTGCCATTACACCAGGCATGTGATATGCATGTGCAGGGGTCCACAGTAGTCCGGTACTGTGCCATTCACAGGGGTCATGCTATGTTGGGGCAGGCATGGGGGGGCTGGTCCTGTATGGGTAGTGTGCTCCAGGGAGACACGTGACTGTACACCTAGGGTGGTAGGGTGCAGGTCCAGCTGGTGGGCAGGGGTTCCACAGTCAGTAGCTACACATGCCCACCTCCCCCAACAGGTGAGTGCCCCAGGGTGGGACCACTGGTGTGGCATGTGTGTGGGGTGGACAGGAATGTTTATGGCTCATTGTTGCCGCAACTGCCAGGGGAGGTGCATGCATATCCACAGACAAGCCACTGCCACTCTGTGCAGGTGTGCAGCAGGACATTGTGGACATAGCACATACTATGCATGCACAGCACCAGATGTGTGATGTGCCATCTATTGTGGCCTGGCACCTGGTACATGGTGAGCAGGTGCTGAGGGTAGGAGTGCAACCTAGGTGCTGAATGGCAGTACATGTTCATCAGTGGCGTGAGGGCTTCCGGGATGTTGGCCATATGGAACACTTGCCATGAATCTGGGTGTTGGGTACAGTGCCTGTGGCCCACCCTGTGACACAAACACAGTGGGATGGGCCTGGTGACATGTGTGACAGGTCACAGTAGGAGTGTTACTGGAGACAGTGGCTACAGTGACTGTGGGTCGGGTGGGGTGGGACTAGCTGTGTTGGATTGTGTCACGGCATGCAACACAGGCATATCTGCAGGCCATGTTGGGGACATGGTGGTATGGTACCTATTGCCACTGTGCTGTGCAGCAACTAGGTAGGGACGTAGCGGTACACATACCCTGGATGTGTGATGGTGTGAGGGACATGCCTGTGTCCTGGCCACCTGCTGGGAGAGCGCATCACCACCTCCTGTATGTGTCACATTGCCAATGGTACCACCCACTACTGGCCCACGTCCCTGTACACCAACTAGGGGGCCATGAATCACCATGATGGGTGTTGGTCAGATGGAACAGCTACTGTACGGCCAACCTCCCAAGGATGGCTGCATATGTGGCTGAACTGTACACTCATGCAGGCATGTGCCACTGGGACATGAACCTGGGATTGTTGTATGTCGTGATAGCCATAGCTGGCCATTCAGCTGTGCTAGGGGTGCATGGGGGATGTGGGCAGCTAGTAGGGTGTACGGTGCATCCAGGGATGTAGTACTTTGGTGACACCATAGGGTGGACCATGACGGTCGACATGGTACAACAGGGTATTTGACCAGCACACTGGCATCCGGATAGCTGTGTTATGGACCGGCCATTGAGGGGTGGGGGTTATGGGACAGCTGAGTGATTGACAGGGTGGGATATATGCACATGAACACAGGTGTGCGGTCATACATAGGGGTGTGTGCATGGATGTTGGGGGATCGACAGCATGCACAGCATGTGTCCACTAGTCCTGTACCCAGGGTTGTGTGGTCCTCACACATGTTGCATGTGTCACAAGAGGTGCCCTGGGTGGGTGATTGCGTGATGGTCAGGTGGCCTACAGGGGACAGGGCACAGACATGCCATGGGCGCTGTGTGTGGACACATGTCCGGGAGACATTTGTAGTCCCCCATGGTTGGCCAGGCCACTGTCAGTATGCCTCTCAGGACCAGTGTCTATCATGTGCAGCACAACCCTGCACAGGGTGTGTGTCCTGGTATGTGCTGTTGCACTATGTGGTGACTATTCACATGTGGCCCGACCATTACTGCAGGTGAATCCAGACCACTGCTCTGCACATGATCCCTGTGGCGGCACATGGACAGCACCCTGTACAGTGATGCAGTTGCGTTGTGTGTGTGTCAGTGGACCCTAGGAAAGGTAGCAACATAGGTCAGTCCGTGACAGTTGTACATCATCAGACAGGGGTGTGTACTATGCTGCGGCCAGCAGGCACATGTGTGATGGCCATGAAGTGCACATCCAATACGTACTGTGTGGTGGGCACAGTGGACCTGTGCTCCATGTGTCCAGTACATTGCTGGTATATGTATTGTTGGATGCTAGGATGGTCCCTTGTCACAGTGATGTGCCACAGGGCATGCAGCACAGTCTGCCAGTGTGGGGAGTGCCACATCCCCATGGCATATATATATATGTGTGGCGCCACACAGTATGTGGATGGTGTGTGTGTCACTAGTGCTGTTGACTGTGGCAGACTCACATGGGACACAGAGTGTGTGCATTCAGATTGCACTTGACTACTGCATGTGGGCTGTGGTGGTTGTCATGGAGTGATGCAGGTGTCCCCAGTGTGGCTGACAAAGGCCACTGATATGTGTCACCCCTGTCCCTGTTTGGGCCATTGTCGATAGATACATACTGCTATGGCTTATAGCATGTACCTAGCATATCTGCTAGCTGTTTGGTGCTGTATGGTTGCAGTGCACACAGGCAGTACATGACACAGTGGTGTCCACATACTGACCTAGTACCAACCCACATGGTAGCAACTGTGGTGTAGGCCCCTTGGTCTACCATGTCTGCTCGTGCCTCCCCACCCTGAAGGTATACCGTGGCTATCTGGCTACCACCCACCACTGTTCCACAGTCCCCTTCCTTCTTCCTAGCCTCCAGGTGGCCTTCCACATGGTAACCCCTTGCCTATCCCCATACTGGCCCCATTCAAACACAGTCACAGTAGCATCCTACACCAGCACTCTGGGCAGTGCATTCCATGGATCCACCACTCCGTGTGTGCTGTACCCCTACCCCATTCCCCTGTAGTCCCCACGATCCTACATCCTGCTGTGTCCTGTGATGTGTACCCCCTCTGTGCACCCGTTCCACATCCCAGCCTACCGTGATCACTCCATTGTGGGTAGGCATATACCTCCATCATGTGCCCCCTGGCTCTGCTCCCCTCAGGTGTGGGCAGAATGTGCTCTCCTAGGTGTTCCACACATGTCAGGTCACCCCTGCCCTGCGCCATGTGGTGTGCACTCCCCTGGACCCATGCAGGGGGGGCAGGATGCCCTATAAGGGTAAGGCATCCACCACTGCACACTGTACCCTTTGTGTGTGGTCCAGTCGGGTTGGTGTATGGCAACAGATACCCCTCTTGCTCCTAACAGTACTGCCCCTAGTGAGCCAGGCTGCCATCTGTGCACTCCTCATCACAGCCCCAACCCATTCCTGTTAGTGTCCCCCAGGTCCCCTGGGTGCCTTTCCCCTTTAGTGACCTGCAACCCTTTCAGCACCAGGGTGTTTACATGGTTAGGGCATCCACGCCTAGGTGTTGCACCATACACCTGGAGGGGATGCATGCCACTACGCCACTGTGGGTTAACCTGTCCGGTGCATCCTGCTCCTGTTGCAGGGCCAGTTTTACCCCCTCCCCCTCTGCCACTGCTACCAGCTGTGGGTCATTGGCATTGTGACTGTGTGTGCCCCCGAATCCTACGCTACTCATGTACTTGTAGGCATTGTACAGGGGCAGCCAACACACATATGGGCTCTCTGTGAATGGTGGCCTCCCCCTACTAATACTATGTGTGTGCACCCAGGCCACCCATGTCCATTATACATCACCATCAGCAGACCTGGCCCCATCCACCTCAGATCCCTCAGCATGCCATTGTGATGGCTGGGCGCAGAAGCCTGTCTGCATACCTAGTACAGGGCACCCATGGGTGTCCTCCCCACTTTGAGTGCTGATGGCACCCACCCATGGTATTGTGCATGGCTGGTATGACACACTCCACATTGCACATGCACCTGCTGGCAGGCATCCAGGCACCCCTTGCCCTCCATATTAACCTACATCCTCACCCTTAGTGTGCCCTCCATCGTCCTCTCCATCATCACTGTCAATCTGTTGGGCACAAAGTTGTCTGTCACACCCCTCACTCCCCTACACTGGAGTGGCACAACATGCGCCTGCCTCCATTCGTTGGCACTATCCCCATCTGCAGTGACCTGTGACAGTTAGCCATCTGTGGCACAGCCATGATTTCTGCCATCCCTCACAGCATGATGGCACGCACAGCGGCAGTCACCTGAGTGTGGTCCCAGTTGAAGTACCTGGGGACCTCCCCTCACATCCAGTGGGGCTCCCTGGGGCATCTCCCCCTGCCGTATAGACTGTATTCCCCCCATTGGTGATCACATCCACAGCACTGTGCACACCACTTGGAGCCCCACTGGGTAGCTCAACTTCCTCGGTCATATCCTGTAGCACCATCACTAGTACACTGCCAGCCCCCTCCCTAGTGGGCGCCATGGTATTGTACCCAGTCAGTATCTCTGGCTGCATCCCAGCCCCTTCCACCCACTCCCCAGCTGACCTGCACCTACCGAGCTAGCGCTGCACCTTCATCCACACCCCAGTATATCTCATGTAGCCTGTTGCCATGCATCATATCCCCTGCACCCTCCTCATCACCATCCATGCCTCCTCCCCTAACAGTGGCCTTGTGGACAGTCTAGTTGCATAGTATTGGATTGCCCTATCCCTCTCACCCCTCATATCTGTGTCACATCTGTAGGCAGCCTACTGCTCCCTCAGTGCCTCTTGGCCCTGAGCATGCCTCCTGTATGCCTTGCATGTCCTTCCCCCCATGTGCCACAGCCTGGCACAGGGCCTTGTGGCTACCTCTATACCCTGCTGTGTGATGTCCCATCTGCTGTCATGACCCAGACCTGGGCCTACCCTCCTCAGGTGGCCCTTAGGTGTGTCCCACATGAATTTCCAAGTCGCCCCCTACTGTCTTGTCACACGTCCCTGCAAAATCACCTCCCCCCATCATGCCATTCTACACTGTATCATGGTCCCATGCAGCCAGGTCCTCTGTCACTATCATGTTCTGCACATAGTCCCATCCGCTGGGACCACACACAGGATATGGATGACCTTCATTAGGTATGTCACTAGCTGCTTGGGGAACACAGCCAGACAGCCTGCCAGGCAGCCTCTACTCACAGGTTCCCATAGACATCATGGCTCCACAGTGTGTCACCTGCAAATTGTGGTACCCCATTGTAACCCCCAGGGGGCGCTATCCTAAGGGCTACTACCCCTGCCTAGCCTAACTGTAACAGGGTGAGGGGCTCAGATCCGTTGGCGGGTGTCTCCACCCAGAGGTCGGGGTTAGAACATTCAAGGTTGACTCGGGCACAGCCCTCTGGGTTGCTGCAACCCCCCTTTCTTCCCACTAGTGGCCCACACAAGTCAGTTACAGTGTCCTTACCATATACACTTACCTCCCGGCTCGCACCATTCAGCTCCCTCCGGGGAACCCCTGAAAAGTAAGGTATGGTTTCACAATATTCACTGTGCAGTATTTCACCATTAATACACAAACTAGCCAGTGTACTTTTGCAGAACGAGCAATCTGATTTATTTAAGGGGAGATAACAAGGACCGGGGGGAATCAGGGTGATTGGTTTACCACTACAATATATGAGTATCTACCTAGGACTCTGTGCACAGGCCTAACCTATAAGTTACTGTCTATGGGTACCCAAGCCCTAAAGGCTAGTTCCTCGATGCAGCTGGTTGGGGCCCTGACACAAATGAGCAGTTAATTCCTACAAAGATTAGGTGGAGCCAGCAGGCTCAGTTAGTGTAGTCAGCAAAGTAACCAGAAGATCTTGCCTTTGCTAGGAACATTAAACAGGGAGCTACCCTGATTTAGTACTCACGACTCCAGAAGGAAAAGCACTCACACCACTCGTGAGGTTGAGCCTGAACTTGAGACACTTCTTCACACATTTATATGAAAAGCAACAGAGGGGTACCATACCAGGCAGCTGCTCCTGGGGCCCAACTGAACTCACAGCTAATCGGGGAGTCAACACAGCTTCACTGTTTCCTGACAGACCGAGCGTGATTCAGCAGATCCTCCAGTCCTCTACAGGGTGAGCCTGGTAGGTGGCTGCGCTCCTGCACAGCCTCCTCTGACTGCTACACAGCCTATCTCGCCTGCGACCAAGCAGCCCGAATCTGGCCTTCCACACACGCACTTCCTGCGTGAAAACTCAACTGCGCAGGAGCCCAGAGCTCCTCATGAGAAGGGGACCCCAGACCCATAGTACTTTCGGGGACACAACCCTCTATATCAGGACCCACACCACTTAGTTCAGTCAATGGCACTTCTGACACTACTGGGATGCTATCAGGGCACTCAAAGTATTCTTCTTGCTCAAGTGGATCCTGAACAGATTCCCCCACATCACTTTCCTCTTCTGAAAAGTCAGACAGTTCAGCCAGCCCGGATAATTCAGCCAGACTCATAGATCCTACTTTGTTAGCTTTGAGGCCACTCACTTCATCTTTGGGGAGTATGGGCTCCAAAGACAAAGCTGGGGGCTCAGACAGTCCATAAAACCCAACTTCATCCCCAGAGTGAGCTAGGGGTTGCCTTTAAAGAGTTGACTCAGTTCATAAGAGGGTTAATACTCCACATCATGTGCACTGTCTTCAGCCATAGATGGGGATCAATTTCAGCAGGGGGAAAAGGGGAAGGCTCCCTGGGTTTAAGTTCTGAGGAGTCAACCCCTCTGAATCTCTTTTTGGCAGCAGCTCTAGTTATTGGCCCAGAGGGAGGGGCATTAAGAGGCACAGTCTCTATCAAAATCTGTCCAATTGGCAGCAGGTGATTTCAGTGTAAAGTTTTGACATCTTTTGAATTATTTTCGGGCCTTACTTTGTACACAGGCAGATCATCTAGTTTGCCCACTACAATGTGAGGGAGATGGTGCCATTGGTCAGCAATCTTGTGTTTGCCATGCAGTCCCAGATTTCTTAGCAATACCCGATCCCCCTCCTGGAGTTCCTGTGCCTTCACCTTTTTATCATACCTCTCTTTGTTGGCCAGGTTCCTTTAGGCAGCCATGGTTTGAGCCTGTTGGTATGCATGATTTAGCTGAGCCTTTAACTTTTGCACATACTGTAAATAATCATCTGCTCGAACCCCCATCAGGAGAGACCCCAAAACACACATCCACCGGCAATCGAGCTTCTCTTCCAAACATCAGGCAGTAGGGGGAGAACCAAGTGACATCACTTTTAGTGCAGTTGTAGGCATGTACCAGAGTGTTAATTTGTTGGCTCCATCTAGGCTTGTCTTTTGGGTGGAGGGTGCCTAGCATGTCTAGTAAGGTGCGGTTGAAACGTTCAGGCTGGGGGTCCCCTTGGGGATGGTAAGGGGTGGTTCTGGACTTTTGCACCCCCCACAAGGATAGCATCTCTCTAATCAGTCGGCTCTCAAAATCTCTCCCTTGATCGGAATGGATTCGCTGGGGGGCCCCATAATGAACAAAGACATTTTCAACAAGAACTTTAGCCACCCGTGGCTGCCTTCTGATCCTTGGTGGGGAAAGCCTGGGCATATCGAGTGAAATGATCAGTGACCACCAATATGTTGCTGATATTTTTCAGATCAGGTTCTAAGCTCAGAAAATCAATGCAGACCAACTCCATAGGGGCGCTGGTAGTGATATTGACCATGGGGGCAGCTCTCTGAGGTAGGGCTTTTCTTTGCAAACAGCGGCCACAGGTCTTGACATACTGATCTATGTCTGCACTCATTTTGGGCCAGTAGAATCGGGTCCACACCAGGTCAAGAGTTTGGTCTATGCCAAGATGCCCCATGTGGTCATGCAGGGACCTCAACACCAGTTCTCTAAAAGTGGCGGGCAACAGCAGTTGTTGTTTGCCTTTTCTCCCCTCTTTGTCTACGGTCTCCCTATATAACAGTCTATTGTTCAGCTTCAATTTTGGGCCTTCTTTGTATAACAAGGCAGTTCCCAATTCAGCAGACCGCAGGTGGGACACATCTCTCCCAGCTTGCAGCGCCTCTAAGACAGGTTGTATCATAGGATCTCGAGACTGAGCCAGCTGGAGGCTATCATTATTGAACTGAGGCAGCATACTAGTGTCTAAAGCAGAGAAGTGGCAGTAAGCAGCAGGCACACAGTTCTCAGACGGACCCAAGCAATCCACCATGCAGTCCACAGTATTAGGAGTCACCTGTTCCTCTTTGTCGAACTTCTGGCAAAGTGCTCTAATGTCGGGTTCAGACAACCTGACCCAATCGGCTCAGGACACAGGCCTCCGGGAGAGAGCATCAGCATCTATATGGTTGAGGCCTACTCTGTATTCAATAGCGTAGTTGTAGGTGGATAACGCAGAGAGCCACCTGTGACCGGTGGCATCCAGCTTGGCTGTGGTCTAAACATATGTCAAAGGATTATTATCAGTTTTTACCTGTATCTTAGCCCCATACAAATAGTCATGAAATTGATCAACAATGGCCCACTTTAGAGCCAAGAACTCTAGCTTGTGCACTGGATAATTCTTTTCAGAAGGAGTCAAACTGTGGCTGGCAAAAGCTACAGGTCTCAGACCATTCGAGTGCTCTTGGTACAATACGGCTTCCAATCCTTGCAGGCTGGTATCAGTATGAAGAACATAGGGCTTGGCTGGGTCAGCATAGGCCAGCACTGGGGCATGTGTAAGTTGATATATAATGTCATAGAAAGCTTCCTCGCAGTCAGCAGTCCAGCGAGTACCAAACACATCATTGGGGAGGAAATAAGTCTTTTCCATCCCAGATTGTGCAGTCTTCTTATATTTCTTATGGGTCGGGGGGTACCCTTGAGTGAGATTTAGCAGGGGCCGGATCACCCGAGAGTAGTCTTTGACAAATCTTCGGCAGTACCCACAGAACCCCAGGAAACGCTGTAGCTCCTTCAAATTTCTGGGTTGGGGCCAAGTGGTTAAAGCCTCCACTTTGCTGGGGTCAGTCTCTATGCCTTCAGTGGATACTATGTGGCCCACATACTTCACAGAAGTTTGAAAGAATTGGCACTTGTCTATAGATAACTTAAGAAAGAAATCCTCCAGCTGGTCCAGGACCTTGAACAATTGATGTTCATGTTCTTCCAACGAGCTGCCAAACGCTATGACATCATCTAAATAAACCAAACACTCGAGCAAGTTCATGTCCCCCACAGCACATTCCATCAGACACTGAAAGGTAGCTGAGGCACCTGAAATCCCTTGAGGCATCTGGATAAACTCATAGAAACCTAGGGGGCAAATGAACGCAGTCTTCTCTCGGTCCTCTGGAGCCATTGGGATCTGATAGTACTCACTGCAGAGATCCAACACAGAGAACCACTTACTGCCATTTAGACAGTCCAGAGCATCCTGTATGTGGGGCATGATATACTGGTCAGGGATGGTCCACCAGTTCAGGGTATGGCAATCCACACACATCCGAACAGCCCCATTCTTTTTTCTCACTACAACAATGGGGGAAGCATAAGGGCTCCTGGATTCCTGTATTACACCAACAGCAAGCATCTCTTGCAGATGCCATCTCACATCATCTATGTCAGCTGGGGCCAGGCGCCGAGACCTCTCTCGAAAAGGCCATTCATCATGCAGTCGAATGTGGTGTTCGGCCCCCTGCACACATCCCACATCCCATTCTTTTAGGGAAAAGACCTGGTCTCTTTGGGCAAGCTTCTCACTGACCCTTACTTTCCATTCAGCAGGCAACGGGGAGTCACTGAAATCAAACAAGTTGGGCGTGACTCTGTCATCCTTCCCCAAACCCTTGCTATTGGGGAGCACTGCAGTGTTCACACAATGCACACTAGCCAGGGTGCAGCCTCTATTTACTCGAATCTCTTTGTCAGACACATTATGAACTTGAACCATCACTCTCCTGGCATAAGCATTGGCTCTAGCAGGCAAGATACTGGGTTTGACCAGCAGACCCCCAGGCAACTTTCCTTCCCCAGGCGCATCCAGCATCAATAGTTTATTCTTGACATCCTTTTTAAGCTGGACCTCCCCTTGCAAAACACACTGGGCATTTGGGGCTAATAGCAACGGCTCCAGATCCTTCCTCCAGACAACCCCCACCAGGCCTTCAGGCTCCTCCTGACTAGCTTTTCTCTTAGTCTCGTAGGCCTTCTGGATCAAAGTGGGTATCCTAAGAGCTCGCCCAGTCCTGGACACCTGCTTTTCAGAACACAACTGTGCTAGTCGACCAAACATGTGAGCATTGGTCCCAATCAACAAGGGCACCCCATCATACAGTCCAGTGGGAGGGCAGACCAAAGCCAAGGTTTCTACCTGTTCGTCCACCCCAGCCACAGAAGTAGGAAATGACAACCAGTTCCGGATATACCCCAAATATGGATAAGCCTTGTCACTCAGCCCCCATACATGTAGACCATCCAAGGGTTGTAGTGGCACCTCAGGTAGATGTGTCTGATACCAGTCCTGAAACATAATGGTCACCTGAGAGCCACTATCCAATACAGCTCGGGTGGGAATCCCATTTACTCGCACCAGAGCCCTCCATCGAGGGCCCAACCACATCAGACCATTCAGGGGCACAGCACTGATAGTTGCTTGGGCATTGGCCTGGGTCACAAAGCCCTTCCTAGGGGGTTGGACGTGGGCCCTGCGATGCCAGGTGATCAGTCTGCTGTTGACCTTCCTTAAATTCTCCAGCAACTGGCACTCAGTCTGAAAGTGTCCATCCTCCCCACAATGGTAACAGAACTTGGGGTCCTGAGAGTCTCTACTGGGAGGGGAATACTTCATCTGCTGGGGGCCATCCGGGGGGCGAGGGGACTCCCCTGGGCTAGGGCATTTGTTTCTAGATAACTCTGGTTCCCCAAACCTAACAGGGTGGGTAGTGGTTCGCTTCAAGTCCCTCACCAGTTCTCATAAATTTTTGATCTCGGCCCTCAACTCACTTTCTACTTGGGGATCAGAGGAAATGGCATGCACCCCCACCCCTCCTTGTAACACTGGGGATACATCAGGCCCCCCTGAAGGGTGGGTCTCATCGAGTTCGCTAGACTCAGGGGTTTGGCTCAGATTCACAGCCCCCACATAGGGTTCCCACCCCTCCTCATCAGTCTCTACTTCTCTAACCTCCCTCATCAATTGACAGTATTCAGAAGTGGCAGCTCGCTGATCATGTAACTTAAGTTTTAACAGTATCACACTGGAAAATCTAGCAGACTTTAGAACATGTTCCAACCTGACCTGGTTCAAGGCTGGGGCGCTAATCCCCCCTTTTCGGTAGGCCTTCTGTAAAGCCCTTTCCACCCTAGTAACAAAGGTGAAAAGCTTTTCATTCCTCCACTGCTTAGCAGACTTGAATTTCCATAACAAGTCTTCCCCAGTTTCTGTGCTTCCACACACTCCCTCTAGAGCAGTAAGATACTCTGCTGTGGTAGCTTCTGGGCTAGTGGCCTGCAAAAACTGAATGGCTTCTAAAGCAGGACCCCGCAGGCTCTCCATCAGTATCTTTCATTTCTCCCCCTCAGAGCATTGCCACTCCTGGACTAAGGGGGTTGCATAGTCCATCCATGCCTCCAAATCATCCTCCCCTGAAGGCACGGGCACTGTGCCAGAAAAATGTTTTAGCCTACGGTACGAATCTAGCTATATAGAAGGAACCACTAGGGGCGGTGAGGCCAAAATAGAATTCTTGGGGGGCCCAGGAGAGGAACTGGGGGAAGCCTGGGGGGGTGGGATCACTGGAAAGATCCAAAGCCTGCAGTAACTCTTGAGTAGTCCTCCCCTTCATGGCTAACAATTTAAGCAGTTTATCTTTGAAGCTATTAGTCTGGGGAGATCCCCGAGGGATGACTGACCCACTCCAGATGTGAATGGCCCTCCTCCCCTGTTGGGCACCTTCCGGGTAAATCACTGGAGGTACCCTCTCGGGGTCAATGGCTACACTACATAACAGTAACACCTGCAAAGTCTGATCGAGTAGGTGAGCCATACGCCCTCTCACCTCTACCTTACCCAAACACTTAACCCGCTCCACTACGGAAATAAGGTCAGCGTTCATTGTCCCTAGAGGTACATCTAGCAGCAACACAATTCTCTGAGAGTCCAACTCTTCAGCTTCACCCCAACCCATGAGTTTATGTACGATTGTCTTAATGGGGTCCAATTTGATTTTAGCCATGATATCCTCTTCCAGCTTTTCCTTCAATTTATCCATAGTTAGATACTTCGTCCACTTGGCCACTAGGGGACGCTGATCCCAGTGGTGCCTCCACTTTGTAACCCCCAGGGGGCACTATCCTAAGGGCTACTACCCCTGCTTGCCCTAACTGTAACAGGGTGAGGGACCCAGATCCGTTGGTGGGTGCCTCCACCCAGAGGTCGGGGTTAGAAAGGTCGAGGTTGACTCGGTCACAGCCCTCTGGGTTGCTGCAACCCCCCTTTCTTCCCACTAGTGGCCCACACAAGTCAGTTTCAGTGTCCTTACCATATACACTTACCTCCCAGCTCGCACCATTCAGCTCCTTCTGGGGACCCCCTGAAAAGTAAGGTACAGTTTCACAATATTCACTGTGCAGTATTTCACCATTAATACACAAACTAGCCAGTGTACTTTTGCAGAACTGAGCAATCTGATTTATTGAAGGGGAGATAACAAGGATCGGGGGGGAATCAGGGTGATTGGCTTACCACTACAATATATGAGTATCTACCTAGGGCTCTGTTCACAGGCCTAACCTATAAGTTACTGTCTATGGGTACCCAAGCCCTAAAGGCTAGTTCCTCGATGCAGCTGGTTGGGGCCCTGACACAAATGAGCATTTAATTCCTACGAAGATTAGGTGGAGCCAGCAGGCTCAGTTAGTGTAGTCAGCAAAGTAACCAGAAGATCTTGCCTTTGCTAGGAACATTAAACAGGGAGTTACCCTGATTTAGTACTCACGACTGCAGAAGGAAAAGCGCTCTCACACCACTCACAGGGTTGAGCCTGAACTTCAGACACTTCTTCACACATTTATATGAAAAGCAACAGAGGGGTACCATACCAGGCAGCTGCTTCTGGGGCCCCAACTGAACTCACAGCTAATCGGGGAGTCAACACAGCTTCACTGTTTCCTGACAGACCGAGCGTGATTCAGCAGATCCTCCAGTCCTCTACAGGGTGAGCCTGGTAGGTGGCTGCGCTCCTGCACAGCCTCCTCTGACCGCTACACAGCCTATCTCGCCTGCGACTGAGCCGCCCGAATCTGGCCTTCCACACACGCACTTCCTGCGTGAAAACTCAACTGTGCAGGAGCCCACTTCCTCACTCACAGCCACAATGTCTCTGCCCCTTGGCAGTTAGGGCAAGACTCACCACTCAGGTGCCACCCCGATCCCATAGGTGGGCTGCAGATGCCAGTCACTTAATGCTGCCCCTATTGGTGCAAACAAGGCACCATTCTTCAGACTTTACTTCCCAGGATTACTAGCTGTGTCTCATTGGTCAGCTGGCTCCCACATGAGTCTGATCCTGGTTGGCCAGAAAGATCTCCATTTTAATGTTCCCCTGATTACCACTGGCCCAGTGCAATAACCCAGGTCCAAAATGGAGGGGCCAAGTGCACACAGTCTCAGCTGCAGAAGAATCAGGTTAGACAAACTGTAATTCCACCAACACTCTAACTAATTATGGCCAAACAGTTACATCATTCAAAAGAGCTCCCTCTGCGCATATAGCGACTGCCAAAGGGGAGCGATTTCACCGCAACTCAGGCAGGATTCAAACAGGGAAACACCAGTCCCCCCCATACCAACCCGCTGGAGCCTGCGAGCAGGCAGCTCTTAAAGAGACAGTACTGGAGGCTTTGGAAGCACTCTAAACACCCACATTTAGGCGGCATTGCGCCAAACACCAGTTAGGCAGGGAGCATTTAGACAAGCTCTGGGAAGGCTTTCAGGAACCCCCATGTGTAAGGGGGTTACACCATCAACAACCCCATCACATCCACGTTGGCCCTACAGGTAGCCAGCACACAGTCCTGTTGGTCCTGTCCAATGACCTGGTGCCTCTGCACCACCCCCGACAGTATCCTCCCTCCTGCATGTGCTCTCACAGTGGACCACAGGGTCTACATGCTGCCCTCTGCTGCTTGTGCCCTGGCACCCTCACTGTTATGGCTGCTGTGCAGTGCACACCCTCCTTCACTGTCTTCCTCCCTATCCATCTGATGCACAGGGTTGGAGGCCTACTCAGATGTGCATTCCCATCATGCCCAGCTGTGGCTCGAGTTACAGTGTTCACTGCTACATCCACCCTCCACCAGCGTAGCTTGGAACACAGGCATCATACACCTCTGGCCCCTGCCATGCGTGCCATGTGTCACTGGCTGAATATGGGTGCTGTGGTTTGCTCTGTCAGTATCCTGTGGGGTTGTGCAGTGTGTTCACATGGATAGGTATCACAGGGGTGGGGTAACTGTGTGTCTCATGGGTGGTCGTACAGTCCTGTCCAGGGTATATGGCTGTTATGGTTCCTCGCTGCATGTACGGTGCTGGACTGGATGCCTCTCTCCAATAGGCCTGTGTACTGTGCAACCTTGCACTCTTTACAGGTGCTGTGGTATAGTGGGGGGGCTCCCATGGGTACTGGACGACAGGTCAGCTGTGTATTGTGGGATGGCTTTGCACACTGTCTCTGCCCTTGGCCCATAACCGCTGTATCTGGTGGCATCTTCATCCTGTCCCTTCACTGTGTCACCCTCTGTCAATGTGTCCATCACACAGGCATGGCTGCACACACTCTGTAGCACACATCACCATGGGGATTGTGTCCTCTGTGCAGCCCAGGACTGGGGCACATGGCCCCTGCCACTCCATGTTCCATAGCTGCACTGCCCTGGCAGAGCCACCTTCACTGTACATGCCACACCATTGCTGACAGGGCTGGGCCATGCACCATCATTGTGATTGCATTTGGATGGCCTTGGCCCTGATCTGTGAGCTGTGTCAGCTGCTGTGGCTGTAGTGTCCATCCTGAGCAGCTGTGTTGTGTTACAGGTGACATTGATGTGTGTGTGCTATACTGACCTGTACCTTGTGTCCACTGTGGCATGGCACGTCATCCAGTACCCATGTTCCACAGTGCCCCCATTGCACTGCAGTACTGCCATGTGCACAGCCTATGCACATGACATGGCATGCCATGTTTCCCATACCCGTCCTCCCATTACAGGACGGTATATGTGACATTAATATCCTCCCACATATACTCCGCATGGCCATGGGTAACACCAGTAGTGGTTATACCAGTTCTGCTACCACATCCCATACATGCCATGTGACACACCTGCAGGGGTGCTATGTGTGCACATTGGCCACTTCACAGGATGCAATGGCTCTCACCACTGTACGGCTTTGGCCATGGCGTGTGCCTGTGTAAGGCTCACACCATCACATACATGCTTTGCACTGTTGTGCATTGCTGTCCACCGCCAGGATGTTGTACTAGATGTACAGTGGGCATTGTGTGGGGACCATTCATGTGTGTGCAGGGCTGTGCATGTGTCCATGTCACCCTGATGGGGACACAGGCTGCGGCTGTGTATAGCCTAGGCTCCACGCATACACCGTTATGTGTACTGTACGTAGTGCTGTTGCACCATGGCAGCGGTGATCACATACATGGTTGTCTGGTGTTGCCCTTGCCTCCTGGACACCAGTCACAAGTTGCTGTGGTGTGCATGACTGGATGGTGTGGTGTGCTGTGTGGGTGAGGAGTGGAATGCCTTGCCACTGTCTCACATGGCTCTGTGGTGCACAGGTGGGTCCAGGGACGCATTTGTCCTCATCCTGGGTGTCCTTTGCAAGTATACATTCTGTGTATATCCCCCCCCTCGCTATGCAATACTGTCCTCTGGCTTTGGAATTATACATCCATGCCAGGGAGCGGCACCACTGGAGGGCATAGCACTATGCACACCTCTACAGTTGGATTCTAGCCTATAGGGTGTTGTGGGGGGGGCTGGGCCATTGCATATGGTGTGTACACAGCCCGTTGTGGATGCAACACTGTATACATGCAACTGTATCATGTCCCAGTATCCCATCCACCCCAGCTCAGCACACACCCACCAGCCTGGCGTTATCCCGCAACACTCACTCCACACTCCTTAGACACCTACCTACAATACATCCTACCATACACGATGGTCATCCCAGCCTCTGACCAGTGGAGAATGTGTGCACCTACATGACACCCTCCAGTAGCATAGTCTCAGTGTCCAGCATGGTCTCCCTGGGATGTGCATGCCATCCACCTACTGGATGGCACACCATCCATCATACTGGTGTGTTGCATTGCCACATTGTGTGCACTCAGTCAATGGCACACCTCCACATCAGCCCTCTGTGTCCCTTTCATGTACATCATGGCCACACCCGTGTCCATGCTCCCCACCATGTTCTAGGGTGTGGTTGTCGTGTGCACAATGCCTATCCCCACATACCTTTGTCCTGCTGCACCACTGTCTTACACATGGCCTTCATGTGTAACCTCTGCAGTGTGTTACTGGGCATGTTGCCTTATGTGCACTGTTACTACACCTGATACATACTGTGTGTATGTGCCTCATGTGTCAAGTTACATGTGCAGTACTTCATCCTCCATCTGTCTCCTGTGCCCCCCCTTGCTAGGCGTCACAGTAGTGTACATACAATGGTGGTCACTGCTGTTGGCTGACTGTCCATGTCTGGTCCACTGTGGGTGTGTGGCAGTGCCAGGGTCCTGCTGTCTGTGCATTCATCCATTGTGTTGCATGGTGTTGCATCCATCCCCTCCTACCATGGGTGGACATCTGTGTCTGGACTGTGACTGGGTGTCATCCACCTGTCCTGTGATGTGGCCCACATCACCTGTCACATTGTGTCTCTCATTGGGCAATGCCTGTTCCATACATGTGCTGCATTATGTGTTCTACACTGGGTGTGGCACATGCCTAGTGGTGCCTTCTATCTCTATGTTGCATACTGAGGGTGGATGGGGACACACAGCACACACCAGCTAGTACATGCACTGTCCAGACCATTGCAGTTCCAGCAGATGCAGTGCAATGGCATTAGCATGCACCTTCAGTCACGCCATCAGTGCACATGGCACTATCTGTGTGGGCTTACATTCCACCCCGCACTCGTTACGTACACAGGGATGGCCCACTGTGCTGGGTATCATGTAGGCATACACATGACCTGTGCTTTGTGCACTGCTGGCGTGCTTGCCATCCATCAGATTGTGCATATTCTGCACATGGTGGTCTGTTAACAGTATTTGTACAGCATCTTATCTGTTGTGCATGCTGTGCACTCCATCACGGCCTGCATGACACATGCTGTATGTTAGGCACTGCTGGTCTGTGACCGTGGGGCATACCTCACCATCTTGTGAGCTGTGTTTTTGGGGTGTATTGGTTGTTTGGCTGTGTCATGCGTTCTGCTCTGGTTACACTGTGTGTACACTGGATGGGATATTGGTTGCCTGGGAGTGCACATGTGGCATGCAGCTGTTGTTTGACCTGTAGACCACTCTATGTCTTGTGTTCATGCAGGCCCACATACTGTCCTGGACATTGTTGGCACTGTGCTTCACGGGTGCCATGTGCTGGTTGCACTGGGCCAGCCTGACATATGCACCGGGTACTGCTGCATATGTCAGTGGGATTCCTCAGGAGTGTCTGTATGATGTTACCCATGTTCCTGGGGGGACTTTTATCTCACTGCATGTACTGTGGTGATGATCCTGACATCACAGGCCTGTGTGTTGCTGATCTACATTCCATGATATGCCTGCATGTGGGTTGGCCTATTGTTGTGCTGGCCATGCTCACCTTGTATTTTGTTTAACATTGCAGGTCGCCTGATTGGCCAGCGGGAACAGGAAAAGATGAGGCCTGTCCTTGCAGCTAGGAGGATGCTCTCTACCAGGTGTGCAAGAAAGATCCTGGCTTGCCGCTGCCACCAAGTGCCTGCAATCTACCATGCAGCAGACACCGTGCCATGCACTCTCGAGGCAGCACAGGGGACCCGGCAGCATGTGTCCTCTGTACTGGGTGGGTCTGATACTGCCACAGTTGATGTGGATGTGGGTGGCATTGTGGAGGACATCGTCAACCTGGACCTTGTCCCTGATGTTCCACGCCCAGTGGTATCACAGGATGGTGCATCGCTGGTGCCAGTAGTGGTGGCCAGTGCCATGGTGGAGAGGGAAGGGACACTGGGTGGCAGCTGTGACTGCAGTTGCCATTGAGCACTGTTGTGTCAGCATGTGCAGGATCTGGCATCCACCTGTGAGACACTTACTGCACAGTTGCATGCACTCAGTGATGTTCTGGTTACTCAGGCCACACATGGACTTTAGTCCAGACCTCCATTTCCCAGACATGTGTGTTTGTTGGCTGTACCATTCACAGTGATTATGTTTCCATACTGTTCTTACAGACTTTGTTGGCTCCTGTTGCATGCCTTGTTGTTATTTATGCTGTTGTTACTGTTGTATAGTGTTTTTCATACATCACTCATTGTTAGTGTTATTATAGTAATTAAACCTACATTCCTTACATTGTGTCTGTGATTGCTGTATGGTGTATGCCATTATGTCCTACTGGGGTGGTTTCACATCTGTGCATCCGTGTTAGTTCAGTGCCCCTGCGTGTTGCACTGCACACATACTGTTGTTATGTTGGTTCACACTACATTGCTGTATCCTACTCCATTGTGGGTTATGTTGTGTCATGCACAAGATACCTCATTGTGCAGGGCACATCATGTAACGATGGTTCTATCCTGCAGTACCATGCTGTTGTGGAATGCCATTCACATGTGTCTTATACACATTGTGGATGACCCATCCATGTGTGTCCATTGTGTGCAACTGGTGGTCCATGCCATTTTGTTGGTAATATGCCCTTTGCACATGTCATGTGTGGTGTACATACAGTCCTGCACCACATCAGGCAGCACACAGGTTCTATATTTCCACCTATCACTACCAGCATGTTGTGCCTCATTCCTACAGTGTTGTTGCCATGCTCTGTGTTGTGTGCGGCACACGTATGTCTGTGCCATGTCCTTATTCTTGCTCCTCCTGGCTCTGACTGTGTACAGGCCCACACATGTATGTCATATTATTCCTGGTGGGTCATTTTTTGTCAGGTGCTCAGCCGTTGGGGTGTGCCGTGTGCTACAGCGGGCTGACAATCCTTCCCTCAGTGTGTTCTTGTCTCTATACACACATCATCTTGTGTTGTGCCTACCCATTATACAGTGGCGATTGCTGTCCTCTGATCCCCTACCCATCATGTACAGGTCATAGTGCATGTGTGTCAGTACAGCATGGTGGCCACGTGTCTTGTGGCATTTGCAACACACATACCTGCACACCTATCTGTATTTGATATCATCACATCTGTGTATCAGTCCACTATCCTGTGAATCCTCCCAGGGTGGTTTTGCCATGACCTCTCACTCCCAGCCTGCTCATGTGCTGCCAGCATTCCCACCACCCAACATCACTGCCGGTCCAGTCACCCAGCATCCAGGGTGTCCCACCATCCCATTGCACACCTACTGGGGCAGGGCGCTGCCATGGCATCAGGATGTTGTCTTCAGCATTGTCATTAGCACTGTGCCTGCCCTAAGGTGTGGGTCTGCTACTTGTGCCCCCTTGTGCACCACACAGCCACAGCAGGCATCCTGGCTGTTTGCCATGCATGTGTCCACCACCCTGGTGTCGCAGTGGGCAATGACACATTTGCGCACTGCAGTCCTGCTGGTCTCTGCAACACTCCACCCTCCACTGTTTGCAGGCTTGTACTGTAGTATCCACAATCACCATTGTAGCTCACCGAGATACCGAGCACTCCCACTGGCCTCCCCTGGGGTGCGGTGGGCTGTCTGCATTTGCTACCTGCTTACCCTCTCATGCCATCCCCTGGCAACCCATGTCCATATCCATACATGGGCTGCCACATGCCATGGTGTGTAGCATCCACCATCTCATCCCTTCATGCTACCATTCCAGCTCACATAACTGCACACTTTGACATGTGCTTTCCATGTGCCTCCATTGTCTTCTCACACTGTGGCAGTCCAAGGTGTACTTCTTCAGTGGCATTTCAACATGTGTGTACCTCCCTCACTCACCTGTGCCTGTGTCCCACCACACATGACATGGCTACTGCCATGTGTGCACACACTATCCTGTGCCATATTGCTTATCTGTGCCATTAGGGAAGTGTGTGACATTGTGACAGGGGTACCACATCCATGATACAGATGTACCACTGGTGCACTAACCTGTGTTATCTGTGCTATAGGAACGGTACACTGTATGTTCTGTGTGGGTCTGCAACACGGCAGGTATTCGGTGGTGTGGTACTGTCTGACTGCATGGGGTGCTGTGGCATTGTACTGTATCTGCGCATGTCATTGTGGGTTTGCAATGTCCCACATTGGAAGGGTACATGCATCTGCTCTCCACAACATGACTGACATTATTGCATGTGTGACTGGCTTGTTCATATTTCACATGCCATCCTAAAGTCACAGGCATGGCTTATGATCAGTATGTTGTGCCGTTGCTGTGTATCCTCACATGGTGTGTACTGCATTCCTGTTATCCACATTTCAGAAAGTTCTGGGCCATGCTTAGGTGACACATGACAGCATGTGTTGTTTTGTTGCACTGTGTGGTGGCACATGGGTATCATGTGCAGGCGTGTGCACATATTCACTGCCAGGCCTGTGCTGTTGTCCCATTGACTTTGTGCCCTGCTGTATATTACATGTGTTGCTCCTGGGTCACTGTGAGTGGATTGTTCATGCTGAGCTGTGTCTGTCTGTGAACCAGTGGTGGGTTCAGACGTGTCACCTTTGTGCCTGGTATGTGCCTGTGCACTACTGGTGTGGTCCATGCATCCTGTGCATCAGGCCAGCCTTGGCTGTACTTCTGCCTTCAGCTCACAGGTATGTCTGCACCATTTACATGTGGGATGGTGGTTGTACACATGCCTCTGTGTCTCACCATGATGGTATTTCATTGCTGCTGTTGCATGTGTGCCATTGTGTGGTCTGCACATGCACTGTTGTGGTCTGATGTACAGTACAGTGGTTACATTGTGTTTTGCATAGGACGGCTGCATTGATACATGGACACTGCCTGCAGTGATGGCATTAGGCCCATCAGAGTGTAGTCAGGTTGTGTTGTGTGTGCCATGTCTGGTGTGTTACTGTTCTGTCCACCCTTGACCTGGTTTCCACGACACCCCTCTTGTGTATCACATGGGGTCATGTCACCTGTGTCTGTTGGGTGCCACACTATGTCCTCTGACAGGGTGTCTGGGTAGTCCAAGTCCCTTTCTGTGTTGCTATTCATGCCCCCACTTCCACTGTGACAGCATCCCATGAACCTCACTCCATGCTCTGTTCACCTTGTCTGTATCGTTCACTGTGATGGCCTAGGTACCTGTGCCCCATACCTCCATGTTGGGTACTTGTCCCTGTGTTATATCCTGTCCCTCCCTTCACTCCTCATGGGGGTGCATGTACAGGTCCATGTTCCTGTCATCATTGGACAGGTGCTGGCCACCCTGTGCCATCTGTGACTGGCTACCATGAACAGTCCATGCTGTGTCCCTGTCCTTCCATGGTCATTGTCCCCTTGTCTGTGTGGTGTGTCCATATGTATCCTCTCCTGTTGCTTGTCTGGTGCTATGTTGCTCACCAGTCTCCCACAGGTCTTGCCCAGTATCTGCATCTCAGCATCCTACATTCATGGCCAACAGTTGTGTGGCACTGCGTCACTTCCTTGTGCTCAACATTGTTCCTGCCCCATGGTCCCATTGCTGGTTTGTGCTGTGTTCATTTCCCAATCTCCGTAGTGCTAGGGTGTTGCATGCTGTGTGTGGGCCACATGCATTCACCCCCACTGGTTGGCAACTATGTCCCAATGCCATATCCTTCACCATTGGAGTCAGTCTGGCATGTCCCTGCCCTTGTGTCCTACACTGTGTGGCAGGTTCACACTGTCACAGGCCTTTGCACCATGTAGCTCCGATTCAGACTGCAGTCTTGCTGGTGCACACTTTCACAGCTGATGATGTTACACTGCTCCTGTCCTGGCACTGATCCATGTGTGTGACACATGGCACTCTGCCCACTGCATTGTGCTGATCACTATGCACCTTCATCTGACTCTTGTCACATGCCCACTGTCCTATCCACCACATTGCTGTCCTCCCCATCTGCATATTCCCCTTGTCCTTTTCTGCCCTTCTATCTTGCACATTGTCTTGTTTCATTCTGTATTCAGGGTGGCCATTGTCCACTGCCATCTCCTGCCACCTCCCTTGTTGCCCATTCCTGGTATTCACTGGAACATGTTCTCCCTGTGGTGCTACATGGTGGCTGTGCTCCCGTTGTCTGCTGGCAGGCTGCCATTGGCCTGGTTCAGTCTCTGTCTCCTACTGTGCACATGTGGGGTCTGTCCATCTGTGACACTGTCTTGGCACACTGTGGATGACTGTCGGTACTGGTGGTGTGTCATGCATATGTCACACACATACATGGCTGGCTCTGCACCTGTGTATTGCATTTGTGTGTCTCCTGCCATTGCTCACATCACCACTGTTTGCCATGGCCATTACTGTGCCCATGGTTGCTCCAGCTGCCAACTATGGTTTCTCATTGGCATCCCCTGTCTCATGACATGTCACACACATGTACTGTGTTTCTGGACATGTCCTGCACGGGCATATGCCCCCTGCTCAGTCAGTCCCAGTACTACACTACACACATCATGGATGTTTGTGCTCCCTGTACCTTGCCTATGCTATGTTCCTGTGCCCACCATAACCCAGATGTATACTTACCAATCAGCCATCCTTGTTGCATGTCTCCCCGCTCAAACAGGTTGCACAGCATACTCTGCCTCAGGATGTAGGTGTCATGGCATGACCCAAGGAATCATGCACACATATCCAGGATCTGACAGCCACTGTCGCACACAACCTGTACATTGATGGAGTGGTATCCCTTGCTATAAACATATACTGCCTCAGTGGGTGCCTTGATTGCTACATGTGTGCAGTCTATTGCACCCAATGTTCTTGGGAATCCTGCCATGCCGTAGAAGTTTTCCATCATTTCCTGCTGCTGTTGTGCCTCTAGTGGGTACCTGATATACTGAGGTGCCTTTGGTACAATGGCATTTAGGAGCTGTTCCAGGCACCATGACACTGCAGCTTGGCTCATGACAGTGGTGTCCCCTGTTGGTGTCTGGAATGTGCCTGTTGCCAGCACACACAGACGGCTGTCACCTTTGCCTCCACTGTGAGTGCATGGCCCCTGTGTGTCTTGCTCTGCAGCTCACCACACACTGTGTTGCACAGGTCAGTTATGGTGGCCTTGTTTTGCCTGTATCTGGCTATGCACTGCTCCTCTGTGAGGTCTTTGTATGCCAGTCTGTGGTGGTACTGTCATCTTGCAGGTTGCCTATGTTGTATCCCATGTTCATGTTCCTCCCTTCCTGCATGTGGTTGCAGTGATTTCCCCTCCTGTTGTCTGCTCCTTTGTCTCTGCATGTGGTGGTACCATGCACCCAGTGGCATGTTGGCCTTGGCGTCCATTTTCCCTTGGCCTGCTCCTGTGTCACACACTGTTGGCCTGTACACTGTGCCTCTGGCTACACTGCCAGTGGCCCTCTGGTGTTGTCCTTTCTCTTCTTGGTTTGTTCTGTGTGGTGTTCTGTGTGTGCTGCACTGACATGTCCTTATATTGCCTTTTCCCACATGGTTGCTATTGCCTGCACACAGCTTCACTGATGCTTGTTTGGTGGTTCACTTCTTTTCTCCTCAGGGCATCCTACTCCACTGTCTCTGTGGAGTAGCATTTGTGCAACATTCTTTCCTCAGCTGTGGGATTTCCCTATCTGAGTATAGCATTTTGTGGATTTCAGCTTCCTGCGGGTGTTCCGCAGCTGCGGTTTTCCGGCAGCCCCCAGTTCTTTTTTGCCACAGCGGGAATTTTCCAGCATCTCTTTCCTTTGAGAATCCTGCCCCTGGTCCACACCGTATTAAAAGGAGTGCTCCTTTTATTATTTCAGACATGAAAAAAGAGTAGTAAAGCAGACTCAAATACTGGAAATTATAGTATCATACAAGTCAGGATGTAAGTAAAGTGGCAATGTAAAATAGCATTAAAAAGTATAGGTCAAAATTTTCAACAGATTGTTGCACTGCTGCTTTAAAGAGATTCACCAAGTTACATAGTTATTATGGTGTTGCATGCAATATATGGGTGCCTTATCTCCAGGGGAGTCTTTCTTGCTCCACATGTCCTTACATAGTGCAATACTTTTCTGGCAAAAATGCCCATAATTGTGTTAAAGCAGGTCACAGAGGACTTCCCGTTCTGAAGAACTGCCCAAGTTCTGCCCTCCACACTCCGCAACATTATGACGTGATACCAGGGAGAGCGTGGAGGTGTGCTCCATTATACTGAATGTCCGGCAGCTTTCCAAATGTTTCTTTATGTTTAATGGTCAGTTTGTGGTGAAACATGGGCATGTTTCTACTATCAAGGCTCTTGTTACTGGGAAACAGTCCCCAAATGTGCCCCCTAGGGGCCACGGTGCACCTGCACACCACATAGATGGCAAACCACAATGGTGCTGTCCCGCCCATACAGTTAAAAAACTGCCACACTGGGGAGCTGCACAGGGGACCAGGCACAGGAGGGGCAGATGTACTGCCGGCAGCACCGTCATTCACCTGGGGCTCCATCTGCGGCTGTGGAGGTGGTGGAGGGGATGCTGCTGGAGCCCCTGCAGCTGCTACTGGTGGTGGTGGCAGACTTGGTGGACGTGTCACCGCTGGTGGCACTGGTGGTGGTGCTGCTGCCTCCAAAGGGGGAGACACAACACCAAACAGTCAGGAGCAGCCCAATGACACCCAATTGCCACCATGCATGCGCACTCCCCTCTGCCCATGCCCACGGGCCACAGACTCTCCTCCTGGGTCCATCGTGCACAACTAAGTCCCTCTCTGACTGACGCCTCAAAAGACTGATTCACACAGCCTCACAGTCTCACACACATGCACACACAGTCACACACACACACAAAACAAAACTTATAAAAAAAATCAGTAGCAAAAAAGTACTGAAAAAACACACTACAAAAAAAAACTAAAGATTTAGTTTTAAAAAAAGCTGTTTTTTTGGGGGGGGGGGAATTCGAAAGATACCACCAAACTCTCCTCTACGATCAAAATGCTTCCTCCTTCTACCACTGCAAAGGTGAAAGAGAAACTAAGTGCTTTTATGACTCACTTCCTTCCTGCCTGGCTAAAGCATGTGACTTACGGTACAGTAAGCCATGTGATGTGTGGGGGGCTGCCTATATTGTTGTCACTCCACCTTACTTCATGTTAAGGTGGAATGGCAATGCAAAGTCATAATGGGAAAGTGAAGTGAGCACCATGAATGGCCATTTCAATGATGAGCGTTATGATAGCGCAAAGTGGTCACTTCGCATCCACTTCGACGGCAGATTTTAAATTAGCTGCATCTCTAGTGCAGGTGTGATAATAAAGTAAGTTTTGTGTAGACTATGTCTTAATGGTAATATGAAAGAAATTCATAGCAGAGTTGAAGTTATATGGTATTAATGGGAGACAGAAAACCATACAGATCAGATATTAAGTTTTCAGTGCAACACAAAGCTCTAGACAGAGCATGTTTAAATTGCAGTTCTGGAGACTCCATCTCTGCAAGGACATAGACAGGATGGAGGCAGTCCAGAGGAGGGCAACTAAAATGATGCATGGTCTGCAACAGAAGCCATATGAAGAGAAACTGAAAGCTTAATATGTCTACCCTTGAGGAAAGGAGGGAGGGGGGGCATAATAGAAACTTTCAGTTACCTCAAGGGAATTAAAAAAGTCCAAGAGGGTAGCATCTTTCAGAAAAAGAGATGTGCAAGAACAAGGGGGCACAATTTGAAGGCAGAGGGGGGATGTCTCAGGGGCAACACGAGGAAGTATTTTTTCATGGAGACGGTGGTGGATGCATGGAACAGCCTTCCTGAGGAGGTTGTGGGGTCAAATACAATGGGGGAATTTTAAGAATGCATGGGACAGACATAAGGCAATTCTAGTAGGAGGTAGGAGGAAGTAGACTGTTGGTAAAACTAGGATCTGCAGCTTATAAAGTAGGTAGGGAAATGGGCAGGCTGGGTGCACCAAGTGGTCCTTATCTGTAGTCAGAGTCTATGTTTCTATGTTAAATAGTGCAAGCTTGAATAGTCACAAACAATATAGACAAATAAACACATAGTTACTGACAGAAACTTGAAAATGCAATTGCAGTGTGTCTTTCACTTTCTGTAGTCTTTAGTAAGACTTCACCATTGGATGTTTTATGACCTTGTATAGCTGCATAGCATTCCCTTTTGTCACTTTTGACCTTAACACTGCTACATTTTATCTGTAGTGCTGTTACAGCTTCCCAGCTAATAATTTCTCTAAAACTGTGGCATTCATATGTAGAATGAAACTGTTTTTTTTTCTTTCTTTTGAGAAGGCCTGCTATGAAATCACCTTTTTTGTGCACCTCAGTACAAGAGGCAAGAGGAAAAAGTTAGAAAGAGAGGGAGATACCATTCTCAATTACAGTTGAAAGGCTGATTAAGTTGACATGTTTATGAGATATGAATCTTTCTTGAAAGAGAATTCCATCCACATTGAAAAAAATACTGCATGCAAGAATGCTCAGCTCAATGAACACAGCAGACTACATGATTCACTTAGTGCAGTGATTCTACAAAATCTCTAATTTTGTCTAGTCCATTGGGACTCTGGATAGCTCCCTTTCTGTACTGTCATAGCAAGATGTCTGCAGGGCTATGCCCACTGCAGCCATAAAAACACTTATTAAATGGTTTGGGAAAATCCTGCATCCTGATTGGTCAACACCTGTGCATAGATGAATATAAAGCACAGGTAAACAAGAAGTTCCGACAACCAGAATTTAAGATGTAAAATAACCTGTTTAGAATTTCAAAAAAAGTAACAGATGTCATTTTTTCTCCTCACTGAGACTTTCTGACTGACTAGCTCCTCCCTTCTTAAAACACTGTGGATTGAAGAAGCATGAAGTAAACTGAATTGAATTCCTGCTTGTTTCTGCAAAAGATCTTGATTTGTTTTAAATGTGTTTCCCATCCTGCTTTTTGCACACTGTTATCTCTGCCCACTTCACCCCGTCCCCATCACTCACTCACTCACCTACAGTAAAAGCAAAATAAGCAATTAATTCTATAGTCTATGTATACACAGTTCCATTTCTGCTTTTCTCAAGGGACTAAGTACAGTCCTCTGTAACTGTACTTAGCCTAGGGGGGACAGTGGAACCAGCAAACAAAATTATTAGAGCTTATATAGACTATAACATGCACAAAGGTTATTGAAGCTCCCACTGCTGCCTACTGGTCTGATATCAGCTCTAGGGGATTTGGGGATTTGTAGTAACAGATGATGTCAGCAAATAACTAAGCCAAATAGTGTGATACAATCTACTGTACTACATTAAACATTAAACAGCAAGTAAACCAAAATGCTTTTGCACATGAAGTGCATGCTTGGATCAGCCCCACACTTGAGTGTGGGGCCATTGGTGCTGACTGTTCCTCTTTAAAAAGTCTGACTTGTTTAAAACCTGGCTAGTCACAGAGTCTTCTGACACAGTAGCCTTGACAGAGGCATGGCTAAACCAGAAGTTCTCTAATGCAGAGATCAGACTGGGAGATTACAGTAGCCATTGCCATGATAGGGCTGCTCATCAAAGGGGAAGGTGCTATGCAGTGTTGGAATTACACTTTTTGAGCTTTGGGAACTAGGTGCTATAACAGCACTATCTTTAAATTGAGCCACTTTTCCCATTACAAGTTAGTGGCAGTGATATGTGAGCTATGGAGGCTCACTTCAGAGATGGTAGCTGAGCTCTGGAAGCCCCCACCCATAATTCCAACAATGGTGCTATTACACAAAATAGGATTTGGGCCCAACAAAACTTTATACTCAAGGACTATAAAAAGCATAGTGTGCCTGTTGGTGCTCATTCAAAAGCTAAACTTAGTAATAGGCACAATATATTCACCACCAAAAACAAAATAATGTGATTTTGAAAATCTGGCTCAAATTGAATTAAAAAATTAAATAAACAGAGAGCTTGCATTAGTCGTGGCTTTAATGTGGCATTGAGTTGCCCTACAGGAAACAAACTATAAAGTAGGTTTAACTATCTGAAGGTATTGCAAACTATAAGTACTCAAATGAGAAAGAGTAAATGAAAAAAATCCTTGGTAGCATATTAGACCTCTTTTTTTTGTCTCAGCAAAAACAAATGTACAGTACCATTTTCCAAAGTGAAAGTACCAAACCCGGGGGAACACAACTCAGTGAGCTGTTGTCCTGAAATAGTTGGGAGCCAAAAAATATTCACAAAGAGACTATAGTATATGATTAAGGCTTATTGTGTTTGGAAAATGATGGTTTTCCAAATCTTGTTGTAGGACAGTTCAAAGGCCAAAAAAGTTGTTGTACTATCGTTCTGACATCATATCAATAATACAACTTTTTAGCCTTGAACTGTCACCTTACTGGCTAACTCAGCTGGCTCAAATGAGGGTAAAGAACTGAAACATGGCTACACAATTTAGTGACTGCCTATCAATGGACCCTCCTAGATTTGACACAAAGAGCCTTACATGGCTACATGTCACAGAAGTTTTTTTATTTAATTTTAAAAAGGCACAAAGCCGAAACCAGAAGAATGGAAACATGAGAGAGAGCAGGAGTGCGGAGAAGCTGTAGCGAGTATCGGGGTGAGAAGCAGGCGAGAGTGGGAGCTGCAGCAACTAACACAGAGGTAACAAAGAACCGGGGCAAAAAAGAGATGCAAAAAAGTAAAAAGTAAATAAGCCCTAACCATATACTATATAAAATAGTAGATACGTGACCATCCACAACTGAGGCTGTTTTTCCATCTCGGGAGTTGATGACATCAAGAAGGCCTCTCGAGCTTCGCTCTTGAGGTCTCTATGATGTCATCAACTCCCTCAATGGAAACACAGCCTTGTTATGGATGGCCACCCATCCACTAGTCTATATGTAATAAAGAAGCATTGTTGCAGAAACTATAATAAAGAGGCTTCCAGTTTAAATGTGGCTAAAATTAATTGGTTTCAATTATTCCTAACACAGGCATTGAACTTAGCAGTTGAGGAAGTCACCAGTTTGTTTCTTAAGGCTTGTAATGTTTACTGTTGTGCTAAATAAGGAAAGTTTGCTATGTGAAATATTTCACTAAATTCACGCATTTCGCTAAATATTTTGTGGGTGTAAAATGCAAAATTTCAGCCCAAAGGTGTGAAATTTCATCCCAAAAGTCTTGTAATTTCACCCCAAAATTGCAAACTTTTATCTGAAAATGGTGACATTTCACTGCTAAATGTGAAATTCTGAAATTTGTGAATGAAATTTCACAATTTTGAAGTGAAATTTCAAAATTTTGGGGCAAAAATACACAAATGAGTGAAATTTTGCATTTTACGCTTGCTATATATTCTGCAAATTTCACAAAATATTTTGCACAGGGAAATTCCCAGTTTCACAGCAATTTCACTGGTGAAATTTTATTTTGCTATATCTCTACTAATGTTTTGACACCATTTAAAGAAACAAAGAAAACATGTTCCCTTGGGTAACTGAGAAAATTAAAAAATGAGGTAAGAATAAAAATAGATTATTGAAAATTGCAAATACACCTTTAGACAGAAAACTGGGAAAATGTACAAAACACTAGAAAGAGATTATACCAAGTTATTAAGAAAGCTAAAAATTCTCATTATTGTAAAAACACTAAAGAAACTAGTGATTTAAAGAAACACTAGTCCACTGTTTAATCTTTTGAAAGACCACTTAAAATACCAATCCTATACAAATTATAAGAAATGGTTTGCTACAGAGTCCTATAATTTCAGCTGACATCCCAAATGAGTACTTTACAAACTTACCAGACATAGTCTGTGATACTAATACAAACACTGATGGAAGGTGTTAATTTGGATAAAGTGGATACTATTGATAAACTGAGGGATGATTTGCTCAAGTTTAGGTTTAAAATCATAACTTATTTGGAGGTACAATGTGTTATAAGGAATTTAAATTCAAATAAATCACAGGGTATAGACAGCATAGAAATAAGATTCCTGCAGGACTCTGTCAACATAATCTCACCAGTATTCACACAGTTGTAAAACTGGAGGGGGGGGATCTTTCCTTCCAAATAGAAAGTAGCTTAAGTAGTTCCAATTTTTAAGAGTAGGGAATCAATTTCCTTTACAAACTACTGTCCAGTTGCTCTCTTATCTGTACTATTTAAAAATATTAGAAAGACTGGTCCACAGAAAAGTTTATGGTTACCTGGAGAAATATGCTTTCCTGACCAAATTCCATTCTGGCTTCAGGAAGGGACAGCCCATGAACACAGCACTCACTGATTTATTATGTTGCTTGCATGCATGTGCAAGAAACATAGTGCCATCATCGGAGATTTCGGAGGTGTGTCACCTCCTCCTCCTCCAATTCAGTCAGTGTGCTGGCAGGCGCGGACCCTGTAAGCCAATGCATTTTGGAGCTGTCTATGACACGCTCCAAAATGCAGTGGCATACAGTTGAAAGGGGGAACTACGCTTGAGTGAGCAGCAATAAGATATTGCCTGCTCATGCGCAGCTCCCCCCAAAACACACACTCTCCCATGCAGGCGTGCGCCCCTCACGCACTGTATAGCCGACAGGGTGCCCAGTCCCCATCGGCTGTGCTGCATTCCCCGCCTTCCCCAAAGGCTTCAAAATGACACGCTGGGTGTCCACCCCAGCGTGGCAACTAATCATATAGCCGATGGGGTGCCCAATCCCTTTGGCTTGCACTGTCCTCCCCCAGTAGTGAGTGCCATGCTGGGAGCCCACCCCAGCATGGCAAACTATTCCTTAGGCCGACGGGTGCCCAATCCCCCGTCGGATGAACGGCACCCCCAAGTCCTTGTGCCATGCTGGGAGCCCACCCCAGTGTGGCAAACGTCCCGCATTGTCTATTTGTTTTATTTCAACCTGTAAAGAAAAAGCGGTCCTATGGGCGTCTCCCAACCCCCACAATCCGCACCCACCCACTCGCGCAGCCTCCCACACCCCCACCCCAAACTTACCTCCGGACCTCGGCGCGACGATCTTCGGTGGACTGGGAACACGTCTGCACTCTTCAAAGCCGACCGCGATGTGAGGAAATGCCGGTAAGCTGTATAATGGGCTAGATAGGGGGTTTCAACTTTGTTGCATATCTCAGGCATTTTTGGAAATTTTTGCACCAAATTTTCAACATGGGGTTTTTGGGACCCCTTCTCATGAATGATGTCACTGTCATGGCATTATTCGGGCCCAAAGGGTGATTTCCGCAGTGACTGTGCAGTGACTGAAATCACCTTTGGGTCTGAATACTGTTCTAGCGCGTAAGCACAGTTCCTACGCAGGCTCGTAGGTCGCGAATTTCAATATTTTTTAATTCAGATTTTCAATATTGCCATTTTACCACACCTTCTTATAAGCAGTACAGCTGTCATTTTTCACATCTCACCCAAAAATGTGTTTCTGCCCATGTAGGCGCAGAATGGGCGCGGTCGGTGTCGGAAATCAATGTATGCGGGACAAATTAAGAAAATCACAGTGACACTGTTCATGAACAGAGGTCTTAAAATGGCTATGTTGAAAATTTGGTGAAAAATTCCTTCAAGATGTTCTGCAATATTACTAATGAAGACATTGAACAGAGCTGGCCCGAGGACCGATCCATGCAGCACCCCACTGGTCGCCCCTTCTCCCTAGACTGCATACCATTTACCACCACTCTCTGCCTCCTGTCTGTTAGCCAGTTTGTAACCCAGTTTGCCACCCTTTCCCCCATGTCCAGCCTACCCAGCTAGTTTATCAGCCTCCTACATGGGATGGTGTCAAAGGCTTTGCTGAAATCAAGGTAAGCGTTGTCCACTGCCCCACCCTGATTCACTTCCTTTGTCACCCAGTCAAATAAATCAACCAGATTTATCTGACATGATGTCCCCACTGTGAATCCATGTTGTCTATGGTCCTGGGTTCTGATGGCATCTAGATGCCCCACTATCCTTTCTTTAAGCAATGTCTCCATGATCTTCCCCACTACTGAGGTGAGGCTGAATGGCCTATTGTTCCATGCCTCCTCCCTGCTGCGGACTTGTGTGTAGAGGGACCACATGTGCCCTCCTCCAATTTACTCATGTTGAATGACTCAGTGAACATGGCTGCCAGAGGTGCTGTGATCTCCCTTCGCAGTTCTGTTAATATCCTTGGGCGTATGCCATCTGGTTCCATCGCTTTGTCTACCTTCAATTTAGTGAGCTCCTGCAGGACTCTTTTGCCTTTGAATGGGTTATTGTCCACCTCTTCACCCCCTTGGCAACTGCTGTACTGCTGTGGCCCTTGCCCCTCCCACTCTTCTGTGAATACTGAACGGAAAGACAAAGTGGATGTCTTGGGAGGAAGGCATGAAACTGTCACTTCCAAATACCTAAACAGCACATACAAGCAAGCAACATTCGGCATTGACAAATGCTTGTTAGATCTGGTCACCTCCCCCACTTCCCCCAGAAGTGGGAAAGGATATAGGTGCAATGTTCATAGGTCTCTTGAAAGTATTCAGTCTTGTGGACCAATATATCTTGATGCTGGACATTGGAATTTCTGAAGAGGCTGAGGAGGTTTAGATCATATATAATGGAGAACACAGAGGTTCCTTGTTTATGGATACTTGTCAGACTGGTCTGGGAAGACCAGGGAAGTAATGTAAAGCTCAATACTGGGTCCTTCGCTATTCTTGATTTACACAAATATGTTACCAAATCAAACAAAAAAAATGGAAATTTGGCTGTATGCTGGTGGTATGATACTACTGTCCTCTGGTAGAGACTTAGAGGAAGTTGAAAAACAGCTGCAAAAAGATTTCTTAAATTAACATTACAGATTAAAAAACTCCAAATATGTCATGAATAGCAAAAAGAATCCCAGATAATGACTTTCTTCTCATCTGTGCTTAATAAGAAAGCTACAGGGCCAAAATTAAATAATTAAGCAGTAGGATTAGGGTATCTTTGGTGTACTGTTTTCAGCATCACCAAAAACATTAGGTTAAACATAGTAAGTCAGTTTTTACTCCCAGTGCTTAGCTATGGACACCATATTTATTGCTTTGCAAATAATGCAACCTGGAAAAGAGCTGATATAATATACAACAGACTGACATGGATTGTACTATCTTGTGAATACAAAACCCACTATTGCTCCACGTCTAAAGATTTGTGTGGCTCCTGCTAGAAAATGGAAAATGAAGCTAAAGTGGGCAAATAAGGTTTTTAAAATGATAACATAATGTCAACCTATGTATTTGGCTGAGGAACTGACTAAAACAAATCACAAGTACTGTTTAAAAAACAACAAAGACATGAAATTCCAGGTGCCAAAACCTAAATATCATTTTGGTCAGATGACAGTTGCTTATGTTGCTGCTAATTCTTGGAGCAATGTGTGCAAGACTAGGCATGTGCACACACCCGCTACTGTACTGCTATTTGGAAAATTACTCATGGGTCCATTAAATTGATCAAAGTTATCAAATTACCTACTTTGTCTCTGTTTTTATTGAAAAAATAGCTGTTGCCATAAAATTACAGATCACTGAAAATTTAAAAATATATGTTGCTTTATTTTTACTGGTAGTAGGTACTAACAATATAGATACTGTGTTTACAACAAAAAAAAGGAGTTCCTAAGACTTATCATAGGCTGTGACAGTGCAATTTTTTTCACTTCTGCTCCTTTCCAGATCTGGCAGGCCAGTAAAACTCTGAGGATGTCAATTTAGTTGTTAAACTCTATTTCCACCCCAGCCCTTTATGAAAAAGTGTCCTTTACAATCTATTGAGATATCAGTTTAAGTGACAGGATTCATTGTCGTGTACTGAGGTGTTTAATTAATTTACCTGTTTTAGCAGGATGAAATCTGTTTGGAGGCTAAAATGACATTGTGCTTTCCCCCACAGAAAGTGGAAGCTCTGAAAACAAAGGGCAGAGACAGCACTGACAAAAACACAATTCAGTGTCACACTCCCAATTATATTTTTTAAATAAAGCACATATTGTTAACAAGACTACATCCTTCAAAATAGCAAAAAGTGAATTTTATTTTTCAAATGATATTTAAGGATTTAAAAGGCTTGTGTAAATGCCTTGAAGTAGAAAATGTTTTTTTTTTTTTTCACAGTACCAGGTCTGCATTCCTCTTCTCAAAAGTATGGCATGCAGCTGTTCATTCTGCACACTTTAAACCATTAGCTTGTCCAGCACTCTACTGTCAGTATGCCTACTTCCTGGTGAACTGCCTATGTAGCATCCTTATTATGAAGCAGATGCATCACACATAAAATAAAGCAACACCCTAAACACCACTGTTGAAAATGTAGAATGCAAGTTAACTGTGGGAAATATAAAACCCAAATCAATTGGCATCCACTCTCCTGAGTTGCTTTTCTGATAAAATCCAAATATGGGACTCTGTCTTACAATGCAGTTTATATGATTTACAGGGCTACATGGCCTGCTATAGAGTTGTTATTAGCACAAAAGCTCTGTAACAGGCTTACCCATTCTAATGGGGCCTGGACCTAAGCTCACTTTCTGTTGGAACGTTTAATGATACTTTTTTATAACTGCCTAGCAGCACAATGGATTATAGTACACACACGAAGTGACCATAAGTCCATTTCAGTCTTTAACCCATTAAGTGTTTTTAGTGAAAAAATAAATAAATACTATAATTATTAAATGCATGGAGAGGTATTTACGGAAGAATTGCGAACATAAGTCCAAACAAAATGAAAGGTGAACATTGTGCCCATTGCTTTTACTTTTGGAGATTACTGTTGTTTATGAGGTACACATTCTGATCGGCAAATTCTTAAGTGCAAAGTGTAGGTAGTGTCATTCAACAATACACGGAATGCATTTAAGTAGCACCGGTATTAAAAAATTGGGAACAAAAGCCCATATTGTTACTCTGCTGCATTTTTGTGATGATTGTGAGTTATAGAATACTCTGTGATTCACATCAAATGGAAAGGCTGTCCAGTCTTTGGAAGGACTACAAGATTAATTATGTGTGGTTCATAGCTCAGTGCTTGTACTTCGTACTGTAATTGGATAATGAAGGTTTGTGCTTGGATGCAGAGGCCAGATAGGTAAGTAGGACATTGCTTATCAGATATGAAGCAGTTTGAATTGATCTGTGCTTAGGTACTTAGAAAATAGTTACACCGTCAGTGCTTATAGTACAAGTGAGCTAGATAGTCTTATGCAAAGTGCTTAGATGCTTGAGCTGATGAGTAACATTGTTATGACTTGGTATTGGTTTGGCCTTACTCTGTATCCCACCATAAAGAATGCTTAGTCCAGTAGTATGAGACCCCAAAAGGAATAATAATATCAAATGATTATCTCCTCCAACTCCAGAGAGTATAACCAGTAGCACGCAGGAGAGGAAACCCCCCCTTTGGGGGAAACCTCTGAGGACCCATGGCTACTGACCTGCCTGTCCTTCTGGGCATACTAAGGGAGAATAACCCTAAATAACAATATTAAGCTAATTCGAGTTCCAAAGTTCGAGATTCTGATCCAGGAAAGTGAAAGCTAAATAAGTACAGAATATTCCAGTTGGTGAACATGGCACCATCCTTCTAGCAATCCTAGTCCGAGAATCCATGTCTGGAGCAGAATGGTAGGAGACTGGAATCCATGGTCGATAATAATAATTTGAAGCATCGAGTTACATTGGTGAAATGTGCCAGCAGTGAGGACAGCTTCTGCAAGGAGAACCAGTAACCGAAAGACTAAGTGTCCATGTCCACAGAAGGAGGAAGGTAGTTCGTATTCATCTTGGCAAGCTTTGCAAAAGGCCATAGCAATGAAGAACAGGAACTTGCATATGCTACATGATTGGGAAGGATGGAGCAGTAGAAACCTCCAATCTGGAGAGGGGAAGCAAGTAAATGAAGCAGGTAGATATCTCAGTTCGTATGGTAGACAAAGTCAGCTGTAGTTCCAGCTGGAGGAGCGAAGTAGGTTGTAAAATCGATGAGTTAGTCGTGATGACCTCTAGGCCCTGTAAGGGTGAGGCAGGTAATAAGAGCAGTAGGGTAAGAAGTGGACCTGTACGTAGGTCAGTAGTAGTAGTAGTAGTGGTAGTAGTAGTAATAGTAGTAATGAATCTGCAGATGTAGAAGTAGTAGCAGAGGAGTAGTATATAATAATGTATGCACGGTATGCAGCAAGGAGCATAAGGAAGTGGAAACAGCACAAATTGAAGCATTATCTGGTGATCTGAATAATTGCATAGCGATGACTGTATCCACGTTTTGAAGTGAGAATGGTGCCGTAACTAGAATTGACTTGGTGAGAGCAGTCTAATGAGTCCTAAATAGTCAAACTTATGAGTCATAAACGGTGATAGCTGAAGAGGCTGAGACGAATGAAGTAGCGTTGTCGCAGTTCAAAACCAAATCATGAGATTTAAAGTCTTCAGGATAAGCTCAATGAAGTCCTAGTAGGAGTGCAGCAGCAGTAATTCATGTGACTGAAGAGGCAAGACAGAAGCATCCAAGAATAGATGACGAATGGCTAGACAAATCCAAATGTGAGTCCATAATAAACAGGAGCTCCTAAGGCTGGCAGACATGGCTGCGGGTAGAAATATAGTAGAATATGCGAACTTCCAAGCCCTGAGCTGGGCATGGCAAGTGTAGAGCAGAGTTAGGTAAAACTCCCGGACCAATGGGCAAGGCAGGTCATAGAAGCAGGTGAATATAGTGTAGTAATATAAGATTAAGGGACCTCAGGCCCGGTAGAGCACCAGGTGGTTGGTCGCGATGAGTGAACCTTCTCTGGCCTGCAGACTAGGCAGGTTGTAGAGCAATGTTATGTAAGTAATAATAATGTCTAACCACATTTTTAGTTTAGTTTATTGTTCTAGGAATTATTACCTTTGAGCCAATGGCTCTTTTACAAAGGTTCCACGTCATCAATGTACAAACAAACAAGACATGTTACATAGAATGGTCAGCTAATTATAAAGGTTTCAATAAGCCAGTATAATACAGTACATCACAGGAAAAAACAAAACATTGGAGGAATGGTCAAGGTAGGAAGGGTAGGAGGAGATATGGGGAGGGCAGAGTAGTTAGAGGTACTCAGATGCCTTTGTCAAGAAAGGGGCAGAGGAGGAGGATGAAAAACAGCCATGAGGGAAGAATCATTAGTCAAGGCATGTGATGCAGAATTAGTAGCAATGTAGCAAGGAATGATTGTAACTGGTATCGTAATTAGTAGCATAATCCTGAGGCAGTGCCATGAAGCATAGAAATGTATTCCTGAGGCAAACTTATGAGAACAGAGAGCAGAGGAAGAGTGCAGTAAACCATCACTTCCTGATGTTTGAGGATGGTAAAGGTTGCAGTGAAGAGACCTGGGTGGATGAGTTGGCATCTTGACCAGAGGTAATAAGCATCTTATAACTATAGTAGATCAAGTCTTGGGTATCAGGCAAACTAAGGAAGGCAGTACGGAATAGAGCTCAGCAAGGAGTTCTTAGCGGAAACAGCAGTAACTCCAAAGGAGTTGAAATAGCATGGCAGGAAGCATCCAAGAAGTGAGGGGAATATCTTGATGTACTCCAGAATTAATCCAATGGAAGGCGGAAGCTTAGGGAGCATATTTTGGAGAGGTAGGTCTGAATTACTAAGCAGCTCTGTAGGAAGTATCCATGGGAATGATGGGGAGCTAGCCCAATGAGATAGAGAAATGGGGCTAGACCACATGTAGGTCAGCTGATGAACCATAGGAGGTACAGTTGACTGAGTATGACAGCTGGTAAGTAAATAGAGTTAGAAGCTAAACCCAAGAAGGCTAGCATGCAGCTAGACCTTGCAAGGTCAGCCTGGTAAGGTAAGTAAAGAATGGCAGCTAGCCTCACGTAGGCTAGCATGCACAGCTGGACCTCATGTAGGTCAGCTGGTAAAGTAAGTGATTAGTGGCAGCGAGACCCATAAAGGTTAGCCTGTACAGCTGGACCACACATAGGTCAGCCGGAAAATAAGGTAGTAGCAATAAATGCAAATGAAGCAAAGCAACATGGTAAGCATCCAGGGATAACGATGTAAAATCCCAAGTCGTACTCTTATAGTAAGTCTATGTAGGAGCACAGATCAATATCTTAGTCAGATGGAGAGGTAGAACAAGCAAGGTGAACAGCAGTGTCCAGAACTTGATAGCAAACTGAAAGTGATAAATCCTGGAAAATATCCGAGCTTGACGAATAAGCTCAGGTGAAAATCTGTAGGGAGAATCCAAAGCAGGCTGGAGCAAGATGGATGCAAGGCTGAAGTACATGGCAGGAATGCCGGGGCTTGAGGCAAGGCAGCAGCTAGGCCTGTAAGTGGGTTGGTGTGAGCGGCTGGACCACACGGAGGTCAGCCGAGGATGTAGTAGAGGTGGCTGTTAGACCCCACAAAGGCTAGCAGGACCACAAATCCATACGCCGGGTAGGAAAAAGGCAATAAATGCTAGCCAGGTCAGAAACAATTAGTCAGGTTCAATAGAGTAAACAGAAACTCAAGCATGAATAACATCGGCGCTGCCAATACCCAGTGTGTAGTATTAGGTATGGAAACATTTTTTCATGAAGTAATCTGCTGGTTGCATTAATCGCCAAACATATGCTCAGCACGGTTTTCTTTTATGGCACTGGGAAATGGTTTATAATGTATGTGCAGTACATCTGCACCACAGCTCCAGACATGGGGTTAGCAGGAGGAAGCCTGAAGGTGAAAAAAGCACGAAACGAACTGGGCAATAATGAGTTACAAGCACAGTGCTGAGAAATGAGGAATGAAGTGCAATAGGTACTTTCATAGAGATTTCAAGTAGAGGTGTCCCGGGAGCCAGGATAGAGCTGGAGGTACAAGCGCTGGCAAGTCAATAAACTACCTTAGTGGAAATAAAGAATTTCCCCAACTTCCTGTGTGGAGAAGCATGCAGCTGAACATACTATGCAGCTCTGTAATGTGCTATCGGATGGGAGGTTGCAGGCTTTTGTGTAGAATAGGCAGAGTGCTTTAGTGGAGTAGAATAGGTAAAAGGCAAGCAGTCTCATTTCAAAGCATGTAAAAGTCAAGGTGCATGGTAGCTCCATGGTGGAAAGGTCCTGGAAGGCAGCCGCCAGACTGAGCACAGGAGAGAAAGCGTGGCTAGGAGTGAGTTCAGCGCAGATGATGGCGTCAAAGGGAGGCAGCTTCACCTACAATGGCAGCATCGGGGATGTGTAAGCCCCGTGGGCAGCAGCAGTGCGACTGGAGGAAGCCTAAGCCTCTGACAGCTGAAAATGAAACAAAGCGGTGATGGACTGGGGCATGGAACTGGACTGCTGAACGAGGAAAAAGGAGAGAAAGCAAAGCAAGTGCACAAACAAATAGAGAAAGTGTAGGCAGAATAGCGTGCTGCAGTAGGGAATGAGGCAGTAGCATAGAAAGAGCAACAAATCCCCCAAAAAATAGGCACACGGACAAAAGGAAACACCACCACCAAGAGAGAGGAGGAAGGGAGCCGGAACCACACAAACAAAATGAAGGCAGGACAGAAGGGGCGGGGGGGCATCCAGGAGAGCAGCCATGGACCAGTAACGGCACAGCAGCGAGTGCAACTCGCTCTAAGCAGAGCGGATGTAGCCTGCTAGTTTAAATAGTATGTGGGGGAGAAGCTCATCCCCCACATAACTTCAGGCGATAGCCTGTCATTTATTGCAAGAATACATTACTTTATAAAACACATCGGTGCCTATGCACAACTGGGTAGGAATTACGTGCTGGAGGTTCCTATCCCATTCGTGTAGCTCTGCACACACAGACAGGTGCACCCAGGCTGGCAGTCATGAACAGCCACCATCTGTCTATGGCACTGACCCCCTGATGCACAGTACTATGCAGGGTGGCCAGGGGCAGAGCTGTAAACCCAGGCAGGCATCCAATTGGATGCCCAACCTGGGTCCCAAAGTAGATCCCACATGCAGGCATGTGTGGGGCTGGGTTCATGAATAGGCACAAATGCACTCAGCCCTGCCCACCATGACTCTATTTGCCAGGAACCCCACTTGCCCAACACCTGTCCCCATGTCATTTCCAGGTGCTCAATGCCCCCCCTCAGCTGAGCCCCATCCCCATGTGCATGAGACCTACCCCTCCAAACAACCAAGCCCCACCACTGGTGGCAGCTATATAGCACCTCCCCATGCACACACACACCTGGGCATGGTCCCCTGTGGTGAATGGCACACCTGACCGCTCTGGCACAGTAGGTGAAGTAACTCCCCCTACACCCGCACCTGGAGCCCCGACAGGTTGGTCCTGGACCCATATAACTGTGCAAGCCCACCCCCCAATACCAAAACCCAGCTCCCCGACCTGCACATTGGTGAACAGTGCCCCTTCAACCCCCATGGCATTGACTACACCTCCCCCCCAGCCCCATACCATTCTGTCAGTGCTGCGGCTCAGGATGGCCAGTGGCACAGCCCCCAGCACACCTCCTTGGCTGCTGGTCATCCAAATGATGCTGGGAGCACACCTCCATAGAAACATAGAAACACAGACTTTGATGACAGATAAGGACTGCTTGGCCCACCTAGTCTGCCCATTTCCCTAACTATTGGATAAGCACAGATCCTAGTTAGTCAACAGCCTACTTCTTCCTAGGTGATGTGCTTGAAGCATCACCTGGATGGCCAGCAGCCAAGGAGGTGTGTGGAGGGCTTTGCTGCTGGCAGTCCTGAGCCGTGGCATTGGCTTGCAGGTATGGGGGACAGGGAGTGTTGCTCATGCTATGGGGGGCCACTGCCCACCAATGCTACTGCTGGGATGCAGGGAATGGGGCTCAGGACAGATCTGTGTGTTGGGGGGGTTCGTGTACCACACCAAGGATGGGGCTGTCAAGCCTGAGGGGGAGGTGTTACTGCCTGCTGTGGAGACTGGGTGAACATGTGCTGGCATGAGGGGGAGACCACCACAGCCTTGCTAACCAGGGCTTGGGCTCTGCCAAGGGGTGGGGGATCTGTGCTGCCAGGACCGGGGGGGGAGTGGTGTGTTGGGGAGGCTGCACACATGTTGCCTGGGCCGGCGAAGACTCTGTGGGTGTGTGGGCCTGGCCACATACCATGGTTACAGTAGGGTCCCCCTTGGTGTTTCCACAACACCACTACACCCCTCTGTGGGTACACTACATGCCTTCATGCATGGCATGTAATGCAGACACTCCCCTGCCTGCCCACAGTGCATTGCAGTCCATGTGGCTGGGGGAGCAGGTGCGTAGGGGCTGCATGCCCTGTTTCATGCATCCCGTGCAATGGTTGCAAAGTGCCCCCATGCCACGGATCCACAGCGCATAGGCATTCTGCACATTCATGCATACTGCAGGCTCCATTATTTGCATGGTTGTCTAAAACAGCCTCCATCTTCAGATCAAGATGTGCAGGGAAGTAAAAGCTAAGTAAAGGATTACAGGCATTCAGAGTGCTGCCTCATTCCGTCTCACACTCAACATGGTTACAATACATTTCGCTGCTAGTAAGGAAATAATACAGACATTTGATTTGTCAGAGAAGAATAAGATAGGCAATATTTGAAATCCATAAAATACTAATGACACCAACTGACTGCTGAGTGTGACTGCTCATTAATCGTTTGATTGGCTTTTTCTGTGCTCATTGACCTCAGTGCAAATACAGATGGCTGCCACATTTTGTGAATGGAGAGCTTGAGACCTGGGGAATGACCTAATTGTAAGAGCCCAAATCCAAGGAGTGGGCTGTGTAAGACTTCTGATTGGCTGCAGGCTGCCCAAATGCACTACATTGGCTCATAGTGGAGAGCTGACCATCCATGCTCCTCAAACCAGGGCCGGCATCAGCACCCAGGGCACCCGGGGCACCTGGGTAATTGCCTGGGGCCCAGCAATGATAAAGAGGGGCCCATCAGGGGCTCAAAAGATAAAGAAAAGTGCTTCACACGGGCACAATGCATGGACTGCGTCGCTGGCCTGTCATCATACTTTTTCCCCCGCAATCTTGACTGCACCTGTGGTGCTCCGAGTCAACCACTGACTCCCTGATGGTGAAGCTGTCACATTTAGCAGCATTCACTGAATCACTGCTGCCACCGAGCAAGCTGAGAAAATAACAAATGGATCCTCTCCACCGCCCTCTTAAGGCTTCCTGCACAAGGCTATAATGTGAGCCCAGCCCTGCTTGTTGACTGGCAGGGCCCTGATAAAGGCACTGCATTCTATGGGGTGGGGTAGGATGTGCAAGCAGCCAATTGCTGCTGGAGAGGAGTGTGGTGGAGCAGGAGGGGTGGACCTGAGAGACGTGACCTGGCCCCGGCCAGCTGCTGCCCCAGCCAAATAGATTTAGCTAAGCTGCAAGCCTGTGTCCATTTGTTTTGTCAGTCAGGAAGAAGAGGCGCACTGATGCAGGTGCCAAAGCAAGGCGGGAGATAGGAATTTAAATTGGAGCACTGGCACAGCCAGAAAGAGTGAAGAGCAGCAGCAGAGCAGTGGCACTAGTGGGCAGGACTGAGTTTAGAGCGAGCGGGAATCTAATGGTTCAGGACGGGACGGGTTGTTGTCTGTGTTGCATCGTTGGACCACTGGAGCGCTAATGACAGTTGGCACCAGAGACACTGAGAGTCCAGACCAGAATGAACTGACAATAACAAGCAACAGATGTTGTGACTCTGACTTAGATGAAGATCCCTGCTCCCCTCTGAGTGTTGTGATGATGACCTGATCCATGGTACCGCGATGCAGTTACCGCACACACACCAGCCATACCTGGTAGGACAGAGTCCATTTATCTGATCTCCCTCTCATTCATTGGGAAGCTGCATTGGGCTGTGTTGCCTTGAGACTGTCTGACTGACTCCACTTGGCTTGGCTATAGGGAGAATACTTGATACTCCCCTGCAGCTGTGTTTGGTTTTGGTTAAGGTCAGGCATACAGAAGGTAGCCTGGGGGGGGCAGCCCAAGTCACTGCTGGCCTGTATGGTGAGGTAGAAGCCATTGCACTACTGTGTGGATTCTGCATTCCTCTTGCAGGGAGGGGGAATCTTGCATCTGTTCTGTAACAGACTGCGCTCTGCCAAGTCAGCTTCTTCTTTTTTTGTTACACAGACAGGTGGGTCTGAGTGGGGCCCTTTAGAGGTCCATTACCAGGGCCCACAAAAACCTGATGCTGGCCCTGCCTCAAACCTAGCAGTAGATATAAAAGGTGGATGAGCAACTGCAGTGAGCAGCACCACGAAGTTGAAGTCAAAGGCAGAGGACCCGGTGCTTCTTTATATTATTCCCAGGAAGTCTGCTGTTCTGCTGTAAGTGCCAAGTTGGATGTGGGTTTGTGTTTTAACGTATTTGATGTGATGTATGGCCAGTCAGGCTTGTCTATGAGGGGTGGGTCCTCTATGATGACAACAGGATGATAGCAGGTGGGAGTCCAGTTGACCTCACCATCACCAGTCAGTCTGGGGAGCAGCAAAAGTAGTCTTTCTCCAAGTCATAGCCTCTCTCCCTCACATTTTAGGGTGAAAATGAGGTGTAACCCATTGCACATAGCAAAAGGGTGTGGTCCCAGGCTGGTCAGGCACATGATGACCATAGGAAGTGACCATTCCTTGAGCACTGCTAGTCTTTTAAGTTTAGATGTGATACAGTAGTTCAATAGTGATGCTGTTAGGGACAAACAACCCAGGGAAAATTATATCAAACGGGCTAGAAAAAACAAATGCTAATGCATGTATCTCTGTAGGTAACTCAATCATGTTAATTCTGTGTTTTGTAATGGATTGAAAGACTGTTTTAATTCAAACCCTTGGGATATATTTTTGTATTAGTTTACCATATGCATTTCACGCAGGAGTTTTTTATTTATTTATATACATTTTTTGCCTCAGTGTGTTTTTTATACATTGTATTTGCATGTATTTCATACTCTATAAAGTGTAACTGATACCTTACTTTAAATGGTGTATGAGTATTATGCTTTTCCGAAAAGGTCTGTCAGAGTGGCCCACCACAGGAAGTTAATTTGTAGACAAAATTACTTGGAATAAATCATTTGAATTTCAAGCCTTTTTTTCTTATTAATAATTCAAAATCTTCAGAAGATTTATCAGGGAAACTGGAGCATATAATACATTTTCTTGTGTCATTTAATTGGTCACTTAACTTTCTCGAGGATTTGGGTTTGATTTAAAAATCTACTTGCTATACATGTTGGAATCTCCTGGACATTTTAAATGACTCATATTGTAGCATTTACTTAACAAGATGGGCGCCAACTCAGGCATGTGCAGAGAACTTTGGTGGCCATCTTGGACACGGCTGACAGTGCTACACCGATACAGATGGACAAAACAATGTGGTGGACACCCAGTGATTGTTGTTCACCTCCACTATTTGAAAAGTCCATTCCTTTTCTGGTGAGCTCCCTTTTCTCTGCAGTGATTGCAAGACGTCTGCAGAGCTAGACGCACTGCAGCTGTAAAAATTGATACAATGGTCACCTGCTTCCTGAGGTCTGGGATAGAACAGGAACAGAGAGTGAGAGAGAGAGAGAGAGAGAGAGGTTGAAAAAGGTAGAAATTGTATATTTTCTGATATCCTTTGCTAATAACAATAAACAAATGTTCATGTCATCATCACCAACTTTATTTTTTTTTGCATTCATTTTTAACAAATATGTTCAGGTATCTGTAACAGTCATTTGTTTATAATGAAAGTAAGTCATTTTCAGTTGCTTTTATTAGTCATTTAGCCTTGAAGGCTTTTATTACATTTTTAAAAGCAATATGCAATTCAAATGTATTACAACTGAAATATACAATTCATATGTGTTGGTAAAGAATTTGCAAACATTATCCACATATAACAATATTAAAAGATTGGTATAGACAGTATAGAATAAGCAGCTACAGTATATAAAATACTTTAATGATATATTATAGAGGATATATACCTTATTCCTTATTTTGATTCATGTAACATTATAAAAATTAGCTGCTTGGAATAGTTACATGTCGGCTTTGGGTATTATTAATGTATGTCCTGCTTGGTTGTTTTATGTATTCATTAATAGATAAATTAGTTTGGCTATGAAATCCATTTACATTGGGGATCAGGCCTGGTTACCTGTAACCCCACACTGCAAAAAAAAAAAAGAGTCAATCTTTAACAAAAAATAACATACTTAAACAAATGCTATAAAATACACACATTTCACCAGATGAGATTATCTGAGGTTCACTGCTAGCAAGAAAGATAAAAGTTTCCCAATAATTTTCTCATTAATTGTGGAAAAAAAGAGAAGACAGTAAGGCCCAAGGAAGACCTATACATATCACAAAGAATATCCCTGAGCCAAAAATCTCACTGAGCTTTAAAAAGAGGACAAAAAGAGTTTACCTGCTTCAGATCATCAGTATTGCCTAACACACAATTACAAAGTGGCAATGCACATAACTCCCTCCTTTGTTTTAAGTATAAGTTATTACTTTCAGAGATTTCTTGCCTGAATCTCATGAATTGATTTCTAGTCTGCTTATCTTTAATAACTGTTAGGTAATGTTCTTTTCCCCAAACACTGTTAATACTTTTTTTAGAATTTTGGAAACAGTTCTTTTGATCATATTATTTTATGCTGCAACATCCCTACATCTTTGTTTTCATAGAACATACTACATCTTTTCTGGGTATTTTTTTTTCCCATATACTAACATACTAACATACTAATTGCCAGCAGATTAGGCCTTACGGTCTAGTGAGTCTGCTCGAACCTCAGATCCCTAGTTGAGTGCCGAGGCCCTCCCCCCCTTGTGTTCCAGAAACCCCTATCTTCCATCCCACCCCCCGCCCGGGCCAGGCCATCATCTGATACATCCACTTTCTGTGTCTGTCCCAAATTCTCTTGAAGCATCCACTGTGGATCTCTGAACCAGCTCGCCAGGCAGTGCATTCCAAGGGTCCACCGCCCTATCAGTGAAAACCTCCTCCCCCATCCTTCCACCTTCCAACTTCAAACTTTGCCCTCTGGTGATACCTCCCTGCTTTAGTCTAAAGATCCCCTCCATGTTTACCCTATTTATTCCCTTGAGGTACTTGAAGACTTCAACTATGTCCCCCCCCGTCTCTCCTCTCCTCTCCTCCAATGAAAACAGGCAGAGCTCCTAAAGTCTGTCCTCATACGTCAAATCCCCTAGTCCTCGTATCATCTTAGTTGCCCTCCTCTGTACCCTCTCCAGGAGCTGTATGTCCCTCTTCAAGTGTGGTCTCCAGTACTGTACACAGTACTCAAGGTGTGGTCTAGCCAGTCCATTGTACAGTGGCAGAATCACTTCCCAGCTCCTAGAGGTGATCCCCCTTACGATGCATCCCAACATCCTGTTTGCCTTGCTAGCCACTCTCCTGCACTGCTCAGAGTTATTCATACATGCATCCATCATGACCCCTCAGTCTTTTTCCCCTATTGAGGCCTCCAGCACCTCCCCTGCCAGGGTGTACCTGTGTTTAGGGTTTCCCCGCCCAAGATGTAACACCTTGCACTTGGTGATATTGAAATTTAATTTCCATGTGTGAGCCCAGCTTTCCAGGGTGTCCAGGTCCCCTTGCAGGGCCAACCTCCCCTCTTCCCCCTCAACTACTGTTCCCATCTTGGAGTCATCAGCGAAGAGACTCATTTCACACCCTATACCCTCCCTGATGTCCGAGATGTGTGCATTAAACAGGATCGGACCCAGGACTGAGCCCTGTGGTACCCCACTACCAACCTCTCTAGGGTTTGAGAACTCCCCACTGACCACTACTCTCTGGGTATGTCCAGCTAGCCAGTTTTCAATCCATCTGACCATCAAAGGGCCTACTCCCAACCCCATCAGTTTCTCCACCAGACCATCGTGGGGGACAGAGTCAAACGCCTTGCTGAAGTCCAAGAATAATACATACACAGGCTTCCCCTGTCCAGTTCTGATGTTACCCATTCATAGAACTCCACAAGATTGGTTTGACATGATCTACCTGGAACAAACCCATGTTGCCGACTATCCAGACCTCCCACCTCCTCCAAGTACACCCCCAATTGTTCCTTTAATATATTCTCCATTAATTTTCCCACCACCGAGGTCAAACTGATGGGTCTATAGTTACCTCGTACTTCCCTCGATCCTCCTTTATGGATTGACACCACATGTGCCTCTCGCCAATCCCTAGGTACCCTCCCTGTCTCAAGCGACCTGTTGAAGAGCTCTACCAGGGGTGCAGCCAGTATGTCCGCCAATTCCCATAGTACTCTCGGATGAATACCATCTGGCCCAGGAGATTTGTCTTTCTTTAGGGCCTTGATGGCTAACCACACCCTTTCGGTGGAGATAGCATCATCTGTCCCCTCCACCTTACTGGCCTTTTTATCCTTATCTTGATGTGACATCCCTGGGGTACCTTTCCCTCCCTCTTGCTCCATTTCTGTTGCTCCCCTGATCCCACTCACTGCCGCTTCTATCCCCATCGTGCCTTGCTTTGTAGATATCCCATCCCCCTCCCTAGTGAACACAGAGGCAAAGTACTCATTTAATACCTCTGCCTGGTCCCTCACCTCTTCCACCCACCCTCCTTTTGATATATACAGTAGCTTTTTCTCCTGGTCAGCATTGGTGAGGCTCTCAACCTTGCCACACCTCCTCTCACCTGACGTTTTGTCTCTCCTGTGTCCTGGACCCAGGATCCTCCATGGATTGCACCCCCATGGTAGGGCCGGGAAGTGTTGGACTGTCCTCATGCCACCAGGAGACACACATATTCAGATTTGGGCCAGGGACCGGGCATCGGTGCAGGGCAGAGGTAGGCTTGCAGGGTTTCATGGGTCCAGTGGCAACAGTTTTTCATTTTCTCCCTTTTCCCATTATTAGGGTGTGCAGGTCAGGATGTACACATAGAGGCTTGTGCATGCTGTGGATTCCCATGTTTGGCACCCCCGAACCCACACTATCCTCAGGCCTCCACCTGGTGGCAGTCATTTGGCAGGAATTCCACTCCACTCTCCCCAGGAGAAGACAACTGTTCTCCGGGTGCTTGATCCTCTCCCTTCTTGGCTGACCCCTAACAACCTGCATTTGCCACTGAACATGGGTTGCCAGTGTGGCAGGAGGTAAGGCAACAGCACCTCAGCCTTCCATGCCACTGGGACGGCCCTTTTCTTGGTATTCTTTTTTTTTTTTTTTCATTTAAAGTTTATTAAAGTTTTCAGCATACAACAAATAACACAACATAACACCATAGATATAGAATGAGTCCAGGAATAAGTGGGGAAACCAAATAACACTCCCCCCCCCCACCTTCTTACCCGTCCTCATTCCCCCTTCCCACCATTCAACACAAACAAAAAAAAAAAGGGGAAAAAAGGCTTTTCTTGGTATTCTAAACACATCCATCAGAACCAAATCTAGTCCCAATGGGAAAAGTTTATTCTTAATGAAATCTAAGAATGGGAATATAAAACTTTGCATGAATATTCTATTTTTCTTCCATACAGAATCTGGGGAGCCCTTTTTTTCAGACAGTGACTGTAGTTTCATCGTAAAAATGATTACCCTTTCTTCAGTAAGTGTGTTTAATGAATACTGACCTGTCTGAAAAAAGAAATATGTGCTGGAACACATGCTGAGACATTCAGAATATACTATATAGTTTTTTAATACTGTTTCCAAAAATGATGAATTTGACATTCCCCAGATCTCATTTGCATAAAGAATAGCTGTTTTAACTTTTACATTAATTACCTAGCATGTTCCTTGGACTGTGTCCCCCATAATTATTCAAAAACCATTTAACTCTACTAATAGATCTTATTAATTTTTGCTTCACATATTTAATGTCCCTATTCTGTTTGATATTATTTGTGCATTGCGATCTGAGATAATAAGTTTTAACTAACAATACTTTCATACCTTTAATGTATAATTTATAACTAGCTCTATTGGAACTGCTAAAGACTAGCAGTTGTGTCTCTGTTTCCCACCTTGACTTTTACTCTTTTGTTTCCTGACTCCTTAAGCCAATTAAGTAATCCCTTTTGTGTTTTCTCCCCAGGCTGCTCTCTGCATTCCTCCCCAACCCTCAACACTGGGAGCAATGGAACAAAGCAGCTTAAGGTAGAGCCTCCACACTCTTAACAGTTTCCTGGACTGTGTTAGCTCATCACTGCAACTGTGATGACTACCCCTCCCACCCTGGGTGGAGCTTACCTTTATTGGTAAGGTAAGTCACATGACCGATCACATGCTTCTCCATCCCTAGTACTATCTCCCCAATATCCTTGCTGCAGGTTATATTCCACAGCCACTAGGGGCCACTGTTTCCCCAAGCACTCCCACCTCTCAACCCTAATATAAAGTACCTCTTCAGAGTTAGTTGATGCTCCTAATCTGTCTCTTCCCTCTTTAATCAGCCCCACATCCAATGAATCTCCCACCACCCTGTCTTTCATATTCTCTGGGATAGTAGCTCCTGATCTTTTACACCAGAGACCATAACCCTAACCATTAGGCTATCTCTGCTGTAACAATCAGTCATAAATTTTTATTTTTACCCTTTGCAGACTGTGTGAGAGGCCTTTCGGCACCATGCATTTCTGCTTAAAGTTGAACCAGCATAATATTTTGTGGTGATTTGCATATACTGTACAGCCCATGATGCTTTGCATTATGGGAGATGTGTGAATTTTTGTATGTCTTTGAAACTTGGCTTCCTGGCCAATGCCCTTTGGGGTAACCCTTGCCTCAGTGCTTGCACAGTAAGATTCTTTGTGTTTTAGCTTGATTTTGTTTTTATTGGGCTCACCACAATCCAACCCAGATAGACCAACTTAGGGTAGCTGGTTCATTACACTGGGGTGTTATACAGACAAGGCACACTGAAGAGTTCTGGCCAGACGAAACATGTGTCTGTGTCTTCTGTTGGCACCCTTTGCAGACTGTGTGAGAGGCCTTTCAGCGCCATGCATTTCTGCTTAAAGTTGAACCAGCATAATATTTTGTGGTGATTTGTATATACAGCCCATGATGCTTTGCATTATGGGGTTATGTGTGATTTTGTATTTCTTATAAGTTTTTATTACTCATTTAATTCCCAGGGACCCCCCACCCTTTGCCATAGGAACCCTCTTGCAATTTTGCCTTGCTCGCTGCCCAGGCCACTCAATAAGGCTCATCACACAAACACAACACCTGTCCTTTGATCCTTTTAGTTATTCCTACTGACCCTCTTTTACCATGGATGCTAACCATATCATGCTTCCACTCATTCTCTTCCTGCTCCTTCCATTACATCCTGACCACCTCAGAAATCTCCTCCTCATTCTCCCCTTCAACTGTACACTGCCTTCCTTCATTTCTCCCCTCCAACCACTCCACCTTCTGCTCCTCTTGCTCCCATTCTCACTACGCTCCTCATTCCCCCTCTTTCACCGTCCGCTCTCCCCCTCCCACCTCCAGTATCACTTCTTTCTCCCCTCGAAACTTACACTGCTCCCCCCCTTCTCCCCTATCTTCTGCACCATACTCTATTCTATTCTATTCCCTTGGATGTCTTCACCTTCCTTTCTGTTTTTCTCAAAACTGCTGGAGTCTCATTGTCTCTACTATCAAATTCCCACAGTTCCAATTAAAAAAATCCTGGTTCCTTAACACCAGATGCACCATAACCATTTTTCTCCTTCTCCTTTCAGGGACTGTACATCCCAATGCAGGCCCTGCCAATCTGCATCCTCCCTCTGACCACAACCAAGCAATAGGTAATAAATACACTAACATAGTTCACCTCAGTGTGCAAAGCCTCCTAGCCAAAAAAAGATGCATTTCAGGCCTGGATCACAGGCAATAACTTTGAAATTATAGCACTCTCCTAGACCTGGCTCTTGGATAAACTCTCCAGTGGGGAAATTGAATAAGATGGATTCATTTCTGTCAGAAAGACATGCCTTGAAGAAAGGTGCGGGGGCTGCCTTTTCTGTGTGTCAAAGAAGTTCATCTTCACTGAATTTAGTCCCGATATAAAATTCACCAAGCTCGGGTCCTTTTCATCCACCTCCTTCAAAGTAAAAACAAAACACTTACCATCACCACTGTCTACCTCCCCCTTCTGTACCCCCTATCCAATTTTGAATCCCTGCTAGCGATCAAAAATGTTCTCCCCCCTCAACAAGGAGTATATTCTACTCAGGGATTTCAATATCAACTGGACCTCCAGTCATTCAGATAATTCCAAATCCATCTTCTCAGGACTAGGGTTACACCAACTTATCTCCAACCCTACTAGGACAAACTATAAAACTGGCTCCCAGTCTGTCATGGACTGGATCATAGCTTCCAACCCTGCCAGAATTTCTGAAGCCGGGACCCTTCCTGATTGCATAAGCGATCACCGCATCACCTTTTGCCACTGCACCATGCAATCCCCCAAGACTCCACCATATTTCATTTACTCTAAATGTTTAAATGACAATGTACTCAATGACATTATTCAAGCCTTTCACCAGGTTGACTGGTCATGCACCTCAACCATGGACAATATAGATGCTATCATAGATCACTTCTCAGGTATCTTCATTGGGGTTTATGACAATTTCACCCCACTCGAAAAGATTAGGATCAAAGGCCATGATTGTGAGTGGGTCACCCCAGCATCCTCAAACTAGTAAGGGAGAGAGATAGGGCCTGGACCAAACACAGAAAACACAAGGACCCCGGCCAACCAACACTTTACAAAGAACTGCGCAACAAGTGCAAAGCAGAAGTCAGGTTAGCCAAACTTAATTTTCTCCACAGCAAACAACTTGGAGAAAATGCCAGTTACAGACAGCTTTGGGGTACCCTGAATAACCTCCTCAGTAGGGTCAGAAAAGCTGAACCCATCACCCTCAGGCATGGTGACAAGCTCACTAACAACCCCTGAGATGCAGCCAATATGCTTAATGAATTCTTCAAGGATTTGGACAAATTCAAGCCCCCCTCCACACCACACCCTGATCCAGCCACACCACCCTCCCTCTGTGCCACACCCTGGTACCATCCCCAATTTTTTCTTCTGGGCATTGTCACCCTCTGACACCATTAAGCTCATCTGCTCAAATAACCCCCTACCCAGTAAAGGAGAGGAGGGGATTGATTTCAAAATTCTTAAACTCACCATTTCCCCCCAGTCACCCCTCTTATCAACATCTTAAACCTTTCACTATGCACCGGCACCTTCCCACACACCTGGAAAATGGCCATAGTCAAACCCTTTTTTAAATCTGGCTCCAAAAATGAGGTGGGAAACTACAGGCCAATTTCTCTTCGTGCCCGCCCTCCAAGATTTTGGAAAAAGTTGTGCATTCCCAAGTCACCTCCTTCCCTAACAACTACAATATCCTCACAGATGCCCAACATGGTTTCAGAGCACCCCACAGCACTGAGACCACCCTTGTTAAATTCACCAGTGATATCTATGGAACTATAGACAGTGGCCTGTAAATTGGCTTGGTTTTTTGTGGACCTGACTTAAGCTTTCAACCTTGTCAACAACGAACTGTTCCTGAACACCCTATCCAACCTTCATGTCATGAAAAATATCACAGACAGCTTAATCTGGTTCAAGATCAGTTGGTATTCATCTGTATCCCCTCCCCCAGGTCGTGCGTGAAAATAGGCAGAATTTGTCTAGTGCACTTACCTAGTCAACGAAAATGAAATAAAAAAAAAATCAAATAAAAATTTCTCCAATAATGCTTTCAAATGGATTGTGAACTATCTATCCAATAGAACACAGATGACCAATATAGACAAGCTTCTCTCCTTAGAATACATATTAAATATGGGGTCCGCCAGGGCCCTATCCTGGGCCCCCCTCCTTTTCACCCTCTTCATCAATAAACTCCCTGAAGTCTGCAACAACACCAACATGGTCCTCTATGCAGATGTTGGTGCACTGTACTGGAGCAACAGAAACCCAGATGAGATGCTCACCAACTTACAATCAGATTTCCAGAATCTACATTCCTGGTTCACCAATAAAGGCATGGTCCTTAACTTAAAGAAAACAAAATACATGATTTTCACCGGGCCCAGATAAACCTTTATCCCACAGCTAATCCTCTTGGATAACCATGGAAATTGTATTGAGCTAGTCACTGAATTTAAATACCTTGGTATTCTGCTTGATCCCCACCTGTCTTTCAACCTCCGCATCTCTAATGTTATAAAAAAGATTCACATGATGCTACGGCTCCTTTACAGGATCCAGAAGTTCTTAATCCCTGAATCGAGACTCCATCTAGCTACCTCCAGTCTCTTACCATTCCTGGAATATGGATACATCATTTTTGCACCCCTCATCAATTCTCGACTCTTTTATAAACATAGATATAATTACAATAATATTGTTCACTTTGTCACTGGACTTCTCTGGAGAACGCACCACTGTACCCTCTACAAAGCATTGGACTAGCTCCCTCTTGAGAGCATTTTACCCACAAAAATCTTTCCTTCCTCCATAAAATTCATCTAAACAAATTACCACCCAGCATGACATTTCTGTTCCCCAAATCTGCTCCTTCCTGCCAAAACAGAGGAGCCACTAGCAATGTTTTCAGCATCCCATTCTGCCACATCACGCACAAAATTCCATTGCTTATAATAGCACAACACATTATAACCAACTCCCTCCTAACCTCCCTGCCTGCAGCACTACATATGCCTTTCACAGGTCCCTCAAGAGCCACCTCTAAGCAAAACTTACATGCACTAGTCTTTCTTTTCCCAGTGGTATCTAACTCTTGCTCCTTTACCAGTAGAATCTAACTCTTGCTCCCCCATATTCTCCCCTTTTCTCCCCATATGTGTTTCCCATCTTCCTCCCTCCATACCCACATTCTCCCAACACCTCCTTCTCCCACACACATTCCTGTTTTTCCCTTCCTCTTTATTGCCTTGATTATCCAGATTATGCTAATAAATCCTAAAGCTTCTGTGAATCCCAGTGCTTAATTATGTCCTGCAAATCATCACTGTACTAAGCACTTATGTTCTCTCATGCCTATTTGTTAGTTCCTGTATATAAGATGTCTCCGAAACCTGTATGTAATTCTCCCTCGCCTGTTCATTAGTTCCTGTGTATAAGATGCTACCACAACCTTTTTGTACTATGTATACTGGAATTGTTTCTCTTGTATCTTTGTAATTACTTGTACAACTGGACATTTGTGAAAATGGAAATTTTTGCTCACATACTATCTGGTATAAAATAAAATTGATTGATTGATTTTTGTTCATGATAAGATAGTTTAGATCACAAAAATTCGCAAATTTGTCAACTTCTGGCTGAAGACCCAGCAAAGAGGTAGCTATGAGAACTACATCATCTGCATATGATTACAAGGGCATTTTTTTATTCTGTACTTTTGGAGAATTAAAACTAGGGTCATAAAGGTGTATTATTAGATCATTAAGATGTAAATTAAAAAGCCGAGGGGCTATAATACAGCAACCTTGGTTGAGTTCATGAACACGGTCCTAGATGGAATGGATAAAGGTTGTTTGACTGGGGCCATGTTTTTGGACTTAACCAAGGCATTTGACTTGGTGAATCACCAGTTGTTGATTGCTAGGCTGAGGTTCTTGGGAGCAAGAAGATCTTTTTTGGTTTGGATTGGGGACTATTTAAGGATCGGTCACAAAGGGTTAAATTTGGTGGTGCTACTTCTGAGTCTGCAGGGGTTAAGTGTGGGGTCACTCAGGGCTCCATACCAGGACCAGTTTTGTTTTCCTTATTTTTTGATCAGCATGTTTCAGCAATTAATAATGCTTTCTTAACTCTTTATGCAGATGACGCAGTAGTATATATGCAATATCTTTTCTGTTAGTGACTTAAGTGACTCTTTTAACAGAAGAACTTACTAATTTTCAATCATCCCTTATATCTAGTGGTATGGTACTAAACAAAGCAAAGACAAAAGCAATGCTTTTTGGTACTGCGGCAAGATTAAGAACTATGGACCATTGACTGCAGGTTAAATCTTTAGATGGGCCTAGGTTTGAGCAAGTGGATACATTTCAGTATCTTGGGGTCAGATTAGACCCTAGTTTAAGTTATGAACCTCACTTTGCAAAGGTTACTACTAGAATACATTGCAGAATGGCCTTTTTATATAGAATACGTTCATTTCTTATTACAGAATCCAGGTTAGCTATTTCAAATCATTGTTTGGCCCCAATTATAAACTATGCCACTATCATAACTGATAATGCTTCTTCTACAGTAATATCAAAAAAATCTACTTTATTACAACTGATTGCTAAATTTGCTTTATATTACCCAAAATTGTCTCATCATTGTAAAATCTTGAATGAAATAGGTTGGTTCCTGGTTTTGTTAAACTTTCATTTTTGTGTGGCTAAATTTACACACAGAATTGTTAATTCTGGGTCCCTCAAACTTAGTAATTTGCTGAGACCCCATGATGAAGGTTACTTCTCTCGGCATAGGACAGACGGTCTGGTCTTTAATATACCTTTTAAGAGAACGAAATGCAGACAGAGGGCCTTTGCTTATATGCTCCATCGATTTGGAATGAATTACCTTGTGTCATACGACAAATGCATTCTGGTAAATTTTTTTGTAAATGAACTAAGAAAGTTCTTTGAATTACTGTTTAATTATAATTGTTTTATATGATGTTTAGTTTTTTGTAATGAAGACTTTTTAGTCTGATATTTATTATTGTACATTTTTGTATGTATGTTTTCTATGTGGGTCGATCCTGTAAAAGGAACTAGTTTTCCAGTGTGCCTATCCATTAAACAAATAAACAAACAAACAAACAAATATTTGACTCCAAGATTTTTTTTATAATTGTATTTGCTAAATGTCAATGCACATTATTCTGTACTGTGGACAATGTACTTTACTTTCATGTAGTCTGATTGTGGTGCCCCCAAAAAGTATATCAATACCAGTTTGGCAGATGGTGTGCCATAACATCTTTTGGTTAATACTGTTAAAGGCCATTTTCAGGTCTATAAAACAGCAGAACAACTGGCTTTTCTTAATTTTAACATATCTGTGTGTAAAGTAAAAAAGTGCCATACATTGTTAAATTGTGGATAGTGGTTTTCTAAAGCCATTCTGTAACTCATCCAGGACCTTATTTTCTTCAACCTGATTCTCCAGTCTACTCAAAACTATGGGGGCTATTCATGAATGCAGAGCCAGATACATATGAATTGTGCATACTTCATCTGCATAGCTCTGCACCTGCAGACAGGCACATGGTGTGTGGTATTAACTAACTCGCACCTTCACAGGTTGCCTGTCTTCAGCCCCACCCCTGGCATACTGCTGCAGGTGGGCAGATTGAGGGACAAAGGTGTGCATCCAATCAGGTGTGTGTCCTGGGTCCCAAAGTGGATCTCCTGCTACAGGTTAGCAGGGGATTCAGGGATGGTGTGGGACTGAAAATTCTAAAAGTATGGGTGAGTGTCCAAATGGCTGTTCCCAGCCCTCCCTGTCAGCTCAATGTTCTGGGGCAGGAGGGTGGTTGGATTCCCTATCCCTCTGCAGTCAGAAGGTGTCATTGAGGTGCACAAAACATACCACAGGGTCTCCACTGCCATATCCTGTGTCCCCCTTGCCCAACACTTCATGCGTTTGTGAATGGTGTGGGCTACAGGCATGTCTAAAGACATGCCCCCAGACCAGCATCATGCATAGCTGCATGACCAACTGGGGGATCCAGTGTGGAAGGGACATGCATCCCTTATATGAAAACCACTGGAGTTCTGCCAGACTCTGGATCCATGGCATTCCGTCATAAGTTTGCTATGTGCCATGGATCCACAGTGCATAGGCAATCTGCACACTAATGAACAGACCCAATTATTATAAAAAATCTTTTGGGAAGTATCTGTGAGACTAATTGGATGATACTTCTGTGGATCATTCAAGGAACATTTCTAACGAATCAAGTATATTACATACCTACCCATGATGTTGGAAAAGTAGCAGGTTCAATTATACAATTATTTAAATAATGTAATATAGGGGCTCACCAATCTAGGCAATTTTTTTCATAGAGCATTTTACCCCTCAGGTGGCTGCTCAGCCCCAGTCCCACCTCCTCCAGGCTGGCAACACCTCCACTGACCTCATCTCAAGATTCATCCCCCATGGATCCCCCAATGTTAGGGTCTGGAGAGGAGAGCCGCTCCCTCCCCCAGAAAGCTTATCTAGATCTCAAGACAGTCAGGTGCTGGCATGGATCTGGAGAAATATGTGGGGCATCATCAAGGCTTTGGGAACCCTATTCTGTGTTCTGGCATCCCAGGAGCCATGGCAACTTGGGTTATGTGTACACACTGAGGTGCACATGTGCCCTGTAACTTTGGCTCCTTCCTCCCACTGTGTGTCAAACAATGTGCCTCTCATGTGTCTGTACTTCACTAGGTCTCCAACTGGTGCCAGCCAAGAGCCAAGACTACCTGCCTTCCCTATCTAGGAGTGGAAAGCTACATGTCATCTGCTTCTGCCACTACCATTCCTACCCTGGCTAACCCCCGGCAGCCTGACCTCATATCTGAACTCAGGTCACCAGTGTGGTGGAGAGGTAAGGTGCACAGAGTCTCAGTTCTCTCCACCACTGGGTCAGTGGTAATCCTGGTAATACTTGAATAAGTCTACCACCAGCCTATCAGACCCAGATGCCTTAATTAACTTAGTTTGAGTTATTGTCAATTGTATTTCTACCAGTGCTGGGACTGGGTTATAAATGTTTCCCAAGTGTTCCCTATGTTCAGCCACAATATCAGAGTAAGAACGTTCCTTGGCATCATAACAGACCTCCTCAGAATGTTTTTCTCCATTCAGCTGGCAGGATGTACACCTCAAGAAAAGAGCACCTTGCTACTAAAGTCCAGAAATCTTTTGTATTATTCCATATAATTGCTTGGTTAAATTTATTTCAAAGATTATTTTGATACTTAATCTTTTCTTGTATAAGAATGCTATTATAAACTTTCCTTTGTCGGTTTAACTGTTGTAACTTTTGTTTTGTTTTACACTGTTTTGTTTCCCTAACCATCTTAATTTCTTCTTTTCCCTTTTGCAAATAGCATTAAACCAGGTTAGTTCCATTTTTTGTTTGCTAGTACAATATTGGCATTAGGTAATTAATCATTTTTTGCAGGTTTTCTATAGGTGATGATAAATTCTCACACCCAAAATAGATTGCTTATATCCCATAACTTGAGAGGAATAATATATCACTTGTAAGTTCTGAGTATTTTCAGCTGTCCATGTCATTCTTTTTAAATTACAGATTTTAAGATGTTCCTTGTATTTATGTATAGCCTCCAGCAAACTGAATGTGTAACCTAATGTTATTTTAATGGGAAGTGTGATTATTCAGATTTTTCAATAACTTTTAAGTACAGTATTTTATCTATAGCATTAATATTAGACCAAAATAAATTAATCATTGAGGCCCCATTAGATGAATGATATATATATAGATTACACATTAAATTATTTCAATTTCCCTGCTTCATTTGTTCAACTATCCTTGGAACTCTTCTTATCCAACAGATGTTTATTTAATGTGCTTACTCTATTATGAATATACTTTTTGGATGTATTTATTGGCTCCCTTCTGCATTCTTGGAGTTCCTTTAATTAAAAATGACAAGTAAAACTATATCAAAATCTTGGCAGTCTGCAACTATTTTGCTCAAACAACTAAAACATTTTTTCAATATTTCATCAGTATTTGTTCAAGATCTATTGGGTGGGATGTATGAGTTAAACAGTAACAATTAATATCCTTCATCAGTAAGCTTGTTTAACCAAAATATAGCATAATCAGTTTTAACTTCTAATTGTTCGATTCTCAGATATTTTTGTAATTTTATAGCAATTAAATCCATTTGTCCTCTACCCAGTTTAGAAGTTCTTTTAGCTTTCAAGTGAAAAATATCATATCCAGGAAACCTGGGAGTATCACTCATCCACCAGGTTTACTGTAGCATGATCACATCAAAAAGCAACATGAAATCTTTACAGTCCATAACCAAAAATATATTCATAGGTCCATATGTATTACAAGATAATACCTTCTGCTCACTAGCATTGTCTAAAATTGTACTGGACATAGAGGATAAATCTGTTTGGCAGTTCCTGTTCATTGCTTCCAGTAATGTGAATCTGTTTTGTTGAAACAGATATGACAAGAGGAGGCATCATGTTCAACACGATTAATATTTTGTGCCCATCAGCACAGCAGTTAGTTTTCTGCTTGTGAAACCAGCAACCTGGGTTTGGAAATGGACTCAGGGTGCTAGAGGGCTGGCCGAGGAGAGAAGGCTAGAGTGTCCAGAAACTGCTTGCCTTCTCTCGGGGGGAGAGTAAATTGGAATCCCGGTGCTTACTGACTCCTGGTGGTGGCTCGGGTTATGGCAACATGCTGGGATCCCACTGACCAAGGGGGGGGGCATGGGGAATGTTGGCTTATGCCTTGACATTGTGGCACACCACCCCACTGCGGAGCAAAGTGGAAAAGTGCTCCATGGCTGACCGGATGACTGTCCCCTGCTCCCATTGCTGCCGAGCCCCCGATGTGGCCCAGATCCACCTCAGCAGCACCCAGGACAAGTAGTGTGTGCTGGCTGGCCCCTACCAGCTCCTATTTCCCTCAGAGGAGGGAGACCCACCCGCAAAAGGGTTATGCTCAGGTTACCCAGAGGGTTGCAGATATGAGGTGGTGGTGACTGGCATCGGGGCAGGGGTGCCAGCTGGGACCTAGGTGGCCTGAAGGAGTGGCCGACCTGGAGCAAGGGAGAACCTCTTGAGACTGCTGAATCCTTCCAGTATTTGATACATTTTGTAAGTCCACCATGTTCATACTTAAATTATACAAACTTTTGGAATTCATGAGCACCATATTTCCTATCTGTTCATTTTTGACAAAATATATCAGCTTGGGGGTGTTATTATATTCAAGATGTATATAGAGCCAAGGACCCGAATCATGATCTAGAATGACATGCAGTGTTTGACAGACACATTCATATAAAGTCTTCTTGGTCTTACCCATAAATTCATTCAGAGGAATATACCAGGAAAAAAAAATGAAGGATTTCAGTCTCAAGAAGTTTTACAATTTTTTTCCATTCCTTTTTGCTTATGTAACAGTATCTGAAGGACTCTGTCTATGCTATCCTAATCAGGATCCTGTATTCAAAAGTACAAGGCTTCAGAAATAGAAAACTGTGTTTGTATTAACCTAGGGTGTTACAGGGGAAACCCCATAACAAGCTGTTGTCTATTTCACCATATTTTAAACACTGGATCAGCTTGAGTAAAAAAGATTGAAACTGCTGTGATTTCCTTCCTTTCTCCCTAGATTGCTGAGAAGTATTAGGGGATCTTCAGTGCTTGGAGCCCCACCCTCAATCTGAAGTGGATGCCTCAGGAAGCTATACTACACAGCAACAAGCAGAAGGCTGCTTGTTCCAGCTCACCTCCACCTTCCACCTGAAACAAACACCTCAGGAAGCTGCACTACAGAGCAGCAAGCAGCATAACCCACCAGCCTTTTACTTGTCTCCCCACTTTCCCACTTGCAGATTGTAATCCTTGACCACTAGGAGTCACTGTTCTCCGAACTCACCTTCACCTCCCACCCCTATCTATACTAATGCAAGAGTACTAGCCAAAGATCAAAACTGGTCCTATCCCTCCCATACCAGCTTCCCATCCTACTTTTCTGGTCAGAACAGCCCATAGTACTTGCTGGGATTCAAATCACTGACCATCTGTGTTAGTGTCAGTGTCACTAGCCACTGCATTATCCTGCCAGTTACAATTCACTGTAGGTTTCTACTAACCTTAACTGGGTCATGCTCCCCCCCCACACACACAAGGCACTCCATCAACTCATTGAGCCTCTGCACACCCACCACTAGGCAGTGGCTCAGTAGAATGGTAGCTGTGTCACTCCAATTAAATCCTGCACTACCTGTACCTGCTTCTGGCGTTACTGTTGTGCACAATTAGACAATGGGTGCCCTTCATCCAATGTATCACCTAACCATCCTACTATTAGTGTTAACTACGTCAGGCTCTTATCTCAATCAACAAGAAGTTTGCAGCCACTACACCCTTGAAGCAAATGTTTACAAAGCACAAGGTACTCTTAGCTCCTCCTCATTTGGCTTAGGTGGCAATCAACCATCCCACAGGATTGGTTACTCCCATGTAATCAGGAGTGGTCATTCCCACCCGGTGAAGTTAGCACTTACCACCCATCTCTCCTCCCTACTCCGACATTATCAAGCACAAGTTAAAGCTTGAGTCAATCTATAGACATAAACATGCAGCAAACTGCCAAATATTAAAGGCCCATATAGAGAGACTCACAATGCTGCTACTGTTAATGTCAAGCAATATCCACCCCAACCCTGGTCTCCTGCATCAAATATGTAGCAGTAAGAAACAGGGCTCAATTACACTGGTATCTATCAATATTTGTATCTTATTACCCAAATTTGATGCCCTCCAAGTCTGGAGCACCCACACAGACCTGATGTGCTCTCTGTTGTGGAGACAAGGCTCATGCCAAAGATCTCTGACACTGCTTTATCACTAAGTGGGAACACCCTTTTCAGACAAGACAATATTAACAAAAGAGGTGGTGGTAGTGCTATCTATCTGAAAGCCAATCTCCAAGACCATGCCCTTCCCAGACTAAACACAGGAAAGAACGTTCAGGCACTGGTGATCAAAGTACTGCTAAGTGCACACAGCAGAACTCTTACCATGGTATCGGTCTATATCCATCCAAAAGAACAGGTTAGTGGCTTTAATGTAGTCCGTTACTACCTAAACAACCTCCACCAAAATTTCAAAGTAGTCATGGTTGGGGACTTTAATGTAAACTGACTCTCCCCAGAAGTGGCACCTAATAAGGATGCCATCTCCGCCATCCATATAGCCCAGATGGTTGATTCTTCAACCAGAATAAACTATCGGACTGGATCAAGTATTCTATTGGATTGGCTAGTCACCAACCACCCTGAATGAATCACTAACACAACTGTTCTCCCTGACGAAATTAGTGAACATTCCCCTATTATATGTAACTGGTCTAACAAAGCTACTAAATCCCCTGCCAAAACTATCATAGGATGAGTCCTCTCTAGAGGGCAACTTGAAACCCTAAAGTCCCATCTCAGGAAGAAAGACTGGTCCCCAATTGGTGCCACAGAAGATGTTGACAAGACACTTGACAACTTCATTGCAGTGTTCAATGCAGCCTGTGATATCTTCATCTCCCTAAGAAAACACAAGGTTAAGGGTGCCTGTAATCCCTTGATCGCACCACTCCTTATTGACTTCATGAAAACTAGAGACCACCTGTGGCATGAGCCACTTGCAGGCAGGAGGATATTCAGCATTATAAAATGGCCAGAAATGCCTTCGCCCGGACTGTCCACCAAGCTAAAAGTCATCACTTCAAGGATGAGCTTGCCAGCTGCTGGGGAGATGACAAGAAGTTTTGGAGCAACTTAAAAGATCTGACAGGAAAAGACAACAAATTGGCACCTTCCATGCTGGATATAGACAGGGTAATCACCCAAGACCCAAAGGTCAAAGAAGACACTTTCAATACCACCTTTACTGACCTTAGCAGTGTCCTTCCCACTGACTTCTTTGAGGTAGCTGATTACACTAAGAATGCAAGTAGAGGAGACCAATTGCAGGGACCTCTCCCTTCCCTTTGACTTCAAGGCTATTACCAAACATGATGCCAGGAAATACCTACAACAGGTACTTGGAAAATTTAGCTTTAGTGGTGACACCGTAGACCTCAAACTAGTAGCCCTAACCTTAGAAGACATACTAAAACCTTTGACTAACATTATGAACCTATCATTAAGGTTTGCCCAATTCCCTCAGAAGTAGAAAGCCACCATGGTAACTCCTGTTCACAAAAGCAAAGACAGGGCCTTACATGAGAATTATTAACCTATATCTATTCTTCCCCCTCTCTTCAAAGCTCAAGAGGGCATTGTGTCTGACCAACTGGTTGAGCACCTGAAAAAATACCAGATTCATTGCCCACAACAGGACGGCTTTCAGAAAGGACACAGTACCACCACAGCGCTACTAGAATTTACTGGGTACATCCATGATGCACTTAACCATGGTCAGCTGGTGGGGGCGGTCCTTATAGGTCTTACAAGGTCTTTGATATGGTCAATCATGCTTTACTGCTTGAGCAACGTTCAAGGTTTGGGCTCTCGGCTGACAACATAGGTTGGTTAAATAACTAACTAGCAAACAGATCACAACAGATGAAGATAAATGGCCTCCTCTCTGAAAGTATGTAAGTATGCACAGGTATCCCCCAAGGAACCATACTAGGCCCACTATTGTTTAGTCTCTTCCTAAATCGCCTCCCCCTTGCATGCCTCGATAGGATTCTTCTGTACAAGGTGATGCTGTGATTTTTACCAGTAACCCTGACGAAATCTTCCTGGAGAAACAGCTTCAGCTTAATTTCGCTAACACTGAGGACTGGTTTGTGAAACAAAAGCTTCTCTTAAACTATAAGAAGACAAACGTTATGATGTTCCCTAACTCTCACAACAAGCACAAACCCCAGCAGCTCACAATACAAAACAGAGCCAACACCCCTCTTGATCTGGTACACTTCATCAAATATTTTGGGGTTTATGTTAGAGAGCACCCTAACCTTCACAATTCATGTTGACAATATTGCCAAAACTGCCAACACACAAACTGGACTGTTACATAGGAACAAACACTGCCTGACCACAGAGGCACTCAGAATAGTTGTATATAACTCAATTATCTCTATCATTGACTATGGCCTGGTGATCTATGGCACAGCTACTGACAATACTCTAAAGAGGATCACAATGGCGCTAAATAAATTTACTACTGGGGCTCAATGGCTGATGCACACATGTGAGCTATGTGTACAGATGGGGTGGCTACACCTGAAAGGAAGGATCAAGTATCAGACCTGCTTACTGGCTAAAAAAAACAAGCCTGGGCCTTACCCCTCTGGGTGTTCAGAGCTTGTTAAATTGAACTACAAACCCCCACTGAACTAGAAGTATGGAAAGCCAGCCTTTCAAAGTCCCTTTATGCCACACCTCACAAGATCAGAGGTCATTCACAAACCATGCTCCCAACTGGCTTAACTCCATACACAGTGACATTCTTTGTGAATCAAAACTGGATCCTTTTAAACTTAAGCTTCACCAACAACTAACAACACTTTGTAGTTGTGACTGCTATCCCTAAACGGGTATGTCTCAAATATGCCTTGCAGTTTCTCCACTGCACTTAGCTACTGAGCATACATATCCTCGATCTCTCTTCCCCCTACACACCTACTCCCATAGCCTACCTCCTCTTTGCCTCCAACCCCTCTCCCAACTGGTATCCTTTCCTACCTCCCATACCATACCTCCACTACCCCTTTCCCCTTAGCATCCTCGCACCCGCCCCCTTTCCTCCCTCCTGGAGAAAGCCTCCTTGGCTGATTCTCAGTATTGATTATGTTCCCCACAGTGTTTTTTCATCAATTGATAACTGTATTTTGTGATGTTTGTAGACCTGTTTATACAGTATTTTGCCTTTTATATAGTACATTATATTTTTTGTTACCTACAGTTCTACCGATGTAGCATTTGTGAATTATTTCTCTAATGTGGAACCTTTGTAAAAGAACTCCCAGCCCAAAGGTACTTGTAATCCAAGATCTTATAAATAAAAAAATAAATAAATAAACAGCAAATATCTTACTTTATCCTTCAGAGTAATAATGTTTTGAAAAGTGTTCCACAATATACAATGCTCATCTAGAATAACTTTATAAACCTGCAAACCCTGTCACATAGTAGTATTATTAAAAATCTGAGGAAAAATGATTCAGCCAACAAGCGTTCAAGTCCTATTAGAATTTTCTCAATAGCCTTATGTAATTATTTTAAAAGTATAAATGTGTGTGATTGTGAAGAATGATTTAGTTGATGTGCTAACATTTTTATGCATTTCATTGTAATAGTAAAGCTTGTATGTTTACACTTTTGACCTCAGTAGTACCTGAAAATAGAATTTTATATTCCAGTATACCAACCAGCAATTCTAAAAAAATAAAATTAAATAAAACATTTGTGGTTCAAGTGAAATACCAAATGTTTGATTTTTTTCACTCCTACCTCATATCTACTTAGCTATTTCTAGTGAATTGACAAATAACAGTCCAGTATCTGATTTTGACTGGTTAACAAGGTTCATCTTACAGCCTTAAAAAATGACATTCTCCTGATTATCTAAATGCAAAAAATATGTAACATTCAACCCAAGGGTCTACTGTGTTTCTCCATCACCATGTGAAATACCATTTATATGAATTAATTCTATACATTTTTGGTCACCTTGTAGACTTATAGGGGCAGATATTCAGAGGAGTTGCTCAATGCGCAACTGAGTTGCACATGCACAACCACAGAAATGTGCCCTGGAGCCATATTCAACCACCGTGAATGCGCAGTGCAATATCCATTGCACAGATACACAACAGTAATACATGCAGCACAAGTACATGGGGGCGTGCCCATGAATAAGCTGCGCTCTGGCATATTTAGCTGAAAAACACGCCACAAATGAGAAGCAAGTCAGAGAATGCACCATACAGAACTGAGCATGTAAAAGTGGCTCAAACACACACACAGCAGAAGTGCAAGCCATAGCAGGACATAGGCATGGATGCAGGCCCATTCTTGATGGAGCAGGTAATTAGGGATGTGAGGAGGAGGGAGGAACACCAATGCGGCAGAGAAAGAGCCCATCAGCTGTATGCCCAACACAGGCAGTACTGTGCCCATCTCACGTTTGAGAACTATGGGAATACAGAGATAGTGGGCTGGTACCATCTGAATAAGGCAATTCTGAGGCAGCTCTGTGAGCTGTGCCATGATGAGTTGCAGGCACCCTCCAGAAGGAGTCAAGCCATCTGGTGGAGACAAAGGTGGCAGCAGCAATGTGCCTGCTCACCACAGGCACCTTCCAGACACTAGTGGGGGCAACCACTGCTATATCCCAGTCAGCCACGTCCCACCTCTTCACACAGTTCCTCAGCACCCTGCTGCCACATGCTTCAGAGTACATAAGATTCCCAAGCACATAGTGAACATGTAGGAATTCCACAGGGTGGCACGCATGCATGGCATGATTGGGGCATTGACTGCACCCATGTGGACATATGCACACCACCTGGCCCAGAGGGGTTAAATAACTAACCAGCAAACAGAGCACAACAGGTGAAGATAAATGGCGTCCTCTCTGAAAGTATGTAGGTACGCGCAGGTGTCTCCCAGGGATACATACTAGACCCAGTATTGTTTGGTCTCTTCCTAAATCGCCTCCTCCTTGCATGCCCTGATAGGATTCTTCTGTATGAGGGTGATGCTGAGATTTTTATCAGTAACCATGACCCAATCTTCCTGGAGAAACAGCTTCAGCTTAATTTTGCTAACGCTGAGGATTGGTTCTTAAAACAAAAGCTTCTCTTAAACTATAAAAAGACAAATGTTATTATGTGTGACAGGCATACCACCTGTCAATTGACAAAGGGGTAGCCCATGAACAGAAAGGGCTACCCCTCTGTCAACTGACAGGTGGTGTGCAATGCCACTGGGTGGATCATCAGTGTGTGCACCACACACCCTGGGAGTACACATGATGCATTCATCTGGCACCACTCCATCCTGTGCCAGAGATTTAAGCATGGGGAGAGCCCCACGGGTCACCAAATAGGTGAGCATGGCATGTGATGGGATAACAGAGCAGCCGTGTAGGTGTGGACAGGCCCAAGGCACACATGGAGGGGGATGTGTGGGCGGCCATAGGCAGCAAAGGGGAAGGACATGGGAACAAGCAATGCCATGCACTAACCAGTATGTGTTACCCCCACAGGTGACAGTGCCTAACCCCTGCACCCCTGGCTGCTCACCCCCATCCTACACCCATCCAATGCTGTGGAGGAGCGATACAACGAGGCACACATTGCTACATGCAACATCACTGAGCGAGTCTTTGGCATGCTTAAGATACAATTCTGTTTCCTAGACAAGTCCAGTGGTGCCCTACAGTACAGCCCTGTGAAAACATGTGGTCTATTTGTGGCCTGCTGCATGCTGCACAACATGGCCATTGACCATGGGATAGCTGTCCAGGTGGAGGAGGGCAACAGCAGCGATGAGGATGGGGAGAATGAGATGGATGGGGTACGCAGCCACCCATGCAGAGGAGGGACCCCAGGATGGCTGCCCATACAAGAAGGCACCGTGACACAATCATACAGGAGCACTATGGTAACCGCAGGTGAGTACCAGACATGACAGCTGTGCATGCACGGAACACCACACACCTAGATAGAGGCACAAGACCACACAGGGATGCATGCAGGAACATGGGCACACACACACAGCATGCACAGGGAACACACTGACTCACAGCCATACACCCACAACACAGTGGACAGGCATGGGTGCATGCACACACACATGGGGCCATGCACTGGACACTGAGATGGCCATACCCTGCCCTGCACATGCACCACCATCTCCATCAAGTGTCACACAGCTGGGCACAGAGGGGCATGTGGGTGGCACTGTCTGGAGCAGTGGGCAATGTAGCAACACACACACACCAGCACAGCGGGACGTGGCATGGATCAGAGTGAATGCACTGGCACACAGGCAAGGCTGGCACAATGATGCTCTCATCACACCCACATCACAAGGCCCAGCAGCATTGCATGCACACATGGAGGACATGCCACACTCCATATGTACATGATGGGACACATGAGCGCACCCAGCCAAGTGAGCACCAGCCAACAGCAGCAGGTAGCAGGATGGGGCAGCACACCCAGCAGGCCTACCATGCAGTTCCATGGCTGCCACAGCCATGTGGGTGGCCATGCCCAGGCTGTGTGGCAGCCACTGGCTGCTTGACAGCCACAGGAGGTGTAAAAAGCACACGCTCAGGGTTAGAGGCCTGAGAACACGACCAGGTTCTCATGGGTATGTCTAGACTGGCAAGGAGAGTACTGCTGGGTCTGTCAGGGAAAGGCATGTCAGAGCACGGCATCAGCCATGCAGACAGAGGCCACCAATCACCATGACCGACATGTTGACGCTGCACTCTGGGGAGTCTGTCACACTCTGCTGCACCCAGTGGACACCAGCGATGCAAATCCAGCAGTGATGGTACTGGCAATGTAGTTCAGCGATGTTGTCATGGTCTCCCACAGCTGCCAGAGCTCACCCATTCACTGGGCACATCCAATGTCCCCTCACATGGCCAGTTGATGCACCTCCACCTGCAGTGCATGTTTCCCCACCCCAAGTGTCACTTGGTATGTCCCTCCTATATCCCAGGTACAAGCACCAGTATGTCATCTGGTAGTAGGAGGTCTGCAAGTGGGTCATAGTCTCCCAGACCAAGAAACTCAAGCAGCCCCACACTGCCATGTCACCAACAGTCAGTGTCCCTGATGCCCGTTGATGTTGATGGCACAGCCTCCTCAGATTCCGTGGCATCAGTCACATCTGCAATGCACCCCTGAGGCGTGATGGCACTGGAAGACAGAAAGAGCATTATCAGTGTTGACTGTGGCACTGTGCATTCAGTACCATGTCCAGTACAATCGAGGCATGTGCACCACCACTGTGCCAGCCTGCACAAGGGGTCATCTGTGCAGCACCGCATGTCAGGGTGGTCATGCCACAGGCATTGCACACAGCAGACCAGCCTTGGTGAGTAGCTGTAGCACATGGTGTGGCACCACCACACGGCAGACATGCATGCCCCCTTCCTCACCCCATGGGCCATGGCACCAGTGGTGTGTTGCACAGCCAAATGTGATCACTGTAGCCCAGACTGTGCCACCAGCATGCGCTGCGGGCAGCCATGCCACACTGTACTCCTTGGACCCCGACCCATGGCCACAGTACAGTGTCCATGCTGCACTCCCACTGCACACAGGTGGACAATGCCGTGCACAGTGGGCCCATGCACAGCATGCACCACAGCATGCAGCATCGACTGTAGGTATGCATCAGTGCTGCAGTCATGCTGGCATGCTACTGACATGCACACCCCCACCCCAACAGACATCGCCTACATACTCACAGTGCTGTGATGGGCTGCCACCCATCTGGAATCCACCACCTGGGACACCCTCAATGGTTGCGCTGCTGATAGGTGCAATGGCCAGTCCACCACCTGTCCTACTGTGGTATGCACCTTCTCATTTATGTGGCTCCAATCTGTTCCCATCTTCTTCTTGCACAACTGTGCACTGCAGTTATGTCTGCCATGGGCGTTGACATACGTGGCCACCTCCTCCCATTCAGTGGCATGATCCTGTGGGGGTACTTTTGGCTTCACTCAACAGTCTCTTCCTGTCAAGGTAGGCCTTGAACAGGGCCTGCTGTTCATCTTTTGTGAAGTTGGGCCTGAGCTTCCATGCAGGCCCCTGCTCCTAAGCTCCTTCCATCTCTGACATGTTGATTCCTGTGGACAGACAGATGGTGGTCTGATGAGCAGCATGGCAGCACAACATGGACCAGTGCAGCAATGACAACATACATAGCAAAAGCAATATGCAACACAGTGTGCTGGTACTCACCTCAATGGCTGCAATACCTGTCAGTGACCTGTGCTGTGTTGCGGCCCTTTTATGGTTCAACACATGTAAATGAGCAATTGCGCAATTTTAATGATATGCTAATGTGCGCGACTGAGCCTGGCATTGGCTCATGAGTCTATTTGCATATTCTAGCTGAATATTGCAGATTTGTGCTTTGCGCAATACATATGAGCTGGAGCAATTTGCTGGAGCATTCCCCACTCATGTATGATGCACCACTGCACACCTGCCATGAGCGCCATAGGCAGCACAATGTGTGGCCTATTGTACATCTGTACGTGTTGCTCAACATTCCCCTATTGCGCATGCAGATGTGCGCTTGCTGCGCATGAGACTCTGATGTGATCTGTCCTCATTGCGTAAGCATGTCAGATGCGCCATACCACTGACCGCGCATTGCCAGCCGATGAGCGATTGGCATGTTCATGTTGTGGCACAGTGTCATACACTGCACATATGTGGGTCACACCTGTGACCCCATACTCCCACCTTGACGTGCTGCATTGCGCATGTGTGGTACTGTGCGATAGGACTCTGTTGCACATGTCTACCATGCATCTCTGTGCTGCGCAGCTGTAGTCCATAGTCCCCATTTGTGCATCAGGCACTGCACAGTTCCATGTGCATGCTTTGCATGCCACAGTACATGCAGTTGGGCACAGTACAGTGGACAGTGAATATGTCTGGTTCTGAGGGTCGTATGTACCATGCACACAACTGGAGTGACATGGAGATGGCAAACCTGTTGGCCCTGGTGCAGCCTCTGGCAGACCAGCTCTTTGGTGTGGCCAGTCTCCAGCAGCTATGGTCCCAGGTCTGGGACAGCGTGGCAGTGGGCCTGGAGAGGAGGACAGGGGTGCCATGGACTGGGGAGCAGTGCCACCACCAATGTGAGGACCTCCACAGGCAGGATCCCACGTGGCTCTGCAGGCTGCAGGACAGAGCTGCAGCCAGGCAGGTGTCCCCTTGCACTGTGCAGGCTCCCATTGTACAATTCTTGTAGTGTTATGTGCACTGCCTGTGCGGCTGCAAGGAGGGGCAACACTGGTGGGTGATGCATGTCCTGCGTTGCTGCACCACATACCTGTGCAGTGTGTGGTGACATTGGCCCTGACACAATACCCCACATGTGGGCCAGTGTCCCTGCCCATGCTGTGTCAGCGCTGTGCACTGTGTCAGGGCTGGGAGGGGTTGTGCTTATTATGCCACTCATGTCTGTTTCTCTCTCTGTTCCATCCACAGGACAATCGGACTGCAGGAGGGCCCAGGAGGATGAAGAATGGGACTGGCGGTGTGGTGATGGGGGTGCTGCAGCTACTGCACTAGCGCCTTGACAGGCAGATGAGTGTATGTGTCATGGTTTATGGGGCATGGCTTGGACTAGGATGGGTGTTGTGGAGCAGTCAAGGGCACTGCTACCATGTGTGGCCACTGCTTGGGGAGGTTCATGGCACCACTGCCTGTGCTGTGATGTGCTGTGTGTGGCGGGTCCATGCATGTGGCCTCTTTGTGGTGGCATCCCATTGCTGTCCCTGTTAGGGTGGGTGACTGTGTGTGTCCCATGGTATCCAACTGCTGTTGGGAGACTACTATCCTGCCTGTGGGGCCCCTGCCCCATGAGGTACATTGCACAGGTGTGGGTGAATGTCGTTCATGAGCATTCATGCAGTCTGGCTGTGGGGCGTGGCTGGGTCAGCTGATGCTCTCAACTGTGCATGTGCCATTGCCAGTTCCATCCACTGGTGGGTGCATCAGCTGTCCTGTGCACACACATGGAGGGACTTGGGCTCCTTGTGGACCATCACTTATTGACTGTTCTGTGTTCCCTCTCTTAGGTCAGGACAGGCCACAGGTCCACAGAATGCAGCCGGCGTTGATCGGTGGGGGACTGATGCACCTGCACCACCTCATTCAGCACCACATTTCTTGGACCAATGTGCAGATCGTGATTGGCTGGCATCATCAGGCAGTCATTAGGGACCTGGTGCAGGAGGTGCACCGGCTGCGGGTGGCACTGCGGCATCAGCACCACTAACCCTGTCCCCTTCCCTTACTGTGCTTTGGACTTCCCCTACCCTCATCAACATTAGTTGTGTTTTGTTTTCTTTCTCCTGTGTGTTTGCCTCTGGACCCATTCCCCTTTTGCCCACATTGCCCCTCCCTGCATTTCTCCTTCCCTGTTTATTGTTGCATGCCCTGTTGGCACCCCTCTGCTCCTGTTTACCAGTGTTGAATTAAAGTATATTTCTATTTTTGCACATCTGTGTCTGTGTCTCCTTCACATGCAGGCTGCTGCACTTTTCTGACATTGTTCTGTGGTGCTCTTGGGCATGTCCCCTTCATTCCCAGTGCTGTGTCCTTCGTTTTGTGCTGTTGTGTGACAAGGTCCTGTGTGCCGTGTCCCTCTGTGTCACAGGACCTTGGGTTTTGGTAGTGCACCTACCTTGTGTGTGGTCCACTGCCTTGTGTCCCTGTTTGCCTGTGCTGGCCTGCTCTCCACCTGCCATGTTGCCCTTGCCAGTGCTTGTGTGTTGTGTGGTGCTGGGCCCTGTGTCCCTGCATGTCAGTGTGTCTTGTGCCCCATGTTCCCCAGTGCATATGTGTCTCTTTTACATCAGACCACTGCACGTGCCTGGTGCCCACACACCATGGCTGTGGCATTGTCCCATACAGTGTCACCTGTAAGGGTTGTGGTGGTGCCATGGGCCTGCTGGCATCCATTCCATCTATGTGAGTGGCTTGGTGTCTTTGGTGACCTGTGTTTGTGTTGTGCTACTGGCATCCTCTGTGGCCCCCTGGCCATGTACCTCTGCTGTGCCTCCTGGGCACTGTCTCCTTGTGGTTTGAGTCTGCCATGGCTGTCTTGGCACTCTGCTGTTGTGCTGCCATGCCTGTGTTCACCTTTGCCTGTTGTGCTTGCTTAGCCTGCTGGTTGCTGCATACTGTCATGCTCCTGCGCAATCGTGGTTGCTCCGGCACATGTCTGGTTATGCAGTGGGGCATCTTTGCTATATTCAGTGTGGTTCACACCTGCGCATGTCTGTGGTGCATCATTTGAATATGGCATCATTTTCCTATAGCACAACCTCATTGCACACATTCTGGGCACTCTTTTGAATAGCCTGGCCAAAGTATCTACGTATCCATGGGTATAAATTTGCTGTACAGATTCACATAATTTTGTTCATTGGCTCGATATTTTCCTCCAGATTCATTCACCTTATTATTTGCTTAGTAGGTTCTTGTAGTTGGATTTCTGCCATCTCTTTATTTTCATATGGAGGAATTCTATTCATGGAATTTTTTAACTTGGACCACTTGGATGTCATCTGCATTGTTTCTTTATTTTTGACTCTTTACTTCTTGCCTTTTTTGTTTTGTGCCTTTTCCATTTTTGCCTTTTTTTTTGCACTTTCTATTCTTGTTGTGAAATTTTGTGATTGAATTTCTTCCAGATCAATTTATCTATCAAATGTGGGTGGTAAATTTGCTTGACTGCATTTATTTTCCGTTAGTACAGTCGGCTGTATCTTTTCTTCTTAATTTTAATGAAGTGATCACTCTGAGGAAGCTTAGCAACTTGCTAAGTGAAACATTAGTCTTTCGGAGTTAGCCACTGTATGGCTTGCTTGTGCCTCTTGTGATTGTAACATGCCACTTTGCTGAACATAAAGGACTGGCTTTAGAAAAAATATGTGTCTGCAGTGTCCTGGTGTCATGGTCCATGAAGTGGGTGCTTTGTCTTTGCCTTTCCTTTAAATGATCTTTCATTAACCTTTTTATCATGAACTGGTTTTTCATAACATTAGATCTAATGGCAACTAGTTCTTCCCTAACAACACATCATGTTTCTAATATAATAATGTTGGCGTTATGGGCTGTCCGTGAATTTCAGTAATTCTTTAGAGAGAATGAATACAACATGATCCCTTCCTTCGCCTTCTTCTAAAACCTGTGATTTCTGGTTAATGTTAGAATTTACCTCTATACACTCTCCCCCTTTCTGGAAAATGGTTCTTAGGAGACATGATTCAAGTCACGGAGGGTGAGAGGGACCTGGGGATAGTGGTAGATGTCAAAATAAACAACTCAGAGACCTGTAGGGGGCAGCAGCAAGGGCAAATAGGATGTTGGGATGCATCGCCAGGGGGGTTACCTCCAGAAAGATGGAAGTGATCCTTCCACTGTACAACTGCTTGGTTAGGCCACACCTTGAGTATTGTGTACGGTTTTGGAGACCACATTTAAAGAGAGACATTACAGTCCTATAGAGGGTCCAAAGGAGGGCAACCAAAATGATCTGGGGCCTGGGGGAGAGGACATATGAGGAGAGGCTCAAGGAGCTTGACATGTACACCCTGGAAGAGAGGAGGGACAGGGGGGACATGATAGAGGTCTTTAAGTACATGAAAGTGATCAATAAATGAGGCCCAGTCAGGGTGCTCCAAAGGAAGGAGGGTGGGGCAACAAGAGGTCACGGGTGTAAGCTGGAAGGGGGCAGGCTCAGAGGGGAGAGGAGGAGGAAGAGATGTTATTTCACTGAAAGGGTGGTGGAACCATGGAATGCACCGCCCAGGGAGTTGGTAGAGGTGGAGACTGTGGACAGGTTTAAGAGGGGATGGGACAGGTACAAGGCTAGGGTAAATCTGACCAGGCCCAGTACAGGGAGAACATCTGGGACTGGGGACAGTATAACCCAAGTGGGGGACACCAAAATCGGCCCTCAGTGCAGGTTCTGAAAATTGAGCAGACTCAGGAGACTGTTAGGCCTATTCTGCTGGCATTTTAGTATGTTAGTATGTTACTAAACTCTGTTGATGACAAATCTCTTACTACTGGGGAGTGTGAGAGACATGCCCCATAAAGTTTGGAGGAAAATATTAAAATTTGTTAAATCAGTATTATCTGTTCTCTCTTGATCATTACTTTTTAATAAATCTTTAAGGCCATTCTTCATTATCTCGAATTCACTAACAATCACTGCTAAATTTGGTTCCACCACTTCAGAGCACCGGTGGCAGTGCACTCGGTCATTACAGCACCAAGTGGGAAAGTCGTTGTCCTCTCTTTTTACAGGGGGCTGTGCTCCACATGCCCCCCCACACACCCTTTCTAAGGATAATAACTTTGGGGGGGGGGCGGACCTCAGGGAGGGAGAGGCAAATCTGGCATTTGGCGCCGTAATGTCCTGGCGCTGTACTGCCTGCACCCTAATGGCCGGAAAGGATAAATTCTGGAATCTTTCATTTGGTGGATGATTCTTAGGGTCTTGTGTATACGAATCAATTTGGGCGACCTATAATTCTGCCAATGTTTCAATTGAAAATACACTTGTATATAAACTGCATCTTTTGTTACCTTTGCAAGATTAACCTGAGCTAGCACAAACAGATTCACTCTCAAATATTTAAACTCAAATCTTCTAGAGTTGGATGTTATGAGATTCAGTCTTAATTACTCCTAGATTCTGGGGTACCAATTTCCCTAATATCACTAGCTGATACTCTCTTGCTACCTATCTGTGTCTCATTAACTATTATGACCTCTAATGAGGTTAGGAGTGGAGGAAGACATCAGGAAGAGCATCAGGGCAGTGAGGATCCCTTAGTTGAGGAAAAGGGAACCCCTCCAGCATCGGACCAGCATTGTGCTGTTTCAGCAGACCTAGGTGCTTCAGAGGTCAACCGAGTGATGGCTAATCGGGTTGCCAGCTGCGCCCCCTACCACCAAAAAAGTCAGTCAGAGAGACAGCTCAGAACAAGGAAGCTGATGCTGGGGATTTAAACCCTGCAGCGAGTGGAACTGCCAAAAAGCCATGGGACAGACCATCAGGGAAGTGAGGGTCCCTTAGTTTAGAAAAGGGAGCCCTCTTCCCTGCATTAAACCAGCTTTGCACTGTTTCAGCAGAGATCGGCACATCAGGTAATGATTGAGTGGCGGCCAATCTGGTTGCTAGCTGCACCCTGTCCCACCAAAACAGCCAATCAGGGAGACAGCTCTGTTCACTGTTCCACGTCCTTTTATTTTAAATGGAAGAGGCAATCAAGTGCCCCCCCTGCACTAAGGACCCTTGAGACAAGGATATCACAGTGGAGTCAGTTCATCAAGGCAGCTGGCAACCAGAAAGTCGGCACCTCAGCAGTGGGTAAGTGAGGGAGGAGAACAGTTGTCTAGAAGCAGGAGGTGTCAGCAGCAAGAAGCAGAGGACTAGGAGCTTCTACGTGACAACTATGGTAAGATTCCTGTTTCATTCCTGTTCTAAGCACACTCACTGCAAGGGAGTGAGGAGACTCGGGGTACACCAAAATCTGGGAGTAGGTGAAACACCATATATAGGGTAAGGGAACAAAAGGGTTTCAAAAGAAAAACTGGCATAGAAGAAGGTTAAGTATGATGGGAGTGGTGCAGTGCAGTGGCTACGGGCAACAGTTTTCAGGGAGATCTTTTGGAGACTGTGGTACTACACCATCTGCGTTCACCTCTTTGGGATGAGAAGGGAGCTTGCCAGTCTCCAGACTGAGTTGGTTTGGATTCAGGGAACCCCCTTCCCCACCTAGGGACCACCAAGTCTGCCATCAGTATCTCAGAGGTTGCCTAGGAGGAAGAGGAGCAACTGGACTACAGTGGGCTTGTGGAGTGTGAGGGCAGTGGGACAGAGGCACATCCCCCATCCAGTAACATTATGCAACTCCTATGCTGCTCTGTTGTGTGGGACTGTCCCATGGAGGCACCTGAGATAGTGACCAGGAAATATGAGAGGGTCCTTCATAATGAAGACCCCAAGGGGGTGGCATAGGACTCCAAGGAGAAGGAAACAACTCCTGGTGGGGGACTCCATTGTGCCAAGAATAGATTTGGGGAGAGGAAGGGAGGGGAGAGGGAAGTTAGGTGCCTGCTCGTCACCATGGTTATAAGGGACTGAAAGCAGATCCTGGGGATCACTGGGGTAGCAGGGAGGGAGGGAGGGCTGGATGTCATTGTCCATCTGAGGACAAATTATCTGGCTAGGGATGGGGAGAGAATAGTGCAGGAGGAGTTCAGAGAGTGGGGGGAAGGGTCATAGGAAGGTAGCAAGCTCAGTGACCTTTTCTGAGGTGCTGTCTGTCTAGGGTACTTTGCATCAGGTGCTACAACCAGTGGTTGAGGGAATGGTGCAGAGAGGAGGGGTTCAGTTACACTGGGGACTGGGGTCACACCTGGAGGGATAAAAGCCTGTACAGGGGGAGATGGCCTGCATCCATCCAGGAGTGAGGACCACAGCACTCAGTGAACAGTTCAAATGTTACATTGGTGAGCATTTAAAGAAGTTGAGGGTGGTGGTGAAAGGAAACAGGGAAGCATGAACTGCCCCCCCAAACCAGAGTAGTCAGTAGAGAACCCCAAGGGAGACAAATCCCCAAGGGTACCTAGTAGAAAGAAAAAAAAATTATTAGAAATGAAGAGAGAAGGAATGAGAACAGAGGCAGTAAGGAGAGAGGGCAAAAGGGAAAATAGGGAGCTGATATGAAGGATGGTACTAGAAGTTGGAAGGCCCTGTGCTCCCAGGTTGCACCTGTAAAAAAGCTTTCAGCTTAGTGTGTCTCACCTGGTTAAACAATTTGAAAAAAAAAAAAAGAACACATGGAGGGGACGGAGGTACTGTGGGTCACCCTAGAGATGGGGAATAGAAACATAGAAACATAGAAACATAGAATCTGATGGCAGATAAGGACCGCTTGGCCCACCTAGTCTGCCCATTTCCCTACCTAATGGATAAACTGCAGATCCTTGTTAACCAACAGCCTACTTCCTCCTACCCCCCACTAGAATTGCCTTATGTCTGTCCCATACATTCTTGAATTCCCCCACTGTTTTTGACTCTACGACCTCTTCAGGAAAGTGGTTCCATGCATCTACAACCCTCTCTGAGAAGAAATACTTCCTCACATTACCTCTGAGCCGTCCCCCCCGTCTTCAAATTGTACCCCCTTGTTCTTGCACATCTGGAGCCGCTATCTGAACAGGTGTGATCTACAGACCTGCAGCACAGAGGGGAGAGTTCGATAAGGTTCTGGGAGAAGCCATCCAAAAGATGGCAAATAAGGGGCAGGTGCTTTTGGTGGGGGACTTTAGTCTGCCAGATGTAGATATGAGCATCCCAGTTACAGCTTCAGCTAGGAGCAGGGACATCCTGGACTCCCTGTAAGGAACAGTCATTAGGCATCTAGTTAAGGAACCCACTTGGGAGGGGACAATACAGGACCTTGTACTAACTAATGGGGACAGTGTTGCAGACATCATGGTGGGTGGCCACCTGGGGACCAGTGGCATGGTACAGTGTGGTTCAATTTAAGGATGGGGCAGAAACAACTCACACAAGGACGAAGGTCCTGGACTCCTGAAGGGCTGATTTTAAGAAGATGTGGGAATGCCTCAGGGATGCCCTGGTAGTGGTGGTGGGGAGGGGGACTTGGGTGGAGTAGAGGAACTTTGGGCAAAACTGAAAGGGGGCATAGTGAAGGCAACAAACCTCTGCATCAGGCTAGTAAGCAAACACAAGAAAAAGAAGAGACCACTATGGTTCTCTAAGGAGGTGGCTGGGAAGGTAAGGGCCAAAAAGTTAGCATTCAGGAGGTACAAGAAGACACAGAAAGAGGAGGATAGGGAGCTGTATCTGGAGAAACTGAGGGAGGCAGGGAAATCAGTTTGGAGTGCAAAGGTGCAAACAGAGGAGAAAATAAATCAGGAAGTAAAGAAAGGAGACAAGACATTGTTTAGGTATGTAAATGAAAAGAGAAAGGCCAGGGGAGGAACTGTAAGACTAAGAAGAGAAGGGAAGCAGGTGAATGTGTAAAGGGGGACCAAGAAAAAGCAGACATCTTGAGCAAATACTTTTGTTTTGTGTTCACAGAAGAAAGGGAAGGTCAGGGGCCACAGGAAAGTCACAGGGACATAGAAGGAAGGGAGGTGGACACTAGTCCATTCACAGAGGAGAGAGTCTGGAAGGTGGGGCCAGACAGGGTCCATCTAAGGATACTAAGGGAGCTCAGGGAAGTGCTGGCTGCACCTCTGACAGTCATGTTCAACCTCTCACTGGAGATGGGAGTAGTTCCAGAGGACTGCAGGAGGGCAGATGTAGTCCCACTTCTGAACAAGCATTTGTCAATGCCGAATGTTTGCATGCTGGTATTAGCATTGGAAATGCAGGAGGTAGACAGATGCAGAATAGGAATGGCAGTGAAGTATTGAACTTCATGCCAACCCCACCTCCATCCTGTAGAGATGGACAGGCACTAGGGTAAGTGTTTGGGTCATCGCCCATGACGTTCATGCTATGTCACCTCACTCTATTCTGCAGACACCGACATGTGTTGAGGTGTGTCTTGGGATGTTTGGCTTTACAGTCACCCCATTCCTTAACGACATACATTGAAATGGGTGCAGCATAGAAGAATGGGGTGAACTGTGGGGCCAAAGAGTACAAGTTACACCTTGATGCCTGTCACCAGGTGGGGGTGAGATGGCATGAGCAGTATAGTCGGCAATCCAAAGGCACACCCCGATGCCTGTCAGTCTGTACAGGGTGGGACGACATGGTTAGAAACCCTAACGCCCCAGGCGTTTGTTAGCATTTGCACCACAAATTTTCAACATGGCCTTTTTGTGACCCCACCTTATGAAAGCATTTGGGACCTCTTCTCATGAAGAGTGGTAGCATGATTTTATCAATGTGTCCCTAACTTTGACTTCCAACAGCGACCGTGACATTCTGCACCACATGGACGAAAATGCAGATTGGGCAGGATATGAAGAATGACAGCTGTACCATCTATAGGGAGGTGTGAAGAGATGGCAATGTTGAAAATCTGTAGTGGGAATAGTAAAAATGCTCACACTTCCGAGTATACATGGAAACTGTGCAACGCATGCGCGTAACACAGCCATTTTATGCACTTTCATCACCAAATTTTCAACATAGGCATTTTAGGACCTCTGCTCATGAACAGTGTCACTGTGATTTTCTTAATGTATCCCGAACACTGATTTCCCATAGTGAGCACACTATTGTGTGCCGGAAGTACAAAAACACATTTCAGCCAGGATGTGAAAAATGACAGCTGTACTGTTCATAAGGAGGTGTGGAAAAATGCCAATGTTGAAAATCTGGAGTGAAAATATAACAAATTTATGAAATTACAAGTGTGTGTGGGAACTGCGAAAAGCACACTCGTAGCACACTCATTTTATGGACTTTCATCACAAAATTTTCAACACAGGCATTTTAAGACCTCTGCTCATGAACAGTGTTACTGTAATTTTCTTAATGTGTCCCAAACACTGATTTCCTACAGCGACTGCGCTATTCTGCTCCCGAACTGCGAAAACACATTTTGGCCAGGATGTGAAAAATGACAGTTCTAAGGAGGTGTGGAAAAATGGCAATGTTGAAAATCTAGAGTGAAAATATTGCAAATTGGCAAAGTTACGAGCATGCGTAGCAACTGCGCAATGCATACTCATAAAACAGTCATTTTGGGGAATTTTCCCACCAAATTTGCAACATAGACTTTTTGAGAGCCCACCTCATAAACACTGGCACTGTCATTTCTTTAATCAGGCCCAAAAGGTGATTCTGCGCAGTGACCGTGAAATCACCTTTCGGGACCAATTAACGCCATGACAGTGGCTGAGTTCATGAGGAGGGGCCCAATAACCCCATATTGAAAATTGGTGCCAAAATTCCCAAAAATGCCCGAGATATGCGCCAAAGTTGAAAAAAAACTATTTATGCCATTATACAGCTTACCGGCATTTTCTCAGTTTGCGGTCGGCTTTGAAGAAGTGCAGACATGTTCCTGGTCCACGAAGATTGTCGTGCGGGCTCCAGAGGTAGTATGGGGTGAGGGGCGGTGTGGGGAGGTGGGGTGTGCAGAGGGTGGGTGCGGGTTGGGGAGACCACCGGACTCGGACGAGGGACCGCTTTCTGCTTTGCAGGTTACAAAAAAAAAAAAAAACATCGCAGGACGGTTTTCCTTTTACAGGGTCATTTGGCATGCTGGGGTGGGCTCCCAGCTTGCCACCCCACTGATTTTTGGGGGATGCTGTAGCCGATGAGGGATTGGGCACTCCAGTTGGCACATGGGGGGGCTGGAGCCGAAGAGGATTGGGAACCCCTTCAGCACAAACCGAATGTTTTGGGGGAGATATTATACCAATGGGGAGTGGGCTCCCCCATTGGCAAATGATACAGGGGGGAATGAAGCTGATGGGGATTGGGCTCCCTGTCAGCAAAACAATGTTCCTGGGGGCACATGATGCCAAGGGGGATTGGGAGCTTACTCGGCACTAGGGTGTAATATTGTTTGCGAACATGGCGGCAGCTTGCCACCGCATTCATAAACAATATTACACTGGGCAACATTCCGCCCAGCAATGACGGGTGGCTCCCTCATTGCAGTGGAATTGCTGATGCTGCAATGATGAGGCAGTCCATGATTGCTGCAGCGAAAATGTTTCGACTTGGTGGCACTTTTGGAGACCAGTGTTCTCAGCACACTATGCCTCCATTCATCCACCAGTGCCAAGCCCCCAAAAATAGTGCCTATATTGGCTACTACAGTGCTAAGCCTCCACAACCCGCTTCTCTCCTAAGCTGCCACATAATGTTTCTTGCACATGCATGCAAGCAAACATAAAAATAGAAGTTGGAGGAAGCTGGCAACTACAGGCCAGTCCACCTGACTTCAGTGGTGGGGAAATTATTGGAATCACTACTGAAGGAAAGGACAGTGGAATGCCTTGAATCTAGTGGGGGAAGGGATGAAAGGAGATTCGCAAAAGTTAGAAGATAGGTCAAGGGTTTGGCAACTGGGCTTCAATGCACAGAAACCGGAGGGGGAGGAGTACAAATTGGGAGGAGAGGTACTGATAACCACCAAAGAGGAAAGAGACATGGGATTATCATATATGATGACCTAAAGATGGCTAAGCAGTGTGACAAGACAGTCAGGAGAGCTAGTGGGATGCTGGGGTTCATTCAGAGGGTTATCACCAGCTGAAAGAGGGAGGCAGTGTTACCCCTGTATAGATCACTGGTGAGACCTCACCTAGAGTTCTATGTCCAGTTCTGGAGACCTAATCTCCAGAAGGACATAGAAAGAGTAGAGGCATTCCAGAGCAAGGCAGCCAAAATGGTGCTGGGTCTACATCAAAAGTCCTATGAGGAAAGACTGAAGGACATTAATATAGTTGGAGAAACTGAAAGCATTTGATAGAAACTTTCAGATACCTCACAAGCATAAATAAGGTTCAAGAGGGAGGCATTTTTCAGAAAAAAATTATGCTTAACGACAAAGGGTCACACTATGAAGCTGGAGGGGGTTGACTCATGGGAGATGTGAGGAAGTACTTCTTCATGGAGAGGGTGGTGGATGCATGGAACAGCTTCCCAGCAGAGGTGGTGGGGACAAAAACTGTAACGGGCTTCAAGAAAGCATGGCATAGGCATAAGGAAACCTTGATGGTAAGACGGGGGGGGGGAGAATAAGGCGGGGATTAAGTAGGGTCTGCAGCGATACAGTAGGTAGGGAAAAATGAGCAGACTAGGTGGGCCAAGTTGCCCTTATCTGCCATCAAATTCTATTTTTCTATGTTTATTCTATCACTAAAATGTATGGTCTTAAGTTGTGCTAGATCCTCTTTCCTGTTACTGTATTTCCTCTCAAATGTTTTAATTTTAATCACACTTCTTTCTCCAGAGATGATATCTTTAACTTCTGGGGTATTATTAACACCCAAAGACACAAAAAATACAGCACCCAAACCTAGGCATGTATTTATCAAAATTTATTGTACAATAGCTGACCTGGTGGTGCTGAGGGTTGAGGTGCTGGACGCCACACCTCGCGCCGTGCTGGCAACCCAGGTTCAGGAATGGACTCAGTTCACCCAGGGCTGGCAGGGGGAAGGAAAGATTGAGCATCCTATGACTGCTATCCTTCCTTTGGGGAAGGTGAGGGCTCTGCAACGCACTTGCAATGACACCCAGAGGAAGCTGGGTGCTCCACAGTCATGGGGCATGTGTAAAGGGGAGGACCGCGGCTGGCATCTGCACGTCAGTGTGATGCCACTGCATGTCTGGCTCCTCACTGGGTGAAAAACAGGAGGAAAATGCTGGTGGGGCAACCTCAGCAGCTGATGGCCTGCCCTGCACCCCCAGAGTCAACTAGGCTTCTTGGCAGCTCCATGCCGCAGGTCCCCATGGGGGGGCTGATGCTGTCATGGGCTGGACAGTTTGATGGGGTGTATAAATTTGCATGCCGGGCTCGACTCTGGGGGTGTGGGTACCGGTGGGCAGGGGTCAGTTGGAGACCACTCTTTTTTGTACAAAATGTACTCCAGTGCTCAAAAATAACCATCTGGTTAAATACACCTGCAGTATATGGTGGCAGGTAGACATTCAGGTAAAATCCGTATGTTTCGCACATGCTCCTGCCATGCTTCGTCAGAGATACTATCCCAAACAGATTCTGAAATCAGATTCTGTTATGTAATTTATAGAAGTAATGTGATAACAGTCAATGAATCACAGAGTGACTATACAGATGATGTAATTATGTTGTCACAAGGTCTACCTATAAATTTCCTGTTTGTTTGGTTTGTAACTTTAGCCTTTGAGAAAGGGTAGAGTAGAAGACCTGAAACACATCAGGCGGGTGTTTTTAGTCATGTCTTAAATATAAATAAATATTTTTTGTTACATCAATACAGCGCCAGCAGTCTAATGAGGTGGTGAGTGCCCAAGCTGTTTTTGCTGTTTTAATGTTATTTGTCTGCTTAAGAGCACCACATCCTTGTGCGCACCCTCTTTCCTTGTTTCAGCAAATCTGCTTTTGTGTGTTCACCCACAGGTTGCGGTTTACAATACAGAGTAAAACCACAGCTGACTTAATACCGTCGTCTTTTCTGCTTTTCGATAATGAATCCTTCATTAGAAGTAATGCCGAATTTGATGTTTAGTGGGAGTCAAACAGTGATACCTGCATCAAGCAATCCTTTGACTTACATGGAGAAATTATATGCGGCAAGATGGGCGATCCCCTTCTTAATAGAGGAAGATGGGGAGAGTGGCCCTGCACCACAGATGATATCTTTAAAAGAAGCCTTTAGCATCTTGAAAAACTGACTGTACAACTCAGGAGAATCTATTGGAATACTACAAATATGGAAGCCTACCTCCAGGTGAAACGCATTCCATGTGGCCTGCGCATAGATTTGAAACCAGCGTATGGAACAGAGGATGTAGCCTTCATGACTGAATGGGAACAGATTCTAACAGAGGCAAGTCTCAGATTGATTGCTCTGATAGTGAAATTTAGCAAAGAAAAAAGAGAATAAAATAATGATCGATTTTAAAGCACAGGAACAAGAGGTTTTGAGACTATATACACAGAACGTTGTCAAGTTTGAAAGACTTAATAAAAATTTACTAGAAACAATCAAATGACTAGATACAGTGTTAAAGAAAGCTAAATAAGTTACATTTTTAAAGAATAAGATTGATTTTGAACTGCACAGAGTTTATACATGGAAAGACAAACCACAAAAAAGTATTTTAAAAAACAACAGAAATGTCTCTTTCGATTTTAGCATGGATCAAAGTGAACCAGAAAGTGAAGAGGGAGATTGGAATCCTTTTTTAGAGCAAAGATCCAATCTAGAGCAGGAAGACCTACAAGCATGTGCACCACTGCAACATCAAGTGAAAACCCCACCTCTGCAGCAACAATATTTTCAGCCTAGGAGGAGCCCCCATCTGAACTCTCAAGGGGGAGACACATACACGAGAACAATATACAGAAGAGGATGCAGAGGGGGAGATGGAGGAGAACAAGCCGGGTACAGATATCATTATTACCGGCAGAAGCCTTACGGCAGGTGACTATATCAGGGCTGGAGGAGATGAGTGCAGAGAATATTGCAAATCAACATATTGTAAATTTAACTGATTGCATGCTAAATGAAGCCGAGATGAATCTCTTAAAGAAGGGTTTGAACTTTGTCCATACGACTGAGATTAATCAGTTTCAAACCATGGTAGATCTATGTCTTTTGTGCAGGAAACTGAATCTCATGGCTTTCTTTAACAAAAAGAAATGGGGGACACAATGTTACAAGTGATAAAAGCAGAGAAATATTTAAACCCCACTTGACTTTTTGCCCACCCCCCTGCCCTACAGTGACTGTTTTTAAACAATTAGTGGAACAAGATTTAGGAGATCTTCTGCATAGACCATCAGGGCCTGATTCCAAGATAGGCTATGCTGGCATAAGGCGAGATATGCCACACCCCATAGCATATCTTGTGACTTACGTCATGTAATATGCCAGCCCCTACTCCGAATTGTGACTTGCACCATGGCGGCTGTGGGCTACGACACTCGTGGGTTATGCCACCCACTATGCCGCAGTCCACAACACCTGGCACAAGTGCAGGTTATGACAGCAACTTCACCTAATTCTAGGAGGGTGACTATCTTAACCAGCAAGTGACTTTCCAGAAGGGGCACTGGTGGTGCTAACCTAGGACAGTCTGGAGCTGCTCTAAGTGGCACGTCCGCCCAGGCATACCCCAGCCCCCTGCCCCCGAAAATGTCAGGGACCCCAGGGGTCCATTTCTGGTGTGCCCCCCCAGCTGCCTGTGCCTTCTGTCCTACCCCCTCATGCCCTTGGTGTGTGCCAAGGTGGTCCTGGACAGGGGAGACTTCAGGGGAGCTGCCTGTTGTCGGCCACAATTTGCGACATGCGGGTTCTATACACCATGCATGTGGCGGTAGCCTATGCCTGGCTTATCCCACATGTCATGGGTACCGAGACCCTGCCTCTCTTGAAATGTGGAGTAGGGTTCCTGGCAGAGTGACGAATGGAGTAACTCACAACCGCATGCAAGTTACACCATTCATTCTGGAAACAAGCCCCCTGTCTCTAATTTTAATAATTTAACAAGAGATGAATGTAGTGCTATAGTGACTTTACAAGAAAACAAATATATGGTCATCAAACCAGCAGATAAAGGTGGTGCAGTAGTTTGTGGAGGAAATCAGATTACATTGTAGAGGTTTTAAGACAGCTCCAGGATGTAACGTTTTATGAGAAAGTAAATTATGACCCTACACCGGATTTTAAGTTTTCTATTGATGAGACAGTGAATGGTGCCTACATGGAGGGAGCAATAATGAAAAATGTGTGAGATTTTCTGATTACGGATTTTCCAAAAATGGCAACTTTTTGTCTACTACCTGAAGTACATAAAACTTTGGAAAATCCCCCGGGCCGCCCGATTGTTAGTGACCTAGGATCATTAACTGAACCTTTGTCGCAATATTTGCATTTGTGGCTTAGACCACATGTAGAAAAATTGCACTCATATGTTAGAGACACAAAAGATCTACTTATAATCATGGATGGTATCACCCTAAATGAAATCTGTCTTTTAGTTACTTTAGATACTGAGGCATTACATACGCATGTCCCACATGATGGAGCTTTGGATGCCGTTGCTTTTTTAGTTGGGACAAACAGATAATGAAAAGGCACCACCCATGGAATTTCTTTTGAAATTATTAGAATTTGTTTTAAAATATAACACTTTTATTTTCAGCCAGGTTGTTTACATACAAATTTTAGGCACTGCGATGGGGGCAACCTGTGCCCCATCAGTGGTGAACCTATTTGTGGGATGGTGGGAAAAGGATTTTGTGCAGGATGTAACCAATAATCCATTTTTTTTCTAACATAATTATGTGGAAACAATATATAGATGACATATTATTGGTCTGGGATGGTTCTGAAGGAGAACTACAGGATTTTATTGGATTTTTGCATGGCACCAATGATAATTTAAGATTCACACATACATGTCATTTTGAGCAAGTCCCTTATTTAGACCTTATGGTCTCACAGTCACTAGATGTCACTATTGAAACAGAGACTTATAGGAAACCATTGGATGGCAAAACAACTATGTTTGTATCGAGCTGCCATCCAACGCATGGTGTGAATAATATTCATAGAGGAGAGTTTCTCCACATGAAAAGGAATTGCACAAATAATGCCAAGAATGAACATAAGGCAGATGATTTACAGCAGAAATTTTTGGAGGGGGGGTATAGTGTTACCAAAACTGAACAAGCCAGAAATGCTTCAAAAATGTAAACAGGCAATCCCTTCTTAGTGAGAAGGGGGAAAGGGGAACAAGTAAGGTGAGTAATAAAATGAATGTGGTTACGACTTATTCATCACAATCCATTTGTTTGTAGCTATTTTAAATAAGCACTGAAATGTGTTAATGGTAGATGAAAATCTAGAGTAGGGGTTCTCAAATGGTGAGGCCAGCCTCCCTTGGGAGGCCCCAACCTGTTCCAAGGGAAGTGCAAGCACGTTTGAAAAAGCACTGCATTTAAATGTTGAGTTTTATATATTTTGTGTGAAGAGATGAAACAAACTGAAAGAGGATAATAGTAGGTGAATTTTATGTGTTTATTTACTAATGGGTGACAAGGGAAGGTGAATGAGCCAAGGCACATTTCAGGTGTACCTGGGGAAGGGTAGGGAGTGATTACATTTCAAAAGATCACTGCAAAACAATCAAGAAATAAACAATGAACAATAGTACAAACAAATATGAGCAATAAATAATGAGTATTGGTAACTGATCAAATTGTAGACTGATGGCAGAACAGCCCAAATACAGATTGAGCACAGAAGTGCTAAGAGCAATAGCAGGAAGGAGCAAAGTAATCCCAGAGAAGTTGCTTAGGAGCAGGGAAGGAGGGGGAGAGGCAAAGTATGTAGGAAGGTTATTTCATATACAGAGGAAGCAATCTGACCCATGAAGGTACTGCAACAAGGGGTAACAATGGTTCAAGAATGAAAATAGCGGACCAAGTAGGCATGCCTGTGGGGGGTGGGGGTGCTTACAATAAGCTGAATAATAATATTTGTTTATTTTATTTATTTGTTATTCAGATAACACCTTTGAGCACAGGAGCTCTTTTTCAAAGGTCCCATGTCGATATAAGATAAAAAGCTGAATGTGAGCCAAGTACTCAAAGGGGTTTAAATTTACTCATGGTGTACTACACAAAGTACAGTCTGTTATTTCTCTTTGGGGAGGCCCAAGATTGTTTCAGTTTTTGGGGGAGGCTTAAAATCTTTTCCATGGATTTGGGGAGGCTCACTGTGCCAAACTCTAAGAACCATTGGCCTAGAGGAAGTGGTGAAAGTAAAACCAGGGTTTTCATATAGGAGAGCAGCCAGTCTAAAGGATCTACTAGTGCAGAGTCATTTTCAAGAAAATAAGAATGTCATGACGTGGCTTACCAGACCTAACGGCTGTTATAAATGCAATAATTGTGTTTATTGCAAACATTTTAAGACTGGAAATGAGTTTGATGTAGTGGATTCTGAGCAAATCAATAAGATCAGACAACTCATCACTTGTAGCGCTAGTGGTATAATTTATCCAGCTACTTGTATGTGTAAAGCTTTCTATGTAGGGAAAACTACACGCTGCTTTAAGGTAAGGGTGGGGAAGCACCAAAGAGCAATTGAGAGGGGTGATATGACATACACCACTGCTCAATATGTAAGCAATAGTAAGGAATGCAGAAAACATGTCTTCACATATATGGCTATAGACAAAGTGAATATGAATCCACATGGTGGAAACTATAGCAACTTAGTATTGAAATGAGAGACATTTTGGATTATTAAACTTCAAGCAAATTGACACCCAGATTTGAATATGGGTTTTGAAATTAAGCCATATTTAGAAGAAAGATTGTGACCAGCTCTTTTCAGTATTTGATGTGGTCTCCCCCTTCCTCCCCTTTCCCTGTCTTTTTGATAAGGTAAAAAATGAATAAATAAATTCTCCCCTTCCCCAGAATCTTCAGAAACCTGCCCATATTCGGTGCTTTTTATCTTTTCATTTTACTTGTGTTTTATGTGTGTTTTTTGATAATGTACTTTAATGTAAGATGTTTTTCTCTGTCAAGCGTATATATATATATATATATATCTCCACATGACTTCTTAGAATAATGTCTAGGTATTCTTTTAGGGTATCAAGTATGAGAAATAGATTTTGAAATCAGATTCTGTTAAGTAATTTATATGTATTAGAAGTAATGTGATAACAGCCAATGAACCACAGAGTGGCTAAAAAGATGATGTAATTATGATGTCACGAGGTCTACCTATAAATTTCCTGTTTGCTTGGTTTTTAACTTTAGTCTTTGAGAAAGGTTCGAGTAGGAAAACTGGAATGCATCAGGAGGGTGTTTTTAGTCACGTGTTAAATGTAAATAAATATTTTTTGTTTCATCAATACGGTGTTAGTAGTCTAATGTGGTGGTGAGTGCCCAAGCTGTTTTTTCCTGTTTTGATATCCTAAACAAGGCAGGTAGTTTACATATGCATGCCTAATCAATCACAATGCATCATAAGCAATCCCTTGTGCAATTTAAAGTGCAACTACAAAAAGCTTAGAAAATGGGCTAAGAAATTCTGGAGCTCTGATTGGCTAATACCCCTGGCAAGGTGGGCATCTATCAGACAACGGAGCCTGGGTATTGAAAGTGCCAGTCCCAGTCGACCTGATTAAGTTCAAATTCACTGAGCTGACAGAATGGTGAATTTGAAATAGGTGCCATTTTTTTTCACTTTCTAATGGGACAACAGAGCAAGCCAACACCCCGCCTGCAACTGAACTACACTGTAAGTTAAAAAAAAAACAGGACTCTTTACTGAAATCATTGTTTTTCCTACTGTGAAAAAAAAGTAGCCTACTCTCACCCCATTTGCCACACACTGGCCCGCATCAGGACTGCAGGCTGGTAACATGTCTCCATCTCCAATAGACAAGCTCATGAAAGTGCTTCTGATCTTGTCCAGCCATAATGAGGAGATTGGATCAACGGTACACTCCCAGATTCCCTCCCTTCACCTGCACTCATTCAATCACCTCAGTTTATAAGACCTGGACCTACTGCCACCAAACTAAATTCATCTTCACTAGTTACTGACCAGCGCTGCTTCTGATGTCCCACTGTCTGGCTGCCAAATACTGTCCTATGACTGGCTGCCATTTTTTTTCTCACTGACAAAGCAACTCCCTCTCCTACCCCCCTATGGCAGCTGGTCTCCCCTCCCCTCTCCTGGGGACAGTTTAGTTTAATATGCCAGGCAAAAAATATCAAATCAAACCCAAATCTCAATCTGCATGCAAATACTTTTTTTCACTTAACTGAACCACCACAGCCCTTGTTTCATCAGTACAGCCACATGGTGTTAACCTGCTCAGCACAATACTCTTTTATGCAATCATAAACCACTTGTTTTCCCCTGTTATTTCATATCAAATTAAATTTTGTGCAAGCAACCTCAGTGCTACTGCTTCACCACAGTCAGCAACTCTTAACTACAGCTGCCTGGCTGATCCTCTTTTCTCCCAGAGCTGCAAACAACCGGCTCCTCTCCATTGTTCCACAAGCCAGCAGCAAACCTCAATCTGTGGGCAAAAAAAACAAGAACATTCTGCTGGTCTCATGTCTCATTGGTGATGCCAGGGCTATACCTCCTCTTCAATGCCGCACACCCTTGACTTCCACATAACACTGTAGCCTTCATTTACAGCACTCCACTCTGCCATTTCTGGTAGTCTTAATTGAATTAAAAAGAAAAAAAATCAAAGGAAGCAACAACACGTCACCTCCGATACAACACACAGTTTGCTTCCTGGTAAGTCAATGGGCTTTGTTTATAAGAGCCCCCTCAACTATTTGCAAAAATAAATAAATAAATAAATAAATAAAATGGGGTGGGGGGGAGACAAGTAGAGACTAGTAAAGAAAATACACATCCAAATAAGACACTACAGTTCCCTTTACTGGCAAGTGCACTAGTAGAGGGACTACTTTATCATTAGCAACAGTTTTAAAAGATTTGTAGTCATTTTTTTTAATTTTGTTTTTTGATTTTTTTTAATAGTTCATAAAAATGCTACATATAGCCTATTTTCTAAGTGCAATAATACCCTCCAGAGTGGGTGGTATTGTGCTATACCAGACCTTCCAGGGGCTATAAGGCTCTCCACCTGTAGAGTGAAGCCTCATTATGCCCCATGGCAGTCCAGTATAGCAAAATACCACCCACCCTGTCAGGTATTATTGCTTATTGCAAATTTTGTAAAGATTGACACTGTTTTTAACCTCTCAAGACCTATCTGATAAAATGCCAGATCTTCTGTGGACTATTCAGACTAAATACATAAATTTCTTTTTGGCAGAAAGGGCTGTGGCCTGCTTCCCAAACATAAAAAATTTGTTTACAGGCATTACTAGTATCTTTTGAAAGATTATCTGACTTGTGATTACTAATTTTGAGTATAGTTCATGAAATAATGAGCTTAACATTTGTTATTTCATATAGTCCCCATTATGCCTTATGCATAGCATATAAATCCAAATCATTCCAAGACCATTGTGACATATAATATTAATACTGAGCAGCAAATCAGAGCTATTTTCTCAATTAAAAGCTGCTGATATAATAAATAAAGAACAAAGTCATAAATAAGGAACCAGTGGCCTATGAAACAAGCATTTGTCAATTCCAAATGTTTGCTTGTTGGCATTGGCATTGGTAGTGTAGGAGTTAGAGAGATGCATAATAGGAATGGCAGTGAAGTATTGAACTGAAGCCAACCCCACCACTACCCTGCAGAGACTGACAGGCATTGGGGTGTGTCTTTGAGTCATCAGGCATAACGGTCATGCCATTTTGCCACACCCTATCCTGCAGACTCCAACAAATGTCAGTGTGTGCCTTGGGATCTTTGGGCCTTATGCTCACCTCATTCCATACGGAAATATGGTGAGATGGGTGCAGTATAGGAGAATGGGGTGAACTTTGGGGCCAAAGAGTCCAAGGCACACCTCAATGCCTGTCACTGGCAGCAGGGAGTGGGTTGGGGTGGAACAGCATGAGCATTGCAGGTGGCAATCCCAAGTCACACCCCTGATGCCTGTCAGTCTCTACATGGTGGGGCGTTATGGTCGGAAACTTTAAAGCCCCAGGCGTTCATTGGTATTTTCACTCCACATTTTCAACATGGGTTTTTGGTGACCCCCACCTCATGAATGTGGCAATATCAGCTAGTTAGGTGAAAGCTGATTTTGCACAGTGACTACACCATTTGGCACCATAGGTGCAAAAACACATTTCGAACAGGATGTGAAAAATGACAACTGTACTGTTCATGGGGAGGTGTAACAAATGGCAAAGTTGAAAATCTGGAGTGAAAATATAAAAAAACTGAAGTCATGAGCATGTTTAGAAACTGTACAATGCACACGCATAATGTAATTACTCTGGAGATATTTTACAGCAGATTGTCAACACAGGCATTTTGGGACCTCCGCTCATGAACAGAGTCACTGTAATTTTCTTACTCTGTCCTGAACACTGATTTCCCACAGCAACCATGTATTTCTGTGCCGGAACTGTGAAAACACATTTCGGCCAGGGTGTGAAAAATGACAGCTGTACTGTTCATAAGGAGGTGTGGAACAATGCCAGTGTTGAAAATCTGGACTGAAAATAGTACAAATTTGTGAACTTATGAGGGTGCGTGGAACCTAAGCAATACACGCTTGTAACACAGTCATTTTATGGACTTCTGTCACCAAATTTTCAACATAGCCATTTTAAGACCTCTGCTCATGAACAGAGTCACAGTGATTTTCTTAATCTGTCCCTAACATTGATTTCATACACGAATGCGCCATTGGGCGCTACATGCGCGAAAACACATTTTAGGCAAGATATGAAAAATGACAGCTGTACTGCTCATAAGGAGGTGTGGTAAAATGGCAATGTTGAAAATCTGGAGTGAAAATATTAGAAATTTGTGAAGTTATGAGTGTGCATAGGAACTGCGCAAAGAACGCTTGTAAAACAGTCATTTTTGGGAATTCTTTCACTAAATTTTCAACATAGGGTTTTGGGGGTGTACCTCATGAATTGTTACACTGTTGTTTCATTACTTGGTCCCAAAAGGTGGTTCCGCGCAGTGACCGTGAAATCACCTTTATTGACCGAGTAACAAAATGGCAGTGACTGAATTCATGAGGTTGGGCGCTAAGAACTCATGTTGAAAATATGATGAACAATTCCCCCAAATGTGAGATATGCACTAAAGTTGAAAAAAACATTTATGCCATTATACAGCTTACCGGCGTTTCTTCAGTTCACAGTTGACTTTGAAGAGTGTAGACATGTTCCTGGTCCACCGAAGATCGTCGTGCTGGACTCCGTAGGTAAGTATGGGGTCGGGGGGGGATGTGGGGAGGTGGATGTATAGAGGGTGCATGCAGGTTGGGGAAGGGGGCAAGACAATCAATGAGGGACCGTTTTTTGTTTTCAGGTGTTTGTTTTAGTTTTAGAAAGATGACGTAGGACTTGTGCCCTGCTGGGGTGGGCTTCTAGCGTGGCAGCTGGAATAATTTTTTGGGGGGGTCAGTGGAGCTGATGGGGGATTGGGCACCCCCATCAGCCATACAGATGTTGTCTATGCTGGGGTGGGCTCCCAGTGTGGCAAATGGAAGTCTATTTCTTTTGGGGGGTTCAATGGAGACGACAGGCTATTGGGCACCCCGTCATCATCCTGACTTTTGCCACGCTGGGATGGGCTCCAAGCATGGCATCTAGAAGTCTGGGGTGGTGCAGAGCCAATGGGAGATTGAGCAGCCCCATCAGCCTTACAGTGTGCAGCTAGGGGAGTGCATGAGCATACTGGTGTGGGCTCTCAGCGTGCTACTTGAGTGTTTGGGGAGGGGGGAGACTAGACACAAATGAAGCTGTCTATGACAGCTGTTCAGCATGCAGTGCTGAGTGTAGGCACTTTGCATACTGCCAATGGCAGTATGTAAATTACCTGCAATGCCAGTATGCAAATTGCCTACATGTTGCAACCGCTGATTGCAGCGGTTTTCCGCTTTCAACTGTACGCCACTGCATCTGAACGGCTGTCATAGACAGCTCGGACATCCATTGGCGTGGTGCGGCCGCGCCTGCAAAAGAGAGCAGGGCATTGGAAGTGGGGGAGGCACACCTACAAAAACTGGTATTGTGGCACTGTTTCTTGCACATGCGTGCAAGCAAACATAAAAATCTACAGAGATTTATACAGGGATTTGTTCCTGCCTTTGTGGGGAAAATACAGGGAAAATGAGGGCTTCTTACAGAGTAATCGTTATTTGGAACTGGGAGAACTGAATATTTCTTAGCCTATATTTTGTATCCTGGATAGGGTGGGGGGGGGGGATTCTACATCTCATTTTCACAGGGATAGTCATTTAAACATTTTTGCACTATATTTACTCAGGCTGTCCCAGGTTAGATGCCATATCTTGGTTTCAGTGGGGTCCTGATTTTACCATTTTATAATGTATTTATTCAGGCTACCTAGTCCAGGGCCCCCGTATTCAAAGCAGATATGCAGTGCATCCTGGTGGAAAAGGGAGATGTGCCGCACAACTCCAATAATGCGCAGCAGTGCAATATTCAAATGTGCAGGTTGCATTGGCCACAAGGGATTGGGCCAGGGCACACACAAATGATATGCCATTCACGTCAAGGGGGAAATCCCATGCATATACCATACTGCAGCATATTTAGTGGGAATGTGCCTCTCACAGTACAGAGCACCTCGACCCACAGTTAAGCCATAAAAAGCTGGCCTAACCTGGCCACCCACCCACAGGCAGGCTGCAGATGTGCACCCAGGTGCACAGCAACCTGAAAGCCCTGGTGGACAAAGGTACCCCATTTCCATCCACAATCTAGCCAACTCCATCCCTGAAGAGCTCCATAATGTAGGGCCCCCGAAAGACCCGAATGCACCAAAGGAAACCATGGTCCATATCCAAAGTCTAGAGGACTCCCATCCACCACCCCTGTACACAGACACCCTAACTCCCTGCATACCCAACCTGTTGCAAAGACTGGCACTGCCCTCCACACCATGCCATGGCCAGCCATTGACTGCACTGAACCTGGGCTGGGGACCTGCACTCTTAAATGACCCAACTGGCTGTACCATACATTGGGGCACAGTGCCAGCTACAGATCCACCAGTGTATGCAGCCATGTATATGTCCCTGGCAAACTGAAGAGGGAATTTACATACTCCAATACATGCCTTGCTGATGCTGTATCTTCCTGCTGTCATACACCACTGCAAGTCCACACTCTTCCCTGTTCCCCTGTGTAACATGCCACTCTCTAGACTGCTGAAGTATCCCAGGTGCCATGTGGTGTGGTATCCTGTAACACAATTTGCAGTGTACATCTCAGGATATATATAGTTCATCTGCAGTTCCCCAATTGTACAAACAAATGGGAGTTGAGCTGTAACATGCCTGTTTTTGGACCTGTGTGAGTGGGTACAGCATCAGCCATCACCCACACGGAGCAGTGTATAGGGAATGGGATGATGGATCTGCATGCGAGTGCCTCAGGAGTATGGCCACTGGGTGTTATCACCTACACACAGCTCATGCCTATGTAAACAGAATCCAGCATCCTACTGTGAATGCTCCACCACCCACCAATAGAATGGTATGATTCCATTATAGAGCCAGTCACCACAATGGGATGAGTTGGGGGAAGAGGGAGACAATGCACCATGGACATGGACTGTAGGTGTATTCAGGTGCAATTAGGGATGGCATTGGGATCCCTACAATATGGAACCAATACAGCCTGGACTCCGGTATGATTTGGGCTGGTGGAATGGGTGAGGGGGAGTGCCACTATACCACCAGAGACTTCAGGGCCTGTCCTACATGGGAGCAATCGAGGTCAAGGCTTGGGGCGAGAGCTGCTCTGTTGCATTCATCCCCATGCCAACATGCAAATGGGCTGGTATTTAGTATGCACAAGGCCCCTTTGCACTCTGCATGCTCAATTAGTTTGTTTGCATTCCTGGGCTGAATATTGCCCACGGGGGCTGTGGTGCATACTGGTATGTGCCACGCATTCCCTCTGGAAGGTATTTAGTCTGGGTCACCCTGGATGCATCTGACTTGTTGGCCACCTGCACTGAGACTCCTGTCCAGGGTCACATTTCAACAGGAACAATGAAGTCTGTCAGGATGAAACTCAGTGTCACAGGTTTACTGCATGAGAAAAGGGATTAACTCCCTTTGAAATTGCATTATTTGCTGCAGTAACTCTACTGTAGAATTCTGCAGTGCTGTACTTCATCCTGGTGGGCTTCACTGTATGCACACCCTGTACTGGTGGCACGTTCTCTTTGAATGTTGTATCAGGGCCAACCGGCGCACCCTCTTTGAGCAACGCATCTTTCTGCTCGTGCATCGATCTGGCACTTAATATATCCTCCCCAGATGTAAAATATTGTTTTTAGTGCATTCTGATTTTACACAATGCAGCATAATATCGTGTAGATGTACAGTCCCACTGAAAATAAGATGCCATTTCTTCTGTGAACTATCCAGGCTAAATATATAGCAATCAGAAGGCATATTCTAGGAAAACACATTGTAAAAATGTGTAAAAGGAAGACCACATTGAAACTGCCTCTTCACAGATCTGCATTGTGCAAATTCATTAGAAATAATGGGTAAAAGCTTTCTAGAAGCTCTCCACAGCCATATTGGCTCTGACCAGAGTTTGTTTTAAGTGTTCTGGTTGCCCACAGATAGACTAGGAACCAATTGCATGGTGCTGTAGAAATGAATGACTCTGGCAGTGAGTGAAAGTTTAGAGAATCCCATAATAACCTGTTTTCAGGTTATTATGGCATTTTAAAGAAGGCATGTTATCTGTTTGATAAAGGGAGTCATCAGTAATTATAAAATGGATTTGTAGTGTCGTCATATAGCATGTCCTGTTCCCACTTTCCAGCATACAAGTTAGCATAACAGGGGGTCATAGTGATCCCCATTGCTGTACCCTTAATTTGTTTGTACTATATGTTTTAGATAAGGAACATATTTGAGGTTAGGACCAATTCTATTAGCCAAACAATATGGGGCCGGATTCTAGGAGGGTTACGCCTGGAGTAACAGCAGTTGCACCAAGTAGAATGGCACATGTAGCAACTTACACCAGCAGTTGCGACATGCACAATTCTACAAAGTAGCCTACGACATTGCACCAAACAGCAGTTACGCCACATAAAACCCCTGTGACATGGTGTTAGGTGGTTTACGGCAGCAGTTGTGCCCCATTCTAGAAGGGCAAACACAAAGTCCCCACATTGGGATTCTACAAGAACCCCCAGAGGAGGACTGGCATCATACGTTACGCCAGCATTTAGCTGGTGTAACCTACGGCCATCCCCCCACGGGTCCTGTAGACCCACCTGCAGGCATGTCAACATGCTGCCATCCCCCCACTCATGCCCCCAAACCACGAGTCGCCGGACGCATATGCAGCAAAAAGCCAGCTCTGGTAGTCTAATGGCCCCAGACTGTATTTATAATAGCAGTGATCCCTGTGTCCCTGGTAGTCTAGTGGCCCCGATCAACATAAATTATATACAGTACACCCATTGCCTGATAGAACAATGGCCCCCCACCCAGCAATGCCAGCCCACCCAGCACCCCCATCCGTTCCCATCCAGTGACTGGCACAGCCCACCTCTCACCTCCATGGCCAACCGCTGGCTGAGTCAGTATCAGCACATACTGAAAAAGGCAGCGCTCAGATATTAATATCTGGTGTGTCTTTGACTCTGGCTGATACTGAACTCATTTGGCAGCTGGCCATGGTGGTGAGAGGTGGACTGTGCCAGTCACCGCCGGGGATGGTGGGTGGGGGTGCTGGTGTTCTGGCATGGTTGGGTGTTGGGGTGGTGGACCACTTGACTACTAGGGAATGGGTGTACTGTATATAGTTTATGTTGATTGGGGGGACGCTAGACTACCAGGGATACGGGGATCACTATTATTATTATTATACAGTTTGGGGGGCCACTAGACTACCAGGGATATGGGGATCACTATTATTATAATACAGTTTGAAGGGGGCCACTAGACTACCAGGGAATAGGTATGCTTATGTATGAGAGTGATGAGGGGAGCCCTAGATTACCAGGGAAGCCTGGGTATATGCTACATTTGCGGCTGGCGACTAGGGGTCGGGGCATGGGTAGGGGGGTTGACCGTGCTGCCCTGCTGTTGTGGCTTGTGACATGCTCGCCATGTGTGCCCACAGTTCGGCGTACCTGGTCGCATGTCGCAAGTTGCAGGACTTAGCTGTGATGACCCTGCCCCTACTAGAATAGGGCGCAGAGTCAATGTCGCAGGTGCGGGTGGCACCAGTTGTGTTCAGTGGCAACTTGCACCACCTTTTTAGAATCTGGCCCATAGTGTGTAGGCACTCTGATACCCCCTTCCTCAAATCCAAGAAATGAGTCAGTACCTTCAAGCCACCCTGGTGTGGAACATTAGTATGAAACTATTTCATATCCAGGGTTGCAAAATATGAACTATCCTGCATTTTCAGATTTTCCACCAGAATAATAACCTGCATATAATCTTTCAAATATGAAGGCAATGATTGCACAGTTGGTTGTAGAAAAACATCAACATTAACAGATATAGGTTCAGTGAGCCACCCCTTACCTGATATAACAGGTTGGCCTGCTGGATTCACTGGATCTTGTGATATATATATATATATATATATATATATACATATATATATATATATATATATATATATATATATATATATGTGTGTGTGTGTGTGTGTTGAGCACAACCAGGAATGAAACATAAAGAGCTATATATTCAGATTCTGGTAAATAGCTCCTCAAAAAGCCATCACTCAGAACTGCATCATTAATGTCTTTAAAAACACTAGTCTGACTATTAGGCAATTTCTGATGGAAACAGTGATCAATGCGTTGTGAAAAAATGTCTGCAATATAACCAGAGGTGTCTATTTTCACAATTGCACCACCTTTGTCAATGTTCTTAATTACAATACTTGTGTCAGCAGTTAACTTGTCCAAAGCCTCATATTCAAAAGTGCAGTTTTGATAAAAAGCTAGTCTGGGTGCAAATAGCAAATCCTGAAGATCTATTTTGCACCTTTTCAACAAAAAACTCACACAGCTGAACTGAATGGTGGACAGTATGTAGAATGTGATTTAATAGGGGCAGGTTCACAGACAAAAAATTCAGAGCCCTTATCAGTACTGTTACTACTTGCAATATCAATTTCAGGTACAGAGTCCAAACTGCAGCCATAGATGTACTTAAGAATTGAATTACAGGCAAATTGGTATAAATCAATAGCTGTATTACAGTGATAAATATCAGTAGTCATTGAGAACGTGACCACTTTGTTTAAAATTGCTTTTTATCCTCAGTAAGGAGCCTATTTGAGAGATTAACCACAGCTGAGGGACTAGGGTTATATGAATTTCATTTACCTCCTGCTTCTCCCTCGACCTCCTTCATAATTTGCCCCCCTCCTCATTCTCTTTTTGAATAATAATGTTCCTGGAACCTGGTCCTGCATAAGCTGCTTCTGTTTAGGGGAGCTGGTAGCTGCAATGGTCATGGGTGTGATGACGGTGAATGTTCTGAAAAACTGTGAAGATTGCTGTCAGTATTACTGGGACCAGAAGTATAGCCCGTAATGGTGGCACTCACAACACCATTTTTTAAGATGGATTTTGGGACAGCATTGTTAGTTTTGTCAAACATCCTCCCCAACTTATAATCTAGTTCATCTTTAACACATTTCTTTTGTTTGGCTTTTTTTATCTGTACATCATAATGAGAGACTTTGTCTGTGAGCTGTTTTTTATATTTATTACATTCTTCCAGACTGGTCAAGTCCTTTAATTCACTCTTTTTTTAATTCAAGTTTCTTTGGTTAGAGATTCTCATACCAGAGTGAGTTTCAATATAAGCTGAATGGAATGAAGTGCTGCATCCTCCATTAGTTTGTGCCATTCCTTCATAAAGTTTCCATTCCTCTATCCCATATGCCTGTAATTTAAAAATATGCAGCCCTCGGGGAACACTTTTGACAGAAACATAAGCCTCTAACGTAATCTTATGTCAGTTCATGCACCGGCCTTTGGGTACTAATTTTTCTAACGCTCTGTATGTCTTCTTAGAATCTGCTGGTTCATTTCCTCTGTCTGCCAAACCATTATTACAAAGCAACAGATTACCACAAGTGGGATCTCTAAAAAATGGCCCCTGCAAAACCCACCTCCTACAAAATGCTATCTGCTCCTTCGCCACCCATATACAATGCCATTATTATCAGTGCTTGGACCATGCAACACTGCAAATACAGAACAATTGTATTGAAAAAGTGCGATGGAAATGAAAGACCTGTGCTGGGTCCAAGCCAAAGGCAATACAATATAGCGCTTAAGATGTAGAACGTCCTTTTACTGCACGTAGGATCGCAATTCTTGTGAACGTAAAAACCCTGAAAGAAAACAAGAAAAGCTGATATACTGGAAATGAGGTTTTATGCCATGTAAATCAGAAATCAAAGCCACAAAAAATACAGCACCCAAACCATGAACACGGGTTTATCAAAGTTTATTGTACAAAACGTGCTCTGGTGCTCAAAAACAATCATCTGTCTGAAACACACCTATATGGTAGCAAGTAGATGTTCACATAAAATCCTTACATTTTGCATATGCTTCTGCCATGCGTCATCAGAAATATTGTCCAAAACAAAGCAGGTAATTTAAATATACATGCCTCATAAGCAAACACCTGTGCAATTTAAAGTGCAATTACAAAAAACATGGTTATAAAACCAGGTACAGACTTAAAATGCAGAGACCAACAATTATATACAATACAGTGACAAATTCATAATATATAGATAGATTCCACTGAATTGAACAACACTGACACATAGTAAATATTATAAAATGGGCTAAAGATTTTGAGTAATTTCATTGGTCGTTAGCTGTGCATTAAAACTGTCTAATGCATGGCTAAAACTAGTCCTGGCCAGGTGGATGCAGGTAAAGAAAGAAATCAATGGGCCAGTAGAATTTTTAAAAATTATCAGACACAATTTCCCCCCCCCTCCCTTAGCCATGCACATACATACATCCCCCACCTCAACAAGTCTGATTCTAAAAGCAATACAAAATAGAGCACTGACATTCTTAGTCAACCACATTTTTTTTTATCATAGAAAAGTTTTATTGAATTTTTCTTATACAGAGTATGCAACATACAGGACATGGTTTAAAAAGTCACTTTACATAAGGGAAAAGATGGAAAATGAACTCTATATTCCTGCCAAAATACAGGAAGCTGATCAGGTATACACCATCCTGAAAAATAAACTGCAGTTCTGTATAGCAATTAGCAGTCTCTAATAATCTACAACTAGTGAATGTGAGAGTTGGCTACTTCGACTTTGCCTACCAGTGGGAAATATATCCTTTGTAATGAAGAAAGTCAGTTCCTCAGGAGAAAAAGAAGATGGTGGGCAAGACTCCAGAAAGTAGAGACAAGTCTGGGCGACGGGAAGAAAAGTAGGAAAACAGATCCAACATACCTTTTGTGAGGATAGGGAAAGTGAGTAGTGAGAAGAGGCTCATTCTGATGTAACCCATGGCTGCCCCTGCCTAGTTGAGACTGGGGTTAGGGAAGATTACCAGGTGGAGTGGGGGGGCACCAAGCAGAGAGGAGAACTGAAATACCGTCCCCATTTATGTGTAAACCCAAATAGTTATCCGCCTCCTCAAGTATGAGAGTCTCTCTAGGCCAGCAAGCCTGGCCATGGCAGCTCTCCAGGAGGCAGTGGCTGGTGGGGAGGGTTGTCGCTGATTCATTAGGATTAACCACTTGTCCTGCATGAATGCATTCAGCAGCCAAGCCCTATGTTCTGCTGGAATCCCCCCCAGGTTGGAGGTATCTCCCAAGAGTAGTGTGGGGCTAGCAAGGTCAATGTCATAGCCCAATACGGCAGTGCAGTCATCTTTAATGGCTTTCCAGAAAGGGGTCAGATGGGGACACTGCCATAGGATATGAAATGTGTTGGCTGGACTATGCTGGCATCTCCAGCATTGGGCAAGGGTCAGCAAGCCTCTTGCATGAAGGGCTGCTGGGGTTCTATACCCGCACAAAAGAATTTTGAGCTGTATTAACTGGCTCGTCACATCTTTATAAGAAGTGTGGGCTCCTCAAAGGCAATCAGACCATACCTCTTGAGAAATGGGCACCTGTAAGTCAGATGCCCAAGTCAAGTGGCAATGTTCCATGGGATCCAGTCTGGAGTCCCTCCAGGTTAGATAGAACCGGCCCGCTAATCCATGGGTTGCTAGAGTTTTATGTAGTCTGACCAACCAATTCCATTTGGCATCCAGACTGGCCTTGGAAGTGAAGGCCAGAATTAAACTCCGGATTTGTAGGAATCTCCAGGAATTCTTAGTCAGAAGCCCATATTTGGCTTGCACTTGGGCAAAGGACATGAGGTCAGATGAGTCTGGCATGTACATGTCCCAAACCTTGTTGATGCCCGGGTCTCCCACCCCTCCCAGTGTATCGACTTTCTGTCTATTTGTATATGTGAGTTATTCCATAAGGGGGCATACCTTGCTGGGGGAGATTGCTCCAATTTAGGTGTGCCTGTGATGTCCATAAGTGAGGTCCACACCTTCACTGTTGTATCCATTACAGGATTTAACCTGAATTTGAGAGACAGATGCCTGGACGGTATCACCCATAAGGGTACGCCCCCTGACACACGAGTTTCAAAGTGCACCCATAAAGGTGATGGAGAAGGGGAAGGGGCAAACCATTTCATGGTCTGTGCAGTGATGTGGGCTAATTGGTACCCCTGCAGCCATGGAAGGCCCAGTCCTCCTCTAGACCAGTGCACCTGCAACTTGCTACAGCTCCAGTGGGGTTTCTTTCCCTCCCATAACAAGGATGCCAGTAGTTTGTCCAGGTTCTTGAACAACTGGGATGAGAGAGGGATGGATAGGTTGTTAAAAAGATAGGCCACCCTGGACAATAGAAACATCCGGATGGCAGCCACCTTGCCCAGCAGGGAGAGGGATAAACACCACCACCGCACAGTTTCCTCTGAGAGGTTACTCAACAGAGGAGATAAATTCAAACTTTCTAATTCCATCCACCTAAAGGGGATCTTTATCCTCAGGTAGGATAATCCCTTAGGAGACCAGGCCAAGTCCAGACCCTTCAAGCAATTCCTCGTGCAGCACGAGTTCAGAGGTGATAGAATCATCTTGCCCAGGTTGGTTTGCAGTCCTGACAGCTCCCCAAATTCCTGGAGGATGGTAAGTGCTGTTGGGAGGGAAGACTGAGGATAAGAAAGCATCAACAGAAGGTCATCTGCATAAGCTGCAGCCAAGAATGATTGGTCTTTTACACATATGCCGGTGACCTCTGGGCTGGTCCAGAGCTTCCTAACCAGAGGGTCCAGTGTCAACCAAATTTTTTTTTAAATACTTTCTCACAGATTGACCGCTCAGCCCTGGCTCAGCCGCTCACTGTCCCTCCCAAACTAAGACCCATCTTCTGCTTGTTACTCCTCAGCCGGACATTACACGTGCTGTAAAGACACACATGCTTTACCAACAACAAGCTGGTGCAAGTTTTTTTTCTATTTACCTTCACATTTCAACTTACTTTTCAGCCCTCACTGCAGTGCTGCATTCCCATCCTATGCTTCACCAGACCATGCATGCATGATAACTACCTCCTTACTGGCTGCTCAATAGAGTTTACAGAACAACTGATCAAATAAAAAAATACAATAATAAAATGAAACAATATACACATATCCTGCTATGAGGATGTGTGTGTCTTTCTAAGTGGAAGTTAACATCGTGGGGGGGAAGGGTGGTTCTTGCTAACCATAGCAACCACCTTCAGCTACGGTAGCCAAACTGGGACAGAAGTCCAAAGTGCAAAAAAAAATGTATAGCACGTGGAGAAACTATTTTACATCAAAACACAGTAAACATTGAATTTTTTTTCTATTTAAACATAAAAATTATGACCACTACATCTATGTAATATAGAAAGGCCCATTTTATAAGCATAATAAGACACTCCAGGGTGTTTATTAGACAGTTGTAATGCATGGCTAGGGGGCTGGATGCACTCAGCCTGCAGTATCATACCTCACTATGTTCTCTAGCCATGCATTACAACTGTCTAATGCACACTCTGTTGTGTCTTATTCAGTTTCTAAGGACTGTAATTTAATCTCTTCCCATAAAATTTTTTTCAAATTCAAATTCAAATGTAACCCCCCCAGCCGATTTGGAGGCTTACCTGTAACCCAGTTGCTCCAATTTCTGCTCTCCTTAGGCACTTCCTGAAATGCTTGCCATTTTTTTTTTGTCTCCTGGTCCTTGCCTGAGTCGTATTCTGTGCCCCAGTTAACCCTGTATGTTAATTTAGCCCAGCAGGGCTCCAGAAATCCAAACCACGATCTCCCGCTTAGCAAAGCACTTTGGTGCAGCGGGATCACACAAGCATGAGTGGTGCCTTTGATGTTTCGACCGTTTTCCTTGCAGTCAAGCCAAAAAGTGTTCCATTGATCCTAGGGTCCCCATCAGTTAAGTGGGGACCAGTGACCATGGTTAGGGACCTGAGAGTCCGCTCTCCTGAAAAAATAAAGAGATCCATGAGCTGTCTAAGATTGGGGCTTATGAATATTAATGAGAGCAGAGCCATGAATATTAATGAGGGTATGTTCTGCCCTCGGGAAGGTGGTATTTTGGCCATGGCTGACAGGGAAAAGAAATGTTAACTAAATAAATGTAAACTGCTGTATGCTGGGAAAACAAATGTTTGGAAGGGGGGCAAGTGTTTAAATAAATGAATGCTTACTTCTGGCTGCACCAGTAAACGTTGGAACTCAGAAAATAGCCTGCTTGCTGCTGCAAGGCATCCTTAAATAATGGCAGTAGCGACAGGCTTGGGACTGAAACAAAATGTTTAATCTGTGCAGTGAGAGCAAGTACTCATCCAAGTCTATTGAACTGTTGTGCAATTGGGCAAATATTTAATTCATTCTGGCTGCAGCAAGACTTTGATCTGGGACTGTATCTGATCTGCTTAAGTGAGTGTGTGTTCAACAGCCATTTTCATGCAGCCACAGCCAATTGGAAAGCTAGAATTGTAAAGCCAGGACCTGTGGGACATTTACCAAAGCTAATGGGAAACTTCCAAGTGCTCATGGGGATTTGCAGGGACCTAATTTCAGGCATCAAAACAGTATACCAACTGTGCATCTAGTGAGGTTCATGCATAATTCATTTCCTTGATTAACAGGCCCGCCAGCCAATCAGAGGCCAGTCACCCAATAGCTTCAGCCAATCAAGTGCCTCAGGAGAGCTCCATAAAAGACTGCTTTCAACATTTTTGCAAGATTTGAGTGGGATCCCCCTCCCCCACAGGGGTTGGGGCTCAGACCCCCAGCTATGCAATTGGGCCTGATGATCCAGTTAATCCTTTCCATCCAGGAGGGGGTGTTTGCCTTCTTTAGCAGTTACAAATTTAAAGTAATTTAGTTTATGTAGTACCTACTAGTCTGGGGGTTACCAGAATGCCCCCCAGGTGCTAGTCCTCCCTTCCACATTGGGGAAAGATGTGGACCTGCAACTTGATGACATCAAGCCAACTGTGAAGAGCTGATCGTACCTCAGTTGTGAGAGTACTGAAGATTTCAGAAACCTTGATAGCGGAGATTCTACCATGAGGAGCCTGAGTGAGTACTCTTGTACCCCCCGGTGCAAGAATGAATGAGATCTTGCTTAATTGGGGCTGTCCATACCCAAGTGACTGTGCTATGTGAGATTGTTCTTTGGTCTGCACCCTGCAACAACTGCTGTGCCTAACCTTAGCCCAGTGCGGGGGGAACCTTGTTTTGAAACTTTTGCTGACTGAGACTGTTTAATCCTGGTCTGCACCATGCAACTGCTGCACCTGTCTTGCCCAGCACAGGGGGATCTGACTGTTCTGGGGGACCCAAGTGAGTTCAGAACATAGTATATATATGTGCTGAGATATAATGTCTGCTATGGAGCCTACAGGATTGAAAGGGCAGCACTCAGTACAGGGGCTCATCCTGACTTTGCCTGGGAAGTCCAGTATTTTGCAAACTATATGGTCAAGATGTCCAGTGGAGCTGCAACCTATGGACAACTGACACAAATTGGACTGAGACCCCAAAGTTGAATTTGACTTCAATAACCTAGAAATGACTCTTTTCTAAGTAATCTGACCAGGGTGGCCATTCAGGCCCCTGGTTGAAGAAGCCCTATCTTCTTCAATTGTACCAGATGTGTCTGACCTTTAAATGTACTGAGTGTGCCAAATCATACAAATGTGATGAAGATTCGGAAAGGAATAACTTAACTTCCAAACCCAGTGTGACCAACTGGTTGCATCTAGCCAATGTTTGAACTGCAACATGCAGAGCAATCCCTGCACTCTCAAAAAAAACTGCAGATAGTTTAAAGTTCTAATGTTTGGGAAATCTACTCATAATTTTCTGCTAATCAAGCTGGCCAGTGCACAGCTGCATTCTCCACCAGGTCTGCAACCATCAAAGGACTTTGGTAACTGGGTATCCAGGTTTAAATGTGTGAGATTGTGGGGTCTCATACTAAATTTTGTGGAACTGGTACCAGTGTGGGCAACTGTAATATTTGTGTTCCATCTGATTCGATGCAATTTAGATAGCCAGGGCTCTGGGTATCTGTGTTGGTTAAATGTGACTGCATTCTAATTAAAAACCTGGTATTCACCCAGCTGGAGTTTCACCAGCAACCAAAACTAACTGAATCAACTGCAAATATTGTAAAAATTTACAATAATAGTGACTGCATAAACCTCCACTCCTTTGTTTCCCCATTCCTAATCCCCTATGCCTCCTAAATAAATATTGTCATTGTTATTTTGAAAATATGTTGTTGTGAGCATATTATTAGAGAGAGTCTTTAATTAAATGTAAAATATTTGATATGTGGGGAAATGCTTCATTGGGTCATGTGTTGGGGTTGCTAGAGGTAATAGTGGGTGGTATGACATCCCAGGGGGTTGTACCAGGTAACAGCCGGCCCACTTTAAAGCTAAACTCGGGGTGGAGGCACTGAGCATTATGAAACATTATGGAAAGAACCAGTCCAATGTAAGTTTTGGAAACCCAGGCCCCTCAGCCTTGGCCTGGCCAGGCAAGGCGGGGGTAGTAACTCTAGGAGTAGCGCCACCTAGTGGTTACACAACTGTTATTTGTTCGACTATAAGTCATTACAAAACACAAAAACAGACCAAACATTTTACAATAATCGATAGAACATAAAAAATATACAATAAATGTGCATATAAAATTTCATACATATGGAGTAATACCTTCTCAGGCTAAAAATATCTATTCCTCCAAGCAGTTATTTCATTTAAGGGTGACACTGTTAAAGAGAAAATATTTTGTAGAGCTATGCCCCTATACCAAGGAATCAGATATAAATCTGGAAACCGGTCCCAGAATTTATCACAGAGCCTAAAAGAAAAAACTTTCTAGTAAAATAAAGGGAAAAGGTAGGCAAAATGAGAAAGCTATTGTTAGAAAGGGCAATAGAAACCCGCCAGTGTCTATCAAACATCAGAAATGCCATCCATAATCCCTCAGAGGATTCCAAGGAGCGATAAATACATGCTCTGTACAGGGCTTTGCCAAATACAAAAGCCAGCTAATGAGGACTAGAGCTCCAATAACTCCGCAGTTCCTACCTAGTGATGACACCTGAGACTAGGCCCTTGTACTTGCTATCCCATAGATTGGGCAAGCTTTCCTTTCAGCCAAGGTGGCTGTCTGGGCCCATATCATCCCTCATCACCTGTAGGTCACAAGGAAGAAATATCTTAGAACTTACCTTCCCTCCAAATGCCAGCAAAAATCTGCCCCTGCCCTGATTGTGCACTATTAAATTGTAACCCCACGGTTTCCAACTTAAAGCATCATATGAGGCATTCATTGCTCAAGAATCTTAGAGGCTAATACCAGTCACTCTCCCACTTCAAAAGCTTAGCCAAGAAAGACATATCCTTTCCCAGATCTAATAATTTCTCTGAATGTTTTTGTCAAAGTTCCATGGGACCAATTGTGGTCCTCAAATATTTTCCACTTGAAGAGGTTGTACCACATTGCAGCCCAATATTGCTCAGATATATGTAATAATGTTAATCAGCAGAGCATTTTAATTGGTAATGAGCTTAATCAAATTTAAAACATTCAGTATACATAAAACAAATAATAAATGTACATTTGAAACAAAATATCCATCATAATAAAACCATTTCTTAAAACTTCACAATATATAAGCCTTCATAACTCGGTTAATAGATAAATCAAAGAGAATTTTGAGTTACAATCCTGGATGTTATAAGGGCTGCTAAATCCCTAGTAATCATGTAACATCACTTGTCACATTGGTTTATTATAAATTTAAACATGCAGTAGCATAGCAGTTAGCAAACCCTTATTCCTAAACAAAAAGGAAAAAAAATGCATTTGAACTCTACATTGCTCTTACATGCCTTGTCACTATTTACTTAGTGCATTAACCATGGTCAATCAGCAAATCGCCTTTGGGGAAGGACAGAAAACAGCACAGACAGCAGAACACAAAATTTCCAGGCTTTTCGGCAGAAGGTTCAAGACACCCACTATAATTAAATCTTTTTTTTAAGAATCAGCCACAGTTCAATCAGGTTTGATCTGCTTAACTCGTGTGCAGATTTAAGACTTTTTTTTATTTATTTTTTATTTATCAAGTCTAGGATTACAAATACCTTTGAGCCAAGGCTCTTTTACAAAGGTTCCACATCAGAGAAATACAAATTATGGGGAACATCAAGACAGACATTACAACAATGTGGACATTGCAAACAGAGTACAGATTATTACAACTCAAGGGTAGCATTGTAAGGCAGCAGCCAGCGCATTTGTCAGAGAAAATAGACAACAGATAAGAAGTGCCAGAGTCATAGGGAGAGGAAGGGGAGAAGGAAGTAGGTAGGGTGGGGAGAGGGTGAAAAGTGCAGTATTGGGTATACCAAGATGTGAGGGTAGAATCCAGTGAGAGGGGAGGGGGGACCACTAGAGCAGGCAGGGAAGTGGAGAAACAAGGTTAAGTTGGGCAGTCACAGGAGTTGTTGGTAGTGAGATAGTCCTGGAGCCTAGTTTTAAACATACCAATTGTTGGGGCAGAGGAGATGGTGGGGCTGAGGCCATTGAACCAGAGTGGCGCTCGATAAGCAAAAGTGCGTTGTCCCTGTGAAGTGTGACAGTGGGGGACTTTCAGTAGCTGTAGCGTGGATCTCCGAAGGCACCATTTGTTAATTCGGTGTTGTAACAGAGTTGAGACCTCAGGAGGTGCAAGGCCAAGGTAGATTTTTTTCACTATGGTGTAGGTGAGAAACTTTATGTGGTTTGATAGTTGGAGCCAGCTGGTCTGGGTGTACAGGTCACATGTGAGGGTGAGACGGTGAGCACCAGTGATGAGCCGACATGCCTTATTTAAGGCAGTTGAGAGGTGTCTAAGGGTTGTGGTTGTGGCTGAGCCATAAATTATGAGACCATAGTCTATTACAGAGATTACAGAGCTCAGGACTGCAACCTTCAAAGCTTCTGGTGTGAGGTCTTGTCTGTGTTTGTAGCAGAGACCAAGCCGTGTATTAGCAGCTCTAGCTACATTATCTACATGAGGTCCATAGGAGAGATTAGGGTCAAGCTGTATCCCTAAGTATTTGAAGGACCTCACCTGATCTAGAGTGTTCCCCAGGGTGGTGGAGATAGCCAAGTGGTGTAGCTTGTGTGGGTTATGAGAGCTGCAGAAGAGCACAGATTTGGTTTTCTTGTCATTGAGGACCAGTTTATGATTAAGAAACCATGTCTCTACAGAACTGAAACCTAGTTGAAGGTTGTGTTGAAGAGTTGCAGGATCTTTGTGAGTGGAGAATACAACAGCATCATCGGCATATAGTATGATCTGCTCAGAGCAGTGGTAAGAGGGAGTTTAAGAAAAGGCTAAAAAGGAGGGGGCCCAGTATGGATCCCTGTGGGACACCTGAGCAAACAGGCAGGGTGTCAGAAAGAGCGTCTGCAATTTTTACTCTCTACGACCGATTTTCTAAGTAGCTTTTAAACCAGAGAGAAGAGTCAGGTGATAGCCCAGCATTCAGTAGTTGGTCAATTAGTAGTCCATGGTGTACTGTATCGAAGGCCTTGGAGAGGTCGACAAAAACGGCCCCTGTGAGAAGGCCGTTGTCAAGGGATATGTGCAAAGCTCCAGTGAACTCAAGAAGGGCTGTGGTGGTGCTGTGACCTTTCCAGAAACCGTGTTGTTGTGGACAAGGTACATTGTATTTATCCAAGTGGTCGGTAAGTTGATCAGCTACGATGCACTCGAGTGCCTTAGAGAGTGGGGGCAGTATGGAGATAGGGTGATAATTTGAGTGATTCGTCTTATCCCCACTTTTATGAATGGGTATCACGGTGGCTGTTTTCCATAAGTCCGGGAATTTTCTACAGCTGAGAGAGGTTTAGGATTTTTGTTAATGGATGAATTACCTCATTGAGGGTGAGCAACAGAAGCTTAAGGTCCAGGGTGTCGCTACTAGATCTAGAGTTAGAGATAGCTGCAGTAACATAGCAGCGAGCTTCATTCAGCCTTACCTCCCTGAAGTAGAAGAGTTGATAGTTAGACTGAGGAGCTGAGGTATTTGGGGAGTAGGCCCTGTTTTCGAAAAAGTCATGGGGTAGGACAGCACTAAGGTCAGAAAAAGCCGTGTTAAAGATGTTTGCGATCACCTTGGGGCCGAGGGTTGAGGATCCATCAACCATTAACATGGCCGGAGAGGTTTTTGGCTGCTTCTCTGTGACATCTTTGATATTGTCCCAGAAAGAACGACCATTTCCCCATGTATTGGTGAGACCGTCTTTGTAATAGGTGGATTTCATTAGCCGGACGGCTTTTGTGGAGGCATTTCATGCTTGTTTGTAATTTTTGATATCCAGTTGTTTGCCAGTGGCCCTGGCAACTGCCCAGCGGTGGTCCCTTAGTTTCAGCTGTGAGAGAAGAGCCGAGGTGAGCCATGGGTTAGAGAGAGATTTTGTTTTGCGCCTTTTAGCAGGGGCAAAGAGGTCGCAGGCTTTGTTGAAAATTGAGATGAAGTGATCAAGAGCCAAGTTAACATCTGTTGCTTCATAGATGGGTAGCCAGTCTTGTAGAAGCAGGTATTGTTTGAGATGTGGAAGTTTTCCAAGAGGAAGGACTCTGCTAGTGATAATTTTGGGAGGGGGCTTAAGGAATTTGTTAGACCATGCACACATGACTGGGGAGTGGTCACTGAGAGAGCCTGGGAGAATGGTCGTAAGAGAAATCCTTCTGGGGTGAGTGATGATGACCCAATCCAAGAGGGTACTGGTGCCAGTCTTGTAGTTAATCCTAGTAGGGGAGTTTACCATTTGCGTGAGGTTAGCAGCTGAGATGGAGTCTTTATAGGCACTGGCACTCGATGTTAACTAGTTTATGTTGAAATCCCCTAGTAGAATAAGGTCAGCTTCAGGAGGATGAGAGTTGATAAAGTTTAGGACGTCACTGAAGCCATGTTTAGGGTCCCTGGGCGGGATGTATATGGAGACAATAGTCAGGGCTTTATGGTTGGGACCTAGGACGATTTTTATTGGCAGAATCTGGGCCAAGGCAGAAAGTGATGGAGTTGCTACAGGGTGCCATGACAGGGAGTCTTTGATATGGATTGCACAACCACCACCTTTTTTGGATATCCGGTCCAGCCTGTGGACATTGTAGCCCTGTATTGTTACTGGTGAGTTAGGAACTTTAGGCGTCAGCCAAGTTTCCACCACTGCAAGGATGTCAGGGTTGTGTTGGCATATGAAGGCTTGGAGTGCATCCAGCTTTGGTAGAAGGCTGCAGATATTAATGGTTGCAAGGATAAGGGCACCTGGAGTTTGTGTGTGGCTGAAGACTGAAGTTAAAAAACAAGTAACAGTAGTTCCGACCCTGTGAAAGGAGTTCAAGGTCCACGGATGGAAGATTACCATTCTGCCGAGCTCTGTAATTCACTTGCCATTTAAATAAACTTTTAATATTGCAGTAGCATTCAAACCCAGCAAAAACTTTTAATTTAATACAGATCAAAACAATTCCAACAGGACCTATCATTGGAGTCAAGTAGCAGACACTTTCTGCCACAGATGTTTAGTCTGATGAAAAATATCTTCCATAAGAGTCACATAAGAGCTTAGCAAACCAGTGAAAGGCAATAAGGTATGGTAAGATGGATGGTAATAGCTGGTTGTTATATATTTATAGATTCTTAGCAGGCTCTGTTTTAAACACGAGTCATACTTTTGGTTTGACAATTATTTTTGAATTGAGTGTTTCACCATTAATGCTCTGGTTCACTACTGCTAGCTTTAAAACCAGTATCAAAGTGTACTAAATAGTTACCACAGGCTCCCAGCTCCAGGAGTCCACAAAGGTTGCAAGGGTTTTCACACAATACTGGAATACTCCTCCACAAGTCTTCCTTATCCAGTTCTGGGGTAAATGCACTCCCTCATTTACAAGCTCCTGGGTTCAGGACATGTCCATCCTCCGCTGCGACATTCTCAGATGCCAAGTGCACTCCTCTGTAATTGTTCCTGAAATATAAAATAAAGCGCTACTCTAAGCGCAGTAACTCAAGTTATGACTTAATAAAATCCAACTCCCTAGGAAACACATGGCATACCTGTATAAGGGGGAAAAATGCCCTGCTGCACCACACTGCTGTACTTAATGCAGACATCTGCTTGGCGTCTCACCAGCCTTCAGGGGTTCAGAACACCATAGAGAAAAATTCAGCTCTTAATTTTCAAGTTATGGGGTGAATTGGTTCTTTTTCCTTTTAATCGGAAAATACTTTCTCTAAAACAGCACACAAACCACTTCAGGGTCAGCACCTTCAGGCAGTCAAACAAGAGCCGCAAATTCCAGGGGAAATGGCTTAGTACATGAGTCCTGTTCTGGCAAAACTTGGTGCACCACCAAACACCATGTACCTGCAAGGTGCACTGAACCAGGACGCCAAATAGCTGGGGAGTAAAGCAACATCGGTGAGGCAAATAAGGTACAAAAAACAAACTAAGTCTCATTCATCATGTCTGAATTTAAAGTAGAGTACAAGCTTACAAAGGAAAAAGACTTGTAGACACCACTTCAAAGACAGAGCTGCAGGTAGAAGAGCAGCATTGCAGCTATCTTGCTGTTCCACTCCCAAAACCATTCTCGTGTCTTATTGCTTACTTCACATATTATGAAAAAGATGTTACATCTATGCTGTCATTCAGTCCCCTTACTTCTCTGGCTGTCGATTCAAAACTCCAGAAACTCTCCATTTATCTTATTTTTTGCTCTAAATTACCCCCATGTGGGCTGACAGTGACCCTCTCCAACCCCACAAATTTTAATTCCATGAAGAGCACTACTATTTTTGGTGACATGTTGAACAATGGCATAAAACATATCACATTTCTGTAGTGTTCCAATGTGTTTACTTATTCTAGCCCAAAATTTCCTAGTCATCCACCCAACTGGTTCAAAGTCAGTTGGCATTCGGCTGTATCCCCCTCCCTCGGGTCATGCCTGAAAATAGGCAGGATTTGTCTAGTGCACTTACCCGGTCAACAAAAACTAAATAAATAAATAAAATAAATAAAAATAAAAAAGTTCCACAGGAGCACTTCAACATATATACCACCCCAGTGGTATAGCAACAAATAAAGTATTTTATCTTGTAGACTATACTGGTGGCCAGACTGGTAAAATTCTTTGTATTTATTATGTATGAACAACATTTACATTTACCACAACTATGTGTACCATGAGGAGGCATCAACCACAGAGTGTTTACAACTGTGTACCACTTTATCCTTAATTATTGGAGCTCACCTGAAAAATCATCTGGGGACTTGTACCTACAAAGGCCCTCTATTTTCCATAGGTTAAAAGAATACTGAATTTTCTTGTCAGAATTTCTCTTAGCTAATTGGCCCTCACACTAAAATCTGTTACAAAGCTGCATTTCCTGGAGTTTCTAATTGTTCCCACACCCAGACTCTAAGGAATGCAGCTTTGTTACAGATTTTTAATGTGAGGGCCAATCAGCTGAGAAAGATTCTGCCAAAAAAATGGTGTATTCTTTAAATGGATAAAAAGTTGAGAGCCTTTATAGGTACAAGTCCCCCGATGATTTTCAGACGAGCTCCAACAATTAAGGATAATGTGGTGCACAGTTGTTTACCAGTGGTTAAAACTGAAAACACTTTGTGGTCTATGCCTTCCCCTAGTGGTACACACAAATGTGGTAAATGTAAATGTTGTTCATATGTAAAAAATACAAAGAATTGTACCAATCCAGTCACTGGTAAAGTCTATGAAATCAAAGATTTTATTTGTTGCTATACCCTTGGGGTTGTATATGCATTGAAGTGTGCCTCTGGATCTTTTTATATTAGGAGAATGACTAGGGGATGTTATATTACAGTAGGTGAACATATTAGAGAACTGGATAAATGTGACATGTCTTATGCCATTGCTCAGTATGTTACCAAAAATAGTAGTGTTCATTATGAAAATAAATTTATGGGGTTGGAAAGGATAACTGTTGGCCCATGAGGAGGTATTTTGGAGTGAAAAAATAGGACAAAGAGAATGCTTCTGGATTTTTGAGTTGAGAGCCAGAGAAGGGAAGGGATTGAATGACAACATAGATTTAGCATCTTTTCCATAATATGTGAATAATTATTATGTGCCAGTGTTGTTCAATTCAGTGAAATATATCTGTATATTATGAATTTTTCACTTTATTGTATGTAATTTTAGGTATCTGTACCAGTCTGTATCACTTGGTTTTACAAGGGATCAGATCAGTTCCAGTACAGTAGCTTCTTCTTGCTGTTTTTACATTGTTTCTTGTGGAATATACTTGGTAGAAGGTTATTTCTTTTCTTTCTTACTACTTCTAAGGGGCTAGCAGGGTATTGTTTTGGGGCTGTTGGAATTTTGAAACCTGTTTTGGTGGCTATAAGTGGGATCATTTATCTGATGTTTCACTGTGTAGCAGGTTTTGTTTGTGGAGGCCTATTTCTTCTGATTTAAAACCTATTTGGTGTGATTTAATTGGGTCTGTTTCTTTGAACTGGAGACCTATATCTTCTAATTTCAAACCTATTTTGATGTGTTGTTGGTGAGGCTGTTTGAATTGGAGACCTGTTTCTTTTGGTAGCAAACCTATTTGTTGTGCTTTGAGTGGAATTGTGATTCCTTTTTGCTGGCTTCACTAGTTGCAAAGTTTAGTGCATAGTGGGGGAAGGGTGCTAATGGTCTGACCAGGGGCCTCAGCTACCTGATTGTTTCTGGAAGGCACCACCCTCCCAGCCCCTCAACCCACCTGCCCCAGGTCTGTGATTTCCTTTATACCAGGGGTTCTGATATAATTTCCCCAAATGGGCAAAGGACATACACCTGTCATAACAGAAGCAAACATCCAGGAAAGGCACAGCAGCGAGTGAAGAGGTGACTGCTTTCTCAGTAGAAGGAAAGTAATTGCAAATCAAGGTGCTTTCATTGTTACTTCTTTGCATTGCTATTTGCATTGTGGAAAGAAGGAGTAGGACTTTGAAGAAGGTTGTGCAATAGTTACTTAAAGCCTCTTTTTGGGTGTGGACAGGAAGGATAGGAATGTAAAAAGCAGTTGCTCAATCTATCTAAACATGTACAACAAAGGGGGTAAGGGAAATTAAGAAAAGAAGAAGAATGTTTTGCACTGATAGAGGGGGAAGAGTGGAGACTTGGGGGAGTGTTTGGTATCCTTCATCAAGAAGGGTGGGGGGTCACTGGTGGACAACGACAGCAGTGGGTAGGGTGGTAGCCTGCAACAACTGCGGTGCACCAATCTTTCTAAAAATTGTCTCAACAGTGGGGGGATGTTTAGTGTGCAACCACGTAGAAAAACTTAGAAAGGAGATTGAGGGTCTGCAGGAGGAACTAAGAGAGGCACGGCAGACTGGAGGTGGGTTTAGCCCAATACTGGAGGGAGGGAGGAGGGGAGATGAGGGAGGGCAATTTGGGTCAACAGTGGTGAGGAGAGAGTCAGAAAAAGGGAAGCAGAGACAAAGAGGCCCAGGCCAGGAAGAACGATTGCCAGGGAAACCAGGTCAGGAGACAAAAGACAAACAGAAGGAGTAGACAAGGACTTGTGAGGGGAGGAGAAGAAGTGGCAACAGTCATGGAGTGGAAATGAGGGAATAGGTTACTATGAAGAGAGAGGGAGCGGGCATTTGTGAAGGGTCTTCAGAAAATAGTTTTGCACTGCTAGAGGGGAAAAAAGAGGAGGGAGGTGATGCAATTGGAGGAGTAATTGATGAAGGCCTGGACCAAACCGGAGCGGTGGGAAGTTCTACGGGAGAATTGCAACAGGGGCAAAAGGGGGAAATAATGTGCAGGAGGAAGAAGAGGAGCCGGAAATGAGAGATGGAGATGAATGGAAGTAAGGGGGTGGAATCTTAGTGCTGGGGGACTCAATACTAAGAGGAGTCAGGTTGGGTAACAAGGGGGAGAGGCATAGTTGCATTTGGGTGGAGGCCATGCCAGGAATGACAGCAGAAAGGGTGGGACAATCTGTTCTGAAATATGCTAGAAAGGGTAGGGACAAGCCTCATTTAATTATACATCTTGGGATGAACAACCTGGCTGACAAAACAGTAGATATAGTCCAGAGGAGGTTTGAGGAAGTAGGACAATTATGTGAGGGGGCAGGAAGATCAGTAACTTTTTCAGGGATACTTCCAGTGCCCAAGGCAAGCATAACAAGAAAACTGAGAATAGAGGAATTTAACAGATGGCTAAGAGCCTGGTGTTATGCTAAAGGGTATGAGCTGTTGGGGGGATGGGGAGGGACCTAGGAGAACAGTAGTATCTATGCCAAGGACAGACTACACCTGAGTAAGGAGGGAAAGAAAGTGTTGAAACAGAGGATGGAGGTGTACATAGAGGAAGTTGGGAATTTAAACTAGGAGTGGGGGGTGGCAAGTGGGCAAGAGACATACAGAGATCACAGGTTGGGAAACCATATGAGCTTTCCCCCATAACAGTGACAAAGGACAAATAGCAAGTACTATTGGTGATGCTAGTAAAGGAGAGCAGGATGGGGGAGGGTGAAAGGTGGTTACCCTTAATGCTAGGAGCCTTGGAAGGAAAACTGCAGAGTTACAAGTGCTCATGGCAGAGGGAGAGGTGAACATTGCAGCTATCACAGAAACATGGGCCACCCAATGCAATGACTAGACCCTGTCTATACCAGGGTACAGGTTATTTTGTAGGGGCAGGGTGATTGGGAAAGGGGGGGTGGCACTATATGTGAAGGAAGGACTGAAGTGTGTAAGAGAGGAAGGGGAGGAGGGTAGTACAGAGTCACTTTGGATGCAAATCCAGGATTCCAAGAATAGGATTCTCAGAATGGGAGTGGTGTACAGGCTGCCATCTCAGATGGAGGAGTTAGACAGGGAACTAGCGGGACAGATCAGGAGGAGCTGTGAGAAGCGTCATGTGGTGATTGTGGGGGACTTCAACATGCCATGAGTGGAATGGAGTACCTCAACAACCAGGAATAGAAGGGAGCAGATACTGCTGGATGCCTTCCAGGACAGCTTCCTGCTGCAAATAGTAAGTGAACCAACCAGGTTAGGGAATACCCTTGACCTTGTGCTAGCAAAAGGGGACTTTATGAGAGAACGTATGGTGGAAGAATCACTGTCAGGGAATGACCACCACTCAGCATGGCTCACATTGGTTATGGGCAAGGAAGGAGTGGAATCTTGCATGAGTGCTGGACTTCAGAAGGGCCAACTATGGGAGGATGGAGGAAGTGGTTAAAGGATACCTGGCCAGAATTCAACCTAGTATGGACACTAACCAGAGGTGGGAGCTCATAAAGCTGGGGATAGTGGAGGCAACTAAAACCTGCTGCAAGGCCCAGAGCAAGAAGGCTAGGGCTAAGAAACTGAGCTGGTTGAGCAAGGAGGTCATGGAAAAGGTAAGGAGAAAAAGAGCTGCCTTTAGGAGGTACAAGAAAATAGGGAGGGGGGAGGACAGGGAGGAGTACCTGATGGAATTGAAGGAGGTGACACAGGCAGTAAGGGGAGGGGGAGTCAAGGCACCTATTTAGCTCAGGCTGGCACAAGGCATTAAGAAGGGGTAGAAGGACTTCTTTAGGTACATCAGGGAGAAAAGGAGCTGTAAGGACCACATAGTAAGGATTAGGAAGGAGGGGGGTTGGGTGGAAGCAGGGTGCGATAAGGCAGAAGCGCTAAATTATTGCTTCTGCTTAGTATTTACAAACGAGAAGAGGAGGTTGATACCAAGGGGAGGAGGAATGGCAGAAACAGGGGGTAGGGGGTGACAGATGGGGAAATCATGGAGGGCAAAGTTTTGGAGGGTTTGAAGGCACTGAGAGTGGACAAGGCAGTAGGCTCAGATGGCATCCACCCCAGGGTACTGAAGGAGCTGGCAGAGGTCCTTGCGGGAACTTTGGCAGACCTATTTAATGCCTCACTACACTCAGGGTGTGTGCCTCAGGACTGAAGGATGGCTCATGTGGTGCCCCTCCACAAGAGTGGCCCCAAGGAAGAACTGGGGAACTACAGACCGGTGAGCCTCACATCCATCATGGGTAAGCTGATGGAGACTATCCTAAAGGAGAGGCTGGTGGCCCTCCTAGAGGCCAAAAGACTACAGGACAGCAGACAGCATGGCTTCATATGTAGCAGATCCTGCCAAACCAACCTGGTGGAGTTCTATGACTGGGTAACTAGGCAACTGGACAGGGGCCATGCAGTGGATGTCCGTATCTGGACTTCAGAAGGCATTCAACTCGGTGCCACATGGGAGGCTGGGAAGTAAGTTAGAAGGCACAGGAGCAGGTCCAAAGATGGTGAGATGGGTAGGGAACTGGCTTCAGGGAAGGCAACAGAGGTTGGTGGGGGGTGGGGAGCTCTCACACTCAAGGGTAGTGACGAACGATGTTCCACAGGGCTTGGTGTTGGGACCAGTGTTGTTTGGGATATTCATAGCAGACATATCATTGAACATCAAGAGCAAGATCAGACTGTTTGCTGATGATACCAAGATGGGAGCAGTGGTGGATGACCTAGGTGGATGGCAGGGGTTGCAGGATGATCTGGCAATGCTTGAAACCTGGTCAGACACCTGGCAACTGGGGTTTAATGCCAAAACGTGCAAGGTGCTGCATTTTGGGGTGAAGAACCCAAGGAGGAGTTACCAGCTGGGAGGAGTGCAGTTTGCCCAGATGGAGGAGGAGAAGGATCTGGGGGTGCTCATTGCAGGCTCAATGAACAATTTGGCACAATGTAGGAAGGTAGCTGCAAAGGCCAACAAAATGCTGGGTTGCTTTGCAAGGAGTATATCCTTGAGGAGGGAGGAGGTGATTCTGCCACTGTATAGGTCATTAGTTAGACTGCATATGGAGTACTGTGTGCAGTACTGGTGCCCGTATCTGAAGAGGGACATTAAGTTAATAGAGGGGGTGCAGTGCAGGGCAACAAAGATGATCAAGTGGCTGGGGGACTTATCATACAAGAGCAGGCTGAGGGAGTTGAACATGTACTCACTGGAGGAGAGGAGGGATTGGGGACATGATTAAAACCTTTAAGTACATGAAAGGAATAAACAAGACAGGTACAAAGGGGCTATTCAAAGTAGGGGAGAGGAGGGACACCAGGGGCCATGATATGTGACTGGAGGGAGGAAGGTTCAGGAGGGAGATGAGGAGGCACTTTTTTACAGAGAGGGTGGTTGCTGGGTGGAATGCGTTTCCTGCAGAAGTGGTATCCAGTAGAATAGTGGACTGCTTCAAAAGGGGATGGGATGGGACAGGACAAGGAAGAGGCTCAATGGAGCGGAAGGGTGGAAGGGAGGGGCAGCTGTAGAATAAGGGGTGCTAGCTGCACATTTCAGCAGACTTGATAGACCTCTAGGCCTTTATCTGCTGGCAAATTTTGTATGTTCGTAACCATGTATTTTAGTAGTTGCACTTTAAATTGCTCAGGTGATTGCTTATGATGCATTGTGATTGGTCAGGCTCATATTTTTAAATTACCCACTTTGTTTGGAACAATATCTCTGATGAAGCATGGCAAGAGCACATGCAAAATATAAGGGTTTTATCTGAACATCTACTCACCACCATCTAAGTGTGTTTTTCCAGATGGTTGTTTCTGAGCACTGGAGCACATTTTGTACAATACATTTTGATAAATACATGTCCTTGTTTTGGGTGCTGTATTTTTTGTGTCTTTGACTTCTGATTTTACATAGCACCAAACCTAATTCCTGGTGCAGCCACTCTTCTTGTTTTGTTTCTTATTATTAACACCCAACACATCAGCAGACTGTAGCTTCCTTTTGCTTCCTTTAAATGCTATTTTATCCAGCTCAGCTGGTGACAATAACATTTCATATGATTTAGTATTCCATATTTCATTTCAACATAATTTCAGAAATAACTGGCCACAAAATTGGAAATATTGAAATATAAACCATTAAATATCCAAATAAATAGGAACGTCCATTTTATATTTCTACCAGCCAGTTTATTTCTGTTTTTGCAGGATTTATTTTCTCTCTTTATCTGCCTCCAAATTGTTGCCACAGTTATTCTCCATATGGATCGAAATGTTTTTTTTCCTTGGTTTGGTCCACTGATAGTCTTCACCAGGCTAATGTCATTTCAAAGCAGGCTTCCAGCAATGTTTGTGCAAAGTATAGTATTCCACTGGGAATAATAACTGTCTGTTTAAAATAGTGATTCATTTTAATTAATGCCATATACTGATTTTTCTCCAGAAGTTTAAAATAATACTCCCTAAGGGATGAGTTTTACATAAAAGGACTATTATACAGTGGCATAAAACTACTTTGGACTCTGACTGGTCCATCTGTGACTGGAGCCGTGATGTTATCCCAGCACAACATCACGGCTCTAGTCCCAGCATAGAAACGATTGCATCAAATGTAAAAAAAAAAAATGCAGAATCAGTCCACGACATGATCGGCTGCCCCAGTACTCTCCCTGCTAAGACCACAATGAGATTCCCACTCAGCACCTGACCTTACTTCCTTCGCTGTCACTGCCACCAAGAATTTAACACTGCATCCTGTTCTCATCTCTATCTGTAAAAAATAAATACCTCTTCTCATGAGGTAACATGGTGTCAATGCCATCGCCTCATCCATGGTCCTCCTCCTCGCTCTCCAAGTCCCCACTACCAGCTCTCGCCGGGACAGGGTGCTCTTTACTTGGTTTGGAGCTACAAGATATACCTCTGCCCTATTGCAGTGGACTCTGCTGAACAGGCCCCATGAGACCCTCCTTCTGTTTCTCCTTTTCTCCTTAACAGCACGGCTTGTGCTCATCCTCTTCATCACTGGACTGGAGTGGAGGCACACTGACTCCCTTGCCACAAGTTTGTGTACCGCTGAACCAAAGCGGTCGTGAGGGGAGAGTTATGATGTTGTTCTTAAAAATAACTCATAGCATTTGAAGAGTGCAAAAAAAGATAAAATACCTAACTGCATTTTAGTTTCTAAGTTAAAATGTGTTTCTTTGATTATCTTAACTGAACCTATGGGCATCAATATTGCTCACAGCTGTTGTAGTCTTTTACCATTTTTGTAACAGGCAGTATACAGCCAGTACCATCTAGTGGTCAAACTGTGGACTTTTTTGTGAAAACATATACCTCCACACATGTAAAAATACAAAAAAAACCCATAAAAAATCATTTTGTTTCTATTTTATTGTTTTAAAAACAAATAAGCCATTGTATAATACCAATAATGCACTCCAGGGTGTGTGTTGTGCTGGGATAACGTCACTTCTGGGGTGATTAGTCGCACTCGGCCTGTGGCCTCGTGCCTAATCACCCCAGGCGTGATGTTATCCCAGCACAACACACACCCTGTCGTGCATTATTGCTTAATTTATCAACCTCTTAAAGGAGACTGCTGAATTATTACTAGTACTTAAAAGGATTATCTCAATTAGTTGGTTTGGTTTCAAATATGAAGGCCTGCAATACCACTTCCAACCTATTCTGCATAGTTCTTTAACACTAAAGAAATGTATTTACTTTAGCTTGCACTTTTTTCCCCTAAGGATACAATTTAAAAATTAATCTTCCAGGTGATTTTGCCAGGCTATGCCCGGTGATCTAGTCCTGCATTAAAAATGTCTCTTCTCTGACTTAAACTGAACTAGTTTGAAATCTTCTGAGATTTATTCAGGGCTGGATATACTGGGGTCAAAAGCAGGACATTTTATTTCTATTTCTAGATACAGACTATGCAACTCTATTTGGGGCTTAAAAAATACCTGAAAATAAGAGACTACAATGAATTTCCACCCTTAAAGCTTCTTCTTCCTGTATAGGGACTGACTCCAAATGCTGCTGCATTCTCACCCATCTGACTGTTTTGAAGGAGATATTTCTGTGCTCACCTTCGATCTAGAGCAAAGTTTGGGCCATTTATTTTAATAAGTGTATTATGACAAATACCTTACCAGATTCTTGGAAAGGCATCAACATAATACTTATACATAAAAAAGGAAGTCTTAATGACTCACCATGTACAGACCCATAAGTCTATTAGATGTAAATTTAAAGATTTTATCTAGAACTATCTTGGAGAGATTAAAAAAGGAGGTAGAGAGAACTGGAGGATTAACAGATTTCCAGGCATGATTCAGATCCAATTATTCAACAGTGGACTATATATATATATATATATATATATCCAACGACATTTACTTGAAAAATATGTAAAACTAAGACAACAAAAACTTTATACAGTTTTCATTGCTTATTCCTCAGCCTTTGATTACTTATCAAGAAATATATTGTGGAATATGCTTGTGGATAGGGGAATAGATAATAACCTAGTAGTCCTTATCTCTCAACTATATACTAACAACTGGGCCAAGATTAGACTTGGTAGACCGGGCGGTCTTTCCGCCTCATTTAAAATCAACAGAGGTGCGAGACAAGGGTGTATGATGTTTCCTTATTATTCTCTTTACACATAGAGAACATGTTAGCTGAATGTGAAAGTACAAACACAGATTCCCCTATAATCTTTTCCCACTTTTGCCCTTCATTGGCCTATGCAGACGATTTAGTCCTCTTTTCTCACAAGAGAGGATCACACCACTTTAGCACACTTAGCCTTAAAAGAAAAATAAACTTGGTATAATCTGGGTTACAAAGAAGGGTATTGGTTTTCTACCCTACTGACAATATTAAAAAAACATAAATTGTTATATTTAAAAAAGGTAGTCGAAAAGGGTATAACTTTAAGTTTAAAGTATAAAAAATATGTTACAAAAAGGATGAAAAATCAATGGAATTCTCTGGACTTGCAATTAATTAAAGCATCTCACTGCTTCACATGGTTCTCACAAAACAACTACTATTTCGGGTTTAAACCGTACTTGGAACTAATAACTGACCCAAAATTGAGAGCCAGTTTTTCTAAATATAAATTTGAGCAATGTACGAATAATATGCTGTTATTTCGGTATAAGAAAATGGTCTATTGTCTATGGACTGTGATTGCCGCTCTGGAGGTGAAGAAAACTTAGTACATATTTTATGGTTTTGCTCTTGGTATGATACTCAAAGAGCTTATTGGTTGAGCTCTTTTTTGAATGATCTGTACCCAATTGATAAAACACTTCTTACTAATATTCTATTTCACATAGAAGTTTAGACTATAGAATGCTTAACAAAGTTTCTTTTTGCAATAGAAAAAATAAGAAAACGAATTACTGTTACCTGACAGGACTTGGAAATGGATTAATCCTCAACCTACTATATTGTTTGCACTTTCAGCAATTTAATCCAGACTGTGTTTTTATATTCTTATTTAACATTACCCTGATATTTATTTAAAGTTTGTATCATATTGTACTGAGATTCAAATGTTATGCTACAGTATGTTTTACTATTTGTAATGGCTTTTCTAAGCTACACAATAAACTTGTTTGATTGATTGACTGCTTTGTGGTAATGAGCTTACCAATGTAGAGCATTCCTTAATGCCCAGATTTAACAACATCACTGTAATGACATCACTAGACACTATTGGTCAGAAAAACTCCATACATGGAGAATGCCAACTTGTCATATATCTGGCACAAGCAGCTGGAAATGTAAACATTATGAAAAGCATTTCCAATACTACCAATGGTGCACAATAGGCACCTAGTATGAGTACTAAAAATGACCTTTTGGTGTTTTCTGTTGAGCTAAACTTATTAAAACTAGTAAAAAGCACAAGTTTATGTCCAGAGTACAACTCTGCACATCCAAACAGTTAATTTGAGGACCGATGTACAACACCAAAAATATAGCACATAATAAGCACTAAGCAGTTTGAGGGGACCCAGAATAGTAAAATGTGGTAAGCCAAGGCAAAAGAAAGAAACAAACAGAAAAAAAACTTGAATCAAATCTTCCGCAGGACTATTATTTTTCCTTACCACTCACTATCACCTTGACCTGCTGCCAGCCCAGTTGAAGTGTGTGTGGGGGGCAAGGGGGGAGGGAGAGACAAGTCAGTAATGGAACTATCAATTGGATAACCAAAACAGCACAAAAATGTATTTTCAAGGCAATCCTCCTGGGTCCTCCACTCCCACCCTAATCTGAGAAGCCTTTAAGGCCATGATTAGAGGGAAACTTATAAACTATGCCTCCCACAAAACAAAAACTCAAAATAAACAGTTTCAGAGGTTAGAACTGATCCTTAAAGATAAGGAGGACACATACAAAAGGAACCCCCAGAACTTAAAGAACAAAGGCATAATATCTGAGATATCCTCCCTCAGTATTCAATAGAATCTATTGGCCACCAGGGTGACACAGCTGCAAATTACCAGAACTAAATATAAATATTGGGTGCAGGGTAAGAAATCAGGTAAATTACTGTTCTTTCATCTTTGCACGTAATAGGAGGAAGGATTTATTTTCCCACCTTAAAGATAATTTAGGTCACCTACAGTCATCCCTAAAAGCTATTAATGAAATCATGAAATGGTTTTATGAAGCCCTTCCAAACTGAACACAATGGACTATGAAGACTCTACAAGGCAATTTTCCCTTCCCAAAATATCTCAGGCCCCCAAGGAATACCTGGAGACTCCTATCACCGCTGCAGAAATATCCAGGGTTATCAAAGCTATGACTCCCTCGGGCAGTGATGGCCTTCCAATAGAATTCTATAAAATAATTAGAGAGGAAGTAACTCAACCCATGCTGCAAATGATGCATAAATCCCACAACAACTCTGCTCTCCCCAACACCCTAAAAAATGTAATCATCACAGTCTTACCTGAAAAGGATAAAGACCCCTTCCTTCCTTCCTTCCAGTTTTTGTCCTATATCCCCAATAAATTCAGATGTGAAAATTATTGCCAGCACTCTTGCCCTCTGCCTGGAGAACATCCTGCCAGACATTATACACCCATCGCAGGTGGGCTTCATCAAAGGGAGAGTAAGTTTAGATGACTTAAGGGCTCTGGTCTTTCTGCTTCAGGTAGCAGCAAGTCTTCCCACCCCTTAGCAGCAATTACCATCGACTTTGAAAATGCATTCGACTCATTGGAGTGGGACTACCTGTTAGCGATTCTCAGACTTTTCAACTTCGGTCCCTACTTTGCCAATTGGGTCCAGATCCTTTATAACCACCCTACTGCCCAAATCCTCACCAACAACACCCTTTCAAGCCATTTCCCCCTCTTTAGAGGGATTCTGCAAGGTTTCCCCCTGTCTCCACTTCTGTTTGTCATAGACATTGAACTGCTGGCTACTGCAATTTGCCTTCACCCTTATCTGAAGGGAATCAGAGTCAGATCCCAGGAATTCCAATCCAAATTGTATGCAGATGACTGATTGGTGCTCTGTGAGGATGTTACCCAGGTGTTTCCCATCTTATATTCCCTTCTAAACTCCTTTACAGCCCTTTTGGGGCTGCAAATCAATATGTCCAAATTGGAGATCCTTCCTCTGAACTCTAACTCATTGTCCAAGTTGGTAAGGGGATCTGGGTTGGCATTTGCTCCCATACAAATAAAATAACTTGGCATCTGTGTTACCACAGATATCTCATGCTTGGCAACAGCCAACCTACAGCCTGCAATAACTAAACTCCGTAACAAACTGTTGACATGGAGGCACCTAAAGTTGTCCCTTGTAGGGAAAATCAATGCAATTAATATGATTGCTGCCCCAAGGATCTTTCACATGCTTTTTCATCTTCCTATCCCCATCAAGCACACCTGGTTTCAGAAGATAGATAGTCTTATTGGGAGTTTCCTGTAGGAAGGTTCACCCCCTGTATAGTAGGGCTAAACTTCGTGCTCACTGTTTGGGGGGGGGGATTGGGGATTGCCTCATTTTTCAAATTACCACAACACTTTCCATACTGCAAAATGTGCAAGTTGCACACACATACTGGTGCTCAGTCTCCAGCTTGGATTGGTATCAAAATGGAATTGCAGTTGGATGCCCATCCCTTCCTCTACTTGGGCGTTGCCTTGCCCAAAACATTCCGCAAATGTCACACAGTATCTACAGCGCATGAGGCGTGGAGTAAAGTGGGGGGGTTAACCAAACATGCACAAGGACAGGGTCTCACACTTCCCTGTGGAATAACCCCTCCTGTAATATCAGCTTACGTCCAATTAGTTTGATGTGTGATTGATTTGTTTATTTAACTTGGTTAGTCCATGGGCCAAAGACCCGTTTTCATGGTCGACCAGAGTACAGATACAAACATAATCAACATAAGGTATAGTATAATACATACACAACATTCAAATCAACTATAAATGCAGAATTTAAATTACACAATGCATTTACATTCATTATCCTCTAATAGAAACATTTTCAACATCTTTCTATATCTGCACATTTTAGTTCCAAGGCAATCCATCTTAGTCATTATAAAGTTAAAAAGCAATTGAAATTTATACAGCAGAGCCATTTATCCAACCACAGTTTTTATTTCTGGTATAGAAAAGTAGCATTTGTGTGAAATTAGGAAATTTCGTTCTGCAAAATATTTAGCAAAATTTGTGCATTTCGCGAAATATTTTGTGGATGCGAAATGTGAAATTCCACCTGCGAAATGCAAAATTTTGCCCATGGAATGGCAGAATTTGGGTGAAATTTTGCCATTTAGGATGAAATTGGGCATTTCCTGGCTAAATTTAAGAAGGCAGTATATCGCAGTGGTCTAAGACTCTGAGCTGCAAATCTGGTGACATCCAGCAGATCAGACCTGGGTTTGAATCCCACAGCTTCCACTTGTATACTGTGTGACCCTGAGCAAGTCACTTAACCTCCTTGTACTCCCAGGTCGCTGCTGTAAAAAAGCTTTCAGCTTAGTGTGCTACACCTGGTTAAACAACTAAATAAATAATAAATAAATTTCACATTCATAAGGAATTAAGCCTAGGTGAAAAAATTTCGCAGAACGGTGGAATTTCATAAAATGTTTCATGCCACAAAATTTATTTTCACAACATCCCTAGCAATGACTAGATGTTCAGGTGGGGAATGGGTTTGTGTATTTTTTAAATAGAGAATGAAAGTTAGCAGGAACCCTATTCACGGTTAGCTTTTTTGCTTACATGCCTATTTGAAATTTAAATCTTTGCTTTAAAGAGAGCATTCCAGCTTGTTTAAGGACGATACAATGGTGTGTTTGAGGTGGAAGCTAAGTAGCAAAATGAGTTGCCTGGTTTAAAAGTATTCTAACCTTTGCAAGTAACCTATCAGAAACAGTGTGATAGAATATGAATCCATAATCTATAGTTGAGAGTAAAAAACACTGTGATAATAATATTCTGGTTGTTGGGATCAGCAGAGAATTAATTCTATAAAGTGCTCCATGCCATCGTTATACAATTTTAACTAGATTAGAAATATGATATTCATAACTCATGCTTGAATCATCAATTAATCCTAAATATTTAAAACAGTTAACCTGGTCTATCTCAACCCTTGTAACAGAGTGTAGCACTAGAACAGGATCTGAAACTAGTTTTTTCCTATGATTATGGAATACCATAGTTTTTTTTTTCATTTCATACCAACCTATGGTCAGAAACCAAGTCTGAATTTCTGAAAAATCACTAATCAGATCGACTTGTACACAATCAAAACTAGGACCACTCATAAGGATCACCACGTTATCTGCATATGAAACAGTTTGAGGTTTAAAACAAACCAAAGACAGAATGTTCAAAAATAAATTAAACAGAAGTGGGCCCAGAACAGAACCTTGAGGTACACCCATTGTGATTGGAGCAGGGGAAGAATAACAGCCATTAACTTTAATTTGTTGAGTACATTCGGTTAAAAGACTATTGCACCACCCAGCTACATCATGGGATACCCGTAGTCAGACAATAGCTGAATTCGGTAATCCATGATCAACTAAGTTGAAGGCCTTGGTGAGGTCAACGAACAATGCCACAGCAAAGTGCCTTTTATCAAGAGCCTCATGTACTGCACTCATGAACCTCACCAAGGCCGTTGCAGTGTTATGTCCTGAGTGGAACCCATGTTGCACTGGTGTTAGAATGCCATACTTTGATAGGTATTCTATTAACTAGTCAAAAAACATTAATTCTAGAATCTTTGAAAGAAATGTCAAAAGTGAAATAGGTCTGTAATTTTGTACATTTGATAAATCACCAGTTTTAGGTATTAATACAATGGTAGCTTCTTTCTATAAAGTGGGAAACATAGAAAAACGTAAAGACAGAATAACAATAATAGATAGCGGATAACACAAGATGCCCGCAGTGATCCTCATGAACCTAAAGTCTGTTTCATCCTTGCCCCCAGCAGGACATGGATTATACTTCGATAGATATTTAAGTACCTCTTCTGGTGTAATGTGTCTAAAATAAAATGTTGGGTAAGCCATTTCCAAGTTACCATAGCTTTGATTAATTAACCTGGCATCTTTATTGAAGATATCACTAGTAGTATTCTTTGAGAGATCAGTGAAAAAAGGATAACATTTTTGGGCTATCACAGACGGTTTGGTCAAAACCCCTGCTGTAGTAATTAAACATTGAATCATGGACGAATGCTTTTAACCCAGTAATTCATTTACTGAGCCCCCCAGGTTGCTAAAGTATTCTTACCCTTAAACAGCTTTAGTTTTTCAATACAGTAATTTGTTTTGAGTTTCCTAACCAACATTTTACATTTGTTTCGTGGTGCTTCATACACAACTTGAGAATTTATATTCCTGGTCTTTCTAAAAAGTTTTCATTTGTTATCTCATTCTCTTCTATGTTCTAATAGTTCTAGTGTAATCCATCGATGCTTATTCCCCCAAATTCTCAGCTTCTTAATTGGGACATATGCAATACAAATATTTTAAAAGGTAATACAAGAACTTTCTAATGCCCTATCCACATCAGTTGCCTGTTCCAAATCACTGCAGTCTGCAGTTGATATACTGTAACAGTTAGAAATGTATCCAAATCCATTTTTTAAAAATTTCTCACGGTTATAAAAGTTGGAGGGACCCTTTTTGTTCTTGCTGTCCAACAGCAGTAGACTGGGCTATGGTCACTAACACCATCTGCCAGAACACCAGATTGGATAATTCTGGCAGTGTCAGAGACCATAATACAGTCAAGCAGTGAGGAGTGATCTGTTTTACAGTGCATTCTTGTTGGAACTTCAATAATTTGGGTAAGTCTAGAGCTGACAACAGTCCCCCTATGCTTTAGTGCATCTTTTCCCAGCCAATTAATATTCATATCTCCTAATATTATTATTTTCCTGTTATTAGGAAAAGATTCCCTTTGAGCATGGACCAAATTTAGACCCTCCTACTGATACCCCAGCAGTGCATAAATCAAGAATCCATGATTCTGAGCATGCTCATTACTGGTTGGGTAATGCACATGCTCAGAATCACAGGTTCGATTTTTTAATAGAAAATAAACTGGGTGCCAGTGCTCGGTTTGCGATGGGGCTAACTTTAAATGAATCTGTGTTGCAGCAAGTGATGGATTCAATGATTTTTTCAGGTACAACCCCCAAAACAGAATTCATTCATGAACAACTTTCTCCGTGCTCTCGTGCGGAGCTGATATTATGGGCAGCCAGACATAAATTATATTTTTACTAAAATCATACATTTCTAGGTGTGCTAAGTTAATATTGGGCTACTTATACATTTCTTATTGCAACAACGTGCACTAGACACCTCCACTGTCATCCTTTCAAAATAGTCCCCACAAGCTGACAGTGTCCCTTTAAATAAACAATAACTTAATGTGGATCAATTTCAGTTGGTTGCCATCTATATCAGCCCCCCCCAGGTCACCTAGTCTCAGTGGGCCCACCCAGTCAACAAAATTCAATAAATAAAGAAATAATAGTCTACTTTACAATTTCTGATGAGTTTCTTACACTTGTTTCCCAGGTCTTTATGGGATCATTAAATGTTTCAAAAAAATTCCAAGCCTTCTCTCTTGACCTTATGAGTTGGTAGAGAGCCAGAGTCAGTCAGGCTTGAGTACGATGCTTTATTCTTAAAGAGGTGGTAACACGTTCAGAAGAACTTTAACAAAACATAATATAGCCACTGTCCCTCTTGTATTTCCCATTATTTCTGTATTCTTCCTCCCCATTATTTAGTAGTGAGGTCATTTGCATGAAAACAGGATCTTTGACCCCGAAGAGTTCATCTATGTCTTCTGCTTTCTCCCTACATGAAGTCACAGAGCACTACTTGTGACCTCACAGTTACTCCCATGGCAACAGATTATGATGTCATACAGAGGATTATGACTTGAAGTAGGGAGTAAGCTATAGAGTCAGATGAACTCAGAATGACTATAAGGGGCTGGCCCACCAGCGCAGCAGTTAGATTTCTGGTTGCGACATTGATGATCCAGGTTCGGGAATGGACCAGGGAGTTGGAGGACCGGCCAGCAGGAGAGGGATCAAGCATCCTGGGGATTGCTCTCCTTCTTCGGGGGAGGGAGTGGAAGAGTGTCCAGTGTTTGATGGACCCCTGGCAGAGGCTGGGGGCACCACTGCGACTGGTACCAGTACATTAGAAGGGCAGGGCAGATGCTGGACATCATTGCATGTCCCCGCCCCTGGGGCAGCAACCAGCAAAAAGAAAAATGCATGACAGCCCACTCTGTTCCACCATCCACTGCCTCCGACACCCACCGGGGGGGTCCTGCTCTCTTGGCCCCAACCTGGGGGGTAATCTGGGGCTTGCTCATGATGTCTGTTGGGAGTGGGAAGCCCCCTCAGCAGCCCCACTCAAAGGGGGTAAGCCTGGGGAGTGGTAAGCGGATGGGTCCAATGACAAGAGGGGGGTTGGATGCCCCCAAAAAAAGACTGAACTATAAGGGACAACAATCATATATTCATACACATTTCTTTAATTATAAATTATGTGGAGGAGAAATATATAAAATATAAATGGAATGTAAGCAGAATTGTACCTAATTATTATGTTTTATAAAGTTTTCTTTGAGGCATCGGTAGCTCTTTAATGGGGAACTGTCAGCACTAAGAGCCCCACAGCCAAGTATGGGGCTGGTTCTGAGCAACAACATTTTGTTTACTTACTGTTTACTACAGTATAGTAGATTGTATCACACTAATTCTGTTGATCTGCAAGCTGACATTTAGTGTAACTACAAATCCCAGAATCCCCAGCAGTTGACATCAAAAGAGGGCTGCAGCAGTTAGAAACCCACTAGCTTGCAATGTAGTTTAGAGCTTTTATAAGCTCCAATTATATGTTTGCTGGTTATGTTCTCCCGGGACAAAGAACAGTCATCTGTGACTGTACTTAGACCAGGGAGGACAACAGGTACAGCAAACAAAAGATCAGAGCTTATAAATCTGTAACATGTACTGCAGGCTATTGAAACTCCCACAGCTGCAGCCCACCTCTCATGTCAGCAGCAAAGGATTCTGGGAATTTTTATTACAGAAAATGTCAGCTTGCAAGTCTAGAGAATTAGTGTGATACAAACTACTGCAGTAAACAGTAATATGTTTTTACCACACAGTGTAAGTTAGGACAAGCCCCACACTTGGGTGTAGGTCTCTTAGTGATAACAGTTCCCCTTTAACTTTATTTTAGAACCAGTTTATCACAGTCTTTACAAAACTCAGTACTCAAGAAATAGCAGAGTTTACATCCTGAATACTTGTTAATAATGACCTATTCATGGACACTAACATGCTTCTGAATTTATCTGTACCTAAATTCTTTGCAAAAAAAATGTGTTAATGCACCAGTTAGGGTAACTTAATTACTTAATGCCACAAAAGTACAGAAATGTGGCACAAAGGTTTCCAACCCTAACTGCCCACCCCATCCCCCAAGCAGCAAAAGGGGAAAGGGGGAGGGGAGAGAATTGTTTAACCAGGAAAGGCACACTAAGCTGAAACTTGTTTCAGGTGTGACTCTGGGCGATAAGGAGGGTAAAGGACTTGGTCAGGGTCACATGGTGGCAAGTGGAGGCTGAGGGATTCAAACGCAGGTCTCCAGGTTTGCAACTGATTTCCCCTTAACCACTATGCTATACTGACTCCCAGCAGCAAAAGGAAAAAACATTAGGGTTTTGGGTCTTCAGAGTCTTAGCGAATCAATGGCGGAGTCTTCTGTGGGGTTCTCATTCCTACTGTCTACCCCTCCATCCAGCTCGTAACCTTCAGTCTGAAGCACAAGGTACAGCTCCAAGCCAGTGCCTCATAGCGATACACTCTTCAATGGTAGAGAAGTATGGCTCACCTCATGTTGCCAACACAGTTTGTTGTAGCTTTCTTCATGCAGGACCCTGTGTCAAGAAAGGAGATCATGTGTTATGTTGTTTGCTCAGTGAAAGGGGAGGCGTTAGGGTTGCCAACCCCAAGGAATACCCCCACCATTGATTTGCCAAAACTCCAGAGACCTAAAACCCTAATGTTTTTTTCCTTTTGTTGATTGGGGGTGGGGGTGGGCAGTTAGGGTTGGAAACTCTAACATCACATTTCCCTACTTTTATGGCATTAACTCAGGGCCGGCTCTAGGATTTACTGGGCCATGGTGCAAGACTGTGAAGTGGGTTCCCCCCCACCCTCACCCTCTGTGAAGCTGGCCCTGCCCCCCCCGGCCTCCCCACCACTGTCCAGATGATCAGCTCAGAAACTGCAAAGAAGACATCAGCACTCAGCTGCAGGAGATGAATTGCTGTACACTGTAGCATATTATGAATGAAATAAATAAGTCACATTAGATTAGACACAAGTCGCATACAGGCTCAGCACAGACTGGTCTGAAAAGGACAGGACTATGAATATGAATTGAATAATAAGTTCTCCGTTCTTCAGACAGTAGTAGTATAGCCACCACTCTCTTGCTCTCTCCCTCTCTCTCTCTCTCTCTCTCTCTAACTGATCTCAAAAGAGTGAGAGAATGAGATTGTGTAGTATGATTTTTTTTATCTTGCCCAACGCCAGACACAAACTTTTTCAATTTTCTGTATCTCTCCACACCACTACTCTTTGTGCCCCCCCTGGCCTCCTCTCCCCAGCCCCAGGAACCAGGCCTTCTCCTTCTGGCTTCACTTAAGTTTTTCCCAAATCCAGTACCTACCCACGGATGACCGAGCGTCTGTATTTTACTGAGACACACACTTGTCCAAAGAAGTCTGTAAAATTAACTTTGGGGCACGGAACAGAAGACAAGTATTAATTTATTTTGCGTAACAGTTACTTACACAGAGCCACGCACAGCTCGTCTTTCTGACCTCCTCACTTAACTGCTCACAGACTGACTGCAGCAAATCATTGTGAGAAAGAGAGACTTTCCCGAGGCAGCACCACCTGACCTAGTACAAAGGAGATGGTCAGGTGACTGCAATGTCTGTCTGTCAGTCACACTGTGCTTGCCAAACCCCCTGCCCCCCATCCATGAATGACGCATAGCAAACACTTGATGGATGGGCTGGGTGCAAGGTGTGGCCAGTCACTGAGTGAGAGGATTTACAGGAGCCAGGTCTGGGAGGTGTCTTGAGGAAGGGGAGGAGATCAGCGAGAGAGGGTTGGGACTTAAGTCGGAGGAGGAGGATCCAGCGAGCGAGACAAAAGGCTCTGGCTCACTGCAGGTATGAGCGCAGTGCATGGCGCAGTGGTGTGCCATCTTGATATTTTTATTTATGGTAACTAATTTAAATGGCTGAGGCTTGAGAGCTGGCAGGCAGGTGGAGCTGAGAAGGGGGAAGAAGCGAAAGTACCACCCGATTGCCGCTTTAAAGTAAAAAAAAAAATAAATGAACATTCTGACTGATGGGTCTCTTGGGCCCCCCTGTGCTCTGGGCCCTGCTGCAGTGGCATCCCTTGCACTCCCTCTGATGCCGGCCCTGCATTAACTTACCCTAACTGGTGCATTAATGAATTTTTTTGCAAAGAATTTAATTTCTTTTTGTGGTAGTGGAATGATATTCTCTTTCACTCAGGTCCCTTTGGGACCTGTATGAACAGATACAGATGCCCTGTGCAAAGGGAAGACTCCATCCACCTACAGAAGTGCAGAGTGAGCCCTGCAATTCTGTGCAGCAACGGATGTGAAGAATTCATGGGGCTGTATGGTGGGCTGAGGAAGCACAGGGCCCTGTTGTCCTTGCGCTTCCATGTGGCAACAGATACAGATGCACAGGGCAAAGAGTGCATCTGTCTGTCAATGCACAGGGCCCTCTCCCACCCATGGGTGGAGAGGTGCGGGGCCCTATGCCAAGAGAAGATCTGTCATCATTATATGGGACCTGGCCCCGTGTGGACAACTCTGCACATTTCATTCCCTGGCTTAGGGGGTGTTGCATAACAGTGCCATCTCCCCACCTTCACCCCATCCAGCTGGGTCACTGAGCTCAGCCCTGAACTCATATCACTGGCACAGGATCACAAAGCATGCCTGCTGCAAACCTTGCACTACACACAAAGTTTGCTAATTATTATTTTAATTTTATTTGCTCCCCTCTCCTGTCTGGTCCTCCTTCTTGCTGGTCCTCCCAGCCCCATCACCTTGGCTTCTCCCAAGACTTATTTCTCCATAGATCCCCACGACTTGTCCTCAGTGGCAGGGTGGCCCTCAGCCCACCAAGTCCGGATCCAGAATCCAGGAGGAGTCTGATTCACCAAGTGTCAGGCTTGTGGAAGATGGTGATTATCCTTGCAGCGGTCAGGGTGTTTCCTGTTTTTCATCCCCCTGGGAGATGTGGCATGTGGTGACATCATGGCACACATGCTGACATCTACCATCCTCCCCAAATTCCTAGCTCAGGCTGCCTCTCCCCCTCTGTCAGGTTCCAGTCAAGCACAGGGCTCTCCCCCACCCTCCCCGTGGAGGAGGAGAGCAGTCCTATGGATGCTCGATCCTCCTCCCCCCCTGCTGGCCCTCTGACAGCCCAGGTCCATGTGTGAACCTGGGTCATCAGTGTTGCAAGCAGTAACATTACCGCTTCTCCAGTGGTCAAGCTGCTTGTTAACAGCAGCATACATCTGCAGAATTGCGAGGGCAGGAACAGGAGCCCTCCACACTCGCATCCTCCGACAGACAGCTTCACAGAGAGCTCCTCCTAGGTATGGAAGTACGGTGCCCTGCTGCTCTGTAATATGCTGGAAGCTGGAATTGGTGTGTGGCGTGGCCGCACATAACCCACCCACCCACTCCCTCCTGCCCCAGCAGAGTATCCATAATTTATATACAGGGAAGCAGTATAGCGCAGTGGTTTAAGGCTCTGAGCTGCAAACCTGGAGACCTGGGTTTGAATCCCACAGACCCCACTTGCATATTGTGTGACCCTGAGCAAGTCACTTAACTTCCTTGTGCTCCCAGGTTGCACCTGTAAACAAGCTTTCAACTTAGTGTGTCTCTCCTGGTAAAAAAAAAAAAATACCCTCATTTCCTAGACTGCCAGTGCATACTCCCTAATTAGCCTGACTAAACATCACACCCCTACTCATCTGCCTGCACTTGCCTCAAATGAGCCAGACCCATTTTTAAATCACTCTTCCCCAACGAGTGTCCTTTTAATTGCATTCTTATGAGCAGCAAACTGCTGGCCAGTATCTCCCAGTTAGTGTTTAGTTCTTGCTTTACCCTACCTTCTCCCCTTTCAACTACCCTACTTTCCTAGTAGCCAGTACAGTACAACTCCACATATTAACCTTCATTAAATTAAATTGTTACTTGGATGTTAGAGACAGCCTTAAGCCAAAGGCCCATAGATGCTGTCCCTTAGATTTTCAATGATAGTAATCTACCAGCGCCTCCATTAATAAGTGTCTATCTAACCTGTTCTTAAAGATAGTAAAGGTGTTGCTCTCCACTACATCCTCTGGCAGACAGTTCCATAATTGAACCACTCTCTAGGTATAGAACCTCTTATGTTTTTCAATTTTGAATGTACCAGTTTGTAGTTGCCTATTATGACCTCTTAAGTTGTTTAGAGGCTTGAATTAAAAGTTAATTTCCTGCATTTAATTATTGTCATTTAATATTCTTCACAATAACAGATTAGCTACACTGTGCCTATCCACTGTCCTTGCCTATCTCACACACAGCATGATACCCTATTGTCCACCTCCTGCCACCCCAGCATACAATTTTTCCACACTCTTCTCACTGTCCTCTGCATCCTTGCTCTCCTCCTACCCTTTCACCTTCCCCATTCCCCCTCTAACACAACCAGTTCCCTCCCACTGATCCACCTCCTCCATACCTCCATCTACCCTGTCCCCTCTTCATTTGCCACAATCTGGCCTTCTCAGTCACTCACAGGGAATTAGCTCTCTGCCCATGAGGTTCTTCTCATTAACATCACCCTCCCCTCCTCCTTCCCCATCTTCATAGCAACTCTATATGCTTCTCCTAAACTACCACCTCCCTGTTGATATTATTTCATCTCTGGTAACTCTCTGCTCCTTGGGAGAACTTCGCTCACTTGGGGATTTCAACCTTAACTGGCTCTCCCCTGCAGCCAAGCCTCACATTAAAAAAATTGAGTCCATGAACCTCCAGCAACTTATCAGTGAATCCACTAGGCAAAACCTTCACTCACTAAATCATTCCCTCCTGGATTGGGTGCTTTCCTCTCACCCGCATTGAATCACTGCTGCTGGCATCCTCCCCAATTTGCTCAGTGATCACCTCACGACCTTCTGTAAGTGTAAGATATACATGCCCCACTCCCCTCCAACCTACAAATGGAGCAGGTCCCTCAGGGCTCTAAATACGGATACTCTTCTTCATGAGCTCTCCACCTGTGACTGTTCTCTTGTCTATTCCTCACCTGATATTGACACTGCCCTTGCCATATTCAATCACCACCTAAAGAAGATCTGGGATGCCCCTGCCCCCCTCAGGAGGAGCAGAATTAAAAATTCACAACTCTCTTGGATCTCAGCAGACAGCTCTGTAGAGCCCATGATCAGGCCTGAGCACATCACAACCCCCCCCCTTTACTGACCTTCAAAGATACCACTCACTAAGAAATCCCTTCACAAAAGCCATACGAGAGGAGAAAGTGAAATACTACAAGGCATCCCTGCAGCAAATCAGGACTCACCTAGTAAATTCTGGCAAGCTCTCCACTCCCTATTCAACCCCCCAACAGAGTCCTCCCCTCACTCCATACTTATTGATGGCAAGCGAGCCTCAGACCCCTCCACAATAGCTAACATCCTAAGCTTGTTCTTTACAACCTGTGCCCTCCCATCCACCCCCACCAAACCCCCCCTTTCCACCCCAGACCCCACCTGCTCCCTGTTCAATCTCCACTTCACCCCCATCACCCTGCAAGAGGCTCTCCAGGTCCTCCTCTCCATAAACCCCTGCAAGTCCAGCCCTGATGGTCTCGATCCACATCTTCTCTGGATCTCTGCACCTGCCATAGCCCTTCCTCTCTCCCACTTACTAAACCTCTCCTTCACCCTTTGTAGTGTCCCCTTTCTTCGGAAATCGACCAAAGTTATACCCCTGCTTAATGGAGGCAACCCTTCCACCCCAGAAACTACTGCCCCATGTCCCTTCTTCTGCACTGGCCAAAATTCAAGAGTCTATTGTGCTTGCAAGGCTGTCCTCCTCCAACATTTTGACTCCTTTCCAATTGGATTTCCGAAAATAGCACTCAACTGTGACCTCCCTGCTCCATGTCACAGACACCATACTCATGGGCATGGACAGCAGTCATCTCTCTGCAGCCATATTTATTGGTTGCTCTGTATCCCATCCCCTTCTCCTCTCCAAATTCCACTCTGCAGGCCTTTCCACCCCCCGCAGTGGACTGGTTCTGGGCATACCTCACAGGCCGCACCCAACAAGTCCAATATGGTGACACCCTTTTCCTCCCCCCCTCTATTCTTGCTGGAATCCTGCAGGGATCAATCCTCAGTCCTATCCTCTTCTACATCTTTCTAAATCACAGACCATCTATCTCTACCCTCTCCTAAATCCATCTCTACATGGACGACACCATCCTTTTCTATACTGGCATATCTTCCCTGAAAATCAAATCAAAGCTCCAAAACGACTTATTCTGGGTACTTCAGTGGTTGCATGATAACCAGTTGAAAGTCAACTCTAAAAAGGCCATCTCCATGCTTTTTGGCACCACTCTCAAACTTGTCAATACCTCCTACCTCCCCTTCTTTCACACCCTCAATGACACATTAACCAAATCAATTCCAACCTACAAATACCTAGGTATATGGCTTGACAGTCATCTGGATTTCACCATGCACATTGACTATATACACTTGAAACTCCAGCCTAAACTCAGGGCCATATATAGAAACAAGGAAGCCCTCTCCCCTAAAGTCAGACAGTAGTTACTCACGAAGATGATACTCCCTGTGTTTTACTACACCAATGTAGTCCTCAACTCTTTCCCTTCATCATCCCAAGATAGGCTAGACACCCTACTTAATGCCTTCTGCCTCTTCGTCTACCATGCGCCCCTGTGAACCCACCACTGCACTCTCTAGACTTCCTTCTCTCTCTCTCCTTAAATTGCATTGACCACTTCAAGGTGCAGTGCTCATCTCCAAATTCTGATTCAACTCTCTCCCTTCCTACCTCTCAGATCTTCTCTCCCCTTCATCTTCCTCATCCTATCCACTCCACTCAAGAGACCCCAGCACCTTTTCCCTTCCTCACCCCATGTAATAATGCTGGTCAAGCTGCCTTATCCTATCTCCTCCATTCCCTCTGGAACTCTCTATCTAGATCCACCCATTTATCTCCATCCCTACATTGCCGTAAACACATCTTACCCCTCTCACTCTCTGCAGGGTGCTTCTGCTCCCCTACTCCTGATCCACAGACCGCTGCACCCTCACACTGCAAGGCCCTCTGCCTGCTGCCCAATTCCTTTTCATCACCATCCATCCTTCCTACCCATCCTCCCTCCTGCCCCTGTCCCCTTTCCCCTGTTCTTCTCCCCTACTGCTCCTCTCTCCTGCTCCCACCTACACCTGCACCTTTCTATTGCTGCTACTTTGAACCTGCTCTTTCTCCTGAACCCCCTGCATCTAGTCTTACTAAGCACTTGTCTTCTGCATCTTTGACTCTGTTGCTTTTGCCAAGTCCTGAATTTGCACTATAAATATCTGTAAAAGTACAAATATGTGTTTGCTTCACCAAGTCTTAAATTTGTACTGTATATATTTGTAAAAGTATGGTTATGTAAACTTATTTACTTTCCAGGCAGAGAAGAAAGATAAAGAGCTAGTGGGGGTTATAGAGCAGAAGTGTAGAAGGGGCAGCACAGAGGTGGTTGGAGACTTCAACCTACCAGGTGTAGATTGGGACACCATGACATCAGCTAGCAGCAGGGAATGAGTCATCCTGGATGCACTCCAGGATATGTTCCTGACGCAGCTGGTAAAAGAGCCAACAAGAGACAGCAACATGTTAGACCTTGTCTTGAAGGATGAGGATCAGATAAGGGGGTTGAGGATAGAGGACCCCATAGCAAGGAGTGACCAGAGTTCAGTATGGTTCTCCCTCGAGTTGGGCAGAGAGGAGGCAATACCACCACCAGCATCATTAACTTTAATAGGGCCAACTTTGGTAAGATGGATGAAGTACTGGGGAGGCATGTGGCTAGCATAAGTCCAGACATGGACACCACCCAGAAATGGGACATCATTAAGATGGAGCTGGTGGAGGCTGCAAACTCCTGCACTGAGAGGAAGAGTAAGAAGGCAAGGTCAAATAAACCAAGCTGGTGGACCAAGGATGTACAGTCACAGGTAAGGAAAAAAGAGCAGCCTTTAAACACTATAAGAGGAATGGTAAAGGAGCATATATGGAGGAGTACATTAGGAGCTCCAGGGAGGTGACCAGGGTGGTAAGGGTAACCAAGGCCACAAAACATCTAAGACTTGCTCAAGAGATTAAAGAGGGTGAAAAAGGATTCTTCAAATATATCAGGGAGAAAAGGGAATGCAGGGAGCAAATTACTAGAATTAGGATGGGAGAAGAATGGGTGAATAAAGGGGCTGAACAGGTAGAGGTACCAAATAAATACTCTGCTCAGTTTTTACAAAGGAGTGGGAGGTACCTAGACAGCTGGGGCAGGATAGAGCAGGGAAGGAAGGGGCTAAGATGGTAGAAGAGGGTATCCCTGTGCAGAGGGTCCTTGAAGGCCTAAGGTCTCTGTGGACATATAAAGCACCAGAACCAGATAGGATAAACCTGAGGGTCCTAACGGAACACTTGGAGGTCCTGGCAGTGCCTCTGACAGAAGTATTCAACACATCCCTTCTAACATGATGTGTGCCCCTGGGTTGGAGGATGCCACATATGTCTATCCACAAAAGTGGCTCTTGGGACAAACCAGGGAATTATCTGCTGGTCAGCCTTATGTCAATTGCAGAGAAACTAATGGAGACTAACCTGAAGGAAAGAATAGTGGCATTCCTGCAGGAGAATGGGCTTCTTGATGATCAGCAGCATAGGTTCACCCAGGGAAGGTCTTGTCAGACCAATCTTGTGGTCTTTTATGACTGATTGACTAGGGCTTTGGATGAAGGCAAGGCAGTTGATGTACTGTATTTGGACTTCAGCAAGGCCTTTGACTCTGTGCTACACAGGAGGCTGATAGGCAAGCTGAAGGACCTGGGAGTGGTGGGTAAAGTGGTCAGATTGATTGAGAGCTGGCTCAGAAATAGACAGTGGATGGTGGTGGTAAGGGGGGAACTATCATCTCCACAGGCTATCATCAGTGGGGTACTGCAGGGCTCAGAGCTGAGACCTCTGTTATTCAACATCTACGTAGTAGATATGGCAGTAGGGATCCAGAGTAGGATAAGCCTGTTTGCTGATGACATTAAACTGGGAGCAGTGGTGGACAGGGTGGAAGGGGGTACTGCAGAAAGACCTAAAAGCTCTGGCAAGATGGCCCTGCCCCTTGCAGTTGGGTCTCAATGCAGGGAAGTACAGGATTATGCACTTCAGAAAAAAGAATCCTGGACACAGTTACCAGCTTGGGGTTGTGCAATCAGTATCCACCGAGGAAAAAGATCTGGGTGTGCTGGTCACAGGCCACATGAATCACTCTGTGCAATGTAGGAAGGTGGCAGTGAAAGCCAATTGAATGCTGTGGTGCATAGCAAAGGGGAATCACTTCAAGGAGTGAGGAGGGGATTCTGCCACTACACAGGACACTGGTGATGCCTCACTTGGAGTACTGTGTACAGTTCTGGTGCCCCTTCTTAAAAAAAGGACATCAGACTGTTGGAGGGTGTAGAGAGAAGGGTGACCAAGATGCTAATTGGGATGAGGGAAAAGCCCTATGAAGAAAGGTTAAGGAAGCTCAATATGTACTCCCTGGAGGACAGAAGGGACAGGGGCAATATGACTGAGACCTTCAAATACTTAAAGGGTATAAATAGGGTTAGTCAGGAGGGCCTGTTTAAACAGAGAAAAGAAGGTGTCACAGAGGGCATAGTCTGAAATTGGGGGATTCAGAAGAGAGATGAGGAGGCAGTTTCTCACAGAAAGAGGTGTGATGGAAAGGAATGCTTTGTCTAAGAAGCTGGTTTTGTAAACATCATTTGGGGATTTAAATGGAGGTGAGACAGGGTTAGGGTCAGGATCAGGACGGTGTCAGGAGGTCTAAACCTCACTTTCAGGTTCTTGGCAATAATGGGCATGCAAGGAATCACAGACACATTGCATAAGAGTAATAAAGCTCGTTTATTACTACCAAAAAGATAATTACAGTTGCCCTAAGCAGTTCTTACCAGTAGGAACTGGGAGCCAATGCTAAGCATTCCCTATAACTCAAGGAATCTCTGTGTCTCCTGGGGTTTCCGGGGTAGAAGACATAATGTCTTACATTATATACCTAAGATAATTACCATGGTTACTGTAAGATTGAAACATTTCTAGTTACAGAGATGAGCCCTATTGGCTAAATTAGAGGTGGCTCCACAGTCCAAGATAACATCATACAATTTTGTAGTAGTCATCACTTTGTAGAAACAAAGTGGTACAGTTTGTAAATAGCCGTGTAGTAATACAAATCATCAGAAGATGGCAATGCTGACTTATGTATCATAATCATTACAAGGACACAGATGTCCTAACATCTTGTAAGCAAGACATACATGTACATATTGGAAAGTAAAGTGTATAGCAATAATGTGCATACATATCCCGACATCTACACTTATACGGTAGATACTCTTAGCCCTATATGTTAGTATAATGTATGCCTAAATGCTAGCTGCATGAGGTGTACCTGTTGGGGTACCAATTAAGGTACAGTGACCTCATGTAACATTCCCCCCCTTGTTGCCTCTCAAGGGCAACACAAGCATTAGTAAGGAAATGGATAAGGAGCAGGGGTCATTTACAGACCCAATGCGCGAGCCCTGTAAAGGAACTCAAGCTGCTCATAATGTTGGTGTAATGTGAGCCTTAGGCAGCAAAGCATGATAATAAGAAAAAATATAAAAAAATGCTTGTATAATAACAAAACCTTTAAAGGTGATTTCTAACCAAGTGTTAGTAAGTGCACTATTCATATCACCATCGTTAATAAGTGCAAGGATGGCTTTGTTAGCTTTGGAGATGTTATTGCTGATGTGGATGAGATGGGTGTCTTTTCTTTATAAAAGTGATTTTAAAGTCAAAGTGAGGGGATCAATGTGTACATTAAAATAAGGCAAACACTCTGAAAGAGTAAGCAGATAATCAGGGTGACCATCAATGATATCAGCTTCCATCAGGGGACAGGGGTAATAACTGTGTGCCCAATAATGGTTTTCTGATGGGGAACAAAACAAAAGTTAGAACGATCACTAGAACATGTCTTTAAACTATACGTGAATGACTTATAGTTAGTAACTACACAGTATTCACCATCTGAGTTATGTTGCATTTTCCCTCTAGGCAGTCTCCATTTTTGCAACTGTACTGGGCAGGTATAAGTCTGTTTGGAAATCTGTGTTGACAGGCGGTGAATCTCCTCTCTATAAGACTAATATAACTTGGAATCTTCTGGAGCAGATGTTGAGTCCTGGTATTCTGTGCCATTGGTGGTGATGTCATCATCCATAGAAAAGGACCAATTGATACTGTCTGGGGAATAGCCACATACAGGTTTAACAACATCAAATACGTCACATCGACACAAATAAATATACCCCTTTTTCGCACAGCAGTCCATGTGCGGTGAGACCCACATGTCCAGAAGAGGATGGAAAACTAATAGAGGAGGCAAATCATGGCATTCTCTGTAGATATATTCATCAAGGTGCCCAATGTAGTGTACAGATGTGAGTTTATCAAATATAGCTGTAGCAGAATGAAAATGAGATAAAGAAACAGTGAAAGACAAAAACATAGTATCCTTAATTTGAACATTTCTTAGAAGTAAAACATGGACCAGTATTAGGGTGCCTGGTCACAAAACCCAAATTACTAGCAGTAGAAATGGGAATAGTTAGAGTCTGTAGCATACAGTGCAGGCAGAGCCAAGGGCAGGTTCTTATCAAACCAAAGGTGGGGTCTCACACAGCAGAGAATGTCAAAGTTATATTTGGATTTCTTACAAAAGTACAAGGATGAAAAACACACAAATGCTTGTGTCTTGATGGATGAAATATGGAGCACCACAGAGCCTAAATTCAGAATGGTGAGTGAGATTACAGATTCTTGGAAAAATCTGACAGTGCAGCTTTAAATGTTCTTTATCAGAAAAAAACGTTTTGGATGGCTTAAGTTACAAATAAAGGAGTCATTAACCTGAAAAGGGATCTTTGGTTTATGGAGCCATTATCTATGCAGTTCAAACATACAGAAGGTGGAGCTAAGCATGGGAAAAATTAATATTTAGATTTGAAACTATAAACTGTTGAGGGCAGCTATTTAAAGGGGAAATGACTATTTGTGAGGAAATCTGAAGTAAAAATCACTCAGATAGTGTTGTTTGAATAATTTACTGACGGAAAGCTTAACCCTTAGCAACTTGGGGTTCCTGTGGAGGAATTTTTATAAAAAATATTGTGAAAAAAAGCTTGAAATATGGGCTTTTTAGTCAGGAAGGTTTGGAAGTGCTTAAACCTTGGGAAAATAATTATTGCTTTTCGTGGATTCTACTTGATAGATTGTTATTTCTTTTCTTTCTTACTACTATGGGGCTAGCAGGGTATTGTTTGGGGCTGTTGGAATTTTGAAACCTGTTTTGGTAGCTATAAGTGGCTCATTTGTTTGGTTCACTGTGTGGCAGGCTGCATTTGTTGAGGCCTATTTCTTCTGTTTTAAAACATAATTGGTGTAATTTAACTGTGTCTGTTTCTTCGAATTGGAGACCTATACCTTCCAATTCCAAGCCTATTTTGATGTGTTGTTGGTGAAGCTGTTTGAATTGGAGTCCTGTTTCTTTGGGTAGCAAACCTATTTTGGGGGCTTTGAGTAGAATTGTGATTCATTGTTGCTGGCTTCACTAGCTGCAAAGTTTGAGTGCACAGTGGGGGAAGGGTGCTAATGGTCTGACCAGAGGCCTCAGCTACCTGATTGTTTCTGGAAGACTTGGACTGGTCCCACCAAACCCCCAACCCTGGTCCATAATTTCTTTTATACTAGGAGTTCTGACATCACTTCCTCAAACAGGCAAAGGATATGCACCTGTCATAGCAGAAGCAGACATCCAGGAAAGGAACAGCAGCAAGTGAAGAGGTGACAGCTCTCTTAGTGGAAGGGAAGTAAATGCAAATCTAGGAGCTTTCATTATTACTTCTTCACATTGATATTGCATTGGGAAAAGGAGGAGCAGGGGTTTGAAGAAGGTTGTGCAATGGCTTAGTCTCTTTTTGAGTGTGGATAGGAATATAAAAAGCAGTGCTCAATATATCTAAATGTGTGCAACAAAGGAGGTAAGGGAAATAAAAAAAGTTTTGCACTGATACAGGGGGAGAGGGGAGACTTGGGGGAGTGTTTGTTATCCTGCATCTGGAAGGGTGGGGGGTCGCTGGTGGGCAACGACAGCAATGGGTAGGGTGGTAGACTGCAACAACTGCGGTGCACCAATCTTTCTAAACATTGCCTGGAGTGTGGGAGGATGTTTAGTGTGCAACCACATAGAAAAACTTAGAAAGAAGATTGAGGGTCTGCAGGAGGAACTAAGACAGGCAAGGCAGATTGGGGGTGGGTTTAGCCCAATACTGGTGTGAGGAAAAAGAGGAGATGAGGGAGGGCGATTTAAGCCAACAGTGGTGAGGAGAGGGTCAGAAGAAGGGAAGCAGAGACAAAGGGGCCCAGGCCAGGAAGAACGATTGCCGGGGAAACCAGGTCAGGAGACAAAAGACAAATGGAAGGAGGAGTTAGGGACTTGTGAGGGGAGGCGAAGAAGTGGCAAAAGTCATGGAGTGGAAAGGAGAGAACAGGTTACTATGAAGAGAGAGGGAGCGGGCATTTGTGAAGGGTCTTCAGAAAACAGCTGTGCACTGCTAGAGAGGAAGAAAGTGGAGGAGGAAATGATGAAATTAGAGGAGTAATTGATAAATGCCTGGACCAAACTGAAGCGGGGAAGTTCTGCTGGAGAATTGCAACAGGGTAAAAGAGGAAATAATGTGCAGGAGGAAGAAGAGGAGCTGGAAATAAGAGAGGAAGATGAATGGAAGCAAGAAGGAGTAAGAGGGTGGAATCTTAGTGCTGGGGACTCAATACTAAGAAGAGTTAGGTGGGGTAGCAAGGGGAGAGGCATAGTCGCATTTATGGGAGAGGGCATGCCAGGAATGACAGCGGAAAGGTGGGATAGTCTGTTCTGAAATATGCTAGAAGGGGTAGGGACAAGCCTCATTTAATTATACATCTTGGGACAAATGACCTGGCTGACAAGACAGTAGATATAGTCAGAGGAGGTTTGAGGAACTAGCACAATTATGTGAGGGGCAGAAAGATCAGTAACTTTTTCCGAGATACTTCGGTGCCAAAGGCAAGCACAACAAGAAAGCTGAGAATAGAGAATTTAATGGATGGCTAAGAACCTGGTGTTGTGCTAAAGGGTATGGACTTTTGGGGGTGGGAGGGACCTAGGAGGACAGTAGTCTCTATGCCAAGGACAGACTACACTTGAATGAGGAGGGAAAGAAAGTGTTGAAACAGAGGATGGAAGAGTATATAAAGGAAGTTGGGAATTTAAATTAGGAGTGGGGGGTGGCAGTTGGGGAAGAGATATGCAGAGACCACAGGTTGGGAAATCACATGAGCTTACACCCCATAACAGTGACAAAGGACAAATGGCAAGTACTATTGGTGATGCTAGGAAAGGAGGGCAGGATGGGAAGGGGGAAAAGGGTGGAAGGTGGTTATCCTTAATGCTAGGAGCCTTGGGAGGAAAACTGCAGAATTACAGGTTCTCATGGCAGAGGGAGAGGTGGACATTGCAGCCATCATGGAAACATGGGCCACCCAATATAATGACTGGGACCTGTCTGTACCAGAGTACATGTTATTTTGTAGGGACAGGGTGATTGGGAAAGGAGGGGGGGTGGCACTATATGTGAAGGAAGGACTGAAGTGTGTAAGGGAGGAAGGGGAAGAGGGTAGTACAGAGTCACTTTGGGTGCAAATCCAGGATTCCAAGAATAGGATTCTTAGAATGGGAGTGGTGTACATGCCACCATCTCAGACAGAGGAGTTAGACAGGGAACTAGCGGGACAGATCAGGAGGACCTGCGAGAAGGGTAGTGTGGTGATTGTGGGGGACTTCAAAATGCCAGGAGTGGACTGGAGCACTTCAACAACCAGGAATAGAAGGGAGCAGGTACTGCTGGATGCCTTCCAGGACAGCTTCCTGCTGCAAATGGTCAGTGAACCAACCAGGTTAGGGAATACCCTTGACCTTGTGCTGGCAAATGGGAACTTTGTGAGAGAACTTACAGTGGAGGAACCGCTGTCAGGGAGTGACCACCACTCAGTATGGCTCACATTGGATATGGGCAAGGAAGGAGTGGAATCTGGCACAAGAGTGCTGGACTTCAGGAGGGCCAACTTTGGGAGGATGGGGAAGTGGTAAAAGGGTACCTGGCCAGAATTCAATCTAGTATGGATACTAGCCAGAGGTGGGTGCTCATAAAGCTGGGGATAGTGGAGGCAACCAAAACCTGCTGCAAAGCCCAGAGCAAGAAGGCTAGGGCTAAGAAACCGAGCTGATTGAGTAAGGAGGTCATGGAAAAGGTAAGGAGGAAAAGAGCTGCCTTTAGGAAGTACAAGAAAACAGGGAAGGGGGAGGACAGAGAGGAGTACTTGACAGAATCGAAGGAGGTGACAAGGGCAGTAAGGGGAGCCAAAGCATCTATGGAACTCAGGCTGGCACAAGGCATTAAGAAGGGGGAGAAGGACTTCTTTAAGTACATCAGGGAGAAAAGGAGCTCTAAGGACCACATAGTAAGGATTAGAAAGGAGGGGGGTTGGGTGGAAGCAGGATACGATAAGGCGGAAGCACTAAATGAGTACTTCTGCTCAGTATTTACTGAAGAGAAGAGGGGGGTGACACCCAAGGTGGTAGAAATGGCAGAAGCAGGGGAGAAGTGGTGACAGATGGGGAAATCATGGAGGGCAGAGTTCGAGAGGGTTTGAAGGCACTGAGGGTGGACAAGGCGCCAGGCCCAGATGGCATCCACCCCAGGGTACTGAAGGAGCTGGCAGAGGTCCTTGCAGGACCTTTGGCAGACCTATTTAATGCCTCACTACATTCGGGGTGTGTACCTCAGGACTGGAGGATGGCTCATGGTGCCCCTCCACAAGAATGGCCCCAGGATGAACCGGAAACTACAGACCAGTGAGCCTCACATCCATCGTGGGTAAGCTGATGGAGACTATCCTGAAGGAGAGGCTGGTGGCCCTCCTAGAGGCCAAGGACTACAGGACAGCAGACAGCATGGTTTCATGCGTGGCAGATCCTGCCAAACCAACCTGGTCGAGTTCTGTGACTGGGTAACTGGGCAACTGGACAGGGGCCATGCAGTGGATGTCCTGTATCTGGACTTCAGTAAGGCATTGACTCGGTGCCACATGGAAGGCTGGGAAGGAAGTTAGTAGGCACAGGGCGGTGCAAAGCTGGTGAGATGGGTGGGAAACTGGCTTGCAGGAAAGGCAACAGAGGGTGGTGGTGGGGGGGAGCTCTCACACCCAAGGGCAGTGACGAGCGGTATCCCACAGGGCTCTGTGTTGGGACCAGTATTATTTGGGATGTTCATTGCAGACATATCATGGGACATCAAGAGCAAGATCTGTCTGTTTGCTGATGATACTAAGGTTGGCACGGTGGTGGATGACCTAGGGGGATGGCAGGGGTTGCAGGATGATCTGGCAAAGCTTGAAACCTGGTCAGACACCTGGCAACTGGGGTTTAATGCCAAAAAGTGCAAGGTGCTGCATTTTGGGATGAAGAACCCAAGAAGGAGTTACCAGCTGGGGGGAGTGCAGCTAGCCCAGACAGAGGAGGAGAAGGATCTGGGTGTGCTCATTACAGGGTCAATGAACAACTCGGCACAATGTAGGAAGGCAGCTGCAAAGGTCAACAAAATGCTGGGTTGTATTGCAAGGGGTATATCCTCGAGGAGGGAGGAGGTGATTCTGCCACCGTATAGGTCATTAGTTAGACCACACCTGGAGTACTGCGTGCAGTACTGGCGTCCTATCTGAAGAGGGACATTAAGTTACTTGAGTGGGTGCAGCGCAGGGTGACAAAGATGATCAAGGGGCTGGGGGACTTATCATACGAGAGGAGGTTGAAGGAGTTGAACATGTACTCACTGGAGGAGAGGAGAGACAGGGGTGACATGATTGAAACCTTTAAATACATGAATGGAATAAACAAAACGTGTACAGAGGGGCTGTTCAAAGTAAGGGAGGGGAGGGCTACCAGGGGCCATGATATGAGACTGGAGAGAGAAAGGTTCAGGAGGGAGATGAGGAGACACTTTTTTACAGAGAGGGTGGTGGCTGGGTGGAATGCATTACCTGCAGAAGTGGTATGCAGTAGAACAGTGGACTGCTTCAAATGAGGATGGGACAGGACAAGGGGGAGGGTTAATGAAGGAGAAGGGTGGAAGGGAGGGGCAGCTGCAGAATAAGGGGTGCTAGCTGCACATTCGAGCAGACTTGATAGACCTCTAGGCCTTTATCTGCTGGCAAATTTTGTATGTTCTTATACACATGGCAACACAGTTAGAGGATTTGCAATGGGGACAATACCATTTAAGTATACGTCTATCATGTATGATATCAGGGATTCTGCCAGATTCTAGATCACGGAAGAGATTGTTGATGGTAGTGATAATGTAAGAACCATAGGCTGAGTATAATATTTCATGGGCAATGTATTATTTGTCAGCTTCTTTATTGTTTTGTGCAATAAGTGTGTTAATCTTATCGTTAGAATGTGAAAATGCCTTAGCAATGTTGTGCATATTGTATACAGTGTATCTTTCTTCCTAAGGCCATCCATACCGTGCAATAATGGGGGTATTATGTCATTCACCAAACCAGTTTGGAACTTCTGTGAATGCGATTTGATAGCAGCAATGTCGGCCTTATTCCAGATGGACATTGCTGTAGCAAAAACAACAGTGATGGTGCCTGTGGCACCAGTGACATCAGATGTGTCATGTGTAGTACATTTATGACTTTGATCATCTGATTTAGGTTTTCTTCTAAAATTGCCTCTATGCTCAGTGGTGTGTACCCCCGCAATAGGGTCTTGGTTAGAAATCTGAAAAGTTGCTAAGCTATCAAGTAACAAAGTACTATAAAGCAATGATGTGTTAGTAGTATGACACATACCAAATTCTTTCAAATTCCAGTAAGTTAAGTTAAACAAAACAGGTAAATGCATAAATTGTAAGTTATTAATAAGTGTACCAGGTAGAGTGGTGGCTATGAGACCACTACGAGGACCAGGGGTTTGTCTTGGACATTCCAAAAGCTGTTTTTCAGTAGGGGGTAACACAGATAAATACATGGCAGCTGAGGCCATGTTGTGTACAGCACAACATTTCCTGGCAGAGTCTTTAGACAATGAATTACAATAGGAGGGGTCAATTAAGGCAGTGATATTGTATAGACCAGAATGTCTACGAGAGGTCTGGAGCAAGGACAAAGTACCATTTGGGGATAATTTTTGCGTTGGTCCATCCGTGCAAAGTTCCCTTGGGGAGCTTGGCCATGGGGAGTATTTTTTCTTGAGATTTAGTTTGCCACTCAATTTGTAGGGTAGATTTATCAGGAGCAACAACCAAGGCAGTGAGGTAGGCATCTGAACCTTCCTGGACAGTAATCAAATTGTCTGGAATATTGATGTAAACTCCTTCAGGGACAGATGCAGGTGAATCAAGGTGTGGAAGGAGGTGCTTTACCGTGCCTTGGATGCAGGGGATAACTCCTGAGATGAAGAGAAATGGAACAAGATAGTCATCTTGTCAGTGTATCTGAAAAGGAAAATTAGTAAATTGGGTGAGGAAAAGTAATTATACTCCTTTAAGCAGTTTCAGCTGGTTAGCATGCAACCATTTGTCAGTCAGTTTGTTGTTTTGCATGAGTCTAACCTGATAAACTACTGGACTGTTCTTGTTGACAATGGGATAGGGTCCTTCCCACTTATTGGAGAAGGAATGTTTGAGATCTGCAAATCTGAGAACAATTACCTGATCCTCAACTTGCCAATCCACTTCTTGTGCGAGTTTGACAAACTAAATTTTGGACTGTTGCTGGGCATTGCCTATGCAGTTAGCAGCATACAAATGAGTGTGTATGAGGTCTTGCCTGAGTTTTTCCACCTATTGGTCCACTGAGACGTGGTTTGCAGTGGGGGGTGCAGGTCAAACAACAGGTGTTCAGGTAATCTCATATTTCTACTAGTCATCACCTCAAAGGGTGTCAGATGGGTGGTGGCTGAGGGTGTACACCTAATTCCCATAAGGAGTAATGGCAGTAGGGAATCCCAGTCCTTGCGATTGTCCTCAATGAATCTGGAAAGCATTTGCTTAATCCGCCTGTTGGCTCTCTCTACTTGACCTGAGGATTGTGGATAGTAAGGTATGTGGAACTTCTGACGAACTCCAAGGAGTTCAAGGGCTTCTTTCATCATCTCATCTGTAAACCTGGTTCCTTTGTTTAAGTCTACCTTGAGAGGTAGGCCCCACCTGGAGAAAATCTGTTCCACCAGGATTTTGGCAGTGGTTTTAGCAGTGCATGTCTTAGTGGGGAAAGCTTCAACCCACTTAGAGAAGAGAAAAGTTACCACAAGGGCGTATTTGTTATTTCTGCTGGTATTGTTCAGGAGACCAATAAAATCAATCTGTTAGTATAACATATGCCTAAATGTTAGCTGTGTGCGGTGTACCTGTGAGGGTACCAATTGTGGTGCAGGGTCCTCGTGTAACAATGGGGAAGGGGGAGGATGGGGTAACTCAGTTGGTGCTATCAGTGAGGAAGGTGAAGAGGGGGATTGGGGACATCATCAGTACTCAACACTGAGTGCTGCACATTCAAGCAGACTTGATAGACTGTAAGGCCTGTATCTGCTGGCATCATCGTATGTTCCCTCCATTCCCCCATCCCCTGGGTTACACCTGTAAACGAGCCTCAGCCCAATGTACATCTCCTGGTTATCAATATTTAAATAAATAAAAAGAAAAAAGAAAATTACATTTCTTTTTAAATTTTGACCCCAGATTTTCAAGATACTCATTTTATGATTCACCTTATAAACATGACATGTATCATTTATAGTATATTGGTCAAAATATCATTTCACACCGAAGTGCAAAAACACATCTTGTCTAGGATTTAAAAAAATGGCCTAAGTCACATTTATGAGGTAGCGTGAAAAAATGGCTATTTAGAAAGTTTGGAGTCAAAATATTGAAAATTAGCGAAGTTATGTGTGAACATTGAAATACTGCAATGCTCACTCATAATAAGGGCATTTTATCATATTTGTACACCAAATTTTCAGCATAGTCTTCTTATTATCCCACCTCATGAACCCGGTAGGTAAAAATAATTAAATTCCAGCTGAAATGTCATTCTGCAGCACTGAAATGTCATTATGTGCCACAGGTCTTAAAACATTTTTGTCAAGGTTTGAAAAGTAATAGCTGTCATGTTCATGAGGCGGTATGAAAAAATGACTATGTCAGAAATTTGGGTTCAAAATAATTAAAATGACCAAAGTTACAAGTGAGCATAGAAAGATTTTAATAGACGCTCATAAATTTTTCATTTTTACATATTGTAACCCTTTTCAACATAGCCTTCTTATGACCTCACCTCATGAACAAGTGTAGTGAAAAGGTGATTTTGCCAACTGATCACAAAATCACCTTTTAGGCCTGATATACATAATTCTACCATTACTAGTCATGCGATTGTGTCCCAAAAAAGGCTGTGTTGAAAATGTGGGGTCAAAATATGCAACAATGACAAATTTATGCATCAAAGATTCAAACCCCATTGAAACACATTGAACCGCACTTACCTTTGTTTCTCATATTGCAGTCGATGTTTCCTGCAGGTATGCTATGGGACATGTTCAAGTGAGCAAGGGTGTGTGGGGGATGTGGGGTGATGAGTGGTGAGTGGGAGGGAGGTAGGGGTGGCTGGTCAGATCAGTGAGGGACCATTCTCTTTTTTACAGGTGTAAAAAAAATCAACATAGGATGGTTTTTGTTATTTCAGCCGAGCTTCTGACATTGGGGATTGGACACCCCAGAGTCAGGCTACACTTTGTGGAAAAGGAAGGGTGACCCAGAGAGGAAGGGGATCCAGAGAAGTGCTACTGGGGGTTGGCACCCTGGTCCATCTATAGAATAAAAAAATAAACATTGGGAAAGGTGGACAACCTGGAGGGGAGGGTGAGAATGAAGCAGTACTGGGGGAAGGCACACCAGTCTGTTTAATAAAAAAATTAATAACATAGCTAAGCTTGCTAGCTGACAAGAGAGATAGATAGATAGATAGATAGATAGATAGATAGATAGATAGACAGACAGACAGACAGACAGACAGACAGATAGACAAAGAAATAGACCGATCAAGAAAGAGACAGAGACAGGCAGAACAGGGGATCAACATCTCACTGCTGTAACTGCACCCCCTCCCTCCTGAAGCATGTCTCCATCCATGGCTGCAGATGTGAAGAAAGTCCCTCTGTTTTCATTCAGAGAATGTGGATGAATAGCTCCTCTCATTAAGCTGGGCACCCTGGATTTTGGGGTAGTCAGAAAAGGTATTTCTGGCAACTATTTTGTAAAAAAATTATACAATGGCAAGAAAGAATCTTGGTTTCTGATTGGTCAGTTGGCTGTCACAGCAGGGATGTTATCCTGGCATAAAATCCCTGCTGATTGTTTGCTGCATTCTGATGATGAGCTATTTATCTTAAGGAACAAAAATATTTTTACACACTAACAAAAACATTCTTTAAAATTATTTTTTTTATTATAAAAAAACAAGTCATTGTATAATAGGAATAATGGCTTCCAGGGTGGGTGTTATGCTGGGATAACATCCCTTCTCGGGTGTTGGATGCCCTGGGCCGGTGACCTCTGCCCAATCACCCGAAGTGGGATGTTATCCCAGCATAACACCCTCCCTGTAAGGCATTATTCCTTTAGAAGAATCTAGCTGAATGGGTCCTGTTTGGCAAGGTTCAGGAGTTTGTTTTTAAAAAGAGAAAAGTTTTATGTATTTTCAGTGGTTGTGAGCTTAAAAGGAGGAAAAATATTGGTGGCCTATACAATTGGTATTTTTTTTTTTAGCTGGAGCGGTAACTCATGTAAATAAGCAATTATGAAAGTTTTTTTCTACTGGTCGAACTTAAACATTAACTCAGAAATTGTTATAACTCTAAAACAGTATATTTTTTTCTTTTTATCAAACCTTCAAAAAGCACATCCTTGGCCCAGGCTCCTTCAAACCTGAACATTTCATGGAAAAATTGCACACCATCTAGGCTGTAGGTGAGATCAAAAACTGCAATGTTAAGTATAGTTTTCTTTTTTTTCATTGTTGGCACTCTGTGTCTTGAAAACCATACAAGATGCTGTTACAAAACTTTTCACACCTTGGGACTCTGACAGCCTGACCACGCATGCCAAATTTTGTGCTACTTCATCAAACAATGCCAAAGTTATTAAGGTGCACAAATTGGAGTTTAACATTGAATAGCCAACTCAACCCTAACTATAGGGGCACTACTGCACCCCTATAATGATTAATGCATTGGGAAGAAAAGCAACTGGAGGGGAACAACGTCCTCTTGCATTCCATACACAAAGAACAGAACTGTGGTCACTCATTGACTCCAACAGAACAGAAGTACTCTTTATTCTGTCAAGGCGAGATAGAAGAACCCAATCAGTGAGTGACCATTACCTATACATTATACAATGGGTTCTACAATGTAAGCTTTCTGATTGGTCGGGTGACACTTTATGCCATGGGGTAATTTTTGAATAACCACCACATAAAGTGCCAGCCAACTTCACGTTAGTAAAATCATTCCATATAGAACTCTAAGCTTTGCAATACAACTCGCAAAGCTGACATTTCTTTCTCCCGCTAAATGCCCCATTTCACAAAATCAAAAGCCTTGGTAAAAATGATATAAAGTATCTGATGTAACCTGCAGTTTTAAGTGGGAGACAACTAAGATTGAATAGCGATATTTTCAGTTTATATGAAGCTCAACTCACTCACCTAGCTGCCAGCTGACATCAGGGGCATGAGAAGGCCTCTGCCCAATACCAACGAACTATTTTGCATAGGGGGAAGGACATGCTATTAAAATCATCATAGGACCAATGGAAAAAAGATTTCCCTTCACTTTTTTTGTGTTACTCACATATTTTTGAATTGTATAAACGGAATAATCACTGATCGGGTGTGGGCAGGGCAAAGATTTACCCATGGCTGTTCTATTCTTTTATTCTACAACAACAGCTTAGAACAGCTACAGTAGTTCAACTCTTGCACCATCTCCACCTGTGGAATGGTGCCCAGGAACTTACAATGTTTTTTTAAATGAAAAATCTCTCTCTGTGCTAGTCTCGCAATGACAGCCTTCCCCTAACAGATCTTTGTTTTCTGCTGAAGAGTGTGGTCACCCTGTATGCACTCCTACTAGTCAACTGATAAGTGACAAATTTTAACTTATTTGTTACTGTATTTATTTTATTTAATTGCATTCACGTCTCTCTCATTTCTGTGTTTTGGTGGCATTTTTTGCTAAAATAACTATTTTTTCGGTTCCCGCCCAGTTCCCTAGAACTGAGAAAATAATTACATTTTATTCTGTTCACAAAGACTGTGCCAGATTTTAGTACTAAAAATAAAAAAAAATACTCTGGCTTTTTTTACTTGCTTCCTGGTTAAAAAATCTTGCACTTTTTTCCTGTTTTACCTAGACATCAATTGAACCCCCTCCTCAACTAAACCAGCATTTGTACAGATATACATTCACAGGATCTTGTAGAACAATTAAAGTCATTCTGAGATATTATAAAATGATCTTTAACATAAATTAGTACCCCATGTTTTCCTACTGTTTCTCTCCTAAAACTTTTTGTACATACACATTCAGAGCAATTTTACTATCACTAATTTTATAAGTTAACCGCATCTCAGATAATGTTGTTATATAAAAGTTACGTTCTTTAAACCGTAACTGAAGTTCACAAGCTTGGGCACCAAACTACCAATATTTAAATGAACCTTAGTATTCAAGATTGCTCAGAATCTGTTAAATGGAATCGGCTTCATCATATTTAGAGCTTTTTTGGAGTTTAGAATTTCAGTATTCATGGCCAAAAATCTAAATTCTACAAAATCCTGGTCAGACAGGGCCAGCTCTTTGGCGCAAAGGTAGGATTTCTGCCTGGGTTGCCAGAGACCCGGGTTTGAATCCAGACTTGGGCTGTTGGAGGGCTGGCGGGGGGATGGGTGGGAAAGGATTGAGTATCCCATGGACTGCTCTCCTCCTCCAGGGGAGCGGGGTGATTGAGTGTCTGGCACAAAAAGTGTGGACCCCTGGTGGAGGCTGGGGGATCCAATGTGACTGGCACGTTATACGTGGGGAGGCAGGATGGACATCAGGTTCATCCCACTGATGTTAGTGCATGTCCTGCCTCCTGAGGGGATTAGCATCTACAACAATTCTGCCTGTTCCAGGTATGATGCCACCTCCTGGTACTGCGGCCCCCCCAAGTACCCGACCCTGACCGAGACCGTGTTCCACTAGATGGTCCACCACCACAGCCCACCCAGGGGGGTAAGCTTAGGGAACTCTGCTGGTTGCAGTGATGTGGCCGGTAACCTGGACCTTTCTCTATGGGGTGGGGTTGTCTCAGTGGCCCCGCCTTGGGGTGTAAGCCGAGGTGAATTGGGGATTGGTTGGGGGGCCAGTTGGTCTGGGAGGTAAGGGCTGATAATATCTGATAGGCTGAACCAAAAAAAAAAAATCCTGGTCGGATGCAGATCTCACATATGATTCTTATTACATAACCAGATGATAGTGATATTCCCACACACACACACTTATTACTAGCAAAAAGGAGCCCTTCCATGGCCCAGAACCCCTCTCTATCCTTTTATCACTTCCCTTGCCTATAATGTACCACTACTGTGCTGCTGCTATTGCTGGGGTACTCTGTCTGCTGTGCTGGATCAGGTGAGATGGGGGAGGCAGTTACTGTCCCGTCACTGCAGTTTTCATGATTTCTTCTCAGTCCCTCATCTAAAAACATTGTCCCCTCCCCAGCAAGCCTACAAGATTCCCACTCCTGTAACCTAGTCCCCAGGTCCCCTAGTCTGACTCCTCCAAGCTCCAGTCTGGAGGGTAATATCCATTTCTAGGCCTCCCTGAGTAGGATCCAGTCCCTGATCCACCACTACAGTTGATTAGTGACATTAGTGCCTGCCTGCTATGATCTGTCTTCTTCCCTCCATTGTACACAACATTACCAACCCAGAATCCCCAGGTTCTCTGTCAGTGACCTGAAGTGGCAATTATACATGTGGCAGGTGTTTGCAATGTGGGAGCACAATTAGGAAAACTGAATATGAGCACTCATACACTAATGTGAAATTTGTAATCAAGCAACACACAACTTGTACTATGGATCTCAGATAACCTACCTGCTACAGTGCCCATGTGATAAGCTATATGTGGGGAAGACCAAGAGTGAATTAAAAGTCTGAATTGAAGAACACAATTTCAGTTCAATTCAATTTTTATTTTACCAGGAAAGACACCATTGAAAAAACTCATTTGCAAGGTGGTCCTGGGAGGACTCAAGCAAAAAAGAATAAAAGATAATGAGCAACACAATTACTAAAAACAGAGGAAATGTACTTTACAAATGATGACAATACATAGACCACAAAAAGGAGTAAGTACGAGGAACGTGGTTCTACAATGCCAAAATGGAAACAAACAGCTACAAAAGGCAGAGCACACACAACCAAACATAACAAGGGCACTGGTCTAAATAAAAAAATAATTTATTCAAATAAAACACATAGCAGAGGCAAAGGATAGCCTGACGCATCTTGGATGCCCATACATCCTTTCTCAAAGGCTAAAGAAACATTAAATTGTGATTGTTAAATACATACATCTCAAAAAATTTCATAATGACATCATAGACAATCAAGGCATACCATAAGTAAATACAAAATTGGTTTAAACCATCTATAACAAACATATTAATGACACACATTCAAACAAACCTCTATGTAAGTAAAACATTTCTAAAATAATATGTAAAAATACATTTATCAATGCTAGTCAGTATTAGAACCACATGTACAATCATAAGGTGCAAGAATAAGGCGAAAAAGGGGGATAGGAAGATAGCGGGTGGAAGGGGAGGGAGGGAGGGATGGGAAGGAAGAAACATGAAAAACAACAAAGGGGTGTAGATGGAATGAAATCTATGTATTTAACAACCACAATTTAATGTTTCTATATCCTTTGAGAAAGGATGTATGGGCATCCAAATCGTGTCAGGCTATCCTTTGCCTCTGCTATGTTTTTTATTTAAATAAATTATTTTTTATTTAGACCAGTGTCCCCGTTATGTTTGGTTGTGTGTGCTCTGCCTTTTGTAGCTGTTTAATGACAATACATATTGTACATTGAGTATACCTTAACAAACAGCATCTAAGATCATCTTACAATAACAGGTATATTGGGGTAGGACACTAGAGTTCATTAGGGGACAGGGCATTGGTAGGGGGAAGGGGGGCTCTAGCATGAAATGGAAAGAAGAGAAGGGCCATAAAGAGGATAGGGAAGAGGAGGAAAGGGAAGAACAAAATGATTGAGGATAGAGGTTAGAACTATAGGGAAGGGGCAACTATGGGGAGACAAGTTGGGCAAGTGTTAAGAAGTAAGTACAATATAGTTATCTCATGAAAGCCAAACAGGTTAAGAATAGCAGTGACAGCTTTCCTTCAGAGAGTGTCTTAGGAGCAATTTGAAGGAGAACATCCCAACCAATTGCATCAATTTTAGAGAAATTTGGAGGATGTTCCATAGTCTAGGTAAAGCATGGCTTAGGGACAATGCACCATAGCGGGATCATATCCTGGGGACGTCAAGCATGATGTATCCATATCTTCTGAGTGAGTACGCACAGGGGGTACATTTGAAAAGGACAAAGATGTAAGAGGGGAGTTTCTTGGTGATGGCTCTATAAGCCCAGAGGAAGGCATTTTGCCACCTCTTAGTGGCAAGCAAAGTCCAAACTATTTGTGTATATAGGGAGCTGTGATGGGTGTTAAATGGGGCACTGGTGACAAATCTTAGCACTGTATGATACAGTGTATCCAACTTTGCTAAGGCTGATTTGGAATTACGGCTATAAAGAAAGTCTGCATAGTCGATAAGGGGGGCAAAAGTTGTCTGACCCAGTCTTAGTTTTGCCTCGTGAAGAAGCAGGTGCTTAATACAGAAGACGAGTCCTAGCCTTTGTCTTAAATTTGTGAGAGTTCATCAATATGTGTTATGAATCAGAGCTTGCAATCAAACCAAAGCTCTAAGTATTTAAATTTGTCCACGGTTTCGAGAGGTTCCCCTAGGATGGTCATAATCTGTAGCTTGGTATTTGAGGAGCTGGTGGTTGCTGCTTTTGTTCGTGGGGCGAGAAGTATGACTTTGGTCTTCTTGGCATTAAGCAATAGTTTCAAGTGAATCAGATTTTGCTGTAAGAGACTGAATTCCTGCTACAACTCTAGGCATGCAGGCTCAAGGGTAGGCCAAGCAACCTACAATACAGTGTCTGCAAACAGATGAACACTTGCTGTACTAATTTTGTGGCCAATGTCATTAATATAAATAGCCAATAATAGGGGCCCCAAGATAGATCTCTGAGGAACCCCTCTCTGCAGAGTTTTCAGGGGGAAGAGGTCACCCTGGGCTTTGACCTGCTGTTGTCTACCTATAAGGTAGCAGGAATACCATTTCAAGGCATTGTCATCTAGTCCAAGGATATGCAGCATAAGCAGAAGTAAATCATGGTCTACAGTATCAAATGCCTTGCTTAGGTCAAGGCAAGGAAAAGTGCACAGATGTGGTTCTTAGCATCAAGGGTGATTTGCCAATCACTTGTGACCTTGGCCAGGGCAGATACAGTACTATGTTTGAGCCTAAAGCCAGACTGTAGTGGATTGAGCATATTAGAGGATTCCAGGTGTTTTCTCAGTTTAGAATTAACTAGTTTTTTGAACATTTTTGGCAAGATAGGTAACAGTGAAATTGGTCAGTAATTGTTAAGGTCGCTTGGATCGCCAGATTTAAAAAGTGGGATAATGTGAGCTATATTTCACATGAAAGAAAGAGACCCTTGAGAAAGGGACAGGTTGAAGAGGTGGGTGATGGGTGGTGCCAGTAGATGGTAGCCTAATTCTAGGAAGAAGGGTTCGAGTTGATCAGCTCCTACGCTTTTTGGAAGCACGGTGTCAGATCAACACTGCCACAACAACACAAGCACAGCGATGACTGAAATCCCAACCACAACAACACTGCCCCACCGCAGCAGCTGACACGCTCCCACAGCATCAGTAGGTGTGCCAGCGGTGACTACAAAGGTGACCGCCACACCTGCAGACCCATTTCTCGAAAGCAACAGGGGACATGTTGGCCAGTTTTGTGGACAGTGTCAAGGGGCACAAGCTACTGGTGGTGGCTGGCTACACCTACCAGTCGGAGAGGACCTGTGGCGAGCCCACATACTAGAAATGCTGCAAATACACAGTGACCAGATGCAAAGGCCATGCACTCACCATAGCAGGGGGGCACTCCATCACTGTCGGGCACACACAACCATGTGCCCAACACCACTGCGGTTGGTGTTCACTGGGTGAAAGCCGCAGTCAAGCAGAGGGCAAAGGACAAAGACGAGAGCAGCCAACAAATCATTGTGGCATGCTTCTCAGGATCAGTGAGGCTGTGGGGAGCAGCCTACCACAGGTACCACTATGGAAGAGGGCAGCACAGCAGGTCAGGAGGAGCATTAGGAGGGTGCCAGTGGACCCACACACCTTTGTCAGATCTCACCATCCCGGAGGATTATCACAAGACATAAGGAGGTGAGCCATTCCTGCTATATGACTCTGGGCAGGATGCAGGGGTCAGCACTTAATACAGGTTTCTGCTGTTCAGTACTAGCAGGAACCTAGAGTTTCTAGCCTACAGCCCATCCTGGCTAGGGGACAGCACCTTTAAATGCTGTCCCAGGCTCTTCCAACAATTGTACACCCTGCATTGGGTGGACGGGTCTACTGTACTGCCCACCGTGTACATCCTCATGATGAAGAGGACAGTGGCAGTGTACACAGCAGTCTTCACAAAGGTGTCCCAGCTGTGCCCTGTAAGCGGCCCCACCACATGTTACTAGACTTTGAGATGGCTACCCACAGGGCAATGCGATATGTGCTCCCTCAGATGGATGTGCATGGGTGCTTCTTTCCCCTGTGCCAATGTGTGTGGCAGCAGATGCAGCAGCTTGCGGAGCTTGCACACCAGTACAGCACAAATGATGTGTGCACCATGCATCTCTGCATGCTGCCTGCCCTAGCTTTTGTGCCCCGGAGGAAGTATGCACAACATATGAGGAGCTCCATAGCTGGGACTACTTTAGGGAGCATGAGAAGGCAGTCGCCCCCATTCTCGATTATTTTGAGGATACCTGGCTAGGCAGGCCTGTCCACAATGGGCACTGCCGCAAGCCACTGTTCCCCATCCCTGTATGGAATGGCCGTGCCTCCATCAGGGAGGGGATGCCGTGCACTAACATGCCATTGAGGGCTGGCACTGGGCGTTTAATGCCCTGCTGGGTGTGGCACACCCCACCATGTGGCAGTTCCTTGACATCCTGCAGGGGGAACAGGGGCTGACGTAGGTGAAGCTGCAGCAGGTCGTGTTGAGCCAGGTCATGGGGCATTCCCGTCAGTGGTGGAGAGAGAGAGACTGCCAGGAGGATCACCGACCTGGTCACCCAATACAGTACCCATAGCTGCAGGGACTACCTGATGGGGCTGGCATTAAACTTCAGCCTTCAGGTGTGAGTCCCAGGGTGCATGTGGGGGGGGGCACACTGTCACTGACTCCTTGCCTGTGTCACCCCCTGCAGCCACTGTACTCTGTGCAGCGGTCCCTTGCCCAGCACTGTTGTCCCATGGGAGCTGAGTGTGCTAGGTGGTCCACTTAGTTCCGCTTTGTAGTTGCTGCTACTGCTGCCAAGCCATGCGTGTTGTCCAGTCCTGTGTCCAGCTGGGTTAGGGGCATCCCCTGTGTGTGTTTGTCTGTATCCCTGCTGCTGAATCTGGTGCATCTCTGCTGTGCTTACCGGTGACCCCCAAACACATCCCAGCATGTCAATATGCTGGCCGTTGGGTCATCCATGGCTGGGGGTGTGTGCGTCATCGGGTCCTTACCTTTGGTGTCTGACGGTGGTGGTGCTGTGGTGTTCAGTGGCCGTTCACAGCTCTGTACATCGGGGAGACTGTTGTGGCTGCTGCATCGATTTGCCGGCCATCGGTATGCATTGCATTGGGGTCATTTGAGGCAGTTTCCTGGTGTCACTGTGGGGGATGTCAAGCACTTCGGTGTCAATCACCTGTGGTGCTTCTGCGCTTTTTTGGTGTCCCGGATGATTAGGAGAACTTCAACCTGTTTGAGGGTAATAGGGCTAAAACTAAATTTGGTTGCACAATGGGAGGCGTTAGTGGGGGAGTATAGTGGGTCGTTAATGCCAGGCTGGGGGATCAACTTATTTGCAGGGGAGTTGTCAAAGGTGAGCCCGGCAGTGGAAGAGTGATTATTTAGCTGTTCTAATATGCCTTGTTTGCTTGTGAAAGTGCTATCCCCTATAGAAATTTAGTAGGTAAGGACGATGAGGTGCTATGCCTTTCTATTTCCCTTAGAATTTGGCAGCATTGTATTTGGAGGAGTCCAGTGCTGTTTGAAAATATTTTGCCTTTTCAGCCCTTATTAGTTCAGCACAATAGTTCCTAGAAGTTCTAAAGACCACCCAATCAGTTACTAGTTTGGTTTTTCGTGCTTTCTTCTAGGGATGGGCAAAAGTGCAGTTTTCCGCCCCATGGAACTTCCACAGAAATCAGTGAACTTTCACAGAATTTTACAAATTTCTACCCGTGGCGGAGCAGAAAACTTCCATGACAGTTATGAGTTAAATTTCACCCAGTATCAAGCCCTGGGGGTGGCGGAAAACCACACTTTCACCCATCCCTAGTGGCTAGTGGCCCCTTCCCCTACCTGCCCCACAAGTATATAACCTATCCCTGGTGGCTAGCGGCCCCTCCCCCAACTGGATCACCTGCCCATGGCCTGGCCTAAAAAAAATACACAGCCCTGCCGGGTTGCAATCCCTTCCCCACCCCATCCTTGCCCAATGAAAAATGCCCTGGTGGCTAGTGGTCCTTCCCCTCCACCTCACCTGGCCAAACTAAAATTGTCCACCATTTAGTATCACCCCCCATCCCCATCTCTGTCCGACCTATACTTAAAAAAAAAAATTCCCTAGTGGTCTAGTGGTTTCCCACACCCCTCCCCATCCCTGATCCCCAGCTCCAATATTTTGCTGGTGGTCTAGTGCCCCCACCTCCACCACCCCAACAGGTGTCCCACCACCCCACTCCCACCCCCAATCATGAACCCAGCAGTAGGACTGGCATAGTTCTCTTTCACGATGCTGTTCGACACCTGAGCTGTCAATGAATGAGCACACATGCTACGGTGAACACACTCATTCATTGGCAGCTCAGTGGGTGGGCGGCTGTGGTGGAGAGAGGAGGGCTAGCTGGTCTGCCCGTTGGAGTTTGGATGGGTGGAGCAGGGTGGTGGGACACCTGCTGGGGTGGGGCACTAGACCACCATGGAAATAATGGGACTGGTGATCGGGATGGAAAGGGTGTGGGAAACCACTAGACCACCAGGGAATTTTTGTAAAAAAGTATGGGCCGATGGAGACTCGCATGGGGGTGTTACTAAATAGTGGACAATTTTAGTTTGGGCAGGTGAGGTGGAGGGAGGGACCACTAGCCTCCAGGGCTTTTGTCATTGGGCAGGTATGGGGTGAGGGAGGGATCGCAAACCCGGGGCCGGGTATTTTTTTTTTAGTGAGGCCACGGATGCGTGATCCAATGGGGAGGAACCGCCAGCCACCAGGGATATTTAATGTGGCTTTTGGGCAACTTGAGCAACTGGGTTGGGCAGCGACCATCGGTGGATCTCTCAGAAGTTCAGAAATCAATTTCCGAACTTCCGGAGAAGCAAAAGTCAGACTATTGCTTGAATTCTGCCTGTGGAAATTTTATTTCGCACATGCCTACCTTCTTCCATGAAGTGTCTCTGCTAAGCAAGGCTGATTTTAGTGCACTGGTAAACCAGGGACAAGATCTTTTTCTTGTTCTAATTTTTACAAGAGGAGCATGTGAGTCAATTACCTTCAGGACAAGGTTCTGAAATAGACTGTAGGCCTCAGAAACTGAAGATGCAAGATAAAAGTCTTGCCATCTAATCCTGCTTAGGTCAGCCAAGAAATCAGTGCTGTTAATGTTATGATGACTTATTTTGTAGATGAAGCTGGAAGTGGAAAAGGGTTTGGGTATACATCTTACACATGCAATGGACCTGTGATCACTAAAGTCATGGAAAACCCAGTATGTGAAATTTTGTGGGGTTTATTGATGAGGATTAGATCTAGGAGGGTGCTGTGCACAAGGTTTTTGGTATTTGGGCAGGTAACATCAGAAGTAAGCTGCCTCAGACCATAGTTATCGCATAGGTCTTTTAAAGGTTTGGAACAAGGGAAATTCCAATCAAGGTTAAAATCACCTGTAATGCTAGATTCTGAGTCAGTAGCTTCCACTATTTTGCATAGATGGGGTAGTATCTCAAGGCCCCCTGATGATGGTTTATAACAGCCTGTTATGTACATGGACTCTTCAGAAGATAGGGAGACCTTTAGGGTGAGGCTTTCAAACTCTTTGGGTATAGATGCAGAGCCAAAGACTGAAACCGTAAGCTCATCCAGGATGTATATTGCAACACCTCCCCCCCCCCGGATTGCCTATCTGCCCTGGACACATTGTACAAAAGTGACATAAAGATGAAAGAAAAGAATTCTAGAGTGTATGATGGAACGTTATTAATGATAAAAATCTGTACCTTTCAAAACATTGTTATGCTGTAGTAGCTACGTCATTGTAGCTGTTATGCTGCACTAGTTACGTAGCCACTACAGCATAACAATATGGAACATGCTAGCTCATACGCCTTACACTTCCAGGAAAGGGCCATGGCGAAAAGGTGGTCAGAGGAAAGTGGCACTGAAAGAGAAAAAAAGTAGGACTAATTACTTTTACTGCTTGTGGCGGCATCCTACACTATAAAAAACAATGGATAGTTACTTTTCGGTAACAAGCCATGTTAGTTCATCTCAAGGTTACCAATGGTGACCTAACCTCTTGAGCTGCGCTCTTGAAGTTAATGCGGTTGCCATGGCAACTTCTCGATGAACTAACTAGCTTGTTACTGATAGGTAATTATCCATTATTCTCCATGTTGTTGCAAGACATTTTAAAAGTGCTTGCCACTCAGTGACATTGCTGAGATTTTGGGGACTGGAGCATGTAAAGGAATCCGTAAGGAACATTGACTGGAACAATATCCTCCTGTGAAGGTAGGCATTTTGGACACATACAGCTACATCCACAGATAGTTCAGATATTTCTCGACATTTCATGATATATCTAAACAATTCTCTCTGTTGGCCCATAGTGGTACTACAAGAAGGCAGGAAATTTCTCCAGAGATATCATAGAAATTTCAGGAAATATCTGACCATGTATATGGCTGCCACTGTACAATGGATTGTCTAAATCCAGAAGTGAGTCTGAATGAAGACTGTAACTGGGCCCTCTTCTGGTAAATAAAAATAGAAACTGTGATTATTTGAACTTTGGGTCTATGTAGTCCTATCCTTTGTACCTTAGTTACCATGGGTAACAATTTAATATTTAACTTTGGAAGTGGCTACTGATGGAATTTGTAATGCATATTATTGCTGCAACATTTACTTGATGTAATAGAAAATGTTAAGCCTAGCTGTACTGAGGAATATTATTGAAGTATATTTTTGTACTACTGAAACTAGGTGGCCTTTGCTCCCTTTGGTCCACCTAGGATTTCCTATTATTCCGTTTTAAGCAACATACAGAAAAGAGAGTTTTTACTTACAAACCAAAATACATGGCATAAGATGAGAGAATTTTCTTTTTCAAAAGAATTAAAAAAAAGATTGGGGCTGTAGCCCTGGGAGGAGTCAAATCATTACAGTTTGTTAGGCTCTCTTGGGACACAGTTTGAGCCACCAGCTCCACCTTCCATCGTGCTATCAGGTAACTGGCAGAGGCCTGTGTGGTATGGACTCTGTAGCAGTATGGGTGGGCCCTACCTTTGCGAGATGTCACTAGTTATGTCATCCCTCCCCCCATATTGCAGTATAAGAACTGTGCATGATCAGCAATCTGTCTGCAGCTAGACAGCGATGGAGATGCCTGAGCAGTCCAGAATGTTCCCCTGTTACACAGTTCAGAGATTTTACTTTGACTCATGATACATTTGCTTATACTTGCTTTTGCATTAAAACAGATTTTCAAGAGGGCTGAGAGTACCTCTGGATTTTGTTAGAAGAGAAGGATGTAGCAACCCAGTTTAACAAAGTGTGTTACAATTTGAGGTACATCCGCACCTGTCTTTTACCAGTACTTGAAAATATAATAACAATTCGGGTTATATAAAGGCTACAAATGTTTCTGTTTAAAGGTCCAGATGACCCAAGAGCTGAGCCTATTTATTAAGAAAAATCATAGTTCAAAAAGACAGCCAAGGCATGAGTCAGTTATTACAACTTTAACATTTTGGCAGTTATTTTGCTTGGGTGCAACTAGTGAAAATGCAGTGTTTTTTTGTTGCATATGAAATAGTTTTAACTTTAGAAGTGACACAGGATAGACTGAGCCATTGTAGTGTTTGTAATATAGCCTTTTTTATGAAATGAAGGACGCATAAAAAGAGTTACAGATAGTAATTCAAAGCACAAGGTAAATGAAAATATTTTTAAATACGAACTGTATTCTGAATGGACAGGGTTAGACAACAATTAATAACTGGTTGTGAATTAGGGAAAGGCACTTATCTTAGTGTTTGTGCAGAAGTACTGTGTGCTGGTGAAGTGGAGCACAGTGGTACCAGTCGAAAAAAGTATGTTCAAGTTTATTGTAGGAAAACTCCATTGAGCATGCTCATTCACAAGGAAGTCCTGAACATGTAACATAAATTTGTACAACTACAAAAACATCAATTAGGAGCATAACATCATAGTACAATACACATACAGGGTATACAGAGGTGTTGGATAATAACATCATAGTACAATACACATATGGGGTATACAGAGGTATTGGATAATAACATACAAGTGGAAGAATCAGTAAAGCAAAAAAAACACTTGGCACGAAGCAAACATGTACGGACAGATTAAAGATTTGAATACACAGAGTAATAAAAATATAATTACCTACTGGACACTAGGCTACTTTGTCTGACATTGGATGCTATCCTGGTCCCACTTACCAAGCTGCTCAACTGCTCTCTGTGCCTGAGGCAGTTCCCCAGCACATGGAAAACTGCCATCATCACTCCCATCCTAAAGAGCGGTGATCGAGCGACCCCGGGTAACTATTGACCTATCTCCATCCTCCCCCCACTCTCTAAGGCCCTTGAAAAAGTAGTTGCCAACCAGCTTTACGAATACCTGGCCATGCACAATATCCTGTACCCTGAACAGCATGGCTTTCGTGCAGGTCACAGCACCACAACCGCGATACTTGAATTCTTCAACTTCCTGCACTCTGCTCTTGATGCCAGAAGTCCTGCCGGTGCCGTGTTCATTGACCTCTCCAAGGCCTTTGACACGGTTTGCCATCCTCTCCTGCTTGACTCCCTCAGATGCCTTGGTTTCTCCCCTGGCCCCCTTGCATGGTTCACCAGCTACATCTCTGCCAGAACTCAGTGTAAAAATCAATAGCACCCTATCTGACACACGACCTGTCCACTCTGGGGTTCCCCAGGGCTCCATTTTAGGCCCTCTCCTCTTCAGTCTCTATCTCAACTCCCTTCCCTTGGCCTGCCCAAGTAAGATCCTCCTCTACGTGGATGACGCTGTGCTCTTCGCCACTGACCCCAACACCAACAGACTCCAGGCCACCCTCCAACAAGCTTTTGATAGAGCTGAGCATTGGTTTACATCATGAAGGCTAGTCCTCAACCTAAAAAAAACCAAAGCTATGCTCTTCTCGGATCGCCAAAGCAAAGCCAGTGGTGCCCCTCTCAAGATACTGCCTAGCACACTAAACCCCATTGAGCAAGTTTCCTCCTACAAGTATCTGGGTATTACCTTTGATTCGGCACTCTCCTTCCATTCCCATATCAATGCTGCTTCTGCTGCCACCAATGTCAGGATTGGACTGTTATATCGCCATAGGGACTGCCTACCACAAGAGGCCCTTAGATTGGCAATCACCTCCTCTGTCCTGTCGCTAATTGACTATGGGCTGCCCATATATGCTGCAGCCGACAACACTGCACTTGCAAGAATCCAGCTCTCTATAAACAAGGCCTGCAGGCTAATGCTGGGAGCCCCTAGGCGTACCCATATGTGCCTGCTGTACTCCACCACCAACTTGCTCAACCTTGAAGAAAGACTCCACTTCCAAACCTGCCGTGTGTAAAAAAGACCCTGCTAGGGCTCTCCACCCCCCTGCAGTCTCCACCTCGCTGCAGCATGCCTCCCCCTCAGTCTCCACCCGCAGCACTGTCAAAACCTCCCTTATTGTCCCCAGGATAAAGACCTCTATGGCCCAGAGATCCTTTTGCTATTGTGCTCCCTCCTGGTTCAATTCCCTCCAGCCAATGTAGCTGACTCCACTAAGCTTGGTCCTTTCAAGGTCTCCCTCAGAAGCCATCTGACAAGCACTCGCTGTTGCATCTGCATAATTCCCACCTGCCCCTTATCTTCACCCCTGGTTGGGTCTGCCTCTGTCTACTTTTTGCTGTATATACCTCGGGGTCTCATGCAACATCTGCTGACTAATGTAATAAAATATCTCTTGTTGCTACCTGATGGGTACTCATGTACCTATATTATGACTACCGTGATCTATCTATTACCATGCGTGTACCACCAGTGAATGCCTATAACACTGGTTGCTTTTTTAATCTAAGCTTTATGTACTGTACTGTTTTGTTTGCTGTGCTGTATTGCTCTCTTGACGAGGTGCCTTTGTAAATGAGTCTATGACTCAAAGGTCTGTAAACCGATGATCTAATAATAAATAATAATAAAGTGCCTGGTGTTACAATGAACCTGGAAAGGAAAAGGGGGGTTGGAGGGTAGGTGCGATGGAGGGAGAGACGGCGAGTCAGATTGAGGTGTAACAGTTCAGAAGGATGGGGGCAGAGGAAGAAGGGGACAAGGATGAGGGGGTAAAAGTAGAAAGGGAAAGGAAAGGAAAGTAGGGGAGAAGGGAATGGGAAGGAGGCAGGCTGAGGGAGTATGAGAAAGTGTTGGGATTACTACCTATGGCAGTTGCATATAGCATAAAATTTCTTGCAGTTAAGGCTTTATAGTAATTAATCACGATGACGCTGGTAAGCTTGAGAACCAGTTGAAGGCTATTCCAGGCTGTCGGCAGGGTGTAGGAGATAGCGCTCTTACCATGGGACGTACCTGTCCTAGGCATGTCAAGGTGGATGAACTTGAAGTCGGACTTCCTTAATGAGTAGGTGCAATGTGAGATATGAATAAGGGAGGATATGTATCCTGGGAGCTTGTTCAGCAGGATTGTTAGCGTCCATGTTCTGAGATGAATCAGTCTCCTTGTTGTGAGTGACGTCCAGCTGGCTGCTGAGTATAAGTCACAGTGGTGAGTTCAAAAGGGGGCCTTGGTAACAAAGTGCAGAGCCCAATGGTATAATATATCCAACTTGTGCAGATTGGTAGCCGAGGTGCAGCTGTAGATTATGTTGCCGTAATTGAGAAGTGGTAGGAGCGTGGCCTGCACCAGCCTTAATCATGTGTCCATAGGGAAAAAGGACTTATTTCTGTAAAAGAAACCCAATCTTGCTTTGAAATTGCTGCAGGGATTTTCGATGTGTACATTGAAGGATAATTTATTGTCAAGCCATATACCCATGTATTTAAATTTATCTACCACTTCTAGAGATTCTCCCAGGGTAGTGATAATGGGTGTGTTTAGCATAGTTTGTGCCATTAGTGGAGGGGTGTTAAGAGAGAAGAACATGGCTTTCGGGGTTTTTTTTTTTTGCATTTAGCAGCAGTTTGGAGCTGATGAGGTTCTCCTTGAGTTTACAGAAATCGTCTTGCAGTTCCTCACAGACTTCGGGTAGCATCGGCTTTGAAGTGTGTAAAACTGTGTCATCTGCAAAGAAGTGCAGTTTGGAGTTGATGATATTGTACTTGAGGTTATTGATATAAACAGAAAAGAGAATAGGGCCTAAAATGGATCCCTATGGGACTCCCCTTGAGATGGGCAGGGATTTAGAGAGCAGGCCATCAGCCTTGACGTTCTGGTTTCCACCTGATAAATAGCCGGCGAACCACTGTTCAGTGGATGCAGAGGCACCTAGGTTTTTAAAGCTAAGAAGGACAAGGTTGTGGTCCACAGTATCAAACACCTTACTGAGGTCGAGGAAGATGGTGCAGTTACCAGTTTGGAGTCTTGAGCTGTAATCCAGTCATTAGTTACTTTGGCGAGCGTGGGATTGGTGCTGTGATTTTTCCTAAAGTATGTGTACTTATTTAGACGAGTCTGTTTTGATGTTTTAACAGATACTTAACACAGTGAACCTGAGGAAGTGGCAGTGTTAATCACAGAATCATAGAATCATGTCGCAGAAAAGGACCCATCCGCCCATCGAGTCTGCCCCTGTCCCCCTTTAGTCATATCCCTTGCCACTGATCCTCCCCTTCCCCCCACTGCTAAACACCATATGTCTGTCCCATGTCTTCTTGAATCCCTCCACTGTATCAGCCCCCACCACCTCTTCTGGCAGTCTGTTCCAGCTCTCCACCACCCTCTCTGTAAAGAAACATCCCCTTACATTCCCTCCATATCTTTCACCCTCTAATCTAAGGCTATGCCCTCTTGTTATAGCCCCCTCCTTCCTTTTAAGTAAGCTCCCCTCCTTTACTTTATCGATCCCTTTTATGCATTTAAAAGTTTCAATCATGTCTCCCCCTCCCTCCTGGTCTCCAGTGTGTACAGATCCAACTCCTTACACCTCTGCTTGTATGTTTTCCCCTGCTTACCATGCGCCATTTTGGTTGCCCTTCTCTGATCTTTCTCTATGCCATCTATGGCCTTGCGAGGGTGCAGTCTCCAGAACTGTACCCTGTACTCTAAGTGCGGCCTCACCATGGCTTTGTAGAGAGCCATCAGTACCTCCATCCTTCTGCTAGTGATGCCCATCCCTATGCATGGCAACATTCCATTTGCCTTCCCCACTGCCTTGCTGCATTGGTGTCCTGCCTGGAGGTTGCTGGATATCATGATCCCCAAATCCCTCTCCTGCTCTGTTTTCTTGACCCCCCCCCAGTGTGTATACTGCTCATGGGTTTTTACGTCCCAAGTGCATCACAGTGCACTTTTTGGCATTGAACTTTAGCTGCCAAGTTTCCAACCACCCCTCCAGTCTCTTCGGGTCCTGCCTCATGGCCTCCATCCCCCCGGGTTGTCCATGTAATTGCAGACTTTCATCTCATCCGCAAACAGGCACACCCTTCTTTCCAGCTCTTCTGCTAAATCATTGATGTAAATATTAAAAAGGAGTGGCCCGAGAACTGACCCTTTTGGCACCCAACTCATCACCCCCCTCACTCTGGAGTGCACCCAATTTACTGCCACTCTTTGACTTCTACCCTCCAACCAGCTTTCCACCAACATAGTTACTTTTCTTTCCACCCCTAAGCTATTCAGCTTATTTACTAGCCTTCTGTGAGGGATGGTGTTGAAGGCATTACAGAAGACCAGATAGGCCACGTCCACCGCCCTTCCCTTGTCAATCACCTGCATCACCCAATTGAAGAATTCAATCAGGTTCATCAATCAATCAGGTTGGTCTGGCATGACCCCCCCATTCATGAATCCGTGTTGGTTATCATCCTGCAGGCCACTACCAACCAGGTAGTCAATCACACTTTCCTTTATTAATGCCTCCATCACTTTCCCAGCCACCGAGGTGAGGCTGACTGGGCAATAGTTTTCCCAACCTCCTTACTGCCCCCTTGTGCAACGGCACCACATTTGCCCTCCTCCAGTCCCCTGACACCCACCCCGTATCCAGCGATAAGTTAAAAAGTCTTGTTAGTGGGGCAGCCAGCTCTTCCCTCAGTTCCCTAAGTACCCTCGGGTGCAAGCTGTCTGGCCCCATTGCCTTGTCCAATTTTAACCTGGCTAGTTCCTCTTAAACCCTGTCTATGCTGAATTGGCTCAGATTTTTTTTTGTCCCCCCTTCCCCTACCATTCAGCTCAGGCCCTCTCTCCCCCCCCCTCCTCTGTGAAGATCTCTCCAGGGTCGCAAGCTCTCCAGGGTTGCGAGGGCCACTCGGAAGCCTGCCCTCCCCCAAGCCAAAAGTCAAGCTGTGTACTGACCCAGATCTCCAGGATCATGAGGGTTACCCAGAAGTCTGCCCTCCCCCAAGCTGAAAGTCAAGTTGTGCACTGACCCAGCTCTCCAGGATCGCGAGGGCCACTCAGAAGCCTGCCTTCCCCCAAGCTGAAAGTCAAGTTGTGCACTGACCCAGCTCTCCAGGATCACGAGGGCCACTTGGGAGACTGCCCTTCCCCAAGCCAAAAGTCAAGCTGTGCACTGACCCAGGTACTAGACGGAGCGCTGTTTTTCAAATTGCATTTCAAATCTCCTCAACTGGAGAAGGAGCCGTTGGAACCTTAGCGCCAAAACTTTTAAATTGACTTTAAATATTTCAGACTGCTTGCCTTTAAATTGTATCGGCAGAGCAGTGCAGCTAGTCTATTTTTACTGCCTTAGCTTAAATTTTATGGGGTTTCACTCAACTATTTTAGAGTACTTTAAGGAAATTTTATGCTGTAATTTGCTGGGTATCACTCGCTCCAAAGTGTGTTTTACAGCTGACTCTCTCTGCATATTTAATGCTCATTAATTAATTCAATCAGTTTATTTTACTGCCTTACCTCAACTTCATTTCTCTTAGATTGCTTTAAGATAATTTTTATGTTGTAACTTGCTGGGCCCCACTCGTTCTGGAGTGTGTTTTACAGCTGACCCTCTCTGTATACTTTGTGCCCTTAATTAATTCAATCAGTTTAATTTTTGTTGCTTTACCTCAATTCCTGGGGTTTCATTAAATTATACCCTTTGTGTGTTACTTTTAACTTGCTGTAAAGCTGACTAGCCCTAGGCTGAACACTGACTGTAATTGTGAGCCAAAGCACTGAAATTGTGAGCCAAAGTATTTTCTTTATTCTACAGTTAATGGTTAGGATTTGAGTTTCTTGTGGCCTTTGTGTGGTCCTGCCATGACTACTCTTCCCTCCTCCCCCCATGTAGTCCCACCCCCACCTGCATTTAACTCCTGCTCTCCTCTGTCTCTCTCTGCAGCTCTCCAGGGTTGCGAGGGACACTCGGAAGCCTGCACTCCCCCAAGCTGAAAGTCAAGCTATGCACCGACCCAGGTACTAGACAGAGCATCGTTTTTCAAATTGCATTTCAAATCTCCTCAACTGGAGAGCCCTGCTGATGTTTTGTGTTGGCTGTCCCACCGCCCCCACCACCACCCTTGGTGAACTCCTTATTGTATAGTGCTGATCACTATCATCCTGAGCATATCAGCCTACTTTTCCTTCTGCAGCTTATCATCTCCCACCACTAGAGTGCTCTCTGTCAATCAGACAAACCCTGTTTTTGCTCAACACTGTGCCATTTGTTTTTCCCTAGCTAGACTGAATTTGTTTTAGATCTGCCACTGAAACTGTAACTTATCCCAGCTAGAATTTGCCAAACTAAATAATACTACCAGCTACTGCTTATTTCTATCTCCTATTGTCTGCCCATGTCCTAGTTTCCCTCCCCTCCCATACTCGTATCTCTCTTGTTTTCTGTTCTGCAACTCCTGCTCCCCCCCCCAGCTAAGCCCTCACTTAACTCCTCTTTGGCCAGTAATCCTCTCAGTCTCTCCCTGCCCCCCTGCTGATGGTCTGCCACCAGCTGCTCTCTCAGCCTCCAATTTCCTACTTACACAAATCCCGATGTTTTTCTCTTTCCTTTTCTTCAGCCTTTGTCCCATATATTATCCCATTAATTCCTGCTGATCACTAACAACAATGCATGGAACCAGTCTGAATGCTGGTCTGCTTCCCCTGGTGTTAGTGCCCACTGATATCTGTGCCTCAATACTTGCTGTTGACCAGCAGAACCTGGGCTCTTTCTCTGCCCAAACTTACCCTAACCCCCTAAATGCAGAAGCCAGGCACAAATCCACTCTTGTAAACTCATCTGTGCTGGCTCTACAGTAAAATTACGAAAGGTGCCTGCTTGGTCTTTTTGTTCACTCCCTCACCGTCCAACCCCTCAAATGGCTCTTTCGCTTCTATCCTATTCTATTGCTACTGCTTCTCCTCTCTGGAGACATAGAAATAAACTCAGAACCCATCAACACCCACACTGACCACTCAAACAACACCTGGGCAAAGCATATTGGCCTCAAAGTTGCACATATGAATATCGGCGGCCTCCCACCTAAATTCCATGAGCTTGAGGCATGGGTATCTCTGTATAAGCTGCAGGTCTTAGGTCTCTTTGAGACCAGGCTGAAAGAGTGGTGGGAGCGTGGCACTGTACATACAAGATCATATATTACAGCCACCATCATTAGCTGTTCGCCCCCCAACTCCCCAAGTGAGTGGCTTATCACTGAAATTACACAAAGCGCATCTAAGAAACTTCACCTAGGCTGCTGCTACAACCCACCCGTGGGTGGAATCCCAGGTTTGACAAACTTCTTAGATGGCATCGGAAGCATCATGCCCCCCTCGTGACACTTTTATCCTTGGTGACTTCAACCGTAACTGGTTTGATGCCAAGACACCAGATTATGCAAACCTGCTAAAAGTACACAACCTTGATCAAGTTATCTCTGCCCCTACTAGACATAATGCTTGCTAACTAAATCACTCCCTTATTGACTGGATTGCTACTAACAGGGTGGATCTGATCCTCCAGAATGGCACCATGCCCGACTCTATCAGCGACCATACACCCACCTACATTATACTGGCCACTAAAACAACCCATCCTCCCCACAAACTCCTGAACTTCAGAAGGTTTGATGGACAGGATCCTGTGCTAGTCTGCAGGGAGGCAAGAGCAATAAATTGGTCTGCCATCTACAAGCTCAGTAATATCTCCTCAGCAGTCACCTTCCTCACCTCCGCCCTCCTTCAACTTCAGGACGCTCACTACCCATGCACCACCAGAAGGGCAAGAGGGGGTTGCACTTGCTGGATATAGAGAGAATTATTGTCCCTCATGAAAGACAGGGATTGTAAGTGGAAGGCTTACAAGGCATCCTCCTCCACCCAACTCAGGAATGAATACAGACAACTGCGAAACTCATGCAAGCAAACTGCGAAAGTGCTCAAGCGCTCAAACGCTCAAGCGCAAATTCTACCTCACCCGGCAAAGCGTTAACCTTGGTAACCTGTGGAACTTCTGGGCTTCCATCATGTCCCTACTACATCCCATGACCAGCAAACAAATAGAGCAGTTCTCTACCCCCTCTGGTCTAATCTCAGATCCTACGGATATTACAAACACTTTCAACATGCAATTCACCAACTTATCCCCCTAACTCAGCAAACTTCTCCCCTCACCTTCCCCTGTCCAAAACCACCCTTTATATAGCTCACCCCATCTCCCTAACCAGATACCACCTTTCTATTTCAGGGCACTTGGACCTGCTGTCACCCTCAAACTCCTGAAGTCTTTCCCAGCCAAAAGTAGTCCTGGCAGTGATCGTCTTTACCCTGCTTTTCTAAAAATAGTTACCCCTGCCATTGTCAAATCCCTAACATATATCTTTAACCTAGCCCTTTCATCATCCTCTGTGCCCAACTCCTGGAATCATGCGCACATTGTTCCGATTTACAAAGCTAGGGATCCTCTCCCCCCAGAAAATTACAGGCCTATCTCTCTCTCCTCCCCCATCTAAGTAAACTATTGGAGAAAGTTGTCCACTCCCAACTGACAGAACATCTTGAGAAATACAACCTTCTTTGCCCACTTCAACATGGCTTTCACAAATTTCACAGCACCACTTCGGCACTGGCTCTATTCTCTGACCATGTCCTAAGACAAATGGATAAGGGCAATGCCCCAGGGCACTGTTTTCATAGATCTATGTAAGGCATTTGACCTGGTTGACCATCAACTTCTCCACTCCACCCTGTTATGGTTTGGATGCTCCCCTGAAACTGCTGCTTGGTTTCACAGCTATCTTTCTCACAGAACACAGTCCATCATTATTGGCAAAGCTACCTCCGCTGCCCTACCCGTACACACTGGAGTCCCCCAGGGCTCAGTACTCAGCCCATCACTTTTCTCCTTATTCATAAATCCTCTTCCCATGGACAGCCTTGACTGTAAGGCACACCTCTAAGTGGATGATTTAGTCCTATATCACAGCGCAGAATCACTTGACTCCCTCTCCTCTGCCCTCACTCGCAACTGTGTCTCGGCCCACCGATGGTTTCTCTCCAATAAACTCATTGTCATTGAGAAGAGGACCAAATCAATGCTCTTTGGCTCAAAACCTTTCCTTGACAAAATCACCAAAACAAATTCCTCTCTCCAGGTGCTCACTCCAGCAGGCCCTCCACTAGAAAATGTCCCCTTTTTAAAAACCTTGGTATTACACTTGAGCCCTACCTCACTACAGTCCCACCTTAAGAATGTAACCACCTGTAACTGTGCAAGAAAATAATTCAACATATATCTCCTGCCTTATCCCCCGCCTCCTCTCCTCTTCCCCTCCCCACTTCCCCCCCCCTTTGACTTACAACCTCCTACACCACCTTTCCCTCTACTCCTGTCCCACACCACCTCTAGCTACTTTGACAACGCTAATCTGGCTGCTTACCTTTTCCCCATCATCCCCAAAGCTTAACATGGACCTATTATTGACATGTCTCACTATTTCCAGTGTATCCCTACCCTGCAACAACTTGATGTAATGTAATTTACTCTACTTTTAAGATGTACCTGAAACTAACAAGTCTTGTACCTCATGTGCCATTTTAATGATGTTCATGATGCCTACCATGTTTTTCTTTTTTCACTGTTACCTTAATTTGTACTTATTGTATTGTATTGTATTGTATTTGTATTGCTCTGTTTTGTCCCTGACTTGGAACCTTTGAAAATGAGTCTTTGACTCAAAGGTATTAATCCCAATCGAAATAAATAAATAATAATAAAAAAAAACGATCTGTGAGCATGTTAATACCATAAGGAGACTCCACCAAAAGCTAAGTGCTGTCTGCCACCTTAAACACCTTCTATCTGCTGAAGCACACCTTGCCATTGCTCAGGACAACCTGCTACCCCTCCTTGACTACTGTTCTGCAGTCTACTCCCTTGTTTCCTCATCCCTTCGCTCACAATTATGTATGACCTACAACTCCATCTGTCGTTTCGCCCTTCAAGCTCCCTATTCTACCCACCACTGCTCTCTCTACCAGGTTCTTGGATGGCTCCCACTTCAAGGCCGCTTTGATTATGCCACTGGCTCCCTGGTGGATAACTCACTCAGAAACCACCATCTATCCCCTTATTCACCCCTACTGACCAGCAGGGAACTCTCATGGACCCTCAGAGCATCATCAGTCCCTCCGCTGGGCATCCCTCATGTCTCCACCAGTATGGGTAGCAAAGCTTTCTCCATTTCCATACCCTCCCTGTGGAACAGACTCCCTCTCAGCATACGCTCATCCACTTCCCATCTATCCTTCAAAGAGCAACTAAAGTGCTGCTTGCTGAAGGAATCCACCTGCCACTGCTAGGATCTGAATTGCACTGTGGCTTCTGTTGTATATATTGATGTAAATACTACTCCTATCATTAATGTGCTCTTGCTGTAATAACTGTTTTTGTAAATATGACTACCACTGTTAAGATGCTTGTATCCTCACACTGTAAATAGGGCTGTATTTCTGTGAACAAAATGCTAGCACTGCACTTCAGCTGCTTCTTTCTAACAAGTTCATGACTGCTGACCATTAGCCATATGTGCTCTGTACTGTCCATTATTTACATGTACCAAGTTATTCTCTCTGCTGCTGTGCCATGTGTGTGGCCCAGGTCATGACTGAAAATGGTCTTTGGATTAGTGCACTTACCAGGTTATCAAAGACATAAATAAATAAATAAGATGGTGCAAAAGTATCTTTTTAGTAATTCAGCCTTCTCAAAGTCCCCCCCCCAGTTGTAACCCTCCCTTCCCCCTCAGCCGCACTATCCCTACCTTGCCTTCCTTCTTTCTCCTACATACCGAAAAAAGTTTTGCCCCTCCTTTTTGCCTATTTAGCTATCTTCTCCTCAGTGTCAGCTTTAGCCCTCCTTATCTTTTGCCCTGTTAACTGCCTCTTTTCTCTATAAGCCTCCCTGTCCTCTGCCTGTTGTGTCTTTTTACATTTCCTGAAAGTCCCCTCTCCTTACCCTGACTGCTTCTGCCACGTCCCTTGTAAACCAGAGTGGCATCCTCCATTTCATTTTCTTTCTCACCTTCTTTATGCAAATGTCAGTGCCTTTTAGTACCCCTCCTTTGATGACCTCTCATAACTCTTCCATATTCCCTAAATTCTCAGTTCTTGTCATTTCTTCCCTAACTATTCTCCTCATTCTGTCAAAATCGGTTCCTCTGAAGTCCAAAACCCTTGTGTTGGTCTGGTTTATCTCCCTCCCCATTCTAATCCTGAAACTTATGGTCTTGTGATCACTAGTACCCAGCCCTTTGCCCACCACCTTCTCTTCCACGCTCTCCCCATTTGTGAGGACTACGTCCAGCAGGTTATTCTTCCTATTGTTCTCCCTAACCAACTGCTACACGAATACACCCTGCAGGGCTTCTAGGATCCCTCTGCTCCTAGCTGAGACTGCAGCCTGGATCTCCCAGTCCACATCTGGGAGGTTTAAGTCCCCCACTAGCAGGAGCTCCCCCCTGTAGGCCATCTGTGTAGCTGCCTCTACCAACTGTCTATCCCCTTCCTCCCCCTGTGTAGGAGGCCTGTACATCACCCCTAGCCTTAGGGATTCTCCTGTCCTTTTGTCAAGTGTGACCCACAGAAGCTCTGTCTCCCCCTTCTCTTCCTGCCCTTCCATTGTCTTGATGTTTTCCCTGATGTATAGAAACATAGAAACATAGGCTTTGGTGGCAGATAAGGACTGCTTGGCTCATCTAGTCTGCTCATTTCCCTACCTATTGTATAAGCTGCAGATCCTAGTTAACCAGCAGCCTACTTCTTCCTACCCCCCACCAGAATTGCCTTATGTCTGTCCCATGCATTCTTGAATTCCCCCACTGTTTTTGACCCCATGACCTCCTCAGGAAGGCCATTCCATGCGTCCACCACCCCTCTGTGAAAAAGAACTTCCTCACATTGCCCCTGAGCTGTCCCCCCTCTATCTTCAAATTGTGTCCCCTTGTTCTTGCACATCTCTTTTTCTGAAAGATGCTACCCTCTTGAACTTTGTTGATTCCATTGAGGTACTTGAAAGTTTCTATCATGTCCCTCCTCTCCCTCTCCCTCTTTTCCTCAAGGGTATACATATTAAGCTCCTTTAGTCTCTCTTTGTATGGCTTGTGTTGCAGACCCTGAACCATTTTAGTTGCCTTCCTCTGGACTGCCTCCATCATGGCTATGTCGTTGCAGAGATGGGGTCTCCAGAACTGCATGTAGTACTTCAGATGGGATAAAGTGACCCCCCCTTCCATTCCGCTCTGTCTCTCCGAAACAGTCTGTAGCTTGGGATAACTGTTTCCCAGGTATGATGTTCTGTCCAACAGGTCTCACTAATCACTACAATGTCCAGTCCCTCTTCTCCCATGATGGCCTCCAAGTCCATCATTTTGTTCCCCAGACTCCTGGCATTGGCTGACAATACCTTTCACCATGTACCTCCCCCTACCCTGTCCGCCCCTTGCAATTTTCCTCAGTTCGTGTCATTTTTCAGTATTCTCTCATCATCCTTGGGGGAGGCTGGTAGCTCCCTTCCTTTTCTGGCTCCATAAGAGGTCCTTTACTTACCCCCACCCCCGCATTCGGTTTAAATTATATGCTGCCTCGATGAATTACCCTAGCTTTCTTTTCAGCACAGCTGATCCTTCTTTGCTCAAATGTAATCTGTCCTGGGCATATAGGCTCTCATCCTCCCACTTTGCCCCCAGTCTCCCACTAGTCAGAACCCCATCTGTTTGTACCAACCCACCAACCACTAAATAAATTCCTCAATCCTCTGTTTCCTCACTGTGTTTGCTCTAGGCACTGGCAGCACCTCCGAGTAAGCAATGGACTGTAAATCAATTGTACCACAAAACCTAGCAAGCTCCCTGAAATGTGCTGTCACTTCCTTCAGACCATTCCACTCCAAATCATTGGTGCCTAGGTGGATCACCAAGTGAGTTCTTTCATCTTGTCTTTTGCCCCATGAAGATATATTGTGTATTGCCTCAAGTGCCATCATTCCTGGCATGCACGCCACCCAAATTGCACTGCTCCTTGCTCCTTTACCTCCCCATCTGACTCCCTTTATTATCAAGTGTCTTATGAGTAAGACCCTGCTGTTTCTTTCCTTTTGCTTGTGCCTTTGGCTTTCTGTCCCGCACCCAGTTCCCAGATTCCCTTTAACTTCTCTGTTCTCATTTTCCCCCCAGTCTTTCTCCTCCCCTGACTTTTGTTCTCCCTTTGTCCTGCCTCCCCCTTGCCCCCCACCATGCTTTGCTCTCTTCCTGTGCTACATCCCCCAAGTTGCTTCTTCCAGTGTCAGCTCCAGGGCCACCCTCCCTTGTCTTCTGTTCTCCAAGCACTGTCTCTCCCTCCTTCTCTTGTCCTGCCTCATCCTTTGCCTCTTCTGCTACATGATTCACCAAGGGTGCAAATCTATTCTCCTTTTCAGTACCTTTTCTGTGCAGTTCCCTGACTGGCTTGCCCCTTCCTGTTTCCTTCCCATTTCCTTCTTGTGTTTTGCATGGTCCTTTTGGTCTGACAACCTGCCACACCCCTTCACCTCTCCCCTCCTTTTCTATACCTGTTTTGAAGTCCCCTGCAGCCTTGCTTGCTATTTCCCGTCCCCTTCCCATCCCAACCCTATCCTGTTCCTTCTCTGATGGCCCATTTCTTGACCTGCTGCTGTCCTGTTCCTTCCATGGCTGCTCTCCCCTTGACCTGCCTCCTGTCCTTTCACTGCCACACCAGGCCACACTCCTCATGCAACCCCTTTTCAAATGTCCCCTAAGTATGATAACTTCTACCTCTAAGGGCAACAGTCTTTTACATATTGGGCAAAACCCCCTTCTCCAGATTGTCTCCAAATAAACTGCTCCACTGTACCCATTACAACCCATGATTTTCCTTGATCCTATTCTCATCTCCCGTGTCCCCTTCCATGTACCTCCCCAACTCCCCAACTGCCAAGGCCCCTGTTTACCCCCCACCCATCACCTATATAGTTCCCTTCCCAATCTATATTAAACTCCCCCAAGCCTCAAGACCTCGATTCTGGCCTTGGTTCGAGACCCTTCCACTCCATTTCCAACAGAAGGTTCACATTTTTAAGCCCTGTATCTTTAGCACTGTACCCTTAGCACACTTCCACCAGCTTTACCAACCCTTAGTTATAATCCTAATAATATTTATACAATATTCCCAAAAAGCTTTTTTGCAGTTTTTACTATTTAACTGTTATATCTTTTGAAAATAAAAAGACTAAGTGGAACTTTCAAATTGGGTGGTGGTTCTGCTTTCTTGGACAAGGGCTGGAGTGCAAAAAAACCTTTTTGGAATACTGAATTCACAGGTTGCCACCTGTTATTGTTGCACCCCTTTGTTAACTTGTGAGTGCAGGGAGGAAATCTACATTCTGAACTTTTATCATTTATACAAGCAGTTTACCCCTTTGAGCAGGTGTCCCTCTTTAATCCTCTGAACCTTTAGCACTCTCCTCCTAGCTCCTCCTGTCCTTGTAGTTTTAAATCATTACAAGTAATACAATGCAGTTTGCCCCTTTGGAGCAGGTGTCCCTTAAAAAGTCCCTGTACCTTTAATACTCACTACTTAGCACATCTAGCCCCTGTACCTCTAAACTGTACCTCTAAACATTTATGCAATGCAGTTTTAAACCTCTTACATTTACAAAAGCAGTTTGCCCATTTGAGCTGGTATCCTTCCGAGGTTACTGTACCATTAATACTCATAAAGCCCCTGTACCTCAGACAGCCCCTTTACCTTTAACACTCACTTCCTAGCTCATCCAGCCCCTGTAGCTTTAATCCTCTAAACATTCATGCAAAGCAGTGTTAATCTCTTAGTATTTACAGAGCAGTTTGGCCCCTTTGAGCTGGTGATCCTCCGAGGTCACTATATCATTAATACTCACACCCTTGCTCAGCCAGCCCTTGTAGTTTTAAACCCTTACACATTTTATGAAAGACATTTTTACAACCTCTTTGCACTTACCCAAGGCAGTTTGCCCCTTTTGAGCAGGTGTCCCTCAGAAAGTCACTGTGCCTTTCACATACATGTAAACCTTTACACATTTATACAGAGCAGTTTGTCCCTTTGCCTCTTTTCTGAGGTGCCCTTTATAAGTCACTGTACCTTTTAGCACCCACTCCCCAGCTCAGCCTTTCACATACGTTTAAACCTTTAAACCTTTTAGATCTTTATACAGAGCAGTTTGACCCTTTGCTCATGTGTCCCTTATAAAGGCACTGTACCTTTTAGCACCTACTCCCCAGCTCATCTGGCCCATATGTAGCTTTAAATCCTTTTTACAATTATGCCAGTGGTTAGCACCTTTGTTCAGGTGCCTCTTTTAAGTTCATTATACCTTTAGCACTTGCTCTCTTGCTTTAGCCAGCCATTTTAGCTTTAAACCTTTAATCCCTTTTTGCAAAGTAGTATGACCCCTTGTTCAAGTGCCCCCCTAGCAGTCACAGAACCTGAAAAGACTGTGCTCTTTTAAGTCTTTATGCAAGGTAGTTTGCCCCCTTTGTCCAAGTGCGCCCCTATAGCAACAGTACCTTAAAAGATTACTCCCTTTTCTGCATCTTCTGTCTCTCAAAAGGTCCCTGGAGCAGTTCAATCTTTCCCTGTTGCCTGTGGTGTCCAGTGCTCCACCCACTTGCATGAGTTGTCTAACCCCAGTCAATCTCCATGTATTTAAAATATGTGGGTGTGTGGACGGGAGGGTGGGAGAAAATTTCTTCTTTCTCCTGCCTGCTGGTTGCACGCCGCTGACTCCTCCTCTCCACAGCTTCTTTCCTAGTGGCTTTAGAATGCCACCCCACTGTTCTCACCACTCTGCTGCTACCGCTACTCCAAGTGGCTTTGTAATGCCACTCCACTTCTCCCACTACTCCAACAGGGGGTCCTCAGATGGAACAGTCACCTCTTCTGAAGTACAAGCACTGACTGCACTTTTTAAAGGGCCACCCAGCTTTTGATAAATGCTGGGGCCCACCCTGATTGGACCTCTTTGCTTCTTTAGGTCCCTCCTGATTAATGCGGCCTTTTGGTTATACTAGCACTCAATTTGCTACTGCAAGTCAGCTGTTTTGTGGAAAATTTCTTCTTTCTTTTGGCTGCATGCGGCTGCCTCCTCCTCTCTGCAGCTTCTTCCTGAGCAGCTTTGGAATGCCTCCCCACTTTTCCCACCACTCCGCTGCTCCCGCTGCTTCAAACAGCTTTGGAATGTAATTCTGCTGCTCCCACCACTCTGACAGTGGGTCCCCATGTAGAACAGTTGCATTTTAACCATTAAGCTGTGCCCCAATCATGTTGTGTAACAATAAAACTATTCATGGATAAGATTACTTGTTGATGTGGTGTTCATCCTTCCATATCTATTAGCATGGCTAACCTAAAGAATTCCCTGAGTAGACACCACTAGACTCCTTACTCAATGAAGTGCTTAGTATAATCTCCTACATAGTCCTATCTCTAGGGAGAATGGAGGGCTTCTGGGTTGGTATGATGTGTAGAGGGGAAAAAGATGGATCCAGGCAGGCAGGCACAAATGCCACAAGGCAACTGCAGTATTGTGCATTGGAGACTGGCTCCTACTCTGGGGACTTAGAAATAGACTTTGCCTCTGGATTGGGGTATGTTGGGAGTCAAACTAGGGGTCAGGGACCTGGTTGGTGGAAGGAATGGAGGCTTGCTGAGAAGGGGAGGAGACTAAAGCTGGAGTCACTGGAGACTTACTACTTCCTACTGGCATGAGTCAGCACAGCAGACATACAGAGGATTGAAAGAGCAGGCACAGCAATGGAGCATTAAAGGAAAGGGGAGGAAGACAAAGGTGAGGTAGAGGGGAACATGATTCAAATCAGAATCAGGACAGGATTCACATGAACATTGTCAGAGATTATTAACAGTAATGTAAAGGCATTGGATATTGATTAAAATTAGCTGAACAGTGGTGTCTAGAGCAAGGTGAAAGTTGCAAATTCCACTTTTGGGGAACTTCCATAAATTTCATAAATTTCATGAAAGTTTCAAAACTTCAGCTATTTATGAGATCAGAATCTTTCGAATGTGTTTGGGGGATTTTCGTCCTGTTCCATGAAATTATTTGGCTGAACTGCGGAATAATAGACATGAACTGCGGAATGACAGTTCTGAGGAAGTTTATTCCGCACTATAACAGAAAAAAAAACTTGCTTTGTGTTGTATTAATATAAATTTAAATAATGATATGTTTCTTGCAGTACTTAAATGGCGTTGCAGGATTTATAATTAATTGCCCCTCCTATCTTACCCCTCCCCACCAACCTCACCCAAACCTTTCACATAAATTAAAGCATGCTGTTATAAATTGGGATAATGGGCAACTTTGAGCCACATTGGATTTTTTGTTTGTTTGTCTTTGTTTTTGGGAGGCACATATGTAGCTAGGAAAAATGTTTACCATTTATTGATTAGATGAACTGCAAATTAGTTAGACTGTAGTTATGCTTGCCATGCTCAAGCCCCGATGGCCATAACAGTAACATATAAACTGCACCTTATCCAAATGAAGAATGGTGCAATCCCCCCATTTAAACATCTTGTAAATGCCATCTGAATTTTAATAGTCAGATCAAACTGATGTAAGAAAGGTTTTGTAATTTTGTGCATGGTGCAGAAAGGCATGAATAACAAAGCATATTTTCTTATAGACTGTATAATTAGAAACAATTAGCAAGCCACAGCCGTGGCTCTACTTGAACTACCCATGCCTTGAAACACTATGTCAGTCATACACAGAAAAAGAAACGGCACTAGGCAAAGGGCAAGAAAAGTCACATAACACTTTATTTCATAATAAGGTACAAAACATACTTACAGGACATATTTTTCACCAAGGCAGTGTATTTTACTAATAGAGAGTGCAAGTGTAAGCCACCAGTGACTCCACCGGTTTTGGCCAAAGTTTTTTCTGTTCTGTACAAATGAAAAAATAAATGGCAACTCTAATTTCTTCCTTTTTTGCTGTCATGTTCACTCTTGAATGCACTTTCCACTTTCTCCAACTCTCGCTTAAAAATGCTAAATCACAAACTGGAATGAAGCCTGGCAAAACAAAGTTAAACCTGTACTTTAAAAGTATATATATATATATATATATATATATATATATATATATATATATATATTATATCTATATCTATATATATATATATATGTGTGTTTTGTATATTATATATATATATAAATGTGTGTGTGTGTGTGTGTGTGTATATATATATATATATATATATATATATTCTTTACAAAAACTGCATTAATGCAACATTTATGGTTCAGGCTAAAGTAATCAAAAGTAAGGAAATGCAGCTTTAGGGTGGCCAACCCTAAAACCCCACCCCACCCCTAAAACAAATCAGGGATGCCATCTTTCTTGGGGTTGTCAACCCTAAAGCTCACCCCATTCTGAACATTCCAGAAAAATTCACACCTAGTGGGGTGAGCTCCTTATTTGCCTGTAGGAGCACTGGGCCCTCCAGGCCCTGTACCCCCATCCCTCTGTAGATGCCTATATGTAGATTGCTGTGCAAGCACAGGGCCCTCTTGGCTCTGCACTTCCAGTTGGAGGACAACAGCAAGCAAACTGCAAGCACATCCTTCTTATTACCCCACCTCATGAACCAGCTAATAAAAATTGTGAAATCTGTGCCAAAATATATTTCTGCACCACCACAACCTAATTCCATACTAGAGGCATGAAAACACATTTTGGCACAGATTTTAAAAATGACAGCTATCATGTTCATGAGGCTGTGTAAAGAAATGGCCATGTTGAAAATTTGGTGTGAAAATATTTTAAATTATGAAAGTTACGAGGGAGTGCACATAAATTTCAATGTATGCACGTAAGTTTGCCATTTTTGCATATTTTGAACCTAAATTTTCAACATACCCTTCTTATGACAGCTCATGAACAAGTGCAGTGAGAATTTTCAAATCCTGCTTGAAAGGTGTTTTCACCAAGTGACTGCGAAATCACCTTTTGGACAGGACTTGTGAAATTCCACCAACATTGTTCATGATGTGGAGTCTCAAAGAGTTTATGTTAAAAATGTGGCGTCAAAATATGCAAAAATGCCAAATTAGTCCCCAGCATTGAAAACCCCATTGAAAATCATTGAACCACACTTACCTTACTTTGTCATATTGCAGTCCATGGTTTCAGTAACAAAGTGTGTCTCCCATAGCAGACAGGATCTTCACCCTAGAACCTGTTCAGGTGAGTGAGGGTGTGTGTGGGGGGTCTGGGGGGTGTGAGGTGGTGGGTACTAAATAAGAGGTCCAGGTGAGGGTGAGGGGTGTGATCAGCGATTTACTTTTTTTATTTACAGAAAAAAAAATTGAGGGGACCATTTTCTTTATTTCAGGCATCAAACAGGATGGGGAGTGCACTGGACACCAGGGGAACTAATGGAATCAACAGGGATCATAAGAGGACATTTTGTAGGAGCTCAGACTATCTTACTTTTTCTGTTCCACGCTGCCGGACTGCCCAAGGACATTGCTGCTTTACATACAGAGCCACTTCCTGGTACAACTTGCTACCACCTGCTGTTACCAACAACACTAACCTGGGCACTTTTAAGGGAAACCTGTTACTATGGCCTCCTGTGACTGCTTCTCATAACCAAACCTATTCTCCACTCCTCTAATTCCCCTCCACTAAGTCACTCCCCCTCTACCCTCTACTATTTCCTACTCTCTTCCCTTTTTATTTCCCCCACTATTATCCACCTTATCTCCCCAGAGCGTCCTCTCCCAGTACCTAACCTCTCTCCTAGCAGTTTCTAATTTTAACTGTGAGCCATATTACAACTGTGCTCTATTGTGCATATTGTGCTTGAATAATAGACATAATTTAATGTAACTTAATTATGAATTGTGTATCATTGTACATATTTCTGTAACTCCTTATGCAAATTCTAATGTACCTGGCAAAGTCTATGGTGGCCTGAAACTACCATGCTTGTTATTGTCTTCACTATGTTTTGTATTGTTTCCTAACATGGAACCTTTGTAAAAAAGCCTTGGATCAAAGGTGTCTTCTGAAATAGCAATAAATAAATAAAATAATAAATAAATAAATAAATAAATAAATAAACATTGGTGGGGGCCCACTAGACACCAGGGACAAATACAAAAATAACAGGACAGAGATCCGAGAGTGGGGGGGGGTACCATTATTTATTTATTTATTGAAATGTTTCACCAGGAAGGGTACACTGAACAAGTTATTGCTCATCTCACAGTACATCCTGGGGGAGAGGGGGAGTGGGAAGTTACACATGTTTAAATTACATAAAAATCAAAACATAATACAGTACAGAGACAGGAGCATATAATAATGTCAGCCAATACATACAGAAATACAGTGCAATCATAAGGGGGATACATGATGATACAATACACAGGGAGGAAGCATGAGTACAAGACACAGTAGTAAGTGCTAGGTAGTTTAGTGAAATTAGTGGAGAGGGGAAGAGGGGATGGGGTGGGAGGGCAAGTAAGAAGACCACCATTAGACACCAGGGGAAAGGAAACAAGCAATAAATAGTAGTGTTTGACACCTGGTACCTGCCAGTTGTTTCCCAATATGATTAATAAAGCAGTGCCACATGAAGACGCAAAGATAAATTTATTTATTTTGTAGGCAAAACTGCTAAACTTGCCTTTTTGCTTGTATGTGGTTACATTATTTTTTAATGTTTTGCTGCATCAAATGTGTTAAATGTTGAATCCATTGATGCATAGATGATGCAAATGATCTTACTGTTTGTGTAAAATGCTATCGTTTTTTATGCTGAATATTGTTCTGCACTTAGCTTACACCTTACATAGTGCCAAATAAAATGATCTCAAAAAAGAAACCCCAAGCAGCTTTAGTGACAACATCAATGTCCATTCATATTTCCACTTCACCAAGGGTTTATTAAAGGAGATAGGAAATGATTTTTATATAGTTAGCAGCCCTTCCATCTTCATTTCTATGCCAGTTATATATATATTCTGAAATGCTTCGATGATTTTTTAATAAAAAAATAATCTAGTTTTGGGGTGCCCTCAGATCTACTTAGAGTTTCACTCTCCTCACCAGCTACTGTCCTTGATTTTCATATTTCTAAGACATTCTATGACATCAGTAACTCCCATTCCAGGCTGTTTATCTGAATAGCCTGGAATGGGAGTTTGTGATGTCATAGAATGTTTGGGCAGTATGAAAAGAGGGCAGCAACTGCTGAGGAGAGAAGGATTCAGGGTAATTAAAAGAGCAACAAAATTAGGTAATTAATTTAACAAAAAAGGTTAAAACATATTAGAATATTGGGTAGCCAATAAAGGAACAATTGGAGGGCCTCTAGAAGTGTAAAAATTGTTTCCTATCACCTTTAACAGCAGGGCCTCCTTAGCTAATTGCTGTCAGTAACATATGGAGGTATCACTATAGCAGCCAGTGGATCTGACATGTGGTACAGAAGGGACTCCAGGGCATAGGTATATAAGAAGGGGCTCAGACCTGCACTTCTTGGTCACACAAAAAAAATCAAAATCTACCTACCCTTCCTCGCATACAGTTGCTTTAGGAACATGAGAGGCCTTAACATATATCTATCTGAGGTTAAGACCTACTGGACATCTTTTATTAAAGCAAGCCAGTTGGTGTCTTTGTCTCAAATGTGGTGGATAGAAGGTGGTTAAGAAATTTCACAGAAAAACTGGATTATAACTAGACTGATATCATGCTATCCTGAAACAAAGATCTGTGGCATACACAGTATCAGAACATTTGCCTTTAGGCAGTTCAGGGATTTCCACAATGGAATTAGGTAAATAAAATTGCATTTTTTTTCATAAATAATAGGTTTCATGTCAGTTTCATAGACATTACTGAAAACATTTTAAACTAGTTAATTCCAGTAAATTAATAATAAATAAGATTTGGGAATAAACAAACTGGAATAATTTCACAGTATACCAAAATATAAGCAACAACATTGATTAGAAATTCCTTATTTGTGTTTTCTATTCTTAAAAAAAGAGTCACTTTTATGTTTATAGACATATCACAGATGGCTCCAACAGATCATCAGAAGTAAATGATCAAAATAACAGTTACTTTATATCTGTTTTTGTTGATCACATAAGTATTCCATCAAAGCTACTTGGGGGGAAGGCACTAGACACCAGGGAAATGAATGGAATTATGGAATTTATTGGCAATGGATTTTGTTTCATTTATAGAAAAAAACATCAGGGGACCATTTCCTTTATTTCAAGCATCAAACAGGCTCAAGGGGGGGCACTAGACACCAGGGACCCTAAAGGAAAAAATGGGGACCTCAATCATACATTGGGGGCACCACTAGACACCAGGGACACATAAAAAAAAATAATGAGACAGAGATCCAAGAGTGGAGGGTGCCACTAGACACCAGGAGAAAAGAAACAACATTACAGCGATATGATCGGAGGGAGGTGTGCCACTAGACACTAGGGATAAATAAAATATTTATGGGATGCCATGGCAAGATGGGCAAGTGCCACTAAACACCAGGGACAAATAAAAATAATGGGACAAAGATCCAAGAGTGGGGAGTGCCACTAGACACCATGGAAAAGGAAACAACATTACAGTGACATGATCGGAGGGAGGTATGCCACTAGGCACCAGGTATAAATGAAATATTTATGGGATGCAATTGGAGGGTGGAGGGTGCTACTAGATACCAGGGAAAGCTTGGTGTTTTGTTAGTGTTTTTTGCCATTGGCTTGTGGCCAAAGAGTTTGGAATTTCTGCCTGAAATTTTTAGTGTAGAAAGGGCTTGGCCCACAGATGATTAATTTGGTAGTTTGGCAAAAAAAAATCATCCATTCTAAAGTTATTTAGTTTTAAAATTGTGGGTTCTGAGCATGCTCACAGAATATGAAAACCCCATAAGCTAGTTACAAACCAAAATGCAAAACTTTAAAATTAAATAACATTAAAATGGATTACTATTTTTTCACCAAATCAGCAAAGGAAACATCTGTGGGAAAAGCCCTTTGTATGCTGAAAATTTCAGACCAAAATTACAAACCATCTGGCTGCAAGGCGATAGCAAAAAACATAAACAAAACAGTGTTTAATGAACATTTTCATGTCACAGAATACGAAAAACCAGCAAGCAAGTCACTAAAAAGGATTAAAAAAAAGAACAACACAAATTTGGGAGTCTTTTTTCCCAACAGTTAACTGCAGAATCCACCTAATGGGGTCCTGATAACCAACATAGAGCACATGTGTTGGTCTCCCGCTATGATGCCATTTTTGTGTTTTTTAATTTAATTTTTTTTTTATGAAAATAAAAAATAAGATGGCAGCATACAAAAAATATCATGAAAAGGATTCCCCATATGAAAACAGAGATATTTTTAAAGGGTGACTGAACATGCTCAGAACCCAGAATTTTAAAAATTAATAACTTTAGAAAGGAATTAATATTTTTTTACCAAACCAACAAATGAAATCCTTCTGAAGCAAGCCCTGCTACCCTGAAAATTTCAGACCAAAATTCCAAGCCATCTGATTGTGACAAAATGGCAAAAAAAACCCCAGCAAAAATCAGTGATTTTTTATGTTTATTTCACTATCTGCATATCAGAATCTGCACATCTGACCAGAACAAAACTTGGCACGTCATGAGATTCACCCCATGAAACCATGTGTGCAAAATGTCATGCAAATCTGTTGAATGGTTGCAGAGATATTAAAGTGCACAAATTGGGCTCAACCCTAAATATAGTGACGCAGTAAAGATAATTTTTTTTTTCGCCTATGATTAATCTGAGATTAGCAATTCAAATAAAAATTTTCTCCTATATTCCAATATTTATTAAAGAAAAAAAGCTTGGAAAGTGTCAAAGGAGTTTCAGTACAAAGGTTTCTCCCTCTCCAAGGGCTGCCCATTATGTTTACCCCTTCCCCATTTTGCCAGGTCTGTCACTTGTGCCTTTTATTTTTTAATTTGTCACTAATAAAGGGATTTATTGTTATATAAAACTGAATATTGGATGTTGTGTTCTAGTAAATCCCCAGCACCAAGTTCATTAACAGCTACACATAACACCCGATTTACCCCTTCTGTTTAATGTGGAATAGAAAATAAGTATATAGACTGTAAACAAGGTTGTATTACAAGGCTTGATTAACTGAGGGCCAAATACTTACAGCACTATAGATATGCAAATGTACATTTTTTTTTCAGAGCTTTGTTCTTCTCTCTCCATGTTTACACATGTATCCAGCTACTTACTTTACCATGAGAGTTTTTTATAATCTTTGCTCATGTTTACTATGCCGTAAATTACAACATTACAAACTCAATGCAGCTTTTTTGGGGGGGGAGTGGGTTCTGTGGAAAGAAAAGGAGAAGGGAAATGTGATGTTGTGTCCATTTTCACTTTTTCTTCAAGAGACATTACCCCAAATGTAAAGGCACACAGGATTGTGCCTTCTGCCTAAATTTTTCTCTTCCTCTCAGCCCAGTAGGCATACTGGCTACCATTGTCTGGTTGCTCTCTCTCCTCCCAGTAAACTGGCCACCAGTGTCTTCATTATTTTGCTCTCTCTCCCTCCTTCTGGGGTGCATTGGTAGATAGACAGCTAGATAGATAGATAGATAGATAGATAGATAGATAGATAGATAGATAGATAGATAGACAGACAGACAGACAGACAAACATATAGAATGTGGGGTTCTCCTTTTTCTATTTCAATTAATAAACATGTTTCCATAATCTAGCAAAGCTAAATCAGTAGGTATGAAAAAAATGTCAAATGAAATGTAGGATGCTAGCTAAGTAGAAAAATTGTTAGTACTGTGCCAAATGAGGTGAAATTAATGTGGAATGACCATTCCGCCAGCGGAATTTCTGTTGGAATTTTGCTGGTTCTTCTGTAGAATTCTGCTTGCTATGACCTGCAGAATAATATTCCACAAAACCTTTTTTTTTTTTGTGGAAAATCATTCCGCACCATTACTGCATAAAATATTGAGATCTGTGGAATAATATTTCAAGGAACAGCATTTTTTCTGTGGAAAATCATTCTGCAACCAGTTCCACAGAAAATATTGAGATCCACATAATAAAATTATGTGGGAATGTTACAGAAAAAATCAATTCTGCATTTTTCTGCTGCTGAATTCTGTCATTCCATTTCCAACAAAATTTGGTGGAATTTTTGAAAATTTCAAGAAATTTTGTTCAGCTGGAATTTGAAAATTCCACACAGCACTAAAAATCTTATTTCTAGAGAGGAACACCCCCTCTCTGGAAGACAAGCAAAAGCATCATGCTTATCTGAGTGAAGCTAAACCCTATGGGGGGTCTCTGGGAAGTCAGTCACAGCAAAGGGTGTCCCACAGACCTGGCCTGCAGGTGAACTTGCATGACTTCATCTTTTCAGTGGTATAAATATCGGCTTAATTTATTTGCTGAATCCCATGATAAGCAGAATAACATTTGCATTAGCCTAGTTTTTAATTCTATAACTGGGTCCCCTGTTTAAATGTATTCCTATGATTTATACCAAGCTGTCATTTCAAGTACTTGAGTGCCCAATATAAAGCATTTGCACACTATCAGATTATAAAAAGTGTTGGTTTCAAAATGAAAATGATATGTGCTAGATTAAAGGAATAAAAAGGTAGTGCCTTTTATTGTATCTGATGGTCCAGATGTTCAAAGGTCCGAATATGATACAAGGATCTTGCTTCAAAGAAGAATGATGTAAGAGGCACCTTGTGACACACATTGCACCAAACCCAATTTTGGAAGGAAGCCTGCAGCATAACTGGGGTCCCCTGCACCTGGTCAGCTTGTGCCGTCCCTGCTGCACAGACTAGAATGTGCCATGGTGGTAGGGGGGCTTGTGGCAGATGCAGGCTGCCTGTTCCCCTAATGTTGCATTTTATAAACCATCCCCAAAGACAAATGTCTATGTACAGTTAGGTCTAATGATACTGAGACATCCTCTGGGAGGGTCATGAACCATATGTCGCTGTGACCTGTGCCCCCCCAGCTCCGATCCACCCAGAATGTAAAAGATGTAAATACAGCCCCTGGTGATCTAGTGCCCCCCAATCCCTGATATGCACCTAATATACAGTAGTATCAGCAACTAGTAATTTCCAGTGATCTAGTCCCCACCGCAGCCTCCATATGCCAGTAATGCACAACATTGCAGTATATCAGTAATTAAGTAGCAATCTGTGTCCCCACCCCACACCCCATATGTCCAAATATGGCTAAACTGCCAACATCCTGTCCTGGTGGTCTAGTGGCCCCCACCCTGGCAGTAGTGCCCACCATCCTACTCCCCCCGTCCTGAACCCTGATTGGGCACCCAGCACAACCCTCCTCACACCACCCTGGTCAAACTCCAAATGAACTGTCAGAGCACGTATTGTATAAGTGTGCGCAGACAGTTTGTTTGGCGTTCGGCCATGGTGGTATGAGGAAGGTTGTCCTGGGTGCCTGATTGGGATTTGTGATGGGGGAGGGGGTGGTGGATACTACCTCGCAGGGTGGGGGGTTGGAGGGCCACTAAACCACCAGGATGGGATGCTGGCAACTTAGCCATATTCATGCATATGGGGCATGGGGCGGGGACACGGATCGCTACTTAATTACTGATATTTTGTAATGTTGTGCATTACCAGTATATGGGGCTTGGGGGGGAAGGGCTAGCTCATCAGGGAATTGTAGTTTGACTACCAACACACATTATAGGCATATCAGGTATTGGAGGGGAGGAGTGCTGCTAGATCACCAGGGACTTTTTATTAACACATCAGCAGTATGGGGGTTGGGGCAGTACTAGATGACTGAACCATGTAGGTTATGGGCAGATTGGTGGTGGTGGGAGGGGGTGCTAGCCAACTGTGCTCCCATCCAAGGGCACAGTTGCCACCCCACAGTCCCACAGCTGTTGCAGCATACCTCATAGGTGCATCATCTGTTCAGCACACTAACACTGTTGCTGCAAGCTGCAGGACTTAGGTGCCAGGACCCTGTCCCATAGAAACCCATAGAAACTCAGATGGAGGGTGCTGGACACAGCGGCACTCAGCGCAAGCTGCCATTGTTACAGCTTGTGTTGGAGCTTTGAAAATCCTGACCAATATGTTAGTTTTAGACTAATGATGGTGATGCAGTGGTGTAATTTGAACCCAATTATTTTTTTCAGATTACCACGTAATTCATAATAATAAAGGTTTTATATGCATTGTCTGCTTTTCTAGACAAGTTTATATGGAAAGTGGGCATTTTTGGCATAATTTTATTCCATGTGCTCTCCTTCAGAGGTGAAACTGAACAGGTCTCTCCTTATACCTTATATATTCCATGTAGAACCTAATGGTATAGGGTACTTTACTGACTCCATGTCAAAGGTGATGGGACTTGCAGGCACTGATGGGTTTTGCCATCTGCTTCAGGAGTGTAGAACATTTCTGTTCCTGCAACGTACAAGGACATTTGAACTGCAGTGCCACATAATTCATAATAATATAGGTTTTTTATCCATTGCCTGTTTTTTCTAGCCAAAATTATATGGAAAGTGGGCATTTTTGGCATACTGTATTTTTATTCCATGTTTTCTCTTTCAGAGATGAAACTGAATAGGTCTCTTCTCATACCTCAATAGAGATGTTGCAAAATAAAATTTCACCAGCTAAATTGCTGCAAAATCAGCAATTTCATTACGCAAAATATTCCTGAAATTTGCTAAATATTTTGTGGATGCAAAATGTGAAATTTTGCCCACTAATTGCGAAAATTCACCTGGAAATTGTGAAATGTCATATTTCATGGTAATATTTCACAATTTTGTGGAAAAATGATACCATTTTTAGGTGGGATTTGGCAAAATGCGTGAATTTCACAAAATATTTTGCGTAATGAAATTTCTCAATTTTGCATAACACTATACCTCATATATTCCATGCGAAACCTCATAGAATAGGGAATTTTACTGACTCCATGTCAATGGTGATGGGACTTGTAAGCACTGATGGGTTTTGCTGTCTGCTTCAGGAGTGCAGAACATTTCTGCTCCTGCAACATATAAGGACGTTTGAACTGCAGTAATGTGTAGAAAACTGTAACACCAATTCCAGTATAAATACATTATTGCACTCCAGTCATGGACTTAGTATTTTAGTATGCTGTATATTACAAGTCATATTAGAAAGCAGTAACCCTTTAAATAAGAAAACATCATTGGGATTAAATGGCAGCAGTGAAGCCCTACATACAGTAGCCTTACATAGTTAACTTGGAGCTTTTGTAAATGGAAAATGCAGGGCAGAAAATAAGACTAAGTAACAAATAAAGCGTGAAAGAAATATGCTCTGGATTCTACTATACATAATTCTTCTTGTAAATTTCTTCTCTGCATACCTGTAAGGAGAATAAATGTCTGGTTAATTCAGTTTTCTTAAGTGATTCTGCCATTCTTCTGAATCAGTTTAACAGATGCATGTTTGATTTTAGTATTTAATTATAATGTCCCGTCTGTCTCAGTATGTATTACATATGTACTGTATATCCTTACTGAAGGAATGCTTTATTAATTTGATAACATATCCTCCAGGGCCTCTATGATTAGAAGACTTTTAGTTATCATTGGGATAATGAATTTATGTGGAAAGTTTTGAATAAAATCAATTAAAAGTGGTGAGCAAATGGTGCATGAACAATGTGCATTTTATGTCACATAAGGTGCCTTTGACTAATTGTTTATATACAGTATCACTTTTTAATCCAGAATGATTTCCTCCTGGGAAATATCATTGGGTATTTTGTACTGAGGCTCCTGCCACCAGGAGAAAAAAAAATTTGGAACTAGCAGAACTCAGTTACAAATCTTAGAATTTGAAGTCATTCGTTTCTTAACTCTGAAGGGCAGCAATGTGAAAATTGATTCTTTGCTTCTGGCAGTTCACTTACAGACGAGGTTGTCAGTAGCTAAAATACACTGTTCTGCTTTTGACATCACAATTTATTGATATGTGTGCAAGGGGAAAAGTCCATTTTCATATGAATAAATTTAACAATGATGAATGATATGCAGTGAAATTCAGATTTTTTTTAGAATGTGGTGAAACTGAGTTGGCGTATGTGTATATTTTTCTGCTGGTAGTTGAACCCTGACCTTAACCCTTTTCATACTTAGTTTTAAAAATATAAAACTGTGACTGGAGCCCAAATTAAGTTCTTCTTATCCAATGTTTTGCCATTATAACATGTACCATACTTTCATCCTTATGTTTTTTTCTAGTGAATTATCAGAATAAAAGCTTAGGGAAAAACAAGTGATATAAAAATATCATTCAAATGAATTGCCCTGAATGAAAATGTTTGAAACGTTGGTGTGGATTTGCTGGAGTATAACCAACCCATATACTTTTTGGAAAATTATGCAGATTTTTATTGAGAGAGAGAGAGAGGAGAGAGAGAGAGAGAGAAAGAGAGAGAATATGGGTTGTGAAAATCCTGTATCATGACAGGTTAAATGTGATTTTTGGTACTATATATTACCATGGTTTTATCCCATGATATATTTATGGACCCACATATTCAAAAGAGATGAGTGACCCAAAATGGAGATGTGCCGCACATGCTGGAAAATGTGCCAAAGCGTGATATTCAAATGGTGTAGATGCACTGCACAAATCTGACTGTGCAATCATGCAGAAATAATGTATGCAGCGCAGGTAAAGGGGGCATGTACATGAATGTGCCAAGCATCCGAATATTTATCTGAAATGAGCAGTGCATGTGCCGTGCATCACAAAAATGCTCTGCGCAGAGATAGGTATATAAGAAGGTGGCCTAATTGGCCATGCCACCCAGAGGTTGTCTGCAGCACTGCAACAACAATGGATCTGTCAGCCTTCCACATGGCAGCTGTCATGGCTGATGTGAGGAGATGGGAACAACAGCAACATGGCCGAAGAAGGGCCCGCAGGTGTCATGCCCACCAGAGATGGTACTGGGACCGTGTCACACTTGAACAGCTAAGTGACACTGACATTGTGGGCCAGTACTGTCTCAATAATGAAATTCTGAGACAGCTCTGTGAGCTGCTCCATGAGGATGTGCAGGCACCTACCCACAGAAGTCATGCCATGACGGTGCAGACAAAGGTGACTGAAGCACTGTGCCTGCTCACCACAGGCACCTTCCAGATACCAGTGGGTGACACCAATGGTATCACCCAGTCTGCAATGTTTCGTCTCCTTACTCAGTTCTTCAACACTCTGCTGCCCCTTGCTATGGAGTTCATACGGTTCCCTAGTACAGCAGCGGAGCATACAGAAACAATTCAGCACTTCCACAGGGTTGCATGAATGCCAGGTGAGCTAGGGGCCATAGTCTGCACCACTGTGGCAATCAGAGCACCACCTGGAGGTGATAAGGACATATACATCAACATGAAGGGGTACCACTCCCTGAACTGCCAGATGGTGTGCAATGCCACACTGTGCATCACCAAAGTTTGTGCCTGCTTCCCTGGGAGTGAACACAATCCCTATATCTGGCATCAGTCATAGAAACATAGAAACATAGAAGTTGATGGCAGATAAGGACCGCAAGGCCCATCCAGTCTGCCCATTTCTTTTTCTACCTTATAAATGTGCCATCGACCTTTGCTATGTCAGTGGCCTATCTATTCATACTCATTTGTATTGCTCCCTTATGCCTATCCCATGCCTGTTTGAAGCCCTGCACTGTATTCATAGCCACCACTTCTTGAGGTAGGCCATTCCATGCATCTACCACCCTTTCTGTGAAAAAGAATTTCCTCCATTCCCCTTTAATCGGCCCCTCTAATCTCATTCTGTGTCCTCTTGTCCTGCTATTTTTCTTATATTTAAACATGTTAGACTCTTTCACCTTGTTAATGCCCTTAAGGTGTTTGAATGCCTCGATCATATCACCTCTCTCCTCTTTTGCTCAAGGGTATACATACTGAGCTCTGTTAATCTGTCCTCATATGTCTTCTGATGCAGTCCCTGCACCATTTTGCTGCCCTTCTGACTGCCTCAATTTGGTTAATGTCCTTGTGAAGGTGTGGCCTCCAATACTGCACGCAGTACTCCAGATGGGGCCTAACCAGTGTCTTGTAAAGAGGGATTATTACCTCCCTCTTACGGCTCATGATACCCCTACTAATACACCCTAACACCCCTCCTAGCCTTACCTACTGCTTTAGAGGTCTGCTTGGATGATTTCAGGTCATCAGTGATGATGATGCCCAAGTCTCTTTCTTCCTTTGTGACTGCTAGCAACTCCCCTCCCAGCCTATAGGTGGCTTCACGTTTCTCTTCCCTATGTGCATGATCTTGCACTTCTTTGCATTAAATCCCAGTTGCCACTCTTCTGACCATTTTGCTAGTTTATCCAGATCTCTTCTCATTCTGCCCACCCCATCTGGATCATCTACTCTGTTGCAGGTCTTGGTGTCATCTGCAAACAGACAAGCCTTACCCTCTAGTCCATCTGCAAGGTCACTAATGAAGATGTTGAAGAGGACTGGCCCAGGACTGATCCGTGAGGTACCCCACTTGTGACTTGCATCTCTTCTGACTGTATACCATTTACCACCACTCTCTGTTTTCTGCTCGTCAACCAGTTTGCCACCCAGTTGACCAACTTCTGACCCACCCCAAGTCTACCCAGCTTATTTATCAATCTTCTATGTGGAACAGTGTCAAAAGCTTTGCTGAAGTCAAGGTAGGCGACATCAACTGCTCCCCCTTGGTCCACCACTCTGGTTACCCAGTAAAATAAATCTATGAGATTAGTTTGACAGGACCTTCCTTTTGTAAACCCATGCTGTCTTGGATCCTGTGCCCCTATGGCTTCCAGGTGTTGCACTATCCTTTCCTTAAGGAGTGCCTCGATAATCTTGCCTACTTCTAAGGTAAGACTGACTGGTCTGTAGTTCCCCGCCTCCTCCCTGCTACCACTCTTGTGGAGCTGGATCAAATGAGCCCTTCTCCAGTCTTCTGGGACCTCTCCTGTGCTCAGAGACTCAATAAACAGTTCTGCTAATGGCTCTGCTAGTTCCACCTTTAGATCCTTAAGTACCCTGGGATGTATGCCATCAGGTCCCATTGCCTTGTCCACTCTGAGCCTAGCAAGCTCTTGTAGGACCCTTTCTTTTGTGAAAGGAGTAGTGCTCACCTCCCTCCCCCCTGTGTCCATGGTGCTGAGCTGTGGGCCCTGCCCTACCTTCTCCTCAGTAAATACTGAGCAAAAGTATCTATTTAGGATAGATGCTTTTACATGGTCCTCCTCCTCATATGCTCTCTTTTCTCCATTAAGCTTAGCAATACCCCCTCTGGACTTTCTCCTTTCACTAATGTATCTATAGAAAGTCTTGTCACCTTCTTTTACTGTTCGTGCTAGTGTTTCCTCAGTTTGGGACTTTGCCTGCCTTACTGCCTTCCCTGCTTCCCTTAGGGCAGTTTGGTATGCCTCCCTATCTTCATCCCGCTGTGTTCCCTTATAGTTCCTGATGGCCAGCCTTTTGGCTTTGACCTTTTCTGCTACTGTATTTGAGAACCAAAGTGGTTTCCTTCTTCTTTTGCACTTCCTTTTCTGTCTAACACAATGGGATATTGCTTCAAGTATTGCATCCTTAATGCTTGCCCACTTTGCCTGTACCCCCTCACCTGTGTTTCTTTTTGCCAGGGCTAGCTTAACTCTGTTGGCCATCTTATCAAAGTCAGCTCTCTGAAGTCCCATATTTTTGCCTTGGAATGGGATGATTTAGATGTAGTAGCCAAATTGAACCATACCATGTGATGGTCACTGGCCCCCAGGTGACCTTCTACCTGGAGATCTGTGATCCCTTCCCTGTTAGTCAGTACTAGATCTAGGACAGCTGTGTCTCTTGTGGGTTGTTGTACCAGTTGTTTGAGGCCCCCCCCCTGCAGGGAATCCACTATGTGTCTAGTTCTGGCAGTGTCAGTTGGCCCTGTGTCACCAGTCTGAGTACAGGGAGATACCCAGTGGCCATCTAGTGGGTGAGTGGTACCATCCTCACCAAGAATGGTGCCCACACATCCGCAGAAAGCACCACAGGTGACTGTGCTGGAGATGGATTAGTCTGAAAAAGCCATCACAATGGCCAACAGACAAGTGGCATACTGAATGGGGTAAGGTTGCCAGAGAGTAGCCTGCAAAGTGGCAGACAGAGGATAGATGGTGGTTTCAGGCAGCATGGTCATACATATGACAGATTTCAACAGGCACAGGCAACAGGTGTGCAGCCAGCCAGTGGCTGACCATGTCACTGTGTGAGGGGCAGGGCAGTGGTACGTATTGGAACTGACAGCACAATGTGGTGGCAACAGGCCATGCTGTAGCCATACATCACAGAGCAGATGCCATGCACACTGCAGTGGCAGTGACAGTGGCCACAGAAAAGCTGGGAGTGTGCCATGGAGATGAGTGAGGATGCATGCAGGGGGGGAATCATTGGCAGGTGTAATGTGTGGGCTGGCCCAACCAGCGGATACAGGGATTGGGGGTGGGGGAAGGCCCACCATGGATGTGTAATGTAGACTAACATATTCCCTACCCCCAGACAGGTGACAGTGCCTACCCCCTCTGGCCACAGTTGCTCACCCCCATATTGTGGCCCACATCCAAAGCAGAGGAGAGGTATAATGAGGCAAACATCATGTCAAGGAACATCATTGAGTGTGTGTTCGGCATGCTAAAAATGTGATTTAGATGCCTGGACAGGTCCAGTGGTGCCCTACAGTATAGCCCAGACAAGGTCTGTGGCATATTCCTGGCCTGTTGCATGCTACAGTACACAACATGGTCATTGACCATGGAATTGATGTCCAGGTACCTGAGGGTGACAGTTCGGAGGAAAAAGGGCTGCAGGACAAGGGTGGGCAGCCAATGCTGCACTGGAGGGACCCAAGACTGGTTCTAAGAGTACAGCAGCACAGGGACACCATTGTGCAGGAGCATTTTGGACCACAAAGGTGAGTACTGTAGGCAGTCATGACAGTGCAGGCATGCACAGATGCACAGATAAGGTGGGAGCATGGTGCACCCCATGATGATGCAGCCAGACCGAGTCACAGCAGAGTGCCATGCACACACATGTGCACAGGGACCATGCACACATGTCCACAGGAAGGGCAACAATGCCATAGATGCACACAGGTGGTTGTGGAAGAATGGCATGGGTCAGAGATGAACCAGTGGCACAGACCCACCTCAGTAGACCACAGCCGCACTCATCATGCCCATGCCACTCACCATGACAACATGACCCACATCCATAGCATGGATGGCACACAGATAGCACAAACATGCCACAGGGATGTGTGCATGTGGGACACCTTATGGTTAGGGTGTGGAGAGCAAACAGCCCTGAGCTGACATGGGATGATGTACACACATCAACAGCCATGGGGCAACATGGGCAGGCCAAAAGTGACTGGGACACCTCAATGTGTCTGTGTGCAGGGCATCCTGTGGGAGAGACTGTGCCACAAGGGGCAACCTACACGACAGGGACCAGCTGCATGTAGAGGATGGTGTCAAGAACCGCACACTCTAGCCAGGTGTGTTCAGTATTGCAAGGGCAGGGGATGGTGTCTGGAAATCGTGGGCCACATGCCATGACGGGGGTTGCTGGGGTTGCTGCATGACGTGCAGAAGGTGATCCTGTGGGAATGGGGGCCAGGGCTGCACAACTCTCCTGTATGGCCTGTGCTATTCTGTTGAGGCCTGCGGCCATGTCTGCCCGCAGGAGGCATAACTCCCCTATGACCTCGGCATGCCGAATGGATGCCCACTCATCAAGGAGCCCCACCTGTACCCGCAATCCCTGCACAGCTTCCCTGAGCACCACCTGGCTCTTAACAGAGGACCGCAGTGGCTGTGTGTGCTGTGGCAGCTCATCTTCAGGGGACGTGTGTTGAGGGTGGTGGCTGCCAATCGGGGGGTTGTGGCTTGCTGTGAGACTGCCACCTCCCGCGGCTGCTGTGCAGCAGGCCGCTGCACGCCAGGTTGGCCTGTCCACGTCCACGTTCAGGCCTTTGCTGGTTCATACCACTCTGTAGCAGGGTGGGGCTGCACTCCACCTGCATGGTTTGCTGCTTGGACCACTACTTTTCAGTTTATTCCTCAATACACTTCCCCTTGCTTGCTCTGGTAACATGCTTCTTTACAAGGACAATGCTGTTATCTTCTCTAGTCATTCTAATCCCCTCCATTTGAAATCTAATCTACAAAAGCACTTTGCAGAAATTGAAATGTGGTTCTCCCTACACAAACTCATCATTAATTACAAAAAGTCCAAAGTAATGTAGTTCGCTAACCCCCAGAATAAGTATAGTGCTCTGCCCCTAAGTATTCTTAATAGCCACCACCTGCCTGTTGAGCAAGTCTGTAGTTTTAAATACCTTGATATCACCCTGGACTCATCCCTTTCCTACCTCGAGCATGTAAATCTGGTCTGTAAAGCAGTAAACACCAGAATCGGCCTACTTTACAGACACAGATTTTGTTTGACATCTGACGCTCTCTGGCTTGCCATTACAAGCTCTGTCCTATCCATTGTGGACTATGGTTTAGTTATCTATAGCTCAGCAACCGAAACAACACTTAACAGGATCAAGACCGCACTTAACAAAGCTTGCCGCCTTGTAGTTGGTGGGCATTGGCTGACCCACACCTGTGCTCTCTACAATCAAGCAAACTGACTGAGTCTTAGTGGGAAAGTGCAATACCATACCTGTCTGCTAGCTAGGAAAGTAATCCTTGGCCACATGCAGATTCTCGCCCAACAGCTTCTTACTGCCGCCCCTGCTCCCTGGGCTACTTGTAGCTCCTCTAAAGTTTCCTTCCATGTCCCTTTCTGAAAGACTGCCCAGGGTCAGAGGGCTTTTATGTTTAGGGCCCCCATCTGGCTAAATAATCTACTTACTGCGGTTCTTTCTGAAATTAAGTTAGGTCCCTTTAAACTTAAACTCCGGCAACACCTACTTACTTTAAATAGGTGTAACTGTCCCTAGCACACCGTCCTTTCTCCCCTCTGCTTCCTCTTATTCCTCTAACTTTGCCTCCCTCCGCCTTGCTCACCTTGTCCTCTCCATCCTGCCTGCTCTCACCCACCCATCTTACCCTTCTCCCTTCCCCCTTCTCTCCTGTTCACTATAGCTGTCCCTCCCCCCACCTTTGTTTTCCTCCCTACTATTTTTGTTCAACAATGTCCTCCGGACTGCCTATCCTCTGTTGTTCTGGGCACTCTTGTCCCTGCTCTTCCCTCTCTGTTTTTACCCCTGCCCCCCCCCATTAGTGATCGTTGTAATCTCTCTCTTATACCTCTACCAGTATTGCTGACATTTACCTCACCTAGCCTACCTTATTTCCCAGTTGTCCTATTCTTTCTTGCTGGTCACTTTATTTCCTCATGCAAACTATTGGAGTTAGCACTTTTATTGCCTTGTACTATAATTCCTCTAACGCTACACTGTTATTTTGCTTGTTGTGTCTCATCCTCATGTTAATGTGTTCTATGTCTCCATTTATACACCAACTGTATTTGCACTGCCTTTTTGTCTTGCATTGTTTACTGTTAATTTCTTTTTGATGTGGAGCTTTTGTAAATGAGTCTCTGACTCAAAGGTATGTAATTCCGAGATATAAATAAATACATAAATAAATAAATGAATGAATGAAAGAATAACTAAATAAATAAATAGTGTCCTGGCCCAGTCCACCCACAGCCTGCGCCATGGCATCTGGCATGCGCTGGCTCACGTGCTGTGCATGTGATGGGCTGGGACGGGTGCTGTTATCAGTTTCTGACTGTGTGGCATCCGGAATGCCAAGGAGGTAGACTGTGTCAGGGATGATGATGTCCAACTGGGTGGTGTCCTCATCCTCCGTGTTAGTGGTAAGCACCTCAAGGTCATCCAGGAGGTCAATCCCAGACAGGGGGACATCATTAGCAATGTCATCAATGTTCCCCTCCTCCTGTGCGGATATGTCCACGGCTGTGGTCACAACATTGGCCGATGTTGTACACACGGGTACATTGGCCTGCTGACCCTGTGGCCATCCCCGTGCAGCTGCACCAGTCCTAAGACGTGATGGGGCTGTGGAGGCAAAACATGGAAACATGGTAAGGGCTGCGTGTCTATGGCTACAGAAAAGAAACAGACAAATGGAGGAGCATGTGCATGTCACAGGTGTGCAGGCTGTACCACACACAGGCAGGACACTTGTGCAGGACACATGGCACACATGCCATACTGCATGGAGGGGTTGTTCGGGCAGCATGCATATAGCCACGCAAACAAACATGTGAGGCACATTCTAAACATCCCCCCAATCCTGCATGCCCTGTCAACCTGCACAGCAGTCAGCATGTGTCACCCCAGCCTGCTGTGCATGCCATACGTACACCACCAACATCATAGACCCCGGTGGAAATACTTATTCACCACCCAGGTGCCAGCTGTATGGTCTACACACAGGTGCAAGTGCATGCAGACAGAACTGAACACGGATGGTAATGTCCCACAACAAGGCAGGACTCACCCATGTACAGAGGCCATGTTTGCCCACACCACAGACATGCACAGGTGACATGTGACCCACACTCTGTGGCCACACAGTGCTACACAGACTGTACAACGTGCCAAAGACCACCTGTGAGCACCACATGCAGGACCGTACGTGACCTGTGTATGTCACACTTGCAGTGCAGTGACGGATCGCCTCCGGTATCAAAGCCACCATGGGGCATGCCCTCAACAGACACACAGCTGAGTGTGGTGGCCATAAGAGCCTCCTGCGCTGACATGGTTGGGACAGTGGAAGGATCCCCACCTGTAGCAGTGTGTGAGGCACGGGCCTGGGCCAGGCGCTCCTTGCAGCGGTGCTGTTCACTGTTTATGCACTTGATGCATACCTGTGGTGTCCTGTTGTAGACAATATGTGCACTGACCACCTCTGTCACATCCTTACAGCCCTGTGCCAGGTCTTGATGTGTCCCCATTTTCTGGGTCAGGAGGTCCTCCCCCAATATACAGACCTTGATTAAGCCTTCATAAAATGCGTCCTTCACCAACATGAGCCTTGCTCAGGTGCCATACTGGTGCTTGTGGTAAACACATACAGGCACTGGGTAAGTTACAGCATCAGTGGCATGTGCTATGCACCATGCAGAGTACTAAAACAGACACATTGTCACAGAGTAAACAAGCCTACCTTCGAGGCTGCAGTACCTCTCGGTCACCTGTGTGGCGGGATGCCACAGGGCTGCACATTTATGGCACAGCACATGCAAATCAGGGGAGAACTTACCTGTAATAAGATGCAAATATCTGGATTGTGCCATGATTGTACAATGAGGCAATTAGCATATCCTGGCTGAATATTGCACTTTTGCACCTGGTGCATCCCAATGTGAATTGTGCATTTATTTGTACACCACATAAGCCTATCGCACATCTCCACTGCCACACATGCAATAGCCACACATATCACTACATTATGTGGTCGCGGTACACTGATGTCAAGAACAGAGCATCGTGTAGATGCTACCACATGGCACACATGTGCAGCTGCTGTGTACAGTGCAGGGGCACCTACATGCATGATACGGATGGCTGTGGTCATGGCATTGACAGACCTCCCCAATATGGTGTTGCGGCATGGCAATGCGTGCATGGTGGCAAGGGGCGGGACTTCTGTTTCCTGTGCAGCCTGTCACTACCGCGCATGTGCAGTAATGCACCATGGTACTATTATCATCTGTCACGCATCCCAATGGCACAGATGCTGGCCACGCGTGACTGACCGTGTGTAGCCTATAGCACAACTGGTGCAGCTCAGAGGCCTGGCAGGACTTCCACAGCTGGTTAGCAATGTAGCACAGGAAGAGTCATGGCACATGCCACATGAAGGGATGCCACCCACCCTCACTCCCAGTGATGAGGGGAGACAGAGCTTGTAAATCTGGTGGACTTGCTGGTCCCCTTGGAGGGTCAGCTTTTTTGGCAGGAGGAGCTTCATGTGGCCAGTTCTGAGGTGTGGGCCACCATGGCCAGATGCCTCACCAGGCAAAACAGGCATACCCTGAATGGAGGAGCAGTGCCACCACAGGTTTGGGGACCTTGGCCGCAGGGATACAGCAAGGCTGGACCGCATCCGGGACGTAGTGCGGAGGGGAGCAGTGCCATGCCCAGGTATGTATGCAATGTGACTGTGCACCATTCAGGGTAATGTACACTGACAGGTGCATGGCAGTGGCATTCAATGTCCATTGTGGATTGTAGCATGCCACCATTACTGGCCGGCGAGTATGTATTGGTGTAATAGTATGTGGTATGCTGTGTGCACCACTGTCTGGCCCCAGCTCCCCTGTGGGGCATATGCACAGAAATGTAGGACCAGGGCCATGCCACAGTGGGTGACACCAGACAGCAGTGTGGGCCATGGCAACCTACAGTGGTCACACATCATCCACTGTGGGCTGTGCATGTGTGCCAGTAAGTCAACCTGTGAGTCCACTGTATGATGCATGTGGATGCATGATGGGTACCATGTCCAGCATATGTATGGTGTTCGTGATGCACAATGGTGGTGTACCCTGTGGCGGACGCAACACGTGTTGCCTGTCCCCATGTGCTATGTGCCAGGTTACAGCTGCTATGTAACAGTCACACATGGCATGGGCCTGCAGGCACAACGCAGTGTCTAGTGGGGCCCCATGGTGCACCACTCTCACATGTGCAGTGTCACATGGTGATGTACAGCATGGGCACTGGTGATGGGTGGTGGAATGTACAGCCCAATATCATGCCACTGTGCCTGTTCACTGTATGGCGTGCAACTGTAGGGATGCATTGTGGCACATGTATTTAATAGGGCTTCTCACACCTGCCTTGCACATGGGTTTTGGGGTGAATGGTGTGCTATGGCATGATGCTAATTGTGCCCTTGTCTTTGTGTTCCCATTGTAGACAGGGAAGAAGTCAGGCAGGCACAGCAGGATGCCCACAGGTGGGACAATGATGCCAGTAGGATCACCAGGCCGACTGGGTGGAGGTGTGTGGCACATCTGTTGCAGTGCCATGCATCAGGTGAGTGTGCATGTGGTGTTATATGTTGCATAGGGACATGGGGGGGTCTGCAGTGCCCATTGTGGTCTGTGGCATGCTGCTTGTGCATGCACATGGGAGGTAGGTAACGCACACATGTGGTGGTGTGTACCATGCACCATCCAATGTGCCTGGACATGAACGGGGTCATTCTCCACTGACCACACAGAGTATGGCACTGGGCCATCAGTCATGGTGCGCACACTGCTATGTATCCCATGTTGACTTGTTAGTGGCATGTGTGTGGGCCTCAACTACATGCCACTCACCCCCCGCTGCACAGCATGGTGTAGCGTTGCACCGCAGATGACTATAACTCCACCCCTCCACAGCACCTCACATGCAGCCTGGCAAACATATTCCCATTGCTGTGGAATGCACCACTGCCACTGTGGTTCTGTACAGTTCCTGTATGGCAGTGTGTACTGTCACAAACTCACTCAGCAGCTCTGCCCTCTACTCCCAAAGTGCCAACCTCTGAATGTAGAATTGTAAACAGTTTAACAGAACAAGTTAACCCTCTTGTCTGGTTTGTGGGTTCGAGTCACCTTAGTCCCAAGTTCTGGAGAGATGATTCAAACTGATAACCTCTTATTAGCGTACCCAATTTTCAGGTTCAGATAATTCTGTCTTCGGGGGGCCAGATATCTTTGCCTATGGGCACCTAATCAGGTAACACAAAATGAACCCTTAGAACTCTATGCAAGACCTAGAGAACTCTATCTATTTCCCACTTTGGTATCACAATAAGTTCATACACAGTGTCAACTATAACCTTCAAAGCTTCACTTATGTAAAAAGAAAATTTCAAGGCACACCAGGCAGTTTCCGTTTTTAAAATATATATCTTTACTTTAAAATAGGTAAAATAGGAAAACAGTAAAATTACAGAACAAAATATCCCAACACATACAGCCTTAAAACAAACAGGTTTAAAAGTGCAGATTCCTACAAATAATAACACTCAGACTGGTTTTATTTAAGGTCTCCTTATTTCTTAATCTTTCAGTGCTTTGATGTTCCTCCTTCTCAGTCAGAAAAATGAATGTCTCTGTGTAAGGTCTGCTCAGTATATTTTAAAGCAGTCCTGAGCAGGCCTTCACTCTGAGGTCACCTAACTCCGCCTTGGTGTATTAAAATTTATATTTTATAACACAGGAAGTCCTAATAAGATATTTTAACACAATATCTGACATTGATGAATCTTCTCTCTTCATGTGATTTCCCCGAAACCAGTCTGATCTGCTTCACAAGACATCAAAAGTCTCTTTGATGTAATTCTTGGCTTCCTGGGATGATGGTCCAAACAACATGCATATCAGATCAAAGGATTTCCCTGAGGACATTATAAAATGGATATCTTGGTTCCTGCCTTCAAAGCAAACTAACAAGATAATTGCACCTCAGATCTCTGCAGTTTAAGCTACCTCCTGTCCTTTGAACTTATCCCTGGGGGGGTTGATGTGTCAATTTCAGCAAGCCAGCATTTCCTCCTGCCAGACAGTCTATCACACATTTTTTCATATTTACTAAAAATGATACATGGATCAGAACCAGCTGTCCAAGTGTGACAATTCCTCCCCACCTAGACTGAATTTGGGGGCTCTATCCCCCTGCATGGGATGAGCTTCCCAAATCAGTTCACTCCTCATACACACGGGACAACCCATCTGAGTTTTGATTGGTCGCTCCAGCCCTATATAGAATGGTCATATCATATCCTTGCAAAGCAAGACTCCATCTTAGTAATCGACAATTGTTTTTCCCCATCTGCATCAGCCAAACTAGGGGGTTGTGGTCAGTCTGCACCACAAAATGCTGCCCATTCAAGTATGGCTGCAATTTCTTTAGGGCCTACGCTATGGCAAGACGCTCCTTTTCCACCATGGAGTATGACTGCTCCCTGTGAAGTAACTTTTTACTCAGGTAGGCTATTGGTTGGTCCCTCCCTTCACTGGATGTCTAGCTCAGTACTTCCCCAATACCCATGTCTGAGGTGTCAGTGTGAACTATAAAGGTATTACTATAGTCAGGACTTGTCAAAACAGGAGCACTGCACAATGCCTCCTTTAGTTTGGAAAAGGCTTCCTCACATGTTGGGCCCCAGGTATTTTTCTTGTCATCCGTTTCTTTGTCAGGTCAGATAGGGGAGCAGCCAGGGCACTGTAATTGGGTACAAATTTTCTATAGTACCCTGCTGTCCCGAGAAAACTCCTGAACTGCTTTTGAGTTTCTGGTCTGGGCCATGCCTGGATTACCTCTATTTTTATTTGGTTAGAACGGAGCTGTCCCTGGCCTACCACATGCCCGAGGTATGCCACTTCTCCCACGGCCACCTGGCACTTCTCGGCTTTGACAGTGAGCCTGGCCCTATGTATCCTGTCCAGCACTTCTCTAAGGTGGGCTAGGTGTTCCTCTCAGCTGGTACTAAAGATAGCAATGTCATCCAGGTATGCCACGGCGTACTCTTCAGCGCCATTTACCTGGTTCACCAACCTTTGGAAAGCGGCCAGGGCGTTCTTCATTCTGAAAGGCATTACTTTAAACTCAAATAAGCCTATTGGAGTGATGAAGACCGACCTCTCCATAGCTCTGTCCATCAACTCTACCTGCCAATACCCCTTTGTCAGGTCAATGGTCGTAAGGTAGGTCACCCCTCCCAACTTGTCCAGGAGTTCGTCCATCTGGGACATTGGTGGGCATCTGACTTCATGACTGCATTCAGTCCATGATAGTCCACACAGAAATGAGTTGAGCCACCTTGCTTGGGTACAAGGACTACAGGTGAGGCCCAGGGACTGTGGGATCTCTGGATTACCCCTAAATCCAGCATCTCCTCCACTTCCCTCCTAATATCCTTTTGGACAGCCTCTGACACCTGATATGCTGTCTGCCGTATGGGCATCTGTGTCCCTGTCTCCACATTGTGTGTCGCTAAGGGGGTTAGTCCAGGCTTGGTGCTAAACAAGGGGGCAAAGTCTTCTAAAACCTCCCTTACTTTCGGGATCTGGCCTGGGGTCACCTGGGGAGACAATTTTACTTCCTCCACAGAGGACTCCCACTTACTCTCTTCTAGCAAATCCAGAAGGGAGTCTCCTTCATCCATCCCCTCCCCATGACTACACATTGTGAACACCATGTCAGCCTTTTTTGCATATGGCTTCATCGAGTTGAAATGGTACATCCTTTTTGTCTGTCTTCGGTCAGGTAACTCCACAATGTAGTTCATGTCATTTACCTTCCTAACCACTTTGTACAGTCCTACCCACTCAGCTTGCAGCTTGTCTTTCTGGACCGGAATAAGGACCATGACTTCCTGACCCACCATGTACGAGCAAGCTCTGGCTCTGCGGTCGTACCATACTTTTTGTTTCTGTTGGGCAGCTGCCAGGTTGCTCTGGACTGTCCCCATAAGCTCCTTCAGCCTTTCCCTAAACCTAAGGACGTAATCCACAATGGGAGTTCTCTGGGTGGCGTGCTTGCCTTCCCAGTCCTCCCAGATCAAGTCTAGGGGCCCACATACCTGGCGTCCATATAAGAGTTAGAAGGGGGAAAATTCTGTTGACTCTTGGGGCACCTTCCTGTATGCAAACAACAGATGGGGAAGGTATTTCTCCCAGTCCCTCCCATGCTGTTCTGCAAATGCCTGGAGCATTGACTTTAGGGTACCATTGAATTGTTCCACAAGTCCATTGGCTTGTGGATGATACAGTGTCATACATCCCTGCACCACCTCACTCTTCTCCCATAAACTTTTCATCAGGTTCAACATGAAGGAACCCCCTCGATTGGTGATTACCTCCTGAGGGAAACCCAACACAGGAGAAAATCCCAAGTAAGGCATCTGCCACTTTGTCTGTCCTCAGTGAGGATAGGGCGACTGCCTCTGGGTACCGGGTGGCATAATCCACCACAGTCAAGATGAATCCCTTCCCTGAGGAGCTGGGGATATTTAAAGGCCCCACAATATCCATTCCCACCCTCTGGAATGGCTCCTCCACTATGGGCAATGGAATCAGGGTGGCTTGGGTTTTCTTGTCTGCCTTCCCTATTTCTTGGCACCAGTAACATGATCTGCAATACTCCTTCACCTGCTGGGTGAAGTTAGGCCAGTAGAAATTCTGGGCTAACCGCTGCATAGTGCACGTGATTCCCAGATGACCAGACAAGGGAATATCATGGGCAACCTTGAGCAACTGCTCACGATATCCCTGGGGAAAGACAAGCTGCCTGCCTAGCACCCCTCCCTCTGTCTGTACTGCCTGAGTATACATAAGTCCATTTTCCATATATACCTTATGTCTGCCATCACCTCCTTGTGCTCCATCAGAGTCTGCCCAAGTCCTCAGCTTCTCTAAACTAGGGTCACTCCTCTGAGCAGCTGCAAACCCCTCACACAGTCCCAAGGCCTGGGACAGGTCTCCTTCAGTCACTAAACTAGGGTCCCTAGCACTAGCATCAGGGCCCTCAGGATCACTGTCAATCCCAACCCTCTGACAAGGGGTCACCCCTTCCTCTTCAGAGTAACCCTCTGTAACTGTGTGGTTACTTGTTACTGGGGAAATTTCTAACCCCTTTTTATCAGTCTCCCCATCTGGAGACACAGGCTGGGGAACCAGCCTCTCAGTGGTTTCCACACTGGTTTCTGTGGGGTTCAGGGAACTACAATTTTCCCTTGCAGCTTGGCTACGGGTAACTGCACATACCATCCCCTGCTGGAGATTGTTACCCAGGATCACATCCACTGCTAATGTTTTGGCTACAGCCACCTGTTGCACAGTTCTCCCTGTTTCATCCCAGTCTAGGAGAATACTAGTGAGGGAAAATGTTTTCTCCCTGCCCACAAAGTCCTGTACAGTGATGTATTTATCAGATATAAGCTGACCAGGCTGTACCAGATCCCCCTTTACCAATGTCAGGGATGCCCCTGTGTCCCTTAACACCTGCGTTTGTACACCATTCACCATGACTGGATGCATGTGTTCCCTCATGTTCACTGGCATGCTTTCAGGGACACACAAACAGCCCACTTCTTTTCTAGCACCCAGTTGTGTATTATGGTTCACCTTTTTGGGACACTGTCTGGCCATATGCCCAGTTTCCTTACACAACCAACATTCAGTTCTTTTCTCAGAGAAATCTTTTCTCTGAAACCTGGGGCTAACTGGTTTCGGTGGAGGTAGTGAGGATTTTAGCTGCCCTGAAGGCGCGCTTTTCCCTTTTTGAGCTGCCACACCCACCCCATTCACCCTCAGAGCAGGTCTGCTCTTGGCATAGTGGTCCAAGAGTTCAGCAGCCTCTTGCACTGTTTTTGGATCTCGGTCCTCTAGCCAGGTTTTTAGCTCTGCTGGGCATGCCCAAAAAAACTGTTCTAATAAAATCACATTTTCAATTTTATCAACTGAGTTTGCCTCAATTCCTTCCCACCAATGTTTTAAAAACTGATGTTGTTTTGTAGCTAGCTCCTTGTAGCTCATATCAGGGCTTCTCCTGAGCTTACGGAATTTAGCTCTGTATGATTCAGCAGTTAATTCAAACTTTTTTAACAGTGCAGCTTTTAGCTTGCTATAATCATTGTTGTCCTCATTGTCCATTTGACCCAATGCATCCCGAGCTTTTCTGGTAAGTAATGGGGATAGCTGGAAGCTCCAGGACTCTTTAGGAATTTTAGCCTGAATACAAACTTTTTCAAAAGAATTTAAAAAGGCATCCATGTCTTCCTCCTCTTTAAACTCGGCTATTAATTTGGAGTTCAACTTGTAACCCAGTCCTGCAGTCCCAGTTAAACCCAAGCCAGTTACCTACTCTGGTGCCGCTGGTTGGAGTCGTAGCTTTTCCAGTTCATGTTGCCACTGGCATCCTCTCTCTTCTCCTCTGTAGCTCGCTGGCACTCACGCTCCTCATGGTCTGCCTCCCTCTGTTCTTGCTCTGCCTCCAGTTCCATCCTGTGCAACTCAATTTGCAGTCTGAGTACCGCTGGTTTCAGGATACTGGTGACCATCCCCTGCTGCTGTGGCCCTTCACTGACAGTGGCCCTGCTGTCCTTTTGAGTCATGGTCGGTGACTCGCTGCTCTGGGTATCTGCTACCATCAGGGCCTCTATGAGGTTCTGCTTTTTGGCTGTCACCTCGAACGGGACTCCTCTGTCCCTGCACAACTGCTTTAAGTAATCTACAGTGTGCCTGCTGTAGTCAGAAGCCATCTTTCCTGACTACTGCTCTTCTGGCTGGCACTTAGAAAAAAAAAATAAAATGGGTAAGGACTTGACTGTAAGCCAAGGGATATAGTTCTGTTTCCTTTTGAAATAAAACACTGCCTTTCTTTTTTCCAAGTGAGCTGAACGGTCTCAAGCTGACACACTGAACAATGAAGCTTATACCGCCAAACTTTATATGCCACCACTGCCAACCAATCTGTCACAAACCCACTCAGCAGCTCAGCCCTCTACTCCCAAAGTGCCAACCTCTGAATGTAGAATTGTGAACAGTTTAACAGAACAAGGTAACCCTCTTGTCTGGTTTGTGGGTTCGAGTCACCTTAGTCCCACGTTCTGGAGAGATTCAAACTGATAACCTCTTATTAGTGTACCCAGTTGTCAGGCTCAGACAATTCTGTCTTCAGGAGGCCAGATATCTTTGCCTATGGTCACCTAATCAGATAACATAAAATGAACCTGTAGAACTCTATGCAAGACCTAGAGAACTCTATCTATTTCCCGGTTTGGTATCACAATACGCTCATACACAGTGTCAACTATAACCTTCAAAGCTTCACTTATATAAAAAGAAAATGTCAAGGCACACCAGGCAGTTTCCGGTTGTAAAATATATATCTTTACTTTAAAATTGGTAAAATAGGAAAACAGTAAAATTACAGAACAAAATATCCCAACACATACAGCCTTAAACAAACAGGTTTAAAAGTGCAGATTCCTACAAATAATAACACTCAGACTGGTTTTATCTAAGGTCTCCTTACTTCTTAATATTTCAGTGCTTTGATGTTCCTCCTTCTCAGTCAGAAAAATGAATGTCTCTGTGCAAGGTCTGCTCAGTATATTTTAAAGCAGTCTTGACCGGCCTTCTCTCTGAGGTCACCTAACTCCACCTTGGTGTATTAAAATTTATATTTTATAACACAGGAAGTCCTAATAAGATATTTTGACACAATATCTGACATTGATGAATCTTCTCTCTTCATGTGATTTCCCTGAAACCAGTCTGATCTGCTTCACAAGACATCAAAAGTCTTTTTGATGTAATTCTTGGCTTCCTGGGATGATGGTCCAAACAACATGCATAGCAGATCAAAGGATTTCCCTGAGGGCATTATAAAATGAATATCTTGATTCCTGCCTTCAAGGCAAACTAACAAGATAATTGCACCTCAGATCTCTGCAGTTTAAGCTACCTCCTGTCCTTTGAACTTATCCCTGGGGGGTTTGATGTATCAATTTCAGCAAGCCAGCATTTCCTCCTGACAGACAGTCCATCACACATTTTTTTATATTTACAAAAAATGATACATGGATCAGAACCAGCTTCCCAAGTGTGACATGTACCGGCAGCCACCACCACAACAGTCCATTGGTGTTGCCAAGGCCATGCCGTGTGTGCAGTACCTGCATGGTGCAGACAGTGGCATGCTACAGGTGGTGTGGGACTGTTCTACTGTTCACACTTTGGGCAACATTTGCAGTCCTGCACCTCCACACAACCCTAGCCCTGTGTCATGTCCAACACTGTCCATGGTTGTATGTTGCCATTGTCTACTGTACATGTTTGGCTGTTGTCCATCATCCAGTCATGCCGGTCAACACCACCATGTCACAGTGCACCATGTGTGTGCTGCACAGCTGTGGATTTGCACACTATAGCAATCCACGGTGGCACAACACATGTGGCCATCTATGTTGCTGCAACCATCCATTCTGCAGTGTGTAGTCAGTGACGTCCTGGCCCACTGTGTTGCTGGCACATGTCCATGTGCACCCCCTCTGTTGGGCACCTGGACAACACCTGGACTCTGTGACTGTTGGCCTTCACGCTACCTGTACTGCTCATACTATTGTGTCTGTGGGTCTCTGATCCTTGCTGTGTGCTGCTGGAAGGGTGCTAGGGTGTTCTAGTGTTGCTGCACATTGGTCTGTGTGTGGGGTGCCCTGTGCTGCCCAACATTATATTCCATGGTAGGGACAGCTGCCACCTGTCCATGTGTGCCCAATGTGCACTGGTACAGCACAGGGTGTTGTCCCAATGTGCAGACATGGCCACTGCCAATACTCATGGCCCCTGCAGTGGCCACCTCCATCCACAGTGTGTAGCTTCATGTTCCAAGCCCTGTGTGCTTGTTGAGGATGGTGGCAGTTATCAGCCACTTGTTGTACCCTTTGTGTTAGGGTCTTTGGCATGCGCCCAGCTTGCCTGTGGGTCCCTCTCCCCCTGTTGGTCTGTGCATGTGTGGTCTCCATGCACTGCTGCAGGTGGTGCCATTGTGGACTGTCTGTGGTTGTGGCATGCCTCATTGGTACCTTGGGGACAGTGTTTGTGTACATGCTCATGGACATGCCCTACATGCTGGTGTGCCCCAGGGATGTTTCCCTGGAACTTGCATGTCCAGTGGTCCTGTGTGTGTCTGCCCCCCCGGTGTTGCTCCACTCAACTGTTGGCTGCCGGCATGCTCTTGGCATTGCCATACAGTGTGGCCACCCACGTGGCTGTGCCCAGACCTACTTGTCTCTGCATGTTCCTGGGTGTGTTGTACTTGTGGTTGGGGCACTCATTTGTGCACACCAAATGCCGTCCATACAAGCCTGCATGTGTGACCCTTGGTGGTCAGTTTGCAGTGTTGTTCTGGTCCACCGGTGATGGGGGTTACTTACCCATGGCCAAAACAGACACATGCCTCTGCATGAGGCCAGTGTGCTTTTATGGGGACCACTATGCCTGTGCCACATGGCCATGTGCAACATATCCACACGTCTCTTTGCCATATCTTCTTCCTGTCCTCCCCTTCCATTGCCTTTTTCCATGACCACATCCCATGCAGTGTGCTATGTGTGGCATATGTCCACAGTATATTGCCTGTCAGTGTTGCATATGGCAGTGTGGTGGCCCTGTGCACTGTCCCCCACATCTGCACATATACGCGTTGCCAGCATTGCTTGGGGAGGGGGCATTCTGTCCGGGCATGGATGACTGTTGGCACTGAGGCTGTGTTTTGCTTATCTGTTTCCTCCCATAGGACATCTTTCGACCTCAGGACTGGTGCCACTGTTGGGAGGATCCATGGACACCTGCTACATGGAAGAAGGGCAGCCAGCTCATGGGAAATACTTTAGGCCATAAACACTTGGCTTGGTGTTGCTGTGCAGGCAATCTGTATGATAGGCAGGACAGTGACAGCCATATGGCTACATCTGGGTGTACCTCGCCCTAGGTGGTCAAGCTGTCATGCCGCTGTGGCACATTAATTTTACCTTGGCCCTGCCCACCCCATGTTCCCACCCATGTCCCAGGTCAGGTAAATAGTTTTCCCCCCTGCCTCCCATGTTCACCATTTCCCCTCCGTCCCCCATTGTTGTATTGTATATAGTTTATCATGTTTTCATGCTTTTATGCTGTTTTGGTTTGTACATGTATATATGTTCCATCCATTGTACTGTTTCTGTTTGTTGAATTGTTGCTTACAGTAAAGTTCTTATTTGTGTTACACATGGCTGTGTGTGTGTGTGTGTGTGTGTGTGTGTGTGTTTGTTGCTTTTTCCATTGTTATTCTCACCTACAGTTTGGCAGCTGTGGCCCACATCTCCCTGGACACTGCTTCACAGGTGTGTGCCTGCCATCACCTCACCCACCACACCCTGTCTCCAGGGTGTGGCCCACAAGGTGTCTGTCCCTGGCTACCCTGCACTGGCTACATGGGGTTCTTGATGAAGTTCCTTATATCCCATCCTGCTAGTTCCCTGTGGTGGCACTGTGCTCCTCTATATTGTTGTCATTGCCCATGTTGTTCTGTCCTGCACTGTCAGCGGCCATGTCTCACTGTCAGTATGTGCCTCCTGTGTGGGGCCCTGCCCCTGGCCATTCTGTTGCTGTGCTGCTGCTGGCACACTATGCCAGGGTTCTGTCTGGCATGTCTGCACTGTTGTCACTCTGCTTCAGCATTTGGCCCTGTCCACTGGCACAGCCATTGCTGTGATACCCTATGCATGGCCATGTGTCTCAGCAGGTGCCAATGTGCTTGGCCTTCACCATGGTTGACAACTTCTGTGTGGTGCACTGTGCTGGGCACCTGGTGGCCATGCTTCAGGGTGTTTTGACCACTGTGGTGTGCTACTGTTCCTCCCCTGTCCCCTGGGGTGCTGCTATGTTGCACCACAACCCATCCTACATGCACCAGTGCATTGGACTCCTTTCACTGTTTGTGTGCCACATTTCTTGCTTACTGTGCACCATTTCTCATATTCAGAAGTGCCCTGCTATGCTGCACATTTTCTGTTGCACCATCACACATGTTTGGGATATTCAGCCAGACATGTGTGATCGCATCTTATGGCGCATTTTCTGAATATTCAATTTTTTTGTGCCGGTGCATATAGGACACTTGCAGTTGCATGAATCGGCCAGCCAGTTTTGAATATGGGGCCCATGGTCTAGAACTCCTTTCCATTTTCTTGTCTGTTTCCATTTTTTTAAATTTTTCTCAACACAGTTCCAGGTTAAAAGTGTGACAGTATAATATTGCACTTGCCAAACATGAAGGGTTGTTCTGAATGCTAGCAGAAGGTCGAACAATAGCGTCAGCAGATGTGACATTTCCAAGATTTCTGCACACAGTGATATCCTGTAGTAGAATGTATCCTCATTTGAGTTATTCTAATACCATACTACGGCTACCAGTATAGGTGGAAGTTCTGCAGTGCCCACAATTTGGTAACACATGGCTTGCAGCTTCTGCGCCAGTCATTGCAGTAGGTACAAAAATGTTCAGGAAGATATTAATATGCAATATGTTAAAAAAATAAGAAAACTGAAAGTGGTTGATATAAGAGGAGACAGACTTCACATATCAAGCAAGTCCTGCACTAAAGTGTGGCATTTGTACTGCCAAATGATGCCTGATGAAAGAAGACAGGGCTTTACAATCACCTAATAGACATATACTGTGCCCTCATTTCCCAAGCCCCCATGTGCAGAAGTAGTTTATTACAATATATTAATGTGTGAATTCTGCAGGGTTGCATTTTTTTGGTTCTGTTTGTGGGGTATTACATTTCTGTAAAGACAATTTCACAATGTATACAGTAACAATCTAGTGGTGTATTAATGGCAGCAGTTAAACCAGCAAACGTGCAGACAGACTCTCATAAGACAGGGTTATTTAGCTAAGAATCTCTTACTGTAATCAATAAAGTTCCACTGGCCTATAGAACAGACATGCCAGATGTTACCTCGCTGCAGCCACATCCAAGAGCAGGGTCATTCTCGATGCCCTACGGGGGCATGGCTCAGACAGCTTATGTCAGAATCCACTCAGAAGGGAGCAATCTTAGACCTGGTACTCTCAAATGGTGATGGAGAAAGGATCTCAGATTTAGAAATGAGTAGCCATCTGGGAACAAGCAACCACCAAACAGTATGGGTCATGATAAACACAGCCGTAGAATCAAGCCATACAAAAGCAAGGGTACTGGACTTTAGGAGGGATGACTTTGGTAAAATGGGAGAGTGCCTAAGAAAAGCACTAGTAAACGGGCAACAAGGAGGGGTGGAGGAACAATGGGGAAAAATCAAAACTGCCATCACAGAGGCAACAAGCCTTTGTGTGAAGCAAATAAACCAATCAAAACAAAGGAAAAAAATTGTGGTTCTCAAAAGAGGTGGCAAGGAAGATTAGGGAGAAAAAGACAGCATTCAGGAAGTATAAGGAAACACAGAAGTAGCAGAACAGAGAACTGTACCAGTTAAAACAGAAGGATGCGGGTAAGACAGTGAGAATACCAAAGATCCAAACTGAGGAAAAGACAGCCAGCTCAGTTAAGAAGGGGCTAAAACCTTTTATAGGTACATTAGTGAGTGAAGAAAGACCAAGGGAAGGATAGTGAGGCTTAATAAAGGAGAGGGGTGAGGGTGGGCAGAGGGTGATAGTGAAAAAGCAGGGATAATGAATGAATATTTCTGCTCAGTAGTCACAAAAGAAGAGGAGGAGGAGGTAAATCAACCAATCAATAGAAGTACTCTGAATAGAGAGGTCGATACCAGCCCAGTCACAGAAGAAAGGGTCCTGAAAGAATTCCTAAAACTGAAAGTGGACAAGGCAATTGGGCCTGAAGGGATTCACCCCAGAATTCTAAAAGCACTAAGGGGAGAACCAGTGACACCACTGACTACCCTTTTTAACAAATCATGGGAGGATGGTATGGTACCTGAGGACTGGAGGAGGGCAGATGTGATTCACCTTCATAAAAGTGGGAGCAAGGCAGAGGCAGGAAACTACAGACCTGTTAGCTTGACCTCAGTGGTAGGGAAAATGATGAAATCACTTCTGAAAGAAAGAATTGTTGAGCACCTAGAGGCCAGTGGGGCACAGTACTGGGTGACCACAGTAGTAGACCAGGGAGGGGGCTGTGGACATGGCCTGCTTAGACTTTAGCAAGGCATTTGCCACAGTCCCACACAAAAGATTAATAAACAAGTTAGCTAGCCTGGGAGTGGGTCCCAGGGTTGTTGCCTGGGTAAAAAATTGGCTGGACAACAGGACAGAGGGTAACAGTAACCGAGTTCACTCTGAAGAAAGGGGGGCTACTAGTGGGGTACCACAGGATTCAGTACTGGAGCCAGTCCTCTTTAATGTCTTTATAAGTGACATTGCAGAGGGACTGGAAGGAAAAGTATGCCTCTTTGCAGATGACACAAAGATCTGCAACAGTGTTGATACACAAGGGGGGGGTGGAAAGGATGAGAAGGACTTGGCAAGGTTTGAGGAATGGTCAGAAGTATGGCAGCTTGGATTCAATGCAAAGAAGTGCAAGTAATACACCTGGGAAACAAAACCCAGGGAAGAGTACACAATGGGGTGGGTAATAACAACAACAAAATGGAAAAGGACCTGAGGTAGTCATATCAGATGACCTAAAGGTAGGCAAGCAATGTGAGAAGGCAGTAAGTAGGGTTGGGAGGATACTGGGATGCATAGGGAGAGGCATCACCAGTAGAAAAAAGGAGGTTGTTATCCCTCTGTACAGACAGTTGGTGAGACCCCATCTGGTGTACTGCATGCAGTTCTGGAGTCCTTGTCTCCACAAGGACATAGACAGGATGGCGGCAGTCCAGAGGAGGGCAACTAAAATAGTGCAGGGTCTGCACCAGAAGCCATACGAAGAGAGAGTAAAGAAGCTTAATATGTATACCCTTGAGGAAAGGAGGGAGAGGGGGGACGTGATAGAAACTTTCTAGTACCTCAAGGGAGTCAACAAAGTCCAAGATGGTAGCATATTTCAGAATAAGAGATGTGCAAGAACATGGGTGTACAATTTGAAGATAGAGGGGGAATGGCTCGGGGGCAACGTGAGGAAGTATTATTTTACAGAGAAGGTGGTGGATGCATGGAACAGCCTTCCTGAGAAAGTTATGGGGTCAAAAACAGTGGGGGAATTCAAGAATGCATGGGACAGACATAAGGCAATTCTGGTGGGGTGTAGGAGGAAGTAGGCTATTAATTAACTAGGATCTGCAGCTTATCCAATAGGTAGGGAAATGAGCAGACTGGGTGGGCCAAGTGGTCATTATCTGCCATCAAAGTCTATGTTTCTATGAACAGCACATTTAGCACCAAATTTTATTGCCTGTCCAGCAGCTTAAGGTAGAGACATTAGTGCACCATAAATGGAATGATTTCTGATTCGTAGATCTTGGCTTGGATTCATAAAATATAACCATCATTACACTGCTTATATCTGGAGCCAGATAATATACACAGACTATAAGTTGTACTGATCCTTCACTCCAGTGCTTTAAGCTATCACATCTCCAGCTGCTCACATTCTTTGCCTAGAAGACTAGAAGGGATTAAATGAGAATGCTTATGAAAGGAACTGGTCAGCCAAAAGTTTGTCGTGCAGTCATTTATCAACTGATTATGACTCTGATATTCAGCAAATGGGTTGAATAAAGAGAGAAGCTTTGACAAGGTGGCATCGTTATCCTGTCCAGTCGATGCATGATATCAGTATTGTTGCTTAGATCTTCACATGCCTTTTAAACCATCACTGATAACTAGAGGGAGATAATTGGGCTGGAATACTGAAATGGGATGATTAAAACATTTAGGGCATTTGAGATACAGTGAGCAAAGAAAAAGACATGGTACTCAAAGCGATGGAATTATGCTGGATATAAAATTTGCATAATTACAGGAGCACAGAGAAAAGTGCAAAATTCAACTGCAACTTAGCTATCACTCAGTCCCCCACAAAAACCATGACACCGGAACTCTGGCCAATCAAAACTAATAAATAAAAAACATGCATTTAATTACTGCTTACTGTAATTACATGCAGATCAATGGGAATTTATAACAGCACTTTTTAAATAACGTTAGAAATAAAGCAGAGACTACAGCACAACTTATATGGTACTGTCTAAAGCCTGAGTGTTTTTGACAGCTTGGCTCAGACAGCTGTGCTTGAGGACAGTGGTGGCCCCAGAGAACAAACAGGTACATCACATCAGAATCGGCTCACATTCCTCGCTGATGTGAAAACCCGAAAACTGTGCTCAGAAGCTTCATAAACTGCCAAATTGTCAAAATTAATACAAAAATAAGAATAAATAATAACTTTTCCCTGGTGTTTTAGCAACATAAATCTAACATGTGAAAACAAATGACAGGACACACTGGTTGATAGAAACTGTGTTTTTTAATTTCCTGTCTTCTTTAATGCAGGAATCCCCAATTCATATGCTCATTCCACAGTTCAGTGATTCATTGAACAGTGGAAGGAATGTATTAATTGTGGATTAATGTATTAAACTGTGGAAAAAATACTGTAGAACTGACCACTGACAGTGATCAGTTCTACAGAACTTTTCTCCACAGTCTAATACAATAGTCAATAATTCATACATTTATTCAACCATTCTAAGTTGAAATTTCCATGAAAGTTGCCAAAGTCACTCTGAAATTTTGTGAAAGCAAAATTCTGACTTTCACCAAATTCTACCAGTGAAAGTTTAATTTCACACAGCCCTAGTAGTGTCTAGCCTTCCTCTTATGAGTTTTTTAACATAACTCCATAGTTTAGAATCCAAACATATCAATGTAATTGAATTGACATGCACTGATAGAGATGGGCAAAGTTTGCAAATTTCACTCCGCAAATTAATTTGTGAATTTCCTGCAATTCACAAAATCCACGCAATTCCCGGATCACGAAGTACGAAGATTTTACCACGAAGTGTGGAATTTTGCCATGAAGTGCAGAATTTTCCACAAAGTGCAGAATTTTGCCAGCGAAATTCTGCACTTCATGGCAATCACTTCGGAATTAGGGTAAAGTCGAAGTTTACCAGACCCGGGGAAGCTTCGCGAAGTGGCAAATTTTGTCACTTCATGTGAACTTCGCCAGCAAAGTTTTATTTCGCCACATCTCAATACATTGAAAATGGTTAGCTTCAGGCAAACAAACTGGTTGATTCAATGATACAATAAAAGCCTTGATGCAACATAAGATGTTCATCTACATAATAATAAGAATTAAAATCAAACAGGTTAAATCTGTATAGAATAGCCAACAACAAAATATATACACCACAAACACCTATTTCAAATTTAGAAATTTGACACCCATAGGGTTCATAAGGTTGGGGGAAAGCACTAGACAGAACAAATGGCAGAAAAATACTAAAAGACAAAAAATGTTAGAATGATAGAAAAACAAGGTCTGTAAAATTACAAGTTTAAATTCATTTTTGATTTTATAAAACTGACAACACGTACTTTCCCATTTAAATCAATTGGGAAGCCTTTTCCCCTTGAGGTCAGTAGGAAAGTGCAGTAAAATTCTAAGTCTGAAAGTGAGCACAGACTTAGAATTTTACCACAATTTCTTTGAAATCAATGAGAAATGTAACAGTTGAGGAAGGCAGCGGGGGGTAGGTGAGGGGATGTAGGTGAGGGCTGTTGTGCCTGGCTGCCTGCCAATGTACAATTTACTCTTCTTTTTACAGTTCTGTGGGTGAGTATAGCTGGTGGATGCTGAGTGGGTGGAAGGGATTGGGGGTATACATAAATAGTATACTAAGGATACAATATGATTAAGTGTCCCTATTGTTGATAATTTCTATGCAATTCATACATAATAAAATAATGACATGGCTGATTGACTTTGCAGGGATTGGGGTGAATGGAGGATATATCTATCCAGAAAGTGGTAGATGTGGGGGAGTTAAAAGTACATGTTGGGGAGGTGGGTGGAGGGTGGATGTAAAAATGTTCAGGGGTGGGTTTAGCTCTTTGGGGCCTTTCTTCTTTTTTTTTTATTTTGTTCTGCTAAATTGGACTGGAAATCGAGAACTTCATGAAGCTTTGTGAAGAGCAAGTTATCTGCCTTCACACCAACTTCACTAATGAAGTTTAAATTTGCTGCATTTTCCCTTGGAGGTCACCTGATCTGTCAACTGCATTCAAATAGCACTGCAATCAACACTTAATACCCTTTTGACAGTTATACGCAAAGAAACAAAAAGGTAGCATACAGTCTTTGTACAGGATTGGACAACCGTACACTTATACCCCTGACTTACCCTTTTCAATGCATAAAACCCTCCAGATTTATACATAATTGTTTAATGCTGAGGAACATCTCCTTTGTGTCCAGTAACTGGCAGGAGAGAGTTCCTGTATAGCTTGCAGCAGTAGGCCAGACCCACATCTACAGCTCCCTGCTGCACAATGGCTGAGCTTCTAGAAACAGAAATAGAATTAGTTGGCAGAAAAGGACTGCTTCAGCTTGGCCCAACCAGTTTGCCAGATGGTCCCTGCCTAGTCTGTCTCCACAGACCCTAACCTGTCTCTGGTGACCCTCCCTCCTCCCTATCCATTTCCCAACGTTCCCCTAAGTCTATCCCATGCATGCTTGAAGCCTTCCACTGTTTTTGCCTCCATCACTTTCTCTGGTAGACTGCTCCAGGCATCCACTACTCATTTAGTGTAGTAGTACTTCCTCACATCCCTCCTAAACTCCTGCCCTACAGCTTCATCACATGCTCTCTAGTTCTGGTGCAGTTCCATGTGATAACAGCAGTCACGGAAAGGCGCTCGCTGTTAGGGCGAGTATACATCTCCAAAAATCAATTTCAGCGATGTACACTACTGGCACACAGCAAAAGGGTGCTGAAGACTTAGATTTTTTTATTTATGCGGGGGGCTGTGCCCCCCACACCCCCCATGGGAGACTTTGCCACTTGCACCCCCCAACTTAAGGATTCTCAACTCCAGGGGGATGCATGCTGGGGGGGTGCAAAACAAAAAAAAATAAAATCCCAGACCTGCACAAAAAAAAAAGAACGTGCCCAGAATTGAATCCAGCAACCTCCCAACCCTAGCCTGCCACCAGCCCACCATGCCACATGGGCAGCTCAGCAGCCCACCACCATGCTACACCCCACAAGCCCTCCCTCCCCTTCTGCCTGTCATGCGGCATGGTCCCTCCCCCCCACGCACGTGTACATATAGCAACATCCTGTCGTTATATTCACCACCGCCCCCCTATCCAGTCGCCCTCCCTGTCTCGTAGCCATGTGCACCGGCGCCGTGATTGAATTGCCCTTTTTGAAAGCACTCAATTGCAGTTACCATTATCACAGGCTACCTCTTGTGCATGTCCTCATTTGAAAGAAACTCTCCCCATGCACCCTGTTCACCCCTGTGAGGTATTTGTAGGTCTCTATCATGTTCTCTCTCTCTCTTTCTCCTGTTTTCCAGGGTGTACATGTTGAGATCCCTCAGTCTCTCTTAATAGGGCTTTTGGTGCAACCCCTGTCCCATGTTACTTGCCCTCATCTGGACTGCCTCCTATTTATCTACTGTATGTCCTTCTTGAGGTGCGGCCCCCAGAACTGGACACAATACTCCAGGTGGGGTCACATCAGTGAGCAATATAGTGGCGACACCACCTCCTTCCTCCTACTGGAGATACGTCTCCCAATGCATCCCATCATCCCAGTGGACCAACCCACTGCTTTGCCACACTGCCCTGCCACTTTGAGGTAATCAGATATCAGAATTTCAAGGTCCCTTTCCTGCTTAGTCACTGACAGTACCCCCCATCCTATGTTCGGCTCTTGGGTTCTTATGTCCTAGGTGCATGATTTTGCACTTTTTGTAATTGAACCCCAGCTGCCATGCTGTTGACAACTCCCTTATGTTTCCCAAGATCCCTGCGCATTCTTTCTTATTGTCCACCCTATTACAGATTTTGATATCATCTGCAAAAAGGTATACCTTCCCTTCGAGTTCAACTGCAATGTCACCTATGAAGACATTGAAGAGGACTGGCTCCAGCACTGAGCCCTATGGCACCCCACAGGTCACTCTCCTATCATTAGCATGACTACCATTAACCACCACCCTCTGTTGTCTATCCACTAACCAGTTTCTAACCCGATTTATTACTTTAGATTTCACCCCTAGGCTGCTTAATTTCCTAATCAGTTTCCTGTGTGGCACAGTATTGAAGGCCTTGCTAAAGTGCAGGTAGACCATGTCCACTGCCTTTCACTGATCCATTTCTCTGATTACACAGTCAAGGAAATCAGTCAGATTCATGTTGCACAACCCTCACCATCCTGTGAATCCATGCTTCCTTTGGTCTTGCAACCCACTGGATTCAAGATACTCTTCCAATCTTTCCATTCACAGTATTTCCATTAATTTCTCCATCACTGAGGAGAGGTTCGCTTGTCTATAGTTAATAGCCTCTTCCCTGTTGCCACGCTTATATAGATGGACCATGTCTGCTCTCCTCTAGTCCTTCAGAACCACACCTGATTCCAGTGAGCTGTTGAATAAGGCCATCAGTGGGGCAGGCAGCACCTCCATGAGTTCTTTCAGTACCCTTGCGTGTATCTCGTCCAGTTTCATAACCTTGTACATTTTCAGAGAGCAAGTCCATTCAAGACTCTTTCCTCTGAAAATGGACTTGAGTCTGCCTCCCCTCTCCTTTGTTCCTGCTGATCACTGGTGGTCCTTCCCTTCCTCCCTCCACTGTGAAGAGTGAGCAGAAGTACCTGTTCAGGATGTCTGCTTTATCTTGGTCCTCTTCTGTGCAGTCCCCCTCTGCCACCCGCCTTATCCTCACTGTCCCTCCCCTTGCTTTCCTCTTTTCACTCACCTGCCTGAAGATAGTCTTATTGCTGTTTGCTTCCCTTTTGTCTATCCTTTCCACTGGCTGTACCTTTGCTTCCCTCACTGCTTTACCTGCTTCCCTTTGTTTTACCTTGTACACCCCCCTGTCTTACTCCCTCTGTGTTTCTTTATACCTCCAGAAAGCCACCCTTTTTTCCTTCACCACTATAGCCTCTTCCCTAGAGTACCATAGTGGTCTCTTTCTGCTTTTGCTTTTACTCATTACCTTCACATAGAGGCTGGATGCCTTAATTATGCCCTACCTTATTTTTCCATACTGTTCCTCTACCCCTCCCAGGCAACCCCCTCCCCACTAGGTAGTTTCTGTGGCAGCATCCCATTTCATTAAAATCTGCCCTCCTAAAGTCCAGGACCCTCTTCCTCATGTGGTTTGCCTCTACTTCCATCTTAATGTCAAACCACACTATACGGTGAGGGACTGCCCGCTGTGATGTCTACAATGCTGTCCCTATTTGTAAGCATCAGGTCCAGCATTGTTTCATCCCTATTGGGTTTGACTAGCTGTCTTAGAAAGGCTCCTTGTAGAAAGGCAAGAATGGCCCTGGTCCTTGCCAAACCTGCAGCTGGAAGGCTCCAATCCACACATTGCAGTTTGAAATCACCAACTAGCAGCACCTCCCCCTTATTTGTCATCCTTATGATGCCCCTCAAGTGCCTTATCCAACTGCTGTCCCAGTGCAAGAGGTCAGTATACCACCCCTGTATGGACAGCAGTCCCAGCACCTGTCTCTAGGATGACCCACAGCACCTCCAGTCCTTCCTTTACCTCCAGGTACCCCTGCACTTCCGTAGCCTTGATTCCTTCCCTGACATATAGTACAACCCCTCCTCCCCTCCTTCCTTTCCTGTCTCTCCCTGAACAGAGAGTAGCCTGGAATGGCCATATCCCAGTCATGGCTGTTGCAGTGCACCATGACTCTGTTATGGCCACCAAATCTAGGCTGGCTTCTAGGTTTTGAATTGTATTTCCTAGACTACTTGCATTGGTCCACATGGCTTTCCATACCTTACTCCTCCAGCCTCCCTGCTTTCTCCTCCCCACTGCCTGTGCTATTTCCTGAAGCTCTCCCTGCCCCCCTTCCATTGTTACCCTCTCCCTTGCCTGTCTCCTTAACTCCTTTCTTCTTGCCAACCTGATTTACATCCTGTTTATACTCACCTCTGTCTTCCTCTGCCCTGGTGGAGCTTCCTCCCCTCGGGCCCTCCCTCTTTGTTGCATCATGGGGGAGACAGTCTTTGCCTCCTTTGGTATTAGAGCCCCCCCCAGCTAGATCCCCTTCTGGATCCCCTACACCATCCAAAAACAATAAGCTGAAAACCTTTATTCATGTAAAACCTGTTTTTAAGTTCACTGCACCTGCATGCTGTGAGCTTATTGCTACGAGTAGTGTGTGTGGAAACTTCAAAAGAACCAGTCGCCAAACAGCTGATCGCTGTTTGGTCATGGAACAAATATGTGCGGAATGCAGCTGATTCTGCACATGCACAGTAGAACCACTGCTTCTGCACATTTGCGGAAATGAATGACACAGGGATGCACTCCTTCCTGGTGAAACATTTTAAGAAAGATATATGCCAGCCACACATTCCCTGGAAAAGCCAACATCAGGGTGCCCAATCCTTGTGTCGGCATATATCCCCCCCACATTGTGGCACACTGGGAGCCCAACCCAGTGTGCCCAAACAATTTTCCTCATGTATTTCCCTGACACGGGATGCCCACTCCTGGTATCGGATGCCCCCCAACCCCCAAGCTCAATTTATTTGCTGACGGGGGTGCCAAATCCCCATCGGCATCATGTTTCCCCCCAGCTCACTTTCTTTGCTGATGGGGGTGCCCAATCCCCATCGGCATCTTGTCCCCCCCATACTCATGTGGCACACTGGGAGCCCACCCCAGTGTGCCAAAAGTATTTTTTTTAACCTATAAATAAAGAAAACTGTCCCCAGGAGTGTTTTTTTTTTAACCTGCAAAAAAGAAAACAGTCCTTAGTCATTTTGCCTGTCCCCCTCCCTCATCCCAATCCTCCCGCTGCACACCCACCTCTCCACACCCCCCACCCAATACTTACCTCCGGAGGTCAGCAGCAGTGATCTTCTGTGTACTGGGATGCATCTGCACTTTTCAGTGCTGAACTGCAAACTGAGGAATCGGTAAGCACTGTATAATGGGAGTCAATTAGGGGGGATTCAACTTAGGTTGATATCACAGCCATTTTTAGGACTTTTAGCCCCCAATTTTCAACATGGGGTTCTTGGGACTCCAAATCATGAACACTGGCACTGTCACTTAGTTTCTGTGTCTTGAAAGGTGATTTCATGGTCGCTGCGTGGAATCATCTTTCAGAACCAATTAACAAAACTACAGTGCCACTGTTCATGAGGAAAGATCCCAAAAAGGCCATGTTGCAAATCTGGTGAAAAAATTCCCAAAAATGACTGCATTACGAGAGTGCATAGCGCAGTTTCTATGCATGCTCGTAACTTCACCAATTTTTTATATTTTCACTCCAGATTTTCAACATTGCAATTTTTTCACACCACTTTATGAACAGTATAGCTGTCATTTTTCACATCCTGCCTGAAATGTGTTTTCACACATGCGGCACAGAATGGCATAGTGCCACTGTTCAGGAGGAGAGGTCCAAAAATGGGCATGTTGAAAATTTGGTGAAAAAAATTTAAAAAATGATTGCGTTACAGGTGTGTGTTGTGCAGTTGCTATGCACACTCTTAACTTTGCCAATTTTTCATATTTTTACTCCAGATTTTCAACAGCAATATTTTTTTACACCACCTCATGAACAGTATAGCTGTCATTTTTCACATCCTGCCGAAAAGAGTTTTTGCACCTGTGGTGCCAAATAGCATAGTCGCTGTGCAAAATCACATTTCGGGATTGAGGAACGAAATGATAGTGTCACTGTTGATGAGGTGGGGTCACAAAAAGTCCATGTTGAAAATCTGGAGCTAAAATACCAACAAACACCCAGGGTGTTAGAGTTTCCAACCATAACGCCCTACCCTGTAGAGACTGACAGGCATTGGGGTGTGGAATTGGGATCATCGGGTCGAATGTTGGTGGCGCTATTCCACCCCACCCTGTAGCCAGTGACAGGCATCGAGGTGTGCCTTGGGGTCTTCGTCCAACGTTCACCCCATTCTTCTTTACTGCACCCATCAGCATATTTCCTTATGGAATGGGGTGAGTGTAAGGCCCGAAGACCCCAAGGCACATCATGACATCTGTCAGTGTCTACAGGGTAGGTTGAGGTGAAATGGCATGAGCGTTAGGGCCAATTACCCAAAGGAACACCACCAACGCCTGTCAATCTCTGCAGGGTGGGGATGGGGTTGGCGTCAGTGCAATACTTCACTGCCATTCCTATTATGCATCTCTCTAACTCCTGCACTACCAGTACCAATGCCAGCAAGCAGACATTCGGCATTAACAAATGCTTGTTATTCTTTCCAGTGACGATTTTGTCAAAGAAATGCAGTCTCTTCCCTAAGAAGGTCCTTGTTAGTTAAGCAATTGCCTTTCTTTAACAAAATTGTCACTGGAAAATATAAAAACAAACATTTACAATTTGCCCCCATTAAACTCTATGGAGTGCCTCCTTGTGCTGTTCCTTAAGTTATGTGGCAAACTTTTAGCATTGACAAATGCTTATTTATTCTAGCCATTTCCCATAGTCTGAAGGAAAACAAAGGACAACGTGTATATTTACAATATTAGGCTGTGCTGTAGGAAGGGCAAACTCATTCTTAATAATCCAGGACTGACTGGTCCTAATGTGTTTAAAAAAAAATCTCCCCTTAGAAAATAATTTTTATTGAAAATCCTCTACCCTCTCTGCCTTGGAAGAGAAGAAGGGGAAAACAGCAGCTTTATAGGAAGGGATAAACTATCGTAATACAGAAAGGGGACTTGGGAGTGGAGTTAAGAGAGAAAACCAACAGAAAGAATAAAGAGTGAACTCCTTGGTAACCAAGTCAAGGGGGAAGCTAGATGTTCAGAGACAGAAAGAAAGAAAGCTGCACAGTTGGATAGTGAAGGAATAAAGTTGGTATTTAATGTTTTTCTTTCCTCTCACTTCTGACCTAGGTCCTTCTCTTGCAACAGAGCATTCTTATTTACAGTTAACCATGCCATGGGAAAGAACTTACAGTGGTGGTGCTGCATCCCACTAATGTCCTCTCTCTGGCCATTAAGTAAAAATACAGTGGTAGAATTCTGCCTGCCACAGCCCCCCAAAATAGATTTTTAAGGCTGAGTAGCAATGTTAAAAGCAGATTTCTCATTAGAAGACTGGCGAGTGTAGCCAAAACAGGAAAAGGCAAAATTACCCGTTTTTTCTCCTTTCAAGAGACAGCAAGCAGCTCAGCAGGAGGTGATCTGTGCATAGCTGTAATTCAAAGCTATAGAAGGTGCAGAGAAGTATAGCACTGCATAGTAGGAAGTGTGGAAAATGTTTGCAGAAAAAACGCTACCTGTGCTGCAAGCTGTAGTTTTTTTCCACTTTGCAGCAATTTTTTTTTTTATTCTTTTGTTAACCAGACAAGGCCCACTAGGCACACAAGCTTGTTTTCAGGGGCAACTGAGTAGCACAGGGGTGATTAAGTGACTTGCTCAGAGTCACACAATATACAAGTGGAGGTTGTGGGAATCAACCCTGGGTCTGCTGGATGTACCACACTCATTCACAGCTCATTACTCTAACCTCCAGGCTGTACTGCCAGCCCCAAAATGGAATAGTATTGGTCTGATAATGGAAGCTTACTCACTTGGAAAAGATGATTATAGGTGCATCACTTTATAGCATCTCTGTCAACTGTCAAGTGGGTTATGCCCACCTCATAGGCTATTGATGCACATGTGACCAGATCTTGTAATCTGGTTCACCTTGGCTCCCATCCTTCTTGCAGGAACTCAGTTTGAATCTTCCCAAGCTGTATTCTTCCTGCTACAGTAGTATCACTGAATTAGCCAAGGGATTTTTAATGAGTTTTAAAAATCCCTATTGAGAATTGTGAAATCTTTTGTTAGAGATTTTTTGTTTTGGTAGTGTGTTCACTGATACCAGGAGAAGGTGCTTCCATGTGATAGTCTAGTTGAAAATCCACTAAATGTCACTTGAGTACAGTAATAGGAACTGGCCTCTTTCTGTAGGTATAACAAACACATTTTTAGAGGATTTATTTCCCCTAAATGTTTTAATGGATACATAGGAAATCTCACAAAATTGCTTGACAAATTCGGTGCCACTACTGTACTATGAACCTAATATGCATACTTTGTAGGAAAATGTGTTATGGCATGGCAAGAGAAATAATGTGCTGTACAATGACATAAGAGCTATTGACTTTATTCCCTATAGTATTACATACTAGTAAGCATATCCAGACTGTAAGACATGGTGGTTAAAACACTTTAGTTGATAGACTGTAGCTCCCTTGGTGTTCACCTTCCAAATGGAGTGGGATGAGGGATGCTGTAAAGTGATGCTCATTGCTCATGCAATCAGCTTTACCAGGTGAGTAAACTACCATTGCATAGTTGCAGCATCCTTGTCCGTTACAAAATAGAAACAAGAAACATAGAATTTGCTGACAGATAAGGATTGCTTGGCCTACCTAGTCTGCCCATTTTTCCCTACCTAGTATATTACCACAAACTCTGCTTGATCTCTGACTCTACCCCCCTTGCCTTACCACTAAAGTTACCTTATGCCTATCCCATGCATTCTTGAATCCTGCTACCATCTTTGCCCCCACCACCTCCACTGTGAGGTTGTTCCAGGCATCTACTACTCTTTCTATGAAGAAGTACTTCCTCACATCTCCCCTGAGTCTACCCCACTCCAGCTTCATAGCATTACATCTTGTTCTAGAGCATATTTCTCGCTAAAAATGCTTCCCTCTTGTACCTTATTTATACCTGTGATGTATTTGAAGGTCTAAATTAGTAGTAAATGGGCAGTAAGAAGCAATGTACCTGAATCTGGGTGGGTAGAAGTCTGGATAGTGGTTGTGCTGCTGTGTCAGCACTGATGAGAGTACTTTTCTGGTGAATGCATTGAGATACAGAAGGTGGGAATGGAACCAATGCTGAACACTGTCAAAATCTTGTTGGAGATGGACAGCAAGGTCAGCAGCAGAGAAGTCAGAGCAAGCAGCATAGTGTCATCAGCATACATATGGATGGGCACAGAGGAACAGGTAGAGAGAAGGTAATTTAGGTATATGGAGAAGAGTATGGGGCTTTGGACAGATCCTTGGGGGATGCCTGAGCTGATATGGTGTGGAGGTAAAAGGGTGTTTCCAATAGAGACAGCATACAACCTGCTCACTAGGTAGGGGTGGAACTAGCTGACTGAGGAGTCAGAGAGCAGCACTGCCTTAAGTTTGACCAGGAAAAGGGGGTGTGACTCAGCATCAAAGACTTTGGCCAAGTCAATAAAGATGGTGTAATTAAACTGGCCCTGGTCAATATCAGACAGGATGGAGTCAGTCAGCCAAAGGAGGGAGGTAGATGTGGAGTGGGACATCCTGAATCCAAACTGCAAGAAAGTGAAAAAGGAGAAGAAGTCAAGGAACAGGGTGAGTTGTGTGATGATAAGATGTTCCTAAATCTTGGCCAGTGTGAGCACAAAAGAAATAGAACAAAAGTTTCCAGGATTGGAAGGATCACCTTCTTTTGGGAAGGTGATGATAGTAGCCCACTTCCAGATGCCTGGAACAGAGGCAGAGGAGAAGAAAAGATTATGGAGGAGGAAAATAGGGAAGGCTATGACTAGTGTGGGGAGGTACAGAAGCTTGGGGTGAAAGCATCTGGGCTTGTACCATTATGGGGGTTAAAACTTGAATGGCTTTAAGTGAGGCTGAGAGAGTGGTGGGAGAGGAGAAGGAGTGTAAGGAAGGAGGGGAAGGGTGGGGGAAGGGGAGGAGGAGAAGGAGGGAGGAGGAGGACAGGGAGAGGGATGAGTGATAGGGAGCAGTTGGTGAAAACGGAGTCGAAGGAAGCAGGAACAGAAGCAGGGTCAGTGATATAGGAAAAACTAATCTTGAGGATGGGTAGGGAGGACTAGGTGAGGGGGGTAGAAAGGGAATAGATAGCTTTCTATAACTTGGAAGGGTGATTAAGGTTGTCCTGGACTGTAGAGACCATATGTTACATCATGCCCATGGGACTATGTCTATGCAAGAGGCCATTGACCTTAGCATCTGAAATATGTTCACCAATATCGGGTTCTGTTTCTGCCTGAGTGCCCTTGCTTGATCCATTACTTTGGGTGCTCTCTTTTCTGCTGGTTGAGCTGTTCCTAAAATGGCATCTATGATTGCTTCCATATGTTCTTGCTGTTGACTGGGCTTGATGCTGTTCATGTAGATGTTTACTATCCATCCATGATCTATTAGGGGTGCCCATGACTATGTGTGTGTGTTGAGGTGACTGATTCTGAGACCGGGCACTGATCAGTCGGTCTTCGAAATAAAGTACTATGTGGATACTCAGTTGTCTGAGATAAGCTGCAACTGTGACTGTGACTTTTGTAAACACTCTGGGTGCTGCGGCTAGGTTGAACAGTAGTGCCCAATATTGGTTGTGTTGACCCAATATGTAGAATATGAGGAATCTGAAATGTGTTGGTCATATCGTGATGTGTAGGTATGCATCCTTCATGTTGATGGATGTCAAGTAGTCCTCTTGTGTTTCGGAGCATGTTATTGATCTGAGTGACTCCGTTTTGAAAGCCCTGTGTCTGATGAGCTGGTTGAAATACTTTAGGTTAAGAACTGGTCTTAGGTCCCCATTTTTTTGGGTTATCATGAAAAAGACGGAATACACCCCTTGGTCCAGCTGATCTATTGGCACTGGGGCAATTGCCTTGTTGGCTAGTAGATTAATGATTGCTGCCTTGAATTCTTGGATGTGGGGGTCTATTTGACACTGGTGATGTGGTCAGTCTATTTGTTCTGGGTTTCTCATCAAAATTGATACAATAGTGAGAAGATATTACTTCAAGGACACACTTGTCTGACGTTTTCTCCCACTGGTGGTGAAACTGAAGAAGTCTTGTCCTCACTGTTGGGCCCTTCAGTGTCAGAATGGGTAGTCAGGTATTATTGTGTCTGCTGCAGAATTCTGAGGTGGCTTTATCTACTGGCTTCTACATCTGCCTCCATCTCTGTTATTTTGTGAGGAAAGGGTTGGCTTAAAGTCCTATGAGCAGCCATTGGAGTATGAGTAGTTGTTTTGCCTCCTATCTCTCTTTGCTCAAGTTCAGCAAAACTCCACCCAGAAAGAATGATAGTAAGGGCATACAAGCAAATCTGTCCTTCCCCCAAATGTTTTCCATCTTCCTTCTAGTTGATAAATTTCACCAGACTACCGAAGAGCTGGCTACACATGAATGTTAACTTGTTAAGAAGAGATTTAGAATTGTTATCAGCCTGCCACAATTTGAGCCATAGTGAACATCTGATCCTGTTAGCGACTGCTGCCAGTCTGGCATTGAGCTTTAGCGCATCCACTGACATGTAAGCTAAGCACTCGTCTAGTTGGATGAGCGAGATCTGCTTGCTTAAACTCTGGTTCTAGTGATTTGGATAGCTTCTTCAGCCATGTGAGTACGGCTCTTGATGTATAGATTGCTGCTGTAGTTTTTCTGCATGCAAGGTCAGACATTCTGAAGACTTTTTTTTTTCTGCAGCTCCTTCATATTTTTATCCACAGGGTCTTTTAGTGGAGCTGTGCCTTCTGACTGAAGTGCTGTCTTTCAGCTTAGAGCTGCTATCTGAGGTTCGACAATTGCTGAACTACACCAAGCTTTGCTGTTGTTCTCTTCTATCTGTAGAACCTGTCAAAGGTTTTCTCCCTGAGATTCTCACCATATCTGCCAATTCCTAATATTTCTTGATCAGTTGGTTAACTGAATTGCAGATGGGAAAGAAACCTTAGTTCTTTAGTTTGGAAGGCAATAATGGGTTTAGCATTGATTGCTCTTGCAGCAGAGGGTTCTCATATCCCCTAGAGTGCTTCACTAATCTAATTAGTTCTGACATGTAGTCTGGTGTGCATAGCCTTTTTGTCAAATTTGGCTGCTTATCGTTCCCCTTCCTGTTCTTCCTCCAATTCCTGATTTTTTTGATAATCTGTGGATTTATCGGTTTTCTCATTGTCCCTGTTGTAGTGCCCAGTTTGCAGGAATCATCATGTAGCAAGATCTGGATGTCATGTCCATCTTCCTGTGCAGAGGTGGAGGACAGAGATGAAGAAAGTGTTGGTGGTGTGGCTTTGTATGTAGCTTTCATGTGGTGCAGCATATGCGGCATGATTGCCTGTTGCACCTTTATGAATGCTGCAGTGTTGGAAATCAGTTCCTCGACTGACATGTTCTGCAGGTCTGTATTAACTGCAGTGTCCATGCTTGTTTCATTAAGGTTGTCTGCAGCCTTGGTATAATTATAGCATAGTTTAGAGAGCTGGACATACTGAGAGTTCAGGATCACAGCATTGCATGACTTGCATTTCTCTGTATTACCCATTATTGGAGGAGACCTGTGGGTGATAAGAAGATACAAGATGCTACTTAGAGTAGGTTCCCTTACCAAAGTTGCCTGTGTGGTACATATATAGAAACATAGAAACATAGAAGTTGACGGCAGATAAGGACCGCAAGGCCCATCCAGTCTGCCCATTTCTTTTTCTACCTTATAAATGTACCATCGGCCTTTGCTCTGTCAGTGACCTATCTATTCATAGTCATTTGTATTGCTCCCTTATGCCTATCCCATGCCTGTTTGAAGCCCTGCACTGTATTCATAGCCACCACTTCTTGTGGTAAGCCATTCCATGCATCTACCACCCTTTTCTGTGAAAAAGAATTTCCTCACATTCCCTTAATCGGCCTCCTCTAATCTCATGCTGTGTCCTCTTGTCCTGCTATTTTTCTTATATTTAAACATGTTAGACTCTTTCACCTTGTTTATGCCCTTAAGGTGTTTAAATGTCTCGATCATATCACTCTCTCCTCCTTTGCTCAAGGGTATACATATTGAGCTCGTTAATCTGTCCTTATATGTCTTCTGATGCAGTCCCTGCACCATTTTTTGGTTGCCCTTCTCTGGACTGCCTCAATTTGGTTAATGTCCTTGTGAAGGTGTGGCCTCAATACTGCACGCAGTACTCCAGATGGGGCTAACCAATGTCTTGTACAGAGGGATTATTACCTCCTCTTACGACTTGTGATACCCTACTAATACACCTAACACCCCCCAGCCTTACCTACTGCTTTAGAGGTCTGTTTGATGATTTTAGGTCATCAGTGATGATGATGCCCAAGTCTCTTTCTTCCTTTGTGACTGCTAGCAACTCCTCCCAGCCTATAAGTGGCTTCAGGGTTTCTCTTCCCTATGTGCATGATTTTGCACTTCTTTGCATTAAATCCCAGTTGCCACTCTTCTGACCATTCTGCTAGTTTATCCAGATCTCTTCTCATTCTGCCCACCCCATCTGGATCATCTACTCTGTTGCAGATCTTGGTGTCATCTGCAAACAGACAAGCCTTACCCTCTAGTCCATCTGCGGGTCACTAATGAAGATGTTGAATAGGACTGGCCCCAGGACTGATCCTGAGGTACCCCACTTGTGACTTGCATCTCTTCTGACTGTATACCATTTACCACCACTCTCTGTTTTCTGCCAGTCAACCAGTTTGCCACCCAGTTGACCAACTTCTGACCCACCTGAGCCTACCTAGCTTATTTATCAATCTTTATTGGAACAGTGTCAAAAGCTTTGCTGGAAGTCAAGGTAGGACATCAACTGCTCCCCTTGGTCCACCACTCTGGTTACCCAGTCAAAGAAATCTATGAGATTAGTTTGACAGGACCTTCCTTTGTAAACCCATGCTGTCTTGGATCCTGTGCCCCTATGGATTCCAGGTGTTGCACTATCCTTTCTTCAAGGGTGCCTCCATAATCCTTGCCCACTACTGAGGTAAGACTGACCGGTCTAAGTTCCCGCCTCCTCCTGCTACCACTCTTGTGGAGTGGGATCACATGAGCCTTTCTCCAGTCTTCTGGGACCTCTCCTGTGCTCAGAGACTCACTAAACAATTCTGCTAATGGCTCTGCCAGTTCCTCCTAGCTCCTTAAGTACCCTGGGATGTATGCCATCAGGTCCCATTGCCTTATCCACCCTGAGCTTAGCAAGCTCTTGTAGGACCTTTCTTTGTGAAGGGAGTAGTGCTCACCTCCCTCCCCTGTGTCCATGATGCTGAGCTGTGGGCCCTGCCTACCTTCTCTTCAGTAAATACTGAGCAAAGTATCTATTTAGGATAGATGCCTTTACAGGGTCCTCCTCTCTCACATGCTCCCTTTTCTCCATTAAACAGCAATACCCCTCTGGACTTTCTCCTTTCACTAATGTATCTATAGAAAGTCTTGTCACCTTCTTTTACTGTTCGTGCTAGTGTTTCCTCAGTTTGGGACTTTGCCTGCCTTACTGCCTTACCTGCTTCCCTTAGGGCAGTTTGGTATGCCTCCCTATCTTCATCCGCTGTGTTCCCTTATATTTTCTGGAAGGCCAGCCTTTGGCTCTGACCTTTCTGCTACTATATTTGAGAACCAAGTGGTTTCCTTCTTCTTTTGCACTTCCTTTCTGTCTAACACAATGGGATGTTGCTTCAAGTATTGTATCCTTAATGCTTGCCCACTTTGCCTGTACCTCCTCACCTGTGTTTCTTTTTGCCAGGGCTAGCTTAACTCTGTTGGCCATCTTATCAAAGTCAGCTCCTCTGAAGTCCCATATTTTTGCCTTGGAATGGGATGATTTAGATGTAGTAGCCAAATTGAACCATACCATGTGATGGTCACTGGCCCCCAGGTGACCTTCTACCTGGAGATCTGTGATCCCTTCTTTGTTAGTCAGTACTAGATCTAGGATAGCCCTGTCTCTTGTGGGTTTGCTGTACCAGTTGTTTGAGGCCCTCCCCTGCAGGAATCCACTATGAGTCTAGTTCTGGCAGATGTTCCTGCTGGTATTGACCAATCTGTATCTGGCATGTTGAAGTCTCCCATTATCAGAACCTCCCCTTTAGCTGTCATGTTTTGTATATCTTCTAACAGTAATGTGTCTATGTCCTCCTCTGGTCTGGGGCCTGTAGACAACCCCAGTTCTTATGGCTGTCCCATTACCTGTTTCCAGGGTGACCCACAGTTCTTCTGGCTCCTTATGTGTATTCTGAATTTCTGTAGCTTTGATATTTTCATTAACATACAGGGCCACCCTCCCCTTTTTGCACCTCGTCTCTTCTGAACAATACATATCCAGGTACTGAAGTCTCCTAGTGTGGTTGCTACTGGTAAACCACGTCTCACTAATTGCTACTATGTCCAGTTTAGCCTCTGACATTATTGCCTGCAGGTCTGGGATCTTATTTCCCAGGCTGTGAGCATTTGTGTACATGATTTTCCATTGGCCAGATTTTGGTGTGTTAGTTGTTGGGTGAATTTGGCATTACCCTGTGCATCGTATGGGGAGACAAACCTTTTCTTACCTGGTGATGCAAATGAATGGCAAACACGCTGAATTCCTGTTTGACCACTAGCTGAGGGGGAGGTGTTCTTCCATTCGACGATGGGGTGCTGCACCCTCTCCCCATTGCTAGTTTAAATATTCTGCAAAGACGCCAAACTTCTGCCCCAATGCACTGACTCCTCTTTAGTCAGATGCAGTCCATCAAATTTAAAGAACTTTCGCTCCCAGAACTGTTGCCAGTTCCCTACAAATCTGTGTCCTTTTCCTGGCACCAGTCCTTGAGCCACGTGTTTAGCTCCCCTATCTCCCCTTCTCTGACCTTCCGTCCATCTGCTCCCTTCTCCCAGACTGGCAGGATCTCAGAGAAGGAGATGCCGACGAAATAGATGATAGTTTGTCACCCAGCCTAGTCAGGTGTTCCTTGGTCTCCACAACTGACCGGCTGGCGAGATCATTAGTCCCTATGTGTACTAGGACATCAATGTTTTCTCCTGCTTTGTGAACAATTTTAGTAATGCGGTCAGTGTCTCTCCATGCTGATGTACCTGGAGACATCTGACCATCACCTTCTGGCTGGAGATGGGTATCAACTCCCCGAATCATGGAGTCTCCTATGATCAGAAGTTTTTTGGATTTCCTTTCTGCTTGTTTAGTTTTGGTTCCTGATTTGGGTGAGTATTGTTGTGCTAGCTCCTGTGCCGCAGTGTCCTGCTCTGCAGTGTCTTCTGCCTCTTTATTTGATTTCAGAGATAGAGGCAGATACCTGTTTGTATCTGGGACCTCTTAATGAGTGCTGCATGGGGTATGGAGTGCCATATTCTACAAAAGGTCATTATTGTATTAGGTGCTGTTATAGTGAAGCAAGCAGTGAGAGAGAACCACGTAATATGCAGTCCTCCTGTTCATGTAAAGCATGGAGGGTGCTGTCGGTATGGTCTATCCTTAAGCATACATATTGAAAAGGCAATAGTCAGTGGCTTATAATGCTCAAACAGTTCAATATTTGTCGACTGCTAGCATAGTGCAGATCACAGGCATCTCTCTGTGATGATTTACTTGTGGCTATTTAGATGCCTAAAGGACAGTCCAAGGTGTGGTTTAAGTACATGGACCCCTTTTGACCTGTTATTAGTAAGGGCATTAGAGAAACAATTTTTATCAGCAGGCACAAAATAAGCTGTTATATACAGTGGTGCCAGCAAGGAGTCAACACAGTAATGGTGCAGTATATCACAAAATGTTGCCGTATACTGTACCACAGGGAATAGTGTAATTCAATGGGAATTAAGCCTATTTGTCATGCAATATTTTGAGACATGTTATTTATTGCAAGTTATTGCACTGAAAACCTACCTGGCTCCACTGTATATTTACATTGTCTGTTTAAGGAGGAGCTGGATGTATAAGAAGGCCACCGATACAGTGAAAATCATCCCTACTAAGATGGTGGTGAACCAAGTCTTAATATGGCCACTGTGCATGTGCTCCAATCACACTTGCCCCTACCAAGATGGTGAGTGTGCGCCAGGGTGTGAGGTGGCTACTATGCATTTGCTGTGATCATGCTAGCATTTGTCGACAATGTTTGCATGATGCAGTGATTCTGCATCTGCAAGTGATGAATGGAGATTGTGTGGTCAGCATGTTTAATCTCATGACTGACTAGCAGTTGGTATGGATGGGGCCCCTTCATCGAGAACTTCATTTTGTGGGCCCTGTGGTTGGCCAAGATGGTGGTCCAGAAGTAGGCAGCCTGAGGAATGGCATTGTACAAGGTCAACCTGGTAGCATCGGCCAGACATCTGTTGAGCTGAACCGGCCCAAGGTAATCCCTAAATCCCCTTGTTATGTAACATGATCACAACACTAAGAAGCTGTGTACAGATAATATGTAAATATGTTCTCGTAACTAGCAGCCCAGCCAATACAGCTCAGCTATACTTATTTGAGCATTCAACGTGTCTCACAAGTGTAACAGCAAGAATAATTGTGACCATTGTTTATCACACAGGAAGGTCCCACTCTTGAGGTGGACTGCTAAAGGGAGCTGTCCTTACTGCGACCACTCATAAGGGGTCTTGGTGGGTGGTGAGATGGATGTTGCACCTGCCTTCTTTGATCCTGAGACAACTCAGGAGAGTACAATTCCTTTAAAATGTGCTGCTTGATTATACAACATGCTGATTCTATTTCCAGTGGCTAGCAGGGTGCGTGTTTGCTCATTGGTGCTGTGTGGTGGTGGAAAGCTAGGGGCATAGTTGGCATTCTTGTGTTGCCATATTTAAAATATAGTACATCAGCATGCATGACAAGCATCCCATCGCACAGCACTAGTTAAACCATTAAAACAGCCATGCAGACAACCACATATGAACAACTCAATTAATGACCAGGTGGAGAGTGTTTCTAGAAAAGCAGAAGTAGTGTTGAGTTTTTCTAATAACACAGCCTTATACAGAGAGCATGCTAAGGTTGCTGACAGTCAAATGGGAGAAATTCCAAAACAACAAACACCAAACATAATCTTAGGCTCAAAAATATATAGGAAATATTAGTTAGGACTCTCGAGTGAAGAAAGAAGCTAGTAGAGCAATATCAGGAACAGGTTCTTTAGCTTCAGGGGGTGACCTAAGGAAAAATCTGCTGGATAGAAACCCCAGAAGAAATTATCTGAAAAGTGGAGTAAATTCAAGTATTTCTGCTAAAAAGCATTACACAAGCTTGGAGGCCGCCAAGTATAAGCTATGCAATGTTGAATGATAATATTTTCTGGACAATTCTCAGCTACATAGTGATCTTTTCTGGGATCCAAGTACTTGTGCTTGTAACCTCTGAGATGCAAATGAAAAACTGAGTTCTTGCAAGAAGAATGGGAGCCAAGGTGGTTTGGATTATAACACTTGGTCACATATGCATCAGTATGCAACAGGTGTGGCAGTACAACTCATGAGATAACAGACATTTTCTATGTATGACAAGTCTACTGTTGGAAAGTCATATTTATTATAACAGTGTACTCGTCATAGCAGTTATTTCAACAGTAAACACATCATGCCACAAAGATGTGTTGGTCCTAGTTTAGAACTCTGAACTGTAAATGCCTTAACAGTCAAAGCCACCCATTACAAGAATCAGTGGTGATACCCCCAGCCACACAACCATAAATAAAAGTATGCAAATTGGGAGGTGCTAAATAAAACAGAGTAAAAAAAGTAAAAACCGACAAGATTCATAGTAGCTGTGTGATAATCAAGTAAAATACCTGCAATGAATGAAGCTGTCAGCAGTCCTCAGAACGGTCACTCGGCCATAGCCCTGGCAAATCACCGTAAGCAGTCACAATTACCTTTAAAAGGGAAAAAAAAGCACAATATTAACAAAGTGCTAAGTTTAACAGGAAAAAGTAATAAAGCATTTTTTTTTGTTTGTTTTTGTTGACTGGATAAGTGCACTAGACAAATTCTGTCTATTTTCAGGCAGGACCTAGGGGAAAGGGATATAGATGAATGCCAACTGACCTTGAACCAGACTAAGCTGTTGGTGGTATTTTTAGTGAATGGGGGAAATTTGGCCAGGACACTGGGGAAACTTCCCCTACTCTTTTCGAGAAGTGCCATGGGATCTTTAACATCCTCCTGAACTACCACCAGAACAGGCAGATGGGACCTTGCTTTAATGTCTCATCCGATTTCAGTGTGACAGCAATGATCCACCCATGAGTACTGAACCATACACAAAAGCATTCAAAGTGAATTTTTTTTGGTAAAAATAGCAATCAATGAATTGTAAGGCAGCACTTCAAATCTTATTGAGTACTAAAATAATTAAATAGTGTGACATCGGCACAGAAGTATATAGAAATCAGAGCCACAATTACTCTTAATGCACACACGCTGGCTGTAACCTTGCAACCAGGTATTCTGACCAGTGGGATGCCGTGAGTGAGATGTTGTACTCAGATGGCTCTCAGCTGAACACCGGTGCTGCATATACTCAATTTAATAGGCCTTGGCTCTGTTCTCTGCACCCCCCTCCAAATCAACAACAGCATGCAAGCATCAACAGTTTTTTTTTTAAGTGAGAGGCACTGATAGATCACACTGCATTACTAGAACACACTCTTAAAGCTGCCTGCTGTTTATAAAACAACAAAGTGACCCCAAAATGAATTCTCAAGAAACACACAATAACTTTGATCTAGAGCTCCAAGAAATAGTAATCCAGATAGAGATGGATGATGAGCCCTTTTTGGATGTCAACCAAGAGTCGACTGAGATCAGTAATCAATTAATAAATGAAGCTACAAACACTGTGGCCCCACAAAGGACTTCAACAGAAGTAAATACAGCATTACAGAACATAATAATTCAATCTGTGCAAGGGTTTTTTACTAACTCCGTCTCTGGCATGTGTTCAGATGAATTAGTTGAAAATCTATCATTTTGTTTTTCTAAAAAGCTGATCATCTGAGTTTCAGTGCTGAACTTAAGTGGTATGCAGTTGAGAAATCAGCTTGTCTGTATCATAGCTGTGAGTTCCACCCCATCAAAACTCTTTTTTTTCTAGCTATATAACACTGGGTTGCTTATTTAATAGATATAAAATAAATCTAACATTTGTTAATTCATACAAGTAGCTTGTCATTGATGTAGCCTCAATAAATTGGTTCATGTAAGAACAATTGTTTTCCTCTGAGACTGAAGAACAGGTGCCTGCCATACTCTGCTGTATCAGGTACATGTACTATATGAACTCACAAATTTCAGTTCTTTGATGTTTTCTGTGTGAAAATACATCATGTTTATGTATGACTAGAAACACTATATAGTATCTTGATGCCCCCATCTCCTACCTACAGTTGAAGCAGCTGCACTCTGCTGCCCCATCACCTGCCTTGCAAGCACCCTGTCTCCTGCTCTGCATTTGAATCTGCTGCACCCTGTTGCCAACTCTCTTCTCCCATAGAGTTGGGGTTGCTGTACCCTGTTTCTCCCATCTCCTGCCTGAACAATCAGGGCCACTGCACCCTGCTTCCCCTGCCTGAACAGTTTGGGTTGCTGCACCCTGATGCACTTTGTCTCCCACCCCCAGTCAGAGCTGCTGCACCATGTTGCCCCCTGTTTCTGTCACCACAGTCAGGGCTGCTGTGCTCTGCTTTGCCCTAGAGTTTGATGTCCCCTGCCTTCACATTTGGGATTGCTGCACCATGCTGTCCATGCCACCAGAGGTGGAGCTTTTATTACACCCTGCTACCTACTTCCATTTTCCCAAATGGGCAAGGCTGCTGCACCATGCACATCCTGTCCCACAGTCAGGGCTGCTGTATCCTGATACCCCCATGTTCTGACCCACAATCAAGGCTACTGCACCATGCTGTAGTCTGTTCCCTGCCACCATAGCCAGATCTGCTGCACCCTGTTCCTGTCTACACAGTCAGGGCTGCTGTGCCCTGCTGCACCCTACAGCCTCATGCCTCCACTGCCCCATGACTCCATAGTAAGCGTTGCTGCACCATGCTGCCCCTGCCACCAATGTCAGATTTGTTTTTGCACTGTCCAAAAGAAAAAACATAAAAATACTTTCATCTTGTGTTATGGGGTGAAGGACAAAAAGGCAGTAAGGTGCAGAAGTCCTGACTGTTCAGCCAGGAGACAAGGGAGGCATTACGGTAAGTAGCCCAAATTGTGGGACAGGGTGCAGCAGCCACACCTGGGTGGAACTGATACAACTGTGGGGGAAGAGGGCAGGGTGCAGCAAATGTCATAACTCTTGTGGCAAGTAGCAGCATGACACAGCAGCTCTAACTGTGGAGGCAATGGTCTCTAGGGCAGGCACACCAGCCCTGCCTACATCAGTAGGAGCAGGGTGTAGCAGCCCTGTCTATGGTGGCATGGGACTGTGGACAGGATAGTGCAGAAGCCATGACTGTGGGGCAGGATGTGGGGGCATCAGGGTATAGCATCCCTGACAGTGGGATTGGGTGTGCATGGTGCAGCAGCCCTGACTGTTCAGGCAGACGATGGGGGCAACAGGGTGCAGCAACCCCAACCGTGTGTGAGAAGACAGTGGGTGGCAGGTGCAACAACCTTGAATGTGGGGCAAGAGACAGGGGGCTTGTGGGGTAGGGGATGGGGCAGCAGACTGCAGCTGCCTCAACTGTGGCACAGCAGACAGTGGGCATCAGGATGTTCTATACTGACTCTAGTTATGCATTATGTATTTTCACACAGAAACCATCAATGAACTGTAACGTGTGAGTTCATATAGTACATGTGCCTGAAATACCTGAGTGTGGCTGACACCTGTTTGTCAATCTGAGAGGAAAATAATTTTTCTTACATGAACCTATTTATTGAGGTTACATCAAAGACAAACCACTTGTATAAATTAACAAACTTTAGATTTATTTTATATCCACTAAATAAACAACCCAGTGTTGTATAGCTAGAAAACAAAACACAAAGTCCTGATGGGAAAGGACTCTCAGATGTGATACAGACAAGCTGATTTCCCAAATGCATACCACTTCAATTATGCACTGAAACTCAAATGATCAGCTTTTAAGAAGAACACAATTATAGATTTTCAGCTAATTCATCAGAACACATACCAGAGACTGGGTTAGTAAAAACCTTGGCAGCAAACAACTAATTCAATAGACTGCTCTAATTAGGAAGTTTACAGCTCTTCAGTTAAGTAGGGACTTGCACTGCTGCAGCAGTACTATAGCTTAGTCCAATATGATGTAATCACTCTCCAAGACTCAGTCAGAAGGACAGAAATAGCCTGACGGTTTCCAGTTAGTGCAGAACAAGTTAACAAATGCTGATGTAAAGAAAACCACAAAACTAAATAGCATGACACTTTCAGGAAACACTACTCATGACACAGGGACTTGAATTCAGGCTTGTTTTTTAACAATGTAAAATGGTTGCCATTGATCTTTAAATAAACAACACAGTTATGAGCCTATGTTGAAATTTATGAACGCAGGCTCACACCTTTGGTAATTTTAATATTTTGACCCCAAATTGTCAACATAGCCATTTCTTCACAGCACCACATGAATATAACAGCTGTCATTTTTCAAATCCTGCCCAAAATGTGTTTTCGCACTTGTGGCGAAAAATCACCTTTTGCACAGGATTTGAAAATTTTCTTCACCCTTGTTCATGAGGTGGGCTTATAAGAAGGCTATGTGGAGTCATATGAAGGATACAGTATGTTGAAAATTTGGAGTACAAATATGAGAAAACAACAAAGTTAGGAGTCTATGTTGCAATTTTTCAACACACGCTTGTAACTGTAACTGTTAATATTTTGACCCCAACTTTTCAACATATACATTTTTTCACACCATATCATGAATGTGAGAGCTGTCATTTCTCAAATCCTGTCCAAAATGTGCTTTAAGACTTGAGGTGCAAAATGACATTTTTGCCATTGTTTTATAAATGACACTTGTCATGTTCAGAAGGAATGGTCATAAAAAGATAATGTTGAAAATCTGGGGTAAGAATGTGAAAAACCAACTTCGTTATGAGGAAATGAATTGTTCCAACATTTACTTATAACTTTATATTTTGCAGATTTTGGCCCCTAATGTTCAACATATCCCTTGTGTTACCCCCACCTCCTGAACGTGGCAGGAGTCACTTTTCATATCCTCTTAGAAACTTGTTTCCACAGTCACACAGTGGAATCACTTTTTGGATGGGATAGTAAAACTTCCACCTGTATTGATCATAACATCAGGTCATAAAAAGGCTGTTGGAGATTTTGGGTTAAAATGTGGGAGCCCACTTTAAAGTAGATATTGCCTGTCAGCTGCCCTATCCTGGATAATTACAATCTAACAATGTGTCAAAGCAGGACACCACTGAAAATGAGATATTGCTTCGCATCTGCTCTATCCTGGGTAAATATATAGTAAACGTGTAAAAGCAAGATGCAGTACAACAGCAATACCAATGACGGACATTCAGCATTGACACATGCTTGTTAAGAACAGTCTCTTGTCATTAACTGCAGTCAAGCCAATTCCTTTATGGGGCAAAAACCCCTTGTTAATTGTCTCCACTGGCTCTCCAATAGAAAATCTGGCTTCCTGCCAGTCTCCCTCCCCTTCCACCCAAAACATTTTATAATAGCCCGGCTCACTCCACCCCTAAAGGAAAAGGAATGTATTGGTTTTACAGCATCTTTTACATACGCTATATCCTTAACTTCTTACAAAGCAATGAGTAGGATCCTGTTAGTGTAGAGACTGTCAAATGGAAAACAATTTAGTTTTATAGGGTGCATTTTCTATAGTCTCTTTCCCAACATGGTTCACAATCATGGAGAAAGAAGGGAGAGAACACTGCTGCTATTAGACTTATAAGATTCAAACAGTACGTTACAGAGGGGGTAAGCAAAGGGCAGTTAAGTGAGTTGCTCAGTGTTGAACAGTAAGAAGCAGTGGAGGGATTACAATGTAGGTCTCTGAGTTCACAGCTCTGTTCTAACCACTACACTAAACTGCTTTTACTGGGCAGCCTCACTCACAAATTTGCTTTTACTGGACAACCCCCACCAACAAAGATGTATAGCTGGCCTCGTGCCAGACTCCCCTTCCCCGACACAATTTTTGAACACCTCTTCCTCCATCATCCTGCCTACCTGTATCATTTGGAGAAAGAGCACCTTAAGCATCAAGGCCTCTCCCCCACACTTCGTTGATCAGCAGTTCTTGATTGGAGAAGGCCTGATAGATAGCAACTTCAATATATCTTTGTTTTTTTTCTAGACTAGTTCAGTTTCCCTCTTGCCCTTGCAGTGTGTCACTGTGCCAGTGGTTAAGCAGCATGCTGAGGAGTTCTACACTGTACATATGCATTCTTGTAGACAGTAATAAGCAATATTGGCATAGTGGCATCTGAGTAGGGGAGATCTGCAGAATGTCCGCAGTAAGACCCCAGGACTGCAGAGGACTCCGAAAGTTACAGGTATCCGATAGCACAATTCTAAGTGGCAACGAAGGTTGAGTAAGGGATCTCAGGTATGTCCTATGCTGCACAGTCAAATAAAGTAGTTAGTAACTGTGCAGCTGTGTAAGTGTGCAGCTGTGTAACTGTGTAAGAGTGTAACTTGGCAACACTCTATCTAGAGTAGGGTGTTAACAGAAGTAGCTGAAAGGATTAAGGCAGGTACCGGTTAGTGCAGAGCAATGTGTATTACACAGTAGGAAGGAGGTATTAGATATTGAAGGAGGGGTAACAACTGGCAGTAGGGAGCACAGGATCAGTGGGGAGATAGCTGCAGGGACTGTGTGATGCTAATCTCCCATGCTCTTCTCAGGAGGATGGAACATTCCTCCATATGCAGGAAATTTGTCAAGCTCCAAGCACAACTGGAACACTATCAGCATAGAAAAAGATATCCATGCAATGTCACCTGCTGAGCTGGTATCCACAGTGCACCCCACACCCCACCATCCCCAGAGCCCAGTGTCCCAGGGCACCTGAGGGTCGGGTGGTAGGTGCAGCTACAAAGAAGTCATCCAGACTCCCCAAATCCCAACTGCAAATTACTTTGCACCACTGGAGGAAGCACTGGTACCTGACTCCTTGGGAGGGGGGCTCTAAGCCAGTTGGGAAGAGAACAGGATGAAGGCAGTAAGGAGCATCCTAGCAGTAGGGGACTCTATAATTAGAGGGGTGTAGAAGGTGGTGGGGGAAGGAGAAAGGGGAAGGGTTAGTCAGATGCCTTCCAGGTTCATCAGCCATTCATGATATGGATAGGATAAAGAGGATGGTAGAGAAGTGGGAAGGGGAGTTTGGGGTGCTGGTAAACTTGGGTGACAATGATATGGCAAACCAGCCTATTGCGATCGAGAAGCACAACTTTTGAAGACTCGGGGCCAGATTGATTACTGCAATGCTCTATACCTAGGGTTACCGGGGGTGGATCTCCATCACCTACAGCTGGTCCAGAATGCTGCAGCCAGGTTGTTGACAGGGTTGTCAAGAACTAGCCATGTCACTCCTGTGCTGCGTGAACTGCACTGGCTACCAGTGTGATGGAGGATCATCTTCAAGGTCGCGTTGCTGACCTATAAGACCCTACATGGACAAGGACCGGGGTTTTTGCAAGACCTCCTTCGGCCTTACTGCCCCTCCGCCCACTCTGCTCCACCAATAAGGGATTGCTAGAGGTTCCCAGGGTCCATCTTCAGACATCAGGTGCTAGGGCTTTTTCTTTTGTAGCCCCGACCCTGTGGAACTCTCTACCTCATCAGATTAGAGAGTGCCTGTCCACCGAGACTTTTAAATCCTTATTAAAAACATATTTATTTGTCCTGGCATTTGAGGATAATATCTAGTTTTATTACTGCTGCCTTTTTATTTTTATATGTTTTATCTGATTAAATGCCTGTTTTTATATTGTAAATGAGCTTTGGCTTTTGAAAAGCACTTTAGAAATAAATTTGATTTTATTTGATTTGATTCAACTTCCATGGCCTTTTCCAAGGTTCTTTCTGTGTGTGTTAGTAGAATAAGAAGGATAGGCTGAAGAAGGAGGAGACTGAGGAATTCAATGGGTGAATGAAAGGATGGTGTCTGTAGGAGGGTACCATTTTTTGTGAGACTGATGGGGCATCTGGGATTGGATGCTTTTCACGGTGATGGCCTTCACCTAACAAGAGAGGGGGTAACTGTGCTTGGGCAGGAGTTTAATGCCTACACATGTGGACATTTAAACTGAGATGGGGAGACTGAGGATAGAGAAACCAGAGGATGGAGAGCAAAAAGTGAACTTAGCAATGACTCCCCTAGAAATGGGGGCTTGTAGTGGTAGAAATGAAAGCAGCAAATGGAAATGCGAATGGTAACGCAAGTGCGAATGGTAATGAAAAGCAAATGGCAATGGTAACATAAACGTAAGCGCAAACGCAAAAGCAAATGGTAATGCAAATGCAAACGCCAATGGTAGCACTAACGGTGATGCAAACGTTAAGATAGACACAAACGTAAACAGTAATGTAAATGCAAGTGCAAACTGAAACGCAAATGGTAACGGTAATGCTAACAGTAATGCAAACGCAAATGGTAATGCAAGCACAAACGGTAACACAAACGCAAGCTGTGATGGTAACATAAATGGAAGTGCAAATGCAAACACAAACAGTAATGGTAAATAAATGTCAACACTAATGGTAATGGTAACAATGACACAAACGCAATTGTAAACACAAACAGTAAAGCAAACACAATCATAAATGCAGACGCAAACGGTAACGCTAACGGTAAGGGTAACGCAAATGCAAATGGTAACAGAAGTGCAAATGGTAACGGACAGGAAAACGGTAACAGTAACAGTGAACCAAACATAAATGGAAATGCAAATGGTAATGCAAACAGTAACGCTAACAGTGACACAAACAGAAACAGTAACGCAAATGGTAATGGAAATGCAAGCGCAAACATAAATGCAAATGATAATGGAAATGCAAGTGCAAATGTGAATGCAAACGCTAATGGTAATGTTAACGCACATGCTTTGTGTTTGAAAGAGGTGCATTCAGAAGCACAGTGAATACAAAGAATGTGGGCATAATAGTGGCCCTCGGACAGGAAAATCAGCACTTGGAATACTAAATTGCTTATATCTCAGGAACCGTACAATACAGAAAAAAAATTAAAAACTCATATTATTTATGACTTTCCAGGCTAGTTTTGTACTTAGCCCCCAATGGGGGACTAAGAATGTCTGCGACGAAAAGTCCGTATCTCGAACTGTTTTCGAGGTACGGGACCCAAAAGGCACTCCGGATGCCGTAATGTTATCCCATGGGAAAAATTGTCAACTTTGGAGTGCCATACCTTTGCAGCCCTGTTATATTTTTGCACCAAACCACCAAAAGGCACATCTGTGTGATGTTGGCTTTCCTTCCTACAAATTTCAGCCCCAAAGACCAAACTGTTGTTTTGCAGCAGTGTGGCAAAGATTTCCATTGTTTTGGGCATAGTGTCACAAATTACTTTCGCAAATCACAACACTTTCACAAAAAAAAATCACAAAAAAAATCACGAAATTCGAATATGCAAAAGTGTTTTGAGACACTACTTTTTACAAAAGTTTAAAAAACATATTTCTGGGGTGTTTTACCCCCCAAAAAAGACATGGCTAGTATCCTCAGGGCTCGACTAGGTGAACACGACAAGTATTGTGTCCCTAGAGGGTCCCACATGTAAATGCCAAGCATTTTTCTGACCAGCAACTGAAAAAAAATGGCTGAATCATGAAAGTAAAAGGGTAATTTGCGACACTAAAAACTGCATTTGCAACACTTTTGCAAAGTTTGTTAACTTTTCCCATAGACTATATTGGGATTCAGTGTTTTTTGGAAAACTTTTGAACAGTTCAATAGTTTCTCACAAAATTTTTGAAAGGCACATTGAGGACCCTGGCTGCATAGTCCCTGAAGGTTTTGGACCAATCGCGCAAACTGTGCAGGCTGCAGGCATGAGCAAGAAACACACCAAATCCTTTAATTTATGCATTTTTTGTGCTCTGTAGCTCCGCAACCGTTTACCCGACCATAACGAAACTTGGCAGGTCCAGAGATCTACGGCACCAGACTATGCATTCAAAATTTAAGGCAAATCTGTCATATAGTGCCAAAGATATTAAGGTGCAAAATTTCAAATGTAACCTAAAATGGGGTACTCAACCCTAACTATAGTGGCACTACTGTGCCACTATAATACATTATATAGCAAAAGACTACAGTAATGCACCACTTAGGGTAAGTTAACGCCACAAAAGTAGGGAAATGTGGCACTAGGGTTTCTCAGCTTTGCCAGATTTACATATTGTGACCCCAGATTTTCAACATAGCCTTCTTATGACCCCACCTCATAAAGAAGGGCAGTAAAAACAAAGACATCTCCTCTCTGCAAAAGCTAGGCTCATTCAAAGCCAACCTTCATCTCCACCTAGCTGCCTCTAGCTTCTGCGACTGTCCCTCATAATCTGATCTCCCTCCTAGCACTTCTACTCCTACCCCCTCTTCTCCTCCTACCTACCCCTCCTCTTTTGCCCCCACCCCAAGCACTTTTTTGGGCCTGACAAATGCCCAAGGCTGCACTGCTCTTTTTGTGTCCATTCCAAGCCTCAGTTACCTCTGGCTACCCTGCCCCCTGGTACTCACTTTCCCTCAATGTAATGTATTTCAGCTGCTTAAAAATGTCTGTGCACCATTTCTGCATTGTTACTCAACTCTATGTAATGTTTGTATTGTACCTCAATTGATGTGGAACCTTTGTAAAAGAGCCTTGGCTCAAAGGTACTTGTAATCCTAGACTCTAAATAAAGAAAAAAAAAGTTTAAAATTCTGCCTGAAAGGTGATTTCACCAAGTGGCCATGGAATCACCTTTCTGGCAGATTTATGTAATTCCACTGGCATTGTTCATGAGATGGAGTCACCAAAAAGGCCATGTTGAAAATGTGATGTCAAAATATGCAAAAATGGCCAAGTTATGCACCACAGTTGAAAATCCCTTTGAAATACATTAGTTTCTCATACTACAGTTGCTTTTTCCAGTAGCAAGCCTTGTCTTTGATCAGAGAGTGGATCTTTGTCCAGTGACCTGTTTGAGTAAGTCAGGGTGTGTGGAGGTATACTAGAGGGTGTGGGGTGGTGGGGATGCTGAGTGGGAGGTGGGGAGGGGGGGTAGATTGGTGAGGGACCTTTTTCTTTTTTGCAGGTTTAGAAAAAAAACATTGACAGACTGTTTTCTTTATTTCAGGTTCTGGACAGTGATCAGAGGTGGGGGGTGGTACTACACACCAGGTGAAGACCCAAAAGCAAGGGGAAGAGGCACAGACAGTGATCAGGGAGTGGGAGGTGCCATTAGACTACAGGGAGAGAAAAAAAAAAAACACTGAGCTGCTCAGTTCCCAACCAACCTGGTGCCCACAATAAGCCCAAGCACATGAAGGTTTTTGTGGCAATTATTTGGAAACGTGCAGCACTGAGAAATGACTCCTCACTGTAATGCTATTTATACATGAATGAGCTTTGCCAGTTTATGCACTGCCCTTCACACATAGTAACATTATTTAAAGGGAATATTTGCATTTAGACTGCTTTATTTTTCAATTTAAAATCCCTGCAGATAGAGTTATGGACTCCTGTGACTTCTTTACAGCACAGGTGGTGGGAGTAAAGAAAAAATATTCAGCAGACTTGGGTTTGTCTCCGACAATGTGTCATGTTACTGTTGGGATTTTGGGACAGCTGTGATGGTCAGGGCAGGGCAGATGGCATTGTCAGGGGTTCTGGGTGTGACATAAAGTATAGCTAGCAGTACTGTGGGGGCTCTGGGTGTGACAGTGGGTTCTGTAGGTGGTAATGTTGGAGAGTCCAGATGTAACGGATAACATTGCTGGTGGTACTGTCAGGGTTCACCTGCTGTGAACATTGGTGCAGCACATGATACTGTCAGGGGTCCATGTATTGGGCTGTTCTGCCTGAGTCAGAGTGTGAAATCAGAGCAGTGGATTAGTCCAGAAGTAGGTACTGTGGAGGGTCCAGAGTGTTAAGCTTATTGCGGTGGGTAGTTGGTGCAGTCGGGGACCTGGGATTTAAAGGATTGAACAGCAGCTGGTGCTGTGGCTGCCACAAGTATTATGATGGCTGGTGCAGTGATGGGTGCTGTCAGGGGTCCACAGTCTGGCATTAATTTAGTGGATGGTACTTTTCTGGTCCCAAGTGTGACATGCTGTACAGCAGACAATACTGTCAGGGGTAACAATGTAGCTGCGAGTGTAGCCGGGGCTTTGGGGAGTTACGCTCTAGGGGTTATAGGTGTAAAGGATTGTGTAATGGGCAGTACTGTGTTGGGAATTATGGGTGTGACTACTGCTGCAGCCTGAGGTGCTTCATGAGTCCCGAGTGTGATAACCAGTACAGCGGGCAGTATTCACGAATACCATGGGCAGTAAAATCTCTAGTGTTTTTTTTTTCCCCACAGCAAGTAAATCATGGAAATAACCGCTCACAGTATGTTGTTTTACTTTTCTGATCAGTATTTCTCTGTACGCCAGTAGTAAAGTAGGACATGTCAGCACTTGCAAAGGGTTTTTTTTTTTACCGTTCGCACTGTTTATTTTATTGATAGAAGTGTGACGTTATTCCAAAAATTGTTAGAATTCAAAAACTGTACAATATTTTTTCACCAAACCATCCAAAGGCACACCATTGGCACTGGTCCCATCATCCATGAACATTTCACAGAGAAATTTCAGACTGTCTAGGCTGTAGGTGAGAGCAAAAATTACCAATGTTAAGTATAAGGGAAAAAAGTAGGGGGGTTTTCTCACTTTTTTGACCCTCCATATCTCAAACACCGTATAAGATTCTGGCATGAAACTTTCCAGATCTTTAGACTTTGCAAGCCTGACCTCGCATGCCACATTTTGTGTTAAATCATTAAACCACGGCAAAGTTAATAAGGTGCAAAAAATTGGGTTTAACATTGAACTGTCAGTTTAACCCTAACTATAATTTATAATCAAATGTACTATAATTTCAGCCCAGCCAGTCACTGTAACTGAGATGTAGTATTACATCATGCTAGAAGCAATGAATGAATGAATACTAATATTTTTCTCTGTAAAGTAATCACAGCCAAATATGGAGGGATATGACTATATTATCCAAAGAACAGCATTATGGTAAGCCGTCTATTATAACAAAACTAACTATTTAGAAGTTACATCATACTACAGGTAGTAAAATAATATTTTACATAGTTAAAGACAAGTTGTAGTAAGCAATACCCTAGCATCTGGTTCAGTACCAGCAAAGTTTGGGACAAGACATGAAGTTGCTGTGGGCAAAAAGATGTGGACTCTCTGGATCCACTGATGTTTTTATTTCTTTTTTATTTTTCTGTGCTCATTGTGTTTATTTAAGCAATACTGTCTTGATTTGACTTGTTGCTATTATCAAATCAAGCTTCATGTATTAAGCAGACCCTATCCACAAAAGATTTTACCACAGGCACAATGGGATAGATTGTTTCACAGAGAGGGCCTCAGAGGCTGCATATTTTATATTCATTCAGGTATCATATTTGAAATTAAAATGAATAATGCTACCTTCTTCTGCAAGAGATGTACCTATCAGAGAAGGAGCATAGGAAATTCCTTAAATTGGGGTTTAAAGACATGGCAGCCTCATCCTATAAGAAGGGTAGAAGAAGGGGAACAATGGTATTGATACCCAATAAATCTCAATTTGAAAAAAATAGACACAAAAGTCGATAGGGAGGAATGCTTTGTGCTCATGAAGGGTAGAGTGGGAGGGCAGACTCTAACAATAGCATCGGTATACTTCCCACCAGGATCAATGTATCAGGACTACCTTGCATTCCTACTGATGTTACAGGAACAGGTGAGGAAGTGTTAATCTGTGGTGGAGATCTTAATTTGACCTTTAATCCTGCAGTGGACACAACTTCTAAAATCCTAAGGAGGGTACATCAACTGGCAAGGAAAGTTTGTAAGTTACTGGGTGAGTTGGGCATGGTTGATATGTGGTGACAACAGCATGGGAAAGAGAGAGATTATACCTTTTTCTCAGCAACCAACAACATGTATTCCAGGGTTGATTACTTCCTGGTACCCAGAGATGAAACACATAGGGTCCAGGACTCCTGGATGGGAGACTTTTTACTCTCTGATCATTCACTAGATGTGAAGGAAACTTGCAGAAATACTTTCTGGCAACTCACTATATCTTTAATAAAAGATAAGGAGGCATGGGACAAAATAGTGGAGATGTATAAGAACGTTTTTACAGAGAACGCAAGTCAACAGACTACCCAGGCTATTCTACGGGACACAGCTAAGGCAATCCTCAGGGGCAAAGTTATACAAATAGCTTCAAAGAAAAAAAGGGAGAGACAGAGTAGGCGTGGAGTTTGATTGAACAAATTAGAGCATTGGAGGAGGCACAGCAGCAAAAGATAGATAGAGGACAAACAAAACAACTTAAACTATTTAAGCAGGAACTTGGGGAGATCCTCGATTATCAAATTGAGCAAAAACTTCTCTTTTTCCTACAGAAGTATTATGAGGGAAGCCTTAATTTGTTAAGATTGCTAGCTAGTAGACTTAGAGCTCAATGGGCTAGGGCTATGATAGTGGCGCTCTGGCATCAGAATCAGAAGAAGATGGTTTATGGTGCCAGAAAGGTGGCTGAGGCCTTCTGAGAGTTCTATGCTAAACTCTATGCTGAAGAGATAGTACCACAGGAGGACAAAACTAGGGAATTCTTAAATGGGCTGAGGCTGCCATGTCTGTCTAGAGAGCAAGGGGCTAAATTGATGTCTCTAGTAACAGCAGAAGAAGTTAAGAGGGAGATTGGTAGATTGAAGACGGGGAACTGCCCAGGCTCAGATGGATTGTCAGCAGAGTTTTATAAATGTTTGAGGGACCTGATTCAGTCTCTGTTGCTGAAGGTTTTTCAGGAACTACTGGGAGGGGAGGGGAGGGAAGGGCCTCCCTTCATGGGCTTGGGCTGTGATCTCAGTGATACCCAATCTGGGATAGGACCCTACCAGGTGTGCTTCTTGCCGCACAATCTCATTGTTAAATACAGGCTATAAGATTCTGATGTCCATCCTTGCTAAATGTATTCAGTAGTATGTTCTCACCCTGATTCAGTTAGACCAGAACAGATTTATACTGGGTAGACAAGCCCAAGATAATCTACGCAGAACCTCTCATTTGATTGATCATATTAACCTGACAAAAATCCCCTCCCTACTTATACGCCTAGACACAGAAAAGGTCTTTGATAGGGTGGTGTGGGCCTTTATGAGGGATGTCCTTTCCCGGTTTGGGTTCCCGAGAGAATTTATCCAGTCCATATTTAAGTTACATGATTTTCCCAGTGCATATGTTAGGGCCAAAAGACATGTCTCTGGTGCCTTAGGCATTGGCAGAGGAACGAGACAGGAGTGCCCCCTTTCCCTGCTATTGGTTGCACTTTATATAGAGCCCCTGGCCCATTCCATCATGGAGAATGCAGAAATTAAGGGGATCAAGGTAGGAGATTTCAAGCATAAATTGGCATTGAATGCTGATGATGTGCTCCTGTATATATCTGAGCCAGGAACTTCCCTGCCAGTGGTGTTTCGACAAATTGAGGATTATTCATTTTTTTAATTCAAAGTTCATTATAAGTTTTCCATACAAAAAAAAACAACCAAAGAAACAGATCCACACCATACAAGAGATACAAGACTTGTTCATAACATTCTGGAAGATCCAACCTCCCTCCCTCCTCCCCACCCCTGCCCCAAGAATCCCAGCACAGAAGAGAGTATCTATGAGCCTATGAGCTGTGGATAAGTGGAAATTTCAGATGGGCTGCAGGGAATAAAGAAAATGTAAAGGGCCCCAAACTTGAGTGAATCTTGCTTGCTTATTGCAGAGGCTTGCAATTGCCTTCTCTGTTCTAAGATTGGCCAGTAACTCATGTAGCCATTCAGCATAGATAATTGTTTCCATGTCTTTCCAATGTCTCAGTACAAGTTTTTTAACAGACATCGAGATTAGGGCCATGTAAAATTTATGGTTAAGGACTGAAATCCCAGAGAAATCGCCCAACAGGCAAATTTCTACAGTGAATAAATCTTCAAGAACTAAGAGGGGGTCTGCCCTTTGCTTAATGAGAGCCCATAAAGGGACCACTTTAGGCCAGGTCCAGAAAATATGAAGCATAGTGCCTTCATCCTGCACACACTGTGTGCAGGTGGAGGAGGCTGCAGCACCAAATTTGGCCAGCTTTTGTGGTAATACAAATTGTGCAATATGTGAAACTGCATAAGGCGAAGCCTGTCTTGAGTAACAAACTTATGACAATTTTCCCACAAGGCAGACCAATCTATGGCCATAACCAGAAAGAGTGAGGACCAGTAAGTAGATGAGCCAAGATATTCTGGATAGATCCAGTCATAGAAGAGCCCAAACATTTTGGACACCGCTTGTGGGAGACCTGCAAGAGGGCTGGACTTGGAATGAAAGGAGAAGCCTAAAGGCTGTGGGGGAACAGCCTCGAAAACTTTTATCAAAAGGTGTCACAGTTGGAAGACTTTAAAAATGTTGGAATTTGGAATACCAGATTTGCTCATAATTTCAGGGGAGGAAAGCCATGTCCCGTCTTCCTTTACAAAACGTGTGCATGAACAATCACCCAGCTGAGGGAGCCAAAGGGACGAGAGAACTTTGCCTTCCATCCTGAGATTAAGATTACCTCACAAGGGTTGAGGCAAATCCTGAGTATGGTTATACTTTAGAAAAGCACAAAGTTGGGAGTGAACTCTAATAGAGATAGGTATAGGGGAAGTACATAATTGTGTAGGGAGAGATTTAAACTTTGTATATAAAAGTGCTGAAGGGGAGAGGCCATGAGATCTGATTTGAACTACTTCTATTTTGAGGCAAATAGGTTTGTAGGGGAAGGAATTTAGGGGATCCCCAGTAATTGACCACCTGAGATATTTACTGGCATGGCTGGCCCAGCAATAAAGACCAATATGTGGAAGACATAAACCCCCTTTAGCCTTTGGAGCAGCTAATTTGTGAAATGCCTTTTACCAGCCTAGATAAAATCAGTAATGAGACTGTGAACTTTTTTAAAACAGGAAAAAGGGAGCCATATGTTGAGAAAGCTGAGTGGATAGAAGAGACGGAGAAGACATTCATCTTAATCATGTTGATTTTGCCCCAAAGAGAAATTGGGAGGAGGGACCATCTGTTCAGATCTTGATTAAGTGTTTGGAGAAGTGAGTCTAAATTCGCTTTTTGAAAATAGGCCTGGTTTCTTGTGAGTTCAATTCTGAGATATCTCAAAGATTCAGATTCCCAGGAGAACCCCAGGGCTGTGATTGTATGTTTCAAATTTTGTGGTTGAGGAGAAACACCACCGTCTTTTCGACATTTAGCATATAGTTAGATAGGTTACTAAATTTGTTAATAATTCCCAGCATGGGGGGGGGGATATGGCTGGGTGGGATAGTTGAAGAAGGAGGTCCTCTGCATAAACTGAAATCTTGGCTTCATGAGCTTGTATGATGATGCCTTGGATTGTTTGACATTCTGTCAATCTGCATATGAAAGGTTCCAGATATAAATTAAAAAGCAATGGAGACCGGGTGGCAGCCTTGCCTTGTGCCAGACTGTAGCAGGAACAGCTTGGATATTACACCATTACTGGACACCCGGGAGGTCGGGAATTTATAAAGAGCCTGTATCCATTTCTGAAATTCTGGAAGGGAAACCAAATGCATGTAGGGTTCAAAATAGGAAGTTCCAATTGACCCTGTCAAAAGCCTTCTCAGCATCCAAGGAAACCAGAGCTGCTGGGAAATCTGCATCCCTAGACACCGAGAAGACATGGGTCAAGGTACGTAAATGGTCTACAGAGGACCTACCCTTCATAAATGCCACTTGTTCCGATCCTATGAGATGAGAAAGAACTATGCTGATAGGATCAGTTATTAGCTTGGTCAGGATTTTAATATCCTGATTGAGGAAGGATTTTGATCTATAACTTGTAACTAATTCAGGATGTTTACCAGGCTTAGGTAAAAGAACAATCAGGGCTTCAAAAAGGGATTTGCCAGTTTCAAAACCCTGAGAGAATGTGCTGATACAAGAGTAGAAGTAAAGGGATTAAATGTTCAACAAAAACTTTGTAGAAACTGGGGGTGAAACCATTATGCCCTGGATTTTTTTCTGTGGGAAAATCTTTAATTATTCTAGACAGTTCTGTATGTGAAATAGGCAATATCAATGAGAGTTGTTGTGCTTCTGAAAGGGAAGGCAGATGTGAATTATTAAGATACCTATCAAGAGTTTGTACCAGGGGAGGATTTGGCATAGGGCCGTATAGCTGTTTGTAGCAACAACTAAATTCAGCCACAATATCAACTGGGGAGGTCTTAAGGATCCATCCTCTGAAGAACAGATGACTGCAATAAGCCTGGAAGATTGTTGTTGTTTAATTCATAAAGCAAGCAAGCAACCAGCTTTCTCCCCTTGGTCTGAGTAGAGGCTTTGGCTTTCAAAATAGCAAATTCCTCCTTCTCTCTCAGAAATGCCAAATAAGTGTCCTTCAGTTTAATAAGATCATGTCTGAGCTGGTCCGGGAATGCGAGGATAGTTTGGCTTCTATATCCCAAATTTGAGAAAGGGCGGACATTAATTGACTGTCTCTCTTTTTCTTCCATTTTGAGGCCAGACCAATTAATAACCCCCTTAAGTATGCCTTCAGCGCCCACCATTCTACACCTGTCTTACCCATGGAATTATGGTTAATGGAGACAAAGTGAGTAATATGGTCAGAAATATATTGGATTACTCCTGGGTCTTTTAGAAGCTGATTATTAAGTTTCCAACATCTCCCACTTCTAGGGAGAGATGAGAATGAGAGCCAGCAACTGACCATGGAGTGATCAGATGGGGGACCTGGATGAATGGATGAGTACATCACCCCGGGAGAAGGGTTTGAGAGACAAATATATAGTCAATTTGGGAGGAAGTTCCATGTACCTGAGTAGTAAATGTGTATCCCCTATCTGTGGGGTGAAGAACTCGCCAGATGTCACACAGGCCCACTTGATCTACCATATCTCTAAATGCCCTTTGAGCTGGGGAGAGGCCTTTACGAGCATGACCCGTAGTATCCATACTTGGGTCAAATGTTAAATTTAGATCTCCCCCTAGAATTATCGGGACTGATGAATAGGGAACCAGCATATTGATTAGCTGCATGAAAAACCCAGGAGAATCAATATTTGGATTGTATACACTGCCCAGAAAAATTTCAGTGGTGTGCCGCTTACCTTTAACAAATAGGAATCTACCTAGAGGGTCACAAATGGTTTGAACAGGGGAAAATGGGACAGACCTAGCTAACAAAAGCATTACACCACAACTCTGGGTGTTCCTTCCTGCAGAGAAAACTTGCCCTATCTGCTGCTTCCTCAGCCTTATTGCCTCTGAATTAAGTAGATGAAATTCTTGTATGAATATGATATCTGCCTTCAATAAACTCAGATGCTTTAGTAATTTACATTGTTTCAATTTCTGTCTCGCTCCTTTGATGTTCCATGTGGCAAAGGTTACGTCCCTAGCCATTTGCCCTTAAAATTTTAAACTGTGTACTTTCTGATACCATAATACAAGCTTTTGTCCAAATTACCCCTTCCTTGTCTCTCTCCATGCTACCCTCCCCCCAACTAATCCTGTATCCCAGATCATCCTATCAAATCCCCAAAACCTATAATGACTGTAGAAAATTTCCCAAAATCCAGTAACCCTTTCCCTTCCTACTGACTCGAACTGTGCTTTGCAGTACACCACTCTACTGCTCCTTCCCCTCCAGCCACCCTAATCTGAATCCCATTAACTATAAATGAGAAGTTTCCAAAGTAACATTAACAATCAGATACCAGCAATATTATAGGAGATGGTTCCTAACCCTTCTCATAAAAATCAAAATTGTAGATTGCTATTACTTGCAGTATTATATACAGCTTATATTAACTTTTAACTATTAAACACTTCATGGAATAGCTTATAGAACTGTCCTGCAAAAAATTAAAGTCCAAGTTAAGCACTTGCATCCCAGGGTGAAAAGTAACTGTTGTAGTCCCATGCAAACATAAGAACAAGGACAATGTCACTTTGTAAAAGATTGCAGCCCAATCAGACACATAAATTTTGTGCTGCAGGGAGCCCATATACATCTAAAGAATATGAAGTGTCTCTTCTAAAGCTGCTAAACAAAGGAAATGCCACTTGGTGTTTAATTTATACTTTACTAGTATATTTAAGAATAAAGAAAATATTAATAAATTGGTTGATACTGATAAGGATCTGTTTGTTCCATTTACCACTACTGAAGTGTTGGATGCTATTAATAACTTTAAGAACTCTGCCTCTCTTGGACCGGATAATATTCCTATTACCTTTCTAAAGGGAATTTCTTGTAAAGTAGCAAGTATTCTTTGCTTACTGTATAATAAATCTATTATGGAAGGAGTGGCTATTCAAGAATGGAGAGAGGCAATAGTAATCCCAATTCATAAGGGAGGGTCTAGGCAGGATGTGAAGAACTATAGACCCATTAGTCTTACTTCTTGTGTTGGGAAAATCCTGGAAAAACTAGTTTTACATAGAATAAATGAACATATTGCAAGAAGTAATCTGAGGGATATAACTCAATATGGTTTTACATCTGGTAGACCATGTCAAAATAATTTAATAATTTTTTTTGAGCCAATTAGTGCAGCATTAGATACTGGCCTCCCAGTGGACGTAGTGTTCTTGGATTTTGAAAAAGCATTTGATTCCGTATCCTATAGGATATTGCTACAATGCCTATCACATATTAAACTTCATCAGAATCTTATAATGTGGATTAGGTCATGGTTGATAGATAGAAGACAATGTGTCTCAATAAAGGGCTTTAAATTCCCATGGAGTACAATTACTAGTGGAGTGCCTCAGGGTTCAGTTTTGGGCCCAGTTTTATTCAATATACTCATATCATCAATGCAAGCTACACATGGTGTTTGGCTAAATAAGTATGCTGATGATTGTAAATTGGGTTGTATAGTGAATGATATAAAAGCTATACATTCTCTACAAAAGAATTTAGATGACATATTTAAATGGGCAGAATTAAATGGGTTGGTCTTTAATACATCTAAGTGTAAAATCATGCATCTGGGTAAGGAAAATAGATTGTATAATTATTTTATAAATAAGAATCAAATAATAGTTGTTACCTCTGAAAAAGATCTTGGAGTTGTTATAACTAATGATTTTAAATTCTCCAAACACATTAATAATACAGTGAAGCAATGCCATAGATTATTGAATTGCATTTTTAAAATATTAAGAGCAGGGAAGCAGAGGTACTATTACCAATCTATAATAGCATTATTAGACCACATATTGATTATTGTTCCTCCTTTAGTACACCAACTTTAATTGAACAAAAAGTTAAGGTAGAAAAGATACAAAGAAGGTTCACTAAGAAAATAAAACATTTTGAGTGAAAAGATTATGGTGATAGACTAAAAGGTCTCAACCTGTATTCACTAGAATATCGTTCCTTACGTGGTGACTTATGCCTAATCTATAAGGCATCTAAGGATAGTGCCCTTTTTGAAACTCTTTGTCTTGAATGGTATCCCACTGAAATGGCTACTAGGTCTCATAAATTTAGATTAAAATCTTTTATAAATAAAACTGTAAGGAGAAATCTTTTCTTTACCCAGAGAATTATTCCACATTGGAATTCCTTGTCTCATGAAGTAGCATTCAGTTTAAGTTTGGATCAGTTTAAATTTAACTTGGATGCCTTTATGGGTGAATTAAAGTATAAGTTCCACCTTGGTTAAGGGTGGCAAGTTCTTTTTGGGCTTGTCCCTTGAACTTGTATACAACCTATGAACCTATGGTGAACAGCTGTGGCTAAAGCAAGTTCTAAAGTGATGCATTGCTATCACTTAACAGGCCATAGAGTTAAGAAAAATAGCCTTTCCTAGACATCCAAGGACTATGCCACACAAAACAAGAGTTAATGTCCTACCAGTGGTCGGATCTTAATGCTGTAATCCACTTTGAAGTCACAAAAGTTAGTAACACGCCTCCTCTAGTGTCGATAGTCTCGCACTACAAATGTTTAAATGTTCAGTACAGTAGCGGCACGATCGTACACACGTTCAAGGAGGAAAGGTACAATCAGGTTTATCCCCGGGTTTGCTTGAAAAAGGTTTTCCTTCCAGCTAAATGTATCTGGGAGATTCAATATTATTTTCATTCCAAAATCAAATCCTTTACCCTGGCCATCAAGATCCATGGTTCAGCATGATCCAATTTCAAGAGTCCATAGAAAGAGACAACCAGCATAAGGAGATGGCTACTGGCAGTATATAGAAAAGGACATTCATCTGCTTTAACATTCTGTATCATACTTCACAGCTAAAAACAACTTGTTTTCCCATCTCTTAAAGTACTGGTCAGCAGACCAATTACCCAGTTCAAGGGTTTCAGAAGAGATCTGGTGGGGTGGGCAACTTTAAGACCTGCAGATGCTGCTTCAGGCTCTTCATAGGTTTTCCAGCTGCCAGCTACCAGAACCTGAAGCCATGCTGGGTAATTCATTTTAAACTTTATACCCACGGTGATGCGCTTCGATACCAGAGGGTGGAAGGCTGCTCTTCTCTGCCTCACTGTTATGGGTTAGTCTTGGGTGACTCTGATCTTTGTGCCCTCCCATCTTACTTCTTGTAGTTTTCTCACTTTTGGCAAGAAATGCTAATTGAAAATTAAGAAAACAAAAGATTAGGGGATGCGGTGGAGCTCCCACTGGTGGTATCGGGTGGAGGGCTCGAGACACCTACTCAATTACATATTTGGGCCCAAATGCAGAAGGGCCTGTGATCTTTCAACCAGCTTCTGTGTGAACAAAACAGGATCCAAGCCTTCTTCTTTCTCAGGAAGACCTATGAGGACTGCATTATTTCTGCAATTGCGGCCCTCTAGGTCCTCCACTCTAAGTTCTAGTCAGGCCATTTTCTGCCATGCTGCAATGAGCTCTGGGTCAATTTTGTCTGCTCGCTTTTCTAGACAGCAAATACAGACTTTGCTGTCTGAGGTGCACTGTGATATGTTTTCCATGGCTTGAGAAAGTGATTTTAATTCGAGGTAATAGTTCTAAGCTCATCTTTAAATGGCTTGAATTCTTCCAGGAATCTGTTTAGGGTAAGCGGCTCTTGATCTGATGGGAGGCTCACCGTGGCCAGCGTGTCTGATGTACTGGAGGCCCTGGATTTTGTAAGGCCCTTCTCCAGCATGACTGGAGGAGTATGTCTTGGTGGAGCCTTTCTCATTTCAGCATCCATGAAGTGACTGGACTCGCTAGTTGGAAGGTATGCGAGTAAGTCTTTCAGCAGGAGTAATTTGAGGGTTTTTTATTCAGTTTACCTGCGAAAAATAGACTTTAAATGGGTCAGGTGGCTGGAGTGGTGAAGTGAAGCTGCTATCAGGCACCCTGCATCATGTGGTCTCAAACTGAGGAGTATTCTAAACTTTCAGGATACAAGTTAAATAGAAGTAAAACAGAGGTCTTATGTTTTTACTAAGTTCTGAATCCAGAGGTCAAGCACAGGTTTCTTATGAAATGGGGCATGAACAATATGGGTTATCTGGGGAGTAAGGTGGGGCTGGAATCTGGCTAGTTTGGGGGACTTAATTATCTTCCCTTGATTGGACAGCTGAGGATGGACCTCCAGAGATGGGCCTGTCTTTCCCTTTCCCTGTATGCTAAAACACAAGTGTTGAAGATGAACGCTCTGCCCTGACTACTTTACTTGTTCCAATGTGTTCCATGTATAGTCCCACAGAGGGAGTTGGAAACCTGGCAAGACATGTTCTTCACCTTCCTTTGGGAGAGAAAGAGACCTAAACTGAGTCAATCTCTTCTTTATGCTCCTAAGGCAGAGGGGGAATTGGACTTCCCTCATTTGCAGGGATACTGGGCGGCTGCCCAGATGAGGGTAGCCCTTCTCTGTGGGAGTCCCGGATTTGATTCACACCGGAAAAAGATGGATTTATGGAAGCAGGGTGACCCTCTCCTCCAAGCAATGCTTTTTAGAGATGGAGGGCAGGTGGAGATTTCAGGGTATTCAGGTACAATGGCAGTCCTGGAAGGGTGGAGATGGGGCACTGGTGGAGGGCAAACTAAAAAACAACTGTGGCAATTTCATTGGTGTTCCTATGACCCTTACTTTACCCTGGTGGGCCTCGACCCATGGTATAAATGCTGGCTGGGTGGGGTCTTCACTCGCCCTTTCAATTACTGACAGGTTCATCAGTCATGTCATTTGAGGCAGCTCAACAGAAATTTGGGCTTAAGCCAGCTGATAACTTTAGGTATTACCAGCTTAGAGATTATTTGCATAAACAAATAAGAAAACTGGACAGGGGGAGTTGGGGGAGAGAGATGTGTCCCATTCCAAGGAATTTGGTTTTCAGACAGGGCAGAAAGCATTATTTCCTTATTTTATAGAGGATATATATCGGACTTGAGCTTGTCCTCACAATATATTAAGCTCAAATGGGAACAAGATCTGGAGGTGCCTCTGACAGAAAAACAGTGGGCACTGATATGGAAAAGCACCTGGAGTACCACAGGGGCACCCATCTGGTGGGAGTTTGGCTGGAAATTGTTGACCCACATTTTTTGGGTTCCAGCCCAGGTAATACATTATGTTCCAGGGATGGGGGCATCCTGCTGGAGGAAATGTGGGGAAGGACATGCTTCCCAGTCTCATGTTTTCTGGTGCTGCCCTGTTCTAATCCAATTTTGGACTGAAGTAAAACATGATCTGGGTGGCATTTTCCAAGTACAGAGTGTACTAGGCCTGGAACATCTGATTTTAGGGACTCTTCCCAGAGAAATCAGGGGTAAAGAAGTTAAATATCTCTGATCAATCTTAACTATAGCTTCTATTAAAGCTATCACTAGGAAATGGGAGCAGGAGATCCCACCCTCGATGGAGGATTGGAGGTCAGTGGTGAGTTCCATACACCTGATAGAAAGAGTAACATATGGTCTTAGACAACAGACCCACCTCTACCAGAATAGATGGACAAGATGGCTCCAGTATGAGAGTGCACTGTCCCCAGAGACTGAGGAACAGGTAGGAGGATTAGGTATTGGAGAGACCCCTGCTAACTGCACAAGATAGGTTGTGGGTCGAGGAGTAACACACTTCAACACCTGCCGGAGAGGCTATCACTGTTTCCTAAAGACTGGTTAAGGAATAGATTATAGAGGCTATGGCTTGCCCTTGTTAACTTAACATACTGACTTTTTTGTCTTTTATGTTTACTGGATCTTTTCTATTACCCAGTATTTTTATGTGTTAGGCTGAAATAATCTTGACCTGAATGTTTGTTAAGAAAATTTAACTGATATGTGGATTCCTCCAGGAACTGCAGTGTTAAAACTAGTCTGTGCAAGACTCATGTAAGTCAGTACTCACAAATATGGTTTGTAACTACTGTATATGGCATGTTTACTATAGCCTTGTAAAGCATAACACAATAAAGAAAAAGAAAATGAAGAATGCTGACTTTCAGAAATGTTAAACACTTCTAGCCAGCCCATCAGTGCAACTGTAGTGCTACTGCTCACAATGCTGATGACCCGGGATCAGCAGCAATCTCAGGTTGCCAGGGGCAGGACAGGGGTAGGAGGACTGAGCATCCCAGAGGATGCTCATGTTCACTGGGGAGGGTGGAACATGCAGTCTGATGCACTACTGCCACCTGGGTGAACAAAGGTGGTAGTGCAAGCACAGCCCCAAAGGGTTGGAGAACACTTCCTGGCTGAGAACTGAGCATGCCTGCATACTCATGCCACTGCAGCCCACACCCCTGAAGCAGCCGGGAGATGGGGAAAGAACACTGGAAAAGACTGCCAACTGAGTCAGTGTGAAGTGGGCTGACAATATAGCCTAGAGCTTAAAGTAATGAACTGTGAATGAGCTTGGTACTGTATATCCAGCAGATTTGGGTTTGATTCCCACAACCTCCACTTGCATACTATGTGACTCTGTCCAAGTCACTTAACCTCCCCAGTACTCCCAGGCTGCCCCTGAAAAACAAGCGCTTGAGCCTAGTGGGCATTACCCAGTTAACCCCCAAATAAAGTGCCATCTTCTCACAGGCCCTGCACCACCCACTGAGCTTTCTTGCTGAACACATCTGAGCTAAACTCTTCCCGAGGCCTGTGAAACCTTGGGGAGGTCCGCCACAGGCAGCAATCTTTGTAGCACTATAACAGGCAGGTAAGAGCAAGTCTCAGAAATGGCAGGTAACAGAGCTGGGGAGGATGCTGCAGATGGGGGCCAGCCAAGCAAGAAAGAAGTGGGAAAAAAAATCAAAAGCTTAGCATTTTCTAGTGGCAAACAGGATCTTGTGTCAATAATAACATTACCAGCCAAACTAAACAATCATCCTGAATTAACACTAGTAGGAAGGCAATTCATGTATTTCATAATAATTTGCACTAAAGCAGGCCACATATTTTGTTTGGATTTCCAGTATTTCAAAGGACCTGCATGCCAATCAATATTGGGCTCTGCCAGGTACATCACAACATATAGAATAGAGGATGGGCATCCATGCACAACCAGCCAGTTGTGCCACAGAGGGGTTCTGATAACATCAGACCTCGAGAGCGAAGCTCAAGCGGTCTGATGGTATCATAACCCCGAGGTGGCACAAAAAGGCTGGTTGTGAATGAGGATGCTCATCCACTATTTTATATAGTGCATAGTGCCACTGAAAATCACTTACACTTCTTTTTTTAGCAGCCTTTTACTTTTTGTGTGCAATTCTGTGGTAAAGGGGGGTTTCCAGGATTGCCGAGTGGTTGCTAAGGAGGAGGCATGGCTACGTGTCTAGCGCTGCTTCCTATTGGCTGGCAGGTACATTGGGAGGGTTAAAAAAAAAACATGGCGACCATAACGCTCGGTAAGCGAGAGGGTTGTGGAGTAGGGGGTCATTTGTTTTATTTTAATTTAGTTTTACAAGTCTAAATATCTGGTTGATCCTGCCTTTCCTCGTATCTGGTTGATCCTGCATCTTGTAAGGCTCCAATGTGACTGTCACTGCGGGAGTTTGGATCCATCCATTTCTGTCGCTAAGGTAAGTGATGTGTGGTCTGTATAGTGAGCATGTGGAACCTCTAGAGGTTTTCAAAATGTTGTTCTGCTGCAGTAGGGTATTATCACATTCCATGACCTTTTGAACTGCAGCAGAACAACATTTTGAGAACCTCCACTTTCCATACACAACACTGGTCCACTATACAATATGATGCGCTAGGACAAGAACTGGACACACACAAAACCAACTGGGGATAGAAATTCTTATTTTAAATTACTGAAAATATGACTAAAAACCATTGTGTTAGCATTGTTTTTAGTCAATTTTTCAGTAATTTAAAATAATTATTTCTATCTCATGTTGGCTTGATGTGTGCCCAGTTCTTGTCCTAGTGCATTGTTACACCTTTATGAAGAGTGGTGTGCACTTCTCTCTTGCTAATTTTTCTGTAACATCAAAACAATGGTCTGTGCTGAGGCTGCATTAAAACAAGTGGATGAAGAAGTTACAATGACATTTTGCAAGTGACTACAGAGACCTGAAGCTGAACTGTGCAGTTTTGAGACACTGCTACTTTGGTGGAGAAGAAGAAGAAGAAGACCCTGGCAAAGTGGCCAAAGAACAGGAAGAAAAGGAAAATGATACTAAAACACCAGAAGAGGGGCCACCTGTTGCTATGCATTGTTGTGAAGATTTTGAATCTGCTTCTCTACTCTGTTCCAATATAGCATGCACTTCAATTATTTCTCATCTGTTTATCCCAAAAGAAGTGTCATCATCATCATTGTGCACCATACCCTAAAAACTGTGGAAAGTGAGAAGGATCTGAGTATTCTGGTCGTAGATGATCTCACATTTAGACAACAGACTGCCACAGCAGATAATAATGCCAACAGAATGCTACACTGCATCGTGCACAATATCAGGAATAGGGACAGAACTGTGCTGCTGCCCTTGTACAGAGCACTGGTGAGGTTGCTTGTGGAGTACAATGTGCAGTTCTGGAACCCACATTATAAAACAGATATTAAGAACTTTGAAAGAGTGCAGAGGAGAGCAATCAAAAGGATCTATAACCTTCAGTCCCTTCCATATCAGGATAGGTTGAGGGAGCTGGACTTGTGTTCATTGGAGTACCAATGGCTCAGGGAGGATTTATGTTTGGTATACTCTGCTTTTCGTAATATGGATCTCTGGGAATGTGTAGGACTATACAGGAAAGTTACAAACAAAACTACCAGAACACATGGTTACCAACTGAAGGGAGAATTGTACAAATCCAGTAAGAGGGAAGCTTGGATTAATCAGAGAGTTGTGTCCCCATGGAAGAGACTCCCTCCTGATGCAGTTAGCAGTGACACAATGACTTTGTTTAAGAACAAAATAAGTTTTGTCCACAGTGTTACACGGTTACCATAGCTGTAATAGCCAACATTCCTTAAACAACAAGACTCCTTGGCAAAAGCTATTTTCTTGAATCTGACTTATGATACTTACGAATCAGCAGTTGCTATGATTTGTATCACGGGTCCAGGATTGTTGCTTTAATATATTGGTCAGACTGAAGCATTTTACATAGTTTTCATATTTATCAACTTTTCTGATCATACGTCAGTCAGACTCTTTTGTATTCTGGTGGGCAACCTGTTTGTGTTAGCAGTGGCAGCATGTGGGATAGAATTGTCTGCATTATCTAAATTATCCCTAATCAGATTCAAGTGGTATTTTAAATTGCATTAAGGGTATCACCTGGCTCAGAGATGCCGTGTTTACACTCACCCTTCTGGTAATTTTCTCAAATGGCTGGATAACCAAAATTACAAACTCCTGCATGGCCCAGTGTGGTGGAGTGATACAAACATCTGCATCAGCAGTTTTATTTTCTAAGAAGTACTGTCTGACAGCTTTCTTTTGTTCTAGCAGCCTTTAGAACTATGAAAGGCCAAATTCTACCTAGTAGAAATGTCTTGGATCAGTCTGTGCAAAGGTAATTTGTGCCCATCCTGTAGTTTTTAAAATAATGGATGGACATTGCTTGAGTGATTGAAATGAGAACATATTCTTCTGGCAGTGCTAGCAAGAGCCACAGTGTCCCTGTTCTCATCAAGAAAACTGTGAACAATTAAATTCAAGCAATGCACAAAGCAGTGGGTGGGAGCAAAGTCCACCTCCTCCAAGGTCTTCCTTATGTTTGACCCATTATCTACAAGTATAAAACCAGCTGATGGTCCCTGTGATGTGAGTCACTGCAGTGCTGGTTGTTTGAGATGATATTGTATGAGTTGTTTTCAGAGGGAAAATAAGTAATTCTTAAAACAGCAAATTGTGTTTCACTTCCCCTACAAGAATTTACAGCAAAACATGTCCAATGTGCAGTGACAGAAATAAAGGGTTCATAGACATTAAGGTTTCAAGCTGACAGCTTGTCCAGGTATCTGTTGTGAGATGTGCCACCCTCCCAACAGCATCGGCCAAAACTCGCCTGTGTTTTTTTTATATACAACATTGTACAGATACGGAATCCCTGTTGAGAGGTTTTCTCAATGGTGTATTATACTGAGGTTCAAGGTATTCAAGCAGCCACCTGAATCCTACATATTCTACCATGTTATATGGCAGCAAGTCAATGGCTATCATTTCTGAAATTCGATTTGTTATTGTAATAACAACAGTGTGGTTTGTGACATATATGTCTCTATACTCATATGTTTCTGAGATGGTAAATGGTTTCCTTGAAGGAGGGGGCTTTTAAACACATGGCCACTATAAGCAACTCTGGGAGTCATTCAAATGGGAGGAAGTGCTGGAGGTGTTTCCGTGTTGCTGTGGGGGCTGCCACTGCTATTATTCTATTTGGATTCCCCCTAAGTTCAGTGAGCTATCATTACTGTCACTTTTTATTCTAGTCTTAGAAATGAATTTCTCATTAATGTTATGACACGCCTAGGTGTGTTTTCATTGCTGAACTTCCCAAGGCTTCTTTTTTTACCCCTGCTTACTGCCTATTTACAAATATACCATGCTGCTATGAACTCATTAAAAGCACTAACAGAAAAGTATGACCAAATAAAACATGATTTTTTTGTTGTTGTTTTTTTTGCTTTTGCCAGGTAGGCAGTGCAGCTCAATCTCTTTTTCAGGAGTTTTGTTTACTAGATTTTAGGGGGACCTGTTCCTGTTGTGCTTTATTCCCTTCCTGTAACCCACTGTCCTCCTCCTCCACCATAGAAACATTTACTTCCATTTCTTCCTCTTATGCATTTTCCATCCCCTTATGCTGTAATACACCTTATGCCTGATAACTGTCTTTGTCCTCGTCGAGCCCAGCCTGAGAGGAAATCAGATGTAGCCTGTGAGGGACTAACAGTAGCATAGTATGTAATTGTTCCATACCTGGGAGTGTCTGTATGGGTGATACCTATGAACCCTTTGGTCTTAACTAGAGAACCTATTTTTTCACTGAGTCCAATCTGACAGATGCACCTTTTTTGGACTGAAGCATTTACTTGGAAGCCAAACCTGTAGATTTACCAGAATCACTTATTGGGATTTGGTTTGTTGGCCCTGTGCAGGAGGGCAAATATTTAACCTGGATCTTGAGCCTCCCTTTTGGTTGCCTGAAGCTGCAGTGCCTACCTAAGATTCAGAGCTAGTCTAAATACTATTTTGTTGTCCATATTTTCTTTTAGTATATTTATTAAATTTTATGTTATATAGAAACATTTCCCTATGATCCTGGCCTGACTCCACTCCATACAGATCCCAGTTGCACACAGTAGTCAGCACCCAAAGATGACCACATCCTTCCAAGCTCATTGCAGAATAATGACTTCTAGTGTTGCTGTTAGGGCTGGACAGACTGTTCCACAATAAATAAAAACCCCTCTATACCCAGTGTTTACCACTAGATTCGGATACATATGGACATGGTTGCCTAGTTACTGTTCAGTGACGATTCAGCAGCTCAACAATGTTATGCTGCTACAGCCTTGGGAATTTAAATTGGTGATGCAGACATGTTTAATGTACTTGGTGCACTCTGGCATGGTGGTGATGATGAATGATTAAGGATAGGGATGATGACTGATGTTGTCACTTCTTTTTACTTACAGGCACAGTGACGTCTAATAAGTTGCAGTAGTTTCACATAACCTTATGCCAAAACACCTGTGTGTCTTGTTTCCTCCTCCTTCTCTGCTGTAATAAAATAAAAATGTGTCTGCTACAAGTCAGGATGAGTAGTATGACACTCACTGATCTCAGGGTCTTTCTTTCAATCTCAGTCTCTCTCTTTCTCTCTAATTTGCTTCTTTATTTTTCAATCACTTTTGTTGCCAAGTCTCTGTATTTTAATTTTTTTTTTCTTTTTGTATTGCAGTGGCACCACTGACTGGTTTGGTCAACCTACATAGTGCACAGGCATCCAGCATACCAGCACCCCACCCTCACTGTGTGGTCTCTCTTATTTTTTTATTGTGACTTGCAGGCAGGCACGTGGGAGTACCACTGTGCTCATTATTCATTTGGCACCTTACACCGTGTACACTTCAGTCCACAAAGGTATCAAGCACAGCACCCCAGTCCAACTGTCAGACCCTGATATCTCTTATTTTATTTATTGCAGCCTGAAAGCAGACACAGGCATGACCACTATGATTATTTTTTTAGGCACAGGCAGCCAGCACCATCTGCAATTTTCTCTCCTCTCTGTGACACTTAATCTCCCTCTAATCTACTTTCTTTAAACCCTTTTTGTTGGCAGTATTTTTGCTGTGCTTTTTTTGCCGCAGACACAGCTTTGCTGCAGACACAGGCAGCTAGCCAGCTACCACACACCTATTTATCTTACTTTCTCTCTCTCTCTCTCGTGCTCTATATCTATATATAAAAATCAACTTTTTTAAAATAATTTTTTTCTGCCAAAGACCGCTGGCACAGTCAGACTAGCAATACACACAAGCCTTGATGCCTTCCTTCTCACCTTCCCCTTCAGCCAAAAGCACAAATCAACCAGAAAAGTCAGCTAAGTCCCATTTTTATGTTGAATTGCGAGTGCACAAAGAACATTTTGTTTCAGTGAATAGCATTTCAGAGGTGTGTCTCTGCCAGGGCCAATGCAACTCACTCTGCAGTAGGCACGGCAGTGACAGCTCAATGACCAGCAAGACTAATCCTGTTGCATGTTTCTGTCTTGGGGTGTGAACTTCATGTAGTTGAAGTAAGTCAACCGCTCCATTCAGAGAGTGGCTAGCTCCTTTCATTTGCATATCATAAAGCATCCATTGAGCCCTTCAGCTCGCTACCTTGCATAACCTAGAATGCCTGCATTTGGAATGTTTCTTCTTTGGTTTTAACCCCACTCCAGTCTCATAGTCAGATCCCCCAACCCCCTACTCAGCCTCTCAGGACTGGAACCAACAGCCATGGTGTCTCATTACTCCTCTTGGGGAGTGCCGTGTTCTGCCTGCCTCCTGCAGGCTTTAACAAATACCCCATCAGGCTTTTGCCTTAAGCTGTGGTGCAGCTGTAAATGTGCAGATGCCACAGCACTTTCTGCTGCTGTCCTCCCAAAACCTGCACACATTCCTCTCAGGACACTTTATGTTTCGTGCAGTATGACTTTAATTGATGGCAGCTCCTACCGCTTTCTGCTCATGACCCAGAGCTTTAACTAGTTGCATGTGGGACTCTCTTCCCAGTTGCCTCTTGACACTTCTCGAGTCCCTCAGGCCATTCACAAATTGCCACTGGAGCAGTGGTTCAGAAAGGTGGAAGAAGGCTATCCTACCATGGCCTCATCCACCTCCCGCTGAGCTACTGTCTCCCCCTCTCCCACTCGCATGGGGCAGGCTGCAGCCTGATCTCCACAGGGGCAGAGAGTAGCTCATCCTGAACCTGCACACAGTCCTCTTGGGGCATTTTACATTTTGCTGCCATGCAGCTTTAATTACTGCAGCTCCTGCCACTCTCTGCTCCTGACTAGGAGCTTTAACTAGTCATGAGTGAGGCTGTCTCTCTCCAACTGCCTCTTGTCACCTCCCAAGCCCCTTAGGGCATTCATAAATTTGCGCAGTAGCAGAGGTTTGGGAAGGTGGAGGAATATACTCCTACCATGGCCTCCTCCACCTACCACTGAGCTCCTGTATCCCCCTCTCCCACCTGCATGGAACAGGCCACAGCCTTAGCTCAATAGGGGCTTGGAGTAGAAAATGCCCACTGACACTTTAATTTTCAGTGCAGTCGCTTGCGTTACTTGCAACAGTGGCCCAAGCTCATACTCCTCCTTCTCCTCCTCCTCCTCACACTGTAGCTCTCTGCCTGCAAAAATCAGTAACAGGGCCAAGGCACACCACCACCACCACCACTAGACCCCAGGGAAAAGATTCTAATTTTGTTTAAATGCATTGGCCATTGGCCACCAGGGAAACTATCCCACCAGTGGTATTATATGAATCACTGACCTCCATGGGACAGCTGTAGCTCCCCTGGACTACCAATACTTTATTTTCATAATGCTGGGGCACTAGCTGCTAGCCCAACTGGCCTACTACTGTTAAATTAATTTTCTAACCTATGTATATGGATTTCATTATAGTCCATTACCATAAGGCAGTGCTGATCTATTTCTACCTATTCCTGGCAAAAGTAGGACCCTATTAGTTGAGCTGTGGCTTTCCTTGTTCACCAAGGTTGCCTAATCGTATATAAATATGCATTGAAAGCTGTCCCCATAGACTTGTATGGGGCACGCCACTATGCTCTTGCTGCTTAGATGTCACAAAATGCCTGAGCACGGGGACAGGGTAGACAAACCGGGAAGTGATAGGGATCAGATGACCGTGGGTTCAGCTTCAGTTACAATCCCTTCTCTCCCAAGCAGGACATGGTATAAAAAAATCTACGTTTGGCAGAAACAAACTAACGCTGCCATAAGGTAATGGGCTATGAAGACCAAATAGATAGAATAAAAACTTGGAAATTCACTTTAATTACCGGCCACTAGGCCATCTAGGGGGTGATAAGTCATTTTGCTGAGCCCTCCCACAAAAACACTTTTTCTCTTCTTTTCCTAACTGCTTATTATTTTTCTTTCTTTCTCTATATCTCCTTACTTTACCCTATCTGTAACTTTTTATATAAAGTCCCCTTTTTTTACTCTTATGGTGTCCGGTACTCTTTTCATGTCTCTCCACTCTCTGTCTCTGTTCTCACTACTGTATTTTCTCCATATTAACCCATTTTTCTCTTTTCTTTAACAGGTTTGACAAGAAGCTGACTCTTTCCCCATCAGATAAGAATTACTCTACGCCTAACCTGTCCTATCCTTCCTGTCTACTTCCTAAGAACTACAAATCCTTTGTTACCCCTTTCCTATATTTTATTTTACAGGTACAGTTGATGTTGTCCCTTCAGGAATCCTACATCTGGCTCCCTAGCACACAGGTAAGAGACCCTCTACATATTACCTATACTTGGTGGGTTTACTGTAATGGTCTTGCTGCACTTGTTACATTGTGTGAGTGTGTGTGAGTGTGTGTGTGTGTGTGTGTGTGTGTATATGTGTGTATGTATGTGTATTATTGTGTTACATACCAGAGCACTTTTTTCCCTTTCCATACAGCTTTATGACATGGCAGTCAACACAGCCCAAGGTTGTTTCTGAACTTGGATCACCAGGATGGTGGGAGGTAAGGTGCACACTACTCAATTGTCCATGCCACTGTGCTGGTCTCACACCGTTGCAGTTGTTTTATTGCATGAAAGTTTCCTAGATGTCAAGTGGGATGTGTGCTATGCTCAACAGTTGCCACAGATATGGTAGTGTGTGTGTGTGTGTATGTATGTATGTAGGTATGTACAGTATGTATGTGATGTGTGTATGCAAATATGTGTGTGTGATGCTTAATCTGCAGTGATCTGTAAATAGGCAATAGTTTTTTGATGGTAATGTGGCGGGCTGGCCTGGATAAGAAAAAAACACACTGGGGCAAGGGTAATGGACTTCAGGAGGGCAGATTTGAAGGAAATGGATGACTTCCTCTGTAAATGCTTTGAAAGTGGGGATGGCCAGGGGGAATGGGGGCACAACTGAAAAGAATCAAGAAGGGAATAACTATGGTAATAGCAAGCTGTTTGAAGGATGTAAGCAAGAGTAAGAGGAGGAAGGGGCCACTGTGGTTCTCAAAGGAGGTGGCTAAGGTGATAAGGGAGAAAAAAACAGATTTTAGGAAGTACAAGAAGACACAGACAGAGGGGGAGAGGGATGTTTATCTAGAGAAAGAAAGGAAAAGTAGGAAGGAGTTTAAGGAGAGCTAAGACACAAACAAAGGAGAAGTTTATAAGGAGGACAAAAAAGGGATAAGGCTTTCTTCAGGTATATGTGTGGAAATATGAAAGTAAGGGATGGGATAGTGAGGATCAGGAAAGCAGAGGGGAGAGACTGTGCAGAAGAAGATCAAGAAAAATCTAAAATTTTAAATGAGTACTTCTGTTCTGTATTCATGTGGGAGGGAGGGAACAGACCAACATGTATCAGCTGGCACCATAGGAGATGGTGGAATGGACACAACTCCAGTCTCATAGGAGAGAATCCTGTGGGGATTGGAAGCCCTAAAGAAAAGAAAAGCAACAGAGCCAGATGGGATTCACCCAAGGGTATTAAAGAACTGAGCACAGTACTAATTGCCCCTTGGCAACACTTTTCAGCATCTCATTGGAGATGTGGGAAGTTCTGTAGGACTAGTGGAGGGCCAGTATGGTCCCTCTACTCAAGACCGGCAGGGGGGAGTAGGCTACCAATTAGAGGCCAGGAAATGAATAGAGTCCTTGCTGAATAAGAGGCTGATGGAGTGCTTGGAGGCAAATGGGCTGTAGGACCACTGCTAGCACAATTTCACAGGGGGCGATCATGTCAAACAAATTTCATATATTCCTTTGACTGGGTGACTAGAAAGCTAGATAAAGTGAAGACAGTAGATGTGTTCTATCTGAACTTCAGTAAGGCCTTTTACACTGTGCCATACAGGAGGCTAGGAAACTTAGCACCCTAGGTATTGGGGAGAAGATGGTAAGCTGGGTATCAAATCAATTGAAGGGTAGGAGAGAGAGGGTGGTTGTAAATGGAAGACACTCAGGGGACAGGACAGTGACCCCTAGAGGGCCACAGGGGGTCAGTACTGAGTCCTGTTCTCTTCAGTGGTTTCATAAGTGATGTTACTGAGGAACTGGAAGGGAAGGTGTGACTTTTGGCAGATGACACAAAATATGCAGAAGGGTGGACACACAGAAAGGGGTGGAGAGAATGAAAAGGGATCTGTGAAAACTACAGGAGTGGTCTCAGGGTGGCATATGGGTTTCAGTACCAAAAAGTGCAAAGTCATGCACCTGGCATGGGGCAACATGGGTGATGTGTATGCAGTAGTGGTGGTGGTGGTGGGGGGGTAAGATACCTACAATCACCAAGAAAGAGATCGACCTTGAAATAATCATATCTGATTATCTCAAGGTGACTGGCAGTGCAACAGGGCAGTTGGCAAAGCTAGTTGGATGCTGGGGTGTATAGAGAGGGAGATTTCAAGCACGAGAAGGGAGCTGATGTTGCCACTGTAGTGCTCAGTAGTGAGACCCCACCTGTAGTACTTTGTATAGTTCTAGAGGCCACACCTCCACAAGGACATTGACAGGATGGAAGCGATCCAGAGAAGGGCAACAAAAATGATGCGGGTTGCATGAGAAACCACAGGAGAGACTGCAGAAACTCAGCATGTACTCCTTGGAGGAAAGGAGAGCAAGAGGAGACATGATTGTTCCTTTTAAGTATCTCACAGGGGTAAAAAGGTGTAGGAGAGGAGTGTCTCTTCGAGGTGGAGGAGCACCAGAAAACGGGAGCATGCACTGAAGCCTGAGGGGGTAGTTTGAGAGTGATGTGAGGAAATACTTCTCAGAAAGAGTGGTGGACCCTTAGAACAGCCTGCCAGAGGAGGTGGTGGGGCTGAAGACAGTGGGCAGCTTCAAGCACACGTGGTATGAGCGAATGGGCATAATAGGTAGAGGAAAGGGAGGAGAGAGGGACACCCGAGACTGAATAGGGTCCAGGATGTAGTAATAGACTGGGAAATAGGGAAGACTAGATGGGCCTACTGGTCCTTTTCTGCCAACAAATTCTATGTTTATGTGTTTCTACAATGTGTGGAGGGAGATGATTGGGATCCTTGTACAAAAGTGGTGAGTATTCCACCTATCCTTATGAAGAAATGCATACAGAATACCTGGGTCTGTAGGCAGCAGCCCACTTTTGAAATGTGGCACAACATGGTTTTGAAAGTCTTACCGATGGAGAGACTTAGTGTACATATGAGTTAAAGGAAGGGGCCAAAAAATCTGAAAGGCACTGTGGACCCTATATATCCTCCCTGCCACTGAAGGAAGCCATGCTGATATGTATGGGGTACTGAATGAGCTACATTAGTACTAAATAAAGAAATACACCAGACACACAGAGACAAAATAAAATAATGTTTATTATGTAAAAATTACCAACAGTGTGATTAACACTGTCATCATATGTACAGTTTGTTTCCTGTTGAACCAACTGGTTCCTTTAATGTCCAAACAATGACGTTTAATAAACATGATAAAATATAATCTGTGTAGTGTCCGGCTGTATATGAACAGTATCACTTCATCTCCCCCAGTATAAAATTTGTTCCTAATGCACTACAGCACCTTTGATGCCTTACTACAGCCCTTAATGTACTAGCTGGTTTGCTTGAGAGAGTCACTGATGATGACTCTCAGATCCCTCTCCTCAACTGTAGTAGTCAATCTACCCTCTTTTCCCCCAATCAAATTTTTATATGTAGATTCTTGTTCACTAAGTGCATCACCTTGCACTCCTTGACATTTAAACACAAAAGTATGTCATGCATTCCATTATCTTATAAAATATAACATATTTTTGCATTTTCACTGGTGCAGAGGACAGAGGTGCTTGCAACTCTCATGCCAGCATGCCGGGTTCAGGTATGACATCAGGTTGCAGGGGGTTGGCCAGGGGGGGGGCCTACAGTTCCACAGCATGTGTGCCCGTTCAGCTAATATGCAACCCTAGTTTGCAGGTAGTTGTCTGTGGACACTATGGACCTGAGACATTCCTAACTGTAATTGGAGTACAGGAGTCCCACCTGATGTGTGCTATGGACTGACTAAGATGAAGGGAAAGTCTGCCTAATAGGTATTTGGAGCATAGACATTACCACCACCACTCTCCCACCCAAGTGACTGATAACTTCCACCACCCACCTCCCCTGAGAAATGTTTGCAAGGTGTCAGGATAGTTTTGACATTCTATTTTAAGTGTGTAAGCATTTTTTAATGAACACTATTCAGAATGGTTTCCTACAATAAAGTACATTTTCTTATAATTAACTAAGCCAAAATAAGCCTACTAACAACACATAAACCTGGTACAGAGGAGGCTTAAATGAAAGTCTCTAAATAAAATCAATATAATGTAAGACAACTTTTCTACAACAGGCTTACATTCTTAAGACTTCTTTGCTTCTCTTAGACCAAAAACATGTCTTAAACATGGTCTTAAATCTTTTGTGCAGCTGGCAGCTGTTGGTAGGCAACAAAGACTAGTCTTAAAACTGTCATTCTGTCAGGGATAATTCAAGACGGTTGCCAGGAGTACAAAATTAACTTCTAAGAGAAGTATAACAATCTACTTCTGAAGCTGACATTGATACAAACACTGTGTATTTTATGGGGTCATAATGTCACAGTCAAAACCGCACACATCAAGAATGCTGCACGCAAATCAGTGTGTGGCAGAATAATGTCAGCACAACATGCTTCCCAGAAAACAAAAATGGGGCTCCACCCCCGACATTGGGGGTTTCGCCCCCCCACACACCTCCTGGAATATAAATATATAACTCCGTGGGGGTGTGGACTTAGCAGATGGGGCACAGGATGAGAGTGGGAAAATTGTGTTTTAAAAAAACAAAAAAATGCATCACAAAGGAACCTGGGGAGAATCGAACCACAGCCTCAGGTCCCCAATGCTACCTGGTGCCAGTGCTGTAGCCACCCCACCACAGAAGCGTCTCAGCCAGGTACTGCACTGGCAGCATACATCACATTCCTCAATGTGAAACTACAGTGACAGGGGTAATGGTTATTACTGCTAGCTCAGAAACCCTTGTCACTGTAGCTGCTTTTGAGATTTCTCACACGTGGTTTTTCACGTGCTGTTCAGGCAGCGGTATACTGACCTGGTACCTTTTGCTAATCCTCTTCGATACCTCCCACCTCCCTTTCCCTCATACCATGCCTTATTAAATATTAGAAGAAATCCATGCCATCTCACTATCTGCAATGCTGTCCTGAACCTTGGTGCAATGCCGATACTTGTAACACAGTGGCATGTTTTAATGTGTTTATGTTTGCTGCTATTCCTAACTTGATTCCGGTGTCCATTTTGGTATTTATTTTGTATTTATTTAGTTTTTGTTGACCGGGTAAGTGCACTAGACAAATCCCGCCTATTTTCAGGCACGACCCGGGGGAAGGGGATACAGATGAATGCCACCTGACCTTGAACCAGATTACGCTATTGATTAGGGGCTGACTGGGAAATGACTGACTGAAGCATGAGAAAATGAAGACATGATCTTCAGACCTGGTCAGCTGTAGTCCACCAGAATTTCCTACACCACACACCATGAGAGGCAGGTCAGATGCTGTGTTTTCTTCCCTCTGGGTAGAGGCAGAGAGAGGAGTAGATTTTGTAAGAGGAATTCTTTCCAGTTAGCTATTTGATGTAGACTGTGGCAGATACAGGGAGATTGGTGCAAAAGTGAGTTTACACTTACATGGGGTTGGGTGCTGCAACAGTCTCTGTAGCAGAATTGAATAGAGGGGACAGGGTGAGAACCTCTGAGATTAATGATGTAGAGTTGGTATATGAAGTGGGGAGGAGGGAGTAACACATTGCTAAACCCTGGCCTTCTCTCTTCCTATCCTATCCTGCCTCTGAGATTAATAGTGCAGAGTTGTTATATGAATGGGGATAACAAACTTAACATAGAAACATAGAAACATAGACTTTGATGGCAGAAAAGGACCACTTGGCCCACCCAGTCTGCCCATTTCCCTACCTACTGGCTAAGCTGCAGATTCTAGTTAACCAACAGCCTGTTTCCTGCAACCCCGCACTATAATTGCTTTGTGTCTGTCCCAAGCATGTTTGAATTCCCCCACTGTTTTAAACCCAACGACCTCCTCAGGAAGGCTGTTCCATGTATCCACTACTCTGTCAGTGAAAAAGAATTTCCTCACATTACCCCTGAGCCGTCCCCCCTCTATCTTTAAACTGTGCGCCCTTGTTCTTACACATCTCTTTTTCTGAAAGATGCTACCCTCCTTGACTTTGTTGATTCCCTTGAGGTACTTGAACGTTTCTATCATGTCCCCCCTGTCCCTCCTTTCATCAAGGGTATACATATTAAGCTCTCTCAGTCTCTCTTCATATGGTTTCTGATGTAGACCCTGCACCATTTTAGTTGCCCTCCTCTGGTCTGCTTCCATCCTGTCTATGTCCTTGCGTAGATGAGGTCTCCAAACTGCACACAGTACTCCAGATGGGGTCTCACCAACTGTCTGTATAGAGGATAATCACTTCCTTTTCTACTTGTGATGCCCCTTCCTATGCATCCCAGTATCCCCTGGCTCTCCTTACTGACTTTTCACATTGCTTACCCACCTTTAGGTCATCTGATATGACTACCCCAGGTCCCTTTCCATTTTTGTTGTTGTTAGTACCTCCCCTGCTATTGTGTACTCTTCTCCTGGGTTTTTGTTTCCCAGGTGCATTACTTTGCACTTCTTTGCATTGAATCTAAGTTGCCATATGTCTGACCATTCCTCCAACCTTGCCAAGTCCCTTCTCATCTTTTCTACCCCCTCTTGTGTATCAAATCTGTTACAGATCTTTGTGTCATCTGCAAAGAGGAATACCTTTCCCTCCAGACCCTCTGCAATGTCACTTATAAAGATGCTAAAGAGGATTGGACCCAGTACTGAGCCCTGAGGTACTCCACTAGTAACCCCCCTTTCTTCGGAATGTGTTCCATTCACTATTACCTTCTGTGTCCTGTTGTGCAGCCAGTTTGTTACCCAGGCTACCACCCTGGGACCCACTCCCAGGCTGGCTAACTTGATTATTAATCTTTAAGCGGACTGTGTCAAATGCCTTGCTAAAGTCTAGGTAGGCCATATCCACAGCCCCTCCCTGGTCTATTACTTTGGTCACCCAGTCAAAGAAATCAATTAGATTAGTCTGACATGACCTTCCTGCTGTAAATCCATGTTGCTTTGGGTCCTGTGCCCCGCTGACCTCTAGGTGATCAACAATTCTTTCTTTCAGAAGTGATTCCATCATTTTCCCTACCACTGAGGTCAAACTTACAGGTCTGTAGTTTCCTGCTTCTGCCTTGCTCCCACTTTTGTAAAGGGGAATCACATCTGCCCTCCTCCAGTCCTCAGGTACCACCCCATCCTGCCATGATTTGTTAAAAGTGTGGTCAGTGGTGTCACTAGGTTCCCCTTAGTTCTTTTAAGGATTCTGGGGTGAATCCCATCAGGCCCCATTGCTTTGTCCACCTTGAGTTTTAGGAGTTCTTTCAGGACTCTTTCTTTTGTGAATGGACTGGTATCAACCCCCCTACCCAGAGTGCTTCTATTGTCTGGTTTAGGTAGCTGCTCCTCATCTTCTTTTGTGAATACTGAGCAAAAGTATTCATTCAGTATCTCTGCCTTTTCACTGTCTCCCTCTGCCCACCTCCCCTCTCCTTTATTAATCTTCACTATCCCTCCCTTAACCTTTCTATGCTCCCTAATGTACCTATAAAAGGTTTTATTCCCCTTTTTGACCGAGTTGGCTATTTTTTCCTCGGTTTGTGCCTTTGCTATTCTGACTGCCTTTCCTACTTCTTTCTGCTTTAATTGATACAGTTCCTGTCGTGCTCCTCTGTGATTCCTTATACTTTTTGAATGCAGCCTTTTTCTCCTTAACCTTCCCTGCCACCTCTTTTGAGAACCATAGTGGTTTTTTACTCCGCTTTGTTTTCTTTATTTGTTTTACACAAAGACTTGTTGCCTCTATGGTGGCAGTTTTGATTTTTCTCCATTGTTCTTCCACCCCTCCTATTTGGCCGTTTGCTAGTGCATTCTTCAGGTGTTCACCCATTTTGCCAAAGTCAGCCCTTCCAAAGTCCAGTATCCTTGTTTTTCTATGGCTTATCTCCATGGTTGTGCTCATTGTGAAGCACACTGTGCAGTGGTCGCTTGTTCCCAGATGTCTACTGACTTCTAAATTTGTGATCCTCTCTCCATTTGAGAGTACCAGGTCTAGTATTTCTCCCTCCGGAGTGGGTTTCAGCACTAGCTGTCTAAGGTCTGCCCCTGCAGGTGCGACGAGAATGACCCTGCTCTTGGATGTGGCTGCAGTACATGTCCTCCAGTTAACATCTGGCATATTCAGGTCCCCATCAACAGTATCTCCCCTTTTTCAGCCATTTTGAGAATGTCTCTATCATTTTCTTGTCCATTTCCTCCCCTTGAGACGGGGGTCTGTATACAACCCCTGTGCGGATTGCGATGCCATTCCCCATCTCCAAGGTAACCCAGAGTGCCTCTTGTCCTTCCCCTTTACTTTTTAGTTCTGTAGCTTTGAACCCTTCCCTTAAGTATAGAGCTACTCCACCTCCTCTTTTGCCTTCCCTGTCCCTTCTGTAGATTGTGTACCCTGGTATGTTGACATCCCATTCATGGTTCTCGTGTACCATGTTTCTGTGACTGCCACAATATCCAATTGTTCATCTTCCATCAAAGCTACTAGCTCAGAAAGCTTGTTTCCCAGACTACGGGCATTAGTAGTCATTGCTCTCCATTTAATGTTGGCTTGATCCTTTTTTCCCCCATCCCTGCTCTTATTGCTCTAATCTATTTTACCATTTACCCCCATCCTGCCCTGTGTTGAGCTCTGTACCTCAGTGTTTACCCTACTACCTGCCCTGTTTTGTGGGGGGAGGCTTGACTTTCCTGCCTTTTATCAGTACCTCCCCCCTTATCTAGTTTAAAAGCTTGCCAAGGAAGCATTTAAACCTGTCACCTAGGAGCTTGGTCCCCTTTGTGGACAAATGCAGACCGTCATACCAGTATAGACCTTTATCTCTCCAGGTGGACCCCCAGTCCCCAATGAAGCCAAAGCCTTGTGCTCTGCACTTCTATACCCTTCCCATCATGCCTCTGAATATTTGGTCTAACAAACTGTTATACCCTACCTCCTTCCCATCCTTCACTTTAGCTCCCTCATGGTTCAAGACAACAGCCTGGTCCACATGATGCCACAGCGGGTGAGGGGTGCTTGGGGAAGCGCTGTGGTCCCACTGAGTGTTCTGCTTGTTGCACAGCCCAATACACCTGATGCCACATGGTGGGGAAGGATGTTTATACCCTTATCATCCTGCCTCTGAGATTAAAGGTGTAGATGTGATTTATATATCCTTTTTGGAATGTTAGGAAGTTAATTGCAAACAATCTATAATAATGCATCACTTAGGGTTCATACACAAAGCGACAAAAGCAAGGAATTCTAACATTAATGTACAAAGTCCCCTGAGGCATGGGGAGTCTTGAGTTGTGTTTTTCAGGGTTTGAGTAATCATGCAGTACAACTTTGGCATTGCCCTAATTTTGGCACCCCTCCAGGCATTTGGTGCATGGCTGTTTTTTTTGTCTGTGCCTGATCTTCACAATGATCAAATTAGGGCAAGACCAATGTGGCATCATATGATCATTCCAACCCTAAGAAACACAACTCCATACATTCATCACAGCTCAGTGGATTTTGTACCCTAACATGATAATTCCTTACTTTTGCCACTTTCTGCCTCAACACTAATTGATGCATGAATGAACCAATGTGTACAAGCTGGACCCAGTACAACAGTGTGCAAGTGAGCATTCGGCATTGATAAATGATATTTGTATAGTGAAGGGTTTTTTTTTGCACTTTGGTTAGAGCTTTTCCTTTCACCCTTGGCATTTGTCACCTCCACCCAATCTCATCTCTTTCTCTCGCCCCATCTCTAAGTGCTTTCTCCATCAGCCAGAAGCACTGCCACACAAATCAACCTGTAAAGTCAATTAAGTCCCTTTTTATGGCTGCATAATGAGAGCTATGCTGACATCGAGTGTGAGAGTGAGAGAGAGAGAGAGAGAGAGAGTTACTGAATACACCATATTGTTTCTTGCCTGTTCCACACCCCCCTGGAGTTGAAGCATATCTAGTACACATGAATCAATGCACTTCTTTCTCTCTCTTCCACCCTCATGTTTCTTCCCCAGTGTAAAAAAAAAAACTCTCCTGCTCCCTGTCTTTATTTGCTCTTCACCCCTGCCAAGTCTGTTCACAGTCCCAGTAGCAGCTCCACAAAAAAAAATCCCACCTGCTACAAAATGTCCTGCCCCTTCCCTATCACTGCCCCATCCTTCTCCATGTTGACCACCCCCCAGCCCAACAGTTAGGGACTCCAGGGTGCTCATCTGTTAGTGTCCACATGTATCAAGCTGACAATAACTGCAACAAAGAAAACTATTCCTACAGTTCTTTTTCTTCTTTTTTATGTTGGCTTGCATGTGCACACCAGCCAACATATTGCAGTAGTAGCAGATTTGGAGGTGTGGTCACTGTGGGTGAATGCAGGGCATGCATCAGTAGTGGGTTCCTCATTCCCCAATAAGGCAGCTGCAGACGCTGACATCAGCAACACATAAACTGGCCACCAGATCTAAGAAAAGGTCTGCTGCAATGAGAAACAATCTCGTCATGCAGCGGGTGCCTTTCCTGGTGAAGCAGGTTAATAAACATGGCGGCACTGACTGCCGCAACGCAGAGTGCTGCAATCCACTTAATTTACTGACAGGGGGAGCCCACTCCCAATTGGCATAATGCCCCCCCTCCCATTTAAAGTGTATGCCGAAGGGGTGCTCAATCCCCCTTGGCATCATGTGCCCCCCCAAACAGTCTTTCTTTGCCAATGGGGGGCCCAATCCCCTTCAGCTTAAGTCCCCCTTCCCCATTTATTTTGCAGATGGGGGAATCCACTCCCCATTGGCATAATGACCCCACTGCTTTTGTTGTGTGCCAAGTGGGGTCCCCCTCAGCTCTTGTCCCCCGACCCTCGGTGTGTGCCAGCAGGAGTACCCAATCACCTGTCGGCTACAACACCCCCCCAAAAAAACAGTCAGGTGGCATGCTGGGAGCCCACCCCAGTTTGCCAAATGCCCCTGTAAAACAAAAACCATCCCATGATTTTTTTTTTCAAACCTGCAAACCAGAAAATGGTCCCTTGTCAACTCCGGTGGCCCTCCCCCAACCTGCACCCACCATCTGTGCACCCTGCCTCCCCACAACCCCCTCACCCCATACTTACCTCCGGAGCATGGCGCGACAATCTTAGGTGGCCCGGGAACACGTCTGCACTCTTCAAAGCCGACCGCGAACTGAAGAAATGCCTGTAAGCTGTATAAAGGCATAAATAATATTTTTTCAACTTTGGTGCACATCTCGGGCATTTTTGGGAATTTTGGCGCCAGAGTTTCAACATGGGGTTACTGGGACCCCTCCTCATGAAATCAGTCACTGTCATAGCGTTATTTGGTCCTGAAAGGTGATTTTATGGTCACTGTGCAGAATCACCTTTCAGGGCTGATTAATGAAATGACAGTGCCACTGTTCATGAGGTGGGCTCTCAAAAAGCCTGTGTTGCAAATTTGGTGGAAAAAAATCCAAAAAATGGCTGTTTTACGAGTGTGCATTGCGCAGTTTCCAATCACATGCGTAACTTCGTGAATCTGTAATATTTTCACTCCAGATTTTCAAAATTGGCATTTTTCCATACCTCCTTATAAACAGTACAGCTGTCATTTTCCATATCCTCGACAAAATGTGTTTTCGCACGTCCGACGCAGAATAGCGGGGTCGCTGTGCGAAATCAGTTTTCAGGACAGTTTGAGAAAATGATGGTGATACTGTTCATGAACAGAGGTCCTAAAATGCCTATGTTGAAAATCTAGTGATGAAAGTCCATAAAATGACTGTGTTACATGCGTGCGTTGAGCAGTTTCCACGCACCCTTGTAACTTCACAAATTTGCAATATTTTCATGCCAGATTTTCAACACTGCCATTTTTCACACCTCCTTATGAACAGTACAGCTGTCATTTTTCACATCCAGCCCAAAATGTGTTTTCACATCAGTGGTGCACAATGGCATGGTCGCTGTGGGAAATCAACTTTTGGGACAGATTAACAAAATCACAGTGCCACTGTTCATGAAGGGAGCTCCCAAAATGCCTATGTTGAAAATGTGGTTAAAAAAATTCCCAAAATAATAGGGTTATGGATGTGTGTTGCGCAGTTTCTATGCCTGCTCATGACTTCACAGATTTTTCATATTTTCACTCCAGATTTTCAACGTTGCCATTGTTTTACACCTCCTCATGAACAATACAGTTGTCATTTTTCACATCCTGCCCAAAATGCGTTTTCATGCCTCTGTCGCCAAATGGCATAGCCACTGTGCAAAACCACCATTCGGCTAACAAACAGATAGTGCCAGTCTTCATGAGGTGGGGTCACAAAAAGCCCATGTTGAAAATTAGGAGTGAAAATACCAACAAATGCCTACGGTGTTAGGGTTTCCAACTGTAACACCCCACCCTGTAGAGGCTGACAGGCATCAGGGGTGTGACTTGGGATCATTGGCTGTAATGCTCATGCCATTCCACTCCCACTCCCCACCCTGCAGCCAGTGACAGGCATCGAGGTGTGCCTTGGAGTGTCTGGCTCTAAAGTTCACCCCATTCTCCTATACTGCACTCATCTCAGCGTATTTCCTTATGGAATGGGATAAGCATAAGGCCCAAAGACCCCAAAGCACACCATGACACTTGTCAGTATCTACAGGGTAGGGTAAGGTTAAATGGCATGAGCGTTATAGCTGATGGCCCAGAGGCAACACCCCAACACCTGTCACTCTCTGCAGGGTGGAGGTGTGGTTGGCATCAATTCAATGCTTCACTGCCATTCCTATTATGCATCTCTAACTCCTGCACTACCAATACCAGCGAGAAAACATTCGGCATTGACAAATGCTTGTTTTTACCTAAAATAAAGTAAACAGTCCTTCATTGTCATGTGCCACCATCCTGACCACCACCTACCCCACCCTGATTCCCCACTCAGCACTATATGCCCCTCAGCACCTTCTCCCCTCACCCCCCTACCCTATACTTACCAGTTGGGGGTCCAACGCTGTAATCCTCACTTGACCAAAGACATTACTTCACTTTTCAAAGCTGGACAAGGAACTAAAGAAATCAGGTGTGGTTTAATGTATTCCAATGTGTTTTGAACTTTTACTCATAACTTGGTTATTTTTAATATTTTTTTACCCCAAATTTTTAACATGGCCTTTATGGTGCCCCATCTCATGAACAAGGTAGGTGATTTTTTTCAACTCCAACCCAAAAGGTGATTTCTCAATCTCTCTGCAAAATCACCTTTTGGCCAGGATTTTAAAATTTTCACCTACCGAGTTCATGAGGTGGGGTCATATGAAAGTTTATGTTCAAAATTTGGGGTCAAAATATTAAAATACAACAAAGTTATGAAGGTACATTGAAATTTTTCAGTGCTCTTTCATAACGTTAGAGAGCACTGCTATAAATGCTGAAACCCTTTCCTCCCCCCTCCCCCTTCAGCCATTTGATGCCCTCTTACTTAACTGCAGAGGTTAATTTTCTTTTGTCACATTCTTTTACAGGGTCTGAGGGTTAGTTTATGGCTTTAGTCCTCCCCAGCCCCCTCGCTCTGATCACCGTTGAATCCCCCAGTGGAACCAACCTGCTGCAGTGAAGGTACACGACGAGCTCCCTTCTGAACTTGCCACCTTTCTGGCACACTCATGCCTGGACAGCTGAATTTAAGCCCTTTAAATCTGAACCAGCTGCTTAGGAGTTGCTACTTGTCCTGAGTTTAATCACTGTAATTTGTACTAGCTTCTTAAGAGCTGCTTCTTGTCGTTAGCTATTTTTTGGCCCCCCACCCACCTCAGCTCTCTATTAAATGCTCTATTGCTTTGCCCTCCCTCCCAATTTTGACTAGAAGTACTGTAGTAGGTGGGTCCTTTCCTGTTCACTCAATTTCTACTTCTAACTGTGATAGCTCAGGAACTTGAGGAGGACATTGGGGATCAGCGCCAGCTCTCCAAGCCTGAAATATCTGGCTCAGATAAGCCCTATGAGGATGTCTACCTCACTCCTACACCTTCACCTACCCATCCTGTTAATTCTGGTGCACCAAATTGGCCTGCTTGAGGTAGTGCAACAGCCCTAAGGTCATCCCATATTCTCAGGGCATGTGCACTATGCCACTGGCATATCAGCTTTAAACTCTATTAATGGAAAAATGGTTTCAGTAACTGGTCTAAGTACACCACTACTACCCCCGGTAAATTAACACCTAGCTTCCAACATCGTCTCTCACACCAGGTTCCTTTCTCTAACTTCACAGCAACAACCAATAAATTTAACAGTACCTCCTCCTGTAGAAGACAACGGAAACAGTACTTTAAACAACTAAAGGCATACCTACTGAAACTAATTCTGCTGCTTCTGCTTCTGTCTGGAAATGTGCACCCTAACCCTGGCCCCGCTAGGGCAATGGACTGTTGCAGCACAAAAATGTCCTGTAGGCTCTCCCTCGTGTCTATCAATATATGTAGTCTTCTATTTAAGTTAGACAGCCTCAAGGTATGGATTACACAACACAACCCTGATATTCTTTCTGTTGTAGAAACTTGGTTGTCACCCAGAATCCCTGATTCTGTTATCACCATACCTGGCTGCTCTATTTTTAGGTAGGATAGGCTCACTAAAAGAGGTGGTGGCTGTGTTATTTACTTAAAAGAAACTATAATGGGTCATGCCCTTGAATTTCCCTGCATAGGAGACTCCTCTCAGGCCCTGGCCATCAAGGTCCTCTAGGGGCCCAAAAGAAAACATTAACTGTGCTACCTGTTTACATACCACCCAAAGAATCTGCCTCTGGCATTCATAACATCATGGAATATATTCAGAGTGTGCCTAGGAACACTGAAACCATAATACTGGGAGATTTCAATGTAAACTGGCTCTCATCTGACATTGGACACATTAAGGATGCCATCTCCACCTTGCACCTTACCCAGCTAGTGAACACCTCAACCAGAATTAACTATAGAACTGGATCAAGTACCTTACTGGATTGGGTTCTGTCTAGTTACACAGAATGAATCACAAATGTCTCTATACTCCCTGACACCCTAAGTGACCATTCCCCTATACTTTATATTTGGTCCAACAAGTTCAGCAACTTTCCACCTAAGGTTATTCTCAGTAGGATCCTAACTCCAGGACATCTAGAACCGCTCAGATCACACCTTTGAAGCCAGGATTGGTCACCATTGGACTCTACCAATGACATTGATGAGGCACTTGATTTCTTCATCAACCGCTTTAATGCTGCATGTGATATTCATGCTCCCCCCTAAAAAGCGGAAAGTTAAGTGGGTGTGCAATCCTTGAATAACACCTGAACTACTGGGACTTATGAAGACTAGGGACAACCTCTGGCAGTGGGCCAAAGCCACAGGCAAGCAAGCAGATATTCAGACTTATAAAAAATCCAGAAATGTTTGTACCAGAGCCATCCGTTTTGCAAAAAATCAGTACTTAGGGAGGCACTTTCCAACTTGTGGGGTGACAGTAAACATTTCTGGAGCAACATAAAGGAAGTCACTGGCAACGACCTCAAGAGTGTACCCACCATGCTTAACATTGATGGAAGCCTGACTCTTGACCCAATGGCCATAGCCAATATTTTTAACAATGCCTTTACAGACCTTAGCAGTGTCCTCCCCGCTAATTTTTTCATGGTCTCTGCCCCCCCCCCCAGTCTGTGATGCTCAGCAGCTATTACTTCAAAGAGGTTACTAAGTATGAGGCTAGAAAGTACATAAGCAAAGTCTCGATAAAGCAAGATTCAGTGAGGACAATCTAGATCTCAAATTTCTTGCCCTCACCCTCGAAGAAACTCTTACATCTCTTACCGAGATTCTAAACCTTTCTCTAAGGATTGGGAAATTCCCCCAAAAATGGAAACAGGCCCTAGTAACCCCAGTGCATAAAGGTGGAGATAGGGCACAGCACACAAACTACAGGCCAATCTCCATTCTACCTCCTCTATCGAAAGCACTAGAGCACATAATTGCTGATCAGCTTCTGGAATACCTGGACAAATACAATATCCAATGTCCCCAGCAGCATGGCTTTCATAAAGGTCATAGTACTACCACTGCACTGTTAGAATTCACTGGTTTCATACATAATGCACTTGACCAAGGCCACCTCGTAGAGGCTGCCTTTATCAACCTTACAAAGGCCTTTGATACTGTGAACCACTCACTGCTACTCAGGCAATTATCGCTGTCAGGGGTGTCGAATGATGCTGTCAGCTGGTTCAAAAGTTACTTAGAAGACAGTTTGTAGCAGTATAAGATAACCAATGTCTTCTCTGAAAGGAAGCCAGTCCATTCTTGAGTGCCTCCGGGATCTATACTGGGGCCCCTTCTCTTCAGTATCTACTTGAACAACCTCCCACGAGCCTGTCATGAACAGATTCTGCTTTACGTGGATGATGCCGTGATCTACTCTAGTAACCTTGACCCTAACAGCCTCCAGGATAACCTTCAACACAGTTTCTCAGAACTGGAAAAGTGGTTCAGCACTCAAAAACTGGTGGTAAACTATAAAAATACCAAAGTGATGCTTTTCAACAATGCCCATAAGAAACACAAGTCCAAACCCTTGTTCATCACAAACTGCATTGGCACCCCACTTGAACAGATCCACTCCTTTAAATATCTAGGGCTTACTGTTGATAGCTCACTCACCTACTCACAACATATTGATAACGTAGCTCAAGCTGTCAACATAAGGATTGGCATACTCCATAGGCACAAGCATAGTCTCACTCCCGAGGCACTAAGAATAGCAATTTTCAGCTCTGTCATTACTATCATCAATTACGGACTGGTTGTTTATGGCTCTGCCTCTGCTACATCCCTTCACACAATCACTGTTGCTCTTAACAAAGCATGCAGACTCCTTACTGAGGCTGCCTGCCTCACACACACGTGTGACCTATATGCTCAGAATGGGTGGCTTCAGTTATTCAGCCAGATCCAATATTAAACCTGCTTACTTGTCAAGAAGGCACACCTTGGTTTGTTACCCCCCCTTGGGTCCAACAGCTCCTTAGCCCTTGTCAAAGTACCCAACATAGTCACAGCTTGGCAACTCAGGTCTTTACTGTTCCCAGATGCTGCACCACCTTAGGTCAGAGGTCTTTCACTTACAGAGCCCCCCTCTGGCTCAACTCCCTGAGTAGGGACATCTCTGCTGAGTCAAAACTCGGCCCTTTCAAACACAAACTCCGACAACATCTATTAGCAAACAGTTTATGTGATTGCCACCCTTAGCAGCCTTCTGCTTATTTTATCATTGTACTTATACATTTTGGCACTTTTAACTCTAGGCACTTCATTTCGATCCTACCATCAAGCCTTTTCCCCTCCACCCCTGCTTCTTCTCTGCTCACGCATCTTCAAGTTCTTCCCTTGATCATCCACACCTTCCCTCTTCCACCCTCACCCATTCTCTTATCTCATGCCTTCTTTCGCAACTTCTTCCCCTCCTTCTCCCTACGTTTCTCTCTCTTACCTCTCTCCCACCCATATTACTCTCTCTCGGGTTTTCTACAAGGCCTGCTAGGCTGCCCCCTCTCCTGACTAAACACCACCTCTTCTCCTTATACTATTAATCTGTCTTCCTCCCCCTCACTTCACCAGCACTCCCTCTTCTCTCTGCACTCACCCCATTTCCCTCCTTCCACCTCCCCATCCTCTCATCTCTCTATCCCCATTACCTCCTTTGCAACTCCTCTCCTTCCCTCTCCACCTCCTGTGCAACTCATCTTCTTCTACCTCTTGTTTCTCCAGTCCCCCACCTTACACCTCATTAATTTCTCTCCTAGATTTTGACAAGGCCTCCCAGGCTGCTCTCTCTTCTAGCCCACTCCACTGTTACATTGAGCAACATTCAGTGCTATTTTGATTGCTTTTGATGTATTAATTTTTTATGTTTGCTTGCACGCATGTGCAAGAAACATAGTGCCATCATCCAAGTTTTTGGAGGTGTGGCAGCCCTCTTCCAATTCAGTTAGTGTGTTTGCAGGCATGGCCGCAGTTCTCCAATGGCTGCTGGAGCTGTCTATGACAGCAGTTGAAAATGCAGTGGAGTACAGTTGAAAGGGGGAGCTATGCTTCAGTGAGCAGCGATAAGATATTGCCTGCTCATACGCTCCCCTACACATGCACACCGCATCGCATACTGCGTGCTTGCCCTTACGCACACTGTATAGCTGACAGGGGTGCCCAATCCCCATGAGCTATACTGCCCTCCCAAACAGGTTCCACATGCCGCTGGGTGCCCACCCCAGTGTGGCTACACACAATGTATAGCCGATGAGGGGTGCCCAATCCCGTCGGCTGCACTGCTCCCAGAGAATACAGGGTGCCACGCTGGGAGCCACCCCAGCATGGCAACAGATGCTATCACCGATGGGGTGCCCAATCCCCTTCAGCTCCACGCCCCCAAACAGCCATCCTTGTGCCACACTGGGAGCCCACCCCAGCATGGCAAGCGTCCCGTCGTCGTCCTTTTTAAAAAACGTGAAACACAAAACAGTCCCTCGCTGTCTCTGCCCCCACCTGCGCCCACCCACTGCACACCCTGCCTCCCACACTCCCCACCCCATACTCACTCTGGACTCCGGCATGACGATCTTCGGTGGACCAGGAACATGTCTGCACTCTTCAAAGCCGACCGCGAACTGAGTAAATGCTGGTAAGCTGTATAATGGGATAGATAGGGTTTTTTCAACTTTGTTGCATATCTCAGGCAATTTTGGAATTTTTGCACCAAATTTTCAACATGGGGTTTTTGGGACCCCTTCTCATGAATGCTCTCACTGTCATGGCGTTAATCGGGCCCAAAGGGTGATTTCGCAGTCACTGTGCTAAATCACCTTTCAGGACTTGATGAAATGACACTACCACTGTTCATAAGTTGGGCTCTCAAAAGCGTGTGTTGAAAATTTGGTGGCGAAAATCCAAATGTTTGTTTCTGCGATGCGTACTGCGCAGTTCCTATGCACACTCGTAAGTTTGTGAATTTTCAATATTTTCACTCCAGATTTTCAACATTGCCATTTTATTACACTTCCTTATGAGCAGTACAGTGTCATTTTTCACATCTTGCCCAAAACGTGTTTCCACCCATGTAGAGCACAATGGCGCAGTCGGTGTGCAAAAGCAATGTTTGGGACAGATTAAGAAAATCAGTTACACTGTTCATCAGCAGAGGTCTTAAAATGGCTATGTTGAAAATTTGGTGACAAAAGTCCATAAAATGACTGTGTTACGAGTGAGCATTGTGCAGTTTCCACGCACCCTCGTAAGTTCATGACTTTGTAATATTTTCAGTCCAGATTTTCACCAGTGTCATTTTTCCACACTTCCTTATGAACAGTACAGCTGTCATTTTTTCACAACATGGCCGAAATGTGTTTTCACACTTTCAGCACAGAGATCTTTGAGTCGCTGTGGGAAATTATTGTTCGGGACAGATAAAGAAAATCACAGTGACACTGTTCATGATCGGAGGTCCCAAAATGCCTGTGTTGACAATCTGTTGTAAAAATCCCCAAACTAATTACATTACGGGTGGCGTTGCACAGTTTCTATGCACGCTCGTGACTTCACTAGTTTTTTTAATATTTTTACTGCAGATTTGCAACATTGCCATTTTTTACACCTCCCCATGAACAGTACAGCTGTCATTTTTCACATCCTGTTCGAAATGTGTTTTTGCACCTGTAGTGCTAAATGCCATAGTCGCTGTGCATAAGCAGCTTTCGGCTAACAAACTGATATTGCCACTGTTCATGAGGTGGGGGTCACAAAAAAACCTTGTTGAAAATTTGGAGTGAAAATACCAACGAATGCCTGAGGTGTTAGGGTTTCCAACCATAATGCCCCGCTGTGTAGAGAATGACAGGCATCAGGGGTGTGACTTGGGATTCTTGCCTGTAATGCTCATACCATTCCACACCTGCAGCCATTGAGAGGCATCGAGGTATGCCTTGGACTCTTCCGCCCCAAAGTTCACCCCATTCTCCTATACCGCACCCATCTCACCGTATTTTCTGATGGAATGGGGTGCGCATAAGGGCCAAAGACCCCAAGGCACACCGTGACACTTGTCAGTGTCTGCGGGGTATGGTGTGGTGAAATGGCGTGGCCGTTATGCCTGACAACCCAAAGGCACACCCCAATGCCTGTCACTCTCTGCAGGGTAGTGGTGGGGTTGGCTTCAGTTCAATACTTCACTGCCATTCCTATTATGCAGCTCTGTAACTTCTATACTACCAATGCCAATGCCAGCAAGCAAACATTTGGCATTGACAAATGCTTGTTTAAATATATTCTTGATATCTGCTATTTACTCATCTACTGTATGGTTTACCTTGTTTTCTTGTTGTACTACTGACGTGGAACCTTTGTAAATACGTTGTATTGCTCAAAGGTGCTGTAATCCAAGACTCAATAAATAAATAAATAAAAAATGATGTTAGTAATTTTCTAAATTTTGACCCCAGATTTTTAACATAGCCATTTTTTCACACTACCTCAAGCCCTCCCTGCTGGCGGTCACAAGAAGCTGTCCACAAGGTAATTACCTCTGTTCCCACTCTCCTGGCTGCAATTGTGACCGTTTCCCAGTTGGGATCTGCTTCTTGGTGCCTTTTTTGAAAGCTGCACAGCAAAGCCGACGAACTCGACCCGTTTCTGCTGCCCAAGGCTTAGCCCGGCCGAAGGCTGCGCATTCGGCTCCCCACCACCACCCTTGGTCGGCTCTCGAATTTATAGCTAGGTTTGGTCAGGTCTGGCTGAAAATAACCTATCAGCCCACTTTTCCAGCTGCAGGTTATACAAAATCAACACTAGAGGCTGCTGCTATGCACCTCAGATTCTCTACATTCAAAATGCTATCCCTGCTAATAGCAGCCCTCCTGACTTCCAGGATCAAACAGCAGGCTCAGCAATGCCCCCCCCCCCAGAGGCACCTAAACTATCTTTCAATAACTGTCATATACACCAAATCCCTACCTATGATTACTTGAATCCGTGTCCCCAACCTTCTCCCACATAAGCCTTGGTGATCATGCTGGCTTTACACTCGCACCAACTCAACACACACACTCACACAGGATACTGGCTGTACCTCAGCTCTCTCCCATCCAGACCTCAACCCCACCCCCTTGTAAGCCACAAATCAGACCCCCTCACTCTTCCCACCATTTTAGCCAGTATCACTCCCAGTCTCCCTGTCCCCACCTCCAATGGGAAAAGTCCTACACCCTACCAAACCCAGCATCACTCATCCAAACTCTGTAGGTTTGCCCTTCTATGGCACGCTGTACTACTTCTCTTATTATCTGGCAATATCCACCCCAACCCTGGTCCGCCCTGCACTGTGGCCCCATCTAGCAGACCAAGTGGGAGCCTTATGCTAGCTACTCTTAATATATGTAGCCTACCAAAAAAACACACATCCCTCCAAGGCTGGATTGCCCACCATGCACCTGACATTTTAGCCCTATCTGAGACCTGGCTCTCTGAAAGAATACCAAATGAGGCTGTCTCTCTCAGTAATTATTCCATCTTCCGGGCTGATAGGTCCAGCAAGAGAGGCGGCGGGTGTGCAATCTATGTTAAATCCTCTCTTCATGCCACTGAAGTACAAACCCCTATACCACAATATGGTGCCCAGACACTAACAGTTAAACTTAATCTGGGTATTAAGACCCTCCACATCACTGCGGCTTATATCCCCCCGAGCAACCAAAAACTTGCATTTGACTCTATCCTCCACAGTATCTCACACATACCCAACACTAGTGAAGTTATCATTATGGGAGATTTTAATGTCAATTGGCTATCCTCTGCCTCATCCAGCTTCAAAGACACTGCCCTGTCTTATGATCTTACCCAACTCATCACCTCTCCCACCAGAAGGGACAATAGAACAGGGACATCCACCCTTTTAGACCTCATCTTCACCAACAGGCCACGGAACATCTCCAAAGCTACTGTGCTCCCAGATGCTCTCAGTGACCACTCCCAGTGACCTGCTGGTGGTCAGGAAAATTACCCATGCCTCCCATAATCACCTGGCAGAGCGACTGATAAGAGGAGGCTTAGAGACTCAAAACCCACCTAGCTACAGCAATTGGCTCCCCATCTACACCACACGGTCTGTAGATCTGGCTCTCTCCCACTTTACAGCCACTTTCAACATGGCCTTCGACATTTTCGCTCCTCTCCAAGCAAGTAGTGAAAACAGAACCACACCCTGGATCACCACCTCACTACTTAACCAGCTCCAATGTAGGGATAACCTATGGCTTAAGGCACTTGACTCCCAAACGCAGGATAGACAACTCTACCATGAGGCCTGCAACAAATGTACTCTGGCCCTAAGACAGGCTTAAAGCTACTTACTACCAACATACCCTCACCACCTCTTGGGGAGATGGTAAAAAATTTTGGAACAATATAAAGGAACTCAATGGTAAATCCCGTTCACCCGCACCCACCCAGCTTACGATAAATGGGAAGATCACCCAGGATCCTTCCTCTATCGCCAAAGCCCTCAACTCTGCCTTGCCAGACCTCTCCCATATTTACCCCCTAACTATTTCCACACTATCCCCCACCCTCCCACTAATACCTCGAGTAACAACAATATTATACCCTTTCGGCTGAGAGTTATTTCCTGCCTCGAGTCAAAACACTATACTTCAAAGCTATTGCCAATACACGGCACAGCAATGATTCCCTAGATCTAAAACTCATTAGGCTGACCCTGGATGTCACACTACCCCATCTCACTAAAATTCTCAACCTCTCTTTATGCCTAGGTCAGTTCCCCACAACCTGGAAAAGAGCCATAATCACTCCCTTTCCGAAGAGCGGCGACCCCACCAACACAACCAACTATAGACCAATTTCATTACTTCCTCCTCTCTCCAAGGCCCTGGAGAAAATAGTGTTGGATCAACTATCAGAACACCTGACTAAACACAACCTTCTCTGCCCAGAACAGCACGGTTCCAGTCTGGCCACAGTACCGTCACAGCTCTTACTGAGCTCACCTCATTCATCCATGAGGCCCTCGACCAAGGCTCTATAGCAGGGGCAATCTATGTGGATCTGACCAAGGCATTTGACATGATCATTCATGAGCTATTGCTTTATGTCCTTCCACAACTTAATGTGGTCCCAGAGGCTACTGCCTGGTTCAAGGACTACCTAACAGGCCGGTCACAGCAAGTCAGGATAAATACCACCATCTCCTCCTGTAAAACAGTTTCCTCAGGTGTCCCACAGGGGTCTAGTCTTGGCCCTCTACTATTCACCCTCTTTTTAAACTCTCTCCCCAAGTCATGTAGCGGTAACCTGCTACTCTACGCTGATGATGCGGTAGTGTTTTGGAAACACCCACAGCTGAGCGCCCTCCAACAAGCTCTTCAAGGTTTCTTCCGGGAGCTAGAAACCTGGTTCACTGAACACCACCTGATCATCAACTATCAAAAAACAAAATTCATGATCTTTGCACACCGACAAAGTCCACACAGCCAGTCAGCTCTCCTAATCAAAAACAAACAAGGCGCCCCACTTGAACATGTTACATGTTTTAAATACCTGGGAATTACATTAGACACCTCCCTCTCCTACCATCATCACATACAACTTCTCTCCTCTGCTGTTAACACTAGAGTGGGTATCCTCTACAGACTTAAACATTGCTTACCCACCCAGGCCATGCAACTTGCGATCACCTCCTCTATCCTCTCCCTAATAGACTACGAGATAGTGATATATGGCTCTGCGGACCCTACAGCCCTTCATAGCATCAACACTGCTTTGAATAAAGCTTGCCGCCTAGTCACCGGGTGTGACAGATTAACACATACCTGTGAGCTCTACACTCTGGCTGGTTGGCTAAACTTCAAGGAAGACTTAAGTACCATTCCTGTGTTCTAGTGAAAAGATCCATCTCAGCTGGCCCATGGCCTTCTCCCAATAGTCAGCGTAGCCCCCAGGCATAACACTAGACTCGTAGCATCCTCCTCATTCCTGGTCCCCACTGTAGAACATCCCTTGGCAAAGATCATTCCACTACCGTGCCCTCTTTGGCTAAACACTCTACCCCCATCTCTCAGACCCTTAGCCTCTCCCAATTCAAATCAGCCCTCAAGTACAACTCCTGGAGTCAGAAAAAATTCGACTGTGCTAACTTCCTGCCCTCCTCTGGTATTTTCATACCCCCAATAAAATGACACAGGGTCCGATAGATCCCAAGAGTCAGCATCATTTACCTCTCTGACAAGGGTTATCCTGTATCGATGCCTGCTACTACCACCAGTTAACTAAGATTATGCCTGGACTGCACTTGCAGTACTGTTTTACGAATTTCTACCTGTTTACTGTGCGTTCTCTGTATTTGTCTACCCTCCACCCTCTGTAACCGATGTGGAGCCTTCGAAAAAGAGTCTGTGACTCAAAGGATTGTAATTCCGATTGTATCCAATAAATAAATAAATAAACATGACAGGTGTCATTTTTCAAATCTGGTCAAGAATGGGTTTTCACACTTGCTGTGGGAAATGACAGTTCAGCCAGGATTTGGAAATGTTCACCTACCGGGTTCAAGAGGTGGGGTCATAAGAAGCTATGTTGAAAATATGGGGTCAAACAATTAAAAACTCAACAAAGTTATGAAGGTAAGTTGTAATTTTTGAATGTTCATCATCATAATTTTCAGTATTTTGACAACAAATTTTCAACAATGTCATTTTTTCACACCACATCATGAAAGTGAAAGTGACATAAAATCTTCGGATGCTTGTAAATGTTTTATATGATTGTGTTGTTTTTTTTTTATGTTTCTTAATTGTTTCCTGTTCCAGGTCATACCTGAAAAAAGGACCTTCTTGGTCCACTGCTCTTGCCCAGTTAACAAATTAAAATAAATAAACAAAATGCAGGTGTCATTTTTCAAATGCTGGCCAAAATATGTTTTTGCACAATTGGTACAAAATGACATATCCAGTGTTTTATAAATTACACCTATCATGTTCAGAAGGGGGCAAGGTCATAAACAGACTATGTTAGAAATTTGGGGTCAAAATGCAGCAAAAGAAATCTATGAAGTGAAGCTTTTTGCAGGGATGGCCATTGTCCCAGTGGGGATCACATTGCCTTCCTGTACCAGTGGTCTGAGTTCGGGTGCATGCTCAGTGAGCTGGCTGAATGGGCTTGCTGGGGTGAAGGTGTTGTGGCATGTGGCACTGGCCCCAGCCTGGAAAGGGACAGAGCCATGTTCTGGTGCACAGGCAACACCTTGTGGTCAGCTGGGGAGCCTTCCCTCATAAGGGGTGACGTGCATGTCAAGGCCTGATGGGATGATGCACTGCATCAGATATTCCTTGTTAGGATAATGGACTAGCAGCCATTTTGGTTCTGACCAGATTTTGTTAGTTTAGTGGAGTTTTTTGGGTTTTTTGTACTTTGGGTTTTGGCTTTTTCATGGCCACTCAATCTTCTCTCTCTCTCTCTCTCTCTCTCTGTCTCTCTGTCTGTCTGTCTGTCTGTCTGTCTCTCTCTCTCTCTCTCTCTCAGCATTCCCTTTGTCAGTGGGAAGCACTGCTGTACAAATCAACCAGTAAAGTTAGTTAGGTCCCTTTTTTGTTCAGTTAAGGTTTTCTTTTTTGTACTTTGGGCTTTTTCCCAGCCACTCAGTCTTGTCTCTGTCTCTCTGTCTCTCTCTTTCTCCAAGTGCTATCTTCATTAGCCAGAAGCACCACCACACAAATTAACCAGAAACCCAGTTAAGTCCCTTTTTTGTTTAGTGAATTTTTTTTTTGTACTTTGTGTTTTTTTTTTGCAGCTGCTCAGTCTTCTCTCTTTCTCACTCTCTCTCTCTAAGTGCTCCCTCTGACTGATCATGCTGTCTGTACCTCTGTCTGTGATGTTGTGCAGTAGAAGCAGTGCAAGAGATATCCTGCAAGAGATGTGTCATATGAAACTGTGTTGCTCTGCAAAGTGCATCAGTCCAGTGGCCCTGTTGCCCCTTGTGAGCATGTGCACTCAACACAGTACAAGCAGTTAGTGACATTCAATCAGGAACTTACTTATGAACTCAGAACCGGGCTCCAACAACTGTGCCCATATTTGGAACTATCTAAATTTATAAGCTGACACATATGACTGGCCACAGATCTTGACTGACTCATACAAATTTGTAAAATTTGACAGCTATATGTTGATGCAACTGACAGTTCTGAACAATATGTACTACCATCTAAACTCTGTAAAATAGGCAAGTTTCCTACTGACAATTGCTCAAGATGTGAGAAACAGATGGGGACACAGGCATATCTTGCGGGACTGTGAGAAAGCTCAGCCCTTATGGTATAATATACAGGATAAAATGGATCTGCTTCTGGGGCTTGACTAGGCATTACACTCAGAAATATGCTATTGATCTAGCCTGTTTATTATTCACTTATTTGATTATATGTACTAGTCTGACTACAGTCCACTGGAATTTGCTTTTTTGTATTTGTTATGTTACCTTGTAATTTCTGTCACTGGCATGGAATCTTTGTAAAAGAGCACTTGTACTCAAAAACATTCTCCAAAATGTTCAATAAATAAATTAATAATTGGGGACTATAATGGTAAATTAATAGGAGAACATAAATATTACATGTCACCAATTGTGGCTTGTGCCAAAAAAATTATTCTTATTGACTGAATGGATGTGGAGATTCCCACCTACTGTATACAGAATGGCATAAGGAAATTCTATTCACTCTCCAAGCAGAGGGAATGATAGCCAACATAAATTACCGGTGTGCAGAAAGAGATGGGAGACGTTTCATTCCTTGCTATTACTACTTGCATGGATGCTGTAAAACCCTAAAGTTAAGAGGATCACAACTGTGTTTATTTTCTTATCCTAGGAACTCTCAGCATGCTGCACAAGACTGGAGGTTAATGCCATATTGTACCTTGTTTAGGCTGAAAGAACATACATCTTTATGTACCAGAGTGGAATGCTGTGTTCTGTAACATTCCTTTTTCACATTGTAGTCATGTGATATACATATACAGTATGTTCTGTTTGACAAAAATTAGCAGAATATATTAAATTAAAAAAACATATAATAAAATCTGGGCACTGCCACAAGCTTGCATATGTTTATTTTACCCCACACAGTGAGATTCATTCAGCTTCCTTTTGTCTTATGTTATGGTTTAAATTAAGTGGGACCACCAGGTCCAGATCTTTTAGCACGTGGATACCAGATATGCGAGATAACTCTGTGCTCATCTCAGATCCATTAACTGAGCTGGATCCCGTTACAGTGTTTATTTAGGGGGAGGAGCTCTGTCTTTGTCTAGTAAATACACAGTCCCAAGATCTGTGAAAAGATAATTGACATCATATGGGGCATAGATAGGTGAAGATGTGTGCCCATTAATAAGATATCTTCAGCATATAGCCTTGTTTTATGCTCAGTTCCTACCACTTGAATTCCATTTGTCTCCAAACAGTCTCTTAGGGTCTGTGACAGGGGTTCTAGTGCCAGAATGAAAAGGATTGGGGATAGGGTGCACCCTCGCCTTGTTCCCTTCTGCAGCAAGAACTTCCCAAAGAGCATGCATTCTTAAACACCTGCACCTTCAGGTCTATGCATAGAATCTGCACCCACTTCCTTCATTTCTCACCTAACCCAAACTTCTATATTATCTGTTTCAAATAATCCCACTTGATCAAATCAAATGCTTGTTCTGCATCCGGCAAGAGTGCTGCCTTTGGTACTTGGCGTCTCTCACCAATCCATTTTATATTTGGGAGGCGTCTTAAGTTGTTAGCCCTGTGCCTGCTGGGATGAAACTGACTTAGTCTTTGTCCATTAGTGTGATCAGTATTTTATTGAATCTCTTGGCAAGGACCTTGGTAAAAGTGTTAATGTCAACATTAAGGAGGGATATTGACATGTACCAACTGCATTCATTTCTGACTTCCCTTTCTTATATATGAGGGTGATAGTAGCTTTTGTCATTGTTTGGAATAATTTTCCTATCTCCTCAAACTCTGCATATACATCTGCTAGTTTACCTAAGAGTTCCTTGTCAAATATATTTATAATATTCAGCCTGTAGGCCATCATTCCCTAGTGCCTTAAAGCTGAGTAAACCCTTTATTACTTCCAGTATCTCCTCTGAGCTTATAGAGGCCTCAGGGGCCTTACTGGAGCTCTGCATTAGTTTGGGTAACTGTACTTTCTCAAGGAAAGGCCCAATTTGCTGTTCTGCTCCCCTCCCCACTGGTCATGTAAAAGTATTGGTTGGACAACTGGAAGGATTTATTTATTTCAATTATTTATTTCCATTGTTTGGGCTGTTAACTGCCATCCCCCCTGCCCGATGGCATGCATGCATCAATCATTGTGGCTCAGTCTGACCCTCTAAGCAAGTATCCTGCTTGCCCTTTCACCACTCACAATATTTCTGCCCTTGTCTAGATAAGGCATATTCAACCTTATAACTTAGAACTGATTGCTTTTGATTGATAAAAATGTTATTTTTATACAGGATCTTTCGTTGGAGAAACGAATCCCCATTTACAACAAATTCCTGTGGTTTGTTAAAGGTTACGCATTTCTTAACATAAAAAAAAATTACAACACGAACGTAAACATTGACATAAAAAAAAAATATATATATTACAATTACAAATTTACTATCATACAACCAACATAACAACATTACTAAATACACTAAACAATTATCTAAAACATTGGCACTGAACCATTGAATAATTGTGCAACATAAGTTTAAACTTGTGCATATCAGTAATCACAGTTAATTCATGGGGTAAGTGATTCCAGTTTCTATCCAGACTATTCTGGAGTGTCATATCCCCCATCCTATTCAGAGTTCTATTCATAGGTACCTTCACAGAAGATTTCCTTAATTTGGATATATACATATGGTTTATTTCCAATTGAACTAAATATGTCAGTGGATGTAATTTATTTTTCTGATGGATTAGTCCATGGCATACTAGAGACCACAAGTATTCTCTCCGTGCTGCAGGTTGCAGCCAGTCAAGTTCCTGAAAGACTATACAATGGTGTACCCCATATCCTTTTCTTAAAATAAAATTCACCATCCTATAATACAGTTTATATATTTTGACCAATGATTTTTGGTTTGAATGCATATATAGAGAAGATCCCTATTCTAGTATGGGTAACAGCAATCTTGTTAATTTCATACTGGAGTTGTGATGTGGTGGATTTGTTTGGGGATCCAGACTCTAAGCTTTTGGTGTTCATTTTCCTCTTCTCTGAGTTCCTTCTCTTTCTTTCTTAGTTCCTCCTGCCCAAGCTTATTCCTAGCAGAATAGGCTATGAACATGATATAGTATGTCCCCATACATAGACTTTGGTAGCCTCATAGGCAGTTGCTTTGCTAATGTCTTCTGTTTCATTCTCCCTGAAGGAGTACCTGTCTCACTGCAAATGCATGTCTGCCTTTTTTTCCATGAAGGATTCTAGACTGGAGATGCCACCTGGTGGTCTCCACACCTTGGGTCCACATTATATTTGCACTCTGAGTGGGATATGATTTGATATGTGAAAGTTCTCTATGGTAGCTGACTTACCCAGTCACTCCATCGTTTGGACACCAGTATTACATTTATGCAGCTTTAACTGTCATGTGTATTCTTGTCCCTCTGGGTGGTCTGCTCTCCAAGTGTTAACCAGCCAGTTTTTATTCTGCATGGTTTAGTAAAACATGGATTTATTAAAGAGAAAATAGCTGGCATGCCATTCAATCATTGTAACAGGCTTGAGCTTCCATGTATGCACTACAGACATGCTGATTCATACACAAGCCTTGCACGTGCATGATTGTCATCAGTCAAAATGCCAGGAACCTGCTTCAATATACAACCTAGCACTCACATTTTTTGGAGCTAACCAGACCCTTAGGAAAAAAGAACCTCCTCCTATATCCACTTCAGTTGCTGTCTCCCTATCCAACCAAAGTCACCCAAAACTGTTGATCAGAATTTCTCATGATGTCCATGCAGGAACATTGACATGGCAGTCATCTTGAACATGACAGAACCCATGAAAATCAACCACTGCGCAGCAGCCATTTTATGTTCACTCAGGCACAGGGTAACATGGACATTTTGGGCACAGTAGACAACTTTTCGCAGCAACAATTTTGTGTCACCAGATTGCAGTGGAACAGGCATTTTATGCCTAACCAGGAGCCTCAGGATGGGTGGCCATCTTATACATTTAGGAACCCACAGAATCTATCCATCATGTGTCTAATCTGGCATATATGTTTTATTATGGGCTCATCCTTCAACCAGAAACAATTACTGCCCATTTTAAATATTAAGCCAAGAAAGATTTTCATTGTAGCCAACCATATGGATTACATGTGCCCTCTCTTCCCCTTCTTTTTGACAAGGGACCCATGGTTACTGCACTCACACAGCTACTATGGCCAAGCCCAAGAGATTCATTAAATACAGCATAACACTTCTGCCTACTCCGACTGGGCAGTTATGTGACCTATGCATGGAGGATGGAAGCCCAAACAAGAACAACCTGGAGATTGTAGACCAAGCTAAGAATGGTCCAAGCTCTGTGGAAACCAGTAACACCCAAGACTACTTGGTGGTCATCATCCTGAAAGTACTAGAGAAGGTACAGGGGTTGCCATCCTAATCTTTCACTTTACAACAGAAGAGGTTGCCACATTAAGGGAGTACTGCAATACAGAACATTACTCTTACTTCATTATCATTCAGGATACAGGTACTACATATTCTGAATTCAGCCCAATAAAGTAATTCTACAGCTAATGTGGTGTTCTGAATAATACTGCCGTGAGGGGAAGTGCTGTATTACAGTACCTTAATATGGTAACCTCTTCTGTGGTAAAGTAGATAGCATGCCTTCCACTGTAGATGTCCTGTTGGCTCAAATGTTGCCTCCATAGACAAAGAGTAAGAAAAACTAGGAACAAAGTATACCCCCCGATGCTCAAGGCGGCCTCACAGACAAAAAGGAAGAAAAACCAGGACAAAGTAAGTGCCCCTCAAGAGGGCCAGTAAGGATGAGGATGTCAGTCAGGAAGATATCCATGATACACCAGCACATAAGGAGAATAATGAAGACCAGGATGATATAGAACAAAAAGAGCTGACCAATAAAATGTGATAATCAGACATTGCCATAGAAATCATCAAGGTAGGGTTTCAAATTAATGGCAATGGAATCAGAGCCAGAACTGAATCCACAAATAATTTATTTGTTTGAAATTGTTTCATCATGTAAACATACAGAGACACAAAGATAATCTTTTTTACAGATGTGACTTGGGGGAAGAAGAGTGGGGGTAAACGGGTAGGGAGAGATATACAGCACAAATTCATATACAAAAAGTATACACTGAGACCACAAATCATAATGAAAATATAAACTCAGTGGCCCGGATATTCAAAAGGGTTGTGCCTGGTGCAACGGAGTTATGCCAGCGCCAACCCGCATTGTGCCCTAGTGGGATAATGAGAAGGCACAATTGCGGTGCAAATTCTGATGCATGGGCGCAATGATAAATATGCAACACAGATGCAGGCGTGCCCATGCATATTCAGCGCATCCCAATATTCAGCCGGGATGTGCGGCGCATGCTGGAGCACCCTGCACTGCGCTGCATGGAAACTCAAAGTTGAGCCCTGCAGGCTCAGGAACAAATCGGCCACCCACAGGCAGGCTGCTGTATTGCAGGGTGCAGCACAGCAGCCCAGCCATGGGTGGCCACCCGCCCACCCAGAACACCGTCTGCAAGCACTCACAACCCTGGTGGCCTAGTGGAACCCCCCCCGTCCGTAGCCGTGATCGCATGGAATACAGTTAACGATAAATCTCTGGTAGTCTAGCAGCCCCCCAGTCCTTGATTCCCCAATAAATAAGATACATTACCATCCCTGGTGGTCTACTGGTCCCCCCTCCCACCCGAGTCCCCGATTCCCTGATAAATGTCAATATGACCATCATTGGTTTCTACTGGAACCCCCTGCCCATTGCCATAATCACAGTAAAACTCCATAATGAAATGCCTTTGTGATCCGGTGTCACCCCATCCTCCACCCACACAGAACTCTGTGCCCACCCGCTCCACCTCCATCATTGGTGTGTGGCTGTATCTCACCACATACTGCCCGGCACCGCCGAATAACAGGTACAGTATGACTGCTGAGCCATTGGTCCCCAGTGTGGACCAATGGGCTTCAGACATATTACTAGACAATCCCAAATATGTGAATGACTTCATTTACATATTTGGGACTGTCTAATACAGTATGCCCTGCAAGCCATTGGTCCATTTGGACCAATGGGCTTCTACTCATACTGACCTGTCGTTCCGTGGGCAGCCAGGCAGTATGTGGGTGGAATGCAGCTGCCTGCCAATGATGGGGGGGAGTGGAGTGGGCATGGGGTTCTGTGTGGGTGGAAGGGGTGGGGGTTGCCATTGGATCTCCAGGGCAATTCATTACTGAGTTTTTCCGTGATCATGGCAATGGGTGGGGGGTTCCAATAGACCACCAGTGATGGTCATATTGACATATATCAGGGAATCGGGGACTCAGGTGGGAGGGCGGACCACTAAATCACCAGGTATGGTCATGTGTCATATTTATCGGGGAACTGGGGACTGGGGCCACCAGACAACCAGGGATTTATCTGTACACATCTACTGCATGATCTCGTTGGCGCGGGGATGCCCCGATCCCGACTGCACACGCTGCTGTGCAGGGTGCCAGGTGAAAGTTGTTGGGTTGTTCATGAAGGCATGAAAATGGGGCCATAATGACATGTAGATGGCCCCCATTTGTGCCTTGCATATATTATGGCCTCATTTGCATGCCCCCTGCTGAATATCATGGGTGATGCGCATAGCGCAACTGCACTTGCACTGGCACATCCCCATGCTCCCTATCTGTGGCTTGTGCCAGCACAGTGCCACTGCACCATGTGCAGTTTGTTTGCCGACCATGCCATATTCAAGAGTGCTGCACCATGGCACATGCCTGTTGAATATCACCTGGACCTGGCCCCGGCACATCACAGTTGTGCTGCGCCCAGGCTTGCGCCACTGCCTGGTGTAGTCTGAATATCCTGGCCAGTATGTACACACAAGTTGGAAAAGTAATTTCAATAAATTATAAAATGTACGTACATACAACAACTGAATTGATAAGACAATCTATGATTTCAGATTGCATTAAGAGAAGAAAGGACCATAGGAAAGAACATGACCAAAGAAAACTTCTTTGAGTCTGCCCGGACATCAAATAAATCATAAACAAAGAGTGTGAGGCAGCAGACCTGACCAGACTACTAGGAAAAAAAGTGTTCAACAAACTACTGAAAGCATTAAGAGAACAGGCAGTTCCAAAGTTGTTCCACTGTTTGAGGCACTCAGCCACTAAATGACATTGTCACACAGACATTGTCCACTTTTCTGAAGGTAGCATGAATGCTATGACCAATAATCAAAGGGTGCTGCCCTTGTGGAAGTTAAATGTGGTATTAAAGGCCCTAATAAGACTTCCCTTTTATTCCATTGACCTCATGCCTCTGTATTTCCTTACACTGAAGGTGGTACCGTATTTCTTATTGACATTTGCTCAGTCCATAGAACTAATGAGCTTCATGTCCTAACCTGCAAAGAACTCTATATGATCTTTCACAATGACAAGGTGGTACTATAGAACAGGTTATATTTGATGTAAAATAATTATAGCTATATTTGCTTAAGTGATAATTGTGCCAAAATAAAATGGTGCTAACTGACCAAAATTGCACATTTTCAATGGCCACAAATTAGGAACTAACTGCAGAGCATGAAATTAAATTTATGCAATTGTGGTCGATAAGTGTCATGCTCTAAATATAACTTGTGTGAGAATAAACAGTTCTACAATATTTAGGACAGTCCCTTCCTTTGAGCCCAAAGTTCATTGCAACTTTCATACATCCAAAGAGATGCCACTATCCTCTTTTTGTACTGATCTAAGACTGGGGTGGGGGAGAGGGAGGGTCCTTCACACTCTAAACACCTGGAGGGAGCTGAAATTCTCTGTCCATAGAACAGTATCAATCAGAACAAATGACAAGCTCCAAGTATTGTAGAAGGAAGCAAAACAGGCCACCAGCTTCCACATCCACAGCAGTCAGATAAGGCTTGCATCACGATGGCCTACATAGCCCAGAATTATGAGGTTCTACAAAAGTTTAAAGTGCATTCCACCATGGTGATGCTATATCATGGAGAGAATAAATCAAGATCTGGTCAGAGCCAACATGACTTCTTCAGAGTTGCGAGTCTGAGTGAAAAGCACTCGGATCTCCCATCACAGCTGATGTCTCACTTGAATGACTTGTCATTCTATTGTAGTAGCTATGTCACAATACAAGTGTCCTGGTCAGTGCAGTTCATAGAGCAGAGGGTGGCTGAAACTGTGCCAGGAAAAAAGAGGCATGTGAGCTGTCCAGTGGGTGAATGGTGATGTAGTGCAGATGGTAGAAGACAGAGGCTGACTGCTGTAACCACAAAAAGTGAGTAATGTGGTCTTTTTTCACCATGCACTGTATAAAATAGGATATGAGAGCCCAAATACACAACAAGGCTAGTCTCACACCTTGTGGTTACCATGATAACAGAAGGACCTCTTGAGCTTCACTCTTGAGGTCCTCGTTGTCATGGTAGCCACTTAGTAGAAGAATAGACTTGTTGTGTATAGGCTCCTATATGCTATTCTATATATGTTCATATGCACACTCAGTGTGTCTCTTGTGGTTATAAGAGTACATTCTTGAGTTATTTGTGTGGGGAACTGCAAAGCCAAGTTAAACAGTTCTAGCACACAAAAGACTTAAAAAGAAACTCTGATACCCCTAAGAGTCACAAGAACTGTACATATAAACATATTACAAATCATGTTAAAAATATCTATTTTTAAAAAATGCAGCTTGAATTTGAAAATAAAACTGTTTGACTCTGTAGAAAAATTATAGAACGAAGGAGCTCTGCTAACCAATCAGAGTGCTCCTTTCTTCTGCACGTGAGACACTATTACTCTTTGAAGAGTGTCTCACATGTAGCTGCCCTGGAAACAAGCACATTTGATGCAGGTTTTTCACAATTTTAATATATTATTGATCAATCTTGATCAATAATATATTAAATACCCCCACTGAGAACACTCTTACAGTTGTAAGGGTGGTCTCACATTCTTAAGATATCAGAACTGCTCTCCTTCAGTACGCAGTTCTCATACTCCAAGAATGTGCTTGAGACCACTATTGTAACCATGTGAGTGGTTTAAGTGGTGGTATAACATACATTACAGAAACCACTGTGTAATAAAATGAACTATGCTAACTGAATGTAGAACTGTAGAATTTTAGAACTGTCTGCATGAGACAACCTGTTGTGGAAGAAAAAAAAAAGAGTATAGTACTTTGAATGTTTAGAAATAATCCTGATTGGCCTAGAAGACTGTCATGATTTCTAACACCCATAAGTGACACAGTGACTGTACAAATGAATATATAAAAGGTCATTGGACTCAGCCTATTTTTTGTGTCTTCTTTTCTCAGTGTTCTCCATACAAAATCCAAATGTCAAAAAGAGAAACAAAAAATTGTTACTCATATTCTCTTTATGAAACTTAAAACAAGAAGATAGCACACATAGACACACACATGCACCACTACAAAATTTTTTTTTGCTGCAGTAAAAGCAGCACAACTACTTTTCTAAAGTGTTTTACACAGACAGTGGCTAACTTTGCCTACATAATCTGGACCCAGCATACAAGAGGTGGGGATCAGAGTAACCTTCTGTACCTGAAGTAGTTTTGCTTGGCAAGGCATGTGAATCCATTTCAGGAGATGTGGGACCACCATAGCCGAGACAGAAATTGACTTTTTTTGCTACTGTATCTCCAGACTCAAGATTATATTGAATCCCACCCACTGATAGAGAGAAACCCCCTTCAGGATCCCCCACTTGTTCCATCCCTGATGACACATACATGCACCTCAAGTAGGGTACATTTTATCTCTCACTTACATAAGGTATTCCAGGCTACACACCCCTATACTACCTTACATGTAGCAGTGAAATGGGGACAGAATACGAGCTGGCCACAAACTAAATGATGTGGTAGAGAAGTTGCTCAGAAATGGGTAGGATCACCTCATCCCATATCTGGCAATAATATGGTTAGAAACATCTGCTATGGTATTTCTGAACCCCAGTAATTATGGATAAATAGGAGGGACATAGCAAACCTGTCTGCTGGAGGCAATGTGGAGAAACATGAGGGACCCACATCTATATCTTGTGGACATGCTTGATAGAGGGACCTTTTCTATGAGAATTGGAGGCTGCAGTTGCAGAAATCCCACATACCAGATTACCACTTACCCTGGAAATGTACTTCCTGCATCAATACCCTAGGGCCTTGAAGGATAGGAGGGAGAAATATCGGGTCATCCCATCAGTGCAGTGGTAGAGCTACCACTGCTGACACTGGTGACCGGGGTTCAGGAATGATCCTAGGTCACTGGGAGCTGGCTGGGTGGAGGAGAGTGCTCTGTTATCAGTGGAAGCACAGGCAGCGGTAACAGACTCATGAAGTTAGGAGGGGATAACACTGTTAGGCACTTCGCTGCATAGTGTGTCAACACATTGTCAGATTGAATTTACATCCTTCACACTGGCACCCTGAGGGGTTCGAGATCAAGGGGGGAAAAATGGAAAATAAACCTCAGCATTGAGCAGTGTGATGCTGGGATCCAAGTATGCCAGGACCCAGCCATGAATACTAGGGATCCTGGTATGCTAGGACCCCTCTGAAATTTGAGTGGTATATTCTCGAGCCACTGTCCAAGCAATTAAAAATATATATATATATATATATATATATCTTCTTTGTATTCTTTTATTGGCTGCTGAAAAATGCATGACTGAAAAGTTGGTAAAAGTCCAAGAATCAGATCTGGGCCCATGGAGGGAAACTGTAAATGCAATTTACCATATGGAACGACTCATGTTTGGCCTCAATGACCAATCTGAAGTCTCCACAGCCAGGTGGAACACTTGGGTTCTTTACACTATGCAGTATGACCATAACTTTGTCCCACGATTGCCTGAGTGGATGAAGGGATAATAGGGGGAGAGGAACTCTGGAGGAGAGGAGTGGACAGAGTGAAGGGTCTGGGAGGAGGGACAGAGTTTTGGAAAATGGATGTCACCACCCTCAGTCCTTACTTACATCCTCTACACATGATATAAATGGTACCTAGAAATTGCTATATATGCAAGGAGGGCCCCCTCCCCCAAAGCTGTACTGTACCAGGGGACCCACGGTGCCCTAGTGTACTTTACTTTAAAGTGTACAGTACTATTTTGCAAACACTAACATTTGCTGCTTTTGTGGTCAGTGTGATTGATGATTTGTTTGTGCAACTCAATATGTTTTTTAATAAATGTGTATTTAGTATCAAAAAAGGAAAACAGTGGCTCACAACCAGCAGTAGCATTCCAACAGACCAGTACAACTGGCAGCTTGTAGACCTGAGGGGAATTTTCTAATTCGGCTTCTGCTAGAATGCCACACAACTGCAGAAATTCCACTTAATTCCTTATCAGAGGCAGAATTCCAAAGTTCTGAAAGTGGTTTCTTAATACAAACTGTTTATGTTTGTGGTTAATTTTCTGAAAATTATGGAATAATAACATGAGGATTACAAAATCCATGAAATATTATTCTGAGGTTAACAGAAATGTTTTTTCAGAATTCCACAGAATTTAGAAGGAATTCTGAAAAGTATTTCAGAAGCAGAATTGCCAGTTTGTGTGAATTCCACCAATGGAATTTCCCATTCAAAACAATTCCAGCAGCTTGTCATGGTCACACACTGTCTCCTGGACACCAGCCTTATCCTTGTAAGCAATAAGCCCTGAAAGGCTGTGAGACATTAATGGATACCAGCGGAGGGTCTTACAGCCAGTGGAAGTGCTGGTATCAACCAATACCCCACACCATGAAAGGATTTATTGCACTTAAAAAATAGGTTGGGCAAATTAAAAAAAAATTATGTAAGATAAAAAAGACACAAAAGTATAACAAAGTATTGCTTAGAAAGTGCCAAATAGTCCCTCCACATAGGCTTTCTACCTGTCAATCACATTGACTAAGTTCACTAAGTTCTGCAGGAGCAAAAAAGGCGAGGCCCATAATAGCTCCCGTTAGGACAAGTTGTAGCATTTCATAATACCCTGTGTAGAGATATATTTGTCGAGATTTGTTTTAAAGGTTTCTTTAGTGGTACATGAGACAACTTCAAGAGGAAGTCTATTCCAATGGGAAGGTGTTCGTAGTGTGTTAAAGTATTTTCTGTTTTTGGTTTTGAATCTCTCAAGCTTAATCTGTAATGGGTGACCCCTGGTATTAAGCTGGTCATTCCAATATTCAATATCAAGATCCACCATCAATAAAGGGTTAGTTAGAATATCAAAGAAGAATAGGATATCCCTTCTCTGTCTTCTAATCTCCAGGCTATGGAGTCCTAGATTACACAGTCTGTCTATGTAGGAATATTGTTTTAATGAAGCTATTGATTTAGTGTATCTTCTTTGTACCTTCCCCAGTTTGTTGATTTCAGTTTTTTTTGTATGGGGACCATATCTGAGTTCCATAATCTAAGATAGGCCTCACATATGAAAGGCACAATGGCATTAGTACCTCTGCTTCTCTACTCTTAGTATTTCTTTTGATCGCCATTATTACTCTATTTGCTTTGGCAATGACGGAACTTTGTTGTTCTTTGAAGTTTAATTTTTTTTCGATTAATATTCCTAAATCTTTTTCAGTGGTTTTATTTTGAAGAGGTACCCCATCTAGGTAATAAATATGAAATGGGTTGTGCCGACCAATATGCAGTACACAACATTTATCAGTGTTGAGTCGCATCCCCCAAAGAGAAAACATCGCTTCTAATCAGAGACAATTGGAAAAACTGCATGCAGCCCACTGCGCATTGTAATATACCACATAGGGGCCAGAGGTAGCTTTGGCTAGTAAATAGGGAGAGTCTATTCTATGGAAGGCCAGCTGGAAATTATAGAGGAGTGCATGGAGTTTATAATGTGCTTTTAAGGAAGTGCATTTAAATTCTTTTCCTCCCAGGAATTGGTCAATAACTACTTCATAATCTTGTATGAGAAAAATCATTAAAGGCTTCTTCACTCACCCTTCACCCAGGAGCAAAAGAGTTAAACTCTGCTTGCAGACAAATATCAGGTTGGTTCCACATTCAAAAAAAGGGGTGTGGCACAGTGGTTGGATTATACTCTTAGCAATCAGTTGTAACAGATGACCAATTACTATCAGATTGTCTTAACACTTTTAGAAATGCAATAAAGCATGCTATAAAGCAAATTGTTTGTACATAAAACTTCTGCTTCTACCAAAGGGAGCATGAATTAAGTCACTCATGAGTCATGACCCTTCCTGTTTCTTCACTCTTAGGTCCATGGTTGTGACAATTACATTTGTGAGAGAAAGACAAAGAGGAGGGTCTCACATAATGCCAACTCTGACATGCAGGGCATAGGGAGGAAACCTATCACTGTAGTAGTGGAAGTGTTTGTCATCACTGTCTTCAAAGGGATCAATGTCAAATGTTAAAATATTGTTCTTATCTATGGTACAGTACAAGTCATGTTAAACTGTTCCTCCAATGAGTTGCTATAGCATTTCTGACTGAGTTGCATAAGTGCTGCTGGATCCAGCACAAGGCCTTGCATAAACTATTTCTTTAAAGTAAAAACTAAGTTTTGCATTGCACTGTGACTGGACTGTAGATGCATTCCAACTGAGTTGCAAAAACATTTTATAAACATTGATCTTGAGCTTGGTTAAGCATTGAAAAATAATGCAATATGAATTGCCAATGCATTGCCAACTGTAAAAAAAAAAAGCTAAACCAACTAGTTGGTGGAACAGTTTAATGTGACTTGTACTGTACTTTTATTACTGCCAGTGTATTAAAATCACAACTCTTAACAGACATATACAAGTGTCGTGTCATTTTTTAAAATTAAAATATAAATTTCAAGCCCCCAAATGTTTACCTGAATGAAAGAGCTGGTACTTCTCTTTACAGTACGGTGGTTCCCTTTCATTCAGTTTATGATGTCAGTCAAGGAGTGATGTGTTACACTCGCGGCTGTCCTAACAATGAAATATTGGACTAAAGTACAAGTTTAAGGGTGTATATGCTGTTTTTTTTTTACTTACAGGCCTATTACTGTATTTGCTATGGTACTTTGCTGTATTATATTTAAGCACATACTTAGAAAAGAAAACTTGAGCTGAAGCCATGTGGTACTGCAGACATAATTTTGCAGCCCAATGCCAGTTGTCCATCTTGAGGTGCTAATATATATTTCTTTTCAGCTAGCATCCCCCTTTAATTTAATAGTGCTTTCATTTAGTTTACTTACTGTTTCCTAGTAAAGTGGAAACATGTCAGCTCACAGTCAGGTGTTTCTAGCCAGGCGTTGACTCAAGCACTTTCTTCTGTGAGCTGAAAAGGCATGAGAGGACTGCTGACAATCTGGCAAGCTGAAACGTTAATTTTTGGGACCCGCAACCCTTACAGAAATAATTATATGAAATGTTTTCATGCTGCCTACATAAAACTACCCATGTGATATGCGTGCTGCAAGCATGATTTAAATGTTGAATTGAAACCGATTGCATGCATGTGGCATGCCTGCAGCAAACAAGTGTGGAAAGCATGCTTTTTATATTAAACTGGAAAAGACTGCATGCATGTTGCATGTGTGCAAAAAGCAAGTGGTCACTAATAACTGAACACATAAATATTAAGAGACTTGCTCAGGATCACACCATATACTGTTCAAGTGGGGGTTGATGAGATTCAAAACCAGGTCTTCAGATCTCCAAGTCTTCTGGTTTCAAGTCCAGTGCATTTAACCATGAAGCCATACTGCCTGCACACATATAGCTCACTTGTACTTCAATACAAATCTGAATTCATCTGCATGCATGTGGCATGTTTATAGCCACTGTTATACTTTTTAGTTTTCTTGTCTCCCCTCATCTCAGCTGCACAGCTAAACTGTAGCACACATACAAATGGAAACACATGTGGTTCTTCCCATTCCCAATAAACACACTTACCCACAAAACTACTTAATTATTTCTGCCTTGCCTGTACTCCTAGTATTTTTTCTCCATAGTTCTGAATGCTTCCACAAAAACAGATTTTAAGGGGCAAACACAAAACTAGCAATAACTCAACACCCACCGACATGGCCTGTCCCCCCTTCCCCATGCACACACACACACACTGCAGCAGGTGCAGCCATGCTGCTACAGACAACCCATCAAGTATCGATATAAGTCAAGATTCTCTTACTTGAGTACTAGGGAGCCAGAGTCAGGTCTCTTTAAGAGATGATATCCATGGGTCAGAGTGCTGGGGCGTACCCCCTTGTAATGAATGGAGTTATTTTTCATTACTATTTTATACATTATGATGGTGAGTTGGAGAATAATGAAGGCCACTGTTCTGCTAACAAGGCCCTTGTTGTTAGTCAAGCTGTGGCCTTCATTAATCCTCAACTCACAATCATTAATGTATAAAATAGTAATAAAATATTGCTCCCATTCATTTCAATGGTGCATGCTCCTGCAGTCTCCCTTGCCTTAAGTCAAAATGTGCCACAGTGTGGGGATGTGGAAGTCAGCTTCACTAGGGAGGGGGCATAAGCCTGACTACAGTGGGGCTCCAATACTCTGTGCATACCACTCAACTGTCCCTGAATGCAAGGGATAGCTCTCCTTTTACCCCAGAAAACTGCTCTGCTCCTCATCCATCCCTCATGGAACACATGCTGCTCTCACAGAGGATGTCCTGTAAATTTAGACATTATGGCAGGGGCACCATTTCAGATTTCAGCATGTGGGAGCCAACAGCCGGTGGAGGCCAGGTGCTAGTTAGCCCCTAGGTGGCAAGTTCTAGAATGTCTGGAACATTTCTAAAAGATAAAACTTATTTGTTGTGACTGAAAAGTGATATGCAAATCAGGAAAAATTAAAATGTTTCTTTTTACTTTAAGTATGTGCTCAAATATAATACAGCAAAGTAGTATAGCAAATAATGGGGTTGTAAGTAAAAAAACAAGCAGCATATACACCCTTAAACTTGTGCTTTAATCCAGTATGTCATTGTTACGACAGCCATGAGTGTAACATGTCACTCCTTGAATGACATCATAAGCTGAGTGAAACTAGGGACGGCACTGAAAAGTATGAGAAATTTCATTCAGGTAAACATTTGGTGGCTTGACATTGATATTTTAATTTTGAAAAACAACAGGAGACTTCTATATTCCTGTTAAGAGTGGCAATTTTAATACACTGGCAGTAATAAAAGTACCAATGATAAGAATAACGTTTTAACATTCACCATTGATCTTTAAAGAAAGGTTTTATAAGCAGAACCAAGGAACAAATAAACAAAGGGGATTCTGTCTCACACAATGCAAACCTAAATGCTTGATCCCAATGCTCTGGAGGAATACAGTTCCATGACAAGAGATTGGCCAGGTTCCAAGAAAAAAAACTATGCTTCACATATGCTTTTTCTAGACACTGCTCAATTAGTATGACAAGTACAGTGTGTTCATTGTGTGATGGTCACTCTTAGGCTTGCTTATACAGTCTCATCATGAAAGTGACATTCCACTGAATTGTAAATACAAATTTTAGAGTATCAACTGTGACTTGCCAAACACTGTGTGTTATGCCCCTTTTTTATATTGATACGTGATGTTGATTTTAAAGATTTTTATTCTGCCTCTTAGAGTGCATCATAGCCTTTCACACAATAGAAAATATCACATTTGTCTCATTGTTTCATACAATATGAAATTTCCACGTAAAGCTCTAAATATCTCGTGCTTCGAACTAGCTGACAGCTTGCCCTGCTCTAGTAAACTGTTTTGTCCAAGCAAATGCCTGACAGTGGTTTTGCAGAATTTGCAAACCGCTACATAAACAACTTCTGAATCCTTTTGGTATGGTTTTTGAATTCTGTCTACATGCTTGTCTGTTGAAACTAGAAGTTAGCTGCCTGATTGGGAGCACCTGTTACTAGTTTGTTGATTCCTTCAACATTCTTTAAAGGGCTTTCATGCCAACATTTTATACAATTATTGTGCTCCTGGTCTTTTTATATGTATTCTCTAGTAAATGAACCCACTTGGGGGAGGCTACACTGGAGATTGTCTTAACCAACAGGGACAGCGTGAGGGGGTTGGGGTGGAGGAAAACATGGGAGACAGTGACCACCCGATGGTCAGGTTCTCCATCTGGGCAAGGTCAGAATCATGCAGATCAGCCACTATGGTTCTTGATTTCAAAAAGGCAAATTTGGGGAGAATGAAGGACATCTTACAGAGGGAACTAGAAGGGATTCAAAACCTAGGGGAGGTAGAACAGCTGTGGGGGGCAATAAAGGGTGGAATCCTGAAGGCCATGGAGCAATGCATCCATAAAATTAACAAAAGCAAAAGGGGGAGGAAACCCCTGTGATTCATGGTGGGGGTTAGGGAGGCCATCAGTGAGAAAAGAAAAGCATTCAGTGCCTACAAACTGTCACAAGGGTTAGAGGAAAGGGCAGTCTACAAGGAAAAACTCAGAGAAATGGGAAAGACAATTAGAAAGGCAAAAACATGTACAGAGGAGAAAATAGCTTGAGAAGTGAAAAGAGGTGACAAAAACTCTTTCAGGTATTGGAGTGACAAGCAAAAGCAGGCAAGGGATTCCAGGACTTCAGAGGGAGGGGGGAGTGATGGTACAAGGGGATGTGTAAAAGACAACCCTACTCAATGACTTCTGCACATCAGTTTTCATGGCTGAGAAGGAAGGAAGAAGGCTTGCATTAAGAAGAAGGGCAGAGTGGGCAAGGAAGTAGACACAAGTCCCTTCACGGAGGTAAGGGAGCTGGAGGAACTGGGAAAAATAAAATCCAACAAGGTATGGGACCAAATCAGGTATATCCAAGCATGCTTCAGGAGTTAAGGGAGGAACTGGCAGGGCCTCTAGCCAAACTGTTTAATCTATCCCTTGAATCAGGGAGGGTCCCAGGAGACTGGAAGCAGGCAGAGGTGGTACCACTATACAAGGGAGGGAGAAAGGATGAGCCTAGCAACTACAGCCCAGTCAGTCTCACCTCTGTGGTAGGCAAGCTAATGGAAGATCTCATAAGGGAGAGACTGGTATGATACCTAGAGGAGGGAAAGGCTAATTGATGACAACCAACATGGATTCACAGGTGGTAGGTCATGTCAGACCAACCTGATTGAATTCTTTGAGGGTGTAATGGAGGTGTATGACCAGGGGTGAGTGGTGGATGTGGCCTACCTGGATTTCAGGAAGGCATTTTACTCCATGCCCCGTAGAAGGTTGGTAAGCAAGTTAGGTACAGTAGCTTAGGGGTGGGGGCTAAAATCACAAAGTGGGTGGAAGACTGGTTGGAAGGGAGGATGCAGAGAGTGGTGGTCAATTGGATGCATTCCAGAGAGCTAGGGGTGACTAGCGGGATACCACAAGGATCGGTGTTGGGTCCCATATTTTTCATTGTGTACTTGGGGGACATGGCAGAGGGTCTAAACGGAAAGGCATGTCTGTTTGTGGATGACACGAAAGTCTACAACAGAGTACATGCTCCGGGGAGAAAATGAGGCAGGATCTAGACAGGCTGGAGGAGTGGGCAGAAAAGTGACAACTGTAATTCAATGCAAAAAAGTGCAAACTTTTTTTTTAGTTTTCCTTGACCAGGAAGGAGGACTAGACAATCTTTTGACTATTTTCAGCCTCATCCCTGGGAAGGGGAATACAAATAGATGCCAACTGAAATTGAACCAGGTTTTTAAGCTGTTGGTAGTATATTTAGTGAATGGGGAGAAATTCGTCCAGGACATCAGGGAAATTCCCCATCTCTGTTAGTAGAGAGGAGGAGGGGGCATGTATCCAGGATTTCTCTTATGTTTGGGATTTAAAGTATGCAGCAATACTTTTGAGATTTTGTTTTCTCCCTTTTATGATTTGTATGGTGTAATACTGATTTATTGTTGTGTTTTTTCAAGTTATGAATAAAAATTCCCCTACTGTTCCCCTACTCAGACCAGAAGAAATGGAATTAGTAATTTTGGAAAGTGGAGACCATGTAACAGTGCTAGAAAGAAAAAAGAAAGAGCTCCTTAATATGCTGTCTGAGACCAAAGCTGCGATTAACAAAGAAAACCTGCAGTTGGAATCAAGAGTAGAGAGAGAACTGGCGCTACATGTGCACCAAGCAAATGCAGAAGCACTGACGGGAGCAGCTGAAACTGACAGAAAGTGACACGGGAACATCAAAGACTCCCACAGTGGAATGGACAATGCCCAATCGAGTAGAAGCACGGAAATCAGCACGGACAGTAATACAACCCCCCCACAGATAGAGCACACTGAAAATGATGAAATTGTAAGTACAAAAAAAGAAACGTGTGATTTGGCAGCATATATGTACAGTGTTAATGAATCCCTGTTATGGCCTGTTGCATATGAGGAAGAAACTAATATAGGAAGCATGCAATGAACAAACAAAAAAACATTGGTAATAAAAAGGGATGTAAAACCTAAAACCGGGGCTACAGAAAACTGGCCACCAGAAAACGCTTTGCAGGGGGCAGGGTGGATTATTACAGAGGAAGGGGGATGGGAACCTGATACCAATGATTCAAAAGTGCTGCAATATATTCAGGATGCTAAAGGAAAAGGGGAAGAAAAGGAACAAAATTAGCAGAAGGATGACGTTATTTCATCAACATCTACAGGGCCTCTGTTTCCAGGACTATACAACAAGATGTAACAGAACAAGAAAAGCAGAACATTGAACTTAAAGGGCAGGAAAATATGACGCAACACAGAAGGTTTACTGACTTATTTTCTACTAGAGGAGAACCTGCTCCTAGGAGGAATGCTGTAAGGCTAATTTACAAAGGAGGCCTAGCACACACCGTATAGACTCTACATTGTAAGAACTCTAATAAAGGACTCAATGACATTTTTTGCCTCAGAAATATACACTGTTATACACACTGGAGATGCTAATTATGATATTAGTTTTAAGTCTGTGGCAAGCTTAGAAAGGTTTTGGGCAAAGTATTATGCAATGTGCAGAAATTCAACTTGGAGTCCTTTTTTTGCAGTACCTGTTTTGAAACCCATAGTGAAAATAATAACGATACTATTCAGAAATAAAGGGGTCAACATTTCTGATATATTGTTTTGGCTGAGGCAACGATATGAGGTTCTGGATACCCCAACACCCATCATAGACTCAGAACAAATTTGGACAGGGCGATGGAAAATTATGGTTAAACTGAAGCAAACTGACAGGGGGATACTGCACTTACCAGGGAGTTTTTTCCTAGGTAGAGACAGGGGATCCCTATTTACATAGGACAACCAAAATCATGTTTTAAGTGCAGTTCAAGAGGGCATTCAAGTAATGCATGTGACAGTGTTAAATGTAATCATCGTTTTGAGTATGGGCATATTGCAACAAAATGTCAGAATTATTTTAAATGCAATTTGTGTGAAAAAAGAGGACATTTCTATGTGAAATGTCCCTGTGCCTCCCATAACAGGGTGGAAAGTATCTCTTCCGAAAATTTGATTACACGGGCCCAGCAAAAAGGGTCAATACAGGTATCAGAAAAAAGGCTAGAAGAGATGTTACATAAAGTTGCAAAAGAAGCTGCAGAGATAGAAGTTCACACAGATGGAAGCGTTAACAAAAGAGAGAATGAGTGTAACACCCTTGTTCACAGAGATTACTAGAATCCCAGTTAGAACCAGTGGCAGGCAAGGAAAGGCAGCTAGTGAAATGCCAGTTAAATGGGTTTCACACTGTCATTCTCTGGTTTCAGTCTCGGTTGAGCTAGAGGATGATGTAATCTTAGAATTCTCACAGCGGCATAAGCCACACTTGTGCTAGCTCTAGGGATGTTAGCTTTAGAATGTTGAGTCAGTCCTGAGTAGGAGTTCCAGGAGGAGGCTTCAGCTTGCTGTGCAGCTCCTCAGACAGCTGTGACAGAGAGCTACTGTTCTAGGTCTGGGTAGTTTGTTCTCACCCTAGAAGAAGAAGAACATAGAAGACAGCGATTGAAGTGGTGCAGACCTTGCCAAGTGGGTTTTCCTTTGCCCCATCCCAGGAGGGATGGGGGAGATCTTTAGGGTTATGGGGCAATCCCCTCACTCAGTCTGTCTCGTGAAGCTGCCTGTGACAACTTCAGAAACTGTGAACACTTTTGTGTCAGCCCAGGAGAGGCACCTGCATTCCTTTTGGTGAATTTTCTCTGACAAAGGGACCCTGTCACCTAGACTGTAACTGTTTTTAAAAGTGTCTGCCTATGATGGAGTCTAGAGAGAGAGACTGTTCAAATACAGAACTTGTAGTCATGTAGTATGTTAAGTGTGAAAAACATTTCAAGATAGCATCTACAAGTTTTGTTTAAGGGTGTTATTAACCAGATGAATGGCAGAGTATAAACTTGGAAGCAAAAGGTGGGAGACCCCCCCATCTGGAGAAACCAGTTTACCTCTCCGTGTTCAGTTTGGGCACCAGTTCAATTTTTAGTCAGTGCATTTGGGCAGTGCCTGATGGAAATAGTTACCCAGACATGGGTTGGATTCTCTGTGATCCTGTATGAACTCTTTGGTGGTCATGGGTGCCACTAGTATTCCTCATGAAATATGGGAACGTGTCCTAGTACTGGCCATGTGTGCCTAGTTGATGGGAAAGTGTCCTAATACTGGACGTGGGTGCCTAGTTGATGGGAAAGTGTCCTAGTACTGGATGTGGGTGTCTAGTCAATGGGAAAGTGTCCTAGTACTGGCCATGTGTGCCTAGTCAAGAGGAAATGTACCAGTAACTGGCTGGTTGTGCCAATCTGCATTTCAGAACCTGAGAGTTCACTGTTTGTGTTCATTATGCCTATGCTATATGGGATTTCAGGAATTTCTGTACCTCAGTAATCTACATTACCAGCATGAGTAACCCTGTGGGGGTACATCTTTACTTTGTATTATTCCTACTCTGTGTACGTGAATAAAAGCCACACTCTAGAAACCCAACCTGGTTTGGACAGTTCTGTTATTGCTTCCATTGTGTCTGGATTTACTTGGGTGCCCCTGACCAGAAGTGCAAACCTTGCATAATTGTGAGCAGCCATTTTCTCCCAGGCACCTGGGTTGCTGGCCATGGTAAATGGTCCCACCAGATGTCTGCCAGGTAGTTGCCACACTTGGTTGCCTGTCTGTCATAGTAGGCTTAGAAAAAGAAATGTGTGTACAATGTTATGTAAAGCCCCATCCCTCTTGTTTGCCCCTAGATGCTATGTCTTGAGAGGAGCAGCCCTGCTAGTTAAAACAAGGGGGCCAGTGGGGGGGGGTTACAATGAGAATAAAGAAAATGTTGATACAACAAGATGATTCAGAACAAGTAGCAGAAATTATAGCAGCACCAAGCAGGGAGGGTGTTGAGCCTGAGACAGAAGATATAGCACCTAGTACACATATGAAGAAGGCCTTTGCAGAATCAAACCAGATGCCCCCCCCCAGCAAAGTGAATTCAAAACAGTGATAATTAAGAAAGGGAAAAAGAAAAGGCCTAGGGAAGACAAGAAACATATGGAAAATGAAAAGGAAAAAAAATGAAAAATCTGGCCAAGATATTATACAAAAACAGATATTTAACTCTGACCTAAAAAAAAGAATGGGGGAGTCTAACTCAGAAGGAGAAGATTCAGGTGATTCCTTCTTTGCATCCTCACAGAAAGATGAGTTTTCTGATTCTGATGAGAATACTATTGACACACTTCCCCAAGGGATAGGACGAAGAACCCGATCTCAAGAAAAAAAAGGTGCAGCAGACCCCCTTCCCCCATGAGGCCTACATTGATATGATGACTTTAGGTGTGGCAACCATTAATGTTAACAATATAAATGGTCATAGGAAACTGTTATCAGTAATGTTGGGACTCTCTGCTTAAGGAGTTAAATAATAGTATTACATGATACTAGGCTGAAAACTAAATATGAATTAAATAAGGCGGCACAGCTATGGACTAAAGGTCCTTTCTTTTGGTCGATTGGTTTGGGAAGATGTGATGGGGTGGGGATATTATTTCAAGATGCAAAGTTAAAAGTAACAAAGTTAATTGAAATACTGCCAGGTAGAGTACTGGCTCCTGATATTTCATACTATATGCAAAGAATTTAACTAATGACAAAATACACTCCTCAAACTAAAGCTATAAGAGTTCAGCTATGTACCTATGTACAACCTTTTTGTATACATCCAGAACAGTAATATGGGCAGGGGACTTCAACTGTGGAACTGCAATAGAAGATAGGGAGTTAAAAACACATTAACTTTTTAATGATACAAATAGTCTTAATGAAATAATAAAAACAGCAAAATTAAAGGATGCCTACAGACAAGTTCACCAGACAGGGGGACATACATATTTCAGGGGATCCACAACCACCAGAACTGATTATATGTTTGTATCATAAAATGTTAAAATAAGGTCAAGTCAGGTGTATAGTTTTGAATTTAAGGATCATAGAATGGTACACTGTACCCTACAATGGGGGCAGACTGCAGTATATGGCAAAGGTGTGTGGAGAATGAATAATAATCTCTTAGAGGAAGAATGGTTAATTAAACAATGGAATCAGCTTTGGACAGCAAGATTATCAGTACTATGTATGTATGGTAGTATGGATAAATGGTAGGAAGACAGTAAAAAAGACAAGAAAAATATTTAGTACATATACAGGGAGAAAGACAAATAAAGAATACATGAAATATTTACAACTAAGGAATAAATTACAAACACTGATATCTAGGACAGAAACAGAGGGACTAGACTATAGTTCACAGATCAGTAAACTACAGAAATCCATGAAGGAGATGCAGTATGATAGGGTGCAAACATTACAACAGGAAATGAGATTTGGGACCCAGTGTAGTAAGCAGATTTTTGATCCTTACAAAGATTGCAGTGTAAGAATAGAAACAAGGATAATGTTAGAGATCTATGATGAAAAAGGGCAACTTAAAACTGGAAGAAAAGCTATATTAAATGTAATAGAGAACCATGTTGAAAAATCTTTTGGAACAACACCTAGTGTAAAAAAATCATTTGAACTGTTAAACACACTTAGATTACCAAAACTGTCAGAACAAGAGGAAAATAGTTTATCTAACCCTATTACTACTGCAGAAGTGATTCACAGTATAGGGAAGTTAAAAAAAATACAGCTCCTGGGAAAGACAGACTTAGTTCAGAGTTCTATAAAAAATTCAAAGAACAACTGGCCCTGACTTTAACAGATTTTTATAACAGCTGTTTGGCTGAAGGCCAACTAGCAGAAAGTCAAAATGAGGTTCTATTTATTTTTCTACATAAAAAGGGGGATAAGGCAAATGTAAGTAACTGGAGGTCATTAGGTCTACTAAATGTGGACTATAACATATTAGCAAACATTTTACAAGAGATATTGGCTGGAATAGCAGATAAGGTAATACGCCCATACCAAACATGCTCTACAAAGAATAGAACTATCCAAGATAATTTGTTATGGCTAAGGGAAATTATGGTAAGGAGAATCAAGGAAAACAAGATGGTTATCTACTAAGTACAGACCAAAAAAAGGCCTTCAATAGAGTAGCACATGAATATCTGTTTGCAGTACTGAAACATTATAACATTCCTATGACATTTGTGAACTGGGTGAAAAGTTTATATAATAAAGCTAGATCGATACCATACATAAATGGGTGGATGGAGCAGAAGACTGAATTTCAAAGAGGGGTAAGACAAGGATGCCAATTAAGTCCTCTGCTATATGTATTTGAGCTAGATCCCTTGCTGAGAGCAATACATGAACAAGATGGAATTATAAGGATGCCATTAAACACACAAACCCCAGCTGTTAAAATGTTAGCATATGCAGACGATGTTGTATTATCTATACAAAAACACCCAGATGAAGACAGATTAGTACAGCTCTTAGAGCTTTTCTCTGAGGTATCAGGTTCAAGAATCAATTTTAATTAAAGTTGAGGGTGCTATATAGGTAATGTAGGGAGCACTCCAAAAACTAGTATAGAAGGCATAACATTGCAAGATCAGGACATAAAGATACTAGAGATAACATGGAAAACAGGGTATGGAGGAGAAAAACTGGGACTCATGTTTGAAAGTGGCAAGTCAGAAAGTAGGAATATGGAAAAGCAAAAGGATATCAAAATTAAAAAGGGTAACATTATTAAAAAAAACTAATAGTACCAGTTTTCCTATATTTAAGTTATGTATTTCCCATACCTCAGAAATATAAGACAAAAATATTAAGTGTGTTCTTCCAAGTATTCTGGGGCAGTAGATTAAACCCAATAAAAAGAAACATCTCATACAGAGATAAAAAAGAAGAAGGGTATGGAATGATTAACCCGATAGCATTTTTCATAGTATTTTTATATCATGAAGTATTAGTACAACTATGAGACCAAATGGAAAATTGTGGGCATCAGGAGTAAAAGAATGGTTAGAGCAATATTTAAAGAATTGGCAGACAGACTGAAAACACAAAAATATGCAAACACCCCAGATTTTGTATAGGAAATAATAAAGAAAATTAAACAATGGAAACTAACAATGCAAACAGTATTAACATTCAATGGAAAATATCAATATCAACACATACAAGTGACAAACTTTTATGAACAGTTAGAAATACAAAAATGCCCAGAGCAAAGAATTCAGAAGGTAATACAATATGTGAACAACAGTAGTATACCTATGTACATCTGGGATGTGCACTGGCTGACTATACATGGGAGGCTGGGTGTACATAATGCAAACACAAACAGTTGAATGAATGATACTGCTTAAGAAATTGTTGTGTGCAGAAACTGGAAACATAGGAACACCTGTATTTGCAATGTCTGTTTATACAATTCTGGGCCATTTTGGCAAAGAAGTAGAAGGAACCATTATACAAAACAATAACCTATAAAGAATTAGTACAAGGACTATACAATATGAAGTGGAGAAAATATGATTTGGACATATTAAAATTGATTGGTGCATTATTAAAATATTTTATATGGCAAGCTAGATGTGCCAGGGTATTACAGCAGAAACAAGTGTCTAATGAAGAATTGATGAAAATGATTGAAACAGAATTGGAGAAAATATATTATTATGAATTGAAAACTGTATCTGTACATATAGATAGAAAAGATAGAAACATACATTTCATGAGCAATTAATATAATTCATAGAACCAACAGATGGCAGGATATAGGAAATTATTTACAGTCATACTACTGATTAATTCCTTTGTTCAGTTATATTGGTAAACGGATAGAACATACTGTATATATATTGTTTTTTTTTTTGTTATGACTGTATTGTTGGTATATACCTAATAAAAATTCCCCTACTCTTTTTGAGAAGTGTCATGCGATCTTTAACATCCACCTGAACTGGCAGATGGGACCTTGGTTTAACTTCTCATGTGAAAGACTGCACCTCAGGAGTGCAGCACACCCCCATGCTGTACTACAGTGTCAGTATTGGGAATTAACCCAAGTGCCTGGTGTGGGGATAGAACTCAGAGCCTTCTGATCTTCTGACCTAAGAGGTGAGTGTGCAGCCTGCTGAGCCACTGATACTGATGCACGTAGGACAGAATAATCCTAGGGCTAATTACTGCCTTGGGGGGGAAGACTGCAGGCCAAGGAGCAAAAAAAGGATCTGGGAATTTGGATCACTGACACTCTAAAGGTTAAGTACCAGTGTGAACAAGCGGCTGGTAAAACAACAAGAATGTTGGCATGCACTGAGAGGGGCTTTACAAGTAGGAGGAGGGAGGTGATCATGACACTGTACAAAACACTGGTCAGACTACAGCTGGAATAAGGAGTTCAGTTCTGGAGGCCCCACTTGCAGAGTGACAAGGATAGGCTAGAAAGAGTCCAAAGAAGAACGACCAGAATGGTCCAGGGGATGTGAGGAAGGCCATATGAGGATAGGCTGGAGGAGCAAGGTCTGTATTCACTGGAGATGAGAAGGGAAAGGGGAGACTTGATTGAGACCTTCAAATACATGAAGGGAATAAATAAGGTAAAAGGGGATAGCATCTTTAGACTAAACAAAAACAAAACCAGCAGAGGTCATTCATTCAAGCTGGAAGGAGGCAGATTTTGGGAGGACATAAGGGGGAGTTACTTCTCACAAAGGGTTGTAGGTCCATGAAGCAGGTTGCCGGAATGGGTTATGAAGACAGATACAGTGGAAAACTTTAAGAAAGCATGGGATAACTACATGGGACTTGGTCGGTGAGGTGATAGGGGGACGGGAGGTAGAAAAGGCAGGGGGCTAGCTCTTTCTGGCAGACTGGATGGGACGAATGGTCTTTGTCTGCTGGCAGGATTCTATGATTCTATGACTTTACACTTAATGTTGTATTTCTGATTTATGATATTAGAATTATTTTAGAGTTACCAATGAAAATCTTACAATCAGTATATAAAGTGTAACATAATCCAATTATAATAACTGGGCAGCGTTTTCTCCCACAGGGAAACCCAGTTATAATTTGCCATTATAACCTGAGGGTTATAATGGTGAACACGTGCTGGATTCCCCTTGCTGAGCACATGAACAAAATGTTTCTCTTGTGCACAGCTTGCATCACTTTCTCTCACAACTTCTTTCAGTCAGTGGTCGCAACAAATTTTACCTGTCAGCACCAGTACACCTCAGGCTGTAATTTCACCATGACTAACTTTGGTTCACTTCCCAATCAGGACAAAAAAAAAAAGAGAGAGAGAGACACTTAAAACCACATTTCACTGGACTGCTCTTGAACTTGTGGTAGAGACAGAGAATGAGAGAGAGAGGCAGACAAAGGCAACAAATACAACCAGCAGTAATACCTTAAACTGTAGCACCATCTAGTTGCCATGTGGTTCATTTTTTTTAAATACAAACAATTCATTTCCACAGCCACATTGTGGGGCTGCTGTTTGCATGAGAGAGCAAGAAAATGCTCCCCAGTTATTATATAAAACAATACATGGGTGGTTGTGCAAATATTCAGATTTTATACACACCCTCGGGGTGTGATGCTGCTATAAACCCCTTGAGCTTCGCTCTCGGGGTTTATGAAACATAATTTCCGATGGGTGTGTGTATAAAATACTCATTATACACTCCCACCCATGTATTATTCTATATTTTACAGGGTTCAGACTAGACAGGACACAAATATGCACTACAGCAGTTCTCCTATCCAGAGACTATTATAGTGAAAGCATATATACATAGAACATATGATACATTTTCTTATTTGTATCTAATTTGCCCTATCATCTAGACTTAACAGATGTAATCCTGAATTAAATATTCATACTTACACCTGAGTCAACATGGCTGAGATTTCATGACATTTTCATATTGCTGGGCACCATGTCATAAGGAAGAGATAAAACTTCTTGGCTTATATTCACTAAATTTTGCCTACGTGGCGCAGACAAGATGCTGTCTCATGAGAACCAAGCTTAGTCAGCATTCTATTAGCTATCAATTTCTTAACCCAAAACATGTTTTTGGAATAGGTCATCATGACCTCATATTAGTTATGACTTACAGGACCTAATGTCCAATCCCATCTCTGAGCTATGCAGTTCTACCTAAAGTTAGACATCAAGTGGCTATGCTTAGACAAACAGTCAACAGAAATATGTGAGAAGTAGATAAGAGCAATGATCCCAGTCCATGCCTATCATTGCGTAAACACGACACATTTGCTTAGATTTGAAAAATCCACAGTTAGTACCAAAACCTAAAAATATTTTTATTTCAAACCTTTATTTTTAAATTAACCCCTTAATGTGTAATCTGCCTATAGTGTATGAAAGTGTATTGGTTTGTGATACTAATATACAGTATATGCAGCTATTAATAATGCCTACACTAATATGTATTTATGCTACTAATATGCTCATAGTAATGATATGCTCACACTACATGTGAAACCTAGCTACGCAGTATTTATAGGTATACTATGCTTCTGGATCTAGCGAATAATATGCACATAATGATATGCTCACCAACACTTATCACCACCATAATTTTTAATTCTTATTTGTCTGCTCCTTAATGGCTCAGTTCTGCTGGTTAAGAAGGACAAGGAGGACATAGAAGCTACAAAACAAAAGTAAGAATTAAAAAAAAATGGAAGAAGTACAATACACTCGTAAATTATTGACTTGAAAGACCATTTGAAAGTATTCACATATCTTACCAAGTGAATTAGCAGATAAATAACATAAGCCCTCCTGCAGGGAGCACTCGATAAGGCCCTGCAGACTGATTTGTAAGATGTTTCTTTGAAACTACATTGAAAGGAGCAGAAAAATAAGAATTAAAAAAATATGGTGGTGATAAGTGTATAAATCTTCCCAGAGAATACACATAAACAAACCAGAAAGCACAATCGTTGTATAACATGCTCCGATCGGGAAGCTAACTTCTAGTTTCAACAGATAAGCATGTATACAGAATTCAAAACCCATACTGAAAGGAAAGAGGCAGCTATAAGGTTCAGAAGTTGTTTACTTAGTGGTTTGCAAAGTCTGCACAACCACCATAGGACGTTAGCTTGCATGACACAGTTTAATGGAACAGGGGCAAGCTGTCAGCTCATTTGCAGCATATGAGATGTTTCGAGCTTTATGTGGAAATTTAATATTGTATAAAACAGTGAGATAAATGGCTGTGATGTTTTCTATTGTCCTGCGTTAGTTCAGACAACACAGCTTAATGGAACTGGGGCAAGCTGTCAGCTCATTCACAGCACATAAGATGTTTAGAGCTTTATGTGGAAATTTAATATTGTATAAAACAGTGAGACAAATAGCTGTGTTGTTTTCTACTGTGTGAAAGACTATGGTGCACTCTAAGAGGCAGAATAAAAACTTTTTTAAATCAACATCTTGGGCATGGCAAGCTATTTTTTTTCTGCCCACAACTGCGGAAGTGATGGGCAGACAAAAATAGTGCCTCTGCGGGGGGAAGGGGTTGTGCGGCCTCGGAGGGGCACACTGATGGTAGCCTAGTGGACACTTGCCGCAGCACTGTGGAAGCACATGGCTGATGAATCCAGTCATGTGCTTCCACAGCCCATTTTCTCTCTCTTGGCCCTCCCAAAACATCTGGGTGACTAGGGAGGTGGATCAGGGGAGGGCAGTGGACATGGCCTATCTGGACTTCAGCAAGGCCTTTGACACTGTGCCACATAGAAGACTATTACACAAACTGGGGAATATGGGTGTGGGCAGAACAGTAGTGTGGTGGGTAGGTAACTGGCTGGGCGGCAGGACACAGAGGGTGGTGATAAATGGCCGTCACTCCACAGAGGGAAGAGTGACCAGTGGGGTACCACAGGGATCAGTGCTGGGACCGGTCCTATTCAACATCTTCATCAGTGATATTGCGCAGGACCTAGAAGGCAGAATTTCACTGTTCACTGATGACACAAAGCTCTGTAACAGAGTAGACACACCAGAGGGTGTAGACAGAATGAGAAGGAACCTGCAGAAACTTGAAGAATGGTCAGGGGTTAGGCAGTTGAAATTCAGTGCAAAGAAGTGCAAGATAATGCATATGGGGCACAAAAACCCTGGCACAATATATCAGTTGGGGGGTGAGGATATAGCATGCACCAAGCAGGAAAGGAATCTTGGGGTTATCATCTCTGATGACCTCAAGGTAGGGAAACAGTATGACAAGGCAGCAGGTAAAGCAAATAGGATGCTGGGATGCATAGGCAGGGGCATCACCAGCAGGAAAAGGGAGGTCATAATTCCACTATACAAGACAATAGTGAGGCCCCACCTGGAGTACAGTGTACAGTTCTGGAGCCCTTACCTATGTAAGGACATAGACAGGGTAGAAAAGGTTCAGAGGAGGGCAACAAAGATGGTACATGGATTGCATCACAAGTCCTATGAGGACAGGTTGAAGGAACTGAATATGTACTCCCTGGAGGAGAGGAGGGAGAGAGGGGATATGATAGAGACATACAAGTATCTTACAGGGAGGAACAGGGTGCAGGAATACACTATTTTTAAGCGAAAAAGATGTTTCAGGACTAGAGGGCATGGGATGTAGTTGGAGGGAGGACGATTCAGAGGAAACGTGAGGAAGAATTTCTTCACAGAACAGGTGGTGGACAAGTGGAACACCCTGCCAGAGGAAGTGGTGGGGGCTGAAACAATCATGGGATTTAAGAATGCATGGGATAGACATAAAGGAATTCTGAAGGTCAGGGGTAAGGGGCAACAGACTTCTAGGAAAACATAAACTGAACTTACAAGCTCAAATGGGCAGACTGGGTGGGCCACAGGCCCTTATCTGCCAACACTGTCTATGTATCTATGTATCTGCAGGGCTCCGCTCATGCAGCCATAAAAATGCCATAACTAGCTGATCCTCCATACATAGCTTTTCAAGACACTATGGGTAAGACATTCTAAACTTAACTGATAAAGCATTCGGCAGAAAAGTGTTACAGGCAGCAATTAGATCCTAGTGTTTCCTCCCTCTTTAAAATATATGAGAGAGCACTGCTACTTTTGTCCCATTCTGCCAGGACTCCAGAATGCTGTAAAGGGTGTCATATATAAGAAAGCAATAAGACACAATGGTGTGTTGGTTGTACAGCCAAAATCATATGGCCAGGGACATAGTCAGGTTAGAGGCTATAGTCTGAGCAATGTCAGCCCCAGTAGTGTGGCTGAGGCAGTGCAAAAAATTCCCCGAAGTGCCTTATAGCAATTATAAAATGGGCATCCTGGCAAACCCCCAAAAGAAAAGTCTTAAAACATATTTAAAAAAATAATAATTTCACTGCATGAAACATGAATGTGAAACGTGGCCAGTGTTTGCCACTAGGAGACACTGGTCGAGCTATCATGGATTTCCATGCTGCTTATTGTTTTCCCCTTTCCCCCACTAGTTAATTTGTTTTTGTTGTTTTCTGTTGCTTATTTTAGTAACGTTACTTAAGGAGCTGGGATTTTTCTTTTTTACTCATAATCTATTTATCTCCTCAGCTGCCCCTGCTGTCTTACCTTCCCACAGTCGTCTTCAGCCACAGGACTGTGGGGGCTGCCCAGTCACTGATGTGGTCCTGCAAGGGATCACTTGTCATTCTGCATCTATTACACTGGGTTATTACACTGGGTGTAGGATGGAAGACAGTCAAATGACCAATTATAACCTTCCACCCACTTAGCGGGTCCGGGTATTTCCCTTATCCATCGTCCACCTATCTAGATGATTTTTAAATATTGATGAACTCAGACTTTCCACAAGACCCACAGGTAACCAATTCCACATTCTAGCTGTTCTGGTTGTAAAGAAATTAAACCTTGCACTTTTTTGTGTTTTGTTTTTTTCTATTACAATTTATAATTTATGTCCCCTCAATCCATCAAGCCTTTCTTGAATATTTATACCTAGCTGTAGTCTTAGTTCGTTGTCATGTATGAAATTGTACATGGCCAATAAATCCCCTCTAATTCTTCTTTGTTCCAAACTAAAAAGCCCCAACCTATTTTGTCTATCTTCATACTTTAGATCTTTAAAGCCCCCAACCATCTTGGTTACCCAGCACTGCACTCTCTCCAACCTCTCCACTTCCCCTCTCAAGCATGGACTCCATAATGGTATTCCATAATCCAGATGTGGCCTGATGCAGGATCTATAAAGTGGCATTAGACATGAAGCTGAACGATTTACAAAAGTTTTTTTTTTATATTTCTAATCATATAATTAGTTTTCTGGATAATTTTTGTGTTATGTTCAACAAAATTCATACCCTGATCTATGTATATCCCAAAATCCTTTTCTATGGATTTTTTAATCAGTGTTTTATTATTTATCAGATAATCTGGAGTTGTTTTCTGCCGATTTTCACCCTGAGCCCACAGGACATACAATGGACATAATACGTGGGCTCCCCATCAGTAGAGATGTCCACTGCACCCTGAATGTGGGATCCCTTCCCTATCCTTGTGACTTGTTTGTGCTGCCACCCACCTACCGCTGGGTGCCAGTCAGACAGTAAGCCACAGCAATCCCACTCCCTGATGGAGGGGAGGAGAGCAGTCTTACAGACCCTCAATCCTCCCTCCCACGGCCAGACCCCTAGAGAATTGTGTCTGTTTCTGAACCCTGGTCACTGGTGTGGCAGGAGGTGAGGTGCACAATGCCTCAGCCCTCTACACCACTGGGCCAGCTGCTGGGATTTTTTTTTATGTTGACTAATTGGCCAATTGAGCTGGGAGTGCGAGCATAATTATGGAGGCAGTACTTGAAATGAAAACACAGCCATAGTCGTTCAGTCTAATGATGGCAGGCAGGATGAACAGATGCTGGATTTGCATTCTGTGAATGTTCCACTTTTTACAGAGTACACACTGCACATGACCACATGTTTGGCAAGCCACATGACCTGTAGCAGCTAATCAGTGATGCTGTAGATCAGAAAAGTCTTTCACTAATCACATCTCAATGCCATTTCCAACTCTGTCACTCAAAAGGTAAGGAACTAGCTAATGAGGGAGCTCTTTTTATGTGTAAAAGAGTGACTCTGGGTCAGATAACTTTAGAAATTATGAGAATCATTCTAAAAATGTCAGTTTTGGTATACACTCTCTTCAACTGTTGTTTCCCCCTCTCCAGTTCTATATGGTCTTGTATCAGTTTGTACTTCAAATTGCTACCAGAAGATTGGTTTATTGTTTTCCTGACTGGATTTCAAGATGACAGAACAATGGTCTAGATTAGGGGTATTTACTGCTGGTGGTGTCACAGTGGTGATGACATACCTCTAGTCGGTTTGTACCATCCCATACAGGGCTGACCCTGTCACCCAGTGCTCCACGGAACCACTGTAGAGTTGCAGTGCATGATGCCAAGGGGCAGTAAGAGTGTTCCACCACCAGGGGACCACCAAGTACATCTGCATACACCTAGCACAAGAGCACTGCATACAAAATGGACTAGCTGGGGAACAAGCAGGCCAAAAGTAAGTCAGGAAAATATCTGACTTAGTTGCCCACTAGCTCTGTCTGACGCAGAAACATGTCCAATAACTGTGTGCCATACAGCTGGAATACAACATCGTACAACATAAGACTACCAGCATGTCTGGTACAGAAATGGGTATAAAAAGTGGTAACATCTAGGAATGAAATTGCACACAACAGCATGAAAAAAGGATTACATATAGATAAAGGGTATATCCTCATTCCAATTGCAATGAAAGATCTTCCTGGATAGCCCTTTCTTCAGTCCTCCAAAGTATAAGTGTCATACAACAGTGACTCCAAGCAAACAAAATTAATCGGCCACACTCAACACAATAATCTAATTGTTCTTCCTTTTCTCCATTAACAATTTACACTTATTCCTGGCCCAACATTTTATCTATCTATCTATCTATCTATCTATCTATCTATCTATCTATCTATCTATCTATCTATCTATCTATCTATCTATCTCTCTGTCTGTCTGTCTGTCTATCTACAGGCATATCTATCTGTCTGTCTGTCTATCTACAGGCGTATCTATCTGTCTGTCTGTCTGTCTATCTACAGGCGTATCTATCTATCTATCTCTCTATCTATCTCTCTCTGTCTGTCTGTCTATCTACAGGCGTATCTATCTGTCTGTCTGTCTGTCTATCTACAGGCGTATCTATCTATCTATCTATCTATCTATCTATCTATCTATCTATCTATCTACAGGAGTATCTATCTATCTATCTATGTTTCATCTATTAAGCTTGAAACACAAACCGTACAAAGTAAGGAAATGAAACATTAGGGTTTAAAGTCTCTGGAACCCTGACAAGCTCATTGTGTGGGGTTTCTTAGAATTTGAACAATCATGTAATGCTAGGATGGGGTTACACTAATATTGGCTCTTGGTTTTGTCATACAATATATTTTTTTAAAATAACTACTTAATTTGATTTTCAAGCACAGATGCACCAAAACGTGGTACACAAATGCAGAAAAATTATAACAATACACATCCCAACTAGGTGGGGCACAATTTTATTTCAATTCTAGTTCATGCAGCATGTATGGGTTTACTTATAAATGCAGTACAATACACTGTAACCACTTTGATTGAGCAATGGCACATGGGGAAACTATTCTGGAGGACCACTTTTTCCTTTTCAATTCAATGCTAATCAATAATGCATACAGTTTTTCCCAATGTTTTAAAAGGATTCCAGAGCATTTTTTCCCACTAGAGATCTTTTTTCTTCCTTTAATGTGAGTAGGATTTCTTAGTGCCATTCCTTGAAAGATTTCCTGATACAAGCTGTTCCCAGTGTTCAGATGTCAGAAGAACCTTCCCTCCTCTAGTAAAGTTAGAATGCTGAAAAAGGGGTGGCCTAGAATCTTTACATGGGTCTAAGCTTAGGATCCTATAAAGATGGTGCTGTACCCTTATTGGAGTGTCAGTTGGTGTGTTCTGTAATGAAAGGAGAAGCCATTTTGCAGGAATGTGAATCAGTGCTTCCAGTCAGAGACCATCTTATCCACATAGATTTTTTCAGTGAGAAACCATTGTGGGCTATACTCTGTTGGGCTTTCATCTGGAGTTACTGCAACCCATTTTAAATACTTGGGGATCAATTTTCAAATGGCAAACTATGACGCAAGGTGCCTGCACCAAAGGTGTATGATGCAAGCGGCACCTTGCATCATATTTTGCGGCATTCCCACTTTTCAAACACCGGCTGCGGCAACATCAGGATGACATACAGCAGAGCCCCTCTGCACCACCCTTGTAACAAAAGCCCCTGTGCACCAGGTCTCAAGGGTGAATGCACCATGGTGGGGCTGCATCATCCCCTTATTTGGGATTCTATAAGCCCCACTATGGCTGCAACAGGGGGCTCTGGTTAGGCCATCCCGGAGGTGGTCTAAGGGCCCTGCACCACTGCTGGGCAGAGCAGTGACTGGGGGGTTGCCAGAAGGGCATCAGGGGCATAAGGAACACAGGGGTGCCCTAGGAGCAACAGGGGCATGGTCGCAATGTGCTGGGGGTTGAGGTGGCACCCTGTGTGGGTGCCCTATGATATTAGCCACAGCCAATCAGCACAGGTAAAGGGGGGCAGGCAGACAGGGACCAAGCCCCATCCCTCAGAGAGATACAGCCTTAGCACCTGCCCCATAGGTACCATTGACCCCAGTACCATTGGCGGGCAGCAGTGGCTGCAGGTTACGGGGTGCAAGTAGTGGCTGGAAACAGTCCCTGGGCTCAGTGGCAGTTCCCTGGTACCTGCTCCCCCAAAATGGAGGCAGGCTGCTGTCCACTGACGGTGCTAGAGTCAGTGGCACCTATGGGGCAGGTGCCACAGCTGTATCCTTTTGTGGGCAGGGTCCCAGTCCCTGCCTGACAGCCCCTTTTCCTGGGCCAATCAGCTGTGTCTCATAGTGCAGGGCACCCCCCACAGGGCACCACCTCAACCCCTTGCACAATCTTGCCATGCCGCTGTCACCCCTGTGCTTCTTATGCCCCCAGTCCCCTTCTGGCAGATGTATTTACCCTGACCCCCACCTTCACAGCCCCCTGAGTGTTCTGCAGTGTGGAGATGGTGGACAGAGCCTTCTGCCAAACTCCGAAGGTGTGACACTACTCCAGCGCAACCCCACAGATGTGGCAAATCTCATGTTTTGGGTGAAGGGACCCTCATTCTTTTTAAATACAATGCAGGGTTCCTGACATACCCCAAGATTGCTGCAGCCCTAGATCACCATAAATTGCAGCGATCGAAGGGCTCTTTGAAAATCAATCCCTTGGTCCTATTCAGTGCCAAATAATAGTTCCCAAAGTCTGGTAGTCTGAGATACAGTATTCTTTTTTTTTATTATTAGACCTGTTTCTCTGCCTAAGCAGACCCGACAGTGGCTATGACCCCTCCCTTGGAGAGCTATGTGCTCCAGCTCCTCTGACTGCTCCTGCTCACCCCCCCTCCAAAAATCACCCCACAGCAGGGCCTGGGTGAGGAGTGCCAGCTCCCCTCCCCAGGAAACAGAAATCCAGAATTGGGGGCCTCCACACAGGAGCAATCGGGACCATCACAAGTCTGCCAGGTCCCAGTTTTTCCTCTACTTTTCCTCCTGCACCCTATGCCCATGCAATAGGTGGGGCAGCTGTCTCCACCTCTGCAGAGACAGCCAATCACCCTGGATGTGGGCCGACTCCTTGTGCTTGCATCTGCATTGACACCCAGCTGCCACTAGGTGTCAGTCGACACCACACAGCACTTACCCCCCTTCCCGAGGAAGGAGAGCAGTACTCTGGGTGCTCAATTCTTACCTCCCCTGGCCAACCCCCAAATGACCCGAGTCCATTCCCGAACCCGGGTTGTCAACGTGACGCAAGGTGTAACGTCCAGCACCTCAAACCTCAGTGCCACTGGGCTGGTTGAGATACAGTTTTCTTTTATGTTAGAAGTGGTGAGCTTACTAAACACCCTTCAAGGTATTGTCCCTTCCCACAAAAATTAGGATATAAGGCTATGAAATTTTTAGAACCACACTCTAGGGAGAAGTGACCCTATCATCCCTGATGTGTATACACATCTCAGCAACACATTTATTTTCACAGTATTAATTTTACCCCACAGGAATATGTGAAGTTTGCTATACCATTCCAAATCTATTTGAATTTTAGATATCAATGTATTATAAGTTCTTGTTTTTCATATTAAAGTGCAAGTGCGTAGTAACGATGCATATTTTAAAGACTGAAAGTTTGGAGTCTGAATATGTCTCAATAATAATTTGGTTTGCTGTTATTTGTTGCTTACTTATCTTTTCATAATGTTATTTCTATTTTGCCAATTACTAGTAAAAACAGTCTGTCTGGCACTGTGCTGGCCCTACACACAGTCAGACACCAACCACCTTAATGCCAGGATGAGCAGGGCCCTTCAGGCCCTGATCCAACCCAACAGTCTGCCTGGCTGCATGCAGACACACACTAACCACCATTTTGCTAGAATGTGCAGCACCTTTTAGGTCCTGCACCAGCACAATGGTGTGTCTGACTGTCAGTGGCTCCACACAGGGCCCTGAGGACACTACATAAAACAAACTAACCTACACAACCAAACCAAAACAAACATATCTAACTGAGCCACTTAAAAATTACCAGAATCCCTTTCAGAAGCACTCTTGAAACCTTATGATGTTTTTGGACTTCTGTTTTTTACCTACCTCAGTTGGAGTTTATTTCAATAGATGGACAGTCAGCTGAGGTGAAAGATATAAGTTGCAGATGACTAGGAAGGCTTTTTCCTGGTATGCACCCCTTCTCTTGAATGAATATATACACCTTACTAAGGGAGTACACAATTTAATGCACTTTAGGAAAGGGCTTCTTACATATCTGAAAATGTGATTGTGTGCAGTTGTATGTAAAATTGTTGTATTGTGTATCTGTAAATTGTTGTTTTGTCTGTTTGTATTTTTATCTATATGGCTGTAAGTTTTGTAAGTTTTGTTATTGTTTATATCTCAGACATGGCTGAAAAAGGGCAGTGCCCAGGCCACTAACTGGATAAAAAAAAAAAGAAGGGCTGTGTTCGTCACTTGCTGAGGGACCAGAAAAATAGTTTCTGGAGGGTGAGTATAGAGGATTGTGGGTGCTGGAGTGGGGGAGGGTGGGGGGTTACAACTACTAGTAGGAGTTAGAGAGTGAGGTGTGGTGGCAGCAGTGACAATACTGGTTGCAAGGATGGGCTCCCAACTGCTGGTAAACTAGTGTAAAAGCACCTGTGGGGGAGGAGGGAGGAACAGAGTGATGCACAAGTACCGATGTATGAATGGTCTCCCAACTGTTAGTCATGTGAATCAAGTAACGGTAGCCTCATAGTTTGCTTCTGAGCCATGATACTGTCAATTCATGTGTAGAGATGTACAAGGTTGCTGAAATTTGCTTCACAAAAAAATCCATGAATTTCGGCAAAGTCACTGAGCTGGGTGCTGCAGTTCATGTTGTTATTCACCAGGAGGATTGGCCAAATTCACATGGTGAATGACTAATTTGCAGGTGAATTCCAAGGTGAATTGGGTGTAAAAATAGGTTACCCCCCTCCAGCAACCCCGCTGGCACCCTCCTTCCCCTGCCCAAGCAAACATCAAGCTCCTGCAGCTATAAGTTCCTCCTGTAACAAAAGGTGATCCCTTAACCCCACCCGCACATCAAATACACTCCCCCACCTGCATCCTACTATTTTTAATACTTAAACCCAGTCCCCCGCCCAACACCGCTCTAGTTCACTTCACCCTCCCCTACCATAGCACCAAAAATAACCTGCAAATAAAGGAACAGTCCCCTGGTGCAGAGTGTCTGCTCTGTTCAGTGCTGACTCCCATCTCATAATGGCTGTGATGAATGAATGATGACATCTTAGCTCCTAGCAAAACCTGATCAGTTGAAAATTCAACTGATCAGGTATCACAAAGAGCAAAGGCATCACCATTCATTCATTAGTGCCATTACAAGATGGAAGGTGGCACTGAACAGAGCAGATGCTTTGCACTGTGGAACAGTTTCTTTATTTGCAGGTTGTATTTTATGGGTGCTGGTGGGGAAGGAGGGTGGAAGAAACCAGAGGAGGGTTTGGTGGAGGACTTCGAGTAAGTATTAAACACAGTGGGACTTTCTTGGGTGGAGGTGGGGGGAATGTATCTGGCATGTGGATGGGGCAAGGGATTACCTTTTGTTATATCTGCAGCATGGCAGCAACATGATGTTCACAGGGTCAGGGGGAGGATGGGGAGTGCGGTGGTGGGAGTGGGGTTATTTTATTCATTTATATGTTCTTGCATGGGGACAAGGTTGTTTTCACATCACAGTGGGTGGCAGGAGGTTTTTTAAGTTTAAAAAAAATCCACCAGGAAAGTTGGCAGCTCAGCTGCAGAATTCACAATTTTTTTGGTGAATGCCAAAAATCGTGGATTTGCACCAACTTCGCTGGAAATTAAAAATTCACAGCATCTCTGTTCATGAGCATCTGACTGCCCTGCATATGTCAGTGAATTACTCTTATTTGGAAAAGTTAATCATTTTGACATTTTTGTCCATTTCTAGCAAAAAAAGCACTTAACCAAATGTCACCAAAATTGGCCAATCAAGTGATCCTGCACCAGAAAACATGCTTTTGAAAGTTGTGTGAAATCTGTCAAAGTATAGTCAAGATAGAAAGGGCTGGACATCATAATTTAACATTAAAGTGCCAACCTTACCTTAACAAGTGGCTCTGACATGTCACTATAGTAATGGGGCCATCTGTTTTACACTCCTGTAAGGAAGCACACGAGTGTTCAGCAGACATGGGGAAGGACCTGCTTGTGTTTACTCATAGAGCAGAATATTCAAAAAACAAGCTAACTAATGTGCAAAGGGCTGTATGATGATACAAATTTCCATATAGCACAAAAGTAGTTATAGTGAAAACCCCATGGAAACCTGCTATGCAATGCAGTCTCCAATATCCCCATCTGCCAGCACACAAAAATCACTGTCCTAACCTGGTTCTGAGTTAAAATAGGTGTTCTTGTGTACTGTGCTGTGTACTGCGCTAACCTACCCCCCAGAGGGCAGTCAGCGAGGCACAAACACCTAAGCACACTCTACTGAAGCTGCGATATTCAGATAACCCATTCTAATGACCCTGCTCTAAATGAAAGTCATACAGAGCTGCTTACCATAGAAATATGTCCACATGATTGCTCATTACCTCTGTTGTCTCTGCCATGCTGCTGGCATCATCTATCACTGCTGATGCTGCAATTGCTCCAGCGAGGACTAAATTGCTCTCTGACTCTAGTGGATCCCTCTCCCTCACCTGGTCCCTGTGTTACCATTAAACCCTCCCTGGTACTCTAGTGGCCCCTACCCTCACATGATCCCAGTGCCCATTATTTAAATAAATATATTTTCTGTCTTTCAAAGTGTAACTTTTATGTCACCAGTCAAAAAAAATTAACAGTTCTTCTGTCTTTGTCATTGTGGTAAAGTTAAGATTTGCAAAGATGGTTCTCATTCCCTGTGTGTCTGCTGCCTAGGCCTTCCATGCAATGTCAAGGCCTGCAACATTTTCCAGGGCATCAACCAGGCCATGAGGAGATGCTTTCTGAATGCTTTAAAAGCCTTCCTTAAGAATATGGAGTCAGGGGTGTGGCCAAGAGGCAACATGACAGATAGTCTGTAGCCGAGTTCCCACAAGCACTGAACATCAACAGCTTATTAGCAATGTAAGTGCCTTGATTTAAAAAGCAACTTAGCTAAATCCAGCTCATCACATCTAATGGCAATGGGCAATCTGCAGAAAAGGCAATTGAAGATTCCTTTCGAGCTGTCAGGACCACCTCTGGAACAACCTGCCTACCCTGAGTTTTGGACCAGATCTCAGGCTTTGGCTATGACAGAAGTAAGTGGTATGACCGAATTAGAAAAGACTCTGGTAGGCCACCCTGCCATGCTCACCAACATGCAAGCTGAGATGAAAGTAAGTTTTACAAATATCATCACTCAGATCTTCTGTAACTAGGAAATAGTCTTGGTCCTGTCTGAAACTGCTGCATCATACATCACCCACTTGGAGGAAGTGGAGAAGTATATGAAAGAACTGTAAGAGATTGTCAACAACCTCAGCAGAGAGAGAAAATCCCAGAAAGCTGCATTGGAGGAGTGGAGGGCCCATTCGGATGATCAGGAAAATTGAGTAATGTGATCTAATCTCATTAGGCTGCTAGAGGGGCTAGAAGGTAAAAACGCTGAAAAAGAGCTACATCGCTGGCTGGTGACTTGTGTAAAGATGGGACAGGAGGGATTACAGTTTGAGGTTGAATGAGCTCTTCATACTGGCCCTAAATCTGATGCAGGTGAGAGATACTGGCACTGCCTCATCCAATATCTGTGCTACACTAATAAGCAAAGGGTCCTAAAAAAGGTTAAGGCACATAGCCCCATCCACATGGAGGATGGGTGAGTCTCGGTCTTCCAGGACATTAGCAAAGAACTGTAGTACCAGTGCCAACAGTTTAAAGGGGTGAAGTTCAAGATGAATTACAGGGGCTGAGACTTTGCCTATCTCTACCCCTCCAGACTGCATATCAGCAAACTGGGTAGACCAGTCAAACACATCACTGACCTCACTGAAGTGAAGTGCTTTGTGGAGGAGGAAGATGCAGTGCAGGAGGGAATATACCAGGCTAGAGCAACTCCGCCAGCCCAGTGGTGATCCAGTAAAAATCTCTTATTGCAGAGCACAGCTGAACGCCATGCTTCTCAGTCTCCCACTTGGTTACCAGACTGAAGTCCCTCCACACATACTCCTGCTCATATTCAAGTATACTAGACAAAAAAGGGGAGAACACACTTGTCTCCCTAAAGTGCTGCTGCATAAATTGAGCAACCAATGCTAAATAAAAAGCAGTGCACACAACACATTCACAAAAGTAATTAAGGATGAATTTATTAGTGCTGAAGTAACATGAGATAACAGCCCATAGACAGATCACCACCCAAAGTGGCTTCCTTGGGAGGGGGTTCTTTAGTCACACTCAAGTGTACCTATCCCTGGATGTATATGCGAACCCCCAGTTTCAGCCTTACACCATCCTCAGTGGTCAATCAGACTCTGATTAGCAGCAAGACCTCTGATCCACACTGTGGCAGCTACATCGATTGACCTTAAAGCAACACTCGAGCTGTGGGGTGCTGAGCACTGGGAGTCTGGGGGGGGGACTTGGAGACTCTGTTGTACTGCTGCTGGCTACTGGACCTTTGACTATTACCCTGACATCATTAACTACCCAGTACAGCCCAGTGTTTCCTATAGCTGTAGCTCCCTTGATGTGAAATAGCCTTTTTGGCAAGTTTAGTGGAAGGACAAAGTCTGAGAGCTAGCTCTGGTTGTGGTGAAAGTGACAAAGCTGTAGGAGAATTGCACTGGTTGTGCTGACTGTTTAGTGCCCCTAACTTACCCTGTAAGAAGTGGTGCTTTCCTGACATGGAGCATGAGGAGGTCTTTTTTTTCAGTAGGTCATTTTAATTAAATTCATCAACAGCAAGTAACGAGTCAACAAAACAATAATGCACCAAACAAAAACACAGAACACAGTAAGGCTACAACCATAATTCATCTGGGCTAGTACACAAATTGTAGTGAGAATGAAATAATGTTAGCTACTAGGATTTGAACCCAGGCCCCTAGAATACCCTACCGCTGCTGTATCCACTGAGCTATAGGCTCACATGGTTGGCTTGATTCTTCCTGGACATACTTCCTTTGTCTGGTATTGCAAATCCTGCAACTAGGTACAACTAACATGACCATTAGATGTTTTTGGTGCAGTATTTAGCCACTGCTAAGCAGTTTTAATAACAAAATATACTGAGAAAGAAATAATGGGACCTACTGTATATGAAACTCAGGCACTCAGAATAGTGTCCCAGTGCTTTAAACATTGAGCTATAGGCATCGTGATCATGTGATCAGCTCATTTTACTATGCATACATGTGCAGAAGAAGGTGGCCGGTCATGAACTGAGGAGGGTGGTCTATGTTGGTCACCTTTTCCCATGCGGCTGCAGGTGCACTGCGGGGTCTGCTATGAGGGTCCTGCTTGTCTTCTTCTACAAACAGTGGTGTTACCAGGGTTGGGGGAGGGATATCATAACAGGTGATAATGAAAGTTGACAGTGGCCATGGTGGTGGGTGGGTTATGTCAGCCACCCATCATTGGAGTTATCAGTAAGTTTACATTTTATCAGATTGTGGGTGCTGCTGGGGTGAGTAGGGGGGATTTGGGTGCTAACTGAGAGTTAGGGGATGGGAGCTTCTATATCAAAACAATCTGGGTTAGGGAGGAAGACGGGAGCTGTTACTTTTTTTAGGCAGTATTTCCAGACGAATAGTGCTACTATTCATTATTCAGGATCTGAATAATGAATAGTGTATTATTCATGGTATTCTGCAAATAATATTCAATTGAGTGCACACCCCTAATCTACAGAAGACTAGAATCTGAACTACAGCTTATAAACAAAAGCATATGTATTTATTTATCTATTCTGGGGATTTGATTTGTAACCCCTTAAATCCCTAGAGTGTTATGTTAGTAACTGAAGGTCCTGAAGGTGTTCAGTGGTAAAGATGACAGAAGACAGAGAAACGGTTGAGCTATCCACTCGTGTCCATAAAGAGAGGAGGGAGTAGGAATATGATTATGTTGTGGAGTCCTACTGATCTCCAAACCCTAATCTTGGGTACACTTACCCCTTACTGTGGCAGTGTGGGCAGTTCAGAAAAGGCTTCCAGACTTCGAAGTAGGCTGCCAGAGTCCCAGCACTGGCATGAGACAGCTGTTTAAAAGCTGCTAACTGCACAACTACAGTTAGCCATTCTGGTGCACTAGGCACAGTGGGAGAGGGACAGTTGATAAGCAGAATCTGGTTCCCCACCACACTGACAGCCACCAACCAATGCAGCTCTGGTTAATGTCTGGGAAGTTCTGTTGAAGAGATTTCCAGTAGGAAAAGTGAGGTGCCCATTTCAAACTGAGGACCAATAATCAAGCCACAGATCCATTTAATGGAACTCCAGAACTCCTGCATGCTTTGGCATTGCCACATGATGTTTGTCAAGTATGCATCTTGATGTGACCATCACCATCATTTGCTGTCTGGCATGAGCCCTAAATGCTTGAGCACTGTAGGGGTTCTGTACCATCTTAGAAGCATTTTGTTTTGGATTATGGGACTGCACCCATCTAAGCATGCTCTGTGCACCTGGAAGATGTGTTTGACCATTCTTTGTTAGAAATCTGTGTGCCAAGATCAGTCTCCAAGGCTTTCTTGCTGGGCAGCAATGGGTCAGGTTGCCCATCCTGAAGTTGGAGGTAGCTAAAGCTCATCTTGACTCAGGTGAATTTCTGAATAGCAATCATAAAGGTTGATGCCTTTTGGTTTGAGGGACTGAGTGCCACTGGAAGAGTAGGGGTTAGCATACTTTGGAGCTGTAGGTATTTCCAAAAATAATGTTTGGGTAAATCAAAATTTAGTTGGAGGGTTGTAAAGGACTCTACATGCCTCCCATCTATGGTTAGCATGTTCTGCACCTGTTGGAGCCCCCTGGTTTCCCATGTCGCTCAGTGTGAAGGAAGGCCCCTATGTGAAAGTTCTTATTGCCCCACAGAAGGGCCTCTGATGGAGGAATGGGATCTGTTGTCAAGTGCTTATGTAACTTGTACCATGCCATTCTGGAAGCCATTACTGTGAGGTGTTCCTTACTCATGGGAGGTTTATGTGTTGTATAATAATGTAGCCACAAAAGGGGGGGGGAGCTGTGCAATGTCTCATTTAATAGTGAGCCATTGTGGGGAAGCAGAAGTGGATGGTTTAATTTTATTTTCAAGTTTATTGATTGACCATAATAAAGGGCAATTACAAAATGACATAATAAATATATAGAAATTTTTTAAAAAGTCACAGACACACGTCATTCAAATCACTTCCATTATAGAAATTATATGAAATGTTTGCATGCTGCATACATAAAACTACCATGTGACATGTGTGCTGCAAGCATGATTTTCATGTTAAGCTGGAACCGACTGCATGAATGTGGTAAGCGTGCAGCAAGCAACTGCTGCAAGCATGCTTTTTATGTTAAATTGGAACGAACAGACTGCATGCTTGTGACATGCATGCAAAAAGCAAGAGATCACTGATAACTGCACACATAAAAGTTATGTGACTTGCTCAGGATCACACAGCATACAAGTGTGGGTTGATAGAATTCAAACCCAGGTCTTCAGATCTCCAGGTTTGCAATTCAGTGCCCTTAACCATTAGGCCACACTGCCTGCATACATATTGCTCCCTTGTACTTCAATATAAATCTGCAGACACCTGCACTCATATGGCATGCTTACATTCAATGATATACGTTTAGTTTTTTCCCCCTCATCTCAGCTGCACAGATGAACTGTGGCACACATGCTATCAGAAACACATGTGGTTCTTCCCATCCCCCATACACACACTTACCCACAGAACTACTTAATCACTTCTGTCTGGCCTGTACTCCTACTATTTTCTCTCCATAGTTTTGAATACTTCCACGTAAACAGACTTTAAGGGGCAAACACAAAAGTAGCAATAACTTGGCACCCCCCACCCATATAGCCATTCCCCCCCACATAGACACACACACTGTAGCGGGTGTGGCCACACTGCTACAGACAACCCACCAACTATAGGTGCAAGCTGAGAGTCTCTTACCTGAGTACTAGAGAACCAGAGGCAGGAGTCTTTAAGAGATGATGTCCATGGGACAGAGTGCTGGGGTGTGCCCCTTTGAAATGAATGGGGTTATTTTTTTATTACTATTTTATACATTATGATGGAAAATTGGAGATTAATGAAGGCCACTGTTCTGCTAACAAGGCCCTTGTTAGTCGAGCGGTGGCATTTATTAATCTCCAATTCACCATCGTAATGTATAAAATAGTGATACAAAAATACCCCATTCATTTCAATGAGGAGCACCCCTGCACTTCTCCCTTGCCCTATGTTACAATGTGCCTGAGCATGGGAATGTGGAGATCAGCTACCCTGGAGGGGTGCATAAACCTGACTATAGTATGACTCCAATTTTCTGTGGATACCATACCACTCAATAGTTCCTGATTGTAAGGGACAACCCTCATTTTATACCTAAAACTGCTCTGCCCCTTATCCATACCTCATGGAAAACATGCTGCTCACACAGAGGATGTCCTGTAAATTTAGACTTTATGGCAGGTGTGCCATTTCAGATTTTAACTAGTGGGGGGACAACCAGTGGAGGCCAGGTGCCAGTTAGCCCCTAAAGTAGAAGGCAAGCTCTGGAACATCTGTAACATCTCTGCTCTCTCATGCTGTATAAAATCACCCTGTGTTGTAGCAATCTGATCAGGGAAATGTGCTCTATCATTCATTATTGGTAGCTGATGACAGTTCCCAGTGATTTGGCAGGATGCAGAAGGGTCTTTGTCAGAGGATAGATAGAGTAAGAGCATTAACAGTCATCTTGTAGTCTGTCAAGCCACATCCACAAGGAGGTCTTTAAAATGACACTGATATTGCCTGACTGCATCTGGGGACATAGGTCTTATCTGGCATTTTCAGTAGGAACACCACCTGAACAGTTCACCTCTTTGACTGTGCACTTGATCATGATGGCACTGGGTAGCCATCCCTTAATGAGTGTGCAAGGGGAGGGCAGGCATCACTCTCTGACACTACCAAGCTGAGCATGACATGAAATGTGGCCCAGACCATTATTTTTTTTTTACCACCCCGGTGTCCGCAGGCAGCTATCTCCCCCTGCCTTGTCACCTACTGTAGGTCCATTCACCACTCACCCAGTACCACTGAGCCCCTCATACCTCCATGGATTCTCCCCACCCAGGACATCCAATCCAGTTTTGGGGCTTCCATGGTCTGGTGATAGAGCAGGATGCCAGTTGGCATACAGGGCTTCATGGAGCCTGTGGACATCATCTTTTCCCATTTTCTGTCCCACCCCTTCATGACCATGAGCATGCATGACACATTTCCAAGTTCTTGTGCCTCCCTGACTCCTAGCACTGCCACCTGACCTCCACCAGGAGGCAGCAAGGGAGAAAAACAGCCATCCCTCCCTCCCCAGGAGAGAAGAGCAGTCCATCAGATGTTCAGTCCTCTCCCTCCCTCCCCTGCTGACCCTCAGCAACCTGAGCATGTTCCTGAGCCCGGGTCACTGATGTGGCACGAGGTGTGTTGTCCAGCTCCTCAACCCTCAGCACCACCGAGCTGGCTCGGCTCTGCCTATTATGAAGTGAGTCTCACAGGATGATCATCCTCTTATTACAATTGCTACTGCCCCTGAAACAAGCCCCTTGAGCACCATCTCCTGAGGAATGTGTAGCCCCCCACTGCATCTGTAGATGCAGGTACCAGCAGGAGAGGGATGCTGCTTGCCTTGTGACTACCCTGCCTCCAACCCAGGCTGTGGCTTCAGAGTTCTGATGGTTGTCATCATGTGCCATCGATACTGCAGACATTCAGTCCTCAGTGCACCACCTTTTTCACCTGGGGGGAGCAGGGGGTGAGTTTTGGAATGCGGTCTCTAACCATATAACTAATATGATATAGTTCTAACCATATAACTCTATGATATAGTTCATGTAATTTACCTTTCTGACTACTTTGTACAGTCCTGCTCACTCAGCCTACAGCTTGTCTTCCCGGACCGGGGTAAAGACCATGACTTCCTGACCCACCGTGTACAAGTGAGCTCTGGCTCTGTGGTCATACCACAGATGAAGGAGACCCCCTTCTTGACTTGCTGGAAAAAAAGCAAGCAGGAGTTCTCGGTGGAGGCAGTTAAATTGTCACCTCAGCTGGCCCTGGACAAGATCCAGGAAGTGAGGGAGGTTTTAGCAGACTTTGCCCCACTGTTTAGCACCAAGCCTGGACTAACCCCCTTAGCAACATATGATGTGGAGACAGGGACGCAGACATCCATATGGTGGACAGCATATCGGGTGTCAGAGGCTATCCAAAAGGACATTAGGAGGAAGGTGGAGGAAATGCTGGATTTAGGAGTAATCCAGAAATCCCACAGTCCCGGGCCTCACCCATAGTCCTTGTGCCCAAGCCAGATGGCTCAACTAATTTTTGTGTGGACTATCATGGACTGAATGCAGTCACAAAGTCAGACACTCACCAGATGCCCCGGCTGGATGAACTCCTGGACAAGTTGGGAGGGGTGACCTACCTTACGACTATTGACCTGACAAAGGGGTATTGGCAGTTAGATTTAACTGCCAGAGCTAGGGAGAGGTCAGCCTTCATCACTCCGATAGGCTTATTTGAATTTAAAGTAATGTCTTTCAGAATGAAGAATGCCCGGGCCACTTTCCAAAGGTTGGTTAACCAGGTGTTGAATGGTACTGAGGAGTATGCCGTGGCATACCTGGATGACATTGCCATCTTTAGTGCCAGCTGGGAGGCACACCTACCCACCTTAGGGAAGTGCTGGGCAAGATACAGAGGGCCGAGCTCACTGTCAAAACTGAGAAGTGCCAGGTGGCCATGGATGATGTGGCATACCTCGGGAATGTTGTAGGCCAGGGGCAGCTCCATCCTAACCAAGTAAATTAGAGGTGATCAAGGCATGGGCCAGACCAGAAACGCAAAATAGGTCAGGAGATTTCTAGGGACAGCAGGGTACTATAAGAAATTTGTACCCAATTACAGTGCCCTGGCTGCTCCCCTATCTGACCTGGTAAAGAAAAAGATGCCTAAGAGAATTACCTGGGAACCAGCCTGTGAAAAAGCCTTTACCAGACTGAAGGAGGCAATGTGCAGTGTTCCTGTACTGACAAGTCCTGACTATAGCAGACCCTTTATAGTCCAGATTGATGCCTCAGACGTGGGTATTGTGGCAGTACTGAGTCAGACATCCAGCCAAGGGAAAGATCACCCTGTAGTGTACCTGAGTAAAAAGTTACTTCCCAGGGAGCAGACTTACTCTACTGTGGAAAAAGAGTGTCTTGCCATAGTGTGGGCACTAAAGAAGTTAAAGCCATACTTATATGGGCAGCATTTTGAGGTACAAACGGATCACAACCCCTTGGTCTGGATGACACAAATGGGAAAAACTAATGGTAGACTATTAAGATGGAGTCTTGCTTTGCAAGGGTATGACATGATGATCTTACATAGGGCTGGAACGACCAATTAGAACACAGATGGCTTGTCGCATCTATATAAGGAGTGAACTGACTTGGGAAGCTCATTCCATGCAGGGGGATAGAGCTCCCAAATTCAGTCTAGGTGGGGAGGATTGTGATGCTTGGCCAGCTGGTTATGATTATTGTATGATATTTGTAATATAAAAATATAGTATGTGATTGTCTCACATAAGACAGCCTGTACTTCCATGGGTGATCCCCCCCTCCCAGGTTTCAGTGATGCTACAGGATATGTAAACTGACCAGAAACCATTTAATTAACTGCCCTCCTTCAGAATGTCATTTTATTATCTGTTTTATGACATGCCTAGTCTTTTTGAAGTGCCAACCAAATGTGACTTTGTGACTTCAGAAACAGGACGTCATTAGGCTGATTTCTGTTAGCTTTTTAACACGCTGGTGCCAGTGTGGGATTGCTAAGTTCAAAGGAAACATGTGTAATTAAGGAGTTATATATAGGAAATGTCTTTTTTCTTCTGATGGCACCTTATTTAAAATACCTGCTGAGAGGAAATCATTATTTGTAATTTTATATTCTAAAAGGAGGCGCTAGATGACTCACAGAAGGGGTGTGGAGACATAGAGTTTAAACTGATACTTGTGTCTGAAATGTAGGTCATATCATCTTGGGACACTAGAGAGACACAGCTGTCTGATCTAACTTTAAAATGCACTTCCAGAGGTAATACCTTAGATAGCAAACATCTAAATGTATTGTGGTAGGAGTTTTGCTTTATAATTTTCCCTTGTTCTTTTATGTGATTGGGAGATCTTTGATATATTGTTCTGTGTTTACATTTTTCATATTTTTATCATCTTTTAGTAATGTACATTTTCTTAAGATACTGCCTGGGCGTGTCTTCCAAGTTCTTTTTGCATGTGATGTATATGTGGTTAAGTCTGACAGCTGTTTGATGGGCTTGATGGTGTTACTAAACTGGAAAAAGGTGAGAATATACCTAAGGTCTCTTATAGAGTTAAAAGGGTTCATTTTGGAAGCCTGGCTGGGTGTCTCTGGTGAGAAATTGTACCACAATCCCCGAAGAGGGTACGTATCTGAGCCTGTTCATTGGGTACACTAGCATAAGGTTCATAGTTTGAATCCCCCCAGAACCTGAGACTAAAGGTGATTCAGACCCAAAAGCAGACAGGAGGGTTACCCTGTCTGTTACCTGTTCACACTATTGTGCTCTTAGGTTGGCACTGTGGGAGCAGAGGGCCTGACCAGCTAAGTGTGTTTAAAGAAGTGGTACCTCACATTCCACCAGATGGGAGGCCCTTAAGGCTTAAGTGAGGGGACAGTTTATAGTATCTGCAGCCCATAAAAAGATGTGTGGGGAGCAAGACCTGAGGCAGCTGGAGGGAAAGACTAAGGCCAGGAAAAGGCGCATATGCTCAGTCTGTCCCCATCTCTATTCCAGGTCATGCAGAAATTAAAATAGAGATATAACACCCTGAGTAATTCCCAAGTAGAAAGGGCAATACTTTTTGCCGAAGCATGAAATTACTTTGATAGAGACAGATCAGGGTAATACCTGGCATGGCAACTAAAGCAGAGGGAGGTGGAGAAAGCAGCCTCGCAAGTTGTATCTAAACAGGGATAGATCACATCAGTTATTAAAGAGATTGGGGATACCTTTTGTTCTTTCTATAAAAATCTGTACACTTTAGAGGTGTTCCCCTTCCCAATGCAGATGGAGACAGTCTTCTAGAAAGCTCTGATCTCAGCTATTGAGGAAGAGACCACTTGAAATTAGATCCCTCATCTTGTAAAACAGGAGATATGGCAGGCGATCAGGGGATTGTGGAGGGGGCAAGGCCCCTGGGTCGGAAAGTCTGCCTAGTGATATATTTTTTTTAAAATCTTTGGGACACAGCTAGAGGATCCCCTATATGATATGCTGTCTGAAAGCAAGCAAAGTGATGTACTACCCCCTTCATGGAGTCTACCATAATAACTCTACTCCCTAAACAGTGCAAGGACCCCACCTTATGTACCTCTAACTGCTCAATTTCTTTATCAATGGCTAACTACAAGATCATGGCAGAGGTGATTGCTTCCTAAGTAGAGAACATCTTCACTTCGTGTATACTCTTACATCAAGTGGGGTTCATAAAATGGTGGCAGGGGAAGAATAGTATTCATGAATCCCTGGACATCATATGCAGTTGGTCTGAGAATGCAGTCAGTCATTGGGTGGCAGTCCTTGCCCTTGACAAAGAAAATGCCTTTGACCACATGAAGTGGGGGTAAATGTTTGAGTTATTATGGAGATTTGTACTGGGCCCATGGCTGGTAAGTTGGATACAAACATGTATACCACACTGACGGCTCAGATCTTAATCAACGAGGCACTGACCCCTGATTTTGAACTCAGGTGGGGTATTAGACATGAGTAACTGCTGTTGCCACTCCTGTATGTGCTCACTCATGAGCCTTTGGCAGTTGCTATCCATAGCAACAGTAATATAGTGAGGTAGAGGGGAGGTGGGACTAGGCATAAGGTGTCCCTTTTTGTTGATCTGCTTCTCTATCTGCAGGATCCACCCAAGGGTCTAGTGGTATGGCTCCCTATTGAGTTATAAAATTTAAGTAGACAAAAAGTGAAATTTTGCCAATGGGTAAATGAGATAGAGATTTGATCATCCACAATGCCTTGGGCCTTGTAATGGTCAATAAGACTAAATACCTTGGTGTTGTCATTCCCTAGAAACTAAGAAAATTGGATAATAAGAATTACAACCCCCCTACTAAGCAAATTATCTGATGATGGCAATTGGTGGAGGGTCCTGCCCCTATACCTCTTGGGGAAAATTAGCACAGTTATGATGTCCATCCTCCCCAGCTTTTGGGAAAGGAGATTGGGAAGTGTGGAGATGTAGAGGAACAAAAGTGGGGGAGACATAGCTAAGGAGGAGGAGGAGAAGGTGGGAGTGAAGGGATGGGGTCAGTGGGGAGTGGAAGAAGATGGGCATGGAACAGTGGAGGTGGGGTCAGGGCAAGTGAGTAGGGAGTGCACAGAGGATGTAAAGTACTGGTTAAAGGTGGGGGTGACCTCAAGAAGGTTTGAGACTGGTAGGCCCTCTAATTTGAGGACTGGATTGGTAGATGCGGGGGGGGGGACAGAGTGGATAACTTTCTAGAATTTAAAGGTGACTTAAGATTATTGATGAAGTAGTTTGATTTGACTTCTCTGATAGTCTTTTGACAAGCATTGCAGAGTGGTTTATACTGGAATCAGTCCTCAGGGAAGCCTGAGGCCTTATGCCTGGTGCCATGGAGTCACACACTTTTAAGTAAGTGATTAGGTGTACATTGATGCATGAAAGGTGTGAGCTTCAAAAACATGACCTCCACGGGGATCTTTTGCTTTGGTGGATCTGAATTTAGTGGAAAAGGAGAGGGCTATATCTATGTCTATGTCTATGACACACAAATGGGGGACCTGTAAATTGGTCAAGGATTATCAAGCTTGATGGTCCAATTGAGCAACCTAAATGACCTGCTCCAGATGTACTTAGTGGACTTTTGAGCAATGGGACTTACAGACACAGTACACCATCCAGTGGTCACTGATGATATCAGGGAGGATGCCAGATTCCCCAATGTGGTGAGAATGAGAGATAGGACACAGTCCTTGAGATAGCATGGTTGGAGGAGTTTGATGAGGTAGCAATATGAAGAGGGTGGAATGGTGGGTTAGGTACTTAGGTAAAGCTAGGGTAGTTGTGCACCAATGGAGCTTCTTGTCTACTCTCCCCCCCACACACACACTATACAGTGGTGACCCATCAATCTTCCCATGTGTCCATGAAAACATCTGTTTTTTTCAAACAATCCATGTGTGGTGAATCTATGATATATCGGGGCAGGTTGTTCCATTGGTTAACCACTCTCTAGGTAAAGTAAGATCCTCTTTTGCTAATCTTAAAAGGTTTTCTACAAAGTTTTTTATTATGGTTTCTACTGTTATATGTCATCTTTTTAAATTCAAAGCCCAATTAGGTAAGTACCTTTTTGTTTTTACTCAAGTTATACATCAGAATGATGTCCCCCTTATACATCTCCTTTCAAGACTATGTAACCCCAATTGTTTCAACCTGGCTTTATAATCTAAGTCATCGAGCACATGTACAATTTTAGTAAATCTCATCTGTACCCTTTCCATATGGTGAATATCACCCTTCTGATATGGTGACCAGAACTGGGAACAGTAATCCAAGTGGGGTCTCACCAAAGATCTGTAGAGGGGCAGAATAACATCATTGTGCCTACTGATAAAATGTTTTTTGATACAATGCAGAATTTGTAACACTTTAGCAACTGCAGTGGAACTGTTAGATTTGAATGATAAATTAGATTGAGCTCTCGGTTCCACCCTACCCAAAACTGTTTGTAGCGCAAATGTTATTATTACCCATATGGTGTCCCATGCATACAGTGGTAGTCTAGTTCCTTCATTACGTAAGAGTTTAGTTTAAAGCAGAATCCCTGATTATCAATGTGATTATGCTAAGTAATTATTAAAGTTCTCTGCCATTTCTGTAGGCTTATCAATCAGTTCCAAAATTTTAAAAGTCCAAGGGAAATTCAGTGTTGAATGAAATGTTTCTAGTTGTGGACCTGGTTGTATGGTATGAAACTTTGAAAGTCAATGAGAAGTCCAGCTGCTTTTGGTAAACACCATACACACACCAATGGTTTGTTTATAATTTTCATTTATTAATGGAATGCCCAACGTTTCACCATATACTGGCTTCTTCTGGGGGACAATAAAAAGAATAAATTGGTATAAAAAATCACTCCAATGGAATTTGATTGTCAATAATAATAATAATCTTTATTTAAATTAAGTACCTTAATATCAAGGCACTGTACAGTAAGCTTAAAACAACAATGATAAAATCAGTAAACACAACAATAAAATAATCTTTCGGGATTCCTTCAGTCCATTCCATTAAAGGCCTGATGACATAAAAAAGTTTTCAACACCTGTTTAAATCCCCCACAGTCACGCATTCCCACAGCTGATGGGGTAGAGAATTCCAGAGGGTAGGGGCCACGTACATAAATGCATGGGCCCCAGAAGATTTTAAAGACACCCTCGGAATCTCCAGCAACCCCATATCAGCTGAATGGAGCTGTCACTCAGGGCAGTAAGGGACAAGAAGCTCTTTCAAGTAGTCAGGGCCAAGTATATGTAGGGCTTTATAAGTCAGTAATCCGACTTTAAAGGTGATCCACCACTGGATCGGCAGCCAATGCATTATTGTGTTAACTATTTCTTTAAATATTCCTTTACTATATTTCATAATACTGGAAGTGAAAATGTTAACAACTGATTGCAATAATATCCATGCATCTTACATTCAAATCCATTGTATAGTTATCCAAATCACATGGCTAAGAACGCTAATGGCCCCAAATTCTCCATTGTGCTTGTAGGCTACCTCCTAGTTACTAATGACAGTGAATGCTGATGCTGCCACATAATATCATTCCTAGCCATATTCAACACATATGTTTAACAAAATCATTCTATTTGTTATAATTCCCATTTTATATTAAACATGAGCAGTTTGTGGCCTTGTGACCATGGCAACCGATAATGAAACTATTAAAAGATCCAATACCTTTAATATTGCTAAAAATGTAGCACCATAAGTATCTTCAAATATATATAGCATCACTTGTCAAAGTAATCTGACCTGAAGGTCACAAAATAAACTTCATTATTAGATGTTTCCCACAGTAGGATTCCTGTAAAGCTCATATAGCTACAACAATATGAGTACTCACATTTTACTCAAAATAATTAGATATCTCTGCCTTTAAGGTATGCCAAGGCTGCTGCTTTTGGTTCCAAACCTATAAGCCACAAAATAGCTTTAATCACATATCTGGCAATGTCCCCATTAATGAAGATTTGTTTACTGTTTTAAAGCAGATTTAAAATGTGCTTAAAGCAAAAGCCTGATACCATACACATTTCCTTTATACTGCTGAGCTTGCTTCTAATTATGAAACATCCTAGTATGACAGAACTCTAAATGAAACTTCAGTACTCTGCTTTTGTGATTCAGCTCTTGGAAAATCTAAATATGCATACCTGTATGGTTGTTTGCGAGCGCTTATAAAATCTTGTTTTAAGTTTGTGTTTTCATGACTAGCTCTGAAACAGAACAAAAAGCAAGCCTTATTCAGCTTTCCCACACAGCACCCTACATTTTAGTTTGCTCTTAAGTGGTTTTAAACGTGTGTACCCGCTCACTTGTCTGCTAATCTTTTACAGCATTAAAGTCGAACAACTATATCCACGTACAGTGCTGGAATGTGACCAGGACAAGTTTTAGTACGTTGTTCAACCTAGTATTCTGTGTTTCTTTTAAGTATGAGGCTGAAAAGGTATTTCTTACCAGTGTAATTGGTGCCGCTATGGCTTCCTGATTGCACTGTGGCAGCAAGAGCCGTGCTGCATACTGAGGTCTCTTATACCCACGTGTGAGCTCACTGATGTCATCATCAGTCGATGAGGATGATGTTCCATCATTGCCAAGCAACTAAAGCATGGAAGCCTCTCATACACGAAAGCATGTCAGGACCATGCATTCTCAATTTAACTTGCTACTGCTACTTTTGTTGAAATGAAATAAAATTCCAAGCAGTTCTAATTCAAAAATGTTTATTTGTGTCATCACTCTGTTAGGGAGGCTGGATTGTTGCCGTGTTGCTAAATGTGAGAGAGGTGGGAGAAAAATGTGGTGGGGGGTGAAAAGAGGAAAACAGGGTCATGTTATAAATGGGTTTACACTGTCACCAGCTTCCTCCTCAGTTAAATCCCTCATTAGGTCCCCAACTATTATGATAAGCTGAGGGGGGAGGAAAAAGCAGAATCTCATTATAAATGGGTATACACTTTCACCAGCATATTCTCCAGTTAATTTCATCATTGAGACCCCAACTATTACGGTAGGTTCCTAGCTCATATATCCATCTGGTCTCCCTTGCCTCTAGGAGGTCAAGATACGGTAGTTGCCACCTCTTTCTGGCTCTGAGAATTGTTCAATGCCCCAGAACTTGAGTTGCATCACTGTGTGACCTCTAGCATTAAAATGTCTAGCTACTGATGAATTTTCATCTTTTAAATGTATTTTAAACTTGTGCTCATAAATAATTTTTTTTAGTTCTCTTGACGTTTGTCCAACATAAAGATGGTCACATGGACATTGTAATACATAGATAATTCCTGTTGAGTTGCAATCTATATGTTGCTTAATGGGGTATTCTTTGCCCATATATGGGTGTCTAAATTTGTCTTGCTTTGATGTGTTGCCACATGCTACACATTTGTTACACGGGTGCATCCCATTTTTTTTTGTGGTTAATAAGTTTTATTGATTTGACTTATTAAGACGATGCAAACATTAAAACAGTCGGATACGTTGCAAAGATCTTACAGACTGTTACATATGTCTGTAGAAGCAGAGAAAGGAACATGCTGGCCAAATAGCAACAAACTGAATATACTAGCCAGGTAAGCAGTAGGATAATACTCTGTGCCTGGATGTACAACACCTATCCAGCTGGAGATTAACTTTGGAAGTATTAGCAGTTGGTGTCTTGCATTATAGCTAACTCATATAAACATATCTTACCTGGCCCCATCCTGCTAGTTTCTGCAGTATTTGACAAAGCATCAGAAATTATGAGAGGTCCAGGGCCACTGTCCTCAACTTTACACCTACAAAATACAAGAGATCACACACACAAAGCAAACAGGTCTTCATTGTCAGAGAAGATACTATCCTTTATTGATATTATACCATGTCATCCGTAGAGCAGGGTCCCCTATAACTCAGTGACAATCTCTCCAGCACTTAACCCTAAATGTACCATGAGAGGAAACCATTATAGTAGCATGGTTGTGCCTATTCAGCCGATTCCCTTCCTAGGTTTCAAAAACAGAAGGAAAGAAGTCCAGAGGGCAGTATATTTAAAAGGGTATTGGTCACAGTATGTGATATTCTGGCCCTGTTGGCAACTTGAGCCATGACGGTAAGTACCTCCCCGAGTGAGGGGATTATCTGGGACCGCCATTTACACAGTAGGAGTTTTTTAACCTGCATACTGCGTGTCAGAAGTAGTTTCAACTCGGAGAGACGAAGATGAGGGGCCGGGGTCTGGAGTCCTAATAACAGCAACTCAGGAGACTGAGGCACAGGCTTCCTAAGTATTTTGGACCCCATCTCACAGGTAGCCTGCCATAGGGGCTGGATCATCCTGCAGGACCAAAGTATATGGAACAGGTCACCTAGGAGTTCCTGACACCTCCAACACAGGTCAGACAGAACCAGCTTTTCCTTGGCGAGGACTACAGGAGTCCTGTACCAGGAATGAATTATCTTGTTCTGTATTAATTGACTACTGGTGTCAGGATATGCCCCATGAGCTAGTTTTAGGCAAGTCTTCCACTCCAGGTTCGTAATAGGGGCATGCAGTGCTTTCTCCCATTTATGCTTGGATTCCTCTGCTTGGGACGAGATGGTGCTCCGAATGGCCGCGTATACCCTGCTTGACTGTCCTTTTTCTAAGGCCAGCCATGACTCTACCTGGGAGATTTGTTGCTCTTGGTGTTGTTTATGCCTGTACCTACGGATGGTGCTTCTTATTTGGAGGAATCATCAGAAGTCTTTGGGAGAGATCCCATAAGAGCTCCAGAGGCCCTCAAAGGAATTAAGGGTATCTGTACCAGGAATGAGCATATCTTGAAGCAATGAGATACCACCATGTTCCCATGAGGGCCATGCAATTGGACATCCCATTTTTTAGTGGACCTAAAAGCAGTTCTCTCCTTATTTACTTTTCATGTTTGTGTATGGTTTTCACTAGTCTATCCTTAAGATTAGTTGATTTCTGTGATGTCACATAGGGTTTGTTACTGAAAATGCCTGATGTCTCTGGATTATTTTGTAAAATATTCTAGTGCTTATGTATAATTCTTCCCAACATTGGTATTTCTTCACAGTGTACAGTGCTGAAGGTCAGCGTACTTAAAGGGGTAGTGTCGCTCTCTTTTTGCTTAGGTTCCAGAAGTTGTTCCAGTGGCATATTTTTTACTCTCCTTTTTGCTGAATTCAGAATAGGTGCTTTGTATCCCCTAGTTCTAAATCTATTGATTGTTTCCTATTCTTCTTCCAGATAGGAGGCTTCAGTACTACAATTTCTTTTGGCACGTAAAAGCTGGGAATAGGGAATGCTGTTTTTTAGACCTCAAGGGTGAAAACTAGCATAATGTAAAGTTGTGTTTCGGTCTGTTTCCTTTCAAAATAATTAGGTTTCTAATCTAGTTTTAACTTTATAGACAGTGATATCTACAAAGTTCACCTGTTCAAAACTGTATTCTGCTTTAAATTCTAAATGGGGATCACGTGTTAATATATTCTAGAAATTCCTTGAGTTTCTCTTCATCACCCTTCTGTAGAAGGCAAATATCATCAATAAAACATTTCCAACAAAGAATGTTGGCATTGTATTCATTCCCTTCCATCTCTGTGCTTAAAATAAAACTCTTCTCAAAATCATACATATACGCATTGGCGTAGCCTGAGGCTATCATGCTCCCCATTGCTGTCCCTTTCAACTGCCCATAATATGTTTCTTCAAATTAAAAATAGTTGTTTGTTAGCACTAATTGTGCTAACTCTGTAATGAGATTAGTTTTGGATTTTTGTTTCTGTGGCCTAGTATTGAGTAATTTACCTAGTGCATGTGTCCCACCTATATGTGGAATTGATGTATACAGATCCTTAACATCTATCGTTACTAGAATAATTTGATCATTAATGATCTGCTGCATGTTATTTATTATTTGCAAAATATGTGTAGTGTCCTTAATATGTGTGGAAGTATTTTGTATCAGCTTTTGTATGTGAAAATCAATGTATTTAGAGATGGATTCCAAGATCGATCCAATCCCAGAGACAATGGGTCTGCCAGGTGGATTGATGGGATTTTTATTAATTTTAGGGAGTGTGTAAAAGACTGGTATACTGGGGTTCTTGTTAATCAACATCTCAACCTCCCTTTGTTGTAACCAGCCTATAGCTGTGAATTCTAAAGTTTCCTGGATCTTCCGGCTAATTTCTGTGGTGGGATTCTCCCATAAAACAACATAATTCTCTACTACTGAAAGTAGTTCAAGACACATGTTTCTATATAGATCCAAATCCATTAGGACAATGGCTGGTTTAATGACTAATGTGGGATCCTGCTCTAAATTATCCAAAATGTCCCTCTGTGTTTTAGTGATGTTCTGATAGTTTTATTTTATCTCACTTGTGTTTTCTATTTTTTCATTAATCTCCTGTTGAACTGTAGGTGGCAACTATCTCGACCTCCTAGAGGCAAGACAGACCAGATTGATATATGAGCTAGGAACCTACCATAATAGTTGGGGTCTCAAAGATGAAATGAACTGGAGAGTATCCTGGTGAAAGCGTATACCCATTTATTATGAGATTCTGCTTTTCTCCTCCCTTCCCCCAGCTTATCATAATAGTTGGGGCCCTAAAGAGAGATTTAACTGAGGAGGAAGCTAGTGACAGAGTAAACCCATTTATAATATGACCCTGTTTTCCTCTTTTCACCCCCCCCCCCAATTTTTCTCCCACCTCTCTCACATTTAGCAACATGGCAACAATCCAGCCTCCCTAACAGAGTGATGACACAAATAAACATTTTTGAATTAGAACTGCTTGGAATTTTATTTCATTTCAACAAAAGTAGCAGTAGCAAGTTAAATTGAGAATGCATGGTCCTGACATGCCCACGTGTATGAGAGGCTTCCATGCTTTAGTTGCTTGGCAATGACGGAACATCATCCCCATCGACTGATGATGACATCAGTGAGCTCACACGCGGGTATGAGAGGCCTCAGTATGCAGCATGGCTCTTGCTGCCACAGTGCAATCAGGAAGCCATAGTGGCACCAATTACACTGGTAAGAAATACCGTTTCAGCCTCATACTTAAAAGAAACACAGAATACTATGTGGAATAACGCACTAAAACTTGTCCTGGTCACATTCTAGCACTGTCCGTGGATATAGTAGTTCGACTTGAATGCTGTAAAAGATTAGCAGACAAGTGAGCAGGTACACATGTTTAAAACCACTTAAGAGCAAACTAAAATGTAGGGTGCTGTGTGGGAATGCTGACTAAGGCTTGTTTTGGTTCTGTTTCAGAGCTATTCATGAAAACACAAACTTAAAACAAGATTTTATAAGTGCTCGCAAACAACCATACAGGTATGCATATTTAGATTTTCCAAGAGCTGAATCACAACAGCAGAGTACTGAAGTTTCATTTAGAGTTCTGTCACACTAGGATGTTTCATAATTAGAAGCAAGCTCAGTGGTATAAAGGAAATGTGTATGGTATCAGGCTTGTGCTTTAAACACATTTTAAATCTGCTTTAAAACAGTAATAAAATCTTCATTAATGGGAACATTGCCAGATATGTGATTAAAGCTATTTTGTGGCTTATAGGTTTGGAACCAAAAGCAGCAGCCTTGGTATACCTTAAAGGCATAGAGATCTAATAATTTTGATTAAAAAGTGAGTACTCATATCGTTGTAGCTACAGTACATGAGCTTTACAGGAAACCATCAGTGGGAAACATCTAATAATGAAGTTTATTTTGTGACCTTCAGGTCGGATTACTTGGACAAGTGATGCTATATATATTTGAAGATACTTGCAGTTCTACATTTTTAGCAATATTAAAGGTATTGGACCTTTTAATAGTTTCATTATTGGTTGCCATGGTCACAAGACCATAAACTGCTCATGTTTAGTATAAAATGGGAATTATAACAGATAGAATGATTTTGTTAAACATATGTGTTGAATGTGGCTTGGAATGATATTATGTGGCAGCATCAGCAATGCGCTGTCATTAGTAACTAGGAGGTAGCCTACAAGCACAATGGAGAATTTGGGGCCATTAGCGTTCTTAGCCATGTGATATGGATAACTATACAATGGATTTGAATTTAATATGCATGGATATTATTGTAATCAGTTGTTAACATTTTCACTTCCAATATTATGAAATATAGTAAAGGAATATTTAAAGAAATAGTTAGCACAATGACTTGTCAATTAGATTCCATATGAATTATTTTTTATACCAAATTATTCATTTTACAGTCCCCCAGAAGAAGCCAGTATATGGCAAAACATTGGGGCATTCCATAAATAAATGAAAATTATAAACAAGCCATCGGTGTGTGTGTGCATGGTGTTTATCAATCAGTTCACCATTTATCTCAAGTGGTCTTGTTACCATCTTCCTGCCTTTTAATGAGTTAATGTAATCATAGAACGCTTTCAGACTGGCTTCATTATGGAGTATGGTGACCTCAAATTTACATTTGCTTCTTTTTATAGCAGATCTACAATTCATAAAATATTTTCTGTAAACATCAAGGTTGGTATCATTAGAGTCACTTTTATCATTTCTATAGGATCTCTTGTGTTTATTTTCCTAATCCATAGTCAACCATTCGGTCTGATTTTATTGTTTATGACTTTTTGCATTTAGGTACCCATTTGCCCTGTAGTTCCATGAGTTGGCCCTTCAGACCTGCCCATTTCTCTGTTACAGTCTTCTGGTCAAATATTGTTCTCCAGTCTCATTCAATAATTTCATTGGCCATGGCAACAAAATTAGCTCTTCTATAGTTGTAAATTTCCAGGTTCCTAGCTGTATTCTGATATATGTGGTGTATTTTTACAATACATGTATCATACAATGATCACTATCACCTAGTGGTTCCAATGCAGTGCAAAATATTGCCTGATTTTTAATATTGGTTAGAACTAAATCTAGCAAATTACCCCCCCCCCATTGGGTTCAGACACCCTCTGATCATACTCATTCATAATCCCAATTAGTCCCATTCCTAGATAGATAGATAGATATATAGGTAGATAACCTTTTTATTTTTTATATGGGAACAATTGTTAGGGAAACCACATATTTTCAACAAATGTCCTGCACAATTATAAACATAACATTAAATTATAATTATTTCATAATTCATTTGGCTTGTAGATGTTCTATTAGTCCAATCTATTGTGTTTATGTTACAATCATGCAGTATGGTAACATCTTTATTGGTCATACTCCTGTTATGTCAGATATGTATGTAATAGTTTTGAGTTGTACTCCTGGTTGCTCACTGGTGGCCTAGAGCATGTCCCAATAATAATGGGTTTAGGTTTACTATCAGCTTACACCCAAGTACTTTCACTGTTTGTAATCCCCTTTCCCTATAATATGGATTTTAATCCACTACTTAATTTGCCAGTCATGTAGACTGCCACTCCCCCAATCTCTTATCCTTTCAATTAAGCTGATAGAGTTCATAGCTCTTCAGGTGGTGTCCCCAGTCAATTGAATCTTCCTACCATGTTTCAGTAATAGCAATTACATCATACTTATTTTTATCACTAGATAATGCATTTTGTTATTTCTCTTCTAGCACAGGGACAAGATGTTGAGGTTAGCCAATATATTTTTCTGTGGTCTATGTACATTATTGAGGCTTATCCATTTGTCAAGACTACCCACAGATGAATCAGAAGACCTAGGTGGAGGTCTACACACCCTGCTAAAATCTTGTTTAAATTATGTTTTATGACTGTAATTATTCTGCTATCTAAAGCTACTGTCCCTTTTCTTTTTAGATGTAAACTGTCTCTTCCATAATAATCATTCCATCAGTTAAAGGTTTTCCAATTTCTTATAAATTTAAAGCTTTCTTTCACTGCATATGTACACATCCATTGGTTATGCCTGTAAAATCTCCTTCTAATTCCAGTAATTCTCCTTTGGTTTAGGCAGTATTTCAGAGAAAATGGCCTTACACTTTAGCTCCTTAGTAATTTTGCCTACAACCATGATTTCTTTCACTATCAAATGTTCAGCAGTTTTTCCTACAGTATATTGATTGTTCCAGCATGTATAACAATGAGAGTAGGGGTTTCCTGATTTCATACTATTTTTTTTTTAATTTTGTCTGATATTTCCTAATCCTGCCCCAGAAAAAAACATGTAAACCTAGATGTTTTCTAAGTTATTCTCACAAATTATAGAATTAGTGTATCTTAGCAAGAAGTCGCCTACCACTATCATCTGTGTCTTCACTGGATGAGTAGAAGTTGCCTTGGGGTCTGAGAATACAGATGATGGAGCATTGACTACCTGCATATGTGTAACATATGATCTGGAAATATTGCATGTACTATGGTCACTATTAGCATACCCAGTCTTGAAATTTATCAAGGCCCAAGTGTCATATGCTGACCCACCTGCGAAGCAGCAAGGCATCCACTTGTGGTGCTGATGTCCTGGGTTCAGAGACTGACTCAGGAGTCAGAGGGCCTGCTGGGGGGAGAAGGATTGAGCATCTTAGGGACTGCTCTCTTTCTCTGGGGGAGAGGGGAGAAGAGTGTCTAGTGCATTGTGGACCTCTTGCAGAGGCTGAGGGTACCGCCACTGCCAGCACCACAGCGGGGGGGGGGCCGGGCTGATGCTGGAGTCATTGCATGTCCCCACCCCCAGGGATCTCTTGCAGCAATGGAAAAAAAAAGGTTGGACCCTTTATGAAGCTTGCCCTCGGTCCTGTCACACACTGCACCTCTCAGTTTCTGCCAAGATGTGTGTTCTGCTGATCGGCTCAATTCCATGACCCCACCCTGGGGGGGGCAAGCCCAGGGAGCTCTGCTGGTGGCAGTGATGCTGCTGGTAATCTGGATGAGTGTCCACAAGGGGGGCTGTCTCATCGGCCCAGCCTTGTGGGGCAAGCCGGGGTGGTCAGAGGCCAGAAGGTTGCAGTGGCGAGGACAAGATATGTTGAATGAAGATGGATGCCTTAGGCCCCCAGCCACAAAAAAATAAAATACCCCAGTGCCATTGAAGGTGCTATTATTTCTGATCTCAGTGCAGTGCTGGTCAGGATGCTTGTCAACCTTGAGTGCAGAATATCTGTTGTTAATTTACAGGGTGTCTGGTCACTCCAATACCATTCTTCCCCTTTTCTTTCTTCTGGTGGTTTGCACTGCAAACCAATCATTTCCTGTGACTCTTCACCTTATTGTTTTCTTTTGTCACTTGTTTCAGATAAGTTCTCATCACCACTGTTCACCATAATACTGACCCCATTATAACCATTATCGTTTATAAATCAAATTGTTCAGCCATTGTTTTCTGACATTGTTCTAGTTCATCCAACCATATGCTCATATTTTTTAATTCATCTAATGAATCTCTGTTAGCTTTGCATTTGTCACATACAAACTCCTTTTTTATTGTTTGGTTGTTTCCAATCCTATACATCATACAACTAATGCATTTAAAACCCACCTCGCCATCTAAAGTTATTATGGTATCTGCCATGTTATTATTTATTTTAGTCACCAAAGCATGAGCCCAAATAAGGTTGCCACACAGTGCTAACCAGATGTTTTAAATATATTTTAGATAGTGTCTTGACCCTGCAGCCTCATCTGCCCCACTTGACACTGGCAGACATATGCAGACTATACACTTGCTTCTGCATGCGTCACTTCTGCTCACACTCAGCTCCTCTCGATAGTGATCGAGCTTAAGTATCTGAGGACCTGGAAGTCACAGGGTCCAAGTGCAATGCACTCTGCAAGCAGTAAGTTTAAAAAACTATTTAAAACATCTCAGCTAGCCTATTCGAGGCTTCTGAGTCACTAGTCCCAGTAGAAATTAGTGAAAGTCCAGGTAATGGCTGCAAACAGCAATAGTAGTCTCCCCTGAACTTCAGAAGAAGACTACAAGACCCACAAGCCCCTGGTGCTCTCTCCAAGCAACCATCACACAAGCACCCCCGATTATTTTTCTCTATTTTATACCACATGCATTCAAAACATTCGATTTGGGAATTTTGGGGATTAGAGAACTTAGCACACATGCCAGCTACTAGAAAGTAGTGTTTCTAGATTGGTGCCACTTGCTAGGGGCCAAGCTTAAGTATCTGAGGACCCAGAATTCACAGGGCATGTGAGCAATGTGCTTTGTGAGCAGTAAATTTAAAAAGAACTATGTAAAACAGCTCAGCTAGCCAATTCTAGGCTGCTAGACACTAGCCCTAGTAATAATTAATAAAAGTCCTGGTAATGGCAGCATGTAACAATAGTAGTCTCCTCTGAGCTTCAGCGGGAAACTACAATACCCATAAACCCCTGGTGCTGTCTCCAAGCAACCATCATATAAGCACCCCTTTTTTTTTTTTCTATTTTATACCACAGACACTCACAACATTCGATTTGAGAATTTGGGGGATTAGGGAATTTATCAGCATACTAGCCACAAGAAAGCAGTGTTTCATAGTAGGTTATGGAAGAAACAAAGGTGGGAAGGAGGAAGCATGGGTGAGGAAGTGAGGAATCATAAAGTAAGGATGAAAAGCAGAAGTAGACAGGAGAGGAGCAAAAGCTAGGGCAAAGGAAGCAGGGGGAAATATGGGAGTACTGGAAAGTACTGAGGATTTGGTGAGGAAGCAAGCAATTAGAGAATAGAAGAGGGGAAAAGGGCAAGAAAACAAAGAGGGAGGAAGAGAGAATGGGTTACATGTGAACAGGGGAGATTGAGAAGAGGAAAGACAGAGAAAGTAAAGGTAGCAACTCGCCATAGTGGAGGGGAAGAGTGGATGAGTAGGTTGAATGGAGTGAGGTGGGGTGTAGCAAAAGAGAGGATTATATGAGGAACTGTAAATCGGGAGAGGGAAATATACAGCAAGTACTAAAGGGTGTCAGAGGAGACAAGCGAAATCAATAGGGCTGAGCAAATCTGGGAGTGGATTTGGATTTGCAGATCCATCATTTTTTATTTAGATTTGGATGAGGATTTGAATTTGGGGTTAGATTTAGTGAAATGTTGGTTAAGGCCTAAAAAATAAAACAACAAAAAAGCAGAATTTCAAGGTGATCTCTGATAACTGCATCCTTCACCAATTTAAATTTCAGCTACAATTAGTATAGCTAGTAAGGAAACACCAGTGAAAGTGTCAGGTCCAGTTAAATACACAACTGAGATTGTCCAAGTTGCAACAATTAAAGTTCCGAGTTGGACAGACATTGATCCCCTAACACCACCACAGCAATCAACAAGTCAGTTTATTACATTTTGCTGGCAAATATTGTTCCTGAGTATGTTTATGGAAAAGGGTTACCAAAGTGTGACAGAAGAGTAATTTTTTCAAACCCACAGTAGAGTAATTCTGCTAAGCATTTCTGAACACTCTGAACCAAAGGTGAAAAATTAACCATGTAGTGAGATAACTCTCTAACAGAAACATGAGGAAATGCAGCACAGGGTGGTACATGCAACAGTGGACAACGAATGGCATGGTGCATGCAACAGTGGACACCAAACAACTGTGTGAGCTAAAATAAAAGTTTCCTTCTCGTTATCCAATCATTACAAGACTGCAACCATTTAACAACAAACATCAAACAATTGCAATATTTACACATATGATTATTCAAAAATGTTCCAAGGCACAGTTACCCACCACAAAAAAAATCAGTTTCATTTCTAACATTTACTTCTCAATATCTAACATTAAAATAATGAAAACATTTAACAAACATTACAAAAGTACAATATTTACATATACATGTATGACCATTCAGACATGCTCAAAGGTGGCCCACCCTCACTTAGCTGCAAACAAAATGGTGGCCTGCCCTCACTTGGCTGCAAACAAAATGGTGTCCACCATCACTTGACTGCAAACAAAATGGTGGCCTGCCCTCACTTGGCTGCAAACAAAATGGTGTCCCACCATCACTTGCCTGCAAACAAAATGGTGGCCCACCCTCACTTGCAAGCAAACAAAATGGTGGCCCACCTTCACTTGCATGCAAGCAAAATGGAGGAACACCCACAATCAACTGAGAACAAATTGGAGGCACATACACACTCATCTGCATCCAAAAGTACACACACACACACACACACACACACACACACCTGCTTCTCACATTTAAAGTGAAACTGCAACCCGTTTTTTTTTTTTTGTCTGAAGTTGGACCAAGGAGGCAGTTGCCTTACCTATGCCTTATGATGGCATCTATGGTCCCATATGCTCTTGGGCTTTGGTCTTTTCTGCTGCTCAGTTTCTAAGTAAGTGATTCTAAATAAGTGATATTGGCCTCATACCTGTATTTCATTTTCCAGGTGCCCCCCGACCGAAACAATTATTGTGTGTGCAATGGCTACCTGTTGGTGAACAAAAGATTTCATTTGTAATAGTTCTGCATTCCGTTAGTTCCTAGACCCTGGTGGAGGGATGTCTTTACTATCTTCTTCTTCTTCCCTCATTAAAATCTGTTGCACAACAGTATCTTTTTGCCCTATTCTTTACCTCTTTCTAGCCCTGATGTAGGTTAGCCATTTACATCAGTCTTTTTTCTCACTCTACATGTCTCTTTCCTACTGCCTTATCTTTCCTATTCCCTACATCCGTCCGTTACTGCCATTCCCCGCTAGCATCATGTTCAGGTCCAGCATGCCAGCTGGCAATGAAAGTAATTAAAGTGCTTATATGGCATTTTATGCCTTGGTTTCAATAACTTGCATCTGTGCCTTTAATTATACTTTAAAGAATGAAATAAAGTGCAACAGTGCATTTAAATATGTTTTGTTATAAATAAAGACACTTGAAATATGCCAATATGAGTTCAATGTTGGAATTAGCACTGTAAACACAGAAAAAGCTAGCTATAGTAGCATTAAAATAACACAGTGGTTAAAACCCAGTTTGTAAAGGGATGTTAGTACTTTAGGCACTTATATGTATATAATGGTGTGCACACCTGTGCAGAACTATTGTGAAATGGTATGAAGTTTGAGAATTTTACACAGTTATTTTGCTGTATTTTATACTTTAGAGTGCAAATGTACAGGTTTAGAGTGCAAACATGTCCCCAAACATATGTAGAAGCCGTCAGCAGGGTTGCTGTAACTTCCCAAAATACAGACCTTCCTGTTTTCCCTGTATTAGCTGTGTTAGGCTAATAAAACAAAACTGTGTTAGGCTGCAATGAAAAGAAAAATGGTTAAAGCAAGGGAGAGCAAGCGGGCGTCAGGTTGAAGTCTTTGCTTCATGCCATTGCTGCCAAGAAGCGCTTCCTGCAGTCCTGTGACATGTAAAAAGTGGTAGAAGGCTTGGCAACCACCTCACCGCTTGTCGCATGGTCCACTGCAATATTAAAACAAATTGAGTGAAGTAGCGTTCAGCAGGAGCGAGTGGCTGGCATTGCACCAGTTCTGCAAGTTTAAAGCAGCTGCTCCCTGCTGCTCTCGCTTGGTCTGATCTGCAGGTGATTTCAAATTGAGGTTTTCTCTCTCTGTTTTCCTCCTGCATGTTTGCCCTGCAATTTAAAGGAACTAATTAAAGGTGGCAGGCTGGCGCTCAGTAAAAGAGCTGCTGCGCAGTCTGCCGCTCCTTGTACCACATGAAACACTTTTTCCTAGCTTCTTCTACAACTGACAGTAGGAATAAATGCACTGCCAGTTAGGAAGAGAGCATAATGAACAAATAAGCAGCCCCAATATAAATATCTGTAGCTAATGCATAAAGGTGTACCTGTACATAGTCCTTGGTACTGGTAAGACAGAAGGGCTGTAAAAACTGAAACTGTTGTTAAACAAATGTGTTTTTCTTTTCTCTCTGGGACAATCCATTTTTCCAGGTCCTACCAATTCTCCTAGGCAGACTTCTGTTCATCTGTGATGCCAGAAAACTGTGCTGTATAGGGAGATCAGGGCCCTCTCTGGTCTAGTTTTATAGGACCATGCTGTCAATCAAATACAAATGGTAGGAGCTTAGAGCTCCTTAGGGAGCAATTTAATATGGAAAATGGTGTTCAAAGCTTCCAAGGGGATCTAAAACTGTAAATGTGCATTTATACAGTGTTGTTTATTATAATAGTACTGGGCTTGGGTCCTCCCACCTGTTTGATGTTGTTAGTCAGCAGAAAATTGTCTGTATAAGTTAATAACCAGATCAGCTGACCCTTTCCTCTCCTATATAAACCCCTGCTAAAGGGAGCCTTATCAGATGAGCCTTGGATGTGGAGTGAGAAGGTCTACAGTCCAGGTAGACAAGAGTGATACAGAAGGTAAAAGATCAGAGTTGTTATTGAGCTGAGACTGTATTCCAAGAAAAATTTCAACAAGGAAAACCAGCACCATTGCCAAGGCTAAACAGAAAATATCTATTTACAGTCACATATAAATGACTCACTGACTCCTGGTCTTGCTGTATTGCTGTGCAAATATTGCAATATTCCTTTATTAAGTGCAAAAAGACAGTAGACAAAATCCAAGAGGAGTCAAAAACACCGCAAAATGCGTCAGGTGACATGGTGACATACTAGGAAGCAGTTGTTGTGTGTAGCTCACAGTGTTTTTGACTCCTCTTGGATTTTATCTACTGTCTTTTTGCACTTATTAAAGGAATATTGTGATATTTGCACAGCAATACAGCAAGACCAGGAGTCAGTGAGTCATTTATATGGGACTGTAAAGAGATATTCTCTGTTTAGCCTTGGCAATGGTGCTGGTTTTCCTTGCCGTAATTTACCTTTTCTAAACCTGTAGCACGGCCTGCCTAGGTGCGTCACAACCATTCTCTGCAAATCATGTATTCCAAGAAACCACTGATGTCAAGTGGTTGTTCTAATTGCAATTTATTTTGTTGTTCAACTATTTATTTTCTTATTTGTAAATAAATGTAACATTCCTGTGTGTTTTAAGTCCTGACACTTTTCCTCATCTGATTATTTCCCACACCCTGTGACATTATTGATAAGAGCAACCACTTCTACAAAGTATCTCAGAGCATTAAAATTGCAAAACAAATCAGAAGGCCACACAGAACCCCAAAACCACCAAATGTTGCAACCATCCATCCATCTGTGTCTGTCCACCACCCAAACACACAAAGAAAGCATGGTGTACTCCATGGCTGTCCCTTGGTGGATAAACTAACAGGAAAAATGAATCACCTGAGACAAGCAACCCCTTTTAAAAGTATTAGAAGTAAAGTCCAACCCCTCCACGCAAAATGACAATAAAAATTGTAAGACTTTCTGATGATACATTTTTCCAGGTGTGTTTGTCCATCTCCCCACCTGAAACAAAGAAAGCATTGCATGCACAATGGCTGCCCATTGGTGAACAAACACAGGGGAAAATGCATCACCTGGAAAAACCACCTCCATGTAAAAAGTTTCAGATCATAGGCGCCAGAAACGGGGGAGCGGGAGGGGTGGCCGCTCCACCACTTTTTTCTGCAGTGGAGATTGTGCCCCTGAGCCGACTGGCGTGACGTGGTGTCTTAGCGTCTACGTTTTTTTGGTTTTTCGTTTACGCGTGTCCCACCCAGCCAGCGGACCTGATTGAGATGGCAAACACATCTCTCAATCAGGTCCGCTTTAACAAATGAAGGCGTGACTAGAGTTGGGGGCGGGTCGCATGGGCTCTTTAAATGCCCACAGATTTACTGGCTTTTCCATTCCTTGCTTGAATCCTTTCTGAGTGCTGACTTCTAGGAAGACGAGAGAGTCGAGAGTGAGATGTGGATGTCGAATCGGCGAGTACAGCAGTGGTCTATTTTACAGTAGGCGTCGGGTTGAGAGTGAGACGCATGTGGAACTCATCCAGGGGTAGCGAGCCAAGCAGAGCAGAGCAACTACTGCGGAGCCAGAGCCAGAGCAACTACTACTACCGACGCCTCTAACTTCTGGAGTAGTTGGTCGGAGTGAAGAGCGTCAGGAGCTTGAAGAGTACTAGGAACTTAGAAAGCCTGAGGAGCCAGCCTGAACTTCCCTGGTCACGTTGTGACTGACTTTCGGGTAAGCTACAGTGCTGTTCCTTTGCAGTCTCTTTAGTTGTTGTTTCATTAAGTTCTTGTTAATCACTTTTGCTGGACTGGTATGTATTTTTTGCAGCCTGCTGCTGCAGGTGTAGTGAAGGCATCACTGTGCTTCTCTGTTTATTTGGAAGCTAGGCAGCCAGCAAAGCAGTACTGTTTTCCCCCTCTCTCTTACACTCAATCTCTCCCTGCTTTATTCTCTTTTGTAGGCACAGTGTCTCTCCCCTCCTCTCCAGGCTCTCCCCTCCCTCCAGGCTCTCCCTCCAGGCTCTCCCTCTCAGGCTCTCCCTCCAGGCTCTCCCTCCAGGCTCTCCCCTCCAGGCTCCTCCCTCCAGGCTCTCCCTCTCCAGGCTCTCCCCTCACTCTCCAGGCTCTCCCCTCCTCTCCAGGCTCTCCCCTCCCTCCAGGCTCTCCCCTCAGGCTCTCCCCTCCAGGCTCTCCCTCTCCAGGCTCTCCCCCTCCCTCTCCAGGCTCTCCCCCTTCAGGCTCTCCCTCTCCAGGCTCTCCCCTCCCTCTCTCTCTAGAAGCCAGTCTTAAAAGGTACCATCTTTGTAAAATGGTAACTTTACTATGTAATGTGATTGATTTCTGCCCCCAGCACATTCTTCTTTGTCATTCCATCTCTTCCACCAGCTCCATCTTCAGCAGCCAGAAACTACTGGTGTAAAATGACATTTTTTCTTATGTAAGGGAGTATTTAGTTTTGTAACATGGGAATTTTTCTTTTGTTAACTGTAGTTATTTTTCTAAATGGTAACATCTTCTGTTGAGGGGTATTTTTTTCTTGTAAAATTTTAGATTTTCTTTTCCTTATATTAAAGGGTATTTTTTGGGTAAAATAAATTGTAAATTTTCTTTAGTAGTTTTTTGCTTGCTTTTTGGCCCCCTTTGCCGACTACCCCAGTACAATCTTTTCATGTCCAGCTGCTTTAACCTGCAGTATAACCATTTCAAGCATCCATTTGCCTGTACATCTGTATATGGTGGGTGAATCTGTTGCAACACAAACAGAAAATCTTCCAGCCAAGATTTCTGGAAACCCTGTGTGAAGCAATCACTCGACTTTGATATGTAAAAAGTATGCCCAATTAAGTCATACTTGTTTTTTGTGTGTGTTTGCTTCTGGATTAAATGAATTAATGTAATAGCTGCTAATAGGGACATAAGTCTTACAATACATTTGGTTTACAGTCCACCCTGTTGTAATGACCAACTGCTATTCTATTTTCCTTTGGCTGGTTTAGTTTTTCTTTGGATCTCTTGTAACACTGTTAGGCATATATTTACTTTAGGGGACACACCTTGGAAGTGAGTATTCCGAGTGAGAAATACGGCCGCATGCGCTTTGCAGTCACTGATATGTCACGCCCCCACAGAACAAACAACATATTCCTGGACGTGGGGGGAGGAGCACCCCCACAGAACAAACAAACATACATAAGGCTATTGCAAAGTAGTAAAGCTGAAACTACGAAATGTGTAATTATTAAAATATTTAAACAAAACAACATATTTCTGGATCCAGGGGGCATGGGGGGTGGAGAGCCCCCACAGAACAAAACAAACATACATTAGGCTATTGCAAAGTAGTAAAGCGAAACTAAAATGTGTTCAACATATTCCTGACCGGGGGCGTGAAGTGGAGCGCCTTCACAGAACAAACAAACATACATAAGGCTATGGCAAAGTACTAAAGCATCATTTGCCCCCACAGATAATAATAATATTCAGATGTTCACTTATATTTCTGTTTAACGTTGAGGACGCCGGGGGTGTGGAGGGCAGAGCGCCACCACAGTACAAAGATTGATGTTATTACTTTGCATTTTATGACTGTTCTGACATTCCCTTATATTTCTGTTCACCTTTGAGGACACGGGTGGGGGGGGTGTTAGAGTTATATTCTGATTAGCACTCGATCACTATCCCACTTTATATTTTAGAGGATAATCTTGTTAGCGCTGCTAATCTTGTCTGAGTGTCACGTTTTGTTCTGTTAAACCAGTATTTCCAGAGATTTGTCATGTTCAGAAGTCCAGTATAAGTGTAAGAATAAGTGACTCTCATGCTGTGATGTTGTAATGATGTTACCTATTTGTTGGGGGGGGGACCAGTGCAGTTCAGTAACATGGGCGTGGAGATATCCGAGTTGGCTGCTTGCAAGAGGTGTGTTGGGGGGCGGAGAGAACTGACGTTGGAAAACGGGGCGTGGCTAACTGCTGCTGTTTGGAGGAACAAGTACCGTAATCCGCAGAATTCCAGATCCAGGGCACTATGTGTCCCCTAATATAAATAATCACCCACTGTTATGCATCTGTACACAATGTTTGTTTTTGAATTTCTTTTCAATAAAATCCCCTTACTTTTTTCAATAAGTACAATGGGATCTTTAACTTCCACCTAGACTGCGAGTGACCAGAGATAGGCAGACTTGATCTCAGTTTAATGTCTCATCCAAATGACAGTTCCTCAGCAATGCAGTAACAAACCCTCCACCTTGTGCTGCACCAGTGTCCACTACTGGCACAGAACTCAAAAGAAAGCGTAAAATGGCAACACCCCCTTCTGAGGCACATAAAGCACACCACCATCTTTTGGAGGGCAAAAATGTGCCGCTGCCAGCAGTTTGTATGCAGTTTTGGCTTAGTGTTTCTAATACTACTTTAACTCCTCAAAACTGTATTCAGTCCTTTGTTAAGCTCCACTGGCCCCCTTGAACTATGAATCAGGGACAGTGAGCATTGGTACAGCAGTGCTGCTGAAAACATCAGGTATATTCCATTCCCCATCCTAAACTACAGATAGGGGCAGGGGAGCACAGTGACACGGGTAGTCTTTTTTCCAGTTGTGCTCCAGCTGTTGGGGCATGGGGCATCCAGCTGAAATGGGTGGGTCATTCACTTAAAAGCAGTGGGGGGGATCTGTCTGGACCCAATGACAAGCGCCAAGCAAAGTCAGCATGGTGAGCAGTAGGGTAGGGAGACTGTTCCATTGATGGAGATGGGCATAGTAGTAGGAGGTGGGAGGCTTTAGCCAGGGATGGTGTATGTGGGAGATGGGGGTGGTGCTCCAGCCAGGAAGGGTGCTCAGTTTGGGTAGGGCTGGTACTGGCTCTGGAAAGATGGTCCAACAACGAGTGGGAGGGATTGTTCCAGCTGCAGGGAGATTTATTGAAGGCTACTCTAAGGACTGGTAACATTGTCCAGCTGCAGGAAGTGTGGCTAGTTCATAAGTGAAATTGGAAATGGTGATTTGGTGTATTCAACTCCAGGGAGGTTGGTCATCTGGGGTGAGAGGCTGGTCTGGAGGTGGAAGCGATGGTCATGCTCCTAGGAGGGTGCTCGGGGTTTGCGGGGCTGGTCCATGGTCGGGGAAAGGTCAAGCTGCAAGGTGGGATGTCTGCTGGAGGTTGTTGGGGAGGAGCATGGAAGGGTACTCCAGCTGCTGGGGAGAGAAGTCCAGGGGATGGATGGAAGGAAGGTCCAGATGCAGGGTGGGTGGTCAGGCTAGGGAGCTGGTATAGGGCTTAGGATGGGTCCAGCTGTTGATACAGGGGTAGACGAGAGGGGTGCTAGTTTGTGTGGTTGGGATGTCAGCTGGAGAAACACTTGTCTCCTGGAGGGAGAACAGTCTGGGAACTTGGGGTAATCCTGCTACATAGAGGTTGCATGACATGAGGTTAGATGCTGGTCCAGATGCAGGGAGAGATTGGTTGGCTGGAGAAGAGGCTAGGCTATGGGGTGGTGTAGTGGTTCAGTAGGTAGCACATTCGCCTCTGAAGCCAGGAGATCGGAGGGCTGCGGGTTCAGTTCCCACATCTGGTACTTGGGTTAATGTCCCAGTACTAACACTGTCGTGCAGCATGAGAGGGGTGCTGCACTTCTGAGGCTTTCAGATGAGACATTAAACCGAGGTTCCATCTGCCTGAATTGGTGGTGGTTCAGGTGGATGTTTAAGATCCCATGGCACTTATCGAAAAGAGTAGGGGAATTTCCAGTGTCCTGGCCAAATTTCCCTCATTCACTAGGAAATACCACCAACAGTTTCATCTGGTTCAAGGTCATTTGGCATTCATCTGCATCCCCCTTCCCTGGGTCATGCCTGAAAATGGGCAGGATTTGTCAAGTACCTCAAGGGAATCAACAAAGTCCAAGAGGGTAGCATCTTTCAAAAAAGGGGTGCAAGAACAAGGGGCACAATTTAAAGATAGAGGGGGGGACTCCTAAGGCAGCAATGCATTATTGTACAGATGAAGCCTGTCTGCGATTGGTGGCTAAGCAGCTGCAGAATGCTTTTCTTGCTTTTTTTTTATTTTAATTGTGGATTGCTTGTTTACTGAGGAGGAAAAGTCAACTGCTGTGTGGCTAGTTTATTTCTAAATTAAAATGCACTTACCGACGACGTCGAGTGATGGTGGTGGCCAAGTGTCTGGTGGCGCTATATGAGGGGAAAGTGGAGGGAGGTGCATGCATAGAGTGAGGGAACCCCAGTGTATAATGGTGAATTATAACTGGGGTTCCCTATGGGAGAAAAAACTCCCCAGTTATTAGGTATTTATGCTTGGGGATCAGGAAAACTAGTCACAACTGTGGCGTACAGTGTGATTGTGATCTATTTGATTAGAGCACCAGATTTTGAAACTGGAGATCAAAGGTTCAAATCCCACTATGGACACTGACTGGGATATGATCTTGGGTAGAACTAAAGCAGGAGCCCACTGGAAGTGGAATGTTGTAATAAAGCTGAGGTAGTCTGAGTAAATAAGTTGGAATGGAAATATCTGGTGGTGGCGGTGGCATGTATAGTCTGGAGTGTGCGAATGGACCTCTGTGGGACTGGCTACCTTGATGAGGTACAGAGGCTTGTCACAATACAATATTGTCACCAAAAGCCAGTCTGTTAGTCTGACTCCTGTTGGTGGTAGTAGCATGTCTAGTATGGAGTATGTTTGTACCTTGGTGGGGTGGTGTGCTGGCATACAACACAGAAAATGAAGCTAGCGTCTGAGAGGGCATTGACTGTGCAGGAGGTGTAGCTCACCTTAACAGGTGTGGGTGGGTAGCAGTGGGGTCCAGTTGGTGTGCACCTCAGAAATTCCTGGCTACACCCTTGCTGCAGAATGGAATTAATTGTTGCATGCACATTATAACATGCTTGCCCTTGCTCCATCCTAGCACCTTGCCTTTGCATCTGCAGTGCTGTGCCGCCCGCCCTGACACTAAAACTTAAACAAAAGAAACTGACACCTGCTTGTTAAATGCCTCGGCCAGCAGAGACGAGTTGCAAAGTGGTAAATTGGTAGAACTTAACACTGACTTCTTAGTTTTTTTTTAATTCTGTTCATTCAGGGCAGGCTGCTCAGCAGCAGCTTTAACACCTCTGTCTAGTGCAGTTGTGTCTTTATTGGGGGTGGTCCGAATAAAACAATTGGCATTTAATTTTATTTTTCATGAATGTACAATCGTAGTCACCATATTATATTGTGGTATGGATGTGCTATAATATAGGAGGTGGAATGCCCCTCCCTGAAATGAGTTAATATTTCTGATACCAACTGCACCTTCCTGCTAGTGACTTGGCTGGTTTCAACCTATATGCAAATAAATGTATGTGTGTATGTATGTATAACTCCCACAGTTTCATGTTTCAAAAGTTTGATATCAGCATCACACTGTCAATAATTTGGGCCTACCACCACTCCTCAAGTGCCCCCAAACCAGCAGTTCACTGAAACAAAGTGCAGTGTCAGAAATAGGCATGGATGCCCATGCACTATATAGAATAGTGGATTGTAACTATGCACAGCCAGTGTGTTGTGCCACCTCGGGGATCAGACTCCCATGGACCCCTCAAGCATCATTCTCAAGGTCACAAGGCATCAGAACCCCTCAGTGTCACAAGACACTGGTTGTGCATGGTCTCCCATCCACTGTCCCATGTATAGTGACAGTTACTTATTGTACCCAGGTGTGCAATGTGGTGCTTGTTTTGTAGGAGAAAAAACTGAAATAAAACTTACACTTTTCTGCTTTCCAATGAATGTAAATGGGTTTGTGAACTTGGGGAATAGGCATCAAATTAGTGGGGGGAGGGGGGGCAGCTATGCAGGCGCTTCAAGAAGCTAGCACTAGACTTGGGCACAGGGCTGTAATAACCTCAGTTGCCTTCTGCTGAATGCCTATGCCAATGCCACTATCGTGTATGTTTATACAAAGTGACATACAGTATACAGAGTGGTATGGTCTACTGGGAAGCAGCAGTCAGTGTGAGCAAAGAATAAAAAAAAATGAACTGCTGGACAGGGCACAATTATGTATAACACTTAACAGTGAGAAGGGGGGAGGAGTAAGATCCCAAGAGAGGTCAAAACAGGGTAAATACCTAGGGAAACATAAGCAAGTTAGTGAAAGGAGACTAAAGACAAAGAGTGGTTTATTCCATTTATTTATTACATTTTAACATGACAGTCTCTTGAGCAAAATCTCTTGAAGGTAGACATCACCAAAATAGTCAACGTAATGGTCTGAAAGCATAAACACTGTTTTTGTAACATCTGTGGTCCAACAAAATTTATCACACCACCATTTACTTCTGGATCTACCTCAAAGTAAACAACTTCAATCCTTTATTGGTCAGTGATGTGCTGAATATGAAATACAGAGCATGGATGCCATTTGTATTCAGTTATACAAAAATGAGATGACAGCAGCTTGTTTTATGGTGTGTACTGGGGGGGGGAATTTAGATGCATATTTCGCAGAAAACTGCACAGTGTGTGGTTTTTAACCCTAGTTCTTGTGTAATATGAGTTCTGGTTTAGTTTGCTGTATAAAATGCAAGTCAGTCATAACTATTCCCACTGTCTGGTCTATTTCTCTGTTAAATGCAGCCGTACCTGTAGATCTGGCATCTGGGAGCACTAGGTTTGACAGATCAATATAGCATCATTTTCATTCTAGCGCCATTTTTTTTTGTTTTTTTTAGTTAACAGATCAGCCACACTAGGCTAAAGACCTATTGACGTGTGCCATCAAAATGGACAAACAGTTCATGCTGGCTGATGCAGCTTATATATACTGCCAGTTTATGTACAGATGTGTACAAATATTTGCATGGCTGAAACTGATTAAAATCTCCCAGTTAAAAACAAAGCATAGCATGTACTAAAATTGTGCAAGTAACTGTGTAATTGTTCTAATAGCTTGGATTTCCAGGACTGACATCTCAGATCTAGGGAGCATTTGCATTAAAAAGTAGTGATGTACAAATGTGTCAGTAAAGGGAGCTGGGTGTGGAGGAGGCAGCTGTAAGAGTGCTTAGAATGATTAATGATGCATGTTTTACGTTATTACATAGTGTGGCACTTGTTTGTGATGGCACTGGCAGACAATGGCACGGAATCTGCCTTGCATGTTGGACTGGATTGGAGTATGGCACTGGTGTGTTCAGGGGTGGTAAATGAAGTTGGCACTTCTCATGACTTGTGTGAGAAACCACTGAGAGTGGTATAGGGAGTGTTAAAAAGCAGTACCACTATGTCAAAGTTCTCCCTATGGGCACCATTTATAAAACGGAGGTTTGATATGACTCTCGTATAAAAATAATTCAATGTTGGGTGAATAGCGTATAGTGCTTGCATGCACTGAACTCTGGCCTCTCTCTGTCCCCACCCTTGGTTGAAGAGCCAGGCAGTGATAGGGAATTGCTTACTCCCCTTGCTGCTGGGTCATCATCTCGGAGAAGGAAGATTTGGGGAAGTTGGGGGCATTTGAAAATTCTGAGTTGCAGCTGCTGGGAGAGGTTGACTGATATGTGACATGGGGGGAGGTGGAGGCAAATTTCACAATACCGAAATCATGGACATAACAAAAGCCCTGCCATTGCAACAGTTTGGCAGCTGAGTAACAGTGGCATACAAAATAGTTTCATTGTCAGTACCAGCATCACGCTCATGAGTCCACCTGGTTCCAAAAGGTTAACTTGGTTAGTAGAAAATCGGTTTTTGATCTGTATGAGAATCCAGTTGACTGGTGGCTGGACATCAAATCATACCTCTGATCCCTTATTAGAGCCATTGGATGTGTCCATTCTGAGGAGTATGTAGCTTATTTGAATGAGCGTAAACAATTACAACATTTTATACTCCCTCTCTCGTCTTACTACCCATCGCTTTACTGACCAAATCTCCCTTATTAAGCAGAATATGTCTTTTTTTTTTCAGTTATCATTTTCATCTCCTCGCTGCTGACATTCTTCAGGAGGGTCCCATTCCTCCTGGTGTCTACAAGCCAAAAGCCCCTAAAATTTTTTTGGACTCTCGTCTTGTACACTGGTGGTGCAGTACACAAGCATTTTGATGCATGGATCACTAGCCAAGAATATCTAAAGTAGGCCCAGTAGTTGCGGATTGATAACTATTGACAAAGATTGGGGGGGTGATGAAGGGCAAGATATAAAATGTTGTTTGCCATAGAAATTCTATTGCTAGCATGCTTAATGTTCATGCTGCAGTACCTTATCAGAAGATGGTAATCGGATGGGTTCACTAAACTGTATACACAATTCTTTCTCAGAGCCTGCACGGTCTCATTGCATTCAAATATGCCACAGTCTGAGAGACGAAAATGACAGATGGAGAAACAACTGGCTGATATTGCTGCCAAGATGCCAAGAAAACTAAATTACTGGTTTGGGAGTGCCCAGATACCAATATCTTCAGAGCATGCAAGGGACATCGCTGCCAAGAATACCACTGACACTGCCACAAGCACTGCAATTGTCAGCTGTACCGGTATTGTAAGTGACAATGTAACTGTGTATACAACTTCTCTGCCAATGGCTTCGATAGAGTCAAATGCAGCCATGTTGGTTTCAAATGCTGCATCAGTGCCAGAACCAACATGTTCCTTGCCTGATGATTTTCCTGCAGCTGCTATTCCAGTGCCCCTGGATGGTAAGGCCTGCTCTGTCTCTAATACAGAAAACAGAGCTGCAGAGCTGTTCCCCATGAACAGCAATAGTGATGGCAACATCGTGGATGTCTCTGAGAATACCCAGCTCACAGCAGTTGACCCAGTGCCTGAATCTGCTGTCTCTTTGTCTTTCCCCTCCTGTTCTGAGAAAACCTGGGTAACTGCAGTTGAACCAACTGTGTCTGAACCAACCGTGTCTGAATCTGCTGTCTCTTTGTCTCTCCCCTCCTGTTCTGAGAGAACCTGGGTAACTGCAGTTGAACCAACCGTGTCTGAACCAACCGTGTCTGAATCTGCTGTCTCTTTGTCTCTCCCCTCCTGCTCTTCTGTTTGTTGCTACAATATTAACAGTGTTTTTCAACCAAGCAGTGTTATAGACACTTCCATCAAACAAGTCATTCTGCGAACCAATGGGAGAACTGAAATAAGAACTTGTCAAACACAGTGGATTTCATCATTCAACTGGCTAACATATTGTGTTTCAAAAGGATGCGTGTTCTGCTACTACTGTCTGGCAGCAGTGGAAAGAAAACTAATCACAGGCAGTCGTTGTGGTGAAACTACCTTCATTTCAGCAGGATTTAGTGATTGGAAGAAAGCAATTGACAATTTCAGGAAACATCAGACATCATTATTCCACCATGAAGCTGTTGAGAAGTATACTGCATTCAACAATACAAGGATGAATGTTGGTGCTCAGCTCACCCAGCATCTTGCACAGGAACAGGTGAGAAACAGAGACCTGTTCATGAAACAGGTAAATGCAATACAGCTTCTAGTTCGGCAAGGACTAGCAATTCGTGGACATGAAGAAGAGGAAAGCAACCTGAGGCAGAAAATGCTGAGTAGGGCAGTTGACATGCCAGAACTATGGAGATGGATCCAGGAAGGGAAATATCAGAGTTCAGATATTGTGAATGAAGTCATGAAAATCATGGCACATCAGCTACTGAGGAACCTTCTGGAAGAGATACGCGTGAATCAAAGCTGTATGCAATCATCGCAGATGAATTGCTGGATATTAGCCAACATGAACAGATGACAATATGTATATGATGGGTTTCCCTGCCCCATTTTGTTATACATGAAGATTTTATCAGGATGTACGAAATGGCAAAGACTGATGCAGAATCCATCACCAGTTCCATTAAGGATGTTCTAGTAAGATGTAATTTACCAATCAACAACTTGAGGGGACAGGCGTATGATGGAGCAGCAAATATGAGTGTATGCATTTCTGGAACTGCAACAAGAATTAAGAGAGAAAATCCACTACCATTGAATGTCCATTGTGCAAATCATTCCTGGACCTGGTGTTGCAAAACTGTGGCAAAGAAAGTGATGCCATTGAGCGATCCCCCAGCTTTGTCCAGAATTTAAGTGTGCTGATTCGGGATCACCACAGAGGCTGGCTCTTTATGAAAATATTGCAGTGAATGACAGTGAGGACCCTTACATGATAGAAGGCCTGCACTTACTTTGTCCAACAAGATGGACAGCAAGAACAAAGAGCATCAAGTCGGTTCTCAAAAAGTATGGAGCACTCTATGAAACCTTAGAGAAGCTGAAACAGACAAGAAAGCTACAGATGTACGAACTAAGGTCAAAGGCCTGATGTCAGTGATGAAAAGTTTGGACCTATTTTGGACTGGTTGTATCGGTACAATATATTCAGCATATCGGAACAAGTGGCTTCAATCCTGCAAACAAAAACACTGACAGCAGAAACTACAATGATGAACATAAACTCCCTGAAGAAGAATTTACAAAGCCAGTGCGATGACTTTGACCAGGTCTATGAAGGCATCAAAGAGAGAGCACAACTACTGAAAAAAGTGAAGGAGCCAAAACTTCCCAGACAGCGCTATGTGCCAGCAAGGCTGCAACATGGTAGTGCACCACATCACCATCCAGAATCTGCTAAGGACCGGTATCGACAGATGTACTATGAAGCCATTGATGCTTGTCTTGTTGAACTAGACCGACGTTTTGATCAAGAAACCTACACTTTGCTGTCATCCATAGAGAATTTGTTGCTTCAAGCAGCCAATGCAAAGAAGTTTTCAGTTCCTCCTCAGATCACACAGTTGTATGGAGATAAGAACTTGGACACTGACATTCTGAATGCACAACTGAACTTGTTCCCAGGACTTGTGAAGCAGGTTTTGCCAGAGGTGAGGGCAGTAACTTCAATCAACACTATTATTGATGCCTTAGTGGGAAAAGACTGCCAGCAGCAGATACTGTATTCAGAAGTAGTGAAGTTCATTCAAATTTACCTCCTCGTCCCAATGAGTACAGCAACTGGGGAGAGATCTTTTTCAACACAGCAGAGGATAAAGTCTTACTTAAGAAGCACCCTGACAGAGAATAGGTACAATCACCTAATGCTGTTGAACATTCATAAAGAGAGAACAGACAACTTGGATCGGATACAAATTGTTCGGGAGTTTGTGCAATGAAATGAGAGACAACTTAGCTTTTTTGGAAAAATCTGATACAGAAATTCTGTACTTTAGGGAGAAATTCATATGGTGGTACATTGGTTGATTTCAGTGGCCACCAGGACTTGGTGGAGGCTTGCACAGGCTTACCAACCTGAAGTAGTGACCAGAGCATTCATGGGATGATTTGGTGGCCACCAGGGCTTGGTGGAGGCTTGCACAGGCTTATCAGCCTGAAGTGTGACCAGAGCATTCATGGGATGATTTGGTGGCCACCAGGGCTTGGTGGAGGCTTGCACAGGCTTACCAGCCTGAAGTGGTGACCAGAGCATTCATGGGATGATTTGGTGGCCAACAGGGCTTGGTGGAGGCTTGCACAGGCTTACCAGCCTGAAGTGGTGACCAGAGCATCAAGGATTAATTCATGGCAGAAGTATAGATGTGATGGTAAATTGGTTGATTTTGGTGGCCACCAGGGCTTGGTGGAGGCTTGCATAGGCTTACTAGCCTGAAGTGGTGACTAGAGCATTCATGGAATGATTTGGTGGCCACCAGGGCTTGGTGGAGGCTTGCACAGGCTAACCAGCCTGAAGTGGTGACCAGAGCATCAAGGATTAATTCATGGCAGAAGTATAGATGTGATGGTAATTGGTTGGTTGGGTGAGTCTGTGGTATGCAGTAGCAACAGTACAGGATTGAATGAGCAGATGTCTTTCCTCTATTGAATTCTTAGGAACAGTGGCCCATTTCCAAATATATCCCACTCCTCCATCCATCCAGACTTTGCTGTTTAAATCTGTTTTTATACCCATATCGTTGTACAATAATATTGTTTACTGTCATTGTATACTATGATTCATTAATACACTTTACAATGTACACTGTTTCATTAATAAATAAGCAGTGTAAACTTAATGGCTCTGTCATTATTTCCCCAGCCTCAGGACTTTACCTTGTTGCTGGTGGTTGGGCTTAACTGCTAACTTAATGCATGGCAGAAGTATAGATGTGATGGTAAATTGGTTGATTTGGTGGCCACCAGGGCCTGGTGGAGGCTTGCACAGGCATACCAGCCTGAAGTGGTGACCAGAGCATTCGTGGGATGATTTGGTGGCCACCAGGGCCTGGTGGAGGCTTGTACAGGCATACCAGCCTGAAGTGGTGACCAAAGCATTCGTGGGATGATTTGGTGGCCACCAGAACCTGGTGGAGGCTTGCACAGGCATACCAGCCTGAAGTGGTGACCAGAGAATTCGTGGGATGATTTGGTGGCCACCAGGGCCTGGTGGAGGCTTGTACAGGCATACCAGCCTGAAGTGGTGACCAGAGAATTCGTGGGATGATTTGGTGGCCACCAGGGCCTGGTGGAGGCTTGTACAGGCATACCAGCCTGAAGTGGTGACCAGAGCATTCATGGGATGATTTGGTGGCCACCAGGGCCTGGTGGAGGCTTGCACAGGCATACCAGCCTGAAGTGGTGACCAGAGCCTTCGTGGGATGATTTGGTGGCCACCAGGGCTTGGTGGAGGCTTGCACAGGCAGACCAGCCTGAAGTGGTGACCAGAGCGTTCATGGGATGATTTGGTGGCCACCAGGGCCTGGTGGAGGCTTGTACAGGCATACCAGCCTGAAGTGGTGACCAGAGCATTCATGGGATGATTTGGTGGCCACCAGGGCTTGGTGGAGGCTTGCACAGGCATACCAGCCTGAAGTGGTGACCAGAGCATCAAGGATTAATTCATGGCAGAAGTATAGATGTGATGGTAAATGGGTTGATTGGGTGAGTCTGTGGTATGCAGTAGCAACAGTACAGAAATGAATGAGCAGATGGCTTTCCTCCATTGAATTCTTAGGGAACAGTTGCCAATTTCAAAATGTATCTTACTCCTCCATCCATCTAGACTTTGCTGTAAAAGTCGGTTTTTATACCCATATCATTGTACAATAATATTGTTTACTGTCATTGTATACTATGATTCATTAATAAATACACTTTGCAATGTACACTGAGATTCATTAATAAATAAGCAGTGTAAACATAATGGCTCTGTGTCATTATTTCCCCAGCCTCAGGAGTTTACCTTGTCGCTGGTGGTTGGGCTTAACTGCTAACTTCTATCTTGAAGTTAGTGGAACCAAAAACTCCTAACTCATTAGTGTGAAGACTGCATGCTTGGGACTGGCGATGCACATTACTATGGCATCTCTCTGTTTCACCTGGATAACCAACTGTAACAGGTTAAGGAATGTGTGATTCAAACATCATGTGGAGCTATTGGAGGGAATGGGTCGACAGCTGCTTTCTTAATATAGCTGAACACTTGAGCAGACTTAGACTGGGTGGTCTATTTTTGCTGGCACCTTCATATGTCTGTAGTTGCATAAATATTCCTATATGGGACTGCATTCTTAACGTTATGATGTGAGAACATGATTTATTGTATTTTTGTATGGCAAAAACTAGTGTCGAGAATGTGCCTTTTTACACTCACAAGTGCCCCTCTGAGCCTCTGCCCCCTCAGTTTTTACTATCTTCCGGCACCTATGTTTCAGATATAAACAAGAATCCTCACAAACTCACAAACAGTACACTAAAAACAAATTGTAAGGTCTTTGACGATACATCTTTCCATGTGTGTTTCTCCAGCCACCCCAACCAAACAAAAAAAGCGTGATGTGCACAATTGCCACCCCTTGGAGAACAAACACACAGGAAAATACATCACCTGGAATGACCACTTCCTTTCAAGTGTCTCGGAAGTAAACACTTAAGCAACAATATCTGACAGGGTGAGCAGCATTGGGCAATACCGGACCACCCAGGGGTGTGATGAGGCCCTACGTTACAGGTGGAGGGCCTTATAGCCCCCAAAAGGTCCAGTATTGCCCATACAACCCACCCTGGAGGGTATTATTGCACTTAGAAATAGCCATCTGTGTCAAGTTTAATTAAGTAATAAAATAATAGAGGAAATGAGTTTAAAATAAATAGAGAGACTAGAAAAAAGCTGTTGGTGGTAAAGTAGTCCATTCCTTTTTGACGTTTGCCTGTGCGCATGTGCAAAGAACGTCTTGCAACAGTGTGCCTTTTGGAGGTGTGTGACCCTCCTCCCCAATGCAGTGCTCAGTGTAAGAAGCGCGACCCCAGGGGGCCAATACATGCCGAGCTGTGTATGACAGCAGTTCAGCTGTGTTGGTCTTCACTTCTAACAAAAGGACCGCTGCAGCCCGCAGTGGTAGCATGTATGCAATTAGCATACATGTCAGCCAAACTGCTGTCATGCACAGCTTGGCTTCAAAGCCCTCCCACTTCCTCCCTCTGTTAATGTCCTCCCCCTCTCTGTTCTCCCCGGACCTCACCTTGTGTGCCGAGGGGGGTACCCAATACCCCTCAGCTCGTGTGCCCCTCAGCACACTGTGTGGCCGATGGGGGTGCCCAATCCCCTGTCAGCTGCAGCCCCCCCACCCAAAAAAAACAAACAGCCAGTTAGCACGCAGGGAGCCCACCGCAGCATGCTCATGCTTCCCCACCCACACATGCACGCACACACACACAAGCACACACACATACACACACACACACACTGTATGGCCGGTGGGGGTGCCCAGTCCCTGCTGACTCCAGTCCCTCCCTAGCAAATATGTAGGTGGCACGCTGGGAGCCCACCCCAGCATGCCAGCAGCATCCATTTTTTTTGTCCCTCGCCCCTGCCCACTAACCTGCGCCCACCCTCTGTGCTCCCACTTACCCACACACCCCCCTTACCTAGGTGGCACACTGGGAGCCCACCCCAGCATACCAAAAGCCTCCGTTTTCTTTCTTTTTTTTATATCCTGTAAATCAAGAACACATTGCTTCAGTGAGTCCTTCCCCCCCCGCCAGCGCCCACCCTCTGCGCACCCACCTCCACACACACCCCCACCCCATACTTACCTCTGGAGCTCAGCACGATGATCTTCGGTGGACCAGGAACATGTCTGCACTCTTCAAAGCTGACCGCAAACTGAAGAAATGCCAGTAAGCTGATTAATGGCATAAATAGGGTTTTTTCAACTTTGGTGTCTATCTTGGCCATTTTGGGGAATTTTGGCACCAAATTTTCAACATGGGGTTATTGAGACCCCTTCTCATGAATTCAATCACTGTCATGGCATTATTCTGTCCAGAAAGGTGACTTCGTAGTCACTGCATGGAATCACCTTTCAGGACTGATTAACAAAATGACAGTCTTGGTATTCATGAGGTGGGCTCTCAGAAAGCCTATGTTGCAAATTTGGTGAAAAAATTCCCAAAAATCACTGTTTCATGAGCGTGCACTACGCAGTTTCCACGCATACTCATAAGTTCGTGAATTTTTTATATTTTCACTCCAGATTTTCAACATAGGCATATTTCCATACCTCCTTATGAACAGTGCAGCTGTCATTTTTCACATACTGCCCAAACTGTGTTTTCATGCTTCCGGCACAAAATAGCATGGTCGCTGTTGGAAATCAGCATTTGCTACAGAGTAAGACAATCACAGTGACACTGTTCTTGAGCAGCGGTCCTAAAGTGCCTATGTTGAAAATTTTGTGGCAATATTCCATAAAGTGGCTGTGTTTCGAGTGTACATTGCGCAGTTTCTACGCACACTCGTAACTTCATGAATTTCTAATGTTTCCACTCCAGATTTTCAACATTAACATTTTCCCACATCTCCTTATGACCAGTACAGCTGTCATTTTTCACATTCTGGCCAAAATGTGTTTTCGCACTTCCAGCGTACAATAGCGCGGTCTCTGTGGGAACTCATGTTCAGTACACAGTAAGAAAACCACAGTGACACTGTTCATGAGCAGGCATCCTAAAATGCCTATATTGAAAATTCAGTGCAAAATTCTAAAACATGACTTTTATGAGTGTGCCTTGCACAGTTTCCACGCGCATTCGTAACTTCGCAAATTTGTCATATTTTCACTCCAGATTTTCAGTATTTGCATTTTCCCACACCTACTTATGAACAGTACAGCTGTCATTTTGCACATTCTGGCTGAAATGTGTTTTCACACTTCCAGCACAGAATAGCATGATTGCTGTGGGAAATCAATGTTCGGTACGCCAGTAAGAAAATCATAGTGACTGTGTTCATGACCAGAGGTGACGAAATGCCTATGTTAAAAATTTGGTGACATAGTTCCAATGAATGACTGTGTTACAAGCACGGGTTTCACACTTACCACACAGGCTTGTACCCTTGAGTACACCCAGGGTGTTAGGGCTCCTAATACAGACACTTAAGAAGCATGAGAGTAAAATGTTGATCCAATGCAAGAGGAGTTGCAGAGAGGTACTCTGTTGGGATATGGATACTAAAGGGACATGGATACAGCTGGAGGGGGGAGGCCTGCATAAATGCCAAACACCAATGCAAATACCTGCAAGCAAACATTCAGCATTGACAAATGCTTGTTTAATGCTGTTCCATCTTGTGTTGCTCCCTCCCAGAGAGCCATTGTCTTGTAGTTATCCTCCCCAACCACAACTTCCAGAAGTATAGATGGAGTCTATTGTGAAGTTTTATCCCAGCAGTTTGTTGGCATCATTTTCATGTTTTTTTTAAAAACAGTTCTGTGCCTTCCTGGAAGACATTTTCTTCTTTTGCTTCGTCCAGAGATGCGGCTGTTTGGCGTATAACTTTGTGGGACTCTGCATCCTTAAATCCGGAAGTGAAGATGTAGAAGTTCAGGGTGGGATGGCAGAGGTGTAAAATGTATATTTTTTTTAAGTTTAAGCAGCAGCGTACCCCTATCACAGGCTTTAGTCCGATATCCTTTGGTAGCCTCTGGTGGTAGAGGGCGGGGAGTGGGGTCAAGTGGGATTGGGGTGGGGTTTCCTTTTTGTGGGGCCTTGTTACCTTTTCTTTTTACAGTGTCTCCCTTTCTATGTTTTCTTCATAGTTTTGTACACTGTAAGTGCTTTCATTATGTCTGCCCTGCACTTTATTCCTGTATATGGTTTGTTGGGAATGGGTGGGTTTTTTTCTTGTTTGTTTCTTTTTTTTATTTTGCTGTTTCTTGTTGTTGTTATGTTATTGGTCTTTCTGAAAATTTAGTAAAGCATATTTAATCTGAAAAAAGTTTAAGCAGCAGCACTTTTAATGTTAACAGCGTGCTTACATTTCATAGTTTGAGACATCAATACATATGAAAGGAGATACTGTATTTTCTGGTAGTTTGTCGAGCGCTTCTGCCTTTTTCGAGGCCACTCAGCATCGGGGATGTGTGAGACCGAAATGAAGCTGTGGTCTCAAACAGAGAAGGAAAATGCAAAGTGAAGGTGTTGTTCTTGTAATAGTAGGTAGTGATTTTTGTTATTATTATTATTTTTTTATTTATTAAATGAATGTGAGACTGACTCGGGGGGGGGGCATCTGGCAACTCGACCACTAAGCGGGGAACACAAATGGTGGGTTGTGACTTTGAAAATTCATGGTGCCCAAGGATACCTTAAGTAATGGGGCACCCCAAATTGGCACTTGTTTTCCAATGGGCATCTATCGAAAGTTAATGTACCCCTGTGCTGTGGTTCTCATCCAGTGAGAGAGCTCCTAGTATCTAGCCCATTTTCTAAGAATAAAATGACCCCACACAAAAACACAATACAACTTTTTTATGGCCTTGTGATGATGCATCTTTCCAGGTGTGTTTGTCCTTCCCACAAACAAACAAGAGCATAGTGCTCAAGATGGCCAACCATCTGTGAACCAACACAACTGAAAAAAAAGCACCATCTGGAGCTAAACTGCCACAGTGCCATGTAGGCAAAAAACAGAAACCAATTCACACTACACACAACATTAACACTCCATTTTCTCAGATATAATTGGGCCACCTGATGATGCTTCTTTCTAGATGTGTTTCTGCCCCCAGAACCAAAAAAAGCATGTAGCTCAAGATGACTGGCCTCAGTGATCAAATGCCTGAATTTGCATCGCCAGGAGAAAAAGTCTCACAATGCTTTAAAAAAATGAGCAAAGTCAACCCCCTGCACCTCTAACAACTGTAGCAATCCTATACAAATCACTACAACCTTCAATCAAACTGTCACTTACAACCCTGGCAAAAAGTACACAAACAGAGTAAGTTACCCAGTAGCCAAATGCTGGTAGATTTTGTATCAGGCTAGTAAGATTTAAGCAATAATGATCGAGAAGCTGGTAATTTCTGAAGGATTAACAACTGTTTGGGGGAATGGGTGCACCGAGGGTCACCTCCCTCTAGACAGTCATTTATCCAAGAAAATGACCGGTTTCAAGGTTGTTACTGTGATTATAAGTCTAATCACAATAACAACTTTCTTTTTTCCTGTATATTTTTACCATAATTCAACTTTAAAGTAGAGTGCTGCGAACTGTGTGTGTCACACAGCGTCAGCTGGCAGCTGGATTGATCATTTTTAAGATATTAGTGACCGATCCAGTAGCCAATCAGGAGTCTCATTAGGCTCATGAACAATTAATTAGACTTATAATTTACTTTAACTAGCCCTGCAGGCTTGTACTGGAGAAGGTAGCATTTCAATATTACCCCAGCTCAGCCAATGGAAAATCTGTGGTGATAGTGAATTTTCCTAGTCACTAGCCCTGCTGGCTACTGACTGCAAAACTTAATTTCATCCCCTGATAATGGGCTTCTTCAGGAGTGCACTTTCTCACATGTTCTATTATAAAAAATATTAAAAAATCTTAAATAAGACAAGCAAGTAATCACAAAATGATAATTAATGCTGTTGGTGCCTAGATAAATATGTGATACTCAGTGATTGGATATTATTTCATTGTTTTTCAAATTCCAAACAGTTGCTAAAAATATAATAATAATAATAACAATATGCACTTAATTGTGACATTTTCAGGTAGGCAATACACAGTATGTTAGCTATTCCCTTTGTGAAACCTTTAACATAAACTCTGCACCACAAGAGGCCCATACTTGACTGCTGAATGAAATTTTCTTTTTATTAATTGGTAAACGGCATTCGGTGACAAAATGCAAGCAGATTCAATTCAATCAGCACAACAACCTTAAGAAGATATTTTAACTTACTTTATAAGCACAGCAAGCTTTAATTACCTTAGGGTCACAACAAGACACAACTGCTTTTTGCCTCATGTACACATGTTTTAGCTCTCACATGGCACATTGCACTTTATATCATGGCAGGTTACCAATAAGAAGCTCTTTTCTAAGGCTGAACCATTCTAACGGTTCCCTCTGTCTGTACTGACACAAACTATTCAGCAGCTCAAACTATTGTTTGTCTGTGTCTCTTCTGTTTTTTAATAGTCTGTGGGTGGCACATGCTTGTAATCTCCTTACCAGTGGTGCAGCTAACAGTAGGACTGTAGCTAAATATGTGCTTCTCTCCTCTTCCACTGTCAGATACAAGAGGGGTATGGCAAGCCGTTAGGGACATAATTCATAATCTCTGGCTATATAGTAAAACACACACTATATGGTGAAATACATACACCATATAGTGAAATATATACATTATATAGTGTGATACATACACAATGTAGTGAACCACATACAGTATCTACTGAAATATATACATCGTATAGTGAAATACATATACTGTATACTGAAATACATATATTATATAGTGAAACACATACACTACATAGTGAAATGCTTACATTGCTTAGTGAAATACATACACTATCTACTGAAATCCACATACTGAGTACTGAAAATCCTCATACACTATATACTGAAACAAATGTACTATGTACTGAAACATATACACTATCTATTGAGATACATACACTACAGACTGAAACATCCACATAAACTATCTACTGAAACAAATACTCTATAGATTGTAACACATACACTATATATTGAGAAAAAACTGCAAACACTATATACTGAAACAAATACACTATATATTGAAATGCATACACTACACACTGAAAAAAGCATATACACTATATACTGAAACAAATACACTATATTTTGAAACATCTACACTTTATATTGAAATACATACACTATCTATTGAAATAAATACACTATGCACTGAAAAATCTGCATACACTATATACTGAAACAAATACACTACATGGTGAAACACATACACTATGTATTAAAACACATACACTGTAGACTGAAAAATTCACATACTCTATATACTGAAACAAATAAACTATATACTGAAATGGACTGTGTTCTGAAACTACCCATCCCCCTGCCCCTTCCCCATGAATGTCCTACAGCTGAACTCATTGCCTGTTGCATTCAGTTAGCTGCTAGCTTGATGAGAGGACTTCTAAAGCTGCAGAGCTGAGGTAAACAAAACAGGGCTATCTCTTATTCTACTTCTTTATGGGGGTTTTCCTTTTGTTCTACTTGCACACCTTTAGTCAAATTTCAGACCATTGTGATGTGACAAGAAACTTTTAAAACTAATTTAAATGCTGTAGTTTATTCTTTTAAATAAGTGCTGCCTTCATTTACTGTCAGACAACACATTTGTATAGGAAGCTAATACAGGATATTCCTAACATACCTGTATACATAGGGAGCTGCATGCATTTTTCCAAGTTAAAGTGTTGATTTGCTTTATGTGTAATTAATTATTGTGTAAGTCCAGCAACTTATCTGAGTTGAATGCTTGGGAAGCACTTCAGGAGCTGTGGAAGTGTAAGCCAAAATCATTGCTAGTTTGTACTCTATGGACTATGTTTTAAGTTTTATTTTAAAATATATATTTTGCTGCAATCCCTCAGTATTCAATTTTCATCAGGAGTTTAGCTGGCATATGCATATAATTTGCATTGTTTTACTAAATAACTTTACTGTGAATCCTCACTGGAGGCATGCACAGTCTGTTTAGGGGTTTGAGCTTCTCAAACTGCGTTTATTTCTTTTTTTCCCATAGAGATTTTATCTCCTTAGTCACCCTGCTACCCTTTGCCCACTGACATCTCCAGCTCAATCACTTAGCATCCACAGGACATATTTGCTCTGAGATCCCCCACTCACACATCCTCTGTGTTGGGGGCCGGGGGTCGTGACAAGGGACACATATGAGCAGGAGCCTGGTTAGCAGTGCAAACTCTCAGCAGGCATACCTCTCAACTGTCCCTGATTTTTCCTCAGAATTTTTCTCTGTTCCTCGTAAAATTTGTGTTTTTGTGACAGAACAGTGGGGATTAAAAGCACAAAATAATGTCAAACATTAAAGTAACAGACTTGTTCTTCAGAAAATGATCTTAACACCAATCCCTTTATTCCATCAGCTTTCTGGGTGAATAGTACCAGTTTTTAAGATGTGTCCCTGATTTGGGATCTTTATCCCTGATGTTTTTAAGCCTTGTCCCTGATTCCTGAGGCAAGAGGTTGAGCGGTATGGAGGCAGGTTGTTGGATCATTTTGCCATTAGGGGGTTTCTACCTTTGGTTTCATCCCCTGGGCAGCCAAGCATGGAATGATGCAATTGCATATAAAGACACATGCTTGCTTTGTGCCTGCCTGAGCCCTCCCCCTTTTGCAACGCCACTGCCCTGCCAGTCCTCCTCAGCTAGGTGGATGTTGAAGAGCGGGGTGGTCAGACTTCCCCTCACTGAGAGGAGAGCATTCCCTGAGATGCTCAATCATATCTCCCCCCCAGCTAACCCCTGTGCAACTCAGGTCCACCCCCAAAACTGGGCCACTAGTATGAGAAGCAGTGCAATCACCACCAAGCTGCTAGGCCAGCCCACCAGACTGTGTTTTTATAAGTAAATAAAGACAGCATATAGGTAAAAAAAGAAAACAAACTGTATTTTAACTAGTCTGTTATAAACATTTTAAGTCACATCACAATGTTTTGAAATCGGATAAAGGTTTTGCAAGCAAAATACGATAAAACAATACATAAAGAGATAGATAAGATAAACCTTTTATGTTTACCTTCTGCATCTTAGGAGGCATTAGCCAGGATTTTTAGTCAATTAGAGCCCCATTTTCAGAAGGTTGGCGTGTAGAGCTAAACATTACACTGTGGGAACAGCATGGTTGGATCGGTGTCGTATTCAGCATCACTTGATGCTACCCTGATCATGTGCATATATACTACTACGGCCATGTAAATGAGTAATCCTCTCCTGCATACAGAGCACAGTGCTGTATAAAAGGTTTCCTTAGTGACCATAAGTACCTTCCTCTACATTTTATACTCAGCCTCTAGGCTTCTAGTACCTAGATGCTTGATTTTGCACTTTTTGGCTTTGAACCCGAACTGCCATGTCCCATAGCACTCTTTATGTTTTCTAATGTCCCCACTCATTCTCTCCATCTGCACCTATCAAAGCTAATACAGACTGTGGTGTCATCTACAAAAAGGCATATCTCCCCTTCCAGTTTTTCTGTTATGCCACTTATAAAGACACTGAAGAGGATGTGTCCCATTACTGAGCCCTCCGGCACCCTACTGGTCACTCTCTCCTCACTGGAGTGAGTGCCATTTACCACCACCTTCTGTGGCTGTGCGCTATCTCAGGTGCATCACTTAGGAGTGCACAACACTAATCTGAAAATGGGGGCCCACATACCACTGTAAGAGGACTAGCACTGCATTGTGATAAGCATGGCTGATACTATTTTAAAAAGCATTCTTCTGTGCAGTGCTAACCTGTTAATGTGGCACTATTTTTTTTTTTGCTGCACAGGATTACTAATTGCAACCAGGTGCTCATGCAACTGGGGGCTACTCTAATGCATATAAGGTATACAGGTATACTAAATGCTTTCTTGAAGTGTAAACACACAACGTGGTTAGTGCTAATTAATGATTCTGGGAATCGTGTTTTAACTGCACACACGCAGCCTGCCAGCGACCCCCCCCCTCCCACACAGTCAGTTCTGGACACAATAAAAAAACAAGTATTTGTCAATGTTGCATGTTGATTGCATTGGTCCGTTGAGCTCGCTTACTGGCCCTGTGTCACTCACTCATTCTGTTTTTCCCGGTGCTGTAGGCTGCTGTTTTGTACTGAGCTCCTTCCTGCATTGGCACCCTTTTCTGTCCACAAAGAAATCCGCAGATGGTCTGACAGAGCTCCGTTGAGGTGGGTCACTCCCCCTTCTGACTCCCTCATTCTGTTTCTCCTTGTGCTGCAGGCTGGCCTTTTGTACTGGGCTCCTGCCTCTGTTGCTGGCTTTTTCTGCCAACAAAGAAATCTGGAGAGTCCCAACACAGGTCCGTTGAGGTTGCTCACTCCCCCTCTGTCACTCACTCGTTCCGTGTCTACCGGCGCTGCAGGCTGGCCTCTTGTATTGGGCTCCTGCCTGCGTTGCCACCTTTTTCTGCCCACAAAGGAATCCACAGCAGTCACGATAGAGCTCTTTTGAGCACACTCACTCCCCCCCCACTGACTCGTTCTGTTTCTGCCACTGCTGCAGGCTGTCATTTTGTACTGGGCCCGTGGGTGCATTGCTGCCTTTTTCTACCCACAAAGAAATCCGCAGAGGTCCCAACAGAGCTCTGTTGAGCTCACTCACTCCACTTCCCTCACTCTTTTACTGGTTCTGTGTCTCCTGTGGGTGCCAGCTGTCCTTTTGTACAGGGTTCCTGCCTGCATTGGCGGCTTATTCTGCCCACAAATAAATCTGCAGCAGTCCTGATGCAGGTCCGTTGAGCTTGCTCACTCCCCCTCTCTCAGTCACCCATTCCATTTCTACCTGCGCTGCAGGTTGGCCTTTTGTACTGGGCTCCTGCCTCTGTTGGCACCTTCTCCTGGTCACAAAACAATCTGCAGCAGTCCCGACAGAGCTCCGTTGAGCTAGCTCACTCTCCCTCTCTCACTCTCTCGTTCCGTTTCTGCTAGCGCTGCAGGCGCCCTTTTGTACTGGGCTCCTGCCGGCATTGCCGCCTTCTTCTGCCCACAAAGAAATCTGCAGCAGTCACAATACAGCTCTGTTGAGCTCGCTCACTACCGCTCTGTCACTCACTCATTCTGTTTCTCTTGGTGCTGCAGGCTGCACTTGTGTACGGGGCTCCTGGCTGCGTTGGCACCTTTGTCTGTCAGCAAAGAAATCTGCAGCTGTCCCGACAGAGCTACATTGAGGTCGCTCAGTCTCCCTCTGTCACATGCTCATTCTGTTTGTCCTGGCACTGGAAGCGGCCCTTTTGTACGGTGCTCCTGCCTGCATTGGCACCTTTTTCTGCCCACAAAGAAATTCGCAGCAGTCCTGCTAGAGATCTATTGAGTTCACTCAGTCCTCTGTCTCACTTACTCATACTGTTTCTCCCACCGCTGCAGGCTGGCCTTTTCTACTGGGCCCCTGCCTGCTTTGATGCCTTTTTCTGCCCACAAAGAAATCTGCAGCAGTCCTGACAGTGCTCCGGTGAGTTCACTCACTCACTCTCCCTCACTCGCTCTCTCATTCTGTTTCTCCCAGTGCTGCAGGCTGCCCTTTTGTACTGGGCTCTTGCACTGGGGCCTTTTTCTGCCCACAAACAAATCCACAGCAGTCCCGACAGAGCTCAGTTTAGCTCAGTCACTTCCCCCTCTCACTTGTTCGATCTTAATCTGTCCCAAACAATGATTTCCCACAGCGACAGTGCTGTTCTCTGGCAGGAGTGCAAAAACATATTTAGACCGGATGTGAAAAATGACAGCTGTACTCTTCATAAGGAGGTGTGAAAAAAGTGCCACTGTTGAAAATGTGGTGTGAAAATATTACAAATGTGCGAAGTTACAAGGGTGCGTGAAACAGTTCAATGCATGCTTGTAACACAGTCATGTTATGGAGTTTCGTCACCAAATTTTCAACATAGGGCTTTTAGGACCGCTGCTCATGAACAGTGCCACTGTTATTTTCTTAATCTATCCCTAACACTGATTTACCACAGCGACCGCTTTATCGTGTGCGTCAACTGTGAAACCACATTTCAGTCAGAATGTGAAAAATGACAGCTGTACTGCTCATAAGGAGGTGTGAAAAAATGCCACTGTTGAAAATCTGGCATGACAATATTACAAATCTGCGAAGTTACAAGGGTGTGTGGAAAGTGTGCAACACACACTTGTAATACAGTCATTTGCTCGGCTATCATCATCAAATTTTCAACATAGGCATTTTAGGACCTCTGCTCATGAACAGTATCACTGTCATTTTCTTAATCGGTTCCGGACAGTGATTTCCCACAGCAACTGCTCTATTCTGCACTGGAAGTGCGAAAACACATTTCGGCCAGGATGGGAAAAATGACGGATGCACTGTTCATAAGTAGGTGTGAGAAAATGGCAATGTTGAAAATCTGGAGTGAAAATATAAATTCACGAAGTTACGAGCGTGAATGCAAACTGCACAACACACGCTTGTAACACAGTCATTTTATGGAGTATCGTTGGCAGATTTTCAACACAGCCATTTCAGGACCTCTACTCATGAACAGTGTCACTGTCATTTTCTTAATCTGTCCCAAACACTGATTTCCCACAGCGACCATGCTATTCGGCGCTGAAGAGCGAAAACACATTTCTGCCAGGATGTGAACAATGTCAGCTGTACTGTTCACAAGGAGGTGTGAAAAAATGCCAGTGTTGAAAATCTGGCATGAAAATATTGCAAATTCACGAAGTTACGAGCGTGGGTAGCAACTGCGCAGTGCATGCTCATAAAACAGTCATTTTTTGGATTTTTCCCACCAAATTTGCAACATAGACTTTTTGAGATCCACCTCATGAACACTGGCACTGTCATTTCATCAATTGGCCCCGAAAGGTGATTCCTCGCAGTGACCGTGAAATCACCTTTCCGGGTAGATTAACGCAATGACAGTTCAAGAATTCATGAGGAGGGTCCCAAAAACCCTATGTTGAAAATTTGGTGAAAAAAGTCCCAAAAATGCCTGAGATATGTACTAAAGTTGAAAAAACACTATTTATTACGTTATACAGCTTACCAGCATTTTCTCAGTACATGGTTGGCTTTGAAGAGTGCAGACGTGTTTGTGGTCCACCGAAGATCATTTGCGCTCCGGAGGTAAGTATGGGGTGATGGGGGTGTGTGAGAGGCTGAAGTGCGCAGTGGGTGGGTGCGGGTTGCAGGTGGGGTCCAGGGACACTACGAGAAACCGTTTCTTTTTTTGCAGATAAAAAAAAATACTTCATGGGACCATTTTCCCTTTACAGGGGCATGTGGCACACTGGGATGGGCACCCAGCTTGCCACCAATGGCTTTCTTTTGGGGGGGCAGCAGTAGCCAATGGGGATTGGGCACCCCGTCAGCAGGAATAAAAGTGGGGGGGTGTTACAGAATGCCCGACGGGGTGGGCTCCCCATCGGCATCAGAACAATAAGGTACCAAGGCCGGCAGGTTTGCAGACCGTTGGCACTCGCTATGATGGGGTGGTTATATTGTTTGTGAACAGGGTGGCAACCTGCCACCCTGTTCACAAACAATATCAGGGTTTTTACATCCCACCCTGCAATGATGGGTCACTCCCTCATTGCAGCAGATGGCTGACGCTGCAATGACATGGCGGCCCCTGATTGCAGTGGCAAAATTGTCAGTAGTTGGTGCAAATATTCCAAACTACTGTCACCAGCAGCCTGCAATATGTTATTTGCACTGTGCACAATCAACATAAAAATGGTATATCCTGTCTGCCCCAATTCCCATATTAAACCTCAGAACCTACTGTCCATGCAGGGTAATAGCCTTCACTATCCACTTCCTTGTTCCCCTCCCTACTACTATCAGCATGAGTAACCATTATACCCTTCACTTTGTCAGAGCCATGCTTGGAACCATTTATGGTATTGGTGCCTGCCATCTCAGTTGGCAAACTATTCCGCATTTCCACCACCATTTCTGGATAATAAAACTTTCCAATATCCCTCTTGAACCTCCCTCCCATCAGTCTCTACTTGTGCCCCCATAACCTTGAACTGTTACTCAAGCTAAGTAGTTCTGCATTCACCTTGTTTATTCCTTACAGGAACTTGAAGGTCTTTATCATATCATTCCTCTCTTGTCTGGTCTCCAGTAAAGACATGTTCAGTGCCTTGAGCAGATCCTCATACGATCCGTCCTGTCAGCTCTGAATCATCCTGATCACCCTTTGTCCTTATCTTTCCTGAGGTGAGGTCTTCAGAAGTTCAGAACTCTAAACAGTATACCCAGTGCAGCCTCACCAACGATCAATAAAGAGGCAGTAAACCTCTTTTCTTCTACTATCAGAACCCCTTCTGGCACATCCTAGTATCCTATTTGCCTTACTAGATGCCTTACTGTACTAGCTTGATTGTTTAAGGGAGTCATTAATGATGAATACTAGGTCCCTTTTCTCAGCTGTAGTGCTCAGCTCTACCCTTCCTATCCAGTACTCTTTCCTGGGGTTATTGTCCCCTAAGTGAATCACCTTGCACTTTTTGGCATTGAATTTCAACTGCAAACATAAGTCACCTCACTAATCTTTACATGTCAGTCTGCAGTTTCCTACTTCCCATCACTATCTACCCTCCCATGAGCTTGGTGTCATCTTCAAAGAGACACAGCCCCAGATTCATTCTCAACGTTGTTAATGAGCATATTGAAGAGAACAAGAGTCAGGATGGATCCTGTGGCATTCCACTCTTGACTTCCCTCTTTCTGATTTGACACCATAACCACAACCCTCTGATGCCTCTCATTCAACTAAGCTCCTCACCCCCACCAAAAACACAGCTTATATTTTCCTTCAAATCCCTGGACCTCACCCATTAGCCATGACCTAAGTCACTCTGATTGGTCCCCTATCTCATTGGTCTGCTCCACTGATTCCATGCTAACATATTTCAAAACAAAATTACTCTAAATATATATATATTTTTTTAGTTGTTTAACCAGGAGTAGCAGACTAAGCTGAAAGCTCTTTTACAGGAGCGACCTGGGGAGCAAGGGAAGTTAAGTGACTTGCTCAGAGTCACACAGTATGCAAGTGGAAGCTGTGGGATTCAAACCCAGGTCTGGTCAGCTGGATGTCACCAGATTTGCAGCTCAGAGCCTTAAACCACTGCGCTATACTGTCTCCCCTTTATGGGGCTGCCATGCCCCCCCACAGCAGGACATGAGAAAAGGTACACCACCTCCTCTAGATCATGCCTGACCTCATAGCTTACTTGCAAGTGCATGATTTGGCCTGGTCAAAAAATAAATGTAACCCATCCCCCATGGCTTCCAGAGGTATCATCATCTCTGCAGCACCTGTACCATGGCAATAAGCTTGCCAAGGTGAGGAATTACATCTAACTTCAGTACCAACATTGGTTACCTGTCTAAATTTTGAAAGGCTGCCACAATCTCTTCTCCCCACCCACTCCTTTGCCTGTCCTCAGAGTCAGTGACACCACTGTCTCTAACCTCTCCTTCATCACCATAGAGATGTAATTCCTTTTCATCACCTGTACCTCCTCTCTCCCTCTCCTCTCCTCCCTCTCCCCTTCCTCACCTCCCTCTAACCCCTGCCAGCCTGCATGATTGTCATCTCCTTCCTTCCCACTATTGTTTTTTTTCTCTCCAGTAACTCCATCCTTTATCCCTGACACACTTCCCGCCCTTAATCCTTCCAAGGGTAGGAGCCCAGATGGCCGGGATAGCAAGTTCCTCCATCTGACTGCTTCTGCAATCTCCTCCCCATTGGATGACCTCCCTAACCTCTCTTTCTGGTGTTCCTCCATCCCTGCTGACTGGAAGGCTGCCACTGTTACTCCTGCTCCTCCAAAAGATGGTGACCCATCAGGTGCAACCAACTACCGACTCATTCTCTCCTCCTCCAAAATACAGGAACAAATTATCTTGTCACAACTCTCTCCCTTTCTGGACTCCTCTTCCTTTTTCACCCAATACAAGTCTGACTTCCGCAAAAATCACTCCACCACCTGCTCAGGCTCACCAAATCTATCCATAATGGTATGGATCACAGCCTATTCACTTCTGCTATCTTCATCGATCTACCTAAAGCATTCAACCCTGTCTACCACCCAATTATTAGCCACACTCGAGGCTGCGGGCCTCTCTGCCTTAGCCATCAGCTGTTCCACTCCTACCACAGGGGTGGGTCCCAAGCAGTCAAAAGTGGTGACCCCCTCTCTCCTCCCTGCCTGTATCCACTTGGGTCCTACAAGGATCTGTGTTAAGCCCACTACTTTTCTCCATTTTCCTTAATGATCTCCCCCTCCATCTGCTTGTCTGCATCCATTCACATGTACACGGATGACACGGTCCTCTTCACAGCAGGTCCACAGACTCCAGTTGGACTTTGATCAAGTTCAGCCCTGACCACACACAAATCAGCTTTTCCTTAATGCCAAGAAGGCTGTCTCCATGTCCTTTGGCACAAGGCACCAGACCCTCTAGGCTCCCTCCCCTTCCTACTTTCCATACCCTGAATGGCTCCCCTGTGGAGGATGTTACCACCTTCAGTTATCTTGGTATCTGGCTAGACCAGCACCTAAACATTTCTAAACAAGTGGATACTATAGTCAAAAATCTGCATCACAATTTGGTGCATTTTACAGGAACTGTGACTGTAAACCACCTCCAGCATGCCATGCTATTATTCAGAGAATGATCCTCCAATTCTCTGACTATGGTGATGTGGTCTACAGAGTAGCCCCCTTCACTACCCTTGCCAGACTGGACACACTGTTCAACTACTTCTGCCATTACACTCTCGACTATCCTTCTTGGACTCACCATTGTTCTATATATAAATCTCTCTCCTTTTCTTTTCTTGTGGACAGACATCATGCCCACTGTGCCAGCTTTGTGGGCAAATCTGGTTTGTTTTCCTACCCTCCTATCTCTCTGATGGCCCTGTTATAGCCATATCATCAGAAGCTGAAATATTCAAACCCTAGCAGTCCCTTCATTTTCCACAACCTCCGGCAAAGTCATGTTCAGCCACTGCTGCCCTAAAATCTGGAACACCCTCACCCCAGCCATTCACCAATCTCCCTTCCATGGATTTTTTCAAACCACTTCAGTGGTCTCACCTCTCCCTCCTGCACTTGCTCTAGTTTTCCCTCTTGCTCTCCTATTACTTGTTTCCAGTTCAGTTACAGCTAAAATTTGGTACCTATGCTTCCACTCTAGGCATTATGCACAAATTTTTATAGCTCACGTTGAAGTAAAAGCCTCTCCAGCCTCTTTGCATATCTGTTGTGCAGATGGAGCTCCCCTCTTAACTGTGAACTCCATCAAATACCTTGGGGTGACACTTGACCCCCAGTTGGACCTAGGGAGTCATATCCTAAATATCTGTAGAACTGTCAACTGTAAATTGGGTCTTGCCTATAGGGCCAAAATTAACCTGACACCTGCTGCTCATCTGGCACTTGCTAGAGATGTACTACTTCCCTTCCTTAGCTATGGTCTCCACCAATTTTCCTGTACCTCCAAAGCTTTTCTTACTCGGTGGCACATAACGTATAGTAACATCTGTTGCTTTCCACTGGCTGCCCCCCCGTCTCACCCACCATTGTGAGCTTTATGATAAACTAGGTTGGCTTTCCTCCACCAATCACCTGAACTTTGGGCTGGGATGCCTCGTGGGCAAAGTGATCAGAACTGGCATGCCCCCGGGGCTGGCACAGCTTCTCTCATCTCCTGACCCCTCCTCTTACCCACTCAGGTCCCAGGGTCCTGGGATGCTAAAAGTACCCCTCACCTGAACCCTTATGGGGGAAAGGGACTTTGTTGCATGTGCTCCTAGGCTCTGGAACTTCTTTCCTGATCATGTTCATTCCACCTCCTCCCATCAGTGCTTCTGGAAGTCCCTGTGGGGCATCTGAAAGCTTGACCTCAGTGTGAGAATGTCCATGCCTCCCTAGCCTTTATTGTACTTGAGCCCAACTGTTCTGAGGACCTGCAATGATCTTTTGGTCATTTCTGTGATCCAATTGCTCTCCTAGGCATCTGACTGCAGTATGTATGATCTAGACTATATATTGTTGATTATATGTACTTTATCAATTTATGTCATAGCAGTTCACCCATGCCTTACTTTTGTGACTCAATGCATTTTATTACTCTATGTACTGGCTTACATACTTGCTATTTTGTTCTGGATTTATCTGTATTACCTGTTGTACTCTCCCAGGAAGTTCCTGTAAATAGGCATATAACATCCTAAGTGTACCTACCCGGTTAACAAAAGCTAAATAAATAAATAAATAAAACTGCTCTGTATTTGATCTGCCAGCATAGGTTTGTGGCTCTGACTTGCTGTATATGCATTATACGATTGTTTGTATCCTCAAGTTCTCATCTTGCATGTATTATTCCCAATGTAATTTGTGATTGTGTACCACTCTGTTCCATGTGTGTTATGTATTTTGAACTATTGTGCTACCTAAGACCCACTTGTACAAGTTCCTTCCCCAGGATGCATCATCAGAAATGGGCTCAGCTTAGTATTCCTGGGTGGGGAGCACCTAGACACCAAGGATCATTTACTATAATAATTGGAGCCATTTAAACTGCGATCAGGGTGTAGAACCTTTAATGCCAAGGATCATTTGGTATACTACTTGGGAGCATCATAATGGTGACCTGAATGAGATGCAATATGCACCTCTGTGTGCTCAAATTAATTTATTTATTAATTTCACCAGGAAGGTACACTGAACAACAAGTTGCTTGTCTCGATGCGACCTGGGGAAGGGTGGTGGGAGTTACACAGTAACAATGAATACGCACAAAATACACAATATCATACAAAACATAGGTTACAACTGAGATTACACATTATCATGAAAAGCAAATGATACAAGGGTGAGAAGTGAAAACCAGTCACAGTGAGCTTTAATTGAAGACAGAGAGAGAGAGGCCAATGTAATAGAAAGTGTGAACCAAATGGCCTGCACTATGCAGACTAAGAATAGCACAGGGTGGCAAGTGAAGTGAGTCAGCAGGGCATCAAACAGGATGTAGGACAAGAAAGGGGGTGAGCTAGGGGCAGGTGCAGTTTACAGAGAGGAAATTATGAATAGCTTGATTTAATGAGCCAGGTGAGGAAGAGGATCGAATAATAGTGGGAAGAGCATTCACATTTGGGAGATGATAGGTGGGAGGCCTGTCCCACTAGTGGTGGATCTCCAGGGAACAGACAGAGTTCTATGAGTCATGGGCTCTTAGAGTTGAGGAAGGAGTGGGTGGGGGATTAAGAATTTAGGTAGGGAGTTAGTGTGCCAAGCCAGTGTACTTAGAGATGATTTTAGCACAATGATGCAGTCACCTGATTTGTTAGGGATGGGAAGGCTAAAGCTCGGTACAAGTGGCAGCGATGGGTAAGGTGAGGTGCATCCAGAGCAAACCGACAGAATGAGTTGAAAAGAGTATCCAGGTTGGCTAAGGAGGTGGCAGGAGCAGAGCAATAAACAACATCACAATAGTCAAAAACCGGGAGGATCAGTTTTTGGATCAGTTCGCGGCTTGCCTGTGGCGGGAGGCAGTAGTGGTTTCTAAATAGGGCACCGAGTTTGGGATGAAGCTTTTTTATTATGGCATCTACATGGGCTGGGAAGGTGAGATGTTTATCCAGCCAAACGCCCAGATACCTGAAAGACTCGGTAGCAATTACAGTTGCTCCATCGAGGGTGGTGAAGGTAGGGGCAGAAGGGAACCTTGACAGCTTCTGACATGTGCCAAAAGTCATGGACACAGTTTTCTTGGCATTTAGGAAGAGTTGGTGAGATGGAAACCAGCTCTAGGCATTATTGAAATCACGTTGGAGCCTGGAGGTGACATCCAAGGGTGAGGCCAGAGGAAGAACTGCATCATCAGCATACATATGTATAGAAGATGAGGTACAGATGGATGGAAGATCATTCAGAAAGATGGAGAAGAGAATCTGGCCTAGTATGGACCCTAAGGGGACTCCAGAGTATACTGGGTAGAGAGGAGATGTAGTCGGATATTTTACAGACTGTGAGCAGTCATATAAGTATGTAAACCATTTAATGGCATGTTCAGACAGCCCAGCTGATGAGAGGGAGTGGAGCAGGAGGGAGTGGCAAACCGTGTCAAAAGCTTTCAAGATCAATAAAAATGGCAGTGTTAGTGTGACCGCAATCCATGCCTGTCAGGATCGCATCAGTGATTCAAAGCAGCGAGGTAGTAGTAGAGTGATGTTTACGAACCAGATTGATATTGGTGATGAAATTTCTGTCTGAGATGCGAGGATAGTTAGTCAAGAGACTAGATGTTCTTATAGTTTGACTAACGTCAGGAGGAGAGATATCGGGAGGTAGTTCTCCAGGGAGGAGGATTAACGCCACACTTATGGAGAGGGAGGACAATAGCATGTTTCCACTCACGGGAATTTTGGCCAAGTGAAGCAGAGATTGAAAAAGCAGAGTGGGGGAAGCAATGGCAGAGGCAGACAAGTTTAGTAACTTTGGGTCCAGTCCATCAGAGGAGCTACCTTTGCTCAGGGTTTAGAGACTTCAAAGCCACAACGTCATAGTTCTCAGAATTTTAGAAGGAAAAGCTATGAGGTGGGGCTGGAGGACTTCTAATGGTGCGAGAATAACTGGTTAATAGTTGGGAGGGAGCCTAGCAGAGTAGAAGCACATGAGGTAAAGTCGAGCTGAAAGCAGCAACATTGCTAGGGTGGTACGGCAATGACAGTATTGTTTATTTGGAGGAGGGGAGGAAGGGGAGCCTGTGGGAGAAAAGTGAGTGGATTACTTTCCAGAATTTGGATGAGTTATTTTATGAGAGTTAGAAGTAGAGCTGAAGAAATCAGCCTTGGCCAAAATAGTGGCTTTTGTGCATTTGTTTCTGAGGACCGGTAGAGCCTCATAGTCTTTAGGAGCTTTGTGCTTTATGGAGCTTCCAGGCTGTATCATGTGCCCTTAGACAAGCAATGAGTTCAGGAGATCCAGGGAGGTGGTTTCCACGGACACGTACCCAGCGAGTGGTGCATGTTGATTCCAGACTTCAAGGAATCGTTCTCTGGTAGTTAGCTGCAACATCTAGAGTTACTGGCAACAGATATGGTGCCCAATTAGTGTGGTCAAATCATAAAAAGTGGGTCAATGTTCAGGATTTGTGATTGGATTTGTGGAGTTTTATAGAGGACTTTTGACTTTGGTGAATTTTGCTGACCAGGAAAGTCATGCAATGGTCACTGAAGGCATCTGCAAATACAGAATTAATGACCTATCGGTGAGTTGTAGGGTCCAGTCGATGGCGAATGGTTTCTGTCTTGTGATTTAGCCTAGTCAGATCTTGGATAATTTGGGTTAGGTTGAGTGCATGTATAGCATTTAGCACTTTGCTGGGCATGGTATTCAATTTATGTTGAACTCTCCCATAATATATAATTAGCCAACGAAGAGTGGCTAACTGAGGTGGTTATGAGTTCAGTAACTTAATATTGAGGTTATGAGCCAGGACAGCAGTAGATACCTACTACAACAAAAGATAGGTTTGGAGAGAAGGGGCGAGATTTGCAACAGCAGGCCTTGTAGCTTTTGTGAGAGCACTAGAAAAGACGGAGGTGAAATGGATGGAAGAAGACATAGATGGCTACCCTACCTCCTCTCCCAAGTCAGTTCTGTCTCGATATTGTGAAGCCAGGGAGGTAAGAGATGAGTTGCTGAATTTTTATTTGGCAGGATTCGGAAATTATTATTATATCGGGGTTGAGCGTGGCCAGTGGCTGTTAGCAAGTCCACTTTAGGGGAGGCTACATATATTGATGTGTAGTATTTTAAGCCATTTGGAAGAGCTGAGAGATGTGGCTCAGTGCTGGCTGCAGGAGGAGGTTGAGCTGGGCCAGGGTTGGGGTTTATGTCACCAGCTGATAAGAGTAGGAGGGCAATAATAATATAATGCAGTTTTGCGCTGTTGAACCAGGAGTTGTTGCATAGCAGTCGGGAGCTAGGGCTTTGGGTATTAGCAAAGGGTGGCCAGGAGCTAAGCAGCCATATATGAGTAATTTACATAGGCAGCTGGACAAGAGAGGCGCAGGGGCGAGTGGGTGAGTGGAGACCAGGATATGGTAATGGGAGAGGGAGTTACCTTGATTGTAGATGAGGGAAGGGATGCCAAAATTTTAGCTGTAACTAAACTGGAAACAAGTAATAGGAGAGCAAGAGGGAAAACTAGAGAGCAAGTGCAGGAGGGAGAGGTGAGACCACTGAAGTGGTTTGAAAGAATCCATGGGAGGGATATTGGTGAATGGCTGGGGTGAGGGAGTTCCAGATTTTAGGGCAGCAGTGGCTGAACAGTGACTTTGCCGATGGTTGTGGAAAATGAAGGGACTGCTAGGGTTCGAATAGTTCAGCTTCTGATGATACGGCTATAACGGGGCCATCGGAGAGATAGGAGGGTAGGGAAACAAACCAGATTTGCCCACAAAGCTGGCACAGTGGGCATGGTGTCTGTCCACAAGAAAAAGAGGAGAGAGGATTTATATGTCATGAACAATGGTGAGTCAAGAAGAATAATGTCGAGAGTGTAATGGCAGAAATAGTTGGAACAGTGTCTCCAGTCTGGCAAGGGTAGAGGCGTGGACACTCAGACCACATTACCTTAGCCGAGATTTGAGATCATTCTGATAATAGCATGGCATGCTGGAGGTGGGTTACAGCTCACAGTTCCTGTAAAGTGCACCAAATTGTGGTGCAGCTTTTGACTATAGTATCCACTTGTCTGTAAATGTTTAGGTGCTGGGTCTAGCCAGATACCAAGATAACTAAGGTGGTAACCATCCTGCACAGGGAGCCATCCAGGGCATGGGAAAGTAGGAAGGGAGGGAGCCTAGAGGGTCTGGTGCCTTGTGCCAAAGGACATGGAGACAGCCTTCTTGGCATTGGAGAAAAGTTGATTTGTGTGTGGTGGGCTGAGACTTGATCAAAGTCCAGCTGGAGTCTGTGGGCCTGCTGTGAAGAGGTGACCATGTCATCCTGTGTACATGTGAATGGATGCAGACAAGCATATGGAGGGGAGATCATTAAGGAAATGGAGAAAGTAGTGGGTTAACACAGATCCTTGTGGGATCCAAGTGGATACAGGCAGGGAGGAGAGGGTCACCACTTTTGACTGCTTGGGACCCACCCTTGTGGTAGGAGTGGAACAGCTGATGGCTAAGGCAGAGAGGCCTGCAGCCTGGAGTTTGGCTAATAATTGGGTGGTAGACAGGGTTGAATGCTTTGGGTAGATCGATGAAGATAGCAGAAGTGAATAGGCTGTGATCCATACCATTATGGATAGATTTGGTGAGCCTGAGCAGGTGGTGGAGTGATTTTTGCGGAAGTCAGACTTGTATTGGGTGAAAAAGGAAGAGGAGTCCAGAAAGGGAGAGAGTTGTGACAAGATAATTTGTTCCTGTATTTGGAGGAGAGGGAGAGAAATGAGTTTGTCACTGTTGGTACCTGATGGGTGACCATCTTTTGGAGGAGCAGGAGTAATAGTGGCAGCCTTCCAGTCAGCAGGGGATGGAGGAACACCAGAAAAGAGAGAGGTTAGGGAGGTGATCCATGGGGAGGAGACTGCAGAAGCAGTCAGATGGAGGAACTTGCTATCCCGGCCATCTGGGCTCCTACCCTTGGAAGGATTAAAGGTGGAAGTGTGTCGGGGATAAAGGATGGAGTTACTGAGAGAAAAAAACAAGAAGGGAAGGAAGATGACAATCATGCAGGCTGGCAGAGGTGAGAGGGAAGTGAGGAAGGGGAGAGGAGAGAGGAGAGAGGAGGTACAGGTGATGAAAAGAAATTACATCTCTATGGTGATGAAGGAGAGGTTAGAGACAGGGGTGTCACTGACTCTGAGGACAGGCAAAGGAGTGGGAGGGTAGAAGAGATTGTGGCAGCCTTTCAAAATTTAGACAGGTAACCAATGTTGGTACTGAAGTTAGATATAAAATTCTCACCTTTGGCAAGCTTATTGCCATGGTACAGGTGCTGCAGAGATGATGATACCTCTGGAAGCCATGGGGGATGGGTTACATTTATTTTTTGACCAGGCCAAATCATGTACTTGCAAGTAAGCTATGAGGTCAGGCATGATCTAGGGAGGTGGTGTACCTTTCTCATGTCCTGCTCTGGGGGGGTGTGCCTGTACAAAGGGGAGACAGTAGTAGCCAGTGGTTTAAGGCTCTGAGCTGCAAATCTGGTGACATCCAGCAGACCAGACCTGGGTTTGAATCCACAGCTTCCACTTGCATACTGTGTGACTCTGAGCAAGTCACTTAACTTCCTGTGCCCAGGTCGTTCCTGTAAAAAGTTTCAGCTTAGTGTGTGCTACTCCTGGTTAAACAACTAAAAAATATATATGTATTTAGAGTAATTTTGTTTTGAAATATGTTAGAATGGAATCAGTGGAGCAGACCAATGAGATAGGGGATCAATCCGAGTGACTTAGGTCATGGCGCAAGGGGCTGAGGTCCAGGGATTTGAAGGAAAATATAAGCAGTGTTTTGGTGGGCATGAGGGAGCTTTAGTTGAATGAGAGGCATCAGAGGGTTGTGGTTAATGTGTCAAATCAGAAAAGAGGAAAGTCAAGAGTAGAATGCCACAGGGATCCATCCTGACTCTTGTTCTCTTCAATATTCTCATTAACAACGTTTGAGAATGAATCTGGGGCTGTGTCTCTTTGAAGTTGACACCAAGCTCATGGGAGGGTAGATAGTGATGGGGAAGTAGGAAACTGCAGACTGACATGTAAAGATTAGAGAGGTGGCCTAAGGTTTGGCAGTTGAAATTCAATGCCAAAAAGTGCAAGGTGATTCACTTAGAGGACAAGAACCCCAGGACAGAGTACTGGATAGGAGGGGTTGAGCTGAGCACTACAGCTGAGAAAAGGGACCTAGTATTCATCATTAATGACTCCCTTAAACAATCAAGCTAGTACAGTGTGGCATCTAGTAAGGCAAATAGGATACTAGGATGTGCCAGAAGGGGTTCTGATAGTAGAAGAAAAGAGGTTTACTGCCTCTTTATTGATCGTTGGTGAGGTTGCACTGGTATACTGTTCAGAGTTCTGAACTTGAAGACCAACACCTTAGGAAGATAAGGACAAAGGGTGATCAGGATGATTCAGAGCTGACAGGACAGATCGTATGAGGATCTGCTCAAGGCACTGAACATGTCTTCACTGGAGACCAGTCAATAGAGAAATGATATGATAGAGACCTTCAAGTTCTTGTAAGGAATAAACAAGGTGAATGGAGAACTACTTAGCATGAGTAACAGTTCAAGGTTATGGGGGCACAAGTAGAGACTGATGGGAGGGAGGTTCTAGAGGGATATTGGAAAGTTTTATTTTCCAGAAATGGTGATGGAAATGTGGAATAGTTTGCCACCTGAGATGGCAGGCACCAAAACATAAATGGTTTCAAGCATGGCTCTGACAAAGTGAAGGGTATAATGGTTAACTCATGCTGATAGTAGTAGGGAGTGGACAAGGAGTGGATAGTGAAGGCTATTACCCTGCATGGACAGTAGGTTCTGAGGTTTAATATGGGAATTGGGGCAGACAGATGTACCATTTTTATGTTGATTTCACAGTGCAAATAATATATTGCAGGTTGCTGGTGACAGTAGTTTGGAATATTTGCTTACCAACTACTGACAATTTTACCGCTGCAATCAGGGGCGCTCGTCATTGCAGCTTCAGTATCTGCTGCAATGAGGGAGCTGACCCATCATTGCAGGTGGGGCTAAAACTTTGATATTGTTTAGAACCGGTGGCAGTGTCACTTTGTTCACAAACGATGTAACCCCCATCAGGTTTATGTGCCAACGTGTCCGTGAACCCCATTGGCCTCGGTGCCCATTGTTTCTGGTGCCAGCTGGGGAGCCTACCCCGACGGGTATTCTGTAACACCCCGCTTTATTCCTGCTGACGTGGTGCCTAATCCCATTGGCTATGCTGCCCCCAAAAGAAAAGCCATTGGTGGCATGCTGGAAGCCCATCCCAGTGTGCCACATGTCCCGTGAAGGAAAAATGGTCCCGTGAAGTATTTTTTTTTACCTGCAAAAAGGAAACGGTTTCTCAGTGTCCTTGTCCCCACCTGCAACCGCGCACCAACCCACTGCGCACACTGCTTCCTCACACCCCCATCACCCCATACTTACCTCCGGAGCTTGGTGCGATGATCTTCGTATACCAGGAACACGTCTTCACCTTTCAAAGCCGATTGTAACTGAGAAAATGCCGTAAGCTGTATAACGAATAATAGTGTTTTTTCAACTTTAGTACATATCTCAGGCATTTTGGGACTTTTTTCACCAAATTTTCAACATAGGGTTTTGGGACCACTCATCATGAATTCTTGAATTGTCATTGCGTTATTGGCTCCAAGGTGATTTAGTGGTCACGGTCACGGCATCAGACTTTCGCCGATTGACAAATGACAGTGCCAGTGTTCATGAGGTGGATCTCAAAAAGTCTATGTTGCAAATTTGGTGGGAAAAATCCAAAAATGACTGTTTTACGAGTGTGCGCTGCGCAGTTGCTACCCACGCTCGTAACTTCGTGAATTTGCAATATTTTCACGCCAGATTTTCAACATTGGCATTTTTTCACACCTCCTTGTGAACAGTACAGCTGTCATTGTTCACATCCTGGCGGAAATGTGTTTTCGCACTTCTGGCGCAGAATAGCACGGTCGCTGTGGGAAATCAGTGTTTTGGACAGATTAAGAAAATGAGTGACACTGTTCATGAGTAGAGATCTTGAAATGGCTGTGTTGACAATCTGCTAACGATACTCCATATAATGACTGTGTTACGAGCGTGTGTTGTGCAGTTTGCATGCACGCTCATAACTTCGTGAATTTATACTTTCACTCCAGATTTTCAACATTGCCATTTTCTCACACCTACTTATGAACAGTGCATCCGTCATTTTTTCTATCCTGTCCGAAATGTGTTTTCGCACTTCCGGTGCAGAATAGAGCAGTTGCTGTGGGAAATCACTGTCCAGGACCGATTAAGAAAATGACAGTGATACTGTTCATGAGCAGAGGTCCTAAAATGCCTATGTTGAAAATTTGATGATGATAGTCCAGCAAATGATCAGGCTATGTGTGCTGCTGCACACCTTTCCACACACCCTTTTAACTTCGCAGATTTGTAATATTGTCATGCCAGATTTTTCAACAGTGGCATTTTTTCACACCTCCTTATGAGCAGTAAAGCTGTCATTTTTCACATCCTGACTGAAATGTGTTTTCACAGTTGACGCACACAATAAAGCGGTCGCTGTGGTAAATCAGTGTTAGGGACAGATTAAGAAAATAACAGTGGCACTGTTCATGAGCAGAGGTCTTAAAGCCCTGTGTTGAAAATTTGGTGATGAAACTCCATAACATGACTGTGTTAGAAGCATGCATTGAACTGTTTCATGCACCCTTGTAACTTCGCACATTTGTAATATTTTCACACCACATTTTCAACAGTGGCACTTTTTTCACACCTCCTTATGAAGAGTACAGCTGTCATTTTTCACAACCGGTCTAAATATGTTTTTGCACTCCTGCCGGAGAACAGCACGGTCGCTGTGGGAAATCAGTGTTTGGGACAGATTAAGATCGAACAAGTGAGAGGGGGGAGTGACTGAGCTAAACTGAGCTCTGTCGGGACTGCTGCGGATTTGTTTGTGGGCAGAAAAAGGCCCCAATGCAAGAGCCCAGTACAAAGGGCAGCCTGCAGCACTGGGAGAAACAGACGCGAGAGAAGCGAGTCAGGGAGGGTGGTGGGTGAACTCACGGAGTGCTGTCAGGAACTGCTGCAGATTTCTTTGCTGGGCAGAAAAAAGGCGTCACAGCAGGAGGGGCCCAGTAGAAAAGGCCAGCCTGCAGCGGTGGGAGAAACAGTGAGGAGTGAGACGGGGACTGAGTGAACTCAACAGATCTCTAGTAGGACTGCTGCAGATTTCTTTGTGGGCAGAAAAAAGGCACCAATGCAGGAAGGGCACCATGAATAAAGGGCGCCTGCAGCGCCGGGACAAACAGAATGGCCAGCGTGACAGAGGGGAGACTGAGGCCGACCTCAGCAATAGCTCTGTCGGGACAGCTGCAGATTTCTTAGACAGACAAAGGTGCCAACGCAGCCAGGAGCCCCAGACATAAGCGCAGAAATTGCAGCATCAAGAGAGAAACAGAATGAGTCAGTGACAGAATGGTAGAGCGAGCTCAATATGAGTCTGTATTAGACTGCTTGGATTCTCTTTTGTGGCAGAAAATGGCAACGGAGGCAGGAGCCCAGTACAGCACCAGCCTGCAGCACCTGGAGAAACGGAATGAGTGAATGAGAGGGGGGGAGCAGCGAGTTCAATGGAGCTGTGCTGACTGCTTCAGATTTCTTTTCATTAGAACAAGCCAGCCAATGCAGGCAGGAGCCCAGTACAAAGGGCAGCCTGGTGGCAGGAGACACAGAACGAGTGAGTGAGGGAGGGGGAGTGAGTGAGCACAACTGAGCTCTTTTGGGACTTCTGCAGATTTGTTTGTGGGCAGAAAAAGACAGCAATGCATGCTGGGGCCCAGTACAAAAGGGCAGCCTGCAGTGACGGGAAAACCAGAATGAGCGAAGAGAGAGGGGGAGGAGCGAGCTCAATGGAGCTCTATCAGTGACTGCTGTACATTTCTTTGTCGGCATGAAAAAGCCAACAAGCAGGATCCGTACAAAGGGCAGCCTACGGTGCTGGCAGAAAAGGACAGGCGCGAGAGTGAGGGGGAATGAGAACAAGCTGAATGGAGCTGTGTCGGAACTGCTGCAGATTTCTTTGTGGGCTGAAAAAGGCAGCAATACCAGAGGAGCCCAGTACAAAGGCCAGTCTGCAGCACCTGCAGAAAAGGAACGAGCGAGTGACAGAGGGGGAGTGAGCGACCTCAACGGAGCTGTGTCAGGACTGCTGCAGATCTCTTTGTGGGCAGAAAAAGCTGCCAATGCAGGCAGGAACCCAGTACAAAAGTGCAACCTGCAGCAGTGGGAGACACAGAACGAGTGAGCGAGGGAGGGGTAGTGAGTGAGCTCACCGAAGCTTTACTGGGACTGCTGTGGATTTCTTTGTGGGCAGATAAAGGCAGCAATGCACACAGGGGCCCAGTACAAAAGGGCAGCCTTCAGCAGTGGAAGAAACAGAACGAACGAGTGAGGGGGGGAGTGAGTGAGCCAGCTCAATGGAGCTGTATTGTGACTGCTGCAGATTTCTTTGTGGGCAGAAGAAGGTGACAACGCAGGCATGAACCCAGTACAAAAGGGCCCCTGCAGCACTGGCAGAAACGGAATGATTGAGTAAGAGAGGGGGAGTGAGCGAGCTCAACTGAGCTCTGTTGGGACTGCTGCAGCTTACTTTGTGGGCAGAAAAAGGTGCCAACAGAGGCAGAAGCCAACTACAAAATTGCAGCCTGCAATGCCAGGAGAAACAGAATGAGCGAATAAGACAGGCAGAGTGATCGACCTCAACAGAGCTCTGCCAGGACAGCTGCAAATTTCTTTGTGGGGAAAAAAAAGGTGCCAACACAGGCAGAAGCCCAGTACAAAAGGACAGCCTGCATCAGCGAGAGACACAGAATGAGCGAGTGAAGGATGGGGAGTAAGTGAGCTCAATGGAGCTCTGTTGGGACTGCTGCAGATTTCTTTGTGGGCAGGAAAAGGCAGCAATGCATGCAGGGGCCCACTACAAAAAGGCAGCCTGCATTAGCGTGAGAAACAGAATGAGCGAGTGAGAGGGGGGACTGAGTGAGCTCAACGGAGCTCTATCTTAACTGCTGCAGATTTCTTTGTGGGCAGAAGAAGGCGGCAATGCCAGCAGGAGCCCAGTACAAAAGGGCAGCCTGCAGCACTGGCAGAAACGGAACGAGAGAGGGAGAGGGAGCTAGCTCAACGGAGCTCCGTTGGGACTGCTGCAGATTGTTTTGTGACCAGAAAAAGGTGCCAACAGAGGCAGGAGCCTAGTACAAAAGAGTAGCCTGCAGAGCCAGGAGAAAAAGAATAAGCGAGTGAGACAAGGGAAGTGAGTGACCTCAATTGAGCTCTGTCAGGACAGCTGCAGATTTCTTTGTGGGCAGAAAAAAGCAGCAATGTAGGCAGTAGCCCAGTACAAAAGGCCAGCCTGCAGCGCAGGCAGAAATGGAATGGGTGACTGAGAGAGAGGGAGTGAGCAAGCTCAACGGACCTGCATCAGGACTTCTGCAAATTTATTTGTGGGCAGAATAAGCCAATGCAGCCAGGAACCCTGTACAAAGGACAGCCTGCACCCATAGGAGCACAAGAACCAGTGAGAGTGAGGAAGTAGGTGGGAGGAGCCAACAGAGCTCTGTTGGGACCACTGCAGATTTCTTTTGTGGTAGAAAAGGCAGGAATGCACCCAGGGCCCAGTACAAAATCGACAGCCTGCAGCGGTGGCAGAAACAGAACGGAGTCAGTGAGAGTGGGGAGGAGTGCGCTCAACAGAGCTCTATCGTGACTGCTGTGGATTCCTTTGTGGGCAGAAAAAGGTGGCAATGCAGGCAGAAGCCCAATACAAGAGGCCAGCCTGCAGCACTGGCAGACACAGAACGAGTGAGTGACAGAGGGGGAGTGAGCAACCTCAACAGACCTGTGTTGGGACTCTGCAGATTTCTTTGTTGGCAGAATAAGCCACCAACAGAGGCAGGAGCCCAGTAGAAAAGGCCAGCCTGCAGCGCAAGGAGAAACAGAATGAGGGAGTCAGAGGCGGGAGTGATCCACCTCAACGGAGCTCTGTCAGGCCATCTGCGGATTTCTTTGTGGACAGAAAAGGGTGCCAACGCAGGAAGGAGCTCAGTACAAAACAGCAGCCTGCAGCCCGGGAGAAACAGAATGAGCGAGTGACAGAGGGCCAGTGAGCGAGCTCAACGGACCAATGCAATCAACATTCAGCATTGACAAATACTTGTTTTTTTATTGTGTCCAGAACTGACTGTGTGGGGGGTCGTTGGCAGGCTGCGTGTGTGCAGTTAAAACACGATTCCCAGAATCATTAATTAGCACTAACCACTTTGTGTGTTAACACTTCAAGAAAGCATTTACTATACCTGTATACCTTATATGCATTAGAGTAGCCCCCAGTTGTATGAGCACCTGGTTGCAATTAGTAATCCTGTGCAAAAAAAAAAATAGTGCCACATTAACAGGTTAGTACTGCACAGAAGAATGCTTTTTACAATAGTATCAGCCATGCTTATCACAATGCAGTGCTAGTCCTCTTACAGTGGTATGTGGGCCCCCATTTTCAGATTAGTGTTGTGCACTCCTAAGTGATGCACCTGAGATAGCGCACAGCCACAGAAGGTGGTGGTAAATGGCACTCACTCCAGTGAGGAGAGAGTGACCAGTAGGGTGCCGGAGGGCCCAGTAATGGGACACATCTCTTCAGTGTCTTTATAAGTGGCATAACAGAAAAACTGGAAGGGAGATGTGCCTTTTATGATGACACCACAATCTGTAATAGCGTTGATAGGTGCAGATGGAGAGAATGAGTGGGGACATTAGAAAACTTAAGAGGTGCTAGGGACATGGCAGTTCGGGTTCAAAGCCAAAAAGTGCAAAATCAAGCATCTAGGTACTAGAAGCCTAGAGGCTGGGTATAAAATGTAGAGGGGGTTACTTATGGTCACTAAGGAAACCTTTTATCAACATTCAGCATTGACAAATACTTGCACTGTGCTCTGTCTGCAGGAGAGGATTACTCATTTACATGGCCGTAGTAGTATATATTCATGCACATGATCAGGGTAGCATCAGGTGATGCTGAATATGACACCGATCCAACCATGCTGTTCCCACAGTGTAATGTATAGCTCTGCACGCTAACCTTCTGAAAATGGGGCCCTAATTGACTGAAAATCCTGGCCGATGCCTCCTAAGATGCAGAAGGTAAACATAAAAAGTTTATCTTATCTATCTCTTTATGTATTGTTTTATCGTATTTTGCTTGCAAAACCTTTATCCGATTTCAAAACATTGTGATGTGACTTAAAATGTTTATAACAGACTAGTTAAAATACAGTTTGTTTTCTTTTTTTACCTATATGCTGTCTTTATTTACTTATAAAAACACGGTCTGGTGGGCTGGCCTAACAGCTTGGTGGTGATTGCACTGCCTCCCATGCCAGTGGCCCAGTTTTGGGGGTGGACCTGAGTTGCACAGGGGTTAGCTGGGGGAGAGATATGATTGAGCATCTTGGGAATGCTCTCCTCTCAGTGATGGGAAGTCTGACCACCCCACTCTTCAGCATCCACCTAGCTGAGGAGGGCTGGCAGGGCAGTGGAGTTGCATAAGGGGGAGGGCTCAGGCAGGCACAAAGCAAGCATGTGTCTTTATATGCAACTGCATCATTCCATGCTTGGCTGCCCAGGGGATGAAACCAAAGGTAGAAACCCCCTAATGGCAAAATGATCCAACAACCTGCCGCAGATTTTGCACTGCTAACCAGGCTCTGCTCATATATGTGTCTCCTTGTCAATGGCCCTCCCCCTCCTGGCCCCAACACAAGGGATGTGAGTGGGGGATCTCAGAGCAAATATGTCCTGTGGATGGTAAGTGATTGGGCTGGAGATGTCAGTGGGCAAAGGGGTAGCAGGGTGACTAAGGAGATAAAAATCTCTATGGGAAAAAAAAAGGAATAAAACACAGTTTGAGAAGCTCAAACCCCAAAACAGACTGTGCATGCCTCCAGTGAGGATTCACAGTAAAGTTATTTAGTAAAACAATGCAAATTATATGCATATGTCAGCTAAACTCCTGATGAAAATTGAATACTGAGGATTGCAAAAAATATATATTTTAAAATAAAACTTAAAACATAGTCCATTGAGTACAAACTTAGCAATGATTTTGGCTTACACTTCCACAGCTCCTGAAGTGCTTCCCAAGCATTCAACTCAGATAAGTTGCTGGACTTACACAGTAATTAATTACACATAAAACAAATCAACACTTTAACTTGGAAAAATGCATGCAGCCCCAATGTATACAGGTATGTTAGGAATATCCTGTATTAGCTTCCTATACAAATGTGTTGTCTGACAGTAAATGAATGCAGCACTTATTTAAAAGAATAAACTACAGCATTTAAATTAGTTTTAAAAGTTTCTTGTCACATCACAATGGTCTGAAATTTGACTAAAGTGTGCAAGCAAACAAAGGAAAACCCCATAAAGAAGTAGAATAAGAGATAGCCCTGTTTTGTTTACCTCAGCTCTGCAGTTTTAGATGTCCTCTCATCAAGCTAGCAGCTAACTGAATGCAACAGGCAATGAGTTCAGCTGTAGGACATTCATGGGGGAAGGGCAGGGGGATGGGTAGTTTCAGAACACAGTCCATTTCAGTGTATAGTTTATTTGTTTCAGTATATAGAGTATGTGAATTTTTCAGTCTACAGTGTATGTGTTTCAATACATAGTGTGTGTGTTTCACCATGTAGTGTATTTGTTTCAGTATATAGTGTATGCAGATTTTTCAGTGCATAGTGTATTTATTTCAACAGATAGTGTATGTATTTCAATATAAAGTGAAGATGTTTCAATATATAGTGTATTTGTTTCAGTATATAGTGTATGTGCTTTTTTCAGTATGCAGTATATGCATTTCAATAGATAGTGTATGTGTTTCAATATACAGTGTATTTGTTTCAATATACAGTGTATGCAGATTTTTCAGTGCATAGTGTATTTATTTCAATAGATAGTGTATGTGTTTCAATATAAAGTGTAGATGTTTCAATATATAGTGTATTTGTTTCAGTATATAGTGTATATGCTTTTTTCAGTGTGTAGTGTATGCATTTCAATATATAGTATATTTGTTTCAGTATGTAGTGTATGCATTTTTTTCTCAATATATAGTGTATGTGTTACAATCTATAGAGTATTTGTTTCAGTAAATAGTTTATGTGGATGTTTCAGTCTGTAGTGTATGTATCTCAATAGATAGTGTATATGTTTCAGTACATAGTACATTTGTTTCAGTATATAATGTATGTGGATTTTCAGTACTCAGTATGTGGATTTCAGTAGATAGTGTATGTATTTCACTATGCAATGTAAGCATTTCACTATATAGTGTATGTGTTTCACTATATAATATATGTATTTCAGTATACAGTATATGTATTTCACTATACGATGTATATATTTCAGTAGATACTGTATGTGGTTCACTACATTGTGTATGTATTTCACTATATGATGTATATATTTCACTATATGATGTATGTATTTCACCATATAGTGTGTGTTTTACTATACAGCCAGAGATTCTGAATTATGTCCCTAACGGCTTGCCATAAAGGGGTCTCAGTACAGGAAAGTGATGCCTTTTAGAAGAAAAGGTAACCCCACTTGCTGCAAGCACTTTTTTTAAGGGCATACCACATCAGTCCCACTATTTGCTCTGCCATCATGGCTGTGGTGCACAGACATCCTGGCCCCTGGACACTGGAACTGCAAGGAATAGGGAATCTGAAATATGTGGGGAGAAGTGAACTCACAATAAATTACAGAATGGCAGCCTCTTCTTACAATGCTTCAACAACAAAAAGCACAGTCCTGTTAACAGAGGCTTTTCGCTAAGCTTTTGGGGCATGTAATAAGTAAACTCTGCAGAGAAACAACATGTTGCATGCACCACAAAACTTTGGAGAAAGCCAAAAATAGAACAGGAAGTCAATTTCAGCCTGCTATTGTATTATGATACTAAAAACACACCTGTTAAGGTTTTAGGATAACTTCATTAAACTGCCAGCCCAAAAGAGACAGCATACATGCCAAAGGAAATAGTACGATGTTTTTGGTCACACTGAGCTAGTAGAACAATGTGGCATTTGGGACACAGAAACATAAAAAATACTTATTTTGGATTCTTTTTTTATGATTTCTATATGAACTTGTGGCCTTCTTTTAAATTACCTACTGTGAATTGTGTTGTACACTTTTACTTTTTTTTAAATCATAGACAAGACGTGAAGCAGTTTGATACCCCCATTCTGTGTAATGATGCTCCTACTCTTCCTAGGGTAGTTGCAACTTAAATTAAAAACAACACTAGTGCTTTTTCTGACAGTGATGGACAATAACTTGTACGATGAATAGAAATATTAGGACGTTGGAGCCAACCCATCCACCCTTAGTAAAGAAAGTCTGCAGCGTAGTGTGGCTAGTTGTTATTGCCTTGACTTAACCTTTGCCAGCATTTGGTCTTACATTATGCCAGCAGTGATTCTCCTGTTAAAATCCTATTCCCGGTAAATATATTTCTTATTTAGTCTTTATTATTTTTGCATGTTTAAGTGGGAGAAGAGCTGGGAAGACAGTAAAGGTTCAAAGCAGTGTGCAATTCATTCCAAATATTTTTAATTGCAAAATCAAAGAGCATTTTTCTATGTTCCATCATGTATCATTGTCAGGCCACTGGACTTTGTTCATGTCAGATTTGGTCAGTGTCAATGTTGTTATCAGTTTGAGAAGAGTCATGCATTAGTAAGAAGTCTGAGTAGTCAGCAAACAACTCCCCGATTGTTCTTACTAACTGTCAATTTCTCCACATTGTCTGGAGACAGACTAGCTCTTCAGTTACTAATAATGGGGCCTATGCACCAAGGTGTGGAGTGGCTATGCGCCACAAATCTGCGGAGCGGAGCCACTTCACACCCATTGCATCCCCCACACAGTATGCACTGACGGGGACATGCAGCCCCTGCGCATCTGATCCCCTGGCCGTGTGGACCGCAGCATGCGGGGGGCAAGTGGGGGGTGTGCCAGCACTACACGCCATGCTTAAAGGAGCATGGTGCTGGCCATGGGGGTGCAGAGTAGGGCACCTGTTATGCCAGGTGGGACCCTGCCATAACACACTGTGTGCCCCACTGGACTACACCCGCCAATCATGGCAGCATCAGGACCCAACCACCGGAGCTGCCCACGGCCCACGAGGCTGATGGGGAGGACTGAGGTGGCTGCATGCCTGAGAGCCTGTCCATGTGGATGGCATGTCCGTCATGGACACACACCAAATGGGTGAGCACAGTAACCCATTCTGTGGGTGCGAACAGCCCCCTTCCCACCTCAGGGCTGCCCTCACACCATTGGTGCCAGGCACACCTCACACATGTCTGCCTCTGGCCCCCATAGGCAGTGCAGCTCCCCTTGATGTAAGCCTCATCTCCAGAGCATCAATGACCCCCCTGCACAGACAGCCAAGCCCCGCACTCCTGGGCACATACTGTACCCATCACCATAGGTGCTGCACCCCCCCATGCCTGGTTGGGACAGATGGTCCCAGAACAGCCCTGCCTGCCTACCCCCAGAGCCCCAACCTGTCCCCCCAGCAACATCATAGTTTTGCAGCGGACCCCATACACTGCGGCACCACCACCCCACACCCATTGCAGGACTGTCAGTGCCGTGGCTGTGGGTGGCTGACGGCACTGCCCTCACCTCACCTCACCTCCATGGCCACCAGCCATCCAATCACTGCTGCTGGGAACAGGTGTTTACCTTTGCTGTCCCAGGGTACCAGGTTTGAGGATGTGTGGCTGGGGTGGGTCGGAAGGTGCGGTGCCATATAGCACAGGGCAGCCATGTGTGTGTGTGTGTGTGTGAGTGTCATGTACTCTGACACCGGGGTCCTGGCATGCAAGTGGAGGTGGGGGGGTTGTCACAGAGGGCTACTTGGAGCAGCGATACTGGTGTGTGTGCAGTGGAGGGGGAATTTCCAGAGGCCACCACCACAGGGGCATAGCCAGGTGGGTCTGGGTGCCTGTGGTGCCTATTCACACACCCGGACCCATGCACTCTTGTGCCAGGAATCCACTTTAGGACCCAGGTAGGCATCTGATTGGATGCCTGCCTGGGTCCACAGATCCACCCCTGGCCGCCCTGTGGAGTCCTGCACGCTAGGGGGGTGGAGCCGTGGACAGGTGGTGGCCACTGCTGAATACGGCCTGTGCGCACCTGTCTGCAGGTGTGGAGGTACGCGGGTTGGATACACGCCTCTGGCACATATTTCCTGCCCAGTAGTGCATAGGCTGCAATACTTCTGCCAGCACTTAATTTCCTCTCAGAGTACACCTTAGTTGATGGACTGCTAAGATACAGATTGGCAACTCTAATTAATGCTGGCCAATGTTTTTTTTTTCCCATGCAAGTATCTGAACAGATTACCCCTGATGTGAATTGGCTTAGGGTCTTTTAAGTAATCTTTTACCAAAGTTGTGGATGATTCAAATGGCAGAAATCTGTCCTGGTGTGAAGTAGAGTTTTTTATGACTTTGAGGCCTGACCAAATGTTATTATTTTCCGGTTCAGCAATCAGCATCACCCACCTCAACAGAATAATGTTGTTGAGTTTCATCATTAGCTTGAGATTAGAAAGATAGCTAGAACTACTTGGTAATCTTTTTCTATGTTAAAATACACGTATTTTTGTAACACAATAATTAACAATTAGTTATGTTTAATTAAAAGTTAAAAACAGTTTGTTATGTTTAATTAAAAGTTAAAATTGACCAGCCCGGTGGTGCTGAGGTCTGAGGCTCTGGATGCCTTACCTTGCACTATGCCAGCCACCTGTGTTCGGGAATGAGCACAGACCACCAGGGGTCAGCAGGGGTGGAGAAGGATTGAGCATCTGATGAACTGCTCTCCTTCTCCAGGGAAGGAGGTTCTCAGTGGTCAGTGTCTGCCTGCTCCCTAGTGGAGGCTGGAGGACAAGGTGCCATGCTGCAGAAGGGGGAGAAGTTGGGGCAGACACCTGTGCACTCCTCTCTGCAGGCGTCATTGCACGCTTTGACTCCTGGGGAAAGAGAAAACCACAAAAAAGAAGAGCCATGGCACAATGGTGGAGGGCACCTAGCAGGCTCCGCTCCCAGCCAGCCACGGCACTGGCCTTGCTGAATCCAGTCTCTAGTGGGGGTTGGGGAACCCCACCAGTCCCACCGGGGTGGGGCAAGCCCTGGGAGTTCAGGCCACTGCCGGATGGTGGACACCGGGGGACGAGGCTGGGGGCTCCCTACTGAGGATAGCCAGCAACAGAAAGGTACACCAAAAAAAAAAAAAAGCTAAAATTGCTGCAAAGAATTCTCAAACTTGCATGCATTACTTACTCTCTAGACTAAAAATATTAGTTTCAATACTATCATGTGTTATCTTTGCTTACTATCCTGCCTTATTGTAGTACTTTCGTGTTTGCAATATTTGTCCATGCATCTTCTCTGCCTCTAATTATTTTCATTTGATTTTGTTACTATCGTAAAATATTTATTTTCATGCAGTAATGTGTTAAAAATGGAGGACTATCATCTGTGATTTTTTACATTTGGAAAAGTCTTTATTGAAATTCAACAATTATGTTTATCTGATTAAATGGCTACTGCTTGTTTTAATTAATTTTATTGTAAGAGATGGGTACATGCTCATTCTGATATAGATATTTCAGCATGCAGAAATGTCTAAAAAAGAACTCTCATTGTATAGAAAGGCATTACATTCTGAACATTATCAAAACCATTCTCACCTGAGTAACATGCATGTTTAGATAGTAGTTAGTCTGCCAAATGAGTATAATTCAGGCCAATCTGCTTTATTGGGGGGGAGGGTGATGTGGGTTAAGAATGCTAATTAAATGAATGTTGATAATTGTTACTGCTAATCATTTTCAGTTTATTTCTCTCAGTGGAATTAGTACTTCGGATTGCAGATGTTCCAACTGAATATCAAATACTCCTTCATTTTCACTATTGCAAATTGTTTTAAATGAGTCCTTCCAGAATGAAACCTCCTGTTTGCAGAATATATCCATACAATATACAAATAATGCCCACATTCTATAATTATTTATGCTACAATCTGAAATGCCATTATCCCGGTGCATACAGTTGGGGTGTTGCAGGTCTCTTCCACATGGACTGGAGTACCCCTCATTTTGATGCCCCATCTAAGAATGGTGCAGTCACTTAGTGTCCAAAATAGTGCTGTGCACATGGGTGGATTGCGTAGAGGTAGGTTCTGTCACAGTGCCTTAGAACATGTTCCACTACCATTACAGGGAGGTGACAGATTGAGAACTTATGGGCAGACTAGGTGGGCCAAGTGGTCCTTATCTGCCATCAAATCATATGTAACCCTCCAACAAAGAATATCAAGGTGGATAGCCACCCTACAAATCCTGCACCCTAGGGGTCTTAATGACCAACAAGATTATAAACCTTTCTTGTGAATGATTTGTTCAGTTCCTAGTGGAAAGTATACTTTTTTATTCGGATACAGTAGCTTGGATACAGTATTTTGCTTGATCTTTCATGTTGAAATAGAACAAGTACTGTTATTTGATGCTGCAGGATAGCCATTATGTATACTGCCTCCATGACAAATTATTACCATACCCTTGACCAGGGGATGAGTGCATTTTGAATTCTGTCTTTCAGATTGGGCATTTTTTGTTGCTACCCAATTCCTATTACCAGAACACCACCTACTTAATATTAAAAGGTTATAGGCAGTTCAGCATATTGGGCATCTTACAATTTTTTTGTTTGTTTGTCTTTTCATCCCCTCCTACTTGATAGCTGGTTTACCCCTCCAACAGTGACATTTTGACAGCAATCAACACAATAGCGACTACAGTGCAAGGTTACTGTAGTGTTGGCACTGGACCACAGCACTGTATTCTGGAGGTCTTGCACCCCTTCCCCTAATCAGCTCTGACTCCGAGTTGATTATATTTAGTGGGAAGGGTGCAGGGGGCACAGCCCCCCACATGGGGAGGTTCGGGGGGCTTCACCCCCTGAAGAAAACATGTTGGTCAGTGAGAAACCTTATGCTGACTGCAAATGTGATCAACATGATGGTTTCGCTGTATGGTTGTTCAACAAAATGTTTGCCGACTAACGATCGTAGATCCTTGATGGCTCACCCTCAGTTCAGACCCCCCCAGCCTCGTCACCCCAACAACCACTGGGACTTCCCTACCAGTCAGTATCCCCACAGCTTGCCCCCCCACCAGGGCAAACAAAGTCCCCCTAACCCCCATCAGATACTGGATCCAGTATTTGGACTGATGAGCCCAGCTAGTCTGGTGCAGGGCCTGTGATGGTCAAATGCCATCCTGCTGCCAGTAGATGTTTTTGTCCCCCTTACATTCTTCCCCTGGCATGGAGGAAGTGGCGTGCAATGACAGCAATAGACACATTACAGCATGCTGGGTGTCTGCCCTGCCTCAATTGCAGTCCTAGTGTGCAGACCTCCAGCCACCTCTAGAGAGGTAGAGGAGGAGGAGAGAAGTCCCTTGGATGCTTGATTCTCCTCACTCTGAGCTTGCTAATGAGCTCAGATTGTTAGCTTCGCAAGAGGTAGCTCTACTGCTGCACCAGTGGGCCAGCCCTTCTCCTTACAAAATTAATACATTTAGAGCTTAATTGCTCTTTGTTCCCTGGGACATAAGTTTAATGCTGCATATAATAATAACGTGAACTGTAAGTTATTAATTGATATGATGCAGTCAGCTTTCTTAAACATTTTTACTGTATATTTTTGTAATGTGTTTTATACTTCACTTATTTGTACTTTAGAGACATACAGTACATATATTTGAAGTCTCCACAATGATAATGTACGATAAGCCACAATGTCTTGTAATCAGCTTTGAGTTATTGTATGTATGCTTCTGCTGAAATTAAGTTTAGTGTCAATAACTTCTTGGAGTTCTCCAATGCGATAATACAGTATATGACAAATCAATGTCTCATAATTAAATCAGAGTTATCACTTGTACGCGTCTATCTGAAGTTATGATCAGTTCTGATAACTTTCTTTTAAGTCACATTTTATAACTATGTAGCAAGAAGCCCCACACTCGCCAAAGGATCCGACAGACACTATTAATTTTTAAATCACTGTGAAAAATCTTTATTATATACAAAATAACAAAACAGAGTATGGTGAAAAGGAGCTGGCAGCAATACATCAGTCATCCCGCATTTTATAACTATCATATTTAAAAAATAATAGGGATACTGCTGTCAAAAATAGTAGTCTGATGAATTTTAATTTAGTCAGTAGTTACTATATGTACTTTTGCTTGCTTTTTTTCTACACACCAGTTATGGATGCATCCTGTATATTGTTTGTTAGATGTTGTGCTGTATTAAAGTGTGACTAACTTGTTGACACAAATCATGGTACATAATCAGTATTACTTTTCTGGGAAAAAATCAAGATGGTACCTACTAGTGGAACACTGCAGTGCACAACAGATTATGAAAACCAACAGCCTCTACACACGAGGAGGGGTACAAATTCATTGCTATCATTGTTGCAAGTACCTTGGTTAACTTGTATGCCACTGAATGACTTGCACCATATTTGGAAGGCATTTCGAATGATTCTCTTATGCTTAACTGTTTTTGACCTATTGGGGTACTTGAAGATGAGGGGGATAAAAGCTGTTTTTTCATGGATCTAGACTGACACAGTTAGCCTGGAGGGCCCTCATGACAAGAGAAAGAGAAGGTGCAAAGCTGAACAATGATGCACCACCTTCTGGTTCTTTCTCAGAATTTACAAACTATCTGTATAAGTCAATTTGGTGATATGGGGGATCTCTGCTTGTGTCACTCACATGGGTATGCTCCTCTGACGCATCTTCGTCACTCTTCTTGCTGTCTTTAGCTTTATTCTCTAATTTGGATATTATCAGATTAAGTGCCTTATCACAGTTGATGTGCCTAAGTCACGTGATGCAGCTGCCTGAGAGAGATGTGCTTCGCTACAGCTCCGCTCACTCAAGCCTTTTCAGCATTTAAAAACAGCTACTACATCGATTTTGTTACAATAAAGCAACTTTGGCAACTAAACTACATCTGGAGTATCCACGAGAGAATAATTGGAACTACTATGGAGGCAGAAATGCATCTGGCGGCACCCAGACATACCCCCGCCAGTAACGCCAGAGAAACAGACCAAAAAAACAGGATGACTCCTGGTAGCATGGCACAAACTCAACCCACATAAGTGCCGTCCACGAGCTCATCTGAAGTGACCCCTCTAAGCCTCAAAAGGTTTCTTCTTGAATTTCAACCATTTCAGGACAAAGTAAGATCTCTGGTGTTGGATGTGAAATCGATTTCGGAAACATTACAGGAGACCTTTCGAAGAGTGACGGACAACGAAGCCCGCATTTTCTCTTTTGAGAAGCGGTTTGAGAAGTCAGAATCTTCCATTACTCTCAATCACTAGACCCTTAAAAAGATGGAAAACAAAATAGAAGATTTAGAGGGACGTAGTCGAAGGAACAATATAGTGATAATCGGAATTCCTGAAAAAGAAGTAGGCTCTGACTCGTTGTTGTTTACTCAGAAACTCTTGAATAAAATAGCAGGGCCATTTCCATTTGGCTCCAACTATATCCTGGAGCATGCACATCAGGCCCTCAGGCCTACGCCTGCCCCAACAGCTCAACCCAGGCCCTTAATCTGTCATTTCCTGAACTACCAAGAAAAACAACACATTTTGATAAAAATGAAAGAAGTTCAAGAAATACTATGGGAAGGGTCTAAGCTGAGAATAACTCAAGATTTACCGGCATCAGTGCATCAGAGGAGGGGTCTCTTCCACCTGATTGTCTCAAAATGTATAGCAGCTGGAATAAAGTTTAAAATGTTGTACCCAGCCAAGCTCCAGGTGCATTTAGATGACTCGTGGGTATCCTTTGAAGAGCTCGACCCAGCCCTATCCTACTTGAAGCAAAAGCAACCTGCCCCATTTTCTGATCACTGAGGGAACACTACAGGTGAACCAGATGTGAAAAGTTCTACTGTCGGACAACGACCTCAGTAATTTGGATGGCTCTTTCAGGACTATACTAAATTTTCATACAAGAAAAGTATATGTACTGTTCTTTTATTCTTTCTGTAACTTCTGAGCTGACCACTACATGGACAGACTGGGCCTTAATACAATTGGGATCTCAGTTCATTTTAGACCCCATGGATTAATTTTTGGAGGGGGCGATTACCCATAAGGTCTTATTGTACTCCATTCCCTTCAAGTATATTGTAAGGCTTCTGACTTTTTGATGAACAGATGGCCAATAACCTTGAGCCTCCACACAAAGAGCCCCACAGTATCTCCTCAAGGACAACCTTTATCACTAGTTACTTTGGACATTATAATAACTTGTCTAAAACTGTTCTCCTTTTAGTTTCCTCTGGAGAGAATTTATCTGCAACAGGGATTTTTAAGTTAATGCAGCGGGGAGGCGCAAGGCAGTTAAGCCACAGAAGTTGGTAGGAACATTACATGTCTTTGGGGAACATGGGCTTAAATATTTCATTTGGTTCTTATTTGCAAGTGTATTAAGCCATAACGTTGCTATGTTTCATGAGTACAATCCGCTGGAACGAGTTCACTTGTTGTACAGGACTTCCCTGAAGACCAGTTTTATCTTACAACTGGTTTGTAGTAGTTATTAACCATAGTGATAGTAACTGTTTCATCTACAGTATGATTAGCTATTTCAAATGTTGGCTTGAATATAGCCAAAATGACATGTTATACTTGGATTATAGTACTATAATATCATAGCAGATTGGGTTCAGGTGGGGGAGGGGGCAGGTCCTCAGAATGTTGTGCACCATGGACCAATGTACTGGGGCGGGGAGGGTAGTTCTTTGGTCCACATAAAAGTTAGTACTTTAATAGTTACATTTTGTTAACATGACAAATTGTACCAAGGTAGTAGATTGGAACGTATGGGTGGGGAAAGGGATAGCTGGTTTAGCAAGCAACAGGGATGATAAAGAAAAAAGGGTTTCTAAACACTTATTCTTTACACAAGTATGCAATGGGGGAGGGGTACCAACATTATCAATCAGGAAATCAGAACAGTAGGTTAGCAAAATGTCACTATAAATTTAAAAGGTTACCATCTGAATTAAGAGTTTATAATGCTGAAAGTATTCCAATTTAGTATGTGGAATGTAAAGGGTGCAAGACATCCACTTAAGCATATAAGACTGTTAAAACATCTTAATGTGTTTCATGGAGATGTAATTTTCCTTCAGGAAACCCACCTGTTGCAAGCAGAAGAGATGCTATTAAGACGGCAACAGGTGGGACAAATATTTGCAGCAGGGGATTCGAGGAATAGTTTTTTATTTTATTGAGTATTCGGAAAGTACCTTTGAGTCAAAGACTCTTTTTCAAAGGTTCCACATCAGTACAGGTAGATACAGTAGGAGCAACAGTACAGATCAAAATCAAAAGCAGAGACACAAACAAGAAAGCACTGTTACTATACATACATTAGAACATCTGACATTTAGATCCTGGTATTAAATTTACTAGTCACAGATTCAGTATATTTGCAGAAGCAGTAATACAGACAGTCAAGTAACATACTGTAGTACATTAAATCGGCTGATATTTAGATCTGTGAGATCCTATGTGCTAGCCACTAAGTCTAGGGAGCATTTGAAAACTCCAGTGTGGGGCTACCAATGAGGGATCCTGGAATCTGTGCAACAGCTTATAGTAAAGGGGTAGCCATTCTATTGACAAGATCCTTCCCATTTGTGTATGAGCAATGTATTAGAGACAAAGGGGGTAGGTTTGTTTTCGCTATTGGAAAGATCCACTCCACTACAATATTGTTAGGTGTAGTCTATGGGCCTAATGTTGACTCACCACCATTTTTCATGAAAATACTTTCTAAGTTAACACCCTTTTTACATCTCCCAATGATCATTGGTGGTGATTGGAATCTCCCATTCGATCCAGCCATGGATAAGTCACCCAGCCATATAGCGAGGGGACTTTCCCCAGCTCAGAGGGCTCTCAGAGATTTGATAGATCTTCTGGGTATTTTTGATCCCTGGAGAACCTTGTACCCCACAGCCAAGGAATTCACTTTCCACTCGAAGGTACATGGCATAGCATCATGCCTAGATTATTTTTTTGATAAGTAAACCACTAATTCAAGACTTACTGGATAGTAGATTAGAACCGGGCATAGGATCTGACCATTCAATAGTGACTTGCCGGCTCTCTTTGTCTCTAAATTGGTGAAAGCACACTCAATGGTGACTGAACAATCAAATGTTGAAAGATAAGAATATTGTGGATAACATTCTTTCAGCTCTGAATTCCTGTTTAGAATTCAATTGGGGTTCTACAGCTTCACCCTCAATTGAATGGGGTGCACTTAAATGTTTTGTAAGAGGGGAATTTATCAAATAGTCCACTATTAAAAAAAGGAAAGAATGCTTAGAAGCCAAAACACTGTTAGAACAAATAAGGGCAAAAGAAAAGTCCATAGAAACATAGAAACATAGAGGTTGACGGCAGATAAGGGCCGCAAGGCCCATCCAGTCTGCCCATTTCTTTTTCTACCTTATAAATGTTCCATCGGCCTTTGCTCTGTCAGTGGCCTATCTATTCATACTCATCTGTATTGCTCCCTTATATATTCATAGCCACCACTTCCTGAGGTAGGCCGTTCCATGCATCTGTGAAAAATAATTTCCTCACATTCCCCCTTAATTGGCCCCCCTCTAATCTCATGCTGTGTCCTCTTGTCCTGCTATTTTTCTTATATTTAAACATGTTAGACTCTTTCACCTTGCTAATGCCCTTAAGGTGTTTGAATGTTTCGATCATATCACCTCTCTCCCTCCTTTGCTCAAGGGTATACATATTGAGCTCCGTTAATCTGTCCTCATATGTCTTCTGATGCAGTCCCTGCACCATTTTGGTTGCCCTTCTCTGGACTGCCTCAATTAGGTTAATGTCTTTGTGAAGGTGTGGCCTCCAGTACTGCACGCAGTACTCCATATGGGGCCTAACCCGTGTCTTGTAAAGAGGGATTATTACCTCCCTCTTATGATTTGTGATACCCCTACTAATACACCCTAACATCCCCCCTAGCCTTACCTACTGCTTTAGAGGTCTGCTTGGATGATTTCAGGTCATCGGTGATGATGATGCCCAAGTCTCTTTCTTCCTTTGTGACTGCCAGCAACTACCCACCCAGCCTATAGGTGGCTTCAAGGTTTCTCTTCCCTATGTGCATGATCTTGCACTTCTTTGCATTAAATACCAGTTGCCACTCTTCTGACCATTTTGCTAGTTTATCCAGATCTCTTCTCATTCTGCCCACCCCATCTGGTTCATCTACTCTGTTGCAGATCTTGGTGTCATCTGCAAACAGACAAGCCTTACCCTCTAGTCCATCTGCAATGTCACTCATGAAGATATTGAAGAGGACTGGCCCCAGGACTGATCCCTGAGGTACCCAACTTGTTGACTTGCATCTCTTCTGACTGTATACCATTTACCACCACTCTCTGTTTTCTGCCGTTAACCAGTTTGCCACCCAGTTGACCAACTTCTGACCCACCCCAAGCCTACCCAGTTTATTTATCAATCTTCTATGTGGAACAGTGTCAAAAGCTTTGCTGAAGTCAAGGTAGGCGACATCAACTGCTCCCCTTTGGTACACCACTCTGGTTACCCAGTCAAACAAATCTATGAGATTAGTTTGACAGGACCTTCCTTTTGTAAACCCATCTTGTCTTGGATCCTGTGCCCCTATGGATTCCAGGTGTTGCACTATCCTTTACTTAAGGAGTGCCTCCATAATCTTGCCCACTACTGAGGTAAGACTGACTGGTCTGTAGTTCCCTGTCTCCTCCCTGCTGCCACACTTGTGGAGCGGGATCACATAAGCCCTTGTTCAGTCTTCTGGGACCTCTTCTGTGCTCAGAGACTCACTAAACAGTTCTGCTAATGGCTCTGCTAGTTCCACCCTTAGCTTCTTAAGTACCCTGGGATGCATGCCATCAGGTCCCATTGCCTTGTCCACTCTGAGCTTATTGAGCTCTTGTAGGACCCTTTCTTTTGTGAAGGGAGTAATGCTCACCTCCCTTCCCCTGTGTCCATGGTGCTGAGCTGTGGGCCCTGCCCTACCTTCTCTTCAGTAAAGTCCATGTCTAGGGCTACCTCAGAAGTGGAAAGGGAAACCCTAATTAGGTTACAGAATAAGTACTGGAACTATTGAGGGAGAGAGCTGAATGGGCTTTACTTAAAACTAAAGCCACCTACACTGAACGGGGGAAAAAGTGGGACGGCTTTTAGCTCTCTGACTCAAACAAATAGAAGCTTCCAGATGTATTTCAGTAATCCAAAACAATCCAGATGACCCTCCCCTTACAAAAGCAGCAGATATTAATAAAGAATTTGAAAAATATTGTTCCACCTTATATAAGTGTATGCCCCTTCGCCCTCCTTGTAGTATGGTTGATTCTTTTTTAAGGACTTTACCTCTTCCCTCTCTATCTTCCGAACAAGGGGAATAGCTTACCCTACCATTCACTGAATCAAATATACTCACAGTTATTAAAGATCTTCCCCTAGATAAAGCTCCAGGTCCCGATGGTTTTTCATCAAATTTCTACCAAAAATTTGCCCCTCAACTGGCTCCTCTATTACTAACAGTCTACTCCAGGATGCTAAATGAATCAGACCTTGATTGCAGAATGTTAGAAGCCACAATAATCATTCTTCCCAAAGCAGGCAGAGATCCAACTAAACTTATAAATTACCACCCCATATCTCTTCTAAACACTGATCTCAAAATACTGGCCAAGCTTCTTGCTCTCAGATTAGAACCCACACTGGCATCACTTATTAGCTCAGACCACATGGGCTTCACAAAGGGCAGATCTTCGGTGGACCACCTCAGGTGTCTGTCACACATTTTTTCTGTGTCCAGGGACTCCCCTCAAGTGATGGCACTGGCTTCCCTGGATGCAGAAAAAGCTTTTGACAGAATCGATTGGCAATTTCTATTTAGAACTCTGTGTAGATTCAACTTTCCCCAGAAATTTATCCCCTGGATTCAGATTTTATACTCAACTCCTTCAGCTCGGGTTCTCTGCAACGGCTTTCTCTCCCCTTATTTTCCTTTAGAGTCTGGAACTAGACAGGGTTGCCCTCTCTCCCCCCCTCCTATTTTAATCTATACTTAGAACCCTTAATTGTCTCAATACAAAATTCACCTGAGATACAAGGTATTCAATTAGGTTCACTCAATAGTAAAATTGCAGTCTATGCAGATGATATTATGCTCCATATCACTCACATCAAACCTTCCATTCAGATGTTACTAAATAAAATAAAAGAATACAGCTTCTTATCTAATTATAAGCTAAATATGGACAAATCCTCAATTTCCCCCCAAAACTCTAAAGTGAGTAAACAAGAAGTGATTGAATTAGGACTAGCTTGGTCCCCAAAAACCATCAAGTACTTAGAAATCTACCTTTCAAGAAACCCCTCACAAATGCAGAACTTAAATTTGGAAGATTTATGCAGGAACCTAATGCTTGATCTTAAAAGGTGGCAACTCCTCCCTTTCACCTTATGGGGCAGAATAAGCATAATTAAGATTAATTTTCTACTGTGCCTCTTTTATCCCCTTAACCTCCTCAACATCTGGTTGCCAAAGGCCTGGTTTAAATGTATTCATAGTTCCATCTCAAGGTTTTTTTTGGAAAGATAAACCTCCATGTCAGGGATACAATAAACTTGCTGCTTCTAAATTTTTAGGAGGATTTAAACTCCCTAATTTCAATTTGTATCACTGGGCACGTCATATCAGTAAATATCTTCGATGGGAATTTTCTTCCACATTGGGATACATTCCTACATGGCTCCTTATTGAAAGAGACTTAATTCGAACCTTGGGTATCAACTCAAAGGCTCTACTCTATCTAAAATTTAAAAAGTTACCTTCCTCTTTAAGACAAACCCCAATAGGGTCCTCAATTCAAACTCATTTATGACTATGCTCCTCATTAAAATATGACAACTCCCAAGAGCTTCATCAAGTCATCTTTTTAAATCCTAATTTCAAGATAGGAGGCCAAATAATCCCTATCCATTGGATCCCACTCCCTCAAGACTGTGTGGTGCAGGACTTCTGTAGCCTACACAAAACATGGCTCTCTACCACAGAAATCCTTACCAAATTTGATCTGGGTTTTTAAATGTTACCAATTAAGACATTTACTTATTAATTACTTCCAGGTTAGCTCTATTCCAGATGCCTCACCACCGTGGATGTCCAAAGGCAGATCTCTTGCCTCTGCTCCACATCCTGTATCAAACCTTTATGCAATGCTGTTTCCACTTTTATTTCCATCCTATGATGGCACTTCCAAGTACTGGAATTCAATATTTCTGGATTCGGCCTCAAAATGGCCTAAGATCTATGAGTCTTGCCATAAATACATAATGCAAGATGGATTACATTTAATGCAACTACAAATTCTAAATGACATGTACTTCACTCCTTATAAACTTCACAAAATGGGAAAGGCAGAAAGTGCATTATGCACCAGATGCCAACAGAGCACAGGCACCCTATATTACATATTCTGGGAATGCTCTAAAATAGCATCACTGTGGAAACTTATCAAAACTAGATTGGATCCTTTATTGGTTCTCCAAGATTATTTTACTCCTGAGGTGTGCCTGCTGGGTGATTTTTCAGGTTACCCAGCCATGGTTAGGAACTATCAAATGATGATGATCAATATGTCAGTTAAAAAAGTTGTGTTAAAACATTGGAAGGATTCGCTCTAACCCAGTTACTCAGAATGGTTGCAAGAACTACTTTTTAATCTTCAAGTGGAATAAATGATGGCCAGTATGACTAGTAGACTGTCCTTATATAGAAAGAGATGGGAGACCCTGTATGTCTTGTACTCCTTGTAATTTTATCAGTACCTGTAATGCAAATCTATCAATATGTTCTTACTGAAATCAAGTGAAAATGTAATCCAAATACATTATTTCCACACTGGCACTCCAGGGGTGGGGGTGTGTGGGAATGATAGAAGGAGGGTAATGGGGGATGGGGAGGGGAGAGGGGGAATAATAGTTAGGGATTTGTTGGTTTGTTATTTGTGTTCCCATGTATACCATACCGATTGTATGTATGTATGTATGTATGTTGGTTAATAGAAAATGCAATAAATTTTGAATGATAAAAAAAACAGTTGTTGCGCCTAGATTATCATCTTTCCTATTTTTGCTGAGAATCTTTTTACACAGTACATATATAGCATGACACAAATTTGCTAAGATAAGCCAACACTCGTTTCCTTGACCCATGGTTGTCTGAGCCCGGAATCCCAAACACAAATCCCCACAGTGGGATTTTGCTTGTTTTTCGTGTTTCAGGGGGGCTTCACTCCAGCACCCCCCAATGTGGGGGGCTGCACCCCTGCACACTCCAGAATTAATATAACAGACTCTATGGGGGGGCAAAATTCCACTGTTGGGATTTTGCTGGGTTGGGATTCCGGGGTTGGGCAACAGTTGGTCGGGGTAACACGTGTTGGGTTATTGTCGTGATCCCCATTACACATATTATTGAGGTCAATATTAAAATAATTCCACACCACAGATGTAGCCCTTTTAGTTTTTGTGCCAGGCATAAGAAGTTAAACATATCATTCCATATAGTTCCAGTGAAGACTCCTTCCAAATCTGATTGGTCTTGAACTGGGATGGAAACTGACTTGGAGTATAGTTTTCACTATTACTATCATTATCATGGTCATCATCATCATCATCATCATGAGTTATCACTGCTAGTACTGTTTGTGGCATCATCATGAACATTAACAACTTTTTTAAAATGTGATGTCATTCTTTTAGTCTCACTTTGATTGGCACATGCAACTTCTTTCTTGTTTTTTAATACAGTGGTTACCCACCCTACAAGAACTATCTTTGCTTCTCTTAAGGACATGTGCCCTAGATTCCTCCTTTGTTTTACAAGCTTTTTTTTTTACTGTGCACTTTGAGTTGGTATATTTTATCCCCTCATTTTTGAAAGTGTTTGGTGACTGTAAGGAGGACTCAGAGTTCCAAGGTGGAGATGGTAAACTGTGTACTTGATGCAACATTTTATTCACAAAAGAAATGTCTGCAGGAGCATAGCAGCCACTTGATGAATTTTTATTACTTATTTTTACTGTGAGATTTGTCAAGGGTTCTCCTTCTCATCTCCTCTGCTTCGTTTTTTCCCTTTACCCTTTCCCTGATTCCCCATGGCCAGTTGTTTCCTTCCTGGTCTAGAGCACATTCACTTGTGTTTGTTTCTTACTGTTTTTGGCTTTAGAAGAAAAGTAATTTGGCTAGAACTATCTCTCTGAGCAGTGCTGGTATGTACATTGGTAATTTAGCCTGCTTAGTAGGTGAATATCCAGTCTGAGTTAACATTAAAAAGCCCACAGAAAGATCGAGGCTCCAGTTGTCACTGATAGGTAGAGCCCACTGTGCCTGGTGCCCACTGCAGGGTACGTATATTCTGAGACGGCCTTTAGTACTGCTGGCTTAGCCATGTCTTTCAGTTCAACTTTTGTATTTTTACTTTTCCTCCACCTCCCCCCTTCTTTTCTGCATCCCCTCAGGTGCAGAACCTTTTCTTTTATATAGTTCTCCTCCCCTAATCAGTTATGGTACTTCTTTTTTTTATGTGTAATCTCATTTTTTTTTTCTCTTGGAGTCAGAGAACAGAGAAGCAGCAGCAGCTACACATCTTTCCTCCCACTGCCATGTGCCAATTGAAGAAATCAGGTGTCTGTTCTGGTGAGAGAGCATAAAATATTGTGGGAACATTGTTTCTCATGGTATTTAAGCACACATGGTTGGGTTTTTGTGTGTCATTAACAGTACTTCTCCCCCAGTTTCACATAATTTGAGTCAAACTGAGCCTTTCATGGGCTGCTTGATACCAAGTCAGATTTGCACAGCAACAGGGTGTTTGGGTGGCTCAGATTTTGCCTGATTCAAGCTATCGAGCACTAGAAACCAGGAGAAGGAGATACAGTAAGGGCAGGCATACATATCCGATACAAAGCTACACTAAGACAAAAACTACAAAAACATAGCTGTCAAGAATGACAAATGATTAAAGTGGCAGCATCAGTCAGAGGAGAAACAGGACAAGGGTAGCTGGTGTTCATTGCAATGAAACTGAGTAGCTTAGGGGTCAGATCCAAAATAGTAAACTGGGTAAGAAACTGGTTAATGGACAGGGGTGACAGAGGGTGACGGTTGACAACACTCACGCTAATGAAGGGATAGTAACTAGCAGGGTGCCACTGTGCTCAGTACTGAGACTGGTCCATATTTGATGTCTTCGTAAATGACACTGCAAAAGAATTGGAAGGGAAAGTATGGCTTTGTGCAGATGACAGCAAAATCTGTAACAGAGTGGATTTTCAGGAGACTGTAGATAAAATGCATAGTAACCTTGGGAAAGTCAAGGAGTGGTCAAGGGCAGGGCAGCTGGTGTTCAATGCCAAAAAGTGCAAAACCATACACAAAGGGAACAGAAACCATGGAGCTGAATATAGGATGGGGCGGTACTAAGAAAGAAATGGACCTTGGAGTTACCATATTTGATGACCTCAAAGTGGCAGGGTAGTGTGGGAAAGCAGTGGGTAGGGCCTGTGAGATGTTGGGATGCATAGGAAAAGGTATCACCAACAGGAGAAGGGAGGTGGTGTTATCACTGTATCATTCGCTGGTGAGACCCCACCTGTATTAGTGTGTCCAGTTCTGGAGGCTGCACCTCAGAAACAACATAGACAGGGTGGAGGCAGTACAGAGGAGGACAACCTAAATGGTGCAGTGGTTGTAGCAAAAGCCACACTAGGTGAGACTCAGGGACCTTAACATGTACACCCTAGAAGAGAGGAGAGCAAGAAGGGACATGATCAAGACCTACAAGTGCCTCATGAGGGTGAACAAGGTGTAGGGAGTAGTCTCTTTCAAATGAGAAAGAGCAGCAGGACCAGTAGGCATGCAATGAAGCTAGAAGGAAGGAAGTTTAAGAGGTATATGAGGAAGTAATACTTTACTGAAAGAGTGATGGATGCCTGGAACAGACTTCTAGCAGAAATGATGAAGTGAAAACAGTGAAGGGCTTCAAGCATGCATGGAATAGACATAGGGGAATATTAGTAAATAGGTAGAGAGGAGGGAAGTTAAACAGAGACTAGTTAGGGTCTGCAGAGACAGACTAGGCAGGGACCATCTGGGTAGACTAGGTGGGCCAAGTGGTCTTTTTCTGCTGACAAATTCTACAGTATGTTTCTATGATAGTAAGCTACCACACAGACAGTGCTTTGCAAAATGAATGCACAACCATTTTAAAGTGTGACTGCTAGTCAGCTCAGCTTACATGCAGGATGATACAGGGGCACAGCTGTTGCTACAAATCACCTCCCTCACCACTCTAAGATTGACAAGCTAGATAATTAGCTTGTTCAACTGCAGCTGTGAGGTTTGTAGTTAGCTGCAGGATCATACAGAGACATGTCTAATGTTATGAAGTAGTTTTCCCCCAGTATAATGTGCTAAATCGGCAACATCAATATACTAAAGCAAATGTTTTCAACACAAAAAATGCTAGTATTTTAATGCATTACAACAGTTCCACAAGTAAACTGTCCGAAAATGAAAGTTTACCTGCTGCTACAGGCAAGCTTTTACAAATGTTTCACTCTGAAACTGACAGGTTAGCAAATCACTTGCTTATTAGCAACTTCTGCACTATTAAACTTCTACAACACTTGCTGACCTGTGAAACAGCATTCTGCTGTGAGACAGGCACCAATGGTCAATTATATTATTTTAAGAACAACTGCTGCATGTGAACTAACAGCACGGTGAGGGAGTCCCTGCAAACTACAATGAGGCAGGAGACAGGAAGTGGTGGAATGATGTAGTTTGTGGGAGAGCCCCTACAAACTACAAATCTGTGTGTGCTGCATATTTTTATGAAACAGAGCACTGTAGCTCTGGGATGTCATCTCCTAGCTCCATGCTGGGGTTAGGAGAAGGATATTTTAATACTTTTAACAGGTCTGGCAGCACGCTGTGGGTTTCAAATGAACGTGACCCCAGGAGCACTTCCAGGTCACACATAGTATAAATTCTAGCCCCTCTGTGAGCATGGCACATCTACAACATTTTTCTGACCTGTGAGACGTGTCCTGCTGTGAGACAGGCACCAACAGTCAATTATATTATTTTAAGAACAACTGCTGTATGTGAACTAACAGCATGGTGAGGGAGTCCTGCAAAGTACACTGATGCAGGAGACAGGAAGGGGTGGAACACTATAGTTCGTGGGATAACCCCACGAACTACAAATCTATGTGTGCTGCATATTTTTTGGAAACAGGGCACTTTAGCATTGTGTTGTCATCTCTTAACTCCACGCTGGGGTTAGGAGAAGGATATTTTAGTAATTTTAGCAGGTTTGGCAGCACATTGTGGATAACAAATTAACACAACCTTGGGAGCATTTCTGGGTCACACACTGTACAAATTCTAGTCCTTCTGCAAGCAGGACAAGCCAAATGGGGAGTGCTCATCACCAGCATGGAGATGCATGCCAAGACATGCATGTGTTCACTTGTCAGGTAGACAAGGTGGACAGGAGGGTATCAAATTCTAGTATGTAGGCTTTATACAAATGGGGATAATGTGAGCCATTTATATGGCACAATAGCACTAGGAAGGAGGTATAACATATCTGATAGGAAAGTGGTACTAAAAGTAATAACTTGGGAGAAACCTAGTTTTTAAGACAGTTACTGTGCTACAACTAAGATCTGAGTCAGGAGTAGTAATTTGCACCATACCAGGTGGCACATATCAGACATGCTGTCCTAAAGCCCCAAAGCATTGCATAATTAAAGTCAGCTAAAGTACCACTAGCCCCAGTAGGACTAAACTGTGTACAATAATAATGTTTTGTTACCTGACTATTGCAGAGAGACAAAGCACATAAAACAAAAATACATCCAAACAAAGATGGATAATATGATAACAAAGTTTAAGGATGGCACCCTGGGCATAAGGTGTATCAGCTGTAATAAATTCAGTGTGGAGACTAGTGAGGAACTTGACTCCTACACTTGTCAGCAATATAAAGAAATCAAAGATCTAAAAGCAAAAATATTTGGACTGGAATTAGAAATTAAAAGCTTGAAACAGTTTGTGGATGTAAATATGGATACTGCCAGGGATACTTTTGGGGGAGATGATAAGAATGACACCACATGTAAATGCACGAGGGAAGAGGATGAACTAGATGATTGGTGCACTATAGAAAAGAACAAGACATACAAAAAAGAGAAAGGCAAGAAGAGAACAAGATTGCTCCCCTGTACTACAAAATAGTTTTACACCACTAATAAGCCCAGTGGATCAAATTGAACAGCAGGCTAGTGATTTACTAAAATTAACTGAAGAACAAGTGCAAACACAAGGAAACTATGATGGAAATAAGGTCACAATAGAACAAGACGTAATACAAATGGAAACAGTATAAATCTAGAGGGAGAAATGGAAATAATACAGAATGGAGGGATAAAACACACCAAACAGAGACAGATATTTATATTAGGAGATTCCATGGTAAAATATGCCGATCAATACACAACTCGAGGAAATAAAGGAAATGTAGCTAGCTGCAGCTTTTCTGGGGCTACAATAGGCAACATAGGTAAAATGGTATCCAACATTTTAAAACCAGCTGGAAACAAACCATTAGTACTATTACATGCGGGGACGAACAACACCAACAACCAGTCAGTGGAACAGATAACTAAAGAATACAGACTTCAAGCTACTAATAGATCACCAACATGCCAAGCTTATTATATTAGAGATGTGCCAGTCCTGAAAGCAAATTACAGATGGGCAAGGAAGTTGAAAGATATAAACAATCACTTGAGACAATGGTGCCTACAAAATAATATTATATGTATTAAAACATGGGAGATCTTCTAAGGAAGATATGACCTGTTTGCATATGATGGTTTGCATTTAAGTAAAAAAGGAAGCAGACTATCGGGACTGATTTTTCAAAATGAAATAAATAGCAGAAATTTAAATTAGCAAAACAGAGGAGAAAGGAAAATAAATTGCTGGGTATATCATCAAACAAATGTACAAACACTGTCATTACAATAGAACAAACCAATAAACACCAGCAACATGATATTAAGGCAATACTCACCAATGCTAGGAGTCTCACAAATAAGATGGACGAAGTTAGCTATTTTCTAAAACAGGAGGATATACATCTATATGCCATAACAGAGACCTGGTGGCAAGATGATAGTTGGGGGAAAAATATATCTGGATAAAACACCTACTGTATTAATAGAATAGGAAGAAGGGAGGTGTCACCCTATTAGTCAGAGATTCACTCAAAACCCATGAAATACAGCCACAAGTACAAAGGAGTGAACCAGTAGAACAAATATGGATAGATTTATTGCAACCTAATAAAGAGAGCATCACAATCACAATTGGGGTATACTACAGAGCACCTGGCCTGACAACCAGGGAAAATAATGATTTCTCAAATACTTTAAAAAGTATTGATCTAAGCAGTAGAGTACTTTTGTTAGGCAATTTCAATTGCCAAAAGATAGTTTGGGAGGAGTACATTGGGTCCATGGACTTTGAAAAACAACTGGTTGACATAATGGTACAAAACGACTTTGGACAATATGTACATGCATGTACCAGAGGACAAAGCACACTAGATCTAGTGCTAAGTAATATTTATAAAGTCATTAAAAACTGCAAAGTCAGAAAACCACTTGATTTGAGCAACCATAACATGGATGAATTTACCATAACAAACATTATTAGTAAAGATAAAGTTGCAACCAAATTACAATGTTGGGAAAAAGCAAATTATATAGGAATGAAGACTTTTATGAGAAATTGGAACTGGAAATCCGATCTTAGTAACAAAAGTGTCCAAGAAATATGGAATATAATTAAAAACACCACGGAGTACTGTTCCAAAAATTATATCCCTAAAAAACTAAAATATAACAAAACAAATAGAAAGATTGAAAGACACATAAAAAAGAAAAAGACAGCATATAAAAAATATAAAAAAGAATCTGACATTAAACAGATTAAAGGAATTGTAAGAAGCAGCTAAGAAACGTAAATCACTGATAAAAAATGCAAAACAAAATGAGGAAAACAGAATAGCAAACAAAACCATGGATAACAAGAACACTTTTTTAATGATAGAAACAGTCAAAGACAGGACACAAATAAAATAGGCCCATTTCATGATAATGGTAAAGTAATAATGGATGAACAGAACATGGTTAACTTATTTAATATCTATTTCATTGTTTTTTTCCAGCATAAAACTAATTATCAGAGTCTAGTAACTAATACAGACCAATTTCCCGAAGATCTTCTACACATAAACAGAACTAGTATATTAAATAAACTTAAGAAATTAAACTGAAATAAATCACTAGGACCAGATGGGATACACCTACAAATGCTACAGGAATTGGCTGAAGAACTTGCAGACCCACAGTCCCAGCTTCTATTATGATCACTGACAACAGGATAAGTACTGTACCTAGGGACTGCTAAACAGCTAATGTCACACCTATATACAAAAAAGGGGTAACAACATATGTTGGAAATTACAGACCAATAAGTTTGACATGCATAATGAGTAAGGTCATGAAAGAAAGTTTAGAAGACCATTTACATAAAATGGGATATCGTGACCATACATAACATGGATTCACACTAAAAAGATCCTGTCAAACAAACTTGTTATGCTTTTTTGAACACGTTAGCTGTGCTCTCGATCAAGGACTCCCAGTTGATGTGGTATATTTGGACTTATCAAAGGCCTTCGATATGGTTCCCAATAATGAATTAATTACATGTTTAGCAGAATTTAAGATTAACCAGTACATAATCAGGTGGATCAAAACCTGGCTTAGAGACAGAAAACGAGTACACATTAGGGGATACACGTCAGAGTGGGGAGAAGTGTCTAGCAGTGTTCCACAAGACTGTATTGGGGCCTAGACTGTTTAATATATATGTATCATCATTGAAAACATCACAGAATTGCTGGATTGCTAAGTTTGCAAATGATACTTTACCAAAATAAGATCCATAGTGAGCACTGAAAAGGACATTGTTAACTTTCAGAAAGAATTAGATAAAGTCAATGACTGGGTGACACAAGATAAGATGGTATTTAACATAGAGAAATGTGTTTTACATTTTGGCAAAAACAATCTACATGCTAGTTACTATTTAAATGCAAATGAAGTCAGAAATTCTACTTCCGAACAGGACCAGGGTGTTCTTGTCACAAATGACCTACCCTTATAAACACACATGTATTATTATTAAAAAAGCCAGTAAAATCACTAACGGCATACTAAGAAACATCAAAAGCAGAGATAGTTCTGCAATAATGCCCCTATATGTTTCAGTGGTCAGGCCCCTGATGGAGTATGGAGTGCAGTTCTGGAGTCCATACCATGCTAGGGATGTTAAGCTACTGGAAGGTATACAAAGGAAAATAAAAAAAATCAAAGACTTCCATAACTTTACATATGAGGAAAGAAGGAATCAGCTGGGTTTATTTAGCCTTGAATATCAAAGAATACGAGGAGATCTTTGTATGGTATACACTGCATTCAAAAATAAAAATCTATGAGAATGTGTAGGATTGGTAAAGAAAGACAACCTTATAAATACTAGTGCGTACACATCTCAGCAAAAAGGGGAACACTATAAAACAAAAAATAAAAGAGGATCATGGATCAATCAGAGGGTTGTAATGATTTGGAACGCACTTCCGGTTGATATAGTAAACACTAAACAACATCAAAACATTTAAACTAAAACTGGACAACTACATGGGTGATAAACGAGCTGATCCAGATCTCGAGTCTGTTATTGGCATCAGCTATGGATGCGCAAACCTACTTATGATACTAAGTATAGCCCCATGGAAAAGACAGGATAGATTACATTTCTCTATTTCTATTACAAAGAAATTATTTCTATTACAAAGAAACCTTTTACAACTAGATTAAAATGCTCCTGACTGTGCCTCACTGGAGATAATGTCCTCCAAGGAATGTAATGCACACTCCCGGGTGAAAGAGAACTTGGCTAAACCTTGTGACTTCTTAGCACTAGGAGTTTATATTAAATTCCAGGATCATCTCCCTTCATAGAGTAGGGTCTGGCCATTGGTCACTCCTACCTTCCAGTTGGTTGAAACTTGATCACAAGGAGAATGCCAGCATAACATAACACATGGCTAGGAGCATGCTAATGAAAAATCTGTAGCACTCCATGGTGAAAACTTCATTATACAAACTGAATGCACCCTCATGAAAAATCACCACCATCTCACCCTAGAAAAAACAAATAAACAGAAAAGCCAGCTAAAATGTTTTAATATATGCAGTGCCCAAATTCACATAAACCTAAAACATTATCACAGTAAAACACACAACTCTTCTACATACACCAACCAAAACAGAAAGAAGCTTGCTGTGAAAGTTTTATGTGGTAAGAGTGAGTCTATAAGACTGCCGATCACATAAACTGAGTCAGCAACCACCCAATGTCAAAAGGGCGAACCAAATAGCACCTACCATCACAAATAGTGATGGTTGCTTACTTAATAGGAAAAAAAAGAAAATCAAGTTTTTTTATGTGGGGAGCATACACCCCACACACCCCAACATGGGGGGCAAGCCCCCCACACCCCACAAAATAATGATCGGAAACTCCAGGGGGAGTGGACTCAATAGAAAATAGCAACCCCCCCAGGAAGCAAAATAGCTTCCTGTACCGGGATCTGAACCCAGCACCACAGGCTCCAGGGACAGTGGCTCAAGCCACTACACCACATGGCCAGCTTGACAGGACTTGGCCAAATGGATCTATTTATCCCCTCTTTTTCATCAGTGTAGTGCGTATCCCTCAGTGCTACATGCGCTATAATCATTCAGTGCTCTTTTTCTCCACTCGCTCTTCATGGGAGCGGTATTATTGAGCGGCTCATATTGAGACACTCAATAGTACTTGCCTGTATAGGGTGTTACCACTGTGAATCCCCATTACATGCAACACCTAAAATGAAACCATAAATACAAATTAATGAAAGTAACACCCACACACCCCTTCAACAACAAGCTATGGTCAGAGCCAACACATCTGCTATGCTGCTTTAAAAGCACTGGAAAGGAGTTTAATGTTCTGATTTCTGTTTACAAGCTTAGACCAATAATGCATGGTGATGAGATGCAGGTCAAATGTGTATTTTCCTTTGCATATATTGTATCCCAACACACCATTAGCTATTGCATATGTCACACCATCATCAGGGATAGATAGATAGATAGATAGATAGATAGATAGATAGATAGATAGATAGATAGATATAAACCACATTTTTATATATATAGAATAAAGGATGGGGAAGTGTGTGATACGAGAAATTCATGCACACCTGAGGTGTGGGATGCTACCAAGGGGTTTAATAAAGCGTCCCACACTGTTGGTGTGCACTGATTTCAAGTTTCAATCACTTCCGCATCTTATATAATTGCTGGTGAGCAATTTTTTCCAGCTGACTCTTGTGAGATCTGTCTGTGTTACACACACACACACACACACACACACACACACACTACACACACAGTCTCAGTCTTTCTGTCCCTCACTACACACTTAGGATTTTGTTTTCCAGTTTTTTTGTAACAGTTTGGAATAACGATGGTGATTGAGCTTATCTCCTCCTCCTCCTACTGCAGGCAGTTAACCAGGGCTGTGTGCCCATGCTACAGCTGCAGTGTGTGTCAGTGAATGGCAGGATCAACCAGATACCACTTTATTTTTTATTATTTAAATGAAGGATCAACCAGAAAAATGAAAAAAGAATGATGAACACAAGGAGAGGACATGGTGAGGAATTTTGTTGTTGCAAATCCTCGCTATGAAGATTTAGAGCCAAAATGTTTGAAAAAGTGTTCAGCCCACCCAGACACACAATGAGAGCCAATGAGAAAGAACTCAATTTTGATGGACTGAGCACGTGTTCACCATAATAACCCATGGGATATTACAGTGAATATCAACTGGCTGAGCCCTTCGAAAAAATTGTTCGCCAGTAATTATACATGGTTAAAATACAGTAGGCTCACCATTCTGGTTTCCATTGCCACCACATGAGGTTTACAACCTCAGTCCCCTTAGTTCATTTGCTCATGACCAAACCCATTTATATTAACCCCCACCTGCTCCCATTGCCCCTCCCCTCATTGACAAATATGTTCAACATCTTAACTACTTCAGACATAAATGAAGCTATGATATTTTATCACAACCAATCAGTATTGGAATACAAATTGTAAATTGCAAACTCTTCTTCTTGGAAACACACAAAAAAAGGAAAGCACATCTTGCTCCCAAACATGCCACTATCCAGGATACAGTACAACTTCAAACAAGCATTCCTCAATGCCAAATGTTCACCACTGATGTTGCTGTTGTATCAGGTCTTGCTTGTATGCATTTTTAATATATATTTACCCAGGATAGAGCAGCTGAGATGTAATATCTCATTTTTGGTGGAGTCTTGCTTTAACACATTGTAAGGCTATAATTACCCAGGATAGGGCAGCTGAAAGGCAATATCTGCTTTTAAGTGGGATCCCACATTTTGACTCCAAATTTCCAACAGTCTTTTTATGACCTGATGTTATGATCAAGACAGCTGGAATTTTAAAAATCCCATCCAAAAGGTGATTTCCCTGTGCAACTGTGGAAACAAGTTTCAGAGGGGATTTAAAAATGACACCTGCCATGTTCAGGAGGTGGGGTAATATAGGAGACATGTTGAACATTAGGGGCCAAAAATCTGCAAAAAATAAAGTTATGAGTAAATGTTGGAACAGTTCATTTCCTCATATCCTAGTTGTTTTTTCACATTTTTCCCTCAAATGTTCAACATAATCTATATATGACTACTCATTCTGAGCCCAACAGGTGTCATTTATAAAACATTGGCTGAAATGTCATCTTGCTCTAAAGTGTTGAAATACATTCTGGGTAGCATTTGAGAAATAACAACTTTCAGATTCATGATGTGGTATAAAAAATGACTGTGTTGAAAAGATGGGGTTAAGATATTGCAAATTACCACAAATGAGTGTGCATTGAAAAATTTCAATGTAGACTCATAACTTTGTTGTATTCTCATATTTTGACCCCAGATTTTCAACACAGCCTTCATATGACCCCACATAGCCTTCATATGAGCCCACCTCATGAACAAGGGTGGAGAACATTTTCAAATCCTGCCCAAAAGGTGATTTTGCACTATAATTGCAAAACACATTTTGGCCAGGATTTGAAAAATGAAAGCTGTCACATTCATGAGGTGCCATGAAGAAATGGCTATGTTGAAACTTTGGGGTTAAAATATTGAAAATTACCAAAGTTATGAACCTGCATTTGTAAATTTCAATGTAGATTCATAACTTTGTTGTTTTTTTAATATTTTTACCCCAAATTTTGAACATAACCTTTTGTATTACCCACCTCAAGAACAAGGGTGGAGAAAATGTTCAAGTCCTGCCCGAAAGATGATTTCATGCAGTGACCACAAAATCACTTTTTGGGACAGATTTGCTTAATTTCACCACCATTATGCATGAGTTGGGTTCCTAAAAGAGGCACGTTGAAATTTGGAGCAAAAATATTCATAAATTGCCAAGTTATGCCACTAAGTTCAAAACCCCCTTGAAATATGCTGAACCACATACCTGATTTCCTCAGTTCATGGTTTGGCTCTGAAGAGGGAAGATGTGTCTGTGATCCAGAGAGGATTACAGTGTTGGACCCCACCGGTGGCTAAGTAAGGGCTTGGGGAGTGAGGGATGGATTCTGAGTGGGAGGATTGGGAAAGGTGAATAACAGTGCAACAGACATTAATGGACAGTTTTCTTTTTTACAAGATTAGAAGAAGCCTTTATATCCATTCCTAATCTGACAATTGTTTTAACATGAAGACTGTTTTGACACATTTTTAAGATGCTTCTTTTCAATGTCATTTTTTAAATTTTGCAAATGTAATAAAGTGCTTTTACTACTCCTGATTCTTTCTGTATCTGTTTTTCTTCTATCCTCTGTTTTGCTCCACTACAGTACAGTAGTTTGTCATTCAGATCACTATTTATCCCATGCAATCTTGTGATAGAAGAAAGGTTATATCTCATTTGTAGATACACAATGATGGACAGCACTTCACCACTTGCCTAAGCAGAATGAACAACACTAAAAACAAAACTTCCTCCTCTTACTTCATTTATTTAGTAATAGTGTTGAGAACTGGTGCAACCAAAAGCAAGTCCAGAAAGTATAGCGCAATGGACACACCTGTGCCTGCCAACCTAAAATGTCACCTCAGTTTACCAGGAGCTATATCCGAGGTAGCTTCAGCCAATCCCAAATGCTCATATTTAAATAATGCTCATTTGTATATTTATGTGTGAAACTCTAGGATTGGCTGAGCTATGTGTCTGAACAGAACTAGCCAATTAATTAATCAAATAAGAGATAATACAAGGTGATAACATCATATAGTGACAAAAACTATAGTCACAACCAGTGTCCAAATATGTCCGTAACCATTCCATTTGTTCCAAAGGTCATCAGTATAGTACAGGAGGTCTGCGATACATTCTTTCATGGCTTCACAATGTCATAACAAGTCTGTATCTTAAAAGTTCAATCAGAAATTGTCAATAGCCATCCCTGAGTTTCTGATTTTCATACAATAATAGTGCATTAGTCTCATTTCAAAAAATACACTAATTTTTGCAACATTATACAGACCCAATACAGACATAAGTAAGTGTTGTAAAATATTCTCTTGAGTATATCATTTTGAACCTACTAGCCAGTAGCCATCCCTGAAGATCCAATTTTCATGCAATTATAATGAATACATTAGTAAGCCCCATTACAAAAAAAAGCACTAATTTTTGAATATTTCTACCTACCTAATACAGATGGATGTATTCTAAAGCAATTACTTTAGTATGTCATTTAAAACACAATAAAGGTGAACAGACATAGGCAACCGTTGTAACCATTATCAATTCATGCTGGATCTTAAAAACATTTCTTCCACAAACAATCCACAATAGAATCCCATTCACCCGGCTGAGCCGATGATCAAATAGTGACAACTTCAAGTACAGTGGGGGAGATCTCAGTAGGCATACCAGTAATAAAAAGGGTATGCTGTTATCCCCATATTCAGAAATACATGATCAAATTTGGGGTGAAAATAGTGTCAACATTCTAACTAAATATTACAATACATAGCAGCTCAAAATAGTATAAAGATATGGTCTTATTAATGTCACTACTGTATATCAGGAATTATGTGACTGAGTTTCAAAGACAGGAGGGATGGGATATTTCTAAAGAAAATATACAATTAAAATGCAAGCATGAGCAACAGCCCAGAAAATGCCCCCTCCTCCCCCGCGATAATCGATCACACATGCACCAAGAGGAGAGACCGAATGACTGACCGTCACATGTTTTCATACTTTTTTCTTATAATAATGAATTATGGAGTTACAGATGAATCTATAAGTGTGAGGTGCTGCTACTGCAGTGGTGATGAGCACCAAGGTTTTAATGAGTAAGGGTGGATGGAATTTACCCACCAAGGAGAGGCAGGAGTCGTCCAATGAGTTTGATGCCCACTGGGTTTTATTCAACAACAGGGGTAGGATAACACAGTCACAGAAGGGGATAATATAAAACTCATAAACAGACAACTTTTCACAAAACACTACTTTGCATCTACTAAATCTTTTTGAAATTAGGTTACAAAACCAGGTAACCAAATCAGGTTCCCAAAATATTTCCGATGTGCACCTCGGCCTAGTGCCACTGTACTCTATGTTACCATTATTATTCTCCATGGTACCATGGTACACTAACTACCCCTTGAAAGACCTTACAACCACTGACTTGGGTCAATTACATCAATATACATTCAAACACACACACCAGAGTCCTATTGCAGTTGAAGTCTTTGTGTGCACTATTGAGTAGAGTTGGTAGCTACAGAAAGAGGAAGATAAAGGAATTTCCTGTGACACTAAGATTATGGTCCCAGTACAGACCTAGCTAAGGCCACTGAGGTGGTGAGAGGTTTTTTAGATAGACCATGTGTTTCTCAGCATACAATTAGCTCTCTCTGAGGCTGCCGGCATAAAAGAACAAGTGGAACAGGTTCCTGGAATGAACCCACTGGAGGGCGATCAGAATCAAACTAGCTGTAGAAAGCTCCCTGGTCAAAACCCACTTTGGGGCCACCAAGGATGTGAAGGAACAATGAAGATTCTTGGTGATGAACCCACTGGAGGATTACTAAGGACTGGACAATGCTGCAGAAATTTGGATGCAACCAGGAACCAGAAGCATTCAAGGTGAAGGTGGATGATCCTGAAGTGTCAACATAGGAAACTGGAACAAAACAATAAAATGGCATACATTACCCACACTGGGCTTCGACGGATTTGACTTGCAGCAAATGACCAGGGGACACAGATAAGGTTCTTCCAGGATGAGGACACTCTTTGGAGGGCAGCCAACTTTGGGACATCCAGATCAGGAACCACGAGACAATAAGGAAAAGGTGGAAGAAACACACACTGGGCTTCGGCATACTCGACTTAGAACTGAGGAAAACAAGAAATTAATTTATTTATTTATTGAATTTTGTTGACCTGGTAGTCCCACTGAAACTAGATGTCCCTTTTTCAGGGGTGACTGTGGGAGGGGGGATACAGATGGTAATCAACTGAAATTGAACCAGGTTAAGCTGTTGGTGGTATTTTAAGGGAATGGGAGAAATCTGACCAGGACACAGGGGAAATTCCCCTTCTCTTTTTTCGTGAAGTGCCATGGGGTCTTTAGCGTCCACCTGAGCAACCACCAGAACAGGCAGACGGGGCCTCGGTTTAACATCTCATCCAAAAGACAGCACCTCAGGAGTGCAGCACCCCCCTAATGATACACTACAGTGTCAGTATTGGAATTTATCCCAAGTGCCTGGTGTGGGGATAGAAGCCACAGCCTTCTGATCTTCCACCTCAGAGGTGAGTATGCAACCTGCTGAGCCACTGACAATGTGAAATGGCAGGTGCGACTGGCATGGGGCTTCGATGTACTCCACTCCAGTGGACAACGGGAACTCTGTCGAAGTTCTTCTCGACAGACACCTTCTGGGGAAGAAAGATGTTGAATGATGTCTTCCTCTGGATAGAGATTGATTCAGTAGAGGTAGAATGGCAGACAACACCATAGAGTGGTATTGTGGCACAAGACTGAGTCCATACACATACGTTGGCAATAATAAAGCTGGCAGATACACTTCCACATGCATCAAGGTAACTGTTCATTGCTGGGGCAGTTTGCCAGGAACAGGGGCAAATGACCAGAATCTGAGGCAATTGTTTAGTGCTGGGGCAAATAACCAGAGTCAAGGGCAATTGTTCATTGCAGGGGCAATTTGACAGGAACAGGGGCAAATTTCCAGAATCCGTGGAAATTGTTCATTGCAGGGGCAAATAACCAGAGTCCCAGTAACAGCAGTTCAGGTACTAATAAATGATACACATTTTCATCAATTGACAGTCACTAGATGGCAGTTGTGTGCTAAGCACCTTTTGTTCACTGACCCTTGATGAAAGTACTGTACCTATGGGGCCCTTCTTGTTCCAGGACCTAGCTACCTCTGAAAAACCTTAGGCTGAATGCTCTTTTTTCCTGGGCCTTCCTTGCCCTTTTAACTACAGGCCCCTTTATTGTCTAGGGCCTTGAACATTGCCTCCTTATACAAGTTGGGGCCTAATGTAGCTGGCAGGGTCTTTTCTGGGAGCTTTGTTTGCATGGCCCCTTCTAGGTTATGGTCCTGTCTTGCTGGGCCCCCTTTTTTTACCACTAAGGGGCCTGGAGTTGCCCTTTTTAACCTTGGGCATAGTGTTGCCCCTTTAAGTTCTTATGCCTCAATGTGGGGCTAGCCTGCCCCCTTTACTATTATGGGCCTGTCTTGTTGAGCCCCTTTTAGACTTGGGCCTATGCTGCCCCTTTAATTCTAGGGCCTAGATTGCCCTTTTAAATCTGCAGGCCTGCCCAAGGCTTTTCTGTCAATAATCAGGGCCACTCTGCCTCTGCTCTGCCCCCCCTTATAAATATTTATAACTCCCCTATGGGTCTTCCTGGACTGGCCCTTCCCAGTGGGCATTGCTGCGCCCTGAATATTTAATTTTTTTTTAGCTGACCTTCCCATGTGGTGCTGAGATGGCGCTTCGGGTACCCAACAACAAAAGTTTTTATTTAATTAACTTTAGGCAGTCAGCACTCTTCACTGTGCTGCCACCAACTCACTGCCCCTGCCTGGGGTGAAGGAGTTGCTTCAGGGAGGTGGGAGGTCTTGCTGGCAGAGGGAGGGAAATGTAAGGGAGAAGCAGGCAGAGTGGCAGGTGACAGGGGCCTCAGGAGGGCTGATGACTCTGGATCCTCCTTTGCAACACGGCTCTGGCAATACCACCGATGAGGGACTGAGAGACAGGAGTGAAGGGGTGCAAATAAACAACAAAACAGGCCAAAAGAGCCCACGCCGCTGCAGGGGACAGGATTCTTTCTGGGCAGCATCAATCACTGAACTCAACCACACAACAGGACCATAGTCATAGGAACAGCAGCCTTCTTCACTGGCTGGAGGAAGGCACCAACACAGAGTCAACGAGACCATTTCAACCCCCAGGTAAGCTCACAGTTTCCATTGCACTCTCTAGGTTCCTCTACAGCCCAGCATGATCTAATGGGAGAAACGGTTCTCCCCTTTCAAAAAGATGGTTGGGGTTCTTCTTCTAGAACCCCGAGCCCATGCCATCTTAAACGGCAGAATTTTTGACTTGGGCACCATGCAACGGCTAGGGACAGCAGTCCCAGTACATGGGTGCCCACTCTCATGCTGTCTACTCCGGGGGGGGGGTACAAGAATGGAGCAGAGCAGACAGCAGCAGGGAAAGGAAACTTTTATTTTATTTTTAAGGACACTGCCCTGCCTGGCTATTCTGAGGGGGGGGCACACTGCAAGACACAGCAGTACCTTTTTCCCTTTTCTGCCCACAAGCCCACAACAACAATGGGGATCCGGGGCACTTTATTTTAATTAATAAAACCCAACTATTTCTCTGTGATGCCCCCATACTTTGTCCCCATACTTGAATTATGGAGTTACAGATGAAGCTAGAAGGACATAAACTTTTAGGATTGTGTTTAACTGATATAAGAAGGTATTTGATTAACACTGTTTAAAATATTGAGTTTGCCATAGGAATGGACATGCTGATAGATTATTTTTATATTATAGAACATAGCATAAGCGCAGACAATGAAATTTAAGGTAAATGTTTGTAAAATTATTTTGGATTAATATTTTTAGAATTGAGAAAATGAAGTACATTTTTAGAACACTCAATAAAAATGGAGATTATTTAAGGTAGTATTTCGGTATTTCAGTATAATATGCAAACATAAATGTTTTTCCTTTTCTTTTTGTTAGGTGAAGAAATGTAATGAAAGAACATAGGTTAATTTTTTTGCCTTCTACACAGGTGTCTGGGAGGGAAAAGCAACCAAAGAAACAGTTAGATGAGAGTATTTGTATGCCAATGACTATATTGTCCCACAAATAGGTCCAGAGATGGGGAGTAGTATCTTTAGATACATAAAAAAATAAATAATTTTCTTTTCGGTACATTTTAGCAAATTCTGCCAGTATTATCCTAAAAAAGGAGCATGCTCTGAAATGTTGGAATAAGGTTAGCTTAGGACTAACCAAATCACTGGCTGCTCTTTTTCTCAGACACAGTGTTAATAAATATTAATTTAAAATTCATTTGGCGAGTTGGCCTGTTTTCAATCTGTTTTTAATTTCAACATTTATATCTCCAGTGCTGTTGCAGGTAGTCACACAAGAGTTGGTATTAGCATCATGGCCCTGCAATACCCCTCTAACACTCTTGTGACATTGACCCCCAGCATCATGCTCCATTGTGACTAAAGATGTCCAGATACTTTTGTCGCAGTGGCCAACATCACAGATAGTTGCAATACTTGAGACTTGGTGTCACTTTATGTCACTGTTTTTGCCTAGTAAAAATACACATTATTATCTACAGAGTTGTCAAAGAGTCAGCAGATTGTACTGTACAGAAACAATGCTGTGCGAGCTTGTACTCCCATGAAACATTAAGTTGGTGTGCTCCAGTGGTTATCTGGCATGCTGCAAGAATTCAGGATAGTGCACAGTGATATCCATGACTATTCTTCATGGTTTATCACTCAAGATAATGACCTGGCACTTGGCACCACTATACTTTTAATATGGAGCTTCCTATGAATGCTAACATATTGCCACTTAGGACAGACAGAGAGGATGCAAGGGGTGGTGCAGTGTAGTGGATGCTTGGCCACAGTGTTCAGGAAAACATTCTGGATCATGCAGTGCTGCCCCATCTGCAGGCACTTCTCTGGGTTGAGGCAGGAGGTTGCCTGTCTCCGAGCCGAGTTGGCCAGGTTGTGGGAGACCTTCACTTCCACCCAGAGGCCACCATGTTCACAGCCACAACCTCAAAGGAAGCCCAGGAGGAGTGGTGGGTGGATCACGGTGGGCTGAGGGAGAATGCGGTAGGGGGGTATGAAGCACATTCCCCAAACCGGTCTGGTTAAGTTACGCCTACGCTGTCTTGGAGGAGTGGGAATGCCCCACAAGGGCACCCACAGCTGGGACCAAGGAGGATGGGCGGGTCCTCTGTGATTTGAGCCCCAGGGAAGGGGGAAAGAGGACTTCAGAGGAATAGGAAGATACTCCTGGTGGGGGACTCAGTCATTCAAGGAGTGAAGATAGGGGCATCTAGCCCGGGGGGTGGGAGTCAAGTGCCTTCCAGGAAGCACTGCATGGAGGGAGGGGGAGCAGATCCATAGGAAAGCAAGGGCAAAAGTAAGAAGGTAAGAACTGGATGTTATTGTCCACCTAGGGACAAATGACCTGTCAGGGGACTAGGTGGAGATAGCCAGAATCTAGGAGGATTTCAGGAAGTGGGCGGAGCCTGAAACAGGTAGCACACTCCTTCACCTTCTTGGAAGTACTACCTGTCCATGGCAAGGGGAGGAGGCTGGGACACTCTGCATCCAGAAATTCAACTCCTGGTTGAAGGAATGGTGTGAAAAGGAGAGTTTTGGCTTCATGGGGGACTGGGCCCCACCTGGAGGTTTTACAAGCCTGTATAAGGAGGATGGCCTGCATCCATCTGGGATGGGGACCTTAGTCCTCAGTGAGAAGTTTGAATGCTTCTGTAGGAAGCATTTAAACTGGCCAAGGAGGGAGAGCCAGGAATGTCAGGTGGCTTAACATCCCCCCATATGAGCACATGCTCTGCACAAGTAACCAAAGAGTGGATAGGCAGTCAGATGGTGGAATACAACATAAGGGCAGAAGACAGGGAGAACCAAGGAAAAAGATAAAATGGGGAGGGAGCTTAGGGTATCCAAACATGGTAGGGAAGTCACATCATGGAGAGTCATGTGTGCCAATGCCAGAAGCCTTAGTAACAAAATGGAGGACCTGGAGGCAGCCATGGCACAGTCAGACCTGGACATTGTGTCCATCATGGAGACCTGGTGTAATGATAACCACGACTGAGAGATGGCCATACCAGGCTACAATCTGTTCAGGAGGGATAGGATGGGCAGGAAGGGGGGAGGCATGGGACTATGTGTGAAGGAGAACATAAAGGCCACACAGATTCAAGGGAAACAAGGAGAGGGGGAGATACTATGGGTTAAGCTTGATAGGAATACAGGGTCAGCCAACAACACAGGTGTAATTTACAGACCACCAGCACAGGGGGAAGGAGATGGATAAGGAGATAATGCTAGCTATCCAAAGAATGGTGAACAGAGGGGAGGTACTGCTGGTTGGAGACTTCAATATGCCAGATGTGGACTGGAGCCTCCCAACAGCAGCATCAGCCAGAAACCGATTTATCCTGGACTTCCTTCAGTAAGCCTTCCTCAAGCAACTGGTCTTGGAACCCACATGGCAGGAAGCACTACTGGACCTGTTGCTCAAAACAGGGGACAGTGTGATGGGGGTCACAGAGTGGGAGCACCTGGGGAACAGTGACCACTGGTCACTGCGGTTTGGCATAATGGATGGGGCTGAACCCAGCCACACAAAAACACGTATCTTTCACTTTTGGAGGGCAGATTTTAGGAAAATGGGAAATGCTTGGAAGAGGCACTAATGGGAATAGGAAAGAAAGAAGGGGTGTTGGAACAGTAGGCAGTATTCAAAACAGGGATAGCAGGGGCAACACCATAATGTGAAAAGCAGGTAAGCAAGGGGAAAAGGAAAAGGAGACCATTATGGTATTCCAAGGAGGTAGTGGAGAAAGTGAAAACCAAACACTAGCATTCATACAATACAAAATGGACACAGGCAGAAGAGGACAGGGAGAGGTAACAGGAGAAGCAAAGGGAGGCATGAATAGCAGTAAGGGAAGCCAAGACACAAACAGAGGTGCACACTGCATAATCATTGGTTAGAGGGGATAAAACCTTTTATAAGAACTAAGTGAGAAAAGGAAGGCAAAGGGAGGGATAGTGAGGCTGAAGGGGGAAGGTGGAAGTACAGTAGAGGATGACAACAGTAAAGCAGACATACTGAACAGATATTTCTGCTCAGTCTTTACAAAGGAGGGTCCAGAAAATGGTCCAGAAGGTAGAAGGGAGGGTAGGAAGAACATAGAAATGGATACAAGTCTGTTTTCACGGGAAAGGTTTGTAAAAGAATTGGAAGGAGTAAGGGTCAATAAAGCTATGAGGCCTGATGGGGTACACCCCAGGGTACTGAGGGAACTGAGAGGGGTGGTGGCAGAACCTTTAGCAATCCTATTTAGCTGGTCACTGGAAACAGGAGAGGTACCCAAAGACTAGAGGACAGCTTACGTAGTTCCTTTAAACAAAAGTGGGAACACAGAGGAAGCAGAAAACTACAGACCAGACAGACTGACCTCAGTAGTGGGGAAGATCATGAAAACACTACTGAAGGAAAGAATAGTGGAACACCTGGTGGCCAACAGTCTACAGGACCCGAGGCAGCATGGTTGTACAGGGGGGAGGTTGTGCCAGACTAACCTCATTGAATTTCTTGACTGGGTGACAAAGGAGGTAGATTGGTGGGGTTAGTGGACATGGCCTACCTGGACTTCAGCAAGGCCTTTGACACTGTGCCACATAGAAGGCTGCTGCTCAAGCTGGGGAACATGGGGTTGGGTAGGACAGTTGTGCGGTGGGTGGGGAACTGACTGGATTGCAGGACACAGAGTGTGGTGGTAAATGGCTGCCACTCCACGGAGGGAAGTGTGACCAGTGGGGTGCTATAGGATTCAGTGCTGGATCCAGTCCTCTTCAACATCTTTATCAGTGACATTATGGAAGACCTGCAAGGGATAATATGTCTGTTCACTGATGACACAAAGCTCTGCAACAGAGTGGACACACCAGAGAGTGTAGATAGAATGAAGAGAGATCTGCAGAAGCTTGAGGACTGGTCAAGGGAGTGGCAGTTGAGATTTAATACAAAGAAATGCAAAATAATTCACATGGGAAACAAAAACCCTGGAACTACATATCAGCTGGAGGAGAGGATATAGAATGCTCCAAGCAGGAAAGGGACCTAGGGTTATCATCTCTGATGACCTCAAGGTAGGGACTCAGTGTGACAAGGTGGCAGGTAAAGCAAACAGGATGTTTGAGTTCATAGTCAGGGGTATCACCAGCAGGAAAAGGGAAGTCATAATTTCACTATACAATACATTAGTGAGGCCTCACCTTGATTATAGTGTCCAGTTCTGGAGGCGTTACCTACGCAAGGACATAGACAGGGTGGAGGCAGTTCAGAGGAGGGCAACCAAGATGGTACAAGGTTTACATCACAAAACCTACAAAGGCAGGCTGAGGGGCTTAAATATGTGCTCCCTGGAGGAGAGGAGGAAGAGGGGGGGCATATGATTGAGACATATAAGTACCACATGGGGAGAACAAGGTAGAGGAAAACACAATTTTTTAGCGTGAAAGAGGCTCAAGGACTAGGGGACATGGGATGAAACTGCAGGGAGGCTCAGAGGAAATGTGAGGAAGTATTTCTTCACAGAGAGGGTTGTGGACAAATGGAATGCCCTCCTGGAGGAGGCAGTAGGGGGTGGAATGATTACAGGATTTAAGAATGCATGGGATAGGTATAGGGGGATCCTGATAGGGTGGGGGACAACTCAGTACTAGATAAGCTTGAAGAAGTAAAGTTGAGTACATAAATGGGCAAACTAGATGGCAGAAGGCCCTTATCTGCTGTCACTGTCTATGTATCTATATATCTATGTAACCTGCTTCTCTCCAAGGAAAACATGTTAAGGGTGTCCATCCTTTCTTCATAGCTTCTCCCCCCATACTACTGATATTTTTGTGGCCTTGTGTTGCACCCTCTTGACTGCTTCAATGTCCCTTTTTGTATCAAGGAAACCTGAACTGCATGCAATACTCCACTTGAGGTCTGACTGGGGCCTTGTGAAGTTGCCAGATTATTTTCCCTGTTCTTTTAGTCACTTCTTTTTTATTCACACCAGCATTTTACAGGCTACCTTGACAGTGGCTGCTTACTGTGCGTCCTTCTTCTGCCTCTTGCCTATTTTGGCCCCCATGTCCTTTCCCTCCTCAGCTGTTGCAGCAAGAGGGGCCCCACACAAGCCATAGGCTTTACTGTACACTTGTTTTACTCCCCAAGTGTAGCACTTTGCATTTGGTTTCATTAAATCTGAGGCTCCAGGAGTCAGAACCATTGCTCAGCTTATTCAGGACCTTCCCAAGTTTGTCCCCATCCTCAAGGGAATCCACTACCCTGGCCAACTCAATATCAAATGCAAACTTAACCTTCGTGCTAGAGCTCTATGTTTCATACCATTGATGAAGATGTGGAAAAGCAGCAAACCCAGCAGCTTTCCCTCAGTGATGCAGCTGAGCATTTTTCTCAACTCCAAGTAATGCACAACCACAATCACTTTCTACTTTCTGCCCCCAAGCCAGTTAGTAATCCACCTTGTGTATGTCTCATGTATTCAATACTGGTTTACCTTGCCCAGAAGCTTGCCATGCACCACAGTATCAAAGGCTGTGCTAAAGTCCAGCTAGACTATAGCCAGATAAATCATCCGAGACAGACTATATCCATGGTTCTGCCCTGTCCACTTCCCTGGTCACTCCCTTGAATAGAAGTGCTGAGAAAACTACTAACCTGGCATCAGACCTAAAAATATATTGAATATTTTTGTATTCTTTGGTAACCTGGTAAGGCCAACTAGGCACAAGTGCCTGTTGTCAGGGGCAACCTGGGAGCACTGGGATGGGTAAGTGACTTGCTCAGAGTCACACAGTTTGCAAGCGGAAGTTGTGGGAATCAAACCAGGTCTGCTGGATGTACCAAGCTCATTCACAGCTCATTACTCTAACCTCTAGGCTATACTTTTCAGGTTTGATGTCTTGTTAGCAGGAGTAGTTTTTTCAGCACCTCTTTTTATTATTTACTATTTCTTATACATATGTAATTGTTGGTTGGAACTTACATATCTACTGTGGTCACATTTTAAATTGTACTATAAACTGAATGTGTTTGTGAAGTCCTGACATCTTGAAAATGCATCAGTGTGACGTGAAACATTTACATTAGAGTATGAGTGCTACTCATGGTGTTATGGTATTCTACTAAAGCTTTTGAACCTTTCCAAGGTCTTGGATATATTTCCAGTAGCACTGAGCATCAGAGTTTCTACTATTCACATTTGCTGGCTGCTTGTTTTGGTAGTGGGAGGTCAACCAGAACTGCACATTGGCACAAGTGCAGGAGAGGCAGGTTAGTGCAGCAAGGCAGATCACAAAGCACTTACACGTTCACTTTTTTTCAGTTTAGTGCAACCACATGATTATGCTACTGGCAACTCTCTGTGCTGCAAAAAGGGACTTCCCCTTTTTCATGCAGTGACAATGCTTGGTATTTACTGCAGCTGTCAGCTGAATGAGTTGCAGCAACTTGGTGGGATCGGTGGGAGAACACACAGTAGCAGGGAAGGTCTGCAGCTGCCAAATGGCTCTGGGAATCAAAATTATTTTTTCTTACAATTCAACAGACTTACTCAGCCACAGACCAGCTGACAGCCATGATATTTGTTCACCTCATCAACACTATATTAATCTGTGGGTAGGGGACAGATGGACTCAGATGCAGAGCAGCCTGTTTGTGGCCATCTTTGTTCTCCCAGTAGGACAACCAAACATGGTCCCCACTGGGCATGACAGGAACTACAGAAGACTACAATACACTGACATGGACTACTGCCTTAATGACTTCCCAAGTACTTCCTATGGGTATGATCTGGCTTGCATCACCAAGACCTGGGTGGGTGACGATGCTGGTCCGGTATTAGAAGCCGCCATTCCCCACTGGATATACGGTAGTGCACTGCCCCAGAGTGGAACGCAGGGGCAGAGGAGTGGCCATCTGTTTTAGATCTGAACTTGGCTTCACTGTGCACCCAGTGGGAAACCCAGGATCCTTCAAATGTGTGGCCATGCGTGGAGGTCCCGGCCCAGGCTGCAGGATTCTTCTGATCTACCGCCCCCTGGAATGGCAGGTGAATTCCTGCAGGAAGTAGCCAATTTTGTCATCAGGGAAACGTTGGAGTCCCCCAGATGTTTAATTCTGTGGGACTTCAATGTTTGGCCAATGACAAATATTCTAGGATAGGTTAGAACCTCCTCCAAGCAATGTCATCTCTGGGCCTGTTGCAGGAAGTTTCCTCCGTGGCCCACCAGGGCTGTCACATGTTGGACCTGGTTTTCTCACTGATGCTTGAGGTTACCATCCTGAAGACTAACTGTGTCATTTGGTCCAATCATTGCACGGTGGAGTTCTCGTTCGGGCCCCCACCGAGATCCCGGCCCCTGCAGAGATGGTAAGCTAGCACCCTTTGAGGAGTTTGACCCCAGAGGGATTTCTGGCTGTTGCTGCTCTGTTTAGTGTTGGTAGTGCTTGCACAGGGGGTACGGGTGAAGCTGTCGCCACCTATAATAAGGTGATGTCAGCAGCACTTGACTCTCTTGCACTGATCCATGTATGACCCAAATCCTCTCACTTGAGGGCCCCTTGGTTTGATGGGGAACTCAAGGTGATGAATATTTTGGGTTTGAGGTTAGAGACCTGCTGGCAGAGGTCTGCTTCAGAGGTGGACACACTGGCCCTGCGCTCCCATTACAGTGAGTATCGGGGGCAATCACCTGTAAGAAGGCAGTGCTTCTGTCCAGGGAGATTGCTGCTGGGAAGAATCGAGCAACCATACTTTTTTGGACTGTGGACAGGTTCTTAAATCCAGCCTGTCTACAGCCCAAGAAAACTTTTTCTGATGCTTTATGCGAAGAGTTTACTCGCGTCTTTTCAGACAGGGTGTCCACCATCCAGCTGAGCATACCGCCAGTGAGTCATAATATGGCTGACAGCGGTCTCCTTGGGTGTCTGGAGAGCACTCCGTCTGGTTGGGGGGAGTTTAAACCAGTGGAGGCAACTGAGGTCACTCAGACTGTTTTCAGGCTGTAGCACACATATTGTGAACTGGACCTAGTTCCGACTCATTTCTTAATGAGATGTGTTGACACCATTGGCCCGATGTACGCCTTGATTGTCCAGTGCACACTCTCTGAGGGGGTCTTCCCAGATGCCTTGAAGGAGGCACTGGTTAGACTGCTTCTGAAGAAACCATCTTTGGACCCTTACATTAAGGCGAATTGCCATCCAGTCTCCAACCTCCCATTTTTATTGTGTGTTACTTATCCACCTGAGAGAATTCTGTGGACTCACTGGCACTGTCGTCTGCTGGTTTGAGTCGTTTCTCATGAATAGGAGGCAACGGATAGTGATGAGGAACTCCTCGCCCTCCCCTAGTTTCCTGTCATGTGGAGTTCCTCAGGGTTTGGTCTTATCACCAATGTTGTTTGCCATGTATATGCTGCCCCTGGGTAAGCTCATTAGGCAGTACAGCTTGGGTTTTCACTTCTATGTTGATGACGCTCAGCTGTATCTTTCCTTTGCCCCTGGAACATCAAATGTGGTGGAAGTGCTAAATGTATGTCTTACCTAGATCAACGACTGGATGGCCTCCAGCTGGTTGCGAATGAACCCTGATAAGATGGAGGTGCTGGTGGTGCAGTCAAACAAAGGGTGTGACAGGATGACCTCAGTGCAGAGATAGGCTTGTTCCTGGGATCTGTGCCTTTGAAGGCCTCCTCTAGGGTGTGAGATCTTGGTGTGATCTTTGACAGCGGATTGACATTTGAAGCTCAGGTGTCATCCGTTGTCCAGACCAGCTTTTACCATCTCAGGAATATCACCAGGATCAAGCCCATAGTTCTGCCCCTGGACCTCCTCACCTTGGTGCACGCCTTCATGACATCAAAGCTTGACTACTGTAATGCGCGCTACCTAGGGGTCTTAGGTGATATCCTTCACAGGCTGCAACTAGTGCAGAACGCAGCTGCCAGGTTGTTGACAAGGCAGTTAAAACACTGGCATGTCATCCCGGTGCTGCATGAACTGCACTGGCTGCCAGTCATGTGGAGGATCCTCTTTAAGGTGGGCTTGCTCACCTTTAAGGCCCTACATGGACTGGGCCCTGGCTACTTGTCTGACCTTCTTTCACCCACTGCCTTGGTCCGTTCCCTCTGCTCCTCCTCTAAGGGCCTCTTTGTGATTCCCAGGATGAGGTTGAAAACTGCCAGTGACAGGGCATTTAGTGTTGCTGGCCCCATCCTGTGGAATTCGCTGCCACCATCTGTACAGGAGGCCCCTTCAGTGGAGGTATTTAAGGCCCGCCTCAAGACCCACCTGTTTAATCTGGCCTTCTGGACACTGTATATTAAATCTTAGCTCAGGATAGCCCACATCAGTACTGTTTTTAGTTAGACCTTACAGTATTTATTTAATTGTTATTTAGTAGTATTGCTTGTGTATGGCGCCCAGAGCCTCCGGGATTGGGCGCCTGGAAAAATAAAATTTGCCTTGCCTTGCCTTACATATATTTATGCAATGGGTGTGAACAGATAAACAGTTAAATAAAAAAATGTATTTCTACAACTGTGGGATATATGCAAGCCTTAACATTTATCCCACACCCAGATGTCAGTCTACAGCTGTTTATCCCACACCCCACCATCAATCACACCAAACCAGCCTAATTTACATAAAAACTGCTGTCTCCACTTTCTTTTAGAATGCCCCACTCAGCCTAACGTTCAACACCTACCACCACATAACCCACAAAGTCATCCACAAAGGAGACCATAGCAGCCATTACCTTAATGGAGCAGTGTGGCGCCCGTGGTCTAAGGCTCTGAGCTGCAAATCTGGTGACATCCAGCAGACCAGACCTGGGTTTGAATCCCACAGCTTCCACTTGCATACTGTGTGACCCTAAGTAAGTCACTTGTGCTCCCAGGTCGCTCCTGTAAAAAAGCTTTCAGCTTAGTGTGCTATACCTGATTAAATAACTAAACAAAAAAAAAAACGGCAAAGTCTCTGCACATAAACTGTAACAGCATGAAAAAACTTTTTATATTTTTCCATTCGCGATTTAAAAATAAAATAGTCCCCAATAAAAATAAATAGCCAAAAGTGGAACTGGCACCTCCTACAGGCAACAGTTTTGAACTAGAACTAGAGGATATCATGAATAATCTAGAAAATGACACGGAACCTTTTGAAGAGCCCCAAAGCCCAAAGACCTACCTAGGACCAGGTACAGCTTTAACTGTCAAAATAAATATAACCAGCACACCAGCAAAAGTGACTACTGCCAGAATGTCTACAAACAGCCCCTCCCAACAATGTAGTGCTCATTTGCCAAGGTCCTGAGTATAACCATCAGCCAGACAGCAACCCAAAATGCCACACTGCAATCAGTACTACTGGAGCTTTATAAAACCCCAAAACTGCCTCAAACCCTGTTTTACCAATCACCACAGCAGTTCCTGAAATGCCATCTACAAGTATTGAAACCTGCCAGGCTAATACAGAAAGTAAAGACCCTCTATGTACCACAGACACCACAGCTATAATGGAATATATACAAAGCTGCAAGAACAGTAACACACTAAAAAAAAAACAACATACAGTAGACATCAACCTAGTAAAATCCTACCTGCAAAGCAACTTCAACATTACAGAAGACCTACATCACATCACTCCAATTATGCTAAACAAAGCTCTCTGCCACTACTTTAGAAATGCAAAAAAAGAGACAATACACCATATGAGCCACTGACACTACGAGCTATATTTCAAAGTCTTGAAAGATTCTTAAAGGAACATAATTATCCAGAGTTCCTATCTACCTCTCCACACTTTGAAACAACAAGGCAAGTCCTAAAATCAAAGTAGAAACAGCTCAAGTGTCTTGGAAAAGGTTGTAAACCAAAGGCGATGAGCTCACTGACCAGATAATAGATGAACTGTACACTAAGAAACAGCTCAGACCCCACACTGCTGATTCTCTAATAGACATTATGTGGCTCACCATAAGTTCATATTTTGGACTACGAGGAAACCCTGAAATACAAGCTCTGTGCTGGGGAGACATCATATTACAAACATACGAACATATGAAAGTTGCCAGCAGCAAAAGGCCATCATGGTCTATTTAGGCTGCTCATGAGTGCAGCTAGCTCCCTATTCAGCAGCTACCCCACCCCCATCCCATTACTTCCCTTTACCCTACCCTTTGCCCTATCCCACCCCTTCTTGAAGCATTTCACTGTGGTACATGCCACTACTTCAGCTGGTAGTGCATTCCACTTTGCACCCACCCTATCCGTAAAGAAATGCCTCCTCACCTCCCTCCTGAATCTGTCCCCCTCCAATCTCATGTAATGGCCCCTAGTGTATCTCCCCACTCTCCTCCTGAGTAGACCCTCTGTGTCTGTTTTGATTATCCCCTTCATGTATTTGAAGGTCTCAGTCATATCTTCCCTGTCCCTCCTCTCCTCCATTGTATACATGTTTAACTCTCTTAGTTTGACCTCATATGGTAATTCCCCCAGGCACCGAATCATCTTTATTGCCCTATACTGAACCCCCTTCAGTAGCCTAATGTCCTTTTGTAGGTACGGCCACCAGTATTGCATGCAGCATTCCAGGTGGGGTCTAACCAATAATCTGTATAATGGTAGGATAACCTCCCTTCTTCTCGAGGTAATTCCCTTGCAATGCACCCCAGCATTTTGTTGGCCATTGCTGCTGCCTTTCTGCATTGTGCAGAATTGTTCATTGCTCCCGTGCTGAGCACCACCCAGATCCTTCTTCTCTTTTATTACCTCCAGCTGCACTTCCCGAGATGGTAGCGTCTCCTCGGATTTTTTGTTCTGAAGTGCAGCACCTTGCATTTTTTTGCATTGAACCCCAGCTGCCATCTGCCAGACCATGCCTCCAGCCTTGCCAGATCCTCCTGTAGCCCCCACCACCCCTCCTGGTTGTCCACCACTGCTCCCATCTTGGTGTCATCTGCAAATAAGCTGATTTTGCTGCTGATGCCCTCTGAGATGTCTGCAATAAATATGGCAAACAGAAAATTAAAACAAGATGGAAACAGTGAAAGGCAGTTAGAATACAACCAAGAACGACAGACCAAAACTCAAACAGGTGCTAACCCTAAGGACTATTGAAATCTGAAACCAAGAGCATAGGAGCTACCTGATAATCCAAAAAGATGTCCTGTACCAAACTAGGAGGTGTACAAAAACAAGCATCCACAAAAAACCTTGCTGCCTGACTCGCTCTTTTTCCATTCCACCAATATTTCAGTACAGCAACAGCAAACAGGTGCATGGTATAAGAATCAACCAATAGGTGTCAACGAACTAGCCAAAATAGTCAAAAGCATGATTTTGTCTGCAAATATTGACACCAACAGAAGACTAACCAATCATTCAGCCTGCAAGCATCTGGTACAAAAACTCTGCGACAGTGGTATGGTGCCCACTGAAATAATCCAGATTTCGGGACATAAGCAGCTGCAGACTCTAAATGATAATTCAAAAATTAATGAAGAAAAACAACAGAAAATCTGCAAACTGCTCAGTGGCACAAAACTTGAAGAATATTACCAACCAGCTGCAAAAAAGGCAAAGCAACCTCCAGCTCCACCGGACTATGACATTCTTCTGGGACCCTGCTTCCATATGCTGACAATAAACACCAATCACATAATATTCAACATTATACAAGGTAAGTAAAACTATAAATCACACTTGTCATGCAAAAACATTTGTAAAATAAGCAGATTAACCACATCTTGCCCACACTTCCCCAATCAACATCCCCCACAGATTTCCGCATACCCATACTTACCTGCCACCCACCCAACACCCCCAAAACAACAAAAAAGGAAAAAAACTAATAAAAACTAGCACACTCATAAACATTTCTTTTTTGTATTTTTATAGGAAATAACTACAAAACTCATCACAGAAGAAGACCTCAAATAATCACCTCTGACACAGACTCTGACTGAGGCCTACAAATCAGATACCATCTCATAATAACTGAAATCAAATTCACAGCAAGTAGCAGCATCAGCACTGCAAAACTGTAATTTTAGCGATCCTTACCAAGGAAAAGATAGCAAAAGAAATGAGAACTTTTCTACTATCCACATTAAAACCATCTGCAGGCAGTACTCTTTTTGGAAACTATAAACTCAGCATAATGGACTATTAGCTAAGGACTCTAAAAATAACATAAAAACTTAAAAACCAATGGGACTGCATATTACAAAGCTAAAAAAAAAACCTGCATTACCACTATAAAAATTACTTTCACATTAGCACTATGCTTGTACCTCAACAGTCATATGTGTACCACTCACATAATTCTTCCACAACCATTATCTCCGAGAATGAAACAATTTTGGGCTCTTCATGCCCTAATCCTCTCTACTGCATAACTAACCCCAAGGTTCAACCATAAAAAAAAGTAAAACATCAACCGTGCACCGCCTACATCTTTGATGCCACCGCCACTCCCAAAGGCCTTCGCTGGTGCAGACACTTTCAATCGGCTTACCGCAGCACCTACTCCTGCTACACACAACTTCCACACTGTGGAATCCAAGTGCCCCATCTCCAAAAAACCCTCTCGACACTCCCTCTCGAACACTGCTCACTAACTGCCATGAAACTGTGCCACTCAACCCAAGCCATGCCCAAATCATGCCCCCAAAAGCAAAGTCAGTTTCCCATGCTACATCACCCAATCATAACACACACACACTACCCTCCATTCATAACATTCACACCGAATCACATTTCACACACAGCCTAATCACTCACACAGTAAAATTATGCCAGCAGAAACGACCACAGCACAAATAATCCCACACAACAACATTTAAAAATAAAACTTAAACATTAAGCAAACACAAAAAAGCCCATTGCATAAATCTTACATGTGATGGGCTTGTGTGAGATACATGATTTATTTGAATTCACAGTGTGTGACCTTGGGACCTCACTCGTGGCTCCGCCACTCGTGAGGACAACTGAGGTCACATACTGCTCGTTCAAATAAATCATGTATCTCACACAAGCCTGTCACATATCCCCTAAGTATAATACACTTCAGATCCTCAAGTTTTGATGCTTTGGCAGTTTACTTTCTGGCGGAAACACCACAATCACTGATGTCACCACTCTCTGTGCTTCGCCTCCATTCAACTTGCCACTGGAGGATATCTCCTAGTGAGTGCCTTGCAAAAGGTATTTGACATAAACTCAAGCATGTTATCAATTTCCTGATTGCTCAGTCAAGATTCCCCTTTGGTGTAGTGTAAAATGCCTGCTTCCACATTCATTCAAACACAACAGGATGCCAGCATAAAACCATGCCTTGAACAGATGATGCATGATGCATTCTTACACAGCAGGGACTGCAATATCCTACTGATAAGTGCAGTGACTTAAAAGGGCAAACCAATTAACACAAGGCACAGCATTTCTGATTGAGACAATGTCTATCAGATAACTGGGAGCAAAATGCAGGTCATTCAGTTCAGTGAATGAATGTGGATGGATAGCATTGTGCAGGGGTGGGAGATAATAAAGAGGAATGTAAATGACAGAAAATGGAACACAGACAAAGTATGGCAGTAAGCAGGGGTGGTGAATAGCCAAGAAATAAATAAATAAGGGAGTACTGTATACATGACATCATTTTACATAGGAATATACATAGGAATACATTTTTGGGCTCCAATAGGAATACAGTTTTAAATGTAAATGTTTTATTTCAGCTTTTGGGATTCATTATACATGTAAAGATAGATATGATTCTCACTTTTGGGTGAGATTAAGGGATGTGACTGAAAACAAGGACTATAGTAATACACAAATGAATTACAAAAATACTTTCTTAATAAACCTGTTAGGGTTAAACTGACAAAACTAGGAAATGTGGTGTTAGGGTTTCCAACCCTAACACCCCACCCCACCCTGCAAACAGCAAAGGTGAAAACATTATGGTTTTGGCTGTCCTGAGTCTTGGCAAATCAGGTTTGGGGTCTTTCTTGGGGTTATCAACCCTAATGCTACCCACATTCCATCAGCAAATAAGCTCAGATGTGCAGACTATATGAGAATGAGGTGAGTGTTAGGATTGATAACCCCAAGGAAGACCCCAGGCCTGATTTGTCAAGACTCAGGACAACCTAAACCAGAATGTTTTTTTCTTTTGCTGCTTGCAGGGTGGGGTGGGGTGTTAGGATTGGAAACCCTAACATCTCATTTCCCTAGTTTTGTCAGATTAAGCCTAACTGGTGCATTATGAAAGATTTTTGCAATTCATTTTCTTTTTTTTTGAGATAGTAGAATCGTATTATCATTCATGCAGGTCATTTTGAGACCTGCGTGAACACACCCATGTGATGACAGAGGTACAGGGCTAATCCATGCCTCAATTTATCCACATGTGTATGTGGGTGTGGAAGCACATGGCTCAGAGAGGGCCCTGTGCTTCTGTTCCACCAGAGAGGCAATGCATGTGCTTCCTTGTCATTTTTTCTGTAGGGATGACCCATTTTCATTTCTTATTTCTTAGGGGCTTGGTGCTATAGTAGTCATTAAGCCCTGTCTGTTGATATATACATTGTCTGTACCACTCAGCCCCAGAACTCATATGTGAGTCAAAATGTTCTATGCTTAACCCTATTCAAAATGGCCACCTGGATCTGAGTGATCCATTCTCAGTTGATCAACTGAATTAGCACTTGTTAAAGCTGCATTGTCACCTATGAGAATTGTATTTTTTTTTAATTTTTATGCTTTTTATGTGGTGCCTAATGTTTTTTGGGTGTGTTATGTATCAGTGTTGTAGTATTCATTATGATCTTTATTTTGGTATATAGATTGTCTCTTAACTCCAAATATAGATGGAGTTATTTTACTTTCAGTGTGGTATTTTAACTGTTTTTAATGGCTTGGTGGACTGAAGCTCTGACTGGTTAAGTGACTTTCTGTTGCTCAGAAATCATGAAATTAGCTGTGCTGGGGTTTGAACCTGGGTCTCCGAGTTTGCAAGCCTGTGCCTGGTCTGTAGATCATGCAGCTTCTAATATTTTTTTACTTATCCAGGGTGAGATGTACAATCTACTGTTCAGTGGGTTCCAGTTTTACTCAGTTGTGCAGATGGGTAGACTGATGCACTGGGAGGTTAAGTGACTTGCTCAGGGTCATACAGCAGGTAAATGGCTCTGGTGGCTTTTGCACCTAGATATCCTGGTTTCCAGGCTTATTTTCTAGCCACTCGGTCATCTTATCACTATATCTGTTTCATCCCTTGACAAAAAATATATTAATACTGTATATATCATTAGGGATGGTGGGGACAGCAAAACAATCAATAAATCATTAAGTACTGCAGGATTTCCAAACCACAACCTCAGCTGCATACAGCACACTGCCTATGGTTTTATACCCTTGTGGATGTTGCCAACAGTTTATTAGTTTCTGTCTTGGTCTTTTATCATTAACATTTTTTACTGATATAATCTGAAACAATTTCCCAGCGACATACAAGTAATAAAACTCAGTTACTATGTCTGCACAGTATGTGTAGTTGGAGGTATTATTACAATTTGAAAACACTATCTTTGGACTTCTTAATTTTTGCTTGCTGTTTCCACCATCCCTTCTGAATATGTAATTGTGGTTTATTGTTCAGAAAGGTCATCTTTTTAGAAATGAAACAATATAATATATATAATGTATAGTATAGCCTTTTTAAACACATTGCATTCATTCTACATTCTCTACTTGAATGTAATCCTACCTGTAATTAAGAAATGCAACTGTCAATTATTGCTTGTAAATTGTATATTGTTTATTATATTGTACATTGCCACATATTGCCTCCAGGACAGTTGCAGAAATGACAGGCTTGTGTTACATGACTCAGAAAAGGTCCTGGCCAGTCATAATATTAATGATCGTATCTGTTGTAACATAAAAAGGAGGCGAATTCTTTCCAGCGCCTGCTTATTCTAGTGATTCAGAAAGAATTGCCTGATTTAAAACAGCTCAACAGTATAATAGGAACAAACATTTGTAGTGCACAGTGTTGTGCATATGGCATGTTAGATTCACATTTCAGTTCTCTATCAAGTTATCTCTTAAATGGGAATGAAATAAAACCCTGATTCATAAAAAAAGGTGTACCTAAACACCTAGTTAATAACTCATGAACAGGTTTTCTCATATGCTGAATCTTAGCTATGTCCATTATATATCTGCAATCCCTCCATGCTGTAAGTTGTTTTTGAAAGTACCAACTTCAGAGCACCTGCTGAAACCTGCATCTGTACATTGGATAGAGTTGCTGTATCATAATATAAAAAAAAAAAACACAGTTCCCTTTCCCTTTACTGATCCAGCTAATACAAATATTCAAGAATCCCATATTCTTGACTGCCAGATCAAGCAATTGTTGCTAAAAGGTTGCAATGACTACTTAGCAACAGTCCCACATATTTATTAGCACCTGAGTTATGCCCAAAGGGGATCACAACTCTTTTCAGCACATTTACAAAGTCATTTTATAATGTGCAAGAAAGTGTCAGAGCTCCTCATTATTATGATCTGCAGAGCCATACACCAAGCATGGAAACCATTGTGAAGTTAGTTGTAAAGTTTAGTGGCACCTTTAGCCTTTAGACCTTCTAAAAGCTGGTGGAAAGAAATGTTATAACTCTGTGACAATCTGCAGGACAGCTGATGGGGAACAGAGATCACTGTGGGATCAAGCTATACATTAGAGGAAATGGGGAATGTGTCTATGGGGGTATGGGGTATGGGATGCTAACGGCTAAGGAGGGACTGTGGTGCAGGATGAAAGGGACCACTGAACCACTAGGAAATAATGTGGGGCATCAAAAAAATCAAAATGACTTCAGTTGCAGAGTTCACTCTGCTGCCACAGAATTTCATCTTGTTTCTAATACAGTGACCTTGACCTCTGAATACACTATCCACACAGAGGGATATGAAATTGAAATGCCATTAAAGCACCAGTTCATTTTCTGTAGCATCCAAAAAGTTGAAGGTGAGTAAAAAGTACTAATTAAAGCAAATAACTTGCCCTCAGCAAGTTCTATGGTAGGTTTAGGCTATCAAAACTGCTCAGACAGGGAACTGTTTTTCAAAATGTTAAAGACATCAAGGCTTAATTTAACACTTATGACAAAAGAGGGCAGCTAAAAGATATCTCAAAACCATGAAGGGAATCTCAGAAGCATAGGGGTCCATCCTTTGAACCTACAAATAGATAAACTTTACTACACCATGTTCTGTTTATGTTGTTGACAGACTAACTTCTCCCAAATACATTGGTTTGGATATCTTTATATAACTGGATCAGTGTATAGATCTGGCCAATAATGTTGTCGGGAAGACCCTTACTCATCCAAAAGTGACATCACAAATCTTGAAGTCTGAACTATGAACTAAGCATGATGTGTGCAATGAGTGCACTCTGACTGCGCCAAATAATGTAAAAGTGTTTTATATTAGGGATTAAAGTAAAGCAATGACAAGAAATGCCTGATTTATTTACATTATTTTCATTTCATTTTATTGATTATTCTGGTTAACATAGTGAGCAAAATGCCCGTTTTCACATATGACCAGATTACATACAGTAGAAACAAAACACACAAAACACAGTATACAGGTATACATTGATAAACACAATTACAAACTGCAAAAGATTGTAAAAGTTTATGACTTGGACATAAAACTTGTAGTCCGACTTTTCATCAAATAGGGCAGAAAGTTATTATATCTACTGGTGACTTGTTAAACTGGGAATCTCTGTCCCATGGTGGGATGTTCCTAAAAGGAATCTGGAAAAAATGTCTCACTAAAGACTGGGTTTCCCTGGCAATATTTGAAATGGGAAGCAGTTCTATTGCTCAAGAGGGAAGTTGTTCTAAGACAACAATATGCAAGCTTAGTTCCATTCACATCTAATAATTATTAAAAGGGTTTAAAATCCCATCCCACACAGTGCTTAGATGTGACCAACAGAGTCACACATCTTTTGGTACAGTACATAATTCTGTGCCAGAGACTATCACTATATAAGCTACTGTACAGTAAGACATAGGAGCTGACTTTTATTTTTCTGGGGGGTGCTTAACAAATGGCTGGGGGCTGCCAAGTCCCCCAGAAGCTGTGGGGTTTTTGGTGCTCTGTAGTACATTTTGAGGGTTTTCCTGAAGAGATAGCACAGCATAACAAACACCATTTCAATTCCAGCACATTACACAAATTTGCCTGCATTTTGTTGTTACTCATCACCTTGCCAACCTACTGCCCATCAAGGTGTGGTGCCATGCACCTATCTTAACCCCTCCCCAGCTCCTGGCATATCCTCTGATGTTGTCACTTGCCCAGACCCATTCCTCAGCAAGTGTTGCAGACACTAGTGATGTCACTTACCCACCCTGACCCCCCTTCCCAGCTACTGGCATATTCTCTGGTGTTGTCACTCACCACCTTGAATCACTTTCCACCATGTCAGGGTGGACACCACCAGTGTCTGCTGCACTTGCTGGGGACTCCCCAGCAAGTGCTGCAGACACTGGTCATGTCCCTGACCTTGTGACTTTTTCTGCAGTCTAACCCCCAAATCTTTTCTCAATAAAATGAATTTCCCAAAAATACTATCTGCTGTTTTATTAAAATGCCTTTCACTTCCCAGGGACCAGAGATATCTCTTCCTGCCCTATCCCTGGTCTGTGGAAAGTGAGTGGCATTTTAATAAAACACCTGTAATGTGTACTGTCAAAAACCCTATGGCATACAGCAGGGGATAGCAGAGGTTGCTATGCAGAAATATCTAAGCACATCTTGTCTGTTATCATTCATTCAATAAAAATAAAACCCAAAACATGTAAACCCAATGCAACCAAATATAAAATTCAGTCCTTACATTTCTAAATAAAACACTGCAAGCTATACAACAAAGTTAATGAAAAGTCCAGTCCGCTATGTTGATTTCACCAAGCAGGGTTCAACTGGAAAAAGTCCACAAAATATTTAAAGACCGTTTTAAATCAAGCCAACTCCTGTTTAAAAAGAAAGTAATTCCAACAGTGAAGATATTCTGAGGTAACCCCCCATACATCTCTGCTCTCACCAGAGGCCTATGCCATCTGGAAACTGCAGTTAAAATGTTTGCAAGTTTATGTAAAGCACTCAAATCACTTGCTCACTAGAAGAGCTTCCAGTACCCAGTCATTATAGGAGGAGGGATGAGGATTAATGAACCTTCTCTTTCACAACTGATATAGCCTGTGCTTGAGGAGAATTTCAAGGGACTGGCTGGTGAAGTAGGAGGCAGGATGCATATCCAGCCAGCCCTCTGAAATTCAACCTCAATCACAGGCTATAATAGTATCTTTTACCAGTTGTAATAATCTCTCATATATAAAGAAGAGTAAAGTTAATTGTGGGGACCCAAACAATGCAGCACTCCTTTACATGATCCCATGGCACTCATGCTCATGCAAGCAACCGACTTCCAGAATGAAGATACAGACACTTAAGCCGATGAATGGAGCTTGTTCTCATCATGTCACTTATGGTCACAAACTGGGCCACTGCATAGTTCAGTGGGCCACACTTAGCATAGTGCAGAATGCAGTACAACTCTGAATCTTCAGCTACAATCCCTGCAGACTAGGTAGCAAACTACAAGCACTTGTAGCAGTCAAACATCCGCCCTTCATATTGACATTACCAAAAGTACAAATCAGGTCCAGGAATTAGCTCCAGTCCTATCCTTCAAAACAAAGCATCAGGAAGGGAAGCACACAGAATTTTTTTTAAAAGCTTTAATAAAACCACACTGGTTTATGCAGAGGGGTTTAAGCAAAAAAAACAGGTCCCTTTCAAGGTGCATGAACATTCTACTAACCCCTCCGCCCTCTCTCTGTCATTTTAATTTGATGGCACGACTTGTCCAAGTCCAACTGAATGTAACAAGATTTTTTTAAAATGCATAAAATAGCCCTAGAGCAGGTAACAGCTAATTCTTTTCAACTTTTTAACATCAATAAAGTAGAAATTAGAAACAACATTTAATAAAGCCCTGGCAGTGGAGTGGTGTGTGCATAACAGTAAAAACTATAGACGGGAAACTCATCAAGTATACCAGATCATCAGCTGGAGTTACTATACCACAAATAGTATGATCATCACAGAAATCTCACTATATGTTTTAAAAATTTACTGCTTTGCAAAACCTTGCAGCAAAGTGCAGTAAACTGCTCTAGTATATCCTGTACTCACTGGCTCCTCCATTTTTGAGGTGTTCTGTTTGTCTGCCCATGGTATAAGAATGGGGCCCTGGCCCTGAATTAGAGACTCTAGTTTCAGTTTATTCTAATTCAACTTTGGGTTCAAGCTCAAGCAACCATGGGGTGTGAAGTAAGCTCTGGCTGCAACTAGCTGGAGGAGTCTTGCAGGCTCAGGATAGCAATACAGTATGTTCTCACGTGACACTGGTTCCCTCCTCTGAGTCTTGGAGGCTCAGCCATAATCCAAGATCTGAAGTCAGGATGGCAAGGGCCTGCTGGCAGCTCCTCCACAAGGAGAAATTCCTGACAGCAATTGCTACCAACCCCCAGGGTTTAGAAAGTAACCCGAAATGTTCCTGTCATTCACCCAGCTCCCATGTGGGGAGTGTTTGCTGGACCCAACAGTGTGAAATCAAGGAGCACCATTTAGACAACTAGGCCTAAGGGTTGGGTAAGATGTAATGAGCTCTGTTCTACCTCATTTTGGTGCCCATCCCAAGGTACTGCTGTACTCTCATGATCTCTCACTTTCTTTAAGCTGTGGAAATGAGCAAGGTAGCAGCAGACTAAGCGTAAAAGACAAATAAATCCCTACTATTTCTCCTAAAAGTGAAAAAAAAAACATAAGCCATTTTTGGGGTAGGGGTTAGGTACATTTGTAGCAGGCAAGTAAGCAGCTGCTGCAGATAGTGAGTGAAGCAGATCCAAAGAGGCAGGAGGGCAAGTGAGGCCAGACTGTGTCATAAGCAAAATAAAAGTTAAGAACGATTTTTTTGGAGGTGGAGGGTACTACTAGGATTCATTTGTATAGTCAGGCAGTTGCTTCAGACAGTGCAACCAATTCAGAGCCTCTATATTCCCTTAGCAAGGCAGGAGGCATGGCAATCTCCGTCTTCTGTATAATACAGCAGCAATAAACACAGCTTCCACCAATTAAAAAGGGGAAAAAAGAAAAGTGATTTAAAAAACACAAATAACGTGACACTTGGGTTCCTACAGACAACAAATGTTTTTCCTAAGAAGTTGTTAAACACTTCTGAGTCTATCGATCATGCTATTTGTGATATATCGTAATTCCAACCCTTGCTCTGCTCCCAGTCCCAACATGTCCCCGAGTCCGACTCCCTACTGTAGGAACTTAGAAGTCTCATCTAATTCATCCTGGAATCTTCAATGGCTTTCTGCTGCCTCTTGGGCCTCAGAGTCTGAACCAGCTGCCAGTTGCTCCCCTTGCCTCTGCTGCTCTGCCCTTGTCCCCGTTCCATGGTCACCAAGCCCAGGAACCTCTGTCCTGCTTAGGAGGCCCATAGCTGATGTCCCGACTCCCGACTGAGATAACTGGAGAGGGTTGGGGAGGGGAGTGACTGAAGTATGCCAGCCTAGGCTGTGACCGCGACAAAAAAAACCTGTCCTTATCCGCTAGGGCCTGAGCTGCGAAGCGAGTGAGCAGGGAAAGCTATGCAGCAGTGCAGCAGCGCCTGCCTGCCAATCCCAGTTCCTGCCCAAATGGCACACACAGATTGGCTGAAGCTGAAAGGAACTTTAGGGAATTTAAACTGTTAAAATGCTTGCTGGTGCTGGTGGCTGGCAGATAAGGTGGAACGGCATTCTGATGACCGTTCTGCCTCATCTTCCCCCGGCTGGCGGCCACTGTAGCCTACAACTGGGTAAATTCTAGGGGGGCAGAGCCCCTATCTAATCTTTCTGGGGGGACTTCAGCCCCTCAGCCCCCTGTAGTCAGTGCCTATGCTAAAAGGAACATCATTATGTTCACCCTTGCGCAAAGCAAATATATTGGCATGACAGTGAATTCTGAGAGATGTGTCACTGTTGGTCCAATGCAAGGAGCTCAACAGTGTCAGACCAATGATCAGCCAGGCTTATCAGGCACTGTTCTGGTCTTACTGAGCGGAAACTTTGTGTAGTTCAAAAAAAAAAAAGTGCTGGTTAAATCATAGGGTGACTCTGTCCTTTGACCTGTTTAAGGCCACCCAGCAAGCAGAGCTGATCAGCATCACGATCAGCCTGCTGTGGTCCCCTCCTAACATATAAACAATCCTTTCCACTCTCTTCCAAGTGTCCCTCCCACCTCCCATTGCTTCCCCTTTCTTAATTTCCAACACCAGGGTGTCCAATTCCTGGTGGCAGCTAGTACACCCTACCCCGCCCATTTTCACTGTGCAACACTGGGGAGGCCAGCCTCAGCGCTGCCAAACATAACACCGACACTGGGGTGCTTAGTCTCCAGTGTTTGTACCTGAAATAAAGAAACCATCCCTCGAAGTTTTTCTTTATTTGTATACACACTGTAAAGAAAGAAATCTGTCCATTGATGTCTGTGACTGCCGCTGTTACCTTCCCCCTACCTGTAGGACCCCCACCCCAACAGTTTAGTTTAGTTTATTAGTCTAGGAATTAATACCTTTGAGCCAGGGCTCTTTTACAAAGGTTCCATGTCACAAAGAACATTTAACAAAGCGTGATACACATTACAGGTAAAACCAGACAGGAAAGTTACATCATAAATTTGCTATTAACAGTTTAAGGCAGTAACATTTTAAAGTTTCATAGAAAAACAGGCTATAACAGGTTCAAGCGAGTAGACAATTTTGAGGTTAAGGAAACTTCCAGGGAGAGGGTGATCATTAGGCGCCAAAAGGAGGCTAGAGAGGAGGGAAAGGTGGTGAGCAGGAGAGTAAGAGAGAGGGACAGGAAAAAGGGGAAAGTGAGTTTGGGTGGGAGACAGGAAGTAGTAGAGGTACCAGAGGGTTCATTAGTCAGGAGGAAGAGGCCTCAGATGTGAGGATGGACATGAGGGTAGTAGTCTTTATCTAGCGTAGTCACAGTTGCTAGTGGTGGTGAGGTGGGCATAGAGCATGGATTTGAAAGCTTCAAGCGAGGTTGAGGATAGAGTGGGTGGACTAAGCGCATTGAACCATGGGGCCCTGTATGTGAAAGATCTTTGTCCTGTGCAGTCCGGCATCTCGGAACCAGGAAAGGTTGGCGTTCAGATCTGGTGGAGGGTCGTGAGCCAGGATTCAGTCGGAGTAGTTTTGAATACATAATGGAGTCAGTCCCAAGATAGATTTTTTGCCATTGTGCAGGTGAGATAAATAAGACGATTTGATAGGTTCAACCAGCCTGATTCATGAGTACAGATCTCACGTGTGAGTCAGTCTTTGAGCCCCGTGAGGAGCGAGCAGGTCTTATTTAGAGTGATTGAGATACGCCTTAGAGCAGTGGAGATAGCTGAGCCATAAATAATAAGGCCATAGTCAATGATTGAGATTATGGAACTCTGTATAGCTATTCTCAATGCCACTTGATTTAGAAATTGACAGTTACTGAATAGTATTCCAAGGTGTTGGTTCACTGTTTTATGAGTGTTGTCAATGTGGGTTGCAAAGGTGAGCCCTTGGTCAAAAGTGATGCCAAGGTATTTGAAAGTATTTACTTGGTCCAGTGTAATTCCCGCAGAGGTTTGTATGGTGAGTGGCGTATGCCTATTTTTGTTTTGGTGATTGGAGAAGAGCATGGCTTTTGTTTTATTGTGGTTTAGCACAAGTTTACTATCCAGGAACCACCTTTCAACACTAGCGAAAGCAAGTTGCAGGCTTTTCGTAGGGAGTTTGGATCCTTGTGGGAAGAGAGAATTACAGCATCATCAGAGTATAAGATTATTTCTCCTGGCAGATATCTGGGAGGAGTTAAGGAACAGGCTAAGAAGGCGGTCCAAGAATTGATCCCTGTGGTACACCAAAGAACTGGTTTGAAGTCGGAGAGTTCATTAGAGATTTTACAGCCTGTGACTGATTGGACATGTAACTTTTTACCCAAGCACAAGGACCTTCGGCCAGGCCTAGGCTAGAAAGTAGGGAGGTAAGTAGGCCATGATGGACTGTGTCGAAAGCTTTTGTAAGATCGATAAGGACTGCACCTGTTTGGTACCCTTTGTCCAGGGCTGAGTGGACTTCTCCAGAGAAATCAAGTAAGGCTGTTGTTGTACTATGTCCTTTCCTAAAGCCGTGCTGTTGATTACAGAGTAGATTGTATTTGTCCAGGTAATCAGAGAGTTGGTCTGCCACTATTCGTTCAAGTGCTTTGGAGAGGGGAAGGAGTATTGATATTGGTCGATAGTTTCCTGTTGAGGTTTTGTCCCCCTTTGTACACTGGCGTAACTATGGCAGATTTCCATTTGTTGGGAAATTGACTTTGCAAAGTGACAGATTAAGAATTTTTGCAAGGGTGAATTACTTCATCCAGGGTGAGAGACAGGATTTTTAGATCTAGCGTGTCACTACTTGTTCTGGATTTGGAGCAGGCCTTTCTTATGTACTTGTGTGCTTTGTACTTTGATTTTCTTGAAGTAAAATTGTGATTTGTCACGAGGGTGTTTTGTGATACTAGGCTAGGCACAGGTAAGTCCGAGAAGAAATCTGGGGAGGACCCCACTAAGGTCTGTGAATGTCTTATTAAGCGCATCTGCAATAGACTTTGGGTCAAGAGTGGTGGATCCATCAACTTTCATAATGGTAGGTGATGATTTTGATTGTTTACCCATTATGTTTGGATGTTGTCCAAAAGCTCTTCCATCACCCAGGTGGATTCAAGGAGCATTTTGAAATAGGCTCTTCATTTGCCTAATTTGTGAGGTACATCTATTTCGTGCCTGCTTGTATTTTAGGTATCATGAGGTGAGCCTGTGTCTCTGGCAACTGCCCAGAGGTGGTCCCAAACCTTGAGCTCGGCAAGTAGTTTGCAGTAATCCATGGATTTGATAAGCGCTTGATTTTACGCTTTACTGGGGCGATAAGTCACGTGCAGAGTTGAAAGATTTAATGAAGTATTCTAGTGCGGTATTAATATCAGTTGATTCAAGGATTGGCGCTCAGTCCTGTTGTAGGAGATGGTTTTCAACTTGATAAGATTCCCATAAGGCAATACTCTTGCTTTTATAACTTTGGGGGTGGCTTAGAAATTTATTAGACCAGGTACAGGACACTGGGGAGTGGTCACTGAGGGAGTCAGGGAGGACTTTAATGTTTTTATCTGGTCAGGGTGATTTGTGAGAACCCAGTCAATAAGGGTGCTTGTACCAGTTTTGTAATTTTTCCGGGTGGGGGACGTTACCATCTGAGTCAGGTTTACTGCTAGGATGTCATCTTTGTAAGAGCCAGTGTCAGAGGCGAGCCAGTTTATGTTGAAATTCCTGAGGAGGAGGAGCTCATTTTCAGAGGGCTGCAGACTAACAAAATCAAGTACAGACTTAATACTGGCACGGTGGTCTTTTGGAGGGATATAGACTGCGGCCACCGTGAGAACTTTGTTTTGTGCAGCAAGAAGCAGTTTGAAAGGGAGGAGTTGCATCTGCGTATTTGTGGGGGTGAAGCTGCCGCGTTGACAGGAGAGGTTGTTCTTTATGTAGATAGCACAGCCGCCACCTTTCTTGCTTGCCCAGTCGAGTCTGAAAAGATTGTAGCCTTCAAGCGAGGCCGCATGATCCGGTGCTGGGAGATAGCCAGGTTTCCACAATGGCTAGTATATCAGGTTTTTGTCCAGCAGAGTTTGAAGAGATGCCAATTTGGGAAGGGCTGCAGATATTTAGAGTGATAATGGAGAGACCACTACCAACTTTCCCTGTTTTTGTCGGCTTCAGTGCAACAGGACCAGGGTTTGGGTGTATCCCACCAGATATTAAAAGTAGGAGAAGCAGGAGTTTCAGCGATGCCATTCGTAGTTCATAATAGGTTGGAGTGAGTTTCTGCTTGTACTTTTTAAGATACTTGGATTGTCTTCTGGAGTCCCAATAGAGGGTGATCGTTAGTGAGTTATAATGATGTGGCAGTTTCCAATTAGGAAATATGGCTCTTTGAACCCAGGTATTAATTGGGTGATGTTTGTTTAAGACTTCAGAGCAAAAGCCATGGTACAATGTTTGGGTAGTAGTACAGAAAGGTGAGAGTAGGTGGAGGGTAGGGTAGGAGGAGGAGTTGGCATAAAGGAAAAGGAGGGTGAGGGTAGGCAGGAACAGGTGGTGGGACTAAGCCAAAGCATTTTTTTAGCGAGACAGGAGAGAGCCGAGAAGTAGTGTGGGCTAGGCAGTCGGGGGGGTGGCGAGCAATAGGAGGGTGGTGGGGTATGGATTTTAGTGGGCTAAGGTGGATAGCTAAGCACTATGGCAAAGTACAGAGAAAAATGAAAAAAAAAAGACAGTCTTTACTATGTGACACTGGGGAGCACACCCCCAGAGCCACCAACCTTAACACTAACACTGGGGTGCCCAATCCCCATTGTAGGTAGCTGAAATGATGAAAACCATCCCTCATAATCTTTTTTTAATTTTTATACACCCTGTAAAAAAGAAAATGGTCCATCGATGTCTGTTGCGCTGCTGGCACACCACCGCTGTTACCCTTCCACTCAGCACCAACCACCCCACATCCACTCCACTACTTACTTACTTACCTACTGGTGATCCAACACCATAATCCTCCCTGGACCTGAGACACATTTTCACTCTTCGATGCTGGACCAGGAACTGAGGGAATTAGGTTTGCGGTTAAATGTAGTTGCATGGGTTTTGAACTTGTCCTCATAACTTGGCCATTTTGAATATTTTTCCCCCAATTTTTGAACATGGCCTTTTTGATACCCTACCTGATGAACAAGGGCAGTGAAATCATGCAAATGCATCCTGAAATGTGGTTTCATGGTCACTGTGTGAAATCACCTTTCAAGCAGGATTTAAACATTTTGTCAGCCCTTGTTCATGAGGTGGGGTCAAAAGAAGGCTACTTTGAAAATTTGGGGTAAAAATATTTAAAAAACAAGAAAAGTACAGTGAAGCCCACCAGGATGAAGATCAGTATGTCACAAGTTTCCTGCATTACAAAAGGGATTAACTCCAACTGGAATTGCATTGTTTGCTGAGTAATTCTACTGCAGAATTCTGCAGAGTTGGGCTTCATCCTGTATGCGTATCCATGGAACTTTTCAGCAGACGCTCTCAACTTTGCTAATTTTCAATGTCTTGAACCCAAATTCTCAACACAGCCATTTTGCACACCACCTTATGCACGTGACAACTGTCATTTTTCAAATCATGGCTAAAATGTGTTTTGACACTTCCATGAAGTGACATTTCAGCCACTGTTTTATAAATGACAACTGTCATGTTCAGAAGAAGTGGTCATAGAAAGACTGTTGAAAATTTGAGGTCAAAATTTGAAAAAACATGAGTTTTGAAGAAACATTGAATTGTTCAAATGCATACTCGTACCTTTATTTTTGCAAATGTTGACCCCTAATGTTCAACATATCCTTTGTGTTGCCCCACCTCTGGAACATGATAAGTGCCATTTTTCAAATCTCCTCCAAAACTTGTTTTCACCTTTCAGGTGGGGTATAGAAAATCCCACCTGTCTTGCTCATAACATCAGGTTATAAAAAGACTGTTGGAAATGCGGGGTCAAAATGTAGGAGCCCACACTGAGTACAAAGTCCTTAAAACTGGTCATGATATTAATCTTAGCAGCCAATAAAAGACATTACCAGGATCTGGTGCACTCAGAAAATTCCTACTCGAGCTACCTGGATGGAAATCACACTCAGATTATACACATTAGAAATTATGACAGGCCTTATTCAGAATTATATTCCTTCCTTTGAAATTAAATGGTGTAAATGGGTCCTTTATCAGCTGGACAACTACTCCAACCTTGTTCCATAAGGCCGAGTCTCTCCTCTCCCCTATCTCCTGTTCTGTACACTCTATTTTACTTTCTGCCTTTCTAACAGCCCTGTTTCTCTCCAAGCACCTCCAGGCTCCTGCTTCTAGGAGCATTTCTCTTAGAATACAGTATAGTATAGTGTGATGTGGTGGTTAAGGGCACTGAGCTACAAATCTGGAGACCTGGTTTTGAATTCCGTTAGCCCCCACTTGCAAACTGTCTGACCTTCAGCAAGTCACTTAACTTCCTTGTGCTCCCAGGTCGCACCTGGAAACAAGCTCCAGCTTAGTGTGCCTTTTCTAGTTAAACAATGTCCCCTTTCCCTTTCTGTATACCTTTTGTCTTTCTTCATTCTGGAATTATGTATTACGATGACCACCCACATTTTGCTGACAGTAGTTTTCTTATTGCTTTGACGCAGCAATACTGGTATATGGACTTTGCACTAAATAGTAGTAAGATGATACTTTCCAAGTATACCTATAGACCTTTTTTTTTAGATTCTCCATATTAGTCAATGTTTTACCCTGGCTCAGTGCCTGCAATGCAATGTCCATATTTTGGACTTTTCTAGGAGTGGAGTATTTTTTTTTTTTTTATGTACGGTTCATATGTATATGAAATTACTTCTTAATGTGCAATCTATATGATTTGTTGGAAGTGCTTTATTATGCATGGAAACATATTCTTGTTGTAAGATTTAAACAATAAAAATCTTAATGTAGGGACTTCCGATTCTGCCCCCCATGAGTGATGGCTGCCTAGCTCTGTGCTCCGCTCTGACTCCTGAGCTAATGCCCTTCCTGTTTCAGATACTGGTCTTTGTTCTGAATAGTGAGCAGAAATGGAAAGTGATGCAGAGAGATCGGAATCGGAGGTGTCAGACCCTGAAACTATGCAGGAGGTTAAAAACTCTGGCCTACATAGATCTACACAGAGAAACTCATGTACAGCTGCAAAACCTAAGCTGAAAAAGTGAAGCTTGATCTACTCTATCAAGAATTACTTTCTTTTCAAGCTGAAGTAAAACAGCTCTACGGGGAACTTCGCAAAGATGTAATGCTGCTGGAGCAGTGGGCTGATGACACTGAAAGGCAGCTGACGGCCACTGAAAATTGGGTCGACAGTTTGGAACAACAAATGCAGCATATCCAGCAGCAGCAGGAACAACTCGAGGCCAGGCAGGAGGATGCCAAAAATAAAGCCAGAAGGGAGAACATTCGTATGTACTGTATCCCGGAGAACTCTGAAGGCTCTCACATTAAGGACTGTATAGATACCTTATTACGCATGGTCCTAGAGCTACCAGAGGGATTCCAGTTACATTTAGAAAGGGTCCATCGGGCCTTAACACCGAAACCAACTGACCCTGTGGCTCCTCCTAGGTTGATTATAGCCGTCTTTAATAGCTTTGCTACTAAAGAGCAGATTCTTCTGCTGGCATGGAAAAAACAAAACATTTTTTATGTCCAGAAGCATTTTTACCTTGACTACAATTATGCACCGAAAACTATGAAGCTCTGCAGGGCATATCTGCCATTATTGCTGTGATCAAAGCTGTAGGTCACAAATTTTCAACACCCTACCCAGCGCGCCTAAATGTGCATCTCCCTAATGGCAAAAAAGAATATGCAACGGCACAATAAGCCAAACAAGACCTCACTAAAATGGGCCTCCACTTCCCTGGGGGACTGTAGAAACTATCTCCAGACCCCCACATTGACAAACAGTGCAGTCATCTTCAGAGAAGGGGAAAAGTAGAACTGGCAATCAAGATACAAAAAAAGCTTTGGCTGCTTTCTGCCGCACAGAACTCACTTCCAGGAATGAACAAACCTGAGAGATCTCCCTGTGGAGTGGTGGATTTACCAGAAGGTTAGTGAGGGGATGTGGGTGAGGGGTATTTCCTAGGGCCTTCATCCCCTACTGCCCTGACTCTAGGCCTGTCATTTTGTACTTAATTAAAGTAGTATATTAATAAAGCTAGATGGGCCACTTGCTGAGGTGGTGATGGGATTAGGCACCATCCCCACCCCCCGCACTGAGAGCTGGACTCAGAGTGTTGTTCCTCTCTTTTCACTTATTATATGGGACTCATACCTGATGCTGCGCTTTGTCAAGCCCTGTAAACAGAGAAATATCTCTGCCTGTTTTATGTTGGGCTGCATCGTTTGAACTTAATGACGGACTTTAATGCCAATTTTTAAATTCCTGCAATGCATGATGGGAGTGGAGTATTATGCTGGGTGACTGTTAGTAGTGGTTACATGAGACTGGGGTGTCAACACCCTTTACCCTAGGCATTTATTATTTTTTCCTATTTAGATGTTATGTTGGAGCATATCATGGCTCCCAGGAGGCCCCAGGCTTTTTAGACCTGGGTTTTTCCTCCTTTCCTATTGGCACCAGTGTTCTACTGAGGGACCATACTGGACATACAGGGAGAATAAGGTTAACCTCCCCTACCATGGAAGTGCCATTTTTTATCATTTTCTTATGTCTGATAATGTTCTTTAATGCCAAGTTAATGTTTATTATTACATTAGGCAGGTTCTCATCAAGTAAGACTAAATTTTTTTTCTGGTTCAATGTTTGAGATAAAGTTACACAAGGGTACATTGTTTAGATGAAAGGCTTAACATGGAGCTTAAAGCTAGAATCTTTTTTATTCCAAAGGCAGTTCTGATGGGTTGTCAGAGAGGGTACAACTGGCAAAGGTTTAGAAGGTGGCATTGGAGACTGAAGGGGAAATGGAAGATGTGTAGCAGGGGTAACGATGCCCTGAGCAGAAGGATTTTCTCCAATTCTAATAATGATGATGACTAATACACCCTGTACAGTGCTCTCGCTTATTATAAATGGAATTAACAGTCCAATTAAACATTCTAGATTGCTTCAATATATTATATGACAGGCACCAGATATTATTTATATACAGGAGACTCATCTGACACAAGCTGAACACCTGAAGTTGGGGGCAGGGGGAAGGTACGTGGTTTATTCAGCTTCAAACAAGACCGGATGCAGGCGTGGAGTGGCAATAGTGCTTCCATCTACTTTACCCCTGCAGGTGGGAGCTGTATATGCTGACCCTGCTGGCTGTTATATTCTTGTGCAGGGGTCATTATTTGGGCAGGACATAACACTTGCTAATGTTTACCTACTGCCTATGTCCCCCCAGCTGAGAGTCCACCAACTCCTAAACAGATTAGTGGACATTCAGAAAGGATTATTGATTATGGGGGGATTTTAATATTACTCTAAATTCTAAATTGGATACTTCTAATCCTCGTTCTCATAGGCAATCCCCAGCCCAGAAGTGGTTATGCTCCCAGATTAAGGACTTAGGGTTTTTATATGTTTGGAGACATTTTTACTGTAAGGGGGGAGGGTATACTTATGAATCACCACGGTTCAAAACCTCTTCTAGGATAGATTATTTTTTTGTTTCTGTGGAGCACATGGGTGCTCTAAGAGATCTCTCTTTAAATGCTCGGTTTCTATCAGATCATACTCCGTTGCTCCTAAAACTAGATTTGGGGAAGCCACATAGATAGGCTCTTTGGAGCCTTAATTTGTCTTTGCTTAAGGAACAGGAACTTAAAGATCTGCTGGAAACTAGGATTCCACAGATTATTAGGGATAATGCTACACAGGACACTTCAGCGGTGTTACTTTGGGATACACTGAAAGCAGTAATTCACGGGGAATTGCTTGCCTATGGTGCTCAAAAGCAAAAGCAGAGGGAAAGTAGACATAAACAATTGCAGGTTCAATTGGCCCTTCTCCAACAAGGGCAGGGTCAATTTACTGGGTCTAGACAGCAGGAAATCCGATGGCTCAAGGGGGAACTCCAGGTTATAATTAATTATCAAGTGCAAGCTAAATTACAACAATTAAAGAGATACTACTATGAAGATAGCCCTAGGGGAGCATGAACCTTGACTAGGAGGCTTAGGGGTGCCAGGCGCACAGCTACCATAACTAAATTGAAGGACCATATAACAGGGGTAATGAAGGGAACTACTCCTGAAATTCTGTCCATATTCCAACACTATTATGGTGAGCTGTACGCTAATACATCCCCTCCCTCAGAACACTGCATTGAGCAGTTCCTTTCATCCTTACATTTTCCAGGCTAACCCCCACTCAACAGGAGGCACTTAAGTCCACAGTATCAGAAGCGGAGATTAGGTGGGTAGAGAAACAAGTGAAGACTCTTAAGTCCCTGGGACTTGATGGTTTCCCCCAGGAGTGGTATAAGACCTCTCTACCATTATTAATTAACTTGATGAAACAAGTTTTTCTGGAGGTTCAAAGTGGAGACCCCCCCCCCGACTTCCTGGGCATATGCAGTGATATCAACAATCCCTAAACCTGGCAGGGATCCCAGGTATCCTGAATCATATAGGCCTATTTCAATTTTAAATTGCGACTACAAATTATATATGTTGGTCTGAGCTCGGAGACTCGAAGATATATTGCCAGACATAATATATCAAGACCAAACTGGCTTCTTAAAAAACAGACAAACATCAGATAATACCATTAGAATTATTCATCTTATCTCCTACATTTCCAAGACTTTGCTATCTGTGGTAGTAGCTGGTCTGGATGTCTACAAGGCATTTGATAGGGTGCTCTGGGGGTATCTCTGGTGGGTTCTGACTGCATTTGGGTTCCCAATGGACTTAGTTGCTTGGCTTAGTAACCCTTTATGCTAATCCCCAAGCCCATATTAGAGTGAATGGATCCTTGTCCACTCCCATTCATCTGGAAAGGGGGACCAGACAGGGTTGTCCCGTGTCGTCATTGCTATTCGCTGTCTATATAGAGCCTTTGACTATGGCCATGAGGACCTCTAGAGAGGTACATGGGGTGGAACTGGGAGGGGATTCATACTGTATCTCACTCTATGCAGACGATGTATTGCTAACCTTAATGGATCCTGAGACATTATTACAAGGGACCTGGTGAACTTTAGAGGACTTTGCCTCGGTCCCAGGGTATGTAATTAACTCCTCTGAGACAGAGGTTCTTGCACTTAACTTTACCCCCTTCCCTCCTGCTAAAACAAACACTTCCCCTTTAAATGGAAAACCATGAAATTAAAGTATTTAGGGATTCATCTACCTCTACAAGTCTCTAATTTGATATTAGTAAATTATGAACCCCTGACACAAGCTTTAGAAAAAGATTTACATACATGGTCCCAGCTGAAGCTTCCTTTCAATCTACGAGCTGCCACCATACAATACAATATTCTATACAGACTATTATATTAACTTCAAACAATTCCCTTTAGTTCCACAAAGACATACTTGAATTTTTGGAACAAAATTTTATCCAGATTTGTGTGGGAAGGCCGTAGGCCAAGCATCCTCTGGTAATTGTTTCAGCTCCCAAAGGATAAGGGTGGTTTGAATCTTCCAGATTTAAACCAATATGCAGTGTCAGTGGGAATAACTAGTATTTTAGCTTGGGTCAATCTGAATATCCAACCCCCTGGAAGAGAATATAATGCTTTCTAAATGATCTTCATGATCCACTGAAGGTAATTTTTGCGCCCCTTACCTCTCTTCCAAAAATGGAAGATTTTTATAATGGAATAAGGCTGACTTTACAAATCTGGTATAGAATAAGAGTCTTATCCGCTATGGAACAGATCTTTTATTACCTAAGGTTATTATCAGCAGAAACAGATTTTTTGCAAGCTCAGTTTGATCTAGCATTTCGAATTTGGCACAGGAAAGGACTCTCATTCATTTTTCAATTTCTAGACTCACAAGGGGTGGTCCCATTTGTCTAGCTCCAAAGGGATTTTGGCTTAGAGCATAGGGATCATTATAGGTACCTTCAGGTACGAAAATTCCTTATACATAAGGCCCCAGGGAGAAATTGTCTGCCTAGCCTCTTGCCCCAATTTTTGAATCTGGTTATTAATGTGCTTCGGGGGTCTACCCAGTTACACCTGATAGGATTCTTATATAGAGGCTTCATAGACTCATATCTGACATATCCAAGACAATACTGGATGCTTGGAATAAGGAATTATCCACCATGGTGCCTTGGGAGCTCTGGGTAAAGTACACTAGTCCCTCTTTAGGGACCTCCTTAGCCCCATATTGGTGAGAATTCGCATGGAAGTCTCGCAATAGATACTTTAACACACCAGCCAAACTACTTAAGATTTTTCCCACACAGGGGGAAGACTGTTGGAGAAAATGTGGGGAGGGAAGGGAGGATCAGGTCCACATCTTTTGGGGGGTGTTGTAAACTACAAGTATTTTGGCAACAGATTGAGCAGGCCTTACAAGAAATGTTTTCACCAGAACTGATACTAACTCCACAGTTTGCACTCTTGTCAATTTCCCTGGATGGATTCAAAATACCAAAACTGTCTCTCATTTTCAGTTTTCTCCTCTTAGCTAAGAAGATGATCACTAAGTTGTGGAGGCAGGTTAGACCTCCTACAGTAGAACATTGGCATTGCTTGACAGAGGAGCATTACCTACTGGAATGCTTGATATCTGGGGCCATGGAGCATAAGCAACAGTTCAAAATTAAATGGAGGGACTGGGTCTTCTTCAGCTCAGCACAAGACCCTGCATTTGTTCCATGAAGCTGTGGAAATGCCTTGAAAAAGGGAGATTTTAGTGGGGGCTAGGATGGCAGCTACCCATAACAGTAGGGATAATTTTGGTTATTGGGAGGGGTGGGTACTGGGTTTTAGGGACTAATGAAATTGAGTCTCATCTATGGTATGGGTTTATGATACCACAAAGGCTGACAATATTATTATCTCTACAGCTGTATTGCCACCTAAGTACTGTGTTGAACTTTTGGATGTATACTCATGAAAGTGCCAATGTATATAGAATGTACTGTACCTTTTTAAAACTTCAAAGAAAAATAAAGTTAAAAAAAAAATCTTACTATAAAAAAATGTGAGAGCCCACTGGCAATAACAGTAGATATTGCCTCTCAGTTGGCCTATCTTGGGAAAATACAGAGAAAAATGTGTAAAAGCAGGACACCACTGAAAATGAGATATTGCATCTCATCTGTTCTATCCTGGGTGAATATATAGAAAAATGTGTAGAAATAAGACCTAGTATGACAGCAATGCAAGCAGCAAACATTCAGCATTTACAATTGCTTGTTTTATGACTTTGAACTGGCTATTCCTCTTATGGGGAAACTACTAGAAAACATTACCAAGGAGAAGGAAGTATGCAGCAATGGAAAATATTTGCCCAGTGGTCTAATTACTCCACTTAAGATTTTCTCATTTGGTGAGGACATAGTACACTCACGCAGATTGAAAATGACACCCTTGTAGTGTCCATAACTGTTAATAAAAGTAAGACACCCACGTGATAGAATCTTTACAATATAAACAAGAAAACAGGCACTCAGCATGATGGGAATAATGCTGTTGCAGTCAATGTTAAATGCTAAAAATAGCTATTTTAATAAAGCAATACAGGCACAAATAATTATTTAACTAATTTATGTTGTGTAATCAAATGTATCTTCTACTATTAATCTTATTTAAATAAGGTTTATTTTTTTAATTTTCTAATTTTGTGTGGTCTGCCCACCCTCCCCGAAGGGAGCTCAGCCCCATCTGCATGCCACCCCCCATTGCCCAGGCTTACCCGCCTGGGCGGGGCCACCAGGCAAGTGCTCCTCCCCATGGTCCATGGTATCATGCCCTGGCTTACCCCCCATGTGGGGCCATGGGAGCAGGACCCACCCGGTGGACACTGTTGGCAGCAGGGATAGCAGTGGAACCTGGAATCATGCTCAGGGGCTGGAATTTTGTAACTTGCGGCAGTACCTGGGGGCAGGGATGTGCAATGACATCCTACATCTGCCCTTCCTCCTGCAGGTAATGGTGCTGACACAATGAGTCCCCCAGCCTCTGCCAGAGGTCTGTGATGTGTCGGACACTCTACCACCCCTCCAGCAAGAGAAGGAGAGCAGTCACTAGGATGTTCAGTCCTTCTCCTCCTGGTTGGCCCTCTGATGTCCTGAGTCTGTTTCTGAACCCAGGTCATTGGCCTTTTTTAAATAAGATTTATTAAGCATGAATTAATAGCAAATCTGGTATTTTTTGTATATCATTTATTGCATTCGCACTTTCACTTGCTACTGAGTCTTTTATATATGCATGTCTGGTGAGTAGCATTTGTGTTTGAAGGGTCATTCCCCTTTAAATCCAGTGATATTTAAGTCCTGACATTATGCCAGTTCAATACTTTTGAAAAAAGCATAAAATGATGTGAAATGTCTTAGGCAACATGTTTCTCTTGGGATCATTTGAATCCTTTTTGTGCCTGTATCACTGGAAAAGGGTGATTTGTTCACTTTAAATTTGACAGCTGCAGTGTTATACCCATGGTAGTGAGTGTGAGTACCCATTATTTTCCTTGCATTGTGAGTGTTTATATTAACAAGTGCACCCATTTCTTTATGCAGCTTTCATTATTTTCAAGTGACTGTAGTTTTTAAGCAATGTGCGGGTTGAAGTTCATCTTCAAAACCTTTTCTAGATGCTGATATAGTGATAAGGCACAGATACTATTGTATTATATCATGCGGGGTTAAACAAAATCAGAATTCCCTCCTCTAAGACTATTTAGACCATGTGAGCAAGCTTCTTGAATAGAACTGATAAACTAATCCGCTTTTGCAGGAAGCGGAGGTGCAAATGAATGACTCAGCTGTGAATGAACTGAAGAGACTCCAGGAAGCATTAAAAACACTTGAAAAAGTAGCACTAAAGGCAAGAAGGCACTAATGAAATATGGTAACACTTGAAGCGTACCTCCAAGTATTTCATGTTTCAATGGGTTAAGACTGATAAACAAAATCCTGCCTATGGGTTGGACAGGCCAAACGTTATGTCCAAATGGAGGCCATGAAGCATCATTTAAATTGATCAATCTAATTTTAAAGGATGGCAGGGACATTCATGGAGCGTTAACCACTGAATTAAAGGTGAAGGAAGAAAAATGATTCACCATTCAATGATCATCAGGGTTTTGACAGGATAAATCAGAATCTCCTTTTAACTTTTAATTATGTTCCTTATTTTATGTGTATTTTATCTTTGTAACTATTATTCAGGTTCCTGTAAAGTACTTAAAGTCGCAATGAGAACGCGGAATCAGAATCAGAATCTGATTTTGATTCCACATCCGAATGTAGTTCAATTGTGAAAGACTTTCTTTCCTCCATACCTTATGACTGCTGTTGCTGCTAGGGTCCATTCAGATATCATCTCCTAGCTAGAAGGGGTTTTCAGGTTGCAGCGGGAGGTGGCAGTTTAGGTTGGTCTATCTAGTAGATGACATCCAATCCAACTGTAATGTTCATCAGTGCCAGTCCTTAAAACTGTCCCAAGTCCTCACCTAATAAGGTATCCAGAAGCCCCCATAGCACCCTGAGGCTTCTCCAGCTGGAAGACAGCACTCTTAGCTCAAGTCCATACTAGTCTGACTTCAACTACCCCCTCAGTAGGCAAAGCATTTCTCAGTTCTTAGCTGTATAGAAATTCAGTATGCTGCCAACTCAATGTTCTCCCTCCCATCGTAGTAACCCAAGAGCTTCCTGAAGCCTTTGGTTCTCTCTCAGTGACCTCAGGTGGCCAAGGTAAGGGAAGCCCTGGGAGTAGCTCTACCAAGACACATAGATAACAAGCATCTGGGTAGAGCTACTCCTATGGCTTCCTTTAGGTTGGCCACCTGAATTCAAAGAGGGAGGGACGACCAAGGGCTTCTAGGAGTCCACAGGTTATTATGATGGAGTAGCAGAAGCAGTGAGAATGTGACTCAGGAGGGCTGTGGTATAGTGCATGTCTATGCTTCGAGAAGGATTATTTAATACAACTGAGACTGCAAACTGTGTGAGAGGCCTTTTGGCACCGTGCATTTCTGCTTAAAGTTGAACCAGCATAATATTCTGTTGTGATTTGCATATGCAGCCCATGATGCTTTGTATTGTGGGGGCATGTGTGATTTTGTATTTCTTTGAAACTTGGCTTCCCGGCCAAATGCCCTTTGGGGTAACCATTGCCTCAGTGCTTGTGCACAGAAGTTCTTAGTCTTTGAGATCATCTTTGCCTCTTTTCAAGATTGCAGCAAGAGGGGAATCAGACTATTGGGGGAGTTAGGCTAAGGGTAATGGGTGATGGCTAGGGGAGCCTTGGGGCTGGGGGGATTCTGGACACCTTGGAGGCCAGGGCCTCAGAGATCATTTTTATGGATTGGCACTGGTGGACAGTAAAAATTGGATGGATGTGCCAAATGAATCTGATGATTTCCTTGAGTCTGTGACCAGGAAATAGATCAGGGGGAAGGCAGTGGATGTGGCCTATATGAACTTCAGCAAGTCCTTCACACTGTGCCACACAGGAGGGTGATAAAGAAACTGAGCAGCCTGTAGGTGTGAGCCAAAGTGGGGAACTGGGTTCAAACTGGTTAACAGATAGTAGACAGAGGGTGGTTGTAAATGGCACTCATTCTTATGATGGAGCTGTGACCAGCAGGATGCAGCAGTGTTCACTAATTGGACCGGTTCTCATTAATGTCTTCTTCATAAGTGGCATTGCTGAGGAACTGAAAGGAAAGGTATACCTTTTTGTAGATGATACCAAAATCTGCAATAGGGTGGACACTCAGGAGGGGGTAGACAGCAGAGATCTGGGATAACTCAACAAGTGGTCTAAAGCATGGCAGTTGAGGTTCCCCACCAAAAAGTGCAAAATCATGCATCTAGGGCATAGGAACCGAGGCACTGAGTAAAGGATGGTGGGGTACTGACAGTCATTAAACAGGAAAGAAACCTTGGAAATATATCTGACAACATCAGTGGGGCAGGGCAGTGTGAAAAAGCAGTGGGAAGTGCTAGATCATGGGGCCCGTAGGGAGGGGTATATCCAGCAGGAGAAGGGAGGTGGTGTTGCTGCTGTATCATCCACTAGTGAGACCCCACCTGGAGTACTGTGTCCAGTTTTGGAGGCTGCACCTCAGAAAGAACATAGACAGGGTGGAGGCAAATAGTCCAGATGAGGGTAACTAAAATGGTGCTGGGGTTGCACAAAAAGCTATATGAGGAGAGACTGGAGGATCTCAAAATGTGCACCCTGGAAGAGAGGAGTATGAGAGGTGACATGATAGAGACCTACAAGTACCTCACAGGGGTGAACAAGGTGCAGGAAGGATATCTCTTTCAAAGGAGGAGGAGGAGCACAGCTTACATCTCTGTACCTACATTTTACTATTTGCACTAGTCACTCCCCAGGTGCTACTTTCCATTTGCTGCTAAATGAGAAACAGCACCAGGACAAGTGAACATATGATGAAACTGGAAGGAGAAGTTTAAGAGAGATGTGAGGAACTATTTCTTCACTGAAATGGTGGTAGACACCTGGAACAGATGACCAGCAGAAGTGATAGAGGCAAAAACAGTAGGGGGCTTTAAGTATGCATTGGATAGACATAGAGGGTATATTAGAAAACAGGCAGAGAGGAGGGAGGATTACCTGAGACAAGATTGGGTCTGTGAAGAAAGATTAGACAGGGATCATTTGGACTTTCTATGGCATCATTGACTCAATAAACCAACTGACCAACCCATACTGCAACCTCTAACCACATTCTGAGAGACAGTACTAGCCAGGAGACAACAGACAGAGTGAGTCCCATCACCAGCACTTATAAGGTAAGAGGATGGATTGTGGACATGGTTCCTGGCCTGAGGAGTTTACTGTTAATACAGAGTCAGAGTCTGATGAAGAATCACAATTTCTGATTATGTTCCTGTGCCTTAACTCATTTTACCCATTAGCGCCATATGGTGTCAGAACCACCAATTGCTTAACCTGACCCAAAATGGCAGCATCAGATAGAATTAGTTGATTGGAGGTTGAACAGACTCAGACTCAGAATCAGAATCTCAAAATTTGACTCCTTGGTGGTGGAATGGATCCTAGGAAATTCAAGCAAGCCTAAAACTAATTCCAAAAGCTCTGACAACCCCCTTTTTTAGGGGGACTGTACAGCACAGGAGTTGGATCAACGCTTTATGGTGCATCACCAGGGATACCCAATATTGAGGGTACTAGGGCAGAATCTGAGGAAAACAAGAATATGGTAGACAGCAGACAGGACATTGGAATAATCAATAGAAGTACAGCAAGAACAGAAAGTAATTTATTTCTTCAGCCATACCTTCACAGAGATCAACGAAAAAGTATACAGAAGGGACTGTCATTTGCACCAGTAGCATCCATTAAAAATATGTCAAACAATAATTGAGCTTTATTGAGTCTGTCACAATCTTAGTGTAAATTGCTTTTACAATAGAGCCAAAATGGACCAGGGGGACATACCAGAATTATAGCCAACAGATGTACTGCTGACCACCACAGAGGATGATACACCTGTGTTCAGAACAAAATCTACTTTTATCCTGTCCCTCAGTGCAAAAGTTACCACCTTTCAAAATCTATGTGAAAGGGAGCTACTAGCACTTTTCAAAGATCTACCAGAACTGAGATACCAGCACCTTACTACAACAGACAAAAGGGTCATTGACAGCAGTACAAATTAAATAAGACTTTGACAAACCTGCTGACAAAGGCAGAAGCATCGTGTTACAAAACATTTCTGAACAGGTGGGCAAGATTAAGATAGTTGTCGGGCAAAACTTTATAAAATATTAGACAGTGATCCCATAGCTGATTTCAAATGGATTACTGAATGAGGCTCTACACTTCAATTCAATTTTCTGTTCCAGTTCAGTTTCAGTTTTATGTAGGGAAATTATCCATTAAGGCTAGTTCATTTTCAATGGTACCTCTCCAGGCAATTGTGCATACAGTATTAAGTTTCAATGATTATGATAAAAATGAGAAACTATAAGCAAATAAAACACCAATATAGTATAAATATATAATAATTCATTGCATAAAGATTCGTTAATGCACTAGTTAGGGTTAAAGTGACAAAAGTAGGGAAATGTGGTGTTATGGTTTCCACCAATAACACACCACACCCACACTGCAAGCAGCAACAGGAAAAGCCATTACAGTTTCACCTCTCTTGCATCTTCACAAATTAGGCACAGGGTGTGCCTTGGGGTTGTCAACCCTAACACTCTCCTCATTCTCATATACTGTACACATCTCAGCTTATTTATTGATGGAGTGGGGTGAGTGATTGGGCTGACAACCCCAAGGCACACCCCACACCTGATTTGTGAAGTGAAACCAAAATGTTTTTTACTGTTGCTGCCTGCAAGGTGGGGGTGGGGTGTTAGGGTTGGAAACCTTAAAGCCACATTTACCCACTTTAGTCACTTTAACACTAACTAGTGCATTAGCAAAGTTTTTTGTAATGAATTTCCTTACTTTTTCAGATAGTATAATAATATCCTCATTTGCCTATGGGAGTACAGGACCCTCTTTGCCCTGCACTTCCATGCCTCCATAGATGCATACATCTATGCTGCTATGGAAGTGCAGGGCCCTCTGGGCCCTGTGCTTCAATTTCTGCCAAAACAACAATGTCTTTCCTTTGTTGTATGGCTTGTTAAAGGCACCTAAACCATAATTGTTACACTTTTTTTTTAATTACTCCATAGGCTTATAAAGGAGAGACTGTTATTTACATTTATACTGAAGCTGCATTTATTAAAGTAGGGTACACACAGTTTCATAGCATTTGAAAATTGTAAACACAGCCTCTTCTGATTCAAAAATCCTGCTCTAAGAATCCTAAAATGGCTGCATTGATGATGTCAATCATTAGAGAGATGCCAGCTGTGCAGATGTATTCCAGCTCTACTAACCATAGTCAAATGCAAATAACTCTAACATGAAAAATTATTGCATGGTACTGTGAGCATGAAAGTTGTTCAGCACACAAATATCTACAAAATGAGTGGTGTTTCATTTCCCGTGGCTTCACCACTCATGATGTTATCGGTTCAATCAGCACTCACCAAAAAATATCAACAGTATTTCCAGTAGGGTTAGCATATCCCTTATATATTCTTTGCAAAAAAATCCATTAATGCATCAATTTGAGTTGCTATTAAAGTGACAAAAGTATGGAAATGGGATGTTAATGTCCTCAACAGTAACTCCGCATTCCCCCAAGCAGCTGAAGAGGGAAAGGCAACACAAGCAACCACAGACATCCATCATCAGGTAGGACAGACAGCATACAACTCTTTCCAAATGACATAATAGACATCCATCATCATGGTCCAGTGCTTCTGTAGCCATGGATTCACATGCACACTTGCACACCACCTGCAAAGTGCTGTAAAAAAAATCCCTTAGGATCACACTGTAAACCATAAGCAAGGAGTAACACATGACAGGGTGTGTGGCAATTCTAAATTACCAAATGCCCAAGGTGGGTTGTGAGGCATGAAGCACAGCTGAATGCCTTCAACCACCTGGGAAGTGTAATTTATGATTCCCACAGGATTACATTGCAAATTGTAAGTAAGCAATAACACATGGCAGGGTGTACAACAATACTAAATTACTGTATGCTCCAGGTGGGTTGTGAGGTACCAGGCCCAGCCAAGTGCCTTCAGCCACCTGTGAAGTGCAATATAAAATTCCTATAGGATCACATTGTAAATTTTAAGTAAGCAATAATACATAGCAGGGTGTGTGTGGCAATGCTAAATTGCTGCATGCCCCAGGTGGATTGTAAGGCATGAGGTGCAGTTGGGTGCCTTCAACCACCTGAGAAGTGTGGTATATGATTTGAATAAGACTATATTAAAAATTTCAAGTGACCAAAACCACATAGCAAGGTGTGCAGCAATGCTAAATTGCTGCATGCCTTAGGTGGACTGTGAGGCATGAGGTGCAGCCATGTGCCTTCAGCCACCTGAGAAGTGCAATATAAAATTCCCATAGGATCACATTTTAAATAGTAAGTAAGCAATAACACATAACAAGGTGTGCAGTAATGCTATATTACCACATGCCCAAGGTGGGTTATGAGGTGGGTTGTGAGGTATGAGGCACAGCTGAGTACCATCAACCACCTGGGAAGTGCTGAGGTCTTCACTCAGGCACCAAAGGCATCTGTGCTGACAGGAAAGTTCATGCTAAAGGATGTGGTAAAGTCACCAGGTGGCTGCTTTGAGGAGCACCAGGAGCCTGGCTTCTTTGCCTGGAAACAGAGGTAACATTCTGACTTAAGTGGCACATAGTTGAATGACACAAAATGAAACCAAAAAAGGGAAACAGCAGCAGAGTGAGATGTAGCTCTGGGTAGTATGGTGAAAGCAGTTTTCATGTGCACTGACTAAATGCAATGAAGAAAAGGAAGTGTCGGTGGGTGGCTGCATGAGAAATACAGTGTGCCCAAGCTCACTTTGCCTGATAACGTAAAGTGGGAATATGAGAATCTGTGGCTCACACTGTCACAGACAGGCAGCATTAACAGAGCAGGGGAAAACAGAAATGGAAACATTAAGCATACAGCAGTTTTGCACCCGTTTGGAAAGCAGGAAATGGGAGCTATTTGAAAAGTGAATCGAAGTTTGGTTAATTGGAGGAGGGCATGAGAACAAAAAATAACAATATTTCCAGTAGGGAGGTAGCATATTCCTTTTATGCCATACATCCAAAAAAAGTTGAATTTCATGCCATTTTTTACTGATTATAAAAAAATCTAAACGGTATCTATAAATGAAACACCACTCATTTGGTAGATATTTTTGTGCTGAACAGCGTTTGTGCTCAAAGTACCACCTATTTTCATTTGTTTGTTGCAAAAAGTGAAAAAGATATTTTTGTGCTCAACAAAAGTCATATTCACAGTACCATGCAATAATTTTTTTGTTGTAGTTATTTTCATCTGTTTGCGGAAAAAGTGACAAACAATTAAATCTGATGCTGCTTTCTTTTCTATTTCTTTGAAAAAAAATAACTAAAAAGTATCCATAAATGAAACACCTCTCATGTTGTAAATATTTTTGTGCTCAACAACTTTCATTCTAACAGTATCATACTCTCATTTTTCATTTAAAAGTTATTCACATTCAAATACAGTTAGTAGAGCTAGAATACTTCTGCACAGCTGGCATCTCTCATGACTGGCATCATCACGGCAGCCATTTTAGGATTCTAAGAGCAGGATTTTTGAATCAGGAGAGGCTGTGTTTACAAATTTCAAATGCTATGAAACTGCATGTATCCTCCTTTTTAAAAATGCAGTTTCAGTAAAAATATAAACAACAGCCTCTCATTTACAAGTCTGTGGAATCATTTAAAAAAACAAAATGTGTAAAAAGATAGCTTGGTAAAGTCCCACTGTTACCATAACGGAATTTGCATTTTTGATGTTTATGTTTTTTTTTTATACTGCCCCTATATTTTTAGGGGTGAATACATCTTATACTTGTAGTACTCATTAAGACCTTTGTTTCGATATATAGATTGTCCCTTCAATCCAAATATTGTGGGAGTTATAGCTTCTTGAAATTCCTATGTTATCCAGTGGGAATTTGCATTTCAAATTTTTATGTTTTTTTTAATGTGGCCCCCACATTCTGGGGGGTTATGTTTTATTCTTGTAGTATTCATTTAGAGCTTTAGATATATAGATTGTCCCTTAAGTTCAAATATTGAGAAAGTTATGGCTCGTTGAAGTTCAAACGTGGGGAAAACTAAGTCCAAAATCTTTTTTTCATATGACTGAATCCTTTTTTGTACCACATGAAAAACTCATATGAAAAAGGATGCCTTCATACAAAAAGAAAAGAATCGGGGAAAAAAACTATATTCAAATTCTTTTTTGTATGAATGCATTCTTTTTTGTATGAATGAAAAAAGCATATGAGAAAGAATTCCTTCAAATGAAAAAAGGATGGGGAAAAAATAAGTCTAAAATCTTTTTTGTATGAGGGCATCCTTTTTCATATGCACAAAAAAAGCATACAAAAAAGATTCCTTCATATGAAAAAAAAATTTGGACTTAATCTTTTTTTCCCCATTCCTTTTTCATATGAAGGCATCCTTTTTTGTATAATTTTTTCAATCATACAAAACAGAATGCCTTAATATGAAAAAAAAAGAATCAGAAAAAAATTGAATTCCAAATTCTTTTTTTGTATGAGGCTGTCCGTTTTCATATGGATCAATTATTTTTTCATATGACCATATGAAAAAAGAAACTGGGTCAGGAAAAACATTTTTTGAAGAGCAGGTATTCACTTTATTTTATCATTTTTTTCCCGGAGATAGAAATCTCTTGTGTAATAAAGTTTTGAGCTGTAAACTGTTGTGGTGTTGTTATTTAACTGATGGTTGCTCATGTGCTTCTGTACTCGCGGTTTTAGTTTATATGTTCCAAACAAGTTGGCCCTGCCTGGATAAAAAACTCCTCCTCATGGAAGAACACCGAAGCCCGAGTCAGTGTTATGTAATTTAAAGAGCAAAAATTCACTTTCTTTTTTTTTTTTTTTTTTTTACAGGGATATAAATCTCCTGTGCAATAAAGTTTTGAGCTGCAAACTGTCATCGTGTTTTTTCTTTAACTGATGGGTGCTCTTGTGGATCTGTACTCACGGTTGCAGTTTAGATGTTAAAGACAAGTTGACACTACCTGGATAAAAACATCTCCATGTGGAAGAACACTGATGCCTGAGTCTGTATTATGTCAGTTAAAGACAACAGACTCAGACTCCACATGGAGATGCTTCTGTGTTTGCACTAGTGTCATGCAGGTTGCAGACACGCTTATTCATGTGCAGTGATTGACAGTTGTTATGCTGATTTGACACTTATGCCTTTCTAGTGCAAGCCTGGGCTTTTTAGCAGAACAGCTGAATTGGACTACAAAAGTTTATCATAATTGGTACACTATTAAATGAAGGAAGGAAGAAGCTAAACATTGAAGAAATATTTATAGTTGGACTGGGCAGGGTGTCGAATCAGTTATAGGTTCATTCAATATTTCAGTTTTGTATTGGCTGTCAGGACTTAACTGCAGGTTAGTTGTAGACTGATTTATAACATGGATAAACTACTTGATTCAGAAAAGACTTTGCCTGTTTTTATGGCGATTGAATGAATGAATGTTTGATCTGGGTTTTTTATTTTATTTTTTTCCATTTTGCGATGTTGACTACATTATTGACATCACTGGGGATCACTATATGGACTGATGTGAAACAGCAATTTAAATATGACTGTGGTTAGGCTACTTAATATTCATTTTAATGTTTTCCTGAAAATAATAAAAAATAAAAACCCAGATCAAACATTCATGCATTCATTTGCCATAAAAACAGGCAATGTACTTTCTGAATCAAGTAATTGATCCACGTTGTAAACCAGTCTACAACTACAGTAACCTGCAGCCACATTCCTGACAGGCAATATAAAATCTGAAATGATGAATGAATCTATAACTGGTTCAACACCCTGCACTGTCCAACTATAAATATTTCTTCAATGTTCAACATCTTCCTTCCTGTACTACATTATCAATTATAATACGCTTTTCTAGTCGGATTCAGCCATCAGACTGCCCTCAGAACACCAAACAGACAGGGAAAAGAGCTACATCATAATCAACACCATTATTATTTTCAGGGCGACATTAAAATGAATATTAAATAGCTTAACCACAGTTATGTTTGAATTGCTGTTTCACATTAGTCCACATAGGTATCCCTACTGATGTCAATAATGTAGTCCACAACACGAAAAAAAAAAAAATCAAACATTCATTTATTCATTCACTCAAAACATGGGCAATGTCCTTTCTGAATCAAGTAATTGATCTGCATTGTAAACTAGTCTACAACTAACCTGCAGTTAAATTCTGACAGGCAATATAAAATCTGAAATGATGAATGAACCTATAACTGGTTCAACACTCTACACTGTCCAACTATAAATATTTCTTCAATGTTTAACTTCTTCCTCTCTTTACTAGTGTACTGATTATGATACACTTTTCTAGACAGACTCAGCTGTTCTGCAAAAACCCAGACTAACACTAGAATGGAACAATCATCAAAGTAGTGGAACAGCTGTCAATCATTGCAGACGAATGAATGCAGACGCAGAACCATCTTCACATGGAGTCCAAGTCTGTTGTCTTCAAATAAAATAAAAATACATTTCTGGGTCATTTTTTTCAGAAACTAAGTGCAAAATCCACCTAGCATGGTCCCAGTGACCAAGATAAATATTATTATGTGTCTAGGATGTCATTTTTTGGGGTTTTGGAATGTGCTTTTTTTAATGGAAACAAGATGGAGCCATACAAAAAAGATTTGTTCCTCACAAAAAAGGATTACCCCAATATGAAAAAGAATCCTTTTTCATATGGAGCAAATATGTTTTTCTTTCCAAGCAACTATCCAAAAGACTGTACTGAGCATGCTCAGAACAAAAATTTTAAAATGCAATAAGTTTGAAGTGGATTAATAATTTTTCCACCAGACCAGCAAAAGGCACATCTGTGAGACAAGCCCTTTCTACCCTGAAAATTTCAAATCAAAATTCCAAACAATCTGGGCACTAGACAATGACAAAAAAAAACAAAACCCTGTAAAATACAGTGATCTTTTAACATTTTTTGCTACCTGGATCTCGGAATCAACACATCTGACCAGAAGACACATTTGCATGTTAAGAGACCTACCCCTCCCGAGACTGTACATTCAAAATTTTGTGCAAATCCATTAAAGAGTTTCAAAAATATTATAGTGCAAAGTTTGTGCTTTAACATAGAAACCTCTGCTCAACCGTAACTATGGTGGCGCTACCACACCAATGTAATTTGCAAGTAAAAGCATCATAGTTTTTTATGTTATCATTATTCCCTGAACAACAAGGACCAAATAAGAGGACTGTGTTCTGAAACCAGTTTGACAATGCTTTCTTTGTGGACTTCCTCCTCTGGATCCCCTTAAATGAACTGGTAAGGAGTTCCAGAAACGGGGAACATAACAGCTGAAGAAATGAGCTGATCTTTGAGTTTTAACTTGAAATTGTCAGCTCATACTGCCTGGCTGTTCTCAGTGACACTCGTTTAGCCCTACCTGATAAACAATCAATTTAACTAATTTAGAACCTGCCCACAAACACTCTTCACTGCAAAAACAATGTTATGCAGATTTCTACAATTGTTTAAGGACAACTAAGCCAATCTTTTGTACAACTCACAGTGATGGGTAGTTTTTGGGCAGTCTAAAATCATTCTGGCAAGTCTATTGTACAAAGCATCGAGTCTGTTCAATTTTTCAGCAGAAGATTAGTCATGAGTAATATTTGTGTAATCAAAAAGAGAATTAAGTGTGTCTGGACAATCTTTTGTCACAATTCAGTAGTTACATTTTGTATCTGTGCAGTAGTCCAACACATGTACCAATTTTTTTAATATTACAATCCACATGATCATTACCATTGCCACTTGGTTCAAACCAGAATCCTAAACATTTATTGCAGTCCACTAGTTCAGGAGACTGGATATCAAAAGTGGAAATGATGGAACACATTGTTTTGTACCTTCCTTAATTTAGCAGGGGATCCAAATAGCATCAAAGTAGTTTTGCTTGAGTTCAGCTTCAATTTGAATATAGTAATAAAAATCTGAAGTGCATCTAATCCAGTTTGTAGGGCTGCCTGGACATTGAAGAGTGACCCCTAGAGGCATAGATGACAGTGTCATCCGTGTATAAGTCGTAGTTCAAATTGCTGATATTCTCCCCTTGGCCTCACAAGTATATTGTAAAAAGAAGAGGGCTTCGCACTGATCCCTGGAAGAGCCTTCGGAGGATGTCCATGTTCCATGACATATGTTAATTTCCTGCAGGGTTCTATGTGATAATGGCAATCATGGAATAGTGATCACCATTTGGGCGAGGGTACATCACTGAAAATGAATTTTGATGATGCACACTCATGGCGAATGGCAAGAGGGCACCTGAGATCTAAGGATTCTTCACCCCTCACACACCCCTACTAAAGGATTCTCATCTTCAATGGGGTGCATGTTGGGAGGGGGTGAAATACTTAAAAAAACAAGCCGCCTTCTGGCAAAAAACCCCAAAATGCACCTCGATGTATTTGAACCCTGCACCCCACAACCTATCACCCTCCCTACCATGCTAGCAGACCAGCTTGGCAGCTGTCCACCACATCTCCTCCCACATACCTTCCCTTCCCTTCCTCTTCCCCCCACGTGTGTGCATGTGTGTATATGTGTGTGGCTTCCCATCGCCCTACTTAGCCCACCCAGGTATCTGGTCACTACCCTGCCAGGTGGCCCTGGACACAGGCACTGCAACTGAGTCACCTTTTTTTGTAAATGCTCAATTGTGGTCGCTGTGTTCACTGGATACTTTCTTGCAGTATACTGTTTGCTTTTACAAAAATATGAGGAGAACTATTTAGTGGCTCCATGGTGCAACCCAATATTTGCTAGTTTAGTAACCAATATACCAAGGTCCACCATGTTAAAGGCCTTGGAGAGATCAAGAATGATGACCACAGCATAATGTCCAGAGTCCATAGCTTTTCTGATATCATCCAAAATCTTTGACATGGAGGAGATGGTGCTGTGGTTTTTCCTAAATCCAGACTGATAGAGGTCTTGAAGTTTGTTATCGTTTATATAATCCTGAAGTTGTTTTGAGACTAATCTCTCTAGCATTTTGCAAATTATTGGGAGGAGGGAAATTGACTTCTAATTTGTCATTTGATTTGCATCACTAACTTTACAGATGTGAACCACTTTGGTCAATTTCCACCCCTCTGGAATGTACCCAGATTCCGAAGACCAATTAAACATTTATGTTATTGGCTCAACAATTTGGCAAGCTGATATTTTCAACAAACAAGGGGTAAAGATTTTCTGGCCTTCCTCTCTTCTTCTCATTCAGTTTTAACAAGTTGAGTACCTCAAATGCTTTAATTTTATAAATTTTTTTTTTTTTTTTATAATTTAAAATTTATTGAAAGTTTCACAATACACAATGGACAGGGTCAAAACATCCATACAGTAAAACTTGAGACAAAACAGATTACCTGACCCCATCCACCTCCCCCCGAACACCCCCAACCCCCCAACACAGTCCCCAAAGCTTGACAGTCCATGACAACAGAGAGATTAGAGAAAAATATTAAAAATTAGGTAGCATATAATGTATGAAGCGAGGCCCAGATCCGTTCATATTTGGAATTATTATTATTGATACTCGAGATAGTCTTCTCCACTTGGAGATTAAATAATAGCTTGTTTAGCCATTCAGAATAAGAGATAACCTCAGAACTCCTCCAATACTTAAGTACCATTTTTTTAACAGACATGGAAATTAAGGCAATATGAAACTTACGCTTATTAACTGAAATCTGGGAATAATCCCCAAAAATACAAACCTCTGGAGTGAACAAGTCTCTCAGCCCAAGGAGTGGGTCAGCCTTATCCCTTATAGCCTCCCAAAGGGGTGATATCATAGAACATTCCCAGAAGATGTGGAGCAAAGAACCCTCTGCTTGAGCACACCTAGTACATCCATTAGAGGAAATTATTCCCCATTTAGCCAGTTTCTGGGGATAGTGGTAGAGATTATGGAGAATACAGAATTGCATCAATCATAACCTATCTTGTGCTACAAAATGATGGCAGTTATTCCATATGGTTGTCCAGTCCTTATCTCAGTGTGGGAAAAGGGCAGACCAAAACTCTGTAGGGCCAAACAGTACAGGGAAATGCCAATCAAACAAAATATTGTACAATTTGGAGATGCTCCGTGGGGAGTTAACCAAAGGAACTAATTCTGTGAGGAAGGTGAAATCGTAAGATACAGGGGTACCCTCCCCAAATTTTTTAGTGAGGAGGTGTCTAAGCTGATGTACCTTAAAATAGTCACTTCCCTTGATCCTGAATTTCACCTTAATATCCTCAGCTGATAACCAGGTACCATCCTCCTTGAGAAATAAATGAATCCTCCCTTCACCTAAACTAGGTAACCATCTGGGGGATAACATTTTGTTACCTATTTTAAAGGCAGTAGAGTTCCAAATCGACTGCTCCACATCCAACCAATTTTTATATTTTAGGAATCTGCACAACTGTGAATGAATCCTCAGTGAAATTCCAATTGTGGTACCTTTTAGCTCCTTAGGTACTGAGACTGTATTGAGGAATAATAAAGCAGAAGGGGCTATGTTAACTAAGCAGATCATTTCCCTCTCTATTTTAAGCCTTGCAGGCAAATAACTTGAAGAATAGGAGACCATCCACCTTAGGTATTTGGCCGCACAACAGGCCCAGAAGTACATCCATATGTATGGGAGTCATAAACCACCCTTGGACTTAGGTGCCACGAGCTTGTAAAAAGTTAACCTAGGCTTCTTTTTAGACCAAATAAAATCACCAGTCAAACTCTGAGCCTTTTTGAACCAGCCACTTGGCACACAAATGTCAAGTAGCTGGAGAGGGTATAAGAGACGTGGGAGAACATTCATCTTGACCAGGCTGACTCTTCTCAAAAAGAGATAGGTAGAGCCGACCCTCTAACCAAATCTAGAGCCACCATGGACAGTATGGCCTCCAAGTTGTATTTAAAGGTACTCTGCAGATCTCTAGTTAACACAATACCCAAATACTGCAACAAGTCTTTAGACCAGGCCAGACCCAGGGAAGTAATATCATTCTTAAAAACTTTATGATTTAGGGGAAACACAATTGACTTCCCTACATTTAATTTGTAATTGGATAATTTGCTGAAATGCTCAATTGTATCCAACATGGCGGGAATAGAAGTCTTTGGGTGGGAAAGGTGCAAAAGCAGGTCGTCCGCATATGCAGCAACTTTAAGCTCAGTATTGAGAATGGTAATCCCTTGGACCTTCAAACATGAAATTAGTTTACGGATTAACAGCTCCAGGTAGAGATTGAAAAGTAAGGGAGAAAGGGGACAACCCTGCCTGGTCCCAGAATGCAAGATTAAGGTCCTAGAGAACACTCCATTCCCTGAAATCTTAGCCGTCGGTTGCTGATATAAGGCCTTTATCCAAGATTGAAATTGTTGAGGAAATCCAAAGGAATTTAGTGTTTGAAGTAAGAAACTCCAATTGACTCTGTCAAAAGCCTTCTCAGCGTCCAGAGAAACCAGAGCCATTGGAAAGGAAGCATCTCTGGACACCGAGAATACATGCGAAAGAGTCCGGAGATGGTCTGTGGAGAATCTGCCTTTCATAAAACCTACCTGGCGTGAACCAATTAAATCGGGGAGAACCAAGCTGAGTCTGTCCGCCAAGATCTTTGTTAGAATTTTTATGTCTTGGTTCAACAATGATATGGGTCTATAACTCTCAACACATTCTAAATCTTTCCCCAGTTTTGGAAGGAGCACAATGAGGGCCTCAAATAAAGAGGAGTCAATTTGCACACCTGATAATATATAGTGAAAAAGAAAAAGAAGATGGGGAGTAATTTGCTCCTTAAAACACTTATAGAAATTTGCTGAAAAACCATCTAGTCCAGGTGACTTGTCTGAAGGTAGGCCCTTTATCGCCTCCCAGATTTCAGACTCCATAATAGGGGCTATTAGCCTCCTACCCTGGGACTCCGAGAGACAAGGCAGATGGGCCTCCGCCAGGTAAGAAGAGAGAGTAAGGGCTGAGGGGGGTTAGGCATTTTGCCGTATAGATGCTCGTAATAAGTTACGAACTCCGAGACAATCTCCTGAGGATTAGATTTGAGAGTTACGTCAAATTTGGAGCGAATCGGGGGGATAAACTGAGTGGACTCCAATTGTTTAATTCTCTGGGCCAGTAGTTTGCCCATTTTTCCCTTGTGTTCTATGTAGGAGGCTTTGGTGCATAAAATAGCAAACTCTGCTTTCTCATTGAGCATAGCTATATAGGAGTCCCTCAATTTGCCAGCTCTTGTTCAGAATCATCGGATGTGTTTGAATGTAGGCTAGTCTCTAAAGTTCTTATCTGAGTTAGCACCTCCCTCAGCCTAGCTTCCTGTCTCTTTTTCCTCATCACAGCCATCCCAATTAGGATGTCCCGATGATATGCCTTGAAGGCACACCAAAGCACATCTGGCCTAATGTCTTGTGTAACATTCAAATCGAAAAATTGTGTGATATGTTCCTTGAAGATTTGGTTTCTACACTTAGAATCCTTAAGCAGCTGGCCATTCAGTTTCCACCTGGTTTGCCATTTAGGCAAGGAAGTAAGGGCCAGCTTACAGAGCACTACAGAGTGGTCGGAGGGTGGACCTGACTGGATAGTAGAACTTGTCACCCTTGGTAACAAGGCCTGAGACACCAGTAAATAGTCAATATGGGAGAAAGACCTGTGAGCAGGGGACACGAAAGTGTATTCCCTGTTCACAGGGTGTAGGACCCTCCAAATATCACAAAGGCCCAGTCTATCTATTAGTTCATGTAGTGCATGCTGTGCCAGGAAAAGGGGAGTCGAGAGAGAGCCAGTGCAGTCTTTACATGAATCCACCACTAGGTTCCAATCCCCCCCTAAAATTATGGTGGAAGGCAACAGTGGAAGAATGTTATTAAGTAATCTCATAAAAAATAAAGGGTCATCCTTATTAGGGCCTTAGATGCTACCCAGCACAAAATCTACTGAGAACAAGGTACCCTTAACCAGAACAAATCTGCCCTGGGGGTCATTAATTTCCTGGGTGACCTGAAAGGGAATGCCTCTGTTAATAAGAATTAAAACCCCACAGCTGTTTGAAGTTCCTTGAGCTGAGAAGACCTGTCCAATCTGCATCCATTTCATCTGAATGGCTTCCGAATCAAGCAAATGAGATTCCTGGATAAAAACAACATTAGCACCTAAAATATCTAAGTGCTTCAATATCTTATATTGCTTAGTTTTTTCTGGGTCCCTTTAACATTCCAAGTTGAGAAACAAAGCTCTTTAGCCATTGTACAAATACAATATATAACTGCAGTAGCTAAAGTCACAGACTACCTTAAGAAGATAACTCACCCAACCTATAATGGACTGTGTCCCCAAAATACCTCTCCAACCCCCAAACCTCCCCCCACCACCCTACTGACAACATCTCTCAAACTATCCAACCATAACACAAACCCCAAATACCATACCCATCGATTCCCCTGCCCTCCCATCCCACCCAAATCTCCTATGCATCACTAAGCAGTACACCTACAAAAACAGCCGCTCCCATCCTCCCGCCCACCCGTGCACAAACTCAGTATAGTAACCGTCCAAGACAAAACTGAAAAATAATACCAGTTCAACACGCTTATGGGACCCACAAACACCAAAACTAAGTGTGAGAACCACTATGAAAACCAGAATAGTAGTATTAACAGATCTCGAGAATCCTATCTTTAATCCAAACTCCTCACAAGAATGGGTATCACCCCTGATACAGAATAACATGAGGCAGGGTATCTCCCATCCAATGCCTCACCTTGAGGCAAGTACACACAAAGGGGGTAAAATCACCGCCCGCAGATCCAAACAAGAATAGGTCTCCCCCCTATAATCAAGCAAAGAAGGAACAGAGAGTGAAAAAAGAATGAGAAGGGATATTATTTACCAAAATAGACAAAACCCAGACTCGGGGAGTTCCACCTGAAAAAATGAGATTAGGAAAATCAAAATGAGCCGAGCCCCGGCTCCATCCCAGAACAATAATCATGGCACTGCACCCAGCCTGTATCCCGATTACCACCCATTCTGCCTCGCCGCATCTTCAATATTGTGAAGGCTGCACTAAAAGCCAAGGAAATACTCCCCTCTAGTGATTGCCAATCACAACTGCATGGAGACCGCTCACCCCGTAGATGATCCCTGCATCCCTTCATGTGGCTGCGATAAACAAGAAGAACCTAAAAGGGCTTCTACCTCACTGACCTCACTTAAAGTTCAATAAGCCCTGCAAAGCCAGCCGTCGATCAGCCACAAGAACTCTCTTCACCAGGGCTGTTAAACTGGTGTGGAGCTCCTGTACCCCAGCTCAAAAGAGAAAGGAAAGGAACAGGATTGGACCTATATTAATCAAAAACAGGGTGCAAGCGGCACCCTAACCTAAGACCTCGCCCCTGCAACCCAAATCACCACGCTGGACGGCCCAACAGAATAATGCCCCCTTTACACCCTGAAGACCTTCACGGTCCCCCCAAAATGATGCCCTATACATAAATGGGCATTATCTTCCCATAATTGTTGCCAGGGATGTCCCCACTATTCTCCTTACCCTCCCCCCAGAAGATCTAAAATGTACCTGCCTAACCGAAAAGTTTAAAGATATCGCAATTCTTCAATTTTTAACCCCAAATAGAGAAACAGTCAGGACTAGATAGTAATAGACCAGAAAATAAAGCACTAGATATTTCCAAAAATTCTGTTACGTCTCAGACTAGCAAAACAGTCCTCTCTAATAACCCCCTTGCTATTAAGAGTCTTTAAAGAGGTCAGGCATAGTTTTTCTCAGTCCATCCATAGCAGAATCGGAGTCCTCATATGAGTGCCACTGTCCAGATATCTGAACCTGTAACATCGAGGGATACCGCATTCTGAATTTTAGACCAGCCGCCAGAAGCTTCTTCACTACTGGGTGGAAGGCAGCTCTGCGTTGCCTCACAGAGAGCGGCAAATCCTGGGTAACTCTGATTCTTGTTCCTTCCCATTGTAACTCTTCTATGGTCTTCAGCTTCAGAAAAATATGCTGTTTCTCCAAAAAAATTAAGAAAGCAAAAAATTAACAGTCTGGGAGAGGCCCCCATCGGAGGCTTAGAACGCAACGCTCTATGGGCCCTCTCTATAATGTAGTGGGGGCCATAGGGAGAGGGTCCAATAATTCTCTCGATGAACTTCTGCACAAACAGAACTGCACCTTGCCCTTCTTCCATGTCAGGTAGACCAATAATAACTGCATTGTTCCTGCGGCAACGACCCTCAAGGTCTTCGAGCTTTTGTTCCATATTGTTAATTTTTTGCCAAAGCGTAGCCACCTCAGGACTCTGTTTGTTCACCTTCCTTTCTAAAGAGATAAGACGAGTCTCGACATCCGGAAGTTCTCAATGCTATATCCTCAATAGCCTGAGAGAGAGATTTGAATTCAGAAGTGAGGTTTCTTAGCTCTTCTTTGAACGGCCTAAATTCGGCCAGGAATCCGGTGAGGGTTAATGGCTCCTGATCTGAACTTGGAGGTGCCATTTCCTGCACTGATCCTGTAGTTCCAGCCCGCGGTTTCTTAGAGGCCTTCTCCGGGGTGACTGGGGGTGTGTGTTTAGGCAGAGGCTTCTTCATTTCCGCTTCCATACTTCACCGGACATGTCAATTATACACTTAAAAGCTTCCCCCACCAGAATATAAGTTAGATCAGGCTCTCAATTTTGGTAAACTCAATGAAAATATATGAAGTTAACGGCTGTGGGCAGGAGAGAACGGGAAAGCGTCTTCTCAGGCCTGCTGCATCACATGATCCTCCAATTTTATAAAATGTTAATGTCTCTCACCTTACTTCATTACCTTCATTTTCAGTATTGAAAAGTTTTCCAGGGCTCGATTTTCAATCAGCCTTGGAGTGATGCAGTTTGCATTGCTCTATGACTGTGGAAAACTCTGGGTGTGTCAGGGACCCTGTCCCTATTTTATAAAACAGGAGGTCCCTGTGCCAAAGAACCATGAGTTGCCACAGGGTTGTGTCAAACATTGGGTGGATCTGTAGGATTTGATGGAGGCAGCCGTCACCCCCAGTCTGGTGCAACCCTAGACAATCTGCAGAGATTGGGGGTAACTAAGGCCTGAAAGGTGGGACTGGGGTCTGATGTAGCTCTGGTGGTGCCATGGGGGCTGAGGGGAGCATGGCAGCAGTGGGGGGATGTGAGTCAGCACCCAGAGTAGGTGCCTGCAACTTGGCACACAGCCAATTGGGCCAGGTTGGAGGGTACAGCTAGATCATCATGATCTGGAACCCAGTTGACGGCTGCTCTGGCACTGACCCCACAGGACCTACAGTCCATGACAGTGTAGTTGGACATTTGCTGGCCACCACATGGTGGGCTGTGTACTGAGGAAATGTTGTGGTGCCCAGGGCATGTCCCCAGCCACCAAATGCACCCTGCAAGTGGCACCCACTGTCACCTGCTGCATTTAGGAGACTGCGGGTCATGTGGGGCTGGTGCCAAGGCTGCTGTCAACTGGGGTCCGGGTCATGATGGTCCAGCCTTGCCCCCCAAGGCCTGATCCTCTGTGAGCCAGTTTCCAGGGCACCTCTGCCAGGTGACTCCTCACATCCCCCCACTGCTTCCGTGCCTTCATCATCCCCCACAGCACCACCAGGACTCCATCAGCCCCTGGTTCCAACCTTTCAGGTCCTCCTGATTGCCACCCTGCCAGGTGGCAGTGCAGAGCCCTTAGACCACCTCCTGGCTGGGCTAACATGAGCCCCCTCTTGCTACTACAGTGGGGTTTCTGCAATTCTGAATAGGAGGATGGCACAGCCCCAACGTGGCATAAGCCCCCTTGTGACTGGTTGAAAGAGCACTTCTGTGGCAAGGGTGGCGCAGGGTGGCTTCAGAGCATGGCATCCTGATTTTGACACAGCCTGCATTTGAAAATTGTGAGTGCCACAATCTTTGCCCCAAGGTGCCACTTGCGTTGAAGCCATTTGGCACTGGCATCTTGTGCCAAAGTTTTGTGTCTGAAAAGCGAGCCCCCAGAATCAACAAAAAACACAATTTTTGCAGCTATCTCTTCTCCACTTAATCATTTTCCCACCTTGTTTTTGAGGTTAATATGTGTCTTAGCAGCTTGCTTCCCCTGTAGGTGTTTTTTTGTAGCCCCAATTTTTTATGGTCATTTACCTCCTTAGTAGTTTTATTTTTAAAATAATTTACTTTTGCTTTTATCTGACTTCTTTTATATAGCTGTTACAAACTTCTATGTAAACTTCCCATTTCTTCTTTATTTCAAATTCTAAGCTTTTTCCACAGTTTTTTTTTACCTTAGTTTAGATAAGACAGGGTGGAAACCAGGCTGCATTGTTTTTACATTTTCTTGTTTTTATTGGCAGATGTCTATTGTATATTGACTTTAGCTCATCTACAAAATGGACCCAAGTGATATACATATCAGGAATTAATTTTGGTTTATTCCATTCTATAACCTTCAGATCCTAATAAATTCACTCAGAATCTAAATTTTTAAGGTCCTGTAACTGACAAGTTTAGGAGAATAAGTGGATTTCTCCTTTCCCCTGATGCAGTACATTAGATCATGATCACTGAGATGAGCAGACAGAATTCCTATATCCGTATAGTTATGTATATGGTTTGTGAGGATTAAGTAGTGCAGATGTATTAGTAGGCTTCCCAATATTTATATGTCTATACTCTGTAACAAGCTGCTTTAACCCCAGTTGAAATGCAACATTTTGTAAATTCCAAGATTTATCAGTGGTCTGCCAATCCATGTTGAAGTTTCCTAGCAGAAGCAAACCATGTGTTTGTGAAAACTGCTTGGGTTTAGAAAGTTGAGTTATATTTAAAGGGGACAATCTTGGGGGTCTATAGCACCCAAGAAATGGAACAGATTTGCAAATATTTTATTTAATTCCACAGCTAAGTATTCACAGCATCCAGGGCTTATTTCCAAATTTATTCTATTAACAGTAAGTTTGTCTGCATAATAAATTATTAATCCCACCTTTTATCTCAGTTAGCCCTTAAACAAGTGTATCCTTGAATCCCCAAGTTAGAATCATCTGGTTTGATATTTTTTTTTAATTTATTTTATTGAAAAGTTTCACCAGGAAGGCACACTGAACAATGAAGTTGCTCTTCTCCTGGTGAATCCTGGGGGGAGATGGTAAGGGAGTGCAAAGAATCAAACATACAATTTCCAACAACAGAGTGCAACATGAACATTTCTGGTACAAAAGTAGGTGCATAATAGCAGAACAATTGTATGGATTAGAATACAAGTGCTTGTAGCTTCAGAAGTGAAATTTGCAGGTACAGCAGTAATTTGTTTGTTACAAATTTGAGAAATTTAAGACAGTTACAGGAGTTGAGTGCAGGATGGCAGTAAACCATAATATTGATAGGTACCTACTATCATGAAAAAGTAGTGAGGTAATGACTATGAGGAGGTGCAGTTAGAAGAGAAGTAATTTTGCAGGGCTAAGCTACTGTAAGGTAGTGGTGGGATGAGGAGTGTCTGACTTGTTGGGGTAGGGCGTTCCAGAGTTTGGAGAAACAGTGTGAGAAAGCAGACTGCCAGGCTGTGGTAGAGTGATTAGGGATCACCAATTTACAGGAGTCATTAGAACTGAGAGCATGGGACAGGGTCAGAAGGATTATGAGGGAGGCTGAGCGGTACAAAGGGAGAGAGAGACAAACCAATATTTGAAGATGAATTTAGCAGTGTGATAGTGATATCTATCCATAAATGAAGGGAAAGCAAGAGAGTGGTACAGCTTGCAGTGGTACATGCAAATGGGGGCGTCCAGGGAAAAGCGGCCAAAGGAGTTGAAAAAGGTGTACAATCTGGATAAGGAAGATGCGGGAGTGGTACTGTAGATTACATCACAGTAGTCAAAGATACGTAGAATCATCTTCTGGACAAGTTCATGCCGTACAGATAGAGGTCTGCTTCTATGATTCCTGAATAGGGCATCTAGTTTGGGGCACAATTTTTTCAGCATGACCAGAGAAGTTGAGGTGGTGGTCAAGCCAAACCCCAAGATACCTGAAGGAGGAGGTTCCCACCAGTGTAGTCCCATAAAGGGTGTGGAAAGTGGTCAGGGAGGGAAGCCTAGAGAGTCTCTGCCTTGTGCCAGTGGTCATGGAGACTGTGTTCTTAGCGTTGAGGAAGAGCTGAATTGAGCTAAGCCAGTTCTGAACTTTATCAGAGTTGCTGCATGAGAGGAACACTGTCCAGAGGTGAACAGGACAGTATTGTCTGCGTACATGTGCATGAAGGATGATGTACAGACTGATGGGAGGGGATACCAAGTCAGCAATTTTAACTGATTGAGTCCAACCAGTAAGGTAGGTTTTGAACCAGTTAGAGGCAGAGGCAGATGGAGCCACTGATGAAAGGTTGTTTAATAGATGGGCATGGGAGATCATGTCAAAAGCCTTGGCTAGATCGATGAAAATGGCTGAAGTGATTAGACCTCTGTCCATCTCTGAGAGGATGGAATCAGTGAGCCTAAGTAGGAAGGTGATGGCAACATGGAACCCAGATTGAATCCTGAACCCAGATTGGAAAGGAGTGTAAAAGCAGGAATCAGTAAAATAGGAATTGAGTTGGGTAACAACCAAGGGCTCCTGTAGCTTAGCAAGGTAGGGTAAGAGACATATAGGGCAATGGTTGATGGGTGAGGATGGGTTACCACCCTTAGGTAGGGGAAGGACAATGGCATTTTCCCAGGAACTAGGTACTGAAGCAGAAGTGAAGGAGAGGTTTAGGATCTAGGACAGTAGATATGAGATGGCTGGTGCAGATAAATACAGGAGTTTGGGGTCTAGTCCAGCTGGAGAGCTGCCTTTATTGGGGTTAAGAGTAAGAAGGGCATCATGTGTGTCAGCAGAGGAGACCTTGGAGAAGGAGAAGTGCACAAAGTGTGGGCATCCAGTTTGGGGAAGCATAGTGGAGGAGCAGATGGGCTAGTACGGTGGAAGGGAAGACAGGAGGGCAGAGGCACAGGAGGTGAAGTAGGAGTTAAATTAATTTGCAACAGTACAGTGATCGGATATGAGAGAGTTGTTTACTTTGAGGATGGGGGTGGGAGGTTTTGTAGGAGGGGAGAATAGAGCATGAACAACCTTCCAGAATTTAGACGGGTTATTTATGTTGGTTTGGAAGGTATTCTGGAAGTATTCAGCCTTGGACAATTGAATAGCTTTAGTGTAAGAGTTTCTGAGGGAACGGTAAAACTGAAAGTCTCTTTGCAGCTTGGAGACTTTGTGTGTGTCTTCCATGTTTTTTTTCATGTGCTCTTTGACAGGCCAACAGTTCCAGGGTGACCCAGGGGAGATGGTTACCCTGGACCTGGAGCACCTAATGGGAGCATAATAGTTCCATAAGTTGAGGACTTTGTCCTTAAAGTAATTTAGTTTCATCAACAGAGTTAGTTAAGGAGACAGGAAACCGGTCTGTGTATCCCAGGTCAAGGAGGAGGGGCATTAAATCAAGGGATTTGTATGAACGGGTTAATAATATCTTGTGTGGGACCTTGGGTCGGTGAATTTTCCGAACCAGGTAGATCATGTGGTGATCACTTAAAGCATCAGGAAGTAGGCTGGATTTGATGACCCTGTGTGGGTCCAGTCAATCAGAGAGTGATTGTTTGTCTTAGTGTTTAAATGGGTTGGCTCTTTGATTAGTTATATTAGGTTGTGAGCTGCAATATCATTTTGAACTTTGCTTAGGAAGCCCATCAGTCAGTTTAAGTTGAAATCGCCCATAATATACAGCTCACCAGCAGAAGAGTAGGAGGCAATGTTAGTTATGAGGTCTATAACAGTGGAGGGAGGGAAGTCTGGGTAACAGTAAACTCCAGCAATGAAGATTGAAATTGAGAAAGGGAGGGATAAGCTTAGGAGTAGTGCATCGTAGGCTGAGGGAAGAGAAGTAGATATGATGATAGTGTATTGTATGGCAGAGAAGTACATAGCTACCCCACCTCCCCTAGCTACACGATCTTGTCAGGAGATAGTGCAACCAGGGATAGGCATTGCGTTGTTAGACATTTTGTTATTTAGCCAGGATTCTGTGAGGATGAGAATGTTGGGGTAAATTGATATAGTGAGTGGTTGAAGTAAGTCAACTTTTGGTAATAGGCTATGTACATTAAGAAGCAGGAGTCTGAGACCATGGGGAAGGATAGTAAAGTTATAGGGGGAAGGGCCAGGGTTTGTACTTGTGGCAACAGTGGGACTAGGGGATAGCAGCCCAGGGTTGGGGTTGATATCACCCATGGATAGCAGAAGGAGCATGATGATGAGATAGTGCAGTTTGGAGCTCTTATACCAAGACTGGACAGATAGTGACCGTGGAGTAGATAGGGAGGATAACGGGGGGAAGGTACAGGTTTAACTGTGATAGTAGTGACAGGAGCTTGCCAATGTTAAGAAAGATGTACTAGGAATGATTTCAAAGTGGGACCATATGTGGAAACAGGGAGAAGGGGTAATAGCGTATGAGGATACTGGGACCTGGGGGATAGGTGTATAGAAAGTAGGTGGTCCAGCATAAGTAGCAAATAGAGGGATTGTAAGATTTCTATGGGAGAGAATAGAAAGAAATAAAATGAGAAGACAAGGTGCCAAGTATTACTAGCCTAGTCAAAAAATCATGGTTGTGGAGTGAATGGTAGGGATAATTGGGTAGGGATCATGATTTAGAGATAATTAAAATAAACAAATATGGGGTAAAAAATTACATAGCCAAGGGTAGAGATTCGAGGAGCAGAGGGATTTGCGTTTCAGTAGATAGAGGTAGACTGAGATTCGAAAGATTAATTTGGAGATAGTAAGGAGGACAGCAGAAAAGCTGAATTAATAGGGCTTTAAATAGTATGATGAATGAATGTGTGGGAAGTCCTGATTATTTGTAGTCAGTCACCAGACTAATGTCCCTAGTGGTAGCTTGTATAAGGAGCAAACGGGAAAGTGAGGACTTTGTAAATTTCATGATGCATCATGAATGAATGAATGAATGAACGAATGAATGAATGAATGAATATTTATAAACTTGCCTTTCTAAAACCAAGGTGCTGTGCATAAACCAAAATAACAAATACCAATTTAAAAAAAAGAAACATACATAATAATCAAAATATTAAAATCCATAAAGCTAAAATACTGTAAATATCAAATTTCAATCAGATCTGAGCATAACAGACTAAATATTCGATTCAAACTAATCAGGATATGCTAGATTGAATAAATGTGTTTTTAATGCTGTCTTAAAACTCTGGACGGTCAGGCAATGCCTTACCCAGTGAGGTAGAGAATTCCACATGGTCAGGGCTGCAAAAGCAAAAGATCGAGCCCCTGATGTCTTTAAATGGACCCTGCGAACCTCTAGCAATCCCTCATTGGTGGATCAAAGAGGATGGAGTGGGTGGTAAGGAAAAGGAGATCTTGCCAGTAACGGGGTCCCTGGTCATGTAGGGCTTTGTAGGTCAGTAACCCAACCTTGAAGGTGATTCACCACTGTATTGGCAGCCAGTGCAGTGCACGGAGCACAGGTGTTATATAACTGGTCCTAGAGGTACCAGTTAATAACCTGGCTGCCACATTCTGCACTAGCTGCAAGCAAAAGATATCAATCCCCAGTAGCCCTAGATAGAAGGCATTGTTGTAGTCAATGTGGGAAGTTATGAAGACATGGACCAATGTTGGAAGATCATCAGGAGGAATCAGATGCTTCACCCAGGCGATATTCCTCAGATGGTAAAAAGAGGATCTGATGATGGCTGATACCTGAGATTTAAGGGTCAAGCCATCATCAAAAATAACACCCAGGTTCTGCACCCGATCTGAGATAGTGAGCTGAACACCCCCAAGTCAAAGCCCAGATGGTTATCCTGTCGACAAACCCACCTCCTGAAGATCTGGGTCCACAACCAACACTTCAGTCTTAGCTGGGTTCAACCATAGCTAGCTGGCACTCATCCAGTCTTGGATCTCAGATAGATACTTGTTAAATACCGAGAGATTCACATCCTGTCCAGGCACAAAGGACATGTACAGCTGAGTATCATCTGCATAGCAGTGAAAACTCAGACCGTACTGCCTAATGATCTCTCCCAATGGCAGCATATACACTGCAAACAACATGGGTGACATAATGGAGCCTTGCGGTACCCTGCAGGTTAGGGGGGGAGAGAGAGGGGATAAATATTGAATTCCAGACACCACTCTCTGAGTCCTACCCTTGAGGAAAGATCAAAACAATCTGAGGACTGTTCAAGATAGTCCACAGATAAACCACAGGCACTCCAGCAACACACCATGGTCTACAGTGTCAAATGCTGCAGAGATCAAGGTGGACCAAGATGGAACCAGTCCTTCGATCTCTCACTATTAGAAGGTTATTTAGCACCCAAACAAAAGTTATCTTGGTGCTGTTCCTCTTCTTAAATCCCGACTGGAGAGAATCATAGATATTGTGGCTGGAGAGATGATCACCCAGCTGCACCGCAGCCACCTTCTCAATAACCTTACCCAAAAAGGGTAAGTTAAAGATTAGTCTATAACTAGCCAGACAGTCTGGGTCAAGGGAGGTTTTTTAAGGAGGGATTGAGCAACAGCCTCCTTCAGGGGATCCAGAAAGACACCCTTCTCCAATGACCTCTGGACTATCTCGGCTAAGACCGAGCCGATTACATCTACACACCTTACAAGAAGGCACGTAGGGCCTGGGTCCAGACTATAGTTGGTTGGCTGCAAAGTCTGGACGACCCTCACAATATCCATGATTTCTGGCTGACTGAAGTCAGATCAGGCAAACTGGGCATCTGCCACCTCCTGCTGACCTCCACAATCCCCACTAGAGTGGGCCAGACAGATCCCAGACCTGATGATGGCAACCTTATCTGCGAAGAACTGAGCAAACTCACCACACTTATCTAGTGACAAATCTCTACCAGACTGAAGACAGATTGGATTGCACAATCTGTCATTGGTCCGGAAGATCTGAACTGGTTGGTTCGGTGCAGCAGCAATCTCCCTGGACAGGAACTCTGCCTTCTTACAGGTGATTGCCAATTGATAGACCGAATAATGGTCCATCATTTTAAGCCTGTCAACCTCCAGGCTAGATTTCTTAGCCCCTCTCTCGCCTTCAACCCACCCTCTTCATCTCCTTCAAGGTTCCATCAAACCATGGAGACCTTGGGCAAAGAGTGAGTGGGTGAACACAAACAGGAGCTATGGAATCCAGGGCCTCTGTCACCACCTTACTATAGGCAAGTACTAGATTCCTAAGATCCAAGCATTCACTTGGTATACTCGATAGGTCCAACACTGCCATCAGGCCATCTGGGGTCATGCCTGTCAAAGGGCAGTACCGGACCATCTCCATAGGGGCAGGCCTATTGGGGGAAGCCACGAAACTGAACCCCACGGTGTGATAGTCAGACCATCTGACTGGCTCCACTACCAAGTCAGATAGCTCCATCCCCAGAAGGAACATCAAGTCCAATGAATGACCATAAATGTGGGTCACTGAGGTAACAACCTGTGTAAGGCCCAATGAACTCATAAGTTGGAGGAAGTCCTGACCAAACTAAGAGTTCATCGTTGACCCAGGCATTGAAATCCCCCAGAATCAACCATCTGGGGGATCCCAACACCACGTCGAAGATGAGGTTCATGGCTTCCTGCAGGAAAACTTTCCCATCTCCTGGTGGATGGTAGATGACAAGTATCCTGCACCTTACACCCATGTCTATGATACACTCAAAGGAGTTGGTGGTCCCTAATGGAACCTCCATAAGGTCCAGTTACAATGTAAAACAGATGGCTACTCCCCCTGCCCTACGATCCATTCTCAGACAGTGCATCACTGAGTACCCAGCTGGAACTGCTGAAGCCAATACTGGACCAGCATTTTCATCCAGCCAGATCTCGGTGATGCAAGCCAGGTCTGCTGACTCAACAAGATCCGCTATTAAGGCAGTCTTGTTTTTAGTAGTGACTCGCTATAGCTATATAAGAAAACTGCCCAGATAGGGTGGGTGGGAGGGGATGGTTGGGGAGCTGGCACAAAAGCACTTGTGGGAAAGTCCTGGAACAGCCATTTACCTGAAAGCAGTCTGTAAGCTGGGGGGCAGTTTGTTCAGCAGCTGACCTACATCAGGACAAAATTCACCATACCCAAATCAAGGGCAGACAGAGCCTGAGGGGAGAGGACAGAGAGACTGATTAATTTAAGTAGGACTGGGGTGTGCTGAAAATGAAAGGAGAGAGGAAGAGAAGGGGGGTTGCTGAAACAAAAGGATGTGCAGAGTGCAGGAATGGGGGCAGAGAGCAAAGAGTGGAAAAGAAATCAGGAACAGCAGAAATACAAGTTAGAAAGTCGGTTGGTAGGTGCAAGTAAAATTCACTTGTTCAACACTGTTTATAAATTAAAGCAGTTTAAACCTCATTATATTACAACATAGTGGTATATTACAACATAGCACTACAATATAATTTGGAATTTCGCCTGCATAATACGAAATTTCACCAGCAGAAGGTGAAATTTCACCTGTGGAATGTGAAATTTCACCTGCAGAAGGTGAAATTCACCTTTCACCAGGGAAAAAGTTGCCTCTTTAATGAAGAAATTCCATATTTTGCAACCAGCAAAATATTTCATGTAATGGGCGAATTTCGCAAAATATTTTGCATGGTGAAATTGCCGATTTCGCTTGCAAAATATAATTTTGCAACATCTCTAGTAGCGTGGTACAGTACAAACAACAACTAGATCTCCATGGATTAAAACAGAAAATGTTATCTGTCTAGCAGTAAAACAGGTGGAATGTAGTGGAGACATTAAATGCATTTAAGTAGGTAGCATTAGTTAAAAATTACAGTATTAAAGTTTAGTGCTCAAATGGTTTCTTAAGAAAGTCAAGCTCAAAAGGGATTAGAGCTAGCAGCAGAGTGGGAGCCTAAGCAGGGAGCCAGTGAAATCTTTCCACAGAAAAGGCACCAAGTTCAAATTCTGGTCCCAGAGCAGCCGTTTACTGAAAGAAGTCTGTGAGCTGGGTAGGGGGTGGGCAGCTTTTTCAGCAGCCGACCCCCAGCAGGACAAAATTCACTGTGCCCGTGTCAAGAGCAGACAAAGCCTGAAAGCAGTCTGTGAGTAGAGCAGGGGGCGGGTGGCTTGTTCGCAGCCATGTTTCTGTAAATAACATTAAATCTGGTTGTTTACACGAGACAAAATCACAAATTTCATCCATTTTCCCCTTGATACTTTGGGCATTAGCATGCGTGAAGAAGAAGCATCTAGTGCTGTGTGGAATTTTCAAATTCCAGCACAATGGAATTTTGAGGAATGTCATGACATTCTGTGAAAATTCCATGCAATTTTGTCAGAAGTGGAATGGCGGAATATTCTGTGGAAAGGATCAAAGAAGGATTATCCATGGGATAATGTTGTTCCACAGAATATAATTCCATTGATCAACAAAGGTGAAATTCCATAGAATGAATAGCAAAATTCCAGTGGAAATGTTGCTGGTGAGGCTGGCCCATAGGTGCAGTGGTAGCACTACTGCTCATGACACCGGTGACCTGGATTCCTGAATTGGCCTAGGTCATCAGGGGCCGGCTGGGGAGGAGGCTTGAGCATCTCAGGGGATGCTTTCTCCTCCAGGGGAGGGAGGGATGGTGTGCCACTCTGACACAGCCAACTGTGGATGCATGGGTGGAAGTACATGGCATTGTAAAGGAGGGGAGGACACCATTAGGTGTTTGGCTGAGATGTGTATCAGCACGCCATTAGCCTGGACTTATGTCCTCATGCTGGCCCCCTCAGAGGCAAGGAGGAACCAAGAGGTAAATCATTTAAATCTGCAGTATTACGATGGCTGCCATTCACAATGGTCCTGAAAGACAGTAATCCCTCAGTACTGCAGGTGAATTGTGCAAAAAGTATATTGGAAAAAAAAGGAAATGTTGCCAGTGGAATAGTTATTCCATGCTAATTCCATGGGTGGAATTCTGCATTCTGCACAGCAGTAGAAACCTCGATTAAATTTGGAATTTCCATCTTGTTTAAAAGGGGAGGGCCAGAATTGTGGTTGATATCCCCACATGCTAAAAAGACAATGAAGGCAAACATTTTAAGTAGTGCTTTGGTTGGACTAAACATATTTGCCATATCCAACTTCTTGACTTGAATCTGAAAAAAAAAAAACCTTTTCCATTGTATGCTATCACAGTTTTTTATAATAATATCTGAGGGGCAAAATCACTAACAAAACCCATTGAATCATTCAAACTCATAAAATCTTCTAACTTAAATCCCATGTTACAAAAAAGATCAGGTGCGGTGGTGCCGCTTGAAGAAACATCCCTTACCTTATCCTACCACCTGTAATTCTGGCCATTCCTTCCACCATACTCCACAAAACCTATGGGGCACAGTAGTAAGAGAAGAACGGTAAGTAATGACTTTTATTTTCCTTTTTCAAAAGTCAGAGGGTAAATTAATTAACTACTTTGGGTATCAAACTACTCTGAAAAGAAAAAAAAACTCCGCTAACTGATTCAATTGAGCAAACTTTAAACCTACAAATATAGATTAAATAAAATACAATGCTACTGAGCACAATCCTGGATATAAAACCCACTTAATTTGTCACATAACTTTTTTGTTGATCTATTTTATTGAAAGAAAACAAATTACTAAACATATAGCTTTAAACATACTAGTACAGATTCAGTACAGTTACATTACAAACTAATTAGTTCATAGATAGCAGTGCATCATGAAATAGAACTGATCGGCACTGCAGCAGCATATCCATCACTGATACATGTGTCAGCACATATCAAACAACGCACTTTAATCAGGTAAGCATTTCCTAAGTATTTTCTCATCTGTATAGTCAGTAACCATGAACAAAGTTCAGCACAATTGCATCTATTCCTCTTAGGAGTGGTGCACTGAAATCTTGGTAAACCTCCATTGGATATTCACTGATGGGGAAGAAGGAGCCCTTCTCTATGGCCTCTAGCTGTGGCTGCCAGGATCCCAGCTAGATGTGTTCTATCTTACAGCAAGATAACATGTCTGCTTCAATGGGCAATGGTGAGAGGAGCAGTGCAAATCCAGTATTTGGCCAGGGTCTTCTGAGCATTAACCAAAGCCAGGTCCCACGGATGTTTCCTTCGCGCCTGGTTGGGATGTCCAAGATCTGCACCCAGTAAAATTTCAAGAGGGGTATCTGGTAATGGGCATTTAAGGACTTTTATCATTATATTGTGCACCTCTTTTAAGAAGGGGATGGCCCTATCTCGTGTTAGTGGCATTTGGATAAAGGTGCCTTTGGATACCTGACACTTGGGGCACAAGGGAAAATTCTCACTAAGTAGGCATATTAACAACTCACTATAGTGAACACCCAGCTATAGTGAACAGCTCAGCTGGCTCCAGAAGTGTTCACTATAGAGAGGGAGCACTGTATTAAAATGATACATTCAAACAGGTGTGATATAAGTGCTAAACAAAAAAATTTAACTGTGCTTGTTTCAGGCAGTTACTATAAGAGGCTAGCCCCTTAAATTAGTGACTCAATATGAGCACATGTCATAATGACTTATGTATAATAGCGAATGTCAAGTCAGCAAATGTCAGTTCAGGGAGGGTGATTAGTGGTATGATATCATTTAAGCTCTATTTGTGATTTGTGTGGTTTCAAAGATGGTTATTTATATATAAGGGGGGTTTGGGAGGGGCGAAGCCTCCCAATGGGGGATGCGCAAGACATAGCCCCCCACATAAAATATAGAGTAGATCTGGGATTGTTTTCCTTATGTTTGTTTCATAGTTCAGTTGCTGTTTTGACAGCTCTATGATGCTGGTTCGACAACAGTTTTGTCGACCAGCATCTCATTGACAGGAATTGTGTCAACAGCAAGTTGCGGTTGACATAATTCTAGCATGTCTCCTGGTCCGTTTTTTCAGTCAGGGGCAGTCGGAGTTGATTCAGAGAGGGGGTGTAGGACCAGGAGACAGTGTGCCCCATGTGTCAGACACACCAGCACAGTGACCCGTTGGCAACCTGTCGATTTTGTCGACGGGTTGGTAGGTCGCTGTGTTGGTGTCGCTGTCGAGGAAGGCATAACGTTTTGACAATTGCTGTTATTGGTATTCACTGCATTTGTTCCTGCTGATATGTCCTCACTCATATTGTTGGTGCTGTTTTTGTTTTGCCCTTTTGACATGGAACCCTATAAGAGCACTTCAGGAAATGTAATACAGTGGTTTTCCATGTCTAAGAGGAGATCTCTATCCCAAGGTCACAGCTTCATACAGTCCTTATATCTGCTATAGGATCCTCCATGCCCTTATGGTTAAGTTTATAAAAAGATGTCAAGGGTCTCGACTTTGGGTGGGGTTTGTACAGGATTGCCTCCACAAGGGAGTGTTCATTAACCTGTATGAGGATCCCCACGCAGGCTTGCCACTGACACAGTTGTAGGTATGCAAAAACATCTCCCACCTGAATGAGCCTGTGGTGCCTCATTTCCTCAGAAAGACATAAGAGCACCCCCTTCAAACAGGTCATGCACCCCTCTTACCCCAGCCTTTTCCATCTTAAAAGGGTCACGTGCAGGAAAATGCTATAACTCAGCTTCCCCTTGAATATCTCACTGAGCAGTGGTGCCCCTGAGATTCCAGGCTTATATTGTATAAACTTATCTATAGCTAGTCAAGCCTCCATCGAAGATTTTGTAAATGGGTTCCCCACTCACATATGTACCAATCAATATGGGACGTAATAGGCTTTCCCTCAGAGGTCTGCTGAGACCTTCCAACTCAAGTGCCACCCATGCTGGCACAGTTATATCACCTGCCTGGGTAAGAAGCCATCAGAAATGCTCAATAGTAAAGCTTGAAGTAGAGAAGGGCAAGACAGTCCTACGTATTTAAGTGGGTTTACCTCTCCATAAAATGTATGCTTAATTTAGTCTAGTTTCTTACAAAATAAGTTTGGTACCTTTATCAGCAGGGTTTGGAACAAATACAGACATTTGGGCAGGGTGCATATTGTAATAATGTTGGCTCTACTTGTAAGCGTTAGAGGGAAGGGGCCCCATTTTTAAATAAGTAAACACTTTATTTATTTGTTTTTGATACCAGGTAAGATACACTAGGCATACATATGCCTATTTGCAGGTACGACCAGGGAGAATTACATATTAACATTAACAAAATTTACAGCAACATCACCAGGGGTTTACAATAGATAGACACCATAAATTAGGCAGTAATGCAACAATAGGCATCGGGAGGTACAAAAGATATAAGGGTACAGTGTGCAGTAACAATCAACATTGATTTGTCAAGTACTCATTCCTAGAGGCACAGAGTGCTGTGCAATAAAATAAACACATTTAAAACAAAAAGAAAATCACACAATAAAATAAGCAATTAAAAATAAATATGTGCAAAAAACAATTTGATAAAAGTTTTAATAAAACATCTGGTGGCATCTACTCAGGAACCTACTGTGTTAAGCAGAAAGCTTCCCTTAACAGGAAGGAATTTAGGCCCCTTAAAGGCCTCCCCTGAAGGGGGCTTCCAAAGAGATCAAGGAAGCCTGTTCCATGGGGCAGGTCCCACAAGCGTGAATGCTTTTTTCAGCCTAACCCTGGTAATGACTATGAGACAACTCTTGGTGGAGTGGAAGGGGTGGGAGGTCTTATAATGAGTAAGGAGATCTTTCAGGTAACTAAGACCCAGTCCATATACAGCCTTGTAGGTCAACAAACTGACCTTGAAGGTGATATGCCATTTCAGCAGCAGTCAATGCAGTTTGCTCAGGTCCAGGGTTATGTGACAAGACCTGGGTAGGTTCATCAACAACTTGGCCACAGCATTATGTACCAAACTGCAGGCATCATAGCACACCTCCACCCACCCTGAAGTATAAAGCATTACAGTAGTAAAGTCTGGACATGGCAAAAGCATGTACCAGTGAGGGCAAGTCTTCTGGGGGGGATCAATGCTTTAGGCCAGGCAATGTTTCTGAGATGGTAAAAAACACTCTGGATTGCAGCTGACAACTGAGCCTCAAATGTCAGCCTGTCATCCAGAGTGACTCCCAAATTCTTCACCTTAGCAGAGACAACCAAACTCAAAGAGCCAAGCACTATGCTCACTGACTCCTCAGCGACCTCTGCACCCTACCAGAAGTGCAAAGTCATGCATGTGAGGAGCAGAAACCCTGGGGTGAGCAATAGAATGGGGGGGGCTGCTGGCAGAAACTAAGGAGGAGAGGGACTTGGAGGTAATAACCACAGATGACTTGAAAGCTGCTAGGCAGATGGCAAAGTTGCACTATTTGGTTCACCACAACATAACCCAGATAGACCATCTTAGGGCAGCTGGTTCATTCCACTGGGGTGTTAAACAGACAAGGCACACTGATGAGTCCTGGTGGGACGAAACACGTGTCTGTGTCTTCTGTTGGCACCCTTTGCAAACTGTGTGAGAGGCCTTTTGGCACCATGCATTTCTGCTTAAAAGTGAACTAGCATAATATTCTGTGGTGATTTGCATAAGCAGCCAATGATGCTTTGCATTATAGGGGCATGTGTTATTTTGTATTTCTTTGAAACTTGACTTCCTGGCCAGTGCCCTGTGGGGTAACCATTGCCTCAGTGCTTGCGTACAGAGGTTTTTTGTCTTTTAACTTGTTTTTTGTTTTAATTGGGTTCACCACAAGATAACCCAGATAGATCATCTTAGGGTAGCTGGTTCATTCCACTGGGGTGTCAAACAGATGAGGCACACTGATGAGTCCTGGTGGGACCCTTTGCAAACTGTGTGAGAGGCCTTTTGGCACCATGCATTTCTGCTTAAAGTTGTACCAGCGTAATATTCTGTGGTGATTTGCATAGGCAGCCCATGATGCTTTGCATTATGGGGTCATATGTTATTTTCTATTTCTTTGAAACTTGGCTTTCTGGCCAATGCCCTTTGGGGTAACCATTGCTTCAGTGCTTACGCACAGAGGCTTTTTGTCTTTTAACTGTAAGTAACGCTAGTAGAGAATTCTAAAAGTGGTAAACTGGCTATAAGAACCAGTAGACAGAGAAGGTTGAAACAACTTGAAGTATTTCCATGATTTTGAATGATATATGGGTACAGGATAACTGCAAGTGCACTAAAAGCAAGCCAAAAAAGAAATAATAAACAAATGTTATGAGTCTGCATACAGAGAGCAAGCAAGAAACAGTCAAATGTTTTTTAACAGAATGGATGATACAACTAAAACATATAACCTGTAATTGCAGAAAAAAAATAATAACAGAAACAGTGATATCATCTTATCAGGAAGACTAATGTAGTCGACAATAACTTAAGTAAAATCAAGCACCCATTAAAGATTTTACAGACTTTTGAAGTTAAAAATGTTGAACACTTTCAAAATGTTATATAGTACTCTTATGTGATGTTTAGCAATGTTTAGATAGGCCCATAAATACTGACAATTTAAATGAGACTGAATCAATGTTATGAATTTGCAATAACAACACTGTAAATACTTAATATATGTTCAGTAAGGTGTGTTAAAGTAACAGTACACTGTGACCAGATTAAATTGAACAAGCCCCCTTTGGTGATTTACTAAATTAATATGTATATTAAATATTATATTTGTATATTTCATATAGATCCTGGTCCCTGAGGAAGCCTAGTTGGGTGAAACATTGTGTGTACAGGAGATTGTTGTGGTAACGAAAATCTACAATAAACCATCTTTTGATGTAATATACTGGTGTGGCTGGACTTTCATGAACTAACTTAGATTGTGGATTTTTCTGTTTTACTGAACCCCAAAGTCAAACTTTTAATACATCTATCAGATGGGAACCCACCTGGAACTCTTTCTCTCCAAGTCATGAAACAGTTAGGTCCTTGCCTAGCAAAACCATATTTACTGTAGTAGTAGTAGTTTATCAACTTTGCTGTAGGAAAATATATGTTCATCCCATTGCTGTGTTGAGAACCTCACATGACATGGTCATTTGTCCGTAAGCCGCCCCCCTCCCCCTTGCTGTTGCCTGCACACCAAATGGAGCCAGTGAGTTTAAATCCATGCGGAAAAGGATGGGGGGGTTGGGTTCGAGTACATCACCACATCAAGAGCCATAAATGGTTGTAAATTCAAATGGAACATGCCAGTGGGTCCCTAGACTGTTGAAACATGAATGCATACAGGTTCATTTACATCAGTTTAGAAGTGTTTTAAAGTACATCAGGTGGGTACCCCTTGAGGACCTTAGCTAGGCCATTTGCTCTCCCCCCTTCCCCACTCTGCTCCAGTCCCCAGCTTAGCTGCACCACATCCCCAGTCAATATGTTCTGGTCTATGGAGAATACTCATGTGCACCACATGGTGATTTTTGAAAATTAAATGCAGGTGATTTATCTTTGATGCCTTCAGGTAATCCTATTATGCACAGGTTTGAGTGCCTTGCTCAAATTTCCTGGTCATCAGTGTGGTCCAGTAGCCCCTCTATCTGTCTCTTGAGGCAATCTCTCCCTGGTTAGGTCCATAACTGTGTCCTCGAGTTCACTCACTCACCACTCTACTTTCTCCAGGTGACTAGTGTGTGAGGGGGGTTGTTTCAGTCAAGCCTGAGACAATGTCTTGTAGATGCAGGATCTTAGCTGTGACATTTTTGACACCCTCCTTTGCTTCATTTTGAAGACTGGTGATTATGGAGGGCAAAGAGGCAAGCACTCATTCAGTGTCCTCATCCCACTGTTTCGCACTCACCGTAGTCATGCTTTGATATCTAGTACAGCTCTCTGGAACCACAGGAGTTGGCACTTTGCTGGTTAAATTTGCTGGCAAAAATGGTAGCTGGCTTTGCAGTTTTTGTTGTCTCTGGCTGGCCATGTCTGCACATGATGAGATAGTAGAAGTTTCAAATTTAAGGCTCAGAACATGATTTTAGCTGAACTCCTTAAGGTGCCATGCAGACGCAGGACCAAAACACAGCCACCATGCTGCAAGGTCAGGCCATGCCCCAGTCAAATAAGTATTAAGTTTACATTTAAAGAACAATTCATACATACATACAAGGACCTGGCAGCAGGTACTCTCACACTGTGCCAAGCTAACCTCCAAATTCTGGTTCAGAGTGCTCCCCTCCTACCTCTCATCCTCTCTCTTCACTCCACCTTCCCCCATCTGGTCTCTCAGATCTAATGACACCCGCACCTTGATGGTCCCTCACCGCTCCACCAACATCGATCAGACTGGTTTCGCCCATCGCTTCCCTAAAATCTGGAATTCCCTCCCCCCTGCAATACGACACTCCTCCTCCAACTACTCCCTTACCTCTGCCTTACACAATTACCTCTCCCTCAGCTGTTCCTGCTTTAACCTTACTTAATACCTATCCCCAGTTTCTGCCTTTCTACCCTGACTGCCCCCTGACAGGGTTCTCAACATCCGGAAGGGGGAATCAGGAAATGGCTACCCCTTATCCTCATATTCAGTTCTTGCCTCTCCCCCTCTTTTCCACCTACCCTTCTGGGTCACCTGTGTGCACAACCTACCCCATCCTTTTTACTCCAACAGCACTTGCGTACTACCTCAAGCCTGGTCCTGGTACACCCATGCACTATAAATGGTTCTGTCACATTATTACTGTTTTGTACATTTATATATTCTTTTGTATGATTTTGGACATGTATTGTTTTTTACCCAATGTTCCACTACCGTTTATTGTACAATACCTTGTGTTCCAACTGTTGTATAATCTTACAATGTTGTATTGTTTGTACTGTCCACATACTATTGTAACTGATCATCCTTCACAACCCAATGTAACCCACTCCCCCCAGGTCACACCATGAGATGAGTAACTTGTTGTTCAGTGTGCCCCCTGGTGAAACATTTCAATAAATAAAAGGCAGCAGTTCTTAGCAGCAATGAGGAAACTGTAGCTGCAGTTCAGTAAAGAGCAATGTGGAGTAATCTGTGATCAGATAGCAGTTTGTGGCCAGATTCACCGCAGGCAGATGGTATAGGCAAGCTGATAACTACTTCTATCACAATCACAGATGCAGTTGAATGGGCAGTAATTGGAGGACACCTTAGCCAAAAAGGACAGGAAGCCCAAGTGCCCTTTCTCAGCCCAACTGGCTATGAGGTGAGAGGCACCAAAGTTCAAAGTCAGAAGCTGTCCTGGGATTGGTGGTGGTTGTTGGGGTGGAGGGCCACCCCAAACCATCACATCCTGATTGTCCCACCACTGGAATCTAGACTTTGCCCTGGTTGGTCTTGAATGTCACTGCTCCTAGGAACAAGGTAGCCTGACTGGCTACCAGAAGTGTGCTGCTCACCAACTATGCTAGTCTAGTTCAGCATGCAACCAGGTCACCACCTTTGGATTGGGCCAAACCTGGACCTAGATAGTTGTACCCCTAGCCCCACCCCATTGTTCATGGCCACACACCCTTAGACTCAAGTGCTAGAGACTGGGATAGGACCAGGAGGGACTTTTAATAACTTCATTGTCTGGCTGCTCATTTTGCCTTGCCATATAGCCAGGATGGAGGAGTGGAGGAGACGTGTACATTGCTCCTGATGCTGCTGACTCAGATACACACAGCCCCATGATCAACATCCCACCGCTATCTCCATGCATGTGGTTATGGAGTGAGAGAGCTGAGCTTCAGCAGTGCTGTAATGCTGCTGCTGATCTGATCAGTTGCATGGAGTGTGTGAGTCAATGACCACCGGCCAGCATGGTGCCATTTGAAGTATAAATATTTTTTTATTTTATTTATTTAGTTTTTGTTGACCGGGTAAGTGCACTAGACAAATCCCGCCTCTTTTCAGGCACGAGCTGAGGGAGGGGGATACAGATGAATGCCAACTGAGCTTGAGCCAGATTAAGCTGTTGGTGGTATTTTTTCATGAATGAGGGAAATTTGGCCAGGACACCAAGGAAATTCCCCTACTGGCTGCCTAGTTGCCATCAGCAGGGAACGGTGCTGACGTCACGCTGCAGGATGGCAGCAGTTCAGCAACCTGTGTTGGAGAGGGAGGACGACCTGAGTGAAGTTCCAGCGATAGAGATAGGAGAAAATGTTCAAAGTTTACCTGAGGCACATATGAAGGCTTCCAGCTTGGAAACAGCACTGAAGGAAAAAATGAGTGACCTGGAGGTGGCTGGCGATATTCCAGCGAGCGGGAGTGTGCTGAGAGAAGGTGCAGTAGAAAAAACTGTTTTCCGTTCTTTAGAGGAAAGCCACAAGGCAACAGGAGGTGAGAAAGTCACGGAAAGCGTACAGAAGGAACAAAAAATACCAGATAGCGAGGCAACAGGGACGGATTTGGAAGACGGACCAAGGGTGTCACAAGTAATGCACCGGCGTTTTGGACTGAAAGAAAAGGCCCCACAGGAGTTCTCTATTGACTGGTCGGAAGATGAGGCTTTACAAGGCGCAGGTTGGCGGAAAACAGACGCCGGAAGATGGATTCCTGATCCTGAGTGGATGGACTTTCAATGGACTCGTCGGGGGATAAGCATGCCACCGATTCAACTTTCCTGGGCCCAGGTACTAGTGTTAATTATCCAGAAAGAGCTGTATTCACTGAGGGTGGGGAGAGTGTTTTGGCTTCTTCGAAACCAACCACCTCCTTTAATATTGCAGGGAATGTGAGAGATAATGTTGAAAGGCCTTCACAGGTAGGGGGTGCGGACTCTCAAAATAGGCCCCCAATGTCAGAACTATTTAAAAATAAACTAGAACAGGCTCCGAGATGATATGCAGTCAGAATTAGGTATAAAGGTGGCCTTACTGAACATCCAGATAGGTATTATGTGTTTAAGCAATTATTGAAATTTTCTATGGATTTTCTGCTGCAGATATCTATGCATTGATACATATTTCAGGAGGATTCATTTGATGTCAGTTTTCAGTCCCACACTTTGTTGGACAAATTTTGGGATAAGTATACCCTCTTAAAACCACCCAATATGGACTCCTTTTGTTATAACTTACTAGACCCAAATCCATATGTGACAATCATGTTTAGGAATGAGGGTAAATGTCAGTGATATCTATCACTGGTTGCAATCTAAATGCAATGTTTTAAGTCCACCAGAAGCCTTACTAGACTCAGAAGGCATTTGGACTGAAGTTGGAAGTTTAAAGTGAAACTTTTTGGTCAATTCAGAGATAAAACATCTTCCTAATAGCTTCTTTCTAGGGAAAGATAGGGAGTGTGTTTTTACGGGGAGCCAGGGCCTGCTATAAATGTGGGGCAAGAACTCATTTAAGCAGTGTGTGTGACATGTTGAAATGTCCTTTATGTGGCAGTTTTGGACATTCAGTAGATATGTGCATCAATATTTTTCAGTGCAATCTCTGGACGAAAGGGCCACGCTTTCATCAGTGTCCCTGGGCCCAGAAATTGACTGAAGGGTGGGATCACGCATTTAGTTATTAAGGAAAGCCCAGGCAAAAAGCATGGGCCTGTTGGAAAGAAATGCCTCTGTGATTCCACTTATCTTAGAGATAGAACATGGAGTAAATATAAAACCAGCAGGGCCTGCTGTTAAAGAGCCTCGGACCTCTGTAGATGGCCATATTGTTTCTAAATCTTCTGCCCCTAGTAAACACGTTGACTCTTCCATGCCTCCCCCGTTCAAAATAGTCAAAAGTAGAAGACTGACTAGGGCATCTACTAAGCAAATTACTGTACCCCCCTTGCATACCGGAAATTTCTTTTCCCCCCTTCAAGAGGATCCTAGAGAATCTGACATGGAATCTGATACCTCCCATGTATCAGAGCTAATTACAGAAGATGATGAAATTAAATCAACAGAACTGGCTAAAGAGAAGAAAGGGAAGAAAGGGAAAAAGAGGAAAGTTAGCCAGAAAAATAGTCCCTAATCTTCTCTGACTTATCATGTCCATATTAAAACTAGCCTCATACAATGTTTGCAGTATGAAAGCATTTCAAAGACAGCTACCCATTTTAATGTATCTGGGGACTCTGAATTTGGATATAATTCTTCTGCAAGAGACAAGAAAACTCTTTTTGAAGTCACCCAAATACAAAAAAAATGGATTTGGGGCCCTTCCTTCTGGACATTTGGCTCAGACGTGGCAGATGGGCTGGGGGTGTTATTTAGAGGTACCGTATTTAAAATTTCAAGAGTTATTGACCTAAAACCTGGTCGAGTGCTCATTTTAGATTTCTCTTTTGGAGAATTCTCCTTTTGTCTGGTAAATTCATATGCCCCACAAACAAAGTCATCTCGGATAGAGATTTTGAAGAAATTAAACTATATCTATTAACCAGAAAACACATTATTTGGGGAGATTTTAATTGTTCTCTGATAATCATTTGGATAGACAACGATAAAAAAAATATATATGCGATTCTAACTATCTGTATAAATTAATACAGGATATAGGCCTTAAAGATGTATATAGAAGTTTGCACTCACGGGAGGAGAAATATATTTTAGGCATACTTTTTCAACATGTATAGATATGTTTTTGTTTCCAAGTACCTTTTTCCAAAAGATTGTTTAGTTAGGCATACTGAATTTTCAGATCACAGTATGTTACTAAGTACTTTTCTTTAGGACGATAATTTCCATTTTTCCTCTCTACATAGTAGATGGAGGTTAAATACTTCCTTCCTGCAGGATGAAAATTATTATTCCAAGCTGGAAAGTTTTTCTTGGCTAAATACTCCACTGTGGGTCTTTTTGATAATTATCATGACTGGTGGATACAATTGAAAATGGAGATAAAAACTATATTTGTTTCATGGGGTAAATCAAAAGTTAACTTAGATTACCTCCAATATCTTTTATATAGAAATAAATTAAATAAATTCATGTCCTTGCCATCTAAAGACCGCGCTTTATTCCATTCTCAAATTCTAGACACAAAAAAAATAATGAAAAAATTTCAATATGATAGGGCAAAATCTCTAGAACTAGAATTTAAGTATGGGATAAAACATAGTCCGACGTCTGACCTCTTTCAGGCATGTAAAGTCAGGATTACCAATACAGCAATGACTGGCCTTGTTAACCCTCAGGGGAATTAGTCACTAACGAGACTGGGATTTTATCAATTGTTCAGCAGTATGTGCAGGACTGTTTCTGGTTTCAGATACAACGCCTATGGCGATATTCCATTTAATAAATTCCCTAACACTCCTAAGCTTCCAGAAAACATTTTATAATCATTAGTTCTCCCTATTACTTCCCATGAAGTGGCAGAAGTAATTAAACATTTGAAGCCTGGAACCGCTCCGGGTTTAGAAAGTATTCCAAATGAATTTTACAAAATCTGTTCCAAATATATGGAAATTTTCTTACCGCCAGTTTTCAATTCAGTTTTGAATGCCCCGCCTATTACAACCTGGTCAACTTCACTTATGACGTTTATATATAAAAAAGGTGACAAACAACAAATATCTAACTGGAGACCAATTAGTTTATTAAACACAGATTATAAAATATTAACTAAAATATTACATAACCTGACTAATAAAGGCCAGGAAATTTTAATTCACCCAGCATAAACGTGTTATATACCTGCTAGAACTATACAACATAATTTATACTTGATAAGAGATATTTTTCTATGGTGCCGAATAATTCTTCAGGATCTGACATTATAGTAGCCTTTAGACCAAACCAGAGCTTTTGACACGGTATGCCATTCCTTTTATACTCTACCTTAATACATTATGGTATTCGGAATTATTTGTAAAATGGATAACTAATTTGTATAGTTGAGCAGTGACAATCTGGGCTAGTTAATGGATTAATAGGATCTGAAATTGCAATTAAGAAGGGTAAGACAAGGATGTCCTTTAAGTCCTTTGTTATATACTTTCAGCTTAGATCCAGTTATCAGAATATTATCTCCGACCACCAGATTTTGGGACTTTCTCCTTCCCTGGTTACAGACAGTTAAGATCACAGCTGCATGATGTTACTCTATTATTAGCCAATATTACATTATTACAGAAAGTATTAGATATTTTTTCTTTTTGGGAAATTTTTGGGTGGTTCTTTAAACATCAGTAAAAGTTTTATAATACCCTGCAAAAGATTTCTTCAAAAATCACCTGTATTTAGAATTCCGGTAGCACATCTCCCTCATAAAATATTAGGGATGTGGTTTGGGGTTGAAGATATGGCCCTATATAATTGGGTAAAAAGACTAGAGATTGGTGAGGCAAAGATAAACTTATGGAAAACTTGGACTTTTGGTAAGCTAAAAAGAGTGGCAATTATTAAACAATTTTTATTGCCTCAATTTACATTCCTCAGCCATGTTTTTCCTCCCCCCAGTTTCGGTGGAGACTAGGTTATATAGCATCTTTTTTCAGATGCTTTGGGGGAATAGACTTAACCCCATAAAGAGGAACTTTACGTATCTTCCTAAAAAAGAGGGAGGTCTGGATATGATCAATCCAGTTGTTTTTTTTTCACGCTACTTTTTTTATTTTCATCATTTTCATTTATCTGGTCTCAACCATCATTAACTTGGCATTTTTGGGTTCAGTCGATCTGGCACAAATATTTTTTTAAGTGGTCGTTACTCCCACCTAAAATTGTTGCATCTGATTCTTTACCTAAATATGGCTTGGCTACTCTAAAAAAACTTTATCAATGGAAAATTCCACTACAGAAAATATTGACATTGTCACAGAAATCTTTCTATGCTTACATTGTATACGAGATCCAGAAAGTTACATTGCTTTTCCCCCAGTGTTCCCCTACTAAAATGATTCTACCATTACATAAATTAACAAATTATAGGCTACCAGTAAAAACTTGGGATATAATTTGGATGTCAGCCCATGGCAGATTAGGGGTTAGGGAATAGAAATATAAACCCTGGACGAGATACTGTTTAAGGCCACAATGTGTTAATATAGAAGAAATCAACAGCATTTTTATCGATTGTTTACATAGTCAGGCCTTCTGGTCACAGGCAGCATTATACTGGAAGATGCCTCATCTAAGACTTTTGACTTATAAACTCTTATTTTGGGATATTATACAGGAGTGTGGAAAGTACCATAGGAGTACCTTAAATGCCTTCTTTGCTTTATTATAATATTTTTATGGCAAGTCAGATGCAAATTCGTGTTACAGCAGCAACAAATATCCTTTTCAATAATTATTGAATCAATGCATAATGAATTACTTTCTTTATATATATAAGAGAAAGCGTTTCTCGAATGATAAACTGTTTGCTTTTTGGAAAAATTTTCCTGTACTGTAAAATTCCCTTTTCTTTTTTCTTCATTTTCTTGTAATATCTAATAATGTATGTATTTTGAATGTTTATACTTTGGTTTTATAATTTTTGTTGGTTTGTTTGTGATGTTATGATTTTCTCAATAAAAACTTCCCCTACTCTGCTGCTGCATTGTGGCCAGTAGGGGGACCGGCCGTTGAGATGGCCACTTGGTGCTCGGACTCAGAGCAGGAGGACGTCTTGGAGATAGGGGAGTTGATCTCCCTCCCTATCTCTGTTCCACAGGAGACCATCATTGAAAGGACCAGAGGAATACCGGGAGAAGCTCCGCTATGGCGGGACACAGGAAGAGTCTTGTATGAGGATCGTTCCTTTACCTCAGGTGGCAAAACCGGAATTATGGCAAAGCGGGATTTGGTTCCTTCAGAGGATTTGGCTGCTTCTTTGGGGTTTCCAGTGGCTTGTGTGCAGGCTTCCCACATGGATTGTGCAGATGGGGCTTTGCTTTGCCCGGCTCCCTCAAGTCCTGTCAGTCATGGTGTGACGTGGTCTGACAGGATGCTGCAGTGCATTCTGGAGCCGGGAGAGAATGCGGAAGCAGTCGGGGCACCGGTGCAATGTGTCTCTGGGCTACTGGGAGCAGGGGAGACTGGCAGTGTTTTACTTCTTCATGAGTGCCAGGAGTCTCCCCTTGGCTCTTCCAGACCGGCAGCAGGACCTGGTGCTTTGCCTCCAGGTGTGGAGCACGATGGAAAGGAGATAGATTTCCCCTTCAGGGCTGATATTCACAGGTCTGTTTCTACAGGACAGTCAGGAGAGCTGACAGCACAACACTCAGGTACTGTACATGTCCCGGTTACAGAGAGTGGATTACAGGGACCCCATCAGCAAGTCATGGCAGATCTTGGCATACACAGCCCCCCTGGTCGTGGGTTTGATTCCCACCTATCTGCCTCAGAGTTAACTATTGCTGCAGCTCTTCAGGGCGCAGGGTGGGAGAAGTCCCCATTAGATGATTCCTGGACCTCCCCTGCACGACCCAGCCCCACTCCTGAAGGTGACTTACTGGATATTTCAGACCCTCTAGAGGTCCCCTCGGGCCTAAGTCTTTCTCAGCCCCCATCCTGGCAGGCTGGAAGGGTGCAGGGTTGTGAACAGGGGTCATTAATGCATCAAACTTTGCCTACTTTCATGACAAGGCCTAGTGTTGGGGATGTGCCTAAGGCCCCTATTTTACCCACAGCGGTTTCTCATTTGCCTCTGCCTAGTACATTTCCTATAGGCATGGTGGGGACTGGGGGAAGCCCTCTTCAGGCAGGTGTGCTTTGTATGACCACTAAGCCTCCATCTACGAATGCGTCCATCAGGGGTATGAACTCTGACTTTGCTACTTCAGCGCCTGGACCACCTGTTGGCCCTCAGTGACCTAAAACTTTTGCTGGCCTCTTTCATTTCCCCTGAGCAGGCCAAGTGGCATGATGCTGTCCAGCTTCGATACAGGGGTGGGCTGGATGCTTTTCCAGATCGTCTCTATGTGGGGAAAACATTGATTAAATCCAGTTTGCAATTTGCTCCCTCTGAGATATATGCCTTAATCCATACGTCTGGTGATAATTATTTTGATGTCAGCTTTAAAACTGCCTTAGGGTTAGATACTTTTTGGCATCGTTATCAGGCTGTCCGTCATACTCCATTATGGTCCCCTTTTTTTGCTATTCCCATTATGAAACCAACTATTAAGAATGTTACTGTTTTGTTTAAAAATGAAGGGGTGGCAATAGAGGACATTGTACGGTGGTTATCTACTAAATGCACAGTGTTGGGTTTACCTGATCCCATCATTGACTCTGAGTTTTTTTGGATGGGGGTGGAAGCTTCAGGTAAAATTGCCAATTGTTAATGGGAGTATACAGCACTTACCAAGTTGTTTTTATCTAGGTAGGGATAGGGGTTTTGTATTTTACCCAGGACAACCAAAATCTTGTTTTCGGTGTGGGGCCCATACCCATTTAAGTAGTGCTTAGGACCAACTTAAATGCTCCTCATGTTTGTTCTGGCCATGTGAGTCTGAATTGCCCTCACCCATCTTATTGCAGTTGTGCGAAGCAACCTCACACTCCTTTAAAGATTGTCCATGGGCTTCCCAAAATAATCCAGTGAGGCCTGCTGATTCTCAGAATGAGAGTGTAACTCAGGCCCAAAGATCTGCTCAGGCTAGGCCCCAGTTTTGGCCTTTTGCTTCTGCAGTGATCCCTCCCTCCTCTGTTCCTCCTTCTTCACGGATTGACCCAGGGTTGGAACCACCACCCCTGACAGTACCCACGTCTAGTCCAGACTTAGTGTCTGGGGAATTGGGTTTACTACCTCCTGATACTGCTTCTACCCCAGATGTTGCCTGAGGAGCAGCCCCCAGCCCCTAGCACTTCGGCTCTACCCTGTGTTAAAGACAATATGCCACCCCCTGTTGATACAGATTGGGTCCCAGTGGGGAACAGGAGGCTGACAAGGAGCTCTCTTCTGAAAGGAGTTCCCCTGCCTTCTGTCTCTCCCCCCGCTGATGTGGTAGTAAAAAACAGTTTTGCTGTTTTAACTAAACGTAAGCAGGCAGTGGATACTGAGGAAGATGCGGATGCCTCCTCTGTTGCATCTTCCCAGGTTGAGATGTTGACTGATTCTGAACAGGTTTTCGAGACATCCAGCTTAATAAGAAAAAACGTTGTAAGTTGAAATTCCAGAGTCGAGGTACAAAAAATCTTGATTTCACTTATGTCTGATATGGGGATGTCTTATCTTTTGGTAGCTTAAATGCTAATAGCCTTAAAATGTTAAACGGAGACGGGCTATTTTTTTTTCCTTTTGTCCTTGCCTTTACATATTATTTTTTTACAGGACACTAGGCTCCATTCTTTGAGAGAGATTGGGCAGGCCTCCAGGGATTGGAGGGATGGTCTGTCTTTTTGGCACTTGGTTGAGGATGTGTATTCCGGAGTAGGGATACTGGTGAAGGGGGTGGACATTCATGTTACCAGACTAATTGATTTAATTCAGGGTCGGGTGCTTATTTTAGATGTCATTCTCCTCCAAGAAGAATGGTGGTTTATTAATATTTATAACCCTCAACTTAAAACTCAGCGGATTCAGACTTTAAAAACTATCTAGCCATTTCTCCATTCATCCAAATCGGTTGTTTTTGGAGGGGATTTTAACTGTATTTTGGCCTTGTCTGACAAAACTGGAATTAGCCAAAAATTACATTCAGATTCTAACTTCCTTAACACTTTGTATGCTACTGCTGACTTACGTGATGGGGCTTCTTTTGGTGTAACTCCACTGGAACACACTTTTCACTGGGGCAGATTTACCACACGGATTGATTACTTTTTTCTTTCTCATTGGTTGGCTAATGTCCAGTATTCAGTTCTGCCATGTGATTTTTCAGATCATTGTGTGTTATTGTTGCACATCGGTTGTCCCAGTAACAAACCTGTGTCTCATACATTCTGGAAGATGAATTTATCTGTTTTGGGGGAGGAAGGTGGGTGGCAGGAATTGTATGGGCTTCTCCAAGACAAGGTTTCAGTATCTGAATTATACGATAACTCGACCTTTTGGTGGCAGGATACTAAATCTGTTATTAAACAATTTTGTAAATGATTTTCTAAACAAAAATCCTCGGATCGCTATTTCCAGTATCTTAAGTGCCGGCACCAATTACAAAGATTAATGTCTTAGCAAACTGAATGGGGCCTGGATTATTCGGCACAGATCCGGCAGGTTAAAACTGAGATGCGTTCCTCTCAGTACGAGAGGATGACATCGCTGTTTCTTGAACAAAAGTATGGAAGAAAGGGATCTGCTAAAGTAGTTAATCCCTATGATAGTAGCCACCAACAGGTTGCATCTAAATACATGCCCTCTTTGATCTCCCATTATGGCACCCAGATTACTGATAATCAGAACATTTTGGAGGAGGTTTCATTCCATGCTCGGTCTTTATATGGGCATGCTTACGAGCCAGATGTCTGGGACGGGTTTTTGGGTTCCTTAGACGTTCCTACCTTGTCCCCTGATTGTATTAAGGTTTCTAGTCAGCCCATTACTAATGCTGAAGTGGACTCGGTTATTAGCCATTTGAAAACTACCGTCACCCCTGGTCCTGATGGCATTCCCAATGAATTTTATAAAAAAGCTAAACCTTTATTGTTACCATACTTAACAAAGGTATATAATGTCATCTTACAAGGCCTCTTGCCTATTCCCCTTGCATTTTCTGATAGTTATTTGATTTTTTTATATAAACAGAAAAATGATAAAGACAAGTTGGACAACTGGCGCCCTATTAGTTTGTTAAATTCTTACTGGAAAGATCTTGTGTAAGATTGTCTCCAATAGACTCTCAACAGATTGCTGCCCAGGTAATTTATTCTATGCAGACTTGTGCGATTCCAAGTCATTCTATGCCTCCAATTTGAACATTTCCTATGGAAGTATTTGATGGGATTGCCACACAAGGATATGTTCTTAGTTTAGATCAGACTAAGGCTTTTGACCAGGTTCCACATAGTTATTTATTTGCCATTCTGGCAAAGTATGAGGTACCTGCAGAACTGCTGAGTTGGATTAAGAATTTGTATCAGTCTACCTGCATAACGCCGTTGCTTAACGGATTGCAAGGCCCCCATATCCCTATCAAGAGAGGGGTACACCAGGGATGTCCTTTAAGTCCCCTGTTGTAAGTTTTTTCTATTGATCCTCTGCTCCGGAAATTGAATGGGGAGGGGACCATTAGACATATCTCTGTAAAATCAGATCTCGTATTTCCCAGTGCCCTTGCTTATGCAGATGATATTTGCATTCTAGTAGCAGAACAAGCATCTGGTGAGAGGGCAATTTAGATCTTCCATTCCTTCTCCTTCTCCCTAATTTCTGGATCTGAATTAAATACCCAGAAGAGTGTGGGTTGTGCAGTCCATCTTCCCCCACAGACGATATCTCTGGATATTGGAGGGATTGGTGTTCACCCTAAGAAAATTTGTATTTTGGGGGTTATTTTTGGCCTACCTGATGCGGTGGCATGTAACTGGATTTCATCTATGGAAGTAGCTGAATCCAAAATTGTTCGCTGGAAGCGGTTCCCTATGTCCCACAAGAAATGGATTTTTCTGCTTAAAACTTGCATTTTGCCTATATTTTTATTGATTAGTTATATTTTTCCCCTTCCCTTCCATCTTGAGGCTCGTTTTTATAATTTGTTTCTCCAGTTGCTTTGGAGTAGTAGACTAAACTCTGTGAAGAGATCCATCACTTACTGGCCTATTAAACAGGGTGATCTTCAGATGGTAAACCCGGTGCTGTTTTATTTTTCCATTTTTGTCCCTGCTAATATTTTTCCAAGTATAGTCAACTGGATGGATTGTTGGGCCCTTAGCTTTTCTTCCCGTTCTCAGTATTTTTTGGATAAATGGCAAGCCCCTGTGTGGAAACCATTTACCAGAATTCCAACTGGGATGTCTGGATACCTCATTGAAATCTTTAAAAAAGTTAAATTACGTAAAGTGTCTTATGGTGTAGATTTGCTACAGCATAGAAAGCGCTTATATTCCTCCATTCTGCAAACCATGTTCTTGGTGTCGCCCTGTTTTGATGTACCCTGTGATACTCACTGTTTAACAAAACAATTGTTGGAAAGCAGGATTCCAGAGAAAATGTGGGATACCCTGTGGTTGTGTTGTCACAACAAATTAAATGTTAAGGGAAACCAAGCGCACAAGCAATTATCAGAAAGGTATTGTGTTCGGAACATGTGTATATGTATGCTTGAATCTATGTCACACCTGTTTTTTGATTGTCCATATATTGTTCCACTGTGGACTCAGCTGAGTCAGTCATTGGGTTTACCTATGTTCTCTGCTTTAACGTATTCAGAGTTAGTTTATGGGGAATTTGGACCTGGTTGGAAATTTTTTTCCTGGAACATTGCGGGTTCTGTTTGCAGTCTGCAAATGGTGTATCTGGCACAACCAATGTATGTTTGTGTTGCAACAAAAAATAGTTTCTTTAACTGCTCTAAGGGAGCACATCAGGAAGGAAATTTCTAGTATTTACTGTTCAGAAAAAAAAAACTTTACCTGCACCTTTAGTGGCATTTTGGTGGAGAGCATTACCTTTAATTTTATTTGAAGGGGTTACTTGAATAATGTTTTCTGAGGGGGGTGTGAGTTGTGGGACTTCATTTCCATACTATTTTCTGTTTTTTCTCTGCTTCTGTTTTAACCTGTATAGCAGATATGGCTGTTTTTATTTTCTGCTCACTGCCTGTATGTATTATGAAGTAAGTCTTTCATGATTTGTCTTGAGTTTTTGTTTTCTTATATTGTTTTCCAATAAAAAAAGTCCCCTACTCTTTTCGATAAGTGCCATGGGATCTTTAACATCCACCTGAACTGCCACCAATCCAGGCAGATGGGACCTTGGTTTAATGTCTCATCCGAAAGATGGGTAAATATATGTGTGTGTGTGTGTGTGTGTGTATATGTATGTGTGTGTGTGTGTGTGTGTGTGTGTATGTATGTGTGTGTATATATATATATATATATATATATATAGTCATTGCAAAAAAACTTTGTTAATGCATCAGTTAGGTTTGTTACTAAAGTGAAAAAAGTAGGGAAAAGTCGTTTTAGGGTTTCAAACCCATCACCTCACCCCAACCCTGCAGACACTGACAGGGGCCGGTGGTGTGCCTTGGGTTTATCAACCACAATGCTCACCCCATTCCATAAGTAAATAAGCTGAGATAGGTGCAGTATAGGAGAATGGGGTAAGCATTAGGGCTGATGACCCCAAGGCACACCCCTGACTCCTGTCAGTGTCTGCAGGGTGGGGGTGGGGTGCTAGGGTTGGAAACTCTAACACCACATTTCCCTGCTTTTGTCACTTTAGTAACAACCCTAACTGATGCATTAATGAAGTTTTTGCAATGAATTTCCTTACTTTTTTAGATAGTATAATCAAATCCTTATTTGTCTGTGGGAGGGCCCTGTGCTTCCATTTATATGACAACAGTGACCAAATTGTCTGCATAGCCATCTTATCACCCTACCTCATGTTCCTGGTAAAGAAAATTGTCAAAATCCTACCAAAACATAATTCTGCACATCTGCAATGCCATTTCATGCCACCGGTCCAAAAACAAATTTTGGCCATGATTTGAAAAAATACAGTTGTGACAGCATTTTCACACAAAGGATATCCACATTTGATCAAGCAATGCTCATCACTCCACATTTCATAAGCATGCAAAGAAAATGTCATAAGAATGCAAAAAAAAAAACCCGCTACACTTAGTTCATCCGTGGCGCAGAGGACAAGATCCAGGACTTAAGGGTCCCAGGCTTGAGTCCACCCCTACCCAGTGTTTTTCTCCTCTTATACATAAAGAAACCCTAGATGTGGAGAACAAAGGCAAAGTCAAAATAAGTAGGGTCAGAGGCTGCTGATGTAGGCAAGGAATACAAGCATACTAGGTGGGCCTAGCGGTTCTTATCTGCCATCAACTACTACGTTACTGGGGTACAATCTTTTTTTTTCTTTGATCACGCTTTATCCATTTTTGCATATGGAACATTTTTGCAAATATGACATCCACTTTCAATCCAGCTATGCACATCTATCCACATTTTTCCACATTTCATAAGTGTGCAAAAAAACACGCTGCTGCCACTGCCTCTTCTGTGGTGCAGAGGACAAGGCACAGGATCCCAGGGGACAAAGGTCCCAGGCTTGAAACTGCTCCCCACCCAGTGGTCATCCCCCTTATCTTTTTTCTGATCAGGCTTCATCCATTTTTGCACATGGAACATTTTCTTAAAAAGGACATACACTTTCGCTCAAGATATGCACATCACTCCACATTTCGTAAGTATGTAAAAAAATCACCCTGCTGCCCCTACTTCCTCTGTGGTACAGTGGACAAAGCACAGGAACTCAAGGCCCAAGGGTTCCAGGCTCAAACCTACCCCTTACTCAATGTTTTTCTACCCTTACCTTTTTTTTCTATCAGACTTTATCCATTTTTGCACTTGGAACATTTTCACGTAAAGGACATCCACTTTCAAGCAAGCTATTCACATCATTCCACATTTCATAAGTCTGTAGAACAACACCCTGCTTCCCATACTTTCTCTGTGGTGCAGAGGACAGGGCACAGCTCCCCAAGGGCTAAGGGTCCTAGGCTCGAACCTAGCCTTTACTCAATGTGTTTTCTCCCATTATCTTCTTTTTTTTCAATCAGGCTTTATCCATTTTCACACATGGAACATTTTCACACATAGGGCATTTCACTTTCGATCCAGCTAGGCACATCATTCCAGATTTCATAAATGTCCCAAAAACAAAAAAAAACCTTACTACCTGTACATCCCCAGAGACATAGAACACAAGGCACAGCACCAGATGAGCCAAGGGTCCCAGGCTAAAAACAACTATTCCTTTTTTTTCCTTCTTCTTTTTTTTCTGTCTTTTGGTGCCACTAGACACCACTGAACATATATATATATATAGATATGTATATATCTATACATATATTTATATTTATTTATTATGGTGAATCAGCAACAGTGATCCACAGGTGTGGGGGGGTGGGTGCCACTAGACACTAGGGAAAATTGTGGTTCACAGCTAACACTACAGGCAGCAGCACGACTTCAGCTGTGGCTGCAGAACTAAAGAAATTCTTGCTGTTCTCATACAGATAACATGGAGAAAATATTCCTCCCGCCAACTCAGCACCCAGGATTGGAGTCCAGAAAAGGTATTTCTTGTCATACTTTTAAAATACAAACATCACAATGTAGCTAAACGTCTCCTGTTTACCTAAGTTATGATGTTTTTTTTTTAAATCCTTACATTTTAAATGTTTTCTTTGCCTCTCTAACTAGAAAAACAAAATGGCAGCAGATTTCTTTAACTGAAAAACCAAAATGACGGCAGATCAAAAAAGTATTTCCTATATGCAAAACAGGATGATCTGTTTGCAAAAATGGATTAGCGCCCGCAACACAGGATCCATTTTTGTGCTGGACATTATTGTTTCCATTTGGAAATAATGGGAAATTCAAAATGTAATAACTTTTGAACATATTATATTTTTTTCACCAAACCTTCAAAAGGCATATCTGTGAGGCAATGGCTTTCAACCCTGAAATTTTCAGACCACAACCTGAAACAGTTTATGAGATACAGGTGGACAAAGAAACAGCAAAAAACATGTAAATGTAAGAATATTTGAGACTCTGTATCTCAGAAACCACAGGCAAATCAAACAAAATTCCCCACGTCAACTGACCTACCCCATATAATTATGCATACAACATTTCATGCAAATCTGTCAAATGGTTGCAAAGTTATTAAAGTGCAATATATGCAAAACAGGATGACCTGTTTACAATAATGGATTAGCTGCTCTGAAAATGAATCTATTTTCGTGCTGGGCATCTATTTTTTTCCCATTGAAAATAATGTGAACTTCAAAATGTAATAACATTGGAACAGATTAATATTTTTTCACCAAACCAGGAACAGGCACATCTTTGAGACACAAGCTTTCTACCCTGAAAATTTCAGACCACAGTTTAAAATGGTTTCTGAGATACAGGTGGACAAAGAAACAACAAAAAACATGCACATTTAGGGATTTTTAAAACTCTGTGCCTCAGGAACCAGACAATGGAGTCAAACAAATTTTGCCATGTCAAGAGACCTACCCCAAGAGATTATCCATAAAAAACTTTAAACAAATCCATTGAACCATTGTGAAGTTATTAAGGTGCAAAACTTTTGGTTTAACATAGAAGTGATCCCTCAGCGATTGTGTAGATTATCGGACCAGCGAATGCTGGTCGCTAATTGCATAGCTTCCATTTATGCTGTTTTAGCATGTGCCTCCATTTCATTACTTTATATTAGTTTATTTGAGTTGGGGGCCTCACCTCCACCTCTCCCTTGTGTTTTTTAAAAGAGGGTTGTGGGGAGCAAAGCCCCCCAACTCAAACAAACTTAATAAAAAGTAAGGACAAGGTGATTTGATGAAGGAGCCTGACTTTAGCTGTAACCTCATTCTTTTACATTTTATTAGTTTATTTGAGTTGGGGGGCTTCGACCCCCAGACCCTCTTGTATTTTTTTAAAGTGGGGTGTGGTGGGCAAAGCCCCCCAACTCAAATAAACTAAAAAAAAGTAACTTAAGGAGTGATTTGATGAAATAGACAAGTGTAATGTAGTACTGGACCAGTGTAATGTAACATAATGCATTGCAAACTGCCTTAGTCATTATTCAGTTACGTTACATTACTTACGTTGGTCTGATAATCTACACAATCGCCAGTCACTCAACCCTAACTATACTGGCTCTACTGTGCCTGTATAATATATATATCTATCTACCTATCTCCCTCTCTCTCTCTCTCTCTCTCTCTCTATATATATATATATATTTTTTTTTTGGGGGGGGGTTCCAAGTTCAACAGCATGGTTCCAGTCCACAACTGCCTTCATGACTCAAACTGGGAGTCAGATTTGTGACCACCACCATGTGGATTTGGTTTGGGGACTAAAGACACTAGAAGGAGGACTTACTCACATGCCAACACTGCCACAGAGAAAACTGGAGCAAGAGGTGAGAAAACTGGGGAGCACACCAGAAAACCGTATTGTCTAGCAAAAAACATGTAGTTGGCAACCCTATGGCAAGCAAAGAATGAGGTATGGTTTTTCATGCAAGCAGCAGTCCTAGGATAAGTGGTTGTTGGGGGGCACCCCAGACACTCAAAACCCAATTGTCCCACCACTGGAATCCTGTGTTTTCCCCAGTTGTGCTTGAATGCTGCCACTTCTAAGAACTGGTTAACCCAACTGGCTACCAGAAGTATGCTGCTCACCAACTTTGCTAGTCCATTTCATCCTTTTAGTTAATCAAAAAGGAAACAGATTGGGAAAAAATACGTAGGATGAAGGGGCCCAAATAAACCATGAGGAGCAACAGCTATTTATTTATTGAATTTTGGTAAGTGGGTGAGCCCACTGAGACAAGACAGTCCATTTTTCAGGGGTGACCTGGGAAGTGCCATACATAGACAGTGCAATTCATTGAAAACAATACTTTCACTAGTACACAGAGAACATACAATGCAATAGTAAAAAAAAAAGTTAAGACAGGAGTCAAGCAGACATCAAACAATGACAGTGCAGTCTAAGCTAACAGTACTGATATAAAAATTACATTTAGACCAAATAATTTAGTTATTTTAGGCCAAAACAATACAGTAGTAGTAAGCGATAGACAGGCAACAGAGAGCAACAGCTATGAATGAAATCACAGTTTGTGTCGGAATCGGAGGGTCAAGTGTTCACTAAATATCATACACTAATCACAGTTAACAGATATGATATGCAGGAGAGGTAACTAGGGATTGGTTTGAGTTGGGCATAATACACAAAAGAAGACAACACAATGGCAGGGAGGATTGCCAGACAGCAGGAGTCAGTGAAAGCAGGTACAGTGTGCAGCAGCAAGGTGAAATTGCAGAGACAACTGGAAAAGAGGGAGAGATGAGATGGCCAGTATGGTTGGGGGGGACAAGTTCCAACAGGATGCAGCCTAGAAGGAAAAGACCTCTGGGCCATGGGTAGCTGAGTATTAGGTAATAGGAGAAGGGACAATGAGGCAGATCTTAGAGGGCGCCATGGTTGTTTATGTTGCACTATGGCAGCAAGACAAGGAGGAGTATAGTGGTGAACCAGCTTATGAGTGAAGCTTAGTGTAACATACCTTAGCTTCACTTCATAAGATAGCCACCCAAGGGAAGATAGGACATCGCAGTGGTGATGTCAAGTATTGACACCCAGAGCAAACCTACACACTCTATGATAGAGCTGAGTGAGGTGAGTCAGGATAGTGGAGGAGGTAGAGAGAAGCAGGGGGCAGCATAAGTTAAAGAGCAACTGACAAGTCTGTGTAGAGATGTGCCAGTAGTGCCCTACCCTGCCTACAGTACCTCCCAGTAAAGACAGTACTGCAAATGGAGGTACTGTAAGGCAGTATTTTACAGTGAAGATGTGTCGGAGCACAATGCGTGCCCCCTGCCACAGCCTCAGGTCCCTTTCCCGATCCAGTCCTGAGGATGAAGTCAGGCCGGGATGGGGACCGGGTGAAATTCTATTTTGTTGGCGAAAGTGCTGTAGAATTGGCATTTAGCCAGGGAAAGTGACATTTCACCAGCAAAATTGCTGCAAAATGCCAGTTTTGCAGCACTTTTGCCAGCGAAATGGAATTTCACTAGGTCCATATCCCAACCTGATATCATCCTCGGATTAGATCGGGAAGGCGACCTGAGGCTGCAGCAGGGGGCACGCATTGCACTCCACCACATCTTTACTGCAAAATACTACCTTACAGTACCTCCATTTGCAGCACTCTCTATACCGGGAGGTACGGTAGGCAGGGTAGGGCACTACTGGCATGTCTTTTTAGATGTGTCAGTTGCTCTTTAAGAGAGGGAGGAGGGTGGTGGAAGCTATCTTGCAGCCTCAGGTCAGCATGAGGAAGGGACAGATTCGGTATAGGACACCAAGCTTTTGGTTTAGAGTTTTGGTGAGGGCTGAAACATGAATATCCAGAGAAAGTGATGAATCAAGGGTGACTCCCAAGTATTTAAAGGACTTAACAGTTTCAAGAACAGCTCCAGTTTGGGAGGGGACAACCAGAGGTGGGAGTGAGTGTAAAGTCAGCTTGGAGAACACCACACACTTTGTTTTTTCAGTATTGAGTACAAGTTGCTTTTGCAGAAACCAGTCTTCGAGCATTTGGAAGTCAGAGGTTAACATTGAGTTGATCCACCCTAAGTCGGCCGAGGTTTGGTAGAGGATAGCATCAGATGAACAGAGGTCCTTCTGTAGTTATCCGGGAGGTCACTGATAAAGAGTGAGAATAGTAACAGTCCCAGGATAGATCCCTGGGGGATCCATGGGTAATGTATTGAGGGTCAGATAGACAACCTGCCCACTTCACTCTTTGGGTGCAGCCTTGACGGTAGCAATTGATCCAAGTAAGAGCACCATTATCAAGGCCTAGAAGACACAGGTGCTGTAGCAGAAGATCATGACTGACCAGGTCGAAGGCCTTGGTCAGATCCACAAAGATTGCTACAGTGGATTTTCCATGGTCCATTCCTTGGACTATGTCTCAGGTGACTTTTATCAGGGCAGTGAGGGTGCTGTAATTTTTCCTGAACCCATGCTGGTAGGTTGAGAGCAGTTGGTGGATGTCCACATAATCCTACAAGTGGTCATAAAGTATCCACTCATGGATTTTGGCTAAGGGACACAATATCAAGATAGCACAATAATTTTCAGCAGTAGAAGTGGAGCCTCCCTTATGCACTGGTACAATCACCACTACCTTCCATTTCTCGGGGATGATACCAGAAAGGAATGAGCGATTAAATAGGTCACTAATGGGAGGAGCAAGACCTTCAGCCCCCAGCTTGAGGAGTTTTGGCTCAAGAGTATCACGTCCTGGTGAGCTGTCTGCTTTCAGGTTTTTAAGTAGCTGACACACCTCAGTAAGAGTAGCCAGTTTCAGATGAAAGGAAGGGCGGTCCAAGATATCAATGGGTGAGAGGGGGTCCGGATGGGGACGTGAAGGGCTAGTAAATAGTGAGGCATATTTTTGCAGATCAGTAAAAAATTTATTAAAGCCATCCGCTATAGAAGAGAGATTAGTGAGCACCATGCTCTGGGCCTCAGTGGAACTGGGGGTTTCTGAGGTCTGGCCCTTTATGAGGGAATTAACTATCTCTAGCTATCTCACTTAACAACAGGGATTCAATCTAAACAGGTACTAATTACTGCCCTAGGGTAAGAACATTCAAGTTCATTTTCAGAGAGAGCAGCAGATCTTTATGTTTCCAGCAGCAGACAGTTCTGTGTATTCTGAAGTAGTGGCTATTGGTGCTGGTGCAGTTGATGTTTTCTGTAATCCATTGTGCTGAATTATAGCTGTTCTTAGTTTAGCTTGGAATGGCTTCCAAAAAACAGATTTAAAATGAAAAGTCTGATAACTGGTGATGATGTTTTGCAGGAATTCTGTCCAGGCAGCACAGATGAAGTCTGCAAAAATGGTGCAGGTTGTCCAAGAAGAAAACATGAAAATCCAAAAAGCTAATAAACTATATAGACACAAACATACAAATACCCTCCACCCTGACACCCAGTGACTTTGATTATGCTTACAGTATAACATGACATATTTCTTCAGTAGAACAAATGCTGTTATATCAAAGATTTGTACCTTACCCAAGCTTGTACCAGAATTTCTGTATTTGTTGATTATTAACTTGTACAATCCCTGTCAGGGTTCATAGACAATATTATTTGGTTCCCTGTCATAACAGCAAAAATAAAACAGCACCAAACACATAAGCTAACACACAATAGCAATGACAACTACAGCCCACACCAATTATAACAAACATAAAAACAACAACTTTTGGAGAAAAGAAAAAAAAAACAGACTGAAGAACTCTACAAACAATCAAACACCACTGTTATCCACCCCCTAATTCCAGACAACCCATACCTGAGACAACTAAACCAACTACAGACAACTACACACACCTGTCCACACCTGCAAAGTAAATTAAAATCAACACAGCACACACACACATATTCTCTCACCTACACATAACACCTACTCCATTAACACACTCAACAGACACAGCGATTACTTCGCTGGTAATGGCAACCACTACTCTCGATATAGCAATTAGTTTGTTGCATATGGCGACTGCTAGTCTCAAACCCACAGCACCGAACTCACCACGCACACTTGTCCTACCTACCTAACACCACACTCTACCCAATACGCCATGACAGCATCATGCTCCGAACACAGCCAACACAGCATGGCAAACCCACAAGCAAGCCAGCAAAACACAGATTAGCCAACAATATATGTAAAACATATTTTATGCCGAAGGCTATCCCCCCACTCCCCCATCATGAGACTTCACCCCCTGAACACCTATAAGTATATATACAGCGTAACCTTGATTATCCGAACCTCCTGGGGGACATCAGATATGTTCATATAATCGAGAGGTTCGGATAATCAAAGTTACAATACTTTTCAGCACTAATGCTGACTGTGTACCAAATAAATGCAGAGCTGTGTTTCTTTAAATACTTTAAGTCCTTTCATGCTTTATTTTAAACAAGCATACTGTATAGGAAATTATTTAAAATGTTGCAAATTGGTACAGTAAACAATAATTAAAGTACAGTACAGAATTCAGTTTATTAAAAAAAGTAAGTTATAGATTTCTGTTTTGATCGCGCACTGCGCTTTGTAAATGCTTTAAGTCTTAGCTGCTGGAGCAGCATTGCATGTAAGTAGTCAACACCTACGTGGTTCTCAAGCCACAGAATGCAGGTCTCAAAAGCTGCCACTGCTTCTCCTGCAGTTGGCAGTGGTGCTGTGGCATTGCAATCTTCATCGCTTTCTCCCTGTATACTTCAATCAACTGTGATCTCTTCTGTAGCTATAGCTACGATGTCCGCATCTGTTAGGTCCCCCAAGCCCTCATTATTCTCATGGGTATGCATCCAGTCATCGAGTTCTTCTTGCCCAAGGTCAAGGGTTGCAGCCAGTTCTTGGAGCTGATTGATGGTCTCTGTTTCCTGCTCTGCTGAAGCAGTGTCAGTGTCAGTGGAGGGAGATAGGATCTGTGACCGATGCCAGCATTTTTCAACTGTGTCACTTCTGACAGCAGCCCAGGACTCCCCAGCAGGTAGCATGCATCTTTAACATTCAGTTTTTTTATGATTTCAGTAAGGGCATTTTCCTGATTTTCATCTGCGAGGATTTGGCTCAGCAATTTACCCCTGTAGATGTGCCTTAGCATGGCTAAGACCCCTTGGTCCATTGGTTGTAACTTTGCGGTAATGTTCGGTGGTAGAAAAACACACCGCACTGAGTTGTCATTCGTTTTTAAACAGTCTGCACTGGGATGGGCACCAGCATTGTCTAGAAGTAAGATTGCTCAAGGGGGAAGACCTAAGGCACGCAGGTGAATTTTCACTGAAGGTACAAAGTCTTGGAAAAAACATTCTTTAAAGATACCGGCTGACATCCAAGCGTTACTTTGTGCACGGTATAACACAGGTAAATTGTCTAAGTTGCAGTGCTTAAAGCATCCAGCACGCAAAGATTTTCCAATCACCAGCTGTTTCAGCTTATGTGATCCTGTAGCATTTGTACAACCCAGAATTGTCAGCCATTCTTTGTTTTTTTTTTGTAACCTGGGGCAAACTTTTCTGAGGCACTAGCAAGGGGTTTTTTTCGGGCAGCATTTTCCAAAAAATGCCAGTCTCATCTGTGTTGTAAATTGCCTCAGGTGAAAGACCTTCCTGTAACATAATAGTGCACAGTCTGTCTCTGAAAGGGGCTATTGATGAGTCGGCATTTGATATAAGCTCTCCTGACACATTAAATTGCCATATGCCATGCCTTGCCTTGAATCTCTGAAGCCAGCCCTCGCTGGCAGTAAACATATCATCAAGCCCATTTATGTCTGTGTGAAATTGAAGGGCCTTCTGTTTTATTATGGGGCCAGAGATAAGCATAGCCCTTACCCAATTCTGTACGAACCACAGATACAAGGCATGGTCAAGTTCCTCGTCTCTGCATTTTTTCATTGTTTTTCATTGATCCATGGCTTCACACTGCTCCATGGCTACAGCATACTGTCTTAGCTTCTCTTTGGCCTTACTGGTGTTGGACACTGTTGATTTGCCCACACTGAACCTCCCCGCTACCTTGATGCCTTTCTGCCCTCATTCGAGACACTCCAAAATTTTAATCTTCTGCCCGATATCAAGCACACATCTCTTGCGTTTGCCACCTGCCTCTGGCATTTGCTCAGAAACATATGCTGACTTTCGCATTCTAACCTGGCTAAGCTGCCTCAAGTGTTTAAGTGCTAATCATTTGATTGCTTATAAATGACTGGTCATTAAATGGAATATCATTGTGAACACATGGTAAATAGGGAAAAAAGAAGCAAAACTTGGGGGGATAAGAAGTTAATTCGGTTAAACCGGAGATCCGGATAACTGAGGTCCAGATAATCGAGGTTACACTGTATATCTAACTTCAGGACCACACTGAACACCACTATATATGTAATACTACCCCCAGCACAAGTTGTCCTCACTGCACACAGTTGCTGACATTATAGTGCTGTTATGCAGTGGTCGCTATTGAGACAGGCACTCAATTTGAGTCGCTCACATTGAGTCACTCAAATTGAGTTGTCCATTTCACAGGATATCATATTATTCCACATTAATAGTTCTTGGCATGTATCTACTCTAATTGTTAACGATTTTGTACTTGTACTGTCCAACACTTTCTGCCATCTAAATGGCTGTGGTCATGCATGAAAACAGCTCCCTGTACCAGTGCACCCACCTGGTTTACAAATGAATGAATCAATCATTGGTATTGTTCCCTGTCTGCTTTGGGCCACACTCTCCCCCCTCCCCCCACGTATGCTCAGGAGTGTCCAAGGCTCTGTCCTGGGCCTGATCCTCTTCTCTTTTTTTCCTAAATGACCTCAAATGTTCCTCTGTGGCCATTTGATGATACAGTGCTGTTCATTTCTGGTATCTCTGCCCCTGATCTCGCTGCCTGGCTCCAAATGGATTTTTTCAGCATCTGGCATAAGTTCCTGGCAAATCACATGGCTCTCAATGCCAGGAAAACAGTATCTATGATCTTTGGCACCAGGCAGAGGTTATCCCAACTCTCACTCCTCCCCTTCTTCCGCACCTTTGATGGCAGGGTAATTGAGGATGTCTCTTCCTTTAAATACCTTGAGGTATGGCTGTACCATCACATAAATTTTTCCTTACATGTTGATACCATCCACTAAAAGCTCCACTCCAGTCTCGGTGCTCTGTACAGGAATAAAGTGTGTATTCCACTTCCAGCTCATAGAGAAATCATCTTGAAGATGATCCTTCCTATCTTTAATTACAGTGACAACATATATTCACAATGCTACCTGTCTGCCTCCTAGTCCACCCTAGACATACTAGCCTCCCCCCTTCACTCTTTCTGCCACTTAGCCCTGGACTGTCCCTTTCATACCCACCATTTTTCCCCTCTACTCATCCCTCTCCTTCCCCTCCCTTGATGCCAGGCACCTCTCACATTGTGCATCCTTTATCTTCAAATTCAGGTTTGACTTGCTTCCCCCTATCTTTCCTCTCTCCTTTCATACCCCGTCCCCTCCTCAGGGCTGCATTAACTTACATGGCACCCATAGGCTGGAAACTTTATGTGCTCCCCCATCCCAGTGGTATAAATAAATGATGAGAGAGAAAAAAAAAGACTTGCAGATATTACAAGTATCTGTATCTGAGAAGCCAACGGAAATGCCTCACGGATGATATTACAAATCAGCAGATAAAAATCTTCACTAACCCTTAGATGTTCTGGAAATCTTTAAATCAGGTGATAAGACACAAAGACCTACTATTCACAGGCTGATACAACACAGCATGGAGCTGACTCTTTGTTTATAGAGATAACTCTCCTATATCAAAAGTTTACTGACCTCCACAGCTACAAAGCTCTGTTAAAAGCCCAATCTTAGGCCAACTTGATGGCCCAGGGGTAGCACACTGCACTGTCATGCAGGTGAACCAGGCCAGGAAGCACACTTGGGTGCAGAATTGGGAGGTAGGCCAGGCTGCTGCTAAGAGGCAGCTCTCCTTGACTGGGGAAGGCTGGTGGTGGGTTCTTAAACTCAGGGACCACTGTGGTTGGGCCAGAGAGCTTGCTTCTTTGGCAGGGGAGCATCATGCATGCACGGGACCAATAATGGCACTGCCCATGCCTGGGGAGGAGGGAAGATAGCGGACAAAAACTGGGGAGAAGATACCCAGCTACTGTCTCCATGACAGCTCTGCTTGAACACAGTGGGCACAATTCTCAAATGTGCTGCATTAGGCACAAGCTGCGGCAAAGAGCAGCCTGCACTGAAGCCCCATATGCCAGGGACCCTGCACCGGATTCAGGTGCAGGAGGGGTCCTGGCGTGTAAGTCCTCACACTCACACCATTCCGTCCCTTGCAGTGAACACCTGGTGCATGGGAGGTGTCCGTTGCAAGCCCAGTGTGGCAAGGGAAATGGTGCCTACTGTACATATGTGCACAGTAACTGCCACCAGTCTCAGACACAGTGCCCATTTGTACAGTATGGTGCCGATGCAGACCACAGTCGGTGGCTGGCCGGGCACCAAGGGGTGGGTTCCACTAGACCACCAGGTAGTGGCCACTGCAGTGATCAGGCACATGCCCATGCCACATACAGTGGCCGGGCAGCATCGGGGATGGGGTGGTGGCATAGGAAATGGGTGACAGGACCTGGCAGGGTGGGGCACCATCAACAAACTGGGGGAAAACCGTAGTATACAGTGGCACATAGGCTGACTGCCCCAGTGGAACATATTCTAAGTCCCACTACGCCAACCCCGGCTGGTCTAAGGGTACTTAGAATATCTCCCACTGGGTGCTGTCTGTTAGTAGTAAGCTGCAGCTTACGTCAGTGCAGTCCACCTAGTGCTGTGTCACAGCACTGTGCAGGGTGCAGGGCTGGCGCAGGACCCTGTTTGGGGCAGGCGGCCTGCGGTTGACGCAGGCCACCTTCGTGAATTGTGTGGAGGCAGCTCTGGACGCAAGGTGCACTTTGCACCATCTCTGTTTGGTACAAGCATCTTGCATCAGATGCAGGGCTTTGAGAATTGGGATCAGTATATCTTTGGATGGTGGTATAGCAGGGACAAAATCCAGATAAGAAAAAAAAACCTTATGTAATGGAACCCGTGCAAAGTCTCACAACCCACACTGCCTACTCTTGTTATAGTATTAAGGGAGTAAACCAGATTCTACTACAAACACAAGGGATTCCCGAAACTGCCTGCTTTAAGATCTGACTTGTCGGATGGGACGAACTATTTTAGGAAACAGAGTTATGGCAAATTCTTTTCCCTATGCTCTTTATTCCGGTTTCTATAGTGGGTTAACTCGGCAACTCCACTTGCCTGGGACTTGCCTGAAACCAGACTTGCACCTCTGAGCTCCGTATGCACATGCACCTAACTGAGCAAATCCTTTTCCAATAGTTGTTGGTCTTACTATTGAAGGATAAGGGGAAAAAAAAGCAAAGCCAAATCCAGTATTGCTAGTAGTAGTAGGGGGATGATGAGAACAAATATTTCACCCTACCCCCACACAGACACACACACACACACGCACACACACACACACACACACAAACACACTCGATGATCATCATCATTTTTCAGTAAAATTAGCATGGTTATTTTTTTAACCTTTATTCAGAGCAAGATTCATGTGGGAAGTAGGAGTTACTTAGTGGGTCAAAATGTCAATTCAAATTCAGAGATTTTTTTCACTTACCTCAGGGAAAATCCAAATCAAAACTCTTCACTGTGCCCTCTGCTGTTGCTCATTGCTCCCAAAAAGTAGAAACACTGCAGTCGGCCATCGTGGTGCCAAGACAAGAGACAAAAGTTATGGTTTTCCAAGTAGTCCCAACAGTGTTGATGTGCTGCCAGCTGCCCACAACCCATCCAAACTGAATTTGCTGAGTCAATGTCCTGTCCAAAGAAAAGCCACCTGCCTGAAATAAGGCCTTTTTATACCGTGCACACCCCACCCAGTATTCTCTGGCTGCTCAAACCAGTTTGGCGCCAGTGGAGTTTGAACTCCAAATTCACCACTGATTGGGGAGAATGCCAAGTTCAGCATCACCACGTCACATCAATGAATGACAGAAAGTGACCGAGAGACAGGGACATTCATCGCTGTGGGGGGGGGGCACAAGAAAGATGACTCTGAGCAAGCATTTTTTCTGCAAAGATGGGGGAGATAGGAGGGAGGGGAGCCAAATGTCAAATGATCTGATGGCACGGGGCACAGTGGGATGGACAGACAGTTGTTTTTTGCCAGAGGCAGTCTCCACTCCACCACCACCACTTAATTATCATCAAACATCATGCTAGATTAACCTGCTCAGCAGACTCAGGCAGTGCCAACGCAGCAGCAGAGACAATAAACAAGCAGCAGCCAAAATATATATATATATATATATATATATATATATATATATATATATATATACACTGTGTATATATATATGTATATATATATATATATATATATAATATAAAATAGTGGCACAGTAGTGCCACTATAGTTGGTTGAGTACCCCATTTAAGGTTAACTCTCAAATTTTGCAACTTAGTAACTTTGCCACCATATGATGGATTTGCCTGCAATTTAGAGTGCATGGTCTGATACCATAGATCTCTGAATTTGGCAAGTTGCGTTATGGTTGGATGTATGGTTGCGAAGCTACGGGCATCAAAAAACACAAAAAAATTGACTTTTTGCACATTTCTTTACTCGTGCCTACAGCCCACATGGATTGCGTGATCAGTCCGAAAACTTCAGAGAACAGGCAGCTGGAGTCCCCAATGTGCTTTTTAAAGATTTTGTGAAAATAAATTGAATGGTTCAAAAGTTATTAAAAAAAAACTCTATCCCATTATAGTCTATGGGAAAAGTTAACAATTGTGACACTTTCGCAAATGACCATTTTTACTGTCGCAAATGAACATTTTACTTTCATGAGTCAGCTATTATTTTTTCAGTTACAGCTCAGAAAAAATGCCTGTCATTTATTGGGACCCTCTAGAAACACAGTTCTTGTTGTGTTCACCTAGTCGAGTCCTGAGGATGCTAGCCTTATCTTTTTTGGGGGGGTTAAACCCCCCAGAAATAAGTTTTTAAAATTTTTGTGAAAAGTACTTTCACAAAATACTGTTGCAAATGCAACACTTTCGTGATTTGTTTTGTGAAAGTGCCGTGATTTGCGAAAGCAATTTGCTAAAGTATGGCCAAAACAACAGGAAATGTTTGCCACCCTGCTGCAAAACAACAGTTTATCTTTTGGGCTGAAATTTGCAGGGATGAAAGCCAATATCCCACAGATGTGCTTTTTGGTGGTTTGGTGGCAAAATATTACAGGGGTGCAAAGTTACGGCACTCCAAAGTTGATGATTTTTCCCACAGGATAACATTATGGCATCTGCCGTGCCTTTCAGGTCCCTTATCTCGAAAACGGTTCGAGATACTGAATTTTTCTTGCAAAAAAATTCTTAGTCCCCCACTGGGGCGCTAAGTGCAAAACTAGCCTGGAAAGTCATAAATAATATGAAATTTTAATTTTTTTCCACGTTGTATGGTTCCTGAAATACTGCATAAGCAACTTAGTATTCTAAGTGCTCATTTTCCAGTCCAAGGGCCATTATTATGCCCACATTCTTTGTATTCACTGTGCTTCTGAATGAACCTTTTTTGGACACAAAGCGTGTGCATTTGCGTTACTGTTACCATTAGCATTTACGTTTCCACTTGCGTTTCTGTTACCATTCGCGTTAGCGTTTCCATCTGCATCACCATTTGCATTACCATTTGCGTCTGTGTTACTGTTACCAATCACATTTGCGTTACCATTTGCGTTTGTTTTTCCGTTACTGTTACCGTTAGCATTTGCATTTGCGCTTGCATTTCCGTTACTCTTTGAGTTACCATTTCCTTTTGCATCACCATTGGCATTACCATTACCGTTTGTGTTTGCACTTCTGTTTGCATTACCATTACTATTTGTGTTTTCGTTACCATTTGTGTTTGTGTTTATATTTGTGTTTGGGTTCCCATTACTGTTTGCGTTACCCTTTCCATTTGCGTTTGTGCTTGCATTTGCATTACTGTTACCGTTTGAGTTTTTGTTACCATTTGTGTTTGCATTTACATTACCGTAACCATTAGCATTTGCATTTGTGCTTGTGTTTCCATTACCATATGTGTTACTGTTTCCTTTTGCGTCACCGTTTGCGTTACTGTTACCGTTTGCGTTTGTGTTTGCGTTTGCACTTCAGGTATAATACAGTATTTCCAAACTTGTTCCATGAGGATAGTTCACCTAAAGGTGAACCAAGCTGCCAGTAGCAAAAACTGTGTACCTCGCTTTGTTTTCGACATATGGGTGGCGAAAGGCGTCATGGGTGCCGCAATGTTAGCCATGTGACATTGGTCAATTTTGGAACACTGTAACTTTGTGATCCTTAATTATTTTAGCTCCAAAGCAGCAAAAGGCACATCTGTGGGACCAGGGCTTGCCACCATGCAAATTTAAGCCCAAAGGACCCAACTGTTTGCTTGCAGGAGGATAGCAAAGATGTGCAGTTATTAGGAGCATACTTTCACAAAATGCTTTTGCAAAGACGAAAGTGTCGCAAATAGAAGACACGACACTTTCACATTTGTGAACGCATGTAAAATACTTTTGCAAAATACTTTCGTAAGCATGAAAGTGTCACAAATGCACAGCACGACACTATCGCATTTGCAAAAATATTGTCATGGAATGTCCAAAATCCTGTTTTGGGGCTTGTAAACCCCAAAATAGCATATGTGTAGTCTGTGTTATGTGTTGGTGGCAGCATGGGGCCCAAGATGTCCAGTTTTCCACAGTGATATGTGTTTTGCAGAGCATGGAACATCCAGGATCAGAGTTAGCTGTGGAAACCCCATGCCACACCTCAATATCTGTTGGTGTGTGGAAGATGGGATCATGGGAGTGTAGTTTCATAGTTTAGATAGCTGTATGTTATTTCTTTTACCTGCTGCTGGTTGTGTGTGATCGGTTGTGTTGCTTTGGTCCTTCCCCTACTTGCATGTATATGTGTGTGTGTGTGTGTGTGTGTGTGTGTTTGTGTGTGTGTGTGTGGTGAGGGTTGGGGAGGAATGCACACTCAGGGTTTTGAACTCTAATACCGAATTTCCCTGCTTTTGTCACTGTGGAACAGCACTAATTGATGCATTAATGGAGTTTTTTGGCATGAATATATATATAATACATATATACTTGTGTATATATATATATATATATATATACACACACACACACACACACACACATATATACAGTATATATATATATATATATATATATATATATATAGTATATATCCACAGTATATGTGAGTATATATATATCTTAATTAGTGCCTCTAATTCCCAGGTGACCCTAACCATCTGGTGCCCCTAAGCTGCAGCCTACTTTGCCTATGCATAAAATCTGCCCTGCCCCTCCTACTTCCTTACTAACCCTGACTTTCACTCTCTTTTTCTCCCTCCCATGAAATCCACAGCACAGAGAGCTGCTTTCTCATTTCATTCCCCAACATCTTGACCTCTCTTCCTCCTGGTATCAGCTCTGACTCGGCCCTCTATTCCCTTTGATTCCTCCTCCCTGACTCAACACACTCCTGCAATTTCTCTTGATTCTGTGGCCACCCTGCAACTACTTGCCCATGACCTCTAATTAGCTTCTGTATGTAAACTGACTTGTGTGGATTCTATGAGTCAAGGAATCAGTTTCATTTGCCCTTGGACCAGCTGCTAATTGTCAATAAATGTACTTACGTTGCCTAGCACAGATTCTGTTAATATGGCCCACTGGGCATGGTGCCAGTGCTTACTCTGTTTTGTTTTTTAATTGTACTTAGCTTTGCTTAACTATTACTCTGTTTATTGTAATTGCAATAGTTCTGCACAACTCTTTCTCTGTATATTGTAAGTGCACTACCTTTGCACAGCTCTTACCATATATAGTGCAAATGTACTTAATTTGCACAGCTCTTACTCTGTATATTGAAACTGTACTACCTTTCCACAACTCTTACTCTGCATATTAAAATTGTACTACATTTGCACACATCTAATGCTGAACATTGTGGCTGTATTACTTTTGCACAACTGTATTTGCCATTATATTATATTTCTTGCACTTTAGTGTACTGTATACTCCTCGGCCCCTTCTCCCAAGACACATCTGGAAACAAACTGCTACCAGCTCAACATCTCTTTCTTGGTACAACGCTTGAAATAAATGAGTGAAAGCATGAATGAATGAATGACTCAATCAACTGATCAATCAATAAATAAATAAACTGGTAGATATACAGTAGAACTGGATAAAACCTGTTTTTACCTAGTATAGCCATGTACAACTTTGTAGAACCTTTCAAGGTTCTACTCAAAAAGTTAACAAGATAGAATATTTAGAGGTTTGCACAGTAATTATAAATTGATTAAATGTTGTTTCTGCATAGCCTCATCCTTCCCACACCACACACACACACACACACACACACACACACACACACACACATACACACACACCCCTCTAAAAACTTATAGCTAGAATTTCTAGAGTTCTTTTGCTCTTTTGCTTACCATAAACAATCTCCCACCTTTACTTACTTGTTTACCAGAAAAATCTCTGCTACTTACTCTGTTATAGACAAAATTGCTGTACTGGCTCAATATGAGGCCTCCTATTTTGAGTGTATATGTGGATAAGGGAGTGAACATTCTGACAGCAAAAGAGTATGCATTCTTGCATTCAATGGTAAACATTCCATGTGGGGGGAGGGAATAGCATAAACATTCTATACACTGTATTCTGTAGAATTTGGAGTATTTTTGAGCCCCAGAATTGCACCCTCTGGGGCCCTCCAGAGAACAGAGGCACTTGTGTGACCTGTGAGCACAACATGGGCGGTAGCCCAGGAAAAATGGCAAAGCAAAGCTTTGCCTGTTCATTTATTCTGCAGCCATTGTTCCCTCAGTTAGCACTTGTAGGAACAAACTCTGGCCAGAGTCGATATGGCTGTGGAGAGCTTTTGGGATGATTTCACCCATTATTTCTAATGAATAATCTGCTGCAAGGCAGTTTCAATGTGATCTTCCTTTTACACATTTTTACAGTGTGTTTGCCTAGAATATGCCTGCTGATTGCTATATATTTAGCCTGGATAATTCACAGAAGAAATTGCATCTTATTTTCAGTGGGGCTCTACATCTACACAATATTATGCTGCATTGCGTAAAATCAGAAAACACTGAAAACAATATTTTACATCTGGACTAAGCTACCCTGAATAAATACATTATAAAATAGTAAAATTATGACCCCACTGAAAACAAGATGTTACATCTAATCTGGGCCATCCTGAGTAAATACAGTGCAAAAAATATGTAACTGAAGATCCCAATGACAAGGATATGTAGCATCTCCTCAGTGCTATACAAAATATAGAATAAGAAATATTTAAACTGAACTTCACTGTGTTCACTGACATAAACAAACAGTTTATTTAGTGTTTTATAACATATTAGATTGCAGTATTTATTTCTAATGTTGTGGCCATGAGGATGGTGTGTACAGTATGTGTGTGTGTGTGCGTTTGCTGTAGCTCAATATATTTTTCCCCAGAAGCATAGTAAAAGATGTCTGCTGATTGCTATATATTTATTCTGGGTAGTTCTGGGTAGTTCGCAGAAGACCTGGCATATGGCAGAGACAGGTCTTATCAGATAGCATCTTAAGATGTTAAAAAAACAGTGTAAATCTTTTTTAGATTTGCTGGGAAAGGATGACATTTATGAGTTAGGAATCTTACTTGAAAGACAGTACATGCCCAACTGAAGCTAGCTAGTGCAAGAAAATGTTTGAATGCTAAGTATTTAAATGTGCAAGTTGTTGCATTTTGAAGGGGGTAAACAAATCTACAGTTTAATAGGCAACCAATATTTAACAAGCTGTTTCAGTTTCCTAATGGCCATCTGATAAGCAACTTGGAGTTATGTCTCCAACATTCTAAACAGAAAGAAGGGAGTATTTTATTTCAGTTGGCATAGTGATTTGTAGGTGTGGAAGGATACATTGAAAACTCCAAAAATGTGTTCCATGATCATCCATTTTTCTAGCTACAGACAGCAAGATAGCTGTAGGCTCCACCCACAGCCATAAAAAAGGACTCAATGGCTTCCCACTGGAGATCCTGTTCCTGTAGTTTCTCAGCATGTAAGAGAGGCATTGTGATGGCTCACCACCCTTTCTTAAAGGCCTTTGAAAAAGGGTGGTGAGCCATCCAAAACATATCAGGCATGTTTTTATGTAATAAAATTCTCTACATTTTGAACTAGACCTGTGTCTTTGTATTATTGATGTTGTGGTGAGTGCTTGACTGTTTCAGTTGTCTATTTTCATTTACTTTGTAGCACTACTGTTCCATGTGCAGCCCCGAGTCTGTCTGTTGTACATTTCTAATCCTAATGGACAGAAATGGGTGGTAGCAGTGAGTGAGTGGTAGCACTAATTTCCAGTGTGACTGTTAAAAGACTTTGTTGTATTTTCCTTTTATTATATCAGCACCCATTGATGCAAGTAGAAAGAAGCCCCACATCACTCATGAGGAGCAGTCAAAGTCCTCTAGCAGCATAAGGCTAGCCTCACAGGTGTAATCCAGACCTAGGCTCCATTAGGGAACATGTGCTGTGTCTTCCCATCACACAGTCTCAGGAATGCACGGCATGGGCATGGCTAGGTGGGGTCATGGATGCGGGGGTCACCCAGGGGCAGAGGTCACAGTATGGGTCAGGGGTCACCCGCCTCCACGCAGTGCGCACATGTGTGATTGCAGGCCTGGTGCACCATGCGTCATGGCCCTCATCACACAGTCAGTGCACAGTGCATGATTGACAACATGATACCATTCAGCACATGCGCACTTTGGGCCTATACATAACACATGCATGCACATTACTCCGCGACTTGCTCCGGAGCAATCTCATTGCTCATGGAGCAAAATCGCGATATTTAGATGCCGCATTCAAATGAGTTCATCAGCCAATGCATGGCACACTGGGGGAATTAGCATGTCATTACCACTGTGCAAAATTTCATTTGCATGCGATGCACTATATAAGCACCACCGAACAGCACAGACCATGGACCAGTATTGCATCCTTTCTGGGTAAGTTGCGCATGCTGCTGCAGCTCACTGGGAGCAGCCAGCACTGCAAGGGGGACAGAACAGAGTGATGCTGCCACTGACATACTATGTTGTCCTTGTCCACAGGAAGTGACATGTCAGAATGTGAGAAGGGTGCTGAGCGTGGGCCTGCTCGCAAGCGCAGGCCCAACTTCACAAAGGTGGAGACAGAGGCTCTGTTCAAAGCCTAGCTTGACAGGAAGCCACTGTTGAGTGGTGCCACAGGCACACCACAGGCCAGGGCTGGGATCTGGGTGGAGATGGCTGCATGTGTCAATCAGCAGGGCAGCCACCAGTGCTCTGCGCAGGAGTGCAGGAATAAGGTGGGCATGGACAAGAGGCACATCAAGGAGCAGGTGGTGGCCATCCATGCCTCCCAGAATGCCACTGGAGGGGGGCTTGTAGCTGTGCCACTGCTCATGGCACAGGAAGAGTTGGTGGCAGCCACCATCCACTGCAGCAAGGTGGAGGGTGTGCCTGGCAGTGGATTCCAGATGGGTGGCAGCCCATCACTGCAGGCCCCACTGTGCAGCATCCAACAGAGAGGGGGGCTGTGCAGTGTGGCCAGTCACCACATGGGGATTGGCATCAGGACTAGGAGCTCCAGGACACTGACCCGCTAGCTGAGCTCACCTGTTAGCTGTGGGAGTCCGTTCAGCAACAGGTGCTGCTCAACACTGGGGTGTGTGCACTGCACATGGAGGTGCACCAGTTAGCCAAGCAGCAGGAGAGGGGCACTGCGCAGATCCTGGTGGGGATGCAGCACATGCAGGAGGCCACGACTGCATCCCTGGATCGCATTGACACTGCGATCTCGGATGGCTTTGCGCTGCTGGCTGCCACTGTGTGGCCAGGCACAGATGACCCCCCCACAGTGCTCTGTCCACCCCGTGTACCCGGTATCGGGTGACCCCGAACAGTTGATGCTGGGCTCAGATTTCGGCATTCCAGGCACACCCAGGGCTGGGCTATTTGGGTGCCTCAACAGCCCTGCATGGACATGATCATGGTCCTGCGGCTCCACCCCTGTGGGGCTGTTGCACACCCCCATGGCTGATGCACAGCCTGTGGCTGCTGATTGGTGCAGGCACAGCCACCCCCATGGCCTTGGTGGCCATGGTTCTGCGCAGTGGTCCTGATGTGCAGCCCACCTCACCTGCATTCTTCAGCTGCTGCCCAGTGTGCACATGGGTGGTGTGTGTGTGTCTACCACAGGTGTGGTGCCTGTGTGTCATGCCACACGCTGCCTGTGTGCATGCCGCCTAGTGACTGGGCCATGTGGCATGGGCGTGATGACAGCAGTCCTGCACCGGTTGTGCCTGTGCACCCGGTGCGATGTATCTGATCCATGCCATATACCTATGCCTGTGTGTGTGTGTGTGTGTGTGTGTGTGTGTGTATGTGTGTGGGGGGCTGTGAGGGGTGCTGTGTGTAGTTGTGTGTGGGTGTGTGGGTGTGTGCCCCTGTCACCCGTACCCCTGCTACCCACCTCAGTATGTGCATTCCTAGTGCCATGCACACCCCTTCATGTGTGCTGTACCTGTGTGTGTGGTCTCTGCATGTGTTTTGCACTACCTACCTACCTGTGTGCACCATAGTGCTCCTGTGCTATGGTGTCCCTGTGCTGTCTTGCCTGTTGGATCAGCCAGGGATCCGTCCACCCAGGGGGTGTCTGTTCACCTCCCTCCAGCCCATTGCCTCCATCATCCCACTACTGTCACCCTCATCAGCCTCGACAGCTATCCCACGGTCAATGGCGATGTTGTGCAGTATGCAACAGGCCAGTAATAGGCCACAGGCTTTTGAGGGGCTGTACTGTAGGGCACTGCCTGACCTGTCCAGGGAATGGAACCATGCTTTCAGCATGCCAAAGACTCACTTGTTGATGTTGCACATGCTGGCGTGTGCCTTATTGTAGCGTTCCTCTGTTGGGAACAATGGGCGCCAGTACGGGGGTGAGCAACCAGGGCTGCAGTGGATCAGCGCTGTCCTCTGTGTGTATAATAATATGGTTAGCCCTCTGCTATGCTAGGCTGCACTGCTTGCCTGTCCCTGGTGCCCATGCCAGCATGCACACCCTGCCCTCCCCATCCCATGGTATACTCTGCCCATCTCCCCTTGCCCGTGCCATACTCCCCCACTAGGTGGCCTGTGGGGATATCCCCACATTCAAACCTGTGACACAGTGCAGAGCTGTGCCAGATGAATGCATCATGTGCACTCCTAGGGTGTGTGGCACAGACATTGGCTATGCACCCCTTGGCATCGCACACCACCTGGCAGTTGAAACTCGATCTCCCCTTCCTATTGATGTATGCCACACCCTCAGGGCCAGGTGGCATGTGGATGCCCATGTGGGTGCAGTCAATGGCCCCAATCATGCCAGGCATATGTGCTACCCTGTAGAAGTCTTGCATGGTTGCTGAATACTCTGTCTGTGTGCTGTGGAAACAGAGGTATTCTGACATACATGGCAGCAGAGCATTGAGGAACTGTGTGAGGAGGCGGGACATGGCCAACTGGGTTATGCCTGTGGTGTCCCCTGTTGGTCTCTGGAAGGTGCCCGTGGTGAGCAGCCACATGATGGCTGTCACCTTCATCTCCACGGACATGGTGTGGCTCCGTCTGGTGGGTGCCTGCATCTCCTCACTGCACAGCTCACAGAGCTGCCTCAGAATGGCCCTGTTCAGGTGGTACTGTCCCATGATCTCCATGTCACTGTACTGCTCAAAGGTGATGCGGATGTGGTACCACCTGTGTCAGGCATACTGCCAATGGGCCTTTCCATGGCCATGTAGCTGTTCCTGCTGCCCCCTCACACCTCTCATTATTGCCTCCATCATGAAGGGTACACTATCCATGACCCTTGCTGTCCTATATCCCCCTGGGTGATTGGGTGCTGCAGGCTGTGTGCCACCCTAGTGCACTGTCTGGCAGTGTGTCTACCTGTTTATCACACTCTCTCTGCCCCTGTCTCCCTCTCCACTGCCACCTCTGTCCCTCTCCCTCTGTATCTGCCTTGGTCTGTCTGTCTGTCTTTCTTTCTTTCTTTCTTTCTTTCTTTCTTTCTTTCTCTCTCTCTGTCTGTCACTCCCTCTCACCTAGCGCAAGTGCTTTCTGTGTGCTTGCACCCTGTATTTATAGGAACAAGTCTGCTAGGCGTATCTCCGATTTGCTCCATGCTTGCACCATGGTTTCACAGTTAAATATCACACTGTGCTGGATATTCATGGGCACACCCCCTGCACTTGAGCCTGCATTCAATATAGTTGCACATTGAAGCAATGAGATTTGCATTGCACACTGGCTCCCACTGAATATCACTCCTTGGCACAAGTCCGCACCTGCACCGGTGCAACTCAGTTGTGCCATGCGCAACTGCTTTGAATATCTGGGCCCCCAAGTACTGAATTACAAATTGTATCAGGTTAAAAACATTTGGTGCATATTGACAAGCTACACACTGAACGGATGCCTTAAGATGAGCAAGGAGGGTATTCCAAAAACATGGGGTGGCTATAGCAAATGCATGGTCATCTGACAGATTTAAGTGTGAATGTGGAATCACTAACTGTGCTGTTTCTGTACAACATGGTGGGGGTGGGGGGGGCAAGGTAGTGAGTAAGTACCAGGTCAGGAGATCTTTCTGGTAAACTGGACCCATATCATGTAGGGCTTTAAAGATTAGCAACTTAATTTTCATATGCCACCGAACTGGCTGTCAGTGGAGTTTGTGTAGGATGGACATGGTATAATCACAGTGTAAAGCCCCAATTATTAGCTGGGCAATGGTATTCTGCAGCTAGTATCAAACTGCCAGATTGCACAGAGAATTACAATAGTGCAGTCTTGATGTAATGAAGGCATGGACCAGCAAAGTCAGGTCATCCACCCCAAGATAGGGTTTTATACAGGTGATGTTATAAAGATGAAAAAAAACTACTTCAGAAGACTACAGACACTTGATGTTCTAGTATCAGATGACAGTCCACAATGATCCACAGATGTTTCACCCTATCAACAGCTCTGAGCACAGAGCTATCCAAATATAACAACAAGGCACTTCCATTCTTCACAGATGATCTCTGAGTACCTGCTTCAACCAACATCAACTCCATTTTGCACAAATTCAGCCTCAGCCAACTGACAGCCATCCAGTCTTTCATCTCATCTAGACTGTTCTGAAACACAAAAACAATATCCTGCCTGTCAGGTTCGAAAGACAAGCATAGTTTAATATTATATGCATACAGTAGCAGTGAATCTGCAAGCAATACCACTGAATGTCCTCACCCAGCAGTAACACGTACACCACTAATGTCATGAGGGACAAGATCAAGCCCTGAGGTATTACACAACTGAGTGCAACTGACCTTGACATGGCATGTCCTAAAGCCACTTGCTGTACTCTGCCAGAGAAGTAGGACTCAAGCTATCTCAATACAGAACTGGCAAATCCCACATACTGTTTCAGGTAATCTGTCAAATCCTTATGGTCTACAGTGTTTTAGAAAATGGGCTTTTTATTTCCTGGCATCTGATTGGCTAGTACCCTTGCCAGGGGGGTACATTAACTTTCAATAGATGCCCAGGAAATAAAAAGTGCCAGCCTACAGCACCCTTTCACCCACTGAAATATCCTACTGCTTATCCCTGATTCCTAATTGGCTGTAACCACCTAATTAGAAAATGAAATCACCGCCATTTTTTGTTTCTCACTTAGTGAGAGATGGAGCTCTCCATCGTTCAGAGCCTGCTGCCTAAGGAAACCACACAGAACCTCTCACTGCATTAGCTATTTTCTTTATTTTTCTATAAAATACACTCTTTGTGCCATATCATGTAAATCTCTACACCTTTACTCTGAGAGATGCAACAATAATCTCGCTCCTCCCGCCTCCACAGCACTCCCTAAAATAATGGTGCTTCAGATCTGTACCGCGGGCAGTAGAATGGTTTTGGATAATCGCCAACAAGCTCCCGATGTCCCACTACCTCTTCACTTTCAGTATGCCGGAGGTCTTCCCACAACAGCTCTAACTTTGGCAGGCAAAAAAAAGGAAAACACAACGAACAAAGGATACCTTCAGAATGCCGGGTACTAAGTGCAACTGTGAGTAAAAAAAAACATGTTTTTTAGTTTGAAGAATAGCATTAGCACGTCACGTGGTAAGCGTTACTGTGCCAGTGCCCACATTGCCGAAAGCCCATGGCCACAACTATTGTACTTCTCTTTCCACAACATGGCCACCTGCCCACCTCCTCCATTAATCTCCCGATTTTAAAAAAATTAGTTAACCTGCTCCAAAACCGTGGATGCTTGCCTGCCTGCCACCTCTGCTTTTCTTCACACTTCCAGTTCATTCACTCGCTCCACAGGAAGGCCGCCCACCCCCCACCTTCACATTAATGATGTAAAGCAGGCGTTTTTTGTTTTATTCGCAAGTTAGAGCTGTTGTGGGAAGACCTCGGGCACACTGAAAGTGAAGAGGTAGTGGGACATCGGGAGCTTGTTGGCGATTATCCAAAACCATTCTACTTCCAGTGGTACAGATCTGAAGCACCATTATTTTAGAGAGTGCTGTGGAGGTGAGAGGAGCGAAATTATTGTTGCCTCTCTCAGAGTAAAGGTGTAGAGATTTACATGATATGGCACAAGAGTGTATTGCAGCTCGCCCATATATATAAAAAAGAACAAAATGTAAAGCAAAATCAATTTTACTGTGTGTGTGACCATAACAACCAAAATTCAGTGCAGGCAGAGGAACTATTTAATTTCAAACTAAGCAAGCAGCATAGTGTTTAACCAATTAAAAATAAAAATAATTAAAAAAAATAATTGTTTAATATAGTTGCCCATTTTCTAAGCGCAATAATACCCTACAGGGTGGGCAGTATTGGGCAATACCGGACCTTCCAGGGGCTATAAGGCCCTCTGCCTGTGGCGTCGGGCCTCATTACGCCCCTGGGCGGTCCGGTATTGCCCAATACCACCACCCTGTCGGGTATTATTGCTTACAAAGAGCTAGTGCACTGCCTGGAACTCCTAGTAACTCTCAGACGTAGTCAGCTATCACTTCTTATATGTGAAGTATTTTTTTTCTTTTCTGTTTTGCTAATTAGAGGATTTTCTACCTGATAATACTGGGTGTGATGTGTGGAACAGCACTCTTCCTGGATTCTGACATAGATAGTTCTATTCCTCCCTTAACATTATCAGCATTGTGACCTCACTGACTATGACATCACTAGTAACCAAAGAGAGCCAATCTCCTGCTGCTTGATTGGTAACTTGTGACACATGTCACAAATCAGGCAGCAGGGATTTGATGTAACAGTGAAGGAGGTCACATGCTGATGATGCAGTGGGAGGAATGGAATTAGGTATGCCTTTTTCCAGGTAAAACACTGGCTTCACAACACATCCAATACCAGTACTATAGACAGAAAACCATCTAATGGGACATAGAAAAATAAAAACACATCAGAAGTAAACAAGTACTTTTTTTACTAAAATTTCCTGTCTGCTACTTTCTGGCACTACTAGCTCTTTAAATGCCAAGGAGAGATCTAGGAGAACAAGAACAGATCACTACCTTTTTTCTCTTGCCTAGAGGAGGTCATTTAGTAACCTAACAAAGGCAGTTCCTGTGCTGTGCTGTGCTTTGGTCAAAATTCTGACTGGAAAGGCACAGTACCTCACCAGATGAGCCTCAAACTGTGCCAACTCTATCTTCTCGCTCTCCTTCCCCAGAAGGGAAAGATTTGAGGGTTCCAGGTCAAAATCACTAATGAAGTCAGCACAGTCAAAAACCATGCACTCAAAACATCGTGGTCAAACAAAACAGCAAGAGTAAGATACAGCGGTAATATCACCACTCAGCGCCACAGCTCAGACTCAGGGAGCATGGAAGTCAGGGAGGCAGAAATACTGTTGTAACTTGGGTGGGAGAAAGTCAGGGGTGGGCAGATTTATGATTGTAACTCCAGAGGGGATGCAGCTCAGGGGGGGCAGATTTCAAATTGTAACTTCGAGTGAATGCAGCTTGGGGGGGAGGTTGAGGGGCAGATTTCCTATTGTAACTCTGGGGAGATGCAACTTGGGAGTGGATGCGATGGCAAAAAAACAGCAAAAGCAGGTATCAGAATCGAACCAAGGTCAGCAGGATACAGCAAGCCCATTCACAGTTTATGACTGTAATCTCTAGACTATGCTGCCAGCATGGTGAGGCAGGACACAGTTGCGAACTTACAGTACTCAGCGTGAGTGAAAACCGTTACATATACAGCGTTATTTAATACTCCCGCAATTATAGCCATGTAGCTGTTTTCACTCATGCTGTATTCTCAGTGAGCATTTCACTGTGATATTATCCCCATGCAGTCTTGACTGAATACCAGACTTGAGACAGGTCTATAATTCACTAGAATCTCAGGGTCTAATGACTTTTTCAGAAGTGATCTTACTACAGCTACAGTACACATCACATTAAACTGTTCCTCCATTGAATTGTTTTGGCATTTCTAACTGAGTTGCATAAGTGTTGCTAGGTTCAGCACAAAGTCCTGCACAAACTGTTTCTTAACAGTTAAAATGCAATTTTGCATCGCATTGTGACTGGATTGCAGATGCATTCCAACTGAGTTGCAAAATATTCTAGAAACATTGCTCTTGAGCTGGTTATGCATTGAAAAACAATGAAATATGAATTAGCAGTGCATTGTCAACTGCAAAAAATGGGTCTATGTGATAACTGCTTAATGCCTAAGGGCGACGTCAAGAGCCTGCCAGTCAGAGTGCCAAACTCATTTTGACACTTGACAACCCTGGCGCACCAGCACAAGAGCTGCTTAGACATATTTTACTACTACCCCTCCCCTCGTGATCCCCTTCTTAAGGATTCTCAGTTCCAGGGGTGCATGTCGGTGGGGTGAAAATAGTAAAATAAAAGGTTTGGGCTGTGTGCAAAAAAATCGCATCAGTGCCCAGACCCAACCCAGTACCTCAGCCACCCCAGCCATTGCCCAAACCCTGATGCCACACTGCAGCTTGACCAATGACCGCAGCACCACCCCCTACAGCCTCTCCACCCCCCCAGCCCACGCCTCTGTGCTCACTCCCACCCCCTACGCGGTATGTATATCAACATCCTGTCACCTAGTTCGCCCACCCCCTCATCCGGTCGCCCTACCCGTCGGTTGCTGTGAGTGGATTGTGCGAGGAAGGTGTCGCCGTCATAGACGACGCCCTTCCTCATGTGCCCACTTCACGGGTTACCGTAAAAAACAATGCTAAATCAACTAATTGGTGGAACAGTTTACCCATTAAATATGCTTAATACATGGTTACCTCTTTCCTGGTTTCAGCAGGTGCACTCCTTGGTCTCTGATTTTATTTGGCTAGACAAGCTCTCTTGATGAGTGTACTACAAACTGGCAGTGCCCAAGCTGCAAGGGGGACATAGGTTGCCTCATTTCAGTTTATACTATTGGGCTATCCATGCGAGCAAATACATGCAATGGCTCCCCTCTACCCCTGAGGACTGTCCCTCTACATATGTTAGTTAGTTAGTTAAAACCTTTATTTTTATACAGGAATTCAGATGGAAAACATCACATCATTAGGACAAAGTCCTATTTTCAAGATGGTCCTGCAAAGTACATAGATCATAAGTTATAACAACAAAACATTACAATACACATAGACCAATCATTCACAATATAATACACAAAACATCTAAACAATCATCTATAACAATCACAGTGTATTTTTAGTTCAGGCATCAAATTTGTTAAAAATACCTTCAAATCATTAATCTGGTTACAATATACAGATTTCAAGGCTCCCCATAAATTTTTAACAATAACTGGAAATCTAAGAGCGTTATATGCGTTTATGGGCCTTGGGAATGCATAACCCCTTAAATTTATGTCTCTCAAGTTATATACACATTTTCTTGGTCCTAATTTATCATAAAGACTTTCAGGTTGTTGACATTTTATTACCTTAAAAATCTGTATTAATCAAGAGATCCTGCATTTACTTTCCTGTGTGACCCAACCCAGTTCACTAAGCACTTAACAGTGATGTGCCCTATAATCCTTTTGTATTATAAATCTAGCCATCTTATAATATAATTGATCAACCTTAATTAACCATCTATTTGTTGCAAAACCATATATGTGATTTCCATATTCCAAAATTGGAAGGAGAAATTGATTTATAATTTGTTCCCTCATTAATCTATTCAGACAAAAACTAGAGCACCTATAAGCTCCCAATCTTTTATTTACTCTAGTTATAGTCTCTGTTATATGATGTTCAAATTTCAATGATGAATCTATCCAAACACCCATATATTTATAAACTGTAACCTGTTCTAACATTTCGTCACTTAAGGTTTTTATATTAATCTTTGTGTTTCCAAAACCTATAGGGGTTTGCTTTCTTCCAAAAACCATTAACTTAGTCTTTTTACTATTAAGTATTAAGCCAGATTTTGTTAGCCAATTCAATAAACCAGTAAAGTCATTCTGTAGTTTGTTTGCATTTCATCAATTGTTTGACCACTAGATATCAACAGAGTATTGTCTGCATAAAGATTTATACTAGAGTGTTTTATGCAATCCGTAGCCTTATTAATATAAATCAAAAACAATATTGTGCCTAAAATGGAGCCCTGAGGTACTCCTCATTGTACATTTAATTTATTTGATAACACTCCATTAATGCAGACCTGTTGAGTTCTTTTTGAAAGGTAAGATTTAAACCAATTTTCTGTCTCCTTAACCACACCAATTTCTGCCATATGTTTAGCCAACAAGCTATGATTAACTGTATCGAAAGCCTTGGATAAATCCACGAACACCACTCCCACCGATCGGCCCCCCTCTAATTTAGATGCAATAGCATCAACCACATCGGTGAGAGCGGTGCCCGTGGAGTATCCCTTCCGAAAACCAGATTGTTGTTTGGTTATTAATGAATACCTTTCCAAATGGTCAACCAACTGAACTTGAATTAATTTTTCCAAAATTTTTGAAATCCCAGACAATAAAGCAATAGGTCTATAATTTGTTGGTTGGTATGAATCCCCTGAACCTTTGTATATAGGAATAATCTTGGCGTTCTTCCAGACATCTGTAAAAATGCCTTCAATCAGAGACCAATTAAACAACTTGGTCAATATGGGAGCAATCACCTGAGCTGATTCTCTCAGAAATCGATTTTCTATAAGATCAAAGCCACAAGCCTTATTTGTTTTCAATTTCCTAAGTTCTGCTTTTACCTGTGTACAAGAGATCATTTTAAAACTAAACCTCGGAATATTAGTGTACGATGTCTTAATAGATTCATCCCCTAATTCTGGATCAATAAGGTCCAATCTGTCCCCATCTGGTTGTCCTTGGAGCAGGAACTGATTTCCTCATCTGGTATCTCTCCTAGGGCTTTGTTCCACGTCCATCCCAAAGACCTTCCCTTGTCTCTCCGTACCTCCCTGATTGGGCTGTCACTTCAGGTTCACACTCAATTATGTGCTTTTCTCAAATATAAGCACAGATGGGACACTGCATAGCCAATCTTTGGAAATCCTAACTTCACAATTGGAAATCCATTTTTTTGCCCTGCTTGGCTGCCTCAGCTGATGGAGATTAGGGTGTGTGACTTGTCTTGGGATGGAAACTGTCTTTCCTCAACAGACATTCTGAGGCTATATCAGCTAAGTAATACTTTAGTCTTTAAAGTCTATCAACTCCATCACTCACTGATATGGCACTTTGGAGTTCAGTTTGGTTTCCTCAATGAAGGTGAGTTCCTGGAGTCAATCCGAGACTTAACCAATTTGGCTCATTCAGTTTCTAAATTATATACTGCTTTCTATGCTAAGGCCTATCCCCAGGTTGATGGTGTCTCTGCTTATTGGACCTCCCAATTTCCTCAGATCACCTTTAACTTGCTCCAGATCTGGAAAGACAGTCATGCATATGTTACGCAAGATCGACTAAGACTAATGCAATTCCAAATTTTAAATAACCTTTACTACACACCAGTTAAACATTTTAAAATGGTCAGGGCACCATCAACAGTGTGTGTTAGGTGTGGACAAGGCGAGGGTCTCCTCTATCACATTTTCTGGGATTGCCCCAAGATTGCCCACTTTGGTCACTCATCCAACAGAGATTAAACCCATTACTGGGTGTTAGTGAGAATTTCTCCCCAGAGATTTGTTTGGTGGGGGATTTCTCCACTGTCAGGGTGCAGGAGTGCAGATATTTCCTAGCTCTAATGGCTCTCTCCATTAAAAAGTTGGTCCTGTGCCACTGGCGTGACTCAGTGAACTTATCATATATGGAATGGCTTCAGGAATTTTTTGATAATCTGTGGCTTGAACGGCTGATAGCAGGCATTCATAACCATCTTCTGTGGTTTGATCAAACCTGGGGCAAGTTGCACACCCTTTACTCCTTACAACATAGCTTGGGCTCCTTTATGTGAGTCATTGGTTTCAGTTTATTCACCATCTTGGGGGATCCTTTTAGTTTTTAGTTTTTCACTGTTGTCAGCACTGGGTTTAGGCCCTGTTCTACTGCTCAGAGGAAGATGGAGGGTTGGGGAGGGTGGGGATGGTTTTTGGAGGATAGGGGAGGAGTTTGACATATGTTGTTTGTTTATATTTTATTTTATTTGTTAGTGGTTTGATGTATTTGTTGTTGAAACTCAATAAAGCTTATTTAATTTAAAACAATTAATTGGTGGAACAGTTAAATGTGACTTGAACTGTATTTTCAGAGCCATGGGATTGGGAAATATCAAATCCTCCAAAACACACCTGACAATCTCCAATAAAACTGGACTGACAGCCCCTCAACAATCCACCAACAATCAAGTGGGACTTGGATCCAGAACACAGTACATGTGGCAGAGTTCAAAGACCAGCTGGAGGATGGCTTCCACCTTAAGTGGTGAACATGTACTTCAACGGCAAGGAGTGCCTTTGCTTGAAAAAGACTGGGCTGTGCCAGGCCTTGGCAATCCGTTTGGTGGTATGTTGGAAGCCACTTAAGTCGTACACAGATAATATGGACAATCGGCTAAACTGTACCACTGCAATAAGGCTCCTATAATATTTTTCTTGCACATAATGGATATTGCCAGATGTCCATGTTGGAGAGCTGAGACTGATTAAATGATCATTGGTGGCTTGTTAGCAGGGTTTGAGAGGTGTTAATTTTTAGGGCTATCAGTACTAATCATTAAGCTGCTCACCACATTCATCATATTCTTAACCCCTTACTTTTTTAAAGCAGTGTGGTGATGGCATCTGGTAAGTGCTCAGCTCTTCCTCTCTGTAAAAAATAGAGATTTTGCAGTAGATCGTTGCTCTTCTAAAAATGAGCATTTGTGACCTTGCTGTACATGTAGAGCTTGTGAACTCAACTGTTTGAGATCTGCTGAAAGCTCACGATTCTCTGCTCACAGAGTGGCATCAAATCAGAATCCTGAGTGGAAAAGAAAAAAGGGAAGGGAAGGATGGTGAGGTAGAAGAAGCATCGCTGCAGCCGTTTTCCAGCACGAGTGAGTGGGTTGCTCTAATAAATTGGCTGTTGCTCCTTCAAAAAGCTAAACAACTTACAGAATGATTTAGCAATCCAGATTTTAATTGGCTAGAGGGCTGGCTCAAGTGATAGAAAAGTAGAAATAACATCTGCTATAGGAGGGCTCACGCCAAGCGAGAACTTAAACAGCAAGGCAAGGCTAGGCAAGGAAAATGTTATTGTTAAGCACCCAATCCAAAAAAAGCTCTGGGCACTGTACAGAGTTCAGAGATAAAATCAAAATAAAAGTATTTAAAATAAGCTTTAACTTAAAATAATAAAGGCACAGAGACTTTAATTAATCAGGAAATGCCTGTTGAAATAAAAAGTTGTTCAAAGAGGCTTCAAAGGCCTGCACCGTGTTGGCTGTATGCATATAAAAAGAGGGTGAGTTCCATAACAATGGAGAAGCCACTTCAAAAGCTCTGTCACCTGATAATGTAAGCCTTGTTGGAGTGAAAATGAACAGGCCTGTAGCAGTGGAGTGGAGAGGGCAAATTGGGTAGTAGGGAACCAGGATGTCTTTTAAGTAGTCCGGACCCAAACCACATAGGGTTTTGTATGTTAACAAGCAGATCTTGATGATAATACACCACCCCATAGGCAGCCAATGCAGCACACACAGAACTGGTGTGATATGTTCCCTTCATGAGGATCCCATAGTCATTTGGGCTACAGTATTCTGGACCAGCTGCAGGTGTCACATCATACCTCCAGATAACTCTAGGTAAAGAGCATTGCAATAGTCTAACCTAGACATGACAAAAACATGGATGATTGTCAAGAGGTCCTTCTGAGCTAGATATAGTTTGATCCTGGTGATGTCACAGAGGTGGTAAAAGCTAGATCAGACCACAGATGACACCTGTAGTTCTATCATCAATCTACCATTCAGAATTACCCCAGATTCTTTACTGCATCAGTTCCCATAAGACATCTACCACCCACTGATAGGAGAGCCACACCATCAGCAGCAGACAAACCCCAGCAGCCCAGTTCACTCTTCATAACCTCTATCTAATCTGGGTTGAGACATAACCAATATTATGCCATCCAGTCCTTCATTTTGGCCACAAAATCATCATCAGGAGAACAAGACAGGTATAGCTGAGTGTCATCTGCATAGCACTGAAATCCAGCTCTGTACCATCTAATGATCACCCCCAATGGCAGCATGTACACAGAAAACAAAAGGGGGTTGAGGGTCGAGCCTTGTGGAACTCCACAGGACAACACAGATGTTGTCAAGGTAAAATTCCTCAGAGCAACCTGTTGTGTTCTCCTGGTTATTTAAGACTCAAACTAATACATAACTGCACTGGTGAGGCCCACATAGTCTCTCAGGTAATCCAAAATCACCCAATGGTCAACTGTGTCAAACGCTAAAGAGAGGTCCAAGATGGAATGTTGCTCTTGGCCCCTTGCAAGGAGGAGGACATGGGTTACCATAATGAGAGCAGTCTCAGTGCTATGCTGGGGCAGAAACCCCAGCAGGAGAGGTTTATAGATGGAGAAAGACTCCAGGTGGTCTGTCAGCTGTTTTACCACCACCTTCTCAATAACCTTCCCTTAAAAGGAAAGGTTTGAGACAGGCCTGTAGTTTGCTAGAACTTCAAGGTTCAAGGATGGGTTTTTCAGAAGGGGTTTAACCACATCCTTTTTTAGGGCCAATGGGAAGATGCCCTCCCTCAAGGACCCATTCATGATCTCCATGAACACTGAACTCAGGAACTCACCACCCCAAAGCCCATGCATCAGTCATGTTGGTCCAGGGTCCAGCATATAGTAGGTGGGGTGCAAACAGGAGACTACCTGAAGCACCTCAGCCTCAGAAACAGGTTGAAACTCATCCCAGATAGGCAGATCTACATCACCAAAGGGATGATTACTACTGGCCCATATTGGGCCACCTGACTCCTCACACTTTTTCTGTGGAAAATGCTCTGATGGACTACAAATAAGGAGGATTCAACAAGCTGTCAACAATGCAGAAGAGCTGAGTTGAGTAATTTTTCCCTGCAGCAATGGACCGTGACAGGAACTCTGCCTTATTCAGGTCAGTTGCAGACTGATATTCAACACAGTGAATTTTCAGTGCCAATCTGTCCTCCACAGACCTGGATCTTCTCCAGAAATGCTCTACCATCCATTCCTTAGTCTTCAACTGACATAGCTCAGCACAATACCACAATGAACTATGATGGGAGGTCAAGGGACAAATGCAGTATTGTGCAATAGAGTCTAGGGTGACCATAAGAGCCATTTTACAGCATTCTATGGCAACCTCTGGACCTTTGGCACATGTCAGCAGCATACCTGAGACTCCCAGTGCCTCCTGGAGTTTGCAAGGTTCCAAATTATGTTTAGGACAGCACCTGATAATCTCTAGAGATAGGGGTATTTAAACATGGGACCCACAATGGAATGACACTGCATAATGGTCCGACCAAGAGACAGCATCAACCTTGACTGCACAGATGTCAAGTCCCAATGAGAAGATCAGGGCCAATGTGTGAGCCTGCTGATGGGTTTCAGAGGTAACAACTCTTATCAGTTCCAGTGACAACATCAGCTGAAAGAGTTCTTGTCAATTACAAGGATTCATCAGTGATCCAGGCATTGAAAACCCTCCAGCATCAGCAGTCTGGGGGTGTCCAACACCTGTTTGAAAATGATGTCCACCAACTCCTGCAGAAAATCACTTCCACTGCCCAGGGATCAATAAATGAGAATAATTCTGCCACATCTAGCCATCACACATTCAAAAGACCTGAAGGTTCTCAAGGGGAGTGCATTGAATCCCAGAGTGGATGTAAAGCAGATGACCATCTTGCCCCTTCTACGATCCCTCCTTGAACATTGAACCACAGAAAAAATAGGTGGGACAGATGTCCCCAGAACCAGTCCAGAGTCATCGCCAGCCAGGTCTCCATGATACAAACAAGGTCAACTGAGGAATCAGTGACGACCTCATCTATAATTCAGCCCCTTGATCAAGGAGTGATTTTTTTCCCTTTATTAGACATTACATCAAAGCCATTCAAGAAAGGGTCCTGGAAGAATGACTATAGATGGGATTGAAGGCATTGAGCTGTCTGCAATGACTGTGTCTGTAGGATAAATTTGCTGGATGTGGTCCATTTAATTAGATCAGTGTGGGATAACATCACCCATGAAACAACAGTGCACTGCTTCAAGAAGGTTGGTTCAGCAGAGCAGACCCTACGAAAGAGGTGCCAACAGAAGCTGTGACAAACATAATCCCACCTCTCATCAGTCTGATTGAGTCAGAGTTTGAAAAACTCACATCAGAGATACAGTAGTTACCCAGAACCTCTGGTGGATGACATTCAAGAAGTCATCGTCTCTATGAGGGAGCATGACAGCATCAAGAGATGGAGAAGGAACTACAGGACACACAGGATTAGCTTGTTCAGCCTGAAAGGATTGTTACTAGCAGCAATGTAAAACTGCCACTTGATACTCTACGAGCTGCAATGGAACAACACCTAGACATCCTGCCTAATTTGGATGTCATGGCACACACAAAGAATGACTGGCTCCCCTACACAAAGTTGAAAACTGTGCAGAGAGAAAGTATTGATTTTTTTGATCAACAATGATTAACAATATCATATATGCAAAAGATTACTGTACCTACAGTACTGTACTGTACTGTACACCCCGCACCCTGCAGTCTGCACTCTACAAATGAAGAATAATGTTCTCAGTTTTTTACAGCTCACAAAGATAAAGAATCAAGTCCCCAGCAACACTTCACCACCCACATTTTACTTATATTGCCACTAGTGAGCAAATGAAGTGCAACTAGTAACTTGCAGTTAATATCTATTTATTTTCTTAGTGTTTGTTGACCTGGTAGGTGAACTAGACAAAAAAAAGCCTATCTTCAGGCATGACCCAGAAGGTGACAAAGACAATAGAAATTACAAAAGCAGCAAAGTTGCAGAATTACAAAAAATCAGAAAAACAATAGAGACATAATATGTGTCAATATAACAAAATCACAAGCAGCAGGCAGAATCAACAAGCATGAATTAAGACAGTGCAGTAACATAATACTGCCCAACAATAAATATCTGCATTTCTAAATTGCTATATAAGCATGATCACAAACCTCACTTGGATTTTTTTTGTCAAAGTAGCGCAATACATATTATGGATATCGGCTATTGCAGACAAAAAGTATGGAAATCCCAGCCAGACTGCTATAACTGACTTCCACTGTATCACTGATCTAATAGAGTACACGCTGTCAAGGAAAACTTGGCTGAGATCTTTACATCTGCCTGTCACAAAAGCTTTACCTGACTGCAGGAAGGCAGGACATAAAAGCCTGTTGACAGTTTGGAAGAGCTGAGCTGGCTAGTTCTTGCAGCAATCACCCCTGATATGAACCTTTTTTAGGGTGATTGCCTTTTGGTGCAATTTTTAATAAGTGTCAATAAAACTGAGAAGAAGACCTAACTCCCAAACTAAATGATCATCTTTTTTATTTCATTAATTTGTTTGCCAGCATATGTGACAACTAGGATGACGTTTGGTGGTCATAGAACTTAGGCAAAGGAGGCTGCATGCTCTCCAATTAACAAGAAAATGATCATAAATTGTGAGAATTAAAGGGAGTGGAGATGCTTCCATTAACCCTTAAAGAAAACAAGGTTAAGCACCTCTTTTAAGAAACAATTGGGAAAGACCGTAAGAAGTTATCATTGACAGACCAATAACAAAGAGTGCCAATGTAGTTGTTTTCGTATTGTGGCAATGAAGTACATGAAATAAGAAAGAGTAATTTAGTTTAGTTTAGGAAATGAGTCTATGTCTCAGTTTTTATTTACACTTTGGATTTATCATACTTAGAAAATCCTCCAAACCAAAACTGTTCTTCCTTTTGAAGGAAGCAGGCATCCCAAGACAACCCAACCAGTGCCTCTCTTTAAAGTAAGCCCTCAGAGCCCGTTTGTTTTCCTCTGACAAGCTCCTGCAAATGATGTCCTGTAAGTAATTCTAACAAAAGCCTATGCAGCATGGCAGGCTATCCCATTGTGTAGGGCATATCCAGTTGAGCTAATCTTTTACATGCTGGATCTCCATTCCATATCTTTAGCTACAGGAGTTCTTCACTGAACCAGAGTGCACTCTGGCATGAGCCCTGAGGACACACATTGTATGGTGTGAAGGAAGCAGGTGCAGCTTAGAGTGACTGATTCTGTCTCTTTATTGCCTTCTGAATCCTCCCGCCCTACCCCCGCAGAATTTGGCACGATGCTTGAGATGCCCAGCAACACCTTGAGGTTATTCAGCTCAAGACTTCTGAGGAGGTACTGGAATATCTCCACAGGAAGTGGAATAAGACAACTGGGCCCTGTAATGAAACCACATGTTATTATCTGATCAAATGACCAGATCAACCCTGACATCCTTTTTGTCAAATACCAGTGAGAAGACCTGGTTCAAGACATGACCATCATGGTGACTTGCAGAGGTCACCACCTGTCCAAGGACCAGTGATGTCAACAAGTTGAGGAATTGTTGTCCACATTTTTAACCTACATCATTGACACATACATTGAAATTCACCCCAATACCAATAGACTTGGGGCCCACAACACCAGATCCACCACAAAGTCCACAATTTTCTGCAGTAATTTACTGTCATGGCACAGAGGATAGTGCAAGAGAAGAATCATGTTATGTGCATCCACCACTCCCCTGGTGACCACACATTCAAACAAACTAGTCTTCTGCACTTAGAACACAGTGACACCGTACATGAATCTAAAACACGGCCAGCCTGCAACCGCTGTGCTCCCTTCTCAGGCAGTGTATCACTAAGTCACCAGTTGGGATGCCGGGTCTTGATTATCCAAACCAGATCATCTGAAGAATCAATGATGAAATCAAAAATGTCTTGTTCCTCAGTGAGCTGGTATTAAACAAGACTGCTCAAAATGGTGCAGCTGGGTCAGTTGTTTCTGCAGCTACCATACTTGTAGTGACCCTGAAAATAGGAAATAGATAGGGGGACCCCATCCACAGTCCTGCTGCTTCCTAAGGGTATCTCCTGCATTTGAGTGCTTGAATATGATCCCCTCTAACAGCATTGATTTACAAAATCTTAGTGCACTTTATAGAGTTATTTCACAAACTCCTCAGTTCCCTGCAGCAGTGAAGAACTGTCACAGAAAGAGAGGGTTCCTCATAAAGGCGCAATGACTGCAGTAGTCCAGAACAATAAGTGTAAGTCAGATTTGAGGTGAACAAATGGTACCGGGTCAATACCACGCAGCAAAGATGGCACAGCATTAATCACACTGTGCACACACGCCAGCATTCACAGTGACAGGGGTATAACAGTGGTAGGGAATCACCACTACCCTGTCACTGTATGCTTTAACTGAGAAGGAATCAAGTTGCTGTGTACTGGGTTGCCTGCTTGAGCTGCTCTCGTGGTGGAATGGCTAGGGCACCAGCACACAGTGGGATCAGAGACCTGGGACCATGGTTTGGTTCCTCCCAGGTCTCCTGGTGCTACAACTTTTTGCAGTGTTTTGTTTTTTTTAATGAAATTTTCTTCCCTCCTGAGTTTCTCCCCCTCCCCGAAGTCCACCCCCCCCCCAGAGTTTATTTAAATTCTAAGATGTGTGTGGGGGGGTGAAGCCCCCTCATCGGGCAGTGCAGTGGGTGAAGCCCACTGCAAAAAGCAAGAAATCCCAACAGGGCGTGCACTGTTTGTGTTATGGTCAGTGTTTTTTCAGACCTTATTTCAGTACACACCCTTTTGCTTGCTACGTTGATTGCTACATGTTTTTTTTGGGTGACATGACCCCATGCCTGAACAAACACCATCTTGATAGACTCTCAAAATAGGGTTACATTTAATAGAAGATTTTAAGATTTTTTTACTTTTTGTTTAGTCTCATCTGCTCAAAATCAATGCAAATAAAATCCTCTTCTCAGAGGGGCTAGGGACTGTCTGGGATCATGCTACTGATTTCCTAGGTGAATTAGTCACTCAGTTTTAAATGTTGCATGGAGCCTCTCATTAACTAACTGGCCTCCCTATAATGGTGACAACTAACACGCATGGGATCTTGTGCCTCAGAAGTGAATTTTCCAAGGAGCCAAGCCAGTGACCAATGCAACTTAACAGAGTCCCCGGCCCACAGGGCTGGCCTCAGGGCTCTCCTCCTCTGTCAAGCCCCACACCAAGGAGGTTAAATTATCCTGATGGTGCCAAAACCACCAGATTGCAAGCACTACAGGAGGAATGAAAGGTGCAACTTTGAATTATCACCTACTTCTAAAGCCAGTTCAGCTGTAATGTTAAATACACCAGGGAAGAAAGCAAAATGAACAATGCTGATCCGTCCAATCAAGTTGTTCAAGCCCTCTACCCATCATAAACAATGTTGAAATAAATATGCTGTGTAAACATGTGCCAGTTTGCAAAGATTCCCTACCCATTATACTACTCTGGGTACCCTTTTATTCCATTGATATTCAGAAATTTCTCCAGGCTTACAGTACCTTAAAGGCCTGCACTTTCCTCATATCCAAAAGACCAAATCCATGCTGTCTTTGGTTCTACAAATTCTGAGTCTCTGCCCATGGATATCTGAATACTGGATAGTCAGTTGATTGAACTTGTTTTCAATTGTTTATGGAAGTTATTGAAGTGTGACCATCCTAAACTTTTTCCTGGATTTATTTAACATTACAATTTCCAAATATAATATTCATGCTATTGATTAAGTTTACCTTCAGGTGCACTAAACTTGGCATGGGAGCTTTTACATTTCACATAACAAAAACTTGGAATTATAATGATAATAATAACAATAATAACCTTTATTTTTAATATGCCTTTCAAATTTCAAGGAGCAGTACGAGTTAAAATAGTTTAAAACAATGCTATTCCACAATAATAAATATACAGTACTATTCAATTTAAAACTATTTTCCACATTACCATATGCCATGCCACATAAATACATCTTTAATGCCTGTTTAAATCCCCCCACAGTCATGCACTCCCTTATCTGATGGGTTAGAGAGTTCCAGAGGGTTGGGGCCATGAACATAAATGCCCGTGCCCCCGAAGATTTTAAAGAAACCCTCAGAATCTCTAGCAACCCCTCGTCGGCCATGTGGAGCGGACGTACAGGGTGGAAAGGAAACAAAAGCTCTTTCAGGTAGTCAGGGCCCAGTCCGAGCAGGACTTTATATGTCAGCAATTGGACTTAGAAGGTGATCCACCACTGAACTGGCAGTCAGTGCAGTTCCTGCAGCACTGGTGTGATATGGGAGGACCAGGAAGTCCCCATCAACAACCGGGCTGCAGAATTCTGCACCAGCTGCAAGCGGCGGATATCAACCCCCGGTAGCCCAAAGTAAAGGGAGTTGCAATAATCCAGATGCAAGGTCACAAAGGCATGGATCAGTGTTGGAAGGTCACTGGACAGAATAAGGTACTTGACCCTAGCGATGTTCCTCAGATAGTAAAAGGATAACTTAACAACAACCGACACCTGAGATCGAAGTGTCAGCCCTTTGTCCAGTATCATCCCAAGCTCTCGCACCTGTTCAGAGGTATGGTGCTCGGAATCCCCCAGGAATATTCTCGAGGGTTGACCTGCCCCTAACCCCCCTATCCAGTGACCTGGATCCACAACCATCGCCTCAGTCTTCCCAGGGTTCCACTTCAGCCAGCTGGACTTCATCCAATCTTGGATTTCAGTGAGGCAGTAGTTAAATACTGAGAGTGGTCCATCCTGGTTGGGTGCAAAAGACAGGCAGAGCTGGGTATCATTAGCATAGATGTGAAACCTCAGCCCATACCAACTCACAATGTCTCCGAGGGGCCGTATATACACCACAAACAACATGGGGGACAGCACCGAGCCCTAGGGAACCCCACATGACAGAGAGATAGGTTCGGAGGAAAAGACCCCTGACACCACCCTCTGAGTTCTACAAGTAAGGAATGATGTAAACCATCTGTGGACCAAAACCAGAGAGCCCATAGATGAATCTCAGGTGCTTGAGCAGTACCCCATGGTCCACAGTGTCAAAAGCTTATGACAGATCAAGAAGTACCAAAATGGACCATTTTTTCTGATCTCTCACCATCAGGAGATCATTGAGCACCCAAACCAGTGCAGTCTAGGTACTGTGCCTCTTTCAGAAACCAGACTGAAGAGGTTCATAGATGGTATGGATGGTCAAATGGTTCTCCAGCTGTACAGCCACTACTTTCTCAATCACCTTCCTGACAAAGGGAAGGTTAGAGATTGGTCTGTAGTTTGCAAGAGTGTCTGGGTCCAATGAAGCTTTCTTCAACAAAGGTGTCACCACTACCTCCTTCAGGTAGCAGGGGTACTCACCAGAATCAAGGGAGCACAGACTATCTGTGCCAGAACTGGGCCGATAATATCACAACAGCCCATAATCAAGGCTGTCGGGCCCGGATCTAAACTACAGCATGTAGGACGTATACCCTGGACAATCCAGATAACATCCACGATTTCCAGCCAGTCAAAGGAACTCCAGGAAAAAGGAAGGATAGTGGCCAAGCATCGATCATCAGCAACTCCCATAAAGTGTGCTGAACTGGTATCCAACCTGATGTCGGCCACCTTATCAGCAAAGAACCGAGCAAGCTCTTCACACTGCAATTGTGAAAATGCTCTTCAAACTTGCAGACAGGCTGGGTTGCACAGCCTGTCTACAGTTCAAAAGAGCTGAGCTGGCTGGTTCTGAGCAGCAGCAATTTCCCCAGACAGGAACTCTGCCTTCTTACGGGAGATTGTTGACTGATAGAGTCGATAATGCTCTAACAGTCTAAGATGGTCAGCATCTAAGTTGGATGTCTGCCAGCATTGCTCTAACCTACGTCGTAGTTGCTGCAACTCCCTCAAAGTCCCATCAAACCATGGAGACCGAGGGTGGAGGGAGAGAGGATGTACATGGATTGGAGCAATGGAATCCAGTGCTGAAGAAATGGCCCAGTTAGAGGCCAAAATCAAAACCTCTGGATCCATGCTTGCCATAGGAAATTCTGATAGATCAAGTAATGCTGCTAGGCCATCAGGAGTCACATCCCATAAAGGGCAGTACTTGACCATCTCCACAGGGGTTGGCCTACAAGGAGGGGTGCAAAAATTGAATCGCACAGTGTAGTGGTCGGACCATCTGACGGGTTCCACCCCCACATCAGAGACCTCGATCCCCAGGAGGAAAACCAGGTCAAGAGTATGGCCGTATTTATGAGTAGCAGAGGTAACCGCCTGTGTAAGGCCCAGTAAAATCATCAACTGGAGGAAGTGTTGTCCAAATTGAGAGAGTTCATCATCAATCCAGGCATTGAAGTCACCTAGGACCATCAGCCTAGGTGACTCAAAAGCCAGGTCGACCACAAAGTCCGCCACTTCCTTAAGGAATAGATTCTCATCTCTGGGTGGATGGTAGATGAGAGCCATCCTATAACCCACACCTGCTACTATGACACACTCAAGTGACCTGGCTTCCTCAACTGGTACACTTGTGAGATTCAATTTGGTCTTGAAACAGACCGTAACCTCCCCCCCTTCCCTGCGGTCTGATCTCGAGTGGTGTATCACTGAATATCCATCCAGAATTGCAGCCTCAAGAATGAGGCCCACATTACCATCCAGCCAGGTTTCGGTGATGCACGCCAGATCTGTTGTCCCGACAAGATCTGCAATAATTGCAGTCATGTTCTTAACCAATCTGGCATTACATAACACTGCCTGAGTTGGACAGGACTCCTGGGCCGCCCTGACCTTTTGCCTATCACCAATGGAGGTGTCCTTGGGTATGGGGACTATGCAAGATGGCCCACTGCTAGACTCCATTTCACCCTGGGCGCCTTTCTGGGCTTAATAACCCCAATGTGAGCGCCTGGCTTCAGCTCCACTGTTCACACACCCCTTCCCATGTAGCAATACCCAAAGCCCGACAGTGCTGATAGGTGGAAAACAGAAATAGTGGGGGAAGAAAGGGGCAGAGGGCATGAAGTGCAGAGGCTGAATAGCGCACAACCTGGGGGGCAAAACAATAACATAAATCCCCGGCCCAAGACATGGAGAAAAAAAACAATTCAGTTCAGAATAAAACTGCTGCCTACAAATTCAAGCAATGCAAAAAGAATACAACCCCACAAATTACACAAAATAATCCTCAGTTCCCACCCAAAACTTACAATAACCAACAACTAAATTAAATAACTAATTTAATTAACTAAATACAAAAACAAATTAAATGTTTAAACAGCACACAGGTCCTCTCACTACCTAGTGCCACTTAAACTAAGCACTCTCACTGCTTAACACGAACAATAAATACATATTAATAAAATAATAAAACTAAAAAGAAATTCTAAGAAAATAATGTAGAGATGCTGCTCTCCAATCAATATCTCTCACATAAGTCTGAAAATAGCAGATTCTCAGTTGTTGAATGCCCTCTCACTGCCGACAGAATTTCCAAAGAGTTCGAATAAATCACAGAGTACTTGCAGTCAGAAAGATCCAGTCTAGCCGTAGGCTCATCAAAAGGGTGACCTTTACACACTTAAATTTCCAAAACTTCACAATACCAGCCCCAATGTCATTAGAAACATCCAATAAGCCAAAAAAGTCCCAGAAGAATTCCAGACTCGAAGTTCTGATCCAGATCCCGGAAGAACCATCCACCAGGCCGCAGGTTTCTGCAAGAAATTCAAGAGGCAACTACCCAGGCTATTATAGTGGCCCACTACCTCGACTCTAGGTTAAATCAGCCCCCCGGCCAACTTTACTGGGAGTCTAGGGGAATAGGATCAACGGGCTAGCCCTCCAGCAGACCCCGCTCCCAGCCCCTTGTGTGGGTCACTAACTCTCTAACACATCAGGAAACCAGCAGGTCCCAGCTATACAAATCCAAATCCACAGTCAAAGTGGGTCACTAAAACATGACTTTTAGCACAGCACTCCAAAAAAGTAAAAACTGCAGGCTCCTTTGCTATCTCCGCAGTCTTATTGAATGCCAAGAGCAGTGCATTCAAACTCCTTTGTGAGCTTATCCCCAGCAACTCTGTACTCCTCCAGATCCCATTCGATGTGTTACTAATCCTCCAAAAGTGCTGGGGGAGATCGCGCTCAGAGAATATAATACCGACCAAATCCCCACACTGAAAGGCATTCTTCATAGTCTTTTAGTAGATGCTTAATGTCATATTCAGTTCAAAAGGCAACATAGAAATTTATGTTACAAAACTGTGTTGCTTGTTATTAATTTATTTATTTATTTCAAAAATTTCACAGGAAAAGACATACTGAGCTGCTAACAGCTCATTTCCAGCTGCATCCTGGGGAATGGGGAAATCTACTTTCCAAAGATTTTTTCTGAGGATATTTCCAATCTTGTTATACATAATGCTTTCTGTATTATGTGTTGTATGATACAAGTTGTATGTTTTTATGTATCCTGGGTCTGCCTTTGAAAATAAATATTCTTTTCTTGCTCTCAATTATTACCTAATTAAAAAATGTTAAATAAAAAAATAAAAAAAATATCTACTGTCTCCACTGGTAGGCTAAAAAGCTAGTATTTAAAGGCTTTTGTTTGCACATGTCCCTGACAAATGTTTCATCGTCTCAAAAAAAAAAAAACTATTAAAGAAACTTACATAGAAACAAAGACAATGATGCCAGAAAAAAGACCAGTGGTCCATCCAGTCTGCCCAGGTTCCCTATTTAGTAATGGGATCTACTATCCCTCAAGGGTCGTAGCTGTCCCAGTACTTCCCCCATTCCCCTCCCAGCTTCTGCTGCCCTGAGCAACCACTATGTGCCATCATTCTATCCCATCTGTGCTTGAACCCACCAACAGTTTTAGCTACACCACTTCAATAGGCAGACTGTTCCATGGCTCCATCACCCTTTCTGTAAAATAACCCTTCCTCATGTCCCTTCTGAGCATCCCTTCTGTCAGTTTCCACTCATGTCCACATGACCATGAACTAGAATTCTAGCTAAATATTTCCCCACAGGTCACCGTATTAATTCCTTTAAGAAACTTGAAGGTCTCTGTCATATCTTCCTTCTGGTCTTCTGTTCAGTGCCTTGAAGTGCTCCTAATAGGATCTAACCTGTTGGCCCTGAATAATTTTTGTTACCCTGTGCTGCACCATCTCCAGCCTATCTCAATCCTTCCTGAGGTGAGGACTCCAAAGCTGGGTGCAGTACTCCAGGTGTTTCCTCACTAAGGATCAATACAGGGGAAGTACTACCTCTTTCCTTTTGCTATCAGAACCCCTCCTGATAAATCCCAGCATCCTACTCACTTTGCTATATGCCTTTTTGCACTGACTCAATTGTTTGAGGAAGTCACTGATGATGGCTCCAATGTCCTATTCCTCAGCTGTAGTGTTATGTCTCGCCCTGCCCATCCAGTACTCTGTACTGAAGTTCTTGTTCCCTAGGTGCATTACCTTGCACTTTTTGGTGTTGGATTTCAACTTCCAAACCTTAAGCCACCCCACTAGCTTTCTTTCATCACTCTGCATTTCACTGATTCCCTCATCCTTATCTACCCTTCCACAGAGCTTAGTGTCATCTGCAAAGAGACACAGCCTGCCCAGGTACCCTCAGCAATGTCACTGATGAACACATTGAAGTGGACCAGTCCTATTACAGATCTCTGTGGCACCCTGCTAATGACTTCCCTCTTTACTGACTTGACACTGGTGACTACAACCCTCTGTTGCCTCCCCTTTAGCCAGTTACTTACCTAATTTACTATAACCTTAGCCACACTCAGATCCTCCATGTTCTTCAGCAAGCATCTGTGAGGGACTAAGTCAAATGCTTTGCTGAAGTCAAAGTACAGCAAATCTAGAGCATGGCCCTTATCAGTTCCCTCATCACCCAGTCAAATAAAACTGTCAGGTATATCTGACAAGAACTCCCTGCCACGAATCCATGCTGTTTACCATACTGGAGCCTGTTGCTCTCCAAGTAGTCCACAAGATCCTCTTTGAGTGACTCCATCTGCTTCCGTATTATAAAGGTAAGACTTACAGGTCTGTAGTTCCCTGCATGTTCTTTGTCCCCACCCTTATGAAGCAGAACTATGTCCACCATCTTCCAATCCTTTGGAACTACTCTTAACCTGAGCTAAAGTAATCATTAAGGACAACTGCCTTTTGCCTGTCCTCCTCTATCACCCCCCGATAACCTTACAATTCCCTGTTTTCTTCCTTTTTCCCCTAATGTATCAGGAGAACTGTTTTTTTCCACTCTTGACCATTCTTATTCTGAGGTAAATTGGTAGAACACCAAGACTGCTGGTAGAAATATAGAAACAGAGAAAAGATTATGGCAGAAAAAGACTCAAAGCCCATCTAGTCTACTCAAGGAAACCTTACCTATTCCCCAAAATCCAGATAGGAAAGTTTCTGATCCCACCCCTTCCTTTGCCACCTCCCCACCACTTCCTCTCACCTGCCATCCTGATGGGACTACCAGCCTCCTGAATCTGTCCCAGCCTTCCTTGAATTCCATCATAGACCCTGCCTCCACCACCACCTCCTTCAGTAATGTATTACACTGTTGCACAAACCATTCAATAAAAAAGAATTTCCCACATCTCTTTTAAATCTCCCTCCCACTGACTAGCCTCCACCCATGACTTCTCATCAATACGTAATCATTCCTAATGAATAGGTCCCCACTGTCTAACTTGTTTATCCTCCTTAGGAATCTGTAGGTCTGGATCATACCTCCCCAGCCTCCAGGATGTATACATTTAGGTCTGCAGCCTCTCTTCCTAGGATCTGTGCTGCTGCCAGAGGATAATTTTGGTAACTCTGCACTGCACCACTTGCAGCCTGTCCCCCACAGGGGAAGGAAACAACTCCTGGTGAGGGACTTCATTGTTACGGGGCTAGAATTGTAGGAGGAAGGTGAGAGAGAGAGGTAAGGTGCCTGCCTGGCACCACGACTCGGAGGGACAGGGAGTGAATCCTCAGGATCGCTGGAGCAGCTGCATGGGGGAGGGAGCTGGATGTCATTGTCCACCTAAGAACAAATGACCTGGCTGAGAAAGGGATCAGAGCAGTGCAGGAAGAGTTTGTGGAGTTGGGGAGGGGCCTTAGATAAGTAGCGTGCACGGTAACCTTCTCGGAGGTGCTGCCTGTCTATGGCAGAGATAAGGCTAGGGTGCTCCACACCTTGGGATTCAATCAGTGGTTGAAAAACTGGTGAAGAGCTCAGGGATTTGGCATCATTGGGGACTGGGGGTCCACCTGGACTGATGCAGGCCTATACTGGCATGATGGTCTGCATCTGTTCGGGGGGGGAACCAGGATCCTAGGTGATAGATTTTAATGCTTCATTGGAAAACATTTAAGTTAGCCAAGGGGGGAGGCACTGGAAAGGAGCAGAGGAAATCCTAGCCTGCCCCCCCAAAAAAATCAGGATAGTAAGTGAGGTAATCACCAAGACAGAGATGTCAATAGGGAAAAGGGCAAGGGTAAATGGAGAAAATGACAAAGGCAATAAGGACAGAGATGGGGCAAAAAGGGGTAAGGCCACCAAGAAATGGAGGGTAATGAGTACCAATGTCCATAGTCTGGGCAACAAGCTCCCTGAACTGGTGGCCTTGATGGTTGAGGGATGCCTGGTTATCGTAGCAGTCACAGAAACATTGTACACAGAGAACCATGACTGGGATGTTAACATACCAGGGTACACAACCTACAGGAGAGACAGGGAGGGTAGAAGGGGGAGGAGTAGCTCTCTAAGTAAGGGAAGGGATAAAAGCAATGGAACAAAAGAGTAAACAGGGAGGAGAGGAGGCACTTTAGGTCACCTTAGAGACTGGAAATGGCACCACAATCCACACAGGGGTTATATACAGACCCCATGTCAGGGGAGGGAATGGACAAGGATATAATAGAAGGCATCCTTAGGATGGCAGAGAAAGGGGGGAGATACTGTTGATGGGGGACCTGAAAATGCCAGATATTTACTGGAGCACCTTTGCTGCAGTCACATCCAAGAGCAGGGCCATTTTCGATGCCCTACAGGTGACATGCCTCTGACAGCTAGTTTTGGAACCCACTCATGATGGAGCAATCTTAGACCTCATACTCTCGAATGGGGACAGTGAGAGGATCTCAGATCTAGAAGTGGGTAGCCATCTGGTAACAAGTGACCACCAAATAGTGTGGTTTACGATAAACTCAGCTACAGAGTCAAGCCATACAAAAGTGAGGGTACTGGACTTCAGGAGGACTGACTTTGGCAAGATGGGAGAGTGCCTTAGAAAAGCATTAGCAAACAGGCTAGAATGATGGGTGGAGCAACAATGGGGACACATCAAAACTGCCATGACAGAGGTAACAAACCTTTGTGTGAAGCAAATTAAAAAATCAAAATAAAAGAAAAAGCCACTATGGTTCTCAAAAGAGGTGGTGGGGAAGGTTAGGGAGGAAAAGATAGCATTTAGGAAGTATAAAGAAACAGAAGTAGCAGGACAGAGAACTGTACCAGATAAGGCAGAAAAAAAGCAGGAAGGGATGTCAGAATAGCAAAGGCCCAAGTGGAGGAAAAGATAGCCAACTCGGTTAAGAAAAGGGATCAAAACTTTTATAGGTACATCAGGGAGCCCAGAAAGGCAAAGGGGGGGGGATAGTGAGGCTGAATAGAATGGATGGTGGGTGGGCAGAGAGGGACAGTGAAAAAGCAGGGTTACTGAACGAATACTTCTGCTCAGTATTCACAAAATAGGAGGAGGGGGAGGTGACTAATCCAATTAGCAGAAGCACCCTGGATAGTGGGGTTGATCCCAGTCCTTTCACAGAAGAAAGGGTTCTGAAAGAACTCCTAAAACTGAAGGTGGACAAAGCAATGGGGCCTGACAGAATTCACCCCAGAATTCTAAAAGAATTAAGGGGAGAACTAGTAACACCACTGACTACCCTTTTTAACAAATCATGAGAGGATGGTGTGGTACCTGAGGACTGGAGGAGGGTGGATGTGATTCCCCTTTACAAAAGTGGGAGCAAGACAGAGGCAGGAAACTACAGACCTGTCAGTTTGACCTCTGTGGTAGTGAAAGTGATGGACTCATTTCTGAAGGAAAGAACTGCTGAGTACCTAGAGGTCGTTGGAGCACAGGACCCAATGCAGCATGGGTTCACAGCGAGAAGGTCATGTCAGTCAAATCTAATTAATTTCCTTGACTGGGTGACCAAAGTAGTAGACCAAGGAGGAGCTGAGGACATGGCCTACCTAGACTTCAGCAAGGCATTTGACACAGTCCCACACAAAAGATTAATAATCAAATTAACCAGCCTGGGAGTGGGTCCCAGGGTGGTAGCCTGGGTAAAACACTAGCTGGACAAAAGGACACAGAAGATAATTGTAAATGGAGTCCACTCTGAAGAAAGAGGGGTTACTAGTGGGGTACCGCAGGGTTCAGTACTGGGTCCAGTCCTTGTTAATGTCTTTATTAGTGACATTGCAGAAGGATTGGAAGGAAAAGGATGCCTCTTTGCAGATGTCACAAAGATCTGCAACTGGGATGATACACGAGGAGGCGTGGAAAGTATGAGAAGGGACTTGGCAAGGTTGGAGGAATGGTCAGAAGTATGGCAGCTTGGATTCAATGCAATGAAGTGCAAAATAATGCACCTGGGAAACAAAAACCCAGGGGAAGATTACACAGTGGGGTGTGTGTGTATGTTAGTAACAACAACAAAAATGGAAAGGGAACTGGGGGTAATCATATCAGATGACCTTAAGGTTAGCAAGCAATGTGAAAAGGCAGTAGGAAGGACTGGGGGGATACTGGGAAGTATAGGGAAAGGCATCACCAGCAGAAAACATAATGTTGTTATCTCTCTGTACAGCCAGTTGGTGAGACCCCATCTGGATTACTGTGTCCAGTTCTGGAGACCCCATCTCTGCAAGGACATGGACAGGATGGAGGCAGTCCAGAGAAGGGCAACTAAAATGGTGCAGGGTCTGCAAGAGAAGCCATACGAGGAGAGACTAAAGGAGCTTACTATGTATATCCTTGAGGAAAGGAGGGAGAGGAGGGAGAGGAGGGACATGACAGAAACTTTAAGAACCTCAGTGGAATCAACAAAGTTCAAGAGGGTAGCATCTTTCAGAAAAAGAGATGTGCAAGAACAGGGGACACAATTTGAAGATAGAGGGGAATGGCTCAGGGCAATGTGAGGAAATATTTTTTTCACAGAGAGGGTGGTGGACACGTGGAACAGCCTTCCTGAGGAGGTTGTGGGGTCTAAAACTGTGGGAGAATTCAAGAATGCATGGGACAGACATAAAGCAATTTTTGTGGGGGGTAGGCTGAAATAGGCTGTTGGTTAACTAGAATCTGCAGCTTATCCTGTAGGTAGGGAAATAGGCAGACTAGGTGGGCCAAGCGATCCTTATCTGCCATCAAATTCTATGTTTCTATGTTTCTTCTTCTTCCTCACATGTGGACTCAAGAACTGAGCACAATATTCCAGGTTGGGCTTTACCAGGGAAATGTACAGAAGTAATACCACCTCCCTCCCTCCACTAGCTGTCAACTCCCCTGTACACTCCATCATCCTCATTGTCTTATTGTATTATTTTTTTGCACTGGTTTGAGCTTTAGAGACTACACTGATGATAACCTCTACTGTAGGTCTCTTTCCTCAGTTATTGTGGCTAACTAAACCCCTCCCAGCCAGTTGGCTGTACCTGAGTTTGTCTTGCAAATGTACATCATATTGCAATTTTTGACACTGAACTTTACCTGACAGACCTTGTACTAACTTTTCAGTGTCTCCAGGTCTTTCTTCCGTTCCCTGACACCTCCTCATTATTCACATTTCTGTAAAGTTTTGTATCTTCTGCAAAGAGACACATTTTGCCTCAGATACCTTCCCTGATGTTGCTAATGAACATTTTAAATAGGAGAGGACCCTAAACAGACCCTTGTTGTACCTCACTTTTAACTTCCCTGTCTATAGATTTGATCATATTTGCCACCACCGTCTGCTTCCTTCCACCCAATTCATTTCATATGCAACTGATGATACCTTCTTCTACAAATAGATCTTCCAGTTTTTTCTTTAATAGTCTCCTATGTGGAACTAAATCCAAGACCTTGCTGAAGTACACATAGAGCATAATGACCACTAGCCCTTTATCTACTGTCCTTGTTACCCACTCAAAGAATATTAGCAGGTTGGTCTGGCATGATCTTATTGTCACAAACCCATGCTGAAACCCATTTATCTCCTGGTACTCCACTACCGTCTCTTTGACTACTGTCTTCAGCAGATTACTAACAACTAAGGTCAGACTGACTGGCCTGTAGTTTCCTGGGTCCTCCCTGTGCAGAAATATCACATCCACTGACTTTAATCCTGAAGGAGTTGCCCAATCTCCAGAGAGCATGTGAACGGATCCATCAGAGGTGTTGGTAATTTTTACCCCAGCCCCATTCAGCGCCCTAGGGTACAGACCATCAGATCTCGGTGCTTTATCATTATCAACCATAAGGGTTGCAAGCCCTTTGCATAGCTTGTTTTCTTAGATCTCAACCCATTATATTCTTTCTATACCTGTATTGGAAGTCTTCACCCAGCCTCTGTTATCAGTTCCACTTCCTCTTTTTTGAACACTGAGCAAAAGAAGTTGTTTAGAACATTAGCCTTCTGGTCATTATTCTCCACCATCCCCTCTCCCTTTAACCCAATTATTCCCCTTTCACCTTCCTATTTCCCCTAATGTATCTAAAAAATTCCTTGTCCCCCTCCTTCTCCCTTCTGCTATCCATGACTCGACATCCACTTTTGTCTTTAACACTGATCCCCTCGCTTTCTTCAACTGATAGTTTTCCCATTCTTCTTCACCCTTCTTTTTCTTGTACCTCTTGAAGGCCTATATTTTTGGCCCACATGGCCTCCCATATGCCCTTTGAAAACCAGATCAGTTTCATGTGCATCCTACTTTTAGCAATTTTCTCATGCATGAGTCCATTACATCTGCTATGACCTCTTAACTATTTTCGATTTAGCCCCAAAACACAATGCCTCCCTCACCCCAATCAGCTTTTCCCTGCTCAGTGCCCCATCCTCCCAAAGTCTGCCTTTCTAAGGTCTAGGATCATGGCTCTTGATGCTTATCGACCTTTTTCTGTGGTTATCTCACACCATACTCAGCTGTGGACACTGAACCTTCGGGGTCCCTAACTTTGACTTCCTCTCTTTCCATATTCAATAGTATCAGATCAAAGATGGGTTTGTGCTTGGTTGGCTCCTTGACCCACTGCACTAGGAAGCAGGTAATGTAACATTATTGTTGGTAGAATAATAGCAAGATTTATAGAGGTGCAACTTTCAGGCTACTAGCACCAACAATACTGATAAAATAATGGGATAGTACAGAAAGAGAGTAGCTCTAGTATGTAGTACAGTCTCTCAATTAAGAAATTGTGCTTTTATTTTTGTTCTAATAGTACAGCAAGTGTAAATGAGCATGAATCAAGAAAACAATTTGAGGCAAGTTATAAGGGCTCAGATAATACATTCTGAGTTATTTTCTCATAAAAACTAAAAAAAGCAGAGATGCAGAGGAGACTCCTGATTTAAAAAAAATAATTCTAAAGAGATTAGGAATGAGTGCAGAACACTTCCCTAAACTTGTAACTTAAGATTCACATTTCATGAGAGTCACATTATTGAGCGTGTGTCTACTGTACATTGCTCACCAGTGGTAAGAGAAAAAAGCAGTCCATCATCTCAGCAGGATCATCATTAGAACAACAAGCTCAGTTATTTAAAGGTTAATCTCTAGAGACTGCCAGTTAACAGCTCTCCTGTGTATTATTCCTAGTAAAGTGACACTTTGGAAAGGGAGTATTTGTTGCAAGAGAAGCAACAGAGAAGAACATAACCTTTCACTCAGGGTGACTATACAGGACCAGCAAGGGAGGACATATGATCAGAAACTGGAGAGCCACAACATGTTCACAGTCCATTGGCCACACTAACACTGGGGAAATGACAGCAAATTGGCAGGGAATAGGTTTTGGAAGGATGAGAGGAAATAACCTTTTATGGAGTGAGTGGTGCAGGGATTAAACAAAACTACCCACAACATTCTGGTGCAGCGGTGGTGGAGTAATTCAGAAGGGGGGTGCAATAGGCATATAGGACTGGTCAAGGGACCCAGGGAGGCTGGAGTAAGGCATCAAGTGATTTATGTCTGCAATGCAATATATGTTGTGTAACCCTAGTGAATGTTTGGAGTTTCTGTTGTGTGTAGCTTAGTTCATAAATAAATCATATTTATGACAAAACTTGTTTTGCTCTCTTCTGGTTGTCAAACATGTGATATCATACATCAAAGAACCCTTTTAAACTTTTCTCTGTGAACATATACTGGCCACGATAGTTAAAAAAAAAATTCGGTTAATGAAAAGAAAATATTTTAACTGAAGGTTCTAGTCCAGAATTGTGACACACCACCTGATTTGACAGACTGGTTCAACCATAAGGCCTTCTTCTGCTGGCGGTTTTCTATGTTGATATGTTTCATTATGCAAATCTCTGCCTGACATAAAAGCTCAGAATTTTGCCAAAGTTGAACATCTAATATCAAGTCACAATCTGCAACAGAATTAAAGAGTTCTTTAAAATGACAAGGAGAAATCCACAAACCTTTGTGGATGAAAGATGTCGCATGATGCATGGCCAGTTAATAGATACACAGAAACATAGAAATATAGAGACATAGACTTTGACGGCAGATAAGGACTGCTTGACCGACCTAGTCTGCCCATTTCCCTACCTGCAGGATAAACTGCAGACCCTAGTTAACCAACAGCCTATTTCTTCCTACCCCCACAAAAATTGCCTTATGTCTGTCCCATGCATTCTTGAATTCTCCCACAGTTTTAATAGAAACATAGACTTTGCCAGCAGATAAGGACTGCTTGGCCCACCTACCAGTTACCAGTTCTTCTTTTTATGCCAACCAAGTCTATGTAGTAAACCATATCCAAACACCCTAAACATATATAAAAAATAATAATGAATCAGTCAGTGCAGGTCCATCTAATGTTCAGTACAAAAGGAGGACCTGCCATCAAAATAAAAAAAAAATTGCAATTTAAAACATATTCAAGCAGCTTTTTAATTTAAACCAGTTTTTTTATTGATGTTCTCTACAGTACGTAACAATGTGTCATTTGTGTAAGCATAAGTCACTCCAGAGTTATGCTTTAACAGACTGCAGTGTACTTCTCACCAGAGATCTATGGAAATCCTACCTTCAGCCTCATGCCTCACACCCCTGAGGTGTGTACCAAAATCATTTAATGCACACCCTGTTGTGTCTTATTCTTTACTCATCTACTGGAGAGAGACAGAAGCTAGATACAGGCTACTCAAGTGTAAAGTTGATCTAACCAGTTCTTCCACATAATCTCCTTTTCTTCAGAATAAATTATTTAGTTATAAACAATATTAGGTAGAGCTAGACAAATGGCAGGCACCAGTGGGTCTTTTTCTGACATCACATTCTATGTTTCTTTTTTCTAAAAATGTACCTAGAAATATAGAAACATATATCTATGTACAAGCAATCTACTGAGAATTACTTTTATTGCAGAATATATTTATGACAGTCAATCAATGGGCTTCCTTAGAAATATTTATGTGGTCAACTTGAAATAATTTATTGAGCCACATGAATTATATTACATTACCAGTTCTTTTTTACATTTGCGGATGACATCAGTGTTTTCATAAGCCTTGGCTAATTAGTGGTGCTTGATAGCTTTCATTTTCATTTGGAGTTAACTAACATATAATCATTCACTAAAAATGCTATTATAATTAAATTGATGAAGCACTTAATTATCTCACACGTTAATGCAAACAGTCACATCCATTGCCTGTTTATGTTCTGGTATCCTTTTATAAATCCATGCAGTTTGATATCATTAAAGTGAAGCAGCTTGAACCCATGGGGTCATATCTATTCAAAGAGCCACTGTGCATGCTTCAGTGGGAACTCTTACCTGAAGCAATATCAGTTAAACACAAATAATCTAATTTACACTGAGGAGAAACTGAATGTTAAAGATATAATTGTATACTGCTTGCAGTGCTCCAATCACCATTCATCTACTTATGTGCAACAAGAAAACTGGTAGATAACCCAGGGTGGCCAGCAGTAGTGGACAAAGTATTGTAAACTTCATGGCTTTTTAAAAAACAATGCCAGTTTCACAAAGGACATGAAGCAAAGTGAATTTGAACTTTGCATAGTGCAGTGATATGCTGGAGCTGATGCATGCTAACTTGTTTGAGCTGGCAGTTAAACCTGCAAACTGTTTCACCGACTTGTGTGAGCTGGTAGTAACCCGGACACAAGAAGTGATTTTTGTACTATTTTTTTATCTCCTCCAGTCCTGCCAGTTGAGCTGCCACCTGGAAGGGGTCAGCAAAGTCACCAACAATCATGTGAATTGCATCTGTATTCATGGCACCATTGCACGCTTACTCATTCCCATCCTATTGGGGAAAAAGCTTCCCCTTTCTCTATAGGTTGCAGTATCTCTCAGGCACTAATTTTTCTCTACCTCTTTAGCTCCTCAGTATTGTCAGTCACCTGCTGTCAATAGTAATGACAGCAAATCACTGCCAACCAATCCTCCTGTCTGTTCCTACAACCCATCCATCCTGCAGCCAGCCCTCATACTAACGAAGCAAACCAGCTGCGTTTGTGTGGCTCAAATAGTGCAATAGGAAGAGCCTCCTTGGTAGCAGTCTGACTCTCTTAAATGAGTAGGTCACCAACCATGTTCATTTTTTAAGGTCTGTCATGGTCAGATCAAGTGCAATATTATTGTTAATTTATTTATCCTGCTCCTTGCTTTGGATTCTGTATAGTGGTTTTAGCCCTGGTTGGTTGAGCCAGCCACATGTTATGGGGTCGGTTAGGTGCAATGGTGTGGCTTGCAGTGATGCCAGTTGGCAATGTAGACAGAGATGGACACACCAGGAGGAGTCAGAGGGCATAACAGTGTGAGAGAGAGGGAGACGCGCTCCATTTTTGGGGGATGGAGAATCAAAGTGCTCCGGCTGGGTCCAGTGAACAGAAAGGTAAGGCATACCTCAATCATAGCCTACTGTCATTCACTGAAATGTGGGACACAACACTCAGACTGTGGGGAAATGAGGTACACTGACCCTCATAATGCGCTGGGACACATCATCAAACATGGCGATTCAAGTATTGAACATTGTGGAAATTAGTGCCATTACTTGTGCAAGTTTATATATTTTACTTTATTTAGTTTCATAGGGTGTTATGAATTTTGCTTTAAAGTCTGAGTTTACAGTAGGGTACTACATCTTCTGTGTGTGGCCAGCACCTTTTCAATGAGGACGGACAAGGACAGAGCAATTCTGAGGCGTAGAAAAATAGACACCCCTCATAATGAGGAACAGTTGACAGATATGAACAATGCTGGGCTGGCATGACAGAATTGTATATCACGTCTAATAAAGCCAGTCCCTCCTATACATACTGTATTATCAGGGACCCATTTGTAGTGTATTGCATAATATCACTGCCATTTAATTATTCTTGCTATGACAACTAATGATGAGCACAGTCTTGGACCATGACTCACCACCATAGCAAATAATGCCTGACTGCTGGGTTACCGCTTACAGCAAAACAAAGGTAAAAACCTCTATGAATATTTGTGTGTGTGGGGGGGGTAAGTGGGATTGACAAAGTGGGGTACGTGGTGGAGGTCAGTGAGTGGAGTTGGGGCAGGGGTGGAGCTGGGGTGAGGCTGTGACAGGGAAGGGGGGGAGGGTGTTAAAGATTTTCCACCACACCACTGTCATAGTGTTGTAAAATGACACTTTGCTAGTGAAGTCCATGATTCTTGGCATAGTGCGAGCCTGCTAACAGGTTACATGACGGTGCAAATGTCAATCACATGGTATATTACAGCAAGAAGTTAATCATGTGACCACTTTCACAATGTGCAGGCTTAGGGCCCACTCCACAGCAGATGAAATACCTAGTTTCTTGAATGCAAAGGTCATCTTGTCTCTGTCCTTGTTCAAATATGGTCTACAGAGCAGTATACAGCACCCCAGGTGAGCTTGAACCAAGGACATGTACAGTGACAGAAACACTTTTCTTCTCATGATGTTAGTCCCCTTCCTATACACCCCAGCATCCAATGTGCCCTTCCCACTGCTGAATTCTGCCAATGATTTCAGACTCTCCAAAATTATCAGCCCATGATTCATGCAGCAGGTCTGGGTTGATGGTAAACTCTAAAAAACATGCAATAATCAGTGCTCACAAAAATAAATCACCCTTTCATTCACAAGAAGGGTTTCAAGTCTGTGCCCCCTTAAGATTAAAGAGCCACCAATGCCTCAAGAAGAACTTTGAAGAACATAATATCTGAACACAAACAGCTTGTATTTCTCATTAGCTCTGCATTTCTTACCTCCATTACTTACTACTGAAGTCAGATGCATGAAAACAGAAGAGTTGTTCCCTGAGGGTACATCAAATCCTATTACTTCTTTCTGATCAGATGTCATAATACTGTGCTTGTGACATCAATTATTCCCATAGCTACAGACTGTGATGTCACAACAGAACTTTATGATCTCATGTAGGGAGTATGTTATAGAGGCAGATAAGCTCTAGGGGATAAAGAACCTGTTTTTCTGGGAATTTCTTCAGTAGCAAATAATAAAGAGGAGAAATCTATATAAGATGTGTGAAATGCAAGATGAATTGTGTCCAACTATTACGTTTTCCAGTGTTTTTTCAAAGGCGTCAGTTGCTCTTTAATGGCTGACACTAACACCTTTACCGTTGCCTACTGTATTCTCTTTTGAGGATGGCCAGCTGAACTCAAGAACAGTACAGTGATTGCTCTGATCTTTGCAATGCAATGAGCCTGAAACACCAGTTTTCTTTTAAGTGAATCCTTTGATTCTCTAAAATCCAACCACATTTTCAGAAACAACATCAGTCAGTCAAAATTTAAGGATAATGCAGTTTTCTCTTGTCTGACAATTGAAGTGCTATGCCTGCAGTTCAACAGGGTGAAGTAACCAGTGACATCCCCTTCCTGAGCTACTGCATATAAGCAGTTTCTTCCAGCCTCCATCAGAAGCACTTTTTCCTTGCCCCACCATCCTCCCCAACTCCTTCAGCGGCATGCCTCTCTCCTCGGGAGGCTCCATCCTAAGGTATCTTTAGCCAAGGAAATCCTTCCCACGGTGCCTCTAAGGGTGGAAACTTCTTTGAGGGTTCCTTGCCTCATACCCCTATAGGGTGGTAATTTCCCATGGAATAGAGAGTGTGAATGGCCATACAGTTTATCACAGTTGCACAATCATAACACTACACTGGATGTGTAGGCCCACTTAATTTATGTTGCTCTTAGCTTTAGCCTTCTGTCTTATGCAAACATGATACTAAGAAAGTATTTTTTAAGGCAAAATATTAATTGAAAATATAATATGTTGCTTTGTGTTTAGAATAAATGTATTTAATTACAGTGATGTTGAGCACCATTTCTGAGTGCACACAGTATTGTTTCTTATTTTGATGATTCTGTACTTTGTAGTGTCCAACAAAGTATTGTGCAGTACTTGAGATAATAAAAGTATTTACTATGCAAATTATTAGAAAAGCAAATACTATTCAATTTAAACAGCAAATAACAACTAACATGAAAGGTAAAACAATTCCTATTTACAACAATGATGCATAACGGGCCATATGCATGAAGTATGAGTAGAATGCACAGAACTCACCTGAGCTGCCAAGCACCTCCACACAGGTGTGCACAGCCTGACATTCACAATCACCAGCTGCTAGACCATGCCCCTGCCACCCCAGTGTGCAGATGCATAGTGGAGTATTACTGCTGCATGGGGGAGGAGCGTGGGATGCTGGTGAGCATCCAATGGGATGCCTGTCCTGTGTCCCATAGTGGATCCTCTCTGCACACAGGCAGGGGATCCTGGGGAGGTATGTACCATGGTGAAAAGAAAAAGTTACCCCGCAGGCTGGTTGCGTAAAGGAGAAAAAATGCAAGCCAGAAATGAAAAATCCAGTATGAATACTGAGAACAACATTACTCAGAGTCAACAGTAATTAGGTAACATTTATTGAAACATCACAAACATAAGTTCTCAGACCCTCTACCAGGAATAGTATCCACCAGTGGGACCCACGAACCTCCCACTGGTGGGTCCCACTAGTGGATACTGTTCCTGGTAAGAGGTCTGAGCATTTATGTTTGTGATGTTTTATTAAATGTGACTGTAATTTACTTATTTGGCTCCGGTGTGTGTTTGTTCCTCAGTGGGTGAGTGCTGGAGTTTTCATTCCAAAGTGCTTTCCCTACCGAGATTAAACAATGGACATTTGCCCAAATGGACCCCCCTCAGCCCTCCCAGGCAGCACAGTGGGCCGGTGCAGCTGTGTACAGGGGGATCCTATTGCCACCACACCTTGTCATTAACCTGCAAGGGGGGGCACATAAATATTTATGGCAGGATTCACCCTCACATAGCCCTAGCCAGCACTCCACACCTTAGTGAATCACGTTGAGTGCAGGCATGCCCCTGGCTCAGCGTCACCCAGCCAGGCGGGGGTTACAGCATGCAAGGTACTAGCGCACCCATGCTGAATACCACTGGGGGTGCACAGGTCCCTGCTGTGTGGCATCTGGATTTAGGCATGCCTATGTGCTGCCCATATGCAGCGCATAGGCATTTTTGCATAGGGCCTATCATTGGAATTTTCTAGTGTAGTATTTGCTTGTTATTGGTATTATACAGTATATTATAAATTATAGTGGCACAGTAGCACCGCTATAGTTAGGGTTGAAAGACACTTCTCTGTTAAACCCCATTTTTTTCATGTTAATACCACAGCCATATTTAGATGAAATAACCTGAAACATGCCATGCATGATTCCGGGCCAAATATCTGGATCCTGAAAATTTGGTAACAATTTGCTTGGTGATTTAAAAGTCCTAGAAGGTTAAAACCATAAAAATCTGCTTTTTTGAATACCTTTGTTTTGTTCACTGATAACTAAACAATGGCTTACAGCTGAAACCTGCAACTTTCAGATTAGTTAGGATAAGGGTTGAGGCAGATCCCTAGCTATTTGTTATAATTGGAAAACATGTAGAATTTGAATTATTAACAAAATAAGATTACATTTTCAGTGGTCCCATTTGCATGAGATAAGACTTTTGTTTCATGAGTCTTAGTGGTCAAAACAGCAAGGAAAAGAAGAGAAATACATGTGTGTGTGCATCATGCACAAAAAAACTGTAGTGGTCGAGAGAGCAAGGACTAAAGGTATTTCTTCAAATGTCTTTTTGAAAAATAGTTGTTTAGATATTACCAAAAATATGTTGTTGTGTCTTACAAAACCATTCGTTTATTACATCCCATTTTCATGACTTGCAACCTGTTTTATTTTGGTATAACTTCTGCTTTTGCAAGACTATTTAGTCAGAAAAGCGGGAAAATTACAAATGCCTTACCTGTTTTGTATATGACCTGCAGGACAATACACAACAAGCTGCAGTTTCAGGGACCTGATGGACAGGTCACCAGCTTTGCATATGACCTGCAAAGCATGCCACAGGCCTAGAGCTCTGCGGAGTGATTCCCTGGATTTGCAGGGCCATATGCAAAATAAGCTATAGGTCTTGGGCCATGACTGACAGTACACTGGGTTGTGCAGGGCCGTGTACAAAGCAATCTACAGCTGGCCCTGTGAGTGATGGCTCAGCTGCTGCATGCATGCATGTTACAGGCATAAACTTTATTCCAACGCAAAACACAGTGTCTGAAAGGATGGCTACTTTGAGTATGACTCGAGCCATGCACAAAACAAGCCACAAGCTAGGTGCAATATCAGGCGTACCAGCTGCTTTGTGCATGGCCTATAGGCCAGGGCAGCAACTGATGGGTCAGCTACTTGAGTATGGCCATACAAAAAGCCTCCTACAGGTCTGTAGCTCTAAGTGATTTGTCAGCTGTTTTGTATAAAGCCAGCTGCTGAGGCACTGTGTTGTGCTTTGGGATTCAATTTGGTGGGGTTCACGGGGATAAGGGGTGGGTGAGAGGTGTGAGATTTAGGTTAAAAACCCTAACATTACATTTCCTTATTTTTTGTGTTTAATAATCCTGAACTCGTGCATTTAGGCACTTTTTTTACAATGAATAGTTCAGATAATCCAGTACATGTTTTAGTGTGTGCCTCAATAATCATCTGACTGTCTACAACTGACCTCACAGTGTCTGTGTTTGCCAAATCAATGGTCAGCACATTTGATAGTCTTCCAAACTGCATTATAAACCCTGTAAAGAAAAACTAAGCATTAAAAATTGAGGGCGAGATTTTCAACGCCCTGTGTCTGTTTTTCCAATGCAAGTAAGTAAATCCACCGAGGAAGCTAGACCACAAAAATTCTAACTTTGCAGACAGATTTATGTGCTTACATCAGAAAAACAGAAGCAAGTCCGACAGTTGTGGCAGAAATTGCTGTAAACTGTAGGAAATGTCATGAATGAGTCCAGATGTCTGCGAATAGGAGGCTGATGTCTGGACTCATCTGCAGAGAGGCAGCGTGCATCCGAAATACAAATACAAGTGCTGTATCCACAGATTTGCAATTTATGCCCCTTCTCTAGTAAACTAATAGCTAAAAGACATGCTGGAATGCAGAGCTAATCTTTAACAAACTATAATTTCATAGTCTAAGGGCATGTTTGTGAGAATTTGCTTGCCCTCTAATGTGGCACATACAGTGGTAGCCGATGCCATCAATAATGTTATTGTTCACTGCAGTGCACTGCGATACAGCAGCAGAGGCAAACCACAACCAACGCAGTCTTAATGCTTACTGTTCACTATGCAGTTTGTGGTGGCAAATGCAATGGTGCATGTGTTACTGATGACACTGGCTGCCACTGCAAACTCTCAGTCAATAACGGAGTTCATCACATTAGCCAGCTATAGATTATTTTATTAATATTACTATTTTATTGTTGTTCATCTATTTATTTAAGCTACTTACTGTTGTGACCTGTCTAAAGTGAATTGCTGATATTGTTGATATTTTCTATATTTTGTACCCTTTTTGCAAAATCCGTTCCCTGTTACTAGCCCTGATACCAGCTGATGGCCTTGCCACCCTGATACATGCTTTTGTCACTTCAAGGTTGGGCTACTGTAATGCCTCATACCTGTAGTTGTCTGGAGGCAACCTCCACTGTCTGCGGCAGGGGCAGAATGCAGCGGCCAGGCTATTAATGGGTGCATTAAGATTTGACCATATTATGCAGGTTCTCCATGGGCTGCACTGGCTGCCGATAAGGTGGAGGATTGCCGTCGAGGTCGGATTACTGATCTATACAGCCCTGTATGGCCGAGGGCAATTCTATCTTCAAGACCTTCTGCTTCCTCACCACCCAGCTCACTTTCTCCATTCCTCCGAGGGAGGCCTCTTGGTAGTTTCCAGGGCTAGGCGGCTGTCAGGGGACCAAGCTTTTTCTGTTGCCATGCCAGCCCTGTGGAATTCATTACCAGTTTATTTAAGAGAGGCACCCACAGTGAAAGGCTTTAAGGGGGAGCTCAAGACATTTTTATTCAATCAGGCATTTGATCTGACATAATTGTTGAACGTTTTATATGTCTTACTGACTACCTTGTTATTTTTGTTTTATATATATATATATAGTGATTTTTAGGTTCTATATGCTCAATAATATGATATTATGAAATGTTTTATTGGTATAGTTGTTAATATTTTGTATTGTATTGCACTCTAAGCCTCCAGGAAGAGGCACTGTATAAATAAATTATCTGTCTATTTGTCTATCTATCTATCTATCTATCTATCTATCTATCTATCTATCTAGCCCACAGCCTCAGGGATTGGGTACTAAATAAATAAACAGTTAGTTATTTACTTACATTTACAGGCTGTCTGCAGACAGGCAAAGGGTTAACCAACTGATCTGGATTATGCACCCACATAGAGGGGTCAGAGGTGTGAGCTTGTGGGCCAGCAACTAATAGGCAACACATACCTAGTGATCCACTTTCAGACTTTGAACCTAAGAATTATTTAGGTCTTGCCTGAAAGTTGTGTTTTAAATCACTCACAATAACATGCACACGGTTTCTAGAGCTCCCATATCAACAAGGATTCCAGCAATTTACAGTGACTTGGAGAGGCACACAGGCAAATTATTCAGACTTGCATGGGTTATATTGGAAAACAGAACAATTCAGTTTCTTTGGTAATACAGTAATGTAATTTACAGGAAAAACAAGAACACTGCCCTGCAGATGCTGGGAAAATGTCATACTGACCTTGGAGCCCTGTACAGATCTGAGACAGAGTGCCGTTTTATTATTTTCCTTAGCCAAACTCTACTATGTCTAAGACAAATGATAAAGCACCTTTTAATTAAACTGTGTTGTCTGAAAAGTGATCAATAGTGTTCAACAAGAGCTTTAGTGCTTGCATGTCCTTTTGTGACTTTTTGTTTAACTCCACAAATATATAAATATACAGAATAGAAGATTTTGTGATTTTAAAAGCTAGCCACCCAGTGTTAACTGGGATAGTGGGCAACTTGAACCGCACCCCCACCATGCATGTTTATTAACAGAATATGTGTTAGCAAACTCTGGATGCCCATGTCCTTTGCTGCTGGTATAGCAGTTGCCTGGCTGTATGCCTCCCTTACCATTGGCATCCTTCTCATCCTTCTGGCTGGTTCCTCCATTAGGGCAGCTCCATTCTTGTCTCCCTTGTTTGGGCTGAACTTTCACTGATGGTTTGCTTCACAGCTGCTGGTCTGCATCATCCAGCTGGCTGATGCAGTTGGGTATCCTACTTCCATGTTTGCTGCCTGGTCTCACGGAACTGTCTGTATCCAGCTCATTTTTTCAGCTTGCTTAGTGTTGCCATATTCACACCTATATAGCTCCTGCTTCCCTGTGACTTCCTAGTCAACCTGCCTGCTGAAATTCCACCTAACTTTGGTCATTGTTCTAGCATTCCTGACCTCTACTCCACTGTTCCCTGCTGCCTTAGCTGGTGTTTTGCTACTGCCTGTCCTGGCTGTCTGTTGTGCCTTCTAGTCATGCTAGGCTCTGGTGTTGCTTAGCTGGCCTTTTATGCCCGTATTGGTTGTTCATCCTTTTGCTTTAGCTGTCCTTTGCTCCCTTGAGTGTCTTGACTGTTTGCTGTTGCTGGGAATGCTTCTTGGACATGCTTCACTTTCCTGCATTATTTGGGCTTCAGTCGCCTGGATTGTGGGCTCTGCCTAACTGCTTCACCTTTTTAATACCTGCCAGTCTGCCCAAGTCACCTCCCAGCTCTGTTCCTAAGGGCTCAACATTCATACCCTCATACTTTATTTAAGACTATGTCCTATGCAACTATACAACCATTCCTTCATAGCAACCTCATTTTCATACTCCAACTAGAGGTGGGCGAAAGTTGCGGATTCTGCTTTCATGGAACTTTTGCAGAAACTTGGAAATTTCAAGGAATTTTCTGAACTGTCACCATTGGTGAGACTGGAATCTTCCAAATATGTTTTGTGGATTTTTGCCCTGTTCTGCAGAATTTTTTGGCTGTACTATGAAATAATACACATGAACTGTGGAATAACAGTTCTGAGGAATTTTGTTTTCTGCAGTTTACTGAATTATTCCTCAGGACATGTAATTATTCCACTGTTTGGTGAGCAGTTCTGTAGACTTTTTTCTCCACAGTTAAATGCAATAACCAGCAGTTTATAAATTTGTTCTGGCATTCTGAGTCGGAATTTCCATTAAAGTTGCTAATTTGATTTCTGCACTTTCGCAGAAGTGATAATCCGCCTTTCATGGAAATTTCACTGGCGGAAGATTTTTTTGCACACCTTTAACTCTGACCACTGGTCATACATCACAAGTACCAGACATATGTCCCAATGACTATCAAGTTCTCACCCCAATGCTCATTGCCCTTCACTAGCTTTATGTACTTCAATTCCTCAATGGCTTCATATGACTTTTGAGTCATATCGCTTAAGGGCTGGCAGTATAGCTTAGTGGTTAGAGTAACAAGCTATTAATGAGCTTGGTACATCCAGCAGACCTGGGTTTGATTCCCGCAATCTGCACTCTCATACTGTGTGACTCTGAGCAAGTCACTTAACCAGCCCAAAGCTCCCAGGTCACCCCTGAAAACAGGCAATTGTGCCTAGTGGGCCTTACCCAGTTAACAAAGAATAAAAAAAAAGTTTTGGTTCTTATCTTTCTTTATATGGCCTTGCACTCAAATTAGAGAAATGGAGCAGCCATGCCTGAGGCAGATGTTATAATACATCCTTTTCCTTCTCTTTGGAGTCTTTGTTACTCTGACATTCCTTTGGTATTTTTTCAATTTATTTAAATAGAAAATGTGTTAATTGGATAATACTCTAGGGCATCAGATGTCTATTATCATGGGTCATAAAATGAACATCGGGAAGGATTCAGACAATATTGTTTTAGACATTTTTTTAAAACAAACAAAGAAGTAATAGACAATAGTGACTCAAGCAATGCATTCCACAATGTAATAACACAGTAGAACCAAACTCTTTGTCCTACAGAAGTCTTACAAAAAGGAAGATGCAATGCATTAGTATTAGCAGAAAGACCTAGCAAGATGTGCACTGGTGCATTTACAAACACCATACAAAAAGATAAAGGAACTTGGGAATTGTAAACCTTTTAAATGTTATTAAATTGAAACAGTTAACTCTTTTTTCAAAGGAGAAACATTCCAGTTTACCATAAAAAGAGCAATGAAGAGTCAAGCAATGGGAAAAACCAGCAAATTGACAAACTGAATGAGAAAGAAAGTTTACTCGCTGGAGAGAAGTTATGAAAGCTGCAGAATACATTGCAAGGCCAAAATCAATAACAGACAACAACAATGACTGAGACAATACTTTCCTTGAAGGAACTGATAAGTAGTTTCTTAAATGGTACAATTGCCCAGATGAGGATATACATTTTTAAATACATAATCACTCTGATCTTGGAATGTCGAACTTTGTGCAAGAATAAATCCAATATATTGAACATAGTTTACATGTTCAGTCTGACCAGCATTCAAATCAGTAAAAGAAAAAGAAAGCTCCCATTGTTTTAGCTTTTGTTGCATGCCAAAAAAAAAAAAGATTTTGTCTTGGCAGTGTTCAATAACATTCCATTTTCAGACAACCATGTTTGTACTTTGACAAATTCCCTTTGGAGATTAAAACCACTATCATTATGGTTACTACCAGATCTACAGAAAACAATATCATCACCATACATGGTAATGCATCCTGAATGACAGATGGCAAAGAGTTCCCAAAAAATACTAGAGAGTATAGGGCACAGGATGGTTCCCTGGGGAACACCCATATCTATGTCAGTCATGGAGGAACACATGAAGCCAAGTATGACAAACTGTTTTCTGTCAGATAAATAATGTGAAAACAAATTTATTGATGCAGATGAAAAAATTAGATTCTCGAGTCTTGCAAGCAGGTGACTGTGATTAATTAGATCAAATGCCTTAGGTAAATCAAGAACTAAAGCACCCACCTCTGCTTTCCATATCCTCTGGAGAATGTCAGTGACATCCAGCATGGCCATCATAGTTCTTTTTTTTTGAAGCCATGCTGGTAAGGTGTAAGTAGATCCCTTGCATCCAAATATTCCATTACTTGGTCAAAGAAATTTTCTCAAGGACTTTGGACAGAGGGGCGAGGAAAGATATGGGATGATAATTCTTCAATAAGGTATAATCTCAAGATTTATAAATTGGCACAGCTGTTGCCTGCTTCCAAGACTGCAGAATCTCAGAATAATGTAAAGACTGATTAAACAAAATTTCAATGAACAAGCCATCAGATCCAACACTAAAGCAAGGAAGCATTCAATCATGTCAGCCCCCATATGTGTTCTCAAATACATACCCTTGAGATATCCTAAAGTCTGATCCTGTCACAAGTGATTTAAACTCAAACTTCAGAAAATTAGAATCAAATACATTAATCTTAGAATCTAAAACTAGGGGAGCTACTGGGTGAGCCAATTTGGCAACATCTAAAAATGCTGTACTAATCTCTGTGGTAATAGTCATTTGATCTGTTACATTACATTCACTTGTAGTAAGCAGAGCAACTTGAGTAGAGTCTGATTTGCCAAGAATTTAATTTTAATGTTTTGATGTTTATGATGATGATGTTTGTGTATTAACTGACTTGCTGCAATGTGTTGACATGTTAATTGTTTTTAAAGTTGTTCAGCGCCTTGGTTTTAGAAAGGTGCCTTATAAATAAAGTTTTATTATTATTATTATTATTATTATATTAAAGTTGATCAGTTCTTCTGCTGTTTATTTGAACAAGAGAACTAGTGTTGCAGAAAGTATTTAGGTTTAGTTAGCCTCACTAATCTTTTGTATAAATTTCTTAATTGTTTATAATTTGCAAAGGAGGCTGGGAAACATAATTTAATATGAGAACACTAAGTGCTATTTCTTTTCTGTATCTTCAGTATTTATTCAGGAGTGATCCATTCCTACCAATGATTTTTATTCTAAGTTTACATATCGGGGCAAATAAATCTCAAATCTTATTAAATTAAGATGCAATAAAATTAAGCATGAGATCAGCACTAGGAACTGAATACAGATAAGACCAATCAAGGGATGGTATAGAATTGTGAAATTGTGTAACATTGTAGTTATTTAAAGAGTGTGATGTTATGCATGTAGAAGGACCTTTAGGTTCACGTGTACTTCAAGAAAAAAAAATAGGTCAGTGATGACTCAGACTGTCTGCCAATGGAAATGCCTGTAATATTCTAGCTGGTAAAATGGGCAAAATGCAGTCAATTTGAGTTTCAAAACCTGTTTTATAGTTATACCTAGCTGTTGGGATTATAACCTGCTACAGGTTCAAGCTAGCTAGGTGGCCCCAAATTTTAACATTGGACTTATCTGACCAGTTCACATTTGCATCCCCTAACACTATCATTTCTTTGGATGTAGGCACTGAGGTTTTATGATCCAAAATCAAAGTTAATCCTTCAGATAAGTGAAAAGGAGGGAAGTGAAAAGTGGCTACATATACAGTAGTTTTGTAACCCCTCCTATATAAATGATTAGTGGATGAAAATCAGTAACAGCATGATTATAAGTAAATTCATCCATAACTACAGAAAAAAAGTGAATTTTGAGTAAATCAGAACCCTCATGTTTTGAATAAGGATTTCAATGATACAAATTAAAACCCTCTAAGTTAATAGTAGAATCAGGTATTTTACTGGATAAGCAGGATTCTGAAACTGTGATTACATCAAACACATTGCTACTGGCCCAAGCCTGAGATTCCTCACTCTTGGGCAGAATGCATCACATACTAACATGAACAAAGAAAACAGCATGTTTATCATGTGTCTCCAAACCATTCACACCAAAATCAGAGCATAGCGGTCCAGGATTAAGTTGCACATTACCAAACAACAGCAGTAACAATAATACAATACCACATTTTCTTATAGTGATGTTTAATCTTAACCATTCTTTTTTTGTTAAATTAGTGCTAGCACTCAAGCATCTCCAAAGTCAAGCCCTCATGTGTGTGGACTCCTTTGCCACTGGGCTATGCCTTGTGGCTCCTCCAAGGTTGTGATTCAGGTTTTGTGCCCCTGCACCTCAAAGAGGTAAAGTCCCTGTGAGTGTGGGTGTCTCTATCACAGGGCTTTGTGATGGTGGAAGTCTCCTATGTGAGATGATATGAGATGTCTGAAACAGATCCCTTTCAATTTGAAGCAGCAGGTCATTGATCATTTAGGTACTCATTTCTGAGCAGATATGTCTTTGTTCTCCTTCAGGTTTGTAACATTGATGTCCTTTTAGATTTCAGCTAGTGCTGCGTGCACCTTGGGGGGGGGGGCCTTGTGACTGTGGACTTTTTTGTAGGGCTGTGCTCCATGGCCCTGCATAAGGGTGGGACCATGTGAAAGGAGGCTGAAGAGTTTCTTTAGTACTTGGGCTTGTACCAGTACACCTCCAAGGAGGAGTCCTTGAAAGTCTTGATCTCTTTGTGGCACCTTTGTGAGTGCGGAAGTCATATATTAGATAGAAGTGGGATACACAACAGTTCAGAAAGACCTTCCCTTCTAATTTAAAACAGCTCATCATGTTCACACTTCGGATGAGATGATAAACTAAGGTCCTTTCTGCACATCTCTGATCATTCACCAGGTGGAACTAAAAGATCCCATGGCACTTACTGAAAAAGTGCAGGGGAGTTTTATTAAAAGAAAAATATATCATATATTCAATACAATGTTACATCACTCACCTAGAAAAAATAAAAATAAAAGCATAAAAGGGAAACAAGAAAAGAAACAAAGGAACAACAAAAATGATACAAAACAATGTAAAATAAATAAAAAACTCCAGAAATGAATATATGCAGGCAGTGTGATTACATGAATATATACTTTGTACATAAAAAATAAAACCATAATCTCTTGGTCCACCTTGAAAGACAACACATGCCTAAACCGGTACAAACCTAGCAACATTATGGTGAGCTACCCATAAAATTCCATTTCACAAAGAATGCACAGGGAGATCCTGCATAGCCACACATTCAGCATTATGTACCTTTCTGATAGCATAATAAATCATTCTGGTCACCATTTCTGGATATTAGCAATCTGCTGAACTTATAATGCACACCATGCCTGCCACAGGTAAAATGTACAGCAGGCAGAACATAACTGCAAGGTTGAAGGATGAAATTTCCTCCATGGACCTTGGCATATCCCCAGCACCAGTCTGGTAATCAACCTTTTTACATAAAGGTTCCTTCCATTTTTTCCCAAAATGGTTCCAAAAGGAGACTGTGTACTAGCATTCGAGTAATAAATGGGACTGAGTTTCAGGAATATGTGTACAGTTATCTCTGGGACAATTTGTTTCCTCCATCTTCTTATGTTTGAACAAATCCTTAACAGCCATTTTGCATGGATTCCTAGCCATACTATATCCAACATCTATCTAAGAATATGGGAATTATGTAGTTGACCCACTGTTATGACTACCTTATATTCTGGGAAATCCTTCAAAATCAGGAGGGGCAAAACAAGTAGAAATAATGTGTGCACAGACATGTTTTCTTGTGGTGGTAATCAGCATATCAATGGAAATATTCCATTGCCAAATCCTCCCAATGGCCAGATAAATGTATTTTGGTGTGATATGTATATAGTCCTTCATTCAGCTAACCCAACAATCCCCCCCCCCCGCCATTCTATTAACCAAGGGGTGATCCAGGCTAAGATCAGGGGGACCATGATTTCTTTGTATTTTGGAGAGCAACAGAAATGTTACAGCATATAATCAAAGAAAAGAAAAAAAGCAATAGGGTTAAATGATGTTTACCCCACTTCTCTAATGCTTCTATTCATAACTTCCCATTTGATAGGATTTAACCTGTTACCCCATGCACCATGAAAAAGATGCTATGCAAGCCAGCCCAGTGGCACTGAGGGCTGAGGTGCTGCAAAGCATCTTACCTCTCCCATGCCAGTGACCTGAGTTTGGGAACATACTCAGGTTGCCGGTGGTCAGCCGGGGGGGGGGGGGACACAGACTGGAAGAGACATGAGCAGCTGCAAAACAACACTTTTCTTCCACACTTGGGAGGTAAGCTGTCCCAGCTCTTGGCTGCCACTGGGTGAAGGGCTGGTGGTGGTGCCGATGCTTGGGTGTCTGTCTATATGCTGGGTCAGTGGAGTGGGGTTGCTCCATTCCAGAGCACATGTGCACCTCCATGCGCATGTGTGACCGTGTTTGTTGAAGTCCCAGGAAAGGGCAAAAACAAGAGGAAAAATGGATGTAGGGACCATGATCCATGAAGCCCCTGCCTGAGGCACTGCAACCCACTTCACTGGAACATTTGAATGGGAAGAAGAATAAAAAAGAGGTTGGTGGCTGGTCTATGGTGTCTAGGGACAGGGCTGATAGCCAACCTGGTTTCAGCCAATGGATCCTAAAAGTCTTTATTAAAAAGAAAAGAAAGAAAGGTGCTATGCAATCTTATTTCCAGGACAGTAGGAGACAGAAACAACAAGTTCAAATATAGAAAACAGGGGAGCAGGCTGGCCCCGCCAGTGCAGCAGTTGGATTTCCTCTTGTGATGCCAGTGATCTGGGTTCAGAAATGGACCTGGGAGCTGGAGGGCTGGCCTGGGAAGAAAGATTGAGGCACCTTTCGGCTGCTCTCCTTCTTCGGGGGGAGGGTTGGGGAGAATGTCCGGCGCGCGACGACTCCTAGCAGAGGCTGGAAGGAATCGCTAGCGCTGGCATATAACAGCAGTAGAGGGGTGGGACAGACGCAGGTTGTCATTGCACATCTCTGTCCCTCAGGGGGAAAAAAAAACAAGAAAAACACACAGCTCGTGCCCGCCTCTATGAAGCCTGCCCCTGCCCTGATCAGCTTTTGGGGCCGGCTCCACAATTCTAGTCCCATGTTCGCGCCATTGACTCCCTAAGGTGTCACAACCCCACCCCAAGGGGGTAAGCCGGGGTTGTCTGGAGTCTGTCTAAAAAATGAAAGTGGGGGCACAAGGGGGTCCGTGACCAGGCAGATCCTTGGCGGAGCGGGTGCAACAAAAAAAAAAAAAAGAAAAGAAAACGGGAGTAAGAGAGTACGGATTTAAAAAACAAAACTCTTTTGCATGAATTGAGGCCTATTTTTCCAAATGGCCCATTTCTTTTCAGGAGATTATATGAAGGTGGAACAATTAGTCATGACTATATCATCAGGGGTGAAAGTTACTCCAAAAATTTTGACCAGGTCCTCTTTCATGGCAATACCTCCAACAGACATTCCATGCACATAGTTAGGTGGTTTGCTGAATCGTTATACCTGAGCCTTTAGAACAGTTTATGGTTGCCTGAGCTGCATTAGAAAATTTCTGTAGTATCTGCTGAAGTACATTCCCCTGATTTTGCATATTGCAGAAGTATGCAGAGATCATTTGTATATGCTAGGGCAGAAATTCTGGAGTATCAGGGGACATCTAAATTCCTTTAATCTGTGGATTATTACATAAGAACCTAATAAGATGGTCCAAGATAAATATGTACAACAGGGATCTGAGAAGGCACCCCTTCCACACACCTCTCCAAACTGCTATTCATGGACCTAGAGCAAGGTTAACGTAAGGGGGTCACCTCAGAGGTAGCATACAATATTGAAATCTTTAAAAAAAAAAGTTCTGGTATGCCATAATGCATCAAAATATTGATCAGGTAACTGTGTGAGACCCGATCAAAGGCTTTTGCCATGTCAGTAGTTAATAAGTAGCCATTCACTGAATTTTTCTGCTCTGTTTCCCACAGTTTTCTAAGAATAATAAGATTATTAGCAATGTTCCTCTGCTGAATGGCAGGTTTATACCACAGTGAGTACAATAGCTGCAGCCTGAAATAACATTTTTGCTAGAATCTTGCCAAAATTTTTAGGTCTGTATATAGCAAGCAGAGCAGGTGCTAATTCTTTATGTTAGTCCTGTCACCTTACTTAAACAGGAAGATCAAAATGGCAGCCTCCATTGAATATGACAGTTTCCCCATGCCCAGCACATATTTCAAGACCACCTGCAGCACTGGACCAAGGGATACTAACATACTAACATACTAAAATTCCAGCAGAATAGGCCTAACGGTCTTTTGCATCTGCTCGTTTGGTCAGCCCCCACCCTGGGAGCTGACCTTGCTGCCCCCCTTGCCTTCTCTGGCTTCTCCCTTCCCAGTTCTGGATATTCCAGCTGCATTGTATTTTGCTTCCAGAACCCTTCCCCTGTACCTGCCCCACCCCCTCTTGAACCCCTCCACTGTCTGTGCCTCCACCAGCCCCCAAGGCAGCACATTCCATGGCTCCACCACCCTTTCAGTGAAGTAGCACCTCCTCCTTTCTCCCCTGAATCTTCCTCCCTCCAGCTTCCACCCATACCCTCTAGTGGCCCCCTCCTCTTTCCTTCGAGGCACCCTGACTGCTCCTCCCCTATTTACCCCCTTCATGTACCTGAAGACCTCTATCATGTCCCCCCGGTCCCTTCTCTCTTCCAATGTGTACATATTTAGCTCTTCGAGCCTCTCCTCATAGGTCCTGTCCCCCAGCCCCAAATCATTTTGGTTGCCCTCCTCTGGACCCTCTCCAGGAGTTTAATATCCCTCTTTAAGTGTGGCCTCCAAAACTGCATGCAGTGCTCGAGGTGCGGCCTCACCAAGCAGTTATACGGAGGGTGTATCACTTCCCTCCTTCTGGAGGTGATCCCCCTAGTGATGCATCCCAGCATCCTGTTGGTCTTGGCTGCTGCCCTCCTACAAGTCTCAGAGTTGTTCATCTTGACATCCACCACCAGCTCCAGGTCCCTCTCAGCCATCGAGACTTGTAGCATTCCCCCAGGGTGTACACTTGGCCCAGGTTTCTGGCCCCCAAGTGCAGTACCTTGCATTTCCCTGCATTGAACCTCAGCTTCCACTTTCTAGACCATCTTTCCAGAGCCTCCAGGACCCCCTGTAGGGCCACCCTTCCCTCCTCCCCATCCACCACAGCCCCCAGTTTTGAGTCATCCACAAAGAGACTCATCTCACTCCTGATTCCTGTCCTTATGTCAGAGACGTAGGCGTTGAACAGGAGGGGCCCAAGGACTGAGCCCTGTGGGACCCCACTAATGACCCTCCTTGGGGATGAGACTATCCCGCCAACTATGACCCTCTGGGTCCGGTCCTAGAGCCAATTGCCTATCCATCTGATCATCTGGTTCCCCACCCCCATTAATCCCAGCTTATCCAACAGGCCCTCATGAGGAACAGAGTCAAATGCCTTGCTGAAGTCTAGAAAGAGGACGTCCACTGGTCTACCCAGGTCCAAGGCACTCATCACCCAGTCATAGAACTCCACAAGGTTTGTCTGACATGATTTCCCCGGTATGAATCCATGCTGTCTATCGTCCTGCCACCCTGACTTTTCCAGATCCCCCCCAGCCTCTCCTTGACAATGCCCTCCATCAACTTGCCCAACACCGATGTCAGGCTGACAGGCCTGTAGTTCCCTGCCACCTCCCTTGATCCACCCTTGAGGATAGGCACTATATGCTCCACCTTCCAGTCCTGGGGCACCCACCCTGTCCTCAGAGAGATGGTAAAAAGCTGCACCAGGGGTTTCACTAGGACATCCGCAAGTTCCTTCAGCACTCTGGGATGTAATTTATCTGGCCCCGGTGCTTTCTCCGTCTTAAGGGACCTGAGGGATGGTAAGAACTGCTTAAAAATCTCTGCCGGGAGCCCATCTGGACCCAGTGCAGTGTTATTGCTAAGATGTTTTCCAGCTAATTCAATTTCTACTAGCTGTATTAGGTGGGTTAGCAGTGTCATTACATGTTCTGGAGGTTTAGGTATGTCATCTACAGGAACCACAGAGGTTCAGAGGAGCAGATCCAAACACACCTCTCATTTGTCCCTGATTTTCAGGGACGTCCCTGATTTTGCCTTACATTTTTACTCTGTCCCTCCTAAAATTTGTGTTTCTGTGACAAAACAATGGGGATTGTAAGCACAGAATAATGTCAAACATTAAAGTTAGACACTTGTTCTTGTTTACAAAATGCAGTTTACACTAAGCCCCTTTTTCTACCAGCTTCCTGAGTGGATATCACCAATTTTGAAGATATATATATATATATATATATATTTTTTTTTTTAATTTAGAGATTTTATTGTCCTTCATACGACTTAGTAAAAGATCAAACTGAATACAGGATGCAAATATAAATCAAACAATGTTTCTTACAATGAAATGAACAATTAGCTCATAACATTACAGGTTTAAACAGTCCAAGTTTTGTTTTGCAGGTGGTGCATCTTCCAACAGCATCATCCAAAGCATCCAGTTCCTGTCATCCACAGCACCTATCCCACTTGTGGAGTATACGCTGCACCATTAGCTTAGATCTATAAGCAAAGAAGTCAAATTACTGAATGTTGCATCAGATCATGCATAAAATAAAATATGTGCATCCAAATGATTTGGTGTGATTGTTAGTGTGTCCTATGTCACTGATACAAGGCATAAGAATCATAACATTATAATAACCAAAACTTATGAACTATAACTATCTTACAACTATGGAAATGCCTGGCTTAAAAGAGGAAAATAAAAACAGAAAGAAAAAAGGATGCATTGGGTTCAACACCAAGAATTTTGTCTAGTTACCATCCAGGCACTCATCCTGCAGGCAGGTCTCCGACTAAGCTTTGTAGCTGGTTTAAGAACAATTTCAAAACAGAGGGGGCTGGATGATCACTTTTAGGTTAGGAGATATTGGTCTAGTATTGGGGTACCATTTTTGGCTTCAACATATTCGAAGAAGGGGAGTCATTTGGAATTAACCTGATCTGTTCTGAGTCTTAAGCGGGCAGTCACTGACTCCATTTCTCTAATAGTGGATATGTTAGCCCACCATAAGGGATAAGAAAGAGGGTGTGGGGTAAGCCAATGCTGAGTTAGCACTTTCAGGGCAGTGACTACTAGAATGAAGTATACATATTTCCATGCTGTAGATCCCACTCCCCGTGGGGGGAGACCCAATACTAGATGCATGGAGTCAGGCTTATCTTCCAACTGCAAAATCTCCCAAATAGCCCCTGCCACCTCTAGCCAAAAGGCCCTAATCACTGGGCAATCCCAGAATATATGAAAGTGAGACCACCGGCCCCCCACAATGTCTCCAGCACTTATCTGTACGAGATGTGGCATAGTGAGAGGAGATTACTGGTGCGATGAGGTATCTGGTGATAATTTTCCATCTAAATTCCCTCCAGGAGGGCAAGTTAGTGGTTTTGTGTATGCTAGGCCAGATTTGCTTCCAGGCCTCCTCAGAAATCTGACCCCCCAACTCCTCTTGCCATTTGTCCTCTATTACCTGGATCAGAAGCTCCCCAATGCCATCCTGAAGGACCTTGCATATATATGTGATAAAATTCCTCGTATCTGCCATTCGGCTTTTTTGGTAGGTTCAAATCAATGGAGGGGGGGCTGGGTCTTTCATTAAGGCTGTCACCCCCACTGTGTTGTTAATATAGTGCCTGTATTGAAGGTATCTGAAAAAGTCTTTGCAGGGGGATATTGTATTCTTTCTGAATCATTTCAAATGATTTAACCACCTCTCCAGTTATAAACTGTGGGAGATATTTGAGCCCTAAATTCACCTGACGAGTGAAGCATGGGTCATTTTGTGATACTGGAAACTGAGGGAGAAATGTCAGAGATATATACTTCCAAACTGGGGTGGTAATCTCCCACTATTGTCTTTTATTAACCCACGAGGTGATGGTATGTCTGATCCATATGTTAGTAATAACTTTGAGGTCTGAGTGAAGTGCCACCCAAGGGAGGATTTTAAGGGGGATTTTTGGGTGTGCCCACTTCTCCATAGCATACCAGTCTCCTTTTAATTTGGGGGTCAGCATCTTTAGTACTGGTAACAGTTGGGCTGCTTTATAGTAATTTTGAAAATTTGGGACTCCTGGAACCCCCTTCATTGGCCTCAGTTAGGAGATCCCATCTCTTCCATGGTCTACGACCTGCCCAATTGAAATTAGATAACTTCCTCCTCAGTTCCCTCCATTCCAGCCTTGGAATCAAAATTGGTAAGGTTGCAAACAGGAACAGGTAACAGGGTAGAACATTCATCTTAACAGTATCCACTCTATTCATAAGAGTGAGAGGAAGGTTCAACCATCTGTTCATGTCTTCAAATACTTGTTTTTTTAATACCTGATAATTAAAGTGATATAGTTTTGAAAGATCTGTGGGGATAAAATTACCTAGATATCTGACTTTCTCTTTAATCCATTTAAAAGTGGTTTATTTCCAAATCTCTATCTGTGGGGGGCCATTAATACACATAACTTCAGTTTTATCTGTGTTAATTTTAAATCCTGATAGGTTCCCAAATTGTTCCAATAAATGCAACTGGGGCTCTGATCATCCACGTAAATTACAGTATCATCTGCATAAAGGGAAACCTTGTTTACTACCCTTCTCACCCTGGTACCATGTATAAAGGAGTTATCCCTGATCACTTGGGCCAAAGGCTCCATACTAAGAGCAAACAATAAGGAGGACAAGGGGCATCCCTGTCTGATTCCTTGTTCTGTTGTGGAGTAGTCCAAGACCATCCCATTCACTTTAACACGTGCCCTGGGATTCTGGCAACACATTGAAATCCATTTGAGAAAAGAGCCTCCAGCCCCCAAGTGAGCTAACACTTCCCTCATATAAGTCCAATTAAGGTGGTCGAATGCCTTCTCGGCATCTAGGAAAACTGCTAGATGGGAGGTTTTAGAGGGTGCTTTATTAACCATAATATTAAGCAATTTTCTAATATTATAATATAGGTGCCTGTGTGGAATAAAGACAGTCTGGTCCGGGTGTACCAATAGCACTATATATTTTTGTAAGCGGGTGTCTAGGATTTTTGTTAAAATTTTGAAGTCCTGATTAAGTAGGGAAATAGGCCTATATGCTTCACAATGATTGATAGGTTTCCCTGGCTTGTGGATGACTGTGACCAGGGCCACCTGCCAGGAGTCTGGGAAGCAACCTTCCTTTAAACTTGAATTAAAGACCATTACTAGTTTGGGAGCCAGGATTTTTCAGAGCTGTTTATACCACTCAGCTGACATTCCATCAGGGCCTGGTGATTTGCCAGTCTGGAGACCCATTATCACCTGTGTAATTTCTTGCTCAGAGACAGGAGCTGACAAAGCTTCCTGCGCCTCCTTGGGCAGGGTGGGAAGTGTTAAGGAATTAAAAAAATCCCTGGTTTTCTCTGTCACCACTTGCCCTTGCTTATCTTCAGTATATAGGTCTCTGTAAGAGGACCAAAATTGGGAGGCTATGCCCCTAGGTTTTGTCCAGACTTTGCTGGGCTTGTGTTTGTCCTCCATATTTGAAACATGTCTATCAGCTTGGTTTTTGCATAGCCGGAAGGTCAGCAGTCTCGTAGCCCTCCCCCCAACTTCATGATATTTTTGGTTAGAGAAGCGCAGGAGACCCTTAGCTTTCATGTGCTCCAGTTCATGGAACTCAGAATGAGTTTTGGTTAATTCCTTCCAGATCTTTGTCATCCCAGGGTCTTGTTATGTAAGGTCTCCAGCTTAACAACTTTAGCCCTTAGTTCTGCTATCTTTAGCCTTGCGTGTTTCTTTCTAGCTGAGGCAAAGCTAATTATTTGTCCCCTAGAGACCGCTTTTAAGGTATCCCACCAAAGGAGAGGAGAGCAGTCCTCCACTGGGGAGTCAATGGCTAATTCTCCACTGTTTGGGTTAGTTGTTTGACAAAATTGTTGTCATTTAAAAGACAGACATTAAGTCTCCTGATAGAACATCTGTCCTCCCTCCCCATGTCAATTTAAGCAAAAGTGGTCCATGATCTGACAAGTTTATGGATGAATTTTGGAGGAGGTGAACAAGTGGACTTTCATTTTATAAGTAAAAAATAGGTCAATGCAGGAATATGAGTTCTGTGCATGGGAATAAAAAGAATAATCTCTTTCTTGCTCATGCTGTGATCTCCACATGTCCACCATGCCTACTTCGGTGATCAAGGCCCTAAGTGTTCTGGTGGAGATTTTGTTTGTAGAAGTGTGACCTGAGGAGCGATCTAGACTAGGGCAGAAGAACATTAAAATCTCCACCCAGTAGTAACTGGCCTTGGGGTAAGGCTCTCAGCTTGCGAAAAACATCTGTAAGGAATTTTTCAGTGCCCACATTAGGTGCATAGATGTTAACTAGATGTATTATTTTGTCCTGTAAAAGGCCTGTGATTCTAATATATTGGTCTTGAAATTCCTTCTCCACCTCCTATATTACCAGCGGAGTATTTTGTTTGATTAGGATTGCTACCCCTGCCCTTTTTGCAGTGGGGTGTGAGGATGCTACCACGTGTCTCACCCACATTCGTCTAAGTTTGGCATGTTCTTGCTCTGATAGGTGTGTTTCCTGAAGATATGCCACATCGTAATTTAAATATTTTAATTCTGTCAAAAGCCAAGTTCTTTTGATTGGAGAATTAACCCTTTAGTAATAGGATATAATATTTAAGTGCGCCATTCTAAAGTTTTCCTTTGGTATCCCATTTTCAGGTTTACCTTGGAGGTCCAGTATGCCTCCTCTCTAGTTTGAGCCACAATAAGAGAATCCTCAGTAAATGATCTATTAAAAATAAAATATATAACCAGGTTTCCATTCCTAACATAAGAACTTATGCAAATTATATAGAAGTAGTGTAAAAACATTAACAAACAGTAAAACCATGACTTCTCAAAACTGTGCAAGATGAAAGAAAAAAGTGAATAATCTAAAATGTAGTGTGACCTACACGGAAGTCCTACAGTGTAACTGCAGGTGGTCAAAACTTTGACCCTAGAGTGGCTTCTATAATTTAGGGGTGAGTGGCAAAAGTTTATTCCTAATAGGAGTACTCGTGCTCACTCCAAACATGTCACCAAACTGGTAGGTAGAGAAGGAAGCCCGATAAGATCAAACTTGGGCCACTCCCCATTGCCAAATCCACAGACCCACCTTCCAAAGTTAAAGTATTCCTTTTAAATCAATCTCTGTCCTGTCATATCAATGATTCCCTGATTCTATTTTTAGAACTTTTTGTTTTGTATTCTCCTAGTTTGAATAAATTCTCTACTTTCTACAGCCTTGAGGTGTACCTCAGCAAACAAGGGAGATCAAGGGCACTTAATAATGTCTTGCTTCTCTGATCTAACCCTCAGAATTTTGTCTCCACAATTATATCCTCCCCTCCCCCTAGTGTCAGTTTTTATTCAAGTAATATGACCTCCAGTGCCCCCAGTAGTTCTGCATAAAGGAAACATTAAGAAATGGTCAGGCTCCAAGGGATGAGGATTCGCCGGTCTTCCCCTTAGCTCCAGGGGTTATTTAAACAAGTGGAATTAGGTTCCCTCCCAATGTTACATGGGAATATGAATGTTATGATTAGTTAATGGTCATATATAAAAAAAATGAATATCTTTGATTACCCTGTCCTACTGAATGTCCAGTTTGTACATTATGTCTAAAATTGTCTAAATTGGCAGATTTACATTATATAATAGTCCAATTGAAGATCAATTACTTATAAATATAATGCTATGATGGTTGCTAACCCCTTAGAAACTGTGATATTGACTAATGTAAGTTTTGTTATTATGCATATTTTTGTATCTTGTATTTATTTGGCGTATTTTTGTATGCTGGAACTGATGATTGTTATAACAGGAGCATCTTAAAAATTGGTAATTGACCCAATGATGTAAAAATGACATCTTTCCTGTATAAAAATAACCATTTTACTACTACTACTACTACTACTAATTTGTCATCTTACTATTCAAGCATTTACTCAGAATCAATAACTTACATAAATTTCCCATCCTAGAGAGAACGATCATCACACAAATACCTGTACATAGTGAGAACCCCCCCCCCCCACCTCTGCTTCAGTAGTAAGCGGCCTAACCAGGAACTTATGGCAAAAAATGTCAGAGAGTACACAGTCCATATCAAGTATAAATCTGTCCATCATAACCATATTTTACTCATTAGCCCAACCAAAGTCCCGGCTAGAATCGTAATCCATATTTAGAGTTTCCACCCTCACTGGGTGTGCCCCACAGTACCTCAGCATTTAGGAGATTTAGCTGGAGAGGATGGAAATTTCGGGTCTTGGGATTGTTGATCAGCTCGCTGTAACAGTCTGGCAATATCTGTGGTTCCTGCATGCGGGATCACCCCTGGGAATTTCCGCTTCTTGTTCTGCCCCCTGGTCACCACACTCCATGCTCCACTGGTAAGTTTCCATTATAGTTGCTCCACTTCCAAATCTAGTAAAGAGACATTCAGTTCTTGCAATAGAGGCAAAGCCTCTACACGGGATGGGAACAGTTTAATCCCCGACTCCAGATGTATTTTGATGCTGGCCAGAAATAATAATTGGGCCTTGATGTCTTTCTTGGCTTTAAGTTCTTTAATTACTGCTCAAACTCTCTGTCTTTTGGCTTGTAGCACCATAGAAAAATCCTGATATAAGAAAATGGGGGTACCTTTGTACTGTAGATTTCTATGCCGCCACACTTCTTGAAGGATAAGATCCTTACTTTGGAAGTAGGCCATTCTAATAAGCAACAATCTTGGGTGTGCAGAAGGATCTGAAGGCTTGGACACTAGAGAGCGGTGGTCCAAGTCTATGTCCAAATTCAAGTCGGAGGGTAAGGATAATGTAGATCTCAATAAGTGTTGGATGAAATCCATGGCTGTAGTGAATCCTTCCTTGTCTCCCTCTGGGGCTCCATGCACCCTGAAATTGTTTTGTCTTGATCTGTTCTCCAGATCCTCTAAATGGTGTTGCACTTCTCAGTCACGCTGAAGCAAATACAGGACCAAGAGCTCAGAACTGTCCTGTGCGTCAGCAATTGCAGTGACCTTGACTGCGTTTGCTGAGACTTTTTTGTCCAGAGTGTGAACATCTTGTTTGAGATCGGCAAAAGAAGAATTAATTTTATTTACTGTAGCCAAGATGCGTTGCAGAGTTTGTGCTGTGTTCTCCAGGTGATTCATGTCCTCGGCTTCTTGATCGATTGAGGATTCTGAGGGTGAACGTCTGTGCAAGGACTGGGCTGCAAACCCCTCCATGTCTTCATCCAGTACCAGCTGCTTCATCTTGGCTAGAGAATTGCCCATTTTCAAGTTTTTACTCCATGACTGCTTCCTTGCCATCGCCAGCAATAGGGGAGCTCTATTTTTTAGTTAGAATAAAGCGTTTAATGATGGGATGTACTTTTATTAGGGAGGTAGAACCACGGACCGGCGAGAGCTAGTGTCTGACCATATTGGTGACATCACTGGCAGTCCAATTTTGAAGATGTGTCCCTAATTTTGGTCCATTATCACTGATTTTTTTAAAGAGTCACTCTCTATTATAATAAAAGCTTACACGCACTAGCGTTACACCAGTTATGGTTTCACTATTGATTTCTAGTAATTTTTTTCACTATTCCCCTTCTGTTAGTCTACTCAATATTATAAATAATGCAGTAATTGTTTCACTGAGTCTTTCAAAATGTATCTGACTGTTCTATGCTAACCACACAACTGCTGTTTGTGATCTCACAGTCCATTGTCATGGTGAGCACTATGATGTCATTTACAAAGGCACTGTGAGGTTAACAAGGTAGAGGCAAGTGTTTTCAACTGTTTTTTTATACAGACCTTTTAGATGGATGAGGACTACTAAGATATGCTGTCAATCTTGGAAGGGAAAATTGAAAATAAAATGTATTCTGTAGTAAATTGCAACAGTTGAAACATTTTATTTATGAAAGCACATGTGAAGTGCAGAGCTGCTTTTTAAACATTGTCCCTGATTTATAAGGCAGGAGGTTGAGAGATATAGATCCAACTATGAGCATGAAGTGATAGAAAACTTTGACAGAGAGGCAGTGATGCTGTTTAGTCCCAGCTATGATCTGAGCAATGAGTAAAAAAAAAAAGGGGTGAGTATCATACTCTGTTATCCTGATACTTCTTTCCAGTTTAGCTCATGACACAGGATGCTTGGCAACCACATTTTTTAGAATATCAGGATGCCAGAAAACTAATTTGCAGAGTGAGGACAGAGAGACCACAATCATGGTTCTGATATGCAATTTTATATTTTTTCCTCAAATGTATTAGTTTTTAGATGTCAGGAAACTGAGTACACTTGTGAATTTAGGAACTACCAGCTATCTCCCTATGCTGGACTACTTACTAGCCAGGTGGCTACTAGGAGCCTTAGGGTCTCCTCTGTCTCCCCCAGAGGTCCCTCTTACCTCAACAGCCATGGGCTGCAAAGCTTTCTCAGTCACTGCTCCCTCTCTTTGGAACCGTCTCCCATCGACCATCCAATTAACCCTTTCCCATCTGACTTTCAAATCCAACCTAAAAACCAGACTCCTGAGGGAATCTACCTGTAATTGTCTCCTAGAAGGCACTAGGGTTACAAAACTGCCCTAGTCTCTCTGTGTAATATCACTGTTCTAACTGTCTTTGACTGAATATCCTGAATACTGCAATGTCTATGACCGATTTACCCTAAATCTTGTGTTCTTACATGATGTTGCTGTTGTTATACTGTTGCCTGTACCCATTTATTGTATTCATTGCATTTATTGTATTGTATTTCTGTAGTTGCCTATTGCCTGCCACTATGTGGCAGGCAAAAACCGTCCTCTGGATCAGCTCACTTACCTGGTTAACAAAAACTAAAATAAATAAATAAATACATTTTAGAAGGGAGATGATTGAGTTAATCATAGTTGCCTCGGTAGTCCCTAGTACCCCTGCTTTTTTCATACTAAGTGGAGAATCCAGCGGTTTCTCAGCTTTGACCATCATCTCTTCTGGGAGTGGGCAATTTAAATTAGGTCTATTTTCCTGTTTGATCTACCCTGCTGTGAGACCTCCTTACCTCTTAAATGCTGAGGCTAACACCAGCACCACATTACCCAATCACCCACAGTCTCCTCAGTTAGCAATGCCAGGGCTGATCTAGGGACTGAACTTTTGTACAGTACTTAGTAAAAACAAAACAAACAAATAAAAACTCTGCCTCCTGCAATTGTCAATGTTTTTCCAGACATGGAGGAGTGAGAGCATGTTTAGGGGAAGGAGCAAGAGAGAAAGAGAGAGGGACGGGGGAGAGAGAGAGAGAGAGAGAGACAGAATGTTTGGAATCTGGATAGCTGAGCAAATAGAAACCTGAAACTTACATAAACACAAGACCTTGGGGCATCCCTAGTTTCTCCTCTGTGTATATTAACCATTGCTGTTCCACATACTGATACATCAGTCCAGAATTCCTATACATTCTAACATTCTAACATTCTAATACTGTTGGCTGCCTAAAGCTTAAAGACAACATCACATGGTGCTCTGCTTAACAAAATAGTGTGTTTGTGGGGGGGGGGAGACAGACACAATGTATTGTATGGGGACAGGGAGAGATTTTTCAGAAAGTTATTCTTTGATTCTTCACTCCCTGTTATCAAAAAAGCAGTCACTGCCTTAGGAATTCAGCTTGCTATCTCTCTTCTGTCTTTTTCTGTCTCTGTCTCCGTCTCTCTCTCTCTCTCTCTCTCTCTCCCCTCCCAGCTCTGTCTCATTAAATGATTATATACTGTAGCTCACTACAACAAAAGCTGCTTAATTTCTCCAGTGAGGCTTAGTTTAGTGTATCCACTGATAGTAATTTGAGCTGGCATGAATATGCTGCCTGTAGGAAAAGAACTCCTCCCTCTCCCCCCAGTCTAGTGATTTCAGATAGTGGAGGGATCTATTTCAACTCCAAAATTGTGCTTTGATGGGAATCTGAAGTGCCCGGTTTTCCTCAAGCGATAGCAAGACATCTGAAGGGCTCCGCCCCCTGCAGCTATAAAAAGGTCAGTCATTGGGGGAAAATCCAGGACATATTTTTTGTTTTTACTGAGATGACTCTGTTCCATTTCAAAGAATAATATAATAATTTTTATTAAAACATCAAATAAAACATACAGATCCACAAACATATACTAGTATAACCATCATCAATCACAAAAAAGAAAAAAAAAGTCATACCTTATATCAGGTATACAGCATTCCCCATAAACCAACACATTCTTTTGTGTCCATTATTTAATTAGATCATAACTGAAAAATGTGGTTCCTAAAATATTTCCACACTAAAGTCCCATCATTATTTGATAGGATTGACACTTCATACAAATATATCCTTTGTAGACTCTTTTGTATCATATCTATCATTAGTGGAGGGGGTATTGTTCTGTTGGAAAGTGAAAGCACAAAGTGCCTGCCACAGATAAAATTTGCATACTGCAAAACAAATTTGAAGTGTACTAACATTATATTTACTCCATTCTTTTGGATCTAATCTCAGAACTACTATCTGATATGTCACAGTTGTAAACAAGGGCTCTGTCCATTGTTTGCTCATTAGCTTCCATACGTTATAGTTCTGAGGGCATTCAAATAAGAAATGTTGTTGAGTTTCTAGTATTCCTGTACATTCAGAGTGTAGACATACCCTTTCTTCAAATGACTTATGTTTCAAAGAATCATTCACTGAAAGTCTTCTGTGTAAACCGCAACCATAATACATCCCACATACAGTATGAAATTCTAACCAACCATAAGAGAGGCATTCCTTCTGGAAACCCTTGGTTTAGAAATAAATCCTACCAAGGTTCAAACTAGGTCCCATAGTCTCAAACTAAAGGGTGAACCTTGTAGAACTAAGAAAAGGAGTCAATGATTCTCACAATGAGTAGTGAATCAATGGAATACACTATCATGTACAATAGCTGAGAGCAGGACTATGGATATATTTAAAAAACAATTAGACCTACACATGGGTACAAATAAAGTTAAATATCTTTAGATGGCAATACCACCCTAGTGTGGCGAGCTCACATAAAAGGCATTGACTTCTGAGCTTGTAAACCACTAGGAAACTAGGACACTGAGATGTAGCATCGTTTATGCCTGCAGCTGGACATTCCTTGTTTATCAAAGGAGGTGCAACATTTCTATCAATAATGACCCAATACAAAGCTTTCCATGAGGAAGAGCTATCTGCTTTTGTTAACCTCTAGTTCTGGATTTTAATAAATGCCAATTTTAAATATTTATGGATTACGTAATCAAAATCTTTACATAAATATTTTACTCCATTCCCATTCTAACACAAGTGGAATAATCCAGTTTTCTATCATGTATAACCAGTGTTTCCTATCATTCTTAAGTACTGAGGTTATATTACAGCAGTAAACATACTATATAGAATGGCTATGGGGTTTACCATATCTGTCCCTCACACAGCCTTCTGTTTGTAATATCTTTTTTATAGGATTGAGTCTAGAGCCCCACAGAAATTGAAAGAACAGACTGCAAAGTTTAGCTTTAGTTTCCTGTGGTGATGGGAAAATATGACTAACAAAAAGAAAACATGGAAGTAATAGTGTTTTTAATAAATATATACTCTCTTCTGTTTTGATATGTTCTTTTTTTCTCCACATCACTAGTTTCCTCTCTGTATTCTGTGAACATTCTTGCCAATTATATAAGGCTGTCTCAGGGTGATTGAAATAAATCCCTAAGATTTTTTACAGGGTCATAACATACATCAACGCCCAAAATGTACCTTTCACTTTCTGACAAGGGCCTACAGGGCTTTTGTTATAATTAATATGGGAACCAGATTGTTCAGATATTTAAAAATAGTTATTTTTATGTCCACCTCAGAACTAGCATCTTTTAATGTGATGCATAAATCATCTGCGTATGCTAAAATATTACGTTTTTTTTCCAATTGTTTAACCAGGTGAGACACACTAAGCTGAAAGCTTTTTTACAGGTGCAACCTGGGAGCAGAGTGAAGTTCTTCAATATCCAGTGCCATATTTATACCCTTAATTTTTGGATTACTTTGAACCATCTTTATGAAAGGATCTAGTGAAAATATGTACAATAATGGGCCTAATGGATAGTCCTGATGAACACTTTTCTTAACTGCAATGGGTAGGCCTAATCTAGAATTGAAATATGGGATCATAACAGTTTTCTTATACAGTATCTTATCCACCATATTAAATAGTCTGGTACTCTATACAATTTTAACATTTTGAATAAATAACTGTGATTAACCTGATCAAATGCTTTCTGTTGGTCAAGGGCAAGCGCAAATCCTGAACATAAGTCTTCATCTCCCTTTTCAAACAGTTCCCTTAAGATAATTAAATTATCTTGAGTGGGACACTCTGGGATTACACAGCTTTGGGCAAGTGATATCACTATAGCTGCTACCTGAGCTACTCTTTTAGGAAATATTTTGGATACGATTTTTTGATCCATGTTTAATAAGCATAATGGTCTCAAATTGTACAAAAAGGTTTTGTCCCCCCTTTTGTGTAAAATAATTAGTAATGCTTGCTCAATCATATGTAGCAGTGCCTCTCTAGCCAGTATCTGATTATATAAAACACCCCCATCCCTTGAGCATGGTGTCCAGGCCCTCACTCTGAAAATCACTATTGCACCTAACAGAGCCCCCCCGTTCCTCTTCTATATACATTCCTCCCCAGAATCAGAAGATTGCTTTCCACACTGTCCCCACCTACCTACAGTCTCTCCCTGACAAGACAGAAATCATTGCCCTTGGGGACTTTAATATAAATTGGCTAGCTGACACATCGGCACCCTTTAGGGATGCGGCAGCCTCTCAAAACCTGTCCCAACTTGTGACCACCACCACTAGACTGAACCAGAGGTCTGGCACTGCCACTCTTCTTGATCTGGTGCTCACCAATGCACCCCATAAAGCTACCCAGGTCAGGGTTTTACCTGATGCCCTGAGTGATCACTCCCCAGTGCTTTTCACTGGTCATATATTGCATGAAAGCCCCCCCCAAAAAACTATCCTCCAACTCCGTCTCAAACCTGGCAAACTTCGGGCCCTTAGACAATACCTCTCAACCAGTGACTGATCCCCCATTACAACCACTTTGGACATTGACACCACTCTTGACCACTTCATTGACACCATCAATTCTGCCTGTGACTGGTATGCACCCCTAAGCAAACAGGTCGTCAAAGGGGTTGACACACCTTGGATGTCACAAGCCCAATTAGACCAAATGCGTGATCGTAACAATCTATGGCATATTGCCCTGGAAACTGGTAAACCCTCTAATAGACAGTGCTACCAAGAGGCGCATAATAAATGTACTTGGAATATTTGGAAGGCCAAAGCTGAGTAATACCGAGCCTCGTTCACTGCCACATGGGGCTCGGGGCACAAGTTCTGGGACTCTCTCAAAGAGCTCAGTGGTAAAGGCTCCTCTGCACCTCCCTCCCAAATCTGGGCAAATGGATCTATCCCCACAGACCCTGCCCTGATTGCAAATACATTTAATACCTCTTTCTCCGACCTTAGTAGTGTTCTCCCCCCAATTTCTTCTCTCCCACCACCCCCCTGTTCTGCTTTAAAACAATATCGCAGTGTGAAGCTTCCCCCCTTCTCCTCAAGGCCCTCAGCAAGTCATGATTCAGCAGTCACACACTAGATCTTAAGCTGCTTAGGCTCACCTTTAATGAAGTTCTTCTCCCACTCACCATGCTCCTGAACCACTCCCTATCGCTGGGCCAGTTCCCCTCTAAATGGAAATCAGCTCTCATTACACCCATCCTTAAGAGCGGTGACCGCACCCAGCCTAGGAACTACTGCCCCATCTCAATCCTGCCCCCCCCCAAAGCTTTGGAGAAAATTGTGACCACCCAGCTTAAGGGCTACCTCTCTAAATACAGCCTTCTGTGTCCTGAGCAGCATGGCTTCCGGCACAACCACAGTACTACCACAGCTCTCCTGGAGTTCACTAATGCTCTCCACACAGGTCTGGATACAGGCCATATTGCTGGTACCATTTTTATAGACCTTTCCAAGGCATTTGCTATGGTGCACCACACACTACTACTGGATTCCCTCACACAAATTGGCCTGTCCTCTAAGACCACTGGCTGGTTTGCCAGCTATCTGTCAGAGAGAACTCAGACTGTCAGACTTGCCCAAATCCAGTCCTCCCCCCTTCAAGTCAGGTCGGGAGTCCCTCAGGTCTCTATTCTTGGCCCCCTACTTTTCTCCCTGTTCCTCAACACCCAAGGATTGCTCTGGGAAACTACTCCTGTATGCAGAAGATGCCGTCCTTTACAGCTGCCATACTGATCCCACCGCTCTCTGTAATGCACTCCAAAAATCTTTTACGGAAGCAGAACCCTGGTTCATTTGGCATAGGCTAATTCTTAACTACAAAAAAATGAAGTTTATGGTGTTTTCCCACTCCCAAAGCAGGAACAGTGGGCTACCCCTGTGCATACTGAACTCCCTCAATGACCCCCTTGAGCAGGATACCTCTTTCAAGTACCTGGGTATCACCCTAGACTCAGGGCTCTCCTACCATGACCACAACTGAAAACTGAGCACCACCGTTAGTGTGCGTATTGGTTTACTGCACCGGTACAAGCACTGCCTCCCACCTAAAGCCCTCCACCTAGCTGTCTCAGCTTCAGTACTGTCACTCATAGATTATGGTATCATAATCTATAGGGCAGCTGACAACACACACCTAAACAAAATCAGGCTGGCTCTTAATAAGGCCTGTAGACTAGCCTCCTGTTGAGCCAGACGCACACACACCTGTGCCCTGTATGCCTCCACCAACTGGCTTAACTTCAATGGGAGGCTCAAATATCAGACATGTCTCTTTGCTAAAAAAATAACTGCAGGTCTACTCCCACCTGCCCTTACCCCCCCCCAATCCAGGCACCCTTGGCTTCTCACCACACCTGGAAGTCTACAACAACCCACTTCTGGGTACCCCTCTGCAAGACCTCCTTGGGTCAAAGAACATTTAGGCACCAGGCCCCTAGCTGGCTTAACTCCCTTCCTAACTCCCTCCTCTCAGAACCCAGACTTGGCTGGTTCAAGTCCCAACTACGTGACCTAATCTCTCAAGGCTCAGCCTGTGACTGTCCTTGATTATTTGCTCACCTATGTCCCCCCTCATATTTGGACCTCACCCTGGTCCTGCCACCCCAGGGCAGTCTTTTACCTGGACAATGGACGTCCTCAGTCCAGCCTAGACTACTAAATAATGACCAGGGCATGGCTGGTGCCACCATCCTGCAGTGTATGTACCCTGTTAACTGATTACCGTCTTTACTCTGTAACTGTTTTTGCAAATTTCTGTAACCACTTTTGCTAATGTACAAGCTTCTTTGTAACTATTGTGTCTTATTTGTTGCCATTGTACCTGATGTATATAATGACATGGAACCTTTGTAAAGGAGTCTTTGACTCAAAGGTATGTTATCTGATATCTTCAATAAATAAAAATAAATATACTGTAGGAAACAAAATAAGATAGAAATACTTTATAAAATTCTGATGGCAGGCCATCAGTCCCGGGACTGTGTTGTTATTTAGTGCCTTTCTACTTCCTTCTACTTCCCACAGCTGAATGGGTTGTGATATTTTTTCCAACACATCTGGTAAGGCTGGTGTATCTAATTCCTGTGGATTCAAAGTGTGTATGTTATCTGGTTGTGTTGTACTAAATTTCATTGCCACATACATGTACCATATCTAATATACCATATTTAAAATTTCAGTTTTAGGTTTTTTCTCTCTTTTTCACTAAGCCCTATCATTATTCTTGTTTGCACTTTGTCTTGGCAGGCCATAAAACTGCCCATGGAATGATTCTTCCCTTGAGTATCAAATTTCTCTCCCTGTTCTAAAGGTCTTGCTCTATCATACTGATATTCCTTCATCTGTTGTTTAATGTTTTCTATGGAAATAGAGAGATCAGTTTTAGTCTCATACATTCTTGATATTAATCTGTGTAGTTGTATTCTCAGTTTGAGGTAATGTAAATACTCATTTATTCTCTGCTTCTTAGCTATCCTTTGGAATCAAATTTTAAATTCTTGTTTAGACTCATTCCACCATTTCCCCAAATCCTCATAAGCACTTAAAATCAGCCATCCTTCTACAAAAACATCATACCATCCATTCTTAACTTCCAATTTATCTAATAAAGTTGTATTCAATCTCCACAGTTTCTTTGGGGGGGGGGGGATTGTTCTATCACACAATACAATATGCTGCTAATGGTCACAGATTTCCACTGCTATAGTTTTCGCATTTGTAATTTTTAGCTGTTTTGAAAAAAAAAATCTATCCTTGTGGTCAGTGATTCATTAGAAAAAGTAACACCGGGTGTCTTATTTGCTGATAGAAAAACATATTGCAAATCATACACTTGTGTCATGTTTTATAAATAAGCAGTGTCACAAAAAAAATCTTTTTTGTCTTACCACTCCTATCACTGAGGTCCAGACCACAGTTAAAATCCCCCCCAGGAACACTAATTTGCTTGTGTGTAAAAATGTCTTATTTCTTACAATAAGTGCAATCTCTGCTTCAACTGCAGTGAATATGTAGCTATCACCCACAAATTTTGTTTCCCATACATCATATCTAAAAGTAATGCTCTCCCTGGTGTAATTTCTACTAGCTTTCGTAGTTTAAATGCCATCCCTTGAAAAAGAATATCTACACCATCACATTTCTCAGGTCCTTGTGACCAAAATAATGGTCCTTGCATCCATGCTTCTTTTGTAGCTGCTTCCCCATATGTTGTCTTTAACCTAGTACCTTGTAAAAATATTATGTTACCAGGAAGCATATTTAAAATGGATAGTGTAGGTATTCTTTTCTTATATGCCTTATACTATTAACATACAGGATGATAGGTGTTATTGTGTGCCTAAACATATTTAGCAGTGAGTGAAGGTGGAAAATCCTGAATTTTTCCTTGCCTGAGATCTTTCAAGTCCTTTTTGTGCTGACTTTTCTAATTGGGAGTCCTCAATATCAGAGTGCAGATCTGGCTGGAAGGAGGCTATAGAGGCTTGCAAGTCTCCTTTTTCCTATTTTGTGTCCCCCACTTCCTGCTCACTACCAAAGCAAGAATCTATTTTTTACTTTTATTGCTTGGGGCCTAACAAGTTTGGGGTTTTGCTGTTGTCTACCTCTCTTTATTACAGTTACTAAAACCATGTCTACTTTTTGATGGGTGGTGGGAGGCATTGTCTCTTGCACCCGTGGACCCTCTGTATCATACTGTGATCTAACACTTGGTGTATGTGTATTCTCTTCTCACAGATCTTGGGATACTCCCTGCACATCTGTAGTATAAGTGCCCATCTCCTGCATATTTCCTGTTTCTGAGGAGACATTGGAGCTCTATGTGTGACTTCCTTATTTAGCTGATTCTCCTGTGGTGCTTTCTGTACCTTTACCAGTTTTTGTGCATTAGTGGCAGCCTCCCCTTGTGCCTGTCCATTAGCAATCAATTCCTCCTGGTTGAAGCCATCTCATCTGTTGTGCGAGGCACATGGGCACTGCCAAAAAGAATGTCCCTGATCTTTGCACAAGTTGCATTTGAAAGGGTTGGGGCAGCCTTGGCTTAAGTGACCATACTTCAAACAGCTATTACATTTTTCAGCATCACAGGCAAAGCTCAGGTGTCTCTGTGCTCCACACGTTCAATGTCTGACTAGGTGAAAACACACTCCCCAATCCCTTCCAATGAAAAAACTCCCAGGCAAATGGAAAATGCCACAATCTGTTTGATGTAATTGTACCTTAAATTTCAAAACCCCTGTCCACACCTGCTCACTGTTTATTATAGGTGTTGGTATAACGAGGACCTCACACTTCTGGCTTAACCAATAGCATATGTCTGAGACATTCAAACTTTCATTTTGAGATAACACTGTTGTTGTTTTCATGGCAGGTTTGGACAGGGGTATGGCCATAGAAGGAGACCACAGGGCAGTATCTTTCAGTGTATCATTTTGTGACTAAAATCTCTCCAATACGGAGGGTGTGGCCTGGCCAAGATCTGAGATAGCAGTTTAATGTCAGAGCTCTAGGGGAATCCAAAATAAATCTATGCCATCCTAACCTAAAAACTAATACAATAACCTGCAACAGATCAACAATCTAGCACAGATGTAGACCCCAGCAAAATCAGCAAAAATGCAAAGCCAGATAAAATTTAAAAACATAGGAGAACTCAACAAAGGAGGAGGAACTGCAGAACAACCACGCCAAATGATCATCTGATCTGGGGCAGCCGAGGCCACTGATACCTCAACTACAGACATGGCAAACAACCTAGCACAAAAACCAATACTGGATTCTCCAATATATAATATGAGATCAGAACTCAGGGCAGGCTTTGACAACCTGAATGCCCAATATGCTCATATGCAGACCACAGTCAACAGAGTGGGAGAAACAATAGACACCCACAGCAAACGGCTGAATGAGTTAGAAGCAAGCCTCAGCATACAAAAGAACAAAGCTATAAAAGCAGAAACAGATCTGGAGCAGGCTAAAAGGACCACATCCAGGAACTAACAGAGACCCTTGATGACCACAAAAAACAGGGAACGTAGGAATAACATCCGAGTAGTAGGCCTACCAGATGCTTTCAAGGGCTCCAATCTGCTGGGCTTCCTGGCTTCATAGCTACCAAAAATTACCTGACAGAACAAAATTGGAAACACACTGTGCACACCACTTTCCTGGAAAATGTCCCGACCATGAAGATCATCCATGTCACTTCATAATCCGGTTCCTAAGGTACTGTACCAGGACCAAAAATTTGTCCTCAAGGTTGCAAGAAGGCACTGTCCCATCATGGAGGACAGCAGCCATATTAGCTTTTTCCTGACTATAGCCACTGACTACAGAACCTCTGTCAAGAGTATTTTGGAGTAAAGAAGAGGCTACATGAGCTCAGTTGGCCATTTGCTCATGTATACCCTGCCAAACTCATCACTAAAAGACAGGGATAGCCTCCTAGGACCTTTTACAACTGCCAACCAAGTGCAACAATAACTTAATGTAGAAACAGCAGCTGGAGGGAGACAACCCACAAAATGGAGTAATGGGCCTACAGCCTGAAGAGACAGAATGAGAAATGGCTGAGGAACTGCCGATGAGGTGAGTGTGGTGAGGTCAGGGGAGAGGGTCCTGAAGGCACAGCAAAGGGGTGGTAAGCAGCCTTAGCAGCTCTCAGGCAGCAGGGAGTGATGCCCTGTGGTATGGCAAAAGTGAACAGGGATGCCTGGCTGCAAGCTAACAATCGGCCAGAGGCAGGGAAAGCCCCCCTCAAGTAAATCCCTCATGCCAAAATGGCTATGAGGTAGCTCCCCATGCTTAAATAGTCACAGAACACAGGGTCTAAGGGCTGGCTGGGATGGCAATGGGGGGGAGACAATCATACCACTTTGCCTGATGTTGGGGTTATCCAGGGAAGGCAGATTGCATAAATTGGTGTGCTTCTCCTGTGGCACAAACTTGAACAGGCCTGGGGATGGTCGCTAAATGAGGCCCCATTTAACAACAGAGCCAAAGGGGAGGCAGTTTGGTTTAGGCCAGGACTCCAGATGACCTTCAGGAAGCAGGTCAGTGGCCCCCAGGAATATTTTCTTATCCTGGAAATGAAAGTGGCAAGTGAATCCCTGATCATGGTTGCAGTATATGACCCAAACTTTGACCACCCAAAATTCTTCCACTAACTGGCCCTATCCTTGGTTGAATTCCCAGACCGGGTAGTAATGGGTGGTGACTTCAACACACTGTGGGACTCAGTGATGGATAGATCTACCTCAGTAGTATGCTATATCCCCAAAAGTGCAGGAGTCTTAAGGACAATGGCAAAGGATAGAAACTTAGTAGATGCCTGGCAAAACCTCTTCTCAACTAATAGGGTGCAGACAACTGTCACAAGGGAGGCCCTCAGGAAGGAGGCAGAGGGCACCACAGGGAAAGAAAGCAGCTCCTGGTGGGGGACTCAATTATTAGGGGGATAGAACTGGGGGGAGCAGGGAAAACTGAAGTAAGGTGCCTGCCTAGTGCCATGGCTTGGAGGGACAGGAAGCGCATCCTTAGGATCACGAGAACAGTTGCAAGGGAGTCTGAGCTGGACGTCATTGTCCACCTAGGGACAAATGACTTAGCTCATCATGAGATTAGAGCAGTGCAGAAGGACTTTGTAGAGTTGGGGAGGGGCTTAAGACAAGTAGCACACACAGTATCCTTCTCAGAGGTACTGCCTGTCAGTGGCATGGGTGAGGCGAGGGTACTTTGCACCATGCAGTTTAACAAATGGTTGAAAAAATGGTGTGGAGCACAGGGGTTTGGCTTCATTGGGGACTGGGGTTCCACCTGGAGGGACACCAGCCTATACTGGCAGGATGGTCTGCATCTGTCCAGGAAGGGAACAAGTCTTTTGGGCAATCGGTTTAAATGCTTCATTGGCAAACCTTTAAACTAGTCAAGGAGGGAGGCACTGATAAGCAGCAGGAAAATCCCAGCCTCCCCTATACCAAAACAGTGTAAATGAGAAAAGACCAAGGTAGAGGCAGTGGGGGATGCCGCTACAGAAGGTAAAGCCATCAAAAAATGGAGAGCAATGAGTACCAATGCCCGTAGTCTTGTTAACAAGCTTCCAGAATTAGTGGCCTTGATGGAGGAGGAAGATCTGGATATCGTGGCAGTCACAGAAACATGGTACACACAGAACCATGACTGGGACATAAACATACCAGGATACACTATCTACAGGAGGGACAGGGAGGGTAGAAGGGGAGGAGAAGTAGCTCTCTACATAAGAGAAGAAATCAAAGCAACAGAACAAAAGGGTAAACAGGGAGGAGAAGAAGAACTGTGGGTCAATTTGGAGGCAGGCAATGGCACCACAATCCGCACAGGGGTTGTATACAGACCCCCCTCTCAGGGGGAGGAAATGGACAAGGAAATTATAGAAAGTATACTTAGAATGGCAGATAAAGGGGAGATATTGCTGATGGGTGATCTGAATATGCCAGATGTTAACTGGAGTGCAGTTGCAGCAGCCACTTCTAAGAGTGGGGTTATTCTAGATGCCCTACAGGGCACCCTTAGACAACTAGTATTGGAGCCCACTGAGAGGGAGCAATCTTAGACCTGGTTCTCTCAAATGGAGATGAAGAGAGGATCACAGATGTGAAGTGGGTAGCCATCTGGGGAACTAGCGACCATTGAACAGTATGGTTCACAATAAACACAGCAATAGAGTCAAGCCATACAAAGGCAAAAGTACTGGACTTTAGGAGGCTGACTTTGCCAAAATAGGTGAGTGCCTAAGGAATGCACTAGCAAATGGGCAGAAGGAGGGTGGAAGAACAATGGGGAATAATAAAACTGCCATCACAGAGGTAACAAGCTTTTGTGTAAAGCAAATAAACAAAATGAAACCCGTAAGAAACCACTATGGTTCTCAAAGGAAGTGGCAGTGAAGGTTCAAGAGAAAAAGCATTCAGGAAGCACAAGGAATCACAGAAGGAACAGGACAGAGAACTGTATCAGTTAAAGCAAAGGAAGCTGGAAAGGCAGTCAGAACAGCAAAGGCCCAAACTGAGGAAAAGATAGCCAACTCAGTTAAGAAGGATAAAACCTTTTATGGTACATCAGGAGCAAGGAAGACCAAGGGAGGGATAGTGAGGCTAATAAAGGGAGGAGGTGGGCAGAGGGTGACTGTGAAAAGGCAGAGATACTAAACAAATATTTTTGCTCAGTATTTACAAAGGAAGAGGGGTACCTAAAACAAACAGTAGAAACACTCTGGATACAGAAGTTGATACCAGCCCATTTACAGAAGAAAGGGTTCTGAAAGAGCTCTTAAAACTGAAGGTGGACAAAGCAATGGGGACTGATGGGATTCATCCCAGAATTCTAAAAGAACTAGGTAGAACTAGTGACACCACTGACTACCCTCTTTAACAAATCATGGGAGGATGGGGTGGTACCTGAGGACTGGAGGAGGCAGATGTGATTCCCTTCACAAAAGTGGGAGCAAGGCAGAAGCAGGAAACTACAGACCTGTTAGTTTAACCTCAGTGGTAGGAAAAATGATGGAATCACTTCTGAAGGAAGAATTGTTGAGTATCTAGAGGCCAGAGGGCACAGGACCCAAGGCAGCATGGATTCACAGCGGAAGGTCATGCCAGACAAATCTGATAGATTTCTTTGACTAGGTGACCAAAGTAGTTGATCAGGGAGGGGCTGTGGACATGGCCTACCTAGACTTTAGCAAGGCATTTGACACAGTCCCACACAAAAGATTAATATACAAGTTAGCCAGCCTGGAGTGGGTCCCAAGATGACAGCCTGAGTAAAGAATTGGCTGGAGAATAGGACACAGAGAGTAATAGTAAATGGAGTCCACTTTGAAAAAAGGGGGGTTAGTAGCGGGCTGCAGGGTTCAGTATTAGGACCGGTCCTCTTCAGTGTCTTTATAAGCGACATTGCAGAGGGACTGGAAGAAAAGTATGTCTCTTTGCAGATGACACAAAGATCTGCAACAGAGTTGATGCACAAGGTGGGTGGAAAGGATGAGAAGGGACTTGGCAAGGTTAGAGGAATGGTCAAATGTATGGCAGCTTAGATTCAGTGCTAAGAAGTGCAAGGTAATGCACCTGGGAAATAAAACCCAGGGAAGAGTACACAATGGGGGTGAGATACTAACAACAACAAAAATGGAAGGGACCTGGGGGTAGTCATATCAGATGACCTAAAGGTGGGCAAGCAATGTGAGAGGGCAGCAAGGAGGGCTGAGAATACTGGGATGCATAGGGAGAGGCATCACCAGTATAAAACAAGAAGTTATTATCCCTCTGTACAGACAGCTGGTGAGATCACATCTGAGTACTGCGTGCAGTTCTGGAGACCCAATCTCCGCAAAGACATAGACAGGATGGAAGCTGTCCAGAGGAGGGCAACTAAAATGGTGCAGGGTCTGCACCGGAAGACATATGAAGAGAGACTTAAGGAGCTTAATATGTATAGCTCGAGGAAAGGAGGGAGAGGGGGACATGATAGAAACTTTCAAGTACCTCAAGGGAATCAACAAAGTCCAAGAGGGTAGCATCTTTCAAAAAAAGAGGTGCGCAAGAACAAGGGGGCACAATTTGAAGATAGAAGGGGGGCGGCTCAGAGGTAATTTAAGGAAGTATTTTTTCACAGAGAGGGTTGTGGATGTATGGAACGGCCTTCCAGAGGAGGTTGTGGAGTCAAAAACAGTGGTGGAATTCAAGCATGCATGGGACAGTCATAAGGCAATTCTAGGGGGTGGGGGTAGGAAGAAGTAGGCTGCTGGTTAACTAGGATCTGCAGCTTATCCATCAGGTAGGGAAATGGGCAGACTGTGTGGGCCAAGCGGTCCGTATCTGCCATCAAATTCTATGTTTCTATGTTTCTATGTTTCTCCTTTTTCTCACATGCCCACCAAATCTACTCATGCATCGACCTGACCCTGGTGGCATCAGGCCTTCTCCATAGAGTCATATCAGTGGAGTACGGGCCCATTTTGCAATCGGATCTCACCTCACTGGTGATGGCGGAGCTGAGATATGGTGACTCCTCACTCCTCCCCAGACAATAGAGACTGAATCCCAGATTCCTGCAAGACAGAACCTTTAAGGACCATATGAAGAATGCATTTAGAGAGTTTTGCACTCACAAAAAAATGGGGCGAGCCCTTGACAGTGACAAGGTGGGAAGCTGGGAAGCTTTGAAGGCCTTCTCCAGAGTGGTCGTCTTCTCAGGAGCAGCTGCCAGATGGAAACAAGAAACCCAAAAAGAAAGGTACCTGGGACAAAAGGTGAAGACACTGGAGAAAAGAGCCATGCAAACAGGCTCAAACCACCACCTAGCTGAACTAAGAAGGCTCAAATACCAATTAAACCAACAGGCCTCCAAGTACATAGAGAGGAACCTTCTCCTAACCAGAGCTGGGGTCTACTTCGAAGGGGGACAGCACTGGCAAATGGCTGGCACAGGATATCAAAGAAAGAGAAGCTAACTGAACTGTTCTCCACATAGCCACCCCAGGTGGAGAATTGTCCTTAAAACAAGATGATATCCTCCACTACCCCTTGCAGACTCTGATTATGGCTAATCTAACATGTATTACCTGGAACGTATGGGGATTAAATACACTGGTGAAGAGGAATAAGGTGCTGTCATACCTGAAAATGGTCAATACACAGGTTGCCTTTCTGCAAGAGACAAAAACTCACTAGGAAGGATCATGAGCTGTTAAAGAGGGATTGGGTGGGAGTGGTGGTTCATGCCTCTGCGGCAACTAAGAAGCATGGGGTGACAATTTTGGTGCATAAACAGTTACAATGGTCTCTCAACACAGTAAAGGCAGACCCACAGGGCAGATGGATGTTTGGAACATTTCAAACCCCTACAGGTCAGATCCTGCTGGGGAACCTATATGGCCCTAGTGAAGATGAACCAGAATTTTTTCAACAGACCTCCCAGACCTTACTAAATATGACTAAAACCAGGGTGCCCACTCATATTAGGGGGCAATTTCAATTTTGTCCTAGACCCACTGATGGACAAAAGTGTACTGGAAGGGGGGGGGGGAATTACATGGAAAAAGTAGGAGTGCCCAGCTCAACTGGATGAGAGGCCAGAGGCTAACAGATGTGCGGAGGGTGCTAAGCCCCAGAGGGTGAGATTACTCTTTTTATTCCTCGGTACATGAGTCCCTTAGCTGCATAGATTATATACCAACATCCCCACAGATCACCCAGACCACTGTAACCTCCAACCTACTACCCATAATAATTTCTGACCATTCCCCAGTCCAGCTGACCATTCTCTGGGGACCCCTGACACACATCTCCACCTCCTGGAGGGTGAACCCCTTGCTGGTCAAGGATGTAGACTTCCTAGTGTAGGCTCAAACTGAGGCAAGGCTCTTTTTTCAAGAAAATCGCATTCAAGGCACCTCGATGGGAAACACATGGGAGGCATTTAAGGCCACAATGTGGGGGAAAATCATCAGCTATGCAGGGGCCAGGAGAAGACGTCGGGAAGAGAGACTAAGAGAATTGGAGGAAGAGCTGAGATATGCAGAGAGAGAGAGAGACGGCAGAAAGTGTAGGTAGGGAAGGCTTGTCAGGGACTCCTGGGAAGGAAGATACTAGGTCTCCGCATGGAAATCAATGTCCTCCTATCTCGGAAGGCAGAAATTTCCATTCTCCGCCTAAAACAGAAATATTGGGAAGGTGGGGAAAAGGGGGATGGTGCTGGCTTATAGGCTACAAGAACAACAAATGGAAAGGCGCATTGCTGGGCTGAAAGACTCTAAAGGGGAAGTGCATACCAAAGATACCGAGCTGAATGATGTCATGGCAGAATACTATATTTCCCTATATACCTCCTCTAGGGCAGCCAACCCTCAAGGCACTCAAACATTTCTCCAATTGCTAGATCTCCTCAACATATCCGAACAGCAAGCCGAACAGCTGGATGCCCCACTGTCCACTGAGAAAGTGAAGAAGGCCCTAATATCACTTAAGTCGGGGAAGACCCTGGGGAGACAGCTATAAGGTAGGATTCTGGCAGGCCCTAACAGATATAATTGCCCCCATTCTGCAACAGACGTATGTAGCAGCAGAAACAATGGAACTCTACCCCCCACTGTGAGAGAAGTGGTAATCACCGTACTGCCAAAAAAAGGGAAAGACCCCACATCACCGGGCAGTTACCGCTCAATTTCTCTACTAAATGTGGACAGTAAAATTTTTACCAAAGCCTTGGCCCTATGCCTAGGACCCCTACTACCACAGCTGGTACACCCCTCTCAAATGGGATTTGTCCTCGGTAGATATAGTGCTGACCACATTAGGACTCTGGTTAACCTGGTGCATGTGGCTAGTGACCTTACAACCCAGCAGCTACAGTAGCCATCGATTTCGAGAAGGCTTTTGAGTCCATAGAATGGGACTATCTCCATGCAGTCCTTAAACAATTGGTGATTGGCCCAAGCTTCCAAACATGGGTAACAGCTCTATACAACCCCCTCTGCCCAGCTCCTGACCAACTCCACCTTATCCCCCCTCTTTGGATTGGCGTGAGGCACCAGACAAGGCTGCTTTCTCTCCCCTCTGCTGTTTGTCCTTGTGGTAGATCCACTAGCAACCATGGTCAGAAATCATAAGGGGACACAGGGGATTACAGTAGGCAAAACAGCATACACTACACTCATGTATGCAGATCTTTTGGTCCTGCTCTCAGACTTACCTAAGACCCTACCCCTGCTACTGGATATCCTCCATCAATTCCAGGAACTGTCTGGTCTCTGCCTTAACCAAACTAAAACTGAGGTGCTCCCGTTAAACCCTAAATGCATGCCCCAAGCACTGGGAGACACCAGACTAAAATTGGCAGATGAAGGTATCACATCCCTTTGCATCAAATTTACCACCATACTTACTAAACTGTGGGATCGTAACCTCCAGCCACTACTATTAGACATGGTAGAACACATTGCCAGATGGAGCAAACTTCACCTTACCATGGCTGGGAAGATAGCGGCCATCAAGATGACCCTGGCCCCCAAGATATTTTATATACTAGCACACATTCCTCTTTCTCCTTCCCCTGAATTGGATGCAAAAGATAGACAAGGTGACTGGCAAATTTCTGTGGGAAGGGAAACCCCCTAGATTCAGTAGGAATAAACTGAGGGCCCACTGGAAGGTGGGAGGGTGGTGCCTCCTATGGTTTGAAGGATATAAGTTGGCCTTTCACATGACACAATCCCTATACTGGCTCAGGGCACGGGAGGAATCCCAACCCCAATGGGCGGCCATAGAATGGGTGGTTAGTTAGAAATCCTCTTTGTCACTCTTGGTGTACAATCTGCCCCTGACAGGACTCAAATCCCATCCCACCATAGAAGCATCTTTGCAATGCTGGGCTAAACTGCGGAAGTGGTTAGGGATGATCCTCACTCCAGTTAAAATAACTCCGCTGTGGAGAAACGACAGGCTACACATAGGTAAGAAACTGGTTCAGTGGCCAGGGTGGGAGGCCAGAGCATACGTAAGATGGAGGATCTGATGATCCCCAACTCTTTGGTGGTTGACACCTTTGCCATCCTACAATCCCGATGGTCATTCCCCCCTCAGACTTCTGGAGGCATCTACAACTTCGTAGCACAACAGAAGAATATGTCATCCAAGTACTCCAGGGAGAAACCAAAGTTACTCCCCTCTGGTTATTAAAGAAAAAGGGAACAGCTAGCTCCATATATGATAACCTCGGGGATACTATCCCCAGCCAGACTGAAAGATCCAAACAGAAATGGGAGGTGGCCTTGAAAATTGAGATTACAGAACAACAGTGGAAGGAATGCTGGAAAACAGCTCAAAAATATTTCAAAGATGCAAAAAGCAGACTAATACAAAATAAGATCCTCCATTCCTGGCACCGCACCCCTGTGGTACTGCATGTGGCAGGGGTACTGAGCTCAAACACATGCTGGTGGTGTAACTCCCATCCAGGTGATCTTCTACATATCCTATGGACATGCTCCCTAATCCACCAAACCTGGGACTATATCTGCAAAGCAGGGGCACAGGTACTCCACAAACCATTCCCTAGATCTATCCCCCTTCTCTTCTTGGGAATGAAATCAGAAGCCCCCCACTTGAGGGACTCAGAGCACCGATGGATGGCCATGTGGGCCATGCAGGCTAAATACCTCTTACTTTGCAGATGGAGAACCATAGGGGTTCCCAGCCCCCAGGAGCTTTTGGTTTCCATGGTCCAGATAGCCTCCATGGACTGACTCTCTCACTTGGCAAGTAACTCCATAGCGATATATGAAGAGTGCTGGACCCCTTTCCATAGATACATCACCCCTAAAACAGGGGTGGGTTGAATGACACCCAGCAGGACCTATTACCTGGTAACTGATTTGCAGACAGATACAGACCAGTAGAAATTACCCCACAGATGGCAAACAATTGTAGAAAAGTGCCTGATTGTATTCCCTAGTGTAAATAGTTCTAAATGTTAGTGTGTAGAATAGTGGTTCTTTGTGTTTGATTCTACCCAGGATGTCAGAGGCCTGGATGCCACCCGATCCCACAAAGAACAACTCGACATCCAGTAAAGGAGCACAGAAGCCTTGCCTCTCCAAGTACCCGAAGTTAAGGTGTCAGATTTAGACTGGTAAGTGCATGCATACTTATTATAGAATATATTGCTTAAATGTAGAGTTGTTAATGTAACCAACAACTCTCACCCTACTTTACCATCTGTTGATCCTAATTTTTGTCAACTAGAAATGTCAATAAACAATTTAACAGTAAAAAAACCCAAAAAACAAGGTGATGTAAATGGGGCCTTTAGATCCTATTACTCCTCACTCTACACCTCAGCGATGCCCAAAGAAGTGGACCCACAACTCTTCCCTAGAGACAATCAAACTACATGCACTGGACCTGGGCTCTAGGAAGGAGCTAAACCAGCCCTTGAAGCGGTTTGAAATACAGTAAGTCCTTAGAATATCCACAAAGGAAAGACAAAAGCCTGAATGGACTCCCAGTGGAGTGCTACAAGGTATTATGGGATGTCTGCAAGGAACCCATGGTAAACATGATCACAGATGCTCTGGAGAAGGACACACCCCCACCCACACAGACGTTAGCAACAATAACAGTGCTGACAAAGAAAGCAAAGACCCTTCCCAGTGTGGCTCATAGTGCCCAATCTCCCCTGCTAAATGCAGACTACAAAATCTTGGCTAAAATCCTAGCCTAGTGAAGCAAAATTACTGCACCAACCACCAACTTCACAAATAGCAGTCAAACACAAATATGCAGGTATAACATCTTTAATATGCAAGTGAGGCACAAACAGGTACAGATAATGATGAATTGAGTGAAACATGTTGGAGGTTTGGTGTAATGAGCTCCTGCTGGCATCACTGTTGAGAAGTTCTATATGTGTTTGTGGCTCACTTGCATATTAAAGATGTTATACCTGCACATTTGTGTTTGACTGCTATTTGTGAGGTTGATGGTTGGTGCAGTAATTTTGCTTCACTCGTTTACTCCTTTTGCTGCACATCCAGCTAGTCGGGTGGCTTTGTTTGTATTACAATCCTAGCCTGCTGACTGGAGGGAGCAATGCCAGGCTTGATACATCAAGGCCAAGGGGATTCATCAAAGGAAGGCAGGCAAAACATAACATCCACACACCCTGAACATCATGTGGCATTGGTCCAGGAAGAGGGGTGCTCAACCCAGTCTCCTGGCACTAAACACCAAAAAAACCTTTGACTGGGTTAAGTGGCCCTTCATGTTTGCCACGCTACAGAAATTTGGCTTTGGACCTAAAATCCTATCATGGATTGCCATCCTATACAACTCTACAAAAGCACAGGTCCTAACCAATGGTCACCTATCAGCCCCTTTCCAATTAACCAGAGGGACAAGACAGGGGTACCCCCTATCACCCCTACTGTATGTTCTAACAATTAAGCCCCTGGCCACATCAATCAGGGATCATCCAGACATAGGCATAGTGAGAGATTCCCCCCGCTGGGACAGTAGGGCAGCTTCCCTGTTGTCATGGCCTATATACCCCCCAGTCAATAAAACAGGTCCATGCAACCCACGTCCCAGGGCACACCTGGAAAAAAGCTATAGCTTAGTGTGCCTTTTCTGGTCAGAAATGGTGAATAAAAAAATAAATAACATACTCATAAGATTATTTCAGTTGTAAAAATTAATTGACCCTAGCCTAGAGTGATGGAGACCTAAGGCCTTGGAGCTCCAGAAGATTCATCCACATAGATGTTTTTCCTCTCCTCCATGCTGAAGGTCATCAAATAAATAACTTCCACTATGAGTAGGAGTTAGGTGGTGTTTTCTTTCATCACTTGTATGTATCCATACCACTAGTAACATCTATTACTAAGGACATCTCTAGCCCTCTCTCTCTCTCTCTCTCTCTGTTCCCTCTCTCCTTATTGGTGTGCATGGTGTGCTCATTCTTCCTATGCCCTACCTTCAGATTCCATCATTTTTGGGGATTCTTCTATACCATTCCCTAAGGTTCTTTAAGTCATGAGGACTTTGTCCCAGTAGATGTCTAGAGGCTGAATTTTCCTGGTAGTATCTTTGCTAAAGAAATGAATCATTGGTAACTTGAAAGGTTGGTAATCCCTGTCATGGGAACACATAGAGGAATGGCCAAACTCTACATCACATAAGCACACAAATATGCTTACCAAATTCATTGCTAAATTGTTCATTCACTTTACACTTATTTTGTTGCCCACTGAACCACTGAATGCAAGTACTACCTTCACATGGTTTGTTGGAGAACAGGTGACTTACGGTGTGCCCCCACTGAGTAGGGCTGGGCAAAATTTATCTTCCACCAGTGAAAATCTGGTGGAATTCACATTTTTGCTCCTGTGAAGTTTTGCCAAATTTCACCAAAATTGTTATTTCAGTTATTTCTATCTAAGTTTAAAAGTAATTTTCCAAATTTCATCAAGCTCAGTATGGTGCTTTTACTAAGTTCCATACAGAAGTGTACAAGCCTTCATATTTCTGTCTTGAAACGTGACCAAGCTACAAGCCTCCATACTTTCAGATATTTTTAAATTTAATTTCTTAGTTATATAAACTTCTGAATTTTAAGCCCCTATAACTTTAAAACTAGAGAACTGAATATTACCAATATTGTTAGGTTCATTACACTAAATATTAAGCTTAGAGACAACCACCATGCCTCAGTAGCAGAGCATCATTCTGCCATGCTGAAGACCCAGGATTGGAAGCAAGCCTGGGAAGTCATGTTGGGAGGCAGGCTATGCCTCAGACAGCTGCTGCTCAGCAGTTCATCTCAGTCGGGGAGGGCAGGCAGTGGGTTCTCGCAACCCCTACTGCTTTGCCCCCCCTTGCTCTTGTCACAGGGGAAGCTGTGGCTGTACAAGGCTAACAGAGGCCCTGCCCCCACCAGGGTAGGTGGGAGAGGGAAAATGTGGGAGAAAAATCTAGCAGCCAACTGAATGATGACTGCGTTCAGCCTGATCAGGGTTTACCACTGTAAACAGGGTATATCTCTGAGAGATGAGCTGATGGCCAGGAGAAAAAAATAATATGGAAATAAAAGGCTGTGTGTGTCAACTCTTTAATCTCTTGCTCAGAGGCTGGCAAAGTTATAAGCAGTCAAAGATTCCAAAATAACATCAATAATTAAATTTCATGAGCTTTTGTGAAATTGTGGAATTCTGTGATACTTTTGTCGAAGCCATGTCCATACATTTTGCCCAGTTGTACACTTGAGTTGTCATCGTAGAGGAAGGTAAAGTCCGGGTAAAGAGGCAATAAGTTAGTAGTCATAGGAGGCTCCATAGTAAAAGTGTTGCAGTGTCAAGAGTCAGATCACTGTCTTGAGTGACAAACTATGAAGGATAGTCATGGAGATCACTGTGCACTATCCTGTTTTCCTGCAATATGCTAGCTAACCTTGTGACAGCACGTGCAGCATTTTTCTGTACAATGCCACCTGCAGACTCTTTAACAGTGCTGTAGATAACAAGGTTCATTTCTGCTATTTGAAAACAGTGGCACTAAGTGATGCCAAGCATTACAACTAGCTGTGACTTGGGCATTGTGACAGATGTATCGGGATATCTTTAGCCGTAATGGAGCACAATGCTGGGAAAAACTGTCACAGGAGTGTTGAAGGGACATTGCAGAGCCATGGTGCTAGTGCAGGTAAGGTGATTCAGTGGTGATAAGTGCTGTGGCAAGCAAGAAGACATGACAGGATGATCATTTTGCTGAGATAACCACCTGACCAGGGTTGTAGTGAGGCCTGATGCTGCAGCAGAGGACTTACAACCCCTGGAAGTGTGATTATCTCTGCATAAGGATCACCCTAGACTGTCTTATTGTGCTTATAAAATGGGTACTGTTTTTTTTAAATGAAAGAAAAAATATTATTTAAAAAAAAAACAAGAAAAATGACAAAATGTTTGATTTTTAAAATAAAATAGTTTTTCTGCTGGCTGTCACTAGGAGGCGCTGTGATTGTGTGTCATTTCCCAGTCTCCGCTGCCTTCTCCGAGGACTGAGAGCAAGTGAAAGTTTCTTTTTAAGTTTTAATTTTCCCCCTGACATTTTTAAACAAGTTTATTCCTCACTCAGCTTCCATCCATTTTCTGTTGTTTCCCAGTCCTTGTGGTCTGATCTGAGGAGTTGGGAGAGAATAACAGTTGTTTGTCATTTTTTTTTTAATTTGTGGTTCCCAGTCCTTGTTGCCTGCTCTGAGGACTAAGAATTACTTCATTTTCATATTGTAAGTTCATCTGTCATTGTAACATTCGGACATCTTCTGTTATTCACTCCCAGTCCTCACTGCTTGCTCTGAGGACCGGAAGCGACTGTGCAAGCTATCTTTTTTAAGAGTGACTCATATTGCTGCTTCCAGCCATTCTTCATTGGTGTGTCCTGGTACTGTTGACTCCCAATTCTCATTGCCTGTTCTGATGATCCAGAGTTACTGTGCATACGTTTCTTTTCTTTGTTTTTAATCGTGTCCCTCATTGTGTCTTTCTGCCATTTGGGTTTGTCATTTTCTCATGTCTGGCTGCTGACTGATGAGTGGGCAGTATGTGTTTCATCAGACAGGTGGTCAATGCCATCGAATGAATGGGGGAAAGAGAAACACGTTTTTTAAAGTTATTACAGTTGCTGGATATCACTTTGGAGTGGGAACCAGACAGAAAATGAATGATTCCTGCAGCAAAAAACAAATAAATGAGGGGATAAAAGCATGGCTTTTGTTTAAAAACCTCTGCCAGCTGATAATTTTGGGATTTTGGCAGGCTGGCACCAGTACTTTTTCACACCAGAGCATTATGGTGAGGAAAATGTATGGCTACAGCCTACCTCAGCCAGTCACAAGCCAGAATTTTCCATACCCATTTTATAATGAAAGTTAAATTCCACAAGTGGAATTCTGCTGGCAGTACGTATTATGTGTCCATGAATTTCTGAGCAAGTTTTGCCAATTAGTAATTTCGAAAGTATCCACAATAAATTTTAACTTGCCAAACTGCACTTATCCTGCTTAATTAGATTCCAGGACATACTTACTTTGATATGCATACCAAATCTTGAGTGAATACCTGCAATAGCAATGGAGCTATAAACATCCAAATACTGTATATTGAAAATCTTCACACCATTTAACAAATAAAAATGAATTTCTTGTAACTTACAAATTACATAACCAGCTACCCCTCTATTTAACACTTTCTAAGACTATTTCAAGAAAGTACATGTATACATTTTCAATTATCTAACTCTAAACATGGCTATGTTGTAAACAGAAATATTTTCAGAAATTTTCAAACAAATAGTAAATTACAAAATTGTGAACCTTCCCTGCTACAAATCCAGATATCATGTAACTTGGAATCATTTTAGAGACCCTCCAATACAGTAAGTGTGCCTAAGTCCAGATCTCTAACTGTAAGACTGACCGGCTTATGACCAAATAAGTAATTTCAGAAAATTATGTGAAATTCTGTGAAAATTCCACAAAATCAGAATTTGCTAATTTTGCACAGCCCTACCACTGAGTGCTATATGACAACATGTGAATTAATGTGCTCCAGACACCCATGTGCTTTCCTCAACCCTCTGGTGAATTTATCTCCATAACACCTCTAGAGATGGAAACCTCCTCAGGGGTTACTTTGCTTCAGGAATAAGCCTGTGGTACCTTGAACGGTGGTAGCCACTGTATTGGAGACAGAAACAGGAACAGCCAAACCATACATAACATAAGCATACAAATCTACCTACCAAATTCATTACTATCTTGCACAGGCATATTACACTCATTTAGTTGCCCACTGGACCAGTGGACAAATGTTAAGTGTACAGTTCAGGGGTAAAAGATCCAAGTTCAAATCTTACCACGGCCATCTACTCATTCTGTGACCTTGAGCAAGTATATATTGGCCTCATTGAGCTTGAGTCCACAACCCCACTCAGCTCTGAATTTCAGAAGAAGGACTCCAGTCATAATCAGACATCATAAGATGGCAATAAATATCAGATTCAAACAACTAGCTTTCATTGGATAAATAGCAGCAGGTGATCAAGCAGCAACCGCGCATTAATTCCCTAGTAATGCCAGCTTGCTCTTGTAGTACATTTGTCAACCACTAGAAAATCGCATGGGCCTACAGTAAAAAATTAGAAAGTGTTCTGTTTCCCCTGCTTCATACTAATAATTAAGCAGTTAATTAAGTTGATGTTTACCCGCATACCCTACTTGCATGTTTAAGAGTACTTTTTTATTTTTCCACAGTTCTTGTATACTGCTGTAATCCACAACTGTATTCCGATGAAAAAAAAAATATTGTTAAATGGATTTACCAATGTTTGCCATAACAAATGGGAATAACAACCTCAAGGTGTTGTGAATCAGTCTCTTACCATTCAAACTACCAAATAGTGCTGATTTCCATGAAAAAAAAATCCTTTTATTTTGGTGCTCTGCTGCATTTGCATAACCTGGCCTTTTTTTTGCTCAGTGCTGCAACACGCAACTGTTGGCCTTTTTTTGCTCAGTGCTGCAACACCCAACTGTGACACCATACCAGGGAAACAAAGTTATTAAAGGGACAGTGTCACTTTCTAGTTTTAGATAGACAAATCAGCTATGTACTGTACCCACAATGCCTGACTATGTAAATTAGTATACAGGCTATTGTATTTCTGTGATCATTGCAGAAATAGGAGACTACATCTCCCAGTATAAAAGTCTTGTAGCTAGATATGGTATGCGCAATGCATTGTTGTGGAAATAAACATACAAAAGCTTATATTGTCGGCACCAGTACAGAAATATGAGAAAGCATCTCACAGTAAGGAAATTGGAAAACAACTTTGTTTCCCTGGTTTGATGTCACAATTGGGTGTTGCAGCACAGAGAAAAAAGGTCAGGTTATGCAAATGCCGCAGAACACCAAAATAAAAGGATTTTTTTCATGGAAAACAGCACTATTTGACAGATTGAATGGTAAGAAACTGATTCACAGCACCTACAGGTTACTATTCCCATTTGTTATGGCAAATGTTGGTAAATCCCTTTAACTTTATTGGGTAGAATTCACTCAATAAAAATGAACATACTCTCCCATTTTTTATTCTTATTCCAAACACTCTGCATATTCATCCCTGGGGCCTATTGGAGTGAACTGCATGCCACCTTTCTGAGATTCTTCTAGCAGGGCAAAAGGCTCAGAATTTCACACTCAGTGCTATGCCTTCAATGGGAAAAGGGTGGCCTGGGACTCTCCAATTTTCAGAAATATTATATGGCAGCTCAGGGACCCTGACTTGAAACTTGGCCTAACTAGTGGAGAGAAGCAGGATGGTATGACTTTGAACTCTAACAATTAGCCTCCCACCCTCTGTGGACCTTGCCTACTGGAGCGATTACCCCTCAGATGCTTCATATGGTGAGAAATCCCTGGACTAGACACACCATAAATGTACTACTTAAATTGTGGAAATTAACTGGTACACCTAATAGCTTTGGAACTCTTGCCCTTATTTGACACCATGAGGACTTCACCCCCCTCACATTGGATTTGGGCTACCATTACTGGGAAACCCAAGGACTTGCCCGATTTACACACTTCCTACAGAGGGGTCTTTGTTCATCCTTCCAACAACTGCAACAAAAGTATAACCTGAGGCGAGATGATCACTTTAATTTCCTTCAAGTTAGACACTTTATTCTACAACAGCCACATCTCCAACAACTGCAACAGCCCCAGACGGGATCAGAAGGGACCTTCTACTGGTGGGTTAGTTTACAGGTAAAAGTTAGACTGCTTTCCTAACTATATAAACTTCTCATAGATCAGGTACCCTCCTTGTCAAATGTTATTTGTCTTCAATGTGAACAAGAATCTGACCTTCCCATCACTGCATCCCAGTGGGACCAAAGATTAAGAAAAGGTTGGGCAGTGACAGTGTCGCTAACCTGGTGACAATGTAATCGGAAAATTTTAATCAGTTATTTTAGGACCCCCACCATAACAAACATTTCCAAACTACATATTCACATCTCTGCTGGTGGTTATGTAGCTCAGTCAGCTCCCACTGGCATATCTTTTGGGATTGTCCTCTTTTGGTACCATTCTGGCAACAGGTACATGCTTATATGCAGACCCTTTTGGCATCCCCTTCCTGTTTACCTTTGCAGGTTTAGTGCTTGACCACGTGGAAACAGTTGAGGGGTTTGGAACCAGGTTGAAACTTTATCATATTCTGCATCTAGGCATGTTGAGGTGTATTACACTGAAGTGGCTCTCTCTCCACAGGCTCCAACTTTTCAGGACTGGAACTGTAAGATCTCAGAGCTTGAGTCCATGGAGAGAATCATAGTAGTCACCATTCACTTCAATGAAGACAAGTTCTTGGAGATCTGGCGCTATTGGCACCTAATAGAGTCAGCAAATGAGGAATTGGGCACACCACATAGGTAGACCTGAATGGATTATCATTTTCCTCCAACCTTGTACCTTATCATTTGCTTGCGTATTATCACTCACATGACTACTGTGCAGTGTACCCCTATAGTATCACACTACATATTAGTACCGTATATCTATCCAAATATATATATATATATATATATATAAACTTCCTTCCCATCATCTTTGACTTATGGGATTACTAAAGGTACTTCTAGAAGATGGAGGAGGTCCCACCCCTCCCCCACATCCACAGCCCCACAGAAACACACTGCACACATGGAATTTATGGTTTTAAATATTTTTTTTTATTAAATACTTTGAATAATGGTTTTATTCATATTTACATTCATGGTTACTTTAATGGTGTTTATTAACTTTCAGTAGAATATCTCTTTCTCAAGGGGTTTATTTACCAAAGATGTGTATAAACTTATAGTTAACAAGCTATAAACCTTTATTATATCTGACCTTGGGAAATACACAAAAGTTATTGTTATATAACTGCTGTAAGGTTGTATCTAAATTATATCTATATACTGATACTGAAATAACAAGCATTTGTCAATGCCGAATGTTGGCTTGCTGGCATTGGCATTGGTAGTGCAGGAGTTAGACAGATGCATCATAGGAATGGCAGTGAAGTATTGAACTGATGCCAACCCACCCCCACCCTGCAGAGAGTGACAAGCATTAGGGTGTCCCTTTGGGTGTTTGGTAGTGCAGTGCGGGAAAACATGTCAGGCAGGATGTGAGAAATGACAGCTGCACAGTTCATAAGGAGGTGCAAAAAAATGCCAGAGTTGAAAATGTGGCATGTAAATATACCAAGTTTGCGAAGCTACTAGGGTGTGTGGAAATATATCAATGCACTCTTACACTTACTACCATTTTATGGCGTTCGGCACCAAATTTTCAACATAGGCATTTTAGCACCTCTGCTCATGTAAAGTGTCACCGTTATTTCCTCAAAGTGTCCTAAGAAGTGATTTCACAGCGACCACGCTTATTGTGCTACCGGAAGTGGCGAAACACATTTTGGGCATGATATGTCAAATGACGGCTGTACTGTTCATCAAGAGGTGTGGAAAATGTCAATGGTGAAAATCCAGACTGAAAATATCACAATGACGATGGCACGAGTCACGCGGCAATCTGCCAACGCATGCTCAGAATACAGTTATTTTAATGAAGTATCATCACCAAATTTTCAACATAGGCATTTTAGGTCCTCTGCTCATGAACTGTGTCACTGTCATTTTCATAATCTGTCTAAACACTGATTTCCCCACAGCGATCGCGCTTATTGTGCGCTGAGAAGTGCGGAACACATTTTGGGCAGGATGTGGAAAATGACAGCTGTACTGTTCACAAGGAGGTGTAAAATGACAATGCTGAAAATCCAGCAGTAAAATATTGTGAATGCGCAAAGTTACTAGCCTGCATAGCAACTGCGCAACGCACGCTCGCAAAACAGGCATTTGTTGGATTTTTTCCACCAAATTTGGAACTTATGCTTTTTAAGAGGGCACCTAATGAACACCATCACTGTCATTACGTTAATGGGCCCCGAAAGGTGTTTTCGTGAGTGACTACGAAATCACCTTTCGAGGCCGATAAACGCCAATACAGTGACAGAATTCATGAGGAGGGGCCCCAAAAACCCCATGTTGAAAATTTGGTGCAAAAATTCCAAAAAATGCCTGAGATATGCAACAAAGTTGAAAAAACCCTATCTAGCCCATTATACAGCTTACCAGCATTTCCTCAGTTCGCGGTCGGCTTTGAAGAGTGCAGACATGTTCCCGGTCCACCGAAGATCGTCGCGCCGGACTCCGGAGGTAAGTATGGGGGGCGGTGTTGGAAGGCAGGGTGCGCAGTGGTTGGGTGCGGGTTATGGGGGGGCAGGGAGAAGCGCAGTGGGACCGTTTTTAATTTGCAGGTTTTAAAAAAAAAAAAGACGACGCTGGACGCTTGCCATGCTGGGGTGGGCTCCATGCATGGCAGAAGGACGTTTGGGGTTGTGGAGCCGACGTGGGATTGGGCACCCTGCTATTATGGCAGACAGTTGCTACGCTGGGGTGGGCTCCCAGCGTGGCACCCTGTACTGGGGGGGGATGGCACATAGCAAAGTAGACATAACTTCGAAACAAAGTGACGCTGCATGACGAGCTTGTCTCTGATTGCAGCGGCACATTGTTTAGAAGTTTCGTCCACTTTACATAATATTGATGTCAGCGCTAGCATGCTGGCTTATTGGGGAATGAGGGACGCACCTACTGATGTGTGCCCTGCATTCGCCCAACAGCAGCCGCACCCCCAAATCTGCACTCTCCCAATATGTTGACTGCCACGCAAGCATGGCAAGCCAACATAAAAATGTAATATAAATAAAAAACTGGGGTCAGTCAAGTTATGTCCATAGAATAAAACAAAATAATAAAAAAAAGGCAAAAAGCAAGAAATGGATTTTTTTGTTTTCATGAACCAAAACTCTGTTTTGACTCATGGAAAAGTAAAAAAAAATGTGCATGACCTCTGAGTACCAACAACAGCTGGCCCATCAAAATCCTCCCTTTGTTTGACCACCAGGGTTACCAAGCATGGGGGGCCATACAGATAATTACGCCTCCTGTTCTTTCTTTGGCCACTGGGGTGTTCAAGTGTGGTGGCCTTTTGTGTTCTATATTGGGCCACTGGAGTGCCTGAACCCAGTGGAGATCCTTATAGTTTTTTTCCTCATCAGGTTGCCCAAGCCCAGTGGTCATCTTTATCAATACTGATCACCGGATGTCCATGCCCAGTGTCCATTACCATGTCAGTCAACCACAATCCGCTCTCAGTCTCTTAGCACCCATGACACCCACTTCCCCCCCCCACATCAAATTACCTGAAATATAGAAAACTCTCCTACATAGTCATTTTGATAAAATTATATCTTGTAAAAATGAAAATGGCCCATCATCACATCTACTCCCAACCCAATCCCACCCCCACCCTGAGCCCCACTCCAAAATCCTGTCACTCCTCACCCCAAGCCACCTACTTACCTGGCCCCTATGTTGTTTGCTGTATACATGTTGCCTTTGGGTGGGATAACCAGACAGAATGTTTTGGAGTTTCACTGCTATTCAGATGACACTCAGCTATACCTGTTGTGTTCACCTGATGGGGTAGCTGCTGCCTCGGTGTTGCGTCATTGCCTTAAATAAATTAATGACTGGTTGGTCTCAAACTGGTGAAGTCTCAACCCAGGCAAGACTGAGGAGATGATTATTTGAACCAGACCACCAAGGGTCATCTTTGACAGAGAGGGACACCTGGCTGCCATCGATAAATGGTGTCGCCCTCAAAGGTATTAATGTGATTAAGAATCTGGGGGTCACTATGGACTCCAAGCTGCCACTGGAAAACCAGGTGGCAGCAGTTGTGTGTAGTAGCTTTTTCCATCTTTGAAATATCATCCAGATCAAACCATTTCTTGTGCCTGGTAACTTGGTAACAATAATCCATGCCTTTATCACATCCATTCTGGATTACTGTGATTCTCTCTACCTAGAGATATCTGGGATTCTGATGTGCCACCAGCAGCTGGCTAGAATACGACTGCATGTCTGATCTCCAGGACCTCCTGTAGAGATCATATCACCCCTGTGCCCTGAGAACTGCACTGGCTGCCTATTTGGTGGTGTGTCAGCTTCAAGATACTGAACTGACATGTGTTTGTAAGCTGCACCTGGGATGCTATGCCACAAACAAGGAACAGGTATCGGGTGAAAAGATTATTTTGCCACCACTGGCTATTCACGAAACTTAGTATTGTATCTCACCTTTTTGCATAAATTAGTCCAGAAGAATTCCATAGAAGACTCGTTTCTTCCAAAACAAAGGTGCTTAATATTATTTTAAGGTGCACAATCATGGGTTCCTCCTGCCCCCTCCACTCACATATTGCAACTGCCTCCTGACGCATTTCACACTACCTAGCCCTTAATCATAGCATGGCAAGTTCTCCACCAAACACATAATTTATAAAACCTCATTTAAAGTAGAAGTGCTTAATGTGCAAAGTGCTTTAAATACATAATTTAAAAAGCATCCACACATTTTAAAACCATGATCAATTTAACAAGTACAATCCTCATAAATACAATGAATATATGCAGTAATTCTTGTTTATTTCCATTAGCTTGTTGCTCTGGAAAGTCCACTTATAGTGTCCACTTATTAAACTTGGTTTCCCATGGGGATCAACTATGGTGTTCCGGTTCCAGTATTCAGTATGGACCTAGAAACAAATAAATAGAATTATTATACAGAAAAATATATACATATTCAAGAAAAACTTTAACTTAACAAGACAAACTTTTTGTTACATCATAACAACTACTGTACAACAACACCATAGATGTGGTTAGTTCTCATATCAAATCTTTTGGTAATGGTGGGGGGGGCCTCAATTCCAAAGTAGCAGTATGAAATATGACATTGTAAAATAACACACTGTACATGATTCTACAAATAGATACTGGAATGAGTTCCTTCACTTTAATTTCTTAAGGAATGGTTTAATTTCTATCCTCTCGGTTAATCCTGGTTTTTCTGAACCACCCATAGAGAAAATACAATATTGTTCCATTTTTAACAACACATTATTATAATCACCTCCTCTCAGGTTCTTTATAGGCTTTTCTATGCCCACAAAGGAAATTGTATGTTCTTTAGCATTAACTACCTGGTTCATATGCATTGCCTGTGCAATTTTAGGGTCTCTATTTCTATGGCTCTTAAATGCTCTCCTGTATGTTCCTTAAATTTCCTTTTGGTCTTGCCAATATAGAAACTTCTTCATGAGCATGTTGCCTTACAGATAACCTGTTCTGTTGCACAGGTTGTGAAACCTATCACATTTACATCTTGGTTTGCTTTTGTTTTTTTTATCATACTTTTGATTTTTGTGCCTCTGCAGTGCTCCGGTTGGGGCATCCAGCCACCGGGCCCCACCAACCCGGAGGACAGCAGGCTCACTCATAATGCCAGGGTCCCAGCACGGCCCCTCACTGACCCCCGGGACAAGTGATCTCCCACAACAGGCCCTCCAGGTCAGCTGGTGCATGACCATCAAACTGCTCAGTCATGCCTAGCCCTTTTTCCACCTTTGGTTTTTGTCTCCTGAGCCAGTAGTGCAATGACGCGCTGTGCTTACGCAAGCGTCTTGCCAAACTCCTCCCCATGCTGGTGCTGCACCTTGTGCTTCTCCTGGTCTTCACCAGGGACCACCCAAGCACTACACAACCCCACAAGCTCACCCCAGAGGAAGGAGAGCAGTCCTGGGATGCTCAATCTAACCTCTCTCCGGCCAGCCCCCAGCGGCCTGAGTCCATTCCCAAACCGTGGTCGCTGGCATGGTGCGAGGTGTGACATCCAGCGCCTCAACCCTCAACACCCCTGGTACAGCTTCTTGGTTTGTTTTTGGATTTAAAAAGGTCTTAGTATTTTTTACCACTCCACAAAATTTGCAATTTCCACATTTGTGGCATCCGTTTTGTCTGTTTGGTAGCCACATTCTGGGATTTTCACTCTTGGGTTGCACAGAATGGACTAATGCATCCTTCAGGCTTTTCCCCCTCCTATGTACCATTTTGGGCTGTACATCTGTTAAATGTTTAAGCCTGGCTCTAACCCCAGCATATGTATGTGTTTTCTAATTATTGCCCCAATTTCCTTAGATTGTGCATTATATGTACTTACAAATTTTATTCTGAGGTCCCCTTTTTCTCTTTCCTTATTTTTCAGCATCCTGATCTCTGATATCTCTGGTTTGTCAACCTCTTCCCTGGCCTTACGTACAAAATGTTTGGTGTAACCTCTTTCATGAAGTCTCCTTTCCAGTTCATTTGTCCTTTCCTTATATGTCTCCTGTTCACTGCAATTGCATTTAATTTGGATTAACTGTTCTTTTGGAATTCCTACTATGGTATGGAACTGATGACTACTCTTAGCCTGGAGGAGGGTGCTCTTATCTGTTTTCTTTTGATACATATCAGTTTTAATATCACCTTCCCCATCCTTGCAATTATCAGGTCCAGAAAACGGATTTGTATTTTACTAAATGAAACCAAAAACAACAAACTCTCATTGCTTTCCTCTAGGTATTCAACAAATCCAAACAATTCCTCCTCTATTCCTGTCCACACTTGTCCACAATATAATAAAAGGATATAATAGGTAAAATAAACCAAATTCAAAAGAGATCTTAATGACTACAAGAATGGCACCATTTCTGAATAGGGCAAGAATGACAAAACGTATACTGGGCAACATGGATCTAACAACACACCAACCAGATCAATTCTAAAGCCATCGTCTCACAGACAAGAGAGATACTCAACACTGGGACTAAGCAGCAGAGAGGAAATTTATTTAAGTTAGGAAGAATATCACAGGTCCCCGGATCCATAACACATTATCCCAAATGGCCCGACGAGAAGCCAGAGGATAAATTTCAGCCAACCCCCAAAAAACATACCAGGATGAGAGGGCAAGAAGAGGAGGTGGCAGCAGAGGAAGAGGCAGGAACAAACAATGGATCAGGAAAGGGAATCCAGAAGACAGGATACCAGTTGGGAATGTAATCAATATTTCATCACAAGACCTTTCGGAGGTGGAATTGTCTATATTAAATAAAGGACTGTCATTTGTTCCATTGAGGAGATTTAATTTATTTGATACAATAATAGACTGTAACAAGTTTGCGTGAAATTTGGGGATGAAATCCTTCTTTGCTAGAAAAGGAAATGAAGCACAAGACAGCCTCAGAAGTGGTAAGTCAAATAAATGAAAATACTGAACTGAATGCTGACACTAATATCTTAAATACTGGGATATTTAAGCCCCAATCAATGTTTTGTCTGCCTCTTTCTCCAGCAATACAAACGTTTTTAAAAAGCTATGAGAGTGATTTATAGGACTTGGACAAAAACTTAAACAATAAGAGAACTGAATGTCATTATTACATTTTGAGTAGAACAGAAAACAATGCATTTGATAATCCATGTTCTAATTCTACATTGGCAACCAAACCTGCTGATGGGGGGTCAGTAGTAGCTATGGATACAGCTATGTATCATGCAGAAGTATGTAGACAATTGAATAGTGAAATTTTTTACAAAAAAGTTTATTTTGATCCTACATTAAGGTGCAAAGTAGATATAGATGGATACATATTACAGACAACAAATAAAGGATGGCTCTCAGAAGAAACAGCAGGATTTCTAACTATAGACAATCCATCAAGATCATGTTCTTACTGCCTACCAAATGTCCATAAGTGTTTAACCAATCCCCTGGCCGCCCAATAGTTTCAGGGAACGGGTCCCTCACTGAGCCCCTACCTCTGTTTGTAGACCACTATATTGACCCATTAGTACAAAGAATTCCATCATACATAAAGGGCGGATTTATGTGATAACAGCAATCACAGAATAGCGATAGCTGTTAGGGCGAATGTATATCGCCGAAAACAAATTTTGGCAATGAACTCCCCAGTGCACAGCAAAAGGGCATCGAAGATTAATAATATACATGTAAAGGCAGGAGATTAGCCCCTGCACCCCCCTACTGAAGGATTCTCTAATTCAGGGGGGTGCATATTGGGGGGTATGCAAAAGCCAAAAAAAAAAAACATTTTGGGACAGGCGCAATAAAAGGTACCTACACCCAGAACTAAACCTAGCACCCTCTGCAGCCCAGCCCTGAACCCACCCACCATGCCATGGGAGCAGCTTGGCAGCTCGCCACAGCACCACCCCTCACAATCTCTCCCTCTCCTCCCCTCCCACCCCTTGCAGGGCATGCTCACCCCTCTACGTGCGAATGCATTTAGCAACATCCTGTGCTATACGTGCGAACCCACCCATCCAGTCACCCTCCCTGCTGGGTAGCCCCCATGACAGGTGCAGTGATTGAGTCACCATTTTTTTAGGTGCCCAATTGCAGTTGCCTATGTCACGGGATACCCTAAAAGACACAGGGGACATACTGGCCATATTACAGGATATAGAAATACAAGAGGAAAGTATGTTTGTCACCCTTGATGTGGAATTCCTATACTCAGATATCACCCATGAAGGGGGAGTAGATGCTATGTGTTACAATTTAGAGAAAAGGGAGAATAAAGACCTACCCAATGAGATGCTGGTCACATTAGCAGAGTGTGTGTTAAAATGTAACACAGTTTTTTATCTAGATGGTCAGTACATACAACAGAAAGGTACAGCAATGGGGGCCACTTTGGCCCCCAAGTTTGCAAGTATGTACCTTGGCAAGTGGAAAGAGGATGTAATAAGGTCACTAGAGGTCAATCCAGTCTTGGACAGGATAGATTTATACTGTAGATTTATTGATGACATATAGTGTAGATAGGAACAGAGGAGGAATTGTTTGGAGTTGTTGAATACCTAGAGGAAAGCAATGGGAATTTACAGTTTTCCCTGTCATTTAGTAAAGTGCATATCAGCTTTCTGGACCTGATAATTGCCAAGGATGGGGAAGGTGGTATTAAAACTGATCTGTATCGAAAGAAAACAGTTATTAGCACCCTCATTAACACTCTTATTAACACTCTCCTCCAGGCTAAGAGTAGTCATCCCTTCCATACCATAGCAGGGATTGCAAAAGGACAGTTTATCCAAATGAAATGCAATTGCAGTGAACAGGAGACATATAAGGAACGGGCAATTGAACTGGAAAGGAACATATAGGAGAGCATTTAAGAGCCATAGAAAACAGAGACCCTAAAAATGCACTGGCAGTACATATGAACCAGGTAGTTAATGCTAAAAAACATACAATTTCTTTTATAGGCATAGAAAACCTATAAAGAGCCTGAGAGGCGATGATTTTTAATAATGTGTTATTAAAAAGGGAATAGTATTGGATTTCCTCTATGGGTGGTTCAGAAAAAACAGGATTAACTGAGAGGATAGAAATTAAACCATTCCTTAAGAAATTAAAGTGAAGGAACTCATTCAAGTATCTATTCGTAGAATCATGTGTTATTTTATAATGTCATATTTCACACTGTTACTTTGAAAATGAGTCAACTCCCCCCACCCATTAACAAAAGATTTGATATGAGAACTAGCCACATCTATGGTGTTGTTGTACAGCAGTTATTATGATGTAACAACAAGTTTGTCAATGTTTTTCTTTATAATAATTCTATTTATTTGTTTCTAGGCCCATACTGAATACTGGAACTGGAACAACATAGTTGATCCCTAAGGGAAACCATGTTTAATAAGTGGACACTATAAGTGGACTTTCCTGAGCAATAAGCTAATGGAAATAAGTAGGAATTACAGTACAGTATATATTCATTGTATTTATGAGGATTGTACTTGTTAAATTGATCATGGTTTTAAAATGTGTGGATGCTTTTTAAATTATGTATTTAAAGCACTTTGCGCCTAAGCACTGTCACTTTAAATGAGGTTTTATAACTTATGTGTTTGGTGGAGAACTTGCCAACCTATGATTAAGCATTAGGTAGCGTGAAACGCGTCAGAAGGCAGTTGCAATACATGAGTGGAGGGGGCAGGAGGAACCCACGATTGTGCACCTTAAAATAAAATTAAGCACCTTTGTTTTGGAAGAAATGAGTCTTATGTGGAATCCTTCTGGACTTATTTATGCATATTGGTGTGATTCAATACTAAGTTTTGTGAGTAGCCAGTGCTGGCAAAATAATCTTTTAGCTTCAAGATATGCTTGTTAGAATACAAGGCACTATGTGGTCTGGGTGCTGGCTATGTAAAAGTTTTCCTGACCCTGTTTACCTCTGCCCACCCGCTCTGTTCCACCGATGGTGGCTAGTAGCTTATTGTCAATCACGTGATCTAGGCTAAACCTTTTGGATGACAAGCCTTCTTTGGTTATCCCAATATTATGGAATGCTTTGCCTGTTTACATTAGATCCATAAACACTGTGGGGGCCTTTAAAGGAGCGTTAAAATTCCATCATGTTAAACTAGCATATTGTCTGACTTAATTTATTACTTAAATCTGAAATTATATTGGTAGCAGAAATGTATGTCGTACTCATCATGAAAATGTTTATTTTTTCCACAAAAGGTTTTATCCTCCTAAGGCATGTCTGGGCAGCTTATCAGCCCCATCTCTGTACCAGGCAGTCATCCTCTTACTTTCTCTGAGTCCAAAAGCAGGAACTGTACCTGCAATGATTTCTTCCTGAGGTGGGGCGGGATGGGTAGGGCTGTCCTCCGCCCAGCAAATAATTCAGTGTGGCTTCAGGACAGGAGTGGTAAGGCAGACCACTGAGACACAGACAGGGCTTCACAAAGCCCAGGCCTACATGTTTCCACTTTTTCTTTCCTGGGCCCATGGATATGCAGTGAGTACAACGTGCATGCTCTGTCTCCATGGAGATGTTCCTGATGCTCTGTACATGTGATCCCTTCCCACTGTACAACTAGCTTGTGCTGTTAGCCAGATACCTCCAAGTGGCAGTCAACAGTGAGTCCAAGAACCTCCTACACCCTAGGGAGGACAGCAATCCTACTGATGTTCAATCCTCCCTCTCCCGACTAGCCCCCCCCCCCGAGTAACCTGTGTCCATTTCCAAATTGGGGTTGTTGGCTTGGCAGGTGCTGAGGCAGCCAGTGCCTCAGCCTTCCACGCTACTGAGTTGGCTGTGAAAATGTTTTTTCCTTTTTTGTGCAATTTCTATTTATTTCATTTTCTATTGTCCCGGATTCCTCCTTTTCCCTCACAAAAGACAGAGACCATTGTTTGTTGTTGTGCTCAGATTGGCAATTAGTTTATTTATATTCATAAATCCATATTCCATCTCTCATTTCTTTATTATCATATTTCCATAATTTCCATTTATTTTCATCCATATATCACTCTCTGATTATCCATCCCCGGGTGAAAACCTGGGTGCCTTCTTCTACTCCTTTTCTGTTAGGTACCGGTGAAAACCGAGACCGCTTTCTCCTTCATCTTCTTCCTCCTCTTGTGTTATTCCTTTCTTCCCTCCCATCCCCCTTTTTCCCCTGCCATCCACCTTGGCAGCCCATATATATTATCATCTGCCATCCACTTTTTGGCAGTCCCAAAGTATTTATCACCTGCCATCCACCTTCGACAGTCCATAAACATATTATCACCTGCCATCCACCTTGGCAGTCCATAACCATATTATCACCTGACATTCACCTTTGGCAGTCCACTGTCCTACTGGACATGTCTGTCATCCACCTTGACAGACCCACCATACAGCCCCAAATTGACTGTCTTTCCCCTCATACTCTGTCTAGTAGGGTGGGTGGGAAGAATCGAAATTCCAGCAAAAAGTGGCTGAGGCCCCCTTGTGCTGTCCCTTATGTACTTCCCTTCTCCCCTCCCCTTCCTGTTAGCTGTCCATTGTTCGGGCTCTTAGCCCCTCCCCTTCCTTCCCCCCTCCCCTTCTGAGCACAACCATTCACTAAAGGAGGGAAGGGGTGTACCAGGACAACATGGTCTGCCCCTTAAAGGGCAAAATCCATTGTCCCGGATTCCCCCCTCCCTTTTCCCTCACAAAAGACAGAGACCATTGTTTGTTGTGCTCAGATTGGCAATTAATTTATTTATATTCATAAATCCATATTCCATTTCTCATTTCTTTATTATCATATTTCCATTTATTTCCATCCATATATCACTCTCTGATTATCCATCCCCAGGTGAAAACCTGGGTGCCTTCTTCTACTCCTTTTCTGTTAGGTACCGGTGAAACCAGACCGCTTTCTCATCATCTTCTTCCTCCTCTTGTGTTGTTCTTTTTTCTTCCCCTCCATCCCCACTTTTGCTTCCACTAGCCCAGTCTCCTTCGCTTGGATGACTCGTTTCCCGCCAACTTAGGGGTATCACCTCTCACCAGGGATTATATACTTCCTTTCCTTTTTTATATACTAGTTTGTCTGTTTCCTCCATTCTCTATGAAACCCATTGTTTCCGCATTGAACATGTCTATTGCTATATCTGACAAGGTAATCTATCTGACCTGTAGAAGTCATCTACCCATTCTTCTACTCCCTGCAGTATCACTTGTCCTCCCATCTGCCTTATCAATATCCCCACTCTTCTATTCGTCTTTCTCCTGGCCCTAACCACTGCCCTGTGGCTGTGTTCCTGTCTCCATACCCTTTGTGGTATCATATCTGACCAAGCAAGGCATACTTGAAGCCACCACTGTCTTATTGCCACTAGGTCCCTCTTTATCTGTAAATATGTGTGCACCCATGGTCTGCCTGCCAGATCGTTGCCCCCTAGGTGTATAATGATTAGGTCTGGACTGGGCCGATGTCCCCTGCTCTTTTAAAGCGGGAGGAGCTGTGCCCATCTCATCCCCTCGTAGGCCGTGCCATACCAACTACACTGTCTTACATCCTGGTAAAATTGTTTTCCCCCAGCTTTTTTCTCTGCTCTCTTACCAGCCCAGTAAATATAGGAATGGCCACATATCCAGACTTCTGTGCTCCTCCCTCTACCTATGAGGTGCAAAGAAAATTAATTAATTTACACGAACTCTCAGTGCCCTCATTGTATTATCCCCCCGCCTTCTTATTTTTTTTTTTATTATTTTACGTCAGTGCTCTGATGTATCTTTTATAACTGGCTGACTGCCAGCGCCCTTTTTCCAAAATGTCCTTCATGGGTTCACCCATTGCTGCCCACTGTAAGAACGCCCCAATCCGTAGGGAATGGGATGAGTAATTAGCTGGGTCCTCCCCCAGAAAACACATGCCCTTTTTCAGCACTGCTGTAATTTGATAGCCGGTGACCCTTTTTCCATCACCATGCACGAATAGCTTCCCTGTCCTGGTCACCTGCTCTGCAGCAAAAACCCACAGGGCCTGCACTGGGCATATCGCAATCTCCGACTGCCCTTTTAGTGTTATCATGCACCCTTGCCCTTTTTGGTCCACCTTTGACCTTCTTAGCTTGATCCGTTTTCTCTTGTCCCCAACTCACATCCTCCCATTCCACACCTCCTTCCTTGTCATCTTTTTCGCATGGCTACTACCTCACTCCCACTCTTATGGCCTGGCAATGTTATCCACATAAGTTGTGTGTCTTAGGCCTCTCCCTTTGATCTGCATATTGCCAGGAGCACCACTTTTAGCTTTATTAGCCACTGCTCCCATATTGGCCTCCTATTATCCCCTGACCCTCATTTCAACCTGTCCCATCCCTGCATCATCCTTCTGATGAGCATCGATTTTGTTGGGTCATTCCATCCTTTCAGACTGCAGATCACACTGATCCCTGCAAAATAAACCCCTATTGTGGCATGAGCAGTCCCTTTCTGCCATTGTTCCACCATGAACATTCCCAACTGTTCCTCAGAGAGTGGCCCACTTACCTCCATCTGGTGTTCTGCCCTTGAATGTTTGAAAACCTTCCAGGCCCCATCATGATGCCCTCAGAGTCCGGTGCTCATGAGCTGCGAAACAGCAGTTCTGCTCCCTTCTTGTATAGCGTCCCAGATGTTCTTTGGTATGGGCGTTTTGTTCTTCCGCTGCTGGGTGCCAGCTTCGGAGCAGTCCAGCTGCGAGATGGGAAGGCTGTCAGCCAGGGTATTGTGTACCCTTCTATGTGTTTGTTTTGCCTCTGAAAGACATGTTCAGCTGCAAAGCCCTTAAAACTAGCTGTCGTACTACCTGCATGACTGTATCCGACCTGGCTCCCTTGTTGTTTAGTACATCAACCACCACTCTGTTGTCACACCAAAATGCCACCTTCTGATCCCTTAATTCCTTCCCCCAAACCAAAGTGCATGCCCATATGGGCATGATCTCCAGTAGTGTTATATCTCTCACTTTCCCGTCCCTCACCCAACTGGCTGGCCATGGTTCTGCAAACCACCTGCCCCTCAGGTAACCCCCCATGCCCAGTCCTCCAGCTGCATCTGTGTAGAGGTCAAGGTCTGTGTTGTACAGCCACTCCTCCTGCCAAAATGAACACCCATTGTAATCCTTCAAGAATTCTTCCCATATACTAAAATCCTCCCTGACACCTTGAGTCAGGTCAACCCAGAGATGTGGTTTGGTGACCCCTGCTCTAGCTCTGGCCAACCTCCTTGTGAATGCCCTTCCCGGTCCTATGGCCCTGCATGCAATTCAGGTGCCCCAGTACCTGCTGAACCAATTTTAGTTGTACCTGTCTCCTGCTGGCATGTACCCGGATTAGTTCCTTCAACCTCCTTACTTTTTTGTCCGGTAACCTGAATACTTCACTCGTGGCATCTATCTCTATCTCGAGGAATTCCATAACCTTGCTGGGCCCCTCTGTTTTTTCTGGTGCCAATGGGACTCCCAGCTCCCGGCACAATTCCTGAAACTTACCCAGCATCCTCTGTGTCTCCCTTTCGCTCTTTCCAATGAGGAGAAAATCATCCAGGTAATGGAAGACTGACCTATAGCCCATTTTTTCTTGGAATATCCACTGCAAACATGTGCTGAACCCCTCAAATGTAGCATATGCTGTGGAACACCCCATTGGCATTGCTTTGTAGAAATAATACTGCCCCTCACTTTTAAAACCCAAGAGATCCCAGTCTTCCCTCCTGACTGGAAGCAGTCTGAAGGCAGACTCAATGTCCGTTTTTGCCATCCATGCATCCTCTGTGGTCTGGATTATCTGGACTGTGTCCTCTAGTGTCGCGTATGTCACCCTACTATGTTCCTCCCTAATATAGTCATTCACTGACTCCCCTTCCGGATAAGACAGGTGGTGGATCACCCTGTATTCCCCTTCTTGTTTCTTGGGTACCAGACCCAAAGGCGATATCTGCATGTTTTCCAATGGGGAGTGTCAAATGGGCCCTCCACTCTGCCTGCTACTTTCTCTTTCTCAATCTTCTGCCTTAGCATTTCCTCTTTCCCTTTTACAGACCCCAGGTTGCTTGCCTCCCTTGCTTGCCTGGGTCCCCTAGACTGCAATGAAAACCCTGTGTTAAAACCACATAAAATCATATCCCACATGCTTGTGTCCAGATATATGTCCAGGCAAACTGTCCATGCTGCTAGGTTGATGGGGTTTCTGGCTATACCAAACTATCCTTGTTATTTTGCCCTCCCTGAACCTCCCTTCCCTCCTGTCCCAACCTTCCTTCAGTGGTTTCTGGCCCCCCACACTCCCAATTTCCCCCTGCCCCTCCTCCCTTGTTCCCATGTTGCCCCTTAAACCCTGGCCATCCCAGAAAAAGCTGTTGGCCACGATCCTTGCCCCAGCACCTTGTGCTCCCTGTGTCCCTGTTGTTCTGCACTTGCCGGTGTCCCCTCCGCATTCGAGGCAGGCGTTTGAAAGCGACACTGGGGCCACAAGCAGAAAGCCCTGGTATAAGCCCAGCAGCCTCTGGGTGTGAAATCCTTTTCGTCCCCACCCACCCTCGGGTGTGGACCGACTGTTACGTAACCATCCATAAGTCTATATGCTTGGTGTCCCATTCACATCCCTGAATGTTGCCATTCTCTGCGAAAACATTCATCGTAGTATATCCATCCTACCCCCGCCTTTTGCTTTTGGTCTCTTATTATCAATGAATAGGTAATAGGGAATACCTAGGCTCCACCTGTTTTTCCAGAATGATGGCTGAAAAAGTGTGCAAAACCTCAGAAACCACCCGTCCCAAGTCTTCCCTTTACATTGAACTTGTCATCTCTTTTTCCTAAAGAGCACTATGGCGCTGCCATCTCACTCTTACCTATGCTCTCAGTTTCTTCATATCTCGCCGCCGCCTCCTGGCTCACCAAAGAGAATATATCCACATATTCCCCTCTCCATATTTCTTCTTTCATGGCCAATGGCACGTGTTCGCCTATTCTCATCCCCGGTGCATCTATCTCTCTTGTACCTTTTCCCTCTTTCCGCTCCCTTAAAGTGTCTCCCGGTACATCTTTTCCTGTCCCATTTTCCACCAGGGCAGATTCCATCTGCCCAAGCCCCCGGTCCCTGAGGATACCACAATTTGCCCCTATATTCTTTTATATATCACTCTGCTGGATGTGTTGCCTCTACCTTGTCCTGGTCGAGGCTGCCTGGAGTCCTCCAAAGGTCCACTTGCTTCTTCCTGTGATTGAGGTGGAGGTGGAGGGTGATCTACTGGGGTCTGCGGGCAGGACCTCCTGTCCTGAGCTTCGTGTCCAGGCCCTGCCGTGGAGATTCCCCATTGAGCTGAGGTGAGTACTGGTGTCACTGGGTCTACCGGCCACGTGAGTACTGGATCGACTGCCTTGGCGGGTCCCGCTGTCACCGGTGCTACCGTAGTGGGACTGTGTAGCCCTTCAGCTGGCCTCTTCTCCTTGCCTCCTCTTTCCGTACCTGCTTTTCTCTTCTCTCCGGACTTCCCCGGTTCCTCCCCCTCCACCAGTTCCCACATTTTGTTTGCTTTTTCTGCCAATTCAATTATAGCCTTGTAAGTGGCTTCCTTTAATGGCCTGCTCTTCTTGGGTGCCATGTCCATCTTATCTTTTCTCTGTGAAGACAACTATAGGAAAAGAAAAAAAACAGGGTTATTCGTCTCTCTGTACCTCCCTGTGCATCTTCCTTCTGTCTTTCGCACCCCCCCATCATGCAAAACCAGACCGGCCCAACCGTAGAAGAAGGAAAAACAGGGTTAATTGCATATGTGTACCTGTTGTAGCGCCCTCCCTCTGTCCCCCGCACCACACATCCCATAAGCCACAAAACTGGGACCCCATAAAGGCCCCTGTCTTACTTGCCAGGTCACCTGGTCCCCTGGCTGTTCCCAGCCATGCCCATCGCGGGAGGCCTGACACCTCCTGGGCCCTTTTCTCCCCTTATGTCTCTTCTTTGGGCCCTAAAATTATGGGGAGGCCAGCCTAGGACCCAGGACCCTGAAGTGTTCCTCTATCACTACTTTATCCCCTGCACCACAGGAGAACACTTAGACCGACCTTCTGCTGTATGCTCCCCCTTGAACCCTTGTTTCTTTCTGGAAAATTTTTCTTGTCCAGGCCAACCGAGGGCCATGCCACCAAGCCCCCTCCAGCTCCCCCTATGGTGGTCTCACCATGCTGTCACCTTTTCCTTCAATCCTGCCTCTGCATAAAAGAAAAAGACCCAGACACCGCAACCCCCCCACCCCAATGGGTGGGGGCCTAGCTTACACATGCAGTCACCTTGCGGCATATGACATAATCCGAGAGGTCCCCAGTCACCTTTTCTCTCTTTCTGCCCCAGGGTCTCCACCAGGACCCCTGCTCTCCACCAGAACCACCTCACAGAGCCTCCAAAGACTGAGAAACTAAATGAAACAGCCCTAGTACCCAGACACACTTTTTCCCGACACCTCCGTGGCGTGAGATGTCACGCCGCATGTCCACCACCATGCACATGCTCTCCCCTGCTTCCTAGGCCTTCCTCAGGCCTAGTATTCATGCTCATGGCCAAAGGGAAAAGGAACAAGCCACATACTAAACCAAGTCCCCCAAAAACCATCCGTCTGCATCAAACTTGGGCCCCTTTTTTTTTTAACAGTGCAGTCGTGATCCTGTTATGCCCTAGGTCTAGTTAGCCCCTGCTATCCTTGTTGCCACTGCAAGCTTCCAAACCTGCACCCTGGCAGCCATAGTCAACAGCCCTGCCACACCGCTATCTTTCCTGGCTAGGAAACTGCCTCAGCCCCCCACTTGTAACCTTACACTCCTCAGTCCAGGCAATGGGGCCTCCTTCCAGGCTTGCCAGGAATTCCAAAATGGCCATTCACAAACAACAGAGCCCAAAAATGGAAAACCAAGAGGTTTCACTATCCCTTAAGTGGTGTGTGACGTCATGCCACATGTTCCCGGATCGCGCTCGTTCTTCCCAGCGCCCTATCCTCTTCCTGGCCCCCAGGTCTTACCATTATCATCAATACACCACAATAGTCCACTACCTATCAGCAGGAGCTCTCCAGCCACCCCCCCATGGCGAGTGACGTCACGCCACACACCCTGTGCCTCAGGCCTACTATTCAACTCCCAGGCATCCCAACCCACCACTATCCCCACCTCTAAAGCCTCCAACAAGGAAAAATAGGGTTTGTTTACCCCATGTGGCGTGCCCCCCGCTTCACCATGTGGTCTGCTCTGCATTCCCCCACTGCTTCCGGCCTCTTCCCAGCCTATTGTCACCCCGACGTCCCCAAAGGTGACACACCACCACAAAAACCATAAAACCAGGAAAAAACTTGATAACCATACCACAAACGGCGTGTGACATCATGTCATGTGGCCCCAGTTTATGCTCTCTCTCTCCCCTGTCTCAAGGGGTTCCTCCAGGCCTACAGCTTTTCCATTCAGCCAAAACAGGTCATAAGACTAACGCAAGGCAGCAAACAAATCCAAAAAACTTTCCACAATGAAACTCCCATGTGGCGTGCAAAACTAGATTTCCACTGTAGGATTCAAAAGCACAACCTATTGACTCACAGAGAAACCCCAACCCCCTGCACCACATGGCCCTGGCCATTCGGGACCCCTATATTTGCTCTGATATCAATTGCAAGCTGTTTCCTCTGAAACCTGCCTATCTATATATATGTATATATTCCCCTTCCTTTTTTTTTTTATAGGCTTCACCTATAGTTCTGCAAATCAATAAATCAAATGTTAGTTTCCTTACCTCTCCTTTCCCTGGTAAAACAAACCTCAAAGAATTTTGCCAATCCGACGTGCTGCAGTTTGATGTAAATCAAAATTCCAGCAAAAAGTGGCTGAGGCCCCCTTGTGCTGTCCCTTATGTACCTCCCTTCTCCTCTCCCCTTCCTGCTACCTGTCCATTGTTCTGGATCTTAGCCCCTCCCCTTCCTTCCCCCTCCCCTTCTGAGCACAACCATTCACTAAAGGAGGGAAGGGGTGTACCAGGACAACATGGTCTGCCCCTTAAAGGGCAAACTCTATTTTGTTGTGGTTTGCAATATTTGTAAGGTGCCCTGAGCCCCAGGGAAAGGGTGCATTATAAATACAGTTGCCATGCATTACAAACACAGGTTCACTCATTGTAATCATTTAAGTGACTGCCAGTCTACACGTGACCATGTCCAACATCTGCATGAACCAAATACACTTTTCAGAGTTTTTCATGTTTTTTTTTCAACTTTTACTCATAAATACATTGCTTTGAGATTTTGACCCCAAATGTTCAAATGTGTCTTTTTTCACCCTCTAAATAAACAAGTGTTTTTTTTTCAATCCAACCTAAAACTTTGTTTCATGTTTGTTCCATAAAATGACATTTCATCTGGGATTTAAAAAATGACAGGTGTCAAGTTCATGACATCAGCTGAAAAAAAAGATGTTGAAAATTTGAGGTCAGATTCTAAACAAGACATGAAGAATGATACTCAGAGTTAAGGCATAGCTGCTGTTTAGCACAGGGCACTTTGGACCATGCATGAAGCAAGTTAAGACTGACCACATGATTTGCTCCACAGGACTCTGCATATCTTGCTTCATACAGGGTCCAAAAGATCCTTTAAGAGGAAAGGCCTATGTCTTCTTTTGCAGACTCTCATCAAGTTATATCAAGAAGGGTCTTCCATCCACAAAGATTCTATGACTATCTATAAAAGACAGGTAATTCATGGCACAGCATTTATATCAATGCATCAGGCAGGGTTTTGGAAACATTAGAAGTAAGGAAATCTGGTGTTAGTCTGGTTTTGTGTCCCTCCCCCAGCCTCATGCACCACCCCATGAACTTCACCATACTAAATGTCAAAGCACAATCCATATTCAGAGTAAAGGCCCTGTGCAATGTAAGACAAAACTTGGATTCTATTTCATGCAGATCTGAACAAAGGAAGTTAAAATTCTGGATCTTTTTTGAACAAAGTCTGAAGTATTCTGCTTGTACTACTTTCAAGGTCCTGCATGAAGCAAGGGTCTGGCAGTTTAGCCTAGTGGTTAGAGTAATGAGCTGTTAATTAGCTTGGTACATCCGGCAGACCTGAGTTTGATTCCCACAACCTCCACCTGCATACTGTTTGACTCCAAGCAAGTCACTTAATCACTAGTGCACCCAGGTTGCCCCTAAAAAAAGGCACTTGTGCCTAGTGGGCCTTACGTGGTTACCAAAGACAAAAAAAATGTAGGATTCAGGTTCTTGGGCTTGTCCATCCTGCTTTGCATGGGCCCGAAGAACCCTATGTGAAGCAACTTAGGACATAGCTCCTATGACATGCAGGGCCTAAGGTCCAAGGGCTCTGATTTTTTTCTGCTTTACACAAGGAACAAAGAGCTCTGTATGAAGTAAGTTAAAACTCAGCACCTGCTCTGTGAGGGCCCAAAGGGCACTTTGTGAAGAACATTGCGGCTACTTTTTTAAAAACTAAGGGTATTAACGTGGTTCATGCAAGGCTGTTTTGTGATTTTGATTTGTATTGTTCTTGTTGTTCAACTTGGTGGAGTTAATTGGGATGGTGGAGTTAGGGTTCAAGAAATCCCTAATGTTGGGTTTCCTTACTTTTGTGTTTCAAAAACTCTAACTGATGTATTGTTTTTTTGCCTTCAATATTCTTATATAAGTTGTGAGACAATAGTCTATATTTTGTAGATGTTTCATACATCACATGTTTTTTACAAGGCATACTGTACTTTACTGCTGACCTTAAAACATTCAGAAACAGCATAGTAAAAGTTTTACTAAAGCAAAAACAGTAGTCCTTATATACTGTATCTTTATGCCTGTCTCCTATGTTTGCTTTCCACTGATTTCCCAAGGCAAGCTCACATCTTCACTGCAATGTTACATATCCAGCTCTGCAGTGCAGTCTATAAAAACAGTCAAAGAAACAAGACATGGCAAAGATATTAGTGTTCAAAACATCACCACCCGATGGGATCCATTAATGGGTAAGTTGAAGCAGTCTTCCATTTAGCCATAAGTCCAGAATACTTAGGACTTGGGCAGAAAGTAGACAGGAGGAGGATGTAGGTTGACATACTGTAGCAAATTGATTACAGAGTGCTATCCGAGCCTCAGAGTTTTAGTAAAGTCAGCCAACAACCAACACAAATGCAGTTGTACTGCTCACAAAAATAACAAAATCATGCTGCTGCACAAGAACTGCTGTGTACCAGCCCTAGCCCCAGTCCTTCCACTCTTGCTGGAGGTCTCCTCATGAAGACTCTATCAAGCCTTAATTTTCTTATTTTTGTGAGCACAGCAATTGCATTTGTCTTGGCTGATGACTGATTTTACTGAAGCTCTGAGGCATGGTTAGCACTGCGTAATAAATGTGATACTTCAGCCTACATCTACATCCTGTCTGCTTTCTGCATTAGTGAAAACTACTCTGGATTTATTTCTTTATTTGGAAGTTGGTAACCAGGAAAGGCACACTGAGCTGAAGCTCTTTTCTAGGTGGACCCAGGGGAGGGGCTACAGGAGGAACAGTGAAACCTAATACAGTACATTACATGATACAGGTAAAGTGCAGACACTGTACAGTAAGAATATTTAACTGGTACAAACATGGAAAAGGATAAAATGCAAATATGTTGTGCAAGCACTACTGGAAGTGAAAAACTGAGATTGGTATCAAAGCAGTACAAAGACAGTCAAAACAGCACACTAGAGAACAGTTGTGTCAAGGGGAATCAAAAACCTAAAATGCCCAAATCACTAGGAAGATCTCCCATGTGAAACAGGTGTAGGAGGGTGGCAGAAGGAGTTTCAACTGATGCTTGAGGGACCCTAAGGTGGACGAATGGCAAATGGATAGAGGGAGCTGCATCCAGAGTGACGGCAAGCGATAGAAGAAGGCAGACTGCCCACAAGAGGAACAGTGGTGAAGAGTGGAGAAGGTTTACTGATCCCTTGAGCAGAGGGAGCTTGGTGCAGGGGGTGAAAGGAAAGAGGAGAGGTAGGATGGCAGGGAACCAAGCCAGTACCTGGAGATGAAGGAAGTGCTGTGCAACTTGTTACTGCATGTTCAGGGGCTGGCCACCCCTATTGTTTGCACCAACCCTGCACCGAGGTTTGCAGCACCAGTTTTCTGGGAGCACTCCATTTAGTCATCCATAAGATTTTGGGAGGGAGCCTTAGCAGTTTCTCATACACAATTACCTGACATAGTATACATATCGCCTCTCTAACCCAAACAGAGATGTATGCAGAGCATTTTCATGTTGCCTCTCTTATCCAAATAAAGATCCATGCAAACCTCCACTACAAAAATGATCTTCCAATGCTTTTGCAGGCAAAGCCTTTGAAAGCTAAGGGGGGGGGTAATAGACGGGAGAGTGCAATGTTTGCAATGTGATTAAGGGCACAAGATGAATGAATGTTAGGTCACAACGTACAGCATTTCTAATTAAATGGTGTGTAATAACACCAAAAGTTTGAAAAAGTAAACACATTAAAAAAAAGTATTTTTGAAAACTGTCTTACTTTTTTAATATTGATACATAAAACTGTTATATTAATATATGTATCCATTTAAGGAGTGAGCCTACATTTCACATTATGAATATAATAAAGAATACATACATGTTATCTTTGAAAAGTAAAACAAAATAGTGATAGAATATTTTGCTAACATATACTGTACTATCAGCAAGACTACACATGTACCAACGCCTGAAAATCATATTGATATGATCTGTACATGTTGCTGGGACCCCAAGCTGTCTTTAAGTAAAAATATGTTTTCTAGTACCAACAGTCCCAATGGTAGACATTTGGAAAGACAATTTATTTAAAATTAGCTAAATTTGGAACCATTAGGGCAAGAGTCTTTTAAGCCTTGTACACACTACAGAACTGTTTTTGAAAACCGTTTTTAAAACCAGCTTAGCTAAACCATTTCAGTGCATCCACACTATTCAGTAACCATGTTTGATAACAGTTTAGTGTGTCCACACTGCTGGTGTTAAACCTGTTCTTCCTGTAACTATTTTATGTTAATTTCAACACATAGAACTGTGCTTGCCTGTACACACTGCAGCTAGAACTGTTGTAGTTAAACCATTACAGCTTAAAACATTTTTACTCTTGTCCAGACATGTGAATAAAACCATGCTAGCTCAAAAACATTTTTAAAAATGATTCTAAGACTAGGTAACTATCAGGGTTTAAAAATGTTTTTGTTAAAATGTTTTAAGGGGCTTGTAGTCTGGATACAAACAATGCTACTGGGATTTAAAATGTTTTAAGGCACTTAAACCATTTTAAGCTCCCCAGTGTGTACAGGGCCTTAAAGAAATTAAAGACTTGGAGTCAGTTAAGTTGATTTATTGATATAACAGGTTGCTACACTGTCAATATATTGATATATTAGAAACCCCAAATTGTTTTAAAAAAATTTAAATTGTTGATTTTGCCAACCTATTTTATCAACAATAAGACTGACAGTTGAGAACATATAAAATGGTATATTGTACCTATAGGAATTTACAAAAGAACCCACCCAATGCATCTGCTGCTATTGTTAATGCAGAAATATGCCCAAACCTTTTAGGCCATCTAAGGCCCTGTCCACACTACACCATTAAAACCCTATAACGGTTTCAAACCATTACAGACAGTAAACGTTACAGTGTGTCCACCCTGCCAGTGAACCATCGTGATAATGGCTTGGAACCATTACAGCTGGTCCACATTGTGGGTGACGTGTGACCGTTATGGTCATCACCCTATCCCACAATGCAGTTTGTGCTGTACTAAGGGCACGCTGGGGCTACATTTATCACGCCCACACATAGCTGGTAACGCACAGAGCAGAACTGCCAGAATCGTTGTTGAAACCACCTCATAAGTGGTTTCAACAATGGTTACGGAAATGCCTCCCGTAACATTACAGGTGTAAATGCAAACTGTTGCGGAAATTGTTTGGACCCTCTGTAACGTTACAGAGGGGAGTTTTTAGTGTAGTGTGGACAGGGCCTAATACTGTACAAGTCACATTCCCATAGAAGAATTAAGTTCCACCATCTGCCATTGGAAATTGTCAAAGACATAAACTTGGACAAGTGGAGACTTTTAAATATCTTGGAGTAACTTTGGATGACAGCTTAGGCTGGATTTTCACCCCATCTGAAATTGGTGCAGGTGTGGGGAACAACTGTTGCAAGAGGAGCTTCACTTGCAAAGGTGCAGTTTTCCCGATATGCTATGTATTTTCAAAAGGAGCTAGTTTATGACCAGCTCCCCAATTTACAACAGCTTGCAGATGTTTTATTTGGCACAGCTGTACCTAAATGTTATGCCTGGTGGGACCAGGCTTAACATCCCTGCTGCTGCACCAGCTGAAAATACAATCCTCTGCTGGTATGGAGCTTTTGTCCCACAGCGGTGGCTGCAGCATGGGGCTTAGTGCACAAACACTTTGAAAATCCTGTCCCGTATCTTTTGCACCCCATATTGACAACCTGGTGGCCATAGTTAATAGAAGACAAGGTGACCTGTACTTGAACAGGAACAACCTAACTGGGGATGCTAGATGCCTCATTGTGGCCAGCTCCGTTCTGTCACTTATAGACTGTGGGCTCCCTGTCTATGCAGCTGCCTGTGACATGGCGCTAAATAGAGTGAAGCTAATCTGTGACAAGGCATGCTGCTTCCTACTTGGAGCAGATAACAGCACTCATAGTGGTACCCTATACCCACTAACTAACTGGCTACATTTACCCAGCAGAATAAAGCTCCAGACATGTTTGCTACCTAGAAAGGTGCTCTAGGGCCTAATGCCCCCTGCTTTAACAAATTGTGTCCACGCCATCTCCAACCAATACAACACCAGGAACATGGCCAGGAATGCCATTAAGCTTCCTTTCAGGCATACTCAGCTGGGTATGTGGTCATTGCTGTCAAGGCCACTAACTGGTAAAATGAATTGCCCAATACACTGTTGAATCTCTCCAAGTTTAATCAGTTTAAGAGCTCTCTGCAGTCTGAGTTTGCGGTCTTATGCAACTGTAACCATTAAACAGTTTTATTTGGTTTCTGTCTATGCATAATCTGTAACTTCTTATACAATGATCTGTATTGATTTTTTTTCAGAATTGTATGCAATTGTTCAGCCTTGTACTTTGAGGCTGACTAGACAGCATTTCCTCTGGAACTGTTTATTGTACCTGTAATTTTTTTGTGACTATGTATTTGATGTGGAACCTTTGTAAATGAGTACTTGTGCTCAAAGGTAATCTCCAAAGTTTTCAATAAATAATAAACATTAAACTGTTCTACCAATGGGTTAGTTCAGCATTTCTCAGTAAGTTGTGTAACTGCTGATGGATGCAGCACAAAGTCTTGCAAAAACTGTTGCCTAAGCATTACAGCTCAGTGTGGAACTGCATTTTGACTAAACTGCAAATGTTCATGCATTTCCAACTTTAAAAAACAATGTGCTACACCAACTCATTGGTGAGACAGCTTGGCGTGAATTGTACTCTAGATGGCGTAATAGCAGCCAATGTCTGCAACGAAAATCAGATGCAATTACATTCACACCAGACGCAGTTGCATCCAAACAGAACATAATTCACAACTGTGTCTGTTTTGTGCTGCAGATTGTTACTTTTTGTCATAAATGGCCTGAACTTCTGCAAATGGCAGCAAGCTAATGACCACAGACACAGCAGCAGTATTCATTTGCCTCTGCATCCAAAACATTTGAAAATCCACGTCCTTAATATGTACAGTAATATTAGAGATAATCATCCTTGGAAGATACTAGTGCTTGTTCCATTAAAGAACAGACACGCCCATTTTTATTTATTATAATTACAAGGTAAATGGGTCAGCCTAGAAGAGCAGTGACAGTGCTGCTGTATATGATGCTGATGACCTGAATTTGTGTTTTGAGCTTGAAGCATCATCGGACAGGCCAGAGGTTGGTGGATCCAGTATCCCACAGGATGTTCTTCTTTGGGGTGGGTTACAGGGCCCATTACAACAGCACCACCTAGCTGATCACAGGTGCTGGTGCAGTGCAAGATGTCAGTACTGGGAGGATGCTGACAGGGTGATGTGGCTCTCTTTACATTCTTTCACCCCTGTCCTTACGTTGTTGACCCAGGAATGAAATGGAATAGCTGGAAAACAGCCCCAGGGCTTGCAGTATAACTTGAGGCACTCTCAGACTCCATTGCACTGACTGTCCTCCCCAGCAGATTTGATCCAGCAGGGAACATTGAGGGTAACCCTCAAGGCAGGAGTAAGTGACACAGAAGATGGCTGTCAGGGGTGGGAAGGGGCCAATATGTAGAATGGTGGAGATTGAGTTGACAAGAGGAATTGAAAACAATAAACTAAAAATTAATTAAAGAGATAAGATTATATTACTCAGGGTTTTGGGCACATTTAAGGAGACAGTGCATTTTCCAAAAGCCAGCGTCATTGCTTCCATTACCACTGTAAACTCTGTGAGAAGTTCTGTACACATTTAAATATTTATTAGTAATTTTTTAGGGACACTAAATAAATCATGTACCAATGGCCATCAAGCCATAAAAGTAATTGCGTGCATGCCTACAGACCAGTCTTAAAAGGACAGGGGTTTCTTACAATAGAGTCAGTACAGCACAAACAGTCTTGGCCATTTAAGAGTAGTGGTATGAAATGCACTTCATAAAATCAAATGCCATTTTTTTTCCATTTACAGAAGTACCCATAAAGCTGATGGAATATAGCTGAACTTTTTTTTTCTTCAAATGCACTATAAAGGGGACTGGATGGCTCAATGGATTCAGATCAGGTAAATTAAAGCTTCCATTACAATGCCACTGGAGGGGGGGCTTTATTTTTGTGTCAGACTGTCTTTTTCCAGCACCGGCAACAGTGAATGAAACTAACCTTGAAGCTACTGTATAGCGAAAGCATTTTATTCTTGGAACACTGTAATGATAAATGTAACGTAACACTTTGACTTTATTATTTTGGATCAAATGGGCAGACTGGACAGACCAAGCAGTCCTTTTCTGCTGACATAACCTATGTTTCTAAATTGCATTTTGGGTCCACTGCCTTCCTTTCAGTAGTTTCCTTGAAAAGATATCTGTTGGACACCTTCAGAAAGAAAATCATGATTCAAGGCATTACTGGTGACATAGTGAGCGTTTTTATTGTTTTGATTATCATTAAAACATTTCCTTTATATCATCACATGGTTCAAAGCAATTCTTACATTATAAGCTGTGTATTCACCTTAGCACAATTGAAGGGTGAATGCAGTTCATGAAAGATTCAGTACGTTTTACACTCTTAATGCACTTCTACTTCTGACAGCAGAAAGTAATGCACATATTTGTGAAAACAATATATATCTAGAATTGTTCATGGGAAAAGGGAAAAGAGTAAAGACCCATGATATCACTCAGGGAGCTGGAGTGACTTGCTTCTAAGGGAATCAGCAGCTTTCTGAACATAGACAAATAGGGCTGGCCTTGCATCTCGGCAGTGCATAATCTGGTCTGGTCAAATCAGCCCCAAGCCCAGTGAGGATTCTTTCACTTACCTGTTCTGCTTAGTTCAATCTGCCTCAAAATGTATGCTTCTAAACTCATATTTCACTCAGGAGAATATTAGCAGCATATGGAAGAAAAATTGTCAGTCATTTTCTTCTGAGGTGTCCCATGGCATCTCCTTTTTGGAGTGAAATCATCAGTAGAATCAAAAAGGTAACCAATCTCATGGCTGATGTCACATCTTAGTTCTGGGTGACTTTAAAGAAATGTATTTAAATGATACAGTTAATCTAGGTTCTCAGTGGATGTGTGTGGTGATTAAGGCAACCAATTATTTCCACTTAAAATGTTGCACCACTTGGGTGAATACCACAAAAGAACCATTAGACCATTCTCACAAACAATAGATTTTTATCCTTTCTCTATCTGCCAAGGGAACTGCAGTATATGCAATTAAAAGGAACCCTTTGTGTTCCCTCGTGTGCTACTATGGCAGGATTGCTTCTTCTGTTACTCAGGTCATAGTACAGTCCATGGAATTTGCAGACAGACACCCAAATAAGAGAAAGTGACCAGCATCCTGTTTGTGAGTAGATACAGAACTATGAGGTGCTGAACAGGAAATAATAATGGAGTACAACTGTACTGGTTTGCTTGACTGTGTATTGATTTACACTGGAATGTAAAAAGCTAATAAAATGCTTTGGTGTATACTGTACCTAGGTGGTAACACCCAGGAGCAGGTAGGTTATACTTCCCCTGTACAATTCACTGGTGATGCAGCACCTGGAATACTGAGTGCAGTTCTGGCATCCCCACTTAAAGAAAAACATCACTCTGCTAGTGAGAGTCCAGAGAAGAGCAACAAAGATGATCAGTAGTCTGAAGGAAATGTCATATGAGTACAGACTTGGAGAGCTGAACATGTACTCTCTGGAGGACAGAAGGGATGTGGGAGATATGATAGAGGCCCTCAAATATCTGAAGGGGATCAATAGGGTTAAAGTGGAGGGTCTGATCAAATTGAAAGGGAAGGGAACTATAAGAGGCCATAGTCTAAAACTAGTAGGGAGATGAACAGAGAGAAGGTGAGGAGACATTATTTCATGGAGAGGGTGGTGGCACCCTGGAACATGCTTCCAGATGAGCTGTTAAAAATGGAAACTGTAGGAGGTTTCAAAAAGGGTTGGCACATACACAGGCATGTGGTATGGGTTGGAAGAAAGGAGAACAGCAGGGGTGTTCTGGGAGGGGAGAGTGAGACTAATAGGTTACTTATTTATTTATTGATTTATTTATTCAATTTTTGTTGACTGGGTAGGTGCACTAGACAATAGCACTGCCTATGTTTGGGCATGACCCAGAAGAATACCGGTGCACCCCTTCAGGTTGACACCCCAACAGCAAAACACAAAAAAGGCCCATTACGGCCACAATTGCTGTAATGGTCTTTTTTTCATGTTTCGTTTTCCCCCAGTGTTCTGCCTCTTCCCTGGACCAACTCCAACCTGGAATTGATAATCCCAAAGTCTGGGGGTATGGGGAAGAGACCCCCATAGGGTAGTACAGCCCCACAGAAAGCACTTTCAGATTGGCTAGCACAATACCGGCGTCGGTATTGTGCCATCGCTGTGTGGGAGGTAGGCAGTTTCACTGTCGTCCTCCCTTGATGCTTCCAAAGAATACAATGCAGTGGGTTGGAAAACAACAGTGAAATTACAAATGAATAAAACAGGTGACATCCAGCGATACAATTAATAAAAACATATAGTCAGATAACAATAATCAGAGGCCAGTAAGTAAGGCAAGGTACGAAAACTGCAGTAAGCAGCACAGTTGCAAATATAAGGTTTCAACAGTTTAAAGCCCCTAGAACATAATTTTAACCACCATTATGCAAGCACAGGAGAATAAGTTTTTATCATGTGATACTTTTTCACCTGCTGTGGTACACTCCGGTTTGGGGCATCCAGCCGCCGGTTCCTCCCACTCGGAGAACTGGGTAGCTCAAATTGCATCCAGAAGGATCTGGGACAGACATCTTGCCATCCCACTGGAGGGCTCCCCCTCTGCCTCAGAAGGCCAGGACAGCTCCGGACCCTCCCCTACAGGATTCTGCCAAAGTCCTCCAGGTGGCTCAAAGTGCAGCCATCAAGCTGCACGATCATGCACAACCATTTTCCTCTGATTGATCCCTTGGAATGTGGATGTGCAATTATGTCCGGGCACAACGTGCCAACATCCACCGCGTTCCCCCTCCAGTATCACCAGCACTAGTAGTACCCCCAAGCATCCCCAGGGGCCGCTACAGTGCTGTGAGAATCCCCAATCCACCTCAGGACCAGGACAGCAGTCTGTGGATGCTCAATCACAGTCCTCCCCTGCTGACCCCCAATGGCCCGGGCTCATTCCCAAACCCAGGTCACCGGCATGGAGCGAGGTGTGGCATCCTGCGCCTCAACCCTCAGTGCCATCGGGCTGGCTAGCACAGGGGAATAATTGCTAGGGAATGAGCAGATTTTGGTTAAAAAAGGGAGGTCCAGCAGCAGTGGTACCTTACCAGTGAACTGTCCTCTTGGAGCTAAGTACAGTCACAAAGGACTGTACTTAGCCCTGGGAGAACAGTGGGGCCAGCAAACATCCAATCTGAGTTTATAAAATCTTTAACATGCAGTGCACTCTATTGAATCTCCTATTGCTGCATCCCTGCTCTCATGCCAGCTGCAGGAAAGTCTGATATTTCTGGTTACAGCAAATATCATCTTGGAAGGTGGCAGAATGATCCTGATACAATCTCCTATATTGCAGTCTGAACACTCCCTTGTGATTATTAGTTAAGAGGAATGGAAAGGAACAATGATATAAATAAAGGAGTGAATTAACAGTCTGCCAGCATGAGGCAGATAATCATGGTTACATGCTGTTGCTATAGCAACATAATCTATACATATTTATTAATGCAGTGTTTGGAAACTATTGTTTAAGAAAGTTAAGTACTTACAATTGAACTGAAATACTAATGCGTGCTAAACAGCAGCCTCACTCACATTCAGTATTCCTGACAGCCACAAGTGTGTGAGGTTGTTACTTTCCCCCATAAGCTCAGGTGCTCATTGCTGTTATTTCTGCGTCATGGTTTTTAAGTGGAAAGAAAGATAGATAGATAGATAGATAGATGGATAGATGGATAGACAGATAGATGGACAGATGGATAGATGGATAGACAGACAGACAGATAGATAGATAGGCAGACAGACAGATAGATAGATAGAGAGATGGATAGACAGATAGATGGATAGATGGATAGATAGACAGATAGACGGACAGATGGATAGATGGATAGGATGGATAGGCAGATAGATATAGTAGATAGACAGAGAGATAGATAGATCAGTTGACAGACAGAAAGATAAAGCAATACTAAAAATAATCATGTGACAGAAAAATAAAGCGATACTTAAAAAGCATTTGAAGGAAAGTTGTAATAATATAGTACCCAGCCCCATTGCCAGGATCATTGGGGGAGTGTATTTTAGTGAGCAATGGAGATATGTTGCATGCCAAGCACACAAAAAAATGTGTGTTAAAAGCTGGGAGTCTGGGGGCCACTAGGCCCCCAGAAGTTCTGGGGTTTTAGGTACTCTGTGATGCATTTTAAGGCTTACACTAAAGATAATAGCAAGTTTTATCAGGTCTCCCCCAACCTTGTCTCCAAGGGAAAAACATATAATTGTGATATTTTAATAGAAATGCAACTGCAAAGCTGTTTCCACTCAAATGGATACAAAAAATAATATGGAAGCTTTATGGTCTACAAATGACCTGGTTGTGAATGGGATCAGAGTGGTGCAAGAGGAGTTTGTGGAGTTGGGGAGGTGTCTTAGACAAGTAGCATGTACGGTAACCTTCTCAGAGGTACTACCTTTCTATGGCAAGGATGATGCTAGGGTATTCCACACCATGGGATTCAAGAAATGGTTGAAGAAATGGGGTGGACTCAGGGTTTTGGCTTCACTGGGGACTGGGAGATGCAGGTTTATACTGGCACAATGGTCTGCATCTGTCCGGGGGAACCAGGATCCTAGGTGACAGCTTTAAATGCTTCATTGGAAAGCATTTAAACTAGCAAGGGGGGAGGCACTGAAAAGGAGCTGGGAAGTCCCAGCCCCCCCCCAAAACACAGTAGTTAGAGAGGTAAACACCAAGGTAGAGAAGTCAGTAGGGAGCTAGACAGGGGTAAATGCAGGAAAAAGGCAGTAAGGACAGGGATGGGACTAAAAGGGGTAAGGCCTTAAAAAAATAGAAGGTGATGAATACCAATGCTCGCAGTCTGTGCAACAAGCTCCCTGAATTAGTGGCCTTGATGGAAGAGGGATGCCTGGATATTGTGGCAGTCACTGAAACATGGTACACAGAGAACCATGACTGGGATGTCAACATACCAGGATACACACTCCACAGGAGGAACAGGGTGGGTAAAAGAGGAGGACGAGTAGCTCTATATAAGGGAAGGGATTAAAGCAACAGAACTAAAGAGTAAACAGGAAGTTGATGAGTCACTATGGGTCATCCTGGAGACAGGAAATGGCACCACAATTCACATGGGGGTTGTGTACAGACCCCCATCTCAGGAGGAGGAAACGGAGAAGGAAATGATAGAAGGAATCCTTAAAATGGCAGAAAAAGGGGAGATATTGTTGATGGAGGACCTGAATATGCCAGATGTTAACTGGAGTACCTTTGCTGCAGGTACATCCTAGAGCAGGGTCATTTCTGATGCCCTACATGGGACATGCCTTAGACAGCTAGCGTTGCAATCCACTCAGGAGGGAGCAGTCTTGGACCTGGTACTCTCAAATGGGGAAGGAGAAAGAATCTCAGATTTAGAAGTGGGTAGCCATCTGGGAATAAGTGACCACCAAACAGTGTGGTTCACAATAAACATAGCCATAGAGTCAAGCCATACAAAAACAAGAGTATTGGACTTTAGGAAGGCTGAACTTGGGAAAATGAGAGAGTGCCTCAGAAAGGCACTAGCAAATGGGCAAGAAGGAGGGATGGAGGAACAATGGTGAATAATCAAAACAGCCATTGCAGAGGCAACAAGCCTTTGTGTGAAGCAAAGCAACAAAACAAAACGAAGGAAAAAACCACTGTGATTCTCAAAAGAGGTGGCAGGGATGGTTAAGAAGAAAAGGATAGCATTCAGGAAATATAAGTAAACACAGAAGAAGCAGGACAGAGAACGTTATCAGTTAAAGCAGAAGGAGGCAGGTAAGGCAGTTAGACTAGCAAAGGCACAAACTGAGGAAAAGATAGCCAACTCTGCTAAGAAGGGGGATAAAACCTTTTATAGGTACATTAAGGAGTAAAGAAAGACCAAGGGAAGGATACAGAGACTTAATAAAGGGGAGGGAATGTGGGCAGAGCGTGGCAGTGAAAAAGCAGGGATACTGAATGACTATTTCTGCTCAGTATTCACAAAAGAAGAGGAGGAGGGGGAGGTACCCAAACCAAACAAAAGAGAAACTCTGAATGGGGAGGGTCGATACCAGTCCATTCACAGAAGACAGGGTTTTGAAAGAACTCTTGAAACTGAAGGTGGACAAAGTAATAGGGCCTGATGGGATTCACCCAAGAATTCTAAAAGAACTAAGGGTAGAACTAGTAACACCTCTGACTACTCTCTTTAACAAATTATGGGAGGATGGGGTGGTACCTGAGGACAGGAAGAGGGAAAATGTGATTCCACTTCACAAAAGTGGGAGCAGGGCAGAGGCAGGACACTACAGAACAGTTAGTTTGACTTCAGTGGTAGGTAAAGTGATGGAATCACTTCTGAAGGAAAGAATTGTTGCGTACCTAGAGGCCAATTGGGCACAGGACCCAAGGCAGCATGGTTTCACAGCAGGAAGTTCATGTCAGATGAACCTAATAGATTTCTTTGACTGGGTGACCAAAGTAGTAGACCAGGGAGGGGCTGTGGATATGGCCTACCTAGATTTTAGCAAGGCATTTGACACAGTCTCATGTAAAAGATTAATATACAAGTTAGCCAGCCTTGGAGTGGGTTATAAGGTGGTAGCCTGGATAAAAAACTGGCTGGACAACAGGACACAAATGGTAATAGTAAATGGAGTCCACAGTGAAGAAAGGAGGGTAACTAGTGGGGTATCGCAGGGTTTGCTGCTAGGACCGGTCCTCTTTTATGTCTTTATAAGTGACATTGCCTGTTCTCTGTTCCTTGGGTGCACAAAAATGGCATTGCCTGGCAGGGGGAGGCCTTAGTCTCTGGGCCTCTGTGGGACTTTATCCATGTGGCCATCCAGCCCCCTGTGTCCTCCCACTGTGTATCCTGTGGCATGATGTACCCTGCTCTGTGTCAGGGATCCTTGTCCCCTCACCCTGTGCACAGTGGGCACTGCTTGTGTCTGTACTGCTACACAGGCAAGGATTGTCCTTTCTGTAGGTCACTTCATCACCGTCCCATCTCTGCACCTTTTCACAGTTTACATCCATACAGTATTGCTACATGTTGGGGGTTCTCTTTCATGTTTTTTTTATTATGTTTTGGTTTATGTGTTTTTCTCTTGGCATTGCATTTGGTGGTTTATTTGCTGCTGTTTGTCTTGTACAATGCTGTATGCTCTGGTGTTCACATTTTGGGCTGCACTTTTTGCATGCACCCTCAATGGACACATGGTACTCCTATGTATTGTGCTGCTATTGCTGTTTGCATTGCCTGGTTGCTATATTCAGAGCTGTCTTCATTGCTATTTTCAGAGCTGTCTTGTTTGCCAGGCTATTTTTGCACTGCACTGTCAGCTCTGTTTGCACACCTTTGTTTGCACACTATATTCAACTGATTTAGCCCCTAGGCTGTTTCTTTGAATATAGCATGCAACTGGTTCTGGGCTAGTTTTGCCCACTGAGCAGTGCTAATTTTGATTTATGGCTAAGTTTTGAATATTGGGCCCCAAGCTGTTAAAAAGGTTACTGTTGATTTTGAGGGGTACATCTATGTGGTGTATATGAAGCAGATTGCAGCTGAAATGTTTGGCCTAGATTCCCATAATGAAAATCAGACAGATACAGTAATAAGATTGGAATATTTTGTGATGTAAACATAAAATTCAGTATGCATGTTCCACAAGGTGCTCTCAAAATCCCCTAAATTGCCAAGCTGTTAAAAAAAAAGATTAGTGTTTTTTTGAGGGGTGCATCTGTGTAGTGTATGTGAAGCAAAGTGCAGCTCAAATGTCTCCTGCCAGGGCTTGCATTCCCATCACAAAGATCAGATAGAAGCAGTTATAACTTTGGCATTCTTATGGTATACTGATAACATTAGATACACATCTTTCCTAAAGTGTTCCCTAAAATCCTTGAAATTTCCAGGTTGTTAAAAAAAAGGTTAAAGAAGTTTTCAAGCGGTGCATCTGTGCAGTGCATGTGAAGCATAGTGCTGCTTGAAAGTTTCCTTGCAGGAAATGCATTACTTTTGAAAACATCAGACAGAAGAAGTTATAACTTTTGAGTATCTTGTGTTGTAAACATGAAATTTACTATACATGTTTCCCAATATGTCTCCTAAATTCCCAGATTGCTAGTAAAAGGATAATATATTTTTTATGGATGCAACAGGGTGGTGTACATGAAGCAGAGTGCAACTCTTATGTCTCCTGCCAGGGCATGCATTACATTCACAAACATCAGAGAGAAGCAATTATAACTTTGGAATTTCTTGTGGTATAAACATGAAATTCAGTATACATATTCCCTTCTTCTAAATTCCCAGGCTTTTAAAAAAGGTTAAAGTGGTTTCTGAGTGGTGCATCTGTGTGGTGTATGCGAAGCAGAATGCAGCTCAAATGTCTGGCCTACATTCCCTTCACAAACATAAGACAGAAGCAGATATAATGTTGGAATTTCTTGTGGTACAATCATACCATTCGGTATACATGTTCCCAAGGGTGTCCCCTAAAGTGCCAAAATTCCCAAGTTATTAAAAAAGGTTAAAGTGTTTTTTGAGAGGTGCATCTGTGTGGTTTGCGTAAAGCAGAGTGCAGCTCAAATATCTGGCCTACATTCCCTTTGGAAACATAACACAGAAGCCATTATAACATTAAAATTTCTCGCTGTGTAAACATGAAATTCATTTCACATGTTTCCCAAGGTATCCCCTGAAGTTTTCTAAAATCCCAGATTGTTAAAAAAAATGTTAACGTATCTGGCCCAGTGGCATAAACCCACTGGGTAGACCCATTGTGTCAGGCATAAATTCAGTGTTGGAACCCTTATCGATCTATATTGATTATGTCATCCAACCTTTAGTGGAACAAACTAGAACATACACTAAAGATTTAACAGATATAATTAAATTAATTAAAGAGATTAATCAGTCAGATTTATAAGTAGATCAGTGCATTTTGGTCACATGGGACCTTAAAGATTTATATACATCAGTACCACACCAACAAGGTTGCCAAGTGTTAGCTAACACATTGTATGTATTCAGAACTGAAAAAAAACTCCAAGAACTTTATTAGTCAAAATGGCTGAAATAATACTGAATCAAAATTTCTTTAAATTTGAAAAATATATATTTTTTTACAGATACGGGGTACAGCAATGGGGTCCAGTATGGCACCTTCCTATGCTAATCTGTATATGAATGACATCGAAAATAAATATGTATTATGTGATGGGAACCCTTATTTACAATATATTCAAACTTTCAGCTGTTTTATAGGTGACATTTTGTGTGTCTGGACAGGGAATAAGGAGAAACTTCTAGAATTTAATACATATCTGAATACTAGAACAGACAATTTGATTTTCACTATGATTAGCAGCACAGATGTGGTTCCATACTTGGACTTGCTTAAATATAAGGGTGAAGGAAAATCAGAACCTAAAATCTGTAGTGACCCACAGATACAGACACTCTACTGAGAGCAGATAACTTTCACCTGAGACTTTTGATTTAATCCATGTCCTATAGACAACTAGTGAGGACGAAAAGAAATTGCAGTGACAGTAAGGTATATGCAGAGGCTCAAACTGATATGTGTGATAGACTTAGGGCTAGGGGATACCATGACAGGATTCTGGACAGTGCCATAGAAAAAAATTAGGAATGTAACTAGAGACAACTTACTTAATAAACAGGGGGATGTACTACCAACTGAGCCAGGAAGAGGCCAAATGGAGAACAAAATCATATTTGCTACTACATTTAATGATATATTTGGACGCATAAAACAAGTTATAAATAGACATTGGGATATATTACAAGCCTCTCCGATGGGTTCTCATGTATTTTCTAATGCACCTATGGTAGAGGCAAAAAGAAATCAAACCTTCGAGAATGTTGTATCCAAAACTATGCACACTATACCAGCAAGAAGATCTGTACACTTTCTTTCAACAATAGATATTAAGGGGAATTACCCATGTGGACATTGTGTCCACTGTAACAATACATATAGAATTAAACATATTAGGAATGTTGCAAGAAATGAGGACATTGAAATTAGGGATTTTATTAACCGTACAATGTAGGGAGTAATTTACTGTTTTAAATGTCCCTGTGATAAAATTTGGGTAGAGACATGAATGCTTGTCTATAGAAAGTATACATGATACATTGAATGTATTTATTAATTATATAACTGATTTGGTGATGGTATTTACAGAAAATTGAGGTTTCGTATAAGTCTTGATAAGTTGTATTTAATGTAAGAATAGTTTATTCCATGATATTATGGGTAGTGGCATTTTACAATTTCATGCTGTTCTTTATACTGATTGGTGTATCTGTATTGAGTATTTCCCTTGATTCTCTATGGTACATTTTTTTAGAGAGAAGCTAACCATTTGGAACTGCATATATGCTGAAAGAGAATTTACAGAAAAGTGGTGTATATGGTAAGAGATAGTCCACCTATAACAGAATTTGATTAATATTGGTGTGATATTAAAGAAATATTCTCATAGTCATAAATAAATAAATAAAATATTAATTTATAATAAAAACTGTGTACTTGGAGGTATTAATATAAATATTGTTTATTTATTTTCTAGATACAGTATAATCTTACTGAGGAAGGACTATGCCCGAAATGTTTAAAGTGTATTGATGCTGTATTCCCTGCATTTTTCAATATAGATAGATAGATACAGAATATAAGAAATTCAAAAATAAAAAAGTGATGCTTTTTTCGCTACTTGGTGAGTGGCTCAATTTTCTACCAATTGTTTATTCAGTTTTTTGCCTTATTGGTAGAGAGTTATTCCCTGATTGTTTCTACTTCTGTTTTTTTACCAAGGTTTGCTGGACTGGGACTCTTGTCCATTTGTATCTCGGGGCATCTGGCAGATACAATACCCAGGGGCCACCAGGATGGATATTTACAACATTGGAAGTTTTTTTTTTTATTTATTTAGTTGTTTAACCAGGTATAGCACACTAAGCTGAAAGCTTTTTTACAGGAGCGACCTGGGAGCACAAGGAGTTTAAGTGACTTGCTCAGGGTCACACAGTATGCAAGTGGAAGCTGTGGGATTGAAACCCAGATCTGGTCTGCTGGATATCACCAGATTTGCAGCTCAGAGCCTTAGACCACTGCGCTATACTGCCTCCAGTTTAACTGTCTATATCTCAGACCATTGATTTCACCACTGACCTTTAAGAATTGGATACTGGATCTTTATACTTTTGGCCTTTATCATGAACTGGAAAGACTTTGCCCTCTCTGGACCTCTACAAGGAATATCTAAAATGGCATATAACATGATTAACTTTGGTGAATTGGACAAAATTACAGACAACAGATCTATTCCTTTATCTATTTCTGAATCACAAGAAAAATGCATCTTACAAGGTTTTAAGACCAATAGGGAATTTGGGGGTACTGCACCGGTAAGATCAGTAACTAATCAATATGTATATATGAGGCAAAAACAAGTAAAATTGGAGTGGCACGCTTTAACGATGTCCATACTTGGATTTGCTTATATATAAGGGTTAAGGAAAATTAAAAACTAAAATCTATAGAAACCCCTCAGATAGGAACGCTCTATTGAGAGCTGATAACTTTCAGCCAAGACATTTGACTGAATCCATACCCTATGGACAGCTAGTGAGGGTGAAAATAAATTGCAGTGACAGTAAGGTATATGCAGAGGCTCAAACTGATATTATGTGACAGATTTAGGGCCAGGGGATACCATGACAAGATTATGGACAGTGCCATAGAAAAAAAATCAGGAATACAATTAGAGACAACTTACTTAATAAACAGGGGGGTGTACTACCAATTGAACCAGGAGGAGGACAAATGGAGAACAAAATCGTATTTGCTACTACATTTAATGATATATTTGGACTCATAAACCAAGTTATACATAGACATTGGGATATATTACGAGCCACTCCGATGGGTTCTCAGGTATTTTCTAATGCACCTATGGTAGTGACAAAAAGAAATTGAACCCTTGCGAATGTTGTATCCAAAACTATGCACACTGTACCAGAAAGCAGACCTGGACACTTTCTTTCAACAATAGATATTAAGGGGAAATACCCATGTGGACATTGTGTCCACTGTAACGATACATATAGAATTAAACATATTAGGAATGTTGCAAGAAATGAGGACATTGAAATTAGGGATTTTATTAACTGTATAAGAGGGGGAGTAATTTACTGTCTTAAATGTCCCTGTGACAAAATTTATACTGGTAAGACAGAAAAAGTATTGAAAAGCAGAATAGGTGAACATAAGTCAGACATCAGGAGATCAGATGTATCATCCCCAGTGGCTTGGCATTTTATAGAAAACAGACACTAGATTACACATTTAAGATATTTTGGTTTGAAAAAAGTAATCCCTAATCCCAAAGGGGGGATTATAGGATTCAGATACTTACTTTATCACCAGAAGCTTACTTTATCACCAGATTTGAGTCTACTAACCCTCGATATGCGTTTAATGACTCGATAGACTGGTTACCCATTATTTAGTTACATAATATATTTAATGGGAAACTTCTTATAACTGGGTGTTCATATATTCTGCTTTTTCAAATAGCCCAAATGGATTCTTTTACTTACTGGAGAATTAGAGATATTCTTTTCAGTTTCCTTCCCTCTGTGTTCCCATGCCTGACCCCCCATCCCCCCTTCACACACACACACACACACACACCTTGCACTCTGGTTATTCACTCTTCATGAGATTTCTCCTATTTATTCAGGTTTTTTTATATAAAAGAATATAACAGAAAAAGAACAGTGTTATTTTTTGAGCTTTTTGTGAGAATTAGATTATTTTATAGATTAATATATAACCTCCCAGTAATGTTCTAAATGAGATGAATTGTATTACTTATTTTAAAAATGACATACACCGCAGTCTGTATAAAAGAAGCACACTGTAATAATTACCAGAGACACCCTGACATGCAATTTTTTTCTTTGTTTAGGGAGCTGCTATTAGCAGGTTGGGTGAATAGGGCTTTGGGTTCAGATCAGGTGATCTGTGCTCTTGCCCACATGCCTGACTCTCTGAGAAGAAGCTAGTATGTCTCAAACACAGTGCCAGACACCTAGCATGATCCTCCATTACCTGAGAGAGCAGCAGGAGGTAGTGCATCTGAGGGATAACTTTTTGAAACTCTGAGAACATTTACAAAGTAAGAGTACACTTCTTTTTATGTTCTTTTATGTTATCTGGAGAGGCAACTAAGTAAATATACTTATTTTAACTGTTCCCACAGATTTCTAAGGGACCCTCCATACTAAGAAGCAGTAAGGTATGATTTTTGAGGTTAACCCTGAATGTAAACTAGTAACTAGATGCGGTTTGGACTTATGTATTTACTCAGAGAAAGAATACAAGAACTGCTTACATCATATGCATTGTAGCAACTTAAAAGTAAACCATCTCCACTGAATGAAATACAAAGAGAAACCCAGTAGAAAGTAGAAGCAATAGAAACACAGTAAAATAGGAGCATGGGACAGATGTGTTTCACTTTATGGTATTAAGGACTAAGCATGATTTAAGAGAATGAAATTAGTGATTTGTTTTGAGAAGGAGCATTTCATAGATATAATAGAGATCAGAGAATAAAAAACGTTGCAAAATAGAAATGTGGGAGAGATGTGTTATAAATTAAAGGTATCATGTACTTAGTAAGATTTGAGAAAATTTAGTTCAGAACTTGTTTTGAAGAGGTTCAACTGATGGATATAATAGAAATTAGAACATAAAAAGCAATTCCATACAGAAAGTAAAATGTTTTTTCTTTTGCCTCTTTTTCTAACCCCCCCCCCCTTACTTTCTTGAAAATCTTTTTTTAGCAAAGGAAGTCTAAATTAGTTTTGACTACTTTGGAATGTTAATTATATTTGTTTGTATTTTTTGCAGCACATAAGCAGTGACATATATAGAGATTCGGGTACAGACAAGAATGCTTGTCTATAGAAGGTATACATGATAAATTGGATGTATTTATTAATTATATAACTGATTTGGTGATGGTATTTACAGAAAATTTAGATTTTGTATAAATCTTGATAAGTTGTATTTAATGTAAGAATAGTTTATTCCATGATATTATGGGTGGTGGCATTTTGAAATTTCATGCTGCTGTAATTTATACCGATTGGTATATCTGTATTGAGTATTTCCCTTGATTCTCTGTGGTACATTTTTTTTTACAGAGAAGCTAGCCATTTGGAACTGCATATATGTTGAAATAGAATTTACAGAAAAGTGGTGCATATGGTAAGAGATAGCATGTCCATAACAGAATTTGATTAATAGTGGAGTGATATTAAAGAGATATTAATTTAAAAGAAAAACTGTGTACTTGGGGGTATTAATATAAATATTGTTTATTTATTTTCTAGATACAGTATAATCCTATTGAGGAAGGACTAAGTCCGAAATGACATGTAAGGTGTATTGATGTTGTATCCCTGCACTTTTTCAATATATGATATATATATATATATATATATATATGTTCAGAATATAAGAAATTCAAAAATGAAAAAGTGATTTTTTTTTGCACTATTTGGTGAGTGGCTCCTTTTTCTACCAATTGTTTATTCACTGTTTTGCCTTATTGGTAGAGAGCTACTCCCTGACTGTTTCTACTTCTGGTTTTTTACTGAGGTTGGCTGGACTGGGACTCTTGTTCACCAGTGGCATAATGGAGTGCCTCAACTCTGCCATGCCCATGATCCAGGCTCAGGAGTGCACTTGGACCACCATGAGTCAGCAAGTCGGAAGAGCCGGAGAGAATTTAGTCACCATCAGGCAACTCTCCTCTCCAAGACTGGGGATGTTAGCTTGCATGGCCCTTGCCTGACACCAGGTGGAGGCTCAGTGGTAGTGTCGGGCAAATGTAGGGCTGACACTAGGCTGGGTGGGTACAGCAGGGTCTTTACCAGTTCTGCAATGCATGTGCCTCTGCATGCACATGTGCAACCATATCTGCTGGGACCACGTGGAGGTAAGGGGAGAAAACTAGGAAAAACACTATGTCTTCCCATTGCTGCATGAGCCGGAACCCAGGATAGCCCCTCTCAGGGACTTATGGAAGGAGAAGGAGCTGATGGGTGGGAAAACAGCTATATGAAGCAAACACATTTTAAATGTGCATGTGTGTGGTGTATATGAAGCAGAGAGAGCTTGAATGGTTCCTTCCAGGGCCAGCATTCCCTTCTAAAATACTAGACAGAAGCAGTTATACATTTGGAATTTCTTATGGTATAAACATGACATTCAGTGGATATATTCCCCAAGCTGTTCCCCCCTAAAATATCCAATATTCCCAGATTGTTAAAAAAGGTTAAAGTGGTTTTCAAAGTGTACATCTGTGTGGTGTATGAGAACCATACTGCAACTCAAATGTTTTCTTGTGGGGAATTCATTACCTTAATAAACATCAGACAGAAGGAGTCATAACTTTAGAACTTTGGAATTTCTTGTGGTTTAAACATGTAATTTAGTATAGATGTTCCCTGAGGTGTCCCCTGAAGTCCCCTAAATTCAAGGATTGATAAAAAAAAAGGATAAAGTGGTTTTCATGACTTGCATCTGTGTGGTATATAAGAAGCAGAGTGCAGTTCAAATGTCTCCTGCCAGGGCATGCATTCCCCTCACAAACATCAGACAGAGGCAGTTAAAACTTTGGAATTTCTTGTAGTATAAAGATGACATTCAGTATACAGTACATGCTTCCCAAGGTGTCCTCTGATGTCTCCTAAATTCTCACATTACTAAAAAAGGTTAAAGTGGTTCTTGATGGGGTGCATGTGTGTGACATATGTAAAGAAGAGTGCAGCTCAACTGCCCTGTGCCAGGGCTTGCATTACCTTCTCAAACATCAGACAGAAGTGGTTATAACTCTGGAATTTCTTATTATATAAACATGACATTTGGTATACATGTTCCCCACGGTGTTCTCTGATATCTCCAGACTTCCAAGATTACTAAACAAAGTTAAAGTGGTTTTCTAGGTGTGATTTTTTGTAGTGTAAGTGTAGCATATTGCAGCTTGAATATTTTCTGTAGGGAAGTCATTACCTTCATGAACATCACACAGAAGCAATTATAACTTTAGTACTTCAGCATTTCTTATGGTGCAATCATGAAATTTCATGTACATGTTCCCCAAGGTATCACCTGAGGTCTCTAAATACTTGGTTTAATTAAAAAAAGGTTAACATGATCTTCAAGTGGTGCATATGTGTTGTGTATGTGAAGCAGAGTGCAGCTCGAATGTCTCCTATCAGGTCCTACATTCTCCTCCACAAGCATCAGACCGAAGCAATTATAACTTTGGAAATTCTTGTGGTATAAACAATTCAGTATACATATTCCCCAAGGATTACCCTGAAGTCCCCTAAATTCCAAGTTGTTAAACCAGGCTGAAGTGGTGTTTGAGGGGTGCAACTGTATGGTGTATGTGATGCACAGTGCAGCTCAAATGTTTCCTGCAGAGAACATAGTGCCTTTACAAACATCAAACAAAAGCAGTTATCATTTTGGAATTTCTTGTGATATTACAACTAAATTCAGTATACATGTTCCCCAGGATGCCCCTTAAGTCCCTGAAATACCAAGATTGTTAAAAAAATTGTAAACTGTTTTTGAGGGGTGCATCTGTGTGATGTATGTGAAGCAGAGTGGAGCTTGAAAGTCGCCTGGTAGGTCTGCATTCCCTACATAAACATCAGACAGAAGCAGTTATAACTTTGGAATTTCTTGCAGTATAAATAGGATATTTGGTATACATACTCCCAAAGATGACCACTGAAGTCCCCTAAAGTCCCAAGTCGTTGAAGCAAGTCCCAAGATTAAAGTGTTTTTGAGGGGTGCATCTGTATGGTGTATGTGACTCATAGTGCAACTCAAATATATCCTGGCAGAGAATGCATTACCTTCATTAACATCAGGCAAAGTTGTTATAACTTTGGAATTTGTTGAGGTATTACAAAGAAATTCAGTATACATGTTCCCCATGTTTTCCCTGAAATCTTTTAAATTCTCAAGTGTTAAGAAAAGGTTAATATGGCTTTTGAGGGGAGCATCGGTGTGGTGTATGTGGAACAGAGTGCAACTCAAATGTCTCCTGGCAGGGCCTGTATTTCATTTACAAACATCAGACAGAAGCAGTTATGTTTGTGTGGTAAAAACATGAACTTTGGTATATGGTTCCCCAAGGTGTCTGAAGTACTCTAAATTCCCAGGTTTTTAGAAAAAGGTTAAAGTAGGTTTCAATGAGATGCATCTGGGTGGTGTGAGTAAAGCAGAGTGCAGCTGAAACATCTAATGCTAGGGCCTGTATTTCCTTCACAGACATCAGACAGAAGCAGTTATAACTTCAACACGTGTTGTTTTATTACCATGAAATTCGATATACATATTCCAAAGGTGTCCCCCGAAGTTCCCTAATTTCCAGGTTGTTAAAAACAGTTTAAAGTGTTTTTTTGAGGGGGCATTTGTGTGAGGTATGTAAAGATGGTTTATACTTAACAATGTAATATAAGGGAAATCAGGCGAATCACCATGGAACCGGTGCATGTGCATATCTGACAGTTGAAAATGATGAAATAAACAGGCACAATAATGAATAAATGCAGATACTGAGAGAAAGAGCCAGGGCTGCTCAGCAGATGTGGTGCCTCACAGTAAGCAGTGTGCAGATCAGGATGAGAAACCAAGCAACTCACAGCACACACTTTGCATATAAAAAGCAACCTGGGATAAAAGAGTTGGGATGCTTGTGAAGTATTTCATTCAGCAATGCGAAGAGGCACAAAGAAAATAAGCTTTAACATTTCATTCCAGCACTATGAGCTTTGTCAAGAATGCTGGCATCCCAAAAGTCACCTCTTAAATACTTAATCAGGGAAAGGTTGGTGCAAGCTCCTCCACCATCATAATACTGTAATTCAAACAAGATAAGAACAGGCACAAAAGATGAAAAAAGGTAGACAATTAGAAAAAGTATTACAAGTGGTGAAGAATCTGTCTTCTTGGACAATGCATGATAGCAGTACTTTGCAGATCTGTAACTGATAAACAGAAAAGATATATTATTGCACATAAATGTAAGTTTCAAAGTGTACTGCTTGTTCCATAGAATACGCTTTTGAAACACATTTACAAAAATGCAGTCAGGTCACATATGTCATTTAGTCCAGGCAAATTTCTAGCATTAGCATGAGAAAATCCAAAATGTCTCTCTTTTGGACAGAATGGTACCAATGTTAGTTCCTCATGGGCCAATAATCACTTTTTTGAAACCCAGAAAACTAAGTTTGTGATTTACACGGTTACCAGAGGTCAAGACATGATGTGACAAAACATAATTTGTGTTGGCACTTGTCAATGTCCTCATGTGGTAGCCCACCCTCTCCTTCAGTTTCTTGGTTTTACCAATGCAAACTTTACCACAACTGCGTTTTGCCTTGAAGACCATGTAAGTGGTATCACAGTTGATAAACTTGGTAATGGGGAGAGAGCACTCTGTGCCAGGATTACCAAATGAGCTCCCAACAGTGATCACCTCACAGTATTTGCACCTTCCACAATGAAATCTTCCCCCTTGGTGGAGAAGGTAAGCAGGTGCTGGGTTTTATGTATGGTTGCAAACTATGAGTAAGGCAGTTGCTTAGCTGGAACATTATTTGTGGTGGGTCCCTTGAGTAGGCATCTAAGTTGGGCTTGGCACACTGAATCCCCTATTTTTTCTGATTATAGGCACCACAGTACTCGACTGATCATTGTACATTGCAACAAGGTTCACACAACTGTCCCCATTGCTGATATTCTCTTATGGAGTTGTCTCTAAACCTGTCTGACAGGTCTTTGGCATGCTCATGGACTTTCCTGATGGCAGTTTAAAATGTGATTTAAAGCTCCCTGAAAAATCTGCACTCTCCTCAAACCATCATTCAAGGTACTAGTCCACTCTGTCACCTCTTTTGGCCAGTAAGACTATACCTCATCAAACTTCTAGCTGATGTGTGTTGCATTTGCTGTCAGGCATGGTTGTTTTCTATTAGGATGTTTATTGCACCTTCCTCTTCGAAACAGTGAAAATGTACAGTTCATTAGTTGACTGGATAAACTGGTAAAATCACAGCAGATAAAAGACTCACACTCCTAGCCCATGTAAGAATGACACATCACAAGCATATGTGTGAAACTGTAGAAATATTTTTATTACACTTACACATAAAGATAACAGCTAGGCAAATATAAGAGGTGTTCACAGCCTGAAAAAAAACAATGGGTATTTTCAAGCTGTGGGATACCTTTTATATTTGCCAAGTTGTTATCTTCATGTGTAAGTATAATAATAAAAATATTTCTGCATGTTTGCACATATTCTTATGATGTCTAATTGCTACGTGGGCTAGGAGTGCGAGCCTTTTTTCTGCTGTACTTTTACATGTTTTTGGCTTATGCACCCTGTTACTTAGAGTATACTCTTCTACTCCTTTTCAAACTGGTAAAATGCATACAGTTGGACTGGCTGGTTAGTTTGCTGCCAGACTACATTAGTGGTAGTGAACTGCAAAACAACAAAATGTAGTGCAGTCAAGCAATGGGAATAAAGGACATAGAGATACAGTTTTTAGTCTGTATTACCTTACTTGCCACACAGAAATTACAGTGCTAGCATCCACAAAATGGAGACAGACTGGACAAATGCCACAGCACTTCCCCTCAAATAAGTGTCCTTTATTCCCATGGTCTAAGTGCACTACATTTTGGTACTTCAGTGTTTGTGCTGGAGCTGGTCATTTCTTGTCTGTGTACTTCAAACTGTTTCTGTGGTGTGCTCTCATTTGCTTTTGTTAGATACTGAACTGGTGCTGATACTAGAACTTGTTTTATGGAGGGACTGCTTCTGCTTCCCTGAGTGGCTTTGGACTGCATATCATAGGCAATCTAATGCAGTTTGCAACACTTCTTTTAATTTCTTTTGGTCATATATGCTATCATTCTCTGAAATCTTTCATCCTCCTCCATCTCTAACACACTGCTTCTGGTCTGGAGACTGCGCCATTCTGAATGCAACTACAGCCTCCAGTTTATTTCAGTCCATTTTGTTAACCTTTTCTTCCATTTAGAGTTTTTCATTGCAGCTCTCACTGTAGCCAGAGTCTCTGCTTTTCCTTTTCTCTCTTTGCCCTGTTTCCTAACTTGAGATATTAATTTGAGGCAAACAATCAAATACATTTCTGATCTGCTGCATTAGCAAAACCACTGACATAAGCATTGGTAAACAAGTTCAACCTCTAGGCAGATTTCTGCCCTTGACCAATCAAACAATCCTAATAGTATCTAGTTCAAAAAGGTCAGAATGTTTGCCATAGCTTGTTGCAATGATAGCTGAGCTTCAAAAGAATCATTTAAGTGTTTTTTTCAGGCTGAAAGCTATGAGTTTAAAAAGAAACATGCAAATGCTTTTTTTTTTTCTCTCTCTCTGGCTGATGGCTCTCCCCTATAACCTTACAAATCCTTTTTGCTATTTACATCTTTCTTTTTTAATTTTTATTCATTGTTTTCAAAAAAACAATAGCATACAACTTATATTAACATATATATTTGATAATTTTCACAGTACAACACGTTAGATTACAGAGCATGCACCACATGCATCTATGCACTGAGGCCCACATATTCAAAGGAGATGCGCTGCCCAAAATGGAGATGCATGGCACATTTCAGAAAATGCGCGGATTCATATGCAAAAGAAAGAGATGTGTCACACATTTCTGAATGTGCAGTCATGCAGAAGTAATGTATGTGGCGCAAAAACAGGGCGTGGGTACATGAATATGTTGTGCATCTATGTATTCAGCCAAAATGTGTGGTGCATCTGCCGCACATCCCAGAAGTGTGTCGCGCAAAGTTAGGCAGGCAAAAGGATGGCCTAAGATGGCCAGTCATCCACAGGAAGGCCACAGAACTGCAGATAGACCATCCTGAGACAGCCCTTGGAGATGCACCAGGACATGATCCAGGCACCCTTACACAGTAGTCATGCCAGGAATGAAGTACCCAAGGCCACAGGTGCTGGCACACCACAGGCACTGCCAAGAGAGCCACCCCCACACTGCACCCAGGATGTAGACACCCAGCTGCCACATGCCAGTGCTATCGGGTGCTTCCCTAGCACACCTGCAGAGCAGATGGCCACACTGCAGCACATGTACCAGGGGCCATGGCCTGCACCCATATGGCCTGCAGGGTGCCACCTGATGGTGGCATGCACCCAGGGTGACATCACAACAGTGCCCAGGTAGCCTGGCAGTACAAGTGGCAGCCTATCATGGGCCAGGGACTGACCTGGGGCACACACACTCACAGTGATCCACCTTAGGTGCACACGGGTGGGATCCACCCATTTGGGTACATGGTCACCCTCTGCACACTGCCATTCCATGCAGTTATCACCATTTTCTCTCATATGGTGGTTTGCGTGGGACACTGCAGGTGACCGTACCCTGCATACAGAGCTGGTGTATCACATGCATTTGGTATACTGATTAGACTGGGTCACCCTCTGCAATCCCCTGTTGCTTGTCCAGTTGAGCCCCAGTGGCCACTGTCCAGTAGGCCTCCTGTACCCAAGTGTGACCCTGTACATGGCTATGGGTATTAGCACTGTACCCAGGCCAGTGCAGTTGATCCACCCACCCACACACAAATATTTAATCACAACTGCATGCTAGACTGTAGTACTACCTGTTCACCTTTGTGGAGAGGTGGGCCAGCCCTCAGAAGCTGGAACTGTGCATACAAGGGGTATGCAAATGGCCTGAATACATTCCAGTAATGAGCTGTGCATGTGGGGAATGGGATTGGAATGTGCAATGAGGTCATTTGCATATCCTGGCTGAATACTGCAATTTTGTGCACTGTCCATGTGGCCACCTAATGTGCATTTCCCTATGCTCCCAAAGGGCTCAGGTCACCTGCCATGCCGTGCATCTCCCACTGCATGATTGCACATGTTTGGGATAGTCATCTGGACATGGGTGATCACAGCTCATAGTGCGTCTTCTAAATATACCATTATTTTGTGCCAGTACATCTCAGTTGTGCAGCACAGGCACTTGCGTGATGCAGCCTGGGACTTTTGACTATAGGGCTCCTAGCATTTGGGGGAAAATTGACATTCAGTATGTTTAAAACAAACTGTAGCAGATTCACTATGGCTGCAGCTGAGGTCTGGGCAGCTGAGGTTGTCAGAACATGGTGGACAATGCAGCCATGTTCAAGGTTGTGGCATGGAGCTTTCCGTGCATGCGTGACAACTTGCGCATGCGCAGTAAACTCCAGTGGCACAGTCCACTGTATCCAAGATGGCCACCAGAGTTCTCTGCGCATGCATGAATCATTGTGCATGCGTGGAATATTCCATGCCACCATATTACACATGGTGGACATTGCCATGCTGTGCCAATACCGACAGACAACATAGTGCGGTGAAAGCGCAGTGATTGCCGTTCACTTCCACTATTTTAAAAATCCGTTCAGTATCCAGTGAGCTCCCTTTTCTCTAGAGATCACAAGACATCTGCAAGGCTATGCCACTGCAGCCATAAAAAGGAGTAAACTTAAAAGAAAAAGACAAGCCACTCCATGATCAAAGCAGTGCAGGAAGTTAATACCAGGATTTTGTGCTACAGCACATACAGCAATTGTAAGCCTTTAGAAACCTTTATATCATCCAAATTAAGTTGCCCTGTACTTCGGTATGTTGTCAAAGCCAGCTGGCTCCCCCATTTATTGGTACATATTCTTGAAATGGTATCTATGCAAAACTATGCACAACAATCTGAATTGCAAAAACCTCAACAGTAAGATCTTGTGAAAATTGCTAGTATTAATTGGAGGTAATATTTATTTTAAAAAACATCTGCCTGCAAGCAGGAAGGTGCTTACACCCACTGTATCTGTATCTGTTTTACACAGCTATATTTCTGCTAATTGTGCTGATGAGAGAAGAAACAATCCTCAAGTCCATGTACTGAATGCCATTTTTGTCCTATTTTAAGAGCTAGTGTACTGCCTAAAAGTAATATTAGTTTTTAAAAGAAATCAGCCATTACCTTTTATATCTGAGGTACTTTTTCTTTTCCCTTTGGTTAATTAAAAGATTGTTTACCTGATGTTAATAGGCTTGCTGTGTGGAACCTCTGCCTGGCAGAAGATATGTCTAGCTCGGTTTCTCCCTTTACATGTTCAGCATTGTGATCTCACTGACTGTGCCATCACTGCTGCATAGGAACAGTCACTCAGTAGCTACCATGTCAGTCGCCTGTGATGTCACTATCAGTCAGATCACAGTGCTGATGATGTGGCGGGGGGACGGAGACAGATCTGTCAGCTGCTAGGCCGAGAGCTGTTCCACACATCCTACAGAATATTATCACTTAGAAAACTTTCTAAGGAACAAAAAGAAAAGGACAACTACTTCAGCAATGAAACGTTACAGCTGACTTCTTAAAAATTGTATCATTTTTCTGTCTGTCTGTTTTGGTTCAGCTAGCTCTTTAAATGACCCCTAGACCACCTATTTCTATGAGAAACAATTTAAAAGTCTGGCTTCATAGAACATTAAAGGAAAAGCTGCTGTTTACATTGATGCTAAGACTGCATTTATGTAAATTACATAAATACAGGCTCGTAGTATTTGAAAAATGTAAACATCAGACTTCCAGTTTTAAAAGAAAAAACACCCTGCTTACTCCCTAAAATGTCTGCCAGAAGTATTAAGTCATTATATCTTTGGAGACAGAGGCAGAGGGCTACATGACTCTCTATAGTGATAATCAGTTCTTTTTTCCCCTTTGTTTGGAATTGTTTCACCAAAATGATCAAATCCATGACTTAACATGTGGGTTACTTTGATCAGTTAACACTTCAGGCTATAATTTTGTTAATTTTGTTTACTTTAAGGCGCTGAAATTGTGCTATAATCCAAACAACTTTCTCTTTGGCAAACCATAGTACAGTAAATTCCTCAAACACCTGGTGGTCCAGTGGTCATGTGACGTCTCAATGTTTGTAGCTACTGTAAGTTCTGGTCTGGTGCAGTGCCAAAGGTCATGCTTTCTTGGTGATCCACAAACATGCTTCTATTGCAGTCTTCTTTTTCCATATGACCCTTCCCTTCTGCAGCAATCCCACCCACCATCAAACACTCCATCTTTAGTACTGTCTGGGGCTGCATATGAGCTTGCTGGTCCCACAAAGAAAATGGTCACACTTCAGATTGTAATCTTGTACCTCAGAAAGTAATGCACAATTGGATAGCACTGTCAAAGAATGCCTCCCAGATCACTCTATGTTCCTCTTTCATCAATGTTTCACTTCTGCTTCCAAAATAAACATCGTGTGGATTACCACCCTTCTGCATAATGAAGGCAGTATGTACAGTCCACCATTTAGTTTTTTTTCCCCTTCTCATTAACCAACAACCAGATCTTCCTAGAGGGTCAAGCAGTAAGCATCGGGACATAACAGAAAAACTGTTGTCCATAACCTCATAAGGGCTGGACTTACTATGATGAAACAACACTATTAGGCAGAAGAGGCATGCTAACGCTTTGAGTGAATCCACCCAATTCTGGTATCAATCTATTCCCTTACTTGTGTTCTGTTGAATCCCGCAAGACAGGCCTCAGCAATCCTCCTCCAGTCATTTTCTGTGCCCTCCTCCACAATGCAATTTGACTGGCTCACTACTCTTCCGAATTTTGAATGTGGTATACACAGCCCCCTTGATGCTATCTGAACAAACCTTGACAATCTCCATACACTGAATCCAGGTAACAATTTCAGAGCCACCTGACACCCTGAGTATTTCTTAGTACTGGCTGCTCTTATACACTGTAAGGTAGCAATCACGGTAGTGGCAGACCCACGCCTCAGATCTCACAATGGTCTGCTCAGTTTTCCTCCTTCATGTCTTTCTCCTCCCCTGGATATAGTTGTACCCTACAGGAATAAGCTCCTTAGTCCCCCACTGGCATTCATTCTTTACTCCTGCTTCCCACACTGAAACCTGTTGAGGTCACCACCCTTCTGCATCATGCATATGGTTAGTACAGTCTTCTGGGTTTTTTGAAATATCAGTAATAAACATGATTTTTCCTGTAAGTCAGGCTGGTAGCAACATGGCACAAGGGGAAAAATGGGCTTTCCTACCCTCATAATGTCTAGGCTACTTATGATTAGGTTCCAAAATCAATGCGTGCACCACTCAGCTGTATTAAAAAGCATCTTTATCTGTAAATTACATACCACCACATACAATCCAAACAGCGAGATGTTACTGAAACCCCGACCAGTTTTGCTAAAGCAGTATCATTAAGGGGATGACCAGTACATTCAGTGGGTGGTTTAAAAGTAGTGCACTTAAAGATACAGTGCACTCACATATGAAAATGTTCTGTCATAAATCTAAGGCTAGTCCTTTTATATATATATTTGATACTGGCACTTAAGAAAGCGATCACTCTAATTTCACATAGCCTTTCAGTAACAAGTATTAGGTCATTTATCTTAGTCTACTTTCTTAAGTTCCAATATCAAAAATATATAAAAGGGCTAGCCTGTATTGTATGACAGAAAAAGTTTTGCCTTACATTACTGAATCCATACTTTTTTTCATTTTTTTATTTATTGAAATGTTTCACCAGGAAGGCACATTGAGCAACAAGTCACTCATCTCCCAGTGCGACCTGGGAGGAAGGGGTACAATAGGGATAAGATATTATATATTCAGGTTTCATAGTTCAACATTAACGACCTGGGGGGAAGGGGTACAACAGGGATGAGACATTATACATTCAAGTTACATAGTTCAACATTAACATACAGTTACTTAAGGCAGGTGTTACAAACAGTGTTGTGTACAATCTGTAAATTGAGAGAACAATAATAAGTGCAAGAGTAATAAGTAAACAAGTGCTGATGTGAAAGGAAGGGTGAAAGGAAGGGGGGGTGAAATGAGGGAAGGGGGAAGAGTCGTGTCCCAGAGATACCCCTTCAGGATGTGGGGAACCCTGCAAGGGGACTGAGGGGGCTAGAGAGAAGGGAGAGAAGGCAGTATGAATTTAGATAGGGAAGCGAGAGAGGGAGGAAGTGTGAATTTACACCCAGGATGGAATAGGACCTAACCCAAAAGAGAACCTTCAGGATGCAGGGAACCCTACAATGGGGCAGGGAAGGCCAGTAGATAGCAATTTAGAGAGGGCTAGAGAGAGGGAGGACATGAGAATTAACATCTAGATGGGAATAGGGCATATAACAAGGAACCCTTCAGGATGTTGGGGACACTGCAAGGAGACATGGAAGTCCAAGATAGTAGATGGGGGGAAGGGGGAAAAAAGGAGGCAAGTCTAGGCAGAGTAGGACCCCTTCAGGATACTGAGAACCCGGCAGGGGCTGAGAGAGTGAGAGAGAGAGAGACAGAGGAGTTTATTGTCAAAGTCATCTGGGGAAGAGCCTTTTGAGGGGTTGTTGGTGAGGAGGGCACTAAATGTATAATTGGGGGAGACTGCAGAGAATGAGAAGTAGGGGTGTGAGGAAATAGGAAGTTGAGCGGTATTCATGGGGGAGGATAGTGGGGCACTAGTGACATTTGAGGAGGAGGGGTAGGTAGGGAGAGACTTCAGCAGTTCGGCTGCACAGGTGTCATTTACTTTTAGCACAGGGGAAGGGTAGCGGGACTGAGGGATAAAGAGGGCATGGACCAACTTCCAGAACTTAGAAGGGGAATTTATGTTTGTGAGGAATGCATATTTGAAGTATTCGGACTTAGCTAGCCTAGTTGCCCTGATACAGGCATTTTGGAGATGATGTCAGGTTGTAAGGTCACTAGGAAGCTGGGTGGCTTTTGTGGCACTTCCAGGCACAATCTCTGGCCCTTAGACAGGCTAAGAGTCCTGCAGTAATCCACGGTAGGTAGTTACCCCTAACCCTGGTTTATTTGAATGGGGCAAAGGTGTTCCAATTCTCAAAGAATATTTCTTTGAAGTAGGCTAGATCCTTATCAACTGGAGGAGAGGAGACTAAGAGAGACTAGTCAGAGAGAGCTAGGTTGCACCGGAGAGGTTCTAGGTCTAGGGATTTGAAAGAGCATAATTGCAAGGTTTTATTCAGAGATTTTGGTCTGTGGACTTTTCCTGACAATGAATATTGGGTTGTGGTCCCTGAGAGTGTCAGGAAGAATGCCAGAGTTAAAGACTCTGTGGGGTGGGTGGTAAGAACCCAGTCGATTAGGGAGTTTTTTTGTGTCTTATGGTTAGGGCGAGTGGCTTCTGAGATCGATTGTGAGAGGTTAAGGGTTCCAAGATCATTACATATTTTGGTTGTTTTGGGAGACAACCAATTTAAATTGAAGTTACCTAGGATGTATAGTTTGCCAGTGCGAGAAAGGGCTGTGATGGAGGTTATGAGGTTGAAAGCGATAGAGGGCTGGGCATTTGGGTGACAGTAAATGCAGGTTATAAAGATGGAAAGAGTGAAGGGCAGGGTTACATGAATAGCTAGGGTGTTCTGGGATGCTGGACTGGAAGATGAATAAATAATAGAATATTGGAGGGAGGTAAGAACGTACATGGCTATGCCATCACCCCTGCCTGCACAGTCTTATCTCAGGAGAGAGAAGCCAGGAATGGAGACCGAGTGGTCTGGGATCATGCCCTTTAGCCATGTTTCTGTGATGATTAGTGTATCAGGTTTAACAAAAGTGTTGTTATACATAATGCACTGCGAAGTGGGGATGGCAATTATGAGCGCATAGCCTTCTGCTGTCCTAAAATCCTTAGTATAACCTTAGTATAACTGTAGTATTTTAGAGTGGCCACCATAGTTTGTAGAAGGTCGATTTTTTGCAACAAACTGCAGATATTTATTTATTTGTTTCTTGGTAATTTTTCTCCCCTGGCTACCAGTCTGCCTTATCTTCTCTCACGTCTTGGCATCCTCCAAGGTCTCCAGCCACCATCCTGAAGATCTCCCGGCTCCCATTCGGGTCTCGAGGCTTTGCCCCCATAGTTTGCCCACATGGTGGGGAGGTGGAGAGACCCCCCCATGCTCCTCCACCAGGACTGGATCCAATGTTGCCATGCTCCCCTCAGAGCTGAGTACTTCCCCATAGAGATGGCCATCATGCCACCGTGACTGGTGCCCATTTTCCCTGTTCTGGTTTGCTCCTGATGTGTGTGGTGTGCAATGATGCCCATGAACAGGAGCGCAGGTGACTCCATACATGCTCCTTCCCGGCATCTGCCCCAGCACATTGCCCTGTACTGCCTGTGCACTGCATCCTCCCAGTCTCTGCAAAGGGCCGCCACTGCATTAATGGCTGCACACACTCCCTCCCTGGAGAAGGAGAGCAGTCCTATGGATGCTCGGTCCTTCTCCTCCTCCCCTGCTGACCCCTGATGATACAGGTCCGTTCCCAAACCCAGGTTGCCGGCGTGGCACAAGGCATGGAATCCAGCGCCCCAACCCTCAGCGCCACTGGGCCAGCCCAAACTGTGGATATTTAGATGAAGGATCTTGAAACCCATCGGGAGGACTGAGGGGGCAATAGAGGGGGCTACAGTAGATAAGGAAGTGCCCAAAGCATGAGAAGTAGTCAGCCAGGGTTGAGGTGGATGTCTTCACAAGAAAGCAAGAGTAGAGTTAAAATGAGGAAGTGAAGTTTGGGGCATTTAGAGGTAGCCAGGGTTCGGGAGAGTAGCGAGCATGAGAGTGGGGAGCAAAAGATGAAGAACAGCAAAGAAGGGTAGGGTAGTTAGTAATGAAGCATGAGGGATAAAGGAAGAACATTACCATAGTTCAAAGGGGGGGAGGAGTGATAACGAGGATGTAAGTAGGGGATTGGAGATAGAAGGACAGGGGAGTAGACAAGTTATTCAGCATTCTTTGAGTAGAGACCAATTGGAGGGGGGTAGAGAGAGTGATAGGAGTTGAAAAAATGGGGAGAGAGGAGAGGAGTTTCTTTTTGCAAGGAAACTTGGTTATTTGGATAGCCAAAAAGAATTAGGAGTGAGAAAGATTCAGAAAAGTAGAAGCAGGGTAGAGGAAGCTGAGCAGAGGGAGGAGCTAAGCTATGATTTAGACAGAGGTCCAACAGGAATCTAGAATACCGTACTTGGTGTACTGCCCTCTAGCGAAGGTACATTATAACCTGCTAAGGGAATAGTAGGTACTTTGTAATTTACAAACAGATTGGTCATCTGACACCCTGGAGCTATAAGTAAAAGAGCCCAGATAGGGTGGATGGGGAGCCAGCACAAAGTGCTGACAGGAAGTAGCCTGTGTTCCTTGGCTGTAGAGAGCGCAATGGACAGCGGCTTCCGAGGTGCCAGTTGCACCGCTAAAGGTTCAGGTGGGCTGTTATTGCTGTTGAGCTCAGGCTTCGGGCAGGCAACAGCTTTGGAGGAGTCAGTCTTGCCACTAGTGGGCTTGTAGGCAGGCAAGTTTCAGAAGAGCTTCTGCTGCAGCAGAGTGCCCACTCAGGGAGTTTTCTGAGGAGAAAGGGGAGACAAGCAGAGAATTAGTAGGGGATTAGCCACAGAGGGCCATGGTAGAGGCAGACAGTGGGCTGAGGTAGAGAATTATCACTTCAATAGGGTTGCCGGGAGATGGCAATAATAGGGCACTTAGCAGGCTAAAAGCAGAGAAGCAGCATAATAGCAGGGGGAGGTACAGGGGAGTTTAGGAGATGCCATGGGCTGTGGGAGGGAAAGCACAAGTCTAGTTGGTGTGGGAGAGAAAAAAATAAATTATCAAGTCAATTTCTTGCAGTTTTTCAAGGCAGGGCTGGTGAGAGAGTATTTGGAGAGCTAAGGGGATGAGCAAAAAGCAGGAGTATAAGAGAGGCAGATAAGCATGGAAAAAGTTCAGTAAGGACAGCAGGCAAACAATAAAAATTTGTACTGTAAAGATACGTCAGCATCAGTTTACACAGGAGAGCGAAAATTTCATAAAAAAGCTGCAATCACTTTAAGCATGAACGCAAAGGCGGCTCCGGTTCAATAAACAGTTTTTTTCTTATACTGTACAAAATTTTAAAAATGCAGTTTAGTTCACAGGGACATTCTTAACCAGTCTGGCTGTGAAACAGCTTAGAGAGAGGAGGAAACAAGCAGTGGAGCGCAAAAGTAATTTGAAAAGTAATTTCAAAGAATGGCCAATAGGGAGTCTTAGTGAGGGAAATCAGCCAATCAGGTTGCAGGGTCAAGAGAGCGCTCTAATCTGGTTGACCCAGAAAGTCACCTTACCTGGCTGCATTCCTTGGCTGAAGAGAGCACAATGGGTGTTGGCTTCTGAGGTGCCAGTGGCAGCACTAATGGCCCAGGAGGTCTGTTATCACTAGAAACATAGAATTTGATGGCAGATAAGGACCGCTTGGCCCACCTAGTCTGCCCATTTTCCTACCTAACAGATGAGCTGCAGATCCTAGTTAACCAACAGCCTACTTCCTCCTACCTCCCACTAGGTCTGCCTTATGTCTGTCCCATGCATTCTTGAATTCCCCCACTGTTCTTGACTCCACGACCTCCACAGGAAGGCTGTTCCATGCATCCACAACACTCTCCATGAAAAAAATACTTCCTCACATTACCTCTGAGCCGTCCCCCCTCTATCTTCAAATTGTGCTCCCTTGTTCTTGCACATCTCTTTTTCAGAAAGATACTACCCTCTTGGACTTTGTTGATTCCCTTGAGATACTTGAAAGTTTCTATCATGCCCCCCCCCTCCCTTCTTTCCTCAATGGTATACATACAGTATTAAGCTCCTTTAGTCTCTCTTCGTATGCCTTCTGGTGCAGACCCTGCATCATTTTGGTTGTCCTCATCTGGACAGCCTCCACTCTGTCTATGTCTTTGTGGAGATGGGTTCTCCCTGATTTGTTGCTGCTCATGGCTGGGCTCGGGATTTGGATGGGCAACGGCTTTGGAGATGCCATTCCAGCCACTAGTGGGCTTGTAGGCAGGTGAGTTCCGGGAGCTTGGGCTACAGCAGAGCACCCGCTCAGGGGATCCTCTGGATATGTTCCTTGGCTGAAGAGTGCACAACGGGCAGTGGCTTCCGAGGTGCCAGTTGCACTGCTAAAGGTCTAGGAGGGCTGTTATTGCTGTTGGGCTCGGGTTTCAGGTGGGCGACAGCTTTGGAGGAGCTGTTCCTGCTGCTAGTAGGCTTGTAGGCAGGTGAGTTTCAGAAGAGCTTGAGCCACAGCAGAGTGCCTGCTTGGACTCTTCTGGCTGTGTTCCTTGGCTGAAGAGAGTGCAATGGGTGGTGGTTTCTGAAGGGGTGGTCACACTGCTAAAGGTCCAGAATGGGTGTTATCGCTGTTGGGCTTGGGCTTCAGGCAGCCAACAGCTTTAAAGGAGCTGGTCCTGCCACTAGTGGGCTTATAGGCAGGCAAGTTTCAGAAGTTTGGGCTGCAGTGGAGCACCCTTGAGTTGCCACCTTTAATGTTACTATAATTCCTGTGCTAATACTATGCCACTCCATTTACATGATTTTCAATCTCAGGGAGCGTAATCACAATGGCTCTTTTTAAATGTACCCATAATAACTGTATCTGTCAATAAAGGGCGACTGTTCTTAATTCAACATTACCTCTCAATTATATGTATTCATTTTTTTTGTATGACTCTAAGTGCCAGTGTCAAAAATATCTACTAGTGCTAACTCCTTTTATTTAGCAAAATATATTTTGCTACTGCATCCATACTCTCATCCTTGTGTTGCCATTTTTAATGTCACTGTAACTGCCCATGCTAATAAAATGCCCATCAGTTTACATTTTAATAATGATTGCTTATCCATTCATATAAGATTATTATCCATACGGACTACAAGTGCGAACATCTATGCATGATATACCCTTGACTTTAAATAACATGTGCTCCTAATTTTCCGTGTGAGTTAACTAAACTCATTCTTTCCCGCTCATCTCAAAAAGTCCTACATCACATTAATGCAACGCTAATCCAATTTATGTGTCCTGCTTTAGAAGTAAGAGTTTATTTATCCTTTCTACTAAGATTGCAAACAGTAGTATTGATTGCAAATGTCAACATCTATGTATTGAAAACACCAAGCACCCCAAATTAAAGGCGTGTGCTCCTAATTTTTCATACAGGTAAACGTCACCCATTACTACTCGCTTTTCACAGAGAGTTCAACCTGGTGCAAACTACAAAATTATGGCAATCTATTAGAATGCTACATTCTATGTGGACATTGCATTTGTTTAGTGGGCGATGATAGTGACAAGTCATATGTGTCAAAGCTGTGTGTAAATGGAAACTGATGGGTCTAGTGGTGACTCTCTGTGAGATCGTCCTTTATGAAGATCAAGGATAGAATTCAAGATGCACACTTAAATGGCAGTTCTGAACTAAAAACACTGTAATTGCATCCGCTATGGGATAACATTACTGTGCTGCAAATAATAATTGGTTATCCTTCCAATTATCATATCAGGGTGACAGATCAATACTACCTGCAGCATGGTACATTTATCACTGAGTGAATAAGATCACAGTGCGCTGGTGCTGGATCTCTATCATTTGCAATAGTCTGTTTAATATATTAGAATAATATTGGCTCCCATTGGCATATAGTGCAGAATCAAAATCTGGAGATTTTGTTTGCAGTTTAAATTTCACCAATAGGTTTCAAAATTATTTAGGGTGAATAGCTTTTTTTTTGTAGTATTTTCTATTTTGGCTGTACTTGCCACTTTCAATTTTACGTGTTTCTTTTCATTTATTTTTTTTGTGCCAATGTTTGCTATCTGCTCTTCCACCGGACTTGTTTAGCAGTTTTGTTGTCTGATTTTTACACCATGATAATGTGACCCCTTATAAACATCTAGTGCTTACTTAAAATCAGCAAGATTTCTATGTGAGGGCTGAAGCCCAAGGTTCAATGTGGGGGGATTGCTCCTCCAACATTTCAAATAAAAGCCAACCTCTCCCAGCAGCTCTCACTTAGCATGTTGAGAAACAATCAATTTCTATTTCACAGTGTTCTGGGCTCCTGCATAGCTCATGCTGCTGAGCCTCTTTGGGCTTCTCCTGCTTCATTCCTGCAGTTTTGTCTCCCCTCTGCCTCTCCCTTGCTCCATTTGTTTTGTCTGTTTCCTCCCTTTTGTCTTTTCTCTCGTTTGATCATTTTTCTCCCTCCTTGCCTCCTAGCTGCTGTATTACCTCCTCTCCTTCCATTCCTTCTCCATTCCCCCACTCACTGTTTCCATTCTCTCTGTTGTGCTTTCTCCCCTCCACTATCTGTTCCCCTCTCCACCCCTTCCTTTTCATTCTGTGGTTTTCTGTCACCTACCTTGTTTGTTCTGTGCTTTTGTTTCTTATCTTCTGTCCTGTTTTGTTTCTTTTGGGCATTCTCCTATCTCCCTTTCCAAGCCACTGCCCCATGTCTGCATCAGCACTTCCAGGGGGTGATGTCATCCCCCAGTGCTCAGCTTCAAGCTGTAGCCACAGAATCCCCATCTAACTGCTTGTAGCGAACCCCACTTCTATTTCAAGCTGCTGCTACTTAGTGAACACTGTACAAAATAACAGTCCATAAATGTACTACTTGTCTTTTCTGCACTGATCATTCACCATGCACCATGGACTCAGTCAGTTGTTACAATCACACCTTGTTTTAACCACCGTACCTGCTCTGTTCCAATTCATTCACTGGTCCCCTTTGGATTTTCCCCATTGCCTAATTCAAATAATTTCATTCCCGTAGTTCCGAATTATTTGGTAGTCAACTTGAAATTTGCCAATAAGTTCCTTTTCATGTTTTTCTGTTTCGTGTTTGCTAACTTATGCACTGCCATGATCTAGCATTGTACTCATCTCCTCTCATTGCAGCTTAAAGCTATAAACTTCCTCCTGGGTCCTCCTGGCACTTTTGTGTTGTATGCCTTAAGCATGTTTAATCTTGCCCCCTTTCAGCCATGTACCTATTGTTCTTCTCCTGTTTTTCCCATTCTTCCATTCCTTGCTATTATCCCTTTCCTACTGCTAATTATGTCTGGTTGGCTCCTCTTTTCTGCTGCTCAGCAATTATCTGCCTTTTCCTTGCTCAGGCCATATCAACAGTCTGCCGCACTCCATCCCTAACTCTGCCCTTTGAGGTATTGAGTGAAGGTGGGCTTGCCCTGTCCACTGGGGATGGAAGTATGTTTTATCCAATTGCAATCTCTGCCAATTACATTCAGTACCAGTCATCTGACAGTCTCCATCCCTAACTCCACCTGGTGAGGTATCGAGTGAAGGTGGGCTTGCTCTGTCTAGCAGGAATGGGAGCCCATGTCATCCAACTACATTCTCTACCTGTTCCATTCTTTACCTGCATCATTTATTTACCTTCCACTTCATCCTCTGCCTTGTTTCAGTTCTGTAGATCCCATAAAATGAAATTCGGGTCCACCATCTCCATTCGGAAATGGGAACCCTCTACCCTGTCATCCTTCAGTCTCTTGTACCTGGACCATGTCAACTGATACCATACCCCACTCTTCGAAAAAACTCCAGCAAAATCTCTCTGGCCTTCTTCCTCAGCTTCTCCAGCCTGTCCATGGGCTACGGAATTGACCTGCTCCATTGACGACTTGGATTATTCTCGCCTCATGGCCAAACTTCAATTGCCATGCTATCCAGTACTGGGCTTCTGCTTGCACCTTGGATTTATGCACTTTGTCCTAGCTTCTTGGCCTTATCCCATTCTAGATCTTGGACCCTGCCTGCTTGTTCATCCCCAGAATCCTCTCCATTATCTGATATTCAGGACTTTTTGACTCTGCTTGCCTTTGTGGTTCCCATCCTGGAATCCTCTCCATTGCTGCTTGTGGCTTGCCCTCAGCTCTGTCTACTCCAGTCTCTGAAACTTCAGCTCCTGCTGCTATCTCCTACATGAACAGTGCTCCAGACATCCCTGCTCCTCCAAGTTTTTATCCAGGACTCATCTTTGACTGCATTCATCCTCGCTGCCCACCTCTACTGTATCAGGATCCATTCTAATTTCCATCTACACCATGTGGCATTGGCCTTCCATCTGTTGTGCATCTTCTCCCTTTGATTTCACTTGGACACCGCAAGCATCTCATTGCCCCTCCTGTGCCTTTCACAATCGTACTCTTCAGTCTGCTGTGAAAGAACCTGCAGTTGTTCATCTGTTCTGCTCTGATCTTCCACATGGATTTCTCCTGGGTCCTGTTCAGTGCCTGCCATTCCTTTCTGGATCAGTCACCTCAGTATCATTCCTAGGACATTTACTGGCCTGCAGCATCTCTTTGTCAGCTTGTTGACTCCACAGTCATCCTCCACCCCGGCATTGGTGCTGTCTTTCAGATGAGATGTTAAACCGAGGTCCCATCTGCCTGGATTGGTGGTAGTTCAGGTGGATGTTAAAGATCCCATGGCACTTATCGAAAAGAGTAGGGGAATTTTCCCAGTGTCCTGGCCAAATTTCCCTCATTCACTAAAATAATACCACCAACAGCTTAATCTGGTTCAAGGTCACTTCTCATTCATCTGTATCCCCCTTCCCCAGGTCGTGCCTGAAAATAGGCAGGATTTGTCTAGTGGACTTACCCGGTCAACAAAAGCTAAATGTAAAAAAAAAAAAAAAATTACTTCATTGCTTCCCTCCAATGACAGTTCTGCATCCTATGCTCGTCTCCAGGATGCCATATCATGCCTTGGTCACTTTGGCCCTGACTCCTGGATCTCAATGACTGGTTTCCTGGATGCCGTTGGACTGCTTCCTGCTCATCCATCTCTCTGGCATATCTGTGGCATTGCTTGGAAGGACCACTATTGTGTTGTGGTACATTTTCTGTTCCGCTGTTATGGCAGCCCGGTGCTTCAGCAAGTTTGCTTCCATGTCTTTCTTTTGGGCATTTCTCCATGTTTGCTGCCATCCACCACACAATCATCTGTTTGATTACTTCCCATGATTGATCTGCCTGACTCTCCTCCCATGGCTGGTATTACAGCTCAAGTCCACTGCTCCAAGGACTGTCTGTTCCTCTCACCAAAGAGTAAAAAACCCAGGTCAAGTGTCATGCCTCAAACTGCTCAGCCCTTTTTTACTTAGTCTGTATGGAAGCACTGTTATCTCCCGATAATCTTCACAGGATCATTCTTTGGTATCTTACCAGATTCAGACCATATGAAAGCTCTTACCTCTCAATCAACTCCATAGGATAATTTCCTCAGACATCTTACCAGATTCAAACTGTATGGAAGCCATTATCTCCCAATATGTACTCCACATGATCCATGTTTTAGTACAATCTTCTTCAAAATAATCCTCTTACAATGGAAACATGAACTTACTTCCCTCCTGGGATACCTCAACTGCACAATAACCATAATTCCTAAAGGTAGACCTTTATGTCCTACCCATTGGCACTGGCACCATTGAGTTTCAAATTGCACCATCATATCCAATTCTCAGCAGCTGCAAATCAGATTTGACCATGTGGTCCCACTTCTTCTTTCCTGGAATAGCTATCCAATGTTCTTCAAAGGCTCATTTTCCATCTAGCATCTCAGAATATGCACCAACATTTCTTCAGTGCATGCCTATCCTGCTGTCTGTGCACAACCCTGGATCACTGCCCTTTGGCCTTCAGAGATTATAATACTTCTAAAAATCATCTACATCTCCTGTTCAAGATTTACCAGTCATATCAGTTACCTTCCTCAGGGTTATCTAGTCCTATCAGACAGTAGCTGTCTTTCTGTATGCTCAATCCACAGTGAATACCATCACCAAGGGCAAGTCTTCATGTCATACCATCACACTGCTCCTGCCCATCTGACTTAGTTATCTTTTTACCACAATTTTACACTGTGATGGTTTCCTATCTTACTGTGTAAACAACGCAGTCAATGCGTTATACCATTTCTGATATCAGACCTTTCATTGCCATGTCAATCATCAGACTCAATTAAGATTCCTCCTTCTATCCAGTGACCCTTCAACATGTTGGACATTAATCACCATCAATTCAATGCCATGTGGGCCACCCTAGATCCTGCCACCAAGCTACGTATACTACAGCATGAAACATAACCCTCATTTTGTGCATCACAGTCCTTCCTGAATATTTGCTCACATAAACCATGAACTAGCATTTCTAACTCATCATCAAGCAATGGAACTATCATACAGAACAATTAAGCCATACCTATCAGGTATCCAATTATTTTACTTACAACTTACTCCATCCCTGCCTTCATTGTTTTTCAATTCTCCAGCTACAGTCTTCAACTATGTATCCAAAGAGCTTCAGTTGCTTAAACTCCTTGTCATTTCCCTGCAGATGCCTTTGTAATGAAATAGAGTGGATTTACTGAACTCGAATTCATTTGACTCTACTTTGAACATCATGGTTTCTTCCGCTATTTTGTCTAACCTTCTTTGGACTCTTTCATCCTAAGAAGTCACTATCTCATCATTCTTAAGCAGTTCTGAGAACCTTGAGAATGTCTGTAAAACCACTGATTTACAAGGGGCTGATCATTCTATTCTGCCATTACCTTCCTCAAAGTCTGATAGATTACATGAAGGAGTTCTCATAATCTATTTTCTGTCCTGTAATCACTGGAATTTGGCAGCTCATCTAGACAAAACTCATGCTCTTCCTCATGTTCAGATCTATCACATCCTCTGTTTACCTTCGACAGACGATCACCTAATACCACAAAATAGTTCCTGCCTCATGTTTGAACCTTGCTTCATCAGCTGGACTTAATCCATATTCATCATTGGGACATTTCCCCGGATTGGGTCTGTTTCTTCAACCTCAAGAACTGACCTTCCTGCACACCTCGTCAAAAGACTCAGAAGATGAACTTCATCACACTGTGAATACTACATCTTAAACTAGAATCAGAAATCGGTCCAAGCAATTAGGATCATCTCCTCTTAGGTTACCTGGAGGATGGGCAGTTCAGTAGCCATGGGTCCTCAGAGGTTTCCTCCACATGTTTTTTTTCCTCTCCTGCGTGCTACTGGTCACACTCTCCATGCGTTGGAGAAGGTAATCTTTTTGGGCCTTCTATTCCCTACATGCTACCCAGCTTATCTGCCAAGGGTGAGAACAGAGAAAGGCCAAAGTTTAAACAGTATACACAAGCACTACTCTAATCACCAAACATTGAATGGGAGGGCTGAAGCCTGAGGTTCAGTGTGGGGAAATAGCTCCTCCCACATTCTAAATAAAAGCCAACCTCTCCCAGCAGCTCTCGCTTAGTGCATTATAAAAACCCACCATCCTTCCCTGTCTTGTCCTCCTCTGGCACTCTGCTCATCCTTGGTGCTGTGCCTTCTATTTCCTACACACTACTCGGCTTATCTACCAAGGGTGGGAATAAAGAATGGCCAAAGTTTAGACAGTATACACAGGTGCTACTCTATTCACCAAACACTGAACCTCCTTTAATTCATTAAGTTGCTCGAGTACTGATAAGGACATATGAATTGGGCTTTTTTGCAGTTTTTTTTATTCATTTTTGTATTTTTAGCCATTTTTTTGTTTTTGTGCATTAGCACTGAGCCATTGTACAGCTCTCTTTCAATACGTAAGCTCATGTTAGTGTCCTCTTTCATTTGTGAGGAAATCTATTCCTAGTGCCTAGTCAAAACTAATGGGAGTCCTACCTTATCACCAGTCTGGCCAGTATTATATACAGAGCACTGTTTTGTTTTTGGGCAGTTTTCAATTAATACTTGCTTTTACTATCATGGAGTCACTGCACAGTGCATTCTCACAATGTGTTAGCCCTTGTTAGCAGCTTTCCTCCCTCATTTGTTTGGGAACTCTGGTTTATTCATTTTATTAATTTCTTTCCATTATATGGACTAAACAAATACTGTATGCTTCTACACTATTCCCTTTAGGATTTTGCTGTTTCTATGTGTATCATTCTTGTAACATATAATTGCAGAGATGGTCTTGCTTTTCATACTTTTAAGGCAATGAAAACCTATTTCTGTACTGAGAACCTTACAAATGGATATTTCATTTTTATAGTATATTTATGAGTGTAATCTTCATCAAATTCATTGTATGTAATATGTGTTTTGTACTTTTTTAACTATTTTTTTTTTGTGGGGGGGTTAAAGTAAAGTTATGAATGTTCCATTCTATGGTGGAATTTTCATGAAAGTTGTCAAAATGATTTCCAAACTTTCTTGGAAGTGAAAGTTTGACTTTTGTGCAAATTCCACCAATGGAATTTTTTTTTGCACAGCTCTAAATGACGTTCATAATGATGTGTACACCCATCATTTAATATTGCTTAATCATAGGTAGTCTAGATTTTATAAGGGCAGGAAAGCCCATTTTTCTTCTTGTGCCCTGCTGCTATCAGCATGGTTTACTGGAAAGATCATGTTTATTTTTGGTATGTCAAAATCAAAAAAACCTGGGAGACTGTACTAACTGCATTCATAATGTAAAAGGGTAGTGAGCTTACCTGTTTTGGATGTGGGGAGCAGGAGTGAAGAATGAATACCAGAGTGGGACTGAGGAGGCCATACTTGTAAGGTATAGCTATGTTCGGGGATCAGGTAAGACAGGAAGGCGGAAGCTGAGCAGGTCATTGTGAAATCTGAGATGTGCAGTTGCCAGCACTGCTGGAGGAGGGCACAGACAAGGACTGGATGAGGACTACTGAGGATTGTCCTACAGGGTTCCACTGATCACAGGTAAGGGGATAGATCAATGTTGGAGGTAGGCTGGATTCACTCAAGACACTAATATGCCTCTCCTGTCTACATAATGTTGTTATCCATAGTTAGTCAAGCACTTATTGAGGGTATGAACAACAATTTTTCTGGTGTGCTCTGGTGCTTATTGCTTGGCCCTCCAGGAAGACATTGTTGTTTGTTAATGAGGTGGAAAAAACACAGAGGGACTGTACATACTGCCTTCATTCTGCAGAAAAGTGGTGATCTGCCTGATGCTTATTGTGGGAGCAGAAGTGAAAAATTGATGAAAGAGGACCAGAGAGATTTGAGCGCATCATTTAACGCTGCCAACCGATGACGTGTACATGTATCTGCACAGGTGTGTGCTGCTCTATGAAGTACAGGATTAGGATATGAAGTGTGCTGTTTCTCTTTGTGGGACTGGCAAGCTCATATGCGGCACCAGACATTATTAAGGTCAGAGTGTGGACGGTGCAGTTTATGATGGCAGATGGGCTGGCTGTGGGAGGGGGGCTTTCCCATGGAAAAATAAGACAATGAGATAAGCATATTTTTGGATTACCAGGAAAGTGTAAACCTTACCATTGGACCAGACCAGAACTTCACTATAAACATCGGGACATCACATAACTACTATACCACCAAGTGTTTGAAGAGTTGTACTGTACTGCACTATTCCAAAGAGAAAGTCAATTGGATTATAATAGGATTTTGGCAAGTTAAAGTAAACAATATGAATAGAACCATAGCCTAATGTATTGATCAAAATAATGCATATGTTAAGGCCTGGTTTATATAATTTTGGTGAAACAATTCTAAACAAAGGGGGGGGGGATAACTAGTTAGCAATAATGACAGACATATACTGTAGTTCTCCATCTCTTACTCCAATGATGTAATTACTTAGCATGTTTAGCAGCCATTTTAGGGAGCAAGCAGGGTGTTTTTTTTTCATTGGAACACTGATGTTTATATTTTTCAAATGCTGTGAAGTTGCATTTTGGTTAGTGATATAAATGCAGTTTTAGCATTAATGGATATAGCAGCAGATTTAGTCCCACATGAAGCTGGATTTTTGAATCTTTTTTGGCAAAATGTTGTTTAGGTGTCCTTTAAGTCACAAACTTATGCCGAGTTAAGGAAAGACCAAAACAAGTAAATAAAATGTTGCAGGCCTTATAATAAATTATATCTTAATCTGTGATTTTAAATATAGTGTGCAATATTAAAAATGCTTACCAGTAACAGTTACACAGAAACCGTTAAATGTCCACACCCCCCCCCACACACACACACATTGTGTCCCATACATTACCTTCAAGAAATCACAATGTCCAAAATCCTTTCAGTACTCATTGTCTTGATCTTGATCCGAGGCATGTCTTTGCTGGAATTATTTGATGGTTTTCTTGTGTCATTGACTAGCATCTCTCAGGGGTCACTGAACTGAAAAGTGTTCTCTCTGTAGATTATCCACAGGTGGGAGAGAAATAGGAGGGAAAGGAAGAAGCTGAACACCATGAGTTTCTGTTGAATGGCATCAGATTGTTTTCTGGGATTGCTGGTCTGGAGTGAGACATCAGGGAAGAGTTTTACCTTGTGTCTGCCCACCTGTAGAGAAGTCAGTTTCTGAGGAGCTGTAAAAAGGGCATCCCTGATGTCGACTCCTGATATGTTAAGAAGGATGGTGTATCACTGGTTTGGGTTTGAGGTGGGTTTATGCACATTGATTCAGTAGATTTTTTAACATTTTTAGGTTTAATTGTATCTGGGAGCATTAGCCCTTCCACAAGCCAGTCCTTCAGGTACTGGAGGAAATTCTCCATCTCAGAGCCCTCTGGCAGGCCAACAACATGCACATTTGGGGGCTGGGGTTTATTTTCCAGTGCTTCCAGCCTGCCTTGTAGTTGTGTATTGTCTTGAGTTAGTTTAGACATAATCACCAGGGTAGCAACAGATTGCTTATCTACCGCGACTTCAGTGGATGCCAGGGTTTTCATTTGAGCATCTTCTGCTTCCAGTCTCAGCAGGGTTTTCTCCATTTTCGTGTCCATGGCCCTGACTGCATCATGGACCATTTGCACAATTGCTCAGTGTCCACAGCCCCGACTCTCATGTGGCTGCTGGATTCCATCTACTGCTGCTGTTTGAGGCTACCTCACTGCACATTTCTCTGTGGCTCAGCCATGGCAAAAGTTGTATCTTCTGAATCCTCTCAAGATACTAGTTATAGATCTGATTATAAAGTTCTAGTAAGTCCAGTAAAATTGCAGATATATAAATTTCTAACTGATTTAGAATGGCACTGAAGTGAGGCATGTTCTGCCACATGAATGGTTCTCTAGCACCCACCTGTTTTCTTTTTGTCTTTTTATCATTAGTTTTATTACAGGACGAGATCCCAGTGAGAGCTGTGGTAATGAACTATGTTGACTGTGTTGTTGTCCGTAAGAGCAGCAGAAACACTTAGAAGCAGCAGAAACATTTAGAAACATTTAGAAGCAGCAGAAACATTTATTGGTTTCTAAAAAGGAGATGGCAGAGAATCTGTGGCAACCCTTAACATGACTAGCACTGTGCCTATGAATGAGCTTGGTTTATTGATTTTAGTTCAAGATTTAATCTGCAGTTTTGCCCTCCCCCATGTTCTAGAAGCTTGATGAGCAAGACTTTTTTAAGTAGCTGTTATTCACTTAAGGGAAGGCAAGCCAAGTGTGCCTCACACAATCAGAGTTGTTTTAAAAGAGAACACAAGCCCACTGTTTATCCACAGGGTCGGTAAACAGTCTCCTAAAGAATGAATCATTTTCAACTCATACTGACATCTAAACCACTACTAAGTAACTTAATTTGCATCCCACTGGTAAACAGAACTTTGTATAAGCAAAGTCATTTTCAGTCTGTAAAAACTATAGTGCTGGTCAAAGGTGAGGAAATGATTGAAGACCTCTGTTTAAGTATGGGTCATGGTACAGTGCAAAGCACAGACTGTGCTGACTTCCCCATACTCAAATAGGTTTAGTGCTGATGAAAGGAACTGGCTGAACTATGTACTGAGGCCCTCTGTTTATCCACAGGTTAGGTACAAGATGGCAGCTGGGTGGGACTCAGAGGCAGGGTGGGCAAGCTAGCATCTAGGACACTTGGGAGGAGAGTACACCTTGTGTGCTGCCAGGGCTACACAGAGCAGAACACTCTACCATGGGGGGGGTACATCTGAAGCCACAGTGGTGGGGTTTACACTCTCAAGAGGTACTGCTAGGTTTTAGTGGCAGATGGTGTACAACAGAGACACAGGAGCATGCCAGCTACTGTGCAGGAAGGTACACTGAAAGTGTCCCCCTACTATGATGAAACCAGAGCTGGTGAAAGTGAGTGAGTGACTGACTACTCTGAAATCTGGAAATCTCTTTATTCATTGACCAGGAACAATGTGGGCAGATGCACTGTGTCAGGTAGATGGCACGCTTTCCCACATGAGATGGAGGTCTGGTGATTGAGCCTGGTCACTGGCATGATGGGGGTGCCTCTGCAGTGGTAACAGGTCTGGTCCTGGGATCCACTCCATAGATGGCATACCACAAGGTGAAAAATCTGGGTGTCATCCTTGACGACAGGCTGACACTTGAAGCCCAAGTGTCGTCTGTGGTCCAAAGTGTTTTTTACCAATTTTGCCCAAATTAAACCCTTTGATTCCATCAGAAGACCTGCCCTCACTGGTACACATCTTTGTAACTTCCAGGCTGGACTACTGAAGCACTTTATACTTCAGGGTCAGTGGAGGGATCCTCGCCTGACTGCAGCTGGTGCAGAATGGTGCGACCAGGTTGCTGACGGGCTTGCCCAGTTCCTGTCATATAACCTTGGTTCTGCAAGATCTGCACTAGCTGCCTGTCAAATGGAAGATCATCTTCAAGGTGGGCTTGCTCACCTACAAGGTCCTACATGGCTCAGGACCTGGTTACTTGTATGACCTCCTTACTCCAGCCATCCAGGTATGTTCCCTCCATTCCTCCACTGAGGGCCTCCTGGCAGTTCTGAGGGCCAGGCTGAAAACCTCAGGAGATTGCTCCTTGAGGTGGCCAGCCTGGTCTTCTGGAACTCGCTACCAAATCTCTGTGGGAGGCCCCATTGGTGGAGGCATTTAAAAGAGGTCTGAAGACCTACCTCTTTATGAAAGCATTTTCAGAAAGTTTTAGCTGATTTTAAATATTATTGAACTATCTATTAATATATGTATTGCATGTCTGTATGTTGCCTGTGAACCCTGCTTTTAATATCTGTAATGGTGCCCAGACCCTCGGGATTGGGCACCATATATAAATAAAATGTTACTTTCTTTCTTATGTACTTACTTACACTGTCATCTATTCAATGCTGATGAAAAGGGGGGACTGATGGCACTTGAGACTGCAATGTTCTGTTTATTTGCATGGTCAGGTACAGAGCTGCCAGCAGTAACATTACCATGGGTCTGCACACTAGCCATCTCAGAATGATGGGAGGGGGAGGGTCACTGCAGAAGCCCGGGGCAATTTTGACTAGTACATTAATGTTAAAATCAATCTTGAGGAGAAGGACTTTATGTCACAAGAATTCTGAGTACAATAAAATACAATTACTACACTGCCAGCACATTTCTTATTGCTGTGACCTTCATGGTACACATACACACACACACACACACACACACACACACACACACACACACACACACACAGCAAATTTGATTTCTGAGGAGTGTAAGGGGTACATTGGGCAACTCCTTGGGTGCACAGGAGAACCATGCCTGCGGTGTCATGGTTGTTAGGGGAAGGGATGGGGAAAGCCGGTAGAAACATGAGGTTGCATCAGGAGGCAGTAGGGACATTGCAAGTAGCAAAAGGGCAGGCTCAAGTAATAGGTATGCAGTATTAGCATCAGTGGATGAGGTAGAGGGAGGGTCTCTTGAGGATTGGGCAGGCGGGCATGAGAGTTGGGGGTACACAGGCGACAGCAGACTAGATGGGGCGGGGCTGTGGAGAAGGGAGAGGGTACAACATATAGGGGTAGAAGGGGGTAGGGGAGATGGGGTGGGGGTTGCATAGAGGGGGTAGTCTAAGGGAGCATGGGAGGGTATTTAGCGAGGAGGGGGGTCATGGAAGGAGCGTTGGGCAGTAGGGGAGGGGTGCAAGGCATAGCAGGTGGAGCAGTCCAGTGGGAAGAAGGGGAGGGGACGAGCAGGGCTGCCGGATCCAGGTGCTGATGGGCAAGGAAGGGTGGGAGCTATGGAGGAGGTGGGGTAAGCAGGAAGGTGCAGGCATATGGTGGGGAGAGAGGGCAGGGTTGCAGTGGTAGGGGACTCAGTTCTGAAGGGGATAAAATGGGGAGAGAGGAGGAAATGGCATAGTCGAATATGGATGGAATCTGTACCAGGCTTGACAGTGAGCAGGGCGGGGCAGTCTTTGCTCAGGTATGTTAAGGAGGAAGGGTGAAACCCCATGTGGTGGTGCACGTAGGCAACAATGACCTGGGGGACAGTACAATGGAGGTGGTTAGGGAGAGATTCAAGAAGCTGGAGAAGTTGTGTAGAGAGATGGGGAATTCAGTGGCCTTCTCAGAAATGCTACCGGTACCCAAGGGGAGCACAGAGAGGAAGGATAGGATAGTGGAGTTCAACTCTTGGCTGGGTGGGTGCTGTCATACTCATGGGTATGGGCTGGTGGGAGATTGAGGAGACACCTGGAACAATAGCGACCTGTACACTAAGGACAGATTGCATTTGAGTAGGACAGGGCAGGGGGTCTTGAAGTGAAAGCTGGAGGAGTACATAGTATCCAGGAGGTTTTAAACTAGTGAAGGGGAAGGTGAGTGTGCAGCAAGTATGTAAGGTTGTCAGACAGGGAGCCGAATGAGCTAACCACCACAATAGCACTGAGTGTTACAGGGGAGGACCTCAGGGGAGGGATCAGGGTGAGCATGAGGGGGAATGGGATATGGTAGGGAATGGAACGGGGTGGAAGGTGGCCTCTCGTAATGCAAGAAGCCTGCGGAACAAAACACAAGGATGTGATCATTCCCCTGTACAGGTCATTGGTCAGGCCGTACTTGGAGTACTGCGTGCAGTACTTGCCTTCCTTACCTGAAGAGGGATATCAGGCTGCTGGGGCAGCGTAGGGTGACAAAAATGATCCAGGGGATGGAAGACAAAACCTATGAGGACAGACTGAAGGATTTGAGTTTGTACACCCTGGAGGAGAGGAGGGATTGGGGGGATATGATTGAGACCTACAGATACTTGAAGGGGATCAACAAATCTGGCACAGATGGGTTATTTAGGCTGAGGAAAGGAAGGGACACAAGAGGGCATGGACTAAGGTTGGAGGGGGCAGATTTAGGAGAGAGATAGGAGACATTTTTTCACAGAGAGGGAGGTGTCAAAATGGAACACTGCCAGAGGAGGTGACATCCTGCATAACAGTGGACAGCTTTAAAAAGGCATGGACAGGACGCAGGTGGGGGTCGGGGGGGGGGTGGGGCAGTTGCAGTTTAAGGGTGCTAGCTGCACACTCAGGCAGACTAGACAGACCACAAGGCCTGTTTCTGCTGGCAGATTCATATGTTCATCAGAAATATGCAATGGATGCTATATTGCATTCACTATTATTATCACAATGACCTGAGCAGTTGTCAACATAATGATGAGAAATTGTCTCCTCCTCCTCCCCCATACAATGTATGCATATTGCCCTCTCTAGACTAGCCTTGTTGGCACAAGTCAACCCTTGTTTGTTTTTACAGTTTGCTTATCTGGAATTTCCCAGGTGAGATGCAACATCTTGTTTTCAGTGGTGTCCTGCTTCTATCCTGTTCTGCTGATGTGTAAACTGGAACAGTTGGAAATTACTTTCTTAGGAACATGGAGTGAATATTTGGCTAGTGTATATTGAACCTAAAATCTCTTGGTCTGGTTTCCAAGCTGGTGATTTAAACCAATAGACCACACTGCAGTTTCTAATGGGCCCTGGGAAGGTATATACATCACAGAATCATTTTGGCAATTACTATTTAATATTACCCTTGAGAACTGTCTCGCATGACTGATCAAAGACTAATTGGGCATGGAATATGCACTTCTGTCTCACCCACCGAAGGCAATCCCTTCCTGATACGGATAAGGCACATTGGTAGAGCAGTGTAAAGATGCCTTTACAGTGGCATCCTGTGCTGCTGGGGTTGACAGATCACTTCAGCATTTTTCCAATACCTGCAGTATAATTTTCCTTTAGTTTCCTGTAAATGACAGTTGCTCCACGTGGAACATGAATTTCATGGCTTCCTCATGTAACTAATATTAGTCTATGGGAACAATTCTTCTTTAGACTGCTCTATTTTCCTTTAAAGATTTTCCTGAAAGATCTGACAGCCCTTTGGTGTACTTGCACTATGGTTAAATGGAATGCACTTATCTCCTATTCTATTGGCCTTTTTCATGAGCACTATAACTAAATGGCCCTTTGCAGTTCCATGTCAAAGCTGTGATTGTTGTTCAGGTGAGCGTACATCACCAAAAATAAATGACGACGATGTACACTTGTGGCAACTCCAAAGGCAGCAATGGGATTGTAACATATGCGCGGGACTGGACCCCCCCCAGCACCCCCCCGAGGGGCGTAAAACTGGGAAAAAAAACTCAGTCCTGATGCAAAGCGACGCCTGCCCCAGAACCAAACCCAGCACTGTCCCAACCTCAGCCGACCACCCTCACCACCACACCACATGGAAAGCTCAGCAGCTGATCACCACACTACCTCCCACATACCCTCACTCCCCTTCCCCTCTCGCATGGTGTGGTCCCCCCTGCACATGTAGTTCCCATCACCCTCCCTTGCCCATCATGGTATCCTGTCGCTATATTGCTAGGTAGCCCAGAACACAGGTGCCATGACTGAGTTGCCGTTCTTGCAGTCACTCAATCACGGTCACTGTGTTCATGGGATACTCCCTTTAGCATTCAGTCTAGCATAGAAAAGGAAGTGAGCAATAAGAAATGCTACAGCAACATGGTAAAGCAAAACATAAACTCAATAATATTTTAAAATAGCAGTAAGGCATTTGGGGAATGGGTAGGGGATGGAAAAGATTTATTTTATTTTTATTTTTTTTGTTGACCGGGTAAGTGCACTATAACTCCATCCCCTAGGATATGCTGTCTATCAAAATACATTTCATTGAAGGATCAGCTGTAACAAATTAAATCCGGAATGTTCTGTACATCCATAGTATCTAACACTGACTCAGGGCACCTCTAAATTGTCCCAGAAGCAAGACACCTGATTAACAGTGAGTCAGTGTCAGCCATGTCAGTTTGCAAACAAAACTGTCACAACAAACTGCCTTTCTTCAGGGCCAAAACACTAGAGATCCACGTCAATTGCTGTTGTTCACCAACATCACAAGTTTTAATCTGTAGATATTCTTCCTAAATGGATTCCTGGGGTGACCCTTCCTTGAATAAGTCACTGGATGTTACCCACCTGTCTTTGTGAAATGAGAAGGAACAATCTACCTGAGCTTGATTTGCAGTCTTGCATGGCATCTCATCACAGTCCTTTTTTATAGTTTCTAAGTTTGGCATTTTCTTGTTCAAGGAGCAGATCCAACAGCCTCACTGTGAAATACAGGCTGACAGTGCAAAGGAACTGCACTGAGTCTTTAAAAAGCTTTTATTGTACAGAAGAAGAGTGTGCAGCTGAAAGGACCACTAATATTTAATATCACTCAAGATCAGTTTTTGTTTCCGTGCATCGCAGTATCATTTGCTGTTTAATTGCTCCTCACTTGCCCATGCTGATTGTATGTTACCCTTGGGTTGAAACAGTCTCACTGCTTTAATTGCTACAGTGATAAATTATGGAGCTTATGCTAAGTAGATTAGGGAGCTTCATTAATTCTCATTGAATTTTTTGAACGAGTTCATGTTCTGTAAAACAAATACCGTGGTATAAAGATTCATTATGGACTGTGACAAAGTGTAGTGGAATCACTGCAAGATTCTTAAAGGGAGTGCCAGGCTGATATGAACCACAGTACAATAGTGGTGGGGGAGTGTACTATACCAAAAAGTGGGGTGCCAGGCTTGCATAGAACACCTTAACCAAGGCCACTGGGAAACAATCTTCTTGAATATACTTTTGTCAACCTAACTCACCTTTTTTATCAAGAATAATCCACATATTTTGATAATCAATTATTAGCAGAAATGCATGTGCTACTAATGATTTTTAAAACAAGACAGGGTAAGGAAAGATAGTTTTTGGAGTGTTGTGAGAGGAGGAAGGAAGATGAAGAAACTATATAGTGCAACCCATACAGTAGAATGACAAAATATTGTATTTTATCACGCCTTTTTTTCTAGAAATATATATTTTTGCTGACTGGATTTTCAAAGTGTACAGTGTACTAAAAGGTCTAAAAGCATTTTACATACTGTCACTGGAAAATTTCTGTCAGCCTTATTTTAACACTTGAATGTAAGGGGGGGGCAGAATGCATTGACTGACCCCTCAGCTACAACAGTGAGGGGTCTACTTACCCCACCCCAAACTTCCTGGCTGTGCTGTCTATGAAGTCCAATGGCAGTAATATTGTGCCTTAGTGATGCGAAGGTCACTTGCTGCTGTACACCCTTGACTGCTTCGCCAGGACTTGGTTGTTTGGTACAATGCTGTGAGTTCCAATACCAATCTGATAGACCCATGCAGCTGCAAAGTGTACTCTCACCTGCCCTTATGTCCCAATTTTTTATTGGCAAAAAGTAACCCAGCCAGCAGGTCCAAAGACAGTTGCCTCGTAAAGCATCTGTGGACAGCTGGGGCATTGACAGCTTATCATATTTCTGTAGTTTAGAATAGCTTTATGGAGGGCTATGCCTTATGGTCTCCTAAGAATTTGCTGTTGCTTCTGTGTTAGTTTCAAACAGAAATTACGCCGCACCAAGGAATGGTTGTGCCAGGCCAGTAAAAGTAATTCAGAGCAGTTCAAACCAAAGTTCAGAAAGACCGGCACCATACCCAAAGGACACAATATGTGTTTCTTCCTGCTGCTATAATGACATACAGTTTATCAAACCTTGGTCTGCATAGATCCAAACTGAAGAAAGTTCACTCACCACCGTGGAAACAGTGTAAAATAAAGAATAATATATGGGGTGGTACGTGTAACGAGATTTTACACACACCCAAGTTGTGGGATGCTACATAAACCCGGTGAAGCCGGTTCTCACTTTATCCTACAATGATGGTGTGTGTAACCTAGTTTACACACAAAACCTCATATTTTATTTTTTATAATTGCTGGTGTGCACTCTTTCACCTCAGCAATGATAAAAAATAAAATAAGACTGGTGTTCAGGAAGCCGCGGAGTAGTCTGGATTATGTGTGGTCTGCAGTCTTCGTAGTTACAGTACTGCACTTCTTGGGGGAAAAGGACGTGGATATTTTCTTTAAAATGTACAGAAACATTGATTTTTTTATTTTAAAAAGATAAACTTACCGGTGAGTGGCAGTTGCAGTGTCTTTCCCCAGCTTCACAAGGCAGGGACAGTTTGTGCCATGCACTCGACTGCGATCGCATGCTGACAGGAAACACGGCGTTAGTTTTTCTTTTATTTTTGTTTTGTTTCCTTGGGTCAGTCAAGAAAGAGTTCATTTAAAAAAATAAACAAAAAAAGTAAATTACCACTGAATAACAGGGACCCGAATGTGTGCTTTGGGATTGCTGCACAGAATGTGAAGATCAGAGACTGGGGACTGCACATGGCTGCTCCGAGAGAAACCCAGTGCATGTTTACCATTATAACCAGCCCAGTTGGTTATAATGGCAAATTGTAACTAGGTTTCCCTATGGGAAAAAGTGCTACCCAGTAATTATACAACCTTTAATCATGGACATCCAAGGAAAAAAAACAGATAATAAATCCATGTAGTAAAACAAGCAACTCCCAACAGATGTTCCACCCGCCAAATGTCTGTACGTATCAATGTCAATGTCTGACAAACTTCAGTGGAGTGAAACATGTCTGGTGTGTGCAGACGTTGATACGTAAAGACATTTGGTGGGTGGAGCATCTGTTGGGAGCTGCTTGTTTTACTACTTGGATTTATTTTCTGTTTTTTACCTTGGATGTCCATGATTAAAGGTTGTTTTACACTGTTTCCACGGTGATGAATGAACCTTCTTCAGTTTAGATCTATGCAGACCAAGGTTTGATAAACTGTATGTCATTATAGCAGCAGGAAGAAACACATATTGTGTTCTTTGGGTATGGTGCTGGTCTTTTTGAACTTTGGTTTGAAATGCTTCTGTGTTACACTGAAACATCAACATTTCTCCAACATCAAAACTGATATTTTACCTATGGTACAGCACAGCCTTTTGCAGAGAGAGGGGACTGGATTTTCAAAAGTCTGGATGCAGTACCTGCATCAGGATTTCTGCAGCAGCTGTACCACTATAAAAGTGTTGCATGTTTTCGCCTGATTTTCAAACATCCTGTCACATTAACAACACTTTGCTTACTTTGCGGGACAAAAATGATACATGCATCAGAATTTTGACATACATCTTGCGGTACTTGCATCCAGAGATTAGACCACCTTTTTTGTGTTCTAATAGCTTAGGCCCAATAACTCAATTGTGTCACAATCATGACACAGGTCTGTAAAATTCCTGCCCTGGATCTGTATGTCTGGGTTCATCAACACCGGATTATCTTTACTATGGCATGGCATGACAGTGGGGCTCTAAAGGGAACAGAGACCTGCCTGCATAAACTCTCCTCTCTCTTACGCTCTAGGAAGCTGGGATCAAACCACGAAGAGGCATAGCTGTGTTATCTCTGCTACAAAACTACAAGGCATCTGGTATTCTACTGGGTATAACCATGCATCAGTTATCTGTTATGGAACACAGTAAACCCCCAGAACTCACACGTCATGCACTATCCATGATCCACAGTGCAGAGCACTGGTGAGGGGGGCACCGGTTATGTGCACAGGGTCCTTGCTAATCTCCATATGTGCCCCTCCCACTGGCCACAATGAAAGTGCCCACCATGCTGTCCATCCATCCTGTTACCCTCACCCTCCAATCATATTTGTGAGGGCAAGTGGTATGGTGGAATACATGCTCAGACCAGTAGATTCCCTTAAGGGATATGTTGGTTCTGGGAGGACTGACCATATCCCACAGTTCACCCACTCCCCATGCAACAGGAGGTCCAGTCCACTGGCAAGTAGGCCATCTGATTGGATGGCCACCATGAAGAACTGGGCCACCTATGTTATGCCCCCTGGCACACCATGCTTCAATGCAGGTGAGGGATGATGCCAAGTGTATGTGGCCTGGGAATGTGCATAGCACCTGTTGTGAGCTGCACTGCAGGAGCAGCACTTCATGGCCCATGTAAGCACCTTTGGCACATACCTGGGCCACCTTTGTGAACTAAGCCCATTGAGAACAAATTTCCTGACTATGAAGGAATCCATAACAAAATATCTCAATGCTTTATTCACCAGAAAATACAAGTTCCACCCTGTTTTTATGACCTCATATTTTAAACAGAGTTACTTCCTGGCTAAAGTGAGTAAAGATGAAGAAAGAATAACTCTGAAATTAAAGCATTCTCACAGTACACTGACCACAGATCGGGAAATTGATCCTGTGGATTGATGCCTCATGAATTGGATAGGGAGTTCCCTTGTTTTATACTGCCTAGCACCTCTGAGTATAAGAAGAGGACATTGATAGCTGGGGGTTTAGTTCATTTTTAATTTTTGGGAGAAGTTCAAATCTTTTGCTGGAAGTCAGAAACTTCTGATGATTCCCAAAGCTTCTAATCATTCCAGTGATTTGGAAATAAAAAAATGCTACTCGGGTCACAAGTTTTGGAAGTCAAAATTAAGTGATCAAATTTTGGACATTACTGTAAAATAATTATTGATAAATATACCCTCTCTCAGAAAAATAAGCTGTTTCTTACCTTTATGCTTTGGGACACAGAGTGGCTGAGTGTTTAGAGCACTGGTTCAGAGATCAGACAATCACAGGTTCAAACTACACTACAGCCAAATACTCACTTTGTGGCCTTTTTTTTTTCAGTCAGTATTTTCTCCCATTCTGGATCTGCCCGACAGCACCCCACAGTCCCAATACCGATCTTCTTAGGGACTTACCTGTTATCCATCACTTGCACAAAACCTATTGGGTGGGTATCAAGCCATGTCAGTCATGCAATGCCCTGCAAGGGTGCTGTCTAGGAGCAATCTGACATCTTTTTCCACCAGTTTTGTCCCCTGGCTGGAGCATTGCGTGCGGCAGCATGTCATGCTCCAGTCCACCCCTTGCATTCTGTATACACTCCTGCTGCACTGCCACCTGGGCTTCCACCAGGTAGCAGTCCCTGCAGTGAGAATTGGTGTCCCCACTCCCCAAGAAAGTACAGCTGCCATCGGGAGCTTGATCCTCCTTCACCCTGCTGGCCCACCAAGTGACCCTCATCCATTCCCGGTCCTGGGTTACCAGCATGGGGGGGCAGAACTGCAACCACTCTTCCACTGGGCTAGCCCACTTTGTGACCTTGAGAAATCCCTTAACACCTCCACGATCCTGCCCACCCAGCTGCCAAAATGGGTAACAGCAGGACCCTGGTTAGCCCAGTAGCATGACAGAAGTGCTACTGCCTGCTGCACCACTGACAAAGGTTTGGAAGTGCTCTGGTCACATGGGGACCAACCAAGGGAGAGAGGATACAGCATCCCATGGACTGCTCTCCTCTCTCAGGGAGGGGAACTGTTTGCTCCAGTGCTTTCTGCACACAATGTTTCGTGTCCCAGTCCACAACTTAGGGGTGAAAAAGTAGTAGTAACAAACCTATAACTAGGCAGGATGAAGCACGTGTCTCCTTCAGGTCCCAAATCACGAAGTGAGATCACACTCTGGAATCTGGACTGTGTTCCTGAGGGGCCTGACCAGCCCCTACGGTTCCGCTATGGTGGTAATGTGTGGGGGACCCAGTGGAGGGAATAAGTCCCAGAGAAGGTGATTGATGGGATTGGGGGTACCAGAGCAGATGGGGGCCAGCTGGTGCACTGAGGACATAAACAGAGGATGATGAAAAAATCTGGACCCTACTGAAACCTAGATGTTACATTCTCACAACTGGGCTGTCCTGTGTCAACAAATAGTAAACAAAAACAAGAAGTGGAATGGGCCTAGAACATGCAGCCAAAAGAATTGCTTCCATCGTATTATTCAATAGTTTATGTTTTTGTAACACTATGTATCATGCACAACTTTATTTACAGTATGCAATGGTATCTGTTTGCAGTTGTTATAAATGAACAAAAACAGGTAGGAGAACTGGTATTTGCCAGCACTTGTTTGAAGCTTTTAGAGCCACAGGTAGCTGCTATGAGTACAGCTCTGTAAGACATGCTAGTTGCTTTGTAATAATTCTGACTATAATAGCAGGTGCTTATCAGTAACTATACACTCACTGTCAGCTGCCTATCTATTACTCGCTGTAGTGATGAGATACTGCCGTGAATAATACAGTTTATGGCAGCATGGAATTTTAAGGTCCTTATTAAAAGGCACAAATCCACTAGAAACTCCTTGGATTCCTTCCAGTTGCAATTTCCCAGGAGAATTTCATCTGAGATGCAACAGCTCATTTTCTGTCCTGCTTCTACCCAATTGTGTAGCTGGGAAACATAATACATTACACATGCTGGTTCACTGACTTGTGTGATTTCACAGAATAAATGATTTGTATGGTGGGGTTTGAATCTGGGTATCCTGGTTTCCAAACCCGAGCCTATAGTCACATTGTCCTACAAACTATATATTCAGTCAAATCATTAACTTTTAACTTTCTTTCTAGGCAACAAGCAGTAGCTTCCACCTCCTATCATCATACCTACTCTTTAGTGCAGAAATTTTTTTTCTATTAATTGTTTATCCCCTTTTTCTCTCTCAGCAACCTGCCTTCTGAAGGTAACCCGCAGCCCCATCTCTCACAATCCTGGGCCTCACCCTAACTGTTTGCTTACCTCAGTGGGTGAGTGGGTACCTCGCACATTGCAGCGGAGCCTGCAGGGTCACGGGCCATAATCCTGGCACTCAGGGGGATTTTGTTCTTTGTCTACACCCTTGCCTCCAAGGTCAGGAATGCATGCTATGGTGTGGGCATACAGCGGGAAGACACCATACATACTCAAGCCTGCAGCCCTCTAGGAAGTGTCTGCTGATACTATGCCACCCGACCCCTGTTGGGTGGCAGGAAAGCAGTGGCTTGCTGTGTCCCCCTCCTTGAAGGGGGAGAGCTTTCTGTGGACACTCAATCCTCCTTCCTTCGGCCAACCCCCAATGATCCTGATCAGTTCCTAAACCAGAATTGCTGGTGTGGTGGGTCATGTGGCACTTGGTGCCTCAGTCCCCCACACCACCGGGCTGGCATCCTGTCTTCAGATTATAATGATTAATGTTAGGTTTATTGTGTGTGAGTAACTTGTGAGTTCTAGGTAGGAACGTAACTAGCAGAATGTAGTGCCTGCTGAGGAGATTTGTTAAACAGCTTACCCCCCCCCCCAAAAGGGTTTTCATGCCAACAATACTTTGCTCTTGTTTTTTAGGCAACAAGTGGTAGCGACACTTATTGTTATGCATACTCTTCTGTGTAGTTCTTAAAAATTATAGTTTCATTAAATGTGTGTGAATCAACTATGCTAAGGACTAAGTAGTGAGGTAGCAATCAGAATGTAGTACCATCTTTCTTTAGTCCATTTACACAGACACAGACACACACACACACACACACACACACACACACACACACACACACACACACACATATCCACACTTGCATACCCAAGATGCTTTGTGCTGGGTTTGAGGCTTTTAAATGCATGTATGTTTACAGAAAGTATTTGCTTTCTTCTTCTTCCCTTTTTTTGCAGTCCACAGTGCATATTGTTACTCTTCTTTCTGATCAACATTTAAATGACTTTACTTTTTTATTTTGGCTCGAGCGCCAGCCAACATATTGCATTAGTAGCAGATTTCAAAGCGTGGTCACTGTGGGTGAATGCAGGGCACGCATCAGTAGGTGCGTCCCTCATTCCCCAATAAGCCAACATAGAGGCACCACACCAGCAATACATAACGTGGTGAGCACATCTAAGGAAAGGTCCACTGCAATGAGAGCAAAGCTCATCATACACAGCAGCACCTCCTGACGTGCCTTCCCTGGTGAAACACTAGAGTAAACATGGCAGCACACTGCCTGCCACAATGCCGACTTCAGGGGTACCCAATCCCCTCTGTTGGCATGCACTGACCGAGTTTATGTATCAATGGGGGAGCCCACTCCCCATCAGAATAATGCACCCCCCCATTTGTCATGTGCCGACGGGGTGCCCAATCCCTCTCAGCTCTTGGCCCCACCTTTGGTATATGCCTACAGGGGTGCCCAATCTCCAGTTAGCTAGCCCCCCCCAAATACCCAGGTGGCAGGCTGGGAGCCCACTCCAGTGTGCCAAATGCCCCAGTAATAAAAAATTCCATCCTGCAAATTTTTTTTCAACCTGTAGAAGAAGAAAATGGTCCCTTGCGGTCTGCCCAGCTCCCTGCCCAAACCCGCACCCACCCTCTGCGCACCCTGCCTCCTCATACCCCCTTCCCCCATACGTAACTCTGGAGTCTGGCACAATGATCTTTGGTGGACCTGGAGCATGTCTGCACTCTTCAAAGCTGACCGCGAACTGAAGAAATGATGGTAAGCTGTATAATGGCATAAACAGTTTTTTTCAACTTTGGTGCTTATCTCTGGCATTTTTTGGAATTTTTGCACCAAATTTTCAACATGCAGTTATTGGAGCCCCTTCTAATGAATTCAGTCACTGTCATGGTGCTATTCAGTCCAGAAAGGTGATTTTGAGGTTACTGCATGGAATCACCTTAGGTACTGAGTAACGAAATGACAGTGCTACTGTTCATGGGGGGGATCTCAAAAAGCCTATGTTGCAAATTTGGTGAAAACAACCCAAAAGATAGCTGTTTTACAAACGTGCATTGCGCTGTTTCCATGCATGCTTGTAACTTTGTGAATTTGTAATATTTTCACTCCAGATTTTCAAAATTGCCATTTTTACATACCTCCTTATGAACAGTACAACTGTCATTTTACATATCCTGTCCGAAATGTTTTTTCGCATGTCCGGCGCAGAATGGCGCGGTTACTGTACGAAATCAGTTTTTGGGACAGTTTGAGAAAATGATGGTGACACTGTTCATGAGCAGAGGTCCTAAAATGCCTATGTTGAAAATTTGGTGACAAAAGTCTATAAAGTGACTGTGTTACAAGTGTGCAGTGCACAGTTTCCACGCACCCTTGTAGCTTCGCAAATTTGCAATGTTCTCATGCCAGATTTTCAACACTGGCATTTTTTCCCACCTCCTCATGAGCAGTACAGCTGCCATTTGTCACAGCCTGCCCAAAATCTGTTTCTGCACCTGTGGCGCACAACGGCGTGGTCGCTGTGGGAAATCAACTTTTGGGACAGATTAACAAAATCACAGTGCCACTGTTCATGAGAGGAGGTCCCAAAATGCCTATGCTGAAAATGTGGCTAAATAAATCCCAAAAATAACTGGGTTACGGATGTGTTTTGCACAGTTTCTATGCTTGTTCATGACTTCACCAATTTTTCATATTTCCACTCCAGATTTTCAACGTTGCCATTTTTTACGCCTCCTCATGAACAATACAGTTGTCATTTTCCACATCCTGTCCAAAATGTGTTTTTGTCCCTGTGTCACTAAATGGCATAGCTGCTGTGCAAAGCCACCTTTCAGCTAACAAACTGATTGTGCCGCTCTTCATAAGGTGGGGTCACAAAAAGTCTATTTTGAAAATTTGGAGTGAAAATACCAACAAATGCCTACAATGTTAAGGTTTCCAACTGTAAAACCCCACCCTGTAGAGACTGCCAGGTGTCAGGGGTGTAACTTGGGATCATTGGCTGTAATGCTCATGCCATTCCACTCCCACCCCCGCCCTGCAGCCAGTGACAGGCATCGAGGTGTGCCTTGGAGTGTCTGGCCCTAAAGTTCACCCCATTCTCCTATACTGCACCCATATCAGCATATTTCCTTATGGAATGGGGTAAGCATAAGGCCCAAAGACCCTAAAGTACACCACAACACTTGTCAGTGTCTACAGGGTAGGGTGAGGTAAAATGGCTTGAGCGTTATAGCTGATGCCCCAAAGACACACCCCAACGCATGTCAGTCTCTGCAGGGTGGGGTTGGGTTGTCATCAGTTCCACAGTTCACTGCCATTCCTTTTATGCATCTCTAACTCCTACACTACCAATACCAATGCCAGCGAGACAACAGTCAGCATTGACAAATGCTTGTTTATTCTTACCACTCACTGCAACATTAGAAAGACTAGAAAAACACATAAGCAACTGCAGCTAGCCATCTTTCTGGCATGGTATTTAAGGTATTTATTTATTTGTTTTTGTTAACCGGCTAGTGCACTCTAGACAGCCAAGTGCCTGTTTTCAGGTGCGACTTGGGAGGGTTAGAAAGGTAGTGGCATACAGGAGTCAGTTACATACAGTTGAGCAATCAACAGGATTAACAGAAAATGAATAGGTGGCCAACAGTAAAGTACAAATTTAGCAAACAAGAAAACAACAGACAATACCTGAAAGAAAGAGGAAGGAAGGCATCATTAGAATTGAAGTTGGGAGACACAGGTGCATACAATTATGGAGTAAAGCTAAGTGGATTCAGGTAAAACAAGACAAATTTAGTTACAATTTATGAGGTAAATTAGTGCTAGCAGAAGTAAGTGCATATGAGGGGAAAATGGGGGGTGGGGGAGGGATTGGGTGGAATGGGTGGGGGGGGAGGGACTGGGTGGAAGGGGTGAGGCCAATTAGGGAGGGAGGAGTGAGGGGAGAGGATGGAGGAGGGTGTAAAGTCAGAACTGTGTTACTAGTTCGGAGGGGTAAGGTGCAGTGGGGCCGTGGGAGCTCATGGTACATGAGTAGGATGGATAATACTAGGAGGTACAGGGGCAGGTGAAGGAGGGTTTCAGGTAGTGCTAGAGTGAGGTTTTCAAGTGGGGATGTGAGCGGGTGGACCGGGTAAGGATTGGGAACTAGTTCCAGATTTGGGGGGCCAAGGAGGAGAAGGCCCGGTCCCCCATGAGGGAGCGAGTTCTAGGGACAAGCCGATCGAGGGCCTCTCTTGACCTTAGCTGATAGAAGGGGGGGCCAGGGTTAAGGGGAGGAGTGAGGGCGGAGGGAGTGGCCGATCTTATAATGTTGTCAATGAAATTACCGAGCACGAAGGTGCGATGCTTTTCTGGAGGGAGCCACTCCAGTCGGAAGTAGAGGTCGCAATGGTGAGTAAGGGCGGAGAGGAAGGCGGGTGGCAGTGCTGTTATTAGTAGTGTGTCCCATTTTGGAGGCTGGATGGCGGTACGGGGCAAAGGCAACCAGCCCGTGAGCAGAGAGTAGAGGAGGACCCTGAGCTGTGCCCCAAACAAGCTGCAGGGGTTAGGCAGTTTTTAGCTTTGTAGGCAAGGCCGAGCTTATAATTTGTAGCCCTGCAGACGTTACGAATATGCAGGGTGAGATTGAGCTGCGGGTCCAGATTGACACCCAGGTACTTGGCTGAGGCCGCTGTCTATAGGGGACAGCCATCGATATCAAGAATTTGGAGGGGGAAAAGGCAGGACTTTATCTTGTGCCATGAGCCAAACAGCATAGCTTGGGTTTTTTTGAGGCTGATGGTTAGCCTGTGATCCACATGATGGCACAGGTCAATATGACCAGGTCATCCACATACAGAGTGGTACGCCCATGGATAGTGGAGGACAGAAGACCATTGATAAAGAGGAAGAAGAGGGTGGGACCAAGGACGGAGCCCTGGGGGACCCCACAGTGGACAGGAGAGGGGGAGGAATGGGTATGACTGAAGTTGGTGTACTGCCATCTGCCAGAGAGGTAGTTGAGGAACCACGCGTGGGCAGTGGGGGAGAAACCAAGGGATCAGAGGGTGGAGCAGAGGAGGGAGTGGTCAACCTTGTCGAACGCTTTGGAGAGATCCACAAAGATGGCACCAGTGAGGTTCCTCTGGTCAGCAGCAGTTCTGATAGTCAAGGTGACAACAGCAAGGGCAGTGGATGTGCTGTGCCCTTTTCTGAATCCATGTTGAGCCAGTGAGAGGAGGTTATGGTCCTGAATGTAGAGGGATAGCTGGGAGACCATGATTTTCTCAAGGATCTTGGAGGCAGCAGACAATATCGCAATAGGACAATAGTTCTGGGGGTCCTTGGGGTTGCCTTGTTTTAGGACTGGGACCACCTTTGCCACCTTCCAGATATCTGGGATTAGCCCAGAGCTGAGGGAGGAATTGAAAATGTGCGTGAGAGGCATAGCAAGAAGATGGGCCCCTAGCCTGAGCAGTTTAGGCTCGAGGCAGTCATGACCTGCCCCACTGTTGGGGGATAGGCTGGTGAGGAGCTTCTGGGTCTCACAAGCAGTCACTTGTTGTAGGAAGAGTGGAGGACAGGAGTTAGAAACAGGAGGTGGGGGGTCGGGGGGCTTTCAGGCAGAGCACAGGGGAGGAGGGGCCGGAGGTTCGGAGAACAGGGAGTTAAAGGTATTAGAGATGGTGAGGGGGTTGTTACAGCTGATCCCGCCAATAGGTAGGTCTGTGACTTGCACTCTGGCAGACCCACCAACAGTGCTTTTGATATTTTGCCAGAAATTCCTCGGGTTAGCGGCTGAGGAGAGCGGGGCGGATTGGCAGTATTCACTTTTAGCAAAGCGAATGGCTTTTTTGCATATGTTTCTGGTGGTCCTGTAGGCAAGGAGATCAGTAATGCTTTGGAAGGCCTTGTAGGTCACCCAGCTTTTGTCCCTAGATTTCATAAGGGAGAAAAGGCCACTGTGAAGCCATTTGGTGACGGTGCCTTTTACTCGCCTCCTGGTGGGGGGGGGTGTTTTTTTCTGCAAGGGGATGAACTTGGTAAGAAATTCCTCTAGAGCTTGTGCTGGGTCATCTAGTGTGGTGACCCCTGATCAGTCAACAAGTGAGAGGTCTGAGAGGAAGTGATGGGTATTTAGCTTAAAGTAGTCCCTCATTGTGATCACTTTGCAGGGGGGTTTTAGATCGTGAAGTGCCACACATGCAGTAGGTGGGCGAGTGGTCAGAGATGATATCCGGGAGGACGCCTGAGGATGTGATCCTGTCAAGTCTGTTAGTCAGGATCCAGTATTTAAGGTAATGTTATTATTTGTGGGTTGGGGTAGTTTGTAGTGTTTTGTAAGAAGTGGATGAAGTAAAAGGCATATTGCAGGTCTATATTGTCCAACAAGATGAATGTTCTTATATTTTTTGGGAATTTCTGGCCTCTAATTGGCTGAGAACTGTGGCAGAAGCTAAATTTATGTGCCTCTGGACACTCGATCCTATCCCTCCCCTGTGGCCTGTGATCGTTCCTGAACACAGGTCACTAGTGTGGCACGAGGTGTGGCATCCAGTACCTCAACCCTCAGCATCACTGGGCCGGTTATTGGAAACAAAGTTTTTAAAGATCAATTGCAGTGTCTTTAAAATGCTTTTACTGTGTTTTATTTGCTCACCACGAGAACAACCACACTATATATTGCAAGTAATGTGAAGGAACAGTAATTTCTCATGGTCAGATGCTGTTTTACTGCCTATCTTTTTTGAAGGTTTCACAAAAAAATCCCTCACCCTCAGATATTTTCAGACCTGCTAGCAGAATTTTGGTTGAGTGCTGATTCCATTCAAGCAACAATGATATCACTTTCCACAAGGTCCTTCAGCTCAGTACATCATATTATGAAATTTAAAAATCAGTCTTTGCTTCATATTTTCTGGTGGTGGCCTGCATTAATCAGATCATTCCAGTAAAACACCATGAGTAAATATCTGTCAATTTCTCTAAGCTGATCAGCACTTGCTGCACAGTTTCACCCCTCTCCCCCCAAAAAACATCAACAACATGACAGACTCAGTCTTTTTTTTTACAATCTATTTATTCGTGCCAGTAGACATGGGCATCTCTTGGAAGTGCCCACTCAACTGTTGCCTCGATTCCCCTGCCTGAGTCCTTCCTCCTCCAGGACCCTCTCCTAAGGACCTTCCAGCTCTCCAGATCACCCCCCCCAGTGGAGGGCCCGCCCACCTACCTGGCGGCCTTTCTGTCATTAGGGAGTCCGTCCTGGTCGAGGGCCTTGGGGGACCATTGGAGGGATGGTCCAGCATTGGGAATGTGGGCTGGGTCTCTGGAGCTTTTGTCACCTCCCTGGTACACTAGGATATTTTGCGTTACGGTTTCCCCTCGGGAGTGCAGTTGTGCAATGAAGTCCTAGCACCGATGCCACTCCACCACTATTCACTGCATCGCATGTTCCTTGCACTGCCCTCAGTCTCCATCAGGGGCCACTAAGGAGAGGTGCTTGGTCTGGAATCCCCTCCCAGGAAGGGAGAGCAGTCTTCCAGATGCTCAAACCCTTCCCTCCTCTGCTGACCCCCAGCAGCTTGAATCTGTTCCTGAACCTGGGTCACCAGCATGGTGTGATGTGTGGTGTCCAGCGCCTCAACTCTCAGTGCCACCGGGCCAGCATGACAGGCTCAGTCTTAACATGAAGGTTTTTTATTCCTTTGTCATATTCCTGTCTGACTGAAGCCCCAACAGCTTCCTCCTTATTTTTAAGTATTGTCCCCTAAAAAATACTGATTAATCTGTGAAAGTAACTTAATATTTATCTGTAATACTATATCAAAAAAAATTCAATAGGCAAAGATCCTGAGATAGTTGAAGGTAAACATGAGTTGTTGCCATTTTGCAATCTGTTCTGCATCAGTGTGCGTGCATGCATATGTGTGTGTGTGTCTGTGTGTACTTAGCTGCCAGGTTCTTGAGGAAAATGATGTCATTGTTACCTGACTGGAATGAGCACTCACCCAAGATTCCACCAGCTGGTCTAAAAATGTCTGAGGGATTTTCTGTGAAACCATCAAATAGGAGAGCATTAAAATAGTATCTGTACATGACAAATGGCAATTTCTTCATTTCCTATGTAATAAATAAAGCCTGATTGTCCTTATGTTAGGGAAAAGGGGTTAAGTTAATAATATAAGAGAATAAAGTATGGGGCTGGGTGTGTAATGAGAATTTACACACACCTGAGGAGTTTAATGCTACATAAATCCCGAGAGTGAAGCTTGAGGGATTTATGCACAGCATCAAACCCCGAGGTTGTGCATAAATTTGAGTTTTCACACACCTAGACCCATATTTTATTTTACATAATTGTTGGGTTTCTCTTTTTCACATCAACAGTTATATAAAATAAAAAAGGCTGCTGTACCGCCGCAGTCTGATCACATCATGGCGCGCAGTCAGCTTTCACTTTTATTTAAACATTTTTTCCTGACTATTGTGAGGGTGGTCGAGCCAGTAAAAATGAGGTACATCGAAGTTTATTTGAAATGTTACTTACTGATGAGTGTCCATGGCAGTTTCTTTCCATGTTGGGTCTGCAGTTGGGAAGGAGACAGTGATCGAGAATTGAGGAGTTTGAGGAGACGCATGCGCAGAGTGGGGGAAACTGTGTGCATGCTTGCCATTGTAAATGCTTCTTTATAATGGCAAATTACATCATGGTTTCCTTATGGGAAAAAGAGAAAGCCATTAATTATATGTTTGTAATATATCTGCAGTTGATCTTTAAGCACTGTTTTGAAACAGAGACCTCTGTTAGTCAATCTTGGTATTGCAGACATCTATACTACTGACATACAGTTGGAGACTACATTTCTCAGTAAAGAAATATTGTCAGCTAGATACTATATGCACAATGCCTTGTTTTGTAAATAAACATATGAGAGCTTTTATTGTTGAAGCCACTACAGAAATATGAGACTGCGCCTCACAGTAAGGGGAATTTGAAAGCAACTTCTTATTGTATCCACAATGCCTTGCTATGTACATATACATATTAGGTACCGTCACCACCACCAAAATAAGGGACTGCACCTCTGAGTAACTAACATTTGCACCACCATTACAATTTACCCAGAATGGCGTGGTGCTGTATGTAAAACATTGACAGTTCCTTGCATGACATCATTCTGAGGGTGTGGCCACACACAGAAAATTGGAGGACACAGTGCTGAGAAAACATAGATAAAAATTACTATGATAGATTTTTTTTACAAAACAAATTGCAGCTTCAACATCTGAGGCATGGGTGGCAATGGCATATTATGTAAAAAAGGCATCTGTGAAACCTCACAAAATCACTTTAAGTAAGTAGTTCTTTGGGGAGGAAAAGGAAATTCGGCATCTGACCATCCATTTATAGAGATTTAATGCATGGTCAGGTGATGTCTCATCCAATCAAATTTCTAGACATTTTCTTTACATTTTATAAGCAACTATATTTGTCCTCCCTTATGGGATTTGGCTTCATCTGACCATGGAATTTAATTAAATTCAGTCTGTATAGTTAGTGATTAGTTTACCACCATGTTTTGCCCTTTCTTGAAGCTAAGTGAAAAACAGTTGTGCAGTTCAATGCTATCACAAATTTATGCAGTGCACTCGGCCAGCTAAGATGAATGCAGGGGGAGTAGAATACTGCAGCTTGTCTCTCCGCTGAGGTACTGTGTATCTTATTCTTGATTTTTAGTAGGGGAAATATTTAGATTATGTGCTAGTGAGCCTTACCTCTCCCCTGTGATTTGCAGACCCAATATGCTGCTATGGCTTTTGAGTCCATCTGTGTTTACAGAAACAACACAAACTGGAGAATATCTGCCTTCTCTTTTTTTGCAGTTGCTAGGTGGCAAGCTATGCTTACGTTGCCTCATGTCATGCTTAAAGATTACTTTAACATTTAGTGTGTATGACTCACATGTTGTGATGTTGTGTAGTGATATGGCAATCAGAATGTAGCACCAAAGTTTTCTTTGTCAGTTTACTCCCCATATCCCAGCCACCCACACATGAATCAGCATTTTATGATGTTTTTGTGCTGGTTTTGATTGCATGTGTGTTTATAGAAACCACACATATTGGAATGTATCTGCCTTCTTGTATCACTTATGAATCTTACATGCTGTTCTTCTTCTTTCTGATCAGTATTTAAAATATTCTACCTTATTCTACTCACTACAACAATAAAAATACTTTAATAAAACATAAGATACTGTAGCTGCTTGTTTTTAGTTAAAGTGGACTTTGAAATTCTGTTTAATGGCTGTAGTGTGAGGTTGGTTTTGTCAATGCTAGATTTCACCACTGTCTTGAAACTAACGAAATAAAAAAAATGCTTTGCATCTCATTGTTGCAGATGTTAGTGGGAAAAAAGTTTAGACATTTTGTTACTTAACTTATTTCCCCATGCTTGCAGATTTGCAAGCCCCATTAAGCTTTGAGATTTTTAATTGAATCTGTGTTTACATAAACCACACAAATTTGAGATGAACTGCCTTCATATATTGTTTATGCATTGTACATGCTGAAATGGTTGCAAACTGGCTCGGATTCTCATGTATGTCATGCTGACTGTAATGGATCTATTACAGTTAGATATGCAGGGTTTACACCAAAAGTCTATATTATAAAATGCATTCTCGATTCTCTGGTGCTGGTGGTGATTACATGAGCTGATTGCTCATGTTTATGTTTGACACACTTGCACGCCAAACATTTTGTGATGAATGAAATGGGATGTTGGTGGTGTGTCACTGCAGAGACCATTGCAGTGCACAGCGCAGCGTCCAGGTTACTCACAGGCCTGTCACGGTCATGTCATGTGACCCCCGCCCTGCGAGATCTGCACTGGCTGTCTGTTAGGTGGAGGATCATTTTCAAGGAGGGCTTGCTCATCTACAAGGCCCTGTATGGATTGGGCCCAGGTTACCTGATGGATCTCCTTATCCCTGCCACTTGGTCAGTTCCCTCTGCTCCTCGACTAGGGGCCTCCTAGTGGTTCCAAGGGCTTAAAGACTTATCTTTTTGAAATAGCTTTTCCAGACTACCCATAGTGTTTTTAAACCTGTTTTATTGTTTTATTATTTATTAACTATTTAAAAAATTTGCTTATTTATGTTTAAATTTTAAATTTTGTATAACTCTTTGGAGCTTTTATTCTGTTGGTAATACTTACCCTGCCTGTCTTTGATTGTGTAAGGTGCCCAGAGCCTTTGGGATTAGGTGCCATATAAATACATTTTACCTTACCTTACCTTACCATTGCAGTTTAGAATAACAGGGGCTTGGCAGTCTACACCAATGACCATGCGCTGTGGCCCTGATGCAGCTCTTTGCTTGGTGTGCAGAAACTTCATATACATCAAAGGACCAAAGTCAATCCAATCAGATAGTGCTTCTGTCCTTTGATTTGCATGAAGCCACATCAGCAAATAGCTGATTGAATTTCAAAACAGTTATGAGCTGCACACCAGAAGTTTGCAATGGATGTCACTGGTGTGAAGCAGCTATATCAAGCCCTGTAACAAATAAAACCATCCATCGATGTCTGTTGCTGGCACACCTGTAACTCTTCCCCCCACCTGACCCTCCCTCTCAACACCCATCACACCACCCCCTCCAAACATAACACTGACACTGGGGGTGCCCATTCCCCCAGTATACACCTTGTAGCTTTTTTTATATATTATATATCACCTGCAACAAAGAAAACCATCCATTGATGTCTCTTGTTGGCACCCCTGTAACTGTTCCCCCCACCTGACCCTCCCTCTCTGCACCCACGACCCCACCCACACCAAAAATAACACTGACACTAGGGATGCCCAATCCCCCCAGTATCATCACCTGAAATATAGAAAACTATCCTTGGACATGTTTTTTTAACTTTTATTATTAACCTTTTAAAATAGAAAACCATCCATTGATGTCTGTTGTACCATTAGTCCACCACCCAACCCTCCACTCAGCACCTACCACCCCTCCCCAAGCCCTTACTAACCCACCAGATGTCTGATGCTGTAATCTTCTCTGGACTGCAGATAGATCTTCACTTTTCAAAGCCAGACCATGAACTGAAGCAATCAGGTATGCTGTTCAATGTATTTCAATGGGGTTTTGAATTTAGTGTCATAGCTTGGCCATTTTTAAATATTTTTGCCCAACAATTTCAACATGCCTTTTTTGGGATACCACCCCATTAACAATTACAGTGAAATAAGGCACATCTGTTCTGAAATGTGATTTTGTGGTCACTGCACAAAATCATCTTTTGGGTAGGAGTTGAAAATGTTATCTTCCCTTGTTTATGAGGTGGGGTCATCGAAAGGCTTTGTTGAAAATTTGGTGTCAAATAAATGACAAGTCATGTTATAAGGTTGTGTGGAAAAATGGCTATGTTGAAAGGTTGGAGTCAAAATATAGAAAATTAGCAAAGTTTTGAATGAACACTGAAATAGTATAATGTTCAATTATAATCTGGACATTTTACAGTATTTGAACACCACATTTTCAACATAGCCTTCTCATTACCCCACCTAATGAACCCAGTAGGTAAAATGTTTCAAATCCCCACCAAAGCATCATTCCACTCCTCTGAAATATCACTGCGTACCACAGATATGAAAACACATTTTGGCCAAGATTTGAAGAATGACTGTGGTCTTATTTATGAGGTGATGTGTAGAAATATCTTATGTTGAAAATTTGGGGTCAAAATATTGAAAATTAAAGTAAATGTTGAAAGTTCCCATAGCAAATGGGAGTAGTAAACTGTGGTTGTTGTGAATCAGTCTCCTACCATTCAAACTGCCAAATAGTGCTGTTTTCCATGAAAAAAATCCTTTTATTTTGGTGTTCTGCTTCATTTGCATAAACACCCCTTTTTTTCTCAGTGTTGCAACCCCAACTGTGACATTATACCAGGGAAACAATGTTATTAAAGGGACACTGTCAGTTTTTAGTTTTAGATAGACAAATCAGCTCTCAGCCCCCGCCTCACTCACCACTGTGAGCTTTACACCCGGCTTAGGTGGATCCCAACGGAAACTCACCACTCTTATGTCGTGGGCAACTTCACTGACAATATTGTCAGAACTGCCACCCCTCAAAACCTTGCTGAGACCCTTGTTCTTCTACACCCTTCTACAACCTGCGATCCAGCGGCTCCCATGCCCTCCTGGCACCTAAAACCCGCACACAAATGGGTGACTGAGTCTTCGCTGTGTATGTGCCCAGGGTTTGGAACTCTCTTCCAACTAGTACTCGCTCCTCTCCCGCACACCAGAGCTTTAAAGCCTCCCTCTGGGCTTTTCTCAAAACGTCTGTCACCTGTCTCTGCACTAGACAAACCCTCTCAGCCTGAGATGCCCCAACTAACTGAGATGCTACCTAAACATTACGACTTGGGCAGAGCACAACTGTACTCATACTCCTCCTGTTCTCACAGCATATATAAAAATGGACCATTTAGGCCCACCGGCAAAACAGGGTGAGCACTATAACTGTGCACTCCTTTCTCTTGCATTGGGCCCACTCTATCCCAACTGTGACCTCCTTATTCTAACTGCTAGCCTTGCAACTTGCTGCCTGAGCGATGAATTCACACTGCACTTCTTCCTACTGACTGCAATGTTTAATACTGTATTGTAATACCTGTTTTTGGTATTGTTGTCTTACAATGTCCCTGTGTTCTGGTCACTTTATATTAACTCTTCACTACTATTTGCCTGATGAAATCTGATGCTTGTAAAGTCCCTGTTGTGCTAATTCTATGTAATGTAATTCTCCACTTGTATTTGCCTGATGTTCATGTATGTACCATGTAATCTCCCGGGTTACATCTGAAAATAGGCACTTGGCTGTCTAGTGTGCTTACCCGGTTAACAAAAGCAAATAAATAAATAAATGTACTGTACTCACAATGCATCACTATGTAAATTAGTATACAGGGTATTGTATTTCTGTGCTCACTGGAAAAAATAGGAGACTACATTCATTTCTTTCCTCTTTTAATTTGGAGAGTACCTTTGAGTCGAAGACTCATTTACAAAGGTTCCACATCACATTTAGTAGAACAATACAACAGTGAACACACTAGGGGGGGAAAGGGGAAATTGTTTAACCAGGAAAGCCACAGCTTGTTTCCAGGTGCGACCTGGGAGCACAAGGAAGTTAAGTGCCTTGCTCTGGGTCACATAGTATGCAAGTGGAAGCTGTGGGATTCAAACCCAGGTTCGATCTGCTGGATATTACCAGATTTGTAGCTCAAAGCCTTAAACCACTGTCCTATACTTCCTCCACTACAAAGTAGTACTCAAACAGACTTGTTACAGTGAATACAGTAAATAGCTAACAATCTGAATCAGAGTTATTGTACAGAGTAAAAGCTTGGTAAGTAGTTCCTGGACAGTAGCTGAAGTAGGTCACATGGGGTGGGGTTCGGTATACAGTACAAGTCTTGTAGCTAGATATAGCATGTGCAATGCATTGTTGTGAAAATAGACATACAAAAAACTTATATTGTTGACATCACTATGGAAATGTGGGACAGCATTTCACAGTAAGGAAATTGGAAATCAGATTTTTATTTTACTAACGATACCTTGCTATGTACAGTTACATATTAGTGCTCACCACTACCAGCATATGAGACTGTACTTCTGAATAAGGCACATTTAAATCAATGTTGTAAATTGCCCAGAATTCCTTGTTGCTGTATGTAAAATATTGACAGCTCCCTGTTATGACATAGTTCTGAAGGTGTAGCAACACACAGAAAACTGGAGGACAAAATGCAAATAAAACATAAAAAAATGATTATGATAAATTGTTTTTCAAAACAAATTGCAGCTTTAACATCTGAAGCATGTCTGGCAATGGCATACTATGTGTAAAAGGCATTAAGGGAACCTTCAACATTAACAAAGTTACAGCATGTGTTCATAAATTTCAATGTAAGCGCATAAATTTGTTGTTTTTTAATATTTTTGTCCCACATTTTCAACATAGCCTTCTTATGAGCCCACCTCATGAACAAGTACAGTGAAAAGGTTCAACGCCTGCCCAAAAGGTGATGTCATGCAGCGACTGCAAAATCATCTTTTGGGTGGCAATTACACATTTTGGCAAGGATTTGAAAAATAACAGCTATCACATTCATGAAGTGCTGTAAAAAAATGGCTATGTTGAAAATTTAGGGTCAAAATATTGAAAATTACCAAAGTTATGAGCCTGCATTTGCAAATTTCAATGTATGTGCATAACATTGTTTTTTAAAGCGGGACTTTGGCCAAAAGTGCTACATTGCAGAATTAGAAGAACATACCCCAATAAATCCTCAAAAAGCTGCACCCCAGGCTTGGTGCACTTTACCAGAATCGTGACAGCATCCCTCTATCTGCCAGGAAAGCCATAGTGCAGAAAATGATCCTCCCTGTCCTCGACTATGGGGACGTAGTCTACTGCACCAGCCCCAAGTCCACCTTAGCCAGACTCAACCCTCTCTTCCACTCTTTCTGTCCTTTTGCCCTGAACTGTCCCTACACCACACACCACTGTGCCCTATATCAATCTATGCACCTCACCTCTCTAGACATTCACAGAAAGACCCACTGCGCCAAGATCCCAGCCAAGTTTTTGTCCCAGTGGCTCCCCTCCTACCCCACCGATGCCCTAACCAACCCCTGCACCCAAGCTTACTCTCTCAGAAACATCGACTCTCGGTCTCTAGCTGTCCCACACTGGTCTACTACCGTCAGCCAGGCAGCTTTCAGCTACTGCCTTCCTTTATTGTGGAACTCCCTCCCAGCTTCCGTTTGTCACTTTTCCTCCCTCTCGTAACTCAACTTCTTGCTCCAAGTTCATTTTGCCCCTACCTGCACATATGGCTAGGTGTTTTCTAGTCTCTGTGAGGAATGTCTTTGTATATCTCCACTTGGTAACACGTTAATCTGACCAACTTGTTAGAGGCATAAACTATGTACTTATTGTATCATGCTCCATCAACTGTGGCCACCTACTATTTCTCTCGACCCACTATTGTCTAGCATACAGAACTAATGTTAGTGTTACCCCTACTATGTAATATCACTTGTTTTTATACCGTCTTCAACTGTTATCCATGTTCCCCCCTTCCCCAGGATGCATCTGAAATTGAGCAGTAGTCTGCTCAGCATGCCTTCCTGGTAAAACGCTTAAATAAATAAATAAATAAATAAATAAATAAATAAATAAATAAAAATCCCATACAGAAAATTAGGTTTCTACGCTATTTCATTTTAAAGTTATGAGCTATTTTGTAACCTTGATTTCACTACCTGTTCAAAAAAGCCAGTTTCAGTGAAGAGCTGCTGATGATGTCATCTCCTGAACCTACAGTCTAGTCCTCTCTGTTAGTAAGTTTATATGGTGGGACCTTTTTCTCCAGAGTTTAAAGTGATTTATGGAAGGTTGCTATTGCAAATTGGCATAGTAATCTGTAAGAGTTGTGAATCCATTTCCTACCATTCAAACTGCCAAAAAGTACTGTTTTCTATGAAAAAAAATATTTTTATTTCAATGCTCCATTTCATTTGCACAGCCCTGACCCTTTTTTCTAAGTGCTGCAACTCCAGCCTTTACATCTTGCAAAGCAAACAAAGTTTTTAAAGTAATTTAGCAAGCTTTGCCATAGCAAATGTAAGTAGTAAACTGCACTAACCTGTAGGAGTTGTGATTCAATCTCCTAACATTCAAACTGCCAAAAAGTGCTTTTTTCTATTAGATAAATGCTTTTATTTCTGTGCTCTGCTTCATTTGCATAACCTGACCCTTTTTTTTCCTCATTGCTGAAACCCCCAAGTGTGACATCATGCAAAGGAAACAAAGTTTATTAGCACTGTTTTGAAACAGAGACCTTTATTTGTCAGCTTTGGCATTACAAACATCTACATTACTGATATAGGACACTATGGGCCAGATATTCAAAACTTTGCACCGGGCAAAAAATATTTGCGCAGGTTTAGCGCGGGATTAGCGTGGGTCTGCTATATTCAAAAGGCCAAATAGTGCAGGCAAACTGCATTAGTGCCGGGCAAAATTATAATGTATGCAAGGGGCAAACTGACATGAATACAGGCGCAATGCTATATTCAGTGACTAGCACCACGCTAAGTGGTTTTGCGTAACTTAGCGTGACACTTAGCACGGTGCACATTACCACCCAGGAAAAGCTTGTCTTAGCCCTGGGCAATCAGCTTTGTGCGACACTATGGCTTTGTGTGGTGTTTGCCTGGGTTTAGCGTGAGTTTGTGTGACCCTAACAAATAAATGTGACATAGAGATAAAGCCAAACATAGAGGAAGCATGCTGCTAACTGATGGCATCACAATGATGCCATCATCTGCCATGAGTCCCAGCCATGCTAGGCAGTAAGTGGTGACCCTGCTGCCAGTGGCCAGCATGGCAGTGTGGCCAGACAGCACACACTTGCGGACCACACTTCTGTGGACACTAACAGATGCCAGCACACACATGCAGCACTGTGGGCATGGAGGATGTTGAGGGGAGCATGTATGGGTGGCGAGGCTGTGCCACAGACCAGGTGTGGCCACAAGGCTGGGACAAATCATGCAGTGCACATGGGCCAGTATTGGGAATACCCCAACACCAGTGTGCCTTTCGGATAATATATGCCCCCCCCGGCCACATACCGCATAGCTGTACAACTGCCATGGCACACAAAGCCAGAAATGTACATGTCACTGTGAGCAACCCATGCCACAGGTGCAGCACTGTGGGTCACACAACAGCTTAACAGTAATGTCCACTGTCAGTAAATACCTCCAGGTTGGGCCTCTCACTGTGTATAGTGCAGTCATCATCACTGCCCTACACACCATAGGCATTGCTGTGTCCACACACTACTGGCCCCCTTGCTACTGTAGTTTCTGCTGTGCAGTGTGAGCATGACCTACAATGTGACAGTTGCATGCAGCACCACCACCATCTGTGCCTATGCTGTGTTGTCCCAGTACAGCTGCAGGCAGCAGCGCATGTCGAAGTAGTGTTCAAAACTGTATAATATTCCCCAACCTGTTTGCGCAGTGATAACACATTTGAGCGGGTTTAGTGCAGGGCTAAACAGTTAGCCCGGTGCAAACTGCATGCAAATCAGGGCATAATGAGATGCTAATTTGAATGTTTGCCCACAGACTACCTAAGTAGGCTCATTTGCATGTCACTTTTGAGTATGGAAAAGTTTAGTGCTGGGCAAATGTGTTTGCACTGGGCTAATGGTTTAGCCCTGTGCTAAACCCGCGCAAATGTGTTAGCACTGCGCTAACAGTTCAGGGAATATTTTACAGTTTTGCACACTGTACTTTCACATATGCTGCTGCTTGCAGCTGTACTGGATCCATGCATTTGCTGGCACACACATTGGCCACATAGTTCCTCTTTACCTACCTTCACATTGCTGCGCACTGTGTTGCTGTTGTGGTTTGCACTTCCTGGTTGCCATATTCAGAGCTGTCTTATTCCAGGGCTAAGTTTGCCCTGCACTCCCAGCCCAGTTTGCCCGGCCTCATTCCCATGCTATATTCAGAAGCTGTTTGCCCCAGGCTATTCCTTTTGAATATGGCTTGTTTTGTGCTCTGGGCTAAGTTTGCCTGCCGGGCAGTGCTAATTTAGCCCCAGGGCAAAGTTTTGAATATCTGGCCCTACATCTCTCAGTAAAGAACTCTTGTTAGCTAGATACTATATGCACAATGTCTTGTTTGGAAAATAAACATATGAGAGCTTTTAGTGTTGAAACCGCTACAGAGATATGAGACTGCACCTCATAGTAAGGGAATTGGAAAACAACTTCTAATTATACCTACAGTACCTTGTTATGTATATAAACATATTAGGTGCAGTCACCACCACCAAAATAAGGGACTGCACCTCTGAGTAACTAACATTTAAATCACTTTTTTAATTTACCCAGAATGCCTTGGTGCTGTATGCAAAACATTGGCAGCTCCCTTGCATGACATCATTCTGGTGCTGTGGCCACACAGAGAAAACTGGAGGGCAGGCAGAAACAAAGTGCTGATGAAACGTCAACAAAACTGACTATGACAGATTTGTTTTACAAAACATCTGAAACATAACTGGCAATGACATACTATGCGAAAAGGCATTTGGGGAACTTCCATAAATCACTTTAAACATTGGAGAAACAGGTCCTATAAGCCTGCTGACAGGGAGGACTAGACTATGAATTCAGGAGATGACATCGTCAACAGCTCTTCAGTGACACTAGCTTTTTTGAACAGGCAGTGAATGTAGGGTTGGAAAATGATTTGTAACATAGAGATCTAATTTTTGGCATGAGGCTGATTGGGTTTATGCAGATCCAAATTCTGAATTTACTGATGACAGAAATGTTGACCATAGTCCCACTTTAAAATCCTGGAGCAGATGTGTTTTCACACCTCTGCTGCGAAATGACATTTCACTCAATATACTATGAACAGTACATCATGTCCATGAGGTGAATCTTAAAACAAGCATCTAGAAAATTTGGGGTCAACATTGCAAAAACCAAATTGTTTACCAAGCATCAAACATTCAACATTGACAAATGCTTGTCTTCTGTTGGTGATCAAGCAAATTGCCATTGGGTATAGTCCTACAGTCCAAAAAATTAAAAGGAAAAATATAAGGCAAAATTAGAAAGATTATTTTAGCATCACTTGGCATAATCTGTGTTCTGATTAATGGTAGTACATGGACCCTAGAATAAATAGCATAGCATTTATAGTAAAGTGATTTAGCGAGCTGTGCCATAGCAAATGGGAGCTGTAAACTGTAGTAACCTGTAGGAGTCGTGATTCAATCTCCTATCATTCAAACTGTCAAAATATGCTTTTTTCCATGAAATTAATGCTTCTATTTCTGTGCTCTGCTTCACTTGCATAAACATCCAATTTTTTTCTCAGTGTGGCAATCACCAAGTCTGACATTATGTAAGGGAACCGAGTATATAAGCACTGTTTTGAAACATAGATCTCTGTTGGTCAGTCTTGGTATTTCAGACATCTACACTACCAACCTAGGAGACTACATCTCTCAGTAAAGAACTCTTATCAGCTAGATACTATATGCACAATGCCTTGTTTGGAAAATAAACATATTAGATCTTTTATTGTTGAAGCTACTACAGAGATATGAGACTGCACCTCACACTAAGGGAATTGGAAAACAACGTTGTATTGTACCCACACTGCCGTGCTATGTATATCTACATATTAGGTGCAGTCACCACCACCAAAATAAGAGTCTGCACCTCTGCATAATAGCATTTGCATCAACTTGCTAATTTACCTAGAATTCCTTGGTGTTATATGTAAAACATTGACAGTTCTTTTGTATGACATTATTCTGGGGGTGTGGCTGCACCCAGAAAGCTGGAGGCTGCAGTACTGATAAAACATAAATGAAAATGAGTGTGACAGATTTTTTTTTACAAAACAAATTGCAGCTTCAACATCTGAAGCATAGGCTGCAATGGCATACTACTGTATGTGTAAAAAAGCAACTCTGAAAGCTCGCAAAATCACTTTAATTGCATGTGAGAAATTTCAAATTCAGCTCCCCCTACACAAGTATTTGCATATCCATGATGCATTGTCTGGGTTTTATGGTTTAAAATGAATGCATAAGCATTGGAGTGTTCCAAAAATCAAACAACTTGGAACTTATCTGTCTTCTTGTATTGCTGATGCATTCTACATACAGCCTTTTTGGCAAACTGTCTCTGCTTTTCATTCATGCCATGACAAATGTTATGTGTCTGTAATGGATGGGTATGAAGTGTGTATACAAAGAAGCTATATTGCAAAAATACTCTCTTGGTTCTTTGTGGTTGGCAGAGGTTACATAAGCTGGTTAAGCAATAGAGACACTCGCCATACCCCCATATTTCAGAAGCATAGAGGAATGTTTGAAAAATGTGTTAAAAAAACTGAAGCAATTAGGGCAGAGTGAGAAGGATAGCTTAGCATTTTTGAGTTGTACTGGTACTTTAATCAAATGCTTCATGTGTGTGACATTCAGAATAGTATAGAATTGCATTTATATAGTGTTTTCCATAAACTGTATTCCAAAGTGGTTTACAAACAATTTACAGTATTTTTATTCATTTGAAAAATACTAACTGATCAAGCTCATTTACAATGGTGACCTGTTTTTCATAAATTTGGTTACATCTAATAAATCCTTAATAACAAGTAATAATTAACTTATACATAATAATTAAGGTCCTCAGATCCAGAGACTCCCGCACCTTAGCTATACCATGACACACCACCTCTATAGGCCAATTGTCATTCTCCTATAGGTTCCCCAAGCTCTGGAACTCAATGCCTCATCAAATCAGGCACTCCTCCTCCTCCCATGGTTCATCTTGATCTCCCTCCTCAACTTCCTCTCTCCATCCTGCAGCTGCTTCTAATTTCCCTTCTGGCTCCTCACTCCTCCTAATTTCCCCTCTGGCTTCCCCATCCCCTTTCCCAGCCTAGCACTTAACGTGAGGAGAAACCAATGTACTTTATTGCACTTCCTTGTTGGCATTATATGTATTAGTCTGCAGTGTTGTTAATGTGCTCGTCTTGCATCAAATCCCAATGTTTATCTAATGCTACTAACTGTTGTATTGTTTTTTCACTCTGTTGCTTCTCTGTTTTATATTACCTTTGGAAATGTGTTGTTGAGTATTGTACATCTACTTTTCTATAATACTGCATGGAAATGCGATTTTGATTACTGTACTCCCATGTTCCCCTTCTCCCAGGATGCTCCTTGAGAAGAGCAATTTTATATTGTTCAGTGCGCCTTTCCTGGTGAAACTTTTCAATAAATAAATTTCAATAAATAAATAAGGTGTAGATACTCAGGTTATCCTATTCATGAGAGAGCCACAATTTTAACAAGTTAACATGGAGTTGAACTACCAGTTTTTTAACCTGTTAATTTAAGGCAAATTTGCATTGACTGGCTGGGAACATATGGGGAAGTGCATACCAGGTATTTGGGACAAAATGGCTACAGGAGTATATGTAAAAAGGCTTCTATACACACAGTGCAAGACATCAAATCCTATAAGCACAACTTGAATGAACAGGCAGGAGACCAGAAAATATCTTTCCATATATAGTTACATAGAATATGTCAGCAGAAAAAGACTCCTTGATCTGCTGTCATTCTCCACCCCCCACCACTCCCATCTCCACAATTCCCCTGTGTCTATTCCATGCATGTTTGAATACCACAGTGGTGTCCACACACACCACTTACTCTGGCAGCTTGTTCCATGGTGTGACCGCTCTTTCCATGAAGAAATACTTCCTCATGTTGGCTCTGCACTTCCCCACTTCCAGCCTCATATCATGTCCTCTTGTCCGTGTGCAACTCCTTTTCTGTAGCAAGCTACCCTCCTGTATCCTGTATTTCCCCTTGATGTATTTGAATGCATCTATCATGTCCCTCTCTCCCTTCTAACCTCCAGTGAGTACATATTCAACTCCATGAGCTTGTCCTCATAGTTTTTCTGATGCATGCCCTGAACCATCTTTGGAGCCCTTCTCTGCACCTTCTCCACCTGTTCAATGTCCTTCCTGAGATGGGGCCTCCAAAACTGGACACTGTACTTGAGGTGAGGCTTCACTAGTGCTCTATGAAGGAGTATTATTACATCCTTCTTTCTACTTGTAATACCCCTTCTTATGCAACCTAGCATCCTATTTGCTTTTCCCACTACCCTACCACACTGACTTGCCACCTTGAGATCATGTTATAATGACCCCAAGATCCCTTTCCTGATTAGTTGTTGTGATCTCCTCTCCCCCTAGTTGGTATGTTGACCTCAGCTTCTTGCTCCCCATATGCATAATTTTACACTTATTGGCATTAAATCTTAGCTGCCATACCCTTGACCACTTTCTAACCTTTTCACATCCTTTCTCATAGTTTCTACCCCCTCTGCGGCCAGATATTCTAAACTTAGCCCTGGGGCAAAATAAAGACTGCATGGCATGCAAAAATAGCCTGGAAACATTTGCACGCTATATTCAAAGGAATATCCCCAGGGCTAAACCAGTTGAATATAGTGTGCAAATGGTGTGCAGTCAGGGCCTTGAGTGCAGTGCAAACATAGTCCAGCAAATAAGACAGCTCTGAATTTAGCAACTGGGCAGTGCAAATTACAACAGGAGCCCAGTGCACACAGATATAAAGTAAGGCAAAGGTGAACTATGTGGCCAATGTGTGAGCTAGCAAAGAAGTGGATTCACAAAAACTGCAAACAACAGTGCAGACCAAATACTGCAGAACTGTGCTATGGTTCTGATAGTTGTGTGGGGGGGGGAAACTCATTTACATGGTGCTAACATGTTTCCCCTGCGCTAATACATTTGGCCAGTGCAAAATTTTGCTATATTCAAAAGTGCTATGCAAATGAGCCTATTAAGGCAATTGGTGGGCAAACAGCCACAATAGCATGTCATTATTGCCTGATTTGCATGTAGTTCCATGTGGATTGCCCAGCACTTTTGCATGGTGCACACAGCTCCACCTGTAGGTTGAACTTGAACTACAGGTTGACAACTGGAGGCTGGGTCTCCCCACAGCACCACCTGTATGTCAGACTGGGGAAACATGTCGGTAGCTGTAGGCTACGGACCAGATATTCAAAATTTTCCCCCAGGGCTAAATTAGCACTGCCCAGTGTGCTAAATTCACCAAGAAATGATAGCCCGCTATATTCAAAAGGGATAGCCCCCGGGCTAAACCTGCTGAATATAGCATGCTAAGGAAGCTGGGCAAACTAGGCTGGCAGTGCAGTGCAAAATTAGCTTGGGAAAAAGACAACCCTGAATATAGCAACCAGGAGGTACAAACCACAACAGCATCCCAGTTCACAGCTACATAAAGAAAGGTAGATGTGAACTATGTGGCTAATGCGTGTGCTAGCAAAGGAGTGGAGCCAGTAAAGCTGCAAGCAGCAGCACATGTGAAATTACATTGTGCAGAAATGTACAATGTTCCTGAAATGTTTGTGAGACGCAAACACATTTGGCAGGTTTAGCGTGGAGTTAAGCCATTTGCTTGGGACTATCACATTTGCCTGGGGCAAAATTTTGCTATATTCAAAAGTGACATGCAAATAAGCCTACTTAGGTAGTCTATGGGCAAACATCCAGATTAGCATGTCATTATGACCTGATTTGCATGCAGTTTGCCCAGTGCTATTGCAGGGTCCCATAGCTCCACCTGTAGGTCAGTCTGGCAGTGCATGGTGGAAGCTGCAGGCTACATTTGTACAGTACAGCACAGAATATAGTGCCCCAGGGGACTACACAGCACAGGCACAGGTGGTGGTGCTGCATGCAATTGTCAAACTTTAGGTCATGCTACAGTGCACAGCACACTACAGTAGCAAGGGGGCCAGTAGAGTGAGGGACACAGCAATGCCTATGGTGTGTAGGGAAGTGATGACCACCGCACTGTACACAGTGACAGGCCCAACTTGCAGGTGTTTACTGACAGTGGACATTTCTGTTGTGCTGTTGTACAACCTGCAGATGCTGCATCACTGGCATGGGATGCTCACAGTGACATATACATGGCTGGCTGTGTGTGCTGTGGTGTCTGTACAGATGTGCAGTATGTGGCTGGGAGGGCACACACCATCAGACAGGCACACTGGGGTTGGGGTATTCCCAACACCAGCCCATTTGCACTACATGGCTTGTCCCAGCCTTGTGGCCGCACCCACTCTGTGGTACAGCCTGGCCACCTGTACACTCTCCCCTCAACACCCTCCATGCCCACAGTGTTGCATGTGTGTGCTAGCATTTGTTACTGTCCACCAAAGGGTGGTCTGCAGGTGTGTGCTGTATGGCCACACTGCCATGGTGTCCACTGGGAGCTGAGTCACCACTTACTACCTGGCATGGCTAGGACTGGTGGAAGATGATGGCATCATAGGGATGCCATCCATGAGCAGCATGTTTCCTCTCTATCTGGCTTATTTCTATGTGTCATACTTACTGGTTAGGGTCGTACAAAGCCACGCAAAAGTCATGCAAAGCCACAAAGTCATGCAAAGCTGGTTTGCCCAGAGTGAAGACTACATTTTCCTAGGTGGTAATATGCACTGCACAAAGTGTTTTGTTAAGTCACACAAGAACACTTTGCGCAGCGCTGTTCGCTGAATATAGCATTGCGCCTGTATTCATGTACATGCCCCCTCAGTCTGCCCCTTGCATACATTATAATTTTGCCAGGCGCTAATGCAGTTTGCACACACTATTTAACTTTTTGAATATAGCGCATCCAGACTAAACCACCGCTAACTCTGTGCGAATGGTTTATGCCCAGCGCAAAGTTTTGAATATCTGGCTCCATGTCTGTACACAGCAGCAGAGTCTAGTGTGTCCCAGAGGACAAGCACCACAGCCACGGGTGTTGGTGCTGCATGCCATGGACTTATTGCAGTCCCTGCTACAGTGTATAGCAGATGCTACAGTACCATAGTGGCTGGTTTTGTGAGGGACACATCAATGCCTATGGTGTGTCAGGCAACAATAACTGCTGCTGCTCTCCACACAGTGACAGGACCATCTAGCATGTGTGTTCTGATAGTGGACACCACTGTCATGCTGTCCTATGTCTCACATATGCTGCACCACTGGCATGGGATACTCACAGTAACATTCATATGGATGGCCGTGTGTGCTGTGGTGTCTGTATAGATGTGAGGTATGTGCTCGGGGAAGGTGACATATAGAGATGAGCCGAAGAAAAATTTTTCAGGTGAAATTCCTGTGAAATTCGCAATTTTGCCCCATGAAATATTTCATGAAACTGGAGCATTCTGCAAAATATTTTGTGGGAGCGAAATGCTGCAATTCCACAGGAAATTCTGCCAGCCCCCATCAATTTCCCACATGTATAATATTATCCCTGGTGATCTTGTGAACCCCCACTCCCTATCCCCTATTCATCTCCTTTTCCCAAAATGTAAGTTTTTTTTAAATATTCCTGGCTGGTGGTCTAGTGAACCCCCTCCCTCCCTCCCTATCCTGATAGAGCTCCTTCCCCAGTATGTTTTTTTACATTACCTGGTGGTCTACTGGCCCCACCCCAGCAGCTAGTATGCCACCCCCTCCTCCCCATCCAAAAACAAAGCAGGCCACCGCGACATGCTCATTCATTTATATAAAAAAGAAATAAATTAACCCTAGTGGCTAGCGACCCCCACCCCATCACCTACCCAGCAAGTACCGCCCCACCTCTCCCCCTATCATGAAACAGAGTGGGCCACTGGCTCAGCTCCACTTTCCTCCACGGCTAGCAGCCCACTGAATGTGAGGAATGAATGAGCGAATGAGCCCATTCATTCATTCACATCTGAGCAGGCTGCTGGCCATGGAGGAGAGCAGAGGGCTGAGCCGGTGGCCTGCTCTATTTTGGGATGGGGGAGTGGGGTTGGATAGTATTTGCTGGGAAGGGGGGCGAGGGGCCACTAGACCACAAGGGAATAATATTTTTTTAAAAAACTACGGGAGGATGGTTGATATGGTCTGAGGGAGGGACTGCTAGCCACCAGGGTTAATTTATTTATTTTTTATATGAATGAATGAGTGCATACACAGCACATGCTCATTCATTCATATGTCAGCAGACTGCTGGCCGTGGAGGAGAGCAGAGGGCTGTGCTTATCGCCTGCTCTGTTCCAGGATGGGGAGGAAGTGTGGTGGAACACTAGCTGCTGGGGTAGGGGGTGGGGGGGCCACTAGACCACCAGGTAAGGTCTATCAGGATAGGCAGGAAGGGTGGTTCACTAGACCACTAGGGAATATTTAAAAAACTTACATTTTGGGAAAAGGAGGATGAATCGGGTTAGGGATGGAGAAGAGTCACTGGATCACCAGGGATTATATTATATATATATATATATTATATATGTGGGAAATTGATGGGGGGGGGTTGGGCAGTGCTGGACATGGGGGGTAGTTTGAGTTGGGTGTTTTACTGCAAGCAAGTTTTTTTTTTAATTTACTATGGGGCAGCCCATAGATGATCTATTCGGGGCTCAGAATTTTGCATTTTGTGGGTGAAATCCACGATTTTCAGGTGGAATTTTGCATTTCGTGGGTGAAATTCAGTTTATATTAGGGCGGAATTTCACATTTCACTTCCACAAAAATTTTTGCGAAATGTGCTAATTTCGCAAAATGTTTTGCAGAATGAAATTTGTCAGTTTTGCCCATCTCTAGTGACACACACCATCAGACATGCACACCGGTGTCAGGGTAGTCCCAACACTGGAACATGTGCACTGTGGGGATGACCCCAGCTTTGTGGCAAAACCCACTATATAGTGCAGCCTGGCCACCTGTGCACCCTTCCCTCAACACCTTCCAGTTCCCCAGCGCTGCATGTGTATGCTGAAGTGTGTTGGTGTGCCCCAATGGGGAGACTGGAGGTGTGTGCTATATGGCTGCAGTGCCAGTTATTTCATACTTTCATATGTGTTTATCACTGTGTTGACCGGGTAGCCACAGTGGGCCATGGCCCATATTCAGGAATGACCCGGAGCCACTACATGTGATGATGCAGTGTACAATATATACATGCAACAATACACAATTCACATATAGTAATGGAGTTAGTTTGGTGCTGCAAGTGGAGTTTTAGCTCTGTCGTATAATGTGCATGATTGTTAGCTTCCAAGCAATGTTGAGGCACTGTATACCACAGTTTGGGTGCCTGTGCATATGGAGTGGCCCAGGGTGGCCATCTGCCCTTGCTGCCTCCTCATTGGCTGCATACAACCTTGTTCACTGTTGCTGCTGTGTCTTGGTTTGCCCGGAGTAAAGACTACCTTTTCATAGGTGGTAATTTGTGCTGTGCTACACATCGTGCTAACACAAGTTGACTGGTGCTATCATTTTGAGTATACCATTGCACCTGTATGCCTGTCCCCATCCCTCACTTTGCATCATGCATACATTATCTTTTAACGCCGGCGCTAACATGTTGCGCTGGTGCTATTTGGCCTTTTGAATATAGCAATTCAGTGCAAATGTGGCACAATCGTGGCACAATTAGTTTGCACCCGGCACACAGTTTTGAATATCTGGCTACTGGTGTGTCAATCCTATTGCAGATCTTTGTGTCATCTGCAAACAGGTATACCTTCCCTTCCAGACCTTCTGTGATGTCACTAATGAATACAGTGAACAATAAATGCCCCAGAATTGACTCCTGCGGTACCCCACTTGCCAATTTTCCCTCTTTTGATGTTACCCCATTTACTACTACCCTCCTACCCTTTGGTTCCTGTCACCCAGCCAATTTTGCACCCATGTTACCACCTTTACTCCAGCCCTAGACTGCTCGGTTTATTAATCTGTGTGGAATGGTGTCAAAGGCCTTAATGAAGTTTAGGTAGGCCACATCCACTGCCCCCCCCTCCCTGATCCACTACTCTGGTCACTGAATCGAAGAACTCGATCAAGTTTTTCTGGCATGATCTCCCCCCTGTTATTCCATGTTGCCTTGGATCTTGCAACCCATTCTCTTCCAGGTACTATACCATCCTTTCTTTTATCGACTTCTCCATAGTCTTCCCCATCTCTGATGTCAGGCTTACTGGTCTATAGTTCCATGCCTCCTTTTTGTTCCCACTCTTATGAACTGGCACCACATCTGCCCTCTTCCAGTCCCTCATCACTACCCCTGTTTGCAATGATTGAACAGAGCTGCCAGGGGAGCAGACAGTTCCCCCTTCAGTTCTCTTAGTATCCTTGGGTGAACCCCATCTGGGCCCATAGCCTTATTTATTTTTAAATTCTCAAGTTACCCATATTTAATTAAACAAAAACCACTCCATACAGTGCAGCACTGCATGTGATGCTGCACTTTTCAATCCATGAAAGTCTTACTGTGCAAGTCCCAACATCTTCTCTATTTTCATAGCTCAATTTCCTAAATCCAAGCGAGTGCCAGAAAAGGCTTTGTAGTTTCCAAATTGCTGCCTTCATCTCCCAGTGGCAGCCACTTGACACAAAGTTCTGGAAATGAAATTATTTAAACACCAGAAAAAGTTTCATTTTATTTTATTTTGCAGTGATCCAATTACTAGGAATCCCTTCTGCTGAATGGATTGAAAAGTATTACATCTCATGCAATACTGTACAGTACAGACAGTTTTTTCTTTAAGCAAATATCAGGTATGGTAAGATATTTTCTGGTCTCCTGCCTATTCATTCAAGTTGTGCTTTTAGGATTTGATACCTTACACCAACTGTACTGGTGCCTTATTTACATATGTAACTATCCTGCTATACAACACCTTGCTGGTTTCTGTGGGGCAATACAGAGTCCAATTTGAGCTCAGACAAACTGTTTTTTGTCACTTTATTACTGTAGCTACAGGAGTAGCTAACCTTCTTAGGTTTTACCCTGGGTGTTAATAGTTCCGGAGAACCAGATTTCCACAGAGAACACTGGACCTCTGTTATAGTTACTCTGTTTTGCAAATATGTGGGATCTGTTTACTGTACATATTTGTAGAAGAATTAGATTCTGTGCAGGTTTCTACAGTTCTCCGAAGAGACCCACTCTAATTGATTGTATATAATACAAAATCTGGCCAATCGATTATAGAACAGATCTAAATCATGTAACTTATCTAAACTGTAATCATCATGCAGTGTATCATCATAACACAAAAGTGGAAAGACTTGAGTCTGCACTATTTGTTTCCTTGTAATTTACTCCAGACAGTTTTTGAACCTGTACAAAAGCCTTACTCTAGTCCCCATGTTCTTGATTAGTTTTTTTTTACATCAGTGTTTCCAGTAGCATTTAGTTCCATCTAATATCCAAGATATGTATGTGTCTACCTGTTGGATATTGTTGAATTCCACTGTTTGCTGTTGCAGCTGGAGATTCTGAAGGGTCTGTAAGTCAATTTGAAATTATTTGTTCAGTTATACAACCTTTATAGATGTCACATACATAATAAATATCAAAACAAATTACAGCAGCACTATACAGCATTGATATTGATATTATTATATATCTTAAACTTAGAACAGTTGCCATACCATATAATTTAATGAATAATTTAAGGAGCATTTAAGACAGTGAACTTTCATTAAAGTCCACCTATTCCTCCTTCCTGCATGACACTAATCCTTTTAGTAGTATTTCCAACATATAGGTATATAGATATCCAATGATATTAAGACTTTATCTTTAAGGTTTTCTCTAATTAATGTACATAAATGTGGTCTTTATAGGCATTCAGATTTCTCATAGGTCAAAGCAGCTACTAGAACATGCCAGTTCCACTGTCTAAATGACCAACCATTTGGAAGTAGATCCTCGATCTGCACCCAGATAACATCCAAAGGCTCTGCAGTGCCTATACCTGGCATGATTTATATTTTGCACATCCTATTACTCCATGCCAGACCAAAAATCCACCATCACGGTACCCTGTATCCAATATCATGAAGTTGGTCCTGCAAGTATCCCCAATCTCATTGAAGGGGTACTACAGGCAAAATTTTCAAAAACACATGTTGTGCAGAGCATTTTAATGTGTGTGTGTAGACATGGTATGTTGTTCCCTTTGTTTGCTATTAGTATTATTTTCTCAAGTGTCTTGTTAATTTTATTGCACTGGGGATCTACATGTTCACTTTCTTATTGCTCTTCTTTTTTCCTACAGTGCCTCCTGTCTCATGTGATAGTGATTCATACAGGATCATAGATTCAGTAAGTACTGGTTTAGAGTCAATTTTGCAGCAGTAGAACTGTGATTTTAAGTAACTTTCCTTATCCAGTGAGCACTGAAGGCTACACTTACAGTTTACACTTGAGGGCTAATTGAGTGGGTTATTCTGTAAGAACACAGCTAGAATCTTTACTAATTATAACATGATGACCTTGGTGATTTGTGTGCTTTCTATTACTGTGTGTAGTTTGATGAAATGAAAAGCTTTAAAAACAAAACATTTACTCTTGCTGGCTAGACCTAAACACACTCTTAGAAAACAAAAATATTGAATGAGAGTAATTTAGTTGAATCCACAACATCAGGCTCCTAACTACAGATTACTGCTGCAGTACTTTCCCTCACTGAATCAGTGGTCCTGGATGCATCACTGTCACATGAGATAGGCAGCATTGTAGGAAAAAAAAGAGCACTAAACAATGCTAACATGGACATCCCCAGACACCATAAAACTATTAGACAAATCTGGAAAAAACTCCTAATGGCAAAAAAAGGTAAAGACACACTAGGACTACACACACAAATCAAAACACTCTGCACAACATATGTTTTTTTTTTAAGTTTTGACTGTAGTACTCCTTTAAGTGAAATTCTGCCAGGCTGAGCCCTACATGGAGAGTCATGTGCACCAAGGAATATGGGAAATAAAATTCCAAACCTGGAGTCCATCATGGAGGAGGCTAGCCTAGATTTGGTTGCCATAACAGAGCATGGTGCACTGACAGCCCTTACTGGTATCATGTTATATGAGTGACCCAAAATGAGCAAATAGAATAGTAGCAACTAATTTTGGGCTCTTTTGTTGTGAGCTGCCCTGCAGAATAATGAGGGTATGCAAAAGTGACTAGGGTTAAAGGTGAACAGATGGGAGCAATAGAGAGGGCAACGGGAGGGACAGGGAAGGGGTTGTCAGGCACTGGTGTATCTACTGCTACTGAGCTAGCCATGTAGCATGGTGCTGTGGGAGCCTAGCTCTGGCAGTGCAGGTACTGGGTTCAAGCCTGGAAGTGGGTTACTTTGTGCTGCAGCTGCGAGCTGTGCCACTTAATTTTTTGTGAGGTATGGTTTTTGCCCCCTTCCCTGACATGCACCTTCCTGGAGTTGAGAAGCCTAATTCAAGGGGGTGCAGGGGGAAAAGCCCCCATGAGGGGGGCATTGAGTGTGTGTGGGGGACACATTCCCTCCACAAAAACACTTTATTTAGAACTGGTAGTCTGGTCGCTGTAGAGTGTATATCGCCAATTTGCTTTTCAGTGATATACACTCGCCTTACCAGTGATCGCTGTTTTGCAGTCGCTATTATGACATGAACCCCATCACTAGGATATTGCCATGGCAGACTTCTCTCTGTTCAAGTGATGATGGGAAGGGAGGAGGGGTTGTACTACATGTGAAGGAGTGGAACAAGGCCATGAAAGTGCAGGGGCATGCAGAGGAAAAGGAAAGACTGGAGGTACTGTGAGTCATCCTGGAGACAGGCACTGAGGCCACTATCAGTACAAGGGTGGTATACAGACCTCCACCACAGGGAGAAAATGTGGATAAGGCACTTGGGGAGGACATAATCAGGATGGCAAATAAGGGCGAGGTGCTACTAGTTGGTAACTTCCATCTGTTAAATGTGGATTGGAGCCTTCCAGATGCAGCTGTGGAAAGGACAAGGGCTATTTTTGACTCCCTACTAGGGACCTTTCTTAGGTAGCTAGCCTACAGCAGTGCTGAACCCAGTGCTTACAAACAGTGGGGGCTATGCACAAAGGGGTGGGAACTATGTGTCAAAGGCATGTATCCCACCCATGCAGCTCCACACCATGGGAGATCTGTGTGGGGGCTGCATTCACCACCACCAGCCTCCGCATGGCTCCCTTCTGTGGCCACACTCCCCTGGCATGTGGTATCCCTGGGGGAAGTCAGGTGTTAAGCAGAGGGCATGGGCCAGCAGCCAATCAGCTGCCCATCCCGGGTCTCACCAATGGATCACTTGCACCCACAGGGCACCATGTTGGCAGCCGGCATGCAGTGCATTAACTGCACTGGGGGGGTTTATGCCCAGTTCACCACCCTTGACCACTGAGGAGTTTTCTGACTGCAGATGTGTCCATTTTGGGGGGTCCATGGATCCCTGTCATTACACCACATCCAGCAGCCACTACCTGGGGGAGCAAGTACTGGGTTTATGGTTACCCTGCATTGGCATAGCTGTCCATGTCCCAAGCACAGCACTCCACACCTTGGAGAATGCTGCAGAGTACTGGCATGCCCCCTGCAACACCCCCTGGCCCACCTCATTGCAGAGTACAGTGCTCAGCTGAGTGATCAGGTGCATAGTGGGGCATAAGTGGTTGGTGAATCACATGCAGGGGTGCAGCGGGTGCATGCAGGTGCACAGTGAGTATGCATCAGAGTTATGCAGTGTGTACCCACTCCACACTTTAGTGCATATGGCCCAGTGACAGCACAGCAGACACCACAGTGGGCAGTACCCTAGGTAAGAGTGATCACTGTGCACTGTGGTTTAACATTAAGAGAGGAGCAGAGGCAAACCACATGAGGAAGGGGTTCCTGGACATCAGAAGGGTGGAATGTAAGGAAATGGTAGACTGCCTCAGAAACTTTCTAGTGGGGGGGATGTAGGGAAGGGTAGAGGAACAGTGGGTAAAAATAAGGGAGAGCATAATTAAGGCACCCATCCTCTGCATGAAGGAAATGAGTAAAAGAAAAAGGGAAAAGGGACTCTTTTGATATTCTAGGGAAGTGGCCACAGCAGTGAATGCCAGGTAAAACAGAGGGAAACATGTAAGGCAGCGAAAGCAGCAAAGGTACAAACAGAGGACAGGATAGCCAGAGGAGTAGCAAATTGAATGAAGACTTTCTTCAGGTGCATACTGTACATGAGAAGAGGAAAGCAAGGGGAGGAAGAGTGATGATTTGTGCAGAAAAGACGGAGCAGAATTTTTGGATAACTCGACAGCATTTAATAATCCTAACTTGTTCAAGCACGATGGACTCCATCTTGAGAGGGCAGGGACCAGATATCTAGTCAAGAAATTTAAAGAAGTCACAAGGACTGATTTAAACTAAAAGAAAGGGGGCAAGGGGGACATGATAGAGAAATCACAAATAGAGGAAAAAATACCAATAAATCTGACAAATCTGATTCTTGGAACTGCATGCTAGTAAATGCTAGAAGTTTAAAAAACAAAATGGGGGAATTTAGAAATTTATTGACTATGAACAATATACATATAGCAGCTGTGACAGAAACATGGTGGGATGTAAATGATGATTGGGGTCAGGCCATAGCCGATTATCAATCAGTCAATCAATCAATCAAAATCTTTATTTATTCAGGCGAACATCATTGAGCATAGCTCATTTACAAGATGGACCTGAGTGGTCATAACAAAAAAGGTTACAGAGTGTATACAAAAACATGATATTGAAATAGCACAAATACAAACATTTATGAGTGAGATAGATGTACAATTATTTACATATATACAAGGCAAAGGACAGTAAACCAAAAACCTATTAAAGGTGAGAAACAAACAGTCTGGTAGGGATAAGCTTGATAATGGTACATGGGTGGGCATATATGTTTGAGGTTTGATGTGGAAAGGACCAGAGGAATGATAGAAGAATAGGGAGGAGCTTTAGAAGGGGAGAGAGGGGGGTGTGGGGTGTGGGGGTGGGAGGACTAGGCCTTGTGGAAGCAATTGCATGAATCTGGGATTAGGCTGGTGTACAGCTTTTTGAAGGATGTAAGGGGATCAGTGTTTCATTTTCAATGTCTTTGGATAGAATTCAGTTAAGTGCCAGGGAATAACTGATTGCAGCTCTTCCATACCGGTGCAGGTGATAGGAATCTTCAGCAGGATCAGTTTGTTGATCCTCAAGGTGTAGGGCCTGGATGTGATCTGGTTGAAGCAGACTGAGATGTAGGAAGGAGTTTGTTTGTCAGAGCTTTGTAGATCCAGGTAGCAGCATTTTCTTCTTCTATGTTGCAGGGATGTCCAGCTGACTGCATTGTAGAGAGAGCAATGATGGGTGCTAGAGGGAAGGTCAGTAATGAATCTAATAGCTCTATGATACAGGGTGTCTAGTTTGTTTAGATGGGAGAGGGAGCAATGACCATAGAGGAAGTCAGCATAATCAATGAGGGACATGAATGATGCAAGGATTAATCTTTGTTTGGAATCTTTGGTCAGGTAGTGTTTGATTCTATAGAATAGACCAATATACCTTATATAAAAAGTCTAGAACTTATAGAAAGGGGGAAGGGTGGCCCTATATATAATAAATAGCATTAAATCAGAAGAAATAACATAATCTATTGATGTGATGGACCAACTATGGGTTAAATTATTACCGATACAGTATATGCCACCAAAATAGTCTTGGGACTTATCTACAGAGCTCCTTCATCAACCTTACAATATAATAAAAGTTTGATTGACAACATTATAACCTTAAATCCAATGGATAGATTATTAATTCTAGGGGATTTAAATTTACCTGGAATAAACTGGGGAACATCTTCTGCAGAAACACCCTTTGAGAGACAGTTCCAATTTGCATGCGATAAAATTGGTCTAGTACAGTGTGTTGAAGATCAGACAAGGGGAAAAATATATTGGACTTAGTTCTAACAAATATGGGAGACACTTTAAGTGAGTGTAAGACAACTGCAGCCTTAGACACAAGCGATCATTCTAAAGTAGAATTTAAAATAGCTGAATCAGTAATAAAACAAAGGGGTAACACTGTTACCCATGATTCTGGAAAAGCAAACTTTGCCAAGATGAAAGTCAACCTTTCAAAATGGCAGTGAAAAGAAGATTTTGACAATAGACCATTAAAAGAGGTAAGGGAAATCTTTTCTTCGAAAATAAAGCAGCAAGAAATGGTTAATATTCCTGTGAAACAAAAGTATACTATGAAAAATTAAAAAGTACAGTGGTGGACACCCAAAATTAGAAAATTAATAAACAGGAAACATAGGTTTTATAAAAAGTGGAAAACATATAGATCAAACAAAATTAGAAATCAGTACGCACAAATAACAAACCATATAAAAAAACAAATCAAGAAGGCCAAAATTGACTACAAATTAAACTTAGTTAATAGAGTGGAAGGAAATCATAAGGCCTTCTATGCTTATATAAATAACACTAAAGGGAATTCAAATACTATAAGACCATTAAGAAAAACAAATGGGGACATTACATCAGATAACAAAGAAATGGTGGCTGACATTGCAAATGAATATTTTTCAACAGTTTTCATTAAAAATAAGGGTTTACATCCTATTGTAAGACCTGACCCAGATCTAAAAGATAGAATAATATTAACCTAAATTGAAGTCAAAGAAAGATTGGCCAAATTTGATCCAACTAAATCCCCGGATCCTGATAGTCTTCACCCAAGAGTACTTAAGGAGTTGGCAGAGATAATAGTCCCCCCCACTAACATACATATTCCAAAGGTCACTGGATACTGGCGAAGTGATTGATTGCTGGAAATCTGCGGTTGTTGTCCCAATCTATAAAAAGGGTAATAAAATGGATCCTGCAAATTATAGACCTATTAGCCTTACTGCCATACCCTCTAAGATTTTGGAAGGAGTATTAAAGGACAAAATAAATGAATATCTGGAATTAAGTCATCTTACAGACCAAGTTCAGCATGGTTTTGTGAAGGGTAGGTCATGTCAGATGAATATGTTGGCCTTCTATAACAAAGTTATAGATAGATTAGACATGGGAATCCCTGTGGATGTGTTATTTCTTGATTTCTGAAAGGCTTTTGATAAGCTTCCTCATCCTGAATTATTACAACAAATGAGAAACTTGACTATAAACCCATATATAATAAATTGGGTTCAAAATTGGTTGGATGACAGAAATCAATGTGTGAGTATTAGAGGCGAACAGTCTGATAGTTTGGGAGTGACTAGTGGGGTTCCCCAGGGATCGGTGCTAGGCCCTTGTTTATTCAATCTTTATGTATCATCACTTCAAATAAAGCAAGATTCTGTATGGATAAAAAAAATTGCTGATGATTGTAGAATTGGCGCAGAAATAAATATTAGACAAAATTCATCTAACTTACAAGATACAATAGATGACATAGATATATGGACAAAATAATTCAGATTGACTTTAAATCATGACAAATGTTTTGTTATGCATCTGGGCAATAGAAATCCAACACTACCCTATAAATTAGGAAATGTATCATTAAAGACAATAGTTGAGGAAAGAGATCTGGGTATTACAGTTTCCAGGGATATGTCTTTTTCATCACACTGTCAAAAAACAGCCCAAAAAGGAAATAGAATCTTAAATTGTATATTGAGGTATATATCATCTAGAAGCAGGACTGTTATTATGCCTCTGCATATATCACTGGTGAGACCTATTATGGAGTTTGGAGCCCAGGTATGGTCACCATATAAAAAACAGGATGTCATATTGTTGGAGCGAGTTCAGAGGAGAGCAACAAAAACTGTACACAATATGGCAGGGAAAAACTATGAAACCCATTTGAAAGAGCTGAATATGTATTCATTGGAGGAGAGAAGAAAAAGAGGTGATATGAACTCAGTGCATAAGACTTGGCAAAGTGATGATCTTTGGAATATCACTGGTCTTGAATCAAACATTAGTGTGTACAATATTAGGTCTCATCCGATGCAGTTAACAGCACTAAAAAGGAAGAAAGTGCATAGTACATGGTGGTTTAATCAAAGAGTTGTGTATGATTGGAATAGATTACTATTGGAAGTTGTGGCCAGCCAAACAACTATTGAGTTTAAATCTAGATGGGATAGTTATATGAATAATATTAGAAATTAGAACTAAATGGTGAGCATATAGGATGAAAGTCCATTTGGCTCAGTATCATTCCTATGATTCCTATGATACTGAGGCTGAAAGAGGGAGACTGCACAGAAGAGGACCAAGAAAAGGCAGACATCCTGAACAGGTACTTCTGCTCAGTCTTCACAGTGGAGGGGGAGCAGACCACTAGTCATCAGTATGAAAAAAGGGAAGGGCAGGTGGATTCAACTCCATTTTCAGAGGAAAGAGTCCTGAAGGGACTTGCAGCTCAAAAAGTGGACAAATCTATGGGACCAGATGGGATACACCCAGGAATACTGAATGAACTCAGGGAGGTGCTCGCTGTCCAATTGGAAGCCTTATTCAGCAGCTCACTAGATTCAGGTGTGGTTCTAGAGGACTGGAGGAGAGAAGATAGGGTCCCTCTATATAAGGGAAGCAGCAAGGAAAAGATTAATAATCATAAGCTAGGGATCCTCACTTCAGTGCTGAGGAAATTAATGGAAACACAGGTAAGGAAAGGTTGGTAGAGTATCTTGAGCCTAATGGGCTGCAAGACCAAAGGCAGCATGGATTCATGGGGGGGGGGATCATGCCAGACAAATCTGATAGAGTTCTTTGACTGGGTGACCAGGGACAGTGATCAGGGGAAGGCAGTGGACGTGGCCTATCTGGACTTTAGCAAGGCCTTCGACACTGTGCCATACAGGAGACTGAATAAAAAATTGAGCAGCCTAGGGGTGGGATGCAAAGTGGTGAACTGGGTTAGAAATTGGTTAACAGATAGGCAACAGTGAGTGGTGGTCAATGACACTCACTATAATGATGGGAGAGTGACCAGTGGAGTGCCGCAGGGCTCAATACTGGGACTGGTCATCTTCAATATCTTCATACTGTAACACTGCAGATGAAATGGAGGGGAAGGTATGCCTTTTTGCAGATGATACCAAACTCTGCTTTAGGTTGGACACCCGGTGGGGGGGGGTAGAGAGAATGCATGGGAATCTTGGGAAACTCAAGGAGTGATCAAGAGCATGGCAGTTGGGTTCAATGCCAAAAAGTGCTAAATCATGAACCTAGGGCATAGGAACCAAAGAAAGGAGTATAGGATGAGGGTTACTGTCAGTTACTAAGCAGAAAAGGGGTTATCATATCTGATGATCTCAATGTGGCAGGGCAGAGAGACAAAGCAGTGGATAGGACCAGTGAGATACTAAAACAAATAAGGGAGAGGTATCTTCAGCAGGAGGAGGGAGGTGGCACTTTGTCTACTGCTGGAAGCTGCACCTCAGAATGGACATAGGCAGACTGGATGCAGTCCAGAGCAGGACTACTAATGTGGTGCAGGGTTTGCATGGAAACCCCTAAGAGGAGAGACTGAAGAATCTCAACATGCACACTCAGGAGGACAAGAGAGAAAGTGAGAGCCGGTGTGATAAAGACCTCTAAATACCTCACAGGTGTGAACAGGGTGCAGGAGGGGAGTCTCTTTCAAATGAGGAAGACCACCACAGAAGGCGTGCAATGAAGCTGGAGGGGATAGGTTTAGGAAGGATGTGTGGAAGTACTACTTCACTGAAAGAGTGGTGGATGCATGGAATAGACTGTCAGTGGAACTGGTGGAGCAGAAATCAGTAGGGGGTTTTCAAGCATGCATGGGATAGACATAAGGAATATTAGGAAAGGGGCAGGGAGGAAGGAGTGTTTTCGGAAACCGGTTATGGTCTGCAGAGACAGACTAGGTAGAGACCATCAAGGCAGACTGAATGGGTCAAGCAGTACTTTTCTGCTGGCAAATTCTATGTTTCTATGTTTCTTCATACTAGTGTATCTAGAAATCAAACAGTAAGTAATTTGACAAACTAGATTAGCTTTCTGATATGGCCACTGCCCAGCATAAACCCTCCATGTTTGTAAGACCTATGATAGAAACGTTGTTTACTAGAATTGGAAACATTTCTGCTCCCAGGTAAATTTCTGGAAGCAAAGCACCCTGTAATAGATCATGATCCATGATTTAACTAGGACAGTTAGGTTGAATAATTCCCTCAGGAGGCCTGAGGACCCATCTATGCAGCACTCCAATCCCCATTTGGCATTGATGCACTGAACTGGGTCCCCTGAGTTAAGTGCTCTAAGCTTTTAAGGAAATCCTATTAGCCCCCCAAAAGCTGCCCTTTCCAGCCTTAACAGAATAGTAAGCCAAAGATAATTCTATGAGAATCCAAATTGACAGGGGACTAGATGATTAGTTCAGAATAATTGACGTTCCACTAAAATGGACTTTAACCATGAGATTATTCTTCAAAGGTAAAAAAGAACAAAAACAGGTAAAAAATTCAAAGATAGCAAATCTAAGAAAACCACATAAAATATTAATGTTATTGCAGCTTCTCGTAGTGTCTGCATGTACAATTCAAATAGTACCCTCCCAACATGCAGATGAATACAGTTAATAATTTGTTGTTTCAAAAAGCAAGAATATTTGTAGTACCCCTTTCACTTCTTTTAATGTGCCCCTGTAAAATATTCCAGAAATTTCTTTCATTAGCTCTAGCTCATCGGTTGTAGTGAAGCTAGTCTTCTTTCTATATATCCACACAGATAAGTTCAATAACACTCTGTAGATCCACAGTAAGTGAGATTTGAAAAAATGCATTATTTTGTGAAGTGAGCCACCTATACATCCAGTCCCACAGGCTACCCAGATCAACAGCTCCCTGCTCACATACAAAAATCATGGCTTACTTTAAGATGCAAGCCTTCCACACACAAATGTGTCCAAAAGTAAAATATACCATCCGGCTCCATGAATTAATTTTTCTCTCACTACCAGCTTCTTCAAAAAAAAAAATCTTTTTAAAGTAAATGTTGAAGGTTCCCATAGCAAATGGGAGTAGTAAACTATAGGTGTTGTGATTCAGTCTCCTACCGTTCAAACTGACAGATAGTGTTGTTTTCCATAAAAAAATTCTTTTATTTTGGTGCTCTACTTCATTTGCATAACCCACCACTTTTTTCTTAATGCTGCAACCCCCAACTGTGGCATCATACCAGGGAAACAAAATTATTAAAGGGACACTGTCAGTTTTTAGTTTTAGATAGACAAAGCGGCTATGTACTGTTCCCACAATGTCTCACTATGTAAATTAGCATACAGGGTACTTTATTTCTGTGCTCACTGCAGAAATTAGGAGTTTTCATCACTCAGTATAGAAGTCTTGTAGCTAGATATGGTATGCACAATGCATTGTTGTACAAATAAACATACAAAAGCTTATATTGTTGACACCATTGCAGAAATATGAGACAGCATCTCACAGCAAGAAAACAGGAAAGCAGATTCTTATTTTACCCACAATGACTTGCTATGTACATTTATATATTAGTGCTCACCACTACCAACATACAGGACTATACTTTGGAGTAAGGCACATTTAAGGCAATGTTGTAAATGACCCAGAATTTCTTGTTGCTGTATGTAAAACATTGACAGCTCCCTGGTACGACATCATTCTGGGGGTGTGGCCACACAGAAAACTTGAGCACAAAACACTGATAAAACATAAAACAAATGACTATGACAGATGTATTTTACAAAACAAACTACAGCTTCAACATCTGAAGCATGTCTGGCAGTGGTATACTATGTGTGAAAGGCATTTGGGGAACCTTCAACATTTATTTTATTGTTCTGCTTCCATTTACTTTTAATGCATTTCAGCACTGACAGTGCTTCTCTCCCAACCTCCAACTGTGGTTTGTTTGTGCTCTATTTCCACCAGGTTGCTTTTTTATCAAAGGACTTTAGCTCTGCATCCATGGGATCCTACGAACTAGAAGGTAAAAAAGCTCCACTTATGGTGAGAATTACTCCTTGCCACAATCCTCCAGAGCACACCACTGGCACACTCAAAGAACACTCTCACACCATGCTGGCAAGGACTCATGTCTGCCGAACAAACTGGAGGATGCTCACCTTCCCAACTCAATCAAAGCTTTCCTCAGTAATAGAGAATCGAGAGGATAGCATTGTCAAAGCTGCAAATTCTCACATTGTATTACTCTACAGGCACAGTCAAAACCTCACTCCAGATGCCTTAAGGGTAGCAGTTCAGAGCTCTGTTGTTTCCCTAATTGACTATGGCCTGATCATCTACTGCTCTGCTACTGTAACTGCCCTCAGACGCATTTCCATAGCTCTCAACAAAGCTTGTTGGCTCATCACTGGAACTCACCATCTCACTCACACGTGTGATCTCTATGCAAAACTGGCTGGCTACAACTCTCAAACCACATCAAGTACCAAACTTGCATAATGGCAAAGAAAATAACCCTAGGCCTTGCACCTCCTGGAGTCCAAGGTCTCCTTTGCCCTCCCCGGAATTATCGACACACCAGGGGCTCCGAATCTCAACTTTTGCAGGTCCCTCACTGCCGTCCCACTCTGGGACAAAGATCATTTGCACATAGGGCCCCTAGTTGGCTGAATGGCCTCAGCAGGGACATCTTCTACTAACCCAAGCTTGGTCCTTTCAAATACAAGCTTCAACTACTCCTCTCAGCCTCTAACTCCTGCAATTGTCTCCTTTAATCAACCCTCCTTACCATTACCCTTTCCCTTGTTACAACTCTTAGACAACTCAGCACTTCTATTACCTACCCATAACCTCCCACTACCCTCCACCCCCTCTCTCCCTTCCCTACCTGTATCCCCTCCTCCACCAATTGACACTTCTCTGTGTGTTCTGACAATGCCTCTGGCTGCTGCTACCCAAGTGCATCATCACCCTGTTTTGAAACACTGTGTACACTTACATTGCCTCTGGCTTTAGTTGAACCATATGTATGCATCATGTTCATGTTACTGACTGTTACTTGCTTTGTTATTATTGTTTTATCAACTGACGTGGAACCTTTGTAAAAGAGTCCTGGCTCAAAAGTACTTGTAATGCTAGACTCAAATTAAAAAATAAATAAAATAAACTGTTCAAACTACCAAAAGTTTTTTTCTTTGTAAGAATTGTACTTCTGCATCACAAAATGCCTCAATGGAGAGAACAAAAATAGGAGAATTCAGAGTATAGCACTGTGTTCAGCCGTCTTGCTGCTCCAGCCACCAGCCATGTACTGTGCTTTGATGAGTGGTTGAAGAACCTTTAATTTTGCAGGTACACCAGACAGCATGTTGTTGGTTTAGATGGCATTTAATTCAAGCTGAAGAGACTCAAAGAAAGTTTGAAACACCACAAAAACCTGTTGGCACTTTGCTTGCAAAACCTCAATGGAGGCATTGTAGGTGTAGACCACCATTGGTGTTCTGTGCCTCAAATGGGGGGTCAAAGAGCTCGTAATTTTTCAGGTGTACCAAACACCAGGGGATTGGTGTTGGCTTTGCTGTCATTTAATTTCAAGGGATTTGCCAACGTTTGCCATAACAAATGAAAATATTAATGTGTAGGTGTTGTGAATCAGTCTTTTACCATTCAAACTGCCAAATATTTTTTTTTTCATGAAAGAAAAATCCTTTTGTTTTGCCACTCTGCTGCATTTGCATAACCTGACCATTTTTCCTCTGTGCTGCAACACCCAACTGTGACATCATACCAGGGAAACAAAGTTATTAAACGAGCAGTGTCACATTTTAGTTGTAGATAGACAAATCAACTCTGTACTGTACCCACAATGACTCACTATGCAAATCAGTATACAGGCTATTATATTTCTGTACTTACTGCAGAAATAGGAGACTACACCTTTCGGCATAGAAGCCTTGTAACTAGATACAGTATGCACAATGCATTGCTATGAAAATAAACATGCAAAAGCTTATATTGTTGACACCATCTTATTTCCTGTGGGGTACTGCATCTGCTTCAGACAGCTTGTCATTGCTTAGTACCATTGCTACTTAGAATTTTGTTTTCATTTCCCTCTACTGTCAGCCTATGCACAACCCCAAGGTCACATATCAACTGAAACTCTCATCACAGCCCCCAGTTACCCACTGTCTGACCCCTATACTATCTGGACTTACCCCTCTGAGTGGACCAGCTGGCTATAGCAGTAGTAGTAGTTTATTTCTATCTGGTACCATTCCCTGGAGGCTCTGGGTTCCATTACAACAAGTCACAGTAGGAAAACACACATGAAAAGCAATTATTTAAGAGTAAAGCAAGCAATAACACCCAACACGGTGGGCAGTATTGGGCTATACTGGACCACCTAGGGGCTTAATGAGGCCCTACACCACAGGTGGAGGGCCTTATAGTACCTGGAAGGTCTGGTATAGTTCAATACCACCCACCCTGGAGGGTATTATTGCTCTTAGAAAATGGGTAATGAGTAACATTTTTGTACAATTAAATAAAAGATTAAAACAAGTCAAATACATGTTCAAAAAAGAATAAAAACACATTTTGTTGTAAAGTAGTCCCTTTATTGGTATAATTGCCAGTAGAGGGACCTGCTGTTTAGGAGAGTCTGTTTAACTTACACTCATTGTGTTGTCCTTTGAATTATTTTGCTTATATACTGGTGTGCACTGTGTAGCTCCCCCCCACCCTTGATGAAGCATGGATGGAGAGCTATGCTGAGAATGTTTTTTTTTTTTTTGTTAATGTAATAAAGGTAAGCACATGCAATTGTGTTTGTGGTTTGCTGCCACCCCTCCCCCCCCCAGCTGCAGTTTCATTGTGGGCATGAATAGTTTTTTTTATTTAATAAATATAAAACCACGATGATCATTCACATGCAGCCAGTAGGTATGAGTGCAGCTGGATGGTGGTCCTGATGGGATGGCAGCAGAAGCACAACCGTCAGCCAGATGGCTAAAATTAAATGCAGGTGCAACTCAGGAAAAGCAGGATTAATATCCAATTCGGGGGTTGTGTTTGATTTTATAAATATGATAACTAGTGCCACAGAGTTGTTCAGTTTTGAGTGGGATAAGCAGACGTAGTACAGGGAAAATGAACTTATAGCTGGTAAATGGACAAAATAAAGTGGCATCTGTTTTATTTTTGAAAGTTTCTATTGGTTTCTGTGACCTCATACTGGTCCATGTGCTAGGTCCTGTCATCCAGTCACGTTACAGAATTTAACCAACCCATTTACTAAGAGTTAAATGACTTACCAGTTTCCTACAGTTTAATTACCACATTTTTGTGGGGGCTTTCTTGTACTTGCAAGCAGCAAGCTGGAGGGGAGTACCTTGGTGTGGTCTTTTATGGCAGCACAGAAGGAGTGTGTGAGACACTATTTTTCAGTTACCTTTTTATAAAAAAGCAGGTGGATAATAAAAACAAATGCTGCTGAATGAGAGCGGCATGGGGGAGGATTGGCCTGCCTGTGTTGAAAGACTGTTCAGCATGAATGCTGGAGGTAGCGCTACTTGTGCGACACTGAGCAATCTAGAGGCAGAGTGGGTTGATGAAGCCTTTTTGCAAAGCAGCCACACACATGAAATGGGAAGATCAGTTTTACTAAAAGAAAATATACTGGAGAATTGTAAATATCAATGACATTAAGTAGTTGAATGGAGATGCGAGTGGGGGGTACTGTAAAATCTCTTGGGGGGGTCTCGCTAAGTGAGACAACAACATGGCGGGAAATTCAGATTTAACATTCTATTCGCACAAGGATTTCCAAACAGAATTAGGCAACAGAGACTGGGATTCATTATTTCCCAATCTCTGTTGCCTTATTCTGGACTGGCTTACTGGTGGTCTTAGCCAATCAAAATGAAGATTTATCCCTACCCATTTTGTAAATAGAACTAGAAACCCCCACAGATAAAATCAGTCCTAACTATAGCAATATAATACCACATAATAAATAATTAAATAAAAATATAAATAGATGGTACAGCTGAGATGAACAGAAATTACAGACAGTAAGTTATTCCCCAAACACCTGGAGAAAAAGAAAGGTCTTTAGGCCCTTTTTAAGGGCCTTCACTGAGAGGCCCTCCCTCTGTGCTCTCGGGAGTAAGTTCCAAAGGGCCAGGCCCACCATCTTAAATGCCCAATTTCCCTGGGGTTTTCATTACTGCCCTGGGTGGCCCTCCTCAGTGGAATGGAGAGGGTGTAATGACATATAAGGATGCAAGAGCTCACACAGGTAACCTGGGCCCAACCTGTGTAAGGCCTTGTAAATCAGTCAGCAAGCTGACTTTAAAGGAGATATGCCACTTAATTGGTGGCCAGTGCAGATCATACAGCATTGTGGAGAGCTGACGTGACCTTGAAAGGCCAGTCAGCAACCTAGTAGCTGCATTCTGCACAGCTGTAGGTGTCAAAGTGTACCTCCAAGGTATAGAGCACTGCAGTAGCTGAGTTAGAAGAGATGGCTAGAACACTCCTAATGAAGGAACAAGAGACCCAGGCTTCTGAACAACACTATTGTACTAAAGTAAATACTAAGGTTTTAAGAATGCTGTACAGGTAGGCAAGAACCCATCTTGAACATTCCCTTATCGGTAAATGGTAGTGTTTTGTCAGGTTGCCCACTCCCATGTACTTATCTAAATTGGACTTGTAGTTGTACTCATCAAGTTGCTGGAATTTTTCCAGATAGTTCAAAAGGCAATCTCTGTGAGGACCCTGCAGTGGTACTGCAGGTAGTCAAGTGATTTCACTAGAGGTATAACAAAAATGTCAAGAAATATCAAATTCAGACGGCCTGGTGGCACTGAGGGTGAAGGCGCCAGATGCCCCACCTCAGGCTACACTGGCGACCTGGGTCCGGGAATGAATCTGGGTCACTGGAGGTTAGCTGGGGGGAGGGTGGAGCTGGGTTGAGTCACCGACTGGCAACTCTCCACTGCTGGGGAGATTTGTCACCGTTCTGACTAGTGGATGGTGTCGGGAGGGGAGGATGTTGTTAGGCGATTGGCAGAAGCCATGACTCAGCATGGCTTGCTGCCTGGACTTCAGTCCTGTGCACCAGCATCCTTGAGGGTGGGCATTAGGGGAGTTAAGCAGTCACACAAAAATAACCACCAAAAAAACCACACATCACAGCCGCAGAGTGTGATCCCCACACGGGGGATGGGCTCCACGGAGGTTGGTTGTCCATGGGTGAAAACTGATCTATAAAAAAAAGAAAAATAATCCAAAGAATATAGGATCTCAATGTGACCTCACTGTCACTATGATGGACCCAAAAATAACAGAGATGAGTCTGTGCCAAAAGACCTTACAGACTAACAAATTTGGAGTTACAGACATACTCACCAAAGTTTAAAGTGCATGCATTTCATAGAATCTTTTACATTAATAACTGATGAAACATAAAGTTTCACAGAACAAAGCTCCAACATTTCATAAAAAATATTTCACTTCATCAGGGTGTCATGTGCACTGTCAACAATTAAAACAACTGGTGTGTCATGTTGCTTTAATAAACAAAAAGAAATCAATGTAATTCCCTTGCTTCCTAGAACTTAGTACACCACACTTCTATTTTAAAATTTTTTTAATAAAATGATATCCTCTTCCTTTTACAAATCTTATTTATACCATTTTAGCCTCTTGTATTCTTAATTCACATTTTTTACAAATAGATTTCACATTCTTATGTAGCCTTTTATTCCACCCCACATCTTCTTTACAATACTTTTAACCAAATATACGGAAAAGATGGCAAACATATACAGTATATGGATTTCTTCTTCTTATGATTATTATTATTATTATGAATTTCACTAAACTTCTTGCAATGTAAATTATAGTTGCACACTCACCTTGAATCCGGTACTGCTGCACAGTAAATCACTAGGGACCACTCTGCACTGCCTTCTGAAGTTGGGAAAAAGCACCAAGTGGCAACTAACAGACTCATACAAATACTTCAGACAAAATCCTTTATTCCAAAAAATATATGCTATATTCTTTGCAAAAAACTTTGTTAATGTACCAGTTTGAGTAACTTAACACCACAAAAGTAAAGAAATGTGGAATTAGGGTTTCCTTCCCTAACTCCTAACCCCCACACCCAAACAGTGAAAGGAAAAATCATTAGGGTTTTGGGTCTCCAGAGTCTTGGTGAATCAGTAGTGGGGTCATCCTTGGGGTTGACAACCCTAATGCCCTACCAGTTCTCTGTGCAAACAATGTCACACATGATCTCATTTTTTTACTCAGAGCCCTATGGGCCCCTGCATGAAATAAAGCTACAATAAATTGTGTTGGAGACATGTGGCAAGACACACTTCTCTACCTTTGAAGAGTGTATCACTGTGAGGCAGTGGCTTGGACCTGTACCTTGTGCTTCAAACCGGAGGCTACAGGCTGGGGGAGAGGGGTGATCATTAGGGTTTATAACCCCAAGGAAGACCTCACCACTGATTCACAAAGACTGCAGAGACCCAAACCCCTAATGTTTTTTCTGTTTGCTGCTTTGGGGGTGGGGCTGGGAAATTAGGGTTGAAAACATTAATGCCAAATTTCCCTACTTTTTGGACTTTATCTTACTCTAACTGGTGCATTAAAAAAGTATTTTTGCAAAACATTTCCTTTCTTTTTGAGATAACATAATCGTATTCTCATTCATGCAGATACCTTCAGGATCTGTGTGAACAGGAGCAGATGTGCAGGGTCATCTGGACCGTGTACCAGGGGAACACTCCATCTGCCTATGGAAGTGCAGGGCCCTTCTGACCTTGCCCTTCTGTGCAGCGTCTAATGTCAAAAGTTACCAAACTTATGAATGTGCATAGAAAACTTTCAATGTAGCTTCATAACTGTGATGTTGTTGTTGTTTTTTTATATTTTGTCCACAAATTTTCAACATAGCCTTTCTACCAACTCACCTCATGAACCAAGTATGTGAACATTTTCAAATCTTGGCCAAAATCCCATTTTACAGTACAGGTGCAAAAACACATTTCCACCAGGTTTGACAGTTGTCACATTCATGAATTGATGTGAAAAAATTAGAATGTTGAAAACTTGGGCTCAAAATATTTAAATTTACCATAGTTATAAGTGTACATTGCAAAATTTCAATGTACACTCATAGCCTTTTTTGTTTAGTAATATTTGTACCCCATATTTTCATCATAGCCTTATTGTGACCACTCCTCATTAACAAGGGTTGAGAACATTTTCAAAACCCAGCCAAAAGGTGATTTTGCACATCAACAGCATCATTCTATGGCACAGGTGCAAAAACACATTTTGGCCAAGATTTGAAAAAAGACATTTGACACATTCATAAGGTGATGTGAAAAAAAAATGGCTATGTTTAAAATGTGGGGTCAAAATATTTAAAATTACCAAAGTTATGTGAGTACATTACAAAATTTTAACATACGCTCAAAACTTTGCTATTTTTAAATATTTTGACCCATAATTTTCAGTGCAGCCTTCTTATATAAACATAGAAACATAGAAGTTGACAGCAGATAAGGACCACAAGGCCAATCCAGTCTGCCCATTTTTTCTTCCTTATGAATGTGCCATAGGCCTGTACTCTGTCAATTGCCTTATCTTTTCATACTCATCTGTATTGATCCCTTATGCCTATCCCATGCTTGTTTGAAACCCTGCACTGTATTCATATCCACCACTTCCTGAGGAAGGCTGTTCCATGCATTCACCACCCTTTCTGTGAAAAAGAATTTCCTCACACTGCCCCTTAATCGGCCTCCCTCTAATCTCATGCTGTGTCGTCTTGTCCTGCTATTTTTCTTATATTGAAATATGTTAGACTCTTTCACCTTGTTAATGCTCTTAAGATGTTTAAATGTTTTGAGCATATCACCTCTCTCCCTCCTTTGCTCTAGGGTATACATATTGAGCTCCATTAATCTGTCCACCTATGTTTTCTGATGCAGGCCCTGCACCATTTTGGTTGCCCTCCTCTGGACTGCCTCCATTGTGTTAATGTCCTTGAGCAGGTGAGGCCTCCAGTACTGCACACTGTACTCCAGATGGGGCCTAACCAGTGTCTTGTGAAGAGGGATTATTACCTCCCTCTTACAAATTATGATACCCCTAGTAAAAAACCTCAACATCACTCTAGCCTTACCTATTGCTTTAGTTGTCTGCTTGGATGATTTCAGGTCATCTGTGATGATGATGCCCAAGTCCCTTTCTTCCCTTGTGATTGCCAGTAACTCTCCTCCCAACCTATAGGTGGCTTTGGGGTTTCTCTTCCCTATGTACATGATCTTGCATTTCTATGCATTAAACCCCAGTTGCCACTCTTCTGACCATTTTGCTAGTTTATCCAGATCTCTTCTCATTTTACCCACCCCATCTGGATCATCTACTCTGTTGCAGATTTTGGTGTCATCTGCAAACAGACAAACCTTACCCTCCAGTCCATCTGCAATGTCACTGATGAAGATATTGAAGAGGACTGGCCCTAGGACTGATCCCTGAGGTACCACACTTGTGACTTGCATCTTTTCTGACTGTATACCATTTACCACCACTCTCTGTTTTCTGCCCACCATTCAGTTTGCCACTCAGTTGACCAACTTCTGACCCACCCCGAGTCTATCCAGCTTAATAATCAATCTTCTATATGGAACAGTATCAAAAGCTTTGCTGAAGTCAAGGTAGGTGACATCAACTGCTCCCCCTTGGTTCACCATCTAGTTACCCAGTCAAAGAAATCTATGAGATTAGTTTGACAGGACCTTCCTTTTGTAAACCCATGCTGTCTTGGATCCTGTGCTCCTATGGATTCCAGGCATTGCACTGTCCTTTCCTTAAGGAGTGCCTCCATAATCTTGCCCACTACAGAGGTAAGACTGACTGATCTGTAGTTCCCTGCCTCCTCCCTGCTACCACTCTTGTGGAGTGGGATCACATGAGCCCTTTTCCAGTCTTCTGGGACCTCTTCTGTGAAAAGAGACTCATTAAACAGTTCTGATAATGGCCCTGCTATTTCCACCCTTAGCTCCTTTAGTACCCTGGGATGTATGCCATCAGGTCTCATTGCCTTGTCCACCTTGAGCTTAGTGAGCTCTTGTAGGACCCTTTATTTTGTGAAGGGACTAGTGCACACTTCCCCTTCCACCTGTGTCCATGGTGCTGAGTTGCGGGCCCTGTCCTACCTTCTCCTCAGTAAATACTGAGCAGAAGTATCTATTTAGGATGGATGCTTTTCCTTGGTCCTCCACACACTTCCCTTATCCCCTTTGATCTTAGCAATACCCCTTCTGGACTTTCTTCTTTCACTAATGTATCTATAGAAAGTCTTGTCCCCTTCTTTTACTGTTTGTGCTAGTGTTTCCTCAGTTTGGGCCTTTGCCTGCCTTACTGCCTTTCTTGCTTCCCTTAGGGAAGTTTGGTATGTCTCCCTATCTTCATCCCACTGCATTCCCTTATATTTCCTGAAGACCAGCCTTTTTGGCACTGACCTTTTCTGCTACTGTTTTTGAGAACCAAAGTGGTTTCCTCCTTCTTTTGCTCTTGCTTTTCTCTATAACACAATGGGATGTTGCTTCAAATATTGCATCCTTAATGCTTGCCCACTTTGCCTGTACTCCCTCACATGTATTTCGTCTTGCCAGGGCTAACTTAACTCTGTTGGCCATCTTATCAACTTCAGCTCCTCTGAAGTCCCATATTTTTGCCTAGGAATTGGATGATTTAGTTCAACTGGCCAAATTGAACCATGCCATATGATGACCACTGGACCAGGTGACCTTGTACCTGGAGATCTGTGATCATTTACCCATTAGTCAGTACTAGATCTAGGATAGCCCTGTCTCTTGTGGGTTGTTGTACCAGTTGTTTGAGGCCCTCCCCCTGCAGGGAATCCACTTTGTGTCTAGTTCTGGTGGATGTTCCTGCTGGTATATGACCCCCACCTCATGAATAAGGGCAACAAAAATGTTCAAATCCTGCCTAAAATGTAATTATACCAAGTGACTGTGAAATAACCCTTTGGGTCTGATTTGCATAATTCCACCACCACTGGTCATGAGGAGGGGTCCCAAAAAGGCCACGTTGAAAGTTTGGGGTCAAAATATGCAAAACTTATACTTATGCAACAATGTTCAAAATTCTATTGAAAGAAATTGAACCACACTTACATTAGTTTCTCATATTGCCAAAGCCAGTGCCAGCAGCAAGATGTGTCTTCAATTGCAGAGTGGATCTTCACTGTGGGTCATGTTCAGGTGAGCGAGGGTGTGTGTTGGTGTGGGGAAGCTTGGAGTGGTGGGTGCCGAGTTGGAAGTCAGGGTGGGGTCAGATTGGTGAGGGACCATTGTCTTTTATACAGGTATAAAAAGAGAATTGAGGGACAGTTTTCTTTATTTCAGCTGATCTTACAACACTGGGGATCAGACATCCCTGTCTCAGGCTACACCACACTTCAGGGAATGGGTGCAGGCAACCTGGAGGGGAGGGGACCAGAAAAGTGGTACCAAGGGTGGGCACCTGATCCACTTTTAGTGCAAAAAAAATTGGGAATGGTGGACAACAAGGAGAGGAGGAGGAGGAGAGGGAGAAAGAAGTGGTACCAGTTGTTGGTACACCTGTCCTCCTAATTAAAAAAAATGTAGATAGACAGATAGATAGATAGATAGATAGATATACAGACAGACAGACAGATGTACAGACAGACAAAGAGAGAGAAAGAGACAGATGAAACAGGGGATTAACAGCTCACTGCTCATACTGCAGCCCGCAGCACATCTCCATCTGTGTCTGCAGATGTCAAGAAAGTCTCACTGTTCTCATACAGACAACACAGGTGAACAACGCCTCCCATTAAGCTGAGCACCCTGAGATTTGGGGTGCTCAGGAGAGGTGTTTCTGACAACTTTTGTAAAAACAAATGGCAGAATCTAGCTAAACGAGTCCCATTTAGTTAGGTGCAGGTATTTGTTTTTTTAAAAATAGGTTTTATGTATTGTCAATATTTGTCAGTTTAAAGGGAGGGAAAAATGCCAGCCATCACAAATGATATTTTTTCATCACAACAGGTAAATCAAGAAAATAAGCTCTTGCGAAAGCTTTTCTTTTTTTATCAGTCCGTTTTGAATGTTAACTCAAAAATCTTTATTTTTTCACCAAACCTTTGAAAAGTGTATTTTTTGCAAAGGACCTTCAAACCTGAAAATTTCATGAAAAACTTCCTCCTCGTTTAGGCCGGAGTCGAGAGCAAAAAAGTACACAATGTTAAGTATAGTTTTTTTTTTTCATTTTGTGGCACTCTGTATCTCAAAAACTGTACAAGATGCTGCCACAAAACTTCTCATGTCTTGAGACTCTGACAGCCTAACCATGCATGCCAAATATTGTGCTATTTCATCAAACAACACTAAAGTTATTAAGGTGAAAATTAGAGGTTTACCATTGAACTGTCAACTCAGCCTTAACTATAGGGGTGCTACTGTGCCTCTATAATATAGGATGACTTAAAGATGACCAAGCAGTGTGATAAAACATTCAGGAGGGCTAGTGGGATGCTGGGATGCATAGGGCTGGGAATATCCAGCCAAAAGAGGAGGTGGTGTTGCTCTGTATAGATTACTGGTAAGACCCCACCTAGAACACTGTGTCCAGTTCTGGAGACCACATCTCTGGAAGGACATAGACAGAGTGGAGGTGGTCCAGAGGGGGGCAACTAAAATGGTGCAGGGTCTGCATCAAAAGCCCTACAAGGAGAGACTAAAGGACCTCAATATGTACACAGCTGAACATATGAGGGGGGAGTGAGATATGACAGAGACCTTTAAATACCTCACAGGGGTAAATAAGGTAAAAGAAGGAAGTATTTTTCAGAAGAGAAGGTGATCAAGAGTAAGGGAGCATGCTATGAAGCTGGAGGGTATAGATTCAGGTGAGATGTGAGGAACTGCTTCTTCACAGAAAGAGTGGTGGATTCCTGGAACAATCTTTCAGCAGAGATGGTGGGGGAAAAAGCAGTGGTGGGGTTCAATAATACATGGGATTAGCACAAGGGAATCATAATAGAAAGAAAGGGGGAGGGAGAAAGAGCTGTAGGTCAGATGCAGTCTGCGGTAATAGTGTAGGTAGGAAAGAATGGGCAGACTGGATGGGTGAAGCAGTCTTTATCTGCAATCAGATCCTGTTTCTGTATTTTTATGCTTAGTTTATTAGCTCCACAATTGTACCACTCTTCATAAATCAATTGTCAGTTTTAGTTAGTAAAAGAGTTTCCTTCTCAATAAAGTGTTAAATATAGGTCTGTGAGGACTGCACACAATTAATGATTCTTCCTCCATATTTGTAATAAGCTCTTTCAAATGCTTAGATCAATAAAGTGCCAAAGTATATTCAATTAACAATTGTGCTTGGAAATATAGGCATACGGGGCCCTATGCATTAATATGCCTGGAACATGCCAGTAGGAGCACATACTGGGCAGTGTAAAAGGGTCCTGCATACCCAGCCCCTACAGGATGTGAGGGGCTGAGATGCTTGACCCCCAACTGGCCTGATGCATGGGCTTCTAATTGGAAGCCTCAACCAGCACCAGATTGGAAACCCTGCTCCATGTGAGAGAAAAGGATCAAGGGACATAATGACCCACATACAGACTGCCATGTCCTCTACAGACTGCCAGTAAAATTGAAGTTTTATGTACCCCACAGCTGACAGTCACCTCCTCCAGATTTCTGTAACATTGAGGGGGATGGGGGTCCCTGAATGCATGGCCTCCTGTCTGGGGGTGTACACCCATTATGGCAGCCCTCTGACTGACATAATGGTAAGGCCCCTCAACACTGTCCCAGTAGAGCATAATGGGCATCATGCATGCTTGCCCTTCTAGCCCTCCACGGGCACATCCACTCTCGACTCTCTGCCCAGTCCAGCTCACAGTTATGCAGAATCTGGTAAAGACAGCCCCCAGGCAGGGGTGCTGAGTGGGTGCATGCATTCGTGCATCCACAAGTGTCCATTGAACACCTAGGATGCACCTATCCAGCCCTTTGCAACTACAGACCAGTCAGTCTTACCTCAGTAGTGGGCAAGATTATGGAGACACTCCTTAAGGAAAGGATAGTGCAATGCCTGGAATCCATAGGAGCACAGGATCCAAGATAGCATGGGTTTACAAAAGGAAGGTCCTGTCAGACTAATCTCATAGATTTCCTTAACTGGGTAACCAGAGTGGTGGACCAAGGGGGAGCAGTTAATGTCACCTACCTTGACTTCAGCAAAGCTTTTGATACTGTTCCACATAAAAGATTGATTAATAAGCAGGGTAGGCTCGGGGTGGGTCAGAAGTTGGTCAACTGGGTGGAAAACTGGTTGACGGGCAGAAAACAGAGAGTGGTGGTAAATGGTATACAGTCAGAAGAGATGCAAGTCACAAGCAGGGTACCTCAGAGGTCAGTCCTGGGGCCAATCCTCTTCAACATCTTCATCAGTGACATTGCAGATGGACTGGAGGGTATGGTTTGTCTGTTTTAAGATGACACCAAGATCTGCAACACAGTAGATGATTCAGATGGGGTGGGCAGAATGAGAAGAGATCTGGATAAACTAGCAAAATGGTCAGAAGAGTGGCAACTGAGGCTTAATGCAAAAAAGTGCAAAATCATGCACATAGGAAAGAGAAACCCTGAAGTCACCTATAGGTTGGGAGGGGAGTTGCTGGCAGTCACAAGGGAAGAAAGAGACTTGAGCGTTATCATCACAGATTACCTGAAATCATCCAAGCAGACAACTAAAGCAGTAGGTAAGGCTAGGGGAATGTTAGGGTGTATTAGTAGGGTTATCACAAGTTGGAAGAGGGAGGTAATAATCCCTCTTTACAAGACACTGGTTAGGCCCCATCTGGAGTACTGCATGCAGTACTGGAGGCCACACCTTCACAAGGACATTAACCTAAGTGAGGCAGTCCAGAGAAGGGCAACCAAAATGGTGCAAGGACTGCATCAGAAAACATATGAGGACAGATTAGTGGAGCTCAATATGTATACCCTAGAGCAAAGAAGGGAGAGAGGTGACATGATCAAAACATTCAAACACCTTAAGGGCATTAACAAGGTGAAAGAGTCTAACATGTTTCAATATAAGAAAAATAGCAGGACAAGAGGACACAGCATGAAATTAGAGGGAGGCCAATTAAGGGGCAATGTGAAGAAGTTCTTTTTCACAGAAAGGGTGGTGAATGCATGAAACAGCCTACCTCAGGAAGGGGTGGATATGAATACAGTGCAAGGCTTCAAACAGGCATGGGAAAGGCATAAGGGAGCAAGACAGAGGAGTATGAATAGATAGGCCATTGACAGAGCAAAGGCCAATGGCACATTTATAAGGTAGAAAAAAGAAATGAGCAGACTGGATGGGCCTTGTGGTCCTTATCTGCCATCAACTTCTATGTTTCTATGTTATATTAGGGTGTGTTTGGCCAGGATACCATTTGTGCATAGAACCCATACTGCATGAATTTTCAAAGAATTTGTATATTGTTTAGTAGCAGCAAACAAATTTCTTATCGCATCTTTCCCCCCAAAAAGTGTTCTGTGCAAAGTTTAGTACCAAGTGTCTATAGCTGCAATAGCAGCTTTGTTCAATGCACATATTATTCCATCTTAGAATCATGATCTATAGCACTTTTTCTCAGTAAGGTGCTTTAAGGCTAGGGCTGGGTCAAAGTTTACATTTGTGGTAGAAGTTACCATGAAGTGGGTGAAATTTGCCTCTCCAAAGCTCTGCAATGTTTTCCCCACCCTCAGAAACTTCAACTTTGCCTAAAATTGTCAAGTTCTGCATGCAAAGTTCAGAATTACGACTTCTAATTGCTGAATTTTGCCTGTAAATGGCAGAATTTTGCCCACGAATGGTGAATTTCTGCCGTTCACGGGTGAAATTCCACAATTTGAGGATGAAATTCTGCACTTATTCCACACTTTGCGGGCAGAATTCCATACTTCATAGCAGAATTTTGCTCTTCTGTGCTCAGTGAATTTTGCAAAATTGCATAAAATTATCAAATTAAATCACAAAGCGAAGTTTGCCAACTTCACCCAGCTCTATTCAAGGCTAAATGCATATGGCTATGATTCAAGCAGATTCATAGGTGCAATATATACCTTGGCCTGACAGTCCAATAACAGCATTATTATATAGATGTCAGAATTTACTTAAAGCTGATACATTTCTTCTTGTAATAAAAGGTAGCCACCTGCATGAAAAAAAAAAACATATATAAATACAACCCTGACTTCACAGACAGTTATACAATGGCAAGAAAGAATGCTGGGTCTGATTGGTTAGGTTGGGAATGGACCTGTGATGTTATCCCAGTATAACATCATGGGTCTAGTCCCAGCATATAGATGACTACATCTACCGTTAACCTAAATCACTCCACACAGCTCACTTCAGTGAACCCTGCTCAGCATCCACTACACTGATTCCGGCTTGCCTTCGCAGCAGTCCTCCTCTGCTCTCCAACTAATGGCAAAGTGATTAACAATGATACTTTTAAATGCAGAATTTGCAGCACAGAGAGAAAAAATTATTTTCATGGCAACTTTGTTTCTGTGAGCCGAGCAGTTTCAGTGAACCATGAAGACTGTGACTGCCAGTCAAGCGGTTCACTAACACTGCTCAGTTCTCAGGGAAAAAAACTGCCATGAAAATTCAATTTCTGTGTTTCAAGTGGCAGACATCCTCCATTCTTGCTCTGGCCATAACTAAAGTAACCGGGTTTATCATTTATTTTTCCCCCAACACCAGAAATCTTGCTCCTCTCCTCAGTTGTTCCCATCCATTGCAGTTTTGTGTTGTACAACTCACCTGGTCCCAGGGCAGGCAGTGGGGCCAGTTGAATTAAACTACATGCAGACGATGGACTCTGAGGGGGAAGAGAACTGTCACACACAACAGAAACACAAAACAAAATTGGGGGGCCTGCATCACAAAGAAAGAAGTGTTTGCATGGGGGGGGTGCATCCATGTGCAGAGACAGAGACATTCATTTACCAGCAACACCCCGTACTGGCCAAAACAGAACTATTTTTTTTCCTTCATATAACTCCACATTGCTAAATGAAGTGAAAATCTGTTCAAAAATGCTGTTTTAATCTTTTTTTTTAAATATAATTGAGCCATTCTATAACAGCAATAATGCATTCCAGGGTGTGTGTGGTGCTGGGATAACATCACTTCAGGGGTGTTGGATGCACTCAGCCTGCATCCTCATGCCCAACAACCCTAGGCATAACATTATCCCAGCACGACATACACCCTGTGGTGCATTACTGCTTAAATTAAAATGCGTAAAGCAGGCACACAACTATGCAGGTTGGAAATCCATAGCCTGTGTGGCATGCACTACATAGAGGGAGGTGGCCAGAGAGGTGCTCACCGGACACATAATTATGCACATTGTTGTGTGCAGGAAGAGAAAAGAAGGTCATGCAGAGTGGGGAATGCCCTGTGACCCCACCATACATGGAAAACTGTGTGCCTACTATGCAGGCATGGTGAATACCATCAGCAAAGAGTGATGTTAAATATGTAGGCTTTATCAATGCAGTTACTATTTTTTGGTTTCCCTTCAATATAGTAGAAATGCCAAGGCCAGAACAGTCTGTATTTTATTTCTTTTGTGACTCAGTATTCTACTTTCATTAGCAACTCATGAAAGAAGAATCAGCTTACAAAAGAAGAACACTGAGTCATGAAAGCAGATTTTTTTTAAAATGCATAAAATGTAAAATGTTTACCAGTCTTCAGAAATTTCATAAATCAAATTGTAGACATGAAAAAGATGATGAAAAATTGATCATGCAATAGAAATGCCACCAGATTAAGTACAAAGAAATACAACTTTACTTCATTGCATATAACTGTCTATCTTTTGACAAAGCAACAGCTAACTTATGCAATATAGAGCCAGTAAAGTAATTCTGCCACCTATATTTAATATTCATTGCAAAACACTTTGTTACTGTACCATTAGGGTTGAACCATTAAAGGTAGGGAAATGCAACCTTAGGGTTCCCAAGCATAATACCCCACTCCCACTGTGCAGGGACCAACATATGAGAAACACATAGGCTTCTAACCCAACACCCCCCACCCTGCATGCAGGAACAGGTGTGATGGGTGTAGCCTGGCATTTTGAACATTAATGCTCACCCCATTCTCTTATTCTGTACCCATGTTATCTTACTTAGTCTTGGAATGGGGTGAGCATCAGGGTTCAAAATGCCAAGTTACATCCATCACACTGGTTCCTGCATGCAGTGTGGGTGTGAGGTGTTACGATTGGATGCCAAGGGTGGGGGTGAGGTGTTGGGGTTGGGAAGCCTAAGTTCCCCTCATGCCTGTTCCTGCATGCATAGTGGGAGTGTGGTCTTATGCTTGGAACCCCTGAGATTACATTTCCCTACCTTTTATGGTTCAACCCTAATGGTGCATTAACAAAGTGTTTTGCAATGAATTTCTTTATGTTCTCATATACTTTATTTGTATCCTTATTGTGTTCATGAGGTGGTGTGATAAAATGACAATGCTGAAAATATGGAGTAAAAATATTGGAAATAACCAAGGTTACACACGCGCATACAACATTTTTAAGAGTCGCTCGCAACATGGCCATTGTTATGAGTTTTTTCACCAGATTTTCAACATGGCCTGTTTGGGACCCCATATCATGAACACTGCCACTGTCATTTTGTTAATCAGTCCTGAAAGGTGATTCCAAGCAGCAACCATGAAATCACCTATTGGGGCCAGTAACAAAATGATAATGCCAGTGTTCATGAGATGGGGTCACAAAATGCCCATGTTGAAAATCTGATGCATAAATACCTAAAAATGGCCTAGATATCAATATAAGTTCAAAACACCATTGACTGCCATTATAGGGCACTTACCTTTATTCTTCAGTTTGCGGTTTGGCTTTGAAGAGTGCAGATGTGTCCCAGTCCACAAAAGATGACAGCAGATGACCACCACAGGTAAGCAGTTACCCCCAGACAGTGACATTCACCAGCAAGGTCCCCCACAGTGACTACAGCACCATGCTGCAGTGGGAAACCTGCTGGAACCCGGTGCTGTCTGTCAGGGGTCCTGCACCCCTCCAATCAGCTCTGACTCAGAGTTGATAATCTTCAAGTGGGTGGGGTGCTGGGGGCACAGCCCCCCACATGGAGGGTTCAGGGCAGAGCCCCTTGAAGAAAACAGGATGGACAGTGCGAACCAGCAGCCAACTGCAGAATGCGGTCGACCTACCGGTGTAGCTGAGGGGGCATTTGACAAAAATTTTGTTGAGCTCCTGTCGTGGATCCCAGGTAAGTATAGGGTAAGGGGGTAAGGGGAGGTGGGTGCTCAGTGGGAGGGTGTGGATGGGGAGAAGTGCTGAGCAATGATGATGAGGGATGGTTTTCTTTTTTTCAGGAAAACAAAAAAATGTAAAGACATCATGGGACTGTTTTCTTGTTTTCTGGTAACTGAAATAATATTATTTGGGGACAATGAGAGTGGGCTCGCCAGTGTCCCATAGTGCTGGAGGGGAAGGAATACAATAATAATATAATTTGTGGACACTGGGAGTGGGCTCCCAAGTGTACAAAAGTAGTTGGGGGGTGTGTAAATGCCAAAAAGGGGATTGAGCACTATGATGTCGGCAACTATGTCACGGGAAAGTGTTGTTTTTTTAGGTTAAAATAGATATACAATAATTATTTTGGGACACTGGGGGAAGGCTCCCCAGTGTCCCATAATTCTGGAGGGTATAAACTAAAACAATTTTTGGACACCGGGAGTGGGCTCCCCAGTGTCCAACAGTTGTTGGGGGCCATGTAAATGCTGACAAGGGGATTGGGCACCCTGATGTCAGCAAGTACGTCATGGTAATGTTTTCTTTTTTTTAAGGTTAAAAAATATTTATAATAATTCTTTGAGGACACAAGGAGTGGTCTTCCCAGTGTCCGCACATCAAAAGTACTTAATTCATTTCTCTCACTAAGCAAAGAAAGAACATGGCCAGCAGCATAATGTGTTCAACCTAGAATCCCACATCATAGCTGCTTCTGTGACATGTGATCCTTCGTCGTGCTTGACACCTATTTTTTCCCATAGGAAATAAGGAGAAATGCAAAACTGAATAACTCTGGAACAGATCAATATTTTTCCACAAAACCTTCAAAAGGAACATGACTTTCAATCCTGAAAATTTCAGTCCAGAAGCTAAAGCTGTTTCTGAGATACTGTACAGGTGGACAAAAATGTGCCAAAAAGCCCCAGATCTTCTTTATTTTCAACACTCTGTATCTCAGAAATGGTAAAGCTATTTAGAAAAAAAATTGCCATATACAAGCACCTACCCAAGGTAATTATGCATGCCAAATTACATAGAAATCACTTCAACAATTACAAAGTTATTAATATTAAGATCCAAAAATTGCCATTTATAACATTAAACACCCTCATCAACCCTAATATACTGGTGCTATCAAGCCAGTATAATATATACTTTACTTACTTGTGGAATGGGGTGAGCATTAAGGTTCAAAAGGTAATCATATTAGATGACCTTAAGGTTGGGAAGCAATGCAAGAAGGTGGTAGGGAGGGCTGGGGGGATACTGGGATGTATAGGGAGAGGTATCACCAGCAGAAAACAGGAAGTTGTTATCCCTCCGTACAGACAGTTGGTGAGACCCCATCTGGAGTACTGCATCCAGTTCTGGAGACTCCATCTCCACAAGGACATAGACAGGATGGAGGCAGTTCAGAGGAGGGCAACTAAATGGTGCAGGGTCTGCAAGAGAAGCCATATGAGGAGAGACTAAGGAGCTTAATATGTATACCCTTGAGAAAGGGAGGAGGCAGGGGACATGATAAAATGTTTAAATACCTCAGTGGAATAAAACAAAGTCCAAGAGGGTAGCATCTTTCAGAAAAGAGATGTAAGAACAAGGGACACAATTTGAAGATAGAGGGGGACGGCTCAGGGGCAATGTGAGGAAGTATTTTTTCACAGAGAGGGTGGTGGATGCATGGAACAGCCTTCCTGAGGAGGTTGTGAGGTCTAAAACTGTAGGAGAATTCAAGAATGCATGGGACAGACATAAGGCAATTTTTGTGGGGGGTAGGAAGAAATAGGCTGTTGGTTAAATAGGATCTGCAGCTTATCCTCTAGGAAGGGAAATGGGCAGACTAGGTGGGCCAAGTGGTCCTTATCTGCCATCAAAGTCTATGTTTCTATGTTCACAACTCCAAAAGACACTCCTCATGCCTGTTCCTGCATGCACAGTGGGGGTGGTGTCTTAGACTTGGGAGCCCTAAGGTCGTATCTCCCTACTTTTGATGCTTCAAATGTAATGGTGCATTAACAAAGTTTTTTGCAATGAATTTCCTTACTTTTTGAGAAAGTATAATTGTGGCCTTATTTCATTATGGGAGCACAGGTCCCTCTTGGCCCTGCACTTCCTTCAGTCCATAGTGAGTGGTAGGGGGCCCTGTCAGGATAGAAAGTCATGTGCCTTTTGAAGGTTTTGTGGAAAAATATTGATCTGTTCCAAGGTTATTCAGTTTTGCATTTCTCCCATCCATGCCTCTTCTAATTGTCCCTCATTTCTATGTGTGAGCAGAGGGACCTCAGTGCCCTGTGTTCCTATCAGTCTATAGTAAGTGGTAGGGCCCTGTGCTGTCATACATGCCTATTGTACTTGTCCCTCATTTCCATGTGGGAGCATAGGGCCCTCTGGGCCCTGTACTCCTATCAGTCCATAGTGAGCGGTGGTGGCACAGGACCCTCCAGGTCCTGTGCTCCCATCCATGCCTATTGTAATTGTCCCTCATGTGCATGTGGGGGGCCCTGTACTCCCATCAGTGCATAGTGTGATATGGTACCACTGTGCCCTGCAAAGCAATACTGCTGCTATGTCGATAATGCATGCCACATTATAGGTCTCATGTGCCCCATTCATTACAATTCACCAACAGTTTGAAACAGGACCTGGTAACATGCAAAACAACTTAGTAGACCCAAAAGAGTACTGAACTACCCATTGCACCAAAGCTGTATCTTGAAGTGTTTTAGAGATATAGCATCTGAAGAGTACCCCAACCATCACAATGTTACCCAAAGGGAAATTATGAAACTTCAAAGTGTTATAACTCTGCTGTGCAATTAAAGTTTTCTACCAAACTGGCTAATGGCACATCTTTTGGGCAAGTCATTTGTGCCCTGAAAATTTCAGCCCAAAAGCCCAAACCATTTTTTAGTTATGAAGTGACAAAGAAACAGACATAGCTGGAAAAGTTGTGTCACAAACTCCGGCAGTACCCTCGTTCTTTCGGCAAACAGTGTTGCAATTAAGCAGTTCAAACTAAGTTAGCCACATCAGCAGAACTACCCAAGATTATGCATGCAAAATTTTGTGCACATCTGTTGAAGAGTTGCAAATTTATTAAGGTGCAAAGTATGCAAAACTGGAAGACTGCGAAAATGTAAAAAACATGTAAATGTAAGGATATTTAAGACACAATGTCTCAGAAACCACACAAACAATTCAGATGAAATTAGTAACATTAACAGACCTACCCCATGAAATTATACATGGAAACTTTTATGCATATCCATTGAACAGTTGCAAAGTTATTAAAGTGCAAAGTATGCAAAACTGGATGACTGCGAAAATGTGAAAAATGTGAATTTAAGGATATTTGAGACAGCATCTTCAAAACCACACAGGTGATCAAATGGAATTAAACACATCAACAGACCAACCACATGAAATTAGGTTTGCAAAACTTTATGCACATATGTTGTAGGGCTCCAGAGTTACTAAAGTACAAATTATGCAAAACTGGAAGACTGTTAGTAAAATGGAAAAAAAATATATATCAAGTTTAATGATGTCTGAGACACAATATCACACAAATCACACAAGGGGCTCAAATGAAATTTATCACATCAACAGACATACTCCCTGGGATTATGCATCCAAAATGTCATGCATATCTGTTAAAGGGTTCTAAAAATAAGCGAAACTGGAAGACTGCAAAAATGGGGATAAAACTTAAGTTTAAGGATGTTTGAGACACAGTATCTCAGACAAAGCACAATGTATCCACTCAGAATTTACCACTTCATGAGATCCTCATCCAGAATTTATGCATGCCAAATGTCATGTAAATCTGTTGAAAGTTTGCAAAGTTATTAAGGTGCAAAGTATGCAAAATTGGTTGTCAGTGCATGAAAAACTTTTCCATCTGTTGTGTCCCATAGGAAATAATGGGAAATTTAAAATTTTGTAACTTTTGAATGGATTTATATTTTTTCCCAAACCTTCAAAAGACACATATGTGAAGCAACAGCTTTCTACTCTGAAAATTTCAGCTCAGAAACTAAAGCCATTTCTGAGATATAGGTGGACAAAAAAGTGCCCAAAAAAGCCCCAAACCATCTTTATTTTCAATACTCTGTATCTTGGACATGGCTAAACCTATTGAGACAACATTTGCCACATACAAATACCTATCCAAGGTGATTATGCATGCCAAATGTCATAGAAATCACTTCAACAATTACAAAGTTATTAAGGCCCACACAATTGCCCTTTAACATTAAATTGTCCTTTAACATTAAACTGCACAATGATAGCATATTCTACTGCACTATCATAAGAAATTTAAAAATTGAAATGACAGTCTTACCACCTAGGATGCCAGTCAAAAAAGAGGGGAAAAAAATATGAGTGTCAGAATATACAGGGCTTGCAGTGACCAATCAGACAGCATAACATTCTTTGAAGTCAGATATTCTCCAATCATGTATTAATATGTTCCCTCCCAAAAAATATCACCATTTTCTGATATTTAACTAATGACATCTGGTTACAGGTAAACTTGTAGAAATGATAAGCAAATCATGGAGCTAGTTATGTCTAACTGTTAAAGGTGTAAGCTGATTGGTAAACAGTTTAACAATGCTTTCCAATCAAATGCTAAGAAAGGGGTAAACATTTTTCTGTTTTGTCTGCTTGGCAACCCAGAGCTGTTAAACTAAATGTAAACTGTCACTTACAGTGGTAGCTATTGAGAAGTTTATCTGTAACGAGGTATACCTCGGTAGGTACAGTACTGAGTGTGGTACTGAGGTATGCCTTGTTAGCGTCAGTAAGTGGTAGGTAGGTATTAGTGGTATGCCAAGTCCTTAATTAATTGATTTTCCCATTGTAGGCATCTGTAGTGCACCAGGTGGTGCTGTTAGGAGTAACATTTGTGGTTGCATGTTATAATTTCCAGCAGGTGTCCCCACAATCTTCTCATTCTCTCCTGCTGTAATTGTAGGTGGAAGTGATTGTAATGGACAGTGAAACTGATCAAAGAATGAAACCTGAAAATTAAATTACCAAATGGAGCTTTTGTGTTTTCTGTCTCTCGATTCATTTAACATTTACATTTAGTAGCCCAGGTTAAGGAGCGCCCATTTTTACAGACATTGATATATCATTAATGAGGTGATTGAGGCAATAAAGTTATCTTATATTGCTAAATCTTTGCTGGATTTTTTGTTTTCTATATGCAACACCCCATGCATAGCAGATTATGGAGCTTATAAATTCAGGTTCTGTCACCCTGAAAACCTCATCTTACAGTACTACAAGCCATCCAGCTCCTGGTATGGCAATGGATTGCTGGAAAAAGACTGAACCCTAATTTACAAGCTCCATAATCTGCTGTGCCACCACAAAAAAAAACTTAATCCCACATACAGTACTGTCACAGACTGCCAAATATTATTGCTACACATCAATCACAAAAATTAATTGTCTGCTTAAAGGACTGTAGGCTAGTAGTAATGACATATGAAGTGAAAAAAAAAATTCCTCCTTCTACATAAAATGGTTGCTCGAACATTTCTATTTTTCCTTACTAGATTTGCCTAATGTAACACGATATATCAATTACTGAATCACTGTTGTAACTGATAGAAGAATCATATCGGGAATTGTACAGATTCAGGTGATATAAGGGGGAAAATAGAGTAAACTTTAAAGTGATGAATGCTATAGTACATGGTTTGCATTTTCAGTCTCTGGGAATGTAGACCACACAGTCTTTTACTCTTTCCATAAAATGACTATTATCAGACTACATTTTCTGGTTACTCAGCAAGGTAGCAGTACCTTTCACAACCACAGAACCTTTTCCATATGTAACCACTGTAGCCTGTAGCAAAATGTGATGTCATTACTTTGTAAGCAACATAACATCTGACTGACTGTCTGTCTGTCTACCTGTCTGTCAGTCAGTCAGTCAGTCTGTCTATCTATCTATCTATCTATCTATCTATCTATCTATCTATCTATCTATCAGCATTGGTGGCTCCTCCATCATTATGATTCCACAGGCAGTTTAATGCTAAGCTCAGAAATGTGTAGCCGAAATGAAAAATGGGACAAATACCTCAAAGCACATTATTTTAGATTACATCCATTAGACATGTCCTGAAATTGCTCCCCCATCATTATGGTTCCATAGGCAGTTTATTGCTAAGCATAACTTTTTGGCCCGGTATTATATCATTTTTCAAGGTCTCTTATTACACAAAAAGATGAATTAATTAATTAGATGCTTAGCTTTTGTTATTATCAGGACCTGTATCCTTTCAAATGAGATCAGCCTTCACAGTTAATGAATTATGACATATTTATAGAACCAGGCAAATAGGGGCAGTCAGACAGACCAGAGTTAGCCAAGGTAATGATAATAAAATTACAGTGTATGTGAGCAGCTTTAATTTATCCACTAGGTTCAAAATAATGCAGGTTTCTATACAGTATGTTTGATACAGAGTGAGCTAGAACTGAAATGTGAAGGGCTGCTGGGGGGTAGAAATTTGTAGCCAAAAAAAAAATGGGAGAAATAGTTCAAAGCACATTATTTTGCATTACAGCCATTAGACATGTCCTTAAATTCCTCCCCCATCATTATGGTTCCACGGGCAGTTTAATGCTAAACATAACTTTTTGCTCTTGGTATTGTATCATTTTCAAGGTCTCTTATTACAAAAAAAAAGATTAATTAATTAGATGCTTAGCTTTTGTTATGATCAGGACCTGTTTGCCTCCTAATGAGATTGGCCTTCACAGTAAATGAATTATGACTTATATTTATAGACCCAGGTAAATAGGGGCAGTCGGGCAGACCAGAGTTAGCCAAGATAATGATAATAAAATTACAGTGCATATGAGCAGCTTTAATTTATCCACTAGGATCAGAAGAATGCAGGTTTCTATACAGTATGTTTGATACATTGTGAGCTAGAACTGGATCATGAATGGGTTGGGAGGAGATCAGAAATTTATAGCCAAAATGAAAAATTGAAGAAATACCTCAAAGCACGTTATTTTGGATTACATCCATTAGACATATCCTGCAGTGGCTCCCGTATCATTATGGTTCCATAGGCAGTTTAATGCTAAGCTCATCTCTTTGCCCCTGGTATTGTATGAAATAGCCTAAGGTCTGTCATTCTCATCATTTCTAAGGTCTCTGGTTCAAGTAAACAGATGCATGTTTCATTTATGAGTCAAACTGTGTAGAACTCCCTGATTGGCTGGCCTCACTCACCTGAGACAAGAGCATCCCTGTTGCAGTTTATCTCCAACTGTATGTGCACTGATTCAGTGCTAGCTCTGCAAACTTCCCCTTGTTTTTTTGTCCCACCCCCTCTCCCAGGCCTCCTTTAAATGCACACAGTCTCCACCCACTCCTATCTGATGTTTCAATTTATTGATTACTTACTGTCAACAACTGCAATTCCTCCCATCCCCTTTTTGCAACTAAGCCTTCTAGCAGCTTTATCTCATTCTGTCTTGCTGAGGCATACCATTTTGGTACTTTAGGTTTGCTTTTTGCTGACTAGCATATCCTGTATTGCTAAGGCAGTTGATTTATGTCAGGTGACCTCTCTAGTACTTAGTCTGCTCCACAGTAGTAGCTAAGAAATTTGCTTCAAAGCCCTCTCTGCCCCTAGTACTACTCTATAGTCAGGTGAACTCTTTTCTTATTAGGCTGACTAGGAGCTGCACTTAAGGATTACTGCTTCAGGCTCCACTGCCTATAGTAGTATTCTGCAGGGATTAAGAAATTCTCCTCCATTGAGAATCCCTTCTCTTGCCCGCACTTGTAGTGCCCATTGGGTGTTAGTCTCATAATGAGAGAATATTACCTGCTTCTATGCTTATCTCTGCTCATCTTACATGTATTGGACCCAAACATGAATCAAAAAATAACTCCTAGAGTGGAGAATGGCTCTCTTTTTACATTGTCTGACCAGGACTTTTCCTATCGAGTAGAAGAACTTGTATGTGCTCTAACTTCTCCTAGCCTGCTGCTGGTCCTTCACCTGCACCGGCATACAGGAACTCTCCTAGAGCCTGCCCACAGGGCTACACCACCTTCTGCATACTCCCCCCTACTCCCATTGACTCTCTCGGTCAGGGTATTATTGTATGAAGCATCAGAAAAACTGGGAACTAGCCTCAGAACTCCCTATACTGCCGCAGACAAATCACGTAACCGAAAGAAGACCCAGCCACCCACACTTCTGCTAGGACTCTGCAGGAAACTCTTGTTCCTGCTTTTACTATGCTCAGGAAATGTTGAGCTTAATCCAGGCCCTCTGGCACCCATGGAATCCCCAGCAGAGCTACAAAGCCTCAAGGGACTCACATTCTTGCATGTTAATGTATGTAGCCTATTAAAAAAAATCACTTATGTTCAGGCCTGGGTATGTCATACTGCTCCAGATGTTCTGGTGATTACAGAGTCCTGGCTCTGACTGGCAACCAGTAACAATGAAGTTAACATCCCCTCCTACTCTTTCATCAGAGCCGACCAGAAAACCAAGGGTGGTGGGGTAGCTATTTACATCAAGGATAAATTCCCTGCCTCCATAATTGACTCAACCTCTGTCCCAAAAGAATTTGAAAGCTTGTCATTAAAGATTGAAATTGCCACCAGTGTCTCATTATGTATAATAGGATGCTACAGACCCCCATCAGCTGGACTACAGTTGTTAAAATGTCTCAAAAACATCCTGGGTTCGGCATCTTCAGAGTGTATCATACTAGGGGACTTCAACTTAGACTGGCTCTCCAGCCATCCACCCCACTTAAAATGTTCTGAGATTCCCTTGAGTTGTCACAGCTAATAAATGAATCTACTCATCCTAACAAGCTCAACCCTAATAACAGTACTCTCTTGGATATCATTTTAGTTAACAAACCCCATTTATTCTCCCATGCTGGTGTCTTTTTCTCTGATATTAGCGACCATTGCTTCATCGCATGTGTAAGATCCACTCTTAAATCCACAACTGTACCAAAATTCTCCTTTAAAAGGTACATACGCAACTTTGATCTCCATGGGTATATATATCAGACCTAAGAGACTCCATGTGATGGCAGGACTTCTATCTAGCCAAATCCCTGATTACGGCTTATGATATTTTCTCAGAAATTGTGCTAGGGGCTCTCAACAAGTATGCTACCATAGAAAAAGTTTGTGCCAGAAACAAATCAAACAAATCCTGTCAGTGGTTTACAGAAGACCTGAAAGATGCTTTGCGGAGGAGGGATGTACTCTGGAGAACTGCTAGGAAAACTAATTTAAGAAATGACTGGAATTCTTTCCGGAGGGCGAGGAACCTCTGCACCAAAATGGTCAGAGAAACCAAAGCTAATTTCTACCACTCTCAGCTGAAGAGTTCCACAAGAAATGCCTCCAAATTCTGGAGGACTATCAAAGACATTGAAGGTCACACCACTGTAAATTTCCTACCTACTAAATTATTGATCAACAATACTGTCATCTCCGACAGACCGTCTATCCTCGATGCTCTCAATAATCATTTTGCCACTGCAGGGCTAGCCTTTGACTCCTCTCCCGCGAATATCCTCCGCCAACAACTTAGACTGGATACACAAGAAAAACCTATCCCCATCCCATCCTTCTCTCTGCAGCCTACCTCCCTGAAAGAAGTCGAAGATCTTCTCCTTCAGCTGGACACTAGGAAAAGTGCTGGGGCCAACCTCATTGACCCGTACTGCTTAAAGGTTGGCTACCGTGTCCTCACAGTCCCAATTACTCATCTCTTCAACTTATCCTTGTCCCAGGGTGATCTACCACCCATTTGGAAAAATGCACTTGTGGTCCCTTTGTTTAAGTCAGGAGACCCTAGTGACCTTAATAACTACAGGCCAATCTCCCTACTTCCAATCCTGTCAAATATGCTGGAGAAAATAGTGAACTCCCAGCTTCGGAAGTACCTGGAATCAGAAAAATTGCTCAACCCATTACAATCCTGTTTTAGAGCACAGCACAGTACAATCTCTGCTCTAGCCAAGGTGACAAACAACTGGCAGCTTGAATTAGACAAAAAAAACTTTGTACAGTTTTCTTGGACCTAAGCAAGGTGTTCGATACCGATGATCACAGACTGCTTCTGTCATCCCTCCAGAACATTGGTTTGGTTTCCCTATCCCTTAAATGGTTCTCCAACTATCTCTCAGGATGACTTCAACAAGTAAAGGCAGAAGGGAAGTTTCTCACCAAAACCCTATTGAGGGGTGTACATGAGTTCCATTCTTGGTCCCTTGCTCTCACCATTTATATTAACAATGTAGATGCCCCCATCAAAGAAGCAGAATGCACCTATTCACGGGTGATACGGTACTTGCTAGTAGCCCCACACCTGAAGTGGCTTGTAAAGCCCTTCAAAATTAATTTAATCTGCTGCAACATCAGCTTATAAACCAGAAACTGCTCTTAAATGCAAAAAAAAACAAAGCAATGTTCCTCTCACCCCTTCAAAATTCAATAAATCCTGCAATTGCTGGGACACTCCCGCAGATCACTACCATTCTAGGTGAGCAGTTGGACTACGTACCAAAGTTCAAGGACCTGGAGGTCTGGTTAGACCATAGACTTACTTTCACAGATCACTTAGAAGAACTGGAAAAGAAACTTAGACAAAGACTTGGTCTGTTCTTTAGGATTAATAATCTCCTCACAAGAGACGTTAAACTGAAACTGGTTCAAACTACATTTCTTTCCCTATTGGATTATGCAGACTTTCTATATAGTCAGGGACCTGCTGGTACCCTAGCCAAACTTGATATGCTTTATCACAGAGCCATAAGATTTATCACAGGTCTTCCATACTCAAGCCATCACAGTGCATTGTACATGGCAGTGGGATGGTCATCCCTTGCTTACAGACAGCAAAAAAATGCTGCGGTTTGGACATACAAAGCTATCTCAAATAAACTACCCCAGTATATCTCTGTCTGTTTACCTTTGTGCACTCTGGGAAAGTATGCCCTGAGAAGCACCTCATATATCTACCTTTATGTTTACAAAGTAAATTCTCCCATTGGCAGAGCAGCCATCAGTTTTGTGCTCCCTCAACTGTAGAACAAGCTGCAAAACACTTTGAAATTAACTCACCCCATCAGCCTAGCAGCTTTTAAATCTCTATATCTACATCATAATAAGGAGTCCTGTGCCTGTCTACCCTAAGTAGTGACTCCTATAAGTCCAGGCACACTCCAATTACTACTGTTAAAAGACTGATCACATCTATAATTGACTCTTCCCTCTCCCCTTTTTCTACCCCCATATCTGTCCCTTCCACATTTCTTTGACCCTGGTTCCAGCTCTAAATTCTCCATACCATATCACTATATATATATCTTTTTATATTAGGTTTTATTTGTGTTCTGTGCACCTGATTTGTATATTTCTTTACTTTTATGAAAAATTGTGTCCTACCCAAAACTAGCTGTATCTTCTGTTCCAAACATATACTACTGTCAATGCTACCTGCTGATACTTAGCATATACTGTATTATTGTATCTCACTTTATTTGCATTATTACTATTTTCTTGTGTGTTGCATCCCATGTATATTGTCCCTTGTTCCTTGTTAACAAACCCAGGCCCACCTCGAAAATGAGCTTACTCAATGGTGATCGCCTGGTTAAATAAAGACTTTGATTGATTGATTGATTGATTTATTGATTGAAATTGCATTTTAATGACAAAGCATGTATCATAGTGCATCTTGCTTTCTTTATTTCTGTATACACATTCTATAGAAGAGTTTAAAGCAATAAAATCTGCAAGCCCCGATCCCCCTTTTTCAACTGAAACACTCCTCCCTGTAGCGGCACCCCCGCCCACAAGCCCCGATCAGAAAATGTTTTCCTTAAGTAGCCCTAACACCTATCATACACAGGCAATTGACATAAGACCCTATCATAAGTTATGAAAGGTAACCTAAAAGAGTTAGAAGACATTAAAAAGTAACAGAGTGAAACATTTATAACATTTATAGTATCTTATAAAACTGACCAGATGCCATCAGTAACTACAGAATATACTACATGACATTATATTAACACATTGTGTCTAATTTATAACTTGCATTTGAACTTGTGGTGACCATGATCCATGATACTGTGTCCACATGCTGCAGATTCTACTTTTTCTATTTGCAGGATGTGTTGGATGTTGTGTATGAAGCTTGTGTGGCACACATAGTGATGTTCAAAGTTTAGTCTCCATTTTGTAAAATAAACAGTGGTGTTTTCATTATTAACAAAATTAGGCTTTGTGAGGCATGAAAACATATCCTGCTGCTTCAGTCACTATAGAACCTGTTTTTCAGACTTATAAAGCCACTTTAGTGAAGTTTTACTGCAAGTTGCAGCACAGACTTTAACCATTAGCAACGAAACCTGGTGGCCAGCTATAGAAACCCTCCACCATGTGTTCCTGACAGTTATTGTCCAGTCCTAGTATAGGCCATGTATAAAATGCCTAACCCCCAACTCACTTGCATCCATGGCAGTACAGTAATGACTCAAGTGACACCTTAAGGGGTAACATCAGTAGACAATCATACCATCAGAGGGTGGAGACCATGCTCAGAAAATGTTTTCCTTAAGTAGCCCTAACAGCTATCATGTACAGGCAATTTGCAATTAAAAAAAATTAATAAACAAGCACCATCAGTTTGAATTTTGTTACAACCCTACAGCAGAAATATAGCCTGCTGTTATTACCTCATCAGATTGTGGTATTCCCTGCACATGTCATATGCCATACTGCTGTAGTGACACACAATGTGAAACATTTTATGGTTCATGAATGTGTGTTTGTATGGTCAGACACTGCATATGATCCCAAGTGGAATGGACAAACGTAGGGGTAGAGGAGGACAATGAAAATCATGAATCCTTAAACCAACTGTAGTGGATCATGAAGCTGTGCTAATGTGGCTAGAACCTGTTACAGGTATACAGTAGAAGAAGGAAATGAGCTGAGACCTTGAACTGGAATGTTCCCTTTTTTTAAAAAAAACTTTGTTTTGTTTTGTAGTAAAGCAAACATACAGTTTTTTACTAAGCACAGGTATGACATATATCATTGTTTACATCCATAGAGGGTGCCATTCCTCTTAATAAGATCAATATTAACCATCTAGTGTTTTAAAGATACATCATCTGGAGGGAATCAATATAGAGAAAAATAAAATTATTTTCTCTGGGAACTCCAGAGCAGTATAATACCATTGCTGTAATGAAGCCCATGAGCAGTATGGAAATTATCTTATGTTAAAGCATAAAAGTATTGTCCAAAGTCCTTCACCATATAATATGGTACTGGATGCCATGCAATCACTAGTAAGAGCACAAATAATGTGCAAACCATTTTTGATGTACTAGAATGTAGATATTTAGGTGCTTAGTTGACAAGCATTTATAACTTGCCAAAGGAGATTAATAAAGAAAAAAACAGTACACCCATTAACATCTTCTCTCTTATTTATCATTCTGGGAAAGTTACAGTCTCTAATATTTATTAGAGGAAACAGTCCAAAGTCAATCTGGTAAAAGTGGAAATGAAAAAATGTCCTAAACACATCTTAACCCCTTAACATAAGGTGGTGAGCTTCCAGGTGAGATTACCGTCCGATAAGAACAGTGTACTTACATAATATTAGCTACAGTCTGCAAAAGATACCTGTTGTGGCTTCACCAGCCACTCATTGTCGAAAATTATTAAAGGTTCAGGATTCTTCATCTTCTGAAGACTGGTATTCCGATTCGGACTGGCGTCCTGGTGGGATAGCATTCTTACGGCCCCCACTTCAAGGCCTGAGCCGGTTCAGAGAATAAGTAAACCTTCCCACGATGTGCAATTTGAAATCATGCTGGGAAGATCATTCTGTGAGAAATCGAGGTCTCCCACAACATTGTCATAGCTCCATCAAATCGTTGTCACTTCTGGTGAGTAGCGTAACTGATATCCAGGAAAAGGCTGACTCATTGACTATCTCGAAGGAGGGTCCCTTTACGTCTGGCCAGCACCAAGAAGCAATCCCTAGTCCCAGCTCTGACGGTGACCAAAATGATAGCCCTGGGGAGATCTTGCTCTTCTGATCGCCCACGTGGTGTGACTCTATAGGCCCTTTGGAACAACTGGACTTTTGCCCATACTTCACCCCCCATCTGCGGATCAAACCAGTCCTGTAAAAAGCAATATAAGACTGTCCTCTTCACTGCCTTATGGTATGCCCAAAATTCTGATGTTCAGGGCTCTGATTTGGTTTTCCAGAGTTTCGATGTGGGCTTTCCAGTGCCCACTCTCTTTTATCAGGGACGACACCACTCCCGTGGCTGCATCTGCTCTCTTGGCAGTATCTAGGGTTGTTGTCTGTGTTCCCTCCATTCTCACTTCCAATGTAGTGACCCTGGTAGTTAGGCTGTCAAATTAGTCTGAAAGGACAGTTACTAATTTAATTAACTTTGAAAGCTTTGCCTCAATAGTTTGGAGGGTTTTCTCAGCAACTTCCCCATGTTCTCTTCCAGTCTACCTTGCGTTGAGCGAGTTGCAGCAGCCGACAGAGCATTTTTACTTTTTGCTCCTGCTCCAGAATGCTGATCTTCGCATGGGTTTCCCATATTAAGCAGAAGGCTTTCCACAACAGTTCCTTATCTCCCTTGGATAGTTGTCTCTACTTAAAATGTCTTTTTCAAGTGAGATCATCTACCCAAGCTGAGCAGGATAATCAAAACAGTGCCTTCTTGCTTGGACTCTACAGCGCCCACCTCTAATGTTCCCCTTTTGAGGACAAAAAACTCTAAACAAAATGAATTGTTAAATTAAGTAACATTTTTCCTTGGTGATTTAGTGGACCTCCCACCCACAAGCCCCCTTTCCCTGTTTTCAATGACAACACTCTTCCCTGTTTGTCTAGTGCCCCCATCCCACATTTCCAAATAATTAAATAACAAATATAAGGAAAAAATACCCTGAAGCTTCTCTACTGTCCATGTTTAGCTACTGTATGTACTGATTAATAAAATTTAACTCACACTGAAAGGTGAGATCTTACGGTGTATTAGAGCAAAGGAGAGTATTGATGCAGTCAGTGAATGGTGACAGTGTTCCTTTCAAATGAGACTGTTTACAAGACTCCTGGAGAAAAGAAGAATTCTTCAGGAGCCTGGGGACAGCATTTTTTTCTCCCACTGATGGAAGCTGCTGGTCAGGCAGAGAATAGTGTACATGAGTCAGTTCAGGGAAGATTTGAAAAATGGCAAGGGGAGATCTGCAACCACCTATACAGAAGAAAAATGAATTAAAGAATGTAATTATTTAAGCTTTTAACATTTTTAAAGCAAAAAAAGAAAAAGAAACTATGCAATTTTGAGATTTTTTAAAGAAAAAAGAAAATAGTATTTAATGAAGCAAAAAGTCTACATCACAGGGGCATACACAGAGGGAAAATGTAGACAACAGCAAACTGGCCTAAAGTCCTAAAGTCAACAGTTGCAGATAGGCAAAAGAGTAAACCAAATAGTTTCTCATTACCAACACCCTACAGGCATGAATGCCTACCAGCAGGGCATCAGATAAGGGTATTTTCAACATATTTTTCATCCAGAAATTTGTCAAAAACATCCAAAAATAGACTACCTGGAGTCATTTACATCTGTATGAACATCTAGGTTAAAGGACAGACATCCATTTTTTTTTTGTGTGGACATCATTTCAGCATTTACCAGTCCTGTTTCATTGAAGTAAGCTGACTCCAGACTGATTAACTGCTGTGTGTGCATGCATATGTGTGTGTGAGGGGGGAAGGTTAGCCTTGTCATCAGTGAGAGTTGCCTCAGCACAGCAAGAGAAATAAAAATTAAACTGAACAACTACCAGCCCCTTATCACTTTGCATTTATCAGCAGGGTCTGCATAGCATTTTTGTTTGTGTTAACTGGATGAAATGTAAATTCTCCTTCAGTGCCTTTATTATATTAAATCTCATTGTATAAATTGCAGAAGATGAATGGCATAGCAGTTAAGTATAAGTCCAATATCACAGACTCCCAGAAGGGCTGTGAACAAAACCAGGTGTGGGGACTGTCTGTGCAGCTTACTTCAAGACAATTCCCAAACTGCTTAAAGTGCTTTGTCATTTTGCACTTTAACATTTAGCTGCCAATATCAGATATAACTACATGAGGATTCCTAGTTATTATGTCCTGGTTCTGGTGCAGATCCAGTGTGTCCCACAGCCCCATTTGCTGCTTGTCTACCTCTGTTATTAATGTGCTGGCATAGCTCCAAGGCCATTCTCTGCAAAGAATAGATGTGCTCAGCTCTGAGGTTCTCTTCTTCTTTAATCTGTTTGGGAAAATGTAGTTATATTTTACTGGAGGGTAAAATCTTGAGGGCAATAATACTGCAGCAGGCTTCCAGATGTGGCATCACTGGTCACTGAAGTACACCAGATCTAGGGCCAATAGGTTGAAGGTGCAGTGGTAAAGCTTTGCTAGACTAGAGAGCAGTGCCAAAATACAGGGGTAGGAGGGGCTTACATTTACCCTGAATTTTTTCATGATGAACATTTGCCATTTTGATTGTTAAGTCAAAAATGCTGCTGTTCTCATTCTTACTGTCTATGATTTTCTTAGGTAAACATATGCAAACACTGTGGTGGAAGACAGTAGACTTTTATTGAATGTAATAGTGCCAGAGGAACAAGATTAAAAAATGTGTTTATTTTTTTTTAAATGTTGGGTACTGCTTGATAGAATCTGTGTCACAACGATGCTAGTTTAACAGTTGATGGACCTCACCTTTGCTGTTGTTATTATTCATCTCTGCAGTCTACATATGAAGGAAATTCAAGTAAGATGTGAGAAGAGATGGAGAAAAAAAAATGAGGTTTTTTGGGACTGCTCTGGTTCTTTTCTGGAATATGAATCTACTTAAGCCAGTCTGCCATAAAAGTGTGGCAAATAGAGTTGCAGCCAGTTTTCACATAACTGTTTGCATGTTCTATCATGCAGCACCACTTTGAGGGGGTGGAATACAAGACCACTGAAAACCAGGTCCTGTGGATCCACTGTGTGTTGGGATGGGAGAGGACTTTTCTCTGTTTGTACCCTAGCATTCCAGGACCCTATGATTCTTGTCACTGTCCTCTAAATCCTTCGATGTGTGCTGGCGGTATTGGTAAATCCTATTATTGGTGATAGCTAGCTACTGCTAGCTTGTAGGACAGACAAGACAGGCAAGCAGGCAGACAGACAATGGTACACCATCAAAGCCAGCTGCTGTCTTGCAATTTTGGTTTCAGGATAAGTGCAGAATGAATGTTGTTGGTTAGTATGTTGGGGGTAAGAGAGAAAATAGTGAGAAAATACATTTTGGCAAAACAGGACCTGTGGATTTCTGTCAACTCATTTGTCAGTCAGTATAGCTTAGTTGGCAGCACATCTGCCTCTTGGCCAGACGGTTACAGGTTCTAGTCCCACACCAGGACTTGGGCTTATACCAAAAAACACTGGCACCCTAATGAAGCACTAATGCATATGTGTGTGGGGGGGGGAGAGGGGAGCTGTACTGTTAAGGTGTGCCATCATTCAGATGAAATGTTAAACTGAGGTCCCTTCTCCCCATCTCTGGTGCTGTCCTGGTGGGTGTCCAGGAGAAAGTAAAAGAACCCAAAGCACTTTTACTAAGAGTAGATGATTTTCCCTGATGACCTGACCAGTAATCCCCTTCCCTTAAAACCTGTTCAGGCAGTTAAACAATGTATTTCTGTGAATGTGGTGTGGATGTGGTACAATTAGGTATTCAGAAGGCCTATGACTTCAAGAAATATAGGACTTGGAGTATTTCAACTTCCAAAATGTATGGACTGGAATTATTTTGACTTCCAAACACTGACAGCTCAAAGAATTTTTACTCCAGCAATACTGAAATGACTTCCAAATTTCAAACCGTGGAAGTATTTGACTTACACCAAAAAAAATTCTGAAGCCCTGCCTACAAGAAATAAGAGAATTGCCTAATCAAAGAACAAGCTGAACATGATGTTTGGTTTTTGTATTCTGGAATATTTCCATCCTATTGATGAAATTAACAGATAAATATTTCCTAAAACTGATGCAAACAGCAAATTTAATATGCTTTCATGAAACTTGAGCTCTCACCATTTATAGGTCTCCAAAAAATGCATACTTAATACACCAAATACCAGCAAAAAAGGGGTAACAGGTGGTTATTTGGTGGCTTTTCCTAGATTAGTATAATACTCATGTGTATCTGACTTATCTCCATAAATCATAATATTTGGTTTATTTTCATTGATTTTAAGTTTAACCTCTTTAAGTGATTTCAGTGAATGCAAGTGCTCTCTTTAACCCCAGAGGTGTCAGATCATCCATCTTGTTTGCATTTCAGCCTCATACTTCTTAACTTTATGTCCTTCAAATATGGGTTACTGATTGTTTCCTATAAATTAAATTTCCTAGGGATTTTTAATTTCTTTTTTTCTGGCATGACAAAAGCAGTCTCTGGGAGTGATTTCCCCATAGATTGTATGTAAATTTAGTGAAACTTCAACCACTAAATTGCAATTTGACACATCATTGTCAGGACACAAAGGAACTGACCCAGCAGGCAGTGGGGGAAGGGGAGATCTTTATCAGTGACAAAATGCAGTAATTAAGCACACTCTCCAGGCAAAGAAATTGACCATAGGAGTGAGAAAACTTAACTCCTGGGTAGTAAAAGGAGGCCTGAAAAAAGAGCAACTTAGCTCTGAATAGGGAATTTCTCAGGGTCAAACAGCATGAAGGTTCTTCATAACATTTCGCCCTCTCTCAACTGGCATAATGGTTTCTTGAGAACATTGACCAAATAGGGACCTTGTAGTGTAAATCAAGACAATCAGTTCTCCATTTCCTCTATGGCTATACCAGACATAGTAATACATATTTGTTTTCTACTCCTAGATGGAGAAAATATCATTTTTATCCAGCATTAAACTTTACTAGAATAAATTGACTTAATAAGATAATTAACACGGTTTTTACAGATTTAGTTAATACAATTTCTTGATATAATCGTATACTTTATTTCAATTTAATAGTTTACCAAACTAAGTCATTCACAATCCCTACAATTTAATTTCTTAGTGTCCCCAAAAATGTACACATGTGCATTTTTCTCAAAGGATCACCTGCACTATTTCCTACTTTCACCTGCTTCAAAACTATGAATTTAAAAGTGTTGGGGTCACTGTAATCACGCAGTAGAAAATATTATGCTACTGGACTTTCCAAGTTTACATTTTTGATGTCCAGTAAATGCTCTTAAATTCACAATTTTTATTTTCTAACAGTTCTTCCCACATACAAGTCTGGATCTTATGCATTCCTGTTGGTCAGGTTAGTAATTAGGTTTGGGTTTGGGGTAGTGTCCACCAAAGTATTACTCTGTAAGATTTTCAATTTTCTTATGACAAATGTAGATCTATTGTTTATCTGAAGATACATGTAGACATCATTATACTGTATGTGTCTCCATCAGAATGTTCTTCATGGAATGCTCTCACAAAGAACCCACCCCCCAACCATAATAAAAACTTGGTAAATCTAGAAGTTTGGTTTAGAAAAATATACAGTACCAACAAAATAACCCTGACTAATTTAACCCCAAATAATGCAATGAAAAGGCTACAGTATGTCATTGATTTGGTTCCCCCAAAATTATGCTTTTATTTTATCTGCCTCCTCCTTCAAATACATTTTTGTTCAGTTTTTCCCAAAAATTGGTCCTGACAGGGCTGTTAATTATTATATATGGTTCTCCTCAAAATTAATCTGACAGAGACTTCTTATTTTCTATTGTATTGTCTCACAAATGTGCCTTGTAAAAAACAGGGCAACTTTGTTAATATGACCTTTTGGATCTAATGTTTTTATCCTGCAAAAAAAAATATTTTAACTACTACTGCTACTGTTTATCTGGTCCCACTCCAAACAAATGTAGTGCTGAGAGGGTCTTGTTTTTGATATGGTTATCTAAACATTTGTCCCTAAAATTACTAGTAAATATTTAATCTGGTTGTTCCCAAAATAGACTTATTTACAATCTTTTCTTCTCCAAAAACCTAGGCCTAAGAAAGATTGCATATTTTCAATCTGGTGAGCCCACAAATTGGCCATCAAAGGGTTATTAAATATTTGATTGGGTTTCCTCCAACAGTAAATGTTTGATTGATTTTCCCAAAAAGCTGCCCTGATAAAGGCTTACTTTAGATCTGGTTGCCCCTTAGATCATTGCAGATAATGGTTTACGTTTGCTCAGTTTTTCTCTCTCAGTTGGACAATAAGAAAGGAAAGGATTCTACAACAGCAAAAACAATCATTTTATAAAATAGTGGAGAGAAAAAGCAATGCTGTTTAACAGAACTGCACAATTCATATTGTTTCACATGCCACTTCCATTGTTCTGGGGTTGATGTGCCCTTGATCAGCTGTGTTTCAATACAATACTATTTAAAGTACAATGTTACAAATTATAATAATAGTTCATTTATCATTGTATCCAACAGTCTCAAAGTGAGGTGTAGAAATTGTGAAAGAACACAGACTACATAGTCAGCCTGCCACCCCAAATGAATTTTATAAAAACAACACTTGGGGGGTCACTTGATGCAGTGGTGCTGAGAGGCTGCTTGCTTCAGAGCTCCCGCTTTCCCCTTCTCAAACTTTTAATTTTCGTCAAGCCAGAGCTACTAATTTAGCACTAAACGAGGTCTAAACACCTAAGCTACATCAAGAGACTTCAGTGTGCACAGATTGGGGTGTAGATTGCCTGTTTGAAGATCGCGATGACTGACACTGAAATGAAGGCCTCAGGAGTCAGGCACACCCCACCTACGACACCAGAAAAAGCCTCCAAGAAAGCCAAGAACACTGGATCCAACCCCTCTTCAGCCACTAAATATCCAACTGGTGGAGGTCTTAATGTTGCAGCTGGTACCACCTTAACAGAAGAGTGCTTTTTGGAAGAGCTTTCCCCATTCAAAGATACCCTGCAAGAGATCTCCAAGGAAATCAAATCGATGAGGCAAGACTATGCAGACCTCTCGAGGAGAGTGGGGGATTCAGAAACCAGAATTGTGTCTGTGGAGAAATGGCAACAGAAAATAGACCCTGAAATCGTCAAACTTCATCAGCAAATTCAAAAGCTCCAACTGAAAGCCGAAGATCTAGAGGGACAAAAGTCGACGAAACAATGTGTTAATCCTGGGGCTCCCAGAGCTGGAAGAAGGGGGAGACACCATAAGATTCATTCAGCAATTTTTTAATAAAGTGGTGGGGCCCTCACCTATCCACCAACAATACCATATAGAAAGAGCCCACAGATCCCTCAGACCCAGGCCTCCTCCGAATGCCCCCCCCAGACCCCTAATTATTAAATTCTTGAGCTACCTGGATCATCAGCACGTTCTAACCAAAGTTAAAGAGCTGGAGTCCATCTTGTGGAATGGAGTTAAATTGAGGATTACCCAGGATTTACCCAGAGAGGTGCGACAAAACGTGCTGCATTTCACTCAGAGAACAAGCTGATCAGGCTGGGAAGGCTTTCCCGAATGAACTACCCTGCAAAATTGTTGGTTCAGGTGGAAGGCATTTGGTACCCCTACGACAGCCCTGAGGAGGCAATGACTGAACTGTCCAAGTTGCTCTCGATCTGTTTAAGGGACTCTACTAATGAAGGACTGGAAAGTGTATAACGCTGGGTTGGGTGAAGGCTTGCAGTAACCTAGATACCCTTTAAAGTCTATTTCCCCTGTTCCTAATCCCTGGGTTTTTGGCTTAATGAAGATTTTACTCACTGAGTTGTCGCTGGAGTTTCGGTAGGTGGCTGGTGCTCCTGGGGGTGTTTGCCTCTGCTCTCCGTGGGGGTGCGCCTCCCAGGACCCATGTGGTGGTAGACCTAGTAGTTGGAGGCCAAGAGGCCTAGTCGGCCTGCTTCTGTGTCCAGCGTCCCTTGCTTCTCGCGATCCTCTAGGGGAACTGCTGTGTATGGAGCAGTTTCCGAGGACCTATTTACGGTCGGACCGATTTGGTCCATCGGTATTTGGTCCATATGCGATTTCCTCCCACCTCTGACCTCAACTGAGCAGGATCGAGAGGACAAGGGCTCTCATACCAATTTTCAGGTCACTGTTACCTGCCTTACTTTCTCCTGGGGCTGTTTAGAAGGGCTGGGTAGATGGCTCTGTACTCTCCAAGGTAGCGATGGTGCATTTTGTTACCAGAGAGGGGCGGAGGGCTCACAGGCAGGACAAGTCTAGTGCCATGCCTTGCGACCTGGCAGGGAAGTTTTGGGTACCTCTAAGGAATACTTTGCAATGAACACTGTTCTCCCCATATTTGGGGGCTGGTTGTTTGGTTCTGGGGTCTTAAACCTGGTGTCTCGTTGTATATGGGCACTATGAGGGGAGATCTGGGGTACCCTGGGGGGGGAAGGAGTGGAGATGTTTGGGATTTTCTGGATACTCTGGTTGTCAATATTTGGAATGTGGTATATAATGTTCATTGTTCAATGTTATAGTTGGATTGGGGGGGTATTGTTCATGGATGTTGTAGCTGTGTTTTGTGGGGACCGCCACCTAGTTTTGTTTACTGTATGCAACTTGGTTTTTGTTTTAAGGTTTGGCGGTCTCTTAGTACCACTAGTTCTGTCTTCTCCTTCTTTAGTAGGAAGGATATTTGGGGGTATGTTGGTGGGTGGTTAGAAGGTGTCACCGCTGTATGGAGTGAGAGGGGGTTACAGGGTTTAACTTGTCTGGAATTATTTCGGATTTTAGAGTATGGCTAGTTGTGCAATTAAATTGATCAGTTGGAATGTGAGAGGGATTAGGGATGTCAAGAAGAGATCCCGTATCCTGGTTAATTGGGGGCTGACATTCTTTGTTTGCAAGAGACCCATATTACGGTGGCTGAAAGCAACACATTGAAAGTCAGAGGCTTCTCCCAAATTTTTGTGGCTGGAGACTCATCGGAGGCTAGAGGGGTCACTATTATGATAAAGAAAAGCATACCCTTCAGTCCGACCAGGGTCACCCGAGATCCAGAGGGAAGATATATATTGGTGCTTGGATCTCTTTATAACTCTCCCATAGTCTTAGGTTCTGTGTACGGTCCAGTTGGAGGAATGTCAACTTTGTTATGCATTAATTGACAAACTTAGTTCCTTTCTGCCAACCCCTTGATCCTAGGAGGGACTGGAATATAGCTCCAACACAGGAGCTGGATAAAACCTTCAGACCACTAAGGCACTACTTCCGCCACAATTGGCTGAGAGATATGGGCAGCATGTTGGTTTAGTGGATCCCTGAGGACCCTTCACCCTCCAATAAAAGCTACACCTTTTTCTCCCAGCTTCATAATTCTTGGTCGAGGTTAGATTATTTTTAATAACTACCTCTTATGACCAAAGTTCCCTCTGCAGGTATTGAACCTATAGTAATCTCCGATCACGCGTTAGTCTGGTTTAGTTTTACCCCCCTGTCTCTAACACAGCGGATACGATTTGGAAACTTAACACCCAGATATTAAAGGAGGAGCACTCCCTTATCCAGATCAGATCTCTTATAAGAGGCTATCTGGACACAAATCGGGGCTCAGTGGCCAGGATGGATATCCTTTGGTGCTCGTTAAAGTGTTTCTTGAGGGGAGAATTTATTAAAATCTCCTCCAGGAGAAAGAAACTCAGATCTCAAAATCTCATTTCCCTCTCAAGTCAGATTAAGGCAGCAGAGGATTCTCTGGCTACTTCCAAATCGTTGAGCAATTTAGAACAGCTGCACAAACTTAAAAATGAGTACGAGGGCCTAATTTGTGAAAAGACGGAGTTTGCTCTACTGAGAACCAAGGCTAAATACTTAGATCAGGGGGAGAGGCCGAGCAGGCTTCTGGCGTTGAAGCTTAAAGAAACAGAGAACTCTAGATTAGTTCCAGCTCTGGAGGATCAAGACGAGGCTGTCAAAACAGTGCCCAGGGACATTGTGGCAGTCTTTAAAGAGTTCTACCAGAATCTATATGGCACCAAGGCATCCCCCTCTTCCCAGTCAGGCTTAGAAAATTTTTTCGGGTCAATTGTACTCCCTCACCTCTCGGAGGATCAAATAGCTTCTCTCTCTCTGCCCTTGTCCCAGAGGGAGGTGGAAGAGGCCATTCATAGTCTCTCACCAGACAAAGCTCCCGGACCCGATGGGTTTCCTGCCAATTTTTATAAGGTCTTTTGCCAGGATTTGGCCCCCACACTTCTGGAATTGTACAATTATTTATTATCAGCTGATACACTGGACCCATCCTTGCTGGAGGCTATTATTATTCTGATCCCCAAGTCGGCAAAGCCCTCTGAACCCGCCAACTATAGACCTATTTCACTGCTCAATTGTGACATAAAAATTTTGTCCAAGATTCTGGCTTCTCGGATTAAACAGGTCTGGACCTCACTCTTGAGCAGTGAACAAGGGATTTGTGCAGGGCAGGTCTGTGGCAGACCATATCAGATCGCTTTCTCATGTTTTTGGGGCAGCTCAAACTTCCCAGGTCCCTATGGCGCTGGTAGCTCTGGATGCGGAGAAAGCGTTCAACCAGGTTAACTGGGAGTTTTTATGGTGTACTATGTCCAGATTTGGTTTCCCGGAGGGGTTCATGCGCTGGGTGAAGACACTATATAAGTCCCCCACGGCAAAGATTTATTGCAACGGGATCCTCTCATCCTCTATCCAACTGCTCTCTGGCACCCGACAGGGTTGCCCCCTATCCCCGTACCTCTTCAATCTTTATCTGGAACCCCTGCTGCTTAACCTTAAAACTGCTCCAGGGATCCAGGGATGTCCCATCTCCCATCAGATCTCCAAGATTTCGGTGTATGCGGATGACATCCTTCTGCAGCTAGCTAACCCGGCTGATTCCCTACGGGTTGTAATGGGAATAATAGCACAATTCGGGGAAGTATCCAATTATAAGCTCAACCTGGCAAAGACCGAGATTTTCCCCCTTAACATACATCTTACCCAGGCCTCTGTCTCTCACCTGGGTATGAAGTGGCCCCAACTCACTTAAAATACCTTGGTATTTATCTGGCACGTGACCCTACTTTGGTTAAGAAACTCAATTTAGAGGACCTATTAGACAGAATCAATTCTGATTTGCAAAGATGGGGTAAACTGCCATTATCAGTGGGTGCCCGGATAAGCATTGTCAAAATGAACATCCTACCCCGTCTCTTCTATCCCCTGAATCTTCTGGATACCTGGTTGCCCAAGCCTTTTTTCAAAAAGGTCCACTCGGCCTTGATTGACTTTATATGGAACCATAAACCTCCAAGGCGAGCTTTCTATAAATTATGTCTGCCTAAAGATATGGGGGGCCTCCGACTGCCCAATTTCAAATTCTATTACTGGTCTAGTCACCTAGTCAAAGCAGGGAAATGGTTAGGAGGAGTAGAGGATACTTACTCCCCCCTATGGTTAAGTCTGGACCTTGACCTTATCAAACAACACAATATAGACCCCACTAGTCTATTTTATTGTCGCTTTGCATCCCTCCCTAGAGAGATTCGAGATTCTCCAGTAGGCGCCACAGTTAAAGTACTTAATCAACTTTATATCACTGCCAAAATCAGATATAATAAAGATCCCGGTCAGCCCTTGACGTGTAATCCCAATATTAAAATAGGGACCAAACCTTTATCTCCTAAGTGGCTACCCCAAATACAAGGGCTTTCAGTTGAGGATCTCTATGTGCAGGGTAGGCACTGTTCAATAGCTGACCTTTTGTTAGTCTTAAACATCCCCACCAATGCCCTTTTCAAGATATACCAGTTAAAGCATCTGATTGATAAAGAGTTCGGGATAGCAGTACCCACTTCAACTGTCAAATCGTTATTAACGGAGATCAAATATTGTGCAGTCAAACCCCATGGGGTGTCTAAACTGTATATTTACCTTCTGAAGCTTATTTTTCCCACCCCCTTAACTGGCTCCAAATCTTGGTCCTTATCCCCCTCAGGCTCCTCGCTCACATGGAGTCAAATCTGGAAGGATTTGTACACATACAATACCTTAGATAAGAACAGGTTGATCCAATACTTTATAGTCAACAATATGTACATTACACCAGTGCTGAAATCGAAATTTGACCACTCTGTCTCCCCAAAATGTTTCAGGTGTGGGAAAGAACAGGGTAACCTTCCTCACATCTTCTGGTACTGCTCTAAGATTGCCCCTCTCTGGAAGGCCATTGAGGACAGCTTAGATCCTATATTAGGTCTGAAAGACCTTTTTACAGTAGAGGTCTGTATTCTAGGGGTTTATTCAGGCATCAATGTAAGGGAAAGGAAATACCATATGGCTCTTATTTCTATGGCGGTTAAGAGATTAGTGCTTCGACACTGGACAGATAGCCTCGAGATTTCATACCTTGACTGGGTGGAGGAAATGTCTCAATGTTTTAAAATTGAGAAATTGATTGCTAACATTAGATCTTCTCCGGTGGCCTTTCAGAGAAAATGGGGCAAGCTATATGCTCTGTATCTCCACTGACTGAGATCTCAAAAGCTCCTAGAGCAATTGAGTGTGAAGGAATATTCTCTCTCTCTCTCTCTCTCTCTGAGCTCTCCGATACTCCCTTTTGTTTCCTCCAAACTAATTCCATTATCTCTCACATCCCTAGATTGTTTGGTCCGGTTTTATCCAGCCTGCACCCCGGATTAAGCATACCTACAATAGCTCAATTATTTACGTTAACCTTACCCTCTCTCTCTTCTTCAGTGGTGACACCTTTATCTTGGGGAGGGGGGGAGGTTTTTGTTTTCCTTGTTTTTATTTTCTTTCTCCGGTTTTCATCTGATGGTTTATGTCCGGGCTATACTGAATCTCTGTATCATGTTCAGGTGATATTTGCCAATCTGATGTAATAACAGTTGGAAACCAATAAAAAGAGAATTTCAAAAAAAAATAAAAACAACACTTGTATGTATGTAAAAAAGCAAGTCAAGAAGACTAGTGAAACATTGGATATTACCTTTTTTCTCTCTTTGCAATTAGACATCTCATTAATTTAAACTAGACAAGACTAGATGGGCCGGGCAGTCCTTATCTGCTAACAATGTCTATGTTTCTATGTTACACAAATTAATTATGTTACTGTTATCAAATGATGATGATATAGAGTGCTGGTGAAATATTATGATGAATAAGCAAGTATGAATGAGTTCATGGAAAATGACAGGGGTGGAAGGGATGTGATATGAAGGCACTCTACTGCAAAAGGAGAGGAGACAAACTGTAACCAACTACAAGTAACATTGTTTCAATATTTTGTTATAAATGTCGAAGAGATGGGGGGGTAGAAGACTGTGGTAGAATTACAGACTACTAAAAGATTCAACCTGGTGCAGAGAAAGAAAAATGTAAAAGATAGTAGCCACCATATAGTTCTGTATGAAATGTACTGCATGTTTTCTTAACTTTTAGCAGTCTTTTAATTCTACCCTCCCTGCACATACTGTACTGTATATTCATTTACTGATAATGTTCTACTGGATTTATGTTGCGTTTGTTTAAGGCATGACTTATTATCTGCATTCATTATGACTAGAGTGTGGGGATTTTTCATATATTGTGATAATGAGATGGGTTTAAAAAATGGTCATATTGCAAATATCCTTAATGTATTAATTAAAATAGTGCCCCTTCTATACATCCATTATAGGTGACCAGCCCTGAGTCCCTTCATAATGCCACCTTTGAATGATGAAATTGTTTACCCATTCACTGACATTTAGACATTTATTGAAGTGGTTGTGTTTATGTAATACTATGCATAGACATTATGTGATTGCATATCAGATAAAGTAAAATGAGTGTTAGCTTGCTTTATTTGCATTGTTACATTTTTAAAAGGCATAAAATAGGTTTTATGTATTTGTTCTGACTGTTTTCTGTTGTGGCTGAGTGGGAGCAGTTGCCTGACACTGTAGTCCAAGTATTCTTTTCTCGTTCTGATATTATGTATGAGTGTATTTGAAAATTCAATCAACTTCTCAGTGCACTAAGAAGTTGATTGGAGTTTCTGACATGCCTAGTTGCTGGCTATTGCAACATATAGAAAGGAATGTGTGGGCCTGAAATGGATGTCTAGGTCTGCTAATTTCTAAGTTCCTCCTTAGCTCAGGGTTTAGAGCACAGCATGGAATGCTGGGGGCCTGGAATCAAATCCCAGTGGAGGGCAGGCATTTTCATGTCATATTTCCTTCATGATTTTTAAATTCAATGCATTGGTTGGCAGTCTCTGTAAATAGAGAAATGAGTGTCTGTGACCTAGCTGATTCAGTTGTTCTGAAACTTAGAAACATATTTTGCTGGCTGATTGATGATGGATTTCCCTCATTGTCTGAACATCGCTTTCACTTTTCTGCATCATTCTATGCTTCAGATGTATCTTTCACATGCATTCTTGAGCCTCATCACTTTGGTTGTACCCCATCAGTTGTGCGGGGGGGGGCTGCAACACAAACCCAATACACCCTCTGAGTAGTAATGCATGAATCTAAGCTCAATAAGGCTCATGGCATGTTCATTTTGTTATTGAGCAACATTTTGCTTTCTGTAAAATAATTTACTCCTGATTATGACCCATTCACTGATGTAATTTTATGTCTCTTTCATATACACTTCTGTCTGTGTCATATTTTCTATGTTTTGCATATTTATGTCTTTAATTTATTCTTACAGAATATATAATTCATACACCCCACCATTTAGTTTCTCTCCTCTGCAAAGCCTCAGCACTGTCTGTGTACTATGTGATGTCAGGCTTCCAGAACTGCACACAATAATACTAGTATGTCTCACCAGCAATCTGTAGTGGGCTAACAGAAGCATTTGTATCGTTATTCTGGTGCTGACAAACCCTATGCAAACCTGCACTCAGTTGGCAATGCATTCTGCCTTTAGGCTTCTTACTGCTTCTTCTGATTTCCTCCATTTACCCTGGTAAACATCACTTTTCTCCTCCTTCTGCATTTCTTTTTTATTTCAGTATATATATTTATTTTTACTGTACCTTTTCTGCACAATCTTTAAAACATAGCATAATATTCTGCTAGTGGCTAGTACTTTATCTGACTCATACCTATTTTCTGTTTTCAGTGTAATGGCACTAGATTATCAGGGAAAGTGTTTTTTTTAATAATTAATTACTGTTGGGCAACATCAGGGATAGAGGGCACTAGACTACCAGGGAAAGAGTTTTTTTGATTAATTACTAGTGGAGCAACATCAGGGATGGAGGGGGGGCATGCACTACAAGGGAAAGTGTGTTGTTTTTAATAATTGCATAGTCTGTGCAGCATCTAGGTTTGGGGATGGGGGTCCACTAGACTAACATGGAAAGTGTTTTGTTTTTAATAATTGCACAGTTGGTGCATCATCGTGGATTGAGGGGTGCTAGACTACCATGGAAAGTGTTTTTTTTAAATAAATTAAATAAATATTGGGGTGACATCAGGGATCAAGGAGGGGGCCGCTTGACAAGAAGGGAGAGTGCTTTTTTTTAAAATTTTAACACCATCTGCTGGTGAACAACTGGTTACATTAAAAGAACATTGATATCACACTGCAGGATGGCAGTCACTCTGGACTAAGTGGTGATTTCCATCTTGTGACAAACTGAGGAATTGCATTAAGCACCTTTTGTAATGCTACATCCAACACCACGTTCCAACTCCTCCACCTCAATACTGAGCAGCATACCGAGTTACTGACTCAGTACCAACCTGCATATCGGGGTACAGATAAACTTTTCACTGACTACCACTGTAGCAGACTGCTGTGAGAGACACACATATTTAGGATTTCTGTTATTTGCAGTGTCTTACAAGAGACTCAGCATGGCAGAAAGCTTTACAACTACAATTTGGAGTGTGGTCAGTTCACTTGTGTGAAGGGGTCCACAGTTTGCCAGGAAAAGTAATTTGGGAAGTGATTTTCAACTGCAAAACTGTGATGTTCATTGGTTAGGTAAGGGTGGCATGTTTTAAGGCAGGAGAAATGTGAATAAATCTGACAGTGTCCGTTTAATTACTTCAGTAATGCTGCATATGGACAGTTCAGTGCATTTTGTTTGGTTTTTCACCATTTTTTTATTTACTTTTCACAGCCTAAACATTGGAGTGATGAGGAGGCATTCACCCTGGTCTGTGGCCTGAAGAAATATGGAAAGGCAGAGATAGTGATGGGGGGGGGGGACTAATCTGCCATTATCAAAAACAAAACAGGACATAAGCCATTTCCTGTGTGAGAAAGGTTTCAGCAAAGAACCACATGCTTGCCATCAGAAATGGAAACTGCTGATGCAATGGTTTTACAAGCTGCTCAAAACTGGTGATGTTCAGAACAATGAAAATGACTGTTTCAGGCACATCATGAAGATGTGGGAAGAGACAGGGAAGAAAGAATCAGGAGACAGACATCATGGAAGCTAGTAACATAAAAAACTGTTAAGAAATGCGTTCATACATAACTGTGTATTCTGTTTAAACATTTCTTTAATATTAATGTAAACAAAAATATTTTTATAATATAGAGGATAATGCTTGTGCAGCCATACAGAACAAGCCCATGTCTGTACTGAGATGTATCTATGGCAACCAAGAACATCAACATCAAAGCTCAAGAGTTTCACTAGTTGTCATAGAAAATTTGAGATGAGAGCTCAAACTACTAATGCAGCTTTTTTTCTGTAAGTTAAATTTCAGAAAAAATAGCTTCCTGCTTGCTTGGATAGAGGAAAACACCTGGGTAGCAGCATTGACATATTGCTCTCACTACTGCAGCTAAACAAGCATATTTCAAGCATGAAATTCCATGGATAACATGGTTCCACCATACTCTATAGTAATATATGTGACCACAGCCTACACTAAAGTGTTATGATAATAAATTAATTAGACATGACCAAAACTTACATTAATTACAATTTTAGCTAGATTGTTTTTTTAGCTTTTGTTTACCAAGTAAGTGCACTAGACCAATAAATGCCTATTTTCAGGCATGACCTGGGAGAGTTACAAATAGTGGAGAACAAACAATTAGCACAGATAAAATACAAATAGTGGAGTGTGCATAAGGTACAAAGCTACAAAAGTTACAAAAACAGCTACCAAAGAATAGGCAGTGACAATGTACACAAAATGAGTACAATACAATTAAGGCAATATCCATGAGCAGGCTAAAACAAAGTAATAGAAACAAATTAGAGGTTATACAATACATAAAGGAATTTGGAACACGGTAAATAGGTCATGACACAGCGGTTAGTTGGGGCAGTGTATCAAGAAATGTGCTAACAATGAAATCCAGAGTAAGACCAGAACCAGAGAGGTGAAGAGCAAAAAAAGAGCATGGGGAGCAGAAAGAAAATTTGCAATGATTAGAGGATATTAAGATGAGAAGGATAGCGTAGAGAGTTAGGAGATGTCAAGAGCAGGAGCATACATTAGAGGAGGTGAGATAATTGAATACTAGTGCTGTGTAGAATTTTCAAATTCCAACGGAATGAAATTTCATGGAATTTTCAAAATTCTGCTGAAATTATGCTGAAGTTTGCTGGGAATGGAATGGCACAATTCTGTGGCAGAAAATTGTAGAATTTGTTTTTCCACAACATTTCAGTGGAATTTTATTCAGCAGATCTCAATATTTTCAGTGGAAATGGTTGTGGAATGATTTTCTGCAGAAGAAAATGTTCCACAGAATATAATTCCATGCATTGCAGCAGAAAGAACCAGTGAATTTCTGGCAGAAATTACACTGGCAGAATGGTCATTCTGTGCTAATTTTGCAGGCAGAATTCCACATTTTGCACATCACTATTGAGTAGTTCTCTTTTGAAAGTGAGGTGAGACTGGTAGTTGCCATAGAAAATTTTAAATGAACATACAGGTTTGTCTGTACGTGGATGCCCATATATTATAATTTATAGGGAATGGCATCCGTGCCTATTTCAGATACTCTGTTTCCTTTTAGCAAACTGGGGGTTGGAGGGAGACACTTGAAGACTGGTGGTGTGCTCAAACTACTGGTTCAACGTCTTGCTGCTTTTTCTGTAAGTTAAAGAGGGACTCTGGCCAAAAGTGCTACTTTGCAGAATTAGAATATGCATACCCCCAATAAATCTCATACCAAAAATTAGGTTTCTGTGTTACTTTGTTGTAAAGTTACAAGCTGTTTTGTAACCCTGATTTCACTATCTGTTCAAAAAAGCCAGTTTCAGTGAAGAGCTACTGATGATGTCATCTCCAGAACTCACAGTCTAGTCCTCCCTGTCAGTAATGTTATACAGTAGGACCTGTTTTATCCAAAGTTTAAAGTGATTTATGGAAGATTGCCATAGCAAATGGGCATAGTAATCTGTAGGAGTTGCGAATCAGTCTCCTACCATTCAAACTGCCAAAAAGTACTGTTTTTCATGCAAAAACCCATTTTATTTCAGTTCTGCATTTTATTTACATAGCCCTGCCCCTTTTTTCTCAGTGCTGCAACCCCCAAAATGTACATCTTACAAGGGAAACAAAGTTTTAAAAGTGATTTAGCAAGCTTTGTCATAGCAAATTGGAATAGTAAATTGTACTATCCTAGAGGAGTTGATCTCAATCTCCTACCATTCAAACTGCAAAAAAGTGCTTTTTTCCATTAAATAAATGTTTTTATTTCTGTGCCTGGCTTAATTTACATAACCTGCCCTTTTTTTTTCTCAGTGGTGCAACCCTCATGCATGACATCATGCAAGAGAAACAAAGTTTGTAAGCACTGTTTTGAAACAGAGACCTCTGTTGGTCAGTCTTGGTATTGCAGACATCTACACTACTGACACAGGAGACTACATCTCTCAGTAAAGAACTCTTCTGAGCTAGATACTATATACACAATGCCTTGTTGGAAAATAAACATATGAGAGCTTTTATTGTTGAAACAACTACAGAGATATGAGACTGCACCTCACAGTAAGGGAATTGGAAATCAACTTCTTATTGTACCTGCAATGCCTTGTTATGTGCATCTACATATTAGGTGCAGTCACCACCACCACAATAAGGGACTGCACCTCTGAGTAACTAATATTTACATCAACATTATAATTTACCCAGAATTCCTTGGTGCTGTTTGTAAAACATTGACAGACCCCTTGCATGACATCATTCTGGGGGTGTGGTCACACAGAGAAAACTGGTGGGCAGGCAGAAACAAAGTGCTGATAAAACACCAACAAAATTGACTATGACAGATCTTTTTACAAAACAAATTGCAGCTTCACCATCTGAAACATGGCTGGCAATGACATACTATGTGGAAAAGGCATTTGGGGAACTTCCATAAATCATTTTAAACATTGGAGAAACAGGTCCTATAAGCCTGCTGACAGGAGGACTAGACTATGAATTCAGGAGATGAGATCATCAGCAGCTCTTCAGTGACACTAGCTTTTTTGAACAGGCAGTGAATGTAGGGTTGGAAAATGACTTATAACTTTGAAACAACGTAACTTAGAGATCTCATTTTTGGCATGAGGCTAAGTGGGTCTATGCTGATCCAATATCTGAATTTATTGATGCCAGAAACTTTGGCCATAGTCCCATTTTAAAAGTAAAAAAATAGCTTCCAGCTTGATTGGATAGAGGAAAACACCTGCGTGACAGCACTCTAAGTTCTTGTGCTGCAGTAGTGCCTTCACAACTGCAGCACAATAGTATAATGCTCTCATTACTGCAGTTCAACAAACATTTTCCAAGCATGGAATTCCATGAATAACATGGTTTCACCATATGCTATAGCAGTATAAGTGACTACAGTCTATGTTAAATTGTTATAATGTTAAATTAATGACATGACTAAAACTTACATTAACTACGTCATAATCCGAAACTGATGTTTCATACCAGTTCAAAACCCCATGGGATGGATTATCAAAGACCCTGGTGTAAAGTGCCCCCTTGCACCAAACAATCTGCCAGGAGTGATTCTCAATGGCAGCCTGAGTCAACTGCATGCTGCCTGCCCCAGACAGGGTTTGTGCTGCCCATGCACCCAAAAATGGGCTGTGGCATGGTGCTAGGGGACAGGTGCCAGATGCAAGCTGCCACATCCCCGAAAATGGGATTCTCAGAACTCTCACAGAGGGAGAAATTCTAAGAACCATTAGACCAGCCAGGGCTGGTCTAAGGGTACTTTGAAAATTCTCCTTTGGGAGAGCTGACCTGGGTTATTCCTGGCAATGTGCTGTGGTCCCCCCTCTCTAGCCACAATATTGCCCGTGTTCATAATTAGTAAAATAACCCTTCCTGGTGGTCTAGTACCCCCCTCCCCAATCCCTGATGTTGCCTGTAGCAACAATTAAAATAACCCTTCCTGGTGGTCTAGTGCCCCCCTTCCCAATCCCCAATGTCACTCATAGTTATAATTAATAATAACCCCCTTCCCTGGTGATCTAGGGGAACCCCAACCCTCAACCCCAGCAGGTAGTGCCCACCACCTCACTCCCACATCTCAAAACAAAACACAGCTGGTGACTGGCACAGCCCACCTCTCATCTCTGCAGCTGGCCGCCAACTGAACTGTCACTGGGCACCTGCTGTACAGTGTACATGCTCATTGATTAATCAGTGAGTACATACACTATACAGTAGGTGTTCAGTGACAGTTCAGTCGTTGGCCAGCAGTGAAAGTCAGAGGAGGGCTGTGCTGGTCTCTGGCTGTGTTTCCGGAGGGGGTAGTGGGGTGTGGGCACTACCTGCTGGGGTGGGATGCACTAGACCTCCAGGAAGGACTTTTTTATTCATTGTAATTATGGGCCACAGCAGGGATCACAGGGCACTTGTCCGCCAGGAAGGTTTTTTTATGCATTATAATTATGGGCAACATTGGGGTTGGGGAGAAGGGTCACTAGACCAACAGGAAGGGGGTTATTTTTACCTATCCTTATGGGTGACATCGGGGATCGGTGAGGGGGGGAGACATTAGACCACCAAGGAAGGGGTTTTATTTATTTGACCCAGGGATTGGGGATGGGGGGAACTTGCCTTTGCTGGAGGAGCCTGCAGCAAACACCTCCAGTGCGCCATGTAATTGTTGCATGAGAGAGATTGCCACAAGTGTGGGGACTTAGGCCCATCCTGTACTAGAATCAGGTGCAGGGTCCCTGGCGTACCGGCCTTCAGCGCAAGCTGTTGTTTGCCACAACTTGTACCAATCTAAGCCCTCTTTCAGAATCAAGCTCCATGGCTATAGGAATTATTACCATGGATATTAAAACAGCATATCATAACAAAATAGACTATCACTACATAACAGTAGCTAGTAAAACATAAAGGTTGTAAAATATTATTTATTAAACATATCAAACAATAAGTATCACTGCTTCTTGTAAAAAAAATAATATGTTCCATAATATTACACATGCCTTATTATTTTTCTTTCTTTATTCTTTCTTGTTTCATTCCATCCTGGCTTCCAGGCCACCCAAAAGAGACAACATGTTTCAAACCAGTCCCAGAGGAACTGGTCCTTGTGAAAGACAACATCCTCATTATTGAGCAACAAAGTATAGTACAGTTACACAATCACAGTCTACTCAATTAATTCTGATTGTTATCTATTATTTTTTCCAGTTTACAGTCCATATAGTTAAAATTATAACATGTTTATTCTTTTTATTTCTTCTCTAACCCCCTTCCCCACACTCACCAACCACCCACCCAAGGGCATTATATGGAGTGCTCAGCATGACACTCAAATCAAAGAATTGTAACTCTCTCCCTAAAGAACATCCACCAACCAGTTAACCACTCCACTCACATCACCAGCTATCATCAAGCAGGTGGTGTTTGTGTGATAAATGTTTCCTAGGCACCCATCCCCAAACAAACAAAAAATCCTTTCCCCAGCCATCTACCCCAACTGCCCAGAAGAATACAAAGTCACCACAGAACCCAGATTACCAATAGCAACAACAGTATTAGTACCACTTCACCAATTCTCTGAACTTTCAACAATCATTTACTTTAAAAATGTAACAGCACGATTTGATTATAGCATACAATTATTGTGTTTCCGCAATATCTAATTCCTACTGTTAGATCAGTTGTTCACTAAACACTGATTAATAAACATGAAGCTATAACCACGTCATAGCTTATTTATGGTATAAGGGTTCTAAAGATAGATACAGTATAGTATACAACATCCTTGAAAAATAAGTGATTTGTCAATAATACCACAGAACAATATATGACTCTCAACAATCATTCACTTTAAAAATTTCACAGCAAGATCTGATTATAGCATAACATTGTTATGTTGCCAAAATATGTAATTGCTACTGTCACATCAGCTATTTACTTTGCATTGATTATCATGAAGATATAGCTATGTCATAGCTTACTTGTGGTACTAGTGTTTCAAGGATAGATATAGTACAGTAAGCAACATACTTGAAAAATAAGTGATCTGTCAGTAATATTAAAACAGAATATAACTTGTTACTAAAGTCTATTTTTATCTATTTATGTATTACACATGACTTGGATGATGAAGGCACCAATGGTGCTACAGAACAGGTCACAGTGGAAGCCAGACCTAAAACTCTTGCTCCCTCCAATGGTAAAAAAAGTGTACCACTGGGTACCTGTGGCTCATGTGAGCCCCATCTAAATGGCCTGGTACATTCAGTACATCCAGCTCTACTGCAGGAGGTGTTGCTTATGCATGTGAATGAAGATAAAACATAGTTACTGCATAACTTTCAAACTGTTTATTTATTTTTTGTGGCAACTTTGTAAGACACCTATTATGCTAATACTTTGTGTTACACAGAAACACAGAATGTGATGGCAGATGGGGACTGCAACATACATCAAGTCTGCCCAGTTGAGACAACCCCTCCCCCATCTTGTTTCTTTCCCAAGACTACCACAATGTCTGTCCCAGGTTGCTTAAAAGCCCTAACCATCTTGGTTTCCACCACCCCTGGAGGAGGCCATTCTAAGGCTCCACCACCCTTTTGGTGAAGTAGAACTTCCTAATGTTGCTCCTGAATTGCCCCCCTCCTCAGTTGCATGTCATGACCTCTAGTCCAGCTACAGTTCTTAACCTGAAACAGTTTACTTGTTTCTACAGCGTTAATACCCTTAAGATATTTGAATGTCTCTATCATGCCTCCTCCAAGGAGTATAAGCTGAGCTGCTGTAGTTGTGCCTTGTATGGCTCGTGGTGCATACCCTGCACCATCTTCATTGCCCTGTTCTGTACAGACTCCAGTTTGTCTATATCCTTTTTGAGGTGTGGTCTCCAGAACTGGACACAGTATTCCAGGTGAATCCTTACCAGGGACTTGTACAGGGGCATAATTACCTCTCGCTTCCTACTAGTGATGCCCCTCCCAATGCATCCTAGAATGCTGCTAGCCTTAAGTGTTGATTTTTCACATTGCTTGCTGACCTTCAAGTCATCTGAGATGATTACGCCCCCGATCATGCTCCTGCCTGATCATGGCCAGCTGCTCATCTCCCAGATAATACCTCCCAACTGGGTTGTGCCTTCCCAGGTGCAAAATTTTACATTTTTAGCATTAAATTTTAACTGCCAGTTTCTTGACCATACTTCCAATTTCTTTAGGTCAGACTCCATTCTTTGAACCCCTTCGGTCATGTCTAACTTATCGCATAACTTTGTGTCATCTGCAATTAGGCACACCTTCCCTGCCAGTCCATCTGTGATGTCACTGATAAATATGTTAAAGAGACTCAGTCCCAGAACTGACCCCTTTGATACCTCACTAGTTAGCCTACCCACACTTGACAGAGTTCCATTTACCATTACCCTCTAGGTCCTTCCATCTAGCCAATTTGAGATTCAGTTCACTATTTTAAGCCCATGCACTCTACTTTGTTAATCAGTCTCCTGTGAGAGATTGAGTCAAAGGCCTTGCTAAAGTCCAGGTACACCACATGAACCACATCACCCTGGTCTACCATTTGGATAACCGTATCAAAAAATGTTATCATGTTAGTCTGGCAGGACCTTCCTGCTATGAAGCCATGCTGCTTTGGGTCTAGTTGCCCATTGGCTTCTAAAAAATGTCACTATCCTTTCATAGGAACTCCATTGGTTACCCTACTGTTAAGGTAAGGTTGACTGAATGGTAGTTTCCCACTTCTTACCTACTCCCACTCTTATGGAAGGGCACCACTGAAGCTATTTTCCAGTCTTCAGGGACCTCTCCACCCTCCAAAGATTTGTTGAACATGTTGCCAGTGGAGTGCCCAGCTCCTCCATAGGCTCCTTCAGGATTCTTGGGTGAATTCTATCCGGCCCCATTGCCTTGTCCACCCTCAGTTTCTTGAGTTCCTCTGAGACTCTTTGTTCTGTGAATGGACTTGTATCTGCTTCCTCAACATGGTGCTCCTTCTTGCATGAAAACTGAGTGAAAATAATCATTTAGGACCTCCACTTTCTCCACATCATCCTTCACTTGCTGACCATCCTGTTTTGTTAATCTGACAATTCCCCCCTTGCTCTTCCTCTTTTCACTTATAGAAGGTATTGTCACCCTTTTCACACCCTTCACTATCCTGTCTTCAGTCTGTGCCTTTGCAATCCTGTTCTGCCTTCCCAGCCTCTTTAAGTTTTTCCTTGCATAATTCCCTGTCTCTGTCACTTTTGGTCTCCTTATACCTCCTGAAAGTTCTTTTCTTCTCTCTTATCATGGATGCTACTTCCTTGGTGAACCAGAGTAGAGTTCTCCTCCTCTTGGTTTTGCTAATCTGTCTGGTACAGAGAGATGTGACTAATGCTATTGCTTCCTTTAATTGCCTCCAGCTTTGTTCTACTCCCTTTTCTCCCCTGCAACCAAGAATATCATTGATACATTTTTTTTTTCATTTTAGGGAAATTTGCTTTCCTGAAGTGGAGGACTTTCAGTTTAGAGTGACTCATGTCCTCAGATTTGTTTGCAGTGAACCATACAGACCTGTGATCATAAGACACCAGATGAGTACCCACGTCCACGCATGAAACCCTGTTACTATTTGAGAGTACCAGGTCCAGGATCTTCCCTTTCCTAGTGGGTATTCTCACCAACTGAATTAGCTCCACTGCCCTCAATGCTACCAGGAATTCCATGCTCCTTTCTGATGATCCTGAGAAGGAGTTCCAATTCACATATGAACATACAAATTTTCCAGTGGATAAAGGCATTATGGTCTTTTGAGTCTGCTCAAGTGCACAGCTAGCAACCCTTATACTGCAGCTGCCCTCCTCCCTCCCCTGACCCTCCTCCTTACCCTATTCCATCCCCTTTTGAAGCAGTCCACTGTTCTACAGGATGCAACTTCTGCAGGAACGATGCTCCACCCAGACACTACTCTCTCTCTGTAAAAAAGTGTCTTCTCATTTCCCTCTAGAACTTACCCCAATCTGAGATTGTGATCATGAGTGTCCCTACCACCCTTAACTTGAATAGTCCCTTCATGCCTGTCTTATTTATTCCCTTCATGTACTTGAAGGTTTCAGTTATATCCTCCCTGTCTCTCCTCTCCTCCAGTGAGTACATGTTCAACTTCCTTAGCCTGCTCACATAGGATATATCCCCTAGTCCCTGGATCATCTTAGTTGCCCTGCACTGCACCCCTCCAGTAACTTAATGTCCCTCTTCAGGCATGGGCATCAGTACTGCATGCAGTACTCCAGGTGTGGCCTAACCAGTGAACTATACAATGGCAGGATCATCTCCCCTCTCCTTGAAGATATACCCCTGGCAATACAACCCAGCATTTTGTTGGTATTTGCAGCTATCTTCCTGCATTGTGCTGAGTTGTTCATTGAGCCCATTATAATCACCTTCAGATCCTTCTTCTCCTGTGTCATGGCAAGCTGACCCCCCCCCCAGCTAGTAGCTCCTTCTTGTTTTTTTTTTTTTTGCCCCAAATTGTAGCACCTTGCACTTTTTGGCATTGAACCCCAACTGCCAGGTGTCTGACCAGGTCTTCAGTTTTGACAGATAATCCTGCAACCCATACCACCCTCCTAGGTCATCCACTACTGCTCCCATCTTGGTGTCATCTGCAAACAAACTGATCTTGCTCTTGATGCCCATTGAGATGTCTGATATGAACAACCCAAACAATATCGGTCCCAGCACTGTACTCCACTTGTCACTGCCCTTTGAGATGAGAGCTCCCCTCCCACGACCACCACTATCTGTTGCCTTCCCTCTAACCAGTTTACTACCCATCCCACCATTTTTGTCCCTGCACCTGTGCCTGCCAGCTTCCTACCCAGCCTCCCATGTAGTGCTGAGTTGAATGCCTTAATGAGGTACAGAAACAGGACATCCACTGCATGGCCCTTGTCCAACTGTCTAGTTACCCAGTCGTAGTAATCCACCAGGCTGGTCTGATATCTGGCCATGACAAACCAATGCTGCCTAATGTCCTGCAGCCTATTGGTCTCCAGAAGGGACACCAGCCTCTCCTTCGGGATTGTCTCCATCAGTTTTCCATGATGGATGTGAGGCTTACCAGTCTGTAGTTTCTCAGTTTGTCTTTGGGACCACTCTTATGGATGGGTACCAAGTGAGCCACCCTCCAGTCCTGAGGTACACTTCCTGAGACCAGGGAGGCATTAAACAGGTCTGCCAAAGTCCCTCCAGGATTTCTGCCAACTCTCTCATTACCCTGGGGTGAATGCCATCTGACCTCAATGCCTTGTTCACCCTGAGTGCCCTCAGACCCTCCAGTACCCTTTCTTCTGTGATTCCCCCATCTTTCATCTCCTCCCCCCTGAGCCTAACCTCTCATCCCCCCTTGATAGCACCCCACTTTTCTCCTGAGTAAACACCGCGCAGAAATATTCGTTAAGTGCTTCTGCCTGCTCTGCCTCTGTTTCCACCCATCCCCATCCCTCTTAATCCTTACTATTTTGTTCCTACACCTCCTTTTCTCCCTGATGTACCTGAAGAATTCCTTCACCCCCTTATTGATGCCTTTCACCAGCCTGAGCTCCTTAGACACCTTGGCTGCCCTTACTGCCTTCATCACCTCTTTCGATTCCTTTAGACAATCCTCTCTGTCCTCCCCTCTCCCTGTTCTTTTGAACCTCCTAAAGGCTGCTATTTTATTTCTTACTTTCTCCATGACCCCCTTCTCAATCAGCTGGGTTTCTTGGCCCTGGCTCTCTTACTCTGGACCCTGATGCAGGTTTTGGTTGCCTTCTCAATCCCCAGTTTTATGACCCCCCCACCTCTGGTTAGTGTCCGTATTAGTTTGTAATCTGGCTAGATACCCTTTAACTACCTCCCCCATCCTCCCAAAGTTGGCCTTCCTGCAGTCCAACACTCTTGTACCTGTTTCTATTCCTTCCTTACCCATTTTCAATGTGAACCACACTGAATGGTGGTTGCTTCCTGCCAGTGGTTCTTCCACCCCCAGCTCCCTCACAAACTCCCCATTTGCCAGCATGAGGTCTAAAGCATTCCCTAACGTGGTTGGCTAGCTGACTATTTGCATCAGGAAGCTATCCTGAAATGCATCCAGAAGTATCTGCTCCCTTCTATTCATGGTGGCTGGGGTACTCCAATCCACTCCCAGCAGGTTGAAGTCCCCACAGTCACTGTGCTACCCTTTCCACAGACCCTTCTGATCTGCCCCGCTAGTCCCCTGTCTAACTCCTGTGTCTGAGATGGTGTCCTGTACACTACTCCCATCCTGACAGTCCTATTCTTGGAATCCTGGATTTGCATCCATAATGACTTTGTACTATCCTCCTCCTCCCCCTCCTCATGAACACACTTCAGTACTTCTCTCACATATACTGCCACCCCCCACCCTTCCCATTTACCCTATCTCTGTGGAATATCTTATACCCTGGTACCACCAGGTCCCAGTCCTGGTAATTGGTGGCCCATGTTTCGGTGATGGCTGCCATGTCCACCTCCCCTTCTGCCATGAGAGCCTGTAGCTCTGCTGTTTTGTTCCCTAGGCTCCTAGCATTCAAGGTGACCACCCTCCATCCTTTTTTTTATTTATTTATTAGATCATCGGTTTACAGACCTTTGAGTCAAAGACTCATTTACAAAGGCACCTCATCAAGAGAGCAATACATCACAGCAAACAAAACAGTACAGTATATAAAGCTTAGATTAAAAAAGCAACCAGTATTACAGTCATTCACTGGTGGTACAAGCTTGGAAATAGGTAGATCACAGTAGTCATAATATAGGTACAGAAGTACCACATCAGGTAGCGACCAGAGATATTTTATTACATTAGTCAGCAGATATTGCCTAAGACCCCAGACATATACAGCAAAAATAGACAGGGCAGACCCAGTCTAGGGGTGAGGGTAAGGGGCAGGTAAGGGATTATGTGCAGTTGTAACAGCGAGTGCTTGTCAGATGGCTTCTGAGGGAGACCTTGAAAGGACCAAGCTTAGTGGAGTCAGCTATGTTCACTGAGAGAGAATTGAACCAGGAGGGAGCCCAATAGCAAAAGGATCTCTGGGCCATAGAGGTCCTTAACCTGGGGACAATAAGGGAGGTTGTGACAGTGCTGCAGGTGGAGACTGAGGGGGAGGCATGCTGCAGGGAGGTGGCGACCCGGGGGGGGGAGCTCTAGCAGAGTCCTTTTTACAAGAAGGCAGGTTTGGAAGTGGTGTCTTTCTTTAAGATTGAGCAAGTTGGTGGTGGAGTACAGCAGGAACGTATGGGTGCACCTAGGGGCTCCCAGCATTAGCCTGCAGGCCTTGTTTATAGAGAGCTGGATTCTATCAAGAGCAGTGTTGTTGGCTGCAGCAAAGATAGGCAGCCCATAGTCAATTAGCGACAGGGCACAGGAGGTGATTGCCAATCTAAGGGCCTCTTGTGGTCAGCAGTCCCTATGGTGGTATAACAGTAAAATCCTGACATTGGTGGAAGTAGAAAGGGCATTGATATGGGAAAGGAAGAAGAGTGCTGAATCAAAGACAATGCCCAGATACTTGTAGGAGGAAACCTGCTCAATGGGGTTTAGTGTGCTAGGCAGCATCATGAGAGGGGAACCTCTGGCTTTGCTTTGGTGATGTGAGAAGAGCATAGCTTTGGTCTTTTTTAGGTTCAGGACTAGCCTTCGTGATGTGAAACAATGCTCACCTCTATCAAAAGCATGTTGGAGGGTGGCCTGGAGTGTGTTGGGGTTGGGGTCAGAGGAGAAGAGCACAGCGTCATCCACATACAGGAGGATCTTACTTGGGCAGGCCGAGGGGAGGGAGGAGGGAGTTGAGGTAGAGATTGAAGAGGAGTGGGCCTAAAATGGAGCCCTGGGAAACCCCAGAGTGGACAGGTCATGTGTCAGATAGGGTGCTACTGATTTTTACTCACTGAGTTTTGGCAGAGAGGTAGCTGGTGAGCCATGCAAGGGGGCCCGGGGAGAAACCAAGGCATCTGAGGGAGTCAAGCAGGAGGGGATGGCAAACCATGTCAAAAGCCTTGGAGAGGTCAATGAACATGGCACCGGCAGGACTTCCGGCATCAAGAGCAGAGTGCAGAAAGTTGGAGAATTCAAGTAGCGTGGTTGTGATGCTGTGACCTGCACAAAAGCCATGCTGTTCAGGGCACAGGATATTGTGCATGGCCAGATGTTCAGCAAACTGGCTGACAACTATTTTTTCAAGGGCCTTAGAGTGTGAGGGGAGGATGGAGATAGGTTGATAGTTACCCTTGGTCACTCGATCCCCGCTCTTTAGGATGGGAGTGATGATGGCAGTTTTCCATGTGCTTGAGAACTGCCTCAGGCACAAAGAGCAGTTCAGCAGCTCAGAAAGTGGGACCAGGATAGCATGCAGAAGGGGTCTAGCCTCCAGCAGGGAGATGGTATTTAGATAGAAAGGAGATCTCTGGAGAGTGGGCAGGGGTGCTACTGGGATGGGGTCAAAGAAGTTACTGGGCAGGACTGAACTTAGGTCTGAGAAAGTGTGGTTTAGGCAGTCTGCAATGCCAAGGGGGTTAGAGCAGACAGTTCCATTAAAGGAAAGTTGAGAGGGGGGTGGGGAGTGGGAATTCCCATTCAGCTCCTTTTCATTATCCCAAAAGTTTCTAGCCAACCCCCCAGGAGGAGACAAGAGCAGATTAGTAGTACTGGGCTTTGGCCTGTCGAATGGCCCAAGTACACTTATTGCACTCGGTGTTGTACGCTTGCCTATCAGCTGGCTTGCTAGACTCCATGGTAATGTGCCATAGGTTGTCTCTCATTTTAAGTTTGTGAAGGAGGGAGGGGTTAACACAGGGTGTGCTTTGTTTTTTGGTGTGATTTCTAGCGAAGTGGGCATAGAGGTCACAGGCAGTGTTAAAAGTGCGAGTGAAAAAATCTAATGCCTCATCTATGGATCGTGCAAGCCTGATTGGGGACCAATCCAGCTGTGAGAGGTACAGTTTAAGGTGATGCAGGCTGCCTGGGAGTAGGCAACATTGCTGATTGGTTTGTGGTGCAGGTTTGCTGTTGGCAGTGGACCAAGAGAATATGACCGGGGAGTGGTCACTAAGTGAGTTAGGAAGTACACCGATATCGAGCACCCTCTGGGGGTGGTTGGTAATGGTGATATCCAGGAGGGCACTGGAGCCAGTAGAAGGGTTGAATCTAGTTGGGGTGGTCACGGTGGTGACAAGCTGAGACATGTCAAGGGCGGCAAAGATATCTCTGGTCTGGAAGGCTATAGCAGAGAGCTTCTCCCTACCCCCCCTGCACTCCCTTCCTATCTTCCCCTCTAGTATTCCTTTTTTTTCCCATTGCTTCTAGCACGGTGGGTAAGCTCATTCAGCTTCCCTTCCTGTGGATTCTGCATGCCTCCTGACCACTTGCCCCACTCCTAGTTTAAATACCCTTCTTTTGCTATGCAATCCCCCATCCTCTGCTTTAATACCTTCTTTCCCTTCTCTCTTAGGTGTAGGTGAAGTCTATCCTCAACGTAGAGATCACTGTTCTCCCAGGTCCCTCCCCAATCACCCACCAGCCCATAACCTTTGGATTGGTACCAGGTTCTTAACCATTTGTTAAATTCCTCTATCCTCAGTTTCCTTGCAGTGCCCGCCTCGGGCACTGGAAGTACTTCTGAGAAAGCTACTGATCTTCCTACCTCCACACATATTGGTCCAAGCTCCTCAAACCTCCCCTGAACTATCTCTATCATCTCTCTCACTAGGTCATTTTTCCCCACATGCAGAACTATATGTGGTTTCACCCTACCCTCCTAATATACTTTCCACTGTCATTCCTGGCATGGCCTCCAGCCATATGAGACTATGCCTCTCTCCCTTGCTTCCCCATCTGACTCCTCTTAGTATTGAGTCTCCCAGCACTAGGATTCCACCCTCTTTTCCATGAGCCACATTCCCTGGTCTCCCTTCATCCCAACCCCTTCCAACGGACTCCCCCTCATCCTCCAGCACAGTTGTTCCCCCTTCTGCCCCTGTTGAATCATCTCCAGTTGTTCTCCTGCCTGTTCCATGTTCCTCCAGTCTATTTTTAGTTCCTCCTCTGATTGCGCCCTCTATCACATCACCCAGTCCTGCCAGTACTGTGAAACAATTTTTTGATGCCCCCTCACTGCCATATACTTCCTCCTTCCTATTATCAGCCCCCCATCATTACTGCTTCTATGTCCATTATTTCTCCCTTCTCCCCACCCTCCATTCTTCCCCTTTTCTGCTCTCTTTAGACCCTTGACCTGTGTACCCCTGTCTCAGTTCCAGATCCACCATCCTTTTCCTGCTCCTTCCTCCTACTGGTTCTATTTGTCCTTCCTCCTCAGTTCCCCATCTACTGACTCCACCTTTTGGGTTGATATTCACTACAGCCCACCGTTCCCTCCTTAGCACTTCTTGTAGACCTCTGATCTAATTTATTAGCTGCATTATTTGCTTGCACACAAAACAATCCCCCACTCTCCACAAAATTCTAAGAAGGATTGGTGCTCTGAAGTTGTTACAGCCTACCACCCTACCAATCTCGCTATTCACCCACCAGTATCCCTCCACACTCTCAGAAGGAAGCCCATCACACCCCCATACATCCTCCCTTCATCCATTTCTAGTTTTGTTCATGTTCCACCAGTACGATGAATAATGTTGCTAAAAAGATGCATATACTATCTATTTGTTTAAGCTATACTGTAATTAAAAAATTACTAATATGTTCTTAAATCCAAGATTATCATGCACTTTCCTTATCCTCTGTCCTTTTCTTTTTCTCACAAAAATGCATGCCCGGCCAAAAACAGTTTTGCAATGTAATATTTACAGAATATAATTTAGATCCCTTAAAAATAGTCCCTTATAGCTTTACATATTTTTTTGAAATTCCAAGGACCACCAATAGGTGGTACTCAATAGCTCCACCTCTTTTAGCTGAGCATTTAATATGTGAGGTGGAGGGTGGAAGGGTGGGCCAAAATACAACTCGAGTGCCCAGTGTAGCTCCTTAATGCCCTACACAAACAGTAATGATTACTTATTGCTGTAAGTTTCAGTTTCGTAATCCACAATATATTTTAAGTCCAGAACTGTGTATGGAGATGACTGCTCCACTCCACTGTAGGGTTATAACTTGGAAAGTACTATTCCTATTCCTTCCCTTTTACCCTTGATGCTGCAAAATGCTATCGCAAACTGCTCACTGCAGGTCTCTGTTCCATTGCAGGGGGAGGACCTTAACATCCACTGGCAAGAAGATACATCCTTTTCTGTTCTCTAACCTCTGATGCTCACATCCAATAAGTTGAAATCACCTACCAGCAATATGTCTCCCTTAGCCACCATCTTCAGAAGTTTAAAGAATTTCTTTGTCTTTTTCTGTCTCTTGAGACAAGGGCCTGTAGATCACTCTGACCCGAATAATGGCCTTTCTTCCAGTTCCAATAGTGATCCACAGGGCCTCTACCTCACTATGAGCCCCGGAATCTCTGTTGCCATGAGCCATTCTTTAACATAGATGGCCATCCCCCCTTCCCTCCTTCTGTCCCTTCTGAACAGGATGTATATTGGGATGACTTTCAAACTTTTTTTGTGTGTGTGTCAACATTGTAAGACACCTATTATACTAATACATTGTGTTACATTGTTCCTGGTTACACCGGCACTATGCAGAGGTATCTATCAGCATTAGTCTCAGTGACCTTCAACAACAGATACTTGCACAGTGTGAGGTCAGACCCCAAATGTAGTGAACATTGATGCTTCACATGCACATTTTACTAGAATTGCTGGCTAGCTTGATTTCATTCACATAAATTAAATGCTGAAACAACTTGCATAGAACATTTAACACTGATTTAAATAATATAATGTACTATTATCATAAGTTCATTTTGTAAATGAATATATAACGCAAGTGTTACTTATGAATAATCTATTGTTCACACAAAAGAAAAACAAGTCTTACACATGAAACCTGTGCTTTTAAAATCATAGTCTTAATTGACACATCTTTTAAGTACTTTTCCTAAACAGGTCCACCTGCTCGTCACTACCTATCTGGAGTTTAACAGCATCTGAGCCTCATCAGGATAACGATGAGCCCCCAATCTGGTATATCCAGTACACCTAGCTCTGCTGCGGGAGGTGCTGCTCATGCACGTGAATGTAGTTACAACATAGTTACTGCATAACTTTCAGATGTTTTTGTGTGTGTCAACATTGTAAGACACCTATTATACTTATACATTGTGTTACCTTGTTCCTAGTTATACTGGCATTATGCAAAGGCATCTATCAGAGTTAGTCTCAGTGACCTTCAACAACAGATACTTGCACAGTGCGAGGTCAGACCCCAAGTTAGTGAACATTGATGCTTCACATGCATATTTTCCTAGAAGTGCTGGCTAGCTTGATTTCATTCACATAAATTAAATACTGTAACAACTTGCATAGACAATTTAGTGCTGATTTAAATAATATAAGGTATTATTAACATAAGTTCATTTGGATATGAATATATAATGTAATTGTTACTTATGAATATCTTACTGTTCACACAAAATAAAAAGTCTGACACATGGAAACAAGTCAGCTTGTGCTTTTAAAATCATAGGACTTCATTTTCAAAACTTGGAGCAAGCTGCGCTGATGGTGGCTTACACTGATTCCTAGTGCACCAGGGACCCTGTGCCTGATTCTCTATTGGGTGGGGTCCCAGCAGCAAAGTGCCACAGCTTGTGGAAAGTGTTGCCATACACAAAACAGACAGTACATCTGGATGGTTTGCCACTAGCTGCAGGGCTGCTATGAACCACTGTAGGACATTCATGGTGGTTAATGGTTCCCCCAGCCCTGATCCCGTTTGTATTGAAAGTAATCACTTCCTTGGTGGTCTAACAGACCCCCCAGCTCTGGTCCCCTCTTTAAAAAAGGTAATCACATCCCTGGTGGTCTAGTGGACCCCCCCAGCCCTGATACCCTGATTAATAAAGGTAATCACATCCCTGGTGGTCTAAGAGATCTTCCAGCCCTGATCCCCATTTTATGTACTCTAATAATGTCCCTGGTGATCTAGCAGGCCACCCCATCCCTGATCCCTTTTTTATTACCTATAATGATGTCCCTGGTGGTCTAGTGGACCCCCCCAGCCCTGATCCTCATATTATGAACTGCAATAATCTCCCTGGTGGTCCAGCAGATCCCTGTCCCTTTCTCCAATCTGCCCCTATAAAATGACAATGATGTTCCCAGATGGTCTAGTGGACCTTCCACCTTGGCAGGCAGTGCTCCACCACCCTGCTCCCCCATGCCATTCCCAAGCTGTGGACCAGATCAGCTCTCAACTGTCCACCATGGATGGCCACTGACTGAACTGTCAATGAGCAGATACTGTAACAGCTGATTGTACAGTGCACACTCATTTGACTGCTCAGTTGGTGGTTGTCCATGGTGGAGAGTGGAGGGCTGTGCCAATCGCTGGATCAGGGATGGAATGGGGAAGCAGAGTGGTTGGGTACTGTTTTCTGGGTCCACTAGACCACCAGGGAATGTTATTGTCATTTTATACCAGCAGATCGGGGATGGGGGGGTCTGCAGGACCACAGGGATGTCATTACAGTTCATAAGATGGGATTTGAGGGTTGGGGGTCTGCTACACCACCAGGGACATCATAAAGAGGGGATCGGGGCAGGGGGGTCTGCTATACCACCAGGGTAAGATATGTGTTTCATAGGGAAATTGGGGATAGGGAGGGGTTCAGCTAGACCAACAGGGAAAGATATGTTATTTAATGGGGAGATCAGGAATGGGGGACTGTGGCACTTAATGCCTACCCCCCTTGGGATGGCACAGATTCTCTAATCCTTCCAGAGGACACACTTCTAAGCTCCCTTACACCAGCCCTGGCTAATCTAAGGGTACTTAGAATTTTGCACTCTGAGAGAGTTTAGAGAATCCTGAATTAGGGGACAAGGCAGCCCACATCTGCTGCAAGCCCACTAGCACCATGCCACAGACCGTTTTCTGCCACAAGGATGGAGTAAACCCCCTCTGGCACATGCAGGCTAGGTTTGATGCAGGCTTTTGTTGAGAATTGCTCCTGGAGCATCTTTTTGTGCAAGCTGCACCTTGCACCATTCCTTGTGGCACAAGCCCCTTGTGCCCTTCAGGGGAGCTTTGAGAATCAGGCCCATAATCTTAATTGACACATCTTTTAAGTACTTTTTTCCCTCAACTGGTCCACCGGCTCACCGCTATCTACTGTATGGAGTTTAACAATGTAAGTCATATATTCATTCAATGTTACATTTGTGAAATAGTGTTATTTATATATTCAAACTGTGATGTACCAACTGATATTCCATAGAAAGTAAGTCTGTAGAGATAATGGGCACCATTCTCAAAATGCCCAAAATGATGCAAGGAGCATGCATAATTGGGAATGATGCCAGATGCAGCTTTTGCCAAAAGTTGTGCCAAGTGTGATTCAGAAATGCAAGGTGTGTCAAATGTAGCCTGTGTGCATCAAATGTGCCTTGTGCCACGGATGGACCAAAAAATGGCTAGTGACATGTCGCAAGGCATGTTGTGCCATAGAATGATGCAAGAGCCCTGGATTGGGATTTGCAAAGGTGCAAGGTGCTGGAAATTTCAAACACCTTCTAGACCAGCCCCAGATGATCTAAAGGGACTTAGAAAATATAAAGGGAGACATAGGGTAGGAAGGCTGTGTCCATACACCACTGAGGCAATGCTGCAGCAGCAGGAGACACAACAGAGGAGAGGAACAAGAAGATGTTTGGGGCTGTGGCTTTACATCAGGCTGGCCATGCTACTTGTCGGAGATGTGCCAGCCAACATGGTAGCACCACACATGGGCATGGCAGGCAGCAGGAATGCAGACACAGGCAGTAGAGGCACACCAGCATGTGGACAGTGGACACCATTGTTGTTGCACAGTTGTAAAGTCGAGCATGCATAGGGTGGATGGTGGACAGGTCCCAATGTCACCAGAGAGCTATAGGATGAACAGTGCACACACACTGGAGTGACAAGGTACCTGACTGCACACAACACATGACACATATGGATGTCTGCCATGTGGAGTAGCAACACTGGGAATGGTGCCAACAATGCCATGGATGTGGCAGCAGATGGGCACATGCAGTGTAGGGGACTGAGGACATCGCTAGGTGTCCAAACCAAGGTACTGTGGGACACCCTAAAGGGGGACACAACAGAAGGATACCTCTGACATCTTTGCACAGTGGTCCACATGCCCCATGGACCTGTGCCATGGCTAGGCTGTGCATGGTGGCCACACAGTACATGTGGGAGATGCTCCCTGGGAATGGGCACAAAGACTGGTATGCTCAGTGTGATCAGAGCCTAGGCATGATGATAGAGGGCTCCATGCCATTTGTACACCTATGCTGTGGTCTGTGGCATATCCCACAGCTGGTGTAATGCACACAATGTTACTACAGTGTACACATAATGCATGACATGGGGCACAATGCCCACAAAGAACAGATATCTATCTCAGACTCTGTAAAGGTTTTCCTTCTCATGTGTCACCCTTCTCTTTTTGTCCTTCCTATGCTCTGCACCATTTGTGCCTCAGCCATGGTGGTGCCTCGCCATCCTGGTGCTGCCTGCGGTATTGCCACCACATGCACCATTTATATGGTGCACAGTGCATCTTTGCATCAAACATCGCATCTTTGGTGTATAGGACACTTATTTGTGAATGTGGCACATGCCACATTGTGCAGTGTGCTTTGACGCAGGCTGCAGTTTGTACAACTTTTGTCAGTCTAAGTCTACTTTAAGAATCAGGCCCAATATGTCCAAGAGTAAAGGATACATTAGGCTGGCACACAACAGTATCAGTACGTACAATTCAAGGTCATACAACACAGCTGCCTGTGTATTTTCCTATATATAGTTCTGAGTGCACCATTTCGGATACAATCCTTGAGATAGGTAACATTGTTTCACATTACAAGTCACATAAAAGCAGTATCATGTTTTGAGAGCTACAACACCTAAAAGACAGTCATTAGTGCAACACCACTGATCAGTAGTTACTTCGCTCACCTATGGTAATAAAATTGGATCCTGTGCAGTCATAGTATTAATCACCCTTTATTGTATTTCATGCCCAGCCTTACATATTCCTTTTATTTTTTTATTTGCTTATTTCATATGATGACCAGGGGCTGGATTTTCAAAACATGGCACAGGGCTTGCATCAAGCTCTGTGCCACAACACTTTGGTTTTGGTAGTGCACCAAACCCCCTTGCTGCAACTGTGCCAAATTTTACAATCTTGGGTACAGTTGTGACAGCTTCTATGATTTACGCCAGGTTGCACTAAATATCTGGTGCAAGGTTCCGTAAAAAAGGTTCTCAGGATTGCAGAAAGCTAGACCACAAAAAGTTGGTCATGCTTGTGGCAACTGCCACATGGAATAGAAAATCCCAACTGCTTGCCAGGAGAATGCCACAAGCCTCATGCACCTTATATTCAGCACACCAGGGGGCTTGTGACATTCTCAGAGTTTCACAAATCCAGCTCCAGGTGTTCCACAGCAAAAAATGCAAGAGTCACAGAATGTTGAAGTTTGGTACAACATTATGGTATGTATATGCTTATGTGTTGCATGACATGACACAAGCACCATTGGTGATGGTATCCATCCGACAATCTTCCAACCTTTCACCCATTGCATCCTTGCTCTGTTAGCAATACAGAAGCTGTACTAATTAATTCATTTGTGACATGCTCACTAATAATCAATGCATGTCCTGCTTATTTATGCAACTGTGTGTAGTTGTAGTTGAGATATGCTTATTGCTTTGAGTATGTAGAATGGTGTGTTACATGAGTAATATGAAAAGATATCAAATCTTTTTCCATTGAAGATTTACAGTATGTTGATCTTTGGTGCCACAATTCAGTATTTATATGCTTATGTGTTTCACCTGACATTGCACAAACTCCACTGGTGATGGTATCCTCTCCACACCCTTCCAACCTTTCTCACATTGCATCCTTGCTGTTAGCAGTTCACAAGCTGTAGTAATTAATTTATTTGTGGAATGTCCTGTAATAACCATTGAACATCCTGCTCTATCATACCACTGGCTGTAGCTGTTTTTGAAATATACATTTACTTTGACTGTGTAGAATGGTGTGTTACTTGAATAATATTAATTGTCAAATCTTTACCACTGAATTTCTTTTTGTCTACATATTTTCACTACATAGGATAATGTAATATTAATTCACTGCTAGTGCCTTATATTCACTGCTCATCCCACATATCCAAAACAAACTGGGATTTGCAGATATGTACAACATGAAACTGTATTTGTTCTAATATGTTCTCTTTTTTATTTATTTATTTATTTTATTGCATATAGACATTTCAGTAGCAGCCTTCAGCAGTAATGAGAGCTCCAACACCTGGTGCAGCAGATCTGGTCTTTGGCCAAGTCCCTCATGGTGGTACATGGAGCTCAGAGAGAGTTAACCAACTGCAAACAGCACAATGAGGGACTTGACCAGAGAGAGACTCGACTGGAAAACATATCAGGCACTGTGTACTCTCAATGGCAGCAATGTGGTCCTAAATAGGAGTGTTCAATGTTTGTCAGAGCACTTCGGTGATCATCCTGCTGCTGCTGAGACCACCCAGGACCTTCTGCATTAGATGCTGGAGAAACTGCATGAAAACAATAGACTCCTGCAGCAGAACAAAGACCATACCTTTACCATCCACATCAACATTGCATCTCCTCCTCCTCCACAAAAAACTGTTATTTCTGATGAACTCCTGGCTTTCAAGTGTGAAGCTGAGGACCTCTGAATCCATCAGTTACTCCCACCCCTTGGATAATATCAGAGCAGCAGTTTCCACTTTTGATGGCCCCCCACAGGAAACTACTCACATCTCATCTTCCTCAACACTGAAGATGAACCAAGTTGAATGCCTCCTCAACAGTAAAATGGACAGTCACACAAAGAGGACAATTTATTTTTCTTTATTATTTTCAATTTTAAGTTGAAGGCTTTTTAATTTAAAATGTTAAATTAGTTATTTTGAATATTTTCATTTACATTATAAATATATATGTTTAGCAATTTAAGTTACATTATATACATTTTTATTTTTAACTTTGCTGTTTCTTTGTTTTTATTTCCCAAATATATTACATTGTAAATGAGGGATTCATCTGGTTGTGGAAGCCCGAGGACCTCCATGCCCTTGGCTTTAATTGGTACAGATCTAGACGTGCAGTGCCCTTGGGGTGCTGCACCAAGTGAGAGGATGCATCTGGCTGCAGAAATGTGGAGCTCTCTTGGCCCAATGCTTCTGTGCAGCTACAGATGCAGATACGCAGAGCCCAGAGAGCCTTGCATCATCTGAAGGGTCCATCTGCATACGAACATGCTGGGCCCTCCAGTCTCTGCGCTTCATAATTTTTCTACTTTTATCTTAACTTTACTGCTGCTGTATTTTTATTTCTAAAATACATTAAATGGTAAGTGAGGGTTTCATCTGTCAGTGGAAGCACAGGACCCTATGGGCCCTGCACTTCCATTGGTACAGGTACAGATACAGATATGTAGCACAAACCAGGCCCTACACTAAGTAAGAGAGCTCATCTGGCTGTGGAAGTGCAGGGCCCTCCATGCCCTGCACCTCTGTACAGCTACAGATGCAGATGGGCAGGGTCTTCTAGCACCTGCACCACCTGAGGGGTCCATATGCATGTGAAAGCACAAGACCCTCCAGGCCCTGCACTTCATAGATTTTTATTTTTAACTTAACTTTCTTGTTTCTGTATTTTTTTTATTTCTAAAATTCATCTGGGCCCCACATCAAGTAAGGGGGTCCATTTGGCTGTGGAAGCACAGGGCCCTTCATGCCCTGCACTTCTGTCCAGCTACAGATGCAAATGTGCAGGGCCCTGTGACATTTGAGGAGTCCATCTGCATGTGAAAGCAAAGGGCCCTCTGGGCCCTCCTTTTCATAAATTGTTACCTTTAACTTTATTGCTTTTGTGTTTTTATCACTAAAATACATTAAATGTTAAGTGAGGGATCCATATGGCTGCAGAAGTGCAGGGTCCTCCAGGCTCTGCACTTCTGTGCAGCTACAGCTGCAGACACCCAGGGTCCCATCTGAGGGGTCCATCTGCATGCAAAACAGTAGGTAGCTCTCCCTGCCCTGTGCTTCCATGCACCTACAGATACAGATGCATAATGTCATTCCTGCATAGCTTTGTTGTTTATCAATATTTTCAACTAAAATTCTCAGTATAACCTTTTAATAACCACACCTCATGAACCAGTCAAGACAAATATTTCAAATCATGGTCAAAAGCTAATTTTGTAGAACAACAGCAAAAGCACCTTATGGGCCAGGTTTGAAAAAGTTTCACCAGCATGGTTCATGAGGTAGGGTCACAAAATGGCAATGCTGGAAGTTTGGGTTTAAAATATTTTAAAACAGCCAAGTTATGAACTGAAGTTGTTTTTCTTTACAAGTGCAAAATTCATCTTTTGTAAGCCAATTTTCTTCTTTTGAGAGATCATATGAAAGAACTAGGGTTCTTCCATGAGATCATATGAAAGAACTGCAGTTCTTTCATATGATTTCATGAAAAAAACTCAAGTTCCTTCATATGATCTCACAAAAGAACTCTAGTTCTTTCATATAGTCCCTCGCTAAGCCTTCCACTTATGATTTTAAGAAAGTTCAAATTTTTTAAGAAATTCCAAAAAACATATTTTGGGGTCTTTTTTTTAAACCAAATTCCAGAATTGTCTAAATGTGTCCCATGTATCTAGATTCTGGTGTTTGTTTTGCTCCAAAGCATCATTTATAAGGCATTTTACTTTGAAAAAAAAATTGAAATAAGACGGTGGACAAATGAAAAAAAAAACACTTCTGGCTCATGAAAGAAGAATCTAAGCTCATGAAAGAAGACATTCTTTTTTGAGCCAGAAATAATTCTTTCATATTGGACATATAAATGAAAGAATCTATTGAGCATGCTCACAACTGAAAATTCAAATCCTTATAACTGGGAGAACCGATTATATTTTTCCACCAATCCCCCAAAAAGTCTCTTTCTTTGGCAAGCTCTTTCTACCCTGAACATTTTAGAACACATTTCTAAACCATCTGGGCTGTATATGACAGCAAACAAATGGCCCCAAACCACCGATTGTTCCACTTTTTGCACTATCTGGATCTTGGAATCTTGTCATCTAACCAACAAGAAACTTGCCAAATCAAGAGACCTTGCCACCTGGACTGCATTTGCAAAATTTCATGCAAGTCTGTTGAACGGGGGGGGAGGAGTTATTCACATACGAAGTTAGTTGTTTAACATTAAACACCCTACTCAATCCTAACAATCAGGCCACTATCGCATCCCTATAATAGATATTCTGTGCAAGAACTGTGTTAATGCACCAGTTAGGGTTCAAGTAAATGCCACAAAAGTAGGGAAATGTGGCATTAGGGTTTACAACCCTAACTCCCCACCCCATCAAGCAGAAAAAGGACAAGATCATACAAGCAACCACAGAGAGCCATCATCAGGTAAGACAAAAAACATACAACTGTTTCCAGATGATGCAAATGCAGTAGCACTGATGTGCTACCTTTTGTGGAATTGTATCTGTGACATGCACACTGTAAGATGGACACACTCACTAGTCAGTGCAGAAGAAAGCCAGGATACTCAAATCACAATATTGCTCCTGTGTGCAGAAGCAAAGGGCCCTGCAGCCACAGACACAAATGCACAATACCCAAATTACAAGAGTTCTTTTGTCTGCAGAAGTGCAGGCCCATAATGGACCAACACTTTTGTAGCTTCAGGTGCTCATGCACAATGTAAGACATGTAGACACTTGATGGGCCCATGTTTCTGCAGCCACAGATACTGTATAGGAAATACACACTGACCTCTGGCTATAGAAGCATGGGAGCCACAAAATCCATGACACCTACATTGCAACAGTATTTCTGTCTGCATAAGTGCAGGCACTTCAAGAGCCTGCATGTCCTCAGCCAGAGGTGTAAGACATACTGTACACCAACTTCTGGCTTCAGAAGGGCAAGCCACTGTTATAAAGACAGAAGTACTGTTTAATATGGGTATCATGGTTTCAACAGTGGATCTAAAAAATTGTTCAAAGGGTAGCAGGTTTTCAGATACAAAAATTGCAACAGTACATCTGCCTGCAGAAGACAGGCCCCTGGGGGGCTCCTCAGTAAAGCATACACACTGGCTTATGGCTGCAGAAGCAGGGCACATGTAGGGCCTGCTGATACACAGATGGAAAAATTGTTGCAATGTGCGTAGCATGGTTTCAGCAGCAGATCTAGAAATTGTTCAAGGGGGGGTAGCAGGTTTTTAGTTACACAACTGCATACAGAAAGTCATGCAGTAGCAGATCATGATATCTAGTGAGGTACATTATGCAGCATGCATGAGTACTTATGTATGCAGTAGAACACACTGTACAACACAAAAACACGGGCGTGGCCACATATACAAATCCACAAAGGTAGCAGATCAGTACTACTGCATTCATGTAATCTGGAAACAGTTATATGTGGTTTGTCTTACCTGATGATGGCTGTCTGCAGTTGCATGTGTAGGCATGTCCTTTTGCTGTTTGGGGAGTGGGGAGATAGGGTTGAAAACCCTAACACCACATTTCCCTACTTTTGTGGCATTAACTTGAACTCTAAAAAAAATCAGAGCAAGGTGGTGGTGGTGGCTGTGGTGTCTTAGTGAGCTGTATTCATGCTAATATAATTAAAGCCATTCACTGGAACAATACCTGAAATATTTTGTGTCTTGGCATTTTGGCATCTTGTACTCGTGTGTCTTTGCATCTTTGTATATCTCAGCTAGTAATAGATTTGGATGGGAAAAAGTGCAAAGACAGAAGTTCTTCCACATCCTCAGGAGAAGTTTCTTTATTAGATACAGCCCGCTAGACAAGCTACTTAAAGTTGGATCACTGAGTCCAGTCAAGGAGGCAATGCAGGCAGAGGCAGCAGTTAAGCCTGCATATACTCTGCCGATGGCTACCACAACAGAGCAAGAGTCAAGGACCCCAAAAGAAAAAGCATTGAGAGTGTCAAAGGTAATGTCCTCGCCCCTTCATGGATACTTGAACTGGTATTTTCAGTAATAAACAATCACAATGGTCAGCATCGTGTGCATCTTGAGAAGCCCTAATGCTCTGTACAGTTTGAATACCCAATATGACCTGAAGCCTCTCTCTACTCAAGCGTTATTTGAAAGTTCACATGAAAGTTTACCTGTGAAACAAGATAATGCGGTGAGGCAAGATCATTCAGACACTGCTGGCTTCACTCAAGAACAGCGGATGCTTAAAACATTGGATAATATTGAAGCATGGATGGCCAAGATAGACTTAAGATTTGCAAACATAGCTACTACCCTGCAAAACCTAAGCATTAAAACATCTAGTATGGAGGGGAGAAATGTCACTAATTAAAATGGACAATGCACAGATACATAAATGGATTGATAAACAGGAGCAAGAAAATAAGACCACAGACATTAAAACATTGGCTGCAATATTAGTGCAAGCAACTATTAATAAGACAATTGAGGCTTTAGAGAATGCCAATAAATATAGGAATCTGAAATACCTAGGTAGTCCCAATACATGGGATAAGAAATTTCCAGAGATGAGGGATATGATTAAAGAGATCTTATTGTATACATTTCAGCTAACCGAAGATAACCCACCCATCATAACTAAAGCCTATAGAACAGCATCAAAAAGGAACACTAATGATATAAACCCCCCAATTTTGGTGCAATTCACGTTCGGCATTGATTGGGATTCTATTTTGAAGCTTGCTCATATAAGGAAGGTTTGGGACTACAGAGGTGTAAGATATTCCATATTTCCCAATTTTGGATATGAAATGCAGCAGAGAAGGTGCCACTTTCTCAATTTGAGATCAGAAATTTTGGAGATGGGTGTAACTTTCATCCTTCAAGCACCTGCACAAGTTAGGATCACATACATGGAAAACACAAATGCCTTTTTCGATCCCAATCAAGTAGTAACCTTTTTGAGATCCAGAAAAGAGACACAATCAGAAAAAGATATGGAACACAATTCAGAAATTGAATTGAAGCTAGGATCAGACACCGAGCTGGTAGCTGCAGTTACAGAACAGGAAAACAGAATGTTATACTTTTAAGTTAAAAAATGATTTATGACTTGAACTTATGATGATTGGACTTATGATTTTTTTTCTAAGCTCTTTCTTCCTTGGTTTAAACAAATATTAACTCAATGGGCTAGGTTAGGTTATGATATAATTTGAAATCTACAATTATTACTTATGTCAATCTAATTGTTTAATTAATGCTTGTTTATGATTATATAATGCTTATTAACTAATGGGATATCATACATAGTCATTCTACAGATCGGGCTAAGTTATCTGGGTAAAATGTTATGGTGAGAATTGGCTCTATTAGAGTAGATTAATTTGCTGAAATCCAACATAGAGGGAAGCAGCCACAAGACATGGGTAAAACTTGCTTTAAGGTGTATTGCTCTCTTCTCTATTTCCTTTTTGTTATTTCCTTGTTTTTTCTTTGTGGTTTGCTTAATTCCCTTTACTTTTATTGTAAATAAATAAGTACATAAAAATTATTATATGTTAAAAAACAACTTCAACTCTAACTGGTGCCTTAATGCAGTTTTAGCAATTTCCTTTCTTTTTGAGACAGTGGAATTGCATCCTCATTCACACCGGTCCCTTTGGGACCTGCATAAAGGCATACAGATGCACAGGGCCCTGGGGAAGAAAGGGAAGACTCCATCCACCAATGGAAGTGCATGATCCTTGTTTGCCCTGCAGTTCCATGCAGTGATGAATGCCAGGAATTCATGAAGCTGTCAGGTAGGCTGTGGAAGTACAGGGCTTCATGCGCTCTGTGTTTCCATGTAACTGCAGATACAGACACAAAGAGTCCATCTGTTAGCCAATGCACAGGACCCTCTAGCACACACCGGTACAGACATGCATGGCCCTATGCCAAGATAAGAGTTGTCTTCACTATATATGAAATCAAATTTCATGCAAGAAACCATTTTCAGCTGTAAAATCAAGAATTATGTTGTGCAATCAAATTTCAAGTCAAGCAACCATTTATTTGCCACAAATTGAAAAATCATAGTGTGCAATCAAATTTCTTGGTGAGAAACTAATAATTGTGCTGTGAAATGAAACATTTTGATGTACAAATGTCATACTGAGAAACCAATTTTATGCTATGAAACAAAAAATCATGGTGCACGATCAAATTTCATGTCAAGAAAACAATTCTCTGCTGCAAAACAAAAAATTCTAATATGCAATCAATTTTCATGCTGAAAAATCAATTTTCTGCTGTGAAAAGAAAAATCATAGTGTGCAATCAAATTGCTTGCTGAAAAGCCAATTTTCTGCTGTGAAATGAAAAACTTGTAATGAGCAATCACATTTCATGCTGAGAAACACATTTTCTGCTGCTAAATGAAAAATTGTGATGTGCAACTAAATTTCATACTGTGAAACTACCAGTAATTTTCTGCTGCGAAATGAAAATTCATGCTGTTCAATCAACTGCCATGCTGAGAAACCAGTTTTCTGTTGTGAAATGAAAAATTCTTATGTGCAATCAAATTTCATACTGAGAAACCAGTTTTTACACTGTAAAACAAAATATTCTGATCAGCAATCCAAATGTCATGCTGAGAAACCAGTTTTCTGCTACAAGATGAAAATTCATGTGTACAATCAAATGTCATGCTGCAAAAAAAAAAAAAATATGCTGGGCAATCAAAATATGTTTCCAACAGACTTTTTTGAATCACAATGAAAAAAACAGTTTCACAAGTCAAAGTTAGTTTCACACCACCTTAACGGTGCAACACAAAAAAGCAAGTCACAATTCAAAAATGAGAATGACAATAATGTGGTCAGAAGAAATATGTAAAAGATAGTTATCATCATGATTGACTGAAACAAGCCTCAGAATCTGAACCAATCTGTTCTAATGAGGTAGATTTATGTTTTCTTATAGTATGGCTGCTGTAATAAATGTTTGATTTAGTAGTTTGTTAGTGAGGTGAGAAACAAGATAGTGGCTGTCACATAACAAAAAAAAGTGTTGTTGTCGTAAGCACAACATTTCATGAAATCAAAAACAGCCCTGCAACACCAAATTTGTGGTGTTGTATCAGAATGTTATCCCAAATCCCTACTGAGCATGCTCAGAACTGAAAAATACCCTTTAAATCCTTATAATTCTTGAACCATATAATATTTTTTTTCATGAAACCTTCCAAAAGCACTACCTTGCCACAGCATGCTTCTACCCTGAATGTTTCAGAAAAGAATTCCATTATGTGTAGGCTGTAGGTGAGAGCAAAAAAAATCCCATGTTAAGTATAGGACAAAATTTAGATGTCTACAGGAAAAGGACGTATGCAAATCTCAGAAACCACACAAGCTGCCAACACAAAATGTTCCACAGATCTAGACCTTGCCTACTAGACAACAAATGCAAAATTTCAGCTAATTTCATCAAATTCTGCCAATGCTATTAAGATGCAATGTCAAGGGTTTAACATTGAACACCCTACACAATCCTAACTATTGGGGTTACTACTGTTCCCCTATAATAGTGCCACCCACCAGGATCAAGTGTACTGATGTGTGCTTGTCATGCAGTGAGGTACACTGCTCATGATATAATTCAGAAACAGTACGCATTTTGGAAATAAATCAGCAGGTAGCGATGATGCATCTTAGATTTTTGTTCATATGGCAGTTAGTAAAAATATGAACGTTCACACAAAGAGTGTTCTAAGTTCAATCAGCCATGAGGATGTCTTCTAGAAATGTTTTCTAGCAGCTGATTAAGGACTTAATAAAACAATGAGAATATGCAAAAAGGTAAAGCTGCTGTCAGCCCACCACCTACACTCACTCAACTTTAATCAAGCAGTCACTGACTGTCAAATAAGTAAAGTAAGTAAGTAAGTAAAAATTTTTTATTCATTATAAATAATGAATTGGTTACTCAACTGAGTCAAAACTCATTTCCATTGAGATGGCAAGGCAAGGCAAGGCAAAATTTATTTAAAAGACACCCAATCCCGGAAGCTCTGGGCGCCGCACAAATTTTAAAACAGAATTTAAAAACACAAGCACAAAAACAACACAGAATTCTATACAAAATAAGAATAAATAAATCTAATAAAATCAGACTTTACCATATATACTAAGCTAATTAAGAAATTTCATACATAACAGTTGCAGTTCTAACACATATTTAAATAATGAAAAACCAACATAATACAATTCCACATACAATACTGAATAAATACAAAATTCACAATACAGCAATCCATATCAATCAGACTAAACTTCAATAAAACATTTATGGGATACGTAAGTAATAATACCCAACAGGGTGGGCGTTATTGGGCTATAACGGACCGCCCAGGGGCGTAATGAGGCCCGACACCGCAGGCGGAAGGCCTTATAGCCCCTGGAAGGTCCATTATAGCCCAATAACGCCCACTCATGGAGGGTATTATTACACTTAGAAAATGGGTGAACATTATATTTTATTTATAATGAACTTTATAAAACAATAGTGTGAAATAGTAAGAAAAATGTACAGAAATGGTAGGTTCTGTAAAATAGTCCCTTTGGTGCCACTAGAGGGTGCTGCTGCTTATGAAAATGTTTTCTATGTAGAGTTTAGTGTTTTGTTATTTTTGGTTTGCAGTACCCCCTTGTGAGTTTTGAGCTCCTTACAGATTATTTTGTTAAAAGAAAAATTATTTTGTTTTGCAGAGTGTGAGCAGGGAGCATGCGGGAGTGCTGACGCAAGACTGGTGTGGTTGTACAGGTAATGGTACTGACTTGGCAGAAAGGAAAAAAAACATATTCTGATTCAGTTGCAAATTCTGCTTCTTCTATAGGGATGATTTGTGTGTGCTCTGGTGGCAGTTTTTGTTTTCAATAGCGATGCTTAGCGTCTGAACACGGCCAGAGCGGGACAGGAGCGGACGAGCGGGACAGGAGCTGATCTTTCCTCAAATCAGTCCTGGATTTGAGTTATGTGTCAGCGTTAGCATTATTTGCCAGAGCGGGTGCTGAGTAGAGGATGGGAATGGTCGCGGCGCTGCTGTTCTACTTATGCTTGTAGAATAGAAAAAAAAAAGAAGAAAACTGGTCTTTTTTTTGGTTGGTAATTTTTTTTTTTTTTAAATCATACTGTGACAGCAAGGGGAAGGGACAGTTTTGAGGACTGACTTGTGGGGCCTCTGGATTATTGTCTCGCTAAGTGAGATGAAAACTTTGGGAGATATCGTCTTTCTGGTGGGCACAGGGATACCAGGTGGTAATGGGTGCTGCCAGGAGGAACTTGTTATTTGCAGGGCATTGTTAAGAAATAACGGCCCTGGTGGCAGGCTGTTTCAGCCAATCAGGAATCGAGTTTTCATTTACCCATTTTCTAATATATGATATTGCACTATCTCATACATAACCACACACCAAGTATCCTTCATATGTCTTTTTTAATTAACTTCCTTAGTCCAAACCAGTTCTTAATATGTCTTGTCCTTCTGTTACCATCATAAATTCTAATCTCAACTGGTAATAAATTCCATAAGGATGGACCTTGATGAACAAAATTACCTCTTCACAACTTCATATTGTATTTTGGTGGCAAATATTCTATTCCTCTTGCTGCTGTAAGGCTAGATTTTATTCTTCTTTCTTGCAAACAATCTTTTATATATCCTGGTACTTTATCAGAGAAAATTTTTTTCCATATACAGAAGTACATATAGACACCTTCTATCCTGCAATTTTTCAGTATACAATATCATTACTAAATAGTGACTCCACCTTCACTATCAGCAGACCATAATTTAACATGGATGTCAGTCAGTTAAAATAAAAAAATGCACATTAGGTGTGATCAGCTGTTATCTGAGATATGAACACCTGAACAGCTGATCATAACTGACAATACTGAAGGAGTGAACAACTGCTGCGGGCTCAGTGACCATTTGGGCAGTGGTGGAGCTGGGAGAGCTGGGGGGGTGGTCGCCCCTCCTGACTGCCCCAGTGCGAGTAGTGGTGCCCCACTACCATCTTTATTCACTGTTTAGAAAATGCTTACAAAAAAATACTAAAACCCGATTGGCTGGCATGGAGTACATTAACTTACAGTGCGAGCCCTGTAAGTTAAAAGTGCCAGCAATGCCAACCCTACCATGCTCATCACCGTAATCACTGTGCCCAGGCTGCTTCATTATTGATTAAACCACTGGACACCCGATTTGAAAATGCCACCATTTTTTTCTGTCGCTTAGCGGGCAAGACTCCCCCTCCCTCAAAATCAGAGCTCCTATGCCGACCAACCTCCCAGTCCACTTCTGCGTTTAATAAATATTAAAAAAAAATAAGAAAATTCTCCACTGCAGTGTCCCAGAACATGTCATACTTACATTTTCCCTGTAGCTCGCTGACATAGCAACTCCACCTGCTATAGACGTTCTGACGCTGATTCACGAAAAGGATAAATGAGCCACCAGAGAATGAGCAGCTGTTCCCTGCAAATTTAAATACAGCTACCAAACCAGCGGTCCTGTAAAAAAAAAACTTTAACAATATTTTACAGCGCCGTCGTCTCCTCAACTCCTTCATCTCCACTTCCTGGTTAAATACCAGTGTCATGTGCCTAACAGACGCACATCCCAACGGTAGGGAAAAAATGCCAAAAAAACATAGATACGTCTTTTTAATTTTTTAAAGCATACAAACAAGCATGAAGACTGAGGGAGGATTTTATTAAAGAAAAACCATCATGTTCTGTTAGAACTGCCGAAATGCAGAGGAGCAGGGGAAACAGAACAGAATGAGTGAGGAGACAAAACATAAACACAGGGAATATTTGATTGAATAAAACATATTTTTTTTTACTTTTGTTATTTAATTTCAAATTCATTTCCTATACTATTCTATTTTTTAATTAAAACTGGCACACAAACCCATTTTCTAAGTGCAATAATACTCTCCAGGATGGGTGGTATGGGCAATACCGGACCTTCCAGGGGCTATAAGACCCTCCACCTGCGGAGTTGTGCCTCATTACTCCCCTGGGTGGTCCAGTATTGCCCAATACCACCCACCCTGTCATGTTTTATTACTTGATTAATGCCCATTGTGTAGCCCATGATTGACTGAATTCCCCCCCAGCTCCCAAACACACCCAAACCTGGCTCTGCCACTGCATTTGGGTTGGCAGTACTAGCAAAGAGACTGCATGTTAGTTTTTTTGTAACTTCTTTATTATGATTCATAATCCAGAATGAGACAGTCAGTTCAGAATAAAGCACATTACATAAACAATGTAATGTCAAAACCCATAGGAAAGGTATAAAACAGTCCATGTTGTGTGTTAAGCAAAGTGTTCATGGCGAAAGTCTTATAACCTAACTCTGCCCCTCATGTTGAGCTGTCTGACATGGTGCATTAAAATTTAGGATTTGGTACTTTCCATTGTGGTCTCATCATTTTGAGTCAAGTTATAATTACAGTATGTCCACTTGGATGATCGTATAATACATATTCAAGTACTCCAACGATCATGAGAGAAAACTTAAATTAGAACCACAGAACCAAAAGTTCAACAGGAAACAGAAAAAAGAAATAAATAAGCTGATGACAACATTACCTTCCTTTTGTTATTGAATACTTTGAGTCCCCTTTATTTGGAAAGTGAAGTGATTGCAAGAAACCACCCTCAGTACCCCTCTGCTTTTTGTGATAAAATTGATCTCCCCACCAGTTCCTGTATGAGTGTCACAAATGGAACTACACTCCCTGAAACCTCTTGGTCTGTAGGTATAATTCTGCTGTCAACCATTCAGACTGAAAGACTGATTTAATAATGGTCACCAATTCCATCAGTATAGGGCAGATCAGGGGTTAATCATTTCTACATGATTGGCTTGCAGGAAGCAGCCACTAGGAGTCCTACAAAAAATGTTTTCATTGATTTGATCTCTTACACCAAGGCTGACTCCCCAGTATTAAGTATGAAAAATCCATTTCTAAAGTGTGTGTGATCAAGGCAGAGGTCAGTAAGTATACGCAAGACAAGAAAAGTTGTAAAATTCACAAGTATTGTTTTATTATTATTAATAATAAAATAAAAAATGTGTACAGGATTGTTCTATATACAGGCAGTACAAACAAAAATCCTTCCTCTTTGACTCTCTATATCTCTGAACAAAACATTGCTCTCTTTTTAAAGGATGTCCTATCCTGGCAGTTTAACCTTTGCATCCTGTTCTTGTAAGTTTCATCTTCAGTTTTACACAAAATGCAACAAGGTTTTGTCATCACACTTCCTGTGACCAGCCTGAAGAGTTCATTAGTCTTCCTAACAGGTGCAACCAATTAAGACTTTCCTTCCCAGGGCTGATTTCCTGCTGACAAATCTGTTAACAAACTCAGGAAAGATCAAAAGGTTTCTTAAGGTCAACCTAATGAGGTCCAAACTGCTAACTTCTTTAACAAACCCAAATAGCTGTCTGTAATCTCTTCAACAATATAATTGTATACATTTGTAAACCAAGGGTCCCCAGTTTCACATACAGATTCAAATATTTTGTTAACTATAGAGAAGCAAGAAGAGAAAGAAAGAATAGAAATTGCAAGTGAAGGAAGGGAGGTAAAGGGGAAATTGTGGGATGAGCAGAGTGGCCAGTTCCTATGTTTTTTTTTCCTTTTATTTCCCTCTAGTCACCAGTTCCTGAGGCATCCCTCAGACATCCCTGGCTGATCCTGCCCTGTCTGTGACCCCCCACACCTCCTGTCCCTCCGGGACCCCAACCTTGCACCAAGCACTTACCTTATATGCCCCTGGCTTGTGCCCCCAGGGTAGGGCCACTCTTTTCTACTTTGGGTGCTCATTTTAATCTGCTCCGGTGGGCTGGTGCAGGCTGGAGGATATCGGTACTGGGTGAGTGGGATCCAGCAGTGGGCCTGGGGCTGGCATGCAGTCATCTCCCCAGGATCCATTTTTTCCATTGTTCTGTGTGTCATGACCCCTAGCAGAGGTGCAGATGTGAAATGGTGTTCAGCATGACCTGGGCATGCTCCCACACCCCGCTTATGAGCATCCACCGGCATCTCCTCCTCCCCTTGCATGCATGATCCTCGCTTTCGGTGCTCCCAGTCTCCAATGTGAGTCATTACTCTGGTTGGATCATGAGTCCACCCTCCCAAGGAGAGGAGAGCTGTCCTCTGGATGCTTAATCCTCTCCTCCCTGACTGACCCCCGGCAACCCAAGCTCGCTCCCAAACATGGGTTGCTGGCATAATGCATAGTGTGGCATCCAGCACCTCAACCCTCAGTGCCACTGGGCTTGCAAACAATTCCTAAGTGTACAGAAGGAAAATCTGATTATGCATTCAGACAGGCAAGAGATAGACAAGGAGCAGAACAGATCCTTGCTTTTAACTTTCTCTGTATTACAAATGGGAGAGGGTTTTATCCCAGCCCTGTCATGGTATGCCCTACCATTTGTTTATATCTAGGGGCAATATCCTGTCAAAATAAACCTAGTTTGGAGCACTCCCAAAAATATGGTAAGGGGTCCCTACTCCTTCACAGTTTCTCCAACATCTATCCGATCGCTGCCTAGTGTAATGTTTTGTATGCAATGGGGTTAAAAAAAAACTAACTGCCACCTTCCACCAAATTCCTGCCAATTATTGGAATCTGAGGTCCTGAATACCCCATCCCATATTTCCTGCCACTCCTTATCCTCCAACTGTAGTTGTGTCTCTGTTTCCCAGGCTTGTTGACTGTAAACTGGAGACACATCAAGTTGATATCTATAACATGTAATAAAACTGGATTTTTTAGTGACTAGTCCCATGTTTGCATTCTCTAGCTAAGTCACTAGAGGGTGGAGTCATGCAGTAGATGTTGTCCTCTGGAGTCCTCTCTAAAAAGGATACCACCTGAAGAAATCAAAATAAGTCAGTTCCCCTAAGGTGAAATTCAGCACTGAGCATTTCAAAAGATGTAATGTGTTGATCACTGAAGAACTGTGAACATCTCAGAAAACCATTAGTCTTCCACCTCTTAAAAGCTGCATCTGTCCTGGTCAGTTGGAAACCTACATATTGTATTAAGGGAGACAGGAAATTATTTTTACACAGTTAACTGCCCTTCCAGCTTCCTTCCCTTGTCAGTTATGTATTTGTTATGCTTTGACAGTTTTTAGATAAACAAATAATGTATCTTTTGGGTGCCCTCAGATCTACACAGAGTGCCCCTCTCCTCACCAGCTACTGGTCTTTCTTTTCATATTTGTAAGACATTATATGATACCAATAACTCCCATTCCATGCTATACATCTGAATGGCCTGAAATGAGTGTTATTGATGTCAAAGAATGTTCAGGCAGTTTGAAAAGAGAGAACAGCAACTGCTGAGGAGAGAGGGATTCAGGGTAGGAGGGCAGATGTGATTCCCCTTCACAAAAGTGGGAGCAAGGCAGAAGCAGGAAACTACAGACCTGTTAGTTTAACCTCAGTGATAGGGAAAATGATGGAATCACTTCTGAAGGAAAGAATTGTCGAGTATCTAGAGGCCAGAGGGGCACAGGACCCTAGGCAGCATGGATTCACAGCGGGAAGGTCATGCCAGACATATCTGATAGATTTCTTTGACTGGGTGACCAAAGTAGTAGATCAGGGAGGGGCTGTGGACATGGGCTACCTAGACTTTAGCAAGGCATTTGACACAGTCCCACACAAAACATTAATATACAAGTTAGCCAGCCTGGGAGTGGGTTCCAAGATGACAGCCTGGGTAAAGAATTGGCTGGAGAATAGGACACAGAGAGTAATAGTAAATGGAGTCCACTCAGAAGAAAGGAGGGTTACTAGTGGGCAACTTAGGTTCAAGATAGGACCAGTCCTCTTCAATGTCTTTATAAGCGACATTGCAGAAGGACTGGAAGGAAAAGTATGTCTCTTTGCAGATGACACAAAGATCTTCAACAGAGTTGATGCACAGGGTGGGGTGTAAAGGATAAGAAGGGACTTGGCAAGGTTAGAGGAATGGTCAAATGTATGGCAGCTTAGATTCAATGCTAAGAAGTGCAAGGTAATGCACCTGGGAAACAAAAACCCAGGGGAAGAGTACACAATGGGGGGTGAGATACTAACAACAACAAAAATGGAAAGGGACCTGGGGGTAGTCATATCAGATGACCTAAAGGTGGGCAAGCAATGTGAAAGGGCAGCAAGGAGGGCTGGGGGGATACTGGGATGCATAGGGAGAGGCATCACCAGTAGAAAACAGGAAGTTATTATCCCTCTGTACAGACAGCTGGTCAGACCCCATCTGGAGTACTGTGTGCAGTTCTGGAGACCCAATCTCCACAAAGACATAGACAGGATGGAAGCTGTCCAGAGGAGGGCAACTAAAATGGTGCAGGGTCTGCACCGGAAGACATATGAAGAGAGGCTTAAGGAGCTTAATATGTATAGCCTTGAGGAAAGGAGGGAGAGGGGGACATGATAGAAACGTTCAAGTACCTCAAGGGAATCAACAAAGTCCAAGAGGGTAGCATCTTTCAAAAAAAGAGGTGTGCAAGAACAAGAGGGCACAATTTGAAGATAGAGGGGCAGCTCAGAGGTAATTTAAGGAAGTATTTTTTCACAGAGAGGGTTGTGGATGCATGGAACGGCCTTCCGGAGGAGGTTGTGGAGTCAAAAACAATGGTGGAATTCAAGCATGCATGGGACAGTCATAAGGCAATTCTAGGGGGTTGGGGTAGGAAGAAGTAGGCTGCTGGTTAACTAGGATCTGCAGCTTATCCAGTAGGTAGGGAAATGGGCAGACTGGGTGGGCCAAGCGGTCCTTATCTGCCATCAAATTCTATGTTTCTATGCCTTGGGTCCTGTGCCCCGCTGGCCTCTAGGTACTCAACAATTCTTCTTTCAGAAGTGATTCCATTATTTTCCCTACCACTGAGGTCAAACTTACAGGTCTGTAGTTTCCTGCTTCTGCCTTGCTCCCACTTTTGTGAAGAGGAATCACATCTGCCCTCCTCCAGTCCTCAGGTACCACCCCATCCTCCCATGATTTGTTAAAAAGCATGGTCAGTGGTGTCACTAGGTCCTCCCTTAGTACTTTTAGGATTCTGGGGTGAATCCCATCAGGCCCCATTGCTTTGTCCACCTTGAGTTTTAGGAGTTCTTTCAGGACTCTTTCTTCTGTAAATGGACTGGTGTCAACCCCCCTACCCAGAGTGCTTCTATTGCCTGGTTTAGGTAACTCCTCCTCATCTTCTTTTGTGAATACTGAGCAAAAGTATTCATTCTGCCTTTTCGCTGTCTCCCTCTGCCCACCTCCCCTCTCCCTTATTAATCTTCACTATTCCTCCCTTAACCTTTCTATGCTCCCTAATGTACCTATAAAAGGTTTTATCCCTCTTCTTAACTGAATTGGCTATTTTTTCCCTTGGTTTGGGCTTTTGCTATTCTGACTGCCTTCCCCACTTCCTTCTGCTTTAATTGATACAGTTCCCTGTCTTGCTCCTTCTGTGATTCCTTATACTTTTTGAATGTGGCCTTTTTCTCCTTAATCTTCTCTGCCACCTCTTTTGAGAACCATTGTGTTCTTTTACTCTGCTTTGTTTTCTTTATTTGTTTCACACAAAGGCTTGTTGCCTCTATGATGGCAGTTTTTGATTTTTCTCCATTGTTCTTCTACCCCTCCTTTTTGGCCATTTGCTAGTGTATTCCTCAGGTATTCATCCATTTTGCCAAAGTCAGCCCTTCTAAAGTCCAGTATCCTTGTTTTTGTACGGCTTGTCTCCATGGCTGTGCTTATTGTGAAGCACACTGTGCAGTGGTCACTTGTTTCCAGATGTCTACTGGCTTCTAAATTTGTGATCCTCTCTCCATTTGAGAGTACCAGGTCTAGTATTGCTCCCTCCTGAGTGGGTTCCAACACTAGGTGTCTAAGGCCTGCCCCCTGCAGGGCACCGAGAATGACCCTGTTCTTGGATATGTCTGCAGTACATGTCATCCAGTTAACATCTGGCATATTCAGGTCTCCCATCAACAGTATCTCCCTTTTTCAGCCATTTTGAGAATGTCCTCTATCATTTTCTTGTCCATTTCCTCCCCTTGAGATGGGGTCTGTATACAACCCCGTGCAGATTGTGATGCCATTCCCTGTCTCCAAGGTGACCCAGAGTGCCTCTTGTCCTCCCCCTTCACTTTTTAGTTCTATAGCTTTGATCCCTTCCCTTATGTATAGAGCTACTTCACCTCCTCTTTTGCCCTCCCTGTCCCTTCTGTAGACTGTGTACCCTAGTATGTTGACATCCCAGTCATGGTTCTCCATGTACCATGTTTCCATGACTGGCACAATATCCAATTGTTCATCTTCCATCAAGGCTACTAGCTCAGGAAGCTTGTTTCCCAGACTACGGGCATTGGTACTCATTGCCCTCCATTTAAAGTTGGCTTTATCCTTTTTCCCCCATGCCTGCTCTTATTGCCCTTGTCTATTTTTCCATTTATCCCTGTCCTGCCCTCTGTTGAGCACTGTTCCTCAGTGTGTTTACCTTACTACCTGACATGTTTTGTGGGGGAGGCTTAAAATTTCCTGCCTCTTATCAGCACCTCCCCCCATGGCTAGTTTAAAAGCTTGCCAAGGAAGCATTTAAACCTGTCACTTAGGAGCTTGGTTCCCTTCCTGGACAGATGCAGACCATCATGCCAGTATAGACCTTAATCTCTCCAGGTGTACCCCCAGTCCCCAATGAAGCCAAAGCCCCGTGCTCTGCACCAGTTTTGCAACCATTCATTAAAATGCAGCCTCACTTCTGCCATGGACTGGCAGCACCTCTGAGAAGGTAACCATGCTTGCTACCTGTCTGAGGCCCCACCCCAACTCCACAATTTCATCCTGCACTGCACTGATCCCATGCCAAGCTAGGTCATTTGTCCCAAGGTGGATAATGATATCTAGTTTCCTCTCCTGTGATGCTGCTTCTGCAATCCTGAGGATTCACTCTTGTCCCTCAAGCCATGGCACCAGGCAGGCACCTTACTTCTCCCTCCTCTCCCTTCCCCAGGTCTACCCTCTAACAACTGAGTCCCCTATCAGAAGCTGTTTCCTTTCCCTGTGGTGTCCCTTGCCACCCTTTTGTGGGTCTCCCTTGTGGATGTCCTCAGCATTCTTCTTGGTCAACACTGAGGGTGCCATCATAGAGGAACCTTGCTCTGCCAGACTGGCATATGGTTTGTGTAGAGGTACAATTAGGGGGCTTCGCCTCTGTTCCACCACCGCACCCTCCCAGAACCCACTGTGGTCCAACTGCTTTTCATACTTGGCAGCCTCTGAGGCAGTGGTTGTGGCAGTGGTGCTCTTTGGGTGGGGGAGCCCTCCTTAGTCCTTGCCAGTTCAGCCTGGTGGTGGGCAACCTCCTCCCTCAGAGCTGACGGCTGCCTGCAAATAGGACAACAACGCAGTTTCCAGAATGTCTCCTGGAAAACTGCTGCCCCACAGCCAGTACATTGCATCACTCCCCACATGTCCCTCTCCCTTATAATATACAATACGTAATATATATACATTTTTTTTTGTTTTGTTTTTTCCTTTTGTGGTGTGTACTCACCCTTTATGCACTATGCTGGGTTACTAAGAATATGACAGTTCTGCCCTAAGACCTGTTGAGGAAGTGATGTCAGAACTTTGGCTATAAAGGAAATGTCACACCTGGGGGCTGTGGGGAAGGGTAAGTAGGTAGTCCACAACCACTGGTGACTGTTAGAAACAATCAAATACACCACTGCTCCACCACCCTGGTGAGTACTGCCCTTTATAGTAATTCAACTAATCTCCAGTAACTGATTTGTAAACTATTTAAAAGTAATATGATGCAAACTGTCACAGTATACTAGTAGACAGTCCAGTTAGCCACAAAGGAAAATCAAATATGCAGTTATTTCAACCCTTCTGAAGTTGCTCACAAGATAAGCAGTTTTGAAAACCCCCTTCCTGATTTAAAAACTAAAATAATTAAACACAAAGCAATACCAATGTAAGACTATAAAGTAAGGAAAACTTCCCTCAGATCACTAGAGATGCAGCAAATGTTTACTACTCCCACGAAGTTAGCATGAAGTTGGCCACTTCAAATCCACAAAGCCATTCTCGAAGTTCCTATTAAAATGCCCAACTTTGCTTTAATGGACTTCACGTTCCAACTTCACCTTAACTTTGAGTTGCATTATGAAAAGGCAAAGTTTGTGAAAAACAGGCTCCAGATCACATGTCTGATTTTCTGCAGATGAAAAAAATCCCAAACTAGGGATTTGGGTGCCATTACTGCTGCTTCTGCTGCATATTGGACTGCAAATTTCTGAGTGTTGAAATGGGAGGTGTGATGCATGATTTATGGTGTGGTGCCAACTTTGAATTTGACTGAACATCATAATCTAGTACTATGACTTCAGGGACACCCACAGACACAGCCACATCAGAAGAACTTGAGGGGGGGATTTACAAAGAGACAGTTCACCTACTGCCATGGGAACGAGCAATAGAAACTTTCTTGATTGTTGTAACACTCTTAGTCTGGTGCACTACATAAAATTCCCCAGCAGAGGGCATAATGTACTGGATCAAGTACTTGGGTCAGAACATTTATCATTGCAGGATTGTGCTACTAGTCCCCCTATAGGAAATAGTGATCATGAATCAGTAACTTTTAAAATTAAATATGAGCATGTAGTGCAGCAGGGTGGATCCAAAATCTTTCTCTATGAGAAAGATAAGAGAAATTAAATCATAAAGGAATTAGAACAGCTTGATTGGATAACAATACTGCCTAATAAAACAGTGCCCCAAATCTGGGATACCATAAAAAATATTATCCTGGGGGTTAAGTGAGACATATATCCCTCAAATAACTAAATGTAGTTAAGTCAAAAAAAGGCCCATGTGGCTAAATACAACTATACAAAAGCTAATTGGAAAGAAAAACAGGTATTACAAAAAATATTTAAAATATAGGAATAAGTAACACATTATGCCTTAAAAAAGGCACAACAAGCTTGTAAAACAGGTATAAGACAAGGAAAAACAGATTCTGATGAAACATTAGCAAAAACTGCCACAAAAGATACATATAAGGCATTTTATGCCTATGTTAAAATCTTCTAAAAAACCTCAGAGTCATGTGGGTCCCCTAAACATGGAAAATAAGATTGCCTCTTTAGATGTAGAAATGGCCTCCATTTTCAATAAATATTTCTGTCAAATTGTATGAGAAAAAATCTCATAATAATCAGGCTATCAACTGCCTGAAACATAACTTAATACAGTCTGAGTTATTGGATATTAGACAACATATCTACAATCTGAAACCAAACACATCTCCAGGCCCTGACAAAATCTCAGCTAATATGTTACAAATTATGATTGATTACATCATCCTTCCCCTAAAAATATTATTTGAACAATCAATAAATACTGGTGTGATACCAAATGATTGGAAAATAGCACATGTTGTGCCAATATACAAAAAAGCATGAAAAATTACAGACCTATCAGTTAGACCAGTGTTATTTGTAAAGTTCTGGAAGGGCTGATCAAGGACAAATTACACTCCTCACTTGACCTACAGGATACAGATCAACATTGTTTCAGGAGTGGCAGGAGCTGCACTACGAACTTATGTCTTTATGAAAATATTAGTAAGGCTGTAGATGAAGGAGTACCATGTGATGTGATCTTTTTTGGTTTTTGGAGGGCTTTTGATTTAACCCCACATGGGATAGTCATACAAAAACTTAGACTACTAAAGGCAGACCCACTTCTAACAAACTGCATAGCTGAGTGGTTAAACAACAGGGAACAGAGGATTCTAATTAACGGACATTTGTTAGAGTTGGGGGAAGTGACAAGTGGTGTACCGCAGGGCTCGGTGTTTGGATCGGTATTGTTCTGATTTCCATTTCTGATTTGACTAGTAATCTAAACTACTGGGCCACTAAGTATGCTGACAACACAAAAATTGGTGAGCCATGTGGCACTTCTGAGGGAATTAACCATATTCAACAGGATCTTGATAGTGTATCCGAATGGGTTAACAAATGAGGTATGTCATTTAATGAAGATAAGTGTAAAATTATGCTTTTAGGGAAAAACAATAATAAAACAAACTACACACTCTCGAGTAATACTTTAAGCCCTTGTTCATCTGAGAAGAACTTGGGATACTTTGTATCTGATAACGTGGGAACTGATGAACACACCCAGACTGCTATCAAAAAATGTAATAATATTATTTGGTCAACAAAAAGAAACATTACAACTAGGAAAAGTTCTGTAATGATGCCATTATAATGAGCATATGTCCACTCGCTACTCGAATATGCATCTCAGATGTGGTTCCCCTCAAGAAAACAAGAAAGACACAAACTAGAACAGATACAAAGGAAATTAAAAAAAGGTATAGTAGGTCTGGAAGGATTAGATTATGATAAAAGATTAAAAAAATTAAATCTAATGTCCATAGAAACCAGAAGACTAAGGTCAGATCTTCTTTTCATGTGTAACACTAGGCAGGATTACATCCTCTTAAGCGACCTTGGTGTAGAGTTTAACCAAGATAAGAACAACACAAGAGGTCATCCACTACACATTCAGGGTAAAAGGTTTCGCACTACTAAAAGGAAATCGTTTTATACATCAAGGATAGTTAATCCATGGAATGTGCTACCTGAAGATATAATTAGGAGCAAGAACAAATCAGTTTTTGAGACCAAGTTAGACAAGTACTTATTGAGTGGAGCCAATCTTAAATATTTCTAAATGCCAGCTTGGAGCACACATGGGCATTTCCTACTAGCTCCATGTCTACCTCAGTATGAACCTATAGCCACCTTAACTTTCTTTTTTCTCAGGTTCCATATAGGGTTTCTTGCATCATCCTCATCATCATCCACAAATTCACTGCGGATGCTATCCTGTGGAGATATTACAACCTCCACCTCACTATCATCATCCAAACTGTTTTTGTCACCACCATCTAATTCTTTGGGTGCCCTAACATGAAGATCTGTGGAGAGGGACACATGAGTATGTGACTCATGATGATCAGGCTTATGTTCAGTGGGGAGTGGTACATCAACTACCCTTAAGTATTCTGACTCCCGTACATTTTTCCCACTCAATAACATTTCCACAGTTGTAGCAGTACTGCTGCTGTTATCGACAATGCTGTAACTCTCTTTAATTCCAGACCCATCAGCATCTCCAACAAGCATTGATGCAACTGATATGGCCGTGAAAAAATCAGCCACAGAAATCCCTGTTCTTTGCAGCAACTACTATCTTTCCCTTCTGCTGCTTAGTACTATCATGTCCATGACTAGATTTAATATTGCTAGCCCCTGATGAACTGCTTCATCTTCACAGCTTACACTGCTAACATTTGGAGGCACACAAGCAATAGTCTGCTTGGCAGTAGTGCCACACCCAGAAACAGCTCTGCATGGTCATCTCTTTGTGGCCATTTTTTTTTTATTACACAGACAGTCACACCAAGAAAAGAAACACGTGTACCACAAAAAGTGATTTTCCTGGTTTTAGAGGTTGCTGTGACAAATTCAAGAGAATTCACCAGACAGCATAATGCAAAAAATAAAAAAATAGGTAGGTTTTTTTCTTATGTCTCTCTTCGTTCATTTAAACACTGTAATATGCACTGAAGACTGAGAGATTGTTCACGGTACTTGGGGAAACACAAAATAGTAGTAGAGTGATAATTTCAACAGACTGAAGAGAGACACTTAACACAACAAGATTATATTTCTTCAGTTTGGGTGGGTGGGAAGCAAACAAAAATAGGGACTTCGAGATAGAAATATGGCCAACAAAGATATAGAGCACAGGCACTAGTCCTTAATCACAATCTTCTTCACACATCCAACAGTGGAACAACAATACCTTCTTTTGGAAGGGTGGGGATAATATTTACTGTTCTACCTAGATACCAGCAGTAAACAATGATACAGACAGGCTCAAACAATAAGAGTACTGCTCTTACAGTTTCGCAGTAAACTGCGTATGACTTGACAACGGCACACACACACATTAAAGGTAATGTGCAGAAACTGTAACACTTCACTAAAGCAAATCACAGTCTTCAAAACAAACACTGAAAAAAAGGACCAGCAAACAGAAACAAAATACATAAAATGACTAGAAGTATTGCTGTGTGTCACTCTTTACACAACAGAACACACCAATATTAAACACTAGCCAGTAACAGTTGTCAAGACTGCCTTTCACACTGCAGTCTGTGGATCTCCTTTCCACACCACAGATCTTCCCCCCAACCCCTGATCACACTTCTGCACTGTCTCTCAGTACAGATAATGAAAGATCTAATTTAAGATGCAAAATTCACTAAGAATCAATAAATGGTTGATAATACAGACACATGAGGGAATTGTACACACACCATGTACTAAATTTGGACTCAAAAGTCCAAATATAGATAATTTTTTGAAGGTTTGAAACACACAACTCTAAGAGCTAACTATCCCCAGCTTTCCTCTACACACACTATGCAGAACTGAGGCTGTGCATGCCTATATAGAGCCCATGTGACCTGCCATCCCCATGAATCATTGCAAAATTCACCTTCGGGGGGAAAGTAAGATTCAATGCATTAGATTCAATGCAAACTTCACAATATTGTGGGAATGCAAATCTTTTGCTTTGCGATGTGGAGTAATTTGTCAAATTTGAGTTATACGTGAATTACTCCAAGTAGCAAAGTTGAGGGACTTCACCCACCTCTAGCTACCACTATGTAAGAATCTATTAATCAGCTAGATCAGTATTTAAGCTGGTCAGTACTGGCAATGATGCGACTGCATTTGGCCATCCCATCTAATCAGTTAGTCCCCAGGTTGCCACTTTGTAAAATCATTCAACATTCCTGTCCCTCCACCCTCTGCCAGCCACAAATCTTCAGCCCTTCTTGGGAGCATATATATTTAAAAACCCCAAAGCCAACCCAATCTGATTGCCAGTTGAACTATGAAGATGATGGGACAAGACCATTGGACAACAACCCCAGAATCCACCATGTGTTCTTGCTGCAAAAATTTGCAACTTACTGCATCACGTGCACTATGACTTGGCCCAATGTCCTCTAGCTAAGCACTATGTGGTCTCCTACTACAATGCATGGATGCTCCATGACCTCACCCACCCTGATCTGCTTCACATGGATCTCCTTTGACTTTTTTTTACAGCCATTGCTTAGTGACAGTACATCAGTGAAGTAATCTGCAGACTTCTCTTTGCCATCTGATTTATGCCATCATGTATTTAGTATTAATGTAAGTTATATGAGGAGATTGCAATGTCACTACTCACTTTATATAAGAAACTCTAGCAAGAGTCAGTAGGGTTGCAAAATAATGGTATTGTGGGGAGTGAGAAATGTGTAATCTAGTAATTGTTGCACTAACCACCAAGCCACCTAACTCCCCCAGCCCCATGGCACCTGCAGTTGACATACCCAATGTATACAGCACCGCCAAGAGTCCTCTGGTCATAGACCTCATAAATGGTGGTACTCAACTATCGCCACAAGGAGTAGACCATAAGATGGGGCTCTGAAAGAGAACCTTATGGTGCAGTGATCTGGTCAGCTGACTGGATCTGTCTTGAGATCCTTGACCTTGAGCCCCAAAGAACATACCAAATACAAGGCATGGTCAAGTTGGTGGGTCTGAGAAGTACAAATGTGTGTGAGACTCAGGGATTCCATACCCCAGAGGAATTCTTGATGAAACTGTGTTTCTCATCACTCCAAGCACTGAAATCAACCAGAATAAGTCACCAAGGTGACTTGAACACTCTGTTGATGACAAAGTCAGTGATTTCCTACAGAAAATTCCCCTCAAGTCCTGGCGACTGGTGTACTGAAACCTTCACTTGGACCCCCCACACAGCCATGCTTTCAGTCAATAAGGTATCCCCTACAGGGTGCACCACCAAGTTCATATCAGATCTAAAACAAATGGTAAACCCCTGTGATCCTTCCTTGGGCAGTGCACCATGGAGAAATAGGCTGGGATGGATGACACCAATACCGGGTCAGCATTGTTACCTACCAAATCAGGTCTCCATGATGCAAGCTAGATCAACAGAGGAATCAAAAATAAAATCTGCTTTAATAGTGATCTTATTCCTCATTGAGCTGGCATGGCATAGCACTGCCTGAAGAGGACAAGTAGAGGCAGCAGGCCCCTCACCTAACTGCCCACTTGGACAAGTGGAATCACTGGATATGGGAACTAAACATTTTGGGCCACTCTTAATTTCCTATGTTGCCCCAAGATGCCTCCAGGTCCAAACTATCCCAATAGCACCCCACCACTAGCTCTGGAATATGGCCATCTATTAAACTACAAACCTGAAATTTGGCATACGGTGTCAGTGTGGATCAGTTTGTAGCATATTTGCCTCTGTACCAGAAGGTCATGGGTTCTCATCCCACACCGGGATTGGACTGGCACCTAAAATGCTGGTATCCGAGTGCAGTATTATGGGGGTGATGTACTGCTGGGGTTTGCCATTCATCAGATGAGACATTAAACCGAGGTCCCTTCTACCCATCCTGGTGGGTGTCCAGGTGGAAGTAAAAAAAACAGGGCACTTTTTGCAAAGAGTAGGGGACATTCCTGGTGTCATGGCCAACATTCCCCTTCCCATAAACCAGTTCATGTAATTGTCCAGGCTGTGTGTGGATGCTGATGTGTAATATGGCTATCACTACAAATTCAGTCACTTCACTACCAGTCTAGCACTACTTGTAAAGCACTTTGGGATACACTGTGTATGAAAAGCACTATATAAATGCTGATTCTTTGTCTTCTTTTACATATTAATATGTGCCCTAATGACTTGCCAAATGCCATGGTTGTTGGATGAATTGTTGCAAAACAATAGGGGCATAAATTCTGGCATTTTATTTTGGAAAACATACAATGAAAATGTTGATCTGCTTAAAACTCAACAGCCTTTGGAGCTAGTTATGTGAAATTAGAGTAACCACCCAGTCCCCTGGGGTTACTAGAATCCCATTAGTGATAGTGTTAGGTAGGTAGACAATGTTGTTGGTAAGGAGCTCACTTAGAGGCTTCCTACATAATGACATCATTGTTTACTCAGCTAGCCTGAGAGAAGGATGATTATGTCATTTAGAACTCTCACAGCAGCATAACTATTTCTGAGTCAGCTGCTCTGGGAAAGTTTTAGAATGTTCAGTTAGGAGTCTTAGTGTGGAAGTTAGAATGGCAGGAGCTCTGCCAGTGGGGTCTGAGTCAGAGAATCCTGTGTTTTCCACCCTAGTTTGGATTACAATTACCAGTTTTCAGTGAAGTGGTGGAGACCTTTCTTCAGTAGGATTCCTTGATGTTCGCTCCAGAAGTGAAAGGGACTGCTAGTTCAGTGGATCCAATGAGAAATTCCCTAAATGTCCTTGTGTTTGTACAGCTACCTTTTATGAGGACTTTGTGTGAGATTTCTGACAAGATGCCAAGGAAAACGGTGCTTTCTGATTGTTCCCATGCCTAGAGGAAGGGGCAGCAAATCTGTGAGTACAGAATGGAAAGTGTGTTTTGGGGTTGTTTCCATGCCTACAGGAAGGAGCAACTAATCTGTGGAAATGTGTGCTTTGGGGATTGTTTTCCATGCCTGGAGGAAGGAGCAACTTAACTGTGAGTACAGTTTGAGAGACAAGTTCTCTAGTTAGTGATTTGTTCTGGTGTGTGTGTGCCAAAAGATAAGGCTAGATCACACCTGTCAGTACCCCTTGTTCACCCAAGTGAGTGATTTGAAGTAAAGTTCAGAGTCTTTAGCATTTCAGTGTGGAATGAAGGCATCTGTGGTGTAACCCTGAAGGAGTGGCAGAGACTGTCGGTTGGGGCAAAGGGTGGGTGAAATGCCATCTGGAAGCTTACAAGGCAGGGCTAACTGATTTGATGATGGGCACCAGTTTACCCAGAGCAAAGGCCATTGCTGAGGCATGAAGTGGGTGATAAAGGTCACAAGTATACACCTATTGGGAAAGAAGATGATCTGAGTGTGTGACAAGCAAACCACATGAATACACACTTGGGAAATGGAAACGTGTTCAGGTGAGTGACACAGTCCATGAGCATACACTATGTGGAAGAGAAAGGAAATTATTCTGTGGAGAATTGTACTGCCTAACAAAGAGTTGTGGAAGGATAATGTACTTGTTTGCCATGACCGGCCCTTGGGGGTCCACTGATGCATTAGTGACAACTGTGAATAAAGCCATACTGCAAAATCCCAGTGGCTGCTTTGGACAATATGACCATTGCTTCTGTGTAGAGTTAATGGGGCCCCCACAGCAAGTAGATCTAGCATACACCTAGCATCCTGTACCCTGAACCTGGTTGTAGTTACAAAGGTTCATTTTTGGTTATTGTACCCCTAGCCCCCTTCCTCTAGATAATGAGCCTGCTATATATCCTAACCCTAGTGGTGGTACCAATCTTAGAAATTCTGCTAAAGTAAATGGTATGCCATATGTGGGTACTAGTCCTGTTTTATGGGGGATGCCAACTTGCCAAACGTGGCATGGGGGTTACATTAGCATGCATAATCTTTTTGTAAGGTTTATAGAAATGATTAAACATTGAGAGATATGGTTAAACATTTTTAAAGTTACAGGGGTTCAAAATCAAAAGTCTACTCTATAATTATTTATAACATTTTGAGAAAATGTTTTAAAAATGTGAATGTTTGTAGCTTCTTTGCTCTTGCAGGTATAGACCTGACATTTAGTATCCTCCTGGTATCTAACAAAACTAGAAAAAAATTGTTTAGCTGTTTTTTTTTATAGTAGAAATACCAAAAATTATTACTGGCAACATTTCTTCAAATAGTTATGGTAGCATAATAGGTAATGCCTTCAGAATTCCTCTTGTATATCATAACTTCATCTGATACACTGAGCAGAGCTGTTTGCAGTCCTGTGGTTCCTCCTTGGGTGTCTATTTTGCCCCGCCCCCTCCATCTTTCTTAGCTTAACCAGTTAGACTCTAAACCATGAGGGCCTTGGCAAAGATCCATTTGGACATCTTTTTCCCTAAGAACATCTCTCATTCAATAACTGACATCGTAAGGACTTCCCTATCACAATGTGCACAACAGTTGTCTACTCCCTCTGCATGCAGTGCTTAGCTATGGATCACACTTAAATGACTTGCACTGCAGACAGCCTAATCACCTTACCTGCATTAGCATAAAGAGCATGCAATGCCTCTCCAATTGTCCTACTATTTTACAATGGAGTCTCCCATCAATCCAACTTTGTTACTACTGTGCCTACCACGGTCCTTTCTCCTGCAAGGCAGGTCTGGGGTATTGCTGGAAAAATTAATGGATATGGCTTCCAAACAATTATTAACTTGTTCTTGATAGAACTGGCATAGTGAAACATGTATCTGCTCCTTTCCTCCCCACTGCATACATTTCTCCTCCTTTTTTCTGCATGCATGAAGCAGCATATGCACAACACATGATGACACAATGCAGTGGCCACTGGACAATAGCAATGTTGATGCACATTAGTCATTGATTATTCTTAGATGCCCATATGACGTGCACACCTGGTACATGCAGTTGCACATGACACAGTGCCTTATGACTTGAGAGGTGAGATGGAAGAACATCACCACTGGGCACCACCCACACCCTCACTAGCAGACCACACCCCACCCCACTGTGTCTCTCACACAGCAGCCTAGTTTAATTTTCAGTCACTAACTGGTTGGCAGCCTTACAGACTGGTGAAAAATAAAAACATGATTTTCTGTTCCTTGCTGCTGCAGTACCAGCAGTCAGTAAAAAAAGTATTTGTCAAACAAACCCTTCAAAACTCCCCCTGCACATTTCCCAGCTTGATAAATTCACTCTGCCCCACTCTTGCTGTAAAGGAATAATCACATATAAAAACAAAAATGGTTTTCTGTTCCCCTCACATAAACAGCACTCGGTAAAAAAGTGTTACTGGCAAATAAATAGTTCAAGAATCTCCACTCTCTTCACCTTCCAGATTGCTGAGCTCACTTGTTCCTGCTTCTCTTTCATGGCCTGCAGCTGCCAACTCTACCTGACAGACAGGCAGCGCACATCGAAGTGCTGGGGCAAGTGTTTTGTAATCAGTGCCATGGCAGAAAAAAAAATGAACTTGCTTTTAATAATTCTTAATTTTTCAGTGTGCTGCCTTTTTTTCCCTGTGGTTCCCTGTAGCTGCCAGTGCAGGTTCACATTGAGCACTCTGTCTCCTCTCTTCTGTAGCACAATTCCGTTAGCCTGCCTGTTTAAAACTACAGTAAAATGTAACTAATTAGCTAATTGAAATTATAATGCATAATTATCTGATGATTTCTAAAGTGTTCTTCTGATCAAATGTCACTCTTCCTGATATAAAAGAAGATGCTTTCCATAAGTCATGTCCTTTCCCTGTGAGTGATAGAGGAAGAGTTGGAAATGGCATTGAACTGTGTGCAGCGCAAGTTCTTGATCTCCTGCATCACTGCTGATAGGCTGCTGCAAGTCATGTGGCTTGCCAACAACTTGGACTTTCTGAGTATGTGCTGCCACTACAGGGTGCTGTGTCATGACATCAAAGTAATGAAGGGAGTCCAAACTACTTTAATCTGGCTTCACCAGTCTCCAAACTGCTAGATTTCAGCATTATTATAGACCTTCAGATACCTTGGGTATGGCTAGACTCCACACTCAGGTTCATAGAACCACTAAAACAATCAAAAGTGGTCACCAAATACTCAGGGCACTCTACCATACCTGCACCAGTCTCTCATCAAGTACAAGAATGCTGCTTCTCATGAAATTCCTACTCCCAGCTCTGGAAAATGGGGTATGCCATTAAAAGGGCGACTGACATTGAGCGACACAGATTTGAGTGACTCAATCTCAGTGCCTGTAAAGACAGCAATCCTGAAAGGGTAGTGAATAGAAAGTGCAGGGTGAAGGGAAGAGCGACAGGATACCGGAAGGTATCTGGAAGGTATGTGAGGGGTGGAGAGGGGGGAAGTTGCCGAGCTGGCTTAGTGGCACGGTGGTTAAGAAGGCTGTCTCTGGTGGGGAGGGGGCTGGGGAGGAGCACAATATTTTGTGCTTTTCTGTGCTGATGTGTTGTTTTTTTTCTTCCTGGTTCTCCCCCTCCCCTACATGCACCCCCTGGAGTTTGTTATTTTTGTTAGGGGGGTAGGGGAGTCAAAGCCCCCCACATAAACAGTTGAGGGTGGTTTCCTCGCTGTGAATGTACATTGCCGTTGTTACTTTCGGCAATGTACATTCGTCTTAATGGCTATCACCCTTTGGCAATTACCGTTATCACATAGAACTGGAAAATGGCTGAGGAATGTATAGGATGGCCCCAGCTCTTTCACGACAGCATTTAACATTATGCAGATTTTTACTGACCAGTAGTAAAACAACTCACCCCTGTCTTCTCTACATTAACCTCAGTTTTCTTGCACCAGAGAAGAGACAAGAGCTAAGCTGGACCTTGCTGATTTACAAACATCTTCATGGAACATACAGTACCCCAGCTACAGTAACTCAGCAGCCTTCTATTTTCTTAATACATCATATATGCTGATATACAGTACCAAAACAAGGGCCTCCTCCAAGTATCAAGAACCTGTAGGCTCACTGGACTTACAGCCTCAGCAACAGTTGCACCAACTACTTGATATGTCATAGAAATATAGAAACACAGAAACTCATGCAGATAAGAGTCACTTGGCCCATCCAATCTGCCCTTTTTTGTTACATTGCTTATGCTGTAGACCCTTCCAGGTCTACAGCACTTTCTATTCCACCCCTTACCTATCTCTCATGATTCCTCTGTGCTCTTTACAGGCTTCAATGTCTTCCCTACATTGCACTGGCCTGTAGTAAAACAACTTATCACTGTCTTCTCCACATTAAATCAGCCCTCCTAAAGCTTAGGACCAGACTTCACTGCCTTTGTAACCCAAACCTGAGAAGATCAGAGCCTCCTGATATTTCTGATAATTAAATATCAGGACAAGTTTGTCAGAGCCCCAGGCTTACTCCACCTGTACTCAAAAACACTGCCCTAGAGCATTTATGCAGCTATACTTATCATCAAACCAAGGTGAAAAATAGCACTGAATGGAAATGGACTGGTGCCAGTACATCAGCAGCTGACATAATTGCTCAGTTATAGGCTTCTGCTGCAGTACCTACTCCCTTGTTCAAAGCAGACATTATGGGGTCTTTCCATATAGGTTTTTACAACCTGCTGCCAGCCTGCCCTATTCAGCTTGGTCTCCCTCCAGCACCATCACCTGTAATCTCTGGGACTAACCCTTATAGATCTCCCATGACTTAACCTCATATCAGAGCTGAGGAAGTTCTCCAACCATCTTGGAGCAGGATATGATTGATGGGTGCCCAATTGACAGTGCAGGGCCTGTGATGGAGGCCAGCTCCATTTTACTGTGGTAGGGGTTTCTATGCTGCATTTTCTCCCCAGTCCACCCTCAAGACATCACAAATCAGGAAAGTTGTACATGCACATGCTGAGCATGCAAAAACTTCATCAAGTATTATCTCCCCACCTACAGGGAGCGGCTCCAACTGCAATGCTACCTGTGGATACCAAGGTGAGGACTGTGCTGTAGAGCTCACTGCCTCCACTCCCTTAATGAGGAGAGCACCCTCTAGGATACTCAATCCTCCACACCCTGGCTGGTCCCCCCAAAACCGTACACTCATTCCTGACCTTTGGGTCATTGGTATAGTGAGTGGTAGAGCTTCTGTTATGCTACCGAGCCAGTAAGACAGACATGATTCTTTTTTTTTCTTTCAGTATTGCTGTTTGGTCATGCTGTCAACTGCTTCTGACAATCAGGTCCTGCGTATGCTGTCAGCATAGCTTGTGGGGATCTGCATAAAACAGGCCCAAATGTACTGAGGTGTGTTAGATGATAACAAAGTGCACATCCTTTCTTATCCCTGATTTTCTCCCTGGAGTCTCTCCCCCTCCACCCCACAGAATGAGCAGTATGTACATTAGCATCTGATGTCACATTGTCTCTACAGTAGGAGGCAAGCTGCTTGACCCATCCACAGGGGTCACTGTGGCACCAGAACTTGCAGCCAACTGACTCTGATCAAGGTTCACTGCCAAATGGCAACTACCTCAGTCTGGCCTGTTCCCCAGTGCAGTGACCAGAGTCTGCTCCTAAATTCAGATTGCTCACACAGCAGCATGATGTTCAGCTCCTGGGCCATCTGGGAAGCCTGGCAGACATGATTCTTAAGGTGTCCACTGAAGTCCAGTTCTGGATCAGGTCTACTCCAGGACCAATAGTGGGTCACTTTAATTAAAGGAGATGTTCTTCAGGGAACCATAAGGCTCAAAGACACAACTATGTGGTCCAACCAAATCACAGAATTGATCAGTGGCTTGGCGATCTCAATCCCCATGGATAACCCAAGATCGGGCATATGTCCTTGCAAATGAATGGTGAAAGATGCATGCTGTCTAAAGTCTAGGGCTTCCATAACCTGAAGGACTTCAGATGTTAATGCTGTATATTGCAGCCATTCAACTCAGGTGTAGAAGTCACTGAAGATCAAATGTCTTGGGGACTCCAACATCAGGGAAGGCATCCCCTCTGAAAATGTCTGCAAGCATTCACCACTACCAGTAAATAAAAACAATCCTACATCTCTGGCCCCCTCTCCTCTCCTCTCCTCTCCTCATGTGAAACATAGAACCCACATGGGGTTCAAGGTTTGTGGTGGAATTATCTTCTCTGGTACCAAAACTGTGCTAAATAGAGATAAAAAAAAACATGTCATTGCTATTGACATAAAAGAACAGCTATGTTTATTTACAATTTCACTCACTGAAATAGGCTGAACATAAGCATTACTAAGTTTTCTTTGGAGGACCATGACTATTGATGTTCTAGATTAATAGCACATCCTCATAATGTAAACAAAAGTTACAAACACTTCCCACTAGGTTGTACAGAATACAAATTTTGCAATAACATTTTTATATCCACTAGATGTACCATAGGGTAGAAGACTGAGAAAAACTGCTTGGTCAGTTTCCATGAAGTCTGTAAGTCCCAGAATCATGGAATTTAGGAAAACAGCATTGCCCCCATGATATACTTCCTCAGCTGTTTAGTTTGCATTGCTGTTAGAAGTCATTCCAGTAGCATAATCATTTTGTAAACCTAATTTCACTGTACATCAACTATAGCACATTAGTAGGATCTTGAATATGGAGAAAAGAGAAAGAAAACGTATTTTTTTTTAGAATATAGGATCCATTCTTTTAAGACTGTGAATAGTACTGAGCAATTATTAATTTCCATCTCAGAAGTGAAAGTCTGATCTTGTCACTTTGCGGCCTTAACTTGGATCAAAATATATGCCAACAGGCCAAGTATTCATGCACCTGCCTGATATTATGGCTTAAAACGTGTGAAAATGGCCCTTCAGATAGTTTATTTTCAGCAAAACGTCCTTCTACACAGCACCATCTTGATTTATTAAGGTAGGCAACATTATGAAACAACCAGAGTTCTTGCATTAACCAGAAGAAACATGTTTCTGACACTCAGCTGTTGAGAATGGAGTACTTTATTAAGAGGTGCAGAGCCTTCCATTTGGCAATGATGAACAAACATCAGCATGCTGCTGTACCACCTTCTTTATCACTTTTGAGTCATCAGAGGCATTCCAGGAGACCTATGGTGATCTGGCATAAATCATTCTTTTTTTTTATTTTACACACAAGATTCAAATATAAAGGCAGCTAATTGTGAACCTGAGAATTTACAGTAATTTATTTTGCACCATCTAAAAATTCAGGTACACTGAGGTTGGAGTACGTTGGAATGGTGTCCTACTCTGATTTCTATCTGTTAATTGTCTACACCAGGGCTAGAGAAAAATAGAGAACAATGCAGAGGGAAGGTAAATGTGATGGTTATGCACAGCCTGTTTATAACACGGAATATGACTGCTATTTTTACTAGTTCTCAAATACACATGGAATGTGACTTACTTGGACCCTCACATCGCTTACATATACAATAGACCAGCAGTACTCAATCAGATTTTATACTGCAGGTGGATGTGTGCTGCTGGGTCACAATCTGTGCAGCCTCAGTGTAAAGTCACTGACAGGACAAGGAGGAGAGAGAGACAGATGATTCAGTGGCATAAGCAGGAGCTTGCCTTGGGGTGCGACCTGACAGAAGTGTGACTGAGGGGGAGAGGAGAGGAGAGATAATTTATGAGTGACAAAGAAAGCATTTTGGCTTTTATTCAAGTGCATTCGGGGATCTGCATTCACATTTGTGGTTTACAGTAAGAGAGGCTGGAAGAATGAGGGACAGGGCAAGCTTCTCATGTTGTATTCAGAGGCATCAGCAGGAGATTGCTACGGGGGCCGGACATCCGGTAATTCAGCTATTATATAGTGTTATGTTTCCTACCACTGCTCTGATCACAAGAACACTTACACTTGTTAAATTTGTTTCTGTTGAATCTTCTCTGTATAATGTCTGTGCATGTGCCTTCTGGCCCAAGTTGTGCCTGTAAACAGTCCTTTGGACCAGTTCACTTACCCGGTTATCAAAGTCATAAATAAATAAAATAAAACATCCACATGCCCAGCTCTGTTTAAATTATGGAAAATTGCAGCAAGCACACAGAAGGATTCTACCAAAACCTACTACCAAAAAGTGGGCACAGACTGAGGGTGGTTTGGGAGTTTACAGGACTGCAACTTCCTGTATTTTTACAACTTTGCTGTGGGCAGTTCCAGCAGTACTTTATCAGATTCTATACCGCAGGTTAATGGGTGCTGCTGGTTCAAAATTTGTGCAGCCTCAGTGAAGTCAGCAACAGGACAGAGAAGAGAGAGAGACAATTCAGGGACATAAACAGGAGCTTGCCATAGGGTTGGGGTGGGTGTAGTGGTAGGAGATGACAACATTCAGATCAGCTGGTAGTGTGACTGGGAGGGAGAGGAGAGATAAGGAATGAGGGATGGAGAAAGCTTTTCAGTTTTTATTTGAATACATTTGAGTCTGCATTCACATTTGTAGTCTGCTGTAAGTGAGACTGGGAGGGAGAGGAGGAAAGAGAGACAGAGAAAGCTTTTCAGATTGAATTCAGAGGCATCATCGGGAGATTGCTGTGAGGGGAACATCCACAGCAAGCACATGGAAAAATTTTACTGCTACCTACTACCAGAAAGATAGTAGCTGGTGTTATCAGTGCATGCGCAGGAATGTGTGTATGCGCAGTAAACACCCACAGCCATGTTGGACACAGTGGACAGTGCCATATTCTGGATGCTGAACAAAGTAGTGCCGGAATGCCAAAGAAAAAGGAATGGACAGTATCCGGTCAGCTTCTTTTTCTCTATGATCCCAAAATGGCTGGAGGGCTCTGCCCACTGCAGCTGTAAAAATGGCTTATATTTCTAAAGTTATGAGAGTCTAATAGCAGCTTTTACTTGTAATACTGTACATAAATATTTTTAATGTCTAACAATTAAAGAGCAGCTGACATCGTTATGCCCTCAGGTCAGGCAACTCATGGCAAGAAGTTATCTGCCGAGGACCTAAACTGTACATATTTTGAAATGTTTTCCTTCAGGCATTAAGTAGATATTTAAACTACATTACTTGTGATCTCAGTTATGCATCAGTGAAAGCTACCAAGCACCTTCTACATCCCCACCTAAAAGCAACGTTTTGATGATGCTAAATAGGGAAAGGGCAGCAGGGCTACTAATGGGTAAAGATAGTAATTTGGAGCAGCAATACCTTGTAAATGCATTTAGAGTACTTTGTAGGCACTTATACATGTTTGGGAAGTACAGAAATATAATACTTCCTCCCTTAACATATGTAAGTGTCTATAAAATAAACTACAGCATTTACAAGGTGTCACTGATCCTGATTTCTACCTATAGCCATTAGTAGCCTTGCAGCCTCTTACCTACTTAGTGTCATCAAAACACTGTTGTTAGGTGTGGGGCTGTGGTGGCACTTGGTGGCTTTCACTGTTGTGGAAGTGAGAACTTGGGTAATGTAGTTTAAATATCTACTTAATGAGTGAAAGCTAAAATTCAAAAAACAGTATGTGCAATTTAGGTCCTTGTGCAGGCAATACCTTGCCAGGAGATGCCTGACCCGAGGTATCAGTAGCTCTTTAAGCAATGCTGTATAGATTTAAGCTGAAGACATGTGCCAGCTGGAGAGACATGGGCATAAATAGAAAGACAGAAAAAAAGTTTACTTTCTTTCATGCCCTTCTGTAAACATAAATGGAAGAATGTGCAATTGTCAAGATGTGATTTTTGGACATCTGGGCATAGTTGGCTCAGACATCAAAGCAGGGAGCTGATTCTTGGATGCAGATGCAACTCATATATAGTGATCATAAAAATAACTTGGCAATTCCCATGGAGCAATCCTCTACATTGTAGTCAAATTGTCCCAGGCACCTGCAAAGTCATTTGTGATTGCTCAAGAAGTAGAGCCATGGGCATAATGATAATGGTCCAACAGGCCCATTCTCACAGAACTGTGGCTCACACTACCCAAGTGGCATGCAGGAGTAGTTACAATAAGCTATTACCTGCTTGTAATTTGGCTGCTACCAACTGTGCAAGTCGGGGTGGGTAGGGCAGATTGGGCCTGGGTGGTGAGAGTCTATGAGGGTAACCTCTGAAATAAAGAGATGTTAGAAGCTATTCTTGTTATTGTCAGGTAAATGTTGGAATGGCAAGTTCCACTGTGGCGCAGTTGCAGAGGGACTGAGACAGTGATTGCATATGATGTAAATGAGTGAAAGTATATAGAAATACAGAAACAACAGCAGATAAAATCCAAGTAACCTGATACTGGACCATCTGCATGAAAAATACATAATTTTATGGTACATTTGCAAGTTAAAGAGAAGTGGGACAAAATTAGTACAGTATGTTCACTGATGCTAACACTAACAGGTATTAACAAGGATAGCTTATGCTTACATCTCTGCAATTGCTCAGAGATGCAATGCACCTTGTCTGTGACACCTGTCCTTTCCAATCCTGTTATTACCACCTTCTGGTGCCAAGTGGTACTCACACACTCTATAACCTGATCCATGCATTCCATAGTGCCCAGGGGTACCCTCCAAACTATCCTTCTCAGGTAACATCCCTCATCTCTTAACCCAGCTTGTAACAGTCCTTACTCCCCATCCCTAGAACTACTGTACAGATCAGGGAATCCATTGCGTCTCAGGGTTTTGAGTTAGTATTTTTGGAGGAGAGACTGTCTGAAAGGGATTCGAGGCATCCACCTCCAGGATGAACATAATTACTGCATTTGCTCACTTTATAGCCATCCTTATATTGCAGCTGCCCCTGAATAAAAGCCACACCTGAAAAATTAAAGTTAAAATAAAATCACACCCATATTGAAGCTGCCTCTAAATATAAGCCACAATATCGTAGTGAATATCACCTCTGAAGAAAAGCTGAACTGCCAAGGACCTTACATGATTCCAAACTTTGTTTCAAGCGAGTCATACATGGTTGAGAGTGTGAGGTAGATTTTCAAAAGCCTTAGTGCTATCATTTCTAAATTATATGGCAAGTAATAAGTAATAATAAAACATAGGAAATACAAAATCACACATGCCCACACACGGGCATGTGTGATTTTGTATTTTCTTGAAACTTGGCTTCCCAGCCAAATGCCCTTTGGGGTAACCCTTGCCTCAGTGTTTGCGCACAGAGGTTCTTTGTCTTTTAAATAGTTTTTAATTTTAATGGGTTCACCACAACATAACCCAGACAGACTGTCTTAGGATAGCTGGTTCATTCCACTGGGTTGTCAAACAGACAAGGCATACTGATGAGTCCTGGTAGGACGAAACACGTGTCTATGTCATCTGTTAGCACCCTTTGCAAACTGTGTGAGAGGCCTTTCGGCACCATGCGATTCTGCTTAAAGTTAAACCAGCATAACATTCTGTGGTGATTTGCATATGCAGCCCATGATGCTTTGCATTGTGTGGGCATGTGTGATTTTGTATTTTCTTGAAACTTGGCTTCCCAGCCAAATGCTCTTTGGGGTAACTCTTGCCTCAGTGTTTGCGCACAGAGGTTCTTTGTCTTGTAAAACATAGGAGCTGAATAAAGTGTGTGAGGAATCCTTTTGAACCCATGGCAACCCATAACAACTTCGTTGTACAGCAACGTGGTAGCAGAGCAACCTCATGGCATAGCAACTTCATTGCCTAGAAACTGCTGGTGACCACATAGCAACATCAAGTGAAAGTGCCTTGAGCAATCCAAAACACAGCAGCAGTATCGATCAGTGAGGAGACAATTGTTTGTAAGCGTGGTAAATTTTTAAGTTGAATTAATTTTTAGCATTTAAAAAAAAAAAGAAATGAGTCAGTCAATTCTTGTGTTCCTCCTCACTCAGCTCCACTCCATGGTACCTCAAAATAAAAAGATTGGTTTAGTGTAGCAAAGAGATATGAAAAATTTGCTTACTGTCATGGTGGGATTTGCTTACTGGCAGTTTAGTCTTGCTCTTCCTCACTGTCAGAATTGGCATCCATGTCTCCAGGGCAGTTTTAGTGTATACAAGGTTATCCTTCCAGGGTATGACACTGTGCAAGAATTACCACAATTTGTCTTTCTTTACACAATGCAGTGACGTTGATACCCCCCATCCCCCCATTTCACATACAATACAACTCAATACATAAAGATATACATATTCATTCACAACTTCAACATAAATTTAGAGAGCATTTGAGTTCATAATGTTTGGGTTTATATAAATAAAAACAGTACACATATCACACAAGATGATTAATTTATAACAATAAAGACAAAAATCCACACTGTGAAAATTTGCCAGATTTCGTTAATCATATAGTTGTTGATTACCATTAGAGTCCTCCTAAATTGAATAGTTTAAGTTGCATTTTATAATTATTGCTGTGAACAGAATCACATACATGGAAATGATCAGAGCAGTAAAATATTGATTAAATATGATGTGTGTAATATGCATTTTTTAATTTAAATGCTCCCTATATTTTTGCTGCTGTTGTACATGAATATTTACTGTATATCACTATTTAACAATTTTCTTATACTTATTTTATAAATGTCATCCTAGCTCCCTGATATGTATTATTATGTACTGAATTACAGTGCAAGTGAAACAGGGGAAATAGTGATGTAATTTGCAAATTCACCTTAGGTATTTTTTTATGCAGATGATCCAGCATCAGTCCGCATGACTTTTATAGTGGATGGTAGCACATTGTTGTGTATGGAAAACCATACACTGAAAAAGTCATTCTGCTGCAGTAGTGACATAGCTACCACAGCAGGAATGACTTTTTGTTCTGTTGTAGTAGCTACATCACAATACAAGAATCCCCATCCATGCAGTAAATAGGACAGAGGGCATTTAAAGCATGATGTGTGTGAGCTGGCTGGCAAGCGGATGGTGGTGAAGTGCAGGCAGTGGAGGGCAGAGACTGGCTGCTGAAACCACAAAAAGTAAGCAATTGTGTTTTTTTCACCACACACTACATAAAATAGTGTACAAGAGTCCAAATATACAACAGTGCTACTCATAAACCTTGTGGTTTCCATGATGACAGAGGGACCTCTCGAGCTTTGTTCTTGAGGTCCTTGTCGACATAGTAACTGCTTAGTGTAAGAATATCAATGTTGTGTATGGGCTATCATACTGTATTCTATGCATTTCCTTTTTTTATATATATACACATTTTCTTCTTTCCCCAGCAGCCCCCTTCAGACTGATCCCCCCTTACCCATCACCCCAGTGTCACCGGGACTTACCTCTGCCCGGTTGCTGGGTGCGGAGCCTGTGGAGGGTTGGTCAACACCTGCAGCTGGGGCATTTTCCATTTTTATCCCATTCCCATCCCCATACTAGGGTACACACAGCCAGATGTGCATGCATGGAGGCACTCACATGTCAGCAGAAGTCCCGCAGCCCCCTTCCCTTCCTGGCACTCCCAGCAGAGCCCCACTTCCTGTGTGCTTCAACCCTGGGGCTGTCATTTGGCAGGAGTGCCAGTCTTCCATACCCAGGAGAGGAGAACTGTCCTCCAGATGCTCGATCCTCTCCCTTCCCAGCCGTCCCCCAGTGGCCTGCTCACACCACAAACACAGGTGGCTTGCATAGTAGGAGGTAAGGCACAGATGCTTCAGCCTCCCACGCTACTGGGCCGGCTATTTTCAGTCATTTTCTATGTTCACAGTATATATCCTGTCTCTCCATTACATCAAACACAGACAGAGCAAATAAGTGGGGCATGACTTTCAACATAGACAAATGCTGTGTGATGCATTTTGGATATAATAACACCAGGCACTCATATTATGATGGAAGCAATTTATTAAGAGTTGCATCATGAGATAAAGATCTTGGGGTGTTCATCACTGAGGACCTAAGTTTCAAGCATCATATTAATGAGACTATCTGTAAGACTAACAAACTTATATGGACAATGAAAAATAACAACAGCTCGAGAGATACTTCTATAATGTTACCTCTGTATAGGTCCTATGTGAGGCCTCACCTTGATTTTTGTTCCCAGTTATGGTCCCCATACACTTCCGAGAAATAGAATAACAACAAAGAAAATTCACAAAATATATAACCAGGTTGAAAGACAAAAGCTATAATACTAGACTCCGGACACTGCGTCTAATGACCCTTGCGGTGAGAAGACACAGAGGAGATTTGCTTTTTCTCTGGGACATTATTGCAGATGACTATTTGTTTACTTGAATGGATATTGATTATAAACTAAATTTTATCCTCACTAGGAGTCACACTTTGCAATTAAAACTCTCACAATTGAAGACCACATGTAGGACATTTTTTATGCAGAAAGAGTAATCGGCATGTGGAATGCATTATCACTACATCTAGTAGTAAGCAGATTCTATATAACAAGGAAGTGAGGTTTGCGACACAGGATCATTCCAGAAGCCAACACTGTGACACACTTGTCAAACTACAGTGGCCCTCTTTCAAAGCATGTCTCCAATACCCTCTCCTCTGCCTAGCATTTAAACTACTCAGCCCTACTACTTCACCCAGCTTCTCATCAACCTTAGCCTCCAAATATAATATTCGATCCCTGAGGTCCACAGGGAGGACTCTACTAGAAACCCCTAGGGTCAGGACCACTGCAGGCCAGAAATCGTTCTCCTCCACAGCCCCCCCATCTAACATACTAACATACTAAAATGCCAGTAGAATAGGCCTAATGGTCTTTCGTGTCTGCTCATTTGGTCAGCCTCCACCCTGGGAGCTGACCTTGCTGCCCCACTCACCTTCTCTGGCTTCTCCCTTCCCAGTGCCGGATATTCTTGCTGCACTGGATTTTGCTTCCAGAACCCTTCCCCTGTACCTGTCCCACCCCCTTTTGAACCCCTCCACCATCTCTGCCTCCACCAGCCCCCTGGGCAGCGCATTCCATGGCTCCACCACCCTCTCAGTGAAGTAGCACCTCCTCCTTTCTCCCCTGAATCTTCCCCCTCCAGCTTCCAACCATGCCCTCTAGTTGCCCCCTACTTCTTCCTTCGAAGCACCTTGACTGTTCCTCCCCTATTTACCCCCTTCATGTACCTGAAGACCTCTATCATGTCCCTCCAGTCCCTTCTCTCTTCCAATGTGTACATATTTAGCTCTTCGAGCCTCTCCCCATAAGTCCTGTCCCCCAAGCCCCAAATCATTTTGGTTGCCCTCCTCTGGACCCTCTCCAGGAATTTAATGTCCCTCTTTAAATGTGGCATCCAAAACTGGATGCAGTACTCGAGGTGTGGCCTCAACAAGCAGTTATACAGAGGGAGGATCACTTCCCTCCTTCTGGAGGTGATCCTCCTAGCGATGCATCCCAGCATCCTGTTGGCCTTGGCTGCAGCCCTCCTGCAAGTCTCTGAGTTGTTCAGCTTGACATCCACTACCACCCCCAGGTCCCTGTCAGCCATCGAGACTTGTAGCATTTCCCCCTCCAGGGTGTACACTTGGCCCAGGTTTCTGGCCCCCAGGTGCAGTACCTTGCATTTCCCTGCACTGAACCTCAGCTTCCACTTTCTAGACCATCTTTCCAAAGCCTCCAGGTCCCCTTGTAGGGTCACCCACCACTCTTCCCCATCCACCACCACCCCCAGTTTTGAGTCATCCGCAAAGAGACTCATCTCACTCCTGATACCTGTCCTTATGTCAGAGACATAGGCGTTGAACAGGAGGGGCCCAAGAACTGATCCCTGTGGGACCCCACTAATGACCCTCCTTGGGGATGAGACTATCCCGCCAACTACGACCCTCTGGGTCTGGTCCTGGAGCCAATTGTCTATCCATCTGATCATCTGGTTCCCCACCCCCATTTCTCCCAGCTTATCCAACAGGCCCTCATGAGGAACAGAGTCAAATGCCTTGCTGAAGTCTAGAAAGAGGATGTCCACTGGTCTACCCAGGTCCAAGGCACTCGTCACCCAGTCATAGAACTCCACAAGGTTTGTCCGACATGATTTCCCTGGGATGAATCCATGCTGTCTATTGTCCAGGCACCCTGACTTTTCCAGGTCCCCCCCAGCCTCTCCTTGACAATGTCCTCCATCACCTTGCCCACCACCGATGTCAGGCTGAGAGGCCTGTACCTCCCTGCCACCTCCCTTGATCCCTCCTTGTGGATAGGCACTATATGCACCACCTTCCAGTCCTGGGGCACCCACCCTGTCCTCAGAGAGATGATGAAAAGCTCCACCAGGGGTTTCGCCAGGACATCCGCAAGTTCCTTCAGCACTCTGGGATGTAATTTATCTGGCCCAGTGCTTTCTCCATCTTAAGGGAGCAGAGGGCTTCCCTCACTCTCTCTGCTGTAATTTCCACCTCCGCTACCTCTTCTCCCTGCTTAGCCTTCCCTCCTCCTGCCAGTGATGCTTCCCCCTCTCCCTGACCCGCCGATCGGTAAGGAATCCCCCTCCTCAATATCACTGTCTACTCCCTTGTATGATGCAGCACCCTCATTTTCCTTGGTGAAAACTGAGGTGAAGTACTCATTTAGTACCTCAGCCTGCTCCCCGGGTCTTGTGCCCATCTCTCCCCTGTTTTAATCCTGCTAATCTGCCCCTTCACCCTTCATTTTTCCCCAATGTATCTAAAGAACCCCTTGTTCCCTCTCCTAATTTCCCTGGCCAGGTTCTGCTCCTTCCTTGTCTTAACTGCCTTCACCACCCTAGTGGCCCTTCTAGCCATCAGTTCGTACTCCCCTCAATCCCTTTCACTTCTTGAGCTTTTGAATTGCCTATAGGCTGCCTTCTTTCCCCACACCACCTCCTGGACCTCCCTGGTCCACCAGCAGGGTTTTCGGGCCCTACCACATTTTCATCTTACTGTGGCACAGGTGCTGGTAGCATCCTGCACCCCTCTCCTGATTATTTCTCACCTACCATCAGCATCCAGGTCTGACCCAATCACATCCAAATGCTCCTTAAGGATCCTTCCCATTTCCTTAAAATCCACCCCCCTGAAGTCAGTTACTTCCGTCTTTGTGCAGCCTTCTACCCCTCCTAGGTCCTGGCAGAACCAGACCATGGCATGGTCACTCCCCGCCAATGGGTCCCTTAACTCCAGGCCCCCAATCTGGTCACTGTCTGCCAGGACCACATCCAGTACCCATGCCTCCCTGATTGGTTCCCCCACCTGCTGAGTTAGGAACGCGTCTTGAAAGACATCCAACAACCTCTGTTCCCTGGCCACTGAGGATGTCATAGTCTCCCAGTCTGTTCCTGGCATGTTTAAGTCCCCCAACACCACCACCCTTCCCCTGCCCAATCTGCAGTGTCTCCCAACATCTGCCACCAGACTCTCCTCCAGCTCCTCCGCCAGCACAGGGGGGTCTATACACCACTCCTATTTTTACTCCCTTGCCCTCCCTTGTTATCAAGGTGACCCAAATCACCTTCACAGTTCCCTCTGCCTCCTCTACTTCCCCTATGCCAATGCAGTTTTTGATTATTATTGCTACCCCTCCTCCCCTTCCCTCCCCGTCCTTCCTGAACATAGTGTAACCCTCCAGGTTCAGGTCCCAGTTGTGTCCTGTGGTGGCCCAGGTCTCAGTGACCATTGCCACATCCACTGCTCCCTCACTTAGCATCACCTGGAGCTCAGGCATTTTATTGCCCAAGCTCCTGGCATTTAGCAGGACTACCTTCCACCCTTTCCCTATACTTCCATTTTCCCTGCTCATGTTCCCATGGGGATTCCATTTTCTCCTGGTCTGCACTTTACCAGTTGGCCTTTTCCCACGTTCCCCCAGCTCCCCGGGGGGGGTGAAGACAGAGTCCCTCCTTTATCGGACCCCCCTCGACAGCCTTTTCTCCCGTCCCTCCCCCTTCACAAGTTTAAACCCCACTTTTCACCAATGAACCCCTCTATTTTCAACTTAAGGATTCCCCTCCCCTCCAGCTCCTTATCTTCCCAGGTCTCCCCCAATCCCCCATCAACCCATATCCTCTGGCCTCACACCACTCCCTGAGCCACTGGTTTATCTCCCTAATCTTCCTTTTATGTTCCCCACTAGCCCTTGGCACTGGCAGGATTTCCAAGAAGGAAATTGTGTACCCTATGTCATGACAGACCCTGGTAAGCTCCCTGAACCTTGCCTGTATCTCTAGCTTGCTATTTCCCTCAATGTCATTTGTACCCAGGTGGACCAGTATGTCTGGGAAACCCCCACAATCCTCTGCCAGCTGATATACCTTGTGTTTGGCCCTGTGCACCATTAGTCCAGGGAAGCATTTTGTTCTAGCTGGCCAGGCTTCCCCCTTCCTATCTCATTTGATACCCCTGATCATAGAATCCCCCAACAGGAGCACTCTGACTGCTCCTTCTCCTTCATTTCCCCCCCTTCCATGTCCCTCATCTTTTCTACCAGCCCCTCCACCCAGCCGGCTCCTTGTTTCTCCCCCTATCTGGGTGCCTCATGCCACCCCTTCATTTACCCTGGCCACCCCCTCCTCTCTGATCCTATGCCTCTCCTCCTCCCAAGTATCCTTCTGTGCCTCATTAGCTGCCCCCCTCACTGCTCGCGACTGGTCCTTCTCCCCCATCTGCTAAACTAGCCTGGCTCATCCTCCCTTCCTTCCTGTCTCCATTCAGTCCCTCCTTGCTTGTCATGCTCCCCTGACCTAAACCCTCAGCTCCCTTTACTGTATTCTCCTTGTACTTCTGGTCCTTCTCCTTCCCCTTTCCTCCCAACTGGTCCTTCTCCTTGTGCTTTCCTCCATCTTCCCCCTGGCCCTCCTGCTCTGATCCACTGCTCCCCCCATTCTCCTGAATTCCAGATTCCCCCCGTTCCTCCTGCTATCCAGCCCCAGCCTCCTGCCCCACTCCCTTTCCATCTCTAACCACCCCTGTCATGGCTACATCACCTCCCACATCCTCAGGCAGAAGAAGAGAATTAAAGCAGTTACTTAGTGTAAGGTCCAATCCACCTCCCACCTTGCTTCCTTCTGTCCAGCCCCAGCCATCTGCCTACTTCCCTGAGAATGTTGCCCCTCTGGCCCCCCTTTGTGAGGGTCCCTAGTTACCTGCCTGCTTCCTTGATAGTGTCCTCTTTTTGGGCCCCCTCTGCCAGGGTCCCTATGTGACCCCAGAGTATTCTCCTGCACTCCTTTCCCTATGCCCCCGCCCCTAGTGCTTGGTGCAACCCAGTAGGAGATCCCCTGCCCTCTTCCCCAACCATACCTCCCCCCTTCCCCCAGCTGTCTCCTAATCCCTGAAACCTCCTCCCTATGCTGTGCCAGCTGGTAGCACACTGGGCAACCACTGAACTTCCAAGCCCAGTCCAGTATCATGGCTGCCCCACACCCTGTGCACCCCAGCACCCTCCCAAAGATGCCGGTCCTAATGACCTGTGGTCCCATCCCCCTCCAAGTAGGTTTCCTTGGGTGAGCCACCATTCCCCACTAGTCCAAGATACACCCCTACTAACTAATCAGGTCACCTACTAATCCTAGATACAGTCCCACAGTAAACTGGTAACCATGTTACTAGGTGCAGTACAATACAGTAAACTTATAAGGAAAGTGAAAAATTCCCTAAGCTCCTCTCTCTCAGCCTTTAAATCCAACCCCTAGTGGCTAGAACTACATGAGCTGCACCTGCAGCCTTTTCCTCCAATTGCAGAGCAGGTGTTCCCCTATAAATAAGCAGAGCTCTGGGGAGGGAGGGTGGGGTAGGGTGGGATTAGGGCCTACACCCGACTCTCTCTCTCAAGAGTGAATCAGACCTGTATCTGCCCCTCCTGCAATCAAAGAAACAGCCCCAAGCAAATCCCACCAAATAGGTTTTAAATCAGAAGAAATATGCCTCCACCAGCGCAGCCTGTTACACAGTGAAACATCCAACAAATAAGCCCACTTACAGCCACCAAACCAGTTTTCAAACTTCCAACAGCCCCAAAAACAATACCCTGCTAGCCCCTTAGAAGTAGTAAGAAAGAAAGGAAATAACCTTCTACCAAGTAAAATCCACAAGAAACCCTCTAAAAACAGCAAGAAGCAGCTACTGTACTAAAACACATCTGATCCTGTTCCCTTCTAGTTCCTTCTGAGAAGCTAAAGCAACTAACACCACAAACCTGATTCAGCTCTGCCTCCAGTCAATTAGCTGAGTGAGACCTGGCCAGACCATTAACACCCTTCCCCCACTATGCACTAACCTTTGCAGCTAGTGAAGTCAGCAAAAAGGAATCAAAATTCAACTCAAAGCCCCCAAAATATGTTTGCTACCAAAGGAAACAGGTCTCCAATTCAATCAGCTTCACTAACAACACATCAAAATAGGCCTGAAATTAACAGATATAGGTCTCCAATTCAAATAACCAGCCCCAAGCAAATCCCACCAAATAGGTTTTAAATCAGAAGAAATAGGCCCCCACCAGCGCAGCCTGTTACACAGTGAAACATCCAACAAATGAGCCCACTTACAGCCACCAAATCAGTTTTCAAACTTTCAACAGCCCCCAAAACAATACTGTGCTAGCCCCTTAGAAGTAGTAAGAAAGAAAAGGAATAGCCTTCTACCAAGTAAATTCCACAAGAAACCCTGTAAAAACAACAAGAAGCAGCTATTGTACTGAAACACATCTGATCCTGTCCCCTTCTAGTTCCTTTTCATCTGTGGAACAAACTTCCACCAGAGATACAGGAAGCCCCCTCACTCATGAACTTCCATACCAGGCTCAAGGTGCATCTACTTGAGGCAAGTACTTGCCTGTGTCATGGCACATGACAGCTCCCCCCCCCACCACAATCTTGTGCCTATCACCTTACCTATAAGAGTTGTGCCAAACCTCTTTTGGATAGTTGCCTCTACTGTTATGAATCACTGTCAAAACTGTAAATATTGAACTGAATGTCAGTTAATACCTGTTTACTGTCTATTTCACCTTGTATACTACGCAACAACATGTAATGCCATTGAATATCTCTCTGAATTGCCCCGAAAAGGGACTCTCAGGGCTCAGCGGGCCTACCCGGTCATCAAAATTCAATAAATAAATAAGCAAGCAAGACAAAATATGTTTTTAAGAGGAGGTTGGATAAATGGTCACTGACACAAAATTAGGGGTAAGAGATAGGAACTACATCGGTCTCACACCTTTCTCTCCTTCTGCTCGCTATAGTATGAACCATAGCATCAGTCCACATGAAAGTGTAATACAATGAAAATGACTAAATCAGAATTTAGCTGGTACTAACAGGGATAGCTCTTGCTAACATCTCTGCAATTGCTCAAATATGAAACAATAACATCACTTATTTTTTCCCATTTCTATGTCATTTGGAAATGCACCATGAAATTAAATATTTCTTAAGGTTATAAAATTGGAAACATTACATGTAACATATTTTGTCAATACTTTCCCAGCTAAAGCTTTGTGATGTACATGGCATTGTCTGGTGTATTACTTATGAACTGCACATGATACTATGCAGCTAAGAAATACTCTGATGTTAATCAGACTATACATTATATCAAACATGTGACAAGTCACATTGTTTATATTTTATAAGCTGGCATTGCATAATATTTCCCTTTGTTTGTTTCTGTCATATAGTTCTAACTGGTTGCATCAAGTACAACAGTGTGGCTTCTGTCCCCATGGTAGCAACACATCTGGTAACCAACATCACAGCTCTGTAATGTAAATAGTTTTCTGTACCTATCAGCATATTAGTTACATTACTTTCCCCACAGCTCCTTAAATCAAATTCTCAGGTGAACATGTTTCCATATCAAGACATCTAAAGACATTAGACAATGACTATTATGACAGTTTGTATGAAGGGATCTCAGAATGATCAGACTTCACCAGCAGAATATACACAGTCCAGAATGTTACATTTTATGAAACAAAACTCTGTTAGCACAGTAACTGTGTCTTGCCTTCCTATCCATGCAGTGCAGTGTACATATCTATTGTAAAAACAGATTCAGATTCTGGATCTGTTCTTACAAGGACCAACATGGCAACTAAACTAAATCTGTTTGTTATCTGTTGTTAATTCATACATCATATTGTAGTGCAGCTCCAATACAAAGCATCAGATCAGGCTACCTATACATTTGTGTGTACATGGGGGGGGTGTGATAAGTGCATGTTCTGTCATTGCTCAAACCTTGATTGCAACTCTGGCTGCACCCCTCCCCCCCATAGTACAGTTACAGCTAGGTAAAATAGTCAGAACAGAATGCTGCAAGCTCTCTGATGAACCAACCTTCATGCATATATCTATACATTTCCCTGTGTTGTAGATGATTTGCTGCTTTTGTAACTAGAAATAAATTATGACTGAGCTTTGCATTTCCAGCTGGGGCTTCAACAGCCAGGCACGGTGGTCTGGGGAAAGGGTTCATGAACTTAAGCACTTCAGATGTGCATGAAAATTAGTTGCTAAAAAATTTAAATGAATGCTGTTTTAAAGTTGAGTGCTTGTTAATGCTCCAAAACAAGCTGGTGATAGCTCTCCAGTTGTGTCCAGCAGTGAGACTACAGGGGTATAGCAGCAGTATGTGCCTTCCTTGGTAAGGGGATGCCAAGAGTCCCTGCTCTGAAGCTGATGTGCTACTGGCTAGGCTGTCCAGCACAGTGAATGTACTCAGCTGTCTGATGTCTGTTCCCTGCTCCCTACTCCCCAGCTATGTGCTTTACATCACCTTCATGAGCACACAGGGCAGGGTATGCTGCATCACATCCTCAGAACACTGTCCAGCCCCACATAGGCATATTTTAAGCATAGATAGCCTTGAAAACTGACAAAGCAAGTGCGCTCACCCAGCAAGATTAATTGTGTTTCCCTTTTTTTATATTTGTTTGAAACAAGTTAGATGAGATGTTTTGCAACATAGCTTCGCAGGTCTAAGGTCTGGATAGTTTGTGTAATGGTAAATGAGTGCATCTATCCAGAGGAGGCAAATGTGTCCTCTCTGAGTAGTTTAAGTGCATCCTTAGTGATCCTTTAAACTTGCCAAGGGGGAAGGCATGGACAGTAAAGGGGATTATCATGGCCCCCCACCAGGACATAACTGAAAGCAGTGAGGACCAGAAAACTAGCATAATATCTAACTGCAAAACTACCATGGTTACAAAGGGGGAGAGAACAGAAGGTACATCACTAATGTGGTGCAGGCAAAGACCAATAAACAAGGAACATTAAGGGGGTACAGAGAGTGGAAGGTCATGTGCACAAATGCCCACAGTCTGGGAAACAAAATCCCAGACCTAACGGCACCGATGGCAGACACAAACGTGGACATTGTGGTTATTACAGAGACATGGTATGCAGGGAACCATGACTGGGATGCAGCCATACCAGGGTATACACTTTTTAAGAAGGCTAGGGAGGGGAAGAGGGGAAGAGGGGAAGAGGGGTTTCTATGTATGTAAAGGAAAGGATTAAAGCTATGGAGGCTCAGGGATCCAGGGAAGAAGCAGAGGCATTGTGGGTCACTCTGGAGTCAGGGAACAAAACAACCATCCATGCTGGAGTAGTTTACAGTCCTTCTGCACAGGGGAAGGATATAGATCTAGTATTAGTGGAAGCCATCCATAACATGGCAGCCAAAGGGGAAGTACTACTAATGGGTGACTTCAACATGCTGGATGCAGATTGGAATACTCAGACTGCAAGTACATCAAGGAGCAGGGACCTCTTGTCTGCCGTGTATGGGGCAAACCTAAGGCAGCTGGTGGTTGAGCCCACCAGGGAAGGGGCTGTACTGGACTTAGTGCTGACAAATGGGGACAGAATCATGGATGCTGAGGTGAGCAGTCCCCTTGATACCAGTGACCACAGAACTGTGTGGTTTATAGTCAACATGTTGGCAGAAGAAAGCCATTCAAAGATTAAGATCCTAGATTTCTGGAAGACACACTTCATAGAGATGGGGGAACAGCTCAAAGTTGCCCTGGCAGCAGAAGATATGGGGGGAAGGGAAGAAAAACAGTGGCTTAGGCTCAAGAGACCCATAGCAGGAGTGACAAGTCAATGTGTCAGATTGCTTAGCAAAAGGAAAAGAAAGAAGCAGCCACTGTGGTTCTCTAAATCAGTAGCCGAGAAAGTGAGAGAAAAAAGTAAGGCATTCAGGAAATACAAAGAGACACAGAAAGAAGAAGACAAACTGAAATATCTAGAGAAACAGAGAGAAGCTGGGAAAGCTGTCAGAGGGGCTAAGGCAAGAACAGAGGAAGGAATAGCACAGGCTATTAAGAAGTGGGACAAGACCTTCTTCCATTATATTAGCAAGAGGAAGAAGACCAGAAATGGTATTGTTAGGCTAAAGAAGGGAGAAGATGGGTGGGTGGAGGATGACCTTGAAAAAGCTGAGATACTGAACAAATATTTTTGTTCAGTATTTACCAAGGAAGAGACAAGGGAAGGGCCAGGACTCACAAGGAAAGTTGTACAAGGGACACAGGTGGACACCAGCCCATTCACGGTGGATAGAGTCTTTGAGGAACTGACAAACAAGGCAATGGAGCCAGATGGGATTCACCCTAGAGTGTTGAAGGAACTCAAGGAAGTCCTAGCAGGTGTGCTGATGACCCTCTTCAACCAATCACTAGAGAGGAGGGAGGTACCTGGTGACTGGAGGAGGGCAGGGGTGGTCCTCCTGCATGAGACTGGAAGTACGGAGGAGGTAGGCTATTACAGACCTATAAGCCTGACCTCAGTGGTGGGGAAGCTGATGGAGTCCCTGCTTAAGGAGAGGGTAGTGAAGTTCCTGGAGTCAAGTAGTGCAAAAGACCCAAGACAGCATGGATTCACTCAGGGTAGGTCCTGTCAGACTAATCTTATCAATTTCTTTGACTGGGTGACTAGGGTGGTGGATCAGGGAGGGACAGTGGATGTGGCCTAACTGGATTTCAGTAAGGCCTTCTACATCATTCCTCGTAGAGGGTTGCTTAACAAATTGGGGAGTCTGGGTTTGGGCTCTAAAGTGGTAAAATGGGTTGGAAACTGACTAAAAGGCAGGACCCAGAGGGTGGTAGTAAATGGCATAAAATCAGAAGGGGGGGAGGTGACCAGCAGGGTTCCACAGGGATCAGTGCTGGGTCCAGTTCTATTCGATGTCTTCATTAGTGACATTGCAGAGGGACTTGAGGGGAAAGTATGCCTGTTTGCAGATAACACCCAGATCTGTAATAGAGTCAACACACAGAAGGGGCTAGTTAAAATGAGAAATGACCTAAGACTACTTGAGGAATGGTCAACAGTTTGGCAGTTGAGTTTCAATGCTAAGAAGTGTAAAATAATGCACCTGGGACACAGAAACCCAAGAAAGGAGTACAAGATGGGGGGCAGGTTCTAGCCACCACAAGTCAAGAGAAAGACCTATGGGTTATCATATTCGATGACCTGAAGTCAGCCAAACAATGTGAAAAAGCAGTAGGGAAGGCAAACAGAATGCTGGGGTGCATAGGAAGGGGCATAACCAGTAGGAGGAGTGAAGTGGTGATGCCACTGTATAGATCACTGGTGAGGCCTCATCTGGAATACTGTGTCCAATTCTAGAGACTGCATCTCAGGAAGGACATAGATAGAATGGAAGCAGTCCAGAGAAGAGCAACAAAAATGCATTCTGGAGGGGAGGGTAAAAGATAACAGATACAAAAATATAGAATATAAAATATATAGAAATGGAATAAGTATGACAAAAATAAACAGGACAATTATGCTCAAGAACAAACTGCAAAAATAGTTTACCAAGCAATAAGTTGTGGAACTGACCAAAGAACTACAGTTATCAACTTAACAAAATAAAAAACTAGGGGACTGACTGATACTGGGGAACAGATATTAATATATTACTTAGTTATACTTGTATTATTGTGATATAAAGTCCCATGTCTGTTGTTTTTGTTGAATTTTGTTGACTCGGTAAGCCCGCTGGGCCCACTGGGCAACCGGGGGTGAGGGGGATACAGATTGTAAGAAATTGAAATTGAACCAGATTAAGCTGTTAGTGGTATTTTTAGTTTACACAACAATAGCAGAAAAAAACAAAACATCAAGGTAATGCAGTAAACAGTGTTTTTGGTTCTGGACATACACACCCGCTCTTGAAAATACACAACACACACACACACACACACGTAGCTGATACAACAGTCGTACACACACAAGGGTGTGAGTGTGATTAGCAGGATAGGGAAGCTGAGTTGCAATATTTCATTTTCAGTGGGGTCCTGCTTGTAAACATCACTACAATGCATTTTGTAGAGTTAGCACAGCTAAAATGCAAAATCTCATTTTTACTGTGGTCCTGCTTTTATTCATTTTTACAATGTAGTTACCCAAGTTAGGTCAGTTAACATGCAGTATCTCATTTTCTGTGAGGTTCTGAGTGTACTTCTTGTTACAGTGTATTTTTCCAATAGTGACCAGCTGAGATGCAGTATCATTTTCAGAGGGATCTTGTTTATGGCAAATGCAGGTAGTTATTTACACAATTTCATTTCAGTAGAAGATGTGGATTTATGATGTCATCATGGGAATATGGAGCTGGTGAGGTGTTGATATCACAGACAGCATTTCTGTTAGAGCATCCTAGTATTGTTTATAATAGGGATGGGCACAAACCCCTATGATGAAACTGAGCTGTCCTGAACTCAATCAGTTCAGTTTCAGCAAATCCCAAGTCGAACACTGCTGGTTCAGCTTGGAGTTCTAATTTTTGTTTACTTTATTTGCCTCTTACCAGCCTCCCAGTAAGTTCCTGTGGGCTAGTTAGTCACTGCCAGTCATGTGACTGGCTTTTGAGGCTCAAGGGAAAGGTGAAAGGGTGCTCCTACAGCCGGTCCCAATACCCCAGTTTGACATCCACAAAACAGGGTATAAATGCAGGCTGTGCTGTAGCTCAGTGCTGTTCAATAGGACTCTGTCCTGGGGAGCTGTGTGGTGGGGTGGAAAAGGCAGGGCATGCACGGAGAGATCATGCCCAGTGGCTGGCAACTTTGACAAGGCAACTTAGCAATTGAGATAGTGAGGACTTGGAGGAGACATGAGAAGGAAATCAATGCAAAAACAAAAGAAAAAAGTTTGAGCAGAGCTGACAGAAAGAGAACGTGAAAGTGGAGGTCGGGGTGGCATGCCAGTGTGCATGACTAGTGATCATGGGGGTGAGGGTTGGGGACCTGGTATGTGTGCTCAAGGTGGTGGACTCAGGGAAAACAAAAAAAACTAATCAAAAAATGGAAAGAAAAAACTTTTGTCAGAGCAAACAGAAGGGGAAATGAAAGTGTGGATTGGGGTCTGAGTCAGCGTCCTACGCACTAACAAAAACTCTAACAAAAGGCAAAGAACCTGAGGGACAACAAATTGGTGGAAATGATTAAATCATATTGAATACTGCCTATAAATTGAGACTTGCTCATAACTACATAATACAGGAACTGAACGGAAATTTCGTCATAGAAAGTCAAGTCATGGATATAAGACTATATTTGTATCTGAAAAAATCATACTTTAAAGGTAACTCTTGAAAAAGCCTATTTTGTAGGTGAAACGTTGAATTCATTGCCAATTTTATACAATAAAGAAAAGAACTATAGAAATTGGACAACTTTGTCTGCATTTATGTTTCTTCAACGCCATACCATCTTCTTGCTCTGAGACAGAGAAGTTACCTCTACCTTTCGATACATCGGTATAGGCTGCTTGGATAAAGCATCTAACAAACATTTCACAAGAACAGTTCATTACCTGTGGATTTCCCTTTCCTTTTCACCTTCCCTTTTTCCTTTTTCTACTATTTTGGATTGGGGTGGGGCAGCAGCAAGCATGACTAGTGATCATGGGGTGAGGGTCGGGGTACTGGGGGGTGTTCTGAAGGGGGTCACACAATCAATGCAAGAAAAGAAATTAAAAAATAAAGTCTAAGAGACAAGTTACAGATTACTTGGGGTCTGGAGAGGGGGATGAAAGGAGGAGGGTGGGGACTGTGGTGTATGTGGTAGAATTAAAGAAAATAAAGGCTGAGACAAGAGAGAGAGAACTTGGAGGTTTGGGGTAGACTAAAAGGAGCAGGATAGAGAACTGTGGTGTGTGTGCTGAAGGAGGAACACGCAATGACTGCAAGTAAAGAAAGATCATTAGAAAAAGAAATATAAAAAATAACAAATAAAGCCTCTGCCTAGGATCCCTTCCAAAAAACACACAACAAAGAAACTGGACACCCACCACAAGGAGACAAAAGTTGCAAGATATAGAGACTTTTAAATGTCTTAAGTAGTTTAAGCTGAAGCTTTTATCTGATCCCCAGCCACATTCCTCACATGTCTCAAGGAGTTAAAACTGAAGCCTTTATCTGATGGCCCAAAACATGCCTCCTCCACTATGAAACGTGAAGCTGTATTAACCCTTGCTGTGCCACACATTCCCCTCACACCCCCCACAGTCCCCCACCTCCTTCCGGGTCTTCGCAGACCACCCCATATCCCTCCTGACTCCTCTTTTCCCTCCCTTTCCCCCCACTAACTTCTTGTAATCACCCATCACCTTGACTCCCTCACGCTTTTACTGCCACTTACTGTCATGCTTTCTCCAACTTTCTATTTTGTTCCACATCCCACTCACCCAATTTTCTGCTTGACAGTCTTCTTCCAGACTGCTAATCCCCCCCCCCACTACCAAGGATTATGTCACCTTAACCACCTGCCTATGTTTTATTGTTATTGCAGCACTTTTCTGACTTGTTTGTTTATTACCATTTGCTCTATATTATATATTTTCAATTATTCATTTTTTCCTCTGATGTGGACCCTTTTTAAATGAGCTTATGCTTAAAGGTTGTTTCCGAATAATAAATAAATAAATAATAATAAAAAAATAAACACATTCATATAACTGTCCAGAATTTGTGTACCTTCTAATTCTGTCAGTGATGGTAGCCTGAAGGTTAAACTTTCATTTTCCTCGTGAAGAAAATAGTGCAGCGGGGGTAGCTGACTGTACTGAATAGACAGGATGTGGTGAGAAGTTATTCAACTCCAGTCTGTGGAAGCAGACAGGCTGTGCCATTAGAAAAGATCTCAGACATTCCAGAACCTCCATTCTCTACTGACATAATCACTATATCAGCATAACTCTGCTATGCAGCCATAATAAATGTTAACTGCTATAATGCAGTGTGCTTGTGGTGTTATGTATCTTGCAGCTCAGCCCTCAATCCATCTTTATCAGGTTACAATTCATTTTGTAGCCTGGGGGAAGGGAGCACTGTGGCCATGTTCCATGGCCTAATCCACCACAATCCATATCATTATAGTGGTCGGTTGGGTAAATCTTCCATAATCTTTCAAATAATTACTTTAACTGAGATAATGTTTAATGTGTGGGATTTAAGATGCAGTATTGCTACTGGATATACAGTTATCTGATATGCACTCACACATTATACTCCTCCTGCTTTGGAATGTACATTGGTATGGCTATAAACTCAGGGCTGACTAAGAGCTGGTACTGTGATTCCCTGCTAGAACTCCCTTCCTGTAATTAAAAAAACAAAACAAACAGACAAAAAAAAAAACAGCAGCTAGAAGGTGTTTGAAAGAAGGGGCATTTTTTATTGTATTTTACCTCATTAGAGAAGCCAGAGTTGTAATGCCACCCCACCCTCACCTTCTGTGAAGCTGAAATAGAAATGCTTCAGATTTTGTTGGAGATTGGTTACAGTAATCCAAAAAAGCTGCCGGTTGGATGGACATATTGAAGAAATTACTCAATCATTTGTCACTGGAACCCTAACTGATGCATTAAAGGACTTTTTAGCAACTAATATATATAAATTACAAAAAAATTCATTAATGCCGTAGTTAGGGTTAAAGCAACAAAAATAGGGACATCTGCACACACCAACAGGTGTTGGGGGTGTGCCTTGGGGTCATCAGCCCTAACACTCACCCCATTCCATAAGTAAATAAGCTGAGATGGGTACAGTATAGGAGAATGGGGTGAACATTAGGGCTGATGACCCCAAGGCAAACCCAGAGTGGTGTTGGTGTGCATAGGGTGGGGGTGGGGTGTTAGGGTTGGAAACCCTAACACCACATTTCCCTACTTTTGTCAGTTTAACCCTAACTAGAGGATTAACAAAGTTATTGCAATTTGTTTCCTTAGATTTTAGATAGTATACTAGTATCCTTATTTACCTCTGGGAGAGCATAGCCCTCCGGGCCCTGCAATTTCATCCCTCCATAGATGTATATATGTATTAGCTGGGGAAGCCAAGGACCCTCCAGGCCCTGCACTCCCATTAATAGGAGAACAGTGACCAAATTTTCAGCATACTCATCTGATTACCCCATCTCATGTACCCGGCAAAGAAAATTTTTGAATTACCACCAAAACATAATTCTGCACAACTGCAAAGCCATTCTGCACCACAGGTGCAAAAACACATTTTGTTCAGGATTTGAAAAAGTATGGCTGTGACATACATAAGTTGGGGTATTAAGAAGGCTACGTTTAAAAATATGGGGTCAAAACATCTAAAATTTCCATATTTACTAGCATGCATGGCGAAATTACAACAAATGGTCATAACATTGCCATTTTTTCATATTTTGCCCCAACATGTTCATGATAGCCTTCTTAAGACCCCACCTCATGAACAAGAGCAGGAAAATGTTCAAATCCCACCTGAAAGGTAAATTCACCAAGCGAATGCTAAATCACCATTCGGGCAGAAGTTGTGTAATGACAGTCATAGTGTTCATGAGGTGGGGTCCTCAAAAGGCCATGTTGAAAATTTGGGGTTAAATTGTCAAAAAATGGCTAAGTTATGCATAGAAGTTGAAACCCCCATTGAAATCCATTGAACCGCATTTACCTTAGCTTCTCATATTGCAGTGGCCGATTCCAGCAGCAAGATGTGTCTTTGATCAGAGAGTGGGTATTGATCCCGTGACCTGTTCAGGTGAGTAAGGCTGTGTGTGTGGGGGGGGGACTGGGGAGTGTAGGGTGGTGGGTGCTGAGTTTTAGGTGGGATGGGGGACTGATTGGCGAGGGGCCATTTTCATTTTTTATACGTTTAAAAAAACATTGAGGGATCATATTCTTTATTTCAGGTTTTAGCTTAAATAGGAGGGCAGGGAGTGCAACTAGACACCAGGGGATATAAAATGTAATAACAGGGACAGCGATCAGCAGGAGGGGTCCCCCTAGACACCAGAGAAATTGGGAAGAGCGATCGGTGGGTGAGGGGTGCCACTAGACACCAGGAAATATCAAATTCAATAACAGGAATGGCAATCAGTGGGAGAAGGGGTGCCACTAGATACCAGGGAAATTGAGAATGATGATCAGTGAGTGGGGTACTACTAGACTTCTTTGTATGCACATGATCTTTTTCAAGTCTTCAAATAACTGATGAGCATAAGTCTTATTAAATATCATTTTTGTGTACTGTATAAGTCCTTACTGTGGGTGCTTAATATGGTTCTCTTTGCACTGTGCTATTGTACATCACTGACAAAACTAAAGCTGTTGTCCTGGTGCCTGCCTGTTTTCATGCATTTGCTTTGTTGTGTTTGTGTCGGTAGCACAGGTTTCCTGAGCATGGAGTAAAAGGGCATTTTACACTAGCATTACACAATTTTTGCCTTCTTTGATGTTAAGACATATTTTCTTACAGCTCACTGGTGCAACTTGTCCCCACTTTGTTATTTACTTTGCTGTTTGCATTTGGTATAGTGTTTATGGGTTTCCCTCTCATTCAAAGTCTCCCTGATGGGCAGAAATGGCCATAGGCACAGATGAAGAAGGAACTAGCAGCACTAACCTGATCAATAGCTTTTCTGACACCCCCCACCCTCCAATCACCATATTTCTTATACATTTTTATACAGTTAGTGGTTAGTGACACCCCCACCCTCCCATGTCCCTGTCAACCTGCAAGTAAGAAAACCATCAGTCAATGTCATTTTTTATTTTTTTTACAACCTGTAAAAACAAATGTCCACTGCCGATCACACCTGCACCACCCACCCAATCTCCCATTGTGCACCCACCTCCTCACACACCTCTGACCCCCCACACACATCCTCACTCTCCTGAACTGCCAACAAGCTGAAGATTTACTGTCCGATTGAAGACATGTATTGATACTGCAAACCAGCGACTGCTGTCTGACAAGTTAGATATCTGCTGTCAGAAAGTACCTTGAGCCACAGTTACCTGACTTGTTAGACAGCAGTCGATGGTTGCAGCAACAAGACGTGTCTTCAGTCAGAGACTGGATCTTCAGCGCGTTGCTAGTTCAGGTGAGTCAAGGCATCTGGGGGAGGTCAAGGAGGGTGCAAGAAGGTGGGTTCATAGTGAGATGTCAGTTGGGTGATATGGGTGTGATCAGTGGTGGGCTTTATATATTTATTTTCTATGGGTTGTAAAACAAAAGAAAAACACATCAAGGGTTATTTTTCTTAGTTGCAGGTTGACAGGGACATAGGAGGGTGGGGTGCACTAACCACCAATGGGGTTAAAAAATTATAACAAATATGGTGATCGGGGGGGTGCTATTAGACACCAGAGAAATTGGGAACATGGCAATTGGTGGGTGAGGCGGTGGTGCCACTAGACACTGGGGAAGATATTTATCTATTTATTGGGATGATTGGTAGGTGGGGGATGCCACTAGACACCAGGGAAATTTTATATAATTAAGGGGACAGCGATTGTTAGGGTGGGGGTGCCACTAGACACCAGGGCAACTTGACACATTGTCAGGAATGGCAAAGGAGTGTGTGTGGGGGCACCACCAAGCACCAGGAAAATGGCAGCTCATAGCTCACACTGCAGACAGCAGCATGAGTTCAACTTTGGCTGCAGAAGTCAAGAAATTCCCACTGTTCTCATGCAGAGAATGTGGGGGAAGCACTTGTTTCGCTAATCTGGGCACTCAGGATTTGAGGTGCCCCGAAAAAGTATTTGTGGCCATAATGTTAAGAAACAAACATCAGAATCTAGCTAGATTCTGATGTTTGTTTTTTAAAATCCCAGCATTTTTATGTATTTTCCACATTTGTTAGTTTGTGGAAAAAGTCAGCAAGATGGTGGTTGGCATGGCACAAAAAATGTTTGGTGCCCTGCAAATCAAATGGTGCAAAATCAAAAATGCACATTTGAGGTGAAATATTTTTAGTTTCGCTGCCGAATGTTATCTTAAAATCCCTATTATGCATGTGCAAGTCAGAAACCACTACATTTTATAACCTTATAGCTCTGGAACCCTTTAATATTTTTTCACCAGACCTGTCAAAGGCACCCTTAGGACATGATACATGTCCCCTGCCAGTTTGGTGAAAAAAAATATTCCATATAGTCTGAAGGGGAGAGCAAAAAAACATATTAAGTATAGGAAAAAAGCTAGATTGTTTCAAAAAATGACAGCTACAGATCTCAAAATTCATACAAGCTGCCATCACAAAAATTTCCACACATCAAGACCTTGCCTCACTGACAACGCATGTAGCATGTCAGCTCATTTAGTCAAATGGAGCCAAAGATATTACTGTAATGTGCAAAGCTGGGGGGTTAACATTGAAGAGGCTACTCAACCCTAACTATAGGGGCATGGTAAACCCTATAATATTATAAAGCTATAGGTAGGGTTGCCTGGCCATGTCTATGTTAAACCCCAAATTTTGCACTTTAATAACTTTGCCACCATACGATTGGCCTTACATTTTTGCATGCACGGTGGGACACCATAGATCTCTGGATCTAGCAAGTTGTGTTACGGTCAGATGAGCAGTTGGGGAGCTGCAGAGCACCAAAAAATTAGCAAAAACAGGGGTTTTGTACATTTCTTTGCTCACGAGTCGCGGTTACATCCTACATGATTTGTCTGTTTGGTCTCAGATCTTCAGGGAAGATGCAGTCTGGGTCACTGATGCACCTTTTCGGTGAAAATATGAAACTATTCAAAAGTTATTCAAAAAACAAGTTTCCCATTATAGTCAATGGGGAAAAAATATATACACCTTTTGAAAGCTGTCATCACAACATTTTACTGTTGCAAATGGCCCTTTTACTGTTGTGCAGTGGCCATCTTGTTTTCAGTTAGCAAGAGAGAAAAATACCAGGCGTTTAAATTTGGGACCCCCTAGGTAAACACTGACAGTTGTATTTACCTAGTCAGGCCCTGAGAATCAAAGCACTATCTTTTTTTGGTGGTGGGGGACAGAAATGCCGTTTCAGTGATCAGACCCCCATAGTGTCAAAAATTGTGACATAACAGATGTGGCACTTTCACAAATCATGAAAGTGCTGTGCCCATTCTGTCGAAGATTTTTGCAAAAGTGTTGCAATTTGCGACAAAATACCACCCAAAAACAGCAATTCTTTCCACTCCACTGTATCAAAATGGTTGGGGCTTTTGGGGCTGAAATTTGCAGGATGGCAAGCCCTGATCCCACAGATGTGCCTTTTGGTGGCTTGGTCCCAAAACAATCAACAGGCCCATAGTTACAGTGCTCCAAAGCTGAACAATTTCCCTTAGGCTAACATTGCGACGCCTGCGGTGACTTTCGATGCCCGTATCTTGAAAACGATTTTGGGATATGGATTTTTCATTCTCTGCAGCTTAGTCCACCTTTTGGTGGACTAAGCTTGTGTAGACGTTTTGAAGTCATGATTACAACTGCAGTGGAATTTTTTTCATAGTTGCTACTGAGATATTGCCAAATTAGTGTTACAAGGGTTCCTTTTCAGTACTATAGGGCTGCTGTATGGCTCTGTACTTATGTGTAAATGGGAGCACAGGGCCCAGAGGGCCCTCGCTCCCACATACACATACTATTATGCATACTATATGCATACTATTACACAAAAACTGGGCATCATGAAGGGAGCACAGGGCATGGAGGACCTGCGCTCCCACAACCACATACCAGTTACCATTTACATTACACTTTCTCAAAAAGAAGGGAAATTTGTTGCAAAAAAATTCATTAATGCATCAGTTTGGATTGATGGCACAGTGACAAAAGTATGCAAATGTGATGTCAGGGTTAACCCCAGCACCACCCCCACCCGGGATGTCGGGGTGTGTCCTGGGATCATCAGACCTAATTCTCCTCTATTCTCCTATACTGTAGCATGTCACCTTGCTTACACATGGAATGGGGTGAGAGTTGGGCCTGATGACCCCATGGCACACCACGATGTCTGTTGGTGTGTGGTGTGTGGGAGGAGGTGGTGGGGGGGGGTAACCCTAACATCACATTTCCATAGTTTTGTCACTGTGCTACCAAACCTAACTGATGTATTAATGAAGTTCTTTGCAATGAATCTATATAATTTATTTCTTATCATTTTTGATTTTATATATATGTAATTTATTTAATTAGTTATTTTGCTGTATTTGTATTTTATTAAAAAAAATGCCTCAGTGAAAAAAATCCCAAAATTCAGCACTAAAGAGATTGTGGTGTTCCTGAACCTTTTGTCAAGGTACCATAACAAACTCCTTGGGATCAGTGCCTCCCATTTCACAACAGGGAGGAAATCTGAGCTAAGACGCAGAAAAAAATTAAAAGCGCCACAGGGTGGAGCACAGCATCCCCAGCTAAAAAAGTGCATTGTCAGTTTGTGCTGCAGTGACCCTGACAGTTACAGATGTGTCATCAAGGTCCAGGAGATCCTGTCCTGGTCCAGGATGGTGGCAAAGAGGAAGAAGGGAGAAGCTGCTGCCACTGAACCAGTTGGTAAGTATTACATTTTAACATTATTTTTTATCTACTGTATTTACAGTATTTCAGTATCAGGTTCAACTTTTATTGTAAAAGTCCTTTAAATTTGTGAGGTCACTAGCTCTAATTGCTCTCCACAGTGCCATGGGCCTTTTCAAATGGTACTAAAAAGCATAACAAAATAGGGCATGATGTTGGAAAATGGCACTCACAGCCCCTCAGCTTAACACTGCAATTCATCATGTCCTTGTAGTGTAGCACCCTCCTTAACTATCCTGTAAAACTGTGTAACAGTTTGTGTCTTGCAAAGGATTTTTTTTTTCATTATTGGGTGAGGTGATAACTAATCAACCAGTATAAATATGAGCATAGCACTTCAATTCCACCTCTACTCAGTCGCTCCACAGATAGATGCCATCTGAATGAAAGGAGGCAGCGGCACACTTACAATATAGGACAGTCTGGTGTGCATGGCCTGGTGGGGGTTGGGGGGTAGCTGTCTTTAGCACACTGTGGGGTCTGTGACTCTGCAGAAGTCAGTGTGTGGGTGCTGGGGCTCCTACTGTCCATCAGAGAACAGTGAGGCTCTTTGCATTACTGTGTTAAAGTGACTCTGGTGCACAGTAACAAAAAAAGAAATGTAAATTCATAATTCTATCCACCCAAAATTTCCAGACTATCATTTAGTTTTGAGTGACTCAAAAAAATAAAACACTGAAAATATGCTGTGATTTAAATGTGATCATAAATAATTCTTAAATATACAGGACTCAATTTTCAAAGCCCTGAGTTTGATATAAAGAGCCTGCAACCAACAGAATTGATGCAAGTAGCTCCTTGCATCAAAAGTTGTGGTAATCCCAATTTTTAAATACAGATTGCATCAAAATCAGGTGTTCTTGTGCCAGAGTAGCCCTGCGCCACAGATGGGGGTGGGCCATGGTGGACGGGGCCATGCATCTGACCCTGGCTGCACAGCCCCTAATGTGGGATCCCACAAGATCTTCTAAGTCCACAGCACCTGCCCAAAGCTAGATCAGTCCTGAGCTGGTTCAATTCCCCATGCAAAACCACAACACACATTTCCAAATGGCAAGGGATTATGTCTGTGAAACCAGCTGTGCATGTTTACACTGCAGCTACAGCCATCTGAACACATAGGAAGTGGTTGTCAGGGCAGCATACTGTATCATAGGACTGGAGCAGATGTACTGCTGCCCTGGGAAAGGTGGAATATGTGTGCTGGTGCCATGTTCACCCCATGCCAATCGTCCCAGTAGTTCCCACATGCCACCAACTTAGGAGCATACCATCCCGCACATAATAGTGTAAGACTGCTATTGCCACATGGTACACATGGACACATGGTTAGCAGTCATGCCTAGGAACAGCACACAATAGCATATGTGAATGCCCTTTGGCCAGTTGGCCTGCATATCACCATTCCTGTGTGTATTTAGTGTGCCACAGAGAGTAGGGGTGGGTGTGTGACAGGGCATTAGAGGTGCTGCACTGATGGCTTCCATGCCATGGCTGGACACTGGTATCATTGGTGAAAATTGGGGATCACTCCATAGCAGTCTGACATGCCGTAAGTGCTCTTGGCATATGTCATAACACACCTGTGTACCACCAGGCACTGTTTCAGGGCCACCACCTCTTCAGTATGCTCCTCACACTGTGGGCAAGTCCTGTGGTATGCCATGTCATGATGGGCAGGGATGCCAGCAGTCTTCATCAAACCCCAACCTTGCACAGCTGGGTAGGTGCACAGTCCCACTTATGGCAGTCATGGGGACTTTGGCTGGCACAGGGTCCCTGGTGCATCCTCCTTCACCACAAGCAGCAATTCAGTACACCTTGCACAAATCTAGAGGGCTGTTTGAAAATCGAGTCCACTATATTTAGTAAAGTACTTTTTATGCTTCTATTTCTAAAAAAGTTGACATTTTCACTGTCACATAATTTTTGCTATTTTCACTGAACCACTAAATTGTGCTAATATAAATGTGCACTAATTATCACTATTAGCACTTTTTACATTATAGTGAATGTGGTCCTAATGTCACGGTGCCAAAATAAATTTGCGCAATTTTTGTTGCATTTGGGTTTGCACTAAAATTACTTTGCATGAAAATAGTTTTACAATAGTTTGTATAACAGAGCATCATCCTATTCCTGAAGAGGTGGTTGCAGAGATAAAGGGGTCAGGGACAAGTCCATTTAGAAACATAGAAACATAGAATTTGTCAGCAGATAAGGACCACTTAGCCCTCCCAGTCAGTGCATTTTCCCTACCTACAGTATATTATTACCACAGACCATACTTGACCTACAGCTCTTTCTCACTTCCCTCTTCCTTTCCACTATGATTCCCTTGTGCTTATCCCATGCATTCTTGAAACCCGCAACTGTTGTCATCCTCACCACCTCCACTGGAAGTCTGTTCCAGGTATTCGTCACTCTTTCTGTGAAGAAGTACTCCTTCACATCTCTCCTGAATCCACCCCCTCCAGCTTCATAGCATGTCTCCTTGTTCTTGAGCACCTTTTTATCTGGAAAACACTCCTCTCCTGTAACTTATTTACCCCAGTGAAGTATTCAAATGTCTCTATCATATCCTCCCTCCTTCTCTGTTCCATGGTGTACATATTGAGGTCCATTAGTCTCCCCTCATAGGGCTTTTGATGCAGACCCTGTACCATTTTAGTTGCTCTCCACTGGACTGCCTTCACTCTGTCTATGTCTTGTAAGAGATGTGGTCTCCAGAACTGAACACAGTATTCTAGGTGGGGTCTTACCAGCAATCTATACAGAGGCAATATTACCTCCCTCTTTCTGCTAGTGATAAAGGGAGGTGGTGCTGCCTCTGTATAGATCACTGGTAAGATGCTGCTAAGATGGTGAGAAGTTCCCAAAGGTGGTAAGTTTCCTTTCCTCTTACGCAATTCACTGAACATCTCATGTCATACTGATGTTGCAGATGTGCCTCTGTATCTTACTGAACCAATGATGCAGGTTATGGAGCGAGCCTTGGTCACTGAAGGGCCAGCTGGGAAGGATGATGCAGTGTCTCAGAAGATGCTTGTCTCTTCAGGGGTGTGAGTGTGCCTGGCCTCCTCTTAAGTTATCTCACCTGCGTGAACTCAGTTGGTGGTGCATGTGAAGACAGCATATCAAGTGTGTGTGGGGTGGGGGGCCCTCACAGAATGATAATCTAACTCCTAGGAGTGCTTTTTTGGTATTATAAAAAGTTATTTCAAGAGAATAGTGTTAGAAATGTACCATTACAATGTTTTCCTCATTGAGAGAGTGAGAATTAAGACAGTCCATTCATCAACTGTATAATAATTTTTGTTCAGAATCATCATTCCAATCATTCAGCAATGATAGAGAATGGAATGTGCACAGGAAGAATGTATGTGCCATGCTACTCAGCCTGTACATGATCATGTAACAGAGATTAAAGTTTCATTATGTTTTCCTCTATGAAGAATGTTAAAACAGGGAAAACATACTTGGCAGTGCTTGACAATTTTATTCCATGCCCCATTCATATGGGAAGGGACACTATTTTAGGCTAATGGACCATCCTGCTTATCGCTTACCTTCATGGTGTTTGCCTTGGCTCCACATTGGTATATGCTGATGCATATGCACAGTGAAGCATGGGACTGCACACTCTAGTAAAGTCAAAATGGTGACAGTTATCGATGAAGATTTTCTTGCGTTAATTAGCAATTGTTAATTAACACAAGTAAATCAGCATCTAAAACTAGCAACTTTAGTAATATAATTGACCATGCAATCCTGTACATCACTTTGTATACATCACAACATATGCCAGCACGGGGCCTGGGCAGGCACCAAGAAGGGAAGGGATCACTGGATGGCTGAGTGGGGCAAAAATAGAATCCATTCCCACACAAGTAGTGTGCAGACAAAAGAGTCAAGCACTACTAGACATGTTTTTGACTCTGTAAGCTTCCCCACTGATGATGCATTTACTATCAATCTAAAAACTTTTAAATCCATTTACTGTCCGGCTGTTGGAATGGTTACAGCCAATCAGAATGTTGCCATGCTGACTAAATTTTTTAATAATGAAGACAGAAATTTATCTATAATCTGGTTACAAAAGTAAAACCTTGCATTATGAGAGAGATTTCTAATAAAATAGTCAATCCAACAACTATTTAATAATTCTTGTTCAGAATCAGAATGCATCATTCCAGTCGTTTAGTAAGCAATAATACCTGACAGGGTGGGTGGTATTGGGTTATCCTGGACTGCCCAGGGCTGTAATGAGATCAGATGCCACAGACAGAGGACCTTATAGCCTCCTGGAAGATCCAGTATAGCCCAATACCGGCCAACCTGGAGGGTATTACTTTGTGTTGAAAATGGGCACTGCATGGCATTTTTATGCACTACTTAAAAAATTAAAAATACAAAATGACAAAAAATCTATTTAAAATTGTTTCATTGGTGAGGTAGCCCCTCTACTGGTATACTTGCCAGTAGAGGGCAATGCAGTGCTGTGTGTTTTCCTTTAACACTCTCCCTTATCATTTGTTTCCCCTTTTCAGTTCAGTGGTTCTAGATATTGCTGGGAAGGTTGACATTTGACAAGATTGCAAATAGTCTTTAATTTATTTATTTAAATTTTGGTAACCGGGTAGTCCCACTGTTACCATAACAGTCCCTGTTGCAGGGGCAACTTGAGATTAATCACATCATCAGAAAAGCATCACAGAAACAATAAAACATAATGAAACAGTGCAAAAAATACAATCAAGGACACATCTAATGGTGGAACAGGTAGGTTAATTACACTTGGTGCCATCAAGAGCATAGTACATAATTCACAATATAATCATAATTCTGTAACGGTCCCATTATGGGAGTAGTAGTCTTCTAAGATACCGACAAAGCCATAAAAATCAGTCCACCCTAACTATTTTAATCTCAGCAGTAACATGAGCACAGGCTCAACAGACACACTTCATTGACAATTAGAGTCTTCTTGTTTGTAAGACGTGTGAATTGGCTGTAATGCTTTAATGTGTAAACTGCTAGTCTATGTTTTGATTCCGCATTCAACCTCTATAGCTGCCATGCTGTTTAGCTGTTTCCACTTTGACTGAGGATGAGGGTTTTATCTCTCAAAAGCTAGTCATAGGAATAATTTTGTTAGTCCAATAAAAGGTATCACCTGCAATATATTTGTTGTTTTTTTTCTCTACAGAAAGTTTTGCAAATATTTACGTAGTAACGTTTGAACCCCTGTAACCTAAAAATCTCTTATCTAATTCTCTCCATATTTAGAACAATCTATAAGCATCACAAAAAGGTTATCTGTACTAATTTACAAATGTCTAGCTCTAAAGGTGCCTGAGTTATATGTAGATAAAATGTTTTCATGAAATTTCCTGAAAAAAAAAAATAAAATGACAGATTCTGAGCACATATAATTTTGAAATGATGCATCATATTGTCATGAAATCTGGCTCATTATTAGAACACCTATCATCAAGAAATCATGCCAAATTTAAGATCCCTGACCCAACAGACAGTTAAGGTATCTGCAGATAGAAAATGTTTATGAAATTTCGCACAAACAATAAAATTACAATATTCAAGCACCTATAATTTTGAAACGATCTCACCAAATTACACAATAATTGGCACATTTCTGGCCATTGTCCCACAGAGTATATATTCCACATTTCAGAGCTCTAGCTTGAATGGTTTTTGAGTGATAACTAAATTACTAAATTTTAAAAATCCCACAAAATTTGACGAAATCCGTGCAATTTCGTGAAATTTCATCAACATTCCATGGATTCAGAATTTTCACATTCTACACAGCTTTAGTCTGGAGTCCTTGGGATGTCCTGACCCTAGGGACATGTAGAAGTTGGAGATCAGAGCACTCTTAGCCTCTGCAGCACAGAGCTTCTAACCAAGTGTAGTAGCAGGGCTCCATAAAACAATGTGGGCAAGAGGATACCATCATCTACCTTTGATCTGGATTCCTGGATGAGGAATGGACTCAGGCAGTATAGAAGACCTAACTTCTGGTTTAAGGTCTTGGACAGCTGATCAATATGATCCTTACATGTACAATCCTGGTTTATGTACACACCTAGGTACTTGGTACAATCAACCACCTCAATTTTTGAGCTATTAGAGAGAAGAGGAGCTAATAGATGTGACCTAACTGGTCCTAAGAGTTTAGGCCTGAACAACAGTGCCTTGGTCTTTTTACCATTTAGAACTAACCTGTTGGCCCAGAACTACTTCTCAAGCGTACTGAGGTCGTGACTGAGTAGATGGTTAAGTTGGGAGGCATCATGTGAGGATCTATGCAGTATGGCATCATCAGCATATAGAGTCACCTTCGCTCCTCTGCAGTAATTGTGCATGTTATTAATGAATAGGGAAAAGAGAAGAGCTCCCAAAATTGATCACTGGGAGACTCTATCTAATAAGGGGCATTTGTCAGAAGTAGTACCCGCCATCTGATGATTTGTGATCTGCCATGTAGGTAGTCTGTGAACCACTGAACTGTGAGATCATCAAGACCAATGGACCTCAGATTCATAATAAGCAACTGATGGTCCACCAAATCAAAGACCTTAGTGAGGTCTATAAAGAATGCACCAGTATGTAGGCCATTATCTAAGGTTGATAGACTATCTGTTGTGAGGCTAACCAGTGCAGAGCTGGTTCCATGATTTCTCCTAAAATCATGTTGCTGTCCTGTGAGTAGATTGTGCTGCTCAATATAATTTTGGACTTGCTGATAAACAATTCTCTCTAATACTTTGCTCAGAGAACAGAGGATAGATATAGGTCTGTAATTCTCAACCAGTTTTCATGACCCTCCTTTTGGAATGGGGTGACCAGGGCAACTTTCCACATTGTGGGGACTTTGCCTTCTAGCAATGACCTATTGAATAACTAGGTGATCGGGGTTGTGATGACATGGGCTGCAATGCTAATTAATTTGGGCTCAAGCTTGTCATACCCAGCTGAGTCCATGGACTTAACTTTCCTTAACAACTTTAATACCTTGGATTTGCCAACAAGTTTGACATGAAAATTAGGAGAAGGGGTCTTATAAGCAGTCCTGGGGATCTGCAGAAATTGGTATTAAATTTATCCAGGTCAGTGAGGAATGCATTAAATGCATTGGTGGAGTCCAGTGGGTTCAGGTGGAGGACTCCGTTGGCAACAATATCACATTCATTCTGTGTGGCATGCCCCTTGAGAAGAGTATTAATTTAGGACCAAAATGTTTTGGGGTCCGAGAGATTCTTGATCTGCAATTTCTGAAGATACTGTCTTTTGGCAACATTTTAATCCTTTTTACACTTATTTCTAAGCTCTCTACATTTCATCCAGTCCCTGGTCATATTCATGGACTTAAACCTGCCCCATGCCCTATCTCTTTCTCTCATAAGCTTTTTTAGTTCTCTGGAGAACCACCTTGAATGCTGTCCTTTAACTCTGATTTGCTTCAAGGGGGCATGCTTCTTAGCATCCAAAAGGAAGTTTTTGATAAAGAAATCTAGGGCTGCATTTAAACTAGGTGCTTGCTTGACTTGGGCCTAATCCACTGCTATTCAAGTGCCAAGGAAGGACTGTGTATTGAATGTGGAATAGTCCTGAGCAAAAAAGGTTCTAGGTGGAGGGGAGGTTATTTTTCCAGATCCCAAAAATAGAGGCATGGTCACTTAGGGAGTCCACAAATGTGCCAGCCAGTTTGAAATTGCTGGGATTTGAAGTGAGGATCCAATCCAGTATGGTGTGGGTTCCTGACTTTAAGTTCAGTCTTGACTGTTCCCAGATTAGCTGGGTCAGGTTGACCTCTTGGAGGCTGGATTTTATGTTACTCGATAAGCAGGAACTAAGAAGCAGCTTCCCAAAATATTTCAGTGGATGTTATAACATCTTATCACTGAGAAAATTCACTCCTGAATATACTTAGGCTCAGCAACCACCATGCCAACCCTCCTCAGCCCTCACTGTCTCCCAGCTGCTAAAAACCACTTGATCCCTATGTCACAGAACAGTACCTTGAAACATTTGGGTCCCCCTATGTGTTAAAACCAGGTAATCTCAAAAGCTAAAGCAGCACCATGTCACTTACAGTTTATGAACTCTAGAGACAGAGCTTGTTATGCCTTAAGGGGCTTGGCAGGCAGGAAAGGGCAAGCTGCTCCTGTGGCAATAGTGAAGTGGGGGAGGGGGTTGTGGGCAGTGGAAGAGATGAGGACAGTGGGCGTCAGCAGCAGCAGTGGGTGCAGCATATTGGAAGCCATACTGCAGCTTTACAAACACCTGATGGGGTTAAATTTTACTGTAAAAGCCAGCAAGATACACACAAGATTGAGAACTCCCTGAGGGGCATAACAGATGAGCCTCAGTGCTACTACTGTCAAGCCCCAAGAGGGCTGTATTTGAGACTGGGGGGATGCACTGCCTATTTTCACTCACTCAAACCCACGTTGGTAGTTCAAATGTTTGTTGGCAGGAGTTGGGGTGTCTCTACCAGACCATGGAATGTGGGGAGGAAGGCTGAGAGGGTGGGTAGCCATAAGAGGGTGTGATGTCTTGAGGTATTTTGTTAGAAATAGATTTCAGCTTGTTAGCAAGTTCAGGGAAGAGAGAAGCAGGACTTTCCTACAAATGGCTGCCAGAGATAGAGTCATGCTACCAGGTAGTAGCAGTTGTGAGAGCAAACAGGGGATCAGAGGTTGGGTGTCATGCCAGTGCCAGAGTCAGGACCAACTTATTTAAAAAAAAAGAAAAGAATTATTTTTAACAGTTTTTTAAAAAAGTTATGTAAATCTTTAAATTACTATTAGTGTGGACTGGTTTGAGTACTAAGTGTGAGGGGGTACCTATGACTCTGTCTAGCTAAGTGTACAGTAAACAAACTGGTGGCAATGGAATTTTGAAAATTTAACTGCCAAAGTTTGTCCTTTTGGCATGGCAGGTTGGCAATTTTTTATTTCCTTGTGTTAATGTACCTCCCTGGCAAGGGTACCAGCCAATCAGACACCAGGAAATAGAAAGACAATTTTCTACACAATGATAGAGAATGGAATGGCCACAGGAAAAATTAATGTGCCATTTTATGCCATGCCAGAGTGAGAGAGAGAGAAAGAAAGAGAGATACAACATGCGCTATTTTAATAGCCTTGGATGCAACTCTCCCATCCATATTTCAGACACATGCTACATCCAGGCAAATAGTCGGGGTGCTTGCGGTGTATCCACAAACATCCCAATTCATTTTCACCAATTTCTGCAGTTTACAATAAGTTCTGCCTGAACTGTGGGTATCATGTCCATTTTTCTGATGCAACTGTGGAATGCCATCCAGGGAGTTTTATCACCTTTTCTTGGTCTAATTCCCAGGATGGATTTCAGCAGCTATGCCTGGAAAATGGATGCAGCACTTTGAAAATCCTGTCAATATGTTTGTTTCTTGTTTGGTTTCTTTTAAAATACAAAACAATGCATGGATACTGGTAAACTGATAACAAAATGTGATTACATAACAAAGTATAACTTCCATCACGAGAATTGATATCACACACGTACATGTACAGTACATATTCCACTTAAGAGCATATTGCCAAGAGACCAGGACAGTATATGCTAGAATTATAAACCAGCCAGGGTGCATGTGGCCCCTGCCAGCTGTTTATGGTGGAGCACTTCTATTTGTGCTTCTGATAACAGGACTGCTGTCAGGCATAATTCTATACGTATTCTATTTCAGTGTCAGTGGCTCAGTAGGTTGCATACTTACCTCTGAGGCTGGGAGATCAGAAGGCTGTGGGTTCTAGTGCCACACCTGGCACTTGGGTTAAATTCCAATACTGACACTGTAGTGCAGCATTGGGGGGGTGCTGCACTCCTGAGGTGCCGTCTGTCAGATGAGATGTTAAACCGAGATCCCATCTGCCTGACCTGGTGGTTGTTCAGGTGGATGTTAAAGATCCCATGGCACTTCTCGGAAAGAGTAGAGGTATTGTTTATTCAGTACTTCAAAAAACATAACAAAATAGAAAGTCGATATACAAAATCATTAAATAAAACAAATATAAAAGAAATAATACATCATATTCACTTGTCAAACATAATAGTTCAGCACCAAAGAATCAGCAGGAATAAGAATCATATAAAAGTGAAATCTATAATAATTTAACAATAAGGAAAGAGAAAAACTTCAAAGGTGAAACAATATGTGAAGAAAAACATAGAAAAATTGAGTTATAGTTAAACAAGAGTGCCAAAGAACTGGAGAAAAATAGTTGCAAAATTCAAAACCATAATTAATCTGAATTGCATTTTCGAAACATAAATATAACTGGCAGTGAAGTAGAAGGAGTACTGAAAAAAACAACTTCCTTATTCTCATCCTGTATCCAGCCAATGTAACAACTTCCAGCATCTGTTATACAGTGACGTTGGTAAAACAGCCTTGTCTTTTTTCTTAAAATCCATAACAGCTACTTTAATAATCTGATATAATTGTTCTGGAGAAATAAAATATTGTTGCAAATACCATCTACACCTGACTTGCCATATATAATGCTTAATGTGACCTAAAAATCCCATGTATAGTATGTACATCATACTTTTGCCAATGAGATGGCAATATTCCTAGCAGTAGTATCTCATAAGTAATACCCACCAACCGCGAGTTATATCATTGTGTGTCCCATAAATTCCAGAACCATTGGATATAGAGACAGACAAAGAATAAGTGATCCATAGATTCAATTTCATGTAAACAAGTATGAGATCTAGGACAAACTCATTCTTCAACTCCTCTATGCGACAGATTCCCCTTAACATTAAGTTTGCCATGGACTCCAAACTAAGTAACATCCCACATTGCAGAGGGCATATGTTTTGATGAAGATTAATTCCAAAGAAGGTCTATTTACATAATGCAGATATTGAAAAATTAAACCTCATCTGGAGGGATTGGTAAAATTCTTTCCGTGTGTAGTTAGTAATCATAATTTTTGTAATTTTCCATAATTTGAAATTACCAAAACATTCAAAAAAATAATAAGGGAGTCCTTGGATGTGTTTTTGTTTAGCAATCGGGACATCTGAACACCAATCAACCAGCCAGTGAGAGACGACATCAAGCACCCAAGGAGACCAAAGACATGGAAGATTAGCAAGTAATGGTTTAAGATTAACAAAAACAAAAATTGAAAAAAAGAAAGTGGAGTAACCATCTGCAAACCTCCTTGATCTCTTTGAAGATATAAAATATCCCTTTTTACAGGATTTAAGCAATTGCTCCAAATAGATAAAAAAAAAGGCTTAATACTGTAGTTTACAGACATCTAGGAAGGGGATAAATTGATGCCAAATGTAAAAAATACTCCATCAAAAATGTTTTTATCATATAAATCTTTTTCAATTTTGACATTTTCCACTTATTCCAATGTGCAACCCAGTTTTTTGCTTCCTTTATTAATGTGTTTCAATTAAATTCAGCTATATCAGGTGTTCCAAAATATACTCCTAAAATGAGCACTGCCTCATGTATTATTGGAATACCCATAATAACAGTATGATGACAAGCCCCTGCACCAAGAAAAATGCACTTATTTTTATTCCAGTTAATCTGTGCACCAGTACATTCCATGAAAGATATCATCACCACATCTGTAGCTTTGCTGGACTGAACATCTGCTAGAAAAATACAGATATCGTCAGCATATGCAGTTATCTTTAATTTTGTCATTGCACTATAAAAATAAAGACCTCTAATACATATTGTATTGTTAATTTTCCACAACAAGGGTTCCAAAGTTAAAATATATAAAAGAGGACTAAGTAGACATCCTTGTTTCACTCCCAGAGTATGGGTATGGAATTTCCCCACCCAGCCATTCACAAAAGGGGCGACCTCTATAGTAGCATAATATTGCCAGAACCAAACAACAAACATGGACAGAAAGCCAAACTTCAATAAACACTTCCAAATTTACTGGCGTGACACGCTGTCAAATGCTTTTAACTGATCCAGACTAAGTAAGAACCCCCATAAGTTCTCCAGATCGACTTTTCTCCATCACTTTCCTAAATAAAATCAATGCATCCATCATTTTTTGCCCAGGCACAGAGAAAAACTGAAATGGGCCACAATAGAATTTAAAACTGCAGCTAATCTATTGATTAATAATTTAGACAAAATTTTGCTATCTGAATTGAGTATAGTTATAGGCCTCCAATTTCTTGGATCTTCTTTAGGCCCTGATTTATGTAAAAAAATAACCAATTCTCGATTAAAGTGGGTGGTAACTAAACCAGTGTCTAAAATACTATTAAATAAATCTAATAATTCCTGATGTAGTGATTTATATATAATAGGGTATAATTCATTTGCAATGCCAACATAACCTGGGGATTTATGCTTTGGGAGTGCAGAATTCACAGTATCGAGTTCTAGCTTCGTTATTGGGCTACAAAGAGATTTTATAAAAAAGTCAGGAGATGTGGAAGCTCACAAGATCCTAACCACTCATCTAATTTATCAACAGAAATATTTGAATCTGCCCTTAAAAGCTGTTGCAAATATTGATCCAGTTCAAATAACATTTATTTTTGAGTGTCTACAAATTCTCCACACGTAGTTTCTAATCTTTTCATTTCTTTCTTTTTTCTACTGTATGTGATGCACAAAATTCAAAAGGGTTACAAGAACCTTGTGTACCTGAAATGCCAAATTTTTGTTCCACTTCAAGAGACTTACGTCTGTCATACTGAGTTTTGACCAAATCCTCTTTCAAAGCACCAATAATCTCTTGAGGGACAAATTCACCCTTATTAAGTCTGGAATACACCTGACGTAAATGTTGTTTTAGGGGCGTTATAAGCCGTTTGTTTGTCTTGGCCCAAAATTCTCCCAATAGTTTGAAAATAATTAGTAACATCCAATTTTGTATCCGTCCACCATACGTTTGGTGAATCATACAAAAAGTAAACTGAACCTCGTGCCTCCAGCAAGGAAGCAAATCCTTCTTTCACTTCAGGTATATCCGTCAGGGAAAAATTAAGTTTCCAATATCCTGGCCCCTTAGAGAGAGCAGGGAAATTTGATAAAAGTAATTTGTAGCACAATATGGTCAGAAGTGGCCATAGGTACCAGTTTATGATTACAACAGTGAAAATAAGGGGGAAATAAACCAATAATCATTTCTAGATTTATGAATGCCAGAAAAATATGTATAGGCCAGTTGAATCCTGGACATCTCCAATGCATCCTGTAACCCAGTAAGGTGCAATAAATCATTCAAATAATGACAGTCACAGTATAATTTCATTCCCCAAGCTCCTCTATGCTTTAGGGACCTCTTAATATTAAAATCACCCCCAAACAAAACATTTTTCCTTGTGAATAAAAAGGGCTGTATCTTGGCTAGTAAGGCAATATGCTCAGTCTTAACTTGTGGCTCATAAATATTAATTAATCTGAAATCAGAACTTTGAAAGGTAACGTCCAGCAAAAGTGCCTTTCCTGGTTCAATATCTACAATATTGGTCACCACAATATCAGGTTTAAAAAGACAAATGCCTATTCCAGAGCAACAACCAATAACAATCCCCTCTTATCCAAGCCTGTGAAGCAATTTCAAAATCATCTGAAGAGTATAATCTAGTGTCTTGAAAAAAAATTATATCCAGGTCATAATTAGTAAAAAATCAAACGTAGCAAATCTTTTTTTCTCAGATATGATACTATTAGCATTAAAAGTTACTATATGTAATTCATACCCAATGAAAATCAGAAAGAAAGCCAGAGAAAATCAACTTATTTTTTTCTAGCACTTTTTCTGGTACCCAATCTGCTACCCACAAATTTCATTTTAACCTTTGCAGTGCAGAGAGGTTTAAGGCCTTGATCTAAATCTGAAGTAGGATCCTTTTGTGAAGAAGTCCTGGAAGCTGTATTAGAATCCAGATCCTCCATAGCTTCTTCTACTGGGAGAGAATCAAATTTATTGGAGGTTGGAAGAATATTCAAAGGGTTTTCTGAGAGACCAATGTCTCCATTAGGCTTGGCAGAGATCTGTAAGCCACTGCGGGGACAGCCTGGTGAAGGAGATGGGGTGGGACCATAGCTCCCACAGCAGATCATACAATGTCAGGGGAAACAGGCACCACTGGGGGTACAGAGCCTGGAGCTACAGTGGCTAGCAATCCTGCAGTCTCACCAGAATGAGCAGAGCCCTGAATCTCTGGAACTATAGGTGGATTAACTGAACCCTCAGAAGGAGCTACAGGTCAGGGCTGCTTAGATGGTCTCGGGTCTATGGGACCTCTGCCTGATCTAGCTGTATTAATGTAAAAATCCTGCATAGCAAAATCAGCATCCTCCATGTTGTGTGAAGCCAATGGACATTCAGCAAGATTGTGGCCTGGTTCCTCACAAAAATTGCAATTGGGGTATTTACACAATCTAACCCTGCATGTCCCAATTCCCCACAATGAAAAAATAGAATTTTATCACATGTAGTACTAATATGTTGTAAAGACCCACATTTGTGACATCTCCTAGGTTGACCGGAGTAAAATACAAAACCTTTGTCTTGACCTAATAAAAAAAACAATTAGGAAGGTGTTGAAAGTCATTGTCTACGTGAAACAATTTCTCCTTTATTCACCACCCCCATCCAAAATCCCTCAGAATCCAGAATAGGGTCTGGGGCCCCTTGTATATCACATTTCTTTTCTAGCCATTGCAAAATATCTGTAATATTCAACCCTTCATTATGAAATAATGCAGTAATAATTTGAAAAGATTGTTTTGTCAGGGGAATTATTTGAAAGTGGACCCATAAAGGGCTGGTCTTTAAAACAGAATATTTTGTTCAAAAACATTCAAGTATAGTAGCTGTTCTAAAACTAACATAAAAATATGCTTTCCTGGGGCTTGAATGAGGGCATATACCTCAGTAGGGGTAAATCCCAGAGATTGTTTTAAGAGGATACAGACCACAAAGAATCAGTCAGGCAGTTCCTCCATGCCCCCTAGATAATGCAATTGTATTGCATTTCATCTCTTAGCCATTTTGACTGGCTTATGAAAAAGTTCTGCATAAGTTTTTTTCTGAGCCTCCCCCCAATAGTAGAAGCCACATTTGAGTGTTCTAAAGCATCCCCGTCTTCCCCTACCAAAGTCAGAAGTTCTGGCCCCATATCAGGAAAAGAAGTAAGGGGGGAATAAGAAGGGGTACCTGAGTTGAGAGATTTTGCCTGAGAGACACACTGTGCTGTATTCACCACAAGCGGTCTTTGATTCATTGATTCAGAATCAGCAGTCCTCTGAAAAAGATCTTCAGTCTGTGTGCTCGCTGCTACAGTAACTTCCTCTGTTACTGCCCAGGTACCATCATCCTGATGCTTCCAGCCAGCCTGTATCAAAGCCTTTTCAGCCATCCAACCAACCAACATCTCCAAGCTGCTGTTCTAGCTGTACCAACTGTTGTTGCTCCAAAGTTAAATCTGGTTCCTCCAGAGCAATCTCTGTGGAATCTTGAACATTAGCTATAAAGACTTTTGGGGCCGACATCTCAAGCGAGTGCACAGACCCTTGCAACCTTTTCCTTTTTTCTCCTCCAATAACAGTTCCATAACCTGTGCATAATCCTGTTGAGTCAGGTTAATTTTTTCACCTAACTACTGTTGCAAAAGCAGAGCCAATGCAGCCTCATCTGTAGCTGAATCCATAGCTGCACGAGTTGCCAAAAAACTGGGCAGCTGCTCCCCACTATCAGCGTTCAACACGCCCACCGGGAAGACCTTGTCGCATCCACCTGAGTCTGTTCTGAGCTCCAACATGACTGATCGCACACACCCATGAGACAGTGCCCCCTACCAAACAGTAGGGGAATTTCCCTGGTGTCATAGGTTCATAGGAAAATACGAAGTCGAGGGGCAAGCCCATTTTGACTTCGCCACCCTTAACTTGGGTGGTAATAATATTTAGTATCTCCCATATAACTATCCAGATTACTTTTAAACAGTTCAAGGTTTGCACTATCTACCCCTTCCTGTGGAAGGGAGTTCCACACAGGAACAATTCATTGTGTTACATAATTTTTTCTCTTATTTGTTTTTACAAGATATGTCCTAATTTTTATATTATGAGATCTGGTAATGTTTAGGGAGGGACTCCATTCTAAACATATAGTTTCAAATAAGGCCTTATCTATTGTGGCGCGATAAATTAAACATAGGTCATCTCTAGTTGAACGATATTCCAGGGAATAAAGATTTAAATTTCTAAGTCTATCTTCATAGGGAAGCATTTTTAAATTCTTTATATTTTTTGAAAATCTTCTTTGTACTTTCTCTTTTGTGATCTTATCTTTTATTGAAGTTGGTGTACAAAAGGAGGAGCAATAATCAAATTTAGATCTTATTAGACTGCTATACAATGGAATGAGCACTTCAGCTTCTCTACTTTTTAAATTTTTAAAAATACAATTTATTAACTGATGAAATTTTTTAACTGTAAGATTGTTATGATCAGTAAATTTTAAATCATTACTGATAACAATAACCAGATCTTTTTCCGACAAGACCTTAATTAGTGGTATATTATTTATCTCATAATTAGACATAGGGTTATTTTTACCAAAATGCATGAGTTTGCATTTTGATATGTTAAGAGTCAGTTTATTTTGACTAGCCCAAACAGATATATTTAGATTACACTGAAGATTTTGTACTGAAGTAATGTTTTTAACAATGTAGCCAAATTTTGCATCATCTGCATGTTTGTTAAGCCAAACACCATCTGAAGTTGTCATACTAGAAATTAGGATGTTAAACAAAACTGGGCCCAGCACAGAACCCTGTGGCACTCCACTAGTAACATTACTCCATGATGAATTATAGCCATGAATACTAACTTGCTGCTGCCTTCCAGTTAACCAAGATACAATCCACTTAATTATATTTTTATGAAACTGTAATTTTTCCAAACAATCAGTTAGAACTTTATGTGATATGGTGTCAAATGCCTTTTCATAATCCAAAAAAATCACATCCACAGGGAGGCCCATATCCAAGGCCATACTTCCTGGCTCAAAAAAATGTATTAAATTACTTTGACATGATCTATCCATTATAAATCCATATTGAGATATGTCACTGTAACCATTCTGCATGATATGCATATTAATTTTATGTAAGAGAAGTTTTTCCATTATTTTCTCTGTACTGGAGGTTAAACTAATCGGTCTATACTGTTTAATATTCTGTTTTGAACCATTTTTATGAATGGGAATTAGCCGTGCTAGTTTCCATTCATTTGGAACTATACCTTGTAATATTGATTTATTTAACAGAAATGTTAAAACATCAACTAATTCAAAAGCCATTGCTTTCAGAAATACAAACGGGATATTATCTATTCCTACTGAAGTGGAAGTTTTAAAGGACATCAAGGCAGAAAATATTTCTGCAGACGTAAATATAATATCTTGATTTACATTTAAACTGGGATACTGATCCAAGTATTCATTCTTTTTGAATACACCAGAAAACTGTTGATTAAATGCATCAGCCATACCCTTTGCGTTATTATAATTTTTCATCTTTGTTACTCCCTTACTTTCATTCTTTAAAAAGTTAATTACCCAATATAGCATGTAATGATCAGAATCCCCCAGAGGTTCTAAGACAATAGGCTTATCATAATACTCTGTTGTATTTGTAAGAATTAAATCAAGAATATTTTGTTTGCCTTGTTGGTTCAAATACTATTTGGTCAAAACCTAAAATAAAAGTAGTTTCCAAAAAAACATTTTTCATGTAGTGTAGTCCCAGTAAGAGTTTGCCAGTTAATCCCTGGATAATTGAAATCCCCCATAAGTACAATAGTATCAGGTAGATTTATATTCTGTAGATAATATAAAAAGCTTCATTATTATTATTATCCAAAGAAGGAGGTCGGTAACATATACCAAATGTTATAGGTTCTATATTTGGATTAATTTTGACCCACATAATTTTAATGCTAAATGGCTCAGAAATATCAAAATCTAGTTCAATACTATTAAGGCCTTCCTTTATATATAAGGCAACTCCCCCTCCTCGTAATAGTGCTCTATTTTTTTTATAAAGTATATAACCTGGGATTTCTTGCCCCCACTGGTCATTTGTAAACCATGTCTCAGTTACACCACATATATCAATGTTTTTAGATAACAACAAGATATGTAGTTCACTAATCTTATTTATAAGACTTCTGGCATTCAAAAGTAAGACCCATAAATTTTTGTTTAGATCGTTAGAATTTTTTTCATTTTGTTTAAACAATCTACACTTATCAAGGTTTAACAACTCAGGGACTGGTTGATCATCTAACCCACCCCCCTTTAATAGTTCAAAGAAGCATCAATTGTTGAATTAATGCTGTTTCCAAACATTTTGGATCCCTTTTTATTTAAATCAAGACCATCATAAGCATAATAGTCTTCTTTGTGACAAAACCGTTCCCAATTGGTGAGGCACTTCAAATTTTGCCTTAAACACCAACACCTTAACCAATTATTAATGTGTTTTATTTTTCTAACAGTATGATAATCAGCCCCAAAAACAGGTAATATTTCTGAAAAGATTATATTTGCACCTAATTCAACCAATGTATTTGTTAGTCCCACGTAGGCCTCCTTTATTTGTTGTGCACTTTGACACTTAATATTATTTATGCCAGAGTGCACAATTACCAAGGGATCATCACCACTATTTTGAAGTATATTCTTTACCATTTTCATAATATCCTGTATTTTTGCTCCTCTAAAACAAGAAAGTGTATGAGTAGATTTGTTTATGTCACATATTTGTCGATCCAAGTTTGAAATCATAGTATCGCCGAAGACAAAAATTTGCTTGGGACAATTAGGAGAGGGTTCCCTAAAATTAGACTCATGAATTGCTATAATTTCTTGGTTGAAACTTAATAGGTGATTTTTCACACTGTCTGATGATGTCTTAGTTTGGGTAACAGATACTGGAACAAGAGGAGATATACTGGAGGATACCACCACAGGTAAAGTATTATTATCCTTTATTAAAACAGTTTTCAGAGCTTGTGTATCAGAAATTAGCATCAAGAGGTCAAAACTGTTAGATAAAGGCAGACAAAATTCTCCTGCTTGTCTTCCTTTTCTAGAGATCTTGTTTGCCTGCACCGTAAACCACTCATCTTCAGTATCAACCAATTCTGTTTCTTGCTAAGTCATTTTCTTTTATATGTATCCCTCATTTCTAGTTGTTCCGTGCTATTCCCTAAATTATTCAAATTACCTGTGGTAACAGTAGGCATTTGTAACCTTTTCCTAGTCTCTAATTGACTAAATTCTAGTGCCTTTAAATGCTCATCAAATAACTTTATTTCTTCCTCAAGTTCTGAATTTTTATTACATTTAACACACCGAAAAATTCCAACAGGAGTGGAATCAAAGTTAAAACTAAACATTTGACAGTCACTATGTTGAAAGCCAGTATTCCCTTCCACAGTAGTAATAGTAGTAGACATGATTATATGATTGTTTATATGTCCCTGAATGAAAAGAAAAGATCAACAAAAGGAAGTAATCAAACTTACAGTATATTAAATAATATCAACTGCCAGAATGCCAAACATGCAAAACACATTCGGACGCACGTGTCTTTGTGTGCTTCTTCACACGCAGTGACACACACTAACCCGTGCTCACCCTGCTCGCCGCAGGGCTTGTTTTATAGCCCTGAAGTACCCGGAAGTGGTAGGAGAGGACAGCCGTGCCTTGTACCACCCAGAGTACAGAAAGCCCTTTTTTAAATTAAAACGTCACCCCCAAAGGTGAAATTAATAATAAAACAGTGGAATTTCACTTCCAAGCTCTTGAATTAGTAAAAATAAATGTTTTTCTTCGAGGTGTAGTTCTGGAGCTACCCAGTAAAAAACTACAGCTCCTCTACCTAGTGTGATGGTAACTGCTAGAGCTCCACAATCTCATGATAAGTTAAGTGAGAGCTTGAAAGATACAATTTTATCACAATTCTTTAAAATGGTAAATAAAGAGCAGATTTATATGTTTAGCTTGTAAGTCAGCAGTATAGCACAACACAAATCAGTTAAAACCACTAAACAGCTGTGAAATTCACCACAGGGCTTGTTTTATAGCCCTGAAGTACCCAGAAGTGGTAGGAGAGAACGTCCGTGCCTCGTACCACCTGGAGTACAGAAAGCCCTTTTTTAAACTAAAAAGTCACCCCCAAAGGTGAAATTAATAATAAAACAGTGGAATTTCACTTCCAAGCTCTTGAATTAGTAAAAATAAATGCTTTTCTTCGAGTTGTAGTTCTGGAACTACCCAGTAAAAAACTTCTGCTCCTCTACTTAGCGTGATGGTAACTGCTAGGGCTCCAAAATCTCACGATGAGTTAAGTGAGAGCTTCAAAGATACAATTTTATCACAATTCTTTAAAATGATATATAAAGAGCAGATTTATATGTTTAGCTTGTAAGTCAGCAGTATAGCACAACACAAAGCGGTTAAAACTGCTAAACAGTGTCCTGGCCAAATTTCCCCAATTCACTAAAAATACCACCAACAGCTAAAATCTGGTTCAGTTTCAGTTGGTTACCATCTGTATCCCTCCCACCCACCCCCACCCCATCCCCCAGTCACCCCTGAAAATGGACTTCTAGTCTAAGTGGGTCTACTGGGTCAACAAAATTGAATAAATAAATAATACATTGCCTAGGCACATGTGTGATATCAGCATACAGAGCCTGAGGGTTGAGCAGTGGACATCATGTAGAGGAGATCATTTCACTAGGTTAACTAGGTTAAAGACCAGGTCACAATACCCTCTCTAACCAACACTCATTTCCTAAATGTACCCAGCTTAGTGCAAGGCCAAACTCAAATGGTCTTTGCGTAGGAGTAGCTAAGTTAGCAGCTTCCAGCTGAGCACATCTTTGAGTGTGTTTCTTACTGAATATGGCAGCTGGTATGGGGTCTTCTTTGTTTATATATGTCAGAAAGGGATTTGGTCAGTGTGTCTATGTTTCTGATCCAGTTCTTGATGTAGGGGGGCCTACACCTTTGGAGGGCTGCATCTAGTGGGTAGAGAGCAGCAGTCATAGGAAGAGCCTATTGGCAGCCTGGTGGGCCACAAACTGTTGTAGCTACCAAGTATGGCAGCAAATATCACTCATATAAAGAACAAGGCAAGATAAGAGGTGATTTGTAAATGGGGTTCTCTTTCTTTTAGATTAACATAGCAGGTGTCAGTGTCAACACCTTTAGAAGAAGAAGCAGAGCAATCAGCCTTCATATAGTGCTTTTCATAAACATTGTATCCTGAAACACTTTACAAGCAATGCTTGACTAGTAGTGAAGCGACTGAATGTGCAGTGGCAGCCATTTCTTCATCAATACCCACACAGCCTTGGACAGTTACACAAACTGGTTTTATGAGAAGGGGAATGTTGGCCAGGACATTGGAGAAAATCCCCTACTCCTGCAAATAGTGCCTTGGGATCTTTTACTTCTACCTGGTCACCCACCAGGACAGCACCCGAGATGGGTAGAAGGAACCTCAGCTTAACATCTCATCCAAGCAATGGCAGACCCCAACAGTATAGCACCCACCAGTACTACACTTGGGTGCCAACATTTTAAGGTATGAACCCAATACTGGTGTGGGACTGGAACCCACAATCTTCTGGCCAAGAGGCAGATATACTACCAACTGAGCCATGCTGACACCTTTAGGGGTGTACTTTTAGGTAGGGGCCCAAGATCACCTTATGCAGTCCAAGCTTACCTACTGCTACATGAACCATGTGTTTGTATCTGATGGTTAGTGCAAGGAAAGTCTTCCACTCCTGGACAGACAGGGGTTCAATGTCCCACCTATGGTGCAGGATAACCCTCTTGGCTGCTCCCAGTGCATGATTTACCCAATGTAGTTGGGAAGCCTGTAGAGGGTATTGCTGGGGGGTCCCAGCATGACCAGACATTCAGGGTATTTTAATCTTGGAAGGTGGACTAGTTCCCTGTATGCAGTCCATATTGTATCCCAGTACTGGTCTAGGGCTGGGTATGACCACAGGATATAGAGTTAGGAGGCTTGAGGAAAAGTACACCTCCTGTAGTCACTAATGGGTCTGAGCAAGTTCTGTAAAGCCATTGAGGTATCCTACAGGCCCTGTGCAGTAGCTTGTACCGCAGTGTTTTTGCTTGAAGCTCTCTGTTGGTTTTAAAGCATGTACCCATTCTCTATCCCACTCATAGATAGTAATTGGTTGGTCCAGTTCTTGAACCCATGTTTCAGTTCAGCCTACTGGCAAGGTAGTAGGACATTCCTTGTCAACTAGTACTTTGATTTTCCCTGCAAGGTGTTTACTGTTGGATATGGCGCTGAGACATTTGTCCAGGGTTGATTGGGGGAAGACAGCCAATGGCTGGAAGCCACTTTACTTTTGAGGAGGTCTGTCACTTGTAGGAATTTTTAGATGTGGATCCTGGGATTCTATATGAAGACTGGAGTTCCTCAACTGAAAGAAGAACCCTTGTATCTGGGTTATACAGAGCTCCTATAATGTGGATCCCTTTCTTCTGCCATTGCTTCCATAGTATGGGTTTACCATCAGTTTGGAGCTGAGAGTTGCATCGCTATGGTCTTGTCCTTGCAGTTTTGGCTACCTACCCCAAGGAATTTGTGTATTAAGACAACACCTGTCTTGTGTACTTAGTGCTGGGAGACATATGTTTATTGGGCCAGTCAGGAAAAAGCAAGGATGTTGGAGTGGGATGTGACCTTGTGCCTCCTCCACTGAAATCCAGTAAGAAGGGTGCTGGGTTAGGGCCATATTGTAGCAGGTGACTGCTTGTCTAAGGATACATGGTCATGCATAGTTTCAGGTTGGGTAGACTAAAGCCACCTGTACTCCAATGAAGCTGCAGGGTGGACAGCTTACTCGTAGGAGCTTTCTTGGCCATTATGAAGAATGAAAGTTCTGAGGACAGTGTTCTGAAAAAGCAAGCATGTATCCTTAGTGGTAGGTTCAACAGAGTATACTGGAGTTTTGGAAGGAAAATAAGCTTCAGTGCATTAACTCTTCCCCATGTAGAGAGTATGACTGACTCCCATCTGTGAATATCAGCATGCACTGTGTCAAGCATGACATAGGTGCTGGCAGCCATGATGGCAGATATTGTGGATTGGAGCTGTTTGCCAGCTCATCTGCTGCCCATTGGTAGGGATACCCAATTAATAGATTTGAATGCAGGTGAGATTCAGTGGCATTACCTTTGATTTTGCCTGGTTCACTTTGTAACCAGGCAAGACTGAGTACTCCTGAATGATTGCCATTAGGTCTTGCGGGGAAGTGGGTATGTCAGCAAGAAAGAATGTGATGTCATAGGCAAATAGGTTTAGTTTATGGGACTCACCCTATATGGTAATATCTCTGCAAAGGGGGACTGTTTTAATCTTCTGGGCCAGTAGTTCCACTGCTAAAAGGAATTGGAAAGGTGACAGGGGGTACCCCTGTTTGGTGGGTACCTGATGATAACCACACATGTAAGACAGTGTGGTATTAACTGCGCTGTCTATACAGTGTTTGACCTTATAGCGATCGATGGGGTAGAATAGTGGTAGGGAAATACTGCTACCCCATCACTGCACACAGAATGGAAGGCTGGACAAGTTACTGTGTACTGGGTGCCTGGTTGAGCCACTCCCATGAAGGAGTGACTAGGGCATCAGCTCAAAGTGCAGTAGGGAGTCCTGGGACTGTGGTTTGGTCCCCCCCAAGTTTCCCCTGCTAAAACTTTTTGGGACATTTTTATTTAAAAAAAAACTCCCCCCAAGAGTCTCCCCATCCCCGAGGTCTCTCACCCTGGAGTTAGTTATTTAAGTTCCAGGATGTGTGGAGGGCAAAGCCCCCCACACGGGGGGTGCATGGGGTGAAGCCCTCCGCAAAAACACATGAAACCCATTGTAGTGCATGGAACAGGTCAATGTTTTGCCCTACTCTGTTACTGTTCTGCACTTTTTCACTGTGGCATTTTTAGCTGTATGGTTTTGACTTATGGTGACATGACCCCATGCCGTCTGCTGCCACTATCCAAGGTAAAGGCCAGCAGGAGTACACAATTGGTAAGTACTGAGGCTGATGGGATGGTGTAGAGCAGTTTAAATAATGAGATACATTTCTGGTCAAAGCCAAATCTAGTCATGACATTGAACAGGTAGGCCCACTCCACTATGTCAAATGTCTTTTCTGCATCAATGGACAGGGTGGCAGTGGGCTCAGCATATGTTCTAACTTCTCAGAGAAGAGTCTATTGGTATTATCTTTTCCCAGACATCCTGGAAGAAAACCTACTTGCTCTGAGCGGATCAGCTCCCCCCCCCCATAATATCCTACATTCTTCTGTGAGGACCTTTGGGAACATCTTGCCAACCACATTTATCATGGAAATTGGTCAAAACTGAGAGCAGAGCACATCCCTCCTTTTTTTAGTAATAACAGTAATTAATACATGTATGAAGTAGGATGTAGTGCACCCATCTCCCAGGCACTGTTATTATACTGTGGCATTGTTGTGTGCTGTGGACAGCCTAGGGTCAAAGATCTCCATGAAGGCCTTATAAAAGTCACTACGGGATCTATGAAGTCCAGTGGACTTTTCCAATGTCATGCTGTTTATGGCTTCTTCCATCTCTTGGGCTGTGATTGGTTGTGTTAGGTGGGTGTTCTGAGACAGGGTCCCATGTGGAAGGCTTAAAACTGCATAAAAGGCAGGATACTCAGCCTCAGGTGGCATCACCTCAGTGGAAGATAAGGTTGTGTAGTATTCCTGTAACCTGCGTATCCAAACTGGCAGTGATCAGAGGTATACATTTTTCAGCATCTTTTGTCCTTAACCTGTGGGCCAGCAGTGTCCCTGGCTGTTCACCTGCCTCCCAGTATTGTTGGTTCTGGAAGTATAGGGCATACTCAGTGCAATGCTGTAGTGATCCCTCCAATGAGGATTTTGCCACTGCTATCTTTGGTCTAAGTGACTGATGGTGTAGGGGTGTAGATTGGTACTTTTGCTCTAATCTTTTCAGAGTACACTCCTTCTGCCTGGTAACTTGGTCTCTCTCCTTCATATGCTTAGATGTATAGACTGTTACCTTCCCTAATATAACCACCTTCATGGCTTCCCATAGAATAGAAGCTGAAACATCAGGGGTATCATTTAACTGAAAATATACCTAGAGTTCCATCTTAAACTAGTTTTTAAAGTCTTCTTGCTTCAGTAGCGGGTTGTAAAATCATCACTTGTTCTGTTGTCCTGTGAGCCTACCTCAGGCCAAGTATAGGTCTTAGGAGCATGATCTGAAACCAGAACATGACCTATGGTGCCCCCCATGCTTTTGGTACAAGTTCTTGGGGCATCAAGAGTACCTCAATTTTACTGTAACTGTCATGTACCAGCTGTCATGTACCATGGAATACTGTAACATGAGAAGTCCTGCTCTGTGTGGTGGAGGTCTTGCCATATGTCTCTGAGTCCTGCTATGGTATAAGCAGCTGTTACATGGGCTGCCAACTGAGATTCAGTTTAGTGGCCAGGTCCCATATGGTCCAAAGCAGGGGAAGGCACTAATTGATGTCTCCCCCTAGAATGATCCCAGCTGGGTTAGCCAGAAATTCTTGCAGGGTGTTGTCAAAAAAGTCAGAGTTGGAGGTATTAGGGGCATATATACTATCCAGAATGATAGGCTGGCCCTGGAAAGTACCTTCAAGAATAAGGACCCAATCCTCAGTGTTGCTAACTTCTTGGTGGACACCAGTTTGGAGACCCCTCCTGCAGAGGACAGCAACCCTCCCCCCACTCTCTGGAGTTGTATACATTGTGATAGACTGACCTAACCCAGGAATTGCACAAATGGGTGAACTCCCCCTCTGACAGGTGGGTCTCCCAAAGAAGTGCTATGTTATAGTTCATATTTTTCAAATGTAGCTAAACATTCCATCTCTTTACTGGGCAGTTCAAACTCCATAGATTCCACATTACTTCTTTCAAACTCTCAAATACTGCCATTGTAGAAAAATATACCCATGCACAGAGATGAATTTGCCTCCCCCCACACTGCCCAACAAAGACCATACACTACCCACCACAATATTGTCAATATGAATATAAAAACTAGACACCTGTAAGAGGGTCTAAAGGATGCTCAATAGGAGCTAGGTGTAACAAAGTGATAACAGCCCTGTGAGAAGGGAATGACCTCATTTTATCTAGAAAAATTTCTAATCAGAACTAATCAGGCAAAGAAAACTACCAAAGTTAGGAGTCATGCCACACTGGTGGAAGCAACTAGAAACTGACACTAATTGGCAGCTTGGATGGCTATTAAGCCTTCACTCACACAGAACCCACAGTTGGATGGCTAGAGTAGGCTAGAATACCCTGGTCAGCCCCTGAACCCACTCCCAGAGAGGCAACCAGGATGGTCCTGTTGTGGGGCTGCTACTCCACTGGCACTGGTTACTTTTGGGAAGAGGGTTAATTAAGTGTCTGCCAACTGTGGAAATAAATGTCAAAGATATTTCATCTTGATACATATTCCAGTGCCCCCATAATCAAAGACGGAACTATGGCCTTAAACATGAGGGATGTGGAATTCTGATGCTGTCACAACCCTACATGGTCGAGAGCAACTAGAGCTCTGTGTTTGTTCCCTACAAAACCCTCACAAACACAACCTTTTGAGAAAAAATTATATCAAAGCTGAGTGGGCTAACTATAAAACAACAATGAAAAAGTCTGGGAATCAAAAAACTCAACTTATAATGGAGGATGCCAGTGGATCCTGAAGCTTGAGTTCAGCCAGCAAGGCCTCAGTCACATCAAGTCAATCCTTCTCCAAATACATAATATAAAAACTAGACACCTGTAAGAGGGTCTAAAGGGTGCTCAACAGGAGCTAGGTGTAACAAAGTAATAACAGCCCTGTGAGAAGGGAGCAACCACATTTTATCTAGAAAATTCTATAATCAGAACTAATCAGGCAAAGAAAACTACCAAAGTTAGAAGTGATACCACACTGGTGGAGACAACTAGAAACTGACACTAACTGGCAGCTTGAATGGCTTTGAAGCCTTCACTCACACATAACCTACAGTTGGTTGGCTAGAGTAGGCTAGAGGTCTCTGCTCAGTCCCTGAACCCACTCCCAGAGAGGCAGCCAGGATGGTCCTATTGTGAAGCTGCTACTTGTGGAGGGATTGTGGGATGACAGATGCACCAAACACCAGGTTCAACACACAAATCTCAGTGTAATGTTTATTCAAAATACAGGAAATAAGCTTCTACGATGCCAAATTCCTTCTTCAGTACATCATTTTGCAGCAACAGACTATGTATGTCCTTTCTCTGCACTTAGTCAGCACCTATTAACACTGATCTCTGATCTAACCACTTTTCAGTGAAAAACCCTTCATCCCTATGTGGGCCCCCATCTGCTTGGGTAGTGGGGCTCAAAAAGAAAAAAAAACAAGCTAAAAACAAAGAACCTCAGTGCAGAACCATTGAAAAAAGGGTTACCCCAAAGGGCATTGGCAACAAACCAAGTTTCAAAGAAATACAACACCATACATAGTTCCCTAATGCAAAGCATCATGGAATATATGCAAATCATCATGCCATTTCAGACTTGTTCAGTTTACAGCAATTTACATGCATTTTAAACAGCACAACTAACTTAATTTCTATACTAGTCACTTAGTACTTTTTATCATTATCAAAGACACCTAGTGTCATGGTATTTTCAACATTTACAGGTTTCATAAACATAAGGTATATTATGACATAGTGCTATTACACACTAAATCCAACAATGATAAACACAACCTGTTTTACATATGCTTGGAGGTCACAACAATAACTTCCCTGTACGAGGACCTGAGAGGGAAAAGGAAAATTAAAGAGGACACTACAGCATAGTCAAGAAAGGGGAAGGGGTGCCCATACAGTAGGTGGCTAACCTTATGGACTAGAAATTGTAAAGGATAGAAGATACCAAGAAATAGAAGAACTGTCACAACAGATTTAAGAAAAGGTCAGACCTCAAGAGTGGCAGGAGCTCCATGTCACACTACTCCACTGGCACTGGTTACTTTTGGGAAGAGGGTTAATGAAGTGCCTGCCGTCTGTGGCAATAGGTGTCAAAGATATTTAATCTTGATTCATGTTCCAGTGCCCCCATAATAAGAGATGGAACTATGGCCTTAAACATGAGGGATGTGGAATTCTAGTGATGTCACCACCCTACATAGTCGAGAACAACTAGAGCTCTGTGTTTGCTCCCTATAAAACTCTTACAAACACAACTTTTCAAGAAAACATTATATCAAAACTGAGTGGGCTAACTATAAAACAATGAAAAAGTCTGGGAATAAAAAAACTTAACATTTAATGGAGGATGCCAGTGGATCCTGAAGCTTAGGTTCAACCAGCAAGGCCTCAGTTGCATGAGTCAATCCTGCTCTAAATACACAATGCCTATGAAACTGCACAAATCCCAAAACAAGGGGAAAAATGGATCCTGCAAGAGTTAAAAGTATTTCAAGCCGAAACTTCAAGCTCTTTTACCTCCCTGGATAAAAAGGTCACAGAATTGGAGCAGAAAATTGTGGAGTCAGATCAACACTTGCAAGCCATGGACTTCCATACTGCTGTATTAGAAGATACAGTGGTTACCCTCCTAGAAACTAAGCAACAACTTAAAGTGATATTTGAAGGTTCCCCAAATGACTTTTTCACAGAGTATGCTATTGCCAGCAATGCTTCAGAAGTTGACGCTGCAATTTATTATGTAAAAAAATCTGTCATAGTCATTTTATTGTTGTTTTATCAGCACTTTGTTTCTGGCTGCCTTCAAGTTTCTATGTGCAGCCACACCCCCAGAATGATGTCATACCAGGGAGCTGTTAATGTTCTACATACAGCAAAAAGGAATTCTAGGTAATTTATAATGTTGACCTAAACGTGCCTTACTCAGAAGTGCAGTCACGTATGTTGGTAGTGGTGACTGCAGTATATCATCTAATATATAGACATTCATAGCAAGGCATTGTGGGTACAATAAGAAGCTGTTTTCTAATTTCCTTATTGTGAGGTGCGGTTTTGTATTTCAACAGTGGCGTCAACAATATAAGCTCTTGTATGTTTATTTTCAAATCAAGGCATTGTGCTTACCGTATCTATCTACAAGACTTCTTTACTGAGAGATGTAGTCTCCTATTTCTGTATTGAGCACAGAAATATAATAGGCTGTATACTAATTTACATAGTGAGGCATTGTGGGTACAGTAAATAGCTGATTTTTCTATCTCCCTAATCAGAGTGCAGTCTCCTCTTTCGGTAATGTCTACAGCACTGCAATCTGTAGAAAAGCTTCTGGAAAATGTTTTTGTGATCCAGGTAGGCCACAAAGCTCATTTGCCATTCTGTGTAGACATTGTATCACTTTTACTGCCTGCAGGTGAAGTGACAGGTCTGAAGTAACAGCTCCTGTCAGAATGTGGGAGTGTGATGATACTTTTCTATGTTTATGTTATAGGGCTTGAATGGTTGTACGTAGAACAGGAGTGATAATGGGTCACTGATTACATGGCTCTGAGCTGCTTTCAGCCAATGAAATCCCTAGATTTTTTCTACACGTTATAATGCTATCAACAGCTACTTGCAAACAATGTAAAGAGGCAGCTAAAACCTGACAGTGTCCCTTTATAAACTTTGTTTCCCTTGTATGATGTCACGATTGGGGGTTGCAGCACTGAGAAAAAAGGGGCGGATTATGCAAATGAAGCAGAGCACTGAAATAAATTTTTTTTTTTTCATGGAAAACAGCATTATTTGGCAGTTTGAATGGTAGAAGATTGATTCACAACTCCTACTGGTTACCGCTTCCATTTTCTGTGGTAAACTTACATCACTTTAATGATAAATTGCTAGATCTGGAGAGACATTCACAATGGAATAACCTTTGCATTTATGGAATACCGGGAGGTCAGCAAAAACCAAACTTAATTGTATTTCTTATTATTTAGTTTTGATTTAGTTTTTTGTGGACCGGGTAAGTGCACTAGACAAATTCTGCCTATTTTCAGGCACGACCTGGGGGAGGAGGATACAGATGAATGCCAACTGACCTTGAACCAAATTAAGCTGTTGGTGGTATTTTTAGTGAATGGGAGAAATTTGGCCAAGGCACCAGGGAAATTCCCCTACTCTGCCTGCAGGTGGCCTTGTTTTCTGTGAGCAAGCCTTCCAAGATGTCTGCTGCTATGGAGGAGATGGACATGATGGGAGCAGGGAGTATGGCCTCCTCCCCTGCTCTTACTGTTTCTGAGGCTGTTGAAAATGTGATTGCCTTACAAGACTTTCAAGAAGAAGAAATGGTGCAGGAACAATACTTTTCTGCAGATAATCTGGTGGATGGGGTATGTTCAGACATGGCTATTGAGACTGATACAAGAGCCTCACAGATGGTTGTATCACCAGATAAAAATAACATGGAACAGCTTTTGTTAAAACAAGTAAATGAAGAAGAGCAATGGTTTATGGAAAGGCAAAGAGAATTAAAGGAAAAACTGGAAGGGTTACAGAAACTGCAGATGTCAAAACAGTTTGAAGCTCCTGTCATAGTCACATAGCTAGAGAAGGAAGATGCAGGAACATCAAAGAAGGCTGCTGGCCTGCTTGATAGTTCTGCTACTGGGACAGGAAATAAAGTGCTGGATACACAAGGTAAAGCTTTTACCTCAGCTACACATAAGCAAACAAAAAAACTGTTGGTGAATCCCAGATTACAGAAGTAAGGTTGAACAAAGCGGGATCCACTCTGAATGGCAAATAGAGCCAGCCTCAACTTGGCCTACAGCATCCCCTGGGCAAACAAAAGCAAGCTAAAAATGCTGACTCAATAGAACCTGTCAAGATAAGCACTGTCTCTGAACCTCCCCTGCTTGAGACAGCTCAACAAGCAAGCGGCAGCACAGGAGATGTACCCGCAAATTGCGAGGTACCTCAGAATGGCATTGTAATGCCTGAAAGATCTACACTAAATACTTTGAACAACCCAATGGCCTGACAGGAAAATTGGTCACCAGAATGAGCATTGGCTGGGGCAGGATGGTTTCAAACCATGTAGGGGGAGTGGATCCCTGACCCCAAGACAGCACTGTAATACAATATAATCAAGAATTTCTACCTATAGAGAAAAGGGCTGTGCCATCTAAAACGGTAATATCTGTAACTGTGATGAAACAAATTCCTATACAAGGAACTGACATAGTGACTGTTACTGAAACAGAAGCTGCTGATGATGAAACTTTCAAAACTGAAAACGCATGCAGTGTTCATGAACAATCCCCACAAAGAATGGGTCCAGCAGCAAATGTGTTACAAGACCCAGTTAGAAGAGCATGGATGGACCCGATATTGAGACTTTCGGACCTATTCCAAAATAAGGAGGAACTAGTCCCTAGAAGGAACGCCATCCACCTAATTTACAAAGGAGGCCTTGAAGATCCCCTTGATAGACTGTTTATTGCTAAGCAATTGTTAAAAGGGTCAATGAAATTCTTTTCTGCAGAAATTTTTTCCTTGATTCATTTAGGAAGTGCAAACTTTGATGTCAGTTTTAAAAGTATTTCAGGTTTAGATAGGTTCTGGGCCCAGTATCATACCCTTAAACACATCCAGTTATGGATCCCCTTTTTGGCTGTACCCTTGACAAAACCCTTAATTAAAAACATCACGGTTATGTTCCAAAATGAGGTGGTCAATGTGGAAGATGTTTTGTTTTGGCTTAGACAGAGATGTGAGGTACTGGATAAACCTGCTCCAATACTCAACAGTGAACAAATTTGGAATGGGGGGTGGAAAATATGGATAAAAATGCTATCCACTATTAATGGCCTGGTACACCTGCCCAATAACTTTTTCTTTGGGAAAGATAGAGGTATGCTGTTTTATGCTGGCCAGCCCAGATCATGTTTTAAATACGGGGCCAATACTCACTTAAGCTCAGCTTGTGATACTCCTAAGTGCAATCATTGTCTGGATTACAGTCATGTTTCCTCAAATTGTCTTAACCTTTCTAAATGCAGTTTGTGTGAGAAAACAGGGCATGCCTATGGGAGATGCCCATAGGCATCACACAGTCGAGAAGATTGCCCATCACACACAGGCTTAATCAACAAAGCACAAATGTTACAAGCTAAAAAGATGGTGGAGCAAGAACGGCACCATGCACTTCAGGAAGAGGAGGCAGCACAACAACAATTAGACAGTGCCAGTAGAACTGAAACAATGCCAGAGGATGTTGTTGAGGCAGGCCAGGGTGCTACTATAGACAGTGTCTTGCAGGAAGATGAATCCAGTATGCAAACAGAATCAGTACCCCAACCCCCCCACCACCTCCGACTACTAGACCACGTACTAAAACAGTGACCTCAAAGTAAAGGGCTAGACAAGAGAAAACCCCAGACCCACAGGTCAGAATAGGTAAAAAAGGCTCAGAAAGAGGGAAAAATGCATGGAAAGTGGGGAATCAGTTTGCAGCCTTATCACAAGAGGGCCAGTGGAGGGATTCTGAAGAAGAGGAATCTGAAACTTCCTCCTTAGCTTCCTCCACCACTGACCTGACTTCTGATATAGAAGAAGGAGGAAGGGAAGACTACATAGCTAGATGCACTCGACGCAGAACTGCAACCCAGATCCCTTGATGCAATCTAAGTATTACAGTACTTTTCTTTAATGTCCCATTACGGTCCTCAGTATTACCACTATATACAGTATGTGAGTAGTATAAAAAGCCATTGAAAACAGCTGACTATTCTCCACTCACTACAAAAACATAATAGTGATGTTTTTTGTCTACAAGATACAACATTAAAGACCGCTAAGGAACTGCACCAGGCAGCTAACTTGTGGACCAAGGGAGCCTCCTTCTGGTCAATAGGAGAAGATCAGTGTGATGGCACTGGAATTCTGTTCACAAATTCAGCTATACAAGTGCCTAGACTAGTAGACATACATCCAGGGAGGGCACTACTACTAGACATTACTTATGCTCAGGAAAGATTTCGACTTATATATGCACCACAAACCAGAGAGTAAACCTATTCTCAGAAGTACAACCATATCTACACACATCTCAGCTGGTAATTTGGCTGGGGACTTCAATTGCGGCTTACAAAACATGGACGGGGTCTTAGAACAGATAAACTCTTTTGTGACTCAATGAAATTGCTAGATTTTATCAAAACTGCAGGACTGACTGACACTTAAAGAGCTAAACACCCGACAGGAAGGAATACATACTTCCATGGCACATTATCCATGAGAATTGATTTTATATTCATTTCACCAACACTACAAATTATCGAGGTAGAGGTATGGATATGGGAAATTTCGGACTACTGATCCATACAGGGGCAAGTCCAGTGGGAACACACTGTACTAAGTAAGAAGGAGACTAAACACCTCCGTGCTGACTCAGACACACATTCTAAAGACTTGGCAGAAGGAATGGCAGGCAAGATTATCCACAATAGAATTATATGACAACATGGCTGACTGGTGGGAAGACACTAAACACATGTGGAAAGAATTTTTCCAAAAAAAAGCTAGAGACATATCTAGCAAAGACTACCTAACTTACCTATAGCTCAGAGATCATCTGCATAAACTAATATCACAGTCAGAATGATCTAACATGGATTATAGCTCCCAAATTACATGCATCAAGAAATAAATGTCCAACATACAGTATGATCGAGCCAAGTCACTGGAACAGGAATTGCGTTTTGGTACACACACAAAAAAAGGGTCCTTTGATGTATTTAAAGAATGCAAGAACAGGATAGACCATAGAATCTTAGCAGAAGTAATCACAGACACGGGACACAGACAGACCACCCCTTTAGGAATTTTCCAAGCTGTAGAACATTTTGCCCATGAAACATTTGGTACAGCCATGGAGGTTACTTCAAACCCAAACACTTTCACTACCCTAAACTTACCCCAGCCCTCTGATGCTGAAGGTACAGATTTACAGAGAGACATCACTCTAGAAGAAGTAAAAGGAGCAATGTCTTCCCTTAAAAATGACACTGCACCTGGGACTGATGGCTTAAGGTCAGAATTGTATAAACACTTCTCAGAGAAACGTGCCCCAGTGCTGGTAATATTGTACAACCACCTCTATTGAAAGGGAAAAATTATGGATACCATGAATCAGGCTATCCTTATTTTAGTGTATAAGAAAGGCCCAAGAGAAGATTTAAAAATTGGAGACCATTGTCTCTTTTGAATACAGTCTTTAAGATATTAAGCAAAATTATTTTAAAGAGACTTCCCTTACTAGCAGACCAACTAATTAGCCCACATCAGGTATGTGCTGTCCCAAACAGACACCAACAAGACAATCTTATTTTGCTCAGATAATTATTTCACACAGGGAACAGTGATTTAGTACAAGGCATAGTTTTAGACCTGGACCAAGAAAAGGCATTTGACAGGATATCACAGGAATACCTGTTTAGGGTGTTAACTGCCTATGGCATCCCACAGACTGTGGTAGGATGGATCAAAATCATGTATGAACATGCTATGATCCTGCCAAATGTGAATGGATCACTAGGGGGACACAATGCACTCAAGTGTGGAGGGCGTAAAGGGTGTCCGCTAAGCCCACTATTTGGGATAGATATCTTGCTCAGACAGATAGCAAATGACAGAATAAAAGGCATACCCCCTGCTCCTGGAATGCATCCAGTGGCGATAATGGCCTATGCAGATGATATCACCCTGACTCTGGCCCTGGCAACCTGTGAACATATCTTACAAGACATATTTAAAGAATACTCAGACATATCAGACTCTAAGATTAACTGGCATAAAAGTATGGGTCTACCTCTTGGGAATACCCCTATTCCACAGGGGCAACAATTTTCAGGCATTACAGTCTTGGCAGAACTATTGAAAATTCTAGGCATTGAGTTTGGACCAGGGGATTTAGCTACTGAAAACTGGGAATCTGGACTCCTGAGAGCTAATAGGCTACTATATTGTTGGAAAGGATGCCAACTGTCAAAAAAGAACTTCAACTTCGACTTTCAACTTTATTTTATTTATAAAGTGCAAGTCAACAGGCATCCAGGTGCCGTACAATGAATAAAATGATAAATAGATAAAACCACAATAAAACCACAAAATACCTAATTGTGGTATAGTTATTACTCATAGTCTGGGAAGGTGAGATTGAATAGGTAGGCCTTTAAGGCTGATTTACTGGATTTACTGGATTAATGTGGGACAAAAGAAGTCCTAGGCCCATCGGGATTGTCCCCCTCAATAGTGGATCATTTGTTATTTATATTGATTTAACCAAATATCCAACTTTGATTTAAACATTTCAAAGTTATTCAAATTAGGTCCTGTGGTAGCAGATTCCACTGCTTGAATGCCCTGATAATGAAAAATGTATCTCTCTTATTTGTGTTTGCCCATTCAGTTGTTAACTGTTTATTGTGGAATCTGACGGCTATACATTTATTTGAGAATACCAGTCCACATTGTTTCATTTGTGTTGGGGACTTCAATATTTTACACAGGAACAACATGTCCCCCCAAGTCTTCTTAAATGTAAAGGGTAAAGTCCAGTTTCCATAAGACGAACATCACGTGGTTTATTTTTTAATCTGGGTATCATTTTAGTCAATCATCTTTGGACTTGTTCTAATCGATTTATGTCCCCTCTAAGATATGTACTCCAAAAGGGAGATCCATAATCCAAATATGGTCTTACATATGCCCTAAACAAAGGAACCAATCATTGTTCGGGATTTGTTAATGCAAGTTTTATTGATTTGTTTTAATATGATATTGGCTGATTGAGCCACAGTACTACAATGCGAAACAGATGATAACTTGTTATTGACTAATATGTCCAAGTCCCTTTCACAGTTAGATTGTTTAAGTTGAACAATATTTAAAAAATAACTAGTCTTGATATTTTTTCCTCCAAAATGGAGTACTAGACATTTTTTGGTATTAAAGGACATAAGGTTATTATTGGCCCATAATTCAATATTTTTAAGGTCCTGTATAAGTGTAGTGATGTTAAGAATTTTATCAACTCTATCGTCATCAAATTTAGAAATATGATTACTAGAGAATACAGTCAAATCACTTATAAAGATGTTAAACAAAGTGGGTCCCAATACCGAACCCTGGGGAATACCGCTTGTAACCATCCCTAAATCAGAGATTGACCCATTCACTCACACCACTTGCATTTTGTGGTGTAACCAACATGAAACCCAATTTGTTAAATAATGGGAAAAGCCAAACTTATGCATTTTATTTATTAGTATTAAGTAAGACACTTTATCAAATGCCTTACTGTAATCCAAAAGTATAATGTCTGAAGGAATATGATTATCCAAATATCTGCTTATGTTGTTGTAAAAGGAGACCAAATTAGTTGTACAAGATGATCCAGGTTTGAATCCATGTTGGGTTAAGTCTGAAATACCTAGCTGTTAAATTTCGGTCTCAATATGTGACTTAATTATTTGCTCCATAACCTTACTTATAATAGAAACATAGAATTTGACAGCAGATAAGGACCGCTTGGCCCACCCAGTCTGCCCATTTCCCTACCTACTGGATAAGCTGCAGATCCTAGTTAACCAGCAGCCTACTTCTTCCTACCCCCACTCCCTAGAATTGCCGTATGACTGTCCCATGCATGCTTGAATTCCACCACTGATTTTGACTCCACAACCTCCTCCGGAAGGCCGTTCCATGCATCCACAACCCTCTCTGTGAAAAAATACTTCCTTAAATTACCTCTGAGCTGCCTCCCCCTCTATCTTCAAATTGTGCCCTCTTGTTCTTGCACACCTCTCTTTTTGAAAGATGCTACCCTCTTGGACTTTGTTGATTCCCTTGAGGTACTTGAACATTTCTATCATGTCCCCCCTCTCCCTCCTTTCCTCGAGGCTATACATATTAAGCTCCTTAACTCTCTCTTCATATGTCTTCCGGTGCAGACCCTGCACCATTTTAGTTGCCCTCCTCTGGACAGCTTCCATCCTGTCTATGTCTTTATGGAGATTGGGTCTCCAGAACTGCACGCAGTACTCCAGATGGGGTCTGACCAGCTGTCTGTACAGAGGGATAATAACTTCCTTGTTTTCTACTGGTGATGCCTCTCCTATGCATCCCAGTATCCCCCCAGCCCTCCTTGCTGCCCTCTCACATTGCTTGCCCACCTTTAGGTCATCTGATATGACTACCCCCAGGTCCCTTTCCATTTTTGTTGCTGTTAGTATCTCACACTCCATTGTGTACTCTTCCCCTGGGTTTTTGTTTCCCAGGTGCATTACCTTGCACTTCTTAGCATTGAATCTAAGCTGCCATACATTTGACCATTCCTCTAACCTTGCCAAGTCCCTTCTCATCTTTTCCACCCCACCCTGTGCATCAACTCTGTTGCAGATCTTTGTGTCATCTGCAAAGAGACATACTTTTCCTTCCAGTCCTTCTGCAATGTCGCTTATAAAGACATTGAAGAGGACCGGTCCTAATACTGAACCTCATGTGGTACCTACTAGTAACCTTCCTTTCTTCTGAGTGGACTCCATTTATTATTACCTCTGTGTCCCATTCTCCAGCCAATTCTTTACCCAGGCTGTCATCTTGGGACCCACGCCCAGGCTGGCTAACTTGTATACTAATATTTTGTGTGGGACTGTGTCAAATGCCTTGCTAAAGTCTAGGTAGGCCATGTCCACAGCCCCTCCCTGATCTACTACTTTGGTCACCCAGTCAAAGAAATATATCAGATTTGTCTGGCATGACCTTCCCACTGTGAATCCATGCTGCCTAGGGTCCTGTGCCCCTCTGGCCTCTAGATACTAGACAATTCTTTCCTTCAGAAGTGATTCCATCATTTTCCCTATCACTGAGGTTAAACTAACAGGTCTGTAGTTTCCTGCTTCTGCCTTGCTCCCACTTTTGTGAAGGGGAATCCCATCTGCCCTCCTCCAGTCCTCGGGTACCACCCCATCCTCCCATGATTTGTTAAAAGGGTAGTCAGTGGTGTCACTAGTTCTACCCTTAGTTCTTTTAGAATTCTGGGATGAATCCCATCAGGCCCCATTGCTTTGTCCACCTTCAGTTTTAAGAGTTCTTTCAGAACCCTTTCTTCTGTAAATGGGTTGGTATCAACTTCTGTATCCAGAGTGTTTCTACTGTTTGTTTTATGTGCCTCCCTCTTCATTTGTAAATACTGAACAAAAATATTTGTTTAGTATCTCTGCCTTTTCACAGTCTCCTCTGCCCACCCTCCCTCCCTCCCTTTATTAAGCCTCACTATCCCTCCCTTGGTCTTCCTTCACTCCCTGATGTACCTATAAAAGGTTTTTATCCCCCTTCTTAACTGAGTTGGCTATCTTTTCCTCGGTTTGGGCCTTTGCTGTTCTGACTGCCTTCCCAGCCTCCTTTTGCTTTAACTGATACAGTTCTCTGTCCTCAGTTCTCTGTGGAAGTTAGGCTTATCGGCCTATAATTTAGGATATTAGATTTATTTCCTTTTTTGTGAATTGGAATAACTATGACTTTGTGCCAATAGTCTGGAATGTTACTTTCAGATAATGATTTATTAAAAAGCATTGTAAGAGGTAAAACTAAAGAGTCAGATGTTTCTATCAAGAACCTTGATTAAATATTATCTGGTCTTGAACTAGTTGATTTTTTTAGGAATGATAGGGCCTTTCTAACATCAGAACATTCAATTTTAGGTGGGATGAGGTTATTTTGGAACGTTTGGCTGAGATAAGCTGGTTTATTAAAAACCAAGCAAAAATATTTGTTGAAAAGGTTTGCTGAGTTATGATCATTTTCAATAATAGTTCCATCCTCTATAAAGGGGCCAATTTTCCTAGTATTACTCTTTTTGCTATTTATATAAGAAAAGTCATTTATTGTTAGATTTAGTATGGGCCAAAGTAAATTCTAATTTAGATTTTGCTTGTTTAATCAATGTTTTAATAAGGAAACTGCTAATTTATATTTATACCTAATACAGATGCTTTGATTTGACTTTAGTTTTTTAAATAAATGTTCTTTTAATTTGATTTGCTTATGAATAGTCTTTGTAAACCATATGAGAATTTTACCTTTTTTATTGTATTTGACTTTAGTAGGTACATGTTTATGTTCCAAATCAAGAATAATTTGTTTAAATTCTTCCCATGCACAGTTTATTGATCTATCCCTGAATTTGTTGTTCCAATTTATTTGATTAAGTTTGAGGTTTATCAATTTAAAGTCAGCCTTATTATAGTTTTTATGTGTAGTACCTGAAATAAATTTTGAATTTTTAGTAATCATACTGAATTAAATTGAATTATGGTCACTACTACCAATTAGGGGAAGTGATATTTATGTTTTAAATTTTATTTTCAACATTAGTTATAATAAGATCGAGTATATTATTTCCCCTGGTGGGATGTCTCACTAACTGAGCAAGGCCGTGATCTATACACAGAGATGTTAGTAGTCTTTCCTGCTCAGTTTTAGCAGTAAATGAGTCCCATTTAATTCCTGGCATATTAAAATCTCCCAGTATAAGAATATCTTCTTTATTAGCCATATTGGCAATAAGGTTAGTTAAATCAGTTGTGTAAGAAACATCTGATGAAGGAGGTCTACAACAAACACCTATTGTAAGTTTAGGTTGACCCTTAAATTAAACTGTAACCCATAAAGATTCATTATTTGTATTATTATTAATTTCATAAGATGGGATGCCATTTCACACAAATAAACACACGCCTCCACCTTTTTTATTTGTTCTATCTTTGTGGTATAATTTATAATTTGGTATTTTTCTGGACCACTTCGAAGAGAGATCCCACCAGGTTTCTGTAATGGCAATGATTACTAAATCCAACAGTCTACATTTAATTTGTAATTCTGACATGTTTAAGTTATTTAATGACCTTGCATTAAAAGATAAGATATTACATGATTTATTAAGCTGTTGTTCATTATTTTTATTTAGAGAATTGGGGTCCTGCCCATTCTCCCCCCTAGGCTCTAGTTTAAATTTGTGTTGATAACTGTTGCCACTATTTTTCCCAACATGGTACTCCCCCTTCTGCTGAGGTGGAGACCATCCCAGCAGAAGAGAGAGTCCCTACCACAGAACTTTTCCCAGTAAGGGATACAGACAATATCTTGTTTTAAGCACCACATCCTTAGCCAGTTGTTTATTTGTTTAATTTTGTCAGAAATGGCTATTGTGGATCTCGGTACAGGAAGAATCTCAGAGAAACATACTGTACAGCCTTTTTCTACCAATAAGTTGTTTAATACAACATACTCTTCCCTTAATTGTAAGGTTTCAGTATTATGGATATCATTTGTCCCTGCCTGAATTATAACTAGAGGATTATGCCCTGCATCAGAAGGTATGGAGTTTATCATATTTGTTATATTTGAGACTTTGGCACCCCTGAAACTTGAGCATGTTTGATTAGTTTTATCGGGATTAGAAATTGCCCTATCAATATGTTTGATCATTGAGTCTCCCAGTAAATAAACTTGTCTGGGTGGTTCCTTGGGAGTAGTGGCATCAGTTGTAACTATATTGCTAGTATTCTGGATAGATGAGGTCTGAGGTATTGGCGCGTTTCGTTTTGTTTTGTTTGCAGATGTATTGTTCTTTTTTTATCTTTATTTATGTGAGATACAGTCTTTGTGACAATTGGGCAGGATGGTGGTTCAAGATCTATAAGTAATGGAGATGTTATTAAATCTTTATTAACATCATTTGTTAAGGAATGTAACCCATTTCCCTCTATAATTTGAAACTCTTCACAGTCAGGCACTCTCTTTCCCAATGAGGTAAATAATTCCACAGGGTCGGGGCTACAAAACTAAAAGCACAAGCCCCAGATGTCTTTAGGTGGACCCTGGAAATCTCTAGCAGTCCCTCATCAGTGGAATGGAGTGAATGGATGGGGTGGTAGGGGACCAGGAGATCTTTCAGATAGACCAGACCCTGCCCATGTAAGGCTTTATAGGTCAGTAACCCAACCTTGAAGGTGATAAGCCACTGGACATGCAGCCAGTGCAGACTGTGGAGCACAGGTGTGACATGGCAGGATCGAGGCAGGTCAGTCAAGAACCTGGCATCTGCATTCTGCACTAGCTGCAGATGGTGAATATCAACCCCCGGCAGCCCTAGGTACAGAGAATTGCAATAAGAGTTTTAGTGCTCAGATCATTGTTGATACCTGTTTTCCTATATACGAGTTAAGTTTTCCCACCACCGCACTCCCTCAGTACCCCACTATACAGTGTTTTTTTTTCAGGCCCTATGGGATAATAGGCTAAACCCTATAAAATGGGGCATAACATATAGAAGTGTGGCAGAAGGGGGATTAAATATGGTTAATCCTGTTGTTTTCTTTTCCAGCATCTTTATTACTTATACTATTGGGACAACATTGAAACCTGGTGACAAACTGTGGAAACCTTTTGTATCTACTTGGCTAATGCCTTGTATACAGTGTTGGAGAGATAGTAAACCTAGACTACTAAATAGAGCACCCCACCTACCAAAGCATGGGTTAGAACTATTGAAAAACATCATTAAATGGAGGCTTATGATCTTGCAGATCCAAACCCTTGATAGAAAAACTTTATATGGCACTATTATTTCTATTGAAAGTCAAGAAGACATTGTCTTTCCCCAACATGCAGCAGGAAAGCAGACCTGGATAATAAAACAATTACAGAACCCACAGCAACCAGCCTTCACATGGAACCTAGTGTGGTTGGGGAATTTAGGAAGAATGGGAGTTAAGGGAAACAGCAAACATATGAGCAAATTTTGGAAAGGTATTGCCCCAGGGAGTCCTGCATACAGGTGGAGTAGACGCAAGAACACCTGTTCCTTGCATGTGGATATGTTAAAAGCTTTTGGGTACATTTGGCAAATGAATGGGAAGAACCCCTATTTCAGAAAATTACCTACTCTAACCTGTTTTATGGTGACCTGTCAGGTGGGTGGGGGAAATATAATGCAGATGCCTTATATGTGTATTGGCCATAATTAGATATTACATCTGGCAGTCAAGATGCTTATGGGTAACACAATAGAAAGTAATTACAAATGTTGAACTGTTAAAAAACCTCTGTTTTGCAGTAAATGGACTGGTATAAAGAGATCGGGCTTTATATGGAGGGGCAACATACAATCAGCTATGGATTAACTGCACACACTGGATTTCTAGTTAAGAGGAGAATTATACTGCTACCCAAAATGTTTCTTTCTAGCTGACCTTCTAAACAGGCAAGATTATTCTATGTGTATGATGTTTTCTTTTTTGCATATATGATGTAGGTGTCTGTATATATATATATATATATATGATACTGTAGCCTTTTACTTATATATAAATTACCCTACTGTTTTTGAGAAGTGCCATGCGATCTTTAACATCCACCTGAACAGGCAAATAAGAACTCGGTTTTAATGTCTTATCTGAAAGATGGCACCTCAGGAGTGCAGCACCTCCCTCATGCTGCACTACAGTGTCGGTAATGGGATTTAACCCAAATGGCTGATGTGAGGATAAAACCCATAGCCTTCTGGTCTCCCAGCTTCAGAGGCGAGTGTTCTACCTGCTGAGCCACTGACACTGACTGACTAAAACACTTCCACAATTACTTCTGCTACATAAAGCTTTGAGTTAGAAATACAGATAATGCACCAGTGTAGTTCAGCTGCTCGAATTATGTTTATGTGAACAATCAAACAAACTGCAAGTAAAAGAACGGTTTCCTTCATTTATTGTTTTTGTTTTCTCTTCCCCTCTCTCTTTCTCTCTGCTCTGTGGAACTTGATGGGCCTGTTCCAGGGGGTTACATAATACTGCTTATAAGGCAATTCATAGGGTGATTTGGTCAATGAAGTGGGATGTTGGGGTTGTGCGGACTGGACCTCATTTTATAGACTGATTCCTGGTTTCTTTTCCTAGTAATAACAGACATGCCACTCAAACAGAACAAGGCCACTTTAAGTGAATATACCATTACAACAAGATGGACATGTCCTTATTAACTTTCACTACGGGACTGGCATACTCCATAATTTCTGCTAGACACTTTCTGGACACAATGAAGGGTATTCTAAAATGAAATTATGGCAAGTTGCATGGGGGACACATCAAGCTTAATTTACAATGGTAGCTCTGAGGTGTTATGCCTCATCTGTCTGGACCTAAGTGGGAAGTGGGCTGGGGTGTCATGGAGATCATCATTTTTTCTCCTGTGATTGCTTAACATGGAAATGTCACCACTTTCAGCACTACTGATCAGGAGACCTGTTATCATCATACTTCACAACCTTTCTTCTTGCTGGGCAGCACTGACTTAACAATTATCTCTCCCGCAAGTTGGCAGATCCCCACCATAGAAGTCACAGTTTTCAATGTTCCAGTTTGGTTGTTACTGTTGTGCTATTTGCATAGCATTTTGTTATATTTCTCTAGTTTTTAAGTTTTAGAGGGATTGTTTAGCTCAGTATTTTATTGGAGCGGGATGTTAGACAAAGGCCAATATATTTCCCTGCACACAAAGGAAGATACCCTTCATATTTACTGTGATACCCATCTCCTGGTACAGTACAGACACCACATTCAGACTCATATATGGTGGTCACTTCTAAGTTCGCTGTGATTTCTCAAAATGTAAACTGTTGCCAAAAGTGTCTGATGATCGGGCAGTCCCATAGTATATGGTAGAGATGGACTCCTGGTTGATCCACATTTCCAACAGAGATCATTGTTCATTAGTCCCATACCTTTAAAACTAAAAGAGGCAGCACCATTTAATAAACATTGCTATAAAAACCATGTGTGTTCCTGGTTTTGTAACAAAAGTCAACAAATTCATACTTTTTAGTGTCTTTTTGTTGTGGTCCATTTCTTCAAATTTGCTGGATGCTGAGTCAGTATGCCTCTAGGCTGCTGATGTCATTTGGGGTGTTACTCTACTGTGCCTGTTAGGAAGTTATATTTCTGCTAGCATTACAAAGTTGGTAACTTCACTGCTGTTGGTCAGTGCCTGTTTAACAATAACCGAGATTTAATAGGGACCTTATTAGCACTAATTCCTACTAAGAATGGATGTATTAGCCCTGGTAAAAAGATAATTTTAAATATGCAATAAAGCATGACAGGGTGTGTGATAATGGGTCAATAACTACATGCCTCTCAAGTGTGTTGCTCATAAGGCACCTGCCAAGTTAAACAACCGAGAGAGAAGTGCAATTATTGACCATAATTACACACCCTGGAGTACTTTATTGACTCGTGTAGAAAAATTGTTAAAGCTGTAAAATAAAAAATCACTATACTGCTTGCAAAAACATTTTAAAGAGGGTGTCCAGTCAAAACTACTTCATTGCAGAAATAGAATCAGCCTACCCCCAATAAATCTCCTATCAAAAATTAAGTTTCTGCGCTACTTCATTTTAAAGTTATGTGCTATTTCATAACCCTAATTTCACTCCCTGTTCAAACAAACTCTGGTCAGAGCCGATATGGCTGTGGAGAGCTTTTGGGTGCTTTTACCCATTATTTTGAATGAATTTGCACAATGCAGATCTGCTGAGAGGCAGTTTCAATGTGGTCTTCCTTTTACACATTTTTACAATGTATTTTCCTAGAATATGCCTCCTGATTGCTCTATATTAGGCTTGGATAGTTCACAGAAGAAATGGCTTCTTATTTTTAGGTGGTGAAGCACTAGCAATAGGAAGCTAGAATGTGTCATACATACAAGATGTGTGTGGGCAATAATGCTCAGTGGCCATACACCTCAGGCACTCACATGTGGATCCATTGTCCCAGTGTCATTGCACTACTCAGTGTGGGTGAAAGCCAATGCTGTACTCACTCACACAGGTCCCAGAACAGGCATGTTACAGTCAACCTCCCATTTGTTTTTTATAACTGGGAAACCACAAACACACTATCCATAGCCTGAGCATACACTACAAATGCCATTGCAGTCTACTGCACCCCATGGCATCCAGGATACCTCAGCAGTCCAGAGGGTGACATGTTACACAGGGGAATGGGGAAGAGTATATGACAGCAGGGAGATACAGCATCGACAAGGCATGCACTGGAGGTATGTCAATTCCCTCTTACGGTTTGCCAGGGACATACTCACAGCTGCATACAATGGTGGGTCCACAGCTTGTGTAGTGCCCCAATGCATGGTATAGCCACTTCAGTCATTCTGGAGTGAAGGTCCCCAGCCTGGGTTCAGTGCAGTCAGTGGCTGGCTGTCACAGGGCATGGAGGGTAGTGCCAGTCTCCACAACAGCTAGAGTATGGGGGGAGCGGGGCTGTCTAGGAACCAAGACAGTGGGTGGGAGTCCTCTATGCTATGGACATGGACCATGGTTTCCTCTGGTGCGATTGGGTCCAGGGGGGCCCTACATTGTGGAGCTCTTCAGGGATGAAGTTGGATCAATCGGGGATTGGAGGGGTACCTTTAGTCCACCAGGGCTGCCAGGCTGCTGTGCACCTAGGTGCATTTCCACAGCCCATCTGTGGGTGGCTGGCTGGCTCAGGCCAGCTATTCATGGCCTAGCTGTAGGCAGTGCTGCTCTGGGCTGTGAGGGGTGAATTTCCCACTGAGTATGCTGCAGCATGGCATTTGCATGGAAACACACCCTCGACTTGCACAACATACTACATGTGTGCACGTTGGCCCATGCCCTTGTGGCAGGTGCATCCTGCATGTTTGAATATCATGCTGTGGTGCATTGTTGGAGTAGTGCAGCACATCTCACATTTCCACCAGGATGCATTGCTCATCTCCTTTGAATATGGGGGCCCTGGACTAGGCTACCATGAAGAAATACATTATAAAAATGGAAAAATCATGACCCCGCTAAAAACAAGATATCGCATCTAATCTGGGAGAGCCTGAGTAAATACAGTGCAGAAATGCGTAATTGCAGATCCCAATGACAATGAGATGTAGCATCTCTCCTGTGCTATCCAGGATACAAAATATAGGATAAGAAATATTTAAAGGAATCTACTCTAAACTGAACTTCACTGTGGTCACTGACATAAACAAACAGTTTCTTTATTGTAACAGTCACACAGGAGTCTGGTGTGCATATGTTATGGGGTACATATAAACAGAGGTGAGAAAGAATACATGCCTCAGCTGCGACTTGAACTCAGGCTGCCGAGAATACCATTCTGGTTGAGCTAACCAGCTGCCCCACTGAGACAACTGGAACCTGGGCTGTCCTTAAGCACATTACTCTTTCTCAAATGCACAATCCAATGGCAACACAAATATTTACTTGTAACAATCACACAGGAATGTGTGTGTATATGTTATGGAACACAAACAGAGGTGAGGAAGAATAAGTGCCTCAGCTGGGACTTGAACCCAGGCCGCTTGGCAATATTGTGGCCATGAGGATGGTGTGTAGTATGTGTGTGTGTGGGTGTGTGTGTGTGTGTGGGTGTGTGTGTGTGTGTGTGTGTGTGTACAAAATATAAGAAATATTTAAAGGAAATCTACTTTAAATTGAACTTCACTGATATAAACAGTTTGTTATATATTATAATGCAATATTTAGTTTTAATGTTGTGGCCATGAGGATGGTGCATGTAGAGAGTGTATATATGTGTGTGTGTGTGTGTGTGTGTGTGCTGCTGTAGTTCAATATATTTTTCCCAAAAAGATAAAAAATGGCTTCTTATTGATACATATTTAGTCTAAGCAGTTCACTGAAGACCTGGCATATGTCTGAGACTGCTCATCAGATAGTGTCTGTAGAGGTTAAAAAAAAAACAGTGTAAATCATTGATTTGCTGGGGAAGTGGTGACATTTATGAGGTATGAATCTTTCTTGAAAGACAATACATTCCCAGTTAAATTAGTATCAAGAAGCTGTTTACAGTAAATGCTTAGTATTTAAATGTGCAAATCTCCAGGTTCATAGGCAACCAATATTTAACAAGCTGTTTCAGTTTTCTAATGGCATCTGATAAGTAGCCTGGAGTTATGTCTCCAACATTCTTAACAGAAAGAAGAGAATATTTTATTTCAGTTGGCATGGAAAGATACATTGAAAAGTTTAAAACATGTCTTCAACGATACTCCATTTTCCAGCTACAAATAGCAAGAGGGCTGTAGGCTCCAGAGGTTAAAAAACAGTGGAAATCATAGATTTGCTGGGGAAAGGGTGACATTTATGAGGTGTGACTCTTTCTTGAAAGACAATACATCCCCAAGTTAAACTAGTGTCAAGAAGCTGTTTAAATGCTTAGTATTTAAATGTGCAAATCTCCAGTTTCATAGGCAACCAATATTTAACAAATATTTAACAAGCTGTTTCAGTTTCCTAATGGCATCTGATAAGTAGCTTAGAGTTATGTCTCCAACATTCTTATCAGAAGGAAGGGAATATTTTATTTCAGTTGGCATGGACAGATACATTGAAATGTCCAAACATGTGTTCCATGAAACTCCATTTTCAAGCTACAGATAGCAAAATGGCTGTAGGCTCCTCCCACAGCCATAAAAAAGCCAGTTTCAGTGTAAAGCCACTGAAGATGTCACAACCAGTAATAAGTATTCTCTTTTTGTTAAATCAGATAACTCTTATTTGGTAATGGTTATAGCAGTGAAACACCTAATATGCTGATTTACATACAGCAACATAAAATTCCAAGTGGATTAAAAAATTGACTTAAATTGTTCTTATTCAGAGGTGCAGTCTCCTATTTTGGTAGCTGTGGCTGCAGTATAGCACCTAATATGTGCATGTACATAGCAAGGCAATCGGGGTACAATATAAAGTGGGCTTCCATTTTACTTACTGGGAGGTGCAGTCTCCTATTTTTGTAATGGTTACAACAATATAAGATCTCAGGGGCTGGATTCACAAAGGGTTTGAGCTTGGTGCATCTCAGATGGCCCGGGGCAAATGAAATGTGTCGAGAACCAGTTGTGGTATTCACAGACGATGAGCAAGGGAATGCTTCTGGTGCATCCCCTCTGTGAATACCACTGTTGCGCCCAGTGCTGGATGTTCCAGTGCAACCCCCGGTCAGGCTGGGAAACCAATGAGGCAGCACATCTCATGATGCGCTGCACCCAAATGTGCAATTCAGAGCCAATAACATGCAAATAGGGCCATTAGGCATGCAAGGCACAATGGAGCCATTTGCATGTTATTACGGCCCCATTTGCATGTGATGCACTGGGCACCCTGCAAGGGCTGTGATCCACACACAGTGCCCCATCCCATCCTGCAGTATCCCCTGCCCATCCCCGGGCTGAGAGCATCCCACGCACACCAGGATGTATCCCCAGTGATCCAGTGTCCCTCCCTCCCTACCTGATAACTCAGTTGAATGCTGCACTCTGTGGTGGCAAAGCAGAATGTCCAGAACCCCCCTCCCTGCCCAAACCCAAGAGCGCATGCTGCACCCTACAGCATTAGGCAGGGAACATCAGTACCCCCCTCCTGACCCCTACCCAAGTGACACGTGGTCCCGATGTCCAACCCCACTCTGGTGGTCCAGCAGACCCCCACCCACTCAGGCACCCTAAGCCTACCCCACTCCCCCATCCCAGCATGTAGGGAATGTCAGTGGGCAGCGCAACCCACCCACATACTGCCATGGCTGTCCTCCAACAGAGCTATCTGTGAATGGCAGCTACTATACAATTGCAAGCCCATTGGTGGACCCTGTAGACCAATGTGCTTGCAGTATGTACTGTACACTGCCATTCACAAAAGTTGTGAATGGCCTGGTACAGTACACACTGCAAGCCCATTGGTCAACAGGGTCCACCAATGGGCTTACAGTTTTACAGTAGCTGTCATTCACAGACAGCTCTGTCAGTGGGCAGCCATGGTGGTATGTGGGTGGGTTGAGATGCCCACCAACATTCCCTACATGCTGGGACAGGGGGAGTGTAGTGGGCTTGGGGTGTCTGAGTAGGTGAGGGGTCCGCTGGACCACCAGGGTGGGGTTGGACATCAGGGCCACATGTCACTTAGGTTGGGGTGCGAGGGGTTTCCATTAATTCATCTTTACTGCCACTGTGTGCAGTTTACATCAGGGGACACTGAGTGGGGGGGGGGAGCTGTCATTATCACCATGTCACAGCAGTGTGCAGTTTACATCAGCAACCAGGCAAGGAGACAGGGAGCTATTGTTATTACCATACTGCAGCAGTGCATGGCTTAAATCAGGAGTGTTGGGCAGGGAGGGGGCATCTACTTGGCAGTCAAGGGTGTTGCCGTGTTTTGGGGCATATTCAATGGGGATGCAGGCAGGGAAGGGGTGTACTCTGGACTGCCAGGGTGGGAAGACTGCCATGCTGCTGTCTACGGTATGGCAGCCTGCCTGTGGGTGGACACCCACTAACGTCTGCTTAATGTAGACTTATCTTTTGCATCTCTGGACTTGCTCCAGGGATGCACCTCCAAGTAGGGTTGTGAATGGGGCTGCACACCACATGCATGGGCATGCCCCTGCACAACCCCTCCAAAGGTGCCACATATCATTTTGGGTGCTGTGCAGCGCATCTGCAATGCATTGATGCATCGGGGATGCGCCGGTACATCGGCCTCCTTCCAGAATCATGTCAGTGAGCAAGTCAGGGATGCACCAGTGCATCTCAGATGTGCTGGGTGCATCTCTTTTGAGAATCTAGCTCCAGATGTTTATTTTCAAACTTAGACATTGTGCACACATTATATAACTGACAAGATTTCTTTACTGAGAGATGCCGTCTCCTATTTCTGCAATTAGTAAAGAAATATAACAGCCTGTATACTATGTTACATAGTGAGGCATTATGGGTACAGTGAATAACTGATTTTTCTATCTCCCTAGCCTAATCAAAGTGCAGTTTCCTATCCTGGTAATGTTTACAGCAGTAAAGTCTGTAGAATCGCCTCTGGAAAATGTTTTTGTGATGCAGGTAGGCCAAAAAGATCATTTTCCAGTCTGTGTAGATGTTGTTTCACTTTTAGTGCCTGCTGGTGAAGTGACAGATCTGAAGTGATAGCTCCTGTCTGAATGTGGGAGAGTAGTGATATTTTTCTATGTTTATGTTATTGGACTTGAATGGTTATAAGTAGTTTTGGCATGTAATTATGGGACAATAATTACATGGCTCAGAGGTACTTTCAGCCAATCAAATCAGTATAGTTTTTCATCACATATTATAATCTGGAGTAATGAATAGTTGAGCCTGAATGTGAGTCAAGTAAAAAACTGCCAGGGAGAAAACACTGGGCTGGCCAAGTGCATAGAAACTAAATAAGGTTTCAAAACAGCAGTATGCCTCTCACCCCCATTTAAAGGGAGATGGGATAATTGTTTTATTGTTATCCTGAGGAGTCATCTTTATTGAATATCAGGTGACTATGCACAGCAATCTCTAGCATGACAACAGGACTTATGCCTTTCACCACAGTAGAAAGTTATAGAGTTTGCAAACTTTACATCAGTGTGCTACTCTCCCTGACTTCTGCACAGGCTAAAATAACCAATTTAAACTACTTTTGTGCATTTCTGGCATTGAGCATGACACATCCAAAATCAAACAGCTTTCAGTTTCTTGCAAAAGACACAGTGCAAAAAAAATCTTTACAGACCTCAGCAATGTGACAGTCTCCCAGCTTGTGTATAGATGAAAGAGATAAGCACTCCAAATTACATCATCAGGGTGGAGACATGCTAATTATCACAGGGAACAGAAAGTTCCAGCATCTAGCAGTGTTGCTGAGCAGACCACACAATAAATGGCTACAAATGGTATGACGTGGTAGATTTTCTTTTTTTTTAACTGTTTATTTATAAGTTTACAAAGTAGTTCAAACATTTCAAAGACACATTAAGACAGACATGCCATAAACATGTTAAAACAGCGAGAAAGAAAAGAAAAACACTAGACAAAGCCTGACAAATCATTGTATTGCTTCTGAATTATAACTGAGCCCATTGTAAAACCCACAAAATCAATTACTATATATTTACCCTTAAATAATTCAAGATGCAAGAAAAGTACAATGTATTGTGCAAGGACCATGGCAGGAAATCTGGCCTGTAGAGTGCAATATATAATACCCAGCACCTCCAGATTAATTCAAAGTGATCCTGCCTTTTGTTTACTACTGCTGTTAAGTACGCCATCCTGTACACCCTTATCATTATGTCATGCCATTGATCTAAAGTTGGAGGTCGAGGGGAAAGACATTTCTTGGTTATGGCCTTTTTCGCAGTTAGGAGATAAATACCAAGTAGCTTTCCTTAAGGCCCTTCAGGTAGATGGTAAAAAGGAAAAGATCAGAAGTAAGCTGGGGGGAAAGGGGGAAAATCTCCAAAAGGGCATTCTTCAGATCCTGAATAAATTATTAAAGTATCGGGCAGCCCCCAAAAATATGCCCATACATGGCTGGGGAGCCACCACACCCTCTCCAGCACTTACCCTGCATTTTTTCCCACTGGGGCCCTCTCCTTGCCCCCTTGCTATTTCTGGCCCACCATACCATTGCCTCTGTGCACGCCGTACCTTGCACATCTTCAAGGTTTCAATCTACCTCAACCCCACCCTTTTATACCTATGCATTTGCTCCCGCCCTCTCCCCCCCTCCCTTTCACCTGCTCCTCCTACCTGCTGCCACTTGTTATTCTTCACTGCCACACTATCTCCCTTCTGTCCTCCCTCCTCTGCTCCCCCTCTCCTTTCTACCAGCTGCCTTTAACAATAGTTTCCCCACCACTGCATTTTCATTCCCCCTTTCTCAACCTCCCCCCCCCCGTTCCCATTAACAATGCCTACCCTGGCTGCCTTATCAGTGCTTTATCTTTAGGTTGACTGGCTCTGTCATCATATGTTTCACTTAACTTCTGTGCTGGGTGCGCATGCTGCACCTTACCTGATTGTAGGATGTACCTGTACTACAAATCTGTCCTCAGGAATTATGTCTACTGCAACCATATACTGTACCTGTACTAGCTGTGTCATTCGACTGTTATATAAACTATATTTTGTTATATAACCTCACTGTTTTGACGTGGAACCTTTGAAAAAGAGTTTGCATGCTCAAAGGTCTTTTCTGAACCATGAAATAAATAAAACTTTGAATTCCTACCAACCAAATACTTAGCCTGGATGGCCGGGCCTTTAAAAAAAATGGAGTATAATTTTACATTGAAATGGTAGATTTTCATAGAAAAACAAAAGGTAGGCACTGTTTCATAACAATAATGAATGATGCTGACAGTTTAATTTCTGTAAATTTCATCACACATGAACTTTAAAAACCATTGCATATGATCTTTAAAGATGAATTATTTCTTTTTTAGTTTTTGTTGACCGGGTAAGTGCACTAGACAAATCCTGCCTATTTTCAGTCATGACCCAGGGGAAGGGGAATACAGATAAATGCCTACTGACCTTGAACCAGATTAAGCTGCTGGTGGTATTTTTAGTGAATGAGGGAAATTTGGCCAGGACACCAGGGAAATTCCCCTACTCTTTTTTCGATAAGTGCCATGGGATCTTTAACATCCACTTGAACTACCACCAATCCAGGCAGATGGGACCTCGGTTTAACGTCTCATCCGAAAGACAGCACCTTAGAAGTGCAGCACCCCTCTCATGCCGCACTACAGTGTCAGTACTAGGATATTAACCCACGTGCCAGATGTAGGAACTGAACCCATAGCCCTCTGATCTCCCAGCCTCAGAGGCAAGTGTGCTACCTACTAAACCACTGACACTGACAATTTTAGGCATGGTGGACCACAAAGGTAGCTTGAAAGAAAGCAATACATGACTCAGCCAGAGGTAATGTACAGCACACAACAAGAGGGTACAACCTGGCAATGGTAAAAGCAGACCCTGACTTCAGAAGACTCCTGGGGATGGATTTCCATGCACATACAGTGGAAAAAGTATACAAAGGATGATATATTTGCACAACCACAGGTTCTGCCGTATGCATGGCACTTACAAAGGCAGGACCTGTTTGTGACAGTTTCTGCCTTTTGAGCTCACACATATCATTTATGCACAGCTGTTTCAAGTTAACCAACTCTCCACAAGTCTAACAGACAGGGAATAGCCAACCTTATGCATAAACATTTGTAAGTTTGGCATATGAACTTACACTCTGGGACAGTCCGTGCCTTTTGAAAAGTAGGCCCTAGAAATTCCAGTGCTAAACATTCATAAAAGACTACTCAGTTTGTTAATTACCTATTAACCAGAAACTGAAATCCACACAGAACATGCAACTACTATTGTTTCAGGTTATTATGACTCTGCAACCAGGCACATTATATGTCTTTGTATGGTTTTAGTGAGTAAAAATAAGTTTTGTTTTCTAATACTGGCAAGAAGGAATAAAAACAATAGATGCTATGCATTAATAAAACAAGAAGACAGATAGTTTACAATTTGATTGTTTTTTGTAAACACACATGCAGTACAAAGCTTCAAATCCAGCTCAAGGCATCATGGGTATACACATCCTTGGAGGGGAAGGGTTAATTGAAAAGGAAATGGCTCAACTGGTACAATATTCTGTGGACCAAGTTACTATGCAGACCAAACAATATGCACACTAAATGATAATACTTTCTCCTGCTGAAACCTATGGCGATGAGTATGCAGTGCTAGCATGTCATGTTGTTTCTATTAGAAAAACATGTAGGATGCATAAACAATATAAGAATACTGATAATTTCCAAACTGTTTTTTATTTATTCATTATTTATGCCGACTTCTTTCTGGTGCTGCCCCTTTCTGGCAGCCACCACACAGCCCTGCACACAACCTTCCTCAGCACTTACATCTTTCTTACTCACTGGCTTACTCCCTGAGTTAGGGCTTACAGCAGGAAAGGAGTTGGTTCTCCTATGTGAGGATCTCCAGGAATGGGAGGCAGGTTAGCCAAGCCATGGACCAAGTATCCCCCCTCATCCTACAATATTGCTGGGGTTTTCCCCTGTGCATGTTGCTCTCTGACTCCTGAGAACATTGGTGCACCATTAAATCCATGTTCATACTCATGAAAGCATGTAGGTGTAGATCTGAGCCAGCATCCTCCCTTCCCACTGTAGTACTGCTGCTGCACATGGTCACCCAGGTGGCAATATAGCCGTGAAGGTAGTGACCTTCCCTCCCTGATGGAGGAGAATGTCCTCTGGGATGTTTGATCCTCCACTTCACCAATTTACACCCAATGACTTGGGATTGTTTTCAAACCAGGATCACAGGCACTGCTAGCGGTAATGCTGCATTTGTGCTGATTGGCCAGTCCCATTTCCAAATGATTTCACACAAAGACACACACACACATACACATACACACATACACACACATGGCAAGGCAAGGCAAATTTTATTTTTCTGGTGCCCAATCCTAGAGGCTCAGGGCACCGAACAACAGAAATAAACTATCAATACAACAATACAAATCAATACAAAAACAATAAAATATCAGTATACAGAAATATAATTAATAAATATATTTCTAAAATCTGATGCTCAAACAAATAAGCCGGGTGCTCAGGATGTACTAATGCCTAAGGTCCGGGAAGGTCTGATTAAACAGAAAGGCCTTGAGGCAGGCCTTGAAAACCTCAACTGAAGGGGCCTCCTGAATAGATGGAGGCAGCGAATTCCACAGGATGGGGCTGGCAATGCTAAATGCTCTGTTGCCGGCAGTTTTGAGCCTCGTCCTGGGAATCACCAGGAGGCCCCTAGATGAGGATCGGAGGGAGCAGACCGGGATGGCAGGTGTGAGAAGGTCTGACAGATAACCAGGACCCAGCCCATGTAGGGCCTTCAAGGTGAGCAAGCCAATCTTGAAGAGAATCCTCCACCTAACTGGCAGCCAGTGCAGCTCATGCAAGACCAGAGTAATATGGCAAAATTTCAGCTGCCCAGTTAGTAGCCTAGTGGCCATGTTCTGCACTAGCTGCAACTGGCAAAGGTTTCCTCCAGAGACCCTGAGGTATGGTGCATTACAGTAATAAAGTCTGGATGTCATGAAGGCATGTACCAAGGTGGGGAGGTCCATAGATAGAACTAGGGGCTTAACCCTGGCAATATTCCTAAGATGATAAAAGCTTGTCTGGACAACAGATGACACCTGAAAATCAAATGACAATTCGCTGTCGAAAGTCACGTCAAGCTTTCGCAACTTAGAGAAAGTCTTCCATGGAACAGATCCCAGGAATAATCCAGTTTCAGTGCCAGAGGGAAGACTTTTCCATCTCCTGTTTGACTCCACCACTAGTACCTCCATCTTGTCGGAGTTCAGTCGCAACCAGCTGGAAGACATCCAGTCATTTATCTCCATGAGGCAGCAGTTTAATACGTCCACTGCACTAGAAGTTCCTGGGGCAAAAGAAAGATACAGCTGGGTATCATCACCATAGCAATGAAAACCTAAGCCGTACCTTCTAATGAGCTCACCCAGGGGCAGCATGTACATGACAAACAACATTGGTGACAGGACCAACCCTGAGATACTCCACACGACAGGAGGCTACAGGAGGAGGAGAAATTCCCCATCACTATTTGTTGCCTCCTGTTCATTAAGTATGACTCAAACCAGCAGATGACAGAGCCAGTGAGCCCACAAAAGTCCCTCAGGGGGTCGAGCAACACACAATGGGCTACCATGTTAAAGGCTGAAGAGCGATCGAGAAGGATTAGAATTGTCCCCACCCCCTGATCTCTAGCCCCGAGGAGGTCATTATGCACCCAAAGCAGTGTAGTTTCTGTACTATGCCTTGCAGGGAAACCAGACTGGAGTGGTTCATAGAGATCAAAGGCCATGAGGTGCTCCTCAAGTTGTTGCACCACAATCTTCTCAACAACTTTTCCCAAAAATGAGAGGTTGGAGATCGGATGGTAATTCACCTTAATGTCTGGGTCTAATGATGTTTTTTTCAGGAGGGGATGAATCAGCACCTTCTTTAAGGCACCTGGAAAAATTCCCTCTATCAAAGAGCACCGGACAATCAAGGCAAACACCAGGCCAACAGTGTCGACACATCTCATCAAGAAATGCGTCGGCAAGGGGTCCAATTTACAAAATGTGTGCTTTAATTTGGCAGCAACTCCAATGACCTCCAACACCTCCACTGGTTTAAACTCCCTTGAACTAGGTGGAGCACTCTCCAGACAATCCAGGTGATCACTGTAGGCTGCTGTAAGGCTCACTGGTGGCACACACACACACACACACACACACACACACACACACACACATCACACACACACACACACACACACACACACACACTAAAGCCTAAAAGAAACTGCAAAGGATCATGGGTATGTAAATGCATATGTGTGTGTGTCTCTTTGGGAACATGCTAGATAACATAAGTCTCACATAAATGTAACTGCTATGCTAACTCTTACATTTCAAAAACAAATATTGTAAATTGTTCTTCAACCAGAGTATAGTGGGGCTGTGAAACAGACTTACCCAAATGGTCATTTGCAGTAACTCAAAATTAATCTTAATGAACCAAATTGATAGGCTGATCCTGCAGCTATCTAATATGAAGTATTACCACTAAGTGGTGGGAGCATTCCCTTTGGGCCTCTTGGTCTTCTTCTGCCTTTCTAACACCAGTAAACTCTTGACCTAGTCTACAGTTCATGCACTAATAGAATTTTATTAAAGAACTTTTGATACTAAGATTTGCCAATGCATTTTTTCTCACTTTGTATTCCTATAATTTTGTTTTCAGTTCTTTCTTTCCCACCACTCCATATCTTTGATTGTGAGACAGTACAGTGTTACCATGTTTAATAACAACAACCCAACAGGGAGCCAAAGTGACAATCAGCTTGCATAATGCCTGACAGTCTTGCAGACGATCAAGATAGTTTACACAACAACCACTCTTGGAGTAAAGCAGCCAGTCCACTTTAAGCCAATGTACAAGGCACACTCATTCAGTCTTATGTCCAAAAATCAGTATAGAGTTGGGGCTGATGTGAACCAAATCCAAAGGCATGATTAGCAAAACCCTGCCACACAAATGCACTGTAAAGATTTCTTCAATGAACTTTTATTTTTGTATTTTAGTTTTGTACCTGAAAAAAGGCATATATTTCACTAGTGTGCTTAACTGGTCAATAAAAGCTAAATAAATAAGTAACTTTCATTCTTTACATAGGTGACCACCTCTGTGGACCTGACATTTTTCCCAGTATGGGGTTTTGTCATGGAATAGATGGTCCACCTGTTTTGGAGTTAAAAATACAACATAAGTACATGTACTGCATATGTGTCCCTGAGATGGACTCTCAGGTGAGTAATTTACAAAACAAATTAAGTACAAAACAATATAGTTGGGGGTACTGCCCTGCTGATCCACTCAAGAAGGATGTGCTTACGTTAAGCAGAAGCCTTCTATGTACATTTTACAGTCATTATTTGTTACAGCTCATTCTGGTATATCAACACAGGAACATAGAATTTGTTATTAGAAATGAACTGCTTGACCCACCCAATCTGCCCAGATGTTCCCTGCCTAGTGTGTCTCTGTAGACCCTAACTGGTCTAGAAACATAGAATTTGTCAGCAGAAAAGGACCACTTGGCCCCACCCAGTCTGTCCAGATGGGATGGTCCCTTCCTAGTCTGCGTCCACAAACCATAACTGTGCTCCAGCGACCCTCCTTCCTCTCTGCATTTTTACTAATATTCCCATATATCTATCCAATACATGCTTGAAGTCCTCTACTGTTTCCTCCTCCACCACTTCTGCTGGCAGTTTATTTCAGTCATCTACCACTCAGTCAGTGAATGAGTATTTCCACACATCCCTCTTTACTTCTTCCCCCTCCAGCTTAATTGAATGCCCTGTGGTCCTAGTGCTCTCCCTTGTCTGAAAGAGACCTCCACTGCTGCACTCTATTCATCCCCATGATGTACTTGTAGGTCTCTATCATGTCACCTCTTGCTCTCCTCTGTTCCAGGTGAATATATTAAGATCCCTCAGTCTCCCCTTGTAGGGCTTTTGCTGCAGCCCCTGCACAATTTTAGTTTCCCTCTTCTGGACTGCCTTCACCCTGCCTATGTCCTTTCTGAGATGTGGCCTCCAGAGCTAGACACAATACTCCAGGTGGGGTGTCACCAGCGAATGATATGGTGATAACATCACTCCCATCCTCCTGCTGGAAATACTATGCACAATGCATGCCAGTATTGCACTGGCCCTAACTACTGCTTTGTCACACTTCCTTGCCACTTTGAGGTCATCAGATATAACACCAAGGTTTCTTTTCTGCTTACTGACTGAGAGTACTCCCTCATCCTATGCTTAGTTTCTGGGTCCCTTTCCCCTGCAGTGCATCATTTTGCACTGTTCAAGCCCAACTTTCATGTTTTTGACCACTCCTTTAGTTTCCCAAGATCCCTGTGCATTCTTTCAGCCTCTCATGATTTTACACCCTATTACAGATTCTGGAAAAGGAGATACTTTCCCTTCCAGTTCATCTGCAATACCACTTATTTATTTTATTTTTTTATTTATTGAATTTTGTTGGCCCGGTAGGCCCACTGAGACTAGAAGTCTCTTTTTCAGGGACGAATGGGGGGAGGGGGAATACAGATCGTAACCAACTGAAATTGAACCAGATTAAGCTGTTGGTGGTATATTTAGTCAAAGGGGGAAATTTGACCAGGACACCAGGGAAATTCCCCTACTCTGTCGGTAGGGGGACGTGCTGCCCGTTTGCGTGTCAGTCTCCATCTGTCTGGAAATGGAGCAGGACGTGGAGAAGCTTGGAGTGCTGGATGTACCTCTTTCAGGAGATTTGAGTGAAGTGGATACCTTCTTCGATGCAGAAGTCCATTTGGAGAATGATGTTGCGGTTTTTGCCGCGGTTGCACCGGTGGACCTAGGATCTGTTGCTCGGTCTGACATTTCAGAGGTATTAGTAGCCCCTGAATCAATTGTTTCTGCTGCTGTTTCTTTGCCTAATATTCGTCCTGCGCAGGTTCCTACTTCTGTGGACTTACCAACTGTTGCTGCTAGTGACCCGAGTGTCTCCCTGGTGAATGGCAGAAGTTGTCAAGCGCCAGCCCAGAATACTCGTGCTGCTGGTGTGTCAGGCAATCAGCTTGGCATTCTACCTCCTGTTTCCTCGCTGATTTTTCAGACCAAGCTGACTGACCAGACTGGGGTTTTGGTGTTCTCGTTTGTGGCTCCTAAATGTCCTGCTTAGGAGAAACTACGCGCCGCCTCTACTGCCGCCTCTACTGCTCCTCGGCGAGTGTGAGCTGCTACCAAAATGGATGATTCTGAGCCTTGGACTGTGGATAAGTCATTGCGTGCAGCTGGATGGGTGAAGTCTCCGACTTCGCATCAGTGGACTACTGGATTTGCCCCTATTTGTATCCCTGGAGTCCGTGCTGCCTCGACAAGTCCTCATACCCCTTCTGTGGCTGATGGTGATGCTTTTGATAGTGCCCCAGGGACTGATTTGGGACTTACTCCTAATCCTGTACTGGATTTTGATAATATGGCTCTTTTGAACACTCATAGTGTACGTTCTCAATTGCCCACCCTCCCTGCTCCTGTTTCTGATGGTGGTGGAGGTTCTAGTCCCTTTCCTGATGCTGCTGGTGGACCTCGTCCTAAAACTTATATATCCTTCCTTCAGAAGAAGATATTGCCTGCTAAAAGACATAATGCAGTGCGCATTGTTTATAAGGGGGGCTTAGACATTTTTCCTGATAGGGGTTACATGGAGAAAGTCTTACTTAAAACCAGTCTGTGCTTTAATGCAGCTGAGCTCTATGCTCTGATTCATCTTTCTGGGGTGCGCTCCTTTGATGTGAGCTTTAAACTACAGGCCAGTCTGGAGGCCTTTTGGTTATGGTACCATAAAGGTAAACAGACTCCTTTATGGTCTCCCTTTGAGGTGATTTCCCTGACTAAGCCAGCCCACAAGTCAGTCATCATTCTCTTTTGTAATGAAGGGGTCAGTGTGACTAATTTGCTTTTTTGGTTGAAGCAACGCTGTACAGTGATGGGTCCCCCAGAAGTGATTTTTGATGATGAGAATGTTTGGACTGGGGGTTGGAGAGTTCAAGTGATTTTGAATGCTATTGATGGGTCATTACAGCATTTTCCAAACTCCTTTTTTATTGGAGGGAACAGGGGAGTTTTGTTCTATCCCGGGCAACCTAAAACTTGCTACAAATGTAGTGCTCCCAGGCATATTACTAATGCTTATGACAAAATCCGCTGCTCTTTGTGGGGTAAGTTGGGCCACTTTTATTCTCAGTGCACTGAAGAGGTTTGTTGTAATCTATGTGGTCAGCCTGGTCACTCCTATATGGATTGTAATCAGGTTGCCTTTACTAAATCTGGGTCTGGTGATCTTGAGGAGCAACGGTTGCTAGTGGCGGTGGCTCAAAGGGAACGTGTGCAATGGTGTGAGTCTGCTACTCAATCTAAGCCCTCCCTGACTTCTCCTTTACAGGCTCCGTTGGATGTACCTCCTTTGGCCCCTCCCCCAAGTTTAGTTCTGAGTCATCCTTGGAGGTTGGTCCTGTGGAGGCGCTGTCTAATGAACTTCCTGTTGAAGTACCATTCACTCTTCTGCCAGAGGAGCCTGTAGATGTCCACTCTCTCCCTTCCTCTGCAATGCCCCCCCTTCTGCTGACTGTTCCAGTAGTGGATCCCGAACAGCGTGTAACTCAGAGTAGGAGTTGGCGGCAGTCTGTTTCTAAGGTCCCCAAAATTTCTGACACCAAGACATCTAATCATTTCCATCCCCTTTCGTTGAACTCCGGTACAGTGGGGCTGGATTCTGAGGTGTCCTCTGAAGATTCCCGCTGTTGTGAACCCATTTCTGATACAGAATCTAGTTAGTTGGGAGATGTTGCTGTCAAATTGTTGGACCCTAAGAAGGGTGCCATCCCTGTTAAGGGAAGGAAAAAGAGGACGGTAGGTGTTAGTAAATCCTTGGCCCACAAACCTCCCTGAGTCCTCTGATGTGTCCCACTCCCTCTTTATCTCCGCTGACGATTAATGTCGACAGTATCAAAATTGTTAGGAAACGGAGTGTTTTTTTTTCACATTTGTTGATCTATACTGTTGATGTTTTTTTACAGGATAGCCGGCTACACACACCTGTTGAGCTTCGTCGAGTTCAGTCAGAATGGTTTAAAGGACCATCATATTGGTCTTCTGGTTTGGATTCTTGTACGGGGGTGGGTATTTTATTTACTTTACCAGTTCAACTTCTCAAAATTGTTAAATTTGATCCTTGGGAGGGTTTTAATTTTGGATGTTAAAATTCGAGGTGCTTATTATCGGTTGATTACCATATATGCTCCTCAATCTAAGGCAGACCATGTGGAGTTTTTTTCCGCCATTCATCCTTTTCTTTTTTGTGCTCAGACTGCGATATGGGGGGGGGTGTTTTCAATCGTGGTCTTACTTGTCAAGATCGGGGTAGTGGTACATCCACTACAAAAGTGTTTTGTGATATGTCTTTCTTATCTTCCACTGTACAACTAGCAAGTTTGGTGGATGTGTATAAGTCCTTTCATAACACAGGGAAGCCGACCTTTCAAAGGGGGTGTACATGCTACCCATATTGATTTTGTTTTTATTAGTAAGGGACTCCCAGTTACGAATGCTCAGGTTACTTCTGTGGAGTTTTCTGATCATAAGGTGCTCTCGGTACTTCTTGGGTCTCCAGACTTGCCCTACAGGCCTGGTCTTTGGAAATTGAATATGTTGATTCTTGCTGAATGCTCTGTTATCCACCAGATCTTGTATGCTGTCAATGGACAGAAGACTTTATTTGACTTATTTGATAACCCCATCTTTGTGGTGGGAGTGTTTGAAGCATGATCTTCGAAATTTGTTATCAGTTAGCAGATATAGCTCTGATTCTGAGAAAATTAAGTACTTGCAACATAGAAAGCAGTTACATCATTCAATGGGTTTAGCTCACACAACTGGCCATGATTTGGGGGGCCAAATTTCTGCAGTACAAGCTGTTATGAGGGCTTTTCATGAGCGTCAAATGGTATCTCTTACGATGCAGCACAAATTCAGTACACAAGGGAAGTTAGAGACTATCTGTCCCTTTATTGGTTGTCGGGACCGGATTCAGAAAAATCAATTGTTGGCAGTTTGGAATTCAGCTGGGGTAATGGTGACATCTCAGCCTGACAAAATGCGGGTGGTTTCTCACTATTTGAAGACCCAATTTGCTGCTTCTGTTACTGGCTGGACTGCCTTTTCACATTTTTTCAGTTTGTTGAACGTTCCCTCTATTCCTGGTGAGATGCTTTCCGGTTTGACTAAGGCGGGTTCTTCAACTGAGGTCCAGGATGCAGTCTTGGCACTGCCTAAAGGAAAGGTTCCTGGACTGGATGGTCTTCCTGCTGAACTTTATAAGTTGATTATCCCAATGACTGCACAGGAATTGGCCTTAGTTTATACTGTACATATCTGTTGGATACAGAGTCCCTTTCCTTAGACATGACACTTGGTGTGGTGACACTCTTAGATAAAAACGGTGTCCGGGAGAATTTGGATAATTGGAGACCTATCTGTCTTTTGAATGTCGATTTTAATATTCTAATGAAGATTTTGGCATGTCGTCTGTCAAAAGTTGCCCCCTTTGTTATTTCACAGTTCCGATCATGTTCTGTTCCTGGGAAAAGGATGCACGATCAACTACTATTGTTGCATGAGGTTTTTTTGTCTGGGATCTTCTATGATGCGACTGGGTATGTGGTGTCTCTCGATCAAAGGAAGGCTTTTGACTCTGTTGCCCATGATTTATTATGGTTTATTTTGCAGTTATATGGGATTCTGGCAGTTTTTATTCATTGGTTACAAGTGATTTATGGTCGGGCCATCCTTCAACCTTTGGTAAATGTTTTTTTGGGTCCAATGATTCCGGTACATTATGGGGTACATCAGAGTTGCTCCTTGAGCCCATTGCTTTTTGGTTTTAGTATTGATCCTTTGCTTCGGATATCGAATGATGTTCAGTTTTTTACTCCAGTTTCAGCTTGTCAGCATCCTCTTCCTTGGACTGCAGCTGCCTATACGTATGATATTTGTTTACTTCTAAAATCCTCCACTGTTATTTTAAGGGCTATTAACTTTTGCTCTTATTATGAGGCGGCTTCTGGGGTTCATTTGAATAAATAGAAGTGTTTGATTAAATGTCTTGGGGTGGGTAACCCAGATCCCTGTGTTGCCGGGCTTACTATTCAGGAAGGGCCTTTGACAGTTTTAGGGATTGCATTTGATACTGGTCGTCTGGATCTCCTGAATTGGGATATGAAACTCCGGCAGGGATGACTGTTGGTGGATAGCTGGAATAAAAGTGTTATGGGTAAACAGAAAAGGGTCCATTTGGTTAGGACTTATCTTTTGCTCCTTTTTCTGTATGTCAGTCTTGTGTCCCCCCCCCCCCAGAGATTGAGATACTGCTCTTTATGGTTTATTCTTTTCCGCAGTTTGGGGCAGCAGACTGTATCCAATTAAACATAATGTTTTATACCTTAAAGTCATGGATGGGGGCCTTAACATGGTGAACCCTGTTTTGTTCCTTTTTCTTAATTTTATATTTGCTAACCTACATCCCTTATGTCTTATGTCATAGGACTCTGACTTGGTGGATGGCGTTATGGTCTGAAAGGCTAAAGGCTTGGTATCCTGGTTGGGTTTCCGGTGAATTGAAAGTATTTAAATCAGTTGTGTTTTTCCCCCAGTTTTATAGGGAGGTATTTGTTCATTTGAAGCAGTGGGACCTCGTATATGAAGATGTTTTTCATAAATCCAAGAAACTATTGTACGCACAGGTTTTGGCCTCCAGATTCACTGATATTGATACCTTTCTCTTGTGTCCTCCTTCATCTGTACCTCATGTTCTACAGATTCTTCATAATGAAAGAATTCCTGTTAAATTTTGGGATGTGTTATGGCTTTGTTGCCATGACAAGCTGAATGTTAAGGCTAATCAAAAACATAAGGCTTTGACAAAAAGACAATGTGACAGGCCTGCATGTTTAGGATAATTGGAGTCTATGTCTCATTTATTTTTTACATGTTCCTTTATTCACTCCTTTGGGGATTATTTGGCGGGATGTTGGGATATGCCTGTTTTGAGAACCCTTTCTTATGAAAATTTGATTTATGGGGTATTTGGTCGGGAATGGTCTCAGTAGGATGTCCAGACGTTGAATGTCTTGTTTTCTGTAGTGAAATGGTTTGTCTGGAATAGCAGATGTCTATTTACTCTGCAACAAAAATTAATTTCTTTTCAAGACCTCTCAGGCTGTATTTTGAAGGAGAGTTGTAATATTTATTTTCATGAAAAGTCCTCTCATAATGCTGTGTATACTGCAAATGTTTGGCGGACTCTCCCTTGGGTGACTGATTCCAATACTCCTATTACATGAGTTTGCTTTGACAGTTTCTTGTGGACTTGTTGAGCTGGTATTTTTTGATGGTGTATTTGAATATTTCATAAGACTGGAGGGGATTCTTTTATGCATCAGGCTTTGGTTTGGGTTATAATGTATGACTTTAATACTTATCTGTCTTTCCTATGATTTGTATTTTCCTTTTGTGTGAAGTCACACTGGTTATCTTTGTTTGATTTTTTGAAGTTTATAATAAAACAAAATTCCCCTACTCTTTCAGTAGGGGGAGATGCTGCGATGCTTCTTGCAGTAATGGCAGATGGAGATCAGCTATTGGAGGAGCAGGTTGTACAGCCCTCTGCTCTGTATTCAGAGGCGTCGGTGATTGTGATGGAGGATATGGAGAGTGCACCGAGACATGAAGTGTGGGAGGTGATTTACCAAGATGTGCATGCCAAAGAGCGTGCAGCGGGGGACTTGCATTGCGTTATGTCTGAGGGCGAGATCCTGACCGAGGAAGGTGAACTACAAATGTCGCCTGCACCTGGGTCTGATTCAGCTGCCTCAGTTACTGCACGGACTGTACTGGAGGATATGACAAGAAAACAGCAGATCTGTGACGTGGAGCATGTCAAGCTCCCAGCTGGCAAAAGGAATGAGGAAGTGAGTTTGCCGGTGGAGGGTGTGAGTGCAGTAGGAAGGTTGGTGTGGGAGGAGCAGTTGGCTGTCAGTGACTCTTGGTCAAAAGAGTCGACTTTGCAGCAGGTGGGCTGGGTTCAGCTGCCCAATGGTAAATGTATTCCAGATCCGAATTGGATTTCTTTTTCTACACCACGAGGTCCTGATTCAGAAGACCTTTCCGGGGAGCAACAGAGAACTGGTATTGCAGGTCAGAATGCTGCTTTAAAAATGGACTTTGTAGCTTCATTTTTGGCAGGTTCTGGGGATAAGGAAGAGTCTGGGGATATTACGGAGATGCCTCCTTTACAGGACCACTTGAGTGTACCCCCCCCCACAATCACCTCGAGGGGATGCTACCAGACGGGGCCCTCATTTTTCTGATTTATTCAAAAATAATAAACTTGAACAGGCCCCACGGAGGAATGCAGTGTGCCTTAGGTATAGGGGTGGTCTGCCAGAACATCCGGACAGGGCTTATATTGCAAGAAAGTTACTAAAAGACTCTATGAACTTTTTGGCATCTGATATTTATGCACTGATTAATATACCAGGGGAGGACACTTTTGATATCAGTTTAAACAATTTTTCTTGACTGGATAAACTTTGGCATAGATATGAAACCTACAAAACTTTACCTTTGTGGCTACCTTTCTGGGCCATCCCTATAACCAAACCTTTATTTAAAATGATTAATGTGATGTTTCAAAATGAGGGAGTTAATGTGGGAGACATTCAGTACTGGTTGGAAAAAAAATGTACTGTTTTGGGTTCTCCTGAGGCTATTGTAGACTCTGAGGGGATATGGACTGGGGCATGGCGTTTTAAAGTAAAACTTCACATGATAGAGGATGATGTCTTGTATATTTCTAACAGTTTTTTTCTAGGAAAAGATGGGGGGGGGTTCTACCCTGGACAACCAAAGGCATGTTATAACTGTGGTAGTAGAAGGCATTTCAGCAGCTCCTGTGACAAGGTTAAATGTGCATTATGTGGGGAACTAGACCATGGGAGTGAAGTGTGTAGAAATGTTTTTAAATGCAATTTATGTGAAGAAATAGGGCATGCTTATCACCAGTGTCCCTGGGCAAGGCAGAATAGGCAAGGTGGCCCAAACAAAGAACACTTCATAAACCAGGCCCAGGAAAGATTTAGGCCTAGAGACCAGGATTCTTCAGCTAAAGACACAGAGGAGGTTGGTAGGGAAGCTGCTACTACTGACTCAGAGCCTCAACACTCCTCTACACAGCCACAGGGTGCAGGGCAGGAAATGTCGGGATCTGGCCAAGATGATTTGACTACCCAAAACCCAATCTCTGATATGCAGACTTTGGACAATGAACCTACCTCTAGCACTTCTCAAGCTGATTTGGGCAATGTTGTTCTATCCCCACCCATTTCAGACTTTCAAATACCTGAATCTAGGTGGGTAACTAGAGCAGTCAGTAAACAAATAGGGGGGTCTTACTACTTGCCCTACTAGAAATGCGTTTCAGGTTCTTACTGATTTGGAGGGAGACTCAGGACCTGAAACCTCTTCTAGGTCTGAGATACTTTCTGAAATGGAGTTGGAGGAGGAGGGAGTGAGGGATATCACAGAAACTAAGAAAAAAAATGGTAAAAAAAGAAAGAAGGTAAACCATTACTTTTAACATAATGCTGTAATGGCCTGTATAAAGACAATGTCCTTGAACTGTTGTAGTATTACAAACTTTAAAAGACAAATGGCTTGTTTAATGTACTGCAGGACCTTAAAAGCTGATATTATCTTTCTACAGGAGACAAGACTTACAACCCTACTGGAGGTCACACAGGTAAAGAAAGCCTGGTGGGAGGGTCCCTCTTATTGGTCTTTTGGACTAGATTTAGCAGATGGAGTGGTTATTCTTTTTAACCACTTGGTAGTACAAATCACCAGAATTGTAGATTTGATACCTGGTAGGGCATTAATTATTGACTGCCTTTATAAGGGGTTTTATTTTTGATTAATCAACACCTATGCTCCCCGGCTTAAAACTGCTAGAGTGGACTTATTTAACCGAATAAAACCATATTTGTTTACCTCAAAACAAGTGATATGGGGGGATATGAATTGCAGTTTGGATTTCCAGTTTAAGGATAATGTGCAACAAAAAGTGTACTGTGACTCTCATGTGTTGAAAACTACGATAGATGTTGCTAGTCTTAAGGATGCATATAGGGAATTGTACATGAATGGTGGTTTCACATATCAGAGGGTTCATTTCTTACCAGAATAGATTATTTTTTTTACAACCAAGCATTTACTGACACAAGCTTTCCAAGTAAGTCCTTGTGAATTTTCTGACCATAGGATTCTGATTTGTCATATTGGGTTTCAACAGGTCCCACTTAGATTTCCATCTGTGCAACGAAAATAGAAATTAAATTCAAAGATATTAGAAAATACAATAGTTTTGAACCAATTACATCATTTATCATATTATAGGAAGTCTGTAGCATAATTTTATGATGATTGGCCTTCCTGGTGGTTAGACACGAAAATTGCTATTAAGGATTGTTTTATTCAATACGGAAGATATAAAAGTAATACTGACTATGTACAGTATTTAGAATATAGAAACCAGCTTTATAAGCTAATGTCTTGCTCGACAGCAACAGCTTCTAGTGTACAACAACAAATAACAGAGGTGAAGAAAAAAATGCAGCAATACCAATATGATAGGGTGGTGCCCTTGTTTGCTGAAATGTGGTTTGGCGCACAGCAACAATTGTTTAAGGACCCTTTTGTTGCTTGTAAACAAAAACTTGAAAAGAAATTAATGACAGGCCTGAAGGATGAGGTAGGGAATCTTCGAACCTCCGATGTGGAAATGTTGGCAATCATAGAACAATGATTTGACATCAACATTTAGTATCACATTCAGTCCCACAGTTCAGTGGGATGATGTCTTACACGTCCCAATACCTAGTGCCTCTAGTAGTGACTTAACTGTTTGGATACACCCATTACTAGAGTTGAAGTCCTTATCACAGTAAATAGTTTGAAGACTGGTATATCTCCAGAGGTGATGGTATTACCAATGAATTTTATAAAACTTTTTGGGAAGATTTAAGTGACATTTTGGCATAATTATTTAATGATATATTACAGTTTGGAACAGGGACTCTAAGTTTGTACATAAAAGGGGAGACAGTACTGTATTGGGTAACTGGAGGCATATTAGCTTGCTTGATATGGACTATAAAATCTTGGCATCCATTCTTTGTAAGAGATTACAATCTATAGCACAATTGATAATCCATCCAGCACAGATGTGCTCAATCCCTCAGAGAACTATACAACAAAACTTGTGTTTTCTGAGGGATGTGTGCGAGTATGGCAAACAATATAAATTATCTGGGTTTTTGTTAGCATTGGATCAATTCAAAGCATTTGATAGAGTATCACATGCTTTTTTATTTCAAGTTCTGGGAAAGTGTGGTATTTCCATGCATTTTATTAATAACATTAAGTTATTATATGATAATGCAAAATTGTACCCCATAGTGGATAACCTAATAGGGGAAGGGATAATTTTAAAACAAGGGGTTTGACAAGGCTGCCCCATTAGCCCTTTGTTGTATACTTTTGTTTTAGACCCTATCGTGAGGCAATTGATTGTGATCGACTAATATATGGGTTAACTCCATCTTTATATATCCCTGCTCAAAAAATATTGGTATACATGAATGATATTTGGTTAATAGTGAAGGATGTTTCTTCAGGTAAAGTTGCACTTCAGAAATTTGACCAATTTTCTGCATTGAATGGTACAACACTTAATTATGAGAAATGTGTCGTTCTTGTGATAGGAGGGGATATGCAGGGACAGAGTGTAGGGTATATTCCTATTGTTCCCATGGCAAAAATTCTGGGAATTATTTTTGGGGGGATGATATGGCATTTCAGAATTGGAAATCACATATATTGATGGGAGAAAGAAAAGTTCAGCAATGGAAAGCTTGGGCTTTGTCAAAAAAGAAGAGAGTTTTAATTGTGAAGAAGTTTTCACTGCCTATATTTTTATATATGTGTCTGGGTTTTCCAGTCCCAGTTTCTTGGGAGATCATATTACTCAGCTGCTTCTTTCAAATGATTTGGGGGAGCAGATTAAACCCAATAAAACAAGACTTTACATACTTGGCTATTAAACACGGAAGGATTAGGATGATAAACCCTATAGCCTTTTATCATTCTTTTTTTTTAATATCGTCTTTTCAGACCCCAGGAAACCTGGAAAAACATCCATGGACTGCGTGGACCCAGAACCTATTTCAAAATTTTATGAGGAAATGGGTGGGGGGTAGTGTTCCAAAATTGTCACCAATATTAAATATGCCAGATTTTGCAATTCCTGCAGTTAAGAAATTAAGGGAATGGAAGTTGGAGAAAGCACACATTCAGGGGATTGCTTGAAAACAATTATGTAATAACATTATGGGTCATGTTTTTTTTGTTCAGGTTGATTTTCCAAAATGTGTCCCACCCAAGCTGTCTCAAGCATTATGGACTCTTACTGATAGAAAACTTCCTTTGCATATGTGGGATGTACAGTGGCTTAGTTGCCATGGGAAACTAGGGGTGAAGGGAAACATGAAACACAAACCCATAAATGAAAGACACTGCATTCGACCGGAATGTTATGGCTTGCAAGAAACACAGGAACACTTTTTCTTGCTATGTCCTTTTGCAATACAACTATGGGCAGATTTGGTTGTTAGGCAGAAATGGGGTATAGCTTGTAATTTGTCTTATCAGAGTTTGATTCTTGGAGACTACACAGGATTTTTGAGTAAATATAATTTCAGTACTTTAACTCTGATTTTCGTATGCATAAAGTACTACATGTGGCAAACTAGGTGCCAGTATTCTTTGCAACACACCCTCCCCAATATTGTTCTGATAAAACAAATTGAGCAAGCCATAGCTAAACAAAAGGCTTTGGAATATGACAAAATTGATAGGCAACTTTTTCATGTGTATTGGAAACATATATCATGGATTACTTAATAATGTGATCTTTAGCTGTAATTACAGGATTGATATAGCATTTTCAATTGATTTACCTTTGTGATGTAGTCCTGCTTTTCATTTTTTGTTAGGAGTGCTATTTGTATTGCTGATCATTTTTCTTTTTCTTTTGCTTTTGTATTCTTTTTATTTTTGAGATTAGATTTTTTGTATATGCTTTGTTGTCTATGTGAATTTTACACTTGATGTAATGTTTAATTTCAATAAAATTCCCATACTCATCAGTAGGGGGAACCCTTGTCAGCCAGCTCCAAGATGGCTGACATGGATTGTGGAGGAGGAGGAGGAGGAGGAGGATGTCCAGGAGATGGAGAGGCCAAAGATCCCATCTCAGGCTCACTTACGCCTGATACATCTCTTATGATTGCTGAAAATGACCCAACACCAGCAGAAATGGAAGAAATTGTTGATTTTCTACTTGATACTGATGTGGAAGATGGAAATATTATCACTACCCAGACCACCAGTCAAACCTTTTCAGAGAACAACATAACAGCAACGAGGCCAGAGAAATCTAATGTCTCTACAATGAACCTGCTGATGCCAGAACAAGAACAGATGTTACAGAATGTGATTTTGCATAACAAAGCTTTTTTGTTGAAGTTACTAGTTAAAACTGCAGAACAATCACAACAGGCTACTTCAAGAGTCAAACCTGTGGTTTCCATGGACTCTACTACACTAAAAGATATGCCTGACACCAAGTTATTATTTCAAACATCTCAGGACGTTCCTTCTTCTATTGCTTCCACAACCATTGCTTCACAATCACTGAAAATGCATAACACAATTCTTATAATACAAACTGCACTTACTGAACATTGCTCAGAAAAAATACTTACAGACCAGGTCTGGGACCCAGCTTCAGCTCTGAAAGCTGCCAGGTGGCTTCCAACAGCTGGAAAGGGAGGATAGACTTCACCGAGGCCTGTCACAGCTGCAGAGATTTCTCAGCTCTCCCCAACTACAACTCAGCAAGCTGAAACAGCTGACAACCCGACCTTACGATCGCATCTGCCAGAAAAAAGTTTCCTCAGTTGAAGTTAGTCGACCACTGGTACTGCATACTGACACTCAACACATCAAGCAGGATGTGATACGAACTGACAGAACTGATAAGATTACATGCTGTACGGACTTGTAGGTAACTATGGACCAAGCTTCTACTAGTGAATTTCCTCATTCTGGAACAGCTTCTACTTCGGGTGTGCACACTGAAGCTTTAGACATGACCACCTCGGTATCCTTCTCAGATAATACACGGAGAGATTCTTATACCACACAATCGGCTCCTACTTTTTGCATGGCTGATTTATTTAAACAAATAGGAGAACCTGCGCAAAGACAAAACGCTGTGTGCTTGAAATATACAGGAGCACAAGAAACCTTTCCAGATAGAAAATATGTGCTGCATCAGTTGCTATGACAGTCTATGGGGATACAGGATCAGTAATTGTTTGCATTTATCCATATTAAGGGGGAGAACATATATGATATTAGTTTTCAAAATAATGGCACTTTAGAAAGGTTTTGGCAGAAGTTAGAACTGTTTAAATATCAGCCAGAGTGGCAAGATATTTTTCCCATTCCCTGACTAAACCAGCTGTTAAAACTATAACTTTACTGTTTCGCAACAAAGGGGAAAATATTGAAGATGTGCAGTACTGGCTTCAGCAAAAGTGTGAAATATTAGAGTCCAGTACCTATTCTAGATGATGATTCAGTGTGGACGGGGAGGTTGGAGGATAAAAGTAAAGCTATTGCACACTAACTCAGGGATACAGCATCTTCCCAGCAGTTTCCACATCGGGTGAGATAGAGGGATTTACTTTTATCCTGGTCAACCGAAAACCTGCCATAAATGTGGTGCTAGAACCCATCTTAGTTCATCATATTCCCTTCTCCATTGCAATCTGTTTGGATTATGGGCATGTAAGTTTGGGTTGTCCTAATCCCCTCAGATGTAACTCTGTGAAAATTCTGGGCATACATACTCAAAACGCCCGTGGGCTGCAGGAAATAGGATGGATAGAGTTATGCAAGATCCTGAGTCTTTAATAACGGCCCATCAATCAAAAATGTCACAAGCCAGGGGCAACTTGACTTCAGCTCCCTCAGACATATCCCCCCCACTACTGTGAACCTGGCAACTGAAGACTTAGTTACTGCCTGCACTATAGATACAGCTCATCTTTTGGAACCTTCACCACCTATGATAGTCGAGACAGCTGAAATTCCCACCACTAGCATAGGTGCTCAAGGCTCACCACCACCAGAGACAATGCCTCCACCCTCTGAAACCTCAATGGAAGTTGTACAGTCAAATAAAGCTAAAAAATCCAAGAAAAATCAGAATCATGGCTGGGTAACTCACCTATTGTAACTAGGAATAGATTCACACTATTATACAAAAGGAAACAATGGGTAGATTGTGATGAGGAGGAAAGGGATTCTGACACCTCTTCGGTTACTTCAGGGATACAGAATGTTTCTATTGAATTACCTTTGGAGCAGTCAAAGGTTAAGAAAGCCAGGCATAATGGAAAAAATAGACAGAAACCAGATGGGTGACCCATTTCTTTCCCCTTTTTCAAATATCTAAATGGAACAGCTGATAAATGTTCTGACCTTAAATGTTAGTAGCATAATGCATTTTAAGAAGAGGGGTGTGACATTTCAAATCTTAGATAGTTTGAGTAATAATATTTTCCTTTTACAGGATACTCGAATAAAAACAGAGTATGAGCTTACTCAAGCTAAACAATTATGGTCAGACGGATTATCTTTTTGGTCCCAGGGGCAAGAACAATGCGATGGGGTAGCTATTTTACTAAAAAGACCGGACTTCAAAGTTAGGAAACTCACAGACATTGAGCCAGGGAGAGCCCTTTTAGTAGATGTCTCCTTTCATAAAATAGATCTACGTCTGTTAAGTATTTATGCTTCACAAAGCATAGCAACTAGGGTAGCATTATCTAACTTAGTACAACCTTTTTTGCACACTCAGAAAATTGTAATCTTGGGTGGTGATTTTAACTGTGGTCTCTCTCATGAAGAAAGGGGCTGCAAAACATAAAAAATGTTCAGTGACACGGCTTGTTTGAAAAACATGATTACTACTGCAAACCTACAGGAGTTTTTTTCAGCAACAAATACTAAAGAACAGAAAACCTTTATAAAGGGACACTTAATGACCGGAATAGAGTACATGTTTACATCTAAAGACTTAAAAATACACAAGGCACCCACTGTACCAACAGAGACTTCAGATCATCTAGCAGTAATGTGTTTAAGTAGTATTAGTGGAACCTCCAGAGCTAGATCACCACCTAGATGGAGACTAAACAATAATTTATTAAATGATGAGGAGCTACAAAAAAATGGGAGGAACTATTAAGGGCCAGAGTGTCTATTCTTGAAGTATATGATACTATTATAGAATGGTGGCTAGCTTCAAAAGAGGACTTTCAGTCCTTATTTATTAAACATGCCACCTGGAAAGGACAAAAGCAATATGTAACATATTTAACACTGCAGAACCAATTACAAGATTTAATATTAATGGCATCTATGTATAAACTTGATTCATCCACACAAATTCAACAGACAAAATCAAATATGGTCAGATTTCAATATAATATATACTAGCCTAAAAATGGAGGCACAGTTTGGCACACAAGGGCAGCAGCCAACTCTGGATGCTTTTTGAAGCTGTGCAGATCAAGTGAAAAATACTATCATTGATTCTTTATAGATAGGGGCAGAGTCTATCATTACTAAGGATAAAGGAAAAATCAAATTGAAACTCTAGTAGACACTCAGGATAATGCTGGGTTTTTACAGGAGTTACAGATCCCCACACTTTCTGGAGACCTGGTGAACTCTGTAAGTAAAGAAGTGTCATTGGATGAAGTGAAACAGGCTATTAATAAACTTAAAGCTAATACAGCTCCGGGGAAAGATGGCCTAACAGTAGAAATTTTAAAACCTTTTCAGAGAAATTAAGTCCCATTTTAACCATATTATTTAATAACTTATTACATCTATCTGCAATACCTATAGACTTCTCTCAAGCATTAGTAATACTGTTACACAAAAAAGGTGAAAGAACAAATTTAAATAATTGGAGGCCTATCAGTCTACTAAATGTAGATTACAAAATTTTTACTAGCATCTTAACGCACAGGCTGGCTAAAATTGCTAACATTGTGATCTCTTCCGTCCAGACTTGTGGGATTTCTAATAGATCCATATTTCATAATCTACAGTTTTTGAGAGATATAATGAATTTAGGCAAAACAGGCAAGTGTTCAGGATGGTTACTATCATTGGATCAGCAAAAAGCCTTTGACAGGGTTAGTCACAGTTATCTGCTTGATGTTTTGTGTTGTTATGGGGTTCCTAACAAATTTATAAATTGGATTTGACTTATTTATGCCTCAGCTACTGCACAGCCATTTATAAATAAAAGTTTTGGTTCGTCATTTCAAATTAAAAGGGGTGTGAGGCAATGATGCCCTCTCAGCCCCATCCTCTATTTGGTTTCCATTGACTCCCTTATTAGGAAAATTAAAGGTCACCCAGAGATTCAAGGAATTTATGTACCAGACTATCCAGAAGTTACAAATATTAGCACATGTGCCAATGATTTATGCCTCAGCATACAGTCAGAAGAAGCCATTCCCATTATAGAAAGTGCTCTTTACAATTATGAAATAGTTTCAGGAGCAAAACTGAATTATGATAAAAGCACATGCTTTGCAATTAATCCAGAAATGAGATTAGCACACCCTCTAAAGTACAGCACTATATCTACGACAACCTCACCTCTTCAAATATTAGGAATAACCTTTGGGACAGAAGATGATGCTAGATATAACTGGGAACAGGCAATAGCTAGGGGTGAAAATATTATACAGCAATGGAAATCTAAAACAATTTCCAAAAAGAAAACAGTTTATTTGATTAAAACTCTATTTACTCCACAATTGTTATATATGGCAAATATTTTTCCAATTCCATTTTCTCTGGAACCCCAAATCTTGAATATCTATTTTCAAGGTTTATGGAGAAGTAGGTTAAATCCTATAAGAAATGTTTTTACATATTATTACTATCAACAGGGTGGAGCAAGAATGATAATTCCAATTGTTTTTTTTCATAGTATCTTCCTGTATAGGAATCTTTTGGAACTTATAAAAGGTATGGCATTATCATGGTTCAATATCTTTTATAACTGTTTTTTTTCCCTTCAGAAAAAATGGGATACTGGCCTGCTTAATGTATCCATGATAACAAATACCAAGAACATCTCAGCTTATGTGAAGCCCTGCCTAAGTAAATTACATTAGTGGGGCATAACCCAGCAACTGGTTATTTCAAAATCCAGGAAAGCATTTTATAATATTGTTTTACAGGATGTACTGTATGTACAACCAATGCTCCTAGCCTGCCCTAAGGCTCAGGTGCAGGAAGCCTGACTTCAATTAATTGACAAAAGGATCCCAAAATAAATGTGGGACGTGGTATGGCTGTCCTGCCATGGCCATCTAGGTGTAACAGGCACACTTAAACATAAGGGCTATAGAGGATAGGATGTGTCCTAGGGTAACTTGTACAAATAATCTGGAAACTATTCAACATTTTTTAATTTCCTGTCCATTTGCACACACCTTTTGGCAAATAGTACAAAGTGTTTGGAAAGAACCAAAATTTACTTCCTATGTCATATGAAGTTTTGATCCTGGTATTGTACCCCCATTACTTAAGACAATATAACAAAAGTACTTTAAGAGTTATATTTGCAGCTTGTAAATATTTTATGTGGCAAGCCAGATGCATATTTCTAATTCAACAGAAAGAAATGACACCTGATGGAGTGGTTAGACAAGTTATTAGTTTTTTGCAAGAAATATATAAAGTTGATGGACAGACATTAGCCAAAAATACATTTTGTTCATATTGGGGCTCATGTCCTTGGGTGCTTAATAACGCATAGTTCCGTAACAGTAAGTTGGAGAATGGTCTGTATAAGAAAGAGAAATATTTAACTTTATTTTTTTGCTAATCTGTTTATGATGATCTCCTATCATTATTTTGAGCTGTCCTCTTGGAATTTCTTTGAAATGTTTTGAAAATTGATACATCTTTTTTTGTTAACATGCTTTTGCTTTCAATGATTGTAAAATATGTTTTTTTTTATTTGATATATTTAAATAAAAAATTCCCCTACTCTTTTTCGAGAAGTGCCATGGGATCTTTAACGTCCACCTGAACAACCACCAGAACAGACAGATGGGACCTCAGTTTAACATCTCATCTGAAAGACAGTACCTCAGGAGAGCAGCACCCCCCTCATGCTGCACTACAGTGTCAGTATTGGAATTTAACCCAAGTGCCTGGTTTGGGGATAGAATCCAGAGCCTTCAGATGTTCCAGTCTCAGAGGCGAGTGTGCAACCTGCTGATCCACTGACACATCTGAAGACAATGAAGAGGACTGGTACCAATACTGAGCCCAGTGGCACCCTGCTGGTTACTCCTCCATTCTTAGAGTGAGCGCTGTTAACACCACCCTCTGTTACCTATCTGTTAACCAATTTCTAACCAAATTCACCACTTTGGATACCATATCAAGGCTGCTCAAATTATTTATCAGTCTCCTGTGTGACACGGTGTTGAAGGCCTTACTAATGTTCAGATAGGCCAAGTCCACTGCCCACCCCTGATTTGTTTCCCTGGTCACTCATTCAAAGAAATCAATTAGATTCATATGGCATGACCTCCTTCCCCTGATGAATTCATGCCACATTTGGTCCTGTAGCCCACTAGATTCAAGATACTCCACTAACCTTTCCTTTAACAGAATTTCCATTAATTTCCCCACAACTGACATGAGACTGACCAACCTACATATGCTAGCCTCCTTCCTCCTGCTGATGTTATGGCTAGGGACCACATCTGCTCTCCTCCAGAAGCATGCCTGTTTCCAGTGAGCTGTTAAATAAGGCCATCAGTGGTGCAGCTGTCACTTCCCTGAATTCCTTTAGTACCCTTTGATATATCCCTTCCAGTTCCACAGCCTTGTCCACTGTCAGAGCTGTAAGTAGAGAAATACCAAATTGCCAAATTTTGTTATGTGAAATATTTTGTGTAATTTGACCACTTTGTAAAATTTTTCATGGACACAAAATGTGCAATTTCACCCTTGAAATGCAAAATTACACCTGCAGAGCACGAAATTTCACCTGCAAAATGGCGAAACTCTCCACTTGCGGATGAAATTTTGCCATTTTCCGGTGAAATTTTACATTTCGCAGGTGAAATTTTCTCAACTTTGCACCCTGCAAATTATTTCACAGAATGGACAAATTACACAAAATATTTTGTGCAGTGAAATTGCAGGTTTTGCAGGGAATTTTGCAACATCTCTCGCTGTAAGTCCCTTTGGGACTCTTCCCTCTCAAAATGGACTTGTATCCACCTCCCTGCAACTTTGTTCCTGCTGCTTCCTGGTGGTCAACCCCCTACCGCCCACTGTGAAGACTGAGCAGATGTACCTTTTCAGGATGTCTTCTTTATTCTTGATCCTCTTCTGTGCAGTGACACCCTTCTGCTCTTCTTATCCTCACTACCCATCCCCTTGCATTCTTCTTCTCACTAATGTAACTGAAGAAAGTCTTATCCCCTTTAGCTACCCCTTTGGTTATCTTTCCTCGGCATGTGCCCTTGCTCCCCTCACTGCTTTTTCTGCTTTCCTTTGTTTTACTTGGTATACTTCTCTGTTTTTCTCCTCTGCATTTCCTTATATCGCCTGAAGGCCACCCTTTTTTCCCCTTCACCACCTTGGCCACTTCCCTAAAGAACCATAACAATCTCTTTCTAGAAACACAGAAATATAGATTTTGATGGCAGATAAGGCCCACCTGGCCCACCTAGTCTTCCCATTTTCCTACCTATTTAAACTCCAGATCCTAAATGATCAGCAGCTTACCCTCTCTTTCCTGCCACTTGGGTTGCCTTCTGTCTATCCCATGCATTCATGAACTCACCAATCATTTAGCATCTAAGACTTCCACTGAGAGGCAGTTCCATGCATACACCACCCTTTCTGTGAAAAAATACTTCCTCACATTACCCCTGAGTCTTCTCCCCAGCTTCATATTGTGACCCCTTGTTCTTGCACATCTCTTTTTTGAAAGATGCTGCCCTCTTGGACCTTGTTGATTCCCCTGAGGTACTTAAATGTCTCTATCATATCCCTGTCTCCCTCCTTTCCTCCAGGGTATACATATTGAGGTATTTTCTCAAATATTTTCTGGTGCATTCCTTTCACCATTTTTGTTGCCCTTCTCTGGACCACCTCCATTCTGTCAATATACTTCTGGAGATGCGGTCTCCAGAACTGAACACTGTATTCCAGATGTGTCTGTAAAGTGGCATCACCACCTTCTGTTTTCTACTGGTGATGCCCCACCCTATGCACCACAGTATCCCTCCAGTCCTCCACACTGCCTTTTCACATTACTTAGCCACCTTCAAGTTATCTGTTATGTTTACACCCAGGTCCCTTTCCAGTTTTGTTGTTGTTAGTATCTCCACCCCCCCCATTTTGTATTCCTTTCCAGGATTCCTGTAGTCCAAGTGCATGATTTTGCACTTTTTTGCATTGAATTTAAGCTGCCATACTCTTGATCACTCCTCCAACTTGCGTAGGTCTCTTCTAATTTTTTCCACCCCATTTGGAGTGTCTACCCTATTGCAGATCTTGGTGTCATCCGCAAAGAGACTTGCCCTCCCTTTCAGCCCCTCCGCAATATTACCAATGAAGACAATGAAGAAGACCAGCCCCAGAACCAAGCCCTGTGGCACCCCACTTGTCACCCCCTCTCCTGGGATTCAACTCCATTTACCACCACCACCATCTGTGTCATGTTGATCAGCCAATTTTGGACCCAATGTACCACCTTGGGACCTACTTCCAGACTACACAACTTGTTTACTAGCCTCCTGTACAGGATGGTGTCAAATGCTTTGTTAAAATCTAGCTAGGCCATGTCCACCGCCCCTCCCTGATCCACCACCCTGGTCACCCAGTCAAAGAAATCTATCATATTTGTTTGACAAGATCTCCCTGCTGTGAATCCATGTTGCCTTGGATCTTCTGCCCCACTAGCCTCCAGGTATGCCACAATTATTTCCTTTAACAGGGATTCCATGATTTTCCCCACTACAGAGGTCAAGCTGACCTGCCTGTAATTTTCAGCCTCCACCTTACTCCCACTTTTGTGTAGTTGTACCACATTCACCCTCCTCCAGTCCTTTTTCCTTCTGCTTTTACTCGCTTCCTTCATGTAAAAGTTGGATATCTTAATTATGCCCCATTGTTTTTCTGAGCTGTGCCTCTACCCTTCCCTGACAGTCTCTCTCATGAGGCAATTTCTCAGGAAGTCTCCCATTTCTTTAAATCCACCCTCCTAAATTCCACTGCTCTTGCTCTCATGTGGTTTCCTTTATACATGCTGATGAAAGACCAAAACTTCCACTATTCACTCAAATGCTGCATGCAGTACTTTGTGCTGCTAGATGCTTAAAAAAACATATAACGTAGGAACAAAGGAATAACAGAGATAGGAAGAAAAATGTTTTTATTTATTTATTTAAAAGTTGATAACCAGGAAAGGAACACTGAGCCAAGGCTCGTTTCCAAGTGCAACCTGGGGGAGAGAAAAATACAGGGGTGAGAAAAAACAATGGAGCATTACAGATATGAAACAGTTGGGTTACATGAGATTCAGAAGGTAGAATAAATACAAGTATATACATATATAAACATAGCAGCAAAATCTTACAGTAGTTACAACATTATTTACATAATTACAACATTATTTATATAGTAGAGGCTCAACTGTGTAGAATATGTGTGGAGCAAAGAGGGAAGAGGAGGGTTAGAAAGAAGAGGGGTAGAATGCAGAAAAGTAGTAGGATAGGAGGAAGAGGTCAGAACTGGGTGGGTGGGGGTGACACTTGGCAGACTAGGAGGCTGGGCATGTGGGGCTGGAAATGGAGGGTGGGGGGAGTTGGGGAAGGAAAGGGGGAGCAAGTACATGGAGTAGCAAGACTGGCATGTAGAAGGGATTTAAGGACAGAGAAGGTGGCACTGTATCCCAAGAAAGTTGATTCCAGAGGTGAGGGAGCTTGTACAAAAATGCTGCCTGACTTGAGCAAGAGCGAGAGTGAGGGAGGGAAAACATTCATGCATGTCTAGAGAGAAGGGAATACAAGGAGGAGCTGACTGGGGAGAGACAGGAATTGGGTTGGGGGGAGACCCAAACCAGATTTTGCCAATGAATGTGAGGCAGTGTATCTGGCACCTGGTAATTAGAGGAGTGAGGGAGAGAGAGGAATAGAGGGTACAGTGGTGAGTGAGGGGGTGGAGGAGGTGGCAAAATGGCAAAAAGAATTAAGTAAGGTGTCAAGTTTACCTAATGAAGTTGCAGGAGCAGAAGCATAGACAATGTTAGCATATTCAAATATGGGAATAATAGTCTTGTTGACTAAGTCCTGGTGAGTAGACATTGGGAGGCATCCTTTTTAACAGTAAATGACACCAAGTTTTGGGCAGAGCATGGAGCAAATATAGTTTATGTGGGTGGAGAAGTCAAGGCTGCTGTCCAGCCATACCCCAAGGTATTTGTAAGAATTGCTAGATTGGAGTGGTGAACTGTCAAGGGTGGTGAAAGTAGGGGGCATTTAGTTTTGAACCATTTATGTCTTGTTCCAAAGAACATGGAAACTGATTTTTTAGAGTTAAGTTTCAGCTGGTTCTAGCAGAACCATTTTTGAACTTTGTCAAAGTCACTTTGGAGGGGGCTGTTACATCAGTGGCAGAAGGACAGGAAAAGTATAATATGGTATTGTCCTCATACAGATGGATTTTGGAGGAGGAGCAGAAAGAGGAGAGGACATTCATGAATAAGAAAAGTAGAATGGGACCCAGTATGAAGCCTTGGGAGACACCAGCTAGGATGAGGAGGTGGGGAAGAGGGTGGGTCCTACCAGCACTGATTGCTGCCTTTGATGAAGGTATGAGGTGAACCAATTAGTGGCAGTGGGGGCGAGACCAAAGGAATGAAGTTTTTGAGTGAGGAAAGCATAACAAACAGAGTCAAAAGCTTTAGCCAGGTAAATAAAGATGGCTGCTGTGACAAGCCCTTTGTCCATGGTGGATTGGATAGAGTCAGTGACCCAGAGCAGGGAGGAGACAGTGGAATGCTGCTTCCTGAAGCTGAACTGGAAGGGAGAAAGGCTGTTAGTGGCACTTATATATTCCAAGATCCTTGAATAGATGAGAGACTCTTGAAGCTTGGTGAGGGCCGGTAGGAGAGATATGGGTCTGTAATTGCTGGGTGAGGTGTGATCCCCACCCTTATGTAGAGAGAGCACTTTGGCCAACTTCCAAGCAAGGGGGATGGAGCTGGTAGAGAGGGAGAGGTTTAGGAGATAAGCAAGGGGGGCTGCAATGGCCGGGGTGGAGATAAGGAGCATCTTGGAGTGGAGTCCATCCAGACTGGCTTTGCTAGGATTAAGTGTCACTACAGCCTTGTAAACTTCTTTTAAGGAGATGGGGAGAAAGTGAAGCCAGGTCCTGTAGGGGTTGGAGAGTCTGAGTAGGGAGGATGGGGTGGTCAGGGAGGGCACAGGTGGGAAACAATTAATTGAAAGTCTCTGCAATAGTGGCATAGTCAGAAACAGTTATACATACCATTGATTTTTAGGAAATTTGGGGGTTGAGCACTGGGAAGGTTTAGGAGGCTGCGGAGGACTTTCCAGATGTTAGCTGGGGAGCCTGATCTGGTCTGAATCTGAAACTTAAAAAAGCAGGATCTGGCTTTTCTGATGGCCTGGGTACAGACATTTCTAAGGGACCTATAGAGCTGGTAGTCCGAGTGTAGCCAGGAGGCCTTAAAACTTGCCCAGAGTTTGTCTTGTGATTTACAGAAGGAGAGGAGGTCTGGGTTAATCCAGGGGAGGTGGCAGCATATTACTCTTGCCTTTTTTAGGGAACTATGCATATTCCAGATTCGGGTGATGGTATCAGAGAAGAGCTGGAGGGCAGTATCAACGTTTAGGGCTGAGTATATAGGAGAGCAGTCAGAATAAGTTCAGTCTTGGAGAAGGGAGGAAGGTAGAGTCCAGGATGTGGAGATGATGATACCAAATATATTCAGGGGCGAATGGGGAGTTGTGGCTTTTCTCACGCAGTATGTAATGCAGTGGTCACTTAGGGCATCAGGGAGTACACCAGCATCAGAAATGCAGTGAGAGTGAGAAGAGAGCACCCAGTCAAGGAATGTGTGTTTCTAGGATTTGGGGCTCAGATGCGTTGGCTCAGCAATTATCTGTGAGAGGTTTAGCAACTCAATTTTAAGAATGGAGGGTTTAGTGACTGGGAATCGCAAGTCTACATTAAAGTCACCAAGCACGATGAGCTCACCTCCACCTGCATGTGATGAGATAGCAGAGATAAAATCGACCAAGGAGTTGTGTTGTTTTTTGGGACGGCAGTATAGTACTGCTTTGTAAAAAGGGAGGGTGGAGGGGAAGGAGAGGCAGATGATTAGAAGTTCATGAGAGGAGGGCTGGGCATCTTGGAGGGAGATAGAGCATGGGAGGGATTCCCTGGTGTAGATGGCCACACACCCGCACGTTTTCCATGGTCCTGGTGGAAAAGGTTGTAGTCAGGTATTGAGGGGGAGGTGTCTGGGATCCTGGTTGAAAGCCAGGACTCTGACACACACAGGACATCGGGGAAGTGTTGGGAGAAACAGACCTTTAGGTCATCCATTTTGGGAAGAAGGCTCCTGGCATTAAGGTGAAAGATGCATAAGTCCATGGGCTGTGAAGAGGAAGTTTGGGAGGGGGGGAAGACCATGGTTGATTTCAACATCCCCAGAAAGAAGCTGGCCTGGTGGCGCTGAAGGCTGAGGCATTGGACACCACACCTTGCACCATGCCAGTGACCTGGCTTTGGGAATGAGCTCGGGTCATCGGGGGTCAGCAGGGGAGGAGAGGAGAGGATGGAGCATCTAGTGGACTGCTCTCCTCTCCTGGGGAGGGTGGGTGAATGACCCCCTGGCATGAGCTATCCCCAGCGGAGGCTGGGAGTGCATCAGCCAAGGAGTCACACAAGAACAGGTAGGAGCCTAGGCAGATGTCCACAGTAAGGGTGCGGGAGCACGCCCGGTCACACTGGATGTCATTGCACATCCAGGCTCCGAGGTAGGGGAAGGACGCACAAGAACACAGGATACTCCTGTTGGCTGGGAGGAAGTCATTACCTGCCCCCATCTCCAATGTCAGACTCTGCCCACTGGGACCTTATCTCCCCATTCGTCTCCACCCAAAGAGCACTGGATGAAGAGCCACGGAGCAGAAGGTGGATCGGGGTACAGTTGGGACAGTCATAGACAGGAGGGGATCTGGCAGGTCGACCGATGGGGCCCCAGCCAGCAGTGATGGAAAGGAAAAAGAATCGACAAAAAAAAAATTCCCCAGAGAGGAGAAGGAGGAGTAGATAGAGGCAGAATTGGGGGGGATATTTAGACCTCAGGGGAGTGAGGGTGGGGGGGAGGCAGACACTGTGGAGGGCCTCGAGGATTAGTGAGGGGTATGGGAGCAAGCTGGGATGGGCAGCTGAAAGCCGAAGGAGGGAGGGAGGAAGCAAGGAGGAGCAGGTGGTTGGGAGGTTGAGTGAAGAAAAGGGGGAAGAGGTTGGGGGAGATAAGAGAGAGTAAGGCAGAGTGGAGAGATAAGAACAGGTTGGTGGGAAGGAGAGGTTTGAAGAAGGTGACAAAGGAGGGGAGGTAGGAGGGGGAAGTTGGAAGAGGCAGACTGAGTGGAAAACACTGAGGGAGAGGGAGGAGGATAAGTGGTGAGAGAGATGGAGAGATTCTCATGGGAAGAAAATAGAGGGCGAATAGAGAAAAAAGTCCTCATGGTGGAAAGAGGGGAAGGAGTGGTCAATTTAACTGATGCAAAACAGAGTGTGAGTAGAATTACAAAGATGTAGTGACACCTAGTAGGAGTGGCTGATAATCGGCTAATGGGAAAGTGGGGAGATAGAAAAAAATGACAAGTCTCGTGACCTCAGCTCCCTATAAATTAGAGGGCAGCCAAAGGTGGAGGGGTGGGGAGTCACTGTGCAAGCAGTGGTGGGAGAAGCAAGATGCAGTCTCCATTGGGATCCGGGCTGTAGTGAGTGTCCATACCTGAGGAGGCTTGCGGTTGGGCAGAGGAGCTGTGTGTGGGCAGCAGTGGCCCCTGAATTGAAGAGATCGCCTGAGGGGAGAGGGAGGGAGGGTAGGTAGTAGGGGTGAGCGGACTGTTCTGCTAGAGATCAAGACCCCCAGATTGAACCCGCAATCCATAGATCTGGATAAATACAGACTTCACCATAGAATTCCGGTTCCTGGTCTGTGGAGATGCCATTTCCATGATTTTGTTGTCTGTTGCCTGGGGGATGCCATCAGGACATACAGGCAGCTGGCAGCATCCAATCAGGCAACAGACGGTCACATGATGCACTCACCAGTATATAAGGCTGGTGAGTGTGCCATGTGGCCAGAAGGAGGAGGATCACAGTAGAAGAAAGAGCAACTAGAGACAGACTGGAGAGAGAGCTGAAGTGCCAAAATGCAAAAGAACTACAGTTAGGGCAGGGAGGGGGAGAGATTTCCGATCATGAAGGACGTGGAGTTGAAGTCATTTGGTTGATGCCAGGAGGGAGCATTCGGAGTATGGTGGGAGGCCATGAATGATTAGTTACAGAAAATTCCAAATGAAACTTTTTCTTGGCCTCAGACAGTAGTAGCTGTGTGTACAACAAGCATTTGTCAATGCTGAATGTTTGCTTGCTGATATTAGTATTGGACATGCAGGAGTTTGACAGATGCAGAATAAGAATGGCAGTGAAGTATTGAACTCACGCCAACCCCACCTCCACACTGCAGAGATGGACATGCATTGTGGTGTGCCTTTAGGTAGATGTGTGTGGGGGACATCCCTCTCAAATATAAGAAAAAAATAGCCAATTTTTGAAATTCAAGTTGGGGTATGGTAATTTGTGTAGTGGTGAGGCAGGTTGGTATGGGAGGTGCTCTTGATGTCAATATATTGTAACTGTGTTATGCTTTAAATTGCAGTTGGAGGTGGACAGCTCAGGACAAAAATAATTGCCACATCCCAATAAAAACTAAAACTTGCATCTATGCTATTCAGACAAAGCAAGTACATGCAGAAAGATACCATGAACCAAACACAGACAGACATTATGGTGGATTTAGTGGGCATGAAAACACCACCAGGGAATGCCTAAGAGGCGGATCTAATTGAGCACTGTATTCCTTACGTCAGCAAGGCAGCCCCGCCTCCCCCCCCTCTCGAAACAAAGGTAAAATTCCCAGCAATTAATTTCAAAGCCCAGGGAAAAAATTACAACAGAAAGTAAGTGGATGGAAGAGAGAAGGCAGGAGTGGCCAGCTTTGCTATTCCCCTGCACTTTGGTAAGTACTCCATGGCTTACCTTATATATGGGTAGCTACACCCTTATGATACACTAAGTCTGTAGTGCCGACGCAGATGCCGAGTACAGCCAAAGTGGATACTGCCAGTAACAGAATCCTGTATCAGGAGCCTGTGACGAGAGAGACAGTGAGGGAGCCAGTAGCACACTGCTGAAACCTGATTGGTTTGACGATGGGCTAAATATGCAAATGACCTACACATTACCATTGCTTATTGCAGTGGTTGTTTTCTTTCAACTTATGCCACTGCATCTGAATGGCTGTCATAGACAGATTGGCCATTCGTTGGTGCGATGTGGTCATGCCTGCAAAAAGTATCACAGCATTTTAAGAGGGGGTGGCACACCTGCAAAAAGTTGTATGATGGCACTATGTTTCTTGCACATGCATGCAAGAAAACATAAAAATGGGTAGGGAAAATTTGCTTTCTGATTGGTGGAGAAGCAAGGTTCCAGAGCAGTGCAGTTCAGAATAGTAACCACACTGCTAAACTTATCTTCCTTACATTTTTTTCTACTGTAGATACTTTTTGTAAGCACAAGAAGGCACTCCAGGATGTGAGTTACTATTCCTGAACTGCACTTTCCGGTAGTGAAGGCACTAGGCCATAACACACGTGGGTGTGAGGTTCAGGAATAGTAACGCATAACCTGTCCTATCTTACTTCTTGCTTACATTATGCCGCCACTCCTTCCTCTAACCAAATGGAAAAGAATTCATTTATTTATCAAGGACAGATGAAAATAGTTACTGTTTCCTTCTGCATTTCTAAATCGGCTCCTGAGCACCAGTTGTTATATATGTGTTTTACTTATTTCAAAATTCAAGTGAATACTTCATTTCTTGTTAGATTGACGCATGTGATTACAGCAGTAATAACTAATCCTGTGCCTGTCCTTAAAATATACTACTTTCCCTTAACTACATAAATACTGTAAGAGTGCATAGCAAGAGTTATACAATTAACAGTTCCTGCACCATGGTCATGTGAGGATATGTTTATGGAAATAAAATGAAAATGTTACATGAGAGCACATATGGCATTTTATGAAGAGAACAATAAATAATGCACAACAGTTTCCCTCCATTTGATGGGTGATTGATAGCCAGCCACAAGGTATTAATTGCTCAAAGGTATTAATTCCTAGACTAATAAACTAAACTAAAACTAAAAAAACTAAAACAAGCAAATCAGATGAAGCAAAAAAGTGTTTGATGTGTAACACCAATGAAATAATTATTCAAGTGGCTGGAGGTAGAAGTATACATGCATCTGCATGGGAGGGTTAAAGAGTCCCAGTTACTCAGAGACATTTCCAACACCACAGAGTTGGGTAAGTTACTTCCAAAAAGTAATGGTAGTTTACTCACCTGGTAAAGATGATTGTGTGGGTGTACATCTCTGAGGCACTCCACCACCACAATCAGTTACAGTTACTAGTTACTTTCAAATAAATGTAATCAGTTACAGTTACTTATTACTTTTGTGTAAAAAGTCATCAGTAACTGTAACGCCTATTACTTTTCATAGTACTATATATTATTTTTGATCAGTTGGTTATGTACACATAGTAAACATACAGAACTTACAGCTTGTGGTCAGGAAACTCCCTAAAAGATTAAAAAAGAAAATAATATCTAAAGGCAATGTTATATCTGCAGTTATCAGTGGCAACTCCAAGAATCTGGATTGCTGGGAAGTACACAGCTAGGGTCCAGAAATCTTGATGGGGGTCTTAAATAATCCCTCCCCACTCTCCCAGGCATCGGCAGCCCCAGCATTTGGCTCTGGGTGAACAATAGTTCTTTGAAATTTATTGTATTCTCTGTTCCCTCCTCCACTGCTGATTCTTTCCAAATTACCCGTTACAGTTAGCTTTGTACTCAAAGAATTTTGAGGGTTTTTTTTTATGAAATTTAAATGTGCCTGTACACAGACTCTCTCACTCCTATGACTAAAGACAATATATTTCTTGAAGCAAGCTCCTGGCCCCTCTGCCTGTCAATGCACACACAGTTTAGTCAACTTGTACAAGTAGCAAACACATGGTCACACACCCCCACACACACCCACAAATACAGACAGCTTTTCCCCTACACACATGGCTAGTTCAACCCTCTAACACAGTTAGTTCCTTATAGCCAATGCTTCCTGCCCAACAAACATTTATTTATTGAAATCTTGGAAGTACACCTTTGAGCTGAAAGCTCATTTACAAAGGTTCCACGTCGAATGAATAAAAGACACATTACATACATTACAAGATTAGAACACTGGAAACAGTAAAAGTGCAGTGTTACAGGGCATCAGTGTCTGAAACAGAGAATACAAGTATAACATACAATTATAACTACAAAGTAACAACAAATGAGGTGTTTAAAGGATACCTAAACAACATTTTGACAACAAACTATTCAAAACTCTGACTCCGTAGATGACTAAAGGAAAAGCTGCTGTATTCATTAAGGCTAAAACTACATATATATAATTTACCTAAAGGTGGTTCCAGAGCATTTGAATATTGTAAAATCAGCCTTCTAATTTCAAAAGAACTGTGTTACCTGCTTCTTAAAATGGCCGCCAAATGTGTTATGTGATGACATCATTTGAGCCAAAGTCAGTGAGATATATGGCTCTCCATAGTGCTAACTAATTCTTTTTTCCTCTTTGTATAGAATTGTTTTACCCAAAAGGTTAAAACCATGTGCATTATGTTGTATAATACACATGTTAGGCTATGGTTCTGCTCATTTTGTTTACTTTAACATGCTGAAATTGTGTTTTAATTCAACCGACTTTCTCTGTGGCAAACCACAGTGCAGTACAAATCTTGAATAACCTGGTGGTCTAGTGGTTATGGTGGATCCAAGATGCTACAGTGGGGGTGCTGGGGTGGTGTGCATGCTTAATATGCACTTTTTAACATTTTTATTAAACCTTTAGATTTTCTGCTATTCTTTTCTAGTACGTTTTTAACAGAACCTACAAATGTAATCCCTAGTTTGAATGTAAACATTTGTACAATCAATAAATCAGACTTCTTCAACAAAGTGAAATGTAACAACAGCTGCAATCAAGTATGTTACTATATGTGTGTGTGTGGGGGGGGGTTGCAGCCACACCCTTCACCACCCCCTAGAACCACCACTTTTTTGTAGCAAAGTTCTTATGCAGTCCAATGTTAGAGTTCATACTTTCTCGAAACTCAAATATATGCTTGTCTTGTCTTCTTTTTCCATGGGAAATAATAATAAGAATCAGCATTTATATAGTGGTTTTCATACACATTGTATTCCAAAGTGCTTTACAAGCAATACTAGACTGGTAGTGAAGTGACTGAACATGTAGTGGCAGCCATTTCATACATTAATATCCACACACAGCTTTGGACAATTGCATGCACTGGTTTTATGGGAAGGGGAATGTTGGCCAGGACAACTGGGTCAGGTAGTGAACAAGGTGCTGGCAGCCCACTTCTTATTTCTTACAGTAATCTGCTCATATTTCTCTCCTCTGTCTTTCCCCTTCCCTGAATATAGCAGTACCTTGCAAAAGTGGCCTTCTCCGTCCCCCTCTGGTATTCATTCATCACTATTCCTCCTCACACCGAAAACTGGTGAGCTCATCACCCTTCTGCATCATGAATGCAAGTAGTAGAGTCCCCATTTTATTTTGTCATATCACATATAAACATATCTTTCCAGTAAGTCAGGCTGATAGCAACAGGGAACAAGGGGAATGATGGGCTTTCCTATCCTTAAAAGATCTAGGCTACCTTTGATTAGGCACTGCTAAGTGATGGGTGTGCACATCATTATGCACGTCATTTAATAGTGCCTAGTCATAGGTGGCTTAGATCTCACATGGGTAGGAAAGCCTATTTTTCCACTTGTGTAATGCAGCCATCATCCTGGCTTACCAGAAGATCATGTTTATTATTAATATGTAAAAATAACATGGGAGACTGTACTAACCACATTCATGATGCAGAAGGGTAGTGAACTCACCAGTTTTTGGTGTGGGGTGCAGGTGACAAGAATGAATGCCAGAGAGGGACTGAAGAGGCCATTCTAGCAGGGTATAGCTATATTCAGGTTAATTGAAGACATGAAGGAGGACGTTGAGTAGATCACTGTGAGATCTAAAATGTGGGGCTGCCAACATCGTGATCACTACCTGACTGTGGATGAGAGTAGCCAGTGATGAAAAATACTCAGAGTGGCAGGGCTGCACCTAAACTGTTACTTGAATCCAGTGTAGGGAGATTACCCTCAGGTGGGGGGGGGCGTGTTGATGTTTGTTAGGACAGTATTGAGGGAGTTGTGTACAGCTCATTCAAGATTTGGAAGGGTGGTAGTCAGCCAACTCGAATTGTGGAGTACAGCACAGAAACATACTGGAGAAGAATTGCTGGGAACTGTCCTGTGGGTTCTGCAGATCACAGGTAAAGGAGTAGACTGACTATGGAAGTCGGGTGGATTTGCTCAGTGCATTAGTATGCCTCTCCTGCTAATAATATTGTTACCCATTCTAACTGCAGCCCTTATGAGGGCATGAACAGCAGTTTTTCTGTTCGGTCATGATGCTTTATGCTTGGCACTCCAGGAAGACCTAGTTGTTGGTTAATGAGGTGGGAAAAAACACAACAGGGCAACTGTACATACTACCATTACTGTGCAGAAGGGTGGTGATCCACTCAATGTTTACTGTGGGAGCAGAAGTCAAACATTGAGAATGTGGACTGGAGAGTGATTTGGGAGGCATTTTTTAACAGTGCCAGCTGATGATGCATATTGGTATAGGTGTGCACAACTCTCTGAGGTACAAGATTACAGTCTGAGATATGATAATTCTCTTCATGAGACCGTAAGCACATATGCGGCACCAGGCAGTACTAAGGACAGGGTATGGATGGTGAGGTGTTCAACAGAAGGCAGGCTAGGTGCAGGGGGTTCACATGGAAAAAGAAAGCCTTATTTGTGGATTAAGAAGAGAACATGGGCTTTGGAACTGAACCAGACCAGTACTTTGCTCTGTGACCCTGAGCAAGTCATTACACTTCCTTGTGCTCCCAGGCCACACATGTAAACAAGCTTTCAGCTTAGTGTGTCTCTCCTGGCTAACAAAAAACAAAATTCCGTGCATCACATAACCACTAGATCATCAGGTAATTGAAGTGTTGTACTGTAATGCAGTTTGCCAAGGAAAAAGTCAGCTGGATTGCAAAACATTTCCACAAGTTAAAGTAAACTTAATGAACAAAATCATTGCCTAACATGTGTACTGATCAAAATAACCCACAAGTTAATACATGGTGTTGATCATTCTGGTACAACAATTCAAAACAAAGAGGGAAAGAAGATCTAGTAAGCACTATAGAAATATATGTGGGTCTCTGTCTTTGGCTCAGATGATGTCATCATGACTCATCGCTTAACAGACTTGGCAGCCATCTTAGGGAGAAACCAAGGCTGTTTTTTGAAAGTGAAAGGCTGATGTTTACATTTTTCAAAAGCTATGAAACTGCATTTATATTATTTACATAAATGCAGTTCTAGCATAAATGTAAACAGCAGTCTCTACTTTACCTTGTTAAGAAGCCAGATTTTGGAATTTGCAGTTTTAAAAAACTGCTTGTTTAGGTACCCTTTAAGCAGAAATAAATGATTTGTTGAGCTCAAGGGACAAGCAGGATAAGTACTTTGTCAGGTTCCATGAGAGAGGGGTTGGGGAAGGGGGGGATTAAGTGCAGAGGGCATAATGGGCGGGGGGGTCAAGGACATGCATGACCAGCTCCCATCTCTCAAGCCCCTCTACACATGCAGTCAGCTGCAACATACATGTTTGTCCAGCCCCCCACACACACACACACACACATACAGTATGCATCCAGCTCCCCTTGCTACACACATGGCCAACTCACCCTCTCCCAGCACAGCCAGATCCCCCCCACATAATTCAAAACTCCAGTTAATTATCTAGGGGTCAGTATCCGTTCTAAAAAATAACTGCAAACTCTTTTTGTAAACCTCTGTTAGCCTTGCCATGTCACACCTTTGCATGTTTCTTTAGGCACAATTAGGCCTCTTACAGGTAGATATGATTATTGTCTAAGCTAGTGAGTTTAATTAATTAATTATTGATTGATTAAAAAAAATCTGTGAGGACATCTAAGAGGCTATCTGCAGCTTTAGGGAATCACTTAACTACAGCCTATGCCATTGTTATCTAGTTATGAGCAAGCATAGTTCAGGGACAGGGACTTCAAACACAATCACACTTGAGTCATAGAAGGGCAAGGTATATAAATGGGATATACAAATGGGATTAGACACTAAAGAAAATGAATAAATACTATTATATATCAAAGGTAGCCAGTAACCAAGAGGAAACAAGTTATTTAGAGGCATCTTTTATGGCAAGAAGACCCACAGAAAAGTGTTCACATACACTAAATAATTATTTAATCATTTGCAAACCTTAACAATCCTGGTCAGACTCTGCAAACTCTTATGCCATTTAACCAAGAACGTAGTGAATAGATGTGACTGTGCGTTATGTGTCACACACACTCATGTAAAAGTGGAAAAGAGAAAAACTGTTTAGTTACTGGAGTTCAACTGGTAAAAAGGAAACACTTTTCAAAGTATTCAGAGTCTACTCAGGCTTATTAAAGTCTGAAAATAATAATAAAAAAATGAATACATGTGAATGCTTTTCTGTGGGTTTTCTTGCCTTAAAAAATGCATCAAAACTTTACTGTTTTTGCTCTGCAGCAGCCCAATGCCAAACTCTCATTAGAATTAAAAAAATCATCACATTTCATCATTATTTACCACCAGACCCAGTGATGCAAAAAAGGTCAAGTTTGTAGAAGTGAAGAGGAAAGGGAAAGAATCCATTCTTGTTCCTAAAGGTAGCAAACTGTGGAGGCAGTTCAAATGGTGGTGTGCAATAAACAAAATAAACAGAAAACTTGAAGCCAGCCTGACTTGTCTTACACTGCAACCAGGAACCATGTTTTTCCACATGATTCTTTTTATATTAATAACCAGTGATTTAAAATAAATAAAATTTTTGTAGCAGTCACAATGGAATTTACTTTACAGTTTCAAGTCCACTACTGAGACTACCATAGCTTGGTACCTGAATGCACGTCTGTGTGTTCCTTTCCTCCTTTTAGTTTTTCTTTGGGTCTCTAATCACCAGCTGGCTTTCTGTGCAAGTAGTCCTGTTTTTTTCCACAGTGCAGTCATCTCTCAAAGTTCAGGAGTCAGGTCAAGTTAGGAAAATAAACTGGCTGAGTAACGGGGCTGCAAATGCTTGATTAATAGCACATGTTGACTATCCAGGCTTTTGCAACAGAGGTAACAGCTATTTAGACAGAGGCGTCAATTAGGGTTGCCACCTGTCAGGTTTTTTACCTGGTGATCAGGTTTTCAGGGTCCCTATCAGGTAATCCGGTTTTGCTCTGTGCTGGTCAGGTTTTTGAGCCATTTTTAGTGCTTACATACTTTTGAAACAGATTGTGTCATATCATTCAGTGTTTCAGCTACACGTTCAGGTTACAAACAAATTATCTTGTCAGTGTAACCTTTTGTTTGTGAAAGAAGTCAACCTGGGAGGTGTAAAGTATGCATATTACATTAACATTAGCACTTACTAACCTAATCATTTCCACTGCATCTTAAATTGGCATACCAGCAAAGCTGCCCCTCCTTTGTAACAGTAACTCAGCCAGCTGTCTTCCACTTTTATTTGCTGGTAAACATTTTCATCTCTAACAGAATATAGGCATTTTAAATATTTTAAATTGCTTTTTTTCCTCAAGAAAAATATATGGTCATTTCTTTGGCTTTCAAATAATACTGTGGACATAAAAAGCAAATGGAGCCAGAAAAAGATATAAAGTACACATTACAGGAAACAATATCTTATTATGTATTACTATATACCATGTACTGTATACTGTTGTATGCTATTTACAGTATTCCCCTTGTCTCCCCTCAGATCATATCTGTAAATGAAATGTATTTCATCTCTGTATGTGTATCTGGTAAATCAATGTCAATAAATGAATACATAAGTAAATAACTAGGAAGAATCTAGGAAAGTAACTTTAACAGGTACTGTACAGTATCTTACCATTTTTGTTGAACTGCTGCTTTAAGTGTTGTCTTTTATTGATATAACAAATGGCTTTCTAGGAGGAGCAATGCATGATAAGCCATCAAAAGGGGTGAGGGCTAGGGTGGAGCTTAGGATCTGGTTTTTGCCTCATCAAAAGGTGGCAGCCCTAAGCGTCAATACTAATTTATCAAATAATCACAGGGTATGTTAAAAAACAAACACAATAAGGGACTGTTTTCTTTTTTCAGGTATAGTACTTTATTGGATCTGACTGGGCACCACAGTGTCAGTTTTTACTATGAAGTGGCACTGGGGTGGCTTGTATCATTCCTTTGTTCTTTTCAATCTGTCAGCTATTGTTTGTGGTTTTCATTCCTCCTTGCCAGCATACTAAAGTGGTTGGCAGAAGGAGAAGTTGTCAAGTCAACAGGGGCCAGAACAAAATGTATCTGTTTTCCCTCCTTCTGGGATAGTCATCGCAATATAGATTGTAGTGTTACCTTTACTACTGAGTGACTGGACAATGACATATGAATATGATAAGTGATAAAACAGTGAACATATGCAGTGATCAGGCTACACTACTTTACAGCAGTTCTCCTCTGAGTGACTGCATAATCTGATTTTTTGTTTTTTGAACAAATCGGTTGTGTTGCTCGTCATGTCAGGAACAACAGTTACTTTCGGTACACTTACTCATTTCTGGCAGCCTTTACTGCAGTCCCAGAATTATTATTTAAATATGTAAAAAAATATACACATGGCATAGTGGTGTCTGCATTCATTTTTATGAATGATGCAAATTGATGAAATCTGAAAATGGGTAAACCTCCTCCTCATTTGTTGCTGCAATCATTGCCAAAATGAACTTCTATATGAGCCCAGTTGCTTACTGGCAACTGGCACAACAATAAAATAATTATACAAAAGAAGATTGGTTTCACACGGCTTTTCTAAGCAGACAATCAATGGTCAAGCTGCTTTGTTTCAGCAGGCATACTGCTATCTGAGCTGAACCTACTGGCAACTGGCACAACAATAAAACAATTATACAAAGAAAATGGGTTTCACAAGTTAGCAAAAGTAAAATGAGCAGGTTACACATGAGCAGCAGCAGCAGGATTACAGTGCTCTATATGCATTTGTGTTACTCCTGCAGACAGAGCAAAGTGCAAACATAGATGTCAGTAGCACTACCATATCTTGTAACATGCCAAAGTTTCTCCATCCACTTTGAATGATTTTGCATTCACATTAGAACTAATTTACCCTACTTGCACCGAACATCCTAAAATCTCAGATCAATAGTAATTTTTTTAAAACTCACAGCCCACTGTCTATAATACTGCATATTTTAGTATCACCTGTAAATCACGAGTTTCGCCACAGCATTAGTTGTCGGAGAGAGAGAGAGAGAGAGAGAGGTGGATGGAGAGAGTTATGCTTGTGTGTGAGGGAGAGAGAGCGAGAGAGAGAGGCTGTGTGTGTGAGAGAGAGACATAGGCAGAGTGTGTGTGTGTGTAAAAACAATGAGCTCATCAGCTGCAAGTGAATATAGCATGATCTCTGCTGACTTTTGTATGGATCAACCGTTGATGGGACCACAAAAAAATTATAGGGACATAACACATTTTTGGCAATAAACAATTTTATCAAAATGAGTAATAAATGTGAGCTGACAGTGCTAAATCAGATACAATGCAAGATAGGAAATAACTTGAGTAAGAGTTGCTCCTAAGCACCTCACTCTCCTTAGGTTTAAATTTTTGCACTGTCTACACAAGTAACACATATCACAGTACCAGGATTCTGGCACAAATGGAGCATCTGACTGGAGAAATTCATTTATTAAACTGACAGCTTTAAATATGACATTTTTATGCCTCTCCATTTTGCCAGCTTGCCAGCTATCATGAGAAAAACAGTAGATGACAGAACACAATATAACCTGCAAGAAAAAGTAGGCACAATACTGTGTATGTCAGCCTCAGAAAAACTGAATTCAAGGGAAGTACTGAGCATTGGAAATGTCACTGGCAGTGAGGCAGAAATGGCAGCATATGCTAGCAAATGAGGTTCCAGTCATGCTACTCTAGAGGTCCCATTAAGCTGTTAAATTGCAAATGTTTAGCTTGGGGAACTGTCATATATAAGTGGTGAACCTATAATTTCTAGGTGGAGTGGCTCTCCTATGGAAGTCAGTAAGGAGCAAGCATTTGTCAATTCCAAACATTTACTTGCATGTATTTGCTGGAAGTCTACCTGTACAGCAGGTGCTCTCTTGTGGTGGGAGGTGATGTCAGGCTGTCTGGGGCTGCCAAGACTGAAAAACGGAGTGCAGAATAGCATAGAGGGAGCTGGTGGAAGGGAGGTTTTCCTATATGGGGGAGGGCAGTTTTGTGCTGCAATGGGGTTTTGGGTTGTCCTGGGCTGCCCAGACTGAAGAGCAGAGGGTGGGACAGCACACAGAATGAGTGATAGGGAGGGAGATACTGTATATCTGTATAGCGAGGGCTGTTTGTGCTGGGAGGGGTTGTTGGGCTGTCAGGGCTGCCACAATTGGGAACTGTGGGTGGGATAGCACACAGCGGGAGTGAGTGGGAGGGAGGCTTGTGTGCATGTCAGGGGCTATTTTGTGCCATTTCTTATTCACAGGGTATGTTAAAATGAGCTATCACAGCAGTTCAGCTGCAGTGGTGATGTATAGGCAATTGCATACTGCGACGGCAGTAGCAGATTGCCTGCTGATAGCAATATGCAAATTGCCTACACATTACACCGCTGATTATAGCAGTCATTTTCTCTGAACTGTACACCACTGCATCTGAACTGCTGTCACAGACAGCTCAGACATTCATTGGTGGTGTGAGCCGCACCTTGCAAAAGGAGCAGGGCATTGGAAGTAGGGGTAGCACACCCATGAAAACTTGTATGGTGGCACTATGTTTCTTGCACATACGTGCAAGCAAACATAAAAAGGAAAGCTGGCCACTGGCAAAATCTGACTTGTGCTATTCCAGATCAAAGAGGAGAAAGTACTGGTGGTGGTGGCCAGAGATTACAGTTACAGAAAATCCCACCTGAAGTGTTTTTCTTCTTGACCTCAAGACAGTGTAGCTGCATGTACAAAAGGGCAGACTGGCAAAATCTGAATTTTGCCATTCCAAATCAGACTCCAGAGTACTGGGGGTCACAGAGATTACAGTTACAGAAAATCCGAAATGAAACTTTTCTTGGCCTCAGACAGTAGCTGTGTGTAAAAAGTGCAGGCTGCCAAAATTTGAATTGTGCCATTCCAGATCCAGAATACTTTGAGAGGTCCAGAGATTACAGATAAAGAAAATCCCAAATTAAAGTTTTTCTTGGCCTCAGACAGTGTAGCTGTGTGTACAAAAGGACGAGACTAACAAAATCTGGCTTGTGCCATTCCAGATCCAAGTACTTTGGGGAGGGGCCCAGAGATTACAGTTACAGAAAATCCCAAATGAAAGTTTTTTCTTGGCAGTAGGGTGGCAAAATAAATCTTCTGACGTAGAGAGGAGAGGAAACAGACTGCAGGGTGGCCCACATTAAATGTGACAGTCCCAGAAATCCCAAATAATTTTTTCCTAGCTTCAGTGCGGCTGTGTGTACATCCAATCATGAATAATGATCATCATCACCTACTTTCAATCACAATTTCATGTATTAAAAAAAAATTATGTTCAAACAACATACACGTTTATGTGCCTGCCCTGTGCTGCTGGCTGTAGGTGGCCCAGGGGATAATCTGATTGTGAGTTGTAGCAGGCTGAGTGTTTACAGTACAACACAAGTAAAGTGCAAGCACTACACACACACACACACACACACAAGTGTTATCACCACTCATTCCCCATTATTCCTCATTATCATTACTTTCATAGTATATTGTGTTACAAACTTATGGCACAAGGTCATAATGTCGCAAGACATTATGCAGCAGCAGTATACCACGCTGCCAATGCAGCACAATATATAGCCAGCAGCATAAGTCTTTGTTTTGTGGGTGGCTCTGCCCTACCCATTACAGGAGGCTGCACCCCAACCCCTGCTAACTAAAATATCTGACTCTGGGGGTAACAGTTAATATCACACAAAGTGCAAAAATAAAAATCCCATGCGTCTGGGATTGGGAATCAAAACCTAGTCCTAAATGCACTGCCTGCCTCCCTTGCTGTCAGTGGCTTATCCCATGTAGTCACTGCAGCTGCTTGGTGGACCCTGGTCCCAGCAGGATTCTTATCCTGTACCGGGAAAAGTGAGAGAGTGCACTACAGAGCATACATCCTTCTGTGGATTTTCACCCTTTCACTTTTCCCTACCACGCTGTTCCTTCAAGCAGTCATGTCATACACTATACAGTGTACAATATATTGACCCAGTAGGCAAACTTACATTACATATAAGCATTAACCAACCCCTAGTGTGGGACTGTGCTGCATGCGGCAAATTCACCAGATGTGTCTGCATCTCCAATTCATATTCTGAGGCACACTTAACAGTTGCTGAATTTGGTCACTTTCACTTAAAAATAAGTATTATAGGAGCCAGTCCAGCAATATTGGAAGGAAGGAAGTGGTGGTGGACTGCTGTGCTGTTGGTGTGCTGTGTACAGTCATGACAGTAAATATGTCCCTGGTCTGTGTGGGTAGGAGTCATGAGAAGGACATCACGTTTCACATTAGAGGGATCTTTTGTTCCAAAATGGATCAAAGTGTTGATGAGGCACTTTCTAGTTCTCAGGTAGACAGTGGCACTGCAAAAGACAAGAATCAGCCTGAAAAGGGAAAACAAAATCAAACCCCAAAAAAGGATTTTTTCACATCTAATAAGGTTTCTTCTTCCAAACGAATGCATAAATCCAAAAAAGGTGAATGTCTTGGATCGTCATCATCAGTTCCAAGTAAAAAAAAAAGTTATGTAGCTAAAAAAACTAAAGACATGGTGGGTACCACCAACAGAGGCACCCAACAGTATGGAACAATTGCATACTATGCTACTGCCAGTCCCTCATCCAATTCTTCTGAGGTTGAACCCGACGAGGGTAATACTGATGACAACAAAGAAGATGAAGAGAATTCACAGGCAGAAGAAGGTTAACTGGAGTGGATGGAAATTGCAGATGAGGAAGCAACAGGCAGAAATGTTTTGGTTGTGGAGGAGGGGGGCAGTGGGAATAAACCACAACAGGCCCAGGACAAATCCAGAGGGGAGGGACCCTGAAAAGATGACCGAGGTGTGCCTTCCTGGGAAAAAAACTTCAAAAAATATAATCTTTTGTTTGGTCATACTTTTCCATTAGTGCTTCCAATGAGTTCATAGCAATATGTGCTATTTGTAAACAGCCAATGAGCAGGGGTAAAAAGAAAGGAGCATTGGGAACTTCAGCACTGAAAAGGCACCTAGACAGATGTCATAACATTAGTGAGAAGGTCAGTTGTGAGTCTCGAAGAGAAAGTGACAGTGATAGCTCACTACACTCAGTGGTAACGCCCATAGATGAAAGCAGTGGCAGCCCCCACAGCACTACACCTCCACCACCACATGCTGCCATTCAAAGGACTCCTCCGACTGTTACTGAAAGTAACCATGTGTTCAAAAGACCTCCTTCTTCAAGGAGACAGCTTACCATCTCTGAAACATATGAGTATAAGGCCAAATATGCCTTGACTCACCCTGTTGCTGTTATAATTACCAAAAAAATATCCAAAATGATAGCTGTTGATTTGCTACCATATAACATGGTTGAACATATAGGATTCGGGTGGCTGCTTGAATACCTTGAACCTCGACATAGTATACCATCACGAAAATACTTCTTGGCAACAGGGATTCTGATCTTTACGATGTCATATGTAAAAAATTAAGACCGTCTTGTGCAGTGCTGTTGGGTGGGTGGCGCATCTCACAACAGATATCCGGACAAGCTGTCAGCCTGAACCCTTCATGTCTGTCATGGCCCATTGGGCATGTTTCGATAATTCAAGTGGGAGTGGGGACAGTGAAGCATCACAGTTTGCTGCTCTAAGAATGTTTTATTTTCCATCTGAACATACCTCATACAACATCAATGAAGAGCTCCAAAAACCAATACAGCAATGGCTCACTTCACAGGGACTGTCAGTTGGCTTTATAGTTGCAGATAATGGGTCCAGCATAAGAAAGGCCTTGGAGGAGGGGGGCTTTGTTCACATCTGCTGCTTTGCACTTTGCTTAATTTAATAGTTCATAGTTTTCTTGATGACAGCAAGGAGATTAAGGCTGTCATTAGCAGGATAAAAGAATATGCACTCATTTCAGTCACTCAAGCAAAGCCCGTCCCTTGTTTGAAAAAAATACAGCAGGGGCATAGTTTACCTTTGCACAGACTGACCCAAGACATTTCTACTCAATAGAATTTGACCTTTTTGTATGTTCCAAAGACTGCTGGAACAAAAGAAAACTGTCAGGCAGTACACCTTAGAAAATAAAATTGGGGATGCAGACGTCTATATCACTCCACCACAGAGGGCCATGCTGGAGTTTTCATTGTACTGCTCCAGCCATTTGAAGAAAATCACCAGGGAAGTTGGTGCAAACACAATAACTCTGAGCCAGGTGATGCCCTAATAAAATTTTAAAATTCAGATTGAATCTGATTAGGGAAAAGTTAGAGAACCAAGACAGTTCCAAGATCACACAGGCTGTCAGTGGCGCTAACACATGCAGGTTGCCCTCCAGAATACAACAAGATCTAACAAGAAGTATGATCAAAAAAGTTGAAGATGACAAACTATGTAAAATGCTTCATTCTGATTACTACATTAAAGCAACATCTTAGATCCATGACACAAATTGAAGCAACTATTGGATGATGATGATGATGACACTTGTTTCAAGAGAAACAAACAAGAAATAATTGATGAGGTGCATGCTGTCACAGAACAGATTACAACAGCAGCACCACATTCACAATCAGGTGGCCCATCCTCTACTGCTGCGGCATTTTCTCCATCTTTCTCCTCAGCCACTGCAGCTGAATCTTCTTCTTCACCACCAGCCAAGCATGATAGCACTGTCCCACACTCACTTGGTTCAGATTCATGTCTCTGGAGTCACTTAGAAAATGTTATTGTAACATCTTCATCTGCCTCTTGTAACACAGGCTCAGCACAGATCATTGTTGAAATGTACCTGGCAGAGCCCACTATCAGCTGGAATGCTGATTCTTTGAAATACTGGAAATCCAAACAAAATATGTGGCCTGCTTTAGTAAACATTGCAATGAAGTATATGGATTGCCCTCTGACTAGTGTCTGTTCAGTATGATTGTTCAGTTCAGCTGGTAACATCATTACTGACACACAATCCAGTTTAACACCAGAAAATGCTGAGCGCCTCACATTTCTCAAAGTCACCATTCCTCACTTTAATTTCAAATATGATACCTGAATAAAACATAAGTAACTGCTCCAAGCAGGCCCTATGCACAAATCACTTTCAAAATTTAGCCTGTGGTGAAAATCTTTTGTGAATAGGGTCTACTATCGAGGCTGCAATTAATTGCAACAAGTAAGGCCAGGACAGGCTAGGCCAGGCCACTATTATCACATAGGCAGCACAGAACAAAAAAAAAAAAATAACATCAGTGGGTTCAGAGTCCAAAGCAAGCAACTGCATTTCATGTCACAAACTTACTTGGTGGTACCAGGTAACCCTGTCTGATCCGTAAGGTAGGGTACTGCTGTCTACTACTACTGCTATCACTTTTTGTCATCACGAATCACGGTTATGAGTCACGACAACTACTCATTTTTTGTCCTTACTCCAGTCCTTCTTACTACTAATACTTGTCACTTTTTTTGCCCTCAGAATGATCCTGACTACTGTTTAAATTTTCGTACAGTGCTTGCAAGGCTTAGCAGATGCCTGAAAGTTCAGAAACTGAATACTCTTTGTCTATTTCTCACGTCCCCAATATTTGGCTGCAAATACTTCACAGAAAAAAATGCTACTAAATGGAAAATTCATACAATTTCTTTATTGTTTATGTGTGTGCATGATATGCTAACCTGGTTACATCTCGCTTACAGTAATTGGGCTGAGATTATTATATTACTATATTTTATTTGTGATACTTAAATTACTTGGCAGTGGCAAGCAGCAAGCAGTTGTGGGACTAGGAAGGATGTCATTGTGTTGTGTTGTGTTGTGTGTCAGCAGGTCTTCAGGTGGCAGTGGCAAACTTTTTTATGACTGCACTGCACTTGACAAATGCAATGTGTGACTGGCAGCCTACCTGCGTGGTGATCACTATGTCTTGTTTTCTTCTTTAAAGTTCAGCATCCATTCCTCAACATGTTGATCAGAGTCAGTAGAAGTAGTTGTAGTACTAGAACACATTACCACCTCTTGGACCAGGTAGTGTACCATAAACCACAATACAATGGGGCATGCAAAGCAGTTGCATCATTCACATGGGTAGGGTGGGTGGGCTCTCTTAGTGCTGCTCATTTGATCATTCATATTCATTTATTTGGTTTGTTCAGCTCTGACTGGAACCTCCATTAAAATAATGCAAACACAGCACCATTAATAAAAAAGAATTTAGCTGCCTGGCAGTGCCTGTAGTGCTGGAGGTACTATGATATACTGTAGGTATTTGCATCTGTCTTTCTGTCTGTCTCTCCATCTCTCCCAGCACACTCATGCCATGGGCCTGAGCTTGATATGACAGCATTATAGGCCAGCCATGAAAGGGCTAGTAGTGACAGATTGCTTTTTTTATTTAGCAGTTTTACTTTAATTTTTATACAAATAATCCATTAAATTATTTCCTTTGGGCCTCCATGTCAAATGTGAATGATTATGGCCACTTTTATGCATTTTTTCATATTTTTTCAAAAATTGGTCAATAAATCAGAACTAATCAAGATTTTAGCATGTTCCGGTTCTTATTTAATAAGGGTCAGAACTTTACCAAGTTCTCCCATCCCTTGTAGGTAGATGAGGAAGGAAGGAGAGGGAGGATTAAATAGGCAGGCTGTGACAAGCAGATAGTTCAAGTTACTGGGGCTAGCTTGTTGAGGATTAGAGTGCTGCTTTTTTTTTAATTACACTTCTGTGTTTCAGCTAGATAACATCTGATTCTGTGTTATGGCTAATAACTAGGCTCCAGGGCTAAATAAATTAAGATGTTAAATAAAATCTGAATTCTGTGTTTTGGCTAATAATTCAAACAGGCTCCAGGGCTAAAGAAAGATGTTAGACACCATACAAAATTAAACAACAACAGACTAAAGTTAAAGCTAACAGACTAAAGTTAAAGCCAGAAGTTTAGGTAAAAAGGTGCCAAGTTTAAATTGAAGCAAGGCACAGAAAAACAGTAACAGAATAAAGCTTAAGCCAAAGTTTAAGTAAAAACGCATCAAGTTCAAGAAAGACACAGTCTCTGATGCAGTCCTGGCTGTGGTGAATGTCCATACCTGAGGAGGCTTGCAGTCAGGCGGAGGACCTGCTGTGTGGGCAGCAACAGCCCCTGAATTGAAGAGATCACCTGAGGAGAGGGGGGGGAGGGAAGGTAGCTGAGAAGGTTTGCGGTCGGGTATAGGAGCTGCTGTGTGGATGACAACAGGCCCTGAATTGAAGAGATTGTCCGAGGGGAGATATTGAGGAGGAGAGAGAGAGAGGAGGGAGGGAGGGTAGGTAGCTAAGGAGACTTGTGGTCAGGCGGAGGAGCTGCTATGTGGGTGGCAACGGCCCCTGAATTGAAAAGATCACCCAAGGGGACAGAGAGAGGGTAGGGTAGATAGCTGAGGAGGCTTGCGGTTTGACAGAGGAGCTGCTGTGTGGGCGGCAACAGCCCCTGAATTTGCAGTCTTCATTGGGATCCTGGATGTGGTGAGTGCCCATATCTGAAGAGGCTTGCAGTTGGGTGGAGGAGCTGTTGTGTAGGCAGCAACGGCCCCTGAATTGAAGAGATTGCCCGAGGGGAGAGAGAGGGAGGGTAGGTAGCTGAGGAGGCTTGCAGTCAGGCAAAGGAGCTGCTATTTGGGTGGCAATGGCCCCTGAATTGAAGAGATCACCAGAGGGGACAGAAAGGAAGAGTAGATGGCCTGTGATAAGATAGGGTCACTGGATGCTTCGTTACACAGTTTAAATGGGCAGACTGGCTTGGCCTAAGGTCCTTATCTGCCAACAGCCTCTATGTATCTTTTAAGTTTTGTAGTTTCTAAAATCTAATTTTTGTTACTGACACACTCCACTTAAAACCACTAAGTATGTTCCACAAAGTGCTAAGAGATGACTTACAGTCACAGAGAACTCAGCTCCAAAGTCTCCATTTGAAGAAACATAAACACTCCAGTTGTGTCCAGGATAAACTCTTTATTGTTAAAAGCAGCAGCAAATAAAATGGACCATATCCTCCCTCAGCTGAATGTTTTCAAGCTCGCACAGATGCTTTCTCAGAGCTACAGGTGCAGTACAGGTAATCATTTAAAAAGCGCCTCCTTAAAGTGACAGTACTCAAAAACGTTCCATTGTACCTTATTCCCAAACTCTAGCACTTACATGTATTCCCCTAGTACTTCTCTTCTTCTTTCCACCTTGGATTTATTCTGTCAACTCCACCTGTTTAACTACATCTATTTCACCCCTCAACAACTCTTTCCTTTGTTTTCCCCACCCATAAACCTTCAGTTGTTTTCCCTCACTTATCCTACCTGGTATCCCTCATCTTATTGTAACGTTGTGACCTTTGTCTGAATAATCCCACGTCTTGAGGAATCCTTTATATATACAGTCAATTATCAACCCGGATGTTCACCATATGTACTCCCCAGCCCAGATCTTCTTCGTTTCTCTGTAACTGTCTTTTATTTGCTCATTGTGTGTACACTGCTTATCTGGTAATTTTGCTGGAGTTGTATATGTCCTACTTGTCCAGGACCATTTTGCAAATGAGCTTTCTCAAGGATGATTTTGCCTGGTTAAATAAAATTTGATTGATTGATTGATTGATTTAAACTCTTAAATACCACAATTGCGACAATATGATACATAAGACATAAAGACATCAGCAAATGCATACATATGTGTGTGTATATACTGTATATATATATATATATATATATATATATATATATATATATATGAATAAATCCATTTAAAGAACTACCACCAATCAAATACAAGGCAATAAAAGAGGGACAGAATGGGGAGGTGATTTTATAAGATAAGAAATAAATAGATACTCCAATATGTAAAGGCATCAGTAACCACATATTTAAACATATACACACATATATCATCATATTTCATGATTTCTTTAAAAGGGGTAAGTTGGAAATAGTAATTTAATCCAGGAAGTACATATGACTTTAATTTATATTGCCAGAAGGTTTCCTTTATAGCAAAATGTTATCCAGATCTCTCCCTAGTTTTATGTTTGCTTGCGTGTGCAGCACACAAGAAACATTTTGAGGTAGTAGAGCAATGCAGAGGTGTGGCAGTGTTTGGCCAATTCAGTGAATGCTTTCAGGGCGTATCCCTCAGCCACCAATCAACAGGGAAGCTGCTGATGATGGCAGTTTCAGAGTGAGCACTGGACTTGAAAGAAATCTGTTGCTCCAGTCATGGAGAGTTTCATCATTGCAGTGGCAGATCTCTCACCCCCCTTACCGGCAACCACATTCCAGCTATACACATTACAGTGCACAGTAATGCACATGGCTAGACTTATGAGCAACTCATTTGCTCAGTGTGCTTTTCCCAGTAAAACAAATAAATGAGCCCCACCGTGGCTTTACATAATTGGCGGCTCTTGCCACCCACCACACACTCATCCCTCAAGGCTGACATTGGGGTACCCAATACCCATGTTGGCATGCCCCCCAAGCCCGAACATATCTTTTGCTGAGAAAGGGGTGCAAAATCCCCATGTTGGCATTCCCCCCCCACCCCACCATTATGGCAAACTGGGAGCCCACCCCAGTGTGCCAAAGTAATTGTTATCTTTTTCTGACACTGGGATGCCCACTTCCATAGTCAGATGTGCCCCCCATGGACCCTTTTTTTCAGCCAACCTTGGGTTGCTCAATCCCTGGGTCAGCATTGATCCCCCCTCCACTAGTCTGGCACACTGGGAGTCCACCCCAGTGTGCTGCAATTCATTTTTCATAGTATTTCACCTGTAAAAAAGAAAACTGTCCCCAAGGTCTTTTTTTTTTCAACCTACAAAAAAAATTGGTCCCTCATTGTCTTCGCTGCCCTCCCCATCCAACCCTCCCTCTGTGTGCCACACCTCCACACACACCCTCACCTATACTTACCTCCATAGGTCTGGGCTGCAATCTTCTGTGGACCAGGAACACGTCTGCACTCTTCAAAATCCGACGCAAAAGAAAATCATGGTAAGCCCAATAATGGCAATTAATGGGGGGTTTCAACTTAGGTTGATATCACAGCCATTTATTGAGTTTTGGTCCCAAATTTTCAACATGGGGTTCTTGGGACACCACCTCATGAAGACAGGCACTGCCATTTCGTTTCTCAGTCTCAAAGGTGATTTTGCAGTTGCTACATGGAATCACCTTTCAGGACCAGTTAACAAAATGACAGTGCCACTGTTCATGAGGTTGGGTCTAAAAAGCCTATGTTGCAAGTTTAGTCAAAAACTCAAAAATACTGCGTTATGAGCGTGCATTGCACAGTTTTCGATGACCTCATAACTTCACAAATTTTTAATATTTTCACTCCAAATTTCCAACATTGCCTTTTTTTCACACCTTCTTATGAACAGTACAGCTGTCATTTTTTGTAACCTGCCTGAAACATGTTTTTGCACCTGTGGCGCAGAATAGCACAGTTGCTGTGTGAAATCAACTTTTGGAACAGATTAATGAAATCACAGTGTCACTGTTCATGAGGGAAAGTCCCCAAAAGGCCATGTTAAAAATCTGGTGAAAGAATTACAAGCAATGACAGTGATATGAGCGTGCTTTACACAATTTCTACTTATGCTCGTAACTTCGCCACTTTTTCATATTTGCACTCCAGATTTTCAACTTTGACATTTTCACACCTCCTCATAAACAGTACAGATGTCATTTTCACATCCTGCCCAAAATGTCTTTTCACCTGTTGTGCTAAATGGCACATTCACTGTGCAAAATCACCTTTTGGGATTGAGTAACAAAATGATAGTGCCACTGTTCATGAGGGGAGGTCCCAAAAAGCCCATGTTGAAACTTTGGAGTGAAAATTCCAACAAACATTCAAGGCATTAGTGTTTCCAACTGTAACACCTCACCTTGTACAGACTGACAGGCATCAAGGGTGTGGCTTGGGGTCGTTGGCCATAATGCTCACTCCATTCTACCCCCACCCTGCAGCCACTGACAGGTATTGAGGTGTGCCTTGGGGTCTTCAGCCCTAACGTTCACCCCATTCTAATATACTGCACCTATCTCAACTTATTTCCTTATGGAATGGGGTGAGCATAAGGGCTGAAGATCCCAAGGCATACGGTGAAACCTGTCAGTGACTGCAGGGTGGGGTGAGGTGGAATGGCATGAGCATTATGGCCAATGACCGAAAGGCACAACCCAATGACTATCAGTCTCTGAAAGGTAGGGATGGGATTAGCATTAGTTCAATACTTCACTGCCATTCCTTTTATGCATGTCTCTAACTCAAGCAGTACTAATGCCAATACCAGCAAGCAAACATTCAGCATTGACAAATGCTTGTTTCAAATACCCTCTCCACATCTTGAAAATAAAACTGATGGTCCCTAGCCTTTTTCTGTATATGTTGGGATAAAGCACTCTCTCCATCCAGTTTTGAAATGCTCCTTACATGCTCACCTATGCACTCCTTTAGCTTTGTTTTGGTCATAGAAAGTTGGGCACTTTGTGCATGTGGCAAGATATACAATAATTTATGTAGAGCAAGTGATAAAATCCAAAATAAGATATTCCTTCTCACTAACAGGGCTTTGAAAATGTTTACCAGTAGTTAAATTTACCAAAACAAACAATTTCCACATTTGTGGTTCCCCACTGGTAGATGTCTATATGTCATTTCAAAACTGGATGGAGAGAGTGCTTTATCCAACATGTTTCATTTTCAAGGTGTGGAGAGGGTATATTAAAAAACTAGGAGAGATCTAGATAACATTTTGCTACAAAGGAAACCTGGCAATATAAATTAAAGTCATCACGTACTTCCTGGATTAAATGACTATTTCCAACGTACTCCTTTTAAAGAAATCATGAAATATGATGATTTATGTGTGGATATATTTAAATACATGTTTACTGATGCCTTTACATATTGGAGTATCTATTTGTTTTTATCTTATACAACTCACCTCCCCATTCTGTTCCTTTTGCCTTGTATTTGATTGGTGGTAGTTCTTTTTAATGAATTTATTCATATATATATATATATATATATATATATATATATATGCTGATATCTTTATGTCTTACATATCATATTGTCACAATAGTGGTATTTAATAGTTTAGCCTGGGAATAAGGTACAATGGAATGTTTTGGAGTACTGTCACCTTAAGGAATTGCTTTTTAAGTGATTATCTGTACTGCAGCTGTAGCTTTGAGAAAGCACCCGTGTTGTCATGAAAATGTTCAGCTGAGGGAGGATATGGTCCATTTTATCTGCTGCTGCTTTTAACAGTAAAGAGTTTATCATGGACACAACTGAAATGTTTATGTTTCTTCAAGTGGAGACTTTGGAGCCAAAGCACTCTGTGACTGTAAGTGTTTTTTGCTTGTGGCTCAGACCCTAGCCATTTTGAGCTACCCTTATCTGGAACTATTTGCTGCTTGAGATAAACAAGCATCACTCACCATGCATGGCACAGATCCCTGAGGTGCTGTAGTACACTGAGTGTTTAAAACTGGTGCCATTTATATCAGACTGCTAGGGCAGAATCTTGAAATCTCAGCTGGGCAGAATGATGTAATGACATCACAGCACCCACCCACACTCTAGGCTGGACACCACATTATTGCGATGCTGTGGTTAAGATGATTTGGAGCGCTTCTCACCACTAATCAATAATCATCTCACTATTCGTCCCTGATGGCAGAATTGAATTGTGTTTGAAAGCATGCAAACTGTTCTTTGGCTTGTGAAGGTATAGTAGAAATGGTAAACAAACTCCTGTAAAGGCAGAAAGGAGAAACTTATTGCTGCTGCTAAATATCTGGTCCTATAGAATTAAGATGGGGTGAAACCATGGAAGCAGGATGGCAGGCAGTGGGTGTGGCTGAGTCAAGGTGAAAACATCCTTCAATGCTGTACTGCCTATATTCAGGAATATAGCTATAGTATATTCCTAGTCATGTTGACTTCATACTTAGAAACATAGGCTTAACCACTAACACAGTGTGTGTGGGTAGGGTTCTTTATCTGGGGGGACATGTGGCCCACAATTTAATTTTACTTATGAAAGCTTATTCAGTCTCTTTGCCATTTCTACTATGACCTCACAAGACAAAGAAAGGTTTGCATGCTTTCAAACAAAACTCAGTTCTGCCATCAGGGCTGAATAGTGAGCTGATAATTAGCTGGGGGGTGACAAATACTACAAGTCATCTAAAGCATAACATTGCAGCACCATTGCTATGGCAATGATAAGATGTCCAGCCTGGTGCACAGGCAGATGTTGTGACTTTATTAGGTCACGCCACCTGGTTGCAACATATTGGTTCTACCCTAGCAGACTGAAATAAAAGGCACCAGCTGCAAGTGCTCAGTGCTCTACGGTATACCTTAGGGAGCAGAACATTGCTCAGGTGACTGCTTCTTTTTTATCAGTTATAAGCAGTTTGTGGAATATTCAGTGGTTTTAAACTGAGCTTTGCTGTATCAGTAATGAAAGTTAGAAAGTATAAACTGCAAAATCTTAAGGTTATTCTATTATGTTTTCTATAGTGTCTAGCTGCATGAGGTAATGCCTGCAGCATTCCAGTGAGTAATGAAAGTTGTATTCTCTCTTAAAGCATGTATAAAATAATTTAAACACATTTAGTGATATTAACAGTGCAACACATGTTGGTATGCTTATTTCCTAGGAAACAATACTGATGGGAAATAATGCAGAGAGGTTACTGTGTAAAGTATCCTGGCATCACAGAAGGACAGTGATGCGCAACTCCACAGGGTTTTTGTGGATAATGTGGTGGCAACACTGGTTATATGCATTACAAATTATCATGCACTCAGAGAGGTTTTAATCATGGCACAAACTAATTTAAAGCATAACCAAGTTAGCAGATGAATAATGCTTCTAAGAGGAAGTATTTGCATTATTATTATCTTACAGACTGGTATCTTCTTTTTTTTTTCTTTTACACAGTTTAATAGAAGTAATAGTTGTAAAGTGTACATAGAAGACTTCGGCTTAATGTAAGCATATCCTTCTTAGATGGCTTAGCAGGTCACTAGCCCAACTATTTTGTTCTGGTACATAACAGTTTTTTTTTTTAATTGTTCACCTGCGAGTGTTTCTGAGGGACATATATACTGCACATGTATTTATGTTGTATTTTTAAGTCTATGTTGTCACTCTCTGTATACATCTCTATTCCTTTGCCAAACGTAAAATGGACTGATAGCCTCAGCATTGTATGTTATAAATTGTGTATATTCAATGAATGTAATTAACTCCTTTGTAATACTTATGTTACTGTATATATGATCTCATGTATCTGTTATGTATTTCTGCTTTTATATTCCCTTCTCCTTGTCCCCAGGTCACACCTGGAAATGAGCCTCAGCTCAGTGTGCCTTTCCAGGTTATCAAATGTTTAAATAAAAATAAAATAAAATCCCCTGATGAAGCACCATATTGGGTGAAATGTTGGGTCCCTAGAGGTGGACACTAATATAAAGAATGAAATAAAAGTTCATTGAATAAATCTTTACACTGCATTTGTGTGGTTAATTTCACTAACAGTGCCTACTAGAGTTGGAAATATCACACCAGTAAAGCTGCATAAGAGAGAGAGATCATGTCTGGAAGTTGACCCATATATAGAATGCTTAACCAATGCAAGAAGACAGATAGTTTTCAAATGTGTTTGTTTCTTGTTAATCTCTCCATGTCCTACAGCATGAGATTAGAGGGAGGCCGATTAAGTGGGAATGTAAGGAAATTCTTTTTCACAGAAAGGGTGGTGGATGCATGGAATGGCTTACCACAAGAAGTGGTGGCTATGAATACAGTGCAGAGCTTCAAACAGGCATGGGATAGGCATAAGGAGCAATACAAATGACTATGAATAGATAGGCCACTGACAGAGCAAAAGGCCGATGGCACATTTATAAGGTAGAAAAGAAATGGGCAGACTGGATGGGCCTTGCAGTCCTTATCTGCCGTCCAACTTCTATGTTTCTATGTTTCTATTAAAAAAAAAAAATACTGAACATAGTGCAAAGCATCATGGATATACAAATCCTTTTGAGGAAGTAAGCTGAACAGGAAATGATTCAAGAAGCTATGAAGTGAAACAACTCTCTCAAACTAAATACAATTACAGTCAGTCTGTACAACCCTACTCAATTATTTTAAATCACATTTCAAATAAATTACTGCAGTACATTTCAATGGTGCTACTGGCCAGTGGCAAATATCAGTTACAACAATTGATTTTATAGTCTTACTTTCATTAAATCATCTTATCATATATTATGAAGGAATTCTGAGTTTTTATTGTTCAGTGGACGTGTGAATTACAGTATGCCCAGACATCTCAAAAAAGTAACTTCTTATAGGCCAGCTACCTATTTTACTAGTTCAATTTGTACATGCTTATGAGAGCTGGAACCCATTGCTTGACTATTTAAGCACCGCCTGTCCAACCATATGTCACTTCCTGCTTCATGTTTCCATGTTACGGCCACTGCATTGTTTTAATTTATGGCTGATTTAAATATGAACATCTCCAGACTGCTGACACCTACTTGAATGCTCAATATTCTATTTCAAACAGCTTTTCATGAGCTTCCAGGTTTTAAGAGGTCAAATAAGACTGGTAATTAGAGGTGGGTGAAGTGACTAAAATTCACTACATGTAGTATTTCACATAGAACCCAAATTTTGCATAATATTCAGCATAGCGAAGCAAATTACTTCACATTTCAAAAGTAATGCAAAATTCCCATTATTGTCTATGGACTTCGCATTACTTTACCTTGTTTTTTTGCTCTTGAATGCGACTTTTACAGTGATTCATGGGATTTATGGTCACATGGGCTCTATATTGCTTTGCACAGCCTCAGTTCAGCGTAAAGTGTGTAGTGGAAAGTTGCAGACAGGTTGCTTTCAGAGCTCTGAGATTCAAACCATTGAAAAACCTTTTAAAATGCATTTTTGCCACAAAATTCTGTGTCAAAATTTAGTACATCGATTGCAGGAAACCCTTATGTGTTTATATGATCGAGCATTTATTGATTTTGTGTGAATATTTAATGTTAATTTAGTACATTCAGTCTCTTTGCTGACAGACACTGTAGAAGTGTGCTTTGGGGGAAGGGCGATTCTGTGGTGTAGAAGGAAGATTAGTGAGAAAGGCAGTTTTTCCAACTTTTGTTAGCTAGTTTTTTTTTATTATTTGTGTGTTCAGGTACACACAGTACAACTTTACTTCATTTTTAATAGGTTTTTTTTTCTACTTCCTGGGCATTTTTTCAGTCATTTTAAAAAAACTGTCTGTATTGTAGTTTACTGAACAGTTAAAGTTTCTGTGGCTGACCTTTAATCTGTGTGTGTGGTGTAAATTGATAAGTATTTTACTGTGGCACTGCAATAGCAGTACTCTGAATTTCTGAGTCTGTCTGCGATCTTTTTCCTTGCTTCTGTCTGCGTAGCTAAAGCTGTACCCCACACACACACACAAAACAAGGTATTGTATTTTGACTTTTGAATTTTTGAAGACTGGTTAAGGTCTTGTGTTACTTATGCTTGTGTGGCTGCATCTTTTTCATTGTTTGCTTCCCATCCCTCCAAAACAGCAGAAATAATAAGTTGCTACTAATTGTCTGTGTAATCTTAAAAAATGCCCATGAAGAGATAGTCATGCAAAACTGTTTCTGGCTGTGGTGCTGCTGACAAGAAGACTATTAGCAGTGGAAGTTATGATGATGAGGCAGGTTCATCAGGGGCTAGTAGCAAGTCTATCAATGTTAAGAGTAGTGGTCATGGCTATAGTAGTACACAGCAGAAGGGATAGGTAGCAGTTGCTTCAAGTAAAGAGATTTCTTTGACTGTTTTTCACAGCAAAATCAGTCACTTCAATGGGGTTGGAGATGCTGTTGTCCCTGCTGGTAGTTAAGTTAGTGACGGCATGGTTGATAACAGCATGAGTATTGCTACAAGTTCAAACTGGGCAAACTTATCAGGTGGGAAAATGTTGTTGAATCTGCACACTTGAGTGTAGTTAATGTCCCATCCTCACTGTAGTTGAACATGATTCTGATCATGCTAATGACTCAGTCTCATGTTTCCACTGATCCTGAGGTTAGCCATCCAACCATTCAGCAGTTGATTAAAAGTGTGGATGATAGTAGTGAGGCTGTGGTTGGAATATCTCCACAGAAGGACAGAATCAAAATCAATTTGTGGATGATGAACATGATGATGATGCTAGTGACCCCATATGGGAACCCGGACAAAAAAAAAGTGAAAGTGGTTGTTTGTAAACAGTCTGTTCATCAATCCCCCCCCACCACAGTTCTGATCTAGCTGTGTCTGTTGCTGACCCTGAAGTAATAGCAATCAATTGTGATGTTCAGTCAAAGTCCAAGTGTGCACAATACCAGAAATCATGCAGTACACCCCCCAATTTATTGCCAACAAAACTTCCATTACATATGTAACCCTGAAGCGACATATGAAGAGTAGGGTATCAAAATCCCTAGTTTGGGATTTTTTCATACAAGATGGTAAAAATGAAACAGTGGCAATCTGCCAGCCTTGCCAAGTGTATGTGAAGAGTGATAAAAAGGGTAACCATCTAGGCACTGGGGGCTAGCATACTCATCTCAAGAGCAAGCACATTGCACTGTGGACTCAGCACCAATGGGGAGCTAATGCCATAGTGGGGCATTCTCCCTCATCCACCTTAGTGAGCATGGCATCCCCTTTCTTTAGTGTAAGTAGCCATGTCGGTAAAAGTGGTGAAATAACACTGGAGGATTACTACAGGCATGAGGAGGAGGAGGAGGAGAAGGAGGAGGATTTTCAATGTTCAAGCGGTGGTCACAGTAGCAGTGGTCCATGTAGTAATTCTAGTACATCAGCCTCTGTGCCTACAAAATGTAAAATAACCAATTTATTGGCTTGTCACCTGTGCACCCACCATTATACATCAAAAGTACCTCATTCATGTCAGTTTGCAGAGGAAAGCCATTTGGCACGTCACATGCAAAACACCAAACAATGCAGCACATGTTGCACAGTCTTTTGCCCATAACAATAAATATCCACCAAATCACGCACTTGCACATGAACTCAATGCTACCATAGGGTAAATACTGGCAATTGACCTTTTGTCATTCTCCTTTGTGGAGAATGCAGGATTCCGGCACTTTGCAGCACGTGCCTGTTCTAAATAGAACATCCCGTCCAGGACATACTTTTTCACCAGGGCGGTCTCTGAGTTATGTTGGACAGTGACAGAGTGTGTAAGACATGCCCTTCAACATTCCGCATCACCTTATATTCACTTAAGCATGGATATGTAGACAAGAAGCAAAATGGTGGGTAGTTCCCATCTGTGTATTACTGCACATTGGGCACAGCTACCTGGGGTTGTCTGTAATGGTGGGATGGGATAGCAGTGTAATAAGTCAGACTATGGTGGTGGTAGCAACCTTCATGGCATTAGACAGCATGCCATGCTTGTAATGTGTAGTGTAGGAGGGTCACATACAGGCAAAAACATGCTAGACTTGCTACTGACTGAAACTGGTGAGTGGCTGCACCCACTGTCCCTAAAAGCTGGCTTCATAGCTAGTGATAATGGATCAACCATTGTTAAATGTATCAGCAATTGTGGCTTTGTGAGGGTTCCCTGCATGGCCCACTGTTTAAATCTTGTGGTACAGGAGTTTCTGCAGTACCCTGAAATAAAGCAAATGCTGATTATTGTATGCCACATTTGTGCCCACTTTACAAACTCTGGAAAGGCCTGTGATAAACTTAATTAGCTGCAGATTCAAACCACCTCCCTCAGCACTGCCTCAAGCTTAAAGTTGTCTCGAGATGGAACTTGACACTTTACACAGCAGAGTTGTATGAGCAGTACAAGAACATCTCTTGAGTACCTAGTTATGCACACTAGCCATGACAGATCAGGGGCCTCAATGTCTATGACAACTGAACAATGGAGACTCATGGACTCAGTAATATTAATTTTGAGGCCATCTGAACATGCCACACAGGCAGTGAGTGGTGACACTGCATCTGTTAGTCAAGCCTTTCCACTGCTGCAGGAGCTGAGGAAGACTTTGTTGAATCTGTAGCCTAGCCTTGATGTGGCCAGAGATAGGTCAAGCTGTGCATTACTGAAACACGTGATTACAATATTAGACAGCAATTGACACATTGCCACTATTCAGCACTCTCCAGAATTTGGAATAGCCACAATGCTGGGCACACTTCTAAGTATGGCATTGTATCCATACTGGAGGGATGGCATGATCAGGTTCAAAATCTGCCTGGACAGCTGGTCCGATTGGTTCATGGGCACAGAAGTCACATGCAAAGTTCTGCAAACCACAGCATAACAAGGCAAGGTCACTGTGGACTGAGCACATCCAGTAAGGTGGCTGAGGGGCAAGGGGTGGTATCTACTGCACAGTCATCCACTTTAGGGTGCCTTGTCCCATTTAGGAATTTGTGATCTAAATGAATCTTGTGAACAGATGGATGATTCATCAGGAATGCATGCATCACAGACCATGGTTGAGGTCTATTTGGCAGAAAACAGGCATCTGACAATATTAGATGATCCTTTGGTGTACTAGAGTGGCAAGGTGAGTGAATGGCCAGTGCTGACATCATAGCACTGAAGTATCTGACCTGTCCACCCTCCAGTGTAAGTGTGGAGAGGATATTTAGTTCTACAAGGGCCATAGTGCGTGACCGTCATACTAACCTATCACCTACAAATGTCAGCATGCTGACATTTATCAAAATGAATAAAGGTCACATACCAAGTTGGACAACCACATCTATGTTTGTACCCCATCATGATGATGGTTGTGCTGATGATGCAGGCAAAGCAGACCATCCTGGTGGAACATCAAATGGTGTACCATTAAGGCTGATGATACAATCATGGAAAAATAATTTCGAAGTTGTACAACTCCAGCATTGAGGATTGCAAGGGCTGTATCCTCCTTGACGGTGATGATGAGGATGCTGGTGGGAGCGAGTAACTGCAAAATTACCGGGTGAAGGCTGTCGCAGTTCCATAATGGTACCATTTTTTAGCATTAAAAAATGAAAAATGGTGGCCTTGACTATAACATGACATTAACAAATAAATATTAAGGACATGACATTATATTTTGACTTCCCTTTTCTTGATTTTGAGAGTACAGTTCACAGAATGTGTGCAATCATTATTACCTGCAGTCCTCTAAACACAAATGTCAACTTATAGCCACTTAAATCCTGCTGATTGATTGACATATATCCTCCTGACACATAAAAACAGTAACACCCAAGCCAGCCACCCTGCTTCTTGCAAGACATACAGAGACATTGCACTTGTGCCCAAGCTTGAACCCAGCCAGCCACAGCCACCCTGCTCCTTGAGAGAGAGAGAGAGAGACATTATACCTGTGCGCAAGCTATGAACCTGCAGCCAGCCACAGCCACTCTGCTTCAAGAGAGAGACATTGTATCTGTGCCTGAACTATGAACCTGCAGCCAGCCACAGCCACCCTGCTCCTTGTGAGAGGGAGAGAGAGAGAGAGACATTGTATCTGTGTCCGAGCTATGAACCTGCAGCCAGCCACAGTCACCCTGCTTCGTATCACTAATTAACAGTAAGTATGTACTAATATCATGTACTATGGTTTTGTCTTGCTCTATGGTGTGAATCTTTCCTTTACCATTTTAAAGATGCCACTGACACCACACCAAATTCTGGCAACTGATTTTTATTTGTTTTCGCAGGTTACAGAATGTGCAACTTTGCAGGACTACAGTACTACCACCACCTAAAGGATAACATCTACAGGTAAGAATCGCTCTTATTTCCTCTTTCATTTTTTTATCAAATTTTTTTCCACTGGTGTAAAGCATTCAACAGCGGTGACATACAGGCCATACAATATATTTTTTCTTCACAGATGGGACAGGCATACTGCAGTATGCCAGGGTTATACAACGTGAACTCGTAATAATTTCTTAATCATCTGTTTTCAGGTAACAATGAAGTGCTGCTGATTGCCGTAGGTGGTGTCTTCCAATCTGAAGATGGATAACAATTAGGAATGGATATGCTGAAGACCTAGAAAGAAGATAAAAACATTAATGTAACTTGTTTTCAAATATGCTCCCCCCCAAAAAAAAATTAATACTTACCTTACATGGCTTGCCAGTTTCCATACAGCCAATGTCATCAACTATACCAAACATGTATAACACAAGTATGCATATGATCTGAGAAACAAAAACAATCAGAAATGATAACATTTCCGTTAACCACAGCTGTAACCCCCCCAACCCCTAAATAAAAATAAAATGTTACAGTATCACATCAGGTGTGGGACTCATAACATGTGTCTGGCATGTGGATGTAAATATCATGTCCACCAGGGTCAAGTAGAATCATTCCATATGTATGATAATTCCCTGAAAAGGAACAACATGATAGACTGCTTACAACACAGAACAAGATTCAATAGAAATTAAATGACTGTGTCTATGCAAAAAAAAATCACTGGGGTGAACAATGACTCACCATTGTGATATTAAGGCACACACAATGAGCAGCATGTAACTGATGCAGCAGGCATCAACCTCACCACCAGGCAATGGCCTCACTAAAGTTGGGACACTGTGAAGCATTTCTGGCTTATTCTTCATTTGGACATTCCATGACATTAAAGCAGTGGGACAACAGCAGCAGCAGCGACTGGCATCACTACCAGGCAATGGTCTCAATAAACTTGGGACTCTGTGATGCACTGCTGGCATTATTCTTCATCTGGACTTTTCATGACATTAAAGCAGCAGGACAACAGCAGTAGCAACTGGCGTTGCCACCAGGCAATGCTCTCAATTAATTTGAGACACTGTGATGCATTTCTGGCCTTGTTTTTCATCTGGACTTTTCATGACATTAAAACAGCAGGACATTCACAACGTAGGACATTTGGTGGGGTTGGGGCTTGGTAGGTGATTTAATGGTATTGTGATTATTGCACTGCTGCTTTACCCAAACAAAAGGAAAAAAGTCATAATTCCAATCTAAATCACACCTCTCACAAATGTATCACACAATTATGCTTTCTGCAATAGAAAGGCAGTTTCTAAGAGTTCTTCTTACTTTCCTTTATTTTTCAAAGGTCATAGCAAGGTCTACAAAGTTGCAGACACTGCACTCTCACTACAGGTGACATCAGGACGATGCACCACCTGCTTCAATAAAAGTGTATTGCAGTGTGCAGTTCTGTGCCACAAATGCAAAGTAAATGAAAGCATGCAGCATCCAAAAGTTGGTGACCATGGGAACTTTAAAAATACAATAAATAAGGTAATAAAAAAAATTGTTTCTATTGGGAAGCCATAATAGGGGTGGAACATTGGGGGAGCTGTGGATTTATAATCATTATGACCATCACGAAATCCTTGTTAATTTTATGAACATTTTTCAGGGGACTATTATTACATTGTGACACTAATACCACATGCTAAATGATGTATTCTATATGCCAGCAACATTCAGAAGATGGGAAATTATTGGGGGGGGGGGGTTGCCACGGTAGATTAGGTGACATCAGGTGACTTTAGGGTTTTTAGACTGTTGTTGTATGTATACTATGAAACTTTAACACAGTAAATAGTATCCAAAATGTAATCAAGCCTGACAATGAATGCATCAGTGCAAGAAAGTGGTTACAATTTTGACCGATACTTTTTTATTCTATTTTTCACTGCCACCTTCACCTGGCAGAGTTCAGCTCCCCCCTCTCATTATGGAACTCATCCACAAGTTCCACTTCTTCCACTCATCTACCTACTTAAGCAAACACTATAGTCAAATAAGACCATGTAAATCTGCCAGCAAATTTCTCCTTCTACCTACTCCTCCTTCTAGCTGATGTTATCGAACTAAACCCAGGTGCTATCCTACACCTCTCACCTCCAAAAGGCTTTATATATATTAGCTCAATGCTGGAGTTTATTCCCTAAGATGGACCTACTAAGGGTTTGGGTACCTAAACACTCTCCTGACATACTCTATATTACGGAATTGTGACTCTTAACCAGAATATCCAACTCCTTACACTCTCTACCAGACTACCATATCGCTTTGCAAGACCGTTCCAAGCATAGGGGTGGTGTAGCATTCTACCATCGCCAACACTTGCCGGTCTCACTCATTACTAGTGAGGTGGCCCCAAAGGATCACAAACTTCTCCTTATTTAGCTGTTACTCCCCTCCTCTCTCTCTCTCTCCCCATTTTCATTGGGGCATTATACTCCAAGCCCCAAAACTGCCCCCACCTCAATGGTCAACACCATTTTATCCCTTTCATCTGCTCCTAGCTCTGGTGAACTCATTCTGCTTGGTGATTTCAGTCTGGACTGGGCCTCCTCTGCCCTAAAATCCACCACACAACACACTGAGTCTCTAAATCTCGATCAACTAATAAATGAACCTACAGGACCAAATCCTCACTCCCACAATCACACCCTCCTAGACTGGATCCTGGACTCACACTTTTACTGGATTTCCTCTGCTGGCACACTCCCTGGCATCTTCAGTGATCATCTAAAGATATACTGTACACACAAACTTCAGATTCTTCGCTCCCTCCAACTTACTGCTAGACTCATTTCTTACACTTCCTTAACACCCCCAAACTTCTGCATGAGCTAGCATCCTCTAATTGGGCCCTTTTCTACTCCTCCAATGATGTTGACACTGCCCTCTTCCTCTTCTGCTGTATTTTCAGCAACATCTGGAATGGTCATATCCCTTCACTTCACCACAGGATGAGATGTTTCTACCATCCTTGGTTATCTGCTGACATCATCAAGCTCTGTAACACTTGCAACTGTACTTGGGCATGTTACAAAGTATCATCTTATCTCACTGACCTACCCATTTATTGTTCTCTGAGAAATGCTTGTACCAAAGCTATTAGGTCTGCTAAATCTCATTATTTTAAGCACACTTTACATGAAAACAGGAACTCTCCTTATAAATTTTGGCAAACACTCTCTTCACTCCTCAACCCCCCATCTAATTCTTCCTTATCCTCCCTTCTTATTGACAACAATCTTGTTTCTGACCCTCTTACCATTGCTTCCATCCTTAACACATTTTCACATGAACACTCTTCCTCCATCAACCCCCATCCTACTGCACTCCTCTCCAACTTTGAATACTCTAGTAAACCCCCACAGATATGCAAACTCCTCCTACACCACTTTTTTTTTCATTTTTTCCTATCAATCACTGCTCATGAGGTGTTTCATGCCCTTAAATCTGGAAACCTCACCAATCCAGCCTGGATGGGCTTGACCCTCTCCTTCTTCAAATCTCAGCCCCCGCATTGCTCACCCCTGTCTCATCTGCTAGCTCTCTTTCACCCTTGGTACTGTTTCTCAGGCTTGAAAATCAGCAAAGTAATCCTCTTCCACAAAAGTGGTGGTTGCTTCTCACTTGGAAACTACCACCTATCCTCCTCCTCCCTATTCGAGCTAAGCTCCAAGAGTCCCTTATCCTTACCAGACTCACCTTTTTTCTCTCCTCTTCTGACTTTCTGTCTCCATTCCAGGGTGGTTTTCAGAAAAATAATTCTACTGTCTCTTCCTTTCTCTGTGTCACTGATGCCATTCTTACAGGCATGGATCAAGGCCATCTTACCACAGCTATAGTCATAAACCTAGCCAAGGCATTTGATTCTGTGTCTCCTGCTCTCCTTCTCACCAAACTCAAACTCATTGGTCTCTGCCCTCTATCTGTCAAATGGTTTACATCTTATCTCTCTGGTCAGTCCCAATGTGTCCAAATGGGAGATGTACTCTCCCCCTCCCCAATTCTAGCAGGAGTACTCCAAGGCTCTATTCTTGGTCCTATTTTATTCTCTATCTTTCTTAATGATCTCCCTACCATGTGCTCTTCTTCCCTAATTCACCATTATGCCAACGACACTATCCTCTTTATGTTTGGTCCCTCTGTTCCTGAGGTGACCACTCAGTTGCAAACAGATTTCTCTTGCATACTAAATTGGTTCCAAACCAACCAACTGAAGGTAAATACTACTGAAAGAGTCCCTATGATTTTTAGCACACACCAAAAATTAGCCAAGCTCACCATGCCCCCTTCCTTCTCTACCCTTGATGACTCCCTCTTGGATATTGTTCCATCTTATAAGTACCTAGGATGTCTGACTTGACAGCCACCTTGATTTCTCAATTCATGCCAACTACAGTATATGCATTCCATGCTTGGAGCTCTCTATAGAAACAAAGATACCGTCTCCCTCCCTGTTCATCGGATACTCCTTACTAAAGCTATCATACCCCTATTTGACTATGTTGAGGTCATCTATGGGTCCTCTTCTGCTTCTACCCTCTTCAGACTGGATGTTCTTTCAACACTTTCTGTCATCACCTTGAGTGTCCCCTTCAGGTCACATCATTGTCTCCTACTCTTCACTGACACTCCCTTTCCTTTGCTGAAGTGTCCACACCTCCATCATCTCTGTCAAATTCTGGTTCAATTTGCTTCCCCCCTACCTTGCCTCCCTCTTATCCTCCTCACCCCATACATCCTACAGTCTCTGTACACATGACCCTCATTCTTTTGGCCTCCACCACCCATACTTGAACTCGAGTAAGACAACTTTCTCCTTCTTCTTCCCCCATTTGTGGAACTCTCTTCCCACTTCAGTCCACTTGATACCCTCACTAAATATCATTAAACAAACTCTCTACAGTTTCTCCTCCCCTTTGCTCCTCCCATCAACCTGACTAAATTTTCCTGTCAAGCCTGAGTTACTCTAAGACTGCCTCTAGTCAGTTTTCTATGCCTTTTTTGTACCATATCTGTGATATGTCATTATTGTTTATATTCTGTGTCCATCCTTGTATTCTCTTGCATTCCAATATGTTACTTTGCAGTCCTGTAATTGAGTTGTATATTTTTATTCCTGTATTTTTGCCAGTTTTTGTTTTATGCTACCTCTTCAGGCTCTATTGTAACCTGCCTGTGCCTCTGCATTATTTGTACTTACTTTTTATTCAGGCTCTATTGTGACCTGCCTGAGACACTGTGTTTAACCCTCTGCATATTGTAACCTGCCTGAGACACTATGCTACTGTCTCATATCATGTCTGTATGCTGCTTAATCCTGTTACCCCTTCCCCAGCTTGCACCTGGAAATGAGCCTCAGCTCAGTGTGCTTCTTTTGGTTATCAGCTTAAAAAATACATTACTTCCCTCTAAAGACACACGTAGCACTATCCTAAAATGCCTATGGTCCAACAGTCTTCACAAATTAATCCCCCACTTAAAGAGGGACATACAGCTCCTGGAAAGAGGTACAGAAGAGGGCTACCAGGATGATTTGAGGACTGGGGGAGTTGACATACCAGAATAGACTTGAGGAACTTGGCCTGTTTACTTTGGAGGTGAGGAAAGACGGGGGGACATGATCAAGGTCTTCAAGTACCTCAAGGGAATAAATAGGGTAAACAGGGAGGGGATCTTTATACTAAAGGAGGGAGGTATCACCAGAGGGCATGGTTTGAAGTTGGAAGGAGGAAGGATGAGGGGAGAATAGAGGAGGAGGTTTTTCAGGGAGAGGGTGGTGGATCCTTGGAACGTGCTACCTGGTGAGATGGTCCAGATTTCTACTGTGGAGGGCTTCAAGAGAGGGTGGGACAGATACAGAAAGGGGTATCGGAACACTAGGGGGGAGGGCCTCAGTTCCTAACAGGGGATCTGAAGTTCGAGCAGACTCGATAGACCATAAGGCCTAATCTGCTGGCAATTAGTATGTTAGTATGTTAGCATGTTAGTATATGCAAACCACTACTACCTTCAGGACAGTGCTTCTCCCAGATAAGCATGCCCCAGGGACAGTGCTTCTGTCCAAAGGTCACCCCTGCAACCAGAAAACTCATCAGCAGTTTCTGTAGCCTAACACTTTGGATGTTATACTGCTAACCGGGTGACAACAAGGTTTGAATCCCCCAACACCTCAAAGTTTAGCTCAACATAAAATTTCACGTGACTGATGATCAAACGTGGTGTTTTGAATACAAAATCTACACTAATGGGAGTTAGGAGAAAGAACAAATAGTTCTTGAAGTAGAAACCTGACCTGGGGCAGTGATTAGAGGAACAATTAGGTAGTAGCATGGACTGACTAAAAAAACCACATACAACACTCCAAATGATTTTTCATTAAAACAGTCTATAACTAGGTGAAAGTAGTTAAGAGCATTAAGTGAATTAAAAGAGTAATGGCAGATCTCTGCCTCAGCATAGAGAAATGTAATTTCTGCTGGCTGCCAGTCATGAATTGGTTGGAGGAGTGGGAGTGCAGGTCTCTGCTATGCACAAACAGTGGATGACAAGTGAAGGAAGGTTATGATGCAATTTCATTTGCTTTTGGGCTCATCAAAACTAAGTATGATCTAGTGACATGCAAATTTCCTTTTAGTGTTCACTGATTCTAATGCTGCTGCCAGTTCATTCCTTTTTCTACCAGTTCTGTTTAGTCTAAAGGCTTTGGAAACAATGACTGAGTGTGACCAGTGTTCCTGTTAATGTAAAAGTAATGGAGAACAAAACAACACTATATGGAGTCAGGCATACAAATGAACTAACACAAGACATTGGCAGGCTGTATTTTTATTAACTATGTTAAAGTGTATCTCCCAGTTGTTGGTTAATAGACGTATGTAAAATGCAGAGATTGTAAATGTCTTCAAAACCATAGTAGTGTGCTAATTATATGATGTGTGCATTGTAAGTTGCCTTGAAGCTATTAAAAACAAGATTTAAAAAGTCTGTAAATGAATAAGGCACTACAGAGCTCAAAGCTATATCCCATTATCCCATCAACTGAGCATGTCTCATGGTGGTTGAACATACTCGGCCTGCAGCATTATGCATCACCTCATCCCTTGATACATTGATAAGGTTTATGAAATGGGTAGAAACAATTTAGAAATATAATTGGCTGTAATACATCTCATGACCAAACACATCTCATGACCATTTGCTCAAAACATAGTCCCTCCTTCCTCCCTACCAGTCAAAATTCATATTTAAGGATTACTTCAAAACTGTTGACCTGTTTTGAATTGTTTTGTTATTTAACTTTCTTTATAAAATGAGTAAAGGAAATCCTGCATCCTGATTAGGCAGAACCCATGTCCTTACAGGACAACAATGATGAAGATGGCACTTTTTGAGTACCATGGGTGTTGCATGTACACATATCCATGCCTACCAGAAACCTTTTGGGAAAAATTCTGGCAGCCATGTTGCTGTGGTAATCACCCATTACTTGCCTCTCCATTTGGATTATTATTTAAACATTTTCCATAACACCCTACCCACACATAAGAAACAGTAAAGACATGTACAAACAATTTACTGCATCATCTGATCTTTTTTTTCTTTTAATTTAGTGTCTTGTAGAGCTGTAATCCACAGAAGAGAAAATACAGGAACTGCATGCTCACTCCAAAACAGTGGTGGGTGGAAACCGTACAAAAACAGTCAAGCAGAGAAACATCAGGTGGTGCACCCATGAAATACATAGCAGTAGGCTTAGGGCTTCAAAATCACATTGATGAATGCATTAATGCATTAGGTAAGCAGAGACAGTAGCAAAAATCTATACTCAACAATAGTTGATTAGATGAGCAGCAAAGGTGAACATGACAATTCAATGCTTGTCCATGCCACACAACTCCCCCAAAGTTGGCTTGCCACTAACTCTCCACTAACCCCAAACATAACAGAGCTGCAGTTAATCTCAGTGTTACCCCCATAACAAAATATCTGTTAGTTTTCTCAGCCCTTTTTTATTTTAGATTTGTGTTTATGTGTGACACAAATGTTCCCAACAGCAAAACTGGAAGTCACTTTCCTTGAACTGCTGGAACCACCAGAGGCACTGAAAGTCATTACCCATTGTGTAACTGATATTCTTTTAAAAACTAAAATAAAGCAAGTTACATTGGTAGTGCTGGAGGGCAGTCTATTATCACAGATGGAAGTAGGCTACAGTGGTGGGAGAGGAGGAGGGAACAAAAAGTACATACACAAAGATAAACTGTTCAGGCTAACTGATAACATTATAGTCACCCTCGACTGGCAACCTAGCACACATACTGTATAAAACATATTACTTTACTGCTACATAAAAGCTATTTTACACTGAAGACAAAGAAAACCCAATTTCTTAAACTTTTTGCATATTTTTAGTTAATTGTTTTATCTTACACTAAAAATTTGTGGGACCTATTTAATAAGAGCAGTAAGGCGCTCCTGGTGTATGACGGTTGTCTAGTAACAGCACCTCCTAGATGCCAAATTTACTTTGTGCAAGTGCCTCATTCCCATTATGTACCTGCATTGTGCTCTTATCAGACATTAACCCACACTCCATCATGCCTTATTGTTTATAGATTCCTTCTTGCTATCATACTTTATCTGTATAATTCAAAGTTAGCACTCACAAACTTGTTTACCACTCATGTGATGAGTGCAACAGTTACAAAAAGACAAACTGGACAAACACTGTTTCCTGAATGCATGCACACACATCTATCTCTCTCTCTCTCTCTCTCTCTCTCTCTGACACTGCAGACAACACAGATGGAGCTAGCTGTCTCTCTTTTTCATTCTTACTGTTTCTCTCACTCAACTACACTCAAAGCCATCAGCCTACAGTATGTTTCTAACTTACCATAAACTGGAGTCCTGTTTGCATCACAAAAACACAGTTGGGGAGGGTGGTGAAAAGAGGTTAGAATATCAAATCCAATTATCCAATGTGTGTTTTTTTTTTATTTTTTTTACCTGAACTATATAATCAGTATGATTGAGGGAGCATCTAAGAACTAAACTAACCACACAATCTACAACTACAGAAACCACACTATGACAAATGTCCTAATGTAAAACAAACAAACAAACAAAATCCTGCAGTTCCACCAAGTGGAAAAACTACTTTATAGGTAAAGGATGCCTGAGATGTCCTCTTGGGTAATCAGTATCATCTTGAGACATCTTTGTGTTCGAGAACTGCGAACTTGAAAGCAAAGATGTCTTGTGATTTCACTCTTGATTAGTCAAGGGACATCCTGGACATCCCACCTATGTTTACAAGGCATTTCTGCATACATACTGGGTCAGGATTTAAACAAGTTTAGAGGGGCAGCTTTTAGGAATAGTCTAAGAAGTTTTAACTGGGACCGAGTGTTTATAATATTGGATATTAACCTAGCTGTTCAGGGATTCAATGACTCCCTGACAACACTAATTCAACAGCATGCTCCTAAAGTACTTAAAAGAGACAGGGGAGGAGATGTGCCATGGTTCATGGATATAGTCAAAAAACAACTGAGGATAAGAGATAGAGTATGGAAAAAAGCACAGAAAACCAAAACCCCTGAGGACTGGGAAAGGTTCAAATTATCAAGAAAAATATGTAAGAGAGGTGTCAAAACTGCAAAAAAGCGGTACCATTTAAATACTTTAAACAAAGCACAAGACCCAAGAAATTTTGGAAATGTGTTTCAAATTAAAAACCCAGTTAGGACATCTGGTAAATCTCTTAGAAGGGGAACCTAGTGGAAGATCCAGAGGAAGTCGTTAATTTATTTAACTCTTACTACTTGGACCTCCCTGACTTAAAAATACCAAAACCTAATGAAAGAACAACCAAAATCTTAATATCAGATATAATAGGGGAAAAAAGGATGACTCAAATAAGTGAGCATGTGTCTACATTTAGATGAATGAAGCTAGAAATAAAGGAAGTAGAAAAAGAATTGCAAAAGTTGAATGTGTCCAAGGCTGGGGTCCTGGATGGAATAGAGGCAAGATTTTTAAGGATAGGAGCAGATATACTTGCCCCAATAGTAACTTATCTTTTTAACTGGAGCCTTTGTAGCTTCACTGTCCCAGATGTATGGAAGATAGGGAAAGTAATACCCATTTTTAAGGGGGTAGACAGTATTATCCCTTCTAATTAAATGCCACTATCCCTACTTCCCACCTTGTCAAAGATATTGGAAAAAAGGGTACACCATCAATTTAGCCAATACAGTACGTAGAACTTAATGGAATGCTTATGGAGAATCAGCATGGATTCAGAGCAGGGAGGTCCATGAACACGACCCTGGTTGACTTTAATAACCTGATGGCATCATCTCTAAACCAGGGAAGGAGCACAGGGGTGGTGTTCATGGATCTTAGCAAAGTGTTTGGCCTGGTACAACATAGGGGACTATTGGAGAGACTTGAAAAGGTAGAGGTGCAGGAGGAGCCACTATTGTGGTTTAAGTCTTATTTAGCAAATCATAAACACTGTGCCTCATATGGAGCTTTAGTGTCAAGCCTGCAGGAGGTAAATTGAGGTGTTCCATAAGGCTCAATTTTAGGCCCACTGATGTTTAATTTATATGTTAATAGCCTTACATTAACAATAAAGAACAGTGGAATTAGACTTTATGCTGATGACACCATATTGGTGGTCTGCTGAAAATTTTGAGGGCCTGGAACAGCAGCTACAAAGAGATTTAACTCAAATGGAAAAGTTGATGGGTAACTCAGGCTTGCTTCTTAATGCCAAAAAAAAAGGAATGTATGGTATTTACAGTAGGCCATGCTAGAAAGAACAAGCCTGAGTTACAGCTCCAACTTGAAGATGGAACCCCCATCAAAAATATGTCCAGCTATAGGTACTTAGGGGTCCTGGTGGACTCAGGGATGGCATATGCTGAGCACATTTTAACACACATTAGGAAGGTAAATCAAAGATTGGGGGCATTGAGAAGTGTATCTGGATGCCTCTCCATGGAAGTTAGGGAAAGGTTAGTGATGCAACTACTTACTCCAGTATTAGAATGTGGTAACACCTTATATATGAATTCTACCCAGCCTGTGTTAAAAAAGTTAAACCAAACCTACTACAGGCTAAGTAAATATATCACTAAAAGTGGATTTAGGACACACCACTGTGAAATATATAGTAAATTAGAGTGGCTTCAACTAGAAGAACAAAGAAAATACTTATGGTTAATAACATGCCACAAGATACTTTATCAAATGGACAAACACCCATTATCTCACCTTGTGACATTAGCTCCCCATAGTGGTCAAAGGGTTACCTTTAGGACATCCTCTCAAAAAATGCCCATGCATAGATCTTATAATAGGATGGGTGATATTACCCTGCAAAACAGTCTGGCAAGACATTGGAACAAGTTACCATATGAATTGAAGACGATAAATAGTTTGACTATTTTTAAGACCATGCTATTTGAATATTTGAGTACCACTTATACCTGTTTTAAATAAAACATTTTTATTGTTTATGAAATCTGATGTTTGTCATGTTTTAAGGTCTTATTTGTTTGTATGTCAATGTTTTCTTGTCTTTTACCTTGTACCACAGGAAATTGTTGTAAATGGGCTTACACCTAAAATGTGCATCCTGTATAAAATAAATTTTATCAAATCAAATGTGTCTTTCTTTTCTTAATGTTTTCAGAACAACCACTACTGTAATGTTAGCAGGCAGCAGACTTCAAGCAGCATTCACAACAGGTGCAAAATAAGCATTTGTCAATGCCGAATGTTGTCTTGATGGTATTGGCATTAGTAGTGCAGGAGTTAGAGATGCATAATAGGAATGGCAGAGAAGTATTGAACTAATGCCAACCTGATCCCCACCCTGCAAAGACTGACAGGCATTGGGGTGTGCCTTTGGGTCGTTGGCCATAACACTCATGCCATGTCACCTCACCCTACCCTGCAGACACTGACAAGTGTTGTGGTGTGCCTTGGGGTCTTCAGGCCTTACGCTCACCCCATTCCATAGGAAAATACACTGAGATGGGTTCAGTATAGGAGAATGAGGTGAACTTTGAGGCTGAAGACTCAAGGCACACTTTAATGCCTGTCACTGGCTGCTGGGTGGAGGTGAAGGTGGAATGGCGTGAGCATTACAGCCGATCCATCCCAAGTCACACCCCTGATGCCTGTCAATCTCTAGAGGGTGGGGTGATATGGTTGTAAACCCTAATGCCTCAGGCATTTGTTGGTATTTCACTCCAAACTTTCAGCATGGGCTTTTGGCAGCCCCACCTCATGAACAGTGACACTATCAGTTTGTTAGCGAAAGGTGATTTTGCATGATGACTGCATTGCTTTCACAGTGTAAAACACATTTTGGGCAGGATGAAAAATGACAACTGTACTGTTCATGAGGAGGTGTAAAAATGAAAATGTTGAAACTCTGGAGTGAAAATCTGGAAAAATTGGTGAAGTCATGAGTATGAGTAGAAACTGCACAATGCACACCCATAATGCAATTACGTTTAGGATTTTTTTAATCACATTTTTAACATAGGCATTTTGGGACCTCCCTCATGAACAGTGGCACTGTGATTTTGTTAATCTGTCCTGAAAGTTGATTTCCCACAGAGATCGTGCCATTTATGCATACAAGTGCGAAAACACACATTTGGGCATACTAAAAATGGCAGCTGTACTGCATTCATAAAGTGTGAAGAAATGGCAATGTTGAAAATCTGGGTGAAAATATAAAAAAACTGTTTAAGTTACAAGCGTGCATGGAAACTATGCAAGCACTCTCATATCTGATCATTTTTGGACTTTTTCAGCATGTTTGCAACATGGACCTTTGGGACCCACCTCATGAACAGTTGCACTGTCATTTTGTTAATTGGTCCCAAAAGGTGATTCCACACAGTGACCAGAAAATCACCTTTCGGGACCAAGTAACAAGGTGACAGTGCATGTGTTCATGAGGTGGGGTCCCAAGACCCCCATGTCAAAAATCTGGTACCAAAATTCCCAAAATGTCTGAGATATCCACCTAGTTGAAACCCCCATTGCCTGCCATTATAAAGCTTACCGCATTTTGTTCAGTTGGAGTTCAGATGTATTCCTACTCCACAGAAGATCCTAACACTGGCCCTTCAGAGTAAGTATGGGATTGCAGGGCACAGGGAGGTGAGGTGCACTGAGGGTAGGTGCGGGTTGGGGAGGGGACGTGGCGGGATGATGAGGACATTTTTCAAGCAAAAATGGACTTCAGGAAGGTTTTCTTTATTTACAGGTAAAAATGATTTGGGCACACTGGGGTTGGCTTCCAGTGTGCCATGAGCTGGGGGAATGATGCTGTGGGGCTTGGGCACCCCTGTCGCCAAAAAAAGTGTTTGTGGGTGGGGGGGCATGCTGAGATGGGGATTGGGCATCCCCAATGTCAGCTTTCTGGGGATTGTGTGATGGGTGGCAGGAGCCGCCATATTTATTGGAATGTTTCACCAGGAAAGGCACATAATGGAGACTTGTCGTCTGATGCTCCAGTAAGGAAACTACACCTCACTGGAATAACAGATTTCTTTCAACTCCATGGCTCTCTTTGAAATTGCTATCATCGCCAGCATGCTCACTGATTGGCAGCTGAGGGTCGCACCCACTAAAGTGTCCCCTGCATTGGCCACGGCACTGACACACCTCTGAAAGTGTTACTACTGCAAGATATTGCTTGCACATGTGCAAGCCAACAAACAACATAAAAATTGGGGAGGGGCGTATAAATGGTTGTCCAGAAACAAATCAAGTCTAAATTCTGAACCTTATGTGACTCTACTAACTTCACCTTATGACAGAAAATTGTTTACACACAGAATTTTTGTCTAGAGATTTATGAAAGTAACCTACTAAAAAACTTTACAGCAAAGAAGATGTAATTGATTAAACACAAGAACGTATACACAAGAACATAAGGAAAATCCTCTCCATATGCTCTTTATTTGCCCAGAATCTGAAAAACAAAGGGATATATTTTTCTATAGTATGATGTCCACAGCCTGCTTAAATCCCCCCTTCCTGAAATAAGACAAAGGAATGCTTCTGAATAGAAAATGATCAGGAATGTTAAACTTTCAAAGCTCTATTGAAAAGATCTTCAAGCTGGTGAAATAACAAGTCATGTGTACCTTTTCGGCTCTGAAGAAGAACAATGCTTAGGATGGATTTTAAAATACAGGAAGATTAAGGAACAAACCTTTTGCTATTATTTTTGCCATTTTAAAAAGCAGCTTTTAGGAACTATGGTTGTATAAATTGCACTGCACGAATTGGACTACAGTAACTCATGCAAGTACTGACATGGCAGAGTGTTTTTTTCCCATTTACATCCCAATACCTGATAATGAGCTAAGATCCTTTCTTTGCTCCTAAAAGGAAGGAACAAGTGCATTGGTCTTTTTTGGGCTAAATAGTCCAGTAGTATGACAATTTTCCTTTTAGAGATCATAGGAGAGATTTTTATATATTTATTTATTTCAAAACTAGGAAAACACCTTTGAGCCAAAGGCTCATTTGCAAAGGTTCTGTGTCAAATGATACAACACATACAGTGAAACAGCAAAGGACACAAATAAGTGCATCAAAGCAAAAATATAAGGTCATTCAATGGCCAGGAAGCAACTGTTGGTTTCTTAAGGTCAACACAGAAAAAACACAACAAGTTGGAAAAGTACACAGAAACAGTATGGTACATCTCAGATTGTAATTTCAGGTGATACAAGGAAACATTACAGAAACATTCCATGTATGGGTATTGTAATAGACAGCTGGAGAGGTGAGTCAGCCCAGCTATCCTTGTCAAGAACAGCAGAGGAAATCAATGCAAGTAGATGGAGAGGGCAGGTAAAGTCAGGGTGGAGAGATGGTTGGAAATGGGTGGGATGAGATGGAGAGGGAAGGTCGGGAGGATGAAAGATATACCTATGGACCACAATCCCAGTATGCCAAGAAAGGGTGCAGAGGATGATTACAGCAACAGAGGTCACAAGGGATGGAATAAGGAAAGGGTAAGGGAGGGGAGAAAAGAAATAAATAGAAAGGCAGTGAGGGGGTTAAGGTGGATTAGAGCAGCAGGAAGAGGTGCTCCGGTGCTAGTATGGTGTGGAAAGTGGTGCACCCCAATAGTTATATTAACAGTGTAAAGCTCTGCTTAAGCCCAAGTCCATAGAATGGGACAGGTGAGAGGGGTTTGGAGGGGAATGGTAGCATAGGGGGTAACAAGGTAAAGGTGTACCCAGGTAGAGAATGCGACGACAACACCAGAGTTTAATGACTACCCAGGAGGGGAGGGGTCAAGGTCCATGTACAGCAGTTTGAAGATTGGATTGATCCTATTTACATTCAGTGGATGGCATTTTTAAAGGGTTCCTCCTTCTAATCCTCTCAAATAATTAATTCTGGAATGTTATATGCATTGTTATGCTACATAACAACCCTAGAAATGTGCAATAGACAATTCATTGTTAGGTTTCTTGCATAGGGTTTTTATTTTTCAGTATGTACATTACCTTTTTTTTTTTAATTGTCATTCCTTTTTGTATATCTGTTGTAATAACAGAAATGTAGGTCAAATAAAATGTACCTAGCTACCTTCAATGCTTGGATTTTAGCAAGTTGCTCAACTCTGCCCCCTCCCCTTAGAAGATACATAAAGAAGCTGAGAGAACTTAGGATGGGAAAGAAAATGGCTTTCTCATGAGCAATTTCTGGGGTTGGGGACACAGCGGGAGGTGATGTAGTAGTAGTAGTAGTTGTAAATAACATTATTTTTAGACAGAATTAAATGTTTAGGACCTGAGGTCCCTGTTTGCAATGTTGTCCTATAGGGTTATTAATTAGTTAAAATGGACATTGACACAAACAGTAATTGACACAAATAGTAATATAAATAACAATAAATATTGAACAGTCTTACAAAACAAGTTCACATAAAAATCACGGATGTTCAATTGCTACAGTTATGATGAAAGATTTCATCAATCATCTTTTTAAAAGCATTCAATTAAGTCTGATTTCCAGCTTCAGGAGTTACTTGGTTCCACGTTTTGGTAATCAAGTAATTAAGAGTAAGTGAACCATACTTAGTTTGCATTTTAGGTATCACCAACCCTCTGTTTACAAATTCCTTCATTTGGTACCTTCGTGAAATATTTTTCTGATGTAAATGTCATCTCTGAAATTAGACCTTTAATATTTAAAAAACATAAATGTTTTTGAATTTTTCAAGTACAAAGGGTCCCAAGTCAATTCTTTGTATACTGTACATGACACTGATGAATTCCCTTTAGGCTACATAGGGCAAAATTGGCCAATTTATGGAGGAATGTTGGCTATGACAGTGGATAAGGTCCCCTACTAAATGTGGAACATTTGAACAATGGATGTCAAGTGTGGGTGCTGTAAGGGTTGGTGCTTGGGCTGGTGCTGTTCAACGTATTCATTAGGGATATCTGTGAAGACATCAAGGGCAAACATTGCTTTTTTCAGACAACACCAAGCTCTGTGTCAGGGTTGATAGTGAGGAATGGGTCAGGGACTTGAGGGAGGACTTAGAGAAAATGAATAGGTGGTCTGGAATCTGACACCTGGGCTTCAATACAAGTGGCATTGACAGTGGCTCAGTAGGTAGCATGCTCACCTTTCAGACTGCAAGATTAGAGTTTATGGCCTCTAGCCTCACACCAGGCACTTGCGGTAATTCCCAGAACTGACACTGTAGTGCAGTACAAGGGGGACACTGTCCTTCTGAGGTAACATGATTTGATGAGACATTAACCGAGGTCCCTTTGCTCATCTCTGGTCACTGTTCAGGTGGAAGAAAAGATCCCATGGCAATTATCAATGAAGAGTCGTGAAGTTTTCCCACTGTCATGGCCAACATTCCCCACCAATAAAAGAGGTCCATGTTAATCCACCCCCAGACACCCCCTGAAACAAGCCTTCACTGCTTAGCGTGCCTCTTCTGGTAAAATTTACAAATAAATAAATACATAAATGCCAAATTGTTTAAGGTTATGTACATTGGAAGGAAAATATGAGTGTCAAGTAAAGGTTGGAGGTGACCATGAAGGTGTCAGATGAAGGAACCTACCATGCCAATGAATCATAGAATCATAGAAATTTGTTGGCAGAAAAGACCCTTGGCTCATCCAGTCTGCCTGTAACCGCCCTCCCCTAGGAAGATCCCATCCATCCCTTTCCAGCCTGCCCTCTGTTCACCAGCCCCATGTGCTTGTCCCATTCCTCTAAAACTCTCCACTGTATCCACCCCACCACCCATTCCAGCAGCCTGCTCCATGGCTGTACCACCCTCTTGATAAAGAACCTCCCCTGATGTCCACTCTGAATCTGCCCCCCATTTGAGGGTATGTCCCTAGTGGAATTGTTCTTACTTAATTTGACTATGCTATCAACTCTCACCCTGTTTATGCCTTTCAAGTACTTGAATGTTTCTACCATGTCCCCCCTCTCCCTTCTCTCTTCCAGTGAGTACAGGCTGAGGTCCCCCAGCCTCTCCTCATATGACCTCCCCTGCAGCCCCCACACCATTTTGGTTGCTCTTCTCTGGACCGTTTTCAGCCTGTCCTTATCCCCTTGCAGATATGGCATCCAGAACTGGACCCCATATTCCAGGTGTGGTCTGACCATGGTTTTGTACAGCGGCAAGATCACCTCCCTCTTGATGCTTTTGAACCCCCTTCCTATGCATGCCAACATTCCTAGTGCCTTTCCTGCTGCTCCTTCACATTGACTCCAAACTTTCAGATTGTCTGAGATGGTTATCCCCAGGTCTTTTCCTGCTGTGTCTCCTGCAGCTCCTCCCTCAAATTAGTATTTTTGCCTTTGTGTTGTTTCACCCTAAGTGCATAATTCTGCACTTGTTTGTGTTGAACCATAATTGCCACCTTTTGACCCTCCTCCAGCCTGGCCAAATCCTCCCTCATATCCTCCACTCCTCCTTCTGCCATATCAACCCTGTTATACAAATTTTAATGTCATCTGCAAACAGACACACCTTACCCCATAGGCCTTCTGTGATGTCCCCAATGTATATGTTGAAAAGTATGGGTCTCAACACAGACCCTAGGAACCCCACTCATCACCCTTTGTTTCTTCAAGTGCACTCCATTTACTACAACCCTCTGAGTCTTCCCCTCCAACCAATGTCCCACCCATCTCATGAGCTTGTTCCCCAACCCCAAGCTGTCCACCTTGCCCACCAGTCTCCTTTGGGGGATGGTATCAAATGCCTTCCTGAAGTCCAGGTAGGTCATGTCCACCACCCGCCCTGGTCCCATACCTCCGTCACTCTGTCGAAGCATTCAATCAGGATGGTCTGACAAGACCTGCCACCCATAAATCCATGCTGATTGTCATTTAGGAGGCCCTCCCCCTCTAGATATTTAATCAGCCTTTCCTTAATTAGTGCCTCCATTAGCTTACTGACCACAGAGGTCAGGCTGACTGGGCAGTAGTTTCCTGGCTCCTCCTTCTTGCCCCCCTTATGTAGTGGTACTACCGCAGCCTTTTTCCAGTCCCCAGGAACCCTTCCCTTGTGCAGTGACAGGTTGAGTAGCCTCGTGAGTGGTGTTGCCAATTCCTGTTTTAAATTTTGAGCACCTTTAGGTAATCCTGCTCTGGCCCCATTGTCTTGTCTGTCTGCAGTTTGCTCAATGAGGCAAGGGCTAAGGAGTAGCAATCATGAGCAGCTGTAAGTCAACTGCATAATGTAGCAAGTCGGTGGAAAAACAAACAGATTGCCAGGATGCAAACACAGGGAGATCAGTATCAGGGGAAAAAAGGTAATTCTGCTCTTATACAGATTCCTGGTGCAACCACATCTTGAATACAGTCTCCAATTCTGGAGTCCTCATCAGAGTAAGGATGTAAACAAACTGAAAGCAGTGCAGAGGAGAGACTGTAAAATGATCTGGGGCAGAATGGTAACTCATATGAGCAGTGTCTGGATAACCTGAACCTGTACTCACTTGAGATGAGGAGAGAGTGGGAGGATATAATAGAAACCTTTAAATACATGAAAGGATAAGGTGGACTCTACAGAACTGTTTTGAGCCAGCAAGATTATCTGTACCAGGGGGAATGGCAGCAAGTTGGTGAAGGGTATGCTAGGAAGGAGGCCAGGCAGTACTAGTTCATAGAAAGGTGGAGGGTTGAAACATGGTGCCATGGGCAGTGGTCAATACTAAAACCATAGAGGGCTTCAAGAGAGGGACAATATTTATAAGTGGAAGATAATGGGATGGGGAGGGGGGACTTGGACCAAAATAAAGTACAAACAGCCTCCATATATGGCCATGTCGACAGACTATAAGGCCTTCTTCTGTCAGCATTTTCTATGTTTCTATCCTTTTCCACCCAAGTCTACTTCAGTTTTGGAACTGGCACACTCCTACTCCTACCTCTACAAAAGTCCTACCTACTGATAGCAATGTGTTGGATTTGGTGAAAATCAAAATCAGTCTGGAATGCATCTGGAACTGGAATGATTCCAGTTTTCCTATTAGCACTCACTGGTATAACCACCTGAAGTATACAAGAATGGCCACATCATTTGCTGGAATGCTCACCCAACCTGCTGGAATGATTGTCATGATCCAATGCAATGGCCACTGACCCTCTGGGATGCCCCCCTGATCAGAATGTCAGCAGGGTAAGTTGGGCATTTTAGCAGGTCAGGCTGATGTTCACATGGGTTGAGTTGACTTTCTGGGAAGTTATGGTGAGCATTCTGGAAGGTTGAACTGCAGTTTGGTGAGGCAGGCATTCTGACATAGTGGGTATTCCTAGGAGGTTATGGCAGCTGTTCTGGTGGGTTGTGGTGGCCATATCAGTGAGCTGGTATGGCTGATCCAGCTATTTTGGCTAATATGTGGGCATTGGGGCAGGTGTCAAAGAAAAAATTTAACTGTTCTGGTCCCAGCACATTCAGGTTCTGCATTAATTTAGATTTTCACTTATTCAGCAATGTTTCCAGCAATGCCACTGGCAGCACATTTAAAAGCATTTGTCAATGCCGAATGTTGTCTTGCTGACATTGGCATAAAGTAGTGCAGGAGTTAGACAGATGCATAATCTGAATGGCAGTGAAGTATGAAAGTGACGTCAACCCCACACCACCCTACAGAGACTGACTGGCATGGAGGTGTGTCATTGGGTGTCAGCCATAACTTTCATGTCATTTCAGCTCACCCTACCCTGTAGACTGCGACAAGTATTGCATTGTGCTTTGGGGTCCTCGGGCCTTACGCTCACCCCATTCAGCCATAACGTTCATGGCATTTCACCCTATCCTGCAGACACTGACAAGTGCTGAGGTGTGCCTTGGGGTGTTCGGCTTTACACTCACTCCATTTCATAAGGACATATGCTGAAATGGGTGCAGCATAGGAGAATGGGGTGAACTCTTGGGACAAAAAGAGTCCAAGGCACACCTCGATGCCTGTCATTGGCTCGAGGATGGGGCAGTGGTATGGCGTGAGCATGACAGCTGTCAATGCAAAGGCACACCCCTGATGCCTGTCAGTCTGTACTGGGTGGGACATTATGGTTAGAAACCCTAAGGTCCCAGGCATTTGTTGGTATTTGCACTACAAATTTGCAACATGGCCTTTTTGTGACCCCCACCTCATGAAAGTGTTTGGGACCTCTGCTCATGAATACTGGTACTGTGATTTTATTAATCTGTCCCAAATGTTGATTTTCACAGCAGCCATGCTATTCTGAGCCAGACGAGGAAAACACAGTTCAGGCAGGATGTAAAAATGACAGCTGTACCATTCATAGGTAAGTGTGAAGAGATGGCAGTGTTGAAAATTTTGAGTGAAAATTGTAAAATGCTTGAATTTACGAGCGTACATGGAAACCGTGCAATCTTGGCACTCATAACACAGTCATTTAGTGGAAATATTTTCACCAGATTTTCAACACAGGCATTTTGGGACCTCTGCTCATGAACACTGTCACTATGATTTTCTTCATCTGTCCCTAATGTTGATTTCCCACAGAGACCGCACCATTGTGCGCCAGTTGGGGCGAAAACACATTTTGGGCAGGATGTGAAAAATGACAGCTGTACTGTTCATAAGGAGGAGTGCAAAATTGACAAAGTTGAAAATGTTGAGCGAAAATATTACAAAATCTCGAAGTTATGAGTGCATGTGGAAACTGCACAACGCATGCTTGTAACATAGTCATTTTATGGACTTTTGTCACTAAATTTTCAACATAGGCATTTTAGGATCTTTGCTCATGAACACTGTCACTGTGATTTTCTTTATCTGTCCCAAACTCTGATTTCCCAAAGTGACTGAGCTATTCTGCGCTAGTAGTGCGAAAACACATTTTGGCCAGGATGTGAAAAATGACAGCTATACTGTTCATAAGGAGGTGTGAAAAAATGCCAATGTTGAAAATCTGGAGTGAAAATATTACAAATTTGTGAAGCTACGAGTGTGTGTGGAAACTGCATAATGCATGCTCATAACACAGTCATTTTATCTGGGAATATTTTCACCAAATTTGCAACATAGGCTTTTTGGGAGGCCACCTCATGAACAGTGACACTATCATTTCATTACTCAGTCCTGAAAGGTGATTCTGCATAGTGACCATGAAATCACTTTTTGGGACTGACTAACGCCATGATAGTGACTGAATTCATGAGGAGAGATCCCAAGAACCCCATGTTGCAAATTTGGTGCCAAAAGCCAAAAAAATGGCAGAGATATATGTGATCCTGAGCAAGTCACTTAACTTCCTTGTGCTCCCAGGTCGCACCTGTAAACAAGCTTTCCGCTTAATGTGTCTCTCCTGGTTAAACAAAGAACAAAACAAAACAAAATAAGTTGAAAAACCCCCATTTATGCCATTATACAGCTTACCGGCATTTCTTCAGTTTGTGGTCGGCTTTGAAGAGTGCAGACGTCTCCCCAGTCTACCGAAGATCATCGTGCTGGGCTCCAGAGGTAAGTATGGGGTAAGGGAGGGGTGTGGGAGGTGGGATGTATAGGGGGTGGGCGTGGGTTGGGATGGGGACACCAAACTCAATGAGGGACCATTTTTTAAATTTTACAGGTAAAACAAAACAAAAAAAAGTCTCAGAAGGTTTTCTTTTTTGCAGGTACTTTTGCATGCTGGGGTGGGCTCCCAGTGTGCCACCTGAGTGTTTGATGTGGGGGGTCTGTAGCCAATGGTGATTGAGCACACCCTTTGACACATACAGAGTGTGGGGAGATGCATAAGCCAAGGTGGATTGGGCATGCCCCTTGGCACACAAGAAATGGGGGGGCATTATGCCGACAGGGATTGGGTACCCCTGTCGGCAAATTAATTTGAAGTGGGGTACGCTGACAGGCAGATTGATCACTCCCATTGGCTTTCAGGGGAAATGTGAGAGGCAGCTGCTGTCCATCGGCTTCCGTGGGGACTGTGAGAGGCGATGGGGAGGCCGCCACCATGTTTCATGAAAGGGGACACCAGACAAGGCAAGCAGTAATTCACTGCTGCAATCAGGGATCACCCCAGGGTGATCCCTGATTGCAGTGGCTGATTTCTTTCAAGTTGGTGGCAGGCTTCTCAACTGCTGTCATAGACAGAGTGCTATGCCATTGGTGCCACTGAGCCCGGCCAGAAAAAGCAGTGGCGCCATTGGCTGCAGCAGGACCACACCTCCAAAACCTGCTTCTCCACTCAAGCAACCACAATATGTTGTCTGTGCTGCTCGCACAAGACAACATAAAAATGAAAGTGTTTCAAATGAAGAGATGGAGATGGGCACATATTTATATTGAAAGGTATGGCAAGTCAATGTTAGGCAAATGTGATAATTTGAGAAGGGTCATATGTTTTTTTTTCCAGAGATCACTTGTATAATGCCAGCCACTGGCTGAAGAAATGAACATAGAACATGGCTGCACATGGAGGCTGCAGCGTGCAAAAACCTCTTGGCTGTATAAGAGGTCTTTGCATGCTGCAACCTCTCCATTCACTTCTATCAAAAAAAAAAATGCTTATGCAAAAATGGATCTTCATATTTTAAGTTTGTTTTACATATAAACATCTTTAATCTAATGTTCTATACATTTAAAAATGTTTTATAAACATGATAACACATCTCAGGTGTGCATTATGCTAGACTGCTACAATTCCCAGTTGGTTTGAAGCCATTTGGCCTGTAGCCTTGCACCTCACAATGCACCTAGGGAAGGCAACGATCTAACAATGCACACCATGTTGTATGTTATTGCTTACATATTTGCTGACTAGACACAATTGCATCCAAATAGCCATGGTATAATCTGCCATTATAATCAGTTGATTATAATGGTGAGTACGAGAAAACTGAGACCTGTCAATCAACAGACAGCAGTGCTAGCATGCTGCATGAAACCACAATTACATGATCACAGGAAAAATGTCAAGCTCTGACTGGTAAGTGCCTGTCTTCATCAATGATGTTATCTGAGCATAACTTTACTGTATGAAGGTCCAGCCCAAATATGACCACACACAACAAGAGAAACAAGCATTTGCCTATGACGAATATTTTCCGCTGGTATTGCTGTTGTGGGGTGCCTTGCTTGAGCTCCAATAACAACAGTGTCACTTGTTGACCGCCAGCATTAAAGAAGTATTTTTGTAAAATGTATTCCTCCAGTAGCCCAAAATAGTAATCATTTAAGGTTTTAGAAGTTGTTTTTGTTTATTTTTTATCTGTTTATAAATTTATTTATTTATTGAAATGTTTCACCAGGAGGGCACACTAAACAACAAGTTGATTGCCTCATGGTGCAACTTAGGGAAGGGGGTTATATAGGGTTGTGAAGGATGATCAGTTACAATAGTATGTGGGTAGTACAAACAATACAACATTGTAAGGTTATGCAACTGTTGGAACCCAATGTATCATACAATAAACAGTAGCAGAACATTGGGTAAATTACAATACATGTCCAAAATCATGCAAAAGAACATGTAAACGTACAAAACAGTAATAATGCAACAGAACCATTATAGTGCATGAGTGTACCAGGAGCAGGCTCGAAGTAGTACACAAGTGCTGTTGGAGTTAAAAGGATGGGGTAGGTTGTGCACATGGGTGACCCAGAAGGGAAAGTGGAGAAGAGAGGGGGAAAGGCAAGAACTGAATATGAGGAGAAGGGGTAGCCATTTCCTGATTCCCCCTTCAGGATGTTGAGAACCCTGCTGGGGGGCAGGGTAGGAAGGCAGAAACTGGGGATAGGTATTAAGGAGGGTTGAAGCAGTAACAGCTGAGGGAGAGGTAATTGTGTACGGCAGAGGTAAGAGAGTAGTTGGAGGAGGAGTGTCATATTTCAGGGGGGAGGGAATTCCAAATTTTAGGGAAGCGATGGGCAAAACCAGTCTGACCGATGAGGGTGGAGAGGAGGGACCATCAAGGTGCAGGTGTCATTAGATCTGAAAGAGTGGGTGGGGGAGGTGGGTGAAGAGAGGATGAGAGATAGGATGGGAGCACTCTGAACCAGAATTTGGAGGTTAGTTTGGCACAGTGTGAGATGCATCTGTGAGATAGTGGAAGGAAGGTTAGAGAGCGATAGAGTTCAAAGTGGTTGGAGCGGGAAGGAGAGATGAGAGCAAAGCAGCAGAAAGAATTAAAGAGTGTCCAGCTTGGTCAGGGATGATTTGAGAGCAGCACTATAGACTATATCACAGTAGTCAAGGATGGGAGTATCATCTTCTGAACAATTTCACACCTTGCAGTCAGTGGCTACAACTACAATTCCTGTACAGAGCACCAAGCTTGGGGCATAGTTTCTTCAGGATAGCATCGATGTACAGAGAAGTTGAGGTGCCGGTCCAGCCAAACCCCAGATATCTAAATGAGGAGGTGTCCTCCAGGATGGTCCCATCAAGGGTATGGAAGGTGGGTAGGGCTGGGAACCTACAGAGTCTCTGCCCGGTGCCAAGGTCATTGAGACTGTCTTCTTGGCATTTAGAAAAAGCTAGTGAGAAGCAAACCAGAGCTGAACATGACTGAAGTCATGCTGTCAGCCGGTTTCCACAGCAGCAGGGTTTTTGCCGGAACTGTATAAAACAGTATCATTAGCGTACATGTGGCTAGATGAGGATGAGCAGGCTGTGGGAAGATCATTAAGGAAAATGGAGAAGAGTAAGGGACCATGCACTGAGCCCTGAGGGACACCACTGTTGATGAGGAGTGGAGGGGAGATGGAATCAAGGATTTTCACTGATTGATTCCTGCCAATGAGGTAGGATTTAAACCAGTTGGTGGCTGACGGAGCAAGGCCAGCTGATGAGAAGGAATCAAGAAGCAGGGGATGGGAAACAGTGTCAAAAGCTTTGACTAGGTCAACAAGAATGGCCGAGGTGATCAGGCCTTCATCCATCCCTGAAAGGATGGAGTCAGTAAGCCTGAGAAGGGAGGTGATTGTTGAGGGTTCTTCTGAAAACCAGATTGGAAGGGGTGAAGAAGGAGGAATTGGAGAGGAAGGGTGATAGTTGAGACAGAACTAAATGTTCTTGAAGTTTGGCAAGGGTAAGAAGGAGGGAAATGGGGCATTAGTTGCTAGAAGTGCATGTGTCACCACCCTTGGGGAGAGGAAGAACTACAGAGTGTTTCCAGGATGAGGGTACTTGGGCAGAAATAAAGGAGAGGCTAAGGATTAGGGAGATAGGATAAGCAATTGCAGGAGCTGAAAGGTAGAGAAGTTTGAGGATCGAGCTCATCTTGAGCGGAGCCTTTAGAGGGGTTGAGGGACAGGAGGGCACTAAGAGCTTCATCAGAGAGATAGTAGAAAAGGAAAAAAGGGGAGGGGTAGGCACTGGCTGAGGTAAAGGGCTGAAATTAGTAGGCAGCAAGGGGGAGAGGGAATTTAGAAGAGATGTGGTGCATGAGGTGTAGTAGGCATTAAATTCATTGGCCACGGAGCCAGTGTCGGAAACTAGGGTGTTATTTATTTTGAGAACTGGAGGGGGAGGGGGAGAGGGGGGAGAGAATAGGGCATGAACTGCCCTCCAGAATTTAGATGGAGAGTTGATGTTAGTCAGGAATGAGGAGTTGAAATAATTGGTCTTAGCCAGTCTAGAAGCTTTAGTACATGAATTGCGTAGCATTCTGTACTTGGCGTAGTTGTTTGGATGTTTAGTAGATTTTTTTTATCTCCAGGCCCAATCATGCTCCTGAAGCAGGCCAGAAGTTCGGGGTGATCCAGAGAGGTGAAGCCCACAGACTCTTGTCCTTCTGAAAGGGAGCAAAGGCATTCCAGGTGGCAATGAATTTATCCTTAAGACGGTCAGGGCTTGGTCGGCAGGAAATGGCAGTGGAGGGGGCCCAGTTGATGAAAGCAAGTGCAGAGCTGGTGGGATAAGGTCTAAGGATTTAAAGGACTGGAGCTGTATGATTTTATGGGGGAGGTTTGGAAGCGATGGACCGTATAATGAAAATAGGGTTGTGATCACTAATGCAGTACGCAGCAGATGAAATGCCAATGTTTCAAACTGCATTCCTGATGCAGATGAGTGATATGCATCAAGGTCCACAGTGGTGATTGGCTGAGATGATTTTCAGCCAGGAGAGTATGTGTGTGTGTGGGGGGGGGGCATATAATTTTTGTCTGTTATCTTTGATGTAAAATTATAAATTAATTCACATATTTTGGGATTATGTTGAAATGTGAAAGTGTTGATGTTTCAAGTTATTATAGTGTCTTGAGACTAATCTGGAGGTGCTGAGCTCAAAACCACATTACATACTATTTGAGAAGCTGTCAGATATTTAACATGCCATTCAGACCTACAAGATGCACCTATGTACTAAATAAACATTTCTCTTATCAAACCATAAAAAATTCATAAAATGGAACAGACATCAATGTTCTGTTCTCCTTTTTCATACACCATCTCATTGTTTAGACTTTTATACATTGGGAGACCAGCTGAAACCAATGCAATTACATGTAGAAAATAAGGAGCATTGAACAAAGTGAATTTCTGATGTGGAAGGGAGGTGAGCATCTTGATTCACAGTGCTGAATGGCTGTGTATGATGCAGAGCAGCCTGCAGTATTAGTGCTACTTCATCATGGCTGGAATACATATTGGAGCAGGTGTGTGAAGCCTTACATGCTACCAGGTTAAGGCCGGTGTACAGTATACCTTAATGTTGCATCACAGGTTTAAAATTTATTTCAATCATCCGTACAGTGCAGAACCACTACCATAAGAATCAATAAATTGTCAACCTGCTATGTGTGAGGGAGTGCATATGGGAGCTATGGGACAGAAGGAAAATGACAGGCATGCTGAGCACAATATACTCATGTTATCAAACTAATCCAGTTAAAGCTTATGATAATATAAAGGTTTCTCCTTCTTGACTGTTTTGCATGACAACACTGGACGATGGGGAATGAGGTATAGTGGAGAGGATAGCTGGGGACTAAAGCTTTTTGTCATGTACGGATGAAGTTTGTATGGGGAAGCACGATCTGCAGTGCTCCAGTTTAGCAGTCCTCATGCTGCTGAAGGGGGTGAGTCTTCCATTGCTTCCAATTTGCTTCCAACAAGGCTTGCCTGCTGATGATTGAAGTGATTGGGTGTATTGCCCTTTGGTGACCTTGTTGAACAGCATGCATATCCTAGCTCGCATAGCTTTCACGTGAGACGGTTTGGGTTATTACATGACCATTACAGCAAATTCACATGACATGCAGCACCAAAGGATTTATTTAAACTAATCAAATATATAAAATGATTTCCAAATTTAACAATCTCTCCAGCTAAAGCAAAGTTCAATCCTTAAAGGATAAATTACGATGTTCATGCATAACTCCAACAGCAAAAGAATTCATGTATCAAACACAAATTGGTTGCAGTAAAAAATTATTTCCATGATGTTTCATTTTACAAATGATAAATACAAAATAACTGCCATCTGTGGAGGTGTGTAAACCATACAGCATTTGAAAATTCTATAACCTCATTAAGTGTACACAGTAATTTCATAAATAGAAATAGCTCTATGAAGAAAATCAAACCTACAGCCCGGTAAAATAAGTTGTAATATTAGTTTGCATCTCCAATGGGGCAATATTACTTAATACCATATTCATATACACAAAACATTTTAAAAAATTCTATTTCACTCATATAAAATGTTGGAAAAAACAATTTTACTTAATACTTATTTTCATGCTGCTATGACTTTAACAGTTCTTATTTCTAAGTTCCCAGTAAATTTAATGCAGAAAAATGCATTCTGTGTTTTTCACAAGAAAATACCAAAAGACCTGTGACATCTTGCAAAGCATAATACTGTTGTCATGGCAAATGGGAGGAACCACTGGACTACCAGGGAATATATTATTTTATACAGGGATGGTGAATGGAGAACAGGGAGGAACCCTGACATCAGGGATGTATATTTCACTACCAGTATTGCTTCAGAGGGCAGGAGGCACCACCAGACACAAGGGACATTTTTTACTTTAAGAAATGGGATAAGAGGATGAGGGAGTGCACTAGCACTAGGGATAGTTACCTGGACTGGGTTATTTGTGACACTAAAGGGCCTCCCTCCCCATGCAACTGAGCCCACACAAGGCTAGCAAATGGTCCCTTAGCACTTTACTTGTACAGTGTGCTCATCTGAATGGGAACCTTTGAAAATTGCAACTTTGCCTCTGCACTAGCCATTGCCAGGGTCCTATTTCAGGGGCACTATTGGGCAGGGCTAAGTGGCTTAGCCCTTGACAAAACAGGACCTATATTCAGATGACTAGCTCCCTGTGCTGTTCATCAGAATATAGCATTTTTGTCCACCACTGCTATTGCAAGACAGAGTACAAATGTTTGCACTCTGTTTTGCACTTTTTTGAATATCTAGCCCCTGGGGTGTACAACATAGGAACCCTCATATGCATACCTGCATCTATTACTGTACAGTTCATTGTTCTGGTGCACCACAGAACAATTACAGTTTTGCTATGACAACAGTATTATACTTGCAAGACATTACAGTTATTTTGGTATTTTCTTGTGAACAGCACAGAATGGATTTTTTTTCATTACATTTACTGCGAACACAGAAAACAAGAACTGTTACAGTCATAGCCGCCTGAAAATTAAGAAGTTGGAATAATCTCTTCTGTAGACAAGTATAAATGAAACTGTGCTTTCCAACATTTTTATATGAATGAAATAGAATTTTGTTTTTAATGTTTTGTTTATATGAATATGTAGTATTAAGTAATATTGCCCCATTGGAGGTGTGCATTAATATTACAGCTTATTTTACCAGGTTGTAGTTTTGATTTTCTTCAGAGAGCTGACTGTAATTATAAAATTACTGTGTACACTTCATGAGGTTATAGCATTTTTAAATGCTGTATGGTGTGCGCACTTCCACAGAAGGAAATTATTTTTTATCATCATTTGTAAAATGAAACATTACAGAACGAATTCTTTACAGCAATGGATTTGTGTTAAATGAACGTTTTTCTGTTGGAGATACACATGAACATCTTAATTTATCCTATAAGGACTGAACTTTGCTTTAGCTGGAGAGATTGTATTTGGAACAAATTTTATATATTTGATTCATTTAAGTCAATCCTTTGGTACTACATGTCATGCGCATTTCCTGTAATGATCATGCAATTTTTCTGTGAGAATGGTGTGCAACTCAGTTCCACTGAGAGCAATAGTAAGTACTGAGCAGGATTAAGCTTCTCACCTTCAAAAGATGATGATATTGCTCGGCTTAAAGTTCCCTTGCCATTGTTTATTGGTATATGTATCTTTTTATTGTGCATTTGTGAGTGTTTGCAAAGTGAATTGAGATGTGTATTGGACTTGTTACACCCTGTCACCTTGCAGAGATAGGGTTTTTCCTTGAATAGATGTGAGCATGTTTCTTCCGGTCACTGCTGTTTGCAAATCTTTGGTTGCACCCTTGTACTCAGACAGGAAGGGATTTCTCCTGTAGGAAATATGATCAATTGGCACATTTAAAGATTTTAGCAATGTTTTGGGCTGCTAGATTCTCTGGAGATTCACGGTGATCTGTGGTAAGAGCAAGACACCAGACTTACAAAATTAATTTTATTTAATTGTTGTTCAATATTTCCATGTGGTCTCAGAAGCTAGAGGAAGACATGCATGTGGTCCACAGAGAATTACAATGTTGGACCCCTTGTTGGGTAAGATAGGGCTGGGGTGATGCTGAGTGGAGGGTCATGTGGGAGGACTAAAGATGCAACAGACATCAATGGATGATTCTCTTTTTACAGGACTAAATAAACAAGACCAGGATGCTTTCCTTATTTCAGATGCAACTAGACACTGGGGATTAGGCAACCCCAGTGTCCGTGTTATGTTTGTGAGGGGTGGGATGATGAGAGGGAGTGTTGGGTGGGAGACAGTTACTGGGGTGCCAGCAACAGATATCGATGGAGAGTTTCTTTGTTACAGTGGCATCTGCAAGAAGATGGGGCTCTTCCTGGATGTTTGAAATTCTCAGCAGGTTGATCATAACAGATCAGCTATGCTTGCTGGGCAGCATATGTCAAAGGAAAGGCCAATCTATGATTGGACTGCCTTTTCTTTCAGATACATGAAGTTTCTGCCCAGCAAGCCAAAACTGTCACCAATCAGCCTGGCTGATGATTGGTGTAGCACTCACGCGCTCTTTCTAGACCACTCTGCATTGACTGACAGTGTCACACCCCTCTAAAGGCACTATCATAGCAAAATGCTCCCTTGCATGTGCATGTGCAGTGAACATAAAAAAATCACTCCATCATCACACATTTTAAAAACAGTGAATACCTCCCAAACACAGCCACAAGCTGCCCAGAACTGGAGCATATTGAATTTCCAGGCACTTACCCAAATAAGAGTGCAACTCTCCAGCCAGAACCACATAACTTTTATTAAGCACATCTGTGAGTGGCTTCACATTTTGCTTCCTGACCTGTAAGATTCTTGGGGCTCATGCTCAGCCATCTGTTTCTTAGTGGAGGTTTAATTTTATTTTTAAATAGGGACTTATTAAAATAAGTATTATGATAACTGCTTCATGTACTCTCCTAACAATTACCCGCTGTCCCACTCACATTCTCAGCTTAACATCTACCAACATGAGCAATAGTGTGAGCACATGTGGCTTCAAACAGTGGTGTGTGCACTTAGAATCTACCCACTCCTGTTCATAGTGACTACAGCTCCTCATAATGAAATGTAAAAAAATAAAAAATTAAAAAGCATTCTCCCAGTCATACTGCCTCCTATTGGGGGGGGGCTGAGCTGTGACAAGTTCTTCATGAAGAGTAGTGGGGGCTTCACACCACTACAGCACTATTCAGCAGCTCCACCTACTGGTCAAAAGAGTGAAACATACCTTTCTTTAAATATGTATACTTACCCCTCTAAAATTGGTATTTCAAAATCAATCTCTTTCTTTCTTTCTTTCTTTCTTTCTTTCTTTCTTTCTTTCTTTCTTTCTTTCTTTCTCTTTCTTTCTTTCTCTCTCTCCCTTTCTTTTTAAATCAAACCATTGTATAATAGCAATGACACTGTCCAGGATGTGTTGTGTATCAATGACACATCACTTCTTGATGTTAAATGCACTGGGCCTGCAGCCTCATGCTTCAACCACCCAAGGCATGATGTTATCCCAGCATGACACATACCCTGTCAAGCATTATTGCATAAACTACAACTGCTGAAACCACTGCTGATCACTGCTGACTGCTGAAAATGCTCCAGCATTATTTGGTCCTGAACTCCAGAGCAGACAGTGTAGCCAGGACCATACTTCAAAGAGACTCAGGCAAGAATTTAAAATGTTTTTCCTAGACTCATGACAGGCAGTGGAGCTGTGAAGCAGGGATTATTTGGTGCTCAGTGCCAAGCATTCCGGGCCAGTGCTCAAAACAACTTGGAAGTCTGTAAAGTCAGTAACTGTAAGAAATAAAGTATGCATAGGCCTGTAGGGGTGTAATTTTTTGTTTGTTTTTATTTACACACACCTTCAGCATGTGATGCCTTGATAAATCCCTTAACTTTGCTCTCAGGGTTTATGAGGCATCACACATCAGTAGTGTGTGTAAAAGACCATTACACACCCTTACCCATATTTTATTTGCTACATACTGCAACTCCTACACTGTCAGGTCTAATTCCTTACTTCATTTGTGTGGTACAGTAGGGACCGGCTCAGCTGTTGAATGGGACTCTCAAATAGTGGTTCCTGTCACTCAGAAATTGTAAAATTCAACACTCGCTGCTGGAAATATAAACAAAACCTTCAAATGACAGCAGGCAATACTGCTGTTTGCTGTAATACTATTGTAAAAACAGCATGACGATATGTGTCGAATGCAACAACATATAGCAGGAATATTATGCTGAACACAGAAACACATCAGGAACATTATTTGAAAAAATACAGCAGCTGAGTTGGGAAATATTGTAATTCCTTTTAAGCGTAGGATCATGAATAAAATGATAAGGTAACCCGGACAAATATATGTTTCTATAAAACAATTTGTAAGATATCAAATTTAATGTGGCATGGCGGCATAAATATGCATTGCAACTGTATGTTTTCTTTTATTTCTGTCTTGTGGTTTTCAGGCGATGTGAAATAGGTGGTGAGGGACGGGCAAAGTCATCGTTGGTACCTATGTCTTCCTTCTTGTGAATATGTGGTATCAGTTTACGCCTGAAAGCACGCCACAAACACAGTGATCACAATAACAATGGCATAAGTCCTATACACTGTGCGGTGGGGGTAGGGAGGATGCTGTAAACCCCTCATTTTGTACCACACCTACTGTATTGCAGAGTAAAGCTGTCTGATAGAAGGCTAACTGTACTGCATTTACACTGTATGTTTAGAACTAGTAGTGCTCCACGCCTCACTAACAAGAATCAATCAGTCATATTCAGTTCTAAGCCAAACACGAACTCGCTATGCTGTAAGAGGTGTACTACGGCTCTGGCGCCATGTGGGGATACCAGGTGGTGACCGGAAGAGATATGTGGGAGTAGCTGCATCTGCCCTGCCAGGCCCTGCTCGGCGGAGCTGCATTGACCAATCAGACGGCGCATCGGGGTGGAGGGCGTGCTGGGCTGCTCACTTTAATCCAGTCAAAGTGACTTACGACTCAGCATCAGCACCATTCTGTATAGCTCTCCAGCTTTCTCGTTACACACCAGCACTGTATTCCCCGCCTCTCCTTCTCTCCTGGATGTGGGACCAGTACTCGAAGAAACAAGCAGCAATCGCGATCCCAGTCACGCTCATCCATCAGTGATGTACTAAAGGGCATTCTTTGGACTTTGTTTCGTCTTTGGTTTCAGCAAACTGCTCAGGAGGGTACAGGTATGTCTCAAACAGGTGGTATACGCAGCATTTAAGCTGCTCCTGTTTTTAACTACCGCTAGAGATATTGGCGTTGATAAATACGAGTGCATTAATGACAATTCAATGTGTTTGAAGCTTGTTTTGTTATTTCCAATTGGAATGTAGAAATCCATACTTATTAAAAAGAACATTTCTGTCTTGTGCACTTGTGAATACTTCCTGCGCTAAAATTGGGTACTATAGACACATTTAGGTGTATGTTGTTGAATGTGGCTGTCAGTATCGTCAAACGCTATATTCGTGTCTTAAGTTTTATGAAACAGAAGTTTACTGCTATCGGCTTACTTTGCTGAAAAGGCTGTAAAACTGCTGGTAGTGATGAGCTGTCGATTATTTTCCACTTACCTGGAATTACATGTGTGCTTTTCAGTGTGCGAGCATATGCGGTTGGCAAATAATTCCCCCTGATTCAAGTATTCAGATAGTTATAATCTTTCCGTGAATTGAACAAACGAACAGATAAACAAGAATACTTCTTATGTTACTGCATAAAACGTACGGGCGTTGTTCAACTTACGTGTGCTTTGCCAGATAAAATGAACTAGGATGGAAAGCCTCGCTAGAGATGACACCGAAATTAAAACCTGATCATCAAAACGCTGTGCCTCCTGTTGTTCAGTAAGAAATTGTACCCAGTAATATGTATAGTCTGGGCTTGCTATGTATGGCTATTTTCTAATTAAAACCTTTGTGTCTGAAATTAACACTGAAAAATAGAAGGTATAATACAACTGAATGACTTTCCAGAGGGTGCAAACCTTCACTGGTGGTTATGGGATCTGGTCTTACAATAAGAATTAATACCTATCTATCTGTCTTTCGGCCTGTTTGTCTGTCTGTCTATCTATCTACCTATATTATATTCTAAAGATTTAGTGTTTCCGAATGGGAGGAGATGCTGCTTGCTTCATTACCTGTGCTTTTCTTAACAGCACTGGGGTTCAAAAACAGGCTTGGGAAAATGTTAGATTTGTGGCTGAAAAGAAAACACATTGGGGATGCTATCATGTAACAAAATGGTTTATTCCTGTCTTATAGTGTACTGCGGATTAATCAGGTCATCATGGATATGTTAATGAGAGGTCTGTCAAAGGCTAAGGATGGGGTTGTGGCAGCAGCAGAGAAAACTAAACAGGGAATGGCAGAGGCAGCAGGCAAGACAAAAGAAGGAATGCTTTATATGGGTAAGTGTAAGGCAAAGCATGATGGAAAAATCTCTTTCTCTTTTGCTCTCTCTAATATGTAATCTGACTTGATAAATTCCATTCACAGGTTGTCTATCTGTCTAGCAATCTAGCTATCTATCACATGTGAACAAAAATTGTCAAACTTTAAACAACCTCTTAATACATTCTAAATGCCAGGATGTGAAAGAATGGGAATTTTCAGTTAATCATCAGCAAAAATAACATTTTGGTGGAAAATATGCTAATTTAGATATATCATGTACATAGATGAAGTGTGTTGGTATGAGATATGTGGTACCATCATGACAGGGTAGCAGGGTACTGGTATTGCATAGCAATTCCTGATACAAAATGATAAGAGTGGGCTGGCATTTTAGCACAGCAGGGGGAGAACATCAGCCGTGACAGTGATTTGGGTTCCTGTCCTCAGCCTGTGTCATCATGTGTTATGTAACTGGATGAATGTGTGTTGGCATGAGAACTATATCATAGCAGGATGGAAAATAACTGGTATTGCACAGTAGTTCCTAATACAAATTGTGGAATGTTCTGGCACATTAACACAGCAGCTGCAATCACCTGCCTGCTGGGCCAGTGACCTAGGTTCAAGCTTTTAACCTGTGTCATCATAGAGGTCTGTAGGAGGATAGTCTCCTCTTCCATGCTAGTGAGAGAGTCCTGCACCAGTCCCAGATTGTCTCTTGGGATTCCAGGCAGTGTACTGCAGTGCAGTGTGGTGGATGGACATGCAGAGCCATTGTGGGATTATTGAAATGGTTGGTACCACTTTGTTCTTGATCCCTGGGGGAGAGGGAGGTGGGTAATGGTGAAAAGTCATGGAGTAGCTGGAATATGCCAAGGCCACAACCCCCTTGCCAGCTTAGGCCTGTCTGGTTTCCTGCCCTGCCCCTACTCAGAGGAATTTGCCTCCATTGGCCAGGTCCTTGGTTCCTGAGGAAGGAGCTTGCCAGCAGCCTTTTCCTGGGGGAGCTTAGTCCTTCGAGACAGTACCAAGCAAAGAAGTTGATCAGGCTAAAAGCAGGAGTGAGTTGGGCAATGGATGATGGGGTGGAATGAGTTTTACTCTCATGGGACCTGGTGCTGTTACAGTAGGTTGCAGCCAAAGTCTTTGCAGTGGTGGACAGCAGTTCAGCACAGTAAGTCATTGTGCCAGATTCCCCCCTTTCCCCTCACAAAAAGACAGAGACCATTGAATGTTGTTGTGCTCAGATTGGCAATTAATTTATTATATATCATAATTCCATTTTTTATCTCATCATTTTTTATTATTGTATCTTTCACCCATTGTATTTAGTTGCATCTATATATCAATCTTTGATCATCCCTCTTTCTTCCTCTTGTCGCACCTCAAGTGAAAACCTGGGTGCCTTCTTCTTCTCTTCTTCTTTCCCGTTAGGTAACGGTGAGAATTGAGACCCGCTTCTCTTTCAGCTTCTTCTTCTTTCATCCTATTCCTTTTCTTTTCCTCCCTCCTTCCCCCCTCCTTTTCCTTCATCTCTGCCATCCACCTTTGGCAGTCCGTTAACCATCCTACTGGACAATTCTGTCAGCCACTTCTGACAGACCTTTCACATCCACCTTTCGCAGTCTGTTAACCATCCTACTGGACACTTCTGTCATCCACCTCTGACAGACCTACCATATAGTCCCTTTTGACTGTCTTCCCTCATGCTCTATAGTTTAAGGGTGGGTGGAGGATCAAAACTTCAGCAAAGTGGCTGAACCACTCCTGTGCTGCCCATTATGTACCTCCTTTAGCTCCTCCCCCTCCTGTTGCCTGCCTCTTGTTCTGTCTCCCTGTCCCTCCCTTCCCTTTCCCCCTCCCCCTCTGAGCACATCATCTTCAGGTACAAGGAAGGGGTGCACCAGGACAACTTGGTCTGCCCCTTAAAGGGCAAACTCCATTGTCCGAGTCCCCCCTTTTCCCTCACAAAAAGACAGAGATCATTTAATGTTGTTGTGCTCAGATTGGCAATTAATTTATTATATATCATAATTCCATTTTTCATCTCATCATCTTTTATTATTGTATCTTTCACCATTGTATTTAATTGCATCCAAATATCAATGTCTGATCATCCCTCTTTCTTCCTCTTGTCACTCCCCCAGGTGAAAACCTGGGTGCCTTCTTCTTCTTCTGTTTCCTGTTAGGTAATGGTGAGAACTGAGACCGCTTTTCCTCCTTCAGTTTCTTCTTCTTTTCATCCTATTCCTTTCTTTTCCCCTCCCTCCCCTTTTTCCCATTGCTAGTCTCCAGCTTGTGTTGGATGGCTGGCTTTCCCCTCATATAGGGTATTGTTCTCCCACCACTAGGGGACCTCCTCCCTTTTCTTTCTCCATTTTTTTTTATATTCTATTTCCTGCATGTCTCTTCCATGCTTCTACAAACCCTTGTTTCTGTATTAAAATATCTATGTCTAAATCTGACAGGTGCATGCCATCTGACCTGTAAAATCCTCTACCCACTCTTCCACCCGCGATTTTTCTGGGTAGGAAGCAGTTTTGCCCATCTCATCCCACAGATGCGCTCAAACCAGCTACATTTTTCTCACCTCCTGGTACAGCTGTTTTCCACCAGCCTTTTCTCAGCTCCCTTTTCCACCAAAATAAATGTTGGACAGACCCAGATCATACTTCTGTGATCCTCCCTCTTCCTATAGCATTTAAGCAAAATAAGTATCTTATCTTATCTATGTTCTTAGCTCCCTTTTCTCATATCACACTTCTATGTCCCCCCCAATGTGGCTCTGTATCTGTAAAAACAAAACACAGGTGATACATTAGTCTCCACACTGCAGTGTTCGAATGTATCTCTTGTAACTGGCAGACCGCCAACACCCCTTCTCCAACATATTAGTCACCGTCTCACCTGCTGCTGCCCACTGTGAAGCAGCCCCTATCCGTAGGGAGTGAGATGAGTCATTGTATGGATCCCCACAGAATTGCATGCCTTTTTTTTTTTTATAAGCATGGTCGTGACTTGATAACTTGGCCTTCTTTCCATCTCCATGTACAGATAATCTCTGTCCTATTCCCATGCTCTGTGGCGTAAGCTCCACAAGCCTTTACTGGGCACACTGTGTCATCTATGTGAGCCTTCAGGGTTACCATACAACCTTGCCCCTTGATCCGTCTTTGACCCCTTAATCATGATTTGTATCTCTTTCATCTCTCAACTTAGATCTTCCCATTCCAAAACCCCTTCTATCCTTACTGCCATGTCCCACAGCCTCGCTCACTCTCATGGCTCCTGCAAACATTACTAACTAGATCATGTGGAATAGCTGGGCCTCGAGCTCTGCTCTGCAGATTGCTGGTAAAACCCTTTAGTTTCACAAGCCACTGCTCCTTATTGGTCTTCTACTGGCCCCTCAGAGTCCATGGCCCATGAGCAGCACAACAGCAGTTCTGCTCCCTCTTGCCAATGTCCCAGATGTTCGTTGGTATGGGTGTTTTTTTCTCCTCTGTTGTAGGTGCCAGCCTCCGGAAACGATTCAGCTGCCGATGGGAAAGGCTGTCAGCCAGGATAGTGTGTACCCCTCTACGTGTTTTTGCTCTGAATGACATGTTCAGTTTCAAGGCCCTTAACACCAACTGTCTCAAGATCCCAAGACCATTTCTGACCTGGCTCCTCTGTTGTTTAAAACCTCTACCACTGCCTTGTTATCACACCAAAATGTCACCTTCTGATTCCGCAGCTCTTCCCCCCACCCCAGGGTGCAGGCCCAAATGGGCATGATCAACAGTGTGATGCTTTTTACTTTCCCGTCCCTCACCCAGTCTGCAGGCCATGGTTCTGTGAACCACCTGCCCCTCAAATAGCCTCCCATTCCTAAGCCCCCTGATGCATCTGTGTAGAGATCGGGGTCCTTGTTATAAACCCAGTCCTCCTGCCAAAGAACAGCCATTATAGGTGCTGAGGAACTCCTCCCACACCCTGAAATCTTCCTTAACTCCTTTCATCATCTCTACCCAGTGATGTGGTCTGGTGACTCCACTGCAGCCCTTCCTAGCCTTTTGGTGAAAAGCCCTCCCTGGCCCCATTGCCCTGCATGCAAAGTTGCTCCAGGACCTGTTGCACCTGCTTTAATTGCACTCTTCTTCTACTTTGTGCTTCCCCCACAATGGAACCCTAATTCTCTGCATAAATCTTGGAAACTGGCCAGCATTCTTTCTGTCTCACTCTTCCTCTGCCTATTAAAGGAAATCAGCCAGATGAGTGACTAACCATCTTGTAACCATTTTTTCTTGAAATATCCACTGCAAGCAGTTGCTGAGTGCCTCAAATCGCACATGCTATGGAACATCCCATGGGCATTGCTTTGTCAAAGTAGTGCTGTCCCTCAATATTAAATCCCAACTGGTCCCAGTCTTCCCTCCTAACTGGAAGCAATCTGAAGGTGGACTCTATGTCTGTTTTTGCCATCCGATCATCAGACATTGCTCGGATGATCTGGACTGCTCCTTCTAGTGTGGCACAAGTCACTTTACTGTGTTCCTCACTTATAAAATCATTCACCGAGTCCCCTTCTAGAAATGACAGGTGGTGAATCACCCTGTATTCTCCCTGATGTTTTTGGAAACCAGACCCAATTGAGAAATTCTCATATTATACAATGGGGAGTATCGTATGGCCCTTCCACTCTCCCAGCTGCCTTTTTCTTCTCTGTTTTCTGCCTTAAGATTTTTTCCTTCCCTTTTACTGAGCCGAGGTTGATCACTTCTCTCACTTGCCTCTGGCCTTCATACTGTAATGAAGAACCTGTCCGAAAACCTGTCTTGAGCATCTCTGCCACCTTTCTATCCAGATATCTTTCTAACCAGTCCACCCACACACCTATCTTGATGGGCATTCTTGCTTTTTGGAATCGATCCCCTGCCCTCTGTCTTTTCCATATTCTCCTTGCTGTTTTTTGGGGACCAGCCCCAATGGAGAAACTCTCATATTCTGCAGTGGAGGGGTAGCTTACAGCCCTTCTACTCTACCTGCTGCTTTTTACGTCTCTATCTTCTGTCTTAAAATGTCCTCCTTCCCTTTAACTGAAACCAAATTGTTTGCCTCCCTCGCTTGCCTCGGACCTTCACACTTTAAAGGGAAACTGGTCTCAAACCCTTTCTTAAGTGACCCCGCCACCTCCTTATCTGGATATTTTCTTAGCCACTTTTCCCACACTATCTTAATGGGTGTCCTTGCTGTTTGGAACTGATCTCCTGCCCTCTCCCCTCCGCTTCTACTATACCCACCCTCCCTGTCCCTTTTCCATTCCTTGTAGTTAATAATTCTGGTTCCCTTTACCTGTGTGCCCTCTACCTCTCCCCCCTCTATTCCAAGCTGGCCCCTTATAACCTTGCCCATCCTGAAAAAACTGTTGGCCTGTTCCTTGCCCCCCTGACCCTTGGATCCCTTGTGCCCATGCCATTCTGCATCTACTCGCTGGGTGTGTTCCCTACACTTTAAGCAAGTGTGCCGAAAACGGCATTGGGGCCAAGAGCAGGATGCCCTATTGTAACCCCAGCAACACCTCTGGGGTGCCCCACCCCTCTTCATCATCTCCCCTTGGGGCGTGGACTAGTCAGTTACATAATCTGTCCACAGAGCTGATTGTTTCGTATCCCATCTTACATCCCTGAACGTCGCCAACCTTTGCTGGAAGAACTCGTCATAGTATATCCACCCCACCCCTCCTTTCGCCTTTGCTCATTTTATTATCAGGAAATAAGTGATCAAAGGAATACCCAGCTCAGGTGTCCTTTACAGCACTATAGCTGAGTACGTGGAGAAACCTACAAACCACCCATCCCAAGTCTTTCCTTTGGTAAATTTGTCCTCCTCTTTCTTGCCCAACAAAACCACTGCTGCAGCCATTTCGCTCTTACCAATGTTCTCCGCTTCCTCATATTTTGCTGCTGCATCCTGGCTCACTAGTGCAAATATGTCCACGTACTCCCCCTTCCATATTTTTTCTTTCGTGCCCAGTGGTGCATGCTCCCCTATTTTCATTCCCAGGCTTCCTATCTCCCTTGTTCCTTTTCCTGATTTCTCCAGCCCTTTCTCTTCCCCCTTTGTCGCCGCTGTATCTGACCTAATCTCCGCCAGTGCGGATTCCATCTGACCCAACCCCCCTGTCCCGAGTGCAGAAATAATTTGACATATGTACTCTTTTATGCTTTCTCCTACTGCCCCAGGTACATTACCTGTGGCCTTTCTGGCTTCTTGTGCCCTGCCATCCTCAGGATGCCCTTTATTGTCCCCCTGTGGTGGCATGGCTGGTTGTACTATTGGCTGCAGAAGGACTACTGTGCTCGGCGGGTCCGGTCTGGGTTCCACTGGGGGAACCACCACCTGGTCTTGGGGAGGTACTGATGGACCAGGGACATGGGGCTGCGGCGATACTGGGCTAGCCGCTCTAGGAGGTACCACCATTGGTGGCTGCACCCTGTCGGGGCTGTGTGGCCTCCCTACTTTCCTCTTCCCCTGGCCCCTTTTCCCTTCCCCGCTTTCCGCTTCTCCCCGGATCTCCCCAGCTCCTCTCCTTCCACCAACTGCCACATTCTGTTGGCCTTCTCTGTGAGCTCCACTATAGCCTTGTAGGCATCTTCTTTTGATGGTTTGTTCTTTTTCGGTGCCATTTTCTTTGCACTTTTCTGTGGAGGCTATAGAGACAACTGACCAAAACCAAGAAAGTTGAAAAGTTTCCATTAATCATCTGCCTGAAATAACTTTGCATTTTTGGCCTTCCCCACTTCTAGTTAGTTTATATGCTCTTATGCAATATGTATTTATTTCACCGTATTTATTTAATTTTCTCTGTATATAATTTTTTTATTTATATATATATATATATACTGCCTCTTTAAATGTCCCCGCACTCGTATGTGTCTCCACCCGGCGCCCTCATCCTTGTTGTACCACCCCTCCTTGCTGGGGTATATGTGCCCTCCTCCTGTGCAACTTATCTAGAGATGCCGTGTTCCCCGTAGGCCTCCCCGGGCCTTGCTGCCCCCTTCCTGCCAGGCCTTGTGGCCTTGTGTCATGGCATCAGATGCAGTGTCTGGCGTTGCTCCTGGCCTTCTAGGCCTCACATTCTCCCCCTCCTGTGCCCAAAGGGCCCCTGGTCCCTGTAGGTTTCCCTGGGCCTTGCTGCCCACTTCCCACCAGGCCTTGTGATATCCGCTCCGGTGTCTTCGTCATTCCATGTGGCCATCTAGGCTAACATTCTCCCATATGTGCCAAAAAAGACTGCTTGCCTCCTCATGGCCCTCTAGGCCTCCTCAGTATCCCTCTCACTGATTTGGTGGTGATAGAGCCAAACGCCTGGTCATCCCTTTTTCTCCTCCTGACACATTCTCACTCCCCCAGAACATCCCCAAGCTTGATCCTCCTGATGCCGGCTCAGCTGTGGCGTCTGACCTCATGCCGTGGTTGTCCAATGCTTTTTGTACCACTAGCCCGCTTGACTAGGCCCTGCACAGATGCCAATGATTAGCTGCCTCCTATTCACCCAGCCTAAACATGCCTGGCAGACCCACGGAGTCACCCCTCCTTATCGCCGCCTCCCTTTTGCTTTGCTTCTGAAGGCCCCCTTGTGGCCCACCCCTCCCATGTGAAACTGTTTGTCTCGCGGCCTTCCCCACGGCGTGTGACATCATGTCATGTGGCTGTCAGCATTGGCTCCATGCTATCCATTTTTGCCAGGCCGCTCCAAAACGTTCTATGTGCTTTTCAGCGAACCAACCCAGTGCCAGCCCCTTCCAAGCCAGCACTTGTGCTGTATACCTTGTCCCTCCCTCCTGATCTCTTGTTCACTCCCAGACCACGCTCTTACCCCGCTTGACTCGCTAGGACCATCGCCGGTCAATACCATCGCCTGCTGTCTCCTCACGTGGGTGTAGCCAGGCATACTCTAAGTACTCCATGGTGTGCAATTTTATTTAAGGGGGTAGCAAATAGGCTCTGAACTGCTTCCTTTTTCCATGAAAACTAACAAAAAATGCTGAACCTTTCTGTAATTTTATTCCTAGGAATCGAAACGAGAAGGACTGGTCGCTAATACTGTCTTTGCATCCCAAGGACAATACAACTTTACAGGCTCTGGGCTGGTATGTGGGTGTCTTAGGGAACAATGCATGGCATTTGTATTTACCCATGCATGGCAACAACCGTTGTCATGAGATACAAAAGTTGTATTTATTGTGCCAAATGAGGCAACAAACACGGTCCTGGTGTACATTTGTATATTGTCTGGCTACACCCCTATGGGGGTAGCACACCCTAACGGGGGGGAGGGGTTGCAGTGAGTCCACTTGGTGTGCAGATCTGAAATCCCTGGCTACACCCCTGCCTCCTCACTGAAGACATTTGATCCTGTGCCACAATACTTGCTCAGCTTCCACTGCTCGTCTACCCCATATCATGCTCTTGGCTGTTTCTACTCTAGGCCTCTGCCGCCAAACGCCACTGCATGCAGCTCAATTTCTCACAGCACTAAGCAGCAAAATTCATTATGCTTCCTCTGGGCAAAGCTAACCCTCAACAACCTCTCTGTTTAGTGCTTCACAGTCTGCTCCCTATCAAGCCTACTATCGCTGTATATTGCAACTGTCCACAAACCAAACACATTTTTTTTTTAATATGGTTCCTGTCCCTCTTGAGTTAAGCAGCTTTCTTACTCATTGCTGGCCACCTATTGTTTTATTATGCATTCAAGAAAACTGTTTTACATCTCTAAACCACCATAGTTTGTTTTCTTACCTCTTTATTCCTGGTGTACAGACCTTCCTCAATTAATATGCCAATCCGACGTGCTGTAGTTTCAGTATAGATCAAAACTTCAGCAAAAGTGGCTGAACCACTCCTGTGCTGCCCATTATGAACCTCCTTTAGCCCCTCCCTTCCTGCTGCCTGCCTATTGTTCTGTCTCCCTGTCCCTCCCTCCTTCCCTTCCCCTCCCTCTCTGAGCACACCATCTTCAGGTAAAGGAAGGTACACTGAGACAAGTTGGTCTGCCCTTAAAGGCAAACTCCATTAATGGAGGGCCCATGTTCCAGCCTTAGGGAAGAAAACTTTGTGGCATCCATAAAATTGGGTAGACAATTGTGGAGTGCCACAAAATGTGGTTTATAGATTGACTGCAGTTTGCTTTGCAATTCAGTTGTCACACAGGGTGAAATGTCACCTAATCCTGTGTGAAAAACTATACAGTGAAAACAGCTAGCAAGGAAAACAACATTTTCTGTAATTTTTTTTATTTTTTTTATTTTCCTCTTTATGCCCCTACCTTTCGTCTGCCTTTCTGCTCTGGTCACGGACCCTGGAGCCCCGACCACTGGACATCGCCGAATCCCCCTGGTCATCCCTGGCTTACCCCCCAGAGAGCGGGGCCGCGGTACCGACCCCCCTTATCGGCCGCGGAACTGTAACTGGTTAGGGGGAACGGCTCCGGTGGCCAATCAGGGCAATCCTGGGCAGAGCGTCATTTAGACGCTAGGCAGGGATTTTATCCCCCTATACTTCCCCTTCCTCGAGGAGGCGGGGACGTGCAATGACGCCAGCGTCCGCCCCGCCTACCTCGCCCCTCCCTCACCACAGGCCGGCAGCGTGAGTTCTCCCAGCCTCGCTGAAACCTCATTGCTCCGGACCACGGCCGGGACCTCCCGGAGGAGAGCTGCCTGCGAGCGCTCAGTCCTTCTCCCAGCGGCCTCTGGCGACCCGGATCCGTTCGAACCTGGGTCGCCGGCGTTGCAAGCGGAAATCCAACCGCTGCGCCGGCGGGCCGGCCACATTTTCTGTTAGTGCCACTGATACTGGGGTCAGGTTCACTCCCTAGTTGTTCTTCCGCAGTCCCCTTTTGCCATTCCCTAGTCCCCCCCAGCCAGGATGCCTACCGTACTCATCTGCCTGCCACTTAGACTCCTCCCTAACCTCCATAGTTCCTCCCTCAAACTAGCCAGTTGTCTGCAGACCATATACCTCCCCATCCTCCAAGCCCAGTCCAGGATCATGGCGGACCCACACCGTGTATACCCTACCACCCTTCCAAAGATGCCCGCACTATTGACATGTGGCACCTGCCCCATTTTGGCTCCCATCTTCGTTACAGGCTCTTACTCCCAGGTTCTGTGCCCTACTACAGCGGTTAGGCCCTATTTACTCAAATTTCTGTCCACCCCCCACACTAGTCCCCATACCTTGCCTTGCAGACCGGGTTAATTCAGTCTCAAATCTTATCCATCAGATGCTGTATTACTGTAGCAATCATACAGCCTCCATGTCCGTTTTCACCCCTCAGCTACCATACTTTTGTTCTCTGCTCTCATATAGTTTCACTTAGTCCAGTTAAAATCTATTGCACTCCAAGTATTACTCACCTAAGTTAGAAAATAAACAGAAGAATAAACAGAACAACTAAGTCTGTATTATTACAGCAATCCTAAAGTATCCAATCATTGCTTTCTCTCACTCCAGAGACCCTGCTGTAATATAGGACCACAGAGGAGTCTGGGAGGTAGGGTGGGCAACTCTAAAGTCCGGCAGAGCTCCATTGAGCTCGCTCACCCCTTCTCTCACCCGCTTGTTCTGTTTCTCCCGGCGCTGCAGGCTGCCCATTTGTACTGGGCTCCTGCCTGTGTTGGCACCTTTTTCTGCCCACAAAGAAATCCGCAGCAGTCCAGACAGAACTCCGTTGAGCTTGCTCACTCCTCTTCTCTCACTCACTTGTTCCATTTCTCCCGGCACTGCAGGCTGCCCCTTTGTTACTGGGCTCCTGCCTATGTTGCCTTTCTGCCAACAAAAGAAATCCACCCCAGTAGTCCAGCAGAACTGGGCTCCCTGCCTGGGTTGGCATCTTTTTCTGCCAAAAAGAAATCCGCGTAGTAGTCCAGACAGAACTCCACTGAGGCTTGCTCACTCCCCTCTCTCACTCGCTCATTCTGTTTCTCCCGGTGCTGCAGGCTGCCCTTTTGTACTGGACTCCTGCCTGCATTGGCGCCTTTTTCTGCCCACAAAGAAATCTGCCACAGTCCCAATAGAGCTCTGTTGAGCTTGCTCACTTCCCTTCTCTCACTCACTCATTCTGTTTCTCCTGGAACTGCAGGCTGCTCTTTTGTATTGGGCCCCTGCCTGTGCTGACACCTTTTTCTGTCCACAAAAAAATCTGCAGCAGTCCCAACAGAGCTCCGTTGAGCTCGCTCACTCCCCCTCCCTCACTCACTCATTCTGTTTCTCCTGGCACTGCAGGCTGCCCTTTTGTACTGGGCTCCTGTCTCCGCTGGACCATTTTTCTGCCCACAAAGAAATCTGCAGCAGTCCTGACAGAGCTTCGTTGAGCTCGCTCACTCCCCCTCTCTCACTCACTCGTTCTGTTTCTCCTGGCACTGCAGGCTGCCCTTTTGTAGTTGGCTCCTGCCTGCATTGGCACCTTTTTCTGCCCACAGAGAAATCTGCAGCAGTTCCGATAGAGCTCCTTTGAGGTTACTCACTCCCCCTCTCTTACTCGCTCATTTTGTGTCTCTCAGCACTGCCCTTTTGCACTGGGCCCCTGCCTGCATTGATGCCTTTTTCTGCTCACAAAGAAATCTGCAGCAGTCCCAACAGAGCTCCGTTGAGCTCACTCACTCCCCCTGTCTCACTCGCTCATTCTGTTTCTCCTGGCGCAGCAGGCTGCCCTTTTGTACTGGGCTCCTGCCTGCGGTGGTGCCATTTCTGCCCACAAAGAAATCTGCAGCAGTCATGACAGAGCTCCGTTGAGCTGGTCATTCCTCCTCTCTCTCTTGCATGATCTTAATCTGTCCCAAAGACTGATTTCCCAAAGGGACTGCGCTATTCTGCACCGGAAGCGTGAAAACACATTTTGGCCAGGATGTGAAAAATGACAGCTGTAATGTTCATAAGGAGGTGTGAAAAAATGCCAGTGTTGAAAATCTGGTGTGAAAATATTACTAATTTGCGAAGTTACAAGGGTGCGTGGAAACTGCGCAATGCACACTCATAACACAGTCATTTTATGGACTGTCATCACAAAATTTTCAACATAGGGATTTTTGGATCTCTGCTCATAAACAGTGTCATTGTGATTTTCTTAATGTGTCCTGAACACTGATTTCCCACAGCAACTGTGCTATTCTGTGCCAGAAGTGAGAAAACACATTTCAGCCAGGATGTGAAAAATGACAGCTGTACTGATCATAAGGAGGTGTGGAAAAATGCCAGTGTTGAAAATCTGAAGTGAAATATTGCAGATTTGTGAAGTTACGGTGTGCATAACAGCTTGCATGGCATGCCTTTCAGTAAAACAGTAATTTTTGGATTTTTTCCACCAAATTTGCAACATAGGCTTTTTGAGAGCCCACCTCATGATGACCACAAAATCACCTTTCGGGACTGAATAACGCCATGACAGTGGCTGAATTCATGAGGAGGTGTCCCAATAACCCCATGTTGAAAATTTGGTGCCAAAATTCCCAAAAATACCTGCGATATGCACCAAAGTTGAAAAAAAAACTATTTATGCCATTATACAGCTTACTGGCATTTCTTCAGTTCGCAGTCAGCTTTGAAAAGTGCAGACGTGTTCCCGGTCCACCGAAGATCGTCGCGCTGGGCTCTGGAGTAAAGTATGGGATGAGGGGTGTGTGAGGAGGCAGGGTACGCAGAGGGTGGGTGCACATTGGGGCAGGGCCATGGACTCTACGAGGGACCGTTTTCTTGTTTACAGGATTAAAAAAACATTGTGGGACTGTTTTTTTTTTTCTTCAGGGACATTTGGCATGCTGGGGTGGGCTTCCAGCGTGCCACCTGAGTGGTTTAGGGGGGCTGTAGCTAGCAGGGGATTGGGCACCTGTCGGCACATACAGGGGAAGAGCCGAGGGGATTGGGCACCCGCGTATACAACAAATTGTGGGGGTCATTATGCTGATGGAGAGTGGCCCCCATTGGCAAATTTAACGGGGGAGACTGATGCATGGGATTGGGCCTCCCATTGACAAATTCTAACAGGGGAGACTGAAGCTGATAGTGATTGGGCCCACATCAGCAAATTTAATGGAGGGGGAGACTGAAGCTGATGGGTATTGGCCCCCATTGGCAAAGAAAGACTTGGTGAGGAGCGCATGAAGCCAAGGAGGATTGGGCACCCCCTCGACAAACAACAAATGAGGGAAGGGGAGTTACAGTGTGCTGACAGGGAGTGGGCTCCCCCGTCGGCAAATTACTGGGCCTGGGGCGGCATAAGGCTGTCAAGGTACACCCTGCAATGACGGGTCGCTCCCTCATTGCAGCGGAATGGCTGACGCTGCAGTGATGAGGCGGCCCATGATTGCAGCGGCAAAAACCTTTCAAGGTGGTGGCACGCTGGCTGAACTAGTATCAACAGCAGCGTGCCACTGCATTGAAGAAAGCGGGCCAAGCCTCAAAAGGCACCAGGGGCATTGGCCAAAACAGTGCCCTGCCTCCACAACCTGTTTCTGCAGCAAGTTGCCACAACATGTTTCTTTCGCATGCGTGCAAGCAAACACAAAAGGTGGCTAATGTAAAGTTCAGCATTGAATAAACGGACAAGTTTAGTGTACAATACAGAATATTAGATGGTGCAAGGTACATTTAAAACCTTGCAAGCATTTATAATGGCAAAAAGTAATAAGTCTAGTGTAATAACTCTGAATATCAGCTAGTGCAAAGTACAAATGTAACCCACCACAAGGTTATACCTTTAAGGCCCCCTTGCACTCACATATCCAAGGCACCAGCCACCACCAATGGAAATGATGCATCAGCCCTCTTGAATGGACTTAAACTTTCCTGTTCATTGCTCTGAGTTAACTGGACATGAAGGCATGCCTGTGCAGGAATAATTTGGGGTGTAAAACCTTGTTTAAATTCCATGTTGTGGGTAAATAAGGACTTTTGTAATAGAATTACTTTTGGACTACACTTTGGTGGCCATCATTGTCACCTCTAACCCAAGCTGGTATGGTGGCAGGATCAGAGGGTGACTGATCGACCAGTCAGGCTCCGATCGCTTGAAGAAAGTGCCTCACAGGCTTGTGGGCTTTCAGTGGACCTCATTTATTCAAGCACCTTTGCAACCACCAATTGCCAGTTGAGTGACAGATCTCCAGGATGGAGTGCCTTGCTTGACTGCTCAGACAACAAACCAAGAGCTGCCACTCTCCACTGACCAGCTAGGGCAGATCTTGAACCAGCTCAATCTTCTGGAGGTCTGCGGGATACCAAAAACAAAACAAAAAAAGACTAGTGACTCTGTGTGTTGAGAGAGACAGCTGGAGTGGCTGCATCACAGAAGCAGATTGTGCATCTGCCAGAGAGAGAAAGAGAGAGAGGGAGAAAAAACAGAGAAGCAGAATTCCTGCTGCTGAGAAAAAGGAAGTAATCACGTGCTGAGCATCACACAAAAGTGAAGATGAAAGCAGCAGAAACTGAAAGGCTTTGTCTGTGATGCAGTCAGAGACTGAACAGAAAAAGTTGGTAACACAGCCCAGTACTGGTTATTCCCACCCCTCAGTAATGGATGCTGGTATGCACTGGGGGATGGGGAGGGTAAATAGACTCAGGTATTCACAGGAGCTGCCCTGTGCAACAGAGATTTGGTAACTAAATGCTGAGTTAAGAGATACCTGATTTGCATTAGAGGGCCAGCTAGTGTACCTACTGACATTGGACTCTGTCACAGTTGGGATAGAGAGAAAAAAAAAGCTACAGAGGGACTCATTGCAAATTGTGTCATCACCCCTGCACATCAAGGGAGATCACCTGGTCTGAGATACTCTAGCTGGGAAGCATTTAATGGACTATGCTATCTAAATAGGATTTACAAACACCTCACTGAGCATTTGGATTTGGGATTCATTTTTCAAAGCATTGCTAACCTTTTTTGTTTAAGTGCACCCCTGCCAGACAACTACATGAAACTTTATCTGGCCTACACTATTCCCACAGCCGGGTACCCAGTGAAGCACTGGAAGTTCCTTATCAGTACACACGGTTAACAGTGGTACCACTGGGAAGAAGGTCAGTGTCCCAAGTACAGGTGGGCTGGAGAGTAGCCACAGTACTGTGCATGCATGGTGTGGGGTGGGCATGGTTGTAGGCTAAGCCTCAAGAGCAGGTACATGAAGCACAGTGTAGAAAGATAGTATTTTGACTGCACCTAGGAGGGCACAAAAGATTCAGCCAAGAAAAGGCTATACTGGACTACTTCATTGCTGCTAACCCCCTTTTGCTTGGGGCCTCAGGCTGACCCTAATAATGATCCTGTTGTTTTGTTTCTGATGACCTGACTGTGCATATTATTACTTAATTCAGAGTACAAGTGCATATTTGTGTGGGACTGTGATTGTACTGAACTTGTTCACAGGTGGGGTAACCCTGTGGGAGGTAGGTAGGTACAGTATCCCAGGAGATTGTGCCATACTCACCAGACCCACATTAATCTTTCTCTGAGGAAAGGCACTGTGATATTTCACTCTAAACCTTGGCTAGGATCCCCAGTCAGGAGTTTAAAGGACCCAATCTGCAACTTTGTTGAGCCAATAAGGCAAGGGAAACCACCATATGACCCACAGCAACCTGGTGGGATTGTAAACAGGGAGTGCCACAGGTGCAGGAGACACCTCCATGTAGCAGGCTTACACTAACATATGCAAAAGTACAAAACATTACAGTGCTAATGTTAATGAACCATTAAATAATTTAAGTAACGAAGACATTAAAGTGGTGGTACAAATCTGCAAAAATTACAGTGTGAATGGTAAGAAATCATTAATAAAGTAGGACAGTGTGTGAGGTTGCAGTGGTGGCCAGAAAAAGTAAAGGCACCAGCCAGAGCTTGTGTGGAGTGGTTTACTGTAGGGGCAGAAAAGGAAAAAATGAGCCAGTAGCAGTGGTTTAAAAGAGGAAAGCTAGGAATAGAAACAAATAGGGTGAGAAAGATCGCTCCAGAAAGTAAGAAGGTGGACAGTAAAGGAGGACTGACCAGTTGAGGTTTTGCAGCAAGAGACATGGGAAGAGTGAATATTAGAAGAGTGAAAGGAGTAAGATGATGGGATGAAGGGGGTGCAGAGAGAAGAAAGGTAGAAGCGGGTGATAGCAAGCTAATATTCAGCTAGGAAAGAGGAGCCAACAGAAGCCATAAAAAGGGATCCAGTCTGGCCAGGGCAGATTTGAAGGAAGCACTGTAAACCACATCCATGTACTCAAACATCAGCAAGATCATCTTGAAGATAACCTCAAGGTGATCCTGGTGTGACAGGCAGAATTTATTGTGGTACAGCATGCCTAGTTTGGTGTGGCTTATTTTATGTATGGCCCTAAAGTGGGTGGAGAAACTAAGATGCTGGTCCATCCACACACCAGTACACTTATGTGAGATACAGCTTCAAGTGGGTACCATTTAGAGTCCTGAAGACTGGTGTGCTGAAGCCTAGATACCCTCTGCTTTGTTCCAAAGGTCATAGACAGACCTTTTGTTACTGAATGTTAGCTTTAGTGTAACCAGCATTGGGCACTGTTAAAATCCTGCTGAAGTGAAAATTCAGCTCAGGGACCATGCCATGGAAGCAAAGAATACCGTGGCATTCGTGTACATGTGGATGTAAATTTAAGCAATAATGTAGCGGGATATCATATATAATGAAATATCATCTTGCCTTGGGTATGCTGTAAGGCATGAGGATACCTGAGTTCCTTCAGCCACCAAGAAAGTGACAATATCACATGATATACCACACACGTGAGTGTATTATTACACATATAAAATAGCCCATGGAATTTGGATATTGCTGATCTTAGTATATAGTTCTAACCATTATGATATACTGAGATATCATCATGGGCAAAAGACAGATTCAACCAAATAGCTTTCAAGTTTCTCTTATCTATTTAATAATCCTTATTACTACAGTACATAAATCTGAGATTGAATTTTGTTTTCTTGAGAGTTGGTATGAAAAGTTTTTTTGGGGAGGGGTTACTTTGGGCCTTAGGTATCATGAGGTATTCCTAGATGGCCTTGAACTTGACATCCATTAGTAGAATGGAAGCCTATATGTGTTTGACAATTAATAGAGGATGTAGTCAAGTGATAGTTAGAGCTGTTGTTCTCACCAATGGAGACCAAAATTTAAACTGATCCTTGATTTACCTCATAAGTGAAATTGAGGCACAGTGGCCTCAGCTCTGTTGGTAAGAGTTCCTGTCACAAGCCAAACACTCACAGCAGAAAAGCTAAACCAAGACACTGCATTGAATGAGCATGGAGACTAAATTACCTTCTTTCCTTAGGGTGGTGCTACATACAGGATAATACTGCAAGGCATTGGCAGATCAATGTTGGGGAGCCCGTCCTGCTCCTAACCGCCCTTTTCCAAAACTGTGGATAAGTGGAAGGCTTCCGTTTTCAGTGTCTTTATTCTCTCACTTTTCAGAAGTATTACATCTGAAAGTCCAAAAAGAAAAAAGGATTAAACCACTACATACACTGTGCCCTAATGTCTGATTTCTCAAGGCTGTCCACTTCTTGACAGTGAGGAGTCAGCAACCCCCCCCCCCCAGCAAATTATGTGATGAAAACAGCATTCTGTACATTGTGCATGAATGTATGTATATGATGCAGTGGCTACAACTCCTAAACAAGATTTGGCTTGAGCCAATAGGGCTGCAGCCAAGGAATGTGGGGTAAAATATTGAAAATTACCAAAGTTACAAAGCTAGTGTTAGCAAAATGTAATATAGGCTCATAAATTTGTTGTTTTGCAATATCTTACACACCAGGCCCAGATATTCAGAAATGTGCCAAATCCGGCACAAGTCCAGCGCAGCACAAATCCAATGTGCCATGGTGCAACAGGAGCCATATTCAGAGGCTGCGCAGGCCGAACTGCACTGGCGCAACCCAGCTGAATATGGCAGAGTTGAGCCATGGCGCAAACAGAGTTGCGCCATGGTGCAAACAGAGGTGCTCCAGCACACCCATGGCAGCAGAGCAGCAGAGCAACAGAGGGGCGGCAAGGCACAGCGAACAGACCCAGGTACAGGGCCATGGCAGCACAATGACATGCCACAGGAGGCCTCCACCAGCAGGGCACACAAAGACACCCCAACACTGGACCCCAGAATACAACAGTGGCATGGATAGCAGGTGATAGGAGGTGCCAATGGCCAATGGAGTGCCACCAAGGGAGCCCCGCCCGGCAGGCTGCTGGCTGTGCCCCACCCCCCTGAGACCATAGTAGGCCACACCCAGGACCATGCAGCCAAGCACGCACACACCACACAGACACACAGGGAGCCCACCCAGTGGGCACCGAACAGGCAGGGTGGAAGGCCGTGTGACAGACCACATGGGACAGGCCACACAATGCCAGACAGAGGACCCCAACACAGTGTGCAGACAGTACCCGACCTGTGACCATGGCGTGCACCACCACCATGCACACACCACACACACCCTGACTGTCATCCCATGGGCACCCCAATACAGCCACCAACCCAAGGGATGAACACCACCACCACAGTGGGACAGACCACAGCACACAGCAGGGAACGCAGCAGCACAACATGTGCAATTCATGCACACAACACGGACGGACACTGGGCTACTGCAGCATGGCTCTTCACAGCACCTGCAAAGCAGACACAGACACAGGCAGGTATGCCAGACAATATGTATGTATGGCACAACTATGTACAGAAACAGCAGGGGCTGGGGAAGGGTAGGGACAGCGAGGGATGGGGACAGGGAACAAGGACTGTACAGTGGGGGGGGACTGTAGGGAAAGGTTCAACAGGGGAAACAGGGGCAATCCTAGTGATGGCCCCAGCCATCCACCTTGGCATGCCATCCATCTCTCCTCTCCACCACCAGCATGCCCCGCATGGTCACCACCACCCCATGTATGCCCGAGACCATGAGCAAGCTCTGCCCCATGAGCCAGATCAGCATCTGGTGCGCCAGTGTCCGCACTGGACACTAGACACCTATGGCAAGGGACAGGACAGGTGCTCAGTGCAATGGCCCAAAGAACCATGCCAACCCACACTGCACATGTGCACAATAGGGAACACACCATCATGTGCGATGAGCACATTGCCGGTCCCGTGCAGCTTGCGCAGTACCAATACATCGCGCTGTCCATGCATCCCGTGTGAGTGACACCATGTCAGTGCAGTGCAGGCCCAAGCACTGCGCATGCATGGGCATTGTGCTGCTGCTTGCTCCGGTGCAATAACATTGCGCATGGCATAGTATCTCAATATTCAGACACTGCATGCAAATGAGCTCATCAGCAAATGCGTGGTGCAGTGGGGTGCATTAACATATCGTTACCATTGCGCCCAACCCCATTTGCATGCATTGCACCACATAAGCACCACCGAACAGCACAGGCCATGTACCGGTATTGCAACCTTGCTAGGTGTGGTGGATGCCGCAGCAGCACACTGGGGGCAGACAGCACTGCAGGGTGGGACAGACCAGGGTGATGCTGCCAGGACCTCAGCGGGTGTGCGCTGTCACCTGTGTGGAGTTAGCACTCTGCAATGCTGTGTTGTGCCCCTTGCCTGTCCCTAGCACCCATGCCACCATGCACACCCTGCCCACCCCCATCCCCAGGTCTGTGCTGCCCATCACACCCAGCCCATGCCACATACACCTACTAGGTGGCCTGTGGGGTCATCCCCATGTTCATATCCATGGCACAGCACAGGGCTGTGCCAAATGAAGGTGTCCTGTGCACTCCCATGGTGTGTGGCGCAGACATTGGTGATGCACCCCATGGCATTGCACACCACCTGGCAGTTGATGCTTGGGTGCCCCTTCCTGTTGCTATGCACCATTCCCACAGGGCCAGGTGGCATGCGGTTGCTCATGTGGGTGCAGTCACTGGCCCCACTCATGCCAGGCATGCATGCCACCATGTGGCTGTCCTGCATCAGTGCTGTACACTCCACCTGTGTGCTGGGGAAATGGCTACATACCACAGCATGTGGCAGCAGAGCAATGAGGACCTGTGTGGGGAGGCGGGCTGTGGTCACCTGGATGATGCCCATGGTGTCTCCTGTTGGTCCTTGGATGGTGCCCGGTGTAAGCAGGCATGTGCGGTGGTCACCGTCATCTCCACAGACATGGTGTGGCTCCATCTGGTGGGTTCCTGCAGCTCCTTATTGCACAGCTCACAAGGCTGCCTCAGCATGGCCCTGTTCAGGCGGTACCAGTCCACGATCTCGGTGTCACTATATTTCCCAACGGTGCTGTGGGCACGGTACCACCTGTGTCAGGCATGCCACTGCCTGGCCCTTCGTTGGCCATGTAGCTGTTCCTCCTGCTGCCTGACACCCCTCATTACTGCCCTCATCAGGACGGGCACACTTTCCATGTGTCCTGCTGTCCACTGTCCCCTGGGTGGATGGCTGCTGGCTGTGTGCCATCCTGGTACACAGGCTTTGTGTGTGTATGTATGTGTGTCTCTCTCTCTCTGCCCCCTCTCCCATGCCACCTCTCTGTCCCTCTACCACTGTGTCTGGTCATGTGTCTGTCTGTCTATCTGCATCTCTCCCTCTCACTCCTGGCGCAACTGCTGTCTGTGTGTTTGCGCCCTGTTTTACTAGGAACAAGTCTGTTCAGAGCAACTTCGATTTGCTCCACACTTACGCCATGGTTGCATGGCTGAATATGCCACTGTGCTGGATATTCATGGAAACCCCCCCCCCCCGCACTTGCGCTACATACATTATAGTTGCGCATTGGTGCAATGGAATTTGTGCTGCGCACTGGCTCCCACTGAATATGGCTTCTCGGCCCAGTTCCGCAATTGCACTGGTGCAGCTCAGTTGCTCCATGTGCAACTGCTCTGAATATCTGGGCCCCCAATTTCAACAAGCCTTGTTATGACCCTGCCTCATGAGGAAGGGCAGAGCAAATGTTCAGCTCTTTCCCAAAAGGTGATTTCACACAGGGACTGCAAAATCAACTTTCAGGACACAAAAATTTTGGGAGGAGTTGAAAAATGACAGCTGTCACATTCATGAGCTGCTGTAAAGAAATGGCTATGTTGAAAATTTGGGCTAAAAATATTAAATATTACCAAACTTGCGAAACTGTGTTTGCAAAATTCAACATAGCCTCATCAGTTTTTTTAAATATTTTGACACCAAATTTAGAACATAGTCTTCTTATGACCCCACCTCATAAACAATGGCAGAGAAAAATTTTCAACTCCTTTCCTAAAGGTGATTTCATGCAGGGACCACAGAATCAATTTTGAGGATGTAAAAATATTTTGACCAGGATTTGAAAAATGACAGCTGTCACATTCATGAGGTGTTGTAAAGATATGGCTAAGTTGTAAATTTGGAGTAAAATATTGACAATTATGAAAGTTAGCAAGCCTGCATTCACAAACTGCAATGTAGGATCATAACTTTGTTGTTTTTTAATATTTTTACACTGAATGTCCCACATAGCCTTCTTATGAGCCCACCTCATGAACAAGGGCAGTGAAAATTTTAAGCTCCTGCCCGAACAGTGATTTTGTGCCAGAACCGCCAAATCACCTTTTAGGACAGATTTTCCTAATGTCAATGCAATTGTTCATGAGACAGGGTCCTAAAGAAGGCATGTTGAAAATTTGGGCCAAAAATATGCAAAAATGGCCAAGTTATGCCACTAAGTTCAAAACACCATTGAAATACATTGAACCACATACCTATTTCTTCAGTTCACAGTCCAGCTTTGAAGAGTAAAGGCGTGTCTGCAGTCCAAAGAGGATTATGGCGTTGGATCCCCAATGGGTAAGTACTGTAAGGGCTTGGGGGTGCAGGGTGGTGGATACTGAGTGGGAGGGTCAGGTAGGGGGACGGGAATGGCCGCAAAGGCATCGATGGATGGTTTTCTTTTTGCAGGGTTTAAAAAGGAAAAAAGAAGAGATACGGATGGCGACTCTGGGGCATTGGGCATTCCCAGTGTCACCCTTTTGTTTCTGGGGGTGGGGGTGCTGAGAGAGAAGGTTGGATGGGGAATATGAATATAAAAAAGTTCTAGATGGAGACACTGGGGACTGGGTACCCCAGTGTTACTCTTATGCTTTAGAGGTGTGGGTGGGCACCAAGAGGGAGGGCCGGGTGGGAAATATAAAAAAAAAACACGGTGGCATCCTGATCACAACACTGGGGATTGGGCACCCCAGTGTCAGTGCTATGTTTCTGAGGGGGGGTGGTGAGTGCTGAGAGGGATTTTCAGTGGGGGAATATCTGCAATTTAAAAAAAATGGCTGTCATAGCAGAACATGGCAAACTCTTCTGTGTCCAAGATGGTGCCACCTCTACTGTGCATGCACTAGTAGTTGCGCATGTGCAGTAGAGTATGACGCCATCTTGACATCCATGGAGTGTGCCGTGTTCTGTTGCACCACTGTTTTTTTTTAATTAAAGATATCCCATCTGACCTCATCTCAGCACTCACCACCCCTCAGAAACATAACAGTGACACTGGGAATGCCCAATCTCCAGTGTCACAACCAGGATGCCACCTTGTTTTTTCTTTATTTCCCACCCGCCCCTCCCAGTCAGCACCCACCACCCCACACACCCCAGAAACATAAGAGTGACCCGAGGGTGCCCAGTCCCCAGTGTTGCGATCAGGACATTGGCATTTTTAAAGTAAAAATAGTGCAGTGGGAGCAGAGTGGTCCACGGATGCAGAGGCGACTATGGTGCAACTCAATATGTTAATCAGTCAGAAGCAGTGGGGAGTCCTTTTCTTATAGCAAGAGGTAGGCAGGGCTATGCCCACTGTAGCCCTAAAAAGGGAGGAATTGTATGTAAACCAGATACAGTCCAAAGGACATTGATATACAGTGATATAGTACAGTAATAATGGATTTAGATGTTTCAACAGGCATCCTAAATTTGGCATGCTTTTCCTTCTGGTAATGAATATAGACTGGAAAGTGATGAAATTGTAGGGTTATGGGCTAACCATGTCATGTTTTTCCACCTTCTCATATTCTCCAGTTAAAAAACCTGGTGGCACTGAAGGTTGAGGCGCTGGACGCCACACCTCACGTCACGCCGGTGACCTGGGTGAATAAGCCCAGGCCATCGGGGGCTGACAGGGGAGAGAGAAGATTGAGCATTTGGAGGACTGCTGTCCTCTCTCTGGGGATGGATCTAGGGCTGCTCGACACCCTGGCGACCCCTGGTGGAGATCGTGGGTAACGCAGGTACACCAGCCAGAAGAAGAGGCCGGAGTGTGGCAGACGTCAGCAGGGAAGCTGTGCACGGACGTCATTGCACGCCGCACTCCTGAGAGGGACCGGAAAAAGTAGAAAAAAAGTCCACTATCTCACTTGTCGAGATGAAGGGGATGCCAGGGATGCAGCCCACATCCCAACTGCCAGCCCATGGTCTGGAGGACTCCAAGGCCGATCCGACAGACACCAGGTAGGATCACCCTAATTTGAGACAGACCATCGGCAGGAATGGGCCCTCCTGGGGTGATCCAAGGGGTTAGGTCTGCCTGGGTGGCTGGGGGAGTCTCCCCACTAATGATGGTTCAGCCAAGGGAGTAGAGGCTGGGGTCAAGTGCATACCCCGGAATGATGCCCAGGTTGGAAGGAGTATTAATAGAGTGAAAAAAAAAAAACTATGATGTACAAGGCTAAAATGGATAATAAACAGAAGATGCATTCAATTTCACTTATGTCATTGCTGTGTTTAGTAGCAGTATGTTTATGCACTGTGTTTGCAGCAGCTGCAGTAGCTAAACATGCACCTCAAGGCCAAGTTTACAACTAATTCAAGCATATGTAAAATCTGAGACATCCTTTCATGGGGCTTATTCTAGATATCACTTTAATGATGCAATCTAAATACAGTGAAACATACTGAGCTATAGTATAGATACAACAGCACTGGAATCTAGGACTAAGTCAGAAACTAAGTGGGCATTTGTCAATGCTGAATGTTTGCTTGCAGTGTAATAGGGCTTGAAAGGCAACACGACAATACTTATGAACTTATCTGTGATGTTCTCTGTTCATTATTAACATGATGTTAACATATTTGATGCAATTATATTTGCATTCAGCATGCTGAGTGTTTTCTTTTCCAACTTTGTTTAGTTGTTTCCCCTAGGTATAGGTCAGGGTCTAGAGAGTGTCTCTTCACCATGGTCCACTCAACTGACGTCTATACAGCTGATCTGGAGCACACTCACTGTGGTAGCAGAGAAGAGATGATTTCCCCTGTATATAGGGGAAACCAGTAAACTTAGTAGAAACACACACACACCCACACACACTGGCCTCCAAGATCCGCACACTCAGATCCTTTGGGCGAATAGGCATTGACAATAGAGGAAAGACTATGTATACATTCTGTAAAAGACACAAAATCAAAATGAGGTACAGGTTCATAGGTTCATAGAATGTATACAAGTTCAATAGGCTTGATGCCCTTTAAAGAAGTTGCCACCTTATTAAGGGTGGTATACATATTTCTGTCTCCCATATGTAGATCTAGTCTAGCTTTAAAAGTGTCCATAGTCATACTGGACACTACCTGTGCTGGCAGACTATTCCATATTCCGACAATCCTCTGAGTGAAGAATTTATTTCTTTTAGTTGTTTTTATGAATTCCCCTGTAATTTTGAATCCATTATTTCTGGTATTGGCTGTAATATCACTCAGTGTCAGACCTATAGTTGCCCCTAAATAACTATCTTTTAGTGCTTTGTATGTAAAGCATAGGTCCCCACGGTTTGTCTATAACCTGCAGAGTATAGTTGTAAGATTATTAATCATGTACTATAGTCCAGCTTCTCTTGATTTCTTATCTTTTTTGTATATTTTCTCTGGACACCTTCAACCAGTCTACAGCTTCTTATAGAATGAGATTTATTAAACTGGGAGCAGTACTCAAGATGTGGTTGCACTAGACTAGAATACAATGGCATTAATACCTCTTGCTCTCTACTTTTTATATTTGCCAGTATGGAACCTATTATTTTATGACACTTCTTAACCTTTAGAGTGGTGTTTTTTCCAAAGTTGAAATCATTTGTTATTATTGTGCCGAGGTTTTTCTCTTTACATACAGACTGCAGTAAGGAAGATCCTAGGTTATAACTATAACTTGGATTGTTCTTTCCTATGTGCATAACTTTGTACTTTTCTAAGTTAAATTGCACGCGCATAGTTTGCCCCCACTCCATAAGTAGATCTAGCTGTTTTTGTATACTGTTCTTATCTTTTATGGTAGTTACAAGCCCCCCTAACTTGCAGTCATCTGCATATTTGGCTAACCATACCCTGTCCAACACTGGCATAGTTGCAACTAAAATATTAAAAAGTGTTGGTCCCAAAACCAATCCCTAAAGGATGCCTCTTGTCACACTACCTCAAGTGGAGTAGATCCCTTTGACTGCAACCTTTTGGTATCTATTATTTAGCCAGGAGCTGATCCAGCTTACAATATTGGGTGATAATTCTATCTTCAGTAGTTCTTTTATTAGTATGTGGTGAGATACTTTGTCAAACGTTTTGTGAAATCGAGATAAATTACATCACTGGGAATGCCCTTATGAAATGCCTGATTTATGGGCTTAAAGAAGTTAAGTTGATTTGTCAAGCATGATTTCCCAGGAACAAATCCATGCTGGCTGTGATCCATTAATCCCTTTTTTATCAAATGTTCATTAATTTGCCTTTGTAACAATTTTTCCATGATTTTACCTACTACAGATGTTAGGCTAATAGGTCTGTAGTTCCTGGGTTCATCTCATTTGCCTCCCTCATGAATTGCAGTTACCGTTGCTACACGCCAATCATTCAATGCACTACCATTCTGTATAGATTTATTATAGAGGTAAGTAAGTGGTTCACTTATTACTAGGGCTAATTCTTGGATTAATCTCGAAGATATACCATCTAGACCAGGTGAACTATTAGCTTTCAGTGAATATATTATATCATAGACTTCTGTGCTACTAATACTATGTAAGTACATATTAGTCAAATCAATTTGTTGGATCTGAGAATCTTTTTCTTCAAAAACACTGAGGAAATACCCATTTAAAGTTTCCGCTATCTCCTCCTCGCCTGTTATTATTCCTTTATCAGTTTTTAGGGGCCCTATAGTATGTTGTTTGCCCTTTAATGTACCGATGTAATTGTAGAACTGTTTTTTATTATCTTTAACCCTAGATGCTAACTTTAAGTCCAGATTTTTTTAGCCCTTTTTGTCATACCTTTTATTTTTTTGTGACACAGTTTAAGTTTGTTTAGTAGTTCTGAAGTGTTTGATTTCTTATATTTCTGGAATATTTTTTCTGTTTTCGAATCTGTTTCTTGATTTTATTATTCCACCAAGAGGAATATGTCTATTTTTATTGTATTTCACTAGTTTCGGTACATATTTCTCGATGCAGTCTGTAAGCTATTGTTTAATTAATTCCCAGATGAGTTCTGGATCTTTACCTATAAGATAATTTTCCCCTTTTCCATTTACCCAGTTGATTCCTCATTTTCTGATAGTCTGCTTTGTAGAAATCTCTTACCACTGTTTTTCCTTTTGTGTATTCAATATTATTTTTATAATGAACAATTATCAAATTATGATCAGAACCACCAAGTGGTGGATGCAACTACATATTATGAATGTTCTCATTACAGTTTGTTAAAATTAGGTTGAGTGTGCTGTTTCCCCTGGTTGGTAAATGAACCAATTGTTCAAGGTTTAACTGAATAAATAGGTCACTGAATTTTTTTTCTAATGCTACCTTACTATCCAATGAGGTCCAATTAATATAAGGTAGGTTAAAATCCCCTATATGCACATAATCATCTATAATGTTCCTAGTTTCAATAAATTGTAATAGGTTATTATTTTGTTCAGTTGTTAAATGTGGGGGGTGGTAGACCTAACCCACAGTCAAATTATTGTCGTTTAACAGTAATTTAACCCAGATACATTCACATTCATTTCCTCGTGTAAAGCTCTCAAAAGATTTTATATCATCTCTTATATATAAGGCTACACCACCTCCCAAACAATTTTTCCTATTTTTGTAAAATCTGTTGTAGGTTACGCTTATCATAGAGCTCACTATTTTTAATAACTATAAGGACTGATGCACAATACTAGACAAAAAACTGCTAAAATACATGCTAGCTGAGAAAAAGTTGTTAAAGCTCACAAAGCAAAACACCAGTAAAACAGATTTTGGCTTTGGAGACACTGGAGACAATACCGATTTTTCCATTTGGCAAAATGGATTTTGCCCTTTCTCAATCACAGTAAACCAGTGTCCCATGGTCATACCTGAGAAAAATATACAAGTGCATTTTTTGTTCCCCAACATTGACCTATGTCAACAGTTCAGTCGGGGAGGAGGAGCATCACTCAAGTGACAGAATTCACAGGAAAGTCAAGCTGCTCCTACAACTAACTATTACAGCCCAAGAGGACATGGTGCCAGCAGCAGGCAGTGAAATCCGCTCCAACAGTAAGTCATATGACTGATGGGCAGAAAGGAATGGGTAGGTGGTTGGGAGATGGCAGGAACCAATGAAGCAGGTGGCTGCTTCTGCAGCATTTGTAAAAGCCTGGAAGCGGTGTTTAATCAGAACTGCTCCTATGACTATGTTTAAGTCACAATTCCACTGGGAGCAAATGAGTGAGAATAGTACTGGAATGGTGGAATGGCTAGTCCTATTGTTGAAACACATGTTCCCAAATGGAGCTGGTCAGCACTTAGTGGAGGTTTTTACAGAACAACTAGTACTTTATCTCGCAAAATTATAGATAACAGGATCCAAAATAATTTCAGTACTGTACAGTATATCTTGTTTTATTTTATTTATTTATTTTATTTAAAATTTGGTTTCTGGCAAAGGCACACTGAGCTGAGGCTCATTTCCAGGTGAGACCGGGTACAAGAGTACACTGAGTTATACAAGAGGTACAAAAGTATTTAGGAATACAGGCAGTATGAGCAACATCAGAAAAAAGTACAAATAGTAATTACAGAATACAGGCAGTAAGTACCTCATCAGAAAAACAGTGCAGGCCCTGGTTTTTAGGGCTGCAGTGGGCATAGCCCTGCAGTCCTTTTACGATCACTGAGAAAAGGACTCCACATTTCTTCCGAATGAACAACATGTTGGAGTGCAGCACAGTCACCTATGTATGTATATATTTTTTTATCTGTAAAAGAAATGGTCCATTGATGTTTGCCCCAACAAAACTGTGATGCTGGGGGTGCCCAATCCCCCAGTGTCACGATCGGGGATCTTTGGTCTCTCTTTTTTTTTCACCTGTGAAAAAAAAGTGGTCCATCAATGTCTTTTGCACCATTCCTTAACCCCACCTGACTCTCCCACTGAATATCCACCACCCCGCACCCCCCAAGCCCTCACTTACCCATCAGGAGTCCAACACCATAATCCTGTCTAGGCCTCAGACATTTCTTCACTCTTCAAAGCCAGACTGCAAACTGAAGACACAGGTATGCAGTTCAATGTATTTCAATGGGAGTTTGAACTTAGTGCCATAACTTGGGCATTTTTACGTATTATTGGCCCAAATTTTCAACATACCTTCTTTGGGGCCCACCTCATGAACAATGTCACTACTGTTAGCCAGATCTGTCCCTAAAGGTGATTTTGTGGTCCGTGCATGAAATCACCTTTTGAGCAGGAGTTGAAATGTTTCTCTGCCCTTGTTCATGAGGTGGGCTCATAAAACTATATTGAAAATTCAGTAAAAATACTGAAAAACAACAACGTTATGAGCCTACGCCGAATTTTGCAAATGCAGGCTCATAACTTTGGTACTTTTCAATATTTTTACCCCAAATTTACAACACAGCCATATCTACAGCAACTCATGACTGTGATAGTGGTCATTTTTCAAATTCTGTCCAAAATGTTGTTTGTTTTTACATCCTGACAGGTGATTTTGTGGTCCCTGTGTGAAATCACCTTTCTGGCACCAGTTGAACAATTTTCTCACCCTTGTTCATGAGGCTAGGTCATAGGAAGGCTATGTTAAAAATTTGGTGCAAAAATATTAAAAAACAACCAAGTAATGAGCTCACAGAATTTTGCAAATGCAGGCTCATAACGTTGGTAATTTTCAATATTTTTGCCCTAAATGTACAGTATAGCCATATCTTTATAGCACCTCATGAATGTGATAGTTGTCATTTTTCAAATCCTGGGCAATATATGTTTTTATATCCCGAAAGGCGATTTCACAATCCCTGCACAAAATCATCTTTTGGCCAGGAGTCAAACATTTTCTCTACCCTTGTTAATGAGGTGGGATCATAAGAAGGCTATGTTGGAAATCTGATTTAAAAACTAAACAAGAAAAAAGTTATGAGCCTACATTGATTATTGTGAACGCAGGCTCGTAAATTTGGCAATATTCAATAATTTTACCACAAATTTTCCACATAGCCATTTCTTTATAGCTCCTCATGAACGTGACAGCTGTCATTTTTAAACTCCTGCCCAAAATGTGTTTTTCATCCTGAAAATTGATTTTGATCCCTGCAAAAAACACCTTTAAGCCGTTTTATGAGACAGGGTTATAACAAGCATATTTTGAAACTTTGGTGTAAAAATATTACAAACCAACACATTTATGAGCCTATGTTACATTTTGCAAATGCACACATGTAACTTTGATAATTTACAATATTTTACACCAATTCCTTAGCTGCAGCCCTGTCAGCTCTTGCTAGAGTTTGTTATTATTTGCTTGCACTTTCAAAAAGTGCCAAAAACATTGTTTTAATAGTTGATAATACTGTATACCACAATCAAGTATAGTATACTGAAAAACATGGACTGTGTCCAATTATCACAGCTATGCTGGAATACAGACACACTGAACAATAAAGTGCAACATTGAAACCTGCTATCCTTAGGCTGTAAACAGCAATATGAGTGCAACCGTTGTAGCTTGCACAAAGAAATGTGGAGTATGTCCAGCTATCAAAGCTATGCCAGAGTACAGAGATACTTTATGATAAAGCGCAAAATAGAGGATCTATTATGCTCAATTAAAGACAACAATGAAAGCACAATTTATGTCAGTGAAGAGTAAATTACCTCCATGAAGACAGTAACTGATAAATATCCCCAGCACTTCACCAGGTTTGGGCTTCCTCGAGGGGGTCTGGCCAATAGGTCACATATGGTGCCTTAAATACATCACAGCAAATTTAAAGAAATAGTAACCCAGTACCCACACATGCATTGACACTATGTTTGGAGCCAGCTGTCTATAATTTTGGGACACAAAGTACCATTAATTCTGTGAATACCTCCAACGAATATGTACCAGTTCCATTTGGAAAAGTGGGCTACGTTTAAGTGCTGGAGTGGGCAAAGTCACTGGAGAATAGTTTGAATCTGCTGTACAGGAAAGCCACTCTTACAGCAATGTATAAATGCCTGAGAGGGCTTCTGATAATGGGAAGCCTTGTCAGGGGTCAGTGAGCTCCGTGTGTGAGCAAAGGATGGCAGGTGCTAGAAGGTATGAACACTTTTACCCTTTTACCACATCAGTATTTAAAAGCTGGATCAGGTTCAGTTTATTATTACATATAATCAGGTCAAACTCAGGTTGCAGTACAGTCTCTGGCAGTTTTCAGGAATTCTTTTTCCTTTTTTATGCTACTTTTTGTTTGGGACATGGATGGAGGACCAGTGAGCCACGATGCGGATGGTAACCCGAATCCAGAATTTTTCCTACACGGTTTATAAGAGAAAGAAGCCTTCTGCACCCCATCCTCATGTCATTTTTTAATGAGGTCTTACAGTGGGTGGCTAGCACTACCCGCATGCCTCTATATCCATCCACTGTCTTATGAATTAAAACACTCTTGCACTTGCTGCTTTAGTAAAACAAGCTGATCAGCTGGTTTTACTATAGCAGGAAAGGCATAAGCATTTTCATTCATAAGTCAGTGGCTGGTTCTGGAGGTGGGTGGGTTGTGCTGGTCACTCACAATGGGACTTGAAGTATGCGCATGAGCACTTTCATTCATAAACCAGCAGCCAGCCATGGAGTTTGGTGAGTGGTGCTGGTCACCCTTCCTGGGACCTGAAACAAAAAAATGACATCGGGGAGGGGTAGACTCTGGCCCTGTCCCATCCTATTAAATGTTCTCCTCCCAAACTGACAATAATAAGGTTGCTGTATGCTGTAACTGCCAGTTTGAAAAGAACAAGTAATTAGTAAATAAAATGTGTCTCTGACCCATGGGCAGCTCTTGAAGGTGTTGTCAAACTTGTCAGTCAACTCAACTGCTCTTCTCAGGCTCAGCCAAACACCAGTACAAAGTCCCCGCACAACTGCAAATTTCACATACATGTTATGGGCCATGGCTGGTGTTGAGCTTGTCCCTAGTCCTTTGCCTCCCGTTTCCCCACCCAACCTCCTAGTTAAACATAGCTACAAGTTGCTGTCTTGAGCAATCTGACACTCTGCACCATTTCAGTGCCTACCCAGATTCTGGCCTCCTCATGGGGCCATGACCTCCACCAACCTGCAACATATGAATTCAAAGATGGGTGCAAGTTAAGGTGCTGGATGCTCACTAGTGCTGCTCCTTCCCGACCCTGATGCTGTAATCACTGTACACTAATGCAACACTGAATGATTCCAGTCTTATTTTGCACAGGGTAGACACACAAACCCAAGTTCTCTGTCTCACTAACAGGTTAGGTTGCCAATCAGTGATAAGATGACAGCAAGTGCAAGCCCAATAGCTATCATCTGGATGTCCATCACCTTTCCATTATTCCGCCAAAGCGCTGAAACACTCACACACACACACACACACACACACAGGCACATGTGATGACACCTCCAAGTGATCCAGAGTCTGAATGAGTGACATAAGGATTCAGGAAGAACTGGATGAATGAGGGAGGGTCAAACTTAAACATCGTTCCCAGAACAATACATTCATAAGTCTTTGCTTAGTTGAAAGGCTTGTTTTATTTATAAAGGAGGGTGTCAGGTCATAGCAGGATACTACTGCTTCAAGCTAATTTAATTGTACCGTCCAGTTCCGAAGATCATGGCCTGATTCTAGTAGCACCCCTATGCACGCTATAAGTTATGACATATGAGGTGAAGCAAGTGCCAGGAGCCTGAGCCCAATTCTGCAATGGGCAGGGTCCCCACGGCAAAGTCCCATGACTTGCACCAACCTGAAAGGTATGCCAAACAGTGGGCATACCTGACTAGGTTGTTGCAAGCCGTGGCACTGGACAGGAAGGGCACAAGTGCCCCCATGCCACCAATCCCACAGTAATCCAGCAATCAGCCTTGAAGGGCTCATGGACCCCCCATGCCCCAAACCCCCATAAAGTGCAGTACAGTTTCCCCGCAAGGCTAGTGGACCCCCTTCCCCCAAGCCCCAATCCTCAAACCCCATCTGTATGGTAATGCACACTGTAAAAGAAACAAATCACATACATCCCTGTCATCCATGATAGTCTAGTGGCCCCCCCAAGCCCCGATCCCCAAAACAGCACATATCACATCCCCCGTGCCAGGCAACACCCAATTATCCCTGGTAGTCTAGTGGCTCCCCACCCGGTCATGCCAGAACACCCCCTCCCACCACTATCCAACTGGTGACTGGCACAACCTCCTCTCATCTCTGCTGCCAGCCACCAACTGAGCTACATCCATGCGTGTACTACTGTACACTACATAGTGCATGCACAAGACAGTCATTGAGCATACTATGTACTGTACAGTGCAGCATACACTGATGGGGGCTCAGTTGGTGGCTGGGCAGTGGAGGTGAGAGGAGGGCTGTACCAGTTGCTGGCTGGGTGGGTGGGAGAGGTGGTCTGGCATTAACGAGTGGTGGGGTGGAGGCCACTAGACTACCAGGGACCATTGGGCATTGCCTGCCATGGGGATGCCATATGTGGCGCTCAGGGATCAGGGCTTTGGGGGCCATGCTCATCCCTGTGGGGCATCTTTATATGCATTTCAGGGATCAGGGCATTCTGGGGACATGCCATGATCCATGCGGCTCTTGTGCCAAAACTCAGGGATGGGGCATTTGGGGGTATGCAGAGACCTGCAGGGCATTGGTGGGGGAGTGTGCCATGTCCTCCAGGGATGGGCCAGGTGCACATTGCCGTAACTCCCTGAGGGTGTAAGTACAGTCACACCAGCTAAATGCTCGTGTAACTGTATGTCAGCGGAGCTCCTCTGGGGTGTTGAGAATAAGCCTGGGGACTTTGTTGCTGCCTTCCAGAATAGGGCACGGCAGCTGCTGTAAATTCCTAGCACCATGTTGCACGGGGTTTAGGGCATAACTGGTAATGTAAGGCCACTTTGGCACAAGCAGCCTGTGGCATGTCGCAGGCTGCTTTGCAGAATACCATTTGTTGCAACTGCTGGTGTAACTTGCTAATTGTGCCATTTTTATTGGTGTAAGTCAAGTTACACCAGGTGTAAACCTTTGAGAATTGGGTCCCATGTGTCCAAATCATACCAACCTGAGTAGTCCCCCAACTTGGAAGGGGTGGAAGTATCATAGCACTGCATGCAACAATACAGTGTCAAGAACAGGGAGCGACGGTTAGGACACAAAAATGAACAACTGAACTCCTAAGCTGTGCTTAATTGTTTTTTGATTTGTAAAGGAAGTAGAGTATCCAGGACTACTGAGGACAGTAGAGTTACGGACAAGGAGTTTTTGAAATCAGTACATCTAACTGAGCTGCAGCAGTAATGTCAGTCATTGCTGATAATGTCCTGTCTGAGTTGGAGGGGGGTATGGGGTTGAGTCTGGACCCTGTCAGTCTCAGGAGTGTGCGGTGAGCAGCACTGGCTGCCATTGAGACTTGGATATAAGAACAGGAATGGCTGACAAGACTGCAGTCAGTGGGTTCAGTGTGTCACTTATGTTTACTGTAGGAAAAAGTACTCCATTGGCAGCCAGCTGTGCAGGAAGGTGAGTTGTGGCAGTTGTTTGCCATTGGGAGTGTTTGGGATCAGGGTGCAACTTAGAGGGTGGTGGGGGGGGACTGCGGTCATGTATTACTTACAGAATGTGTGTTTTAGTCAGGTCAGGTGCTTTCTAGATGAGCTGGTAATTCACATTAGCAGGCTGCTGGCAGAGGAGCAGGCTGCTGATGATGATGGCACTCAGCTGGCTGCTGGACAGCACATTCTACATGAAAGGGTAGAGTCGCACTAAAGATAGATGTGACTTCATCCTTTCAGCTACACAGCATTTGTGCCCCTCAGCCAGGCTAACCACCATTGCCATCAGCCTGCTCTTTGCTGGGCTGTCAGCAGCAAGCCTTCTGCAGTCTGAAAGGTAACGCTGACACACCTTGCAGCCCCTACTCTCCAGGAAGACACATGTTTGTTTCACACATTAGTGCATTCAAGCAAACATTAAAAAGGACAGTGCACCCCCATCCCTCAACAGGATTAAGACATAAAAGCTACTGAGTGCAGTTTTGAAATATATTTTAAATGTGGATTTTCACCTTTGGTAGCCCAGAACTGTCTTTTTATAACAATGATTAGGATGAAATTTACATTCAGTGCTGCTGTTTTGTATGAAGGAGGCTTTCCTTAACCATATGTAATATGACATTGTGGTCTTCCTATATATCACTGCCAGTGTACTTCATGTTTCTGTATTAGATATGTTGTTTATATTAAAAATCTTAACAGCCAGGCTACCTTATTGCTGATAAGTCAATTCATTTTGACAGTTTTGTTTTGGTAGAGAAAGTTAAAGACTTATTCTGCAATAGCCCATAGCTGTAGCGGTAGGGCTACCCGTGATGCCACTGACGCAGATTTGGGAAAGAGCCTGGGTTGCTGGGGCCAGTCGGTGGGGGAGGATTGAGTGTCCCAGAAGACTGTCTCCTCCTCTGAGGAGGAGGGCTACACACTCTGCTGCTACATCGCCGAGTAGGTCAACCTGAGTGGTAACATGGCAGGATCCCAAGGGGAAGGGGATGATCTCCAACAGGAAACATAAACATGCTTTGCATGCACACATCAGACCATTACACTCTGCAGAGCATCCAAGAGGGGTGGGCAGAACAGAGGAGAAAAATCTCTGGCCGGTAGGATGGCGCTCATGGTTCCCCACAGACCCCACACTGCCTACTATGCACACAGGCCCACCGACCAAGCGTGGCATCCAGACCAGGTTTGGGGTACCCTGATGGCCCCACCATGGGGAGCAATTGGTGAAGCAATAGGTGGGTCCCATAGGTAAGTCTCACAGACAGTGGCTGATGGGCTTAGGGCGATCAGGGTGCTAATGGGGGCCAGTTTGTGAAGGAGGGGGAAAACAGCAGTTATTCAGACTACTATGCCAAACAATACAAAACAGTATTTTACAAATATCATGTCTGAAGGTGAGCCATAGCCTCTTTTAATGAATAGCAATGCTGTGACTGATGATTGCTCATGGGAACACAAAACCACTGATACAGTTAATTTTATTTAATCTGGAATTTTCTTTGCTTCAATTTAGGGACAAAACCAAGGAGGGAGTTGTTCATGGAGTTACAACAGGTAGTACCTTTTATGAAAACGTAAAATTTAATCCTTGGAATATGAACAGAAATCAAGCATATTTTCCTGTTCTTCTAGTTATGAAATGCAATATGTTCTTTGTTGCCATTTGACATATGACAACAATGTTTGTCACAGATGTTAAGTCAATCAGTTATCAAAACAACCCGCCCCACTGGCCTGGTGGTGCAGAGGGCTGAGGCGCTGGACGCCACACCTCGAACCATGCCAGCGACCCGGGTTCGGGAATGGACTGGGGGGGTCAGCAGGGGAAGGGATAGGATTGAGCATCCATAGGACTGCTCTCCTCTCCTGTGGAGGGTTAGGGTCGCATGATCGCTCTGCAGTGGCCCCCGGTGGAGACCAGGAGCACAACAGAGGGATCGCATGAAGGGAAACACCAGAAAAAATGGAAATACCACTCACTGGCCGCCGGATGATGGCTCTCTGTCCCCGGTTGCCTTCAGTGCCTTACTGGGGCCTCCTTCTCCACGGCAGCATCCCCAGGCCCTAAGAAGAGTGTACTGGGGTCATCCCCCTCCCCCCGGTGCCTTCCCGCTCGGAGGAGGGGGCCCACCCGGCAAAGGGATACGCCGGGATATCCCAGGGATCAGCTGCGATATGAGGAGTAAGAGGAGGGCCGGGTTAGGACAGGAGGGGCTATCAGGAGACGTGCAGAGCCTGAAGGAGTGGGGTCTGTGAGCATGAGGAGGGCAAAAAAAGAATATACAAAAAAAAAAAACAACATGCCCATAAAAGACTCAGCAGCATCATGGAATCTGCCAGGATACAGTGTAGGGTGTAAAATAAAATTTATTAATGTCATTTTGGTTTATCGAGTAAGTGCACTCGACAATAGAATGCAATTTTCAGGCATGACCCAGGAGAGTACAAAATGAGCCAAAACAGTCATGTGTATAATGCAGAATTTGATGCAGTAGTTACAATAAGCATTGGCAACGATGCAAAAACCAGGTAACAAATATTGTTGGTAAGTCATAAAAAAAATGTGCACATCAAGGTAAAGTATATGCAATAGAAACCAAAACATTAGGTAGGTAAACACAAAGGAAAGCAAGCATAGTTGATAACGATTAATCTCAATAATACATACACTGGTACATTTAAGCAAGGCATATACCCAAGGTATCAAGAACAGGCACATTTTTCTGTGAAACTTAAAGAGCTAGTGTACTGCCTAAAATTAAAATGAAGTTTTTAAAAACAATCAGCTATTAACTTTTATATATGAGGTGCTTATTCTTTTCCTTTGGGAAATTATTTTTTTTCTGATAATAGTAGCTGTGATGTGGAACAGCACTCTGCCTTGCTACTAATATATCTAGTTCTATCCCCCCACTCACCTATCAGCATCCTGATCTCACTGACTGTGATATCACAGCTACTCAGGAAGAGTCACTCAGTAGCTACCATGTCAGCTGCCAGGTCAGTCACCTGTGATGTCACAGTCCTTGAGGCCACAATGTTGATGATCTAGTGGGAGGAGTAGAACTAGATATGTCAGCTGCCAGGCAGAGTGCTATTCCACACACCCAACATAATACTGTCACATAGAAAACTTCAACAGAAGCAAACAGAAAATTACTTCAAATATAAAGTTACAACAGACTACTTCTTAAAATTTGTAACGTTTTCCTGTCTGCTATTTCTGGTTCAACTAACTCTTTAAGTAATTGTATAACTCCCTTTTAAAGTGCCAGTGCAACTGTTACTGTCTATGGATCACTGGAAAGGAAACATAGAGTTTATCTTTAGAAAGGAACCCCTTGACCCACTCAGCCAGACCAGATGGTCCCTGCCTAGTTTGTCTCATCAGCCCCTAACTGATCTCCGGTGACCCTCTCCTGCCTACTCATTTCCTAATACTCCCTATGTCTTACCACATGCTTGAAGCCCTCTACTATTTTCATCTCCACTATTTACACTGGCAGTCTGTTCCAGGTGTCCACCACTCTTTCAGTGAAGCAGTACTTCCTCATATTCCTCCTAAGATCTATCCCTTTAGCTTTATCACGTCCTCTGGTTCTGATGCACTCTCTCATTTGAAAGAGACTCCCCTCCTGCACTCTGTTTACCTCCATGAGGTACTTGAAGGCCTCCATCATGTCTGTTCTCGCACTCCTCTTTTCCAGGATGTACATGCTGAAATCCCTCGGGTAGGGATTTTGGTGCAATATCTGCACCATTTTAGTTTCCTCCCCTGGAATGTGTCCACCTTGTCTATGTCCTTTATGAGGTGTGGCCTCTAGAACTGGACACAATACTTCAGGTGGGATCTCACCAGCGAGTGATATAATGGTAACACCAGCTCCCTCCTCCTGCTAGAGATATACCTCTCCCTATGCATCCCAGCAGCCCCTGGCCCTACCCAGTGTTCCATAATTTGGGACCAAATAAGGAAAAGCATTTTCCACCATACTTGCAAGCATTTGGGAACAGACTAAAGGGATAGGTCACCAGACCATAGGAGTTAGTCCTGATCAGGATGCTGAAGAAGGACAGCCGGGAGGCAGGTATAGCGACCCTTAAGTTTTGTCAGTGATACAACCTAGATCATCCAGTCTCTGAGAAGGTGAAGATAGCCAGTTCAGTCTAGAATAAAATGAACAGTGGTGACTAAGTTGAATCATAGTCAGGGCAGTGCAACAGATGCTGCTGCATGTGCTATTCCACTTTGACAGGTTAACATTGTTTGAATAAGTAATAAAACCATAGGTTGGACTAGGTAATAGAATGCCCTGTGCACTGGCAAGCCAGGCAGAAGTAGTTAGAGCACACCTTACTCAACAGGCAAGGCTTAATTTAGTGTTAACATTTTACAAGCAGTAGCAATGTGCATAGAGAAATCAAGGGTGAGGTCAAGGTATTTAAAAGTTGGCAGAGTCAAGTGGTGTGTCATTTATACAGGAAGCAGTCAGGTTTACAGTGCAGGTCCTTAATTTAGGTGCAAATCCAGAGAGCATAGAGTGGGTCTTTATGCATTAAGAAGTAGCTTATTAAATCAGAACCAGGACTGCACCTAATATAAATCAGAGTTAATGTGGTTGTTTTTGTCAGTCAGTATTTTGGAGCTGGAACATAGTACCATTTCATCAACATATAACAATGAAGAGCAAGAGGAAAGAACAAGTAAGATGATGTTGATTAAAATAGTGAAAAGTAAGGGTCACAGAATGTAGTCTCAGGGGAACCTAAGTTGGTAGTGGTAAGGTTAGACTTGGATTGCTTGACTTTTATAAATTGCTTTCTGTCTCTAAGGTAGCTAGCAACATTTTTGACTTAAGAATGGTGTGGTTGCCGGCCCGGTGGCGCTGAGAGTTGAGGTGCTGGATGCCACACCTCGTGCCACGCCAGTGACCCGGGGTCAGGAGTGACCTCAAGTGCTGGTAGTCAGCTGGGAGGGAGGAGGATTGAGCGTTCCAGGGACTGCTCTCCTCCAGGGAGGGTGGGAAGGGATGACCATGGACATGTTGGCGTGGTTGGGGGTTGGTGCATGTCGTGGTCTGCTGTGGGGTCAACATGGGTTGATGCCAGACATACCAGGCATGGACACACACAGGGAGAAACCTTGACATCATTGCATGCTTGCGCCGTGGTGGGGAGGAACCAAGGACAAGAGAAAATCCTCCCCATTCATGTGAAAGTGGTCCGCTGAAGTCATGGCAGACGCACCCAAGTCAGCTCCCCTGTTGCTTACCTGGCCTTCCACTGTGAGTGGGGTAAGTCCCCGCCATGATGTGGCTGGGAGGGGTAGGGCGTAGGGGTTGAGCTCTGGGTGCAGCTAGTGAGGCCAAAGAAGAAACAGACGGATGGGGGAACCATAGGTACAACCCCACAGCTGAGAGAAATAAACAATATAGAATAAAAAAAGAAAAGAATGGTGTGGTCTACAAGACCAAAGGTTTTGCTGAAACATTTCATTTTAAATTTACTTTTGCCTGTAACCAATTTACATTTTGAAGCACTGCTGGTCAAGGAGACCATGTAACTTACATAAAAAATGCTGAGCAAGTGGCTCTGGTGGGATTTAAACCAGTGCTCTCCTGCCTCGTAACCCAGTACTCTACCCACTAGAGCTCATTGCCTTTTCCAACAAAATACAAATATCAAAAGAAATAGACAGGGTGGAATGTGCATGACTAGTTGAGCCGGTGAGTGCAAGCGGAGGGCATGCACATGAAATCATGTTAGGAAGGGTATGGGTAAATATCAAACAGCATTACATCACAGAAAAGATGGTTAACACATCAGGTATCCTACCTGGTGAAGCTGTAGCTGCTAGCACCTTTAGACTTTCAAAGTGGGACTAGACAAAGTCATGATGGAGAGTAACACTGAGAGTTTTATAGCATGAGTAGGGGTAACAGTCCAGCAGTTAGGCCTGACTGTGTGGCAGTACTCAGCTAGAATTATAGACATTAATATGCCAATACTCCTAGTATAGATACAAATGTGTAGCAGAAAGGGTAGTCATGATGGACCTTAAAGTATGTCCTTCTGGTAAGTGAGGAGCCATTAGGGCTCTCACATCCCACATTAATTAGTGAAGAATGGACAGAAATGATGGACCAAGGACCTTTTATTGCTTAGAACATCCATGTTTCTATGTTTCTTTTTGGCACCACAATAGTAAGTTATTAATACTTTGCACATAGGTCTGCTTATGATTATAAAAAGCAAGTAGGAGTTCGCACTAGGTAAGGTGGTGCTACTAAACCAGAGAGAAAACTGATAAAAAAAAAAAGTCAAGAACTCACCAGCCTCAAATAAAGTCAAGGGCACAGGTCATAAATAAATTTCAAGATACTTTATTACACTTAATTTAGAAGCATAAAAGCCTAACATATTTCAGATGTGTCTGCATCCTTTCTCAAAAGTAAGTCATTAAAGTTTCCCCCTCTGGGACATGGGTGTACTTTATCTATTCCTAAAAAGGAAAAAAACATGTTCACTTTTATTTTCATATCTTGCAATGTGTGCAGCAGTATATGTTTGTTAGATCTCCTTTATTTATGGCTCTCACGTGCTCAGCCACTCTTGTTTTCAGACTTCGCTTCATCTTACCCCATAAAACATACCGCAGCTACGCATGGCAAGATATGTCACCCTTCTATGTTACATGTGATAAGCTGGCATATCACATAACTTTCTCAGTTCTATAATTGACATAATTCTTATCCTGTTTAATATGAACACATGTACAGGTATTATAATTTTAAATGAATAACAGCCAAGGGGGTGAAGAAGAACTAAGTAGATTCATCCAGTTTCTGGAGGGAAGACAGCAATTTAAGATTTACTTATGCAGCAGCCAAAGAAAAAAAATATATTTTCTAGTTCTGGTTATCAGTAAAGAAAATGGCACCAGGGTAGAAACAGATCTGTATAGGAAACTTACAGATGGTAACACTCTTTTTAGAGCAAATAGCTGTCACCCATGGCATGCTATTAAAAATATCCCTAAGGGGCAGTTTTTAAGGGTACGCAGGAACTGGGATAATCAGGGGAAATTCAAAGCAGGAGCCAGGAAACTTAGCTCTCGGTTAATACAAAGGGGCTATAGTAGAAATACCATTGATGCAGGCTGGAAATGTGCTGCAGAGCAGGACAGAATGACACTCCTAGAAACCAGATACACTCAGGAAAATGTGAAAGATAAGTGGTTCAGTTTAGTACCTACATATTCAGGGCACTCGTAAGCAATAGAACAGAGTATTAATAAACATTGGGGAGTTCTTGCTAGTGACCATGGGTTAAGAGAAATTGCTAGTGCCCCTCCTCCCCACATGGCATATAGGAGAGCTACATCCCTGGGAGATAAACTAGTACACAGTTATTTTGTCAATAATGGAAACAAAAGGAATGATACAGGGCTTCAAACCCCAGTTGGCTGTTATCCATGTATAAATTATAATACAAGTGTTCATATTAAAAGGATAAGTATTTTGTCAATCATAGAACTGAGAAAAGTTATGAGATACACCAGCTTATCACATAACCCAATAGGGGTGATATACCTTGCCACGTGTAGCTGCAGTGTTTTATGTGGGTAGATGAAGCAGAGTCTGAAAACAAGAGTGGCTGAACACAAGAGCCATAAATAAAGGAGATTTAGCATACACTACTGCTGCACACGTTGCAAGATATGACAATAAAAGTGAACATGTTTTTTCCTTTTTAGGAATAAAGTACACCCATGTCCCAGAGGGGGAAACTTTAATGATTTACTCCTGACAAGAGAAGCATTTTGGATTGTCCACTTGGGTGCCTCCAAGAACCCTGGGCTGAATGCAGCGTTTGAGTTGAAGCCTTTTCTGAAAAAGAAGAAAAGATAATGCTTGCTGGGACTTTATGTATAAATTTGACTGTTTTAGTTAGAGTTATACCCTTCTCACCTAGTGCCCTTTTGAGAAATAGGGTTTCTATGGCTGTACCCTAGTTGCTATATACATTTGTTTTGTTTGTGAGATAAAGTGATTAGATGTAGATCATATGTATCAGTTATTGCTCTAGCCTTTCCTTTCATTTCCCTTGCTTGCCCCTTTCCCCTCTTCTCCCCACCTTCCTTTGGGTCTTGAGTGCCTTTACTTTCTACAGCTTATACTAATGTTTATGTATGTATTGATGTTTCGCCAAAGGGTTAAATGGACTGGGAATCATTGTTTCTGGGCATTATCCAATCATATGCTGTGATTGTTATGATGTCATGATGATGTATTTTGAATTGGGGTATTTAATTGCTGTGTTTTACATTATTTTTTAGCTTTTGAGAAAGGATGCAGACACATCTGCAATTTGTTAGGCTTTTATGCTTCTAAATGAAATGTAATAAAGTATCTTGTAATTTATGTATGACCTGTGCCCTTGACTTTATTTGAGGTTGGCGAGTGCTTGACTTTTTTTGGTTTTATCTGCTTATGATTATGCAACATCAATTCAGGTGCACTGCTTGTGGCCTTGTTTTGATCACTGGTTTAGCAACAGTTTTCCATTGTTATTACTTCACAGTGGCTGAGAAAACCAAAGAGCAAGTGTCTCATGTTGGAGGAGCTATGGTGACGGGTGTCTCAGCGGTTGCACATAAGACAGTGGAAGGAGCAGGAAATATTGCTGCAGCCACTGGACTAGTCAAGAAGGACCAGATGGCCAGACAGGTAAATTTACTTCATAGGTGTTGAAACATCAACCAAAAGAAAGAGACTGAAATTGTGATTTTGTAGGCTTGATATTCAGAACATTTGAACCCGAGTTCTGGATGTGAAAATGTTGTTTTATTTTTCTTGTGGGTGCCATTTGGGCATCTGGGTACATCATATATTCAGAAGTGCTTATACTAAGTCTTCCTGAGCGCATACAAACAACACAAGTGGTGGTGCTATTGGAGTACTGGGTATACACCCATGGACTGAGTGCAATCCAGGTTATTTGTGAAATGGCCAGCAATAAAGAAAATCATATAGAGATGCAGACCCTTCTATTTTCATTTTGGGTGATTGTTCTGCATCTGTGGGGCTTTCCTCCTGAGCTCTGACTAGCCTGCACTGCTGGAAAAGATGTAGAGAGATCACGAGGTAGGCCACATTCAAATCAGCATTGCTTCAGCTGGGAGGGCTGCTTGTGTGGGTAGAGGAAGAGTTGCATTAGGCACACCTTTACTTTATGTACCTACTACTAGACAACTGGGAGAATGAAAAAAACAAAACAAAACAAAACAAAACAAGGAAGCCAGGGAATTATGACAGGAAAAAACACGACCAGCTACAATGAGAAAATGTTATGGGTCTTCTTTACAAAATAACCATTAGTATCTTCAATGTGTCATGCATAAACACATTTCTTTTTGTAATTACAGTACTTAATTTTCTTACATTCTATAGTAAGACGCACATAAACTGAATTCAGGAATCCTGTTTAGATGCCAAATTATTTTTCACTTATCCACATTCCTTCCAGGCATCAGGTATAAGAATCTGTGTTACACATATGATTGTCTGATCAATTTTAAGAAGTTGAAATTGGCAATATCCCTCTATCCCAAGGCTGCTAAAATATTGTTTGGCCTTGCAAAGCTACACATCCAACAGTGTCCCCTTGGGAAACCATTTTGTGTTATAGTCTTTGTAAATGGGACCATTTTGAAAGTTGTCTGATGTGACCTTTAAAGAACTTAAATGGCACAGGTTTGAGTTTCTGTGATTGAATTTTGAATGCTTTGTGGGCTATCAGATTTTGTATTCACTTATTATAGCTGTTGAGAAAGTAGCCTTGCTAGATATGAGACTTAAAAGGCTTTATTTCTCATACTTCAAAACTGTACCTTAGAATCAATGTGCTGCAGTGTTTCTTAGCACAGACCAGCCGTGTTGAATAACCTGATCAGTTCTTTAAGTGGCACAAGGAAAAGAAGATATACCATAATAGGCATATGAGATGCGAGTCATGATCTGATGCTCAGTTTACCCCATTAAATTCCAGCCACAGAGAGTGTTTCCAGAACACATCTTAAATCACATAGGTATGTATACCATACACAAACTGACTTCAGAATAGTACTGAGCAAAGTGCTACTGTAGTTGAAGATGTTGTTATGCTGCTGAGTAAACAGTGCATATACAGTACGTTCGTTTTTAAATTTAAACACGTATTAAAAATGAAAACAATGCATCAATAAAATACAAGTACAGATATCAGATCTCCAAAATAGCAGTTGTCAAAGGCACTGTGAATTCAGTACTGAGTCATAGAGAACTAAACTCCTGTATTCCCCTGAGCTGGTAGGACAATGCTAGCACTAATTGGCTTTTGCTGCAGTAGTGAGATGACATACAGTACTTTATCTGATAAGTACTATGCTGTAGGTCTTTTAAAGGGCAATGAAATCCGACTAACAGGTCAGGGCCAAAAAAATCTTTCAGGGAACTTTGTGTCAAAAACGTGTCAGGAGGCCATATGAGGCCACATGAGCATTTTCTCTTGTTATGAGGAACACAATGGGGATGGAATTTGTGCCAAACATATTTGTGTCAGTGATCTAACTCTGCTTTACTTTAACATGAGTTTGGTGAGTGTTGGAGAGAGCCAAATGTATTCAGTCATATGTTAAAAATTCAGTGCAGCTTCTTTTTTCCCCATGTGAAGATGTCGTATGTAGTCTGTATTCACTAAATGCAGTTATTTTAATAAGCACCGTTATTTTAATATATATTCATAAGTCAACAAAACTATAGTATGTACAGAAAATTGTATCTTCTAGCATAGCTGTTGTTCCTAATCACTGTAACAGATATGTTTGTTAGCTGTAAAACAAGACAAGCACAGAAGTTTTGCATGATACAGGATGGGAAGTCTATCAATGTTCCAAAGCTCATTTCGGTGACGGTAACATTGTGATAAACAAATTAAGTGAATTTTTGTATCCCTAAAATCTCTTGTACAGGTTATGTTTCTTTAATTTGTCCTTTAACATTTGAGTCTATTGGGGGTGTATAACAGCATTTGACTGGCAAACATTTACAAAGAATTTGTTTAAGTTAAAAGCATACAATCTGTGTTGTAAAATCCTGTTTGGCAGAACACTCGACTGTTTATGGTAAAAAGATGCTTGCATTGTTAACAGCTGACAGGGAAGAATCCTGTCTCAACCACTGCAAGCAGATCTTGTCAGGCATTTGAAAATTTCTCACGGAATAATACATAATATACTATAAAGTGCAAGGAAAAACAGTGTTTCTTGCAGAGCGTAATGGAATTATAGCAACTGTCACTCCCTGCTGAACAATAGAGATGCAGCGAAGAAGTGCCATGAGTTGGCAATTTCATTGGAAACTCAATGTTACATAAAATTGCTGCAAAATTTCACAATTTCACCGCCACACGCCAGCAACCACCATAAGTCAACAAATTGGACCCCACACGTTACCCTGCCCCCATTTGTTTTATTTAAAAAAAAATCACCTTCATTTCCTGGTGTCTAGTGGTCTCCCCACCCCAGCTGATCTCTGGCCATAATTACATTAAATAAGCACTCCCCAAGTTACCGTACCCCTCCATTTGTTTAATAAAAAAAAAAAAATTCACCCTCATACTCACGTGTCAAGTGGACCCCTCCACTCCATCATTAGATAGCAGCACCCACTCAACTCCCCCAGTACCCCAATTGGGCCACCAGCACAGCCCTCCACTCACTTCCACGGCCAGTGGCTGACTGGGCGCCACTGGGCGCTGGGTAAGATAGACACATACCTCGCTCATTCGTTTCAAGGCGCTCAGTGAAATAACGTGAGCGCCAGCGTGGAGGTGAGTGAAGGTTATGCCAGTGGCCTGACCGGAGTACTGGGGGAGCTGGGTGGTTGCTTCTATCTAATGATGGGATTTGAGTGGGAGGTCCAATAGACACCAAGGAGATGAGGGTGAATTTGTTTTTTTTAAATTAAACAAATGGAGGCAATGTAACTTTTGGGGGTGCTTATTTAATGTAATTACAACTGGTGATTGGCCAGGTGGGGGACCACCAGACACCAGGGAGATGGGGTGAATTATTTTTTTTTTGATTAAACAAATGGAGGGGCAGGGTAACTTAGGGGGCTTATTTAATGTAATTATGACTGGTGATCGGCCGGAGGGACCACTGGACACCAAGGTGAACTTTGGCCAGTGGTCACTGGCCAAGTGGCAATAAGATTTCACAGCGGGAGGTGAAATTACTCCTGCGGGTAAAGAAATTTTGCTGCGGGTGGTGAAATTTCACCCGTGGGTGCAAAATTTCACCCATGAGCGAAATTTCGCTGGCTTGGGGTGAAATTTTGTGCCCAACCACGGATGACATTTAACATTTCACCCAGCAAAATATTTCACGGAATGCGCTAGATACGCAAAATATTTTGCTGGGTGAAATTTTCCAATTTCGCACAACCCTACTGAACAAGCAAGTTGACTGATGGGGGTGGGGGAAGGTACAGCTGGGTAAAAGTTGTATATTCTTCTTTTGTGGAACTTTTGTGACATTTTGTATATTTTGTGAAATTTTGTGATCTTCTGCCATTGGTGAGATCGGAAACTTCTTAATGTGTTTAGTGGATTTTCACCCTGTTCCATGGAATCTTTTGGCTGAACTGCAGAATAATACAGAAGAACAGCGAGATGACAGTTCTGAGGATTTTTATTCCACAGTTTAATGGATCATGCCACAGTACACGTAATTATTCCCCAGTTCAGTGATCAGTTCTGTGGCATTTCTTTCAGCAGTATAATTCATTAAAGAGCTTGTGTACTATCTGGTTTAAGCAGCACAGTAAATCCTGGAGTCATTAGAGCATCACTATCTTCGGGACTGTAATTCTCTGTGCTACTGCTAACATGTTGTTTGGTTATGTGAAATTTGTTGAGCTGGCTGGCTCCTGCCATGGATCAGGCTGGACTGTCGTGTGTGCCTGGCTGCTGAGGCAGAAGTGATGACGTGGGATGACAGCTGCATTATGTCATTATCTTAGCCTTTACACTGACAGGACTTTGGCATACATGGGTGAGCTACTACCTTATTACTATTAGTAACCTTTTTCCCATTTTAATATGCTGTTGTATATTGTGACAGGACACTCACACCATAAATGAGCACATTCACAACTTTTTTACAGTGACAGCGCTGAACACTGGAAAAAACCTGAAAAAACTTCAGGCTGACAAAAGTCATGACAGACAGAATAATTCAAGTGTGTATGTGACAGTTAGTTAAATACTAAGTTCTGTGTTGTAAAATCACTTTTTTATGTTAGAATGTGGATTTCACTATTTTTCCATTTACATGTACAGTGGTGCAGTGCAGCTTGAGTGACGTACTCGGTGGAACGGTGTCAATTATTTTATCTGTAGCCAGCTGTGAAGGGATGTATGCTTTCAACTGACAGTGCCTTATCCTGCTGTTAGATGTTGTTGAAAAGCACAGTGAATTCAACATGTTATGTAGTGAACATAATAATTGTATGGACTGAAACATTCAAACTTTGTAATTTTGTTTATTTAAAAACTGCAGTCTGTTGGTTTGATAGCTTTATATTTATTTGCACAGAATGTGGTCACACTAGACTAAATTTCTTACAGAATGGTGCTTCATCAATGGAATTTTGGAGCCTGAGATTGGCAGTGTATTAAATAATATTTTATTTCTCTGATATTGTTAACCTGTAGTTTAATTTCACAAAATCCTAAAGAGAAGTGTGTTGGTGAAATGATAAGGCATACTATGCTTATATAGCCAGGAACTATCCTGTGTGCAGACACTTCACAACTACAGCAGTTTATTGACCTCCACCCTCAAGTGTTTATACATAACAATGATCTTCAGAAACAGATGTACCATTGCACTTTCGTCTGCAGAGCAAATAAATAGCATAAGGAAAATCACAACTCCATCTCCAAAAACAAGGCCAAGAGTGATCAACTGCTGTACTGCACTAAAATAAAATACACTTACATAGCTTACAGCAGTTTTTGAGGGTGAGCCCGTGAATGAGCCGGGAGATGGCGCTGTGCCTTTCTCTGTCCCCCGACTTGACTTCAAACACCCTGATCCATCTCTTAGAAAACATAAGCCCTCCAACCAAAAATAGAAAGGCACAGAATGAGCCTGGAGATACAGATGGAGATCACAGCATAACGATGTAGAGCAGAGAGAGCTGACATGCTGTTGTCACTGACTGCTCTCTCAACTTCTACCTGGCTCAGGACTTTTACATGGTTGCACACGGCTCAGCTCCAGCTTTGCACTACCATTGTATACAAATACAGGACTGTACTGCACAAAAATAAAATACTGTAATGGTCAATAAAATAATGAACAGTAGAAATAGAAATGGTCTGTGTGTGTAAAACTGAATGGATTGTTGGTAGTCTAATCAAAAACTATTCAGCCATAAAACATAGTGCAAAAAGAACTTCTGATACATCCGTATGTGACACCGATTGCAACAATTAGAGGTGACAGTTTCTTGCACTACTATACAAATAATATATAAATGATTTGTAAATACATGTTTCCATGTTACATAACGATACATGATCCTTACTGTTCTTTTCTCTTATTGCTGTGTGTGTGTGTGTGTGTGTGTGTGTGTGTGTGCAGATTCACATTGCATATATAACCATCGCAGACTTGTTAAACCATGAATACATCACACATCATTCACTCATTGCAAATATTTAGAATTAGTCACAGATTCAGCTGACTCTGTTTAGTACTTCACACATATTTCACTGCATTTGGGCAGTCTCAGTGTCTTTCAAACACCGCTCTACATGTAAATGGAAAATGCTGAAATCCACATTCTAACATAAAACTGATTTTACAACACAGAACTTAGTATTTAAGTAATTACCACATAAACACTTGAATTAGTCTGTCAGTCATGACTTTTGTCAGTCTGAAGTCTTTCAAGCTTTTTCCAGTGTTCAGCGATGTCAGTGTAAAAAAAAGAAAAAGTTGTAAATGTGCTCATTTATGGTGTGAGTGTCCTGTCACAATATACCACAACATATTAAAATGGGAAAAGGTTACTGATAGCAATAAGGTAGTAACTTGCCCATGTATGCCAAAGTCCTTGTGAAGGCTATGATATGACATAATGCAGCTGTCCTCCCACATCATCATTTAGCCTCAGCAGCCAGGGCACGCAACAACAGTCCAGACTGATCCGTGGCAGAAGCCAGCCATTGCAACAAATTTAACATAACCAAACAACATGTTGTAGTAGCACAGAGAATTACAGTCGCCAAGATAGTGATGCTCTAATGACTCCAGGATTTACTGTGTCACTAAAACCAGATGGTACACTGTGGCAGGAAACAGATGGCTGTTCCCACAATAATGTCTTAATAAAAAAAATCATTCCAAACATCGTTAAAACTTTTATTTAATACCAAAACCAATATAACATAGCTATTGTGACTATGTATATTTTGGCAGATATTTAGAACTGGCAGTTTGGTGCACAATTTAATCCACAATTCATACATTGATTCTGCAGTTCAGTGACTCAATGAATTGTGAAATGCATGTATAAATTGCAGATGAATGTGTTAAACTGCAGGGGGAAAAATTCTGCAGAACTAACCACTGACAGTGATTAGTTCTGCAGATATTTTTTCCATAGTTTAATACAAGACTCTGCAAGTCATATATTTATTCCACCCTTCTAAGTCAGAATTTCCACGAAAGTTCCCAAAGTTTATTCCAGAATTTCATGAAAGTGAAATTCTGATTTTTGCCAAAATTCTACCGGTGGAAGTTTAATTTTGCACAGCTCTAGTGGGAGGGGGATGAGGAGTATGTGTATTCGTGGGTTGGATGAAATCATAACCAAAACAGATCCTCAGAGGACTGGACATCTTGTATTACTGATAATTATAAAAAACAAAACATGGGGCAGGTGGTAACTTATTTTTTATACAAACCCTTGGTGTGGGTCTGGGATACCCTAATAAACCACACACGCTTCGGTCTTATGGTTTGATGGGCATGCCACACCTCAAGTGCATAAACAAACCTTGTTACACACACCTTGCTGTGCATTATTTTATATTTATCATATATCTACTAAGCAAAAATGAAAGAAATATTGTAGGGTAAATTACAGGACGTCAGAGTGATGTGAAAATGCTGAAAGGAATGGATTTTAATGAGAGCAATTCCGTCCTTTATCTTTTAAATATCTGTCAAGGCTCCACTCATCAAACTCACCAAACACCAGTAACTCCTCCAGCTCACTTCAAGATATAACGTCAACATGCATTTTGGGGCCATACTCTTGACTCGTTTCTTACCGGGATTTGAAATAAGAAATCTCAGTGGATCCAGTTGTTTGGTTAGACCAGGGCCCTAATGTTGCCACATCTGACTGTGGAAGTGATCCAATACCATGCTAAATGGAACCTGGATCCAGTAAGATTTCTAGGTTTAATTGGACATTCTGATCCTGGTTGAGATCTGTATCAGGGGGTGCCGTGCCATGGTGGAGGCCTATAACAGGGTTTTGTTGAATGCAAGGATACCCAGGATCTAGTGCATTCTCACCTAGTCATCTGTGTCTAAAGTGTACATTGGTTTACAATGGAGTTTTGTCTGATGAAGATCTCAGGTCAAATTTAGAGCACAAATAGAGGAGGTCTTGAGTAGATGCTAACAAACATTACCTGGAAAAACTTCTTAGAAGATACCAAACAGTATCAGGGAGGCAAAGACATTTTTTCACCTCAATGATAGCAATTAAGAATGCCAGCTGATTGCACTTTTGTGTGTAATGGACAGTCTATTGTATCCTGATTGTCTCGCAGTACAGGAACAAGTTTCCATATTGAGATATGAGCAGTTGAGCAGTTACAGTTGTTCTTGAAATCCAAGATTGTAGTCATCAGAGACCAGATCTCTACCATTCAAACAAGATGGGACAACAGGGACAGAGGGAAGATTAAGGGTAGCTTGGCTAATGGATGGAAAGAGTTTGACCTGCTGGATGAAGAAGAGGAAGAGATCCTCAGTGTGGTCAGGAGTAGAGATGGGCAAAGTTGGAAACTTGCTCCATGAATTAATCCAGTGAATTTGCAAGTTCACAGATTAATTCATGGAATGCATAGTTCACCTGTGAAGTGCAGAATTTCACTTGCGAAGTGTGTAATTTCACCCGTGAATGGTGGAATTTCATCACATGGCAGAATTTTGCAATTGCAGGTGAAATTTAAGATTTATGTGTGAAATTCACCTCTCAGTGCAAAATTCCACAAAAAATGACAAAGTCACATAGGTGAATTTTAAACATAATAGCAAAAATTCATGGATTGCTCTGATGAGCCGAATTTGTCCACTTTGCTGGAACTTCACTAGCAAATTTTAAACTTTGCAGCACCTCTAGTCAGGATCTTATGATATATCCTTGTGAACTGAACCCACCCCCAGCCAATTACTCAACACAGGGTGGGAGGTTCTGGCTCAGTGTTGTTCGGAATTGATGATCTCTCTGGGGAAGAGTTGCTGCCAATGCCCATAAAAAAAATCAGTGCTAAGGCCCATTCTCAGAAAGCCGCTATTAAATCCAGACATTCCGGTCAATTACTGACCTTTCCCCAAACTTCCATTTTGGTTAAGGTTGTTGAAAAAGTGGTAGCTGCATTGTTAGTGGCACATCTGGAGAAAAATGATCTCTTAGAGTCATTTCAATCTGGTTTCTGCAGTAAGTATTGCACTGAGACAGCATTGGTCAAGTGAACTCTTTCTGGTGAAGGATCTCAGGGATCTATCATCTGCATTTGACACTGTAGGCCATTTGGGATTGCTGAATAGACTTGAAAGATTAAGGGGAATGTCTGGTACTGTCTTTTGCTGGTTCTGGTCCTTTCTGTGTGAAATGGATCAGTCTGTGGTGCTGGCTCTTATCTGTCATAGCCAGTTGCTGTTGACTATGAGTCCCTCAAGGGTCTGTCCTGTCTGTTGTCTTGTTTTGCAGTGCACATGATTCCACTGGGAAAAATTATTAGATGCCACAGCATGGAATTTCACTACTATGTAGATGATGCTCAGCTGTATGTGTCCTTTTCACATCTAAGTGAACTGTCTGAGCAGAGGATTAGAACATTGGAGGAAATCAAATTTGGATGGTCCTCAACTGGTTGGCACTAATAAAACATAGAAACATAGAGTTGACAGCAGATAAGGACCACAAGGCCCATCCAGTCTGCCCATTTCTTTTTCTAACTTATGATATTCCTTCAGCCTTTGCTCTGTCAATGGCCTATCTATTCGCACTTATCTGTATTGCTCCCTTATGCCTATCCCATGCCTGTTTGAAACCCTGCACTGTATTCATATCCACCACTTCCTGAGGTAGGCCATTCCATGCATCCACCACCCTTTCTGTGAAAAAGAACTTCCTCACATTACCCCTTAATCTGCCTCCCTCTAATCTCATGCTGTGTCCTCTTGTCCTGCTATTTTTCTTATATTGAAACATGTTAGACTCTTTTGTCTTGTTAATGCCCTTAAGGTGTTTGAATGTTTCAGTCATATCACATCTCTCCCTCCTTTGCTCCAGGATATACATATTGAGTTCTGTTAATCTGTCCTCATATGTTTTTTGATGCAGACCCTGCACCATTTTGGTTGCCCTTCTCTGGACTGTCTCAATTTAATTAATGTCCTTGTGAAGGTGTGGCCTCCAGTACTGCATGCAATACTCCAGATGGGGCCTAACCAGTGTCTTGTAAAGAGGGATTATTACCTCCCTCTTATGACTTGTGATACCTCTACTAATACACCCCAACATCCCCCTAGCCTTACCTACTGCTTTAGTGGACTGCTTGGGTGATTTCAGGTCATCTGTGATAATGATTCCCAAGTCTCTTTCTTCCCTTGTGACTGCCAGCAACTCCCCTCCCAACCTATAGGTGGCTTCAGGGTTTCTCTTCCCTATGTGCATGATCTTGCACTTCTTTGCGTTAAACCCCAGTTGCCACTCTTCCTACCATTTTGCCAGTTTATCCAGATCTCTTCTCATTCTGCCCACCCCATCTGGATCATCTTCTCTGTTGCAGATCTTAGTGTCATCTGCAAATGGACAAACCTTACCCTCCAGTCCATCCGTAATGTCACTGATGAAGATATTGAAGAGGACTGACCCCAGAACTGATCCCTGAGGTACCCTACTTGTGGCTTGCATCTCTTCTGACTGTATACCCTTTACAACCACTTTCTGTTTTCTGCCTGTCAACCAGTTTGCCACACAGTTGATCAACTTCTGACCTACCCCAAGCCTACCCAGCTTATTAATTAACCTTCTATGTGGAACAATATAAAAGCTTTGCTGAAGTCAAGGTAGGCGACGTCAGCTGCTCCCCCTTGGTCCACCACTCTGGTTACCCAGTCAAAGAAATCTATGAGATTAGTTTGACAGGATCTTCCTGTTGTAAACCCATGCTGTCTTGGATCCTGTGCTCCTATGGATTCCAGGTGTTGCACTATCCTATCCTTTCCTTAGGGAGTGCCTCCATAATCTTGCCCACTACAGAGAACAGACTGACTGGTCTGTAGTTCCTCGCAGCCTCCTGCTACCACTCTTGTGGAGCGGGATCACATGAGCCTTTCTCCAGTCTTCTGGGACCTCTCCTGAGCTCAGAGACTCACTAAACAGTTCTGCTAATGGCTCTGCTTGTTCCACCCTTAGCTCCTTTAGTACCCTGGGATGTATGCCATCAGGTCCCATTGCTTTGTCTCCCTGGGCTTATCGAGCGCTTGTAGGACCCCTTTCTTTTAATGAGGACTAGTCACTTTCTCCCCGTGTCCATGGTGCTGAGCTGTGGGACCTTCCTACCTTCTCCTCAGTAGTAGTACTGAGAAGAGTATCTATTTAAGATAGATGCTTTTACATGGTCCTCCTCCTCACACACCCTTATCCCCATTGATATGTAATACCCCCTCTGGACTTTCTCCTTTCTGTAATGTATCTACAGAAAGTGTTGTTTGCTTCTTTTACTGTTCATGCTAGTGTTTCCTTGGTTTGGGACTTTGCCTGCTCTGCCTTCCTGCTTCCCTTCTTCCCTTAGGGAAGTTTGGTATGCCTCCTATATTCATCCTGCTGTATTCCCTTATATTTCCTGAAGGCCAGCCTTTTGGCTCTGACCTTTTCTGCTACTATTTTTGAGAACCAGAGTAGTTTCCTTCTCCTTTTGCACTTCCTTTTCTCTCTAACACAATGGGATGTTGCTTCAAGTATTGTGTCCTTAATGCTTGCCCACTTTGCCTGTACCCCCTCACCTGTATTTCTTCTTGCCAGGGCTAGCTTAACTCTGTTGATCATCTTATCAAAGTCAGCTCCTCTAAAGTCCAAAATGAAATTGCTGGTTGTGGACCATGAGAAGCAAGTATCAGCTGTTTATGGGGATCTGAGTCTATCCACCCTAGGTGAGATTAGACTTAAGGTGGCAGGCTTCTGGTTCTGGCAATGAGCAAGATGCCATGTTAAATCTGGAGCTGTGATTTTACCCTTCACAAAAAGCTCCTAAACTGCTCCAACTACAAAACTTTCAACATTCACCTTCTGCCTGCAGCTCATTTATTCTGATGGGCAGGTGGAAAAAAACAGTGACCACAACTGTTGAGCCTGAAGCTACCGGAGCATTTTCTCCATGCCATCCCTCTTCTACGCCTGACACAGCCATGGCATTCAACCCTCAGCAAGTCTCCTTGCAGCCCACCAACTCAGCAGCTCTTGCCAATTTGAAGGACTTTCACTCTGAGGTCAGAGCAATTAAAACAGAGCTGCAAGCCAACATCGTGATGATCAAAGACAAGGTACAGGCATTGGAGGCTCAGGTCGGAGCAGCATATTCCTAAACCGACTGGCTGGAAAGGGTGATCCTGCATGCCTTGCAGGAGTGCCAGGCCATTCATGAAGAGTGCAATGATCTGGAGAAGAGATCAGGCCACAACAGTTTACTGATCTATGGCCTTCCTGAGGACAAAGAAGGCTGGGATATGGGGGCCTTCATGGAAGGCTTCCTCCATGACATTTTGCAGATAGACTCCAAATTCCCCCTTGATACAGATGGGCCCATTACACCCTCATAGCAAAACCTACCAGTGCTGAGGAAAGGCCACAGTTAGTGATTATGAACGTATTAAGCTATATCACTAAACAAGACATCTTGTTAAGAACCTGGAAAATGCACCAGGTATGTTATAAAAACACAAGGCTACACTCGACAATTACTACTCACACAACATTACTGCTAAACGCCAGGCTTACTGTCCTATTTTAAATACACTGTGGGCTCAGCAGCTTTAATCTCTGACCCCATATGCACCTGCCTGACTTGTTATCATGTTTCCAGAGGGGTCGAAGGGATTTTCCACACCAGAAAAGGCTGCCAAAGTGTTAGCTTCACAAGGAATAGATGTCTCTTTCTCCTCAAAAAGACAACCAAACTAGAAGGATTAATAAGCTCTCTGCAGCACCGTCTGTACAAAGGCCACAAATAGATCTGACAAATGTTGACAGGGTCTTGCTATGCTAGTGGAAATCCACCAGCTGTGCGTGGGTGATAAGACATGACAGGGTGTCGTTAGACACTTTAACACATGGCTAGGAGGTGTAGTGATGCGGGCAGGCAGGCAGGCCGAGTGCTGCCCAGCCTCCTAGTTGTGTGTTAAAGTGTGTGATGCACATTTGAGTGGCTTATTGCGGTCTTAGTGAAATGGACTGTTAAATCATAGAGGGATGTGAAAAGTAAAAATAACTATATTAAGTAATAAACTACAAATATTTTGTCTTTAAATTAAATAAAAATTTCTTCCACCTTTAGTCTACAGTTTTTGTTTTTTTGAGTTGAGGACTTATGTCCATGAAAGCTGCTGTAGTTGTAACTTATGTGGTTGTTATGGTAGTCTCCCCTACTCCAGCCAGCAGCACTCCCATTTTCATTTCGTTGTTCAAAGTCCTGTACTTAGAAACTGGAGTAAAGAAGTTTCCTTGTTTTATTTACTAATTTTTTGGGAGGGGAGATTTCCATTTTTTATGGCACCAGGAAGCGCCAGGGAGGACATGCTGCTCACAAGGGGAAAACGGAAGAACTAAAGTGAGGAAGGGCGGAGCAGTATATGCGGTAAGAAAGGATGTGAGTTATAACAGAAGTAAGGCCATTTTTATAAATTTGATAAAGTCACGAGGCTCTGAGAGGAAAAAAAAACATCTACCAATCTGTCTCTTACCCTGCCCACTGCTAGTAATTCCTGATGAACTGCTGACTAGTCAGGATGCTCACTAGTCCTTTTCTCACATTGTCAGTTTTTGTATTTGTCTTAACTCAACACTGAGAAAGCACTTCTCAGTTAGAGAGAAACAAAAAAATTGACAGTCTAAGGGAAGGAAGTAGTGAGCGGTTAGCTAGTCGGCAGTTCATCAGGATGGAGACTAAGCAGGCGGGCTGGGAGACAGATTGTAGCAGCCATTTGTTTCTTTTTTATGTGCTGCATCAAGAAACTGTGAGATATGTGTTTGAGAACTGGGTGAGGTGTAAGTCAGATGAGTTTTTGGGGAAGCATTTTGGTATTTTGCATGCAGGCATACTATGAAGAAAAAATACGGGCTGAAATTTCACTCGAGTTGGCAAAACACAAGATGGCAGAGTTTTACTTTGCCAACATTCTAAATTGCAGATTTGCTAGAATCAGTGCACACTGGCATTACTGGACCTTTTTCCTGTGCATAAGACACATTGTAACACAATAATTAGCCAATGGGAAAGCTTGAATTTGGGTGCCCATTTCATAAAATAATTTCAAAGATCTGACCCCTCTTGAACATACTACTATATTTGATTATTGATTTCCTTAGCAGATGGTCCCTAACAGGGAGACCTACATGTATTGCCCTGGATTCATTCCAGTTTCTCTTTCCAACTACTAAGGTGACTCGCATCTTTCTCCCACCATTTTGGAAACACATAATCAAACTGCTCCCACTCGGCACCTGCCATAACTATGATTTTACCCTCTGGCTCTGCTCAGGTATGTACCAGGGGTTCTGTGACCTCGAAGTTTTTATGACCAGGATTGGTGTGGCAATCAAGAGGCCGAATGACCTGTGCATCTCTAGACTTTTAAATGGGGAGGGAGGCTCCATCTTGCATAAACTTAGATCACAGGAGATGGAACTTGATCTAACCAAGTGCAACAAAACTAACACACAGGAAAGATTTTCTTTTAGTGGTTTTCAGCCTCTGCATGTTTGTACCTCCTTTGGTTACTTGTGGTGTTTTGCTGTCCCCTTGTGTCTACAAGCCAGGTGATTGACTCATAGACCACCATTATTAAGCTCTCCTTCACTGGTGTCTAAGATGGAGGGCATTTATACATGGGGCCATTGTCCTCAGGAGGGTTTACTTTACAGGGAGCATTATATTCTATTTTCAAGGGGAGAAAACCCCATGGACCCCAAGGTTGCAAACCACAACAGGAGATTTGGGTGCTGTTTACCCTGTTGATCTGAGCTCTCCATAGCTTTGCCTTGATAATATAGTTTTGGAGCAATGCACCCAAGTCACTCCCTTGAATCCTTGCACCCTATACCAGGGTTTTAGTGGGCCTCTCACTTGTGGCAACCATGTTTCACTTGCTCAGTCCGCAATGAGAGGGGTGTTTGTTCTTTCCACATGGCCCACCAATGTCCCCCCTTCAACAAAAACAAAAAAAACCTGTATGCCAGTTCTCCAGAAAATCCAACAACAGGCCAGAGAGTCATTCATTTGCGCCAAGCCATCACACTGCATGACTGCCCCAACCCCTTAGAGGATATTGTAGCCTATTTTAATTGGCAACCTACTGAAAGCACATATTTATTTTCTATGGGACACAGTGAAATTATGTGTCCTTTGTGAAAGGCTTAGACTGGCAGATCTCCTTTCCTCAGCTAAAGAGGCTTTATCTCATACCCTGTGTCTTATTTGTGTGTGTGTGTGGATGGAGGGCCCAGCTATCTGGGCTACATACTGGAGACCTAGGGCTGAAGTGGCTATGTTTCTCTCTCCCCCTCATAATTCCCTGTTGGTATCATGGCGTAGAGCTCCCCTTGCCCTTTCTATGGGTTATTCTCCCTCCCTCCCTCTGGCATATCCATTTGGCACTAGCCAATATGCCTACACCCTTACTGCCCCTTCTTTTCAGTTTAATCCTACCAAAGCTGCCCTCTATGATATTTTATTTATCTACTCTACATTTTGTGGAGGAGTCAGAGACCAGAGAGCTTTCACTCTTTTATCTCTTGCGCCCACAGGACTACTTTTGTTGGAGCTAAGGGAAGGCTTTGATGTGCCCCCCACACACACACACACAGAAGTAGTTAGCTGTTAGGGGTGCCCACAACTATTTGCTGTGATTCACCCCTCACTGGGATATTTCGTCCATCCCAACTTAGGAGAAACTAGTTTCTCCCTGCCTTGGAAGTACTGTGTTAAGGCTTCCCCATTTTCTCTCAGAGACAACAGGAGTTCTGTTTTTAGATGTTTTCTCAAGTTGCATAATGATTCACCCTGTTGGTACTGACAGTTTACTTGGTGTTATGGTTACCATTACATGTATGCTTACTGCCATGTTTTTCCAGTTATCATCTGTACTCTCTTCCTTACTTTTAATTATTTCTCTTGCTTTCCTTCCTCTATCTTATTCTTGAGAGTGGGGCTCACCTCCTTGTACATTCTACCTCCCACAAGTCTCTCATGGAAATTGTCGGCAGATAAGGACAGCTTAGGCCCATCCAGTCTGCCCATAAGCCCAACCTTGTTTGCAGCCTCTGATCCTACTTGATCAATGGCTTTCCACTTCTTCCCAGTTCTAGGTTCCCTTATGCCTGTCCCAGGCATGCTTAAATCCCTCCACTGTCTTGTCTCCCACCACCTCCTGTGGCAGGCTATTCCATGTGTCTACCATCCTTTCAGTGTGAAAAATTTCCTTACATTTCCCTTATTCTGCCACCTTCCAATTTTATATCATCCCCCCCCACCATTTTTGTATTTCTCCTGTATTGGAAGATGTCACCCTTGCACATTGTTTATGGCTTTAAGGTACTTGGAGGTTTCTATCATGCCTCCCCACTCTCTCCTCTCCACCAATGAGTACATATTGAGGTCCTTTAATCTCTCCTCATATGTTTCCCAGTGCAAGTCCTGTGCCATCTTTGTCCCCCTTCTCTAGACTGCCTCCACCCTGTCAATGTCCTTACAAAGATGCAGCCTCCAGAATTGTACACAGTACTCTAGGTGAGGCCTCACTAGTGTTTTATACAATGGAATCACGCCTCCCTCCTTCTGCTAGTGATGCCTTGGCCTATGACCCCAGCATACCACTGGCCCTCCTGCAGCCTTTGTGCTCTGTTTAGACACCTTTAGTTTGTCTGAAATGATAACCCCAGATCCCTTTCTTCCTTGGTGACCATCAGCAACTCACCCCATCCGGTAGCTCTCTCCAGGGTTCATTCATCCAAGGTGTATTATTTTGCACTTCTTTGAATTGAACCTCAGCTGACATACCTTGGACCACTCTTCAAGCTTCCCCAGGTCCCTCCTCATTTTTTTCACCTTATCTGGAGTATCAATACTGTTGCAGATCTTAGTGTCCTCTGCAAAACAAGCAGAGCTTTCCCTCCAGCCCTTCTGCTATGTCACTGATGAAGACATTAAACAGGTCTGGCCCAAGGACTGATCTCTGAGGCACCCCACTGGTCACCCCCCTCTCCCCGGATTGGATCCCATTTACCACCACCCTCTGCCACCCATCTGTTAACCAATTTCTAACCTTGTTTACCACCTTGTGGCCCATGCCCAGACTACCCATCTTGATAACCAGTCTTTTTATGTGGATGGTGGCAAAGGCTTTGCTGAAATCAGTAGGTGACATCCACCACTTCCCCTGATTTACCTCCTGTAACCTGACAAAGAAATCTTATCAGATTCATTTAACATGACCTTCCTGCTGTAAATCCATGTTGCTTTGGATCTTGGGCACCACTAGATTCCAAGTGTCCCACTATTCTTTCTTTAAGCAGTGCCTCCATGATCTTACCCCTACTGAGGTGTGAAACTGACTGGCCTGTAGTTCCTGCCTCCTCCCTGCTCCCACATTTGTGAAGAGGACTACATGTGCCCTCCTTCAGTCCTCTTGAACCACTTCTGTGTTGAGTGACTTGGTTAACATGTCTGCCAGAGGAGCTTCTAGTTCCCTCCGCAGCTTCATTAATATCTTCGGGTGTATGCCATCTGTCCCCATTGCTTTGTCCACCTTCAGTTTTGTGAGCTCTTCCAGGACTCTCTCCACAGTAAATGGACTGGTGTTCATCTCTGCCCCGCTTCGTATCTGTTGTCCAACTGTGGTCCCTGACCCCCTCTTTCAGGTGAATACTGAATAAAATATTTATTTAGTATTTATACCTTCTCCAGGTCTTTCTCCTTACACTCCCCTTCATCCCCCTGAGCCTTACAATCCCCCCCAGCTTTTCTTCTTTTGCTGATGTACCTATAAAATGTCTAGTCCTCTTTCTTCATCATCTGCACTAGTCTTTCCTCAGTCCATGCCTTTGCACTCCTAACATCCTTTCCCACTTCCCTTACACACTTCAGGCCTCCTTTAGGAACACTTCATTATGGCTAATTTCTCCCAAATTATATCCTGGAATATCAATGGAGTGCCTAGTTCTGTCAAATGGACTGCATTGTTACAACAGTTAAGAGTGATGAGCCTGATATTGTGTTCTTACAAGAAACATATCTGTCACAAGAAGAACATGACAAATATCAGACCTGGGGACACCCAACTGTGATAGCTGCTTCCCACAGATCAGGCCACTAACTGGACGTGACAGTGCTGATCCCTCATAATATGCCTTTTATCCTTCAGGACCAATATTCTGACCAAGAGGACTGCTATGTCATAGCCAGTAGGAAACTATGCATGGCCCAAGTCACTTTGGTGACTGTATACTTTTCCCCTGGATCTGACAAAGTGGTTGTCCAGTGCTTTTTTAATAAACTACTGCCTATGCTCCAAGACAGCTGATTTTGGGAGGGGACCTTAAAATAATCTTATCACCCACTTTGAACACTACGGGCTCTACCCACCATAGAGTGATGTGTATGCAAAAATATCTCCACACCACTTTAGCACACTCAAGTTTAACTGATCTCTGGCATCACTCTTTTCCCCACTACCTCAGTATATACTGTAGCTTTAGTGCCCCTAGATCAGCTTCTTCTGCTTGTTTGGACTATTTATTCCTTATGGATGAACATTTAGATATGATACAGGTCATCAGCCACAGCCCAATCCTTCTTTCTGACCATGCCCCGGTCCATGCTAAAATAAATTTTGGTAAGCCCACTTTTCAGGCTCTGTGGTGACACAATTTAGCTTTACTTAAAGACCACAGATTCATACAGCTTACTCGGGAGAAACTACCACAAATTTTAAATACTAATTCTGACCCAATATTTCTCTGCCTATTTTGTGGGATACCATGAAGATGGTGTTACATGGGGAGTTTATTGCATGTTCCTCCTTCAAAAGGTGCGAGAGAAAAAAACACCACTGAGCTTCAACATCAACTTACAACTCTACAGTTTTTTTAATTATAAGGAGATGGGTCTGTCACCTCACAACTTCAGGTGAAACAAGACCTGTAGAAATTACGTGATACTAAAGTAGAACAATCACTACTTTGTCTTAAGCATTATCATTACGGGGGGAAGGGGAACCCAAAATTTAGCAAGGAAACTCCATGCCCAAAAATCCCAAGCTTCCATCTCAGAGATGTTTGACACAGACACAGGTACCCTTCTAACTCACCCTTCTGCTATTCAGAACATTTTAGCCAAATGCTAGAAGAGACCATACTCTGCAGACTCAGCGGTGTCCTCACAGCAAATACATCATTACTTACACTCTCTTCCCCTTCCAAAATTGAAAGATGCCACTACACAGTGGCTAGGGCACCCATTTTGGCCAAGGAGATCCAGCGGACAATTCAAGACTCTAACCCCTGAAAATCCCCAGGACTAGATGGTTACATTGCTGACTTCTTAAAAAAAAATTTGATCTGATCTTTTTCCTATGCTCCTCCGTGTTTTTCATATGGTCCAACAAGAAGACCCTCCCAACTTCGATTATGCAGCCATCTCTTTTACTAAACCTAACAAAATATGAGACACTCACCTCTTATTGGCCTATTTCCATTCTGAATTATAATTGTAAGCTCTACATGACCATTCTAGCCCGTAGACTTGAGAATTTATTACCTGCATTGATATACCTAGTCCAGGTGGGCTTAGTGCGCAATTGCCAGGCCCACAATACTGTACAATGGGCCTTCTTGTTATTAGACTATGCCATAGCCTGTACAGTTCATCTGACTCTACTAAGCCTTGATGTTGAAAGGCATTCAACAGGGTGGCCTGGCAATTCCACCCTATAAAATATTTATTCCTCATCCTAGGCCTATGTAAGACCTAATGGTTCCCTGTCAGACCCTTTTCCTTCAGAGTAAGGGACTAGATAAGGCTGTCCCTTATCCCCTCTTCTTTTCACTTTATACCTAGGGCCTTTAGCTATCAATATACAACATGCCTCCAGGATCCCTCTAGGAGGCAGAGATTATAAATTTTCCCTATTCCAAGGCCACTGTTTTTCGGTTTTTACTGAAAACCTGGTAAAATTCCGGAATTAGGGCTGCCTGAAAACCGGTAAAAACCAAGATTTCATGGAATCTGGCATTTTATATCAGATCAGTAAATCTACAAAACTTGTATTTTTCTTATAATTCCTCCCTGTACTAGTTTCAGTTTGCTTTATTTAAGGCTCTGTATATTAAGCTTTTTTAATTCTGATTGTTTATGCACATACTAAAGAATGATAGCAGATCCGGTAAAATCCGGAAATTAGAGTAACAATCACGGTGCAATTCCGGAATCTGAAGTCTTGAAAATGGAATTTCATTGTTTTTATTCACATAAATCAGTGGCCTTACTGATGACCTACTTCTTATGGTCATTTAACCTAAAAGATTCAGTCCTTAAAGTCTGAGATATTTTTCATACCTTTAGAAAGTTGTCGGGACACAAACTTAATGCCTCTAAAATGGAGGTCATTTTATACAATTACTCCCCATCCCCATAGCTTAAAACTGCTTTTCCATTCAAATGACACAAAACAGCTTTTCGATATCAGAGGATTAAGATTACTCGAAACCTAGATTATCTTGAGCTGCTAAATTTTGAACCCCTAATGCAACAAATTACTGAAAACCTCAGTCAATGGTCACAGCTTTATTTAGGCTTTTTTCAATGTATTGAAGCTATATGTCAGAATATTCTTGATCGCGTTTATATTGTCTACAAACTGCATCCCTAATACCTGATTAGTTGTAGTACAGAGCTTGGGATAAGTTTATCTCTTACTTTATATGGGAGCGGGAAAGCTCCTCAGATTCGATTTTTCAATTTTACAACTTCCACGGCACAAAGGAGGTGTCAATCCTAATTATCTTACAAAGTATGCCGTTGCAGCCTGTTATGGTAGTACAGCTTTAAGAAATGTTAGACTGTACAGCTTAAGGAATACATGTACTGTAACCTCCTGTGAGTCTTCCTTCCAGTGTGTGTTGAGAACAGTGTTCCCCTTATGTCTGTGCTGAATGGAAGTAAACAGAGAAAGCCTAAATTTCTGTGGTGCATGTTTTTTTTTTTCTACCAAGACCCTGATGTGTTTACGGTACTTATTTTCGGCCACCAAATACAACATAGCCCACTTGTGCACTATGCGCATCTGGGTTGCTCCTTCCCTCCAACACTATTAGAAACAGATTGAATTCATATTAAATGATTTGCATGACTATGACCCTTATTCATTTGGCAACCCTCCAACTTTGTCTTCCCTTGTCTAAATTCTATCAATACATGGTGATCAGCTTACACCAATAGCTACAGATTTCCAGAATGTTCCTTCCCTCACCTCATCACTTCTACCTTCAAGCTCTTGCTCATGACATGGATTACCTGCCAAATCAAATGGACAGGACATTAGAAACTGGGCTTGGCTGGGCCTCCATTTTTTCTTTCATTTATTAGACTCCCAGTGAACTCTCCCTACACTTCACTGCACCGCTATCAACATTCCACCTTCACTCAACAGATCATTACCATTATCTACAGCTGAGATCCTACATAGGAGACCAGTCTTTAGCTTCTTGCAGCCTTCCAGCTAAGCTTCCCTATTTACACAGCTTCTAATGTCTTACTTTCAGGGTAACACTCTATCTCATATAATTGGGCAGGCTTACAAAGTGTTATACAGGAGGCTCCACAGTTTCCACACTATCCATCGTGATAAAGATGGAATTCAGAGTTACACACTGTACATACAATAGCTGGATGAAATGCATTTTCTATCAGTGCATACCAGCTCACTTCCTCAGCTTATTGAGAGAGTTCTCATGGAAACGTCATTCCCATTTTTTTAAATCATTGGACATTGTTGCCAAATATGCAGGTGAGGTAGTGGCCACATGCTTGAGAGGCTGCGGTCAACCCTCTGCAAACACAACCCATATTTTTTGGGCTTGCCTATCCCCACAATCTTTTTCGCAGGCTGTCATCCAAGAAATGGAGGTTACTTTTGATTGTCTGAAGGCTGTTACTCCCTCCTTACTTTTACTAGTAATCCCACCAGAAGGATCTGTTTTAGATCGCATGAGTATCCGTTTATTACACATTTCTACCATTGCAGCCAAAAAAGCCATCACCTGCCTTTGGTGCATTCCTACAATACCAACATTGGAAGGAAGGCGATCCATAATTATCTATATCTATGCTATGGAATGCATGACCTACAGCTATTTGGATAAGCTACCCCATTTTGAGATTAACTGGAGGAAATGGCTACTATTCCAACAGGACCTTTACCCTGATTTTGTACCATGGGAGGGGCCTCTCACAGTCTCACTTATACTGTAATATCTGTTTCTTACTATCCACTTCCTACTGTATCTCTTCCATCTCTTTTTTCTCCCTTATTTTTTTCTATATACTTCTCTTTGCTCTCTTTAGCAAAATGTTTAGACAGTTATGAAGTTTGTATTGTCAATATTGCGATTTGTGAATGCCCTCCTAATCAGTTAGTTAAAGATAGCTCTTAGATTCTCATGTTTTTGTTTTAAAGAACATATGTACTTTTGTTACTTTACCGTATTCTAAATATAGACCTGTTCAGCTGTAAATTTTAGTTGTGGCTTAAGAGTAGGCCTTTTTATTACTGTCTCACTCTGAACTTTCTTGACTCAGACTGGAACTCAAGAATTTTACTAAGAGACTTGAGGGCTTTCCTTTATTTGATTACATTTTCTTTTCCATCAGTGTGATTATATCAATGTATTTTGACTTTGGTTATCAATAGTCTGCTGCATTTTTATGCATTGTATATATTATCTGTCTCATAAAACCAATAAATATAAAGTTGAAAAAAAATAGACTTAAGCCAGCCCAGTGGCCTGGACAGCTGAGGCAGCGATGCCTTACATCCTGCCACGCTGGTGACCCATGTTCCCAGGTGAGTGGGTCACCAGGGTCAGCCAGGGTTGGAGAGGATTGAGCATCTGAGTGGACAACTCTCCTCTCCCCATGAGAGAGTAGGAAACAGAGACCAGCGATTACCTGACACCTAGCAGAGGTGGTGTTGGCATGCCAGGTCCTATACAGTGGGGCGAAGGCAGAGCAGCTGGGACTGGTGTGCTGCATGTGGATGCACATGGTTCTGCCTTTGTCGGCTTGCACGCTCCCCATGCAGAAAAGCAGAAACAGCAGTCCGGGTCACGCGACATGAAGGCTGCCAGCAGCAGACAGTGCCCACCAAGAAGGTACCTCCTGACACTGGATCTGGTCCTGGTGGGTTGAGTTGGGGCTCCCACCACTCTGCCACTGAGGTTAACCCTTGGGAGTTAAAGGTAGGTGCCTGAAGGTCAGGGATGGCCTGGGTGGATGGCAGGAGGAAGAGCCAACCCGGACCAGGGAGAGAAAACAAAAATAGACTTCAGGTGGCAAATAAGGGACTCAGCATGGGGTGGTTCTGAACAGTCAGTTGACATTTGTATCAAATGTGTCCTTGTTGAGAACTGCTTTTACCATTTAAAATGTTGCCTGGCTGTGCGATAGCTTGATACTGCAGACCTTGACACTGAGTACATACCATTATATTTTCTCAGACCTTGCCACTTAGTACATACCAATATATTTTCTCACCCGATTACTGTTGTGTGGCTTAACTGAAGTCAAGTGGGCCATCTGCAGCTGGTTCAGAATGTGGAAGCAAGGCTTCTGATCTCTGTTTGGAGGTCAGACCACATTACCTTATTGCTACAAGTTCTGGGCTGGCTGTTAGTTAGGTGGTACATTGACTTTCAGGTTCTTTTAGTAACATGCAAACCCTGAACAGACTGGGCCGGAAATATCTCAGCTAGCTTTTGGCCCCCTATGTGCTCACCAGGGGACTGAGAGCCAGAGGAAGGGGTTTTCTCTAGGTGCTACTAGCTATGTTAAAGGCCACAGGAGAGAAGGCTCTTTATGGCAGAGGCCCTGGTCCTCTGGATTGCTTTTCCAGAAGATATTCACTGTCAGAAATGTTTGTATTTTTAAAAACAAATTGAAAAGACACCTCTTTGTCCTAGAATTTGGGTAGTCTGTGATCATTTTTAAATGGAATTGCTGATTTTAATGTACAGTATGCTGTTAGTATGATGAATGATCGTTTCCATTTTTTAACTGACATTGAATTGTTTTTTTGTTTCCTCTGTTATTTATTATCAGTTGTTCTTTATTGTGTACATGCACTCTGAGCATTGGAGGGACACCTTAAGATAAATAAAAATCTACCCACCTACTCACTAACCTACCAAACTGGCTGTGAAAGGAGCGTCTGCAGGTCATACAAAACCTTAAAGAGCCCCTGACACCACTGGAAAAAGTTTTAAAAAATTAAAAATGTAGACACATTCCAGTTTGTATTTTATATATTTTCTGCAATTATTTAATCCATTTTCTTTATTTCTGAGGACAGCTGCATGAAAACAAGATTGCTGTCTCCTAGACATTATCTAATCTGGCTGCTTGTCTACACTTGAGATCATAATCCCCTGTTTATGACATCATAACTATCTCCACAGCAACAGATTGTGATGTCATAACAGAACGGTGATGCCAGGTGTAGAAATGCCCCTAGAGCAGATAGGGTGTAATCCTGTTTGAATGCAAATACCCTTTGTTATAAGAATTAAGGGTGAGAATAATAGGAAAAATATAAACAATCAGCTGAATTGTATCTAAATATTACATTTATTTATAGTTGCTGCAGCAATGTGAGGGGTTCTTTAAGACTAGAGGCTGAATGAGGGCGTGTATGCACTCAAAGTGTACTTGCATCATAGATGCATGTGAAGTGACATCATTAATGTGATGTCCTCTGTGTCATCATCTACAGACACCATGGGTACCTGGCCCACCCCCTGATGGAGTGGAACAGATAAAACATTGGGGAGGGGAAGCCAGGTAAAGCAGTCTTAGTGCAACCACTTCTGTACAGAACAGGGAAGGTAAAACAGTCTGTTATGAGAAAATAAATAAAACAGAGACTGCTCCTTTATGTAGAAGTGAATACCACCACTGGCAGTATATCTGTAACAGGAATTCTGTAATATAGAGTATATTAATATCTGGCACACTCTTATAATAAACTAATTTAATAGAGCCTGAATGGAGGGGCTCATATTCCAAAAACAGAACTGAGACAGAGGCTCAACATCTCTTAAAAGAAACAACATGATAAAGAAGACACTAGTATAGGACAATTTTAAATAAAATAATTTATCAGATCCTGAAAAGAAAGGCTTATATACTGAAAGTAAATGTGAAGCAAAAGCAAAGCAACTCTCATATATATAGTGATAAGCCTCAGCTGTTCCCTCAGTAAAGAACAGGAAAGGTCAAGATGCTGTGGTAAACTAATCAAAGACACCGCCACTCACACAGATAGGAATATTTCTCATCAAAGATGTGATACGTCCAGAAGTGTTCTACCAAAGAAAAATATAAAATGACAAATTGAGCATGTTATAAAATAAGCATATACAGTGACTAATGCAGTTACATAATAGACAACCAGTCTACTGTATTTCCTTGTTGGCAGCAAGGCAGTAATTGGTGGCCTCAAAATTATCAACCCAATAGGCCTCCCTAAACAGTAATATTTTTTCCTATTGTTTTCTCGTACTGGAGCTGGAACCTGCTTATTGTCTTAGTAGGCCCCATGCCCCTTCACTGGAACAGAGGAGACATACACAGTTTTTTGGAGAAAATGGCTACAGCCATGTGTTTATTGGATATACAGCCTTACACAAGTAGCGTGATGTGTGCAACTCAGGAGTGTCAACAAGAACGCTAATGCCATCAACTGGTCCATCACCTACTTCCAGAAGGCCCATTAGGGCAGACCCACATTTCCATAGGGCATGACCTCCAGAGGGACAACAGCTCCAGGTATGAAGGATGGCTCCTGAGCCATGTTATGTGTGCCTTTATGTGACATGGCATTTTACATGCAGGGCAAGCCCAAAGAGGTTGTCCCCTGACCAGTTCACAGGGAGCCCAATCATTGAGGACTCATCTCCTACAAGCTTCAGGAGGAACCCATCTTTGACAAAAGCAAGTTCCCCAACTTATCCACCACATTTACATGACTATGAAATGCCTACTGTAATACCCACCAACTTCCCTGCCAGAAGTGGTAAAAAAACTCAGAAAATCACATAGAAAAACTGGAAAAATCCCGCCTCAATTCCTAAGATGATCCCCCTGTTGAAAGAGCATGGCTCCCTACCTAAACTTACCAGTCCTTTTTCCTTGCTTTTATGAGGGTGGGTGGGTAGCAATTTCGATCAGAGGGAAAGAACAAAAAGGGTCTGGGCTACAGTGTGCTGGTCCATATATAACCCCTTACTTCTCCCTCTCAGCAGAGACTGACCCTGCCCCCTGGACAGCCCTAATCTTCTAGCCCTAACCCCTTCCAGTTATGCCAGTACCCCTGCCACTCAGCTAAACAGACCTGCTCTGGTGATAAGGAAGTATAATGTTTATGTATGTATTGATGTTTCAGCCAAAGGGTTAAATGGACTGGGAATCATTGTTTCTGGGCATTATCCAATCATATGCTGTGATTGTTATGATGTCATGATGATGTATTTTGAATTGGGGTATTTAATTGCTGTGTTTTACATTATTTTTTAGCTTTTGAGAAAGGATGCAGACACATCTGCAATTTGTTAGGCTTTTATGCTTCTAAATGAAATGTAATAAAGTATCTTGTAATTTATGTATGACCTGTGCCCTTGACTTTATTTGAGGTTGGCGAGTGCTTGACTTTTTTTGTTTTTATCTGCTTATGATTATGCAACATCAATTCAGGTGCACTGCTTGTGGCCTTGTTTTGATCACTGGTTTAGCAACAGTTTTCCATTGTTATTACTTCACAGTGGCTGAGAAAACCAAGAGCAAGTGTCTCATGTTGGAGGAGCTATGGTGATTTCAGTCTCAGCGGGTTGCACATAAGACAGTGGAAGGAGCAGGAAATATTGCTGCAGCCACTGGACTAGTCAAGAAGGACCAGATGGCCAGACAGGTAAATTTACTTCATAGGTGTTGAAACATCAACAAAAAGAAAGAGACTGAAATTGTGATTTTGTAGGCTTGATATTCAGAACATTTGAACCCGAGTTCTGGATGTGAAAATGTTGTTTTATTTTCTTGTGGGTGCCATTTGGGCATCTGGGTACATCATATATTCAGAAGTGCTTATACTAAGTCTTCCTGAGCGCATACAAACAACACAAGTGGTGGTGCTATTGGAGTACTGGGTATACACCCATGGACTGAGTGCAATCCAGGTTATTTGTGAAATGGCCAGCAATAAAGAAAATCATATAGAGATGCAGACCCTTCTATTTTCATTTTGGGTGATTGTTCTGCATCTGTGGGCTTCCTCCTGAGCTCTGCTACTTGCACTGCTGAAAAGATGTAGAGAGATCACGAGGTAGGCCACATTCAAATCAGCATTGCTTCAGCTGGGAGGGCTGCTTGTGTGGGTAGAGGAAGAGTTGCATTAGGCACACCTTTACTTTATGTACCTACTACTAGACAACTGGGAGAATGAAAAAACAAAACAAAACAAAACAAAACAAGGAAGCCAGGGAATTATGACAGGAAAAAACACGCCCAGCTACAATGAGAAAATGTTATGGGTCTTCTTTACAAAATAACCATTAGTATCTTCCAATGTGTCATGCATAAACACATTTCTTTTTTGCGTAATTACAGTACTTAATTTTCTTACACATTCTATAGTAAGACGCACATAAACTGAATTCAGGAATCCTGTTTAGATGCCAAATTATTTTTTCACTTATCCACATTCCTTCCAGGCATCAGGTATAAGAATCTGTGTTACACATATGATTGTCTGATCAATTTTAAGAAGTTGAAATTGGCAATATCCCTCTATCCCAAGGCTGCTAAAATATTGTTTGGCCTTGCAAAGCTACACATCCAACAGTGTCCCCTTGGGAAACCATTTTGTGTTATAGTCTTTGTAAATGGGACCATTTTGAAAGTTGTCTGATGTGACCTTTAAAGAACTTAAATGGCACAGGTTTGAGTTTCTGTGATTGAATTTTGAATGCTTTGTGGGCTATCAGATTTTGTATTCACTTATTATAGCTGTTGAGAAAGTAGCCTTGCTAGATATGAGACTTAAAAGGCTTTATTTCTCATACTTCAAAACTGTACCTTAGAATCAATGTGCTGCAGTGTTTCTTAGCACAGACCAGCCGTGTTGAATAACCTGATCAGTTCTTTAAGTGGCACAAGGAAAAAGAAGATATACCATAATAGGCATATGAGATGCGCAGTCATGATCTGATGCTCAGTTTACCCCCATTAAATTCCAGCCACAGAGAGTGTTTCCAGAACACATCTTAAATCACATAGGTATGTATACCATACACAAACTGACTTCAGAATAGTACTGAGCAAAGTGCTACTGTAGTTGAAGATGTTGTTATGCTGCTGAGTAAACAGTGCATATACAGTACGTTCGTTTTTAAATTTAAACACGTATTAATAATGAAAACAATGCATCAATAAAATACAAGTACAGATATCAGATCTCCAAAATAGCAGTTGTCAAAGGCACTGTGAATTCAGTACTGAGTCATAGAGAACTAAACCTCTGTATTCCCCTGAGCTGGTAGGACAATGCTAGCACTAATTAGCTTTTGCTGCAGTAGTGAGATGACATACAGTACTTTATCTGATAAGTACTATGCTGTAGGTCTTTAAAGGGCAATGAAATCCGACTAACAGGTCAGGGCCAAAAAATCTTTCAGGGAACTTTGTGTCAAAACGTGTCAGGAGGCCATATGAGGCCACATGAGCATTTCTCTTGTTATGAGGAACACAATGGGGATGGAATTTGTAGCCAAACATATTTGTGTCAGTGATCTAACTCTGCTTTACTTTAACATGAGTTTGGTGAGTGTTAGAGAGCCAAATGTATTCAGTCATATGTTAAAAATTCAGTGCAGCTTCTTTTTCCCCATGTGAAGATGTCATGTAGTCTGTATTCACTAAATGCAGTTATTTTAATAAGCACCGTTATTTTAATATATATTCATAAGTCAACAAAACTATAGTATGTACAGAAAATTGTATCTTCTAGCATAGCTGTTGTTCCTAATCACTGTAACAGATATGTTTGTTAGCTGTAAAACAAGACAAGCACAGAAGTTTTGCATGATACAGGATGGGAAGTCTATCAATGTTCCAAAGCTCATTTCGTGAGGTAACATTGTGATAAACAAATTAAGTGAATTTTGTATCCTAAAATCTCTTGTACAGGTTATGTTTCTTTAATTTGTCCTTTAACATTTGAGTCTATTGGGGGTGTATAACAGCATTTGACTGGCAAACATTTACAAAGAATTTGTTTAAGTTAAAAGCATACAATCTGTGTTGTAAAATCCTGTTTGGCAGAACACTCGACTGTTTATGGTAAAAAGATGCTTGCATTGTTAACAGCTGACAGGGAAGAATCCTGTCTCAACCACTGCAAGCAGATCTTGTCAGGCATTTGAAAATTTCTCACGGAATAATACATAATATACTATAAAGTGCAAGGAAAAACAGTGTTTCTTGCAGAACGTAATGGAATTATAGCAACTGTCACTCCCTGCTGAACAATAGAGATGCAGCGAAAGAAATTGCCATGAAGTTGGCAATTTCATTGGGCACAATGTTACGCAAAATTGCTGCAAAATTTCACAATTTCACCCGCCACCGCCAGCAGCCACCGCAAGTCAGCAAATTGGACCCCACACACGTTACCCTGCCCCCCATTTGTTTTATTTAAAAAAAAAAATCACCTTCATTTCCCTGGTGTCTAGTGGTCTCCCCACCCCCAGCTGATCTCTGGCCATAATTACATTAAATAAGCACTCCCCAAGTTACCGTGACCCCTCCATTTGTTTAATAAAAAAAAAAAAAATTCACCCTCATCTCCCTGGTGTCAAGTGGACCCCCTCACTCCATCATTAGATAGCAGCACCCACTCAACTCCCCCCCAGTACCCCAATTGGGCCACCGGCACAGCCCTCCACTCACTTCCACGGCCAGTGGCCTGACTGAGCGCCACTGAGCGCTTGAATGAATGAACACATACCTCGCTCATTCGATTTCAAGGCGCTAGTGATAATCAACAGACGCCAGCGTGGAGGTGAGTGAAGGTTATGCCAGTGGCCTGATCGGAGTGCTGGGGGAAACTGGGTGGTTGCTTCTATCTAATGATGGGGTTTGTGTGGAGGTCAATAGACACCAAGGAGATGAGGGTGAATTTGTTTTTTTTAAATTAAACAAATGGAGGCAATGTAACTTTTGGGGGTGCTTATTTAATGTAATTACAACTGGTGATTGGCCAGGTGGGGGACCACCAGACACCAGGGAGATGGGGTGAATTATTTTTTTGATTAAACAAATGGAGGGGCAGGGTAACTAGGGGGCTTATTTATATAATTATGACTGGTGATCGGCCGGAGGGACCACTGGACACCAAGGTGAACTTTGGCCAGTGGTCACTGTGCAAGTGCCATAAGATTTCACAGCGGAGGTGAAATTACTCCCTGCGTAAAGAAATTTTGCTGTGGGTGGTGAAATTTCACCCGTAGGTAAAATTTCACCCATGAGCGTAAATTTCGCTGGCTTGGGGTGAAATTTTGTGCCCAACCACGGATGACATTTAACATTTCACCAGCAAAATATTTCACGGAATCGCTAGATCGCAAAATATTTTGCTGGGTGAATTTTCATTCGCACAACCCTACTGAACAAGCAAGTTGACTGATGGGGGGTGGGGAAGGTACAGCTGGGTAAAAGTTGTATATTCTTCTTTTGTGGAACTTTTGTGACATTTTGTATATTTTGTGAAATTTTGTGATCTTCTGCCATTGGTGAGATCGGAAACTTCTTAATGTGTTTAGTGGATTTTCACCCTGTTCCATGGAATCTTTTGGCTGAACTGCAGAATAATACAGAAGAACAGCGGAATGACAGTTCTGAGGATTTTTATTCCACAGTTTAATGGATCATGCCACAGTACACGTAATTATTCCCCAGTTCAGTGATCAGTTCTGTGGCATTTCTTTCAGCAGTATAATTCATTAAAGAGCTTGTGTACTATCTGGTTTAAGCAGCACAGTAAATCCTGGAGTCATTAGAGCATCACTATCTTCGGGACTGTAATTCTCTGTGCTACTGCTAACATGTTGTTTGGTTATGTGAAATTTGTTGAGCTGGCTGGCTCCTGCCATGGATCAGGCTGGACTGTCGTGTGTGCCTGGCTGCTGAGGCAGAAGTGATGACGTGGGATGACAGCTGCATTATGTCATTATCTTAGCCTTTACACTGACAGGACTTTGGCATACATGGGTGAGCTACTACCTTATTACTATTAGTAACCTTTTTCCCATTTTAATATGCTGTTGTATATTGTGACAGGACACTCACACCATAAATGAGCACATTCACAACTTTTTTTTACAGTGACAGCGCTGAACACTGGAAAAAACCTGAAAAAACTTCAGGCTGACAAAAGTCATGACAGACAGAATAATTCAAGTGTGTATGTGACAGTTAGTTAAATACTAAGTTCTGTGTTGTAAAATCACTTTTTTATGTTAGAATGTGGATTTCACTATTTTTCCATTTACATGTACAGTGGTGCAGTGCAGCTTGAGTGACGTACTGGGTGGAACGGTGTCAATTATTTTATCTGTAGCCAGCTGTGAAGGGATGTATGCTTTCAACTGACAGTGCCTTATCCTGCTGTTAGATGTTGTTGAAAAGCACAGTGAATTCAACATGTTATGTAGTGAACATAATAATTGTATGGACTGAAACATTCAAACTTTGTAATTTTGTTTATTTAAAAACTGCAGTCTGTTGGTTTGATAGCTTTATATTTATTTGCACAGAATGTGGTCACACTAGACTAAATTTCTTACAGAATGGTGCTTCATCAATGGAATTTTTGGAGCCTGAGATTGGCAGTGTATTAAATAATATTTTATTTCTCTGATATTGTTAACCTGTAGTTTAATTTCACAAAATCCTAAAGAGAAGTGTGTTGGTGAAATGATAAGGCATACTATGCTTATATAGCCAGGAACTATCCTGTGTGCAGACACTTCACAACTACAGCAGTTTATTGACCTCCACCCTCAAGTGTTTATACATAACAATGATCTTCAGAAACAGATGTACCATTGCCTTTCGTCTGCAGAGCAAATAAATAATAAGGAAAATCACAACTCCATCTCCAAAAACAAGGCCAAGAGTGATCAACTGCTGTACTGCACTAAAATAAAATACACTTACATAGCTTACAGCAGTTTTTGAGGGTGAGCCCGTGAATGAGCCGGGAGATGGCGCTGTGCCTTTCTCTGTCCCCCGCCTTGACTTCAAACACCCTGATCCATCTCTTAGAAAACATAAGCCCTCCAACCAAAAATAGAAAGGCACAGAATGAGCCTGGAGATACAGATGGAGATCACAGCATAACGATGTAGAGCAGAGAGAGCTGACATGCTGTTGTCACTGACTGCTCTCTCAACTTCTACCTGGCTCAGGACTTTTACATGGTTGCACACGGCTCAGCTCCAGCTTTGCACTACCATTGTATACAAATACAGGACTGTACTGCACAAAAATAAAATACTGTAATGGTCAATAAAATAATGAACAGTAGAAATAGAAATGGTCTGTGTGTAAAACTGAATGGATTGTTGGTAGTCTAATCAAAAACTATTCAGCCATAAAAACATAGTGCAAAAAAGAACTTCTGATACATCCGTATGTGACACCCGATTGCAACAATTAGAGGTGACAGTTTCTTGCACTACTATACAAATAATATATAAATGATTTGTAAATACATGTTTCCATGTTACATAACGATACATGATCCCTTACTGTTCTTTTTCTCTTATTGCTGTGTGTGTGTGTGTGTGTGTGTGTGTGTGAATTGCAGATTCACATTGCACTTATATAACCATCGCAGACTTGTTAAACCATGAATACATCACACATCATTCACTCATTGCAAATATTTAGAATTAGTCACAGATTCAGCTGACTCTGTTTAGTACTTCACACATATTTCCTGCATTTGGCAGTCTCAGTGTCTTTCAAACACCGCTCTACATGTAAATGGAAAAATGCTGAAATCCACATTCTAACATAAAAACTGATTTTACAACACAGAACTTAGTATTTAAGTAATTACCACATAAACACTTGAATTAGTCTGTCAGTCATGACTTTTGTCAGTCTGAAGTCTTTCAAGCTTTTTCCAGTGTTCAGCGATGTCAGTGTAAAAAAAAAAGGAAAAAGTTGTAAATGTGCTCATTTATGGTGTGAGTGTCCTGTCACAATATACCACAGCATATTAAAATGGGAAAAGGTTACTGATAGCAATAAGGTAGTAGCTTGCCCATGTATGCCAAAGTCCTTGTGAAGGCTATGATATGACATAATGCAGCTGTCCTCCCACATCATCATTTTCGCCTCAGCAGCCAGGAGCACGCAACAACAGTCCAGACTGATCCGTGGCAGGAGCCAGCCATTGCAACAAATTTAACATAACCAAACAACATGTTAGTAGTAGCACAGAGAATTACAGTCGCCAAGATAGTGATGCTCTAATGACTCCAGGATTTACTGTGTCACTAAAACCAGATGGTACACTGTGGCAGGAAACAGATGGCTGTTCCCACAATAATGTCTTAATAAAAAAAATCATTCCAAACATCGTTAAAACTTTTATTTAATACCAAAACCAATATAACATAGCTATTGTGACTATGTATATTTTGGCAGATATTTAGAACTAGCAGTTTGGTGCACAATTTAATCCACAATTCATACATTGATTCTGCAGTTCAGTGACTCAATGAATTGTGAAATGCATGTATAAATTGCAGATGAATGTTAGTACGCAGGGGAAAATTCTGCAGAACTAACCACTGACAGTGATTAGTTCTGCAGATATTTTTTCCATAGTTTAATACAAGACTCTGCAAGTCATATATTTATTCCACCCTTCTAAGTCAGAATTTCCACGAAAGTTCCCAAAGTTTATTCCAGAATTTCATGAAAGTGAAATTCTGATTTTTGCCAAAATTCTACCGGTGGAAGTTTAATTTTGCACAGCTCTAGTGGGAGGGGGATGAGGAGTATGTGTATTCGTGGGTTGGATGAAATCATAACCAAAACAGATCCTCAGAGGACTGGACATCTTGTATTACTGATAATTATAAAAAACAAAACATGGGGCAGGTGGTAACTTATTTTTTATACAAACCCTTGGTGTGGGTCTGGGATACCCTAATAAACCACACACGCTGGTCTTATGGTTTGATGGGCATGCCACACCTCAAGTGCATAAACAAACCTTGTTACACACACCTTGCTGTGCATTATTTTATATTTATCATATATCTACTAAGCAAAAATGAAAGAAATATTGTAGGGTAAATTACAGGACGTCAGAGTGATGTGAAAATGCTGAAAGGAATGGATTTTAATGAGAGCAATTCCGTCCTTTATCTTTTAAATATCTGTCAAGGCTCCCACTCATCAAACTCACCAAACACCAGGTAACTCCTCCAGCTCACTTCAAGATATAACGTCAACCATGCATTTTGGGGCCATACTCTTGACTCGTTTTCTTACCGGGATTTGAAATAAGAAATCTCAGTGGATCCAGTTGTTTGGTTAGACCAGGGCCCTAATGTTGCCACATCTGACTGTGGAAGTGATCCAATACCATGCTAAATGGAACCTGGATCCAGTAAGATTTCTAGGTTTAATTGGACATTCTGATCCTGGTTGAGATCTGTATCAGGGGGTGCCGTGCCATGGTGGAGGCCTATAACAGGGTTTTGTTGAATGCAAAGGATACCCAGGATCTAGTGCATTCTCACCTAGTCATCTGTGTCTAAAGTGTACATTGGTTTACAATGGGTTTTGTCTGATGAAGATCTCAGGTCAAATTTAGAGCACAAATAGAGGAGGTCTTGAGTAGATGCTAACAAACATTACCTGGAAAAACTTCTTAGAAGATACCAAACAGTATCAGGAGGCAAAGACATTTTTTCACCTCAATGATAGCAATTAAGAATGCCAGCTGATTGCACTTTTGTGTGTAATGGACAGTCTATTGTATCCTGATTGTCTGCAGTACAGGGAACAAGTTTCCATATTGAGATATGAGCAGTTGAGCAGTTACGTTGTTCTTGAAATCCAAGATTGTAGTCATCAGAGACCAGATCTCTACCATTCAAACAAGATGGGACAACAGGGACAGAGGGAAGATTAAGGGTAGCTTGGCTAATGGATGGAAAGAGTTTGACCTGCTGGATGAAGAAGAAGAGAGAAGAGATCCTCAGTGTGGTCAGGAGTAGAGATGGGCAAGAGTTGGAAACTTGCTCCATGAATTAATCCAATGAATTGAGAAGTTCACAGATTAATTCATGGAATGCATAGTTCCACCTGTGAAGTGCAGAATTTCACTTGCGAAGTGTGTAATTTCACCCGTGAATGGTGGAATTTCATCACATGGCAGAATTTTGCAATTGCAGGTGAAATTTAAGATTTATGTGTGAAATTCACCTCTCAGTGCAAAATTCCACAAAAAATGACAAAGTCATAATTTTAAACATAATAGCAAAAATTCATGGATTGCTCTGATGAGCCGAATTTGTCCACTTTGCTGGAACTTCACTAGCAAATTTTAAACTTTGCAGCACCTCTAGTCAGGATCTTATGATATATCACTTGTGAACTGAACCCACCCCCAATCCAATTACTCAACACAGGGTGGGAGGTTCTGGCTCCAGTGTTGTTCGGAATTGTTGATGTCTCTCTAGGGGAAGAGTTGCTGCCAATGCCCATAAAAAAAATCAGTGCTAAGGCCCATTCTCAGAAAGCCGCTATTAAATCCAGACATTCCGGTCAATTACTGACCTTTCCCCAAACTTCCATTTTGGTTAAGGTTGTTGAAAAAGTGGTAGCTGCATTGTTAGTGGCACATCTGGAGAAAAATGATCTCTTAGAGTCATTTCAATCTGGTTTCTGCAGTAAGTATTGCACTGAGACAGCATTGGTCAAGTGAACTCTTTCTGGTGAAGGATCTCAGGGATCTATCATCTGCATTTGACACTTGAGGCCATTTGGGATTGCTGAATAGACTTGAAAGATTAAGGGAATGTCTGGTACTGTCTTTTGCTGGTTCTGGTCCTTTCTGTGTGAAATGGATCAGTCTGTGGTGCTTGGCTCTTATCTGTCATAGCCAGTTGCTGTTGACTATGAGGTCCCTCAAGGGTCTGTCCTGTCTGTTGTCTTGTTTTGCAGTGCACATGATTCCACTGGGAAAAATTATTAGATGCCACAGCATGGAATTTCACTACTATGTAGATGATGCTCAGCTGTATGTGTCCTTTTCACATCTAAGTGAACTGTCTGAGCAGAGGATTAGAACATTGGAGGAAATCAAATTTGGATGGTCCTCAACTGGTTGGCACTTAATAAAACATAGAAACATAGAAGTTGACAGCAGATAAGGACCACAAGGCCCATCCAGTCTGCCCATTTCTTTTTCTAACTTATGAATGTTCCATCGGCCTTTGCTCTGTCAATGGCCTATCTATTCGCACTTATCTGTATTGCTCCCTTATGCCTATCCCATGCCTGTTTGAAACCCTGCACTGTATTCATATCCACCACTTCCTGAGGTAGGCCATTCCATGCATCCACCACCCTTTCTATGAAAAAGAACTTTCTCACATTACCCCTTAATCTGCCTCCCTCTAATCTCATGCTGTGTCCTCTTGTCCTGCTATTTTTCTTATATTGAAACATGTTAGACTCTTTTGTCTTGTTAATGCCCTTAAGGTGTTTGAATGTTTCAGTCATATCACATCTCTCCCTCCTTTGCTCCAGGATATACATATTGAGTTCTGTTAATCTGTCCTCATATGTTTTTTGATGCAGACCCTGCACCATTTTGGTTGCCCTTCTCTGGACTGTCTCAATTTAATTAATGTCCTTGTGAAGGTGTGCCTCAGTACTGCATGCAATACTCCAGATGGGGCCTAACCAGTGTCTTGTAAAGAGGGATTATTACCTCCCTCTTATGACTGATACCTCTACTAATACACCCCCAACATCCCCTAGCCTTACCTACTGCTTTAGTGGACTGCTTGGGTGATTTCAGGTCATCTGTGATAATGATTCCCAAGTCTCTTTCTTCCCTTGTGACTGCCAGCAACTCCTCCTCCAACCTATAGGTGGCTTCAGGTTTCTCTTCCCTATGTGCATGATCTTGCACTTCTTTGCGTTAAACCCCAGTTGCCACTCTTCCTACCATTTTGCCAGTTTATCCAGATCTCTTCTCATTCTGCCACCCCATCTGGATCATCTTCTCTGTTGCAGATCTTAGTGTCATCTGCAAATGGACAAACCTTACCTCCAGTCCATCCGTAATGTCACTGATGAAGATATTGAAGAGGACTGACCCCAGAACTGATCCCTGAGGTACCTACTTGTGGCTTGCATCTCTTCTGACTGTATACCCTTTACAACCACTTTCTGTTTTCTGCCTGTCAACCAGTTTGCCACACAGTTGATCAACTTGACCTACCCCAAGCCTACCCAGCTTATTAATTAACCTTCTATGTGGAACAATATAAAAGCTTTGCTGAAGTCAAGGTAGGCGACGTCAGCTGCTCCCCCTTGGTCCACCACTCTGGTTACCCAGTCAAAGAAATCTATGAGATTAGTTTGACAGGATCTTCCTGTTGTAAACCCATGCTGTCTTGGATCCTGTGCTCCTATGGATTCCAGGTGTTGCACTATCCTATCCTTTCCTTAAGGAGTGCCTCCATAATCTTGCCCACTACTGAGAACAGACTGACTGGTCTGTAGTTCCCTGCAGCCTCCTGCTACCACTCTTGTGAGCGGGATCACATAAGCCTTTCTCCAGTCTTCTGGGACCTCTCCTGAGCTCAGAGACTCACTAAACAGTTCTGCTAATGGCTCTGCTTGTTCCACCCTTAGCTCCTTTAGTACCCTGGGATGTATGCCATCAGGTCCCATTGCTTTGTCTCCCTGGGCTTATCGAGGCTTGTAGGACCCCTTTCTTTGTGAAGGGACTAGTGACACCTCTCTCCCATGTCCATGGTGCTGAGCTGGGACCTTCACCTTCTCCTCATAGTACTGAGAAGAGTATCTATTTAAGATAGATGCTTTTACATGGTCCTCCTCCTCACACACACCCTTATCCCCATTGATATTAGCAATACCCCCTCTGGACTTTCTCCTTTCTGTAATGTATCTACAGAAAGTGTTGTTGCCTTCTTTTACTGTTCATGCTAGTGTTTCCTTGGTTTGGGACTTTGCCTGCCTTACTGCCTTCCCTGCTTCCCTTAGGGAAGTTTGGTATGCCTCCCTATATTCATCCTGCTGTATTCCCTTATATTTCCTGAAGGCCAGCCTTTTGGCTCTGACCTTTTCTGCTACTATTTTTGAGAACCAGAGTAGTTTCCTTCTCCTTTTGCACTTCCTTTTCTTCTCTAACACAATGGGATGTTGCTTCAAGTATTGTGTCCTTAATGCTTGCCCACTTTGCCTGTACCCCCTCACCTGTATTTCTTCTTGCCAGGGCTAGCTTAACTCTGTTGATCATCTTATCAAAGTCAGCTCCTCTAAAGTCCAAAATGAAATTGCTGGTTGTGGACCATGAGAAGCAAGTATCAGCTGTTTATGGGGATCTGAGTCTATCCACCCTAGGTGAGATTAGACTTAAGGTGGCAGGCTTCTGGTTCTGGCAATGAGCAAGATGCCATGTTAAATCTGGAGCTGTGATTTTACCCTTCACAAAAAAGCTCCTAAACTGCTCCAACTACAAAAACTTTCAACATTCACCTTCTGCCTGCAGCTCATTTATTCTGATGGGCAGGTGGAAAAAAACAGTGACCACAACTGTTGAGCCTGAAGCTACCGGAGCATTTTCTCCATGCCATCCTTCTTCTACGCTCTGACACAGCCATGGCATTCAACCCTCAGCAAGTCTCCTTGCAGCCCACCAACTCAGCAGCTCTTGCCAATTTGAAGGACTTTCACTCTGAGGTCAGAGCAATTAAAACAGAGCTGCAAGCCAACATCGTGATGATCAAGACAAGGTACAGGCATTGGAGGCTCAGGTCGAGAGAGCATATTCCTAAACACGCTGGCTGGAAAGGTGATCCTGCATGCCTTGCAGGAGTGCCAGGCCATTCATGAAGAGTGCAATGATCTGGAGAAGAGATCAGGCCACAACAGTTTACTGATCTATGGCCCTGAGGACAAAGAAGGCTGGGATATGGGGCCTTCATGGAAGGCTTCCTCCATGACATTTTGCAGATAGACTCCAAATTCCCCCTTGATACAGATGGGCCCATTACACCCTCATAGCAAAACCTACCAGTGCTGAGGAAAGGCCACAGTTAGTGATTATGAACGTATTAAGCTATATCACTAAACAAGACATCTTGTTAAGAACCTGGAAAATGCACCAGGTATGTTATAAAAACACAAGGCTACACTCGACAATTACTACTCACACAACATTACTGCTAAACGCCAGGCTTACTGTCCTATTTTAAATACACTGTGGGCTCAGCAGCTTTAATCTCTGACCCCATATGCAGCCTGCCTGACTTGTTATCATGTTTCCAGAGGGGTCGAAGGGATTTTCCACACCAGAAAAGGCTGCCAAAGTGTTAGCTTCACAAGGAATAGATGTCTCTTTCTCCCCCTCAAAAAGACAACCAAACTAGAAGGATTAATAAGCTCTCTGCAGCACCGTCTGTACAAAGGCCACAAATAGATCTGACAAATGTTGACAGGGTCTTGCTATGCTAGTGGAAATCCACCAGCTCGTACGTAGGTGATAAGACATGACAGGGTGTGCGTTAGACACTTTAACACATGGCTAGGAGGTGTAGTGATGCACGAGGCAGCAGGCCGAGTGCGTCCAGCCTCCTAGCTGTGTGTTAAAGTGTGTGATGCACACATTTGAGTGGCTTATTGCGCTTATGAAATGGACTGTTAAATCATAGAGGGATGTGAAAAGTAAAAATAACTATATTAAGTAATAAACTACAAATATTTTGTCTTTAAATTAAATAAAAAATTTCTTCCACCTTTAGTCTACAGTTTTTTGTTTTTTTTTGAGTTGAGGACTTATGTCCTATGAAAGCTGCTGTAGTTGTAACTTATGTGGTTGTTATGGTAGTCTCCCTCTACTCCAGCCAGCAGCACTCCCATTTTCATTTCGTTGTTCAAAGTCCTGTACTTAGAAACTGGAGTAAAGAAGTTTCCTTGTTTTATTTACTAATTTTTTGGGAGGGGAGATTTCCATTTTTTATGGCACCAGGAAGCGCCAGGGAGGACATGCTGCTCACAAGGGGAAAACTGAAGAACTAAAGTGAGGAAGGGCGGAGCAGTATATGCGGTAAGAAAGGATGTGAGTTATAACAGAAGTAAGGCCATTTTTATAAATTTGATAAAGTGCGAGGCTCTGAGAGGAGAAAAAAAAAACATCTACCACAATCTGTCTCTTACCCTGCCCACTCGCTGTGCATCCTGATGAACTGCTGACTAGTCAGATGCTCACTAGTCCTTTTCCTTACATTGTCAGTTTTTGTATTTGTCTCTAACTCAACACTGAGAAAGCACTTCTCAGTTAGAGAGAAACAAAAAAATTGACAGTCTAAGGGAAGGAAGTAGTGAGCGGTTAGCTAGTCGGCAGTTCATCAGGATGGAGACTAAGCAGGCGGGCTGGGAGACAGATTGTAGCAGCCATTTGTTTCTTTTTTATGTGCTGCATCAAGAAACTGTGAGATATGTGTTTGAGAACTGGGTGAGGTGTAAGTCAGATGAGTTTTTTGGGGGAAGCATTTTGGTATTTTGCATGCAGGCATACTATGAAGAAAAAAATACGGGCTGAAATTTCACTCGCAGTTGGCAAAACACAAGATGGCAGAGTTTTACTTTGCCAACATTCTAAATTGCAGATTTGCTAGAATCAGTGCACACTGGCATTACTGGACCTTTTTCCTGTGCATAAGACACATTGTAACACAATAATTAGCCAATGGGAAAGCTTGAATTTGGGTGCCCATTTCATAAAATAATTTCAAAGATCTGACCCCTCTTGAACATACTACTATATTTGATTATTGATTTCCTTAGCAGATGGTCCCTAACAGGGAGACCTACATGTATTGCCCCTGGATTCATTCCAGTTTCTCTTTCCAACTACTAAGGTGACTCGCATCTTTCTCCCACCATTTTGGAAACACATAATCAAACTGCTCCCACTCGGCACCTGCCATAACTATGATTTTACCCTCTGGCTCTGCTCAGGTATGTACCAGGGGTTCTGTGACCTCGAAGTTTTTATGACCAGGATTGGTGTGGCAAATCAAGAGGCCGAATGACCTGTGCATCTCTAGACTTTTAAATGGGGAGGGAGGCTCCATCTTGCATAAACTTAGATCACAGGAGATGGAACTTGATCTAACCAAGTGCAACAAAACTAACACACAGGAAAGATTTTCTTTAGTGGTTTTCAGCCTCTGCATGTTTGTACCTCCTTTGGTTACTTGTGGTGTTTTGCTGTCCCCTTGTGTCTACAAGCCAGGTGATTGACTCATAGACCACCATTATTAGCTCTCCTTCACTGGTGTCTAAGATGGAGGGCATTTATACATGGGGCCATTGTCCTCGGAGGGTTTACTTTACAGGAGCATTATATTCTATTTTCAAGGGAGAAAACCCCATGGACCCAAGGTTGCAAACCACAACAGGAGATTTGGGTGCTGTTTACCCTGTTGATCTGAGCTCTCCATAGCTTTGCCTTGATAATATAGTTTTGGAGCAATGCACCCAAGTCACTCCCTTGAATCCTTGCACCCTATACCAGGGTTTTAGTGGGCCTCTCACTTGTGGCAACCATGTTTCACTTGCTCAGTCCTATTAAGAGAGGGGTGTTTGTTCTTTCCACATGGCCCACCAATGTCCCCCCTTCAACAAAAACAAAAAAAACCTGTATGCCAGTTCTCCAGAAAAATCCAACAACAGGCCAGAGAGCCATTCATTTGCGCTCAAGCCATCACACTGCATGACTGCCCCAACCCCTTAGAGGATATTGTAGCCTATTTTAATTGGCACCTACTGAAAGCACATATTTATTTTCTATGGGACACAGTGAAATTATGTGTCCTTCTGTGAAAGGCTTAGACTGGCAGATCTCCTTTCCTCAGCTAAAGAGGCTTTATCTCATACCCTGTGTCTTATTTGTGTGTGTGTGTGGAGGGGGGGCCCAGCTATCTGGGCTACATACTGGAGACCTAGGGCTGAAGTGGCTATGTTTCTCTCTCCCCCTCATAATTCCCTGTTGGTATCATGGCGTAGAGCTCCCCTTGCCCTTTCTATGGGTTATTCTCCCTCCCTCCCTCTGGCATATCCATTTGGCACTAGCCAATATGCCTACACCCTTACTGCCCCTTCTTTTCAGTTTAATCCTACCAAAGCTGCCCTCTATGATATTTTATCTATCTACTCTACATTTTGTGGAGGAGTCAGAGACCAGAGAGCTTTCACTCTTTTATCTCTTGCGCCCACAGGACTACTTTTGTTGGAGCTAAGGGAAGGCTTTGTTGTGCCCCCACACACACACACAGAAGCAGCTAGCTGTTAGGGGTGCCCACAACTATTTGCTGTGATTCACCCCTCACTGGGATATTTCGTCCATCCCAACTTAGGAGAAACTAGTTTCTCCCTGCCTTGGAAGTACTGTGTTAAGGCTTCCCCATTTTCTCTCAGAGACAACAGGAGTTCTGTTTTTAGATGTTTTCTCAAGTTGCATAATGATTCACCCTGTTGGTACTGACAGTTTACTTGGTGTTATGGTTACCATTACATGTATGCTTACTGCCATGTTTTTCCAGTTATCATCTGTACTCTCTTCCTTACTTTTAATTATTTCTCTTGCTTTCCTTCCTCTATCTTATTCTTGAGAGTGGGGGCTCACCTCCTTGTACATTCTACCTCCCCACAAGTCTCTCATGGAAATTGTCGGCAGATAAGGACCGCTAGGCCCATCCAGTCTGCCCATAAGCCCAACCCTTGTTTGCAGCCTCTGATCCTACTTGATCAATGGCTTTCTCCACTTCTTCCCAGTTCTAGGGTTCCCTTATGCCTGTCCCAGGCATGCTTAAATCCCTCCACTGTCTTGTCTCCCACCACCTCCTGTGGCAGGCTATTCCATGTGTCTACCATCCTTTCAGTGTAGAAAAATTTCCTTACATTTCCCTTATTCTGCCACCTTCCAATTTTATATCATCCCCCCCCACCATTTTTGTATTTCTCCTGTATTGGAAGATGTCACCCTTGCACATTGTTTATGGCTTTAAGGTATTGAAGGTTTCTATCATGCCTCCCCACTCTCTCCTCTCCACCAACGAGTACATATTGAGGTCCTTTAATCTCTCCTCATATGTTTCCCAGTGCAAGTCCTGTGCCATCTTTGTCCCCCTTCTCTAGACTGCCTCCACCCTGTCAATGTCCTTACAAAGATGCAGCCTCCAGAATTGTACACAGTACTCTAGGTGAGGCCTCACTAGTGTTTTATACAATGGAATCACCGCCTCCCTCCTTCTGCTAGTGATGCCTTGGCCTATGCACCCCAGCATACCACTGGCCCTCCCTGCAGCCTTTGTACTCTGTTTAGACACCTTTAGTTTGTCTGAAATGATAACCCCCAGATCCCTTTCTTCCTTGGTGACCATCAGCAACTCACCCCATCCGGTAGCTCTCTCCAGGGTTCATTCATCCAAGGTGTATTATTTTGCACTTCTTTGAATTGAACCTCAGCTGACATACCTTGGACCACTCTTCAAGCTTCTCCAGGTCCCTCCTCATTTTTTTCACCTTATCTGGAGTATCAATACTGTTGCAGATCTTAGTGTCCTCTGCAAAACAAGCAGAGCTTTCCCTCCAGCCCTTCTGCTATGTCACTGATGAAGACATTAAACAGGTCTGGCCCAAGGACTGATCTCTGAGGCACCCCACTGGTCACCCCCCTCTCCCCGGATTGGATCCCATTTACCACCACCCTCTGCCACCTATCTGTTAACCAATTTCTAACCTTGTTTACCACCTTGTGGCCCATGCCCAGACTACCCATCTTGATAACCAGTCTTTTATGTGGGATGGTGGCAAAGGCTTTGCTGAAATCGAAGTAGGTGACATCCACCACTTCCCCCTGATTTACCTCCTTCGTAACCTAGACAAAGAAATCTTATCAGATTCATTTAACATGACCTTCCTGCTGTAAATCCATGTTGCTTTGGATCTTGGGCACCACTAGATTCCAAGTGTCCCACTATTCTTTCTTTAAGCAGTGCCTCCATGATCTTACCCCCTACTGAGGTGAAACTGACTGGCCTGTAGTTCCCTGCCTCCTCCCTGCTCCCACATTTGTGAAGAGGGACTACATGTGCCCTCCTTCAGTCCTCTTGAACCACTTCTGTGTTGAGTGACTTGGTTAACATGTCTGCCAGAGGAGCTTCTAGTTCCCTCCATAAGCTTCATTAATATCTTCGGTGTATGCCATCTGTCCCCATTGCTTTGTCCACCTTCAGTTTGTGAGCTCTTCCAGGACTCTCCACAGTAAATGGACTGCGGTTCATCTCGCCCCGCTGTATCTGTTGTCCAACTGTGGTCCCTGACCCCCTCTTTCAGGTGAATACTGAATAAAATATTTATTTAGTATTTATACCTTCTCAGGTCTTTCTCCTTACACTCCTTCATCCCCCACAGGCCTTACAATCCCCCAGCTTTTCTTCTTTTGCTGATGTACCTATAAAATGTCTAGTCCTCTTTCTTCATCATCTGCACTAGTCTTTCCTCAGTCCATGCCTTTGCACTCCTAGCATCCTTCCACTTCCATACACTTCAGGCCTCTCCTTTAGGAACACTTCATTATGGCTAATTTCTCCCAAATTATATCCTGGAATATCAATGGAGTGCCTAGTTCTGTCAAATGGACTGCATTAGTTACAACAGTTAAGAGTGATGAGCCTGATATTGTGTTCTTACAAAACATATCTGTCACAAGAAGAACACTGACAAATATCAGACCTAGGAGGACACCCAACTGTGATAGCTGCTTCCCACAGATCAGGCCACTAACTGGACGTGACAGTGCTGATCCCTCATAATATGCCTTTATCCTTCAGGACCAATATTCTGACCAAGAGGACTTCTATGTCATAGCCAGTAGGAAACTATGCATGGCCCAAGTCACTTTGGTGACTGTATACTTTTCCCCTGGATCTGACAAAGTGGTTGTCCAGTGCTTTTTTAATAAACTACTGCCTATGCTCCAAGACAGCTGATTTTGGGAGGGGACCTTAAAATAATCTTATCACCCACTTTGAACACTACGGGCTCTACCCACCATAGAGTGATGTGTATGCAAAAATATCTCCACACCACTTTAGCACATCTCAAGTTTAACTGATCTCTGGCATCACTCTTTCCCATCACCTCAGTATATATACTGTAGCTTTAGTGCCCCTAGATCAACTTCTTTATAGCATTTGGACTATTTTATTCCTTATGGATGAACATTTAGATATGATACAGGTCATCAGCCACAGCCCAATCCTTCTTTCTGACCATGCGGTCATGCTAAAATAAATTTTGGTAAGCCACTTTTTCAGGCTCTGTGGTGACACAATTTAGCTTTACTTAAAGACCACAGATTCATACAGCTTACTCGGGAGAAACTACCACAAATTTTAAATACTAATTCTGACCCAATATTTCTCTGCCTATTTTGTGGGATACCATGAAGATGGTGTTACATGGGGAGTTTATTGCATGTTCCTCCTTCAAAAGGTACGAGAGAAAAAAACACCACTGAGCTTCAACATCAACTTACAACTCTACAGTTTTTTTAATTATAAGGAGATGGGTCTGTCACCTCACAACTTCAGGTGAAACAAGACCTGTAGAAATTACGTGATACTAAAGTAGAACAATCACTACTTTGTCTTAAGCATTATCATTACGGGGGGAAGGGGAACCCAAAATTTAGTAAGGAAACTCCATGCCCAAAATCCCAAAGCTTCCATCTCAGGAGATGTTTGACACAGACACAGGTACCCTTCTAACTCACTCCTTCTGCTATTCAGAACATTTTAGCCAAATGCTAGAAGAGACCATACTCTGCAGACTCAGCGTGTCCTCACAGCAAATACACATTACTACACCTTCTTCCCTCCAAAATTGAAAGATGCCACTACACAGTGGCTAGGGCACCCATTTTGGCCAAGGAGATCCAGCGGACAATTCAAGACTCTAACCCCTGAAAATCCCCAGGACTAGATGGTTACATTGCTGACTTCTTAAAAAAAAATTTGATCTGATCTTTTACCTATGCTCCTCCGTGTTTTTCATATGGTCCAACAAGAAGACCCCTCCCCCAACTTCGCATTATGCAGCCATCTCTGCTTTACCTAAACCCAACAAAAATATGAGACACTCACCCTCTTACTGGCCTATTTCCATTCTGAATTATAATTGTAAGCTCTACATGACCATTCTAGCCCGTAGACTTGAGAATTTATTACCTGCATTGATATACCTAGTCCAGGTGGGCTTTGTGCGCAATTGCCAGGCCCACAATACTGTACAATGGGCCTTCTTGTTATTAGACTATGCCATAGCCTGTACAGTTCATCTGACTCTACTAAGCCTTGATGTTGAAAGGCATTCAACAGGGTGGCCTGGCAATCCACCTATAAAATATTTATTCCTCATCCTAGGCCTGTAAGACCTAATGGTTCCCTGTCAGACCCTTTTCCTTCAGAGTAAGGGACTAGAATGGGGCTGTCCTTATCCCCTCTTCTTTTCACTTTTATACCTAGGCCTTTATTATCAATATACAACATGCCTCTTCGAGGATCCTCTAGGAGGCAGAGATTATAAATTTTCCTATTCCAAGTCCACTGTTTTTCGAGTTTTACTCGAAAACCTGCAGAAATTCGCGAATTAGGCTGCCTGAAAACCGGTAAAACAGAAGATTTCTATGAATCTGGCATTTTATATCAGATCAGTAAATCTACAAAACTTGTATTTTTCTTATAATTCCTCCCTGTACTAGTTTCAGTTTGCTTTATTTAAGGCTCTGTATATTAAGCTTTCTTTAATTCTGATTGTTTATGCACATACTAAAAGAATGATAGCAGAATTCCGGTAAAATCCGGAAATTAGAGTAACAATCACCGGTGCAATTCCGGAATCTGAAGTCTTGAAAATGGAATTTCATTGTTTTATTCACCGTAAATCAGTGGCCTTACTGATGACCTACTTCTTATGGTCATTTAACCTAAAAGATTCAGTCCTTAAAGTCTGAGATATTTTTCATACCTTTAGAAAGTTGTCGGGACACAAACTAATGCCTCTAAAATGGAGGTCATTTTATACAATTACTCCCCATCCCCATAGCTTAAAACTGCTTTTCCATTCAAATGACACAAAACAGCTTTTCGATATCAGAGGATTAAGATTACTCGAAACCTAGATTATCTTGAGCTGCTAAATTTTGAACCCCTAATGCAACAAATTACTGAAAACCTCAGTCAATGGTCACAGCTTTATTTAGGCTTTTTTCAATGTATTGAAGCTATATGTCAGAATATTCTTGATCGCGTTTTATATTGTCTACAAACTGCATCCCTAATACCTGATTAGTTGTAGTACAGAGCTTGGGATAAGTTTATCTCTTACTTTATATGGAGCGGGAAAGCTCCTCAGATTCGATTTTCAATTTTACAACTTCCACGGCACAAAGGAGGTGTCAATCCCATGAATCTTACAAAGTATGCCGTTGCAGCCTGTTATGGGTAGTACAGCTTTAAGAAATGTTAGACTGTACAGCTTTAAGGAATACATGTACTGTAACTCTCCCTGTGAGTCTTCCTTCCAGTGTGTGTTGAGAACAGTGTTCCCCTTATGTCTGTGCTGAATGGAAGTAAACAGAGAAAGCCTAAATTTCTGTGGTGCATGTTTTTTTTTTTCTACCAAGACCCTGATGTGTTTACGGTACTTATTTTCGGCCACCAAATACAACATAGCCCACTTGTGCACTATATGCATCTGGGTTGCTCCTTCCTCCAACACTATTAGAAACAGATTGAATTCATTAAAATGATTTGCATGACTATGACCCTTATTCATTTGGCAACCCTCCAACTTTGTCTTCCCTTGTCTAAATTCTATCAATACATGGTGATCAGCTTACACCAATAGCTACAGATTTCCAGAATGTTCCTTCCCTCACCTCATCACTTCTACCTTCAAGCTCTTGCTCATGACATGGATTACCTGCCAAATCAAATGGACAGGACATTAGAAACTGGGCTTGGCTGGGCCTCCATTTTTCTTTCATTTATTAGACTCCCAGTGAACTCTCCCTACACTTCACTGCACCGCTATCAACATTCCACCTTCACTCAACAGATCATTACCATTATCTACAGCTGAGATCCTACATAGGAGACCAGTCTTTAGCTTCTTGCAGCCTTCCAGCTAAGCTTCCCCTATTTACACAGCTTCTAATGTCTTACTTTCAGGGTAACACTCTATCTCATATAATTGGGCAGGCTTACAAAGTGTTACAGGAGGCCTCCACAGTTTCCACACTATCCATCGTACAAAGATGGAATTCAGAGTTACACACTGCACATACAATAGCTGGATGAAATGCATTTTCTATCAGTGCATACCAGCTCACTTCCTCAGCTTATTGGAGAGAGTTCTCATGGAAACGTCATTCCCATTTTTTTAAATCATTGGACATTGTTGCCAAATATGCAGGTGAGGTAGTGGCCACATGCTTGAGAGGCTGCGGTCAACCCTCTGCAAACACAACCCATATTTTTTGGGCTTGCCTATCCCCACAATCTTTTTCGCAGGCTGTCATCCAAGAAATGGAGGTTACTTTTGATTGTCTGAAGGCTGTTACTCCCTCCTTACTTTTACTAGTAATCCCACCAGAAGGATCTGTTTTAGATCGCATGAGTATCCGTTTATTACACATTTCTACCATTGCAGCCAAAAAAGCCATCACCTGCCTTTGGTGCATTCCTACAATACCAACATTGGAAGGAAGGCGATCCATAATTATCTATATCTATGCTATGGAATGCATGACCTACAGCTATTTGGATAAGCTACCCCATTTTGAGATTAACTGGAGGAAATGGCTACTATTCCAACAGGACCTTTACCCTGATTTTGTACCATGGGAGGGCCTCTCACAGTCTCACACTTATACTGTAATATCTGTTTCTTACTATCCACTTCCTACTGTATCTCTTCCATCTCTTTTTCTCCTTATTTTTCTATATACTTCTCTTTGCTCTCTTTAGCAAAATGTTTAGACAGTTATGAAGTTTGTATTGTCAATATTGCGATTTGTGAATGCCCTCCTAATCAGTTAGTTAAAGATAGCTCTTAGATTCTCATGTTTTTGTTTTAAAGAACATATGTACTTTTTGTTACTTTACCGTATTCTAAATATAGACCTGTTCAGCTGTAAATTTTAGTTGGCTTAAGAGTAGGCCTTTTTTATTACTGTCTCACTCTGAACTTTCTTGACTCAGACTGGAACTCAAGAATTTTACTAAGAGACTTGAGGGCTTTCCTTTATTTGATTACATTTTCTTTTCCATCAGTGTGATTATATCAATGTATTTTGACTTTGGTTATCAATAGTCTGCTGCATTTTTATGCATTGTATATATTATCTGTCTCATAAAACCAATAAATATAAAGTTGAAAAAAAATAGACTTAAGCCAGCCCAGTGGCCTGGACAGCTGAGGCAGCGATGCCTTACATCCTGCCACGCTGGTGACCCATGTTCGCAGTGTGAGCGGGTCACCAGGGGTCAGCCAGGGTTGGAGAGGATTGAGCATCTGGAGGACAACTCTCCTCTCCCATGGAGAGTAGGAAACAGAGACCAGCGACTACCTGACACCTAGCAGAGGCTAGGTGTTGGCATGCCAGGTCCTATACAGTGGGGCATGAAGGCAGAGCAGCTGACTGGTGTGCTGCATGTGGATGCACATGTGGTTCTGCCTTTGTCGGCTTGCACGCTCCCCTATGCAGAAAAGCAGAAACAGCAGTCCGGGTCACGCGACATGAAGGCTGCCAGCAGCAGACAGTGCCCACCAAGAAGGTACCTCCTGACACTGGATCTGGTCCTGGTGGGTTGAGTTGGGGGCTCCCCACCACTCTGCCACTGAGGTTAACCCATGGGAGTTAAAGGTAGGTGCCTGAAGGTCAGGGGATGGGCCTGGGTGGATGGCAGGAGGAAGAGCCAACCCGGACCAGGGGAGAGAAAACAAAAAAATAGACTTCAGGTGGCAAATAAGGGACTCAGCATGGGGGTGGTTCTGAACAGTCAGTTGACATTTGTATCAAATGTGTCCTTGTTGTCAAGAACTGCTTTTACCATTTAAAAATGTTGCCTGGCTGTGCCCCGTGCTTGATACTGCAGACCTTGACACTAGAGTACATACCATTATATTTTCTCAGACCTTGCCACTTAGTACATACCAATATATTTTCTCACCTCGATTACTGTTGTGTGGCTTAACTGGAAGTCAAGTGGGCCATCTGCAGCTGGTTCAGAATGTGGAAGCAAGGCTTCTGATCTCTGTTTGGAGGTCAGACCACATTACCTTATTGCTACAAGTTCTGGGCTGGCTGTTAGTTAGGTGGTACATTGACTTTCAGGTTCTTTTAGTAACATGCAAACCCTGAACAGACTGGGACGGAAATATCTCAGCTAGCTTTTGGCCCCCTATGTGCTCACCAGGGGACTGAGAGCCAGAGGAAGGGGTTTTCTCTAGGTGCTACTAGCTATGTTAAAGGCCACAGGAGAGAAGGCCTTTATGGCAGAGGCCCTGGTCCTCTGGATTGCTTTTCCAGAAGATATTCGCACTGTCAGAAATGTTTGTATTTTTAAAAACAAATTGAAAAGACACCTCTTTGTCCTAGAATTTGGGTAGTCTGTGATCATTTTTAAATGGAATTGCTGATTTTAATGTACAGTATGCTGTTAGTATGATGAATGATCGTTTCCATTTTTTAACTGACATTGAATTGTTTTTGTTTCCTCTGTTATTTATTATCAGTTGTTCTTTTATTGTGTACATGCACTCTGAGCATTGGAGGGACACCTTTAAGATAAAAAAAATCTACCACCCTACTCACTAACCTACCAAACTGGCTGTGAAAGGAGCGTCTGCAGGTCATACAAAACCTTAAAGAGCCCCTGACACCACTGGAAAAGTTTTAAAAATTAAAAATGTAGACACATTCCAGTTTGTATTTTATATATTTTCTGCAATTATTTAATCCATTTTCTTTATTTCTGAGGACAGCTGCATGAAAACAAGATTGCTGTCTCCTAGACATTATCTAATCTGTGCTTGTCTACACTTGAGATCATAATCCCCTGTTTATGACATCATAACTATCTCCACAGCAACAGATTGTGATGTCATAACAGAACGGTGATGCCAGGTGTAGAAATGCCCTCAGAGCAGATAGGGTGTAATCCTGTTTGAATGCAAATACCCTTTGTTATAAGAATTAAGGGTGAGAATAATAGGAAAATATAAACAATCAGCTGAATTGTATCTAAATATTACATTTATTTATAGTTGCTGCAGCAATGTGAGGGGTTCTTTAAGACTAGAGGCTGAATGAGGGCGATGTATGCAATAGTGTACTGCATCATAGATGCATGTGAAGTGACATCATTAATGTGATGTCCTCTGTGTCATCATCTACAGACACCATGGGTACCTGGCCCACCCCCTGATGGAGTGGAACAGATAAAACATTGGGGGGGAAGGGGGAAGCCAGGTAAAGCAGTCTTAGTGCAACCACTTCTGTACAGAACAGGGAAGGTAAAACAGTCTGTTATGAGAAAATAAATAAAACAGAGACTGCTCCTTTATGTAGAAGTGAATACCACCACTGGCAGTATATCTGTAACAGGAATTCTGTAATATAGAGTATATTAATATCTGGCACACTCTTATAATAAACTAATTTAATAGAGCCTGAATGGAGGGGCTCATATTCCAAAAACAGAACTGAGACAGAGGCTCAACATCTCTTAAAAGAAACAACATGATAAAGAAGACACTAGTATAGGACAATTTTAAATAAAATAATTTATCAGATCCTGAAAAGAAAGGCTTATATACTGAAAGTAAATGTGAAGCAAAAGCAAAGCAACTCTCATATATATAGTGATAAGCCTCCAGCTGTTCCCTCAGTAAAGAACAGGAAAGGTCAAGATGCTGTGTAAACTAATCAAAGACACCGCCACTCACACAGATAGGAATATTTCTCATCAAAGATGTGATACGTCCAGAAGTGTTCTACCAAAGAAAAATATAAAATGACAAATTGAGCATGTTATAAAATAAGCATATTCAGTGACTAATGCAGTTACATAATAGACAACTCAGTCTACTGTATTTCCTTGTTGGCAGCAAGGCAGTAATTGGTGGCCTCAAAATTATCAACCCAATAGGCCTCCCTAAACAGTAATATTTTTTCCTATTGTTTCTCGTACTGGAGCTGGAACCTGCTTATTGTCTTAGTAGGCCCCATGCCCTTCACTGGAACAAGGGAGACATACACAGTTTTGGAGAAAATGGCTACAGCCATGTGTTTATTGGATATACAGCCTTACAACAAGTAGCATGATGTGTGCAACTCAGGAGTGTCAACAAGAACGCTAATGCCATCAACTGGTCCATCACCTACTTCCAGAAGGCCCATTAGGGCAGACCCACATTTCCCATAGGGCATGACCTCCAGAGGGACAACAGCTCCAAGGTATGAAGGATGGCTCCTGAGCCATGTTATGTGTGCCCCTTTATGTGACATGGCATTTTACATGCAGGGCAAGCCCAAAGAGGTTGTCCCCTGACCAGTTCACAGGGAGCCCAATCATTGAGGACTCATCTCCTACAAGCTTCAGGAGGAACCCATCTTTGACAAAAGCAAGTTCCCCAACTTATCCACCACATTTACATGACTATGAAATGCCTACTGTAATACCCACCAACTTCCCTGCCAGAAGTGGTAAAAAAACTCAGAAAATCACATAGAAAAACTGGAAAAATCCCGCCTCAATTCCTAAGATGATCCCCCTGTTGAAAGAGCATGGCTCCCTACCTAAACTTACCAGTCCTTTTTCCTTGCTTTTATGAGGGTGGGTGGGTAGCAATTTCGATCAGAGGGAAAGAACAAAAAGGGTCTGGGCTACAGTGTGCTGGTCCATATATAACCCCCTTACTTCTCCCCTTCAGCAGAGACTGACCCTGCCCCCCTGGACAGCCCTAATCTTCTAGCCTAACCCCTTCAGTTATGCCAGTGCCCCTGCCACTCAGCTAAACAGACCTGCTCAGGTGTTGGGGGAAGTAGTCATAGACAAATACTCAGTTGCTTAAAGGTTTCCTTTGCAAGCTGTCTAATTCCCCCAAAACACTTATCATAGGTATGGCATGTCAGGTTTCATTAAAATGTCTCACCAATGGTGATGAGGGTTCATTCCTCTTTATATTACTTTTGTGATTTCCAATCAGCATCATCAGTTGTAGTGAGATCTTGCTGATGTACATTATTTCACAAGGACACTTAAGTAAATTACATGATCTGTGCAGCATGCAATAAAGTCCTTAATTTCCTCATTTTCATCTTTACTTGTATTTCCCAATTGTTTCATCTTGTACATATTAGAACAGTTTTTGTATTGCCCACAAGGGAAGCTGCCAGTAACCTTAGAATGAGCTGCTGATAGAAAGTCATTATCAGTCATTTTTGGTATCTTATGCTCAATGAGAAAGTTTATCCATTAGACTCCTAAGCATTTTATGTCACTATAAGACATGCTTTCCATATACTCAGAATCTTTGTTGTCCATGGGCAAAAGTTGTTGTGCAGAGCTCAGAGGTCCAGTTGTGCAGGGTTGAAAGGTCATGACAAGTTGTGCACAGTTCAAAGGTAGCAAATAATTGTTATGTATAGTTATTTCCTGTTTAGCACCATGTCAGCATAATAATGGGAGGGCTTGCTCGAGGTTCAATGTGGGGAATAGCTCCTCCCACAACCTCTACATAAGCCCTTTGTTGACACACCTCCCTTGCTTAAGGAGCGTTTCCTGAGCTCCTGTGTGGCTTGTGCCACTGTTCTTGGCCTGTCTGTTGCCTGGTTTGTCTTGTTTCCACCCCCCCATCCTGTGCTCTATTGCTTTCGCTCCTCCCATTCCTTGCTGTTTGCTGTTGTGTGATTCTTTTGGGCTTCTACTTCTCCCTCTCCGTGTTCCCAGCTGTCTCCCCCTTGTACTCCCTCTCCTCACTGACACCCCGAGACGGCGCTCCCACATTGATTTGTTTCATGCCCTGCCCTTTACATAGCAGAACCTTACCTCTTCCTCCTGCTCTCCTGTCCAGCACTCCATCTCTTTTCCTTCCCTTCCCATCTCTGAGGTCTCAGTTTCACCTCATGCCACAGTACAGGGAATTCTGCATCCACACCTTGGCTACCTTACTCCATATCTGCATGCAGCTGCTGCAACTGGACACTCACCAGACACCTTTGCTTCTTCCTACAGTTCGAGCACTCTCTCTCTCTCTCTCACGGCACCAGGGGCCTTCCTCCCTCCCCGTCGCTACAATCTTGCTCTGCAGTGTATAAAAGGATCCCATACTAATGTCCTATGGGACCTTCTACTAGCTGGATGCCATTGGAATTTGCCTTCTCACTTCTCCACCTCACACGGTACAGTTACATTTCTCTAATTCCTAGTTGGTTTAATGTACTGTACATTCACATACAGCAGCCTACCGGTCAAGTCCATATCTAAACAGTACAAGCTATATGATTTACTCGATATAGTGATAGCTGTTGGACCACTGCTCATACAGGGTTATTCCATGTTGTTCCATGTATGTTCACAATTCTGTTTTGTTGCAGTGCTCCATGGCTACCATACAGCACAACAGCATGAAGCGATACTAGCAATATCATCTATTGCAACACATTTCATTATAGTTATTTGCATCTTCTATCAGAAGAGCCCTCTTAAAAGTGCTAGACAGCTACGTGCCTCCATAGATCATAAACAGTGGGGGCACAGCATGAGAAGCAGAGGGATGTCCTTACTCCCAATTATACATGTACATTTCTGTTTCGAACTACACAAGGCTCTGAGCCTCTGGGGGAAAAAAGCTACATGATTTCCTAGATATAGTGATAGCTGATTTCATGTGGGGAAGGACTCCCTCCTCGACAGACGTGTCTCTTATTTAAATACTGAAACAAATGCAGGATATTCATTTCCTGGTTACAGTTGTCCTGACTTTAGTTAGCTACTCCCCAAATTCATAAACTGTTCCAGCTAAATGTTCAAAGCAGCAAGACTGCAATCGATACACTGCATACAGGGCAGGAACATTCCCTGTCCAGTCTTGGCTTCTCCCTTCCAATCACCTACCTGAGCGCACCCACAGAACTAACTGGTTCAGAAGCCAGCCATCACCTTAGTAGTGCTGCCTCTTCCCTTATAGTCATCAGTCCTTCACTCCATTCATAGTTCCTGTAAACCATAACTAACTTCACTACCTGCGAAGTAAAATAAGCACAGGAGATTCATCAAGTCTACTATCCTCTATTCCACTTGGCTTCTCCCATATTCAACCACTCTCTAATCTTCTCTGCTTTATTCAAGTCTGGGTACTGTCCATCTCTGCTGTTTGAATGTTCAGTTCTTGTTCCCCTTACATTTGCTACAGCATTCCTCTCTGGCTATTCATTTCATTTATTGTTGTCTATTCTCATCCTTGCAGCAGTATAGTGCTTCGTTCAGCTCATACCAGCAGTTTCTTCTAGTCTCCGTCCCTAGCTCGCACTTTCAGAAGTGCTGAGTGAAGATAGGGTTCCCCTGTCTACTGGGAATGGAAATCCATTTCAATCATTACATCCTCCTGCTACCAGCCTGACATCCTCTGTCCCCAACTCTGCTGGACTATATCGAGTGAAGATTCGCTGCCCCGACGACCAGGGATGGGAGTCATGTCTACCATCTACAAACTGTTATCATACCTTCTCTAACCATGCCAGTTGCCATTTCGCTTTCGGAATGGAACTTCATCCTACTACCAGTTCAACATTCTCCGTACCTTACTCTGCTGGATAGCATCGAGTGAAGGTTAGCTCACTCCGACTACCAAGGAAGGAAGGAAGTCATATCTACCATCTACAAACTATTAACATACCTTCTCCATCTTATACCAGTTGCTGCTTCCCTTCAGGAACTGAACTACCTTCTATTTGCCAAACTCGACATCCTCCATCCCTAACTCTGCCTAGCAGCATCTATTGCAGATTAGCTTATCACAACCATTGGAGATGGAAGCCGTGTCTCCAATCTACAGACTTATACCATGCCTTCTCTAACTATGCCTGTTGCCTCTTCCCTTTGAGAATGGAACTTTCACTCTCTGTGTACCCTCATTAACTTTGCTACTTCTAGTCACAACCATTCATCTACCATCCCTGACAGCTGCTTGAGTCTCCAGTCTACTGCTTCATCTTCTATGTTCTTAGCCTGCTACCTAGCTGCCGCATCCCTTCAGGAACAAGACTTGCTCATCCTGCTTCTCCACCTTTTCTCATCTGCAGCCTAGACATCTTCCTGGCGGGGAGCCTGACTTTCCTATGGACAGTCTTCACTGGTTGCATCTCCACCGATGAGGATTGCCAATTTCATTTTGGTATAGGACGTTTCCAACCAAGTTCTCTCATCGCTCACATTCTCTAGCCAAATCCAGCCTGGATCATCTTGCCTTGAACAACTCATCTGGACCATGTCCTTCAGTTCTGCTGCTTCACATGTGTTTTCTTCACCTGCTGCCTGATGCCATGACCTTCCTAGACTTGGACCTCTTCCTGCCGAGTGGTCTACAATTCTCTTTGCCACAGTTGTTCTTCCAGCCTCTCCATTCAAATACTGCAGGGCCTACCTTGCCTGGTCCATGGCCCTAGCTCATAACACTGTGTTCACTGTCTGCTTCTTTCCCTCCTACAGGTTGCTGCTTCCCATCAGGACCAGGGCATTTTCACTCCTGCACCCTTCCACCTCTCAGCTCTGCCTTCAACTCGACTGCAGAACTGGGACCTCATCGGCAGCGCTCATCATATACATCCTGCTGGTTCATTAAATCCCTCTCTTACTCCAGGTCAGTTTCCTCATGGACTTCCTTGCTGCATGTTCCCCGTTCAGCTGCTGTACAGCCTTCTTTTCTTTGCAGATATGCAACCTCATCCTTCATCACTCCAGCACCTTCCATCATTTCTCTTGTCACTTCCAGCCTTCATCAGATGTGGGACTCCATTGCTCATGGTGCTTGGCTTGGCTCCTTGGCCTTCCATGGATCATCGCTCAATGCCTTGCTTCCACTTTCCTGCACGTCACTGCTGTTCACCTTGGACCTGCCTTTGTCCTGCTCCTTCCTGCTCTGGATGCCATCCAGTTCACCTGGCCCATATCTTCCTCTTCTCATTCCTTCAGTTGCTCAGGATCCACACTCCATACTTCCTTCGCATTTAACTGGCTACCTTCTCCTCTTCACCTAGCTGGCTCAGGACTTTGTCCTGTTTGCTGTGGCTCTTTCTTGGGCCTTATACATCATTTCCGACCAGCACTCCTACCAAGCCATCTGCTTTCATATGATCCATCCCCTTTTCTACTCCTGCCCTTCTATAACAGTACCTTCTGCTACTCATTCAACCATTCATTCTTTACTCTGGAGTAATACTTCTGCCAGCAAAACATTCTTTGGCTCACATGCCCCACAGACTCTTACATTATCACTGAAGTCTCACACCCCCCATTCAGTTCTTCACAATCATGGAATCCCAGTTGCCTGGACAATAGGAAGATTTTCTCCGTCTCTGTTGGATATACCCTCCAATTTCCTGTCCATCCAATCACCATCATTCTTTGGATGCCTCTTCTCATTGGTCATCATACATGGAAAGGACTTAAATCCTTCTGATCTATTCAGACTTCATAATCGCATTGCCTCGACAGATGCTGGGAATCGCAAGATAACATATTCAGCTATGGACTTCATTCATTTTACCTTATGCCACCTCTTAGTTCAACAATGACACTGATGACCATGTTACTCGCCTCCTACTTCCCAACAGTCATTGCTAGTTTTAGGAATTGCATAGATATCATCCAGAATATTCATCATGGGATCTCCATTGCCTAGCTGATTCTTGACTCCACGCCATCCACACTTTAGATTTCACTCCTGGACATTATTCATTATACCTTTATTCACACCTGTTCACCTAGTACTTTTCACCTGGTTAATCGTTCTTCCAGCAGCCCATTCAGCCTCTTCTTCTCAAAGTACCTTTGTCCATCTCTACAGTAAAGACCAGCACTGAGAACTGGCTCTTCTGAATTCTGTCCAGCAATCCGTAATAGCCAAGTCAAATTCACCAACTCAGCCTTACATCCCAATTGGCATTTATCTGCTGCAGCACAAAATCCTATGGCACCCAGCATTTATTGATCTCACTACCGATTCTGCCTACAGACTCATCCTCTTATCCGCCTCAAGCATTTCTCATGTTCTTCAGCATCAGGTTTACTCATAAACTTAACTACCTATGCCACCTCAGTGCATCTCCTAAATGATCACACCACAGGAATACCCACATGTATTTCAGGCAGAGAACCAGCAAAAGGATTAAGCATAAAGTCATGAACATCATGACCAAAGAAGCCATCTCTTCCTTATACTGCATTTCCAACCATAACTCATATACACTAGGTTAACATTTGGATGGCACCGTAAATTATCTTCTGGTCTTTACTAATCACTTATGGCATTACTCCTATCAGGCACTCAAACTTCTCTACTCCTTTTACTCTTGGACACTTACCTAGTGACTTTCACTCACTAATCGATTCTTTACCTTCAGACTACCTCTAACATTGAACCTAATACGAATTGGACCAGTCACTTATAGCTTTGCTAATCATCATAACTATCACAGTGTATTGTCTAGTCTCATATCAATCTCATTTTGCTCTCCCGCCTCACAACCTCCACACAATTCCTCAGATAGCCATCCTTCATCACTTCAGAAATATGGTCTACTTTAGTCCTTCGTTAACTAGGATCTACTTTACACATAGCATTTTACTATCCCTGTGGAAGGATGTACCCTTCATCTTCAGGATCATCATACAAGCTGCATCATCCTCAGATCAAAAACAAACCATCCTCTCCATGGCACTCAAAGGCTGTTCTACAAATTATATTCTATGGACTTTTCTTTAGTGACTCCTTGTTCAATACAGAATTCCTAGCCTCCAGACCATACCCTTACATTCGAGCCTTTCACAAGTTGAATCATTCACTAATGACTTCTTCTACCATTGCAGTTCCACCATTTCCAGTTTAGTATCTTATCACTCCACTCATGATCCCTCTGCCTATTACAATTCAGTTGGACAAGCATCATTCATCATCTTGGATACTTGGACTTCCTTCATCCTCCTTCACTTGGATTTACTTTATAGTCGGGATTCCATCGCTCATTCAGAACAAATCTCTTCAACAGTGGGATCATCATCATGTGATCGGCATCATCCATGGATCGAAGATGAATTATTGTCTTTCCGAACAACTCACCAACCTCAAATTAGTTATGGTTACTAGAACCTAGATCCTTCTCCATTTAGTAATCCCAGAAGAACAGGCAGACCTCCAGCCATGGATCCTCAGAGCTTTCCTCCACCTGGGCGGTTTTCCTCTCCTGAGTGCCAGCTGGTCATACTTTCCATGAGTTGAAGTAGGATTCTTTTTGGGCCTTCTATTCCCTACAAATTACTACCTACTTACCTACTACTATGCAAGAATGGGAATACAGTAAAGCCACAAAAAGTACTACAAAGTTACACAAGCATATATATCTCATCTTTCCTCATTGCTATTCCACAAATTGAATGGGAAGGCTTTCCCAAGGTTCAGTCTGGAGAATAGCTCCTCCCATAACCTCTACATAAGCCCTCCGTAGACACACCTCCCTTGCTTAGGGAGTGTTTTTCACCCACCACCACCCCTCCTCCTCCTCCTTCTTCTCCAGCGCTCTTCTCACCCTTGCTCTTGGGCCTTCTAGTCCCTACAAATTCCTACCTACTTACCTACTTCTGCGCAACAGTGGGAATAGAGTAAAGCCACAAAAAGTACCACAAAGTTACACAAGCATATATATCTCATCTATCCTCATTGCTATTCCACAAACATTGAATTAATCTTTTATACAGTTGTGACTATGAGGGCTGAAAGGTAGGTGGTAGGGGAGTGGCTCCGTTATGCTTACTATTGAATATACTATAAACCGAATTTTTCACTTTTGACATATGTAACCACTATAAATAGATACATGGAGACATATAGATACATAGATGTTGACGGCAAAAAAAGGCTCTTGTACCATCCAGTCTGTCTACTCTACCTAGCTATTCTGCCTTGCCCCGGTGGCAATCCTCCCCTTTTATTACTCCCCCCTTTTAAACTAAACCCTCCTGCCTGTACCATCCCTGCTTGAAGCTGCTGATTGATTTGGACTGTACCACTTCCTCTAGCAGCTGTTTCCACTTGTCCACCACTCTTTCCTAAAGAAGTGCTTCCAGATGTCCTTTTTGAGTGTCTCCCTGCCATCCTTAGTGAATTTCTTCTCGCCCCTGTGTTTGAACTCAAGCAGAATAGATCCTTGGAGTCTACTCTATTTATCCTATGCAGGTACTGTACTTGTACTGTATGTCTCTATCATGCCACCCCTTTCTTTCCTTTTCTGCAGGGTATATACTTTGAAGTCCTGCAGCCTGTCCTCATACATCAAATTCTGAAAGGTCATGCACCATCTTAGTTTTCCTGCACTGTACTGCCTCCACTTTGTTGCTGTGTTTCTCAGTTGTGGGCTCCAGTAACGTTCACAGTATTTTATGTGTGGCCACATCAGAGACCTATTGAGATAGAGGATCACCTCCTGACTTTTGCTGCTTACACCTCTCCCTGTGCATTTCAGCATTCTGTTTGCTTTGCCCACTTCCCTGTTGCAGTGCACAGATGTTTATATGGTCTCCAGTATCATCACTCCTAAATCCTTTTCTTCTGTAGTGCTATCCAGCACCACTCCTCTCATATTGTACCCTCAGATTTCTTTTCCCAATGTGCATTACTTTACACTTTTTATCATTAAAGTTCAGCTGCCAAAGTTTGGACCAGCTCTCCAACCTGCCCAGAACCTCAGTTAGTTCCCGTCTCCCTTCCTTGTGCAGATTGTTGCGACATCTGCAAACCTCTGATACCTTCACCCATGTCACAGATGAAATTATTGAAGAGGACCAGTCCTAGTACCAAACCCCGAGGTGCCCCGCTGGTCACATTCCTCACCTCTGAAAACCTCCCATGGACTACTACTCTTTGTGTTCTACCCCCAGCCATCTCTCTACCCAATTTGCCATATTTTCCTCCCCAAGGGTCTTAAAATATTTCACCAGCCTACTGTGCTGGAATGAGTTAAAGGCTTTGCTGAAGTCATGGTATACTATATCAGCTTCATGCCCCTTGTCTGTTGCTGTGTTAATCCAATTGAAGAACTTGACCAGATTCTTCTGGCAAGACTGTCCCCTTGTGATCCCATGTTGTCTGGGGTCCTGCTGCTTGTTACCTTCTAGGAAGTCCACCAGGTGCTCCCTCAGTACAGATGGCATGATTTTCTCCACTATAGAAATCAAACTGACTGACCTATTGTTCCTTGACTAATCCCTATTCCCACTGTTGTGTAATGGAACCACATCTGTAGTCTTCCAGTCTCTAGGGAGAATCCTTTGGCTATCGAACTGTTGAAAAGGTCTTTTGGCACTGCTATAACGCATGCTGCCTCTCATAGCACCCAAAGGCGTAAGCCATCAGGTCCCATAGATTTCTTTACTTTCAACCCTGCTAGCTTATCTATTATTTATTTACTTTCAACCCAGCTGCTTCTCCAACAAAATGCTGGGCTATAATAATAATACATACACCTAGGTATCAGTGCAGTCAGTGCAGGTTAAAATTCAAGTTCATTCAAGTACAAGAACAGCAGATGACATCCACAGCTTGACTCAACCTTTTACCTATGTAAACCCCCTACAAATGGAGGTTCCCAAAAAGTCTTCCTTGAGCTTGCCTAAATGCTCACTGTCAAGCTGGTGTTCTGCGTTTTAGCAGTTTAACTGTATTGCCAGAGAGTGCCTGTATAGCCTCTGTGTACTGTCTCTTTAAGAGCTGCCTGGATTGCAGTCATAATTAATCTGAGAGGGAACTCTATTAAAAGATGTACTTGTTTGCTGATCATTTGTTAGAATAGTAATAATATTGCAGTTTGTTCTAACCTTCCTTCTTTGCAGCATGGACAGTTCTGTTTGTTTCCATCATCTCGGTCCTGAACTGTCAGAATGGGCCAATCAGTACATTTGGGACTCTAAAATGGAGCCTGCCTACCGGGGCTTGGTGGGGCCAAAACTTGTAGGAATTGTAGTTTGGGGCTTTTGGCACCTAAAATAACCTGGAGGGAGAGCCGTTATTGTGAATGACAGACAGATCAGCCAACCAAACCTTTTGGATCTTGGGGAAAGTCCTACACTGCTTGCAGTTTCAGTTAGATCTGAATTGGGAAGTGAAGAAGTAACAGCTTGAGATAGTTCGAGCAGCAATCCCTAGTGGATTCACGTGGGAGAACTGTGAAAAGGCCTGAGTTTGGCCTGCATGCCTGCCTGCTGTTCCTAAGAGGGAACTTGTGCTTTTTTTTTTTCGAACTGAATCCGAATTTGGAGAGCGAATTAAGCCATTGAATTGTGACCAGGCTTTAACCTGAAGAAGATCGAAGATTTGCTGAATGTGATTGGCCTGTCAGGACTTCTAGCTACCTCTGAACTCCTGGATTGTGCAGAGACTCTGTAATTATGACCGAAGAGCCGTTTGCCTGGTACCGTGGAATTTCCTTACATGTGAATGTGCTGTGTGCTTATAGTGGATCATGATTTGGTTCCCCACTGTGTGTCTGAACTGTGTTTTGCTTGCTGGAGGCTGTATGCAGCTCCATGGACTGAGTCCGTATCCATTTCCATTTGCCTGGGCCCTGCTACACTGGCCCAGCCAGAATACCCACTACGAAGAGAAAGTCATCAACGAGAGACTGGCCTGGGATCAGCCCCCTGCTCAATGCCTTGAACAGAAATGACACCTCAGTGATTCGTGTGGGCCCTGCTTCTCCGGGCACTCCAGTTCAACAGCCTGTAGTCTCGATTTCATCCTGCCTATGTCCGGTTTTGGGTATCATGTGTAAACATTAAGGTAGCTCCCTGCAACAACAGCTAAATCTAAAAGTGTTATCATCTGATTGTCTTGTTGCCTTTTCTTTCATGAATTGAGCCCTCCGGCTCTGGATTACAAATAGTGTGTGTTGTGCATGTTGCTTTCTTCCATCACAGGGCCCCAACCAGCTGCAATATTTCTGGCTAGCTCACTGTTTTCCTACCTGGGTACCCAGAGTGTGTGGCTGTGTAGGGACTCTGAACTACATGCATAACTGTCTGATTAATATAGCTTTTAAGCAAATCAACCTGATTACACCCCTCCCTTGTTCAAGTCCCCTGAATGAATCAGATTTAACTTTGTATGCATTTAACCTGACTGTGGTTCCAGTTTGTGCCAAAAGTATTGTACTGTTGCTATTTGCTGTGCTTAACCTTGTTTTACAGGCGGTCCCCAGGGTCAAGCTAGAGGAACCAGCCCTGGTGGTAAGTGCAAACAGTGTGGGTAATTGCATGGTAAATAAGGGTCGTTGTGAAAGTAATTATTGTATATTGTTCAGGCCACTAGAAGGGAAAGAGAGGGGTTACAGTGTCTCAGAGGGCTGTGCCCAGGTTAGCTTTACCACTAACAACCCTGACCACCAGGTGGAGGCACCCATTTCATTACCCAGGGCCCTTAACCTGCTACTAGCCAAGCAGGTGGGGTAGTAGCCCTTGGGATAGCGCCACCTAGGGGTTACACCTAAACAATCTGGACTTTGTTAAGGGAATACTGGCCTCTAGTGGAAGGGCACTTATATAGCACACATTTAAAGTGACAACCATTTTAAAATGACAACCAGTGTGTTTACCTACAGTGAAACAAAAAACATAGACTTTGACGGCAAATAAGGGACGCTTGGCCCACCTAGTCTGCCCATTTTCCTACCTATTGGATAAGCTGCAGATCCTAGCTAACTAACAGCCTACTTCTTCCTATCCTCCACCAGAATTGCCTTATGTCTGTCCCATGCATTCTTGAATTCCCTCACTGCTTTTAACCCCATGACCTCCTCAGGAAGGCTGTAACATGCGTCCACCACCCTCTCTGTGAAAAAGTACTTCCTCTCATTGCCCCTGAGCCATCCCACTCTATCTCCAGATTGTGTCTCCTTGTTCTTGCACATCTCTTTTTCTGAAAGATGCTACCCTCTTGGACTTTGCCGATTCCCTTGAGGTACTTGAAAATTTCTATCATGCCCCCTCCCTCTATTCCTCAAGGGTATACATATTAAGCTCCTTTAGTCTCTCTTCATATGTCTTCTGCTGCAGACCCTGTACCATTTTAGTTGCCCTCCTCTGAACTGCCTCCATCCTGTCTATGTCCTTGCGGAGATGGGGTCTCCAGAACTGCACACAGTACTCCAGATGGGGTCTCACCAACTGTCTGTACAGAGGGATAACAACTTCCTGTTTTCTACTGATGATCCCTCTCCCTATACATCTTAGTATCCCCCCTAGCCATCCTTACTGCCTTCTCACAATGCTTTCTTATGTTTAGGTCATCTGATATGACTACCCCAGGTCCCTTTCCATTTGTGTTGTTGTTAATACCCCTCCCCCATTGTGTACTCTTCCCCTGGGTTTTTGTTTCCTAGGTGCATTACTTTGCACTTCTTTGCATTGAATCTAAGCTGCCATACTTTTGACCATTCCTCCAACCTTGCCAAGTCCCTTCTCATTCTTTCCACCCCTGTGTGTATCAACCCTGTTGCAGATCTTTGTGTCTTCTGCAAAGAGGCATACTTTTCCTTTTAGTCCCTCTGCAATGTCACTTATAAAGACATTAAAAAGTACAGGACCCAGTACTGAATCCTGCAGTACCCCACTAGTAACCCCCCTTTCTTCAGAATGGACTCTAAACATAGAAACATAGAATTTGACAGCAGATAAGGACCGCTTGGCCCACCCAGTCTGCCCATTTCCCTACCTGATGGATAAGTTGCAGGTCCTAGTTAACCAGCAGCCTACTTCTTCCTACCCCCACCCCCTAGAATTGCCTTATGACTGTCCCATGCATGCTTGAATTCCACCACTGTTTTTGACTCCACAACCTCCTCTGGAAGGCCGTTCCATACATCCACAACCCTCTCTGTGAAAAAATACTTCCTTAAATTACCTCTGAGCCGCCCCCTTCTATCTTCAAATTGTGCCCCCTTGTTCTTGCACACCTCTTTTTTTGAAAGATGCTACCCTCTTGGACTTTGTTGATTCCTTGAGGGCTTAAGGTTTCTATCATGTCTCCCTCTCCCTCCTTTCCTCGAGGCTATACATATTAAGCTCCTTAAGTCTCTCTTCATATGTCTTCCGGTGCAGACCCTGCACCATTTTAGTGCCCTCCTCTGGACAGCTTCCTTCCTGTCTATGTCTTTGCAGAGATTGGGTCTCCAGAACTGCACGCAGTACTCCAGATGGGGTCTCACTAGATGTCTGTACAGAGGGATAATAACTTCCTGTTTTCTACTGGTGATGCCTCTTCCTATGCATCCCAGTATCCCCACAGCCCTCGTTGCTGCCCTCTCACATTGCTTGCCCACCTTTAGGTCATCTGATATGACTACCCCAAGGTCCCTTTCCATTTTTGTTGTTGTTAGTAGCTCACCCCAATTGTGTACTCTTCCCTGGGTTTTTGTTTCCCAGGTGCATTACTTACACTTCTTAGCATTGAATCTAAGCTGCCATACATTTGACCATTCCTCTAACCTTGCCAAGTCCCTTCTCATCCTTTCCACTCCACCTTGTGCATCAACTCTGTTGCAGATCTTTGTGTCATCTGCAAAGAGACATACTTTCCTTCAGTCCTCTGCAATGTTGCTTATAAAGACATTGAAGAGGACCGGTCCTAATACTGAACCCTGCGGTACCCCACTACTAACCCCCCTTTTTTCAGAGTGGACTCCATTTACTATTACTCTCTGCAACCTATTCTCCAGCCAATTCTTTACCCAGGCTGTCATCTTGGGACCCACTCCCAGGCTGGCTAACTTGTATATTAATCTTTTGTGTGGGACTGTGTCAAATGCCTTGCTAAAGTCTAGGTAGGCCATGTCCACAGCCCCTCTCTGATCAACTACTTTGGTCACCCAGTCAAAGAAATCTATCAGATTTGTCTGGCATGACCTTCCCGCTGTGAATCCATGCTGCCTTGGGTCCTGTGCCCCTCTGGCCTCTAGTTACTCGACAGTTCTTTCCTTCAGAAGTGATTCCATCATTTTCCCTACCATTGAGGTTAAACTAACAGGTCTGTAGTTTCCTGCTTCTGCCTTGCTCCCACTTTTGTGAAGGGGAATCACATCTGCCCTCCTCCAGTCCTCGGGTACCACCCCATCCTCCCATGATTTGTTAAAGAGGGTAGTCAGTGGTGTCACTAGTTCTACCCTTAGTTCTTTTAGAATTCTGGGATGAATCCCATCAGGCCCCATTGCTTTGTCCACCTTCAGTTTTAAGAGTTCTTTCAGAATACTTTCTTCTGTAAATGGGCTGGTATCAACTTCTGCATCCAGAGTGTTTCTGCTGTTTGTTTTAGGTACCTCCCCCTCTTCCTTTGTAAATACTGAGCAAAAATATTTGTTTAGTATCTCTGCCTTTTCACAGTCACCCTCTGCCCACCTTCCCTCCCCTTTATTAAGCCTCACTATCTCTCCTTTGGTCTTCCTTCGCTCCCTGATGTACCTATAAAAGGTTTTATCCCCCTTCTTAACTGAGTTGGCTATATTTTCCTCGGTTTGGGCCTTTGCTGTTCTGACTGCCTTCCCAGCTTCCTTTTGCTTTAACTGATACAGTTCTCTGTCCTGTTCCTTCTGTGATTCCTTGTACTTCCTGAATGCTTTCTTTTTCTCTTGAACCTTCACTGCCACTTCCTTTGAGAACCATAGTGGTTTCTTACCTCGTTTCATTTTGTTTATTTGCTTTACACAAAGGCTTGTTACCTCTGTGATGGCAGTTTTATTATTCCCCATTGTTCTTCCACCCTCCTTCCTGCCCATTTGCTAGTGCATTCCTTAGGCACTCACCTATTTTGACAAAGTCAGCCCTCCTAAAATCCAGTACCTTTGTCTTTGTATGGCTTGACTCTATTGCTGTGTTTTAGTGAACCATACTGTTGATGGTGCTAGTTCCCAGATGGCTACCCACTGCTACATCTGTGATCCTCTCTTCATCTCCATTTGAGAGAACCAGGTCTAAGATTGTTCCTCTCGGTGGGCTCCAATACTAGTTGTCTAAGGCATGCCCCCTGTAGGGCATCTAGAATAACCCACTCTTAGAAGTGGCTGCTGCAACTGCACTCCAGTTAACATCTGGCATATTCAGATCACCCATCAGCAATATCTCCCCTTTTCTGCCATACTGGTATACTTTCTATCATTTTCTTGTCCATTTCCTCCCCTGAGAAGTCTGTGCTCTAACCCCTGTGCGGATTGTGGTGCCATTGCTGGTCTCAAATTTACCCACAGTGCTTCTTCTCCTCCCTGTTTACCCTTTTGTTCAGTTGCTTTGATTCCTTCCCTTATAAAAGCTACTCCTCCTCCTCTTTTACCCTCCCTGTCCCTCCTGTAGATAGTGTATCCTGGTATGTTTACATCCCAGTCATGGTTTTGTGCATACCATGTTTCTGTGACTGCCACGATATCCAGATGTTCCTCCTCCATCAAGGCCACTAATTCAGGAAGCTTGTTACTTAGACTATGGGCATTGGTACTCATGGCTCTCCATTTTTTGATGGCTTTACTTTCTGTTGCAGCATCCCCCACTGACCTTTCTACCTCGGTCTTTTTCCCATTTAGTACCCTGTTTTGTAGGGAGAGGCTGAGATTTTTCTGCTGCTTATCAGTGCCTCCCCCCTTGACTAGTTTAAAAGCTTGCCAATGAAGCATTTAAACCGATTGCTCAAAAGACTTGTTCCCTTCCTGGACAGATGCAGACCATCCTGCCAGTATAGGCTGGTGTCCCTCAGGTGGAACCCAGTCCCCAATGAAGCCAAACCCTGTGCTCCACACCATTTTTTCAACCACTCATTAAACTGCATGGTGTAAAAGTACCTTGCCTCACTCATGCCATTACAGGCAGCACCTCTGAGAGGATACTGTGTGTGCTACTTGTCTTAGGCCTCTCCCTAGTTCTACAATGTCCTTCTGCACTGCTCTAAGCACATGTTGAGCCAAGTCATTTGTCCCTAAGTGGACAATGACATCCAGCTCAGACTCCTGTGCAGGTGTTCTCGTGATCCTGAGGATGCGCTTCCTGTCCCTACAAGCCATGGCACCAGGCAGGCACTTTACTTCAGTTTTCCCTGCTCCCCCCAGTTCTATCCCCCTAATAATTGAGTCCCCCACCAGGAGCTGCTTCCTTTCCTTGTGGCATCCTCTGCCTCCTTCCTGTGGGCCTCCCTTGTGACAGGTGTCCTCAGCCTCCTTAATCTCCTCCATGGGTGCATCCATAGGGGAGCTGTGCTCCCCAGAATGGTGTATGGATTGTGGAGTGGAACAACTGACTGGGTGTGCCTCTGTTCCACCCTCCTCACCCTCCCTGAGCCCACTGTGGTCCAACTGCTGTGCTTTCTTTGCAACCTCTGAGGTAGTGGTGGTGGCTCTGGTGCTCCCTGGATGGGGGTTCCCTTCCTACCATCCAGTCTGGCCTGGGGGAAGGTTTTCTTACTGCTGTCCAGTGTGGCCTGAGGACAGGCAACTTCCTCCCTCAGGGCAGAGAGTTGTCTGCAAATAGGGCAGCATCTCAGCCTCCAGAAAGACTCCCGGAAGACTGCTGCCCTACAGCCATTACATTGCACTACTCCCACATGACTATGTACTTTTTTTTTGTGTGTGTGTGTGTGTGATTGGTTTGATAGAAAATATATATATATATATATATATATATATATATATATATATATATATTATTCAATGTGTATGCGTATATTTTCAGTGCTGTGTGCTAGAGAGATATGACATTGATATACCTTGCACTCTTGAGGAAATGATGTCAGAACCCCAGGTATAAAGGAACTATTTCCAGGGTGGGTGGGGTGAGGGGTGGAAGGGGTTGGGCCTAAACTGTACCCTCACAAAACAATCAGCTAAGAGCTCTGACCCACCGGCTGTGATGAATGCCTTCCTGTCTGCAAGATACTATACACAACAATTTGACAGGGAAAATCCCTGCTAATCAAACAGAGAAAATCCAGACATCCAAGTCAGACACAGGTAAACCTCCCCAGCCCCAAAACAGCCTGGTGGTTTGTGCTCTGAAAGCAGTCAGCCCCAAAATAAGTCAGCTGTGCTTTGAACTCTTCCTGCACTGAAAATCTTAAAATTGTAACAAGACTGTCTTTTCCTGATAATTGTAAATTCCTTCTTTCACCTTTCAGTTAGAAGCAGCCTCCACCTGCAGTATATCTGCTACAAAGCAAAGACAATTGAAAGGTTCCCCTCCCTCTGTTGTGAGCACAACTCACTTTCTTGCAAATCCTATGTTCAGTATTGCAGCTCCCAACAAGAGATAGTTTGACTAGGAAAAATATTAGCTGGTCTGATGAGTTTGCTAGAAACACTTGCTTATAATACTGTTCTCAGGTCTGTTACCCAAGCTATTGGCTGATTAAGTCTCTGTGATGTAATCACTTCCTGAGAAAGTTTGGAATTGCCTTTTAAGGCAAACAAAGATAAACACAGAAAACAGTTTACTGTCTGGGTCAAATACACAACTCTGTTTACTATAACCCTCTGTGTCCTGTTGTCCAGCCAGTTTTTTACCCAGGCTACCACCCTGGGACCGACTCCCAGTCTGGCTAATTTGTTTATTAATCTTTTGTGTGGGACTGTGTCAAATGCATTGCTAAAGTCTAGGTCGGCCATGTCCACAGCCCCTCCCTGGTCTACTACTTTGGTCACTCAATCAAAGAAATCTGTTAAGACTCATTTTACATTACCTTCCTGCTGTGAATCCATGCTGCCTTGGGTCCTGTGCCCCGCTGGCCTCTAGGTACTCAACAGTTCTTTTTTCAGAAGTGATTCCATCATTTTCCCTACCACTGAGGTCAAGTTAACAGGTCTGTAGTTTCCTGCCTCTGCTTTGCTCCCACTTCTGTGAAGTGAAATCACATTCACCCTCCTCCAGTCCTCAGGTGCCACACCATTCTCCCATGATTTGTTACAAAGGGTAGTCAGTGGTGTCACTAGTTTTCCCCTTAGTTCTTTCAAAATTCTGAGGTAAATCCCATCAGGACCCATTGCTTTGTCCACCTTCAGTTACTTTCTTATGGCATCAAGCTTTTAGTGTAACAGATTGAAGGGACCCTGACAGACCATTTTATTGTTGTACTGTTGGTTTTATTATTGTTTTTAAATCTGTTGCACAGCGCCTTGATATCCTGAAAGGCGCTTAACCTAAATAAAAACTTATAATTATTATTTAGTTTTAGGAGTTCTTTCAGAACCCTTTCTTCTGTGAATGGACTGGTATTGACCACCCTATCCAGAGTTTCTATTGATTGGATTAGGTACCTCCCCCTCCTCTTCTTTTGTGAATACTGAGCAGAAGTATTCATTCAATAACCCTGCTTTTTCACTGTCCCTCTCTGCCCACCCCTCCCCTTTATTAAGCCTCACTATCCCTCCCTTTGTCTTTCTTCGCTCCCTAATGTACCTATAAAAGGTTTTATCCCCCTTCTTATCTGAGTTGGCTATCTTTTTCTCGGTTTGGGCCTTTGCTATTCTGACTGCCTTCTCCTCTTCTTTCTGCTTTAACTGGTACCATTCTCTGTCCTTCTCCTGGTGTGTTTCCTTATACTTCCTGAATGCTATCTTTTTCTCCCTAACCTTCTCTGCCACCTCTTTTGAGAACCATAGTGTGTTTTTCTTTCATTTTGATTTGTTTATTTGCTTCACACAAAAGCTTGTTGCCTCTGTGATGGCAGTTTTGATGTTTCCTAATTCTTCCTCCAGTCCTTCTTCTGGCCTGTTTGCTAATGCTTTTCTGAAGCACTCTCCCATTTTGACAAATTCAGCCCTCCTAAAGTCCAGTACCCTCACTTTTGTATGGCTTGACTCTGCGGCTGTGTTTATCATGAACCACACTATCTGGTGGTCACAGTGCAACAAATGTGACATGTGCAAACCCAAAGAATTAAAAACTTAAATTCATCATAGGAAAAATTAAGCAAGCAATAACACACAACGAGGTGTGGGTTATCGCCTGATAAGAGCATGCCCAGGGGTGTACTAAGGCATGAGGCGCTTGTGTGTTATTGCACTTATAAAATGGGTGCCACTGTAAAGAAGTTAACATTAAAAAATCATAAAAAATCGACATACAGTAGAATGAATGAAACATTTTATATTAGTAGAAAACAAGAAAAAGCAGTCCTTGTGTTTGTAGTGGAATGTAGGCTGTTAATGGAAAAGTCACTATGAAAATGTTGGTATTTCAATGTCTGCAAGACGAGAAACATTCAAAGAAATGTGTTTTTTTTTCAATTTGTTTAACATGGGTTACTTTGCTTTGTTTTACTTACAGTCAGCAGGATTGAGTATGTGCAACAGTTGCTGTGGCATTTGTTGTTCTCCACCCCTACCCCCGCCAAGATATAGAAAGTTTCCAGGTTGGATGATAGTAGCGGTCCCAAATGGAGACAATTATGGGCCGAGGATGAGGATTACATTTATCTGATTTGTCAGTTTGGAAGCTGTAATTAGGCAACTTGCTAAATTGGGATGGAGAGTGTGAGTTAGTGGCGGCGTTTTTTTACAACAGCAGAAGTTCTAGGAGGATTGCGGGCAGCTGTTGAGGATAGTGGAGCTTTGAGCGACTGTTTTTAAAGACTCGTAATACAATTTTTTTTTTTTTTTCATCTTAGGAAATGCTGCCATACAACTAGTAGTGAGAAGTTAAATGAGCGTGTACCACTGGAGCCACTGTAGTTAGCACTTGTCAGCACTTTAGAAATGTTCGTGCTGATTCTCAAAATACTTTTTTTTTATTTTGTGAACTGCTCATAAAAGTAATATTGGAGGCTCCTGGGGACTGGGTCTGGCTTTTACTTGAAAGATGCTGTCTTGTTTGCTGGGTCGGTAACAGAGGAGCACTCGTTGATCGAGCTGTACTGTGATTTGAAAAACATGACTGGCACTGGGGCTCGCACTTGAAGGTCCTCATTGCCACTCACTTTAAACATGGGAGATATCAGAATTTATTTTAGAAAATAAATCTATGCAGATGCTGTTTAGAAAGAGATTGTGTGTGTGTGCTTGTGTGTGTTTGAGGGAGGTACAGCTCATATTTATTTTTTCAGAATGACGGCTATGTATGAGGAAGTCACTTTTTGGCAGAAGTTGTATGGCATATGACTAGCAGCAGTTCTACAGATACCATGGCATAAAACTTTGAGTTCTTCTATGTTTTTCTGAAGTTTTTAAAGTTGGTCTTTCGATTTGCTGTCAATTCGTTGACAGCTGCTGTGAAGTGAAAGCTGTTTCCTTCTATTGCATGTGAGCTGTGCCAGTGAGTGTTTTTTTTTGTTTAGGATTGGCACAGTTCAATGATTTGATGTTGTTATGGGGCCGGGCAGATGAGGTTAGTGCCGGCTGGCTAGTATATCTTCTGATAAGGACATGGCTCAGAAGATGTACTAGCCAATTGGAATGCTAGATTTCTGAAGCCCATTTTATAAGAGTAGTTAACAATTTCTTAATAAGTGTATCCTGATACATACTACAGTATCACAGATATCCTGTAACTATATTGCACATATACTTTTACTGTGCTAAGTACCCTGCATACCTTGTCTAAGAATTTAAAATCAGAGGGGAATACTAGAAGCAAAAAAGAATTTACAGCAGCGTACAGGGTAGCGGATGTAGTCCTGGCAAATAGGGTGGAAGGGGGGGGACAAGGAGCAACCAGCGAAGTACAAACCTGTCGGCCTTACCTCTGTAGTTGGTAAGCTGATGGAGTCACTGATCAAAGAGGACCTTATGGACTACCTAGAGATCAATGGTTTGCAGGATAATAAACAGCACTGGTTTGTGGCAGGGAGGTCTTCTCAGAGGAATCTGACAGTTTTTTTGACTGGGTAATAAAGGTAATACATAAAGGCCACACTGGATTTTCTCTACTTCAGTTTCAGCAAGGCTATTGACTTGGTGCCACACAGAAGATTGCTGAAGGAACTGGAGGACCTGGGCAGGCTAGGGACATAGCTAGATAGGTAGGAAACTGGTTGAAGGAGAGACAGCAGAGGGTGTTGGTAAATGGGTTCAAATCAGAAGAGAGTGAGGTCATGAGTAGGGTGCCACAGGTATCTGTCCTGGGTTCTGTCTTCTTTAAAATATTCATCAGCAACATTGGAGAGGACATCCAGGGCAAGTTTGGGTCACATCTGGAAATGAGCCATGGTTGAGTGTGCCTTTCCCAGTTACCCTAAATAAATTAGATAAAGTTGTGTCTCTTTGCTGATAGCATGGAGCACTGCAGTAAGTTAGTGACAAAAGGATCAGTTTTATGTGATAAGGGCGATTCCCTAATTGCGCGCCACAGAAACCGTGATGCAAATATCGCTTGCAGCAAAAGGGCGACCGAGTAAAACATCGACTGTCACAAACAGCAATGGTCCTCAGCTCTGTCAAAAAAAAAAAATACAATTACTTCTTTCTTGCAAGAGGGCAAGCCCCCCGCACCAAATTAATATAATCAACTCCGGGGCGGGGGGGCAGACTTAAAAAAAAAAGAAAAATACAGTATCCTGCTGTAGGACCCAAACCCGGGTCCTCTGGTTCCATAGGCAGTGGCTCTAGCTCAGCAGGATTCAGCCACACACCTTCTCATTTCCTGTTATAGCAAGTGTACACTCATTATACAGCATCATTAGTTTTCTTGTGACGGTCGCCCTAAACAATCGCGGTATTATTGAGTCGCTCATATTGAGCTGCTCAATAATACTCGTCCTTATAGGGTGCTACCGAAGGATCAGCAAGGTGCAGAGGGATATAGAAAAGCTAGAGAGGTGGTCTAAGGTTTGGCAGGCAAGGTTATGCACCTAGGAGAAAAAAACAGGACAGAGTAGTGGATGGGTGAGGGGTTACACTGGGCAGTATGGTAGAGGAAAGGGACCCAGGAGTCATCATTAGTGATTCCTTCAAATAATCAAGCCAGTGTAGCAAGGGCTATAGTAAGGCTAACAGGATGCTGGAGTGTATCAAAACAGGTACTGACAGCAGGAAAAAAGGAGGTACTACTACTATATAGGTCACTGGTGAGGCCACAACTGGAATATTGTGCTCAGTTCTAGAGTCCTCTCCTGAGGAAGGAAAGGGACATGGTGTAGATGGTGCAATGCAGGGTGACCAAGATGATTCAGTGCCAACAGGGCAGATCTTACAAAGATCATCTCAAGGCTCTAAACATGTACTCACTGGAGATCAGGCCAGAAAGTGGGGATATGATAGAGACCTTTGAGTTCTTGAAGTGAATAAACAAGGTAAACTGTGAGGAACTATTTAGCTGGAGTGCAGTCAAGAACCCAAGGTCATGAGTAGAAACTTATGGGGGGGAGGGGGATTTAAGAGGAATGAAAGGAAGTTCTGTTTATGGAAAAGGTGATGGAGCTGTGGAACAGTCTTCCAGCAGAGGAAATGGATGTCAAGACGGTAAATGGTTTCAGACATGACTGTGACAGAGTAAAAAGTTTGATGGTTGCTCAGATCAGTAGCAGCAGGGAGGGGAGCAAGGAGGTGGACTGGCAGGGATAAAACCCCATGCGGACAATAGGACACAGGGTATATAGGGAATTCTTGGCAGCCAAGATCGACCTTTTTTTTTTCTGCCATCACTGTTTATGTTTTTATGTTATACTTTATTTGTTTATCTGCCTGTCCCAATGTAAGAGTATGCTAATCCATCAGAATTCTCGTTGTTTTTAATTTTCTAAACTGGAGACCATGTTTCTTGCACGCAAAGAGCCTGTGAACTGCTATTTACAAATAATGATCTTCAGAGTCTTGTCTTCCTCAGCCTGTGTAATATTTATCAGTAACGGCCTGTGTACAATAAAATTATAGTGTAGGTGAAATGCGATTATGTATGAAAATCCCTACACTTTAGAAAGTCATTCTGCTGCAAAAGTGATGCCCTCATTACTGCAGAATGACTTTTCATTCTGCATTAGTGAGGACATCCTAATACAAGCAACTCCATCAGTGTTCCTTATTGGTCAGTGGCTGGTGGAGAGTCACGCATGTGTGCTGGCCGGAGGGTGGTTGTGCTTCAAACGCAGTCGGTGGAGTGGACCTCAGATTAACAAAAAACAAGTTACTCTGTACTGTCTTGTTTTAATTGAAGCCTGCAGCAGTTGTACGCACCATACGCTATATAGAACAGTGTATGGAAAACCATACACAAAAAGGCTAATCCTCCCCCTCTTAGATACCATGCCAACTGAGGGACCTCTCAAGTTTCATTCTCAAGATCATCTGTCGTCATGATGTCCTCTCAGGGGAAGCATAGCCTTGTTGTGTGTGGTTTTCCATATGCTATCCTATATATCATGGAAACATAGAAACATAGAAGTTGATGGCAGATAAGGACCGCAAGGCCCATCCAGTCTGCCCATTTCTTTTTCTACCTTATAAATGTGAAATTGGCCTTTGCTCTGTCAATGGTCTATCTATTCATACTCATCTGCATTGCTCCCTTATGCCTATCCCATGCCTGTTTGAAGCCCTGCATTGTATTAATATCCACTACTTCCTGAGGTAGGTCGTTCCATGCATCCACTGCCCTTTCTGTGAAAAAAAAACTTCCTCACATTACCTCTTAATTGGCCTCCCTCTAATCTCATGCTGTGTCCTCTTGTCCTGCTATTTTTCTTATATTGAAACATGTTAGACTCTTTCACCTTGTTAATGCTCTTAAGGTGTGTGACTGTTTCGATCATATCACCTATCTCCCTCCTTTGCTCTAGGGTATACATATTGAGCTCTGTTAATCTGTCCTCATATGTTTTCTGATGTAGTCTCTGCACCATTTTGGTTGCCCTTCTCTGGACTGCCTCAATTTGGTTAATGTCCTTGTGAAGGTGTGGCCTCCAGTACTGCACACAGTACTCCAGATGGGGCCTAACCAGTGTCTTGTAAAAAGGGATTATTACCTCCCTCTTCTGACTTGTGATATCCCTACTAATACACCCCAACATCCCCCTAGCCTTACCTATCCACTGTATTAATTATTTCCATTATACAAGAGATAACTATCAAAGCTTGAATAAAGATTTTTAGATATGCATCACAATACATATTTCAGGAATACGAGGTACAAAAAAGCAAGGGGGGAGAAAATGGAGGGATTGGAAGGGGAGGTCAAGTGGGATCCAAAAGTGGATTTTGAGTTTTAATAATGAGCAGAGTTCCAAAATTGTCAACTTGCCTTTAAATCATAATCCACAGAAGCTGGCCTTTAAAGCTGTCTTGTGGGTAGTGATCTAGTGATAAAGTAGGGATGCATCAAAACATCCTGTAGGGCCTCCAGATTTAGAAACTAAGTATTGTTAATCCTAAGTACCAGCAGTAATGTGATGTCCTTCTTAGTCCCGTAACCTGAAAGCAGAAAACTGCAACTGAGGAGTTCTGTTACAACAAGATTCATAGTAGCCTCTGGGCCAAAGAATAAAATAATTTTCCTAGTGGTGCCCATCTGTTACTGGTGGTCTAGTGGCCCCCTTCCTATCCCCAGTCCAGTAGGATCCCCAGGCATTTAGCAGATCCCCTGTCAAGCTCAGTTCCCTCACAAATGTCAGGCATCCTTATCCATCCCCACACTGGAATGCTCATCCTGGTTCACCAGTTAGCATCCCCTTTGGAACTACTATGACCATTTTTTGTAGTGGTAGTAGATTTTATTTCTTTGGGGTGTCCTTCCTGGAAGGCTCAGGGCACCCTTACGAAATGTGCATGGTCAGGGGGCACTGTGCTATCTGATAGGTGGTGTGGGTGCCAGTTTTAGCATGCTGGCACCTAGACACCTGTTTTTGCATGTTTGTCCTTTCTCCTTTCCCTGTTCTGGTGCATGCCTATTGCAGCGGCACAGGGGAAGCCTTGTGACACTGTTGTAAATGGCACAACAGCTTCCAATTTGGAACAATGGCACAAAGTGGTAATTTTGACAACTTTATGTCATATTATTGTGCATGTGTATGGGGTTCCAGAAGTTATAACATGTTCTGAGTACATTTTTCTTCAGTTAGTGCGGTGCATGTTGAGTAGGGTCATTAGCATTTTATGTACCAATGTTGTAGCTCAGTGCTTTAGCACTACTGGTTTTATGCCTCACAAACTGCTCCACTTGGTCAGAGTGCAGAGGTGCTTAGCATAAGTGGTCACTGCTGTGATTTGCTTACTGCACAGTTCACAGAGTTTGTACTGGAAACCTGTTCACGCTGTATAAAGCTTTAATGCCCATTTTCCAGTATACTGTACTTCCTGTTGTCTTGCGAGCACAGTGGTGTAAGCACAGAGCCCCAGTGGTGGATCCAGGAATTTACAGAAGAGGAGACGCACTTGGCTTGGAAAACCAAGCATCTCCAGAGGGGTTCAGGGGCATGCCACCTCGAACATTTTGACAATGAAATGTGTGAAATGGTGCATTTTGGTGAATTTCAGGCCCAGTTTCAGGTGCAAAGTATCGAATACCCCCTCAAAAAAATCTCCTATTTCCGCTTCCATCACAGAGCAGCTACAAACAGTAATGGCTGTCTCACAGGAATACATCAGTTCTGAAGGAAATGTCTAGACTCTAGTTGTTCTGCTAGAACAACCACGCATGTCCCTCAGCTTCTCTCCCATCCCTGCCAAGGCAACCTGTCAATGCCCTATGTTGGAGAGAGATTCTTCAAATTCTGATTTGGCTCCCTTCCCTCATGCCTTGCTTCTGCCCCCATACCCAACCCCTCCCCTGAGAAATGAAGGTCAGACATGATCTTTTATTTATTTTATTAAAAATTTTGATCAGCAAAGGCACACTGAGCCGAGGCTCATTTCCAGGTGCAACCTGGGGGAGGTGAGAGTGGGATTAATGCATACAGGCATTGCAAAATTCAGAAGTGCAATAAGAGCAAGGCACAAGAGCAGAACAATATAAAACAGCAAATTCATAAAGACAGCCAATGAGCTAAAAAGCTCATACTATACATGGTTACGCCATACAAAAGCTTGTAACTGAGCCACCTCCCCAACTCCCGACACGGAAACAAGCTATTATCGTCTCAGTTTGAAATAAAAATGTGTTTTAAATAGGTCATTTCCAGACCCAGCTACAACCATGACAATACAATCCACAAAACAAACAAAAAATACAGCAACAATTTATTGAAATAAACCAAATACCCCAGATCAATCAATCAATCTTTATTTTACCTGGTGAAACACCATTGAGACAAGCTCATTTATAAGGTGGACCTAGGAAGGTCAATGAACAATTACATTAACTTACAGAGAAAGTGAAACTAACAATGATACTGTTTGATACAGACGACACAAGGATTAGCTATAACTCAGTACAATGCATTGGAACATACAGCCATACCCCATATAAATATGTACAAAATAATACAACAGGCCAAGGTTAATAAGAGGGCGTAAAAGGGTCATGGTAGGCGAGAGTTAAATAACAAGAGGGGCCAGAATTAGCAACAAGAGTAGATGAACAGTAAGGTCATGAAGGACAGCAGTAGCATAGCAGAGCATAAGAGATGTACATATGAAAAGTGCGAGGAGGAGGAAATCAAGTGATGCATCTGGCTGGCTAGCCGCGGCTCCCTTAAGCTCCCGCTCTCTCTCTATATAGTCTGCTTAATTTAATAATTTTGGAGTTATTTACGCGGAGCCCACCTGTCTGGCATGAACTCTCAGTCTGAGTAGAAGCTCTCTTAAACTTTTTTGGATTGTCAACGAGACCAACAAGCCGAAAATGGAGGCCGAGATGAGAGCGGCCCTCCCCAGACACACACCACCAGTCTCACCTGATAAACAAGCCAAGAAAGTGAAGCCTCACCAGCAAGCATCTTCGGCCAAGCAACTAAGTGCCCTCTCTGCCCCGCTGCCGCTGACTGAGGAGCATTTCCTACAGGAAATACAGCCGTTTAAGGAGTCATTATCAGATATAGCAGCTGAGCTTAGAAGCCTTCGTAGTGAAATGGCCGATCTAAAAGTCAGAGCAATGGACAACGAGGCGTGCACCCACTCCCTGGAATCCATGGCGTGACAAGGCCGACCCTGAGTTAACAAAATTAAGGCAGCAAGTAACCAAATTACAGCTGAAAACAGAGGACCTAGAAGGCCGCAGCAGGCAAAACAACATTTTAATTTTTGCCTGCCAGAAGGGATGGAAGGCTCTTCTCCCATTACTTTTATACAGTCGCTCCTTGCAAAGATGGTGGGACCCTCACCACATAACCCTACCTACCTAATTGAATGGGCACATAGATCATTGCATCTAAAACCAGAGGCATCAGCCCCACCTAGACCAATGATCATCCGCTTGCTGAATTACCTGGAAAGGCAACACATCCTTTTAAAAGTCAGAGAATTGCAAACTGTTCTTTGGGAGGAGAAAAAAATGTGCATTACCCAAGATTTGCCGCTCGAAACTCGCCAGCGAAGAGCCACTTTTCACCCTGTGGTCAGCAAATTAATAGCAGCTGGTATCAAATTTAGGATGGCCTACCCTGCACGTCTTCAAGTTTCAATGGAGGGCAAGTGGCAGTCATATGAATCAGTCTCTCAAGCCCAGGCTGATCTAGCAAAGAAACTGCCCTCCCTGTTTAAGGCCCCTTGAAGCAATGTAATATGAATGCCTGGAAGTGACACTAGCCGCTGGTATATTCCTTTGGTCCTCTTTTTCCTTCCACTACGCTCTCAAAGCTTTGTTTCACCGGCTACTCTTTCCCTTTCTTTGAGATTGGCGTTGCCTACCTGAAGATCGTTAAGATGGGAGTGGTCCCTACGGAATGCCTTATCGTCCCTGGCGGGTGACTCAGCAGGACCAGAACCCAGCAAGTGCTGAGGGAGCCCTGTGTGCTGGAGATCTGCGCAGCATCGTGCTGACTTACGGGAGGACTCTCTTTCAAGCGCTACCTGTTTCCAGGGGACTGGCATACCGTTGTGCCACCATGGTGTCTGTCCACTGCTATCTAGTGTCCCCAGGGAAACAACTTGCTTTCTGTGGACCGGACCACTTATCTTGTATTGCTATTGCCAAGCTGCCCTCAATTTATTTTATTCCATTGCTGTTGTTTCAGATTTCTAAAGCCTTTCGTTTTGATCTCTTATTTTTTTCTCCTTCGTTTTTCCTACTACCCCATGAATGATTTCAAGCAAGTTTCTATTAAGTTACTGAGAGGCATGTTTCCCATTCTGTCTCCTACTGTTCCACTTTTCACTCTTACATCATTCGTTGTGATTCCCCCCCACTTTTTTTTTTGTGTGTGTGTTGTTGTTTTGCAGCGTCTCGTAGGCTGGTGTCAAAGGTGGGCTCGTGGGGGAGAGGGGGAGGGGGGATGGCATCGGGTTAGGCATGACCAACTACACGTACTGGATTATGGGGGGGTACACTAGTCTCTCTCATAAGCGCTAGCATAATTATCACCATATTAAGTTTAAATGTATGGTCCCTTGAGAGTTGCACTATGATAGACACCTTGAGGGGGGGGAGAAATATGACAACCTTGGACCAGTTAATGCCTTTAGGTCTTTCCCAAAGGTGCCTATGGAGGGAGTATCTACTAGGGTACCAAAGGGACTCCTAGAGAGTAAAAGTGCTACGAATAGTCTATGTTATGGGCTTTTAAGGAGTATGACTGTTGTAAATAGTTATCAGTGGGTAAAATATGGGAGGGAGAGGGAAATCTTGACTGAGGTTACTCCAATGCTCATTGCTGTAACATTTGGATGGTACTTACAGGTTGTGGTACATGTTTATCGTTCTAGATATTCATTAACTGTTTATGGAAAGTTGACGAGCATCAAGACCATATTATTGAAGGGTTGTGGGTACGGGGAGGGAGCTGTGGTGTATTTTTTCTACTTAGTACAGAGGCTGTACAGGAGGTACTGGAAAGTGAATGGCCCATAGTCTTAAAAAATTTGTAACATGGAATGTGAGAGGAGCTCGTGTTCCCAACAAGAGAGTTCAAATGCTTAAACACCTAGCACTGCTGCAAGCTAAAATCTATTTTATTCAAGAGACCCACCTCCTACAAGGGGAAGCTATTAGCTTGCGCAGACGGGAAGTTGGACAAGTTTTTGCATCGGGCATGTCGACAGCATCTGGGGGAACAGCTATCTTAATTCACCGGTCAATAGTTTTTCAGGCCAAGACAACCATCATGGATCCATTTTGGAGATACGTATTAGTCCATGGCCTTCTAGACCATATTGAGGTGTTCTAGGGAGTGTATATGGTCCTATCAGAGGGAACCCTGACTTTTTTTTGGATTTATTAGGCAAGTTGCAGATGTTCACGTCTCTACCACTGATACTTGGTGGAGACTGGAACTTACCCCCCAACCAGGATCTGGATAGATCCAGTCCCTCACTTAAACCCCTTTCCATTGCTCAGAGGGTGCTTTCCGACTTCGCAGAATCTGCTGGGTTATGTGACCCATGGAGGCTACAGAACCCTGTGACTCGTACTTTCACCTTCCAATCCATGGTACACTCCTCATGGTCTAGGTCAGACTATATATTACTCAGTCATTGACTACTGCGTGGTCTATGTGACTCTACTATAGAACCAATTGTTATTTCGGATCATGCAGCAGCTTGGGTGACCATTGCATTAGACAGAGATTTCTATAGAGACCCAGTCTGGCAGTTAAATATGCAACTTCTGAAAGAAGATTATATCATTGCCAGAATTTCAGATTTGATTCAGACATTTCTCAGTCACAACCGGGGATCTGTTGCAAGGGTAGACCATGAGTGGTGTGCACTAAAATGCTATTTGAGAGGAGAGTTTATCAGACTTGCCTCCACCCATAAACGGAAAAGAGAAGCTGCAGCTACTTCACTTTTAGCTCAAATTAAAGTGCTCGAGCAATCTCCCCTTCCCTTCTTCGTCAGATACTCTGAAAACACTTTTGCACTTAAGGAATCAATATTCCCTGTTGCTACAGGAGAAGGCTGAATTCGCCATATTAAGAACTCATGCAAAATACATTGAGCAGGGAGAAAGAGCGAGTCATCTCTTAGCCCTACGGTTAAAGAAATTAGAAGCTTCCAGGTTAATCGCCTCCATTGGAGACCCTAATGGAGTTGTTAAAACTCACCCCAGGGACGTTGTTTCAGTATTTAAACATTGTTTTTCCTCCCTATACAGTAAAAATACTCTTTCCCCATCTCAAAATGAGATGCTGGGTGACTTGACTTCATCCCCCTTACCATCTCTCTCCCCCCTGAGCAGCAATCACTTTTAATCGCCCCTATCTCCCTCCAGGAAATTTTGTCTGCTATCAGTGACCTGGCACCAGATAAGGCTCCAGGCCCTGATGGCCTACCGTCAAATTTTTATAAACTGTTTGCTAAGGACTTAGCACCAAGCTTGCTCCATCTATAACAATATATGCTTTCAGGACAAATACAAGACCCAACCTTATTGGAAGCTACCATCATTCTCCTTCTCAAGCCAGGTAAGCCATCACATTCCCCAGCAAGTTATCACCCAATCTCCTTGTTAAATTGTGACATTAAAATTCTTGCTAAAGTATTACCTAAGAGGGTAGAGCAAGTCTGGACCTCTCTACTTAGTCCTGAACAAATTGGCTTTGTGGCCGGTAGAACTCCAGCAGACCACCACCGTAAATGCCAATACATTATTAATGTGGCAAAACTGTCCCCCGTTCCAATGGCGCTAATCTCGTTAGATGCAGAAAAAGCGTTTGATAGAGTTACTGGCATTTCCTGTGGGTCACACTACGAAGTATGGGTTTCCCTAACCTATTCATAAGATGGATCCAAGCCTTATACCTTTTCCCTAGAGCCAGAATACACTGTAATGGAGTAGTATCCGATGCTTCCCCCTCTCCTCAGGCACATGACAAGGTTGCCTACTCTCCCCCTTCCTGTTTAATTTGTATCTAGAACCCCTCATCAGGCACTTGAACTCCTCCCCTTCAATTGCAGGTATCCCTACAGGTAATAATACCACCAGAATTTCAGTTTATGCCGATGACATACTCCTTCATCTCTCGAATCCAGTCTCCTCTTTAAAAGAAGCCCTGGCAATAACCGATAATTTTAGCAAATACTCGAACTATAAACTTAACATTGGTAAAACCGAAATTTTTCCCCCTAATCATGTAACATATAGCTCGGCCTTCAGTCAATTTGGTATGAAATGGACATCATGCTCCATTAAATATTTAGGGGATTCATATTACCTTGAATCCCACCCTGTCGCGGAAGCTTAATCTGGAGGACTTATGGCATAATATTCAACAAGATTTAACAAGATGGAAAAATCTCCCACTCTCGTTCTGGGGTAGAATTAACACTATTAAGATGAATGTTTTACCCAGCTTATTCTATCCTCTAAACATGCTGGACATCTGGCTACCAATATCCTTTTTTCAATGTATCCACTCAGGGATTAACTTGTTTATATGGCATGATAAAATAGCCAGAAGATCTTATTCCAAATTGTCCCAGTCTAAGGATCTCGGTGGGCTTCATCTCCCCAACTTTTTATTTTACTACTGGGCCTCACATTTACACAAATGTGGGAAATGGTTATCTGTACCTGATCCTCTAACTTATCACGGATACACCCCACTATGGTTACAAACGGAATTAGATTTGCTCATGACTCATAATATAGTTCCAGTATCTCTTTTCTGCATATTAAAACAAAATATACCCAAAACTCTTTATTCCCTCCCAATTGGCACTTCTCTAAGGGTTCTTTCTCAGCTTTTTAGGTATCTCAGGGTATCCCCAACTTCAGATTTCTCCCAACCTTTATGCGCCAACCCGAACCTCAACATGGGTAACACTTTTATAACTGGAAGATGGTTGCCAATTTCTCCTGAACACACTGTCGCTGATTTTATCAGTAGGAACACATCCTGACCATGGAAGAGATCTTATCTAAGTTTGGCTGGCCATCGTCAGCAGCTTTTAAAATTATCCAGCTTAAACATCTTCTAATCAAAACGTTTGGGTGTAAAACCAAAACCTCCCAGTTTGCTGAATTTTTTCAGCAAATCTCTATTTTGGTTAATAAACCACATGGTATCTCAAAGTTGTATGGACTACTTCACACATTTCCAAAAATCCCGTCAGCTGCTGGCTCTAAAATCTGGCAAAGTCTCTTCCCGAATAAAGATGTTAATTGGCAACATATATGGAGGGACTTATATACATACCATACTCAGGATCGGTACAGGATAACACAATACTGCATCATAAATAACCTCTACTATACCCCCATTAAACTGGCACAAATGAAGCGTATATCCACTGCTACATGTTCCAGGTGTAATAAAGAGGAAGGCTCACTGTTGCATATCCTATGGTTATGCGACACAGTATCTCCCTTATGGAAACAAATAGAACTAACTCTGGATCCGATGCTGGGGTTGCAGGGTCTTTTCTCTCCAGAGATTTGTATTTTTGGTAATTACTCCGAGATTCAAGTGAAGGAGAAAAGATACCACTTGGCCCTAATATCAATGGCAGTTAAAAAACTGGTACTCAGACCCTGGAAGGACCAAGCCCCAATTTCATATACAGAGTGGCTGCACAAAATGTCTTTTCCACTTTGTGTTGAGCACCTAATAGCACAAGTGAATCATCGTCAATCCTCCTTTAAGAAGAAATGGGGAAAGTTATATGCCCTCTATCTGAAGTGATAGCTGTACATGAGTTGGGTAACGAGCCTCTCTCTCCCTAACTGTTTTCTCTCGTTTGTTCTTTTTTTATGTTGCCTTAAAAGAGAGGTATATCCCCTTACACGGTCACCTCTCTTTTTATGCGTTACTTCTCACCTCCTTCATTTTACATATTAGTATAGCCCTGCGAATTGATATTCGTGTATACCACAGTGTGTAGGGGAGAGGGAGGGTGGGAGGGGTGTTTAAAATGTCAAATTTAATTTTCTTTGGATGTGTATTTTACTGGACTGTTGGTCTCTTTGTCTTTATTTCTTCCCCTTTTACTAGTAACTGTTGTGTTACTTTTGCTGAGCTGTTAATTCTCTGTTTGGCTATATTGTGTTCTGACTTTTCAAAAACAATAAAATATATTAAATTAAAAAAAAAATATGAAAAGTGTGAGGAATTGTAAAGGGGAGTTAATAGCTGGTAGAGCCAGACCCAGGATTTGGGGGTCATTAGTGGAAGCATTTACAGGTCTCCTAGAAAAAGCGTACAAATAGAGTTTTGAAGAAGAAAAGCTTCACAGGGGTTGCAAGTTTCAGGGTCTTTTGGGTGAGATTCCATAAAATCAGAAGGGAGTGGCTTATTGCCAATCTACCAAAATGTGATCTCTTCTTGGGGACGCTAAGTGAAATATAGGATAGACTTCTCAATGGATACCTACCCACAACAAACAAAGGTAAACAATCAGATATATAATGAGGGAGCCTGTTGGTGATAGCTCCATACATCCATAGTACTGTACTTTTCCGTCGTCTAAAGCTAAGGGAGTTCCTGCCTACTGAAGAATAGAGCGAGCGGTGGTGGGTGGAGTACGATGCACCCGTAATAAATCTAAGTGCTCTGTGGTATAATGTGTCAAGTTTAGGCAAGGCAGAATTTGGGCCTTGCCCAGACAAGAAGTCATCATAATCCAATAGTGGCATAAAAGTTGTTTGGACCACCCTGGCTTTTGCTTCCAAGGTTAATAGGTGTCTGATCCTGAAAAAGAGACCAAGCCTCTGCTTAAGTTTTTTCGAGAGTTCCTCGATATGGTCTACAAAGGATAGATTAAAGTTGATCCAGACACCTAGATACTTACATTTTGTCACAAATTCTAGGGGTACTGTTTTTAGATGCATTGACCAAAGAGAAGAGCATTGCCTTGGTCTTTCTTGCATTCAGGAAAAGTTTTAATTGCAACAGGTTATTTTGCAAAAGATTTAATTCAGATTGAAGCTCCCTACAGGCCTGGTCTGGGGTAGGCCTTTTTAAGTATAAGACAGTGTCATCAGCAAACAAATGTATGTTTGCTGATTTGACTCCTGTGTTAATGTTATTAATATAAATGGCAAATAGTAAGGGACCCAAGATAGACCCTTGTGGCACTCCTCTTAGAAGAGATTTTAGAGGAGAGAGTTTCCTATCTGCTTTAATTTGCTGTTGGTGCCAAGTAAGATAGCTTGAGAACCATTTCAGTGCCAGTTGATCCAGACCAATTTTTCTTAGGAGGGCAAGGAGCAGATCAAGGTCAGCTATGTCAAATGCTTAGCTTAAAAGAGGAACAAAGCACACACGTGATTGTTTTAGTCCAGAGCATTCTGCCAATCATTTGTAACCTTGGCAAATGCTGATATGGTGCTGTTCAGTCTGTTCTCAATTCTCAGGGCTGCTGGTAGCTGTTACAGAAATATCCACATTTCAGTTCAAACAAAGTTGATTTAACAGAGATTTTTTAGAACATTTATACTAGCTGTTATGAGGTACAATATTATGTAATTCAAATCCTGTATTAAAAATGTATTCATTCGCTTTAAAAACTGCAAACATAAATCCACATGGTAGCCCACAGGTTAGACAAATGGTCAACAAAAACTAAATCGGTAAACTCAGGTCAATATTTGTATAATATTCACTACTCCATGACTGTGTGGAACTCATCAGGGTTAACTCCAGACTGCAAAATGGAAGTGAACTTGAAATGAAATATGGCACCATATAAACTGACTTGGGATCAAAAATGAACAGCAGGGAGCAACATCAGAGAGTGGAAAGACCTGCAGAATAACGTGCATGTTAATTAAGCAACAAGGCATGACGGGGGGCATTATGGTGGGATAATAGCCCACCTCAGGTGGGTTGAAGCACGAGGTGAAGCTGAGTGCTTCCACCACACAAGAAGGGCCATTATCCCACCATAATGCACCCACTGGAGTGCCTTATTGCAATTATGAAATTGGTCCCTATTAGTAATCTATAGACAGTATTTTAAAATAATTTTTGGATGATTATATTTAGAAAACGATATTAAAAATATGTCAAATAAAAGTATAGATGCAAAAAGTAGTCCAGTTTGAACTGTGCATTTCTGTCTGATTGCCAGCAGATGGTACCAATGCTGGTGTACTAAGGGAAAGGGTGGACAGGCAGTGGCTTCAGCCTTACCGTGTCATGGCAGAAGAGCTTGCATTTCCCAGGGCTTTCCCTCAGGTTGGGCGAGTAGCCTAGTATTGGTGTGGATACACAGGGCAGGACACATTACCCACCAGTTCACTGTATGAATTGCAGCAATTAGATAGTGGCAGAGCAGGTAAGTGCTGGTGTGGAGTCAGGGCTGGATGCATTCACCACCAGTTCACTGTGTGAAATGCAGCAATCGAATTGGGTCACAACCTTACCGTGTCCTAGCAGTACAGCTTGCATTTCCTGGGGCTTTCCCTCAGATCAGGTATATAGCCTAGTGCTGGTGAGGAGTCAGGGCAGTATGCATTCACTGCCAGTTCAGTGTGTGAAATGCAGTAATTGGATGGGGGCAGAGCAGGCATAAAAAAAAGGAATAATCTGTGACTCCAGTCAGTGGCTGTTGTTGGCATGGCGAGCGCGAGACACCTAAAACAGAAAAAAAGGAGAGCAGAACTCAGGAGCAAGACTCTGTGTAAAACCATGAAGACAGCAGCCTGGTATCTACTGGAGATTGACTTTTCACAGTGGACCGGAGAACTGGGAAATCAGAGTTGCTGCTCACAGATACTTGTGTATGGAGCAAGCAGCTATGCTTCTGTGGGCACTTGAGTGAAGGGGTAATACTTAGGTGGACAGTCCATTTTGCCAGGAACTACTTTCACCTGGGCTATTCTACTGGGATAATGGCCTGGCTGAAAGCAGCTCTCGACCAGTCAGGAGCCAAGATTCTTAATACCCATTTCAAAATTTTTAACATGAACAAATGCTTTAAAATTATATGATGGTGGGAGCAGAGTTCAACTATATAAGAAAGGACAGCAGTACTTACTATGTGGGACAGATGGTAAAATAAGTGCCATCTCTAATATGGGACAGGTGACGGGGTACACCAACACCTTTCACCTACCCCACATTATGTAGGACAACATTCATGGTACCCCTCAGAATTGTTCCATCCCACATTAAACAAATGCTGCAAAAACAAGGTATGGTCTCACACTGTAAACATTATCTTTAGCAATTCATAACACATGAAGGTAAATCAAAATTAAGTCTTGCACAAATACAGATACTACTTATCATCCCTGTATTTCTTTACTACCTATACCCTTGTGCCCTGCCCCTACCTAGAAATAAGTTACTCACAGCTCAGTGTCTCTATTTTTATTGAGTTTGCAAGTAGAAAACTAGGAGGCACAACTTGCGTCTGGTGGGAAGCAAGTTCAAAAGCAACCTCAAGAAGTACTTCTTTACAGAAAGGGTCATACACCCATAGAACAGCCTACATCAGGAGGTAGAGGAGTCCAAGACAGTACTCGAGTTCAAACTCACATGGGACAGACATTGTGGACTCATCAGGGTGCAGTCTAACTAGGTAGGGGGGCAGAAACATAGGCAGACTAGATAGATCTTGCAGTCCCCATCTGTGTACACAATTCCTGTGTTCTTATGTTCCTATAAATGCATACACAAGGAGAATAGCACAAAAACAATTGCTACATAATATACTTAATTTATAATGGAGATAGCACCAGACACCACCCGATTAGGAACAACAAAGAGGGAAGTACCTATTGACCTTTTCAACAAGTAGAAAATATGAAAATGCATGCAACCTAGGAAACAAACTAGGGATCTTGCAAAGTATAGACCCACTTTCCCATTTACCAAAATGGCCCATATTACAGATCCCATGTTGTGTTAAAATTAACTCAATCAAATACAAAGATTCCCTCAGCTGGCCAGGAAGAACAATACCCATATTTGCAATAGAGAAAAAAATAAAAAAATAAATAGTGAAACAGAGTAGGTTCATTTAAGTGAGAACAGCATTTAAAATATAGTTTAAACTGCCAAAATCATAACCGCACTCAAGCCATAGAGTATACGGAAGTCTGACAAATAAGGATGAAAACATTATCAGCAGTGACCAATGGGCCAGTAACATGTGAGCAACTGCCACGGCCATATAGTCCTAGATGCAGTCAAAAGTGTCCACTTCACAGTTATAATAAGCGAACTGAGGATTGCCAAGCTGGACAAAAAATTACTGTCAAACGTTGCGCGTCAGCTAGAAAATCACAGCTGAGGAAAAGAAAGGCAGCTGGTAGTGCTGTGTAGAATGCGGAATTCTGCCAGTGAAATTAGTGAGGAATGACCATTCTGCCAGTGGAAATTCAGCCAGAATTTTTCTGGTTCTTTTGCGGAATTCCACCTACTGTGGTCCGCAGAATAATGTGCCGTGGAACAGCATTTTTCCAAGGAAAATTATTCCACAACAATTTCCACAGAAAATATTGAGATCCACAGAATAATATTCTGTGGGACAGCATTTTTCTTTTCAGAAAATCATTCCACAACTATTTTCTGCAATGGAATTCCACCATTCTGTTTCTGGTGAAATTCATCGGAATTTAAAAAAAATTGAGCGGAATTTTGTTCTGCTGGAATTTGAAAATTCTGCACATCACTAACAGCTGGCTATAAGTGAGCACCATGTATTAAATAAAAGGCATCTTGCTCTCCTCATCAGGTTAAAAAGTGATCAGTAAACAGCAGAACTAGTAAGACAGAAGTAGTCCAATTCCAAACACTGATCACATACCTGGGTGTCTTGATTTCGGTGTGGGCCCTGACAGAAACTAGACTAACACTCCTGCTGTCTGCACCTTCACCCTGGGGCATCAAAAGGAGTATCTCTCCGGCAGTTTAGCTCCAAACAGAAAGGCCTGTAGGGTGTTTTCCCTGACACTTACCTGTCGCGTAACTGCATTGGGTCTAAACAAGAGTCTCTAATCACATTCGTCCCCCCCCTTCAGTGGCTAATTAGCTCTGTCATTCTACCTTTCCTAGGTAAACCTGAGGGAGGACAGGCAGAACATTAAGTTTCAAAAATGCCTGCAGACAAGTTAGCAGATGGGCCAGGAAAGTTTACAAACCATGATTGGCTGGCACTACGGGGGTTAATGCCACATGCATGGTGCTATGGATGCACTACAAGAGTGGCTACATCAGGAGCAACCATATGCTAGAAAAGGGGGATGGGCCAGACAGAGGGACTGACATGGTTTGTGATTAAAAAAAAGGCAGAGACTCAGAGAGTGAGCAGCAGTTTCAGCTGCAGTTTGTGGCTTATCACAGAGGGTGGCGCACGCCCTCATGCCATGGCCTAAATCCACCACTGGAGCCCTATGAGCTTCACTTAACAAAATGTTCCAATATGGGACCATGAGTCTTTTTACCACTGCTTTGGTTTGAGCTTGTTGATCTCTTGCTTTGAACTGAAAAACAGATTTCAGTCTTTGTCCATCCTTTCTATCAATTAATTCAGTTTTTTAGCAGATCTTTGAAAAAAGAAAACACCTCCAAAAGTCACTTCTAGACTTTTTATCTTTCCTCTCCATTAGCAGGTCTTCCAGTTCTGATTTTAAATAATTTAAAGCATTCTTCAAATCTTCCAGAGTTCCTAAGATGGCCAGTGGTTAGGCACCCTCTGATAACACTGGAGCTCTAGACAGTACACTTGTGCCTGGAGCTGCCATTAAAACAACTGCACCAGATTTAGTTCCCCAGGATCAAGAACAGAAGACCAAACAAATAGTTTTTTGTTTTTTGTGGGGGGGGGGGAGTGGCTAGCTTTTGTCAGTTTTATCCTTCATCAAAGAGATATCTCTCCCCTTTTTTTTGTTCTGCCTTTCTAAAGGTTTGGAGGCTTTCCACAGTGAACATGAATTGTATTAAACATATAGCAACAGGACAGCTGGGCTCAAATATACTGAAATTTAAGGACTTCTTGAACAACTTTAGAAAGGTAAAAAACACATTTACTGTGAAAATCTATTGAGGTAGTACCCTCCTGTGGTGCCAGCATTTCATGTTACTACGTTTTGCTTGATCAAAGGAATTGTGTTGTGGACACTCTTTTTTTAAAATCATGTGTTTATCTGCCTCATTGACAGGCCCCCTTCCAGTCAGCTCATCCGGCTCCATCATCGCCATCATACTTCTTCCCCAGATAATTACCCAATCCTCCAACCTCACATGGCTTACCCCCAGTGGTGGGGCCTTTGGGTTTCCCATTACCCCTTAGAAGATCCAGATCAAATGGAGGAGCATGTCTGATCAGTGGTGCAGAGATGGGGGGTAGTAACCTTAATATTGTTGTAGTCCCCCTACCAGCATATAGAGCATGTGTGGAAGGTATGCTTTTGAGGCATGTAGCATGTTCCTTCAAGGAGAGCAATCTCAATTGTTTGCCAACAAGAGCCACTGCAATGCTGTTATGTGCCCCCCAGCTACTGGTGCCATAGTTTACTCCTGAACCCAAGGTGTCAGCCTAGCAACAGGAGCCACTGCAATGCTTGTGTGTGTGTGTGCCCCCTTCCCCCAACTGCTGATACCACAGTTCACTCCCGAACCCAAGTTGCAAGCATAGATGTGTGACATACTTCTGTTGGGTCATTGGGTGGCCTTTTAAGACCCATTTTGTGAAGAGTGAATGTGATGTGGCTTCTCTCACCATCATGGATCTTGTTTACATTTCTGATACTCAACACTCACTGTCACAACTTCAAAGCTCCTCTTCCTTCCTGTCTCTGGCTGTTTCTTTCTCAAATATAGTAGCCATTGATCCATTAAACACAAGTATATTTTATTCATGCCATTAAGCCCTTAGGCAGTACTGCATGCAGACATTGCCCAATGAGAGTCACATACAAGAGGCAATTTTGTCTTGAAATGGTGGAACAGAATCCAAACAGTGCTAGATGGAATGGAGCACACTGTCTGAGACTTGGATCTGCTTCACTTGTATTGCATTCTCCACCTCACTGATGACTACCCCACATCTGACCTGATCCTTTTTTAATATCACCACCTATAAAATTGGCTCAATTCAGGATCCTACTGACAGTGGGCTATTGCACTTCGGTTGAGCAGTGGAATCCTTTAACTTTGTCAGTCCTGCCCCATAATGGGGTCCAGAAATGGTATTTGTTTTTGTAAACAAGGTATGAAAACAAGTCATTATATACTGATCCAAATCCCATGAAGCAGTCGAGGTCTGTCCTGCTTTGGACTCACTTGGAGGGGGTTCAGCACTCAAAGCATATGGATCTCTACAAGCAGGTGTCATCATACGACAATTCTTATACTCTTCAGTGAATTGCACACAGGAGAGTCATAGCAGGGGCACAGGACACCACATGTGCAGTGATCAGGCCAGCAGCCTGGAAATCCTGCCCCCATGTGCCACTGGCAAGAAGGCAGCATTTGGTGTGTTGATATGACAGAACTTGTAGCTCACAGATAGCACTTCCTTGAAGGACAGAGACCTGTGCATTGATCCATAGCACATTGGTGTAAGCCCATCATTTCACAGGCTTGGGCTAAATGTCCCATATGTTGGCAGGACCTACACTGATGAAATTTCAGCCATCCATGCTGCAGTGGATGAGTCTTCCTGTTGCACAGACAGCAGATGATATTTTAAATGTGAAAACTTTGCACTAGCAAGTGTTGCCCTCAGCAGTGCAAAGACACTTGTTTTAACTTGCTTCTGGTTATAAAATTGTTGTAAGCTTTGACTAGTTGCTTCCAAGATCTTGACTATTTTGAGTGCCCTCTGCCAGGACAGCATTTCAGCATGTAAAGAATTCAGCACATTTCTGTGATGCTTCTGCCTGATTAGGCACATGTGATTGTGCCTCTCAATTGTTGATTCAGGCTAGTTCCCAATTCATAGAATGAAACTAGCTTATTTTAACATGCAATATACTCTACAATAGTTTCACAATTTTGCCTCATTTGACTGCAAAACTTAGACCTGTTAGCTATCACATTTGTCTTTCACACATGATCTCTGTTAGAGTGTTGAGAAACTTGGGAAATGCAGTCTTGTCTGGTTCCTTTGGAGATAAAATATCTCTTAGAAGGGCAAAAATGATCCAAATACATATAATATTTTTTTTTACCTTCAGCCTTAATCAGGTTGCTTCCTGGAATTGCTGTAATCTTCTTTCATAGTTTCAGAAACTCTAACTTCATCAAAGCTCAGATCTGACTCTTCGGCAATACTTGGCATTATTCTTGTATGGATTTTATCCTGCTTCATTACCAAATACTAATGCATATGAATAAGAGTCTTATTCTGTTATCACTAAACAGAATCCTTAGATTGTAGTTTTACTTCAACAGTGTTGTAAAGAGAGCTGAATCTTTTATCACAACTGCTTTTTCAGTCACTCTGACACAACAATGTCCATTTCTTAACTGAAGAACAAGGCAAGTGCGACAGCTGGACAGTTACAAGATGTGAAATCTGTTAATGTTACAAAGCTTGTTAAGCTGCAGATACCATTCATATTAACATATTGATAGTGGTGCAGTTGCTGCCATTGACGTGGTCAGATTTTTCAAAAAATGTCACAGTTTTTTTAAAAGATTCTCTCTCATGGCCCTGAAGCTGTACTTCATGCAGACAGGTATTATCTAGAGATATATCACAGAAATGTCATGAAATATCTTACCATGGCTACAGCTCAAACTGTAATATGGTAAGGGCAGTTTTTGTGAATCTATGCAAGGCCTTTGATGTGGTAGACCAAAAACCTTTGATTGGAATACTTGAATAAATTGGCATGGTGCCTTATATGACAAATTGGTTTGCCATTTATCTGAGTAATAGAACCCAAAGAGTTGGGTTTGCTGACTCTGTCTTTTTTTAGGTGACAAACTTTTTTTATGAATAAGTTTCCTAGAGGTTCTGGGGATGTGTTTGTACTGCTTTATGCAGATGATTCCATTTTGTATAAGAAACCAAGGACATTCAAGACTTGAATGGTAATCTATCAAAGGCTTTCAGCAAATTGCAAAATTGTCTGAATTCTAATAAACCGATCCTCAATTTGAAATAAATAAATAAAGCCTTGCTGTTCAGGATGCAGGCCAAGTGCAGAACAAATTAAGTAAAATTTGAGATTAGGAAAAGAGATGTGACATGTCTAGGGATGGTGTCAACATTTAAATATGGTACATTAGAGTCTGGCTAAATAAAATAAGTAACCAAACAGCTAAATATGAAACTGGGTGCCCTATATACAGTAGTGACAACACTAAAGTGTTGTATAGTTTTGAAAATGCTGCAGTAAGTGAGGTGATCATGCTGCAGTAAGTGAGGTAATCCTGCTGCAGTAAGTGAGGTGATCTTGCTGCAGTAAGTGAGATAATCATGCTACAGTAAGTGAGGTAATCATGCTGCAGTAAGTGAGGTAATCATGCTGCAGTATCTCCATTGTCTTCAATGGTATTTTGATCCCATTACCCTGAGGTACCTTAAGGTCTATTGCAGTAAAAGGCAACTTTTTAATTGCGACCACTGTAGAGTTATAGGTTGCTTTAGTAAGGATACCAGACTGCATACAGCTAAAAGCTTGTTGTTTCCAATTTTATACTGGGGAAATGTGATCACTTTTTCAGGCATGAAGCAGTCAGCTCAATACTTATGTATCAAACACTGCTAAACAGAATTTGTCAGTTTGTGTTGTCTTCACCCGCTTTGACCGATCATTGGTTTCTTATGGAGACTCTAAACTGACCCTCTGTGGAAGCTTTATACCAAATTGGGGTGTGTGTATTGATTCATAGATAATTAAATAGTAGTTTAGCATTTTCTTCAGTGAATATGTCCTCCTTTAAAAAGAACGTTCATTCACTGAGATCAGATGATATGTTCATTTCGAATGTGCCAGCAGTCACAATGGTAGTGGGACAAAAGACACTATGGGCCACACATATGGAATTATATTTCTCTGGATTTAAGGGGTACTAATGACTTACACATTTAAAAAAAAAAGTTTTCAAGTATTTGCAGGGTGAATCAAGTGTATGTCCTTTACATACTGTATGTGTTTTACACCAATTTTTCTTATAAGTGTATTGTAAGTGTTGCATAGATTGTGTGGTACAAAATTTTGTATTTGTATTATGTGTTGCATTTACCATGTACTTGACCAGGGTAATCCATGAAAAGGGAAATTAAGTCCCAGTGGAATTTTACCTGCTTAACAAAATAGAAGAAACAACTTAAGGCTTTCACATAGTTTGTTTCCTATTCTTGTACACACATTTGTACTCAGGCTGCATTTTCTGTTATGAAAACTCAATAAAATTGTGAAACTGTAATATCACAATCAAGCTATGCCTGCATTCTCAAATGTCCAGGGCACTCCTGTAAATGGAGATTGAATTTTCCAGTGAATATTAACCTGGTTAACAAATTCTGAATACATAAATACGAGATCCTTTCGTAAATCTCTTAAAGGCATAACACAATCCTAAATAATCCTTATGGAAAGAGTAGTAGTTTTGTTTTTCAGCTAAACAAATGCCTTTCTTGGTGTACCTGTGACATTGGACCACTGCTCCCTAGTAAATGTATTTGTTCATATATCCTTATAATAAAGCGAAGTGAGACCAACAAAAGAGAACAAGCATTTCACCATCAAATAGTGGTCTCCAGTGTAACAAAACCTTTTTGGTGTGGAAGGAACAGGCTGGTGAGACAAGTTTCATTATTAAATGTTAATGTCTCACTACAAAATACGTATTGCTTTATGAACAAATATGTACCTCAGATATAATCAGGATTTTGTAGTTACTGTGTTTATACAGCCACATCCTCCATGAATACTGATAGAATGACCTACAGTAAATATTATGCCAAAGCCCATGGTGCCATTTGGTATTTTGGTTGGTACATAAGGAAGGGATGTTGTGGAGATTTTTTTCTTTTTTCCCCGTTATATCTCTGTAGCTCTAACCACCTATATTGATTGATATAATACAAACACACAGACACACACTGATGCAACACAGTTGGACATTTGCAACAGAAATGGGAGTCTCACACATGCCAAGGCTTCTTACAGTGCTCTTTCCTTCCACTTCTCTGACCCCTAGAGGGCAGCTGCTTCAGGAGTGTCTCCTTTTCCACTTTATTCAGTCATGTGAAGCTTTAAATCTCAGCTATGGTGCAGTAGTAATTTAGAATCTTGAGCAGGCTCGTGGTGTGTGTGTACAGTACAGAGACTCTACAAGTGATGGCTTGCTTGGTGCTGGCCATTTGTAATGCAGATAACAACAACAATGTGGCTCACAACAGATGTTGATCAGAGTGGTCTGCTCAGAAAATGTTAACATTTAAAGAATGGTACACTGGAAGAATTAATGAAGAGTCAAAAGCTACCAGTCGATAAGCTGATTATACAGAACAGATTCTTGAGCTGCACTTATTGCTAGCTTTCTTGAGGATGCTATGTTTTTCACAGCAGGCCGAATTTTGTTAGGCAAGAAGGAGGTTTTTCAAATGTCTGATACTAAATAATGCACATCAGCAGCTGGATTTGTACAGATGCAGGAATAAAACCTTCCCAGGCATTGAACTGTTGGCAAGGTGCAGCTGTGCCATAAACAGCTGAGGAGAAAGCAAAAGAAAGACCCCAGACTTTTGAGTAAAATGACTGCAGTGTAATATCAGCAATTTTCTATGGCATGCATGCCAAGGGCAGGAGTTTGTATAGGATTTGACTGAAAAGTATCCACCAATGTTTTCTAAGTGGAAATGCATTCAAATGACTTGTATGGTCTGACAGCATCTGAATTTTGTGAAAAACAAATGACGCAAATGTGATAAAATGACACAAACTGTGTTTGCATCTTTTTTTGTTACTGCAAATTGTGACTTTTTGTCACAAACAGCTGCATCTGTTGAAATAGCAGCAGGACTGCTTGGATGCATTTGGAAAGATACAAAAGTAGATGCAGAATGCATTTACTGTTCACCTCTGTGTCTGCACTTTTTAATCTCCTGCTGTAAGGTTTTAAAGAGCAACTCTGCACTTCAGCATGCAGTTTCAGAAATATGTATCAGCTATTACAATTATTAGACAACACCTTTTTTTTTCATTTTCAGTGTTTACTTTCAAGGTACACAGCAGATCTTGGAGATCTAGCCCAAAAAGTCTACATAAAACTCATTTATCATTCCCTAGTTAACCTCACAGTGCTTTTGTTTATGACATCATAGTGCTTTTTATGACTACAAATTGTGATGTCATAAACAGCATAGTAAGGTAGGCAGGGGAAGTTCGATACATTTTGAGAGATTCTGTGAAATACGTACTGCATTATCTGCAATATTTTGTAGACCACTAACAGGGAAAACTAAAACAAAAAACCAAAAAGAACTAGTAGAGAGCTGTTCTTTAACGTACTAAAGAATCTGAATGGCACCAAGAATTTTGTCCCTTACAGTTCATCTATCCTATGCTTCACAACTTGAGTTCATCTCCCTCCTCATTTTGTGATGTCACAACCTGCTAGTATGGAAATAACTATAATCTTTGGTCCCAGACTGGGGACTATGGGCCTGATTTTCTAAAGCCTTAGATTGATGCAAGGGATTTGCTTCAAAAGTGTTTGATGCAAGGGGTGACTTGCGTCATAACTTACATCAAGTGCGATTTTCTAATGCAGACTGCATCAAATCCTGATGCAGCTGTGTCAAAGCCCACATGCCTCAAGGTTGTATCAAATAACCAGGTGCACCCAGTTGCAAGGGGGCTTCTGCCATGGTGGGGCTGCAGCATCCCCTTTTTGGGGATTTTACAAGCCCCGCCATGGACTCATCAAGGGCCACCACTTAGATCAGCCAGGAGGTGGTCTAAGTGGCTTGCACTAGTGGGAAGGGGGTCTGACAATGGGCTGCCAGGGCCCAAAGAGGCATGGGAGGTGGCATGGGGGTCAGGGAAACAGCTGGGAATGAAGGGGGTAATGTAGTACCCAGCAGGGTGCATTTGCTGTTATATTAATAAGTTCCTGTCTATCAATACAGAGTAGAATACCACACTGTACTGTACCTATATGTGTAGTATTCAAATCTGTGTGGATAGACATGAATGAATTAATATAACAGCAAATGCACCCTACTGAGTGCCACATTACCACCTTCATTCCCAGCTGTTACCCCGACCACCGATGCCTCCTCCTGTGCCCCTTTTGCACTTGGTCCCCTCCTCTCTGGCATATTAGTATTCAATTTCATTCTCTGGTGGTCTAATGGACTCCCCACCCTATCCCTGATCCCCCCCAGTAATTATTATTATATATCCTTCCCTGGTGGTCTAGTTGACCCCCTATCACTGATGTCCCCCAAATCATTTATATAACAGTCTGTGGTGGTCTAGTAGACACTCCGCCCTGACAAGGGGGGGTGGAAGGTCCACTAGATGACCACAGAGTGTTATATAAATGGTTTGGGGTACATTGGGAATCAGGGGAAGAGTCTGAGAGACCACCAGGGAAGAGATATCTATGTTGATGGAGATCGGGGATTGGGGGGGTTCTGTCAGACCACCAAGGAAGAGATAGATCAGGGATCGTGGGGGGGGGTCTGCTAGACCACCATGGAGGATGAGTATACTTTAAATACAGTACAATGCACACACACCCAGCCGGTTGCCACATTTCACCCACTGATGCCCAGCTGTCCCCTGACTCCCCCATGCCACCTCCAGTGCCCCTTCCTCACCCAGCATCCTCCTGTCCAGGAGCATCACACACATCCACCATTCTGGCCCTTCTAGTGTTGCGCTGGGTGGAGGGAGCCAGATCCCTGTGGTAATTCCTGCAGGTGCGCCAACTGTTTGGTGCAGCACTTGACTTGTGGCAACTCTTGGGAGTTTGGCACCAAGACTCTCATTTTTATAAAATTGAGTGCAAGGTCCCTGGAGCACTTGGAGTTTGCCACAGCCATGGAGTGGTGCAACTTGCATCACTCTAAGCTCTCTTTTATAAAATCTGGCCCTATGACATTAGTTTGATGATAGGCATCATGCAGAAATAGGTGAAATTTAAATGACAAAGATTAGTGGCCAAATTTACTGCACCACCATTCCCTGGGTATTTTTTCAAAAGAGCTGCACCTGTTCCAATACACTGAGGTGGGAATTCTAAAGAAGAGCACAGGCATTTAAGGTGTGTGGAGAATGTTAGAGAAGCAGAATCAACTGGTCCCACCCTTGAGCACAGTGTCAGCATACATCTGATGCCCTTGACTTGCTGTTCTGGAATTCAGTGTGTGTGTGTGTGTATATGTGTGTGTGTGTTGGGGGCGGGGAAGCTGCTGCGATGGGTCTATGCCAGTGGGAGCAAGGGGAAGAGGCATTCCAGGGCTGTAGGTGGTCCATGAGATTTTTTTGGTTTGCTAACTCCCTATATATGGGGAGAGGGGTGCAGCACCCCATACGTTGAATGGGAAGAACACCCCTCCCCCCTCAGCTAGTGGTCAAACTGGAATTCAATGTGTTTGCCGTTCATTTGCATCACCAGGTAAGAAAAAAGGTTTGTCTCCATACGATGCACAGGGGTAATGCCAAACCTCACCCAACAACTAACACACCAAAATCTGGCCAATGGAAAATCATGTACACAATGCTCACAGCCTGGGAAATAAGATCCCAGACCTGCAGGAAATAAATGTCAGAGGCTAAACTGGACATAGTAGCAATTAGTGAGACGTGGTTTACCAGTAACCACACTTGGGAGACTTCAGTACCTGGCTGTATTGTTCAGAAGAGACCGAGTGCAAAGGGGGAGGAGGGCCCTGTATGTTAATGAAAATATCAAAGCTACAGAAATTCAGAATACACATAAGGAGCCAGAAGAACTGTGGGTCACCCTGGAAACAGGAAATGGGACAGCCATAAGAACTGGGGTTGTCTACAGGCCCCCAGACCAGAGGGAGGACATAGACACATTACTGTTAGAAGATATACAAAACATGACAGCTAAAGGGGAGGTTCTGATAATGGGAGACTTCAACATGCCAGATACAGATTGGTCAATACCAGCAGGAACATCTGCCAGAACTAGACTCATAGTGGATTCCCTGCAGGGGGAGGGCCTCAAACAACTGGTACAGCAACCACAAGAGACAGGGCTATCCTAGATCTAGTACTGACTAACAAAGAAGGGATCACAGATCTCCAGGTAGAAGGTCACCTGGGGCCAGTGACCATCACATGGTATGGTTCAATTTGGCTACTACATCTAAATCATCCCATTCCAAGGCAAAAATATGGGACTTCAGAGGAGCGGACTTTGATAAGATGGCCAACAGAGTTAAGCTAGCCCTGGCAAAAGAAACACAGGTGAGGTACAGGCAAAGTGGGCAAGCATTAAGGATACAATACTTGAAGCAACATCCCATTGTGTTAGACAGAAAAGGAAGTGCAAAAAGAAGGAAACCACTTTGGTTCTCAAATACAGTAGCAGAAAAGGTCAGAGCCAAAAGGCTGGCCTTCAGAAAATATAAGGGAACACAGCGGATGAAGATAGGGGGCATACCAAACTGCCCTAAGGGAAGCAGGTAAGGCAGTAAGGCAGGCAAAGTCCCAAACTGAGGAAACACTAGCACAAACAGCAAAAGAAGGTGACAAGACTTTCTATAGATACATTAGTGAAAGGAGAAAGTCCAGAGGGGTATTGCTAAGCTTAATGGAGAAAAGGGAGCATGGAGGAGGAGGACCCTGTAAAGGCATCTATCCTAAATAGATACTTTTGCTCAGTATTCACTGAAGAGAAGGTAGGGCAGGGCCCACAGCTCAGCATCATGGACACAGGGGAGGGAGGGTGAGCACTACTCCCTTCAAAAGAAAGGGTCTCCTACAAGAGCTTGCCAAGCCCAGGTGGATAAGGCAATGGGACCTGATGGCACTAGCATCCCAGGGTACTTAAGGAGCTAAAGGAGGAACTAGCAGAGCCATTAGCAGAATTGTTTAGTGAGTCTCTGAGCACAGGAGAGGTCCCAGAAGACTGGAGAAGGCTCATGTGATCCCACTCCAAGAGTGGTAGCAGGGAGGAGGCGGGGAACTACAGACCGGTCAGTCTTACCTCAGTAGTGGGCAAGATTATGAAGCACTCCTTAAGGAAAGGATAGTGCAACACCTGGAATCCATAGGGGCACAGGATCCAAGACAGCATGGGTTTACAAAGGAAGGTCCTGTCAAACTAATCTCATAGATTTCTTTGACTGGGTAACCAGAGTGGTGGACCAAGGGGGAGCAGTTGATGCGCCACCTTGACTTCAGCAAAGCTTTTGACACTGTTCCACATAGAAGATTGATAAATAAGCTAGGTAGGCTCGGGTGGGTCAGAAGTTGGTCAACTGGGTGGCAAACTGGTTGACTGGCAGAAAACAGAGAGTGGTGGTAAATGGTATACAGTCAGAAGAGATGCAAGTCACAAGTGGGGTACTCTCAGGGATCAGTCCTGGGGCCAGTCCTATTCAACATCTCTATTAGTGACCTAGCAGATGGACTAGAGGGTAAGGCTTGTCTGTTTGCAGATGACACCAAGATCTGCAACAGAGTAGATGATCCAGATGGGGTGGGCAGAATGAGAAGAGATCTGGATAAACTAGCAGAATGGTCAGAAGAGTGGCAACTGGAATTTAATGCAAAGAAGTGCAAAATCATGCACATAGGGAAGAGAAACCCTGAAGCCACTTATAGGCTGGGAGGAGTTGCTAGCAGTCACAAAGGAAGAAAGAGACTTGGGCATCATCATCACTGATGACCTGAAATCATCCAAGCAGACCTCTAAAGCAGTAGGTAAGGCTAGGGGTGTTAGGGTGTATTAGTAGGGGTATCACAAGTCGTAAGAGGGAGGTAATAATCCTCTGTACAAGACATTGGTTAGGGCCCCATCTGGAGTACCTCATGCAGTATTGGAGGCCACACCTTCACAAGGACATTAACCAAATTGAGGCAGTCCAGAGAAGGGCAACTAAAATGGTGCAGGGACTGCATCAGAAGACATATGAGGACAGATTAACGGAGCTCAATATGTATACCCTTGAGCAAAGGAGGGAGAGAGGTGATATGATCGAGACATTTAAACACCTTAAGGGCATAAACAAGGTGAAAGAGTCTAACATGTTTAAATATAAGAAAATAGCAGGACAAGAGGACACAGCATGAGATTAGAGGAGGCCGATTAAGGGGAATGTGAGGAATTCTTTTTCACAGAAAGGGTGGTAGATGCATGGAATGGCTTACCACAAGAAGTAGTGGCTATGAATACAGTGCAGGGCTTCAAACAGGCATGGGATAGGCATAAAGGGAGCAATACAAATGACTATGAATAGATAGGTCACTGACATAGCAAAGGCCGATGGCACATTTATAAGGTAGAAAAAGAAATGGGCAGACTGGATGGGCCTTGCGGTCCTTATCTGCCGTCAACTTCTATGTTTCTATGTTTCTATATGGTTGTCTGATAATTCTCACATGGTGTCCTCGTTCTTTCCTAATTCCATTTTTCCCTTCTTTAGTCCCTCCTTCTCCCTCTATTCCCCCACTCTCATTTCCCCTTCCTCCCTCCACCCTCCCCCTTTCTCCCTCTCCCACTCCCCTACTTTCCTTCCTAGTATCATCCTCTATAATGTTATGCACATGGTTTGCCTAATCTGTCTAGGTTTCAAGCCAGAAGTTTGTTTAATTATACTTCACAGGGCATTTATTATTCTGGTCTTTTATATTATTGATTAAAGAATGAATTAAAAAAAAAATTAATCAAAAAGAATGATGAGTGTCACTGGAGTTTCATCACATCACATGCTGCTTCTGCCCCTATTTAAATGTTGGTGGTTTGCATTTCCTTAGCCTTTGAAAAAGGACTTAGCATCCGAAACAAGCCAGGTGGGATGTGGTCTGTGTTTTGGAAAATAAATGTCTTCTAAAACTGTGAGTACCTGACTCTAGCATCCCTTTTATGAGGTGTGTGTGTGTGTGTGTGTGTGTGAGAGAGAGAAACTGTCTGGACAACACAACAGTCCATGAGATCTGCCCCCTGACAAAGACCCAGATAGGTTGAAGTGCCGGGACAAGGAACTCTAGGTTGGCTACTCTGGAGCTGCTTTCACAATAAATATCTCTTTTAACTGCAAATAGTCTGAAAGTGCTTTGCTTTGGAGTGACATATTCTTTGATCTCAATAATGGGTTGGCAGCCCTTTTGCAGCACCCCTCCTGCTTCTCTTGTGTGTTACTGACGTTTCTTTTGTTTTGTAGGTGGTCCATGCAGTGTCTTTCCTCTTTGCCTCCACCAATGTTTCTCTGAGTACCTAGTCAGCTAGACCATAAATTGTGGGTCTAGCTGATAGGCTAAAAATGACAGATGTGTCCATAGATGGATGCACTGCTTTCTGTCATTAAAGAGCTAGTTGAATCAAAATAGACAGAACAATGATACAAATTTTAAGAAGTATCCAGATGTAACTTTTTATTTTTGAAGTATTTTTCTTTTTCCTTTTGATCATTAGAAAGTTTTCTATGTGATAATATTGAATTGGATGTGTGGAACTACTTTCATCCTGGCAGCTAACAGATTTATCTCTGTGCCTCCACTACATCATCAGCATTGTGATTTCACTGATAGTGCCATCACAGACAACTGACCCAGCAGCTACAGAGTGGCTGTTTTTAAGCAACAGTGATGTCACAGTCAGTGAGGTCACAATGCTGAATATGTAGAGGTGGGAACAGAGCTACAGTATATATGTTAGCTGCCAGGCAGAGGGCTGTTACACACATCACACCTACTAACATCAGGTAAACAATCTTCTAATTAACCAAAGGGAAAAGAAAAAACAACTCAGATATAAAAGATAAAGGTTGACTGCTTTTAAAAACTTCTGTAATATTAGTTTTAGACAGTACACTAGCTCTTTAAATGCGTTTGACTGTCACATTGAAATGTGGTTATGAAAATCATGCTAACCAGGTACAAGTGTACAAAGGCCATGGGAGGGGGTGGTGAATGAGATAAATCTCATACTGTATATGTTCTTGCATTCATGACTTCAAAAATCCATTTGCCTGTGTTCAAGCATGTTTTTACTAATAAAACAATTGTTGAAATTCATTTTTTAAATTGTCAGAGCTGTTATATGTTTTCCCTTTTCCATAGAACCAAATAAAATCCACCTCTTTATATCTTTGTATTTTGTGGTATTTTGTCCCTCTTGGCATGCCTTTTATTTGGGGGGGGGGCATGACTTTTGCTTTACTAACAATGACCGTTCTCAGTTTGCTTACTTGTACATTATTTGATATCTGTCATGTTTGTCTTTTCTTGCCTATCTGGTGCTATGATGTGATATAGCATACATCTCCATCCCTATTACCCATGGTTACTTAGGAGCTACACATTTTGCTTCTGATTACTGAATACAGCATGGCCTCCAAATCTAATAAAATGTTATACTTGTATAGCTTTTCTTGTTTGTTTTTTAAGTTTTTTTAACAACAAACATGCTACAACATATTGTAGCCTTTTAACTGTGCATTGGATAGAGACGTAATAAAAGGAAAATAAACCCCAACTTATTAGCACTGAAAGCTTCACAGAGTAGTATAATAATAACTTTATATATGTATTTATATGTCCCATGGAGCCACTTGTTGCTAGATAAGAGTGGTTTCAAGCGCATTCTGCTTGTGAGAAAACAGTGAAGCGAAGCTGAGCTGTTCTGGCATGAGCAGGACACATGTGGAAACCACTCTTATCTAGCAATGAGTGGCGATGTGTGACGTATAAAAATATTATTGTCCATTAAACAGCTGTAGCTGAATATCCAGATGGATGAGCACAAAAAAAACCTAAACAAACGAATTATGTTAAATATAGTTAGAACATTGTGCAACGTTTAAGTGTACTCACTGTTATATAGAAGCCCTTTTGATCGTCGAAGTCTGTCCTCTATGTTTTAGTCTGGGCAGGGATTCAATTGAACTGTGGGGGTGAAAGGTCATTGCCTGGAGCGTTACCATGATGACTGCAAAAAAACAAACAAACTGGGCAACAGACTTGCCATTGGTTACTTATTAATTTTTTTCTACAGGTCTTCTCTTGTACTCGCACAGTGGAAAAAAGATACGCTTACTTGTACCATATTTCTTATTCATTGCCCTGTGTGTAGTCTGCAGTACTGTGTTTTACCATGGGGGTCAAAAGTCGTTGCCTCAGAAATTTGCTTCACGACAGGTTGGGGGTAATCGACAATGGTGAATAGAGTGCATTTCATGCAGTGTTTCTAGACAAATTAACAGTATATTTGCTTCAAAGGCAGCAAAGGAGCGATCAGTGTAATATACAGGATAGTTCTTTCTTGCAATATACAATTGTACAGTTTGCATTTAAAAGTACCGTAATGGATAGTGTGCTTGTGGAAGTTTCATTTTAGACAGTTCTAACTCATTTTTATTTTTTACATAGCTCGTGAAGCACTATTCTCTATATAAGACTGCTTCATGAGCTATGTAAACAACTACTCTTGCTGGATAATAAATTTTGCATGGACTATAATATGTATTATAAAATGGCAGGGTAAAATCCACTAATCTGATTGGCTCTTATTTATGTGTAAAATATGGTTTACACATTGTTAAAAAAAGGACTGATCAGCAGTGATGAGTCTGGAACACAGATCAATGGTCATTTGGAACACAGGCTTTTCAGTTAGCCCCCTACAGCCAGAACTGATCTTCCACCACAACATGGCTGCTACCTTTACACTGTAAAAAAAAATTTCAATTGGCCCTAAAAATAAAACTATCTTAAAAAATAAAACAAATTAATTAAATGTTGTTTCCATGATTATCACATCCTCCTTAAATAAGTAAACAAATTCAAAACATTAAGTATTGTTTATAGTTTTCACTACAACTGTTTCTTTGCTGACAGTGAAAATCCCCCTTCTATCTTTAACTGCTCATTAGGGAACTCTCTTCTTCTTGCCCTGACATTGAGATAGTTGAGCGTCTGGCTGTAACAAAGGCCTTTGTTGTCTGTGTGTACAGTAAGTTAGGAGAGAAAGATTCTGTCAGTGGAACTGAGCAGAATTTTGAATCTATGTATTCCATGGTAAACATTCCATCATAAACATTCCATATTTTGAATGTGGAGAGAAACAGAAAAAAAAAAGGAAGAAAAAGTAGACAATAATACAATGACATCACTTACAGTGGGTGAAAAGACTATTTTATCACAAATGCACACAAGTAAATCTATAACTTCTACATATAAACATGCTTTTCCCAACAGTAAAAAGTAAAAAAAGAGCCAATTTTATGAGCCCAATAATGCACTCAGAGATGTGTTAAACATATTTTACAGCACGTCCAGCAGCTGAAGTAACTCGGCCTGCAGCCTCATGCCTTACTACGCCCCTGGCCATACTATAACAAATGTTTTACACATACCCCTTCATGCCTTATTGCTTACTTATTACCTATTTGTAGTTTTTTGATCAAGAAAGTCACACTGAGCTGTAACAGTTTGATTACAGGTATGAGCTAGAGGCCAGGTTCTGCAGACCACTTATACTGACAGAGGGAATATTTTCCAGGACATTGTGGAACATCTACTACTCTTACGATAAGTGCAATAGGATCTTTAACTTCCCCCATGGACAGCCACCAGAGATGGGCAGGAGGGACCTTGGTTTAAGGTGTCACTTAAAAGATGGCTCCTCAACAGTGTAGCATCTCCTTAGTGCTGCACTACAATGCCAGTATTTGGTATTAGCTGGAGTTCCCAGTGTGGGACTAGAGTTCAAGAACAGTCTTCTGACCTAGTGATGAGTGAGTTACCTGCTGAACCACCGACAATTATCTTTATACATATTCTGTTTTTGAGTGTTTTCAGTGCAGCTCAGTGCAGCTGAGGGTCACTGGTATGTTAACAATAACTGTGAATTCTGCTCTTCTGCTAGTTATAGTATCACCATTGAAGCAACAATTATGTGCAATTTCAAAAGAGAATATAGATGTGTGCTTTCTGAAAGAAGAGTTAGAGGGGTATGAAGGAAGACAACAGGTGAAGTACTATATGTGGTGAGGAAAATCAGCCTCTATAGCACAGGCTTCCTAAATTAATCAGTCTTTTTTTCTTCCCATAATTTCCATGGTTAAATTGTTCTTATTTTCCCATAATTTTGTTGGTTAAATTGTTCTTATGAAATAGATTGTATAAAAATAAAGATATTTGGAATTTATGTGTGGTTGACAGGGAGATCCTCTGTATAAGGCTTTTCTTATGAGTGAAGCAACTTTGGGCACTACAGCAAAGTGTTTTATATTATGGTCCTGTGGGTGGTTATAATGGCTGGTTGAAAAGTGGAAGCACAGGTATGTTAGTCTTGTATTGTAAGAAACACTACAACAAAGATCTTCATATAGAGGGACAGCTATACTATGATATGTCCACTGGAGTTAAAATTCAAGCAACCAAATCTTGTTCTAGATCTAGATGGCATATTATCTAATAATGTAATAAGGACCACTGCAATCTAGTACCTCTCCCCCCACCTTAAACACCTCAAAGAAACTGGTAAGAGACAGTTCCTTTAGAGTTGGAGATGTTTCGCTTTTCATCTTTGCCAGAGTGGCTGTGGCAGATGCACACTGCACAGTTATGCAGCAAGGTCTGTGATTATCTTTGAAAGAGCTGGGTGATGGCTTCTGAGCTTAATTACCCCTTTGCTTGAGGCGAACAAAGTAACAAAATCGAGAATGTCAGTACAGCCTACAAACTAAGGGGTTGTTTATATATATATATGAGAAGCAGAAAAGCTGTAGAGAAAAATATGTTAATAAATAAAATTATATTATTACTTGTAAAGTCATGAGTTTTTGAATAATTAATTAGTGCTGAGCATGCCTCCCAAAATTCAGTCTTGCAAACATGGCTTGTTAAATCATACTATGTTCCCCCTTTGTTTTTCAAACTTGTTTACCCCAGTTAAACAGTAGGAAACCATTATTTTGTAGTTAAGAATGCTTATTTAATTTGGTTTATGCAAAGATAAAAACTAGTAGCAGGTATTGACAAGCTACCATCCCATAACAAATGGCTACCTAGACTCCCTCCTTATATTTGACCCCTCTCCCCAGGGGTCTGCATGGCTGAGCCTGGCACACATGCGCACATTAAATGCTGTTGTGAAAGAGAAAACTACGGTATACTGTATATATACGGATATAGATAGATCTAAATCTAGATCTAGATATTTTTGTTAATACAAAGAAAAGTGCATACTAGTAGTGAGCACTGGAAGACTGTCAGCCCACACCCTTTGGCTGCTTACTGTTCAAGACTCCAAGCTCCTTCAATACATTAGTCTACCCCTAGGACTTAGGGACTTGAACAGCTGAGCCTGACGCATGCTGCAAATACCCGTGCAGCGAAATCATCTTTCTCATTTTTTTATAGCATGTAAAAGAAATGTTAACCAGTAGTGGGCATTGGCAGGCTGCCAGCCTAGATACCCACTTGCTGCCCTCACAGCACAATCCACTGTTCAGTCACATTCCCTTCCTCCCTAACTACTCTACCACCAAAACCAGGGGCCTGCATACTGCACAGTTCACATAAACATACAAATTAGATTCATGGATGTTTTGTTCTTTTTCTTCAGCACCAACTGTTTGACTTGCTTTGGTCTAATCACCTCGTGGGTTTACTGTTATTGTTATAGTTACTGTATTATCATGTGTATTTGAATAATTTCACTGTCCCTATCTCTAGAATGTACCTAGATATAAGCTGTATAGCTCAGTGCATCTCTTTTAAATAAAAATAATGTGTGGAGTCACATGAGGCAGAGCTAGAAGCAGCAGCACTTGTTTTGAGCTCCACTAAAACCCACAGAAAATACCAGCAAAAACCTAATTAACTTAATATTAACAACTTTGTTCTTAACTATCCAGCTTTAGTAACTTTTCTGCTTCACAGTGATGGAGTCTGAAATGATAGAACAGCTATCTAATGAAGAAAAACAGCACCTACTGAGTGGTGACACAGATAACATCCAGGTATTGGTGCTGGAGCCCAAGCGACCCCGCCAGAGTACTGCACCTCCATCTCCAATTATGCATCCTACTCAAACAATTACTACTGAGCAGCTGTATACTGAACTCAAATCTCTTAAAGAAGCTGTTCTTACTTTGATCTCTGGCTTTAAAGATATTAAACCTGCAATAAAAGGACTAACTTGGTGAGTCTCTGACACAGAAGTGCGGATTTCCTCTGTTGAAGATAGGCAGACCTGACTCGAACCCAAGGTAGTAAATCTGCGTTGCAACCTTCAAAAGCTTCAAGAAACAGTGGATGAGCTCAAGGGATGAAACAGACATAAAAATCTTGTCTTATTAGGTCTCCTAGAAGGTGAAGAAGGACCTAATACTCCGTATTTTCTAAAAATATTTTGTTCAAAATCGTGGGTTCCTCACCTATCAGCCCACAATACATCATAGAGAGGGTGCACAGGACTTTGTATCTGATGCCCAACCTGGGCGATCCACCTCGACCGATCATCTTAACATTACCTTGACAGGGACCATATTTTAAGGGAGACCCACAAGCTGGATACCCTTCAGTGGGAAGGTAGGAGACTGTATAGTCCAGGACCTTACATTTCAGGTTTGGCAGGCCAGGGCAGCATATCAACCTCTTCTATCTAAACTGTGGGCTTCCCACATTCAGCATAGTCTCCTGTACCCTGCGTGTCTTGAAGTATATACCTCATTTGGAATTAAATGATTTGAATTGGTGACTGTGGCTGCAACAGAATTACACCAGCTATTTTCAGAACTGTTTGGTGGAAAACGGTGAGCTCGCTGTACTATCCTCAGTCATGCTTAAATGCCATTTCTCTTGCAGAGTTAACCTGTTTGGTTATATTTTTGTTATTGACCTCTGCACTGGAGACTACCGACCGCGTCCTTTTGGGATATGCCTACTGCCTCTGGATTTTACTCTGACCCATGTATCATTATAATATTGAGATTAACTGTTTTTGTGGGTGTCACTTTCAATATCCTCAGTCTGGATGCAGCTGCTTTGTTATTTTGGGATGCTACTCTTTGGTCTGTGTGCCTGGTTTCCTATTAGTATTTGCAGCAAGGTGCCAGTTTTCTATATAATGACCGGGTCCTGCTGTTACAAATATTTGTTAAATGATCTTGAATCAATTTAAACACTGCACTGGAAGACCTGGGTACTGGTATGTTTACTTTTCACCACTGGTCTATTCAAACATCATATTTGATTGAACTACATGTAATAGGCTGAGTGTACAAAGTGTACTTGCTTTGTACAGTGGATTTTATGTTTGCTGCACGATGCTTACCACCTGATGCCGCTCAAAGTTATTTTATTAAAATCACACCACACTAATAGGATTTCTACTAATAATACTCTTCAGTAGTAATGGTGAACCTTAAAAACTATCAAACTTTTTTACTGTTTATTTTTTGTGTCTATGCGCCCTACTGTGTTTACTTTTAACAGACAATTTGACCAGGAAACTTCTCTTTTTTGGAGCTTGATGACATTAACAACAACAGAGCAGTTCTAAGCATTTTAAAGGGAACTGTCTACAAAACTAGAGCTATTAGTTTTCATTTCTGTTTGTCCTGCCTGCTTATTTCTTGTTCTGTGATAGACCATATGATTTTATTCTCAGCTAGCCAAGAGACGATTGGTTACTGTAGTCTATTCGCTTTGTTCCTGACAATGTTAGTCTATCATGTAATATTTTCTTCTTACAATTAAAAAGGGGCAATTTCATGGTATTTGTTTTAAAAATACTAACTTTTCCTTTTTTACTATGGACTTGTATCAAAACTATATTCTTCAAAGATTTATTGTTTACACATAGCTATGATAGTCTAGAATTGGTTACCGATCACTTATAATATTAGCCATATAAATGTTTTTATTGTATTGCTCTTCTTTTTTTCTCCAGATGTAGTTTGAATTTTACCTACCAAAAGCTGGAAGCTACTCTTTAAGGTGCCAGTTTATATCCTCTTAGTTTGGGGAAGGACTCCCTTTAGTGGCCCTATTAAATAATAATGTTTTTTTCTTTCTTTTTTTTCTTTTCTGCATGTGTATATTCTAAGAGGTTAGCAATATTAATATCCCCCCGCAATTTCACTGATTTTTGTTCTTTTCCAGTATAGGGGTATGGTGGGACTACACTATTTAATCCACAATGGGGGCCAGTTTGTTTTTAAGCTTTTGGATATTGGTCTTGCATATAATGGGACTGTTTTTAGTCCTTTTCAGTCAAGAGCTTTCTGTAATATTTCAGCTCTTATCTTTAGCAGTGGCTTGAGCCTTTTTTATATTACTAATCCAAATTTGGTAGTTGGAGATCAATGATATTACCTCCTGATACTATACATACTACCCATGCTTAAGGAGTCACCCCCCAGTGACATTCGCTTAGACTTCAGTAGCAGGTATAATATCAAAAGTAGATAGACTTCTAATTTTAGGCAGGTTTTTTTTGTATTGTGGGAAGAGGGGGTGGAATTAGTTTTGGGTTGTTCCCTGATTAGATCGTCGCGGGCCATAGTTAGGGGAGTGGGCATTTGGCCCTAGATAGTTTAGTTGTTATATGGTTAGATGCTGATTGTTTTGTCTATACCTAGTTATTTATTTTTTGTGGACAAAATGGATTTTTTGGGGAAGTGAGTGGGGGAATTGGTGTCTGTTTGGGAAGGGGGGGAGGGCTTCCTGCATTTTGTATTGGGGTATTTGGTACATTCTATCTAGGGGCTTTATCTTTTTAAGATATTCAAATTAGTGTAATTTATGGAGACACCATGGAATGTGGTTACCTGGAATATAAAGGGTGGGCGATCTCAGTTAAAATGACACACCATTTTTAAACATCTGAAATCTATACACACATATATTTTGCTTTCTTTCAGGAGACTCCTCTCCTAACTAGTCAAACTTCTCTTTTCAGATGTCTCTGAGTAGACCAAGCATTTGGGGCTGTGAACAGTACACACCAGAGAAGATAGGGATCTTATTACATAGGTCTCTCTTCTCTTCTGACAGAACTACAAGACACAGAGGGCTGATACACTTTTATAAATGGCCACTTAGGTACCATGGAGCTTATAATGGGCTCAATTTATGGTTCTAACAGTGATACCCCTTCTTCTTTTTTTGGATTACTTAACATCCTTGTCCCCTATGCACACTTTCCAGGGGTCTTGGGAGGAGATTGGAACCTTGTTATGTGTAATGACCTTGACAGGTCTTACAAATTGAGTTCTGGTTTATCTCCAGCTCAACATAATCTTCAAGACTTCATTTCTAGTGCAGGACTGGTTGATCCCTGGCGAACCTTAAACCCCACTGACAAGGATGATACCTTTTATTCCCATTCACATAAATCCTACTCAAGATTAGATTCTTTTTTAGTTACCAGTACCTTACTACCTACAATTTATGGTTCTCAAATTGAGACTATGGCTCTTTTGGACCATTTACCAGTTAAACTTATTTTAGATTGTATATACCAGTCCGAGCGTGATTACACTTGGTCTCTAAATACTTCTTTATTAATAGATCCCCACATAGTAAAGAGTATGAAGGACTGTATTAAAGCTTCAATTTAAACTAATTGGACTTCTATACAAGCCCTGGACCATGCTTGGGGAGCCTTGAAATGTCTCTGGCATGGTGAGCTGATTCGTTTGGCCACCAAACACAAAAAGCTCAACCTTAGAAGGGCTGACACCTTACTCCTCTCCATCAGAGACCTTAAAAAAAATCCCTTTCTCCAATCGTCTGGACGCCTGCAGAGGGGTGCTAGCCTGACGGCGCTTCGCACCATCTGCCCCGCCTGCCCCAACCACCCTCCCACCCAGGGGCGGCTGTCAATTTAAGGATCCACCCCATGACATCACATCCGGTGATATCACGTCCTGTTGCCCAGAACCTATCTCCCCACTTTCCCATTTGCAGGTTATACCTGCTGGCCACTAGAGGGACCTATGCTCCCTCACTACTTCCTACTCCTACCTGTACAGCACTACTTCTGTGGGATCTTGCTCACCACAATGTATTGGCCCTGCCTCACACTCTGCCTGTGCCTATCCCCACTAGCAGTGCACTTACCCACTTACCCATCTGCTAGTCCACACTGTGCCCTGGCACCCCTCCCTCCCCTTACTCCTGAACCTCCTCTCCTGCCCCTTGGGACCTCTGTGTGTCCACATCCCCCCTGCCCTCCCCCTAGCTTTCTCTTCACCTCAGGCACATCTGGGTGTCTTCTTATTCTTGCTTTCCCTCCTGTGCCTCCCTGCCCACCCTGCTCCCTTGGCCTCCCTCCCCTCCCTCTCATGTCAATCGTAGGAAAACCTCTCACCATCTCCCAGCCAGGGTGTTAGTCATGCTACTACTCCTGTCAGGAAACATTCATCCAAACCCTGGCCCGGTTCCCAGGAGCTCCCCAACTCGCACCACAGGCCTATGCATGGTCTCCATGAATATCTGTAGCCTCCTAAAAAAGTTTGACTCACTACAATGCCTGGTCACATCAATTAACCCTGATGTCATCACCCTGGTTGAGACTTGGCTGTCAAAATCCTCCCCTGACTCCCTAGTCTCCCTTCCTGGTTTCACCCTTTTTCGGTCCGACCGTGTTGGGAGACGAGGCGGCGGCTGCGCTATTTATGTCAAGGATCTCTCCTGTACTAGCCCTGCCTCCCATCCCTTGACTCCAGGGCCCAGGCGCTACGCTGAAACTAACCCCTGACCCTTTAAAGGGACCCCTTTATCTGACTACTGCATACGTGCCCCCCAGGGACCAAATGCAGGCCATTGCCTCTCTTACAGAATACCTTACCTCTCTATCTCCTTCCGCTGATCAAATTCTGGTGGGTGACTTAAATGTCAACTGGCTCAGCCCCTCCTCCTCCTCTACCTGAGACTCCTTTTCTGCAATAGACCTAACGCAACTAGTTACCCACCCTACCAGGACTAACCCCAAGAGGCTCCAGTACCCCTTGATGTGGTACTCACCAACCACCCTAATCGGATCCCCAATGTACAAGTCCTCCCAGACTCTCTCAGCGATCCTCCCCATTCTATTCCACTGGTCAACCTCCAGTTCCCAAACCCATAGCACAGTCCACATGCCGCGGCGTCTAATACCTGGTGGACTGATAAAACTTAAGGAACTTCTGCCCCAAATTGACTGGTCTCCTATACAGGCAACTCCTGACATCGACACAGCTCTCTCTCTTTACCCAAACTTTTAATAATGCCTGTGATATCTTTGCCCCAGTGTTGACCCGCCGTTCTAAAAGGAAGAATGCCCCCTGGGTTACCCCAGGTTTGATCCACCAGCTCAAACATAGGGACAACCTATGGCACCGTGCCATTGAGACTGGCCGGCCCAATGACAGCGGTTATATATGCTGCCGCCCGAAACAAGTGCACTCGGGCCATCAGAAAAGCCAAATCTGAACACTATCGGTCCTCACTCACTGCCTCATGGGGAATCCCAGAACCTTCTGGGATAACATTAAACAGTTAAGCGAGTGCACTCCCCCCACCCACCGATCAACATTAATGGTGTGATCTCCTCAGACCCAGCCCTCACTAGCCAACCACCTCAACACCTCATTCACTGACCTTAGCCCTATCCTCCCTACAAATTTTTTGACCCTCCTCCCCAGCACCTGCCATAAATCTTTCTCGCCCTTATTTTCTCCTCCATGCGTGTTTCTGCCCAAGAACTTAGGCTGCACCTTGTCACTGCCCTCAAGAGTAATAGTACAGGCAGTGACACCCTGGATCCGTGTATCCTACGGCTGGTCTTAGACACAGTCCTTACCCCGATCACATGCCTCATCAACCACTCTCTTTGCCTGGGAAGGTTCCAACTGCCTGGAAAGTCGCCACTGTCACCCCTATCTTTAAAGGTGGTGATAGGACTGTGGCTGGAAACTATCGACCGATCTCCATTCTCTCTCCTCTCTCCAAGGCCTTGGAAAAAGTGGTGGCCTCTCAAATCTCTGACTACCTCTCCACCTACAATGTCCTTTGTCCTGAGCAGCATGGCTCGAGCGGGCCACAGTACCAACACAGCCCTCTAGAGTTCTCCAACTTTCTAGGCTCCTCCTTAGACACTGGTTCTCTGGCTGGTGCTGTCTTCATTGACCTCTAAAAGCTTTCAACACTGTCCCCCACCCCTCCTTCTTGATGCCCTTAGTCTCTCTGGTTTTTGCTGCTGGGTCTATCTCCTGGTGCACAGTTATCTGTCTGACCGCTCACAGCGTGTAAAATTAATGGGACCTACTCAGACATCTGTCCCATCTTTTCTGGGGTTTCCCAGGGCTCCATTCTGGGCCCCTTACTATTCTCCCTTTACCTTAACACCCTTCACGCTCTTGCTCGGGAACATTCTGGTATACGCTGATGATGCAGTCATCTTTGCCTCAAGTCGTAACCCTACTGCCCTCCAGGACTCGCTGCAGAAGTCCTTCACTGAAGCTGAGGGCTGGTTCAAGGAACATAGATTGGTGATAAATCTTAAAAAAACAAAAACCATGTTCTTCACTCATCCCCAAAACAAGTCCTGCAACTTCAAACTCCTCATTCACTCTGGGTCCTCATTCCCACTTGAACAAGTTTGCTCCTATAAATACCTAGGGATCCATTTTGACCCTCCCTCTCCTTCCATGGACACATGCTTGCCCTAGCCACTGCCACTAATATCCGATTGGGCATCTTACATCGGTATAAACACTGCCTCCCCGGAGCTCTTTGTCACTGAGTCACCTCCTCTATCCTGTCCCTAGTGGACTATGGACTGCCGGTGTATGGTGCTGCTGATCAGACCGCACTCCATAAAATTGCCTACTCTGAATAAGGCCTGCAGGTTAATTACTGGAGCACCTAGGATGACACACACCTGTCTGCTGTATGCTAAAGCGCTGGTACTTGATTTTGATGAGAGCCTCAAATATCTTACCTGTACCTTTACAAAAAAGACCCTCCTTAGGCTTTCCCCACCAGGATTGACCACCACCATACGCCGCTCTGTCCCACTAGTTCATACTCGGACCTCTGGGAAAACCTCTCTTGTTATCCCTAGAGCTAGGACCTCTCACGGCCAAAGAGTCTTCAGCTTTAGGGCACCCTCCTGGTTCAACACACTGCCCCCTTCCATCTCCGAAGCTCCAACTATATCGTGCTTCAAAACTTCCTTACGTAACCACCTTATTAACACCCGATGCTGTAACTGCCACTAGTCAAAGCCGTACTCAATACTTATGACAAAGCTTATTACTAAGCTGCTAAGGACCATATAACTCTGGTATTGTTTGCATCCATCCTACCTGTACCAGCTTGTTTGTATCTATGTCTTAATTTTACTGTTATACTTATGTGTTGTACTGCTATACTGTGTATTTTGGTTTGTCTTACTGTGACAAAGTACTTTTGTAAATGAGCCTATGGCTCAAAGGTTTTCCAAACTGCTGTTTAAATAAATAAATAAATTACCTCCGAGAATATATGCATATGCCTTTCCCAACTTAGAGCCCAATATTCTGCATTCATTTTAGAACAAACGCAATAATCCCTAAAGACATTGAAGCCACATATGTTGGCCAGGGGAAAAAGGCCAGTAAATTATTGGCCCTTAGACTTCACCAAAGTGTGGCAACTCACTGGATTAAGTCCCTGCAAGATCCCCTAGTTTCATCTAATACAACCAAGGCTCATGAGGTGACCCATATATGTAAGGATTATTATTTATGCCTCTATTCTGTGGACCCGGGAATGGATACTTCATGTGCAGATATGTCTCTGTTTTTGTTGGAAGTTCACTTGCCACAATTGTCTGACACAGATGCTTCATCCCTTGCTGGCCATATAACAGAAAGTGAAGTTCAAGAAGCAGTTGCCTCTCTTGCAACAGACAAGGCTCCAGGACTTGATGGATTTACAGATAAGTTTTATAAGCTTTGTATTGATGAGCTTGTCCCTACTTTGACATCTCTGTTTAATTACTTACATTCCTCTGAGCTATTGGAAAGTTCTCTACTAGAAGCCCATATTTTTGTATTGCCCCAATCTGGCAAGGATGAATCTCACACCAAAAATTATAGGCCTATATCCTTAATCAATGTAGACATAAAGATTCTTGCAAAAGTTTTAGCTTCCTGCCTTGTCAGGGTTTAGAGTGACCTAATAGGTCCTGAACAGGTGGGATTTATGAAGGAAAGGCTCTTGAGTGATCATTTTTGTAAATTATTTTATTTGATTTCTGCATCCAGGGAGAGGAACCTTGATACTGTTCTGTCTCCCTGGATGTGGAAAAAGCCTTTGACAGGATCTCGTGGTCCTACCTGTCTTGGGTTCTACAACAATACAGGATTCCTGATTCCTTTCTTCACTGGATATGGCTTCTTTATTTGTCTGCTACTGCTAGCGTTCTTTAAAACAGTACTCTTTCTGACCTCTCTCCTATCTGTCGGGGTACCCGGCAGGGTTGTTCTTTATTGCCATACCTTTTCAATCTATATTTAGAACCCCTGACTTGGAAGGTTAACACATCACCTAATATTTCTGGAATACCAGTCGGTACTCAAGAGATGAAAATCTCTATCTATGCTGATGATATTTTGTTACATCTGTCAAACCCTGCTTCCTCCTTACATTCAGCCCTCTTGGTTGTTAGTCAGTTTGGCTCTTTCTCTGGCTATAAACTTAATTTGACTAAACCAATAGTTTTTCCCCTCTCCCACCATGTTTTTCAATCTAACTTTGATGAATTTGGATTGCCGTGGGATACAAAAAAATTTACCTATCTGGGTATTAAAATTTCTTCTGATATTTCTTCTCTAAGGTCCTTAAATCTAGATTCTCTAGTGTGCCAAGTCTCACAAGATTTGGACAGATGGAAGTCCTTACCCTTACCTTTGTGGGGCAGAGCTAATATTATAAAAATGAATATTCTTCCTAGGATTTTATATCCATAAATATTGTTTTGCCCCTAAAGTGGTTTAAGATGTTACACAGTATGTTCTCCAGATTTCTTTGGGTGCACAAACCACCTAGCCAGTCGTAAGACAAATTGGTTTGACCTAAGAAATATGGTGGATTCCAGTTACCTCATTTTCTAAGGTACTATTTTGCTTTACATGGTGCTAAATATTTTTACTAGGGATCCACGAACACCACAACTTTTTCTAGCTATTGTCCCTCTTGGCTTGTAATAGAAAAAGATTTATGATGGCAATATCAAATTAACCTCAAATCGCTACTATTTTTACCTCCCCATAAAATGCCCTCATTGCTTAAGTCGACCCCTCTATTTTGGTCCCTTAAGGCACATGCCCAGCTCTGTAAACACCTGAAGCTACCCTGCCTCAAGGACCCGACCCAACCACTCCTTCATAACCCCAATCTCACTATCAGCAATATGCCCTTATATAAAAAACATTGGGAGTATTTAGGAGCGCCTGTACTGAATGACTTCATAGTGGATGGGATATTCATTTCTTCTGACCAATTTAAATTAAATTAAAGAGGGACTCTAGTCAAAAATTCTACATTACAGAATTAGAATAAGCATACCCCCAGTAAACCTGTGTCACTCCAGGGACAAGGCTTGGAGAAGGTACAAAGTCTCCTGTGACTCACAGGATCTACAATCCTATAGACATCTTAGGAATAAATGTACAAAGGCCATTTGGCTATCCAAATCTTTTTACTTTAAGGCGCAGTTCTCTCAGAACCAAAACCCCCATGCGTCCTTTTGGAAGACAATCAACTCCCTTCTTGACCCACCTACTAAACAGAATTGTACGGCCCTCAATATTGATGGGTGTACTGTCTCAGATCCTGCTTCCGTGACTGAGCTTTTCAACAAATATTTTGTCTCCTGTGCCCTCCCAAACTCTTTCCCTCCCTCCCTCAATCTGGCGGCACCATCCCCCCCCCCACCCTCCGGCTTCCTCTTTCCACCTTCACACCACTGGAAGTGTACAAAGCACTTTCATCCCTCAACACGACCAAATCCAGCCCCGACGGTACTCATCCCAAACTTCTCCGAATCTCTGCCTCCACTATTGTGGCCCCTTTGACTCACATACTAAATATCTCTTTATACACAGCCGCTGTCCCAAAAGCCTGGAAACTGGCCAAAGTCATCCCTCTGTATAAAGGCGGCGATCCCTCCCTCCCAGGTAATTACAGGCCTATTTCGCTCCTCCCCGTCCTTGCCAAAATTCAGGAATCACTCATATTGTCCAAACTGTCAGTCTTTCTCTCCTCCAACAAATCTCTCTCCCCCCTACAGTCTGGGTTCAGAAAACACCACTCCACAATTACCTCCCTTCTATGCGTAACCAACTCCATCCTCTCTGCCATGGACAACAGCCTAGTCACAGCTGCCATATTCATTGACCTGGCCAAAGCCTTTGACTCTGTCTCGCACTCATTCCTACTCCACAAACTTAGTTCTCTTGGCATCGCTCAACCAGCCATCGCCTGGTTCCACTCGTACCTCTATAACAGACAACAATCTGTTCAAATAGGCAATGCCATCTCCACTCCTTTCCCCGTCTTATCAGGTGTCCCCCAAGGCTCTACACTTGGTCCCATCCCCTTCTCTCTCTTCATTAACGACCTTCCCTCCACCTGCCTCTCCTCCAGTGTGCATCTATACGCAGATGATACTATCATCTTTGCCTCAGGCCCTTCCTTCGACTGCATCCTCCCAAACCTCCAAAAAGACTTCAACAAAGTCCAATCTTGGTTTCTTGACAACCTGCTTACACTCAATGCAAATAAAACTGTCACCATGGTATTTGGATCCAGGCAAAAGCTTGCAACCCCTCCCGCCCCCCAGTGATCACCACCCTGGATGGCTCTCCTCTGGAGTTAGTCCCTACTTTCAAGCACCTGGGTGTGTGGCTGGACAACCACCTTAACTTCTCCACCCATGTTGACACCATTTGCTCCAAACTACGGCCAAAACTCACCATCCTCTATCACCAGAAAACCAGCCTGCCTATCCCACCCATTGCGAGCTCGTACATAAAACAATCTTACCTGCCTTAGAATATGCCGACAATGTCTACAGAATGGCCCCAGCATCCTCTCTCTCCAGATTAGATATCCTTCTCAACTCCTTCTGCCACTTCGCCACTGCCTCCCCCACTCACTCACCACTGCCTACTCTACACTGCACTCACCCTTGCTCCACTTTGCCACAGGAGAGTCATCCACAGTGCCTCCTTCATAGCTAAATTTTGGTTTGATTCCCTTTCCCCCTACCTAGCTTACCTCCTCACACCAGCCACCCCCTTAACCTACCCACTTCGCCACAGGGACACTCGCGCTTTTCACCTGCCCCTACCACACACTCCCAATGGCCTAGCTGCCTTTTCCTACCATCTCCCCCATCTCTGGAACAACCATCCTGCTGAACTCTACCAGGCCCCTTCTTGTTCCGCCTTCTCTCAGCTCCTCAAGCTCCTACCCTCCCCACCCTGCTCTAAATGCACCAACGGTCCCAGCTCACTCCCGAGGCCACCTACAGTCTCTGCTCACTTACCCTAGCCCCCGACTGCAATCCCTGCCCCATCTCACTCAGTTACTCTGTATGCTCGCAATTTTTTATTGTGTATATGTATCTTATTTCATTCTAAATACTGACTGTACAGACTGTTTTGTATTCTTCATCATATGATACTCTCTTTTCTCTTGATGTACACTCTGTATCCGGGTCGCACCTGGAAATGAGCCTCGGCTCAGTGTGCCTTTCCTGGTCATCAAAAGTTTAAATAAATAAATAAAAATTAAAACCTCATACCAGAAATTAGGTTTCTATGTTACTTCATTTTAAAGTTATGAGCTATTTTGTAACCCTGATTTCACTACCTGTTCAGAAAAGCCAGTTTCTTTGAAGACCTGCAGATGATGTCATCTCCTGAGCTCACAGTCTAGTCCTCCCTGTCAGCAAGCTTATAGGACCTGTTACTCTAATGTTTAAAGATCATTGTGCAATTTTTGTCACAAGTAAAACAGGCAGCAGCATTCTAAAAACATTGCTATAAAATCTACGTTTCAGGTTTTGTAACAAAGTTGACGAATTTGTATTTTTAATACTTTTTTGGTGTAGTTCATTTCTTCAGAGTTGCAGGATGCTGAGTCAGCATGCCTCCAGGCTGCTGATACAATTTGTGGTGTTACTCTACAGTGCTTGTTAGGAAGTTGTATTACTACAGTACAAGTGTTGTAATGTTGGTAACTTCATTGCTATTTTTGTCAGTGTGTGCTTTACAATAAGTTTTAATAGGGGCCTTATATGTGTTAATTCCTACTAGGGGTAAAAGTATTAGTCCTGGTAAACCCATCTTTTTAATGTGGAGTACAACACAGATGAGCCTGAATGTAGGTCAAGTAACAGTCTACCAGGGAGAAAACAGAAAATGAGCTCTGCTCAACTGAATATCCCTTTCATTCATACTTTGATGATGAATAAAATAGTGATTAATTGATTGATTGAACAATGAGCTGGCTACTGCATAGAAACTCATAGTAAGGATTCAAAACAGTGCTACCTCTCCCAACCCCATTTACAGGGTGATGGAATAATTAATTTAAAGTGCTATCCTGAGAAATTACCTTCATTGAATGACATGTGAATGATCACAGCCTTTCACCTCATAAGAGATATCCAGTCTGCAAATCTCACATTAGTATGCTATGATTCAGCATCCAGCAACCCTGGAGAAAAGGACCACAGCAAAAAAGCACCAAGAACAAATAAAAAATACAAATTTGTCAACTTTGTTACAAAACCTGAAACACACTTAGTTTTTACAGCAATGTTTATTGGGTGGTGCTGACTGTTTTACTGGTGAAAACCATTGCACAATGATGTTTAAACATTTGAGAAACAGGTCCTGTAAGCTTGCTGATAGGGAGGACTAGACTGTGAGTTCAGGAGATGACATCATCAGCAGCTCTTCACTGAACCTGGCTTTTTTGAACAGGCAATGATTTTAGGCATGCAAAATGATTTGTAACTTTTAAACTAACTTAGAGATCTCATTTTTGGCATGAGGCTGATTGGGGCTATGTTGATCCATATTCTTAATTTATTGTTACCAGTAATTTTGACCATAGTCCCTATTTAAAATGTGGAGTATGAAATTCTCATTTCTTTCAGTTCTTACAACTAAGACATTGCATTACTAGGTTTTGGCCCCCATGGCCTACCAAATCTGGTACTTTTTTTAACCATGTCAGAATTAGTATGGCAAGATCAATCACCCAATCTCTAAGCTTTATAGTACCATAGTCAAGTACTGTGGGAATCAACATCATCAATTGCTTTTTTACTGGGCAAACATATTTCATGTTGACCAGGATGATGATTTATGGTTCCGCGTTTGGACAGATCTGTATAAGTACATTAAACAGGATAGAATTCAATTACAGCATGTGAACATTCTTCATAGTCTATATATTTCTCATTTGAGGATGTATAGGATAGGAAGAGTCAAGTCACCTACAGTAGCAGCCACTGATGTTGCCAGCTTTTTCCAGATATTTTGCAAACTTTCTAAAGAGTTTCTCTCTGCTGCCCCTACTGTGGAAATGCAGAAAGCAGGAGATTTCTCCAGAAATATCACAGAAATTTTGGGAAATAGCTGGCAATGTCTGTGGCTGCCAGTGTATATGTCCCCATTGTAAAAAGTCTGAAGGCTTCTTGTATCATATGCTATGATCTTGCCCCCTCTTCTTTTTGGAACCTTATACAAATTAAACTAGAACCACTACTAGGTCTCCAAGATGCCTTCACACCAGAAATTTGTATTTTGTGGGTCTAGACCATGCTTATGGGTACTTCCCGCAAGGCTCATATGGCCTTAATATCTGCAGTTACAAAGTTGCTAATTTTGATACATTGGCTTGACTTGACTCTCCCCACTTGGACCAAATGGCTCAATGAATCCCTTATGTCCTTAAATTTTAAAAAGTCTATAGCCAATTATAATAAATCTAGAACTATTTCTAGAACTAAATCAGAACATTTATATACATTGCTTTCTGTGTCTACATCAACATAGCTCCTTATTGTTCTTTCTTTTTTTTTTTGATCATACAGATTGCAGGATTAGGGCAGGAATATTGGGGGGGTGGATTTGCTTGTACCACTTATTTTAGCTTTACTTTGTTTTTTAGGTAGTCTTTGTATTACATAGCATGTTATTTTGTAGAATTGTTTTATCTCCTTTCCCTCATGTTTATATTGTTGTTATGTGGTCTTATTAAGAAAAATTTAATAAAGTATATTTTATTAACAAAAAAAAATACATTATGTGTACTGGAATTATTCCATTGTCCCTATCCCTAGGATGTACCTGGAAACAAGGGGGCCAATTCTCAAAGGGCTGGTGCAAGTTGCACCAAAGGCAACTTGCACAATATGCCATTGCGCCAGGGACCTTGCACCCAATTCTGTATCAGGCAGGGCCCCTGTGTCTAAGTCCCATGACTTGCGCCAACCCTATCAGTATACCAAGTGGAGGGCATACATGAAGGGATGGCCGCAAGCCTGCAGCATTGACTGTGGAAGGGCACAAGCACCCCCCATGCCCTTATCCCTACTGTGCAATGCTGAAAAGCCCCACAGGGCTATCAGACCCCCCAAAGCCCTGAACCCTGAGTATTGCATAAGAAGTCCTGCAGGGCTAATGGATCCCCCCAAGCCCCAAACCATGAGTACTGCATAAGAAGCCATGCAGGTCTAGTGGATACCTCCCCAGCCCTGATCCCTGATAAAACATCTTGTCAACCATAAAACTAATACAAAAACACATTCCTGCATCGCTGTTAGCCTTGTTAGTCTAGTGGTTCCCACCTGGCAATGCCAGAACACCATGATCCCCCTGACCAGTACCCAGCTGGCGACTGACACAGCCCACCTCTCACCACCGTCATCAGCCACTGACTGAGCTCTGTTATGAGCATGCACTGTACATACAGTAGTAGGTGCACAGTGAATGACAGCAGCTGTCATTCACTGAACACATAGTATTTACAGTAGTACATGCTCATACAGAGGTCAGTCAGTGGCTGGCTGCAGTGAAGAGAGGTGGGCTATGCCAGTTGCCATCTGGGTATGAGTCAGGGCAGCGGGGTTGTCTGCCACTGCTGGGTGGGAGGAGAGTGGGGGGGTGACTACACTACCAGGGCTAACAGAGATGCGGGAATGTGTGTTTGTGTTCATTTTATGGCTCACAAAACATCATATCAGAGATCGGGGATCGGAGTTTGGGGGGCTCCACTAGCCCTGTGGGGCTTCTGATGCAATATTTTTGGTTTGGGGCTTGGGGGGGTTGATAGCCCTGTGGGGCTTGGTTTATTCTTGGGGATCAGGACTTGAGGGGACCATAGCCCTGTGGGGCTTTACAATTATTTATTATTGGAGATTGGGGCTGGGGGTCCCGGCTGCCTATTGGGTATCCATTGGGGGCACATTGGCACAACCCCCAGTGGATGCAAAGTACGCATACACCAGCTCATAGGGGGATGTCACAGCCACCTTTACAGAATAGGGTGCAGCTGCTGCCATAAACCCCATTGCATCACATCGCAGCAGGGTTTATGGAACAAATGGTGGCATAAATCCACTGTGGCACAAGCAACCTGCATCATGTCGCAGGCTGCTTTCCATAATCCTGCATTAGCAACTCATGGCACAAAGTGCTACTTGTGTCATTCCCATTGGTGCAAGTCACTTTGCACCATGAGTAATCTTTGTAGAATCTGCCCCAAACTATATAGCTTAGTGTATCTCTTTTAAATAAAAATAAATAATATGTATTTGAGTTATTCCATTGTCCCTATCCCCAGGATGTAACTGTAAACAATCTGTATAGTTTAGTGTGCCTCTTTTAAATAAATAAAACATCCACTCAGTAAAAAAGCTTCCTTGACTTTACTTTCTGCTTCAGTTTTGAAGCAACAAATAATCTGCTGTGTGTTTTAAGATTTTTTTTAAATCCATGTTTTCCACTGAAAAATGTTAAAACCTAGATAAACTACTATAGCTATCAATAACAGAAGGTGTTATCTAGCTACTTCTCTGTCCAGTCTGTGGTGTGAGAGTGTGCTGTCTTTCTACACTCGAGTGCCACCATAACAAGGCTGTGTACCATGTGACTGCCACTCTGGCAGACTCTGACAATCAAGTGATCTCAAAATGCATGCAAATTGTAATTTGCCTGTTTGTCAGATAGTTTTTTGTTTTTAATTCATTTTTTTATTGAAATAATGTACATGCTCTGAGAGGGTTCAAACACATATCACTGTAGAGCATTACAGTTTATGGTGTTAGTACACTGCAAGAAGTGTTCAGCATATAGACAGTTGTCTCAACTCACAAAAACTCTAGGAGTACTTGACAACTTCCACAATGTATTACTCTGCTACTCAGCAATGGTTGCCATAGCTACAGTAACTGGCAGTTATTCCAGTGCCTATCCTAATAATTATGTATTAAAAAATATATTTGTTGTCTCAGTATTGTCTCTTATTCATTGCCATTTATGGAGAGAAAGTCAGGTCTCAGTCACTCGTATAGATCATTCACCTTAGCCACCTGAAAATGAAGTGTTGAAAGCATTGATTTACTTGAAAAGTTAACTGCTCCATTCTGTAGATCTCCCCAACTACTTCTATCCAATCTTGGGTCATAGGGGCATCCTTAGATAGCCAGTGGAGAGTTATGGCCATATGGGCTGCCACCAACAAAATCTATTAGAGATACACAGAGTCCTTATCTGTGACTGCATCCAGGATGACCTCTAGGACCACATATTCTGCAGTCACTGGGTGGCTGACACCAAAATTCTCTTTAAGGGCCTCAGCTATTTCACTCCAAGAGTTGGACAATTGTTTGCAAGACCAGAAAACATGTGAGTGATAGGCCCTCTCTGCAGAGTATTGCTGCCATTGCTCTTGCAGCCTATGAGAAATGTAGTGTAATTTGTTGAAAAGACTACAATAATGAAAGAAGTTTACATTTCATAAGCAATGAAAGGTAAAGTGTAGGCATTGGTTGTTTGGCTAAGGCCATCTTTTCTGTAACATTCAAATGGCCTCAGGGATCTGCAGCACACATTTCTTTATTGCAGTATATATGTCTGTTTTCTGCATGGTCCCATATGTACTTTAAAATGAAGAATCTAAGCCTTAATAAATTTGTTGCAAGTAGTTTAGCATTGAGGACTCATTTAAGAGTGTACCTTTGTGAAATATATCACATATTGTTTGAGATGGATTGTGGTTTTATCATGTGTAGTACCTCTTAGACATCAGTTTTGGTGTGTGCTCTGATTTTTACCTCACACTAATATATCATTATTGGTTATATTGTTCATCTCTTTAAATGTTGTGTTATAACTTTAGTTTTAATGTAATGGGGAGATCCTTAAAACTGATGAAAATGATGTACAACAGGTGAATAATCAAAAACATCCCTTACAGAAATATAGGAGTGCTGTGTACATGCAGAATGCATGCCACATGCCTAATTGTGCAATGTTTGCATGTGGTTCACATACACAAAGTGAACCTATGTGAACCAGGTCCAAAAAGCAAATCAGGTTTGCATGCCACAAACTTACATGTGTACAACAGGTAAGCTGGTGTGAATATCTTCTAAAAATTACATCAGGTTCACATGTTGCATGCTAGGCATGAGTGCAGCAGTTAAGGTGGTGTGAATATCATTTGAACATCACATCAGGTTCTCATGCTGCATGCTTGCCACAGCTAGCAGCTAAGCTGGTGCAAATCTCATCTAAAAAGGCACATCAGTTTCTATTTCTTATACTACTGCTAGCAATTAGTCATTAAAATACATTTTTATTTGAATTTCCATAAAAATTAGGCAAACTCATTAATTCTGATCCTTTTTCAAGCTGTTTAATGGCTTTTGAGTTTTGTCATTAAATCACCATTAATTTGTAAAGTATTGTTTGCTTACTGCATTAAATGCCTAGGATATAGCCAGTCAACATCCCCCATTCCAGATGTATGAAGAGGGGTCTCTGTGTTGTGAAGCCTATCCTTTTTGTTTTAGACCATGCAAATCCCTTATGCATATTTAGTGCTACAGATGTGTTTCTCCATGACTATTTTATCTCACTTACTTTCCTTTTGTCATTCTGTACTGAGCATATACACTATAGCCATGCTCAGCACTCTTTGTGCTAAGTAGGGCCTTGGAAGCATGTAACATACCTCACATTTTGCCACTGAAATGAGGGACATGGACGCTCAAGATGAGGAACAATGAGGGACACTAACTCACATGATGATCAGGACACATCATGAAACATGGAGATACAGTAGCTCAGAACATAGTGGAAACCAATATATTTGTACCTAAGAATGAATTTCCATCATTAAGCAGGGATGCCATTTAGATAGGGCAGAGGGGGACAGTTGCCCCTCCATATCTGTGCCTAGGTTGTTCTTATGGTGTGGCAATAATGGCTTTAAATTTGGATTTAATCTTTTGCACAATAAGTGCCCACCTGGCCTGTGTGTACTCACACTGCAGGTACCCTCCAGACTCAACTGTGTCTGTATTGTGCTCTCCACTCTCTCCACCTAATAGTGGCAGCACAATCACATGTGATGTGGATGAGCTCCAGCCAAGAAAGACCGCATGAGCCTTACAAGTGTGACACTGTCTTTCCCGCCACAAAGTAGACAAACTGCACACTACAGCTTGGAGAAGTCAGTGAGCACTGAACTCTCAATAGCAGTGATGTGGCAGCATAATTTTGTTGTTCTTCTCTTAGTGAATCTCCGTCTTCCCTGGTGGCTCAAGGGGCAGAGGGTGAGCTAGAAGCTAACTCAAGACTAGGCTACCTACTTACTCTACTAGGCTTGCCTTGCAAAAAAAACAGCACAGACCCCCCTGGCAGCAAGTTAGGCATAGCAGCAGTGGTGGCAGTGATGTGAGTGACCTTCATAGGCCTTGATCAGTGCAGTGCAGCAGCAGCCACAGCAGCAACCAAGCAAGAAGCAAGACCCAGGTTGGGTGGGAACACATAGTGAGGTGACTCGGTCACAGACCATATTGGGGACCTGTGATGGTCAGTTCTAGCATACAGCTTCTGACAAAAGAGAGAGGAGGAGTGGACTGAAAACTGGGCTGGTGACACACTATGCCAGGCTGCAGGTTTTGGCCGTATGGCCGGGTAAGCAGAAGTAAATAATGTTTTTACCAAGGGATTGGAGACAGAAGAAGGACTGAAATATTGATGTGTTTTTCATGTTTCTTCACCTTTGGGTGGCATCATGACCCATATGGGGTGGGTTTGAATGGAATGGAGTCAGAGAGAAAAATAGGGACAAAGTTATTTTCTTTTCTTTTGGGGTGGAACAGAGCTTCAGCCAGGAAAAAAATTGGTTAGTAACTGAGAGGGTTTAAGCCCAAATCTGATGCACTGCTCCAGGGAATATACAGATGAATCTTATGCATTTGAATTTTTCTTGATTTGCATATCACATTTCAGTCAGACCAAATAAATTGTACCTTTTTAGAGATGTTACAGACATTCTAGAGCTGTCCCTTGCATTCACAGACAGTTGAACGGTATGGTATGCAGAGACTATTGGGTGCCCCACTATAGTCAGGCTTATGTCCCCCCCCCAGTGAAGCTGACCTCCACATCCGCATGCTCAGGCACAGTATGACAATGGGCAAATGAGACTGCAGGGGTGTGCACCATTTAAATTAGTGGGGGTATTTTTTAATGACTATTTTATACATTATTGATGGAGAGTTGGAGATTAATGAAGGCCACCGCTGGACTAACAAGGGCCTTGTTAGTAGAACAGTGACCTTCATTATTCTCCAACTCACCATCATAACATATAAAATAGTAATAGAAAATAACTCCATGCATTTCAAGGGGGTATGCCCCAGCACTCTGACCCATAGACATCAGCTCTTAAAGACTCCTCCCTCTGGCTCCCTGGTACTCAAGTAAGAGACTTTTTACTTATATCTACACTTGGTGGGTTGTCTGTATCAGCATGTCCTTACCCTCTACAGTGTGTGTGCATGGGGTGGGGGGGACTGACATTGTGGGTGTATGGGTTGAGTTATTGCTACTTTTGTGTTTGCACCTTAAAGTCTGTTTGCGTGGAAGGATTCAAAACTATGGTGAGAAAATAGTAGAAGTACAGGCCAGACAAAAGTAATTAAGTGATTTTGTTGGCAAGTTTGTGTATTGGGGGTGGGAGAAATAGGTGTTTCCATTGGTATGTGTGCTACAGTTCAACTGTGAAAATGAGATGAGGGAGAAAAGAAAATTGAAAAGCATAACAGTGGCTAGAATCATGTCACATGCATGCAGATGTATTCAGATACAGTATGTACTGAAGTACAAGTGAACCATATGTTTGCAGACAGTATGGCTTAGTGGTTAAAGGCATTGAACTGCAAGCCAGGAGGCTTCGATACATGAGGATCTAGGTTTGAATCTCATCAACCCCCACTTGTGTATGGTGTGATCCTGAGCAAGTCATTTAACTTTTCTGTGTGCAGTTATCAGTGACCACTTGCTTTTTTGCACGCATGCCACATGCATGCAGTCTTCCCCAATTTAACATAAAAATCACGGTTTCCATGCTTGTTTGCTTCATGCATGCCATATGCATACAATCGGTTCCAATTTAACATTAATATCATGCTTGCAGCATGCATGCCACTTGGGTAGTTTTATGCGTGCAGCATAAAAATATTTCATATAATTATTTCTGTAAGCGATTCCAGATGAACTGGGGCTACCAGTGGGAAAAGATGAGAAAAGCTGGGCTTAACAGTGGAGCATATGAACATATGAAGAAGCCAGCAGAAGAACGCCATTTGGTCTATCAAGTCTGCTCATATTGCAGGGTCCACAGCTTGAGCTAATGTCCCTGCCTCCCTCCCCACTCCTCCCTACCCATTACACTTACCTTCCCCCTATGCCTATCCCAGGCTCCCTTAAAGCTGCACACTGTCTTCAATGAGATGATCTCTTCTGGCAGCATATTCCAAGTGTCCACCACCCTGTCTGTGAAGAAGTGCTTCTTGACCTCCCTCCTAAACCTCCCACCCTCCAGCTTAAGACCGTGTTCCCTCATGTTCTGGCTGCCACTCAGCTTAAAGAGACTCTCCTTATCAACTTCATTTATCCTTTTCAAGTACTTGAAGGTCCCAATCATGTCCCCTCTCTCTCTCTCTCCTGTCTTCAAGGGAGTACATGTTCAGTGCCATCAACCTCTCCTCATATGCCTTACCCTGCTGTGCAGTTATAAACAGCTCTAGCTGGATGCTAAAGAGGGTAAAAATATAGGATTACAACTCAATAGATTGTGGGTTCAAGTTCTCCTTAGGGGCACCAACCATCTTGTTTCAGGAAATCTGAGATCATGGACCACATGGTGGTACTAATAATGTTAGGTGCAAGACACATACAAGCTGCTACCATAGCTTGAAAAGCTTATATTGGGGCTTGCAAATGATCCAACCTTTTCCTGTAAAGTCCAAGTATAAAAACAGCTGTAGCATTTTTAAGCGTTGCCTTCTAGCAAACTTTAAGGGGAAAACAATCTAAACTACTAGAAATCCTGAGCTTTACAAACCAAGCTTTTCATTGATTTATCCAAGGATTTTATACCTTAAGTTGACATGGGAGTCCCTGTGTAGAAACAATTCAGTGAAATCACTAGTGATCCAGGGAAGGTGAGCACCGTGTACTCTCACCTGCTTTTGTGGTTAATGAAGGTTACAAATGGAGTCAAAACATGGTAGAAGTTGTCCAAGACTACAACTGCATAAAGTGTGGCAGCAACTGGACTCTGGTCATACTAATGGTTAGGATTTTTGGAGGGGCTTTAAGCGATTGTATTTTCCTGACACAGTACGATATACTGTGATTGCTGAATATGCCAGGTAGGAGAAACCAATGTAATCCAATGGTAACTACACCAGTTTGATGTGTAGGAAACTGTGACATCCAGTTGCAGAGTGCTTCATCCTGGTGGGTGACCCTGCAGTTCTTGTTTAAAATTACCAGTCTACACCTGTGTATGTTTTTATGGGCCTGGTCTGTATACCAGACCAGTTCCTATTATGATCGACATCAGGAAATGTTTTGTAGCTGTCCTATTAAAATGCATTCTGGAACTTGGATACCCATTTTTATAACATTCAGTGAATGAGTGTGTGCCTTCCTATTTGCTTCTTGCAACTGTATGTAACCATTGCAGACTTGGTACTGGCTACAAGAAGGACAGCACATGAGACCCAGAAAAAGAGCTAGCAGCACCCGTCTTGGAAACATGCAACTAGACTGTGTCTATCAGCTGCCTCCATCCATCCCAGGAGGAAGCTGATTGCTCTGTTTGCTGCACTTCTGTTTCTCCCTCGCATCTTAGGATGCAGCACCAGAGTGCCCAGTCTTTGTGCCACCAGATAGCACACCATCCAATCTTAGGATGCAGCTCCAAGGTGCACACCCCTGGTGCTGCTTAAAAAAAGTGTTCCTCCCATCTTAGGGTGTGACACCAGGTTGCCCGCCCCCAGCGTTACTAAGCAAAAGTGCCTCCCTCCCAGCTTCCCTCCCACCCAACTCATATTGCACTGCCCCTAAACAGGATGCAACACCAGGTTGCCCACCCCTGGAGCTGCCAAACAGCAAACTTATGCTGGAGTCCCAATCCCTAGTATCAGTACCTGTAATTAAGGAAACTGCCCTTCATAGTCTTTTTTTAATCCTCTAAAAATACTGTCCCTCAATGAGTTCTGTACCCCAGCACCCTCCACACTCTTAGCATCCATGACCCCACACCCCTCTCTTACCTATCTGGTGGGTCCAGCACTGCTTCTTTAGCATTCTTGCTGCGTTCAATGCAAACCATGACTAACTAAAAACAAGGTAAATTCAGATAATGGCTTTTCAATGCATTTTCGACTTTTACTCATAACTTGGTCAATTTTTAATATTTTGCCTTAAATGTTCACTGTGTCCTTTATGTGTTTTCAGTCATTCTGCGAAATCATATTTTTTTGTGTGGCATTTAAAAAATTTCACCTGTCTTGAATGTAAGGTGGGTTCATAAAAAGGTTATGTTGAAAATTGGTATCAAAATGTCAGAAAACAACAAAGTTATGAAGAAACATGAAAGTTTTTCAATGTTTTTCATTACTTTGTAATTTTTGTTGATTTTGGCCCCACATTTTCAACACAGCCACTTTGTGGTAACACCCTATATAAGCACCTATTATTGGGTGACTCAATATGAGCGACTCAATAATACTGCTTGGAAGTAGAGCAAGTGGAGAAAGAAGTTGCTACACTCACTAGAGCAGGATATAGCATGATGGTTGGGCTAGCACTGCTGAACTGGCCATGTAGCATGGTGGTACACGCTACTGCCCCTGAAGCCAGCAACCCAGGTTCAGGTCTAGTGGCAGAAAAGGAAACATTTTTATTGTTTAAATCTTTATGTTTTCCCCTAAGTCTGCGCCCCCCCATGGAGTTAATGATCCTTATTTTTTTTGGGGGGTGCAGGGGGCATAGCCCCCAGCATAAAAATCCACATCTTTTCTTTTTTTTTTTTGAGTTGCAGTAAGCGACCATCGCTATTTGGGACGGTTACTCTATTGTCTGTTGCCCTTTGTCTGTCAGGCAGTTCTTGTCTCGTTATTTGTGGTCAGCATTCATTAGGAGTCACCATTATCACATATAACCCCCTTTGGTTGCTTCACATCATAACATGGCAGGTATCATTTTCCAAATCCCCTTGAAACATATTTTTGCAGACACAAACTGAAATAATCTTTTGGATGGGATGTAAAATATTCCACCTGTCTCATTCATAAGGTGGGGCAATGTTGAAAATTTGGGGTTGATTTTGGCCCTAAATGTTCAACATAACTCTTTTGGTACCCCATTTCATTTGCATTACAGTTGGCATTTCTCCAGTCCTTATAATCATGTTTTCACAATCGCTCCACCAAATCACCTTTTGGATTTGATTTAAAAAAATTACAACTATCTTGATCACAAGTTGGGGTCATAAAAAGACTGTTGAGAATTTGGGGTCAAAATGAGAAAATAAAAACAAGTTACATGAATACGCGTTTAATTTTTCCGGTGTTTACTCATAACTTAGTCATTTGTGCAGATTTAGTTTTTTTGTTTATGTAAAATTGTTTTTATTTTGTAATAAGAACAACAAACAGTAAACAATGCATGCAGTAAATCCTAGCTGGAGATATCCCTATGGAGATGCAACACTAAGATAATTATGAAGTAAAAATAAATAATAACCAACACTAAATATAGAATGTTAATTATCCAATCTGCAATTATACATTATGTGAAAAATGCATTAAATTGATCTTGGAGTACTAGTAATCATTAAACAACACTAAAACAGTACACTAGAGCCAGTAATTAAAGAAGTACTATTTGAGCAGTTATAAACTGTAACATCAGCTAGACTACCTAAATGTACTATTACCTATAGCAGAAAGAGAATTTCAGTATAACACCCCCCCCCCAACTTGGTATCCATGCAGCAGAGTGGTGTGTGTGTGGTATAGGTGAGACAGGGAAGTACGGATGTATCAATTATTTTTACTTGCTTGCCCTACTTGTCCTGTTGCTGTGCAAAACATACATTGAGCCAGTCTGCCACCACTGGTCTCACTGAAGACGGTTTGGAGGAGGGAAGGAACAGACACATAAACAGGTCATTGTTCCATGATATTGATTATTAATTTGGGAAGAACTACTTGCTCCTGGGTTTGTGATGCCACACTCCCTTAGTCAAGCAGAAAGAAGGGGAGGGTAAAAACTGCGGGTAATATAGCTGAGAGAACCTCCTGAGTACTTTTAGCACCATCTTATACAATACCCCCCACCAAAGGTCCTTTCTGATTGTAATCTACCCTGTCTCTGAGTGAAGGTGTTTGACAAACTATTCAAGGAGCCCAGCTAAGTTCAAATGTAGATACACACTGTCTTGCCCTACTTTGAACCCTTAGAAATTAAGCTTGTTTTGAGACCCCTGCCTCCTGTTCCTGAAGCTGGGAGGGGAGTCCAGTTATCTGTAGTGTATCAGTAGTTGCCATTTGGTCTCCAGAGCCATGGTATAAATAAAAAAGGTTTAAAAGATGCCATTCAGCCAGATAGGTAGTTTAGGTTCCTGAGGACCAAGAACTCAGGGTCTTGTATGACTGGCATGCTCAAGATTGCCTCAGACCTCTTCCAAATTTCTCTCCAGTAACTGGTGAGCTTAGGGCATGACCACATGATGTGCTCTATACCTCCCCTTCCACTGTCTGCATTCTTGAACAATTGCTTAGAAAGTAAGCCTGTTTTGAGACCCCTGCCTCCTATTCCTGAAGCCGGGAAGGGGGTACAATTATCTCCAGTGCATCAGCACCTGCTCTTTGGTCTCTAGAGTCATAGTTCAAATTAAAGGTTTAAAAGATGCCACCGGGCCTATTACACAGTTTGTGTCCCCGAGAACCCAGAATTCAGGGGCTCATGTGACTAGCATGCCAAAGATTGACACAGACCTCTTCCAAATTTCTGTCCAGTAACTAATAAGCTTAGGGCATGAACACATGATGAGCCCTATACCTCCTTCCACCACCTGGCATCTCCAACAGTTTCTGTGATCTATACTCCCAGTCATCACAGTCATCAGTTTCACCAGGGTCCTATGTCATATGCTGAGGATTTTCATTTACTAGGTTTGTAAAGACATAAGAAGGCATATGCCCATCTGGAATGTCTCCCACAACTGTGTGGGTGGATTTTTCCATTTGTGCCTGTCTTCCAACTGAGATGTGTGTCTAATAGATATTTAAAAGCTACAAATTCATCAGCTTCAGTGATTTCTTGTGGCAGTTTATTCCAGGCCTTACACGCCCTTATATTGAAACAGTTTTCACTTTTATTGGTAGACGCCTTTGAAATCACAAGTTGTCGACAATGACTCCTTGTGTTTTTTTTTTCCTTTCTGCAAATTGAATTCCACAGTAACACATTAAATATGGACTCTGCAAGATCTTAAAAAACAATAATAGGTCCTCACTTGATCTTCTGCATTCTAGACTAGCTAATCCAGTTTTCAATAATCTTTCTTGATTGGGTAAATTGCTAATATTTGGAATCATCTTTGTAGCCCTATGTTGAACCAGTTCCAATAGTTTTATATCTTGTTTAAGATATGGGTTCCAAAAAGGGGAGCAAAAGTCCAGTTGGGGGCTAATGTAGGTACGATATAATGGGATTATGATATTTTCCGATTTATTAAAGGAAAACTGTAGCAATCGGTTAGCTTCTTACCCCATAAAGCTTACCCTCTGGTTTAGCTTTAGCCTACAAAAGTGGCTTTTTTCTTGCACCACAAGGAAGTTTAGTTTATTTTGTAAAAGTCTGTTATTACACTTAATGGAGCCCCTAGCACCCACCATACTTCCGGTTCACAGACTTTTACAAAATAAAATAAACTCCCTTGCGGCGCAAGAAAAATGCCGCTTTTGTGGGCTAAAGCAAAACCGGAAGGCAAGCTTCAAGGGATAAGGAGTTAACTGATTGCTACAGTTCTCCTTTAACAAATAAGCATTTGATATTATTTAACAGCATATTAGTAGTCTGAGATATTTTTTACAGTGGTCTGAGGGTAATAGAGTGTCATTAAAGTTTACCCCCAAGGTCTCTTTCTTTGGTTGAGGATTTTATGGTTGTATTATTTAGCATATAATTGTGTCTTGGATTATTTCTCCCCAGATGGATCACCACACACTTATCAATATTAAGTCAAATTGTGTTGTTAGTAGTACATTGTTCGACACTCTGTAGGTCTTTAGCTGGAGGTAACTGTTTTACAAAAGTATCAGCTTCAACCCCTAGCTTAGTATCATCAGCAAACTTTATAAGCATATTATTGATATAATGATTAATATAATTTATAAACAGATTAAATAAAGTTTGGATCAATTGATATCTGGAGTCCATGGACTATTGATATGCCATCCTCTAACAAGTATCTCACACATCAGGTGGAATCCTAATTTGCAGGTCTTCCTCCCATTTCTCCCTATGGATGTCCCAGTTAGGAAGCTGGAGTTGCTCAATGGCCTTGCATATTAATCCCCACAATTATGGACTTGCTTTGTACACTTATACCTCAGCAGATCCATCTTGTCAGGGATATACATGTAATGATCTCCCAACCTAGGGTGGAGCACATGTCGCAGCTGTATCACCAGTGCCAGAGGCTGGCAGATGACACTGTTGCCATAACTGGTGGAAAGATTGCAGAGTATTGGAAAGGAGGCATAACTGATGCTCCAGAGAAGCAATCCCCTTCCTTTCCCAGGACTCCCAGTATACAGTTTGTCCCCCAATGTTTAGTCTTGGGTTACATGACAGTTTCTCATGGATCCCCAGAGAGGGAAACCTCCAGCTATGGAGCCTCATGAAGGTCTTAAATGAGTCCAGAGTATAGACATTAGGAGGTGTAGAACTGCTGCATACTGCTTTTTGTCCTAGAAGCAGAGCATACAGTAGAAGGGAGCATCCTTTATCAACTCTCTTTCCATTGGATGCCACCATGGTGTCCCCTTTTTAGTTGCTGCCATCCAAATTACTGCCTCCTGGTCCCATTGACAGTGTGATGATCCCATGGCCAGGGCATTTTCCTGCCCCATCTCCTGGCTAGTGCTCAGAGGGTTTTCCTCACAAATTGGGGTTGCTGCTGGTCCCATAGAAAAATAAGTGCCAGGGTTAAATAGGGAACGTGGGCAGACTGGATGGACCACTGGTCTTTTTCTACCTTCATTGTCTATGTTTCTGTGAAAACAATCTGTCCACTTTTTTCCACCATGTAGTTGGAATCTTCATAAGGAGGTTGAATATGCAGTATATCAAGCGAGGGAGTGCCATCATCTTTAATGCAGCATTTTTTCCAGGTAGTGACAGGTTTAATGTCTGCCTTCTCACCATATTTACTGACAGGGATACTTGAAAGGGCTGTAGGTTGGCTGTAATCCATACTTCTGGTTTAGGTGTCACTAGCATTCCCAGATATGTTAGTCCTGAAGGGGACCATTTGAGTGTGATATCTGGTAAATTCACTTCATGCCTCGATCAGGGACCAATAGGGAGAAAATCTGTCTTATCTTAATTCACTCATAGGCCAGCAAGAATGCCAGACTGTTACAGGAATGCTAGCGCAGCTGGTAGGGATTTGTCTACTTCCAGGACTGTCAAAAGTAAGTAATCTCTGTACCAGAGGGACTTACAGTAGAGCCCACCAATCTCAATCGTATGTATCTCAAGATGGTTAGGAAAAGTCACAGCCAGTGGCTCAATAGCCATTACAAACAGCAGAGGGGAGAAAGGATACCCCTGACTAGTCCCTCGATGCAGTGTAAAACTAGAGTAGAGAATGCCATTCATTAGGAAAGATGCCTGAGGGGATTCATAGAGAGCTGACATCAAGTTGAAAAAGTTCAGACCCACTCCAAACTGTCTGAGAGCTTCCAAGAGGTAGTCCCATTCTACCAAGTTGAATGCTTTCTTAGTGTCTGCAGAGACAATCGCAGCTTTAATTTTCTGCTGTTGTGTGCTGTGGAGCACATGATGCAATACATTCATATTATCTGAGCCCAGACTGCACTTCATGAAGCCTGGCTGTGAGGGATGGATGAGCGTGGGTGAAGCCCGCTTCAGCCACATTGCCATGATTTTAGCCAAAATTTTCCTGTCAGCATTCAATAGGAATATGGGCATCCAATTTTCTCACTGGGAGTCATCTTTGTTAGGTTTTGGTATCACTGTAATAGTGACTTCTTTCATGGTGAGGGCTGATGACTCACATTTTCTATCTGTTAGTACACTTTCAATAAAAAAGACACTAACTGCTACGTGAAAGAGTTATAAAACTCTATGTCAAGAACATCTGACCTCAGGACTTTCCTTCTTGCCATCACCTGTATGGCTTCTGAGACCACCTCCTTTGTAATTGGGGCCTGTAGATCACCCTTCAACTTATCTGACAGCTTTGGAAGCCTTTGAGCTTCCAGGAAGCTAGTTATGGAATGTATTTGGAATTGAGAGCACAAAGCATAGAGAGCCTCTTAGTATCTCCTGAACTTTGTATTAATCTGCAGTTGTTCAATTGTCCTTTCCCTGTCTTGAACCATGAGATAATCTATACATGCCTCATCAGCCTTCCTCTGAAGGTGGTACACCAGCAGTTTGGAAGCCTGTTCCCAACTCTTCCAGTAATGTTGGTTGGTGAAAAAAGTGGATTTTTGTGCCTGTTGGTGCAGAATTTTGTTTAACCTTGTATCTGAGTTTTAAAACCTGCCCATTCTGTACCAGAATTGGGATTAGGTGGTGCATGCAACTATAGTTCCGCCTCTCTCAGCTGTTCCTCTAGTTGGAGCAGTTCCTGTTTTCATTTCTTGTTCAGGTATGCTGTGTAACTAATAATGTGGCACCATAAGTACACTTTAAAGGCATCCCATATGATCTGTTTGGACGTAGTAGGGGAGCTGCTAAGCTGAAAATATACTTGAGTATTCTTCTTGAGCAACTCCACAAAGTCCTATGATTGCAGCAAGAATAGGTTGATGCGCCACTGTGGCGTTTTCTCCGCTGTATGCCAGAACACCATTGCGGTGGCAACTGTGGCATGATCCAAGACTGTTACGGAGTGTATGGCCAAATCCAGTACCTCAGAGATTGTGTTTGAGTTGACTGGGAAATGATCCAGCTCACTCAGTGTCCCAAAGCATGGGGATCTGTAAGTGTAGTCCCAAACTGTTGGGTGTTGCAGCCTCCATATGTCTTTGAGGGCCAGGTCCAATCATAATTTTTGTCATTGTCTGCCTTGCATTTTGGTGTAATGGAGTCCACTTCTCCTTAGGGGCTCTATCAATCAGGGAATCTGCAACCAAAATGAAATCCCACACTGTACACTTATAGGACAGGAAGGACTATATTGCGAGCCCAGTGCCCCCTCCTTGTCTGCCACTCTAGACTGCATCTGAAATTAGGAACCCCTTCATAATAGAAGTGAGACCCCATGCTGTTTGGAGGAGTTGCAGATAGAAATTTCCTCCCCCACCCATTCCCTTCTAGGTTTAGCGGCCTAATTTTTGCAAAATGTGTATCTTCTGCAGGAAGATTGTGTCACACTTTGGTGATTTTAGAGAAGAAAGGATTTTTTCCACTTAATCGGGTGGTTAACCCCTTGGATGTTCCATGAGATAAGTATGAGTTCAATCATTATCACCCCCTCTTTGACATAAATAACCTATACTCAGTAAAGGAAACCCATGTAATCTTACCTGTTGTGTAGAAGTCAAATTCAGATGGATCCTTTATTGTATGCAAGAGTGAATACAGGAGAGAGTTGTAAGAAAAGAGAGAGGACAGAAGTTCACCCAGCAGACTGATAGAGGTTCTATGAATACGACAAAAGACATGAAACAAGCTGTCTTTGAGCAATCAGGTAAACTTGCCTGGGCAATGCATTAGGGAGCCTGGCACCAGAGAAAGCAACTATACATTCACTATATAACCACATTCCTTCAGACCAGACGCAAACTAAGTTCCCTACACTATGCTTAGTACTAACAACCTGCCCTCATGAGGGGTGATCAAGCTACAGTATCACCTACCTCCTGGCCCTCAATATCCACACAGCTCACCACTAACATTCCTGTGTTGTACATTTCTGGAATGCCTCTGGCTCTTAGCCTAAGTTTATGTAAATTTCTACCTGCCCATCTCAGCTCCATCCATGATAGGGTCTTCCAGTTCCTTCCCCCATATCTAGCCCTGCAACCAGTAAAATCCCCAACTTTATGTGCTCTGTGCAAAATGATTTTGTTTTCCAATTGGGTAAATAATCCCAGCCCTCTGAGTGTCTTTAAAAAGGAAGAAGAGAGTCATGGGAGGGCAGAGAAGGGGGGAGGGACAATCTACCCTAGGCACAGCATGAGCAACCAACTATTTTATGGGAATCGAATGTGCAGGAAATATGCTAGCCAACCAGTTCCACATAGTGCATTTTGAACAGATGTAGAAGAAGGAGGGGGGCTCATACCTGGAACTGTGTTGGTATTAGAAGAGCAGAACAGCTTTGGTGCACCAGTGATCAGTGGTTTTCTACATCTGATCAGGCCCTGGAAAACTTGGTCCTTCCAGAAGACCCGGATGGAATGGTAGATATACCAGCCCCAATACCAAGTGATATCCGTTATTCACATACAAGTATGGACATACTAAATTTGTCACCAAGCATCACATATGGATTGGCCCTTTTTAAGACCTGCTTGTCCTTGGCCATGGGCAGTGTGCTTCCAGTAGTCCACTCACACAGTAGGTTGTCCAGTCTGAGCCTGTCCAGCAACCCCCTGGCCCCTTCCAGAGAGGATTAGGGAAATAACTGCCTTTCTCCTGCACATTACCCATCTTTATATCTTCTATGTTGTGTTGCCCAGGATGGCGTGCATCCCTCACCCCTAACCCCCAACCCATCTGCCTCCACTCAGCAGAGAGCTTGCTATACTTAGGTTATATCCCCAACTTGGAACGCACCTATAGTGGAAAGTATTTGGGGTGAATGCCATTCTGGGGGGGGTGAAATGGCATTACCCCCCCACACAGCTGAAAGCCACTGTAATCCAGCCACTCTCCTAGTATGTACCTCCCCCACCTGTTCAGGAGAATGGGCATTCATGTAACAAGCCCTACCAGTGAGGTGCGAGAGTGCCACAGCTTCATGGGTCCTCACCCAGACATGTTGCAGGTCAAGGGATGGAAATGTCATTAAGACAGGACCCCACTCATCAGATTTTCCTGCACCTGCTCCAAGCCTCTGCAAGTGTGCCACATTCTTTCACAGAGCAAGTCACTCAGGAACAAGTTTAGTGCCTGCTCCTAGATCTAAGAATGCTACTTTGCAAAATATCTTTTAAAAGGGGTAGGACTGACTGGGGAGTTAGAGAAGAATCAACATCAAGAAATGCTAATCTGGCATGGCATTAGTGTGCATACTGGTCCCCCATGCACCCGCCCATCAATTATTACCAGCATGGGGTGCCACTCCAACTTCTTTGCCTCCAGATCATTATCCTGAAATGTTCATAGTAAAGTGGACAAGCTATTACCTAGATAAGAGGTTTAGAAAAATATTATTTATACTCAGGGGTTTTGTAGAAGAACTTAGGCTTCTGTTTCCCTGCAGGCCTCACACTGGTCATGCTGCTCTGTGCAACGTAACCATGCTAGGTCGAACACTCATGAAGGAACCTCTGTGAGGAGAAAGAACATTCCCTCTCAAATGTTTGTCTCTCCAACTTTGAGTGGGAAATGAAGAATCTAGCTGTTCGAGGAAACTGTTCAAATCAGCCTGGGGGGGCACAATTTCTTTTTAGTGCCACCTGTCCCATATTATCAGCCCGAACTCCCGAACCAGCCACCCCCCATGACTGACCCCCGATCCCCCGGCTTATGTCCTCAAGGTGGGGCATTGAGACAACACCCCCCCCCAAGAGACACGTCCAGGTTATCGGCCAGATCACTACAACTGGCAGGGCTTCCTAGGCTTACCTCCATAGGTGGGCCCGTGAGGGTGGGCCATCCAATGGAACATGGTCTCAGTCATGGTCAGGCATTTTGAGGGGCACCGTGGTACTGGGAAGCAGTGTCATAAGTGGAGCAGGCAGCATTTTTCTGGATTCTCCTATTCCCCCCGGAGGTGTGATGTGCAATGATGCAAGACGAGTAAGCACAACGTCTGTCACGTCTCCCCCATCAACTCAGCAGCAGTCATGATTGGTCCCCTGGCCTCTGCCAGGGTCTATTATGCACTGGACACACACGCACTCACAGAAAAGGGAAGCTGTTTCTGGATGCTCAAGCCTTCTACCCCAGCCGGCCTTCTGACTCCAGGGTCTGTTCCTGAACCCAGGATGTTGGCACCACAAGTAGACACCTTGCCTCTATGCCAGCAGGCCATCCCGGGGGGGGGGCACAAATTTGCCCCACTGCCCCAAACTCAAACCAGACCACCCCAAGCAAATGTCACAGCATCCCAGAGGACAGTGCTCAACAGCCATTGCCATGAATCGGGGGGAAAAAAGGCAATATTACTGGGTATCATCTGAGCACCATGTTCGTCAACTAGTGATGCCCTTGTGGGGCTGCAAGAAGAAGGGGTATTACAAGCAGGGCATTTTGGCAGATTTTGGCCATAAATTTTCAACATAACCCTTTTTTTTACTCCGCCTCATTAAAATGACAGGTGCCATTTTTCAAATCCCCTCTGAGACATGTTTTCACAGTCACACCCCAAAATCACCTTTTGGATGGGATTTAAAAAAATTCCACCTGTCTTGGTCATAGGGTGGGGTAATTAAAAAGACTATGCTTGAAATTTGAGTTACAAAATGTTGAAGCCTACTGAAAACAAGCTATTGCCTCTCAGCTGGCCCAACCTGGGTAATTACATTGTTAAAATGGGTAAAAACAAGACCCCCACTGTAAATGCAATACTGCATAATTTCTGTGCTTTCCCGGGTAAATATATTGCAAAAATGTGTACACGTAGCACCCCACTGAAAATTAGATATTGCATCTCCTCTGGTCCATCCTGGATTAATATATAATATGAATGTGTAAATGCAACCCCCGGTATAGCAGAATCCCACTGAAATGTGCATCTATGATGCTCTATCCTGGGATAAATACTAGACTCCATCGAAAATGAGAAATTGCCATTCAGCTGGGCTGTCATGGGCAAAATACTTTATAAAATGTATCAAAGCAGGACCCCGTTGAAAATGAGTATTGCATCTCATCTGGTCTATCCTATGTAAATATATAGTAAAAGTGTGTGTACAAGCAGGATCCTACTACAGTACTGTATAAAGTAAAACTGTAAAAGTGAAGATGGATGTGGTATTTAAATAAATAAAACTGTAAAAATGACATAGCAACTGCTATACTAGCATATGTACCCGGTATATATACAATACTAAAATAAATATCAAAATAGCCCCAAAGATTAACAAACACAACAACATGAAACAAATTCTGATCAGAGCCACAACGGCTGCTACTACAGTGCTGTTGATGTAACATGCATGCACATACTCCAAGGTTGGTGTGTCCTGATACACAAACATGACCTTGCAGTTTAGAGGGTAGAGACTGTGGCCCAGATATTCAAACTGCGCCCAAAAAGTGCGCAACAGTAGGAGCAAGCGCAAGTCCACTGTGCCCATGCACAAAAAGCGTGATATTCAAAAACTGCGCAGGCCAAGAAGCTCCTACGGCAGACGACTGAATATCGCACCACCTGTGCCATAGCGCAGCCAGGGATGTGAAGCTGAGCATATCTGATGCGCCATAGCGCAACAAGGGATGCTCAGTGGAGCAGTCCAGATGCACCATAGCACAACCAGGGATGCCCTCTGCAGCAGGGCAGCAATGCAACAGCACAACCAGGGATGCAGGAGCCCACCACCCATGCCACAGATGGGCAGAGGAGCACACAGCAGAACAGACATCATCCCCCACACCCCATGCACTGCACAACCAGGGAGAGCTGGAATAACCACTGGCCCATGGATACCAGCAACAAACCCACAACCGGGCAATGGTGCCCCAGCAAACCCCCTGGCAAGCTGTGACCGGCACACAAGGAGGGCCGACCACCCCATGCCACACCATCCCACCAATGCAGAGCACACCCTGCACCACAATCACCATACACCCTTCCCAGGAGTAGCACCCAACAGTGCAGGACACCCTATGCATGCCACCACCCCCACTGTGACAATGCAACCCTGTGCACCACCGAGCCATGCAAGGCATCCCCAGCATGTGCACCCTGCTGCGGGCGGCAGCAGACTGCAATGCAACAACAGCATACACAGTGCCACCCTGCACGTCCCCCCCGAGGTACAGCTGGAGACCAACCATGCATTGCCACACGAGGTATCCCTTACGCGACAGGGCATGTCCCGGACCCCACCACCAGCGGTACAGCACCCTGCACACCCTCCCAAGGACACATCCGTCCCAGCACTGGCCACAACAGCCAGCACAGACACGCACAGTGTAGCATGGAAGCATGTACCACACAGGATGCAACACAGTGCATGGACAAACACCCACCCATACCCAAGGGCACACCAACACAGGGACACAGTAGTGGGTCAACCAAGCCACTGGCACGTGGCCATGGCTGATGCGTACACACGGCCAGCACCCCTACATTGCACAGGTGTGCCAGCCACCCTGCGCAGGCACCATGAAGCTTTATGCCACCAGCATGCCGCCGGAGCACAGGTGACAGACACTGGAGTACATCCCCTGCAACAGACACAAGCGACAGCATGGAGGGGGGACAACAACAGCGGAGGCCACAGTGCCACCGTAGGCAGACGTGCACCATACTGGTGATAAAAGGCAGCCTGGTATTGTGCCGGGTACAGTTGTTATCCAGCATGGACAGCCACCACTGACACGCCAGCAGACCGTGCATATCACAGACATGCAAGGGTGTCAGCTGCATAGGCCATGGATGGTCTGACAGGGATGCCATGCACACAGTGCAGGCCCCATGGACCACTGCACACAGGCATCCAGTGCACAGAGTACAACACACAAACCACAGACAGTGACTGATCCCCGTGCCCACACCATAGGTGGTTCACCTCTGCACACGCACACACGCCCATGCGTGCACCACCACTGACACCATGCACACCACTGCAGCTGAGCACCTGTAGCCCGCTGCAAATCAGAGACCACCACAGTTGTCATAACAAAATGCATATATTTAAAAGAAGTAACAAAAAACTATTTACAAGTATTTACAAGGGGGGCAAGGGCCACATAACAGGTGGGGGCAGGTAAGGGGAGGAGTGAACATATGGGAGAGGGAAGAAGGGGTGTGAGGGTGGGTCAAGGGGGGGAAGGTGTTAGTAGTGGCATGGAGTTTTCAATGTGTGCCCCGGTCCTCCTCCACATGGCGCCTACATCTTCTCCTCCTCCTCATCACCCCGTGGTGGTCGATTCTCTGCAAGAGCTCCAGGATCACCCTTGCCATCTGGAGCAGCTCCCACATACCTCTCTCCAGTGCCTGGAGTCGGCGTCCACCTAGGACGAGGGAGCAGAGTCAATAAGTGTGACTGTCCAGCCCCCTGCAGCCCACCCATTGTGCATGGCATACAGCCATGTGCCATGCCCCTGTGATGGTGTGCGACCACCCACAGTGACCGTGTCCACAAGACCTGCCTACCCAGGCAGCCACAGCCATGTGGACCACTGCACACACCCACTGCCCATGTCCTGCACAGCACCACCGTGGCCATACAGTGACTTAGCTATGCAGTGTGAAGGCAGTGCCACAGCCATGTGCCCGGTGCACGCATGGACCACCATTGAAGCACTCCCAGACATGCAGTGCCACTTGACAGTGCTGACTGTAACAAGTTGCGTGCATGGCAGTGGTGTCAATGGATGGTGGCCATGCCCCGCTGCCCCAGTTATACAGCATGCAATAGTAATCATGGATGTGAGGCACTTACCATCATCAGGCTGGTCCACGCGCCGCTGAACACCTTCAGCCCTCCTGCCCTGCTGCTCCTCCAGGCGGCACCTCCGCTCCCTCCCCTGTCTGTGTTCTTCTGGCCCTAAGGTGCAAACATGGAGAGAGGAACATCAGTACAATCTGGTAGCAAAGTGCCCCCGCCCCCATGTGTGTGCAATCCCACAGAGCCATACCCATCCACCCCACACCCTGATACCACCACCACGGCCAACACTGGATGCCCCCCCCATGTGCCGGACACATGCAACTGTGATACCCGTATGGACGATAATAGTGTATGGATGTGGCACCTACCTGGCCGTGGCACTGTGTCCCTCCTGGCACATGCCTGCAGGCAGGCAAGCAGGTCCGGGTCCTTGTGCCTGAGGTCCCTGTAATGGTGGTGACACTGTTCCACCGTGCGCTCCATACCAGTGGCCTCCTCGAGGGTGTTGGCCACCTCCTACCACACTGCACTCCTGGCCCTGTCCAGGGATGCATCTCCATACAAAGCCCCAGCATGGGGCTCAACAATTGCCACCAGGTTGGCAAGCTCCACCTGGCTCCACATGACTGCTCTTTTCCGTGCCATCTCATCAATGTGGTGGATTCAAAATGGCGCTCGGCAGCGCGGTCCTGCCATGTGCAGATGCTGCGTGGTACAGCACTGCCATTCCCTATTGCGCTGTCACCGAACAGCGTGATAGTGGTGCACCCATGCCTGACACATGGCACCTAGGGGGCAAAGGTTGGGCACAGGGTCAAGGGTCTCTGGCGCACGGACAGCCACAGCGCGATTGGAACCCAATGCATGTAGCGTGATTTGGTGCCTGTGTGCCACCTCCTGTAGCAGCCTACAGCGCTATTGCCCCAGTGCGCCTACAATGCCCCAGTGCCACAGCGCCATATATGTGAACAGCACTGTAGCACCACTGGCACAATGGTGGCTGTGCCCTGCATTGCCTCCCGCACACAGCACATCAGCAGCATGGCAGGCGCCTGCATCATCAACCCGGGCATGCGCAGTTAGGTGTGTACTGCGCATGTCACAGAACTGCGCCCTTAGCTCAGCACGTTCAATACAATTGCGCAAAGTGCAACAGCGCGATATTCAGCCAGCATATGCAAATCATCTAATCAGCTATTCAATGGCGCAGTCACTGCATTTGCATCCACTTAAAAATGCACCTCACCTCATTTGCATGAGTTGCGCTATAAAAATGCGACATTGAGCTGCACTGGCCATAGTCGGTTACTGCAGTCTATTGTGGTGAGTTGCATGCTGTTTGGGAGTGTGGACTGTGGTGTTTGGGACATGCATGGGACTGCACAGTCACAGTTGACACCTGTCATTCCCACAGGATGAATCATGACTGAGCATGTGGTGGAGGAAGAGGAACAGAGTCGTGGGAGGAAGAGGAGGCCAAATTTTACAAAGGCCGAGACAGATGCCTTGTTTGAGGCCTACCTTGACCAGGAGCCACTTCTCAGCGGATGCCGGGGAACACCACAGGCCAGTGCTGCTGCATGGGAGGAGGTGGCGCATGCTGTCAACCTGCATGGCAGCCACCAGAGCTCCATGCAGGAGTGCAAAAAGAAGATGGGCATGGACAGGCGGAGAATTAAAGAGAAGGTGGCTGCCATCAAGGCAGCACGGTCTACGACTGGTAGGAGACAGCTGGAGGTGCAATGCCTGACCCTGCAAGAAGAGCGGGTTGCTGGCAGCATGCAGCATTGCGCCATTGAGGGTGTTCTGGGTGGTGGATTCCAGATGGGTGGTAGCCCCTCACTGCATGGTAGGTCCTGGTTTGTCAATGGGGGGGGACAGGGTAGGTCACATACATTAATGCTACTGTTTTTCCCTTACAGCTCCTGAGCATCTACATGGGTCAGCAGTGGTGGGCTTCTCCACTGAGGGCAGTACTATGGAGATGGAGGAGGGCCCATCCACCTCCACAGGCATACGGGGGTCAGGGCGATGGTGGGCCCACCTGGACGTCCGGACTGATGTTGGTGGAGCAGGTGCGGAGAAGGCCCTGCCCATGTCCCAGCATGCCAGCGTCCATGGATGCCAGCATGCTGAGACTCGGGCTGGTGCCGGATCCGTCACCGATGATGATGGAGCTAACGTCACGGGCAGTGAGACGTGTGGGCCACAGGATGGCCACACAGCAGGTGACATCGCGGCCATGGCTGTGGGTGGTGCCGCTGTGGAGGCCTGCATGACATCACAGTCCCAGCCTGTGCCTGTCTGCACCAGTGGGGCAGCACTGGTGTGTGTCCAGGACAGTGGGGCTGTTGCGGCCACTGCGGTGGCACCATTGAGCCCTGGAGCACTGGCAGCCAGAGGGGCAGTATCAGCAGTCGGCCAATGGTCATGGGGGTAGAGTGTCAGGGGGCGGCATCAGTGCACCACCTGTGGACATGCCCAGACCTGGCCCTAGTGTGCAGCGCCCACCCTCAGGGGGTGATGACCATCAGGGCCACAAACACCATGAGGGACAGCATGCCGATCAGGCAGATGACCTCTTAGATGAGCACACCCGCATACTGCAAGCATCAGTCAGTCAATCAGCAGATGCGGCTTGTGATGGTGGTGGATGCACTGAGTGCGGCTCTGCGCCAGGCAGAGGAGCAGTGCAGCAGAGACACCGCTCTGCTCCTGGCAGGGATGGACCGGTTGTGGGAGGATGTGACCGCTGCCATTGACAGGCGAACACAGACAATCCAAGCTGTCATAGCCACAATGGGTACACAGTTATTTGCCCATGCGTCACAGACACCGTGCAGTGCAATGTCCACCCCCCATTCCTGGCGTCAGGCAACACCCTCCTTGTCGACACCGGGTTCAGCTGTGGGCATCCCGAGCACACCTGGTGCAGGCATATTCGGTGTGCTGCAGACCCCTGCGCGAGCACAGTCGTGTTCACGCAGTGGAACCCCTGGGGGAATGTCGGTACCACCCCATGAGGCCATTAGTCAGCCTGTCACTGCTGGTGGGGTCTCGGCAGGGCCACCCACACATCCGTGGTGGCCGTGGCACTGTGGCGTGTGACTGACCTGTCTCCCAGCACGGCTGCTGTCTGATGCTGCCCTGTGTGCATTATGTCGTTCAGCGTGCAATGCACGGGTATGGTACCCAGCCCTGCACGCACACACACACACACATGTTCCATCTGCACACCCTCCCGGCTGCTGTCCGCTGTGGCATGTGCATGATGATGCCTGCGTTGCGCTGTACACCACTGTGCAATGGTGCCCAGCGTCTGACACACGCACAATGACAGGCAGTGGGCATGGTGGTCTGTGGACGTGTGTGTGGCTAGGGGTGGCGGTCTGGGTTGGCGTGCCTCCTAACCTTTGTGCATGTCTTGTGAGGTAGGTGTGTGTGTGTGTGTGTGTGTGTGTGTGTGTGTGTGTGACCACATGCCATTTTAGACCTTGCCCATCCCTGGCGGTGTGTGCGGTTCCATGCTCGGCTACTTCCCTTGACAGCATGCACCCCTGGTGTTTGTCCATGCATGTTTGTGGGTTGTGCCTTTGCCACTGGTGGTTGCACATGGCCCCATGACTTACTTAGGTTGGCTGAAGTGCTCCTCTGTGATGGTGTCCCAGTGCAGCTGTGCCAGCTGGATCAGTCGGGGGTCCCATCGCCCAAGGGGGCTGCCCATCACCATCTTCACCAGCGTCCTCATCGTCCCCATCGCTGTCACCCTCTTCGACCTGTATGGCTATCCCACAGTTGTTGGCCATGTTGTGCAGGATGCAACAGGCCAGGAATAGCCCACAGGCCTTTGAGGGGCTGTACTGTAGGGCACTGCCTGATGTGTCCAGGCAACGGAAACGTGCCTTCAGCATCCTGAACACCTTCTCGATGATATTGCATGTAGTGGCATGTGCCTCATTGTAGCGTTGCTGCAATGGGGTCATGGGCCGCCGGTATGGTGTGAGCAGCCAGGGACGGAGTGGGTATCCACTGTCACCTGTGTGTAGAGGGTGGAGGTTAGTTTGATGATCAGTGTTGCCCTGCCTTGGGCCATCTAGGCCAATACCCATGTCATCTCCGACCATGCCCCTCCCAAGCTCTATGTTTTTCCATGTGGTTTGCATACTCACCCACTAAGTGGCCAGTGGGGATGTCCCCACTCTCAAATCTGTGGCACAGTGCTGACTGGTGCCAGATGAAGGCATCGTGTGCTCCACTAGGGTGCGTGGCACAGACATTGATTATGCACCTCCTGGCATCACACACCACCTGGCAGTTGATGCTTGCATAGCCCTTCCAATTGATATATGCAGCACCTTCAGGGCCAGGTGGTGTGCGGATGGCCACATGGGTGCAGTCTATTGCCCCTAGCACGCCAGGCATACGTGCTACCCTGTGGAACTCCTGTATGTTTGCTGTGCGCTCCGCTGGTGTGCTGGGGAAATGGATGTACTCCACAGCATGTGGCAGCAGTGCGCTGAGGAATTGGGTGAGGTGGCATGACGCGGCCAACTGGGTTATGCCTGTGGTGTCCCCTGTTGGTCTCTGGAAAGTACCCGTGGTGAGCAGGCACATGCAAGCTGTCACTTTTGTTTCCACTGACAGAGCATGGCTCCGTCGTGTGGGTGCCTGCATCACATCACTGCACAGCTCACAGAGCTGCCTCAGAATTGCCCGATTCAGGTGGTACTGGCCCACAATCTCGGTATCGGTGTACAGCTCGAAGCTGGTGCGGGCTCGGTACTGCCTGTTGGGGGCATACCGCCGACGGGCCCTTCCACGGCCGCACCCGCCTGCTGTCTGCCTTCTCACCCCCCTCATTACTGCCTCCATCTGGATGGTGGTACTGGCCATGTCCCTGGCTTGTGTCCCCCCCCCCAGCAGCTGTTTCTGTGTTCCCCCCACTGTCCTGGCTGCTCCTTCCCCTACACCAGGAACACCTTCCTCTGCTGGCCTCAGTGCTGTGTGGCACTTCCCCTTTCTGCACTGTGGTTTGGCTGTGGCTCCCTACACCTTCCCTGTGCATGTGGGTTCAGGGTGCCCTTTGTCTGTCCTGCCCTGTGTGTCTTTCCTCCCTGTGTGTCTGGCTATAGTTCAGCAACATGTGCCTTCCCTGTAGCGTTCTTGCGCCTCTCCCTTGTTCCTTTTTATTTTGGCTCATTTCTGCTATCGCGCAACTTCCGCTTGCTCCCCTATTGCACATGGCGCATGTTGTTGAATATCGCACTGCGCCATTTATGCATGGTTCCTCCTCCTTCAGTTGCGCATGCATTCATTATCATTGCACTCTTGCACAGTGTGATTTGGGGGGGGCGCATCTGCCTCCCGCTGAATATCGCAGAATGGTGGATTTTCGGACTTGCGCTGGAGCAACGCTATTGCGCATGGCGCAACCCTTTTGAATATCTGGGCCTGGGTACTTTGGAAAAATGGCTATGTTAAAAGTATGTAGTTTGCATTGGCCATGAAGTAGGGTTCCAAAAAGGCGATGTTGAAAATCAGGGGTCAAAATATGTAAAGAAATGTCACATCTTCCATTAATGGGGTCAGATAGTGTCTGCATTTATCTCCCCATTTTACTTATTACTTGTTTCATTTCAATACAAGCAGAATCTGTCACTTGGCCTTCATGTGCATTGGCTGCTTTTCCATAAGTGACTTAATAACCCTCTGCTGTGACTTTATAACAATTTCTACAACAACCAGTTGTGATGTCATGCAACATAATTATGATGTCACTTGTATACAAGCTGCCAGAGCAGTTGAAGAGCAAGTGGCAGAGATCATGTTTCAATGAAACTTTCCATGGTAATAAAGTAGGAGACGAAGATAAGCACCAGCTTATAACATAAAGGCTTTACTGTGTGAACATATTGCATTTTTAAAAGTTGGCCCATGGTATCAGAGGCTCTTTATTTTAGATTCTTTTTGGTCGGGAAAGGCACACAGTGCTGAAGTTAATTTTGAAGTTCTTGTCCAGATGCAAGGAGGTTAAGTGACTTGCACAGGGTTACAAAGTATGCAAGAGGTAATTGTGGGATTCAAACCTAGGTCTACTAGGTTTTGAGGTTCACAGCTTGGTGCTCCAACTACTACTATACTGCTATATTTTAGCTGAGGATGTATTCAGAGTCTTGAGTGCATTTGGCTTTAGTGTATAGCCCCCAACACAACCACGAAACATAGTGATCTTAAAAGCACATTGCATATAGGCCCCAAAATTCAGATTGCGCCCAGCAATGGCGCAAGTGGTGGCACAGCAGAACTGAGGTGCGCCATAGCAAGTAAGGGGGATATTCAAAGGAGATGCACCATGGCGCATCACCTCTAAATATAGCACAGAACGCACCAGGCACATATAGAATGTGCCAGCGAATCCCCGAGACAGGTAGGACTGGGAATGCGCTGTCACAACCATAGCTGTGCCATGCGCAAGTCCTGAATATTCAGACCTGGCTATGAAAATGAGGCCATAATGTATGCAAGGCACAAATGGGGCCATTTGCATGTCATTATGGCCCCATTTGCATGGGTTGCACAGGACAGGCCAGTGAAATGCGCTTGACGCCCTGCATAGCATGTGGTGCAGACAGAGGGGGTCCAAGGGTACCCCCCCATAGCCCCGATCACCGAGGGCAAATGAAAATAAATCCCTGGTAGTCTAGCAGCACCCCCACCCCTCCTGTAGCCCCGAAGGCTGTAGAATATTAGATAGCAATTCCCTGGTAGTCTAGCGGTCCCCCCAACCTGCCTGTAACTCCGATTGCCAAAAATGTACTGTTTAAGACATCCCTGGTAGTCTAGTGGTACCCACCTCCACGTCCATAACCCCGAGCACCGGAGATTAAGATGTAGCTATTTCCCTGGTGGTCTAGCGGCTCCCCCACCCGCCCACCCACACCAGGACCCCTGCCCACCCTGCCCCCCATCATGCCGGTGGGCAGCTGCAACCCACCACATACCGCCTGGCTTCCTGCTGAATGACAACACAGTATGGACTGTCAGCCCATTGGTCCACTAGTGTGGACCAATGGACTACAAACATACTGTACTGAACAGTCAGAAACATGTGAATGAGACCTCATGCACATATTTGTGACTGTCTGGTACAGTATAGCCCTGCAAGCCATTGGTCCACAGTGTGGACCAAGTGCTGACAGCTCATGACAATGGCTGTCATTAGGAGAGCAACTGGGTGGTATTTGGGCTGGTTGCAGCTGCCCGCCGATAACGAGGTGAAGTGAACGAGGTATCTGTGGATGGACAGAGTGAGGGTGCACTAGACCACCAGGAAAAGCTACATCTTAATCTCGGGTGCTCAGGCTTATGGGTGGGGAGGAGTCACTAGACTACCAGAATATCTTAAACATACTCTTCCAGCAATTAGAGTTACAGGCGGAGAGGAACTGGACATTACCAGAGACTATCATACAGTTATTTTATGGCAATCGGGCTGTGGAGATCCCATAGACTACCAGGACTACATAAATGGTTTATGTTCTGCAATCGGGGCTGGGGTACCACTAGAGCATCAGGGAACATATGAGTGCTAGTGGATGGTGTTCTGGGTGGGTGGCCACCCACGGCTGGTGGCTGCTGTGTTATGTGGTGCAGTACAGCATCCCGCCTGTGGGTGGCCAGCATTAAAGCCATTTTTTTCGGGCTCAACTTTGTGCCCCAGTATGTGGTGCATCTAGGAGTTGTGCCAGCAAATGCGCTGCAAATCCGGGGCTGAATATCAGGATGTGCTGCATACGCGTGGGCACACCCCCTTCAGATGCACCGCATACATTAACATTGTGCACCGGCACATTGGGACATGCGCTGTGCAAGTCGCCCTTTTGAATATTGCCCCTTGGCGCATTACCAGGATTGCACCGGTGCAACTCGGTTGTGCCAGGTGCAACACCTTTGAATATCTGAGCCATAGTCTTTAGGGGCTGATCTCGGATTTTCTTTGTTGGTAGTGGGGGGGCAGAGCATGCTAGGATGTTCACAGATCACTTCCTCCATCACCCTCTTATCCAAGAATATAGGTTACTACAGGGTTATCATATGATATTGCATGTTTTTGCAACCAATAATACACATCCATTTTACACAAGAGTGTATTTATGAGCAGTCTTAGTGTACACAGTTATTAACTAGCATACACTCCAGTAGCATATGACTCATATAAAAACATGAAAACATGCAATGTTGTGGCGTGGTCTCTCATTATGTGTCATGTTTTATTTTTCACCTGAGATCTTGGTGGTTATCGGGAAGGAGGCAAGCTGCATATTGTAGGTGGGTTTCATCAACCCAACTGTGTTCCAGAATCAGGGGTCAAAGTTAGACTTAATGATGGTGTATTGTAAGACATAATACACTACATAGACATCCCAAACATCACCAGATCTGAAGAGCTAAGTTTATGTCTGTGTGAGTGGTGCTTTGACTACACTAGTGTGATGTTTTTCTTTATGTCTCTGTAATCCCACATCTGACCTTCTTAATGACAATAACCCACAACTTGGGGGTTCACCACCCCAGCCTGAAGCCTACAGCTAGCCAATTCTTTGCATCCCTAGAGCCAGGATTTCTTCTGTCCTCGATCCTTTAACAGGGAACTCCTGACCTTCCGTTGAGCATCAGTATCAGGATCCATTCTGTGCTGCTGTACCCCCCCCCAAAAAAAACAAGCACTGATACATGGTCCTATGGAGTGGGGAAATTGCAGTTAATGCCCATCCAATCTGGGGCTCAGTCCCTATCCAAAAGGACATGAAATTAATTTGTTAAAGCTCCTCAGGACTTGGAAGGGACTTTTATATATATTTTAATCAGCTCTTTCTGTGATTGCACCTTGGGCTCACTAGGAGTGGGTATGTAAGAAAATGACACAGTCTCTACTAGGCTCAGCCCTGCACCAACCAGACATCTTACATTTTTATATGCCCTTCCTGGGCTCCATCCCACTCGGAGTGAGCATGTAAACAAAATTGGCCCTTCTGGACTCAGTCCCCCAGTTCTCAAGAAGGGGCTTATTAATGTGAATTAGTCCTTTTAGGGCTAGCAACTTGGATCCACTAAGAGCAGGTATGAAAAAAAAAAGTAATACAGCTCCTTGTGAGCTCAGCCCTGCTCCAAGTTGGAATGTTAAATATTTGCATGCTGTTCATGGACTCTTTTCCAATATGTACATATGAGACTTCACTTATTCTGAAAAACTTGTCTCATTTTGTGTGATCAGCCTCTGATATATGCTAACCTGTGTTAATGAACACACTCAGCTCTGCCTCATGTCTCAGTGTCTGCCCAGGTAACTGCATATCATTGCTTAATCACTGTGTACAATTGTGAGTGCGCCTATTCTTTTTCTTTTTATTCTATTTTTTCTTGCCACCTAGCCACTGAACCTTCCACCCAGGTCACAGCCCTCTCCGCTCCCACTCCCACATCAGCCATAACTCCTGGATATCCCCTGGATTACTCCCAGGGTGGGGTTGTGGCATCGGCCCAAGTGCTGCAGACAATGGGATAGGTCCAGGAGCTGGCCTGGGAGCTCATTAGAGGGGAAGGGCAAGCATCATCCTGGTGGCAGGCAGCATATTTTCCCCCCATAGGCGGGGCGGGGACATGCAATGACAACCAGCGTCCACCCTGCCCCTGAGCTTGCTAGGCATCGGCACTTGTGGTGCTGCTTAGTCTCCACTGGAAACAGCAGTGAACAGTCCATCACCCTCCTCCTGGAGAAGGAGAGCAGTCGTGGGATGCTCAGTCCTCCCCCGGCCAGCCCTCAATGCCCGGGTCGGTCCAGATCTGGGTGGTAGGCATCGGAAGCAGAAATCCAATTGCTGCACCGATGGGCCAGCTGTGAGTGCACCTATTCTGAAAACCTTCTGTCACTTTGTGTGAGCAGCCTCTGATATATGCTCACCTGTGTTATGTGAACACACTTTGCTCTGTCTTGTGTCCCACTGCATGCACTTGTAAGTGCATACCATGGCTTCATCACCATGTACTTTTGTGAGGGGAGTTATTCTGCAAACCTTGTGTCCCTTGGTGTGTTCAGCCTCTGATATGCACTCACCTTGTTTACATGAACACACTGGGCTCTGCGTTGTGCCTCAGTGTCTACTCAGGTAACTGCATACCTTTGCTCAGTCACTATGTACAATTCTGAGTGCAGTTACTCTGCAAACCTTGTGTCACTTTTGTGTGATCAACCTGATATATGCTCACCTTTGTTACATTAACACACTTGGCTGTGCCTCGTGGCTTGCTGCATACCTGGTAAGTGCATAATATGGCTCAATCCACGTGCAACACTGTGTACCCAGGTATGTGCATATCACATCACCACTACGCTATGTTAGTCTTGGGTTAGGCACTGTGATGATGACATTGATTGCAATATGTAGCTAAACATATCACTTGTTTTGCACAGTTGTAATGTACCAATGAATCAGTAAAGAATGACACCCAGAGACACAAAAGAGAAGTTTCAGTGTTTGCAGTGCTCTGTATTTGCTTACCTCACTCCTCTTATGTCATATGCATTCCTTCTCTTGGTCTTTCCAGTCAGCAATTGTGGTTTAAGGAGCATTTGAAATGTAAAAAAATACATTTTTTAAACTGTGATCTAGCTCTCCATGTTCTAACCGCTGAAAGTAGGATGTCTCTCATCTGTGACAAGGAGGCATTCGGTCTACTCCTCCCCCACAACATGTTACAGCTGTCATACAGTGAGAGATGAGCAGCACAAAGAAATAGAATTTTTTCTTGTGAATGAAATAATTTTAGATGTATTATTTGCCATGCACAAGTAAAGATTACAAGTACTACACACTGTGGGAGTGGCATGGCAGGAATGTCAAAAACCGTTAGTTTCATGTTGCCTGCTAATTCATACAACAGATGTTTTTTGTCATCTGGTAGCTTCCCAATTCTCCACACCCCTCAGCACTTTACATAGCTTACTGGACTGTTCTCAGAATGACTCCAGACTTTGTTGCAGTTTATTTTATATGCCTATTCTTCATTTGTTCCCTGCAGCTACATAACATTTTAATTAATGTGCAGCACACTGACATCCTAAAATGACTCACTTTATTAGCTGCATTTCAGCGTTATCAGAAAAGTGAGACATTTTTCTTATTAATATGACATACCATCTTAAAGTTTCATCCTCGGTGTTTATGCAAGACAGCACAGTATAATGTAACCTAACTCCAACACTCTGACACCGCTGCTGTGTGCTGATCAGGGAGGTAAACACAAGATGTTGAGATGTTCACAGCCTCCCCTTTCTGCATATTAACCCTTGCTGTGCCACAACCTAATATATAAGTCCAGAATTCCTATACCTTCTGATTCTGTTAGATGCCTAAGGGTTAATAGCACCACATGCTGCTCTGCTTAACAAATAGTGCAAAGGGGGAAGAGGGAGAAGAAAACACATTGTTGTAAATGGGAGGATGGGGAGATATTTTCTGGAAGTTCTGCTTTGGTTCCACTCCCTTGTAACAACAAAAGCTGTGCTGTGTTAAGAATTCAGACCCCCTTCAGATAGCAATACATCTGCATGACTCCACCCCTGCAGCCATAAAAACAAGACCAGCCTTGTTGGCATCAGCCAAATTTTGTTTTTATTTTCACAACTTTGTGGTACAGATACTGTATGTATCAACATCTCTATTCTCAAAACTTCTATGGTGCATTAAGTGTTAATACTGCTGCTGAGACCACTCTTACAGTTGTAAGAGAGATCTTACATGCATTATTAGGGCATGAGAACTGTGAACCAAAGGTGAATAATTCTGATACCCTAAGAATGTTAGCCAGACCACTCTTACAATCATAAGAGTGGTCTCAGTGATGGCATTAATTTATAATTGATCAAGCTTGATCAATAAAATATTAATTATTTTAAAGAGGGACTCTTGCCAATAGCGCTACATTGCAGAATTAGAATAAGCATACCCCAGATAAATCCCATACCAAAAATTGGGTTTCTGCATTACTTCGTTTTAAAGTTATGAGCTATTTTGTAACCCTGATTCCACTACATGTTCAAAAAAGCCAATTTCAGTGAAGAGCTGCAGATGATGTCATCTCCTGAACTCACAGTCTAGTCCTCCCTGTCAGTAAGCTTATATAGTAGGACCAGTTTCTCCAAAGTTTAAAGTGATTTATGGAAGGTTGCCATAGCAAATGGGCATAGTAACCTGTAGGAATTGTGAATCAGTCTCCTACCATTCAAACTGCCAAAAAGTATTGTTTTCCATGAATATAATCCTGTTATTTCAGTGCTCCATTTTATTTGCATAGTCCAGGCCCTTTTTTTCTCAATGCTGCAACCCTCAACCTTTTCATCTTGCAAGGGAAACAAAATTTTTAAAGTGACTTATCAAGCTTTGCCATAGCAAATGGGAGTAGAAAACTGTACTAACCTGTAGGAGTTTCAATCTCCTATCATTCAAGCTGCCCAAAAGTGCTTTTTCCCATGAAATAAATGCTTTTATTTCTGTGTTCTGCTTCATTTGCATAACCCGCCCCTTTTTTCAATGCTGCAACCCCCAAGCATAACATCATGCAAGAGGAACAAAGTTTATAAGCACTGTTTTGAAACAGAGACCTCTGATGATCAGTCTTGGTGTTGCAGACATCTGCACTACCAACATAGGAGACTACATCTCTCAGTGAAGAATTCTTGTCAGCTACATACTATATGCATAATGCCTTATTTGGAAAATAAACACATGAGAGCTTTTATTGTTGAAGCCACTACAGAGATATGAGACTGCACCTCACACTAAGGGAATTGAAAAACAACTTCTTATTGTACCTACAGTGCCTTGTTATGTACATCTACATATTAGGTTCAGTCACCACCACCAAAATAAGGGACTGCACCTCTGAGTAACTAACACTTAAATTTCCTTAATAATTTACCCAGAATTCCTTGGTGCTGTATGTAAAACATTGACAGTTCACTCACATGACATCATTCTGGGGTTATGCTGCACACAGAAAACTGGAGGTCAGACAGAAACAATGTGCTGATAAAACATCAACAAAACTGACTATGACAGATGTTTCTACAAAACAAATTGCAGCTTCAACATCTAAAACATGGCTGGCAATGACATACTATGTGAACACGGCATTTAGGGAACTTCCATAAATCACTTTAAACTTTGGAGAAACAGGTTCTATAAGCTTGCTGACAGGAAGGACTAGACTGTGAATTCAGGAGATGACATCAGAAGCAGCTCTTCACTGACACTAACTTTTTTGAACAAGCAGTGAATTTAGGGTTGTAAAATGACTTGTAACTTTTAAACAATGTAACTTAGAGATCTCATTTTTGACATGAGGCTGATTGGGTCTATGCTGATCCAAATTCTGAATTTACTGATGGCAAAAATTTTGACCATACTCCCACTTTAAAACCTTACCAGAATGTACCTGTTTCCAGGGCAGCAGAATAAGAGTGTCTCACGTGCATAGGTAAAGAATATTCTGATTTCTTGGGAGCGATCTCTCAATCTACAATGTACATTGTAAGAGCCTTGAATCAGAAATATGTAATTAGCCTAGACCTTTATTACTGGCTACTGTGACATACTGTATTTAGAAATGTACCAACATGATTATATGTGATGCCTATATTTGTTAAATGAATACTGTACAAGAAACAGAGCACTGATTGGATATGAATTAAAGTGTAAACTCATCAATGTGCACATTTTAAAAAGCCCCCAAAAGGATCAGGAAGAACCTTTCATGAGCACTGTAGACATTAATGTTTCCTGTTGACTGGAGTAAATGATTTGCACCTCCTGTAAATAAAGAAGGAAAGTTTAAAAAATAATTTGAAAAAAAAGAAATAAACATGCCATTCTTTAACTAGTAGTGGAAATTTTTAAATACTACCTGAAATGCTTTTGATTAAATAATTCAGTACTATAAAAGGGAAATAAAATTGCTACACACCTGCTATGCCTCATAATCCACCGTAGAACTCCTGGTACACCCATTAAAGGAGAATTCTCCATTTTCTGATTGTTGAAATATCATTGTCCCTGAGAGCTGCATTAGCATATGAGAACAGGATGCCACATCTGCCATTTACACCATGCATCTCTATGATGAAAGTACACATAACTTTAAAAAAACTCTCTAGAAACACACAGACTGAATCCAGTTTAAAGGAAAAAACTTGCATTACATTTAAGACAGTTTGAAAAGCTAATTGAAGGTAAATGTGGTGTTTTGCACCTTGCTGTGAATTGTTTGTTTGTTTCTAAGTAAGCAGACAGGCATACTGTAGAATCTAAAGAGTGCTGACACATAATAGAAACATAGAAACATAGAAGGGGATGGCAGAAGGGGACCACAAGATCTCTCTTGTCTGCCCAATGTTAGTAGGTTGCTACCCCCTTCCTATTTGTCTCCCTGTATAATGATACCTCATATGCTAATGCAGCTGTCAGGGACAATGAGATTTCAGTAACCAGAAAATGGAGACCCCCAGGCTAGTTACAGGGGCTGGTGTGAACAGTGAAAACAAACTGAAGCAAACATGTATATCCCTAACAGCTACATGAAAAGAGTTGTCTGTTGACAAGGAAACAAATAACATTTATAAGATATGAGGGTGTTCTAATCCTTTAACCTTGTATTAGTGATCTACTTTGTCATGTACAGGGACTTTCTAATGGAAACCTCACTGTCCATCCTTGCTGTACCTCCAACACTAGGGCTAATCAGAGTTTAAACTGTATCTTGAGACATATTTCTAGCAGACATGAAAATGTGATCATTCCATTGTATGGAGCACTGGTGAATCTGCATCTGGAGTACTGTGCGCAATTGTGTTTACCACAGTACAGAGAGGATATTGTGAGAATGGAGAGTGTTCAGCGCAGAGCGACAAGATCAGTGTTTGTCTTAAAAATCTGTCTTACAAGGAGAGACTAACTAAACTTAATTTATATTCCTTATATTATAGAAGACTAAGAGAGACCTATGTATGATGTTTAGGATATCACAAGATGCTACATTAAGAAGATCTAAAAATGTCATATAGAATAGGCTGGTCTAGCACTCGTAAGCATTACATGCAATCAGAATTGCCTAAATGGAATACTAACCTAAGGAAGCACTGGTTCACTGCAAAGGGTGGTATCTGAATGGAATTACTTGCCGATACATGTAGTGGGGAGTTCTAGCATGGACACGTTCAAGTCTAGACTTGACAAACATCTATATGATAAGACTACTACGTTTTAAAACACCAAATGGCGAGCATTATGGACGAAAGTCCCGAAGCTTGACTTGACTTATGAAACTTATGAAACTACCCCTCTTGATTATTTGGAACCTCCACTGTTCTACTGGTAGTGTAGGGGAAGACATTTAGACAATATAGACAATTAGAATGAAGAAAAGGTTGGAACAGAGAAGAACAGTTGAGTAGTGTTCGACTATAGTTCTAATGAAAACAGTAATGAAGTTGAGATATATAATACCTCTCTCACTTATATGTTGGCTGTTTATTTTCCATCATTTACTCATTTAACCAAATAACTTTATATCAAGTTCAGTCATAGTAATATGCAGGAATGCTGTCAATCAAATGTTTTCTTTCACAAGAGCATTGTAGCAATGGGCAGTTTAAAATCAGTCGACTCATTTGAGTACTTCCAAACTCCTTCTCTTGCTATGCAGATTAGCTAATTAGAACTAGAACTGATTTAAAGGGGGAAGTTGGTGGGATTTGTGCTAATTGGCGGAGTTAGATAATAATCCTGTTTACAGCAATGGAATTCATACCTCCACATGATCCATATTTAACTGTACCTGAAAAAACACTGATCTGAAAAACTGCTTTCAGTTGTCTTCTTTTTATGATCAACATGCTGCACAGTTATTTTCATGGAATAGGTAGTTTGGAGTTTTTGCTGTTTCACGGTTTATGTACAGAATGACAATTATGAGCTGTTGGCCTATCTTAACCTTGCTCATAGTTCAGTGCACAATCCATGACATAGTTAAAACTCCAAATCATTGGTTCCATGAAGAGAACTGTAACAGAATGCTGCCAGGAGAACAAAACAAAGCAAAATACAGTTTTTCATATCACTTTTTATTCCAGTACAGTTAAATATGGATACTTTAGGATAATAAATATAATTTCAGACAATACATACTTTATAAAGAACTGCCAATTAGAAATGATTTCCTCTCTTCTTTAAAATTAGTACTTACAGTTTCTCATTCCAGTCAACCATGCCTTTTGTATAGTACTTTTGATAGGTTAATTTGAGGTAAGATCCTTGTTTTATATCAGGTTTCCCAGATTTTGATTTGGCACTACATGACATACTATATTAATGGTATTGTGATGATAGAAGAGTCCTAGGATCCATCCTGTGCACCTTTCCTGTTGCATTACAGTCTTTTTTTTTTACATTTAATTTTATTTCCTCATATGTCTGGGGGGGGGGGGCTGCCTCAGTCTGATTCCAAGCCTCCCCAGGCCAGCTCTCAGTCTCTCCTGGGAAGTACCTGGTTGAAATTTTCTCCATGATTTCCCATTTTGGGGCAGGGCCAAGGAGGGAAGGCTGTTCCATCCCCCGTACATTAAGTCTAAGGCAGACCAAGTCACTTCGCCAAGCAGTAGCATGGGATGGGGGTGACTGGGTCAGGCTTTATGAAGCCCCGACATCCATTTTCTGCTTCTTCTGACCCACCCCTCCTGCAGAGAAAAGGACTCACACATGGAGGCATCTTTCCTATATTCCCTGCAGTGCCCTCTCCCATACTTTTGCCTCCCCGACCTGCTCTACCTACAGGCCTCCACCTGGGGGTAGCCAAGGCTAGAATGACAAGCCACCCTTCCCTGGTAGAGGAGAGCAGTCCTTCAGATAATTGGTCCTCTCTCTCCGCAGCTAATCCCTGAAACCTGAGTCTGTTCCTGAACCTGGGTCACCAGCATGGCAGGAGATAACATTTTACAGCACCTCAGCCCTCCATACCACTGAGCTGGCTATGACAGTCTGTATTCAGTTTGAGCATTGGCACATTGCCAAGCTTGGCAGCTGGAATGCTACACTTATTCATGCTGTGTAACCTTAGTGCCATTCTCCAAGTTCTGCTTGCATTGACCAGCTGAAACATCCATATGTACTTCACCCTGATTACCCCTGTTATTATTTGGAGCACCATGATCATGTCTCTCTCTCTCTCTCTTTCTCTCTCTCTCTCTCTCCTCCTTCTCTACTTCTCTCCTTCTCTCCCCCTCTTCCTCTGTCCTTCTCTCTCTCTCTCTCAGCCCTCTCGTCTCTTGGCTAAATTGTGGCCATGCACTGCACCTCTTGATCTCGTCAGTACCTTTTCTGTATTTTGGTGACAAGAACTTGATGTGGTACTCCAGCTGTGGTCTATCCTGAGCCTTGGCCACTCCTTATTCCCTTCCTGTGCTTTCCAACATTTTGCATTTCCTCTTTTGACTGTGGCAGCACATTGCTAACTGGCATTAGCATAGTCTGTGCTGTCCACTGATCTGCCATACTACATGTATGTACTCCTCATCCATAGGTGTAGTACCTTGCACTTACCAACATTAAATTTATGCCCTTCAAACTTCTAGTGTTTATAGCCCCCCCCCATGCATCCCCTGCTCTGTCCATTCTTCGTGATAATTTATTTTTAGCAGTAAACTTTCACAGCCTGCTGTTAACCCTCTCCTCCACGTCATTAATACAAAATGTAAAAAGCAACAGACAAAGCTGAAACTTGGGGGGCTTCACTCAGAACATTCCTCCACTCTGAATTGTGACTATCCACCACAATCAGTGTTGCTTTCCTGTAAGCTAATTTGCTATCCACCTGCTGTACACTTTGAGGACTGCACTACTTCTCTTTGAAGTTTCTTTTATGTATAGCATCAAAAACCTTTCAGGATCCAAGACACACTGTGCTACATCCAGCAGCTGCCCACTATCCACCACCACCACCATAATTACCTTTTTGAAAAAGACAGTCAGGTTGGATTAGTGTTAAGAAGGAGGGGGGGGGGGCGGAGAAGCCGGAGATCAAGTAGGGTCTGCAGTGTTACAGTAGAAACAAAAACATAGAATGTAACAGCAGATAAGGACCGCTTGGCCCACCTAGTCTGCCCACTTCCCTACCTAATGGATAAGCTGCAGATCCTAGTTAACCAACAGCCTACTTCCTCCTACCTGCCACTAGAATTGCATTATGTCTGTCCCATGCATTCTTGAATTCCCCCACTGTGTTTTACTCTACGACCTCCTCAGGAAGGCTGTTCCATGTAGGTAGGGAAAAAGGGCAGACTAGGTGGGCCAAGCGGTCCTTATCTGCTGTCAAATTCTATGTTTCTATGTAGGATGGATTGACATTTGTGTAATGTGCTGGCACAGAATTGTTGCCGTGTTTCCTTCCAGAAGTAGCACTGAAAACTAGATGCACTCGCGGCAAATAAACACTTCAATAAGTTGAACATTTGCTGAACTTTAACATGCGACCATCAATAAAACAGCAGAGAATGTAAAAATAGAGGATGCTTCAACCAAGAGCCTCGACACTTCAACCTAGCAGTTTTCAACAGGGGGCATCCCAAAGGTGGTTGTGTTTCAGTAATTCTTCAGGGCTGAGTTTTGTGTTTATTGTAAAGTGTATTGCATTTATTATTGTTGGTATTCCAAAATGCTTTACCCATGTTGTTTCTTTGAGAACACTGTTGTCTGTTCTGTCTGCTAAGTACCCTACCCTCCACACCACACCTAGAAATCAACCACTTGCAGCTCAGCATGTTCCATTCTGGATAAACATTTCAGATAAATAATAATAATAATAATATAAATAAATACTCTAATTTTCTTGTTGCCCCAGAATTCTTCCACTTATCAAATGCCCTGTTTTTTCCCTTAACTTTCGTTGGAGTTCCTTGGGAATGGTATCCCATCAATAGGGTGCAGGAATGAGGGCACTGTGATGTGGGTGCTGGCAACAGTGCCCCACTTCATGTGGGCATCTGGGACTTGCAAGCGTAGTGCACTGAATGTGTCACTTTGCCTCCACTCCCCAATATGTCTGGGGTGGAGGTGAGTATATTTATTTCAAGGGGATTGCAGGGAGTACAGCCCCCTCGATGGGGGGTGCAGGGGTGGAGCCCTCTGTTTAAACACACACTAAATCAGTTGCATGCTCTGTATCTGCGGCACAGTTGCCAGGCGCTGTCATTACTTGCGGTCCTTTGACTATGCCTGGCTTTCCCACACTGTATTTGCTTTTGTCCTAAAGTGGGTGAACCCTTGGAAATCAAGGAGGCCTACCACCTAGTTATTTTGCCCTTGTTGTCCAAGAGTATGCATCTATTCACTGCCTCAATTTTATTCTGCTTCAGGGCCACACATGTGGCATTATCTCAGCAGTTTACCAGCATATTCATCAATTTAGCAACACTTATTTTCATCAGCTTTCAGAAATCAGCTTTTCTGAAATTTAACATCCTGGTCTTATCTTTAGTGAAGTAGCTTCCCCATCACTTTGAATTCACTCCTATTATAGTCACTGTTACCTCTCATTCCCAAATCTTTACTGCTCTGACAATGTTATCCACACTACTCAGTAGCAGATCACTAACTACATTCCCTTTAGACAATGCCTGACATTTATTTATTGAAAAGTTTCACCAGGTAAGGCACACTGAACAACACGTTGCTCGTCTCCCGGTGTGACCTGGGGGAGTAGGAGTTACATAGATAAATATTGAACTACATTGCACATAAAACAGAAAAGTAACAGAATACATTGCATGGATGACAGTTACAAACTTTTGCTGCATAAATCTGAAATAGACATAAAGGCCCAGATATTCAAACTGCACCCAAAAAGTGCACAATAGCAGGAGCAAGCGCAAGTCTATTGCGCCCATGTGCAAGAGACCCGATATTCAAAAACAGAGCAGGCCAAATTGCACCTACAGCCGACAACTGAATATCGCACCACCTGCGCCATAGCGCAACTAGGGAGGGGAAGCTGAGCAGATCTGATGTGCCATAGAGCAACAAGGGATGTTCAGCTGAGTAGTCCAGAGGTGCCATAGCGCAACCAGGGAGCTCCCCAGCTGCAGAGCAATGTAACTGCACAACCAGGGAGGTAGGGGCCCACCACCCATGCCACAGATGGGCACAGGAACACACAGGAGAACAGACATCGTCCCCCCCCCACACCCCAAGTGCAGCACAACTGGGGGAAGGCTGGAATAACCACTGGCCCATGGAGACAAGCAAACAACCCACTGCCGGGCCATGGTGCCCCATCACACCTACTGGCAAGCTGTGACTGGCACACAAGGAGGGCAGACCACCCCGTGCCACACCATCCCCCCAGTGCAGAGCACACCCTGCACCGTGACCCTCAGACACCCCCCCATGAGCAGTGACCGCCACTGCAGGAAACCCCATGCATGCCACCACCCCCACTGTGGCAATGCAACCCTGTGCACCACAGAACCATGCAAGGCAGCTCCACCATGAACACCCATCAGTGGGTGGCAGCACACGGCAATGCAACAATGGCAGACACATTGCCACCATGCACAGTCCCCCCGAGGTACTGCTGAGAGACTGACCATGCGTCGGCACAAGAGGTACCCCACACGGGACAGGGCGTGCCCTTGACACCACCACCAGTGGTACAGCACCCTGCACAGTATTCCAGTGACACACCGACCCACCACTGGCCACAACAGCCAGCACAGACACCCACAGTGGTGCGTGGAAGCATGCACCACACCAGATGCCACACAGTGTATGGACAGACACCCACCCATACCCAAGGGCACACCAACACAGGGACGCAGTGGTGGGGCAACCAAGCCTCCAGTGTGGGCCCATGTAAGCTGTGTACACACAACCTGCAGTCCACCATGGCACTGGAGTGCCAGCCACCCTGCGCAGGCACTGTGGACCCGTACACCACCAGCAGTCACCCGGAGCACAAGTCACAGACAGTGGGGCACATCCCCTGCAACACACACAAGGCACAGCATGGAGGTGGGACAACGACTGTGGTGTCCACAGTGCCACCTGAGCCAGGCATGCACCACACCAGTGACAAGGGCAACCCAGCAAAGTGACGGGTACAGTGGCCGCCCTGCAGGGACTGCCACCACTGACATGCCAGCGGACCGTGCAGGTCACAGACATGCATGTGTGTCAGATGCACAGGCCATGGACGGGCCGATGGGTGAGCCATGGACACAGAACATGCACCATGGACCACTGCACACAGTCATCCAGTGCACAGGACACAACACACACACCACAGACACTGACTGATAGCTACCCCCACACCATAGTCACCTCCACATGGACAGACACGCATACCCATGACTGCACCACCCCTGACGCCATGCACACCACTGCAGCTGAGCACCTATAGCCCGCTGCAAATCAGAGACCACCACAGTATTCATATCAAATTCAGATATATTGAAAAAATATAATAGTCAACTATTTACAAGAATACAAAAACTATATACAAGGTTGGAGGGGCCACAAACAAGGTGGGGGTGGATAGGGGGCAGGGGTGGACAAATGGGATGGGATAGGAGGGGTGTGAGGGTGGGTCCAGGGGGGTAGGGGAATTCAGGGACTGAGGGATCCCTAGCAGGAGCGCCGTTCTGCGCTTTGTGACCTCCGGCCTCTGTGCCTCCTCAGTACCCAGGTCGTATCCAATCTCCAGAGGATTGCCAGGGATTCCCGGGCCAGCTGTAGAATCTCCCGCACAGCGTCTCTTATGTCCCTTAGATGGGGGGTACCTAGGACAAGGGAGCACAGTCAATAGGTGTGAATGCACAACCCCATACAGCCCGCCCACTGTGCATGGCATACGGCCATGGGACATACCACTGTGATGGTGTGTGACCACCTGCAGTGATCACGTCCACAGGACCTGCCCACTCAGGTGCATACAGCCAAGCGGAATGCTGCACATACCCACCGGCCAAGTCACACACAGCATCACCATGGCCGTTTAGTGACATGGCTATGTGGTGCAAAGGCAGTGGCACAGCCATGCACCTGGTGCACGCATGGACCACCATTGACGCACTCCCAGACATGCATTGCCACTGGACAGTGTTGACTGTAACAAGTTGCATGCATGGCAGTGGTGTCGATGAATGGTGGCCATGCCCCGCTGCCCACCCTGTCACACAGCATGCAATAGTAATCATGGATGTATGGCACTCACCCTCATCGGGCCAGTCAGGTGGGCGGTGATGGCCCTCGCCCCACCTGGCTGCACTGTCCTCCTCCCTCCGCCGTTCTTGCCGCAACCCCGCGGGCGTTCATCAGGCCTGTGGGGAAAACAAGGAGAGAAGAACATCAGTACAATCCCGAAGCAAAGTCCCCTGCCCCAAGGTGTGTGCCCTCCACCCAGCCAGACCCACCCACCCACACCCTGTGGACACCGCCACAGCCAACCCCAGATGGTCCCTCCCCTATGTGCTGGACACATACAACACTGTGACCCATATGGACAATAAAAGTGTGTTGACGGAACCCCTACCTGGACATGGCACCGTGCCCCTCCTGGCACGTGCCCGCAGTCATGCCAGTAGCTCCAGCTCCCTCCTCCGCTGGTCCCCGTAGCGGTGCCTGCACTGCTCCACATGCTTCCCCTGTCCGGTGGCCTCCTTCAGGGTAGTGGCCACCTCCTGCCACACCTGGGTCCTGGCCCAGTCCAGGGGAGTCTCCCCGAAGAGAGGACCATGGTGTGGCTCAACAATTGCCACCAGATTGGCTAGCTCAATGGCTGTCCACTGCACTGCCCATCTGCATGCCATCCTTGCAGCTATAGTAGGCAATATGGCGCTCTGCGAGCAGCTCCCCGATGCAGATGCTGCACCGCGTAGCCGCTCCATTCCCTATCGCTCGTTACCGAACAGCGCCGATAGAGGTGCATCCATGTCGACGATGGCTCTAGGGGCAAACGTCAGGCACAGGGTCAAGGGCCTCTGACGCATGGCCACGCACAGTGCCATTGGAAGACAATGCGTGTAGCGCAATTGGCTGCCTGTGTGCCAGCGCCATAGCGGACTACCGAGCAGTTGGGCCATTGCACCTATGATGGCCCAGTGCCACAGCGCCATGTAGTGACCATCGCTATAGTGCCACTGGCACAATGGTGGCCGTGCCCTGCATTGCCTACCGCGCACAGCACATCATCAGTGCAGCAGATGCCTGTGTCAGCAACCCGGGCATGCACAGTGAGGTGTACTACGCATGTCACAGAACTGCGCCATTGGCTCAGCACGTCCAACACAATTGCGCAAAGCGCAACAGAGTGATATTCAGCCGTCATATGAAAATTATCTAATCAGCCATTCAATGGCACAGCATTGCAATTTACATCTGCTTAAAGTTGCTCCTCGCCTCATTTACATGGATTGCGCTATAAAAGTGTGACAATGTGCTGCAGTGGCCATAGTCGGTTATTGCAGTTTATTGGTGAGTTGCATGCTGTTTGGGAGTGTGGACTGTGGATTCAGGGACATGCACATGCATGGGACTGCACAGTCACAGGTAACAACTGCCATTCTTACAGGCTACATAATGACCAAGCAGGTTGTTGGAGAGGAGGAAAACAGTGGTGGGAGGCGGAGGAGGACGAACTTTACAAAGGCTGAAACCTGAGGCCCTGTTCGAGGCCTACCTGGATCAGGAGCCACTTCTCAGTGGATGGCGGAGAACCCCTCAAGCCCGTGCTGCTGCATGGGAGAAGGTGGCACATGCTGTGAACCTGCATGGCAGCCACCAGCGCTCCGTGCAGGAGTGTAAGAAGAAGATGGGCACAGACAGGAGGAGGGTAAAGGAGAAGGTGGCTACCATCAGGGCAGCATGTGCTGTAACAGGTGGGGGACAGCCGGAGGTGGTACAACTGACCCCAGAGGAGGAGAGGCTTGCTGGAAGCATGCAGCGTAGTGCCATTGAGGGTGTTCTGGGTGGTGGCTTCCAGATGGGTGGTGGCCCATCACTGCATGGTAAGTCATGGTCTGTCTATGGGGGGGAAGGGTAAGTCACACGCAGTAATGCGACTTTGCTTTCCCTTGCAGATCCTGAGCATCTGCATGGGTCAGCGATGGTTGGCCTGTCCACTGCGGACAGTCAGCTGGAGTCGGAGGAGGGACCATCCACCTCCACAGGTATATGTGGATCATTGCAACAGTGGGGCCGCCTGGCTGTCCACACTGATGTCATTGTAACAGGTGTGGAGGAAGCCCTGCCTGTGTCCCAGCGTGCTGGCATCCACAGATGCCAGCACGCTGTGGCTGTGGCTGGTGCAGAGTCCTTCACCAGTGATGATGACACGACCGTCATGGGCAGTTCATGCCCATGGCTGTGGGTGGTGCCGCGGTGGAGGCCTGCGTGTCAGCACAGTCCCAGGCTGTGCCTGTCAGCACCAGTGGGGCAGCACTGGTGCCTGTTCAGGACAGTGGGACTGTTGCGGCCATTGCGGCAGCACCACTGAGCCCTGGGGAGTGGCAGCCGGAGGGGCAGCATCAGCAGTCACCCAATGGGCTTGAGGGTATAGGGTTCAGCAGTGGCGTCTGTGCACCACCTGTGGACATGCCCAGACCTGGTCTTGGTGCGCAGCACCCACCTTCAAAGGAGTGCTAATCATCGGGGCCGTGCACACCCTGAGGGACAGGATGCCGAGGAGGCTGATGACCTCTTGGACAAGCACACCCACCCTGCAAGCATCGGTCCAGCAGCAGATGCGGCTTGCGATGTCCGTGGATGCACTGCATATGGCTCTGGAGCAGGCAGAGAAGAGTCACAGCAGGGACACCGCACCGATCCTGGCAGGGATGGACCGTTTGTGGGAGGATGTGACTGCTGCCATTGACAGGCATGCACAGGCATTCATTGCTGTCATGGCCACAATGGGCACACAGGTGCCCATGCATCGTGGACACCACACAGTGCACTATCCACCCCCCGTTCCCGGCATCGTGTGACACCCACCCTGTCGACGCCGGGTTCAGCAGTGGGCATCCCGAGCACTCCTGGTGCAGGCATGTTCGGTGTGCTGCAGAACCCTGCGCAAGCATGGTCACGTTCACGCAGTGGAACCCCTGAGGGACCATCGGTGCCACCCCATGAGGCCAGTGGTCAGCCTGTCAGTGCTGGCGGGTCTGGGTGGGGCCACCCATACATCCATGGCGGCCGTGGCACTGTGTCGCATGACTGACCTGTCTCCCAGCATGGCTACTGTCTGGTGCTACCCTGTGTGCATTGTGTGTTTCAGTGGGCAGAGCACGGGTGGGTACTCGGCCCTGCACGCAGGCACACAGTCCACCTGCACACCCTCCCGGCTGCTGTCTGTAGTTGCGTGTGCATGATGATGCCTGCATTGCACTGTACACCAATGTGCAATGGTGCTCAGCATCTGACACACACACACATGGACAGCAAGTGGGCGTGGTGGCCTGTGGACATTTGTGTTGCTAGGGTGTGCGTTCTGGGTCAGTGTGCCTTCTGCCCTCTGTGCACGTTTGTTGCGTTGTGTGTGAGCATGTGTGTGTGTCCGTCCATGTGGCATGTTAATCCTCACCCATCCCTGGTTGTGTGTGTGCTTCTGTGCCCTGCCACTTCCCTTGACGGCATGCACCCCTGGTGTGTGTCCATGCATGTTTTTGGGTTGTGCCTTAGCCACTGGTGGTTGCGCATGGCCCCATGACTTACCTGGGTTGGCTGAAGTGCTCCTCCGTGATGGTGTCCCGGTGCAGCTGTGCCAGCCAGAGCAGTCGGGGGTCCCGTCGGCCAAGGGGGGGGCTGCCCATCACCATCGTCATCAGCGTCCCCATCGTCCCCATCACTGTCCCCCTCTTCGACCTGTACGGCTATCCCACATTTGTTGGCCATGTTGTGCAGGATGCAACAGGCCAGGAATATCCCACAGGCCTTTGAGGGGCTGTACTGTAGGGCACTGCCAGAGGTATCCAGGCAATGGAAATGTGCCTTCAGCATCCTGAACACCCACTCTATGACATTACGTGTGGTGGCGTGTGTCTTATTGTAGCGTTGCGGCGATGGGGTCACGGGCCGCTGGTAGGGTGTGAGCAGCCAGGGATGGAGGGAGTATCCACTGTCACCTGTGTGTAGAGGGTGGAGGTTAGTTTTGTGATCAGCATCGCCCTGCCCCAGGCCATGTAGGCCACTACCCATGCCACCTCTGGCCATGCCCCTCCAGGCCCTATGATTGTCCATGTGGTTTGCATACTCACCCACTAAGTGGCCAGTGGGGATGTCCCCACTCTCAAATCTGTGGCACAGTGCCGACTGGTGCCAGATGAAAGAATCGTGAGCTCCCCCAGGGTGCGTGGCACAGACATTGATGATGCGCCCCCTGGCATCGCATACCACCTGGCAGTTGATGCTGGCATAGCCCTTGCGATTTATGTATGCGGCCCCCTCAAGGCCAGGTGGTGTGCATATGGCTACATGGGTGCAGTCTATTGCCCCTAGCATGCCAGACATATGTGCTACCCTGTGGAACTCCTGTATGTTTGCTGCATGCTCCGCCACTGTGCTGGGGAAATGGATGTACTCCGCAGCATGTGGCAGCAGTGCGCTGAGGAATTGGGTGAGGTGGCATACGTGGCCGACTGGGTTATGTCTGTGGTGTCCCCAGTTGGTCTCTGGAAGGTACCCATGGCGAGCAAGCACATGCAGGCTGTTACCTTGGTCTCCATTGACAGGGCATGACTCTGTCGTGTGGGTGCCTGCATCACATCACTGTACAGCTCACAGAGCCACCTCAGAATTGCCCTATTCAGGCGGTACCAGCCCACAATCTCAGTATCAGTGTACAGCTCAAAGTTGATGCGGGCTCAGTACTGCCTGTTGGGGGCATACTGCCGATGGGCCCATCCACACTCGCCGCCCCGCCTTCTCACCCCCTCATTACGCTTCCATGTGGAAGGTGGCACTGGCCATGTCCCTGGCTTGTGTTCACCCCCCCTGGCATCTGTTGCTGTATTCCCCCTGCTGTCCTGGCTGCTACCTCCCCTGCACCGGGTACACCTGCCTGTGCTGGCCTCTGTGCTGTGTGGCTCCCCACACCTTCCCTGTGCCTGGCTATTCAGACTGCCCTTTCCCTAGCCTGCCCTGTTTGTGCCTCCTGCCCTGTCTGTGTGACTCTGCTTCTGACACATGTGGCTTCCCTGTAGCGTTCTTGTGCCTCTCCTGCTCCTTTTATTTTGGCTCATTTCGCTGTAGGCATAACTTCCCTTGCTCCCCTATTGCGCATGGCGCAAGTCGTTGAATGTCTGACTGCGCCATTTATGCATGGTTCCTCCTCCTTCAGTTGCGCATGCCTTCATTATCATTGCGCTGTTGCTCAGCATGATTTCGGGGGCACAACTGCCTCCTACTGAATATCGCAGAATGGCGCAATTTCGGACTTGCGCAGGCGCAACCCTATTGTGCATGGCTCAACTTTTTTGAATATCTGGGCCAAAGTGTTCAGACTTTCAAGTAGCACTGATTGCATACAGAGAGGTGAGTTCCAGAAATGGGTGGATTTCCACATTTGTCGTAACAGAGTTTGCTTGAAGGAGCTCTCAGTGGTTGCTCAAACATGCCACCATGTACAGATTTGTCAACATACAGCAGAGAATAGCTTTAAGTGCATGCTGAATCAGGTGACTTCTTCATGACTGACAAAAAAAATCACTTCCTGCTTTCTCTTGGGCACTTTTCACCTGCTAGTCATAACATTCCCCTATGAAAACTGTGAGTCATGTAGTTTGGGTCATTTTTATTCTGTTTACCAGTTCCTGATCAGGCTCCTATGTTCTACCTAGCAGTCTGCATCATTCTTTCAGAACTGTCTTTTTGACTCAAGTCGATCTTAATCTGGCAAAAGGCTTTTTGTAGGGTTTCTATCCCTCTTCACTCCTTTTTGCTTACTTGTTTTAATAATTTTCTTGTTACAGAAAGAAACTGTTCACCCCTTTAATCATCTCTGCCCCTCTAGTGAGACGATACTCCTCTACCTTGCAGCCCAGCTTATACTGTAATATCATTTCATGAGAAGTTCTCTGTGAGTCGTAGTGCATCACAGCTTGCCTCAAGAAGTTCACTTTCAGCTCTCCATTTTATTAACAGTGCTCCACACATTCAGTCATGCAGCCTAGGACTGTTTGCCTCTGCTTCCCTGCTTTGGGCCTCCTAGAGTGGACTTTTTTATCTCCTGTGCCTGGTTGGGGCATGGGCATTCTCCCACACCTAACCCTATCCACTCCAACCCTTATTTAATGCATACTATACCACTCAATGTATCCTGTGTGCCAACACTATCAACCAGTCTGGGCTCAGGTGAAGCCTATCCACAACACATTGGTTTCTCTTATTTCAGAATGCTTTCCAGTGTCTGGGAAACATAAACCCTTACTCACTACACCAAATTCTTAGCTATACCTTTAACTGCCTAATCTCCTGATGCCTCACTTGGGTGGTGCCTGGCACTGATAGTATCCTCTACTTCAATTGCTCCTACCTAGTTCTTGAAATCCATGTTGCAGTATCTCTGGTCAGTCAAAGAATATGCACTGTTATTGGTCCCAGCATGTGCAGAACCATGACAGACGGTTCTTCCTCCCCCACTTCTGCACAAGTCTGTCAACCCTTGGCATGATTTGTGTAAACCATTCACCAGGGTTGGCAAGAGACCAAGCAGTCCACACAGCTCTAGTGTGCCAGCACTCCACCCACCTTGTTGACATACCTCTCAATAGAGTCTACACCCTGCTATCCTGCCTTGCTGCCTTCCCTGGACCCTCTTATATTGTGGAAGCACGTGCACGTGAACCTCAGTAGTTGCCCCTGCCACCCTGAGGTCATCCTCCGCCTTCCCAGAAAGTGGCTGGTGCAAGTTTGGGATAGACACTAATGGCAGCTCTGCCTCACCTCAGAATACTGTCCCTTCCTCCCTCTTCTACCTACTTAAACCTAGTCCATAACACCTGTACCTATCTTTTTGTCCCTCTCTCATTTGATCCAGCATGTGACTGTTCCACCCCTGCATCCTAGTGCATTCTAGTTGCCCCCTTAAGTATTCTAACTCTATCCCTCAGTGCTGCAACTAGCTTGCAGTGGTCACAAAATAATCCTACCATGTCCACAACCTTAAACATTTACAGTGTATTATGCAAATACTACAGTTTACCAGATGCATTGTTATTGTCCAGACACCAAAATGACCACTGTGTCTTGATGAGGGAAAGCTGTCACCCACCTGGTGTACTCTGTTCAACTCCCAGTCTCTTGATTTCCTTTGGCCTTGTGCCCATTCACTGCCAGGACCAAGTTCCCCCAGCTCATTCAATGTTTAGCTAGTTATAAGGCAATGTGTCCCTCTGCTCTGTAATTAAAGCAATTTGTTTCAATTGCTTGCTTAATCCCCTAAACTCTGCACACACTTGATCTTTACCACTAGAATTAAATTAAATTGCTTGAGCCACTAAATTTAAAATGAATTGCCTGGTTCTTTAGATTAAACTATATCTTTTTTTTGCTCCTGAGTTAAATAGTTTAACTTAGCCCCTGCAGTATTGTATCCCGACACTTACCCCTCACTGGCCCAATTCAAATAATCACTCATCCTCAATTCACCCACCCCCATTTTCGGTACTGGCTGTTAACATCTCTGTAGACATCATCTGGGTAAATAATATCACAGACAAAATAAAGCAGACCAAACATAAAGCGGACAAAAACAAAGGGAGCATGAAATATCATAACTGTGCAGACATGGAGGGGGCTGCAGATGCAGCAGGTCAAGAAAGGAACACAGGACACAGCTATTATCATGGTACACACCTTTACTCAGGACACAGTGACCCAGGACCCCAGCAACAAGCACACACACACACACACACACCCAGCACACCCCACCACCAAATGCACATGTTGGAGTCACAGTCCACGACCACTGGGCATGGTGGTACACAATCCAGGGGCCATGGGAACATCACACCTGCAGCTGGAAGTTATATGCGATGCCCTTCAGGAAATCATAAGTTCTCTGGGCACCATAGTCCAGCACAGTGGCTTGGATACACTGGAAAAAGTCTGTAGTTCTTCTTCCCCCCTGTGGCATGGCAGGCAGCGATACACTGTTCAGTCTTGATCTCAGTGCGATGCTGCTCACCCTTGAGGACATCAGTGAAGTGCCACAGTGTGAGGTAACAGGCACTAATGTGTGAACTTAAGGCGCAGTGCCACCCATCCACAGAATTGATGGTATAAGCTGTCCCTGCCTTGCAGAACTCATGGCAATTCCATAGGTCAATGGGAAAGGGGGAAGACCGGCCCACCCATGTGTCCTTGAAGTAGTCAATGACTGGTAGACAATGAGTTAGAAAGGTCAGTGGGGGATGCTGCAAAAGAAGGTAAAGCCATCAAAAATAGAGAGCAATGAGTACCAATGCTCATAGTCTGAGTAACAAGCTTCCTGAATTAGTGGCCTTGATGGAGGAGGAACATCTGGATATCATGGCAGTCACAGAAACATGGTACACACAAAACCATGACTGGGACGTAAACATACTAGGATACACTATCTACAGGAGGGACAGGGAGGGCAAAAGAGGAGGAGGAGTAGCTCTTTACATAAGGGAAGGAATCAAAGCAACAGAACAAAAGGGAAAACAGGGAGGAGAAGAAGCTCTGTGGGTAAATTTGGAGACCGGCAATGACACAACAATCCGCACAGGGGTTGTATACAGACCCCCTTGTCAAGGGGAGGAAATGGTCGAGGAAATGATAGAAAGAATACTTAGAATGGCAGAAAAAGGGGAGATATTGCTGATGGGTGATCTGAATATGCCAGATGTTAACTGGGGTGCAGTTGCAGCAGCCACTTCGAAGAGTGGGGTTATTCTAGATACCCTACAGGGGGCATGCCTTAGACAACTAGTATTGGAGCCCACTCGAGAGGGAGCAATCTTAGACCTGGTTCTCTCAAATGGAGATGAAGAGAGGATCACAGATGTAAGTGGGTAGCCATCTGGGAACTAGCGACCATTGAACAGTATGGTTCACAATAAACACAACAATAAGTCAAGCCATACAAAGGCAAAAGTACTGGACTTTAGGAGGGCTGACTTTGCCAAAATGGGTGAGTGCCTAAGGAATGCACTAGCAAATGGGCAGGAAGGAGGGGTGGAAGAACAATGGGAAATAATAAAAACTGCCATCACAGAGGTAACGAGCCTTTGTGTGAAGCAAATAAACAAAACAAAATGATGTAAGAAACCACTGTGGTTCTCAAAGAAAGTGGCAGTGAAGGTTCAAGAGAAAAAGAAAGCATTCAGGAAGTACAAGGAATCACAGAAGGAGCAGGACAGAGAACTGTACCAGTTAAAGGAAAAGAATGCTGGGAAGGCAGTCAGAACAGCAAAGGCCCAAACCAAGGAAAAGATAGCCAACTCAGTTAAGAAGGGGGATAAACCTTTATAGGTACATCAGGGAGTGAAGAAAGACCAAGGGAGGGTTAGTGAGGCTTAATAAAGGGAGGGAGGGTGGAGAGGGTGACTGTGAAAGGCAGAGATACTAAACAAATATTTTTGCTCAGTATTTACAAAGGAAGAGGGAGGTACCTAAAACAAACAGCAGAAACACTCTGGATACAGAAGTTGATACCAGCCCATTTACAGAAGAAAGGGTTCTGAAAGAACTCTTAAAACTGAAGGTGGACAAAGCAATGGGGCCTGATGGAATTCATCCCAGAATTTAAAAGAACTAAGGGTAGAACTAGTGACACCACTAACTACCCTCTTTAACAAATCATGGGAGGATGGGTGGTACCCGAGGACTGGAGGAGGGCAGATGTGATTCCCTTCACAAAAGTGGGAGCAAGGCAGAAGCAGGAAACTACAGACCTGTTAGTTTAACCTCAGTGGTAGGGAAAATGATGGAATCACTTCTGAAGGAAAGAATTGTTGAGTATCTAGAGGCCAGAGGGGCACAGGACCCAAGGCAGCATGGATTCACAGCAGGAAGGTCATGCCAGACAAATCTGATAGATTTCTTTGACTGGGTGACCAAAGTAGTAGATCAGGGAGGGGCTGTGGACATGGCCTACCTAGACTTTAACAAGGCATTTGACACAGTCCCACACAAAAGATTAATATACAAGTTAGCCAGCCTGGGAGTGGGTCCCAAGATGACAGCCTGGGTAAAGAATTGTCTGGCGAATAGGACACAGAAAGTAATAGTAAATGGAGTCCACTCTGAAGAAATGGGGGTTACTAGTGGGGTGCCGCAGGGTTCAGTATTAGGACTGGTCCTCTTCAATGTCTTTATAAGCAACATTGCAGAGGACTGGAAGAAAAGTGTCTCTTTGCAGATGACACAAAGATCTGCAACAGAGTTGATGCACAAGGTGGGTGGAAAGGATGAGAGGGACTTGGCAAGGTTAGAGGAATGGTCAAATGTGGCAGCTTAGATTCAGTGCTAAGAAGTGCAAGGTAATGCACCTGGGAAACAAAACCCAGGGAAGAGTACACAATGGGGTGTGAGATACTAACAACAACAAAAATGGAAAGGGACCGGGGGGTAGTCATATCAGATGACCTAAAGGTGGTCAAGCAATGTGAGAGGGCAGCAAGGAGGGCTGGGGGGATACTGGGATGCATAGGGAGAGGCATCACCAGTAGAAAACAGGAAGTTATTATCCCTGTTGGTGAGACCCCATCTGGAGTACTGCGTGCAGTTGTGGAGACCCAATCTCTGCAAAGACATAGACAGGATGGAAGCTGTCCAGAGGAGGGCAACTAAAATGGTGTAGGGTCTGCACATGAAGACATATGAAGAGAGACTTCAGGAGCTAAATATGTATAGCCTCGAGGAAAGGAGGGAGAGGGGGGACATGATAGAAACTTTCAAGTACCTCAAGGGAATCAACAAAGTCCAAGTGGGTAGCATCTTTCAAAAAAAAGAGGTGTGCAAGAACAAGGGGGCACAATTTGAAGATAGAAGGGGGGCAGCTCAGAGGTAACTTAAGGAAGTTTTTTTTCACAGAGAGGGTTGTGGATGCATGGAACGGCCTTCCGGAGGAGGTTGTGGAGTCAAAAACAGTGGTGGAATTCAAGCATGCATGGGACAGTCATAAGGCAATTCTAGGGGGTGGGGGTAGGAAGAAGTAGGCTGCTGGTTAACTAGGATCTGCAGCTTATCCATTAGGTAGGGAAATGGGCAGACTGGGTGGGTCAAGCGGTCCTTATATGCCATCAAAAGCTATGTTTCTATGGTGCAACCAGCTCCTCATGTTGCACAGAAGTCTCATGACCGAAGTACCTCAAACACCATGTAGACATCGGAAGGAGGCACAAATGCAAGTGCTGGCAGCATCCAGATGTGGAGTGCAACGTCCTCGTCAGACACATAGTGCTGCTGGATCTTGGGCACACGCTACACCTTCTGCCACACTGCCTGGCACAGGTGGAAGAAACAACCGTGTAGGCTGGCAGTAGGGAACACAGTTCCAATGGCCTTGATCGCAGCCTGCTCAATGTCCGTCACAATGGTGGCAGGGTGAAGGTTGCCCTGCAGCCTTCGGAGCTCTGTGAATGCCTTGGTGTATGCAGCATCTGTCTTGGATGTCAGCAATATGCACACAGTCGGTAGCACAGCACCGTACTTCACCCCATGCACAGTATACAGCTGCAGAAACATAGGATGGGCAGTCTTGAATGTACCATCTGCCAACCATGTGTCATACTGTGTCATGTATTGCAGGTTCTTCTGCATGGTGTACATTAGGCACCTGTCTGCCCCACTACTGTCATGCATCAGAAATGGCTCCCCAGTGAATGTCATCCTGTACCTCTCAGGAATGGACAGGTCACTCATGCTTGTCGTTTGGGGGGGTTGGTTGGCTGCCCTCCCTGCTCGCTGCACCCATCACCTCAGGAATTCCATGCTGGGCATCCTCCCACTGACAGAGTGTGTCATTGAGCTGCAGCATGCTGAAATGACCTGCTGGGGTGTCTCACAGCTGTGGACCACCCTGTCCTTGACCTCTGCCACAGTCTCTTGGACCACAATGTCCCCATGGTCAGCAATGTGGTTGTGGGTATTCAGGACCTTCACTACAGCATTACCGTCAGTGTGCACACGTGCCATGCACCTGCCCCTGAAGTACTCTGTACATTTCCAGTATGTCTTCATAGCACACCTCCTCTCTAGATAGAACAGGTGGCCATCATGCCATAGGAGGGTCTTCCCCTTCTGGCTCTTCACATATTGCAGTACCATGGGAAGGCACAGTCATGCACACACAGTCGCAGTCACTGGCAGCACAGGGAATGCACTGCTGCACACAGGACATGGTGTATCTGCCTGTGTACCTCCCCTATGTAGTGCCACACTACTTGGATGGATGTCTCATGGGTGGATAATTGCCTGCCATGTCTGATAGGTCCCATGTGTGTCCACTTGCCATGTGCATGCTGGGATCCCTGCATACAGTTATACATGTCTGCCATCGGTGCCCTCCCACCGCGTAACTGCGTTGTGTATCGGCCGCATGCAGGGAGGAGGGCTTGTGTGCATGCTTCTGATGGTCTTCTGGCCATCCACATCCTCTACATGTGGCCTGTTGCCATGTGTTTGCACTGTCCATTGTGAGGCAGGGGCGGCAGGCTGTAGCGCTCTGTGCTGTGTCCTGGACGATGGTCCTGCTCCACAGGCATGATGTGCCTGCACACTGCAACCACTGTAGCATGGACATGCTGCAGGTATGTGCCTTGTTGGGGTGGGGAGTGCCAGCATTGGTGGTTTTGGACTGTGGCCATCTGTGCAGGGTTGGTTCCTGTGTGTTGGTGGCCCATGGGGTGGGATGGGGGCACAGTTGCTGTACATGCAGTGGTGGTGCAGGCACCGGGAGTTGGCCGTCGGTCTTTGTGTAACTTTCGTTGTGCCTGCCCAGTGCTTCTTTGCCAGGGTGCCCTGTTGCCCCTGCCAGTCCTGCTGGCACCGTGGGGCTCTGGCATCACACAGTGGAGTGGTGGCCCACGGTATTCTGCACTACGATGTTGTGGCCAGGCGGTCTTTCCGACCACGATGTTTTGCCTGCGTTCATTTGTCCCGCTATATTATGCAGGCGATGTTTTCAGCCGGTGCCCCATTTTCTTCATGATAATTCCCAAACTCTAATTAGTCTGTATATCGTTATGCAGACAGTCAGCAGCTGACACCCAGGTCCTCTTCATATAGTCCTCTAGTACTCCATTACATGAATAAATGAATCATAAATAAAAACTTAATTTGTATGCCATTAATATTTCCATTGTTCTGTCAGCATTTTCACCCCTGTTAGATAAGCCAGTGTCCTCTATCATAAAATCTGTATTTCCTATTAAATGTTATACCCTTAATGACCATAATGTGACTAAGAAGGCAAACTCTGAAAGGCAGTTAACAAACAACCCAGCACCAGCAATGTACTGCAAAAGATCCTTTTCCTTTCCATCTACTGTTTATCCTCCTTGGACATCTGGGCAGCTGCTTCAGCCTCTGCCCTGCTCCTGCACCACTGGCATCCATCTCCCCCAGACATACCTCACTCTGTCTCCATGGATTACCCCCTCCATGGCAGGGTGGAAAGGGGAGGGCCACCTTCCCCCTATGTACACATCCATTGTGCGTTGAGGTGTCAGGTCTGCTGTGAGCAAGCAGGGTGCCATGTACTGCAGGCTCCATTTTCCCCCCAGATTTTACTCCCATGTCCCTCCCATCACCCTGTGATGGCAAGCACAGTCTCTGGTGACCTTGATAGCAGCAGTGCACTCTGGGCATGTGCTACCCCTCATGAGGAAGCAAGCTCCCCTGCTCACTGGGAGGAGCTGCTGCTATGCTGGAGCCTGGTCACCTCCCTCCCCAGCTGGCTCATGCTCCCTTCAGCAGCACTCCCCAGCCTGGACATCTGATACCAGCAGACCTGGGCTCACTTCCAAACCTGGTTCACTGGCATGAAAGCACAGAGTGTTTCCACTGAGCCACTGGGTGGTCCCTGCAAAAGATAATTTAGGAGAACAGACACAAGTGATCAAGTATACTTTATTTATGTATATAGCTATAAAAATAGAGACTTGCTCTACAGTGCACCAACATTTTGTACATAATCAGTGGGTGCTTTTCAAGGTCTACCTGCCACCTAGTGGGTCAAATTTATACAGAAATGATTTAAAGTGAAATGCAAAATGGCATATATTAATAAATGCCGAAAGTGCAATAAGTGTAAAGCAGTGAGAGGTGCATCAACTGTGTCACACCGTCAGTCCTATTAAATTAATATTATAGACAACACAATCTTTTTTATAATTATACATTTTATTATTTTTGAAAGTGAATATAAAAAAGAAGAAATGGTAACACAGTGTATCATTAGGCACCTCAATTATCAAATCAAACCCTAAAAAAAAAAAATAAGTCTTTTGCATCTGGAGAGTAGCATTTCAGATACATAAAAATCATTATATTTAGACGTATTATAGACTATGCAGGCCCAAACAAAAAAAATGAAATTAATTCAAGCCATATAACAACAACTAATGGTAGCATTCCCACAATTCCATCCATCCCCATATTTAACCTCTTTCTATTATTGTTTCTATAACCATTCTATACTTCCTTACTTAGGTTTATATCTGCAATTTCTATCTTTAGGTTGGCATTTTAACTCAAAGTTCACAAGTAAAAATCTAACATGTTATGCTCTAAATTTTAAATTCGTAAGATGGCTTTGTCTAAATAAACAAATATCAATCAATTTTCTCTATTTCTGAACACTTTTATATACTTTATTTTTCACATAAGTAAATAAAAGTTTATTATAATATCTACAAATCAGTTTACTTGTTCCCCCCGAAAATGTACAGTCAGATAAAGAATCATTGCAGCTGCATTTCTTCAGCCTCTTGAACTAACATAGACATCTCCTTCTCTGAACCTGTTGGAGAGTCTCCCTTGTGGTCACACTCTTTCTCGTATCAAGCTGGCAAGAAAAGAAAGCTGATCTGCTTCAAAGAATATATGCAGACCTTGCCATTGTATATTATCCTTGAGCTGGAGCAAGCAACTCAAACTGTGCATTCAGTTCTAATAAGTCCTGTTGATAGGAAAGTAGTTTCCTTCTCCTTTGTTAGGTTGAAAAGGCATAGTTTAGATATATAAATAACTGGTGAGATTTGTACAACAAAGTTCCTTTTATTCTGCATAACTTGAGAATAAGGTCTCTATCTGATTTGAAGGCTAAAGAGATGAAAATAGTTATATTTGAGTCATCAGCCAGAACTGTTTGTGTATTTTTACCATATTTGTCAAATGTAATAGCAAAATCTTTAGTATTACATGCTTTTTCCGGTACATGGAAGGCTTTAGTCAGGAACGGTAAATTATCAGCAAGAAGATCAAAAACTTGCATAAATACCTGTATTTTACCAGATCTCTCACTGTTTGGAAGTATGCAACCAGTTTAGCAGGTACACCTACAGTTTTCAAGTTGTGATGTCTCACTTGGTTTTTCAGGTTCTCAGTTTTTCTATTAATATTATAATTGCCCTGTGCAAGTCCATTTGTAGTTGCTGCTGTCCCTTTTATCTTGTCATTTAACACTGCTACATTATCTGCTTTCCTTTAACATCTGAAACAATTGCTTTTAATGTGTCCTGGTTTATTTTTGCATCCTGTTGAAGATAATCTACTTTCACATTTAATGCTTCGATACACTGATCAAAACATTGGATCCAGTTTAAAATCTCATCCATTGATCTCCCCAAAGATTCAATAGCATGCAGATTGAAATTGTGATGTATAGCCAACTGAATCCACATTTGCCATTTCATCTCTATCCCTTCTTGTGTAGCTTGTGCCAATATGGTCACAGGTGCTTGAATTGTAGCAGCCATGCTGTTTAAAATGGGTTTTTTTGCAGACACCACTGTTGACTAAAAACAGTAATTAAACATAACAACAATGTCATAATGCATGATGTTCATATGCTCAGATCATTTCAGGCCTCATGAATTGCATGCAAGAAAGATACAAAATAAACATTTGCTGTAATACTGAAGTTCATTCATACTGCATAAATCTATAAAGTATCTAAGTACTCATTTAAAAGCATTATACCACCATTTTAACAGGCAAGATAACCGTTTACGTTCCTTTTAGGGGTAACTATAACTTGTCCTCATCTAGGCGACAAAAACTATATCAAGCCTATGTTCAAAGGTAGATAGGAATTCCAGGGTTGAAGCAAGTACTTTAAGAGTTATTAACCAGAGTTTTGGTGGATAGGATATGAGTAAGAGAAAGAGAGCAGAAGGAGTAAACACCCCAACTTGTAATCCTGATAACTTGATGCCAGTTAGTTCTAACAAAATATAAATGAAACCTGTGACACACCATTGTAAGAGATTCTTTAGTTGTTAAGGCAGATGTATTTATGGTAAGAGTATGCATCATGCAGTAATTTGGTTTTACTAAATGATAACTAAAGACTGATCAGTGTATTTCTCATAAAGCTAATAATTATGATTAAACACCTCCAGAATACTTATCATAGTTATATACACCACACATTTAATTGCTCATGCAGCAACTAATATTACATAGAAACATTGAATGTGTTGGCAGAAAAGGACTGATAGACCCATCTAGTCTGCCCTGTTTTTCATGACTAACATGACACAGTGGACCCTACTTGGTCACAGGTGTCCCTCCCTCCCTCCGCCCTTACCTCTACTTATATTACCCATGTGCCTATCCCACATATGTTTGAAGCTTACCACTGTCTTTGCCCCTACCACCTTTTCTGGCAGTCAGTACCAGGTATCTACCATGCTTTGTGTAAAGTAGTATATTCTCAAATCCCTCTTAACCCCCCCCCTCGAGTTTCATAGCATGCACTTGTATAGTGGTGCTTCTCCCCCTTTGAAAGAGGCACACTCCCTGCACTTTGTTCACCCCTGTGCGGTACTGTACTTATAAGTGTGAGTCATTTTTTTTATTTTTTATTTTTATTCATAATTAGACAGCTGAGCTTTGGTACAAATACAAAGAAAAAAAAAGGAAAAAATGCAAATCACAACGAATAATAGAGAGTAACATTGTAGCCAAAGACAGAGCTTTACATATCATTGCTGAAAAAGTGGATAGATAGACAAACAGACAATTGATGTATCTATTGTGTTCTATAATGCATCATCTTGTTCTTGTATTAAACAGCCTATTTACTGATGATAAATAGTTTTCAAACCCATTCCAAATATTGTCAAATTTTATATAGTTATCCAGTAGAATGTAATGTTCTTTTTCTAGTTTATATACATCGATCATGATGTTTAGCCACATTTTACGTTCTGGGGGTGTTGCGTCTTTCCATTTCATCAATAAGCATTTGTGCACATTTATTATAGCAATCATTATTAATCTCTGTTGTTTATAATTAGAAATATCTGCAATGTATCATATTGTCAGGAATAAGTGTTCAGTGTTTTTCTTTAATTTGATTGATGTCATTTTGAATATCGTATTTATGATTTTCAGCCAAAAGGAATTGATGCTTTTGCAATATATCAGCATACGTTCTAAGGTTGCATTTGCTGTTTTGCATCTAGGACATAGGTTTGAATAGCTGAGATTCATTAAATTAAGTCTGTGAGGTGTATAATAAGTTATATGTATTATATTGAAATATATTTGTAATAGTCTTGTAGATAATAGCCCAGTATCTTTAGGATTTATAATGTGTGCCCAATTTTACTCAGTGATTGGGAAGTTTTGTTTGTTTTCCCATTTTTGTTTTAGTGTTATTAATGAGTTACTTAGTTTATTTTGTAATATTGCATAGATTTTTGATATTAATTTGGTATTGTTTCTCAGCGCTAACTGAATTTCTAAATCATTTAGTGGTGGTTTTGTATATAGAAATCCATTGTTTCCAAAATATTTTTTTATTTGCAGGTATCTAAAGAAGTGATTGTTAGAGATATTATATTTTAATTTAATTAAGTTAAAGGTTAATAAGCCAATACTATCAAACAATTGATGTAGCTCCCTGAGCCGTATTAAGTACCATGCTTTAAACCCTTTATCCATCACTGATGGTGGGAAGCTGCCATTTAAAAATATAGGGGTATTAAGAGATATCCCATTAGATGGGAAAGATTTTTTCATTATTATGTCCCATATATTACATGTTGTCTTAGTTGTCATAGACATCGATGTAATATTTATATTATAAGTCCCGAGTATAGGATGTGTTTTAAATAACAATAGGGTGTTTGATTAGTTTCTAACTGACAATTTGCCTGAAAGATTTCTTGGTGGAACCATTCACATACTATGGAAATATTAGCTGCTTGATAATACTAGTAAAAATTGGGTAAAGAGAGGCCTCCCTCATTCTTAGGCAAATATAATTTTTCTACTTTTATCCTAGGTCTTTTGCCTTTCCATAAGAATTTATTATATTTTTACATTTAAAAAAGTATGAATTATTAATAAGTACTGGGAACATCTGAAATAGGAAGAGGAATTTAGGTAGTGTGTTCATTTTAATGACATTTACTCTGCCTATTAATCTTAGTGGTAAAACTTTCCATTTTTTAAGTCTGGTTTGTGTTTTATTGATAAGGGGATCAAAATTGTTTTGAAAAATGTGTTTATTATTGTTATCCAAATATACACATAAGTATTTTAATTTCAAAAGCGTTTTAATTTTTGGATTTATTGTTGTATTAAAGGGATCAGAATGCTGTTTTGACTCCATTAATTCAGTTTTATCCCAGTTGATTTTATAACCTGAAATATTCCCAAAAGTTTGTAAGATATTGTTTAGTTCACTATACATACTTATTAGTATAAATTAACATGTCATCCGCACATAGACTAATTTTATGCTCCACTTGTTCTACTTTTAGCCCTGGGATTTTTTCATCATCTCTGATTAGTATATCTAATGGTTCAATAGCCAGGGTGAATATTAGTGGGGTTAAGGGACAGCCTTGTCTTCCCCCACTCTAGTGTGACTTTTCCAGATAGTTCATTATTAGTTTTGATTCTGGCTGTAATGTCATTGTATAATATATCGATCCAAGATCTAAATTTTGATCCAAAGTTCATTATTTTGAAAAGAGTTTTAATATAGGCCCATTCCACATGATTGAACACTTTTTCAGTGTCGAATGCTAATATTGAGAAGTCATTATCCTTACATTTATCAATTAGATTTAATGTTCTTCTAACATTTGATTTTAACTGTCTATTTTGTATAAACCCATTTTGATCAGTGTGGATTGTTTCAGGAAGAATGTTTTTAAGTCTATTGGCCAACATTTTAGTTAAGGTTTTACAATCTGTATTTATGAGAGAAATTGGCCTATAAGAAGAAGTTAATGTGTGGTCTTTATCTTTCTTCTTAAACAGTATTGTTGCCTCTAATGCTGATGGATTCATCATTTTGTATTGGATCATATAATAAAATAGAGTTTTTAAATGGGGGCTAATCAAATTGCTAAATGTTTTATAGAAGTCTATTGTAATGCTGTCTGGGCTTGGTGATTTACCAATTGTTAAGGTTTTAATTGCTGACTGTACTTCTGAGATAGTAATATCTTGGTCTAATATTTTTTATGAGGTTCCTCTATTAGTGGCAAATTAATATTTTGTAAATATTTTTCAATATCATTTATGTTTGTACAATATTTGGATGAGTAAAGATTTTTATAATATATTTCAAAGAATGTATTTCTTTTCATAGGATCTGATTTTAGAATACCCGAGCATCTTTGGTTTTGGGTATTGAATTATTTTCTTCTTCTTTTTTAAGTTGCCAGCATAAGATTTTATCTGATTTATCACCCATCACATAGTACTTGGATCTGGTGTTTAATAATTGCTGTTCAGCTTCTGAAGTGGTAACTTTATTATATTGTATTTTTTAATTCTAATAGTTCTTGTAGATTTCTTGGGTCCTTATTTATATTATATAAATGTTCTTTCTGCATTATTGCGTTTTCTAATAATATTTTTTTCTTTCTTTTTTTTTTTTTTTTTTGCATTATATGAGATGGTTATGCCCCTTATATAGGATTTGCATGCATCCCAGATTATTGTTGCCGGCAGTTCATTATATTTATTGACATTAAAAAAAGGTTTCCTGAATAATTTTTGAATTAAAGTTGTGATCTTTAAATAATAAGTTATTGAATCTAAAATTATAATCAGAATTTGGTTTCCTTATCTGTAATGACATGAAGACTGAGTCATGGTCTGAAATGTGTATTGCTCTATAATCTGTGGCTGTGCCTAGGTACAGTAATGATTCAGGGATTAAAAAAATATCTATTCTTGAATAAGTCTGATGTACAGATGAAAAAAGGAATACTGTCCAATAGAGGGGTGGCCATAATGCCAGGGATCAATCATACTAAAATCATCCATAAAGTTTTTAATTTTGTTTGCTGCTGACTGAATTTGGGAGGGTTACTATATTTGATTTATCTAAGTTAGGGTTCAGAACCAAATTGAAGTCTCCCCCTATAATTAGGAGTGATTTGTATGTTACCGCTGTCAGGAACAGATCAGTATAGAACTCTGGTGAGTTTTCATTGGGTCCATACACATTTAATAATGTTAGAGTAATACCTTTGACCAGGATTTCACAAAAAATAAATTGACCATTGGAATCTATATTATTCTTAGTGAGCTTGATACCAGAGTTCTTTTAAAAAAAATATAGCCACCCTTCTGGCATTTGTTCAAAATGGAGCATCTATCCCTTGTCCCCATTTATTAGCATAAAATCGATAATCTTCTTGAAGTAAATGTGATTCTTGTACCATTAATATGTTGACGGCATGATTATTAATGTAATTGAATATCTTTTTACCTTTAACTCTTTCTCTCATGCCCTTAACATTCAATGTTGCAATCTTTATTTGTGCTGCCATTTAAATTCATTAAGGTAATTTTTCACCATAAAACAACATTCCAACAACAGTGCTTCTAGGTTTTTATCTAAGACGCAGTCTGAGAACTTACTTTTGTTGTCTGTACCTAGCTACTATAACATTTTTTATTTTCTGTGAAAATTTTTAATTTTATCCCATCACCAACCTGTTTGTGCCTTATCCTCTCCCCTTCTCCCCTTACTAACCCACGATTTACCATCGGTCTTATATGTAAAATCTCTAGTATTTTTACATCTCTGTTTTTGGACCTTGGTATGTCCCCCTTTACACCTATCTCAACAGCTATGAATGAGGTGTGCTAACTGAATGCATAGGAAGGGATGTAGCGCTCCCCCCCCGTGCTACTTTATTGCAAGTAATATATTCTTTGGTAGAGATTTACTATCATTTTATTAAATTAAATTAAATTAAATTACCCCCCGCATTGTGACTATGGTGACCTTAAATCTTTTATGTCTAAACCAACATTTAAATTTTACTATTTCTCAATATATTCATATTCAAATTAATCCAGTTTGCTGAACAATTTCAAATGGGTATCCTTGAATTCACTTTATTCCTTACTTGTGCTTGGTTGCTCAGTATGCAGCTACATTTGCATTAAAGAATTTATATCAAATTGAGACTGCAGGTAGCGTTCAGCTTTTTTATGATCAGTGAAAAAATGCATTTTGCCATGCCAAAAGAATCTAAGTTTTGAAGGGGGAAGAATGGTAAAGCGTATTCCCATTTCTCTAAGCATTATTTTGGCCTTGTCAAATGTCCTTCTGGACTGGACTGTCTCTGTGCTAAAATCAGGAAATGCTGAAAATTTTATTTCTTCTGCATGGAGGCCTTTTTCAATCCTGGCTTTTCTCAATATTTTATCTCTAGCTTGGAAATAATGTGGTCTGATATATATTGGTCTTGCACTCTGTTTCTGAGTACTTGAATTATAGCTCCTAATTGTATTAGTTCCCGCTCTGTGGGCTCTGTCCAACATTACTCTTCAGGGTATTTTAGGCCCATTGCCACAGTAATAAGTTTTTCAAAGTATTAAGTGGGGTCCCCTTTGCCTTTGACTCCCTCTGGTATATTGGTCAGCCTCAGATTGTTGCATCTTGATCTGTCCTCTTGATTTGTGATTTTTTGCTGTAGCATTTGCAACTGTGCCTGACATTCAGTAAGCTGATGTTGAAGTAGATTAACTGTATCTTCAAGTTTGCTTACACGTTGTTCGGCTTCAGTTGTTCTCTTAGTTAAGGAGTCTATCTTGGTACTTAAATCATTGATGGAAATAGTTAATCCTGACAGTGCCTTCGTTATTTGATCAAACCCTATTTTTATGTCAGCTTTAATTTCTTCTTTGACGCTTGTAAGTGTGTTTACATCCTGAGTAATCTGTGGTATACAATTTGAGTTTTTAATTGAATCTGTTTCCCCGCCAATCATTGGATTCATGTTAATGGCAACAGTACTGGATTGCATAGTTTGCAAGACCCCTTCTAAGTGATTAAGAATGGACAAAGCAACTGATGTTGTGACACTTTCTGCATTGTTTACTTTGCTGGGTATTTTGGGTGCATTATTAACATCATTTAAGAAATGTTTTTTGGTTTTTGGTTTTTATTTAGTTGTTCAACCAGGTATAGCACACTAAGCTGAAAACTTTTTTACAGGAGCGACCTGGGAGCACAAAGAGGTTAAGTGACTTGCTCAGGGTCACACAGTATGCAACTAGAAGCTGTGGGATTCAAACCCAGGTCTGGTCTGCTGGATGTCAACAGATTTGCAGCTCAGAGCCTTAGACCACTGTGCTATACTGCCTCAAGAAATTTAAGAAATGTTGACTAACCTCACTGGATTTAGGCATGTTCCAGTCGGTTGTTCTTTGCTTCTTGGCCTTATCCGAACCAGCACCCTGTGTGCAGATGTTTCCTGCTGTACAACCATCTCTTCAGCATTATAGATTAAGGTGTCCTTCTGGAAGACCATGGGATTTGTATTCATAGCAATCATATTGTGGTGCTGTTGTGCTGAGGTAGCTATGAGTGGGGAAATCAGACTCAGTACTGGAAGGAACTGCAGGGTTCTCTGTTGGAGCTGTGTTCGTCCCACAGGTAAGGAAGTAGAGCCACATGCTGCTCCAGGTGTATCGATAGTTGGTTCTTGCAGGGCTCCTTGACCAGAATTTTGCTGTATTGTGGATTTTTTGTTCACCATCCTTGCTTTTTTCCTTTCATGGATTTCAGTTTGAACTTTAATTCACCTTATGGACATCGACATTTCAGCATCTCCTCTGCATACGGTAAGACAAAGCACATTGAAAAGGTTTTATGCTGCTCTATAAAATGTCCATTTTCAATTTGGGAGGTGCGGAGTTTGCTCCCATCCATCCATCTCCTCAGGCAGCCATCTTAGAATCACGGATGGGATTACCATAAGTGTCAGCCATGTCCCCTCTCATTCTCCTCTCCTCCAGGAAGTACATACCAAGCTCCCACAGTTTCTTCTCATATAGCTTCTCATGCAAACCACACACCATTTTTATAGCCTGGACTACCTCCACCCTGTTGATGTCTTTGTAGAGGTGCAGCCTGCAGAAGTGGATGCAATATTCCAGGTAGGATGTCACCAGTGATCGACACAGAAGCAACACCACCTCCATTCTCCTACTAGAGATCCCCCTCCCTGTGTATACCAGCATTCAGCTCACCTTTCCTATTGCCCTATCATGCTACCCTACTACTTTGAGATCAGCAGATATGATCACCCCAAGGTCCCTCTCTTGCTTGGTAACTATAAGTACCCCCCGTCTTATGCTAATTTCCAGGGTCACTCTGCCCCAGGTGCATAACTTCACACTTTTTGGCATTGAAACACAGCTGCCACTCCCTGGACCACTCCTGTAGTCTCTCCAGATTCCTTTGCATTCTCTTCACCTGCTCCTGGTTGTCCACCCTGTTACAGATTTTTGTGTCATCTGCAAAGAGATGCACCTTCCCCTACAGGTCCTCTCCAGTGTCACTTATGAAGACATTGAAGAGGACAGGACCCAGTACTGATCCTTGTGGTACTCCACTGTTCACTTTTCCATCCTCCAACTGAATGCCATTTATCACCCCCTCTGCCTCCTATCTTTCTACCAGTTAGATACTCACATTACCACCGTCTCCCCACCCCCAGGCTGCTAAGTTTCTTTATCAGTCTCCTGTGTGGTACAGTGTCAAAGACCTTACTGAAGTCCACATAGGATACATCCACTGCCCTCACATGATCCACTTCCCTAGTTATCCAGTTAAAGAAATCTTTGAGATTTATGTGACATTACCCCCCTCCACTTTGAACATACAAACATACGAAAAATGCCAGCAGATACAGGCCTTATGTTCTATCAAGTCTGCTTGAGTGTGCAGCTACCAGACCATATATACTGCAGCCACCCCTCCCTTTCTAACCTCACTGTCAAAGTCATTCCCCTGCTTGCTGGCCCCACTTCCTTTGTAGCCCTATATATGACCTTCCCCTTGATTTTGTCCCACCCCACCTTAAAACTGCCCGCCGCTGTTAAGGATACCACCTCCCCTGGCAGTGCATTCCACCCCATTGCCACTCTTTCCATAAAGTAATGCCTTTTCTTTTCCCTACAGACTCTACCACCCTCCAGTTTCAGACTGTGTCACCTAATGTCCTTCCCTTCTTTCCATTTGATCATACCCTCTGTACCAACCTTATTTAAGCCCTTCGTATATTTGAAGGTTTCAGTCGTGTCCCCTCTGTCCTTTCATTTCTCCAGGGAGTACATGCTGAGCACACTCAGTCTTTCCTTGTAAGGCCTGTCCTCCTGTCTGATGATCATCCTGGTCACTCTGCGCTGGACCCCTTCCAGCAATTTGATATTTTTCTTCAAGTAGGTGTGCCAGAACTGCACACAGTACTCCACATGTGGCCTCACCAATGATCTGTACGGTGGCATGATGACCTCCCCTCTCCTGGAGGTGATCTCTCTTTCAATACACCCTAGTATCTTGTGAGTTTTTGCTGCTGCTTTCCTGCACTGAGCTGAGTGGTTCATTTGCCCTGTTATAAACACCCCCAGACCCCTTTCCTCTTCGGAAGGGGACAACTGCACCCCCCCCAACCAGTAACAGTTCCTTGGGTTTCTCACTCCCAAGTGCATGATTTCCAACTTCTTTGTGTTGAACCCAGCTGCCATGTTTCTGACCATTGTCCAAGTCTAGCTAGATTGCCCTGTAGTCCTTTCAACCCCTCTGTGTCATCCACCACTGTCCAGATCTTTGTGTCATCTGCAAAAAGGATGACCTTGTGTTTAATCCCTTGTGAGATGTCGGCTATAAATATGCTAAACAACACTGGACCCAGCACTGAGCCCTGTGGTACTCCACTGGTTACAGCTCTTGGAGTTGAGAGTTCCCCTTCCACCACTACTCTTCCACCGCTACTCTCTGCTGCCTGTCCTGCAGCCAGTTCCTTACCCAGCCCACCAATTTCTCCTCTGCTCCCTGGTAACTCAGTTTGCTAAGCAGCCTTCCATGTGGTATGGAATTAAAGGCCTTGCTGAAGTCCAGATATAGGACATCCAAAGCTTGGCCCCTGTCTAGTGCCCTGGTCACCCAGTCATAGAAATCAACTAGGTTTGTCTGGCAGGACCTGCTTACACAAACCCATGCTGCCTGTCATCCTGGAGTCCATTCACCTCCAGAAAGGTTACTAACCGTTCCTTAAGTATAGTCTCCATATATAGGGATACTAGAAGTCATGCTACCAGTAGTCCTACAGCCAGTATGACTCCAGGTACTCCATCAGTCTCTCCTTCAGCAGGAACTCCATTGACTTCTCCACTTCTGATGTGAGACTGACTGGTCTGTAATTGCTGGCCTCCTCCCTGCTGCCCCTCTTGTGCAGAGAGGCCACATTGGCCCTCCTCCATTCCTCCTGAATTACTCCTGTCTCCAGTGAGGTGCTAAATAGTGATGCCAGAGGGGTGGCTAACACCATGCTCAGTTCCTTAAGTACTCCTGGGTGGATCTCGTCCAGCCCTATTGCTTTGTTTTCTTTTATGGCTTCCAACTAACAGTGGACTCTTTTTTTTTTGTAAATGAACTTGTGTCCATGCCCCTCCCCCTGGTGCCTGTTAAGGCATGTTGACCTGCCCCCCCCCCTTCCACTGTGAATACCAGGCAGAAGTATTTGTTTAAAATGTTAGCCTTTTTTTGGTCTTCCTCGGCACAGTCCCCCGTTCTGGTTTCCTAATCTTCACTATGCTACCCCTTGTCTTCCTCTTCTCACTCATGTACCTTAAGAAATTCTTATCCCCATTCATGACCTTCTGGGTGATCCTTTCCTCAGTTTGAGCCTTTGCTGTCCTTACCCTCCTTCCTGCCTCCTTTTGTTTCCACACATACCTTCTTGTCCACCTCCAATTGGATCTCCTTGCACTTTTTGAAAGCTGTTTTTTTCTCTCTTAATGCATTATGCAACTCCTCCTTTAAACAGCTTGCCGGTACCTCAGTTATTCCCTTCTTTTTGCTATTCCATTGTGCTTCCAGCATCCATTTACCCCCCCAAAGTATTTCCTAAGGCAGTGACCCATTTCTCTCTGCTCTCCTGATGTCCCAGACCATTGTTATAGTGTGATTTTTCCCCTGCCCTATTCATAGCCAAATCACACTGTATGATAATCGCTTGAACCCAGGGGGCTACCCACTGGTAACATCTCCTATATTGTAACTGTTTGTAAGTAGCAGATCCAACACTTCCCCATCAGAAGTGGGATCTGTAATCATCCACCTGAGAAATGCCCTAACAGGGAGTCTAGGAGGATCCTACTACTAGTCGTAGCTGCAGCCTAGATGCCCTGTCCACATCTGACAGATGTCCACCATGATTACTACTTCCCTTTTGCCTGTCATTTTGCCTATGGCCTCCGACAAAACTCTGTCCAGTTCTTCCCCCTGAGTTGTAGGCCTATAAATCACTCTCACTCACTCATAGTAAAGCCTCAATCTCCATTTCTAAGCCAACCCAAAGAATTCCAGCCCCTCCATTTCCTCTCTGTATCCATGTATTTCTGTGGCCTTTATACCTCCCTTACATATAAAACAGTCCCCATTTCTCCCTACCCTATCATTGTGAAACATGTTGTAACCTACTATGGCCACCTCCCAGCTGTGGTTGTTGGTGCACCATAATTCTATTATGGCCACCATATCCAAGTCTGCCTCCATAGTGGTGGCCTCAAGGTCAGGAAGTTTGTTTCCTAGACTCATCGAATTAACACATATGGCTCTCCACTCCTTTTGTCTCTCCCTGCCCCTACTTTGCCCCCATATAATACATTTTTCCAGCCCTCTTAAAGTATCATCTTTGTCACCAGATGTTCAGATGCACATTCTACATTTCCTTTTGTTGTACTACAAATGTGTTATACTTGAAATACTTGAAAGGTTAAAGAAAAAGTTGACACCTTAGGGAAAATTGAAAAAAAATATTATATTGAGGTACAGTTCATCTTATACAGTGGTAGTTATACAAATGGTGACAGCTTTTGCAATGTGATACATTTGCAGTAAAAAAAGAAAACTTTGATATCACACAATTGCAGTAAAAAAAAGGCACGTTATGCAATGCAGTTTTTTTCCACTGCAACTGTGCTATCCCGTGGTGTTTTTATACTGCATCTGCGTCATACCACAATACCGATCAACTTTTGTTGAACTACCAATTTACATGGTATGTACATTCTGTATTTTCTTTCTTGTTTATTACCAGGTACTTGTGCATGAAGGCAGCTTGTTTTTACTTCATAATCCATGTATTCCATCGTGCCTACACTTGAAGTTATAGTTCTCTACATGTGGCATCACAACTTTTGCTAGGGGACTGTTACTACAGTTCTAGGCAGACAGCTGGACTAGGTGAAATATAATGGTACAACATCCTGCTTTCATGCAAAAGTCCTAAGTAATAAAGGACAGGGTGTGTGAGGATGCCTACCCAGCATCACAGTTCAGAGAGACGGTAAGTGGACCCTCAGGATTGCTGGGGCTATAGGATGAGAGAAAGAGCTGGATGCCATTGTCCACCTGGGGACAAATGATCTGGCTAGGGATGGGGAGGGGATAGGTCAGGAGAAGATCAGGGAGCTGGAGAGGGAGCTTGAGCAGATAGCAAGCTCAGTGACCTTTTCTAAGGTGCTACCTGTCTACAACATGGAGGAGGATAGGGTACTCTGCACCAGGAGCTTCAACCAATGGTTGAGAAAATGGTGCAGAGAGGAGGGGGTCGGCTACATTGGGGACTGGGGTCACACCTGGAAGGATAAAAACCTGTACAGTGGAGATGGCCTGCATCCATCCAGGAGGGGGACCGATGTCCTCATTGAATGGTTTAAATGTTACATTGATCAGCATTTAAACTAGCCAAGAGGGGTGGTGGAAGGAAGCAGGGAGACATAAACTGTTCTCCCCCACACACAAACTGGAGTAGTCAGCAGGGAGAACTGTAAGGGAGACAAATCCCCAAGGGTACCTAACAGAAAGAAAAATAAGTTAGTAGTAATGCAAAGAGATGGGAGTGGGAACAGAGGCAGTAAGGAGGGAGGACAAAATGGAGAATGGAGAGCTGACAAGAAGGGTGATACTAGAAGCTGGAAGGCCATGTATGCCAGTGCCCAAAGTCTGGGAAATGAATTCCAATCTTAGAGCCAACATGGCAGATGATGACCTAGACATGGTCACCATGACAGAATCATGGTGCACATAGAACAATGGTGGGATATAGCCATACCAGGCTATACTTTGTTCAGGAAGCACAGAGAGGGATAAAAAGGGGGAGGAGTTGCTCTTTATGTTAGGGATAGCATAAAAGTAACTCAGGTACATGGAATACAAGGAGGGGCAGAGGTACTCTGGGTCACCCTAGAGATGGGAAATGGAGCCACTACTCACACTGGCATGATCTGCAGATCTCCAGCATAGGGGGAAGTGTTGCATAAGGTTCTGTGGGAAGCCATCCAAAAGAAGGCAAATAAAGGGGAGGTGCTGCTGGTGGGGGACTTCAATCTGCTGGATGTAGATTGTAGCATCCCAGCTGCAGCTTCAGCTCGGAGAAAGGACATCCTGGATTCCCCTGCAAGGGGGGTTCCCCAGGCAACTAGTTCAGAAGTCCACTCTTGAGGGGGCAATACTGGTCTTTGTACTAACTAACGGGGACAGTGTTGCAGATGTCACAGTGGGTGGCCACCTGGGGACCAGTGATCACCATACTGTGTGGTTCAATATAAAGACTGGGGTGGAAGCAAACCACACAAGGACAAGGGTCATGGACTTCAGAAGGGCTGATTTTAAGAAGATGGGGAATGCCTCAGGGATGCCCTGGTCGGGGGGGGGGGGAGACTCAGGTGGAGCAAAGGAAATTTGGGTAAAACTAAGAGGGGACGTAGTGAAGGCAACAAATCTCTGCATCATGCTAGTAAGCAAAGGTAAGGGGAAAAAGAGACCGCTATGGTTCTCTAAAGAGGCTGCTGGGAAGGTAAGGGCAAAAAAGTTAGCATTCAGGAGATATAAGAAGACACAGAAAGAGAAGGATAGGGAGCTGTATCTAGAGAAACTGAGGGAGGCATGGAAATTAGTTAGGAGCGCAAAGGTACAAACAGAGGAGATAATAGCCCAAGAAGTGAAAAAAGGAGACAAGACTTTTTTTAAGTATATAAGTGACAAGAGAAAGACCAAGGGTGGGACTGTGAGACTAGAAAGGGAAGGAGGGGAATGTGTGGAAGGGGACCAAGAAAAAGCAGAGATCTTGAACAAATACTTTTGTTTGGTGTTCACAGAAGAAGACAAAGGAGAGGGACCACAGAAAAGTGACAGGGGCATAGAAGGAAGGGAGGTGGACACTAGTCCATTTACAGAGGAGAGAGTCCTGAAGGAACTCGCAAATCTGAAAGTGGATAAGGCAATGGGGTCAGATGGGGTACATCCAAGGATACTAAAGGAGCTCAGGGAGGTACTGACTGCACCTCTGACAGTCCTGTTCAGCCTCTCACTGGAGATGGGAGTAGTTCCAGGGGAATGGAGGAGGGCAGATGTAGCCCCACTTTACAAAAGTGGGAGTAGGGAGTAGGCTGGTAACTATAGGCCAGTCAGCCTGACTTCGGTGGTGGGGAAATTATTTGAATCACTACTGAAGGAAAGGATGGTGGAATACATTGAATCCAGTGGCTTACAAGACCAGAGACAGCATGGATTCACACAAATCTAATAGATATGTTTGACTGGGTGTCCAGAGAATTGGATCAGGGAGGAGCGGTGGATGTGGCCTACCCAGATTTCAGCAAGGCCTTCTACACCTTCCAACATAGGAGATTAATAAACAAGCTAAGCAGCCTAGGAGTGGGATCAAAGGTGGTAAACTGGGTAAGAAATTTGATGAGGGATAGGAATCAGGGGGTGATAGTAAACAAAGTTCAATCTGAGAAAGGGAGGGAGACCAGTGGGGTACCACAGGGATCTGTACTGGGACCAGTCCTATTTAATGTTTTTATTAGTGACATTGCAGAGGGACTGGAGGGAAAGGTCTGCCTGTTCGTGGATGACACTAAAATCTGCAACAGGGTAGGCACTAATTGGGAGGAATGAGAGGGGATCTGAAAAAGTTAGAAGAGTGGTCAAGGGTTTGGCAACTGGGCTTCAATGAAAAAAAGTGCAAAATCATGCACTTGGGCTACAGAAACCTTGGGATGGAGTACAAATTGGGAGGAGAGGTATTTTCAACCATCAAATAGGAAAGAGACCTGGGTTTTGTTATATCTGATGACCTAAAGGTGGCTAGGCAGTGTGAAAGGGTAGTTGGGAGAGCTAGCAGGATGCTGGGGTGCATTGGGAGGGGTATCGTCAGCAGAATTTGGAAGTGGTGTTACCCCTGTATAGCTCACTGGTGATACCTCACCTGGAGTTCTGTGTCCAGTTCTGGAGGTCCCATCTATGGAAGGACATAGAAAGAGTTGGAATGGTACAGAGGAGGGCAACCAAAATGGTGCAGGATCTGCATCAAAAGCCCTATGAGGAAAGACTGAAGGACCTTAATATGTATACCCTGGAGGAACAGAGGCAGGGGGGGATATGAAAGAAACTTTTAAATACCGCATAGATATACATTTGGTTCAAGAGAGAAGCATTTTTCAGAAGAAAAGGTGCTCAAAGACAAAGGTTTATGCTATGAAGTTGGAAGGGGGTAAACTCTGGGGATATGTGAGGAAGTACTTTTTCACAGAAAGGGTGGTGGATGCCTGGAACAGCCTCCCAGTGGATGTGGTGGGGCCAAAACTGTAATGGGGTTCAAGAAGGCATGGGATAGGCATGAGGGAACCTTAGTTATAAGGCAAGTGGGGGATGAGCCAGAGATCAGACAGGGTCTGTGGTGATACAGTAGGTAGGAAAAATCAGGCAGACTGGGTGGGCCAAGCGGTCCTTATCTGCCGTCAAATTCGGTTTCTATGTGAGTGTGAATTGTAGATGTAGTGAAATACAATAATATATGCTGAATTGTGTCTAAATATTATGTTTTTTTCCTTTTTTCCATATACTGCTTTCCCTCCTTGTGGCCAAGACAGCCAGGTCTCCCTTCAGCTCTGCCCCACCAGTCCCACCATCCTGCACCTTCCAGGGGATTTACTTGAGAGCTGGAACACCCCCATGTATCCCCCCTTGTGGCAGAGTCAGGAGGAGAGGTGTGGGCCATCTTCCCCCTGAAGTACAATAGCATAATCCAATTTTTCGGACCTATGATCCCCAGTGATGTGGCAGGTGAGGCTCAGCAGGCAGGCTTTATTAATGCCTGTCCCTCCACCATTTTCCACCATTTTGTCCCATCCCCACCCTAGGGTGCACTCGACAACATGCACGTGTGGAGGCACGTGCACGCTGTGGAGTCCTGCAGCACCTCCCTGCTACTGCCCTCCTTGACCCACACTGCCACCAGGCCTCCACCTGACGGCAGTCATTCAGCAGAGTGTTCAGTTTTCCCTCCCCAGCAGAGGTGAGCAGCCCTGTTGGCACTCGATCCTCTCCCTCCCTGGTTGAACCCTGGCAACCCGTGCTCATTCCTGAACATGGGTCACCAGCATGGCGAGAGGTAAAGTGCTTAAGGTGCCTCAATCCTCTGTACCACTGCGCTGGCCATATTAATTCCATTACTTTGCCGAAATTTCAAATTAAAAATGTGCTTCTTAATAAGAAAAAACTTCTGTCATAATATTTGCATTTCAAAGTTCTGTATTTTTGGACTGAATAACACTCTAATTGTGATACCAATTTTCTCAGTGTCTGGTTTATGCAAATCTCATGGCATTCTGAGTAGACCTCCATCTGTATTATTTGTCTGTGTTGTCAGTAATTCCATACTGTTTACACCAGCATGGTAGCAGTACACTGATGCATGTGTATTTATCTCAGCAGCTCTAGCAGCAGTTTACTCAGAAGCAGCAGGTGCTCTGTCAGTGGGCTGAGACAGGCTCTGGAACGGCAGATCAGCAGTGAGTTTTCAGGACATGCAAGACATGATGTTAATCACATGTGACCTTCTGTGGCACCTTTACTTGGTGCCTTCATTAGCATTTTTATGGGCTATATAGGATTACAGTAATCATGCTGCCTAGTGAATATGATTAAAGGGATACAGGCACCATTACAAATGACAAGGATGAGCAACTGTTTACAGTTTTTTTTGCAAATTAGTAAACCACTCTTTTCCAACAACCCTCAGACATAATAGTGAGGAGGGTGGGACAATAAGGTCTTTAAAGGACTTAATTTTAAGCCCTTTACTGGATTTTTTCCTTGTTTCTTCTTTCACTTGAGCATATAGGCAATTTTTATATGCCTGTTTACATTCACTAGAAAATGTGTTTAAAGCCTCTACTTATGCCTTCTTAATGAATATGATACCTATATTTTCATAATGGGTATATTTGATGCTAAGTGTTGTTTTGTCTTCAAGCCCCTGTTTTAACTTCTGTATTCACAAAAGATACATTTATTAGAAATGTATTTATGGATTTGTCATTTGTATGTATATGTATATTGTAATAACATTTACAATGAACAATAAAACTTTACTACGGCTACTCCTATGTAACAGTAAATAACGATAAATATTAGAATGACAGAGGGGTAGATTTGGTTCCAGACTTGATATTGATTTGGAGATTAATTGCTATTCATTGCAGTGATAAGTTGTTTATTGTTTATTGTTTTTGTTTATTGAATACTAGGAATTAATACCTTTCAGCCAAGGCTCTTTTACAAAGGTTCCACGTCAAATTAGGTACAAGCAATAAGGTTACAATGAGTGACACAAGTAAAGTACATTATGGAATGCTATATACATGGACAGAACAAATATCAAAAAACATTAGTGAGGGATAAGTAATTACCAGGTGAAACACTTTAATTCAATAAGCAATCAAATGAGGGGGGGAAGACAGGAAAGTAATGTGAGAGATAGAGCATATACATGAAAGGAGGGAGGAGCCAACCACAGGTAGTGGAAAGGAATCATCTACCAGGCCTTTGTCAGGTAAAGTGGGCTGGAGAGAAGCAACTTAAATAGAGAGGAATTAGTCAAGGCAGTCGCAGGAGTTGGAGGTGGCAAGGTTAGAGAATAGGCTAGATTTAAATGCACCTAAAGAGGTAGAGGAGGTAATAGAGGTGCTAAGTGCATTTAGCCAGGAGGGGGCACGATAGGCAAATGATCTCTGGCCCTGGAAGTCTGGCAACGGGGACCTGAAGGGGCTGATTTTCTGATCTTCTGGTGGGTCAACACTTGTGTTCTGGCATATCAGGTCTTGAATGCAAGGTGGAGTGAGGCCCATGATGGATTTTTAGCCATAAGGCAGGTAAGGTACTTCGAGGGTTTGAGAGTTGTAGCCATCCAGGTTTCAGCATATGGCTACTTGGGTGTGAGGTATGTTGATGGCGCCAGTAAGCAGCCTACAGGCCTTGTTAAGGGAGGTTGTAATCGCTTAAGTGCGCTAGTAGAGGCAGACCAATAGACAATTGGCCATAGTCAATAATTGAGATGATTGAGGATTGAATAGCTAGCTTCAGTGCTGGTAGGGTGAGAAGCTGTCTGTTCCGGTACAGTATCCCGAGCCGCTGATTGATAGTTTTGGTAGTACTGTCGATATGAGTTACAAAGGTGAGGCCCTGATCAAAGGTGATTCCAAGATATTTGAAAGTAGCCACCTGTTCAAGAGTGGATCCCAAGGATGTGTTGATGGTGAGTGGTGTTTGCCTTTTCTTGTTTTGCGGACTTGAGAAAAGCATGGATTTTGTTTTTTTATGGTTTAGGACTAGCTTATGTGCCACGGACCACTTTTCAACACTGGCAAATGCATGCTGGAGGCTAAGGCATAAGGATAGGATCTTATGAGAGGATAGAATCACAGCATCGTCAGCGTAGAGAATAATTTGCTCGGAGCAGGATTTAGGGAGGGAGTTTAGAAAAAGGCTGAAGAGGAGAGGGCCTAAGATGGATCCCTGTGGAACTCCCGAGAGGACAGGCTTTGGTTCTGAGAGCACACCTGCTATTTTTACAACATGGGAGCGCTGGGCCAGGTAACTTTTTATTTATTTTTTTAGTTGCCACTCAGTTGAACTATAATAAAAGAGAAAGAGGAAAAAGGAATATGCTTTTATATTGTGACTTGTATATGCTCTATAAGCAATTTATTTGTTATACTAGATAAGTGGACTAAGACAAGCCCATTTTATGCCCTGCATTGCTGAAACAGTGAACAGTGTAGAACATGTAGGGAAACACAGGAATTCACATTATTACAAAATTATGAACAATATTTACGGCTTTTTGTTCTAGCAAGTGTGCATACACCTTTGATTTAAGGACATTTAGTGATTCATGTAAAATCAGGACAAATGGGAGATTGTTCAACAACACTGGCCTGTACAATAGTGCTAAAAGGCTCATTCTCCTATTTTAGTACTGTTTGCTGTTTCTTGATATTTTTTTTTTTTTTTTTTTTGCAGTGCTGGTTCTAACTTTATCCAGCTGCTGACATACTAAGAGAAGAACTGATAGAGGGCTATAGACTGATTTGTTTTCAACATTTTAATGGCAAGTGTGCATATTCTTTTTTTTTTAACTCTCTTTATGCACAATCCTTCAGGTAACTCTCTCCAGCAGCCTTCACCTCACTCCGAGCCCTACCTCCCACCTGAGACACCTCCTCTCCTCGCACTAGCCCAACAGACCTCCCAGCTCTGAACCCTCCGAGGTGGGTCTGTCCTATCCTCCCAGGGTGCTCTATCTAGAATCTAGTGTGCCAGACTGGATGATTGGCCCTGGAGATGACAGTGCCCGGTAATCAGGAGTGTGGTCCAGTGGGGGAAGAGTTGATTTCGCCTATCCCTAAGGATGGGGATTTTTCATGTATAGTTTCCCCCAGAGTGCGTATGTGCAATGACGTCTGCATGATCTAGTCGCTGACATCTGCCGCCACTCCGCCCATTTGTACAGCTCAGTGAAGTAGTACCTCCAGTCTCCACCAGAGGTCACTGCTGCACCAAGCAAGTCCTGGATCCCACCCCGGGGGAGGAGAGCAGTCCATCGGATGCTCCATCTCTCCCTCCCCTGCCAACCCCCGGCCACCCGAGTCCACTCCCGAACCCAAGTCGCCGGTCTGGTGCGAGGTGTGGCATCCAGCACCTCCACCCTCAGTGCCACCAGGCCAGCAAATGTGCATATTCTGAGTGCAGTCCTTTCTTGTTGGGGGGGGGGAGAGTATTGAACTAGGTATATAGGTCACAGCAACATGAGTCCTTGCTGGTGCAAAGAGAGTAAACCAGAATATTTTATTGAATGTAACTGTACAGTTGTTAAGAAGTGAGTCAGTAATGTTAGCTAAGATATGGCTCCCGTAGATGAGAGTTTGAAGGGCAGCCTTACTGGCTATTGTTTTATTCTAGTGGACCTCCACCCCGGCTGGCAGTGTCCCACCACCCCAATCTCCCCATCCCCAAACCGAGCCTGTGACTGGCACAGCCCACCACTCACCACATGGCCAGCCACCGACTGAGCTCTCAGTGAGTGCTGTACCGTATTCAGGACATGCCCATTAAATGACAGTGAGTTGTCATTCAATGGGCATGTACTGAATACAGTACAGTACTTGCTGAAAGCTCAGTCAGCTGCTGACCATGGTGGTAAGCAGTGGGCTGTGCCAGTCATCAGCTCGGTTTGGGGATGGGGGGAGTGGGGTGGTGGGACACTGCCAGCTGGGGTGAGGGCCGACTAGAATAAAACAATAGCCAGGTTAATCTGACCTATCCCTTCGCTGGGGGGAACCTCTACCATGGTGCCACCAGGAGAGGAGACAGGCCCAAAGACACTTCCATTCTGAGCTGGGCTCAGCGTGGGGGAGGGGGGTCAGCTCAGACACATCTGGGCTTTGTGGCTCATGGGGGAGCAGCATCCATCATCTGACTGGCCAGGCTGCCTATTTTCCTGTTTTCTCCCTGCCACCCATGATGCGGCTGCACACTGTGGCATCAATGGCTGCATGTACAGGCGATGCATGGTCACCCACACCACAATGTGTGTTGCCCCAACAGGCTGCCAGGAGCTGCTCCCTGGTGATGCAGACTCATGCCCTCCCCCCTGGAAGGAGAGCATCCAAATGGACACTGAAACCCTACCTGCCGGTCTCCACTCCTGTCATCCCAGGCTTGGGCATGAACCTGGGTTGCCAGTGTGCCAGGCGATCACCCAGTGCCATGGAACCAGCCCAGAACCATGTACTTTGAGTGCCAGTCCAGGACAGCCATAAAGTCATGAAAGCTTTGTGTGTAAACCACTGCTTCTGGTAAACCATTCCAACCCCCCCCCCAAGCAAAGTACTTTCTGCAGTCCCCTTGATTCTGAACTGTTGTCCCTGTAGCCTCCCTGTGCCCTCTAGTTTTAACGTCATCTCCTTTTAGAATCCCACATTTAGTCTTAACTCACTGGATCCTTTTATAACTTATACTGTACATCTTACTCTTCTCTCTATGCTTAACAAATCCAAATTTTGTGGTCTATCCTCATAAGATTTGTCCTGCAGCCCCTTATCACCATAGTTGCTTTTCTCTGGACCTTCTCAGGCATATCAGGGTCTTTCCTTAGATTCAGTATGCTGCCCAAAATAGAACATTGGTCAAAATAATTTGAAGTTTACTAGTGTTCAGCTCTACTGCCTGAGCTATCTCCAACCCATACCCACTTCCACCAAGTTGCTTACCAAAGTCTGTCCAGTACTTGGAATCCCTGAACATCAAAATGTCGTAATACACCTCATAGTTGCTGACCGCCATGCATGACAGAAAGGTTTTTTAGACTGTTCTCACAAGCCCAATTAATTGTCATACCGCAAGGTGTCCAGTAGCCAAGAAGAGAAATTCCCAGTTAGAAATAAGCAACCCTGTTCAGGTTCTTGGGGCTCCCAGATCCATTTGGCATTTTACTTGTTACTCCAAGGTGATGGTCTTGTGTTTTCCCATACACTTGCTATTTTTTTATTTTTTATGGACCCTGGATTGCTCTGTGCCCCTTTATGAGCTACATGAGTTGATGGCAACAATTTCCCTGGTGACTCGTCCATTTCCCTGTAAAATACAGGACTCCCAACAGAAATGGGAGCACTGAATTCTTGTTGATGAACTGAGCAATTAGCATTAATTTTCATATCATTTCCATAAATATAACATGCCAAGTAAGTACAGGGAAAATTTTGCAAAACATATTAAGAAAAATGATAGAGCAAGGGAGTGCTCCCAGCCAATCAGAGTGCCCCAATCAGAGTGCTCCTTTCCTTTGTGCATGAGGCTCTCTTATTCTGTGAAAAACATATAACACACAGATACAGGCAGTTCTGGGAGACCTTAAAAAAAATATATTATTGATCATGCTCAATAAGATATATAAAAATGTGTCTCCCATCGCCACTCGTTGCTGGATAACGGTGGTTTCACTTGCACTGTACTCGAGCCAGAACAGCTCAGCTTCGCTTTGCTGTTCTCTGTCAAGCAGAACACACATGAAACCACTGTCATCCAGCAATGAGTGGCACCAGGGGACTTTTTAATATATAATACAGTTTCTAATTATGAAGCCATTTGCCATGTTTACTGGAGCTGTGAGGAGTGTGGAATTCTGTCAGCAGAATTTGTGCGGAGTGACGTTTCTACTTCTGAAATGCTTGTTAGAGTTTATTTTTTAATTTCACAGAACTAAATTTAAAGGAGGCACTGTAGCGCAGTGGGCTATGGCTCTGAGCTGTAAATCTGGTGACATCCAGCAGACCAGACCTGGGTTTGAATTCCACATCTTCCACTGGCATACTATGTGACCCTGAGCAAGTCACCTAACCTCCTTGTGCTCCCAGGTCACTCCTGTAAAAAAGCTTTCAGCTTAGTGTGCTATACCTGGTTAAAAACAACTAAATAAATTTTGCAGAATTCTGAAAAACAAATCTGTTTACACCTCAACCTAATATACTGCAGATTACATAATCAATGGAATTATTCCACAATTTATGAAACATGAATCCATGGTTCACGTAGTTCGCTAATACTATTCTGCATTTTGTGTAAACCATAGGTTACTAATCCATAGGTGCATTTTTTAAATTCCACTTTTAATTTAGAAATTCCACTTCCAATGGAATTCTGTTGAATCAGGCAGCATTTCAGAAATTCTACAGATTTCTGGCAGAAGTACAGTAGAACTTGAAAATTCCACAACGCTCTAATGTTTACCTTTAGATTCTTTACAAAAAAAGGACATTTGCATGAGGACAGGATTCTCTGTCACATCATCTTCATCCACTGATCAGCTGCTTTGTCTGCAAGTAGCAGCACAATCCCCTCTGCTTGTGACATCAAAACCATCCGAACAGCAATCAGCTGTGCTGTCAAAGGAAAAGGATTGTAACTTTGTTTGTAGACAAGCAGCAAGAGTAGATATGGGCCAGGTGCAGAGATACTGCTTTCATGAAGAGTTCACAAATAGTAAAGTATGAGAAGGTACATACAGAATAAAATGTGCTACACTGTGTGTTCTTGTGATCTTTTTTCAAATGTGTCCCATGTCAGAAGCTCTTTAAGGGATGTACCATTCATTTCTAAATGTAAGAACTGATTAGCCATTGGAGCTTCTTCTGAGTTTGTTTGGTTCCTACCAAATACCCAGTCTGCATAAAATTCCATTTGGCTAGCAACAGGCCAGTTACTTGAATGGTTATTTGGCATATAGTGCTATCTCCCTTCTGTTGACCTGTGCACAGAGTGAGGTTGTACAATTGGTGCAGGAAACTGGTGCAACCCTGGAAGAGACCAGGTTTCACAAAATTTACAAAGACAAGGAAAAGATGCACTTTCAGAAGGTAAAGGTACAAACAGCACTGCCACTTTAGGTTGAATCAGTTTCAAAATGTACACCCCACAAGGGGGAGAGCAAGGGGGATATACTTGAGACCTATGGATGCCTCACAGGGTGGGCACTGTGCAGGAGGGAGTCTCATTTGGGTTGGGTGGAGCACAGGGATAAGGGGCATGTTATGAAGCTAGTGGGAGAAGTTTAGGAGGGATATGGGGAAGTACTGCTTTACTGGGGGGTGGTGGATGCTTGAAGTGGACTACCACTGGAGGTGGTGGGGCATGGCATTAGGGACTTCAGGCATGCATGGCATAGACTTATGGGGATATTGGTAAATAGACAAGGGGGAACATGGCCAGAGACCAGTTGGAGTATGTGGAAAAAGACTGGGCAGGGGCATCTGGGCAGATTTAGTGTGCCAGGCATTCCTTTTCCGCCAAGAAATTCCATGATTCTGTTATTTGTTATATACTCTTAGCCTCTACTAGGGGAGGGTTGCTAGGATTGGTCTTACTACAGTAGTCTCAAGGGAGCTAAAGGGAGCTTCTTTGCAGTTGGATAGCTGTCTGGGAAAGGATTAGTAAAGGATCCTTGGTTTGCAGAAGAGGAAAAGGAAGGAGCAGTACTTAAATGGCAGCATAGTCACCATTAGCTAGAGTACCAGAAGTCAGGAGGTGGAAAGGCTTGGCTAAAACCTACAGGAGGAGGATAACCCTGGTGTATATCCCCCAAGGGGACCCTAGTAGCTTTTGATCAGACATAGAGTCCCTGTCCCTGAAGAGGTCTGTGGACCTGAAAGAACTGAATTAGAGAAAAATCAGTATGGGTTTGGGTTCTTTTTCGGCAGAGCCTAGAGGAGGAGGATAGGAATATCTGCCTCAGTAGAAGTGGGGGTTGGGATTAAGGGCATCATGGTCCCTTTAAGAGGACACTTTGGGAGTTTTATTTTCTCAAAGCATGAAGTTTCTGGTCCAGCTGAAAGTAGTTGCTGCTGGGAAATGTATCAATTTATAGACCTGAAAGATGCCGGTAGCTTGGTCCTTCAGTTAAAAAAGGACTTTGGGAATAAAGATTCCTGACCAGATGAGGAATATGGCTGACATTTCATTTTCTTTTCTCTGCTGTAGCACATTAAAGGTACAGGACAGGGCATGACTTACATTTGGAGGGGGGCTAATTCTGTGGTGAATCAGAAACTTTGCCTTATGATTGAAGCTGCTGGACTTTGCCAATGACTTAGTCCTTTATTGAATGTTTTGTGACACAGTGCTCAGTATACTGTAAAACCCAAAATGTACACAAAAATTTAATTTTGCGTGATTGGACCTGCTTCCCTATTAGTGGGAATTTAAATTCACGTACCAGTGGTTCCACTCATACTGCAGACAGTTAAACGCTTTTAAAAACTTGCTAAAAGTAAATTGCTCCAGTAAATTGTCAGGTGATTATCAGGAGCTTTAGTATAGCTCAGGTAGTTCACTCTGCTCTGATCAGTTGTCAGCTGTTAGGCTATGACAGCTATACCAAGTTTCTGAGAACTAAGATTAAAGGATTAAAGGTTGTGCTGATGCTCTGTAGAGTCCCAAAGAGTGCTGCTGCTCTCTCTCTGTCATTTTTACATTAAAGTATTGCTGCTTACTCTGTTACTTTAACGGAGGGTGGATTTAAGCTTGCCACGTAATGATGGCGATAGCCTTGGGAAAGCACATGTCATTATGTGCAAAACGTTGCCAGCCATTGGGAGCATCACTGTGTTTGCTGTGACTCTTTGGATTCTGTACAGTAAAAAGAAATTATCTACCACCAGTTGAAGTGAGCTGTTTTAAATCTACTGGTTGAGAGCTGAGCTATTGTTTGCATCTAAAGATATTATGTACTTGTTAATATGGCTCTGAAGGGCACTCATTTGGTTACAAGTAGTTTACTGCACATTCAGAATGTGAGAAACACAAAGCTAAATGCTTTCGATGCCATAATAACACAATGGAAACCACTCATAACCATTAGAGTGCCTTTAGAAACTGTATTGTAAATAATCAAACTTATACTGTAAAGACAAAATATGTTGACTGTTTTCATCTTATGCCAAACATGGAGTTTGTTTGGGGTGGGGGGTCACAGGGATAATAGAAGGACTGGGAAAAACTCAGTGGGATGAAGCCCAACTGAATGAACTAGCTACAGTGCTTAGGACATTCTGCCTCGAGAGCCTAAGGACAGTAGCTGAATACAGAAAATGGCTACTACAGAGAGAAAAACAAATGATAGCAGCCTAAAACTAGAAACATAACCTGCCGTTCCTGGTGGTGACTGTATCTATATGCAAGACATTGTTAATAAAAACATTAACATTTTTAATGTGGTCAATGTATTTTCGTGGATCTATGCTGGAGCGCGATTATAGTGAAAATATATTGACTGCGGAAATTCAAGTTCTGCAGTATACCCTGATTAAGTTTGTCTGTCCTGAACCATGTCCTTGCTACTGTATTTGACTGTAACATTACTTAATGTAACTTAACTTAGAGCAACAGTTTGATTTTATTAAGGTTTCACCTGCTCTATTGTCAGCTTGTTTTATTTTTCTTTAACACAACTAAATTATTAGTAGTTTAAATTATCAATTTTAGTGTAACTGAAGGGGTAAATTGGGAGGCACAATACACTTTCTTGCTGTTTTTTTAGTGCTGGACTTTAGTAGCCTAGAATGTCTTGTTTGTAGTATTTGGGGAAATTATTTAGATATTGGTCCATGGCTTTAGGTTAAGGGGTTTTCTGAGGAAATTATAGATGTTATTTATTTATTTATTGATTTGTTTATTTATTTCAAAGTTCAGAAATATACCTTTTAGCAGAAATGCTCATTGACAAAAGTTCCTCATCAGAATAACAATTTGTTTACACCATGTCAAAGACAGTATTAAAAACCGATTAACAAATGCTGGACAATATTGATTCAGTGACATAACAAAACAGAATGAGTTACATAAGTACCATTTCGGCAATACAGAGTGAACAAAAGTTAACATTCAACAGGTCAAATAATACAAAGCATAACATAGGCACTAGGAACTATACAAAGGTAGCAGCCCATCTGGGCATTGTCAGAGGTTAAGTCTGTGTACTTTTACGGCACATTGGAATGGAGGAGAGGCACATGTGTGAGGAGACTGTGTAGCGGGTAAGGTGCTGGCATCATTTGTACCTGTAAGAAGGGACCTTAGAGGGCAGAAGCACCATGATCAGATGGTGCAAGGGTTGGGTTGAGTAGGAGTGCAGTTGGCAAGTGACAGTGCATGGAATGGGATTTATAAATAAATAGTTCTTTTTATGCACTCATGTGGTGACAACCTGGATGGGGAAATAGTTTTTTTCTGTTGTAATGATAGTGGATACTTTTCTATTATTCATATATATCTTGTGTAGTGGCTGAATGGTGCATGTTTGCATGTAAAAACTTAATAGATAGTTTAAAAAAGAAATGATCTGCACAGAGCTGTATCTTTCATTGTTGTTACTCTTTCACTGTAATGCAGCACAGCCTGCAATTTTTATGATAAGCAAAGAGAGATAGACATAAAACAGTTGCTGAGCAACTGAAATTAACAATAATTTGATTGTGCATACGCAACTGGATGAGATGATGCTTGTGTGACTTGATTTACGTTGTGAATATGATTTATGTTATGGCTTTCCACCTCTCTATCCATGGGATATACCACCCTATTAGGGTATGATGCAAGGAACCCTAGAGGAGGGTTTCCCCCATAGGTGCCACAGTGATGATGCCATCGGCTAAAGGTAGCTTAGGAAGAAACCCACGGGTAACAGAGATGTGCCACTGTAGAAGGAGGGGTGGATGGTGGGGCAAAAAGAAATGAATCCTGGGAAGGTCTGGGGTGAGCTACCTAATAAAGCCTGATGGGGGAGTGACGTAGTTGCTCCACCCAATCGAACCTCAGGCATATAGCCTTCCAATTTGATTGTGCTTACACAACTGCTTGTGTGACTTGACTTATGTTGTGAATATGATTTATGTTGTGGTTTTCCACCTCTCTATCCATGGAATATACCACTCTAGTAGGGTACAACGTAAGGAACCCTAGGGGAGGGTTCCCCCCGGAGAGGTGCTGCGGTGATGATTCCGTTAGCTAAAAGTAGCTTAGGAAGAAACCCAAAAAGAATACCCTATTGGGTGTCAAGCATCGAAGCAATGAGGAGGATGAATGAATGCAAACTGACAAGATGATTAAGGCAGACTTCCTAAGGAGAGAGGGGAAAGCTGGGGCCACCATCCACCTGCGTCCAACAGCGGAACCTAACTAATTAACCTAAGACAGCACATTAACCTAAAGAAGCACTAACTCTAGCTAATATTATGACCATTGGCACGGAGGAGAGGAAAAAAAACATTTTTAAGGAGGAAACCTCTGGGGATCCAAGTCCTAGGTCACCTTCCCTCCAGGCTGACGAAGTTTGATTTAAGGACATACGTGTTAAAGAGAAGGATTCATTAAAGAGAAGGATTTGTAGGTAGGATGATGACTGGATAGGGGAAAACCCCAAAAGTAAAGCACAGATCGAAGAAAGAACATGAGGCATCGGGGACCCGAGAGAGGTATGCTCAAGTAGGAGATGGGAAGGAGTAGATCCATGTAGAAGTTGGAGGAGCAAGGGGTATTCCAGATGTGCTCATGAGAAGACTGAGGATGAGGCATACTGATGATGAAGATCACCACAGGAGTGTAGCAGTCCAACACAAGAAGACTGAGGAAGAGGAGACAGGAAGGAACTCGAAGATGAACTGAATGATGGTGGAGAGCAGCCAACCAGCCCTTAGCAAAGGGCAATGAACAGGAAGGCATGGCCATGGGTGGAGATAGAAACAAATCAAACAATGTGATGAAGGAAACTCCTTGAAAGGAGGTAGATGCAGATAAGGTGGCATAGGAACCATGATAGGCAAGCCCAAAAGAAATATAAAATGCAGGCTGAGCATGGAGTGAATCCTAGATGGCCATTAGTGAAGGAGAATGGCAGGAGGGTGAGTTGGAGGAATGCCAAAAATAAAAAGAATGAAAGCTGGCCAGGAGTGGATCGAATCCAAGATGGCTGGCATGGAGGGAGAACTGCAGGAAATCGAAGCAGAGGAGGAGGCCAAATCAAGGTGGCAAATACTCTGAGGATATTCGGTGGTGAGGCAGGATTCAATAATAATAATAAAGCTATATTAACAGCCTCAGCAGGAGTTCAGGTGACTGACCTCAGAGTTGCAACAGCAATAATACAGGGAGACAATACTCTGAAAACAGGTGTGGCAAGGCAGTGCAATGAAGCTACAAGTAGAATGACAGCATGAATGAGCAGCCGAGCTAGGGTCAGAGTAAACCTGTGTCAGGTAAAAAGAATTAAGTATGCAACATGGAGCAGCTATGGTTGAGCTGAGACACGCAGATAATAACTGCAGGTGCATTGCAGCAGTTTGAGCGAGGCGAACAACAGTGTAAAAACACAAGCACTGGGTACAATAGTAATTGGAGTAAACAGTAGCAGTGGCTGCAGTTGTAAGTGACGAAAAGCAGTAGTATGAGTTCTGAGGAGCAGTATGCTAGGAGCTTAGAAATAAAGCCCCAAAAGACAAAACCAAAATACAGCAAAACAGAAAACAGGGAACAAGGCCCAAAAACAAGAGACACAAAACACAGGGAAATACACAGCCGGAGGAAAGATACAAACCGGAAGCATGAAAAACAAGCACCGAAGTCCAGCACAGACACACAAAAACAGCAGGCAGGCGGGGAGGTAGGCCCCGGCCAGCTCAGAGGACAGACCAACAGAGCCCTTTGGCTGCAAAAAGAAATGAATCCTGGGAAGGCCCGGGGTGAGCTACCTAATAAAGCCTGGTGGGGGAGTGACGTAGTTGCTCCACCCAATCGAACCTCAGGCTTCTAGCCTTCCCATTCTCATTCTTTTATGTAGGTAGTTAAGGACATTTGATGAGCAAACATAGGCAGCCTTTGTTTAACCACAAAAATATCTAACATAGACTTCTAACTGAAATATCTTCAGAAATATAAACACTAATTGTCACCCTGACCCAGACCCTCATATATGCCATCTGTTCTCCACGCTCCCCACTGGTTGAATAGTTTGCCCTCCATCCTTCAAGTTCTCAGGTCTGTCAATCAGTTGTTTACCTTCTAGATGCAATAATGTCACTGGCCTCATCTCTCCAGCTCCTGAACTGTTGACTAAACATGAAAGGTAAAGAGGAGCACAGGTGTGCAGGGTCTGTGACAGTCTGAACTTCCATGAAAGTTTTTTTCTTTCAATGTACTGCGCTTGCCATTAGGTGCTATTAGTTCATAAATGTCAATTTCTACAACAGCAAGGTAATGATTTAAGGCAGCAGCCATTTCATGAAACCGCAAAATACAATGTGAAATGGTGGCTGGGGAAGCTCTGCTTAAAGTAGCAGTGCAACAAAATTGGGCAAACAAATTGACCCTATCTTTTTTCACTATAAAAGATTTCAGGCATCTTCCAGTTTTATTTTGTGGTACACATTCCTAACTCACCAGAATTTGAATATTTTGTAAATGTTTTAGTTGAGTGTTTTTCTCAAGAAAAAAAGATGGCTGTCACATTTTGCATAGAAATAACATTAGATCAGGCAAGGATAAGAACTGAAAAAATTAAAAAGACACATGGTACACAGCTTAGGATGAACTTAGATATGCACAGCTGACAGATATGGTAATATTTCCTTCATTGTAGCTGAAACTATTTTGGAAAACAAATTTTCAGTGCACTGCTGCTTTAACAACACACAGCTTCCCCAGCTGTGGCATCATTTTTCACGTAAAGGTTCCATAAAATGTCTGCAGCCTGTATTTAATAAAAGCATGACTTAGTCATTGATATAGCTAGGCTGCTGACACCTATAGGTAAGTCAAATATCTTCTAAGTGTTATCATAGTCTTTCAGTTCTCCATTTCAGATCAGGTCTTTGCCCACTTGTAAACAGGCATACACTTGCAGAGACACCTCTTCTTTCATGGTGATGCTAAATCATTGCCACTTTAAAAGACAAAATATTGTGTTATTTTACGTGGATATAGTTTATGTTCATAAATTAATTGTCCTAGTTGACTAAAAATGCATAGCACCATTTTTAAATAGCTTTTATGCTTTTCAAGAAATGCATTTCACCCACCAAAGGTCTCTGTATTGTGTCTAAATATTTTCATCCATAGATTTGATCGTGCTATGACAAAAATGCTTATTTGTGCATAGAATGATTTGATTCACCTGTCATTGATTGCCTTCTTTTGATATTAGTCAATTATCTAATTAGTAGCTTCAAAGTTTAAGAACCATCAAAAAAAAACTAAAATAAGGAGATATGTATTTTCTGTTCCTTCATTGAAGGCCCTATGTAGTAAATTAGCATAGTATGCAATTGTTTGCTGCATAGCCATCCCCTGCTGGATGCATGGGGCTAGTATGCATGCCCTCCTGGGTTAGCCATGGGCTGCTTGAGCACTGCCATGTAGCTCTGCACCTGAGGCAGGGCTGGCCAGGAGGAAAGATGAGGGCCAGATGCAGGGCTTCCAATAGGAAGCCCCGACTGGACCCCACAATGGATCCCCCGCTCCGAGGACCATGGGACATGACAGCCAGTGTGCAGGCATCTATGTGCCTGCCAACTAAGAATAAAATTGACAGTTTCTGGAGTCAGCACCACACAGCCTGCCACCACCCACTAGCCCCCCATTGCACGGGGGGGCTTAGGTCCGTGACTATGGGATGCCATTGTGACTTGTGACAGCAAGTCGGGGGTATGCATTCATTATGGCAGCCCTCTAGCTGGTATAAAAGTAAGCCCCCTAGACACCAACCTGGCGGAACACAAACAGTGTCATGCGTACCGTGCTCCAAGAGCATACTCACCCCCGCACTGCCCAGACCAGCCACATAGTTGTGTTGGATTCTCCATAAATGGTCCTGGACAGAGGAGCATAGCATGTGTGCACCTGTAGTGCATTTGTGGGTGTCCTTCAAAAACCTGGGCTTGGTGTATCCCTGCTCTATGGGCCACATATCTAGCACATAGGGCTAGGATTCCATTAATGCACAGGGCCCAATATGATTAGTGGAGTCAATGTTTTTTAGGTTGCTTTAAGGCCTGCAGCCTTAACACCTTTGAGCTTGGCCCTGCAGCGTCTATTTTGTTGATTATGCTGATAATGTCAGTCCATATGAGAACAAGGATAATCCTAGACTAGCAGGGACAAGTAGGATTGTGCAACATTGGGGGCATACTGAACTACCAGGGAGAATGCCATGGGGTACTAAATGTTGTGGAGTGGCAGAAGTGGAAGAAGGCACAGGCTTTGGGGTAGAGGGATGTCATTGTTCAGTGTACTGCCCCATGCATGTACTTTATGCAAACAGCATTGTGCCAAGCACATACATTCACAGGGCTGTCATATGAAGAGAATTCCTGGAGGGCATACAGTTAAAAAATGATCTAAGGAGAATCCTAAATTACTAATTTACAGCATTCCTTAGTCAAAAAAGTGCTGTTTGTATGAGAATTGGAGGGGGTACATGCCTTCCAGCGTTTATGGTGGTACAGGGTGTTAGATAGAGTCTATGAGCATGATGGCAGGGAGAAACATTGTGTGTGCCACAGTAACATCTGGGAGACCTCATTTGCATTTCAGGATCTGTGCTGGGGGGGGGTCTCCACCCCCTGGTGCAGATTCTTTCTTTTTCAAATACCACTTTTATGTGCAGGTACAGTGGGGCATATTTTTTTGCCCTGTTGTCGAGTACATAACATTTCAGCTGAAAACTGGGCTTTTCCTCATCTGAGTTAGAATTGTTTTAATGTAAGTGCATCAGACTTGCTTTATGATGTCAATGGACATTGTAAATGTCTTATTGAGATTAGGCAATGGGCCAGTTAGAGGAGCAAGGTTTTCTCCTGACAAAGAGCTAATGTGCCTCGAAGAGCTGGGCTTGGCAGTCTTCCATTTTCTTCAATAAATTTGTGCACTAGCAATTGATTATATTTTGTTTTGTGTGGACTGTTTATTTGTTTGTTGAACGATGCCTTTGGTAGGCTGCACCAGATGAGAAATAGCATACAGACTTCGTGTTCTCAGTCCTGGGACATTGTCCTGGTGATAGTGGTGCTGCAGTGATCACATTTTTGAAATGGTGGCAGTGATATTGTTTGCATGTTTATACTCTGAGCCTTTTTGTTATGCATTCTTTAATGCTCTAAGTCCACGAGTGTGGACTTCTTTTAACCCAAAGCGATAAGCTAAATGAATGCACCAATGTATTATATATTGTGGTTAACTGGTCAACAAAAATTCCCAATCAATTTTTTATGCAAATAAACATGGAGGAAACACATGCCTAGTATAAAATATTGATTCACTCATGTCAGTTTATGAGCAATTGCACCATGAAATGCATTTCCCAGAAGCTTACAGTACCTGATCCTGATTGACACTGGGGTATTTTTAACATATGTGAAACTGACATGGACTGTGGTATCTACAGAAGCCTGTCATCAGAAATATTTATGCAATGCCATTTATCGATTGGATTGGATTTCCATTGATTGATAACTATCAGATAAATCAACAGCTTCAGTTTCAAGTGTTCAGTCACTCTCCCACTATCTTGTGGATCCCACTCATGGCCCTCTTCAAAAGCATCAGATGTGGCAAAAACGAGATATGTATGCCTTTTCCCACATACTGTACAGGATCTCAGCTCCTACAGTATGTGTGAATCTCACTTTTTAGTGTTCTCAAATAAATCTGTACACTACTCCTACATACAGCAATTTATCTATAACCTGACGTGCTTTCAGCAGGTGCAGATATGGGTAGAGAGGAGACACATACATTTTCATGAACTTCAACTCCCTTGTAATTTCCCTGCTATTCTGAAAAAAGAACAGATTGTCTGTGATTCCTCTTGAGAGGCTGTGCATAGCTTAAATGTGTTAGGAATAAGAGCAGAATTTGCAGCGTAACCTTCAGGTCAGAAACCTGTCTTATCCACTGGTTGGCCTTATTACTGCTCATGAAACAGGGGTCCTCTGTATGAGATTAAACTCTTATGGGATGAACTCTGCAATATGCCCTTTATACAAAATAAAAACTAACCTGAAATTCCAGGCTTAGCAGAAACTTTACAGTGTTATGGGGATCCACCAGGATTGACAAATAGATTATGTCCCTGTCTGCAGGTGTGCCCCTGGGGACATAGAGGCAGCCACCTTAAAAGGTTAAATTTTCATTTAAATTATCACATCCTGGCTCATGTTCTGGATTTGTAAGTCTTTTTTTTAAATCCCCCAAAAAAAAAAAAAAAAGATCCTGCATTTTGGTGCAGGGGAAGTAACATTTTCCTGACAAAATTATAATTAGATAATTTTCTTCACTCAGATTAGGCTATACCAACTACTATTGCATGATGCAGTGGGGCATAGGGTGTTACTTCACTACATATTTGAATCTGCTAGTTTGACACCAGCTCTTTTGATCTAGAGCCACTCTTGCATTTGTGTACATGGATGCATTGTCATACAAGCAGGCAGTGTTGCAGTCCAAGTGTCAAATGATTGCTGTGCACTAGATAAGCTAACTGGAGATGAGCAGACTAGATGCTCTGTTGGAGTTGACCAACTGGTTATTTGGGTTTCATTAGATACCCCCTCCCCGAATCAAGTACTGGGGCCAAGGTGAGCGCGTAAATGTAGAATTTATAATTTGTGGTATGGGGGATTTGGGCTAGTGAGGGTTAGGTAATGGAGAATATGCTGATGCCAGGAGACCGGATCCAGCATTTTGAAACCTTTTTGTAAAGCCTCTGTGGTACACCACGAAAAGAGGAAGTGGGCGGGAAAAGATTGGCATGGGGAGGTAAGATGGCCAGATTAGCCCTTGCCATCTAGTGTGTGGGATTAGTTTTTGTTTATTTTTTAGCATTAATTCCCAAATATATGTGCCTGAATATGGACAGTGAAAACTGTTAATTATTTTGATTATTTGGGAAGCCTAATAGTCATGGTATTTGGAAGTTAATATTATTAATATTTAGGTCCAGCATACCCCTACTGGAAATGTTGCTTGCCACCACATGCATGCTGTGGACTTGAGAGAGACAGGAAACACAGCAATGGACAACCTAGTGGCAGAGCAAACAACAAAGCAGGCCAGCAGTAGGCACAGGAAGCACATACAGTGACAGACAGCTAAAGTCTGCTCAATAAAATGAAGTTGGATGTGTAATCAAATGGCAGTGGTACCATATACAGTATTTAGAAAGCCCAGCTACCATGTGAAGGCAGGTACCATTATCCAGGTGAGAAAAGATTTACCTATTTTAATTTATGTATTTTGTTGTGCTTTTAATTGCATGAAGTCAATGAAGGAATGACATTGTTTTAAAAAGAGTACTTCAAATCTTTACTCTTCTCTGGCTTGTGATTTGTACTCATCTGAAGTTGGTTTTGCTCATCTCAGTTTGAAAATGAAGAGTACCACAGTTACTCTGAAAAATCTTATCTATAGCACCGGCAGTTTTTCATTACAAAACAGTAATGCTACAACCTTATTCAAGCTAAACTATCTCATCTTATTATTCAAAACAGATAAGAATCCTGTAATATACTGTAGGGCACTTGCATAAATAATACTACACCTGTGTATCTATAGGAAATAATCCAACCACTAAATTCACTTCATGGTTATATAATACCAGACACAAAGTCAATAGTAATCTGTGTAGGACCAATGCAAAATGGTATCCTGGACCTACATGCCCCAATATGTGACCCGTAGGGATGGGATTCCCACATCTTAGGTGTCCAAAAGACACCTGCAGATGCATGTGTAATCCCTAGGCGGCGCTATCCCAAGGGCTACTACTCCTGCCTGTCGGGTTAGTGACAGGTTAAGGGGCCTAGGTTCTATGATGGGTGCCTCCACCCAGAGGTCAGAGTTAATAGTAATTAAACTGGCTCGGGTACAGCCCTCTGGGACACTGCAACCCCCATTTGTTCCCACTAGTGGCCCACACAGTACACGGGAGTTACCTTCCCAATACCCCACATATAAACACTTTTCACACATATAGATGCCACTTACCCTCAAGACTGATTCTGCAGCACGTCTCTGAGGACCCCCTGTAAAACAAGGTTAAACAACATATGCAGCAAAATGCAATACTGTTTCTATATGTACTGACACCACAGACAGTATATAGTATAATAACAACAAATCTGATTTATTTAGGGAACACCAACATGGGAGGGCGCAATCAGGTTGATTAGTTTTTGGTAAGTTTGAATCACAGTACTGTGCACATATATAGGGTCCTAAAAAGTCATACTCTGGGTACCCAGGATGGTGGGGGGCCTAGCCAAGGTCGGTGCAGCTGGTTGGGGCCTTTTGAAGGAAAAAACACAAGCACACACAAATTATAATCTGGAGCCCTGGGGCTCAGTTTGTGAAGAAATGAAGCAACAATAATCAGATGATACACTTGTAATTGATAACAGGCTGCAGGGAGAATACCCTGATTTATACTCACAATACCGAAGCTGAGAACTGGATGGTGGATGTTCATTCTGGATTGCCAGAAACAACAGGGCATGGAGACAAGTTCCTTGTGACTGGACTCAACTGCAGTTGATAACAAATGGATAAAGTCCGACACAAGCTGGAGTTTGCTTCCAGCTTCAGCATACAGCTCACAGTACAGGGGACATGAAATAGCGGTTCCCCACAAGCACTACGCACATTCATCTGTAAAAGGAAAGTACTATACCAGGCAGGCTGCTCCTCAATCCCGATCACACTTACTGCAAAACACCTGGGAGCACACACAGCAGCTTCAATTCCTGACAGACCGAGTGCGATTCAGCAATATCTCCAGTCTTCTACAGGGTGCACCTGTTTTTCACACTTCTGGTGCTTCTTTCTCCTCACAACTCGGATTCAGCCCAAACTGGCACTCACAATGACTGCAGGCCAAAACTCAGGGCCTCACAAGCGCTTCTCATGCGAAACTACATGCTGCAGCAGAAGTAGGTGTAACCCCTAGATGGCGCTATCCCAGGGGCTACTACCCCTGCCTGATTTGCCACTAACAGGTTGAAGGGCCTGGATCCAATGGCGGGTGCCTCCACCCAGAGGTCAGGGTTTGCAATAGTTAAACTTACTTGGTCACAGCCCTCTGGGACACTGCAACCCTCTTTCTTCCCACTAGTGGCCCACACAATATATCAAATTACCTTCACAGTATACACTTACCCCCAGGACTAGTTCCGCACTGGGACCTCCTGTGAAATAAGATACAGTGCAACAATCACAGTACAGTACTTTAACATAGACAAATACCTCAGGCAGTATAACTTTGCTGAAACAAGCAGCTCTGATTTATTTAGGGGATATAACAAGGACGGGAAATCAGGTTAATTAGCTTATCACTTTACTATCTACCTATGGCTCTGTGCAGGCCTATCCCTACCAGTTACTGTCCCTGGTACCCAAGCCCTAGTGGCTAGTCCAAACGTGGCAGCTGGTAGGGCCCTTTCACACAGTGAAAAGAAAATTAGTTTAAACAGTCAAATAAGTACAGTGATTCCATTTGGATTTAATGTGGCAATTCAACAGGGAGCGACCCTGAATTAGTACTCACGACCTCCAAACAAGATAGGGTCCTTCAACATCAGCAGGGCTACTCTTGAGCTCCACGAGACTCTTCACACATTTATATGGTAAAAAGAAAGTACTATACCAGGCAGGCTGCTTCTCTATCCCGATCGCAATTACTGCACAATACCCGGGAGAACACACAGCAGATTCAGTTCCTGACAGACCGAGTGCAATTCAACAATTTCTCCAGTCTTCTACAGGGTGAGCCTGGTTTCTACTCTTCAGAGATCCTTTGATTCTTTTCACAGGATGGATTCAGTCCTAACAAGCAGTTACACAAGCTGCAGACCGGAACTCTGGGCCTTACACACGTTTTTTGACTGAAACTGTGTACTGAAGGAGCACAGGGTTTCTTTCCCCTTCACTCCAGAGCTAAACTGAAACTCCACAGACAAAACCAGGCACTTCCTTTGAGTTCCTCCCAGTTCTGACTGGATTGGCTGTCACTCACAATAGACTGCTGCTGTTGGTCCAAAAGGCTCAAGTCTAAACTACATCTCCCAGAGTCACTGCCCATACAATCCTCTTGTGGCTGGCCCAGATTATGAGTCCAAGTTCTGATTTGTCCAAGGCACCATTTTAGAGCTAGCTTACCCCACACTGATTGGTCCAGTTCAGCAGTTCAAAACCAGAATGGGAACTAGGCAGACACAGTTCTGACTGCAAAGAAAGCAGGTTAGACAAACTGTAATTTCATTATTACTGTAAATGATTTCTGGCAAACAGTTACATCTTTCAGATAGGTTCCTTTGCACCCTAGTGACTGCAAAATGGAGTGAATTGGCAGCAGCTCGAGTGGTACTCAAACAGAGAAGAACACAGTCCCCCCATACAAACTAATTATGTCTTCAAGCAGACAGCTCTTAAAGAGACAGTACCAGAGGCTCTAAAAACACTCACTGATAAATGGCTTAAACGCCAAACACCATTCAGGCTTGGAGCATTCAAGCAAGCTCCTGGAAGTCTTTTGGGAACCCCCATTTGCAGGGGGGTTACACCCTTCCTGGCCTGGGAAAGCTTGACGTCCGCGTCAAGCAAGAGTACTCATAAGTTTTAACTGCAACCATATACATTTGCATTAGGCTCACACATGTAATCATCAGTCAATATATCATTTTACCAAGAACACATTTCTGAAACATTGCAGTACGTCACTCTTTACATAGTATTACACATTGTACCATAACTCAGTTATTACCTCTTGTACATGAAACCTGAAGAGAGGGGGCCCTTCCCTATCAGTTACCTTGGGACTGGATGGGGCAAGGGCACCATACTTAGAGGGCAACACAAGTAACTTGGAGTTAGCACTGATGCTCAGTTTGGGCAATGAGCTCGGGACACATACACTCCTTTATGGACAACATTGAGAGGCAAATCCACAGGCCTCCCAAGGGAATCATAACTGAGGTGCACCACAGGCTTTACAGCTCGACAAGTCTTTCTAGGGGGAACTGTTACAGTCTCTGCACTCTGAGCCTCATTTTCAGCATTGTCCTCACTTGTCAGGAGTCTCCATGGGGGTAGAGAGGCTAGAACTTGGGGCACTTTCAGCTCCAGGAGTTACAGTTTCTGAGTCCACAACATTTGGCTCGCATGGAGAGCTTTCGGACACTGGCAGTGGACTGTCAGGGCACTCAAAATACTCTTCTTGTTCTGGTGTATCACCAGTCTGCCCCAATCCATCATTTTCCTCCCCCTGAAAGCTCAAACAGTTCAACCATGCACAATGATTCCATTTCATCTGATCTGATGCTTTGCACCTCACTTTCTGGGAGCATTGGCTCCAGGGACGAAGCTGGGGGCTTAGACAGTCCAGAAGGCCCAGCTTCGTCTCCAGTATTGACTAGGGGATTGCCCCGAAACAATTGACTCAGTTCGTAAGAAGGATAGTATTCAAAGTCACTCTCACTTTCTTCTGATATGGACTGACAGTCATGCTCAACTGGGACTTGTGGAGGGGAACACTTTAACTTTGCTTCTGTAGGTGCAGGCTTTCTTGATCTTTTCTTAGCAGCAGCTCTAGTCACTGGTCCAGAGGGGGCATCTTCTGGGGGGCTCAGACTCACTCAAGATTTGTCCAAAGGGCAGTAAATGATTTCTATGCATTGTTTTTACATCTTTTGAATTATTCTCAGGCCTTACTTTGTACACTGGCAGATCATCTAGTTTGCCCACTACAATGTGAGGGAGATGGTGCCATCTGTCAGCAATCTTGTGTTTGCCATGCAGTCCCAGATTTCTTAGCAATACCCGATCTCCCTCCTGGAGTTCCTGTGCTTTCACCTTTTATCATACCTTTCTTTGTTGGCCAGATTTCTTTTGGCAGCCATGGTTTGAGCCAGTTGGTACGCATGAGTTAGCTGGGCCTTTAACTTTGCACATACTGTAAATAGTTGTCAGCTTGAACCCCATCAGGAGAGACCCCAAAACACACATCTACCGGTAGTCGAGCTTCTCTTCCAAACATCAGGCGGTAGGGGAGAACCCAGTGGCATCACTTTGGTGCAGTTATAAGCATGTACCAGGGTGCTAATTTGTTGGCTCCATCTAGGCTTGTCCTTTGGGTGCAGGGTGCCCTAGCATATCTAGCAAAGTGCGGTTGAAACGCTCAGGCTGTGGGTCCTCTGGGGTGGTAAGGAGTGGTTCTGGACTTTCGCACTCCCCACAGAGAAAGCATCTCTTTGATCAGACGACTCTCAAAGTCTCTCCTTGATCAGAATGGATTCTTTGTGGAGCCCATAGTGAACAAAAAGTTTTCTACAAGTACTTTGGCCACAGTGGATGCTTTCTGGTCTTTGGTGGGAAAGCTTGGGCATATCTCGTGAAATGGTCAGTGACCACCAGCACATTACTGATATTTCTTTGATCTGACTCCAAACTCAGAAAATCAATACAGACCAGCTCCATGGGTGCACTGGTGGTGATGTTAACAAGGGGGCAGCCCTCTGGGGCAAAGCTTTCCTCTGTAAGCAGCGACTACAAGTTCGATGTGTTGCTCCACATCAGCCCCATCTTAGGCCAATAGAATCTGGATCTCACCAAGTCAAGTGTTCTGTCTATACCAAGGTGCCCCATGTGGTTGTGCAAGGACATCAGTACTGAGTCTCGAAAGGCAGTGGGCAGCACTAGTTGTTGTTTGTCTACTTGTCCCCCTCTGTCTACTGTTTCTCTGTATAACAGTTTATTGATCAGTTTCAACTTAGGACCTTCTTTGTATAACAGTGCAGTTCTCAAATCAGTGGAGCGTAATTTGGACACATCTTTTCCTGCATAGAGGGCTTCTAAAGCTGCTTTGATCATGGGATCGCGGGATTGAGCCCGCCGAATACTGTCATTGTCCAGCTGAGGCAGTGCACCAATGTCTATTGCAGAAAAGTGGCAATAAGCAGCAGGTGTGCAATTCTCAGAGGGTCCCAAGCAATCCACCATGCAGTCCACTGCGTCCGTGGACATTTGTTCCTCCCTGTCAAACTTCCGGCAGAGTGCCCGAATGTCAGGTTCAGCCAATCGGACCCAATCATTCTGGGGAACAGGCCTCGGGAGAGAGCATCAGCATCTATGTGGTTCAGACCTGCTCGGTATTCGAGACATAGTCATATGTAGATAATGCAGAAAGCCACCTATGGCCAGTGGCATCCAACTTAGCTGAGGTCTGCACATAGGTCAAAGGATTATTGTCAGTTTTACTAGTATTTTAGCCCCATACAAGTACTCATGGAATTGGTCAACAAAGCCCACTTCAAAGCTAGGAACTCTAACTTATGTACAGGATAGTTCTTTCGGATGGGGTCAGGCTTCTACTGGCAAAGGCCACTGGTCTCAGGCCATTCTCGTGCTCTTGGTACAACACAGCCCCAACACTTGCAAGCTAGCATCAGTGTGCAGGACGTAAGGTTTTCTTGGATCGGCATAGGCCAGCACTGGAGCATGGGTAAGTTGATATATGATCTCATGAAAAGCAGTCTCACAATCAGGAGTCCAGCGGGCCCCAAATACTTCACTCGGATGAAAATACACTCTTTCAGTCTTGAGGGACGCTGACTTTTGGTATTTATTGTGGGTTGGGGGATACCCTTGAGTAAGGTTAAGTAAAGGCGGATCACTCTTGAATAGTCCTTGATGAAACACGATAATAACCACAGAATCCAGGAATCTTTGCAGTTCTTTAGATTTTTGGGCTGTGGCCAGGTGGTCAAGGCCTCAACTTTACTTGGGTCGGTCTCTATTCCTCGGTGGATACTATGTGTCCCACATACTTTACTGATGTTTGAAAGAATTGACACTTATCAATGGACAGTTTAAGGCCAAAGTCCTCCAGTCGGTCCAATACCTTAAATAATCTGCCTCATGTTCCTCCAGTGAGCTGCCAAACATAATAACATCATCTAGGTATACCAGGCACTCTAGTAAGTTCAGCCCCTCTGCACGCTCCATCAATCGTTGAAAAGTGGCTGGGGCACCTGAAATCCCTTGAGGCATCCTCATGAATTCATAGCCAAGCGGACAGATAAAGGCTGTCTTCTCACGGTCCTCTGGGGCCATCGGATCTGTAGTACCCACTGTGGAGATCCAACACAGAGAACCACTTGCTCCCGTTTAGGCAGTCCAAAGCATCCTGAATGCGGGCATTGTGTACTGATCAGGGATAGTCCGCGGTTTAGGTGCGATAATCCCACACATCCTTACTGTCCCATTCTTTTCCCTCACTACCACAATGGGGAAGCATAAGGGCTTCTGGATTCTTGTATTACACCAGCAGCTAACATCTCTTGCAGATGCGCGTCTCACATCATCTATGTCAGCAGGTGCCAGCGCCGAGACCTCTCACAAAATGGTCTTCGTCATGCAGCCGGATATTGTGCTCAGCTCCTTGCATGCATCCTACGTCCCATTCCTTTAAAGAAAACACCTGGTCTCTCTGGGCAAGCTTCTCACTGATCCTCACTTTCCATTCAGCTGGCAACGGGGAGTCGCCGAAATCAAACAAGTCAGGCGTTACTCTGTCATTCTTCCTCGAACTCTTGCTGCTGGGTAGCACTGCAGTGTCTGCACAATGCACATTAGCCAGGATGCAACCTCTATTTACTCGAATGTCTCTTTCAGACACATTTTATGAACTTGGACCATTACCCTTCTGGCATAAGCATGGGCTCTAGCGGGCAAAATACTAGGCTTGACCAGCAGTCCCTCTGGCAATTTTCCATCGCCTGGTGCATCCAACATTAATATTTTATTCTTAACATCCTTTCTGATACGGACCTCTCCTGTAAGGTACACTGGGCATTTAGGCGCAGGATCAGAGACTCAGGATCCTTCTTCCATACAATTCCACCGGTTCCTCTGGTTCTATTTTTTCAGCATCTCTCTGTGCCTCATAGGCCTTCTTAATTAAAGCTGGAACTCTTAAAGCTCTACTAGTTTTTGACCCCTGTTTTCATAACACAACTGTGCCAGCCTTCCGAACATATGAGCATTTGTTCCAATCAACAAAGGACACCATCATACAGTCCAGTGGGGGGACACACAAGCTAGAGTCTCTACTTGTTCGCCACTCCAGCCACGGAGGTGGGGAAAGACAGCCAAATTCGGATATACCCGGAATAGGGTAGGCCTTCTCACTTAACCCCATACATGCAGTCCTTCTAATGGTTGTAAGGTACGTCTGACAAATGCTTCTGATACCAATCCTGGAACATAATTGTCACTTGGGAGCCACTGTCTAATACAGCTCTTGTAGACACTCCATTCACCTTTACAGTGGTCTCCATGGAGGGACCCACTATTCTGGACCAGTCTGGAGAGGCGATAGTGGGGCCTGGGCAACTGACCTTGCCACAAAGGACGTGAGTTAGCATTTTGGTGCCCTCACTGGGATCATTTCGCACCTCTTAACCACTGATTTGTTCTCCAAGCTCTCCTTGTAGCCTATATGCAACTTTGTCAGTGTCTTTTGGGGACCAGCATTCCCTTTTCATGTGCCCATCCTTCCCACAATTATAGCAAAACATACTTTCTGGAGTTTGAGCTGGCGAGGCGCCACACTGGGAGCCAGGGGCGGGGTATTACTAACTGGAAACCTTTGTGCTGCCTCTGTCTGCGGCGTGATAAGCATTTGAGACATCTGTCAGTTTCTCCACTTCCATGGTCAAGGAATTGAGTTCGAGCTGTTATCAGCAGGAGATACATGGGTGGGTATCCCCACCCCATAGCAGATGCAGTCGGATATAGGTCGGGGCCCGTACTTGCAGGCGTGGCCTTCATAAAGGGACTGTTTTTGAATTCCCGGATCTCTCTCAACAGTTCGCCCCATTGTGGCATACCTTTTCCTTATCAGAGCACTCATTGACTGCCAACCTCTGCCCCTGAACTTCACTTGATGGGCCAACCCTCAGTCACTCGGGTCATAGCCGCAGCTATTGGTGCAGGTCCCTCCCTAGGTCGCCTTTTCTCAACTCCTCGAATTTCTCTCATTAACTCATCATAGGAGGGTGGGGATTCCAGTTGATTTGCCAGGCGTAACTGAAGCAACAGCAGTTCTGAGAAGGGGGCAGACTTAAGGATCCTGTCCAGCCTGGTTCGGTCCAGTTCAATCGCTGGCAAACTACCCTTTCTGAGGCATTCTTGCAACAATTTTTCCAGCCGAGATACATACACAGACAACAACTCCCTTGGTACTGTTGTGCATTTCTTACTCTCCACCATAAGTCCTCATCAGAATCTGGGCTCCCATACATTCTCCAAGGCCTCAAGATAGGCCTGTGCAGTCGCTTCAGGGTTACTGGCCCGTTTAGCACGGATGGTAGCCAGGGAAGGACCTCGGAGGCTCTCACTAACCCTCTTTCACTTTTCGGCTTCCGAGCATTGCCATTCTAGCACTTGGGGGGCAACATAGTCTATCCAGGTCTCCCAGTCATCCTCCCCTTGGGGGGTTGGGAGGGTGCCAGAGAAGATCCTCAACCTTCGGTAGAGGTGACTAATGGCAGGTGCAGAAATAGGAGTCTGCATTGGTTCAGCCACCTTTACGGGCACAGGAGCGGGACAGGGTGTTGGGGAGAACCCCCAGGTGGCAAGAATAGTTTCTTCAAGTCCTCCACAGTTTTCCTTCTCCCAGCAACCATTTAGCAAATTCTCCTCAAAAGTTTCAGATAGTGGTGGGGGCTCATTCCCCCTGGGTCTTTACTGTCATAGTTATCACTCTCCAAGCAGTGAGGGCTCCTCTGGGGTAATGGTCTGTGGCACTTTGGAGCTATCTATGGGATCCTAAACTCTACTAGGGCCAGAAAAGTGTGGGTGAGCAGATTAGCATGTTGACCCACCACCACAGGGTTTTGTAAACCTTCCACCTTGGAAAGTACTCCCTGTACAGTGTCCGTATTGATACCCAGGGGATGTCCAAGATAAGCATAGCATTTTGGGGTCAATCCTCCCCAGTACACCACTCCACCAGCCGGTGCACAGCCACTTCTGTCGGGTACCCATTTTTTCTTAACAGTGGTTCGTAAATATGGCCACTAGAGGACACACAATCCCAGCGGTGAGCCTCCAAGATGTAACCCTAGATGGCGCTATCCCAGGGGCTACTACCCTGCCTGATTTGCCACTAACAGGTTGAGGGCCTGGATCCAATGGCGGTGCCTCCACCCAGAGGTCAGGGTTTGCAACAGTTAAACTTACTTGGTCACAGCCCTCTGGGACACTGCAACCCCCTTTCTTCCCACTAGTGGCCCACACAATGTATCAGAATTACCTTCACAGTATACACTTACCCCCAGGACTAGTTCCGGCACTGGGACCTCCTGTGAAATAAGATACAGTGCAACAATCACAGTACAGTACTTTAACAAAGACAAATGCCTCAGGCAGTATAACTTTGCTGAAACAAGCAGCTCTGATTTATTTAGGGGGATATAACAAGGACAGGGGGAAATCAGGTTAATTAGCTTATCCTTTACTATCTACCTATGGCTCTGTGCACAGGCCTATCCCTACCAGTTACTGTCCCTGGGTATCCAAGCCCTAGTGGCTAGTCCAAACCGTGGCAGCTGGTAGGGGCCCTTTCACACAGTGAAAAGAAAATTAGTTTAAACAGTCAGCAGTACAGTGATTCCATTTGGATTTAATGTGGCATTCAACAGGGAGCGACCCTGAATTAGTACTCACGACCTCCAAACAAGATAGGGTCCTTCAACGTCAGCAGGGCTACTCTTGAGCTCCACGGACTCTTCACACATTTATATGGTAAAAAGAAAGTACTATACCAGGCAGGCTGCTTCTCTATCCCGATCGCAATTACTGCACAATACCGGAGAACACACAGCAGATTCAGTTCCTGACAGACCGAGTGCAATTCAACAATTTCTCCAGTCTTCTACAGGGTGAGCCTGGTTTCTACTCTTCAGAGATCCTTTGATTCTTTTCACAGGATAGATTCAGTCTAACAAGCAGTTACACAAGCTGCAGACCGGAACTCTGGGCCTTACACACGTTTTTGACTGAAACTGTGCACTGAAGGAGCACAGGGTTTCTTTCCCCTTCACTCCAGAGCTAAACTGAAACTCAAAAGACAAAACCAGGCACTTCCTTTGAGTTCCTCCCAGTTCTTGACTGGATTGGCTGTCACTCACAATAGACTGCTGCTGTTGGTCCAAAAAGGCGAAGTCTCAAACTCATCTCCAGAGTCACTGCCCATACAATCCTCTTGTGGCTGGCTCAGATTATGAGTCCAAGTTCTGATTCGTCCAAGGCACCATTTTAGAGCTAGCTTACCCCACACTGATTGGTCCAGTTCAGCAGTTCAAAACCAGAATGGGAACTAGGCAGACCTGTTCTGACTGCAAAGAAAGCAGGTTAGACAAACTGTAATTTCATTATTACTGTAAATGATTTCTGGCAAACAGTTACATCTTTCAGATAGGTTCCCTTTGCACTCCTAGTGACTGCAAAAATGGAGTGAATTGGCAGCAACTCGAGTGGTACTCAAACAGAGAAGCACACAGTCCCCCCATACAAACTAATTATGTCTGCAAGCAGACAGCTCTTAAAGAGACAGTACCAGAGGCTCTAAAAACACTCACTGATAAATGGCTTAAACGCCAAACACCATTCAGGCTTGGAGCATTCAAGCAAGCTCCTGGAAGTCTTTTGGGAACCCCCATTTGCAGGGGGGTTACATAGGGCTTCTTCTCTCTTCACTGTCACTACTAATCTGAGCTTTCCAGTAACAGAGCAGGGCATTTCCTTTGGCTCCACACCAGTTCTGTTGGTGGATTCAGCTGTCAATCACTGCAGGGCTCCCTCTGTTGGTGCAAAAAGGTGCCAAGGTTAAAACTACATTTCCCAGAGTCACTGCCCACACAGTCCCCTTGTGGCTGGCTCAAAATTGAGACTCCAAGTTCTGATTCATCCACAGGCTCCATTATAAGGTCTCCCTATCATCCTGATTGGTCCAAGTCAGCAGTTCAGGACCAAAATGAAAGAGCTACACTGAAACAGTTTGTGCTGAAATAAAGACAGCTTAGACAAACTACATTTTCTCAGCCACTCTAAATGATTTCTGGCAAACAGTTATATCTTTCAAAAAGGCTCCCTCTGCTCATGTAGCGAAGGCAGAAATGGAGCGTAATGACAGCAGCCCGGGTGGGATTCGGGCATTAGAACACAGAGTCCCCCCTTTTCAATTAGTTATGGCTACAAACAGGCAGCTCTTAAAGAGACAGTACCAGAGGCTCTAAAAGCACTCACACTTAAGCGGCTTAAACCCCTGAACACTTCCAGACTTGGAGCATTCAGGCAAGCTCCTGGAAGGCTTTTGGGAACTCCCATTTGCAGGGGGGTTACACATGAATAGCAGGTGCCTTCTGTGCACCCCTGCCTGGGGCCATCAGCACCATATCCAGTGCACTGCATGGCTGGTCTGAGCAGTGGCAGAGTGTGATCATGCCCATGGAGGGCTGACAGAGTTCAGCATGCACAATGCCCTTTACACTACACTAAGCCAGTGTATGGGGCTTTCCATTATACCAGTCAGAGGGTTGTCATAACGGGTGTGCAGCCCTCAGACAGGAGGCCACATGGTTGCATGGTGCACTGCAGCCATGGTCCCTGGCCCCCTCCATATCACAGAGGGCTGGGAGGTGATTGTCAAATGCAGGGCACAGTTTGCAGCAAAACAAAATTTTAAAGGAAGTCCATAGGGCACATGACACTTCATACACAGGCTCCCATGTCCCATTCAGGTGATCTACTGTTGGGCCAGTTGGCACTTTCAGTTGGAAGTCCACAGTCTGGCCGAGGTCCATCTCACAGCTGGCTACACCCAATATCACAGAGAGGGCTGATAGGTGAATTTTGGCCGCAGGGCACAGTTTTAGCAAAACAAAACTTAAAAGGAAGTTCATAGGGAGCACTACAGTCTGTATGCGGGCTGCCATGTCCTATGATCCCCTCCTCCGGTGGAGCAGGGGATCCAATGTGGGGCTACTTGGGGCTTTTGACTGGAATCTTGAAGTCCAACCCTGGTCAATGGTCCTGGATGGCCCTACCCCATTCAGGACCTATACCATTGCATATCAGGCTGGCAAGGAGTCATATATCCTGACCCTGCACATCCAGAGGGGGCAGGGTATGTGTCATATTGTTGCACAGCCTGGTACTCACCCCTATGGGTGTGTACTCAGCCCTTAGTGCATAAGGCCCTATGTTAGCAAGTTGATATGAAAAGTTATGATTATATATTTCATTGCATAAAGAGATGTAACCCTATATAATTTTCTCCCTACTGACGTTTGTTACACAACTAATGCGTTACACAATATGTTACACAATATGCGTGCAGTAATGTCAGTAGTTTTTTACAATGTAGTACAATAAAGTACTTTATAAAATAGCAAGAGCGAACACAGGAACCTTACTGGTCGAGACCCATCGACTGATTGTGCATTAAATATTCAAGCAATAATGTACTACAGGGTGTGTGTCGTGGTGGGATAACATTATACCTCGGGTGACTGAAGCACAAAGCCACAGGCCAAGTATGTTTAACACCCGAGAAGTGATGTTGTCTGACACAGACACATGCCCTGAAGTGCATTATTGCTGTTATACCATAGTTTAGATTAAACATATATTTAAAATAGATTTCTACTCAGGTTTTTACTGGATAGGCATGCATTTTAGAAAAATAGTGCTGCTGTATTGGTTTGCCCAGTAGATAGTACTGCAGTTATGGTTTTGTTCTTAACTGAATATGTGCTCACTGTGTACAACCTCATCCCCTGCTGATTCCGGCCTCAGTCTGTGTTCTGCCTACTATACCCCCTCCACACACACACACACACACACACACTTTCATTCACTCAGTCCCGCTGCCTGCCCTGAGGCTTGGTGAACATGTTATGGAAATTTTAATTTACTGTTACTATCTGATAGGGATTTGAGTAGCAGGGAGATACATCTGGTTCTCCATAGAGATCAGTAAGTCATCAGGTTCAAACTCAGTACTTTGGGAGGGGAGTGATCGGAAGTGACACAGGAGCAAAACCTTTTTTTTAATTTTTAGCGTTCTCCTACTGTAAAGTTGCGGCTGCTATGTGTGTTTATGATGAAATGGCTGGCCATGAGTGAGAGGAGTAGCTCTCTATGTAAAGGAAGGAATAAAAGCAACTGAACAAAAGAGTAAACAGGGAGGAGAAAAGGCACTGTGGGTCACCTTGGAGACTGGAAAGGGCACCACAATCCGCACAGGAGTTGTGTACAGACCCCTATGTCAGGGGGAAGGAATGGACAAGGCTATGATAGAAGGCATTCTTAGAATGGCAAAGAAAGGGGAGATACTGTTGATGGGAGACCTGAATATGCCAGTTGTTAACTGGAGCACATTTGCTGCAGCCACATCCAAGAGCAGGGCCATTCTTGATGCCCTACAGGTGGCAGGTCTCAGACAGCTAATTTCGGAACCCACTCGTGAGGGAGCAATCTTAGACCTCGTACTCTCAAACGGGGGCAGTGAGAGGATCTCAGATCTAGAAGTGGGTTGCTATCTGGGAACAAGTGACCATCAAACAGTGTGGTTCACGTTAAACTCAGCTACAGAGTCAAGCCATACAAAAGTGAGGGTACTGGACTTCAGGAGGGCTGACTTTGGCAAGATGGGAGAGTGCTTCAGAAAAGCACTAGCAAACAGGTTAGAAGGAGGTGTTGAGCAACAATGGGGAATCATCACAACTGCCATCACAGAGGCAACAAGCTTTTGTGTGAAGCAAATAAATAAATCAAAATGAAAGAAAAAGCCACTATGGTTCTCAAAAGAGGTGGCTGTGAAAGTCAGGAAGAAAAAGATAGCATTCCAGAAGAATAAGGAAATACAGAAGGAGCAGAACAGAGAGCTGTACCAGTTAAGGCAGAAGGAAGCAGGGAGGGAAGTCAGAATAGCAAAGGCCCAAACTGTGGAAAAGATAGCCAACTCGGTTAAGAAGGGGGATAAAACCTTTTATAGGTACATCAGCGAGCATAGAAAGACAAAGGGAGGGATAGTGAGGCTGAATAGAATGAACGGTGGGTGGGCAGAGGGGGACAGTGAAAAAGCAGGGATACTGAACAAATATTTCTGCTCAGTATTCACAAAAGAGGAGGGGGAATTGCCTAATCCAATTAACAGAAGCACTCTTGATAGGGGGGTCGATCCCAGTCCTTTCACAGAAGAAATGGGTTCTGCAAGAACTCCTAAAACTGAAGGTGGACAAAGCAATGGGGCCTGATGGAATTCACCCCAGAATTCTAAAAGAATTAAGGGGGGAACTAATGAAACAACTGGCTACTCTTTTTAATAAATCATGGGAGGATGGTGTGGTACCCGAGGACTGGAGGAAGGTGGATGTGATTCCCCTTCACAAAAATGGGACCAAGACAGAGGCAGGAAACTACAGACCTGTCAGTCTAACCTCTGTGGTAGGGAAAGTGATGGAGTCACTTTTGAAGGAACAAATAGTTGAGTACCTAGAGGCCAGTGGGGCACAGGACCCAAGGCAGCATGGGTTCACAGTGGGAAGGTCATGTCAGATGAATCTAATAGATTTCTTTGACTGGGTGACCAAAGTAGTAGACCAGGGAGGGTCTGTGGACATGGCTTACCTAGACTTTAGCAAGGTATTTGACATAGTCCCACACAAAAGATTAATAGTCAAATTAACCAGCCTGGGAGTGGGTCCCAGGGTGGTAGCCTGGGCAAAACATTGGCTGGACAACAGGACACAGAAGGTAATTGTAAATGGAATCCACTCCGAAGAAAGATGGGTTACTAGTGGGGTACCGCAGGGTTCAGTATTGGGTCCAGTCCTTTTTAATGTCTTCATAAGCAATATTGCAGAGGGACTGGAAGGAAAAGTATGCCTCTTTGCAGATGACACAAAGATATGCAACAGGGTTGATACACAAGGAGGCGTGGAAAGGATGAGAAGGGACTTGGCAAGGTTGGAGGAATGGTCAGAAGTATGGCAGCTAGGATTCAGTGCAAAGAAGTGATAAATAATGTACCTGAGTAACAAGAACCCAGGGGAAGAATACACAATGGGGGGAGGTTGTAACAACAACAAAAAAGGAAAGGGACCTGGGGGTAATCATATCAGATGACCGTAAGGTTAGCAAGCAATGTGAGAAGGCAGTAGGGAGGGCTGGGGGTATACTGGGATGCATAGGGAGAGGCATCAGCAGCAGAAAACAGGAAGTTGTTATCCCTCTGTACAGACAGTTGGTGAGACCCATCTGAAGTACTGTATCCAGTTCTGGAGACCCCATCTCCGCAAGGACATAGACAGGATAGAGGCAGTCCAGAGGAGGGCAACTAAAACGGTGCAGGGTCTGCAACAGAAGCCGTATGAGGAGAGACTAAAGGAGCTTAATATGTATACCCTTGAGGAAAGAAGGAGAGGGGACATGATAGAAACTTTTAAGTACCTCAGTGGAATGAACAAAGTCCAAGAGGGTAGCATCATTCAGAAAAAGAGACGTGCAAGAACAAGGGGACACAATTTAAATATGGGGGGCAGTTCAGGGGCAATGTGAGGAAGTATTATTTCACAGAGAGGGTAGTGGATGCATGGAACAGCCTTCCTGAGGAGGTTGTGGGATCTAAAACTTTGGGAGAATTCAAGAATGCATGAGACAGACATAAGGCAATTCTTGTGGGGGGTAGGAAGAAATAGGCTGTTGGTTAACTAGGATTTGTGGCCTATCCTGTAGGTAGGGAAATGGGCAGACTAGATGGGCCAAGCTGTCCTTATCTGCCATCAAAGTCTATGTTTCTATGTTTAAGCATGTGTGTCTTTGAAGTCTGGTGGAAGAGTATGATAGTGAAGCTGCAGAGTACTGGTTTATGTCACAATCTGCACCTTGAGAAGCCCTCCAGTGACTAAACATGAAGCTGCTTGTGGCAGCATTTAAGAAAATTGTGGCTTGGTTCCTCGGGAGTTGCCCTGTAAGTGACTGGGGTGGGGGGGGTTATTGTGTGTAAGTGGGAGGCAGGAATCAGGGAGGTTGCATGATTTCTGAAATTAGTAAGTCACTTATGTGCTGGAACGTGATACAGCGATGTCTAGAAACCTTTTCTGCTGTTGTATGATATATAGATATTGACCAGAGGTGAGAGGAAATAGTAGGAAAATATTGACCCCAAGGGATAAACTATTGCTTGGAAATACTTGTATTGCCTGAAGTCAATGACTGAGGGCAATATGACTACTGGATGACAATATTTCATCCTGAGGGGTCAATATTTTCTGGTTCCACCATGAAAATTTGTCAGCGGACATTGCATCAATACACATTTGCAGTCTGTGATCACATTGCCTGGCAATTTGTCATCCGACCACTACGGCACCCCATGCACTGGGGCATATTCCTCCCGGACTTATGGATTCTCAGCTCCAGGGTGGATCAGATTACTGGGGAGAACAGCCAACACTGGGATTCACTGTATCAGTACAGCACTCTGACAACCCATTCAACACTGTGGATGTTGAACGGGTTGTGCCGCTGTACTGTTTTCACTGTAGAGGTTTCGCTCTAACAGCAGTATACATTATTTTCCCAGTATATTGTGACACAACTCTGACTGATATCTGTTTTATTAATATAACAGCCCTTTGACTCACTCTGGCTGTTCTGGGTCCCTCAGTGTAGTTCCGAACACACCTCTGAGGGAGCCAGACTGGGTTCTGCAGTGACAGCCTGTGTGGCGCGGTGCCTCCACATGGGGTAATGCAAGGGAATCCTGTGGATAAAGAACAGGTTACCTCCCCCAAGAAATGGAACCCTTCCCCAACAATATGTTCCACACACAAATTATAGTTTCCACACTATTGCCCCACACCTCCCAGAAGAATTCTTCGGTAACATAGGGACAATGAATGAAATGCAAACAGTAACCTTATTTATTAGGGAAGGGGAACAAGGAGGAGAATATCAAACACAATTCACTGTAGGCACAGTACCTTCCCCAGTATCAACCCTTCTCACCACCCTCTGGGTGCATCCAGATTGTCCATGTGGTGGTGCAGGCCTGGGGTCTTTAGTCAGTGTCCAGTTGAACACAACACACGCTGGATTTATTATCTTCTACTAGCAGACTTGAGTGTCTCTTAATAGAGGTGGAATGATTTACCCCCAGAATCCTATCTGACTAGCTAACTAAAAGACTCCCCAGAGCCACAGCTTGGGGCACTCACGGTTGGTAGTCCACTCTGGAGTTCACAGCCAGTTGCGTTGCATGTACCATGGATGTTTTGACGTAGGTGGTACACCACTGGTGGGGAAAATAAACTTGATGGTTCAAGGGATGATGAGTTTCACCTGCCTGGCCTTGCCAGCTTTGCCTATGGGCCTTTGTATACAGACTTCATACAGGCAGGCCTGTTTCATCCTTCAACCTGGTGCATTGATGTCTTCAGTCCATGGAACCAAATGTGCTTATGTTCCCCAAACCCTTTCCAAAGCATGCAGGGCCACCCTCAGGACCAACGCAGGGCAGCAGTGCTTCCACAGTCTCAAAATGTACTGGGTCCTGTTGCAGCAGCTTGGATCAACACTTGCAGACCTGTCACTTGCTAAAATGTCCACTTCACTTAATGATTTCAGTACTGTGGGGAGCAGGGATTATTTTCAAAGTCCACAACCCATCTCTTATTTTCTCAATTCAAACTGAAGTTTAAACTAGCTGAGCTGCTATAAACTCTGCTTTTCTCTACCCTGTTTCAGTCTCACAAGCAGCTACTTTTCCTCCTGCACTCAGCTTGGCAGATGGAGGTAGGCAGGATTTGCACAGCCAGTTAGACTGTATTCATGAGAGCAGTCTCTCCTCTCACATCCACCCTGCAGTCCCTCTTGACCTCGAGCCCCTTTTCAGTGCCAAACACCAGCCTTATATTTCCCCTGAGCAGCCTTTCTATTATTGGCTGCAACTCCCCAGGTGATCTCCAGGCTGCCTCTGGGTATTTTCCTAGCGGCAACCAGTTTGTAGTTCTTTAGGGAGGTGCCCTTTTGTCCCCCTCACAGGCTCCCTGTAGTTGGGCCCCAGATTATTAAATTTAGCCGTTAACACCACAGCCGCTTGGTGGATGCCTAGCAGAGGGTCAAGGGCCATAGCCCTACCAGTAAGCTCGAAATGGAGGGCTTACATTAAACCTCGCCCAAGTTATGAAGATTAGAAGAGGCAACTGTTGAAAAAACTAATGCTCAGTTCAAAGGAACTGTAGACTGGTTCTAATGAACTATTGCCTGGTTCTAATGAAATATAGCCTGGTACTAATGAACTATTGCCTGGTTCTAATGAACTATAGTCCGGTTCTAATGAAATATAGCCAGGTTCTTTATTTCAAACCAGACAGTAGTTCAAAAGCCTCTTATGTCATGTGATTGGCAGCAGTCTAGTTGGAGACCATGGACCAGATTTTCAAAGGGTGATGCAGGGCTTGTGTCAATCCCAGCATCAGACCTGTTTCTTGGTGCAGCTGTGCCAAACACCTTTGCCACAAATGTGAACGATTTTAGTACATCAGGCTCAGTTGCAACAGTTTCCTTACTTTACAACAGCTTGAGACAGATATTTGGCAGAAAGCTCTTAAAAATGGCCCCCTGAATCCTGCAAACTAGACTGGGGGAAGCTTGTCTAACTTGTGGCATTTGGTGCACAGGAGTGAAAATCTCAATTTTGGGCTGGAAGAATGTCACAAGCCCTGTGCGCCATATGATTGGCACACCAGGGGCTTGTGGCACTCTCAGGGGCTTTGAATTTGGTGCATGGGAGTGAAAATCACAATCGCCACTGGGAGAATGCTGCAAGCCCTGTGCGCCATATGATTGGCATACCAAGGGCTTGTGGCATTCTCAGGGGCTTTGATTTTGGTGCATGGGAGTGAAAATCACAATCGCAGACTGGGAGAATGCTGCAAGCCCTGTGCGCCATATGATTGGCACACCAGGGGCTTGTGGCATTCTCAGGGGCTTTGAATTTGGTGCACAGGAGTGAAAATCACAATCGCCACTGGGAGAATGCTGCAAGCCCTGCGCACCATATGATTGGCACACCAGGGGCTTGTGGCATTCTCAGGGGCTTTGAATTTGGTGCACAGGAGTGAAAATCACAATCGCCACTGGGAGAATGCTGCAAGCCCTGTGCGCCATATGATTGGCATACCAAGGGCTTGTGGCATTCTCAGGGCTTTGATTTTGGTACATGGAGGAAAATCACAATCCCAGACTGAGAATGCTGATGCCTGTGCTGCCTATATGATTGGCACACCAGGGCTTGTGGCATTCTCAGGGGCTTTGAATTTGGTGCATGGGAGTGAAAATCACAATCACCGACTGGGAGAATGCTGCAAGCCCTGTGCGCCATATGATTGGCATGCCAGGGGCTTGTGGCACCCTCAGGGGCTTTGAATTTGGTGCATGGAAGTGAAAATCACAATCGCCGACTGGGAGAATGCTACAAGCCCTGTGCTCCATATGATTGGCACGCCAGGGGCTTGCAGCATTCTTGGGGACTTTGAAAATCTGGCCCCAGGACTTTTTTCTATGGTTTAATCCAGAATAATGCATGGATGATTATTTTCCTGCTTAAGATCTTTTTAATGTCAGAAGATAGGCATCCTAGAATGTGTCTGGAGGAAGGTTTTAGTCATGCATCGTTAGGATTTGTTCATCCTTCTATTCAGCTTATACAAAAGATACTTATGCCAGCAGGTCTGGGACATCTCCTCCATATGATCTTTATTATGAGCAAAGCAGGATGAAATGGCTGGGTGGGTTGCTGGGTGGGCTCAGGCTCCCTCCTGGAAAAGTTATTGAGTATCTCTTTACTTCAAGGGATAGACCAACCCTGGAAATGACTGCAAGGTTTCTCTTGACTACCCACTTGTAGGTGATATTGATTTATCCACTTTATAAGTGTAGCAGGAAGGAATGGTTGGGTGGGTTGCTGGGTAGACTCAGTCTTCCCCCTGCAAAAATTATTGAGTATCTCTTTCTTCACGGGGTAGACCAGCCTTGGAAATTACTGTAAGGTTTCTCTTGACTACCCATTTGTAGGCTTACAAGTCATCTGTGTACAGGAAACCTTAACCTTTTGCTCTGCTTGCACCTTCTGATGTTATTTGTAATTAATTACTTTGTAATTAGGTGAACAAAATGGTAGGCTGTTTTTAAATATTTTTATTTTAGATTATATTTATTATTTTTTTGTAGTGTATTGTAATGGCATTTTGGCTTATCAATAAATTTCAACTTGACTTGGATGACTGTAATGTGAGTATTTTTATGCATATCTGAGCTGTGTTTTGAGGCATAAACTACAAGACAGAAGCCTGAGTGGTTTATAAAAGACTAATACACAGAGTGTATAATGTAAAAAGGAAGTAATGATACAGCACCCCCACCCATAGTTTATTTTTCATAATATCTATTAGGCTCAGATATCAAACAGCAAAAAAAAAAAAAAAAATTACTTCACCACTAACGTGCTCAGTTTCAAACATAATCTAGTAGCAGCATAAAGCGGCACTGTCAGCCAAAACCTGCAGTTTCTGTTAAAGTACTTTTTAGTGTGCATTTATTTGACAAAAACTGCTTAAATTGCAATTTACAGGAGAAGTGGTGCACCCTACTGAGATGCTGAGTACTCAAACAAACATCCTGACCAATTTTGCATATGCATGCTTCCTCACCTATTCCTTAAACAGTTAACAGTGTTAAAGTAATAGTGTTTTTACATAAAAAATACAGACACTTGTATTTAAGAACAAAATCCCATGCCCCAGAGTTTACACAATTTCTATAACTGGAACTATGAGCTGATTTGCTATAATATTGATATACAATAGTATGAATTAGAAAATGGGCATCAAAAAACTCAGAAGCTGATTGGCTAATCCCCCCTACCACCGGTGCTGTTATTTTTTAACAATGCCCGGCAAATAACAAGTTCCTCTTGGCATCACCCATTACCACCTCGTATCCTTGTGCTCTCCTGAAACATCGCAGCACCCAATTCTTTTTAACTCGCTTAGCGAGCACCAGATCCAAAGGCCCCCCACACAACTCAGTCCTCCTCAGAGCACTCCTTACACGTTTGACACACAATACCCTAAAAAACAGCAAGCCCCCCAAAATGTTTTCGTTTTATTTACAAACATCAGCAAAACACCAGCATTGCCGCCTGCCACTCTTATCTCTGATCAGCACACTGCTCTCGCAACACACGCTACCTGACAGTGCCGCTCCATCTCTGGAACTTAGTACAAGAAACTACTGCTCCAGTCCAGGGCCCGACCAAGATGAAACTGCAGGAAAAAAAAAAAAACAGCTCCCATTTCGCCACAGACAAATGATCCCCACACCAACAACTTAATACCTTTTTTCAGGTTGTTTCCACACTTCATCAGCCCACTAGACTTATAAGTTCCCTCTCTGAGTGTGCCTAACTGACCTCTGCATTATTGTCGCTCTACTTCCACTGCAGACTCCTCAATCAAACCGTAGAAACGAAACCTTTTTTTTTTAAATCACGGTATTGCCATATCAAAACTCTTGCGAGGTTCCTAAAAATACCAACAATAACAAAACACTGCACTGTGTAAGAGAAAAATTGCCTTCTCATAAGCAGCAGCACCCCTCTAGTGGCAGTAAAGGAACTATTTTACAGAACCTGCCATTTCTGTTAATTTTGTATTAATATCACCCATCTTTTTTTATAAACTTTATTTAAAAAAAAATAATAATATTACACAATTTTCTAAGTATAATAATGCCCTCCAGGGTGGGCGTTATGGGATATAACAGACCTTCCAGGGGCTATACGCCCCTCGGCGGTCCATTATATTCCAATAACGCCCACCCTGTCAGGTAGTATTACTTACTTAATTCTTGCAATATAGATAAATAAAATAAAAAAAATATTTCATTGTATTTTATGTTTGAACTCTGTGCAGTGCTCAGAGCCTTTTTGGATTGGGTGCTTTATAAATAAACTTTGCCTTGCCTTGCCTTGCCGATTAGTGGTGATTGCTCTTAAAAGTTCTTGATCTTGCTTCAAGGAAGGCTCTTGCAGCAGGCCAATACTGATAGGACTAAGCCACCAGGTGCCAGGACCACACAGAAAACTTTCTGGCTAGCACTCTACCATGGAGGATCGCCCACCACAGACATCAGCCTGTGACGTCAACCTATCCTATAAAGGTGGGCGGTCTCCCACACCCTCCTCATTCTTTTCCTGCCATCAACCCGTGTACGTTAGACCTTAGCAGATGCAGCAGCGACAGTCGACTGCCATTACTCGTGCTTGCTGTGTTTTTTATTTTTCTTTCTTTTAAGGAGTAACATTGAATTTTCAGTGTTTCAGCTGTCAAATTTTGTCTATTCTGCCAACCTCATCTTCCGACCACTCCATGAAGTATGGCTGCAGCAAGCAAATTCTTGAAAAAGATTGCCACTTTGCTTGCATCCTTTTCCTAGGCCGCAGCCACAACACTGAAGCCTGCCAGATTTGCCAGAAATTCAACCAGGCCACTCGGAGACATTGTCTTAAGATCCTGCAGAGCCCTCTTATTAAGCATCAGCTGGTCATGATGGAAAAGGAACTGCAGGCCAGAAGCTCTTCGGCCTCACTGGCACAGTCATCTGGGGCTTCTTCCTCTTCACAGAAATCTGGTGGGAAGCATAAGCACCAGGACAAACATCGAGATGGGTATGCTTCCTGCTCGTGGTCGCTTCATAAATCCTCAACCACATTGGGGTGATCCTTCCATGGTAGGCCATCTCTCTCAGCCCTGCTCGCCCTTCCCTCTATCAGACTACCAGTGGCACAGCTGCCCGCCCTCATTGTCATTACAGGTGGCTGCTCCTTGGGGCAGGGGACTTTGTCTACTGCCTCCCAGACCCTGACAGTCAGACCATTTAATCCACGGGCTCTCAGCCAGGAGGCTCGGCCTGTGTTGGTGACTCGAGTGGTGGTTCCTCCACTTTCGACCCCCCCCCCAGCCAAGGCACTGCCTATGTTAGTCCTCTTTTCAGGGCCTGATGTCAGTCCTTCAAGGGAGCGCTTGCTGAAAGCTACCACCACTTCTCCTAGCCCAGCAACACCTCTGCCTTCACCTGGGAGGTCTCCTGCCCCCACCCAGTGCCTGCCTCTCTGGTTCACCCAGAACTGACAGATCCCTATCCGAGACACAACCTGCCAACGCCCACTGGGCCTCTGCCAGTACTGCTGTTGCCCCAGCCTGTGGGTCTGGTGCCAGGATCACCTCTTCTGCAGCCTGTGCCGCTGTTAACTCCTGTTCCAGCTTTGGACCCCCAGCCGATGCTGGGTGGTCCTTTGCCAGGGTATCCTACACCAGCCCTGCCACCATCATACTCTTTCTCAATGTTGTCTTATCCATACCCACTGGTCTATAATTTCCCACTGCTGGTGAACTACAGAGCCCTGTTCAATGTGTGGTGGACCCTCATTCAGAAACAGAACCATGCTCCCCAGGGGCCCACCCTCAGCGGTCTCCCCAGCGTTCCAACTGTGACCCACCACCACAGGATACGGGCAGCTCTGGTGCCAGTGTACTCCAGAAATTGGGGTCTCCTGGGTCTTGACCTGACATCGGTTCTGGCTCTCTCCAGGAAGAGTGCCCGCTGCTGGAGAGTGACCTTGACGATTTGAGCTGGGATGACTCAGATTCCTCACAGTCTTCCTCTTCACCAGGGGAGTCTTCAGAGGGTGAAGAACCCTCCAGGGTTATTCCCAAGTCCCTTCCTGATGATCATTCTTTTATGGACGTCATGCACCACATCCAGTCCATAATGGGATAGGAAACGGAGAAGCAGGAGCCAGAGAGGCATCATCTGGCCATGTATTTAAGACAGCAGGATGCCCTCCCAATGCTGGTGCCACCCTTGATTGACTCTTATGATGATGTCACCAGAGTGGCTCGCAATCACCCTTGACTACCCCCTCCCATAGCCTAAGAAGGCAGACAATCTTTACTATGCCCCTGCTGATATACCCTTCTTAAGGAGCCATCTTAAGGTGAATTCAGTGGTCGTTAATGCAGCACATGACCGTACCAGAAGGCCCAAGCATCTTAGTGCCCTTCCTCTAGACAGGAAATCAAGGTAGTTGTACCACCTGGGCAAGCTCATTTCCACATCCACCACCTTGGCTATCTGGGTCATTAACTACCTGGCCCATGTGGTCCAATATCAGAATGTCCTCTGGGACCAGGCCATGGATCTGGTGCAGACTTTACCAGAGGATCCTTCTAAGATGCAACTTGCCCAGATCCTTAAGTCGGGTTCCAATGTTGGCAGTCATGTCCTCTGGCCTTCCTATGATGCCATGGACACCTCAGGCAGGGGTTTTGCCACTAGTGTCTGCCTCCACCGCCATTTGTGGCTTTGGGTATCAGGCTTTGCCTCAGATGTGCAGGCCAGCATCCTGGATGCCCCCTTTCGGGGCTCCATCCTCTTTGGTGGAGATGTTCAGGACATGATCTCCACCCTTCAGGAGTCAGTTCGAGCCCTTAGGGTGGTTCATTCCCTCTGTCATACCCAGCCTAGAGAGGGTCCGCATCCTTCCTTTTGCTGCTCCTCATGTAAGCAGTCCCACCAGCCTGCCAAAGGTCAAGGCAAGCTCAAGGCAGCATCGGTGCCCACAGCTGCTACTGCCAGAACCTGCAGAGCACCCACAACCACCCTCCCGGTGCCCACCCCACCTCTGACTCCTTACCAAACCCCTCAGCATGAGTTCTGGGGGAGGCTGTCGGGGGTCAGTTCTCCCTCTTCCTTGACGGGTGGCGTGAGATCACCATGGATGATTGGGTGCTTCAGATCATAGAGCACAGTCACACTCTAGAATTTCTAGAGTGGCCTCCAGAAAATCCTCTGGTAAGCCCTTCATACCCACCAGACCACCTGCCCCTGATCTGGGAGGAAATTCAATCTCTTCTTCAAAAAAGAGCCATAGAGCCCATCCCTCCAGCCCAGTGGAGAAGGGAATTTTACTCCCACTACTTCCTCACTCCTAGAAACACCAGGGATCTTTGGCCCCTCCTGGATCTGAATCAACTGAACCTGTACATTGAGTACAAGTGTGTCAGGATGGTCACTCTTCAAGAGTTGTTACCCATCTTGCACCAGGGGGGACTGTCTCTGCTCTCTGGACATGCAGGATGCCTACCTACATAACCAGAATTTTCCTGCCCATCATAGCTTCCTCCTCTTCCACTTTCAGGGGGCCCATTTTCAATTCTGGGCCCTCTCTTTTGGCCTTTCTTTGGTCCCCAGGTTCTTTACCAAGCACCTGGCAGTGGTAGTGGCTGCTCTGAGGAGGCAGGGCTTCTATGTGTTCCCCTACTTGGACAATTGTCTGCTAGCAGCCCCCTCCGGGGTTCATCTGATTCAAACGCTGGACTATACCAGACCCTTCTTCTGGATATGGCTGGCCCTCCAACACATGTGGCCAGATATATAGAGCAGGCTAACCATTCCCTAAAGCCAACTCCCCCACCTAATAGTAAGCTGTGGGCCACTATTATTAGATGCCTAGACTTCCAACAAAAGGCTTTCATACAGAGCAAGGCTTGGGAGAAATCGGAGTTATATTGGCATGGGCATCGCTATCATATTTTCAGTGATGTCACTCCGCTTGTCTGGGAATGTCAGATGGCTTACAGGGAAGTTAAAAAGGCTTTGCATGCTCTGCATATCAGAGTCAGAATGCTTTATCCAGCTCAGCTCCTAGTACATACACCTCACAGGGTACCACAGAGTTTCACTCAGCAGAAGTGGCTCAAATGGGGCTTCTGTGGCTTATTCCTGGATTTCAGCTCTCTCCCCCCCCTTAGTCTGTGGTTACCTATTAGCTCAGCCATATGATGGCAAAATTGCTACTGGTTGTATATAATCTCTTTATTCTATTAGAATGGATTACTGTGGGACATTTGGTTTCTGTTTTTACTTTTTTCTATGACATTGGTTTGGGGAGCTGTTGGCTAAATTGTGGGGGCTAGAAAGGCCTTTATTATACTTTGGTCTCAGCAGCGTGCGCAATTGTGTCTTCTTTCTTTCTGCATGTTTTCACAGGCTCGAATGTTTGCCAGGAGTTCTACAGTGCCTCCATCTCCATAATGAAGCTTTTGTTGAGAACTGTGATTTACCATTATCCGTGATTGAACTTGTATTGCTCCCCTTTCAGTGATACTTTGTTAGCAACTTCTTATATGCAGCATCATTTCTGTCCAGCCGAATGTTAGTTCATCATTGGAATCCACTCTTGATTGCCCTGTTTGGTGGCCGGATCATTTTCGGAGACCTGTTTCTCCTATTATTCTGGGGCATGTCTGGACATTAACATTCGACTAAGTGGAAGCTTGTAGCTGTCCTCCTGCCATACGTCCCTGTAATCCATGCTATGTTATTTTGATTTGTGTTAGTTAGCCTTTTTTTTTTTGATGGAATTGTTTTCTTATTATTTAATTATTGGGTTGTGCCAGAGTACTGGCCGACCTTAAAGGGGCATTTGGCCAAACGTGGTGAGTTTACTTTTTTCAGGAGGCAGCATCTGCATGATCCTGAACATTTTTTTCCTTTTTAATGGGGGAGAGATATTGACAGGTATCTCTAGGTTGGCTGTATTGTATTGGTCTGTCTGTCAAAATTTTCTCCCCTCGATCTGGTTGTTCAATCCTCAGTGCCCTGGCTGCATACTTTATGGCCTTGATGAATTTTTGTTTGCTTGTTTGTTTGTTTATTTGCTTAATGAGTTAGCACGCTAGAACAAAAGTTCTGTTTACATGTGTGACTCAGTTTTTATGGCATTTTTATGCCATTACAGGCTTGCTACAGGCCTGTGCCCCTGCATTAGTGGGGGTCAAACTGGGCACCAGGATTGCAGCTTATAGTGCTGTTCATATTTTGAGTTGTTATTTTCTGTGTCCTCACGTTGGCAAACTTTCATTGTTGTTGTTTGTCCTTTTGTATATAGTTCAGCTTAGATGTTTGTTAGCTACAATGTTGTTACTTGTTTTAGCTGAGTGTATTTTCATGGGTGGCATATTACTGGTTTATGAATTAAATGTTTTTTATACTTTGGGGCAGCAGTAGTGGGGGTCCTATACTAGCTTTCTAGTTGGTTTTCTCATTCATGGTATGCTATTCCTTTTGCATGGGACTATTATAGTGGTTTGTTGGGCATCTCTGCTTTTAGAGTTGTACAATGGGTGATCCATGCTGTCAAGGGTCTCATTCCCCTTATTTTTTACATTTTTAGTATATTGGGCTGCATTAGTCATCTCACGTATCACACCTAATCCTTTTTTCAACATAATATTCGACACTCTGGGGGGCTTACAAGGCTGCTATTAAGGGGACTTATTAGACTAGCCACCATCCACAAGAAGATGAGGGAACAATGGAGCAGACACCTTTTGGCCAAAATTAAGCAGATGGAACATGACCTCTCTACCTCCTCTCTTAAGAAATATTGGCTTGAATTAATTTCTGTATGGGTGCAATATGCTGAACTTCTCAGAGAGGGCACAGAACATGCAATTTTCATGGCCAAATTTAGTTACCTGTATCAGGGTTAAAAGGCAGGGAAGCTTTTGGCCCTACGATTAAAACAGCAGGAAGCAGCACGTTATATTCCTGCAATTAGGAAGGCACCTACTACTCCCTTACTGAACCACCCTAGGGTTATTGCTACTTGTTTTGCTTCTTTTAATGCAAAGTTATATGCCAGTTGCCCCTCTGGATGAGATTTGGGCTTTTCTCCAATGTGCCCATCTGCCTCAACTTTCGGAGGAGCAGAACGAGTTGCTTAGAAAGCTTATTTCTACTCTGGAGGTGGCTCGAGCTGTAAGTTCTTTATCTAAAGATAAGGCCCCTGGCCCTCATGGCCTGTCTTCAAATTTTTATAAAACTTTTAAAGACTTGTTAGTCCCCCATCTTATTTCTTTTTTAATGATGTTTTCAATGTGGGCATTTTACCACCACCCTCTCAAGAAGCTTTTGTCTCCATTCTTTCTAAACCTGGAAAGGATAAAGAATTGGGAAGTAATTACATGCCTATTTTGTTGCTGAACACTGTCCTCAAACTTTTGGTTAAGGTCTTGGCATCAACACTGATGAGAGTATGGGGCCACTTGATTGGTCCCAAACAGATAGGCTTCATGTCTGGTAGGCATTCCATGGACCCTTTGCAGAAATTGGCTCATCTTATGTCTGTGTAGAGGGATTATTGGGTACCAGCAGTCCTGGTTCCCTTTGATGCAGAAATGGCTTTTTAAGAGTCTCCTGGATATTTTTGTTTGAGACCTTGGCCATGCTTGGGCTCCCCCTGAATTTATTAAGTGGATTGAATTACTTTACTCTCATCCTACAGCCCGTGTTCATTGTAATGTTTTTTTGTCATCCCCTTTTGTACTGCAGAAAGGTACCTGTCAGGGTTGTCCCATTTGCCCTTTTATTTTTAACGTATATCTTGAGCCCCTTACCAAGACTATTATTCAAGACCCACATGTCCACGGTATATTGGTTGCGGGCCAGGCGTACGCGATATCAACTTAAGTGGATGGCATTCTCCTCCACTTGCAACGCCCGACCATTTCACTTCTTGCAGTGTTTACTATACGTCACTGTTTTGGCTTTCTTTCTAGTTATAAGCTAAACTTGGATAAGATAGTGTTTATGCCACTTAATTTTTATACACATAAAGGGGTGGTTATGCGATGGGGGTGGGGTACTTGGATCCCTGATGGTCTTAGTTATTTAGATATTATGGTATGTAAAAGTTCCCAAGCTTTGGTTAAAAACAACTTGTCAAAATTGATAGCTGTCCTTAGACTGGACCTTGAGCATTGGTCAAAGCTTCCTTTAATGCTTTAGGCTCGTATAAATGTAATAAAAATGAATATCCTACCCCAACATTTGTACCCCCTCAATATGACTGAGGTTTTTCTTCCTAAACAATGGTTCCATTCAATCTGCTACATTTTTACACAATTTTTAGGGGGAGGGAAAATAATTTTTATGGGGAGGGAGACAGCCCAAGCTGGCATATGTGACATTGATGCCTTCTAAACTTGTTGGTGGGTTAAACCTTACTGACCTTTTTCTCTACTACTTGTCTGGTCATGCCACCCACTTTTTTATGTTATGGTGGGAACTGGAACCTCCACCTGAGGATCCTGATGGGATCTTACCAGCATATCAATCTATTTGGTTAGGTATTGGTAGATCTCAGCTAATTTACTTTGTTAGGTCTTAGCATAGTCACTGTTGCTGGCGCTTGAAAGTTAAACTGTTGAGTCTTAGTTGGTCCCAGGAAACTTAAACAGTTAGGTCTTGGAGAAATATAATAAAAAGGTCACTATTTATATTACCAATATACTAAGGCAGGGGAGTAATTAAGGCCTAGTTTTGCTTACAAAGGAGCAGTCAATGTAAGCAATAATACCTGACTGGGCTGTATTTTGCTATACCGGACCGCCTAGAGGTGTAATGCGGTCCGACACCACAGGTGGAGGGCCTTATAGCCCCTGGAAGGTCAGGTATAGCACAATACCTCCCACTCTGGAGGGTATTATTGCACTTGGAAAATGGGCACTGTAAAAGAAAATAAGTTTAATAAAAAATGTTAATAAAAAATTCATTTAAAATAAGATTTGTAATAAAATCGTTCCTCCGCCTACTTTACAATGTGGCCTTTAGTCCTAGTAGAGACTCTGCAGTTGCCACCTCCACAGTAGGCTGTTACTTCACTGTCCCCCCACACACACAAACCCCGTCTCCACTTTTCTTTTGTTTCATTATTGATGCTTTTTTGCTGTTTCTTTTAATACTGGGGCAGGAAATGTTGCAGTTGCTGTCAGGAGGAGAAAGCACGTCTATGTTTTTGTATGTGAGCCTGTGTTATTAGTTTTGAAGTTGGTTGTTTGCAGTAGTGCTCTCTGACAAAGAGAGAAACAAAGACTAAATAATTGTTTCTGTAGATCATTGAATCGTAATTCATGACAGTGTTTTGCTTGCTCATTGCTGAAAACTTTCAGTGCCATTTTGTAAGCCTTTTTTTCTAGGCTGCCCATAACCAACCTGCCTGCCTAAATGAAGCGATGCGTAGGTAACAGTGAACACACAGGGAAGCCAATGTGGTGACAGGGTGGCAACGGGCACAATTGCTGGGCTATGTATTGTGTTAGGAGCAGAATTTTTTTTTAAAAAGGCAGTTTGTTGTTTTTGACTCCCCCACCATTAGTAGCAAGGAGAGAGGTATATGAATGAGACTGCTCAAAAATGGAGCTGAGGAAAACCAGAGTTAGTGGCAGGGCAGGGGTCTGCTCACTTAGATAACAGCCTGGCATCTGCAGAAGCAGGCGCGAGATCATGATCAGGAGAGCGCTGTTGGAAGCAACGCGGCTAGGAGAAATTATGAAACGTGTGTCTCCCGACCGCAAAAATAAAAACTGCAGTACTTTATTAATTTTTTTTTCTTCATGTCACAGTATTACCTGAACTAAGACAGACAGATGGGGAGCGGAGGTTGGCCAGCTGCTAACTCACTCGCTAAGCGAGAAAGAAAAAATGGTGGTTATTCAGTTTTGAAATTCGGGGTGCCCAGTGACAATCTAAGTAATGGGGCACCCCGAATTTGGCCATTGTTTTTCACTGGGCTCTGTTGCCTGATAGACCATGGCTCTGGCTACGGCACGAGGCAATCAGAAGGGAGGATTTTAGAGGCCCATTTTCTAAGGAAGCTTAGTTAACCAGGCACTGGTCAAGGGGAAAAGAAACATTTTAGGAAATCTTTTGATTAAGAAAAGGGTGGCAATAGAAAAGGAACATTAGGAAAGGAAAATATGCTAGGAAACTTTTGCTAATAGCAAGTGATGTACAAGTAAATGGAGGCATAAACTAAGTAAAATCGGCTTAGAGCAATGTATCTCGGAATACAAGGAGGGATGGAGAAGTCGGAAAAATAGGAACCAGAGACTAAACAAAATGTGGCATACAATGGACAAAATAGAAATGATCAAAATGGAGTATCCTGGAAATGGGAGGTGGCAGAGGTGGGGGGGGGCATAGGGAACAGGAGGAGTATGGAGGACCATCAAGAAGGGGGAGAATAGTGTGTTGCAATGGATGTGGGGTGGTGGTTTAAATGGACACACTATGGAGAACTGGTGGGTGCCTAATATGTCAAAGAATGGGGCAGCTTGAGGCAATTGAATTGATTAAGAACGGAGGTGGAGTGGAGAGTAGGGAGATGGAGGGAGGAGGACGGAGGTAAAGGAAGCAATGGCACAGACAGTGCTAGGGGCTGGAAAAACGATAGCAGAACAGGGGAAAAAAGGGGACGTGTGGAGGGATGGGTGACAGAACAGGATGGAGGCAGGGGAAATAGCTCAAAGGAGGTGGGGAGAAAAGGGGAGGAAGTGACAGGGGAAGGGCAAGGACAAATGACAGAGACAAAACACCTGGGTGCAGACAAGCTTACACAGGAGACAGTGTATCGGTATCGAACAGGTTTTCACCATTGGCTAAGATGCAGTAAAGGGGGGGATCAAGAGGAGAGGGTAGAAAATGAGAGCTCTGCAATGGGACCCAGAAGAAACAATAAGAGGGAGGAGGAGAGAGGATCAAATGTAAGAGAGAAAGGGAGACTCCAAGGGATGGGGTTAGGAAAGGTGGGGGAGGAAGAGTCTTGCAGGAGAAGTAGGGGAGAGGGAAAGTAAGGTAGGCACCGAGAGGCAGAGAGAGAGAAAAATGGAGGAATGCAAGTCTATCAGGAAGGGAACGGGAAGGGGAAAGAAAACAGTGGGTGCAACTGGGGTGTGTTGGCAAAGAGGGGACGCAGGAGAAACAGGATGACAATATAGGTGAGCAAGTGTGCAGTACGAGATCGGGAGTCCAAGAAAAGAGAATAAGAAATACAAGGATGGGGGAACAAGACAGGTGCACTGTGGCACTCACAATGTTGGAGAGTACAGATCAGATCATGGTCTTTGGTGACTCCATCATAAAGGGAGTCCACTGGCTAAGAAAGGGGTGGCCTATAAACGGAGGTCTGTCTTCTGCGAGCCAGGGCTGGAGGCAGAAAGGTTGATGCCAAAAATAAGGGAGCATATTAGGTTACTGGGGGAAAAGCCACACCTAGTCCTGCTCCTAGGGAAAAATGACCTGGTGGGAAATGATATAGAGGAAGTTCAAAGCAGGTTCAGGGAGCTAGCCAGGGGATGCAGGGAGGAGGTTAGCTCTCTGGCTTTCTCAGAGGTCTTGCCTGTTCTGTGCACTAGCACCACTAGGCAGCTGAGAATAAAATACTTCAATCATTGTCTCAGGGATTGGTGCGAAGGGAAGGGATTCCCCTGCTTAGGGGAGTGGGGGACACTTGGGCATGGGAGAATCTATACACGATGGACAGACTACATGTAAATGCTCTTGGTTAAACAACTAAAAAAAAAATGAGGGGAGCTCTAGGGTGTTGAGGGGTAAGTTGCAAAGTTATATAGACGGGGTCCTGGGAAAGGATTTAAACTAGGATAGGAGGAGTATGAGACTAGGGAAGGGACGAGGATGAATCTGGAGGATCTTGCCTAGTGAGCACTCCCTGGCAGGAGGGGGCAGGAGATATAGGGAGAAGAAAGATAGAGTGTGGGGGGAATTGGTGTAGGGGTATGCTAGCAAATGCCAAGAGTGTGGGAAATAAAATGGGTGACTTAGAAGCCACAATTGTGGATGAGGGACTGGACCTGGTTGCCATAATTGAGACTTGGTGGAACATCATGACTGAGAAGTGGTTATCCCAGGGTATAGCCTTTTTAGAAAGGACAGGACAGGGAAAGAGGGGGGTGGCACTTTACATTAAGGATGGGATAAAGGCGAAAGCAGGGCAGGTAAGACTGGGATTGGTGGAGGTCCTCCTGGTCATGCTGGTCAAGCAGACTGGAGAGGCAATATGTTTGGGAGTGGTATACAGGCCACCAAATCAAGGGAAGAAAGTGGACAAGGAGTTAATGCAGGAGGTACAAAGGATGGCGAGCAAGGTGGAAATTCTGCTGGTAGGGGATTCTAATCTCCCTGATGTGGACTGGGACATCCCAACAGCAACATCAGCAAAGAGCAGAGAGTTACTGGAATCCCTGCAAGAAGCACTCCTACAACAACTGGTCAGGGAACCTACTAGAGGTGGGGCAACACTGGACCTAATATTGACAAATGGGAACAGTGTAGCTGAGGTCTCATTGGGGGATAATCTAGAGGTAAGTGACCACAGAGAAGTTAGGTTCAGGCTTAGGACAGTGATGGAAGTGAGCCAAACGGATCCACGACAGGTGTCCGACAGAAATTCTGTCGAACTCCCCGTCAGCGACACCAGCAGGTCAACCACATTCTGTGGTTGGCTGCCGGTTCGTTATTGCTGTCTTTGTTTTCTTCGGGGGGCTTCGTCCCCAAAACACCCCCTGCACCCCCCACTTAAGGATTCTCAACCCAAGTCAGAGCAGATTGGGAGGGGTGCAGGACCCCTGACAGACAGCGCCAGGTTCCAGCAGGTCTCCCACCGCGGCTAGGCGCTGTAGTCACTGTGGGGGACCTCGCTGGTGTAATGTTGCTGCGAGGGGAGTAAATGAGCAAAACCACCACCAGAGTACTAGACTTCTGAAGGGTGGATTTCAGTAGAATGAGGGAGGTTTTCAGGGGCGACATGAAAGGCAAGGAAAAGCTGGGTGCCTTGGAAGAACTGTGGGGGGCAATAAAGGGAGGCATTTTGACTGCTGCTGATTAGTGCATTTGGAAGGTCGGCAAGAGCAAATGAGGAAGGAGGCCACTTTGATTCTTAAGAGAGGTGGCAAGGGCAATAGGGGGAAAAAAGAGGGCTTTCAGGACATATACAAGGACACAAGGAAAGGAGGACAGGGAGGTATACAGGCAAAAGCTATAGGTGACAGGGCTGATAGTCAGAAAGGGGAAAGCAGATACAAAAGAGAGGATAGCAAGTGTGGCCAGCAGTGGCAACAAAAAGTTCTTCAGATTCATCAGTGAGAGAAGAAAGAACAAGCAGGGTATAATGAGACTAAAAGGGGAGGGGGGAGCTTTGATAGAGATGGACTTGGACAAAGCAGGCTTGTTAAACAGGTACTTCTGCTCAGTTTTCACGGTTGAATGGGAAGGAAAGGGACTAGAGTTGCAGGGAAATGGACGCTAGCCCATTCAAGGAGAGCAGGTTATGGGAGGAAACTGGGTAAGTTAAGGGTGGACAAGGCAATGGTTCTAGATGCCCTATACCCCAGGGTGCTCTGGGAGCTTAGAGAGGAACTGGAAACACCACTAACGAGGCTATTAAATCTATCATTGGGCACAGGGAAGGTGCCAGGGACAGTAAAAAGGCAGACGTGGTGCCATTGCATAGGAGCAGAGGCAAAGAGGAGTCAAGCACTTATTGTCCAGTCAGTGGTAGGTAAGATTTTGGAGGCACTCCTAAATGAAAGGATAGAAAAATACTTTGCAGATAGTGTTCTACAGGATGACAGACAACATGGGTTCACGGAGGGAAGATCATGCCAGACGAACCTGATCTAATTTTTTGACTGGGTGATGAGGGTGAGTGATCAGGGAAGGGCAGTGGATGTGGCCTATCTGGACATCAGCATGGCCTTTGACACTGTCCCTCACAGGAGACTGGTGAGCAAGATGGGAAGCTTAGGGGTGGGGAAGAAAATAACAAATTGGGTGGAAAACTGGTTTGGTGACAGAGGTCAAAGGGTGGTTGTAAATAGGGCTCACTTCAAGGAGGAAAGGGTGACAAGTAGGGTACCCCAGGGGTCAGTATTGGGGCTGATACTCTTTAACATTTACATTGGGGATATTGCAGAGGGAATAAATGAGAAGGAGTGCCTATTTGTGGACGATACAAAGATCTGCAATAGAGTGGACACACCCGGGAGGGGGAGCAAATAAGAAAAGGCCTGATCATGCTGGAGGAGTGGTCAGAGAGTTGGCAATTGAGGTTTAATGCAAAGAAGTGCAGAATAATGCACATAGGGCACAAGAACCCAAAGGTCATATACACACTGGGAGGAGAGGATGTTTTGGTAATGGCACAGGAGAGTGATCTGGGGATTATCATTTTGTACAACATAAAGGAGGCTAACCAGTGCAACAAAGCAGTTGAAAAGGCAAATTAAATGCTGGCATGCATAGGGAGGAGAAACAATAAGAGGGAGGATGAAGGTGATAATACCCTTTTACAGGTCCATGGTTTGCCCTCACCTGGAGTATGGGGTACAGTTCTGGAGACCTAACCTACAAAAGGGATCTAGACAGAGCGGAGAGAGTCCAGAGGAGGGTCACCAAAATGGTGCATGCCATGCATCAGAGGACCTATGAAGACAGGATGGAAGAGCTAGACCTGTATCCCCTGGAAACAAGGGGGGGGGGTATGATTGAAACTTTTAAATACATGAAGGCAACAAACAAGGTGAGGGAAGGAACATCTTCAAGATGAAAGAAAATCCAAAAACTGTGGGGGGGGGGTACAGCTTAAAGCTGCAGGGTAGAAAATTCAGAGGTAATGGGAGAGGTCACTACTTTACAGAGAGACTGGTGGGACCCTGGAATAGGCTACCAGAGGGGGTGGTGGAGGCAAAAACAGTGGGGGAGTTCAATAGGGCATGGGATGACTACATGGGTTTAAACAAGAAAGGGATGGATAAGTGCCCTGAGGGGAAAAGGGGGCTGGAATCTACATTGGGGGGGGCAGGGCTACAGTGCTTATGGGAAGGGGATAGGGGGCAGACTGGATGGGCCAATGGGACCCTTTTCTGCCTACAGATTTCTATGTTTCAATTGAATTTGCCTTGCTAAACAGTATAACTTAGCTCTTAGTGCATTACCTAGTTGTTAATTTAGCCAGCTTCCAGACCCCTTGCAGGATTCTCCCATAGGTACCTCAGTGTGGGTTTGCAGACAATTACATCTTTTTTGGGGCACCTCACCACTTCATGATTGGTCCCAACCCTTGTGGCTGAAGCTTAATTTTCATATAGGGCATAAAGTAGTCAGCAACTCCTTTCTCCCAGCTGTGACTTTGGATACTCTTTCTTCCCTTATTCAGGGGAGTACTTTTATCTCCTTTCATAGGTTCTGGACTCAACATGCTGTTGGCCCCGGGGTTGTTTTTGAGTTCCTGCAACTGCAACATGCAATTTGTACTGCCTTGGGTCCTCATTTATGGCCTCAGTCATCCTTGGATACATGGGATTTGCTGAGCCAGGATGTACATAAATACCATGTGACTTCTCCGTTATATAAGAGATAACGGATTTTGCTGCTAGCAAATTTAAATTACCGCTGGGATATTGGAGTGCCAAATTTCCAGAACTTAAAGATTCAGCAAATGAGGCTTTGGTTTGACACAATTTACATGAATATCTGAAGTCTGATTATTTGAAATTGACTCAATGTAAAATATTATTGAATTTGTACTGTACGCCAGTTAAATTAGTTTTATCACATCAACTGGAGACAGCTATTTGTACGAAAGATAAAGCCATGAGGAGAACCTTATGCCACATCTTCTGGGACTGTGACAAAGATCAACTCTAAGGCCTTGAGGATGCTTTTGATCCTCTTTTATGCCTTACTGGTTTAGGCCTTGAGAAATTAATTGGTCAACAGAGGTACCACATGGCCCTTATTACTGCAGTGGCAAAACAAATTATAGCGAGGCACTGACTGGATGATCAGACTCCCTCTTATAGGGAGTAGTTATCAGCCATCCTTGAGGGTTTACATGTGGAAAGGATTCTCGCTAGTATCAGGCGTCTGTATCAGCTGTACCGTTTTCAGTGGGAAACACTTCAAAATTTACTGCAGTTGTCCCAGCCTGGCTAGATGGTGGTTTTCTCTTTTCCTCCCCTCTCAGTTCTAATTAGTTTTTATTGTTATTGGAGACCCACAGTTGCTGTTCCTTTTTTAAAAAATGTAGGGGATGGGATACTAGCATTACTGCATATACTGTGGACTCTTATTGCAGCCCATTATGTTATTATGTTCATGTGTTCCATTTTTGCTATTGTTTAAGTTTTTATGCAAGTTGGTCCATATTATCATTTTCCCTTTTAGATAGTTTTTCTGAATGGGGTTGTTGGATTGTTTGGACTGTTAGTGTTCTGATATTGTTGCCTAGTTCTTATTTTATGGGCCGGATCTTTTGTTATACCATTTTTCTAAATATTTCTAATAAGATTTACTTAGTTTCAGAAAAGAAGGCTAAGAGGGGACATGATCTCCATTTTCCACATACTCAAGGGTACCAGCAAGATCAAACAGAGATGTTTGACAGGTGGCCTCCAACAGGTTTGGAGGCATGCCCTAGATCTCAATGCTGGTAAATCAGTAGTAACATTAAAAAGTACTTCTTCTTCCAGAAGCAGGTGAACATATGGACCATTTCCAAGCAGGTGGTGTGAATGAAGATGCTGGATGGTGGTGCTAACAATGCAGCTAGCCCAAATCTTCAACATAGGTCCAAAATGTAGCACTACATTGTGGACCTGAACTTATGGACCAGCCTACCAGTAGAGGCAGTAGGCATGAAGTCAGTACAGGCCTTCATGGTAAGCCTGGACACATTTCTGTTTACCAAGGGACTCTCTGGATTTCACAGGTAACAGAGTGGGCAGAGACCCCCTTTAAGTCAGTACATGTTTACTCTGCATACTTATTCACATGCTTATGAAGCAGGTGCAGATATGATAGACCCAGAGTTCCGTCCAACCTTAAATTACTGTGTTACCCCATCTCTTGTGGTTACTACCATCCTGCTGTATCTCCATTACCTATGCACTAGGTATGGTTTAAGAACAACATATGATCCTCCAACTCCCTTCCTTGACCCCTCTTCCTTTCTTAGCCCTTTCTAGCCAGGACCCAGGAAAGCACAATCCACAATCTCTTCCCTTATACGGCTGTCTGAGTCCATTCAGAAAGAGAAAGACCAAAACTAGCTAACCTCTTCAATGTTTATGAACACTGTAAAAGCTTTTTATGTTGTTACATATCAAAATCCCTCTTGACATGCCAGCTAGGGCATGTTTGTCTGATCTTTGGCCAAGTAGTATACCCAGACCCTATTGGTGGAGGGAATTCTGATTCTGAGTTAATCTGCAGGCAGCTGCAGCTGGTAAGATAAGTTAGATCTGCAAGTGGGGCAATGGGATTGGAGGCACTGTGAGACTCTGGTTCTGTGAGTCAAGACTTAGAGATTATGCAGGACTAAGAGGACTCAAATAGAGATTTTTTTTCAGTTCTATTAGTGCACTCTGGCACTGGGGGAGATGTGCCCTTGTTACCAGCCCACAGCCTCCATGAATGCAACTGGCATCCCCCTGCAGCCTAGACATGGAGGCCCATAACACCCCTCATGGCGGGGCTTCCCCGTGGGGACTAGGAGAGAGACTATGATCAACCTTATTTCCCTATCAAGACTTATACCAGGCATCATTCATGTGTGTGAAGGCCATGGGACCCTGGTGTCATACTGTGCAGTCTCCAGAAGGTGTTTTGCTGTTTTCCCCATGGAGATACAGAAGTGCAGTGACATCCAGGAATGGTTGTGTGAGTTCCCATGCATGGCACACTGATATCCATTGTCCCTCCTCCTGAATCTCATCTGTCCTGGCTGCTATAATCTTAGCCTTTTCTAGGAGTCAGCATGATGCCGGACACTGCGCCCCCCCCCAAAGGAGGTAGTCCTATGGACACTTATACTACCTCCGCCTGGCCAGCCCCCTGATGCTCTGGGCTCATGTCACAAGTGGTAGTGCTACCAGTGTGCCAGTGGGTCAGCTCAGATTCAAGCAGAGTGGAGCCCATGACTGCAGTTGGATCACTGACCACAGCACCACTGGAGAAGCAGGCAGACCAGCACCAGACCACTTTACCACAATACTATAACTGACCATCCAACACTGACTCATTTAGGTAGGTAATCATCATGGCAGCCAATGAATAGGAATGAACATATAATTGTAATTTTAGTTTTACATACCACTCTTGCCATGAAGCTGGGTGGGGGGACTCCAAAAGATACAGTCATAACTGATTCTACAAAACAACATACAGAAAACAAAATAGAGGCAGTTTATCAATAAAACACCAGCAAATCATTCATTAAAAGCCAAGGCAAATATATATGTCTTTAAGGCCATTTTAAAAACCTCCACCAAGTGACTACTGTAGATATATGAAGGTAGGAAGTTCCACAGTTGAGGTGCCATTACAACAATAGCCCAGTTGCCAGATGATTTCAGGTGGGCCTGTGGAACCTTAAGCGAGTTATTCCCCATGGAGCATTGTAGGAGGTGTGGAGTATATAGGCAGAGGAGACCGTTAATTTAGCCAGGGCCAAGATACTGCAAGTCCTTGGAGACCATCAAGCAAATCTTGAAGGTGATATGCCATTTTACCAGAAGCCCGGGCATATCCAACAACACAGGCATCATATTACAGGAAGTGCTTGTGCCTGATATCAGCCGGGACACAGCATTCAGCACTAGCTGGGAACGATGCATCTGACTTTCAGAAAGTCCTAGATACAGAGCAAAATGATAATATTATATGCACCCAGAAAACAGAGCTAGAATTGACATTTCAACCTTAGGTCTTCTCAAGAATTATCTATAATGAGAAAAATGCAAAATTAGCTAGATGTATAGCATTACAGTAGTTGAGTTGGAAAGACACAAAAGCATGAGCCACAGTCACCAGGTCCTCACATTACAGATACTATAGGACTTCGGCCAAGCAATCTTTCCGAAATGGAAAAATTCACAGTAGACAACAGCTGCCATCTGTGATTCTAATTACAGTCTGTTTTCCACTATGACCCCCCCCCCGCACACACACACACAGGTTTTTAGCCCTATCAACAGCTCTGAGGACATTACCTCTCAAAGAGGAAAAAATAATAGTGTTCCTCTTCATTGCCAACTCCTGGTATCTTTGTTCCGTGAGTAGCAGCTCAGGGGTTAGAGTAGAAGCATTTGGCTTCTTAAACATTCGATCAATCATTTTAATTAATAACCCTTGCACTAATTGTTGTTGTTTCTATTATACTATTTTGAATATACTGTAGCTATTTTGTTTGAATGGGGCACACCATTAGTTTGTTTACTATTTTCACAGGCAACAAATGGAATGTGCACAGCATGTTGGCTTTGCATGCAATATTCAGACGACTTCTTTTAGATAGCAGTAGTGATTGATGAATTCCCAGCAGTCGCAGCTCAGACTCAAAATGGGGCAGAAGAAACATCAATCCCCCCACCCCTCTACTTTTATTACATTTTAACTGGCATTATGAATAGTAGCTGGGAGTGACACAGTGATCAAGGGGACACTCCCCACTTTTGTAGCATACATAAGGCAGCATGTTGTTGCTCACCCCACCCCAAAATGAAGCCTAATTTTTAAGGGTGCTAGGTCACAATTGCAAATGTCAGGACAGCACCTTCAAGAACAGCACAGTACAAGCAGCACTGTCAACAACAGCATCAGGTAAAAATACCCTGAATCAAAACTGCGCCAATGTTAGTGTACGTAAACCACACCGATGACTGCTACCATTGCTAAACACAGATTGCACACTCCCACACCCCCCAACACAGGGGGATCTTCCCGACGCACCCCACATAATTTAAATAACAGATTCCAAGGGGGGATGCGGATCGCGGGGGAAAAGGAGAAACTTGGAGGGTGGAATTTTTTTGTCTCGGGTGTTAGACAAAAATGTTACACTTCGAGTGGGGGAAAGTTAAACTACATGTGTCAGGAGACTAGGAACAGAACCCTGGTTTCCCACTGCTGCCCTAGCTGCTGCTGTCTTAATCCTCTCCACCAAGGGAGCAGCTCAGAAAGCTACCACACTTTTCTTTTACTTATACACCCTCACCATTGCATGAATAACTGCAAGAGTAGTGGTACTTGACATACACTATTCTACCCCTGTTGCTATTCATGCATTATGTGATCCTGACACCATGGTTTAGACGGTGCTCTTCAGGCGATGCTATTCTAACTGGGTAGGTTTTTAAGAGGCAGAGTGCTGGGGTAGTTTTTGGGGTTTCAGCATTTCTATTTATGTTGGCACAATAAATCAGTTTACTTGCAGTATCTACTGTGCAGTTCCTGTGTCTTGCTTTTCTGGCGTACTAAGCCTGTGCCTTAGCTTTTTTTTCTTCATTGAAGTTTTTCTGCCTTTGGAGTGCAAGCATGGCTCTTCAGTCCTTGTCAGGCCCCATGACTGGCCACTATCTCCCCACAGGACTCACCTGCCATGTTCCCCATGGCTTTTACCTCCCCATGGTGGGGCGAGGAGAAAGGAGGGTCATCCACCCCGGAGACTGGATCCTGTTCATTAGGTCCCAGGGTGATGGCAGGGGTCAGGGCAGGTGGGACTTCCTGTGTGCACAGCCCCATCCTTTCTCTTGTTTGGATTCACTGCCCTATGGTCAGAGCATGTGCAATGGCATGGGTGTTCAACGTGAAGATGCTACATACACTTGAATGCCCACCTCTGACCTACAGTGATGCAGCCTGCATGCTGTGCCACAGCCTCTGCTGGGTGGCAGTCAAGCAATGATACTCACTACTCCCCCCTTCCCGAAGGAGAAGAGCTGTCAAAGGATACTCTAGCCTCCCTTCCCCAGCCAGCCCCGAGTGACCCTGGTCCATTCCTGAGCCCAGGTCACTGGCATGGCAGAATGTAAGGTGCCCAGCACCTCAGCCCTCCATGCCACTGGGCTGGTATGCCTTTTCTTTTTAAGAAGCTGGCAGCCTTAGTCTCTTAAAGAAGCAGTGCAATGAAAAAGGTTATTCCAAAAAGCTAATTTTCTACTATGGTTGTAAAAAATATTGGCAGAACTGTTGAATTGGGTTTCCTGGATGCCTCTTATGCTTTGTACTGTACATTTGCAGTTTTGTCTGGACAACTATCCTCCTCGGGTCCTGAGTATTATTTCTATGCAAAAATTAGGTGGCCATCTTTTTTTCTTGAGAAATAATTACTTTAAAATGTTCATAAAATTCTTAAATAATAATGAAAACTGAAAATGTTACCACCAAAATAAACTGGAAGACATCTGGTATCAATTAGGAAGAAAAAAAGGCTGGGTCAAATTGTAACCCATTTTTGTTGCACTGCTGCTTTAATTCAGATAGACATTAATTGCTTACAGCTACTGTGTGGATGCTGTTTGCTGAGGAGAGGTACAACTGAGAGTCATCTGCAAAGCAGTGGAAACAGATTATACTGTATCACAATCTCTCCCAAAGGTAACATGTACACTGAGAAAAGCATATCAGACAAAGTCAAGCTTTGTGGAATAGCAGAGAGAGCAGCAGTCCTCAATGAGAAAACTTTCCCAAATGCTGCACAATAATCCCTACAAACCAGGAGGAACTCAAACCATAACAACACTGTACCAGCGAGTCCCCCATAAATCTTCTCCCCAATCTCTTGCCAGGAAGAGATCATTCATCACCATTGTGAAGGCCATATCAGTGCTGCAACGAGATCTGAACTTGACTGGAATGGCTAGTAGATTTCATGATGCACTAGATGTGCCTCCAACTATGACGCAACCACCTTCTCAAGTTACCCCCTAAGAATGGAAGGTTTGGGACAAGTCTGTAATTGAACAGAATTTCCAGGACCCAAGATGGCTTCATCATGAGAGGAATTACATTACCACTGACTTTTATTTATTTATTGGAATTTTAGATAACACCTTTGAGCTAAAAGCTCATTTACAAAGGTTCCACATTGTAAGGCAATAGACAAGGTACATAGACATAAATAAATCAGATAGGGGTATATACAGTAGGCAAGTACATTATGGTACATACAGATACAGATTCAAGCAAGTGCAGTTAAAATACATCAAGTAGGAGAGGTCAACTTTATTGCAACAGTACTAGGAGCATACTTATGGTGGACAAGCAATTTATAGTGGTAGCTGAGCTTTAGAGCATGCAGGTAAAGTTATGGAGGGTCAGAAGTGGTGGTGACCAAAGGAGGGGGAGGACAGAATAGATGAGAGCAGGGTGAGGGGGAAGGCAGAGACAAGGGGGGTGACTATTTCAATGCAGTTGGAAACAAGCCCTCTCCTAAGGAATCATGGACAATTCTGGCCACTACTGGAAGTAAGGACCCAGCAGTCCACCAACAGCTGGGTTGGTCCTGGATAGGAGCTACAGTAGGTAGGTCACTATGTAAGCAACACTCGAGAAATCTCCTGATGCAAGACTGGCTGAAACTTTGTCTATAGCACTGGAGTCCCTCAGTGCATTGTGACTCTCCCACCGTAGGAAGTCAATCCTCCTGGAAGATCATGGTTCTAACTGATGAGAGGTTGCTGATGAAGAAAGTACCAAATTCCTAGCACCTTGTTGCAGAAATGACTTCTCCAGATTGCAGGCAGGCAGGATAAAACAATCTGTCTACAGTGCAGAAGAGCTGGAGTGGTTCTTTTCTCCCTGACACAATCAACCCAGACATAAATTCATTCTTCTTGTGTGTAATTTCCATCTGATGCATACCATAATTTGCCTTCAAAGTCATTCTTTCCTCTATTGAGCATGATCTCAACCAGGTATACTACAATCTCCATCACTGTGCCTTCAACCACTGCAGCTCATCATTGTACTATGGTGAGCTACAATGGGGGACAAGTGGTAGGGCATAAACAGGTGCAATGGAGTCAACAGCAGCTAAAAGGGCCATATTATTATTTTTTTTAATTCAAAGTTTATTAATTTTACCAAAAAGGCAGTTACACATAAGCCAGGTAGGTTGCATATGTCAAGTACAGCGGTAATCCAAACCTCCTAAGCTATACATAAAACAGTTAACTAAGTCCCCCAAAACTGCCCCTCCTCCCTAGCCCCCTCACCCTCCTTCCCCTCCCATCTTCCCACCCCTGGAGTGTGCCTGTCTTTATCACTTGAAAGAGGAGAAGTGACATCACTTATATTAAAGCAAGTATTCACACAGTTGAGTTGTCATACATCTATTGCAAGTATAATGCATATAGCTTCCCCCATTTCTTATCGAAACTTGCCATGTTGTTCCTAAAACCTGCTATCAGTCGTTCAGATCTGAAAAAGTTAGATATGTCCTTTAACCATTCACTATAGGATATTGTTAGCTGGTCCATCCAGTGCTTCAGAACCAATTGTTTAACAATGATGGCAATTAGGGCCATATGATATCTACGTTCCTTAACAGTAATTACTATGGGCTACCTCCACGAAAATAACAGATCATAATATGGGCTGTTACTGGCTTCAAAACCCTTCTCCATAACCTAATTAAATTAAAGAATCCAATCCCAGACCAGCAAAATAAAATAGAAAACTGACCTGAATCTGCGAATATCGTGCCTGTTTGGTGGATGGGGGAAAGATAAGGAGGGTGCTCACACTAGTCCCCTAGATGTTGTCCCACTGGGAAACTACCCCCTTCTAAAAAGGTTCCTGTATGAACCCGAGTGTTACCAGGGTCCCCCCCAAGAGTGACCCTAGTCTGACCCCACCCACCAGCACAGAAACCGGCAGAATACCCCCGGACAGACTCAGCACATCCCAGAACCAACCAGCCCAACAGGTAAACAAATTAAGTAAGTCCCCTGTCTATGATTATAGAAGCACTACAGTCCGTTAGGAGAAAGTTCAACCTTCTTTAAACAAACTAGGTAGCTTCAAGGAAAGGTCCACGGCGGCCTGTTCAGGCGTATCATATGTGAGCCAGGAGCCCTGAACTGAACCGCGGAGCTTGGCTGGGTACAGCATTCGAAATGGAATACCAGCAGCTATTAATTTCTTGACGGTAGCATGAAAAGCGGCCCGCTTCTGTCAGGTCTCCAAGGGCAAATCTTGTATTATTCTGAGGGTGGCATTTTCCCCACATTATTTTCTGGAGCTCTTTTGCTTTGTTAATAACTTGTTGCTTCTCCACGAAGCTCAGGAACCTGACGATGACTGGTCTTGGGGAGCTCCTGAAGGGGGTCGTGGTCTAAGGGAGCGGTGCACCCACTCGATTTGATAGCTGGCACTTAGTGGGGAAGGCCCCACTACTTTCTTTAGAAATTTCTGCATGAAGGCCACAGTATTAGCACCTTCCTCTGCTTCTGGTAGCCCCAGGATCAATACATTCTTCCGTCTGCTCCTGCCTTCCAAGTCTTCAGTTTTAAGCTACAGCTTTTGTATCTGTTGGCATAGCTGCACTATCTCAGATTCTGCCTTCTCCCTCCACTTCTCTGTCAAAACCATATGGGGCTCTGCATCTCCCACCCTCCTTGTAAGGCCGTTAAGATCACTGCAGAGGGACTTCAACTCCGATGCAATATCGGCAAGGGTTTCTTTAAAAGGCAAGATTTCTTGCAAAAAGCAGTCCTCCATTAGCGGAATTGCAGCTGGAGTTGGGGATGTCACTTTACCAGCAGCAGCTCCTTGAGCCCTCTGTTTTTTAGGCATTTTCTCCGGGGAGGCTGGCGGAGTATGCTTGGGCAGGGCCTGCTTCATTTCGGCCTCCATCGCGGTAAATAAGCCGACCCTGAAATTAGTTTCAGCACTAGCCTGGGGCTGTATCCTCAGGGTTGACCTGTGGTGGGTTTGGTCAAGAACTCTTTAGGCTATTAGCTTAAAATATTAAGCAGAAGAGAGGCGAGGTGACGGAGCTCCGCTTCAGTGCTGCTATCGGGAACCCTGCATCACGTGATCTCCGAAAGGGCCATATTATAATTCTGAGTAGCTTTCACTACACCATCCTTGCAGGCAGTCAACATATCTGAGAAGTTCAGTACTTCAAGGAGCCTATCAAAATGTAGGCCCCTTTGAGGGTGGAATTGGACAATCTCCACTGGAGGAGCAAATTTGAAGGGGGCCCAAAAATAGAATTTGATGGCAAAATTATGTGACAAAGATATTGGATCAGTCTCAAAATTTGTACTATTGAGTACCAGAGTGAAGACCAGGTCCAAGGTATGGCCCAGTTTGGGAGTGGCATAGGTAATTACCTGCACATTGTCCTGTGCTGACATAAGCTGTAAGAACTTGCTTACCAACTGCAAACCTTCATCATCAGTCCAGGCATGGAAATCTCCCAGCACCAATAAACTGGAGAGCACCACTGCCATGCCAGTGACAAAGTGTGAAAATCCCTGCAAGAATGTCCCCTCATCTCTTGGAGGCTGACAGATGAGAAGAATATTGTACCCCATTCTTGTCTTGGTCCACTTTGCAACACATTAAGAAAACCTGGTCTCCACCAACAGGAATACACTGAACTCCAATTCAGATCTAAAGCAGATAGCCTCCCTGCCCCCCCCATGCTTGCACCTCAGATGGTGCACCACAGTGTAACAGTCCAGAACAGAAGCCTCCAGCAAAAGCCAGAGTCCATCCTGCGCTATGGCTCTATAATGCACACCAGGTCAGCTGAGGAATCGGTGATAAAATCCCTCACTACTGCCGTCTTGTTCCTCAGTGACCTGGTATTGCACAGAATCACCCCAAGGGGAGAGGTAGGACCACCTGACCTGGTTACAACCTCCCTCTTCAGGGTGACATCCCTGTTACTGGAGTGAGAAAGGTGAAATCCCTTTCAGACACTATTCTTCAGCCAGGACATTTCCTGCTTTTACTACCACAATCTGCCTTACCTCCTTTCCCACTCCCTCATTGTAACCCCTAGCCATGCCTAAGAAGCCTCCTGAGGATGCCAAGGTGACTGTAGCATTTATATGTTGCATTTGGAAGCCATGGCCTCCCTAGGGAGTGCAGCCATAGTACTGGCATTCCCACAGGGACCCACTGAGTCAACAAAACCCTGCAAGGTGGATTTAATCCAAGGTAGGGAAAAAAGAGGACACTCTTACCACCTCAATCAGTAGCCAGGGCCTAATCACAAGGGTGTAGCTACCGATATGCCTGACACGCCAGGGCGTGCTGCAGCAGATCAGCTGGGTAGCAGAAGCCAGCTGGCCTGTTGCATTCCTTTGTTTGTGTGTTTTTTTTTTGTTGTTTTTTTCATGGGCTTTCCTGGCTGCTTTTAGAGGCCTTTCCAAGGTTTTAATGGAGATGGGGTGGGGGTGGGGTCTAAATTTGTGGCGTGGCCCTTGGACCTGATTGAGAAATATGTTGCTATCTCAATCAGGTCCATTTAGAAAAAGTAGGCGTGGTGGTGACTAGTAGGCGGGTCAAGCGGGCTCTTTAAATACGTTAAATGCCATGGAAAAAGTAGCGTGGAGTCTAGTGTTGCTGTTCAAGTCAGGACTCTTGGAGCGGAGGATTATGCCAGAATTATGAGGAGATGCCTCTGGCTGAGGTCGAGTCACGAAGAGCCTGCTTCCATATTATACTGCTCGTTAGACTAGCACCATCCATGACCGTTGGCATCCCTGGGCTGGCCGTAATGACTGGTGAAAAGTCAAAGTGGTCTGGAGTGAGCTGTGAGAGACGCGAGGGCCCAGCCGCCACCCACGTTCCCGATTCGGAGGAGAGAGAGGAGAGAGACAGAGTTAGACTGCTACAGTGCTGCCTGTGAGAGAGTCGGGTAAGTGACTGCTGTCTGCATCTGCCGTCCAAAAGAGCTGATCTTCTAACTGGTGTTTTGGTGTGGTGTGGTGTGGTGGACTAGGTAGGATTCTCCCAACCGGTGCTCTGATGTAGTATTCACATTATGTGCCAGCAGCATGGCGGCTGATGCGATTTCCCCATTAGATTAAGATTAAAAGTGCAGGTTGTATTGTACCTTGTTCTAAATGACTTCAGTTGTACACCCCAGTGTAATTACATGATTTTAGAATTTCTTGGTAAAGATGCTGAACATGGGTGGGTGTGCCAATGTAACGCATCCAGCTGGATGGGGATGGGGGGGGAAGTACTGTAAAACGCCTAAGGGAAGTATATTACATGGCCCCAATCATAACTATTCGTCCCAGGGGTAAGGCTCTGTATGTGGACATAAAGTAGTTGTGTCTGGAACCACTGTGTTAAGAATTGTGTTTTTGTGTTTTTTGTGGTGTGTGTGTGTTTTTTTTTTTTCCTTTTTTTTTGTGTTTGTGCAAGCTACGATGACTGATAGTTTGAGTATTGTCTGCCGAAAACCTTGGCACTCAAAGGTGCCGAATGGGACCCAGTATATTCAAATTAGTCATTAGGTTTGAAGTTGGGATTGTTAGTGCAGCTTTCAGTTCTTGGTGGCACTTGTCTGTGCACTGCCTTGCTGAGGAAAGGCTTTACTGATGGCTTCCTGCAATCTGACCTGAAATGACTTGTAGGAATCAGGTGGTACATCTGGATCAGTTGAAGTGCATGCCATATGTGAAGTGCAACACATCACATGTGGCAGTTAAAGTAGTTGTGAAAAGTCTGGAAGCACAGAATGCTCTCAGTCAAGCCCTACTGGAAGAATTAGTAAAAGGATTTGCTTAGAAATGTGTGTTTGTGCTGACTCTGTCTGTGTGGTTTCTGTGGCACCCATTTACACCCCTGTAATCTTTGTAGGAGTACTTGGTGTAGGCCCAGTCACAAATTAAGCTGGCATTGTAATGTATAAAACTATTCATATTAAAGAAGTAATAACCTTACAGTGGCACAAGCAAGTCTTTAATTTCTCTAAAAAAAAATTCCTGTGGGTGGACTGGAAGACGTCAGTGCTGTCCCAGAGGAGTGTTACTCATTGGCCCTCTAGTAGTAGGGAAGATCCTTAGTAAAAGAGGTTGTCAAGGAAGTGGGCACATTATTGCTTGGCATCAGTGGACCTGCTATTCATGGGTCTAAACCTGAGGAAACTTTAAGGAATTTTTTCCAGCAGGCACGAGAACTCAGTTGAAGGACCATGTATTCTGTTTATTAATGAGATTGAATTCATTGAGTCCTAAAAAAGGGAACTCTCTCCCTCTGGTAATTTATCCCAAACCTTGCACCAGACTGTTTCTCAGCCCCAGCCTTTCCGACCTCATCTTCTGTTGCACAGAACACGAAAGCCAGTCTGTTGGTCTGAAACCTGTCTGGTGTGGTGGCATGTCTGGTATGGTGGGAATGGACCTTTGGGACTGCCTACCTTGATGAGGTACATAGGCTGATGTCAAGTGCAATATTGTAACCAAAAGCCAGTCTGTTAGTCTACACCTGTTGGTGGTGTGCTGGAATATAATAGAAAAAATTACGCTTGCGTCGGGTGAGAGGGCATGGGTGGGGGAGGGGTAGCTCACCCTAACGGGGGGGGGGGTTAGTAGTGACTCCACTTGGTGTGCAGATCTGAAATTCCTGGCTACACCCCTGCCTAATCAGACATTCTCTCACAAAGTCAGAGTGCCCCAAGGCACACGTTAATAATGGGTGGGAGCAGCCATTAGCTCAGCTAAACTGCATTTTGTCAGGAGTGGCATTACTGCTTGGAGCCACACTAGCATAAGTAAATTAATCATGTACCGGCCTGCTGCTATATAGGTGCAAGGGAGGCCCAGACACAGGCAATATGATCTAGTGGCTGCCTTTCAGCACCAGCTTGGGAACCAGGAGATTGCGGGTTCAAACCACACATTCTTACTCTGTGACAGTGGACAAGTAATTTAACTTCCCAGGAGATGTTGCGTCTCAGAATTCTCAGCTGAGTTATCTTGGATAAATAAATAGTGAAATTGTGTAAATCACTATGGAGGGGACTGAGTCAAACAGCTGCTGGCTTGGCTAGACAACAGTACCTTGGGAACTAGTAAATTACAAATTCAAATCCCACTAAAGAAGATTTGCCAAATGTTGATTGTGTAATACTAAACAACTCACTTACCCTCACAGTGCTTCAACCCTCCCAGCTGCAGAAGTGGGTACAAAAAGTAGACTGCTGGACTATTGCATCTCAGCTGGACTATCCTGGATAATACACTGTAAAAAAACGAAAAATAATAAAACAGTGCTACTTACTTTAAAACCCTAACTGTGTGAAATGCATGATTAATGATTCAATAAAAGTTCAAGAAAAAAATAGTTGGAGGCTCATTGTTAATTCTACAGCATTTCTACCTCTATTAAAAATTATTGTAAGTCAGGTCTTTGACTCTGTGTGGTTCTCAGCATATAGTGTATTCTCCCAAAGTTCAGGCTGGCTGTGCTGACACCTGTACCGAGGTCATATTCCAGCCCTACAAAAACACACATTCTAACCTTAATTCTGCACTACCAGAAATGAAATAGCATTCAGAGTACCTTGAAACCCCTCCAACTGCATTTTTCAAAAACCCTCTACATTTCGGGGCCCAGGTGACCTATGAACCCTGGCCTAATGCCGAAGTCCCATGGGGCCCTCCCATTATGCATTGTCAAAGCCCCCAGAAGTTCATCCAGCCCTGATTTGGTGGCTCTAAACACTGGAAAACATCTATATTTTTACATAAAACTCTTGCTTGAGCAGCTGAGGGAAAGTAAGAATGTGGCAGTATTTATCCTTCCTAATTGCACTGTCATATATTTCAAGGCCAGAAAACTGTGACACTACCTCTTTATGGTAAAGTGAAGCTACAGTAAACAGTCACTTTTTTCAAGAAGCCAAGGGGAATGTTTATAGGAACCACAACTGAGTTCATGCCTCCCATTTGCCTACTAAAAACCACTGGGGTTATGTAAAAATTATCTACAAGATGAAGTGGATGTGCCAGGTAATAACTCAGCACCGAGCAGATGTGTTGTGATTTTTATGTAGGAAATCACTACATTAAGTGTTTCGACACTTGGGATGGAAAATGCATATTCTCACCCTGATTTAATTTTAGATCAAGACACATGTATTTTTAATGAGTTGAGATCCCACTTCTGGCCACAAAGAGAGCAGTACTAAGAGACTGAAATCAGGTCAGTCATGCTGATAACAGTTCTCTCTGTATAGGCTCCATGCTTTGCTTGGTATTGCACAAGGCTTATCATCACATGCTGTAAGCGAGAAAGTGCTGTAGCACAGCCATTAACCTGTACTTTAGTTACATGACTAAGTGCAGTTAACACATAAGAAGAATGCTGGTAAGCATGGTGCATCCACATCACTACTAGTATCATTGCTGATTAACCCCTTACTGCAACTGAGGATTTCAAGCAGTTCTGTGACTTACGTCTGTCCTGATTTATTTCACTCAGCACATCATATTCAAGAGAGCCAAACTCTGGCTGTTTTTAACAGGCAATATAGTGCAGTGGTTTTAGGCTCTGAGCTGCAAATCTAAAGACCTGGGTTTGAATCCCACAGCCCCCACTTGCATACTGTGTGACCCTGAGCAAGTCACTTAACTTTTGTGTGCTCCCAGGTTGCACCTGTAAACAAGTTTTCAGCTTAGTTCGTCTCACCTGGTGAAACCATTGGAAAAAAAAAAACATTTTTATTTGGTCAAACTTTTATGATCAGTTAGTAGGTGTACTATGAATTAATATTTATACGTATGTGTTTGTTTTGTTTTTTAAAGTCTGAAGCTGTGTAAAGCACACTGAGTCGCAATTGAGAAATGCACTTAAATAAAATTTTATTGCTTGATTGATGAAGATCATTTTATGTATAATTCTTTAGAATACTTAAATAAACCCATTCCCATCTTTAAAGTCAACTGACACCCTTCTTCAGATGGGTTTTCACATTTGTCCACATAGGACCATCACATCACCACAAGACATGCATTCTGCAATACTGTGTGATTAAAAAGGCTCTTACTGTTCAGGTTTTCTTCCTTGAATTTCCTTTTGTCTTCTAGTTTTGACTGAGATTATACCATGATACACACAATGACACGTGTATCTTCTCACACAAATAAGCTTTTTTTTATTTTAATGACTTTTTTTTTTACAAGAAGTCAGGTCAAAAAAATCTTATTTCTTCTGGAAAAGGGTAATATTCAGTCATTTTAATTAAGGATATGCAGTCATTTTAATTAACACAAGAATTTCATCATGTCCTAAGAAGGCCCTTTTCTAGGAGTGTTTTAGTTCATGGTGGCTCAGCAGTCTATCTCTGACTGTCTTGTTGCTTTCTTTTTTTTTATCACAAACTGAGGTGTTGTGCCTCAAGATTAATTCTGATTCATACTGGGTATTAAAGGTGAATCAAGACTATGGCTCAGCAAGTCCATCTTGGCAGTATGATATGAATTGCCCTCCTATCAACATGAAACTGTCCATGTTTTTTTTTAAGATGTTCGTGGTATCCAAATGAACTACCTGTCCTGGCAGTATGTTCCACACACAGTGCCAATTTGTGTGTAAAGAATTTTAAGCATTTCAGTTATATGTGCTTTCCCCATAAGTTAGCAGTCATACCCTCTTGTGTTGTGCCCATTCATTGATCCTATACATGACATATAAATCTGTTAAAATATTGCTCTCCTTGTGTACATTGTACAAAAGAAGTAGATTGCCTGAATCCCACTCCTCTCCAAGCTATTCATTTTCAAGGACTCTGTCTGGATAGTTTAGATTTCGAAGAATTGTGTCCTACACTCAACCGTTTCCATCTTTTGATATCTACTTATGTTATGGGTCTGGCAATATATGTTAATTATGTATATTTTTATGCCTGGAGTTTTATACTGTTTTATTCCTACTGTTTTTATTTATGTAAGGTGCCCAGAGCCTTGGGGATTGGGCACCATAATATAAAATTGCCTTGCCTTGCCCTTCCCATCTCTGCTTGGTAATATGGCCTGCTGAACTGTGGGAACAGTAGTTGAGGTAAGGAATAACATAACTTTTGTATAAGGGCATAATCAGCTCTCTTGATATGCAACTAAATGCCATATTAATACAGCCCAGGATTCTGTTAGTTTTTTTAGCTGCTTCTTCACATTAATAATGATTCCAAAATCTTGCATGGTTATTACCCCCAAATCACTTTCTGTCTTGGATACCTTTAGCTCAACGTCATTGTGCTAATATGTGAACATACAAGTTTTGGTATTCCATGAATATATCACTGTAATATTATCTCAGCAAAAACCTCCCTGCAATAATGTTGAAACCATTTACAGTGACAGGGGTATAATAGTGTTGGTGAATTATCACTACCCTTGTTGCTGTGTGCACAGATGGGGAAGGGAAGAGAAGGGACCAAGTAGCTGAAGGTGTGGTGCCTGGTTGAGCTGCTCCCATGGCTAAGTGGCTAAAGCACTAGCACCTGGAGCAGAAGAGACTTAGGGATCAGGGTTTGGTTCCACATCTCCTGGTACTGGACTCATTTTTATAAAGAAATTTCCTCCTTCCCGAGTTTCTCCTCATCCCCAAGGTCCAAACCCCTTTGGAGTTGATTATATTAATTCCAGGGTGTGTGGGGGCAGAGCCCCCCCTAACAAAACAAAAAACTCCTTGTTTTACCCTTTCATTTTGATTGTCATGTCAGCATGTTGTGCTGGTCATTGTTTTCACCAACCTTTTATTTGATTTAGATGTTTTGGTAGCGGCATTGTGTGTCGCAGTGGTTTTGTATGCAGGTTTATGACCCTGATCCATTATTTTTATGGCCCAGCTATAGTACTATACATGTTTCCAGATCCAGTTTTTATGGCTGCATGGGCGGAGCCATGCTGATGTGTTGCTATGATGTAGGAGAGAGAAGGGACTGTTGAAACATGTGACTGGATACATAGAGTGTCTTCTTCCATGGTAGTGCTTTGACTGGAAATGAGTTGCATATCTCCACGTTCTCTCTATGTATGATAGGGATGTATTTGTTTCTGGCCCCTCTGTGACCCCTGCTGCTGGCACTACAATCACACTATTTCATTGCACACTCATCTCTTTCACACACACACCTCTTATGTTCTGCTGGCTGAAGCTTGCCACTTCTAGCTGCTACAGTGTTGATTTATTGGAAAATGTGTCTTTTAAATAAGATATTTATATTAATCATTTAAGGTAAGGAAGCTGTCTGCCTTATACCTTCTTTTTTAGTGTTGGAATTTCTAGCAGTTTCATGTGCATTTTCTGTGTAGCCAGCTACCTCCTCTCAATTTACATAGGGAGAGAACTTAGTTTTAACTCTTGATTATCCGGGTAGTTTATCTTCAGCCTTCTTGCAAGTTGTAATGTCCAGTTCTTTGCTGTATTTCCTTGTTCAGATCAGACCCATAAAGGCATTGCATTTTTATAGAGTGTTCCTTACCTCCCTTATTTTAGAATGCTGTTCAATGTGCCCCTCTACATATACTTTTTTATTTCTAGTTGATCAACCTTAACAACTGTATCTTTATAGTGTAATGCAAAGCATGTATCTCATTCCATTACCATGTTTTGTGTATCTGCAGCAACCTGTATAGTCAGGGCCTAATCCTCAAATGGTTCACTGCTCCTCCATGTGTGCAGAGGTCCTGGAAAAGTCATAGACTGTCCCCTGTGTGCCACATGCACATCATTGGGATACTACACAGCATCCACAGTATTGGTGTGTGCCCCTATGTACCCTATGCCTGACCAGCATGCTTCTCTATGCAGGCAGGTGTGACAGTGTCTTGCCAGGGGGTATAGGCCAGTATCCAACTGATCCTGGACACAAACTTCTCAAGGCATAGGGCCAGTGAAGGGGGCATAAGCTACTCCTGCCTAAGGACAGCAGTAGCAGCTATGTGGCCCCCTCTGCTTGTTCAAAAAACACATATCCTACCCTGATTGGCCCTATCTTCTCCAGCACTCCAGTCCTTGGAGCCTCTGCAGTGTGCTGGGGGTCATCACTGGCATCAGTTGGTGTTCAATTATATTCTGTTTAATTTTCTCTGGGGATATGGTAGTCCAGGAGGACTGTACCCTCCTCAACCCTCCCCACCAATTAAATAATATTTAAATACTATGCAAATGGTGAGCACCCCATTGCTTGTTTAACTTCCTATTTGTGCTCCCTTCAATCTCAAGTGCAGCTCTTCTTTGGGCTACCCCAAAGTACCAGACTTCTATCACCTCTGACTGCAATACAGTATACCAGTTCTTCCATCAAGCCATGGCACTGCACCACAGACAGGAACAGGAGTGGGCAGCAACATTCCCAAATCTCTAACGTTGCATCAGGCAGCATGGCGGGAGTGGTGTAAAGTCCAGATATATGGGGAATCATTTCTGACCGCTGCTGGGGCAATTTTTTGCTGTTTTCTCCCTTTCCTGGGACAGCCAGACATGGGGTGCAGAGCAGCAGTATGTGCACTGCATGCTTGCTGTGAGCCCAGCAGAAGCCCCCCTCCACACCATGCCTCTGCTCTGCTTCCACCTGTGGTCACCCAGGTAGCAGCATTGTGGTGGAAAGAGAGACTCTCCCACTGTGGAGGAGAAGAGCATCCTGTGAGACACATAGTCCTCCACACCCTGTCCAGCCTCACATGACTCTTACTTGTTCCAGAACTCAGGTTGCTGGCCCTATGAATGGCAGCTCTACTACTGTGCCAATGCCAGCCTTTGGCCATTTCCTACCTGCAAAAGAGAGATGACAATAGTAACTTCATTTACTATGTACTATATTGTGTGGGAAAAGAGATCTGTTGTATTAAGGAAATGGGATGAAAAAATGTAAAGAGCATGGCCACCAGTAAGTTTTGGTGGCTGCGCTGTGTGCCCTTCCAGATATGTGTACATGTTCAACTCCCCAAGTCATTCCTCATAGGAGGTTTCCCCGAGGCTTTGAATCATCATTGTGGCTCATGTCTGTACTCTCTCTAAAAGGGTAACATCCCTCTTTAAGTAAGGCCTCCAAAATTGTATGCAGTACTCCAAGTAAGGCCTCACTAAGGAGCTGTACAGGGACAGAATGACCTACCATGTTCTCGATGTTATTCCCCTAGAGATACATCCAAGTATTTTATTTGCCTTAGCAGCCACTCTCCAGCATTGTTCTGAATTATTCATCCTGGCATCTATGACCACCCCCAGGTCCTTTTCCCCTTTAGATGTCAACAGCTGTTCCCCCTAAGTGATAGTTATATCCAGGGTTCCTGAATCCCAGATGCAGCACACTGCACTTCTAAACATTAAGCCCAAACTGCCAAGTGTGTGCCCACTTTTCCAAACTGACAAAATCCTCCTGAAGTGTATTGCTACCCTCTTCACTGTCTACCACTGCACCCAGCTTAGAATCATCTGAGAATTGGCTCATCTTGCTCCTCCCTCCCTCCTCAATGTCTGCAATGAATGCATTGAACAAGGTTGGGTCCAGTACTGATTCTTGAGGGACCCTACTGATGACCCTTCTATGAGTCGAAGCCTCTCCTCCCACCACCACCCTCTGCTGCTGATTGCTGAGCCAGTTTGTTATCCAGCTCACCATTTTTCCCCCACCCATAGGTTCCTCAGTTGACATCTCAGCCTTCCATGCTGGACCAAATCAAAAGCCTTGCTGAACTCCAAGTACAGGACATCAACCAGCTTTCCACTGCCCAGGGATCTTGTCATTGAGTTGAAGAATTCAACTAGGTTGGTCTGTCACGATCTCACCTGGATGAACCCATGCTGGCTTTAACTTGAAAGCAATTTGCCTCCAGGAACTCCACCATTCTTTCCTTCAGGATGGCCTCCATCAGTTTCCCCACAATGGACATCAGCCTGTAATTTCCCAGTTCATCCCTCAGTTCACTCTTGTGGAGTAGCACTGCCATCCTCCAGTCTAGGGGTACACATCCTGATTGGAGGGAGGAATTGAATAACTCTGTCATTGGAGCAGCCAGGACATCTTACAGTTCCTTTAGAACTCTGGGGTGGATCACATCTGGTCCTGGGGCCTTATCAGTCCTCAAGGACTTAAGACCCTCCCCACTTGGATCTCACAATCTGTAAGTGACCCCCCCCATCTACTATCCCTATCCTGCCTCTCCCTTTTGGTAATGGACCCTCCCTTTCCCTAGTAAAGACTGAGCAGAAATACTCATTAAGTATTTCTGGCTACTCTACTGTTCCTTCAGCCCAACCCCCTTCCTTCTTTAACCTGTTTATCTTCCTTCTCTCCCTGACATATCAATACAATTCCTTCTCCCCTTCTCTGATCCCCCTGCGCTAGCCTAAATTCCTTATCTTCTTTGGCCACTCTTACCTGTCCACTGACTTCATTTGAGATCCTGCAGCACTCTTCCTTGTCTTCCTCCCTGTAGGAACACTTGTACCATCTGAAGACCAACCATTTCTCCCTCACCCCCTGCCAAACTTCTCTGGACCACCAACAAGGTTTTCTGACCTTAGCCCTCTTATGATGGGATTTAGAGCAGACTTTTGCAGCCTCTAGCAAGCCCAGCTTTAGAATCCCCCACTGGCTCCCTGGCCTGATATTTACTAAATGCTCCCTGAGTATGTCAGCCATCTTTCCGAAAGTCATCCCCTAAAGTCCACCAGAGTTGTTTTGGTCTGGTTCCACTCTTTCCCTAGGTCTAAGGTGAACCAAACTACTGAATGATCACTCCCTGGTAGGGGTCATCCACCACCAAATTTTTAGCCACTACCAAATGTTAACTGTACATGCAAGCATATGCCAAATTCTATTCTATTCTATTCCGTTCCATTCCATTCTGTTCTGTAACATTCTATTCTATTCTATTCTATTCTACTCTAAACCTGAAAATGCTTGCAGCATTCTGGGGCCCCTCCACCTGAGTGGCTAAGGGTCATGAAAGCTATTTCACTCCAGGGGTGTTCTTATTGTTAAAGTAGGCAGAGGATCACAGCACAGGAGTAACACCAATTTGTAGAAGTACAGTAAGTACTTTCAATTGTTCAATTGTGGAAACATTGTATTATGTTATAGCCACGCTGAGGGCACTTACAGCCACACAGAGAGTGCAACACTTACCTGGTGCTTCAGACCCAAACTCAATTCTTCAGCAGGGGGCCCCCTGACAAAGAACATAACCGAGTTTATGTCTGAAGCACTAGGTAAATGAAACACTCTCTGTGTGGTTATAACTTAATAAAATGTTCCTGCAGTTGGGGGTACTGATTCATCCTGGGTTTTCTTACTTCTACAGATTGGTGTTACTCCTGGACTACAGTCTCATACTTGTTGCTCCACTTGATTTGTTACTCTGGCACAAGTACAGCATCAGCTGGGGCAGGAGTTTCAAGTAGTTTTCATTCAGACTTGCTGCTCTGAAGCAGCTGTGTTGACTCTGATTAGAATTTGTTAATGATGATCCGACTGTAATAACCTTTGTTCAGAACAATTTCTTGATGGACTTCCAAGTTTAATGCCATCAGCAAGTTTGTTGAACCATCCTGATGAATGTATCATCATATCATTAGTGAATATTCTAAGCAGTATCAGACAAGAGATCTGTTTTCAAATAAACTACAATTGGCATTTACAGTCATAGCCATCACCATGATGAGCAATATTGGACATTATGGTGTGTCAAGAGGTGATATAATTCTTATTAGCTCTACATTACCCAGTACTCAGAAAGTAATATCACAATGTGACATGGCCCAACATGGCCTGTTATGGCTACTTATGGCATTGGCTACCACTGTGCCAGTTGGGTGTGGTTGATTAACCAATCCCATATCCAATTAACAGTTGATGTAATAATATTTAGACTTTAAATTTGTTGACAGATACAGACTACATCATAAAATCTATAGGCTTCTTATGTATTAAATACATCAGTACCATTTGATCATTCAGACTTATTCTGTTCTAAAACACTGTTCAAAAATATCCCAACCTTATTAATATATTCTTATCATGTGTATTAAAAAGTGAACAAACCAATATCTAGCTATTCAGTCTCATATTCCCTAAAATTATACACAGCCACTTGATTCTTAATTAAATATAATATGGGCAAATCAGAACAATATGTACTAAATTTTCTATACACCCATGATCACCAGAGCACAAACTATTTAGTAGTCTATTGTGATCTCTATTATATCTTTTTTCCAGAACTTTCCCAGGAAATATCCAAAATTGAAATTGTGTTAAAATAGCTCTTATAGTAGGATTTGTTATTGATATCAAATAATCTTCAATCAGAGTATCTTTAATTACTTGGCTGAGTATAGGATGAAACTGGTTATTCTCTAACTTAGACCTGGCCTCTTGTAATTCTATATCCAGTAGTCTACATTTAATCAGTGCACTACACACTACAGGATTCTGAGATGATAACTCCTTGTGGATCCCAGAGACAATTATATCCCATTATAATGAGTGTGTTTCTGACAAATACACACCATTCTGAGTTACATTTTTTTGAAAAGACAAAGTTTTCACTTTCAAACAGCTCAGTGCAAGCCCTTGAATATGTTGGAGATGAAGCCAATAATTAATTAACCTCAAGTAGCCAAGGTCTTTACTAAGGGCCGACTTAATTCTAGTTGTAGGCTGTACTCAGTGACTGACTTTGGTAATGATAGCAATCTTCTGTAAAAGAAATTAAAGAGTATCGCTAAGTTATCTCCTATATTGTACCCTAACTTTCCGTACAATATAGACATTGTGCAACGCCTTAGCTTTCAAAACCTTAAGTGCTGCCTACACTGTCTTACCACCATATTTTGTATTGAATCGGAGTATGTCAGCACATACAAACCTACAAACATATGACAATGGCAGCAGATAAATGCCACTTCGGTCTATCAAGTCTGATTCAGCATACATTTCTGTGTTGTATATACTACAGCTATCACCATCCCCTCTAGTTTCTATGTCACTTCCCCGCTCACCCCCTTCCCCCATTAGGATCCTCCCTATCACCCTATCCCAACCCCTTTTAAAGCTGTCCACTGCCTTGATGCCAGTACCTCATCCGGAAGCTTATTCCACCCACCCCGCTCTTTCAGTGAAGAAGTTCCTCCTTATCTCCCCTATAAATGTTTCTCCCTCCAGTTTGAGAGGGTGTCCCCTAATTTTTCCATTTCCCCTGATGTTGAAGATGCCTTCTCTGTTAAGCTTATTTATACTTTTGGAGTACTCAAAGGTTTTGATCATGTTCCCTTTCTCTCTTTTCTTTCCTCCAGGGAATACATGTTGAGCTCTTTTAACCTCTCCTGATAGTGTTTATCCTGCAGGCCCTATATCATCTTTGTTGCTCTTCATTGCACTCCCTCCAGTAAATTGATGTCCCTTTTCAGATGGGGGTTCCAGAACTGCACACCGTACTGCAGGTGCGGTCTCACCAGTGATCTGTACAGCGGCAATAGGACCTCCCTTCTCCTTGAGGTGAATCCTCTGGCCATGCACCCTAGCATTCTGGTGACTTTTGCTGCTGCTGCTTTATTGCACGGGGCAGAGTGCTTCGGGTCATCAGTGATGACCACACCTAGATCAATTTCCTCCTCAGTCCTAGTCACCTGAACCCCCCCCCAGCCAGTATTCTGTCACTGAGTTCTTTACTCCCAGGTGCACCTTACACTTTTTAGCATTAAAGACCAGCTGCCAGATACTCAACTACTTTTTGAGCCTAGCCAGGTTCTCCCTGAGTTTCTTTCTCCCTTCCTCTGTGTCCACTCTCCCACAGAGCTTGGTGTCATCTGCAAAAAGGCAGATTTGACCTTTTATCCCATCTGCTATATCACTAATAAAGATATTAAACAACAAAGGCCAAACATTGAGCCCTGCAGAACCCCACTGGTTATCGGTACAGGCTTCAAGAGTTCATCCCCAACTACCACTCTCTGACTTCTACCATGAAGCCAGTCCCTGACTCACTTTACCATCCTTGCCCCTGTTGCTATACACTCCAGCTTACTGAGTAGCCTTTTATGTGGCACTGAGTCAAATGCTTTGCTGAAATCCAGGTATAGAATATCAACCACCTGGCCTCTGTTCACAGTTTCGGTGACCCATTTGAAAAAGTCTATCAGGTTTGTCTGATAGGATCTTCCTGAGACAAACCCATGTTGTCTATCATCCTGAAGACCCGTTATCTTCAGAAAGTCCACCAGCCTCTCCTTTAGTATGGTCTCCATCAGCTTACCTATAATGGAGTTGAGGTTGACCAATATGTAGTTACCTGGTTCATCTCTGGGTCCACTCTTGTGGAGGGGGCACCATGTGTGCCATTCTCTAGTCTCTTGGCACACACTGTATCTCAAGTGAGGTATTAAACAGGTCTGTCAAGGAGCTAACCAGTATTTCTTCTAGTTCCCTCCAGACTGCTTTATCCACCCAAAAGGCTGTGAGGCTCTTTAAAACCTTGTCTTCTGGGATAGCCCCCCTCATTTTCCCTGCCCCCTATTTCCTCACACCAATTTCCCCAGCAGCACTGGTCCGTCCTTTTCTCTCATGAATACCAAGCTGAAGTATTAATTTAGCACTTCTGATTGCTCCACACTACTCTCTGCCCATTTCACCACCCTCCACTCACTTCAGCTTAACTATGCCATCCTTCCTATTCATTTTTTTCTCTTACATACCTAAAGAAGTCCTTTTTCCCTAGCTTTAGCCCCTTGGCCAGTTATAATTCTTTGTTCACGTTTGCTGCCCTGACAACTCTGCCTGCTTCCTTTGAATTCTACAAGTAAGCCTCCCTGTCAGCATCTTTCAAGGTACTTTTATACTTGTGATAGGCTACTCTCTTTTCCCTCATTCTAGCTGCCACCTCCCTGATGAATTAGCTCATTTTTTTTAAGCCTGGCTTTCTTGCTTTGGACCTTGCTACACCTTTTAATGGCCTTGATGAGACCTGTCCTAATAGTGGACCACTTCTGCTCCACCCCATCTCTGGCCTGATCCTGGCAAGATGCTCCTTCAGGATCTCACCCATCCTCCCAAAATCAGCCATTCTGAAGTCTACCACCTTAGTCTTGGTCCTTTTTATTTCCTGCCCCATATCTAGATAGAACCACATTGCTCAGTAGTCACTGCCCACTAGAGGGTCTTCCACTTTTATTTCCTGGACATGGTCTCCATTGGTTAGTACCAGGTCCAGTATAGCACCATCCCTGGTGGGATCATTGATGCCTTGCACCAGGAAACCATCCTTAAAAGTTTTGAGGATAGCCTGTTCTCTGGAGCAGGAGGTCACTGAGATCCTCCCATTAACTCCAGGATGATTGAAATGCCCAGTTACAATTAGTCTGTATACCACTACCATTCTACTGACTGAAGCTGAACCCATAGCACTTCCAGTTTGGCTTCAGTCCCTTGCTCCCTGGTACTTGTAATCTCCTCTCTCACATATAAAGCACAAGTCTGTTAAAGTTTCTTTTGAACAACTGTAGTTTGTTGCATCCAAGCTAAATGGTTATTTATGACCAAGCCTAGGTGGATGTATTCTTTCTTCACTTCTAATATGGTGTCCCCAATTCTAAATTTTGGTTGAGTTGGCTTATTTGATACTATTTTATGACAATGAAAGTTTTACTTTTCTTACAATTAATCTTTAAATATGTTAAGATATTAATTGTTCAATTTGTCCAGTTGCGACTGCAAACCATATTGAGTTAGGAAGATTAAAACAAGGTCATCAGCATAAGGCAAACTGTATTCAGTATTATCTGGCATGAGTAAAATATTAATAATATATATTAAAGAGAGTAGGAGCCATCACACAGCCTTGTTTCACTCCAACTTTAATATCAATTTTGTCTGCAAAATTGCCATTATCAAATCTAATCTTATACCAATTATTGTCATAGAACTCATTAACAATATGAATAACGGAAGGGTCTAAACCTGACTCTTTAAGCTTTTTACCTAATATATTTCCATTAAGAGAGTCAAACACTTTCTTAAAATCAATAAATGCTAAAAATAATGTTTGATCTCTTATAAGAACATACTGTACTTTTCCAAAATATGGAACAAGATAAAACACTGATTTATTGTAGAGCAACCTTTCATGAACCCAGCCTGTATCTCTGATGTACAATAATAGCATATTTTTCCAGGAGTGCTTGTATTTTTAAAGATAATATATTAGAAAAAATTTTAGAGGCTGCATCCAATAAACTTATTAATCTATACATTTCTGGGTTATTGATATCACCCTTTTTAAAAATGAGAAAAAACTATAGCCCCTTCTATGTATCAGGATTTTTTTTCTGTTCAATATAACCATTTATTAGTTTGGTTAAAATTGGTACCTAAACTGTGGGTTTGACCTTAAATAGGTCCATTGAAATACAGACCTGGTACTTTATTCCATTTTGCCATATATAAAGCTAATTCCACCTCCTGTTCTGTGATAAATAAAGTTCTCCATTTGATTAGGTACCTGTGTTTCCACAATAGTAGCTTGGTTATAGAACAGAGAGTAATAGAGGACAATGTGTGGTCCTCTATCAGTAACAGTCTATTAACCATCGAGAGTTGTTACACCGTAAAACCTCAAGAGCTAAGCTCGAGAGGGTTTTACACTGCCATGGCAACTTTGAGACAGAGGTTAACAGCAACCGTTGCTGATAGAAGGACCATACATTATTTTTATAGTGTATGGTCCCACAAAAAAGGAAAATGGCTCCTTACTTTTGAAATATAGTCACCGCGTGGCCATTCAGTCCTTCGTAACCACTCGTGCATCCGTCGGTTCCCGGTGTAAAAAAAGTGCGCCGCGTGCGGGCCGATCCCGTTGTTAACCCTATCGATGTGGACGGCGCCGATAGGTTAACAACATTTCTACATCACATCGATAGGTTAACAACCTTAGGAAATCATCATTTCCTAAGGTTAACAGCGTTCTACCATACATTATATAATAATTATGCCATACAGTACATCTGGATATATTGCAGCATCAACATTATTTTGCCAATTTGTGGATCCAAAAGTCATTAATTTCCAGAACACTTTGCCATCCAAGTCTTTTGCCGCCTCCAACATCCTGGTCCATAGAGTATTTTGATAAGATACCTTTTTTAAATGAAAAGACATTCTTATGGCCTATTTTCTATTTAATGATCTAATTTGCTTTCCAGTTGGATTATTTTGGTTTGCTTAACTATTTTATTCAAAGCTTTTTTTCAGTTTTACAGTCTTTATCAAATGATCCTACACTGTCCCCAAAACATCTTTTCTATTTATAACAATATGGAAGGCATAATTCATTTCATTTCATTTATTTGTTTGTTGACTGGGTAGAACACTGATCCAAGGACCACATTCAAGCATGACCTGGGCCATAGAGATGGCACAAGAATATAGCAATACAATACATCAAGGAACAGATACATCAAAAATAATACAATGCACTAGGTAAACAGAATAATGAGGGAAATTATGCAGAGGTTGTGTAAGGGGGTAGGGTGTAACACCCAGAGCGTACAAAAGAATAAACAAAAACAACAAAATAGCACAATGCATGTAAAACAATTCTCATATAAACTTCCTATTTTGGCAAAGACTTAGAACACAAGAACAGAGGAAAGGCTGCATCACAATTCAGTTTGGCTCTTATAATAACCTTCCCTTACTCTAACATCACATTGCATTAAAATATTATTTCTCAGCAGTACACAAGGTTCCATATCCAGAAAAGTCAAGATTATTTATTTTTCCAAATCATTCAAAATTGTCCTTTGCTTATGAAGTACTGCTATGATACCTTCTTCATCTTCTCCTTCATTATATTACTATCCCCTTGGTTAATTTCCTCTTAAGCCTGAGTAGTAAATGATTACTTTCTGATCTATCAGTAATAATTAACTCTATATAATTAGATATATCAAAAACAGAGATGATAACATAATCCAATATTGAAGCTTGAGAACCGGAAAAAGGTGTAAATAATCCTTGTGGATCACCTTTCAGACTCCCATTTAAAAAACATAAATTCAAATTTTCAGAAAAATGTAATAAATTCCATCCTGAAGCATTTAAAACCTTATCTTGGGATTGTCTCTGAAAGAGGCAAGAGGTACTTAACAGATCTATATCATCAAGAAGAGTGTTAGCATTTCCTGTTCACGCATTCAAATCTCCTATAAGAAGTAATTCAGAATCCTGATTCTCAGTCATTTCCATCATTTTATGTTTCAGTTTCTCTGAAATGTTAGATGTATAATTCGTAGTGCCTTTCAGAGAATAATAAATATTACCTAAAAGACATTCTTTCTCAGTTCTAATAATTAAAAAATCATATCATGTTAAAAAACAATTGTTATACATTTTATATCAGGCATTACTTTAATGCTAATTACTAATCTACCTAATGATCTACCACTCTTATTCTCCTTTTTGGCATGGCAGTTCTTACTAAGTATTGTTGACTTTGTTGTAGAAGGTCAAAAGATTTGTCTGGCAGGACTTTTGTTTAACAATGCTGTGCTAGTCATTATCCTCAACACTTATTTGTTTTATTTATTCTAAATAATCCCTAAAAAAAGCCTCCATAATATGACCTAGAATCAAAGTCAGGTTAATAGGGTGGTAGTTACTTAAGCTATAAGGCACGACAGGGTGTTTGCTATGCAAGTAATAACACATGCCGAGGTGTGGGTTATGTGCTGATAAGGGCACACCTAGGGGTGTACTAAGGCATGAGGCACTTGTGCTGAGTGCCTTATGCCCCTGGTCGTGCACTTATCAGCATGTAACCCACACCTCAGAGTATGTTATTGTACTTATAAAATGGACCCCTGGTAAAGAAGTTAATTTGAAAAAAAATGGAGTAATAATTTTTATAAAATAAATAAAAATATGATATCTATACAAAATAGAAAAAGGTCCCTCTGCTTAATTGAAAATTACTATAGTATGTCATTGTGTGTCAGGTCACTGTGTGTCTGTGTCTATAGTAGCCATTCAGTGACTCTGTCTAGAGAAGATACCCACAGAAACTGTGAAAAATGTTTTTATTTTGTTTAAAATATTTTTCCTACTTTGAGAGTTTAAGGCACCAAGACCGAGTGTCTAAGAACTGGGCTGCCATATATAGCTATATATATATATATATATATATATATATATATATATTTTATATGCCTTTGTTTTGTTTTATTTTTATGTCAGGATTTTTCAGAAACAGCTGGGTGTGTGGGAGTGAGCACGCCCCTTAGCAGCCTCCGTAGATGGATGTTTCTGGGTTTCTGTTATTTTGAAAGTACGATTAGGCACTCACTCTGTTTAAGTAAATCATTTATTTTTTTAAGCTGATTTTCATTTGTAGAACAGAGTGAGCACTGTATAACGTAGGAAGTGATTTTGTGTGAATGAGCCGACAGCTGAGAACTTACTTTTGGTTTTGTGGTCGGCTTCAGAGACTGCGGTCCAGTTTGAAGAGCAGTTCAAGATTTTTTTTTACCATTTGCTTGCAGCAACAGAAATCGAGTCGATGTGCGGAGATGAGGCCGCCTGCAAGACAGTTCAGCAGGTAGTTTTGTGACCTTTGTTGTGGGGAAGGGGCAGTGGCTACCCTGTTTCATAATGCTGTTTCTGTTCCATGGCTGTTTCCCGGAGCTGCTGTGAGGGAGATGCCATTTCGTGGTATTGCAAGGTGAGGTGTGCCACTGTATGTTTTTTGTTTTCAGTTGGTATATCGCAGTGATTTCATTTTGTAATGTGGTCGGGCAGAGGAAGTTAGTGCTGGTTGGCACAATACATGCTGATAAGGACAAGGCTGAAACTAGGTTTTAGCCAAACAGAATTCTGGATTGTTTAAGCCCATTTTATGATGTGTAATAACGTCACTCCTCAGATGGGTTGAAGCATAAGGCAAAGCTGAGTGCTGCCACCACCTGAGGAGTGATGTTATTACACAATAATACATACCCTGGAGTACCTTATTGATGTTATACAATGGCTCGTTTTAAAATAATAAATCGTTTAAAAAATATATTTTTTATGACTTTTTTTTTTTTTTTTGTGTGGGAGGCTTACATCTATGTTGGAAATTCAACAAAAAGTAGTCCAGTAGGTTCCAGTAGGTGGTGTTGGCCCCCCTCTCAGTCTGTGGTTCTGTGTGCTTCTCAGCACCCCCTAGAGAAAACACAGTTGTCTGTGTTTCTGTTATGTTTGCCCCCCAAGTTGAATTGACACAGTCCTGCTGCTTACCGTGGGACCAGCTGAAAATATGTTTTGCTTTCTATACAGGCAAGACCTCTAAGTGCTTGAACTGTAGTTTAGAGACAAAGCGGGTCACACACTTCCGGTTTTCTGTTCATATATTGGCAATTAATAAGTCAGAAGTACAGGTTGCTAGGAGGGGGGGAGAGTCTGAATATATTTACAAGCTGTGGTGTAATTTGAAAAAGAGCATTGTGTGTGAGGTTCTGAACTAAGGGTTGAACGGTGTGTACTGAAGCCACGCAGAAAGTACTGAAGCCAGCGAAGCTGCTGGTCCTGTATTGACATGCCATCTGTTTTAAAAGATCACACTGGGGGAAAGGGGAGCGTACTTCTTCTGTATCGAAAGGTCCTAGCTGCTCCAGTCCTGCTGCCTAACCTGGGGCCAATAAATGTTTTCTTTATTTTTTCTACTGTTCGTCGAATGAGGTAGCTGAGTAAGGGGATGGGGAACTGTGCATGAGAAAAACAGGGCGAGATGGAAAACAAAAGAACAGCAAAAAAAAATGAGCATGAAAATTAATTATTTTTTATCCTGCACTACTGTATTTTGTGTGACTACTTTCAGCTGGTGATGGAATTGTTGTTTTGGGGTGTTGACATTCTGGGGGGGGAGGAGCGAGGCTGAAATGCTTCACAGCGGATGACTGGATCGGTAGTAATTTGGGATCAGGAGCATGATTTCATGCTCTGTCATGCAGTCATGTGAGTACCTGGACTTGATACAGTGATGCTGTTGTTCAATAACATCACTGTCCCAGGCACCCACCAACCAATCACAGGGCGAAAAATGTCCTTGCCATTGTATAATGAATAATATTTTGTCCCTTATTTCTTAAACAGGGATCATGACAGTGTCCTTCTTGTGAATAGGTACAGTACCATGCATAAATAAATTTTCAAATAGAAGTCTTAATGGATCACATATTTCAATTGCAAACTCCTTAAGTAATCTATACTGTAGGTCATCAGATCTTGACAACTTGTAGTAACATCCTGTCTATTTATTTATTTATAAAACTTGACTTTATCAAAGATTAGACTATAATTACAATTTACAAATTGCTAATCATACCTACTGTCCTCTTGGGTATTCATTTTCCTTCTTTACTGAATGCCATACAGAAGTAGAACTTTAAAACAGATGGGGCTAGAGTCAGCAAACATCACAAACTGCAGTGCAAAAGTTTGCTTTGCTCTATGCAATTGCTCAGGCGGTAAAAAATGCTATTCACAGATGGCTGGCATAGGCTGACTGTGAACAGGGCTAGGTAGAGGCAGCAGTAACCCCATTACCGCTACCTCTAGCCCCAATAGCACTGCCCTGACCTGCATACCTTTAAATGTCCCCACAATGAATAGCGCTGCTGTACTATTCGTTATTCAGAAAAGCAGCGATGCAAATGAGTCTCTTGGGCATGCAAGGCATTAACTGGCCATTTGCATGCCCATTATGGGCCCATTTACATGGGCTATGAAGGAGTTTTGTGCACAGCCCCCTCCCCCCAAGGGGGACTGCCAGTCCTGTACTTACACTAGAGCTCCCCTTGTTGGTCTAATGGTCCCTCCCCATCCCCAGTCACTGACCCCTTATGAATGAGAAATCTTCCTGGTATTCTAGTGGTCCCTCCTCCCTCCCCCTTTCTCGGATTGCTGTCCCTGTATAATAAAAATAAGGTTCCCTTGTGGTGTAGTGGTCCCTCTCCCTCCCCTCCCCGTTCTCTGATCGCTGGCCTCGTGGAAGGAAAATTCTGTTCCCTGGTAGTCTAGTGGTCCCTCCCCTCCTCTCCCTTCTCTGATCGCTGTCCTGTAGGTTAAACAAATAATGTCTGGTCCCATGATTAAAATACAGAAAGACAGAGGCAGTGCTGGTGTATTGTTCTCCCCCCCACCCGTGTCCCCAATCGCTTGTATCAGAAAGTTCCCCAGTTCCCTGGTTGTCTAGTGGACCCTCACCCTGTCAGCCTTTGACCCCCACCCCGTTCCCCTCAAGCCCAATCCCCAGCCAGCAACCAGCACAACCCTCCTCTCACCTCTGTGGCTGGCCTCCGACTGAGCTCTCAATGAGCATGCACTGAATACAGTAGGTGTTCATTGAGGCTCAGTCAGTAACCAACCACAGGGGTGAAGAAGAGTGTGCTGGTTGCTCAGGTGGGATAGGTTTGGGGAATGGGGTGGATGGGTTAATGTTTGACAGGGTGGGGGATCCACTAGACCACCAGAGAACTGGGGAACTTTCTGATACAAGGAATTGGGATGTTGGGGGAAGGGGTGACCACTGGATACCAATGGTAATGTATTACACATTTTGGATGGGTCATCATGTGGGGGGGAACTGCTAGCCACCAGCGAGATTCCTTATTTAATTGCAGGCTGGTGATTGGAGGACATGGTGTGGGTAGGTGAATACCACTGGCACTGCCTCTCTCTTTCTGTATTTCAATCATGGGACGGCAATCAGAAGCCTGGGAGGGGGGAGGGACCACTATATTACCAGGGAATGGTCTTTTTATTATAAAGGATGGTGATCACGCACTGGGCAGACCTCTGTACTACAATGGGCACAGTGCTGTGGGTGTGGGGGCCACTGCAGTACCTCCAGCAGCCACTAGGGTTGCACAGAATACCGCCAGGTCTCAGTCGGCAACATTTTTTTCCACGCACGGGACCTCCGCAAAAGGCCCTTGCATGCAGAAAATGGTTTGTGGATGCACAGCACCATTATGCTGGTTCTGTCCCCTTAATTTGAAATTACAGCCATCTGAACCCTTTGTCCAAGTGCAAGCCCATTCTGATGGTGCAAACTGGGCTTTTGTGAATAACACTATGGTGTAAAACCGAGTTTGCACTGCGCAAATGGGGTTTGCACTGCGGCAAAGCTTTGTGAATCTAGCCCAAGATTTTCAAAGCAGTTTTGTACTTTGCAGTATTTTCAGAAGAGTTTGTTTTTTGTTTTGTTCAGGGTTCTGCTTTCTTTGTTAGTTAGCCAAACATTTTTTTCTCTCCAAATGTAGGTTGCAAGTTGATCAGGGTTGATCATTGTTCACTTTTTAAAAATATGTTTTTCTGTTTCATAATAGTCAAATCATTTTGCACTTTGACAGTTTGACCAGTGGTTACGCAATTAGACTTTCTAGGGAGGGGTGGGTATTAGGGTTGCTATGTACCAATTAATATGTTGACTATGTATGAGATACCAAACTGTTGAGGCATGGCCCTGAACCTGTAGACTGTCCTTGGGTTATGAGGGTAGGGGACATGCTAGGATGGGTGGGAATTAGACATAAGAACCCTGATAGGACATAGGACATTTTCAAACATTGTGGGCATTGTTTACAACTGTTACAGTTTATTTCCAACTTTTGTGCAGTTTGAGTTTTGTATGGTAGCACCCCTAAAGAGCATTAATATACACAGAAACATAGAAACATAGAACTTGATGGCAGATAAGGACCGCTTGCCCCACCAGTCTGCCCATTTTTCCCTACCTACAGTATCACCGCAGACCCTATTTGAGCTCTGACTCTTTCTCCCTCTCCCCTTCCTTTACACTAAGATCCCTGATGCCTATCCCATGCATTTTTGAACCCCCCCACCACTGCTGGAGGCTATTCCTGGCATCCACCACTCCTTCTGTGAAGTACTTCTTCATCTCTTTCCTGAATCTACCCCCTTCCAGCTTCATAGCACATCTGTCTTGAAGTACAAAAACAGGTGCAAACATCTTGTGAGGAGGACATAATCGGAATATTTTTTGCAGCACCAGTTTCTCTGCTCAAACAAACAGCAGGAAAACAGGTCCATTCCTAATAAACTGCTTGGCAAATCCAATGCAAGTCAAGTGCCATTTCTGACAGCAAGCAGAGTCAATTTAACTGATCAAACGGGTATTGCCTCCACACTTATTAGACTTTTTTCAGATGTAGCCAAAGTAGCCCCCCATGGCTAATGATTTTAGAGAACTATTTGGTGACTCAGCTTATCCTAGATCTGAGATTAAAATATTAACACTGGAGCAGACTTGTAAGTATTTGAAGGGAATGAATCTGAGGTCATGTATAGGTGCTGATAATATTGATTTGTGTCTCTTTGCTGTGGTTCTGGATCTAATGGTTTATCTACTAAACATTTTATTTAAGCATTCCCTGACATTTTCAGAGATTTCACAGTCTTGGAAGTATGCAACAGTTGTACCAATCTGTAAATCTGAAGATCGCACTTTGAAAAAGAACCATCGCCCTTTCTCCCTATCTCAATCCTCACTCCTCTGTTCATGGTCCTTGAATGGACTATTTATGACCAAGTAAAGGATTATCTGGATACTAGAAAACTATTGGTTCCTTTCAAACAGCCATGCTGGAGGTCAGTAATGTTCACCACCGGACCTTGAACAGTGGTAGCTTGGCAGGACCTTTATTTCTTAATTTTTCAATGGCATTTGATCTCATAAAGCATGATTGCCTGCTTCTAAGCCTCTTGAATCTTGACTTTTCATCTGCAACTGTTAGTTTTTTTCAGCTTTAATTGACTGGCAGAAGACAAACGGTCTTACTTGGTACTGACTGACATTAAAATGTGTGTTTCTCAGAGTTCTATCAAGGGCCCCATATTTTTTAGCATTTTTTTTACTATGTTATTCTTGTCATTCAGGGGTCAGATACACACATTACTACTGTACATATGCTGATGATATTGTTTTATTCAGATCACATAAATATCCCTCTGACATTGTTGCCAGGCTTCAATGGGTTTTTAATGGAGAACAAAACTGGCTCTTAAATAATGGAATGTTATTGAACACAACAAAAACATTTTCACTATTTGGGTCTCAACAAAAGTAAAATAATTTATTCTGTGTTACCACTTTTGACCAGGCTGGTGGACATATTGATAAAGTCAAAAAGTGTCATATTCTAGGGTTTATTCTGGACCATTATTTGACTTATCAGGATCCTGTAGATTATCTAGTTAAAGCAGTGCATACTCATCTGGAACAATTGTATGGCTTAAACGTGTGTCTGTCCCTTCAACCTAGGAACATTTTGGCTCAATCATTATTTATATCCATAACTGACTAAGGTATCCCACTTTATTCTTCAGCCACTTCACTGGTGCTTTACAGAGTCAAAGTTCTGTACCACTCGGTTTGTAGTTTTGCTGGATCTGCTTATCATTTAAGTCATCACTGTGCCCTGTATAGGCACTCGAATGGTTAACATTTGAACAAAGAATCAATTATTACCCTTTAATAGCATTTAATAAGTTTTCTAATTCTGCAGTGCAGTATTTTTTCATCTGGGATCTTTTTGAATGCTCTAATCAATGTCTTCTCAGATCTGCGCAAACAAACTTTTTATGCCTTTCTTTTTGCAAAACGTCCTTAGGAAAGAAATTGTTCTTGTTTGGCATCACCAAGTTATGGAATAATTTGCCTAACTCCCAGTTAGTTTAATATTTGCATTTAACAAACAGCTAAAAAAACACATTGTATGACTCTCTCATGATGTCTGTGTAATGATACTGATGCTCTGTGATACCTATGTATGTTTATTTTTTATTATCCCTTGGATCCTCCTTGGAAATGGGCATCTGATGCTCTTGGGGCTACTCAATCAATAAATGTTCAATAAAAAATAAATAAAAAGACCCCTTCTTCTTGAACTCCTTTTTTTCTGAAAAATACATCCCTCCTGTACCTTATTAACCCTGGTGAGGTAATGAAAGGTCTCCATGATGGCCCCCTTCCTTTCTTTCAGGGTGTAGATATTAAGGTCCTTTAGTCTCACCTCATAGGGCTTTTGATGCAGGCCCTGCACCATTTTATTTGCCCTTCTCTGGACCACCTCCACTCTGTCCATGTTCTTCCAGGCATGTGATCTCCAGAACTGGACACAGTACTATAGGTGGGATCTTACCAGTCAGCTATACGGGGCAACTCCATGTACCCCAGCATCCCATTAACTCTCCCAACTGCTTTGTCATGCTACCTGGCTACCTCTAGGTCATCTGATATGATTAGACCCAGGTTCCTTTCCTGCTTGGTGGTTGTCAATACCACAACCCCAATTTTGTACACTGCCTCAGGGTTTCTGTGCCCTAAGTGCATTATTCTGCACTTTTTTTGTAATGAAGCCAGCTGCTATATTCTTGACCACTCCTCCAGTTTTCTCAGGTCTCTGCTTATTAATTACACCCCCCCTTGGAGTGTCCACCTTATTGCAAATTTTGGTGTCATGCACAAAGAGGCAGACATTCTTTTCCAGCTTCTTTGCAGTGTTGCTTATAAAGACATTAAGTAGGACCTGTCCCAGCACTGATCCCTGAAGTACCCCACTGGTTACCCTGCCTTCTTTGGAGTGAATTCCATTTACCACCACCCTCTGTCACCTATCCCCTAGTACGTAGTTGTTTTGCCATAAATTTCCTTACATTTTACAAGTTTGTATAGTAACTTCACTAACGTATGGCCTTCAAAACCATTTGCAAAGCAAGAGGTGACTCATAAGATACATTTCACAGGACCATTACTGATCTGTGGAAAGCCGGAAGGACTCTTTCTAAGGAGAACACACAGTCCTTCTGTGGACTATTGTGAACCATACTCCCCTGTTGCTGCAGGCTATGTGACCATTTGGGCCTTTGAATTGAAAGCTGCACAGCTGATATCAGGGCCCCTCCCACGTGGCACCCTACATTGTTCAGAAGTAGAGAGCCATGCATTAATCACAACCACAGAGACTGAATCCCAGCACCATGTGTTGAGCTGCTGGTGAATAAAGATGCACACATGAGCATCTATGTACACACCCACTGTGGCACACACAGTGGAGGCAGTCATAATGCAACACAGTAACTTGCAGCAAATGGATTCTATGTGATAATGGTGAAAGTCTAAAGGCTATCCCATTATTGCAAAGTCAAAGTGCCGAAAAACTTTTTCAACACTCTGACACCCTGGCGCACAGCAAAATGGCACCGGGGCCTTAATTTTTTAATGTCTTATGCAGAAGGGCTGTGACTCCCGCACCTCCCTACTAAAGGATTCTCAGCTCCAGGGGGTGCATGTCAGGGGGGTGAAAACAGTAAAAAAGTAAGGTTCGGGCTGGGTGCAAAAAAATGCACCAGCACCTCGACCCAAACCCAGTACCCTGTGGACTGACGCCGGCAACCCACCCACCATACCACAGGGTCAGCTCAGCAACCCACTGTGTCATCGCCCCTCACATCCCCTCCCATCCCTCACTGTGTGTGCCCACCCACCCCAAGCACATACGATAACAACATCCTGTCACTATACTAGCCCACCTATCAGTCCGGCTGCCCCACCATCCTGTGGCCATCCATGTAATGCACTGGGGAAAAAGTTACCGTTATTGTAGATGCCCTTTCCCCAGCACCAATATCACGGGATACCTAGCAAATGACATGTCACAAAATACTGCAGTAAAAAATGGCTTAATTGCTGATTTACACTATTTCCTGCAGCATTTTATGATATAGTGCAGCATTACTGCATTGCATCCTGGCTAGCACTGCTGTACTGAGGCTGGTGATGCATACAGCCCATTGTGTGTCTTCATATACCTTTCCATTACAAATGGTAAAATATCATCCTTAGCATTTCAGTATTTAAAAATTTATAGTACATTAAAGTTTTTTGTTGAGTAATTAAAAAGCTTAGCACAACATATATATTTTCAAAATAATTATCTTTGTGCAGCATGTAGATTTTGAAAACCACCAAGCAGTACATAGATTGTCAAAATCATCCTGCAACACGCAGGGCCTCATATTCAAAGGTCAGCACTGCCACTAACAAGTTAGCACCCATGCTAACCTGGGTTTCCACTGGCACTCTAGTGGGGCCATATTCAGAGGACACTGGAGCACTTTCCAAACCCAGCAGCATGATTACTCTAAACAAACCACTGCACCTATGTAAATGAGGGAGTCACTCATGCATAAAGGAGGAGCAGTACATTGAAACAATTTCAGGAGTGCTAAACTACCCCCAGAGCAGTGCTATTTACCACTGCTGAAAAGTCATCTTACAGTAATGCTATGACTGCACCCCCACCCCCAAAGGCATGGTGACTGTACCACACCCTGTGTGTGGTGGATCTACCTCCCTCCGATTGCCCCAGTATTACACTATTCTTAGATCCATGTTAGCTTAATTAAACCCCATCCCCCGATCTTCCTTCTATTACACTATTTATACATGCCTGGTAGCCTAGTGAACCCCACCCCACCCCTGATCACCCCTGTATTACACTGTGTAGAGATCCCTGGTTGTTTAGTGGACACCCCCCCATTGTTCCATGCCCCATGTATAAGTAAAATCCTTGGTTGGCTAGTGTCCCTTCACACTGAGCCCCCACCTGTTCATGTGCCATCCCACACCTGCTCTCCATCTGAGAACCCCTGCCCTGCACTTCCCACTCCCATTAACATGCACCGGTAATAACACGTAAGATCAGCAGCCGGCAAATCCCTCTGCTCAGCTCCTCAGCCCACTGCCATCTGACTGTCTCAGAGCACAGTCATAAGCAGGGCCACTGGAAAATTGCGGAAAAGGTTACCCAAAGTTGCAGAGCGTTTTGCAAAAATTGCGGGGGGTTCTCCTATAGACCCTGGATGCTTCGCAATAAATCTTTTAATGTTTCCTGCAGCATATATTAGTCAGTATAAACTGCTAAATTAATACACTGATACCTGAATATGTTTAAAACATAATAAAAAGTTTAGGTTCCTTAAAAGAATACTAAACTGTTCAGCTATCATAAGCATTGCCTATCTTCTAAAATTGATAAGCATCTGCCTCATACAGTGCTAAATAGATTCTATAAAGTGAGCCACAACAAATCAATATTAAATAAATCCAGAGAAATATATTTTTTGTTTCTGGCTGTAGAATAATGAAGCTTAATCAACAGTTGTTTGCAGTGCTCTGCCACCTATTCACCCACTTTGGTACAAGAAAAAATAAGCAGAGTGGTGAATAATTGAGTTTAAGTAAAATGTTGTTAAAGTGTTTAATGGTCATAATTTGTACTGTAGGTACTGTACACTATTTTCAAAATCACATATTTAAACATTAATTCTTGGGGTTATTGGGGCTGGCAGTATAATCTAGAGGTTAGAGTAACAAACTGTGAATGAACTGACAACATCCAACAGAGCTGGATTTGATTCCCACAACCTCCACTTGCATACTGTGCAATTCTGAGCAATTCATTTAACCTCCTCAGTGTTCCTGGGTTGTATCTGAAAAACAGGTACATGTGCCTAGTTGACCTTATGGAGTTACCAAAAAATGTAAAAAAATACCAGTACATTTTTACTGCAAGTCTTTGCAAGTGAGCATCTAGGGGGTAGTTGCTAAGAGCGAGATCACTGTTAGCAACTAGCTTATTCAAGTATAAAATTGGCAGGGCCATCCAAAAATCCTCAGCTGTTTGAATCAAAACTAGTCTGAATGAAAGCATACTCACAAGGAAAAACTTGCCCTGCCACTTACAAAAAGGCTTCATAGTTAGCACCCCATTTAGGTGAATGGGATAATTTGCACCTTTTCTCCCATCTTTTGTTTCAGTCTGTATGGCAAAAAAACATTTTGTGATACACTGCTTCAACACAAAACAAATGTTAAGTGTTTAAGTGTACTTATGCTTGGCCAGTGGATGTTGAAACCAAACAAGACAAGGATTCAAAAGAAATCAGTGTCACATAAAACCCTTGCCCTACCTTGCACTGCATTGTTTCAGCCAAACCCAAGTTTGCATGCAAAATTGTCAGTATATTTGAGAGTATTTTATCAAAAATGTTAATACTTTTTACACAGTTCAATATAACTAAACAATTGTGGAACATGTCAGTTTTTGTGGAGAATGGTGAAAACTGTGGCTTCTGCAAAAAAATTGCGGCCACAATTTTCCAGTGGCCTTGATCATAAATGCAGTACTCACAATCATGCTCTGTGACTGTGAGACAGCAGCTAGCCATTGAAGTGAATGAAGGGATTTGCCAGCCTCTGATCTGCTATGTTATTACTGGTGAGTAGTGACCAGGGTGAGGAGGAGTAAAGTGTGGGGTTCCTCAGAGGTAAGGGGGTGGAGAAGGCACACACAGAGCTGTCACTTTGCTACCATTCTTATATTACTTATAGATATACTGTATAGTGTGTGTGACAATTAATCCCTTTTCACTCTAAAATATTGCAATCACATTACTGTCAATTTTTAACTCTTTTAAGACTCAATTAAGGTGGATGAGGTACTATCCTTACACTTACATCTGTATTTTTACAGGACTCAAGAAAAGGTGACCACATTTTCTTAAATAATCACAATGTCTCTATTGCAGCATGACTTTAGTCTTTTGTCAGAAATATTGGTGGCATCTTTATGTCTTAAAAGACTCATACTATGTGGATTTGTGTGCATTCTTGTGTGTGTCTGTACTGTATGTCCAGAGCCTACAACAGGTGCTTCAGAATTTGGTATTCTTTTTTCTATTATTGTGATGCATATCAGAAATTTTATCATCATAATAATTTATTTTCCTTTTGAAGTTAAAAGTTTTTATTGAGACAAACAATACATAATACTGTACATCATATGACATTATCTTATATAGTGCAGGGGTAAAATCATCCTGGTGGGGATCCCCACCTATCATACTACAGGTATATAACAGTCCAGGTGTTAACCATATGCTAACCCAATTACAACATTCCAGATCAGCATCCACCCTTCCCCCTTCTGAATGGGTGCAATAACAGGTCTTTGGGTACCGGGGAGGGAGAGGGAGATAATTGGTCATCCCCCCTACATCGTGGGATTATATCTGTGCTCAAAATCTCTTCTTTCGGGTATGTACTGAGAGATAGCCATAGGTGGTAAAGTTTTAGAGTCCTATGCTATGCAATTGTCGCATGTCTCAACTACAAAAGCATAACTATATACAGGCAGCAATCAAGGTACAGTAGAGAGGTTGGCATTAAGGGTACATTCCAGTAGTAGTAATGGGGCATCAATTGACAGCTGGGGGGCCACTTCTGAGTGAATGTGCGTTATGTCATCCCAGAAGGAGTGTTTATGTGGACATGACCATAAAATATTATATAGTTGGGCTCCTGGTTGGTTGCAGTGCCAGCACATATCATCCTGAAGCAGGCCCATTTGCTTAAGTTTGGCAGGGGTGTAATACCCCCTTTGTAACGTTTTTGTTCATTATTAACCTGGACCTGCCATTACTGCTGTAATCTTCTGATTCAAATTGTGTTTTGCAAGGTATATGTTCTGTTACTGCTTTATTTTTCTCTGTAGCAAAATGTTTCTTACAGGGCGTATCTTCTGTGAAATTATTTCAGGTGGTGATTACATTTTTGTGACTTTTTATCATTAGGCTAAGCAAAATTACTGTTTGCCATTATTTTATTTTATTACATGTTTTGCTGAAAAGGTTTTTTGTCTTAGAGGTGTTGCAGTCTCCTTCTCACATTGAAGGAGCTAATTGCTTCCCTTCCACAGCTCTTCCAGGGGATTAGGTGTGTATCTGGGGGGAAGGGGGTGGAGCTGGCAAACTGTCAGTTACTTCCAACAGAAAGAATGGTTAAAAGGTCAAGTTAGTTGATATCTTGGAGGTGGAAGACTAGGTTTGCTGGCCAAGGCACTTAGCTTCACCTCAGCTCTTTCCTTCTAGGTTGCTTGAAAGGACAGAGCAAAGAACCTTACCAGAGCAAGGGAAAGGATTAAGACTTCTTTTGGCTAGACAGATTTACTGTGTATTGTTATTTTTATTTTGTACTCACAGGGATTGTTACTGTTTGTTGCTAACAATGTATTGCTTTATTTTTCTCAGATTCAAATTGTTGTTGCTGGGTATACCTTCTGCTGCATTATAACAAGGAGTGCCTTCGGGTGTGTGCTAAGAGATTACTGCTGTAATCTTCTGATTCAAATTGTCTTTTGCAAGGTATATCTTTGTGTTACTGCTTTATTTTTCTTTGTAGCAAAGTGTTTCTTACAGGGTATATCGTCTGTGAAATTATTACAGGTGGTGCTTACATTTTTGTGACTTTTTATCATTAGGCTAAGCAAAATTACTGTCTGCCACTTTTTTTTTTTTGCTGAAAAGGTTTTTTGTCTCAGAGGTGTTGCAGTCTCCTTCTCACATTGAAGGAGCTAATTGCTTTCCTCCCATAGCTCTTCCAGGGGGTTAGGTGTGTATCTGGGGGGGTGGAGCCGGCAAACTGTCAGTAACTTCCAACAGAAAGAAGGGTTAAAAGGTCAGGTTAGTTGATATCTTGGAAGCGGAAGATTAAGTTTGCTGGCCAAGGCACATAGCTTTACCTGAGCTCTTTCCTTCTAGGTTGCTTGAAAGGACAGAGCAAATAACCTTACCATAGTAAGGGAAAGGATTAAGACTTCTTTTGGCTAGGCAGAATTACTGTGTGTTGTTATTTTTATTTTGTACTCACAGGGATTGTTACTGTTTGTTGCTAACATTGTTTTGCTTTATTTTTCTCTGATTCAAATTGTTGTTTGCTGGGTATACCTTCTGCTACATTATTACAAGGAGTGCCTACGGGTGTGTGCTAACAGATTACTGCTGTAATCTTCTGATTCAAATTGTCTTTTGCAAGGTATATCTTCTGTTACTCTTTTATTTTTCTCCATAGTAAAGTGTTTCTTACAGGGTAAATCTTCTGTGAAATTATTACAGGTGGTGTTTACAGGTTTTACAATTTTAGCTATCATTAGGATAAGCTTTCAGGCTTACTGCATTTGTTGCTGACTGATTGTTTCTGCTCTTACCTCCTTGTTTCTTTCGTCCGTGGTTCTTTTTCGGCAGGGGAATGGCCCAGCCACCCAACCCCATCCCCAACCACTTCACACTACACTCCTTTTATAGGGTAGCACAGTCATGACATTTCCTGTGGCAAAGCAAGAAGGGGCGGATCAGTGGGGTATCCACATGGTGACCTCATTTACAGGAGCACTAATAATTTAACTTGTTATAACAAAAACAAACAGACAAAACACAAAATCAAACTTTTGCTTTCATTTTCCTCCTTCTAATTACTCTGACCAGGTTATAAACCCAGCAACTTATCTGGAATGGATATCATTATTTATTTATTTATTTTTAAATTTTATTTTAGTCTTTGGTAAACGGGTAAGGCCCATTAGGCACAAGTGCCTGTTTTCAGGGGCGACCTGGGAGTACTGGGTGGTTAAGTGACTTACTCAGAGTCACACAATATGCAAGTGAAGGTTGTGAGAATCAAACTCAGGTCTGGTCTGCTGGATGTAGCAAGCTTGTTCACACCTCATTCCTCTAACCTCTAGGCTGTACTGCCATTAACTCCAGGCAACATGGGCAGAGATTGCACACCTCAAATTTCATATTCAAGAGGAAATATATTATAAGAACCACCCGCCATTTCCCCAACATCCAACAGAAGCACCTTGACCGCAGAGGGTAGTTGGTCCGGGAGGTTGGCAGGTGGTTAGGAGGGGCAGATCAGGTGCCCCATCACTCAGTGCTCTCCAACATATTACCTCCACAAACCATATAAAAACTACAAACAGGTATCTGCCTCTATCTCTGAAATCAAACAAAGGGACACAGGACACTGCAGAGCAGGACACTGCAGCACAGGAGCTAGCACAACAAAACTTGCCCAAAACAGGAACCAAAACATAAAACGCAAAAAGAAAATCCAAAAATCTTCTAATCATATGAGACTCCATGATTCAGGGAGTTGATACCTATCTCCAGTCAGGGGTAATGGTCAGATGTCTCTCAGATACATCAGCATGGAGACACACTGACCGCATTGCTAAAATTGTTCTGGAAGCAGGAGAAAACATTGACATCCTGGTACACAGAGGGACTAATGATCTCACCAGCCTGTCAGTTGTGGAGACCAAGGAACACCTGACCAGGCTGGATGACAAACTATCATCCATTTCGTCCAGCATCTCTCCTTCTCTGAGATCCTGCCAGTCTGGGAGAGGAGGACAGATGGACAGAAGGTCAGAGAATGGGAGATAGGGGAGCTAAACATGTGACTCAAGAGCTGGTGCCAGGAAAAAGGGCACAAATTTGTAGGGAATTGGCAACAGTTTTGGGAATGAAAGTTTTTTAAATTTGATGGACTGCATCTGACTAAGGAGGGAGTCAGTACATTGGGGCAAAAGTTTGACGTCTTTGCAGAATATTTAAACTAGCAAGGGGAGAGGGGTGCAGCACCCTATACGATGAATGGGAAGAACACCCTTCCCTCCTCAGCTAGTGGTCAAGCAGGAGTTCAGCATGTTTGAAGTTCATTTGCATCAGCTGGTAAGGAAATAGATCCAGCTTCCCAAACGACACACAGAGGAAACTCCAGACCTCACCCAACAACTAACATACCGAAATCTGCTCAATGGAAAATCATGTACACAAATGCTCGCAGTTTGGGAAACAAGATCCCAGACCTGCAGGCAATAATGACAGAGGCTAAACTGGACATAGTAGCAATTAGAGAGACGTGGTTTACCAGTAACCACACTTGGGAGACTTCAGTACCTGGCTATGTACTTTTCAGAAGAGACTGAGGTGCAAAAAAGGGGTGGAGTGGCCCTGTATGTCAATGAAAATATCAAAGCTACAGAAATTCAGAATACACATAAGGAGCCAGAAGAACTGTGGGTCATCCTGGAAACAGGAAATGGGACAGCCATAAGAACTGGGGTTGTCTACAGGCCCCCAGACCAGGGGGAGGACATAGACACATTACTATTAGAAGATATACAAAACATGACAGCTAAAGGGGAGGTTCTGATAAAGGGAGACTTCAACATGCCAGATACAGATTGGTCAAAACCAGTAGGAACATCTGCCAGAACTAGACACATGGTGGATTCCCTGCAGGGGGAGGGCCTCAAACAACTGGTACAACAACCCACAAGAGACAGGGCTATCCTAGATCTAGTACTGACTAACAGGGAAAGGATCACAGATCTCCAGGTAGAAGGTCACCTGGAGCCAGTGACCATCACATGGTATGGTTCAATTTGGCAACTACAACTAAACCATCCCATTCCAAGGCAAAAATATGGGACTTCAGAGGAGCTGACTTGGATAAGATGGCCAACAGAGTTAAGCTAGCCCTGGCAAAAAGAAATACAGGTGAAGGGGTACTGGCAAAGTGGGCAAGCAATAAGGATGCAATACTTGAAGCAACATCCCATTGTGTTATAGAGAAAAGGAAGTGCAAAAGAAGAAGGAAACCACTTTGGTTCTTAAAAACAGTAGCAGAAAAGGTCAGAGCCAAAGGGCTGGCCTTCAGGAAATATAAGAGAACACAGCAGGATGAAGATAGGGAGGCATACCAAACTTCCCTAAGGGGAGCAGGGAAGGCAGTAAGGCAGGCAAAGTCCCAAACCAAGGAAACAATAGCATGAACAGTAAAAGAAGGTGACAAGACTTTATATAGATACATTAGTGAAAGGAGAAAGTCCAGAGGGGTATTGCTAAGATCAAAGGAGATAAGGGGGCATGTGAGGAGGAGGACCATTTAAAAGGATCTATCCTAAATAGATACTTCTGCTCAGTATTTACTGAAGAGAAGGTAGGGCAGGGCTCACAGCTCAGCACCATGGACACAGGGGGGAGGGAGGTGAGCACTAGTTTCTTCAGAAAAGAAAGGGTTCTACAAGAGCTCGATAAGCTTAGGGTGGACAAGGCAATGGGATCTGATAGCATACATCCCAGGGTACTAAAGGAGCTAAGGGTGGAACTAGCAGAGCCATTATCAGAACTGTTTAGTGAGTCTCTGAGCACAGAAGAGGTCCCAGAAGACTGGAGAAGGGCTCATGTGATCCCACTCCACAAGAGTGGTAGCAGGGCGGAGGCAGGGAACTACAGACGAGTCAGTCTTACCTCAGTAGTGGGCAAGACTTTGGAGGCACTCCTTAAGGAAAGGATAGTGCAACACCTGGAATCCATAGGAGCACAGGATCCAAGACAGCATGAGTTTACAAAAGGAATGTCCTGTCAAACTAATCTCATAGATTTCTTTGACTGGGTAACCAGAGTGGTGGACCGAGGGGGAGCACATAATGTCACCTACTTTGACTTCAGCAAAGGTTTTGATACTTTTCCACATAGAAGATTGATTAAAAAGCTGGGTAGGCTTGGGGTGGGTCAGACGTTGGTGAACTGGGTGGCAAACTGGTTGATGGGCAGAAAACAAAGAGTGGTGGTAAATGGTATACAATCAGAAGAGATGCATGTCACAAGTGGGGTACCTCAGGGATCAGTCCTGGGGCCAGTCCTCTTCAATATATTCATCAGTGACATTGCAGATGGACTGGAGGGTAATGTTTATCTGTTTGCAGATGACACAAAGATCTGCAACAGGGTAGATGATCCAGATGGGGTGGGCAGAATGACAGGAGATCTGGATAAACCAGCAAAATGATCAGCAGAGTGGCAACTGGGGTTTAATGCAAAGAAGTTCAAGATCATGCACGTATGGAAGAGAAACCCTGAAGCCACCTATAGGCTGGGAGGGGAGTTGCTGGCAGTCACAAGGGAAGAAAGAGACTTGGGAATCATTATCACCAATGACTTGAAATCACCCAAGCAGACCTCTAAAGCAGTAGGTAAGGCTTGGGGGATGTTAGGGTGTATTAGTAGGGGTATCACAAGTCGTAAGAGGGAGGTAATAATCCTTCTTTACAAGACACTGGTTATGCCCCATCTGGAGTACTGCATGCAGTACTGGAGGCCACACCTTCACAAGGACATTAACCAAGTTGAGGTAGTCCAGAGAAGAGATACCAAAATGGTGCAGGGACTGCATCTGAAAACATATGAGGACAGATTAACGGAGCTCAGTATGTATACCCTAGAGCAAAGGAGGGAGTGAGGTGATTTGATCGAAACATTCAAACACCTTAAGGGCATTAGCAAGGTGAAATAGTCTAACATGTTTCAATATAAGAAAAATAGCAGGACAAGAGAACACAGCATGAGATTACAGGGAGGCCGATTAAGTGGTAATTTGAGGACGTTCTTTTTCACAGAAAGGGTGGTGGATGCATGGAATGGCCTACCTCAGGAAGTGGTGGACATGAATACAGTGCAGGGTTTCAAACAGGCATGGGATAGGCATAAGGGAGCAATACAAATGAGTATGAATAGATAGGCCATTGACAGAGCAAAGGCCAATGGCACATTTATAAGGCAGAAAAAGAAACGGGCAGACTGGATGGTCCTTGTAGTCCTTATCTGCCGTCAACTTCTATGTTTCTATGAATTCAAAAGGGGGTGTTAGTTCCTGGATTTTGGAGGGGATAATTCAGGGTGATGGTGCCAGTAGGGATCCTGCAGGCTTTTGACAGAAACTGGACCTCAAGAATGGTTGCCAGTGACAGTCAAATCTATCCAGGGTGCCTGCTGCAAAATTAGACATTCTTTCTTAGGTAGCCACCTGTGCCATAGCTTGCATTAGTTCATTTAGAGAGGGACAACAGGAGGATTTAAACAGTGCCAGATGCAGGCGTTTTAGCCACCACTCCTGCCGCAGTGACCCACTCGGCCAAGGGGTTGTACTTGGGAAGAGATCCCAGGGTACATTCCAGTAGTAGCAATGGGGCATTAACTAATACCTGGGGGGCCACTTCCGAGCGCATGTGCATTATGTCATCCCAGAAGGATTGTTTACGTGGACATGACTATAAAATATGATATAGATGGGCCCCTGGTTGGTTGCAGTGCCAGCACATACCATCCTGAAGCAGGCCCAATTGGTTAAGTTTGGCAGGGGTGTAATACCCCCTTAGTAACGTTTTTGTTCATTATTAACCTGGACCTGCCATCCCTACAGGCACTGTGAATTCAGTGCCAGCAGTGAGCCCATTGTCTCTCTGAGATTTGCGCTCCCATTTCGGCTTCCCACTGAGCTTTAGCTATAAAGGAGGGGTCTAATGTGACCTCTCTGAGGTCAGAATAAATCAGGCTCGCCTGCCCTTCCCCATTTTAACCCACCAGTTTAAAGCTAGGAATGATGGGGTCATTGGGGGTTGGGCCTGCTTCTTAGTAGCGTCCCTTAATTGCAGATATCTCCAAAATTGGCCAGCAGGGAGCTGGTATCTCTCCCTTTGGGATGCAAAAGTGTCAATCACATTAATATCCGTGACCAGCAAGTCTCGTACTAGCCTGATACCCTGGGTTTCCCAGAGACGCCCAGTGTATCATGGCCTTACCCATCAGAATTCTTTGATTATTCCACAGTTGCATGAGAGTCTATGGAGTGGGGTCGGAGCCCAAGAAAGAATGTACTTTGTGCCAATACCTAATAGATAGGGCAATGGGGGGAGCCATTGTCCTAGGGGCCCCTTTAGTCCTATATAGCATTGTAGCCAGTGATGGTGACCCCACTAGTGACACCTCAAGGGGAATCCAGACTGGGGCCCTGTTACCCTCCTGGGAAAACCCTGACATGGTTTGTGCGGTAGTAAACGCCATATGGCAGCTTTGGAGCCAGGGCATCCCCCTCCTGCCTCTAGACCAGTGTTACCTCAGTTTTAATTTACTGAATCTTGGAGGGGGGGCCTTCCAACAGGACCCCCCCCCATCATGGCACCTATCTTCCAAAACCACTTCAGTGGACTGGTTAGCGAGAGATGAGCTAACAGATGAAGCAGTCTGGGAGCTACCATAAGTTTTAGGGAGTCAATTTTCCCTGCCAAGGAGAGTTTTAAAGGTTTCCAGCAGTCCACATAATTTCTGATCCCTGCTAAAAGAGTTTGAAAGTTCGTCATCACCATCTTGGTCAGGTTAGGCTGGAGGATGATCCCCAGGTATCTAATGCCCTCTGGGGACCACTTCAACCCCAGGTGGGAAATGTCCTGTCCCTCTCATGCCTTGTTCAGGGACAAGGCCTCAGTTTTGCCTTGGTTCACCCTTAGGCCAGAAACTTTGGTGAGCTCAGAGAGGATATCCAGGATTTTCTCTGCGATCCCGAGGGAGTACTCCATGATGACCAGGAGGTCTTCCGCATAGAGAAATGACTTATAGGAGGTATCACCCACCTAAATGCCTGGTATGTCCTGGGATTCCCTATTAGCGCTGGCTAGTGGCACGGTTGCAAGGACAAAGAGCAAAGGTGAGAGAGGATAACCCTGATAGGTAACGTTTTGGAGGCTGAAGGCAGGTGACAAATCTTTATTGGTCAGTATTGATGCCATAGGGGAGGAGTACAAAAGCTTTACCCATGTTCTGACGCTTGGGCCAATCCCTATCTTCTCCAGTGCAAACATTAAGTATGGCCATTTGACTGAATCAAAGGCCTTCTCAATGTACACTGCCAGTGCTAACATGGGCGGCTTGCTGTCCTGGACCTCATGCATCAGAGAGGTTAGGGTCCTATGATGGTCTGACCCCACTCTGCCTTTTACAAAGCCTGCCTGTACTGGGTGGATGAGATCTGGCAAAATCTTCTCTAGGTGGAATGTCAGGACCTTGGCCAGAATTTTGGCTTCAGCATTATCGAGGGATATTGGGTGGTAACTACCAGGGTTGACAGGGCCCTTCACCTTTTGGGGGAGGACAGTGATCACCACTTCTCTCATAGAGGGGAGGAGAGCTCCTTTATTTAGTGAATCTCTGAATGCCTTTAGCAGGTAGCTAGTTACCCCTAACCCTGGGATCTGCTAAAAGTCTATTGGGAAACCATCATTCCCCTGGACCTTGTGGGGTTCATATTTTAAATAGTCTTGGCCACTTCTGCCTCTGTAAGGGGGTCCTCTAGAAGAGACAGTTTAGGAATGGGGAGGTCTGCCATAAAATTCTCCATTTTGGTGGGATCTGGTGGGGTTGAGGAGGAGTAGAGATCCTCATAAAATTGGGCCATTACCATATTTATACCCATCTTGGAAGTAGTGAATGCCCTCCCTCTTTAAGGCTTAGAATGTCTCTGGTCACCTGTCTGCTCTTTAAGTGGTATGCTAAGAGTTTGCCAGCCTTCCCCCTCCCTCCCAGTAGGCATAGCCCAACTTTCTGAGATGGAGCTCCACTTTCCTTGTTAGATAGGCGTTTAGTCAGAACCTGGCTTTAGTTAATTGTGCCAGGAGGGATTGTGGTGGTGTCCCAGTTGGTAATGCCTTGTACTGGGCCTCCAGATTCACCAGGGTCTTTTTCAGTGTTGCTTGTTCAGCCTTCCCGTGTTTCCTTCTGGCTGAGGCAAAAGCAATAATCTGACCCCATATGGTTGCCTTGTAGGCCTCCCGAAGGGTCGAATCTGACACCTCCCCAGTGTCATTATAAGCCCAATATTCAGCCATCTCAGGACCCAGCCATTCCAGAAAATGCATGTCTTCTAGTAACAAGGTGTCCAGATGCCAAGTGGACAGCACTGGTTCCTCGGGGCCTGAGAGTACTCTGAGTTACAAAGGGGGTGTGGTCAAAAATAACCACCGGGTGAGTATCCACCCTTGACACCAGGTCATAAGTGGTAGCTGAGACCAGCCACAGGTTGATTCTGCTAGAGGTACCATGAGTAGATGAAAAGCAGGTATAGTCTCTCATACCGGGATGTCTAGTCTGCCAGGTATCTCGGAGTGAGTTCTCAGCCATGAGTTCTTTGACTGCTTTTGCCACTTGTCTATGTGGGTCAGTTGACCCCCTTCTTCTGTCCACACTGGGATCCAGGGTGAGGTTGAAGTCACCCACCATTATGACCTGGTGACCGTCCTTGTTAAACTCCATAAGGGTTTGGAAAAACTGGGGACAATCCTGGTTGGGGGTGTACATACTTAAAAGGATTAGGGGGCCTGCTGGGTACCCATCTCAGGCAGCATCCACCTCCCTGCTTTGTCTGCCTTTTGATGTTTAACTGTCCAACTTAGGAACTTATGAAATAGTACAGAAACTTCCCTTTTACTGGAGGGTGCAACACTATGGATCTCTTCTCCTACCCATCCCTGTTTCAGTTTCTTTGCTTCCCCTTTGGAGAATTTGGTCTCTTGTAGGAATGCTACCAGAGGGCCCATTCTTTTAAGCTTCAACATGACTTTTTCTTTTGATAGGTGAATTGAGCTCCCTGACATTCCATGATACCATACTAGTCTCCATATTTACGTCTGGGTATAAAATGATGAGCGGGCATGTGGAGCGTGCTCCAACCTGGAATACTTCTGGGATCTCTGTTTTCTTCTACCCCCCTGACCAGGACCCCACCACCCAAGCTTCCCCACTCCCTTTGTCCGTGATTGCAAAACTCTAATACCTTATTAACATCATGAAACACAGTATAACACATTTGTGAACAAAACTGATTCATATAACATAAAACCTGTACAACCCCAGCCCCCCACTCCCCTACCCAATCTAATGCAGAGACCAGCCTGTTGCTTGGTTTATTGGCTTACCTGTAGCCAGGATGAAAGTGATTGTCACTGGGGATAAACCCCTTAGCCTGATCACCTAATACGTAGAGTTGGTAGCCTGTCTGCTTCCACTGTCTCCTACTCTTATTACTGGAGATCATAAATACAGAAAAGTATCAAAGAAATGGTACAAACCAGTGAGAGGCCTCGATCGCTGTTCTTATTCAGCTTTGTGGGTGCTGAGCATCCCAGGATCCAGTACTACAGGGCTTAGAGGAGCTAATGAACTACTGGGGGGGGAGGAGGGTGCCTGAAAAAAAACATGTGTTGTGCATCTATGTAGATCCTTTCCAGGTGTCCCGTCCCCCCCTCCGCCTTTGTTATGCCCTTGCCTGCTTGTTGGTCTTGTTTGTTAACCAGACTTATTCATGCTGGAGGTTCAGAGGTCTCTTGAGCTGTGCGTAAACCCAGTGGAGGAGCATGAAAAACCCTTAGTCCCCCCGTTCCTGGGAGCACATTGTATTACACATACTAACCATAACCACAGCGACCAACATGGCTTAAACCTTAGCAACAGAGCTGAAACCTGTGAGAGGGGTTGGATTCCCCCTTCATGTATAGGGATGGGGCACCTCTATGCTTCCCCAGGTCACCGATAACTGGAGTCCATTAGGGTTCATGGCAGCCTGGATCAGCCATTATCCTGCAGGTATGTGTGCTGGGTTTGGCCTGTGTTTCGACCCTCCATGTGTCAAATTGTTCTGTAGTAATAACAGTGCCCCTTCATGCACCTGGGCCTGGGGGAAGATGGGGGCCTTAAACCCATGCTTGAGGGGGGAGAGGGTATACCTGCAACCTGTAAAATCATGGCCAGTGGTGCACCTTGCTCTACTCTACCCTATCTTAACTCCCCTATATTTGACATGAGGTGCATTATTAAGCCATAGGTGCACTGCAAAGAATGTACATGTGCTATACATAATGGCACCCCATTGATATAACCCCTAAGGGGCCACTGACATTATCAACTGTGCGGCCTGTTTGGGCCACTTGGGCACCTTTCACCCTGTGTGGGGGGTGAAAACAACAGCCTAATAGCAATGCATATAATGAAACATTAACCAAACTTCAGCTCCCCCCCCCCCCCGTTCTTTAGACAATGGAGTATGCCTGAAGTTATCCCAGGGGTCAAACCCATGATGCTTAGTAACCTCTTAGTCCAAACCAGTAAACACAACCAGAGTTCAGCCTCTGGCCTTCAGGACCTCCAGTGGCAGTGGGAAAGAGCCCATTCTGTCCCCAGGGCTGACTGCCTCATTTGGATCTGGGCTCAGTAGTACCGTGGGCATGGCTGCTTCAGCCCAGGATACCAGTTCATCAAGAAGGACCTAAGCTGCAGAGGTCAGATCTCTCTGTGACTCCACGGACCCCACATAAATTAAATCCTCCTTAGGTAAGCTCCTCAAGACAGCATACCTGTTAGGCTCGGTTGGTAGGCCTGTGTCTTCCGCTGAGGCCTCGGATTCCAGACTGGTGCTCTGGCTGCATGAGCGGAACCAAGGACACTTGTCCAGGTGTTTCCCCTCTTTGATATTCTTCCTACGGTTGTGGCATCAATCCTTCGATGCCAGAGTCCAGGGCTCCATGTTGCCCAACATGGGACTTCTGCAGAAGGGTGGAGTCGGGGAGGGGGTCCCCATTGTGTTGGCCACCTTGATTAGTAAAATCTGGCTACTCTGATTGTGGTTGTGGGGCTCCCCTAGTCCCTTTGTTTCTTCCTCCATCATTCTCTGATTTAAGCTTGGGAGCATAAGCTGCCAGGAACGACTCCACCACCTCTGGGCTGTTGAAGGAGCATGGCAAGCCATTAACCATCAGATGCAATACTGCTGGCTACATCAGTGAGTAATCTAGCCCCAGGCCTGCGCAGGCCTTCCTTGCTGTGGTAAAGGCTTTCCTTCTGTGGGATAGCTCTTAGGAGTAATCAGCAAAAGTAAAAACTCGTTGGCTTTTCCAAAACAACTGCTTTCTGGCGTGAGCTGCCAAGATAATATTCTTTGTCCTTGAATCTTAAGAATCTGGTCAATATCGGCTGTGGCCTCCCTCTGGGAGCTGGTCGTGGAGCCAAGGAGCAATGAGCTTGATCAATTTCTAGCAGCCCCACCCCTTTCTGGCCCCGAATGGCAGGTAGTTCACTTTGTAAGATAGAGATTGCATCTTGTCCTTTGCAGCCTTCCAGAAAACCTGTGAAATGCAGATTATTCCGGCAGCGTCAATTCTCTATGTCCTCCACCCTATGCCAGAGCAGTTAGATCAGCCTATCCTGCTCTCTCATGTGATTATTAAGGTGAAGGGTGCAGTCTCCATTGTCGGCCAGCCATTGTTCTGTTACATTTGTCCATTGAGAAATGGTAATAATATCTGCAGTGTTTTGCTGAGCCGCTGTCTCCAACTTGCCCATTTTTAAAAGCATTTGCGAAAACATCATTCTCATTTCTGTCAGGTCACCATCCTCTGTGGTAGGATGTTGCGGCTCCATTTCAAGGATAGAAACATAGAAACATAGAAGTTTATGGCAGATAAAGACCACAAGGCCCATCCAGTCTGCCCATTTTTCCTACCTTATGGATGTGCCACAGGCCTTTACTGTGTCAATGGCCTATTTATTCATACTCATCTATATTGCTCCCTTATGCCTATCCCATGCCTGTTTTGAAGCCCTGCACTGTGTTCATATCCACCACTTCCTGAGGTAGGCCATTCCATGCAGCCACCACCCTTTCTGTGAAAAAGAACTTCCTCACATTACCCCTTAATCGGTCTCCTAATCTCATGCCGTGTCCTCTTGTCCTGCTATTTTTCTTATATTGAAACATGTTAGACTTTTTCACCTTGTTAATGCCCTTAAGATATCTGAGTGCTTTAATCATATCACCTGTCTCCCTCCTTTGCTCTAGAGTATACATATTGAGCTCCATTATCTGTCCTCGTATGTTTTCTGATGCAGACCCTGCACCATTTTGGTTGCCCTTCTCTGGACTGCCTCCATTTTGTTAATGTCCTTGAGCAGGTGCAGCCTCCAGTACTGCATGCAGTACTCCAGATAGGGCCTAACCAGTGTCTTGTAAAGAGGGATTATTACCTCCCTCTTCTGACTTGTGATACCTCGACTATTAAACCCCAACATCCCTCTAGCCTTACTTACTGCCTTAGTGGTCTGCTTGGATTATTTCAAGTCATCTGTGATGACGATGCACAAGTTTCTTTCTTTTCTTGTGATTGCCAGCAACTCCCCTCCCAGCCTATAGGTAGCTTCAGGGTTTCTCTTCCCTATGTGCATGATCTTGCACTTCTTTGCGTTAAACCCCAGTTGCCACCCTTCCGACCATTTTGCCAGTTTTTCTAGATCTCTTCTCATTCTGACCACCCCATCTGGGTCATCTACTCTGTTGCAGATCTTGGTGTCATCTGTAAACAGGCAAACCTTACTCTCCAGTCCATCTGCAATGTCACTGATGAAGATACTGAAGAGGACTGGCCCCACGACTAATCCCTGAGGTACCCCACTTGTGACTTGCATCTCTTCTGCTGGTATACCATTTACTACCACTCTGTTTTCTGTCAGCCAACCAGTTTGCCACCCAGTTGACCAACTTCAGACCCGCCCCAAGCCTACCCAGCTTATTAATTAATCTTCTATGTGGAACAGCATCGAAAGCTTTGCTGAAGTCAAGGTAGGTGACATCAACTGCACCCCCTTGGTCCACCACTCTTATTACCCAGTCAAAGAAATCTATATGATTAGTTTGACAGGACCTTCCTGTTGTAAACCCATGCTGTCTTGGTTCCTGTGCTCCTATGGATTCCAGATGTTGTACTATCCTTTCCGTAAAGGAGTGCCTCCATAAACTTGCCCACTACTGATGGATCTGTAGTTCCCTGCCTCCTCCCTGCTGCCACTCTTGTGGAGCGGGATCACATGAGCCCTTCTCCAGTTTTCTGGGACCTCTCCTGTGCTCAAAGACTCACTAAACAGTTCTGTTAGTGGATCTGCTTTTTCCACCCTTAGCTCCTTTAGTACCCTGGGATGTATGTCATCAGGTCCCATTGCCTTATCCACCCTGAGCTTAGTGAGCCCTTGTAGGACCCTTTAATTTGTGAAGGGACTTGTGCACACCTCCCCCCCCCCCGTATCCATGGCACTGAGATGTGGGCCCTGCCCTACCATCTCTTCGGTAAATGCTGAGCAGAAGTATCAATTTAGAAACATAGAATCTGATGGCAGTAAGGACTGCTTGGCCCACATAGTCTGCCCATTTTCCTACCTAACAGATAAGCTGCAGATCCTAGTTAACCAACAGCTTACTTAAGATAGATGCTTTTCCTTGGTCCTTCTCCACACACTCCACCTTATCCCCTTTGATCTTTGCAATACCCCCTCTGGACTTTCTCCTTTCATTAATGTATCTATAGAAAGTCTTGTCCCCTTCTTTTACTGTTCATACTAGTGTTCCTCAGTTTGGGCCTTTGCCTGCCTTACTACCTTCCCTTCTTCTCTTAGAGAAGTTTGGTATGCCTCTCTATCTTCATCCCTCTGCATTCCCTTATATTTCCTGAAGGCCAACCTTTTGGTTCTGACCTTTTCTGCTACTGGTTTTGAGAATCAAAGTGGTTTCCTCCTTCTTTTGCCCTTGCTTTTTTCCCTAACACAATGAGATGTAGCTTTAAGTATTGCATCCTTAATGCTTGCCCATTTTGCCTGTAGCCCCTCACCTGTATTTCTTCTTGCCAGGGCTAGCTTAACTCTGTTGGCCATCTTATCAAAGTCAGCTCCTCTGAAGTCCCATATTTTTGCCTTGGAATGGGATGATTTAGTTCTAGTGGCCAAACTGAACCATACCACGTGATGGTCACTGGCCCCCAGGTGACCTTCCTCCTGGAGATCTGTGATTCTTTCCCCATTATTCAGTACTAGATCCAGAATAGCCCTGTCTCTTGTGGGTTGTTGTACCAATTGTTTGAAGACCTCCCCCTGCAGGGAATCCACTGTGTGCTTAGTTCTGGTGAATGCTCTAGTTGGTATTGACCAATACGTATCTGGCATGTTGAAGTCTACTATTATCAGAACCTCCCCTTTAGCTGTCATGTTTTGTGTATCTTCTAACAGTAATGTGTCTATGTCCTCCCCTGGTCTGGAAGCCTATAGACCACCAAGTTTGTATGGCTGTCCCATTTTCTATTTCCAGGGTGACCCACAGTTTTTCTGGCTTCTTATGTGTATTCTGAATTTCTGTAGCTTTGATATTTTCATTGACATAATGGGCCACTCTCCCCCCCCCCCCTTTTTTTTCACCTCGGTCTCTTCTGAACAGTACATAGCCAGGTACTGTAGTCTCCCAAGTGTGGTTACTGGTGAACCATGTCTTGCTAATGACTACTGTGTCCAGTTTAGCCTCTGTCATTGTTGCCTCTAGGTCTGGGATCTTGTTTTCCAGTCTGCGAGCATTTGTGTACATGATTTTCCATTTGCCAGATTTCAGTGCGTTAGTTGTGGGGTGAGGGTCCAGCTTTTCCCCTGCACGTCGTATGGTGAGCTGGACCTTTTTCCTCACCTGGAAATGCAAATGAACAACAAACATGCTGAGCTCCTGTTTGATCACTGGCTGAGGGGTGAGGGGTGCTCTTCCCATTCAATGTATCTGGTGCTGCACCTCTTTCCACATTTGCTAGTTTAAATATTCTGCAAAAACATTAAACTTCTGCCGCAATGCACTGACTCCCTCCTTAGTCAGGTGCAGTTAATCGAATTTAAAGAACTTTCGCACCCAAAACTGTTGCCAGTTACCTACAAATTTGTATCCTTTTTTCTGGCACCAACCCTTGAGCCACATGTTTAGCTCCCCTTTCTCCCCTTCTCTGACCCTCTGCCTATCTGCCTCCTCTCCCAGACCAGCAGGACCTCAGTGAAGGAGATGCCGGATGAAATGGATGACAGTTTGTCTCCCAGCCTGGTCAGGTGTTCCTTGGTCTCCACAACCGACCGACTGGCGAGACTGTTAGTCCCTATATATACCAGGACGCTGGTGTGATGTTTGTGTTTTCTCCTGCTTCCTGCATAATTTTAGCAATGTGGTCAGTGTCTTTCCATACTGATGTACCTGGGAGACATCTGATCATTACCCCTGGCCGGAGGTAGGTATCAACTCCCCGAATCATGGAGTCTCCTATGATCAGAAGTGTTTTGGATTTCCTTTTTCCCTTTTTTGTTTTGGTCCCTATTATGGGTGAGTTTTATAGTGCTAGCTCCTGTTCTGCAGTGTTCTGCTGTACAGTATCCTCTGCCCCTTTGTTTTATTTTGGAGATAGAGGCAGATACCTGTGTATAGTCTTTTTGTGGTTTATGGAGGTGATACTCTGGTGAGCACCGGGTGATTGGGCACCCGATTTGCCCTTCTTAACCACCTGACAACTTCCCGGACCAACTGCCCTCTGTGGTCGAGGTGCTTCAGTTGGATTTTGGGGAAATGGCAGGCGGGTCTTGTAAAACATTTCCGTCTGAATATGTAATTTGAGGCGCACAATCTCTGCCCATGCTGCCTGGAGTTGAGCCCTTAGATCTCCAATGGTCAGGCATGTAGGACAGTGTCCTAAATCCTGTATAACTACCCTTTTGAAAAGTGTTGGTGATCTGGGAGTTTGTCAGGGCCCAGCCTCGTGGAAGCTGTCAGTGCCTCGTGCTCCTCAAGGATCAGTCTCCAGGTCTGAAAAAATTCAGTTTCACCGGTAAGTGTTCCCTTTTTGCCCTTTTGCTCAGCATCAGCGTTTAGGGACTGATTGTTTGAATAATGTCAGGATTATGTAGCAGGTAGCGGGAGCTCAAGAATCAAGTGACCAGTACCATAGGCATCCAAGCCACCGCCATAAGAATAATTTAACAAATAATCCAAGCCATATATCCATTTTGTATCCTTTATCAGATTGATGCATTAGCAGCCATTTTGGCTCTGACCAGCGCAAGTACAGATAGCTAGACACCCTGGCACTGTTACATTCTCCTCTTCCCAAATTCCTATGTACAAGAGCCACATTGTACAGAACATTATTTGCTTCATTAGTCTGTGTGATACTGAGGTGTCTTGTTTGAAGCATTTTTCTGCAAGGCAAGCCTTCAGAGAGCTACATAAAAAAGTAGTTATTTATTTACAGAAAAATATTATTTTTTTCTCAGATTATTCTTCACATTTGTATACATAATACAATTACATGACCATAAGACATGCATTCTGTAATATTGTTTGAGTATAAATTTCTTACTGTTGAGGTTTTCTTTTCTGAATCTCCTTATGATGTACCGCCTGACCCCCAGTACCCTATGCACGTGAATAAAGATCTATACTTCTGAAGCACTCTATGGCATACACTAGCCTTCTCATCCCACAGTGATCAAGAATCTCCAGGCCTCTCCCATTCCAACATCTGAACTATGCAGATGGTCATGCAACTGGCAGGTGGGCACATCCATGTCCTGTGGCATGCCTGAAACCAGATATGACTGAGTTTGGGTACTGGGAAGACACATATATGCATAACGACTCTGTGACCCAGTTGCAACCTACAATGGCATTTAGAATCCTGATACCCCTCCCCAAACACACAAACGCCTCTATCACTCTTCTATGGCATGGCGGGCTGAGAGGCAGCAGTGGCACACATATCTGATATTTTTAAATTCAGTGCATAAAAGAGGATATGCAGTACTAGCCACACTGCCATAATACACAATCCACTGTGTTTTTGAAGCAGGGTATCCAATAGAAGGCAGGGTGCTTGATCTAGCTCCACCTTCCCAGCCTGTCCCCTCCATCCACATGGGTATTTGCACCCACATACAGGGATAGACAAGTGAAATAAATGCTGCCTGAGAGCAGTGCTTGTGGAGTAGCACTGGGGAGTAGAACAATGGGGGCTTGCTATGCCTGAACAGTGCATATGCCATATTGTTTTGTTGATTGGTGCCTTAGTGATTTTGTACGTCTGACTGATCCTCTCATCAAAATACAGTTATTTTTTCTAATCACAAGTGGATATAGCGCTGTAGTGAAGTAACAACTGCCACAGATTTGACCTATAGCCATCAGCATTTGTTTCAGAGTAATCTGAGGATCAAAAAGGCTCCATTTACATTTGGGGGTGGATGATACTACAGTAACAGCATTCTAACTCTGATTTTATTTATACCATCTAGAAAGCAAGCAAAATGGCTATTCTATCCTTTCTCAGTATTTCCTAGCGGTGCAATGGGAATAAGGTTTCTTTAGGCTAAAGGTACCTTAGGGAAGGAGCCTGCAAGAAGAGCAGCACATCACTGGATGATGAGAGGAGAATAATGTGAGCAAAGAAAATGAGCTTCCAGGTGAAGCGTGCACATGGGCCTTAAATAGCCCTACTAGGAGTGTGGCAAGTGTCACTCACTGCAATACTGAGCCCCAGGCTATAGCCTTGCAATTCACTGCTTCAGCAAGCAGCTAAGTAAAGGGTAGATGCAGGGACCCTGGTTTTCCATTTTTACCGGTAACACCGGTAACAATCACGGAATCCTGCTTGGTATGCAAATTTTGAATTCTTGTACCGGTGCCTCACGGAAATTGCATGTCACTGCACAGAATCTCTAAGATTTCAGCATCTTTTTAAATTTTTTTTATTTTCTCTTTCTATGTCCCCTTCTCACAGCATCAGTCTCCACTTTTCAGAGATCCCTAGGCTGGGTATCCCCTAGCTTCACCCCAGGTAATGCTCAGGAGCTCCTGTGGGCCTGCCCCTATCCTGCCTGGATTGTACCCCCCCAGGTGGGAAGGAGAGAACCCCAGGTCACCCTTCACATTCCGTTAGTGTGTGGCGGCAGCTCAGTGGGTTCCTCTTGGTGCCTGGTTATGAAGTCTGGGCACCTGGGTCCCTTCTGCCAGTGACCGATGTACAGTGATTGTTCCTGGTTTTCTGTTCTCTGTCCCTGAGGGCATCTGCACTAGAGGAGTTCCAAGGAGGTAGGTCACATAGAGACATGCCACTGCTCCAGATCCTGGCTAGCGTCCTCCCCTCCTGATCACTCTGCAGCACCATTGCACCACCCTCCGTGGTCACACAGGTGGTGGTAAAGCAGCAGGACCTGCAGCCCACCCTTCCTGGAGGAGGAGAGCATTCCCCCAGGTGCTCGATCCTACTCCCCTGGCCAGACCTCCAGCAAACCGAGTTCACTTCTGACCCTGGGTCACTGGCATTGCAAGCAATAATGCTACTGCAGCGCCAGTGGGCCAGCCCAGATTTCAGCATCTTAAAATGAATGCTGATGTGCTTTGCATTCTTTCTGCTTTGCTGCATATAGAGTCAGTAAGGAAATTATCTGCACTGCTTTGTTGTAATCAGCCATTCAGTTTAATCACCCATGCCTAGTGGTTAGAGTAACAAACAGTGATTGAACTGGGTACATCCAGCAGTCTTGGGTTTGATTCCCACAACCTCCACTTACATACTGTGCGACTCCAAGCAAGTCACTTAACCTCCCCGGTGCTTCTAGGTCACTCCTGAAAACAGGCAGTTCTGCCTAGTGGGCCTTACCTCCTTTACAAAGAATATAAAAAAATACCAATATATGTTTATTACATCATAGAATAGTAGTCAGGGTACCATGTAATTTGCCTGCGTTTTACTTGGACTGCAATGATTTTGTATAGGTAAAGGTAAATGTGCAGATACATTTATGTGTTTTATAAGCTTGTTTTTAGATTTTAGTCAGGTTTTCATTGTATTGTTTGCATATGAGCATCTAGATTGTAGATTGCTAAACATAGGATCACTGTTACCAACTAGCTTATTCAAGTTTATACTGTAATCAGTAGGGCCATCCAAAATCCTCAGTTGTTTGAATGAAAACTAGTCTGAATGAAAATATGTTCACAAAGAAGAAACTGCCTTACTACTTATGAAAAGACTTCACAGTCAGCACCCCATTTAGGTGAATTGGATGATTTGCCCCTTTTCTCCCACCTGCTGTTTCAGTCTCTGTGACAACAGAAAGTTTTCTGATAGACTGCTTCAACAAAAAGCAAATGTTAAGTATTTAAGTGTACTTATGTTTGGCCAGTGGATTTTGAAAGCACAGTCAATGACATACAGAAGGTAGGACCCCAGGGGCTGTATGATGCTGGTGGGCAGAGTAGTGCTCTATTCACATCTGAACAAAGACATGAAAACTAGGAGACACCCTTTTCGTAGACACCAAATAAAAAAAAAGCATCTACATGTCTGGGAGATGCATGAATCCATTTGAAGGTCCTCCACTAATCACTTGTGGATTTTTTAGGTGAAGACACTTTATTTCAAAAAAGCAAATTCAAGCAGTTTTGTTTATCTCCTCCTACCCCTTGGCCATCCACTCCTTCAGGCCTGCCAAGGCCCCCCTTCCCGACCACCATCCACTGCCCTTTAGTGCTGTGCTACCAGGTAACCCAAAGTAACCCTTCATTGAGTGGGCCCCTACCCCTGTGGGAGGCTACCAGGGAAGGAGAATTATCCCAAAGAGCTTCCTGTGTATCCTTAGCATGGCAGGGGTCAGAACGGACACACATCTGGGGCTTCCAGCTTATGGAGGGACCAACAGCTGTCCTTTGGTTGGCCAGCGGGTGTTTTCCCATTTTGTTGACAGGCCACATGATGTCAAGGCACAAGCCGATGTCAGTCATGCTCCCTCCTGCAGTGAGGGCTGGCATGTTGTTGTGCCTCTGGCCTCCACCAGGGGCCAGCAAATGCTGAGCCGTGAACCCACCCTCCCTCCCAGGAGAAGGTGCGTGGTCGTTGGACAATCAAGCCTTCACCCTAGCTGGCCCTTTAACACCCAAGTCTGTTCCCTAACCCTGGTCAGCAGTGTCACAGGCAGAAATCCAATTCAGGCAGTTAAATTATAGATAGGAAAAAACAAAGGTAGTCCACCTTAGTGGTGATGGTTCAGATTAATTCACAGCTGAGTTCTAACAAGCAAAGAGACCAAGTCATTTGTAACTTGTGCATGTGGGGTGTGGGTGTTGAAGAAAGGGGATCATAGTGCTGTCACTACTGCCATCACCCCTGAGGGATGCGGACTGCATTGTTGCTACTGCCATCACACCGAAGGGGTGGGGGCTGTAGTGATTCTGCCATCACCACTGGTGGATGGGGAAAGTAGTACTGCTGCCATCACACCTAAGGGATGGGGACCACAGTGCTACTGCTTCTATCACGCCTGAGGGAGGGAGGTCATATTGATGTTGCTGCTGCCATCACCCCAGAAGGATGGGGGCCGTAGTGCTGTGGTGCTGCCATCACACCTGAGGGATGCGGACTGCATTGTTGCTACTGCCATCACACCGAAGGGGTGGGGGCTGTAGTGATTCTGCCATCACCACTGGTGGATGGGGAAAGTAGTACTGCTGCCATCACACCTAAGGGATGGGGACCACAGTGCTACTGCTTCTATCACGCCTGAGGGAGGGAGGTCATATTGATGTTGCTGCTGCCATCACCCCAGAAGGATGGGGGCCGTAGTGCTGTGGTGCTGCCATCACACCTGAGGGATGGGGGACACAGTGCCGTGTTGGTGCTGCCATCGCATCTGAGGGATGGGGCTGTAGTGCTGCTTCCATCACACCTTAGGGATGGGGCCTACAGTGCTGCTGCTGCCATCACATCTTGTACCTAAAATAACTTTAAATTGGTACAAGGATGGAAGGATGTGCAACAGTGGAGGTCAAAATTGCTAAAATGCATGTTAACAGAGTTAAAAATTGTTAAATAAAGTACAGAGAACCAAATACCGGTAAAACTGGATTTTGGCTTAGCAGACACCGGTGACAATATCGTTTTTTACAATGTGCAAAATGGAATATGCCCTTTCTCAATCCCGGTAAACCAGTGTCCCTGGTTAGATGGAATGGTGCTTGTGCAATATATTATGTTAGGATATTTGTAACTGAAATTCTCAGAAATTTGTTTGAATGCTTATGTAATTTTGTTTTGGCCATTCATACTCTCTGCCCTGGACTGTGACTGCCACTTCTTCTGGGTTCCAGATAGGCAGAGGAACCTCTTGAGGAGGGTTCCACCCTTTGAGGTACCACAGGAACATGGTTCCTTTAGGCTAAAGGAACCTTAGGGAAGGAGACCAAAAGATCAGACATGAAGGTGAGATTGAAACATTCACTGACCTGGGCATGACTTCTCTGCAATGAATACACAGTATAAAGGAGCCACAATCCAATCCAAGCTCACAGTGGAGTTTCTCTATTTGTAAAAGTACAGTCAAACCTGCTAAAATGCATACCCTTAGGAGGTCAGCAGTTTATGCATTTAAGCAGGTTATGCAGTTGTGTGTATTGCTCAATTTCAAGTTCAACCTATTGATAGTTGTATGTATACCCTCCTCCCTTGTACCCCCCAGGTCGCACTGTGAGATGAGCATCTTTTTGCTCAGTGTGCCTCTCCTGGTGAAACATGTTCAATAAATAAATAAAATAAATTATGCAATCTTATGCAGTCTTGTATATTATAGTAGCGCTGTTAGTGTTTGTCTGTGCTCAGGGTGATTACAGGCACACATAAAGCAACAAAATGATTTAATTGATGTTGGTACAATGCTTTTATTTCAGGAACTTATGTTACTAGACTGATTTTTAAAAATGTTGTTTCTATCCTCAGTTGGTCATGAGATGTGGAATTGTGGGAGTGCTTACAGTGCTTGGGTTTTCGGGAACATTACCAGGGTAATTCTGGTGCTTGTACAATAGCTAAAAAAAGCTGTTCATATAACTTGGTTTGTTGCCTTGTTTAAAATAGTTCTGAAAGTGTTCTGTATAATTTCAATGGTTTTAAGTGGTCAGAGAGCTTGGTTTGCCACTGTTTTTCTTTAGTTGTCTGGATGCAGCCATTCTCTAGATCATAGAATGCCCAATAGTCTTCTTTATTGCAGGTATTGTGCACTATGTAGGGGCGGACCTGGAGAAGGTAGTCATGCACATCTTTGGATGGAATAAATTTGCAGAATGAATGACAATAAATGAGGATGGGTGAATAGAGAAAGGATTTATAGGCAGGTGATCATTAGGTAATCAGCAGGAATTCACAGGTAATCAACCACTATCCCACTATTTGTTTTATGTCACTTAGCAGGCTATGAAGGGTGGAGGAAGGGGCTGAAATACACTACTCAAAGCCCTCTGAATTATGCATTTACGCGGGCAGCAGCAATGTGGTTAAATTAGCAAATTAGAATAGGAAGGCATAGAAAAGGAATTAGAGAATGGAGAAATTATTAATTTAAGAGAAATTTGTAATTAAATGGTATGCGTTTAAGTGGGCTGGACTGTACTCATGTAAATTTTGTATTGTGACCTTCAACATGGAGGAAATGAAAAAACCCTTGTGGAGGAAACCTCTGGAGATCCAAGGCCTAGGATCACCATTACTCCTGGCATACCTTTGATATATACTGGCTATATTGTTAGCAAAAGTTCTAACTCCAGATCAAAGGAGCTGATGAGTCTGCTAAACCTAGGCATGCTATTGAACCTGCCAGATACCGCTGAACTACAAGAATGAATGTTATCCTCTTTTTCTGTCTCACTAAAATTTCCACCACCACCAAAGTGCTACAGAGCATGGCCCTGCAAACTAGAAGAACACCAACTGAAAAGACTCTACCCTTCAGATGTGCCCAAAGGCTATGTAAGAATGCTGAAGGAACATTAGGATTATGAATTATTTTAAAGAAAAGGAGAGCACATTTAGAGCAGCTGCTTCAAGCAAGATAGTCCTGAAATTCTCCTCTGTGTATAAGGCTCATGGCTACAGAAAGGAGTTGAACCCATAAGGGGCAAGGAGGTATGTAATGTTGGAGTAAAGCTCATAAGGGACCTGACCCAAGAGGGTTTAGTCTTTTGACCATGACCCTTGAGGGGCACAGCCTGGCCTTTGAGATGTTGGGCATTCGCTCTGATACTTCAGAATATGCCTAGCGGCATTTGACTGTAGTAGGTACACAGCTGTTCAAATTAAACTAATTGTGCAATCAATTAGCAGCCTGTTAGCATTTGAATTGTTAAAGCTTTGTGCAGAAAAAAATCTGTTTATCACTGATATCAGGCTACTAGCTGGTTTCTGCTGAGCTCTAAATGAACTGACAGAATATACGTCAAGTTGAAAGTCACATTCTACAGTTGAAGGGACAAACTAGTTGGCAACTCATCGCAGTCACATAAAAGGAAAGGGTTGCTAATTGCCTACACAATATGTTTAATGCAAACTGTACTGTAGGACTTTGGCTGTTTTTCCTGATAGAAGTCAAAGAGGTAGATAAAGCAGGAAAGGTAGGTGTGACAGTAGTCCACATGTAACTGCCGAGTCCTGAGGAGAGGACTGGGCAACTGCCTGGTTAGACTGGTGGGCATGTTTACTGGAAGTATAATACAAGACCAAAGCACACAAGGGTATGGACCCTGCAGTCATAGAACCAAGTGAAGTCTCATCATATGACCAAGTGTAGTCTTGCACAAAGGCTCAGTAGGGCCTAAGATCAAGAGGCTGTGCAAGAAGGAATGCCATGAAAAGTAAAAGAAATGTAGAATTTAGGTGCAATGAATCCATGTCAATGAAGTAGGGAATCCAGTCCAAAATTTCTCTAGAGCATGGCTGAGAAAAATGTATTTCCCGGATCCTAAAACACAGGTTCAGGAGACAGAAGGATCAGAGACACCTAAGTAAATTGGATTACAAAATGGCTTTGAAACGAATTGGAAATGCTGAATGCAAACTGACGGTCATTCATTTACATATACTGGATATATGTGAAAATGAACCGTGGATTTTCAAGGAATTTACATCAGCAAGTAGCTGCCTGAAGTGGAAAGTAATGTCAAAACTTGGAATAATTACAAAAGGAACAGAAGAATTCATTAAAAGTTGAGCTTTGAGTATGCTGAAATACTGCAGAGCCAATGAGCAGCATGAGGAATTCCCAGGACAGAAAAGTCTAAACTGAACAAGGCTGGTAAGTACTCTAAAAGTAAAACTTAATGCTAAATAGGGTGAAATAAATAAATAGAGCACAGAAGCGTAACTGCTTCTAATGGTACCAGTTTAAATGAAGGAAAATGTAACTGATCCAAGCCGTCTATTGACTGCAAGAGATACAGAACAGAAGCCCCCCAAAACTCTGAGCAACACTACCAGACATAGCAAGAGTAAAGAGGGTAGCAGATGGGGAGGGGGGCAGACAGGGAGGCCCAGTTGCAGTTTTTTTATACTTCAGGCTTGAAAGGCTACATACTGAGTCCCAAACTGGGAACTCTATTAACAATCAAACAGGGTGAGCTACATAACATTAATATTTCATATTGCGCAGACAGGCAAATCTGAGCTGGTAATGCATTCTGTAGCAGTCATACTCACCAGCTCCAGTGTTCATTGGCTGAATCTTCCCAAGGGGGAGTTTTTCTCCCTGCTTACCTACCAATTGGATGCCTGGTTTGTTCTTGCTCTCTCTATGTCTCTCTCTCTCTCTCCTCTCTGCCTACACTTCTAAACAGCCTTCTCCTGGGCTTCAACTTTGCAGACATTTCAATGATTGGTGAAGCCTATAGGAGTTGAGTCTGGCTGCTTTAAGAGCCTCCTGACTGGCTGCCCATATCCCAGGCTAAGTGATGACCATTGGCCCATTTACAGCAGCTCCATAGGGCCAGAGGAAATAAAGGTGGTGGTGTCTCCCCGTGTGACCAAATGCTCATTCAGTGCCATGTTGTGGATCTGCACAGCAATCTTGTCGAGTGCCTCTGGGCAGCAGAAAACAGTGGTGGCTGTCACTTTCATGCTCAGATCTAATTTTTTCCATGGGACTGGCCAGACGTTTGTATGTTGGTCATGGTGCACTGACAAGGCAGAAAAATGCTATGGTGGATAAAGCTGTTGGTTCCTATCCTGTCTGCAGTCCAAGAGACTGGGAAGTAAGAGGAAATCCTGCAGGCACATCTGCCTACTCCTTCTCCTATTAGGAGAACAGAGGTAAGCCCTCCTTTGCAGAGAAGGGTTCCATATGACTCCTAGATCTTCCCACATGCAACCTTACCTAGATCCTAGGAGGTTACCTGGGGGATGACTGCATTTCTACCAGTGAATCTAAGTGCTGTCTTAAAACACATTATTCTGCTCACCTGGTGGTGCTGAGGGTTGAGGTGCTCGATGCCACACCTCACGCCACGCCAGCGAACCAGGTTCAGGAATGAACTGAGGCAGCCAGGGGTCAGCAGGGAAGGGAAGGGATCAAGTGTCCAGAGGACAGCTCTCCCTTCCCTGAGTAGGGATCGGGGTCTCATGACACTCTCTAGGGGCTCCTGGGGGAATTCCGGGGCAGGGTAGAGACGTGGTGCTGCAGTACATGGAGAAGCATCGGCAGACATTGGCACATAGTGCCATGATGTCATTGCATGCCCGTGCTCCTGTGAGAAAAACCTAAGAAAATCCCTGGAGGACTGGGGAGGTGACGAGGTCCCCAAGGATCAGGCCTCACATCCCTAATGCCAGACCACTACTCTGATGGTCTCCAAGTGCCACCCACAGGATGGACCCTCTAATTACAGAAAGATGCCACCAAGGTAAACGTGGCGGGCCCTCCCCTGGGGTGATCTGGGGGCTGGGAAATCCTAGTGGGGGGACCATTGGAGGAAGGGTCTTGGTGGGGAGTAGCAGGCCTGGATCTAGTTGGCACCTCTGAGAGATGCCCCAGTCCAAAGGTGCAAAAAATAAGAGTTAAAAAAAACACATTATTCTTCCAAACATAAAACATTGCTGAACAAAAAACACCCTCAGACCTTCGATACCTTGTAGTTGTTTTTTTATTTCATCACGTCATGACATCCTAAGTCAGGTATCAGTTCACTAACTGGAGACCAGGAGCAGGAACCCTGTCCCTGGTACTTCAAGGCTAAACCTCTCTTCATGGGAGGGGGATTGTTATTTAGATCCTAGAAAGACACTGCACATAATTAAACCATTGGACCATGATGAACTAAACTCACCCCTTAAACTGATAAGGAAGCCCATAGAATGGAATTTATGTAGCATGCTTAATCCCAAACAGCTGCAGATTTAGTATTTTAAGAGAAAGGAACTTCAGTGCAGAAGTACTAGGTCAAGGGTTACGAAAAAGTCATATAAAACTCAATGGAATTTTATATACCAGATTAAGCAATGGCTCTTGATTAAAGTGATGCTATCAAGTCCCACTTAGGTCTCAAGAAAGTACAGAAAGAGAAAGAGAGTACACAAAAAAGAAGGTGGAGAATAAAAACTGGAACTGAGAAACAACTTGAATTAAACAAAGTCTAGCCAGAGCTGATATGGCTGTGGTGAGCTTGAAGATGCTCCAAGGAATGAGCGCCGCTAAATGCCATCCCCAAGATGGTGGCAGTGATGGAACTGCGCATGCATGGCACTCATGCATGTGTAGCTCTATTGAATGACATACTGCCATTCTCAAGATGGCGTCACCAGTGGAACTGTGCATGTGCACCGTGGTTCTTGTCTGGAATGTGGAATTAGTGGCTGAAATAGAGTGGCTGTAGCTGTGTAGCGAGTGACCTTGGTGGACTGTTTCAAGTTCTTTTGGAGTTTTGGAGGGATGCTTCCCAAACTCCAACAGACGCATGCCATGGCCACTCATTTTCAAAGTGATCGCAAAACGGCAGCGGGCTCCGCCACAGCTATAAAAGTGGTAGAAGAACAATGGGAATTTTTAAAAATGAAACTCTCAGTTACAAAAATGTACTTCCTAGTCAGGGAAAATACAATAGGAAGAGCAGAGAGCCTGTATAGATGAACAGAAAGATTAATTAAAAAACAAACAAACAAACAAAAAAAAAAACTATGGGCCAAAATAAAGAATAGCATCATAAAACTAAAAGAGGATGGAGCAACAGAGGCAAAGAGTAAACAATAAGCAACTGTTACGGGACATAAAAAATAAGAAAGGATCAAAGGAGACTAAAACAAGGGATAGCAAAAAATTAAAAGGTAATAGCAAAGACTTAGTCCAGTCATTCTTCATTCTACAAGCATAAAAAGAAAATAGCCGATTCACCAAATAAGTATTTTTGATAACCATTTTTCAGAAAAGAAAGGGTAGGGAACATGGGAAAAGTGGAACTGACATAGGAAATAAGGATGCAAAGTGTAAGCAATGATTTTTAAAGCTAAAATCTTTAATAAACAAAAAAAAAAGCAGCACTTGATTACTTAAAAAGAGTAGTACACCCAGAATTTGTAAAAACATATGTTGTGCAGAGTGTTTTGATTTGTGTGTGAAGTCCTAGTGTGTCCTTCCCTCTGTCTGCTTTTAGGAGTTTTTCCTAAATTACCCTGCAAGCTTTTTGGTAGTTTTATAACCCCTGGGGATCTCCATCTCAGTGAAGTTTATTGCTTTTCTTGTACCTACAATGCATACTGTCTCATGTGACAGTGATGTAGCCGAGCCCATAGATTCAGCAACAAGCACTGCTTTAGGTTAGATCCTAACAACCCCAAAAATGAGAAGGATCTGGAATGTGAGGATGATGGATCAGGAAGATGGTATCTGCAGGGGCATACACAGGGAGTCAACAGACCCATACAGAACTCCACCCACTTGTTTCCTCACCCAAAATATGGTCCACCTGCTTTCACCAAAAAAGGGATTTCCTTCACTGGTCATTTCTACATACAGCTGTAACTGAGTTCTAATTCTCTCTAAGGGCATACAGACAAGTTTGTGGCTAAGACAGGTATCATAAAACCCTGTCTGGGTTACCCTGACAAATAAGGTATGGCAATAGGAGTATAGGACCATAACAAATCCCTGTCTAGGATACTTCTCACTCAGGATATGTCAGTGGAGTTTGTTTGTGCTTTTGTGAGGCATGTACTAAACCCCTATCTGGAGTATCTCAGCCTTTAGATATTGAAGATAGAGATAGGTCTACAGGTGTCAGCGTAGTTCAGTTGGTAGCACATCCTACTCTGGACCACAAGGTTGTGGGTTCAAGCCCCACACCGGGATTGGGCTCATACCTAAATGCTGGCACCCAAGTACAGTACTAGGGGGATGCTGTACTGTCTGTGTGCAGTCCTTCAGTTGAGATGTTAAATCAAGGTTCCTTCTACCCATCTCTGGTTGTTGTCCAGGTGGAAGTAAAAGAACCCAAGGCAAGAGTAGGGGAAAGTTTTATTGAAGATACATAACTTATGATAAACATTTTTAGCAATACAATAATGCAATAATAATATAGCATATTTATACAAAAAACATCTTTAACACAATATAATCAAAGATGTATCCTTTTTTTAATTCATGAGGCTGTACTGCAATTTCTTGCACTGGGCCCTTATTCATATATCCATATTTAAATATCCATATATTTATCTGAGTTTGTCATTTAAGAAAGGCACTGATTTCCATCTAGACACCCATACTGAATGGCTAAGAGTCTTTTTTTCATATATCCATTGTGTATACAATTCATGTTCTAGAATCTGAAAGGTTTGTTCCAAAGTTTGATAGACCTGCTGCATTATAAACTTAACTCTTGCTTGCCATAAGATGAATTTAATACAAGAAAATATTGGTGTAATCAGTCCTATATTTAATGTTAACCCTTGTAGTGTAAAACCTCCCACAATTTTCTCATGCGTAGTTGCTTGCCATCTTTTTTCCCCCATTTAACTGCCAAGATTCCCCAAAAATGTTTCACAAAAGGGCATTTTACTAAAAAAGACAAGAGTAGGAGACTTTCCCCCATGTTTTGGCCAGCATTCCCCTTCAAATAAAACCTGTTTATGCAATTGTCCAAGGCTGTGTGTGGGTGTTGATGTGCAAAATGGCTGTCACTACATGTTCAGTCACTTCACTACCAGTATAGATTTGTTTGTAAAGCACTTCAGGATACAATGTATATGAAAGGCACTACATAAATGCTGATTCTTCTTCTACATCCCTCTCTGGGGGTATCTACAGTAATACAGTACCAAAGGAAGGGCTGCAGAACATAAACAGTCATGTATAGTGGGTGAGTGTGGGGGGATTTAGTAAGCCGCAGAAACTGTGGTGTCTCACTCTTCCAGGATAAACTACACAGGTGTGGAGGTTGCCAAGTCTGTAAGAAGTTGGTGGCTCTCTGCTTAGAGCTAGCTGTAGCCTGGACTTAACCACACCAGCTGTGCAGTAGGTGAGGTGGGGGCTGGGGTGCTTGCTGCAGCTCCTTTTCTTCAGTGATCTCCAAGGATTTACAATGGGGATTGGATAATAGCAGGCAGAGAGAAGGATCATGGAGGGAATGACTGCAGAGGGGAGGGAAGGGGTTGTGGCATTGCAACACATAGCCAGTTCAGAATACTGAGCAAAACAGAGACAGGAAACTGCAGACCTGTTAGTTTGACCCCAGTGGTAGGGAAAATGATGGAATTACTTCTGAAAGACAGAATTGTTGAGTACCTAGAGACCAGCTGGGCACAGGACCCAAGGCAGCATGGATTCACAGTGGGAAGGTCATGTCAGATGAATCCAATAGATTTCTATGACTGGGTGACCAAATAGTAGACCAGGGAGGGGCTATGGACATGGCCTGCCTAGGCTTTAGCAAGGCCTTTGACACAGTCTCACACAAAAGATTAATAAACAAATTAACCAGCCTGGGAGTGGGTCCCAGGGTGGTAGCCTGGGTAAAGAATTGGCTGGACAATAGGACACAGAGGGTAACAGTAAACAGAGTCCACTCCAAAGAAAGGGGGGTTACTAGCGGGATACTGCAGGGTTCAGTGCTGAGTGCAGTCCTTTTTAATGTCTTTATAAGTGACATTGCAGAGGGGCTGAAAGGAAAAGTATGCCTCTTTGCAGATGACACAAAGATCTGCAACAGGGTTGATACACGGGTGGGGGTGGAAAGGATGAGAAGGGACTTGGCAAGGTTGGAGGAATGGTCAAAAGTATGGCAGAAGTGCAAAGTAATGCACCTGGGAAACAAATACCCAGGGAAAGAGTACTCAATGGGGGGAGGTACTAACAACAACAAAAATGGAAAGGGACCTGGGGGTAGTCATATAAGATGACCTAAAGGTAAGCAAGCAATGTGAGAAGGCAGTAAGGAGGGCTGGGGGATATTGGGATGTATAGGAAGAGGCATCACCAGTAGAAAAACAGGAGGTTGTTATTCCTCTGTACAGACATTTGGTGAGACCCCATCTGGAGTACTGCATGCTGTTCTGGAAACCCCATCTCTGCAAGGGCACAGACAGGATGGTGGCTGTCCAGAGGAGGGCAACTAAAATGGTGCAGGGTCTGCACCAGAAGCCATATGAAGAGAGACTAAAGGAGTTTAATATGTATACCCTTGAGGAAAGGAGGGAGAGGGGGAACATGATAGAAACTTTTAAGTACCTCATGGGAATAAACAAAGTCCAACAGGGTAGCATCTTTCAGAAAAAGTGATGAGCAAGAACAACGGGGCACAATTTGAAGACAGAGAGGGGACAGCTCAAGGGCAACGTGAGGAAGTATTTTTTCATGGAGAGAGTAGTGGACGCATGGAATGGCCTTTTTGAGGAGGTCATGGGGTCAAAAACAGTGGGGAATTCAAGAATGCATGGGACAGACATAAGGCAATTCTGGTGGGGGGTAGGAATAAGCAGGCTATTGGTTAACTAGGATCAGTAGCTTATCCAATAGGTAGGGAATTGGTCAGGCTGGGTGGGCCAAGTGGTCCTTATCTGCTGTCAAAGTGTATGTTTCTATGTTTCTAAAGCAGTACATGTTACTTCTCCACCCAGGGAATAGCACCCATTTGCAACTAGATCCCCAAGGCTGCCATAGTACTGACACCTACAAAGGTAGACAGCTGGCAGCACAGGAGTACTATAAATAGGGTATTCATCATAGGGGAATCCATAATGAGGATACTGATAATGTGATCTGTGCCTCAGACCAGGAGCCAAGGTTGGTGTGCTGTCTCCCTGGGGTGACTGCTGATAGGAACTCCCCAGGTGGATGGGTTGGTTAAGGAAGTGAATGGGAAGCCATATGTTATTGTCCATATGAGAACAAATGGCCCAGCAGGGAGTCCATTAGGAAAAATGAAGGCTAGTTTTAGGAAACTTGGTTCTAGGCTGATGTGGTTGACTGGCAGTGTAATCATCTCAGAGGGCCTTCCATTGAACAGATGGTGAGAAAAGAAGCTAAACATTTCCCAGTTTAACAACTGCTTGAAAGGGTGGTGCATGGAAGAGGGTTTTTACTTCCTGAAAATAGGGGTGTTGGCTTATTTAAACTGGAGATCCTCATCCAAATAGGGTGGTAATGAGGACACATGGGTAAACATGTGATGCATACATTTCTTGGTGTTTAAACTAGTGGGGGCAGGCTGGGACAGAGGGCATCCTGCAGGGGTACTCAGGAATTGAAGAACTAGTTTTCACTCATCTGACTAGTAGAAACATTTAGGAAGTAGGGGAAAACCCAGTCAGCTTATCTGGTAGGGTGGTGCCATAGGGAGCAAAAATGATAGCAGGCAGGCCAAAAAGGAGGGCAGTGGTGGTACATGAAGATGAAGGAGTGTAGGCAGGAAATTGCCCAGGGGATAAAAGTTAATTATTTATAATTAGGTAATTATAGCAATATAGATTAGTCAAATATTATAGCAATAAAGGGGGTGCAGTTATCCCAGGAGACTTTAATTCACCAGAAATAGACTGGAGTACTATAAAAGCTATATGTCTGATGGATAAAGTATTCATTGGTGCATGTATTCAAAAAAGTTGTGCAGAAGCACTTCTACACATTTAAAAAAGATCTGCAGAAGTATTTCTACACGTTCAAAACATGTGCAGAAGCATTTCTACATATCCAAAAGATGTGCAGAAGCATTTCTACACATTTAAAAGATGCACAGAAACATTTTTACACATTTAAAAAGATGTGCAGAAGCATTTCTACACATTTAGAAAGGATGTGCTGAAATATTTCTACACATTTAAAAAGGTTGTGCAGAAGCATTTCTACATATTCAAAAGATGTGCAGAAGCATTTCTACACATTCAAAAGATGTGCAGAAGCATTTCTACACATTCAAAAGATGTGCTGAAGCATTTCTACAAATTCAAGAGATGTGCAGAAGCATTTCTACACATTTAAAATGGATTTGCAGAAGCATTTCTACACATTCAAAAGATGTGCAGAAGTTACTTCTACACATTTAAAATGGATGTGCAGAAGTATTTCTACACATTCAAAAGGATGTGCAGAAGCATTTATACACATTCAAAAGGTGTGCAGAAGCATTTCTACACATTTAAAAAGGATGTGCAAAAGCATTTCTACACATTCAAAAGATGTGCAGAAGCATTTCTACACATTTAAAAAGGATGTGCAGAAGCACTTCTACACATTCAAAAAGGTGAGGATTTCTACACATTTAAAAAGGATGTGCAGAAGCACTTCTACACATTCAAAAAGATGTGAGGATTTCTACACATTTAAAAAGGATTTGCAGAAGCATTTCTACACATTCAAAAAGATGTGCAAAAGCATTTCTACACATTTAAAAAGGATTTGCAGAAGCATTTCTACACATTCAAAAGATGTACAGAAGCATTTCTACACATTTATGAAGGATGTGCAGAAGCATTTCTACACATTCAAACGGATGTGCAGAAGCACTTCTACACAAAAAGTATTTGCAGAAGCATTTCTACACATTCAAAAGATGTGCAGAAGCATTTCTACACATTTAAAATGGATTTGCAGAAGCATTTCTACACATTCAAAAGTTGTGCAGAAGCATTTCTACACATTTAAAAAGGGTGTGCAGAAGCATTTCTACACATTCAAACGGTGTGCAGAAGCATTTCTACACATTTAAAAAGGATGTGCAGAAACATTTCTACACATTCAAACGATGTGCAGAAGCATTTCTACACATTTATAAAGGATGTGCAGAAGCATTTCTACACATTTAAAAAGGATGTGCAGAAGCACTTCTACACATTCAAACAGATGTGCAGAAGCATTTCTAAACATTTAAAAAGGATTTGCAGAAGCATTTCTACACATTCAAAAGATGTGCAGAAGCATTTCTACACATTCAAAAGATGTGCAGAAGCATTTCTACACATTCAAAAGGATGTGCAGAAGCACTTTTACACATTTATTTATTTATTTATTTTATTTATTTATTAAATTTTGGTTACCGGGTAAGCCCTCTGGGCCCAGAAGGTCCTCTTTTCAGGGGCAACCCGGGGATTACATGGAATATTACATGGGATTGTATACTGCAAAGGTACATTACATAATACACATCAAACATAACATGGGGTAATGCATAATAGCATTTCAGCAGGTTACATATCCTGGGTAGGCTATGTAGGTCGATGTAGCCCTTGTGGGTATTTCCCTGGGAGGGGGAGTGGAGGGGTTGGGGGATGGCCCTTGTGCGTAATGAGTTGTGATGACTTAGGCTTACACTTAGGAGCCCCTTTCTTCAGCAATTACACTTGGAGGTGACCATCATATGAGCATTCAGCCTTGTGCAGAAGGAGTTGGTAGAGGTAGCTTCCTGGACATCTGGGGGCAAGGAGTTCCATAGGAGGGGGGCTGTGATGGCGAACGACTTGCCACCCTCCTTGGTTCTAACCCTGGGCACTGCAAAGGATTTGCAGAAGCATTTCTACACATTCAAAAGATGTGCAAAAGCATTTCTACACATTTAAAAAGGATTTGCAGAAGCATTTCTACACATTCAAAAAGGATTTGCAGAAGCACTTTTACACATTCAAAAAGATGTGCAGAAGCATTTCTAAATATTTAAAAAGGATGTGCAGAAGCATTTCTACACATTCAAAAAGGATTTGCATAAGCATTTCTACACATTTAAAAAGGATGTGCAGAAGCATTTCTACACATTTAAAAAGGATGTGTAGAAGCTCTTCTACAGAAAAAGAATGGCGGAAATATGGAATAGATTTCCCAGCCCAGCGGGTAATGTAGGTACTATTGCTAGGTTCAATGCTGGTAGGGATGTTTTCAAAACAGTCAAAGGTAGTAAATGAGGGGGAAAGGGCAGTAGTTTTAAAGTAGGTCCACAGGGCAGCCATGATGGATTCTAAGTCTTTATCTGTTCTTCCCTTTCTATGTTACATGTTTCTTTGCCTCTATTATGATTGCTCTAGGGGCATGTGTATATCACCAACCAAAATACCCCAAAATGTCTCAATACTTTCTGAAGATGTCCTGTTTGCTTCTGATTCCCAGATCTGATTATTTAATTTAATAACAGAATAAAATCCTGTGCAGTAAGAGTAACATGAATTTAGGTTAGGAACACTTAACACGGCTTTCCCCTCGAAGATGACTTCCAAACATAATTGTTTTTTTTCTTCCTGTTGTTGATTCCTCAGAGAAAACAATCATTTGCCTCCTTCATATTAAAGTGACATTAGAGCAGATGGTGGCATAAATCCCATTGCAAACCTCACAGCACATGAGCTGTAGTGAGCTCAGTCACTTCTACTGTATTTCAATTACTTGAACAGGTTGTTTAATATGTAGAGAGATATACAAGAAAACACTGGCATGATATTTGAGGGAGACATATGCCCAATGAGCCAAATTTGCTTTTTAGTATAGATATTCAATTTGTGTTAGGAGCATTAGACAGATCTATTGATAATACAAAAAAAAACACAAAAACTAAACAAACGCTGAAAGATTTTTTTTGCAATAATTTTAGTACTTGTGGAAGAGGAATGAGTGGCTATGATGGGAATTTGTTGCTTCTTTACTAAGCTCATGAGAAACATCTGTAAACTAAATTACAGGACAGTAAGATAACCAGACCCTGGGATTAAACCAGTCACCCGTTGTCTCAGAGGCAGCAGATGTAACCATTCAGCTAAAGAAGATATCCCCCCAGCTGAGAGGTTAGTGAGTCTCCTTCACCACCTACTGTGCAATCTCAAGAACCACAGCTTGAAGTCACTCTCCGTTTCTTAATTATTGCATCTATATGCATAACAGAAGTGACAGCTGGAAGCCCTCCTGATCTTAAGGAATAATTTGAAGCTAACCTTATAGAAATACAAACTTGTAGAAAGGTTGCAGCACACACGTGGCACTGTAACAGCTGACTGAATCATGTGAATGCATAATTGCAAGGCCACATAGCTTTTTACTGCAACTTTCATATGAACTTAATGAAGAGCCTTAACTAACGGTCAGTCAAAAGTATAGCAGTCTTATGAGGTCATCAGGGCAATTTTTTTCATCAACTAATCAAGCCTGTGATGCAGTTGCACCTGTGATGGCTAGATGGCAATATCAACTGTTCTGCAATTGTAGTGAGAATAATCAATGCAAAATATATGCCTAATGCTACCCAAATATGAAATATAATGTGTTAACTGTTAAACTGCCACTGACACTTCGAGAAGAGCTTTGAAAAACCTAAGATTTGAACACATACAAATATACGAACATATGAAATTGCCAGCAGATGCAGGCTATAATGGTCTATCAAGCCTGCTTAAGTACACAGCTAGTTATACCAAGTAGCTGCCCCCTCTCTCCTGGAGTTGTTCTCCCATCCCCTCTCAATGGGCAGACTAGGTGGGTCAGGCGGTCCTTATCTGCCGTCATATTCTATGTTTCTATGTTTCTGTCCCCCCTCGCTGTGCCCCATCCCTCTCATGTTCCTCGTTGACCTAATCTTCTTCTTCACCCTGTCCCAACCCCTCTTAAAACTTATCACTGTCCTTGCCACTACCACATCCTCTGGCAACTCGTTCCACCCTTTTACCACCCTTTCTTTGAAGAAATGCCTTCTCATTTCCCTCCTGAATCTGCCCCCCACCAATTTTAGGCCGTGAGCCCTTGTTGTACCATCCTTCCTTAGATTAAATATGCTCTCTGTGCTGGTCTCATTTATGCCTTTTAGGTACTTGAAGGTCTCAGTCATATCCCTTCTCTCTATCTCCTGGCCTCTAGCGAGTACATGTTCAGCACCCTCAGTCTCTCCTTGTCTGTTTTGTATGTTGTGTGTTTTTGCCCTGTATCAATTTGTTTTTTCTCTCCAGTAGTTTGATATCTATCTTAAGGTAGCAGCACCAGAACTGGACACAATAATCCCAAGTGTGGTCCCACCAGTGACCTGTACAGTGGCATAATAACCTCCTCCCTCCTAGAGGTGATTCCCCTGGCTCTGCATCCCATCATTCTGTTTGCTTTAGCTGCTGCCTTATGACACTTTGCTGAGTGTTTCATGTCACCCCATACCATAATCCCCAGGTCCTTTTCCTCTTCTAATACTGTCACCAGAACTCCACCTGGCCAGTAACTGGCGTTTGGATTTTTGGCTCCCATGTGCATCACCTTACGGTTTTTAGCATTAAAACCCAACTGCTAGATGTCAGACCACTTCTCCAGCTTTGCCAGGTCCTCCCTTAGATCCTGTCTCCCTTCCTCTGTGTCCACCTTCCCACATAGCTTGGTAGCATCTGCAAACAGACAAAACAGCTTACACTTCTCATTAGCTCTATATATCTCATCCTGGTTCAGTTTCTACCTTACTGGTTACACTCAGTCAGTGTCTATATGCAATTTCCTATCCTTCTTCCTCCCTCCCCATCCTTGCTGGCATGCCCCAGGACTCTGTCCTTGGGCCTGTTCTCTTTTCTCTCTTTATTAATGATCTGCCCTCAGTATGCTCACACACCAGGATACACATGTATGTGGATGACACCATCAAGTTCCTGTCCGATCCATCCACCCCAGCAATCCAAACCCCCTGCAAACTGACTTCACTGTGGTAACCACCTGGTTTGATGCAAATTCTTTAAAACTAGACACCAAAAGAATGGTAGCCATGACTTCTGGCACTAAACAAAAACTCACCAAGCTTCCCTCCCTACCGGTCTTTTTCTCAGTGGCTAATATCTCTCTAGGCAACATCCCATCATACAAGAACCTTGGCATCTGGTTCGACCCCTCCCTTGACTTCTCCTCCCATTTTCGCGCACGTCACACCAAACTGCATCCCAAATTAGGACTACTCTACTGGCATAAGGCCAGCCTCCCTCTCCCCAGTTAGACATGATCTTGTCACCAAGTGGATCCTCCCAACCCTTGATTATGCTGACATAGTCTGCAGTGCTGCTCCAACCACCTCTTTAGCCAAACCTGATGTCCTGTTCCTCGTTTTCTGTAGGTTTGCTTCAAACTACCCCCCTTTAACCCACCACTGTGATCTTTACTCCTCTCTCTCCCTTCAGTCTCTTGCACATAGGTATGTATCTGTATTCTGTGATGATGGCGACCTTGACTGGGTGCCTGCCAAGAGGGTGACTCAATCGCGGTGCCTGTGGATGGGGCGATTGGGGAAGCTGGGTGACCGGATGGTGGGGGTGGGTGAAGTAGCGACTGGATGTCTGTGTGCATGGGGGGGGTGAGCATGCCGAGCATGGGCTGGGAGGGGACAGAGAACTGTAGGGGGTGGTGCTGTGGTGAGCTGCTGAGCTGCATCGTGGCATCAGAGGTTGGTCTGCAGCTGTGGCAGGTAGGATGCTGTGTTCAAGTCTGGGCTCAGGCGCCTTTTGTTGCACCGGCCCAAGTTTTTACCCTGATTTGCACCCCCCCGACAAGCACCCCCTGGGTTGAGAATCTTTAAGTAGAGGTGTGTGGGGGCTGTCCCCACCAAACAATAAAAGTCAAGTCCCAGCACCATGTTGCTGTGCACTGGGGAGTCCATCACTGAAAAAAATTTACGATGATGTGACTTCGCCCTAACAGCGATCGCCGAACCTCCTCTCACTGCTCCACCTTCATAGCCAAATACTTGTTTGGGTCTCTTCCTTCCTACCTTGCCTCTCTCCTCACTCCTGCTCCTCCCTTGCCCTATAACTCGAGATCTAACTGCATCCACACCTTTTCCCTCCCTTGCATCTGCACCACAGCTGGCAAACTCTCCTTCACATACAGATTCCCTTCCATTTGGAATAGCCTCCCCTCCGCAACTCGCCTCTCTCCCTCCTTCCTTGCTTTTAAACACCTGCTCAAACCCATCCCTTTAACCTCCTGTATCTGCCCCCTTCCTAGTCCTCATTTACGTCGGCATGTCTATGCACCCATTGCTGTGTATCAATGCAGATACCAAATTTTTGTATTAAACCATGCACCAATGTAAATACCTTTTATGTAAATTGTTTTGATTTTATCTTGTACCACTATAAATATCTATTGGCACACTTCTCTCTTATTTTAGTACCTCACTACTTGTACATAGTCCCTGACTTGCACTTTGTCAGATTACTGTACTACCATTGTTATATAGCTCCTGTGATGCACTTTGTCTGTTCATTGTATTACCATTGTTGTATTTCTGTATTGATTCCTGTACCCCTCCCCCTGGTCACATCTGGAAACAAGTTTTGATTCATTGATGCCTTTCCCGGTTATCAACTTTTAAAATATTTAAATAAATAAATAAATAAAATTATTTATTACTGAGGTCATATGCATGAAAACAACATTGATGTTTCTTAATGGTTTATCAACTCATATTCCTTCTTCCTGACCTGATGTCGTAATGCTCTGCTTGTGACATTGCAGTTATTCCCATGGCAACAGACTGATGTCACAATAGAATATTATAATTTCAAGCAGGGAAAGATGCAAGCCCTGTGTCAACATTTGAAAATCAGGCCACTTGTTTTTGTGGGAATTTCTTTAGTAATAAGTAACAGAGAGGAGAAATATATAGAAGATATATAAAATACTATAAAAAATAGAGACTGAATTGTGTCTAAATATTAATTATATTATTATAAATATTATGTTTTCCAAAGTTTTCCTGAAGGTGTCAGCTGCTGTTTAAGTATGTATGTCAGAACTGAAAAGCATTTTTCTGCTTCCTTCCAGAGAGGAGTGGGTAACCTGGAACTAAACATGCTATTTTACATACTGGCCAGATATTCAAAGGGTTCGCGTAGGCGCGCTGGTGTTTTGCATCGCGACACTGATGCGCCTGGTGTGATATTCAAACGTGTATTGTGCCTGGCACAAATCCTGATGATGGCTGGACGCATCAGTAATGTATGCGGGCGCAGGTGGGGTGTGCCCATGCATACTGGTGACATCCCATGCAGCCCGGATGTGCTGGAGTCCATGCATGCGCAATCCCTACTTGCGCCTGCACACAGGTGAGCCAAAAAAGGGAATACCGGGAGCTGGCCACCCACAGGTGAGCTGCCGTATTGCAGGGTGCAACACAGCAGTTGCCACCTGTGGGTGACCACCCCGAGCTCAGGCTGCACCTCCGTGGCGGCACCCCCCCCCACACCCGATCACGGGCATCTGTTTAAAATAAAAACGTTCCATCTCCTTGGTGGTCCAGTGGACCACTGTCAGCCAGATCATGGGCATTTGTAATAATGAATTTAAGTCCAATATCCCTGGTGGTCCAGAGGACCGCTTGCAGCCCGATCGCGGGCATTTGTAAAATAAAATAAAGTCCTATATCCCTGGTGGTCCAGTGGAATGCTGTCAGCCCAATTGCAGGCTTAAGTATAAAAAATATCATGTCCTATATCCCTGGTGGTCCAGTGGACCGCTGTCAGCCCAATCGTGGGCATTTGTAAAATAAAATAAAGTCCTATGTCCCTGGTGGTCCAGTGGACTGCTGTCAGCCTGATCGGCAGGCATTTGTAAAATAAAATAAAGTCCTATATCCCTAGTGGTCCAGTGGACTGCTGTCAGCCCGATCGTGGGCATTTGCAATCATATAATAATGTCCAATATCTCTGGTGGTCCAGTGGACCGCTCGCAGCCTGATCGTGGGCATTTGTATTAAAAACAAATGACATCCAATATCCTTGGTGGTCCAGCAGTAACCCCTCCTACCGCCACTGGGCCCCATCCCCTGGTCAGCAGCGTTGGCAGCACCCACCCACCTGCTGCACAGCTGCCGAACTGACACCATAGGTAGTTGCACACCCATTGGTCCACAGCGTGAGCCAATGGGCATGCAGCCCATACGATACACATTCCAGATATGTGAATGGATCCATTCACATATCTGGAATGTGTAGTATGGTATGGAGCTGCATGCCCATTGGCTCACGCCAGGGACCAACGGGCATAGAGCCCTACCACGTGTCAGTCGGTGGGCAGCGGGCAGCAGGCGGGTGGGTTCGCCGCCTGCTGCTGACAGGGGGAGCGGGCAGGGGCAGTGGGCGGTGGGGGAGGGGTACCACTGACCACCAGGGATACTGGACGCCATTTTTTTTAATACAAATGCTCGCGATCGGGCTGCGAGTAGTCCACTGGACCACCAGGGATATTGGACATTATTATATGATTACAAATGCCCGCGATTGGGCTGACAGCGGTCCACTGGACCACCAGGGATATAGGACTTTATTTTATTTTACAAATGCCCGTGATCTGGCTAACAATGGTCCACTGGACCACCAGGGATATAGGACGCGATCTATATTTACTGAAACCTGCGATCGGGCTGTGGGGCACATTGCCGCGCTCTGCAGGGGGCGTCAGTCCCCGACAGCTGCTGCATGGCAGGGTGCCAGGCGCAAGTCACTGGGGATTGGTGCACCTGCATGCAAATGGTAGGATGACATGCAAATGGCCCCATTTGTGCCTTGCATACATTATGGCCCCATTTGCATGTGCACTTTTGAATATTGCAGTTGCTGCTGCATAGCGCACGGAACTTGCGCTAAGCGCATCCCCTGCTCCACTCTGGCCGCTGCGTGGCACAGTGCCACTCGCCATGCACACTGCGGGTAGCCAAGGTGCGATATTCAATGATGCTGTGCCATGGCACAGCTCCATTGAATATCGCCCAGTCAACGCGAGCAGCCAAGCTGCACTGTGCCCAGGCTTGCGCCACAGTCTGGCGCAGTTTGTATATCTGGGCCACTGTGTATTCTGCATGTCATCAATGACATGCATGGAAATACATGCTTATTGTGTTGTGTATGTACAGCACAATGATATTTTTGACAAATACAAGATCAGCTTTGACCATGCTTAATGACATCTCAAAGGCCTCGCTGCTTTCAAAACTTTCAGTAATTAACTCCTCATTAAAGAATTCATTAAAAAAATTATATCTTTTAAAATGTGATTATTAAAACAGTGTACATAAGGGTCTATACTGACATAATCACATTTATGTTCACTAGTAAAAATAAGACCTCATAACACATGTGTAGTTTTGCCGCTCATTAGTTACAGGTCTTATCCTTACTGTATATGTGGAGATAAATGAGGTTATCATTGCACAAACCGTTACATAGTCTTGTTCTATATCAAAGAAAACCACAGAAAGAACTGGCAAATACATCCTGAATGCACTAAAAAGCAATCTTTTACTGAGTTTGTGTAGTGGTAGAGCAGGAATGGGAGGGAGTATTATATGCAGTAGATTGGTCTAAAGTTGATCCTCTGGCAGGCTGGCAATGCCTAGTGCAAATTGGAATATTTCTGCAGTTACTAAACAAATAACGGAAACAGTTAAACACACAACTCTTTTTGTTACAGGGAGATGTTTTGATTGTTTTGGGTTTCAGATTGAGTAATTCAGACCCCTAAGGCCTGAGGTAAAGTGAAGGGAGGGACAGGGGGTCTGGGTAGTGAGCAGCAAAGAAGTGGGTGTTGTTTGGCATCCTGGCTGTGCTCACTACCAGCTGAAATTGTTTTGCAATAAAAAACAAACACTTTCGCTGCTGGAGGATTTGCTCTGTGTTTCAGGCTGTACTATGCAGAGATGCCTTGAGGCCCTGTGATACCGTGAACAGAGGACTGGGAGCTTGGGCACTGGTTAACAAGTGGGCACCATTTGGCAACCAGCCAGTAACCACTACTGGTTGGCACCTTTTCTTTGTAGAAACAAAATTAGAAAATATCTTAAGTTCACAAATGAGGTTTTCTTCAGGTTCACTTGAAGTACAGCGCCTGTGTGTGTCAGGCTCAGGTGTGCCTGCTGTGTAAAATATAGGAAGTTACAGGGACACTGGACAGAGGGCAACTGCCAGCATGTGGGCATCAGTTGGCAGCCTTCTTGTGCACACTACTAGTTGGTATGTTTTCTTTACAGTAACACAATCAGAAAATGTTTTTATTTCACAAATACTGTTTTCTTCAAGTTCTTGTGAACTGCAGCATGTGCATTTATCAGGCTCAGTTTTGCCTCCCCTGTTGAGTGTATGTAGGGACTGAAAGCCTGGGCAGTGGGATGCAGCCAGCATGTGGGTGGTGGTTGGCACCTTGTCAGTGCTCAATACTAGCTGGCACATTTCTTTTGCAAAAACAAAATCAAAATCATAAAATAAAAATTATTCCAGAAATAAAGTTTTCTTTTAGTTCATCATAAGTATAGCATTTGTATGTATGAAACTCATACCCTGCCCTGGGAGCCGGGGCAGTGGGCAACAAGTGATTATGAGCATGCAACCTGCTACAGTGAAGCAACAATGAAGCACCAGGAAGGAGAAAGGGATGGGACCATGGCATAATTCAGAAGCAACAAAGAGAAGCCAAAGCAGAGTCAGGTTACTCAAAGCCTACTAATGTAAAGTGTGGAAACTGAATATGGAGTCCACAAAGTATCACACATTGTAGGCAGCCCTCACAATGCCACTTTGAGTGCTAGGATTCGGGTAGTAATAGATGGAAAAGGTGTGGAGTTGTATCTGGGAATTCAGCTGGGATGGGAGAAAAGTGATTTTACTGATATTAAAAGGACACTTCACTGGGACAGTGTGGTGGGAGGAGGGAGGGAGGTGGGTGTGTGCTACCAAGGGTGGGGTCACATCACGATACCTGGTGTGGTGGGAGCAGGGTGGGATAAATGTCCTTTATATGTGGGATGGCTTTTGTTCATAAAAAACAAACAAAAAAAATGCAACTACACTTAGTGGCACTTCACCAGGTGAATACAGGGGTTCCATGTGATAATGGCGATTGCGGAAAGGCAATCACCATTACAGCGAGTGTATATCTCCAAAAATCAATGTCGGTGACGTACACTCGCAGTGCACAGCAAAAGGGTGCTGTAGACTTGGATTTTTATGTGGGGCTGTGCCCCACACCCCTACTAAAGTTCTCCAACTCCAGGGGTGCATGTCAAGGGGTGAAAACATGAGAAAAAATATTCCCGGACCAGCGTCAGAAATGAGCGTGCGCCCAGAACTGAACCTGGCACCCTCACAACCCTAGCCTGCCACCAACCCACCATGCCACATGGCCAGCTCGGTAGCCCACTGATGCACTACTCCCCACAAACCTTGCCTCCCCTTCTGCCCATCGCATAGCATGGTCGCCCCCCCGTGCGTGTGTAGATATAGCGACATCCTATCACTATATTCACTGACCCCCCCATCTGGTCACCCTCCCTATCCGGTAGCCCTGATTGAGTCACCCTTTTTGAAAGCACTCAATTGTGGTCGCCATCGTCACAGGCTACCAATATAGGCAGGAACTGCAGTATGCAGAGTGGCATCCTGCAGTGGATGTGCCACTATGTGTAGTCTCTGCCTGGCAAAGTGGGCATGTCACAAGGTGAAGAACTGCATAAAGTGACACACAGTGCTATGCATACCAAAGTTTTCCAACTTCACTCAACACCTACATAAAAGCCTCATAAAAAATCTGTGGGCAAAGCTGAACCGCTGACTACTGTGTATGTCCATTACTTTGTTCTGTCACAGCACATTTCAGGCTTTTCTGTGATGAACAAAAATTATTTTTGGAGCCAGTGGCCTTCGCTGTGGGCCGCTGCACTATTCTGCTTTTTGTGTGCTTAAAGTACCCTAGTAGAAAGGAAAAATACCATTCTGGTACTGTACATCTAGACCAAAAAACAGATAGGTGTTTGATTTCAAATGAAACAATGAAGCATCTGTTATTAATCTCTGCCTCAAAAAGTATGTGATTAAAAATAGACTCAACCCAACATGGAGCAATGCCAGGCTTACAAGTCATTAACATCAAGGATGAACAAAATGTATCTTCTGCCAGTGGAATTCTGGCGAAATGCTGATTTCACTTACGTGAAATTCTGCGACATTGTGACATTTTGCCAAAATTATGATTTTGGTTATTTCCTTCTGATATTCAAAGTATTTGATCAACTTGTACTATGTTTGGCTTATTGGCTGTCCCAGTGCCCATACAAAAGTGTACTAAGTTTCAAATCTCTATCTTTAAAAATGACTGAGTTATAAACCTCCAAACTTTAAACAAAGTTAAAATTACAGTAAACAACGATGTCAGCTAAAAGCATTTATGCAAATTGCACCAAATATGGTACTGTACCCATACATACATGTACCAAGTTTCAGATCTCTAGCTTTAAAGATGACTAAGTTATAAGCCTCTGAACTTTCAGAAATTTTAAAATGACATTTCACATTCAATTGCTGAATTTTAAGCCCCTATACATTTAAAGCTAGATACTGTAACAGAATATCACCAATCGTGTGAGATCCACTGACCCTGAATATTAGGCTTTAAGGCAATCACCATAGTCCAGCGTTAGAACTTCTTGCTGCCATGCTGATGACCCGGGTTCAGAAGCGAGCCCCTGGAAGTCATTTTGAGAAGCTGGCCATAGCAAAACCTTACAATCTCTATTTAGCAGTTTCTATGAATCTTCCCAAAAAGTACATCTAAGTTTTCAATGATCTAGCTCCAAAGGTAGCTAAGTTGTAAGCATGGAAATATTTTCAGAAATGTTCACATGACTATTAAATTGCTAGACTTTGAGCCCCATAACGTCCCCACCCTTCATTCAAATGTCATGCAGCTTGGCAAACTTTTCAGGCATGTACACGACAGTATGCATACCAAATGTCAGATCCCTATCTGTAACATGGACTGTGTTGTGGCCAATTATATAATTTCAGAAAATTCTAAAAAAAATGTGTGAAATTTTGGGAAAATTCCATGAATTCAGGATTTGCTAATTTCACCCAGCTGTAATTAACATATTTACTATATTTGATTCAGATGCTACATTTTTCAGTATTCATCAAGCAAAAAATACTTTTCCTGTTGATAAAGTTATGCCAACATTTTATGGTTCAAAAATAATATACCACGTCATCTAGACACCTTGTAAAACAGAGTCTAGCCAGAGCCGATAGGGCTGTGAAGCGCTACCAAGTGACAAAAGTTACACATATGCGTAGAAATTATTCAACGCCCAGGTGTAACTTGGCCATATGTTAGAGATGTTGCACCAAATTTTCAACATGGCCTTTTTGGGATCTATCCTCATGAACAGTGCCAGTATCATTTTGTTTAATTTTCCCGAAAGGTGATTACGCTGTGCAAACGCGCTATTCTGTGCCACAGGTGCAAAAACACATTTTGGGCAGGTTGTGGAAAATAACAGCAGTACTGTTGTGAAGGAGGTGTTCAAAAATAGCAATGTTAAAAATGTGAAGTGAAAATATTAAAAGTTAGCGACATTAGGAGCGTGAGTAGAACCTGCGCAATGCACGCTCGTAGCGCAGTCATTTTTGAGAATTTTTCACCAAATTTGCAACATAGGCATTTTGGGACCCCACCTCATGATCAGTCACACTGTCATTTCATGAATCAGTCTCAAAAGATGACCTGCACAGTGACCACAAAATTACCTTTTGGGATGGAGTAACAAAATGACAGTGACAGTTTTCATGAGGTGGGGTCCCAAGAACCCCAAGTTGAAAATTTGGGGCCAAAATTCCAAAAATTGGCTGAGATATCAGCATGAGTTGAAAACCCAATTGAATGGCTGTATAGCACACTTACCTTTAATTCTTCAATTTGCGGCTGGGCTTTGAAGAGTGCAGACATGTCCAGGTCCAGAGAAGATGACAGCATCGACCTCCGGAGGTAAGTATGGGTTAAGGGGGGGTGTGGGGAGGTGGGTGCACAGTGGGAGAGTGGGGTGGAGGGAGGGAGACTGCAGCGATGATGAGGGACCATTTTTAGTTTCACAGGGAAACAAAACCGACAACGAGGGACCATTTTCAAATTTACAGCAAAAAAAAAAAAACATTTCAGCACACTGGGGTGGGCTCCCAGTGTGCTACAGGAATGCCAACATGGGGATTGGGCCCCCTGATGTCAGGCATGAGGTGGGCAGGGGGCACTGCAGGAGAAAAAATACTGGACGAGGGACCGTTATCTAATTTACAGAAACAAAAGGAATTCTGCACACTGGGGTGGGCTCCCTGCGTGCGACATGAAATGGGCATGACTTCGGGGGGGACACAAAACAGTGAATGGCATAGTGCTATACACAACATGGCAGCACAGCAGCACTGCACATGCACACGAGTCTGCGAATGCATGCGACTTGTGCGCATGTGCAGTGCATGCATCGGAATGCAGAAGTAACAGCCAAACTAGTGTAGCTGTTATTCCGTATGCCAATCATGGCGGAGGGCTTTCAGCTCTGTTGGGCTTTCGGAAGGATACTTCCAAAAGTAAAATGGAAGAGGTTGTGAAATTGTGTGTTTTCAGAGCTAAATAGCTCTCGCAAAACAGGTGTAGGCTCTGCCCACAGCCCTAAAAATGATAAAATATTACATTAAAATTGCACATATTAATAACTGTACATATTCACATGCTTCTCTCTTACTACTATCCTTTACAATGACACCATTCAGCTACTTACGCTCAGATACTCCGAACTAGCTACTCTCAGCATCCCTTCTAAATCTTGGTGCAACCCATCTGTTGTTTCAATTGCCTAACTCCTAGAAATGCTTATAGATCCTTTTCCTTTGCTCTATTTCCTTATCTGATCTTGTGCTGTGTATTGCAGAGAACAGTTATACTTTAACAATCTTAATTATTTCACTGGAACATAAATATCTGCTCTAAATGTATAGATTTGGTTATTAAAGAGCTAGTGGCAGCAAACAATAGCAGGTACAATAATTTAGCACTTTTTGAAAGTAGCACCTTATTACTTTCAATTTCTGAAGTGTTTTCTTTTTCTATATTCTGATTAGATGGTTTTCTACCAGGCAGTACTGGGTGTGAAGTGAAAAGCAGTACTTAACCTGGTAGCAGTCACATTATTTTTTACTCCACCCTTTAATAGGGACTACAGAATGTTCTTTTCACTATATTTACTGTTCTCCTTGTTCCATTCTTTATGTTCACTGATTCAGGCTCTGTGTCGCACTTTTTTTTTCTAGTTTCCTCACATTTACTCTACCCCCCATGATGTCCACACTGCAGGGGGCATGACTAAGGAAACAGGTTACACAATGTGTTAGCAGTGGCTTATGACATGTTGTGCCTGCAATAAAATAACAGCATTCTGATTCAAGCTGAGCCTTGGTATGTGCCTGTTTTTTTTCTTTTTGATATGTCTATACTGTTTTGACTAGAGCACCTTTGGGGCAGCTAATGTGTGTTCTTCCACTTATATTCTTTGCTTACACACTGAGTAGGCTCAGCAGCAGCAATGTTTTTGGCAGTTATTCCCCCATGTTTTCTCCTGCTCTAGTCTCTCTGTCCCCTGTTCACACTTGATGTATTTCCTGATGTCCTCAGCAGCAGTAACATTACTAGCAGCTGTGCCACAGAAGTTCAAGTTCTGTGAGCCATGCCATCACAACCCACAGTGCTGCACCACAGAATAACTTCCATGCCCCACCAACCACATTCTGCCTAGAGACTGATGTGTTAAGATTGTTCAGCTTTCTTTCCAATGCTATCTAATAAACATCACATAGGCGAGACACCTGTTTAATCGGGATGATATGGGATCCATGGAGACGTCCTGATTAAGCAGTGTCTACTGTATATTTCTGAAAGTTACTATTAATTCCATGCAGTACACTAACTCTTTAACTTAATTCTCCAGGACATTGTATATATCATAGACAGATCTTGTCTCTGTTTTTCTTTCTTAATGCCAATAAATGAAAAATTGGTAGAGAAAGAATTACCTTACATTTTACATTAGAAACCTTTTCCTTATGCTTATAGTATAATCTTTACTGATAAAAACACTTTCTACTTAACTTTTGTTTATTTAATTTATTCCTTGTCTTAATGTCTCCTTTTGGGGCCCCAACACATCTGTTTGGCTGCAAACAACAGTGAAATTAATTTTATTTAATATTGTAAAAATGAAGAGATCTAGGTTTTGATTAAATGTTATATACAGTATCACTGAGTATAATGTTTAAAATCTATAACTGAACTATTTATAGTAATTTTAAGTCCAGGCTGTCTAATAAATGCCTGTCAATATTTAAGTTGCAAATTTTTCCTGGAATGTACCTATATTGCACATTTTTAACAAGAAAGTAATATTTACTGGTATTGGCATAATTTGTACAAAATATTGGGATTTCATTAGTTATCATTTTTGTGTATTGTATTTTAAAAGCTGTATTTTTAATTTTTTTTGTATGATTGTAATGATTTTATGAGTCTGATCAGGGTCTACTAGTTAGAAGAAACAAAGAAACGGAGCACTGCAGCTGCTATGTTTCAAGAAATGCATTTATTGAAAGTGCTCTTCTTTATTTTTCAGTGCCATATTGTTGTACCAAGCAATAAATATCAAGTGCCTACATTCAGTGTGTAGAGATTAATGGCTGTCCTAAATTAAACTGACCAGCGCCGACACTTTGAGTGTTTGCCTTCCTCGGGGGTGTGACTAATACCAGGTACAAGCATACTGCTTTTCTAATGGTTCACATGACATCACAATTAGTTAGTAAACCTTTTTAATAATAGCTTGCAAAGAATAGTTAATGACAAGCAACCAGCAGCAGCTGTATTTCATTAGATCCAATCTCTATTCAATGAAAAAGACTTTGATAATTATTTAAAGGTTGCTATTTTGCAAAGATCCTACTACTTATATTTAATTAACCCAGGGGCTATCATGAATTAACTTGGCTTGTTAAATCACTTAAAAGATTGAATGCTATTTGATTGAATTAGTAGTAACCCCTTACAATTGCATACACAATACTGCAATGCAGTTAATCCAATTCAATATGGCCCTAACTTTTCTACTGCTGAACTTTATGTGGAATATATAAAAACAAAGTGCCAGGGCCACCCAATGGCTCAGTAGAAGCTCTTCACACTTCCACACAAGTGACCTTGGCTCAGAAGCGAGCCTGGTTGGCTGCAATCAGGAGGCCAGGTTGGAGAGTGCTCCCAAATACAGTGCAAGCCAGCCAGAGAGGAAGACGGCCAGGCTGTGGTGTAGCAGTGGCCATTTGTGGTGACTGGGGGAGCTTGATCCCTTGTGAGGGGTGCCGCATGCCTGCAGCATGCTGCTGCTGTCGAGTTCAACAGAGACTGTGCTTGCCATCGCTGGGTGATGGGATGATCATGTAAGAAGATACGGGTGGAAAAATGGAGCCTGAGCTACATGACACACTGTTTGTTTACTGTGGTCCTTGCCCTGGATACATTGATACAAGCTGGATGAGTACCTGGGGAGTTTGGCCCTCTCCTCTCCACCATGCCATTGGGGGGGTATTCCGTGGGACCAAGCCAAGGTAAGGCACAGGGAAGATGGACGCCAGTGGTGCAGAGTGGGGCAGGGACTGAATCAGACCACCAATTGTCCAAAGAGGAAAAATACTAGATAAAAGAAAGTCTCATTTTTGAGGACCTTTAAAATTCAGTATTGTGTAGTACCTGGTTTTCAATACCAATAACACAACTAAAAAAACAAATCACAGATGTAAACAATAATGAACAATATATTACTTTTACACGTACAAGCCAAAAGGCTTAATGTTGTAGTGACTGCTTTTAAGCACTGTACTGCACTTTTAATACAAACATTTATAGCTGTGCAGTGGTTACAGCTAACAAAAATGAAAAATCAAAGTAGTAATATGAAAAATCAGTTTAAGTGTTAAAAGTGCAATAGTGTGGAAAAGTGACCGTTATCTTTATAATCTAATATTAAAACCATCAACAAACATTAAAATGTCACTGAACTGTTGTATGAAAAATAACCAGGAGCCAGCTGGTCCGGTTGCACGGAGGGCTGAGGCATTCATGCCTCACCTTCCACCATGCCAGTGACCCGGATTTGGGAATGAGCCTGGGCTGCTTGGGGGTCAGCCGAAAGAAGGAGGATTGAGCATCCCAATGGATTCTCTCCTCCTCCACGGAGGGAGGGTAGAAAGTCTCCACTGCAACACTGCCATCTAGGTGACCGTGGGTGGTGGTATGGGTCAAGGCAGCAGTTCTGGGTGGGAGACATTTACTCATAGAAGATGACAGCGCATCCTATGGCTCACAAACATCAGACCATCACCCCTATGGAGCTTCCATTGGTCTTGGTGCAACCAGAACAAAGAAAACACTGCTGGTGGCTAGATGACAACTTGTAACACCTCTCAGACCCCACACTGCCTACAGGGCATTGGGATCTCTGAACGGAGCAAAGCTATCCAGAGGGGGAATGGGGAAACCTTGATGGCCCCACCACAGGGGGGAATCTGTGGAGGAACAGGCAGCCCTCAAAGGTAAGTCCTTGAGATGGCAAGGGCTGGGGTTGGGGTGCCATGAGGGCCAAAGAGGGCTTGACTGGTGAGGTGGCAAAAAGGAAAAAAAAGAACCAGGGACCAGATTCTCAAAGTGATTTGGGACTAAGTCCCACCCTGCAACTCCAGTTGTGGACCAAAATCTCTGCATCTGTGGAGTTTAGTATTCTCAGCCACCACAGCTGCAGAAGATGTTATGCCAGCCCACCAGCCGTAACATTTTTGCTGCAGCTGTGGGGAAAAAAACACCTGTAAGCTACCATAATTTGCGGAGTCGGTCTTAAATCGGCTCCACTTTTGAGAATACCACGGCCATGGGAGAAACTGAGGTTCCACAAGTAGCAACCCACTTGCACCAAATTTTTCCCACAGCTGTAGGATTTTCAGGGGCTTTGGGAATCCAGCACCAAGTTTTTCTGATCCGCTATTTACCATTAAAGATAAGTCTTGTGCTCTGTCATCTTCTCAACTTGTTTTCACAGCAGAGCTCTAGGAACACATACAGAATACTACATGGGTAACCATACACAACACGGCTGTGTTTCCATTTAGGGTTTGTTGATGACATCATAGGGCCTTGACAGTGAAGCTCAAGAGGTCTCTATGATGTCATCACAACCCAAGATGGAAACACTGCCTTGGTGTGTATGGTTACCCATATACTGTTTTATATAGTATATGGTTGCCCTCGATTGTGAATTGTGAATGGATTCCAGCAGACCATTTTTTAAAAACAGACCAGGACACATGGGACTGAATTCTCAAAGAGAGGAGAAAATTGTGCCTGTGTAGAAATAAAAGGCCAGCAGACTGTGGAGGTGCCCGGGTGGGATATTTTCAGTTGAAAACTCTGCACGTGCAGAAAAATGGTGAGTTATGCAATGCCGCATGTGCGGATTTTGTGCAAGTGCAGATCCATAGCTGCCAAAATAAAATTAAAACTCCACAGAAAGGGCAACAGATGAGCCAAACAAACTGAAGTCGGAACAACCCACTGCGAAAGTTTTGCAAAACATGCAGCAGAACCAGGACACTCAAGGAGACCAGCAGCAAGTCCTACCACTGGGACCGCAGCAGCACCACTTGTATGAGCAGGAGCTTGTATCACAGCAGCAGCATGCCTTGCATGACCATGCACACCAGCAGCAGATGCAATAACATGCTATGGTGAGTAATTACAACCAGGCAAGACCATCCACACGTGGCAGCAACATTATAGGCAGGTACAGCACACCATCCACCAGTGTTCCTCAGGCACACTGTGATGGCTGTGCCTTGCACTCCACATATAGTAGGCCCATGTACCCAGTGGAATTTTGTAGATGTGGGTTGTATCTCTCTCTCTGTTGTTTTTCATTTGCCTGCTTTTGTTGCCCTCACTTCTGTCTGATACTGACTCTGCCTCTACTGCCTGTGGAGGTCCTATATGGGCTGCAGTGGGTCATGTGGGTGTAGTCTGTTGCATTTCAATAGTGTTGTATGCTATTAGTGCTCTGACATATGACACTACTATTAGGCCCCTGCTTGGTGTTGTATGGTGCATCAACCCCCAGAATATTTTTCCCACAGCTGCGGACATTTTGAGAATATCCCACAATGCAACTGGACTCTTTTGCCACACCTGCACCATTTTTTTGGAGACGAGTGCATTTTTTTCACCTTCAAAGTCTTTTAAGAATCCAGCCCATAATTACTAATGACTTTTTGGCCATGCTGTGACTTAGTACTCACACTCACTACCACCAAGGCACCGCCCCCCTCCTGACCGTCTTTCTTAAGCTATATTAAGTGAGAGAATTAAGAAAAAAAATGAAATTTATACTGCTATTTCAATTATGCGATCATGTCACCATTTAAGCTTAGCAAGTGGCTCTGTCATAATTACGGGTTAACCTCCTCATCAAAATGACAGTGACAGCACACATTCATTCAAAGGGCAGCACAATTGTTATAGTATTTTTTTTTTTTATTTAAAGTCTATTGGAGTTAAAAAAATTAGAAGACAGATCTTACAACACGGACCACCATACATTAAGAAGATAAGCTGGCTGGGGAATACCCCTTGGAGGTACAACACTAATTGTGGTCCAAATTTATATAAATTATTGATGCTATATTATATATATATATATCCTCCTGCATGAAATGCACTTTTAATGCACTCTGCAGTACGCTGCAGCAGACCTACTGAATAAAGCAATTTAATTTCAATGGCAATTAGTCCCCTTTGTCATGCAGGAAACTGTGGCATTCACTTCATCCTGGCAGTGTCACATTTTCCTGAATGACAAAGGGGACTAATTACCACAGAAATGATATTGCTTTATTCAGTAGGTCTTCTACGACATTCTGCAAAGTGCTGCAAAATGCTGCAAAATTGTGTTTCATCCTGGGGGATGCCACTGTATATATTATAGTGGTGCAGTAGTGCCACTATAGTTAGGGTTGAGCAGGGGTTTCTATGTTAAACCTCAAATTTTGCACTTTAATAACTTTGCAACCATTCAACAGATTTGCACAAAAGTGTGCATGTGTGGTCTCTTGGGGGTAGATCTCTTGACATGGCAAGTTTCGTTCCAGTCAAATATGCAGATTTTGAGATCTGGATAGTGAAAAAATTTGCCACTTTTTTTCTCAGCATGCTGTGCACAGACAGTGTTGACCTTTGGTCAGAAATTGTTATGGTAGAAAGAGCTTGGGTCATAGAACAGGCCAGTGTTTATTTAGTGAAAAAATATTAATCTGTTTCAAAGTTATAGCACTTTAAAGTTCCCATTATTTTCAATTGAATTTTCATTTTTCAGGATAGCTGCACAGTACAAACAAGGATCTTTGTTCGTGATTGGGCATTCCTTGTTCACCACTGGCCATTCCTTGTTCACCATAAAAAATTCTTTGTTTATGAGCCGCTATCTTATTTTTTCATTTTGCCCCGGAAAAAACTGTCATTACTCTGCCGAGGGATGTCTGTTTGAGACATCTATGTTCCTTGCTCATTGGGAGTTGATTAGCTGTTCTTTGTGGTTTGCTGCGTTTGTTTGCTCATATTTTTATGTTTTTTAACATTTTAAATCCTTGTTCATGACTCACTAACTTCCTTGTTCGCGAGTCCTTGTTCGTCATGGCGAACAAGGAAATTGGCTCGCGAACAAGGAGTATTCTTGTTCACTACCAGATGGCCAAAGCTACAATCCTTGCTCATGAGCCAATTTCCTTGTTTGCTATGATGAACAAGGACTCACAAATAAGGAATTTTCTCACAAACAAGGATGCTGCTTTTAGCCATCTGGTCTTGAGAAAGGGAATCTTTGCTCGTGAGCTGATTTCCTTGTTCGCCAGTGATGAACAAGGACTTGAAAACAAAGAATTTTCTCACGAACAAGGATGCTAATTTTGGCCATCTGGTGATGAAAAAGGGAATCCTTGCTCGAGAGCTGATTTCCTTGTTTGCCAGTGGTGAACAAGGAGTCGTGAACAAGGAATTTGGCTGGCGAATAAGGATTTAATTTTTGGCCATGTGGTCATGGAAAAGGATTTAGATGCATTAAGTCAATCAATCAATCAATCAATCAAATCTTTATTTATTCAGGCGAACATCGTTGAGCACAGCTCATTTGCAAGATGGACCTGATAAGGTCAAGGTTAATAATTGATACATATACAGATAAGACAAAACACATATATACAGTAAGAAAAAGGCAGAAATTGATTAAACATAACAGTACAAGGTAGGACAATGAAAGCAGACTAGAGACTCTAATATATACAATACATATCAACTATGGAGGTATCATGACATACAATCAACACATGGCACCCAGAACTTCCAAGGTTCCTGGGCAGGCCAATGTAGACAAGGAGACACAGTGATTGAGTGACTGAGGAGTGGTGATCACAGCCTCTGGTGAGTGACAAGGTAGGAAGTGGTTGGGGGACTAGGACAGGGGCTGGGGCTAGTAAAAGAGGTATGTAGGAATGATAAGGGCTAAGGTTGGGCCCAGGAGTGAGTGGGTGAGGAATATAGCCAGGGGTTGAGTGATTCTGTGGAGATAAATTAATCGGAAACAGAAATGTGATAATGTGAAGGCTGCCTGAGAGGGATATCAGTGGAGATAAATTATAGGGAAGTGGATTGCCAAATTAGGGTGTCTGACAGAGGGAGAGGGTTAGGAATGTGGATAAATTAGAACTTGCAGAAGCAGTTGCATTTATCTGGGAAGAGACTTAGATAAAGATGTTTGAAGGATGCTAATGACATCCAGTTAAACAACTTCAGGGTCTTTTGTAAGGTATTCCATGATATAGCTAGAGTATAGCTGGTAGCAGATCTCCCGTGCCGGGTGTTGACTTTAGGCACCTTGAGCATGATGAAGTTGTGGCTTCTTAGTGCATAGGTATTAGCTCTGGACTGAGTGAAGCAATCTAGAATATAGTTAGGAAGCTTCTTAGTCAATGCTCTGTAAATCCAAAAAGCAGCATTTCTGTTTCTTCTGAGATGTAGGGACGTCCAACCGATGGCAGCATAGAGAGAGCAGTGATGAGTGTTAAGTGGAAGATCTGTAATGAACCTTAGTGCTCTGTGGTATAGTGTGTCCAATTTACTTAAGTAGGAGATGGGGCAGTGACTGTAAAGAAAATCTGCATAGTCAAGCACTGAGAGAAAGGTGGCCTGAACCAGCCTCATCTTGGAATCTCTGGTTAGGAAGTGCCTTATTCTGAAAAATAGACCAGGTCTTTGGCGAAGCTTTTTTAGAAGTTCTTCAATGTGAACTGAGTAGTCAAGCCTACTATCTATCCACACACCCAAGTACTTGAATTTTTCTACATAGTCCAGGTTTTCTCCTAGGATAGTGGATAGCTGGGGGAGGTTGTTTAGTGAGGAAGGACTTGTACGGCTTTGGTTGGAGAACAGCATTGCTTTTGTTTTCTTTGCATTTAAAAGAAGTTTTTTTCCAAAAGTTGATGTTGTAATAAGAGAAATTCTGCTTGTAGAATTTCACAAGCTGTAGCAGGCGAGGGGGTTGCTGACATACAGAACAGTGTCATCTGCAAACAAGTGAACAGTTGCTCTGGTAAGATTTGAATCAATATTGTTAATATAAATGGCAAAAAGGATAGAGGGCCCAGAATAGAACCTTGTGGAACTCCTCTTAAAAGAGGTTTTAGTGGAGAAAGATCACCTTCGGCTTTCACTTGTTGTGTCCTTCCCATGAGATAACACCTAAACCAACTAAGGGAGGATGGATCCAGGCCTATGGAATGCAAGGAGGAAAGTAGCAGTTCATGGTCCACTGTGTCAAATGCCTTGCTTAGATCTAGGAATACAGCACAAACACTATTTTTTTTATCCAATTCAGTTTGCCAGTCATTTGTAACTTTAGCCAGTGCAGAAATAGTACTATGCCTAGCTCTAAACCCAGATTGTGCTGGATTTAAAAGATTAGTTTCTTCAAGGTATTCTCTTAGCTGGATGCTCACTAATTTTTCTAGCAGCTTGGATAGCACTGGAAGGATAGATATTGGTCTATAATTGTTAAGCTCCATGGGGTCCCCTGATTTCAATAGGGGAAAAACTTGGGCTGTTTTCCACATAGCAGGAATAGAACCAGATATTAATGACAGATTAAAAAGATGTGTTAAGGGAACTGCAAGGGTATGTATTGCAATCTTTAGAAAGTAGGGGTCAAGGGAGTCTGCACCTGCACTTTTTTTGATATCCAACTGCGAGATTAGATCCTCCACTTGATTCAACAGAACTGGTTTGAAGGAGAAGGAGGAGGAAACCGGACTCTGAGACCCTGTGTACTGGGAGCTTAATTGTGCACATAGCAGGTTAGCTGGAGAGGAATCGAATGTGAGGCCAGCAGTTGTAAAGTGGTTATTGAATGCATCCAGTATTTCCAGCCTGTCTGAAATTATGCCCTCACTGTGATGCATTTGGATTGGTAGTGAGGTGCTTGAGTCTTGGCCTATTATATCCTTAATGGTGCTCCAGAACTTGGCAGGATTGTGGCAGGAGGAGTCGAGCTTAGCCCTATAATAGGCAGCCTTTGCATCCTGTACTTTCCTGGTACAACTATTTCTGGCTTTCTTGAATATCATCCAGTCATTTGGGTTCTTGGTCTTCCTCACCTTTTTCCATAGCTTATCCCTCTCCAACAGTGCAGTTTTAAGGTCAGCTGAAAACCAACGGCAAGATTTGTTTTTTATTCGAACACAAGTGATTGGTGCATGAGTGTTAAGGGCACCTATTATTATGCTGTTTAACACCTGATGTGCTTTTTCCACAGAGTCTGCTAGGTAGAACTCTTGCCATCTGGTAGAATGATTTAGATCATGCAGATAAGCCTCAATATTGAAGAATTTCTTGGATCTCCTCAGAAGGAATTTAGCTGGGGGCGTTGGTTTGTTGGATGATCTTACACCAGCAATAAGGCAGTGGTCACTTATATCACTGAAAAGCACTCCAGTGTGCGTGAATAAGTGGGGTTTATTCACCAGTATGATGTCGAGTAGTGTGCTGTTGCTCAGGTTCTTTTTGTTGATTCTTGTTGGTTCAGTTATCAGTTGTGAGAACCCATATGTGTCGCAGAATGATACTAAAGGTGCTGCAGCCTTGGATAGCCAATTTAGGTTTAGATCACCTAGGATTATGATTTCTTCAGTACCTGACTTGAATAAATTCCCCAAGTGGTTTAGAAGCTTGTAATCAGCTGAGGGGGGCCTGTAACAGCCAATTAACTGGAAAGCTGCCTTGTTGGAGAGAGCCACTCTGAGGGATGGACATTCAAATTATTTGGACAGGGATGTTGCATCTGAGCAGGTTACAGTTATACTGGATTTTACATAAATAGCCACTCCCCTGCCCCTGGTCTGGCGATCTGCTCTGAATATTTGGTAATTGGGTAAATTTATGTCCCTTTCTGTTGTGGTGGGTTTGAGCCAAGTCTGGCAAGGTATGGGCAACCCAGGCTTGTATCAACGTAAGCTTTTTTAGGAGGCTGCGGGCATTGATATGTATAAAGCTAAGACCTTTGGCTGAGGCTAAGTCTGCTGGTGAGGTAATGCACTCAGGGGGGCCTGGGTTAATTTCCACATTTCCAATACAGATCAATAGAAAAAATAATAGATTCATAAGGGCTTCAAGAGATAAGATGAAGGGACTGACTTTGGCCCTCCTGTTCATATTCAGGGGCCTCTGTTTAGAGGTATTCCAATCGGGGATATGGATTCGTGCCAACTCACTGAATAGCAAGCAGGTGGACAGGCATAAAGGGGAACTGTATACCCAATAATGGAGCACCGAGCGAAACGTAGACAGGGTAAATTGAGTCCCTTCATGGAGCTTGACCCACTGAATGTGATGTGGCACAGGTAAGGCATAAATGAGGATCCGGTCCTTCTTCAATAAGGGTGAAAGAGAGGGACTAGAAAAATGAGTTGCATTCTTTAATGTGGTAGTGACCGGGAGGGTATCATTCTCGATGAACACCATGAACAATAGGGATAGAAATAGCCAAAGGGATCCCCCCATTATGGAAGCAGCACAGATGACTGAATCCAGCTGGTAAGTGACAGCGTAGTTATAGGGAGAGCAGAAGGAGTAGCAGTAATGAAGGGCTGCTGGTTGGACGACACAGCAGGGGCAAAGAGCCTGATTACTGGCTAGCGTGGCAATGGGGGCAGGAGATGCAATTCAGCGGTAAAATGCCTATAAAAATAACACTCGAAGAGGGGAAGGCGGGTGGAGCAAGAATTGCGGCTTTCCCTACCTTTTCCTCGCTGTCTCCCGCTTCCTGGTCCCTGGGGCGCAGCGGTTGCCGACCGCCCGCTGGCGGAGCGTGGCTCCGGTCGCTCGACTGAGGGCTTCAGACAGGGAGCTTCGACTGGGGAGAGACAAAAGAAGGCACAGTAATTAAAATTATAGCAGGAACAAGCATTCTGCTGGGTAAGGTGACAACAATTAGCACAACAAAAGGCTGTGGGGGGGCTGAGGCGCCGTAGCGTCTGGCCCACTTTAAAGTATACCTAAAAGGCTGTAATCACTTAAACACAGTTCGTCTAACAATAGCCCCACAGATTCCCCTTAATCATGAAGACAGCTCTATTTTAGCAACAGTAAACAGATGGATCAAAGAACTCCAGAAATCAGTTTTAGCAATAAAGTCTAAGCAATGCAAGTCAATGGAGCAAGGGGGACCAATGGGATGCGAGGCCTTGAGAGCGCCCGCCTTCCGATTGGTTTGCGGCTTTCCCGTACCTTCCCTCGCTGTCTCCCCGGCTTCCTGGTCCCTGGAGGTGGCCAAGCGGTTGCCGACCGCCCGCTGGCAGAGCGTGGCTTCGGTCGCTCGACTGAGGGCTTCAGACAGGGAGCTTCGACTTCCCTCGCTGTCCCTTAGGTAGAGTCATTTGGTCGGGAAAAGGATACTTTTCTGTCAGAGGTAATCTTTTTCACTGGAATAGCATAGGACAAGTGAAAAAGGATTTTTTTGTGATGAAAAAAAGGACAGTTTTATTACTTTGTTTAAGACATGCATTTAATGTATTACAATGGGTGTTTGAACTTTTTTATGTATGAATCTGTCGTTTTTGGTATTTTGACCCCAAATTTTTGAAACAATGCTTTGGGGACCCCACCTAATGAACAATGGTGACAATTGAGTAGTGGGAGCTGTTTAGATACTGCCTGTGCCCCTCCCCACTATAGTGTACCCTCAAGTTTTTTTTTACCGTATACATATGCTGGGGTAATAAGATGGCTATACTGATAATTTGGTCACGCATTTATGGAGGGATGGGTTTACAAGGTCCAAAGGACCCTGCGCTCTCACTGTAAAATAAGGAAAATCAAAGGGCCCTGCACTCCCACTGTGGCATAAGGACAATTATAGTATGGAGGGTGGGAATGCAGAGACACAGGCAAATAAGCATACGAGTAAACTATCTGAAAAAGTAAGGAAATTCATTGCAAAAAACTTCAATACTGCATCAGTTAGGGTTGTTACCAAAGTGATAAAAGTAGGGAAATATGGCATTAGGGTTTTCAACACTAACATCCCACCCCACCCTGCAGACATCAGCAGCCATCGGGGTGGGTGTCTTGGGGTCATCAGCCCTAATGCTCACCCCATTCCATAAGTAAATAAGCTGAGATGGGTACAGTATAGGAGAATGGGGGAGCATTAGGGCTGATGACCCCAAGACACCCTCCCCAATGGTTGTCAGTGTCTGCAGGGTGGGGGTGGGTATTAGGGTTGGAAACCCTAATGCCATATTTCCCTACTTTTATTTTAGTAACAACCCTAACTGATGCAGTAATAAAGTTTTTTTGCAATGAATATATATCCAGAAACATACAGTTCAGGTAACATCATAACTAAGGAAAGAAACCATAACAGCAATAGGGAATCTAGTATGTACTAATATGAGATTAAGCTGTAATTGATGAAAGAACACTTAATTAGTTTGAGAAACACTACTTAAACAGGAGGGGTTAACCAGAAGAATTATTATCTAGGGGCATAAGCCAGGTATGCATTCTGTCAGGTCTATGTGTGTGTGTAGGGTTTGCTATATGTGGGGCATATAACAGCCTTGCGGAATGATACAGTAAAAGGAGGAAAGAAAGAGGGACCAGAGTTTATCATAGATGTTGAGCTTGTGGCTAGTGGAATATAATACCCTTTTGAAACAGGCTAGTTTCCCAAGTTTCAATAACCATGCCAAAAGTGAAGGGCGTACTTTTCTTCCAGTGCCGTAGTATGACTCTTTTGGCTGTGACTAGGGCGCCAAATATCCAGCACTTCCTCAGGTTTGACAATGATTGGGCATCCTCTTCTTGCAGGAGTCTGAGTATAACTAGAGCAGGTGTGAGGGTAAGCTCTGTGGCAGTTATTGCCCTGATAACATTTTGTACTTCTGCCCAGAATGTCTGTTGCACTGGGCAGGCCCAGAGTATATGAAGGATGTCTCGTCATGTGGAGGAGCATCTCCAGCACATATCAGACGATACTAGCCCCCATCGGTACAGCTTTGCTGGGATTCTGTGCAATCTATGGAGGATTTTAAACTGAGTGAAGTGACTGCACCCTTAGGGTGAAGCACACATTTTTCCAGCAGAGCTCCCATGTGGGCTGATCTATGTTAATGCCCAGGTCTGCACACCATTTATCCTGTATTGTCTCCATGGTCTATCTATTCATGAGATGTAACTTCTTGCAGATATGACTTTCTCTTAGGGGTGTCCTCATCTCAGGGATCACTAATTTCTTGAGGCCTGTACCAGCCTCCAGGCAGAAATGGTGGCCCAGAAGTGAGGACATGGAGGAATAAAGTTGTAGAAACTGCCAGTGCCTATGTCTTTCTAGGCCATATTCATTTTGTAGTTAACCAAAGGATTTTAAGTAGCGTGATGTACCATCCAATAGGTGTGCCAATAATGTGATGCCTTTGGCTGCCAGGTTGAGCAGTACACCAGAAATCCACCAGCAGTGAGAAGTGGATTCTTCCACAGTGGGAAATTATAGGCGGCACCAGGTTTCCAGTTCTTACATTTAGCGAGTCTGCTCCACACCTTAGCGGAGTGTCCAATAGTGAGATGGGTACGAAGGTTAGGCCGGCAGGGTCCAGTATAGTGTCATGTTCCTAAGGTTGCCTCCTTAGAAATAGGTCTCACAAGTGGTCCATTTTGGCCAGCTGGATTGTGGAAATAGGGGGAAGCTTGAGACATTTGTAGAAGCAGGTGCACTATGTGTTTCAGTTCGAAGTCAGGAAGGCTCAATCCTCCTTTATTGAGGGGGAGTATGAGCTTTTTGTGACTGATACATCTTGGGCCAGTACCCCAGAGGAAGTTAAGCACCTGACAGTGCGCCTGCCAAAAAAACTCTGGTTCAATTTTCAGAGAAAGTTTATCCAGGAGATATTGGATTTTGGCTGCTGCCATCATTTTGTATGCCTGCATCCTGCCCCATTGCAAGAGCAATAGGCAGCTCCATCTGGTCAAATCATTAGACATAGAATTAAGTGCAGGTTCAATTTGTCCAGTGTATTAAGGTTCCAGGAGAAGTGAACTCCAAGATACATCAGAGAACCTTGTGCCACCTGCAGGCCCCAGGGGAAACCCAGTATAAGGCTGACCTGTGGCCACTGGTGAAGGATTAGGGATTTAGCTATATTAGCATTATACTCTGATAGTAAGCCAAAGTAATGCAAGAGGCTCAGGACTGCAGGAACTGAGTTTCCGGGGTTGGTGAGTGTCAAAAGGATATCATCAGCATATGCAAGGGCTCTGTGTACTTCTCCTAGCTTAATGCCTTGAATATCTGAATGCTGGCAAATGGCTTGCACCAGGGGTTACAAAGCGAGTACAAAAAGCTGTGGAGAGAGAGGACATCCTTGTCGTGTTCCTCTCTCCAGTAAGAACTGAGGGGGAGGCTACTGAAATGGTGAGGACAGAAATGGCTGCTCTATTACAGAGGGAGCAGATGTAGCCTAGAAAGGTTGTACCAAATCCAAAGACCTTCAAAATATAAATAAGGTGCGGTCATTCAACTCTATTGAATGTCTTATCAGCATCAAGAGATAGAAGGACAGCTGATGAGTGGGATAATGTAGTCTGCCAAATAAGGTTGATAAGACCTCTAGTATTGTCCGTACTACACCTTCCTGGTATAAAGCCCGCTTGGTCTCCATCAATTAAGCTAGGGATGACAGCTCGGAGATGGGTGGCTATCATCTTTGCGTATGCTTTACAGTCATTGGGAATGAGTGAGATGGGCCGTTACCTACCACAGCAGAGAGGGTCCTTCCCAGGCTTGGGGGGATTATGGCCGTATGCATAGAGGTGGGAAACATCCCTGTTTGGGTGGCTTCATTAAGGGCATCCATAAGAGGGAGTAACAAGCTCTTTTTAAAATGGTGAAAGAATTTCACTGGTAGACCGTCACAACCAGGGGCCTTCCCAGGGGGCATAGAGTTTATTGCATTGTCCAGCTCTCTAAGGGTGAAGGGTTGGTCCAGTTGTTGATGTGCTTCTAAAGGGAGTTGGGGTAGGTTCAGCCTAGACGTAAACTGGGAGAGTTCTTTTTGCTTAGGATTAGCTTCTTGCATGTAAAGTCATTTATAAAATTGCTGAAAGGCCACATTGATGTCTTCCTGCTTCTGGCACATCCCACCTGCTTCATCCATGATCCCTGTGATCCTCAATTCTTCTTGTTTTTCCAGAGCTAGTAGGCTAAGAGTGTACCAGGTGTTTCTCCAGATTCCCAGAATGTTTGCCGAAGATGGAAGAGGGCAAATTCAGCTTTCTGATGCAGGTATAGATTCATTTTGTACCGTGTGCCCAATATTTTGGCAAGCAGTTCAGGGGAGGGTTTAGGGTCCTCCCTGTGTTTCTTCTCTAATTCCTGGAGACTTCTAGTTTGATCTTCCAGGTCTTTAGTGTTTTGTTTTTTGAGGTGGGAGGCATAACTAATGCACCGCCCTCTGATGAAGGCCTTGAGAGCGTCCCACCAGGTAGCAGCAAAGGTGTCACCAGGGTGATTTGTGTCAAGGTAGGTGGAAATCTCTTCATGCAGGAAGGTACAGAAGGCAGAGTCTTTAAAGAGGGATGTGTTAAATCACCAAATACACCGGGTTAGAATCTCAGGGGGAGGGGCCTGATAAGGCTGTGAAAGTGACCGAATATGGTCCGAAATAATGATGGTACCTATCGAGGCATACAAGACATCCGGTGCCCAGGACTGCAGTACTAGCCAGAGATCGATACAGGAATAGGTGTGGTGTGTGACCAAGAAAAAGGTGTAATCCCTGGCTTTAGGGTTGATCAGACCCCAAATGTCTGTGAGTCCCAAGTCCTGAGCTGGGTCCAGAAGAGCCTGAGAAGCCGATGATTTCGGGCCAGTTGGGGCTGTACTTCTGTCAAGAAAGTCATCCATAGTGACGCTGGCATCACCACCAACAATAAGGAAGCCACAAGTGTGTGTGAGTAATGTCAGGGCTAGGTTGGTAAAGAAAACAGGGTCGCTAGAGTTTGGAGCATAAATGTTGCATATGGTAACATCTTGATTGTTCAGGGTGCCCTGAACTAGGATGCATCGATCCTTGGGGTCCTATATGGTGTTTGTGGCAGTAAAGGTTATTGACTTGCCCATCAAAATCAACACCCCACTGCTTTTGGTGATATAAGAGCTCCCAAACACTTGAGATACCCAGACCATTTTTAGTTTGTCTGTTTCTGCTGGGGTCAGGTGCATCTTCTGAATAAAAGCAATATGGGCACCTTCCCTCTGGAGGTGGTCCAGAACTTTTCTCCTGTTAATCATCGAATGGAAGTCCTTAACATTCTGTGACACCCATTTAATAGGTCCGGAGGCCATTTTGGTCATGGGGGAGGTTGGGGTGCTGAGCACAGGGGGCATATAATACTTAGGCTGAGGTTGCTGGGGACCCCATGTAACTGGGCTAGCAAAGGGAAAGGGAGGGGAGAAGATAGAATAGTTTCTTATGAGTTTTATTACATCTTTGGCCTTATAAGCTGTGCTTCTGGTCTGGTGTACCCATGTCACCAGGTTCATTCGGTCAGTTTAATTAGCAGTAAAAAAAACTTTGACAACCGTAAATATTATCAAGTAAGAGAACATGATGTGAACAGTTAAAAACAGTAGTGGAACATAACCATATATTAAATATTGCAGAAAACTACAAAAAATAAAGGCTTCTTCAATTGGGCAGTTAAGATTGTATGCATGCAGGAGTGGAGGCCCCTGAAAGGGTGCTTCCTGCTGTAAGCACTGTCACCCATAAACTGAAGAGAGGTGAGTCGGGAAGCTTAGTACCACCCAACAGTTAGCAGGGACATTGGTGGCAGCAGAAGGTAAAGACTGGTTAGCTATGGTGATGGGTGGGGGAGAGCATAAGCATGAAGCATTGAGGGAAAAAGAACCAGCATAGGGTGGTAAAGGAGAAGGGGAGTGAGTGGAAACATGAGGATATGGGACTGGGAAGCTGAATACACTCTTTGTGGTGAGGTGTGAGGGGGTAGTTCTTGTCTGCCAGTTATTAATGGCTGCTGGTGTCATGAATGACATAAAGGATGGGATCTGCCAACCTACCCAGAGGTACGAGTCTGAAGTGCAGATCTCTGACTTTCCTATAGTGCGGGGGTAGATGAGAGTAACAGGCAGTGTGAGTGAGCCTCTCATTGTGTGGAGGGGGGTGGCGGTATGGTGACCATACTGGCTCAGGGGGGTGGATAGTGGATAGTGGTGGGACAGAGATAACTACAGATTAAGAAGAGCACAGCCAGGAAGGAGAATAAAGTGCATCAGCTGATGTGGTGGCAGGTTAAGCCAGCTGTGGGTCAGATGCAGTGAGTTTAGAGAAGGGGGTTGAGAGATGAGGGAAGAATGGCAATGGTGGTTGTGTGCCACAAGGGAGGTGGCTGTTCTGTGCTGCTGATCGGTGTCACAGTGAGGGGGAGAGGGGGAGCCGCTACACCTGTGGCAGCCATAGTAAATTGCACTGCATAGTTTTGGATATGTCGGCATGCTCATTACTATGGCGACATGTGCTTGCAGACTTATTTATTTATTTAGTTATTTATGTATTTATTTTATTTATTTATTTGGAATATCGGAATTACAAACCTTTGAGTCATAGACTCATTTCCAAAGGCTCCACGTCAGTTACAAAACAAGATACATTAAGGCAGGTACAGAGTGGACATATAAACAGATATCAGAGGGTGATGTGGCCTATACAATATGTTAGCTAAGTGGGGTGGGGGAAAAGCATAGTAACATAGGTACAAATATATTAGCAACTCAGTGGAATGTGGTCTATACAAGAGGTTAGCTAAGCATGGTCCCTGAGACAAAGGGCCTAGTTGTAGACAATGGAAACAGTGCAGTCAGGAGAGATCAGACTTTGTCATAGTCAAATTCAGAGGTATGAACTGATGAAATTGATGAATAAAAAGTGAAGGGGGATATGGGTTGGGGATGAGGAAAAGGGGAAGGGTGGGATGGGGGTGGTGAGGGGACATATGGAGGAAAATAAGGATTATTGTTGGGGAAAACTTGCAAATTGGGTAAAAATGGAAACAATGAATGTTATATGTTTGATAAATGTAAGATGGAAAAACAATTTACCATATGCAATTTACCATACATGCAAATATGAAAAACATAAATCATACTGTTTGTTGGTTCACAGAAAGGGCTCCCAATCCACCTGTTTGTTAAATCCATTTGGTATCAGTGATTTTAATAAAAAAAATCCATTGGGACTCCTTCTGTAGCAAACTGTATCGTATTCCCCCCACAAGGATTTGTCAGAATGCATTCAGTTGGAGTTCTATGTCAAAACGGTGAATAAAAAACGGCGACCACTAAAAGGGCTCAAGGATAATGCCGAATGACAAATTTGGCAATGTCTCATTTTGCGGGGGGCACCATCCCTTACCAAATATACTAACTCCAGGGGAAGTGGACCTCGGGGAGGGAGTACAGAGACATTGCCGAATTTGTCATTCGGCATTATCCTTGAGCCCTTTTAGCGGTCGCCATTTTTTATTCGCCATTTTGACGTGCTGCCATTCAGGTTGCCATGTAATGAATTTTTTAGTTACCATTCCCCATGTTTGTCTATGTTATGGCTAGAAATTGGATGGTATATTCATTTATTGCCTATCACCCTATAGTGCTCTTACTGTATATCCTCTCTTTCAGGGATCTTATAGTATGACCTATGTAGGCTTGACCACAAAGCATAAACAACGAAACTAGTAATGTAAGTAATGAACTCTTTTAACACCACTTCCCTCTTTTTCCAATGGAGTTGGATTCATGAATTTGATTCCCTGTACTGCATGCTTGTAGGTTACACAGTTCCTGCCCAGGGAAAAAAATGAAAAACAAAGGTCTGGGGGTAACAGTTTTCATTTTTTTTGTCTGGTGTTGACAGAACCATGGACTACTAGGTCTCCAATACTTTTAGACTTATGGAACATGATTCTTGGGTCCTTGTTTGCCAAAGATGTCAAATTTTGATCAAGTCAAAGGAGATGTCAGTCCCCCAGTTAGAAACTAAGTGAACTGTGACTAACTTTGCTTGATTCTGTGGGCCATGTTCGCACGATCAGACTTTGGGATGCTCACAAACTGTAGCTGTAGTCATGAATCAGTCGCACTAGGTTTGCAGCACTCAAATGTGTAAGTTTTTTTATACATGTTTAGCAACTGAAATAGAACAGTTTGACCCACTTATAGCATACACCTTTATACCTAACACTTGCTTATAATGGACAAATCTGCATTGCCGAAAGCCAAAAGCTATGTCCATAATGTTAAAAATTCCATTCATACCATACTCGACAACCCCAGCAAAGCAGACACTTTGAGCTCCTCTATGCTCCTATTGCATGTTGTGAACTGACTGCTAACTGTCTGGGAATCATTCGATTCTTCAGCGGCTTTGTCATGATAAAGATATCACTCACCTCTCTTGATGCCTGATACCTGGCACTTTTCTCCCAGGGATTACTACAGAGAACATGTGGTCTGTCTGCGTACCCCACCCCCCTTGGTGGTTGCTGCTCAGCCCCCTGATCTCCCTGTAAGCACAGGCAGTGTCCAGCAAAATCTTACCGGTCTTGTTGACTGCTCAGTCCCCCGTTAGCCACCAATAGTAGTTCCCCATTCCCTTGGCTGGCAGAGGAAGTGGTATGTTGTTATTTTAACATTGGTGAGTGAGCTGGGGCAAACAAGTTTCATACTTTAAGATTTTTGAATATAGCAAGACACTTCTTACAATGGACAAAATCTGCTTACAAAATGTTTAAATTATAAGAGGGTTCCATTGTAGCATGCACATGTAGTAACACAGAAACATAGACAGTGATGACAGAAAAAGACCAATGGCCCATCCAGTCTGTACATAGTTCCCTAGCTAACACGGGGACCTAATGTCCATCCAGTATCTTAGCCCTCCCCATCCACCTCCCATTCCCCTCCCATTTTCTGTGGGAGTAGCCGAGTAGCCACTATACTCTTCAATGTTTCCCAGCCATGCTTGAAACCATTAGTAGTTTTAGTGCCTACCACCTCAGCTGGTAGACTGTTCCACGGTTCCACCGCCCTTTCTGTAAAATAATACTTCCTCATTTCCCTCTGAACTTCCTTCCTTTCAGTTTCCACTTGTTTCCTCATGCCCTCAAATGTCACTAATGCTAAATAATTCCCCGCAATTCAAGTTGTTTATACCTTTCAGGAACTTGAAGGTCTCTGTTATATCTCCCCTCTACCTTCTTGTCTCCAGTGAGTACATGTTCAACCCTTTGCTGCACCATCTCCAGCCTGTCCTTATCTTTTCTGAGTTGAGGACTCGTGAACTAAGCACAGTACTCCAGGTGTGCCCTTCACAAAATAATCTATAAAGTTGTAGTAGTACCTAATTCCTTCTGTTGTCAATACCCCTCTTGATGTACCCCAGCATCCAATATGACTTACCTTGCTCCTTTTGGTTACCATTCTAATGCATAACTTAGATGCCCCAAGAATGGCCCCCCTCTTTTGCCCACATCTCTCGTCCACACCTCCTATGCTGTCTACCCTGATTAACTTGTCCTGGACCAACTCCCTCAAGAAGTTGAAATCTGTCTTTCTGAAATCAAGGACCTCAGCTCTCAACTGGGGTTTTCCAACCCCAAGGGCCAGTTCAAACTAAATGGCATTATGGTCACTGTTTCCTAATATCTTCCCTACTCCCACTGCTCCTACCAGTTCTGCGTTAGTGAATACCACATCAAGAATGGCATCCTGTCTGGTGGGTTCTTTAATTAGCTTTACCAGCAGACAGTCCTGGAATGTATCAACAAGGCTTGACTTCTGGTATTCATGTCCACTGGAACATCCCAGTCGATGTCTGGCAGGTTCAGATTACCCACTACCACTACTTCCACCTTTGCCACTTCCCTTTTTTAGTTGTTCCCCAAGCTCTCTGTCTCACTCTTCCCCTTGCCCTGGTACTCTACAGATTACCACCAAGTGTAGTTTCTTGGCCGAGGCCACCATGAGTTGCACCTACAGTGATTCTGTTTCCCCATTACTATCCATTATGCACCCATCTTCCTCAATCTCAGTGCCATCTCTGATATAAAGGGGTTTGCCGCCTCCTCTACCTTTTCCTCTGTGCCTCCTGAACAGTGAGTACCCAGGGACTGTCAGGTCACAGTTATTATTTTCTAAGGCCACAAGATCCATCTCAGCATTTGCCATCATTGCCTGGAGCTCACTGATTTTGTTACCCAGGTTCCTGGCATTAAGGCAGCCCCCCTTCTAACTCCCGAACCCTTTTTACTATTTACCTGCCTTTCTCCATTAATCTACTCTGTTCCTTTTTGTTTTTCATGGTGACTGCACATTGTGTGTTCCCACTCTCTGTTGTCCCTTCTCCTAGTGCAGTTTTGAACCAAGCTCCATTTTTACCTGCTGTGCTGCTGCAAGTCCAAAGATATGGGGGAGTACTAGCTAGGTTCCTCTTCCTCTCACATGTCACTGTGGTTCCGCTAGTCCCCATCTCCCCACAGTCAGTTTAACTGTCTGATATAGACGTCAAACTTCTGCCCCAGCACACTGGCCCTTTCTCTCCTCAGGTGGAGTCCATCACCCTTAAAGAGCCTCCTGTTCCAGAAGTCCCCCCGGTCCCCCATAAAATGGCACCCCTTCTCTTGACACCATCCCTTAAGCAACCCATTATAGTCCTCTATTTCATCCCTCCTTATTCTATCCTTTTCCTCTCCCTGCCCCACACAGGGGTGACCTCAGAAAAGGCCAGGGAGGCTGAATGTGCAAACAGTCTGTCCCCAAGTCTATGAAAGTTCCACTTCACCATCTCCACTGACTGGTTCACCAGATCATTGGTACCCAGGTGTACCAGCACCCCTAGCTCCCCCCCACTCATTCTCCATCATCCTCCACATCCTTCCTAAATCCTGGATAGTCGAGGCACCAGGAAGGTACCTGCCCATTCTTCTCTGGCCCAGCTCCACTCCCACAGCCCTCTCCACACCCCTAACCATTGAATCCCTAACCACTACACCCCACCAGTAGACTTAGCCCTGTTCATCTCCTTGGGTGCCATCACATTGTCCTGCCCTTGTCCTGTGACTGACTCAGAGTCCCCCCCAGCAGAGTCAGGTACCTGAGCCTCCTGTAGGGTTGCAAAGTGAGTCACCTTCTGGATGGTGCTGGACTGGACAACTTCCCTGTGGCTAACCCTGCCTCCCTTCCACGCCCCCTCCTCACTACTCTCCACCTCCTGGACCAGTGGGCCTTTAGGGGAGTGGGGGGTGGGCTCCATCTGAGCAGATTATGCTACCATTTCTGCTACCCGATGAGCATGGAGCTACACAACACTCCTGCAAATGGGCAGTGCCTCCTTCTCCATAGCATAGACTTAGAGAAGAGTGTCCTATAGCTGCCACAATTTACTGTCTCCCTACTGTACCCTCATCCCTATACAGACCTGTGAATTAGGGTATACGCAGCTGTTTAAAATATGTAACTATCAATTTCACAATTTATAACATAAGAGAATCAACCTTGCCTATAATAGTAAACAAAAAACAACAACTTCAGTGCAGAACAGACGACTTAAACTAGCCGGGAAGGGGGAGCAAAAGCCTACTCCACCTGCTCCAAAATGTCCTTTGAGTTACACATATTATTGTGCTGACTGAAAGGACTAAAGGTCCATCATATCCATCCCTCCAGCTGCACAGCAATGACTACACCCAGTGTGATTCTGAGCCACTCTGATTATGGGCATATATGCAAGTTCATCAGGTGGAATAAATCTACTCATGCCTCAATGCAATGCCCCCTCAGGAATCTGTCAAGTCCTGCTTTGAAAGCCTGAGCAGTCTACAGGTAGGTTATTTATTTTTTGTCTTTTTCTAGCATCCCTGGGCCTGATCTCAGAACGTCCTTCCATCTCCCTCAGTGTGCTTTACCTGTACTTGGCATCCCCGGTGTCTGACACCAAAGTATGGTCACTCGTTAAGTGAACATATGTTCCTTCTCTCACAACACCCCCTCCTCACTGGCCTCCAGGGGGTCATCATGGATCAGATTGGAGTGCCCACCCACCCCAAAGCAGAAGGCATCTAAGATAAATGTCAGAATCCCTCTTGCTGATTGACATTAAAGGTCCCAGTCTTGAGGCTTGAACCCAGCTCATCTGAATGTAGTATTGGGCAGAAACTGGGATTCTGATTTTGCAAAAAATTTCACATAATTTTGAAAAATTCCAACTTTGGCAAACTGTGAATCTTCTGAAAGTGTTCCAAGAATTTTCATTGTATTCCATGCTATTTTCTCTCTAAATTGTGGAATTATACACATGAACCGTGGAATGATATTTCTGTGGAATTCCGATATGCAGTTTAATACATTGATCCACAACAGTTCTGTGGAATCCCAGTTGCCAATTTAATACATAGATCCACAATATATACATTCATGCCATGGTCCTAAGTCTGGATTTCACAAAAGTTGCCAAAGTGCATTCTGAAATTTCATAGGTGTAAATTTCTAACCTTTGCTGTATTTCTGTCAGCAGAAATTTATTTTCACACAGCGCTGTCTGAATAGCAAACAGTAGTGCTACCACTGCACTAGCCAGCTGGGCAGGTAAGTTATTCCACTTGCTCACTAACCTCTATTTGAGAGTAATGTTCCTATTTCCCCTTATTCTGGCCACCTCTGTTTGAGACAGTGTCCTCCGGTTCTGCTTTCACTCACTAGCTCACATGTCTGTGTATACTCCCTCATCCCCCTTAGCACAGTATTTGGATCACTGAGACTATGTCCCCTCTCATCCCTCACTTCTCTACTGAATAATTGGAAAATGTCCAGTCTCTCCTCCTAGCTCTAGCAGCCCCTACCCCAGACTCTTATCAGCTTGGTGGATCTGTGCTGGACACTCTAAATCTCTTCAATATTCATTTTTTAGTGCAGTGACCAGAACCAGATGGAGAACCTTATGTGTGTCTAGCACATGCCCTGTCATGTGTCTGACAAGGTCATTTATAAAATGGGTCTCAGAAATGCTGCAATGTGATTGGTTGACAGCATTCTGAGAGCACTATGTTAATCTCCTTGTTAGCATACTTGTACAGCCTGATCACTTGAGCATTGATTTTCTCTCACTAATGCTCTACATATTTGAATGAGTCTATTTATAAAATTCTGGTCCGCCATGATTCATACCAGTAGACCTAATCAAAGAAAAACTGACAGTCTGTTAAAATCTGAACTTACATTTAAAAAACAGTTACCTGATGTAGACTCTTTAGATGATTTACTGTTTTCTCAATACTGTAAATATCAAATAAAGTATATTAAAAATTACTGACAGCTGTTTATTGATGGAGCTGTCATGTAATTTGGTACCACTGGCCATCACTGAATTTGGCGACAGCACTGCTGAGTTTTTGACTTTAGTCAGCTGTCACTGAGGTTGTACACAGTGATCCTGAAGAGCTGCTGCCTGCAGGTCCTATAGTAACATCAAAGAAAACAAGCATTTGTCAATGCTGAATGTTGTCTTGCTGGCATTGGCATTGGTAGTGCAGGAGTTAGAGAGATGCATAATAGGAATGGCAGTGAAGTATTGAACTGATGCTAACCCACCCCCACCCTGCAGAGACTGACAGGCATTGGGGTGTCCCTTTGGGTGTTGGCCATAGTGCTCATGCCATTTCACCTCTCCTTATCCTGCAGACACCGACAAGTGGCGCGGTGTGCATTGGGGTCTTCGGGCTTGATGCTCACCCCATTCCATAAGGAAATATACTGAGATGGGTGCAGTATAGGACAGTGGGATGAACTTTGGAGCCAGAGCGTCCAAGGCACATCTTGATGATTGTCACTGGCTGCAGGGTGGGGGTGGGGGTGGAATGGCGTGAGCATTATGTCCAACAATCCCAAGTCACACCCCTGACACCTGTCAGTCGCTACATATGGGCGTTCAGCACCAAATTTTCAACATAGGCATTTTAGCACCTCTGCTCATGTACAGTGTCACTGTTATTTCCTCAAAGTGTCCCAAGAAGTGATTTCTCACAGCGAGCACGCTATTCTGCGCTGGAAGTGCGAAAACACATTTTGGGCAGGATATGTGAAATGACAGCTGTACTGTTCATCAAGAGGTGTGGAAAAATGGCAATGGTGAAAATCCAGAGTGAATATATCACAAATGCACGACGGTACGAGAGTGTGTGTGTGCAGTCTGCCAACGCACGCTTGTAACACAGTCATTTTATGGAGTATCATCACCAAATTTTCAACATAGGCATTTTAGGACCTCTGCTCATGAACTGTGTCACTGTAATTTTCATAATCTGGCCCAAACACTGATTTCCCACAGTGACTGCGCTATTGTGCGCTGGAAGTGCGGAAACACATTTCGGGCAGGATGTGGAAAATGACAGCTGTACTGTTCACAAGGAGGTGTACAAAAATGACAATGCTGAAAATCCAGCATCAAAATATTGCGAATGTGCGAAGTTACGAGCCTGCATAGCAACTGTGCAATGCACGCTTAAAAAACAGGCATTTGTTGGATTTTTCCACCAAATTTGGAACATAGGCTTTTTGAGAGGCCACCTCATGAACACTAGCACTGTCATTTCATTAATGGGTCCCGAAAGGTGATTTCACGCAGTGACTGCGAAATCACCTCTCGAGGCCGATTAACGCCATGACAGTGATAGAATTCATGAAGAGGGGCCCCAAAAAACCCATGTTGAAAATTTGGTGCCAAAATTCCAACAAATGCCCGAGATATGCAGCAAAGTTGAAAAAACCCTATTCATCCCATTATACAGCTTACTGGCATTTCCTCAGTTCGCGGTCGGCTTTGAAGAGTGCAGACGTGTTCCCGGTCCACCGAAGATTGTCGTGCCGGACTCTGGAGGTAAGTATGGGGTGAGGTGGGTTGTGGGGAGGCAGGGTGAGCAGTGGTGGGTGCGGGTGGGGGGCAGGAGACTGCGAGGGAGCTTTTTTTTGTTACAAGGAAGAAAAAAAAATTGCATCACAGGACAGTTTTTTTATTTCAGGGGACATAGCACGCTGGGGTGGGTCTCAGCATGCCACCTAACTGTTTTTTAAGTGCTGCAGCATGGGGATTGGGCACCGTCAGCAGAAAATGGGGGTGAACTTATGCCGACGGATTGGGCACCCCGCCGGCACACAATGAAAGGCGGGGAGGCAAGAGCCGAGGGATTGGGCACCCCCGGCATATAAGAAATGCGGGGGCTGAATTATGCTGACGGGGAGGGCTCCGGCCGGCACACAGTAAAAGCCGGGGAATGCAAGAACCGAGGGGTTGGGCACTCCTCGGCATATAGGAAATGGGGGTCTGCTTGTGCGGCCACAGTAAGCCGCTGGGGATTGGGCACCCCGAATCGGCCATTGGGTGGGCGGCGCCCGTCATGCTGCTCATGTGGCGCAGCGCAGGAAGGGTCTGTTATGCCTCACGAGCTTTGCTCGGATTGCAGCGGACCTTTCCTTAGATGTGCTCACCACATTAGTATGCATGGGGCATGCAGGCTGATTGGGGAATGAGGGACGCACCTTCTGATGCATGCCCTGCATTCGCCCAACAGCGGCCGCGCCTCCAAATCTGCACTACTGCAAGATGTTGACTTGTGCGCAAGTGCGGCAAGCCAACATAAAAAGGAAAACAATTATTGCAGACAGTTTTTTCCTTTGTTCTTGAAAAGCAATACAAACCAGGTCAAGAGTCTAGGCACAGTGACAGCACCACAGGGTTTTAGCATGGTTCAGTCACCCATTTACGTGCTCCTCATCTGTTTATCGAAATTTTTTGTTTCTGAGTTTCCTTCTCAGCCATGTCTGCATGTGCTATTTTATTTTATTGAGTCATATCAGAATTGCATACCTTTGAATCAGAGACTCCTTTACAAAGGCTCCACGTCAATAGACAAAACAGTTGAACATAATAGACAGATATTAGGAATACATAGCTGGTTACAGGTAAGAGTTATGCAATATAAAATGCTAAATAGAAACATACAATAGGAATTCATAGCAGGTTTTGGCATAGTTATACAATATAGGATGAAAATTAAGGACGAGGTGGGTTATCTAGGCAGGGAAAATAAGGTAGAGTGTAGGCAGAATGTGGGTCCATTTTGAGAGAGAAGAGCGAAGGCAGGATGTGAGTCCATCATCAAAGGTTGTTAATTGGAGGTGGAACCTCCACAGATAGCGGGGGAGGGGGCTCACACAATTAGTAGCCATCACGGGTGCTGGAGGAGTGAAGAAGTTCCCTAAGGAGGGTTTTGAAGCAGCCTAGTCTACCTTCTGTAGTTATTGCACAGGGAAGAGCATTCATCCAGTAGGGGGCCCTGTAGCTGAATGTTCTCTGGCAGAGTGTAGTTCTGCACTGAGGGATCAGGAAGGGGGATTTGGCAGAGCTGTAGGTAGTTTAGTGTTACTTGTTGTGCATGTGCTGAGATTGCCATGGAGACAGTTGCACTAGCACTGCTGCTTGTAATTAGATTTGCGACCTTGCAAAACTTGCCCCGTTTTCAACCTTGAGGTAAAATAAAAAAATAGCTCTTTTTGTTTATTGCTACCCCCCCACACACACACACATATCCTTTCTAGGAAAGACAGTTGTAGTAGACATATGGAAAATATGGAAATATTTATTTCTATTAACAGTTTCTGTATACTTCATTTTCTGTCCCATGCATGCTTTTCCCCGTCTTCATTTTCCCTCTTCAACAACTCTCCACAATCTGTTCATTTTACTCTTTATTTCATCTCTCGTACTCAACTTTCTATAGTGTGTTTTTTTTTTTTTACATTACTGCTGTCCATGGTTATCTCTCTCCCCTCTCTCCCATCTTCTCTGTTTACAGTACATATGCAGTTCGGCCACATGATTCTGACTTGCTGGCCAGCTGTTTTCATTCAGCTGTAATCAGATTTGAATAGAAGAAACCCAGCACTCTCAAACAGGTTTCCTTGAGTATTCTGATTGAGGAAAATGTAGAAAATGAGCCCTTTACATACATCAACATTTCCAGCTCTAATCTGGTTGCCAGCTCGGAAGAGAGAGCTAATGTCTTTTCCAACCAGAATCGTGCCTGCATGTAAATGGGGGAAAAACTAAAGTATTTCTGGAATCCCACCTGATAATGAGATTTTATGAGGAATGATTGTGAAAGATTCTCAAACTTAGCCATGGAAGCAAGTGGCAGGGTGCCGGCAGTTGCATCTTTTTTTTTGTTTGTTTTACCGGGAGAGACACACTAAGCTGAAGCTTGTTTACAGGTGCGACCTGGGAACAATAAGGAAGTTAAGTGACTTGCTCAGGGTCACATAGAATGAAAGTGGGGGCTGTGGGATTCAAACCAAATTCCCCAGGTTTGCAGCTTAGAGCCTTAAACCACTGCAATATACTGCCCCCTATTCCGGCATCTTAACACTGCAGATAGAGATCTTTTGTTGATATTTGTATTTATAACTCTACAATCTTGTGTTTTCTAACTTGCTTATGCCCACTGAAGAATCCCAGCATTATTGTAAAAAACACATGCTTGTTACCAAACTTGTCAAAGGCAACCTACATTGACATCTGCCACTTGCTGCCCAGCACCTAGTGGATCTGTTGCCATAGCTACTGACATGCCTGACAGCATCATTAAGCAGTAGAACACCAGTGTTCATGGATGGACTATTTTATACTGAAATCCACTTTAGAGTAATTTAAAAAGGCACATTTAAAAATTATACAAGACATTGAGTATACCGTTGTTATAATAGCAATAAGGTACTCCCAGGGGTTATGTTAATGTTCAAGTTAATCATCCTCTGGGGGCATATGGCACTCAGCTGCACCTCGTGCCACATTATGCCCCCAGGAGATGATTAACTAGAACATTAACACGACCCCTGGTTGTACCTTATTGCTTAAAAAGCACACCCTCAAGAAACCTGGGTACTCGTACAGGAGGATGTCTGCCTTGAAAAAAGTGTCAAACTCCCAAATGCAGGTGCATAAAGTATTTATCATAGATTTCATGGCTGGACAAAGTAGTGAGGAAAAGGGGTCAGAGACCACTAGTCACCCCAGTGCATCAACCATTTATTTATTTATTTATTGATGTATATCGGATAACATCTTTGAGTCAAAGACTCCTTTACAAAGGTTCCACGTCATTGAAAACAGAGACATCAGGGACAATAGCAACAACTAACACAATAATTACAGACATGGATACAAAATGGTTACAAATGGTTACAGATAACACAGTAAAGAAGCTAAAGATGCAGAGTTACAGAGTGCTGCCAAAGATAGGTACACAGTGCAAATGGTAGTAGATAACAAAACATGGTAGTAGGTAACAAAACATATACTGCAGGGTGGTGGTGCAAGCCATGCCCTGGTGGTTATTTGCAGGCCTAGGCCAGACTGAGGTGTCCATTGTCAAAATATAGGCATGCCCGGGGCGGCTGGACCAGAGTTAAATCCATAGTCATGGGGTGTGGGGGGGTGGGAAGGTCAGATTCAAGGGCAGTCACAGGCTGATTCATGAGTGATTACGTCTCTTAGTTGGGACTTGAACTGACCAAGTTTGGGTTCTGTAAGGAGGGAGTTTGGGAGTGAGTTAAGCCAGTTAGGGGCCAGGTATCTAAAAGTTCTTTGACCCAAAGTGGTCTTGCAGCGAGGTACCCTGAAGTGGGTTGTCGCCAATTGTCGAGTGAGGCGGGTGGACAATGGTACCTGGAGTAGGGGGGAGAAGGCAGGTGGGAGCAGCCGTGCTGTTATTTTTTTAGCAAAGAGACAGGCCTGATATTTGAGCCTCCTGTCAAAGTTTAGCCAGTTTGTTGAGGCATAAAGGGTGCAGGTATGTGTGAGTCTGGCACAGCCTGTAGCAAGTCTACAGGCCTTATTAAGGGCCAGTCTAATTTTGTTTAGGTACGTGTTGTCGGCTGCCCCATAAATGAAGATTCCATAGTCTATTAGTGATAATATAGATGCAGAGACATCTAGGTGGAGAGCTTCTGGTGGGAGGCAGTGCTTGTACCTGTGAAGTAGACCAATACACACATTGACAGTGGTGTTCAGTATTCAGATGTGTTCGTGGTAGGTGAGCCCAGAGTCTAGGGTGATACCAAGGTATTTTAGGGTTTTCCTCAAGGGCTGTGTCTAGAGGTAAAAGACGGTCCTTAAATGCCATTGTCCTCCTCAGTGCAGCCAATCCAATTTAAGGAGGCAGAATAGCGCAGTGGTCTAAGGCTCTGAGCTGCAAATCTGGTGACATCCAGCAGACTGGACCTGGGTTTGAATCCCACAGCTTCCACTTGCATACTGTGTGACCCTGAGCAAGTCACTTAACCTCCTTGTGCTTCCAGGTTGCTCCTGTAAAAAAGCTTTCAGCTTAGTGTGCTATACCTGGTTAAACAAATAAAAAAAAAAACCTACAGATAGGTTGCTGCTTACAATTAAAACTGAGTGACAGGTATAGGGGCTGGGGGGGAGAAATACAATGAATCAACAAATTAAAGGCTATCTCACATTGCAAATGGCTATCAAGTCATGCAGTATGAAACATAGTATCAGGTATTACAATGAAAAACTCAGCATGGAAAAGTTAACAGTCATGAAAACTTACAGTAGTAGAAAAACACCAAACCAATGATTTAAAGGTAAACTAAGGATAAATAAGACTAAGAAAAAATAATTACTAGTGTACTGCCAGACAACAGCATTTCATTCTACCATGAGGAAAGATAAACAAATTAATTTATTGAACCATCCATTTAGCCAGTACTCTACTGATACAAATTACCTGGAGTTGACAGCATCAGAAGTTGAAGAAAGATGGAGGAGAGTACAGATAGAGGTTGATTCTAAAGGAGCTGCAGTCTCCCTACGTAGACTTTTGGTGCCTTCCCAAGGGTAGAGGGAGCAGCCAATCCATTGGCTAGTCAACATTAAGAGATGTTGCAATTAAAATGGATTGACTGATCCCCCTAGCCCCCAGAAAGGCAACAAATGTCTGCATGGGAAGATCACAGCTCTTTTTATACTCTTCAGTTTACCCCAACATGTTTTAAAGCTCAAGGAAAATAACTTTTTTTGTATCTTTCTGTAGATCCCAGGTGTCTTTGATATGTACATTGCCTTAAGGGGGTATTTGATTTTCTTTTTTAGGGAACATTACATTATTTAGGCAATGGTTTTGATTTTGCATTTCCTTCAGAAAACAATTTTCTACACATCCCTCACATTCTTTCACTTAAAATTTGAATTCCTCATTCCCTCATTATTTTATCAGTTTCCACATCAAACTCATGAATTACACAAATTACTTTTCCCTGCATACTTTTTTCTGTTTTTATCTAGCTTTTTTCACACACCCAGCTTTCTGAGTGGCACCTTCTCCAGTCCTGTCACTAATGATCTCATGGACCTACCAGTGATCCACCATTTGCCCAGAACCGTGATAGTGGTGGATGGTCTGTCATGTGAGTTTGCATGGGCCTGTGGAACTGCAGACCAGGGCTTTTTCCTCCAACTCCTGTTTTTCTCCCCCATGGGTGCAGGTGGGGGATTGTGAACAGACTTGCATGTGATGTGCATGTGTGGTGTCTGCCCCTCTCCCAATCTAGGTGCCACCACCATGCTGCCACCTGGCCTTCACCATGTGGTAATCAGTTAGCATGATGAATCATCCCCCTCCCTGAGAGATGAGCACTGTCCTTGGGCTGCATGACTGTAACTTCCCCAGTCGATCTGCTAGTGACCTGAATACATCCCTGAATGGTCACAGGCTTAGTAAGTGTAAGCGCTACTGCTGTGGTATCAGGTCAACTCTTTCTCTGTATACCTTCTAACATTTTTTCTTCTTTTGTGAAGGAGGAATGCCATACCTGGAAACAATATTCCAGGATGGATCTGACTGTTGATTTATGTATCATAATTAGGTTCCACGACACCAGTTTGACAGCAAACCTGTCAACCAAGTTTACAGTGATGGCACAAATGTTGACTGCGATCGCAGTCCACATTGTGCCGTTGGCAGTAGTAGTGTCTTTTCTGCAGGGGGGCTGTGCCTACGCACCCCCTAGATCTTATTATAATCACCTCCATGGCAGAGGTGTTTCAGGGAGGGGGCGCAACAGCCAGAGAAGCTGTGATGGGGGTCCCGCCGCTGTAGCATGACAATTACAGCGACCTACAGTGACCTGTTGTTTTGTCGCTGTAAACAACTGGTTGCTGTAGTATTTTCACTGTAGCAACAATATACTTCATAATTATATATCAAAACATGTATACCTTGATATTTACTAATATTAAATAAATGTATTAACCCTTTGGGGTTAATTTAGACACTGCAGCAGACTACTGGGAAATATTATTACAGCACAAAGTATAGACTGCTTTAAGAAACCATTGGATGATCACATAGATAGTGGGACTGATTTAACTTCTGAGTAGTGGGGATCAGGCTAAAAGGACCATAATAGGTCTATTCCTGATTCTTATATGCCTTAGTAACCTCAGTATCCTAACCTTAGACACTTGGTGCAGGATAGTGAAGTATTTGTGCAGTGCACACTGTGTTTGTGACACACAAACTGGCATATTAGTGCACAGAATGCAGTTTTCATACCAGTCTCTAAACTGGAAGTTGCAGTTTGGGTGGCAATAATCAGCTTGTCCATCAGCACAACTGTAGAGATCGATGTATGCAAATCAAGACAGAGCCACTCATGCATGGCCCAGTGGTATATTGGAAGCCTGGTGGTTGTCCTAGCTGGCTGTTTGTGTGGCACCAGATAATGCCAGGAAACCACATCTTTTACCTAGAGAAACACAAAGCTGGGGTGGATCTGGATTCGGTTTTGGATTTGACCAATTTAAGACATGTTTGGATATGGGTTTTGCAAAGGATTTGGACGTGCCTGGTCCAGACCTACAGTATATGTGTTAGTGATGGAAGAAAGAAGGCATTATGGATTGAAAAAGAGATATGTAAAGGGATAGTAACATAACAATACAAAGTATACTGTCTGAGATACACTGACTGCATCCTGCTGTTTAAAAATTCTTTGTTTTGACCAGCAAAACATAAAGCTAAACATTAGTATGTGGAATAAAACACAGCTTGATTGGGACACCCATCCACCCTTATGTAGTCAGCTTAAATTTATGGCCAGTCAAAAACAATAGCAAAGGAAGTGAATTACTCATATTCAGTTTCTAACATCCTGGATAACCTTGTGTTTATTTCAGTTCCCAGAACATATATATATATAAAGATAAAAATGCATATTGGTTAGACTATTTGAGACAGACTGGTATAAATTATTTTTTATTTATTTATTTATTTTAGTAATTATTATTTATTTATTGGAGATTCGGAAGTACCTTTGAGTCAAGGACTCCTTTACAAAGGTTCCATGTCACAAATATTACATACGAGAAGAGAGGATGCAAAGCAGTACAGCAGTACATAGTCAGGTAGTACAATAACAGTTTGTTACAGAGGCAATTTATGGACCTCGCAGAGGAGACCTAGGACAAGAAAGAGCAAACAAGCAACACAAAATGGTATAACAGTGCATAGCAAAACAAGAGGTACGGTGTTAGTGGCAGGGTTATGAGGAGGGGGAGTCGGTCGCAGCCTAGGCCGGTCATTTGACGAAAGATTGGTCAGAGGCATTCACAAAGATTTGAGACCTGTAGGTGAGCTCTAAGGGTGGTTTTGTATGATCCTAGTCTGTTCTCATTTGCAAGCGAGGGGGGTAGACTGTTTATTCAGGATGGGGCTCTGTAGCTGAAGGACCTCTGGTATAGGGATGTGCGGCAGTGGGGGACAGTGAGGAGGTGCTTACCATAGCTATGAGTGTGCTTAGCGATTGGGCCAGTCTTATTAGTGGGGCGAGACCTGATGGGCAGAGACCAAGGGCAATTTTATTTTGCCATGAGGCATGTGTGGAACTTGATCCTATTATCGAGGTTCAGCCAGTTGGTAGCATTGTACAGTGTGCATGTATGAGTTAGCCGGTCACAGCCCAAGGTGAGGCAGCAAGCTTTATTTAGGGAGACCCATAGTCTGCTGAGTGCCGAGGAGTTTGCTGCCCCATAGATATCTTAGACCATAATCTAATAGGGAGAGGGCTGCGGAGGAGACAGCAAGCCTTAGTGCATTTGGGGTAAAGCAGTGTTTGAGGCAATACAGGATCCCGAGTCGCACATTGAGGGAAGTAGATAGGAGGTGGATATGCTGGTGGAATGTGAGTGCAGGGTCAAGTGTTAGGCCAAGATATCTGAAGGATTCCACCTGGCCAAGGGTGGTAAGGTTGGCAGTCTTCAGTTGTGGACAAAGTGCCTTTTTTGAGTTAGATGGATGGGAGAAGTACATTACCTTGGTCTTGGAATAGTTCAGGACAAGGCGATGGGAGGCTAACCATATTTCTGCAGAGCTGAAGGAGGACTGGAGGGAAAGGTGGAGCTGTAAAGGGTCAGAGTTGGACGTATAGAGGACGGCATCATCCGCATAGAGGAGAAGGTTCCCAGGGCAGGTCTTGGGGAGGGAGTTAAGAAAGAGGCTGAAGAGTAGTGGACCCAGGACGGACCCTTGCGGGACACCTGAGAGGACAGGTAGCCTACTGGAGACAGTGTCTCCTATCTTTACTTGCTGGGAGCGGTTTGACAGGTAGTCAGAGAACCAACCAAGGGCATCCGGAGAGAATTCCGTGCTGGTCAGAGTGGATAGGAGGAGCGGGTGGTTGACAGTGTTGAACGCCTTAGTAAGATCTATGAAAACAGCCCCTGTGATTTGTCCTCCATCTAGTGCGGAGTGGATGTGCGAGGTGAGTTCCAGAAGGGGTAGTGGTGGTACTATGGCCCTTCCGGAAGCCATGTTGCTGCGGACTAAGCAGGCTGTATTTGTTTAGGTGGTCTGTTAGCTGGTCAGAGACTATCCTCTCAAGGGCCTTGGATAGGGAAGGGAGAATGGAGATGGGTCGGTAGTTGTTAGTAAGGGCATGGTCCCCGTTTTTGAAGATCGGCGTGATATGGGCAGATTTCCACCGGGACGGGAATTTTCCTTGGCATAAGGAGCTATTTAGAATATGGGTGAGGGGGTCGAGCACCTTAGCAAGTGTGAGTCGAAGTAATTTCAAGTCTAAGGTGTCACTGCTATACCAGGAGTGACTTAGAGCCCTCCTGAGGTAAGGCTCGGCACCCTTGGGAGAGATGACACGCAGGCGAAAGGGTGGGGCAGATGGGAGGTGGGGGGAGTCGGGGAGGGTCAAAGAGGTTAGGGGGGAGAACCTGACTTAGACTGGAGAAGGCATCATTAAAGGCATCGGCTATTCGGGCTGGATCAGAGGTAAGGCACCCATCAACCCTGATCTGGCTAGGGGTGGTGTTGGTAGCTTTACCACGCAGGTCCTTGATATTTTTCCAGAACTTTCGTCCAGAGCCCCAGGAATTGGTGAATGAGGTCTGGTAGTACTCTGCTTTTGCTTTGCGCAAGGACCATGTACATTTGTTCCTTGCTTCTCTATAATTCTGCCTGTCTGCTGGCAGGCCAGTCTCATTAGAGAGGTGCCATAGGGAGTCCCTATTCTGCATGAGATCCAGGAGGTGCTCACTGACCCATGATTCGGGGTTCCCTTTGGCCACTCTTTTAGTGATCGGGGCAATTTTGTCACAGATGTTGTTAAAGACGAGGATGAAGTGGTTTAGGGCTAGGTCAGTGTCAATGGTATTCGTGACAACGGACCAGTCCAATGACCTGAGATAGATTTTTAGTTGCGCAAGTTTTCCTGGGCCAAGTTTGCGCTGATAGATTAGTCTGGGGGGGGGGTTTGGGGGTTTTGCCCGTCCAACAACAGAGTACCGGGGAGTGGTCACTAAGGGCATTTGGGAGTACTGTTGCACTGACGATTTTAGTAGGGCGGTTGGTGAACACCAGATCCAGAAGGGAGGAGGACCCGGTGTGCTGGTTCAATCTGGTGGGGGATGTGATGACCTGTGTAGGGTCCTGGGCAGTAGCAGCGTCTATGAATGGTGCAGCTGCTTTGTCCAGCCAGTTAATATTAAAATCCCCTAGCACGATTTTCTCAGCTAGTGGCGGAAGTGTAGCCAGGTAGGACAGAACAGAATGGAAGGCCACATTCTGCTCCCTGGGAGGGATATAGACTGTGGTGATGAGGGGGGGGGGATTTTGTTGTACCCAGTGTGATTTTTATAGTGATGGCCTGTGGGCCAGGATGCAGTCGGGGGGGTGGGGAGTAGCTCACCATGAAGGACCTCTTTAGTATATACAGTGAAGCCCCCCACCTTCCATGTCTACCTTGCTGATCCGCCCGGTATAGGTTGTACCCTGCGAGGTTTATAGACGAATCAGGTGTCAGTGGGGAGAGCCAGGTTTCAGTGAGCGCAGTAATATCTGGTTGGTGTTGGTGGACCCAGCCCTTGAAGGAGTCCCATTTTTTTAAGAGGCTGCAGACGTTAATGGTGGCAATACATAGTCCGCTGGTTGGGGGGAAGGTAGGTATGTTAGCTGTGGCAGGGCCAGGGTTTGGGTGAACATTACCTGATGTGACCAGGAGGAGGAGGAAGATCCTAAGAATGGGGTGCCATTTGGTCGTCTTGCGGGGGCATAAGCTACCACCCTGGGACCCTTTAGGAGAGGGGAATGAGGGGATAGGGAGGCTGGAAAGTGAGGGTGAGACCAGTAATAGAGGACAAGGCAAGGGGACAGAAGGTAGAGATTGGGGACGTGGGGAGGACTCAAGTGTTGAGTTGAGAGGTGACTGCCAGCCAGGATGCCAAAGAGGGGGTATAAGTGGTATAGGGCCTTGGAGAGTGGTAGGTGCAGTTGCCTGGTGAGGTATCTGGACGTTGATCAGGAGTAGAGTTAATATGGTCTGCAGAGCTAGAATCATTGTCAAATTGAAACCTGCTGTTGGAGAGATGAAAGCAGTGTATGCCCCTTGTGGTAGAGCAATATTAGCTGCAGATGAAGAAATTGGCTGATTGGTTACTGAGCCCTATAAAAGGGAGTGGTCAGCAAGGGTGGTGGTGGGGGCAGTGGGGAGCCGACGCTTGCGTCAGCAGGGCTTCACAAGCTCTCCTGAGTCCCAAGAGAATGGATCGTGCCAGCATATATTCACTCAGCAATGGGGGGGGAGGGTTGTCCCGGGACCCTCGCGACCTCCAGCGTGCCTCGTGGGAGCAAGATTCTGAGGAGAGAGGAGACAGGTACAGAAATTTAAGTACTTTTTTGGGTTTGGGGGCCGGGGTACAGACAGCGAGTGGCGTGCCTCTGCGGTAATTAATTACTAAGTTCTCAGGCAAAGCTCAGTCTCTGCACTGATTCAGCATTTACTTTCAGCAACTATAAGGAGATAAAAATTCGATTTTCAGCAATTATAAGCAGGTAGAAGTTCGGTGCAGCATGGCTTTGTTAAAAGGAGCTGGTTTCAGTACAAGAAATAATGTGCCTCTGCGGTAATTAATTACTAAGTTCTCAGGCAAAGCTCAGTCCCTGCACTGTTCAGCGTTTACTTTCAGCAATTATAAGCAGGTAAAAAATTCGACTTTCAGCAATTATAAGCAGGTAAAAGTTTGGTGCAGCGTGGCTTTGTTAAAAGGAGCTGGTTTCAGTACAAGAAATAAAGTAAAGCAGGATCCTTAGTTTATGCTGCGGCTTGTAACAGGGGATTCTGGCATTACACCGTAAAAGTTTGTATTAAGGTGCAACGTGGCCTTGTTACAAGGAGACGATTTCCCCACACAGATAAATAAAAGCAATGGTCTGCGATTTGTAAACAGAGGATTCAGGCTTTACACAGTAGAAAAATTAGCATTAAGGTGCAACGTGGCTTTGTAAAAGTTTGTATTAAGGTGCAGCGTAGATAAATCACAGTAAGGGACCTTAGTAAATGCTGCGATTTGTAACAGAGGATTCAGGCTTTACATAGTAGAAAATTAGCATTAAGGTGCAGCATGGCTTTGTAAAAGATTGTATTAAGGTGCAGCATGGCTATGTTACAAGGAGCCGATTTCACCACACAGATAAATAAAAGCAATGGTCCTTAGTATATGCTGTGATTTATAACAGAGGACACAGGCTTTACACAGTAGAAAATCAACATTTAAGGTGCAGCGTGGCTATGTTACAAGGAGCTGGTTCAAGCTCTCCTGAGTCCCAAGAAAACGGATCGTGCCAGCGTACCTTCACTCAGCAATGGGGGGTTGGGGAGAGTTGTCCAGGGACCCTCGCGACCTCCAGCGCACCTTGTGAGAGCAAAATTCTGAGGAGAGAGGAGAGAGGTACAGAAATTTAAGTACTTTTGTGCGTTTGGGGGCAGGGGTACAGAGAGCGAGTGGCATGCCTCTGCGGTAATTAATTACTAAGTTCTCAGGCAAAGCTCAATCCCTACACTGATTCAGCATTTACTTTCAGTAATTATAAGGAGATAAAAATTCGATTTTCAGCAATTATAAGCAGGTAAAAGTTCAGTGCAGCATGGCTTTGTTAAAAGGAGCTGGTTTCAGTACAAGAAATAATGTGCCTCTGCGGTAATTAATTACTAAGTTCTCAGGCAAAGCTCAGTCCCTACACTGTTCAGCGTTTACTTTCAGCAATTATAAGCAGGTAAAAATTCGACTTTCAGCAATTATAAGCAGGTAGAAATTTGGTGCAGCATGGCTTTGTTAAAAGGAGCTGGTTTCAGTACAAAAAATAAAGTAAAGCAGGATCCTTAGTTTACGCTGTGGTTTGTAACAGGGGATTCTGGCATTACACCGTAAAAGTTTGTATTAAGGTGCAGCGTGGATAAATCACAGTAAGGGACCTTAGTAAATGCTGTGATTTGTAACAGAGGATTCAGGCTTTACACAGTAGAAAATTAGCATTAAGGTGCAGCGTAGCTTTGTAAAAGATTGTATTAAGGTGCAGCGTGGCTTTGTTACAAGGAGCCGATTTCACCACACAGATTAATAAAAGCAATGGTCCTTAGTATATGCTGCGATTTATAACAGAGGATACAGGCTTTACACAGTAGAAAATCAACATTTAAGGTGCAGCGTGGCTATGTTACAAGGAGCTGGTTTCATAACAAAAAATAATATAAAAAACAGTCTTCACATCTGCACCAACAGGTAACAGATTTTAAAAAATGGCGCCTTCAGGTACAAGCTCTCCTGAGTCCCAAGAGAACGGATCATGCCAGCGTACCTTCACTCAGCAGTGGGGGGTGGGGGAGGGTTGTCCAGGGACCCTTGCAACCTCCAGCGCGCCTCGTGGCAGCAAGATTCTTCACTTAGCAATGTGGGGGAAGGGTTGTCCAGGGATCCTTGCGACCTCCAGCGCACCTCGTGGGAGCAAGATTCTTCACTCTGCAAAGGGGGTTGGGGGAGGGTTGTCCAGGGACCCTCGCTACCTCCTGCGCACCTTGTGGGAGCAAGATTCTTCACTCAGCAATGGGGGGTGGGGGAGGGTTGTCCAGGGACCTTCGCGACCTCCAGCGCTTCACAAGTGGATTGCTTCATTGAATGATTATTGATATTAATAAACTGTGCTATTCAAAAAAACAGTAATTATTTGAAATATTTGGACCAAAGTGGCTAGCAAGCCTAGCAGAACTGTGTCATGCTAGACAACCAGCTTCTACATTACAGGTTGGCTGAAGCAATATTTTTTTTTAAACAGCAGGATTATTTTCAAAACATGTAAGACTCTGTGAGGTAAAAATAAAATTTGGGGGACAGAGTGGCTGTGTTACAAGGAGCCGATTTCCCCACACAGATAAATAAAAGCAATGGTCTGCAATTTGTAAACAGAGGATTCAGGATTTACACAGTAGAAAAATTAGCATTAAGGTGCAACGTGGCTTTGTAAAAGTTTGTATTAAGGTGCAGCGTGGATAAATCACAGTAAGGGACCTTAGTAAATGCTGCGATTTGTAACAGAGGATTCAGGCTTTACACAGTAGGAAATTAGCTTGAAGTTGCAGTGTGGCTTTGTAAAAGATTGTATTAAGGCACAGCGTAGCTTTGTTACAAGGAGCTGATTTCATCACACAGATTAATAAAAGCAATGGTCCTCAGTATATGCTGCAATTTATAACAGAGGATATAGGCTTTACACAGTAGAAAATCAACATTTAAGGTGCATAGTGGCTATGTTACAAGGAGCTGGTTTCAGAACAAAAAATAATATAAAAAAACAGTCTTCACAAGTCATAATCATTCAAGGAAGACCAAGGGAGGGATAGTGAGGCTTAATAAGGGGAGGGAGGGTGGGCAGAGGAGACTGTGAAAGGCAGAGATACTAAACAAATATTTTTGCTCAGTATTTACAAAGGAAGAGGGGAGGTACATAAAACAAACAGTAGTAACACTCTGGATACAGAAGTTGATACCGCCCATTTACAGAAGAAAGGGTTCTGAAAGAACTCTTAAAACTGAAGGTGGACAAAGCAATGGGGCCTGATGGGATTCATCCCAGAATTTAAAGAACTAAGGTAGAACTAGTGACACCACTGACTACCCTTTTTAACAAATCATGGGAGGATGGGGTGGTACCCGAGGACTGGAGGAGGGCAGATGTGATTCCCCTTCACAAAAGTGGGAGCAAGGCAGAAGCAGGAAACTATAGACCTGTTAGTTTAGCCTCAGTGATAGGGAAAATGATGGAATCACTTCTAAAGGAAAGAATTGTCGAGTATCTAGAGGCCAGAGGGGCACAGGACCCTAGGCAGCATGGATTCACAGTGGGACGGTCATGCCAGACAAATCTGATAGATTTCTTTGACTGGGTGACCAAAGTAGTAGATCAGGGAAGGGCTGTGGACATGGCCTACTTAGACTTTAGCATGGCATTTGACACAGTCCCACACAAAAGATTAATATACAAGTTAGCCAGCCTGGGAGTGGGTCCCAAGATGACAGCCTGGGTAAAGAATTGGCTGGAGAATAGGACACAGAGAGTAATAGTAAATGGAGTCCACTCAGAAGAAAGGAGGGTTACTAGTGGGCACCGTGAGGTTCAGTATTAGACGGTCCTCTTCAATGTCTTTATAAGCGACATTGCAGAAGGACTGGAAGGAAAGTATGTCTCTTTGCAGATGACACTAAGATCTGCAACAGAGTTGATGCACAGGGTGGGGTGGAAAGGATGAGAAGGGACTTGGCAAGGTTAGAGGAATGGTCAAATGTATGGCAGCTTAGATTCAATGCTAAGAAGTGCAGGTAATGCACCTGGGAAACAAAACCCAGGGAAGAGTACACAATGGGGGTGAGATACTAACAACAACAAAATGGAAAGGGACCTGGGGGTAGTCATATCAGATGACCTAAAGACGGGCAAGCAATGTGAGAGGGCAGCAAGGAGGGCTGGGGGGATACTGGGATGCATAGGGAGAGGCATCACCAGTAGAAAACAGGAAGTTATTATCCCTCTGTACAGACAGCTGGTGAGACCCCATCTGGAGTACTGTGTGCAGTTCTGGAGACCCAGTCTCCACAAAGACATAGACAAGATGGAAGCTGTCCAGAGGAGGGCAACTAAAATGGTGCAGGGTCTGCACCGGAAGACATATGAAGAGAGACTTAAGGAGCTTAATATGTATAGCCTCGAGGAAAGAAGGGAGAGGGGGGACATGATAGAAACTTTCAAGTACCTCAAGGGAATCAACAAAGTCCAAGAGGGTAGCATCTTTCAAAAAAAGAGGTGTGCAAGAACAAGAGGGCACAATTTGAAGATGGGGGGCAGCTCAGACGTAATTTAAGGAAGTATTTTTTCACAGAGAGGGTTGTGGATGCATGGAACGGCCTTCCAGAGGAGGTTGTGGAGTCAAAATCAGTGGTGGAATTCAAGCATGCATGGGATAGTCATAAGGCAGTTCTGGGGGGTTGGGGTAGGAAGAAGTAGGCTGCTGGTTAACTAGGATCTGCAGCTTATCCAGTAGGTAGGGAAATGGGCAGACTGGGTGGGCCAAGCGGTCCTTATCTGCCGTCAAATTCTATGTTTCTATGTTTCTATCTGCACCGACAGGTAATAGATTTAAAAAAATGGCGCCTTCAGGTGCAAGCTCTCCTGAGTCCCAAGAGAACGGATCGTGCCAGCGTACCTTCACTCAGCAATGGAGGGGGGGTTTGTCCAGGGACCCTCGCGACCTCCAGTGCGCCTCGTCGGAGCAAGATTCTTCACTCAGCAATGGGGGGGGGGGGAGGGTTGTCCAGGGACCCTCGCGACCTCCAGTGCGCTTTGTGGGAGCAAGATTCTCACTCAGCAATGGGGGTGGGGAGGGTTGTCCAGGGACCCTCGCGACCTCCAGCGCTTCACAAGTGGATTGCTTCATTGAATGATTATTGATATTAATAAACTCTGCTATTCAAAAAACAGTAATTATTTGAAATATTTGGACCAAAGTGGCTAGCTAGCCTAGCAGAACTGTGGCATGCTAGACAACCAGCTTCTGCATTACAGGTTGGCTGAAGCAGTATTTTTTTTAAACTGCAGGATTATTTTCAAAACATGCAAGACTCTGTGAGGTAAAAACAAAATTTGAGGGACAGAGTGGCTGACTAGCCCAGCAGGTGCATGACATACTAGCCAAAGTTTTTCTGCTTTGCAGGATGGTCAGGGAAAAAAAGTGCTAAACTGCAGGAGATACTAAATGCTGCTGATCTGGAAAATGTACAAGACTATCTGAATTCAAACTGAATTTTTGGGGGTGGAAAAAGGGACTTGCTAGCCCAACAGACTTATAACATGCCACTAGCCAAACAGCTCTCCTTTGCAGGATGGCCAAGACAGAGACAATTTGCTAAATTGCTAAATACACTAAATGCTGCTGAGTTTGAGCCAGTGTACAGTGGTAAACTGACATTATAGTTCCAATCTGACTGAGTGGCCACCCCCTCTCTGTACACACACACACACACACACACACACACACACACACACACACACACACACACACACACGGATGCACTGTCTCTCTCAGGTACTGTATCCTTTACTTATTTTTCTGCTTGCGTCACATGCGATAACCCCTACCTCCACATTGTCTCCCTCAGGTAACTTTTCTTTTCCTTCTCTTTTTTAATTTATTTGTATTTTTATTTTAATCACTGTTGTCCTTATGTCACTGTTTCCTGTCACTTCCAACTTCCACCCTCCCTAACCCACTTCCAGGCCACCAGTTTCATTGCCCTGATGTATTACTTTCTCTTCTACCACTCTAAGCTCGTTCCTGTCCATATCACCACTCAGAATGGTGCAAAGCAATTGCACAATTGCCATGTATATTCCAGTTTGTGTATGCATAAATCATGAACTGGAGTGACTGGCGCACACATTGCTAATGAGCCCTGAGGGGGAGAACATATAGATGCTTTTAATTCAAGCTGAACAGGCTGTGTTTTACTTGGGTGCCACCTGAGCTTGGAGTGGCATGGTTTGGTGTTCCAGACTTTGGCCCATCCCTGGTTTTAACAGCATGAAAATAATATGGACCGTAATATCAAACACTGTCCTAGAGCCCTATAAAAGCCAGTTGTGAAGAACCAAGGGGACAGATGAACACATCTACTGGAGCTTTTGTCAATGCACCTGATGGAGGAAGGAATACTTCAGTTTAAATCCTGAGTGGAATTATCCTGAGTGGATCATGAATGAGCACATTACAGACATCATTTCTGGCCTCCCTGAATACAGCAGTACATTTATTTTAGTGTGGCAAAAGGGGTGGGGCATTCTCATGTCTCACCCTTCTCACATGTGGAATTGGATTGTTCTGTTGTACTCAGCAGCTCATGACCTCCATCCGCTGTGTGGAGCAAAGTGCAACAATAATGATATGTAGATTGGTAAAAATAGTGTCCCTGTCTTTGGAGTGCTCTCCCATCACTCTGCATTGGTTAGCTTTCAAAGATAAGCCTTTTCAGTACTGCACATTAGATAGATAGATAGATAGATAGATAGATAGATAGATAGATAGATAGATAGATGGATGAACAGACAGAGTACTGCATGATAGAGTATTGCACGATAGATAGAGTACTGCACGAAAGATAGATAGCTAGAGTACTGCGCGATGGATAGATAGATAGACAATTTATTTTTCAACAGGATAAAACCATTAGGACTTATTACAGTCCTGTTTACAAGGTTATCCTGATTGTGTTACAAAGGAGGTATACAAACATTACAGTACAAGTCACTTTAAACTGTTTCCCCAATTAGTTGTTTCAGCATTACTGACTGAGTTGCATAAGTGTTGCTGGATTCAGTACAAAGCCCTGTACAAACTGTCTCTTATGAGTTTAAACTCAGTTTTGCATTGCATTGTGACTGGACTACAGATGCATTCCAACTGAGCTGTGAGAACAATTTACAAACATTGTTCTTGAGCTGGATAAGCAATGAAGACCATATGAGTTGCCAATCCGTTGCTAACTGTAAAAATCAATGCTAAACCAACTCATTGGTGAAAGTTTAATGTGACTTGTACTGTAGTCAGATTATATAATACTACATAATTACACATTCCAACACTTGCAGTGAAAAATAGAAAGCAGTTTACAAAAAACAAAACAGTCATATTACAGATTCTTGCATCGATACACATCACCACATACAGGTTGTATTAGTTAATAACAACATTTAGTTACAAGTATGAATAGCTACTAGAGTCCTATTTATCATAGGTTTAAACATATTTAATGCTGAAGCTTCCCTGATCTCTGGAAGTAAAGCATTCCATTCTTTTGTTACACACAAAGAAACTGTCACCATTCCGTAAGAATTAAATATTCTGGAAATCACACCTCCTCTGTTCTTTACTTTCCTCAGTTTGTGAGTATGCATTGGCACTACAAGAGCCTAAATAATCCCTTTATTCAACTTAAGAGCTGTTATTGCTCTCAGTTTGTTTCTCCTAAGTTCTAAGGAGTCCCATTTTAGGTGTCTGTCATCAAACAAATGATGTTGATCAAAGGTACATCCTAATACAAATCTCGTTAACTTATTGTATGTTACATCTAATATGTTTTAGTGTTGTGGAATTTGCATATTGATAAACAGTATTTCCATACTCTAAGGATGGTAATAAGAAAGTTGTACTGCTAGTATTTTCCCAGTCTCTTTGGAAATAAAAAATGTTTTCCTTCTCAGTTGCACCCAATTGTTTATTCAGTATTTTAATAATGCTATTTATATATGAATCAAACTCCAATAAATTGTCAATAATCACTCCCAAGCATTTGTACGCTCTTGCATTTATTAATACCTGCCCATTTAATGTTTCAGTTTTATTATTTATTGTATCCTTGCTTTTGTTCTTATTGGGTGCTATTCACAAACTACGCACCAGAGGGGCATAGTCCAGCCATGCAGCTCCGCATCCATGGGGGTTCCATGCACGGGCCATAGTTACAAATGCTGGCCTCCACATGGGCATTTTATGTGACCCTGCCCCCAGGTGTGCAGGATCTCTGGGGGTGGTCAGGTGCAGAGCGGAGGACCTGATCAGGAAGCCAATCAGCTGCCTATCCCGGGTCCCCCTGTTGGATCACTTACACCCGTGGGGCACCATGTTGGCAGCTGGCGCACAGTGCGATGACCGTACTGAGGGGTATATGTCCAGTTCTCTGCCCTCTGAAACCAATGAGGTGTCCCAATGGCAGGGGCATCCATTGCGGGGGTGGTCCATGGATCCCTACCATCACTGCCGTGGCTGGCGGCTGCCACCCGTGGAGCACATACCAGGGATGGTGTAGCTATTTGCACTCACACACAGCACTGCACTCTGCACCTTGCAGAATGCCATGGAGTGCTGGCATGCTCTTTGCACCCACCCCCACCCCGGGCATGGAGCTCTGTGATCAGCCGGGGATTGGGTGTGTAGGAGGGCATATGTAGGTGGTAAATCAGGCAGGGGTGCAGTGGCGGGCAGGTGCAGGGTGGCTACACACCACATTTACACAATGTGTATCTTCTGAATAGTTTTCATTCTCTCAGCATGTATCCCGACCCACACTGAAATTAAATAAAGATTTATTTTGGCGCGGTCCTCTATTTCGGTAAGTGACATTCTCACTTGTCCCATTACAGTCAGAGAACAGAGCCAATGACTGGCTCAGCCCTCCTCTCACCACCACGGCCGGACAGCTGACTGAGGTAGGGAAGGAGTGCTCCTTCCTACCTCAGTCGGTGGCCGCCATGGTGGTGAGAGGATGGCTGAGCTAGTTGCCGGCTCTGTTCACTGACTTTAATTGGACGAGCGGGGTGTCACTGCTGGGTGGGGGGACCGCTAGACTACCAGGGAAAGGGATTTATATTTATTTTCAACGGGGTCAGGATACATGCTTGGGGTGGGGACCGCTAGACTACCAGGGAAAGGAAATTATATTTATATTCAACGTGGGCGATATTTGCTTGGGGTGGGGGACCGCTAGACTACCAGGAAAGGAAATTATATTGTTTTTCAACGGGGTCGGATATGTGCTTGGGGTGGGGGACCACTAGACTACCAGGGAAAAGATATGATATTTATTTGCAACGGGGTTGGTATACATGCTTGGGGACAGCTAGACTACCAAGGAAAGGAAATTATATTTATATTCAATGGGGTTCAGGATATGTGTTGGGGGTGGGGGACCACCAGTCTAGCAGGGAAAAGATATGATATTTATTTGCAACGGGGTTGAGATATGTGCTTGGGGTGGGGGACCACTAGACAACCAGGGAAATTACATGTGCATTTATGGCAAATGGGTTGGGATTCGTGCAGGGGGTGGGGACCGCAGACTACCAGGGAAAGTTATTACATTTTACATTAGATGGAGGTCGGGAGTTGTGCTGGGGGGTGGAGGGACCACTAGACTACCAGGAAAATTTATTTTATTTTACATTAGACGAAGGGCGGGAGTCATGCTGGGGGTTGGGGGACCACTAGACTACCAGGGTTTAAAGTGAATTGCGGGGCTACCGGGGGTCGGGGAGCATGCTGGGAGGGAGACACACTAGTCTACCAGGGTGTAATAGGCACACAATGGAACAGGGGCCATGAGGGCAGAAAAGGACTGCCTGGCCCAGCCAGTCTGCCCTGTTCCCTATCTACTGGATATGTTGCATATCCTAGTTCCTAGTGACCCTACAGCCTATGGCCTCCTGCCCCCACCAGGTTTGCCTTATGCCTGTCCCATGCATTGCATCCCCCCCACTGTGTTTCACCCACTGCTGCAGTGGGGTACCTATGTTGTTGGGGGAGGCATCCTCCAGGGAATGTATGGCCATGGGCAGTGTGTCTGTGTTTAGCTATCGATCTGTATATGTATGTGTGTGTGTGTATATATATATAGAGATATATATATAGAGATATAGATATATGTATATGTATATATATATATATATATATATAGATATAGATATAGCTATATATAGGTCCTGCTTGAACAGCTGTGTGGGTGTGTTGTATGCACTGACTGTGCCTGGCAACACACAGTTCCTGCTGCTTCCAGCCTGTACTTCTATTCCGACCAACAGGGGATGCTGTGGGCATGCCTTGGCCTGCAGCACCCAGCCTGTACTTCCATTCCAACCAAAAGGGGGAGCTTTGTGCTCCATGCAGTAGCACTGGGCAAACTGCATGGTAATGTATGCTAAGCAGCACCTAATGAGATGCAAATATACCTGTTTGCCCATGGATTACCTAAGTAGGCTGATTTGCATGGGGGCTTTGAATATCACTCCCGTTTAACCCGGGCTAACCAGTTTGCACTGGGCTAATGTGTTAGCACTGTGCAATAGGGTTAGCCACAGGCAAACCTCACTTCAGCATAGCACAGTTCTGCAGTGTGTGGCTCACATTGTTGTTTGCAGTCATACCTCTCAACTGTCCCTGATTTTCAGGGATGTCCCTGATTTCACCTCACAATTTTACACTGTCCCTCCTAAAAATTGTGTTTCCATGGCAAAACAGTGGGGGTTGTAAGCATAAAATAATGTTAAACATTAATGTTACAGACATGTTCTTCCTTAGAAAATGCATTTTACACTAAACCACTTATTCTACCAGCTTCCTGAGTGGATATCACCAATTTTTCAGATGTGTCCCTGATTTTAAACCTTTATCCCTGATCTTTTTAAGCCTTGTCCCTGATTTATGAGGCAGGGGGTTGAGAGGTGTGTTTGCCGTAGATGTGAGACATCTCTGTGCAATCACACACAATGTTCTCCACCCTCAACACTGGCTTGCTACAGAGTCTAATGAGCTGCAGTTGCAGTTTGCACTTCCCTGTTGCTATATTCAGTGCTGTCTTATTCCCGGGCTATTTTTGCCCTGCACTCCCAGACCAGTTTGCCCGGCTTCCTTAGACTGCTATATTCAGCAGGATTAGCACTGGACTATTTCCTTTTCGATATAGCGTGTTTGGTGCTCTGGGCTAAGTTTGCTCGCCAGGCAGTGCTAATTTAGCCCCAGGGCAAAGTTTTGAATATCTGGCCCTCTGTCTTTTATTCTAATTAACTTGGTTAATGTATCAGTTATCCACGGCACATGTTTAGATCTTTTCTTCCTTTTTTTTTAAAGGGCAATGTTAATTACAGACCCTCAAATATGTTTCAGAAGAATGCAAAAAACATTAACCCTAGCCAGATTCAGACCTATCTGGAAATCCCCCCATTTCATTCTTTCCAAAGTGCGTGTAGTTTGTTAGTTCAGTTAGTTAGTTTTCTGTTGACTGAGAAAGGAGGGCTAGGAAATACTGTACAACTCGAATTTTCCATAGTCAATATATTTTTGCTATATAAATGCAATGAGCAGTAGCAGCGAAAATATATTGACCACAGAAAAAACTTTCGGCTTAAAAACTTTACTGCAGCATTTAATGTCACATTCTCATTCAAATAAGTCGGCAGATACTGTACTGTAACATAAAGAACATAAAGAACATTGCGACTGAAGTGTGATTGAATGTTTTAATAAACAGCGTGCAGGTAAACACTTCAAACATCTGCTCATTTTTAAATCAGGTACAACCACCACCACCACCACCCCCCACCCCCACACCCCTTCCAACTCAGAGTCCTGATCGGTGACAGTTTGAATGCAGCAAATAGGACATTTTAAAATCATTGATTAACCAGAATCAAAACCAAACTGCACAAAAAGCAAAATAGCAGTATTTTTACTAGCTGGAAACCTCACAACTCACAACTCAGAGTCCAGATCGGTGGCGGCATTAAGACCGTTTGCGCTTTTGAGATGCCTGCGAGAGTAAAATCTCAAATACTGTCTTCAGTTCTAGCAGTGATGCTGCTGAAACTGGATACAAGCCACTGAGCATGTCTGTTTTTTAAAGTCTGCATCCGTAGGTCAACAACAATGTCCGCACCTCCATTGCCCTGGTTTACCTGCCCAATTATCTGCTCAGAGTGCCATGTAGTGCATTGTTCCTTTATTGCATCTTTAAGCAGTTTGTTTATGGTGACATCAAGGGGTTGTAAGAGGTCAGTACACAATGCAGGTACAACAATGGAGATTATACTGTTAGATTCCAGTCTTGCAAGCACCTAAAAAAAAGAAAACCTTTTACCTGACATGTTCGTACCTGACATACAGTATAGGCCATTACAGTATTAGACACTGTGACAAAAGTGAACCATATTACCTGTTCCATTGTGTGGGCTCTGAATAAGTCCATTACCAAAATCACTCACTGCTCCTTTGGGAGTTCATTCTGCCTGATGATTTTGTGTGTTATATGGGGCTTTGAATACATCGATGTACTCAATAACAGTATCTTCATAGGGCCAGTGATTTAATGAAAGGTGATGTTCCAATCCTGGTGATACACAAAATTCGGGTGGCTACCAGTCGTTTTGCCTTTGTAATAACCTGGGGGGGAGGAGGAAAGTACCAGCTGTTGTACAGGTTAAAGTTGCAGCAACTTGTCTCTTGTCGCCTAATCCAGACACCTCCGCTTGTATAGCCCCCATAAGCTCCGTAGTCCATTGTGAACATGGGATAAGGTTAACACCCGTCTCGTCAAGGTTAATGAGCAATTTGGGTGGAATCAGCTCTCGTATGCATGCTTGTTGTATACGGGATAGGAACTGCTGTTTCTTGATAGGGAAATCTACTGCTGTCTTTTGAGCCACTTTGGTGCCTTAGTGTTTTACATAGCCCATTTGGCTTAAGAACAACCATGCTTATTATCTAGAGAACTGCACAGGCCCCCATATTCAACATGCTGCTGTGGGGGTTTGAGTCTTAATGACACCCAAGGCAACAGCACTGACAACATGGGCGTTCACATCCGTCCCTTCTGTTCTTAAGCCATGTATAATGTTTTTCAATGCTATCTCAACATCCTCAAGTAAAGGAAAAGAGGACATTGTTTAACTAGGAAAGGCACACTAAGCCAATGTTTGTTTCCAGGTGCGACCTTGGAGCACAGGTGAGTTATGTGACTTGCTCAGGGTCACACAGTTTGCAAGTGGGGGCTGTGAGATTCAAACCACAAAAGTAAAAGTGAGGGTCTCCCCCTAGGTTGTTTATGAAGTTCTGGGGTCATTTTGGAGGGGTCTGCTGTTTTTTGCAGTTCAGCCAGATAGTCTAATTTAAACTTGCATACGGTACTCTCGTTGATTGAATGGTGGTACTGTACCTCATAATGTTGAACTGCCTTCATCACCCCACATTCCAGGCATACTTGCCTATTTGCAAACTGGACTGCAGGTGTATAGGTATTGTACTCTGATTTTGTTTTCTTTGCGGGGGGGGGGTGATGCAGAAAGCTCATTTACCACTGACTCAGCCACCAACAAAGATACAGAGGCTGTCTGACAGCTTCTCTGGATCTACACTAACAAAGTCTCTCTTAAGGGTCTTTCTCTGAAGCCATGAAATGAGGGACATGTTTACAGGTCTGAACACTCTAACTCTGGCAGACAAAGTGCAAATGATGGGAGATTTCATGAAAATGTTAATGAACTGTGAATTAGAACATATTCATTCAGCCAGGTGATTGGAGTTATCAGGTGCTTAGCATTATTCCAGTTGCATGGTAATTGACAGCTGAAAAACAATCACCTGCTGAATGAAACTGACTTGCAACTAAATAATTTTTTTGCTGTCATCTGTTCAGAGAGAGCCGTATACCACAGTACCATAAAAACACGAATATATTTTGACACTAAAATCCTAGTCAGGCTTATAGTGTGAAACATAATTTGCATGGAGTTTAGAGTTCTACAGTACTTCTCATTTGCAGCCATCCTGGTGGAGGGGCACACAAATGCATACTGACTGACACTTAATTGCTTCTGTTGCCTTTTTTTTTTGTGAATGGGGAAATTTGGTCAGGACACCAGGGAAATTCCTCTACTCTTTTTCAGAAGGGTCATGGAATCTTTGACGTCAAAAAGAACAACCACCTAAACAGGCGAATGGGACTGATGTCTGATGTATCAGCTGAAAGATGACACATTTGACAGCACATTGTACCCCAAACCTCATGCCAGGGCTTTGTTAGGTTTAATTTTAACAAAGGGGAGAATGGCCCCTGTAGAGCTACTAACACTAATTTTTGCCATTAGATGTATCCAGACCTGGGTGGTGCATTGATAAAAGGTCTAACACATTGTGCAGACTGTTCTTCCTATACACCTCCTTGATCATTGAAGGGACATTGAGTGTACCTTGAACTTCAGTTCAGCTGACCAAAATAGCTACACTATTCCCCAACTTTCAGTGGTTGTGGCCTTCAATTACAGTAGAAGGGACTAAAACTGATCCATATAAGTTGTTGGGGCCTATTTTCAAAATTGGATGACCTGTGAGTCTGGATTCACATTTACTAACAAGACACTGACCTGAAATAAGCAACAACCTGGTAAACATTATTGGGCACTCCATGCACAGTATAATGTAGACAAATACAAACATGGAAATGGGGTAACTCTGTATATACCTGCTAGATCCCTGGGGGCTGGCAGTATAGCCCAAAAGTTAGAGTAATGAGCTGTGAATGAGCTTGGTACATCCAGCAGACAGACCTGGGTTTGATTCCCATGACCTCCACTTGCATACTGTGTGACTCTGAACAAGTCACTTAACCTCCCCAGTGCTCCTGTGTCACCCCGTAAAACAGGCACTTGTGCCTAGTGGGCCTTGCCCAATTACCAATGAATTAGATTCAAAGCCACTGAAGTTTCTAGTGACATACCCATCAAATGTTGTTGTTTTTTGTTTGTTTGTTTAACCAGGAGAGACACACTAAGCTGAAAGCTTGTTTACAGGGGCAACCTGGGAGCACAAGGAAGTTCAGTGACTTGCTCAGGGTCACACAATATGCAAGTGAGGGCTGTGGGGTTCAAACCCAGGTCTCCAGGTTTGCAGCTCAGAGCCTTAAAGCACTGTATTATACTGCCTCCTGCAGAGGCATAATATGTTACATTGCTTCTCAATCCAGCTAAATCTTTACTGGTAAGTTGCAGGTATAGTTAGACCTTTCAAATTAACAAAAATCTGAAGGAACATTTCGCATGACCTTGTTAAATGCAATATTAGTTTCACTATTTATGTTTCATTATTTCTGAACTACAATCTTATCAAAATTTTAACTTTCCCAAGTTGACTCAGTGCTAAAACTGGCAATCATAGTCTGCTCAATTGGGTACTAGTTACTCACCAGATATAATTTTTGGCCCTGGAACCCTATCAGGCAGTCTTAATGATCACCCCATAACCTTCTGTAACACTAATCTTGATCCTTCGTGCACTACCTTCCCAGGGATATTTACATACTTGGTATCCATAGGTTTCATTATACTATAGATTGCAGATCCATGGTGGTTCTGAGGATCCTTGGTTCTTTAGAACTGCACCTTCTGTTTACTGCCACTTTGGAATTTTCAATTGCAAACTCTTCATATGTGATGTGGAATAACCACAAAGCCATACACACAGGACTGTCGAATTGCTGCTGCTGAAAACGAAACAGTCTATGCAGAGAAAAACACACAGAACAGTGCATTTAAAGTTAAAAACAAAAGCTCATATATCTACAGTGAAAATGCAATTTAATAATATGGGCATAGAAAGCCTGGCATTGACCACAGTCCTTTATGTTGCACACTCGCCTCTGAGGCCGGGAGATCAGAAGGCTGTGGGTTCTATCCCCACACCAGACACTTGGGTTAAATCCCAATACTGACACTGTGGTGCAGCATGATGGGGTGCTGCACTCTTGAGGTCCTGTCTTTCGGATGAGACGTTAAACCAAGGTCCCATCTGCCTGTTCTGGTGGTAGTCCAGGTGGATGTTGGTTAACTAGGATCTGCAGCTTATCCATTAGGTAGGGAAATGGGCAGACTAGGTTGGCCAAGCGGTCCTTATCTGCCGTCAAATTCTGTGTTTATTTGTTTCTATGTTAAAGATCCCATGGCACTAATCAAAAAGAGCAGGGTTTTTTTATTAAAGAAAAAATCAGACAGGCAATCTTATATACACAGTCAATGAAAACAGAAAGAAACAAAACAAAACCAATAACACAGTATACATAAATTAAGAAATCAGTATTATCTTATACTAAAATAAAACATTATTGGCAAACCTGTACAATGTAAAAAAAAGTGACATGACACAGAATCCAAAATCCCAACCCAACTCATTTAGAAAAGGCCAACTACATATGTAGAAAACAGAAACGATAAATATTATACCATGGACTTAAAAACCAACAGAAATCTCTGCATTGTGATTGGTTGGCTGGCACCTTAAAGCAGTTATAAATCCTCCAATATACCCACTGGAAAAGGTGCCAGCCAACAAGTATCACTGCCGCCGATAAACTTCAAAGTAACCGCCGCCATTTGTAATCGCCGCTTACCACCACAACTAAAAACGTACTTAAAAAAGAAAATCAACATCTCATTCCACTTGCTACATTTCTAACACCTAGAAAATATATTCAGTCACGAAAACGACCCATCCGACCCAGAAAACTCAAGTATTTTGCACAAACCGACCATTAAAACTTCAGAGAAACCTCTTCTAAAATCTCCCGGCTTGGCCTCCAAAAGTACCGACACAACACCACTAACTTACCTGCCTATGGCGCACCAGCCGTCGTCTCAGTGAAATGCAATACCGGCACCCTCCATGATCAGTTCCCCATCTGTTACCACCACAACTAACGCAACGACCAAGTCACATGCTGTGCACAGCGAGCATATGCTCAAAAATGACTCGCAACCTAACTTGTTAAAGACACAACACTCAGAAAACACAAAGGGCAATTTATAAATGTAAAAAATTCATACAAGCTATAACATGTTACTTCATCACTATTCATTTCCTAAATACTGTTTCAGAAATAAAACATTGAATGCTCTTTTAAAAAAATTAACTAATTAAACCTTGCACTTATGAAATGTTCATTCAAAACAATTATTTAAACAAATAAAACCTTTTCAAGATACAGCACTTTACTTGTCTCTATATTTAATACTAAAAAGGAACTATTTTTTCTCAGCGGAAGAACATATACATCATTATCACAAAATAATTCAGAAAAACATATAAAAAAATACAAAACATATTAATAAATTATTTCTACCATTGTATAATAGCAATATACCCCTCCAGGGTGTGGGTTTACAGGTGGATTTACCACGGCTGCTGTGGTTAAGTCACTCGGCCTGCGGCCTCGTGACCGAACCACACCAGCCGTGGTAAATCCACCAGTAAACCCACACCCTGTCAGGGTATATTGCTTAAATATAGTACCCCTTCATCAAGACTCAGAATCAAGTTACAGGTGCATCTAAGTCAGTCACCCAAGGCATATTTCTCCATTGGACCTGTATGAGTGCCATAGGAAATAACTTAACCTTATTCTGAAAAATACTCTGGAGTTCATGCTATATTTTGAGTATCAATTCCGAGTGACTGATCAGTTTTTGTTGTAAGGTAAATAATGACCTAACATTCCAGATATAACATTTAATTACCAAGAGAACTATATGCAAAGTGTTCTTATTACAATCCAGGGGGCTAGCCTGCCATAATGACCATACATCAAGGCCTTGTATGTCACTGTTCTAAACCAGGATGCCTGCCACTCCCTAGAGAGCAAGGCCCAAAATTCCTGAATATACGAACACATGAAGAACAGGTGCTCTATCGTCTCAAGTAGTGCAACACAGTTTTGGATCTACTACAACATTTGTCCTGGAGTTGCTTATGCTTATGATTGGACTTAATGTTGATTTTCTCATGGCAACTGAGCCAATGCAAATCCTGCAATTTATCCGGGATCTTTGCTTCCTTAACCAAGAGGATCAAAGATGGGACATATTGTGTAGGACAGTTAGGAAACATAATAAGTTCTGTAAAAAAAAGTTGCTTGTACCACTTTATAAACTTCTTTTCTATTTTTAGTAATAACCATCGTGCTCGTAATATGCCATAAGTTTCAGTTTTATAAAAACCTCCCTTACGTACTCTGGAATGGCTGTGGATTTCTTTAACACCCTGAGTATCCCATTCTCCTATTGGGATAGCCATGTTGTGCAAGTGTCAAGGAGGAAAGGAGCCCATTCCTGACCAGCATATAGATTAGAATACAGGAAAAATACTGAAAAAAAAGTTGATGGGATTAATCATCCCCAGCCCGCCTTGTTTTATTGGCAGATAAGTCAAGTTCTGTCTGCTCCCCCGTATCACCTGGAAAAAAATACTTAAAAGCTTGGTTTCCAAATTTTTTGGCAGAGGAAAAACATGACTAATATACAAAAAAAGGGGAACCAGAAATGTTTTAACCAAATACACCCGTTTTTGCTTACTGTGTTTCCATCTGTTCCATCCCGACACCAGCTGCTGCCCATGTGCCAGTTTAGGTTCCCAGTTACATGCAGCATCATCAACAAAACCATACATAACACCTAAGATTTTACCTGGATCCACAGTCACCACAATACCCTGGATGTGAGATAACCTAACTGCAGGGGCTCCCAGCTGTTTTGCTACACGTTTAGTAATATTAAGGAAAAATCTGGCAAAAGTACTATAATGCTCACAGACCCGAATAGCTGTTTCCACTGACCCTGGGTTTTGGACTAAGATACACACGTCATCTGCATATGCAATTGCTGCAACTTCAAGTGTGGTATCCTTAAATTGCAAATCCTGAAGTGCAGATGAGTTATTCAACATCCTGAGGAGTGGGTCAATACAAAAGGCAAAAAGCAGGGGACTCATGGGGCACCCCTGCCTAACCTCCTTCTCTACTGCATACATTGGTCCCATCCACCCCTTACCATAGGGACAACCATTGCTGTCTTATACGAACACTGGATCCAGGAGGTAAAGGTGACTAGGATCCCATAATGCTTCAACACTACCCAGAGAAAACCATGCCACACTGAATCAAAGGCCTTGATCTGGTCCAGTGACAACACCACTCCCTGTGTATCACACTTCTGCCCTTGTGCAAATATTTCCCTGAGCAGGATCAGGTGATCTGAAATTTTCCTGCCAGGCACTGAGCATGTCTGGGTCGGTGTAATCAAGGCTTCAGCAGTTTTCAATAACCTGGAATTGAGATTTTTTGCCATGGGCCTCCAATTTTGAATGTTATGCTTATCCTCTTTTTTAAAAATGTATATAACCTGTCCCTTGGGCATTCTAAGGTAGGGGTTATGATTTCTGAGGACATGTGTAAAAGCCTGTGCCAATTCATCCTGCAACACTCTGCCCATGTAGTTATATAACTCGTTTGTCAGGCCATCACAACCAGGAGTTTTGCTACCTGCCAAATAACCTATTGGCTGGGCCACTTCAGAGGGCTGAATATCTTGAGTCTGTAAGTTGACCTATGTAGTCGAGCAGACAGGGCTATGCAAGTCCCTGAACAAGGATTCATAATCCTGTACACCACCAGGATCTGCTGCAAACAAGCTTTTCGTATGCTGATAGACAATTCTTTTAATACTAGGGAGATCTTCTTACAGGATGTGGGTGTCATCCCACAGCCCCGTCATGCTTTTCTGGTTCACATTAGTAGTACAAGTGTCAAAAGGGCATGTGTGCTCTTTCCTCCCCTCTGTTGTGAACCTGTGTTGATTAGTTAAGTTCTGGGCCTGGGTTTGGTGGAATGTGACCATTGCCTTCTTAAGAAAAGAAATTTGTCCAGAAAAATAATGTCTGGTAGTATATGCTAGGGACAGCAGCCTTTGTATGTGTATCCTATTCTATAAATACTGGTGATAAGTGGTAGTCCATTTAAATTTATTATAAGATTTTAACAAAAGTGATAAGTCAGCAATCGTGTCTTCCTACCACAAAGGGGGGTCCTCATACATTCCATAAACTGATTTCCTGGCTTCCAAGAAGTAATCAGTTTCTTGCTGAGCTTCCTGGGAGTCCAACAAGGAAGAGTTGAACTTCCAGGTGCCCGGCCCATAGGAAGTACGGCCTGCGTGTAACCCCCCTGCAAATGGGGGTTCCCAAAAGACTTCCAGGAGCTTGCTTGAATGCTCCAAGCCTGAATGGTGTTTGGCATTTAAGCCATTTATCAGTGAGTGTTTTAGAGCCTCTGGTACTGTCTCTTTAAGAGCTGTCTGCTTGCAGACATAATTAGTTTGTATGGGGACTGTGTGCTTCTCTGTTTGAGTACCACTCGAGCTGCTGCCAGTTCACTCCATTTTGCAGTCACTAGGAGTGCAAAGGAACCTATCTGAAAGATGTAACTGTTTGCCAGAAATCATTTAGAGTAATAATGAAATTACAGTTTGTCTAACCTGCTTTCTTTGCAGTCAGAACTGTGTCTGCCTAGTTCCCCATTCTGGTTTTGAACTGCTGAACTGGACCAATCAGTGTGGGGTAAGCTAGCTCTAAAATGGTGCCTTGGACGAATCAGAACTTGGACTCATAATCTGAGCCAGCCACAAGAGGATTGTATGGGCAGTGACTCTGGGAGATGTAGTTTAGACTTCGCGCCTTTTGGACCAACAGGAGCAGTCTATTGTGAGTGACAGCCAATCCAGTCAAGAACTGGGAGGAACTCAAAGGAAGTGCCGGTTTGTCTGTTGGAGTTTCAGTTTTAGCTCTGGCAGTAAAGGGAAAGGAACCCTGTGCTCCTTCAGTGCACAGTTTTAGTCGGAAACATGTAAGGTCCGGAGTTCGGTCTGCAGCTTGTGTAACTGCTTGTTAGGACTGAATCCGTCCTGTGAAGAGAATCAAAGGATATCTGAAGAGTAGAAACCAGGCTCACCCTGTAGAAGACTGGAGAAATTGCTGAATTGCACTCGGTCTGTCAGGAACTGAATCTGCTGTGTGTTCTCCCGGTATTGTGCAGTAATTGCGATCGGATAGAGAAGCAGCCTGCCTGGTATAGTACTTTCTTTTGCCATATAAATGTGTGAGGAGTCTCGTGGAGCTCAAGAGTAGCCCTGCTGACACTGAAGGACCCTATCTTGTTTGGAGGTCGTGAGTACTAATTCAGGGTCGCTCCTGTTGAATTGCCACATTGAATCCAAATAGAATTACTGTACTGCTGACTGTTTAACTAATTTTTCTTTTCTCTGTGTGAAAGGGCCCTACCAGCTGCCACGGTTTGGACTAGCCACTAGGGCTTGGGTACCCAGGGACAGTAACTGGTAGGGATAGGCCTGTGCACAGAGCCATAGGTAGATGAGTAAAGTATAAGCTAATTAACCTGATTTCCCCCTGTCCTTGTTAAATTCCCCCTAAATAAATCAGAGCTGCTTGTTTCAGCAAAGTTATACTGCCTGAGGTATTTGTCTATGTTAAAGTATTGTACTGTGATTGTTGCACTGCATCTTATTTTACAGGAGGTCCCAGTGCCTGAACCAGCCCTGGGGGTAAGTGTATTCTGTGAAGGTAATTCTGATATATTGTGTGGGCCACTAGTGGGAAGAAAGGGGGGTTGCAGTGTCCCAGAGGGCTGTGACCAAGTAAGTTTAACTATTGCAAACCCTGACCTCTGGGTGGAGGTACCCGCCATTGGATCCAGACCCCTCAACCTGTTAGTGGCAAATCAGGCAGGGGTAGTAGCCCCTGGGATAGCGCCATCTAGGGGTTACATGAGCCACCTAACATAATCCTTAACATATTATGATCTGAAAATTCAGACATCAAAACATCAGCATTATGCACGTGCAGGCAAGGGGAAATAAAAAAATAATGTATCCGAGTGGCCAAGAGCCTTTGTGAAATGTAGACACTGCCACCTTAGACGGTGAGTAGTGTGTATTAAGTAGTGAAGCCGCTTTAACCATTCTTTGTAAGTACGTCATATCACAAAAGATTTTTTTTTGTTTTAGCCTGCTTTCCCCTATCTGATATTGCCACACTACAATTAAAATCCCTGGCCAAAACCACTGAGAGTGAAGAGTACAAGTATGGTTGAATAAACTGGAATAATTCAATATGTTCCACTTTCATCTGAGTAGCATAAATATTGATAATCCAAAACAAAGCATTATTAATTCGAAGTTCCACCAATAGAGCCCTACCAAGGAAAAGGTCCAGAACTTTAATAAAATGTGCACTAACTCCAGAAAGCAGAATTGCTAGCCCAGAGCATGCGTCAACATCTATAGACCAGTAAGACAAGCCAGCTGACCACAGCGTGGATGCATCCTTTAAATTCTGCAGCGTGTGTACTCGGGTGTCCTGTAGAAGGAAAATACCTGGACCCATAGATCTAAAAAGGGAAAACACAACCTGCTTCTTACAATGATTCTTAATACTATTCACATTTAGAGAACAGAATGACCATAGATGCCATAAAAAAACAAGAAAAGAAAAGGAGTTTATTCATGGGGGGTTTCTAGAAGACCTCCTAGTCTGCCTTTTTGGCTTTACCGTATCATCAGTAAGAGATCAGAGGTAACTGGTCCCAGGCTTTTCCATGGCGAGTAGGTCCTCTCTATCCGAACCCCCGTCCACCAATGAGGACCTGATGTAGGAATCATCTGATTCATTCCCTGATGCTCCCGGGGATCCACAAGAGGATCAAATCTATTAGACTCAGGGAGTCCAGTGGTTCTCAAAACCTTAGATTTAGGTTGGGACCAGCTTTGTCGGCATTGAACAGCTCTCTTGGATTTGTCTGACTAGGGCAATGGCTGAGGAGGGAGAGGAGGCATTTCCACTTGCATGCCAACAGCCTCCTGTGGCTCCATAGTACCAGGGGTTTCTTCCTGGGCCACCTGGTGGTCCTGAAACAGTGGGGTTGTAGATAAGGAACTGGCAGGGATCACCACTGCTGGGTCAATGACAGACTGTAACACTGGAGAGGGGACTGTCAGTTCCTCACCCTGGGGTAACTCGGTGGTAGTGAGGGGGCAGGATTAGGAAAGGTCTTGCCTCTCTTCCTTTGGTCCAAGAGTATTAAGAACATTTGGTCCTCATTATCAGTCTCATTAGGCTGGTTGTGGGCTGCCCAGGGGCATGAATGGTATGAGTGCCCTTTTGTATCACAGATTACACAACTGTGCATTACGACAATGCCCACTAGTTTGACCCTACTCCCCACATAATTATACTTCAGGTTATTGCATAAACTACTGATATGTCCCATTTCCCCACACCTGTAGCAAGCTTTGGGCTGCCCTTGACAAAACAAAACTCCTGTATCTCAACCAATAAAAAATCTATTTGGCAAATGCTGGAGTCCCGTCTCTGTAGTATGTAAAACAATGCGGACTCTGCATCCCCCAGTCCAGATTTGCTCATCATTGAAAATCACCTCGGGGTTACCCAGCACTGTGCACCTTTGCCAGAGCCAGTATAGGAAGTCTGTCACACTGACCCCCTCATTCCGAAACAGGAGAGTTATTGTTCTGGTTGCTGGCTTGGTTAAAGGTATAGCCTGAAAAGGTGACCACAGTGGTGTGGATTTCAGAGAGTGAAATAATTCCCAAAATTTTTGGAGGCCACTGTTAAATTTAAAACTCACATTAAAAGACTGTTGCCCGGACATGTGTATCAAAGCATAAATTTCTGCTGCAGTATACTTCATGGAATGTTTCAGTAGCATTTTGGCAATATACACACGGTCTGGGAATTTTGCCTGGCCCCCTTTATAATCAAGCGCACAGCATTGTGCCGTTAACTGGAAATGTTGGTTCACGAAAGAAAGAAGCATAGGACCTCCCATCCCCAGTCTTCTGACTCACATATGTCCTTCCGGCAGGAATGACTGGGGGGACCTCCGAGCTAGGGATCCAGGGGGGGAGGGCCCGCAACTGGAGTCTGTCCAGTGTCCATCTGAATATCCCCATCTGGGGGTTTTACAAGGCCCGATCATAAAAAGGGTAGTTTGGGATGCTGTGTCAAGAACAACTCATCAGAGATGTGGAGCAGGGAATGTACCCTTGTAGGAGCTGCAGTCCGATCAGGATGTACATTACAGTCCATGCCTAAATGCGAATGCCATGCTTGTGAATGAGGTATCTGAATAGGGGAACCATCCAAGACCCAAGTGCCATCAGGGTAGTCTCCCATCCCACCCCCAAGAGCAAAATCTACTGACCTGTCCAGTACAGGAGGATCCGGCGTGTGGGGACTGCAATCTAGGCTAGGAACCAACGCCCCTGTGGAAGCTGTTCCTATCACTGCCCCTCCATTCTGCAGAGCTAGGTTTCTCTTAAAACAAAACAAGGAAAGGGTGCTCATACCTGCCACTGATTGCATCTCCATACTGCCATCTTGATCTGCAGAATGGGGCCCAGATGTTGCCTCCTGTGGTAAAACTGTAATTGCAGCATCACAAGCTGCATCCGAGGCTTGCATTTGTACTGCCAGCTGATTGCCAGGGTGCGCCGGCCCCACCGCTGTCGACTGTGCATTCTCCGCTCTGCATCTGTCCAGTGCTGCTCTCAGTTCAGTTCATCGGAGCATGAAACTGCAATCTTCTTGTAAAAGCTGGGCTTCCAGCTTGTCGGATGTAACAAAACAATCCTCCTCTCCACCATTATTGGTGGGATCCAAGGCCTTGGTGCTCTTCAAAGAAATCGCACTCTCTTCCATTCCTCGTCCTAATTCAAGATCCTCGTCACTCACAATCTGAGAATGAACAGACTCTGCATTCTCAATCGGAGCTTCCACAACATCGTTAGTCTCTGCAGGTTCCAAGGCAGCAGAGGAGACCAACTCCACTACCTTCTCTGCATCCATCCTGGTCAGCGATCCAACAGGAGTGGCTATCTCACAGGCCAGATATTCCCCTACAGGAGAGCAGTGGAGTTTCCCTGGTGTCTTGGCCAAATTTCCCTCATTCACTAAAAATACCACAAACAGCATAATCTGGTTAAATGTCAGTTGGCATCCATCTGTATCCCCCTGCCCCGGAATGAGGCTGAAAATAAGCGGAATTGTCTAGTCCTCTTTTCCCGGTCAACAAAAAATAAATAAAAATAAAAAATTAATGGAACTGTTACAAGATGAAGTGCTGATGTTACTGCTGTGATCTATATGACTATATTATTAAATTGGATTTTCACTACAGACTACTGAGCCTTTCTTTGTTTTTAGTTTAAAGTGTGTCACGCTATTTTTTCCCAAATGTAATATAGCCTTGCTGCCTTAGATAAACATGGTCTTGTCATTACTCCTCATCTTCCACGTTCTATTCCCCTCAGGTCACTACTGAAATTGAGATTTAGCCCAGCATGCTTCTCCCAGTTACCAGATTCTAAATATGTAACTAAATGTTGTATTTGGAAAATAATGAACAATGCCCCCAAAACAGTCACAGTTCACACATAGAAGCACTTCAATCATGAAAAGTTCATACTGTATATGGTTACGATTCAGTAAGGTGGGAAAGACTATGGCCTGTACCTACCATGGATGCACCCTGTGAACTTTATAGATGGGTTCAAGAGAATGGTGATAACATGACCCCATTTGAGCCTTCAGAGTCAAGTGAAAAATCTACCATTTGATAACTAACGACCTTACAGAATGTTTCATGCTCAAATATGCAGCATGGGTCAAATATAGAAAACTTGATACTCATACTGACTGCCAGCACTGTAGACACCTAAGAAATCAAAGTACACCAGCTAGCAAAAAGTTAAATACCAGTATTGCCACAACTACTGGGAATAAGATGGAAACTTAGCTGAAATATACCTGCGAGGTACTGGTCAAGCATCAGGAACTTATTTGATATACGAACATACGAAGTTCGATTGTGCAGCTAGCTCCCTAGGTTGCAGCTGCACCTCCCCACACCCCCTTGTTCTCCCTTGGTTGTCCACCACCACCACCTCATCCACCCTTACCCACTACAGCTCTCTGTCCCATGCCTTTTTGAAGCCATCCACATTTTTGTTTGATATCACCCTTTCTGGTAGAGTGTTCTACCGCGACACCGCTCTGTGAAGTAATGCCTCCTCATCTCCCTCCTGAATCTACTCCCCTCTATTCCTAGCCTGTGCCCTCTAGTATCTCTTCCATTCCTCAGTTTAAATGCCCCATCCTCTCCCCCCTTGATGATTCCCTTTAGGTACTTGAAGGTTTTGATCATGTCCCCCCATCCCTCCTCTCCTCCAGTGTGTACGTATTCAGTTCTCCCTGCCTATTCCCATAGTCTTTTCCCTCCATCTCCTGAATCATCCTCATTGCCCTCCACTGCACTCCCTCCAGCAGCTTGACATCCTGCCTCAGGTATAGCCTCCAGAACTGCACACAGTACTCCAAGTGTGGCCTGACTAGTGACCTGTAGAGGGGCAAGATCACCTCCCTGCACCTGGATGTGAACCCCTGCACTATGAACCCCAGCATCTTGTTTGCCCTCGCCACCACTTTTCTGCATTGGGCAGTATTGTTCATGCTCCCTGTTACCATTACTCCAAGGTCCTTTTCCTCTTTAGTGATCCCAACCTTTACCCTCCCTAGCCAGTACTCTCTCCTTGGGTTCTTTGTCCCAAGGTGCATTACCTTGCACTTCTTTGAATTGAATCCCAGCTGCCACCTCTCTGACCACTCCTCCAGCTTGGTTCAGTCCTCCTGTACTTGCTTACAAACCTCTTCCTCGTCCAGTACTCCACCCATTTTGGTGTCATCTGCAAACAGGCTTACCCCTGCTCTCCATCCCATGTGCAATGTCCGAGATGAATAGCCCAAAAATCACCAGGCCCAGTACAGAGCCCTGCGGTACCCCACTCATCAATGGTCTAAGCTCAGAGGCTTCCCCCACCACCACCACCACCTGTTGTAGCTTACCACGTAGCCAATTTGAAATCCAGCATGCCATCTTTGTCCCCACACCCACTCCAGTCAGCTTCAATCCCCAGTCACCCATGGGGTACTGAATTGAAGGCATTGCTGAAGTCCAAGTATGGGACATCCACAGCATGGCCCCCATCCAGCTCCCTTGTCACCCAGTCATAATACAGTATAAGGTTAGTTTGGCAGGATCTCCCTGAAACTAACCCATGCTGCCTCCCATCCTGGTGGTCATTGTCCTCCAGAAATGCCACCAGCCTCTCTTTCAATATTGTCTCCATGAGCTTTCCCACTATGGACGTGAGGCTGACTGGCCTATATTTCCCTGGCTCATCCCTTGGACTGCTTTTGTGCCTTGGCACCACATGGGCCATCCTCCAGTCCTGAGGCACACCACCCGTTTCCAGGGAGGTGTTGAACAGGTCCACCAGTGGTTCTGCCATCTCCTGCAGCACCCTGGGGTGGATACCATCCTGCCCAAGTGCCTTCTCTACTTTTTGCACCCTCAGCCCCTCTAAAACTCTACTGCTTTTGGTCAGGCCATCAGTCGCCTCCCTCCCCCCAAGTCCAAGGTGGTATTGGTCCCCTTTTCTCCAGCATGAACACAGAGCAAAAGTATTTATTCAGTGCTTCCTGTTGTTCCTCCCCCTTTTCCACCCTTTTCCCCTTTTTTATCCTCACTATACTATCCCTGCATTTCATTTTCTCTCCAATGTATCAAAGAAAGTCTCCCCCCCTTTTATTCCCTGTGATAACTTGAGTTCCCTTGTGGATTTTGCCACCCTTTTCCTGTCCTTTTCCTTACTTGTCCATCTAAACTTCAGGTATGCTGCTTTTTTTGCCCTCACCCCCTCCATCACCTCCCTGTTTAGCCAGCATGTATTTTTTGCTCTGTTTTTCTTATTCTGTAGCTTGGCACATGTTTCCATTGCCTCTATGATTCCTTGTTTAATTATGTCCCATTTCTGCTCCACTTCCATCCCCTGCTTTATGCCATCAAGCCTCCCCTTCAGCAACTCCCACATCCTCCTGAAGTTCACTGTCCTGAAATCCAACACCTTTGTTGCTGATCCCTCTGGTTCTCTGCTCATCGTGATGTTAAACCACACCGTTTGGTGATCGCTATCAGCTAACGGGTCCTCTACCCTTATTTCCCTCTCTGCCTCACCATTCAATAGTACCAGGTCTAGTGTGTTCCCTAGCCTAGTGGGTCCAGCAACCAGCTGTGTCAGGAACCCCCCGGATCACATCCAGGAGCACCTGCTCCCTAGTGGTGGAGGTGACCAGAATATTCCATTCTACCCTGGACAGGTTGAAATCTCCCACTATGACCACATTCCTCTTCCTACATACCCTCCTGATTTGATCCACTAGCTCCCTGTACATCTTCTCTGCCTGGGATGGTGGCCTATATGCCACCCCGAAACTCAGCTTCCTTCTCTTAGAGTCCAGGAGCTGCATCCAAATTGCCTCCATATTCCTTTCTTTCCCCTTATCCCTTGTACATTTGATCCCATCCCTCACATAGATTGCCACCTCACCCCCTCCCCTCCCCTTCCCACGATCCTTTCCATACAGTTTGAACACTGGGATTGTCAGGTCCCAGTCCCAGTACTTGATGGCCCACATTTCCATGATGGCTACAATGTTCACCCTCCCTACTTCCAGGAGCACCTGTAACTCTGCTGATTTGTTACATAGGCTTCTCACATTCAATGTGATCTCCCTTCATCCTGTCTCCCTCTCTTCCTTTTCCTGTTTTTTTCCCCTCCATGCTCCCTCTTTGCAATTTCCCTCAGACCTTCCCTACTAGCTTGGGGGGTAGGCTCATTTGGTCCCACTCTCACTGGGATCCTTTGCCTACCAGCTGTCCTCTTGCCACCCCCACCTAGTTTAAATCCCCTTTTGTTCCTATATATCCCGGCAACTCCTGCTTTAAGATCCCCTTTCCCTCCCCACTCAAGTGCAGCCTATCCCCTGCATATAGTTTGTATTTTTCCCAGGTTTCACCCCCAACTCCCCACTATCCTACTATCTCTACTACTGGGACCTTCAATTTTGGGTAAAAAATAAATAAATAAGTTAGTGTGTTTGTCTGAGTTGGCTGAAGTGAATTGTTATCTGTGCAGTCATCTAGGTGTTAGTCTCAGGTGGCTGAAGGGGATTGTTATCTGTGCAATTTAACTAAGTGTTGAAAGATCTGTTAAGTAGGGGAAGTGGCTTAGCTAGAAGGAAGCCAGATTTAAACACTGCCGTAGATAGCTTCTGCCAGAGAACTGGCAGAGAACACCAGGGCGAAGGAGCTGTTGTTGTGACTGGACTTCTCTACCGGGACCGAAGAAGTAGAACTCTACTACTGGGACCTACAATTTAGGGTAAAAAAAAAATAAAGTTAGTATGTTTTTCTGAGTTGGCTGAACGGAATTGTTATCTGTGCAGTTATCTAGGTGTTAGTCTCAGGTGGCTGAAGGGGATTGTTATCCGTGCAATTTAACTAAGTGTAGAAAGATCTGTTAAGTAGGGGGAGTGGCTTAGCTAGAAGGAAGCCAGGTTAAAGCCAGATTTAAACTTTGCACTAGATAGCTTCTGCCAGAGAACTGGCAGAGAACACCAGGATGAAGGAGCTGCTGTTGTGACTGGACTTCTCTACTGGGACTAAAGAAGTAGAACACTACTTCTGGGACCTTCAATTTAAGGGAAAAAAATATATATAAAGTTAGTGTATTTATCTGAGTTGGCTGAAGTGAATTGTTATCTGTGCCATTTTCTAGGTGTTAGTCTTAGGTGGCTGAAGGGTATTATTACCTGTGCAATTTAACTAAGTGTATAAAGATATGTTAAGTAGGGGGAGTGGCTTAGCTAGAGGGAAGCCAGGTTAAAGCCATATTTAAACACTGCCTTAGATAGCTTCTGCCAGAGAACTGGCAGAGAACACCAGGACAAATGAGCTGCTGTTGTGACTGGACTTTTCTACTAGGACTAAAGAAGTAGAACTCTACTACTGGGACCTTCAATTTAGGGTGAAAAAAAAAGTTAGTATGTTTGTCTGAGTTGGCTGACGTGAATTGTTATCTGTGCAGTTATCTAGGTGTTAGTCTCAGGTGGCTGAAGGAGATTGTTATCTGTGCAGTTTAACTAAGTGTAGAAAGATCTATTAAAGTAGGGGGAGTGGCTTAGCTAAAAGGAAGCCTGGTTAAAGCCAGATTTAAACACTGCCCTAGATAGCTTCTGCCAGATAACTGGCAGAGAACACCAGGACAAAGGAGTTGCTGTTGTGACTGGACTTCTCTACTGGGAATATATTGCTTTCCTTCTCTCCATCCCCCCCCCCCCATAGCCAGTTCTGCTTGTTATAGGCACAGGATTTGACTGACAACAGGAGCTTCCTGTTTGGGAGCAGAAAGTGAGTGATCACAGAGCCACCAAAGACTCACCATCCTAGAAGGACAAGAGTAGCTGTCTGCCCCCCAGCTGCTAGAGGTCTTCCTCTGAGCAAGTAAGGAGACTATTGAGAAATATAGGATCTTCTTGTATCAGAACAGGAAAATCAGGAGCTTAAAGAGCACAGAGGCAGCAAGTAAGTAGGGAGAAAACAAAATAAACAGAGGAAAGAGTAAGTATTCCAAACAACAGTGAAGGGGCCAGAAATAAGACATGATGGGAGTGGTGCAGTGCAGTGGCTCTGGAGCAGCAGTCTTCCGGGAGATGTTCTAGAGGATGCAGTGTTGTCCCATCTGCAGGCACTTCTCTGGGCTGAGGGAGGAGGTTGCTCATCTCCAGGCTGAGTTGGGCAGGATTTGTGGGACCTCCTCTCCCATCCAGGGACCACCATGGCCATTGCCATTACCTCAGAGGTTGTCAAAAAAGAGGAGCGGATGGACCACAGTGGACTCATGGAGGGTGAGGGTAGTAGAACAGAGGCACATCCCTCCAGTTGTACCTTTCCAAAATTCACATGCCATTCTGGCAAAGTGTGGTTCCTCTATGGAGGCACCTGCACTGGAGACCAAGGAGGATGCTGGGAACCTCCACAAAGGAGACCCACAGGAGGGTGGCATGGGACCCCACAGGGGAAGGAGACAACTTCTGGTGGGGGACTCCACTGTTAGGAAGGTAGAACTGAGGGAGGAAGGGGAGAGGGAAGGAGGGAGGGTGCCGCCTGATGCCATGGCTTGAGGACAGGGAGCGAATCCTCAGGATCACCATAGCAGCTGCACAGGGGAAGGAGCTGTATGTCATTGTCCACCTAGGGACAAATGACCTGGTTAAGAAAGGGATTAGAGCAGTGCAGGAAGAGTTTGTGGAGTTGGGGAGGGGCCTTAGACAAGTAGCATGCACGGTAACCTTCTTTGAGGTGCTGCCTGTCTATGGCATAGGTGAGGCTAGGGTGCTCCACACCATGAGATTCAATCAGTGGTTGAAAAACTGGTGCAGAGCTCAGGGATTTGGCTTCATTGGGGACTGGAGGTCCACCTGGAGTGATGCAGGCCTATACCGGTGTGATGGTCTGCATCTGTCCAGGAGGGGAACCAGGATCCTAGGTGATAGGTTTAAATGCTTTATTGGCAAGCATTTAAACTAGCCAAGGGGGGAGACGCTGGAAAGGAGCAAGGAAATCCTAGCCCCCCCAAGAAAAATCAGGGTAGTAAGTAAGGTAAACACCAAGATAGAGATGTCGATCAGGAGAAGGGCAGGAGTAAATGGAGAAAGTGACAAAGGCAATAAGGACAGGGTTGGGGCAAAAAGGGGTAAGGCCATCAAGAAATGGAGGGTAATGAGTACCAATGCCTGTAGTCTGGGCAACAAACTCCCTGAACTGGTGGTCTTGATGGAAGAGGGATGCCTGGATATCGTAGCAGTCACAGAAACATGGTACACAGAGAATCATGACTGGAATGTTAACATACCAGGGTACACAGCCTACAGGAGAGACAGGGAGGGAAGAAGAGGGAGGAGGAGTAGCTCTCTATGTAAGGGAAGGGATAAAAGCAACTGAACAAAAGAGTAAACAGGAAGGAGAGGAGGCACTGTGGGTCACCTTAGAGACTAGAAATGGCACCACAATCCACACAGGGGTTATATACAGACCCCCATGTCAGGGGGAAGGAATGGACAAGTATATGATAGAAGGCATTCTTAGGATGGCAGAGAAAGGGGAGATATTGTTAATGGGAGACCTGAATATGCCAGATGTTAACTGGAGCACATTTGCTGTAGCCACATCCAAGAGCAGGGCCATTCTCGATGCCCTACAGGTGGCATGCCTCAGACAGCTATTTTTGGAACCCTTTCATGAGGGAGCAATCATAGACCTTGTACTCTCAAATGGGGAGAGTAAGAGGATCTCAGATCTAGAAGTGGGTAGCCATCTGGGAACAAGTGACCACCAAACAGTGTGGTTCATGATAAACTCAGCTACAGAGTCAAGCCATACAAAAGTGAGGGTACTGGACTTCAGGAGGGCTGACTTTGGCAAGATGGGAGAGTGCCTTAGAAAAGCACTAGCAAACAGGCTAGAAGGAGGGGTGGAGCAACAATGGGGAAACATCAAAACTGCCATCACAGAGGCAACAAGCCTTTGTGTGAAGCAAATAAACAAATCAAAATGAAAGAAAAAGCCACTATGGTTCTCAAAAGAGGTGGCAGGGAAGGTCAGGGAGAAAAAGATAGCATTCAGGAAGTATAAGAAAAAACAGAAGAAGCAGGACAGAGAGCTATATCAGTTATGGCAGAAGGAAGCGGGTAGGGAAGTCAGAATAGCAAAGGCCCAAACTGAGGAAAAGATAGAAACTCGGTTAAGAAGGTGGATAAAACCTTTTATAGGTACATCAGGGAGCGTAGAAAGACAAAGGGAGGGATAGTGAGGATGAATAGAATGGACGGTGGATGGGCAGAGAGGGACAGTGAAAAAGCAAGGATACTGAATGAATATTTCTGCTCAGTATTCACAAAACAGGAGGAAGGGGAAGTGCCTAATACAATTAACAGAAGCACTCTGGATAGAGGGGTTGATCCCACTTCTTTCACAGAAGAAAGGGTTCTGAAAGAACTCCTAAAACTGAAGGTGGACAAAGCTATGGGCCTGATGGAATTCACTCCAGAATTCGAAAAGAATTAAGGGGAGAACAAGTGAAACCACTGACTACCCTTTTTAACAAATCATGGGAGGATGGTGTGGTACCTGAGGACTGGAGGAAGGCGGATGTGATTCCTCTTCACAAAAGTGGGAGCAAAACAGAGGCAGAAAACTACAGACCTGTCGGTTTGACCTCTGTGGTAGGGAAAGTGATGAATCACTTCTGAAGGAAAGAACTGTTGAGTACCTAGAGGCCAGTGGGGCACAGGACCCAAGGCAGCATGAGATCACAGTGGGAAGGTCATGCCAGATGAATCTAATTGATTTCTTTGACTGGGTGACCAAAGTAGTAGACCAGGGAGGGGCTGTGGACATGGCTTACCTAGACTTTCACAAGGCATTTGACACAGTCCCACACAAAAAATTAATAGTCAAATTAACCAGCCTGGGAGTATTTTTTCATTGAGAGGGTGCTGAATGCATGGAACATCCTTCCCGAGGAGGTTGTGGGGTCTAAAACTGTGGGAGAATTCAAGAATGCATGGGACAGACATAAGGCAATTTTTTGTTGGGGGGTAGGAAGAAATAAGCTGTTGGTTAACTAGGATCTGCAGCTTGTCCTGTAGGTAGGGAAATGGGCAGACTAGGTGGGCCAAGCAGTCCTTATCTGCCATCAAAGTCTATGTTTCTATCCCATACCCCCTGGATTTACACCACTCCTCCAGCCATACGATGAATTCCTTAATCCTCCCCTTCCTCGTCGTAATCGCACAGGGTACTGGGAGCACCTCTGAGAAGGCTACTGACTCCCCTACCTCCTCACACAACCTTCCTATTCCCTTGCACCTTTCTCTAACCACCTCCACAGTCTCCTCTGCCAGGTCATTTATCCCCACATGCACCACTATGTGAGGTCTCCCCCTGCCCCTCTTCGCATATCTTAGAATCGATTGTCCCGCCCCGTCTGCAGTTAGCCTCGGTATGAAACATAGCACAGCCCAGCCCATAGTTTAAATCATCTCCACTGATGGTGGGCTCATCACTGATTTATGCTTATGAGTACTTACAGAAAGACTTTGTCACCCTTCAATACAACCTTCTCACTCATAAGCTCCTCCTCAACGCCAAAAAGACTAAAGCAATGATTCTCTCACCAAAGTCTACTTCCGGATGTCCACATATCACACAGATCCGAACACTCTTAGATGAACTCCTTGAAGTAGTTGATACCTTTAAATACCTAGGGTTCCGGCTGGATAGCAAACTCAACTTTCTGTGCCACTTAAATGAAACCTTGACGAAACTAAGACAGCATTAGGTTTATTCTATCGAGATTACACACCTACTCACGCTAGGAAGCCAGAATGAGACTAGTACAAACTACATTCCTACCTATAATTGGACTACACTGGACTTCTTACAGTCATTGCCCATCAACGATGCTAAACAAACTGGACACCCTTTACCACCGGGCTTTAAGATTTATCTTAAATCTACCCGTAGTACACATCACTGTCATCTATACCAGGTTTCGGGATGGACCTCACTCTCAACTAGAAGAAAAAGGAATGCTTTCCTCTGGTTTTTTAGAGCATTATCTGATAACCTCCTTGCATACATCTCGAACATCTCCAAATGGGCTAAAGGTTCATATGGCATGAGACGCTTCTCCTTAATCTGCTCCCAGATTCCTAGAGTGAAAACTACCCTTGGCTCAGCAGCAATCAACTTCTCACTTCCATCACTTTGGAACACTATGCAAGACTCATTAAAATTATCCTCACTTCCAAGCATTTTCACATTCAAAGCTCTATTAATGGATTATCTGAAGGAATCATGCAACTGCTTCAGATGCCGATGACCCCTAAGCCTCAGGTGCCACTCTCAAATCCTACACCTAAGTATCTCACCCACCCCACATTCCTAACAACAGAAACCTAGGACCTACAAGCCTAGTTCCCTTAATCCAAAATGACCCTGCCTATTCTCTCTACCTTTTACCTATTCGGCCTCCTTTTGGCTGCCTACTCTTTCACCCCAATTTCTACCCTATTCCTATACTCTTATTTTTATCATTTAGGTATGAGCTCTTACTCAGCAGAGACTATATGGGATTATTGTCTTTCTCATTTCAGTAAAGCGTATCATTATGTACCTTTGCATGTTAATTATGTTGACCGGTATGTATAGACCCATATTGACCGGCACCTTCACAATGTTTTTTTTTTTTTTTGCACTGTTGTCCACCGTAATTGTAATCTTATGAAGTGTACTGTATTGTATTTATGCCTAGGACCACCTTGAAAATGAGCTTGCTCAATGGTGTTTTGCCTGGTTAAAGTGATTGATTGATTGATGCTTAATAACATGAGTTAAGGGCTCAGATTTATAAGCAGCTAGAATTGTCACTAGTTTAGATCCAGTTCCTGACTATAACAATTTCCTCTAGCCTTTCTATTTCAGACCTGTTTCTAGCAGTAATGTTCACAACGCCTGATTCAAATTCATTAAACTTAAAGTGCTGGTGCAAACTCCTGTGAACCTGAACTTCTCAAAATGACTGTATCAGTCACCTTGCCAGTCATGGAACTATTTAACTTGTCCCTTCAAATGGAAGAACTTCCACTAATTTGGATTGTGTCAAGCTCCTTTACTTTTGAAAGAAGAAAAAAGACTGATATAAATTAGAACATGTTAATTTCAGTCTTCTTAGCCCTTCCTAAACTACTGGAGAAAATTGTGTATTGTCAACTCTGTGAATATCTACACTCTCTGAATATCCTGCTCCTGTCTAGTCTGTTTTTACAACAGGTAACTCCACCACTATAGTCTTACTCAATGTGACTAATGATACCCTGTTAGGAATAGATCAGTGCCAATACACTGCTTTTATTTTCATTGATTGCACCAAAGAATTTGACTTCGTAAAGCACTAGCTTCTTAGTAACCTTGCTTGCTGGTTATCTGAGATGGTATACCCAGATGGTTGTGATGATAAATACTCTCTCTGGGCTGAGGGAAGTCCAGTTAAGTGTACTTCAGGGACCAGCTCATAGACTCTTACTATTAGCATTGTCTGTCAAGAGTGCATAGTGCTGTACAGTATGTCAGACACACATGTAGTACTGTATTTGTAGATGATACATTTACTGAAATGCCCTATCATGCTCCCATATTGTCACCTCCTTCCATTATTCAGACAACCCCCTATATTGAACTCGCAAAACAAAACCCTTGGTATTTGGATCAACAAATGCAGTGGCAGCCATCTCTATCATTAAGCATATCACTGACAATGGCACAACACAATGTGATACCAATCACTAAAGCTGCATTCAACTGAATGTGGCTTTAGCGATACTGGACTTGTGATAGGAAACCCGATGGCACACTAGTGCTTTCTGTGGTACCGTCTACCAAGGATATCTAAGGAAGCTGTGAGCTAGTCCTAAAATCAGGACATCCAATTATATTATTCAAGATCAGATTAGTTAGTGCAGCTACTTAAAGCTCTTTCTAGAGCCTTCCCTAATTTACGTTAAACATGCAGACCACATAGCATCCACCTTAGAGCCAGAAACTGGTGCATATTACAAATCTAAATGGTACCTCAATGTTCTCGGTATAAAGCAAGAAGTCACTTATTGTTTCTTACCCATCCACGATTATAGGCATTGTGCCTTCCACTTGAAGTCTATCTATACTACAATTCTAGGATTACTGAATAAAATAAACTAAGTAAAGCCACATTGTACTGTGATAGCCATACCCACCACTACCATCTCAATCACCATTTCAACTGGCTTAGCAGCTGTATGCACATGAAGTACCACAGGTCAAATTGTGATAGGAATGTGCTCATGAGGCAGAATATAGTACCTGAATCAACTACCCACTACAGTCTCCTGCTGCTGTAAAAGGACTTTGTCTACTCCACTCCAGAGAGACAGCAACAAACTCCCTAAACATCTCAAGCTGGATTCAAAACTTCTGACTTTCGGACACAGCTGCACTAGAAGATTCACCACTGTTTTTAACCAATAACAGTAATCTACTTATTCTTTTAAACTCATAGGGCTAAATTCTCAGTCAGAAGGGGCTGGCTGTAAATTGTTGCAAAAGGATTTACTGCCAGTCTCTTGCTTGTAAACACCCCCCCCCTTTAAGTTATGATCAAAAGGGATTGACAGTCCTTCTGTGCCAGTGCACAGCTGTGTAATGGGCCCTAACTACCACCAGGTAAAACTGGTGGTAGAGGGTTCAGAATGCTGCAGCTGGTAAACACTTCTGGCAGTGAATAGAGTTCACTGAGTGACCAGGTCATTGAAGGACCACTTTGCATGCTTGGGAGTAGGGAATGGGGTACCACTAGAATATCAGGAATTTTAATATTGAAACAAATGTATTTGGCGACCCCTGTGCTATCAGGAATTTTAATATTGAAACAAATGTATTTGGCGACCCCTGTGCTATCAGGAATTTTAATATTGAAATAAATGTATTTGGAGACCCCTGTGCTATCTGGAGTTTTAATATTGAAACAAATGTATTTGGAGACCCCTGTGCTATCAGGAGTTTTAATATTGAAACAAATGTATTTGGAGACCCCTGTGCTATTAGTTTTAATATTGAAACAAATGTATTTGGAGACCCCTGTGCTGTCAGGAGTTTTAATATTAAAACGAATGTATTTGGAGATCCCTGTGCTATCAGGAGTTTTAATATTGAAAACAAATGTGGTTAAGGACCCCTGTGCCGCCAGAGAGATCTGTGTGGGATGTTATACTGAATACCCAGCAATGGGGCAGGGTGATGCAATTTAGTTTGCTACCACAAACATGAATGTACATGGCACTGCATTATGTGCATACATATTTGTGGCAGTATCACATGCTACCCAGTACTGTACGTAAACCATGTTTGCATAGGACAACAACTGGAGGCTTTTGTTTGTATCTTTTTTTTATCTATACCAGGTGTGGGATCAGGTCACTGCCCTGCAAATTGGACCCATTTAACAGTCAATGGATCTGGTGGTCCAACAACGCGTTTTGCCTTGTTTTCTGGTGCATAAATGTGTGACTGTGAACTGGGCACATACTTGTTTTGTTATTTAAAAAAAAATAGGAGATTAATACAATTAAAAAAATATTGCTAAAGCATACTTTCAGCAACACCGGAAGAAAGGAGCTTAAAATAAATGTCATTATCAGACCAGTTTTAGAAAAAGAGCTCTAGTTAGAATAGATCTAATGATTAAAATTACTAAAAAGTAACACACTGGGAGGGCATTGCTCATAATAATATTGTAAATGTCAAAACAGGGAAAATTGGGCCAGTGCCATCATGTGACAGCATTACTAGTGACCATACTTCAATGGGCTTCCCACATACTAATGCACCTTTGATAAAGGATCATCATACAGATCGAAACACGTCAGGCGGGTAGTCTTGTCTGTAATATGGATGCTCTTTTGAAAACAAGAAATAATAATGGCATTGTCTTTTCTAGAGTAGAGATTTAGTGCCCATTTCCTGTTTTGAAAGCTCTAATGGTGTAGCTTTAGTTAGTTTTACTACTTGTAAAATTCTACTATAAAATTATCTTAAAGAAGAAAAGATAGGAGTATCTGCAGCAAGTATCATTATAATCTTGCTTAAAATTATAAGACATCTCCCAGTACATACTGTAGCTGCCAATCCTGGGAGGTAAAGAGCAATTATGAAATAATGATTATAAGAAGATACATAGTCAGAGGTTCCCATTATAGTGATCTGGCTTAATATACAGTATATAATCTGAAAAATAAAATCATGTTTTATACTCTGTTGTTATGCAAACAAAGGCTGAATTAAATAATTTTGTCCATGACTAAAGTATGGATTATGATTATATCTAGTCCAGAGTAAAGATTATTATCTAGGTCTCTAAATACCGTGTCACATCACTTATTTCTGAAACCAGTTCTGTCTTGTTGCTTTTTGTATTTTGTGAGACACTACAACATTGTGGAGCTGATGTGAGTCATGGAACTGATATGTCCTACTTATAAATGTGACCATACAGTGGCAGTACATTGACAAGTGCCTGATTATTCCATAATGTCTTCCAAAATTGCACAAATGTCTCTCTCATTTGTTATGTAGCATGTGAGATCTGTAGATAAATATGACGTCTTTTTTTCCAAAAAATAGTGCCATACTTTCTGCTAATGGCAGTGTAACTCTATTTTTACCTTTAGACTCTCAGTTCGAAAGGTTGGGCATTTTAGTTTGGAACCAGAATGCTTTGGATACAAAAGGTAAATTCTCTGAATGGAGACCTAACACTTCCACAAAACGTACTATTTGCATCTCATACAGAAAACCAAATCATCTTCCAATAGATCTGGTACACCAAAAACTATCAAATTCTTACAGTTCAGTGAATTTTGCAATGATCAATGTTCCTTGTTAGTTTTACAGAAGCTGCAAGGCATCACAGCAAGCTGGCCATTTCTCTGGGGCCCTCCCTCCCTGGACTTGGAAGGAAGGAATATAGGGGATCTCTCCTGGGGGTAGGCATAGATCAGGGCAAAGTCATAAGGGGAGGTCCCACAAGACTGCCTGAGGGTGATGGCATTTGGTGGAGAGTGGAGAAAAAGGGATCAAATGAGCAAAGAGCCAGCAGCTCTCCCTTCTTTCTCCTCCGTTTGTCAAACTCTCACCCTGCCACCCTCATAAAACAGGGTAAGGGACCAGGGAGGCAGGGCCCCCTTTGACTCACTAAGGGAGACTGTGCTAGGGATCGGGGAGTGAGTTTTTCCAGTTTTCCCATTAAGCATGGTTTTTCTGGCTGGCCCGGTGGTGCTGAGGGTTGAGGCGCTGGACACCACACCTCACGCCATGCTGGTGACCCGGGTTTGGACGTGTGCCCGGGTTGTCAGGGGTTGGCAGGGGGTATAGGAGTGAGTGTCAGGAGGACATTTCTCCTATCCCAGGAAGGGTTAAGGGTTCTCATCACTCTGCAGCGGCCCCTGGTGACGACCAGGGGCACTGTCAGAGTTGGTTCAGTCGGGGGTGGAGTGCAGTGGACGTCGGCACATTGTGCCTCAGACATCATTGCACATCTGCACTCCAAGGTGGAAAATTAGGAGGGAAAAAAAATGGCAGCACTTGACCGGGCAGCTTGATGGCCACACTTCCTTGCCCGGTGGGAGCTTGTAGTGCAGGTTGCACTATGGTATTGGTTCTCAGCCTGTCACAGGAATTAGGGAGAGAGGTCCCCTTCAAGGGTATGGCAGCATATGCCAGCCAGCATGTGGGGCGAACCTATGGGCTGCCCTGGGAAGAGAAGCAGTGGCTGGAATTATGTCAGGCTGCAGGAGAGAAAAATAGAAATACAATTAAAAAAAGCATGATTTTTCTGGGTTTTTTTGCCTCCTCCAAAGGGTTGCAAGCTTTAAAAAGTAAATAAATAACTGAATGACTAAAGGAATAAATAACAAAAAAGGAAGGTAGATGATAGGGTAGAGAGTCTGTTAAGAATTGATGAAACATAATACACCTGACAAAGGCCTAGTTATGGGTCCTCATCCCTTACTGAGGTCTGCTCCTGTTGTCCTCACTCTCCCCCCCTTTCTCTTTCTCTCTCTTCTCTTGTCCTCCTTCCACCTCTTGCAATTCCTATGCTGCTGCACACCGCCCTCTCATATCTTACCTTTTGGACCATAGGGTAGGGAGGATTGAGCACATGTGACCAATGTACTGATTGATAGTGCTTAAGTTAATCTTTCTGCTGTACAGCTACATCAATTTTTATCTAGTTTTTTTTTTTTTTTTTTTTCCCTCTATGTTACCTAATTGTGCAACTCTGTACCTTGTCTGTTCTGTTAATGTAAATGTCTAGACGCGGAACCTTTGTAAAAGAGCCTTGGCTCAAAGGTATTAATTCCTAGATTTTACAATAAACAATAAACAACTGTTGCAGCCATGTGTGGTGGCTTGGGAAGATCGCAGACCGAGGGTACAAGAAGAAGAAGGGGGAGATGAGTTGAATTCTCCTGAAGGGCTCGACACCTCCAGTTGGCATGAGGCTGCGGGACTGCAGGACCCAGACCTGGATGAGAGGGGTCATGGTCCACCCTCATCAGGATTATCCTGCAGGGTCAGTGGTGCTGGACATAGGTGACCATAGAGTGCTTGGCAATATGACCTCCCCTGCTCCTGTCAGTGGGGTTCCGACTCAGGAGGTACATCAGTCATTGGGCCCACACTAGGGTGGCCCAAGAATTGGGGGGGCTGGAGTGTAGGAGGCCTGAATGAAGGCTGTGTGTCCTCCTGGCAGCGCACGCTGCACCAAAAGGTGGTGAATTTAATTCAGTAAATGCATGGCTGCGTCCATTTCCTCCAAAACCTGTGTTGTGTGGTTATTTCAGGGAAAGGGTAAGTGGAGGGTTACCAGACAATATCATATCTCTAGTGCTTGCTGCCACAAAGGTGTTGGTTGTTAAGTTCAGGTCAGTTTCTGCTTTACTTATTACCTGAGTTTAGAGATGCAGTGAAATTTAATTTCGTCAGCAAAATTCTGGCAAAATCACCAATTTCACCACATGTAACTTTTCTTGAAATTGGGCCTTTATGACAAAATTTCGTCATCAATTTCTTTTTTTTTCTTTTCCTTTTTACCCCTGGCAGGACCACCGGGTACATCCTCCGCCCTAGTCACGGCCCCCGGAGACATCTACCACCGCCTATAGCTGCAGAGGACCCTCGGTCACCCCGGCTTGCCCCGACAAGGAGACAGAGCCACCTTCGTGACCCAGAACTGTAACTGGTTGGGGTCCATGGCCGGTGGTAGCGTCTAGAGGCTCTCCAGGAGAGCTTCATCTCTCGTGGTCCTGCCCACCATCTTTTTCCTCCTTTTCTCCCCAGAGGAGGGGGCGTGCACCAGACGCCAGTGTCGCCCCGCCTCCTCCCCCACATCAAGCGTCGGCTACGTGAGAACTCCCGGCCTCCGCCAGGGAAGTCTCAGTGTGCAGTCGACCCACCCTCCCTCAGAGGAGAGCTGTCCAGCGGGCCTCGATCCTACTCCGGCCGGCCCTCCAACGACCCGGATCCGTTTCGAACCGGGTCACCGGCGTCGCAAGCAGAAATCCCACCGCTGCGCCGACGGGCCGGCTGCTCGTCATCAATTTCGCCGGGAATATTTAGCTTTCGCCAGTACATTTCACCTTGCATTAGTATCAGGTGAAACTGGGGAAAAAAATGCTTGTCACATGACTTGCTCTCTTTAGCAGACTGCTGGTCACATGGGTGACTGTTCTTAGGTAGGAAGCCAGACTAAAGCTACTTCCTTTAGATCTTTTTCTGCCTGTAGGAGAGAGGATACAGTAGCAGGAGAGCTTTGTTTTCAAAAAAAAACAGTATGGTTAGTGTTTGTGTGTGTGTACTGTTATTGAAATCTCTTCCCCACTTTATTTTATAAAGTAAATAGTTTCTGTTAGGGCAGTTTCTTTAGTGTTATATATATTTTTTTATCTTTATAGTTTGTGTGTGCATCTGTGTGTGTGTGTGTGTGTGTGTGTGTGTGTGTGTGTGTGTGTTTGACTCCCTCCCTGTATCTTTCTTTCTTTTTTATTTATTTTAGTTTTCTATTAAGAGAACTTTTTTTTAAATGATGGAAAAAGGTACTGGGAGCAGTAAAGCAAGGGGAGAATGGCAGGCACACCACCAGGAGGATCTACTGTCCACCTCACCAGGTGGGCATTTTCAAAGCAGCCTCCCAAGAGGAGCATGTGCCCATTGTCTCCCCAGAAGCAGCAGGCCGCCCCCACCAGCAGCAGCATCAGGAGCACCTTGTGCCCCCCTGCAGCATGTGCCCCCCACCCAGTAAGAGCAGCAGAAGCTCATTGCCCCACCTCAGGAGCATGTGCAGCCCAGGTGCCCCTCCCCCTGCAAGAGCAGGAGCAGCAGCAGGTCTCGGATGAGGCGGCCCCCTCCGGGACATCAGATGATGACCCCCCCAGGTCTCTTTAGTTTGATCTTTTTTTCCAAAAAGGTTGCAGATGACACTATTGTCATCTGCAACCTTTGTGACAAAGAAGTAAGGAGAGGAAAAAAAGGGTCCCACTTTGGGACGGGTGGACAAAGGAGCTACCTGCAGCACCATCATGCTGCAGCGTAGCTCTCCAAGCAACAAGGAGCTGCAGCAGGAGGCAGTGATGGGGCCAACCAGGAGGAAGGCATACGGCATTCTAGGGGGCACCACAGTAGTCACAGCAGGAGACAGCAGCTGGAGTTCAGGAAGAGTGATACACCTCACACCTGCCAGTGGCACAGCCAACATGCTGCACCTGATTCTGCAGCAGTATCCTCATAGCCTGCAGCAGGTCTTCCAGCAGGTCAGGTTGTCAGCATGGAGGACCTGGAGGCCATGCACCAAAAGGTGGTGGCACTGCATATGGAAATGCAAGGACTCCGGCAGCAGTTGGATGAGTTCTGCCAGGAGGTCAGGGGGACCTTGTAAGGCATAGATACAAGCTTGCTGCTGTTTGTCCACTGGTCCACACATCTATGCTAAAATGGATATATTCTGCTGCACTATGCTTCAATGCATGTGTAACCCCCCTGCAAATGGGGGTTCCCAAAAGACTTCCAGGAGCTTGCTTGAATGCTCCAAGCCTGAATGGTGTTTGGCGTTTAAGCCATTTATCAGTGAGTGTTTTTAGAGCCTCTGGTACTGTCTCTTTAAGAGCTGTCTGCTTGCAGACATAATTAGTTTGTATGGGGGGACTGTGTGCTTCTCTGCTTGAGTACCACTCGAGCTGCTGCCAATCACTCCATTCTTGCAGTCACTAGGAGTGCAAAGGGAACCTATCTGAAAGATGTAACTGTTTGCCAGAAATCATTTAGAGTAATAATGAAAATACAGTTTGCCTAACCTGCTTTCTTTGCAGTCAGAACTGTGTTTGCCTAGTTCCCCATTCTAGTTTTGAACTGCTGAAATGGACCAATCAATATGGGTTAAGGTAGCTCTAAAATGGTGCCTTGGACGAATCAGAACTTGGACTCGTAATCTGAGCCAGCCACAAGAGGATTGTATGGGCAGTGACTCTGGGAGATGTAGTTTGGACTTCGGCGCCTTTTTGGACCAACAGGGGCAGTCTATTGTGAGTGACAGCCAATCCAGCCAAGAACTGGGAGGAACTCAAAGGAAGTGCCCGGTTTTGTCTGCTGGAGTTTCAGTTGAGCTCTGGCAGTGAAGAGGGAAGGAGCCCTGTGCTTTTTCAGTGTGCAGTTTTAGTCGGGAAACGTGTGTAAGGCCCCGAGTTCCAGTCTGCAACTTGTGTAACTGCTTGTTAGGACTGAATCCATCCTGTGAAGAGAATCAAAGGATATCTGAAGAGTAGAAACAAGGCTCACCCTGTAGAAGACTGGAGAAATTGCTGAATTGCGCTCGGTCTGTCAGGAACTGAATCTGCTGTGTGTTCTCCCGGGTATGGTGCAGTAATTGCGATTGGGATAGAGAAGCAGCCTGCCTGGTATAGTACTTTATTTTTACCATATAAATGTGTGAGGAGTCTCGTGGAGCTCAAGAGTAGCCCTGCTGACGTTGAAGGACCCTATCTTGTTTGGAGGTCGTGAGTACTAATTCAGAGTCGCTCCCTGTTGAATTGCCACATTGAATCCAAATGGAATTACTGTACTGCTGACTGTTTAACTAATTTTTCTTTTCTCTGTGTGAAAGGGCCCCTTCCAGCTGCCACGGTTTGGACTAGCCACTATGGCTTGGGTACCCAGGGACGGTAACTGGTAGGAATAGGCCTGCACAGAGCCATAGGTAGATGAGTAAAGTGATAAGCTAATTAACCTGATTTCCCCCTGTCCTTGTTATAACCCCCTAAATAAATCAGAGCTGCTTGTTTCAGCAAAGTTATACTGCCTGAGGTATTTGTCTATGTTAAAGTATTGTACTGTGATTGTTGCACTGTATCTTATTTTACAGGGGGTCCCAGTGCCTGAACCAGTCCTGGGGGTAAGTGTATACTGTGAAGGTAATTCTGATATACTGTGTGGGCCACTAGTGGGAAGAAAGGGGGGTTGCAGTGTCCCAGAGGACTGTGACCAAGTTAGTTTAACTATTGCAAACCCTGACCTCTGGGTGGAGGCACCCGCCATCGGTTCCATGCCCCTCAACCTGTTAGTGGCAAATCAGGCAGGGGTAGTAGCCCCTGGGATAGTGCCATCTAGGGGTTACACATGTCTAATGGAATCAGTCACTCTGCTGTTCAGCTCTGGCATGGTACGCTTAGAAAAACAGGTTCACGATGGAACCTGCCATTTGGAACAGGCACAGGCCATCAACCTGTGGTAACCAGCATTCTCCATGAATGAGAATGTTAACAGATCGATGGCCAGCATTTCAGCAGTGGCAGTATTTAACTCTCATGAAGCAGCATCAGTTACCCCCCGACAGTGACATTTTGCCAGCGAGGTCCCCCACAGCGACTGTGGTGCCATGCCACTGTGAGAAACCCGCTGGAACCCGGCGCAGTCTGTTAGGTGTCCTGCACCCCCTACAATCAGCTCTGACTCGAGTTGATAATCGCTAAAGTGGGGGTGGGGTTCAGTGGTGAACCCTCCTCAAGAAAATAAGGACGGACAGGCAAAACCATCCGGCAGCCGACGCAGAATATGGTCAATCTGCTGTGTCACTGATGGGGTGTTCAATAAAAATTTTGTTGCTCTCCTGCTGTGGATCCAAGCAGCATAATGGGGGTACTTTGTGTGCCACTCCAGGATGGTCTTCAGAGTGGACTGCATCTTTGTGGCTGTTTAACCAGAATGATATACTTGTGGCAGCAATGATGTTCTTTTAGGGGTAACACTTGACTCTTGGGGCTGTGCAGACCACATGAAACCAGTTATTTTGCTTGCTTGTGGGTGTGGTGGTGTACTTTTCTGACTCAAGGGACTGGGACTGGCACCTCTATTGCTATGCCCACTACACGAGAGAGCAAAGGATTGCTCTCCCTCCTCCTCCACCACTGACCCGCTCTGCCCTCCCTCCTCCTGCTCTTTCTCTACTACATTTAACTTGCCGAGGGAGATGACACCAACAGCTCTGGCATCCTTCTGGTGTTGCAGCCATCTCAGTGGGTGCTTGTTTTTCAGGTGGGTGTGTTGGCCACTGGTGCCTATGTGGCTTCCCTTTTCCTCCCAACTAACACATGCTTGACAAAGTTGGCATATCACTATGATCTCATTAGCAGGATCAAGCACATAAAAGACCCAAACTAGGGACTTTTGACCACTGGACTTCAGATGCTTCTGGGACTGGGATAGTTCAGAAACAGGTGCGGAAGTGTATGTGTTTTTGGGCTGCTCTCATCACTTCCATAACACTACTATTGGGAGCGGCGTGACTTGACTGCTTTGGGGTTTGCTAATATGTTTGGTGACAGACTGACCCACGGGCTGTGAAAATAAATGGCCTGCATCATGCTCAACTTTTTTAACTCAGGCTCCCATGTGGGATCATCCCAGTCGTCATCATCACCACCAATAGCGATGATGTCCTCCTCCCCCTTATCACTGTCTTCTTGCAGCATGGCACCTTTTTCTTTCTCTACAAGCATCTCAGGGGGCTGACTATCCCTAACTCCAGGATTATCAGACTCTGATTGAACACTGTCACCACCAACTCCTACAGGAACAGGGACAGTCACACCGACAGACTTATCACCCTCCTCCTGGACCACTGTTCTGGTGCTTGTGTCAGTGCCTCCCTTCTTCTCACTGTCAGCATCCCCCACTAGCTTGAATGTAGCAGTTTGAGCCTTAAAAAAGTAAGACACAGGCATGCCAATACTTCCAACAACTCCTTTGCTGGTACCTGCTGCACCACTAGAGCCCACTGCAGAAGACACTGATGCAGACTTATGTGTGCTTTCACTGCTATGGGGAACTGGAACTGAAGTTGTACTCTTTTCAGCAGACTGCTTAGCTCCCTTATCCCCCCAGCCATGTTTCCCCCCTGCACTGAGCTGTCTCTTAGCAGGCATTTTTGCTGGCTGCTGCTTCGAAGCTTTGCCTTTCTCTGGGAGTATATCAAGACAGGAAGAGGATGTATTACTAACTGTGTGAATAACACCTCACACCTGCAGTACTGGTTTCCTTACAAGTCCAAACACAATCAGGACAGGTTGCAGCACTCTAGAGTACAACAAATACATATATATTAGGTAGCATATTCTAGTAAAAACCAAAAGGTAACTTTTTTCCTTTCCCCAAACAGGATTTAAAGCAACACACACAGGGAAAAAGAGCACAAGTAACTGACTTTAAATACAGATCACCTGTGTCTGGACAACTAAAGTACTGTAATGTGTTAGTATTTAGTTACTAACACAATTTTGTTTTTTATTATATAAAGGCAGAGACAACCATATAACATAGACAAAGGTAAGTACCTCAATATGGAGTCTGGATGGGAGGGATCAGCAATCTCTTGAAAACTACTATATTAATATATCGTTTTTTAATACTGTGTGCATCAGGTAGTAAACAATGCTGTGACAGAGAAAGGGTAAGCAAAGTCAACTAAAAGAGGAACACGGCGCAATGTGCAGAGGCAAGCTCCAGCAATAAAATACAGGGGAACAATTCACCAAAGCAGTGAAACTGTAAATGAACACGTTGAAGTGATCAAGTAACAGTACTTAAGTTTCCATGCAAAAAATATAGAACTGTTGATTTTCACAGTTTAAGTGACACGAGTTAACACTCCAACAAACAGAACTAACCACAAACCAAAAAAATTAAATAACGGATCAGAGCTGTGTGTTCAAAACTTTAGAATTCACAATCACAACTAAAAGCAGTAGAATGGTATATAACAGGTTAACAGCAGCAGGAACTCTAAGACAGGATAAAGCAACTTTTCAGAGAAATAAAAAAAATTGTCAAGATATAACTCAATTAATAAGAAATAACAGTAAATCAATCACAATTTGTGAGAAATCTGTTTGTAAAAGGCTAGAAATAGCCTGCACTGGTTTACACACCTACCCGACCCCACTCAACTCCTTCAAAGAGACAGACAAAAGTAAAACCTAACTAAGCTAAGTATTATGCAAAAATCCACAAAATTAGAAAATGTTCCTTAGCAGCACTAGGAATAAACTATATATCTGGGAGCAATCAGCTGTCAAAAACAAGTTTTAAAGAGGTTTCAGAAGGCTTTATTGTCTCTGATGCACCCCAACAGACTGCTCTCTGACTCAACATGCAGCAGAATGAGCTGAAAACAAGCTGCACATGATATTTGGCCTATTTGCCCACAATACACTGCATATTTTACTTGGCGATACTGAAGAATTACGGCCAGGTCGCGTTGCTGCGCAGCTTTCACAGACTGTTCGGTAATGTGTCTCTGCTGTGCGAGCGAGTAATACCAGCCGGAGAGCTAGTGAAATTGCATGCACTTTCACACAGCAGGCATGGCACTAAATGCAGGCAAATAATTTTTACAGGAAAATACAGAATAACCACTGAGGACTCAGGGGTGTGGGAGGCGGAGTGCCCCCACAGAACAAAGCAAGCAGGCATGACAGTAAATGCAGTGAAATTAGGACCCGGGGGTGTGTGGGGGCGGGCGCCCCACAGAAAAAAGCAATCAATATTTAGACTTTTTTTTATACAATAAGCAAGACAACATTTGTTCGTTATTACTTCTGTGGGAACCGCCCCCACTCCCCCGGTCCAATATGGAACTTGCACACACTGTACTGTACATTACTATAACTATTATATGACTATTCTATTAACTATACTTACTACTATTAACTATAATGTACTATTCGGTGACTCGGGCATAGACGGGAAGAGGCGTGACAGAGTGGCGTCGCTTTAGACGCAAGCCTCTTACCGTAATACTTTCTTGTTTACTTGCGCAACTGGCCGTAATTCTTCAGTATCACCTTTTACATTTGGAGCAAAATTTCACCGGTGAAATTAAAAGTTACACCAGCGAAATTTTCACCATAAGGTGAAATTTTAAGCATGAATGGGTGAAATTGGCAGACCAAAGCATTATATGTGAAATTTCACTATTATGCAAAATCTGAAAGCCAGGTAAAATTTTGTTTTGCCTAGGTGAAACTTTTGCATAATTGCAGAATTATGCAAAATATTTTGCCAGGCGAAATATTTCAATTTCACACAACACTACTTGAGTTACATTCTCTTTTCTTCTAATTACTTTGGCTTCTGCTCATTATTCTCACTTTCTAGTAAACATATTCTTTCTATAAACAAGTCCATCTTAATGTCCAACTTTACTGGACTCTCCTGATTTTGCCCAGATTCTTCTGTACTGTGATGACCAGAACTGGACACAATACTCTAGGTGTGATCTAAGCATGTGGCAGCACCTTGTAGTAAATGATACAAAAGACTTATATGAAAATACATACTGTGGAAAACTGAATATTAATGAAAAGACTGGAAGGTGTTTGTTTCAGCACACCTCACACTGCTATAAAGCAGTGTAATGAAATAACACAGATATAACTGCCAAATGATTTACTGCTTCCACAGCAGTGAACTGAAGGGAAACTGACAACACTAGCAAATGAGAACATGATAATTAGTAGGAAAATTGATTCATAAACTTGCAGATAGGGAGGAATAAGCAACCTCCGTCCGTAAACCCAACACCCCACTCTCACCACTAAGGTGGCAGATCTAGCTTTACTAAAAAAGATCCTGCAGTACCAAAGCCCTTCATTCATAGGTACTTTTATATATAAATGTATTCCAACATGATATATTTCAAATTCTAACCTAATTAAAATAGGGCAATGCCAACATGCTTCTTGCCAAGCCCTGTGTCACCTGTCATTATTAGTACAGGATCATTTTCAAAATCCTGGATCAAATCACTAAACCATTCCCCTCCTTCATTTAGTCTAAAGTACAATACAGGAGAAGGGTCTACTTGGGTCAGGGGTTTAACCCCAAGAGCTAAACTTAAAACAGATGAAGACTGAATATTCACAGTAGTAGCTCCTTCCTCTAGAATGAATTAACTTATACAGTAACTGTTTACAACCCACTTTCCAGAAAGCTTTCAAATAAAACTGGACTGCAGCTGTGTGGAGGGTGCTAGGCAGCCTGACCCATGTCCCTGAGGCTGCTGCCTGGATGTACTGTCTACTGTAAGGAAAAGGAGAAAAGCCAAGGAAATACAGAAACAACAATAAGTTAACACAACGGAAGACTGGTCACCATGTGTACCAGAGACTTAACTGAAACAACATAAAAAGTAAATAAATAAATAAATAAATAGTGGGCTCCATAAAAGGATAATGTCGCCTAGTGATTAGCACACAGGCATGACAACGAAGAGATTGAGGCACAAATCCTACCCCAGAGAGTAACTCATTGTGTGACCTTGAGCGTGTCTGTTCACCTCCATGTGCTTAATGGCTCCCAGCTGCAAAATTGTGTAAAACTTAAAAAATTAAAAAGCTGGGCTAACTAATAAGGCTCCTAGTAGACCAACAAAATTGGAAAAGATAGCATTTGATTAAGATACACATATTTCTTTTTTAATTTAGTTTTTTGTTGACCCGGTTAGCGCACTAGACAAATTCTGCCTATTTTCAGGCAAGACCCGGGGGAGGGGGATACAGATGAATGCCAACTGACCTTGAACCAGATTAAGCTGTTGGTGGTATTTTTAGTGAATGGGGGGGAGGGAATATGGCCAGGGCACTGGGGAAATTCCCCTAATGGTCTGTAGGGGGAACCCTTGTTGGTCACTTCCAAGATGGCCAATGTCCAAGATGGTGGAGGAGGAGATGGTGGTGTTGTGCTCCCTAACCCTGAGGCTTCTACCTCTGTGTCTTCAGTTCTTATGGATGTTCTTACAGTTTTGGATGATGACAGGCTGATATTTGCAGAGAGCATTGTTTCTCAAGTGCTGAAACCGCTTTCCTCCGCTTCCCCAGAGGGCAGACTCGAACCCAGATCTACATGTTTTAGCAGCTGAGAATACAGTTTCTACCTCAATCTCTGAAGAACATCTGTGACAGGTACTTAAACAGCACAAATATGTTCTTACTGCAACTCATGCGGGAGGAGGTCGACTCCCAAAACGATATTCCCAATGCTACCTATTCTGCAACAGCTACAGCCAGTACTGACACTGCTAAAACCAGCATTTTGAATGAAAACGGCACCTCCACATTATGTCTGGAATCTGCACCACCTTCTTCCCTGCACCTTAGGGAAAGCCACAGAACTGACTCGCCTACTGAGTGCACTTGGTCCCCGGAAGCCGCTCTCCGTGCAGCTTGCTGGTGCCAATCTCTGTCAGGAGCCCCCTGGACTTCACCTATCAGTGCACAGGAAATAATTTCTGCTGCCTGCTGCTCAAAGGCAATACACCTTTGAAGGAAAATGTAGAACAGAATCCTAGTACTGCCGCTGGTGTGACTAAGCCTGCAGCCTCTAACCCACCAGTAGAAACCCCTGATGTAAGCCAGCCACTGCATGCTCCCATAGAAATGGACCACACTATGGGCCCCAATGCTGAACACCGACAGACTAAACACTCTTCCTCTGAGGATGACTCTGTTTGCACAAATGGAAATGATGCTTCTGCACCCCCCAACGTGAAGGTGAGCCTACATCCAATGCCTCCTTCAGACTCAGTGATTTGTTTCAGAATTTAATCGAACCTGCACAGCGCAAGAACGCCATTCATCTAAAATTTCTGGGTGATAGAAATACTGCTCCTAACCAGAGAACTGTCCTCCATAGCATGCTGTGAGACTTTTTAGGAATTGGGACCCCAGAATTGTTTGCTTTCATTTGTGTTCATGGTGAATCCATTTATGACATAAGTTTTAAGAATGTGTACACTCTGGAAAAATTTGCGGCTAAATATGAGCAGGTTAAGTCATCGCCTCTCTAGATCTCCTTTTTGGTCATCCCCCTCACTAAGCCTACAGTTAAAATCATTACCCTGCTTTTCAGGAGTGAGGGGGTGAGCATAACGGACATCCAATATTGGCTAAAACAGAGCTGTGATATCTGGGATACTCCTCATCCTATTCTGGATGAGTACTTGGTATGGACAGGGGGATGGAAAATAAAGGTACAACTTAAGCAAACTGACAGAGGCATCTCCCACTTGCCTGGTAGTTTTCATATAGACAGGGACCATGGTTTATGTTTTTATCCAGGGCAGCCTCAAACCTGCCACGAGTCTGGTGCAAGAACTCACTTAAGCAGGGAAGCAGGTAAGGCAGTAAGGCAGGCAAAGTCCCAAACTGAGGAAACACTAGCATGAACAGTAAAAGAAGGTGACAAGACTTTCTATAGATACATTAGTGAAAGGAGAAAGTCCAGAGGGGGTATTGCTAAGCTTAATGGAGAAAAGGGAGCATGTGAGGAGGAGGACCCTGTAAAGGCATCTATCATAAATAGATACTTTTGCTCAGTATTTACTGAAGAGAAGGTGAGGCAGGGCCCACAGCTCAGACATCATGGACACAGGGGAGGAGGTGAGCACTACTCCCTTCACAAAGAAAGGGTCCTACAGAGCTTGCTAAGCTCAGGGTGGATAAGGCAATGGGACCTGATGGCATACATCCTAGGGTACTTAAGGAGCTAAAGGAGGAACTAGCAGAGCCATTAGCAGAATTGTTTAGTGAGTCTCTGAGCACAGGAGAGGTCCCAGAAGACTGGAGAAGGGCTCATGTGATCCCGCTCCACAAGAGTGGTAGCAGGGAGGAGGCGGGGAACTACAGACCGGTCAGTCTTACCTCAGTAGTGGGCAAGATTATGGAGGCACTCCTTAAGGAAAGGATAGTGCAACACCTGGAATCCATAGGGGCACAGGATCCAAGATAGCATGGGTTTACAAAAGGAAGGTCCTGTCAAACTAATCTCATAGATTTCTTTGACTGGGTAACCAGAGTGGTGGACCAAGGGGGAGCAGTTGATGTCACCTACCTTGACTTCAGCAAAGCTTTTGACACTGTTCCACATAGAAGATTGATAAATAAGCTGGGTAGGCTCGGGTGGGTCAGAAGTTGGTCAACTGGGTGGCAAACTGGTTGGCGGGCAGAAAACAGAAGTGGTGGTAAATGGTATACAGTCAGAAGAGATGCAAGTCACAGTGGGGTACCTCAGGGATCAGTCCTGGGGCTAGTCTTCTTCAACATCTTCATTAGTGACCTTGCAGATGGACTAGAGGTAAGGCTTGTCTGTTTGCAGATGACACCAAGATCTGCAACACAGTAGATGATCCAGATGGGGTGGGCAGAATGAGAAGAGATCTGGATAAACTAGCAGAATGGTCAGAAGAGTGGCAACTGGGATTTAATGCAAAGAAGTGCAAAATCATGCACATAGGAGAGAAACCTGAAGCCACCTATAGGCTGGGAGGGAGTTGGTAGCAGTCACAAGGAAGAAAGAGACTTGGGCATCATCATCACTGATAACCTAAAATCATCAAGCAGACCTCTAAAGCAGTAGGTAAGGCTAGGGGGTTAGGGTGTATTAGTAGGGGTATCACAAGTCGTAAGAGGAGTAATAATCCCTCTGTACAAGACACTAGTTAGGCCCATCTGAGTACTGCATGCAGTATTGGAGGCCACACCTTCACAAGGACATTAACCAAATTGAGGCAGTCAGAAGGGCAATCAAAATGGTGCAGGGACTGCATCAGAAGACATATGAGGACAGATTAGGAGCTCAATATGTATACCCCTGAGCAAAGGAGGAGAGAGGTGATATGATCAGAGGCATTCAAACACCTTAAGGGCATAAACAAGGTGAAAGAGTCTAACATGTTTAAATATAAGAAAATAGCAGGACAAGAGGACACAGCATGAGATTAGAGGGAGGCCGATTAAGGGGAATGTGGGAAATTCTTTTTCACAGAAAGGGTGGTGAATGCATGGAATGGCTTACCACAAGAAGTGGTGGCTATGAATACAGTGCAGGGCTGCAAACAGGCATGGGATAGGCATAAGGGAGCAATACAAATGACTATGAATAGATGGGCCACTGACAGAGCAAAAGGCCGATGGCACATTTATAAGGTAGAAAAAGAAATGGGCAGACTGGATGGGCCTTGCGATCCTTATCTGCCGTCAACTTCTATGTTTCTATGTTTCTAAGCAGTACTTGTGATAAACCCCAGTGCAACATCTGCTTGTTCTATGGGCATGTAAGTCTAGGCTGCCCAACCCCCCTGAAGTGTAACTTGTGTGATGAAGCAGGTCACTCCATAAACAATGTCCATGGACAGACCACGATAGGGTAGACCGCCCTCCCCAGGATCAAGTTGCCTTAATCACAGATTCACAGGTTCAGGCCCTTGGCCTAAAGGAGGATTCCCTGGGCTAATCAGCCACCACTTTTAGAGCCCTCAGTCATAGACACTTCTATTCCTTCTCCAAAGCTTAGTTCCTCCCACCCTCCCAGCTGCATTGGAAGGCCAGGTGATTTTGCCTCTGTCCCTACCACTGAACCCGATTTGTCCAGATTGCCCTGACAGAAAGTCACTCCACCCCAACCCCCACTCCCCCCGATATACTACTCCCTTAGTGGTGGTTCCACCCTCAAAATGGGGAAAAGGTAAAAGGAAATCAGAAAGTCACACTCCAAAAAAAACAATCCTCACTAGGAATAGATACCAGGCTCTGGCAAAGAGGAGGCAGTGGGGAGATACTGAGTAGGAGGATGTGGACTCTGACTCCTCATAGAATTTGACGGCAGATAAGGACCGCTTGGCCCACCCAGTCTGCCCATTTCCCTACCTAATGGATAAGCTGCAGATCCCAGTTAACCAGCAGCCTACTTTTTTCTACCCCCAACCCCTAGAATTGCCTTATGGCTGTCCCACATGCTTGAATTCAATCACTGTTTTGACTCACAACCTCCTCCGAAAGGCCATTCCATGCATCCACAACCCTCTCTGTGAAAAATACTTCCTTACATTACCTCTGAGCTGCCCCCATCTTCAAACTATGACCCCTTGTTCTTGCACACCTCTTTTTTTGAAAGATGCTACCCTCTTGGACTTTGTTGATTCCCTTGAGGTACTTGAACGTTTCTATCATGTCCCCCCTCTCCCTCCTTTCCTCGAGGCTATACATATTAAGCTCCTTTAGTCTCTCTTCATATGTCTTCCGGTGCAGACCCTGCACCATTTTAGTTGCCCTCCTCTGGACAGCTTCCATCTTGTTTATGTCCTTGCGGAGATTGGGTCTCCAGAACTGCACACAGTACTCCAGATGGGGTCTCACCAGCTGTCTGTACAGAGGGATAACAACTTCCTGTTTTCTACTGGCTATGCCTCTCCTTATGCATCCCAGTATCCCCCAGCCCTCCTTACTGCCCTCTCACATTGCTTGCCCACCTTTAAGTCATCTGATATGACTACCCCCAGGTCCCTTTCCATTTTTGTTGTAGTTAGTATCTCACCCCTTATTGCATACTCTTCCCCTGGGTTTTTGTTTCCCAGGTGCATTACCTTGCACTTCTTAGCATTAAATCTAAGCTGCCATACATTTGACCGTTCCTCTAACCTTGCCAAGTCCCTTCTTATACTTTCCACCCCACCTTGTGCATCAACTGTTGCAGATCTTTGTGTCATCTGCAAAGAGACATACTTTTCCTTCAGTCCTCTGCAATGTAAACACAAAGACATTGAAGGACCGATCTAATACTGAACCCTCGGCACCCACCTAGTAACTTTCTTCAGAGTGGACTCCATTTACTATTACCCTCTGTGTCCTATTCTCCAGCCAATTCTTTACCCAGGCTATCATCTTGGGAACCACTCCCAGGCTGGCTAACTTGTATATTAATCTTTTGTGTGGGACTGAGTCAAATGCCTTGCTAAAGTCTAGGTAGGCCATGTCCACAGCCCCTCCCTGATCTACTACTTTGGTCACCCAGTCAAAGAAATCTATTAGATTCGTCTGGCATGACCTTCCTGCTGTGAATCCATGCTGTCTTGGGTCCTGTGCCCCTCTGGCCTCTAGGTACTCGACAATTCTTTCCTTCAGAAGTGATTCCATCATTTTCCGTATCACTGAGGTTAAACTTACTGGTCTGTAGTTTCCTGCTTCTGCCCTGCTCCCACTTTTGTGAAGGGGAATCACATCGGCACTCCTCCAGTCCTCAGGTACCAGCCCATCCTCCCCATGATTTGTTAAAGAGGGTAGTTAGTAGTGTCACTAGTTCTAGCCTTAGTTCTTTTAGAATTCTGGGATGAATCCCATCAGGCCCTGTTGCTTTGTCCACCTTCAGTTTTAAGAGTTCTTTCAGAACCCTTTCTTTTGTAAATGGGCTGGTATCAACTTCTGTATCCAGGGTGTTTCTATTGTTGTTTTAGGTACCTCCCCCTCTTCATTTGTAAATACTGAGCAAAAATATTTGTTTAGTATCTCTGCCTTTTCACAGTCACCCTGTGCCCACCCCCCTCCTCTTTATTAAGCCTCACTATCCCTCCCTTAGTCTTCCTTCACTCCCTGATGTACCTAAAAAAGGTTTTATCCCCCTTCTTAACTGAGTTGGCTATCTTTTCCTCAGTTCGGGCCTTTGCTGTTCTGACTGCCTTCCCAGCTTCCTTTTGCTTTAACTGATACAATTCTCTGTCCTGCTCCTTCTGTGATTCCTTGTACTTTCTGAATGCTTTATTTTTCTCTTGAACCTTCACTGCCACCTCCTTTGAGAGCCATAGTTGTTTCTTACATCATTTTGTTTTGTTTATTTGCTTCACACAAAGGCTTGTTACCTCTGTGATGGCAGTTTTTATTATTCCTCATTGTTCTTCCACCCCTCCTTCCTGCCCATTTGCTAGTGCATTCCTTAGGCACTCACCCATTTTGGCAAAGTCAGCCCTCCTGAAGTCCAGTACTTTTGCCTTTGTATGGCTTGACTCTATTGCTGTGTTTATTGTGAACCATACTGTTCGATGGTTGCTAGTTCCCAGATGGCTACCCACTTCTACATCTGTGATCCTCTCTCCATCTCCATTTGAGAAAACCAGGTCTCAGATTGCTCCCTCTCGAGTGGGTTCCAATACTAGTTGTCTAAGGCATGCCCCCTGTACGGCATCTAGAATAATCCCACTCTTAGAAGTGGCTGCTGCAACTGCACTCCAGTTAACATCTGGCATATTCAGATCACCCATCAGCAATATCTCCCCTTTTTCTGCCATTCTAAGTATACTTTCTATCATTTCCTTGTCCATTTCCTCCCCCTGAGAGGTCTGTATACAACCCTGTGCGGATTGTGGTGCCATTGCCTGCCTCCAAATTGACCCACAGTGTTTCTTCTCCTCCCTGTTTACCCTTTTGTTCTGTTGCTTGATTCCTTCTCTTATGTGAAGAGCTACTCCTCCTCCTCTTTTACCCTCCCTGTCCCTCCTGTAGATAGTATATCCTGGTATGTTTACGTCCCAGTCATGGTTCTGTGTGTACCATGTTTCTGTGACTGCCACGATATCAGAAGTTCCTCCTCCATCAAGGCCACTAATTCAGGAAGCTTGTTACCCAGACTATGGGCATTGGTACTCATTGCTCTCCATTTTTGATGGCTTTACCTTCTGCAGCATCCCCACTGACCTTTCTACCTTGGTCTTTTTCTCATTTAGTACCCTGTTTTGTGAGGCTGGGATTTTTCTGCTGCTTATCAGTGCCTCCTCCCTTGACTAGTTTAAAGCTTGCAAATGAGGCTTTTAAACCGGTTATAAAGACTTGTTCACTTCCTGGACAGATGCAGACCATCCTGCCAGTATAGGCTGGTGTCCCTCAGGTGGAACCCCAGTCCCCAATGAAGCCAAACCCTTGTGCTCCACACCATTTTTCAACCATTCGTTAAACTGCATGGCGCAAAGTACCCTTGCCTCACCCATGCCACTGACAGGCAGCACCTCTGAGAAGGATACTGTGTGTGCTACTTGTCTTAAGCCCCTCCCCAACTCTACAAAGTCCTTCTGCACTGCTGTAATCTCATGATGAGCCAAGTCATTTGTCCCTAGGTGGACAATGACGTCCAGCTCAGACTCCTGTGCACTCACTTGCTTCCTCCTCTAGAATGGATTACTCTTCTGATTCACAGCATGATACATCTGCCTCTAAAGGGCAATCTGACAGGCAACCCTCTGTGACTTAGGCATGAGGTAGTTTCTGTTTTTTCTTTTTTCTGCCTTAATGCATTCTGGTCTCACACTACGCTGTCTCACACGCAATCTGTGTAGTATGAAATCCTTCAGGAAATAGGTGACCACAATGCAATATTTAGCTAACCTTAATCATGATATATACTTGATTCAGGATACCAGATTAAAAACAAGGTATGAACTCTCCCAGGTTATGTCCACGTGGACAAAAGGAGCCTCCTTTGGTCTTTTGGAGAGGATAGATGTGACGGTCTTAGGATTCTGTTTTCTGGCTTTCATTTTCATATTTCTAGGCTAATGGACATATTCCCTGGCTGGGCACTATTGGTAAACTGTACATATAAGCAGCTGAAAATTAGAATAATTAATGTGTATGCCCCCACAAAGTATTGCCTCCAGGTCAGAACTATTTAAATTACTACAGCCATATTTATACACCAACATCATGTCTACTTGGGGGGGAGACATTAACTGTGGTCTAACTCTTGCAGATAGAGGAGGGTCTACCCAAAAGGTGCTTGGAGACATGGCCACTTTAAACACTGTTGTAACCCCTAGATGGCACTATCCCAGGGGCTACTACCCCTGCCTGATTTGCCACTAACAGGTTGAGGGGCCTGGATCCAATGGCGGGTGCCTCCACTCAGAGGTCAGGGTTTGCAATAGTTAAACTAACTTGGTCACAGCCCTCTGGGACACTGCAACCCCCCCCTTTCTTCCCACTAGTGGCCCACACAATATATCAGAATTACCTTCACAGTATACACTTACCCCCAGGACTGATTCCGGCACTGGGACCTCCTGTGAAATAAGATACAGTGCAACAATCACAGTACAGTACTTTAACATAGACAATTACCTCAGGCAGTATAACTTTGCTGAAACAAGCAGCTCTGATTTATTTAGGGGGATATAACAAGGACAGGGGGAAATCAGGTTAATTAGCTTATCACTCTACTCATCTACCTATGGCTCTGTGCACAGGCCTATCCCTATCAGTTACTGTCCCTGGGTACCCAAGCCCTAGTGGCTAGTCCAAACCGTGGCAGCTGGTGAGGGCCCTTTCACACAGAGAAAAGAAAATTAGTTAAACAGTCAGCAGTACAGTAATTCCATTTGGATTTAATGTGGCAATTCAACAGGAGCGACTCTGAATTAGTACTCCCGACCTCCAAACAAGATAGGGTCCTTCAATGTCAGCAGGGCTACTCTTGAGCTCCAAGAGACTCCTCACACATTTATATGGTAAACAGTCACAGGCAAAAGTCACTTAATGGCAGCAGGATTCACTTGAGGTACAAAACCTCTTCACACATTTATATGGTAAAAGAAAGCACTATACCAGGCAGGCTGCATCTGTATCGATAATTACTGCACAATGCGGGAGAACGCACAGCAGATTCAGTTCCTGACAGACAGAGTGCAAATCAGCAATTTCTGCAGTCTTCTACAGGGTGAGCCTGGTTTCTACTCTTCAGATATCCTTTGATTCTCTTCACAGGCAGTTCAGTCCTAACAAGCTGCAGACGGAACTCTGGACCTTACATGTTTTTGACTAAAACTGTGCACTGAAGAACACAGGGTTCCTTTCCCTTCACTGCCAGAGCTAAACTGAAACTCCAACAGACAAAACCGGGCACTTCCTTTGAGTTCCTCCCAGTTCTTGACTGGATTGGCTGTCACTCACAATAGACTGCTGCTGTTGGTCCAAAAGGCGAAGTCTAAACTACATCTCCCAGAGTCACTGCCCTACAATCCTCTTGTGGCTGGCTCAGATTATGAGTCAAGTTCTGATTCGTCCAAGGCACCATTTTAGAGCTAGCTTACCCCACACTGATTGGTCCAGTTCAGCAGTTCAAAACCAGAATGGGGAACTAGGCAGACACAGTTCTGACTGCAAAAGCAGGTTAGACAAACTGTAATTTCATTATTACTCTAAATGATTTCTGGCAAACAGTTACATCTTTCAGATAGGTTCCCTTTGCACTCTAGTGACTGCAAAATGGAGTGAATTGGCAGCAGCTCAGGTGGTACTCAAACAGAGAAGCACACAGTCCCCCCATACAAACTAATTATGTCTGCAAGCAGACAGCTCTTAAAGAAACAGTACCGGAGGCTCTAAAAACACTCACTGATAAATGGCTTAAACACCAAACACCATTCAGGCTTGGAGCATTCAACCAAGCTCCTGGAAGTCTTTTGGGAACCCCCATTTGCAGGGGGGTTACACTGTCATTAAAACTGCGTCTCTTTCAGGTGCGTATTGAGCAGTACATCTCAGTGGTGCCAAGGCATACCATAGGGGCCCATATGTCACCCGAACTGACTACATTTTTGTCTCCCAGAACATCTCAGTGCAACAAGCAGTAGTTCTCCCTTGTGAGACTTCTGACCACTTGGCTGTCTTTCTTCTTTGCTCACCTGCAGGAGGATCCTTTCCTAATAAACCCCAGTCTCACTGGAAACTAAACAGTTTTCTGTTATCTGACCCAGCTATCTCTGCTGCCTGCCAGGAGCTCCTGAGAGCTTGGCTTTCAGTTATTGAGGCCTATAACTCCCCTTTAGGTTGGTGGAAGACACAAAAAAGGGTTTGAAATCCTTTTTTATTAAACAAGCCAATACCAGAACCTTAAACTCTTATCTTAATTACCTGACACTAAGACAGAAACTAGTAGATACCATTTCCAGAGTATACAAAACCCACTCTTATTCTACACAACAAATAAAAACCTTACCATCCCTATGTCTCTTGAAGAAACTCAGAAGGCCATACGCCATCAGAAAAAGCATACATCACCTGGGAAAGATGGACTTATAGCTGAGTTATACCAGCAGTTCTCAGCTTTTTTTGCTCCCTTCATAACTTTAGTATATAACAGTACTATAGCCTCCAACTCTATACCTAATTATTTTTTCTGATGCCACTGTGATCCTACTGTTCAAAAAGGGCAATAGGGCAAACATTCAAAACTGGAGGCCCCTCAGCCTCCTGAATGTGGACTATAAGACTTTTGCATCCATCCTACTGTACAGACTCACCCCCATAGCCACACAGGTAATCTCTGAAGTACGACCTGTACCATCCCGCACAGGTCAATAATCTCTAACCTATCCTTACTTAGGGATATAGCAGCTCTTAGCATTACAGACTCTTTTAATTTCACTGAGGAGAAGGCCATCAACCGTGTAGATCATGATTATTTATTTAAAACTTTACATCACTACCATATCCCACAAAAGTTTATTTCTTGGATCTGGCTGTTGTATAACACTGCTTGGATTCAGCCACATAGTAACAACTCTCCGGGCCTCCCCTTTCTTTGTTGAAAAGTAGTAAGGCAGGGCTGTCCCCTTAGTTCGCTCCTTTATGCCTTTCAGATAGACCCCCTACTAAGAAAGTTACTATAGCACCCTACCCTACTGAGATCACACTCTCCACAGGGCAAGTTGTTCCATCTGAATGTGCATATGCAGATGATTTGTGCATTTGCACTACTCCCTTAATTCAAGGCACATACCTTATGTCTACTAACACAAATTTTGAGACCGTGTCAGGGTCCAAATTAAATAACAGTAACAGCTCAGCTATTTATATTCCCCTTTCAACAACCCCATATTTGCTTACACACATAGCAGGTATTCCCTTAGTCACTACACCAATTGGAATCTTAGGTCTGTTTTTTGGCAGCACTGATGATGCCTCCCATAACTGGAACATCCCTTTAGATAAAGCTTTGCATTTGGTTTCTTTCTGGAAAGGACTCACTATAGCAAGATGAAAGAGAGTAACGTTATTAAAAACATTAATACTCCCCCCTTTTTTGCATTTGGTGTCAGTTTTCCAGTCCCCTTTTCTTTGGAAGCAAGAGCAAATAACATAGTCTGTCAGGGCTTCTGGGGAAGCCACCTAAACCCTGTTAAGAGAACTTATACATATCCTAACTATTGCCATGGAGGAGTACAAATGCTTAATCCCATTGTTTTTTTTCCCATAGCCTATTTATTAACCTAAATATACCACAGCTCTTACAGCCTCAACCCTCCTTTTGGTTTTCAGTAATGCAATTCTTAACATTACTATTGTGACAGGTCTGGCAATAGGTTCCCCTTGAGACTCCCAGAAATTTTAGGAAGTACAAAATTCCCCATTATCTAGTCCCCACCTTTCTAAAAACAAGGCAATGGAAATTGACACCCACTATTATGCAAACCTCTACTAGGAAGCAAATATACCAATCTATTCTTGGGACATATTTTCATGAGCCCCCTCAGCTGGAGGATGCACATGGGAATAACTTTTACTTGAACAGAGTTTTCTCACAGCTGACAGACCCTAGGATCCCCTTATGTCTTTTGGATGTCACCTGGCTAGCTTGCCATGGCAGGATAGAATGCGGAACACCTTAAAGCATAAGTCAGTTGAGGAGAGGATGTGCCCCTGTGACTTTTGTCCCAATGTACTCAAAACCCATACAGCATTTCTTTACAGAAATGCCCCTATAGTAGCTCCTTATGGACCATTTTGCTATATAAATGGAAAGAAAAACAACTTTTGGATATTACTTATGATTTGCTAATATATAGGATATTTCCTTCTATTTTGAATCATTATCACCCCTGCACCTTATGCTTAATTTTTGCATTGTGCAGATTTTATCTATGGCAAGCTAGATGTGCCTTTCTTGCCGGCCCGGTGGCACTGAGGGTTGAGGAGCTGGATGCCACATCTTGTGGCATGCCGGTGACCCAGGTTCAGGAACTAGCCTGGACTGCCGGGGGTCAGCAGGGGAGGGAGAGGATTGAGCATCCGATGGACAGCTCTCCTCTTCCGGGAGGGGGGGGCACCTGCTCGGTGCTTGGCTGGCCTCTGGCGGAAGCTGGAGGCATAGCAAGCACAGGAGCATGCAAGAAAAAGGGTTGGGAGTGGCGGACATCAGCGGGAATGCCTTGACATCAGGGCACTGGCCACTTCCTCAGAAAGGAGGAAAATACACTGACAGAGCATGGGTAGACAGAGCACCGGTACCGACCCTAATGGCAACTGCCTGCCTGACCACCGGGGAACCTGATGAGACATTGAAGTTATAGGGACGTTGGGGTCCCGTCCTGTACCTGCCTGGGGGGTGGGTATATCCATGGCTCCATGGGTGAACTCCTGGGAATTCAGGTAAGGCAAGTCGCGGGTGGTACCTTGGTGTCTCCCAAAGATGCGTAGCTCTGGGGTGAGGACGTGATAAAATAGAAAGTATAAAAAAAAATGATGTGCCTTTCTTTTACTGCAAAAAACTTATACTGCTGTACAGATCTTGGCTCAAATAGTACAAAACTTGTAGTACATTTATGAAGCTGAAAAGAAAATAGTATCTTCTTCTTTAAAAGATACTGGAAAATTGTGCATAATTTTTGACAGCTTTGCTTTAAAAAACAAATTGAGGTTTTGTTTTGCAATGCTTTGTTTTCCTCTTGTTTTTCTTTAAAAGCTTCCCCCCTTCTTCCCGCCTTTTTTCTGTTGTTTAAATTTTTCCAATATGTATTTGATTGCATTTGATTGTACTTGATGATCTATAATTATTTTTTTGCCTCAATAAAACATTCCCCTACTAACCAGTAGGGGAATCTATGGCCGACAGTCAGTTTGACTGAGGAATCCAATCAAGATGGACAGACAGAAGGCTGAGGAGCAGGTCTCCTCCTCTACCCCTAAACTGCAAGAGGCTGAGATTTTTTTTTGATGCTGCAGGATCCCCTGAGGGAGGACAAAATTAAGTATCTTTAATAGAAATGGAAGTGGTCTCAGAGAATGGAATGGGACAAGCTGCTGAAACTCCATTGCAAAGTATTATACCGGCAGGAACACAGACTGATGTTTCAGAACAGCTACAAGAGTTGTTGCGGAAAGAAAAAGAACACTTCCAGGAGCGTAATAAACTTATCACGGAATCTTTCAGAAAACATCAAAAAGTTACTTTGCATGAGGGAGAGGCCCTCCCTAGCAATGAGACTATAAACCTGAGTAATGCCAGGAACACAACTGTACCGGGAGAAAATACAGTGCCTACCGTGTCTGAAACGGAGGCTATTTTCCAGAAGCAGCAGAACCAGCAGAGCACAACAGTCTTTTCTTTTGTGGCTCAATGAGGAAGTCTCGACATGCAGTGGAAGACACCTGTCAAAGCTTCTGTCAAAGCAACTGAGAAATGACAGGAATGGGCAGACACCAAGGCTGAAGATAACGCCCCTTGGCAGTTGTAAAAGGTCTTCGAGTGGCTGGCTGGGTTAAAGCCTCACCAACAGGAAAATGGATCTCAGAATTCTCCCTGATTCATATTCCTGGGGTAAGAGCACCTTCTTTTATTTCCAATTCTGACATTTTGGCTTTCAAAAATATTGCTACTGAGAAAACGGCAGAAAAAAAAAGTATGGGAGACTATAGAGGGCTCAGTAATGGAGGGTAGCATTAATAACCAGGCAAAAGTAACTGACTCTTCACTAACTTTAACACAAGACCTGGTTTTGACACAAAACCCCACTTTGCATTTGGGTAATAGTTTGAATGGAAATGAACTACCAGTGAATAAAGAGTGTGCAACAGGATCTGAACAAACGCCTATATAGGCTCAAAATGACTTTAACAGAGGGGATAACTCCAACCAAAATACAGACAGTAATAGTACAGGAGCAGAGCAGAGCAAACAATGCTGCGACCGTGCCCTCATGCCTCCCTATTTCTTGAACCTGTATATCCAGCCAGACGTCACAATGCTGTACGACTACTTTATAAAGGTGGTCTGGAAGTCTTTCCTGATAGGCTCTTTGTGGCCAGAACTTTGCTCAAAAACAACATGCATTTTCACGTGGCTGAAATATATGCTTTGATCCATGTGTCGGGGGAGACTTCCTTCGATATTAGTTTTAAAATGCAGAATGGTTTGGAAGAGTTTTGGTCCTAGTATCATGCCCTTAAGAAACCCCATTATGGTCTCCCTTTGAGGCCATACCTTTAACAAAGCCTGCTCATAAGACCATCACTGTGCTGTTCTGAAATGAGGGGGTGAGTGTCACTGACCTCACCTATTGGCTCAAGCAGAGGTGCACAGTAGTTGGAAACCCAGAGGCTATCTTTGACTAGGAACACATTTGGATGGGGCGGGGTGCTGGAGAATTAGAGTAATACTAAGGTCTACTGCTGTGGGGTTGGAACATCTCCCAAACTGTTTTTTTCTGGGCAGGGATACAGGTGTATTGTTCTATGTAGGCCAACCCAAAACCTGCTACAAGTGCAGTCGGCCTGGGCACATCAGTAGCATATGTGATAAGTTACATTGTACACTGTGTAACTCATTAGGGCACACTAACAGCCAGTGCAGGAGTGAACCAATATGCAACCTATGTGAATCAAGGGGACATACATACACATCCTGCCCATGAGCAATGCATACACAGCCTGATGCTACTGATTCAGAGGAGCAGTGCCTGTTGACCACAATAGCACAGAGAGTACACTCCAAAATGACCCCTGTGCAGCCCCATACAACCCCCCCATCCCCCTCAATATGATCCTGATAGACAGGTAGTGAACCAGGCGATGGAGACAGAACATAATGACACTGAAGGGATAGACGCCACGGAAGTACAGGACACGGATCATTCAGCAGGTTGCATGGCTGAAGGGGACTTGAGCTCCCACACTACAGAAATTGAGGTAATGGACACTACGAGTCCCCACACTACTGTAAAGAAATCTTCTATGCCTCCCTCCCCCTAGAACTGAGAAAAAAATGGTCACAAGTTGCCGTCAAGCATGGCAGCAACCAGACCCCAAAGTACCCCAAATTTTGAAAGTTACCACCTCAAACAGGTATGCTGCTTTGCAAAGACATCCTGAGACCTCTGATATCGATTCTGAAGACTCCTTAGTAAGTGCAGAACAACTTGAGCTCACATCAGATATTGAGTCTAGTGAGATAGAAGAGAAAACAAAGGGTAAGCAGAATGTAGTCAAGACGCAAGAAGGAAGGACAAAACAAGATAATCAGCCAAGAAAAGGGAAGCCCCCATGAGACTAGGCCTGTTTTCCTTTTGCACTTACCATGTTACAACCCTTTTCATGATTTATTTATTTATTTATTGAAATTTCGGAAAACACCTTTGAGAACAAGCTCTTTTCGTAGGTTCCACATCAGACGAACAATATATATTGAGAAAGTATGAGATGGAGAACAAACAAAACAAGGAATTATACAAGACATTACAAGAGTGTATAACTAGAGAAGTTCCAATACATGTGGCATTGTACAATGTATGCCATGGTGCATATTTGATTAAAACCTGGAATTCAAAGGGTCATATTAGAGGGGTGGGGTCTTATGAAATGACCCTTTAGGGAAAATGAGAACAGATTCAGCCTAATATCTAATAATCAACAAAGTAAGGGATGGCATCAGCCAGGGCCTCATCAGAGGTGAGAAGGTATGGGACAAAGCATTTTAAAGGAGCTCAGGAGATATAACGGGGATAGGGAAGCCATATATTCAATTAATGTAAATAGTATAAAAAATGAATCGAAGAGAGGGGCTGTTTTTTCACATATCCGTTCTAATAAAGCTGATGTAATCTTATTGCAGGACACTAGATTACATATTACATATGAGACTGTGCAAGCAGCTAAAGATTGGTTTACTGGTCCTTCCTATTGGTCCATTGGACTTGAGAACTGTACTGGGTCAGAATCTTGTTTCATAATGTTGCAATTAAAGTCTTAAAGCTAATAGATTTGGTACCAGGCAGAGCACTAATCCTTGATATAAAATACCACAATGCATATTTCAGAGTAATAAACATTTATGCCCCGAAAAAAACAACTGATAAAATAAATCTGTTTCAAGAAATTTCACCATGTCTGTTCACTTCCCAAAATATAGTTTGGGTGGTGATTTTAATTGTGGTATGTCCTCCAAAGATAGAAGTAAGGGGGCGACCACTAGGAAGATTTTTTGTTACATGACTTGTCTTAAAAACATGGTTCACACTGCTGGAGTAATAAATGTTTTTTGTAGTAAAAATACCACACCTGATCCTAACTTTCTCAAAGGGAATCTTACAACACAATTTGATTTCAGCTGTAACCAAAATTGTTGAATATTCTGATCACTTGGAACTGCAGATTACAATTGGAACCCATCCCCCTTTGTCACATGGAGCAGGTATTTGGAGACTAAACTCATCCCTGCTACAAAAGGCTGAAATATTGCAGCAGTTCCAGTATTTTATAATTATAAGAAAATATGTTTATATAATGTATGACAATCCCATACAATGGTGGAGGGACACAAAAACTGACCTAAAAACTTTATTTATTACTATACGTAAGGCAAACAGAGAAAAATAATATTTTCTTTATTTAAACCAAAGGCTGCAATTACAACATAGAGGGCCAGATATTCAAAACTTTGCGCTGGGCAAAAACCGTTTGCGCAGGTTTAGCGCGGGATTAGCGCGGGTCTGCTATATTCAAAAGGCCATATAGCACGGGCAAACTGCATTAGCGCCAGGCAAAATCATAATGTATGCAAGGGGCAAACTGACATGAATACAGGCACAATGCTATATTCAGTGACTAGCACAGCAGCGCAAAGTAGTTTCTTGTGACAGCGGGACACTTAGCGTGGTGCACATTACCGCCCAGGAAAAGCTGGTTTTAACCCTGGGCAATCAGCTTTGCGCGACACTATGGCTTTGCGCGGTGTTTGCGCAGGTTTTGCACGACCCTAACAAATAAATATGACACATAGACAAAGCCAAACACAGAGGAAGCATGCTGCTAACTGATGGCATCACAATGATGCCATCATCTGCCACCAGTCCCCGCCATGCTAGGCAGTAAGTGGTGACCCTGCCGCCAGTGCGCAGCATGGCAGTTTGGCCACACAGCACACACTTCTGTGGACACCAACAGATGCCAGCGCATACATGTAGCACTGTGGGCATGGAGAATGTTGAGGGGAGAGTGTATGGGTGTCCAGGGTGTGCCACAGACCAGGTGAAGCCAGAAGGCTGCGACACATCATGCAGTGCACATGGGCCAGTATTTGGCATACCGCAACACCAGTGTGCCTTTCAGATAATATATGCCCCCCCCCCGGCCACATTCCACACAGCTGTACAACTGCCACAGCACACAAAGCCGGACACACTGTGAGCATCTCATGCCAGAGGTGCAGCATCTGTGGGTCACACAACAGTGTAACAGCAATGTTCACTGTCAGTAAACACCTGCAGGTTGGGCCTCTCACTGGGTGTAGTGCAGTTATCATCAATGTCCTACACACCATAGGCATTGCTGTGTCCACACACTACTGGCCCCCTTGCTACTGTAGTGTCTGCTGTGCACTGTAGCATGACCTACAGTGTGACAGTTGCATGCAGCACCACCGCCATCTGTGCCTATGCTGTATTATCCCAGTACAGCTGCAGGCAGCAGCACATGTGGAAGTAGTGTTCAAAACTGTATAATATTCCCCAAGCTGTTTGCACAGTGCTAACACATTTGCGCAGGTTTAGCGCAGGGCTAAACTGTTAGCCCAGCGCAGACAGCATGCAAATCAAGGCATAATGAGATGCTAATCTGGATGTTTGCCCAGAGACTACGTAAGTAGGCTCATTGCATGTCACTTTTGAATATGGCAAAGTTTAGCGCCGGTCAAACATGTTTGCACCAGGCTAACGGTTTAGCCCTGTGCTAAACCCACACAAACACGTTAGCACTGTGCAAACAGTTCAGGGAATATTTTACAGTTTTGAACACTGTACTTTCACATACACTGCTGCCTGCAGCTGTACTGGGTCCACGCATTTGCTGGCACACACATTGGCCACATAGTTCACCTCTACCTACCTTCACATCGTTGTACACTGTTTTGCTGTTGTGGTTTGCACTTCCTGGTTGCCATATTCAGAGCTGTCTTATTCCAGGGCTATGTTTGCCCTGCACTCCCAGCCCAGTTTGCCCGGCCTCATTCCCATGCTATATTCAGAAGCTGTTTTCCCCAGGCTATTCCTTTTGAATGTGGCTTGCTTTGTGCTCCGGGCTAAGTTTGCCCACTGGGCAGTGCTAATTTAGCCCCGGGGCAAAGTTTTGAATATCTGGCCCTTAATGTCTCTAGCACAGGGTACAAGACATAATGTTTCTGACCAAATAAAAGCTGTTAAGCAATCCATGCTAGGTTTTCATAAAAAACAGTGGGAAGTTTTAACAAGCATTTGTCAATGCCGCATGTTGAGTGCGTTGGTCTGTTGAGCACGCTCACTGGCCCTCTGTCAGTCGCTCAGTCTATTTCTTCCAGTGCTGCAGGCTGCTCTTTTGTACTGGGCTCCTGCCTGCATTGGCACCTTGTTCTGCCCACTAAGAAATCTGCAGCTGTCCCAACAGAGCTCCATTGAGGTGGCTCACTCCCCCTCTCTCAATTACTCATTCTGTTTCTCCTGGCGCTGTAGGCTGCCCTTTTGTACTGGGCTCCTGCCTCTGTTGGTGGCTTTTTCTACCCACAAAGAAATCTGCAGCAGTCCTGACACAGGTCTGTTGAGCCTGCTGACTCCCCCTCTCTCACTCACTTGTTCTGTTTCTGCTGGCGCTGCAGGCTGGCCTTTTGTACTGGGCTCCTGCCTGCGTTGCCGCCTTTTTCTGCCAACAAAGAAATCCGCAGCAGTCACGATAGAGCTCCATTGAGCTCACTCACTCACCCTCTCTCACTCACTCATTGTGTTTCTCTCGGCGCTGCAGGCTGCCCTTTTGTACTGGGCTCCTGCCTGCATTGGCACCTTTTTCTGCCCACAAAAAATCCACAGCTGTCCCGACAGAGCTCCCTTGAGGCCGCTCACTCCCCCTGTGTCACTCACTCATTCTGTTTCTCCTGGCGCTGCAGGCTGCCCTTTTGTACTGGGCTCCTGCCTCTGTTGGTGCCTTTGTCTGCCCACAAAGAAATCTGCAGCATTCCCGACAAATCTCCGTTGAGCTCGATTACTCCTTCTCTCACTCGCTCATTCTGTTTCTGCTGGCGCTGGAGGCTGCCCTTTTCTATTGGGCTCCAGCCTGCATTGCTGCCTTCTTCTGCCCACAAAGAAATTTGCTGCAGTTACAATAGAGCTCTGTTGAGCTCGCTCACTCCCCCTCTCTAACTCGCTCATTCTGGTTTCCCTGCCACTGCAGGCTGCCCATTTGTACTGGGCCCCTGTGTGTATTGCTGGCTTTTTCTGCCCACAAAAAAATCTGCAGCAGTCCCAACAGAGCTCCGTTGAGCTCACTCACTCCTCCTCCTTCACTAGCTTGTTCTGTGTCTCCTGCTGCTGCAGGCTGCCCTTTTGTACTGGGCTCCTGCCTGCATTGGTGGCTTGTTCCGGCCAGAAAGAAATCTGAAGTAGTCCCTACACAGCTCCATTGAGCTTTCTCACTCACTCATTCCGTTTTGGCCGGCGCTGCAAGCAGGCCATTTGTACTGGGCTCCTGCCTGCGATGCTGCATGTTTTTGCCCACAAAGAAATCTGCAGCAGTCACAATAGCACTCCGTTGAGCTCGCTCACTCCCACTCTGTCACTCGATCGTTCTGTTTCTCTTCGCGCTGCAGGCTGCGCTTGTGTACGGGGCTCCTGGCTGCGTTGGCACCTTTGTCTGTCCACAAAGAAATCTGCAGCTGTCACGACAGAGCTCCATTGAGGTTGCTCAGTCTCCCTCTCTTACGCACTCATTCCGTTTGTCCTGGTGCTGCAAGCAGCCCTTTTGTATGGGGCTTCTGCCTGCATTGGTGCCTTTTTCTGCCCACAAAGAAATCCACAGCAGTCCTGATAGAGCTCCGCTGAGCTCACTCAATCCCCCTGTCTCACTTGCTCATATTGTTTCTCCCACTGCTCCAGGCTGGCCTTTTGTACTGGGCCCCTGCCTGCATTGACACCTTTTTCTGCCCACAAAGACATCTGCAGCAATCCTGACAGCACTCCGGTGAGTTCACTCACTCCCCCTCCATCACTTGCTCTCTCATTCTGTTTCTCCCAGTGCTGCAGGCTGCCCTTTTGGACTGGGCTCTTACGTTGGGGCCTTTTTCTGCCCACAAACAAATCTGCAGCAGTCCCGACAGAGCTCAGTTGAGCTCGGTCACTCCTCCCTCTCAGTTGTTCGATCTTAATCTGTCCCAAACAGTGATTTCCCACAGTGACCGTGCTATTCTGCAACAGGAATGCAAAACCATATTTTAGGCAGGATGTGAAAAATGGCAGCTATACTGTTCATAAGGAGGTGTGGAAAAATGCCACTGTTGAAAATGTGGCGTGAAAATATTACAAAATTGCGAAGTTACAAGGGTGCGTGGAAACAGTTCAACGCATGCTTGTAACAGTCATGTCATGGAGTTTCATCACCAAATTTTCAACATAGGCATTTTAGGACCTCTGCTCATGAACAGTGCCACTGTCATTTTCTTAATCTGTCCCGAACAGTGATTTCCCGCAGCGACCGCGTTATTCTGCGCCAGAACTGTGAAAACACATTTCGGTCAGGATGTGAAAAATGACAGTTGCACTGCTCATAAGGAGGTGTGAAAAAATGCCACTGTTGAAAATGTGGCATGACAATATTACAAATTTGCGAAGTTACAAGAGTGCATGGAAAGTGTGCAATGCACACTTGTAACACAGTGATTTGATGGGCAGTCATCACCAAATTTTCAACATAGGCATTTTAGGACCTCTGCCCATGAACAGTGTCACTCTGATTTTCTTAATCTGTCCCGGACAGTGATTTCCCACAGCGACCACTCTATTCTGCACCGGAAGTGCGAAAACACATTTCGGCCAGGATGGGAAAAACGACAGCTGTACTGTTCATAAGTAGGTGTGGGAAAATGGTAATGTTGAAAATCTGGAGTGAAAATATTATAAATTCACGAAGTTACGAGCGTGCGTAGCAACTGTGCAACGCACGCTCATAAAACAGTCATTTTGGGGATTTTTTCCACCAAATTTGCAACATAGACTTTTTGAGAGCCCACCTCATGAACACTGGCACTGTCGTTTCATTAATTGGCACTGAAAGGTGATTCCGCGCAGTGACAGCGAAATCACCTTTCAGGGCTAATTAACGCCATGACAGTTCGAGAATTCATGAGGAGGGGCTCCAAAAACCCCATGTTGAAAATTTGGTGCCAAAATTCCAAAAAATGACTGAGATATGCATTAAAGTTGAAAAAACCCTATTTCTACCATTATACAGCTTACCGGCATTTCCTCAGTTCGCGGTCGGCCTCGAAGAGTGCAGACGTGTTCCCGGTCCACTGAAGATTGTCATGCTGGACTCTGGAAGTGAAAGTATGGGGTGAAAGTGTGGGGAGGCAGGGTGCTGATGGGTGGTTGCGGTGTGGGAGGGGCCAGGAGGCCACGAGGGACCGTTTTCTGATTTCGCTGGTTTAAAAAAAGACATTGCGGTACAGTTTTTTTCTTCACAGGGGCATTAGGCATGCTGGGGTGGGCTCCCAGCATGTCACCCGACTGCTTCTTTTTTGGGGCTAGTAACCATGGGGATTGGGCACCCTGTCAGTACACAACTAAAGGGGGTTCACATTATGCCGACTGGGATTGGTCACCATTGCACACAATAACACTGGGGGTTTGACATAATGCTGACGGGGTGGGCTCCCCATCGGCACAATCAACATTGGGCCACTGAAGCTGACGGGATTGGGGCCCTGTCGGCAACTAAACATGGTGGAGGGGTTATCTTGTTTAGAACACGGGCGGCAAGCCACCACCATGTTCACAAACAATACCAGGGTTTTATATCCCACCCTGCAATGATGGGTCCCTCCTTCATTGCAGTATTAACTAAACAACTGCAATGGCGAGGTGGCCCCTGATTTACCGCGGCTACTTTTTAGAAGGTTGTGGCACGCTGGCTGAACTAGTGCCAGCAGCAGCGTGCCACGGCATTGGGGAAGCGGGACAAGCCTTTGCAGGCTGTGTGGGCATTGGCCACAACAGTGCCACTCCTCCACAACCTGCTTCTGGAGAAAGCTGGCGCAACATGTTTCTTGGGCATGCGCGCAATCAACATAAAAATGCAGCAAGAATTTGGCACACAAGGTAGGACTATGCCAATCTGTCCTTATTTTAGCTGTAAAGAGAGAGGCCAAAGTGAACAATGTCTTCTGTTCTGGATGATAACAACCAAGTACAGGACACTACTGAGACCGCACTACATGCAGTGTCCAGATTCCCTTTACACTTATTTAAAGGGACACAAACCGACACTGCAGCCTTTCCTCATTTCTTTGAAGACTTTGAAATACCAGACTATCCAGCAGAACTGGCTATAGAAATAGTTAAAAATATAGATAGCTCTGCTGTGGAACAGGCCATCTCAACCCTGGGTAGAGGGGAAGCACCAGGAAAGGATGGTTCACATCAGAAATATTCAAAACTTTTAAAACAGATATTGCACCAGAACTGGCAAGTGCATATAATTCCATTCTGCACAATGCCAATCTGCCATTAACCATGGCAGAAGGTATTTTGATATTTTTGCATAAAGTAGGTGACAAGCAAATTACGAGTAATTGGAGGCCACTTAGTGTCCTAAACACAGATTTTAAAATTCTAGCAAAAATTTTAAATAATAGGTTGCTTAGGATTGCTCAACATCTAAAATCACCGAAACAGTCTTGTGTGGTGCCTGGCAGGAAAACAACTTATTGTACTGCGGAATGTTTCTGAAATTAATAAATCGACTAATTTGGAAGGTTATGTCAGACATTCGATATGGTCAGTCACATCTTCTTATGGTTTACACTCCAACATTACCGCATTCCATTCACCTTTATTCAGTGGCTGCAGACATTGTATAAGAATGTGACAGTTACCTCTTTGGTGAATGGTAGATGTGGGCCTCTTATACCTATACAGAAAGGGGTGCAACAGGGTTGCCCCATAAACCCACTTTTATATGTCTTCTGCATGGATCCTTTAATCCAGTCCCTAAATTCTAGAGCTGCTATTGTCCCTCTTTCACTCCCCAATAGCCCCTTGGAATTTTCCACCATGGCCTATGCTTATGATATTTGTGTATTAGTTCAAAATACACAATCAGTAGTGGAGACTCTTGAAACCTGTGACCAGTATGATCCAGTATCTAGAGCAAAATTAAACATGACAAAATGTTAAGGAAAACAACTAGTACAACAACAAATGGATCAATTACAAGTAGCTGGTATCAGCCTTTTGAGTGAACCCATAAAAATTATTGGAATTTATTTTGACACTACAAGTTCTCTTGAGACTTTAAACTGTGATAAGAAAATTGAACAAGGGAAAACTATGATGCAAAAGTGGAACAAATGGAAAATGACTAAAACTAAATGCATTTACTTAAATCATATCTTCTGCCAATATTTTTGTTCATAAACAATATTTCCCCCCACCCAGATGTAGAGAGAGACAACTATTTTAAGCATTTTCTTCCAAGCTGTATGGGGTAGTCACCTCAACCCATTGAAATGCAATATTCTGTACCTACCAGTAAAGGATGGTGGCATAAACATGGTGAACCCCATTGTCTTTTTCTACTGTCAGTTTTTCTGTACTAATATTAGACCCATACTGCAGAGTTCAAGAAAACAATGGATTGACTGTGCGCTATTAATAATTACTCTATGGTTCACACCTTGGAAAGACAATAGGCTGAGAGTAGTACAAACTTCTGACAGAGCCCCTGACTATTTAAGAGAAGTCTTTGTTAAAATAAAACCATGGAAGCTTATATCCAGCAGTTATTAACTGGTACCAAGAAACAGCTTTACAATCAGGTATTACACACAGACTTTTCTGAGACTCCTGTCTTTCCAAAGTATCTAGAACAATGTCTAACCTCAGTACAGGCTCTCATTACAGATCAATGTATACCTCCCAAGATGAAAGATGTTATTTGGCTATGTGGCCATGACCACTTTAATATGAAAGGTAACCAAAACCATAAGCAGCTTGCAGAGCGAATGTGTTTGAGACAGAAGTATATCCAGGAGATTGAAACTGTGGATCACTTATTTATCCCTGCACTCATCCGCTCTCTAGACTCCCATGCCACTTTCAAGGCACATCTCAAATCCTGGCTGCATGATGAGACCGCATGCCGTTGCTAGCTTCGATAACCTCACTCGCACCTTTCTGACGTTTTCCCCTTGAGGCTGCACAGCCTCCTGCCTCTCTCATTTCTTTGGACTCTTTTCTTACATCCCTCACTACCTGCTTCTCAGGTTCTCCCACTTGGCTATTGCCTTGCATGTTTTTTCTTTTTCCTTTTTTTTACATCATGCATTAATTTGCACTTATCCTTTGTAAATAATTGTATAATAATTGTTGCTTATCATGATGTACTGATTGTTTTCTTTTCAGGGTCTCATTAATTTTCTTTCCTATGTTACTTATTTGTTCACCAATGATGCCTGTATATCCACATGGCTTGTACTCATTGTATTACTTGTCACTACCTCTGTAACTTCTGCCTGTGTGGCCTGGGTCGTGCCTGAAATGGTCCCCTGGATCAGTGCACTTACCCTGTTACCAAAGACTTACATAAATAAATAAAAATATTTTTTTCATGTGATTATGTCACAGATTTTTGGAGCTGCTGTTTTAAGAAAGTAACCTACTGTATAGTGTGTTGGTTTATGGGTTTTACACAGGGGTATTGGGAAAATGGGACAAAAGCACTCTTAATGTTATTTTTTCAACCATTAAATGGTTTACTTGGAATGCTAGGTGTTTATAAACCTTAAAACAGAAGTGCATCACCCATACTGAATTGATAGAAAAAAATACAGGGGAACTAAAGGAAATGTATTACTCAGAGGCAAAAAGACTTACTAGGCAAACATTGTTACAATTTTGGAGGAATGTACCTTGGATAACTGACAATGATGTACCCATTACTTGAATGAGTTTAAACATTATTTTACAGTTGTTCCAAGGATTTACCAGGAATGTGTTTTTTTTTTTCTCTCTTTTCTTATGTATACATATCTGACTTTATGATTTGATTAGATCTATATATATATATATATCATTTATTATGTTTTCGTTATGTTTCTTTATGTTTCTGTTTATGATTTTGTTGAAATTCTCTTAATAAAACAAATTCCCCTACTCTTTTTGAGAAGTACTATGGGATCTTTAACATCTACCTGAACAGGCAGATGGGACCTCAGTTTAACGTCTCATTCTCTCATTGAAAGATGGCACCTCAGGGGTGCAGCAACCCCCTCATGTTGCACTACAGTGTCAGTATTGGGATATTAGCCCAAGTGCCTGGTGTGGGGAGAGAACCCACAGCTTTGTGATCTCTTGGTCTCAGATACGAGTGTGCTACCTGCTGAGCCACTAACACTGACAATATACCAGGCCGTAGCAACTTCACACTGATGCCAACATTTCATGCCAAAAGCTTGCACCTTGATGACAATTATATGTTTCTGTGTTAGGACTGGTCACAGTACCTAGTACTAAGGCACCACACCGGTCACTCTGCCTTCCCTAGAGTGAGTACTGTTTAATACCACTCTTTGTTGCCTATCCATCACCCAATTTTGTACCCAGTGTATCACCTTGAGACCTGTCCCTGAACTGTTCACTTTTACCAATAGCCTCCTATGTGGTACAGAGTTGAAGGCCTTGCTGAAGTCTAAATAGACTATGTCCACCACCCCACTCTGATCTATTTCCCTGATCACCTAGTTAAAGAAATCGAGCTGATTCACCTGACATGGTCTCCCCCTCCAATGAATCTGTGCTGCCTTGGGTCTTGTAACTTACTGGATTCAAGATACTCCACCAGGTTTTCCTTTTGAAGCATCTCCATTATCTTCCCCACCACTAATGTCAGACTGACCAGCCTGTAGTTGCCAGCCTCCTTCTTGCTGCCACTTTTATTAAGCATGACTACATCTGCCCTCCTCCAGTCTTCTAGAATGATTCCTGTTTCCAGTGAGTTGTTGAATAGGGCTGTCAGAGGTATAGCCAGTACCTCCCTGAGTTCCTTCAGCACCCTTGGGTGTACCCTGTTCAGTCTCATACCTTTATCCTCTTTAAGATTCACAAGTCCTTTTAAGGCTCTTTTCTCTGTGAATGGACTTGTGTCCATCCACCCATGTTCCTGCAGTTTTTATGTGGTCCACTCCTTCTCCTTTCACTATGAAGACTGAACAGAAGCATCTGTTTGGGATACCTAGTTTTTTCCTGATCATCCTCTGCATAGTTTCCCCCTTCTCTTCTTAACCTCACAACCCCTTCCCTTGTCTTCCTCTTACCACTTATATATCTCAAAAGGTCTTGCCTCCCTTAGTTACCCCTTTGGCTATCCATTCCTCAGTTAGTGCCTTTGTGCCCTTCACCACTTTCTCACTTCTCCTGGTGTACATTCCTGTCCTCTTGCCTCTGTGTCTCTTTGTACCTTTTGAATGCCGCCCTTTTAGCCTTTACCTGTGCAGCCACATCCCTTCAGAACAATAGTGGCTTCTTTTTTTTTCTCCTGCTCTTGCTCATTTCAGTCATGCATAGGATTGTTGCCTTCACTATGTCATCCTTTAATTTGCCCACTATTCCTCCACCCCACCCAGGTAATCCCCCCGTTAGGTCATCTCTGAGACATTCACCAATTTTTTTATTAAATCTGCCCTCTTGAAGTCCATGACCCTCATCCTTGTATGGTTTGCCTCTGCAGCTGCCCTTATGTTAAACCACACTGTATGGTGATCACTGTTACCCAGGTGGCAGCCCCACTGACATCTGCAATACTGTTCCAAATGCTAAGTATATTGCAGAGGTAATGTGCTTGGCCTTTGTTAGAAGGATGTTGATTGCTCTTGGCTGCCACCTGCTAGCTGATCTATAGAACAGCATTTGAGTTCCACTTAATATAAAGAATTTTCTAAAAAAAATGTAAAATTTTATAGGTGTGCAAATTCCTCTTCACCCTAAAATATGAATTATTTTTGTTGTCAGAAATCTTAAATAAATTAATTGAATGTGGTAGTCTTGTTACCAAAAAACTTTACTTCTTGAAATGTAAGAAGCTAAATTCTCAGGTAAAAAAAATGAAAAAACCAAAAACAAACCAAAACAAAAATAAATACTTAAACAGAATGGAAAACAAACTACAAATGTTAACTGAGTGCAGAAATAAACAACACCTGATTATAAAGAAAATCATTAACTTTCACATAGCTAATTTATAAAAAGCATATGGATTATGAATGGATTCAGCCCTCCTTTGCCATGTTTTATATTTTAGAATTCGAATTGATATTCAGTCAAAAAAGATGAATTTCTAAAGATCGAGGTGTAAACAAATTCTCTACAGACCGTAAATTAGTCGCTTACTACTTCTTACATTAAACCTTTCTTCACCTTTCATGTATGGAAATGTACTGTATCACTCTGCAGCTTGTAAGTGTTATGACCCTGTTTTAGTTACCCAAACCCAAACTTGGAAGTCAAAAGTGTGCAATGCAACCTGATTTACTTTATACTATCCCAAGAGCAAGTCTTAATCCCAGTGTATAAAACCCACAATGTCATGAGTTTTACAGGACAAGCAGATAAAAAGAAAGCTGTACTATATCATTCAGTAGATTTTATTTTAAAGTGATTTATGGATGTTTGCCATAGCAAAAAAAATGAATTCTCTGGCTAGAGTCTGGAATGAAAGCAATGGAACAACAAGTAATCATTAGAGCACTAGGATATTGGGATAAAGTGTCTAGAATGGAAGAGGCTAGATTACTGAAACAGTGTTGGGAAGAAGCTAAGACAATAGGGTACACAAAAGCATGGTTTAACATACTTAATAAGTTAAGACAGATAGGCTTGGAACCAATATGATGACAGGAATTAGTTGGAAATATGGTATCATATGTAAGTAATGCAAAGCAAAGACTAGTGGATACTTATTTCCAAAAAGATTTGGGGAAAAATAGAATATTTACCAGAAATGAGGCTGTACAAGAAGGTAAAGGGGTATAAGAAAATAAAAACATATCTGGAATATATAGAAAATAAAAGAGACAGAAATGTAATAAGTTATATGAGTCTTGGTTTAATTAAGAATATGAATTGGTGGAATAGCTATTGGACTGGAACCAGACAGGACGATTGCTGTAAATGTAGCGTAAATAAGAAAAAAAATTGGTACATGTATTAATGGACTGTCCTTTGCTGCTGGAGGAAAGAAGGAAATATATTTTATCATGTATAATGAATAAACGGTACAGTAGAGAGGAACATTGAGGAATTGCTGTTCTCGGAGAAAAAGGCAGTTTATTTTGCTATGGCTACATTTGCACAGAAAATGTCTACAATATTATATATGTAATGTAAGGGACATTTTAATAAGAGTAAACTGTTTTTATTCATGTATTGTCCATGTGATAAACTATGTGTTGGATACATGTTTTTAACAATAACAATCTGAATCTGAATCATAGCAAATGGGAATAGTAACCTGTAGGAGTTAGGAATCAGTCTCCTACCATTCAAACTGCCAAAAAGTGCTGTTTTCCATGAAAAAAATCCCTTTATTTCTGTGCTCTGCTTCATTTTCATAACCCTGCCCCTATTCTCAGTACTGCAACCTCCAACTGTGACATCATGCAAGAGAAACAAAGTTTTTAAAGAGACACTGTCAGTTTTTAGCTGACTCTTATATTGCTTGCAAGTAGCTGTATCTAGCATAATAACGTAGAAAAATTCTAGTGATTGGATTGGCTGAAAGCAGCTCAGAGCAGTGTAATCACTGACCCATAATTATACTCCTCAAGTACTTACAGCCATTCAGGCACTATAACCTAAACATAGAAAAGTATCATCACACTTCCACATTCTGACAGGAGCCGTCACTTCAGACCTGTCAGTTCACCAGCAGGCAGTAAAAGTAAAACAACATCTACACAGAATGGCCAATTATCTTTTTGGCCAACCTGCATCACAAAAACATTTTCCAGAAACATTTCTGTAAAGTGTACTGCTGTAAACACTACCGAAATGGGAGACTGCACTTTGATTAGATGATAGAAAAGTCAGCTATTTACTGTACCCAAAATGCCTCACTATGTAAATTAGTATACAGGCTATTATATTTCTGTGCTCATTATAGAAATATGAGAGTACATCTCTCAGTAAAGAAAGCATGTCAGTAGATATTGTATGCACAATGCCTTGTTTTGAAAACAAACATATCAGAGCTTATATTGTTGAAGTCACTACAGAAATATGAAGCTGTACCTCATAGTAAGGAAATTGGAAAACAGCTTCTTATTGTACCCACAATGCCTTACTATTTATATCTACATTGTAGGTGCTATACTGCAGTCACCACTACCAAAATAAGAGGTTGCACCTCTGAGTAAGGAACATTTAAGTCAACATTATAATTTACCCAGAATTCCTTGTTTCTGTATGTAAAACATTGACAATTCCCTTGCATGACATCATTCTGGGGGTGTGGCTTCACACAGAAAATTGGAGAGCCAGCAGAAGCAAAGTACTGATAAAACATAAAAAAATGACTATGACAGATTTTTTTACAAATCAGATTTCAGCTTCAGCATCTGAAGCATGGCTGGCAGCGACATACCATGTAAAAAGGAACTTCCATAAATCACCTCAAGCAACAAAGACTTGAAGAGAAAAACATCATATAAAAGGAATTAGCAAGTAATTAAGCAGCAGTATAGTTCAAATACATTTGTACCAGTGCACTCTCGTTAGAAGAATATTACATTACTGACAGTCTTTGGCATCCCCCTAAAGGAGGGGGTTGCTGGAAAGGGGTTTAGTGTCAAAATAACATCAGCATAATAGCAGGTATCAAAAGTGCACATCCTTAATAGCATGAGTCATCACAGTGCAGCAATCTGTGTCCATTAATCTGTGTGCAGGTCAGTATGCAAGTTACAGTATAATGCAGAGGGCTTCACCCCTCACATCTCCCAATGCGGGAGGGCACTGGGCCCACACATCCCGCACTAAATATAACAAACTCCAGAGCGGGCAGCACAGGACACATGGCAATATAAACATAAATCACCCCAGGAAGCCCTATGGCACACAGATTAATGGCACACAGATCGTTGTGCTGTAATGGCTCATGCTATTGACACATGCTTTTATATGTTTTTGATCCACGCTATTACCTGTATGTCAACACTATGTTGACTTGATTCCCTGGAAAGGTATGTTCTTTGAACAGCTCATTTTTAACAGTACCATCAGCACAACAGTCCCAATTTCAGATTGTCATATAACCACTCTATATAGTGACAGTTTATACAGTTTTTAGCAAAACACACACCCACATTAGCCACTCAATAAACTCCTAGCCCCCCAGGTAATATCTCACTCCCAGCCCTTTTAGTCTCTTGCTAAAGATGGGATGTTTGCTAGGTAGTTTATGTGGCAAGAGCTTGTAGTCATTGATAAACACTTGTTTTTACCTGGTCTGTCGGTGTGAGGGAGTGATGCTTGCCAGCATTCTCTCACTCAATGGTCCGATCCTGTGGCAGATGCTTGGATCTGGTGGGAGTCTCATTCCTGAATGTCTTGTCACATCCTGATTATGAGGCATAGTAGATGGCACAGGATTCTGCATGTTATTGTCTTTCTCCTGAGGTCCAGTAACTTTGAATTGCTGTAGACAGACTTGTTTCTGTAGAAGATGTGATGATATTAGATTTACAAAAATACCATACTGATGGTTTTGGATGTTCAAAACACCATAGTTGATGGCATTAGATATTAAGAAAACATCACATCTCTTGAGGGCATTAGATGCTGAAGTACCATCATGATGGTATTGTTGTTTAGATAGTCCACATCTCTTGATGGTATGAGATGTTCAGAATACCACTATTGATGGCATTGTTGGATATTAATCAGTACTATAACACTCTCAAGAAATGGTCATATTTTTATACAGTACATTTTACAGAGCAAACATTTTTCATCTCATGTCATCAGATATTAAGACAGCTTACACTTCAGATAGAAATATTTGACAATCATGTTATGCATATTCAGACAGGGCCACTTACCAGATCTGTTTCTAAACAAGATTTGAGATGGCATTGTATCCTTACACTAGACATAGGAACAACAAGCATATCTCTACAATCTTGAACAATAGAAATTATATGAAAAAAGCTTGCAGAAAACTAAACAGGCATTTCCAACCTACAGAAATAACAAGCTGGCATTTAGCAGAAACAGTGAACTAGCCACATAAATCAAGTTCAGAATTGACTTGAAAATATGGCTCTATACTGCCCACCTATGCCTTCCCCTGGAATTGTTAGGATGCTAAAATCATCTTCATGATTACAAGCAACTACAGTCAATATAAACTTACTAAGAATCATACTAAGATCTGATAGAAGCAGAAGGCTATAAAGCCCAATTAAGCTTCATAGTTTACATATAGTATTTCAGTTGATTTTCTGATCTCATATAGCCATCTAGTCTGTTTTTAAAAGTGGTCTTATTTTCACTAATAATGATCTTCAAAGGTAGCATGTTCCAGGGTCTAACAACTCTTTGAGAGAAATAATATGCCCTTTTCTTAGAGTTGCATTTATTTCTTGTAAGTTGCAATGGGTGGCCTCTAGTGTTTATTTGTATCTGTTTGAAATCTAGACCACATTCTGTTGAAAGATTTTGATCATGGATAATATCCCATACAAATAGGATACCACCTCTAAGTCTCGGTTCATCCAGTGAAAACATACCAAATTTATATAGTCTTTCCTCATAGGTGAGTGATTTATTTAATACTACAGATTTTGTGATTCTTCTTTGTATTCTCTCAACTCAGAGAATATCTTTCCTTCTGAACGGGCACCAGAGTTGTGATGCAAAATCAAAGATTGGTCTTACATAAGCGCTATACAGTGGCAGCAGAATGTCTGGGCTTCTTGATGAAATATTATGATGAATTGCCCACCATATTTTGTTAGCTTTACTAATAATGTTAGTAATGTGGTCATCAAAATTTAGACCTGAATCAAAAGTAATCCCTAGATCTTTTTCACAGGATTTATTAATTAATAAGTTTTTATAAAGTTAGTATTGTTTTTTTTAATTATTTTTACCAAAATGAATGACACTACATTTGGATGTGTTGAAATGGAGATTCCATTTCAAAGACCAAGCTTCCAGTTTGCATAGATCATCTTGAATAAGTTTGTGGTCATCTGAATTCATACAAACATTGGCTAGTTTGCAATCATCTGCATATTTTGAAATTTCACTGTAGCTGTCATTAGTTAAGTCAGCTATAAAGATCTGGAATATTAAAGGGGCTAAAACAGATCCTTGTGGAACACTGCTTTTGACCTTTTGCCCGGCTGATGTATGACCATCTATTATCACTCGTTGTTTCCTGACAGATAGCCAATTTGTTATCCATTTAATGTATACTCGGTTGATGTTAAAGAGCTATAATTTATAAATTAGGGCCCAGTGAGGTGCATAATCAAATACTTTTTTAAAATCTAACAGGATAACATCACATGAGATGCCCTTGGCAATATTTTCACTAATGAAATTATAGAAACTAACCAGGTTTGTTGGGCAGGATCTCCCCTTTGTGAAACCATGCTGTGATTGATCTAAGCCTGATATAACTGAGCTCAATTCATCCTTAAGAATTATTTCCAATATTTTACAAAAAAAATAGAGATTAAGCTAATGGGTCGATAATTATCAGGGGAGCTCTTAGCACCTTTTTTGAATAGTGCAATCACATTGGCTTGTTTCCATTCATTTGGTAATACTTCTGTGTTTAGACATTTATCATAAAGAATTTTTAGGGGGACACACAGATGATCTTTCATAACCAAAATTAAATTGCCAGAAATGCCGTCCGGACCTGCAGAGGAACCTTTCTTTATTTCATTTAGTTTATTTTTAATAGTATCTAATGGAATATCAATTTTATTAATGTCTTGGTAATCTGAGACTAAATGATTAACCATGTCATTACTTGTAGTAAAGGATTTGCGAAAGTAAGTATTTAGATATTCTGCCATATCCTTTGAGTCTTGGAGAACTGTATCGTCAGAAATAATTGTACCCACCCTACATTCTTGTTTTTTCATAGAATTGACATAACTAAATAACATTTTACAGTCCCCTTTTTTTGCATGTGTAGCCAAAGATCTTTCCATGTTTAATTTGGCCTTTCTAATTTCCTTCTTACATTTGTTTTGAATTTGTTTAAATTCTTTTTGGGTTCATTCACATTTATTATTATTGTATTTCTTATAATATTTATTTTTCTTTTTTATTAGTTTCTGTAATCTAATGTTAAGCCATTTTGAGTAAATTCTAGATTTATTTTTCTTTCTTTATTCTTTGAATAAATTTGAATGCAGCATCCAAGATAATGGAGGTGAAGGATTTCCATACTACTTCTATATTGTCTGAATCTAAATGAACAGACCAGTCAATGATTGATAGGTGTTCATTAAGGGCTTGGTGGTTTCTCTTGTGAAATGTGAACACTTCTGTGATATTAACTGATTTTGTGTAAGAGTTATGAGGAACAAAACTTACAGAACAGTGGTCACTATTGCTCAGTGGTGCTGTTTCAGTACATTGTGTAATGTCGATTGTTTCAATACACAGAACAATATCTAGAATATTAGAGCCTCGTGTGGGAAATGTTACATGTTGAGTTAGATTCAGTTCATTACATATATGTAGAAAGTCTTTTGATATTTTGGACGTTGCATAATTGGTTGCCCAGTTTATATCTCCCAAGTTTAAATCGCCCATAAATATGATATTTCCTAAATCAGCAGCAACTGCCATTTCAGACCTAATTTCTTGTAATAAATCTGATTTGGAATTCGGAGGTCTATAGCACAGGCCCAAAACAAGATTTTTATTATCTTGAAGTTTTATGTTTAACCATACCGTCTCAGTTGAACTAGACTCTATTTTAATTTTGTTAGATATATCATGTATTAACAGAGTAGAAGAAGTAAAGAAAGTGACACCGCCACCCTTTCGGTTTAACCTGCTTAAATGAAATAAGGTATAACCTGGAATGCATATATCTCAAGTCAGTTCATTTGGCCACCAGGTTTCAGTGATGCCTATTATATCAGGCTTATCACTGCTTATTCTAATTATTAATTCGTCCATTTTATTACATAAGCTTCATGCATTAAGCAGTAAAAATTTTAAATCATGATTAGGTGTATGTTTGTTATTTTCCTTCTCTGTTAATAGAGAGTGAGATATATTTATTTCCCCCAACCTTATTAGTTTAAACTGATCGAAGGGACCTGAGATTGAAAATTCTGACACAGCCTAATTGCTCCCTGTTTATTTAAATGCAAACCATCTCTGGCGTATCCGGATAAACTGTTACTGAAATGCATCCAATGGTCAATAAAGACTAAACAATTAGAAAAGCACCAGTTTAGTAATCTTGCTTTAATTCTTTTGATGGTTTTATTCTTTCCAAGTTTTGCACAAGGAATAGGTAGAATGCCAGAAATAAAAATGTTGCAACCCTTGTCTTTAATTTTTTCTCCCCTGTTCAATTAATTCAAAACAGATATCCTTCTCATGTGTATAACCAACATTATTTGTGCCAACATGAATAATGACATTTGAGGGACTAGTAATAAATTGGTCTACTCTAAGTGCTAAATCCTCTATTTTAGCACCAAGAAAGCAAAACACTTGGATCTGGTTAGTCCCCAAATTATTTATATAGGAGGTTAGGTATTTTACAGTTGAGTCGCCTATTATGATAGTTAGAAGATCCTCTCTAATAGTATTGGCCTGTGTATCTTGTTCCATTTGCACATGTTGTAATGTACTGTATCTGTTATGAGATAAAATGTCCTGATCAGCTAGGTTTAATAAGGGAGGATGATCCAGTGGCATTGGGCATACAAAATCAGCTCTTCTCCTCTTTTTATATTTTCTTTTTGAAATTGTTTCCCAGTTATCATCAGGAAGACAATCTCTGCTTCTTTTATTAGAGACTGGGGGAGCAGGGAAACAGTTAGATTGCCTAAATGTAGGTGATTGATTACTAACAATCACTGGTTCTTTATAATTTGTTAATGAAGTAATAACTTCAGCTGAGGAAAGATTTTCACTCTCAGTTATAGTGATGTTGACCACATGTATTATGGATATGTTATCAGACAATTTCAACATTTCAACATGTAATATGCAACATGTAACATCAATGGCATTGTAACTATCTTGAATATTCTCTCTCGCATTCCCTGACTGACCCATGAAGACAGGTGACATGCAAGTTTAGACTGGTTATATTAGTGCAGGTGATAACTTACTACGCCTATCACTAGCAATTTCATACAAGAAAAGAGTTCAGTGCATCACAAGAAACCTGTGGGTGCACTGGAGGAGAGGATTGCTAGCCTTCTAAACATACTTCCATTTATAAGAAATTCCTTCACTCCATGGTAAGTGGTAGTCAGTGATGATAGTGAGACTGGAACTGCTGCTGCCAATGTCAAAATATTTATTTCCAAAATAAAAATGTACACAAAGAAAGCCCTTCCCCATTCGGAGGTGAGTCAGGTACAAGGTTCCCCAGTGCTTTGGCCAGAGCTGGCTATCTGACATTCTCCTTTTTACTAGGGACAGCTAGTGGTCTGTGGCTGCTTTCAGTGAGCTTTTTCCCCTTACTTTTCACCCAGAATTCACTGTAATCATTGACTTAGTGGGACTTGGGAATGTTCAGAATCTTGTGGGAAAACATGATTGTGAATATCCTGTTTCCTTGTTGCCTCTGCATGTGTCCATCGTAGCAGACCCAGCACTGGAACAGTGGGGGCAGGGGATAAGAAAAATTAGTGGAAGTGGTATATGCCACCATATACAAACTTACCCTTACAGAAATATAAGTGTGCTGCGTACATGCAGAATGCATGCCACATGCTTAATTGTGCAATGTTTGAATGCAATTTCATACACAAAGTGAATGTATGCAAACCAAATCTAAAAAGCACATCAGGTTTGCATGCTGCAAGCTTGACATGTGTTCAGCAGGTAAGCTGGTGTGAACATATTTTAAAACTCACATCAGGTTCGCGTGTTGCATGCTTGATATGAGTGCAGCAGTTGAGCTGGTGCAAATCTCATCTAAAAACACATCAGTTTCTACTGCTTATACTAATGCTAGCAATTACAGTCATTGAAATACCTTTTTCATTGATTTCCCTTTAAAATTAGGTGAACTCATTAATTCTGATCCTTTTGCAAGTGGTTTAATGACTTTTGATTTTTGTCATTGAATTGCCATTAATTTGTAAAGTATTGTTTGCTTACTGCATTGAATGCCTAGGATATAGTCAGCCAACATCCCCCATTCCAGATGTGTGAAGAGGGGCATCTGTGTTGTGAAGCCTGACCTTTTTGTTTTGGGCCATGCAAATCCCCTTATGCATATTTAGTGCTACTGATGTTTTTCTCCATGACTGTCAACAGCTCACTTACTTTCCCTCTCTCATTCTGTATGGAGCATATACACTATGGCCATGCTCAGCACTCTTTGTGCTGAGTTAGGTCTTGGAAGCATGCACTATACCTCTGATTTTGTAACTGAAATGAGGGACATGGACACTCAAAATGAGGGACAATGAGGGACACTAACCCTCATGATGATCAGGACATATCCTGAAACATGGAGATACAGTACCTCAGAACACAGTGGAAACCATTGTATTTACTTTCACTGATGTTAGCCCCTGAGAATTAATTCCTACCATAAAGCAGGGTGCCACTTAGGTAGGGTAGAAGGGGGTAGTTGCCCACCCCTGCATTTGTGCCTAGTTTGTTCTTATGGTGTGGTAATAATGGCATTAAATTTGGAATTAATATTTTGCATAACAAGTGCCCCCTGGCCTATGTCACACTCATGCTGCAGGTGCACTCCTGACTTGACTGTGTCTGTATTGTGTTGTCCACTCTCTCCACCTATTAGCGGCGGTGCCATCACATGTGTCATGAAGGAGCTCCAGCCATGCAAGAGCACATGAGTCATGTGAATGGGACACTGTCTTTCCTGCCACAGAGTAAACAGGCCACACACTATAGCTTAGAATAGTAGGTAAGCACTGGACTCTCAATAGCAGTGTTTTGGGGGCATATTTTTGTTGGTCTACTCTTAGTGAGTCTTCATTTCCCTTGGTGGCTGAAGGAGCTGGGGATGAGCTAGAAGCTAACTCAAGACTAGGCAATCTACTTACTTGACAAAGAACCACAGCATGCAAGCACTGAGGCAATGGTTACCCCAAAGGGCATTGGCCATGAATCCAAGTTTCAAAGAAATACAAAATCACACATGCCCCCATAATGCAAAGCATTATGGGCTACATATGCAAATCACCACTGAATATTATGCTAGTTCAAGTTTAAAGCAGAAATTCATGGTGCCAGAAGGCCTCTCACACAGTTTGCAAAGCATGCCAACAGAAGACACATACACGTGTTTTGTTCTACCAGGACTCATCAGTATGCCTCATCTGTTTGGCACCCCAGTGGAATGAACCAGCTACCCTAAGATGGTCTATCTGGGTTATGTTGTGGTGCACCCAATTAAAACAAAAAACAAGTTAAAAGACAAAGAACCACAGCACGCAAGCACTGAGGCAATGGTTACCCCAAAGGGCATTGGCCGGGAAGCCAAGTTTCAAAGAAATACAAAATCACACATGCCCCCATAATGCAAAGCATCATGGGCTGCATATGCAAATCACCACAGAATATTATGCTGGTTCAGCTTCAAGCAGTAATGCATGGTGCCGAAAGGCCTATCACACAGTTTGCAAAGGGTGCCAACAGAAGACACAGACATGTGTTTCATCCTACCAGGACTCATCAGTGTGCCTCATCTGTTTGGCACCCCAGTGGAATGAACCAGCTACCCTAAGATGGTCTATCTGGGTTATGTTGTGGTGAACCCAATTAAAACAAAAAAAACAAGTTAACAGACAAAGAACCATAGCACGCAAGCACTGAGGCAATGGTTACCCCAAAGGGCACTGGCCAGGAAGTCAAGCTTCAAAGAAATACAAAATCACACATGCCCACATAATGCAAATCTACTTACTCCACTAGACTTGCCTTGCCAAAAAATCCATTGTGATCCCCCCCTGTGGTAGCAAACTAGGCCTTGCAGCAGTAGTGACAGCGGTGTGGGCAGCATTCATAGGCCTTGATCAGTGCAGTGCAGCAGCAGCCATTGCAACAGCCAAGCAAGAAGCAAGCAACACAGGTTAGGAGGGTTCAGTTGGTGAGATGACTTGGTTGCAGACCATGTTGGGGAGCTGGGATGGTAGGTTCTAGCATCCAGCTTCTGGTAGATGGACAGAAGAAGAGCAGACTGATAAAATCTCTGGGCTGCTGGCACACTGGGCTAGACTGTAGGTTCTGGCCAGATGTCTGGGTAAGTAAAAGTAAAAAAATGTTTTACAGGGGGATTGGGAAAGGCGGAAGGACTAAAATATTGATGTGTTTTTCATGTTTCTGCTCCTTTGGGTGGCTTCACAAACCATATGGGATGGGTATTGAATGGAATGGAGTTGTGGAGAGAAATTGGGACAAAGTATTTTTTTGGGGGAGGGGTTCAGAACTTCAATTGGGAAAAAAATTGGTTAGTAACAGGGTGGGTTTAAACCCAAATCTGATGCACTGCACTGGGGCACAGACAGATGAATCTTATACATGTGAATTTTTTCTGATTTTTGTATCACTTTTCAGTCACAACAAATAAGATTTACCTTTTAGAGCTGTTCCAGGCATTCCAGAGCTTGCCACCTAGGGGCTAACTAGCACCTGGCCTCCACAGGTTGTTGGCTTCCCCCCTGCTGAAATCTGAAATGGCACCCCGCCATAAAGTCCAAATTTACAGGACAGCCACTGTGTGAACAACATGCTTTCCATGAGGGATGGATGGGGGAAGAGCAGTTTACAGGGGTAAAATGAGGGCTGTTCCTTGCATTCAGGGACAGTTGAGCAGTATGGTATGCACAGACTGTTGGAGCCCCACTATAGTCAGGCTTATGTCCCCCCATGAAGCTAACCTCTACATCCCCATGCTCAGGCACATTATGACATAGGGCAAGGGAGCGTGCAGGGGTGTGCACATTGAAATGAATGAGGGTATTTTTTGTATTACTATTTTATACATTATTGATGGAGAGTTGGGGATTAATAAAGGCCACTGCTTGACTAACAAAGGCCTTGTTTGTAGAACAGTGGCCTTCATTATTCTCCAACTCATCACCATAATGTAGAAAACAGTAATAAAAAATAACTCCATTCATTTCAAGGGAGTACACCCCAGCACTCAGATCCATAGACATCATCTCTTAAAGAGTCCTACCTCTGGTTCAATAGTGCTTATGTAAGAGACTCTCAACTTATGTCTATACTTGCTGAATCGTCTGTAGAAGCATGGTCATGCCTGATACAGTGTGTGTGCATGGGGGGGGACTGGCCATGTGGGTGGGTGCCGAGTTATTGCTACTTTTTTGTTTGCCTCTTATAGTCTGTTTGTGTTGAAGCATTCAAAACTATGAAGAGAAAATAGTTGGAGTGCAGGCCAAACAGATGTAATTAAGTAGTTTTGTGGGTAAGTGTGTGTATTGGGGGTGGGAAGAACCACATGTGTTTCTATTGGTATGTGTTCAGCTATGCAGCTGAGATGGGGGACAAGAAAACTAAAAATTATATCAGTGGCTATAAGTATGCTGCATGCATGCAGATGAATGCAGATTTGTATTGAAGTACAACTGAGTCATATGTATGCAGGCAGTACAGCTTAGTGGTAAAAGACACTGAACTGCAGACCAGGAGACATGAAGACCTAGGGTTGAATCTCATCAACCCCCACTTGTATACTGTGATCCTAAGCAAGTCGCTTAACTTTTATGTGTGCAGTTATCAGTGACCACTTGCTTTTTGCACGCATGCCACATGCATGCAGTCTGTTCCAATTTAACATAAAAAGCATGCTTTCCACACTTGCTTGCTGCACGCATGCCACATGTATGCAGTCCGTTCCAATTTAACATCGAAATCATGCTTGCAGCATGCATATCACATTGATAGTTTTATGTGTGCAGCATGAAAACATTTCATATAATTATTTCTGTAAGGGTAGTCTGGCGTTTAGAACTATTTACCTTATAGGGTTATCCACCAGCACAAAGAAGTTGCTCCCTGTAACACCTGTGAATAACTTCATGTCTAGGACTAAAGAGTAGTCCAGAGTAAAACAAAAAACATGGTGGAATAATGGAGTACCTGTGCACGTGTTTGTTGGTGGGAAGGAGCCTCACAATGAGTTCAGTTCCTAGACCCTCCACCCTGTATTTCCCACATACTACATTTTTGCCTTTACTTTAGGTTTTCAATTGCAAAGTATCTGTGAAAGAAACCCTTTTTTTTTCTTTCAAGCTGGAAATACACTAGTGGAAATGATTTCATTCCACTCCTGCTGTTGTTCAAGTTCAAGTTCATTATTACAGGAATTACTCCATTGAGCAAGCTCATTCACAGGAGGTCCTGGAGATTTCAAACAATACAATGATGTACATGATCTTATACAAAACAGATTTGGATAGCATGAGTAAACAGCAATGGCAATGATAAGGTACAGTTTGGATTGTTGCAAATAACTGATACATTACAGACAAAAAACTGACTGCACTAATGTGCATGTAGATGATACACATAGAATGAGACAATTCTTCTCTGGGGCAGAAGGAAAAGAAAAAAGAAAAAAGTGAAATCATGGAGCTGTAGATGACATTGCAGAGGAGGGTGGTAGGTTCAGAAGGACAGAAATATTGTGCACTGAGATGGGGTATAGGGAGGGGGTCTAGGGAGGTGGGTGACTGGGGTAGGGGTAGGAGCGGTAGGGAGACAGGGAGGTGGAGGAAAGAAAGAAGTGCTAGGAGGCAGAATGGGTAAAGGGGGTTGGGGTAGGAGTATGGGGTAGCGGAGGAGGGGGCAGGGAGACAGGGAGGTTGCATCTGAACTCTGGACAGCAGAATAGCAACAGCTGTATGTGTACTGCATGTGTGTATGTGTGTGTGGGGGGGGTAGCAGTTCTTCTCTGAGTCTAGTCTGATTCAAGGGACAAAATAGTCCCAGGTTCAACCCATAATATGGCCAGAAGTACTCACTTCCTGATCGCAAACTCTGGTATTAAAATGCAGGGCTAGATCAAAATTGTCAACACCATTATAAACATTTTGGTAGTATAAAATACGTACAAGGAATGGATATAAACTGCAGGGCAAAACTTTCCCCTAATTGCAGTTTCTAAATAAAGTTAGTGTCACTTTAACAATTAACATCTGAATACTTGTTGACTAAAATGACATTTCTCTATCTCACTAGCTGCAATAACTGTTTTCAAAACATTTACAGTGCTTGAAGACCATATCTGTCAGTCTTGTAACTGTTACTCAGAGAGAGAGAGAAAAAGGTCTCAGTTTAAATCCACCCAACATTCTGTGGTATAGCATGGTTCATATCATATCTAAAGTGCAGCTCTTTTTATCCAGCTTGGCCTGTTTTAGGACGTCATTTATGTAACTTGAAGAACTTTACTTATAATTGTTTTTGGGCTGTTGAAAATTTAAAACATAGTGGTGGTGTAATTCTGTGCTGTCTTTAATTGCTGCAATTTCGCCCTCCTCCCCTTCCCCAACTCTTAATTATATGCCCTGATAAATCTGATTGACAGGCGCTAAACACAGGTATAGTAAGAGGTGTGGAAGCAGGAGGGGCCTAAGGGGAAGAAGCCCACCTCAGCACAAGTGTTTTGACTCATTTATTTATTTATTGGTTTCTTTTTCCTAAAAAAAAATATCTGAGGATCAGTTACAGGATTTTTAGTACTGTAAATTAATAAAAAGAGAACTAAGAGAGTTTCAGTAGCAGACAAGTTGTGGAATTGCAGTATAATGTGGGGAGTGGTGCAATGCAGTGGCTGTGGTGCAGCCATATTCAGGCAGACCTTCTGGACACTGAGGTGCTGCCCTATCTGCATGCATCTCTCTGGACTGCAGGATGAGGTAACCAGACTCAGAGCGGAAGTAAACTGGGTCAGGAGTACCATCACCCCTATCCAGGGACCACCCAGTCCAATGCAGCTGCCTCAAAGGATGCCGAGAACGAGGAGCACTTGGATGACAGTCAGCTCAGGGAGGGTTAGAGCAGTCAGGAAGAGGCACATCCCAGATCCTATTCCTCTCAAGAACTCATATGCCACACTGGCAAATGAGGACAACCAAATAGAGGTACCCAGAGTGGAAGGAAAGGATGTGGAGGTTAGCCAAGGAGGTGACCTCAGTGGGGAAAAGCAGTGGACCCAGAGGAGGAGAAGCAATCCTGGTGGGGACTCCATCGTAGAGGATCCAGCTAGGAACACAGGAGGGAGAGGACAGGAGGTGAGGTGCCTACCAGGGTGCCACGGCATGGAGGGATGGAAGGAAGATACTGGGGATCACTGGAGGCAAGACAGGAGGGTGAGCTGGATGTCATTATCCACCTAGGTACTAATGACTTGGCAAATGGGGAGCCAAAGGAAGTTCAGGAAGAGTTTAGGAAACTGGGAGGGTCTCAAGCAAGTAGCTACTTCTGTCACTTTCTCAGAAGTACTACCTGTGAGAGCAAGGAGACATAGAGTGCATGCACCAGGAACTTTAACTCATGGTTGAAGAACTGGTGCTGTGAGAGGGGTTGGATTCATTGGTGACTGGGGACCCACTGGAGGGATGGAGGTTTGTTCAAGCCTGACGCCTGCATCCATCCTGGAGGAATCCAAGTACTCAATGATAAGTTTAACTGCTACACTGACAAGCATTTAAACTAGCAAAGGGAGTGGCAGGCCAGCAAGGAGGGTACCTACTTGCTCACCCCCCACAGCTAGCAGTGGAACCAGTGAACCAGAGGAGTGGCTATCTTTGCAAAGCGGTGTGCAAAAGATGGAGATTAGTGTCCAAAAGGTGGATAAGCAGAAAACGGGCAAAATTCAGCAGAAGGGCAGACAGCAAGGAGAACCAGGGATAAATGACAACCAAGGAAGGGGCTGCAGTAGAACAGTGAAGCAGACTAGGGAGGTCAAATCATGGAAAGCCATGTGTGCAAATGCCAGGAGCCTTAGCAACAAGATGGAAGACTGGAGGCTGTCATGGTACAGTCAGACCTGGACATTGTGGCCATCACTGAAACCTGGTGTAATGATAACCATGACTGGGAGATGGCCATACCTGGCTACAACATATTCCAGAAGAGACAGAGCAGGCAGGAAGGGAGGAGTGGCACTGTATGAGAAAATTACATAAGGGCCACAGAGATCCAGGAGGAACAAAATGGGGAGAGATACTGTGGGTTAAGCTAGAAAGGAAAATGGGGCCAGCCATCCACACAGGTGTGGTCTATAGACCACCAGCCCAGGAGGAAGAAACAGATAGGGAGTTGATGCTAGCCATCCAAAGGATGGCAGACAAGGGTGAGGTAGTACTGGTTGGAGACTTCAATATTCAGGACGTGGACTGGAGCATCCCAGCAGCAGCATCAACTAGGAGCAGATTTATCCTGGACTCCTTCAGGTGCCTTCCTCAAGCAACTGGTCATGGAACCAACTCGGCAGAAGGCAATACTGGACCTTCTGCTCACAAACAGGGACAGTGTGATGGGGTAACAGTGGGGGAGCACCTGGGTAACAGTGACCACCAGTCATTGTGGTTTGAAATCACAGAAAGAGCAGAACCAAACCACACAAAAACACGTATCCTGGATTTTAGGGGCAGACTTTGGGAAAATGGAAATACTTGAAGAGGCATTAAGGGGAATGGGACAGGAATCAGGGGTTGAGGAACAGTGGGCAGTATTTGAAATGGGATTATAAGAACAACAGAATTATGCATTAAGCAGGTTAGCAAGAGGAAAAGGAAGAGGAGACCATTATGGTTTTCCAAAGAGGTAGCAAAAAAGTGAAAGCCAAAAGATAGCATTCAGGCAATACAAAAAGACACAGGCAGAAGGGGATAGGGAGAAGTACCAGGAGAAACAAGGGAGGCAGGGAAGTCAGTAAGGGAAGCCAAAGCTCAGACAGAAGAACACATTGCAAAATCAGTGATTAAAGGGACAAAACCTTTACAGGTACATAAGTGAAAAAAGAAAGACAAAGGGAGGGATAGTGAGACTGAAGGGGGAGGATGGGAGTCGCGTGGAGGATGACAACAGTAAAGCTGACATATTGAACAGGTATTTCTGCTCAGTCTTTACTGAGGAAGAGGGGGTAATGGGTCTGAAGGGGTACAAGGGTGAGAATGGTGCAGAAATGGGCACAAGTCCTTTACAAGAAAAGAGTCCTGAAGGAACTGGAAGTAATAAGAGTTGACAAAGCAATGGGGCCAGATGGGGTGCACCCCAGGGTCCTTAAAGAACTAAAGAGGTGGTGGCTGAACCTCTGGCTATCCTGTTTAGCCAATCACTGGAAACAGGAGGTACCCAAAGACTGAGGACAGCAGATGTAGTCCCCTTATACAAAGCGGGAACAAAGAGGAAGCAGGGAACTACAGCCAGTCAGCCTCACCTCAGTGGTGGGAAAGATCATGGAAGCACTTCTGAAGGAGAGATTGGTGGAACATCTGGCTGTCAATGGACCACAGGACCCAAGGCAGCATGGTTTCACCCAGGGGGAGGTCATGTCAGACCAATCTCATTGAATTTTGACTGGGTGACTAGGGAGGTGGATCAGGGAGGCAGTGGACATGGCCTATCTGGACTTCAGCAAGGCCTTTGACACTGTGCCACATAGAAGACTATTACACAAACTGGGGAATATGGGTGTGGGCAGGACAGTAGTGTGGTGGGTAGGTAACTGGCTGGGTGGCAGGACACAGAGGGTGGTGGTAAATGGCTGTCACTTCACAGAGGGAAGAGTGACCAGTGGGTACCACAGGGATCAGTGCTGGGACCGGTCCTATTCAACATCTTCATGGTGACATTGACGCAGGATCTAGAAGGCAGAATTTCACTGTTCGCTGATGACACAAAGCTCTGTAACAGAGTAGACACACCAGAGGGTGTAGACAGAATGAGAAGGGACCTGCAGAAACTTGAAGAATGGTCAAGGGTTTGCAGTTGAAATTCAATGCAAAGAAGTGCAAGAGAATGCATATGGGACACAAAAACCCTGGCACAATATATCAGTTGGGGGTGACGACATAGCATGCACCAAGCAGGAAAGGGATCTTGGGGTTGTCATCTCTGATGACCTCAAGGTAGGAAACAGTGTGACAAGGCATCAGGTAAAGCAAATAGGATGCTGGGATGTATAGGCAGGGGCATCACCAGCAGGAAAGGAGGTCATAATTCCGCTATACAAGACACTAGTGAGGCCCCACCTGGAGTACAGTGTACAGTTCTGGAGACCATACCTACGTAAGGACATAGACAGGGTAGAGAAGGTTCAGAGGAGGGCAACAAAGATGGTGCATGGATTGCATCACAAGTCCTATGAAGACAGGTTGAAGGAACTGAACATGTACTCCCTGGAGGAGAGGAGGGAGAGAGGGGATATGATAGAGACATACAAGTATCTTACAGGGAGAAACAGAGTGCAGGAAAACACTATTTTTAAGCGAAAAAGATGTTCCAGGACTAGAGGGCATGGGATGAAGTTGGAGGGAGGACGATTCAGAGGAAACATGAGAAAGAATTTCTTCACAGAATGGGTGGTGGACAAGTGGAACACCCTGCCAGAGGAAGTGGTGGGGGCTGAAACAATCACGGGATTTAAGAATGCATGGGATAGACATAAAGGAATTCTAGAGGTCATGGGTAAGGGGAAACAGACTTCTAGGAAAACAAACTGAACTTACAAGCTCAAATGGGCAGACTGGGTGGGCCATAGGCCTTTATCTGCCGACACTGTCTATGTATCTATGTATGTGCAAGATGCCATGCCCCCTTAGGCAGCAGTAGTAATGTGTGTGCCATGATGACAATCTCACTACACTGCATCAGTTTACATTTGTAAGGCACAAGATGACATAACATACAATTGTCAATAAGACAAAAGTCTTTTGCAAATATATTGGTAGATGCTGTACACTTTATAGATGACAAATATTTTGATGCTTCTTTTTTCTTTTTCCTTCTCCTGGAAGGGGAAGTAATGCAAAAGGCAATTCCTTCAGATTGATATATAACTAGTCCAGATGATGAAAGTTTATATGATTCATAGCAAAACATGCACACACATTAGCCACTCGATAAATCCACATCCACCCCCCAGGTAAAGTCTCACTCCCAGCCCTTTTAGTCTCTTGCCAAAGATGAGACATTAACTAGAGAGTTTATTTGGCAAGGGCTTGCAGTCCTTGACAAACATTTGTTTATACCTGGTCTGTGGGGGTGGAGGAGTGATGGTCACTGGCATTCTGTCCCTCAATGGTGCGATCCCATGGCAGATGTTTGTAGTTGGTGGAATTCTTGTTCTTGAATGTCTTGTTGCATAATGGTTTTGATGAATGGTACATGGCGCAGGATTCTCTACATGTTGTTATCTTTCACTTGAGGTCCCATAAATTCGAGTTGCTGTAGAAAGACTTGTTGCTGTAGAAGATGTGATGTATCAGATGTTGAGAATATCATCTTAATGGTGTTAGATGTTCAAAACACCATAGCTGATGGCATTAGATGTTAAGAAACACCACATCTCTTGATGGCATTAGATGCTGAAATACTATCTCAATTGTACTGTTGTTCATACATACCACTTCTCTTGATTGCATGAGGTGTTCAGAACACTGTTGCTGATGGCATTGTAGGATGTTTAGCAATACCATAACTCTCTCAAGAAAATGGTTGTGTTTTTATAAAGTACATTTTACAGAGCAAACGTGTTGTTTCACATAATCAGACATTAAGCTACACTGAATTTTGCTTAGAGTTCAACTAGAAGCGTTTGATAAGCATGTTAGGTATATTCAGTACGACTTATTTGGTCTGTTATTAAACAAGATTCAAGATAGCATTGTATCCTTACACTAGATGTAGGAAAACAGGCATATCTCTATATCCCTGAACAGTAGAAGTTATATGAAAAAAAAGCTTAAAGAAAAAAATAAATTAATAGGCATTTCCAACCTACAGTAATTACAGGCTGTTTTTCGGCAGCGATCATGAACCAGGCCTATAATTCAAGTTCAAATCTGACACGAAAATATGTGACCCTATATTGTCCATAACCTGCTACTTTTAAATAAAAATGTACTTAAAAATATTAGGTACAGTACATATTAGGAGAGCTGATTTTGTGCCTTGTTGGCTGAAAGTTTGATTCTTATAGGGGAAACAGCTGGTATGTTGGAGGAGATCAGGTAATAAGGGGAACAAGGGTCACTTCAGTTGAAGGGATATTGAGAAGCATAGAATTTCTCATTGACAAAGCAAGCCCAGATCCTGAGTTACCGATGTGCAACGTTGAAGCATGGCATAGCACCCCAGCTACATAGCAAACTGGGGGAGGGAAAAACCCATTCTGGGTGAATCAGGGAACCATTAATATAATAAAAAAGCTGGATAAACCTGTGGACCAAGGAATTAAATTTCTATCCTCAGCTGAGATTCAGAATCTTGACTTTCTGGCTGCTGCAGGTCAGGGGTTAAGAATTTGTTTGCAAATGTTCATCTTAGCTGTCTTGGCAAGCCCTGTTAAGCTCATGTTGGCTTTCAGAACTAGGATAGATGACTTATTAAATGTAACCTTAGCATATCCTGTATTGATTAGCTCTTAGCATTTCAGATCCTGCATACTGTATATAGCAGAACCTGGGAACATTTTGATGTGCAGAAAGGTTCCTATTATAGATGCTGTGATTGCCAAGGGCTAAATATGTGGGAGTTGAGGCAATGTTACAGTGCCTTACAACACTGAGAAGCTCTGTAACAGAAGTCTTTAAAGTGAGGATTTATATACTGTTCCAGTACCATTACTATTTAAATGTGAAAGGTTTGAGTCAGTCTGGCTCAGTTTCAACATCTGGCAATGTATTTTTTAGGAGCATAAAAGGGTATTAATAATTCCCATGCTTTGCATGTCTCACACATCAGCTGTTTTTCTTGCTGTTCCAGTGTTATTCTACTCTTAGCACTTCTCCTAAACAGATAAAGACATTTACATCCTAGTTTCTGTCCAAGACATCACAAAAATAAAGGCCATGCAAAGAATTATGTGTGCAGTAGGAGTCAGGACCAAGAAAAGTTCTAGGCTACTTTTATAGTTTGTGCCACCATGTAAGGGCCAGAGAAGTCTTAGTGTAAAAATGACTAACTCAGCAGTCTGTCAGAGTACATTTGCTATTCAGATAAGTCACGCATGCTTAGGAAAGGGAATTTCTTGAGACATGGCATTATTCATAGCTGCATCAAGTTTTAGGCACCCTAAAGGGCAGCAGACAACCTTCAGCAGGTGTAGAGATTTGGAGGAGTAATGTTCATTATCCCAACAGATAATAAATATTTTTTATATTTCAAAACAATAACCACTGGAGAAAATTGGCACTATAGTTCCAAATGCATGTAATATTTTAATGAAAATCATTTAAAAGACAAAATCCTTTTGTGAAACAGCTATGACAGAAAGTCTGTCATAATTCACAGGATTCCAGCATTTTATTGGAAATGGACATTACATCTCTTTGGTTGCATCAAGGGACGCACTTTTGGCTGTGCCCTAGCAATAACCACAGGGTAGGATTCTTGAGACAAAAAAGTCCAAGTGGTATAAAAAGTGTCCCTCTGCCATCTCAGAAGACACACCTATCATGTGATTTGCTATAGCAGTAATGTGCTTGCTACACACTGATAATGTTGATCATTCTGATCCTGGCTCAGAAAAGAGGAAAAAATGCCTGTGGTACAAATATCTGGGAACCCAAGGATCAGTAAATCTGCCTGTTCCTGCCAGGCATATTATATTATTGTTTATTGTGTTACTAAAACTAAACCCTCTAAGCCTGGCAGATTACTACAAAAATACAAAACAATTTAGCCCTTCCTGCTGAATTATTAGGGGCTATTGGATATACTCAGTGAACTACCAATAAAAGTAAACTTATAACCATCCAAACCTAAGAAGAATGTTGGTGAGAAACAAAACTCACACTGTATGAGAAGGCATTCAAGGGAGCAGAGAGAGAGGCACATGGTCTTGCTTTGCAGTGTCGTGCAGCTAAGATCAGCTACAAGCTGCTACAAGAGACACACCAGAGGCCCCAGCATTGATGCATGCTGAACAATGAGAAATGTCTTAAGTGGGCATCATAAAGACTCAAGGATGGAAAATCCTGTTGCTTTGCCACAATTCCTGTGCAACCTTTATTTGACTTGTGGGGCTTGTGGCACAAAAGGAGTTTCAAAAATCAGGCCCCTGAGGCTATTCTCAAACCCTGGTCTTCTGTTCTTATCAAATGGCACTTAAACCAATTGAGCATCAATGCAGTTTCCAGAAAATTACAGTAATTAAGCAATAAGAATGGATGGCTAGAGCATTTCTGCCAATTAATGACAACTTGTGGTAGATGAAAGCTCTACCACCAAAGCAGTTACTAATATGCCCAGAAATACCCACAGCTGGAGGTAAAGCAATCATTGCTACTGTAAAAACATATACAAAATGTAAACAAAATTGCTCTTTGGGTTTTTTTTTGGGTTATCACTGTTGCACAAACAGTCCATTTGACTCTGAGGTTTGTTTACCATGACAGTCATTTATTGGCACTGTAGCTAGAAAATGGGTAGCAAAAGTCTTGTATCCTAATTGTCCAAAAGGATTCAGAAGCTGTGGGCAGGATGTTTGAAGGGTGGTGCAGGGCTTTTGACCAGACCTGCACCACCGCACTAAAGGTCCTGACCATGCACCGAACCCTTTGCTTCAACTGCACCTAATTTTCCAATCTTGGATGCAGTTGTGATGGTTTCCACGAGTTACAGCAGCTTGTGCCAAATATCTGGCACAAACTCCATAACAAGGGCCCCCAGGATTGCTGCAAGGTACTCCAGAGAAAGGTGTTCTACCTTGCAGCAATTACTGCACAGGATGGATAACCCCGTTAGATTGCCGCAAGCCCCATGCACTGTATCACTGGGGCTTGAAGTGATCTAATAGGTTTGAAAATCCTGCCCTGTGTGTTTACAAAGGGACAACCAATTGTTTCAAACTTCTTTTTGCAACCAGGGTGCTGTGCAATGGCATATCACTGCCTTCAGAATTTTTTTTCCATTCACATTTTGTAGCTATATATTGGTAAAGTACACCTTACTAAATTCTACTCCACACCACCATTCAATGATATAATACCCAAATCCCCACCAAGTTAAACTGCAAAACCCTTTTCCTACTAGCAGTACTCTGTTAATGTAGAATCGATAAAAATGTTCTTAATCTTAACTTATAGCCAACCTTTAGATCTCTCAGGGGCAACAGGACTCCCAATTCATTTTCCACTTTCTTTCTATTTTATAAACTTTTACAACTCCCCCCCCCCAAAAAAAAAAAAACAAAACAAAAATTCTGTGGGTCTGATTTTTTTTTTTAATTTTTCTCTTGTGGTAGGTTGTGAAAGCCTGAACAAAGAGAACAATCATTTGTAAAGTATTTATGTAAGAGAAATTGACTGATGAGACAGCTGTTTGTGACTGTAACCCTCTTGCTCCTACTCTAAAAGAATGTGAGAAAGTGGTGCACAAATGAGTGAGGAGTAAGTGCTTTATTTCACTGACACCATTTCCAGTGGGCAAAATTGTAATGGACAGCCATGTCAGTGTTAGTGAACCATTATATCTCATTATAGTGTGCAGAACCAAAGCCACCCAGTGGACTTTTTTTTTAATTTGCATTTTCTCCCTGGCCATGCTCTGTCAGGTATCTACCCTGATCCCAGAGATGTACCCTTGTTGGTCACTGGCTCCTCCCAGGTCCCCACATTCAGCCAGCTTCTCTCATGGCTATCCCCCCCCCCATGGTGATGGTCCAGAGGGAGGGCCATCCCTACCAGTGCAGCTCGTTATGTGAGTTAGGATCCAGTACCAGCAGACACTAGGATCCAGGGGACCCAGGAAACTCTAGGCCATCTTATGGGTGGTACTATGGTTAAACAATGTCCCCTTCCTTTTGCTGTGGTTTTCTCCCCATCTCCTTCCTCCCTTGGTGTGCACCAGCATCTGGGCCTTGGTTACATGCAGCAATGTCCCTACAGAGGGAGAAAGCTCCCCTGGCCCACATCAGGGGTTGCTGTGGCACTGGTATGCAAAACCAACCCTCCCCTACCACGGCACACTGCCTAGGGGCAGCTGCTGCAGTCAGGCCTGACCCTTGTTGTGGCATCCCAAGTTAGCTTCTCAACTTGGATTGCACAGAAAGGTTCTACCATGCTGAAAGGACAGCAGTGTTGTCGAAGTTCGGCATGGCGAGATCACAAATGCTGACAGGTGAAATGTCACCTGTCAGACACTGTGACAATCCCCAATCCCCAGTCCCCCACACTTCCCTTCTTTAGATATCTAACTCTGAGTCAGAGTTGTTTGGGGGGGTTGCAAATGACGGTGAAAGGGTGAAATTTCGCCCCCAGGTCCCTGACAGTGCAATCTCAAAACCTGTCGAGACTGTCGCTGTGAGGGATTTCACTGTCCCAGAGTTGTCCAGTCAGCATGCCGCACAGAAAACACAACATTTCCAGGGCTCCCTCTTCTAGAGAGTATGCAGGTATGGTGCTATGCCAAAGTCTAACTTATTCATGCAGCCAAACCACAAAAACAAAACCAAGGACAGTGCATGTAATGTTTAGAGCTTGTGATATTTACCCTTGAGATGCTGTTTTCTTCCGGTCTCATTCCTGGGAATGTATCAGCTTCCAGTGGCCATCCAAGTTCCTGTAGCCACATTGTTTAAAGGAATGGTGAAAAAAGTTAAAGAGAACATTTTGGCATATTCCTGTGAAAAGTAAAAACTTCTTGTTTGGAGAGGAACTGCCTGCATGCAGTGACATCATGTGCAGGTGTGCAGCTGATGTTTCAGAGTACACCTTCCTCAGCAATATGCCAACATGTTCTCTTTAAGTTTTGATGTCCAGTGGAAGCTGATATATTCCAAGAACGCAAGTGGAAGAAAACAAAATCTCTAGGGTAAATATCACAAGTTCTAAATATTAAGTGCACTTTCCTCTGTTCTGCTTTACAGTTTGTCTGCTTGATTAAGTCTGAAGTTGCATCACTGGGCTGCACAGTAGCCTAATACACTGCCAGTGGGCCAGTGGAGCAACGTAAGTGGTCTTTTTCTAAGTCAGGAATGCTTCTGTAAACAAAATCAGACAGAAAGCCTTATGCTCACTTACAAACATTCTCACTCTAGTGGAATGGAAACCAAGGCTACAGAAGCTTCTCACTTAGCTTCCCATCCCACTCTATACACTTGCTGTCCTGCAACTCCCAGAGCTAGATTTCTTTCGAATTAACAAAACTGTGCTGAATCTACAGTTAGATGCCTTGCCAGCTTTTTGTGAAGTCACCCTGCTCTTTCTGAAGTCCAAAAAAAAGGTAGACAAATTTTAAATTGTTTTCCACTTTGTTGTAGGGGATAACAATGAGTGAGGAAGGAAGAATGGCATAGACTAGGGCTGGGAGAACTCGATGAAGTTCTGACCCTTATTAAATAAGAACTGGAAGACAGTGAAGTTCAGATTTGTTCTGATTAGTTCTGATTTATTGACATAGAGTTGAACAAATGTGAAAAAAATGCATAAAAGTGGCCAAAGTCGGTCACATTTGACACAGAGGTCCAAAGGAGATAATTTAATGGATTATTTGTATAAAAAATAATGTAAAACTGCTAAATAAAAAAGCAATCACTCACCACTAGCCCCTTCATGGCTGGCCTATAATGGTGGCATATCCTGCTCTGGTTCATGATATGAGTGTGCTGGGAGAGACAAAGAGAGTTGGAGAGAGAGAGAGAGAGAGAGAGGGAGGGGAGAGAGAGAGAGAGAGAGAAACAGATGCAAATACCTATATCATAGCACCACCAAACACTGCAGGCACTGCCAGTCAGCTAAGTTTTTTTTTTTAATTAATGGTGCTGTGTGGGTGTTATTTTGATGGATGATCCAGTCAGAGCTGAACAGGCCAAAGAAATGGATATGAGTGATCAAATGAGTAGCACTAAGAGAGCCCACTGACCCTACCTATGTGAACTTACTGGGCAGTTCATCGTATGTAGAACAGCACACGTCAAAACTGCACAACAGACAGCGTGGGCAGGAATAACGACTGGGTGCAAAACCACTGAATGTTCTATGTGTGGTTTTGCACCCTGTCTCTGATCCCCCACAGAGGATAAGTCCTCTGCTGGGAAGAAGGTTCACTAAGCTGCTGCTGTGGCTCAATATGATGAGCCACAAGCAGCAAGGGGGAGATGGTGCACCTGCAGACTGAGTATCAAATCCCAGTCCCAGATGAATTAAATTTTTCTTTGTGCTATTTAAGTGTAACCTCCCCCAGGGTTGATTATTTTAGTTGTGGGGGCTCAGGGGTGCATCCCGTAATGGGAGGTGTGGGGGCGGAGCCCTCCACAAAATATAGAGAAATGCCACTGGCAATACATCGTGCTGTGTTGGTAGTGTGGTATATTGGTGCAGCATTGTGTCATGCGACATTATGACCCCATGCCCCATGTGAATGATGCAACTGCTTTGCATGCCCCGGTGTACTGTGGTATATGGTATGCTAACCGGCCCAAGAGGTGGTAATGTTTTCTAATACTATGACTACTTTTACTGAATCTGATCAACATGCTGAATCATTAAAGAAGAAAAACAAAAGACATAGTGACCATCACCACCCATGCAGACAACCAGTCACCCATTGCATAGGTCAAGTGCAGTGCAGTTATAAAAAAGTTTGCCACTACCACCAGAAGGCCTGATGACACACAACACAATTACATCCTTCCTAGTTCCACAGTTGCTGTCAGTCACTGCCAAGTAATTTAAGTATCAAAAATAAAATATAGTGATATAATAATCTCAGCCCAGTTACTATAAGAGAGATGTAACCAAGCTAGCACAAATAATAAAGACATTATATAAATTTGCAATTTAGTAACTTTTTTTGTGAAGTAATCGCAGCCAAACATGAGAACATAAGAAATACACCAAAGAGTATTCAGTTTCTGGGTTTCAGGCATCTGCTAAGCCATGCACTGTATGAATATTAAAACTGTACAGTCAGGATCAGTTGCTGAGGGCAACAAAAGTGACAAGTAGTAGTAGTAGTAGTAAGGACTGGAGTTAGGACAAAATGTGAGGGGAATTCAAGCATGCATGGGATAGTCATAAGGCAATTCTGGGGGGTGGGCGTAGGAAGAAGTAGGCTGCTGGTTAACTAGGATCTGCAGCTTATCCAGTAGGTAGGGAAATGGGCAGACTGGGTGGGCCAAGCGGTCCTTATCTGCCGTCAAATTCTATGTTTCTATGTTTCTATGAGAAGTGCTATAGTAGTTGTGACTTGTGACGACAAACAGTGATGATAGTGGTAGTAGTAGTAGTAGAAGACAGTATTGCCCTACCTTCCAGATCAGATAGTGTTACCAAGTACCACCAAGTAAGTTTGTGACATGAAATGCAGTTGCTTGCTGTATTTAGACTCTGACCCCACTGATGTTATTATTTTTTTCTATTCTGTACATCTCATGTGATCATTCAAGTAATAGTGGCCTGGCCTAGTCCATCCTAACCTGACTTGTTGCAATTAATTACTACCTCGTAGTAGACCCTATTATTCATAAAAGATTTTCACCACAGGCACAAATTATTCAAAGTGTTTTGTGGATAGGGCCTGCTCAGATCAGTCAGTGTATGTTTTGTAAGCAATAAGGCATGAAGATGTATGTAAAACATATTTTACAGCATGGCCAGGGGCATAGTAAGGCATGAGGCCGATGGTCGAGTGACTTCAGCCATTGGACGTGCTGTAAAATATGTTTTACACACATCCCTAGGTGCCTTATTGCGTTTATAAAATTGGCTCCTTTTTGTTTTACTTTTTACTGTTGGGAAAAGCATGTTTGTTTGTAGAAACAAAAGATTTACTCATGAGCATTTGTGATAAAATAGTCCTTCCGCCCACTGCAAGTGATGTCATTGATGATGTCATTATATTATTGCCTACTTTCTTCTTCCTGTTTTTTTTTTTCCTCTGTTTTTCTCCACATTCAAGCTATGGAATGTTTGTCATGAAACATTTGCCATGGAATACATGGATTCAAAAGTCTGCTCGGTTCCACTGGCAGAATGTTTCTCTCCTAACATACTGTACACACAGACACCAAAGACCACTGTTACAGCCAGAGATTCAATTATCTCACTGTCACGGCAAGAAGAAATGAGTTCCCTGATGAGCAGGTAAAGACAGAAGGGGAATTTTTCACCATCAGTAAAGAAACAGTTGTAGTGAAAACTATAAACAATACTTAATGGCTCAGATATTCAAAAGGGTAGTGCCATGCACAACCCACTGATGTGCCCCAGTGCGATATTAAAGGAAAAGTGTTACAGCAATACCCACCTGCCTGCCGCCCATACGCCCATGGAAACTGACACCTCGGTAGGGCTGCAGCCCATGGTTCTGGCGTGAGCCAATGGGTGTGTAACCCACCGTACTATACATTCAGATATGTGAATGATTCATTCACATATCTGGAATAATAATCAATGAGACTGCAGCATTGGCTCGCTGGCAAACTGTGGCTCGCTACCACCGAGGTGTCAGGCGCGGCCGGCAGGTGAGTGAGGTGCTGCCGTCCATCGGCTGACGGGGGGCGGGGTGGTGGGGCTCAGTGGGGAGGGTGCCACTTGACCACCAGGCTATTGGAATATGTTGTTTTACAAATGCCTGCGATCGGGCACATAGCGGTCCACTGGACCACCAGGGATATAGGACCTTAATCTATTGTTTGACAGATGCCTGCAATCGGGCACATAGCGGTCCACTGGACCCCCAGAGATATAGGACCTTAATATATTGTTTGACAGATGCCTGCGATCAGGCACATAGCAGTCCACTGGACCACCAGGGATATAGGACCTTAATCTATTGTTTGACAGATGCCCGTGATCAGGCACATAGCGGTCCACTGGACCACCAGGGATATAAGAGGGTTTTCTCTTTTTGGACAGATGTCCGCGATCGGGCTGCAGGGGGTGTCGGTCCCCGACAGCTGCTGCCTGGCAGGGCGCCAGGCGCAAGTCATCGGGGATCGCTGGTGCTGTGAATGGTGCAATGGCACTTGCGCCTGCACATCTCCATGCTCCACTCTTTCCACTTGCGCTGGTGCAGTGCCACTGTGCCACGCACACTGGGGGTGGCCAGGGTGCGTTATTCAAAGCTGCTGAGCCATGGCGCAGCTCCGTTGAATATCGCCCAGGCCACACCCCTGCGCAGCCAAGTTGAGCTGCACCCAAGCTTGTGCCACAGCCTGGCGCAGTTTGAATATCCGGCCCAATGTTTCTAATTTGTTTATGTATGTAAGGAGAGTGTGATAATCAGGGAAACAACATTTAATTAGTTTGTTTCATTTTTTATTTAGGTCGTTTTATTTTTAGATCCCAGTTGAAGTTTTTTTACAGTGTAAAGGTAGCAGCCATATTTGCATTGGAAGATCAGTTCCGGCTATAGGGGCTAACTGAAATGCTTGTGTTCCAAATGCTCATTGATCTGGGTTCCAGACTCTTCACTGCTGAGCAGTCCTTTTTTTAACTATGTATAAACCATATTTTACATATAAATAAGAGCCAATCAGATTACTGGATTTTACCCAGCCATTTTCTAAATTTACATATCATATTTGAAATTAAAGTGAGGAATGTTGACTTTGAAAAATGCGAGGTGCTCAGCATTTTCTGGTGTCAAACAGGATCTGTGTCAGTAATGACATTATCAGCTGAACTAAACAATTGTTCTGAACAGATGCTAGTCGGAAAGCAATTCATGTACTTCATTGCAATGTTTACTAAAGCATGCCACATATTTCATTTGCATTTCCAGTATTGCAAAGGATCAGCATTCCAGCTGATTTTGGGCTCTGACATGTACATTTCAACAATGGTCAGTGCTGAGGCTGTATTACAAGAGGCAGTTGAAGAAGATGTTACAATTACATCTTCTAAGTGTCTCCAGAGACATGAAGCTGAACCAAGTGACTGTGGGACAGTGATATGTTTGGCTGGTGGTGAAGAAGAAGATTTGACTACAGTGGCTGAGGAGGAAGAGGGAGAGGGAGAAAATGCCGCAACAGTAGAGGATGGGCCACCTGATGCTGTGCTGCTGTGTCATGAAGAAGATTCTGAATATAGTGTATAGTCAGATGTTGTTCTGTATAGAAATCAGAGCCTTTCCAAATGTTATTGTACCACAGTTCAAAAGGTCATGGAATGTGATTGTAGTACACTGTGGTACAACAACGTTTGGAAAAGCTCTAGAGGTTCTATCAGAACGCTAAACTGACCACAAGCCCTCCTGGCAACAGCAACAGCAGGATCAACCAAACAGACTGCAGTGTTGGCAGCAAGATCCCCAGAACCAGCGACACAAACATGAACAGGCAGATAAGCAAAAACAAATGCAGGATCAACCAGATAACTGCAGCTTCATCAAAATTAGAAGCAGGATTAACCAGATATTTAAAATAACTCACGAGTATTCACTTCCTCTGTGCCCACATCCTCTCACTAAGTGAGACATACCTCGCCATGTTTTTTTTGTTGAAAATCCCTCCCACATCCCATTGACATCCAATAGAAGGCTATGCAATAAATGTATGGATGTCTGCTCCCTAGCAAACACGCATGTAAATCTAGCAACCAGCCCCGACTCCCAGAACATGACAGAGCAATGAATATTTTTTTGTGTTTTTCATTTCAAAAATTTAAAATGAAAAACTTTGGCAATGGGGGACCATACACTGTAAAAAATAGTGCATGGGTACCCTTATGCGCAACCAGCCTATTGTGCCACCTCGGGGTTCTGATTACCATGCACATCTCGAGCTTCGCTCTCGAGCTCTGAGGTAATCAAAACCCCACGGTGGTACAATAGGTTGGTTGCTCATGGTTGCCCATGCACTATTCTCTATGTGGTGCTGCTGTTGTACTCTCTTCAATGACAGCATGCACCTCAATTATTTCTTGTTTGTTTATCTCAAAACAAGTGTCATCATCATCATCATTCAATAGTTGCTTTGATTTGTATCGTGAGTCCAAGATAGTTGTTTTAATGTAGTACTCAGAATAAAGCATTTTACTGTACAGCAGATTATATTCACGTTCAGAATATTTTCGCTATATTAGCTTAATAAGAATGTCAGTGAAAATATTCTGAACGTGAATATAATTGTATAATTGGGGTACCATCACTGTATTTCATATTGCATGGTTTTAAGCATAAGTAATGCACTGAAACCTTCAATACGTTTAAAACTCAAGTGCTTTATTGTATTAAATTAATCTGAAAGGAGGGGTGAAAAAAAATGGAGCAAAAAACTAAAAAGTAATAGAGATCGGGTCATCGGTCATGGCTGCACCCAGCATCTGCATTCATTTTTATCTACTTCTACTTCTGTGCCGCATCTACCTGCAAACCCTAAAAAAAAAGGGGGACATTTTACTGTGTGCCCTGTGCTTACTGTGAAAAGATTTACTTTAGTAAACTGGTATCACAAGCAGATACAGATTACCTCGATAAGGCAGTTCGTGTGCGCTTCCTGAATCCCTGACTGTTGAAATCCATGAACAATGTCCACGTGTCTTGTGGTGAGTTGGTCAGAGCTGTTCTGGAGCCAGTGAGCATGGTGCTCTTTTAGATTTTGCAGCCTGAGGTCTGCGCCCATATTGTCCCCATTGCCTGCTACCAGTCGGTCAGAAACTATGCCCGCATACCATGTGGTGAACTGTTTTTTTAGGCAGTCTTTGAAGATTTTGTTAACCAAAACATCAAGGGGCAGGAGTGCATTGGTGCAGGATGCCGGTAAGCATACCAGTATGATGCTATTAGCTTCCAGCTGCTTCAGGACTGCATCTGTGGTATGGGCTCTATACAAATCCAGGACCAGGAGAGCCTTTTGTTCTTCAGACAGGGAACGTTTTTCTTTTTGTATTTTTACATGTGGCACCAGTACTTTATCAATAAACTCAAGAGTAGTTTCAAAATTGGCCCAGTGGTTCTCAGTGTGGGTTACATTTCACTCACTGGTGAATTGGTGTTGAGGGTGCCATGCAGTGCTGCAGCCCTTATAAATCAATTGGGGGGGGGAGAAATTCACCTGCTAGAGTGCAGGCAAGCATCACAGTGATTTGTCTTTTATCCCCCAGTCCAGTGACAGGGACTTGCCTTGCACCTATTACCTTCATAGTCCACTCTGATACAAGCATCATATTGACCCCTGTCTCATCCATGTTAATCATTAGTTGAGAGTGGATCAGCTCCTGTGTGCAGGCATTAGAGATTCTTGCCAAAAAAGCTGACTTTAAGTTAGGAAAGTCACTGAGCGTTTTAGGCCCCACTTTGGTCTCTTTTGTTTTACTGGATCCGATCTTGTGAAGGCAGCCCCCCATTCTCATTTAACGTCTGAGGAGAGTTGGCTTTGACTATGCCAACTGCTACTGCCTGTATGACCCTGGCATTAACTACCACTCCCTCAGCATGGAGGGATTTAACAATTGTTTTCAACTGCTCCTCCAGATGCACCTGTAAGTGCATTGGACATCCACACAGTTTACGAGAGAGGAGAGGAGACATGATAGTAAGGTCTGGGGTCTTCTGGAGCTCGGCCATGTAATGGGACTTAAAACTGCAGACCATACTCACATTGATCCTGTTGTCTGTAGTGCTCATGTAGTGGTAAACAGCAGCCATCACTCCCTGCTCGGCCGCATACTTCCCCACTTGAAATCTAGTATCGGGGGTGTAATTCACATAAGAAGATGGTCTGTTCTTCTTTGTCAGTGGTGGGGAAGCAGCTGCAAGCTCCTTCGCAACAGCTGCTGCTACTCCAAGATCAACCCCTGAACTCTCGACCAAATCAGAACTGGACACAGTGCTTGCCTCCATTGGATACTTGCATTTTGTGGGCTGCAATGAGTTTATCCACTTTAGTAGTGACATGCTGCTCAACAACGGAGAATCTGGCAACTGAATGGCAACTGAGCAAGTAAGTATTACAGGGTGTGCTAGGGGAATGCTGAAAGTGTTGAGAACAAGCTGGCTGTGATCAATTAGGGGATCCAGAGCTTGATTACCTTCTCCGTACATTTAACTAGTACCGCCACACTTATTACAGTATTTGCCAGTGACCACAGTGTGAATACTAGTGGGAGCGAATATGTGCTGTAGCAGAGTGTCCACTAAATATATCGGGCATGAATTAAAACTGCTATACAGTAGTTTATCATCTTTTTCAACTTTTGTGATCATACAGTACATCTTGTTAGATCTTGTTGTATTCTGGTGGGCAACTTGCTTCTTGTAAGCACCCTGGCAGCCTATGTGATCATGGAACTGTCTTGATTCTCCAACTTTTCCCTAATCAGATTCAATCTGAATTCTAAAATTTTTATTAGGGGTATCACCTGACTGAGAATTGTTGTGTTTGCACTAACCTTCCTAGTGGTTTCCTCAAATGGCTGGAGCAGGAACATTAGAAACTCCAGCATGGCCCACTGTGGTGGAGTAATATAGACATCTACATCACCAATTTTATTTTCTAAGGTGTATTGCCTGACAGCTTTGTTTTGTTCCAGCAGCCTTTGGAACTTATAAAAGGTTGAATACCATCGAGTAGAAATGTCTTGGATCAGTGTGTGCAAAGGTAAACTGTACTTCTGCTGTATTTTTTCAAACAAGTGACGGGCTTTGCTTGAGTGACTGAAATGAGTGCATATTCTTTTAGCAGTGCTAACAAGAGCCTTAATCTCCTTGTCATCATTGAGAAAACCATGACCTATTAAATTTAAGCAATGTGTAAACAGCGGTTGTGAACAAAGCCCCCCTCCTCCAAGGCCTTCATGTTGGATCTGATCTGTAACTATAAAGCCAACTGACAGTCCCTGTGAAGTGAGCCATTGCTGTATTGGTTTTTGGAGCTCTTCACTGATGTTGTATGAAGTATGTTCAGATGGAAAATAAAACATTCTTATAACAGCAAACTGCGATGCTTCACTGTCCACAGTCCCACATAAATTATCAAAACGTGCCCAATGGCCGTGACAGACATGAAGGGTTCAGACTGACAGCTTGTCCAGATATCTGCTGTGAGATGCATCACTCTCCCAGCAGCATTGCACAAGACGCGTCTTAATTTTTTACACACGATATCGTAAAGATCTGGAATCTCTGCTGTCTAGAAGTTTTTCCACAATGGTATACTATATCGAGGTTTGAGGTACTCAAGCAGCCCTCTGAATCCTATATGTTCAACCACGTTATATCATAGCAAATAAACAGCTATCATTTCTGAAATTATTTTGGTTATTGTAACAGCAACAGAGTGAATTGAGGCATATTTGGCTTTACACTCATATGTTTCAGAGATGGCACATTGCCTCCTTGAAGGAGGATGGCTTTTGAACACATGGTCACTTTCAGTAAGAGAAGTCCTTCGAATGGGAGGAAGTGGTGGTGGAGGTGTTTCAGTAGTGCTGCAGGGGCTGCCACTGCTTTCATCTATGGGAGCTACACCTGATTGTAGTGAGCTATCACTCACTTTCTCTTCAAGACTCATAACTTGAGTTCTCAGTAATGTTATGGCATCTATCTAGGTGCCTTTTCAGTTCTAAAGTTCCCAATGCTCCTTTCTCTTTACCCCTGCTGATTGGCCATTTACAAATAGCATATGTTGCTACCAACTAATTGGAAGCACTAATGGAGAAGTATGACCAAACAAAAAGATGATTTTTTTTAGTTTTTTTCCCAGGAAGGCATGGCACCTCGGTCACCTTTTCAGAGTACCCCCAACCCCAGATTTTTCTTGGTCCTGTTCCTCTTGTGGTTTATTCCCACTGCCCCCTCCACAACCAAAACATTTCTGCCTGTTTCTTCCTCATTTGCAATTTCCATCCCCTCCAGTAAACCTTGTGCTGCCTGATCATTCTCTTCATCTTTATTATTACTCTCTTTGGATTCAACCTCAGAAGAATTGGATGAGGGTGAGGGACTGGCAGTAGCATAGCATAGTATGCAATTGTTCCATACCATTGGGTGCCTCTGTGGGTGGTACCCACCAAGCCTTTAGTTTTTTTAACTACATAACTTTTTTGTTTGTACTTGGGACTGATGATGATCTGAGACATTCACCATTTTTGGATTCAGGCATTCACTTGGAAGACAAAACCTTAGATGTGAAAAATTCAATTTTTGAGGTTTGATTTTGCTTTCCCTTTTTATGCTGAATGCTGTCTTTTGCAGTGCTACTGCCTACCTGAGAAATAGAATGTGCCTCAATGCTTTGATCCATTTTTTCTTAGTATTCTAACCTGTAAGAAAAGATCCCTCTAACGAATGTGATGTCCTTCTGATGACTCCCACCCACATCCCAGGGACAAATTTACTGTTGTGACTCATGACTGTACACAGTACACCAACAGCACAGCAGTCCACCACCACTTCCTTCCAAGATTACCTGACTGACTCCTACAGTACTGTTAGTTACTGTTAAGTGACCAAATTCAGCTGGCCCGGTGCTGCTGAGGGTTGAGATGCTGGATACCACACCTTGCACCACGCTGATGACCCGGTTTCTGGAATGAGCCCAGGCCACCAGGGGAGGAAAGTAATTGCGCATCCAGAGGACTGCTCTCCCTTCCCAGGGAGGGATCTGGGGCTAACACCATTCCTATGCAGCTCCCGGTAGTGGCCGGGGGCAGTGTCAGAACAGGCGACACTCAGCAAATGCTTGTAGGTGGAGCATCAGAGGGTGTCAGTGCATCGAGTGCCATGGACGCCATTGCACATCCATGCTATGGGGGTGAAACTTTCAAGAAAAACCATGGAGGGCTGAGTAGGTGACAAGGGCTCCAGAGATCTGGCCACACATCCCCAATGCCACACCACTGCTCCGGTGTGTCCCGAGTCTTACCCCACAGGACAGACCCATCTAACTACAGGAAAGAAGCCGCCAAGGTAGGTGGGGTGGGCCCTCCCGCCCTCCCTGGGGAGTGATCCGGGGGACTGGAATGTCCTGGTGGGGGGGGTCCATTGGTGGTGGGGTCTCAGAGGGGATTTAGATTGAGTGAGTACCTCTAAGAGATGCCTCAAAACTACAGTGTAAAAATAGAATATTCAAAAAAAAAGTGACCAAATTCAGCAACTGTTAAGTGTGCCTCAGAATATGAACTGGAGATGCAGACACATCTGGTGCAGCACAGTCCCACACTGGTGGTTGGTTAATGCTCATACATAATGTAATGTGATAGACTATAAAACTAATGATAATAAGGAGGATTAATGGGGAATGAATGATGATGATGACACTTATATGTACAGTAGTTGTACTTTACTTGTGTTGTAGTGTAAACAGCCTGCTATGAGTCACAAAATCAGATTATCCCCTGGGCCAGCCACAGCCAGCAGCACTGGTCCATCAACTTGTATGTTGTTTGTCTGAACAGTATTTGTTTAATACATGAAATTATAAATGAACATTAACAGGTGATCATGATTCATGATTGGATGGCACAAGTCAAAGATTCATTTTGCCAGCATGCTGCCCTTGCCCTGTATGCACAGCTACACTGAAGCCAGGAAAAAAAATGTTATTTGGGATTTCTGGGACTTTAAATATCTCATGGGCCCCACTGCAGTCTATCTCTCTCTCTCTCCCCCGTCTGGACAGCACAAGTCAGATATTTATTTTGCCAGCCTGCTGCCCTTGCCCTGTACACACAGTCACAATGAAATTAGGAAAACAAATTTATTTGGGATTTTTTGTAACTATAACATTTCTCTTGGGCCCCCAGTAGTCTCTTCCTCTGTACTCTGGATCTGGAATGGCAGAAGTCAAAGATTTTGCCAGCCTGTCCTTGCTCATGTACACAGCTACACTGTCTGAGGTCAAGAAAATAAATAAAACTTTCCTTTGGGATTTTCTATAACTAAAATTTCTCTTGGGCCCCAGTAGTCTCTCCCCTCTGTCCTCTGGATCTAGAATGGCACAAGTCACACAAGTGCACAGGAACCTCGGGGCTTCCTTAAGCTGCCCCCAGCCCCTGGACCCAGCAGCAGAACCACAGTAGCAACTATTTCAGGGTAGCCTTCGGAGCCAATCTTGGCATCTGGTGTCCACATTTGAAAATCCCTGTGCAGTTTTTTTTTCTCAGTCTGCTTTGACTTGAATGTGATCTGCTGCCTCTGCTTATAATTACTGTTTAGCTAAATCTTTTTATAAAAAACTGTCTGTATACTGCTGCTTTCACCAATTGATGTTTTAGGCTGTTTTCTGCAGTTTTGTACAGTTTGAAACTATATTATTACTAATTTAGAAGCTGTTCCCTGGTTTTTTTTTTTTGCCTTGTTTTTCCATTAGCACTTTATACTTATCAGCCACTAGAGGGACACACCTAATAAGGAGAAACCTATTGTACTACATTTTCCTCCCACTGTCAGCCCCTCCATTCGCTACCCCCCTCTCTGCCCTATAGGCTCTGCACCAACTGATCTGGCCAATCAATTACTGTTGCTATAAGACTGCCTGACCCACTTAACGGGCCCGATACAAATAAGTCCTCTGAAACACCATTGTTCCCTTTAAAAGCTAGAGGGCCACTAACAGCTTACTTCTAGAAAATGAAGTATCCTCTTTTCCATTTGCATGTTATAGTGTGCTACCACTAGAGGGCTTCTAACCCCTCCCCTGCCACTTTAAACTGCTCTCCACCAACAAATCACCAAAAGCACTAACACAATCACGTAATATATTATTTTATCAACAACATAGGAAAGATTCCCTACCAAGTGACCAGATTAGCCACTGACACTTCTCTACAATGGCAATGGAATATCAGCCATGCAGCATTCTGATCCAGCTAGTAATAATAGCGTTGGTAGCTCTTTCAAAACTGGAAAATAAACAGCCACCACCTAATTATTCCACAAATGGCGATGTGCCCAGTGCCTATGGCATGGTAACCACCACTCTCGGAGATGGCTGTTCAACCCCACACTGCCCTGGGATGCTATATATATATATATATATATATATGTATATATCCACCCAGTGGAGGTTATCTCCTATCAAACCAATAATGCACCTTAACACCTACTCCATCCCTCCCCGTATCATACACATGATTTCTACCTGTGCTAAAAAAACAACAATAGAGGAACTAAAACATGCAACCACTCTCAGACACTAAGATATCTGAAATGGCAGGCAATTAGGATGGCCTGGCTACTTCTGCTACTGTCTGGTAACATCCATCCTAACCCTGGCCCTATGCTAGATACACTGGTAACACAAAACACAGTGGCTTAACCATTGCCTCCATCAGTATCTGTAGCCTTATGGCTAAACTAGACTCCCTACAAGCATGGGTTACTCGGTATCAACCAGATATACTCTTGTGGTTGAAACCTGGCTCACTCCTGGGGTCGCTGACATGGCCATCCAGATTGAAAGCTACACCTCTTTTCAGCCGGACGGAGTAGGAAAACATGGTGGTGGGTGTGTTGCCTACATTAAAGACCACATCCAAGGACAAATGTTTCCAAGCATAAGAAGTAGTAGAAACACCCACATAATGGCAGTAAAAATAATGCTTGGTGCAAACGGCAAAAACCTTACGTTGGTATCCATCTGTGTCCCTCCTAAGGAACAATCCAGCAGGTTCCAGGTGATCCTAGACTACCTTGCTAACCGACATCATAATACAGAGATCAGAATGCTGTGGGTTCTATCCCCACACCAGGCACTTGGGTTAAATCCTAATACTGACACTGTAGTGCAGCATGAGGGGGGTGCTGCACTCCTGAGGTGCCACCTTTCAGATTAAATGTTAAACTGAGGTCCCATCTGCCTGTTCTGGTGGTAGTTCAGGTGGATGTTAATCTTGTACTTGAAAGTTTTGTTAGAATTTTAAAATCTGCATTAAGCAAAGTGATGGGTCTCCAATTGCTCAAGTGTTTGTTCCCTGATTTAAATGACAAAATCATTAAACCTTGGTACATACTATCTGGTGTCTCTTCTTCTTTTAAACATCCATTATACGTCTCTGTATTTCAGTTTTTAATTTTGGGCCTAAAATCCTGTATAGCTTGTATGGTACACCATCTTTCCCTGGTGTGGACCCCTTGTTAAAGTAAAATAAAAAAATCTCTATTGCTAGAACTGTAATTGGTCTAATCAGGACTTGTTGTATATAGTATGGCAGTTCTTGTACCTTACAATCTGCTAGCTAGCTGTCTATTTCTGTGCATGGGGGCAATGTCCCAAAGAGACTTGCAGTATATTTTTCCACCTCTCTCTTGATTTCTGCCTGACTATGTTTTATACTTCCATCTTCTGACTCAAGAGCTATAATAATTTTATTATTCCTTCTTTTGGCACAATTATCAAAGGGGTTGGAGCTGGCTTGGGTCCCCTATACCCCAAACCTCTCCTCCAATTCCAAAGACTTCATCTTATTGTACTGTAGGTTTCCCATTTCCTGCTTCATCTCATTAAAAAGGTCCTGGTCTATGTTCCCTCTATTATTTTGAATAGAAAGAAGTCTATAGAACTGGATTCTGAGTTCTAAATATTTATCAGTCTTGTATCTCCCTTTCAGTCTTCCTACTTGCTTAAAAAAAGCAGACTTATTTCCTCCTTTGTATGTTCCCACCATTCTCTCTTAGATTCGTATAGAAAAAAACACAGAATGTCTAGCCTCTAAGACATATTCGAACCCTTCTGCTATTTCTGGCTCCTCTAATAGGCTTAAATTCAATTTCAGGTATCCCCTGCCGCTAGTAGTATTTGTGATCTCTGCCATTTGTACTTTTAACAACCCATTATCTGAGGAAGCCACTGGAAGAATGTCCATCTTACTAACAGGTAAGGAGGAGGATAAAAACCAGTAATCTATCCTAGTAGATAATCTGCCCTTATAAAAGGTATGTTGGGCTGCCTTTCTATGTTGTAAAAACACATCTTTTAAGTTTGCCTGTGCTATTAGTTGATTTAAACATGTAACGGTACAAACTACTTTATCCATTTTGGAACCCCTATCCTCTGGAAACCTACTAATATTAAAATCTCTCCTTAACAAAATATTGCATGCCGTGAATAAATAAGGCTGAATTTTGTTCAGTAGTTCCACATGCAAAGCCCTTGTTTGTGGCGCTTAAACATTAATCAATCTAAAGCCACAGTTGTCTATGTCTATATCCAGCAGCAAGGTTCTCCCAGGCCATATTTCTACAGTATGTACCATTTTGAAATTCTCTGAATTTAGACAGATAACCACCCCACTACAGTTATTCTCTCCCAGTGACCAAAAGGACTGGCCCCATATCCAAGCCTCACTAACCAACTGTGTATCCTGTGTTTCCTTAACCTAGAATCTTACAGAAATACAATATCATACACATTCTCTGAAAATAAAAAGTATGTCATTAGCCTTTTCTTGTCTGACAATATACTGTTTGTATTAAGTGAAGCAAGGGTTAACCCCTGTAGTAGATTGGGAGCAGTAATGACATCAAGTAATCTTTTTTCTACAAGCTTTTAGCCCCATTCTTATTTTTACAGGTTTAGTTTTTTTGGTTTGGACCAATAAGATCACCAGATTGATGTTCTAAATCTGACCCTATGTCTCTTTGTGAGCATGTGACTGAAGCTGAGTCAGATTCCTCACTCATTTCCATTTCCCCCCACTGTAAAACAGCGAACTTGTTCTGGGTAGTTACGTTCTCTGAGTAGCCTTCCATCTCCTGATGGGGCTGTACCATCCCGTCTTGTGTAGTATCCTTTTTAGGAACTGAGGGATGTGTTTTTTTGACTGTCTGAAAGCCATCTACAGTACTTCAGGTATAGTGGGTGGTGGCATACCTTCTGTATCCTGTTGTACAGTAGTTGGGGGAAGGGGGATTTCAGTCTCTCTCTCTCATAGTAGGTCCCAGTGGAACAATCACTGTAGTCTCATGTGGTCGGGGGGGGGTGGAGGAGTATGCTGGGGGTACTCCTTTCTTTTCCAGGTGTAGCAGTCGTATTGGGTCTGTTAGCTGCCCTGGCTGATTTATTTATATATATAAAAGTCCTGGATACCATAATCTTGATTCTCCTTGTTGTGTGAAGCCCCTGGACAGTCAGTAAATCAGTGGCTTTTGCCATCACACAAATTTCTTTTATTATATTGTCAACAGAAAAAGCCAGTGTGCCCTATTTGACCACACTGGGCACATTTGAGAACTTCGCACTGATTGCTTAAATGTTTGGGTGATCCACATTTATAACATTGGTGGGGCTTACCTGAGTAGAACATAAATCCTTTGTCCCTGCACAGAAAGAAACAATTAGGTAAATAAACCAGTCCAGTATCTGTCTAATGTCAGGAGACTTTCCTTCTCCACCCTCATTCCAAAAGCGCTTAGAGTCAAAAATGGGTTCTGGATTCCCTTCAACCTTACATTTTTTCTCCATTCAATATAAAATGTTTGTAATGTTGACCCCCTCATTATGGAAAAACACAGTTATGAACTCGGTGGGGCTTTTAGTTAAAGGGATTGCTTGAAAGGACACCCATAGTGGGTTGATTTTTAGGTTGGAATATTTTGCCAAAAATGTTTCCAATAAGTCGGGTGAATGAAAACTAATATCAAAAGAGCTCTTGCCAGGAGCATGAATAAAGGCGTAGATCTCCCCTGGAGTAAACCACAGTGATGTTTTTATTAATTCTTTTCCAACATAATATCTGTCTGGGGGTTGTTACAATCCTCCCACATACCAAAGCCATACAGCATTTTTGCATTTATCCAGCTCCACTGGTTTGTGGAATAAGCTGGCAAATGAGACTTTGTTAGCTGACACTTCCGAAGTGGCCTCTTGTGACGTTTCCTTCTCCCCATCTGCTTGACCACCCTTATTGGACTGCGAGTGCCCTTTTTCACCTTGTGCCCCTCCATCCCCTGTCATGGCATCATAAAATACTTCCAGTTGACTCCCATGTGGGCTGTAAGAAATATGTTCAGTCGTCGTTAAAGTAGTTTCCTCAGGCCATGCATCCCACCCTGTCTGCTGCCTTTCTGCATTCCCGTGATCCCCCACCACAGTGTTATTACTTGTTGCCATTGTTACTGTTTCAATGGTACTTACAGGAGTAGATTGTCCTGAATCTGGAATAGGTACTGCGTCATTGGGGATCCCATGTACCCCCCACCATCTGCTTCAATCCGGCATCTTGCAGTGCTTTTTTTGGTGACCATTGGTCATCTAGATGTACACCCTCCTGCTTGTCCTGCTGCTGCTGCTGCTGCTGGCATTTCCTGTCTGCTTCACAGGGATTCACGCTGAACACAAAGACCTTTATGGGCGCTTCTGTAGAGGTACCAGATGAGTGCTGCAGCCCTCTTTTGCGTGTCTTTTCCGACACCAGTTTCTGCTTAGCCTTCCTATATTCCTCGTCAATTTATGACATCTGCTGCAATAATATTTTCTTTTTCCTCTCCTCAGCTTGTTTTTGCAGTGCTGCATCTTCTTCCATTGCATCAGTATCCATCATTGTCACCATCTTGTTGTCCATTTCCATCACTTGTCCTATACTTCCCTTGCTGGAAATTGTATTCTGGACCTTTGATATTGTGGTAGATATATGAGGAGTGGTCACTCCTCCACCTCCGTCATCATTGCCATTCAGTCCCTACTGGGCTCCTCAATACTGCCGGGAACCAACACAGCACACCCCACCAACAAGTAGAGGAATTTCCCCAGTGCCCTGGCCAAATTTCCCCCAATTCACTAAAAATACCACCAACAGCTTTATCTGGTTCAAAGTCAGCTGGCATTCATCTGTATCCCCCTTCCCCTAGTCATGCCTGAAAATAGGCAGAATTTGTCAAATGCACTTACCCAGTCAACAAAAACTAAATTAATAAATAATGTTTGGGGACTTCAGTATTAAGTGGAAATCCCCTGAGGTGACACCATTCAGAGAAGCCTTATCTGCCTACTGGGTTAATATGTCATACGCTCTACAGTGCATGACATGACCGCAAAGTAGGAACAGCGCAGTAGGGAAGAGCAAGAGGGTACAAAACCACGAAAGGATGTATGCACAGTAGTGCACCTCCCACTCTTCCCAGTGCAGGATAAGAATCCTACTGGGACAGAGGCCTGCTGAGCAGCTGCTGTTGGGCAATGGGATCAGTCACTGGCAGCAAGGGAGGCAGGCAGTGTGTTTGGGACCAGGTTTTTGATTCCCGGTCCCAGACGCATGGAATTTTTTCTCTTTTTGCACTTTGTGCAATATTAACTGTTAACCCCTCACCAGAGTTAGTTATATTATTTGGGGGGGTTGGGTGTGTAGCCCCCATAATGGGGGTTCCCCACAAAACAAAGAGTTATGCCACAGGCAACATATTACACTGTACTGGCAGTGTGGTATATTGCTTCAGCATAATGTCTTGTGACATAATGACCCTGTGCCCCTTATCTACAATTAACATGCCGCAATTAGTGGACTCTCCCACTCAAATAAATTATTGAACAGGGACCAGTGCACAAATTGACTGGTTAATCATGAACCAGCCTGAGAAAATTACTCACACAGAGGTCCTCCATTAGTAACCACTGCTCTGTGCTCTTTACTTGGTGCAACAAGTCCCCTAAGACTTCAGCAACTATACTGAATACTAGAGTTCTGAAGAAAGGGGAAACTGGGTGCACTCAAAGCATACCTTAGCTGCCAAGACTGGAAGGCTTTCTATACCACAGAGGACATGGACTCAGTGCTTGAAAGTTTCATCTGCAAATTCAGTGAGGCCTGCAATATCTTTGCCCCTACACCAAATGAAAATCTGGGGCTCATGTGAATCATGGATCACACCTCAACTCCTTGAGCAGATGAAGCACAGGGACAACCTGTGGCACAAAGCAAGAAGCATGGGTTCTCAAACTGACTTACAGAACTACAAAACAGCTCAGAACAAGTGTACCTGGGCCATTCCCACAGCTAAAAGCCAACACTACAATAGGGAACTGACTTCTCTTGGGGTGACAGCCATACATTCTGGGACAACATTAAGTTCCTGACTGGCAAACCCTATAAGTCACTACCAACTTTGATAAATGTCAAAGGAATTCCAACCCTGGACCCTAGTGTTAGTGCCAACACCTTCAACAAAGTCTTCACCGACCTAACTGGTGTACTACCCCCCAGTCGTCTGAACCTCCAAATGACAGTAATCTTGCAAGTATAGCAGATACCAAATCTGGCTCAACACCCCCCTTCTCCCTCAAAATTATTACCCTAACAGAAGCCAAAAAATACCTTGCACAAGTTCTTGGAAAATCCAGAGCTAGCGATGATACATTGCATCTCAAACTTGTTGAGCTCACTCTTGACGTGATTCTCCAACCCCTTACAAGTATCCTAAATCTATCACTTGTATCCAGTAGATTCCCCAGGCTCTATAAATCTGCAGGGGTAACTCCTGTATACAAAAGTGGTGATAGGTCTAGTCATTCAAATTACTGACCTATCTCTATACTATACTCCCCCCACTCTCAAACGCATTGTGTATGATCAGATTGTTGACTACCTTGAAGAGCGTCAGCTTCAATGTCCACAACAGCATGGATTCTGAAAGCAGCATAGCACCACTGCTGCCTTAGTTGAATTCACTGGGGATATACACAATTCGTTAGATCGGGGGCTCATGGTGGGGGCACCCTATATTGACCTCACCAAGGCCTTTGACACTGTAAATCACAAGCTCCTCCAGAACCAGTGATCCTCTACAGGACTATGCCCTGAATCAGTGTCTTGGTTTAGGAGCCACCTCACTGGTAGAGAACAAAGGGTAAAAATCCTGGATGCTCTCTCAGAAAATTGGAGCATAAATACAGGGGTTCCCCAAGTACCAATCTTGGGCCCCCTTCTTTATAGTCTGTTTTTAAATCAGTTTTCACTAGCAACCCAAAGTAAAGTCCTACTTTATGTGGACGATGTGGTGCTATGCATCAGCCAGTCAGACCCTGTGGCACTTGAAAAACAGTTGTAGACTAACTTCACAGATATTGAGGCATGGTTCATAAAATCAAAATTACTGCTAAATTGCAAAAAAACTAAAATGATGTTGTTTGCCTCCCCTTACAACAGACATAGGTCCCACCAACTAAAAATACTAAACAGTCAAAATACGCCCTTAGAAATAATTCAAACTTTTAAGTACTTAGGCACAATGCTAGATAGTTCCCTTTCTTTCATACCGCACATAGATCTTGTAGCTAAATCAGCAAATGCTAGACAAGGCTTGTTACACAAAAACAAACACTGCCTTACGCAAGAAGCACTAAAACTAGTAGTAACTAGTTCTGTGTTGTCTGTAATTGACTATGGGCTAGTGTACAGTGCTGCGACAGACACAGCTCTCAAGCGGGTAAAAACAACCCTCAGTAAGGCCTGTAGGCTTATTCTGGGTGCACATCGCCTAACACACACTAGCTTTATGCACACTCCAGTTGGCTAAACCTGGACTGCCGTATACAGTATCAGGTATGCCTACTTGCAAAGAAATCCACCCTTGGATTACCATCCCTGGGTGTGCCAAATTTCCTCAGTTTGGCTAACAAAACCTAGGCATACCAGAGGAAAAACAGCCAGCAACTTCATGTCCCTTTCCGGTGGATGTCCCAAGGGCAATGGTTCTTTGAGTACCATGTGCCCTACTGGCTCAATACGCCCAGTGACAACCTTCTGTCAGAAATGAAACTAGGTCCATTTAAAGCTTCATGCCCATCTCACATCACACAGTAGTTGTGACTGTAACTCCTAACTGTACCAGCTAGGCCTGAAAACCATGTTCTACCTTTGCACTCACTGTTTCACATTTTACTCTTCCCCCACCTACCAAATGGAAATTCACCTCCCCAACTCAACACCTGCCCCCCACCTCACCACTGCCCACAGACTTCCCTTCCTCATGTCACTCCACCTCCCAAGGACTATACCGGCACATGGTCCCATTCCCCCCATCAACTTCAGTACATAGCCATTGAAACTGTAACCGGTCTCTCATCTCTAGCCATCCAAATGTCTTCTGTCCCATCCTTGTAATCCTCCTAGTCCCAGTGGGCTAATCCATCTCTTTATCTGTAAATGTCCACTCTGCTCAGCCAACAACCATAACTACACCAGCACTACATGTGCCGCACTTAGACAGAAACTGTTTTCAAACATGTTTGCGATGTAGAGAAAAAAATACAACAAATATGTTGCAGGTGATACCTTTTATTTGACTAATTAAATTATTTTTAAGACTAGCTTTCGAGAGATAAAGCTCTCTTCCTCAGGTCAAAGCAGGTCCCTTGAAAGCTAGTCTTAAAAATAATTCTGTTAGTCCAATAAAAAGTATCACCTGCAACATATTTGTTGTATTTTGTTTCTCTACATTGTTGACTGGACTAACACAGCTACCACATATCTTTTTTTTTTACAAACATGTTTGCTAAAACTCTTTGAAGCAATGTAACTAAGACTTCCTAGATACTATATGTATGGTCATGTCTTGTATTGTATTTCTGTTTTCTCCCATTAGACATGGAACCTTTGTAAATGAACTTCTAGCTCAAAGATATGTAAATCGAAGATCGAATAAATAAATACAAATAAATGTTGCCAGCCTGCCCTTGCTCATGTACAAAGCCACACTGTCTGAGGCCAAGAGAAGAAAAATAAAATAAAATGTTTATTTGGGATTTTCTGTAACTGTAAAATTTATTTTGCCCCCCCCCGCCCCAGTAGTCTGTCGCTCTCTCCTATGGATCTTCTGCAGTGGCACAATTCAAAGATTTTGCCAGCCTGCCCTTGCTCATGTACCCAGTCACACTAACACACTGCCTACCTTTTGCGCCCCCAGCAGCCACCCACATCACCACTATCTCCCCAGTCCCTCTGGATTCCTCCTTTCTCCAGTCCTGACCTGTCACCCTCCCCTGACAATCAGTTTCTCTCCACCCTCACCCTAGTAAGTCTTCTTTCTCTCTCCTAGTTTCTCTTACCTCCCCTTCAAAAATCTATATTTATTTTATATTTGTGTTTATTTTTCTGTTTGGAAAATTCTTCTGGTGACTCTCTGCTGCAGTGAGTTAACGAGGTGCTCCTCCGATCATCCTCCTCTCATCTGGGTCGCGTTGTGCACTTTGCACAGTTATATACCATGAGTACATCATGTGACCATCTGTTGCCTGATTCGATGCCACCACCTGCCTGTACGTGAAGCAAGCAAGCCTTTGACATCCCCATGGCAAAAGTACACAAAATGGCACAAATGGCACTTTCACGGACCCGAAACCAGACTTCTGTGCTTAAGTCTGTATTTATCCGGGTCCATGGATTGCAGGTTCAATCCGTGAGTCTGGATCTCTCACAGAACAGTCTGCCCAGCCCTAGTACAGACCTAAAATATAAGAAAGTCCCCCACAAAACAAACTCAACTAACAAAAAATAATTTTTTATTGATTTTTGGGAGGCAACTGGCTAGATTTTCAGACATTTTGAAACATGACTTGTGGCTTCATATCATGTATTTATGGCATTTATACTGCTTTATGGCATCTTGCCTAAAGAAGTTACTTTTTTTGATGCAAGTGGTTCCCGAATCACTGCAAATCATGGCACATGCACACATAGGTTAGAGCACCTTTTAGGAAAGATAGCATATTGTAGCAAGCATCAGGGATGTTGCATGATCATGCTCAAACTCTCTGAAGCTGCTTTGAAAATCCATGTCCTGCACTGTACCAGATAAAGGAGCAGTACCAGATAAAGGGATCAGTAGTTAGGGCAAATCAAAGGTTGTTGGAGGTACATTTTAAAATTGCTATATAAAATAAAAAAATATATATAAATTTTAAGCAATGTTTTTACTGAATCACCTACTGTATAAGCACAGTGAGCCCCTTCATGGTCTTAAGTTGTTATGTGTTAACCATACTTCCTGGTGCTGAAGCACTGACCTCTGGCCTCGTCCCTTACTATGCAACTAGCCATACCAGTACCATGCCATGTCTTAATGCTTACTTAGCAAATGCTGTAGCAGTCAATCAGATTACAGGGCTCATGATGTACCATTTTACCAAAATTAAGGTAATAGTACAGTTGCAGCCAAAGACATTGTCAGATATAAAGGGAAAGGGAAAGGAAAAGGAAAAGGAAAGGAAAGGGGAAATTGTTTAATCAGGAAAGATACACTAAGCCAGAGCTTATTTCTAGGTGTGACCTGGAATAGGTTATATGAGGCCCTGAACAACTGGCAGACAGTGGCCCGGATATTCAGACTGCACCAGGCTGTGGTGCAAGCCTGGGCACAGTGCAACTTGGCTGTGCAGGGGTGTTGATTGGGTGATATTCAATGGAGCTGCGCCATGGCACAGCATTGTTGAATATTGCACTATGTCCACCCGCAGTGCGAATGGCACAGTGGCACTGTGCCAGCGCAAGTGGCCAAAGTGGAGCAGGGGGATGCGCTAGCACAAGTTCCCTTACGCTATGCGCAACAACCATGCTATTCAAAAGTGCACATGCAAATGGGGCCATAATGTATGCAAGGTGCAGATAGGGCCATTTGCATGTCATTATGCCCCCATTTGCATGCAGGTGCGCTAATCCCCAGTGACTTGCACCTGGCACCCTGCCAGACAGCAGCCATTGGGGACCGACGCCCCCTGCACAGCATGGCAATATGCCCCTCTGCCCGATCACGGGCATATGTACAGTTAAATAATGTCCCATATCCCTGGTGGTCCAGTGGACCACTGTCAGCATGATTGTGGGCATTTGTATTATAAAAATAACGTCCTATATTGCTGGTGGTCCAGTGGACCGCTCGCAGCCCAATCGGGGGCATTTGTATTATAAATATAACGTCCTATATCCCTGGTGGTCCAGTGGACTGCTTGCAGCCTGATCGTGGGCATTTATATTAAGAAAATAAAGTCCAATATCCCTGGTGGTCCAGTGGACCACTCGCAGCCTGATCACGGGCATTTGTATAAAAAAATAAAGTCAATATCCTGGAGGTTCAGTAGTACCCCCTCCCACCGCCCACTGGGCTCCACCACCTGCTCCCCCTCGGTCAGCAGTGGGCAGCAGCACCCACCCGCCACCACCCGCGCCCACTGACTGACACGTAGAGTAAGGGCTGTACGCCCGGTGGCTCAAGTGGACCAATGGGCGTACAGCCCTATCTACGGTGTCAGTCGGTGGGTGGCAGGCGGGTGGGGTGCTGCCGTCCACCGCTGACCGGGGGGGAGCGGGGCAGTGGGGCTCAGTGGTCGGATGGGGAGTGGGGTACTGCTGGTCCCTTTAGAACCAGAGGGTTCTGCTTCGGGCTCAGGTGTAGGCTGGTTTTCTTTGGGCTGCCCCCCCATGGGACCCCTTATAACCATTTGCTGCCCCCTCACCATGAGACTTACGCTGTGCATATGGCCAGCTAGACATGTACATGTCAGCACTTGCTGCCACCTCCTTTGACGAGGTACATGCCCTGTCTAGGAGCTATACTCACATATCCTCAGGTAAAATTTTAAGAAATTGTTCCCTCACCAACACATCTTTGATTAGTTACACAGTGTTTGCTTTAGCTCTCTTCACCCACCTATCAAGGTAAGTACACAGTTGAACCTGCAGTTCTACATAACTGTCTTCTGGGCTTTTCTTTAACTCCCTTAATTTCCTTCTATAAGCTTCAGGAGTTAATTCAATACATTTCAACAACACTGTTTTAACCTTATCATAATCAGCATAGTCTTCATTACTCATTTTAGAAATTGCATACAAAGCCCTCCCCATAAGTGAGGCTGTGAGATAAGTTGACCACAAAGCTTTAGTCAATTGCAATTGCTCACATACTCTCTCAAATGACCTTAAAAATAGATCAAGGTCATCACCCTCTCTAAACTGAGGACTCACTCCACCATTACTCATGGTTTGCTGGCTGCACAGGGTCATCATCCCCTTCTCGTGCTGTTGTCTCTGGAGTTCATGCTGTCATTCCTTCTCTCTGTCCTGGCGTTCTTTCTCTTTTTCTTGACATTCTTTATCTCTGTCTGCCAGTCTCTTTTCTTCTAGTTCCTTCTCTGCTTCCTGTCTTCTTGTCTCTGCTTCCCATCTTTTTGTTTTGTCTTCCAGTCTTTTTGTTTCTGCATCCAACCTTCATGTTTCTGCTTCAGCATCCAGTCTTTTCACCTCCAGTGCCTTGTCTTGCAGCAACAGCTGCAGCCACAGGGCATCAAGCTGGTTTGGGGGGTCTGCTACATCAGTTCCTGACTCACCCCCAGAGATGGTTTGCTTCTGGTCATGTGCCGCAAGGACAGCTATGAGGTCTGTCTTTTACTTGTGTTTTTGATCTTCAAGCTGAACCCCCTTTTCCTGGCAATTTTCGCAAGCTGTTGCACAGTAAGTGAGAGTCATACTCCATGGAGCTCATTCTCTAACCCTACACTATACTGTGCTAACTGGGAAAAGAAAAAAAACAGTTGTTCAAGTGTATTCTCTTATATATATTCTGTTTTGCAACTGCTAAGGTAAATGTTCCACTGGGAAACTGTATGTCTCATTGTGCTAAACAGTCCGCTTTCATCACCCACCACTGCCAACCAATTGTGACAACCCACTTCTCTCTCTCTCTCTGGGCTGGATCAGCTTTTAGAGAGGTGTCTGTCCTTAGGTATTCACTGCCACCAGCTGGAGTTCTCTCCAGCGCCCACCTCCAAGTTTACAAACTTGGGTAATCAAACGTGCAATTGCACAAATCAAAGTCTGGTAGTGTGTCTCTCTTGGGTGGCAGATGCTAAACAGAGTTTACCTCAGCCAGTGAAAACCGTGTATTACCTTAGAAAAATGACATCACAGTCACAACTGTTAAGTAAATAAATAGCTTTTTACTTAACAGAAAGTGAACAGAGATTACAGGATATCTATATACAACACAAGAGAATAACACTGATACAGGAAAAGTAAACAAACGTTTTAAAAAAAAGATGTCAAAAGAAAAAGGCTATTACTGCAATATGCTAGTATTAAACTTACCCTTCTTTCTTTCTTTCAAGAGAACACTGAACTCTGTGCTAAGTGCCAGCTCCCACGGACATAACAAAAAGGATAGACCCCAGGCTTAGTTCTTCTTTCAACTCACAGAGAGTAACCAACACCCCTCACTGTCTTTCAGCATCTTACATACTCTCTTGAAAATAGGTGATTCCTATTCCTCCTTTTAATGCACCAACCATCTACCATGTATTTATTTAATTCTCCCAATCAGATGGCACACCTATCAGTGTCCATTAATATGCATCCTTAACATTGAGTTTATATTTGAATGATCCAACCCATTTAAACTGTGAGTCTGTGTGTGGACATGTCCACTCAGATTTATGACCCAGCTCTTATCTAGCAGCTAAGAAGAACAGTGAGAATTCCAGCTTGTGGAATTTCAGCTTGTGTTTTTTTTTTTCCAGACTGCGAAAACAAAGCCACCTACAGAATCCACCATTAACTCCTTCCTTCCCATTTCATTCACAGTGAGTGGTCACAATGTTCCTATACACTCTGTAGTAAGACTGGACTATGGCCAGGGATTACATTCATAAACTCTAACATAAACACCAATATAAATATTATTATGAGTTATGGCTTTAGTGATTGGCATGGACCAAGTGTTCAGACAATACTCGGTTCTCATATACATAAAGTTTTTATAATATGCTGTTTATTTAAGATAAATTGCCTACTGTCGTCGTATACATGTGCAAGACAATTAAGTTTTTATATTCAGGTGTACAGAATATGGAAAAACATTGATGTACAGTCAGAGTGGTATATTTATAGTGGTAGCCTCATCATGATACCAAATTGTTTTTTACCTAAGTTGATGTGCCTGAACTTAGATCAAATGTCAATGTTTGTTTTTTAATGCTTTGCATGTACTATGTGTATTGAATATATGAAATTCACATTTTATTATAAGGCAACTTTCACTTTAAGGGCACCATATAAAATAGCATGGACTTATGCATTGTACTATCTCTGATGAAGCCTGGCAGGGGCTGGGTGAGATGTTAGACACTAGTCCTATGACATCATGAGTCTGTTCATGGCATGGTACATCCGCATGGTTCTATAGAATAAGGTGCTGTTGTTTTTTTGTTGTTTTTGCACAGTCTGTACAGCCATTTCTGAAATAAAATGGTAAGCAACTTATACATTGGTCTGGTTTCTGTGTGGGTGCTTGTTTTCCTGTCTGCATTGCTACTTTAATAACTGTAGCACTATATTGCTCCTCGGTTCTTGCCCGCTGTGTTGTTCTTTGTCTCTGCAATTTAAGGTTTAAGGAACACTAGGTTTAGCAGCGTACCCCAACTTCATAAGCAGGGATGAATAAATATGCTATGCAAATATGTACTCATTTATAGCTTTTCCACACAGCCTAATACCCAGGGTACTCTGTGATTCCTTTGGTAAGAAGAAATGTTGCCAAGCTTAAAGGTCCGTATTGCCTTTAAATCCATTGGCTCTGCTGGTGGGGGGTTATACATGTTTGTCGCACTGTGATAAAACTGCCCCATAACATTATCGCTGAATTTGCGTATTCTGAGATTCTGAGTGTGCACAGCTGCCTGATGAAGCACACTAGATCAACCATAGTCATCTGTTTGACATTGTTGATGCCTAGGGTTGCCACCTTTGGACGAGATGAAAACCGAATACTAAACCACACCCCCAAACTCCACCCCTAACCCCGCCCCTTTTATGAATAATAAGGGCACCGCTTGGACTCTGATTCACTTGATTTATTCAGAATTGCTGGTGATATAACATTGTGTACAACTTCTTTAAATTACATCATGATTATTATCTTTGGTTTATTTGATTTAGATTTAAATATTTTAAATTTCAGTGTGTGTTAACATGCAAATCACCACAGAATGTTATGCTGGTCCAACTTTAAGCAGAATTGCATGGTGCCAAAAAAGCCTCTCACACAGTTTGCAAAGGGTGCTAACAGAAGACATGGGTTCACCACAATATATCCAAGGCACACTGCCTTAAGGGTAGCTGGTCCATTCTACTGGGGTGTCAAACAGACGAGGCATACTGATGAGTCCTGGTAGGATCGAAACACGTGTCTATGTCTTCTGTTAGCACCCTTTGCAAACTGTGTGAGAGGCCTTGGCACCATGCAATTCTGCTTAAAGTTGGACCAGCATAACATTCTGTGGTGATTTGCATATGCAGCCCATGATGCTTTGCATTGTGGGGGCATGTGTGATGTTGTATTTTCTTGAAACTTGGCTTCCCAGCCAAATGCCCTTTGGGGTAACCCTTGCCTCAGTGTTTGCACACAGAGGTTCTTTGTCTTATACATACCAAATAGCATGATATGTGATATGTAGCATGGAGGCAGTATAGCACAGTGGTTTAAGACTCTGAGCTGCAATTCTGGAGACCAGGGTTTGAATCCTATAGCCCAAACTTGCATACTTTGTGACCCTACACAAATCACTTAATTCCCTTGTGCTCTCAGGTTGCACCTGTAAACAAGCTTTAGCTTAGTGTGTCTCTTCTGGTAAAAAAATAATAGTGTTTTGAAAAATGTTTGATAAATTGCTTAAATTTGCAGTGCCATCAAATCTAGATTGTGTTCCTGTCATCTCATCAGCTACTGCTGTCTCTCTTCCTTTTCTCATTTCTGTAGCTTAGCATGACATTAGCCACACTATTCTGTGCTGTTCATCTGAGAGGCCTGGAATGGTCTTCCTGGAATATCCAGGTAGTATGAAAATTGACAACAATAACTACTGAGGAGAGAGAGGCATAGTATTGCTGAAATGAAATAAAATATTAGATTATTAATTTAACAACAAAAGGGGTAACAAATATTAAAATACAGGACAGACCCTAAAAGAAAAAATGGTGAACATTTAAAGGTATAAAAGTATTCCTTATCACAGCAGTCACAGACCATACTCACAATGCAGCCTGGAAAGGATTCGTTTGATTTGCTGCTAATGGTCTTAATAGCCCTACTTTACACCTCTCAGACTGACTGGTATACAAACAAAGGTCTGCATGACATCAGAATTTGTTTGTAATCTGACCATGCAAGTAAAATGGTGAAGGATTTAACAGAATCTGTTTTACAAGCATGTGAGCATTCAAAATGACTGAACAAGTACTACCTCTGAACAAAACTGGATTAGCAGGTAAAGTTTCTGAAACACATTGTACAGTCCATACTGGGACAGGAAGCTACCCTAATGTGGTACCTGTCTAGTTTCAGAAAAATGAAGGTGTTAATTAAGGTGGTATTGTTTACCCTTCCCCTGAATAATCTTCCAGTTTGCTGGTGTGAAGATAGAGGTGACAACTGAGCAGACAGGGACACCTTTGGCTGTTTAAGTGCCCTGCTCTTGAAGGCACTTCCTGATTAGCATGCACTGCAAGCAAGCAAGCACACTGAAATGTCAGACACTTACTTACAGTCAGATGAGAAGAAAATGAAACAGTTAGTGGGGAATCTAACAGGTGCTGCTTGACCCACCATAAAAAACCAATTTACAATGGTGAAAACAGGAGGACCGAATCTGGACCTAGAAAACTGAATCATTCGGTCAAAAAACGAGTAGGTGGTAACCTTATTGATACCACTGAGTATGCAGAAGACTAAGTCCTCTCCCAGCATCTTTTTGTCCAAGGTGAACATGTTTAGGCTGCCTCAGCCACCCCTTTTACTGTTCAGTCATAAACACTTTTAGAAGCAAGGAGGAAGGGGTTGGGACCCCTGCTGAACATAGTTTGACAGGGTTATAAGGTTGCTGATGGCAATAAGTGGTCACAACAACCACTTAGCATGACTGTGAGTAATGTCCCTGTTCTTTCCTCTGTAGACTGGAGCCAATAGATAAGAAATGGAAAATTACTGGGCAGTTTTGTACAGGGGTGTGTAAATCCAGCAGCTAGCATTTCTAGATCTGTTTTAAGGAATGCTGCTGTATAGCCACTGTTTGAAACATTCTGGTAAAACTGTTTGTATCACTATGTACTCAAGCACATATTTCTCCTTGAGCAGAGAATTATCTTCCAGTGAGAGAGACCAAGTATTTTTAAAAAGCTTATAGATTGGATTTGACTGGGTTAAACAGATCTAGGTGCTTAGAAGCCTTCAGATGGTTGATATTGGTTTGGTAGCCTGCAGACTTGAAAATTCCTTTAAAGATATGGATGAAACCCAATATGTGCCCTCCGGGACCAACTTATGTTTGCTTATAGCTTTGAACGCCATTATAATATTGACTTGGTGGCTTTTCATTTATACTCTCCAGCATGCTACTCCATTTTTAATGTGCAGACTGCCAAAATATTAAATGTTCGGTAGGAACCCCCATGCCTCTCATATCTTCATTTACAGGTTCAGCTATAGAAGAGCCTGACTTTTCACTAGATCTTTATTGGAATGATGAATCAGCACCTTTTGCTCACTGTTAACTGGGCAAAGAGATAAACCAAACACATGATTTTTTTATCTAGTATACAAGATAAAAATGCAGACTTTTGTAGAACACCAGAAACATACATGTAATCAAAATTAGTTTTAGTGTTTAAAGAGGGATATAATAGAATATATTTCCAAGGCTGACCTAAGAGTAGCTAAAAACAAAAAGTAGTTCATTTGGAGCCGTCATTTCATGGAAACTGGAAACAAATAGAGAGTGAAACGAATAGAGAATAGTGTATGGGCAACCATATTTGATAAGCCTGTGCTCCCAGCGAGGGGCTGTTACGATATCACAGTGACTTCAAGAGTAAAGCTTAAGAGTTCCTGTGATGTTATAAGAGCCCTGAGATGGGAATACAACCAGACTGTGTTTGTTGAGCATACACTGTTTTTCAAAGTGTACGATTACCCCACAAATTTAGATGGAAACAATATTAAATTTGAACCCTTATTACTAGCACTGTTGATTGGTAATAGAGAAATGGGATTACAAGGTATTTCATATATTTCTCTGTTGTCACCTACCTCTCTAATGTATGATGAGACTAATCTTACTGTACAACTGCTGCTTCTTTCATAAGAGAACATTTATTTTCCTGCTCCTCAGTAAATGTTTTTGGTATCGGTCTCTAAATCTGCCCTCGCTCCACGACTGCTGGCAAGCACAGTGCACCAAGCTCACGGCCAAGCACTGGTCCCAGTCCTTGCCTCCGTACCTCAAGTCAGTACTCACTACCTATACTCCTCCTTACTCCCTGAGATATGCTGACACCCACCTCCTGTTGGTTCCATGAATGTCCTTGTTGGCAGGACAAGTTGCCTTCAGACACCGCATGCCCAAATTGTGGAACTCCCTCCCTGCAAGCACCCGGCTGATGTCCCCCTCCCAGAACCTCTGCCACCTGACAAATTAATTCTTCTCCACACCATGTGTGTGCAGCCAGAAGTTCCCATAAATGGGTCATCACTTCAGCATTGCATCAACTACTGTTCAAAGAGATGCTGGTCCTGTTACTGGCTGATCTCCGTACCATTTGTTACTTCAAGTGCTGCTTTGCTATGTATCTAATTAATGCATGTAAAAATTAACTTATTTCTGCTTAGCCATGTTTTGTATATACATAGAAACATAGAAGTTGATGGCAGATAAGGACTGCAAGGCTCATCCAGTCTGCCCATTTCTTTTTCTACCTTGTGAATGTGCCATCGACCTTTGTCCTGTCAATGGCCTATCTATTTATACTCATCTGTATTGCTCCTTTATGGCTATCCCATGCCTGTTTGAAGCTCTGCATTGTATTTATATCTACCACTTCTTGAGGTAGGCTGTTCCATGCATCTGTAACCCCCCTGCAAGTGGGGGTTCCCAAAAGACTTCCAGGAGCTTGCTTGAATGCTCCAAGCCTGAATGGTGTTTGGCATTTAAGCCATTTATCAGTGAGTGTTTTTAGAGCCTCTGGTACTGTCTCTTTAAGAGCTGTCTGCTTGCAGACATAATTAGTTATATGGGGGACTGTGTGTTTCTCTGTTTGAGTACCACTCGAACTGCTGCCAATTCACTCCATTTTGCAGTCACTAGGAGTGCAAGGAACCTATCTGAAAGATGTAACTGTTTTGCCAGAAATCTTTTAGAGTAATAATGAAATTACAGTTTGTCTAACCTGCTTTCTTTGCAGTCAGAACTGTGTTTGCCTAGTTTCCCATTCTGGTTTTGAACTGCTGAACTGGACCAATCAGTGTGGGGTAAGCTAGCTCTAAAATGGTGCCTTGGACGAATCAGAACTTGGACTCATAATCTGAGCCAGCCACAAGAGGATTGTATGGGCAGTGACTCTGGGAGATGTAGTTTAGACTTGGTGCCTTTTTGGACCAACAGCAGCAGTCTATTGTGGTGACAGCCAATCCAGTCAGAACTGGGAGGAACTCAAAGGAAGTGCCTGGTTTTGTCTGTTGGAGTTTCAGTTTTAGATCTGAAGTGAAGGAAAGAAACCCTGTGCTCCTTCAGTGCACAGTTTCAGTCAAAAACGTGTGCAAGGCCCAGAGTTCCGGTCTGCAGCTTGTGTAACTGCTTGTTGGACTGAATCCATCCTGTGAAAAGAATCAAAGGATCTCTGAAGAATAGAAACCAGGCTCACCCTGTAGAGACTGAAGAAATTGTTGATGCACTCGGTCTGTCAGGAACTGAATCTGCTGTGTGTTCTCCGGGTATTGTGCAGTGTCGCGATCGGGATAGAGAAGCAGCCTGCCTGGTTTAGTACTTTTTTTTTTACCATATAAATGTGTGAAGAGTCTCGTGGAGCTGAAAAGTAGCCCTGCTGATGTTGAAGGACCCTATCTTGTTTGGAGGTCGTGAGTACTAATTCAGGGTTGCTCCTGTTGAATTGCCACATTAAATCCAAATGGAATTACTGTCTGCTGACTGTTTAATTTTCCTTTTCTCTGTGTGAAAGGCCCCTACCAGCTGCACGGTTGGACTAGCCACTAGGGCTTGGGTACCCAGGGACAGTAACTGGTAGGATGAAGCCTGTGCACAGAGCCATAAATAGAATAGTAAAGTGATAAGCTAATTAACCTGATTTCCCCTGTCCTTGTTATATCCCTAAATAAATCAGAGCTGCTTGTTTTGGCAAAGTTATGCTGCCTGGTATTTGTCTATATTAAAGTACTGTACTGTGATTGTTGCACTGTATCTTATTCCAGGAGGTCCCAGTGCGGAACTAGTCTTGGGGTAGAGTGTATCGTTGAAGTAATTCTGATATATTGTGTGGGCCACTAGTGGGAAGAAGGGGGTTGCAGTGTCCCAGAGGGCTGTGACCAAGTAAGTTTAACTTTGCAAACCTGACCTCTGGGTGGGCACCGCCATTGGATCAGGCCCCTCAGCCTGGTGGTGGCAAGATCAGGCCGGGGTGGTAGCCCTAGATGGCGCTATCCCAGTAGCCCCTAGATGGCGCTATCCCAGGGCTACTACCCCGCCTGATTTGCTACCAACAGGTTGAGGGGCCTGGATCCAATGGCGGTGCTCCACCCAGAGGTCAGGGTTTGCAATAGTTAAACTTACTTGGTCACAGCCCCTCTGGGACACTGCAACCCCCTTTCTTCCCACTAGTGGCCCACACAATATATCAGAATTACCTTCAATGTATACACTTACCCCCAAGACTAGTTCCGGCACTGGGACCTCCTGTGGAATAAGATACAGTGCAACAATCACAGTGCAGTACTTTAACATAGACAAATACCTCAGGCAGCATAACTTTGCCAAAACAAGCAGCTCTGATTTATTTAGGGGGATATAACAAGGACAGGGGGAAATCAGGTTAATTAGCTTATCACTTTACTATCTATTTATGGCTCTGTGCATAGGCCTATCCCTACCAGTTACTGTCCCTGGGTACCCAAGCCCTAGTGGCTAGTCCAAACTGTGGCAGCTGGTAGGGTCCTTTACACAGAGAAAAGGAAAATTAAACAGTCAGCAGTACAGTAATTCCATTTGGATTTAATGTGGCAATTCAACAGGGAGCAACCCTTGAATTAGTACTCACGACCTCCAAACAAGATAGGGTCCTTCAACATCAGCAGGGAGCCTTGCACACGTTTTTTGACTGAAACTGTGCACTGAAGGAGCACAGGGTTTCTTTCCCCTTCACTTCCAGATCTAAAACTGAAACTCCAACAGACAAAACCGGGCACTTCCTTTGAGTTCCTCCCAGTTCTTGACTGGATTGGCTGTCACTCACAATAGACTGCTGCTGTTGGTCCAAAAAGGCACCGAAGTCTAAACTACATCTCCCAGAGTCACTGCCCATACAATCCTCTTGTGGCTGGCTCAGATTATGAGTCCAAGTTCTGATTCGTCCAAGGCACCATTTTAGAGCTAGCTTACCCCACACTGATTGGTCCAGTTCAGCAGTTCAAAACCAGAATGGGAAACTAGGCAAACACAGTTCTGACTGCAAAGAAAGCAGGTTAGACAAACTGTAATTTCATTATTACTCTAAAAGATTTCTGGCAAACAGTTACATCTTTCAGATAGGTTCCCTTTGCACTCCTAGTGACTGCAAAATGGGTGAATTGGCAGCAGTTCGAGTGGTACTCAAACAGAGAAACACACAGTCCCCCATATAACTAATTATGTCTGCAAGCAGACAGCTCTTAAAGAGACAGTACCAGAGGCTCTAAAACACTCACTGATAAATGGCTTAAATGCCAAACACCATTCAGGCTTGGAGCATTCAACAAGCTCCTGAAGTCTTTTGGGAACCCCCATTTGCAGGGGTTCACATCCACTACCCTTTCTGTGAAAAAGAACTTCCTCACATTACCCCTTAGTCAGCCTCCTTCTAATCTCATACTGTGTCCTCTTGTCCTGCTATTTTTCTTATATTGAAACATGTTAGACTCTTTCCCCTTGGTAATGTCCTTAAGGTGTTTGAATGTTTCGATCATATCACCTTTCTCCCTCCTTTGCTCTACGGTATACATATTGAGCTCCGTTAATCTGTCCTCATGTTATGTTTTCTGATGCAGTCCCTGTACATTTTGGTTGCCCTTCTCTGGAATGCCTCAGTTTGGGTAATATCCTTGTGAAGGTGCATCCTCCAGTGCTGCATGCAGTACTCCAGATGGGGCCTAACCAGTGTCTTGTAAAGAGGGATTATTACCTCCCTCTTATGACTTGTGATACCTCTACTAATATACCCCATCCCCCTAGCCTTATTTACCACCTTAGTGGTCTGCTTGGATTATTTCAGGTCATCTGTGATGATGATGCCTAAGTCTCTTTCTTCCCTTATGACTGCCAGCAACTCCCCTCCCAGCCTATAGGTGGCTTCAGGGTTCCTCTTCCCTATGTATGTAACCCCTAGGTGGTGCTATCCCAAGGGCTACTACCCCTACCTGCTTTGCTAATTGCAGGTTAAGGGGCCTAAGTAATGAAATGGGTGCCTCCACCTGGAGGTCAGGGTTGTTAGTGGTCAAGCTAACCTGGGCACAGCCCTCTGGGACACTGTAACCATCCTCTTTCCCTTCTAGTGGCCTGAACAATATACAATAATTACTTTCACAATGACCCTTATTCACCAGGCAATTACCCTCACTGCACTTACCACCAGGGCTGGTTCCTCTAGCTTGACTCTGGGGACCACCTGTAAAACAAAGTTAAGCACAGCAAATAACAACAGTACAATACTTTTGGAATAAACTGGAACCACAGTCAGGTTAAATGCAAACAAAGTTAAATCTGATTTATTCAGAGGACTTGAACAAGGGAGGTGCGTAATCAGGCTGATTTGCTTAAAAGCTATATTAATCAGACAGTTATGCATACAGTTCAGAGTCCCTACACAGTCACACATTCTGGGTAAATAGGTAGGAAAATGGTGGGCTAGCCAGGAATGTTGTAGCTGGTTGGGGCCCTGTGATGGAAGAAAGCAACATGCACAACCCACACTATTTGTAATCCGGAGCCGGAGGGTTCAGTTCATGAAAGAAAAGGCAACAAGACAATCAAATGACAACACTTTTAGATTTAGTTGTTGCAGGGAGCTACCCTGATGTTCACTCATGATACCCAATACTGGCCACAGGCAGGATGAAATCGAGACTGCAGGCTGTTGAGCTAGAGTGCCCGGAGAAGCAGGGCTCACACGAATCACCAATGCGTCGTTCCTGATCAAGGCATTGAGCAGGGGGCTGATCCCAAGGACGGTCTCTCATCGATGACTTTCTCTGCCTATCAGGTATTCTGGCTGGGCCAGTGTAGCAGGGCCCAGGTAAATGTAAATGGATACGGATTCAGTCTGTGGAGCTGGATACAGCCTCCAGCAAGCAAAACACATTTCAGACACACAGTGGGGAACCAAATCACGACCCACTATAAGCACACAGCACATTCACATGTAAGGAAATTCCACTGTACCAGGCAAATGGCTCTCCGGTCACAATAAGAGAGTCTCTGCACAATCTGGGAGTTCTGAGGTAGCTGGAAGTCCTGACAGGCTGATCGCATTCAGCAAATCTTCGGTCTTCTTCAGATTAAAGCCTGGTCACAATTCAGTGGCTTAATTCGCTCTCCAGACTCGGATTCAGTCCGAAAAAAGCACAAGTTCCTTCTCAGGATCAACAGGCAGGCATACAGACCAAACTCAGGTCTTTACACAGTTGTCCCATATGAATCCACTCAGGATTGCTGATTGAACTATCTCAAGCTGTTCCTTCTTCACTTTCCAACTCAGATATAACTGAAACTGCAAGCAGTGTGGGACTTTCCCTAAGATCCAAAAGGTTCGGTTGGCTGAGCTCTCTGTCAGTCACAACAAGGGCTCCCCCTCCAGGTTATTTTAGGTGCCAAAAGCCCAAAACTACAATGCCTACAAAGCCCCTGTAGGCAGGCTCCATTTTAGAGTCCCAAATGTACTGATTGGCCCATTCAGCAGTCCAGGATCAAGGTGATGGAAACAAACAGAACAGTCCATGCTGCAAAGAAGGCAGGTTAGAACAAACTACAATATTAGTACTACTCTAACAAATGATCAGCAAACAAGTACATCTTCTAACAGAGTTCCCTCTCAGATTAGTTATGACTGCAATCCAGGCAGCTCTTAAAGAGACAGTACACAGAGGCTATGCAGGCACTTTCTGGCAATACATTTAAATTGCTAAAACACAGAACACCAGCCTGGCAGTGAGCATTTAGGCAAGCTCAAGGAAGGCCTTTCGGGAACCCCCGTTTGTAGGGGGGTTACATGTGCATGATCTTGCACTTCTTTGCGTTAAACCCCAGTTGCCTCTCTTCTGACCATTTTGCCAGTTTATCCAGATCTCTTCTCATTCTGCCCACCCCACCTGGATCATCTACTCTGTTGCAGATCTTGGTGTCATCTGCAAACAGACAAACCTTACCCTCCAGTCCATCTGCAATGTCACTGATGAAGATATTGAAGAGGACTGGCCCCAGGACTGATCCCTGAGGTACCCCACTTATGATTTGCATCTCTTCTGACTGTATACCATTTACCACCTCTCTCTGTTTTCTGCCTGTCAACCAGTTTGCCACCCAGTTGACCAACTTCTGACCCATCCTGAGCCTACCCAGATTATTAATCACTCTTCTGTGTGGAACAGTATCAAAAGCTTTGCTGAAGTCAAAGTAGGTGACATCACCTGCTTCCCCTTGGTCCACCACTCTGGTTACCCAGTCAATTATATATCTATATATATATATATATATATATCTCATCATATATTGTGTTCCAGTTTTATTCCTCATGTGCTATACGTCTGTCACTGTGTTTTCCCTTCCCCCAGGAAGCTCCTGGAATCGAGCTGTAGTACTCTGCTCAGTGTGCCCTCCTGGTAAAACATTTCAATAAATAAATAAATAAATGTTTTACAACCACAAACTTAAAAAATAAATAAAAAAAACAGTACCTAGCAGTTTGCTTTCATGCAGTAAATCCGATGCTCAATTGACATACAATGGTACTAGCAAAGCTCACAGATGTTGGCAAAATGTTAACAAAAAAAAAATGTCTGATGCTCCGTTTTGAAATGAAAGCTGCAACAGCTTAGTTTCCAAATGCAAGTCCAGTTATGTTGGCAAAATGTTAAAAAAAAGTCAGATGCTCCACTTCCAAATGCAAAATCCGGTTAGCCAATTTTTCCAAATGCAGAATTGAAAATATAGTGGCAAAACTTTAAAATGAAATAAAACAATTATTTTGTCAGCAGACAACTCCCGAAGCCATGATTACATGGCATGACCATTCATGGAATGCACCACTGCCATATCCAAAGAGCAAGGGAACCAGCAGAAACGATACAAATAAATCAGACATTTTCAGCAAACTTACATGTTATTTTTTATGCTGGAGGCAGTTTGAATGCTTCATAATATATTAATATGTATAGTGAGGGGTCTCTCTTGAGGGATAAGAAGGTTATCACATGCTGTTTTGGGCTGACAGATCACTCAGTTTTACTTCACGGTCCTCTTACCCAAAACAGCACGCAATAACCTTCTTATCCCGTAACAGACACCCCTCACTCTACATAATAATATATACAATAGTCCCTGAACACACATTATAATGTTATAGTGACTGAGCTTAGTTTTATTTTGAGAAAAACAGCAAGGAAGAGCCATGCAAAATAAATTTAACAGGCTGTCAGCAGATAAATTCAGTACAGTGGTTTATTTGGCAAGTACACAAGTAGCGAGCATGGCACAGAACACCCCAAACCTCAGTTTTTTTTTTCCACTGGGAAATGTGGTTATAATTTGATGTTAGCAGCTGGTTATAATGGCATTCACGCACCAGGTTTCCCTAAGAACCCTCATATGCACTCAAGTTGTAGCAACATACTCAGTTGGAAAGTGAAAGTGCCAGTCAGCACTTTTCACTCCCAACCCATATGGAGCTCAGGATGGGCTTGTTCCATGTGGGGTGGGAGAGGGGGATTACAGCGAAAAACAACAACAACAAAACAGAAAAATGGAGCCAGCAATTATATAAAACAAACCTGTGGGACTGTATAAAACTCAAATTTTATACATAGCCCCTCTGTGTGGGATTGTATAAACCCCTTGAGTTTCACTCTCAGGTTTATGTAGCATCTCACACCTTGACTGTGTATAAAATTCTGATATACACAGTGCCCCAGGCATTTTTCTTATATTAATGTAGAATTTCCATGGGAGTGTCTCTGTGCTAGTACTGATGTGGGTATAGCCTTTTGATTCCTGTGGCAATTCATTTAGACAAGACGGTATTGATTTCTTTCTGAAGATTTTCATCCAAGGAGCTGAAATAAGATGGCTGAACTGCCAGCAGGGAGCAATGCCTACAGTAGGCCATGCCAGTGCTAGACTGGAAGGACTAAGGTAGGGACTGAACAGCCTTGATAGACTGGTATTTTCCCTGATCTCCTGGGCAACTTTACCCTTCACATAAAACTGGTTCACAAATTTGTTCAAGGCTGTGTGTGTGTTTTGATGTGTGAAACGGCTACCACTACAAGCTTACAACCACTTCACTACCAGTCTGTCACTGTTTGTCAAGCATTTTGGGATACAATGTGTATGAAAACCATTTTATAAAATGGGAAGAGTAAATCCTGCATTTTGATTGTTTTTTACCTATGCATCAAATCTGTTTGATGCACAGGTAAAAACAAGTACTCAAAGCAGGATCACATTGGGAAAAAGAAAGAAAATCAATGAGCCGTTGGCATACTGGTTTTTGAAATGCTGCCATTTTTTTAATCTGGTTAACGTAGCTCATCCTAGACTTGCAGTCGATCTGGGAAACTGGTGCCACTAAGCATTAATTCATCCCCCCTTTTGCTGAAAAACAGACAAGAGTAAAAGAAACAAGCATTTGACAATGCCGAATGTTGCTTGCTTCTATGTGCTGTTTAGGTATTTGGAAGACATTGGAGTGCAAATATTGAAAATTTGTGAACTTACGAGCGTGCGTAGGAACTGCGCAACGCACGCTTGTAAACAGTCATTTTTAGATTTTTAATAAATTTTCAACATAGCCATTTTAAGACCTCTGCTCATGAACAGTGTCACTGTGATTTTGTTAATGTGTCCCATACATTGAGTTTGCACACCGACTGTGCCATTCTGCGCTACATGGGCGGAAACACATTTTGGGCAGGATGTGAAAATGACAGCTGTACTGCTCATGAGAGGTGTGGTAAAATGGCAATGTTGAAAATCTGGAGGAAAATATTGAAAATTTGCGAATTACGAGCTCTGGTGAGGGAACTGCCCAACGATGCTCGTAAAACAGTCATTTTAGGAATTTTTTCACCAAATTTTCAACATAGCCATTTTAAGACCTCTGCTCATGAACAGTGTCACTGTGATTTTCTTAATTGTCCTGTACATTGATTTCGCACACTGGCTTCGCCATTCTGCTACATAGGAAGAACAGTTTATGGGTGAGAATATGAAAATGACAGCTATACTACTCATAAGAAGGTGTGGTAAAATGGCAATGTTGAAAATCTGGGTGAAAATATTGAAATTTCACGAACTTACGAGCCTGCGTAGGAACTGCTTAACGACGTCGTAAAACAGTCATTTTGGAATTTTGGCACAAAGCTTCACATGGGTTTTGGACACCTTCTCATCAATGATGTCACTGTCACGGCGGATTCGGGCCTGAAGGGTGATTTCGCAGTCACTGCGCCAAATCACCCTTCGGGCCTGAATAACGCCTATAACAGTGAGATCATTCATGAGAAGGGGTCCCAAAACCCATGTTGAAAATTTGTGCAAAAATTCCCAAACTGCCTGAGATATGCAACAAAGTTGAAACCCCCTATCTAGCCCATTATACAGCTTACCGTCATTTCCTCAGTTCGCGGTCGGCTTTGAAGAGTGCAGACGTTTTCCGGTCCACCGAAGATCGCTCGTGCGGAGTCCGGAGGTAAGTATGGGGTGGGGCGTGGGAAGGCTGGGAGCAGTGGGTGGGTGTGGGTTGTGGGAGGGGGTCGAGACGCCTCATGGGACCGCTTTTGTTTTTCAGGTTAAAAATAAAAAAGACGACGTGGACCATTTGCCATGCTGGGGTGGGCTCCCAGTGTGGCACAAGGATGTTGGGGGGCATTCAGCCGACGGGGGATTGGGCACCCCTGTCGGCCAAAGGACTGATTGCCACGCTGGGGTGGGCTCCCAGTGTGGCACCTACAACTGGGGGAGAGACGCAGCTCAGCCGACGGGATTGGGCACCCCGCCGGCCACAGTATGTGAGGGGGTGCGACGCCTGCGTGTGGGGGGGAGCTACGCTTCTCATTGCAGCTCACTGAAGCTTAGCTCCCCCTTTCAACTGTATGCCACTGCATTTTGGAGCATCTCATAGACAGCTCCAAAATGCATTGGCTTACAGGGGCCGCGCCTGCCAGCTCACTGACTGAATTGGAGGGGGAGGAGTTGACACACCTCCGAAATCTCCGATGATGGCACTATGTTTCTTGCACATGCGTGCAAGCAACATAAAAAACTACTGACTTGTCCAGTGGTCTGATCTTTTGTTCCTGCTGTCAGTCCCAAATTACGCCTGCACCCATTCTCTCTGGTAGCTCCCGCCCCCCCAACTTAAATATAGAAACATAGAGTTTGATTCTGACTTTACAAAAAAATCCATTTCAACAAGTATTTTGTTTAAGGCTCCCCACTCTCCCATGTCCCCCACTCTTCCATGTTGGTGCTCCCAACCACTTGCTTCCTGAACAGTAGTATCACTGCCTGTTTTAAATGTAATCCCCACAGGAAAAAAAAAAAACACACCAAAAATAGTTTCTTTATTGTGCTAAATTCATGTACATCTTGTAGGTTCACCATCTCTGTTGAGATGCTGTCTTCAGTCCTCTGTCCATTGCATACACCCGACTCTGGCCGCAACTCTGTTTTTCAAAATATAGTAGCAGTTAGCATCAGCATTCAAACTGCGCTTAAACTGAAAAGTAAAAGTAAAATGAGTATGGCATATTTTCACTAGTTTCCACACTATAACTACAGTGTTTGTGTGTGTGTGAGTGTGTGTGTGTGTGTGTGTGTGTGTGTGTGTGTGTGTGTGTGTGTGTTGGGAGGGCAATCGCTCAGTCACACTGGAAAATTACAGCTACAAATACCGCTAGAGGACAAATATCCTCCAGGCAAAAAAAAAAAATCCTATAGGAGGAAGGACTATTTTACAATGAATTCAGCTAATACTAGGCTTTTCTACCTATGTAAGCACATTTATTGAGTTCAAGACACATAGCCAGAAAAATAATGCCCATTTTTTAAGTGTAATAAGACACTCAAAGGTGTGGCTTGAACAGATAGTACCGCAATTCTATGGCTGAAGGTATGAGGCTGCTTCCTACACCCCTGGACATGCGGTAATATCTCTTCAATGCACATCCTGTCATGTCTTGGTAGTCTGGTGGCCCACCCCATCCGGTAGTGCCTGTCCACCCGCTCCCTCCCCATACCCAACTGACGACTGTCACAACCCACCTCTCACCACCATGGCCAGCCACCTACAGAGCCCAGTATGAGCACGTACTACTGTAACTAGTACTTGCTCAGTGAATGACAGCTGCTGTCATTCACTGAGTGTGTACTAGTTACAGTAGTATATGCTCATACTGAGCTCAGTCGGTGGCTGGCCGTAGTGGTGAGAGGTGAGTTGTGCCAGTCGCTGGCTGTGTATGAGTGAGGGGTGGACAGGCACTGGGGGCACTAGTCTACCAGGGCAGGGATGTGGGAAGTTTTTCTGTTTTTAAACAGTGACATTTACTTTGCCGACTGGTCATTGGGGTTCGGGAATCGTGCTTTGAGGGGGAGGGGTTCCACCAGCACTGTGGGGCTTATTATTCAGCATATAGACGGATCGGGGCATGGAGGTTTATGTCAGCCATGTGGAGCTTTTTTTCAGCATATTGGGGGATTGGGACATGGGGAGTTATGTCAGCCCTGCAGGGCTTTTACTGCCTCATTAGTGATCAGGGCTGAGGGGGAATGTTACATGTACTGGGAGATAGGCTGGCAACCCTCGGTGGATGCAAAGTACACTTACACCAGCTAAAAGCTGGTGTAAATGTATTTTGGCAGATGTCCTCGGGGGAGGGGCGGTGTTATGGAATCCCAGTATTGGGGTTGTGGTACAACTGCTGCTGTAACCACCTTGTGCCGTGTCGCAGGGGGTTTCTGGTGAAATTTGTGTCGTAAGTCCACTTTGGTCTGTTGCAGGTTGCTTTGTAGAATACCTCTTGTCATAACTCAAGGTACAAAGTGGAACCAGCATGGCTGAGGACCATGAGATAATAGTGATAAAGGCACAGGTCAGTCAGAATGGCAAACCTCTCATCCTTGCCACAATCTACCTACCCCACAAGAAAGCCACAGCAGGCATTCCCACAACTAAGGACGTTATCAGCACCCTTCCAAAGGGGATGGAGCTTGTCATTACTGGGGAATTTAACATAAACTGGGATGGAAAGGAGGCTGCACCTTTCAGGGATCTGATAGCCACCTTCACCCTGATGCAACTTGTCATCTGCCCCACCAGGCAGAACTATAAGACAGGAAACAGTACTCTCCTTGACTGGATCCTAGCAAGCTCACCATCCTGGATCTCTGAGATCAAGGTTCTCCCAGACACACTAAGTGACCACTCCCCAGTCACCTTCCTGTGGTCTAATACATTTACCAAAAGTCCACCCATCCTCATTGAAAGCAGGGTCTTGAGGAAGGGTAAACTTGGAGCCCTCAAATCAGCCCTTGCCCTGCATGACTGGACTCCTATCGATCTGGCACGTACCCTTGATCAGGCCCTCAGTTACATCATTAAGGGCTTCATCTCCATCTGTGACATCTATGCCCTGCTCATGAAAAGAAAAATTTGGGAGCAGGCAAATAGCTGGATTGATGGGGAACTCCTTTCCCTCCTGAAAGAAAGGGACATACTCTGGGAGAAGGCTAGAAACACAGGTAACAAGCATGACTACCAGTGCTACAGAACAGTCAGGAACTGCTGCACCAAGCTAATCCGGCTTGCTAAAGCCAACTATCATAAGGCCCAGCTTTGTAATTCTTGGGGTGATGGGAAAAGATTCTGGGATAACATCAAAAACATCCTTGGAAAGGAGGACAAGAAGCTGCTCAATATCAGTAACACCCCCACTACAGACTCTCTAGCTATTGCAGAGGCCCTCAATAAGGCCTTCACCGATATTACCCCAGTGCTACCACCTGCCTATTTTCAACCTGGTTTGAACCACTCCAATAATATATCTACCGAGTGTTCTCACTTGACCTTCTACTTTAAAAGGGTGATGGTGAAGGAAGCCCTTACTATGGTCAAGAAAATACTAGGTAAGACCAGACTGGGCAGTGATGGGATAGACATGACACTTCCATCCCGCACCCTGGACATTCTTATAGTGCCCATTACCATGCTGTACAATAAGTCCCTTGCCCTGGCCCAATTCCCAGCAGTTTGGAAGCAGGCCCTAGTTACTCCAGTGCATAAAGGAGGCAACAAGTCTCTGGTAGCCAACTACAGACCCATCTCGATCCTCTTCCCCTGTCCAAGGCACTGGAAAAGATTGTGGCAGGTCAACTCATCAACTACCTCAATAAGTATAATCTACTATGCCCCAACCAGCATAGCTTCAGACAAAATCACAGTACCACCACTGCCCTGCTGGACTACATGAACTATGCACATAAGGCCCTGGATGAAGGCAAACTGGTGGGGTCTGTCTTTACCAAAGCCTTTGATACAGTCAGCCACCCCCTTTTACTGACCTAAATGCAAAACATAGGTGTAGCACCTGATGCACTTTGCTGGTTCCAAGACTACCTGATACAGAGAAATCAATGTGTCAAAATTGGGCAACCAGTATCCAGCACAAGAGAAGTAACATTAGGGGTACCCCAGGGATCAATACTGGGGTCCCTACTCTTCAGCCTCTTCTTAAATGACCTTCCCACAGCCTGCGACACCAAAATACTATATGCAGATGATGCTGTGCTCCTGAGCAGCAGCACATCTCAGGCTGCCCTACAACATGAGCTGCAGAACTCCTTTTCCAAACTCGAGGACTAGTTCTGTAGTCATAAGTTGCTACTAAACTACAAGAAGACCAAGGCCATGCTTATGTACAGCCCCCACAACAAAAATAAGCACCACCCCCTCATCATCTCCAACTCATGCAGTGAGCCACTGGAACAAGTTCACTTGTTCAAGTTGTCTGGGGGTCATAATAGATGTTACCCTCATGTTTGCGCACCATATTAACTCTCTGTTCAAGACAGTCAGTACCAAGATTGGTGTCCTGTAGAGGCACAGGCAACACCTCTCTCTGGGGGCCCTCCAACTCTCAGTCCACAGTTCAATTATATCTACTATTGACTATGGACTAGTGGTCTATGGGTCGGCAATGGATACAGCACTCAAGAGGGTTCAGACTGCATGCAACAAAGCCTGCAGACTCACCCTGGATGCTGAGTGTGGCACTCACACATGTACTCTGTATGAACGTGCAAATTGGCTGTCATTAAGAAACAGGGTCAAATTCCAGACTTGCATCCTAGGGAAGAAGGCTCTATTGGGTAAAATACCACCTTGTGTAGGCAATTTGATCAAGGCGGCCAACTCATTACAGGTCACCAGAGGGGGGACTAGAGGGGCCTTGTTTATCCCCTTCTGTCGCACCTCACTTGGGCAACGTGCATTTGTCTACTGGGCCCCCCTGTGGATATATGAACTCCCTGGACACCTCTTGGCCACCAGTTGTCTGGCACAATTCAAAACTGACCTCAAACAGCACCTAATAACACTCTCTAAGTGCACCTGCCCCTGAGTCCAGCCACACCTGCTTTCTCTGCTCTCCAGCAAGCACTAGGCAGGCCTCAGGTACCCCCTCCCTCTGTCCCTTCTCATGACTTGCCTCAGCAATCAGTTTGCATCATGCTCCTTCGGCACACGCCACCCCCCTTCCCCCAACTCATGGTCCTGTGAGTTTCCCTTACAGTCACAACTAATGCAGGCTGCCTGACCATGCCCCCTTACACCCCACCATTTACTCTAGCATGTCTTCTCTGCTCAGCTTCCCCTCACCCCACCATTTCTCCCTATACCTTATCGCCCTTCTTCCCTCACCCTTCACCTCCACCGCAGTACATACCTCTCTCTCGTACCTCCTTTCTTCACCCCACTTCCAGCTATCGCCGTTCCTCTGAACTACTGACAAGGCACTTTGTGGCTGCTTAGCCCCCTCCTCATAAAGTGTTTTTCTTGTTATTTTAACTTGTACCTATGTTTTGAGTTATTCTGTAAGTTCTGAATCCAAGCTGTATCATTCATTGTAATGTACCTTTGCTTTCTCCTGTTGTACTTTGTTTTGCAATGTATGACGTGGAACATTTGTAAAAGAACTTGCGCTCAAAAGTCTTTTCTGAATCACTAAATAAATAAATAAAATAATTTAAAAAAATTCTCATTGGCGCAAGTCACTTTGCGCCATGCATAACCTTCATAGAATCGGGCCCTATGTTTCCATGTATCTGAGTACTCTCTGTTTTATTGTAATACAAGATTTGATTTGGAACAGACTGTTTTTATTTGTTCTACAGCCTGTAAACCCTACTGGCATCCTACTCAGGACATACCCTGTGGTTGAAGCAGCTGTTTGTTCCTAAGACAGGGCTGCAGTTGTTTCTAGGGAGAGTGCTGCGATGTTATATACCAGATCTACACTACAGGCTCTAGTGAAGGACTAGAATGTGAATAACCAGTATGCTGCCTGGCAATTGCTGAATGTAACAGTTCCACATTAACACCCAACACCTGCTGCTCCAACAAGTCACCAAGGAAAAATCATTTATTTTACAGTTAACATTTATTTACAGGTCATAGGCAAAATCTATATTTCCCCACTCATCTGTTTTCCACAGCAGCTCTTCATTTCTGGACAGTTTTAACATGCAGTTTCACTCCGTTATCAAAATAGGCTGCTGCTGTGTTGCTTTACGTCTCAGACATAAATCTTGGAATTTTGCCCCATTTTGCTTGTATTCCATATACTTTTTTGGTCAAATACCTCTGTGTTCTGCCAAGCATAGATACATACATACATAGACACTGTCGGCAGATAAGGGCCTATGGCCCACCTAGTCTGCTCATTTAAGCTTGTAAGTTCCCTTTACGTTTTTCTAGAAATCTGCTGCCCCTTACCCCTGACCTCCAGAATTCCCTTATGTCTATCCCATAAATTTTTAAATCCCATGATTGTTTCGGCCCCCACCACTTCCTTTGGCAGGGAGTTCCACTTGTCCACCACCCTTTCTGTGAAGAAATTCTTCTTCACGTTTCCTCTGAATCGCCCTCCCTCCAACTTCATCCCATGACCTCTAGTCCTGGAACATTTTTTTCACTGGAAAATAGCATATTCCTGCACCCTGTTCCTCCCTGTAAGGTACTTGTATGTCTCTATTATATCCCCTCTCTCCCTTCTCTCCTCCAGAGAGTACATATTCAAGTCCTTCAGCCTGTCCTCATAGGACTTGTGATGCAATCCCTGCACCATCTTTGTTGCCCTCCTCTGAACCTTCTCTACCCTGTCTATCTCCTTATGTAGGTAAGGTCTCCAGAACTGTACACTCTACTCCAGGTGGGGCCTCACTAGTGCCTTGTATAGTGGAATTATGATCTCCCTTTTCCTGTTGGTGATGCCCCTGCCTATACATCCCAGCATCCTATTTGCTTTACCTGCTGCCTTGTCACACTGTTTCCCTACCTTGAGGTCATCAGAGATGATAACCCCAAGATCCCTTTCCTGCTTGGTGCATGCTATATCTTCACCCCCCAACTGATATATTGTGCCAGTGTTTTTGTGCCCCATATGCATTATCTTGCACTTCTTTGCATTGAATTTCAACTGCCAAACCCCTGACCATTCTTCAAGTTTCTGCAGGTCCCTCCTCATTCTGTCTACACCCTCTAGTGTGTCCACTCTGTTACAGAGCTTTGTGTCATCAATGAACAGGGAGATTCTACCTTTTAGGTCCTACGCAGTGTCACTGATGAAGTCGTTTAATAGGACTGGACCCAGCAATGATCCCTGTGGTATCCCACTGGTCTCTCTTCCCTCTGTGGAGTGACAGCCATTTACCACCACCCTCTGTGTCCTGCTGCTCAGCCAGTTACCTACCCACCGCACTATCATCCTGCCCGCACCCATATTCCCCAGTTTGTGTAATAGTCTTCTATGTGGCACAGTGTCAATGGCCTTGCTGAAGTCCAGATAGGCCACGTCCACTGCCCTCCCCTGATCCACCTCCCTTGTCACTCAGTCAAAAAATTCAACGAGGTTGGTCTGATATGACCTCTCCCTGGTGAAACCATGCTGCCTTGGGTCCTGTAGTCTGTTGGCAACCAGATGGTCCGCCAATCTCTCCTTCAGTAGTGCTTCCTCGATCTCCCCCACTATTGAGGTTAGGCTGACTGATCTGTAGTTCCCTGCTTCCTCTTTGTTACTGCTTTTGTATAAGGGGACTACATCTGCTGTCCTCCAGTCTTTGACTACCTCCCCTGTTTCCAGTGATCAGCTAAACAGGGTTACCAGAGGTTCAGCCACCACTTCTCTTAGTTCTTTTAAGACCCTGGTGTACACCCTATCTGGCCCCATTGCTTTATTGACTCTTACTCCTTCCAGTTCCTTTAGGACTCTTTCCCATGTAAAGGGACTTGTGTCCATTTCTGTGCTGTTCCCACCCCTTGTATCCCTTCAGGCTCATCACCCTCCTCTTTCACAGTAAAGACTGAGCAGAAATATCTGTTCAGTATGTCAGCTTTACTGTTGTCATCTTCCACGTGGCCCCCATCCTCCCCCTTTAGTCTCACAGTCTCTCTTTTTAGAAACATAGAAGCATAGAATTTGACGGCAGATAAGGACCGCTTGGCCCACCCAGTCTGCCCATTTCCCTACCTACTGGATAAGCTGCAGATCCTAGTTAACCAGCAGCCTACTTCTTCTTACCCCAACCCCCCAGAATTGCCTTTTTGCCCTTCATTTTTCACTTATGTACCTGTGAAAGGTTGTGTCCCCTCTACCCACTGATTTTGTGATGCGCTTTTCTGTCTGAGCTTTGGCTTCCCTTACTGATCTCCCTGCCTCCCTTTGTTTCTCTTGGTACTTCTCCCTATCCCCTTCTACCTGTGTTTTTTTTGTATTGCCTGAAGGTGATCTTTTTGGCTTTCACTTTCTGTGCTACCTCCTTGGAAAACCATAATGACCTCCTCTTCCTTTTCCCCGTGCTAACCGGCTTAATGCATAATTCTCCACCCGACTCCCTCCCCATTCCCATTAGTGCCTTTTTTAAGCATGTCCCCATTTTCCCAAAGTCTACCCTTCTAAAATCCAAGATACGTGTTTTTGTACAGCTTGGCTTTGCTCCTTCTGTGATTTCAAACTACAGTGACCAGTTCTTACTGTTCCCCAGGTGCTCCCCCACTGTTACCCCTATCACATTCTCCCCATTTGTGAGCACAAGGTCCAGTATTGCCATCTGCCGAGTTGGTTCCATGACTAAAGCTACCAACTTTGTGAGGCCTAAAACTGGGATGGTCCATCCTAACCATGACCACACACACACACACACACACACACACACACACACACACACACACTGTGTCACTCCCACAGGCACCACCGCAGACAACACTGCACACAATCAATTACATTTTGTTGCTTGCTGTGGCCATGCCGCCCCACAGTAACACCACTTGCAAACATCCAGATTAAAACAATTCATCATTCTGCTGCAGTAAGTTCCAAATCATGATGTACAGAAAATTCATTAGAAGCAAACCTGCGTTAAATTGTGATCAGACATTTGAGCTGCATGTACTGCTCCTCCTGACAGTCCCATCCCACTTACACCCACCTCATTTGCTGAGCAAACTTCACTTCAGTGACTCCCACCATCACACCAGATTGTTGTCACACACTTCCCTACAGTTGATCAGGTACGGGTACCTTAGTTCACTGCTGCCAGTCTCTTTTCTGTATGGAGTCCCTCTCAGCTGCTGGCAGGTAGATGTCCACATGCGCTTGTTTGCACTATTAACCAGTCTAATCTAACAGGATGGAAAATGCTTTGTTGTGCTCCACTGACATACGTGCGGTGCAACACAGGCACAGGGGTTAAAGTTGTAAACTGCTGTCCAGCCCGAGCAGTACCACAGTGGTGCTGAAATACTGTAACTGTCACTCGTGGATTAGCAGTCAGCAAAAAAAAAAGGAACCAAACTGGGACAAGTAAGCAAAAACCAGGACAAAAGTGACATTTTGTAAAACCTGTGGGGACACTGGGACATGCTGTCTAAATTAGGATCTGTCCTGGGAAAATAGGGACTGTTGGTAGCTTTATCCATGACCAGTTGCTTAAGGAAGGTACCTTGAAGGGAGTCCAGGATAAATCTGCTCCTGGTTGATGCTGCTGCTGCTGGGAGGCTCCAGTCCACGTCTGAAATATTGACGTCTTCAACCAGCACACCTCTCCCTTGTCTGCCATCCTTTGGATGGCTAGCATTAACTCCCTATCTGTCTCTTCCTCCTGGGCTGGTGGTCTGTAGATCACCACTGTGCAGATGGTTGGCCCCATTTTCCTTTCCAGCTTAACCTACAGTATCTCTCCCCCATTTTGTTCCTCCTGGATCTCTGTGGCCTTTATGCCATCTTTCACATAAAGTGCCACTCCTCCTCCCTTCTTGCCTGCCCTGTCTCTTCTGAATATGTTGTAGCCGGGTATGGCCATCTCCCAGTCATGGTTATCATTACACCAGGTCTCTGTGATAGCCACAATGTCCAGGTCCAACTACACCATGGCAGCCTCCAGATCCTCCATTTTGTTGCTAAGGCTTCTGGCATTGGCACACATGGCTTTCCATGATGTGAACTCCCTGGATAGTTTAGCTGTTCTACTCCAGCCCCTCCCTGGTTGTCCTTTATCCCTGGTTCTCCCTGCTGTCTAGTCTTCTGTTGAATTTTGCCCCCTTTCTGCCTATCCACCCCATGGGTGCCTATCTCCATCTTTTGCACACTGCTTTGTAGAAATATGCCCTCCTCCTCCTCCTGTTCGCTGGTTCCACTGCTGGTTATGGTGGGTGGACAGTTAGGTCCCCTCCTTGCTGGCCTGCCACCCACCTTGGCTAGTGTAAATGCTTGTCCAAGTTGCATTTAAACATCATTGAGCATGCTGTTATTGGCTTCTGTTATCTACCATGCACATTACTTTTTATTCCTGTCATCTTAGTATACTAAAATGAGTATTTCTTTATTATTGCTTTTAGAATATTTAGCCAGGAAAGGCTCACTAAGCCAAAGCTCATTCCAGGTGTCTCCTGGAAATACTATGACCACAGCACCCATCACTGCATTACCCTCTGGCCACAGTTGGGACCATTCCACACAGTAGCGGGAGTCTGAGTTAGAGTTCTTTGTCCCTTCCCTGACAACACTCCTCCAGTTGGGTACTACCTGAGTACCGTACCTTACCTTACCTCCCCAACTGATGCAGCTGAGAGCTGCCAAGGGAGAGGGATGCTGCACTGGACTGACTTGGGGACCTTCAGGAATGTGAAACACTGACTCGGCAAGCAAGGACAATGACACTTGGATCGATGAAACAAAAAGGTAAATTTTACTGAAAAATAGCTTGTACAGCCACAAATGGCAAAACGCACCCTTTGCAAAAATTCATGCACATGAAAACATGAAATTGCAGTTTGAATAAACATCTTTTCTTTTCTTTTCTTTTCTTTTCCCAGCAGGGCACCCCATCCCACCACAGTTTCTTTGGAAACTGCAGGCACACACCACCCACCAGCCCTCCAGAACACAAACTAGTTCCAGGATAAGCACGCTCCTTGTCCTTAATCCCTGAGCTTGTTTACACTATAATGGTAAGGGAGAGTAGTGGCTACTAGGCCTTACACCACCTTAGTCGGCCCACTGACCCCTTACACCAGATACCCAACCTAGTATCCACATACACAGTTGCACTTTTCTTAACTCTATAGCTCTACACAGTTAAAATCATTCAATATTTCTCCACAGCAACTAAACACATTTAACAGTTAGGAAAACAGTGGCATGAAACATATCACATACTGGTACATTAAAAACTAGGACATTATCCCCCCCAGTCCTTGAAACTTTCAGTCCTTCAGATGCCAAAAGTCTTTTAAAATGCAGAAGGACTCAGGTAGATTACTTTCACTTCAGTGTCACTTGACTTTTAAAACAGTCCCCGACATTGTAGCAATAAGTTTTTACATTACCATATTCCTTTAATTACTTGAAATCTTTTGATGAAAACGTCTGAGGAATTCTTCTGAGGGCCCTCTGGAGCAAGAAGCTGTGGTGATGAAAAACTGGAGAACCAGTGAATTATTCAGGCTGCAGCTTTTTTCTGTGTGGAAAACTTGGTACATCTGGATCATCAGACACTTGAAGCAGCAGGCTTTCTATTCTATCCCCGCTCTCACTTACTACTCTATCTGGCCCCACAATGGAATACAGGTGATCCCCTAATCCTATTACTTTACTTTAACTGAGGGCTGTTCTCCAGACTCTATCACTACAGCAAGCCTCATCTTACTGGACACCCTCTTGGCTCTGGTCTCTCCTTTTTGGTCACTCTCCCTGCTTGAGCTCCCTGTACACTGGCTGTGCAGCTACTTTTATGCCCCCAAACACATTTACATATGCTAATTTCTGGTCACTGAGTGGACACTAACCTGTCCAGAGGCTCATCACGAATCACATTTCTTTCTGCAGCAGCATAAGCCACAATAGAATACCTAGTTTTTGAAATCTAACTGCCTTTCCAAACATTCTAAGGCATTCCTTTTTCTCTCACTTTAAGTCCCATTTATGTACGCATTCACTTTGTGCATAAAAGGAAAAAAAAAACATGTTCTCTGTGTTTAAGCACTTTCTCCATGCTTTTTTCTGTAAAAAATGACCCACAGGAAACCTAAGTCTCTAAGTTTTGAGCTTGTGTGATATTACACTTTTAAATAACATATTTCTAAGCATGTATTACTTCATTTTTCTTCAGAAGCAGCAGTTTCTCTTCTAAGTACACTGACCACAACAGTTTTTTTCAGTTAAAATTGAATATTCATTTTTCCCACACTTAGCTGCACCTTCTGTGTAACTGCCTGCATGGATTATGCCTGACCAGTATCCACTCTCCCTATTAAGGTCAGTGACTCCTCTATTTCACTTTTTCCATTATAAAAATTAGTTTTCTCTAATTAAGCACATTTTCTCTGCCAGACTGCCAAGTTTGGAGTAAATAGGACAAAAAAATGTCTTGGCAGCATGATTTAGAAAATGCACATGCTTATAGACTGTGTTTCTGCTTTATGTAACTTTCTGACACAACTCTCCTTAAAACTGCTCAATTTTTTAAACTAAGCACTTCTGAGGATTCACTTTATTTTTATAACATGCCCAGAACTTCCCTTAGCCCAGATCCAGGTGTAACCCCCCTGCAAATGGGGGTTCCCAAAAGACTTCCAGGAGCTTGCTTGAATGCTCCAAGCCTGAATGGTGTTTGGCATTTAAGCCATTTATCAGTGAGTGTTTTTAGAACCTCTGGTACTGTCTCTTTAAGAGTTGTCTGCTTGCAGACATAATTAGTTTGTATGGGGGACTGTGTGTTTCTTTGATTGAGTACCACTCAAGCTGCTGCCAATTCACTTCATTTTTGCAGTCACTAGGAGTGCAAAGGGAACCTATCTGAAAGATGTAACTGTTTGCCAGAAATTATTTAGAGTAATAATGAAATTACAGTTTGTCTAACCTGCTTTCTTTGCAGTCAGAACTGTGTCTGCTAGTTCTCCATTCTAGTTTTGAACTGCTGAACTGGACCAATCAGTGTGGGGTAAGCTAGCTCTAAAATGGTGCATTGGACGAATCAGAACTTGAACTCATAATCTGAGCCAGCCATAAGAGGATTGTATGGGCAGTGACTCTGGGAGATGTAGTTTAGACTTCAGTGCCTTTTGGACCAACAGCAGCAGTCTATTGTGAGTGACAAACCAATCCAGTCAAGAACTGGGAGGAACTCAAAGGAAGTGCTCGGTTTTGTCGGTTGGAGTTTCAGTTGAGCTTGGCAGTGAAGAAGGAAGGAGCCCTGTGCTTTTCAGTGTGCAGTTTTAGTCAAAACGTGTAAAGGCTCCAGAGTTCCGGTCTGCAGCTTGTGTAACAGCTTGTTAGGACTGAATCCGTCCTGTGAAAAGAATCAAAGGATCTCTGAAGAGTAGAAACCAGGCTCACCCTGTAGAAGACTGGAGGAATTGCTGAAAATTGCACTCGGTCTGTCAGGAACTGAATCTGCTGTGTGTTCTCCGGGTATTGTGCAGTAATTGCGATCGGGATACAGATGCAGCCTGCCTGGTATAGTGCTTTCTTTTATATGGATGTGTGAAGAGGTTTGTGTACCTCAAGTGAGCCTCTGCTGACACTGAAGGACCCTATCTTATTTGGAGGTCGGAGTACTAATTCAGGGTCGCTCCCTGTTGAATTGCCATTAAATCCAAATGGAATTACTGTACTGCTGACTGTTTAATTCTCCTTTTCTCTGTGTGAAAGGGCCCCTACCAGCTGCCAAGGTTTGACTAGCCACTAGGGCTTGGGTACCCAGGGACAGTAACTGATAGGGATAGGCCTGTGCACAGAGCCATAGGTAGATTAATAGAGTGATAAGCTAATTAACCTGATTTCCCCCTGTCCTTGTTATATTCCCCCTAAATAAATCAGAGCTGCTTGGTTTCAGCAAAGTTATACTGCCTGAGGTATTTGTCATGTTAAAGTACTGTACTGTGATTGTTGCACTGTATCTCATTTCACAGGAGGTCCCAGTGCGGAACCAGACCTGGGGGTAAGTGTATACTGTGGAAGCTAATTCTGATATATTGTGGGCCACTAGTGGGAAGAAAGGGGTTGCAGTGTCCCAGAGGGCTGTGACCAAGTTAGTTTAACTATTGCAAACCCTGACCTCTGGGTGGAGGCACCTGCCATTGGATCCAGGCCCCTCAACCTGTTAGTGGCAAATCAGGCAGGGGTAGTAGCCCCTGGGATAGCGCCATCTAGGGGTTACACAAGACAGGAGTCTGACAGTATTTCTGTCAAACGCCCTGTCAGCCACACCGGCAGGTCAACTGCATTCTGCAGTTGGCTGCCGGTTTGGTATAATTTTCTTTGTTTTCTAAGGGGGGCATCGCCCCCGAACTCCCCACGTGGGGGGCTGTGCCCCCCGCACCCCTCCACTTAAAGGTTCTCAACTCCAGTTGGAGCTGATTGGGGGGTGCAAGACCCCCGACAGGCAGCGCCGGGTTCCAGTGGGTCTCCCACCATGGCTAGGCGCTGTAGTCACTGTGGGGGACCTTGCTGGAGAAATGTCGCTGCGAGGGGGGTAAACGCCTTAGCCCCATCATGGCTTTATTTTATTACAAAATATGCATTTTTAGTATGTTTTTAATGTTTGCACATCACATGCGTTCTCCTGGCAAAATATGTTGATTCCTGTCACAAAATGACTTCTAGTGAGCTTTTTCACATTCAGTCGACATTTTCTCCTCAGGATTCCTCGGAGTCCCCAAGTCCAGACTGTGTCCCACATTTTATTTATTTATTTTGTGAGCCAGCCCCTAGATCAGTTTTCCTTGTGCTTGTTGCCTGCACATCTAAAGGAAAACATATCTAGTTGATCCTGCCTGTGAGACGAGCACCTAGTGCTGTTGCTCCCTCTCGTACCATCACACAGCACAGTAGGCCAAAGCCTAACTCATGACCGGGGTCACAGTAGAGGAGTTGCAACCCTGAACCAGTGCTGGGGATTCCCAACATGAGCGTACCAGCACACAGCTGTGGAGCTTACTCTCAGCTGCTCACACTCCCTGTTCCTCTCCTAGGCACAGCCAGTGCCCGCAGCTGCTACTCTGCACTTTTAAAATTAAAACAGAACAGCAATTTATTTCTTTCACCGCAGGGATTCTTTCTTTTATAAAACTACAATAAATGACAAATGAGCAACCCAAGGCAGACCAAATTAAACCACTGGACCACCAGGGCTGTGTCACGGTAGCCAGGGCAAACGGGTTACTAACCCACTGGCCATCAATGATTTAACTACTCTTTTTTTACTACAGTTACCATCAATTTATGTAAAAACTTACCAATCACTAAAAATGAGCTTAAAAACTGTACGTTGACAAGTAAGTCAGGCCAAGTAGGCCTTTCCATGCTCCCCCCAGGATACATCCTCTTAGAACGATTAATGATATGCTCACACTAAAACTGACAGCTATCCACTATTTAGAATGCTTCTATTAATTTTCTTTTATTCCTATTTTAAATATTGACACTGCTTTTATTTTACCAGCAAGGCCACTCTTACGCTGTCTGGCAGCTCCTACCTACCCCAAGACTAGAACCCAGGTCTTCACTAACCTATTTTCTTAGAAAACCTAAAACTATCTATATTTCCCTATTGCTCTTGATGGAACAGTCACTACAAGGTTGTTACAATACAGGGAGGTAAAGTGACTTGCTCGACTTGCTCAAGGCATTACCATATGCAATTGGTGTTTGAAGGTTTCAAACCCAGGTTTACTGGGTCTCCAGGTTCTCAATGTGGTGCTATAACCTCTAGGCTATACTGCTTCCCTAATAACATGCAAAGTGCATTACACAAATAAAATATATTTATAACTATTAACACATGCTGCAGCTTAATACACTGCTGGCCAAGCCAGAGAGATGGTAGAGATGTGCTACATAACAATGTATATATAAGAAGTATATCTTCAGGAGCTGAGACCTTCTAGCTACTCTGTAGTCTGTTGGCATAGCCAAGGAGTTAGTGGGGATTCAGGATCAGAAACTAGATCTAAGCAAATATATGGGTGGGTAGCTTTTTGTTTTTCTGAAGTCCAGAGCCGGTTTGGATTTAGTTTCATTCTGGCTATTAAAGAGATGCCTAATGTGTTCCACCAATTCCCAAAAGAAAGTGTTATAGCAACTCACACTTGGTTGTTTGTTTCTATCCATGTCTCACACAAGCTTGGTTTACATGTATCAAGAGCAATACAGTATCGCATCATGTCTAACCTACTCATCTGTGATTCTTATTGCATTCAGTATAAACTGCACAAATTCTGTGGGGCAGAAATAATATGACCTAGCATAGTAACACAGTGACACCGTTTAAGGTCAGAAAGGGCTGTCTAGCCATCATGTCTGCCCCCCAAATCTGAGCTTTCTCTGCAGGTTTGAATAAGTATGCTGTGCAAACTTATACTAATGTATAGGGGTTCCCTACTTCATCAAGTGTACCCAGTCATTCTGTTGGTAATTGCCTTCATGTCCATTTTCTCCATTGATCAGCTGTTTCATGGGTTCACCACCCTCTTGGAGAAGTGCTTGCTTATGTTACCATTGAATTTAGCACCTCTGAGCATCAGGTTGTGTTGAACTGGGAGTAAGAAAGTACAGTATAGTCCCTACATGCATCGTGTCTTATTTTGCCATTTGGCCCTGCAGCAGACACTGTCACAGGTGCTGCAGCAATCCGTTAATGGAACATAAGTGAAACACAAGAATCTTTTGCTATGTGACTTGCATGGTGCTTCAGCATGTTGTGGCCTGCCTGGGGCTGACACGAAGCAAAACTAGACATGCTATGCGTCCGGACTGTAAACAATAAGACAAAACTGGGTATGGATGGAAATGTGATAACCGCAGACCAAGGTGCATAGTCAGCACCTGAGAATGCATTTAACACATAAATACCCACATGCTGGAGTGTCATATTTCTCTTATAAAATGGGTAAAATACTAAAATCTAAAAAGCAAGCAAAACAATTTCCAAATGTTTTACAGTAACGAAGTTTTTCTGGAGTGAGACTGAATAAAAAATGAAAAGTAGTCTCTTCACAGTGAAGGCTACCTATAGGGGAGATAAGATGAAGCTAGTGGTTTTTGAACCACAGCTGACAGGGACCATTTAGTTACCGTGAACCCAATACACCGTCACAAGCAAATGTGCTGACAATAAATGGAGTGCATCGTGCCCCTAAGAGCCTCCACGCTTTCTTGCTACTATTTATTAAGAAATAACAAGTAAGTTTCAGCTAGAAAAGGCACACTGAACTGAGCTGATGGGGAGTATACAAACCAGCCTAATTGACGGGTAATGTTGGCCAAGATACCAAGGATAATACCTAACTCCAGTGATATGTACCATGGGATCTTTAATTTCTGAAACAATAAATACAGCACTCAGGGATATACTGGAGATTGTTCTATCCAAATTTAATTAGTACTTAGACTGAATGGCCATCACCCAACTGAGCAAAAAAAAACAAACTGGTGCACTCGCCACCCCAAATATTACTGTGCACTGTGTGCACTGAAGATATCAGCTGACTCATTGTGTCAGAAACAAAGAAATGGAAACATGGGGACAGTGTATACCATGCCTATGCTGCTGATAAAATACCCTACCCCAAAGCTAATCACAGGGGGACCTATGAATATTCAAGCAAACCAATATAGTTGTATTTTTAGTTGATTTTTCCTACTGTACTGTATATAACATTGTATGAACTTGCATAGAAACATAAGCATACATACATACGTGTGCGTGTACACACACACACACACACACACACATATATATATATATATATATATATATATATATATATCACCTCTTTAGTTAGGATTGAGCAGTTTCTTTGTTTAAACCTGATATTTTGCACTTTAATAACTTTGCAACTGATCAGCGGATTTGCACAAAATGTGGTATGTGCTGTCCTTTGAGGTAGATGTCTTGATGTGGCAAGTTTCGTTATGGTCAGATATGCAGATTCTGAGATCCAGATAGTGAAAAAAGTAAAAAAACACCCATTTTTATGTTTTTTTTTCCTCATCGCCTTGCAGCCCAAAGGTGTGGAATTCCTACATGATTTTTGTAGGGTAGAAAGAACTCTGGTAGAAGAACAGACATTGAAAATTTTGTTCAATAAAATTAATTTGTTAGAAATGGAGACAAACAATGTTTGGGCTGTACCTGGGAAGCCCTGCCTGGACCACAAGTAGGTAAATACAATTTGAAATATAAAGCCAGCACTGGCTATTTATTGAGAAACTCAGTATGAGAAGGAATTGCAAGGAGTCCTGTTTCTTCCATATAAGGTCCTTAATTTTATTTAATGGTGGCACACAGTGTAAAAATAGTTTAGCTCCACCATACCCCCTCCTCTCTCTGGTCACAGTCCAGATCTCCTAACGGGTTTCATGCCCCCTGGCGCTTAATCATTGGATGACAGGTCCCCGATACCTTACCAATAAATAACGTGCAACTTAAAGTGACAGGGCTGGATTCACAAAGCTTTCTGAAGGTGCAAAACCTTCCCTAAGTCCCCAAAACTGCCGTAGCTATGGAAACAAAGGGGAATTTGCACTGGGTGCTATTCACAAAACCCTCTGCAGCTGCAGAAAACAACACTATGAACTGTGGAAGAAAGTGCAGCTGCGGGAGTCCCCGAGGAAAAAAAGGTGTGAGATAAGTAAGGCACAGCCCCTAAAAGGCTAATCACAGCCAGTTTTTTTCTGCAGCTGCGGAAAAAATGTTACACACAGCAGAATGAGGTGTAACTCTCCCTCAACAAAATGCAGTAGTGCCCCAGCAATTGGACTCAATTATGGTGGAGGTGAGGCACAGGTAATAGCATCCCAGATAGTATAACAGTGGCTGCTGTAACAGCAACAAAAGCACACGCTGCCATGATATGGCAACAAACAACAACCACCAGACACAGAGCAGCCATGACGGAGCCCCACAGGTAGTAGAGCCTGGCCAGCCTGCAGTGAGTGCTACTCCTGCAGGCAACAGGAACACCCAAGGGAGGGAGGGAGGACCAGCAGTGACAGTTGGCCACTGTGGTGCCATGGTATTGCTGGTACCTGTGGTGCTGCAGTGGTCCCAGTTGAGGGACTGGTTGCTGGTCTCTTTGTGGGTGCTTTCAGCTTTATTCTGTGGCAGCCCTGTTAAAGTCTGCTGTTCCAGCTAATTAAGTTCACTTTTTGCTGTGCCTCCTAAGCTATTTCTGCAGCTGCAGATCCAGGGGGGTGCATGTCAGGGAGGGGGGACACATCCCGGTTAAAAAAAAAATCAAAGCTGCAGGAAGTGCAAAAGGAACACCCACCCCCAGTCCCGAACCCAGGACCTGCTCCATCGGAGCCAACCACCCTACCCACCACACCACATAGTTGGCTTGGCAAAAGCAGGCTCATCACAGGGTTCCATCCCTGTTCCCCATGCCTCCATGTCCTGTCGCCCACCCTCCCTTCCTGTCACCCACCCTAACCTCGCGGTCACAACATTCGCCATCCCCCTACAGTCGCCCACAATTATAGCGCCGTCATATGGGTCGCCATTATGACAGTCGCCCATATGCAGTCACAATCATCATGGTATACTGCACAACACACATTTTAAGGATTGCCAATAAAGGCATGGGGGGCAGAGTTTTGGACCATTTATTTTCTGAGGAATGGTTTAAGTTCAATCTTTTCAGTAAGTCCAGGTTTCTCAGAGCTCCCCAATGAGATAATCCAGTATTGTTCTCTTTTTAAGAGGACGTTATCATAGTTACCGCCTCTCGGGCTTTTAATAGGTTTCTGTATTCCCACAAAGGATATATCATGTTCCTTTCTACTGCTGGCTGTGTTAATATGGATGGCTAAAGGATTTGAAGGATCCCTGTTCCCAATGGCTCATAAATGTTCTCCAATTCTTTGCTTAAACTGCCTTTTTGTTTTTTTCTATGTAAAAGCAGCCACAGGGACATGTAACAATATATATGACACATTCAGTGGCACAAGTTGTAAACCCTCTGACCTTAACATCCTGTTTTGTTTTTGGATTTTTAAATGTTTTGGTATTGTTAACATTTACACAAAATTTACAGTTGCCACATTTGTGGCAACAGTCTGGTTTCTTGGGTAGCCACATGTTTGGGTTTTCCTTTCTGGGTTGTACTGAGTGTACTAGCCCATCCCGAATGCTACTCCCCCTTTTGTGTACCATCCAAGGTCTAGTGTCTTTAAGGTCCTTTAATCCAGGATCCAAGCTCACCATGTGCCAGTGTCTCTGTATGATTTCACTCACTTCTCTAAACTACGCATTACATGTGCAAACAAAGTTAATCCTTAGGTCCCCCTTCTCTCTTGTTCTGTCTTTTGGCCTCATGACCTCTGACCTCTGCATATTGTCTACTTCTGTTCTGGCTTTGCAAATAATGTTTTTTGGATACCCTCTTGCCTGCCAGAACAGTCGTTTACTGTACATTCCATTCCTAGGATAGAGGTCTTTTTTTGCAAAGAAGGATTTTGTCTCATGAAGAAGCACTGAGTGTTGCAACAGCATTCCTTCTTCGCGAGATTTGGAATCCCTCTTCATGAGGAAAAAATCCTTGGTCATGAGCTGCCTTCTTGTATTTTTTCCTCCCACAGCTAAAAAGTGTGTAAAATACATAAAACTGTTGTCATTTAAAAAAAAACAAACACCAGAACCTAGCTAAACAGGCCCCATTTAGATAGATTCTGGCCTTTGTTTTTCAAAATAAACTCCAGAAATGCTTTTTCTGGGCACCGGAAATCCGGGGTGCCCAGCTTAGTGAGAAGAGCATTCAGCCCTGTGTAACCCCTAGGTGGCACTATCCCAAGGGCTACTGCCCCTGCCTGCTTGGCTAGTTGTAGGTTAAGGGGCCTAGGTTCTGATATGGGTGCCTCCACCCAGAGGTCAAGGTTGGTAGTGGTCAAGCTGACCTGGGCACAGCCCTCTGGGACACTGTAACCCCCCCTTTTCTCCTTCTAGTGGCCTGAACAGTACACAATAATCACTTTCACAATGACCCTTATTCACCAGGCAATTACCCACACTGTTTGCACATACCACCAAGGCTGGTTCCTCTAGCTTGACCTTGGGAACCCCCTGTAAAACAAGGTTAAGCACAGCAAATAACAACAGTACAATACTCTCGGCACAAGCTGGAACTACAGTCAGGTTAAATGCAAACAAATTTAAATCTGATTTATTCAGGGGACTTGAACAAGGAAGGGGTGTAATCAGGTTGGTTTGCTTAAAAGCTATATTAATCAGACAGTTATGCATGCAGTTCAGAGTTCCTACACAGTCACACACTCTGGGTACCCAAGTAGGAAAATGGTGGGCTAGCCAGGAATGTTGCAGCTGGTTGGGGCCCTGTGATGGATAAAAGCAACATGCACAGCACACACTATTTGTAATCCAGAGCTGGAGGGCTCAGTCATGAAAGAAAAGGCAAGAAGACAATCAGATGACAACACTTTTAGATTTAGCTGTTGTTGCAGGGAGCTACCCTGATATTTACTAACGATACCCAATATTGGACACAAGCAGGACAAAATTGAGAGTGCAGGCTGTTGAGCTGGAGTGCCCAGAGAAACAGCGCCCACAAGAATCACCGAGGCGTCGTTCCTGTTCAAGGCATTGAGCAGGGGGCTGATCCCCAGGCCGGTCTCTTGTCGATGACTTTCTCTGCATAGCAGGTATTCTGGCTGGGCCAGTGTAGCAGGGCCCAGGCAAATGGAAATGGATACAGATTCAGTCAGTGGAGCTGGATACAGCCTCCAGCAAGCAAAACACATTTCAGACACACAGTGGGGAACCAAATCATGACCCACTATAAGCACATAGTACATTCACATGTAAGGAAATTCCACTGTACCAGGCAAATGGCTCTCCAGTCACAATTACAGAGTCTCTGCACAATCCGGGAGTTCAGAGGCAACTGGAAGTCCTGACAGGCCAATTGCATTCGGCAAATCTTCAGTCTTCTTCGGGTTAAAGCCTGGTTACAATTCAGTGGCTTAATTCACTCTCCAAGTTCAGATTCAGTCCGAAAAAACAGCACAAAGTACCCACCCAGGAAGAGCAGGCAGGCATGCAGGCCAAACTCAGGCCTTTCCATAGTTCTCCCATGCAAATCCACTATGGATTGCTGCTCGAACTATCTTGAGCTGTTACTTCTTCACTTCCCAACTCAAATCTAACTGAAACTGCAAGCAATGTGGGGCTTTCCCCAAAATCCAAAAGGTTCGGTTGGCTGATCTGTCTGTCAGTCACAACAAGGGCTCCCCCTCCAGGTTATTGTAGGCGCCAAAAGCCCTAAACTACAATTATTACAAGTTTCGACCCCACCAAGCCCTTGTAGGCAGGCTCCATTTTAGAGTCCCAGATGTGCTGATTGGCCCATTCTGCAGTCCAGGACCAAGATGATGGAAACAAACAGAACTGTCCAGGCTGCAAAGAAGGCAGATTAGAACAAACTGCAATATTATTACTACTCTAACAAATGATCAGCAAACAAGTACATCTTCTAACAGAGCTCTCTCTCAGATTAATTATGACTGCAATCCAGGCAGATCTTAAAGAGACAGTACACAGAGGCTATACAGGCACTGTCTGGCAATCACATTTAAACTGCTAAAATGCAGGACACCAGCCTGCAGTGAGCATTTAGGCAAGCTCAAGGAAGACTTTTCGGGAACCCCCATTTGTAGGGGGCTTACACCTGTTTCTCTGATGTCTAGTTTAGCCCCTCACTCCCTGATGTGTGTCCTGAATTTATTCCCTGGAGTCTAGTGGCCCCCACACCCTTTGATTGCCATCACCTGCTTGCTTTCTTTAATTTATAAAATAATCTGACACTGGGATGCCCACTCCCAGTGTAGGATAACCCACAGCTCAATAGATGTGCCAACATTGGGGGGCCCAATCCCCATTTTGACATTTAACCATTGACTCCCCCAGTAGTATGGGACACTGGGGAGCCTCCCCAGTGTCTCAAAATCTGTCTTAAATATATGTATCTCTGAAAAAAAGAAAACAGTCCCCTCACATATTTTTTACCTGAAAAAAATAAAACATCCCTCATTGTCCCCGCCACCCCTCCCCCATCCCAAACCACCCACTGAGCACCCCACCAAACCACACCCTCCTCTTACCCTCTACTTACCACCAGAGGTCAAGGGCTATCATCTTCTGTTGACCAGGACATTTTGGCACTTTCCAAAGCCGAATCACGAAATGCAGAATCGAGGTCAGTGCCGTATAATGGCTGTCAATGGTGTTTTGAATGTATGTTGAAATCTCAGCCATTTTTTTTGGAATTTTGACACCAAATTTTCAACATAGCCTTTTTGGGACCCCAACTCATGAACACTGGCACTGTCATTTCATTACTCAGTCCTGAAAGGTGATTTTGTGGTCAATGTGCAGAATCACCTTTCGGGACCAATTATTGAAACAACAGTGCCACTGTTCATGAGGTGGGGTCCAAAAAAGCCCATGTTGAAAGTTTGGTGCAAAAAAACCCCAAAAACCCGAGTTACATGTGGTCATTGAAATTTCGCTACACACAAACACACGTGTAACTTTGGCAAATTTTAATATTTATACATCAATTTTTCAACATTGCCAGTTTTTCACACCTCCTCATGAACAGTACAGCTGTCATTTCTCACATCCTGCCTGAAATGTGTTCATACAGCAACAGCGCAGAATGGTAAAGTTGCTGCACAAAATCACCTTTCAATAAAATAAAGATACTTTTATGCTATCTTAAAAAGTAGGGAAATAAATTGCAAAAAACTTCATTAATGCATCAGTTAGGTTTAAAGCAACAAAAGTAAGGAAATGTGGCATTAGGGATTTCAACCCTAACACCCCATCTCACCCTGCACAGATGAAGAAGGATTGGGGGTGGCATTGGCATCTCCTGCCCTAAAGCTCACCACATTCCATTAGAAAATAGGGCATTAGGGCATTAGATGTGAGTACCACCCCCTGATCCCTGTTTGTGTGCAGGGTGTAGGGGTAAAATATTGAGGTTAATTTAATGCCACATTCCACTTTCACTTTAACCATAACTGATGCATTAATGAAGTTTTTTGCAATGTATATATTAGTGCTGTGCAGAATATTCAAATGTCGGCAGAACGAAATTCTGTGGAATATTCAAAATTCTGCCAAAATTCCACCGAATTCTGCTGGAAATGGAATGGTGGAATTCCGAAGCATAAAACAGTTGTGGAATGATTTTCTGTGGAAATAAATCACTGTTTCACAGAATATTATTCCACTGATCTTATTATTTTCTGTGGAAATTGTTGCAGAATAATTTTCCGCGGAACAAATACTGTTTTGCAGAATATTATTCCGCCAATCACAGTAGGCTGAATTCTACAGGTCAACAAATGAAATTCCTGCAGAAATTCCATGGACAGAATAGTCATTCCACACTAATTTCACCAATGGAATTCCGCATTCTGCACAGCATACATATATATATATATATATGTATATATATATATATATATATACACACACACACGTTGGAAAAAAAAGTGTTAATGCAACATTTAGAGTTGAACCCCCAGAGGGCCACATGCTCCCACAGAGAGCTGCAGACACAATATGGTATAGACTTATGGGAGCATAGGGCTCAGAGGGCCCTGCACTCCTTGAAACATATAAGGATAAGATTACACTTTCTCAAAAAGTAAGGAAATTCATTGCAAAAAAACTTTGTTAATGCATCAGTTAGGGTAGAAGCAATAAAAGTAGTGAAATGAGGTGTTAGGGTTTTGAACCCTAATACCCTCTGACCCTACCACCCCACCCCGCCCCCACCATCCACACATCAACAGCTGTCTGGGCATGCTTTGGAGTCATCAAGCCTAATTCTCATCCCATTCTCCTATATGGTACCATCTCAGCTTCCTTACACATGGAATGGAGTGAAAGTTAAGCCCGACAACCTCAGGGTACACCCCAATGCCTGTTGACATGTGGAGTGTGGAGGTGGGGTGGTAGGGATGGGGGCTGTTTGGGTTCGAAACCCTAACACCTCATTTCCCTACTTTTGTTGTTCCCACCCTGACTGGTGCATTAACAATGTTTTTTGCAATGAATATATACAGTATATATTCTTTGCAAAAAACTCCATTGATGCAACATTTAGGGCTTAGGCGACAAAAGCCTAAAACCCCAGTGCCATGCTTAAGGCAAATCAGGGCAGAGTTGTTCTGTACAAGGACCACAAAATCACCTTTCAGGATATACATACACAGTTTGGACAGGATTTGAAAAAAAAAATACAGCTGTCACATTCATGAGGTTCTGTAAAGAAATGGCTATGTTGTAAATTTGGGGTAAAAATATTTAAAGTTGACCAAAGTTATGAGCTTGCATTCGCAAAATTCAATGCAGGCTCAAAACTTTGTTGTTTTTTGAATATGTTTACACAAAATTTTCAATATAGCCTTCTTATGACCCCACCTTATGAACAAGGGCAGAGAAAAGTTTTAACTCCTGCCCGAAAGGTGATTTCACACAGGGAATTCAAAGTCTCTTTTGGGACAGATTTGACTAATGTTACTGAAATTGTTCATGAGGTAGGGTCCCAGAAAAGGAATGTTGAAAATCTGGGCCAAAAACATGCAGACATAGCCATGTTATTCCACTAAGTTCAAACCCCCATTGAAATACATTGAACCCGCATACCTGTTTCTTCAGTTTGCGGTCCAGCATTGAAGAGTGAAGACATGTCTGCAGCCCACAGAAGATGATAGAGTTGTACTCTTGTTGGTTAAGTAAGGGCTTTGGGGGTGTGATGACGTGAGTGCTGAGTGGGAGGCTGGGTAAGGGGACAATAATGGCCACAAAAGACATAGATACATGTTTTTTTTCCACAGGGTTGTAAAAAAATGGAAAAAGATGTGCTTTTGTTGGTAATCATGACACTGGGGGATTGGGCATCCCCAACATCACTGTTACGCTGGGGTGTGTGGGTGGTGAGGGTTGAGAGGGATGGTCAGGAAAGAAGTTCCAAACTTCACCACAGGGGGTTCACATAGAAGGTAGTGACACTGGGGGACTGGGCACCCCATGTCAGTGTTATTAAATTATTATTTGGACAGCAATCAGAGGGTGGGGGTGCCACTATTCAGCAGGGAAATACATTATTTTTAAGAGAGGGTGATCAGACCGTTGGGGTGCAGATACACAACAGGAAAAGCCATGCTTGCAATGGGGAGGCAATCAGAGGTTGGGGGGGTGCCACTAAACACTAGGGATAAAGTTTGGCAATGGGGACTGGGAACGGAGGTTGGGGGTTGCCACTAGATACCAGGGAAAAGATGTTGCCTGAGGAAAAAAGTAAATTTCCATGTGAAAGAACAATCTTTTTCATGTCTTGTAATATAAAAAAATTATCTTTTTTCATATCACTAGTCACGAAAAAAGATTTATAAACTTAAAAAAAAAAAACTCTGGAAGGGATTAATATTTTTTTATCAAATGACCAAGGGCGCATCTGTGCCACAGACCCTTTTTATCATGAAAATGTCTGACCACAATTCCAAACAGCCTGGGCGCTAGCTCAGTTGACATAAAACAACAAAATATGAGGGTCACGCAGCATGAAAATGGAGAACAAGATGGCGGCCAAACAAAAAACTATTTTCCCCTCATGAAAAAGATGACACCTTTATGAAAAAATAATTCTTTATTGTGTCATACAACTATTTTATATTGCTTACTGAGCATGCTCAGAACCAATTATTCAAAATTTCAAAATTAAATAACTTTAGAACTAATTATTATTTTTTCACAAAACAAGCAAAAGGCACATCTGTGGGCAAGTCCTGTTCTACCCCGAACATTTCAGGCTAAAAGTCCAAACTGTCTGGGTGCTAGCCAAGTTAACAGAATTCCCATTCAAACCAAGGGGAAAAATCCCTTTCTTCCTTATCTGTATCTTAGAATCTGCACATATGACCAGAACAACACTTGGCACATCAGGAGATCTACCCCACAAGAGCGCACTTGCAAAATTTCATGTTAATCCATTGAAGAGTTGCCAAGTTTTTAAAGTGTAGATTTTGGGGGTTTAACACTGAAGTGGCCATACAACCCTAAATATAAGGGTGTGACTGCACCCCTATAATATATACATATATATATATATATATATATATATATATATATATAGATATAGATAGATATATATATCTCAACATGCACCCCTTACCACCACACAAGTGTGTTACCACATTGAAATTTGTTAATTCTTTGGTAATAAAATATTCTAGCAGTAAATATATCTCCAAATGAAAACAAAAATAAGTAAAGGTTTAGCTTGTTTAAAAATAAAAGAAAAATTTTCATTTAAATGTCATACTATAGAATTGTATATTATTTGTATACAGTAGTGTAATATATGGATATGCATAATAATAGTACTGAAAACCATAAACATTTTTTGCCATAATACCGCTGATGCATGCCATTGATAGTAGTACAAGATCCTGTAATACTATCAGTGCACCTCCCAATATGGCTCTGTGAGAATCCTGCTTTCCCAAGTTCCACGCACATGCTGAACAGTTGTCCAGAAGCCAGCATTTATTGAAATTATCCTGTACAATGAAAGCTGCTCATCGCAACAGCTGACAAAACCAGATCTCCTAAAATGGCTCACTAAACCCAAACTACCACAAATGAACAAAGACACCAGTTCATAAAGGCTCAGGAAAATAAAAACAGAAAAAAACAGCTTTTGACCTGCTCAAGAGTTTGCATGGCTGTGGTCCAGGTGAGGGCTGCAAGCAGCAGAGACAGGTGACTAAGGCTGCAGAGCAGTCTGCTCAGGGGAACACTTCTGACTGCAGTTCCAGACAGGAATATGAAGGTAAGCTGCTGTCTGGATCCATATAGTACAATAAATAACAAATAGGGGACTGCGGATTTCTCAGCTATTTTACCATCTCAAGGTTCTGGTGAAACGTCAAAACCTGTTGATGGTATTCTAATTTCATAATACACAGTCCCCTGTCAATTATTCTATTTATCAGAGCTTGGCATCTTCAAAGAAAAGTTTTATGTATGTACTTACTTGTGCTGAAATTGCTGATGTAGAGGAGGAGAGTTACTACTGCAACCTAAAAATGTTTTAGATAACCCAAGTATAGACTGTCCTTCTTTCGAGATTGTACATGTGTGATATATAAACCCACAAAAAATGAATACCACTAGTTTTGTACATACTTCTGTTTTATTTTCATTGCAAATGTTGATCTTCTGTTGGTAGACATTTTGCAATCAATATTCTATCCTTCTATTGCTTACAAGATCCAGTGGCTTCTCTGTGTTAGTCTGAAATCAGTCTCATAAGGCTTCTACATTACTGATATTCATACAGAATGGGACTGTTGGAAAACACCTACCTACACAGATATTGATTTGTGATGCCAATTAAAAGTACTGTAGTCAGAGTTTTCTATATAAAACACAAACACACACACACACACACACACACAGATATGATAATTTCAACCATCACTTGGTCATTACTTAGAGTTAGTTTTACTAATGATCCAGTGAAGTGTGTTTACTGAGTGCATTGATTTCTGTGGGTCATTTGCTGATATCAAGATATATAGTCCTTTAAGGTAAAACTGACCCCAGCTGCTTCTAAGTGATGTTTTGCCTTTTGGTTTAATACATCTTGATTATTACTTCAACATAAGTCAATATCTGACTCATAAAGGTTGCAAAATTAAAAATAGGTAACACGATTATAAAATGACTTGCTTGATTGAATGATTGATGACTGGTTGAAGGGTTTATCTGTAGTCTCCTATCAAGTCACACTGAGCACAGCACAAGCATTCAAGCCAACTGATTAATACTAAGGAAATCTGAGTCCTTGCTACAACAGATGAATTAAGCACAAGATTGTCTAAGTAACTAAGTGTTAATCTTAGATTTAAAACTTTGCATGATTAGGAATAGTTTAATATCAAAAGAATGAGCTGCACACTGGTATATCCACAGCAGCAAGTGACCTGCCTCCAACTGTCATCAGATGAGTCTACTTGGGGAAAAGCAGAAGGTAAACTGGCAGTGAATAGACTGGGAACCAGATTCTCAGAACCTGTGAAAATCCTACAGCTGCAGGAATAACTCGATGCAATTGGGTTGCCACATGTGGAACAGAATTCTTTCCCACAGCAACAGTATTCTCAAAAGTGGAGCCGGTTTGCAACGGGCTCAACAATTTACTGCAACTTGCGGCCATTTTTTGGTGCAACTGCAGGGAAACGTTACATCTGGTGGGACTAGGTGTAACATCCCCCACAGTTGCACTGGCTGAAAATACAAATCTCCGCAGGTGTAGGGATTTTGTCCTGTGGGTTGGGTATGGGTTAAGACTTAGTCCCTGATCTGTTTGAAAATCCAGCCATGGATTCTTAACATTATTTTCCAGTTTCCTGCAAAGCAAAGGCAACTTTCATCAATGGGACTCAAATTTCCTAGCATTCCCCAAAATTTTAGTTTCAGAATATTCCATCCTTTATTACTAAAGTCTTTTTTCATGGAAACAGGCATTTTGCTCATAGATTGTATCTGATTCTCCTGTGTTTATGCTTGCTCTGAAGACGGCATCAGAATAATTTCTGCAGCAACAGGATGCACTGTCAAATACAGAGGATAGTGATTCCATGGTAGGAATACATGTCAAGAACAGATAGTCTAAAGGGAAAATATCCTGTTTTAATGAAAATGCCTTTAGTTATTGTATGCAAAATGCAAGGTCCTATAATTCAAATTTGGGGGGAATTTAGTGCAACTCACTTATGCTGATGCCAATTATGAATTTTCTTGCTGGAAACTGTAAAATATATTTAAGGTCACTACAAGTGTAGTAAGGTACCACAGATTTAATCCATGCAAGTCTGTGTCCTGGTCACTACCCATTTCCCCTTTTCCTAAAATAACACACTGACACAAGGTTTGGAGGAAATGGCCATAGCTAGGCTTTTATTGTTAAATTAAATTACCACATTAGAGTTCCATGTACAGCTTGGAGATGATGCAGACTCTTCAGGCACCCCACATGCCAGCCATCCCTGGATGTGCCATCCCTGGCATGCACCTGAATAACCAATGTGTCTTCTGGGTTGGGGGCTATAGAGAGGTCATGTGGCCAAGTGACAGGTAACTGCTCCCTCTCGGACACCGCCACCCTTGCAGGTTAATTCTGAGGAGGCTGGACTGCACCCCCCCCCCGAACTGGGTCTGGGTCATGCAGTCACCCAAGCCTCATGCTGACTGGAGGCAATGAGCCCTTTAGAAGAATTTTACTCATCCTCTCCTTCTCCCATGTACTATCAGTCTGCAATACTCCCAAGTCACTGATCATGACTGCATCAGTTTAAAAACTTTGTCATCTTACCTCAGTTTTATCCCTTTGGAGGAGGCAAAACACCTGGAAAAACCACTGTTACTTGAAAACTGGGAAAACTCACTCCCAAACACCTAATGCAGTCACACCTAATGGGTCAAGGGGTTCCCCTGTCTAACCTGGCCATACCTAACCCTGTTTTTATGAGGGCAGGTTTGTTGGGAATCAGAAGAAAGGAGGAGAAAGAGGGGAGCTGCTGGCCTTCACCTCCTCTCCCTCTGCCCCCTTTGGATAGCCAGTGCCCAGCGGATGGCCACTGTGAGTCCACGCCCTGGGCTGTCACCAGGGTACACTCTCCTCCCCTAGGAGGAGGACCCTTAAACCCAAGCCCCCATGTCCAGAGAGGGGGGCCCCAGACAATTGGCTAGCTGCTGCCATTCTCTTTCAGCCTCTTTGTAGTTCTGGTAATTCCCTATTACCCCTTCCCTCAAATAACATGCTGACACAGCTCTTGGAGGAAATGGCCATGGCTATGCTTTTATATTTTTTAACTAAATTACCACATTGGAGTTGCCTGCACAGCTGGGAGATGATGCAGACTCTTCAGACCCCTCACATGCATGCCATCCTTGGGTGTGCCATCACTGGCATGCACCTGAATAACTGATGTACCTCCTGGGCCACAGCCCACCCCCCAAGAGTGCAGAGATCATGTGACCAAGTGGTAGGCAACCAGTTCTCCCATCCAGTGCTGCCACCTTGTAGGTTAATCCTGATGAGGTTGGACTGTGATATCCTCAAACTGGGTCTGGGTTATGAGGTTCCCCCAAGCTTCATGCCAACCGGAGGTGACAAGCCCTTTGGAACAATTTGATTCATCCCCCCTTTCCCCTGTACCATCAGTCTGTGGTACTCCTAAGCAGCTACTGACCTCTGAGTGGCCCCTGTAGTTCCTCCATCCAGGGTCTGCTCTCCACCCCCCGGAGGAGAAGGATTCTTAATCTCTAGCCCCCAGGTCCAGGGAGGGGGAGCCCCAGACAAATGCCTGGCTTCTGCTATTCTCTTGCAGTCTCTCTGTTGCATAGCAGATCACTATTAGAACTTTACAGTCAGTAAGCAGATTCTCTGTCATCCAACATAGCTCTTTCAAAATGGGTGATGTAGTATGTGGGTCCAGCACTGAAAAGGGCATGATCCAAAATATTCTACACACAGTCAGCCATTTAACTTTCCTGATAGATCACAGTAGAGCATGTTATACCAGTCTCCCCTTAAAAGGGAATAGTCAGCACTAAGGGCCTCACACTCAAGTGTGGGGCTGGTCCCAGTACACACTTTGTGTGCAAAAACATTTTGGTTTACTTACTGTTTACTGTAGTATGGTAGATTATATCAGACTAATTTTGCATAATTGTAGGCTGACATCTTCTTTTCCTACAAATCCCAGAATCCCCTGCAGCTGACATCAGAGCACTAGGCAGCACTGGGAAGATTAAATAGACTGAAGTCCATGTTAGAGTTTATATTAGCTCTGATCCTTTGATTGTTAGTCTTGCTGTCATCATGGACTATGCACAGTCACAGAGGACTGTACATAGCCCCTGGAGAAAAGCAGTCCTGAAAAACATCTGATTGGAGATTATAAAAGCTCTAACATGCATTGCAGGCCATTGACTCTCCCACTGCTGCTCTGCTACTCTGATGTCAGCTATAGGGGATTCTGGTATTTGTAGTAAAAGAAGGTGTCAGCCTACAGCTAAGCAACATTTGTCTGATTTAATCTACTATACTATAGTAAACAGTAAGTAAACCAAAATGTTTTTGCCCACTAAGTGCAGATTGTGACCAACCCCATACTTGAGTGTGGGGGTCTTTTGTGCTCATTGTTATCCTTAAAAATGATAAAGATGTGCATTGTAGGTGTGCATTATAGTCAACATATCAAGAATGGTAAGATAAGGACATGGTATAGGCATCTGATACATTGCAGATAATATAAGCCACTCCAGCATTGATACATTGTAGGTAATATAAGCCATTCCAAACCATCACTGAATCCTGAAATGCATGTGCATAGGTTTGGTCAGGAACTATTCCTTCAATATACTGAATATGCCACTGATTCTAAGGCAACTGGCCCCTTCCAGTTAAGGTAGAGCATGGCCAAGCAGTCTGATAATGTCTCAGGACCTCCCCTGACCACCCACATGGAAAGGCATTCTTATGTGGATTGAGCTATAGCAGCCACCTCTTATTCAAGAGGACAACTCAGCCAGGTAGGTATTTATACCATTCAGAGATCCTTAATTACTCACAGAAAAAAATGGTATAGCGAGTCTTATCCTCATGAAAATGATAGTTCAAACTGTGATTCCCAGCAACGTCCCTCAAAAGTATCAAATGCACATAGGTTAAATGTTGACCTGAAAACCATGCAGCAGTCAACTATGACCTTCCATTTCTCTTTTCAGTTTTGGCACTATTTCATCAAGTTCTTCAGTTATTTCTGGACCTGTAGCATACTCTGTGCTTGCACTTTCATGAGAAGTCATAACTAACAAGAGTTGTTTGCAGAGATGCAGATGTGCTCCATATTATTTGCATTATTAGTACATTTGCATGAAACAAGTTGGCATGGACTTTCCAAGGTGGTTTTGATTTGTTGAGTCCACTTCCAGATATTAGATGAATGACATCATCATGTATGAAGATACTTCACCAAAGAATCATGCAACATCACTTAACATCAAGGAAATTGGAAGATGGATCTATTGCAAATTTAAACTGAGCTAAAAGGTTTCTTATCAGAAATGGATGGAATGTGTTATGATTCAAACCAGTCAGCATGCTTCTAGTGGGGCATAGTTGTTTGTTGCTGTAGTTACTATTTCTAGCATGGTATTAAATAGGTGACAGGGCTAAACATAGCACTTAGTCACTGGTTCTAGCCCACGTTGTGTAAATTAGGACTAAGTGGTGTGTACCTAGTGTCCTGGAGCCCCAAAAATGAAAAGGTTTAATTTGAAATGACTGCTGGAAAGTTGATCTTGAAGGGTATTAAGTTAACAAAGTACACAGTAAAATGTCTGGCATAGTTGTAAGGTTATATATATATATATATATATATATATATATATATCCTATAAAACAGTTCTAGTTTCTTGAATGTGCATTGTGGGCAACTGCCCTAATTCAGCCCTTGTTTACATCTTAGTAGCAGTGCATGATGGCACAGCTGCTACATTTCCCATCTGTGCATTTGGCAATGTAAAGATTATAACTATGTGCAAATGGAATATGCTAAGCAACTAAGCATTTGATGTTATTTTTAACCATGCATATTTGATAAAATATATATTTATATACAGTGAAGCCCACCAGGATGAAGCGCAGTGTCATAGTTTACTGCATGACAAAAGGGATTAACTCCCATTGAAACTGCATAGTTTGCTGCAGTAACTCTATTGCAGAATTCTGCAGTGCTGCATTTTATCCTGGTGGGCTTCACTGTACCAAAGTTATCAGGAGGTTACTACCTTTCTATATGCCTAAGACACACCTCATCATCTACAAGAGTGTGTTTTTATTTCCTTTTGGAAGCCTGTGGCCCCCCAGCTCAGACCCTTCTGTATTTATGTTTTGAATGGTTTGGGATGACTTAACTGGCAGCACTCTCTCAGGCGTCTCTCCCCAGGCCTCCCATTGATGCTCCCTTTTTATTTTTCCTGCAAATTCACCACTACCCCCCTGAAAGTGAACCTCTCCCACTGGATACAGGACATCCTCAAGGATCCCCATCAGATATCCTCCATCACTTATTCTTGGGTGCATCCTTGCAGTGTTTTCAAGGAAAGAAACAAATAACTCTGGAGGCTGAGGTAGAGCTCTTGCTTCCACTCATCAAGCTGTTGATTAACCTTCTGCAATTCCTTACAAATGTGAGGTGGACTCAAAACTCTTTGGGCTCGATTCTGAAATGCTCCCTTGGAGTGATGCAAGTTGCAATACTCCAGGGATGCGGCAGTACCTGGGTGCACCATGGACACTGCTCTGCATTCTGCAAAAAGGAGGGTCCTGGCACCAAAATCCCTGGGTTTGCCGCAACTGTGGATCAGCACCCAACCATCAGTGCAGCTGCAGTACAAGCCACAAGGATCTGTCTCCCCTCTTGCCAGCGCAATACAGGATAGGCAGCATTGGTGGTGGTGGTAAAGGGGGTAACCACATGCCTGGAGGGGGTGAGTGGGCAGGAGGGGCATGGGGGCATAGGGTGAGTTGATGTGACTGTGGGGAGGTCAGGGATTGGCTTAGCACCAGGTGGGGTACATATGCCTGTATCTTATATATACAGAGGCATATGCACCCTGCCAGGTGCCAAAGCAATCCTCTGCCTCCCCACTGTCCCACCAACCCACCCTATGCCCCTCTGTGCCCCTCCTGCCCCCTCATCCCACATATAGCTATCCTTCCACTCTGTGCCACACTGATGCAAGGAGCTTAGACTGCCTCCTGGCAGGTCTCAGTGGAGCCCCTTGCTATGGCCATGTTGGAGCTTTTGGAATTAGAAATAAGGGGATGTAGCAGCCCCGCCATTGTGCAAGCCCCCTTGTGACCTTGCATACCCAGATGCAGGTCGCAAGGGTGGTGCAGTGCCCATTTGGTGCAGCGGCTTCCCAGTCTAGCACAGACCACATACAGGACTAGGGAATGCCCAAACTATAATGCAAGGTGCAACCTGCATCATTGCTGTTTGATGCAAGCAACTTAAGATGGGTGTAACCATTTTGGAATCGGGCCCCTTATGTTTAAATTTGATTATTTATTGTTTGTATTTTATGCATAGCCAGCTAATAATCCAGTGAGACCAATGTTTTGTGGCCTGCGGGCCACTTTTTCAAGATCTGCGTGGTCCACCAGGAACACAAAAAGATTTTTGCTTTAATATCAACATACCAACAGACAATAAATTCACAGGCTGTTCCATATCACATAATAATAATCATATTAAATCAAAAGGATTTGATATTCTTAATGGTATTTTGTCAGAAAAACTATTCAGAAAACAAATGTGACTGGCTACTTTAAAGTCAATATGCAATTATAAAAGAAAACAATTTTGTAAGCAATAACCCACAACAGGGTATGGTGTTATTGATGATTAATCAACCCCCCCAGGTGCATTGTGAGGCACTTTGCTACAGGCTAAGTGCCCTCACAGCACCCAGGGTGTTGATTAATCCCTAATAACCCCATACCTGATGTGTGTTATTAGCCTATAACATGAGGTGCTTCAGAACACCAAAATAGTGAAAAAAAAAACACTGTGTTATTGCTGTGCAAAGACAAAAAATTGTACTGATTCCTGCTGACTTAAAAAGTAGTGCTGAAGAAGTCATGCACAGGCAATTTATGTAATGAACAGACAAATGCTAGAAATATTGAATTAATTGTATTAACATCATTCCTGGCATTTGGTGTTCATAACATGAGTGTCACTATGACTTTTATACTGTCTCAGTCCCGATCTCTAACAGCTGCTCCTCTCGCTCTCTCTCTCTCTCTCTCTCTCTGTGCTGCCTAGGTTTCTCTTGCTCTCTCTCTCTCTCTCTCTCTCTCTCTTGACACATGGTTGAACAAGGCTGCTTACTGTGTGTAAAGCACCTGTGCTTCACAGGAACACGAAAGAGGGGACAGGCTCTCCACAGAAATTGTACTGTCCTGAGACACAGAGACACAGAGAGAGAGAAAGAGAGAGAGAGAGAGAGAGACAGATACAGCAGATTGCAGCAACAGTGCTGTATAGTGTGTATCTCTGTCACGGGCTGCACCACAGACAGGGGACACTACTTGTCAACGATTGTATGCCTGTAGAGAGTGAGAGAGCAGCACCTTTTTTAATGAAATGCCCAATCCTGCTGTACTGTCTGTTGCTGCCATTGTGAGCTGCCAAACCATGCTCTCTCCCAACTGCTTGCTATGTCCATGAAGTCAATTCAGAGAGAGACAGACAGACAGACAGAGGAGACTGGAGTAACTTTATTATTACACACTGTGCTGGTCTCTCTCTATCTCTCTCTGAAAAGTCCACACTGTGTTGATCTCTCTCTGGTGGTCTCTGGAGCCCTCTCACCCCTCCGATTCCCCTTCTCTCCCTAACTATCTCCAGCACCCAGTGTCTCTCTGTCTGTCATGCTCTCAGTCTCACAAAACTAACGGGACAGTCAGAAACCAAGACATCAAGGGACGCTGCACTAACAGTCGGTGGGTGGGGGGGGAGCATAGGTGGAATACTGTGCTGCTACATACTAACATCAGGAGAAAGTCTCTCTCTCTCTGTCTTGCTCCATCTTGGTGTGTGTGTGCTGAAACAACACTACAGCAATTATGTACAGCACATACTCAATATTTGCAACTTTGTATTCAATACCTCTCACTCTGCTCACTTTATAAATTGTTGCCTTGCACTTGCATTTGCTCTAGGAGATACTGAGTTCTGTTCTGCCCATTGATCCTGTGTCTTGCCCCCTCACACCAACTGTGCATATATTGAGGATTAATCAACAGTCTGGTGGTGCTGACAGACCAGTTGCCTTCCTGTTTTAACATATCCCATGTTATAACTAACTTTATATTACACCATATGTGTGCTAAAAATATGGTAAACAGCAGTGAATCTGTATGTCACAAATACACTTATTACTTGATCTGTTGCAATAGAGTCACCCATCTATGGGGTTTGTATTCTTGTTCCTAGCAAATAAAAAGTAAGTTTGAGTTCTCCAAATTCACTTTTCTTTGACTTCATTTACTGTTGTACCTTTCAAATTCAAGTGACATTTCAGTAATTAACTCTGAATATAACAAAGGCAACGATATATGTGACGTGCTTAAAAGCTTGCATAGCTGCTTTGCTTATCCTTTCTCATTGTAATCTGAGACTTACCTATATTTAGTAAGGAACATACAAAAACACCTCAGTAACACATTTTAGTAGTGCTCCCTAATTGTTACAGAACTGAAGTTGCAAACTGTTGTATGCTGTTACACTCCCAGGTTTCTACAGTATTCACTTGCTTTACTATAGATTTGATTCAATACAGTTTTCTAGTGCAACATCTCATGCTGTGATACACATTTCATTCCTTCTTTTTGAGAAGCTGCTATGAAATCAAGCTGTTCACTAGTCATTGCTGCTAGTGAGAGCATTTCCCATACTGAACATTGCATATCTTGCTGCTCATTATAGAGTTTTCCACTTTTCAGACAAAGTCATTTAGACTGCTGTGTAGATCTGTCTGTAAACCTGCTAATACCCTTTCTTTTTGGCTTTGAAAACACATTTCTTCTGCCTTCTAATTGTAAGGTGCATGCCTGTAGTTCTGTGGGGGAAGAGCTCCTCTCCCACATCCAATATAAGCCTTCAAAGCTCCATTGCTCTGCCTAGAGTGAGTCGCACTCTCTACGTGGTGGTGCTGGTGCTCGGCTGCTCTCTTCCCTCGTTCTGTCTGCCTGTGTTCCCCCCACCCCCGTTTCCCTCTCCTTGTTCATTGTTACTCCCTCCGCTCCTCGTTTGCTTGTGTTCTTTTTGCTTCCCCCATTCCTACTTTCCTCTCTGAACCATGTTCTGCGGTCTCTGCTTGGCTTTTGCCGTACTGCTTGCCCATTCTGTTTCTCCTCCTACCTTTCCTTTCCTTTTCCTGAGCAGCCACTGCTCCATGCCCACCTTAGTTTGCGCATCTACAGCAGGCCGAGCCAGCGTCTCTCCAGTGCTCTTCCCCACCACTGAGCTGGTTCCCTCTTACTGCTGCTCTCTTACCAGATGCTGTTGAAACTCCTGGCACCAATCACCGCTCCGTGCATTCCCACTGGGGCTCCTGCCACTATTGATCCCGCTGGTTCGTGCTACCTCTACAGATGGACCAGTCGCCATGACCTTTTCTGCAGCTTTGCTGGCTATTCTTTCCATGACCACTCCAGTCCTCCAGTATGTGCCATTGCTGCTCGGGCTACTTCACTGGCTCACGGACTTTGATTTGGGGGACTCCTACCACACTACTCGGAACATTGTTGTTTTGGCTGGCGCTTTGGCTCCCACCTATGCTGTGCCGCTGCTCCAGACCTCCACTGCGGCTGTGCGCTGCCACCTCCTTGCTCAAGCCTCTGCTCCTCCACTGCTGCTTCCTGGATGCCTGGCCTTCTACGCCTTCCTGCCTGCTGTTTGAGCCTTCAGCCCCCTATCTCCCGCTGGCTATCGCCGGTGTCTGGCTGCCTCAGGATTCTGTCTGGCCCCTGCTTCTCAACTGCTGGCTTGTGACTTTCTTTGGGGGGGGGATACTACAGGTACTAATCAGGATGAGTTGTATACACTTGACGGTACTTCTCATGTATTTTACCAGGTGCCAACTATAAAGGAAGGTAAATCCCAGCACGAAGACACGTATAATCATAGCACTCATGGTTCTTGAAACTCAGGTTGAATTAAAGTGGATAAACAGCAGTTAACAGAATACCAACAGTGTTTATTCTCTAACCATAACTGCTACTCTGCTAGTCATGGATGATTTCCCATTTCCATTACTTGTATATGGCACTTAAGTCCTGTTTACTTCTGATTACTGCTCTCATCTGCTGCACAGGTGCAGGCCCCCTACTATGCACTTGCTTCTGCAATACATGCTTTGTCAAGCAGCCCTCCTGGGCAACTCTCCGGTCCTGCTAGCCATTTCTCATGCCATCTATAGGTGTAGTTGATACCTGCCCACGGCGTCTGGACTCCGGCCAGATAATTTAAGTATTACGTCTCAGCACATCATCCAGCACTCACTTTATATCCTTCCTATTACCACCATCTCAGTCACTCCATCGATTTGAACATTCCAGGACATTGGTTTTAGTCAAGCCTTCCAGTGCTGGTTGCGTGCAGCTCTCACTTGCTTGTTCTCACCTCTCCTTCAATTCATAATCATCTGTGCCATTTGTGGATCATAATCAGGCCATGCCTCAAGAACTTACATCATTATCCTTGGACATTTACCGTGCCATCTTGCTTCGGTCGTTCACTGCTCCTACCTCACTTTTTCCGAATGACTACCACTCTTACTTACCTTACCTGCTGACCTACGTGTGGTCCAGCTGCACCTAGCCTTCGTGGGGCTTAGCTGTCATTATCTACTTATCTTACCAGCTGATCTACGTGTGGTCCAGCTGTGCATGCTAGCTTCTGTGAGGCTAGCTGCTACTCCACTTACCTTACCAATGGACCTACAAGGGGTCCAACTGTGCATGCTAGATTACGTGGGTCTAGCTGCCACCTTGTGCACATTACCACCTGACCTTCATGGGGTCCAGCTGCACCTTTTGCTTACTTCCATGACCTGCTTTGCCCTTCAGGCCAAGGGTACACTACTTCTACTCCACCCGCCTCACTAGCTCAGGGCCTAAAGATTCGTTTATTTTACTATACGCCTACTTGCTGCCGTGGCAGCCAGCCAGGAGCTCCTTACTATGGATTCATTTTGATGTTTCGACATTCATCATCTATTTTTTGGATGCTTTCGCCCTGCTTCTCTGCTACTACATCTGCATCATGCGGCTTGCTTACTACTACAACTTATATATGGTTCACTTCTTTACCTTACTTGCTCATATTACCTGCTTTGCCCCTCCAGGGCTTAGAGGTCATCAAAACTAACCTGCCACTACAATTTACTGCGCTCCTCATGAGCTGGTATCCATCTATCCTATGTTTACATATTTGCTGTGGTCTCTACTACCAGGACATTACCCTATACATTGCATGCAGTTTGACATTTCCATCGCATTATCTACCTCTGCTCTGCAACCTGCCTCGCCCCACAGGGCCTGAGGTTAGCCATTGCATTTAGTCAAACCTGTGCCCTACGGGCACGGAGGTCCATTGTTCCTATATATTACTGCTGCGCATAACCTGCCTTCGCCAATCAGGCTAGGGGTTTAACTACTTCTACTCTACACCTGCCTCGCCCAGCTCAGGGCCTGGAGAGTCAACCTTCACATTCTACTATACACCTACCTGCTGCCGTGTCAGCCAGACCAGGAGCTCCTTTACTATGGACTCGCATCTGCATGTTTCTATATTCATCATCTATTCTTGGATGCTTTGCCCTGCCGCTTCAGCCATATGGAATTACTACTGCTCACTCTTTTCTAGGACACTAAGTTGAGCTTGTCCTTAAGACCTTCACTATCCTGATTTATGCTCTACTACTTCTCGGACCCTGTGACAACGCTACTTCTTCGACTCAGCCTTTTCAGCTATCACCATCCAGGACTCCTAAGCATGACTATTCAGGACTTGTCAGGATGTTCTTCACAAGTCAGTGCTAGCTAAGGTATTATTCTGGCTTGAAACGTAGATGTCAACATTGTTACGCAACTATTTGGATCCATAAAGTTCTCCATTCCTTTGCTTGTACCATTATTCCTGCCCCTCTCTTTATAATGTACCTAATCTTCCAATACTGCATCCCTGCTACTACATCTTCTCATGCAGCTTTACTTACTAAATCAACTGACCTACGTACAGGTCCACTTATTTACACTACTTGCTCATACTATCTGCTCGCCCTTCCTGGGCCTAAAGGTCATCCGACTAGCTTGCAATTATAACCTACTGCACTCCTTTTGAGCTGGAAATATATCTGACCTACTTCTACATTCACAACGTTCTCTACCTACTTAATGCTTGCTTCCCCTCTCTGGATTGGAGGTTCCTACTGCTCCATCCTCCCTATTACGTAACATATGCCAGTTCTTGTGCTTCATCGCCACGGCCTTCATTTGCTAATCTTGTCATGCAGAACTTGACTCAACAGTTCTCCTCACCTGCTGGAGTGCTTCACCTCCTGCGACTCTTCGCTTCCACTTCATTTCAACCATGGATGCATCTCCACTTTATCCTGGCCTGCTCATGGATTTTCGAACTTGGAGTTTCCTAGAATGGATGCTTGCTTTATTCACCTGACATGTCACGATTCGATACATCTTCAGTTCTTCATTACTCTGGATTGGGCTCTACAAACTTGGGGGTCAGATTAGCCAATTACATTTAGGATTACTCTTCTTTAGTATGCCCAGAAGGACGGGCAGGTCAGTAGCCATGGGTCCTCAGAGGTTTCCCCCAAGGGGGTTTTTCCTCTCCTGCGTGCTACTGGTCACACTCTCTGGAGTTGGAGAAGGTGATCATACTGCCACTCATATTCTTGGGGTGTCTTCCTACTCGACTCCTTCATTAGTCAGATACAAAACAATCATTGATATCATAATTCTTTTGGGGGGGTCTCATAATACTGGACTAAGCATCCTTCCTATGGTGGGATACAGAGAAAGGCCAAAATATCAAGTCATAACAATTGACTCATCATTTCAAGCATCAAAGCACCTTGCATATACTATCCAGTTCATATGTACTGTAATCACTGACTTGCTCATGTCTATGCTGAAGTGCCTAAGCACTAAACATTTCATACTACTAGTACCTTGCAAGCATTATCCTACTTACTGGTCTGGCCTCTGTGTCCAAGCACAACCTACAGCATCCAACTACAGTATGTAACATAAGCACTGAGCTATGAACCACACAGAACCAAAGCACACATTCAATTTTGGCTCTTGAAATGCTACTATAGAATAAAGCTGTGCAGTGGGCTTTTTACTAAGCCTTACTGTGTTTCTGTATGTTATCACATGTTCTGCATTGCAAGCAAAGCACTTTCCCCCTACTGGGGAGGCAGTATAGTATAGTGGTTAGGAGCACTGAGCTTTAAACCTGGAAAATTAGGTTTGAAGCCTACAGCCACCACTTGCATACTATGTGACCATGAAGTCACTTAACTTCTCTGTGTTCCCAGGACACACTTGGAAAGAAGCTTTGGCTTTATGTGTCATTCCTGGCCAAAAAGTTTAAAATAAAATAAATACATTTTTTTGCAAAAGGATGCATAGTGAATAAGTCTGTAAACATGGTGACACTGTTCTTATTTTGTCCTTTAACAAATACCATCACCTCTATAACAAAGCTTTTTTTCTGTTACTTCCAAAACTATTCTTTGTACTTTGCTTATAACTGCACTATCTGAAGGAGACCAAGTGAAGTCACCATCTTCTCAAGGATATAGATGTTTGTGACAGCCCACTCACTACTGTGGTTGTAGTAGCAGTGGTGTTGCCCTGTACTTCCTTGCTTCTCAAGGATTCCATTTGTCAGAGGTGTGGCAGAGCATCATGATGTCAGTGGCATCATGACAAAATTCAAGAGCTAGAAAGGGCTCTGGGCTTCACTAGCCAATTCTAGACCCTAGAAACTCTCTCTGCCTCCTCCGATTGGTCGCTACTCACAAATGCTGAATAACTCAATTTCTCCCCCCCTTCTATCTTCAGTCCCCTACTTACATCCTCGCTATCACTTCCTCCCCCTCTTTGAACTATGGTCTTATTTTTCCTTTATCCCTCATGTTTCATTACTAATGGTGCCACCCTTCTTTGCTGCTCTTCATGTTCTGCTCCCCCACTTTCATGCTTGCTACTCAACATCTACCTCCAAATGCCCCAAGCTTCATTTCCTCATTTTAGCTCTACTCTTACTTTCCTGTGGTGACATCCACCCCAACCCTGGCCCAACTGCTTCTCATGCTCTGAACACTTCCTCTTCTACTGTGGCCCCCTATTGCCCCCTCAGTTCTCCTGAAGGGTTTCAAGATCCTTCATCTAAATATCTGTAGTTTCTTGCAAAAAATCAACCTCCTACAAACCATGGCAGCCACTCTAAAACCAGATATACTAATCATTGTGAAAACATGGCTAAAGAGCACGACCCTGGATCACTTGGTCTCCATTCCTGGCTACTCCTTCCTGAGGCAAGACCGTGCAGGCAGGGGTGGTGGCGTAACCATGTACATTCTTACCTCCCTCCAATATTCTATTATTTATTCATCTTCCAGTCCAGTGACTTATGATGCCCTAGCTATTCCTGTAACCCTGCTCTTCACTCTTCCCATCTTTATAGCCAGCATTTACTGTCGCCCAAACATTCAGCCCTCTATCGCTCTTGACCTCATAATCTCCATCACAGTCCTTTCTCAGTCTGGTGAACTATACATCCTAGGCAACTTCAATTCAAATTGGCTGTCACCCAAAACAACCAAAATATGCAATGATCTTGAAGCCCTTAACCTCTCACAGTTGGTCTCGGAACCCACTCGCCCTAACCATAAGACACAAAATCACTCCCTAATTGACTGATCTCTTACCACCCTCCCCACAGAGTCATTTACTCTGGCATGGTTCCTGACACTCTCAGTGACCACAACCCAATATTCATTGTCAGGAAAGTCCACTGACCAAAATCTCTGCATAAAACCTTATAATTGCACACTTTCAGATCCTTAGACCTAGAACGTCTCCTGCGCAACCTTGCCCTCTCTGACTGATCTCCCTTAGACTCCTCCCCTTCAGTTGATAAGGCTTGTGAAAAGGCATTTTGCCAGCTCACAAAAAGGGATTTCTAAAGTTTCTTCACTGCACTTCACTGCAAAGAAACAGTTTGGAATTTAGGGCTGAAATTTTCAAGGTAGAATGGGCTTGCCCAACAGATTTGACTTTTACTGGTTTGGTGATAAAATTTACATTGCTTCCATGCTTATAACATTTTGAAGTTTGGAAATTTCCCATAGGATAACATTATGGTGGACGTGTTACCTTTTGGCACTTAACAGTTTGAGATACAGAGTTTTTGCTAAACACAGCTTAGTACACCTTTGTACTAAGCATGTGTGCAGGTTGCCAGGCCATGATTACAACTGTGGTGTATTTTTTCTAATGTTGCTATGTGTCACCGGGCATGGGTATAGGATAACACAGTTTCAGACAGACTACAAATCAGGTGCATAAAAAATGCTCAAAGGCATTTGTTTTATTTTGATCAAGTAAAATATACAGAAAGTAAAATGGTTAGTCAGACAACTGCTTAGCTTCAACAGTTTCCAAGGCTTTTTCTTCAGCCTAACATGAATCAAACAGTGTGAAAGCACACACTACCAGGAGGTCTTCCACCTTCCTTAGTCAGTATCTGAACTAACCTCCCTGTCTTTCCATCCTATCTCAGCACTGAGGTAGGGCTTTTTGTAAGCTCACTAGAAGTTGGAAAAACACAATTTCCCCTGCCTTTTGATTAACAGCAGACATAACATAAAACTAGCCACTAGGGACCACTGTTGCACCACAGAGAACAGTTATTTAGCACCTGGAGCACATTACATAACTTGTTTACAACATTGTTAAAGGTCAGAGCCATGGTTAGAACATTCTGTGCTCTCTTAAACTCTCTTGCAGGGTCAAATTACCTCATGCCGTCTGCTGCAAAATATATATTAGAAGGGGGCTGCTAACATCTAGAGAAAGCAGAAATAAGTTTTTGTTATTCTTATATTAAAACTACCCTCTCATTTTGTAACTGTACTCTTAGTTTTGTTTTAGGTTAATATGCACAAAAAGCTTTATAAGCACTTCAGCACTTAATTTATAACCAGCCAGCCAGCATGTTGGACATTATATAAAACATATTAACTGCTTGGGGAAGGGGTTTCAGTTTATCCCAGGGATGTCCACTGTGACAAGGGTCATGCTGCCACACATCCCCCTGCATAAGAGGGCAACTGTCCTATGGTTATCCAAATTTCAACTAACACTCTGGAAAGGTGTGATGCTTCAGCCCCACCACCACCACCACCACCACCACCACTAAAAGTTCTGTCTCAGGGGCCCTTTCAAAAAAAAAAAATTGTAAAGTATCCTGGTCATAACAATACAAATACCCTGAGACATCTTAAAGTATTCTGAAATTGGTCTCATTTAGTAAACTACAATATCATCACATACATTTAGGAGAAATAACCAGTAATGGCAGTTTTATGCCATCTACTGACTTTCTCTGACCAGATACTGTACATTTGAACATTTGAATGGCTGCACCATCCAGCACCCAGTACAACTCCCTTCGTGGGAAGAACTACCTTGCTACATCCCCATTTAGACATTTAAAGGTAGGCTAGTAACATAACACGCTGCATGCCTAACAGCCTGTCCCTAACCTCTGGATTTACATATCAAGTCTTATACACTTCTAGTGGTGTTAGCCACCACCTTGCCCCTCCTGTTCTATGTGGGAGTCTCCCCCTCCTTGAAGGATGTCATCTCTTGTCCTTCACCCTCTGGGTTACTCCTCCCATATCACTATCAGGGGTTGCTATCTGTCTGCCCCTACAACAGGTCTTATAGTTTGCTGCTACCTGCCTATACATGCCTGGCCAATAGAAATATGGGTTTAGTCTAGCCAAAACCTTCCCATGGTTCATATGCCCAGAGTGACTGGAGTGCACATCCTCTATCACCTTTTTCCTATATGCCATAGGCAACACTACCTGGGCATTCACTTGCTTCACCCAGGGGTTGGGTCTCATATGATATAGAACTTCCTTCCTAAGTTCATACCACCATAACCTGTCCCCCACACCACCATTAGCCTGTCTCCCATCCTTGATTTTTACACACTCCCTTAACTGGGTTACTTCAGGATCCCCCACCTGCAACATTTCTCAGTCAACACCAGGAGAACAATCATTTTTCATAGGAGGAGGTTTAAAACATGCAAATGTCCCTTCAGTCAAAATGGCTCCTTCCATGTTGCTTGAAGTCTTCTGCCCCAGTAATACATTGCCAGTCAAAGTCTTACCTTGCATCTCCTCTTCTCATTCACCATCTTCCACCAAATAGCAGCCCAGAAAAATGGGCAACAGTGGGATCTCCACAAACATTGGCCACAAATGCTCTGTTAGGGGGTTCTTCTCCTCCTCCAGAGCCTATGGAACCTGCTCCGCTGATTCTTCCTCTATATCCTCTAAGTGGGACCTCTCAAGTAGCTCCTGGCATTTGCGCTCTGCCTCTCTCTGGTGTCAATCAGCCTCCAGCCATCTCCCATTCATCCAGTGAAGAAGCCATATCAGGGTCTCTATTTGGCCATCGGGTCCATCTCATCCCATCCATGGTGCCTTGTCTAGGTCACCATCTCCATCAGGTGCTATCCTTATCTCATCTGACCCATGCACCTTTACCGTGTATCCTCGGTACCAGGTCTGGCACCAACTGACTGGACTCACCCTGTTTCCTCGGACATCCAATCAGATCCCACTTCAAACACCATATTTCACTAGGCATGGGTATAGGATAACACAATTTCAGGCAGACCACAAATAAGGTGCATAAAAAACGCTCAAAGGCATGTATCATTTTATTTTGATCAAGTAAAATATACAGAAATCAAAATGGTAAGTCAGACAACTGCTTAGCTTCAACAGTTTCCAAGGCTTTTTCTTCATCCTAACATGAATCACGCAGTGTGGAAACACACACTACCAGGAGGTCTTCCACCTTCCTCAGTCAGTATCCAACTGAGCTCCCTATCTATCCATCCTATCTCAGCACTGAGGTAGGGCTTTTTATAAGCTCACTAGAAGTTGGAAAAACAATTTCCCCTTCCTTTAGATTAACAGCAGACATAACATAAAACTAGTCACTGGGGCCACTGTTGCACCACAGAGAACAGTTATTTGGCACCTGGAGTACATTACATAACTTGTTTACAACATTGTTAAAGGACAGAGCTGAGGTCAGAACATTCTGTGCTCTCTTAAATTCTCTTGCAGGGTCAAATTACCTCATGCTGTCTGCTGCAAAATATATGCTAGAAGGGAGCTGCTAACATCTAGAGAAAGCAGACACAAATTTTTGTTATTCTTATATTAAAACTGCCCTCTCATTTTGTAACTGTACTCTTAGTTTTGATTTAGGTTAATATGCACAGAAAGCTTTATAAGCACTTCAGCACTTAATTTATAACCAGTCATCCAGCATGCTGGACATTGTACAAAACATATAAACTGCTTGGGGAAGGGGTTTCAATTTATCCCAGGGGTGTCCACTATGACAGGGGTCACCCTGTTACACTATGGTTACTGAGATATTCTGCCACTTACATTACAAGGGTTACTTGGAATATCTCTAGGTCTGTGCTGTGTCTCAACGCTTATGGGTAGGTGGGAATTATGCAGTACAGGGAGGGCCCTGTGCTCCCACAGGGAGATAATGGTTCATTACAGTGTCTCTACACTTATGGATAGATGGGAACACAGAACCCATAAGGCCCTGCGCTTCCACAAATGGATACCATTATAGAGTGCTGGGAGCATTATGGGAGTACCGGGCCCAGAGGGCTCTGACTCACACAGGGAGATGCAAACACAACACACTACAGTCTTGTGGAAGCGTGAGGCCTAGAGGGCCCTGCGCTCTTTCAAACGTATAAGGATAAGATTACACTTTCTCAAAAAGTAAGGAAATTCATTGTGAAAAACTTCTTAATGCATCAGTTAGGGTGGAAGCAACAAAAATAGAGAAATGAGACATTAGGGTTTCGAACCCTAACACCACCCCACCCCACCCCATAGTCCACACACCAACAGGCATCAGGGTGTGCCTTGGGGTCATTGGGCCTAACTCTCATCCCATTCTCCTATACTGTACCATCTCAGCTTCCTTACATGTGGAATGGAGTGAGAGGCCTGATGACCTCAAAGCACACCCAAACACCTGTTGGTGTGTGGAGGGTGTGGTGGAGTGGTAGGGGTTGGGAGTGTTAGGGTTCAAAACCCTATTGCCTCATTTCCCTACTTTTGTTGTTTCCACCCTAAATGATGCATTAACAAAGTTTTTTTGCAATGAATATATACAGTATATATTCTTTGCAAAAAAAATCTTTTAATGCAACATTTAGGGCTTAGGCTTCAGCGACAAAAGCCTAAAACCTCAATGCCATGCCTAAAGCACATCATGGGTGGAGTAATTCTGTGCCAGGACCACAAAATCACCTTTCAGGATATACATACATAGACATTTTGGACAGGATTTGAAAAAAATTGCTGTCACATTCATGAGGTTCTGAAAAGAAATGGCTATGTTGTAAATTTGGAGTAAAAATATTGAAAGTTAACCAAAGTTATGAGCTTGCATTTGCAAAATTCAATGTAGACTCATAACTTTGTTATTTTTTGAATATGTTTGCACCAAATTTTCAACATAGCCTTCTTATGACCCCACCTCATGAACTCCTGCCTGAAAGGTGATTTCACACTGGGATTACAAAATCTCGTTAGGGACAGATTTTCCTAATGTCACTGAAATTATTCTTGAGGTGGGGTCCCAGAAGATTAATGTTGAAATTCTGGGCCAAAAACATGCAGAACTAGTCAAGTTATTCCACTAAGTTTAAAACCCCATTGAAACACATTGAAACGCATATCTGTTTCTTCAGTTTGCGGTCCAGCATTGAAGAATGAAGATGTGTCTGCAGTACACAGAAGATGAAATAGTTGTAATGGAGAGAACAGAGCTGCACAGAGTGGCCTAGGGGGTGCTGTGTGACACTATGTGGAACAGAACAAAAGCAGTCACGGCACTCACCTCAGCACATATTTCAAACAGAGTCCAACTTACAATATTGAAACAATATCAAAGAAGAGAAAGCCTCTTGAAGGTGAAACATCAGAGTGCATTTGTTATTTCTCCTTGACCCAGCTGGGTTGTATGTTCGCTTGCTGGCTGCACATTAAACAGATATTGTTTCAATATTGTAAGCTGGACTCTGTTTGAAATCTGTGCTGAGGTGAGTGCCATGACTGTTTTCATTCTATGACAGAGTTGTACTCCTGGTGGGTAACTAAGTAAGGGCTTGGATGGTGTGAGATGGTGGGTGCTGAGTGGGAGGGTTGGGTAAAGGCACAGTAACGGTTGCAAAACACATCGGTGGAGTTTTTTTTTTTTTACAGGGTTGGAAAAAAATGGAAAAAGATGTGCTTTTGTTTGTAATCATGACACTGAGGGATTAGGCACTCCCAATGTCACTGTTACGTTGGGGCAGTGTGGGTGATGGGTGTTGAGAGGGAGGGTCAGCGAGCGGTGCTGTACTGCACTGCAGAGGGCTCACTTAGGGGGTAGTTCCACTGGGGGATTGGGCACCCTCATGTAAGTGTTATTAAATTATTATGTGGACAGCAATCAGAGGGTGAGGGGTGTCCCTAGATTGCAGGGAAATACACTATTTTTAAGGGGTGTGATCAGAGGGTGGGGGGGTGCCACTGGACACAAGGGATTTAAAAAATAATACATGCCAGAATCAGAGGGTGGGAGTGCCACTACACATCAGGGAAAGCCATGCTTGCAATGAGGAGAGCAATCAGAGGTTGGGGGTGCCACTAAACACCAGGGATAAAGTTTGGCAATGGGGACCGGGATCAGAGGGTGGGGGTTGCCACTAGACACCAGGGAAATGATGTTGCCTGAGAAAAAAAGTAAATTTCCACATGAAAGAATAATATTTTTCATGTCTCGTAATGCAAAAAAGAATATTTTTTCATATCACAAGTCACAGAAAAAGATTTATAAACTTAAAAAAAAAAAACTTTGGAAAGGATTAATATTTTTTTTTACCAAATGACCAAAGGTGCATCTCTGACACAGACCCTTTTTAACATGAACATTTCTGACCACAATTCCCAACAGTCTGGGCACTAGCCCAGTTGACATAAAACAACAAAATATGAGGGTCACACAGCAGAAAATGGAGAACAAGATGGCAGCCAAACCAAAAAGTATTTTCCCCTCATGAAAAAGGATGGCATCCATATGAAAAAAAAAATTCATTTTCATGTCATACAACTATTTTTTATTGCTTACTGTGCATACTCAGAGACAATTATTCAAAATTTCTAAATTAAATAACTTTGGAACGGATTATTATTTTTCACCAAACAAGCAAAAGGCACATCTGTGGGCAAGCCCCTTTCTGCCCTGAAAATTTTAGTCCAAAATTCCAAGCTGTCTGGTTGCTATCCTAGTTAACAGAAATCCCATTCAAACCAATTGGGGGAAAAATCACTTTTTTTCCCTTATCTGCATTTTAGAATCTGCACATGTGACCAGAATGAAACTTGGCACATCAAGAGATCTACCCCTACAAGACCACACTTGCAAAATTTCATGCAAATCCGCTGAACAGTTGCCAAGTTTTTAAAGTGCAGATTTTGGGGGATTAACACTGAAGTGGCCATACAACCCTAAATACAGGGGTGCAACCGCATATATATATATATATATATATATATATATATATATGCTGTACATAAACATGCACCCCTTACCACTGTGTGGTAGGGTCGGTGACCCCCCCGAACTTGGATATGCTCTCATGGATGCAGAGCATATGTAATTACCTATGTTTTGGAGGTAATTTGAGAACATTGTGGGCTAAAATATAAAAAAAATCTGTTGCAACAGTCTCCTGCTCTTCTAATCTCTTCCTTTTACTATTGCTCCTTCTCTGTCATTCCCCTACTCAAGCTTGGCCAGCTTTGAGTAGTCTTTCTGTCCCTTTCCTTATTTCCAGCTCGTTTTCTCTAAATAATAAAGCCCCAATGTTTAGAATGTTCTGTGCTTGCAGTACAAGCTGTTTGATTAATTTTCCTGCACGAATGTGCGCACGTGCGACTGTGCGATCATGCGACTGTGCGATCGTGCGACTGTGCGATTGTGCAATCATGCAACTGTTAGAAGACGCAGAAAAAAGAGTTTGTTATGGCGTTTTCATTATCTGGTGAATACTGAACAAATTAACAGCCTTTGTGTTAGTTTTAGTATGAGAAGCTTAGAATTATGGTACATATCAGAATTGTAACAAAGAATCATTTGAAAAGTGGTGTTTGTTTATTCCTTAAATAAAAAGGTTAAACTAGTACATTTAAAGGGAGAAGGCAATGCATGCCACTGTTAAAGGAGAGAGATAAAACTATTTAACAAAAGGACTAAAGTCTCTAATGTGATGCAGAAATGCCTTAGACTTACAACTCTCTTGTAAAGTGCTTCCAGCTCCCTCTCAGTCCAACTCCTTATAGGACTGAGCGGCCCTGGTTGTCTCACTTTTATGATGCAAGTTGGGGGAGGAGCTAACAAAGTCATGTGCTCCTCCACTGGTATAAAAGGAGGTGAATGTGAAATGTTGAGTCAGTGTGTGGTAGGAAGGCAAACCTACCAGATGCCTAGCCAGATTCTAGGTGCCTTTTGGCAGAATTTTCTTTCTTGTTAAAGATATGATTTCCTGTGCCTTATGTTTTTGAAAGTTATGTACAAGTCCTGCTTTAAGTCCATTTTTTTTTTCTGCTTCTAATAAATTTTGAAATATCGGATCCTGACTGTTCTCTGGACTTTGTTGGACAACCCACATGCACATTTGGTGTCAGAGTAGGATATCACAAGGAAGGAGAGCCACCTTCCTTGTGGATATTGTCCAGAAGTCATTATGGAGGAGCAGAAGATGGAGAAAGCGGAAATGTCTGCACGGAAGGTACATGGACCAGAACCATGGTGGACAAATTTCAACTACCCCTAGCAGCTGGATTGGGTGATGTCAGAAGGAAAGAGACTGGTAAACCAAAGGCAGTGGAAGAAGCTATTGGGGGCGAAGATGTCAAAGAGAAGGAAGAGGAACCCCTTTCCGAAGTACGTGATTTACTGAGATGGTTATGTGTAAGACAGCTCGAGCTGGAGAAGCAGAGAGAGAGGGATCGTCTACAAAATGAGAGACTGTCTACAAAATGAGAAAGACCGTCTACAAAATGAGACCAGGTGGTGGAGACTCTTAAGGCTATTCAGGCTATTGGAACTACTAGACCTATTCTACCTAGTAGGGGCCCAAGGACATTAAAATTTCCAGACTAATGGACAGTGATGATATTGAAGCATACATTACAACATTTGAAAGAGTGGCAACAGCTTGTGGGTAGCCTAGGGATCAGTGGGTTATTCGTTTAGCCCCATATCCACAGGCAAGGCTCAGCTAGCTTATAGTCACGTGAGAACCTGGAAATGTTACCAACTATGATCATATTAAACAAGCAATATTAAAAAGGTATGACATCAGTGCAGAGACTTATCGTCAAAGGTTTCGAGCATTCAGATATCATACTGTTGAGTCCCCACAAGAAGCTTGTGCTTGATTGCAAGACTTGTGCACAAAATGGCTACAACCTGCAACTCGTACCATACATCAAGTGGTTGAGTCAGTTGTGTTAGAACAATTTGTAAAAATACTACCTTATGAGGTTCAAATGTGGGTAAGAGAACATCGACCTGACACAGTAGAAAAGGCTATCAGTTTAGCTGAAGATTATATTACAGCTCACCCACATCGTCAGAAAGGGTCTCATGGAACAAATACTTCCCAAGTATTGATAAAACATCCACCCACTAGTCCTTCTACTCAGCCAAAATGGGAAAGAAAAAGTATGAGAACTTTTAACCCAGATATTATTTGCCATGAGTGTCAGACCAAGGGACACATTACTAGATTCTGCCCCAAGAAAAAATCTGATCCTTCTCATCTGGCCTTAGCAAACTGGGGGCAATATACTGTGTCTGTCAATGTTGGAGGACAGGATGTGATGGCATTGATTGATTCAGGAGGTAAGCAAACCCTGGTATGTGCTGATTTACTCAGTGGTGCTCTTACAAAGAAACACTCAGAGAAAACTAGGGTGACTTGTGTTCATGGGGACGCTCATTTCTATCCTGTACAAGAAGCTACTATTACTGCATCAGGCATGGCACATCATCTGAAGATAGGCGTGGTTCCTAGACTACCTGTACCTGTGATATTGGGACATGACTTTCCTGTATTTAACAATTTATTGACTGCCTCTTCTATATCTGCTGTGGTTACATGATCTCAAGCATCTCAGGAACAAATGGACAGTGAATTGTTTTCTTTTGATGATACCTTATTTGATGTTCCTGGAAAAACTGTTAAATCAAAAAACCAAAAGAGACTAGAAAAATGGACATGGAACAAAACAAAGGACTTAGGTTGTGATGATGCCATGGTAAAAACTGTAAAGTCGGACTCTTTTATCAGTGACCAAAAGAATGACCCTACACTAACCCTTTGTTTCCCAGGTTATTGCTGATGGGGTGGAAGGTACACCTCCCATGTATAAATTGCAACAGGATAAATTGTATAGACTTTGTCAAAATCCAAAAACTGGGGAAATGGTAGATCAACTGGTGGTTCCTAGTCAGTATAGAGAACAGTTAATATTCTTAGCGCATGATGTACCATGTGGGGGACATGCAGGAAGGGATAGAACTTTAAAAAGGTTACTATGTAGACTCTTTTGGCCTGGCATTCATGAACAAGTGGCTGAATATTGCAAAAGTTGCAGCCAGTGTCAAAGGGTGGCGCCGGTTACAAGAAAGGACAAAGTCCCTCTTCAACCTTTACCGTTGGTTGCTATGCCCTTTGAAAGATTGGCCATGGATATTATAGGACCTCTCCCCAAAAGTACTAAAGGCAACAGGTTTGCCCTTGTGTTGTGTGACTATGCTACAAAATATCCTGGGGCTATTCCTCTATGCATAACAACGCGGATAAAATAGCAGAGGAGTTGCTCAAGGTATTTTGTAGAGTGGGCATACCAAAGTTACTTTATGGACAGGGAACCAATTTCTGTTCAGCCATTTTGAAACATCTCTACCAAGCTCTGGGGTAGAAGCTGTCTACACATCTCCATACCATCCCCAGACTGATGGCTTGGTCAAGCGTTTCAACAAAACACTGAAGAAAAATGATACAAAAGTATGTGGAAGATGAGGGTAAACACTGGGACCTATATCTGCCACTGTTACTTTTGCATATCATGAGTACCTCAAGCATCGACTGGATTCTCACCATTTGAACTATTATATGGTAGGAATCCCAGAGGTCTCCTAGACGTAGTTAAGGAACAGTGGGAGGATATTACCACCTGGAAAAATCCCACTACCCTTGATTATGTTACGACTACGTAAAAAATAGCTAAGTATACTCAGGTTGCGCAAGAACAGAATCAAATCAAGCAAGACTATCAGAAAGAAAGATATGACATAGGGGTGGGTGAAAAACACTTTAGCTCTAGGGATCGTGTCTTATTGTTGCTTCCATCCACTGAAAATAAGTTAACTATGAAATGGTAAGGGCCTTATGGGATACAGAAACAAATTAGCCCCACTACGTATTTGGTGGAAGTACCAGACAGAAAACAAAAACTAAAAGTGTACCCTGCCAATTTATTGAAAAGATGGCATGATAGGCCTACTGAAGTCATGTATGTATGTTCCAACCCATTGGACAATGAGATGGAGCTGGCATATGATAGACTGGAAGGAGAACAATTGTCTAAAGATTTGACAATAAATCCTTCTTTACTAGACAGTCAAAAACAAGAACTAGCCCACATGCTAAGTCAGTTTCATGATACTTTTACAACAGTCCCAGGGAAAACTACGGAAATATGTCATCAGATCCATACATTTCAAAATACACCCATTAGAGTAAAGCCCTATCAGATTCCTGAGAAATTAAAACAAGAAGTTATCACAGAGATAGAAAGAATGAAAGAAATGGGTATCATAGAAGAAGCTAATAAGCTGAATGGGGTTTCCTATGGTCCTTGTCCCTAAAAAGAGGAAGGATAAGAATTTGTCTAGACTTCGAAACTCAACGCAATATCAAAGTTTGATGGATATCCAATGCCCCATATAGATGACATTATAGACCAACTTGGGGAAGGAGATATGTTAGTATACTTGATTTAACTAAAGGATACTGGCAAATTCCGCTGAGAAAGCATCAAAGAGAAAACTGCTTTTTGCACTCCTTTGGGGTCTTTTCAGTTCACAATGATGCCATTTGGACTTCACAGCCCCAGCTAGTTTTCAAAGGTTGATGGATAAACTCTGAGACCTCACGTTGGATATAGTGCAGCTTATTTAGATGGACGTAATCATTTATAGTCCAACATGGAAGACATATTAAACACACCTGCTCTTTTTAAGGACTATAAAACAAACTAGTCTCACATCAACCCCAACAAATGTTCCTTTGCTATGGAGGAAGCCCGTATTTGGGATTTATAATTGGTAATGGGCAGGTAAAACCAGAGGTAGGAAGGTGGGCCATAGCAAGAGTCCTCGTCCCCTCACAAAAAACATGTGCGTTCATTTTTAGGCCTAGCAGGCTACTATAGACGTTTGTGCCTCAATTTGCTACTTTAGCTAGCCCTCTAATTGAATTGACCAAAAGAACAAACCCTCAAAAGTAATCTGGAATTCAAATGTGAAGAATCATTTCTTGCCATAAAAGCAATACTTTGTTCCTCCCCAATGTTAAAAAGTCCTGATTTTGATAAACCCTTTTTGTTACAGACGGATGCTTCTAATGTTGGTTTGGGGGCTGTGTTATCTCAAATCCTTCATGGAGAAGAACATCCAGTACTGTATATCAGCCGTAAATTACATGTCAGGGAAACCAAGTACTCCACAATAGAGAAGGAGTGTTTAGCACTCAAATGGGCCATAGAATCCCTACGATGTTATTTATGGGGAACTCAATTTACAGTATGGACAGATCATGATCCATTACGATGGATACATAACATGAAAGATAGTAATCCAAGGGTTATGAGATGGTATCTAACATTGCAACCGTATAAATTTACTGTTAGTCATAGAGCTGGGACTGCTAATAGTAATGCTGACTTTATGTCTCGATTTGGGGCAGACATAATGTTAGAACCAAATGTAGACCTCGGGGAATGAATATATTTGTATTTTGAAAATGCATTGTATTTAAGTAAAAAGAGAATATTAAAGGGCCCCGAGGTGGAGCTTTGGGAGTGGGTGGGCTAAAGCTCCATCTCTTTTTGTTTTACAAAAGAGATCTACATGCTTTTTCAAGTAGTGAAAACTACTAGTTTTCATCTTGAGTGGGGAGGACTGTGGTAGGGTCAGTGACCCCCCCCCGAACTTGGATTTGCTCTCATGGATGCAGAGCATATGTAATTACCTGCCTATGTTTTGGAGGTAATTTGAGAACATTGAGGGCTAAAATATAAAAAAAAAATCTGTTGCAACAGTCTCCTGCTCTTCTAATCTCTTCCTTTTACTATTGCTCCTTCTCTGTCATTCCCCTACTCAAGCTTGGCCAGCTTTGAGTAGTCTTTATGTCCCTTTCCTTATTTCCAGCTCATTTTCTCTAAATAATAAAGCCCCAATGTTTAGAATGTTCTGTGCTTGCAGTACAAGCTGTTTGATTAATTTTCCTGCACGAATGTGCACACGTGCGACTGTGCGATCGTGCGACTGTGCGATCGTGTGACTGTGCGATCGTGCGATCGTGCGACTGTGCGATCGTGCGACTGTTCGAAGACGCCGAAAAAAGAGTTTGTTATGGCATTTTCATTATCTGGTGAATACTGAACAAATTAACAGCCTTTGTGTTAGTTTTAGTATGAGAAGCTTAGAATTATGGTACATATCAGAATTGTAACCAAGAATCATTTGAAAAGTGGTGTTTGTTTATTCCTTAAATAAAAAGGTTAAACTAGTACTTTTAAAAGGGAGAAGGCAATGCATGCCACTGTTAAAAGGAGAGAGATAAAACTGTTTAACTTAAAAGGACTAAAGTCTCCTAATGTGATGCAGAAATGCCTTAGACTTACAACTCTCTTGTAAAGTGCTTTCCAGCTCCTCTCAGTCCAACTCCTTATAGGACTGAGCGGCCTTGGGTTGTCTCACTTTATGATGAAGTTGGGGGAGGAGCTAACAAAGTCATGTGCCCTCCAGTGGTATAAAAGGAGGTGAATAAAATGTTGAGTCAGTGTGTGGTAGGAAGGCAAACCTACCAGATGCCTAGCCAGATTCTAGGTGCCTTTTTGGCAGGAATTTTCTTTCTTGTTAAAGATATGATTTCCTGTGCCTTATGTTTTTTTTGAAAGTTATGTACAAGTTCTGCTTTAAGTCCATTTTATTTTTTTCTGCTTCTAAGAAATTTTGAAATATCGGATCCTGACTGCTCTCTGGACTTTATTGGACAACCCCACGTGCACACACTGCAAAAGTGCATCATCACATTGGCATTGGTCAGTTCTTTAGTAATAAAATATTCTAGCAATAAGCATATCTCCAAATGAAAACAGGAATAAGTAATGGTTTACCTAGTTTAAAAATAAAAGAAAGTTTTTCATTTAAATGTCATACTGTAAGTGGAATGCAAAGAGTACTGTATATTATTTGTATATAGTAGTGTAATATATGAATAAGCATAATAATAGTACTGAAAACCATACAAATGTTTTGCCATAATATAACCAATGCAATCCATCGATAGTATTACGAGATCCTGTAATACTATCAATGCACCTCCCAATACAGCGCCATGAGAATCCTGCTTTCACAAGTTCTGTGCACACTCTGAACAGTTTTCTGCAAGCCGGCATTTATTGGAATCATCCTGTACAATGAAAGCTGTTCATTGCAACAGCTGACAAAACCAGATCTAAAATGGCTCAGTAAACTGAAAATATCACAAATGAACAAAGTCACCAGTTCATAAAGGCTCAAGAAAATAAAAACAGAAAAAAACTGCTTTTGACTTACACCTCCTCAAGAGTTTGCATGGCTTTAGTCCAGGTGAGGGCAGCAAGCAGCACAGACAGGTGACTAAGGCTGCAGAATAAGCTGCTCAGGGAAACACTTCTGACTGCAGTTCCAGGCAGAAGCATGAAGGTAAGTTCCTGTCTGGATCCATATATTAGAATAAATAACAAATAGGGGACTGAGAATTTCTCAGCTATTTTACTATCTCAAGGTTCTGGTGAAATGTTAAAACTTGTCGATGGTATTATAACCTCATAATACACAGTCTCTTAGAACCTACTGATGGTATTATAACCTCATAATACACAGTCCCCTGTCTGTTATTCTATTTATCAGAGCTTGGCATCTTCAAAGAAAAGTTCTATTTACGTACTTACTTGTGTGCTGAAATTGCTGGTTTAAAGGAGAAGAGTTACTACTGCAACCTAAAAATGTTTTAGATAACCCAAGTATAGACTGTCCTTCTTCTGGGATTGTACATGTGTGATATACAGACCTACAAAAAATGAATACCATGCATTTTATACATGCTTTTATTTTATTTACATTGCAAATGTTGATCATCTGTTGGTGTACATTTTTCAATCATTATTCTATCCTTCCATTGCTTTCAAGATCCAGTGGCTTCTCTGTGTTAGTCTAAAATCAGTCTCATAAGGCTTCTACATTATTGATATTCATACAGAATGGTACTGATGGAAAACACCTACCTACAAAGATATTGAATTGTGTTGCCAATTAAAAGTACTGTAGTCAGAGTTTTGTACATAAAACACACACGTACACACACACACACACACACACACACACACACACACACACACACACAGATATAATTTAAACCATCACTTGGTCATTACTTACAGTTTATTTTTATTAATGATGCTATGAAATGTATTTAATGAGTGCATTGATTTCTGTGGGTTATTAGCTGATATCAAGATGTATTGTTCTTTGAGATCAAACTGACCCCAGCTGTTTCTCAGTGATCTTTTGCCTTTTGGTTCAATACATTGTGATGATTACTGCAACATAAGTCAATATCTGACTCCTAAAGGTTTCAAAATAAAAAAATAGGTAACACAATTACTTGCTTGGTTGAATGATTGCTCACTAGTGCTGTGCAGAATTTTCAAATTCCAGTGGAACAAAATTCCACAGAATTTTCAAGATTCCGCTGAAATTTTGCCGAATTTCGCCACAAACGGAATGGTAGAATTCTGAGGTAGAAAGTAGTTGTGGAATTATTTTCCATGGGAAAAAATGTTCCACAGAATATTATTCCATGGATCTCAATATATTCTGTGGAAATTGTTGTGGAATCATTTTCTGCAGAAAAATTGCTTATTCCGTTGATCACAGTTGGTGGAATTCCACTGAAGAACCAGCTTAATTCTGGAGAAAATTCTTCCTGTGGAATGGCCATTCTGCATTAATTCCACCAGTGGAATTCCTCATTCCACACACCACTGTTTATCACTGGTTGAAGGATTTATCTGTAATCTCCTATCAAGTCACACTGAGCACATTACAAGCATTCAAGCCAACTGATTAATACTAGGTAAATCTGAGTCCTTTCTGCAACAGATGACTTAAGCATAAGGTTTTTCTAAGTAATTTAGTCTTAATCTTAGATTTAAAAGTTTGCATGGTTTGGAATAGTTTAATATCAAAGGAATGAGCTGCACACTGGTACATCCGCAGCAGCAAGTGACCTGCCTCCAACTGTCATCAAATGAGTCTGCTTGGGGAAAAGCAAAGGTAAACTGGCCGTGAACAGACTGTGAACCGGATTCTCAAAACCAGTGAAAATCCCACAGCTACAAGAATAACTTGATGAAAGTGGGTTGCCACATGTGGAACCGCAGTTTTTCCCACAGCTACAGTAGTCTCAAAAGTGGAGCCAGATTGCAATGGGCTCAACGATTTATGGCAACTTGCAGCCATTTTTTGTGCAGTTGCAGGGAAAAGTTACACCTGGTGGGACTAGGTGTAACATCCCCCATAGTTGCAGTGGCTGAAAATACAAATCCCCACAGGTGCAGGGATTTTGTCCTGTGGGTTGGGCTGTGGGACAAGACTTAATCCCTGACCTGTTTGAAAATCCAGCCATGGATTCTTAAAGTGATTTTTCAGTTTCCTGCAAAGCAAAGGCCATTTTCATCAACAGGACTCAAATTTCCTAGCATTCCCCAAAATTTCAGTTTCAGAATATTCCATCCTTTATTACTAAAGTCTTTTTTCATGGAAACAGGCATTTTGCCCTTAGATTGTATCTGATCCTACTGTGTTTATGCTTGCTCTGAAGACAGGGCATCAGAATCATTTCTTCAGCAAAAGGATGCAGTGTCCCAATACAGAGGACTGTGATTCCATGGTAGGACTACATGTCAAGAACAGATAGTCTAAAGGGAAAATACTGTTTTAATGAAAAAGCCTTTAGTTATTATATGCAAAATGGAAGGTTCTAAAATTTAAATCTGGGGGGAATTTAGTGTAACTCACTTATGCCAATGCCAATTATGAATTTTCTTGCTGGAAACTGTAAAATTTCTTTAAGGTCATTACAGGTGTAGTAAGGCACCACAGACTCAATCCATGTAAGGCCTTGTCCTGGTTGCTACCCATTACCCCTTTCCTGAAATAACACCCTGACACAAGGCTTGGAGGAAATGAGCACAACTATGGTTTTATTTTTTAATTAAATTATCACATTAGATTTGCATGCACAGCTTGAAGATGATGCAGACTCTTCAGGCACCCCCACACATCAGCCATCCTTGGATGTGCCATCCCTGGCATGCACCTGAATAATCAATGTACCTCCTGGGCTGGAGGCTGTAGAGCGGTCATCTGAACAAGTGACAGGTGACTGCTCCCTATCTGATACTGCCACCCTTACAGGTTAATTTTGATGAGGTTGGACTGCAATCCCCACCCCCAAACTGGGTCTGGGTTATGCAGTCCTCCAAGCTTCATGCTGACTGGAGGCAATGAGACCTTCAGTAGAATTTGTCTCGTCCCCCTTCTCCCATGTACTGTCAATCTGCAATACTCCCAAGCCACTGATCATGACTGCAATAGTTTAGAAACTTCTACATCCTACCACAGTTTTATCCCCTTGGAGGAGGCAAAACACCCGGAAAAAATCCATTACTGGAAAAACTGGGAAAACTCATCCCCCAACCCCTAATGCAGTCACACCTAATGGGTCAATGGGTTTCCTGTTTAACCTGGCTATCTCTAACCCTGCTTTTATGAGGGCAGGTTGATTGGGGATCAGAAGGAAGGAAGAGAAGGAGGGGAGCTGCTGGCCTTCACCTTATCTCTCTTTGCCCCCTTTGGATAGCCACTGCCCTGTGGATGGCTCCTGTGATTCCTCACTCTGGGGTGTCACCAGGGTCCACTCTCCTCCCCCAGGAGGAAGACCCTTAATCCTCAGCCTCCGTGTCCGGAGAGGGGGCCCCAAACAAATGGCCAGCTGCTGCCATTCTCTTGCAGCCTCTCTATTGTCCTGGTAGCTCCCTATTACCCCTTCCCTCAAATAATATGCTGACACAGCTCTTGGAGGAAACGGCCATGGCTATGCTTTTATTATATTTTTTAAATAAATTACCACATTGGAGTTGCTTGCACAGCTGGGAGATGATGCAGACTCTTCAGACTCCCCACATGCCAGCCATCCTTGGGTGTGCCATCACTGGCATGCACCTCAATAACTGCTGTACCTCCTGGGCCACAGCCCACCCCCAAGAGTGCAGAGGTCATGTGACCAACTGGTAGGCAACCAGACCCCCATCCAGTGCTGCCACCTTGCAGGTTAATCCTGATGAGGTTGGACTGTGATATCCTCAAACTGGGTCTGAGTTATGAGGTTCCCCAAGCTTCATGCCAACGGAGGTGACAAGCCCTTTGGAACAATTTGATTCATCCCCTTTCCCTGTACCATCAGTCTGTGGTACTCCTAAGCAGCTACTGACCTCTGAGTGGCCCTGTAGTTCCTCCCATCCAGGGTCTGCTCTCCACCCCCGGAGGAGAAGGATTCTTAATCTCTAGCCCCCAGGTCCAGGGAGGGGAGGCCCAAACACATTGCTGGCTTTTGCCATTCTCTTGCAGTGTCTCTGTTGTATAATAGATAACTATTAGAACTTTACAGTCAGTAAGCAGATTCACTGTCATCCAACACAGCTCCTTCAAAATGGGTGATGTAGTACATGGGTCCAGAACTGAAAAGGGTATGACCCAAACTATTCTACACACAGTCAGCCATTTATCTTTTCTGATAGATCACAGTAGATCATGTTATAGCAGTCTCCCCTTAAAAGGGAACAGTCAGCACCAAGGACCTCACACTCAATGGTGGGGCTGGTTCCAATGCACAATTTGTGTGCAAAAACTTTTTGGTTTACTTACTGTTTACTGTAGTATGGTGGATTATATCAGACTAATTTTGCGTAATTGCAGGCTGACATCTTCTTTTACTACAAATCCCAGAATCCCCTGCAGCTGACATCAGGGCAGTAGGCAGCACTGAGAAGATTCAATAGTTTGCAGTCCATGTTAGAGTTTATATTAGCTCTGATCCATTGATTATTGGTCTTGCTGTCATCACGGGTTAAGCACAGTTACAGAGGACTGTACATAGCCCTGGGGAAAAGCAGTCCTGAAAAACATCTGATTGGAGATTATTAAAGCTATAACATGCACTGCAGGCTATTGAATCTCCCACTGCTGCCTGCTACTCTGATGTCAGCTGTAAGGGATTCTGTATTTAGTAAAAGAAGGTGTCAACCAACATAAGCAACATTTGTCTGATTTATCTACTATACTATAGTAACCAGTAAGTAGAACAAAATATTTTAGTCCACAAAGTGCACATTGTACTAGTCCCATACTTGAGTGTGGGGAGGGGGGTCTTTTGTGCTTACTGTTCTTAAAAATGATAAAGGTGTGCATTATAGGCAACACGTCAGAAATAGAAATATAAGTACATGCTGTAGGCATCTGATGTATTGTAGATAATATAAGCCTCTCCAATATCTGATACATTGTAGATAATATAAGCCACTCCAGCATCTGATACATTGTAGATAATATAATCCACTCCAAACCAACAGTGCATCCTAAAATACATGTGGAGAGGTTTGGTCAAGAACTATTCCTTCAATATACTGAACATGCCACTGATTCTAAGGCAACCGGAACCCTCCAGATATGATAAAACAGGGCCAAGCTGTCTGATAATGTCTCAGGATCTCCCTTGACCACCCACATGGAAAGGCATTCTTATGCTGATTAAGGTATAGCAGCTAGTGCTTATTCAAGATGACAACTGAGCCAAGTAGGTACTTGTACCATTTGGAGATACTTAATTACTCACAGAAAAAAAATGGTATAGCGAGTCTTATCCTCACGAAAATGATAGTTCAGATTGTGATTCCCAACAACGTCCCTCAAAAGTGTCAAATGCACATAGGTTAAATGTTGACCTGAAAAACCATGCATCAGTCTTCAACTATGACCTTCCATTTCTCTTTTCAATTTTGGCACCATCTATTTCATCAAGTTCTTCAGTTATTTCTGGACCTGTAGCATACTCTGTGCTTGCACTTTCATGAAAAGTCATAACTAACAAGAGTTGTTTGCAGAGATGCAGATGTGCTCCATATTATTTGCATTATTAGTACGTTTGCGTGAAGCAAGTTGGCATGGACTTTCCAAGGTGGTTTTGATTTGTTGAGTCCACTTCCAGATATTAGATGAATGACATTATCATGTATAAAGATAATTCACCAAAGAATCATGCAACATCACTTAGCATCAAGGAAATTGGAAGATGGATCTATTGCTAATTTAAACTGAGCCAAAAGGTTCCTTTCAGAAATGGATGGAATGTGTTATGATTCAAACCAATCAAGATACTTCTAGTGGGGCATAGTTTGTTTTTGTAGTTACAGTTTTAAGCACAGTATTAAATAGGTGGGAGGGCTAAACATAGCACTCGGTCACTGGTTCTAGCCCACATTGTGTAAATTAGGACTAAGTGGTGTGTACCTAGTGTCCTGGAGCCCCCAAAATGAAAAGGTTTCATTTGAAGTGACTGCTGGAAAGTTGATCTTAAAGGGTATTAAGTTAGCAAAGTGCACAATAAAATTTCTGGCATAGCTGTAAGTTATATATATATATATATATATATATATATATATATATATATATATATATATATATATTATGGTAGCATGGTAGTGCTACCATAGTTAGAGTTGAGGAGCCATTTCCATGTTAAACCCAAAATTTTGCATCTTAATAACTTTGCAACCATTTGATGGATTTGCCTGAAATTTGGAATGTATGATCAAGACCTACAGGCCTTGGGATCTACCAAGTTTTGTACTGATCAGATGTACAGTTGTGGAGTTATTAAGTGTGATCTGTGCACGCGTTTACGCTTTTCTGGAATTCTGTGGTCACGCCTACAGGTCGTACGGTTTGCGTGACTGGCCCAAAATCTTCAGGGAACATGCAGCCAGGGTCCCCGATGTGCCTTTCGAAGATTTCGTGAAAAAATATTAAACGGTTCAAAAGTTATTCAAAAAACAGTTTCCCATTATAAGTCAATGGGAAAAGTTAACAAAAAGTTCAACACTTTCGCAAATGCATTTTTACTTCAGAAATGGGCCTGTTACTTTCAAATCGCCATTTGTTTTCGGTTGGTGATCAGAAAATGGTTGGCATTTAAATTTGGGACCTCTAGCAACCTAATTTTTTTTGTATTCACCTAGTCGGCCCCTGAGGATGCTTGCCATGTCTTCATTTTGTGGTAAAACACCCCAGAAATATGTTTTTCAAATTTCTGGAAAAAGTACTTTCGCAAATTACTTTCGTGCTCACGAAAGTGTTGCAAATTTTTGCGAAAGCTTTCGCATATTGCGATAGTGGTTTTCTGGTCTGTGGGAAAATGACAGCAATTCTTTGGCACTGCGCTGCAAAAGAACTGTTGGGAGTTTTGAGCTGAAATTTGGAGGGAACGGAGCCGACATCTCACAGATGTGCCTTTCAGTGTTGTATTGAAAAAATATTACACGGCGGCAAAGTTACGGCACTCCAAATTTGACGGTTTTTCCCATAGGATAACATAACGGCGCCCGACACATTACAGAAATCCTTTGGCACCCTGCTGCAAAATAACGGTTTGGTCTTTTTTCCTGAAATTTGGAGGGAAGACAGCCAACAGCCCACAGATGTGCCTTTCAGTAGTTTGGTGAAAAAATATCACACGGCGGCAAAGTTACGGCACTACAAAGTTGACATTTTTTCCCATAGGATAACATTACGCGCCCAACGCATAACAGAAATCCTTTGGATCCCTGCTGCAAAATAACGGTTTGGTCTTTTTTCCTGAAATTTGGAGGGAAGACAGTCAACAGCCCACAGATGTGCCTTTCAGTGGTTTGGTGAAAAAACATCACAGGAAACAGAAGATATTGGCGCTCTGAACTTTTCTTTTTTCCCATAGGATAACATTCCGGCGTTCGCCGCATCTTTCAGGGCCCGTATCTCGGAAATGGTGCGAGATACGGACTTTTCGTCGGAAAATTTCTTAGCCCCATAGTGGGGTTAAGATCCAAATTAGCCAGGACAGTTGTAAATAATATGATCTTTAAATTTTTTTTCTACGTCGTACGGTTCCTGAGATATAATGTATTTAGTATTCCAAGATCTCATTTTCTGCGCCGATACTCATTATTTTGCATACATTATTTGTACTCACTGTCTTTCTCAATGCAGGTTTTGGGGAAAACCAGCCTGTCGCTTACATTACTGTTACTGTTGCCCGTTCCGGCTTGCGATTCCATTTTCCGTTCACTTACCGTTGGACGTCTGCGCCACCATATGCGTTATCTTTTGCGTTTTCATTTGCGCTTGCGTTTCTGTTATTTTTTGCCATTTCTGTCTACAGTACTGTTTATCTTTCTGTTTCACTTTACATCACCATGCCCATTGACATTTCTGTTTGCAGGCACCATGTTACTATGTGACAACACATCACGTGGCAGACCATTCCCGTCTACGCCACCATGTGCGTTACCCTTTCTGTTCTCATTCGTGCTTGTGTTACCATGTGCGCCACTGTTAGCATTTCTGTTTGTGTTGCTGTCCCTGTTAGTATGCCACAAGACATCAGGGCCCTCCCGCCACTGCATTATGCGGTGGGAGCGCGGGGCCCAGAGGGCATCGTGCTCCCGCTGCTGCATTACATTCACTATTTCTTGTTATCATTCTCAAAAAGAAGGAAAATTAGAGGCAAAAAACTCAGTTTAATGCATTAGTTAGGGTTGTTCCACAGCGACAAAAGTGAGAAATTCACTGTTGGGTTGAAAACCCTAACTCAGTCACCCCCAGCACCACACACACAGACACACACACACATTCAAGTATGGGGAGGACCAAGTCACAACCAATGACAGACATCCAGCAGCAGGTGACAGAAATAACAAACAATTGTCTAAATGTACTACGAGACATCCCCACCCACCTGACCAGGTACTGCATGCTCAGTGGAGATCAACAGCAAAACTGAGACCATGTACACCAAACGTACACATCCTGATTGCAGCTGCACACGTACCACACTTAGTAGTTGCATGGCCTTACCTACGATGCCCCACACCACACCACAACTGGTACTGTGCCGTTATTCAATATAAATGCTGAAGGTGCATGATGACAGTTGTGAAAGGTTTTAACACTACTGAGTATACATTAATTAAGAGAAGCACATAAATTAACTACAAGACACTAGCATGCTCAAGATAAAAGTAGTGATACATTTAGTAGGTGATTTACATAGTAGTACATTTACTGCAATGGTTTACTCAACATAGAGGCTGATGTAAGCGTATGGAAAAGCATTGCCTGTTCAACGCTGTGAAATTGGTACTGCCAGTATCACATGCATTCTTACTGATGAGGTGTACTGCTGATGTACATACATAGAGCTTCAGTGTGTTTCAATATTAAAGATGCAGTAAGTATTCTTTGTAAGAAAGATTGTAATTGCATGGATCAGGCCAAGCAACTTCTAAATATCATAGCACTACTGAGCCAACAATGATGTACCTGTATCGGACGTGTATATAGGATAGATTTTCCTGTAGGCACTTACTGAGTATGTTGTACCTGATAAAGACAATCTCATTGCATCTGTGATGACTAACTTCTTCAAATAGTAATACATTTGCTATTGTTGCAATGAGTGATCTATGCCACTTATGGACACAGTGTGATTTTTTTAACAGTTGTTTCATACTCAGGCTGTATGCCTGCTGTTTGGGTTTGCAACACTTCTGTCACTGATGCTATCAAAGTGATAACTATGTTAATTCTGCTACAACAGGAATCAAGTAGGTATGGTGTAGATATAAACAGAATGTCTTTTAGTATTGATTTAACTCATAATGGGGTAAATGTACTAGGGCAGGAGGGTTATCCTCTATCACTGAGTCTGTCGGTTATAATCACACTAGGGTTTGATGACTGTAATGATCAAGTTACACTGTTCATCTTCATGAGTTCATATTCACAGCCATTCTCCAGCAACTAGACAGTGTATGGTGTAACTGGGTGGGACACTGTGTTGCAAAGCTGCTGCAGTGCCTAGCAGAGGAGAGTATCTACTCAAAAGACAATTAAGCTATAAGGCATGACCAACAGTTATGTTAAATGGTCTGTTAATCACCCTGTAGGGGTTTAATGTTGAATGAGGCATATCTGAGTGCCACATGTCGCTAGACAGTGATACACTGACCATTAACATAATACCTGGGAGTAGCTTATTGCTATCATAATAAAACTGTTTTTTAAACAACATTAAACCATGTTCATAATATGGTTAGGCTCTACATGTATGTTAATAAAAACTAAACATAAGGCTGTTACAATGTTTACAGTCAATTAGAAAGCTGCATTTCTCAAACCCTTGTTAAATCAGAGATATTATACCTGTAGAACTCCTTGGTTTTGCTTAACTCTATTGCTCAGGTGGCCCACCACAAGTGGTGTGGTGTGGTGTGGGGCATCGGTAGGTAAGGCCATGCAACTACTAAGTGTGGTACATTGTGTGCAGCTGCACTAAGGGATGTGTACGTTTGGTGTACATGGCCTCAGTTTTGCTGTTGATCTCCACTGAGCATGCAGTACCTGGTCAGGTGGGTGGGGATGTCTCGTAGTACATTTAGACAATTGTTTGTTATTTCTGTCACCTGCTGCTGGATGTCTGTCATTGGTTGTGTTGACTTGGTCCTCCCCCATACTTGAATGTGTGTGTGTGTGTCTGTGTGTGTGTGGTGCTGGGGGGGTGAATTCGGAGTTAGGGTTTTCAACCCTAACAGCGAATTTCCTCACTTTTGTCACTGTGGAACAACCCTAACTAATGCATTAAACGGAGTTTTTTGCCTCTAATATATTATATATATATACAGTATATATATCCTATAAAACACTTCTAGTTTCTTGAATGTGCATTGTGAGCAACTGCCCTAATTCAGCCCTTGTTTACATCTTAGAAGCAGTGCGTGTCGGCATAACTGCTACATTTCCCATCTGTGCATTTGGCAATGTAAAGATTATAACTGTGTACCAATGGAATGTGCTAAGCAACTAAGCATTTGATGTTATTTTTAACCATGCATATTTGATCAAATACATATTTATATACCAAAGTTACCGGGAGCTTAATACCCTTTTTATATGCCTAAGACGCACCTAATCTTCTACAAGGGTGTGTTTCTTTTCCTTTTGGAAGCCTGTGGCCCACGGCTCGGACCCTTCAACATTTATGTTTTGACTGGTTTGGGTTGACTTAACTGGCAGCATTCTTACAGGCATCTCCACCCCAGGGCCCCCATTGATGCTTCAATTTTTTTTTCCTGCAAATTCACCACTACCACCCTGACAGTGAAGCTTTCCCACTGGGTACATGACCTCCTCAAGGATCCCCATCAAATATCCTCCATCACTTATTCTTGGGTGCATCCTTGCAGTGTTTTTGAGGAATGAAACAAATAGCTCTGGAGACTGAGCTAGAGCTCTTGCTTGCACTCTTCAGGCTGTTGATTAACCTTCTGCAATTCTTTACAAATGTGAGGCGGACTCAAAACTCCTTGGGCCTGATTCTGAAATGCTCCCTTGGAATGACACAAGTTGCAACACTCCAGAGATGCAGCAATTCCCAGGTGCACCAGGGACTCTATGCTGGATTCTGCAGAAAAGCAGGGACCCGGCACTGAAATCCCTGGGTTTACCTCAGCTGGGGATCAGCACCCAACCATTGCTGCAGCTGCGGCACATGCCATATGGATCTGTTTCCCCTCTTGCCAGTGCAACACAGGATGGGCAGCATTGGTGGTGGTGGTGAGGGGGATAACCACATGCCCAGAGGGGGTGAGGAGGCAAGAGAGGCATGGGGGGCAGAGGGTGATTTGGTGTGACAGAGAGGAGGTCAGCAATTTGTTTAGCACCAAGTGGGGTGCATATGTCTATGTCTCATATCTACAGAGGCATATGCACCCCACCAGGTGCCAAAGCAATCCTCTGCCTCCCCGCTGTCCCACCAGCTCACCTTATGCCCCTCTGTGCCCCTCCTGCCCCCTCATCCCACATGTAGCTATGCCCCCACTGTGTGCCACACTGGTGCAAGGGGCTTAGACTGCCTCTTGGCAGGTCTAAGTGGAGCCCCTTGATACAGATATGGTGGGCTTTTGGAATTCAAAATTAGGGGATGTAGCAGCCCCACCATGGCACAAGCCCCCTTGCAACCTAGCATTCCCAGATGCAGGTCACAGGGGTGGCGCAGTGCATGTTTGGTGCAACAGCTTCACATTCTGGTGCAGACCACATACCAGAATAGGGAATGCCCAAACTATGACACAAGGTGCAACTTGTATCATTGCTGTTTGATGCAAGCACTTTGCATTGTTCGTAACCATTTTGGAATCGGGCCCCTTATGTTTAAATTTGATTGTTCATTGTTTGTATTTTATGCGTAGCCAGCTAATAATCCAACGAGACCAATGTTTTGTGACCTGCGAGCCACTTTTTCAAGCCTGCATTGGTCTTTGAGTAACACAAAAAGATTTTTGCTTTAATATCAACATACCAACAGACAATAAATACACAGGCTGTTCCATATCACATACTTAATAATAATCATATTAAATCAAAAGGATTCAATATTCTTAATGGTATTTTGCCAGAAAAACTATTCAGAAGGCAAATGTGACTGTCTACTTTAAAACCAATGTGCAGTTAAAAAAAACTATTTGTAAGCAATAACCCACAAAAGGGTATGTGGTTATTGGGGATTAATCAACAACACCGGGTACATTGTGAGGCACATGGCCACAGGTTGAGTTCCCTCACAGCACCCAAGGTGTTGATTAATCCCCAATAACCCCATACCTGGAGTGTGTTATTGTGCCTATAACATGGAGTGCTTCAGAATACCAAAATAGTGAAAAAAACGGCGTTATTGCTGTGCAAATACAAGAATTGTACTGTATCCTGACAACTTAAAAAGTAGTGCCAAAGAAGTCATGCATAGTCAATGTATGTTATCAACAGACAAATGCTAGAATGGGAGAGCTTGGCCCAAGGTTCAATGTGGGAAATAGCTCCTCCCACAACCTCTGCTTAAGCCCTCCGCTAACTCACCTTCCTTGCTTAGGGAGTATTTTTCGTCCACCACCATCCTCTCCTCCTCCTTCTCCACCACTCTTATCAACCTTGTTCATGGTTCTTCTAGTCCACACAAAATTCCTACCTACATGCCTACTACTCAAGGGTGGAAATAGAGTAAGGCCACAAAAAGAACTACAAGTTAAAAAAGCTCTATGTACCCCATTGCTATTCCACAAACATTGAAATATATTATTAATTGCATTAGCATTATTTCTGGCATTTGATGTTCATTACATGAGTGTTACTATCACTTTTATACTCTTAGTCCCGATGTCTAACATCTGCTTCTTGGTCTCTCTCGCTCTCTCTCTCTCTGTGCTGCCTATGTTTCTCTTGCTGTCTCTCGATGCACGGTTGAGCAAGGCTGCTTGCTGCAATGCACCCGTGCCTGATAGGAACACAGAAGAGGGGACAGGCTCTCCAAGGAAATTGTACTGTCCTGAGACACAGAGACCGAGAGATACAGCAGATTGCAGCAATGGTGCTGTATAGTGTGTCTTTCTCACGTGCTGCACCACAGACAGGAGATCTGTCTGTATGCCTGCTAATACCCTTTCTTTTTAGCTTTGAAAACACATTTCTTCTGCCTTCTAACCAAGGCACACATTCAATTGTACCTCTTGAAACACTACTATAGAATAAAGCTGTGCAGTGGGCTTTTTACCAAGCCTTACGGTGTATCTGTATGTTTTCACATGTTCTGCATTACAACCAAGGCACTTTCCCAGGCAGCAGTATAGTGTAGTGATTGAGAGCACTGCACCTCAAACCTGGAAAACTAGGTTTTAATCCCACAGCCGCCACTTTCATACTACTGTATGTGACCATGAACAAGTCACATAACATCTCTGTGTTCCCAGGACACACTTGGAAAGTTGCAGAGTGGCAGAACTCTGAGGAAGGCAACTAACCAAAACATCAGCATGTTGTGTGTGATCCAGCCTGTATGCATGCTGTCTGCAGGCTGGCTAATCCCACTTCGGTAACACCAGTGGGTGTCGATGGTAAATTTGTTTGGATGCCTTTTTCACCATATAGTTCATATGTTTTTTTTGCACCTGCACTTTACTAGCTTTTGCTTAGTATTTGTTTGCCCAGCACTGTTTTGCTGCTAAATAAAAAGACTGACAAGCTCAAGATAAGCTGTCTTTGATTTTTTGCCAGCATCTGCATAGTGTTGTTTTACAACAGTGTGCCACATAATTAGGGATGGGTGTCAGCAGCATCATGACATCACCACTTTTAGGCAATCCTGATTAGCCTTCCCCAGACAGAGTGACTCCAGTAAAAAGAGCTTGTTTTTCTAAGCACAACAGGCCATAACAAGTTGCTGTACACAGCTCTCTGAGCAGGGGAATGATTAATACCATAACCTCCAGTGGTAGAGGAGTGAGTCACAAAGGACAGACAGACCATGGAAAAAGGTACAAGGCACAAATTGTGTCATTGTATTCAAAACACAACAGTAAAAACAATTTATATTTTATTGGCTGACTTCAGAATGATACACAGGTTTGAAAAATGTATCCGGGAGCTGCTTTACATCAGTTATAAACAGAAGGTTCAGCAAAGTCTTTTTCTGTCCCTATCTGCTCTAAAAATTCTTGCTCATATCAGAATTGTGCCCCCCCCAAGCAGTAGGAAGTAATACCTTGCAGCCTCAGGTTAACCTTTTTGACTAGGTTAGGTCTTTCTTGCTCGCTGCTTCTTAGGCAGTCTGTCCCTTCTTATGAGAGAGTTCAGTATGTGTGCCAAGGCTCCCCTCCTGCAACCTTCTATGGCTTTTTATTGATTTTTTATCTGACCTCTCTGGGCTTGTGTTCTGAGAACATTACACTCAATTAACTGTCCTTCCTGAGCTTTGAGACAGCAACAACAGCAATAACAAAAAAACACTCTTGCTCAGGTTGGAAAACCTGAAGCTCTTCCTGCATTCAAAGTGATGTATTCTTTTAACCAACTACACATTTTAAGAAAAATAGCTGGCTCATTTTCACAACCTGAGTGGCATTGCTCATTCACTTTAACAACTTTTAAGGGCATGATTACAGACCCTGTAAGTCTAATTTCATGGACAGGTTCACCATGTACTGCAGCAAAGAGAAGAGATGAAAAGGAAAAGAGAGAATGACACAAATACAGCATGAGAAGCAAGACAGGGAAGTACAGAAGAAGGATTAAGAAATGGGAGAGCATCTTGGGACCACTGGAGGAAACTGTTCCTAAGTCCAAGGGGAATATGATTGTGCAATCAATTTAAAAAAAAACATAGAACAGGTAAAGGATAGGACAAGGTAGAACAGAATGAAGTTTCAGTAATTGTATTTTTCCCTATCAAAATAGCATATGGTCCTGATTTAGTCACATCCCCATATACTGTAGTGGATTTCCCCATATACGGTAGTGGATTACACTGACCTGTATGTGTCTTGGTGGGTGCAATATTAGTGGGAAACACTGCTGTAGGTAGAGGGATGGATTTTCAGTCATTCAGCAGAGACTTGTGGCATGCTCATGCTACAATATGTTACACCACCTAAAAGGTGGTATAACTATCATACACATCTGTCGCAACTTGTGGCAAAATGAGAGCCCTATTATGATGCATGCTGTAAGTACAGTATCAATAAAGTTTTCCCTTATCTCATTTTTAGTGCTGTCTATTTAAGCTGGTTGATCCAACCATTCCTCCCGCCTTGCATTTTTCATATAGCAGCACTCAGGGCAAGTCCCCAGATACCCAGCATATAATGTCAGAGCTGGGAATCAACTGCAGGAGATTCAATTATCCCCAGTTGATAGTGAAGCTATTGATAGCATCATTTGCTGACCACCAGCCTTGCTGCCCTAGTGAGACTAAGTATAGCACTGCTGAGGTATACTTAGTCTCTGTAACGTAGCATGACTAGCAGTCAGCAAAATGGAGCAATTGATGGCTCCAATATCAACTGGGACTAATGGAATCTCTCACAGTTTATCCCCAGTTCCGATGCCAATTGTGGGGGATTATGGAATGTACCCCAAGCAACAGCACATGTAAAATGTCAGGCAGAAGGGACAGATGAATCAAGATAAAATTGAGTGCATTACAAAATGACTAAGTGAAAAAATATAATGATACTATGAAACAGCTAATCAGGGGCATCCCACACTATGGGGTGGGCCTTTAAATAATTTGCATTCCCCTTTGAAAGACAAGTTATAGCTTAACAGATGTATTCTAGCAGAGCACAAACAACAGAAGTGTGCACACATTATAATCACTCAGGGGCAGGTTGCAAAAGTCACGTGACTTGGAGTAAAGCAGCAGGTAGGGAGCAACACAAGTGTCAACATTAGAAGGGGTGTGCTAATACCTTGTTGTTGAATATCCACCTTAGTATTCATACCTAGCACCCAGATACAGTACTTACCTATTCATTAGTTGTCATTCAGGTATTGTGAAGCAATTTAAAAAAATGTTTTTTTAAAAAAACATCTATTCCTTCCAAAGGTAGCTAGGTTTAGTGCAGTGGTTGCCACCAACAAAACTCAGTTATCACTTGCCCTCCTCGATACTGCCTGTCCACCCAACCCATGATTTAAAAACAAAACAAATTGCCAGATCGAGGTTCTTTCCCAGGAGCCAGATGTATAACTTAAAACCCACGCCCTCCTTAGTCTGACCCTCAGTCCCCAGATCTTGATTATAAGTAATGTCGCTCCCGGCATTGTGCTACTGACCCCCTGTCCATGTTTTGGGGAGGGGCAGTAGCAAAATGCCCATTGAGGCCAGTCACCTGCCCCTCTCACAACGCATCAGTTCCTTTCCCAAAGCTCAGTGAATGAATCAGCATGATTAGCGCAGAAAGATACACATCATTGATGACAATAGGCAGACTGGTCAGTTTACGACTAGCATCATCAATGCCATGCATTGCTCCACTGACCCATCCCCCTTCACAGTGTTGCACTCCTAGGGCTAATTTAGTTATTGAGCAGTGGTGATAGTAAATGTCAAGATGCGGAGGGATGGGCAACTGAGCTAGCCTGGCATTGTGCTACTGACTCTCCCATATCATATCTCAGTGGTCTGGAATGTGCCACATTTGGTATAATCATGATCTGGGGATTAATGGGAGTAAAGGCTAGTGAGTAGGTTATGATTTAAGTTATAATATCAGCATCAGCGCCTGTCAAAAAGCCAGGCATTTGTAATTTTAGTTTTTTAATCATGTGGGAGGATGGTGGAGCGGGGTGTAGTCTGGGAGGTGACTGGGTTGGGTGGGGGTGCCACTGGACTAGCAGCTACCTGGGTAGGGAACAGATGTTTTTTGGGAGTCTTCCTGTTTTTTAAAGCACACCGAGTATTTTTCTCCATATACCAGCGAGCAACAAAATCTTTTATTGCTTTCAGAGTATTTTAGGTCCTATTCTTCATGTTGCTCAGGAAACAAAATTCAGGAGCAGAACACCCCAAGTAAGTGTTAAACACAGAGTCAAGAATACAAATTGCTGAAAAAGTGTGATGTGGGTGACATTACTCACTAAGATTATGAATAGTTTATTGAGCAACGTATCATGCTGCCCTGCTGCTTTGTTCTGTTGAATCACTAGAAGACTTATCACTCCTGCTGGGCCAGTCACACTGTGTCTGCTTGATGGTGGACCAGACTGGTTTTGTCTACTTGGTGCTTCCAGAATTCCTGAAGCAAGACTCCTCATTTCCTGAAGCAAGACTCCTCATTGGAGAAGGCACCCGCATCCACCTTATTTATTGACTGCGTCTGTAACCCGTAGCAGCAGGTTCAGAAGCGGAAAGTGGGTGGGATGTTTGATGGCTATTGCAGCTGAAAGGAAAACAGATGATATCTGCATCTTCATTGTCTATGGACTGCAGCTTATGCATAGGGCAGCCCTGCCCAATGGTAGAAAGGAGGCGAGATCAAAGAACATATGACAGGAGGGCAGGCTGACTTTCAAACTGGACTATTCCCATCTGGTATGATAGGACTAGCTAATTTAGGGGACCACATTTCTTGATTGGAGGAGGTACCTGAAGTGGCATCATTAGTTGCTTTTGTAGCCTGCTTGGCAAGAGAAGCTGGGCGAGTGATGTGTCGGCTCCTGTCACAGAGAAGCAAATGCAAAACGTTGACAGCTTCTTCCCTGTTTGGATCACAGCGCAGTTGTGGGGTGGCTCTGGCTGCTAATATAAAGCAAGTTGGATTGAATGTAGAACATAAATGATTGCAGCTTAAGCAGTCTGTGTGTGAGGGTGTCATCTAAGGTTACCAGGGCATGTGTTTGATTAAGCATTTAGGCACAACCAGATGATTGATGGGTTACCACGACTTAAGCCCTATAATCCCTATGTGAGTCATGAGGCATGTGCCAAAGTCAAGTGCAGTATGTCCCTGGGGTTAGATTAGTGTATGTGTCACAACCCTTAGAGTGTCCATGTTAATATGAAATTAAATATTTTATTTTCTAATTAATGTGTTGCAGTTAAAATGTTAACTGTTTCATTGTACATGAGAGTTGCCAGTCACCCCTTTAAACCTATTCATATCCTCGCCCCAAGATTCAATAACGCATAGCTTGAAATAAAGACATGGGAATGGGAACTTTGCAATGCTGATGTGTTTGTTGAATTAATGTGAAATAGCTGTGGAATAAGCAGATAGGAGCATGACAAATATGCTGCAGCTCTCTATGAATCACAGTCCTGGCTATTCAGTAAGAGGCAATTCATGCTTTAAAATTTTATCACCTTTTAAATCCATACCTTTTGATCCTTACAGTATAAGAGTCTCTCGGCCTCAAAGCTGCTGCCACAGAAGACAAGCTGAGTGCAGTTTAGACGATTGGTCTGATGCTTGATGTTTGAACTTTTGCACAGAGAGTGTTCACTTGTTTATTATGCATCTCTGTCTTTAAGTCTCAGCATCACATTAGAAAGAACATGTACACGATCATTCCTTTAGATTTAGTTCTGGTCCTTCCAGCTCTATCCCTGGCATTATAGTATTAGGCTTTTTTACAGTATTCCCCTTTAACGTTTGATAGTCCTGCTGTTATGGAATAGTGATCCAAGTCCCCTGGGTTTTGACATTTTAAAAGTAAACAAAAAGGTAATATTAATTTCATGCTGAAAATAAAAAATAGATTTAGAATTGATGTTTCAACCATAGGTCTTTTTCAGGATTTATCTAAAAGAGAAAACAGGGAAGTTAGTGAAGAGATAAGGGGAAATAAGGGAGATATAAAATAGGGGTGCGGTTGCACCCCTATAATTAGGGTTATGAAGGCACTTTAATGTTAAACTTGAAATTGTGCATGTTAATAACTTTGGACCCATTAAACAGATTTGCATGCAATTTGGTATGTGCGGTGGGGTATGGTAGGTCTCTTGATCTGCCAAATGATGTTTTGGTCGGACTTATGGTTTTTGCACAGTGAATCACTGAAAAATGCACTTTTCACCAGTTTTGAGGGCAGTTTTTTGGATTTTGTCTGTGGTGCTGTGTGGCCACCATGGGGCGTACTGGTCTGAAACATGGCATGTAGAAAGAGCTTGGGTCAAAGAATGTGCCACATTTTGTTTGGTGGAAAAATAGTTAAGCAATAAGGCATGACAAGGTGTGTGTTATCATGTAATAACGTCACTCCTGGGGTGGGTTGAAGCACGAGGCGAAGCTGAGTGCTTCCACCACCCCAGGAGTGACGTTATTACACATTATACAATGGCAAGAAAAAATCAAGGACTCTGACTGGTCCATGTGTACCTGGGACAGGGATGTTATTACACGATAACATCACTGGATGAAGTGCAGGTACACACACGACCGCATGACAGAATGAAAAAAGCATGCATCCTTCAGAAATTCTGACCACTCAGAGCAGCTGCTAGAAAGCATTTCAAACCATCATGGGGGATATGGATAGGTGGCGATTGCTCTCTCTGTCACTTTGGGGTAGGTTGAATATCATAAAAATGAATATTCTGCCTAGATTATTATACCCCCTGGGTATGTTGGGCGTACACCTCCCGAAGGCGTGGTTTTCCAACTTACAGAGGGCGTTTAACCTCTTTATATGGAACGGGAAAAGAGTTTGCAGGTCCTATATTAAATTGACTGCCCTGAAGTTAAAGGGAGGATTAGCTGCTCCCTCTCTTTTTTCTATATTATACCGCGCAGCACGTAAGCAAGTTGGGTTATTGGAGTGAAAGTAGCAGGCAATTGACCTACTTACCTTTATGGGTTGACATAGAGCGAGGGTTGGCGAAGAGGGTGAACTGCTCTCTGCGGGCCCTGCTATATGTTTCTCCGTCGGCTATTCCTAAACCCTTGAAAAACAACCCTATGGGATGGTCATTAAAGGCCTTTCAGCAGTTGCAAAATTACCTTGCAGTTAAACGGTACCTATCTGCCAACCAACCTATTTTTGAAAATCCTCACATTAGGGTTGGGGGTACGACTTTGTCCACTGCATTTTGGCCCCAGATAAGTCACCTTAAAGTCTCGGACTTTTGGGTGAATGGGAGACCTCTGCGCTTCGATCAGTTGGTGAGGTTTTTCGGAGTTGCGGGACAGGACCTGTTTAAGTGGCTACAAGTCAGTAAGGCCCTAACTTCTATTTTTCTCAGATGACTCCAGTTGACCATGGGGACAGAGATATTGACACACTTTTTGCTATAGCCTCTCAACTGAGTCCAGTTTCTAAGATATACAAAACACTTCAGGAATGGGACTTTAGGCTTCCCTCGGGGGTATGTTTTTACTTGACGAGGGAGTTAGGAATACCTGATGTACCCGATCTCTGGAAGAAGCTGTGGCTCACAATGTATAAATACATAAAACAAGATAGACTGAGGATGGTATGTTTTAATATAATGCATCATTTATACCTAACCCCGTCCCGATTATGCAAGTATGGGGCAAAGGATACGTCCCTTTGTGGGAAGTGCAGGAAGGACAATGGTACTTTGTACCACATGGTATGGTCATGCCCTTCAATGCAGGCCTTCTGGCGGGCTATCAATAATCTCTTAGATCCTATCCTTGGCTTAACAAATATGTTCACCCCTGAGGTATGTCTGATGAGCCTTTTTCCAGTAGGCACTTCTAAGATTAAAAAGGCCCAAATGTCGCTTGTCTCAGCTGTTGCGAAACTGACAATTTTAAGACATTGGTCTAGCGATAAACCCCTCTCCTTGATGGAGTGGTACCGAGAGTGTATCCTGGCGTTACAATTAGAAAAGCATATTGCTCATATGCAAGGTAGACTGAAAACATATACGTCGCTTTGGAGTTCTTTAGAAATGCTCCTTATGACGTGGAGGCCTGGCGCTCAGAATACCTCAGGGCTGATAAATTAAGGTTTGTTTATGTGTGTAGCCTTGGGAGGGGTGGGGGAGGGAGGGAGTTTAATTTCTCAATTGAATAGGGTGAGTTAATTATTGGTTGTTTTATGTTGCTCCATCTCGCGCTCTCAACTCTGTTCAGAGGTCATGTATGTATTGTGGTGCTGTTGTTGAAAACAATAAAGATGTTTAATTACAAAAAAAGAAAGCATTTCAGCACCCCCCCAGTGATGTCACACCCCCATTTCCCTCTGTTCTCATTCACTTTTCCCAGACAATTTACTTACTTAGACCGCAATTCCTTGTATGTTTAAAACAGCACTGTAACTCTTTCAAACCAAATCAGCAGTTATGGAAAGAGACAGTGCGTGCAGTTCCATTTCCGGTACACATCACAGTCAAATGTCAAACTTTCATTTTTAATTTTCTTCAAGAAGCCTTGTTAAAAAAAGCACCTGAGGCTCAGACAAGAGCCGTACTTGTGATCGGCTTTTATGCAATATCATCTCAGTAGCTGACTTCTCCCTTGACTCGCCGGCCGCACTCCCCATCAACTTGTCAGCCCGGTCCCCCACTAACGTAACAGCTGCATTTTCCACACACAGAGAAAGAAACACAGAAATAAAGCTACCATACAATGGCTTGGCAGTCGAATAGCCATATGAGTGCATGTGTGTGTACATGGGGGGGGGTGACTCAGTTAAATGACTAACTGCACAGACGGCATAATTTAGGTACCTACTGGAAGAAAAATGTAAAGGACTTTTTTTTCAAAATGTGTACCTACATTTACAAAAAAATGCTGAAAAGGCCAATAAATGGTTCTTTTTTTTTCTGTTCTCCTTTTAACTAAAAAACAAATCATTGTATAATAGCAGTAAGGCACTCCAGGGTGTGTGTTATTGTGTAATAATGTCACTCCTGGGGTGATGGAAGCACTCAGCTTCACCTCATGCTTCAACCCACTCCAGGAGTGACGTTATTACACAATAATACATACCCTGTTGTGCCTTATTGCTTAAATAACACACACCTTGGAGTGCCTTATTGCAAATATACAATGGCTCGATGTTATACTTAAAAATAAACAAAACATTTAAAATGTTTTTAGTAGATTTTTTGTGTTTCTGAAGAGAAAAAGGCAATACATCTAGGTCCAAAAGGTCCAATAAATCCATACAGTGATGTTAGTGAGTAACATGTGTGTAATTTGGCCTCTTAGCCAAAAAAGTCCTCCTCGGGGTCATGCCCCCCGGGCATTGAAAAGCTCCTCATTGACCACCACAGCACCCAGCGAACTAGAAGTTCACAACAACTAACCTTCCTTGTCCCCAGATGCCGGACTACCATGGGCCAGAGGACCTTTGCCCACAGAGCACCACAGTGGTACAATACTCTCAACAAAGAAACTCTTATTGCTGCTGCTCTTGGCCCTTTTAAGAGACAACTCCAACTTCATCTTGTTTCAACTAGTCATTGTGACTGCCTCGCCTAATCAGGAGCCCACCGCTCACTGCCCTCCACTTCAGTCTTGACAGCTACCTCTCCCTGCCTTGCCCCCTTCTACCTGCCTACCCCCTTGCCCACTTTCCTACCCCCGGGCATTTCCTGACTTTTATCCCTCCCCTCCCTCCCCATTAGAGCTCTTACCCTCACCCTCTACCCTCCGACAATGGCCTTCCTGCCTGCATACCCCCCTTCCCTCTCACCTGCAGTGCTTATTTCTAAGATTGCCCTTGGCTGGTATGTCATGCTACCTAACATTTGGCACATTTTGAATTACTGGAATTTCCTATGCCTCAGTCTCTTACTTCTTTTTATTGTGTAACTAAGTATTATTATGTTGACCTTTGTATGTATGTATACCCCCCATTCCTTCGACGTGGAACTTTTGTAAATGAGCAGTTCCTGCTCAAAGGTATTTGTAATCCTAGATTTCAATAAAATAAAAAATAATAACATCACTGTCTCAGGCACCCACTGACCAATTAGAATACAGGAAATTTCCTTGCCATTGTATAATAATCTATTCAAAAGTTATTAAACTTGTTAGCACCCATTATAAGTATATGGAAACATTTATATGGTTGTTTTGCGAAAGAGGAATGGGGTTTTGGCCATCTGGCCACTCCTCACAATCACAGAATTTGCAGGCTCATGATCAAAGATTCTATGATTGCGAAAAATTTATCGATCGTGATGGCTGCCATTCTTGTTTTCAGTTTGGGGTTGGAAAAAAACAAATATCTCAGCCCAGGGGTGACTTCTGAAGTAAAACTTGAATGGGTTTTGCTCAGGGGGCTTCCCTCAATCAAGCCATGCCTGTGGTACAATGTAGTTGTGTAAAAAAATGGAGTTTTAACGTTTTTAAATTCTTTGATCGCAACTCGCTAACGATCTTTGATCGTGAGCCTGCAAATTCTTTGATCACGAGATTCTTTGATCACAATCTTCGTTCATGAGGGAGGGGCGAGATGGCCAGATTTTTGGGTTGGAAAAAAAATATCTCAGCCCAGGGGTGACTTGTGAAGTAGAACTAGGATGGGTTTTGCTCAGGGGGTTTCCCTCTGTCAAGCCATGCCTGTGGTTTAATGTAGTTGTGTCAAAAAATTTAGTTTTAACATTTTAAACGCTTTGATCGCAAGCCTACAAATTCTTTGGTCGCAAGATTTCTTTGATTGCGAGCTTCGTTCATGAGGGCGGGATGAGATGGCCAGATTTTAGCTGGACCAGATCTCTCTGGGAGGGATCAGATAGCCCAAATTTCATGACCAGATGTCCCCTCACGATCAAAGATGATCTTTGATTGTGAAGTCGCAGCCGATTCTCGCGATTAAAGGATTTTTAAAGGTGCAAAAACATTAAAATGAAATATCTCGGAAACGGTTTAGTCTTTCAACTTGAAATTTGGAGGGTGTTGAGGGGATGTTCTGCAGATGTGAATTATGGTGTTTAGGTGTCAGAAAATTAATTTGCTTTGGAGATATTGGGTGACGCAATTTACATTTTGCGAATAGCATTCTGCATTGTGGTAGTGGCTTGAAATTTATAGGGTAGCTAGCCTTACTGCCATGGAGGTTACTTTTCAGTGGTTAGGTGTGTAAAATGTAAACAGGTGCAGAATTATGCCACTCTGACAAATGTAAATCTAAAAACTTAAAAGTTAAATATCTCGGAAACAGTTTGGTCGTTTAAGTTGAAATTTGGAAGGTGTTGAGGGGATGTCCTGTAGACGTGAATTAGGGTGCTTAGGTGTCAGAAAATTAATTTGCTGTGTAGATATTGCATGACACAGTTTACATTTTGCAGATAGCATTCTGCATTGTGGTAATGTCTTGACATTTATAGGGTAGCTAGCCTTACTGCCACAGAGGTAATTTTCAGTGGATAGGTGTGTAAAATGTAAACAGGTGTGGAATTATGCCACCCCAATGAATGAAAATTTGGTTCATTTCAAGTTGGTGGGAGCATGGGGCCCCAAGGTCCCTGCACTTCCACCAATACATATGATATTCACTACTTGTACTGTTGGGCCCCGCACTCCCACCAACTTATGCAACATTGTGCTTTGCTATGCTTTCTCAAAAAGTAAGGAATTTCTTTGCAAAAAACTATGTTAATGCAACAGTTATGTTTTTTTGCTGTGACAAAAGTGAGGAAATTCACTGTTAGGGTTACCACCCCTTGCACCCCACGACCACCCCGCCCCCACCAACAGACATCGGGTTGTGCGTTGGGGTCATCGGTCCTAACTCTCACCCCATTCTCCTATACTGCACCACCTCAGCTTATTTACACTTGGAATGTGGTGAGAGTTAAGGTCGATGACCCTAAATACAATCTCCCAATGCATTTTGGTGGGGGGCGGTTGGAGTGCAAGGGTGTAACCTAATGATGAATTTCCTCACTTTTATCAATGTAAAAAACTCTAACTATTGCATTAATGCAGTTTTTTTACAAAGAATATATATATATATATATTATAGTGGCACAGTAGTGCCAGTATAGTTAGGGTGAGTACCCCATTTAAGGTTAAAGTGTGAAGGTTTGCAGCTTAATAACTTTGCCACCATATGACAGATTTACCTGAAAGTTTGCATACATGGAGCGGTACCATAGCTCTCTGGATGTTCCATGTTTTGTGACAGTCAGCTATACAGTTGCGGAGCTATTTAGTGCTGTAGAAAGTCATATTTAAGCTTTTTTGTGCATTCTTTGCTCGTGCCTACAGATCGCATGGTCTGCGCGACCAGTCAGAAACCTTCAGGGAACATGCAGCCAGGGTCCCTGATGTGTCTTTCAAAGATTTTGTGAAAAAATATTAAACAGTTCAAAAGTTATTCAAAAACAAGTTTCCCATTATAGTCAATGGGAAAAGTTAACAAAAAGTTTGACAGTGTCACAAATGCAATTTTTAGTGCCACAAATGACCCCTGTAGTGTCACAAATCCACCATCTTGTTTTCAGTTAGCGGTCACAGAAATGCTTGCCATTTAAATGTGGGACCCTCTAGGGACACAGTTCTTGCTGCGTTCACCTAGTCGAGCTCTGAGGATGCTAGCCATGTCTTTGGGGGGGGGGTTAAACCCCCCAGAAATATGTTTTTGAAATTTTTGGAAACAGTAGTGTTGCAAAGTAGTGTCGCACATTAGATACTTTCGTGATTTATTTTGCAAAAGTGTCATGATTTGCGTCACTATGCCCAAAAGAATAGGACATTTTTGCCACCATGCTGCAAAAGAACGGTTTGGTCTTTTGAGCTGAAATTTGGAGGGAAGAAAGCCAAGATCCATCAGATGTGTCTGTTGGTAGTTTGGTGACAAAATATTACAGGGCTACAAAGTTACAGTACTCCAAAGTTGACATTTTTTTCCCGTAGGCTAACATTACGGTGTCCACCGCGCCTTTCGGGGCCCGTATCTCAGAAACGCTTCGAGGTACAGACTTTCTGTAGGAAAATGCTTAGTCCCCCACTAGGGGGCTAAGTACAAAACAAGCCAGGAAAGTCATAAATTATATGAAATTTAAATTTTTATCTATGTCGTAGGGTTCCTGAGATATAAGCAATTTAGTATTCCAAGTGTTCATTTTCTGCTCCGAGGCCCATTATTATGTATACATTCTTTGCATTCACTGTGTTTCTCTATGCTGCTTTTGGGGAAAAAAGGGTGTGCATTTTCGTTACTGTTACAGTTAGCGTTTCCACTTGCGTTTCCATAACCGTTATGTAGCATTCCCTACGCCACCATAGCTGCATTACTTTGCGTTTTCGTTTGCACTTGCATTTGCATTACTGTTAACATTTGCTTTTCCATTACTATTTTTGTTTGCATTTCATTTTGTGTCACTGTATACATTTCCATTTGCGTTTGTGTATGCACTTCTGTTTGCATTTCTGTTTGTGTTTCCTTTGGCATCATCGTTGCTGGTACAGTAAGTGTTTGCTTTTCCAATTGCGTTACCGTGACCGTGCGCATAATGATTTGCGTTTCTGTACCCACTTAAATTTGCATTTCTGTTTTCATTAATGTTTGTGCCTTGCGTTTCTATTACCGCTTGTGTTATCATTTACGTTTGCACCACTATGTGCGTTACCGTTTGCGCTTGCGTTTGCGTTACTGTTACTTCACTATTTATAGTGCACATTCTCAAAAAGAAGAGAAATTCATGGCAACAAAAACTCTGTTTAATGCATCAGTTAGGGTTGTTCCACAGTGACAAAAGTGAGGAAATTCGATGTTAGGGTTCCCACCCCCCCTTGCACCCCACTCCCACCATGCCCCTACCAGCAGGCATCGGTGTGTGTTGGGTCATCTGTCCTAACTCTCACCCCATTCTTCTATATTGCACCACCTCAGCTTGTTTACATGGGATGGGGTGAGAGTTAGAGACCGGCGGCCACAGCGTGCCCGATGCCTGTTGACAGAGGAATGAGTGAGAGGTGCAAGGGTGAGAACAAATCAGGCCCACTTTGTCACTTGTAACAACTCTAACTGTACATTAAACAGATTTTCCATGAATATATATATATATATATATATATATATATATATATATATATGTATATATATATATATAGATAAATGTATATGTGTGTGAGGAAAGAAAATATGGGGAGGATCTTGGAGAAAAAGTGGTAAGATGTAAGGTAAGAAAAGAATCTGGAAAACAAAATGGTGATGGTGGGTATGAAAAGGTATAGTACTGTAGGAGTGAATGAGCTGAGCAGTCCTCAAATGGCACTAATTAATAGGGCATAGTAAGAAGGCTGAATGGTGATGAAGGTGAGTGAAGGACACAGAGACATCTGGAGAAAATGAAGATAGATATGTACTCATAGCTGGAATGCCCATGTGAGTATGCACACACACACACACACACACACACACACACTGGATGGCAGTGTATGAAGGCATACCCACACATGCAAATGTACAGTACCATGCACACATGCAAGCAAATATATGGCAGGGGGTGGGCGTGTAAAGTTCTGTCCATAGCCATGGACCTATTGGAAGTTTTATGGAGGTGCTAACAGTCTGTTTGTGCAGTGCTAGTTAACACTTCCAAAGAGCACATTTTAACAACATGTAAATAGGGTGTGACACCCCCTTCCTCTTACAGTTCCCATTTAATGATTCTCTGGGGTCTAGTGGCAGCACTCCCTCTTCCCATCCCCATTTAGTAATTTCCTCATGTCCAGTGGCATCCTCTCTCTCCCTATCCCCATTTAATAATTCTTCATTGTCCTATGGCACCCCTCCCTCTCCCCATCCTCATTAAATAATGTAATGGCATCCAGTGGTACCACATCTCTCACCCCAATCCCATTTAATAATTTCCTGGTGTTCTTTGGCACCCCATCCTCCCCATCCCCATTAAATAATGCCCTGTGTCCAGTGGCAACCCTCACCCGGGACCACCCCACCTTTCACACCTGTTTCATAATTGTGGCCGGCACAAACCCCATGCATAGCAGATCAAGCACAGATCACTTTGCATACCAATCTGTGCACAGTTTGAATATGGGCCCAAAGTGCCCTGATTATATATTTATTGGCTTTTGATTACTGGGTAAATGCACTGGATAATAATATGCCTATTTTAAGTCATGACTCCAGACACATGACATATATTTTTCTTTGTTTCCTTTTTTTAACAACTTATTTACACAGAATAGCCCAGCTAAGATGCATCATTTCTTTCTAGTGGAGAATCTGCCTCTACATTACCCATTTCCTCAGTGGGGTTGACCAGCATACAGCAAGGTTATAAATGAATTATCCAAGGTCACCCTGTGAGTTTTTGACTCTGGTGGTGTGTGAACCTGGGATCTTCCTATTCTCAGGCTAGTGCTCCAAGACCACGTTGCCTCCTACATCACTGTCATTTTCACAGCAGTTTACTATATGTTCAGAAGTAGAGATGTTGAGAATAAAACTTTGTTGGTGAAATTACTGAAAAATGTGTGAAATTGTAAACTTTGTGCTATGTATAGCATAGTGGAGTTCTCAACTTTTGCCCTAATATGGCTTGGTGAAGTTTTTAAAAAAAATTTACACTTTTTTGTATACCAAACTGCACCCCCCACTCACTGTGCACACATGACTCAATACCCACCTTCATCCTCCTCCTCCACAATCTCAATAATGTAATAGTCATAATAGGCAAACATAATAATTGTAATAGGTGAAGTACTAACTGTATTATAGGCAGTCACCATGCTTTCCCCCACTTCCTCCAAATATGTAGCCGTACACTGTTCAGACATGCAACCCCATAATTCAAGAAATCACCCAGCCTATCACGCTATACCACCAAACCTCCCTCCCCTCCCTCCCTAAATGTTCAAGGGTACATTGTTGGTCTTTAAAAAGTTCAGAAATGCACTTCCTCATAGGAGCAGTAGCACATCTCTTCACTATTTGGTGCTGAATGAATAATGACATCCTCCTGAGTAGTAACTCCTGGTCTTTACTTGTTTGGAATGGGTAACAGAGGGGATCGTTTAAGCCTGGCAGCTGTCTGTAATATTTCAATGTTTGTGGAATAGCAATGGGGTATATAGTGCTTGTGTAACTTGCAGTACTTTTTGTGGCTTAACTCTGTTCCCACCCTTGAGTAGTAGGTAGGTAAGTAGGTAGGAGTTTATAGGGAATAGAAGGCCCAGGAACAAGGGTGAGAAGAGCACTGGAGAAGGAGGAGGAGGGGAAGTTGGTGGACAAAAAAGTCCCTAAGCGAGGGAGGTGCATTTAGAGGAGGGTTTAAGTAGAGAATGTGGAAGGAGCTATTCCCCAAATTGAACCTCGGGCTAGCACTCCTATTCAATGTTTGTGGAATAGCAATGGGGTATATAGTGCTTGTGTAACTTGTACTTTTTGTGGCTTAACTCTGTTCCCACCCTTGAGTAGTAGGTATGTACTGTAGGTAGGAATTTGTAGGTAGGAATATTTAGGGAATAGAAGGCCCTAAAAGACACTGCCTTCAACTCATGGAGAGTAAGACCCCTTGGCACTCAGGAGAGGAAAAAAAACCCAGGTGGAGGAAACCTCTGTGGACCCATGGCCAGTGATCTGCCCATCCTCTGGGCATACTAAGAGGAGAAAGACCTAAGTTCTAGTAACCATAGCTAATTTGAGAAAGGTGAGCTTCTTGGAGAGATGATGGTCCATCCTCAATCCATAGATGATGCAGATTGAATGATGATCCTGAGGTTGAAGAGTAGGTCTTTCTGAAGGAGCGGTAGAATCCTAAGTGTGAAGCAGATCCAGTTGAAGAAGTGCAAATGAAGTCCAGAGTTCTGAGATAATTAAGGATGCTTGTCCAAAGGGATTGCATGAGGGTAATGAGCAGGGAGAGCATGATTTGGTCGCTATGGTACCAGACAGAGGACAGTGGGAAATATGATGAATTGTGAAGTCATAGGTGAATGATCTGACTTGTGTCAGGTTTGACTGTCAAGGTAAAGTCTGGAGGCAAAGAATTTAGTAGTGAGCAATGAGTAGCTAGGTAAGTATCCATAAAGTAGAAAATGAGTAGAGAAGAGTCTTTGAATGCCAAATAGGTGTATTGCCATAAGTGAGTCATGGACAACTAGAGGAAGAGTTGTAGAGGTAGTCCAGATGGTAACCGAATATATATAGAGAATGATTGGAAGTTCAGTGTAGGGAAATGGGTGTTTAAACGGGCATAATGTTATAACTGTATTTATATATGCTCTGCTGGTAAGCTGGCTGAAGTGGATACAGGTATTTCTGTGGTGTGATTGTCCATGACATGCTCTGTGGTGGCTTATAATTGGTTAAGTTATAGGTAATCCGATGCCAAAATACTTGAGAGATGCCTGGAGGCGGATGTATGGAAGAGTCTGTAAGCTGAGTTGGAAATGAGAATGAGTAGTGTGGAATGCCAGAGGATCTTAGTGCTGTGGCTGATTAAGACCAGTTGGGAAGCAAGACTGGGTTAGTGAATTTGCCTTAACGGTTATGGATTTCTGGATGTAATTCAGAAGAGCCTATTCTCGGTGATAGTCTTTACTGGAGAGATTAATGCAGATAATTCATGAAGAAGAGGCTGTAGGGTCCACTGGAAGAGTGGCTAAGTCAACTGAAGGTACTAGATGAAGAGAAGCTGATAATTGTATAAGGAATGGTGATGTCCAGGAGCCAAAAAACAATGGTTTGGAATGCGTGGAGTTAGTAATCAGCTAGGCAGTAGAGATCCCACAATGAATATTCTGGAAGGCAGCTTGGAAGCTATTAAGACAAGCAATGTCTTTTGAGGATGTAAGAGTCTAACAACATGGACAACAAATCCGGTGATGGTAGAAAGCTGTAGAATTAAACCTTGGTAATGTCCTAGGTGTCGTTAGGTATCTTGCGAGTCCCAAGATCTGGAGGTGCGATGATCAAGAGTAAGTCAGAGCATAACAGAAGTTACATCCTTTATGAGCAAGAGGGTAGCCTGTGAGGCATGGTAGACAGGAAAGTCCAAAAAGACTGAAAGAAGTCATAGGGAGTATCCAGTGGAGAGGGACAGGAATGTTTCTAGTAGCCAGTCAAATGAGGGTCGGAATGATCGAGGGGAGCTGATTGGGTAGTATGGAAAACGTTAAGTTAATGTAATGGTTTCTGAAGCATGTTCTCCAAGGAATGCATGCTCAAAGTAGTTCCCTCAAGTGAAATGAATAGTAATCCATTAGTAGTGGACAGAAGCTGTGATGATGGTCTGAGTAGGAGTATGCAATGGATAAATGAGGGTAGTAGTTGCCTGAGTAGGAATACTGGCCAGGGACATGGTAGGATGCCCAAGAGAGCCACAGCAAACAAGATGAAGCCCTGAGCCTGTAAGGTGGAGATGGAAAGGTTGCTATCCAAAGAGGGAAGAAAAGTCTGGACTAAATTCTGATGGACTGAAGGACTTGATCCACGATGGTGTTGAGGTGAATGAAGCTGGATGACATACTGTACAGGAAGGAACAGGACCAAGTCGACTCCTCTGTGAATGGCACTAGAATGCAGGAAGACTGTAGCAGCCACTAGAAGATGATCCATGGAGGGCCGAGGAGTGAAGCGAAGTACTCAGAGCAACAGGGTTGAGGTACGTAGGGCCTACATCAGACGAAGGCTTCAACCAACTAGTGAAGGGACAGACGGTGCTGGAGTGATGAAGGATAAAGTTCCCACATCCAATGGAGAAATTGAACTTGGACATCAACTGGACAGGTGACCTGCAGCAAGGAAGTCCAAGAGGCAGTCAAACTGGATCAAGATAGATACCAGACTAGTTGGCAAGATCCAAATCATGAAGGAAAGTAGGCCAAGGGGTGAGGTATGATAGTCTATGAATGAGGGGGATGGCGATTGGTGAGGAATGCTGGAAGTTAGAGTAAATCAGTCCCAAGACTAGAGGGGAGTGGCAATGAGGTAGGATATGGACATGGCATAAGGAGGGACCTGCAGGTGCAGATGCAGGCTGCTACCCAAAGTAGGTGAGGCGAAATGAAGGGCATGATGCTCCAGATAATGGGTAAGGGTGAAGGCACATTTGGGAGATGCTCCAGTCCAGGAGAAAGCAGCAAGTGACAGTTCAGTGGAGAGCAGGTGCGATGGAAACAGTTGATTGAGTTGATTGAGTTGATTGAGTTTCCCAGGCACGGTAAATGGGGAGAGAAAACTAGCCTTTGATATCACTCTGTGGTGGTAGAAGGATGGAGGCAAATGAAGAACAGAGGTCCTCTTCAAATGGGAAGTGGCAACCAGGCAGGATACAGAGGAAACAATAACCCAGTGGATCCAGGGACAGGCTATGACTCCATGATGTTGATGAGATGACTTGCAATTGATGTCGATAGGCAAAGACACAGGCAGAAGGTAGGTGGAGCATGATGGTCCCATTCCTGAAGGGAAGCAGCACCCTGTATTGGGTAGAGGAAGCAGACAATGGAAACAGTGACGCAAGCTTAGGCTGTGGAGCAGACAAGGTAGTGTGATGAGGCCAGAGAGAAAGCTGTAGGCAAGGAGAAATGGAGACTACTAGCAGGATAAAGTCCAGTTCCAGAAGGGGTATGGCATTGGATAGCAGGTGGAGAATGAGCACACGTGAAGCAGCGGAATGGAAACTCATGCATCCAGGCATAATGGTCGAGGCAAGATGATCCTGACTGGATGCAGCTAGGAGAGGCAGGATGATAACAGTACATGGTCAAAGAAGTTCTGTTCCCGAAGGAAAGCAGCAACCCGCATCAGGTTTGGGATGCAAATGGTGGAAACAGTTAAATATAGAGTCAGGCTCCCAACCATGGAAGTCAGTGGGGGAGGACAAGGAATCAAGGCTGCAGACCAAGTAGGAAGTAAAAGGCAAGTCGGGCAGAGTCATATTGCTGAAGGGAAGCAGCATCCAAGCATCAGGCTGAGAACATGGAAAGTTGCAGCTGTGGAATGGAGGTTCAGACACCCATCGGTGACGGCTGAGGTGGGATGATCCTGACTTGAGGTATTTAGGCATAGGTAGGATGAGGAGGGTGAATGATGAAGAAGTTCCATTCCCGAAAGGAAGCGGCAACTGGCATAAGGTAGAGAAGCGTGTTAAGACTCAGTAGCTTGTAGACATGACTCCCATCCCTGGTAGTTGGGGCAAGCTAACCTTTATTTGATGCTGTCCAGCAGAGTTAGGGATGGAGGATGTCAAGCTGATAAGTAGTATGAGGTAGTGAATGTAACAGATCCCATCCCCGGTAGACAGGGGAAGCCTACCTTTACACAGCACCTCAGAAGGCACGAGTTAGGGACAGAGTTGGGAGTACTGCTGGTATGAGCTGGCAGAAGAAGCAGATGACTGCTAGAAGGAAAGAGCAGATTGAGGAATGAGACAGAGATAGGCAATGAGACTGGAGGCAAACAAGATTGTAGGTAGAAGGGAAGGAGGAAGTGAAATGTGGAAGGTCAGTGGAGCTAAAGCATGGGGTATACCTTCCAGCAAGGTCCTGAAAGGAGCAAAAGCAGCTCTGGAGTGATGGGTATCAGAAGGACCAAAGCATGTGCATTGGTAATAAGCAACCTGAAAACAAAACAAGGGTAAAGAGGAGATAAACACAGCATGGCATTGCACAGGGAAGAGTAAAGAACATGGTTGATCAGTTGAACTAGCACCCCCCCCCAGTGTACCACAAGCCGGGCGTTCAGGAATTGAGGAACTCCAGCTGCAGCAAGACTGCAGAAATAAGTAGCCTTATGTAGAGAGGCAGTGCAATGTGCAAAATAGGAGCTACGATGGCAATGTGGGACAGTCGAATGGCAAACAGTGGGACCAGGTAAAGTAGGCGCCCCATTAGCAATGTGTTTCCATTGGGATTGGATAAACATGAGTAAATAAGGGAGACGAGGTAAGGGTCAGTGCTGACATTGTGAAGAGAGACGTACTTACTGATTAAGCTGTGAGACAGTCACAGCAGACAAGAATTAGATGGAGAAACATGGCACTGCTAATCATGGACCCTGTGGAAGAAGCAGAGCACTGAAGGCTATCGGAGTGAGGATGAAGAAGGGGTACTTGAGGGGCATACAGGAAGAGGGGAGGCACCCAGAAGGGTCTGAGGCAGAACAAGGAAACAAGGGGATGGAGCAAGACCGCTGGAAGCGCCGATCGGAGTGGCTTCCTTAACAAGCAGTTCAACACAGCTCATGTAAGCAGCCAAGGTAAACAGCAAGGCTAAACCTATTAATAAAAGCTAAAAGAAGAAAATACAAATAAAGCAATCCATGCATCAAGGGGGACTGAGAGAATGTAAGAGTGGGCAGTTAAGAGTTGCCAACTGCCGAAAGCGGGTATTGCTGTAACTTGCTGAAGCATACTATGTGTGGAGATAAAGCCACACTCATGCTGCACAGAAGTCCAAAAGGGATACAGGGTATGAAGAACCCAGGCACAGGTGGGAAAGGCAGGGTGAGAAGGAAAGAAGTGGGGGACAGCAGGAGCTGCTGAAGAAGAGGCCATGGGGAAGGGAAATGAGGAGGCAGAAACACAGGGGGACAACAAAAAGAAGGGAAAGCACAATCAGAGAAAACACAAAGGAGACAGCAGCAGCAGAGGCCAGCGATGCACAGCCACATGAGCCATGCAGGGAGCCCAGGAAACAAAAAACAAACCCTAAGCAAGGGAGGTGCACTTACAGGAGGGTTTAAGTAGAGCCTGTGGGAAGAGCTATTCCCCACATTGAACCTTGGGCTAAGCCCTCCCAAATTAATGCTGCATCTGTTAGTTTGCTGGGACTAAAGGTGGATGTAAATGGGTACTATCAAGGTCCTGGATATCTAGATGAGTTAAACTTATGTGGAAGGAGGGGGTGACATATGCACAGTGGATGGAGGGCGGGTTTGAAATGTAACAAAAGTTGTTTTCTGTGTTTTAGTGCAGAACTTTGCGTAGTTCTTTGGCAGCAAAGTGTTACTTCACTCAGTGAAAACTATGGATTCTGGAACTTTACCAGCACCTTTACTGTAAAAGTGCCACTATGCATAGCCTTCAGTGGCTGAAGAACTCTACAAGTGGCACTTACACTATTAGAAGTCAGGAAACTTTGTGATTATTCTTGTGAACTGTAGTTTCCTGACCTTGCACACCTCTTGTCACAAGTTAGGGATTATGGGCCAGATTCTAGAAGGGTTATGCCTGGTGTAACAGCAGTTGCACAAAGTAGAATGGCACATGTAGCAACTTACACCAGCAGTTGCAACATGTGTGATTCTACAAAGTGGTCTGAGATATGGCACAAGCCTCTTGTGCCAAACAGCAGTTATGCCTCATAAAGCCCCTGTGACATGGCGCTAGGGGGTTTATGGCAGCAGTTGTGCCCCATTCTAGAAGGGCATCTTCCAAGTCCCAATGATGGGCTTCTACAAGGACCTCTGGAGGAGAACCAGCAATGTAGGTTACATCAGCTATTAGCTGGTGTAACCTACGGCCGCCCCCCGGGGTTCTGTAAACCCTCCTGCAGACATGCCAACATGCTGCCATCCCCAACCCGTGCCCTGAACCACGAGTTGCCGGCCACATATGTGGCAAAAAGCCAACCCTGGTAGTCTAGCAGCCCCCAAACTGTATAACAATTACAATAGAGATCCCCGTATCCCTGGTAGTCTAGCGCCCCCCCCAAACTGTATAATAATTACAATAGAGATCCCCATATCTCTGGTAGTCTAGCGGCCCCCCAATCAACATAAAATACATACAGTACACCCATTCTCTGGTAGTTATGTGGCCCCGATCCCAAAATCTTAATAACTACACTCACAGTAAGTCAACAGATGTAAACTTTCTGCAAAACTGCTTATTGGTCCCACCTCACACTGAGGTGGGGCATGATTACAGGTGGACACTTCCCTTTAAAAAAAAATTGGGATTGAACTTCCCCAATTTTCTATAGGTATTATATCCTTTTTCATTGGGAGAAAGCCATGTGACCAAATGTCTGCAATGATTGGTCATGATATGGGGTGCTTGCTGAAATTATTTTTTCTAGGCAGTGCTGGAGATTGAATCAAGATTTAACACTTTTTAAAATGCACCCTTCTTTTTTTGCAAGTCTCCATCAGCACCCGCTTTATGACAAGGCAGCACTGTAGATGTATTTGTAGAGACCACCATTCCTTCCAATGATTACAATACAAATCTCTCTTATCACACTACACACCACCTAATAGGGACTTGGTTAATAATGGATGGCCTGCTTAATCGTGACATCTCAGCTGGAACCATTTTTCCTCTTTACCTCCAATGTTATCAAAAACTTTTAAGCAAGCAACAATACCCAACAGGGTGGGCGATATTGGGCAATACTGGACCACCTGGGAGTGTAATGTTGCCCGACACCACAGTCGGAGGGCATTATAGCCCCTGGAAGGGCTGGTATTGCCTATACCACCCACCCAGGAGGGTATTATTGTGCTTAGAAAATGGGCCTCAGCTTAATTTTATTTTTGTATAATGATTTTATTAAAAAAAGTGAAATAATAACGATGATCAGAAACAGCAGCTTCTGCAAAATAGTTCCAGTAGTTGTTGAATTTTCAATGGAAGGAGCTGCTGCATATCACACCCCTTTCATATCAGTTTACTGTGACTGTCTTCATTTTCTATATTTTTCTGTCCAATACCCCGAATGAGGTTAATGACAGGATTAGTGTGGTATACAGTTTTTTTTAAATATTAATTACAAAGTGGGTTTTGTTGCATACTGTGAGCGGTCACCTCAGTGGTGGATTGAAAATGGCATGGTACAGTATCTCAGTCAGTCAAAGGAAAGAAAAGTCCCGGGGCTTCAGTGCATCGGATGTTGAGTGAGCTTGGAGGAAGACAAAAAAACATTAACCAGTACAATGAGGTACATTGCTATACTGATTAGTGCCTTTGCTGTGGTCTTTTGAGCGGGGTTAATTATCAGGGTAGACGTGGTGGTAGCACTCAAGTAATGTGAATTCCCCAGAGAAGTAGACGTGCTGCTGGCTTACAGGATTTACTAGGTTGGCTGGCTTTTGTGAGAGTGAGGGGCGCTGAGATTGTGTTTGAGAACAGCACTTTGTTGAGGGGTGGAAACATTTTATATAAAATATGTTTTTTTTGCTTTGTTTAGTCATAGTTTTGTGCTTTTACGACATGGTGGGGGGATAGGGAGAGATTGCCCAGACCGGAGCGAGAGCAGTTGAAAATGAAAATATTTTACAGGGTACTGGAAGTTGTGGTTTAAAAGCAAAATTGCCACTTTCTGAATAGTTTTGAAATACAGCGAACATGTTTTGTGCTTGTTATTTGTATAGAGCAGGGGGATTGACTGTTGATGTGCTTCCCTGTTGCTAAGTGAGGGTAAAAAATGGCGGCAGTTTGAAATTGTGTGCCCAGCGCTTCAACCAACGACAAAGCAGGGTGCTGGGCACAAGGATACTTGGCTGGTCATCTGGCAGGTTTGGGCTGGGGCTTTTTATTTGGTGGGCATCTATTAAAAGTTAATGTGCCCCTGTGGAATGGGTGCCAGCCTATCAGATGCATCCAAATAAAAAAAACATTTTCTAATGGGGATTATAAAAACCTGACTGCTTAATTTATTCATTTATTTATTTAATTTTGGTAACCGGGCAAGCCCACTGGGACCATGACAGTCCCTTTTTCAGGGGCAACCCAGAATTAATTACATACAGTAGAGTGCAATTACAGGCAGTAGAAATGTATACAGAGACACATTCAGTGAGTTTCTCACTTTACAACATTCACTTACAGTAACTGTTTACCATCCAATAACAGCAATCATTTGTACTCAACATTTGTTAATCCATGTAAGACCATTTTGATTACAGATAATCACAGTAATAACGTCAGGTGCAAATGGTGACTGAGCTAAGGATATCAGCGGTAGCAGTTGCATTGGTTGACCTCAGACAGGTGAACCTTGAGCCCCTTTTTAAAACCCACAGGGGAAGTGCATTCCTGTATATTTTCTGGGAGTGCATTCCAGAGGGGTGGGATGCTAGCAGGAAATGACCTTTGTCCTTGGGATGATCTGACTTTGGGCACTTTAAGGAGCTGGCGACTCAAGGATCTAAGGGTCCTCCTGTTAGGTTTAGCTGATATTGGGATGGTCAACGTGCAAATTAACATGTTAGAGGCCCCTGAGAATTCTTGGGCTGGATTTTCAAAACAAAATGGGACTAAGTCCCACTTAGAGATGTTGCAAAATAACATTTTGCCTGTGAAATTGCAACAAAATCAGCAATTTCGCTACGCAAAATATTTTATGTAATTGCGGCAAAAGTGAGCAATTTTGCCCAAAAATGTGCCGCATATATTTATAGCCCTGGTGTCTAGTGGTCCCAACACACCCCCGGCTGATCACTGGACCAAACTGAGAAAAATTTCCAGTCCCTGACTCCCTGGTGTCTAGTAACCCCCTCCCCAGCTGATCACTGGTTCAAATTGTAGAAAGCCCCTCCCCCCGCCGAGATTAAAATTAATTTCCCCATCCCCAAATTTGTGTAAACATAAAAACAAAAATTGCATTTCCAACTCCCTGGTGTCTAGTGGACCCCTCCACCCAGTCATCAGATAGTGCCCTACCCTGCTCCCCCCAGTACCCCGAGTGGGCCACCGGCACAGCCCTCTGCTCACCTCTGTGACCGGCAGCCAACTGAGCACTTCAGTGATTGAGGGCGTGCTTGTACATGCATACGCTCATTCATTGATGCACTCAGTGGGGCTTCCAGTCACAGAGGTGAGTGGAGGGCTGTGCCAGTGGCTTACTCGGGATACTGGGGGCAGGGTGGGGCACTATCTGAAGTATTGAAGTGGAGGGTGGGCAAATCCACTAGACACCAGGGAGATCAGAAATGCAATTTTTTTTATTATTTGTACACAAATTTGGGATGTGGAAATTAATGTTAATCTCGGGGGCATTCACAATTTGGGCTGGTGATCATTGGGGCCACTAGATACCAGGGAGTTGTAAATACTATTTTTGTTATTTTATTTTTACACAGATTTGGAGATGGGTAAATTAAAGTTAATCTCGGTGGGGGCTTTCTACAATTTGGGCTGGTGATCAGCCGGAGGGGATGACTAGACACTGGGGACTGGGGATGTTTCTCAGTTTGGGCTGGTGATTGGCCGGGGGGGGTGGTCTACTAGACACTAGGGAGGTCTTTGTTGCTGCTGAAAATTGTGAATTTTGCTGTTTTGCAGGTGAAATTTCATGATCCAGGGTGAAATTAACATTTTGCATACATGAAATATTTTGCAAAACGAGCTCATTTTGTGAAATATTTCACTGAGCATAATTTTTCAATTTTGTATAACACTAGTTCCACTCCTCAACTCCAGTTGTGGACCAAAATCTCCACAGCTGTGGAGATTTGTATTTTCTTTCCCAAGCAGCTGCGGGAGATTTTACACCTGGTTCCACCGGCTGTAACATTTTCCTGTAGCTGCAGGGGAAAACATCCTCAAGCTGCCATAAATCATAGAGCTGACTGTAAATCGGCGCCACTTTTAAGAATACTATAGCTGCAGCTGCGGGATTTTCAATATCTTTGAATACCCAGTCCCTTGTTTTTTTGTACTCACTGCTTGCTGTTTTAATGGGACACTGTCAACCTTTTCTGCATCATATAATTTCTAGTTAGAAACCCACATTTTATGATTGCTTACCTCCTCTAAAATTCACTGATGTTGCAGTTAATTTTACCTGCCTCCTTGTTTAGTGGAACTGTAATACCTGGTAATGTATGTTTATAACCAATATTGTTTTGTTTCAGATCCTTGGTCTACTCTCACTGCATATTACCTGAACGTTAGAAACACCCCAAACAATGCAGCCTCTCTTGATGCAATAGTCTTCTCAACTCCCATTGCATCATGAGTGGCTAGACTAAGTTGGGGGTGTTCGTAAGGCCAGGACAGATGTAGCGATCAGCAAATGTAAACAAAGTGTAACACCAGCATAGTGTGCTGCCTGGTTTTCACTTTTTAAAAGAAAAAAAATCAGAATCAGACTACCCACTACATCAGTTGCCTGTACAGAATGTGAACAATCCTAAAACATGTTTTTTAAACTAGGGACACTTTGAGGCCTAAGGGGGTTGACAGTGTTCCTTTAACTAGTAGTATTTCAAATCTGTATGGAGTTTAAAACTGCAGTACTTAAGAGGCAGAGTTAATTGAAACTATGTATGTTTATAATGCACAGTGTTTTTTCCTTTACAGGAGCTTTTATTTGGTGCAACCTTCATCCTGGCAACAAGGCAACATAGTATTAACATTACAAGATTTAATCAAGTTAAGTTAAAAAATGTTAATACCATACCTAGTGTTAATAAAGAATACAGCACATTACTGCACTCATGAGATGACTGACACTCCTTTTCTGTATCACACGGCCGCACTCCTTTTAAAAGAGACACCTGCTTAAATGGGACAGTACTGAATCCATCATGTATCCCCATTAAAAGGTGTCTACTGTAACAGACTATTATGCTTATTGGCTGTCATATGACTGTCATGATTGCAAGACTGAAGAAACACATTCAGTTTAATGAATATAATGTTTAAAACTTTCATTAATGATGTGATATCTAAAACTGTTCTGTTTTCAGTGAAACAAGATCTGTTGTCAGACAGGTTTCCAAGATGCCTTGATGAATATTCTGGTTGTATTATACTTTAAAAGGTAGTTTAGGGTTGGCTGTCTGGCATCAAATGGTGAAGACCCTACTTAGCATGCTGGCAACCTGGATTCATGCTCTGCTTCTGGGATGACTGGAATAGAGACCAGTGAGAAGGTGAGAAGCATCTGAACAGATTCCCACCTCACCAGGAGGGAGGGCTTAGTGCATACCACTAGTAGAGTGGTTTCTGGTGGTGCCTCAGTGGAGGCGCACTTGGTGGCATGAGAGGCCACTTGCTGCTGTGCATGTCCCACAGCATAGCATGGTACGTACGCCCACATGGAGAGGTGGGAAAAAGGATAAAAAGGGAAAATGCCTGCCTGAAGTGCACCATATGATGGATCCCTATGTCCTACGTATGCCACCCGACCTCTCAGCGCACTGCCACCACTTCCCATTTGTTCTGCATGCCACCAGGAAGCAGCTTTTTCTCTGGTTGCAGCAAGGAGGCCCCGTGGCAGGGAAACAACAATGCCAAAGGAAGAATGGACAAGTCAGGGAGCCTAGAAGTTGGGAAAAGCAGCAGGAAGGAAGCCAGTGGGCAGACGAGAACTTCAGGCCCAAAGCAGTGGGGCACCAGAGAGCATGGAAAGAAGCATAAAAAGGCAGTTTAGTGATTAAGGTCTTGATTGGAGATAAAAGTGAAATGAGTTTGTTGCTCTAATTTCACCATAGACAGAAGTCCGTATCACAGAACTGCCGTGCTTAGGTACAAGTAACAGTCTTTTCTCATGTGCTGCTTCCCTGCATGGACATATGAAGTGAACAACCCTCTCACTAGGAGTAGGTGGTACCCACAGGCCAGTACTCTGGTACATTGATTGAATAATGTGTGGAACACAGGACATGTGCCTGCTCACATTTTACAGGACCTGTAGAAAAATAGGGAGCTTCATGTTTCAGTGTCATCAGTCAATAAAAACAGCTTTCGCAGACTATGCCTAACTTGCCCCCCCCCCCACACACGCACACATAGACACTTGCAGACAGAGGCTTACCATTTCATGGTACTTTATTGTTCACAACTTTTGTTGTTTTTGAATATAAAAGCACATACTCATCTTATTCTCTAGTCAGAAATCATAATAATTTTTCCTTGGCAGTCCCCGTTGCCCCATGTCCCCTACCATCACCACAGGGCCAACAAACATCTGTCAGCCAGGAAGGTGGGTGATGGGTTGTCTTCATAGGCAATGCTGAGACTACTCCTCAGCTGGATGAATGTCAGGTAGCCCATGCCTTCCTGCCCCAGGAGCCAGCTACCTAAACTCCATGATTTTCCTGTTTTCAGGTGGGTAATGTGGGGGATTTCAGGGCTTGCACTGGAACTCCCAGTCTCCCACATGCCAGTGCAATGTGCTACCAGAACTCAATGGGACATCCCAAGAAATCATTATTCTGCATATGAAGTATAAATAAGCAGAGAGCTAGTTGTCAGAGGTTAATGCTTGCCCAAGGGCTAAGTGAGGCATTATGTGCTTGTGTCAACTGTACTTATAAAACGGGTAAACTGAGCCATGATTTAGAAAATAAAAAGGACAGCTATTTTTTTTAATTAAAAAACAGTATTTTCTTTTTAGAAAAGTAACTAGTAAATACTTGTCCTTCTCTACATGTTAATCATCTGTCTTTCCACTCATGGAATACAGAAATTTAAAATCTTCTTCAAGGATATCAATTGCAGCAGGTCATACTCTTGGGTATCTGCCAGAGGGCACTCTCGTCAATGGTAGCTTTCACCAGCAGTGTTGACTGGGGACTGCCCACAATGATGTCACTCTTTTTGTGTCTATAAACACAAGGGCAGCCCCTAGCATCCACAGTTCTTTTCCCACTGTGTCCCAGCTCACTGCATGTGTAGCTCACACCGCTAGTGTATCAACACATTTGCCGACATATAAACCAACAAACTCCCATTTTTTGTTTTTTTCTGATACCATATGTCTTCTTCAGATTTGTTGTTCTGAAAGTACCATTGGGGCCGAAAAATCTACAGCTATGACAACCATGCTTTGTGTGTCCACTGTCTGGGGGCTGCTCACAACGTGCGGTCTTGTGCCCACTGCAAGAATTCAACCAGGTAACTTATTGTCAACAACTCCAGGAGCTTGAAGCATTCCTCATGGAGCAGAAGGTACAGTAGATCTCCTCAAGCAGGAGGTAAAATCCTGCTCCATCTCTTGTCCACCATCAACAACCTCACAGACCTCCCAGACATCACACTCTAAACACTCCTCGAAGCACAGACATTGAGAGTAGGAAAAACCATCGACAAGCCATGGTAAGGACACCTGCCCGTCGATGGCTGCCAGCTCTGGTCACCCATCGCCAGGCTGGGCCTCTCTGTCATCCATTGAGAAAACCCAGATGGTCCTCACAACACTGGCCCAAAGGTTTTGAGGCCTCCTGTGCTAAGGAACAGACCACTTCATTGAGGATGGCCTTGCCCATTCTGTTGTCGTCGACACTGACTCAGACCTTATTGGTCTTGACCATGATGGCTCCTCCATCGATGATTGGTCACTCCTCTTCAATGGCCCAGTTCTCTGGCATGGACCAGGGTTCCTTGTCAATGCTGGCTGCATTTGAGCATTCTCAGACTTCGCTGTTTCAGGCCCTGTTGAAGAAGTCCTCCAGCATGGACTCGGGATCTATCCTGATGGTGTTACCGGACTTGCCTCCACCATCTAAGCCAGTCTCATACAGGAGCTTGGTGGTTCCCTCACCAGACTTGACTTTACATAACTTGGGCTCTTGGCTCACCCACAGTCTTACCCAAAAGCTTCAGTTGTGCTCCCTACTAAGGGATCCATGGGGGCACCTCCTCCTGCATCTCCTGCCAAGTCAACGGCTCCATCTATCAACGTGGCTCCGGTTGTCCAGGCTGTAGTAAAAGTAATGAAAGTCATGTAACAGCCTCAACCACAGCTTCCACCACTGCCTTCCTTATCTCCTTTGCCCCCTCCTTGCAAGAGGCTGTACAGCGACCCTCCCCCCTTCCTTCCACTCCTTGGAAGGGGAGGGTCCAGACAATTATGACAGAGATGAAGAGGAGGATTACACTGAAGGAAATGGGGCTTGTACCCCATCCAGTACCTCCACTGTGTCCTCTATAGATGAGGACCCTGGACTCTACACCCCTTGCTCACCCTCTGATGATCCTGTATTTTAGGACATCATGGCCCAAATGCAGCAAGTAATGGGATTCATCATGATAGAGCAAGGCGGGTACTGCCAAAACCTGGTGGACTACATGGATTTTCCAGAGGAGCCTGCCATTGTGGTCCCTCCACTTATTCAGGCATACCAAGATGTGGTCCTTTCGGCTTGGCACCACCCTTCTACTGTGCCTCCAACCCCAAAGAAAATGGATCACCTCTACCAGTCTCCAACTGACCACTCCTTTTTCTCTGTTGCACCACAAGCAGATTCCATGGTCATTAATGCTGCCCATTACTGGACAAAATGTCCAAAGCACTTCAGGTCCCTTCTGCCTGACAGGGAATCAAGGAAGTTGGACTATATGGGCAAGAAGGTATATCAATCTTGATCCCTCAATCTGCGTATGCTAAACTACATAGGACATATGCTAAAATATCAAAAAAACCCTATGGACTGCTGCTTCTGAGGTGGCTGCCAAGCTCCCTCAGTCTGCTGAAATTGATCAACTAATGGCTACATTGAAAACTGGTACAAGCCTTTCATGTCATCTCCTGTGCGTGGGTTATGATGCCATGGACACTTCGGCACATACCTCGGTGATGGGTATCACCCTGCACCATCATGCCTGGTTGCAGGCCTCTGGCTTTACACCAGATGTCCAACAGATGATACTCAGTGCCCCTTTTAATGGGCAAAAATTATTTGGACCTGATGCAGAAACAGGGGGAGCACAGGATACACTTCTTCACAGACAGGGTGGTGGAACCATGGAACGCACTGCCCAGGAGTCTGATTGAAGAGACCACAGTGGAAGGATTCAAGAAGGGTTGGGACAGGTACAGGGGGAAGCTGAGGCCAGGGAGGGCCACCTCTGGGGCTGGAGGGGGAGGAGCGAGCTTCCTGTAGGGGGCTAGCTTCTGAGCAGACACGATAGACCATGGGGCCTATTCTACTGGCTTTTACTATGATACTATGAGAAACCATTTTGAATGATTTACAGGCCTCAAGACACACTCTTCAGACTGTCCATGGCATGTATCATACTCTGCAGTCAATGTCTCAGCGGAGACCTTTCAATCATTCCAGTTCAGATGAGCTTTTTTTGCCAGCATGGTCCTGCTCGATAGTCGGCTCACAGATGCTAACAGACCCAGGCTGCTGGCTGTCCTCCTGCTTCTGCCTCCAAAGGCACCCGGTCTCTCTCTCTCTCTCTCTCCAGTAGCGGCCGCCACCCCCAGTCTTTTTGACTCTCCTCTGTCCCTCCCCAGTCCTCTTCCAATGGCCTCAGAGGCTGTGGGGGGTCACTTTTCACTACATTTGGAGGTCTGGCAGAAAATAACCACAGGCAAGTGGGTCCTGCAACTCATATACACGAGCCACACAGTAGAACTGACCACCACCCCACCGACCCATCCATCTTGACTTCAGACATATCCAATGGAACATATTCCAGTGCTCCTGGAAGAACTGCTCTCACTGAATCAAAAGCATGCCATTCAACTGGTACCTCCAGATGTGCAGGTCATGGGTTTCTATTCCCACTTCTTTCTGGTGCCCAAGCAGACAGGCGATCTCCACCCTATCCCTAGACCTACGAGCCCTAAACTGGTACATCCAATACAAAAGATTCTGGATGGTCACATTAGCCACTGCCCTACCACTGTTAATTCAAGGAGACTGGCTCTGCACCCTCGACATGAAGGATGCTTACCTCCACATAAAAATTCACCCTACCCACCATTGGTACCTTCAGTTCCTGCTCCTGAACCTTCATTATTAGTTCTGTGCCCTGCCCTTTGGACTATCTTCAGCACCATGGGTCTTCACTAAGTGTCTGGCAGTTGTAGCTGCCACCCTCTGCCATAGGGGCCACTATGTATTCCCATATCTGAACAACTGGCCCATCAAAGCATCCAGCCTTAGGCCCTCATGGCTGCACTCCCTCACCACCACTCTCCAGTTATTTCAGGAGGTTGGGATCACAATCAGCATCCCAAAATCCCACATGAAGCCATCGATACAGAAGCTGGTCATGCCATTCTGCCTAAGGACAGGTGCCACAAACTCATCTCCCTGGCAAGACAGTGTCAAGCTGCTCAATAACTCATGGTATGGCATTACATGCGACTCCTGGGTCACATGGCTATGGCCATTTCCACCATACCTCATGCACAGTTGCACATGTGCCCAGTCCAATAGTCCCTAAGAGGCCAGTGGCACCAAGAAACAGAAACTTCAAGGATTCCATTATAGTGACTCCTGCCCTCAGGAAGGCTCTAACATAGTGGATAGACCCAACACATTTATGGACAGGAGTGCCCTTCCGCTCCTTTCCCCCTTCCCAGACACTCACGATGGATGTCTCCAATCTCAGCTGGGTGCCCACTTTGGCCCTCATCAGACACAAGGGGCCCGGTTCCAAAAGAGCACTTAGATCGCTGCAAGTTGTGGAGATCTAGGGCTGCAGTGCACTCCAGGTGTATCAGGGACCCTGTGCCTGATTCTGTAAAATTGGGGGTCCCTGCACCAAAAACCTGGGAGTCACCAAACTCAGAGGCTCGCGCCAAACAATAAGTGCACCAGCAGGACATGCCACAAAGAACTGTCCCCCACCATCTGGTGCAATGAAAGAAGGCATAGCAAGAGGGGTCCAGGACAGAGAAGGCATGGGGGATGCCATGGGGGTGTTGGGGAGCAGGTGGGTATGCTGGGGGTGATTGGGCACCTGGAATGGGTGCCATTCATGTAATTATTATGGCGATTGCTTATGATAAGTTAATATAACTGCACTCCTGCTGGATGCCTGATCACCCCTCCAGCATGCCCACTTGCTCCCTAATACCCCTATAGCACTCCCCTGTCTCTACTTCCCTTGGACCTCACATACAGAGCCCCCCATCAGTTCACCACCATGTGGGGCAATGACACAAGGGGCATAAATCACCTCCTGGCTGGTCTAATGTTATATCTCTGCTATAGCCATGGTGGGGCTTTCAGAATCCCAAAAAAGGGGATGTTGAAGCCCCACTGTGGCACATGCCATCTTGTAACCTGGCATACCCCGATGTATGTTGCATGGGTGGTGCAGTGCCAGTGTGCCACAGTGGCTTCCCATTCTGATGCAGACTGTGTTTCGGAATATAGATTGCCGCAATTTATGACACAAGGTGCAGATTGCATCATTGTTGTTTGACGCAAGCTCCTTGCATCAGTCTAGGTGCTTTTGGAATTGGGCCCAAGGTTTTTGGGACCCCCAAGCTGCATCTCTCCATATCAATCTCTTGGAGATACGGTCCATCCATCTGGCTTTGCAAGCCTTCAGGCTATTCCTGCTCTCAGGGCCCCTCCTGATTCAAACAAACAACATGTGCGTGGTGTATTACCACAGCAAGCAAGGGGGCACAAAGTCCCAGACACTATGCCACAAAGCCATCCTAGTGTGGAAACAAGCTCTGGCTTAACAACTACATCTAGTGGCAGTCCACCTTCTGGGAGCCCAGAACATCCTCGCTGACCCTCTCAGCCAACATGCACAGGGTCACAGATGGTCTTTAAACATGGTGGTACTCCAGGACATTTTCCATCTCTGGAACACTCCGGAGCCAGACTTGTTTGCCTCCCTGGACAATCACAGGCTTCCATGTTATTTCTCGATTATCCTGGATGAACAGCACCACTCACTGGATGCTTTGTCTCTCTCCTGGCACAGACAATTTTTACACGATTCCTGCCCATCCTGCTCCTCCAGCGAGTTCTACTTAAATTACAGCTGGAAAATGCTTCCATGATACTAATAGCCACATTTTGGCCCTGGCAAAGCTGGTTTCCTCTACTCCAGGAATTGTCAGTGGCAGATCCCCTCCCACTTCCTCTGCAACCCGAGCCACTTACACAGAATTGCGGGTCTGTTTTCCACACCAACCTGCAGTCCCTTCACCTACATGCTTGGCTCCTGAGGATGCCTTCATAAATAGACAAAATGTCTCTCCTTCAGTGGCTGCCACTGTTCTGTGCTCAAGAAAAGCTTCCACCAGAAAAACATATCAAGCAAAATGGAAACGTTTTGCAATCTGGACAACCGGCAAGGACCTTAATCCCTTTTTCTGCCCTATTCAAACAATCCTTGAGTACCTTTCTTCCCTTTTCTCATAAGGGCTAGGCTACTCCTCAATAAAAGTCCATTTATCTGCAATTTCAGCCTTCCATGAGCCCATTGGAGACTGTCAGGTGGCCCAGCTGGACCACGCCAAAATGTTCCTTGAGGGCATACTGTACTCCACCTTAAACCACCCATTCAGAAACAGTTCTGCCCTAAGACCTTAATTTTGTACTAGAGAACTTAACTCTGGGACCCTTTGAACCAGCTGCCAATCTGTGACATGCACTTCATAGCCTGGAAAACTCTGTTCCTTGTGGCTATTACTTCTGCTCGGTGCATTTCAGAGCTCCGGGCCCTCATGTGCTCCGAGCTCTACCTGGTCTTCCACAAAGACTGGGTTTCACTTTGTACCAATCCAACATTTCTTTGCAAAGTGGTGACAGAATTTAAACTGAACCAATCTATCCATTTGCCTGTCCTTGACCCAGATCATTCCAATCTGGGGAATCTGTCCTCCACACTCTGGATTTTCTGCACATCCTGCATTACTATCTTCTATGCACCAGATCTTTTCATAAGACCAAACAGTTTTTTGTTGCCTTCATCCCTAGCAAAGAAGGCCTTCCTGTTACTAAGCAGACCCTATCAAATTGGCTGCCCATTGCATAATATACTGCTACACTAAATACAAGAAACCTCTTCCTGGAACTGTATGTGCCCATTCCATAAGAGCCCTTTCTACCTCCCCTGTCTGCTTCCATGGCATATCCACAACAGACATGTGTGATGCCGCCACATGGTCTACTATACATACCTTCACTAGGAACTACAGCCTTGACTTAGCCTCCAGAAGCTGCACTGCCTTTGGCTGTGCCATTGTGCAAGGCCTTCTGTCCTGACCACCCTTCATTATTCAACTGCTTGGGAATCATCCCAAGAGTATGACCTGCTGCAAGAGATACCCTTGAAGAAGATAGTACAGTTTCGTATTTACCGTTATGGTAGATCTTTGAGAGGATCTCTTGCAGCAGGTCACATTCCCGCCCTCCTTCCCCTCCTCCTTCTAATGGAGAGCTACAGTATCTTCTGCTTCTATCGCCATTATTCCAGTGGGAGGTACCTCTGGACTTCTCAGTTTCCCTCAATGTCCTGCTCCGCGATTTGGTCGCTGGTCAGGAACTGAGGCCGCTAGGGTCTGCCACGTATTTATAGACATGAATGATGTGATGTCATTGTGGGTGGCCCCCAATCAACACTGCTGGTGAAAGCTGCCATTGACAAAAGCACCTTCTGGTGGATACCCAAGATCTACCATTACGGTAAGTACAAAACTGTACTTTTCTGCAGAATTTCTCTGCCAGAATGTTCACTCTTTCCCCCTCAAACACAACAAAGGGCCATATATGGATCCAGTGTTTCAGTTTTATCTGTAGGATAATCAGCAGCATTGCCCAGGCAAACAGGTAAGGATAAAGCAGGTGGGGGGGGGGGTCATGATCACCAAAGAAACATCAGGAATTGACACTATGAAAAGTACTTCATTCTTTAAATGTGTTTATGTGTATAAGGATGGGATCGTGAAAAGTAAAGAAAGTTTCAATATGTATTTATTTATGTAAGAAAAAATGAAAAGGGCTTTACTTTGTAGGGCCTTGTTGAAAGTTAGTAGTTAGTAAAGTTGGAAGCCATGTTTGTGATGGCAATCAGATGAGTGAAGTGAGTCATGAATTTTATATGTGATTTGCTCAAGTTTCAAGTCCCACTACCTTAACTTGTCAAACTGCAAAATTGTGGGAAATTAACTGGGTCTCAGAACTTATTTAGCCAATCAGGAAACAAAAAACTTCCATCCCATTTTAGAATCCCAATTAAACTGCTCACTTGTTTGGAAAGCTGCTCCAGATGAATGGCTTCTGTGTTGTGACTCACATGTTTTTTCCCCCAGCTCACATTGAAATGAGCACTCATTTTAAGTGTAACATGACTGGCTTACAAGGACTGCCTTACAATACAGGGTTAACAAAATAGAAAATGATGGGGTTTAGCTATTACCAATAGACATTTCGCAACGCTGTAGTAAGTCAAACTGCACTTTTTCAACTTGAAGTTTATTACATTTTATAATACCAGTGATACTAAAGCAACCAACAGGCATTATGTTACAGCAACAGCATGGCTGCATGCACATATAAAATATATTTCCTGAAGAAACCTCAGAAGACAGGCACATAACATGGAGTATGTTATCCAATGAACAAAAATGGGAATGAGCAAACAATAAATAAGAGATTATAAAAACTAAGTATAGAGAGGGGGGTTAAAGGGGAGACTGGAAGAAAGGCCACAGCATCCATAATATCCAACAAAATGGATTGTTCTTTCCCTCACCCTTCGGTTGGTGAGTGACCCCACAGAGCCCTATGGCACAAAGGTAGTGTCTCCATGATACAGAGTATCTACCTTGTCCCAGTTTCCCTGCACTGCATCTGTCTGTTTGTTAAAACTTTGCATTACCATCTCCATTCCATAAATATTGGCTACCTTGTCTTACTAGTGTGTCATTCGGAGGATGTCAAGTTTAAGCCAGAGATGGGCAAGAACCTTCTTAACCACAAACAACAGGATGTTCTAGAAAATCATGGATAAACCATATAGTCCCAATTCCTCCAGACAGATTGCTAATAACACCGTAGACACAGAAACTAGCCCCTGTTCTGCAGAAATGCCAGCAACCTGCTCACTGACCATGTTCAAATAGCCCTGAATCTCACAGCTTCTCCAAACACATGAGAGTAATCTGCCAGTTGGCAACCACATCTCCTCCCGCAGATGCCTGACTCCACCCCCCCATTGATATTTCATCTGGATCACAGGCATCTGAAAATAGCAGTGCCAATATTTCCAGGTATTCTCACACCAGACAGTGGAGGATGTAATCTTTACTGTTAGGAGAGCATACTGGAACCTGATGTCCACTAGAACAGTTAATTCTAGCCGCACATTCCATTTGTCAAAGATGGCTATAAAAGTCTCTAGGCTGTAATGAATTGGGTGATATGCTATTTGGCACATAGTTATGAGAAAGAAATATCACCCTTGTTTACCCTTTTTATCTTTAAACTGAAAAATGTAACTTAACACATAATTGTTTCAGCACGAGAAGGTGGGTTTCAAGCTGTTGGGTGGGAATTCCATGATTAAAGTGTCATATCCCCCACTCCTCATCTGTTTGTAAACCAGTGCCATTGCTGGATGGTGATAGCTGTGTACCTAGGAAAGGCTGTAATAGGCAGATAGTCCCGAATGGTTGGAAATAAAACACATCTGTAATTCAACAATTTTTTTAAAGTAAATTCAGTATGTTTCAAGTGTGCCTTATCAGCCATGACCAATTGGCAAATTATCCTGAGCTGGTTCGCCACTGCATATGGATTCAAACTGGACAGGTTCTCTCTCTCCATCTCCCTAGGTATGTCACACTGTACTTCTGAAGGTCAAACTCAATGTTCCCCTTTCTGATATTTTTGGAATTTTAATATCTTCTAAAGCTTTATCTGCTGTATAGCTTACTTCTGATTCATATAGTTTAGAGTAATGTTTCCTAAATTCCTCATTTTTTTCCTGAGTTTGTTGCCATACCTTGTTCAGTGTTGATTTCTTTTATCATTCTATATGTTTTTTTCTTCCTTTTGTAACTGATATGCTAAGATTGTACCTGTTGTATCTGCCTGAGAGGAATACTTTGCTTTTGTTCTCATAATTAATATTTCTGTTTTTGACATTTAATATTTTATTATAATGTATTTTCAGATTCATTAATATGTTTGTCATTTTCCAAACATTTATGTATATGTCTTTGTTTTGCCCTTTTTATTTCCTTTTTCATCTTATTAATTTTTTGTAAACATTCCCCTATTTTTTACTTGTGTATTTAATAATACTTCCCCTGAAAACTGCTTTCCTCATCTCCCATACATTAATTATAAATGCTTCTGACTCCCCATTGAATTTCTCAAAAATCTCCATCTCATTTTCTATATATTATATAAATTCAGTATTTTGTAATACTCTTAAATCCACATTCCAATGTATTGTTTTCTTTTTATTCTTATTTACTCTTGGCTGGCGTTTTACTAGTACATGATCAGTTAAGTTGATTCTTTTGTATAATATCTGATCTACAATACTTGTCAGTCTAAAGGTTCCCATTATCAAGTCTCTCCTTGAATATGTATTATGTCTGCCTGAATAAAATGAATATTCATGTATATCTTCTTTTCTGTATCTCCAGAAATTAGTTCAGTATAGGCATTCCATATTGTCCAATATAATCTTAGCTGATTTTGATTCGGTTGAATGGGAGCCTGCCCTGTCCAGTCTAGGGTTCAGTATGGTATTATTCTCTCCTCCTACTATGTATGGTTCTGAAGATTGTACCAGTTGTATGAAAACATTAATAAAAAATTGGGGGTCATCTTCATTCAGACTGTATACAGTACATTTGATATAGTGTATCTATTCCCCTCTGTTATAGTGTTACATGTAACATATCTTTCTTTTTCATCCACCATGGATTGTTATATAGTACTTGCCTGTTTTTATAAATTATTGCTTTCCCTTTAGATTTACTGTTTGACTTTGATCATACACCAGTCACTGTCCAGTATTTACTGAATTTTTTAAACTCCATTTCTGTCAAGTGTGTTCCTTGTAACAACATGCAGTCTTTTTTGTGCATTTTTGCATATGCTAGTATCCTTTCCCTCTTAATAAAAATATTAACACCATTCAAATTCCAACACATTATGTTTAGACTCATTTTATCTTATTTTTATCTTTTATCCCCCAATCTCTTCTTTCAATTTCTCTCACCTTCCATTGTTCTATATTATTGTATATCTCAACATGTATAAAAAGATCAGCACATTATGCCTTCTTGGGGTTATACTGCATGTCTCCTTGATTTTTCTTCTCAAGCTTTTTTTGATCCTCTACCCTCTTCTTCCACCCTAACATTTTCCCTCCCAACCCCCCTTTCTGAGTTTATACCCCATAGACCCTAAAACCCCACATGTACCACAAGCTGAAGCCTTATTTCTTGGCTGCTCTGAGATTCCTCTTTCCCAATAACTCCAACCTGCCTATATTTTAGTCTAACAGACAAATCTGCTTTCCTTCCTATTCAAAGCCTTTAAAACTTTCATGTTTGTACATATCTCCCTCTCACTCCCCTTTTTTCTTTCTTTCTTCTTTGTCCCTTTTCTCACTTTTTCTTTCCCTTTTTATCTTTCAGTACCTTATGTTACTATCCAAAACAGGGTGTATCTTAAATTTCATTTAATTTTCTTGCATACCTTCTTAAGCACCTTATATCTTTGATCTTCTGAACAGACCTGTTTCCTTTTCTCATCCATTTGATTTCTGTGCATCAGGTTTCAGTCCTAAGGTACAGTAAACATCATTAGTACCCCTTTCTGCCTTCCCAGTTGTTAAAGCTGGTAGTGGGTGACCAACCTCACAGCCAGTACCCCCTTTCTTCCAGCTCAACCCTTAACAAGTTGATGGCAGGTACCATCCCCAAACTTGCCAACAGTACCACCCTCCCACTTGCCCAAACATTAATCTTTTATGTTAACCTGTGATGATTAACCTGAATGAAACAAGCTATAAGTCTGCTGCAGCGATCATTGCTGTGCAGCTGCTCCATAAGTGGTGTGCAGGGCCACTCAAGCTACTCGTTTTCTGCAGTGAGTATCACTACTGAGCTGCTTTGTTAGTCACCCGCATACACACTCATGAAACAAGCTACAGGTCTGGTCAAGTGAACATCACTTTTTTATTTGAACATGAAATTTGTTATTGAAGTTTTAACCAATAAACATGTAAAACAGTACAAAGACAACCATGTATATAACAAAAACCACCAAACAACCAACCATATACAAACCATTAAAGGTAATGTGCACTGGAGAAAGTTCATATAAACAATTAGAGAAAACATCAACCACACATAACGCATCTAACTCAAAATGAAACAGCACGCAGAGGACAAAAACATCTGAAATGATTACTACAGATAACATAAAGGTCCATTGCATTTACAGTGGAGTATAAACTCTAGGCCCAAAAGCTAAATATTGTGACAAGATAAAGTATTAAAGAGATAACAATAACCCATCAGCAGTATAAGATGATCTGCTAGGAAGCCTAAGACCTAAACAACAGGAGGATTATTGGATTGAGAAGAAGGCGCAGTACAGAAATGTGAATGGAGGAAAGGGTCCCACTTGCTATAAAAAACTTTATGTTTACCAGATGTGATTAAAGTCAACCCGTTAAAAAGAGCAAGACACAAAATAGCAGAGTCCCATTGGAGTATAGATGGAGGAGAGGGAAATGAGCATCACTAAGCAGCTGCTTCATGAGTGACCTGCAGGGCCACTGGCAAATCAAGCTACTATTGCAGCTCTGGTGCAGAGAGCATTACTATGCAGCTGCTTCTTGTCCACTTGTGAAGCAAGCTATAGATCTAGTGCAGTAAGCATCACTATGCAACTTCATGCGTGACCTGTGGGACCACTGGAAAAGCAAGCTACAGGTCTGGTGCAGTGAGCATCACTTCCCAGATGCTTCATGAGTTGCCTGCAGGACCACTGCTAAAGCAAGCTACAGGATTAGTGCAGGTAAGAGTTACTATGTAGTTGCTTTGTAAATATCCCGTAAAGCCACTTGCGAAGAAAGCTGCAGGTTTGGCAAAGTTAGATACACTATGCAGCTGCTAGTGCTGTACAGAATTTTAAAATTCCAGCAGAATGATATTTTGCAGAATTTTCAGAATTCCACTGAATTTCACCGGAAATGGAATGGTGAAATTCGGTAGCAGAAAAATGTGGAATTCATTTTTCCATAACATTTCCATGGAATTGTATTCCACAGATCTCAATATTTTCCACAGAAATAGTTGTGGAAAGATTTTCCACAGAATAAAATGCTGTTCTCTGAAGTATTATTCTGTGGATTGCAGCAGTCAGAATTCACAGAAGAACCAGCAAACTTCTGGTAGAAATTCCACTGGCAAAATGGTCATCCCGCACTAATTTCACCGGCAGAATTCCACATTCTGCACAGCACTAGCAGCTGCTTCATGAGTGACCTGTAGGACCACACATGAAGCAATGTATAGATCTGGTACAGAGCTGGTCATTATGCAGCTACTTCGTGGCCACTCTTGAAGCAACATACAGGTCTGCTGCAGTGCGTGTCACTATGCAGCTACCAGACAACCCATCATGAAGCAAGCTTCTGTTGTGGCATACAGAAATGAGCATAATTATGAAGATGCTTTAATCTCTCTTTTTCAGAAGGTAAGGAAACCATCAGTTGCAATAAGTTATGTTAATGAATCTATTACGGTTAATTTGCAGTGCATAGACAGTGTGGAACTGAAAAATTAGGAGAGGAAGCCTCTGAAACAATGCAGTGATGGGCTTTCAACATTTTTTTTGTGATTCAGAATTAGAGTTACCCTAATATTGACATCTTTACAGATGCATGAATATAGTTTTTTGCAATTAATAGATATTATAGGTGCACACTTGCACTGTAGTGCACCTTTGCTAGGTTTAAGCAGGCAGTTTATATTTGTGCACCATAATTAAGCGTCAGTCTGAGGATAGAATAGCCTGACACTTGGCATATGTGTTGCAGTGACAAGATCTGTGGATTCTATAAATTTGGTATTCGTCAATTTAGCAGTTTCAAAGTTCTAGAAGGTAGAAAAACCATTCAAATATGATGGTTTGCCTTTTTTATTTGTTCACCAATAGCACAAACATGACTGTGAGTGAAAACCTGAAACTTTCATCTATATTAGTTTGGTACAACTACAGCATGACTCTTTAATTGTTGGTTCTCCTGAAAAATGTATACTGTAGATCTGAAATTAGTCACAATATGGCTGTGATGTTTTTGATTGCAAGAATTGCTGTTTTGCACAAATTCATTTAGTTTTTCTACATACTGTTCATAATTGGATTTTGCAAGACTGGCATGTGTCACGTGAACTGAACTCCATTTTCATGAGTTTTTGTGAGCCTTAGCAATCATTATAGACTCTACCCAGAGCTGATAGGGCTGTGAAAAGCTACCAAATGACCAAAGTCATTTTCTTGTTGGTGCCATATAGTGCTGTTTAGTCACAATCATCACAGTGCTTCCGGATCCAAAAAACCATTTTCCTGAAACAAGCCCTAATTTTTCCTGCATTTTCCCTGTAGAGGCAGCATCAAATCCCTGTGTAAATCCCTGTAGATTTTTCCATAAGTTACTAGTTCTTTATTTGTGACTTTGTTGTTTATTTTAATATAATATGTTGGCAGCCTTTTATTAGGAAAAAGGCTCTGATTTGCTGTTAGGTAATAAAATTATATGTCAAGATGGCCTTTGAATGATTCGGATTTATATGGAATCCATAAGGCATAATGGGGGAATTTATTTATTCGTTGAATTTTGTTGACTGGGTAGGCACACTAAGACTAGAACTCCCTTTTTTCTTTTTCAGGGGTGAGTACAGATGATAACCAACTGAAATTGTAACATGGCATAAATCCTTACTTGAACCACATTAAGCTGTTGGTGGTATTTTTAGTGACTGGGGGAAATTTGACCAGGACACCATGGAAATTCCCCTCCTCTTTTTGAGAAGTACCATAGGGTCTTTAACATCCACCTGAACAGGCAGACAGAAAAGACAGGAGGAACCCCCCCCCCATGCTGCACTACAGTGTCAGTATTGGGATTCAAAGAGCTAGTGGAGCCAAACCAGACAGACAGGAAAATAGTATAAATTTTAAGAAGTAGTCAGTTATAAAGTTTTGTTTCTGAAGTACCTTTTATTTTACCTTTGCCCACCAGAGAGTCTTCTATGTCATAATGTTATGGTGGACGTGTGGAACAGCTCTTAGCATAGCAGCTGACATATCTAGCTCTACAGCCCCTCACTACATCATCAGCATTGTGATTTCGCTAACAGTGAAATCACATGTGAATGACCTGGCAGTCACTGAATTGCTGTTCCTAAGTAGCAGTGATATCACAGTCAGTGAGGTCACGATGCTGGTAAGGTAGTGGGGGCAGTATAGCTAGCTATGTCAGCTGCCACACAGAGTGCTGTTCCACACATCACACATATTAAAATCAGGTAAACAATCTTCTAATTAAACAAAGGGAAAAGATAAAGTACCTCAAGTATAAAAGGTAATGGCTGACTGCTTTTAAAATCTAATATTAGTTTTAGGCAGTACACAAGTTATTTAACCCACATGTCTAGTGTGGGGATAGAACCCACAGCCTTCTGATCTTCTAGTCTCAGAGGCCAGTATGCATGCTATTTTTTGCAACTTTCATTTATTAGTTTTTATACAAATTCTCTCAGACTTTTTTCTGACCACCTGATGGAATCTTGAATGAGTTACGTAATTGTTATTTTCTTCAAGGCCCTGACCCTGCAACTAACCAAACACTTAGTACATCATATTAAAATATGAGAAAGAAAAGTCTTCTGTTTCCACTGCCTGCCTCCAATCTGTCCTGTGGAAAGGAATGTCAGGCAGTTAGCAATCTGCATTCCACTGTATGTAATCTGACACTGAGTCTGACTTTCGTTTTCACAAAAAACAAGTGGAAATAAATCCCCTAGGTTGCTGAAAGAAATAGAACAAATTTGTTAGACTGAACTGGACAGATGATAGAAACAGCAGTTTAAAAGGTTTTTTTTGTTAATATCCTGAGAAGTTCTGAGGTACAATACAGTAGCATCCCCTTCCCCCCTTCAGATGCCTTTAACATAGAGCAACAAATAGCAAATATCAGAGGGGGGTGCACTACTTTGCAGCTGTGGAGGAATATATACAAATGTCTAAAATGGAAGTTACAAGAAAAGCTGTTTTATAGCTATAGATAACAGATTTTATATATTTTGTAGCTAAAAATGGGTCAGAGAAGAGAAACTTTTGCACATAAAAAAAACAAGGAAATGAGCTGTGTGTTAAATCTAAAATATTTCAGGTTGGCAGAGTGGGGTGTAAGATTAATTCCTCAACTGTTGCTTTGGTACAAAAAACAGGTTTTTAAAATATTAATATAATTAGGCTGTTACGAGTCATAAAAATAGGTCCTGCTTTCATTACTACAGAATCTGTTTTCATCACTCACAATGCCACATTTCTGGAGTTTCCATGCATGCTGCTTACAAATCAAAGATCCTTATGCAACTTATATGAAAACAGCCCCTTTGGCACCAACTGCAGCCACTGGGTATCCATCCCTGTAGAATTCCCCATTGTGTTTTCAGCAGTGGGTTCCCAACCTTAGTACTGGGCAAGTACAAACCCCCCCAACCACTAGCACCCATGTCACCCTCCTTCTCCCTTCAGATTAAAAAAAATCCCAGCCCACTTAACTCCCATACTCCTCTACCCCTGGCACCCACCTTTTGAAAGTACAAGACTCCATTGTTTGGCAACTGGCACAGTCCTCCCTGCAACATGAGCAACCATCATTATCTATTGAAATAGAAGTTTGTAAAGAAACTAAGTCCAGAAATGTGTTACAGCAAGAGTACATACATGTGGACTTAGGTATTGCTTCAGGTTTTTAGGGCTGTGGGTGGAGCCTACAGCTATTTTGCGAGAGCTCTGTAGCTCTGAAAATGGCTGATCACAGAACCCCTTCCATTTGGACTTTTGGAAGTATGCTTCCAAAAGCCCAACAAAGCTTAAACCCCTCCACCACGATCGGTCTATGGAATAATAGCCACACTATTTTGGTTGTTACTTCCCCATTCTGATGCGTCAACTGCACATGTGCATGACTTATGCGCATGCACAGAATTGTGCACATGTGCAGTTGTGAAGGTGTCACCATGTTGTGAATGGCAAAATGCCATTCAGTATTTTCTGTTCCCCCCCACAAGTCATGCCCACATCTCATGTGGCACACTGGGAGCCCACCCCAGTGTGCAGAAGTATTTGTTACTGTACACTTTGCTGTAAAATAAAACTGGTCCCTTGTCGCTATTTATTTTTTCCCTGGTGCCCCCTGCCCAAGTCCTGCCCAACATCAGGGTGCCCAATCCCCATATCGAGATTCATGTGGCACACTGGGAGCCCAGCCCAGTGTGCCAAAATGTTTTTTTTTTCATTTTAATGCAAATTAGAAAATGGTCCCTTGTTGTCGTTTTTTTTCAAACTGTCCCTCGCCGTTGCTGCAGTCCCTTCCCCCATCCCCACTTTCCCACTGAGCACCCACCTCCCCACACACACCCTTACCCCATACTTACCTCCAGAGGTTGGTGCTGTCATCTTCTCTGGACCAGGACACATCTGCACTCTTCAAAGCCCAACCATGAACTGAAGAGTTAAAGGTAAGCATGTTGTACAGCCATTCAATGGGGTTTTCATCTTATGCTGATATCTCAGCCACTTTTTGGAATTTTTGCCCCACATTTTCAACATGGGGTTCTTGAGACATCACCTCATGAAAACTGTCACTGTCACTGTCATTTTGTTACTCAGTCCCAAAAGGTGATTTTGTGGTCACTGCATGGAATCACCTTTTGGGACTGATTCACAAAATAACAGTGCCACTGTTCATGAGGTGGGGTCCCAAAATTCCCCTGTTGTAAATTTGGTGAAAAATTCCAAAAAACATGACTACGTTATGAGCGTGCATTGTGCAGTTTCTACCCATGCTCCTAACGTCACCAATTTTTAATATTTTCACTCCATATTTTCAACATTGCCATTTTTGTACACCTCCTTCACAACAGTACAGACAACCTGCCCAAAATGTGTTTTTACAACTGTGGCACAGAATAGCGAATTTGCTCTGTGCAATCATCTTTTGGGACAATTGAACAAAATGACACTGAGCTCATGAGGAATGGTCCAAAAAAGGCGATGTTGAAAATTTGGTGCAACAGCTCCAAAATGGCCACTACACCTGTAACTTCCGTGACTTGGTAGCTTTCACAGCCCTATCGGCTGTGGCTAGCACTTGTTTTATTGTCATCACTTGGCTATTTTGCACCATTTTGGGCCCAGATTTTCAGGATACCCAGTCCTGCCCCCCATAATCACATAAGTGACATCTTGTAAATCTGACCCAATATGCATTTTGGGATCAACGACCTCAATGTTGACTGAGATTTTTTTTTTTTCGCTGTTGGCCAGGATCCTTCTTTAAAGCATTAGCCTGCATTACTGAATGCCCAAAAGGCAAAACTATGTTCTTCAGATAAGGGAAAACAGACTGTAGTCAGTCAAATAGGGATTTTGTCGGAATGATTTATACTCAGACATTATTATCTTAGCTGGATGTATTTTATTACAGAGCCATTACATCTAAGGACACACCACTGTCTTTTATATATTTTACTAAATTGGGCTTTGCTATGAGCTAGAAGATTGAAAGATCTCTATTTGTGGATATACAGTATAATACACTTAATTGTGATTCCCCTTCTTAATTTTCCTACTTTTTATTTTAAGTAAAGTGGTACTAAATATTCCTTAAGAAACTAAACATGGTTATCTCTATATATTTTTTATTTTATTTGCTGTACCAGGCAGGATCACTGTGATAAAGTCTTTTTACAGGCATGAACTAGATAGAGAGTTACACTTACAAAAATGAGATGGAGTCAAACATGCAAAGTGTACATTGAACCTACTGCACTTAAATTATACAAAATGGTTTAACAACAATTCAAACCAAACATTGTAACAAATATATTTGGAGTTTGACCTTAAAATCGGTACAAATTGTATTAATATTTTATTGAATATATGTATGTATATGTATGTGTCATCTCCCATGTTCCCCCTCCCTCCCAGGACTCACCATGAGATGAGCAACTTGTTCAGTGTGCCTTTCCTGGTGAAACATTTCAATAAATAAATAAATAAATCAGTATGAGATTTGACCCAACATGACTGCACACCATACAAATTATGGACTGATATCTTTAACATGTCATGCCCCACCAGACTTCATATCTTTGCCTATCTGAGTTACTGTATGTTCAAAATGCTGACAAACCATCACTCTACTGCAACTTGTACATGACTTCACCTTAGAAAGTGCTACTTTACCAGGAAGATCATTGCAACGTGGTAAAGTGGCCAATTGATGAAGTGATTCACAAAGGTAAATTTTACAACTTTACCAGAACTTATGCCTGTGAAGTAAAACTTCTGAATATGACTAATTGGGAGCTCTTATACATGTGCTTGTCATATTATTGTACTTGCACAATATGGCTATGAAGTTTTTAATTTCAAGCAAAGGGCTGAGATCCTGTTGGCTGTCACACCCACGTTTTTGTAGGTTAATGGTCCAGCAAGATTTAGGTCAAGGGATGGTAAACACAGAGCAAGTTTGGGAGATTCCAATCAACCGGTGAACCAGACAAAAACCTTCAGAAAACACTCACATAGGGTTCTGTATTTTTGAATTCATGATATGATGTTTTTAACCAATAATACATGGCAAAGTGTGTTACATCAGGGGATATAGAACGGGTAGGGAAAATCTTACTTCCTATTTGCTGGAGGGGGTTCCAAAGCTCTGCATTTCAGGACTTCTAACCACACTGCACTTTTCTTAATTTTTCTTACAGTGGATCCATTTTATATGCACAAATAAGCCACTCCAGGCTGTGGGTTACTATTCCTGAACCGCACTATCAGATGGTTGAAGGCACTTGGTGCAAGTGGTTTACCTATGTTGAATCAACAACACTGTTGTTGAGATTCAGCATATCAACATCCACAATGTCGACAGGTGAAATTTCGCCTGTCCGACATTGGTGTCTTTCACCCGGGGGGCTGCGAGCTGGAGTTGATTTGGAGCAGGGGCAAAACACAGCGAAAGGGTGAAATTTTGCCCGCGTGTCCCTCACAGTGACAATCTTGATACCTTTCAAGATTGTTGCTGTGAGGGATTTCACTGTCAGGGTTTTGATGTGCAGTTGGCACACTGGTGCAATCACCTCATGCCTCACAATGCGCCTGAGCATGTGGTTCAGGAATAGTAACCCACACCCTGTTGTGGCTTATTGCTTACATATTGTCACACTTCAGTGTGGGTTGTGTGACACCAGGGTACAGGCTCAGTGTCCCATACACACAAGAAGTGATGATATCTAATAATATACCAGACCCTGAAGAGTATTATTTCAAATATGAAATAAAGTTTTTAATAAAACTAAACATGTTTACAAAAAAATCAGTTTGAAAGTGTTTTTCCATTTGTTTTTATGTCAATGAGTACACGAGAAGAAAGTTTTATTTTATGTACGGCGGTCAGCATGGTGGATAGTGCTATATCAGCTGTTCTGTAAAGAAATTGCATTGGATGACTCTGTGTGTACTGTAGAATTCATTGCTTCCCCCACCTACACTCACACACAGTTCTTAGTGTTTTATACTTGTTTATCATGTTATGGGAAGTCAGAGTTGAAAGCTGTAGCCAGGAGCTGAAAGTTGTAAAATGTAAGTAGTTGCTGTAATGGCCAAATTGGGGCTGAATTCAGGGATAGCTGACGGTTCTTAAACTGGAGTGGTGGTGCAAAGTCAAGTGCATGGTGAGGGAATGTAACAGCTACAGTGGTTGAAGGCATGTGATTGTGTTAGTGACAGCACAGAACGGAGGGGAAAGACAACTGTGAAGGTTACTTTTTGATGGGGGCTTGCTGTAAATACTGTGATGAGTGGAATTTGTACTGTCTGGCACAATAGGGAACTATTGATAAGAGTTAGCAGTAGTATTTGTAGCTGAATTAGGGGTATTGAAGTGTGACGGTCGATGGCAGCTACTGTGACCCAGTTGTGATAAGCCTTTGCATTCTGCAGTTCAGGATGGATGTTTAGGCTGATCAAGGCTTATTTTCAAAAGGTGGGGACAGTGAACAGAGTAATGGCAGGTGCAGAGAGAAGGAGAAACTTAGGGTCAAGGCCATCTGGACTACTTCCATGGTGAGTGACAGGGGCTAGTGATACTATCGCATCACTGTTATTCCCCAGTCGCTCTAATCCTATACGCGCTACCCACAACACAGTCTTCCTATGCACAGGTTAGTGTGAACATTTATGATCTGGCACCATTGCTTAATTATTGCATAGTTCCTGATCAGTTCAGCTTATCTATTATTATAAATTGGGCTGACAAAATGCTGTATACCATAATGTGGGTGCCGCAATTAGGCATCACAATTTGAGCAATGGGGAAGCGTTGTGAGTGACAGGGGCATGCTGGATTTCATAGTGCCTTACACTCACAACCGTTTTTGCTGCTGACACTGGTCTCCTCTGGTCCACTGATGCCCAGACCTGGAGGAGGTTATACAGTATTTAGCACTGGGTGTGTGGGGGGCAATGCCTCCCTTAAATATCAACTGTTCTGCCCTGCTATCCCTTGTCACCCTACTTGAGTTGTGGTGGAATGTACAGGTGTGGTAGTTGCAGGTGACATGTTTCGAATCCTAATTTCACGGTGACCAGATTTGTGTCACTTGGTGGTGGGCTAAAGCTACAATTCCACCTTATGAATCCTTCAGCAATTCGTGAAAATTTCGGAACTTTTGCCATTGTTGAAACTGGGATTTTCAATGGATTTTCACCGGGTTCTGCGGACTTTTTTGTGAACTGTGGAAAAATGCATGTAAACTGTGGAATTTATTCTATCCACAGTTTAATGAACTGTCAGTGGATGAGCATGTGCTTGTACAACCTTGTGGTCATTCACTGACAGCTCAGTGGGCCACCAGTAGTGGAGGAGAGATGAGGGCTGCACTTGTGGCCTGCTCAGGGAAAGGGTGAGGGGGGAGCGTTATGGTGGTGGATGAACTGTTATTGTGGGGGGGTCCACTAGACACCAGGGAATTGTGATTACCTTTTTTTATAAGGGATCGGGGATGGGAGGTCTACTAGACACCAGAGAATACTGGGAATAGAGGGGGATAAGTAAGTGGACTGCCAGCTGTTTTTTTGTGGATTAAGGGAATCCAGGATAGGGAGGGGGTCTGCTAGACACCAGGGAAATAAAATGTTTTTACCATGATCGATGGGGGAAATAGGCACCAGGGAGGGATTGAAGTTTTCGTTTCTTCTTTACCAGGACCAACAGGCCATGATTCCCGGGCAGGGGGGTGGGAACCACTAGATGCCAGGGATCAAGGACCTTTTACTTGGGACCCACAATTGGTGGGTGGGAGGCCACTAGACACCAGGAGGGTCCAAGGGAGGGATTGGAGTTTTTTTTTATCTATTTATTTACTGGGACCCCTGATCAGCGGGGGCTGTATTAATGAATTAAACTGCAGTTAAAAAAATGCTTCAGAACTGACCACTGGCAGCGATCCATTCTGTGGATTTTTTTTCCTGCAGTTTAATAAATTAATATGCAGTTTGTATATTTATTCCACAGTTTTAAGGCAGAATTTCTATAAAAATTGTGAAAATTATTTCTGAACTTTTACATAAGTGAAATTCGCACTGTCGCAGAAATTCCACCAGCAGAATTTATTTTTCACACACCCCTAATGTTGCTGCAATATGGGATGAACCACAAAATGCTATATCCTCATTTGTGAGCAGTTGTACATAAATAGATCATTGACGATGGCTAAAAACATACTGGCAATCAGGACACAGTACAAAAGTAAATAAAATAAATGAGCCTTGCTGCAAACGTTTCAAATTTAACCTACACCTTTTTACTTGCTTTTCCATCAAACCCCCTTAGTCCACACATTCACCTTTATAACTTTGAAAAGTGCAGCGCTTGTACAGCAAATAACACTCGAGAAGAAAACCTCATTTACTTGTTTCTGACCTTTTTTTTAAGTTTCATAAGTGCAGCTTCATTTGGCCCCTGCTCACTGGTCCAATCATTTGCCCAACCACTTTCTCTTCCCCTTGCACACCCCAATGGTCATCTGTTTAAGTAATTGTGTTACATTCTGAAATTAGGGGGTAACTTACATGAAACTGAAGCGTGTGCTTGTGATAGTTCTTTTAGATACATGTTATTAATTTTTGTGCAGCAGTTATTGAATGGAAAGGGATCATAATTTGGTTCCCACAAGGTGGCCAGATGATTCTTTCCACTTACTGGTTTGTTTCCAAGCCCCCGCACTATGACATCCAGCAAGGGAGAATGTGGGGGTGAGCCCCATTTGAAATGAATGGGGGCATTTTTTTAGCAGCGTTTTCAAAATTGTGATGGTAAATTGGAGATTAATGAAGGCCACCACTCGACTAACAAGGTCCAGGTTAGTCGAGCAGTGACCTTCATTAATCTCTAACCTGTCATCATAATATAACAAATGTTTAGAGGAGCTTAGGAAATAAGATGGTGGACTTGGAGGCCATCATGGGGGATGAAGAACTAGATACAGTAGGTATAAGTGAGACCTGGTGGACAGAGCAGCACACCTGGGAAATGACTATCCCAGGTTTCAGAAGGGATAGGAAGGGTAAGGGGGGAGTTGCTTTATACATCAGGAAAGGCATAAGTGTAACTGAAGGACAGGAAGAGGATGGGAAGACTGAGCTACTGTGGGTAACACTAGGCAGGAAGACGGGAGAATTCTTGCGACTGGGAGTGGTATACAGGCCACCTATGCAAGAGGAGGAGGGCGATCAACAGTTAATTCAGGCAGTCATAAGGCTGGCCCTAAAAGAAGAACTGCTGCTGGTAGGGGAATTAAACCTCCCAGATTTAGACTGGGAAATCCTAGAAGCAGCTTCGTCAAGTAGCAGGGAGATACTAGTTGTGCTGCAGGGGGGTATTCCTTCAACAGCTAGTCAGGGAGCCAACAAGGGGCACCAACTTGCTGGACATGGTCCTGACAAATGGGGAGACTGTGGAGGAGGTGCAGGTGGGAGAAGCCTTGGGCAACAGTGACCACAGCATGGTAATGTTCAGGGTCAGGGCAGGGAGGGAGGGAGGGAGACAAGTAAACCAGTACTTCAGTCATGGACTTCAGACACACAGACTTTGACAAGATGAGAAGGATAGTAAGGGAGATAATGGAGGGTATAGAGAATATAGGGACAGTGGAGGAGTTATGGGAGGCCATCAAGGAAGGGGTACTGCAATCCATGGAAATGTGCACAAAAAAGGTTCGGAAGAGCAAGGGGGAGGAGACCATTTTGTTTACAAAGGAGGTTGCGGGAGCAGTCAGGGAAAGGAGGAGGGCTTTCAGAAAATTTAAGAGGGCACTCAGTGAGGAAGATAAGGAAGAGTACAAGGAAAACAGGAGTCTGGCAGGGAAGAAGATCAAAAGGGCAAAACAGATACTGAGGAAAAAAAATAACAAAAAAGGACAAAAGGGGGATAATACTTTATTCAGATATGTAGGGAGAGGAGGAGGACAAGGCAGAGGATTACTAGGCTGAAGGGGAGGGAGGGAGGGATATAATTGGAAAGGGACTGTGAAAAAGAAGAGTTATTAAATAATTACTTTAGCTAGGTAATTATGGAGGAGGGGGACGGTAGGGAACCTGAGCTAAAGTCAATGGGCAAATGCATGGATCTGAGCCTATTCACTGTGGATAGGGTTAGGGAAGATAGATTGAGGGTGGACAAGGCAATGGGGTCTGATGAGTTACACCCCAGGGCGATCGGGGAATTGAAGGAGGAGTTGGCTGCACCCTTGACAAGGCTCTTCAACTTGTCCCTGGATACAGGGAGAGTGCCAGAGAACTGGAAGAGGGCGGATGTAGTGCCTATACACAAGGGAGGTGGTAAGGAAGTGAAGAAGAACTATTGACCTGCCATCCTTATATCAGTGGTGGGAAAGGTAATGGAGGCATTAATCAAGGAGAGGGTGGTGGATTACCTGGAGGAGAGTGGCTTGCAGGACAGCAGACAGCATGGCTTCCCAAAGGTGAAGTCTTGCCAGACAAACCCAATTGAGTTCTTTGATTGGGTGACTCAGGTGACTGACCTGGGGGGGGCAGTGGACATGGCCTATCTGGACTTCAGTAAGGCCTTCAACACTGTCCTCCATAGGAGACTGGTGAGCAAGATGGAAAGCCTGGGGTTGGATGGGAAAATAACAAGCTGGGTGGAGGCCTGACTGGCAGGAAGAACTCAGAGGGTGGTGATAAACAGGGTGCCTTCTGGGATGGTGAAGGTGAAGAGTGGAGTGCCACAGGGATCAGTTTTGGGTCTGCTTCTCTTCAACATCTACATCAGTGAGATTGCAGAGGGTTGAGGGGGAGGGTGTGCCTGTTTGCTGATGATACGAAAATATGCAATAGGGTGGACACCCGGGGGGCGTAGAGGACATGAGGGAGAACTTAAAAACACTTGAGAAATGGTCTGGGATGTGGCAGCTGAAATTTAATGCCAAGAAGTGCGCTATGATGTATTTGAGGAGTAGGAACAGAAAAGCAGGGTACACCCTAGGTGGTGAGGAAATCAAAGTAACAGAACAGGAGAGGGATCTGGGGATCATAGTCTCCTTGAACCTTAATGCAGGAATCCAATGTAGCAGGGTGGCAGGAAAGGCCAATGGAATGTTCACATGCATAAGCAGGGGCATTACTAGCAGAAGGAGGGAGGTAATAATGCCCCTTTACAAAGTCATGGTAAGGCCGCACCTGGAGTACAGAGTTCAGTTCTGGAGGCCACATCTCTGCAAGGACGTTGGACAGGGTTCAGAGAAGGGCAACCAAGATGGTGCAGGGTATGCAGGGAAAGACATATGAGCAGAGGTGTGAGGAGCTGGATCTGTACATGCTGGAGACAAGGAGGGAAAGGGGAGACATGATTGAAACTTTTAAATATGTAAGAGGGCTCAATAAAGTGGGAGAAGAGGGTTTACTTAACAGGAAGGAGGGGGTCAGAACTAGAGGGCACAGACTCAGACTGCAAGGAAAAAGATACTGGGGCAATGTGAGAGGGCATTTCTTCATGGAGAGGGTGGTGGAGCCCTGGAACTGACTACCAGATGGAGTGGTGGGGCCTAAATTGGTGGAAGAATTCAAAAGGGCATGGTACAAGCAAATGGGACTGAGTTTTGAGGGAAGGGCGGTGGCTGGCAGGGAGGGGAAGGTGTAGGGGTAAAAAAGGGTAGGCTAGATGGTCTGGTATGGTCATTTTCTACCATAAAGCTTCTATGAGTCTATGATTCATTTCAGTAGGGCTCACCCCCATGCTTTTCTTGCTGGATGTCGTAACATGCCTGAGTGTGAGGACATGGAAATGAATCATGACGTAGAAGGGATCAGATGGCCAGCCACATTGTCGGAGCCAAACTATGATCCCTTCACATTCAACAACAGCCACACAGAAATTATTGATATGTATCTAGAAGGACTATTGTGAGCACAAGATTTAGTTTAATGTAAGTTACCGCCCCCTCATCTGACAAAATCACTTTAAGCGACTCATGATACACTACAGTTTTTCAAAACTGGATCTGAACAGTAAAGGAAGCAACACTTAGAAAGTTGGAGGAGGGGAGGGAGGGAGGGTGGTGGGTGAGTCTGCTGTTACACACTCAGAGTCACCTTCTTCAGCTCATGTTTGTTTTACTCTTATGCCTGTGCACACTCATACACTCTCCCCTTCAATGCTGATCACATCTTTAAACTCATGCAGAATCAAGCCAACCACACAAACATTTTTATTTATAATAAAGACTAAAAACAAAGAAACTAATTACTGAAAATGTGACAGTGGGGTTAACACACATTAAGTGACATTTATAACAAATTCAGCAGTGTCCCATAGGCTCCTCCACTGCTCGTCGGGTTATTTTACACAATATATACCCATTTTTAACATTGTTTTAATATTTCCAACCTTTTTATTTTTGGAATATTTGTATTTTACAAGTTACTATTTTAAAAGAAGAAGAAGAAGAATCAGCATTTATGTAGCACTTTTCATAGACATTGTAAAAAGCACTTTACAAGCAATACTAGACAAGTAGTGAAGTGACTGAATGTGTAGTGGCAGCCATTTTGCACATCAACACCCACACACAGCCTTGGACTGTTGCATGAACCAGTTTTATGGTAAAAGGAATGTTGACTAGGAAACTGGGGAAATCCACTACTCTTCCAGTAGGGGTGCTGTTGGTCACATTAGACAATATGGGTAACCTAGCCTGGAGGACAAAGGTGTGCTGGATGGATGGTGGTGTTGCTTGAGGGCTGATCTCCACCCTTGCTACTGTATTTTCAGAGGTCATTGTTGCAGATTCTGTACTCAAAGAACAAAACTTAAAGAAAGGGGCTATGGAGGCTCCTGTGACAGAGACTATGAATGAAGCTGAAGTACCTACCTTTGTACCTGCTCAGAGTGGAATGGATTCCATGGATTCAGGGGAGATATTGGTACATAGTTTCACAAGCTGGTGATGTTGAAATGTCCCTTGGTGAGAGTGTTTCATAGGACACTGCAGATCCTGAGGTTGTTCTGGCAGAGAATATGATGGAATGCATGATTCACCTCCTTGGCCTGCTTACGGGGCAAGAAGACAGTATAACCCTGGTGAACATTGGCTGGAGAATCACTGCTGCTAGGCAGGTGTAAGCACAGGAGCTGACAGCATCAAGTTCAGAGTGCTGCTTGTCAAGCTGTTACATCAGAAGGTAAGTAACTGGTGGTTTGGTACAGTCAGCACAGCGGCTTGCATGCAGACGCTAGAACAAAATTCAAGGAGCCCTCCTGGAGTGCAGCCTGTGTTTGGTAAGCTGCTGGATGGAAGCATTCAACCAATGGCTCCACTTGGTTGCCTGGGTAACCACCATCAGCTGCTGAGAAAATTGAACAGGAGACTTCTCCAAAGAAGGTAAGACTCTACATTTCCAATCTGGTAGTTTGTGTAAATTCCCTGTCTGGAATCTGGCTTGCTTCCTCTCAGCCCCAGACTCAAACCAGTGTTTCTACTGACCGCTCTATCCCTCGCTCTGCATATTGCAAGTTGGAGATTAAAGGAATTTCTACTAACTCAACAGTTGGAACTGCTTATAGTGATGATACCTCGAGGGTTATTGTGCATACTGTCTCCCACTTTGAACCACCACTGACCTCTGAGGTCTCGAAGGATGCCCCTTGGCAGCCAAATTAATGCCTACATCCTCTGCTCCTGTGGCCCCAGTGATATCTGCTCCCCCAACTCCTGTTATTTTACTTTTCATGGTTGAAAGTGTTGAAGTCCCTGTAGCTGAAGTGCAGGGCCCACCAATTGTTGTAACAGAGCCAGTAATTTCTTCTGACCTCCCGACTATTGTCCCCTAAGTACCAGAGCATCCTGGGATGCCTGTATAACCTAGTGTAGAGCTGCTTGCAGACTCTGAAAATCAGGTGCCTTCACAACGTGGTACCTCTGCTTTAGCATGGTCTATTCCTAGCAATAGCACTAGACACAAACCTAGATCATATACTGCCCTCTTTCAAGATCTGACTATGCCTTCCAAATGACATAATGCAGTTAATTTGCAGTCTAAAGGGGGACTGGAAGAAATATCTGATTGTCTCTACATAGCAAGAACCATGCTGAATGACTCTAGGGTTTTGTTCCCGAAATTTATGTCCTGATCCATGCGTCTAATTAGATTTCACATAAGGTGTTAATTTTAAAACTTCTGGGGCTTTGGACAGATTCTGTTACAAACACCAGCAGTTAAAAGAAACCCTCCGTGGATCCCTTTTCAGGCAATCTCTTTAACCAAACCTTCCTTCAAAACAATTACCATTTTATTTCACAATGGGGGGGTTAGCATGACAGATAAGGTGTTCTGGTTGAAGCAATAATGTCAGGTTCTGGGGGACTCCACCCCCCCTTTGGATTCCAAGTTAATTTGTACTTGGAGGGATGGAGAGTCAAGATTAATCTTCAACAAATTGAGGAGGGTGTTCCACACCTCCTTAATTGCTTCTTTCTTGGAAAAGATTGAGGTATGCTATTCTATTCTGGGTAGTCAAAGGCATGCTACAAGTACGAGTCCAAACATCAGCTGAGTGGAGCATGCGATCAGCTGAAGTGCTTGTTCTGTTATGAGCTTGGTCATACAAGCCTGCACTGTGTAAATGAGTACAAGTGCAACCTATGCAACAAAAGTGGACACTGTTATCGCAGCTGCCCCTGGGCTGCATGATGGCCTTGCGTAGAATCTTTATGCAACCCTGGCCCAGGAAAATCCAATGAAACAACAGACACTCTCTCTCTCTCATGCCTGAAGAGACTTTAGTGGACCACATACATCCCACAGCGGAATCTGTACCTTCCACTACAGAGATACCTTAGAAAATGGTGGTTCAGCCTGAGGATCCTTCTCCCAGCTCAGAGAATCCCCACCCCCCTGACACAGAAATATCTGTTTCCCGACAGACTACAGTACCAATCATTTGGACAGACCCGGTTCTACAGGAAATGGAAGTTGTTATATTAACTGTTCTGCCTGTTGTGTCAGAGTTACAAAAGTAAAGTGTCAAAAATATGCCTCCCCATCCACACGTGACACTGCTGAACTCAATGTAGTCACTAGGAAGTATAAAAACTGAACTCAGCTTCAACCAAATGTCCTAAAGAAAGAACCTAGATCTCCATATACCAGCTATAAAGCCCTGCAGACTGCTTCAGAATGGAGAGAAATGGAGGAAGAATTGGATGCCTCTTCTGTGGCTTCTTCACAGCTGAACCCCTCCTCAGATACAGAGGGCTCAGTATCTGAGGCTTTGGGTAAATGTAAAAGGAAGACCAGATTAAAGAGGGTCCAGCAAGAAGAAATAGTTGATCCATGGGTTAGGAATGATCTTTTTACTTCCTGCTAAGTGTCACGGCATCTCGTCTGCACATTTTCTTAGCATCTGCTAACATCAATAGTTTGAAGAACGTCAAAAGATCTTTAACTGCTTTTTCTTTCTTTGAACAATCTACAGCAGATGTCATTTTTTTGCAAGACACCAGGGTTCAGAGTTTGTATGAGGTCTACTAAGCCCAAAAAGCTTGGTTTAAAGGTCTTTCATTTTGGTCACTAGGGTTAGAACCATGCACAGAGGTGTGAATAATTAAGTCACCAAATACTGAAGTTATAAAACTTCTTGACCATAGTCCTGGGAGGGTGTTATTGCCTGATACAAAAACGAAAGGCACTGTGGTATAGTTGATTAACATTTATGCCCCACAGGCCAAGGTAGCAAGGATTGACCTGTTGAAGATCATCCAGCCCCTATCTTTTCACTAGCAAACCTGTGTTTTTCTGTGTGGATTTTAAATGTGGGGTCATCTGCCTTAGACCATTGGGAGGCATACATACCCAAACTGCAAAAATATTTTGTCATATATCTTTCCTTAAAACACTGATTCCACAAAACTGTCAAATGCTTACATATCACATACAAGTAGAATGGAAGGAACCTTCCATAAAGGGTAACTAACCATCTGAATAGTCACTTGGTTTGTTTCATCATATTGTCCCATTGTTTTGGCTCACTATTACCTTTAGAATTTTCACACCACCAATTTCTTTGTATAGCTCTAGGTGAACTCTCAGACATTAAATTGGGCCCAGGATAATGCACATCATGGCCCAGATATTCAAACTGCGCCCAAAAAGTGTGCAACAGCAGGAGCAAGCGCAAGTCCACTGCGCCCATGTGCAAGAAGCGCGATATTCAAAAACTGCGCAGGCCAAGATGTGCCTACAGCCGACGACTGAATATCGCACCACCTGCACCATAGCGCAACTAGGGAGGTGAAGCTGAGCATATCTGATGCGCCATAGCGCAACAAGGGATGTTCAGCTGAGCAGTCCAGATGTGCCATAGTGCAACCAGGGACACCCCCAGCAGCAGGGCAGCAATGCAACAGCACAACCAGGGATGCAGGGGCCCAACACCCATGCCACAGATGGGCAGAGGAACACACAGCAGAACAGACATCGTCCCCCCCACACCCCATGCACTGCACAACTGGGGGAGGGCTGGAATAACCACTGGCCCATGGAGACCAGCAACCAACCCACAGCCGGGCCATGGTGCCCCATCACACCCCCTGGAAAGCTGTGACCGGCACATAAGGCTGGCCGACCACCCCATACCACACCATCCCACAATTGCAGAGCACACCCTGCACCATGATCCCCATACACCCTGCCCAGGAGTAGCACCCAACAGTTCAGGACACCCCATGCATGCCACCACCCCCACCGTGAAAATGCAACTCTGTGCACCATGGAGCCATGCAAGGCAGCCCCACCATGGACACCCTGCAGTGGGCGGCAGCAGACAGTGATGCAACAGATGCATACACAGTGCCGCCCTGCATGTCCCCCCCCCGAGGTACAGCTGAGAGACCGACCATGTGTCAGCACATGAGGTACCCCACATGCAACAGGGCATGCCCCGGACCCCACCTCCAGCGGTACAGCACCCTGCACACCCTCCCAAGGACACATCCCGTCCCAGCACTGGCCACAGCAGCCACCACTGACATGCCAGCAGACCATGCATATCACAGACATGCAAGGGTGTCAGCTGCACAGGCCATGGATGGTCTGACACGGGTGCCATGCACACAGTGCAGGCCCCATGGACCACTGCACACAGGCATCCAGTGCACAGAGTACAACACACAAACCACAGACAGTGACTTATCCCCTGCCCACACCATAGGCGGTTCACCTCTGCACACACACACACACACACGCCCTTGTGTGCACCACCCCTGACGCCATGCACACCACTGCAGCTGAGCACCTGTAGGCCGCTGCAAATCAGAGACCACCACAGCTGTTATAACAAAATGTATGTATTAAAATATAAGAACTATGAAACATATTTACAAATATATACAAGGGTGGGGGAAAGGGCCACAAACCAGGTGGGAGCAGGCATGGGGCAGGGGTATACAAATGGGAGAGGAAGAAGCGGTGTGAGGGTGGGTCCAGGGGGTATAGGTGTCAGGGGGCATGGAGGGCCTATTCTCTGCCCTGCTCTCCACTCCTGTGGTGCCTCCGGGTTCTCCTCCTCCGGACCCCATGTCGCTCCAATCTCTCCAATGCTGCCAGGGACGCCCATGCCAGCTGAAGTATCTCTTATATGGCCCATTACGGGGACATCCAGCGTTGTCCACCTAGGACAAGGGAGCAGAGTCAATACGTGTGACTGTCCAGTCCCCTGCAGCAAACCAATTATGCATGGCATACAGCCATGTGCCACGCCCCTGTGATGGTGTGCGACCACCCACAGTGACCGTGTCCACAAGACCTGCCTACCCAGGCAGCCACAGCCATGTGGACCACTGCACACACCCACCGCCCATGTCCTGCACAGCACCACCGTGGCTGTACAGTGACTTGGCTATGCAGTATGAAGGCAGTAGCACAGCCATGTGCCTGGTGCACGCATGGACCACCATTGATGCACTCCCAGACATGCAGTGCCACTGGACAGTGCTGACTGTAACAAGTTGCATGCATGGCAGTGGTGACAATGGATGGTGGCCATGCTCCGCTGCCCACCCTGTTACACAGCATGCAATAGTAATCATGGATGTAAGGCACTCACCTTCATCAGGCTGGTCCCTGCACCTCTGCGGACCTTCGCCACTCCCAGCCTGATGGTCCTCCTGGCGACGCCTCCTCTCCCTCGTCATCCTGCGCTCTTCTGGGCCTAAGGTGCAAACATGGAGAGAGGAACATCAGTACAATCCTGTAGCAAGTCCCCCACCCCCATGTGTGTGCAATCCCACACAGCCAGACCCACCCACCCCACACCCTGATAACACCACCACGGCCAACACCGGACGGCCCCCCCCATGTGCCGGACACATGCAACTGTGATACTCATATGGAAGATAAAAGTGTATGGATGTTGCACCTACCTGGCCGTGGCACTGTTCCCCTCCTGGCATGTGCCCGCAGGTGGGCAAGCAGGTCCGGGTCCCTCCACCTCAGGTCCCCATATTGGTGGCGGCACTGCACTGCCGTCCGCCCCATACCGGTGGCCTCCTCCAGGGTGTCGGCCACCTCCTGCCACACCTGACTCCTGGCCCTGTCCAGGGGTGCCTCCCCAAATAGTGGGCCAACATGTGGCTCCAGAATGGCAACCAGGTTTGCCAGCTCCACCTGGCTCCACTGCACAGCTTGCCTCCGCACCATCTCTGCTGCTCAGTTAAGTCAAAATGGTGCTCTGCAGTGCGGTTCTGCCACGTGCAGATGCTGTGCGGTACAGCGCTGCCATTCCCTATTGCACTGTCACCGAACAGTGCGATAGTGGTGCACCCATGCCTGATGCATGGCACCTAGGGGCCAAAGGTTGGGCACAGGGTCAAGGGTCTCTGGCACACGGACAGCCACAGCGTGATTGGAACCCAGTGCGTCTAGCGAGATTGGGTGCCTGTGTGCCACCTCCTATAGCGGCCTACAGCGCTGTTGCCCCAGTGCGCCTACAATGCCCCAGTGCCACAGTGCCATATAGGTGAACAGCGCTGTAGCACCACTGGCACAATGGTGGCCGTGCCCTGCATTGCCTCCCACGCACAGCACGTCAGCAGTGCAGCAGGCGCCTGCGGCATCAACCCGGGCATGCGCAGTTAGGTGTGTACTGTGCATGTCACAGAACTGCGCCCTTGGCTCAGCACGTTCAACACAATTGCGCAAAGCGCAACAGCGTGATATTCAGCTCGCATATGCAAATCAGCTAATCAGCCATTCAGTGGTGCAGTCATTCCATTTGCATCCACTTAAAGATGCTCCTCACCTCATCTGCATGAGTTGCGCTATAAAAGTGCGACATTGGGCTGCACTGGCCATAGTCGGTTACTGCAGTCTATTGGTGAGTTGCATGCTGTTTGGGAGTGTGGCCTGTGGATTTTGGGACATGCATGAGACTGCACAGTCACAGGTAACACCTGTCATTCTCACAGGCTGAATCATGACCGAGCATGTTGTGGAGGAAGAGGAACAGAGTCGTGGGAGGAGGAGGCCAAATTTCATGAAGGCCGAGACGGATGCCCTGTTCGAGGCCTACCAAGACCAGGAGCCGCTTCTCAGCGGATGCCAGGGAAAACCACAGGACTGTGCTGTTGCATGGGAGGAGGTGACGCGTGCTGTAAACCTGCATGGCAGCCACCAGCACTCCATGCAGGAGTGCAAGAGGAAGATGGGCACAGACAGGTGGAGGATTAAGGAGAAGGTGGCTGCCATCAGGGCAGCACAGTCTGCGACAGGTGGGGGACAGCCGGAGGTGCTACACCTGACCCCACGGGAGGAGAGGGTTGCTGGCAGCAAGCAGCATTGCACCATTGAGGGTGTTCCAGGTGGTGGATTCCAGATGGGTGGTAGCCCGTCACTGCATGGTAGGTCATGGTCTGTCTATTGGGGGGACAGGGTAGGTCACATGCAGTAATGTGACTTTGTATTCCCTTACAGCTCCTGAGCATCTGCATGGGTCAGCGGTGGTGGGCTTCTCCACTGAGGCCGGTCAGATGGAGGAGAGCCCATCCACCTCCACAGGAATACATGGCTCAGGGTGACAGTGAGCCCACCTGGATGTCCAGACTGATGTTGGTGGAGCAGGTGCGGAGGAGGTCCTGCCCATGACCCAGCATGCCAGCATCCACGGATGCCAGCATGCTGAGACTCAGGCTGGTGCCGGATCTGTCACCGATGATGATGTTGCTAACGTCATGGGCAGTGACACGTGTGTGCCACAGGATGGCCACACAGCAGGTTACATCATGGCCATGGCTGTGGGTGGTGCCACCGTGGAGGCCTGCGTGTCATCACAGTCCCAGCCTGTGCCTGTCAGCACCAGTGGGGCAGCACTGGTGTGTGTGTACAGGACAGTGGGACTGTTGCAGCCACTGCAGTGGCACCATTGAGCCCTGGGGAGTGGCAGCCGGAGGGGCAGCATCAGCAGTCGGCCAATGGGCATGGGGGTACAGTGTCAGGGGGCGGCGTCAGTGCACCACCTGTGGACATGCTCAGGCCTGGCCCTGGTGTGCAGCTCCCACCCTCAAGGGGTGATGAACATCAGGGCTGCGAACACCCTGAGGGACAGCATGCCGATCAGGCAGATGAGCTCTTGAATGAGCACACCCGCATACTGCAAGCATCAGTCAATCAGCAGATGCATCTTGTGACGGTGGTGGATGCACTGAGTGCAGCTCTGCACCAGGCAGAGAAGCGTCGCAGCAGAGAAACCGCTCTGCTCCTGGCAGGGATGGACCGGATGCGGAAGGATGTGACCGCTGCCATTGACAGGCTGACACAGACAATCACGGCTGCCATGGCCACAGTGGACACACAGTTATTTGCCTATGCGTCGCAGACACTGCCCAATGTAATGTCCACCCCCCGTTCCCGGCGTCGTGCAACACCATCCTTGTCGACACTGGGTTCAGCTGTGGGCATCCCAAGCATGCCTGGCGCAGGCATGTTCAGTGTGCTGCAGACCCCTGCACGAGCATGGTCACGTTCACGCAGTGGGACCCCTGGGGGACCATCGGTGCCACCCCATGAGGCCAGTGGTCAGCCTGTCACTGCTGGCAGGTCTCTGTGGGGCTGCCCACATATCTGTGGCTGCCGGGGCACTGTGGCATGTGACTGACCTGTCTCCCAATGTGGCTACTGTCTGATGCTGCCCTGTGTGCATTGTGTCATTCAGCGGGCAATGCACGGGTGGGTATCCGGGCCCTGCACACATGCACAGAGTCCATCTGCACACCCTCCCAGCTGCTGTCCACAGTTGCGTGTGCATGATGATGCCTGCATTGTGCTGTATGCCAATGTGGAATGATTCCCAGTGTCTGACACATGCACAATGACAGGCAGTGGGCGTGGTGGCCTGTGGACATGTGTGTGGCTAGGGGTGGCATTCTGGGTCAGCGTGCCTCCTACCCTTTGTGCATGTCTGGCGAGTAGTGTGTGTGTGTGTGTGTGTGTGTGTGTGTGTGTGTTCTGACCACGTGCCATGTTAGACCTCGCCCATCCCTGGCAGTGTGTGTGTGGTTCCATGCCTGGCCACTTCCCTTGACGGCATGCACCCCTGGTGTGTGTCCATGCATGTTTGTGGGTTGTGCCTTTGCCACTGGTAGTTGCACATGGCCCCATGACTTTCCTGGGTTGGCTGAAGTGCTCTTCCGTGATGGTGTCCCAGTGCAGCTGTGCCAGCCGGAGCAGTGAGGGGTCCTGTCGCCCAAGGGGGGCTTTCCATCACCATTGTCACCGGCGTCCTCATCGTCCCCATCGCTGTCCCCTCTTTGACCTGTACGGCTATCCCACATTCGTTGGCCATGTTGTGCAGGATGCAACAGGCCAGGAGTAGCCTGCAGGCCTTTGAGGGGCTGTACTGTAGGGCACCGCTGGAGGTGTCCAGGCAACGGAAATGTGCCTTCAGCATACCGAACACCCACTCGATGACATTACATGTGGTGGCATGTGCCTCATTGTAGCGTTGCTGCGATGGGGTTGCGGGCCACTGGCATGGTGTGAGCAGCCAGGGACAGAGTGGGTATCCACTGTCACCTGTGTGTAGAGGGTGGAGGTTAGTTTGATGATCAGCAGTGCCCTGCCTCGGGCCATGTAAGCCACTACCCATGTCACCTCTGACCATGTCCCTCCCAAGCCCTAAGTTTGTCCGTGTGCTTTGCATACTCACCCACTAAGTGGCCAGTGGGGATGTCCCCACTCTCAAATCTGTGGCACAGTGCTGACTGGTGCCAGATGAAGGCATTGTGTGCTCCCCAGGGTGCATGGCACAGACACTGATTATGCGCCCCCTGGCATCGCACACCACCTGGCAGTTGATGCTAGCATAGCCCTTGCGATTAATATATGCGGCCCCCTCTGGGCCAGGTGGTGTGCGGATGTCCACATGGGTGCAGTCTATTGCCCCTAGCATGCCAGGCATACATGCTACCCTGTGGAACTCCTGTATGTTTGCTGTGCTCTCCACCAGTGTGCTGGGGAAATGGATGTACTCCACAGCATGTGGCAGCAGTGCGCTGAGGAATTGGGTGAGGTGGCGTGACGCGGCCGACCGGGTTATGCCTGTGGTGTCCCCTGTTGGTCTCTGGAATGTACCTGTGGTGAGCAAGCACATGCAAGCTGTCACTTTAGTCTCCACTGACAGAGCATGGCTCCGTCGTGTGGGTGCCTGCATCACATCACTGCACAGCTCACAGAGCCACCTCAGAATTGCCCGATTCAGGCGATACTGGCCCACGATCTCAGTATCACTGTACAGCTCGAAGCTGGTGCGGGCTCGGTACTGCCTGTTGGTGTCATACCGCCGATGGGCCGTTCCATGGCGGCACCCCCCTGCTGCCACCTTCTCACCCCACTCATTACTGCCTCCATCTGGATGGTGACACTGGGCATGTCCCTGGCTTGTGTTCACCCCCCTGGCAGCTGTTTCTGTGTTCCCCCTGCTGTCCTGGCTGCTACTTTCCCTGCACCGGGAACACCTAACTGTGGTGGCCTCAGTGCTGTGTGGCACTTCCCCCTTCTGCACTGTGGCTGTGGCTCCCCACACCTTCCCTGTGCCTGTGGGTTCCAGGTGCCCTTTCTCTGTCCTGCCCTGTGTGTGTGTGTGTGTTGCCTGTGTGCCTGGCTATAGTTCAGCAACATGTGCCTTCCCTGTAGCGTTCTTGTGCCTCTCCCTTGTTCCTTTTTATTTTGGCTCATTTCCGCTATCGCGCAACTTCCGCTTGCTCCCTCTATTGCACATGGCGCATGTTGTTGAATATCGCACGGCGCCATTTATGCATGGTTCCTCCCCCCTTCAGTTGTGCATACATTCATTATCATTGCACTATTCCTCAGTGTGATTTGGGGGGCACAACTGCCTCCTGCTGAATATCGCAGAATGGCACATTTTCGGACTTGCTCTCTCACAATCCTATTGCATATGGCGCAACCTTTTTGAATATCTGGGCCCATGAATCTACCATCTCAGAGTTAGGAAAGTTAATTGCTGCTCTTAGATCTAGCTATGGCATTTAAGAGAGAGTTATGTGGTGAAAAGATTCTACAAGGGACTTCTGGGATCTTTTTCAAAGACAAGGCAAACCTTAAAAACAATCTGAGGATTTTACTTGTCACAGAGACATCTATTGCAAAAACTAATATCCCTAACAGCTAGCACCAGAGCTGATTGTACATCCCAAATACAAACTATAAAAGGTAAAATGCATGCTTTTCATTTGCAAAGGGCATTTTCCTTACAAAATGACTAACAATTTGGCACACAGGGCAAACTCCCACATGTCTGTCCCTTTGACAGTTGCTCTAAAAAAATAGATAAGAAACTGATTCCTGAGTTATTAGTCTCAGAAGGAGTCTATAGTTCTGGTAGGACACGAGTTAACAAAATAGTTACAGATTATGTTACTAAAATATTTGACACTGTTTTGATTTATGACTATGAAAGGCAGGGATTTTTTTCAACCTTAGTTACAGATCCCTGCTCTGACTTCATTGGATTTAGTAGAATAACAGAAGCCTTTACATGGGACAGAGATAGAATGAGCGGTGCACTCACTAAATCCGTCCTCCACCCCAGGTCAAGATGCACTCACCTGCGACTTTTGATCACTTCTGACCCACCCTGAGCCTACCCAGCTTATTAATCAATCTTCTATGTAGAACAGTATAGAAGGCTTTGCTGAAGTCAAGGTAGGCGACATCAACTGCACCCCCATAGTTCACCAGTCTGGTTAGCCAGGCAAAGAAATCCATGAGATTGGTTTGACAGGACCTTCCTGTTGTAAACCCATGCTGTCTCGGATCCTGTGCGCCTATGGATGCCAGGTGCTGCACTATCCTTTCCGGAGTGCCTCCATAATTTTGCCCACTACTGAGGTAAGACTGACTGGTCTGTATTTCCATACCTCCTCTCTGCTACCACTCTTGTAAAGCAGGATCACATGAGCCCTTCTCCAGTCTTCTGGGACCTCTCCTGTGCTCAGAGACTCAATAAACAGTTCTGATAACGGTTCTGCTAGTTCCACCCTTAGTTACTTTAGTACTCTGGAATGTTTGCCATTGGGTCCTGTTGCCTTGTCCACACTGAGCTTAATGAGCTCTTGAAGGACCTTTTCTTTTGTGATGGGACTTGTGCACACTCCCCCCCCCCCTGTCCATGGTGTTGAGCTGTGGGCCATGCCATACCTTCTCTTCAGTAAATACTGAGCAGAAGTATCTATTTAGGATAGATGCTTTTCCTTAGTCCACCTCTGCACACTCCCCCTTATCCCCTTTGACCTTAGCAATATTTCCTCTGGACTTTCTCTTTTCACTAATGTATCTATAGAAAGTCTTGTCCCCTTCTTTTTACTGTTCATGTTAATGTTTCCTCGGTTTGGTCCTTTGCCTGCCATACTGCCTTCCTGCTTCCCTTAGAGAAGTTTGGTATGCCTCCATATCTTCATCCCACTGCATTCCCTTATATTTCCTGAAGGCCAACCTTTTGGCTCTGATCTTTTTTGCTACTGTTTTTGAGAACCAAAGTGGTTTCCTCTTTCTTTTTGCTCTTGTTTTTCTTCTTAACACAATGGAATGTTGCTTCAAGTATTACATCCTTAATGCCTGTCCACTTTGCCTGTACCTCCTTACCTGCATTTCTTCTTGCCAGGCCTAGCTTAACTCTGTTGGCCATCTTATCAAAGTCAGCTCCTCTGAAGTCCCATATTTTTGCCTTGGAATGGGATGATTTAGTTCTAGTGGCTAAAGTGAACCATACCATGTGATGGTCACTGGACCCCAGGTGACTGTCTACCTGGAGATCTGTGGTCCTTTCCCTGTTAGTCAGTACTAGATCTAGGATAGCCTTGTCTCTTTTGGGCTGTTGTACCAGTTGTTTGAGGCCCTCCTCCTACAGGGAATCCACTATGTGTCTAGTTCTGGCAGATGTTCCTGCTGGTATTGACCAATCTGTGTCTGGCATGTTGCTGTCTCCCATTATCAGAACCTCTCATTTAGCTGTCATGTTTTGTATATCTTCTAACAGTAATGTGTCTGTGTCCTCCCACTGGTCTTGAGGCCTATAGACAATCCCAGTCTGATGGCAGCCCCATTTTCTGTTTCCAGGGTGACCCACAGTTCTTCTGGCTCCTTATCTGTATTATGAATTTCTGTAGCTTTGATATTTTCATTGACATAAAGAGCTACCCCCCCCCCTCCATTTTGCACCTCAGTCTCTTCTGAACAGTACATAGCCGGGTACTGAAGTCTTCCAAGTGTGGTTACTGGTGAACCATGTCTTGTTAATGGCTACAATGTCCAGTTTAGAATCTGTCATTGTTGCCTGCAGGTCTGGGATCTTGTTTCCCAGACCGCAGGCATCTGTGTACATGATTTTCCATTTGCCAGATTTCAGTGCGTTAGTTGTTGGGTGAGGTCCGGTGTTTCCCCATGCTTTGTATGGGGAGCTGGACCTTTTCCCTTACCTGATGATGCAAATGAACTACAAACATTTTGAACTCCTGTTTGATCACTAGCTGGGGGGAGGGGTGTTCTTCCTGTTCAATGTATTGGGTGCTGCACCCCTCTACCCATTTGCTAGTTTAAATATTCTTCAAAGACATCAAACTTTGGCCCCAATGCACTGACTCCCTCCTTAGTCAGATGCAGTCCTTTGAATTTAAAGAACTTTTGTTCCCCAAATTGTTGCCAATTACCTACATATGTGTGTCCTTTTTCCTGGTTCCAGCCCCTGAGCCACATGTTTAGCTCCCCTATGTCCCCTTCTCTGGCCTTCCATCCATATTCGTCCCTCTCCCAGACCAGTAGGATCTCAGAGAAGGAGATGCCAGATGAAATGGATAACAGTTTGTCTCCCATTCTGGTCAGATGTTCCTAGGTCTCCACAACTGACCAGCTGATGAGATTGTTAGCCCCTATGTATACCAGGACATTGATGTTTTCTTCTGCTTCCTGCATGATTTTAGCAATGTGGTCAGTGTCTCTCCACGCTGATGTACCTGGGAGACATCTGACCATTACTCCCAGCTGGAGGTAGGCATCAACTCCCCGAATCATGGAGTCTCCTATGATCAGAAGTGTTTTGGATTTCCTTTTTGCTTTTTTTGTTTTGGTCCCTGTTTTGGGTGAGTTCTTTAGCACTAGCTCCTGTGCTGTAGTGTCCTGCTCTGCAGTGTGCTCTGACCCTTTGTTTGATTTTCAGAGATAGAGGCAGATACCTGTTTGTAGATTTTATATGGTTTATGAAGGTGATAAGTTGGTGAGCATAGAGTAATGGGGCACCAGATTTGCCCCTCCTAACTACCTGCCAACCTCCCAGACCAACTACCTTCTGTGGTCGAGGTGCTTCAGTTGGATGTTGGGGAAATGGCAGGCGGTTCTTGTAATATATTTCCTCCTGAATATTTGCTTTGAGGTGCACAATCTCTGACCATGCTGCCTGGAGCTGTGCCTTTACATAGCATCCTAAATCCTGTATAACTGCCCTTTTGAAAAGTGTCCCACAGTGCCTTCAGTTAATAATATCCATTCTAGTTGAGTTACCGAGTTTATAACCTGGTCCGAGTAATTAGAAGGAAAATGAAAGCAGAAGTTTGATTTACTTATTTATTTATTTTTGTTTTGGTTTGTTTTTGTAAAACTTTTTATAACAAGTTAAATTACTTGTGCCCCTGTAAGTAAGGTCACTGTGTGGATACTCCTCTGATCCTCCCCTTCCTGCTTTGCTACAGGATATGTCACGAATGTGCTACTCTATAAAAGGAGTGTAGCATGGGATGGTTTGGGATGGGGGTTGGTGGTTTGGCCCTTCCCCTGCCAAAAAAGAAGAACCACAGATGAAAGAAACAAGGAGGTAAGAGCAGAAACAATCAACCAACAAAAAATGCAGTAGCCCTGAAAGCTTAACCTAATGATAGATAAAACTGTAAAACCTGTAAGCACAATCTGTAATAATTTCAAAGAATATATACCCTGCAAAAAACACTTTGCTACAGAGAAAAATAAAGCAGTAACAGAAGATATACCTTGCAAAAACAATTTGAATCAGAGAAGATTACAGCAGTAATCTGTAAGCACAAAACAGTAACAAACCTGTAGACACACCCTGTAATAATGCAGCAGAAAGTATACCCTGCAACAGCAATTTGAATCAGAGAACAATAAAGCAGTAAAATATAAGCAAAAAACAGTAACAAAACCTGTGAGCACAAAAGAAGATAGTAACATACAGTAAATCTGCCTAGCCAAAACAAGCCTTAATCTTTTTCCTCCTCTGATAATGTTGTTCCTTGCTCTGTCCTTACAAGCAAACCTAGAAATTCAAGCTCTCCTGACTCTACAGGACAAGTAGTCACCACCAGAAGGGTGAAGGGTAGCTACTCTTGATGGGTCACGAAAAACCTCCTTACCCTCATGAAAGACAGGGACTGTGCCTGGTCAACCTATAAAGCATCCCCATCCTGAACCCTACGGGATGATTACAGGCATTGGAGGAACCTTTGCAAACACCTGGCCAAAGATCTCAAACAGTCATATTTTCACAATCTCCAGCAAACTAACATCGGAGACCCTAAACAATTCTGGGCATCCAATGGCTCGCTACTAAACTGCCCCTCCAATAAGTTTGTCCCACAGCTACACACTACTGCTGGCCTCATTACCAATCCCCCAAGAAGTGGCCAAGGCCCTCAATGACAAATTCTCTGACCTCACTATGTACCTGTGCAAACTCCCAAAGAGCATGCAAAAAAAACCTGTCCCCCTGTATGCCCCCATGACATCACCTGCCAGGCTTACCTCTCAACCTCCACCTCCCCCCTTTTTCTTCAAAATACTCTCACACATTGACATAGCTAAACTCCTAAAGAGCTTCCCAAACCATGGCTCCCCTGGAGCAGATTAATTATCCCCTGTCTTCCTTAGACTTAACTCCCCTGCCATCATTGCCCCCCCAACCTTCATTTTCAACCACACCCTGACCACTTCCTCCATGCCTAATACATGGAAAACTGTGAAGGTCATTCCCATTCATAAAGCTGGGGACCCACAATCCACAGACAACTATTGCCCAATCTCCATCCTTCCTCGCCTAAGCAAGCTTCTTGAAAAAGCCGTCTACCACCAGCATGCTGGCTATATAGGTAAATGCGACCTACTATGTAGCCAACAACACTGCTTCCACAGGAATCACTCCACCACCACTGCCCTCACACTCCTAACTGACCACATCCTCACAAACATGGACCGTGGAAATGCAACTGGCACAGTCTTCATTGACCTCTCCAAAGCCTTGGACCTGGTCAATCACTCTCTCCTCCTCTCTACATTGCATCACCTTGGCTGCTCTCCAGAGGTTTGGTTTGGAAGCTATCTTACAGGGCACTCCCAGTTTGTGTGCATTGGCCCAGCCCGCTTGCCCACCCTGCCTGTCTCTACTGGGGTCCACCAAGGCTCTATCCTGGGACCCCTCCTTTTCTCCTTATTGATTAACTACCTTCCAGCAGATAGTCTTAACTGTCACTCAGTCCTTTACACCAATGACCTCGTGCTCTTCTCCAGTAGAAAGTCTCCTATCCTCATCTCTGCAGCCCTCTCGCAAAACTACACAACTCATAACGGATTCTCTGACAACCTCCTTCTGGTCAATGCCAAAAAAACAAAAACAATGTTGTTAGGATCTAAGCCCTTCCTAACTAAATGCAAATCTAACCCACCCCTAATCATCACATCCCCTGACGGTCATGTCCTAGAGGATGTCAAACACTTCAAATATCTAGGAGTTGTGCTTGACCCCTCCCTTTCCTTTATAGAGCACATAAACCCCCTGGTTCTAAGATTTCACCAAAAACTGCCTGCAGATATCAGCAATACCTCACCCCTGATGCCTACCATGCCATCATCCAGGGAAACCTGCTACCTCTCCTGGACTACTGCTCTCCCATCTACTCCAGGACCTCCACATCCACCATGGCAAAACTATCAGTAGCATACAACAGTGTCTGCTGCTTCTCCCTGCTGACCCCTTTCTCCACTCACCACTGTACACCCAACACTACACTAGGGTGGATCCCACTACAAGCCTGCTTTGACCTTGCACTATACAGTTTCATTGATTCTGCCATCCATATTGGGCAGAAATCCCCTCTTGCTCCTGTTCTTACTGCCCAAACCTCACACTGCTGCCTACACTCCTCCAGTATCCCCTCCATGAAAGTCCCCAGGGTAGCCATGAACATGGGTGCTAGAGCCCTTTCTGTAGCAACCCCCACACTATGGAACAAGCTGCCCACTGAACTGTGCACCATAAGCACTCACTGCCAGTTCAAGACTTGCCTTAAAGACTGGCTTCTGTTGGCATCCACCTGCCACTGCTTTAAGGACTAGCCCCCCCCTTATAGGTTCCAGGGTAGGGCCAAATAGGTTCTCTTATTTACTGAAACTGTACCACAAGCTTTACTTTGCTTTGTTATTTGTTATTCCTCAACTACTGCCACCATGTATTGCTAAATGTAACAACTGTAATCATTCACTATATATTACCTGCTCTTGTTATGTTCTTGTTATTTTGATGTTTCTACTCTCTGCCACCTTACGTGGCCTGGGTCATGCCTGAAAACTATCCCTGGGATCAGTGACTCTACCCCGTTAACAAAGTCATAAATAAATTAATTAATAAATAAATAAAATAGAAGAAAAGATCTCAAGTGAAGCTAGGTGTCTTTGCCAGAAAACCTAGTCTTCTACCTCAAAAACACCAACTAACCTGATCTTTTAACTCTTCCTTCTGTTGGAAGTTACTAAGACTTTGTCAGATCCTGGGGCCAGTCCTCTTCAATATCTTCATTAGTGACATTGCAGATGGACTGGAGGGTAAGATTTGTCTGTTTGCAGATGACACCAAGATCGGCAACAGAGTAGATGAGTCAGATGGGGTGGGCAGAATGAAAAGGGAGCTGGATATACTGGCAAAATGGTCAGAAGAGTGGCAGCTGGGGTTTAACACAAAGAAGTGCAAGATCATGCACACAAAGAAGAGAAACTCTGAAGTCACCTATAGGTTGGGAGGGGAGTTGCTGGCAATCACAAGGGAAGATAGAGACTTGGGTATCATCATCACAGATGACCTGAAATCATCCAAGCAGACCATTAAAGTAGCAGGTAAGGCTAGAAGGGTGTTTGGGTGTATTAGAGCATCACAAGTCGTAAGAGGGAGGTAATAATCCCTCTTTACAAGACACTGGTTAGGCCTGCTAATCAATTTTTTGGATTAATACCCTACATGGACACACAACCCATTTAATAGATCCATTTATCTGAATAGCCATTGAATAAATCAAATTTATCTATGCAGTAGTGATTTAATCACCATTTATCCACACATTATTTATGTCATTATCATTTATCTGCATAGTAGGGATGTCATGTATTCCCGTATTCAAATGCAAATAACTTTAAAACGAAGAATGATAGCATAATACTGTGAGAACGAATGGTGTTCAGCAGAAAGATATTGACAAAATGAGTAGTGTTTCATTTATAGTTACCTTTTAGTTTTTTTTTTTATAATTAGCAAAAAATAGCAGAAAATTTAATTTTGTTCACTTTTTGCAAGAAACAAATGCAAATAACGTTAAACCAAAAAAAATGACAGCATGGTACTTTGAGCACACAAGCTGTTCAACACAAAACTATCTACAAAATGAGTGGTGTTTCATTTAACAGCAACCACTGTGCTAGTTGGAAGGTTGACAAAAAGTCACACAACCTATGATTTAAAAAACATCAAAAGCAAATGTCCCTGCAGTGTCAGAAAGCATCCCTTATTGTATAAAGGAAATATACAATGGTGAGCTGTCGGATAAATTATTTATCTGCACAAGTGCTGTTTGACCTCGAAAGTCTGGACCATATCTCTCATCTTACCATGTCAGCACTTGTCTTTAAATTGCAAGCAAACTGTCTGAATGTGTAGCACATTCCTAATCAATATACAAATAGTGGGCTTCCTATGCTTAGTGCCAAAGTATGTTTCAATAAAAGTTACATTTTTATTATGAAACTGCAAACAACACAGAAAAACTGTGAACAGGCATGGCAGAGATCATGATGAGAGATGCAAGGCAGAAATAAATGTAGGTGAGAATAATCTATCACATTTGGGCTGGCAGTATAGCCTAGAGGTTAGAGGAATGAGGTGTGAATGAACATGATACATCCAGCAGACCAGACCTGAGTTTGATTCTCACAACATCTACTTGCATACTGTGTGACTCTGAGCAAGTCATTTAACTGCCCAGTGCTCCCAGGTCACCCCTGAAAACAGGCACTTGTGCCTAGTGGGCCTTACCCGGTTACCAAAGACTAAAATAAAAAAATAAATAAATAAATAAACATCAGTACAACCTCCCTACCAACAGGCCCTCCAAATGAAGTACTGCAAACAGAGCAAGCCAGCTTGTAATACACTGTACTTAGTATTGCTAACAAAAGTAAAACTGTCAGAACAACATAATAAAGGATCATACTAATTAATGTTACTTGTAAAACTCCTACTGCCCTGGGGGAGGATAACCCACTCCAAGTCATACAGTTTACACTCCATTCAAGGGCACAACCACAACCTGCAGGCTCTCAAACCAGAGCAAACCTAATAGCAGCAAATTAATGCCTTTACTAATAACCCTCCAACACTGACAAATGACAGGGTTGGTATTCGTGGTAGCACCACAACCAGATGAGCGACCTCCTCTTGCAAACCCTCCAAACAGAAACAGACCAATGACAATAAAATACAACACAGACTGACAACCCAGACCCTGCTGAACTTCTGCTGCTGCATGAACATCTGCCTCACTTTGATTGGCTTGTCCATGGTGGCAGGTGGTCAGCTCCTCTGCCTGCCTCTCAGCACCCCAGGGCATCCCCGGTGGGTCAAGCTGTGGTGAATGTGGCACAGTTCACTCCTGCTGCTCCAGCTGAGTACAGGATTCTTTCATTCCTGAAAACCAAACTTTTACAGCTCTCTATTGGTGTCTGGGGTGGTCCAACGGTCGAGTCCCTCTGTGTCCCCTACACTGAACCCAGAAGAACTCTCATCACTAGTATTCCCTCTGATTATCTTGCTCCCCAGACCCCACAACTGTTAAGCTCGTGGCATAGACCACTGTCTTTTTGAAGATGCTGGAGGTTGGTCTGCATTGATCACTTCCATGAAGTATGTTGCTTTGCTCGGGAGGGGGGCATCTGTTACTCCTGTTGCTCTGGGTCCCAGCACTGTGGCACCTGCTGCTTTCCCAGTGGGACTGCACAGTCCAGTGACACCCCAACACCATGTCCAAGTATTCCAGGTGTATGGTGCTACCCCAACACACCCTGCCTCAAGCCCAAGTATCTGTGGCATTCAGAGGCAGCCCCTCCAACACCCGGTCCCCACCCAAGTATCTCTGCTGGCCACTGATAGTGACGACTCTCACCATTTCCCCCCAGACATACACACACACACACACACACACACACACACACTCCTTGCCTGGCCAGTAAGTGGGGGATTTGTGCAAAGCACTTTTATGGCATGGCAGTATGGAGAGCCTCTGTGTGCCCCTAAAGTCCATCACCCCCAACAGCCACTGAATATCGGCCCCCAAGAGCCACTGTGTATTGGCCCCGTATGCCTACAAAAGCTTCTGAAGATAATTATGTGGGTTGCAGTTGTTACAGTCAGTGAGAACCCTGGATCCCTATTGCTCATTATATATTATCTTTAATAAGGAGACATGCCAAGAAAGAAAAGTCAAAATCCAGCATGGCAGAGTTACAAAAAAAATGGCATAGTTTTGTGTTCCATGAGCATTTCTGCCTACACTCCAAAGCTAAAAACTGAATTCCCCAAATCAAATTAAGGTTTCATTTTACCTGGTTAAGTTACAATTTGTCTCTGAGTTTTCAGCGAAAAGGAATAAAAGTTAACCATTCAAAGGAGAGACACTAGCATGTCTGATGCAACATTTTTCCTTTTCTCAGGTGATGGACGGGTGATCAGAGTTTCATTTTCTTTCCTTTCCATGATGCTTCAGAAAGGAAATGAAACAAAACTGCTCACATGTTCATCACCTGAGAAAAGAAAAAACAAAACCTGAAAGTCAGAAGTGGATGGGGAGCAGATTGGCAATTTGGAGAAGGGGTACCTGCAAAAAAAAAAAAAATGGGGTATGGAGAACGCATTCCAGGTAGATGCCACTCCTCAGCCTTCCAAAAACAGAAATCCTTGTCTGTGGGCCGACGCTGGCTCATCAAGTAGTTGATGGACACTGGGCACAGCTCGGAAGAATTAGGCTTGTTATCTCACCCACTCTGCCCCATCCCCCTGTCACATACAGGGTCCTTCAAAAACAGAGCCCTTTTACAAGCCAACCCAGACCAACGAATGAAGACATTCGGACTCACCTGCCTCCTATTGCTGCTGGTACTGCTAGTACTCCTCTCCTGGGAAGTAGCGGCGGCACATACACGCCCACAACCGATCTCACTCAATAATGTGGCCCACCACAGGTGAACGTTTACTCTTCTTGGTTACAGTTTTGCTTAGTTTTTCTCATACTGGTCTTCTCCTCAGTCTGTCCTCCTTGAGCTCACAGAGTAAGATGGTGCCTGAAAATCCACTCTTTGATGCATGGCGGCATCAACAGAACCCCGCCCCCACCACTTATGACTTCAAAAAAGTCAATATTGTTTTAGACCTTGTGATTTTCTGGAAAATAAAATACATTTACGGGTATTTTATACTAGTTTTGAGCAATGATATTGGGGGGGCACATGCCCCCTTGGGCCCTATGGGCATGATGCCACTGGTCATGATACAGGGAAGGGTGTGCAGAGAATTTTGATAATGCCAGAACCCACACTTCACCTGGAGTTTGAGCAGCCAGCCTTGGCTTGATCTAGGGGGACTGATGACTCGGCTCAAAGTGTCCGGGTGTTCAGGGTTTTCCACCTTGGTGCAGGGTCAAGCTGGGATGCAAGAACACATTGAGAGGTGGACATAGGTGAAGGTCTGTGGCAGCCAATGGCCACAGGGGAGCTGGTTGGGGTGTGGACAGGTGGGATTGTCACAGTAAACTGTATCAAAAGTTTTACACAATAGACTTCTACCAATAGCTAGGCATCTAATAACACCTGCACAGGCTTGTTCAGTCTCTGACAGCTGTTTATAGGACCATCTTATTTTGGTTAGAGAACTTGCAGAAAGAGGTAATAAGGGGCAGGTGACTAAGTATTTTTTTCTCTTAATCAACAAAAAGCCTTCGACGGGATAGCACATAGATATTTGGAAGTTGTCCTGCTCCATTATGGGATATCTGAACCTTTTGTTCACCAAATTTTATGTCTATAAAATTCTGCCTATGTCCATCTGAATATCAGTGGCTGGTGGGGGGGGGAGTAAATGTGTAATGGCAAGGGGGAGTCAAACAAGGCTGTCCACTGGGACCTCTGGAGTATCTTTTTTACTTAGACCCTGTCTTAAGTACGCAGCAAGATCCTCTAGTTGAACTATGGGAACTTAAAGGAAGTGTTAAGAATTTTAAAACCTTGGCATTTGCCAATGATGTATGCCTCCTTGTTTAGAATGTTGATTCGGCTGCTATAAAGACTACCCATTTTTTGGCTGTTGGCTCCTTGTCAGAGACTACAGTATCTTGAATGTTAAAAAAAAATGTATAGTAATGAGATTAGACTTTCTCCCTTGTAATTCATCTTCTGTTACTGAGACAAAAGTTACATCCAACCCTGTTAAAATGTTGACTCTGTTTTGGGAGTGGTGAGTTGGCTCAATTAAATTGACAGGATTTGCCTAGAGAAAAGTAGAGGCAAAGTAGTAGCCTAGAAAATGGCACATGAACAAGAGATGGATATGTATGATTAAAACCATTTTACTGCCTCTTTTTATACAGTATATGTCAGTCAAATATTTCTGGTCCCAGTTTCCTTGGAAACAACACTATTGAATTTGTTTTTTCAATAACTACAGGGAAGCCATTGGAACCCAGACAAACGTAGTGTAAATTACTTACCACTTACTAAAGCAGGGCTTGTGATGATCCGTCCCATTGTTTTTCTTTTTAGTATAGTTTTATTCTCTAATCGAAGACCTTTCATTTTTTCTTCCACAAAACAATGGGCATGGAAGGTGGAGATGTCATGCTCTCCATGGCTACCTGCCTGTGTTGAAGACATCTTAGAAGTTGTTAAGAAAAATGGTATGTTCCCATTATATTTTAAGGAGACTTTTCAGCAATTGCATAGTTTGGGGATTGTAGCTGATATGTTACGGATAGCTTACTAACATACTAACATACTAAAATGCCAGTAGAATAGGCCTAACGGTCTTTCGTGTCTGCTCGTTTGGTCAGTCCCCAACCTGGGTGCTGACCTTGCTGTCCCCCTCGCCTTCTCTGGCTTCTCCCTTCCCAGTTCCGGATATTCTTGCTGCATTGGATTTTGCTTCCAGAACCCTTCCCCTGTACCTGTCCCACCCCCTCTTGAACCCCTCCACTGTCTCTGCCTCCACCAGGCCCCTAGGCAGTGCATTCCATGGCTCCACCACCCTCTCAGTGAAGTAGCACCTCCTCCTTTCTCCGCTGAATCTTCCCCCCTCCAGCTTCCAGCCATGCCCTCTAGTGGTCCCTTCCTCCTTCCTTCGAAGCACCCCGACTGTTCCTCCCCTATTTACCCTCTTCATGTACCTAAAGACCTCTATCATGTCCCCGGGGTCCCTTCTCTCTTCCAATGTGTACATATTTAGCTCTTCGAGCCTCTCCTCATAGGTCCTGTCCCCCAAACCCCAAATCATTTTGGTTGCCCTCCTCTGGACCCTCTCCAGGAGGTTAATGTCCCACTTTAAGTGTGGCCTCCAAAACTGCACGCAGTACTCAAGGTGCGGCTCACCAAGCAGTTATACAGAGGGAGTATCACTTCCTCTCCTTCTGGAGGTGATCCCCCAGCGATGCATCCCAGCATCCTGTTGGCCTTGGCTGCCCTCCCACAAGTCTCAGAGTTGTTCATCTTGACATCCACCACCACCCCAGGTCCCCTCAGCCATCGAAACTTGTAGTATTCTCCAGGGTACACTTGACCTGGGTTTTGGCCCCAGGTGGAGTACCTTGCATTTCCCTGCATTGAACCTCAGCTTCCACTTTCTAGACCTTCTTTCCAGAGCCTCCAGGTCCCCCTGTAGGGCCACCCTCCCCTCCTCCCCATCCACCACCGCCCCCAGTTTCGAGTCATCTGCAAAGAGACTCATCTCACTCCTGATTCCTGTCCTTATGTCTGATACATAGGCGTTGAACAGAAGGGGCCCAAGGACTGATCCCTATGGGACCCCACTAATGACCCTCCTTGGGGATGAGACTATCCCCCAACTACAACCCTCTGGGTCCGGTCCTGGAGCCACTTGCCTATCCATCTGATCATCTGGTTCCCCACCCCCATTTCTCCCAGCTTATCCAACAGGCCCACGTGAGGAACAGAGTCAAATGCCTTGCTGAAGTCTAGAAAGAGGACATCCACTGGTCTACCCAGGTCCAAGGCACTTGTCACCAAGTCATAGAACTCCACCAGGTTTGTCTGACATGACTTCCCGGATGAATCCATGCGTCTATTGTCCAGGCACCCTGACTTATCCAGGTCCCCCTCAGCCTCCTTGACAATGCCCTCCATCACCTTGCCTACCACTGAGGTCAGGCTGACAGGCCTGTAGTTCCCTGCCACCTCCCTTGATCCCCTTGTGGATAGGCACCATATGTGCCACCTTCCAGTCTTGGGGCACCCACCCTGTCCTCAGAGAGATGGTGAAAAGCTCTGCCAGGGTTTTGCCAGGACATCTGCAAGTTCCTTCAGCACTCTGGGATGTAATTTATCCGGCCCGGTGCTTTCTCCATCTTAAGGGAGCTGAGGGCTTCTCACTCTCTCTACTGTGATTTACTCCGGTACCCCTTCTCCCTGCTTAGCCCTCCCCCCACCTGCCAGTGATGCCTCCCCTTCTCCCCAGACCTGCCGATCGGTAAGGGTCCCCCCCTCCTCAGTATCTCTGTCGTCTCCCATGTATGATGCAGCACCCCCATTTTCCCTGGTGAAAACTGAGGTGAAGTACTCATTTAGTACCTCAGCCTGCTCCCCCGGGTCTTGTGCCCATCTCTCCCCTGATTTAATCCTGCTAATGCTTCATGTAAACCATTGTATTTGACTGTAGTAGACCAGTTTTTTCTGTACCAGTTCTCTTTGAGAATAGCCCTAGGAATATGGAAAGTACCCTTTTGGTGCAATTGTCAGAAAAACGAGTACCTGAAAAATGTGGAATATGTTATGGCTCTGCTGTCACTCATGTCTCAATGGTAAGACAACCAAAAAAGCACAAGAGTAGTGCTGAAAGAATTTGCTCCAGACCATGAACCATTTGTTTTTCATTTGCTCTTTAATTAGACATTTTTGGTCATTTGTGGCTTTTTTATGGAAGGAACCACTGTTTCATAGTCTTACCTTTGTTGTATTGATATATGATTCATTGTTGGGTCAAAGGAGTAAGTGGTATTGCAGTATTTAATTTTTGATTTTGTTACTGTTTTAAGTGGCAATATGGCTGCTTAGGTTGCAGCAGAAAGATTGTAGCACACAAGATCTATTGGCTAGAACTGAATCTGAAATCAAGTTTAAATTTCAGGCAAAGGTTGGCCAGGTACCTTTTTCCATATTACAGGACAGATGGAGGGATATGCCTTTGATTTACAGTACTAATACTGAACAAGCCTGTCAAGTGCCTGCAGAATTTGATATTGCTGAATATTTTTTTTCTTTTGAATGATGTGCTTTTGTAATGTTTTGGATATCCAGGGGTCATGACTCAGTTTTCCTTTTCATTTTGGTTTTTGTATTATTTTGTATTAATTTGCTGTTCCTGCTTTGCTTTTAGCGGTGAGCTAGCTGTGTATTTATTGTTCATTTTCCCTTTTAATAAAGTTTTTTAAATGTGATAATTTATTATATTTCTATTTGTTTCTCCTGGCTTTGATTTTAGTAAACAAAGCTTCCACTACTCTTGCAGAAAGTGCCTTGGGATCTTTTACTTCCAACTGGACAGCACCATAGTTGGTAGAAGGGACCTTAGTTTAGCATGTCATCAGATGGATAGCACACCCCAACAATACAGCACCCCACCTAGTATTGTACTCATGTGTCATTGCTGATGGTATGAACCCAATCCCAGGGTGGGACTAGAACCCATGATCATCAGGCCCAGAGGCAGATATGCTACCAACTGAGCCATGCTGACACCTTTTAGTGCATAAGTCCAATGAGACACTGCAAGGTTTCAATAGTTGAGCCACCACTGCACTACCAGGAGCAGAAGGCATTCAGCTAGTGGCCTTGTGTTTTAGTACATCATCCCTGGACCTGTGGTGGTGGCAGAACTACCAACACTATGTCATGTCTTACTGCATACTAATTGCACACATTTCTAACAGTTAGCTATACAAGGTCCTCATATGGGTATCAATTACACCATATCAATGTTTCATTTATAATATTAAGTTCATGTTTAGTTACACTGACTATGCAACACAATTGATATATTCTTAACAGGTCTTTTGCAAATCTTAAATGAGACTAATAGACCATTAGCAGGTTACACCAGTTAGAATTTTTTTCTTTAATGCAGTAGATTGGATTTAATATTAGTATGACTTTGTCTGCCTTTGATACGGTATAAATGTAATAACTGTGGTCCCTTAAAATATAGGACATACAGTTATTTCTTGTATGTGTTCTGAAGATAAAAACACAATTCTAAATGCTTTATAAATTTGACATGCAGGATTTTTCTTATAAACTAAATTCCTAGTAGGACACTGTTATGGTATTTGCCTGGGGTAGCAGACCCTATAAGTAAATCTATTAAATGTATTAGCTCTTTCTTGTTACTTGATACACTTAAGCCAGTAGTTCCCCACAGTAATTTGGACTCACAGCTGGTTCAGTCATTCTTGTGCTTGCATATTAACTTGGTAATTTATTCCAGAAACCAACAAAGCCTCTTGCAAAGCAGTTTTCTGCCCTGAACCACAAATATACAGTATTCAGATGGCTGATCAGGGCTTCAGCTTTGCTGCTCGTTCTAGTCCAATCAAGACAATTGGCTTGGAGGCCTAATATTGTTACATTGCACTCTATTTCTGTTAGAAAATGGGTAAACAGATTTCCTCAGCCTCTGATTGGCTAAGACCCCTGGCAAAGGGTACATTTTTGTGCTGATAGAGACTGGGAAATAATAAGTCCCTATGCCAGACTGCCCCATCACACATGATATTAATGTGCCTCCTAAATTTCACATTCTGTTAGTCCACCATATTTGTGTAGTCATTTAGCAAGATATCCAACATAACCCCCAGTCACCTTTGTACATTAAAAAGAGCAACAAGAGCTGCATTCGCATGAGTGTGTCTGCTTTATTTTAAGTGAATTTCCTTGTTAAACTACTAGCTAAAATACAGTTTGAGCCCTGCTAATAGCGAGTGGCAGGAAGAGGGGCTTTGTGGCTCATGTCAGCACAGCTGAGGACCACAAATCTCGGGGGCTAACTTTTACTTTATTTTTTAAACTCACTGACTGCTCTTTCAGTGCTTACAGTACTCATTGCAGCCTGTGGTTGTAGTGCTTTCGCGCCATTACATTTCAAGCTCCACCAGCTGTTTGGCACTACCGGGGAATGGAGCTACATAAAGCACTCTGCGGCGAGCAGGGCGAGCGCGGTGAGCACGCGGCAACACGCGCGAAGATGCGCACAAAGACATATGCGTCAGCATGTGTTTAGCGTGTTTGGTGGTGTTTGGAGGTGTAAAGAGTTAGGTGAGGTTATTTTATTTTTATCCTAAAACATTCTTTTATTGTAATTTGGGTAAATTTGAGTGGTAATTTCTAGCATGGATTCTTTAAATTCCATGGTAGCAACAAATGCCAGCACACAACCAGGAAGTGATTATTCCACTATTATGACTCTGGATGGTGAACTTGGAATTATATGCCAGTCATGCAATATGTATCAATTAGTAAAATCTACAACAAATTCGACAAAGGATTGCACATGTAAAAAATGCCTTGATAATAAACAGCTACTAGAAGATACTGAAATGTTTTCAGTTAGATTACAACAGCTAGAGGAAAGCCAACTTACTATGTTTGAACATTTTAAAGCACTACACAGCCCCTTCCCTACAACTGAAACTATGGGTAATATGATATCCTTTCACTCATCCACCTGCTTACCTTTGAACACAACCTCGAATAAAGATGCATGTTACAACAGTAACAATGGAAGTAACTTAATAGCTACCAAAAATGTGATAATGGAAGCAAATACTACCAGTAATTTGCTAAATAAGAAAAGAAATAGAGAGGATGATTCTGAATGGTCAGTGGTAACTAGTGCAAGGGCTTGCAAAAAAGGGCGAAGAGCTGACCAATTTTGTTTACCAATCCTTAATTCTTTTTCAGCACTTTTTAATCTAGCTGTCAATAATTGCCCACTTGAAAATAACCTAGACCGCTCAGGTTATCACATGTTAACAAGTGAAAATGAAATCTTAAACACCACGCTTATTGATTCAGGTTCACAACCATCTATTAGTAAAATAATAGGTGTTTTCACAGATTCTAAATGTAGGCCTAATCTGATGTCAGCTAGTAAAGAATCCCCCAAAATAGTAATTGACACTTCTTCATCTCAATCAAATATAAATTCTATGTCATCATTAAATGAGTATCCATGCTCTTTAATCAATGCCCATCATATACCAGATCCACTCCCCATTGTCACTGGGACTTTAGCCTCTTCTATGGATATTACTGAGTCAAATCTTCAGGACTCTGCACATCAAGTCTATGTATTAGGGGACTCTATTATTAAACACTTGGACAGGGCAATTTGCATTCCAAACAAATCAACAAGAACATGCTCCAGTTTTAGGGGAGCAAAGATCTCTGATATTACCAAAATGGCCAATGATATACTTATGGATGCAGGGAATAACCCCTTAGTTATTATCCATGTAGGAACCAATGATATAAATCGAAGCAGTTCCCTACAGATCAAAAAGGACTTTGTGGCTCTAAACAACTTACTTGTAGAGAGGTGATGTACCATATGTTTTTCAGAAATACTACCAGTTCCCAGGGCAACTGATAATATAACTTGTCAAATTAAGGAAATTAACGAATGGTTGAGAAAATGGTGCTTTAAACAAGGCATATGCTGCATTCCTCACTGGGAGAACTTTGATGGTAGGGAATCCCTCTTTAGTTGGGATGGATTGCACCTGAGTAGGAGGGGAAGTGTCTCATTGGGCAAAACAATAGGTACTGTTATTAACAAACATTTAAACTAAATAAATCAGGGGAGAATTGGAGTCCTCCAAATTCTCTTAACACAAAAATTAATGTCAGCACTAGGAAAACACTTAACTTTTTGTCTTTTAATGCAAGATCATTAAATTCCTTAAAAATGGCTGAGCTTACAGCAAAATGTATCCAACTGGACCTAAGTATCATTGCTGTTACCAAAACCTGGTGGGATCAATCTTCAGTTTGGACTAGAAATATTCCAAATTATAAACTCTATTGTAAGGACAGAATAGACAGTAAAGGTGGTGGTGTATGTCTCTTTGTTAGAGAAGACATTACCGCATATGAAATATCATCAACTACCTTGACTGAATCAGTATGGATTTCCATTCAACCAATTGATTGTCCTAAAATTAATATAGGAGTTTGCTATAGACCACCCTCAGCGGATATCCAATATACTACCGAATTATTAAATTTAATATCAGAATTATCCCAGGAAAATGATATTCTAATTTTTGGGGATTTTAATATGCCTGGTATAGACTGGAACCTGAATATAAGTAATAATAACTATGATAGGTTATTTATGAATACAATTATTGATTTATGTTTGGACCAATTGGTAAATCAGCCTACATGTGGCAATAATATTCTGGATCTTGTAATTGTAAATGAAGGTTTTAATATTTCAGGGACTAATATTATGGCACCTATTGGTAACAGTGATCACAATTCCATATTTGTTAGTACTTCCTTACAAATTCTCAAAGTTAATAATAACTTCCAACATAGGAATTACAACAAAGCAAATTTTACAAAGATCAATCAGGAATTAAAAATAATTGATTGGTCCAAATTATTCAAAGATAAAGGAGTTAATGAAATGTATATATGTTTAATAAATATTATACATTCTCTAGAGGATAAGTATATTCCTTTAAAGTCACAATGCAATAAAAAAGGTAAAATTCCTGTCTGGTTTAATAACACTATTAACAAACAAATTAAAATCAAGGAACATTTATTCAAGAAACTAAAATCAAATCCAAGTTCATCCTTGAGAGATAAATACAAAATTGCTTTGACTACACTAAAAAATCAATTCAATCTGCTAAATTAAAATTAGAGTTTATTTTGGCACATTCAAAAACTAACCAGAAATCCTTATTCTCCTATATTAATGGAAATAGATTTAATAAAAGAAATATAGGACCTCTCTGTAACAACGGGATTACTATCACCTCAAATAAAGATATGGCAGGCTATTTCAATGGGTATTTCTGTTCAGTTTTTGATCAGTCAAGAAATCTTGTAATTAACACCAACAGTAATGATTCTTGTATTCCGTTATTTCAGTTAAAGGAAATAAAAAACTCATTATCTAAGATTAAAAGATCGACCAGTTCGGGACCTGATAATATTAACCCCATATTTCTTCTTAAAACACTAGATTCAATTATTATCCCTCTTCAAATACTATTCAATAAATCATTATTAGAGTGTAAAATACCTGATGCTTGGTGTGCTGCTTTGGTTACACCTATTTACAAAAAAGGGTTAAAGTCCAATGTCCAAAATTATCATCCAATAAGTTTGACCTCCATTCTGGGAAAAACCATGGAATGATTAATTAAATGTAGATTAGAAAATGCACTGGAAAAATTGAATATTTAAGATTTATCTCTGCATGGTTTCAAATCAGGTTTCTCGTGTACAGCAAATCTCATATCATTTTACCAACATATTACTAAGCTATTGGATAGTAATATATCAACTGATGTATTACTGTTAGATTTTAGTAAGGCTTTTGACTGTATATCACATTCCTTACTAATAAACAAACTACATAATTTCAAAATTCCATTTCGACTAGTAAATTGGATATCAGAATGGTTGTTCAATCGCACTCAATTGGTTAGAATAAATGGAGTTCTATCTGCTCCTGGAGTTGTCACGAGTGGGGGGCCAGTTCTGTTTAACTTTTTTATTCATGATATGGTTATAAACTCTAACAACTATTTATCAAAATTTGCTGATGATACAAAACTTGGTAGAAGAGTTGATACCCTAGAAAATTTTAAATTGCTAGAACAGGATTTGTATACCATAGAACAATGGGCTAATAAAAACTTAATGTTATTTAACATCAACAAATGTAAGATTTTAGATTTTGGTAGGAATAATCCATTTTATAATTACTATCTAAATAGGCAGCAATTGGAATCATCAAGTTGTGAAAAAGATCTTGGCATCCTAGTTAACAACAAACTGTCATCAGGTGATCATTGCAGTAAAGTGGTTAGATCTGCCAATATTGTCATGAGACAAATCAAAAAAAACATTTATTAATAATCAGAAAACAATTTGATACCATTGTATAGAGCATACGTTAGACCCCACTTGGATTATGGTTCTCCCTTTTGGAGTCCTTATCTGAAAAATGATATAAATCATCTTGAACAAGTACAAAGAAGATTAACTAAATCCATTCCTAGACTGAAAAATAAATGTTATGAGACTAGGCTATAACAGACAAGTCTTTATCCACTAACGCTGAGAAGACAAAGGGGAGATTTACTTCTAATGTGTAGGTTAGTTCATAATTCCAAGTTGTTTAACATATGTGGACTGTCATATGCTGATAAAAGAATTGTGGGAAGATTACACACTAAGCAATTAAAAGTGGAGTGGGCCAACAATAAAAAATATGATATTTTTTTCAATATAAGGGCAGCAAAATCTTGGAATTCTTTACCATCAGCTATTGTAGAGGCAGTAAATTTTGATTCCTTCAAAACTAGGCTTGATCTCTGGTTGTTAGCCCAGAAATCTGTTTAATATCCCACTGTTGTGGGAGGACAATCTAGATGGGCCCTGTGCCTTCTTTTGTCCTAATTTTATCCAGTAAATCCAGTAAGTAAAAAAAAAAACTAAGACCCTTGCACATTTTCCAAAATGTGCATTCTATTTTATTTGGCATATACTATACTTCAGCTCGCTGTTCATTTGTGAATGATTTTCCAGTTGTGAGCATTGTACTGTGCCCTTGTGGCCTGTAGCTCCCCCTCTCATACTTTTAACAGGAAAACATTCATATTATTTACATTTAAAAAAAAAGTTTCCACAGGTAGTGTCATTAAAGTGCTTATTTACTGATCCATCACTCACTCTGTAGCCACTAACCACTTGTCTAATTACTGGCCAGATGCCTGCATTCTTTTTCTGCCCCACAAGCTGCCAGCACATCTCCATCTTAGGGAACAGAAATCAGAAAAATACCACTGCTGTTATGGACTGTGGTACTTCGCATACCTTGGGGAACAAGGCTTCTTCATTCATGTTGGCCTGTGTGTGTGTATGTGTGTGTGTGTGTGTGTGTGTGTGTGTGTGTGTGTGTGTGTGTGTATATGGGGGAGGAAACAATGTAAAAAGAAAGTGTCTATATTAGAAAGAAAACACCTATGAGACACATCAGCACCCTTTCTACTAGTAACTGTACCAGTGGAGGAACTACTTTGCAGTAAATTAATATTTATTAATTTTTATGTTATATATATATGTGTATATATATATATATATATATATATATATATATATATAATTGTCAAAGCATTTTATTTAAACTTCAAACAGAAACCCATTTTCTAAGTGCAATAATGCCCTCCAGGGTGGGTGGTATGGGCTATACTGGACCTTCATGGGGCTATAAGGCACTTTGCCTGCAGTGTTGGGCATTATTATGCCCCTGGAGTAGTCTGGTATAGCCTAATACCGCCTATCTTATTGGGTGTTATTGCTTCCATGGCTGTTTCTACTCATTATTATAGTACCACAATTTCTGGGTAGTCATCCATGGCTTTACTTCAAGACTTTAAAACAAATAGTGTGGTGTATTTGCTACTTTTACTACTGTATTACTAGACTGATGTGAGAACTGAAAGCAAAAAAATCCAAGAAGATGAATTAAAAGCTTATTTGTGTTTGCTGTTATATATTTTTCTCGCTTGTGGGTGTACAATCATTATGGATTATATGCATGCCTTAAGACATAGCTCAACATGTTTAAGCACTCAGAGGTGTATCCATAAGCCCCAACAACTGCACACCCTGGACTGTGTTGTTGCCCTTATAAAATAGCTTTTTGTTGTAAAAAAAAAAAAAAAAAAGGAAAGACAAATAATAGCTCTAGATTGTAGGTGTGCTGTCATTGGGTGATTTACATTCCCTAACTGACCAATCAGGTAAAAGGACTACTATTTACACTGCCTACCAGTACACCCCACTGGTCCTGCTTAGTGGCAACCTGCAAGAGCCAACACTTTCTGAACTTGGGGCACCTTCCATTCTCCATGGCTTACCCAATGGTGGAGACCTGGGGTGGGCAGAGATCCATCTGAAATGCAATGTGCTTAGATGCTCCCCAGGCAGATGAGCAGAGCCCAAGCGAACCATTAGTGACATCCTGAGGGCTGAGGCAATGTTCAGTTCATTTTCCACCATAGTGGCTAGCTCTGAATACCTTAGCACCTGCATTACAAATCTTTCTAATGCAGAGCTGACCAGGCAATCCTTCTACTGCTCTGTTGGCTTCTGGCTGCACAATCACCTGGGTTTATCCTGGTGGTACTATTGCAGTGAGACATGAATCTGCTCAGAGGAGTGAGCATCCTCTGGGCTACTCAGTCCTCCTCTCCTGCCAGTCATCAAACAGTCTGAGCATGGGGCACAAACCTGTATCTTTAATGTATTTCATACCAGTCCCAGAATATGTTCTCTTAATGGTAAATGCAATGGATCAGGAAGCAACTATATATAGGGAGAAAGAATGGTATTTATGAAACTTAGTATATTAGTTTGCCAACTGAAATAAGTTTATCCCCTTATTAACAATATTTATGGAAAGGCTGCTACCCTGTTTAGCTTCTGTGTCATCATGTAATTGCTATTGATATTATAGTAACACATAATTTCTGTACATGCAAATGTCTGTATGCAGAAATGTGCTGATGTTATTCTTGCATTTGTATGTATTTTTAGATGTGTATCAGAAAAATCTGTGTTTTGTAAACACCCAGGTCATGCCTATAAACAGATCTTTTGGTCCAGTGTACCTACCTGTAGACAAATAAATGAAATAAATGACATTTTGTTAGAATACTTGTAACTCAAGGTTGTTTATTTGACAGTGAGTAGTTATGCTTATGCTGGGTACAGGAATTACCACTCTTCAGGGGTGCCATAAAGGCTCAGGAACCTTTTGAGAAAGGTTACACCCCTGGTAGTGCCATAGGAATTACATTTTGTTAGGCTGAAGGATTCTTAGGAAGGAGCAGCAGAACTGAAGACATTGAAATGTTTACTTACTTGAGGTGTGATTTCTGTAAGGAGAGAGGAAATAGGGATGATGAAGAGTAAAGTGATGATCAAAAGAGCATGGGGAGCAACTATCCAACCACAAAATGTGAATATCAGTCTAGCATTGGGTCAGACTCTTAACAGAATGAATGGTTTATGTTATGACCTTCAGCACAGAGGACAGGAACCACCCATGGAGGAAACCTCTGGGGGACCAAGGCCTTGGTCACCATCTGTCTTGGCTTGGGCTACTATTTATGACAGGTCTGACCACTGCTCAATTTGAACTCCAGTTCAGGGGAGGAGTTTAGATGAGAAGTCTCTCGCTCTATCCCTCCAATGGGCTAATACCATGAGGTGCTGCTGGTTCAATCATCACAGTCAGTGACACTGTCCACCCATAAAAACAGATCCACCCTCATGGTAGTGGGGGTAAGGAGAGAACAACTTCTCGCTAACTTTTGCCTAACCATCAGTCCAAGATGAGATCTAACCTATGGTTGATGACGACGATGATGATGATAAGTGGACTAAAGCAAGGGGAAGGCAGATAAAATTAGGTGAGTCACAGACAGAAGTTGGAAAGATTTCATCAGCAGGTGCCACTGAGTTGATCTGCTTAGCCAAAGGGACTTACCCTCCAAGGTAAAGGCCCTAGCCTCAGGGTGAAGGATGCAACATCAAATACTAAGAAGTTCCACCAAGTTGTTCTGACTGGACAAAGAGGTTCCTGTGTGGAGAATACTATACGCAAGGTGGGGGAAGGAGTGATGAGGATTTCTAAAGGTGCTGCAGAGTCAACCTGCAGAGCTAAAAGGACTCCCACTTTGTGAGGGCCCCACCCTCTAGATGTTGACTTCATGAAAGCAGGGCAATGATGGCCCATTTTAGCATAAGGAACTCCAACTTACGCACAGGGTAAATTCATTTAGATGGGGTCAAGCACCTACTGGTGAAAGCTATTGGTCTCAGGCCATCCTCATGGTCTTGATACAGCATCACTCCTAGACCCTGCAGACTAGCATCTGGATGCAGCACATGAGGTTTGGTGGGGTCAGCATAGATGAGGATGGAGGCATGGGTGAGCTGGTATATGATCTCATGGAAGGCTGCTACACAGTCAGGCATCCAGTGGGGCCCACCCAAAGAGTTCACTTGGGCAGAAGTATACTTTTTCTGGTTCTTTAATGGCCCCTTTTTTGTATTTACGATTGGTAGGAGGGTAACCCTGGGTAAGGTTCAAGAGTGGGCGAATCATCTTGGAATAGTCTTTTATGAACCTGCGGTAGTAGCCACAGAACCCCAGGAAATGTTGTAGTTTTTTCAGATTATGGGGCTGGGGCCAAGTAGTCAGTGTTTCAACCTTACTGGGACCAGTCTCTATCCCTTTTGTAGATACTATGTGCCCCACATACTTCACGGAGGTTTGGAAAAACTGGCACTTGTCAATGGACAGCTTGAGGCCAAAGTCTTCCAGTCAGTCTAGGACTTTAAACAGTCAGTTCTCATGCTCCTCTAAGGTGCTCTCAAACACAATGACATTGTCCAAGTAAACCAGGCATTCCAGCAAATTGATGTCTCCCTCCACACATTCCATCAGTGGCTGAAAGGTGGCTGGGGTGCCCGATATCCCGTGCGGCATCCTCAGAAACTCATAGATCCCCAATGTACAGATAAAGGATGTTTTCTCATGGTCTTCTATGGCCATCGGGATCTGGTAGTATCCGCTGTGAAGATCCAACACCAAGAACCATTTGCTCCCATTCAAGCAGTCCAGGGCATCTTGTATACAAGGCATAGTGTATTGGTCTGGGATGGTCCGCCGGTTCAGGGTTCGATAATCAACATACATCCTCACAGACCCATTCTTCTTACACAGAACCACAATGGGAGAGGTGTATGGGCTCCTGGATTCTTGTATCACACCAGCAGCGAGCATCTCCTGCAGGTGTTTTCTCATATCATCTATGTCTGCTGGGGCTAGGCGTCAGGATCTCTCTCGAAATGGCCATTCATCATGCAGGTGTATGTGATGCTCCACACCCTGGACACATCCCACATCCCATCCCATTCCTTCAACAAAAACACTTGGTCTCTGTGGGCAAGTCTCTTGCTAATTCTAGCCTTCCATTCAGCTGGCAATGGGGAGTCACCAAAGTCAAACAAGTCTGGGGTCACTCTCTCCTTCTCACCAGGATGCTTGTTGCTGGGCAATACTGCAGTGTCTGTGCAGTATACTGTAGCTAGGGTGCACCCTCTGTTCACCCGGATCTCCCAATCTGACACATTGTGAATCTGGACCATCTCTCATCGTGCATAGGCATGGGCACGAGCAGGCAAGATGCTGGGCTTGGCCAATAATCTTTATGGCAATTTTCTATTGCCCAGCTCATCCAACATCAGTATTTTGTTCCTGACATCTTTCCAGAGGTGGACCTCCCCTTGAATGGTACACTGGGCATTAGGGGCCAGTACCATTGACTCGGGATCATTCTTCCACATGATCCCCACCAGTTCATCTGGTCTACTTCCTTGGGTTTCTGTTGCAAATCATAGGCCCTCTTGATCAAAGCCGGAATTCTCAGGGCCCTCCCAGTCCATCACCCTTGTTTCTCATGACAGAGTTGCGCCAATCTCCCAAACATATGTGCGTTTGTCCCAATTAACAGGGGGAGCCCATCATACAGTCTGGTGGGGGGGGCACTAGGGCCAATGTCTCTACTTGCTCCTCTACACCAGTTACAGTTGTAGAAAAAGACAACCAGAGGTGGACATACCCTAGGCAGGGATAAGACTTGTCGCTCAGGCCCCACAAATGTAGGCCTTCTAGGGATTGCAAAGGCACATCAGATAAGTGTTTGTCATACCAGTCCTGAAATACAATGGTCACTTGTGACCCACTGTCAAGCACAGCCTGAGTATGAATACCATTCACAGTCACCATAGTCTCCATTGAAGGGTCCATTATTTTGGACCAGTCTGGAGAGGCAGTAGCAGAGGCCTGGACAGATTATTTAGCCACAAAGAAATTTGAGTTAGGGTTTCTTGAACCCTCACTGCAGTCTTTTCGGGCACCCCTTGGACACTGATTTCCTTTTGGAGCTCCCCTTGGAGTCTGTTTACTACTCTTTCCAAGTCCTTCTGAGACTGGCATTCTCTTTTCATATGGCCATCCTTTCCACAGTTGTGACAAATGATAGACTCCTGGGACATCCTGGGAAAGAACATTGTATGAGGAACTGAAGCAGTAGTAAGAGATTGGGGTTTAGTATCTGCAGTGGTGAAAGTGGTGCAATGTGTCTTAACAGTTCCTTTAGAGTGGCAGTCAATCCAGTGATCTCAGCCTTGGAGCCGCCCTCGGTAGTGGATGCTAAAACACAGGACACCAACCTGGCAATGAGCATTTAGGCAAGCTCAAGGAAAACTTTTTGGGAACCCCCATTGGTAGGGGGTTACACCAGCATAAACTAATCTGATAGTAGGATGTTGTGTTCTGTCAAATCTGTAGAAATAGAGGTGAAAAATGGGGAGGAATAAGCAACAGCAGAGACAGTAGTAATGGGGTACAAAGGCTACAGGAGAAGAGAAGGAGTTACTGTAGCTAAAAGGTATTTTAGAGGAAAAGGTACAATTTAAAGAAAAGGTTAGAGAGAGAAATTAAAACTAAACAGGATTTATCAGCGAAATCCTTATGGTAATACAAATAGAATAGTTTCTGCCTTTATTTTGTTCATTTACAGAATTGTCTCAGTATTATAAAATTAAATATTTTTTTAAATAGCAAACTACAGTTTCTGTGTGATTATGTTGATAAGATATGCCTGCTTAATGCAACATAGAGTAACTTTTTTTTCTGGACTCAACAGAAACAACGTGTTGTTAGATTTTTAATATTACAGTAGGGAGCAATACAACAATAATAATTGGAAGGTATCGTATCCCAGGTGAGAACATGAATCTCAGTTTTATATCAAAAGTCTTTTCACTGTAGCCCTGAGCGATGGGATGGGAGTGGTCATATAGCTTCTCTTTGCCACTGTAGTAAACCAATCCGTGTCACAGTTACTGTACACTGAATCCAGATATTTATTGCCAAAGTGCAGACAAAGATCAGCATACTGCCTCACATCCTGCTGTCCTGAAATAGCCTTTGTAGAAATAGTTTGTTTTTTCACAGAGCAAAGCAAGGAGAAAGAAATACTGCTCCTGCACATCAGAAAAAACTCAACTAAATTGGGTCTGCTTTAGAATTCTTACTGTCAAAGGGGTGTCAGTCTGTGTAAGATAAGGCATAGTTTGCTTTATACGTTTAAATGAAAAACTGCAAGTCTCTTCAAACTGCCTTACACAGTCAATAGTCCATGAGAGTTGCATAAATCTTATATTTTGTATAACATAGCTGATATAGGGCTATTAAATGCTGCCATTTGCTCTATGGAGAGGGTGTCAAGGCTTGAAATGTCTGATTTTTAAATCATGAAAACTGCTTAAAACTGAGCCCTGTTTTTTGTGCTAGTTTCTTATACTAAGAAAAAGCAAATCATGCTGAAAGTAATCAGTTTGATCATCGTGTAAAGGATTGTGAGGAGTTACTGTGAGCAAGTTTGAATAGGGGGGTTAAGCATACCTGTGCAATGGGTGATCACAGAGTTATGAACATTGGCAGTACAGCAAGCCCACTCGGTGGGCAATCAAGGAGCCACAACCAGCTGCAAAACACAGACAGCTCAGTGGACAATCAAGCAGTCATAACCAGTGGCAGTGCAGTAAGCCTGCTCAGTGGCCAATAAAGGATCCCTTGCTGGTGGCAGTGCTGCAAGCTCACTCAATGTGTGATCAAGGAGCCACAACCAACAGCAGTGGAGCAAGTCTGGTTGATGGATGATGAAAGTGCCATGGCCAGCAGCAGTGCAGCAAGTCCACTCAGCAGGCAGTCAAGGAGCCACAACAAGCAGCAGTGTAGCATGCCTGCTTGGAGGACAATCAAAGACTCATAGCACAACTGGTGGCAGTGCAATACAGCAAGAATCATTGGTGGATGAGATTGAGGAGCCACAACCAGTGGCATTACAGAAAACCTGCTCCCCGGATAAGTGAGGAGTGGCCTTGGGCACAGTATATATGGGAAGGGGGCCAGAAGCACAGAGCTGCAGGCCTCTACATATTGGTTACATATTAGGCACATATCTGACTCATTGGCAGATTGAAACCTCATCCAATGAATCACAACCTGTCAGGCAGATTGACACACTGATGAGGTGCTTCTGCATAAAACTGGCTGATGTCATGTAATCAGAATACTCCCACTCTCCTGTTTGTGACAAAGCAAATTCTTCTGCATAAAATGTACTTTATTATAGATTCAGTGTTTTGGGGAATAGTGCATGAAGTCAGTAGTGCTTGTGTAATGCAATTTACTTTGGCTTAATTCCCACCCTTGATAGGGAAACCAGGTAGTGAGTAGGAAATAGAAAGCTCAGGACCAAGGGTGAGCAAAGTGCCAGAGAAGAAGGAGGCAGGGGTGGATGGTGGAAGTTTTGCAATGCACTAAGCAGGGGACTGCTGAAGGAGGCTGGCCTTTAAGGGGGAATGTGGGAGGAGCTATTCCCCCACATTGAACCTTGGGCTTTAACCCTCCCAAACATAGACCATGTTGGCAGAAAAGCCAATTGGTCCATCTAGTTTGCCCATTTAAACTCTATCCTTCCTGTTGTCCTGTTGACCCGTTGTCTAGATAGGGTTTCTGACCATGCCTTTCCACTGCTCCCTGCCCCACTGTTTTCACTACTAAACCCTTGACTCTGTCCCAGCTGTGCTTGAACCTGTTAATGGTTTCTGCACCCACTACTCCTTCTGGTAGGCAGTTCCACAACTCAATAATGCTCTATGTAATTAAAACATTCTCACATCCCTCCTGAATCGTGCCCCCGCACCAGCCTCCACTCATGTCCTCATGTTCTTGGCTCACCATTCCTGCTGAATAGTTCATTGCAGTCTGCCTTATTCATTCTTTTCGGGAACCTGGAGGTCTCAGTCATACCTCCCCTCTCCCTTCCAGTCTCCAGTGAGTACGTGTTTAGAGCCCTAAGCCAATCACCATATGATCTGCCTTGTTGGCCCTGAATCATTTTGATTCCTTTACAATGCCTTGTCTCAAGCCTGTCTTTGTCTTTCCTTACCTGGAACTCCAGAAATGGGCACAGTATTCCAGACGGGTTCTCATCAGTGATCTATAAAGAGGTAGTATTATTATCTTTTTCCTCCTGCTATCAAAACCCCTCCAAATATGCTTCAATATTCTGGTTGCCTTTTTGTAGGCCTTGTTGCCTTGCCTAGATTGTTTTAAGGAGTAACTTATTTTGATGCATTTCCTCAAATGTAGTGCCCAGCTTAACCCCACATCCATATTCCGTCCTGGGGTCCTTGTTCCCTATGTGTATCACCTTGTACATGTTGGCATTAAATTTCAACTGCCAAGCTTTGGATCACCTCTCTAAACTTTTCACATCCTTCTGCAACTCCCTTATCCTCTACTTGTTGTTTGCTGTTGTTTAAAATTTATTTTTGTACAGGATACAGATTGGTTATGGTGTAAGCCCCATTTGCAACAATGTCCTGTGGTTTAATAAATACAAACAGACATGAAATTACATTTTATTTATTTATTTAGTTTTTGTTTACCGGGTAGGAGCGCTAGCCAGCAGGTGACTATTTTCAGGCACGACCCGGGAGAGTACAATACATCATAACACATGGAAGCAACAATACAATTGAGGCAACAACCATACAAGTACATTCCAGACATATAGAGGCGGTTCCAGCTAGTCTAACATGATTTAGGCTATACTAAGCAGTGACCAGCAGGCCAAGAGCAAGGAGGTGTTTACAGGGGAGTGTTGGTACAGGTAAGGGGTAAGGAAGGGAGTATAGGGCCAAAAGGACTGCTTACGGCTTTACCAGGGAATGCGTATGGAGACTGCTGGGTTTGTGGTTCCCCAGCCAGGCAGGATGATGTGGAGTGACAGGGAAGGGTGCAGGCAACAGGAATAGCGGGAGAAGTAGTCAGCCAGTGCATATCAGGGGTGGGCCATATATGGGAAACATATAGAGCACCCAGCAGCGAGAAAAGTCAGGAGGAGGGGTAGAAGGAGCCGTAACCTGGCGGCCGGCAACAGCCAGCCTGAGCAGCAGCAGGGGGACCCAGGGGAAGTAAGGGAGGATGCCAGAGACATCCCGGTAGTAGAGGGATGCCAGGTTCATGGCCCCACAGTCAGGGATGAAGAATATGGGACAGGTGGACGGAGGAAAAGGCGATGAAATACGGCTTTAGCAGTAGGAGGCGTAGGTGCAGCCGGGTCGTGGGTTCCGAGGCTGGGCATGAGGGCAGTGGCAGTCTCTGGCCTTGGACATCCCAAGGCAAATGGTAGACAAGAGAAGGGAGGGAGGAGGTGAGGCCTTATTTTACCAACATCCACCTGTGGCAAGTTTGGGCAGTGCCCAGGTAGATGCAGAGGATAAGAGACGGGAGGATGGGTGGAAGGAGCCATAATCTGTCGGCCGTCAGCAGCCAGCCAGAGCAGCAGCAGGGTGCCCAGGGAAGTAAGAGAGGATGTCAGAGACATCCCAGTGGCAGGCTAGAGGGATGCCAGGTTCATGGTACCACTGTCAGGGAAGAAGAAAATGGAAGGGGTGGGTGGGGAGTAAAGGCGGCTTGAAATACGGCTTTAGCGGTAGGAGGCGGGTAGGTGCAGCCGGGCTCGTGGTTCCGAGGCTGGGCATAAGGGCCGGTGGCAGTCGCTGGCCATGAACATCTTGTGGTAATGGAGGACAAGTGAAGGGAGGAGGAGGTGAGGCCTTACAGTACCAACATCCACCTGTGACAAGTTTGGGCAGTGCCTAGGTAGCAGAAGATAAAAAAACAGTACAAGATACAACAGTAATGTAGGTAGTAGTAAGTAAGTGCATACATTCATAAAACCTATACATAATTATAATTTAAGATAACGATAGGTGAGTTTGAGGAGAGGGGTTGGATTTGGGAGAGAGAACAAAGGAGGGTAGTATGGAAACCAGTAGCAGGGGCGGGAGTAGGGGCAGGGAAGATTCAGGATCAGGTAGGATCAAAGCAGGTGCATGAATCTGAAATGGCCAGGTGTAGTCTCAGCCCATGTTTGAAAGAGGATGCAAGGTGTGCCTGAGGTCCAGAGGAGCTGGTTCCATAACATAGGGGCTGCGTGTTGGAAGGAGCCCGTTCCTTTATTGGTGCGGCAGCGAGGAATTTCCAGCAGGTCTTTATCAGCAGATCTGAGCATGCGGTTTGGAATCGCAGGAAGAAGGAGCTTCGCCAGTGCAGCAGGCTGACTTTGTCTCAGTATAGAATCATTTAGGCAGGCCAGGAAGTAGCTCCTGATGGCCAAGGGGGAGAGCCACCCAAGGTCCTCATATAGCTGGCAGTGATGAAGAAGTCGTGGGGATTGTGAGGCATATCGGCATATGTTATTGTATGTAACATCCCATTTGTGCAGCGCAGATTTGTGGGCAGAGGTAAGTATAGGCGCACAGTAGGTAAGTGTTGGTAGCAGGATCCCCCTGGCTATGGCAAGTTTAGTGGGGAGGAGGTAAGCATATGTTCTGTAGGCTGCCCTAACTTGCAGTTTACGTTTTGCAAGTGGCTTGGATATGAAGGTTTAAGTCAAGCGATTGATCTAGTAGGATGCCCAAATGTGAAAAGAGGCAACTATCTGCAGAGAGTTTCACATTTAAATCAAGGATGCTCGGGAAGTGGAACACCTTCGGATCTTTTGAGTGGTGCAGAGTAGCATGGCATTGGTTTTGGAGGAATTCAGAATGAGGCGGTGGGAGTTTAACCAATTCTGGACACTGGAGTAGGCTCTATTAGCGAGGTGTTAATTTGCTCTACATTGGGTGAGCTGGCATAGATAACTAAGTCGCTCGTGAGAGGAGCGAGGAACAGGCAGGTATTTTATCTGGGAGGTTATTGATGAATAGAGTGAATGAAGAGGACCCAGAATGGAGCCTTGGGGCACTCCAATGTTTGTTACCACAGTGGAGGAGATGGCTGAGTTGAATTTAACAGCCTGGGACCTGTTGGTCAGGTAGCTCCTGAACCATTCAAGTACAGGGAGGAGCAGCCTATTTTCCTTAGGGAGGATAGGAGCAGGGGTGGTCAACTAGGTCAAATGGCTTGGTTGGGTCTATAAAGACAGCCCTGTGAGCTTTCCTTGATCCATACCAGTGAGGATGTCGGTGGTGATTTTGGCTAGAGCCATCGCAGTACTGTGGTTTTCTGAACCCATGTTGTGCATCATTGAGCTTCTTGGTAGTTTCGAGGAATTCCTGGATCTGTATGGCAACCAGTTTTCAAGGATTTTGCTGAGTGGGGATAGTATTGCAATAGGCCTGTAATTGAGATATCTTTTTGTTCCTTTTTGAAGATAGGGGAGATCCTGGCCATTTTCCATAGTTCTGGGACTGCACCGCTGGTGAGGGACAAGGTGAAAATTCTTGCTAGTGGTTTAGAGATAAAGTGCGCAGCTAGTTTTAAAAGGCAAGGTTCAAGTTGGTCAGAGCCAGGACTGGTGTATTCCGATAATTTTTTTAGATGGTTCAGAACCTGAGAGCTGGTAATAGCTTTGAAATAGAGGAGGTGTGATATAGGTTTTGAGTCAATTGTGAAGGTGGCAGAGTCAGTAAGAGGCACAGTGTCAGCAGTGGAGGCAGCTGGTGGCAGAGCGCTGGTATAGGGGGAGAGGTCAGAGAACATGCTATTGAAAGCGTTTGCTATGGTGATGGGGTTATTGCAATGGGAGCCACCTATTTCCATGTCAGATGGTGTAACTGATTGAGGTGTCCCCAGAAATGTTTTTATGTGGCCCCAAAATTTACGGGGGTCATGGGCTGAGTTCTTTAGCAGGTTCTGATATACGCACTTTTGCCAGCCTTATGTTCTTCCTGCAAATTTCTTTCTTGCCCATAGTTCTTGAGTAGTCCCTAGTCAATTGAGAGCTTTTGTAGGTTTTCCAGAGCTTGTCCCTGTATCTTAGTTGTTTTAGAAGATCTTTATGTAGCCATCTAGTTTGTTTCCCTGACTCTCGCGTGGTTTTGGAGCATGCTTGTTTTGTACAGGAGAAAATGCTGTAGAAATGTGTTCAGGGCAGCCTCTACATTCCCCGAACGGTATATATCCGACAAGTCAATGCTTGAGATGTCCCGGAGGAAGGAGTCTGTGTCCATGTTTGCAAAATTCATAAAGGTGACCTGCCGAGGTGAGGGGGGGTGGCTGCCCTGCGCGCCACTGGCAGTAGATAGGGGAGTGATCAGTGATGGTATCTGCCAAGATCCCAGAGCAACTCATATGTTCAGGTCTGTTTGTCAGGATCCAGTCAATAAGCATACCAGACTGTGGCCCAGACAGTCTATTGTTTTCCGTGATTTGTTGATGAAAATTTAGGCCTTGCACTAGTGAAGCCATGGAATTGTGAGAAGGACCTAGCCAGTTCAGGTTGACATCACCAAGGATGATAGCTTCATTTTGTTGATGCGTTTGGTGAGCTGGAGTGCTTCCTGGAGCCCGTTTACTCCCCCAGAGGAAGGGTTATAAATACAGATTATGTGAAGTTTTTTAGAGCCAAGAGACAGGAGCGTGTGCATTGATTCGCTCGTGGTTTGGGGGTTTGAGTCATTGATGATACTAATGTCCAGGTAAGATTTGTGGTAGAGGGCAACTCCTCCACCCCTCTTTGACCCTGGTCTGTCCCTCCGAATAAGTGAGTAGCCAGGCATGGTGCACAAGGTATCAGGGGTTCCAGGTTTCAGCCAGGTCTCCGACAGGCACAGTATGTCGGGATTGTGTACACTGAGCCATGCTTCTACTTCAGGCAGGTGATTTAAGAGACTTCTGATGTTCATATCGATATGAGAAATCCCTTAGTTTTGCTGAGAGATCCTTCGGGAGCCCCACTGCTGGGCGGCCTGGATTCAGTTCAATATCCCCAGAAAGTATTATCAGGAGTGATGCTAGGTACAAAAGCGGTGTGCTAGGAGGTCCTGACATTCTTGCATCTCCTCCATTTAATTCTGAGGGAGACAGAGCTTGATAAGTGCAGCCTTTGTGGAGGAGCAGGTGTTCCCAGGAGGGTTTCGGTCTAAGGTCTGCAATCATGAGGTTGGAGAAACTGAAATCAGTGGCTGAGGAGGGTTCTGAGAGTCTCGGGCGCACTGACAGAGACTCGTTTATGCCCAAGGCTCACACATGAGCAGGGACAGATCAATTTCGGTGGTGTGCCTCCAGGGGGAGGATTTGCCCCATTGCCAAATGATGTAAAATAATCAAATCCACAGGAAAATAACCAGTAAACTGATTGATCTATGGTAACAAGACAAAGGATGTGTTAAATTCCTGGAACACTGGCCTGGGGCATATGCAGGAAGTTAAAACCCTTTGTCAGTGTCTTCCCTTTGTTTAAATAGTTGTGAATGGTTCTCAAAGACATGCAGTTCCCCCTAGCAACAAGGCAGATGGAAATGTGGACTCAGTTTGCTTTCCCCAGGTCAGAGCTTGTAGAATTTCTTAGCTGTACTTACTTTGATTGTGATGGCTTCCAAAAAAGTTGATTTATCATGAGAATCCCAATATCTGTTGGTGATGTTTTCCAGTTTCTTAGTCCAGGAAACTTTCATAGATCACATATCCAAGAATGGTCTAGTTCCTCCAAGCCAAAACACATGAAAATCCACAAAACTAAACTATTGACAGAGACAACACAAACACCCAGCCACACAGCCCAAGTATTCCCCCTCCCCTTGAGATTGGACTAATAAACAAATAGGTGCAGCAAAGCTTTACAATATACACATTTTAAGATTATTTGTAACATTTACAAGTAGATGTTAAATACTTTTTCAAAGCAATCTTAAAAATTGAAAAGCCTACCAAATAACCTAGTTCTTGTGGTAGTTCTTTACAATGGGTTTCTAAACAATTTTGTAGTATGGAGTTCTCCTAGTCTATTCTGTGATCTTATCAATGGTATTTTAAATTTCCTTAATTTGATTATTCTTTTGCTGGGAGGGTGGATGTAATATAATTGGCTAGTGGATGGATTCCATTTGCATGAATCAACTTGTGACACCACATTAGCCATAAGTAGGTTCTTTTTGTCTCTGGATATAGCCAATTTAATTCACTATAGATGTCACAATGATGAGAACCATATTTACTTTTTGTTATAAACTTACCTAGTCTATAATAAGTTTGATTTATTTTATTTAGTGATTTTTTAGTTGAGTTCATATAGAGCAGTGCACCATATTCTAATACTGGAATCAACAATTGTCCCACCACTTTCTTCCTTACTTTTGTCTCCAAACACCCTAATATTCTTCTCAGGGCCCCCAGCCTCTGATTAACTCTTTTAACTTGTTGGTTAATATGGTCAGTATAAATCAACCTTTGGTCAACCAGAACTCCTAAATATTTATAATTTTTAACATTTTTTATAGGAGTTCCATCCACTAGCCTAAGTCGCAATTCAAGATTCTTTACAGGGGTTCCAACAGAAAACAGCATAAATTGGGGTTTTTTGCTGTTTAATATAAGACCTGCTGCACTAAACCAGTTCTCCATATTCATGAGGTCCTTCTGAGCTTATGTTCTAATAAAGTGTGACTATCTGCTGATACCAGTAAAACAGTGTCATCAGCATATAGTCTGACTAAACTATGTTTTATAACTGTTGGTAGACTATTGATGTAGATGTTAAACATCAGAGGGCCCAAAATTGAGCCCTGTGGGACTCCTCTATTTACCTCAATCAATTCTGAGTCAATAGACCCACTTGAAACATACTTTCTATTTGAAACATATGATTTAAACCAGTACAAAGAATGTTCCTGTATCCCTATATCATATAATCTCTCCAACATACCTTGATGTTCCACTAAATCAAAAGCCTTACTCAACTCCATGAACACCGCCGTGGTCATCATGCCCTGGTTCAAAGAAGTCGATGCCAGATCATGAAAATCAACTAAGGCGGTGTCCGTGGACCTACCCTCTCTAAACCTATGCTGGTATTGTGTGAGTGATTTATTCTTTTCTAAATAGTGATAGAGCTGACTATGAACTTGTTTTTCAAATATCTTTGATAATATATGTAATAAGGCTATTGGCCTATAGTTAGAAGGAATTGTATTATTCCTACCTTTATGGATTGGTACTGTTTTCTCCACTTTCCATATATCTGGGACTATTGATTCACATACACTCCAATTGAAAAAATAATTTACCATAGGGGTCAGAATATCTGCAGCTATTTTCAGAAAATATCCTTCTATTCTGTCCTTCCCTCCTGCTTTAGAACCATCTATTTTACGTAGTGCCTTTTCCACATCCTTAACCTTTATTTTCATAAATCTAAATCCTAAATCTTTATTTCCTTTGACTTTCCTATTTTTAGTCTAGTTTTTCTTTTCTTCTAACTGAGGTATAGAGATTCTGAAGTTCTTAATTTTATTTTTGTTAAATTTAGGTCTGGGAGTTCTGAAAAATAAGAATTTAACCACCTCACTACTTCTGTGGGCTCCTCCACTAAAGTTTTATCATCAATTATTTTTACTGGGGTCTCTGATCTGACTGGATTTTGTAATTTTTTTAAACATCTCCAGAATTTTTTGGGGTCATTTGCTTCATTGATGTTTGTTATGTAATACTGTTTTTTGGCCTTTTAACTTCAGTTTTACATTGTGATCTCCAAAGTTTGAAATGGTTCCAATCCTGCTCTGTTTTTGTTTTTCATGCTTTTTTATAATCAATTTTTTATTCTCAAATGGGTTTTTAATTTATCTGTTAACCATAGGACATCCTGCTTTCTTGCTTTTTTTAACTCTAGGAGTATGTTGCTGAATTATTTCTTTTAGATTTCTGGTGAATTCTTCAACTGCAAGACTAATGTCTGGGATTAACATTATTCTGTCCCACCTCAATTTATTTAGGCTGTTTCTAAAAGCTTCTTTATTAAATACCTTGAAGTCTATTATTCAATGTGTTTCTGATGCTACTTTATAAGGGATTTGAATTTCTAAACTGAATTTAATGGGGTTATGGTCTCCTAAATTCATTGGCATTATTTCCCAACAATTTACTTTTATTTTTTGGGAAATAAAGACCAAATCCAAGATTGATCCAGTGTTTATATATTTAGATCATCTTATTAGGCTTGAAATAATTTGTTCCAGTCCTAAGGTTTCAAAACTTGATTTCAACTTTAAACTTCTTTCTTGGGACCAGTCAGCATTAAAATATCCCATTAAAATTGCATTTGGCCCCTGAATTTTGTCCACTAACAGTTCTGCTAGGGAATCAAAGTACTTCGTATTTGTTTTTGGAGGTGTGTAGAAAACTCCTACCATGATTTCTAGAGTTAATAACTCATCTACCAGGCTCTCAAGTCCTTCTATTGTTTCTGATAATATAACTGTAGGGGCCCAGGCTGGTTTTTATGTACAACATTACCCCCCCACCCTGTTGATTCTCTGCTGAGCATATCCACTAAATTGAATTTCATCATTTGTTATGCCTGAATGAAGCCAGGTTTCAGAAACTGCTAAAATATTGTGTCTTTCTTCTCTTACCCAGACCCTGTATTCATCTATCTTATTTACCAAACTTTGCACATTTTTGTGAATTACCATTAAACTCTTGTTCACTTCTGGCCCTGGGTTAAGCTCAATATCACTACTTTGAGCCAGAAGGAACATTAAGCACCACGTTTCCTTATTACCATTTTTTCCTCCTAAGGTAAACTTTTGACTAAAATGAGGAAGTCTGGTAATTTGCTTCCACTTGTTCATACATGGATTTCATTGTTTTACTATTGAGGTTTCTTCAAATTGCAATGTGCTCCTAAACGCTTCAAAATTCCATTCCCTATAATAATCTTTGTTAATTATCATTTGGTTCCCCATAAGCACTATGTAAGAACCCAGACATATCCGTCCTCATACCAATCTAATCAAATGCATCCTGTATTTTTTTTTTAACTTAAAAATATTAAATCTCAAAGAACTAACTTACTAATGGTGAACTAACAGTTTCGCACAGTTAAGATGTTATCAAGCTCTCAATCAGGTTTTTTCTTTCTGGAGTGGCACTCGTGCCACTCAGTCCGCTTACACCACAGCGCTCACACCCGTGGACAGTGTAGGCTTTTGTAGTGTGCAATGCCCCTGCCCCCAGGAATTGGTTCTGTATTTTGGTCCACTGCTGGACCCCCTCGCCTGCCAAAAAGTCTCAACAAGAAGCAGCTCAGGTAGAAAAAAGTCAGTCTATAGCACAAGTCCTGAAAATTAAAGTGCAAGTTAGTTGCAGACCTCTTGTTTTGTGTGAGGGCTAGTGGTCTCCACACTCGGTATCTGCAGCTGTCATCTGCAACTGATGCTCTCCCAGGACCTTCCAGATACTGCTGAATTTCAAATCTGGTGGTGCGGGCTTTTGTGGTGTTCAATGCCCCCTGCCCCCAGGAATTGGCTCTGTATTCTGGTCCACTGCAGGACTTCCTCACCTGCCGAAAGTCCCAACAAGAAGCAGCTTAGGTAGAAAAAGTCAGTCTATAGTCAATTGCAGTCTGCTCTGCCAAACAGCTTAGTGTCATCTCTGAAGAGACACATCTTGCCATCTATTCCTTCTGCTGTGTCACCGAAGAACTTATTAACTAGGACTGATCCCAGTACTGACTCCTATGACATCCCTCTCATGACCTCCCTCTCCCTCCATATGACTCAGTTTACCACCACCCTCTGCTGTACCCCCACCAACCAGCACCCCACCCATCTATGTACTTCACTGTACTCTGATTTCTTCAGTAACCTGCAACCTTCTGCATGGTACCAAGTCGAATGCCTGCTGAAGGCAAAGTAGAGTATATCCACTGCTTGTCTCTCATCCACTGCCCTACTGATCCAGTAAAATAATGCTATCGGCTTGATCTGACAAGACCTCCCTGCCACAGACCCATGCTGTTTAATATTCTGAAGCCCTTTCTCTGTCCAGGTAGTCCACTAAATCCTTCTTGACTAGTGTCTCCATAAGTTTACCCAGAAAGGAGGTAAGACTGGCGGGCCTGTAGTTACCCAGTTGCTCCTTGCTTCCTCCTTTGTGGAGACAAACTACATCTGCTACCTGCCAATCTTTTAGAAGCACCCCTGACTGTAGTGAGCTATTGAATAGCCCTAACAGGGGTTCATCCAGTTCCTATGCAGTTCCATGAGCACTGTTGGGTGCATCCCATCTGGGCTGTGGAGCCTTACTTATTTTCAGGGCTGTAATCTGACCTTTTCTCCTGTGATTACTAGCTGCCCCATTTCTGGGATCTCATAGCCTTTATACCAACTTCTGGCTAAGGACCGCTATCCTCCACTGTGAATACTAAGCAGAAATATGCAGTGTCTGTGGCTCAGTAGGTAGCACACTCACCTCTGAGCCGGGAGATCAGAGGAATGTTCTCACATCTGGCACTAGGGTTAATATCCCAGTACTGACACTGTAGTGTAGCATGAGAGAGGTGCTGCACGTCTGAGGTGCCGTCTTTCAGATGAGACATTAAACCGAGGTTCCATCTGCCTAGATTGGTGGTAGTTCAGGTGGATGTTAAAGATCCCATGGCACTTATCGAAAAGAGTAGGGGAAGTTTTTATTGAGAAGCAGAACATAACATCACAAGTAAAACAAAAAAAGGCACAATTATTTTAAAAAACAGACATTATGTATAAAGTATAAGAAAAAAGAAAACATTACAATACAGGGAAATTTTTCCACAAAATAGACATTTTAACAATCGAAAAACGTTTTCTATCACTTGCATATAAAGAAAGTAAGTCATTCTGTACAGAGTCAATAATAACGGAAAAAGCCGTCTGTTGCTGTTGTAACACAAATTTGCATCTAGCTTGCCATAAAAAGTATTGTATTAAAGCAAAAAAAACATTCAAAGTGCTTTTATGATGATTTTTCCATACTCCTGTATAATCCCCCTAAAATAAGAGTATTGTAAGTTAAAGACATAAGATGTGGCATTTTCCAATACATTGCTGCCTGTGACCAAAAGACCTGACTTTCTGAACAATCTAGAAAAAAATGTTGTTGGCTTTCTTCAATATTAACACATTGGGGCCTGAGACAGTACCTTTTCAGTCAAAGGTTTATATTTCATATTTCCTCTGACCCCTAATCTACTATGCTGACATCCAGACAACATCCCAAGTTTTTAATGGAAGTCTATTATCTGTTAATTTGTGTAATGCCAGAATCATCTTTGAAGGGGAACACTGAGGAAAAAGCAATGTCACCTTCTGAACATCATAAACAATATAGGCATAAAAAGATTTTCGTGAGAATGTCAATAATGTATGCAGTGGGATCTTCCATTGATGAAGTTTTTTAAAAGTAGCCAGGCCATATAGAGGTAAAGAATCAGACGCAATAATTCTGGGGGGAAGTAAAGACCACTTAAAAAAATACTTGTGCCAAATCGACTGTACCCAGAAATGGCAAGGTAATAATGGTTGAGACCAAAGAAAGGAAAATGATGAAAATAAAAAGGTGGCGTGAAAAAAAACTATTGGATTAATCATAGCAAGACCTCCTCTTTTTGGAAGATACAAAGTCTCTCTTCACAGGGTTGAGTCTGTTTCCCAGAGCATCTGGAAAAATATGCTGTATAATCGAGTTTCAACAGAGATGGGGAGGGAAAACATGGCTTAGGAAAGTAAACTGAGGTAACAAAACTGTTTAATGATTGCCACTCTTTTAATTTACCAAAAGTCCAACTTTTCCATATATTTACCTTTGTCTCTCAATCTCTAGCCGTTTATTCCAATTATAAAGGCCAGATCCTCAACTCCGAACCATATCCCTAATATTTTCTGGGAAGATATGTTATAGGATATTCAAATAGGAAGGAATTGTTAACGAATGTTTTGCAGGGAATTATAAAGCTTTTCCCTATGTTTAAAGAACCACCAGAAAATTTCCCAAAAAAAAAAAACATTCAACGCCTTCTGTAGTGATGCAGTGTTATCTAAAAGCAGGGTAACATCATCAGCAAAGGCCGTGATTTTCACTTTGTCTAAACCAGGAGGGAAAGTCCTAAATCTGAGGGTCTGAGACAATAGTCCTGATGACTGGGTCTAAACTGAAAACATATAATAAGGGACTCAGAGGACATCCTTGTCTTACCCCTTTCTTAATGGTAACTTCGAGCCCATAAGGCCATTAACTAGCGGAATTGCCACTGCATGACTGTACAGGTTAGTGATCCATCGTACAAACATATCTGGGATACCATAATGTAACAAGGTAGAATATAAAAGGAATGGCAGATAGTGTGAAGGCTTTAGTTTGATCTAAAGCTACTATGATAGAATCTGAAGAGTTATTTGCGCCACTGAAAAATATCTCTCACCAAATACAAATTGTGTTGAATAGTTCTTGAAGGTATAGAACAGGTTTGTGCTGGGTGAATTAAGATTTCAGCAGCTTTAAAAAGTCGGTTATGTAATATTTTAGACAATATTTTGTAATCTGTATTTAATAAACTAATTGGTCTCCAGTTGGAAATATGTGTTCTGTCACCTTTTATAAAGAAAAGTCAGAAGCTGAAGCTGACCATTTTCTACACGGAGTATTCAGAACTGAATTAAAAACTAGTGGCAAAAAAATTCCTATATATGTAGAGCAAATTTTATAAAATTCGTTTGGTATGCCATCTAAACCTGGAGCAGTTCCAGATTTTAAATGTTTTATAACTTCTGCTACTTCGTGGAAGTGATAGGAGCACCAATGATTGCAAGATATCGCCTGGCAGTTTAGGAATAGAGGAAATTTATGAAATGGAAATGACTCCATAGGTACCGTATCAGAAGAAGAAAAACAATCCTGTACATACTTTTGAACAATAGATAACATCCCAATTTCGGTAGTAACTAGTTCTCCTAAATTAACCAGCATCACTGTATGAGCAATCCTGGTTTTACATGCCTGAAAGGGATCTGACCGGACTATGCTTTATCCCATATTTAAATTCCAAGTTTAAAGATTTTGCTCTATCATATTGGAAATCCTTCATGGATTGTTTCATATCTTGAATTTGAGAATGGAATAAAGACAGAGTTTTAGGTGCAAGGACATTAGTTTATACAATTTGTTCCTATACAATAAATATTGGAGATATTGAGTTAACCTTAAATTTACCCATGAAATAAACATGGTTTTTATCTCTAATTTGAGTTGTGTCCACCATTCATAGTAGTTATCAAAAAAACTCATCGTAGAGTATTTAGCAGAAAAGAAAGCTTCCAACTTAGAAATAATATTAACATCCTGCAAAAAGGAAGTATTTAACCGCCATCTGTTATGAAAAGAGGAAAAATAGAGTTATTCCCGTAAAGAAATAGTGCTCAACAGTATATGGTGGTCAGAAAATTCAGTAGGTGAACTAAACAATCGTGTGGAGAAAGGTATCTAGAGACAAAACCATATCAATACGTGTGGAAAAAGTATGTCTGAAATATGTGTCCCCCTCTGAGAGTGTAAACTTCTTTGAACATCTTTGAGGCCTGTATCCTGTATTAATTTGTAAAGATAGTTAGAATCACAATAAACTTTTTACTCAGTGATCTGTTAAATGGGCATCCAGAGAACAATTAAAATCTCCCCAAATAATGTGTTTTTAGTTAACAAAATATGGTTTTATGCCTTCAAAAAGATCTATGCTTAACGACTTAGTTTGTGGGGCATACAAATTTACCAAACAAATAAGAATTCACCAAAAGAAAATCCAAAATAAGTACTGACGGGGTAAAGATCAATGACTCTGAAACTTTAAATGCTGAATTCCCAAGAGTATCCCAACCCATCTGCAGAATCTGAACCAAAGTCCAGAAAGAAGGGCCCCAAACCCATTTCCGTTGTAATTGAGTAATTTCAAAGAGATTTTAACCTAGTTTCTTGCAAAGAATGATGTCCAGATTCAAAGTGCCTAAATACATTAAAATAGGTAACTGTCTCTGGAATGCTTTTAAACTGCAAACATTGTAGGAAGCTAGCCGTAATATGGACATGGAAAAAAAAAGAAAATTTAAGGATCATGTTTTTGACTAACTTTCCTCTTCTTCCTTTTTTTCCTTTCTTTTCCTTGGCTAGTTCAGTTGATTTAATCTCATCATCCTCTGTAATGAGTTCTGATACATGGAAGTATCAGATTCCAAGTCTGAGTCCTTAGGTCTTCTTGGAGGGGAGAAAAGAAATTATCAATATGCAAGGGAGGTACAGTTACTTGCTTCATGGAAGCCCTAGTCAGTCTTCTACTCTTAACTATTTCAAATGGTGGTGGCATGGCAGGGTCAATAATGGGTTTATTAGGAAGAGAACGTGTAGAAGTGACAGGACTATCAGTTAAGGTCGGAGATACCGAAACAGCAGGTCCTGCAGTTTTTGTAGGTACCCCCTGCTCTGCCCCTATGATAGGTTGATTAACAAGGGTATTTTTTGCAATAAGGCCATGTTTTGTTTTTTGGGCTTTTCGTAATAATTCATCCTGGTCCCACCCTTCAGTGCAATTTCTGCGGGCCCAGGGACACTGATGAAATGCGTGGCCCTTTTCATCACAGAGATTACACTGAAAAATGTTAGTACACATATCAATAGAATGTCGAAACTGCCACACAATGGGCATTTCATCAAATCACACACTACTTAAATGAGTTCTTGCCCCACATTTATAGCAGGCCCTGGGTTGACCCCCATAAAAACAAACGCCCCTATCCTTCCCTAAAAAGAAACTATTAGGAAGATGCATGATCTCAGAGTTGACTAGAAAGAGTTTTACTTTAAACTTCCAACCCCCAGTCCATATGCCTTCAGAATCTAATAAGGCTTCGGGAGGGCCTAAAATGTCGCATTTAGATTGCAACCAGTGATAAATATCGCTCACATTTACCCCCTCATTTCGAAACATAATAGTAACGTAACGAATTTGGGGTCTAGTGAGGGGTATGACAAAAAAAGAACTCCATATTAAGGTGGTTTTGAGAGTGGTATATTTATCCCAAAATTTATCCAGTAAAGAATGAGTCTGAAAACTTACATCAAAGGAATCCTCTCCAGAAATGTGTATGAGTGCATATATATCAGCAGCAGAAAACCCCATAGATGACTTCTAACAAATGTTTAAACACATAGTACCTGTCTGGATGTTCAGCAAGACCCCTCTGTATCTGAGTCTAACTGCATTGCGCGTGGAGCCTGTTCCAATTTATTTTTAAAAGATCTGACATAGGGGCTTTGTATGAGGATCCACACCCTATCTTGTGATGGCCTGTCAACAGACTCATTAACATCTCCGTAATATTACAGGAGGTGGTTGGTTTCAAAGAAACCAAACCACTCTCCACCCTCAGTGATTACAGCCTTTTTAATAAATGTAGCACTAGTACCTGGGCCCAGTAAAGATGAATCGGTGGCATGCATCGTGCGTCTTCTCATCCGATGAAAAATCCATCCATTCCGGTCAGGTATCCAGCTGCCAGAGTCAGTTTTAGTCCAGCCTGCCTCTTGTAGAGCCACATCTTCCGACCAGTCCTTAGAAAAATCCTGGGAAGCGGTGTCAGATAACCCAAAAGCGACGCATCAGCTGGCGATACCCTCGGTCCCTCATAATATCCGTTCCTCAGAAACACAAGCCGGTAATTTTTGTTCCTCGAAGTCTGTCCTGGTACAGTGGTGCTGCAAATAACCAACGCGACTACGCGGCAGTACAGCAAAAAGCCATTTCCGCCTCCGTTTCACTATAACATACCCCCATTCGCTGGAACATCGCCAGCCACCTCCGAGATACTCCTACTCTCTCGGTGTCTGTTTCCAGACAGGAGCCCACAACGAAATCAGGTAAGTGGTTTACCGTTAAAGGAACGTCCAACTCAGAACTGCCGCTCCGGCCGTCCACCATCTCCGACATCGAATTCTGGACTGCTGCCATCATGCAGCGTGACGTCAGTGCAACTCCCCACCGACGGCAACCAAGCAGCCAGTAGGGGAATTTCCCCGGTGTTCTGGCCAAATTTCCCTAATTCACTAAAAATACCACCAACAGCTTAATCTGATTCAAGGTCAGTTGGCATTCATCTGTATCCCCCTCCCTGGGTCGTGGCTGAAAATAGGCAGGACTTGTCTAGTGCACTTATCTGGTCAACAAAAACTAAATAAAAAAAATAGTTATTAAATATTGCTGCCACCTGTTCCTCCTCCTTTATTGCCCTGCCCTTCTCCATCAGCCTAGCAAGTCCCCATCTGGTCTTTCTTTTTTCTCCCCAATGTATCTAAAAAACTGTTTTTCCACTCCCTTGATCATCTTTAGAATATGCAGTTCTGTGTCTGCTTTTGCACCCCTTCTGTATTCTTGCTTTCTAGCTTCTTTACTTGATATTTGTTCCATTTCTCTCCCCCATGTTTCTCTTTGTATCTAATGAATGCCTTGTTTTTGGCCCTCACTGTCTCCCTGACCTTCTAAAAGAACCAAATTGCTTTCTTGTGAGAGATTCTTTTGATAATTATTCTCAAGCATAACTTACTTGCCTTAAGTATGACCCTTTTAATCACTCCCCATCTTTCCTCCACCACCCACCCCCAATTTTAATCACTGCACCCATCTTATCCTCGACTAATAACCTCATCTGTACATTTGTACATCTGAAATCCAGAACTTCAGCCATTGAAAAGAATATAGTGGTACCCAGGGAGAGTTCAAACCACATGGTGCAATGGTCACTGGACCACAAGGTTTTCCCAACCTGCACTCCTAATACCATTTCTGAGTTGGTGAGCACCATCTCAAGAATGGCAGCCTTCCTTGTGGGTTCCCTGTCAAGCTGCACCAGCAGGCAGTTCTGTAGCATATCTAGCAGAGTCTGTCCTCTGGCCCCCTTAGCTGCAGGAATGTCCAAATCTATGCTGGGCAGGTTGAGATCTCCAACCATTACTGCCTCCCTATTTGGGAATACCTTCTGTATTTCTACCTCTATTTCCCTATTGCCCTTATCCACCTGCCCTAATGGCCTATAGATCACTCAGTGCATAACTTCTTAGCTGATGCTGTCATGAGCTATACTCACAGCACTTCTATTTTCCCACATCCTCCCCGATGGACCCATTCTGTACCACCTCTATGCCTTCTTTGACATACAGGGCAACCACTTCTCATGTTCTCCTCCCCTCTATCCCACCTATACATGATGAACCCTAGTACTGCCTGGTCCAGTCATTATTCACAGTGGCCCATGTTTCTGTACAGGTTGATAGGTCCAGTTCTGCACCTAGTCAGGAGCTCACAAATTGTGTTTCCTAGGTTCCTATCAATGATGCAGACTGCCTTCCAACTTGTGATTATACCCTTCATCTCTTTATCAGCTGCTCTCCCTTTGTCTTCTCCTTCCCTCTTTAATTTCCTGATTTTTTCTGCTCCATGCCATTTTTGTGAGGCACCTCTTTTTTCACCTTTTCTTAACTTGTTATGGACCCCTTATTTGCTGCTTCCATCTCCACTGCCACAGCCCCCATTTCTGGGGGAGTCCAAGCTAGGTACCTCTCTTGTTTTATGTCTTCTGTGGTTTCCCCAGCCTCAGTCTCCCCATCAGTCAGTTTAAATGTCTACCAATTTAGAAATCAAGCTTCTGTTCAAACCCACTAACCCCCTCTTTTGTTAGGCGAAAGCAGTTACCCTTGAAGAGCCTCATGTGACAGAAGCCCCCCCAGTCTACCACAAAATGGTACTACTTCTCCTGACACCATCCCTTCAACTACCCATTAAACTCCTCAAGTGCCTTCTTTTTCACTCCATTTTTTCCTTTTCCTCCTATCCCACACAGGGAGAACCTCAGAAAAGGCCAGGGAATCTGAGTGTGCCTTCAGTCTGTCTCCCAACCTTCAAAAGGTATGTTTCACTGCCTCAATAGGCTGGTTCACCAGACCATTGTTATTCAAGTGTACCAGCATCCCAAGCTCCCCTCTAGTCTGCCATCCTATCCTATCATATCTTATCCTATCCATGTCCTGGATGACTGATGCCTAGGAAGGCATCTAACCACCCCCTCCTCTTTTCCTCTCCTCCCACCACCTTCCACATCTCTCTAATCATAGAGTCCTATACAAGTAACATACTCCTTGCTGTCTTCCTCCTGTTCTTACCACTGGGTGCCACCAAGTTGTCCTGTTCACGCTTCCTGACTGGATCTATACCCCCGGGGAGTCAAGTATCAGTGCCTCCTTTAGGGGTGCAAAGCAATTTGCTGTCAGGAATTGGTGACCTTAGATGACCTCCATATAACTACCCCTGTCACCCCTCCTCCTCTGCATCACACACCAGCCACCCCAGACCCATGGACCTCTGGGGAGTGTGAGTGTGGGGTATGTCTATGGGTACCAGCTCAGCTGATGTTGCAGGTAAGCTATCTTTCCCTTGCTGCAACCAGCTGCACATAGAGTTCCATGAAAATCCTACATCTGGGGCAGTGTCCCCTCTTCCAAAACCTAATCCAGGAGATGAGCACCACACAGGCCCTACAGCTGTCTCCCTGCTGTACCTGTGCTCCATAATGTCTGCTGTTTCCTTTGACATAATACCTACTTGACTCCTACCTATACTGCAGTAACACCCTGGTACTAACCTTACTGTCTTTTTCCTGCCTGAAATCCCTTCAGCTACTCCCTAAAACACCCTACCCTAAATAGGAAGTTTATCAAGATACAAACTGAAACAGTCATGTAGTTGCATAGCTTACATGCTTGTAAGATGCAATATTAAGCTACCCCCCACATTGGAAAACTCTAGGATACCCAACAGTACCTGTCCTGTCACTGACAAATTGTTGCTAGTGTACTAGATACCTGCATTGACAGATTCCCCAGTGGAACTATGGACTTACATGTGGACACCCTGCAGATGCCTCTTAGACACACACCATACTCCTACTCTGCTCCTGTTGTTGCTAGATTGACACCTCACTCCACAAATCACATCCAAATCACATCAGGAAAATGTTGGTAGGTGACAGCATGCTTGAAATGGTCATGTGTTGGTATGGCAGAAAAAAAGAAGATAGTTCCAGGATTCCAAGCCTTGAAGATGGCAATTAAATATTCAATGTGTGAAACAGCTGATTCCAATGGCAGAAGAAAATGAAAGTTCAACTCCAAAGTTGTCATATCAGAATTCATTATCATTTATTATGAATACATCTCAATATTGTCCAACTTTTCATAGCATAAAAGAAGCTTCATCAGGGAATGGTGGTATTGTTTCTGTCTTTACTCTAAACCAATAAAAAATAGAAACAAAAACAAATGCATAAACCTTTAAACAAACTGCTGCTTGTTTTCATATATACAATTACTTTTCTTAAACATATAATGAATACCGCATAATGTATTTATCTTATACTGTGTATTTTCATATATCTGTGATATCTCAAAAACTATCTAGCAGTCTAAAAGATCCATACTGTACTTTTGTATATAATAATATGCCATTACTATTATAATTAATAATTATCATCACATTTAGTATTATGAAAATTATAAATGCATACCCCTAGTTAAAAATGCGAACATGCAAAATACAGTATCAACCATTAAAACAGAAAAACACAAAAGTACAACAAAACCAAAAATACCCAAGTAGGCTTATACTTCTCTATTTGTAATTGTAAAAGCTGACCTGGTTATAATAATTATTAATAACACTGCACTTGAGCCTGCCCAGGGTGCTGAACTTTGAGGCACTGGATGCCACACCTTGCGCCATGCTGGTGACCCGGGTACCGGAATGGATGCCGGTCATTCAGGGGTTGGCCAGGAGAAGTAAGGATTGAGCATCTGGAGGACTGCTTTCCTTCTTCGGGGAGGGAGGACAGTGCTGTGCGCTGTCGACTGACACCTAGCGGCAGCATAAGAAGCTGACCCACATCCAGAGCGATTGGCTGCCTCCACAGAGGTGGAGACAGCTGCCCCCATTGCATGGGTGTAAGGCACGGGAAGAAAAAGAAGAGGAAAAAACGGGACCTGGCAGGATCTGTGATGGCCCAAATTGCTCCTGTATGGCAGCCCCAATTCAGGATTGCTGTTCCGGGGGGGGGGATGAGCCAGCACTCCTCACCCTGTCCCCGACATGTGGGGGGAAGCCATGGGGAAATTTGGGGGGATGGCCAAGCAGGAGCGGTCAGAGGGGCCAGAGGACATACCTCTCCGATGGAGGGGTCATAGCCCCTGTTGGGTCAGTGGAGGTGAAGAAACAGGTCTAATTAAAAAAAAAAAATTATAACACTGCACTTGATGACAATTAGGATAATGCATTTAAACCCTCCTACAGGCCATCGTGTACTAGCACAAGTACACAAACATGTGATCCCAAATTGAAAATGCTTGAAAACCAACTTTGTAAACAAAACAAGGTTTCTATAATCCAAATGTGAAAAATACAAAGGACCCCGACTAGCAATGTCATCACTCACATTACCCAAGGAAGCAGCAGCTCAGTTAAGGTAAGAACCAGCACACAGTAGCATATCAGGCAGCGTTCAAGATCAGGCCCCAGAGGTCAGAAGGGTGAAGCTCTTCTGACTCATTTTGAGATAATTCTGAGCAGCACAGCAGCATTATGGTTCCCAAGTAGCCAGATGTTCTCTATCAACTCGCTCCCCATGGTGGGGGGGGCAGAAGGCTGGGTGCATGGTGTCCATCAGCCCTCTTCTATGAACCCCTAACTGGGATTACCTCACGCAAGTGAAGTGAAGCAGGTGGGTGGGTGCCTGGAGGAGATACATGTTGATGAGCCACCACTGAGCGTTACTTTGGATCAAGGGGAGTGGGCAGCCTTATCAGCCTTCTGTGGCATCTGTAATGTAGTGGATGCAGCTTTGGATGTAAAAGCACCAGTAAAATCATAAAAAATATTGAATGTGGACATATTTGGGGGGATTGGGGAGTTGGACAACCAATCACAAGCTAACTTTTGGTAATGCTGGGTGTACAAGGGACCAGGGTGCATGGTGCATATTGTTGGTAGATGGGGACCAGTGCTTTGCACTATTCCCCCAACAGTACCTTGCTGGGGGGGACTGAGGACTAGGGGGGACATGGTTCATACCACCTGGCTGGGGATAGGAGGTATCCCCCATCTTCCCCCTTCAGTCCTCTGCCCAGAGCAGCAGGGACAGGAGCTGGAGGGCATGGTGCCTACACACTCAACATTGTCCCATTGAACTCACTGGCTGGGTGTCTGCAGGTTCGGGTGAATCTCAGTCATCTTTGAGTAGAAGTAATTGTCTCTTTTAATAGACAATATTTGCTTACCTGATTCATGATATTTTGATATTTCATATATTTAATGTATTTGGTATGTCTGACTATATTGTTACAATGTCTATTTTTCTGTCATGTATATTCTTTATGTGATTTGTGTGCAACTTGTTTTTGACAAGCGTAACAGGTCTTCTTTGCAAATAAGCCTTGGCTCAATGCGTTTAACCTTTGAATAAAATGAAATGAAATGAAGACTGCAATGTATTTTGTTATGCAAACGGTGTTCAGGGTTCACCAGTGGAATTCGATCTGTTAACTTTTGATTGCTATACATGGATGATACATCGCCTAATGCCAGTAGGTGGCATCTCAAGGATGCTTTTATTTACTGTAAATCTATGCTGTTTAATTTTTTATTTAACTTACTTGTTATGTAGGGGATGTATGTTGGGGGAGATCCACAAGCCTGAGGTAGTGCCAATTGCCAGAGGGTGGAGGAAGGGAGTGGAAGGGCCTATCTGTTCCTTGCCAACCCCCCAACATTACTTCATGCATCAGATCACCAAGTGGAATTCAAGCTGGTGGCTGGGGAACTGAGTGAAGGATCACGGTGGACAGGGAAGGGTCTGTGGATTGCATGGAAGGGTCTGCGGATTGCAAGGATGATGCACATACTAGAGGCTTGGACTAATACCTCTATACAACTTGGGTGAGCTTGGTGACTGTCGGTTTATGAGGGGAACCTACAAGGATGGGGGGGAGGGAGGAAGGATCCACAAGCCTAGGTTAATGGCAGGGGGTAGGGGGAAGGGGCTGGGGGATGCATGGTACATAGTGCTGGTGAATGGGAACCAGTATTTTACACTATGCCCCACCTGTCCCCTGCCGGGGGAACAGAGGGCTGGGGGGACATGGTCTATACCACCTAGCTGGGGACAGGTGGCTTGCCCCATGTTCCCCATCTTTCTATTGTCCAGGGTGCGGGCAGGGAGGTTGGGGGCACAATGTCCCCTACCCCCTGCCCTAACCCTCCCCCAGCATTGCCTCATGCAAGTGAAGTGGGGGGGGTCATGGCCTTGGAGAAGAAACTTGCAGAGACAGACAACAACGAAGAGACAATGGCCAACAATGCCTACAAGGTAGAAGAGGCCAGCAAGGCTAACCAGGCCACAGCACCAGATTTTGTCTACAGGTTGCTGCCATCGGCCCTTGGCAGGGTTGAAGCTCTCATCTATGAAGATTGTGAGGACACACTATGGTATGTCACAGTGCTTTAATGTAATATATGCTGGGGGATGTACTATGGGGTGACACCAGCCTGAGGAATGCCAGGGGTCTTGGGGGGATATGGTGCATACCACTGGTCGATGGGGACCAGTGGTTTGCACTATGCCCCACAAGTGCCCTGCTGGGTTGAGGAGGGCTGGGGGAATATGGTACATACTACTGGTGGATCAGGTAAGTAGTTGGCCCTATGCCCATACCAATACCCTGCCTGAGGGAAAGAATACTTTGGGGACATGGTACATACCACTCGTGGGTGTGAACCAGTAGTTTGCACAATGACCCTAACAGTACCCCAGTACCCTTCCTGGGGAGACAGAGGATTGGGGAGACATTGTGCATACCACTTGGCTGCAGACTGTTGGTGTGCACCATACTGCCCAGTCCCCTGCTTTCGGAGGGAGGGGGCTGGAGGATCATACTGCCCAGCCACCTGCCTGCCCTCATCACAACATTACCTCATGCTAGTGTACTCTAAACTACAAAGACAGGTATGGTGAGAGGTACGGTGAAGTGTGCCATACATGTTGAAAAATACTTTTTTGTTTGATATAAATATGTTTTGTTCCAATGCGAGCTACTGTTGCCTCAGGTAATGCCAGGTTGGAGTGTGTGTGTGGGGGTAATGGCTTGAGGTAATGTTTTGGGGGGGGCATGGTGCATACCACTGGTGATTTGCACTTCTCTACAGTTAGAATCTTAACAACCTATCCACTAATGTCACCACTGAGGGGGACGAGGGACCATAGTGCAGACCCCACTATTTGGTAGTTTTACTGCTAGAAGCTGTTTTGTACTTGTCTGCAAATCCATTCATAGCAAAATGACTACATGGGGGACTGGGGGCATGGTGCATATCATCTGGCATGAGGTGATGTGAAATGTGAAATAAGTGTTATTGTACTTGAAAACACTGAATAAATATATAATGTGCTATTGTACTCAAAAATAGTGACTAAATATGAAAAAGTGTGCTATTGTACTTGAACTTGTATTGAACTTACTGAAATTACTGAAAAAATATGAAAAAGGTGTGCTATTGTACTGTACTTGAAATTACTGAATAAATATAGAACAAATATATATGACAATAAATAGTGTATCTTTAACTAATTTAAGGTGAAGCTTAATAAGCAATGAGGCATGGCAGGGCGTGGATTACTGATGGGATTTCCCTAATTACCTACACCTTGGAATGCCTTACTGCAGTTGTACAATGGACCCATAGTGTAAAACAAACTTAAAATGTGTTTAATTGTTTTTTTTTTATGAATGCTATTATTCAGCCATACATTATTGCAGGATTTACTCATGGGTGAAGATCTTATCTGAAAAGTTTGGTTAAATGATGTTTTATGTCCACTGTGTAATAATACTTTCAGACCAGGGAAGAGTGTACTGTTTATAGGAAATTCAATGGAATACAAAAAGGTCTGCCATTGTTCCATCTGCAGCACGCAGGCCATTGTGAGGGATAATCTCTGAGGCATTCCACAGTCATTACATTAAGAGTTGTGTTCGCCTGATAGGTTGCTTAATGCACACGTGACTTCTAAAGCAGTCCAGCCCGTCACTTGGAATCTGCCCAGACTGGATCAGTTTTGAATGTGCATCTGAACAGGTTGCAGCACTAAATCTCAGCTTCTGAGTGCCGCAACATTTGTGGATCAGATTTGCTACTAGAATTTGAAAATATGTACCCAAGGTAAATGGAACTGGTGGTTTGTAAATTTGGATCTGTGAGAAGTTGTCCTTTTCATTCTCTTTTCTATTTTTCTTTTTTTGCAATTTATTGTACTTTTTTTCTGCCGTTCCTCCCAAGCCTCAGCTCCTGCCACGCTGAGCCCCAGCCATCCCCCAAACTTACCAGCTCAACAACCCAATCCCAGGCTTGCCCCCACTGGATGGGGCCATCAGTTGGCCTGGGATCTGTGGACATAAAGTCTGGATTCAGGCAGGAATCCCCCACTGGAGGAACCCTCTGGCTTGCCTCACAGGGTGGGGTCATGGGACAGGGACACGCCGGTGGACACTCATGTATCTTGTTGCTGGCTGGGTCAGGGAATGGATGGGGCCAGAGCAGAGCCTCATAGAGGGAGGTGGCAGTATTTTGGAAGTATAGATCCCTGGGGGTGGGGACGTGCAATGACATCCAGCATCCTGCCCTGCCCCTCCCTTAGGTAATGGCTTTGCTAGCAGCCTCAGCCAGAGGTCCGTAGAGCACCAGACACTCTTCCCCCTTCCCCTGGAAAAGAAGAGCAGTCCCTGGGATGCTCAATCCTTCTCCCCCCATCCAGCCCTCCAACTGCCGAGTCTGTCTCCAAACCCAGGATGTCGGCACCGCAAACGGATGCCTTGCTCTGTGCTGGTGGGCCAGCCTTTTCTATCTATTTAACTGCTATGAGAGCTTAGCAGTACATTGGAGTAGTGTTTGTGAACTTACAGGCTTCACTTACATTAGACTAGAGTACTTGAAAATAGGCCGGGTGGAACATGCATGATTTGTGCATGTCTCCCCCAGATTACAGTGTCACTTGGCTGATTCCAAGTAAGTAGCTTATAGATCGCACCCTCCGTGACCCCTCAGATAGAGGTCACAAAGAGCTTGGTAACTGATGGCAGGAAGCCCTTCTACTACAAGGGCTCACTAGTTGTTTAATCAAAAATGTAGCATCCTGGAACCCCTACTAGTGGTCCCAGAATCAGCCACATAGTGAAACATACAATTTCTTATAGTATTCTTGCTGAGGCTGTAAGAGCTCCTTGACTAGCCTGACAGAAATGGCAGCATCTTGGAACCACTGCTAGCAGTTGCAGGATTAGTCCCCGAGCAAGAGAACATCTCTGTGTTGACCTTTAGGTTTACACAACAGCATAAGTAAGAAGACATGGAAAGCCACTTGCCTACACAAACAGTTCTGTATCCAACTCTTCAGTGGAGATGTTAGGGAAACATGCCCAATTACTAACAAAATGGTGATTTTACCAGGTAAACTCTGCTTTCCTGCCTCTCCACTGCCCTTTGTTCTCCATTTAAAATTACCACTGCGACTGACTCCATTGTTCATCCCCATACATGCGCATGGCCCACTGAGCTCTTGCACATATGCAATATGATCCAGTGGCCATCTTGTGCAGGCAGACCAGGAGCTCCTTTGTTCATTTTCTTTTGCATGCGCATGGCCTCTGAACCCGCGCATGTGCACGCACCCTCCTCCATCTCGCTGGCCATCTTGCTCACGGCGGATCATGAACTAGCATCTAATGCAAAGAAAATCTGATGCTTAGTCTACTAACACTGATAGATTATTAGCAACACATTACTCAGAAATATATACTTATTTCTGACCTACATAACATCAGAGGGACTCAGGGAAACATTGCTCCATTCCTAAGGTCCACTAACCACCACAAATTGCTGGAAGTACTCAGCCCGTTGCACTTCTGGTAGCCATATTGGTGAGGGTGGCCTCTCAGTATACTGAATCTGGACAGGCAGCACTGTTCTTAAAGGGACACACACCATCTACCTGGACCTTTTATATGTTGTGATACTTCTCCTATGTTCATGCAGAATTACTCTCAAATGTATTATGCTCAATCACAAAATTAATTACAGCTCCTGTATCTCTGTCCCATCTTCTACCCACAGGATAACATTGGCAAAACAATTGTCTGCAGAAACTGCAACATTACCATCCTTCCAGGCCAGCTAGGCTGGCTATGTCTCTCCTGTGCTGAGGATCCTTCTCATTTATCAGAGGAGGGAGTATCCAGTGAGGGCCCCAGTGGATCATCTAATTGATCACACCAGCCCTCTGGCCCAACCAACACTACTCTAGAACCTGGCCAAAATAAGGATACAATGGCCATCCTCCTTCAAAACCAACAGGTTATGCACGCCCAGCAATGATTAATGGCAGCTATGCTAGAGAAACTGGTTGAGCTGACAGACCCATGCCTACCCAGCCTGGCTGGCTCTACCTCCAGCCCAACATTATGAATCCTGACTAATTCAACACCTAAGGAACCCCTGCCTCAGACCCCACAACCTGACTCTGAACATAATTCTGAGGATGAGGGAAATATGGAAATAGACCTCAGTCACTGACAGCTAAGTGGTGCTTCCCAGACCAGATACCACCATCGGTCAACAACATCATGTCCACAATTGGGTTCGACACTCCAGCTCAACAACTACAGTTCCAACTGATGCCATGCCTACTACCCTCAGCCAAAAAGGCTGACACCTTTCCAGTTTGTGAATCCATTGATGAAGTAGTGGCCAAAGAATGGGAGTCCACATACCAGACCCGCACTCCCGAGGGACGGTCATGGGACAAAATGTACCTGCTACAGGTGGACAAACTGTCACTGAAGTGCACTCCTCCCACAGTAGTCCCACAGATTGCATTCCTAAATAAAAAGACCATACTCCCAATGGAGAGTGCCTCAGGGTTGAAGGACCCAGTGAACAAAAAGCTGAAAGACATACTAAAAAAAATGTTGAACTGGCAGGTCTCGGAGCCAGAGCTGCAACAACAGCAATCTATGCTACCAGAGCACAGCTATCCTGGCTGCAAGATGTGATGAAAACAGTGACCTCAAAATCTACAGAGGCACGACTCCTAGGAAATGCCATCCTATCCATGAAATATCTAGCTGACATGGCAGTAGACTTATTTAAAATTAATGCCAGAGCAGCAGTTCTAGTTAACAGAGCCAGACAGTCTCTATGGATGAAACTTTGGGATGTGGATAATGAATCAAAATCCATGCTGCATAAACTCCCCTTTAAGAGGTCACTACTCTTTAGGGGGCATGGGGTCATAATGTCATGGACAAAACCACGCACGTCAAGAATGCTGCATGCAAATCAACGTGTGGCAAAATAACGTCGGCACAACATGCTGACCAGGAAAGAAAAGTGCATACTGGAGGAATAGCTTTTTTTGTGGGGTGCTCCATCCTGCACCCCTCAACATGGGGGGGCTTCATCTCCCACACCCCCTGGACTAATTATAATCAACTCTGGGGGGTCATGGACTTCAGAGAAAAAGGAATCCTCAAAGTGGGGAAAACTTGTTTTTTAAAAAAATAAGCCACATTACAGTGGGATCTGGGGAGAACCGAAACACAGCCCCAGGTCCCTGCTGCAGCCAGAATCAGGTGCTCTAGCCACTCCACCCAGGGAGTGGCTCAGCCAGGCACCACTCCGGCAGCATCCTTCACGCTCCAGCATGGAAGTGTACAGCGACAGGGGTAGCAGTTCTTACCACACACTGAAACAACCCCAGTCGCTGTATAGCCATTCACGCTATTCCATGTGCAGTGTTCCATGCGTGGGTTTGTCCATGCTATAATGACCCTGTACCTCTTCAGGAAGGGGCTATTAAAATACTTCAAGTGCAGGGAAGATGGCAAAGCACTGGGGCAGGTACAAACCAACAGATCCACATACCTTACTGCAAGACAGAGATTCTGCCTGAACTCCTTTCAGGACAAGAGAAGGGGTCACTATGGATACAGGGGAAACAATCTCCAACCTTCTTTCCCCCCCTTTGAACAATTACAACAGATTCAGAGGTAGGTGAGGGGCCAGAAGGGGCAGGGGTGCAAATAGCTCTACCCACAAAACACACTCAAAGCCATGACTATACTCTCTGCCAAAGTTACCAATAGTGTACCAGTAGGCACATTCCTAATTCAGTTCACCAAACAGTCAACAGAGGACAAGTGGGTCCTAGAGATAGTAAAAAAGGGGTATGCCATAAAACTGACAGAAATGCCCAGGTGAATGAGACTGATCATATCACAAGTGTCACAGCACAAAGTAAAACCATCACAAATCCACCAGATACTAGCAGACTTAATCCACAAGAAGGCAAGAACAGAAGTTCCACCAGCAGAGAGAGGCCGAGGAATATATTCAATCTTCTTTATGCTGCCAAGAAAACAGGAGGCCTACGGACAGTGCTAGACTTAAAATTCTTAAATCGCTCCATACAATACAAATCATTTAAGATGGAAACAGTCATATCCACACTGAAAGTCATACACACCGGGGACTTCCTGACATCAATAGACTTGAAGGATGCCTACCTCCACATCCCCATAAGACCTTTACTACAAATTCCTCAGGCTTAACATCCTGTGGAAGCACTTTCAGTACCAGGTTCTCCCCTTTGGACATACTTCAGCTCCCCGAGTCTTCTCAAAGGTATCCATGGTTCTAGCAGCCAAACTGAGGGAGCAGGGCATTCAAGTCATACTATACTTGGATGACTGGCTTATCAGAACCAGATCTTTCCAGCAATAAATCCAAGAGACAGAAGCAGTGGTACAGTGCCTAGAGAGTCATGGTTGGGTGATCAACTGAACCAAGAGCAGTCTCAGTCCCGGTCAATCAGTAGAACACCTAGGCATCATAATCAATACAGTAGCAGGACTTCCATCAGAAAAATGGATCAGCAATCTGATAGCTCAAGTATCCAAACTATGGAGACTTAACCACCCATCACTGGAAATAGTCTTGCAGGTTCTGAGACTAATGTTCTCATGCATAGAAATAGTCCTATGGGCCAGACGGAACATGAGATGGCTACTTTTGTTTGTGTTCATACAGAGACCAACACATGACCTTTATTTCACCAGGACAGTCACCATCCCACCACAGGTGGTGTGATCTCTGTTATGCTGGACAAACAAGTGCAACCTCTCCAAAGGGATGCTGCTGGATGTTCAGCACTAGTTAATAATAGACACAGATTCCAGTCTAACAGCTTGGGGTGGTCACAGGACAGCAGTCAGCACAGAGAAAATGGTCCCTAGCTGAGGCAAAACTCCCAATAAACATCCTAGAGATGAAGAAATTATTCTTAGCACTACTACACTTCAGTCAGTGTATCAAAGACAAACAAGTCCTGATCAGGTCAGACAAGGTGATGGTGCCATACATCTCCAAACAAGGGGAAATGAAAAGCAGGGTGATGCAGAAGGAAGCCTCAAAACTCCTACCAATATTACCTCACCAGCATATCAGCAATACACCTGGCAGACAAACTAAATACAACAGCAGATTGGCTGAGCTGGCAACAGCTCCATCCAGGTGAGTGGAAACTTCATCCACAAGTATTTGAATCCATCAACAGGCAGTGGGGCCCACTGCAAATAGATCAGATGGCCACCAGTAAAAGCACTGAATGCCCCAAGTTCTACTCTCAATACAAGGACAGGCAGGCCATGGGGGTGGACGCTCTGTCATTTGACTGGCTGTGTGACCTGGAATACATCTTCCTGCCACTACCCCTCAAGTCTTAAGGAAGATCCAACAAGTCAAGGTGAGAGTGATCCTTTTTTTCTTTTGTATATATATGGTTTTGTCCCATTTCTGACAGAGCTCGGTGGCGGTGTACCTCCCATCTGAAACTCTTCCACCCTTGCGGGGATCACATGACATGGCAAGGGTATGGGTTTTTCATAGTTACATATGTAGCTATGGATCCCAAGTCCCTGCCCCTGAGGATGCTGGCACAAAGGGCCGCAGCCAAGGCATGGAGCCATGCTGAGAATACAGCTCCAACCAAGCGCCTAAAAGCATCCCCCCAAGCTGCTTCCTAGTGAAGCAGTGCCTGGAAACCACCCCCAGGAGAGAAGAGCTGTCGTTAGGCAGCTCAGTCCAGCTCTGATCCCCTGGCTTACCCTCGACAACCCAGGCCCATTCCCAAACCCAGGTTGCCGGTGTAGCGCGAGGTGTTGTGTCCAGCACCTCAATCCTCAGCACCACCTGATCATGCCCTACTGGCCCAGGAAGTCCTGGTTATCCACAGTAGTGAACATGGCCATGTATCATCCTTGGAAACTACCCCTCAGACACGACATCCTCTGTCAGGGGCCAATATGCCACCCCAACCCCCACCACCTCAAACTAAAAGCTTGGCTCCTGAAAGGAGAGGCTGCTGAAAGCAGGCTATCACCCCTCAGTAATTAGCACCATGATCATGTCTAGGAGGGGTTCCAGCACTACAATTTATAAGAGACACTGGGCCATCTTAATAGACTGGTGCATCTGAAGAGATATAATTCCTCAAGATTCATCCATAGCTGACATCCTGCTATGCCTTCAAGAGCGGCTGGACAAGGGCCTATCTTTCTCATCCCTCAGAGTACAAATAGCAGCAATAGGAGCAGCAAGGGATAAAATAAATGGGGCAATACTGGGGGCACACCTCAACACCATCTACTTCTCGAAAGCAGTCACCAACATTTGACCAGAAGTTAAACTGGTGACAGTGCCCTGAGGCCTCAACCTGGTACTCAGGGCCATGACGGATACTACCTTTGAGCCACTGGACACAGTGGAATTCAAATGGTTAAGCCTCAGAACAATTTTCTTGGTGGCAATTTGTTCAACTAGATGCATAGATGAAATACAGTAGCTTTCATTTAGGGCTCCACACCTGACATTTCACAAAGACCGGGTGACATTAAGAACAATACCCTCATTTGTGCCAAAGGTGGTGTCCATTTGTCATACTAATCAGACTATTGATCTGCCAGTCCAGATGCCAGAACTGGAGGTGAAGCGTGAAGCACCACTCCAAACTCTGGAAATGAAAAGGTTTATAATAACCACCTATGTCAGCAGGACAAACGATATATGCAAGACCTACCGATTGTTCATCATCTTACAAGGACACAGGAAAGGTCAACCAGCATCATAAAACACAGTAGCATCCTGGCTCAAGACAGCTATTCTAGAGGCATATAAGGAAATCAAGTCAGTGTCTCCAACAGACTTTAAGGCTCACTTCACCAGAGTGCTGGCCACATCCTGGGTGGAAAGAAATATGGCCACCACTGAAGAAATCTGTACAGCCGCTACATGGTCATCTATACATACCATTACCATATACTACAGACTTGATGTGTCACATGACAGGAAAAACAACTGGCTGCTCGGATCTCCAAGCAGACAAATCTAGTCCATCAGAATGCAACATGTCAACCTCATCCTCAGTTCAGGGTATTGCTTTTTGAACCCTTGATGTAATGATTGAGGAGTGCCTCAGAGATTATCCCTCACAAAGTTAGTTTACTCCCCTGGTAAAGATGATTGTGGGGTTATGCATCTCTGAAGCACTCCACATCCCACCCAGTAGACACTCATGTTTGGATAACACAAGTCAGTAGCCAGCATGCAGTATGGGCCTGGGTTTTTCTTAGAGTGTTTCAATAGGAAATAAAACAGTTTTTGTTGGACAGTCTTGGTCTGCAGTGTATAGTATGTAATCACAAGCCAACAAGTATCCAGTTCCATTTTAGGTACAGCTGTATAAAACATCAAACTGAGCCAGTCTGGGTAGGTTCCAATTGGAGCGTGACCAGACTTCTTTAGAAGTCACATGTGCATCAAGCAACCTATCAGGTGAACACAACCCTTGATGTAATAACTGCGGAGTGCCTCAGAGATGTATACTCCCACAATTACCTTTACCAGATGAGTAAACTACCATTTATGAGCCTGCATTAAGTGTTCTGGTTTACAATGTGATACTGTAGCAGGTGCCTTTTGAAACCTGTATTATGTAGTCTATGCACCCAATACAAGAGAAGAACAGGGACATGATCATCATGATACATTTCTGAGTTGGCTATTACCAGCAAAATGTACTGTAAACCAGAAACACCCACTAGGATACTTGGATAGAACAATGACAGAATTATTTAAAGGTGAAACACGTTGAATCTGTTGGTGTGAAAGCACATTGGGAAGACAGGATGTGTGTTGGGGATGGGCAATTACAAGAAAAGGCAGAATATCATTCCAATTCTCAATAGAGCAACATACACCCATTAATGTTTGAACCTAAGATTAACAACAGCAAAGTGAAATAGAAAGAAACATTTTTCAGGAATTTTTTTTTAATCAATACATTTTAAGCAATGGAAGTGTAGAAGAGCCCATAAGTAAAAGCGATCACCACAAAAGTGTGATAGAAATAAAGTTAGAGATGAATATTAAACAGGGACGACAGTATTAACCAATAAATATTAAGCAATGGAAGGTCACCTATAGTCTGGTTCACCTATGCATTGTTGTCCCTGTCTGTGCTCGATGGTGAAGCATGCACTGTATGAAGGCCACATACCAATGTTTGCTGGCCACTGCAGGAACTACAGTGCCTGATAAATTCCAGTGCTGGAGCGGAACAGAAATCAAACCAGCAATGCAATTCTAATTCCCAGTGCTATGGCAACAAATCTTTATCTGTGGTGATGGCTAAGATTGTACTTCTAAAATAAAAAGGAAACAGTTGGTTTCTTTAAAAAATACTAGTATTACAGTATTCAGCGAGAAGGTGTAGCAGGTCTGAAATTCAATATCAATGCTGCTGAATAATGTACTTCATTGCTTAAATAGTGTGTGTGCCAGCAATGTATAAGCCTCAGATGTAAACATCTTCATACTTGATAATGTTTTCAAATGTTCCACCTTCAGTAGCAATAAAGAAGTATTATGGAACTAAAAGCTTGAGAGCTACTGTTGCTATGTGGTCCTAGATGTACTGTCACTATTGATCAGGCTAAGTGTAAATCTTCACTGCAGGACACAGAACATGGTGATTATGTAGAATTTGTAGCTGAACAACAAAAAAGAACTGGAAGGGGACAGGATCAGTTGTGTTCCAGGACAGTAGCTGCTGCTGTTGTTTTCACAGGGTTTTTGTGGATTTTACTTGGTAGGTTAGTTCTTTTCTTTCTTACTTGTAAGGGGCTAGCAGGGTATTGTTTTGGGGGATGCTGGATGTTTGTAAACTGATTTGGTGACTGTAAGTGGGGCTCTTTTTGTGGATGTTTCACTGTGTAACAGGCTGCGCTGGTAGAGGCCTATTTCTTCTGATTTAAAACCTATTTGGTGGGATTTGCTTGGAGATGGTTATTTGAATTGGAGACCTATATCTGTTAATTTCAAGCCTATTTTGATGTGGTGTTAGTGAAGCTGATTAAATTGGAGACCTGTTTCCTTTGGCAGCAAACATATTTTGGGGGCTTTGACTTGAATTTTGATTCCTTGTGTTGACTCCATTAGCTGTAAAGGTTAGTTCATAGTGGGGGAGGGGTGTTAATGGTCTGGCCAGGTCTCTCAGCCAATTGACTGGAGGCAGGGCTGAATCAGGTTGAGGTGCTAGCCGCTTTGTCTTCTCAGAAAGAACTGGAAGGGGACAGGATCAGTTGTGTTCCAGGACAGTAGCTGCTGCTGTTGTTTTCACAGGGTTCTTGTGGATTTTACTTGGTAGGTTAGTTCTTTTCTTTCTTACTTGTAAGGGGCTAGTAGGGTATTGTTTTGGGGGATGCTGGATGTTTGTAAAATGATTTGGTGGCTGTAAGTGGGGCTCTTTTTGTGGATGTTTCACTGTGTAACAGGCTGCGCTGGTAGAGGCCTATTTCTTCTGATTTAAAACCTATTTGGTGGGATTTGCTTGGGCCTGGTTCTTTAGCTGCAGGGCTTGGAGGGGAGACACAGGGCTGATACACTCTCTCTTGTCTGGTGTCTGCCCAAGAACCGCCTCCCCACCCTCCCTCCCCAGAAGTCTGCAAATTTATAGGGGAACACCTGCCCTGCAATTGAGGAAAAGGCTGCTGGTGCAGCTCATGGTAGTTCTAGCCACTGGGGGTTGTATTTAAAGGCTGGGAGAGGAGCTTAGGGAGTTGTTCATTTCTTATAAGTTTAATGTGTTGTACTGCACCTAGTAACAGGGTTACTGGTGTACAGTGGGACTGCTCTAAGATTAGTGGGTGACCTGATTTAGGCAGTAGGGGTATTCTGGACTAGGGGGAACCTGGTGGCTACCCAAGAAACCTATTTGGAAGGGATGGAACCACATCATTAGGGCCGGCATCTTTGTGAGGGTGGTGGGTGCACAGGGTGTGGAGCAGCCATGATACTGGACTGGGCTTGAAGTTTGGTGGTTGTTCCCAGTGTGCTACCAGCTAGCACAGCTTAGGGAGGAGCTTGAGGGGATGAGGAGAAAGCTGGGGGAAGGGGGTGGTATGGTTGGGGAAGGGGCTGGAAATCTCCACAGGGTTGCACCAAGCACTGGGGTGGGGTATAGGAAAGGAGTGAGGAGAATACTCAGGGTCACATAGGGACCCTGGCAGAGGGTCCAAAGGACACTACCAAGGAAGCAGGCAGGTAACTGGGGACCCTCACAAAGGGGACAGAGGACAACATTATCAGGAAGTAGGCAGATGGCCAGTGCTGGACAGAAGGAATCAAGGCGGGAGGTGGATCAGACCTACACGCAGAACCGCCTACTCTTTCTTCTGCTCAAGGATGAGGGGGTGATGTAGCCAACACAGAGGTGGTTAGAGATGGAAAGGGAGAGAGGCAGGAGGCAGGGGCCAGATAGCAGGAAGAACGGGGACCTGGAATGCAGGAGAATGGGGGAGCAGTGAATCAGAGCAGGATGGACAGGGGAAGAGAGAGGAAAGCGCAGGAGAAGGACCAGTTGGGAGGAAAGGTAAAGGAGAAGGACCAGAAGTACAAGGAGGATTCAGTAAAGGAGCTGAGGGTTTAGGCCAGGGAGCACGACGAGCAAGAGGAACTAAATGGAGACAGGAAGGAAGGGAAGATGAGCCAGGCTAGTTTAGCAGATGTGGGAGAAGGACCAGTTGCGGCAGCAGTGAGGGGAATTAGCAAGGTACAGAAGGATAATCAGGAGGAGGAGAGGCATGGACTGGAGGGGAGGTGGCCATGGTAAATAAGGAGGGGTGGCATGTGCCCACAGATAGGGGAGGAACAAGGAGCCAGCTGGTGGGGGGCCGGTAGAAAGGATGAGGGACATGGAAGGGGGATGGAGGAAAAGGAGTGGTCAGAGTGCTCCTGCTGGGGATTCTATGATCAGGGTATCAAATGGGATAGGGAGGGAGAAGCCTGGCCAGTTAGAACAAGATGCTTCCCTGGACTAACAGTGCACAGGGCTAAGCATGAGGTATATCAGCTGGCAAAGGACTGTGGGGGTTCCCCAGCCATACTGGTCCACCTGGGTACAAATGATATTGAGGGAAATAGCAAGCTAGAGATACAGGCAAGATTCAGGGAGCTTGCCAGGGTCTGTCATGACATAGGATGCACAGTTTCCTTCTCAGAAATCCTGCCAGTGCCAAGGGCTAGTGGGGAACACAAAAGGAAAATTAGGAGATAAACCAGTGGCTCAGGGAGTGGTGTGGAGGCCAGAGGTATGGGTTGATGGGGGATTGGGGAGACCTGGGAGGATAAGGAGCTGTATGCTAGAGATAGACTACATCTCAGTTTGGAGGGGAGGAATCCTTAAGTTGAAAATAGAGGTTAATTGGTGAAAAGTGGGGTTTAAAGCTTGAGAGGGGTGGGATGGGAGAAAAGGCTGTCAAGAGGGTGCCGATAAAGCGAGGGACTTGTGTCCACTCTGGGGACCAGGAGGATTGCAGGAAAAGGCCAACTGGCAAAGTGCAGACCAGGAGAAAATAGAACCCCATGGGAACACGAGCAGGGGAAATGGAACTATAGGGAAAGGGTGGAAGGTAGTCCTGCTAAATGCCAGGAGCTTGGGCAAAAAATGCCTGAGCCCAGGCATGTTAACTGAGGGCAGTGGATGTGGCAGCGGTCACTGAGACTTGGGCCACTGCAAGACATGACTGGGACCTGAACCTGGAGGGTTACACTATGTTCAGGAAGGACAGGGGAGGGAAGGGAGGAGGGGTAGCAATGATAGTCAAAACTGCATTGGCATAGGGGAGTAGAGGAGGCGGAGGGAACCGTGGAGGCGATTTGGGTCACCTTGATAACAAGGGGCAAGAGAGTAAAAATAGGAGTGGTGTAGACCCCTGCCCTGGCGGAGGAGCTGGAGGACAGTCTGGTGGCAGATGTTAGGAGACACTGCAGACTGGGCAGAGGAACGGTGGTGGTGTTAGGGGACTAAACATGCCAGGAACAGACTGGGAGACTATGACATCCTCTGTGACCAGGGAACAGAGGTTGTTGGATGTCTTTCAAGACGCTGCCCTAACTCAGCAGGTGGGGGAACCGACCAGGGAGACACGGTACTGGATGTGGTCCTGGCAAACAGTGACCAGATTGGGGGCCTAGAGGTAAGGGACCCGTTGGCGGGGAGTGACCATGCCACCGTCTGGTTCTGCCTGGACCTAGGAGGGGTAGAAGGCTGCACAAAGACGGAAGTAACCGACTTCAGGGGGTGGATTTTAAGGAAATGGAAGGATCCTTATGAGCATTTGGATGGGATTGGGTCAGACATGGACGCTGATAGTAGGTGGGTAATCATCAGGAGAGGGGTGCAGGATGCTACCAGCACCTGTGCAAGAGTAAGAAGAAAATGCAGTAGGGCCCAAAAACCCTGTTGGTGGACCAGGGAGGTCCAGGAGGTGGTGCGGGGAAAGAAAGCAGCCTATAAGAAATTCAAGTGCTCAAGGAGTGAAAGGGATCAAGGGGAGTACGAGCTGATGGCTAGAAGGGCCACTAGAGTGGTGAGGGTGGCTAAGGCAAGGAAGGAGCAGAACCTGGCCAGGGAAATTAGGAGAGGGAGAAAGGGGTTCTTTAGATACATTGGGGAAAGACGAAGGGTGAAGGGGCAGATTAGCAGGATTAAATCAGGGGAGAGATGGGCACAAGACCGGGAGCAGGCTGAGGTACTAAATGAGTACTTCACTTCAGTTTTCACCAGGGAAAATGGGGGTGCTGCATCACATGGGAGGACAGAGATAATGAGGAGGGGGACCCACCATCGTCAGGTCTGGGGAGAGGGGAGGCATCACTGGCAGGTGGGGAGGGGCTAAGCAGGAGAAGAGGTACCAGAAGTGGAAATCACAGCAGAGAGTGAGGGAAGCCTCAGCTCCTTAAGACGGAGAAAAGCACTGGGCCGGATAAAGTACATCCTAGAGTGCTGAAGGAACTTGCAGGTGTCCTGGCGAAACCCCTGGCAGAGCTTTTCACCATCCCTCTGAGGAAAGGGTGGGTGCCCCAAGACTGGAAGGTGGCGCATGTAGTGCCTATCCACAAGGGGGGATCAAGGGAGGTGGCAGGGAACTACAGGCCTGTCAGCCTGACATCGGTGGTGGGCAAGGTGATGGAGGGCATTGTCAAGGAGAGGCTGGGGGGACCTGGATAAGTCAGGGTGCCTGGACGATAGACAGCATGGATTCATCCCGGGGAAATCGTGTCAGACAAACCTGGCGGAGTTCTATGACTGGGTGACAAGTGCCTTGGACCTGGGTAGACCAGTGGATGTCCTCTTTCTAGACTTCAGCAAGGCATTTGACCTGTTCCTCACGTGGGCCTGTTGGATAAGCTAGGAGAAATGGGGTGGAAACCAGATGATCAGATGGATAGGCAATTGGCTCCAGGACCGGACCCAGAGGGTCGTAGTTGGTGGGATAGTCTCATCCCCAAGGAGGGTCATTAGTGGGGTCCCACAGGGATCAGTCCTGAGCCCCTTCTGTTCACGCCTACGTATCTGACATAAGGACAGGAATCAGGGAGTGAGATGAGTCTCTTTGCAGATGACTCAAAACTGGGGGCGGTGGTGGATGGGGAGGAGGGAGGGTGGCCTGAAGGGGACCTGAGGCTCTGGAAAGATGGTCTAGAAAGTGGAAGCTGAGGTTCAATGCGGGAAATGCAAGTACTCCACCTGGGGCCAGAAACCCAGGCCAAGTGTACACCCTGGGGAAATACTACAAGTCTCAATGGCTGAGAGGGACCTGGGGGTGGTGGTGGATGTCAAGATGAACAACTCTGAGACTTGTAGGAGGGCAGCAGCCAAGGCCAACAGGATACTGGGATGCATCGCTAGGGGGATCACCTCCAGAAGGAGGGAAGTGATACTCCCTCTGTATAACTGCTTGGTGAGGCCGCACCTGGAGTACTGCGTGCAGTTTTGGAGGCCACACTTAAAGAGGGACATTAACCTCTTGGAGAGGGTCCAGAGGAGGGCAACCAAAATGATTTGGGGCTTGGGGGACAGGACCTATGAAGAGAGACTCGAAGAGCTAAATATGTACACATTGGAAGAGAGAAGGGACCGGGGGGACATGATAGAGGTCTTCAGGTACATGAAGAGGGTAAATAGGGGAGGAACAGTCAGGGTGCTTGAAGAGGAGATGAAGAGGCCACTAGAGGGCATGGGTGGAAGCTGGAGGGAAGATTCAGGGGAGAAAGGAGGAGGTGCTACTTCACTGAGAGGGTGGTGGAGCCATAGAATGCACTACCTAGGGGCTGGTGGAGGCAGAGACAGTGGAGGGGTTCAAGAGGGGTGGGACAGGTACAGGGAAGGGTTCTGGAAGCAAAATCCAATGCAGCAAGAATATCCGGAACTGGGAAGGGAGAAGCCAGAGAAGGCGAGGGGGACAGCAAGGTCAGCACCCAGGTTGGGGGCTGACCAAACGAGCAGACAAGAAAGACCGTTAGGCCTATTCTGCTGGCATTTTAGTATGTTAGTATGTTAGTATGTAACATAACTCTAATAGATGAACATGCAGTGTTCGATTTTTCCCTTTAGAAATTCATCTTAAACTTACAAACATAAGCTTACTTAGCAATTATTGATACTTTGAAGCCAGACAATCCGTAAAATGTTTAAATTTATGATGACTCCACTTCATATGGTTATGGATGTGTTATTTGGGTGATTGGACTGTAGTGCCATCTTGAGCTGTTCTGGAACAGAAAGATGTATAAAGACTCTCTTATACCATAACTGACAGGGTAACCATACATATTACGTGAACATGGTTGCATTCCCATAGTTAGGGATTACTGGTAGCTTCTAAATAAAACTCACACTGGACACCCATAGACGATGGCAGCAATTTTCAGGATTTACAGAGGGTATCTAGAGATCTTATGTATTAAAACCTTGCCACCGACGTTGGTACATATGGCAATGTTTTAAAAAAGCAAGTTTTTTCTTTCCAAACCAAGTCTGCCACCCAATGTGTAAGTGCCACTGCCCACCTCCCATACAAGTTTTAAACATCTCCTCCCACCCAGCTCTCTGCTAGTATCCACCTCCTCCACCATCCCACAGTCCCAGCAAAGTCATGGGCTGTACCCCCAAAGCGCTGTTACCATCTCCATCAGGCACAGAGCACTTTATTTTAATACTTGTATACTTGTCTGCAAATCATGGTGTTGTTTACCTGCTTGATCATCATTTTGCTTTCATACCTGTAAGTTGTCTATGTAACCACACTCTGATGCTGGTTGTACAGTACTTGTTCTTTTGATACTTCCTCTTCTCTCTCCCCAGGTCATACCTGGAAACAAGCCTCAGCTTAGTGTGTCTTTCCCATTTACCAGGTTTTAAATAAATAATAACACACAGTAGGTAGCAGTTACTGCTGTAAAAAAATCCCACCCCCACAAGCTTCAAATAAGTAGCCACCCCACTCCATCCTGACCCCCAACCCCCATCATTCAAGACACCACTCCCCATCCTACAATACCTTCTTGTAGCACACAGCCTCCCTCCTGCCCCCCAAGACCCAAAATGTTAAAGGACACAGAGAATACTGCTGGCAAAAAGTTTAGAAATACACTCCCTCATAGGAGCAGTGTGGCTCTCTTCACAATTGCTTCAGAGAATGAAATGATGTCCCAAGTAGTAACACATGATTGGTTGGCAATTGTAATTTCAAAGACATTCTTCCCCCTTCAGCACACGCATACACACACACAAACACACATATATCAGAGTCAGTATCAGGAGCTTATTATGGTGCCAGGAAACAACTACTCCCCAAACAATTAGTCTGACATCAGGAGTCCAAACACAATGCCAGTAAACAACTACTCCTCAAAGATTAGTACAGCATTGGGAGTCCGTACCCAGTGTAGTAGCCTGTGATTATGGCAACTGCGATTGAGCATTTTTAGAAAGGGTGACTCAGTCATGGTGCCTGTGTACAGGGCTACCGGGCAGGGAGGGTGACCAGATTGGGGGGAGTCTCCAAATATAGCAATAGGATGATAAAAAAAATCCAAGTTTCCAGTACAATTTTGTTGTGCATTGGGAGTGTACATTGCAGAAAATGATTTTCAGCACTGTACATTCACCCTAACAGTGATTGCCTTTCTGTGATCGCCATTATTATATGGAACCTCCAGTGTTAGCAAAACAATACTCCCTAAACATTACTCTGTTATTAGAAGTCCATCTCCACTACCAGCCAAGAGGACCACCCAAAACATTAGTCTACACCACTAGCCCATGCCGGGTGCTGGCAAGCAACCACCTCCTCCAAAAAATAGTCCTGCGCTGACAGTCCAGCCAGAAAACATCTCCACACCGAAATAATAGTCCCTGCACCAGGAACCCTTTCCCAGCACCAGCACCACATCCCCATGAGTTAAGAAACCTGATCCCCTTCCTGCTGTGTCCTGAATCCATCCCTGCTCACTCTAACTCCAGACCCCCTTCAAAAATACTGATCCCTGTCTCCTATCCTGCTGGTCCTGGATTTGTCATTCTTTCCTCCATGAACCAATCCAGGTAATTTATAAGGAAACCCCTTCCCTTGTTTAAACTGGTCACAGATGCCTGCTGGCTCCCCCACCCAACCAATTCTTTTCAAAATGATTTTCCCTACCCATCTAACTGGTTCTCAGTTTTTCTCTTGCCCCCGCCTGACTCAGTCCCTTTAAAATGTTATTTCCCTCCTTACCAGACTTTTCCCCTTGTTCCTCACAATTAGAGATGCAGCAAATTAAAAATTTCGCTGGTGAAGTCACAGCAAAGTGACTGATTTCAGCACGCAGAGTAATCCGCAAAATATCCCACATTTGGTGGAATTTCGCATTCCATGGGTGAAATTTTGCCTTCTGCAGTGAAATTTCACATTCTGTGGGTGAAACTTCATAGCAGAAGGCAAAATGTCACCATTCCATAGGCAAAATTTTGCATTTTGCCTGGCAAAATGAGTGGATTACTCTGTGTAGTGAAGTTTTGTCACTTCATCCACCATTACTCACAATTCACCCTCCCAATCTGATCCCATCAAAATGATGCTCCTTTTCCCTCGTCCATTTGGTTCTAGATCTCTTCCTTCCCCCCACTCAACATGATCCAGGTACTAAAAAAAACTTTCCCAATTCTGCTGCCCCTTCCCTACCAGATGGTGCCAGGCATAGCCCTATACTGACGACCATTGATTAAGAATACCATAAGCCACTACTTTTTATACTGAAAAGCTTGATATTGGTAATCAAGTCTTAAGTATAATAAATACAGTAATAGGTTGAAGTACATTTAATCAGGCAGCTGTGTTTGTTTGCAACAGTAACAACTGGTGGGATACACCAGGAGTAGTGGTAGTTCTGTAAATCACAGACTGTGTAAAACAGCATGGGTAGAGGGTGAGGGTGTCACTTAACATCACAGAGTACTTAGCATATAATGGGGAGAGCATGAGGGTTCCTCTGGACACCAGGGAGTGCTTATAATGGGATATAAAGATATAGTGATCACACCAAATAACAGGAAACAATTGCCATGGGAAGGAGAAAGGGATACACCACGGAGTACTTGGCACAGGATTTGGAAAGGAAGGTGATGCCACTTCATACCAGGGAGGGCATAGTAACAGATAGAGAGAGGTAGGATGTTTTAATGGATACCAAGAAATGATTGGCATGGGGCAGGGAGAAGAAGGAGGTGACACTGAACACTGTGGAGAGTTTGGCATGGAACTGGAAGAGAAAGAGGAGTGCCAGTGGACACAAGGGAGAGTATTACATGGAACAGTAAGAGGGTGGGGTTCCACTGGAAACCAATGAATGCTTAGCTGGTTGTCACCCTTCCCTCTGACACACTATCCTTTCTATGAGTGTTCGTCACTTTGTGTGGCGTGGTGGTGGAGGAGGTATCGGTGCTGAATAGATAGGGGGCTATCATTTTTACAAGGCTTGGGGGGGAAGACGGGGGTTGCTGGGTGCTGAGAGGGTGGGCCATGGAGTAGTTTGTTTTATTTCTTTTCACAGGGCAGGGGAGGATAGAGGGTGCATGGGTTTTGCTGAGTAAATGGGGAAGGAATCCTATTTCTAAAGATGGTCGTGGCTGGAGAAAGGAGTATTGGTTTTATGGGAACTACAGAGGGTGAGGGTGAGGGAAACGTTTTTGGGTGTTGATTGAGACAAGGAGGACTCCACAAAGTTACACTTCACACAACGTTGCAAGTGAAGTGTCATTTCATGGAGTCTTTGACAGGAAAAGTGTTTCATAAAGGGGCACACTGGGCATGAAGTGTTACTTCCTGTAATCTTCAGCTGCTGAAGTTGGCTCTTCACTATGCATAACATTACACAAAGGGCCATGTGGAGCAATGGTACTTCATATAGTGGAGTTAAATTTGCAATGCACAAACCTAGGTATTCAGCCTCAGGGAGTGTTTTGCATGGGACTGGGAAAACTTCACCCCAAGCTGGGTGCCTTGTACCTCAACTGTGGCTGCATCCCATTGCCGGCTCACTGAGCAATTGTGCAGAAGGTGATTCTCTCTGTTTCCAATTACAGTAGACATAGTCTACAGTGCCACCCCTAAGTCCACCCTAGCCTGACTGGACCCCCTCTTCCACTCCTTCTGTCAGTTTGCTCTTGACTGTCCTCCCACCACTCATCACTGTGTCCTCTACCAGACTCTGGACCTCCCCTTGCTTCAGGACCAGTGACATTCCCACTGCACTAGCATCACAGCTAAATGCTGGGCCCAGTCCCTCCCTCCATATCTCACCTCTGTCCTTTAATCCCCTACCCTCCTGGTGTATGCACTCAGGAAAAATGGCTCATGTCTCTGGTCTGTTCCACTCATGTCCACCATGGCAGGCCAGTCAGCATATAGATATCATATGCCTAAACTATGGCACTTCCTCCCCGTGGATATTTGGCATGCCTCCCCCAGTCAGCACCTCAACTCCTTCTTCAAAATACATTTCTCCTCCACCTGCACATGCACCCATGTTAGCTCTAGCACTTGAGTCTTGCCTACTCCATTGTGAGACTGTAAATATGCATTGTATACTTTGTGTGTATATATATATATATATATATATATATATATATATATATATACATTAACACAACACTTAGACACCCCTACCCCCCTCCCTCCCAGCTCCCCCGTGGAGCATGCCCACTAAAGAAAAAAATTAAAGGAACATTTTCAGTATTCTATTGATGTTAACAAAAAGGAGAGTCGAGATCTATTTATAAAGTTAGTGTAAATACAATGCATAAAGTTTCCCCCATTTTTTCTCAAAGGATGCTGACTTGTTATTTGAGCCAGCAATTAAACGTTCAGTTCTAAAGCTTATTGAGCACTCTGTCAGCCATTTGTTATAGGATAGAACCAGTTGGTCCATCCAGTGCTTAAGCACCAGCCTTTTAACAATAATGGATATAAAAGGCCATTTGGAATTTACGTTCTTTAACCCTGATAGTTGAATACACCCCAAAAATGCATATCTCAGCTATGAAAAGGTCCTCCAGCCCCAGTAAGGGATCCAATTTAGATAGGATATGTTGCCATAATGGAGCAACCTTTTCACATTGCCAGAAAATGTGTAGTAGGTTCTCTTCTTGTTTGCCACTTCTGGAGCATGTGGGGTCTGGAAGTCTGCCAATTTTTGGCCAGTTTCATTGGAGTATAATACATATCATGTAGGATCTGGTGCTGGGTGAGTCTGAATCTGTCCTGGGAGTGATAGATATATAGATCCCACCATATTTGTTCCCAATTAAAGGATGAGTCAGGCAAAAGGGAGTTACAGGCTAGGGAGCCTGGAATGGAATCTGAAAATGTAATAGTTATAAGTTGGGCATAGAGCAAAGATATGCAGTGTGGTTTGGAGGATAGATCCCGTAAGTGGTGTAGAATGTGACTTAACTTAGTGGGTTGGGGGTTGACACCAAATTGTCTGCACACCAGATGTCTCAGTTGGAAAATCTTGAATATATGCTGTTGCTTTATATTGAATTTCGTGAGGAGTTCGGATGAGGGAAGGATGGTATTCTGTGAATATAAGTCTATCACTAAGATGTCTTGTAATTGAGGTAACCAGTTGGGAGTAAGACTTGACCTATCGGTCTTAATGTTGGGGTTATAGAGAATCGGTTGAGCCATATCTGACTGTGGAGACATCTTATAATATGAGCAACACTGAAGGCAGACCTTGAGTGTGGTATCAGTTGTTGAGTGTCTGAGCGAGACAGGGAGAGATTGTCTGGAAGAGTAGAAGATGGTAGTAAGACGTAGATTATGTGAATTTAGAAGGCCTCTTTCCAGCTGTAGCCAAATAGGGGTAAAATCATTGCTAACATTAGGAAACCATCTACCTGCCCTTGAAAGATGACTAGCCCAGTGGTATGTAAGGAAATTATGAAGGCAAAGACCCCCATTCCTTTGGGGAGACTTAGTTTGAGAAAGGACCACCTGGGATGTTTATGTAGCCATATTAAGCCTGTGATGAGAGCATGTATATGTTGAAAGGAGGAGAGAGGAAGCCAGCTATTAAGCATGTTAAGAGGGTAGAAAAGGCGGGGAAGAACATTCATTTTGATAATGTTTATCCTGCCCCATAGAGATAAGGGAAGAGGCTCCCATCTCTTCAGATCCTGTTGAATGGCGGTTATCAGGTCGTCCAGATTTAACTTCTTTTCTTTTGCGAGGTCGGTGGTTAAATGTATGCCTAAGTACTTAAGTGAACCGGGAGACCATTTCATCCCAAAATGTCAGCTTTATGCAGGAAACAGTTTATTGGGAAGATCTCCGTTTTAGTGAGGTTCAATTTGTAGTTTGAAATTCTGCTATATTGAGCTATGACTTCAAGGGTATGTGCTAGGGAGGATACTGGTTGTTCTAGATGGAGCAAGATGTCATCTGCATATACTGATAAAGTGAGAGAATGGTTAAGTACTGAGATGCCTTGAATATGAGGAGATCTTTTAATGTGACGGAGAAGTGGTTCCAGATAAAAGTTAAACAAGAAGGGTGAGAGAGGGCAACTTGTCTGGTGCCAGTGAGCAGAGGAAAGCGAGAGGAGAAAACCCTGTTACAGTATATCTTTGCCGAGGGAGAGGAGTACACTGTTTGGATTTACTTAAGAAGTTTGAGGGGAAAACCCGTTTTTTCCAGAATCATCCAGAGGAATGTCTAGTCCACCCTATTGAAGGCTTTTTCAGCATCTAAGGAAATCAGCACCATAGGATTTTGAGAGGATTGGGCGAAGCGGAAGATGTGTTTAATTGTCCTAAGGTGGTCAGCTGAAGAACATCCAGGGACAAAACCCACCTGTTCAGGGCTTAATAGGGGATGCCAGATTTTCAAAATACTCTGAGAAAGTATTTTGGTTAAAATCTTGATGTTGCAGTTAAGAAGAGAGATAGGGCGGTAACTGGCAGGGTTAGTCGGGGGTTTATCTGGTTTGAGTAGAAGGACTATCATGGCTTCTAGTAAAGTCGGGACCAGCCAGGTGGCATTAAACATGTATTGGTAAAGAGTTAACAAGACAGGGGCTAACTCTTTAAAGAAGGTCTTATAGACATTGGAAAGAAAATCATCCGGGCCTGGCACCTCATCTAGAGCTAAACTAGAGATTGCCTCCCTTATCTCTTTTAGGAAGGTTGATAGATTTGAAGAGATGTTGGTAGACAGGGTAGGTTGAGAGCATCCAAGTAGTAATGAATTTCCTAGGGGGGCGATGGAGAGTTGTTTTTGCTGTAAAGAGTACGGTAGAAGGATTCAAAGACTTGAGCAATGTCCTGCAGTGAAGTTTTGATAGAGCCGTCTTGGGCAACAATAGAGGGTATTAGTCTAGAGCTCTCTAATTTACGTAATTGAAAAGCCAGAAGCTGGCCTGCTTTTTCCCCCTGCTCAATATATTTAGTTTTTGTTTTAAAAATAGTAAATTCTGCCTTCTCCCACAATAATTTTGCATATTTGTTTCTTACTTCTAGTAATTTCTTCAGGGTATCAGAGGAGGATGAGGAAGATAATGAGGATTCTAGGGCCTTAATTTGAGAAAGGAGATATAGGAATTTATCTTCCCTATGTCTTTTCCTTTGTGAGGCTAATTTAATAAATTCACCTCAGAGATAACATTTGAGTGCGCACCACAGCAGATCTTCCCTTTGGACTGTGCCTTTATTTAGATCCATCAAGGATTGAATAAGGGATTGAATGTGAATAACCGTGGACTTATCTTTAAGTAATTGTGTGTTTAGTTCCAAACTGAGTCTTTCTGGTGGTCGGGGTCAGAAGAGAGGGTCACCCAAGTAGCTGATGATCTGATAATACAATTGGTTCCATACCAGCATGACAGATACCAGTAAAAAGGGAAAGACTAACTAGAATGTAGTCCAATCTGGACCATGATTGATGGACAGCTGAATAAAAGGAGAAGAGGTGATGGGAAGGGTTAAGGATACGCCATGGATCACATAGACCCAGAAACTCCATAAAATCCTTCAGGGTAGTTTTTGAGTGAGATGGGGGTTTCCAAAGGTAAATAAGATCTGTCAAGATCCTGTGCTGGGGCAATGTTCCAGTCCCCCCACTGAGTATTAGGGAACTCAGTAGAAAAGGTGCTATTTTATTAGCTAGCTTCATGAGGAATGTAGCATCCCCTCCCACTGGTCCTTATATAGATCCCAGGACCACACCTGTACTGTTGATGGATCCCTTAACTAAGATGAACCTTCCAGCTGGGTCCACAATTGATGATTCAGCCTGGAAGGATACCCTCTCCATAATTAAAATTTATTTTAATTTTTATTTTATTTTAGTCTTTGGTATCCGGGTAAGGCCCACTAGGCACAAGTGCCTGTTTTCAGGGGCAACCTGGGAGCACTGGGCAGTTAAGTGACTTGCTCAGAGTCACACAGTATGCAAGTGGAGGTTGTGAGAATCAAACTCAGGTCTGGTCTGCTGGATGTATCAAGCTCATTCACACCTCATTCCTCTAACCTCCAGGCTATACTGCCAGCCCAATATGGCCACTCCTCTACTTGAGGAAGAGTCACCAGCAGCATAGAATTGAGAAACACCTTGCCGACGTAACAAACTGGCTTCATTCGTTAACAGGTGGGTTTCCTGAAGGAGAATTATATCCACATTGAGCAGAGAACAGTGTTTAAGAACTTAGCATTGTTTTAAGGGATGTCTAACTCCTCTGACATTCCATGTTGCATTTTTAATAGGACTATTCATCATTTGTTTCAGATTTACAAAGTAACCTGCATATCATAGTAACCATACATTCATAACCCATTGGGCACGCTCCTCTCCCTTCCCCCCTTCCTTTTTGTCTCCCCATCCAGAAAATGGCAGAGGAAGGAGAGACCAATCAAATAGTTCCAACAATAGTAGGAAAAAATTGTAATAAGCTAAATCTAACATGGTTTTATCTATCCCTTCCTCTTTAACTTGTTCCGTCCTAATACCTAAAAGTGATAAACATAGACTATTTCTTAGAAACCTCCCTAATCCACCCTCTTCCCCACTACCCCACCAACTATATACATAAGACTTCTGATTAGATTCTGAAGTAATTTGTATTCTGTCAGAAAAGAGGTCAAGAGGCCCTCCCCTCATTGTTAGTCCACTGTCTACAATTGAATGTGTTAATGTTGGTATGGCACCATAATCCTCCTTGTTTACTATGATATTGAGACCTGATGGTAATTGCCATGGTCCGAAAAAATTTTGGAGGAGGTAGCAGAGTGATCAACCAACCCCCCTATGCTTAGGAATGTGATGCAGCTTACCTTGAGCTTGCTTCTTCTAGTAGCTCCCTCCCACCTCCCCCCTCACTGCCCCACTCTAATGAAAAGAAAAGTCATGACCTCTGAGGAGAATAATCAGTTTGTAGAATAAGCACAACAGGACTCTTGTAAATGTGGGGGAGCCCTCTACAATCTGATCAGTGAATATCAATCAATCAATTAATCAATCAACTTTATTTAACCAGGCATACAACACCATTGAGCAAGCTCATTTTCAAGGTGGTCCTGGACATTAAGTTGGTACAATACAGAAGAAAAAAAAACACAGAACATAACATAATACAGATGTGGTAGCCAACAATGTAGCAATAGTGAATGGGTGTAGGCCAAAGAAGGCATATACATAATGTTCTAACATAGTTACATACAACTAATTTCCATCATGGTTTACAGGAGTGTAAAGATTACCATCCTAGCTGTTACCACTAATTAGAGGCTAGTACCTTTTTACTAAAAGCAGGGAGAGAGAGGGGAAAGAGCAGATAAGGGAGGAGAAAGTGAGCAAGAGTGAGCTAGGAAAGGGGAATAGATTAGAAAGACTAAGTTTAGGGGAGATAAAAAGAACTAGTAAGTACTGAAGATCTCTTGCTAGGAGAGGAGGGTGACAGTCGGAGTGTAAAGTTTGTGGGAGGGACCAGTGGCTAAGGTACAGAGTCATCTAAAGCAGCTGCATGTATTCTTCAACAGGTCCATTATCAGGATTTTGAATGTGAAAATGCTAGCGAGTGAGGAAAGCTTTAAAGATTTTGGCATAGTATTCCAAAGTATTGGCAGTGAAAAATTGATTGCTGCCGAGCCAAAGGTTGTTTTCACTCTAGAGATCTAGAAGCAAATCATGGAGAAGCGTCTCAATCCATAAGATACCTTGGCACATTCAAAGAAGTGTGAGAAGTATGCAGGGAGATTATTGGATAGCGCTCTAAACATCCAAACGAGAGCATTTCTTTTCCTCCTGGCTGAGAGTGAGGGCCATCCCACCTCCTGGAATAATAGACAGTGGTGAGTGCAACGAGGTAGGTTAAGGATAAATCTTAGGGCCCAGTGGTAAAGGGTGTCACGTTTGTTGAGTGACATTGTGGGGCAATGGCTGTAGAGGAAGTCAGTGTAGTCCAATACAGGTAGAAATGTGGATTGTACTAGCCTCTTCCTGGCTTCTAAGGTAAGCAGATGTTTAAGGTGATAGAAAAGGCCTAATCGCTGCCTTAGTTTCTTCAAAATTTCATGTAAGTGGCACAGGTAGTTGAGCTTATTATCCAACCAGAACCCTAGGCATTTAAATGTATCAACTATTTCTAGGGGTTCATCTAACAGCGTTAGGATCTGGGGATATGTGTAGATCCGGAGGCAGACTTTGGTGAGAGAATCATGGCTTTAGTCTTTTTTGGTGTTGAGGAGAAGCTTATGTTTGATGAGGTTATATTGAAGAGTGGTGAAATCTTGTTGAAAGTTCATGTGGGCCAAGTCCAAGGATGAGTTAGTGGTATAGAGTACAGTGTCATCTGCAAATAAGTGCACATTGGCTGTGCACAGGTGTGAGTCCAGGTTATTGATGTAGATTGCAAAGAGGATTGGACCCAGGATGGAGCCTTGTGGGACACCTCGTAAAAGGGATTTTTGTGGCGACAGGTCACCTATAGCTTTGACTTGCTGTAACCTGTTGGTTAGGTAGCTGGTGAACCATTTGATGGCAGATCTATCGAGACTGACATTACCCAGAGCATTAAGCAAGATGTTATGATCCACAGTATCGAAGGCCTTGCTAAGATCCAAGAATAGGGCAACTGCATGCTTCTTGGAATCCAGGGCAATTTGCCAATCGGTGGATACTTTTGCTAGAGCTGATATGGTGCTATGTTTGGCTCTGAAGCTAGACTGAGCCAGATTTAGCTAGTTATTTGAGTCTAAATGTTCTCTGATCTGGGCGTTGACAATTTTCTCTAGTAATTTTGAGAGGACGGATAGAATAGAGATAGGCCGATAATTGTTCAGATCACTTGGATACCCAGATTTGAATAAGGGTAGGATGTGAGCAGTTTTCCACGACACAGGTAGTTTGCCCTGTTTGAGGGAGGTGTTGAATAAATGGGTGATGGGGTAGTTAAGTAGAAATGGCCGAGTTTTATGAAGTAAGGTTCGATACTGTCTGCATCGGCACTCTTTTTAATATCCAGGGACAGGAGGAGGGCCTCAACTTGTTTAAATGTGACTGAAAGAAAGCTGAAGTTGGCAGGATGTGATAGGTTTGGAATGAGGTTAGTAGTATAATTAGCAGTAGAGTCCCCCGGCGGGCTGAGATTGTTAATGGGCGAGGTGTCAAAAGCAAGCCCTGCAGTGGCAAAGTGTTCGTTGAGCTGCTGTAATATAGCAGCTCTGTCTGTGTAGGTAGTTCCTGCGGACACAATTTTGGTTGGGAGGGGTGAATCGGTAGTCTGACCTTTGACCTCCTTAAGTATGTTCCAAAATTTGACAGAGTTGTTTTTGTTGTTTTCTAGTTTAGTTTGGAAATCTCTGGCTTTTTCAGACCTAATTAGTCTGGTGCAGGCATTTCTAGAAGTGTGAAATGCCAGCCAATCTGTTTCTAGGTGAGATTTCCTCACTTTTTTCCACCAAAAATCCCTATCCTTAAGTCCTTTCTTCAGGATGGGAGAAAACCAGCTGGGAGGTCTTTTTTTAGAGCTGATCATTCTTAGTGGGGCGTGTTTGTCGATTAGTCCCATGAGTAGGCATGAAAGATGTTATAGGCCTCATTAAAGGTGGGTGCCAGATAGAAGTCTTGCCATCTGATGTTGCTTACATCTTTTATGAAGGTGTTCTGGCAGAACTTTTTTAGGCATTGTTTCAATTTGAATTTAGCGGCTGGTTTCATGTGGGGAGAATGTCTGATACAAGCTGTAGCACAGTGGTCACTTATGTCATTGAAGAATACTCCGGAATGTGAGATGTTATATGGTTTGTTTACCAGTATGAGGTCTAGAAAGGAGCTACGCTCAGGATTTTTTCTATTTGGTCTGGTGACAGTAGTTCTCATTTGTACCAGTCCATTTGCATCACAAAGTTCCTTTAGCTTCTTTGAGCTATCATCATTCCAGTTTTGGTTGAAATCTCCCATTAGTTTACATTCGGTGTTAGTAGAGTCAAGTAGGTTTTGGAGATGTGACAGCAATGTCATGCCTCCAGAAGGTGGTCGGTAGCATGTTGCTATAAGGAGTGATTTATCCTTGGAGAGGGAGCGTTTTAGAGCCAAGCATTCAAATTCTTTAGCCTTTGAGGTACAGTCAAGGATTGTGGTTGTGTATTTGCTCTTCACATAAATTATGACCCCTCCTCCTCTAGAGGGTCTATCACATTGGTAGGTATTATATCCTTGTATGTAGATAGATTTGTCTGGGGTTGAAGGCGTGATCCAGGATTCAGTTACCATGAGGAAGTCAGGTAAAGCATGTAGAACCCAGGTCTATATAGGATCAAGCTTCTTTAGTAAGCTATAGGTGTTAATATGGAGAAAGCTGATACCTTTATATTGTGGGAGATCTGTGGGGGTGGCCAGAGAGGAGGGTGGGCCTGGGTTTAGTTCAATGTTTCCTGAACAGAGTAGGAGAAGTAATATTAGTTTTTTTAGCTAATGTGTTAGTCTGCTAAGTAGCCTTTTTTTACTCCTTCTGGAATGAATTGTTTTATTGGTGGCAGTTTTCTGGGCAGTAACGTGTTTTGGAAGGGATAGGATATACATGGCTATTAAGGCCGAAAGTATCAGAGGCCTTCGCACCTGTTCTTTAGTCAACGTCTGGTGATGGGAGGAGTATGAATATAATGAAGTCGACTCTCTTGAGTGATACCATGATTTAATAAAAAAGGGTCCATCGTGGTATAAGTTAGAGGAAGGGTTTTGGCCTTGGTGCCAAGTATCAACTGAACTTTTGAGTGGTATATAAATTAGCAAAATGAGGCAACTATATAGGAGAGCAGCTGTAAGAGGCATTTTTACAGGGAAATATCTCCAAGGGTTGGCCGGAATGGTTAGTAACAGCTGCTTTATATGAGGCTAGTAGTGTTATCTTGCACTAGTTTAGTAGGCTGATCAACAACAGCTTTAAGGGGCAGGGTTATCCAGGGGTAGGGGCTAGGCACTGGGTGTGGCTGAGTGTACTGTGACCAATAGGTGAGTAGTGGGTTGACCTAGCTTCTTAGAGTAAGAGCATTTAATAGAGGCTGGGGTCGGGGCGGGTGGTGTGGGAAGAAAATTTACCAGAAGCGTACAGTGAGCAGAATCAGATTTAAAAAAGAGTGGATTCGTCAGGCAGCCAATCCTAGTCAGAGATATATTTAGCAGTAGCCAATTGATAGAGAGGCAATGGTTGTTTGTCCAATCAGGGTTCCAGGATAATCCCCAAGGCTGAGAGCAGGCTTACCAGAGAAGGGAGCTTCTAGGCTGGCAGGTGTAGCGCGCACTGTCGGCTGGCTCCTCCAGCCGTGGCACCTCACAGCATGAGGCAGTAGCCCAGTCAGGGGCTCTATGAGCTGGAAGAGAGAAAGGTAAGGGGTTTTTAGAGAGGCAGTCGGGACAAAGGAACTTAAGAAAATTGCAGGAATTAAATCAGAGGACGGGGGGTGTGATTTTTGGAGAGAGGAGTTACACAAAGGCAAGTAGTGGTGGGGGTGAGGGGCCGAGACCAGACAGCAATGTAATTTACTGCAGCGCCGCTAGCCCTGGGCAACGAGGGGAGAGAGAAAATAGGGTGAAGCATGAGAGGGAGAGAGGCTAAGAGAAGGTTTGGAAAACAGAGAGGGAAACGCAGCAAACAGAAAACAGTAGCAGTAAACACTTTGTGATAGTAATACAGTCCCAGTAGGCTTAGTTACTTTCAGTATAACAAACTATAAATTCCCCACATTGAACAATCACATTCAGTTAAAAATTCACCAGAAGCATACAGTGAGCAGAATCAGATTTAAAAAAGAGTGGATTCATCAGGCAGCCAATCCAAGTTGGAACCGTATTTAGCCACAGCCAATCGATAGACAGGCAAGGGTTGTTTGTCCAGTTGGGGTTCCAGGATAATCCCCGAGGCTAAGAGCAGGCTTACAGGAGAAGGGAACTCCTAGGCAGGCAGGTGTAGTGCGCACTATCGGCTGGCTTCTCCAGCCTCGGCACCTCACAGCCTGAGGTGGTAGCCTGATCACGGGCTCTGTGAGATGGAAGAGAGAAAGGTAGGGTTTTTTTAGAGAGGCAGTCGGGACAAAGGCATTTAAGAAAATTGCAGGAATTAAATCAGAGTGCGTGGGTGTGATTTTTGGAGAGAGGAGTTGCACAAAGACAAGTAGTGGGGGGGTGAGGGGCTGAGACCAGACAGCAATGTAATTTACTGTGGCGCCGCTAGCCCTGGGTGATGAAGGGAGAGAGGAAATAGGGTGAAGCGTGAGAGGGAGAGAGGCTAAGAGAAGGTTTAGAAAATAGAGAGGGAATGCGCAGCAAACAGAAAACAGTAGCGGTAAACACTTAGCGATAGTAATACAGTCCCAGTAGGTTTAGTTACTTTCAGTATAACAAACTATAAATTCCCCATATTAAACAATCACATTCAGTTGAAAATTCACCAGAAGCATACAGCGAGCAGAATCAGGTTTAAAAAAGAGTGGATTCATCAGGCAGCCAATCCTGGTCGGAGCCGTATTTAGCAGCAGCCAATCGATAGAGAGGCAAGGGTTGTTTGTCCAGTCAGGGTTCCAGGATAATCCCCGAGGCTGAGAGCAGACTTACTGGAGAAGGGAGCTCCTAGGCAGGCAGGTATAGCGCGCACTGTCGGCTGGCTCCTCCAGCTGCAGCATCTCACAGTGTGAGGCGGTAGCCCGATCAGGGGCTCTGTGAGCTAGAAGAGAGAAAGGTAGGGTTTTTTTTAGAGAGGGGTTATTGGCTGCGGCACATCCTAACCACTTTTGCCAACAATTTAACTCACAATTTGTAACATAAGGTAATCATAGCTAAGTACTTGCAAATAGAATTGGCGGTCCATAGTCCTTGTAAAAGTGAGTCTAGGGAAATGCCTGGGGGGATAGATGATTATGGGACCAACAGAAGGTACCTCACTAAATGAGTCCTCTGGAACCCCGAACCCTTTGCCCGAACCATGGTTCCTCCCTAATGCAGAATCTACCGATTGCCCACAAGGGCCTAGCTACTGAGATCTAGGCTTAAGGTCTCTCCTCACCAAGACCCAGTCTCTGTCGGTTGGCAGAATTTACCAGGTAACCTTGAAAGCTAACTATAAGAACTTTAAACAAAAAGGGGAACAACTGTTCCAATCACCAGGCGAGGGGCATTGTAGTTGACAAGCAAGTTTATATCCTGGGGGAAATCAGCCAGTTTTAAAGAGGTTAGCAACTTTTTGGCTAGGTCCATAGCCGCTTGACTTGGTGAATCAAAAGAAATCCAGGAGCCTTCAAGAGAAACTTGTAGTTTGGCTGGCTAGAGCATCTTGAAGGGGATTCCAGCAGCTATCAATTTTGTGACTGTAGGGTGAAATGCAGAGTGTTTTTGGCACGTTTCATAAGGCAGGTCCTGTGAGATCCTTATTTTGCTCCCTCCCCAGATGATTGATTGTAGTTCTCTTACTTTGGCCAGAACTTGTTGTTTGTTGACAAAGCTGAGGAATTTTAGGATGATTGGCCAAAAGGGGGATACCTGGTTGTGGCTTTGGGCAGAGAGATCGGTGTGCTCTCTCTATCTGGTATGAGGAACCTAGTGGGGATGGGCCTACCACTTTTTGCAGGAATTTCTGGACAAAGAGAATGCCGTTAGATCCTTCTTCAGTTTCGGGTATCCCCATAATAAGAATATTACTTTTTCTGCTTCTCCTTTCCAAGTCTTCAGTTTTAAGTTGAAGCTTGTGAATTTGTTGGCTAAGATGAGTTATTTCAGGTTCTGTTTTCCCTTTCCAGGCCTCTAGAGACGTGGAGTGGGCCTCCATGTCACCGACTCTCCTGGTAAGGCTAGTCAGGTCCCCCCTGATAGATTTTAGCTTGGTAGAGATATCAGAGAGGGTTTTTCAAAAAGGCAGGAGCTCTTGCAGGAACCTCCATGAGGGGTGTCGCTGATGGAGTCACAGATCCTGCTTTGCTAGTCCCTATTCCCTGCACTCTTGGCTTTTTGGGTGTTTTCTCTGGGGTAGGAGGTGACGTGTGCTTTATTGAGGCCTGCCTCATATCAGCATCCATCGTGGTGATGAGCCGGTTGTGATGTAGATAGACAGATGTAACGAGTCGCTGAAGGCAGGAGTGAGCTGATGATTAGATTTTGTATATTTTGTTATGAAAGCAGCTAAATTCAGGTTTTGATGGTGGATATAGAGGTCGAGAGGAAGGAGCTCCAGGCAAGTGCTGCTGTTAGGTCGCCTGCATCACGTGATTCAGCATCCTTTCCTGTTAAAATAAATAAATAAAGGGACAATAGTAATAGCAGATGTAGTAGCCATAGTAATAGTAGTAGTAGTAGTTATAGTGGTAGTAGTATTAGCAGTAGTAGTACTTTTAGTAATGCTAGTAGTAGTAGTAGTAGTAGTTCTTATAGCAAAGGCACCCTCTGATGCTCAGAGACACTGTACAGTTTAATACAATGCAGCATATGATAAAAAACATTTAACATTATACAAATATAAAACACACAAAGTATATGCATTGCAAAAAAAATGTGTTAATGCACCAGTTAGGGTTCAACTTAATGCCACAAAAGTAGGGAAATGTGGCATTAGGGTTTTTAACCCTAAATCCTAACTCTCTCAAGCAGTAGAAGGACAAGATGGCACAAGTCACAATAGGCAGCCATCATCAGGTAAGACAAACATTATCAAGGTTCAGCACTTCTGCAGCTTCAGATATACATGCACACTACAAGATATACACACCCACTTCTGGCTGCAGATAGAAATTCATGATATTCAAATCACAACACTACTTCTGTTTGCAGATGCATAGGCCCCTGCAAGGTCAGCATTTCTGCAGTCATAGATACCCATGCATAGTACAAAAACATATGTACCCATGTCCGGCTTCAGAAGCACTGAAAAAATGATTAAAACAACTGAGTGAAGAGTAAAAGCAGTGTTTTGGTAAAAGTACAAATTTTATTGTCACAACTCAATATTATTTAGTTGTAGTTATTGGCAACTAAAGAATTCTTTGAGCATAAATTTGTTTTATCTAGCACTAAAAATGAAATTTTGTATGAAAAGAATTCTTTGCATTTTCTTGGCAACTGAAAAAATTCTTTGTTCAAAAATAAAATTTTTTATCAAACACTAAAAACAACTGTTTATGTGTGAGCAAAGAATGTGTTGTTCACACTTTCTCTTGAACAAAGATTTCTCACTTCATTAAAATGACAACCATCGCTACCAAACTAAGATTTTCATGGTGACCAGAACTGTAATTCTGGGTCATTTTTTTTTGTCAATCAAACCCCAGAATCTAGCTCATTCAGGTGTTTGTTTTTTTGAAAATGCATAATTTCTAAATGTTTCTAGAAGAAAAAATTCCAAAACAAGATGGTGACTCTCTCAACCATAAATGTTTTTTTCTCAAATACATAAAAAAAATACATTATCCCATGAAAATAATATCGGGCTCATGAACATAAATTATTTGTTCACTCCAAACAGTTATCCTGAAAACCCTACTGAGCATGCTCAGAAGCAAAATGTTTAAAATCTTATAACTCTTGAGTGGACTTACATTTGTTCTCAAACTCCTTGAAATGAACCTCCTGGGGCTGAGTCACTTCTACCCTAAATATTTCAGAACACAATTCTAAACCATTTTTGGTCTAGATGTGAGCAAGTAAACAGCCTAAAAGTGCTACATATTTTAGCATGTTTGCTCTCACTGGCTCTCAGTATCTGAAAAAGGGACCATTACAAAACTTTCATAGCCTAAGAACATGGCACCTTGACTGTGCATAAAAAAAGTCATGCAATGTTGTCAAATGGTGCCAAAGTTATTACGGTGCAAACATTGGTGTTTAACATTAAAAGTGCATACCCATCCCAAACTAGGACACCAAATTTTTAATACCTTGTAACTCAAGTGATAGTTTTTCATGAAATCTTCAAAAGGCACCTCCTTCGGCTGAGCAACTTCTACTCCAAAAATGTCTGAACAAAATCCCAATCCATTTCTACTCTAGACACAGGCCAAGAAAAGAAAAAAAAAGAGTGTTTTTGTCTTATTTTTACACTTCCTGAATCTTGGAATCTAGACAGGTGACCATCATGAAACTTGATATAAGAACATGGCATCCTGGGTATGCATTCAAAATTACATGCAATTGCATTAAATGGCTTTAAAGAGGGACTGAGGTGAACACTTTTGGCATCAATAAATTCAGAATTTTGATCAGCATAGCCTTAATCAGCCTCATGCCAAAAAACAGATCTGCAAGTTACTTTATTTAAAAGTTACAAGTCATTTTGTAATTGTTAATTTGCTGCCTGTTCAAAAAAAGCCAGTTTCAGTGATGAGCTGCTGCTGATGTCATCTCCTGAACTCACAACCCAGTCCTCCCTGCAAGCTACCTTATATGACTTATTTCTCCTATGTTACTTAAAACTGCTGGTGTAGTAAACATCTGAAAAAGGAAAACTGACACTGGGTGGGTCAGCAAATGCACTTCCATAGTGTGTAGATGCAAGGTACAGTACTTCAGAATGTTATGGGGGGATGGAATACAGTGGCAAACATGGTTTTAGAATGAGAAAGTTATGTGCAATTTTTAAAATACTGCATTTATGAGATTTTGAAATGTTACCAGGTTGCAACTGTGGAATGCAGCAATGACAAAGTCTCAAAAAGTATCTGGAACACATAATTTCAGAATGTGGCAGTGATGCACTATTTCGGAATGTGGCAGTGACACACAATTTCAGAATGTGGCAGTGACTCACAGTTTTGAACTGTCGTGGTGATGCACAAATTTGAAATGCAGCAGTTATGCATAATTTCAGAATGCAGCGGTGATGCACAATTTCAGAATGCAGCAGTGAGACACAGTTTTGGAATGTGTCAGTGATGCATAATTTTGAAACATGGCAGTGACGCACAATTTTGGAATGTGGCAGTGATGCACAGTTTCAGAATGTGGTGGTGACACACAAATTTGAAATGCAGCAGTGGCACACAATTTCAGAATACGGCAGTGATGCACAGTTTTGGAATGCGGTGGTGACACACAGGTTTGAAATGTGGTGGTGATGTACAATTTAGGAATGTGGCAATAACGCACAGTTTTGGAATGTGGAAGTGACACAAAGTTTCAGAATGTGGTGACACACACAGTTTGGGAATGTGGCGGTGATGCATAATTTTGGAATGAGGCGGTGACACACAGGTTCAGAATGTGGTGATGCACAATTTTGGAATGTGGCAGTGATGCACAGTTTCGGAATGCAGCAGTAATGCACCATTTTTGAATGCAGTGGTGATGCACAATTTTGGAATGCAGTGGTGATGCACAATTTTGGAATGCGGTGGTGACACAGAGGTTCGGAATGTGGCAGTGATGCACAATTGAAGAATTTGGCGGTGACATGCGGGGCCCAATTCCAAGAGTCATGGTGCAACTCATGGGCATATGCAAGTTGCACCATGCGGCACTACTCCAGGGACCCTGCGTCGTATTCCAAGACAGGCAGGGTCCCCGGCACTTATGTCCTGTGACCTGTGACAGATGCAGGCTAGTGCCACAGGCATGGCACAATGGACCTGGATGCTGTAAGTCACAGCCCATTGAGACCTGCCTCCCTGGAGCAGCCACCACCCTGGTACACCACTGCATGCATCAAGGGGCGCGGGGGGCTGGACAGGTGGCACTGGCATTCCATGGGCACTTCAGGATATGGACTCCAGGGGTCCCTGACATTCAAGGGTAGGGGCATGTCTGTGTTGGGGGCATGGGGAGCACATCTGTATACTTTCTGTGGTGCTGCAGAGTGGGCATCCATCAATTGGCATGAATGGATGCCCCTTAGACCATCTCACTGATGGTCTAACTCCACTGCACCATTGCAGCTTCTGGAATAGCATATGTGGGTTATGACAGCTGCCCTTTTGGAATAGGAAAGAGTTGCTGCCATAACTCACCCTTGTGCCATGCCATTGTGGGCACAGTGGGTGGTATAACCCACCTTTGGCACAACCTGCATATGACATGGCACAGGTTGTGACTTGGAATCATGACTTGTGCATCTCATAGCACAAGTTGTGATTTTGACCATGGGGTTCAGTGTAAATCACCTTGCGCCACTTGTAAGTCATCTTGGAGTTGGGCCCACAGTTTCAGAATGTCGCAGTGACACACTGTTTTGGAATGTGGCAGTGATACATAATTTTTGAATGTAGCAGTGATGCACAGGTTCAGATTGTGGTGGTGACACATAATTTCAGAATGTGGTGGTGATGCACAATTTTGGAATGTGGCGGTGCTGCATAGTTTCAGAATGAGGCAGTGATACACTGTTTTGGAATGTGGCAGTGACGCATAATTTAAGAATATGACAGTGACGTACAATTTTGGAATGTGGCAGTGACACACAGGTTCAGAATGTGGCAGGGATGCACAATTTTGGAATGTGGTGATGATGCACAATTTTGGAATGTGTCAGTGGTGCAAAATTTCAGAATGTGACTGTGACACCCAATTTCCGGAGTGTGGCGATGATGCCGAATGTGGCTGTGATGCATAGTTTCAGAATGCAGCAGTGACACACAGTTTTGGAATGTGGCAGTGATGCATAATTTCAGAATGCAGTGGTGATGCACAGGTTCAGAATGTGGCAGTGCTGCACAATTTCAAAATGTGGCAGTAGTGCAAAATTTCAGAATGTTGCTGTGACACACAGTTTCAGAATGTGGCGGCGACACAAAATTTTGGAATGTGGCGGTGATGCACAATTTTGGAATGTGGTGGTGATGCACAACTTTGAAATGTGGCATGGATGCACAACTTTGGAATGTGGTGGTGATACACAATTTCAGAATATGGCGGTAACATTCAATTTTTGGCATTTGGAGGTGATGCACAGTTTTGGAATATGGCTGGGATGGATAATTTTGGAATGCAGCAGTGATGCACAGGTTCAGAATGTGGCGATGACGCATAATTTCAGAATGTGGTGGTGATGCACAATTTTGAAATGTGGCAGTGGTGCACAATTTCAGAATGTGGCAGTGGCATACAATTTTAGAATGGGTCAGTGATGCACAGTTTTGGAATGCAGCGGTGATGCATAGTTTTGGAATGTGGTGGTGACACACAGTTTCAAAATGCTGCAGTGACACATAATTTCTGAATGTGGCAATGACACAGGTTCAGAATGTGGCAGGGATGCATAATTTTGGAATGTGGTGGTGACACACAATTTTGGAATGTGGCAGTGGCGCAAAATTTCAGAATGAGTCAGTGACTCAAAATTTCAAAATGTGGCAGTGATGCACAGTTTTGCATGCAGTGGTGACACGAATGTTCAGAATGTGGCAGTAATGCACAATTTTGGAATGTGGTTGTGTCACACAATTTTGAAATGTGGCGGTGATGCATGGTTTCGTAATGTGGAGGTGACGCATAGTTTCAGAATGTGGTGGTGATGCATATTTTCAGAATGTGACAGTGACGATCAATTTTGGAATGTGGTGGTGATGCTCAGTTTTGGAATTTGGCAGTGACACATCATTTCAAAATGTGGTGGTGATGCACAATTTTGAAATGCCATGGTAACACACAATTTCAGAATGTGGTGGTGACACACAGGTTCGTGATGTGGCGGTGATGCACAGTTTCAGAATGTGGTGGTGACACACAGTTTTGGAATGTGGTGGTGATGCACAAATTCAGAATGTTGTGGTGATGCACAATTTTGGAATGTGATGGTGACATAAAATATCAGAATGTTGCTATGATGTACAGTTTCAGAATGTAGTGGTGACGCATATTATCAGAATGTGGCAGTGATGTTCAATTTCAGAATGTGGTGGTGATGCTCAATTTTGGAATGTAGTGGTGATGCATAATTTCAGAATGTAGCATGACACACAATTTGGGAACGTGGCAGTGACAATTTTGTGGCATTGAAGCACAACTTGGGGATGTGCAATTATGGAATCTGGCAGGGATGAGCCATTTCAGAATGTAGCAGGGATGCAAAATCTGGGAATGGGGAAGGGATGTGAAATTCTGAAATGTAGCAAGGATGCATAATTTTAGAATGTGGCTGGGATGCATAATGTTGCAGTGTGGTGGGGTTGGTTGTGCTGCACAATTTTGAAATATGGTGGGTGTGTACAATTCTGGAATGGGGCAGGGACAAGCAATTTCAGAATAAATGGTGTGTCCTGTCACATTCCAATGGTGTGCATCCCCATTATATTCTGAAATTGCCAGTCCCCACCAAATTCCTTGATGTGTGTCCCTGTCACATTCCAAGGCTGATTGCTCCACCACATTTTGAGATGGCACATCCCTGTCACATTCTGAGATTGCATGCCCCCCCAACATTTAAAAATTGTGCTCCAACATGACATTATATGCCTTGGTTCAGTGCTGCATTCCAAATTCGCCTTCTGACATATTCTAAAGTACAGTACCATGCATCTGAACATTCTGGAAATGCAAGCACTGCAGCCAACCCTATGTCTTTTTTTTTTGTAATTTCTGTTTATGCCCCTGTCTCCAGCCCAGCCACCCACTCCTTTGGGTGGAGGCCAAGCCTCACCACACTGCTTCCTCCTGACCACTGCCATTATTCATGCTTCCCCCGGTCAACCTGGCCTATCCCTTCACCAGAGCTGTGGAGGGGACCAGGAGGGGAGACTTTTCCTGTGTCCACTGGCACCTTCCCTCATTCCTCACTGGAGGTGGTGAGGGTGCAGCACAGGGCTATCATGAGCTTTGAGGTGATGGGAGAGTGGCTCACTATCATCCAGGTGGCTGGACAGCCATTTTTGCTGTGTTCTCATTTCCCCAACCCCTGGAATGCATGCCGCAGTGTCCTGGCACGATTGTGCATGCTGCATGTGGTCACCCACGCCACAAAGTGCAATACTATTACCAGCCATCAGGACCCACCAAAAAGGTGGGTTCTTGGTCCTCTCCTCTGGGAGAAGAGCGTCTGAGCGATGCCCTGGAGCCCTCCCTGCTGGCCTCTGCTCCTGTCGTCCTGGGCTCAGGAGCGATCCTGGGGTCAATGTTACAAAACAAAAATCAGCTCATGAACAAAACTTCTTAGTTCGCACCAGACAGTTATTATGAAAACCCTACCGAGCATGTTCAGAAGCCAAATTTTAAAATTTTATAACTTGATAACTGACTTAATATTTTTTCATGAAACTGTCAAAAGGCACACCCTTGGGCCAAGCTTCTTCAGCCCTAAACATTTTCAAACAAAATTCAAAACTGTTTATTTTTCTCTATATGTGAGTAGGGGTGGGAGAAAGTTACAAATTCTGTTTTTGCAGAAATTCTGTGACATTTCAGAAATTTTGCAGAAATCTCAGTGCTTTCGCTATTGACAAAACTGGGATTTTCACTGGGTTCTGCAGATTTTTTTTTGTGAACTGCGGAATTTATTCTATCCACAGTTTAACGAACTGTCAGTGAATGAGCGCATGCTTGTACAACCATGTGGTCATTCACTGACAGTTCAGTGAACCACCAGTAGTGGAGGAGAGAGGAGGGCTGTGCTGGTAGCCTCCTCAGGGGCAGGGGTGGGGGGTGTGGTGGTGGCAGATGGACTGTTGGAGTGGGGGTCCACTAGACACCAAGGAACTGAGATTACTTTTTTTATATAAGGATTGGGGATGGGGGTCCACAAGAGACCAGGGAATACTGGGAATAGAGGAGGATGAGTCAGTGGACTGCCTGCTGTTTTTGTGGATTAGAGAATCCAGGATAGGGAGGGGGGGTCTGCTAGACACCAGGGGAATAAAATGTTTTGGGGGCCATGATCAGTGGGTGGGGGGGTCACTAGACACCAGGGAGGGATCTGAGTTTTTGTTTCTCCTTTACAGGGACCCACAGGCCGTGATCCCCGGGCGAGGGGGGTGGGAACCAGTAGACACCAGGGATCAGGGATTTTTTACTAGGGACCCACACTCTATGGGTGGGGGGCCACTAGACACCAGGAGGATCCAAGGGAGGAATTGGAGGTTTTTATTTATTTATTTACTGAGACTACTGATCAGCAGTGGGTGGATTAAGGAATTAAACTGTGGTTAAAAATCAGCCTTAGTACTGACAACTGGCAATGATCCACTCTGTGGATTTTTTTACCACAATTTAGTAAATTAACCCGCAGTTTGTTATTTATTCCACAGTTATAAGGTGGAATTTCCATGAACGATTGCAAAAATGATTTCTGTACTTTCGCAGAAGCGAAATCTGCATTTTTGTGGAAATTCTGCTGGTAGAATTTTTTTTGAACACCCCTACATCTGAGCAAAGAAATAGCAAACAAGTGCATTTTAAAGGCTTTTTACATTTCTAGATTTTGGGATCTGGATGAGTGGCCATCACACAACTTGCCAAGTCTTGAGAACTTCCAGACTGCTCATGCAACATTTGATGCAGTTTTGTCAAATGCCACAAAAGTTACTATGGTGCTGACCTTTGGGATTAACTTTAAACAGCCTGCTCAACCCAAAACATACAGGGGTACTTCACCTGTATAACAAGAAATCAGATAAATCCACAACTGGTGTCTGTCATTGTGCACCAAGGAGGAGTTGGCACCTGGTAGGGCAAGGCAGGCACTAGACATAATGAAGTACCTAGCATAATATGAGGAGATGGAGCAAGAAACACTGAACACTAGCAGTTGGTTATTAATGGATGGGGAGAGGTAGTGTGGCACTGGGCACCAGGGAGGGCTTTGTATAAGACAGGGAAAGGGAGGGGTTTCTCTTGATACCATTGAGTTCTTAGCATGATATTGGGAGAGGCAGGCTGGTGCCACTGGATACAAATGAGTGCTTGGCATAGGACAGGAGAATAAGGGTGTGCCATTGGACATCACATAGTACTTGGCATGAGACCAGGAGAGGGAGTGGGTTCCATTTAAAGTGATTTAGTGAGCTTTGCCATAGCAAATGGGAGTAGTAAACTGTAGTAACCTGTAGGAGTTGTGATTCAATCTCCTACCATTCAAACTGCCAAAAGGTGCTTTTTTACATTAAATAAATGCCTTTGCTTCTGTGCTCTGCTTAATTTGCATAACCCACCCCTTTTTTTCTCAGTGCAGCAACCCCAAAGCATGACATCATGCAAGGGAAACAAAGTTTACAAGCACTGCCTTGAAACAGAGACCTCTGTTGTTCAGTCTTGGTATTGCAAACATCTACACTACCATCATAGGAGACTACATCTCTCAATAAGTAAATCTTGGCAGCTACATACTATATGTACAATGCCTTGTTTGGAAAATAAACATATAAGAGCTGTTATACAGAGATATGAGACTGCACCACACAGTAAGGGAATTGGAAAACAACTTTGTATTGTACCCACAATGCCTTATTATGTACATCTACATATTAGGTGCAGTCACCACCACCAAAATAAGGGACTGCACCTCTGAGTAACTAACATTTATATCACCATGATAATTAACATAGAATCCCTTGGTGCTGGATATAAAACATTGATAAAGCCCTTGTCTGTCATCATTCTGTGGGTGTGGCCACACACACAGAAAACTGAAGGACACAGTGCTGATAAAACACAAATAAAAATGATTATGACAGATTTTCTTCCAAAACAAATTGCAGCCTTAACATCTGAAGCATGGGTGGCAATGGCATACTATGTGAAAAAGGCATCTGCGAAAGCTCACAATATCACTTTAACAACAGGGAGTGCTTGGCATGGGACAGGGAGAGAAAGAAAGTGCAGTTGGCTCTCACATGATCATTGGCATGGGACCAGGAAAGAGAGTGGGCTGCCACTGGAATCCAGAATGTGCTTGGCATGAAACAGGCAGATTGAGGAGGGTTCACTGGACCATGAAGTGTTCAGCATGGGGCAGGGGGAGAAGGTGCCACTGAATATCTTGGAGTGACAGACAGTATGGGGAGCAATAGTGGATCTCACTGGATATGAGGGAGTGTCTCCAATGGGACAGAAAGATGCAGGATTGCCAGTGGACACTGTTTAGCACTTGGCATGGGACAAGGAGGTGGAAGAGTGCCAATGGACATGAGGGAGTGTTTAGCATAGAACAGGGAGAAGGAGGGATTGCAATTGGATAGCATGTAGTACTTGGTATGGTACCAGCAGACAGAGGGGGTTGCCACTGGATACCAGGGAGGCTTTGGCATGAGCCTGGAAGAGGGAGGAGATGACATAGCACATCACGTCATGCCAGTATCCCATCTGCTGAACAGTCCCTCAAGCTTCTTCTTGCATCCCACTGTGACTGCAACTGACTGCTCATTGTGAATTATCTTGAATCTGTTAGCATGTCAAATGGTATACGTTCTCCCCTTGATGATTCTGTACCTTTTAGTGTAAATAAGTAAAATTCGGTAGAGCATGTATTATATTGGTTTGTATTTCAAATTGACTGTTCCTTGTTGTGGTCCCATCTATCACCCCTGCCTCTTTCCCTAGGTTGCATCTATAAATGAGACTCTTGCTTCATCTCTGTAAGTTAACCTGGTGAACAATTTCAAAAAGTAAATAAAATAATTTACTGCTTGCAATGGGTCTTGGAGAGTGAGGGGGCACCAGTGCCACTAGACACCAGTGAGTGCTTGGCACTGGACAGAGAGAGGACAGGGGTTCCACTGAACCTGAGATTGCATCGCCTGTGATGGGGAGCTGGAGGGGGATGGCACTGGACACCATGAGGTCTTGCCGTGAGACAGGAAGAGGGAGGGGGTTTGGCAGTGATTTGTGGTAATGCTGTCCATCCATCTTTAGATTGCATCATGCTCAGAGATGTAGCTAGGAGGAAGAATCAAAGGGTCCCTGTGGATTCCAAGCTGTCCTTAGAACATTAGGTGTCAACTGCTGTTGGAAGTGTCTTTTTCCATTTCTAGGACATCTCCCTTTCTTGAACTGGCTGATCTGGTGACCCTGGTGCATGCCCTGGTTACATCTAAACTGTATTACTGTAATGCTTTGTACCTAGGTTATCCACAAGATTGCTGCATTGCCTATAGCTGGTCCAGAATGCAGCATACTGGCAGGTTGCTGGAGCCTCCTGATTCAGACATATCACACAAGTTCTCCATGCTCTGCACTGGTCGCCAGTCTGGTGGCACATCTACTTCAAGCAGTGCTTGTCAGCTTACAAGACCCTGCATGGTCAGGGTCCAGGCTACCTGAAAGACTTCCGAATTCTGTACACTGCTGGCTTCCCACTTCAATCAGCAGAAGCATGCTTCCTCATGGTACCAAGATCCAGGCTAAATCCTTGGGGGATCAGGTATTTGGTGTGGCTGATACAGTTTTATCAAACATCCATCCCCAAGGGGTTAGAGGTGCCCCTCCACTTAATCTTTTTAAGTGTTATCTCAAAATTCATTTGTTTTCATTGATGTTAGGTCTGATGCTGTTATTTAATAATTGTTAGTATTTATTACTTATAATATGATTTTATAATGAATGCTTTGTTGTTCTGTATCGTAATGGGGCCTGACGGGATTCACCCCAGAATCCTAAAAGAACTAAGGGAGGACCTAGTGACACCACTGACCACACTTTTTAACAAATCATTGGAGGATGGGGTGGTACCTGAGGACTGGAGGAGGGCAGATGTGAGTCCCCTTCACAAAAGTGGCAGAAAGGCAGAAGCAGGAAACTACAGACCTGTAAATTTGACCTCAGTGTTAGGGAAAATGATGAAATCACTTCTGAAAGAAAGAATTGTTGAGTACCTAGAGGCCAGTGGGGCACAGGACCCAAAGCAGCATGGATTTACAGCAGGAAGGTCATGTCAGACAAATCTAATTGATTTCTTTGACTGGGTGACCAAAGTAATAGACCAGGGAGGGGCTGTGGATATGGCCTACCTAGACTTTAGCAAGGCATTTGACACAGTCCCACACAAAAGACTAATAATCAAGTTAGCCAGCCTGGGAGTGGGTTCCAGGTTGGTAACCTGAGTAGCAAACTGGCTGCACAACAGGACACAGAAGGTAATAGTGAATGGAACACATTCCGAAGAAAGGGGGTTACTAGTGGAGTACCTCAGGGCTCAGTACTGGGTCCAGTCCGCTTTAACATCTTTATAGGTGACATTACAGAGGGTCTGGAGGGAAAGATATGCCTATTTGCAGATGACACAAGATCTGTAACAGAGTTGATACACAAAGGGGTAGAAATGATGAGAAGGGACTTGGCAAGGTTGGAGGAATGGTCAGACATATGGCAACTTAGATTCAGTGCAAAGAAGTGCAAAGTAATGCACCTGGGAAACAAAAACCCAGGAGAAGAGTACACAATAGCAGGGGAGGTACTAACAACAATAAAAATGGAAAGGGACTTGGGGGTAGTCATATCAAATGACCTAAAGGTGGGTAAGCAATGTGAGAAGTCAGTAAGGAGAGCCAGGGGGGATGCATAGGACGAGGCATCACAAGTAGAAAAAGGGAAGTGTTTATCCCTCTGTACAGACAGTTGGTGAGACCCCATCTGGAATACTGTGTGCAGTTTTGGAGACCTCATCTATGCAAGGACATAGACAGGATGGAAGCATCCAGAGGAGGGCAACTAAAATGGTGCAGGGTCTGCATCAGAAACCATAAGAAGAGAGACTGAGAGAGCTTAATATGTATACCCTTGATGAAAGGAGGGACAGGGGGGACATGATAGAAACTTTCAAGTACCTCAAGGGAATCAACAAAGTCCAGGAGGGTAGCATCTTTCAGAAAAAGAGATGTGTAAGAACAAGAGGGCACAATTTAAAGATAGAGGGGGGACGGCTCTGGGGTAATGTGAGGAAATTTTTTTTCACAGAGAGAGTGGTGGATACATAGAACCGCCTTCCTGGGGAAGTTGTTGGGTCTAAAACAGTGGGGGAATTCAAACATGCATGGGACAGACATAAGGCAATTGTAGCGAGGGGTTGCAGGAAGTAGGCTGTTGGTTAACTAGAATCTGCAGCTTATTCAATAGGAAGGGAAATGAGCAGACTGGGTGGGCCAAGTGGTCCTTATCTGCTGTCAAAGTCTATGTTTCTATGTTTCTGTGTTTCTATGTTTCTATGTAAGGCCCTGCAATTGGGTGCCATATGAATAAAATTGCCTTGCTTTCCATGGGATCTGAGAGTGCTTGGCAAGTGATGGAGAGAGAAAGAAGGATGTCTCTGGACATCATGTAGTGATTGGCATGAGTGTATGAAAAGCAGTGCCACCAGACATCATGGAGTGGTGAACAGTATGGGGAGACAGATGAGTGCCACTGCACACAAGGGAGTGCATGGTATGGGACAGGCAGGGGTGCCACTGGATACCACACAGTGCTTGAAATGGGAAGGAAAGAGGGAAGGGCTGTTATGGGGGGGTTATATACACCTCTACTGCAAATGGGCTTCTGATACCAAATAAATTATTTAGTGCTGGTGCTTTTAAAAAAATACAAACATTTTGTGTAAAGTTAGGGATTGTGGACAATGTTCAAAAAGTCAGGAAATCCAAAGTTGGGGTTCTTCTTGATAATCTTTATCTGTTTTCTGTTTGTAGAGATGTAGTGAAATGTAATTTTGCCAGCGAAGTTCTGGTGAAATTGTGAATTTTGCCTTGCAAAATATTTTGCTAATTTTATGCATTTTGTGGAATATTTCTCAGGTGCAAAATTCCGCCCAATGAAATGTGGAATTTCGCCTGCAAAATGTGGAATTTCACCTCGAACAGTGGAATTTTGCCGAGTGGCAAAATTCCACTATTCGCGGATGAAATTCCACATTTCACAGGCAAAATTTGCATTTTGCAGGCACAATTCTGCATTTTGCAGTTGAAATTTCATATTTTGCAGCCACAAAATTTTTCACAAAATGCGTGACATTCACAAAATATTTTGTGGAACAAAATTTGCTGATTTTGGCCATCTCTATCTGTTAGCAAGATAATAAGATTTCTCAGTTCATGAGCTAACATCCAGTTTAGTAACACAACCCTACTTGCAGAATTTTGCAGAACAGATGCAGTTTGCATTTCCAAACTTTCTGTGGTTTGGTTGTATCCCTAGCATTATCATAACAAATGTGTTTTGCAATACATAAAGATTATCAATCAATAAATATTTCTACTAAAACTGGAATTTTAATTTAATCCACTCTTGTGGGATAAATGGAATATTACAACTAAACAGAATTTTGCAGCTGTTAACGTAAAACAATTTGCAAAATTAAGTAATCTACACTGGCTTCCAGAGAATTTCCTAATTTATGATACAATTCTACTAGGTCAGTGTTGGCTGGATAAAATCAATAGCAGTGATAATGTACATTAGCTGCAGACTCCTGTTGATAAATATAGAATGCTATTTTCAGTTAAACAAACACTCATCCATACACACATATGCACATATATACACACACAGAGCTAGTTTCCTTGTACATTGGGGATTACCCATGATTTTTTGGTTTATTCTTGCTGTCAGTGTTACCAGTAAGACCAAAATATCACAGGTGTATCCTTTCCTTTTACTGTTGCAGATATGGCACACTGAGTTTGGTGTTGGACGAAACACATGTCTGTGTCTTCTGTTTTCAGCCTTTGTGGAGTGTGTGGGAAGTAATTTGGCACCATACATGCTTGCGTAAAGCAGAATCAGCCTAAATTAATTCATGGTCATTTGTATATACTTTCCATGAAGCTTTGCACTATGTGCATATGTGTTATTACACATCTTTTTGAAACCTGGTATTACTGCCAATGCCCTTTTGAGGTAACATTTGCCTCAGTGCATTTGTGTTGAGATTCTTTGTTTTTTTAGAGTTTTTCCAAATAATACGTACTCTAGGACATACAGATCATAAATTGTAACTCCAATTTTGGAAAATGGAAAATTGCCTGAAACTTTCTAGAGTTAATGCAAACCTGTGCATGTACATGCAGCTTTTACTTGTACAGTACTGTATATAAGGTAAGCAAAACAAGGCGGTGCTGATGCTATTATACAAATCTTTGGTAAGATCAAATATTGAGTATTGCATGCGGGTGCCCCTACGCTAGGAAGGATTTAGGAAGATTTGAGAGTGTGCAGGTTAGGCTAAGATGATCAGTGGACTAGAGAATATGAGTTATGAGAGATTAAAAGAATGGGTCTTGTATTCACTTGAAAGATGGAGAGTAAGGGAAGATATGATATTGACATATAGAGCAATAAGGAACCCCAAATTATTTGAATGCCTCAAATTAAACAGGAAAAGAACCAGAGTAGGTACAAGAGGTCACAATTACAAACCAACAGGAAAACACTTTGACTGAGCAGTGAAAGTATTAGTTCACACAAAGGGTGTTATCAGAATCAAATAAACTTCCTGAGGAAGTAGTGTAGACTAATAACTTGAACATATTTAAATATAGTTTAGGGCAGTACATGATTACTAAAGGGATATCTGGGTATGATTATTGAGAATCGATGGGCACTCTAGATGGGCATATTTCCTGCTTTTACCAGTATACCTCTATGGGCCCGATTCGAGAAGGGTGACGCAGGGCATGTGCCAAGCCCTGTGTCATCTGCAGTGTATAGTGCAGCTGCGCCAAAGTTCCTTGGTGCAAAACAGCCCGATTCTACAAGGGCTGGCGCATTTGTGACTTTTTCTTCATTTTGTGTCAGCTTCTGCCGAAGGTTTGACACAAGCCCCGTAAAATGGGCCCCCTTGGACACAAAGTTAGACCAGGGGGAGATGGTTAACTTGATGTGTTCATGACCCAATCCAGAATTGTAATCAGTGTTGCATGTCTGCTTCAAGCCCCCGTGGTGCACACAAGCGTTCAGTGTAATAGGGACTTGCAGCAGATGCGCTTTGTGAATCGGGCCCTATGTTTCTACTAGGCTGTCATGCTTTTCAGCCAGAAAACAAAACCTGTGCAAATTCTAAAGTTATATAACCTTCTGTTTTTATGTTGTTTTCTTCATAAAAATAAGGACCGCCTATCTAGACACTGGGTTGAAAGCTGTTGTCTCTATGTTTCTATGATGAAGTTCTACTTAACATAGAGGGTGGTAGAGCTGCCGAATAGCTTGACAGTGGAAGTAGTGTGGGCAGGTATTCTAAATGTGTTCAGACATGGTAGAACAGAGCAAGAGGGCTTATAGTCCCAGTGGATGGATCAGGGGAAGGGTTGTTGGTGAGGGGCAGAGAGAGAGGAACTACCCATTTGAGCACTAGGTCCAGTGGTGAGGTAGTAGAATATGTGCAGACTTGATGAACCATTGGTCACTTTCTGTTGACAGATTCTATGATTCTTTGCATAGTTGACAAGGCGACACATACTATGGGCAGGCTGCCAAAGTCCTGTTGAACTTGATGTTCTGTATAACAGTCTGGTATGATTTATACTGGCCACCCCAAGGGAGAATGTAAGAAACAGGTGTTGGCTGCTCTATGCCAGAGAAGCCAGTACACCATCAATTATTCGTGAGAATATAATTTATTTGAAAGCACCCCCGTTGGGTACACCATGGGGTCTGAATGAGGAAGCCAATGGGTAGGCATGTTGGCAACCTTATTGTGAACCATAAAATTAGAGACACAGGTCAGCAGTTTCAGTTTCATTGCTGCCCCCCCACCCCCCGTGCAACAGCATTTGCATGATAGACACTCGTAATCATGTAAAGGTTTTTTTTTTAACATAAAATATGCCAGAATTGTGTAAGATCAACTAAAGTTCCTCGATAATAAATGGAGCAAATGAGGGAACCGTGTGGGCTAAATATGCAAAAAACATTGTTACACTGTGGTCCAAGGAATCTTGATGTCATGGGCCATAGTGCAACATAGCTTGTTGCACATCATGGTAAAATATTGCAACATAGTATATTACAATTGTAAATAATTAAGACTGGATTAACTAAAATAATTTTCAAAGATAATTAGGACTGATAACATATATCTTTAAATAGTATAAGAATATCAAAAAATTGACCATAGCCTTATATTAGCCTACTGGGCATCTCTGCAACATCAATCACAATATTATAGTTTACTAAGAGTTCCCTCTGTTAGTACCCTACACTGAAGCCCGTACTGGTTGTTGTACACACCGGAAGGCCATGGTTGCTCATCACCGGCATCACTGTGGCGATGCTTGCTGACATATTTTACACCCACATGTAGCTAGCTGCAGGTACAAGGGGGTGAGCCAGACAGTGTTTCTTGCTGCCAAACAGAAGTAAAGTGAGCTCCAGCTTGCACTTAATAGTTGCAGCATAAGCTGCATAACATAAGAAAAATGTTTAAAAGTCCAAAGAACTGAGCAACTTAAAAAGTAAATGTAAAGATGTTTAACTGAGACAAAAGCAATGTGTCTTTGCAAGGAAGTGCTCGGATACTAACATGGGGAAAGAAACGAGGCCCAGCTGACATCATTTTAGCTACATTTTAAGTAACCTAATAAGTGTCTCATTATAAGTGCACTTGGTATGGGAGAAAAAATAACAACATTAGATGGAGGCACTCATTATTAGATAGATGAAGTAAAATAAGTGTTTAGAAATCAATCCAGTAACACATTAAAGATACAAGGGTACTGAATAGCGTGTCATCTCATTTTTACTCTTTACAGTGCAACAAAGCCAACAGATTAAAATAAGGCACAAATGTATATTTTGCCTATATATTTGCATTAAGGAACTGTATGAATATTAAGTATCATACAGAATTCTATGCAATGTAAGCTGAGTTAAACATGTAAAAACCCTTTAAGATAAGTATACCTTACAGTGGTAAAATAAAAAATAAAACAAACATTTACTATTATGGGGTTAGAGAGTAAAAAGAAAACTTATAAAACTTGAAATACTGGCAACCGAGTGTGCAGCGAGGAGCAGTCACAAGGCTGGTAAATGAGCAGGTAGCATGTTCATTTGTAATGTTGAACACAGTAACAACTGCCACATATGGTGGAAATATTTAAAAAAAATGAAATGAAAACTTATTTATGATTTATATTTTTAGAACATACCAAAGAACGTAAAAGAGATAAAGTACACTAGTAAAGACAAATACTTGTGTGTAGCAGTGAACACCTGTTGCTTAATTTAGTGCTAAAGGATTTCTGTACGTAAACAATGAATGAAATTGATACCTAAAATGCAATTTAGGTTTTATTTATAGTCCCCAGAAGAAGCCTATTAAGGTTAAACCCCAGGGTGCTTTTAAATCAATTATATTCTCAAGAATAATTGATGGTGCATTGGCTTCTTTGGCCTAGAGTGACACACACCTGTTTCTTACTTTGGAATTTGGCCTAGAGTGACACACACCTGTTTCTTACTTTGGAATTTGGCCTAGAGTGGCACACACCTGTTTCTTACTTTGGAATTTGGCCTATAGCCACACACACCTGTTCTTACTTTGGAAGTCCAGACAAGGGCAAGCTCCACCCAAAACTATAGTAGCAAATTGGTAATTTCCTTAAAGATGCAAATTTCCACACTTCAAGGGCCACACATCACTGTGTGCTATACAAACAGCCTGAGTGGATCTCACTGGTTGATTACGTAAGCAATATGACATGGCTGGGTGTTGGTAGTACTGAGATGCCCGGACACCCAGATGTGTAGTGAGACATGAGGCTGCAGGTCGAGTGCCTTCAGCCTCTAGGTGTGCAGGTATCTCAGTACTACCAACACACAGTCATGTCTTATTGCTTATATAAAATGAGCCCATAGGAAACTTTGAAAAAAAGAATATTCTAAAATATTTCAAAGTCACAACAAAATATACTATAACGTTGCTAAATAATGTAAAACAGTCCCTCCACAGATGTTTTTCACCTGTCAGTCATTTGTCTTTCTTCACACACTCAATACATTGTGTGATTGTTTACCATGGAATAGACGAATTCAAAGCTCTGCATTATTCCAGTAGTAGAATCCCCCCCCCACTGCACACACAACACACACACAGAATGGTAACATGGAATACATGAATTCAAAATTCTTCTGAGTTCCACTGGCATACACACAAAGACACACACACACGTACACTGGCCTTAACTGAAGCCAGAACCTCAATTTTATCTGTTGCCAGGTATGGAACAGGGAGTTCTCTGGAAAAGTGGTAGGGGTAGGAGGAGGATTTTTCATGGTCATCAAAGAAACACCAGCAATGGAAACTCTGAATAGCACTTGATTTTTTAAATTTGTGTATGTGTGTAAAGGGGGCTCATGAGTGTGAATAACCTTACATTATTTACTTAATTTATGGCCCAGATATTCAAACTGCGCCAAGCTGTGGCACAAGCTTGGGCGCAGCTCAACTTGGCTACACAAGGGTGTGGACCGGGCGATATTCAACGGAGCTGCACCATGGCACTGCATCATTGAATATCGCACCCTGGCCACCCACAGTGTATATGGCACAGTGGCACTGCGCCAGCGCAAGTGGCCAGAGTGGAGCATGGGGATGCACCAGTGCAAGTTCCATTGCGCTATGCATAGCAACCGTGATATTCAAAACTTGACATGCAAATGGGGCCATACTGTATGCAAGGTGCAAATGGGGCCATTTGCATGTCATTATGGCCTCATTTGCATGCAGGTGCTCCGATCCCCAATGACTTGCACCTGGCGCCCTGCCAGGCAGCAGCCATCGGGGACTGACACCCCCTGCAGCCGGCAATGTGCTCCATAGCCTGATCGCGGGCATCTGTATATAAAAATAGAAATAAGTCCAATATCCCTGGTGGTCCAGTGGACCGCTGTCTGCCCGATCGCAGGCATCTGTATATAAAAATAGAAGTAAGTCCAATATCCCTGGTGGTCCAGTGGACCGCTATCTGCCCGATCTTGGGCATCTGTATATAAAAATAGAAATAAGTCCAATATCCCTGGTGGTCCAGTGGACCACTATCTGCCTGATCGCGGGCATTTGTAATTAAAGATAGATATAAGTCCTATATCCCTGGTGGTCTGGTACCCCTCCCCCACCCACTGGGCCACCGCCCTCCCTCACCAGTCAGCGGTGGGTGGCAGCACCACCTGCCTGCCGCCCCACCACCCGCCGACTGACACGGTCAGTAGGGCTGTATACCCATTGGTTCTGCAGCATGAGCCAATGGGTGTGCAGCACCGTGCCGTACTACATTCCAGATATGTGAATGATTCATTCACATATCTGGAATGTGTAGTACGGCACTGGTTCATGCCCATTGGCTCATGCTGTGAACCAATGGGTGTACAGCCGCACTGATGGTACTGCGCTGACGGGCGGTGAGGCAGGCAGGCGGTGCTGCCACCCACTGGCTGACTGGGGGGGCGGGCAGTGGGGCCTGTGGCGGGTGGGGAGGGGTACCCAGATCACCAGGATATTGTACTTATGTTCATCTTTAATACAAATGCCCGCAATCGGCAGATAGCGGTCCACTGGACCACCAGGGATATTGGACTTATTTCTATTTTTATATACAGATGCCCGCAATTGGACAGACAGCGGTCCACTGGACCACCAGGGATATTGGATGGAATTCTTTTTTTTAACTAATGCCCACGATCGGGCAGACAGCAGTCCACTGGACCACCAGGGATATTGGGTATTACTTTTTTTTAATACGAATGCCCACGATCGGGCAGACAGCGGTCCACTGGACCACCAGGGATATTGGATAAGAATTATTTTTTTTGACTAATGCCTGCGATCGGGCAGACAGTGGTCCACTGGACCACCAGGGATTTCGGGGATCTGATTATTTTACTTAGCCTGTGATCGGGCGGGCAGCGGTCCACTGGACCACCAGGGATATTGGACAGATTTTTTTTTTACAAATGCCCACGATCGGGCATGGGGGGGATGCCGCCAGGTGCAGCTGGAGCTTGGGTAGCCACCCACAGGTGGCAGCTACCGTGTTGTGCCCTGCAATGCAGCAGCTCACCTGTGGGTGACCATCAGTTGTTCCTTTTTTTGGATCAACTTTGTGCTGGCGCAGGTAAGGGTTGCACATGCATGGCTCTGCACATCCCAGGCTGAATATCGGGCTGTGCAGAGTATGCATGGGCACGCCCCCCCACCTGTGCCTGCATACATTACTGATGCGCTCCGGCGCATCGGGATTTGTGCCACAAACTTTTCCCTTTTGAATATCGCGCTGGGGTGCATCAGTGGATTGCGCATGGCACAACTCTGTTGCGCCATGTGCAACCCTTTTAAATATCTGGGCCTATGTATTTAATGGACTTTTATTTTTATGGCCTAGTTGAAGTTTTTTTTATATTTGAGTAAAGGCTGCAGCCATGTGTGTGATGGAAATTAGGAATTAAGTAGCTTATGAATTCTGTGAGTTGCCCTGGTTGGCAGGGACATTTTTAGCCATTGGTGGTACTCTTTGACTTCCATGGCTAGAACCAAGTCTCAGCCAGTTAGAACACAGAGATTTCTTTGCCAGTTTTATATAGATGTCCACCCATATTGCTGCTTGCCCACAGATGAGAAAAGGGTGCTATGGTTCACTGCATGAGCAACCTACTTAAACAAAAGCCCCTTGTTCTGCATTGCAGTCTAGAGTAGGCCATAAACTCACAATTCCAGCAGTATAAAGTCGTTTTGGTCTCTTTTGCTATACCCTCTGCCTAGAATTTCCTGCCAGTCAGAGGGTGCCTAAGCAGTAATCTTTTCCACTTGACTTTACTACTTTCACACTGTGTGTAGAAGCAAGTAAGTGCTGCTTGTTACTGCCGCTGATTTGATATGCACAGTAGTGAAACTATTCTTCCCATGTATCACATCAAAATACTGATGTGGGGCCCTATGCACAATGCCAACATGCCATGTCCACCAGGCGTGTTGGCAGCAATACATGTGAATGCCACAGAGCAGGGTCCCATGTACCCCATGTGACATTCACAAACTGGACACAAGACAGTTGTGCACCCAATCCCATGGCCGCGCGGACAGTAAAGCACTGGGGGCGGGTGCAGGGCATTCTGGGGCAGACTGGCACTATGTGCCAGTCACAAAGGTCAGTAATGCTGTTCACAGGAGGGTTTAGTGCAGAACAGGTTATGGTAGCAGGGACCCTGCTATAACCCACTGCGTGCTCCCACAGACTTCACTGGCTAGATGCGGTGGGACCTGGAGGCAAACCTCCATGATGCCTCAGCCCACAAGGCAGATGTGGAGGGCTGGGGTAGCTTATTGGGTGAGTGACTGCACAACATGTCATATGTGGTCCATCATCACGGATCCACACCCAGGTGGTGCACCCATCCTGCCAGTCCCTAACCTTCCAAACATTCCCCCCAACAACACATGCCACCAACCCCCATATGGTCCAGTGCCCCCCACCCCAACACAAGGCAGCCCCCACTGGACCTGGCATCATGGGACCCCCCGCCCACCACAGCATCAACAACCACCCCCCAATCCCATACCTGCCTGTGGGTGCCACAGCCAGGAGTGGCCAGCAGCGCAGCTCTCTTCACACCTACTCAGCCACTGGCCATCCAAGTGATGCTGGGAGAATACCCCTATAAGAAGGCAGCATGCTTCCAGCATTACTTGGATGGTCAGCAGCTGAGGAGGTGTGAGGAGGGCTGCACCACTGACCGTTCCTTGCTGTTGCACTGATGGGCAGGTACTGGGGAGGGGAGGAGGTTGTCTGTGCCGTGGTGGGTGGGGGGGTACACTGGCCACCAATGTGGGGGCAGGGGTACTGGGGTGGACTGTGGACCCTTAGGATTGGGGCACCTGTGTGTGCACGTGTGGGGGAACCTGACAAACAGTGGGGGTCAGGGCACCAGGTACGGGGTTGGAGTCTTGGGGGGATGCAACTGTGGGGTCTGGGCACAGCTGTGCTGGGTAGCCTGCAGGATGGGGTGGGATTCCACTACTGGGATCCATCTGTGTGCTGGGAGGTGGCCTTGCAGAGAAGGCTGGTGCGGTGGCCCAGAAGATGATGGAGCCATGCCGCACAGGTCTGGGTGTCTGTGGTAGGCATTCATGCACCCAAGACCCACGCTGTAGCACAAAAGAGCCACTGAAGGACCAATGCTAGGCATCTGTTTGGCTGCCCAGCTGTGTCCACAACTCCACCTGCAGCCACCCTGCATGGACCTGCACATCGGGGGGGGGTGGAGCCATGGACAGGTGGTGGCAATTAGTAAATAACAGCTGGTGCACATCTATCCGCAGATGCGGAACTGCACGGGCAGGTTATGTGCTTTTGGTGCATAATTTACACACATTAGTGCATGGGGCCATGATCTGTATGAAAAGGTAGTGTATTATAATATTCGGTATGTTTATGTTGTTAGCTGCAGCCTTTGCATGTACAGCACACTTATTCTGGATGCCCTTGTTAATGAGCTTGGCTAAAGGGCTTTCTGGTTTCCTCTGCATAAACATAATGAAAGAAAAATTTGTTTCCTGGTAAGTGTAAATGTTGATGTAAATCCTGGCTCACTGGTTTTGTGTCATATTTCATTTGGGGATAGCTAAACTAGTTTAAAGACAATAGAACTACTAGACCCTTGTTAATTCAAAGATTTCAAGCCAAAACATGTGTCTGACACCGCCCACTCAAATGATGTGGGACTGGCAGTTGCTGAAGAGGACATGGTTTGAGTTACTGCTATGAGTACCCTATTTGGGACCACCTTTCCTATGTTGGCTACTAGTACAAACTGCAAATACAACTGACACTGGTCACAGGGAGCCCTCTGCCATTATTGGGATGGTTTGGGGGCTCTTAATTAGTCAGTGGCTCAGCAGGTAGCACACTCGCCTCTGAGGCCATAAGATCAGAAGGCTGTGGGTTCTATCCCCACTCCAGGCACTTGGGTTAATATCCCAATACTGACACTGTAGTGCAGCATGAGGGTGGGGTGCTGCACTCCTGAGGTGCCATCTTTCGGATGAGATGTTAAACCAAGGTCCCATCTGTCTGTTCTGGTGGTAGTCCAGGTGGATGTTAAAGATCCCATGGCAGTTCTCGAAAAGAGTAGGGGAAGTTTTATTATAACATAAAAGTCAAATCCAAAATAATTACAAACAGTGTTGAATCACACATACTTAAATAAATACTATATAAATAGGGAAGTCATACAGTTAATATAGCATTAAAATAAAATCAAACTAAATCTGTGTTAAATCACATAAAGCTAATATATAAATCAGAAGAAGAAAAACAAAATAAGTATTTCCAATCATACATTTCCAATTTTGTACAGAAAAAAAACACAAAAAAGAAACAATAAAAAAGTAGAACAATTTACTGAAATCTTAACAGCAAATCCCTAAAAATTATAATCAAGCTTTGCTTAAATTTAATAAACTTACCAAAACCCTTCCACCAGATAGCTACTTTTTTGACATATGAATAGATACATCCTTTAAGTAAACTTTCAACATAACATTTTGAATCAAAATCATTACGTTTTCATAAGACATTTTCTTTTGTGAGAGAACCCATTGGCTTCTGGCTTGTCGTAGAAAATATTTAAGACAACATAAAAAATAATAAGCGTGTCCTGAATATACCGTATCTTCACTTGGGGTAGTTTACCAAGCACCAGGATATCATTTGTCAAACCCTTTGCTAAGAAGATCCATAAAAGTTTAGCATTGGAGCAAGAAAGGAGATAGTGTTCCATTGTTTCTTCTTGATTTACGCAATCTAAATAAGGGCAATTTCATTCCTCTTTCGCTTTATATTTGGCATTCCCTCTGATGTTCAATCTGCCATATACTGAGAGCCATAGATGTTCCCACATACTGTACATGGGGGAATTCTCTTATTCGTCAGCTGGGAAAAAATCAGCTGGTTACTGGTCTGTGGGCAGTTTTTAAAACAAGGCTCCACTGGAAAGACCATATGTATTACATGCTGATATAAGTTTTTCCCAGAGTTTTGAATTATTTGCTGTATAGTTATTCCCCATATATGGATTTTGGAAGCCATGGGCCTGAAATATTCTGAAACATGTAAGAACTTAGATAATTTTGGTGGAACTGTATGCCAGGCTTGAAAATATCTATCCAAACTCAACATATTCAATTTGTAATAAAGAGTATCTGTGGGCACTAAACCACATTTAACTGGGTTAGACATAAATAGGGTATGAAAAAATGCCCCAGGTACAACCATACCCAACCCCCCTTTCTCTTTTGGTAGACAAGTATAACACCTCTTTACAGGATTCCAACCGATCCGGCTAAGGATATATCATGGCTACATATGTTATTGAGGGAATAATACATTTTGTTATAATCTGTATCCGTTTAAGTTTTGACATCTTCCAATGTCTCCATCGATTCACTTTTTTTTCTATAGCTTGTAGCATGGTCTCTCAATTCAAAAAAGGTAAATTTTGGGAACCAAAAAGAATTCAAAGTATTTTTAAGGGTTCTGACGAGATCCAAATTCCCCCTAAAACTACCGCATAGAAAAGACCTGAACCCACGAAGACGCCTTTGCTCTTGTATAAATTCAGTTTTGAGTTAGAGTGGAATATAGACATATTTCAGAAAAAAAAGTTGAAAGTTGTGAATGATCTGATAAAAACAGGCAGATATCATCCACATAAGCCTGTACATACATCCTATCCATTATGCCTGTTCCTGAAATTCACATCCATTTAGGGTGATCCGATAATCTTCTAAGGAAAGGATCTAAGGGGCAACCCTGCCTAACGCCCGTATCAGTCTGGATTCCCTTAGTAATTTGTTCTCTAATTAGTGGGTGTGCACTAGTATTGCAATATAATAATTGCAAACATGCAATCATTAACAGTGGAATACCATAAGTTTCAAGGGTGTGAAATAAAAAAGGACGATACACACAATCAAATGCTTTTTCTTGATCTACTGAGACCACACATCTCGCTTTACCAGATAGTGAAAGGTGTTCTGTCATATCGCGAAGGATCATAAGGGCGTGTTGAATTTTTCTAGATGGGAGTCCACACTATTGTAGTGGGGAAATAACCAGATTTGCATAATTCTTCAATCTGTTATTTAAAATATGTGTCAACATTTTATAATCTGCATTAAGTAGTGTGATAGGTCTCCAGTTCTGGAGTAATAATTTATCCCCTGATTTAAATAAATAAATCAATAGCTCTTCAGTGAAGGATAAATGCATTACCCCATATGTGAAAAAGTAATCTCGAAGGTTAGATCCCACTTCAGCAGGGCGTCTATAAGCCATGTACTTCCCTTGCTGTGGAACAAGTTGCAAACAACTCTGAAAATAAACCTCCCTTGCAGGCTTGTGACATTTGAAGCTTTAATCACCTGCCAACTCAAGGAATCCTGTGACTGCTTCCCTTAATCCCTCGGAGTGCAGCCATTGTGCTTATTCCTGCTCTCTCTCTCTCTCTCTCTCTCTCTCTCTCTCTGCCACCCTTTGATCCAAATCCCTGCCCTCTCCTCTTCTATCCTATGCATCCTCTTACCTTCTGCCCTCTGTAAAAAAAACAAAACAAAAAAAAAAACCTGTAATCTAGTTTACACCAGTTCAGTGTCCCACATTATACCATGCTCTTAACTTGTACGTTTCTTTTATGGTACTGTTTTTTGTATATTTAGTGGGTATATTTAGTATTCTTGTATGCGATGGTTCTGCATCTGTGCATCTGTTATATTGTATACTGCCATGTTGGCAACAATAGCAATCCTGTTGTTTCTTTCTGTAGTTTGTACCTTATCCCAGGTTCACCTCGAAAATGAGTTCTGCTCAACGGTGCCCGCCTGATTAAATAAAGATTTTGATTGATTGATTGATTGAATTATAAGTGTTTCCAAACAGAAATTTATTTTGAAAATGATTTATGAAATTCAAATGGAAGACCATCTATCCCTGGAGAAACCCCATTTGGTAAGGTCTTAATAACCGCCTGTATTTCCTCCCTTCCGATTGGTTCCTGTGTCTCAAGTGCCTGTACCAGGAAGATTGGAATGTTTAACCCTCCAAGATATGAATTAATCTCATCTTCTGAAGTAGGGGGCTTGTGACTCTATAAACTGTTGTATTATGTTATGAATGCCTTCAGTTGTAACAACCTTATCCCCATTCTGCCCGATTAAACCTTCCATTAAAGTGGTAGTTTGAAAAGACTTACATGCTTCAAAAGGGTCTCCTGTAGGTGTTTTTTGTGTACCATTTTGTAATAATGCTTTCAGTGTATGAGCCCTATCATACTGATACTGCTTCATTTCATTTTGTAAGTTAGCAGTTTGGGCAGTATAATCATTTCTAGTAGTGCTGGATAGGGTAAGTAAATTTTGTAACTGGTGACGTAAGGATAAATATTTCAAAAAATTGTTGTTTACCTTCGTTTTCCCATAACTTTGTAGCCATGATTGAAAATCGGCTTCAGAATCCTGCCACCATTCCCCTATATCCAAATACAAAACATGTACAAAACTTCTAAGCCTTATGAGCTCCAAAATACTAGAATTGGCATAGGGGTCTATAAGGAGAGATACATTCAGTTTCCATCTGCTTGTCTGTTTTTGTTCCTCAGGTATATCTCTGACTTGAAGTGATAAAACAAAATGATCTGAAAATTCAACCAGAATAGTTTGTAACACTGCATGTGACAGATTTTTGCAAAGAAAGAAATGGTCTATAGTGGATGTATATTTACTCCGTTTAAATGTAAATCGGGGACCTTTAGTGTGGAATTTATTACAGTCCTGAAGATCGACCATATCCATCAATTTGGACAACGCGTTTGAATCACAATACATTTTTTTATTGTCATCTAGGTGTTTTCCTTTTTTTTTTAATTCACAATTAAAATCTCCACCCAAAAAGATTCTCCTTGTGGTGACTAAAAAGGGTTACAATGAGGACATAGTTATGACTCGTTTTGCCTTTGACAGTGGACCATAAACATTAATGAGGCGGCAATTTATATCTGCCCAGAGACCGTCCAAAATCAAGACTCTACCTGGGATAAGGTCAACAAGTTTATGCAAATCGAATGTATATGAATTAAATAAAATGCCCTCACCATCTGCACTATTCTGTTGTAAGGACCAGTAAGAAGGTCCCCAGAGCCATTCTCCTTTGAAATATCTGACCTGGTCCTCTGAAAACATCCAGGTCTCCTAGATGAAACATATATCAAATTTAGAGTCATAGATAAAATTATACACCACGTGATGTTTCAGAGTATTCAATATACTGTGGACGTTAAAGGTACCAAAGTTTAGAGAGGCCAGCTTTTAAGTTATTTTTTTTTTTGAAATTGCAGCTTTTCTCCCCTTTGTCCTGCCAGCCCCGACCCTTTGGGGCCACCAAGGAGTCATCCTCTTGCCTCCTGCTCTACCCACATCCACCTATGTGTCCCATATGGAGCCTCAGAATACCCACCTGGGCAGGGATGAGATGTGGCCCTAACACCCCGAGCTATGCACTATTTCATCGGTCCTGAGGTGGCTGGGTGAGCGGGGGTACATTGGAGGCACGCTCCGGGTAGCCCGTCTTCCCACTCCTTGCAGGCTTAATTTTCCATTTCCTCCCCTATGCTGTGTAGACCATGACATCAAGGTGCACGCGATGATGTCCACAGCGTGATCTGGTCACCCCTCCCCTATGGGGCTTGTATTACCCCAAGCCTCCTCTCGGGGTCAGACAAGTTATGGGCATTGGCCCCCCTTCCCCCCGAGAGGACGAGCTGTCATGGGATGCTCACACCATTTTCCCCTGGCTGGCCCTCCAATGACCCGAGTTCATCCCGAACCTGGGTCACTGCGCCAGGCAGAACTAACTGTTGCACCATGGGTCGCTTGTTATTTTCTTTGTTTCTTTTTCTTTTCCCCCCTATAACCTACAAGGTCCTGATGCTGCAAAGACTGGTCTGTTGCAACAGGTTGGGAATCCAAATCCCCTTGGTCCATCTCATTTTCTCCCCAAGATGTGGCTAGGGTAGCAAAGGAATTTGTTGATTCAAAATCAACAGAAGGAGGGGGTAGGTACTGGCTTAACATTCTGGCAGAACCTTCTCCTTGCCAAAGGAGATGGGTTGTAAGAGGAGTTAGTTTCCACAAGAGGTTTAACTGGTTCAGAGTAGCACACGGGTCCTAGGGTTCTAAGATCAATGAGAGGACCATCTATGATTTTTGTCTTCTGGGGGTGGGGGGAAGGAGGGGTCATGAAGTATATCTAAAATCCTAGGGACTAGATTATCTGTAGTCATAGTGGTAGAGGAGAGGGGAGGGAGGTTTTGAGAGGGAGGTGTGTCCTGCCCTACTGCTCTACCCTGACCATGTTGACCGAGTAGTTCAGGACTTATGCAGGGCACCTTGTTTTTTGCAGCCCAGTTGCATTCAGAAAAAACATGCCCTATCTCGTCACATATATCCCATGTGTTATGTGACGCACACTGCAAAGAGACATGCCCTATCTCGTCGCATAAATCCCATGTGTTATGTGACGCACACTGCAAAGAGACATGCCCTATCTCGTCGCCTCACTCCCATGTGTTATGTGACGCACACTGCAAAGAGACATGCCCGATCCGCCACCTCACCCCATGTGTTATGTGACGACACTGCAAAGAGACATGCTCGATCTGTCGCTATACTCCCATGTGTTATGTGACGACACTGCAAAGAGACATGCTCGCTTCCCTGCTGCTACTCCCATGTGTTATGTGACGACACTGCAAAAAGACATGCCCTATCTCGCCGCCACCCCATGTGTTATGTGACGACACTGCAAAGAGACATGCCCGATCTCGTCACCTCACTCCCATGTGTTATGTGACGCACACTGCAAAGAGACATGCCCGATCTCGTCGCGTCACTCCCATGTGTTATGTGACGCACACTGCAAAGAGACATGCCCGATCTCGCCGCCTCACTCCCATGTGTTATGTGACGCACACTGCAAAGAGACATGCCCGATCTCGTCGCCACTCCCATGTGTTATGTGACGCACACTGCAAAGAGACATGCCCGATCTCGTCGCCTCACTCCCATGTGTTATGTGACGCACACTGCAAAGAGACATGCCCGATCTCGTCGCGTCACTCCCATGTGTTATGTGACGCACACTGCAAAGAGACATGCCCGATCTCGTCGCGTCACTCCCATGTGTTATGTGACGCACACTGCAAAGAGACATGCCCGATCTCGCTGCTACTCCCATGTGTTATGTGACGACACTGCAAAGAGACATGCCGATCTCGCCGCTACTCCCATGTGTTATGTGACGACACTGCAAAGAGACATGCTCGATCTCGTCAGCACACCCATGTGTTATGTGACGACACTGCAAAGAGACATGCCCGATCTCGCCGCTCACTCCCATGTGTTATGTGACGACACTGCAAAGAGACATGCCTCGATCTCGCGCTGCCACTCCCATGTGTTATGTGACGACACTGCAAAGAGACATGCCGATCTCGTCGCCACTCCCATGTGTTATGTGACGACACTGCAAAGAGACATGCCTCGATCTCGCCCTACCCCATGTGTTATGTGACGACACTGCAAAGAGACATGCCCTATCTCGCTGCCACTACTCCCATGTGTTATGTGACGACACTGCAAAGAGACATGCCTCTATCTCGCTGCACTCCCATGTGTTATGTGACGACACTGCAAAGAGACATGCCCTATCTCGTCGCGCTACTCCCATGTGTTATGTGACGACACTGCAAAGAGACATGCCTCTATCTCATCAAGCAACTCCCATGTGTTATGTGACGACACTGCAAGAGACATGCCCTATCTCGTCACCTCACTCCCATGTGTTATGTGACGCACACTGCAAAGAGACATGCCCTATCTCGTCGCGTCACTCCCATGTGTTATGTGACGCACACTGCAAAGAGACATGCCCTATCTCGTCGCGTCACTCCCATGTGTTATGTGACGCACACTGCAAAGAGACATGCCCTATCTCGTCGCTGCCACTCCCATGTGTTATGTGACGCACACTGCAAAGAGACATGCCCTATCTCGTCGTCCACTCCCATGTGTTATGTGACGCACACTGCAAAGAGACATGCCCTATCTCGTCGCGTCACTCCCATGTGTTATGTGACGCACACTGCAAAGAGACATGCCCTATCTCGTCGCGTCACTCCCATGTGTTATGTGACGCACACTGCAAAGAGACATGCCCTATCTCGTCGCGTCACTCCCATGTGTTATGTGACGCACACTGCAAAGAGACATGCCCTATCTCGTCGCGTCACTCCCATCTGTTATGTGACGCACTCTGCAAAGAGACATGCCCTATCTCGTCACGTCACTCCCATGTGTTATGTGACGCACACTGCAAAGAGACATGCCTTATCTCGTCACTACCCCATGTGTTATGTGACGAACACTGCAAAGAGACGTGCCTCTATCTCGTCGCACACTCCCATGTGTTATGTGACGACACTGCAAAGAGACATGCCCTATCTCGCCGCTGCTACCCCATGTGTTATGTGACGACACTGCAAAGAGACATGCCTCTATCTCGTCCCGGCTACCCCATGTGTTATGTGACGACACTGCAAAGAGACGTGTTCTCATCTCGCCCCGGCTACTCCCATCTGTTATGTGACGACACTGCAAAGAGACGTGTTTCATTCGCCGCCGTCACTCCCATCTGTTATGTGACGCACACTGCAAAGAGACGTGCCCATCTCGCCGCAGGTCACCCTTTCTGCGTGTGACGACACTGCAAAGAGACGCGCTCTCTCCGCTCATACTCCCATGTGTTATGTGACGACACTGCAAAGAGACGTGCCCGCTCTCGCCGCCACCCCATGTGTGCTATGTGACGACACTGCAAAGAGACATGCCTTATCTCGGTGCTACTCCCATGTGTTATGTGACGACACTGCAAAGAGACGTTCTCATCTCGTCACACACTCCATGTGGCATGTGACGCACACTGCAAAGAGACATGCCCTTCATCTCGCTGCGTAACTCCCATGTGGCATGTGACGACACTGCAAAGAGACATGCCTCATCTCGTCACAGAATTCCCATGTGGCATGTGACGACACTGCAAAGAGACATGCTCCACCTCGTCACTGAATTCCCATGTGGCATGTGACGCACACTGCAAAGAGACATGCTCATCTCGCCGCTGTAACTCCCATGTGGCATGTGACGACACTGCAAAGAGACATGCTCATCTCGCCGCTACTCCCATGTGTTATGTGACGCACACTGCAAAGAGACATGCCCTACTCGCCGCAGAACTCCCATGCGGCATGTGACGACACTGCAAAGAGACATGCCTCATTTCGCCGCATCACCCCATGTGTTATGTGACGCGACACTGCAAAGAGACGTGTCTATCTCGCCGCTACCTCCCATGTGTTATGTGACGACACTGCAAAGAGACGTGCCCTATCTCGTCACGTCACTCCCATGTGTTATGTGACGCACACTGCAAAGAGACGTGCCCCATCTCGTCGCGTATCTCCCATGTGGCATGTGACGCACACTGCAAAGAGACGTGCCCTATCTCGTCGCGTAACTCCCATGTGGCATGTGACGCACACTGCAAAGAGACGTGCCCTATCTCGTCGCGTAACTCCCATGTGGCATGTGACGCACACTGCAAAGAGAGATGCCCTACTCTTCGTCTACAGAATTCCTATGTGGTATGTGACGACACTGCAAAGAGACATGCCTCGACTTATCTCAGAATCTCCATGTGACATGTGACGACACTGCAAAGAGACATGCTCAATCTCCATCGCAGACTCCATGTGTGGCATGTGGACTGACACTGCAAAGAGACATGCCCTATCTCGTCCAGTAACCCTATGTGGCATGTGACGACACTGCAAAGAGACATGCCCTATCTCGCCGCAGAATCCCCATGTGGCATGTGACGCACACTGCTAAGAGACATGCCCTGCCTCGTCATGTAGTCCTATGTGGCATGTGACGCACACTGCAAAGAGACATGCCCTGCCTCGTCACAGAACTATGTGGCATGTGACGACACTGTAAAGAGACATGCCTTGCCTCGTCACAGAATCCTATGTGGACATGTGATGACACTGCAAAGAGACATGCCCGACCTCGTCACAGAATCCCATGTGTTATGGACGCACACGTGCAAAGAGACATGCCCGACTCGTCGCTGCAGAAATCCCATGTGTTACGTGATGACACTGCAAAGAGACATGCCCTGCCTCGTCACAGAATCCTATGTGTTACGTGGACGCACACTGTATAGAGACATGCCCGACCACGCCAGAATCCTATGTGTTACGTGGACGACACCGCAAAGAGACATGCCCGACCCGTCACATGAAATCCCATGTGTTACGTGGACGACACTGTAAAGAGACATGCCCGACTCGTCAAGCAGAATCCTATGTGTTACGTGGATGCACACTGCAAAGAGACATGCCCGGCCTCGTCAGCAGAAATCCCATGTGTTACGTGACGACACTGCAAAGAGACATGCCTGACTCGTCACAGAATCCTATGTGGCATGTGACGCACACTGCAAAGAGACATGCCCGGCCTCTCACAGAAATCCCATGTGGCATGTGACGACACTGCAAAGAGACATGCCCGCCCTGACATGAAATCCCATGTGGCATGTGACGACACTGCAAAGAGACATGCCCGCCTCGCTGCAGAAATCCTATGTGGCATGTGACGCACACTGCAAAGAGACATGCCCGGCCTCGTCACAGAACCTATGTGGCATGTGACGACACTGTAAAGAGATATGCCCGCCTCGGTCAGCAGAATCCTATGTGGCATGTGACGACACTGCAAAGAGACATGCCCGCCTCGTCACAGAACTCCATGTGGCATGTGACGACACTGCAAAGAGACATGCCCGCCTCGTCACAGAATCCCATGGGCATGTGACGACACTGCAAAGAGACATGCCTGCCTCGTCACAGAAATCCCATGTGGTATGTGACGACACTGCAAAGAGACATGCCCGGCCTGTCACAGAAATCCTATGTGGCATGTGACGACACTGCAAATAGACATGTCTGCCTCGTCAGCAGAATCCTATGTGGCATGTGACGACACTGCAAGGAGACATGCCCGGCCTCGTCAGCAGAATCCCATGTGGCTATGTGACGACACTGCAAGGAGACATGCTCGGCCCGTCAGCAGAAATCCCATGTGGCATGTGACGCACACTGCAAAGAGACATGCCCGGCCTCGTCGCGTAAATCCCATGTGGCATGTGACGCACACTGCAAAGAGACATGCCCGGCCTCGTCGCGTAAATCCCATGTGGCATGTGACGCACACTGCAAAGAGACATGCCCGGCCTCGTCGCGTAAATCCCATGTGGCATGTGACGCACACTGCAAAGAGACATGCCCGGCCTCGTCGCGTAAATCCCATGTGGCATGTGACGCACACTGCAAAGAGACATGCCCGGCCTCGTCGCGTAAATCCCATGTGGCATGTGACGCACACTGCAAAGAGACATGCCCGGCCTCGTCACAGCAGAATCCCATGTGGCATGTGACGACACTGCAAAGAGACATGCCCGCCCTGTCACAGAAATCCCATGTGGTATGTGACGACACTGCAAAGAGACATGCCCGCCCGCCGCTGCCAGAAATCCCATGTGGCATGTGACGACACTGCAAAGAGACATGCCCGCCTGTCACAGAAATCCCATGTGGCATGTGACGACACTGCAAAGAGACATGCCCGGCCCGCTGCTGTGAACCCATGTGGCATGTGGACGACACTGCAAAGAGACATGTCTCGGCCCGTCACAGAATCCTATGTGGCATGTGGACGACACTGTAAAGAGACATGCCCGTCCGCTGCACAGAATCCTATGTGGCATGTGACGACACTGCAAAGAGACATGCCCGGCCCTGCACAGAATCCTTCGTGGCATGTGACGACACTGCAAGAGACATGCCCGACTCGTCACAGAATCCCATGTGGCATGTGACGACACTGCAAAGAGACATGCCCGCCTGGTGCACAGAAATCCCATGGTATGTGACGACATCTGCAAAGAGACAGTGCCCGGCCTGTCAGAAATCCCATGTGGCATGTGACGACACTGCAAGGAGACATGCCCGCCTCGTCTGCCAGAATCCCATGTGGCATGTGACGACACTGCAAAGAGACATGCCCGGCCTGCTGCCAAATCCTATGTGTGTGACGACACTGCAAAGAGACATGCCCGGCTCGTCACAGAATCCTAGTGTGTCATGTGACGACACTGCAAAGAGACATGCCCGGCCTCGTCGCGTAAATCCCATGTGGCATGTGACGCACACTGCAAAGAGACATGCCCGGCCTCGTCGCGTAAATCCCATGTGTCATGTGACGCACACTGCAAAGAGACATGCCCGGCCTCGTCGCGTAAATCCCATGTGGCATGTGACGCACACTGCAAAGAGACATGCCCGGCCTCGTCGTGTAAATCCCATGTGGCATGTGACGCACACTGCAAAGAGACATGCCCGGCCTCGTCGCGTAAATCCCATGTGGCATGTGACGCACACTGCAAAGAGACATGCCCGGCCTCGTCGCGTAAATCCCATGTGTCATGTGACGCACACTGCAAAGAGACATGCCCTGCCCTCGTCACACAATCCCATGTGGCATGTGACGACACTGCAAGAGACATGCCCTGCCTCGTCAGCAGAAGAGACATGCCCTGCCTCGTCGCAGAACCCCATGTGTTACGTGATTTACACTGTAAAGAGACATGCCCGACCTCATAGCATCAATCCCATGTGTTACGTGATGCACACTGCAAAGTGACATGCCCGACCTCGTCGCATCAATCCCATGTGGCATGTGACGCACACTGTAAAGAGACATGCCCGACCTCGTCGCGTCAATCCCATGTGGCATGTGACGCACACTGCAAAGTGATATGCCCGACTTCGTCGCGTCAATCCCATGTGGCATGTGACGCACACTGCAAAGAGACATGCCCGGCCTCGTCGCGACAATCCCATGTGGCATGTGGCGCACACTGCAAAGAGACATACCCGACCTCGTCGCGACAATCCCATGTGGCATGTGACGCACACTGCAAAGAGACAAGCCCGACCTCGTCGCATCAATCCCATGTGGCATGTGACGCACACTGCAAAGAGGCATGCCCGACTCGTCATTGCTATTTCTATGTGGCATGTGATGCACACTGCAAAGAGGCATGCCTGACCCGTCACAGAAATCCCATGTGGCATGTGACGACACTGCAAAGAGGTATGCCCGACCGCTGTTCAAATCCCATGTGGCATGTGACGACACTGCAAGAGGCATGCCTGACCGTCACAAGAAATCCTATGTGGCATGTGACGCGTATACTGCAAAGAGGCGTGTCTCGACCGTCATGCAGAAATCCCTTGTGGCATGTGACGACACTGCAAAGAGACGTGCCTCATCTCGTCACAGAATCCCTTGTGGCATGTGACGACACTGCAAAGAGACGCGTTCTATCTCGTCGCCAGTATCCCATGTGGTATGTGACGACACTGCAAAGAGACGTGCTCTATCTCGTCGCAGAATCTCCTATGGGTATGTGACGACACTGCAAAGAGACATGCCCGCCTCGTCGGTAAATCCCATGTGGCATGTGACGACACTGCAAAGAGACATGCCCGGCCTGCACAGAATCCTATGTGGCATGTGACGACACTGCAAAGAGACATGCCCGCCCGTCACAGAATCCCATGTGGCATGTGACGACACTGCAAAGAGACATGCCCGGCCTCGTCACAGAATTCTATGTGGCATGTGACGACACTGCAAAGAGACATGCCCGGCCTCGTCACAGAAATCCCATGTGGCATGTGACGACACTGCAAAGAGACATGCCCGCCCGTCACAGAATCCTATGGCATGTGACGACACTGCAAAGAGACTATGCCTCAGCCTCGTGCACAGAATCCTATGTGGCGTATGTCGACACTGCAAAGAGACATGCCCGCCTCGTCGCAGAATCCCATGTGGTATGTGACGACACTGCAAAGAGACATGCCCGGCCTCGTCACATTAATCCCATGTGGCATGTGACGACACTGCAAAGAGACATGCCCCGCCTGCCGCTGTAAAGAGACATGCTTCCTCGCCACGCCGTGAACCCCATGTAACACGTGACTTATACTGTAAGAGACATGCCCACCGTAGCGCCAATCCCATGTGTTACGTGACGCACACTGCAAAGTGACATGCTCGACCTCGTCGCGTCAATCCCATGTGGCATGTGACGACACCGTAAAGAGACATGCCCGACTGCCGCCAATAATCCCATGTGGCATGTGACGCGACACTGCAAAGCGGACACGCTCGACCCTGTCACACAATCCCATGTGGCATGTGACGACACTGCAAGAGACATGCCCGCCCTGCCGCTGACATCCCATGTGGCATGTGGCGACACTGCAAAGAGACATACCGACCGCGCCGACAATCCCATGTGGCATGTGACGACACTGCAAAGAGACAAGCCGACCGTCATGGCCAATCCTCATGGCATGTGACGCCTACTGCAAAGAGGCATGCCCGACTGGCCAATCCCATGTGGCATGGATGCACACTGCAAAGAGGCATGCCTGACCTGGCACAGAATCCTATGTGGCATGTGGACGACACTGCAAAAGAGGCGTGCCCCGTCACAGAAATCCCATGTGGCATGTGACGACACTGCAAAGAGACGCGCCCCATCTCGTCAGCAGAACTCCCATGTGGCATGTGACGACACTGCAAAGAGACGTGTCTCTATCTCAAGGTCACAGAATTCCCATGTGGCATGTGACGACACTGCAAAGAGACGGCTCTATCTTGCCGCTGTAACTCCTATGTGGTGCATGTGGACGACACTGCAAAGAGACGTTCTTATCTCGTCACAGAACTCCCATGTGGTATGTGACGACACTGCAAAGAGACGATGCTCCGACCTCATCGTCAGAATCCATGTGGCATGTGACGACACTGCAAAGAGACAAGTTCGACCTCATTGCGTAACTCCCATGTGGCATGTGACGACACTGCAAAGAGACGTGCCCTGACTGCCGCTGTAAATCAGATGTGGCATGTGACGACACTGCAAAGAGACATGCCCGACTCGGCTGGGTGAACTCCCATGTGGCATTTGGACGACACTCACAGAGACGGTTCTGCCTCGCCGCTGCTATTCTATGTGGCATGTGATGCACTGCAAAGAGACATGCCCTGCCTCATCACCAGAATCCTATGTGGCATGTGACGACACTGCAAAGAGACATGCCCGCCTCGTCGCAGAATCCCATGTGGCATGTGGCGCACTGCAAAGAGACATGCCCACCGTCACAGAAATCCCATGTGGCATGTGAAGCACACTGAAAAGAGACATGCCCGACTGCTGCCACAGAATCCTATGTGTTACGTGATCGCACACTGCAAAGTGAGACATGCCCTGCCTCGTCGCTGTAATCCTATGTGTTACGTGGACGACACTGCAAAGAGAGGCATGCTCTGCCTCGCGCAGAATCCCATGTGTTACGTGACGCACACTGCAAAGAGACATGCCCGGCCTGTCAAGAATCCTATGCGTGTTACGTGACGCACACTGTATAGAGACATGCCCGCCTCGTCATGCAGAATCCCATGTGTTACGTGGACGTACACTGCAAAGAGATATGCCCTCCTGCCTCATGCAGAAATCCCATGTGTTACGTGACGTACACTGCAAAGAGACATGCCCGCCTCGCTGTCAAGAATCCTATGTGTTACGTGGACGACACTGCAAAGAGACATGCCCGGCCTCGTCAGAACTCCCATGTGGCATGTGACGACACTGCAAAGAGACATGCCCGCCCGTCACAGAACTTATGTGGCATGTGACGACACTGCAAAGAGACATGCCCGGCCTTTGCACAGAATCCTATGTGGCATGTGACGACACTCAAAGAGACATGCCCGGCTCACACGTAAATCCCATGTGTATGTACGACACTGCAAAGAGACATGCCCGGCCTGTCACAGAATCCTTGTGGCATGTGACGACACTGCAAAGAGACATGCCCGCCTCGTCAAGAAATCCCATGTGGCATGTGACGACACTGCAACAGACATGCCCGGCCTCACAGAATCCCATGTGGCATGTGACGCCACTACAAAAGAGACATGTCTGCCTCGTCACAGAAATCCTATGTGGCATGTGACGACACTACAAAGAGACATGCCCGCCCGTCACAGAATCCCATGTGGCATGTGACGACACTGCAAAGAGACATGCCCGCCCTGTCACAGAATCCTATGTGGCATGTGACGACACTGCAAAGAGATGCCCGGCCCGTCGTGATAAATCCTATGTGGCATGTGACGACACTGCAAAGAGACATGCTCGGCCTCGTCACAGAATCCTATGTGGCATGTGACACTTCGCAGCAGACATGCCCGCCTCGTCACAGTAACTCCTATGTGGCATGTGACGACACCGCAAAGAGACATGCCCGCCTCGTCTGCAGAATCCTATGTGGTGTGACGTACACCTGCAGAGATATGCCCGCCTGTCACAGAATCCCATGTGCGCGTGACGCACATCGCAAAGAGACATGCCCGCCCGTCAGCGCAATCCTATGTGGCATGTGACGTGACACTGCAAAGAGACATGCTCCGGCCTGTCACAGAATCCCATGTGGCATGTGACGACACTGCAAAGAGAGATGCATGCCTGCCCGTCAGTCAGAATCCCATGTGGCATGTACGACACTGCAGTGAGACATGCCCGCCTCGTCACAGTAATCCCATGTATGTGACGCACACTGCAAGGAGACATGCCTCGCCGGTCACAGAATCCCATGTGGCATGTGACGACACTGCAAGGAGACATGCCCGCCTCGTCACAGAAATCCGGCGTGGCATGTGACGACACTGCAAGGAGACATGCCCGGCCTCGTCTACAGAATCCTATGTGGCGTGGACGACACTGCAAGGAGACATGCCCGCCTCGTCACAAATCCCATGTGGCATGTGACGACACTGCAAAGAGACATGTCCGGCCTGTCACAGAACCTATGTGGCATGTGACGACACTGCAAAGAGACATGTCTGCCTCGTCACAGAATCCCATGGCATGTGACGCGACACTGCAAGAGAGACATGCCCGCCTGTCTACAGAATCCTATGTGGTATGACGACACTGTAAAGAGACATGCTCCGGCCTGGTCACAGAAATCCATGTGGCATGTGACGTACACTGCAAAGAGACATGCCCGCCTCGTCACAGAAATCCTATGTGGCATGTGACGTACACTGCAAAGAGACATGCCCGGCCTCGTCACAGAATTCTGTATGTGACGCACACTGCAAAGAGACATGCCCGCCTGTCATGTAAATCCTATGTGGCATGTGACGACACCGCAAAGAGACATGCCCGCCCGCTGGTCAATCCCATGTGGCATGTGACGACACTGCAAGAGACATGCCCTGCCCGTCACAGCAATCCTATGTGGCATGTGACGACACTGCAAAGAGACATGCCCTGCCTCGTCGCAGAAAGAGACATGCCCGCCCGTCACAGAACTCCCATGTGTTACGTGTGACGACACTGTAAAGAGACATGCCCGACCAGAAAGGCCAATCCCATGTGTTACGTGACGTACACTGCAAAGTGACATGCTCGATTGCCGCCAATCCCATGTGGCATGTGACGACACTGTAAAGAGACAGTCCACCATCGCTATTGGTTCCATGTGGCATGTGACGACACTGCAAAGTGATATGCCCGACTCGCCGCTGTTAATCCCATGTGGCATGTGGACGACACTGCAAAGAGACATGCCCGGCCTGTCAGTGACAGTTCCATGTGGCATGTGGTGCACACTGCAAAGAGACATACCCCCGCCGCGACAATCCCATGTGGTATGTGACGGACACGCAAAGAGACGTCTTGACCTCGCTGGCTAATCCGGCGTGGCATGTGACGCACCTGCAAAGAGGCATGCCCGACCTCGCGGCACAATCCCATGTGGCATGTGATGCACACTGCAAAGAGGCATGCCCGACTCCGTCACAGAATCCCATGTGGCATGTGACGCACACTGCAAGAGGCATGCTCGACCCGTCAAGCAAATCCCATGTGGCATTGTGACTACACTGTTAGAGGCATGCCCGACCGTCGCTGCGAAATCCCATGTGGCATGTGACGACACTGCAAGAGGCATGTCCCGACCTCGCCGCAGAATCCCTTGTGGCATGTGACGACACTGCAAAGAGACGTGTTCTATCTCGTCACAGAACTCCCATGTGGCATGTGACGCACACGCAAAGAGACGCGGCCCTATCTGTCACAGAATTCTATGTGGCATGTGACGCACACTGTAAAGAGATCGCCTTCATCTCGTCGAGATAACTCCCATGTGGCATGTGACGCACACTGCAAAGAGACATGCCCGACCGTCACAGTAAATCCCATGTGTCGCGTGACGCACACCGCAAAGAGACATGCCCGGCCTCGCTCTAAATCCCATGTGTCGGATGTACATAGCGAAGAGACATGCCCGGCCCGCTGTCAGAACCTATGGTCATGTGACGACACTGCAAAGAGACATGCCCGGCCTGTCACAGAACCCATGGCATGTGACGCTACTGCAAAGAGACATGCCCGGGCCTCGCTGCAGAATCCATGTGGCATGTGACGACACTGCAAAGAGACATGCCCGCCTGGCTGCTGCAATCCCATGTGGCATGTGACGCACACTGCAAAGAGACATGCCCGGCCTGGCCGCCAGAATCCCATGGCATGTGACGACACTGCAAAGAGACATGCCCGGCCTCACAGAATCCTATGTGCATGTGACGACACTGCAAAGAGACATGCCCGCCTGTCATGTCAATCCCATGTGGCATGTGACGACACTGTAAAGAGACATGCCCTGCCTCTCTGTCGCAGAAGAGACATGATCTCGCTACGTAGTAAACCCCTATGTGTGTTATGGACGACACTGTAAAGAGACATGCCCGACCTCAGAAAGGCCAATCCCATGTTACGTGACGCACACCGCAAAGTGACATGCCGGCCTCGTCCAAGGCCAATCCTATGTGGCATGTGACGTACACTGTAAAGAGACATGCCCGACCTCGCCCCGTCAATCCCATGTGGCATGGACGCACACTGCAAAGTGACATGCCCGACTGGCCGCCACAATCCCATGTGGCATGACGCATTGGCCCAAAGAGACATGCCCCGCCCGCCGCGAGACAATCCCACAGGCATGTGGCGCACACTGCAAAGAGAGACATACCCGACCTCGTCATGACAATCCCATGTGGCATGTGATTTCACTGCAAAGAGACAGTTCGACTGTCATCAATCCCATGTGGCATGTGACGCCACTGCAAAGGCATGCCCGACTGCCGCTATTAATCCCATGGCAGCATGTGATGCACACTGCAAGAGGCATGCCCGACTCGTCACAGAACCTATGTGCATGTGGACGTATACTGCAAAAGAGGCATGCCTGACCGTCACGCCATCCCATGTGGCATGACGACACTGCAAAGAGAGGCATGCCCGACCGTCAGCGTAACTCTTTGTGGCATGTGTGACGACACTGCAAAGAGGCGTGCCCTATCTCACGGTCACAGAATCTAATGTGGCATGTGACGACACTGCAAAGAGACGCGTTCTATCTTCGTCGTCATTACCCCATGTGGGCATGCGACGACACCGCAAAGAGACATGCTCCTATCTCGTCGCCATTACCCCATCTGTTATGTGACGCGCACTGCAAAGAGAGACGTGTCTATTCGCCACGCCACTCCCATCTGTTATGTGACGTGACACTGCAAAGAGACGGGCCCCGCCTCGTCAAAGGTAAAACCATGTGGCATGTGACGACACTGCAAAGAGACGCGTCTTGTCCGCCGCTGTAACTCCCATGTGGCATGTGACGCACACTGCAAAGAGACGTGCCCTATCTCGTCGCGTAACTCCCATGTGGCATGTGACGCACACTGCAAAGAGACGTTCGTATCTGGTCGCTTAACTCCCATGTGGCATGTGACGCACACTGCAAAGAGACGTGCCCTATCTCGTCGCGTAACTCCCATGTGGCATGTGACGCACACTGCAAAGAGACATGCCCGACCTCATCGCGTAACTCCCATGTGGCATGTGACGCACACTGCAAAGAGACAAGCCCGACCATCGCTGAATCCTATGTGGCATGTGACGACACTGCAAAGAGATGCCCGACTCGTCAGAATTGATGTGGCATGACGACACTGCAAAGAGACATGCCCGACCGTGTCAGTAACTCCCATGTGGCATTTGACGACACTGCTAAGAGACATGCCTGCCTCGTCGCTGCTATTCCCATGTGGCATGTGATGCACACTGCAAAGAGACATGCCTCGCCTCATCGCCAGAACCCATGTGGCATGTGACGCACACCCCGGCAAAGACACATGCCCTGCCTGTCATGCAGAAATCCCATGTGGCATGTGACGACACTGCAAAGAGATGCCTCGACCGTCACAGAAATCCCATTTGGCATGTGAAGCACACTGAAAAGAGACATGCCCGACCGCCGTGATAAATCCTATGTGTTACGTGACGACACTGCAAAGAGACATGCCTCGACCTCGTCACAGAAATCCCATGTGTTACGTGACGCACACTGCAAAGAGATGCTCCTCGCCCTCGCTGTCACAACCCATGTGCTACGTGATTGTACGGGTAAAGAGACATGCCCTGCCCGTGCAGAATCCCATGTGTTACGCGTGACGCACACTGCAAAGAGACATGCCCTGGCCTCGTCACAGAACCTATGTAAGCATGTGATTCGCACACTGTATAGAGACATGCCTCGACCGTCGGTGACAGTCCCATGTGTTACGTGATGCACACTGTATAGAGACATACCCGACTCATCACAGAACCCATGTGTTTTGACGTGACGACACTGCAAAGAGACATGCCTGACCCGCCAGCAGAAATCCCATGTGTACGGACGCACTCAAAGAGACATGCCCGGCCTTGTCGCAGAATCCCATGCGTTACGTGACGACACTGCAAAGAGAGACATGCTCCGCTCATTCGTCATGAATCCCATGTGGCATGTGACGACACTGCAAAGAGACATGCCCGCCCGCCACGTAAATCCCATGTGGCATGTGACGCGACACTGCAAAGAGACATGCCCGCCTCGTCACAGAAATCCTATGTGGCATGTGACGACACTACAGAAGAGACATGCCCGCCTCGTCACAGAATCCTATGTGGCATGTGACGACACTGCAAAGAGACATGCCCGCCCGCTGCCAGAATCCTATGTGGTGCATGGGACGACACTGCAAAGGAGACATGCCCGTCGCTTCAAGAATCCCATGTGGCATGTGACGACACCGCAAAGGGACATGCCCGCCTCACGCCAGAAATCCCATGTGGCATGTGACGCACACTGCAAAGAGACATGCCTCGCCTTGCCGGCCGTGAACCATGTGGCATACGCACACCGCAAAGAGACATGCCCGGGCCTCGCTGCCAGAATCCATATGGCATGTGACGCACACCGCAAAGAGACATGCCCGGCCTCGGTGTCAGAATCCCATGTGGCATGTGACGCGACACCGCGAAGAGACATGCCCGTCTGTCACAGAATCCCATGTGGCATGACGACACCGTAAAGAGACATGCCCGGGCTCACAGAAATCCTATGTGGCATGTGACGCACACCGCAAAGAGACATGCTCGGCCTCAAGAAATCCCATGTGGCATGTGACGCACACTGCAAGGAGACATGCCCGCCCTCGTCACAGAAATCCCATGGCATGTGACGACACTGCAAGGAGACATGCCCGGCCTCGTCACGGTGAAATCCTATGTGGCATGTGACGACACTGCAAGGGAGACATGCCCGGCCCGTCGTCAATCCCATGGCATGTGACGACACTGCAAAGAGACATGCCCGGCTCGTCACAGAATCCCATGTGGCATGTGACGACACTGCAAAAGAGACATGCCCGCCTGCTGCGCAGAATCCCATGTGTCATGTGAAGCACACTGCAAAGAGACATGCCCGGCCCGTCAAGCAGAAATCCTATGTGTCATGTGACGACACTGCAAAGAGAAATGCCCGCCTCGTCGGCAGAATCCCATGTGGCATGACGACACTGCAAAGACATTCTGCCCGCTGCCAGAAATCCCATGTGGCATGTGACGACACCGCAAAGAGACATGCCCGCCTCTGTCACAGAATCCTATGTGGCATGTGACGCACACCTGCAAAGAGACATGCCCGCCTCGTCGCGTAAATCCCATGTGGCATGTGACGCACACTGCAAAGAGACATGCCCGCCCCGTCGCGTAAATCCCATGTGGCATGTGACGCACACTGCAAAGAGACATGCCCGCCTCGTCGCAGAATCCCATGTGGCATGTGACGGACACTGCAAAGAGACATGCCCGGCCTCGCCGCCGCTGTCAATCCCATGTGGCATGTGACGACACTGCAAAGAGACATGCTCACCGTCACAGAAAGGAGACATGCCTCTGCCTCGTCGCCAGAAACCCCATGTGCTACGTGATGACACTGTAAGAGACATGCCCGACCTGAGCGCCAGTCCCATGTGTTACGTGATGCACACTGCAAAGTGACATGCCCGACCCGTCGCACAGTCCCATGTGGCATGTGACGACACTGTAAAGAGAGACATGCCCGACCGTCACGGATAATCCCATGTGGCATGTGACGACACTGCAAAGTGACATGCCCGACCTCGTGCAATCCCATGTGGCATGGACGACACTGCAAAGAGACATGCCCGGCTCGCCGTGACAATCCCATGTGGCATGTGGCGACACTGTCAAAGAGACATACCCGACTGCCGCGACAATCCCATGTGGCATGTGACGACACTGCAAAGAGACAAGCCCGACTGTCACACATCCCATGTGGCATGACGCACACCGCAAAGAGGCATGCCCGACCGCCGTCAATCCCATGTGGCATGTGATGCACACTGCAAAGAGGCATGCCCGACTCGCCAAGCAGAAATCCCATGTGGCATGTGACGCGACACTGCAAAGAGGCGGCTGCCGCCACCGTCACGAAATCCTTGTGGCATGTGACGACACCGCAAAGAGGCGTGTCTCGACCGTCTGCAAATCCCATGTGGCATGTGACGACACCGCAAAGAGGCATGCCCGACCTCCGCGAAATCCTTGTGGCATGTGACGACACCGTAAAGAGGCGTGCGTCGACCCGTCACAGAATCCCATGTGGCATGTGACGCGACACTGCAAAGAGGCATGCCCGACCCTCGAGCAACAATCTCATGTGGCATGTGACGACACTGTAAAGCTGACGTGTCCGGACTCGTCACTGCTAATCCCATGTGGCATGACGCGACACTGCAAAGTGACGCGGCTCGCCTCGTCTGCGTCAATCCCATGTGGCATGTGACGCACACTGCAAAGTGACATGCCCGGCCTCGTCGCACAATCCCATGTGGCATGTGACGCACACTGCAAAGAGACATGCCCGACTCGTCAACAATCCCATGTGGCATGTGACGACACTGCAAAGAGAGCATGCCTGACTGCGCAAGGCTAATCCCATGTGGCATGTGACGCACACTGCAAAGAGACAAGCCCGACCTCGTCGCGTCAATCCCATGTGGCATGTGACGCACACTGCAAAGAGGCATGCCCGACCTCGTCACGTCAATCCCATGTGGCATGTGACGCACACTGCAAAGAGGCATGCCCCACCTCGTCGCGTAAATCCCATGTGGCATGTGACGCACACTGCAAAGAGGCATGCCCCACCTCGTCACGCAAATCCCATGTATCATGTGACGCACACTGCAAAGAGGCATGCCCCACCTCGTCGCGTAAATCCCATGTGGCATGTGACGCACACTGCAAAGAGGCATGCCCGACCTCGTCTGTAAATCCCATGTGGCATGTGACGCACACTGCAAAGAGGCATGCCCGACCTCGTCGCGTAAATCCCATGTGGCATGTGACGCACACTGCAAAGAGGCATGCCCGACCTCGTCGCGTAAATCCCATGTGGCATGTGACGCACACTGCAAAGAGGCATGCCCGACCTCGTCGCGTAAATCCCATGTGGCATGTGACGCACACTGCAAAGAGGCATGCCCGACCTCGTCGCGTAAATCCCATGTGGCATGTGACGCACACTGCAAAGAGGCATGCCCGACCGTCACAGAATCCCATGTGGCATGTGACGACACTGCAAAGAGGCATGCCCGACCGTCACAGAATCCTATGTGGCATGTGACGACACTGCAAAGAGGCATGCCCGCCTGTCACAGAATCCCATGTGGCATGTGACGACACTGCAAAGAGGCATGCCCGACCTGTCACAGAAATCCCATGTGGCATGTGACGACACTGCAAAGAGGCATGCCCGCCTCAGCAGAATCCCATGTGGTATGTGACGACACTGAAAGAGACATGCCCGCCTGTCACAGAATCCTATGTGGCAGTGACGACACTGCAAAGAGACATGCCCGCCTCGTCACAGAATCCAATGTGTTACGTGACGCACACTGTAAAGAGACATGCCCGGCCGCTGTCAGAAATCCCATGTGGCATGTGACGACACTGCAAAGAGACATGCCCGCCCTCACATGCAGAATCCATGTGGCATGTGACGACACTGCAAAGAGACATGCCCGCCTCGTCACAGAAATCCTATGTGGCATGTGACGACACTGCAAAGAGACATGCCCGGCCTCGTCACAGAATCCCATGTGGCATGTGACGACACTGCAAGAGACATGCTCGCCCTCGTCGCGTAATTCCCATGTGGCATGTGACGCACACTGCAAAGAGACATGCCCGGCCTCGTCGCGTAAATCCCATGTGGCATGTGACGCACACTGCAAAGAGACATGCCCTGCCTCGTCGCGTAAATCCCATGTGGCATGTGACGCACACTGCAAAGAGACATGCCCTGCCTCGTCGCGTAAATCCCATGTGGCATGTGACGCACACCGCAAAGAGACATGCCCTGCCTCGTCGCGTAAATCCCATGTGGCATGTGACGCACACCGCAAAGAGACATGCCCTGCCTCGTCGCGTAAATCCCATGTGGCATGTGACGCACACCGCAAAGAGACATGCCCTGCCTCGTCGCGTAAATCCCATGTGGCATGTGACGCACACCGCAAAGAGACATGCCCTGCCTCGTCGCGTAAATCCCATGTGGCATGTGACGCACACCGCAAAGAGACATGCCCTGCCTCGTCGCGTAAATCCCATGTGGCATGTGACGCACACCGCAAAGAGACATGCCCTGCCTCGTCGCGTAAATCCCATGTGGCATGTGACGCACACCGCAAAGAGACATGCCCTGCCTCGTCGCGTAAATCCCATGTGGCATGTGACGCACACCGCAAAGACATGCCCTGCCTCGTCACAGAATCCCATGTGGCATGTGACGACACCGCAAAGAGACATGCCCCTGCCTCGTCACAGAAATCCCATGTGGCATGTGACGACACCGCAAAGAGACATGCCCTGCCTCGTCACAGAATCCCATGTGGCATGTGACGACACCGCAAAGAGACATGCCCTGCCTCGTCACAGAATCCCATGTGGCATGTGACGACACTGCAAAGAGACATGCCCCGCCTGTCACAGAAATCCCATGTGGCATGTGACGCACACTGCAAAGAGACATGCCCTGCCTCGTCGCGTAAATCCCATGTGGCATGTGACGCACACTGCAAAGAGACATGCCCTGCCTCGTCGCGTAATCCCATGTGGCATGTGACGCACACTGCAAAGAGACATGCCCTGCCTCGTCGCGTAAATCCCATGTGGCATGTGACGCACACCGCAAAGAGACATGCCCTGCCTCGTCGCGTAAATCCCATGTGGCATGTGACGCACACTGCAAAGAGACATGCCCTGCCTCGTCACAAGAAATCCCATGTGGCATGTGACGACACTGCAAAGAGACATGCCTGCCTCGTCACAGAATCCTATGTGTTACGTGACGCACCTGCAAAGAGACATGCCCTGCCTCGTCAGCAGAATCCATGTGTTACGTGGACGCACACTGCAAAGAGACATGCCCTGCCTCGCCGCTGTAAATCCCATGTGTTACGTGACGCACACTGCAAAGAGACATGCCCTGCCTCGTCGCGTAAATCCCATGTGTTACGTGACGCACACTGTAAAGAGACATGCCCTGCCTCGTCGCGTAAATCCCATGTGTTACGTGACGCACACTGCAAAGAGACATGCCCTGCCTCGTCGCGTAAATCCCATGTGTTACGTGACGCACACTGTAAAGAGACATGCCCTGCCTCGTCGCGTAAATCCCATGTGTTACGTGACGACACTGCAAAGAGACATGCCCGACCTCGTCGCGTAAATCCCATGTGGCATGTGACGCACACTGTAAAGTGACATGCCCGACCTCGTCGCGTAAATCCCATGTGGCATGTGATGCACACTGCAAAGTGACATGCCCGACCGTCACAGAATCCTATGTGACATGTGACGCACACTGCAAAGAGACATGCCAGACCTTCGCGTAAATCCCATGTGGCATGTGACGCACACTGCAAAGAGGCATGCCAGACCTCGTCGCGTAAATCCCATGTGGCATGTGACGCACACTGCAAAGAGGCATGCCAGACCTCGTCGCGTAAATCCCATGTGGCATGTGACGCACACTGCAAAGAGGCATGCCCGACCTCGTCGCGTAAATCCCATGTGGCATGTGATGCACACTGCAAAGAGGCATGCCCGACCTGTCACAGAATCCCATGTGGCATGTGGACGACACTGCAATGAGGCATGCCCGACCGTCACAGAATCCCATGTGGCATGTGACGACACTGCAAAGAGGCATGCCCGACCTGCTGCAGAATCCCATGTGGCATGTGACGCACACTGCAAAGAGGCATGCCCTACCTCGTCTGCAGAATCCCATGTGGCATGTGACGACACTGCAAAGAGGCATGCCCTCACCGTCACAGAATCCCATGTGGCATGTGACGACACTGCAAAGAGGCATGCCCTCACCGTCACAGAATCCCATGTGGCATGTGACGCACACTGCAAAGAGGCATGCCCTCACCGTCACAAAGAATCCCATGTGGCATGTGACGCACACTGCAAAGAGGCATGCCCTACCTCGTCGCGTAAATCCCATGTGGCATGTGACGCACACTGCAAAGAGGCATGCCCTACCTCGTCGCGTAAATCCCATGTGGCATGTGACGCACTCTGCAAAGAGGCATGCCCTACCTCGTCACAGAATCCCATGTGGCATGTGACGCACTGCAAAGAGGCATGCCCCACTCGTCACAGAAATCCCATGTGGCATGTGACGACACTGCAAAGAGGCATGCCCCACTGTCACAGAATCCCATGTGGCATGTGACGCACACTGTAAAGTGGCATGCCCTACCTCGTCGCGTAAATCCCATGTGGCATGTGACGCACACTGTAAAGAGGCATGCCCTACCTCGTCGCGTAAATCACATGTGGCATGTGACGCACACTGTAAAGAATCATGCCCTACCTCATCACATAAATCACATTTGGTATGTGACGCACACTGTAAAGAAACATGACCTATCGTGTAGCATAAATCCCATTTGGTATGTCATGCACACTGTAAAGAAACATGCCGTATCTCATCACATAAATCCCATTTGCTACGTGACGCACACTGTAAAGAAACATGCCCTATCTCGTCACATAAATCACATTTGGTATGTGACGCACACTGTAAAGAGACATGACCAATCTCACCACAGTTATTGCAACTTGGTTTATCACAAGTACTGGACAAATGTGTCCTGGAACCACATTTGTAACAGGCCCTGGGTTGGCCTGCATAAAAACATACCCCACGATCTCTTCAAAGCATAAAGGAATTGGGAACTTGTTTTATGCCAGTATCAGTTTGCCACAATTTTATTTTATACTTCCAGCCCCCCATCCAGAATAACCTTGTGTCAAGGATAGCCTCAGGGTCACTGAGCACATCACACCTCTGTGAAAGTCAATAAGTGATGTCCTCCACATGGACACCCTCATTCCAGAACATGACAGTGACAAATTTAACCAATGGCTTTGTCAAGGGAATGACCAAGAAGGGGGTCCATTTGGGGAGAACTTGACTTGATAATAATGCTTCCAGAAGAGATCTCATGCATAGGCAGTGTGAAAACTGATGTCATAATTATCCTCCCCTGATATGTTTATAAAAGCAAAAACCTCCCTAGTGGAGAAATGGAGGGAGTCTTTTAACGGTCGTTTGCCCACATAGTATCGATCAGGTCTATCCTCCAAACCCCCTTTGAATCGAATCCGTACTACATTTCTTCTTGGGGCAGCTTCCTTCTCTATTTGGGAAAAAAGTTCTGATAAAAGGTTTTTTGTGGTTCTGATTGTTCCTGCACTTGTTGCCCAGTGTCCTGAGGTGTACTGGCATTTCCCACACTGGTACCTGGCCTATCCATGGCCTTGCTATGTTCCAAGCCCCATTGTGGTAGTTCAGTGGGCTGCATCCTAGTTTCAGCAATAAGGGAATCAATATTGGCAGGGTGTTGGGGAACAATTTCAGGAGATATCTGAGTTTGTGTGGTTATTGCTGGGTACCATTCAGGGTTCGAGGAAGAAAAATTAAGCTTTGGGTCACAGTCAGGGTCAGGTAGCCAAGTTCCTGCAGGGGATCTCTTCCATCCAGCCTCACTTAGAGCATTTTGGGGTGACCAAGGTTCACAAGGAGAGGCTGAGGCTGCTTTTAAAAAAAAGGCCTCAGTAATTGCTGCAGAGATGCAGTTTAATCACATTTTCTGGGATATTATCTTTGCTACATTCAGATGGGGGTTCTGCTTCCAAACATGTTTTGATTGGCTAATGTCAAAGCTGTGCGTTTTTCTTTAGGATCTTCTTTAAACACCTTAGAAACTGATCCTTTTGCAGCAAATGAAAATACTGTAATATCATCTTGATCAGTATTATTTCACTGATATTTCACATGTTGTAAATCAGAATGCGTAGTTAAATTATCTCCTGATGACAATGGAGTGTGTTTGAACACAAACCCCGTGGCTTAAGACATTGTTCTGTCAGAACCCTGTGCAGTAATCATCACGACCATATTTTTGGGCCTTTCAAATGCCTTATCAGGTAATTTCGGTGTTTGTACATGCAACGCATTAACTTGTGCTATATTCGTATTTTTAACATTTTTACTGTCTATCGGCTTTAGGTACACGCTTTCATCAGCGTTTAAAATGCCAGCCGGAGTCTCACTATGCATTGGAACAGAGGCAATTTCCTTATCAGGTAAAAGAACTTGTGACTCACCCGGGCCTGTCTTGGCCTTTGATGCTGCTGCATCATGATGCAAATTGACAGAATGTACTGGCCTTTGACAGGCAGTTTACCAGCTTTCACCTGCACTGTCCGAGCAGTAAGGCACTCCTGTTTCTGCAAATGTCTAGTTTGTTCTTGTTGTAATAACAACAGAAGTGTTGATTCTGTTTCAATTTCCATTATATTTCCATCCCCATCTGATGGTGTTAAATCCTCTTTCTCCACAAAACCACTAAGATCTTCTGTAAAAACATAAACTTTTGGGGTATCCCCCACATCTTCTGAATCATTCAGTAATACTTCTAAATCATCATGGGCCTCAGGAAATACTGTAGCAGGGGCTGAGGCCTGTTCCCCTACTCCAGAGACATCCATCTCCTCCTGAGACAGATTTCAAGTGGCCATGCTCATGGCCAGAGGTGCCCCCTACAGGTCAGTAGGGGAATTTCTCCAGTGCCCTGACCAAATTTCCCCCATGCACTAAAATACCATCAACTGCTTAATCTGGTTCAAAGTCCGTGGGCATTCATCTGTGTCCCCCTCCCCCGGGTCGTGCCTGAAAATAGATAGAATTTGTCTAGTACACTTACCCAGTCAACAAAAACTAAATAAATAAAATAAAATAAATAAATTAACATTTTTGAACTGGGTTTGGGTGACTGGAAGAGCAGGTAGGACCTAGGGTTACATGTGGATGGTTGGAGCTAACGTGGACTGCTTCCATGAAAGACAGAGGTGGGGTGGATTTAAAGGAAGGGATGCTTTTTTTGTAGAAAGGAGGAGGAGGTACTTTTTCACTAAAGGGGGTGTGGGAGAGAGCAGTCTAATCCTATTAAATTTCTGGTTCCTAGCTATGACATCAGATATACAGCATAATTGTCTGATCAGATCATTATCTGAAACAAACATAATATTTGATGGTATCTGACTATATCTTACCTGAAACACCAAAATGATTTCCATAACAACAGACTGTATTATCATAAAATGGGGATTATGCTCTCAGCTAGAGAATAATCATTGGAAGCAGATGAACTCTGACTTCCGGTGACGTCATGGAATGACTAGCAGCTTAGTTTGAAGGCTTTCTAGATCTGACTACCAAAACTCCTCTAAAAATATATAGTTTTAAAACAAAAAAGCCTAGAATGTCCAGAGGAGTACAACAGGAGAGAAATAAACCCAGGCAGTGGTCCGGAGGATGCTCACAGATGGCAGATGACAGCAAATCCATGGATGAACCCACAAGCAGATCGTCCTCCCTAGCTGGCTCTCCCATGGCTGACTTTGACACTGATGGGGAATCAGAGAAGTTTTCCCAAAGCTGATTCAAAATCTTGCTGTGGGAAATAAAACAATCCAGGCAGGAAAATAAGAAGGACTTCCAGAAATTACAACAGCAACTCACCACCTTTGAGAGCTGGCTAGGAGAGATCAAGGAGCGAGTTGCTGTCTCTGAGGATGGTGCGGCCCAACTTACACGAATAGTGCAGAGTATATTGGTCCATACTGGGGAGCTCCATCTGAAGTGTCTGGACCTTGAGGGAAGGTTTCGACATGAAAATCTACACTTGTATGGTCTACCAGATGGTCGAGAGATCTTACAAATGGCCCAATTTTTGGAAAATCTCCTTAAAGATGTTCTGGAGCTTACTGCAACCTACAACCTCCATACAGAATGGGCCCACTGCTCCCTCCAAATGAAACCCACAGACCCTGCAGCCCGACCCAGGTCAATTGTCTTTAAGCTTAGCTCATTCTGCACTAAAGAAGACTTGCTACGCCGGGACTGGGCCAAAAAAAGAGATCATTACCTTACACATAGGCTCTTTCTCAACCATGACTACCCTCAAGAAATTAAAAATCAAAGATTAAGGTACATGCCAATACTGAAAGTATTAAGAGAAAAAGCAGTTTGTTTTTACATACCCTACCCGGTGAAACTTAGAGTATTCTGGGAGGATGGTACCAAGATTTACTCCACAACAGAAGAAGCAGTACAAGCACTTAAGGAAAAAGGGCTACCTGTTCCAGAGATCTGCAATCAGCAAGTGGGGTGGTGGGGACCCGAGTGGCAGATCGCCTCCAACTGGAAATGCCCCAGTTTGAAACATGCTATCCCTGGCAGAGGCATGCCAGCAACTCCACCAAATTGTGCAGAAAAAAACATTGGTTAAACCAAAATTTACCTGAAGGTATGCATAGAGACTTTTGATTTTTTCTCTTTTCCGGAGAATTGTAACAACTGCTCCTTGTGCTGAAATAGCCCCCATATGAACACGCTAATTAACAAACTTTTGCAATGTGCCCAACACCTAAATAAGGGCTTAACAGGATACAAAGACTGTGGGGGATGAGTGCTCAGCTGGGCCTTTTCGGAGGGGAGCTCTTATAAATGGAGCCTCATATACCTTCTCCCCTTATCCAGAACTGTTTCACTCCTCCCCCCCCCAACCTTGCCCTTTTTTTGGAGTACAAAGTCCCCAGTATATACAAAGACCGTAATGGCCTAGAACATAATGCATTAGAAACAGGTTTTGAACATATTAGTTTTAGGAGGGGAGAATGGAACACCGAAGTAGATTACTTTTGCTACCCCTTTGTTGTTCTCTCTTACTATATTGTTCATGTCAGTTTGATTCTTATGGAATTTCCTGCTACAGTTTTAAGGAAACATTGCTTATATATGTTCAATAAGTGTTAATTACTTTCTCTTACAGATGCAGATAAATATTAATCTGTTAGAGAGCTTAGAATGGAATTTCTTAGCGTTATAGCTCACGCCTGCAATGACTTTGCTTTTGAGAGCTGCATTCCACCTGAGCTCCAGAAGAGGTCTCCCAGAAATGGGAGTGCAGCAATCACTCTTCACTCTTCCCTATGCAGGGAAGACAAAGAGGCCAGCCATTAGACCTGGCCTCCTTCCTAGGAAGCGGAAAAAATGTTCTTTGTTATGGTACAAGTTAGCCATGTTGGCAGATTTAACTTTTTTTTGAGGGGGGGCTACAGTTTTCTTTATACATGAAAGTACAAGTAAATTTCTTTGCTAGGCAGAGGGAGTATTGTTATTACACTCACAGAGCCAAACTTAAAATCCCTTATCATGTTCGGGTCTTAACCACGCAGTATGTTATATAACTATGGCTCTCACGCATATAATTTGCACATATAACGTGCATGGAGTCTCGAATCCAGTTAAATGGAGTAAGATTCTTTCTTCTATATGTAGATCAGGTGAAGAAATACTTTTATTACAAGAAACCCACCTTTCGATGGCCGAACACAAAAAATTATAATGTACAGTGGTAGCCACAGACATTGCAAGCTATTTACAGATATTTCACGAAATTTCTGAAGAGTTTCTCTCTGCTGCCCCTATGGTTTAAATGCAAAAAGCATCAGATATTTCTGGAAATATCACAGAAATTTCGGGAAATAGCTTGCAGTGTCTGTGTATACTACTGTATGGGCTTCTCCCAAGTGATAGCCTCATCCTATGGGGGGCAATGAAAGGGCACAGTAATACTCATTCCACACAAAATTCCCTTTTAGCTTAGAGACCAGATGGTGGACAGAGAGAGTAGATTCTCAGTGGTAAAGGGCATGCTTAATGGCCAGATGATAACCTTGGCCTCTGTCTACTTTCCCGTGGGGACAGAACTATCTTTCTATTGCTCTTTCTTTTTGCAGCTAGCCCAATGGATGGAGGGATAGGTTATTTGTGGAGGAGATCTAAATGTGACCCTCCCAAAGACAGGAATCATGAACGATTCAGTAACAGGCAAGATAAAAAAAGATAGCCAAGGAACTGGAAAAATTGCTTAAGGAGCTGGGTTATGAGGATACCAGGAAGTTCTTCAATGGAAACACTCACAAACACACCTTTTACTCACAAGCCCACTCCTCATACTCATGCCTAGAATACTTATTAACCACCCAAGAATATCTGGGAATGATTGTCAGAACATGGTTAGGGGATTTCATATTGTCGGACCATGCACCTATCTTTTTAAGTATTCAGTTGAAGGTTAAACAGAAAAACATGTTCTGGAGGTTAAATTTATCTTTATTAAAAGATAAAGAAATGAATGAACAGATCATGGATACAATTCAACAGGCCTGGTCCGACAGTGATAACCCTGACACAAACCCAGCCATACTCTGGGATACCATAAAGGCTATTGTTAGAGGGAAACCAATACAGATATCCTCCCACAAGAAATAACTTCAAGAGGGACAAAGAGTCTCTCTCTCTCTCTCTCTCTCACAGCAGATTAGGGACCTGGAAGACCAGCAGAGTATTAAGCTCTGTAGAAAGTGGGTGGTGCAACTGGGTAGGTTTAAAAAAGAGATGAATGACCTGTTAGATTATCATATTGATCAAAAACTAAGATTTTAAAGACAAAAATACTATGATGGAGGCACGAGGTCCCTTAGGTTACAGGCAGGGAGTTTAAAAGGCCAGAAAGCTGAAGCCTGTATTACTAAGGTAAGGGATCCCTTATCTAACAAGATACATACTGACATGTCAGGTATTTCAGAAGCCTTTCTCAAATACTATACCAGCTTTACTTAACTCCCCAACAAATTCCTGAGCAGGAGATAGTGGCCTTTCTGGCTAATCTGGGCCTCCTTGTCCTTACAGAACAGCAGGAGTCCCTTTTGACCTCCCCTATCTCTGTGGGAGACATCGAGACAGTGATAGGCCTCTTGAAAACAATCAAGTGTCCGGGTTCAGACAGACTCCCAGGAGAGTTTTATAAAACCTATAAGAAGACAGTCTCCCTCCATTGCACTGCCTATTTTCATATATCATGTCAGACTCAGGGTCAATTCCCCATCCTGGACTTATGCAATAGTGTAGGTGATCCTGAAACCAGGCAAGAACCCCACTCTATGCCCCACTTATAGACCTATATCCATATTGAAGACGGAATACAAAATTCTCTCCTCTATTTTAGCCAACCAGATTAAACAACTAGGCCCCAGATTAATCCATATGGACCAATGTGGCTTCATTCCGGTCAGACAAGCCCAAGACAACATTCACAGAATGATCTATTTAATAGATTCTATACAGAATCAAAATCATCCTACCCTCCTATTAAGTTTAAATGCTGAAAAGGCTTTTGACAAAGTCTCCTGGCCCTTCCTACATGTGGTCCTTGCCTCTTTTGGGTTTCCCACACAGTTCATAGATCTAGTATTAAAATTTTATAGTTCTCCCAAAGGCTACATCAGAACCAATGGCCATATTTCCCAGCGTTTCCCTCTGTTCAGAGGCACTCGACAGGGATGCCCTCTTTCTCCCCTCCTTTTTGCTTTTTTCCATAGAACCCCTGGCCCAATACATTTGACAATCACATGATATATGAGGTATTCCCCTGGCAAATATTGAGCATAAACTTACTGTCTTTGCAGATGACATACTAATTTACATTTCTGACCCAGACTTATCCCTCCCAGCTCTATTTAAAAGACTAACCCATTTCTCAAAACTTTCTGGGTATACCATTAATACTCATAAAACTGAAACTTTGCCTTTTAAGTATTTACCGTCCCCGGAGATTTGATCCACATGTAATATGAAATGGGATCTAACATCCATTAAATATCTAGGAATCAAATACCCCAAGGGACTTTACCAGCTCTTTGAAGCTAACTACACCCCACTAATAGCCACACTCAAAGTAGATATGAGACACTGGAATTTTCTTCCCCATTCGTTTTATGGATGTTACTTGTCCCTGAAGATGAATATTCTCCCTCATCTCCTATATCTTTTCCAGTGTATACCATGTCATGTGACAATTAAATAATTGCTATCATCACAAAAACTAATAAACCATTTTCTCTGGAATTACAAGAGACCTCACATCAAACAATAGCATCTGTGCCTACCTAAATCCCTTGGGGGCATTGCCCTGCCATCACTCCCTCATTACTGGATTGCTTCACAGATGAAGTTAGCCCTTCTGTGTGTCAACAGAAAATACAAGGCTGCTTGGAAAACAATATACCTTTCCAGGCAACTCCCCTTTCCCCTTCAGGCCTGTTTCTTCACTCCCCATCTCACTCAGCAGGCAGTGCAACTGTTACCTCAGGTTAGTACTGTAGTTCTAGAGGGCTGGAGGAGAGGCACACAAAACAACTTGCTCTAACCCCACATCTAGAGATTCAGATGGTTTACAGACAACCCACAATTCTCCTCCCCCCAGCATGACCTATGGTATTCCCATCAAACAACAAGCGGCTTTGTTGCCCCATGGCAGCTTCTCTGGGGAAATACAATGATATAATTTGAGGAATCCCAGACAAACTTTGGATGGAAAAATAGGGACAGACTCCGTTACTACCAAATGAGAGACTTCATAAATAAACAGTTAAGAACAGAGGATAACAGAACTCAGTTAATAATAGACTCCTCCCCATATATTAAAATTTGGAGGTGGCTTCCAGTTGTGATGGCTGCTGAGTAGGTGCATGCTCAGTTGCTCTGCTAACTCTCCCCTCTCGAAAATGCCAAAACCTACTGCCAAAGATTAAAATTCACTTGGAGTCATCGTAAGAAGTGAGATCTCTCATCACTCCGCTTATTGTCTAATTGCATGGACATGGAAATGAAGAATTTGCATCTGAAACACACACCACCCCTGTCTCCAGCAAAAAACATACCGGCCAAGAAAAGCAGAGCTGGAGCGGAGACTAAAGCTGGCCTACCCATTCCACAAACTCTACTCATGGAGGCAATGTTCTTTGAGGGGCTTGCCCACATAAAAGAATCATTGCTTGTAGTAGTGGGAGATCTACAGTCTCTTAAATCATCGATGCAGCAACTTACTATCCGAACAGGGGACAACGAAGTAAGAATTTTGTCTCTGGATGACTGGAGGGCTCGAGTGGATCAAGACCTGATCAACTTGAAACAACAGCTGCGCAAAGCTGAGGACGGACAAGCTCAAGGACTTAGAAGGTCACTTACGCAGAAACAATCTGGTCATCTTGGGAATTCCAGAGGGTGAAGAAGGGGCCAACCCCACCCTATTTATCCAGAAGTTGTGTAACAAAATTGCTGGCCCATCTCCAAATGGCCCCACTTACATTATAGAGAGGGCCCATCATTCCCTCTGTCCCACTCTGCAACCCGGTTCTCCACCACGGCCACTGATTTTCTGCCTCCTGAAATACTTGGACAAACAAGTTATCCTGGAGAAGGTGAAAGAGACCAATGCTATCCAGTAGGAAAATAAAACTATTAGGATTACTCAAGACCTTCCACTTACTGGAAGACAGAAGCGAACTGAAATGCACCCCTTAGTGACAAAGTTGATTGTGGCGGGGATACGCTACAGCATGAGATATCCTGCTTCTCTGCAAGTGTACCATGATGGTAAATGGCACTTATACGATTCCCTCATTGATGCAAGCACTTCCCTTAAAAAACTGTTTCCAGATCTTTATAAGTGACTTTGGCAACCTGGAGGGGGAAGGTGAAAATATGCAAAGCAGGCCTGTAGTGTTAATAATACAGCAGAGGGCCCAAGGAGCCTCTCGTCATATGAGACTGATTATGTAATCATAGTAGGTTATAATATGGGCATTTAAAGCCCTTCATGTTACATGTTCATGCCTTACGTTTAATAATAAAATTAGATAAGTGACTTCAACGTTACAAGGAATATATAATCACAATTAATACCTTATACTGTTTAAGTATTGAGCATTAGCTCATTTAATTGTTATTGGTAACGGAGTTAAAGGTTATGTAAGATGAAAATTCATAGTTTTCAAAACTGATCTTTACTCAGCACTAATGTCGGGCTCAATATGGGGGTGGGAGAGGGGGCAGCCGAGAGGCATATGACTTAGCAGTGCCTACTGCAATCGGACATTTATTGGAAGGTCAGTCGTGAGGACTCGGGGTTTGAGGTGGTTTCTTTCCTTTTTTTTATTCTTATTTTTTTTTCATCTTATTGTTTTTCTCTCTCTCTCACTAGGATTTTGGGAGGAAAAGGGTTGGGGGACTCCATTCTCTTCCAGGTCTCTTAGCATAGATTGGCTTATGAGGAGGGGGGTTTAGGGGGGAGATTTATTGTGGGTTGGGAGACTCATTCTCAAGTACTAATAGTAGCACAGTTCTGTTCGAAGGGGATACAAGTCCATGTCTCAATTATAATAATACCTGCTAAATTTTGCAGAACTAGATCCTCTTTCCTAGTTCCTATTATTCAAGCCCTAATCTCCTAAATAAGTAGTAACCATGGTTATGAGATTTGTGACTTGGAGTGTGAAAGGAGCCAGGTGTAGGATCAAATGATGTCAAATCCTTAAACACCTGGAATCCTTACGCAGTGATATAATTTTCCTTCAGGAGACCCATTTACTAGAGAGTGAAGGGAATCTATTTCACAGACGGCAAATTGGGCAAGTGTATGCATCAGGAAATGCCACAGCACAAAGAGGGGTGGAGATTTTGATTACAAAAAATATATCCTTCCACATGCAGAGTTCTTATTTGGACACACAAGGTAGGTTCATTTTTACAAACGGGCTGCTCAATCATGCTGAGGTAGTGTTGGGATCAATATACGGGCCCAACACTGACTCTCCTGAGTTCTTCTCAGACTTATCACTTCATTTGAATACATATCTGAAACTCCCCTTAATTCTGGCTGGGAACTTGAACCTCGTCTGCTCATTAGAGCTTGAGAGATCCCCCTGTCATATAGGATGGGTCCTCTCCCCCACGCAGAAAGCCCTGTTGTAATTAATGGCTGATTATGGGCTTGCTGACCCGTGGAGGCTGATGAACCCTCAAACAAAACAGTTTACTTTTTGTTCTTCTGCCCATGGTTCATTGTCTCACATAGATTATTTTTTGGTTAATAATCCAGTGCTGTCAGGGCTCCGGGGCAGTGGAATCATCCCTCGAACCATCTCGGATCATGCTCCAGTTTGGCAGGAAGGGACCCTCCCATCTGCCTCGTGCAAAGAAAGTAGCTGGAAATTAAATACACAAATGCTCCAAGACACAAATATTGTTCAATCCCTTAAGGACATTGTTGAACAATTCCTTTGCCACAGCCAAAAGTCGATACAGCAAATAGACAAAATCTGGTGTGCTTTTAAATGTGTAATTCGAGGGGAATGCATTCGGCTCACCACAATCCAGAAAAAAAAAAGAAGCCCTTTATTCCTTACTACTAGGGCAAATTAAGACCCTGGAAGAGGAACTAATCCCCAGCTCGGATGAGTCTATCCCAGCTGACACAAGTCAGGAATCAGTACCAAGAAACTTTACGTGAACAGGCACAATAGGCCTTGTTCAAAACCTGCACCTGATCTGTGGAACAGGGTGAAAAGTCTAGCCACCTGCTGCTAGCCCTTAGGCTTAAAAACAAGAGGAATCGAGGCTAATCACAGTGTTAAACTCTCTTGAGGATAACTCTCTTATCACAAATCCAAAGGATATTGTCAGGGAATTTCAGCAATATTGCATATCCTTGTATTCCTCCCCTGAGAACCCACCTCAGACCTCAGATATCCAGGATTACTTAGGCTCTATTCCTCTTCCATCTCTTAGTGTTCTACAAAGAGATAGTCTCATACCCAAAATAACTCAGGCTGAACTGGCAAAAGAAATTTGTTCTCTGCCAGAGGACAAAGTCCCAGGTCCTGATGGTTTTCCTCCCGGTTTTTATAAAACTTTTGAAGAACAACTTTCTCCCCTTCTTTTACAGTTGTTTAACTTTTTATGTGATGTAGGAGTCTCTGAGTCATCCCTATTAGAATCTTTTATAATTGTCCTCCCTAAACCAAATAAACCCAAAAATAGAGTGTGTAACTATCGTCCCGTATCTTTAATGAACTATGATATTAAGCTTTTTGCCAAAAGTTTGGTCTCACGTTTGGCGGGAAGTATGGACCTCCCTGCTTGATCCTGAGCAAGTCGGTTTTGTGGCAGGTTGCTCCTCGACTGACCATCTATGCAAGCTCTCCCACATTTTCTCTGTGTCCAGGGAGGCCTAATGCCCTATGGCCTTGGTCTCCCTGGATGCAGAAAAAGCATTTGACAGAGTCAGTTGGGCCTTTCTCTTTGAAGTAATGCTCAAGTTTGGTTTTCCAAAGAAATTTGTACAGTGGATTAAAGTACTGTACACCAACCCTACTGCCAAAATCTACTGCAACAGGGTTTACTCAGATTCATTCCCACTGTGCTCTGGAACTAGGTAGGGGTGTCCAGTTTCCCCGATGTTATTTAATCTCTATCTTGAACCACTCCAATATCTTCTCCAAAATTCTCCAAGTATAAATGGCATCCCATTTGGACCCTTTAATTTCCGACTATCTGCCTATGCAGATGATATCCTGTTGCACATCTCTGATCTGAAAACCTCAATTCCTGCAATTCTGGACAGAGTTGAATCCTACGGAGCTGTCTTGAACTATAAACTAAATATAGATAAATCGATAGTCATGCCCTTAAATAAGTTCACATATCGGTCATATCTAGAGGGGCTGAATTTAACCTGGTCACTCCAACTCAAATACCTAGGATTAACCTTATCCCGAGATATGTCTCAAATTAAAAAGCTTAACCTAGATTCTCTGATTGAGACCTTAAAACAGGATCTGGGAAGATGGGCACCTCTATACCTTTCCTTGCAAGGAAGAATCAGTGTAGTCAAAATTAATATCCTCCCAAGGATATTCTATCCTTTGAATATGCTGAATATCCATCTCCCACAATGCTGATTCTGCAAGTTCCATGGTATTATATCCCAATTTCTCTGGCAAGACAAACCACCAAGAAGATTGTATATCAAGCTGGGGGCACCAAAAGTTGATGGCGAGCTCCAGCTCCCCAACCTTTACCACAACTATTTAGCCTGGATACCCCACAATCCTGATCAACAAGACTCCTCCTTTACTCCAGCGTGGCTTAATTTAGAAAGTTATATAATTATTTAATTATATAATTAGTCAGTGTGGTTTGTCCCCACTGAGTTTGTTATATACTAAAGCAAAAACCTGTTTTACTGCTATTAACAATGAAATAATTATAATGTCTGGAAGAGTACATGAACAGCTTTGCAGAATTCTTAAATATGATAACTGTAAGGATATCTCATGGCCTTTATATTACAATCATAATCTTAAGCTAAATGGGCACTACTTGAAACCGCATGAGAATCCTACTCTGAGTGAGACTAAGATAGCTGATTTACTAGAAAATGGGGCAGTGAAGACTACGCCAGATCTTTTACCACTCCTGAATCTCCCGATGATGCAAATCTTTAAAGGATACCAAATTCAACACTTGCTGATTACTAAATTGGGCATGGGAATATGGCACATGGACTGCTCAGAACTCATTGCCTCACTCCATAATTTAGCATGGCAACCTCATGCAGGCTCCCAGATCACTTTGATGTTATATCCTTCCATCTGCTCAGTGGGCTCCACTCCCTCTCCATACTGGGCAGACCAGTTTCCCAATAAAGAAATTAGTTGGGATAAGATCTGGCAAGCTGTTTATTGGTACACTTCTAATGATAGGCTTCAACTCATGCAATTCTATATCCTACATAATATGTATTACACCCAGTGAAACTATTTAAAATGGGACAAGTTTAAAACACGAACTGTAACAGGTGTGGCCTACACAAAGGCTCCCTACTTCATGTTCTGTGGGATTGTCCCATAATTCAGCCACTATGGAATGAGAGTCGAGCTAGAGCAGACCCCCTATTGGGAATTACAGATCTATTTAAGCCTGAACCTTGTATACTAGGGGATTTTTCACAGATCCTAGTAAAGGAAAGAAGATACATTATGACTATTTTCTCCCATGCAGTCAAAAAATTAATCTTAAAACATTGGAAAGATTCTACCATCATTTCCTACTCTGAATGGTTAAATGAGTTCCTGTCTAACCTGAGAACTGAAAAAAATTGATTGCATCTCTTAGACATATCCCAGCAGCTTTCGATAAGAAATAGGGTAAAGTTTAAACACTGTACTCCATACATAATAAACAATGTCTCCCCATCTGAATTATACTGGATAACAGTCCCATAGGAAAGCCAATCTGTTTGGTTTAATTGCTCATATGTATAATCTTGACTATATGGTTAAATGATGTGTGATGAAGGGAGGGAGGGTAGGGAGGGTTTAGAGAGAGGGAGAGGGTGGGTTGGGGCTAGTTAGATGGTACTATTTGAGCCAGTGTAACTTTAAGGCTTCAATCTATATTACCTCTATCATTTTGTACCCATGCAATTCCTTGCTGTATTTGTATGCTTGAAGAGAACAAAAATAAAGTATATTTAATTTTAAGAAAAACATTTGGAGCTTGGAGAATGGTGAGAAAGCCATCTCCATCATTTATAAATCACAGACAGAATTAATGTCTCATAATGCAGACCAAATAAAAACTATCTGGGAGAGGGATTTGGGCTGGGGACTGGGAGGGGGAGACTGGCTACGGGTGAGGAGGGGTACTTGGGTAGCCAACTCCTCACTGACTTGGAAAGAATTTGTATGGAAGGTGAGGGCGAGGTTCTTTCTGGTCCCATATTTAATGGCCAAGAGGACTCTGGGCACCTCTTTAGCATGTTGGTGAGGATGCAACACTTAAGTTGCTTCCCAGGCACACATTTTCATGAGTGCCCCAGACTCCACCATTTCTGGTCTTCCATTTCACACCATATATCAGCTATGTTTGGTATTTCCCAACCTCTTACAATCCACCATCTGCTATTAGGGATTCCACCTCAGAAAGTTCAAGGAAGGGACTCCCTGTATCTGTGGGTGATATGTCTATGTGCAGCTTACAAAATGCTAACAAGGAAGTGGCTGCAGGAGGATTTACCTTCTGTGGAAGACTGGAAAAAACATACTTCAGATCCAGTCAAATAAGCACTTATTCTCTTTACAGAATAAAATGGATTCCTACATTCACAGATGTACTAGATGGGATCTTTACCAACAGGAGATATAAATGTAAATAGCAAAATGATTTCCACTCCCCATGCCCCTTTGGCTGCTACTCCACTTCTATTCCCTAGCTGTTATTCTATGTACTCTATAAGAACAATGCCCAGAATCAATTTTAAAACTCTCGAAGAAAACTATTGTAGTTTCTTTTTATGCTAGTCCAAGTGTAGTTTTGTTGTCCTTTTTTATTTTTTTCTGTAGCAATATTCAGATTTTGAATGGAAATGATCCTATGGAAATGTTTGTATAATGAAGTTATGTTAATTTTTTTAGAGAATTTATAAGATAAGTATCAACAGTTCACCTATGTAATGTTTATTGTGAAATAAACTTAAGTATTAAAAAAAAAGAAGCAGATGAACTCTGCAGGACATTGATACTTTTCTTTGCACATGCCCATAGTAATAGTATTAGTAACACAGTAATTTAAGGTTGGAGATAACACTTGGTCCAGTATGTGCACCCCCACACCACTTTATTAGCAGGGATAATAAACAGCAGCATCATTTGGAATTCAGATTTTGAAAATGTGGCTTATCTGAGATCTGTTGATGCTAAATATTAACTGTTTTTGTTGGTGGTGGACATGGACCCTCTTTTTTTAAAAAAAAAGTCTGAAAGTGTTTGAAATAAAATAAAATATAATAAATAGCTTTATGAGAGTCCCAAATGTACCCCAAAGTTTTACAATGCATTTGTAACACTCACTCCTCAAAACAATGTTGTCCTGCTTGGCTTGTTCATTCTGTCTCATTTGAGCTTCAAACCACTGTCTTCAGAATTAGGGTTAGAACCATTAACAGCTATAATAATTTCTGGTTTGTATTCAGCATGTTTTGAATTTAAATCAGATTACATTCTTTCATCCCTAATTTCAGTGGCTTGACAATAAATTTAGTTAAGCATTATTGTTATTACACTGAAGACAAGATGCAATCCTGTCTTACTCTTTCTTCTCTTCATAAAAAATGATGATGATGTCTTATCGCCAGTTGTTAACTGTGTATGTACCCTTTTGTATAATCTTTCCGTCACACTCGAGGTGCTCAGAATTATGGAATTAGAATAAAATTAATCAGATTCCAATCTTTGCTTTGGTATTAGGATTTTTGAAAATGCTGGATGAAAATTCTAATACCAAAAATAAACCAGAATCAGAATCGGATCCCAGTTTCACACCCAGGGCACTTTGAATAATCACTGTCTTTTGCACACCCACATTGTAGTGTCAACGAATTCCCAAATCCAGCCCATGCTCCTTATACACATCCTACCTTTTCCCACCCTTACAGTGCTCAATCTCCCACTCCTATCCTTCTCCCCTTCATGGTGCAACTGACACTGGACTAGTGGGTTCAAGTTAACTAAGTCACAAGAAGGGCTATCCCATCAGCATAACAGTAGTGCTACCACTCACAATGCTGGTGACCCAAGTTTAGGAACTAACTTGGGTTGTCAGGGGCCGGCCAGAGGGAGGAGGATTGAGTATCAGAAAGGACACTCTTCTCCTACTCCCGCAAGGGAGGGCATCCAATTCCATTGCTATACAGCCATGTTGGTGACCGCAGGTGGCAGAGCAGTCAGAGAAGCTAGTGGGTGGGAGGATGTTGGCTGGTGCTGCATTTAACATTCTTGTGTGGGTGCATGCATATGCATCCTTCCTGCAGACATCCTAGGCGTAATCAGATAAAAAAAATCAGATAACAACAACCAGCTAAAAGACACTGGCTATTCACAGGCCCCACACCTGGCTACCCAGGGCACTACCTCCCACAACCAGATCCATTCTGCAGTGGGAGTTTGGGACCCTGCTTTCCTTGCCAGAGGGGGAAGCTCAAGGGGAACACAGGAGGCAAAGGTAAGTCCTGGGGATGCCTGCTTGGCTGATCGGAAAGCAGCAGAACAAACCGAAGAAAACAAATTAAGTCACAGTAGTCTTCTAAGCATTCTTGTTAGTTTATCTTCATCCTGGTGAGTGCTGTGGTAAACCAAGTGCCTGAAATAGAATGTTGTTCATCATTCATTGACCTCTGAAAGGCATTTGACCTTGGAGATCACAAAATCCTAATGGAAAGAATTTCCCAAGTAGGAATCTTAAAGTGATTTATCACATTTGCCATAGCAAATGGGAGTAGTAACCTGTAGGAGTTGTGAATAAGTCTCCTACAATTCAAACTGCCAAATAGTGCTGTTTTCCATGAACAAAAATCCTTTTATTTCTGTGCTCTGCTTAATTTGCATAACCCTGCCCCTTTTTCAGTGCTGCAACCCCCAACCATGACATCATACAAGGTAAATAAAGTTTTAAAGGGTCATTGTTGGTTTTTAGCTGACTTTTTACATTGTTTGCAAGTACCTGTATCTAGCATTAACATACATGTAGAAAATGTCTAGAGATTTGATTGGCTGGAAGCAGTTCAGAGCCATGTAATCACTGACCCATTATTACACTCCTTATAACTACTTACAGCCATTCAAGCCCAATAACATAAACATAGAAAAGTATCATTACGCGCCCACATTCTGACAGGAGTTGTCACTTCACCAGCAGGCAGTAAAAGTGAAACAACATTTACACAGAATGGCAAATTATCTTTTTGGCCTACCTGCAGTACAAAAACATTTTTCCAGAAGCTTTTCTACAGGTTGTACTGCTGTAAACACTACTGAAATAGTAGACTGCACTTTGATTAGTGAGATAGAAAAATCAACTATTTACTGTACCCACAATGTTTCACTATATAAATTAATATACAGGTTATTATATATCTGTGCTCACTACAGAAATAGGAGACTACATCTCTCAGTAAAGAGGTCTTGTAGCTAGATACTGTATACACAATACCTTGTTTTGAAAATAAACATACAAGATCTTATTTCATTGAAGCCACTACTGAAATAGGAGACTGCACCTCACAGTAAGGAAATGGGAAAAACAGCTTCTTATTGTACCCACAGTGCCTTGCTATGGACATCTACATTTTAGGTGTTATATGGTGGTCACCACTACCAACAAAAGAGACTGCTCTTCTGAGTAAGTAACATTTAAGTCAACTTCATAAATTACCCAGAATTCCTTGTTGCTATACGTAAAACATTGACAGCTCCCTTGTATGACATCATTCTGGGGGTGTGGCCACACAGAGAAACTGGGGGGGCAGCCAGGAGCAAAGCACTTATAAACCATAAAAAAAATGAATATGACAGATTTGTTTACCAAACAAATTTCAGCTTCAACATCTGAAGTATGGCTGGCAATGGCATACTATGTGAAAAAGGCATTTGGGGAATCATCATAAATCACTTAAAAGAATGTACTATGCTGGTTCAGCACACACCTAACTGAAATATGTTAGTATATGACTGTTCAGGGTATTCTGTCTGAGGTGGGCACCCTCCCCAGATAGGCTGACAAGGATCCATTCTAGGTCCTTTGCTCTTCCTAATACAGTGGAAGGCACTATTAATGGACACCTTCTTGTAACCTTGTTGTGTCCATTATAAGCATTGTCTTTTCTGTGGTATCTCTCACAATGAATGTATGACTGCAAACTGTAGTTTTGCATTCTAAACTCCCTTCCTCAGCTTGGCACGCTTGAACCTCGCCACCCAACATTACTCTTAAATCATGTAAACTTAACCACAATCAGTAAACAGAATAGATTTTTTTTTTAATAAAGTCAAACTGCAGCACTAACCTACCCTTCATCACATAGGCTCACCGCACAACATCAAAGTCAAACTGCACTCATACACGCTGTTATACTCTGCAATCTGATCTACTCTCAACCTGCACTAAGGCAATTTTTTTTTAACTTGATAATTTTTTTTAGAAAGGAGCATAGCTAATCCAGATGGTACTCAAAGTCATGAAGTTCTCAAAAACTCATGCAAATACGCACAAAACAAACACACTCACAAAATGCTCGATCCACTCTGCTGCACACTTTAAATTACTTAACTTAGCTCTTCCACATTACAGCCACCAGTGTTGCCCCCCTGACCCAACTTAAAACCTGAAGCAGCAGAGATCATTAATGGCCACACAAAAGGAAAGCCTGATATAGCCTCAGAATAAAGGGAGATCAGTTAGCACATGCCTTAGTGCACTGGGCACTTCAGTGAGCACTAGCAGCCAACATAAAGTGTGCGCTATATACAGGGACTATAGTTCACTGTTTCTGGCTTTTTTTAAATGGGGCTTAATAGGAATGACTTTTGGTTTTTATGTTTTGTCCAAAATAACTGAGTGTCCAGCTTAAATGGGCTGCACTGTATGCATAAACAACCTCCCCAATCACATTGTTTACTCAGACATAACACTTTATGCAGATGACACTGTGCTAATCTGCAGAACAAAAAAAAATACAGAAATGGAGTCAAAACTCTAAAAGACTTCAGTTCACTGCAAAAATGGTTTAAACAGTCCAACATGATGCTCAGCTCAAAATAGATTCAAGCGATGCATTTCAGAAAAGTAAAAAAGTAAGGCTCTGAGCTGCAGATCTGGAGACCTGGGTTTTAAATCCTATAGCCCCCACTTGCATACTGTGTGACCCTGAGCTAGTCACTTAACTTCTCTGTGCTCTCAGATCGCACCTGTAAACATGCTTTCAGCTTAGTGTGCTACTTAAGCAATAAGGCACGACAGGGTGTGTGTTATTGTTTAATAACATCACTCCTGGGGTGGGTTGAAGCACGAGGTGAAGCCAAGTGCCTCCACTACCTCAGGAGTGACGTTGTTACACAATAACACGCACCCTGGAGTGCCTTATTGCTATTACACAATGGCTTGTTTAAAAATAATAATAAAAAGTTGAAAAAAATGTCTGTGACATTTTTGTCTTTAATTTTTGTGTTGGAGGCATATGTTGGAAATATAACAAAAAGTAGTCCAGTAGGTGGTGCTGGTGGTTCATGGTCCAGTGCCCATCTCATTCTGTGGTTCTGTGTATTTCTCACTCCCCCCCATCTTGTCCCCGAAAGACAGACATTTACAGACAGGATTGTTTGTGGGCTTGTACTTCAACTGAGATGGTTTTCTTGGTTTGTGTTATCGGGTTTTGAATGGCAACGTGTGGAGGAATGAGCAAGCACTGAGAAGTGAGCACACAAGCTGATGGAGCAATGAACAGTGAATGGTAGTATTGTCACTCTTGTCACTCCTCTCTCTTGACAGCACAGAAACTGAGTGTCATGTTTCGGTGACATTTTCAGTCATTTTCGCACTGTTACTGAAAGTAAACGGACAAGAGGCTACTGCCATTTGAACAGAGCAGATTCAGTGAACCGTGCGACCAGAAGTTATGGTCTCCGTGGTTCAGTGAAGCCGCTCGCTTTGGGGAAAAATAAAACGGAAGAAAAGAAATGGGCATGAACATTAGGCTTGTTTTTTGTTTTGCAGTATTGCGTTTTCTTTCACTGAATAAGTTATCTGAGGAATTGGTGTTTTTGGGATGGTGACATTCCTGGGGGGGGGTCCTGCAGTGCTTTACAGGGGCTGACCAGATTGATGGTTGCTTGTGTACAGGAGGCATGATTTCATGCTGTGTAATGCGGTCATGTGTGTGCCTGGTCTTAATATAGTGATGTTATCATGTAATAACATCACTGAGCCAGGCACCCACTGACCAATCACAGGTCAAGAAATTTCTTTGCCATTGTATAATCCTGGTTAAACAATTGGAAAAAAAAAGGCAAAAACAATTTATTGGACATTAAACTCACAGACAGTTCTAAACAGGCAAACACAAATTAGTACAGATACATAGGGGTGGTGACTGAAAACTATCTTAAATATAATATCCACATACGGTACACAACATAGTTAAGAAATAAATTCAAGAATAAAATCATTGATACGCAGAGCCTTTTCATCCCAAAGGATGAAGGCCTGCAGCAGCAATATCCTAGTGACCCTAGATGCATTCCAGAATGATTTTCTGACACAGGGGGTGATGTAGCAAACAAGAGACTGGGCCATCCTGTACCTAGTTCTGATGGATAGTGATTGTGTCAATATTGTCAGGCTTAAAGCTAGTTATCTGAAACTTGGTACACATCTGTATAGCCCTTGGTAAAAAGTGTGGTGAAACTTGAGTAAATATCTTGTAAATTACATGGAAATAACTGAAATCACAGTTTTGATGAAATTTCACATAAGCAAAATTGGAATTTCATCAGAAATTCCACTGGCAGAAGATAAATTTCATCATGCCCTAATCCCTCCACAGCCTGTCTTCTTTCCAGGAAACAACCACTTTTGTTTGGTTTGTGTCATGTTCACATATACTGATCTTACTTGAGACTCCAGGTTATAAATATGAACATTGTACAGGAGTTGTCCCAGAACTGACACCTGGCAAACCCCACCAGTGATTTATTTTCAGTCTGATGTTGTCCCATGCACCCGCTAATCGTACTTCTTAACCAGCTCTCTAACCATTGTGTTACTGTTCCTGTAATTCCAAATGTGCTCATCCTAATAAGCATCTTCTCAGGAGGTACTGATGGAAAAAGGGAGAGGAACTGAAAGGGGGGAGATGGTGGAGGAAAAAGAGCCGGAGCTCAAATAGAGTCTACGGTGATATTGTTGGTAGGGAAAAATGAACAGACTGGGTAGGTCAAGCAGTCCTTATCTGCCGACAAATTCTCTGTTTCTATGTTCGACTGTGCTGATTTCGTCACTGAATTCTATGTGAATTCCATTTGCTGAATTTTGCTTGTCTATTTCCTTTAATTCTTAAAAAAATTTAAACAAATTATACTGGTATGATGCCTCTTAGCAAGCCCATGATGATACTTCATTAGCAGCTGTATTCTATAATGTGATCTTACTTTTCCTGTACGTGAGTTTAGGCTCATTCATCTGTTGTTACCTGTGTCATGTCTACTCCTCTTATTAAACTGAGGTACCACACTCACTCTCCTCCAGTCCCTGGACACTTCCCCAGTTTCCAATGACTTTCGGAAAATAATACCAAAGTTCCTGGTATTACATCCTATTGTTCCTTGAGTACCCTCTGATGCATACAATCCAGCCTGTACAGTTCATGCATTTTGAATGTACCTCGTTGTGCAGCAACTAAGCTAGCAGTGATATATATCTTTCACTGGAGACATCCTTTGTGGATCCCTTGATTGTCTCATTTTCACTCAAGTCACCCAACACCTCTGTAATAAATATAAAGGTGCAACTGTCATTTAACCTTTTTGTTGCCAGGATAATGTCTTATTATGTCCACTCCCCAGATGTTGTAATCCCAAAACAGGTTATCATATGTCATATGACAAGATAAAACCCTTTCATCATATGGCACATCCTGGTGGTCTCATTTCATAAGCTTATTGCCTAGTATACAACCTTACTTTTTTACATTGTTTTATGGGGGTCCCTCTGTTTCTACCTGTTCTACCACCAAAAGATCAGGATTGAAACTGCTGTGCCCTTCCTTCAGTCAGGAGGGTTGGTAAGAGTGACCTTCACATTCACCGCTACTGCAAATGCCACACCATGGTAAACCAGCTGGGAGTGTGCGGATTTTGGGGTGGCCTGCACTGTCCCTACCTTGAAGCTGAAAGCATCACTGCACAACACTAACTGCTTCCAGCTGGCCCCACTATTAAATGTAGTCTACCAAATGGCAGCATTACATGCACAGTCACTTTATTACTGGGCCAAGCAAAACTGTTATGAAAGATTCACCACTGAGTAGGTGTATATAGTGTTTCACATAACTTCTTTATTTGAATTTAAATTAAAAAAAGAATACATGTACAATACGTATGTGTATCTTTAAAAGCCAAGAGTTTCAACTGGCAGATATTTTCTGTTTTTGTGAAATCATGGGACAGAAGAAACATCTTAAATGTGAACACTGACATTTCTTTACTCTCTCCCACCACCCACTGATCTAACTTGAAAAACTACTTATGCATCTGTTCATCAGTTGATGTGATTACAGATGCAGAGGTGGTTCATGACAATTTCAGAATCCTAACATCATAGAAGACTGAGATCTGGGCCAACAGAAATCATGCCTTTGTATAAAAAAAACCCTAGTCAGCCCTTGCAGCAATATTTTTGATGTCTTGTTAAATGAAGCTCTTACCTCAAGTACATTAACTTTAGCTGATGCCTTCAATTCTTATTTAACTGGCCTGTATTCTTATAGGACACATTGTGGTTTACCCACAATTTGTTCCAGTGTTTACCCACTACAGTACTTGTTCTAATGTTACAATTGACAAGAATTCCAGTAGACATACATTTTTCATTAAAATTGTTATACTAGAAAAGAAGCGTAAGCTGACACAAAAATTGGCTTTATTGACTAAGAACTGACATCCAGTCAGCTTAGCTCTTTTAACTAGGCTATTTAAGTATGTCCTTACATACTGGTGAAGTTACCACAATTTGGAATATAAAGTTGTTCCTGTTTTTTTTTTTTTTTTGGAGGGAGGTAATCAGAATCTAAGTGAAATCTAGCATCCAATTTCAGGTACATTCAGCCCTGGAAATGATCCTAGAGTGTTTGGTATATAATCAGTTTCTAGATTACATAAATAAGTATGATCAGTTAACACTTGATCAACACAGCATTAGAAATGGGTCTGGGACTTACGTTGTAATTCTCTGTCCCCCGTATTGTGGAAAATCTGCTAATAAAGTTGGAATTGAAAAAAAAAATGGGTCTGGGACCTTGGCAGCCTTCGACCATGAATAAATTAATTATGATGGGGGTTGTCTTCATGAACCTGACCAAGGACTTCAACCTGGGCACTCACAGCATGTCATTGGAAAAGCTTCCTGATTTAGTATTTTCAGACACCTGTCTTATTTGGTTTTGGAGCTACCTGTAGAAACATATGCAGCAGGTTATGATACAGAATTTAATTTCAGATGCCATTATAACAGATGGGGCTCCACAGGGCTGTATACTGGATCCTCTTCTGTTCTCCATATTTATCTACAATTTATCACATGTTAAATCGACATGCAGTACTTTATTGTGGACTGACAATTTGATTATTAATAGATGATTACAGAACTTACCTGCTCTAAACTGTAAATTCAGACTTCAGTCATATACAAAATTGGTTAATTGGGAGTAGATTAGTCCTCAGTAATAAAAATACCAAGTCTATGTTGTTTAGCTTGAAGCCTAAATTAAGTGAACCATGTGGACCACTGTTGATAAAATGTGAAGATGGCACTGATCTGGAACAAGTTAATTCTTTTACATATCTAGGGGTGGTTTTGGACCCCTCTGTGGATTTCTTCTACAGATCACTGATGTTTGTAGTGCTGTAACTACAGACTGGGATTAGTCTACAGAGCAAAGCTTACTCTTATTAAACATGCCAAGTTGGCAATTGCTCAGAGACTACAGTTGCTTAAATTAACCTATTGCTTGCTGGTTTATAACAGTGCTTTTACTCATGATATCCAGAAATGGGATGTTACCTGTAATAATATTTATAGACATGTTTTACTGTCTCCTAGATTTAGACATCATTGCACTTTATATGCTAATCTGGCTTGGTTTTTACCTTTCACTAGGTATTCTTATAATATTCGATGTTTTGTTTATAGGTAACACTATACACAAGCACCCGAGTGTCTTTTCAGTGTCTTACAACCATTACGGGTTACAAGAATCTTGGGATCTAATGGTACACCTTTACCTGTTGAAACATTTTTGGTGAGGAGAATGATGCAAAAATCATTTACTTACATTGCTTCCTGTTTTAAAATTCCTTCTGCTTGAGCTCAGTTCTGTGCCAGTGCTTACTTATTTTATGGGAGGATGGTGTGGTACCTGAGGACTGGAAGAAGGTGGATGTGATTCCCCTTCACAAAAGTGGTACCAAGACGGAGGCAGGAAACTACAGACCTGTCAGTTTGACCTCTGTGGTAGGGAAAGTGATGGAATCACTTCTGAAGCAAAGAATTGTTGAGTACCTAGAGGCCAGTGGGGCACAGGACCCAAGGCAGCATGGGTTCACAGCGGGAAGGTCATGTCAGATGAATCTAATTGATTTCTTTGACTGGGTGATCAAAGTAGTAGACCAGGGAGGGGCTGTGGACATGGCCTACCTAGACTTTAGCAAGGCATTTGACACAGTCCCACACAAAAGATTAGTAGTCAAATTAACCAGCCTGGGAGTGGGTCCAAAGGTGGTAGCCTGGGTAAAACATTGGCTGAACAACGGGACACAGAAGGTAATTGTAAATGGAGTCCACTCTGAAGAAAGAGGGGTTACTAGTGGGGTACCACAGGGTTCAGTATTGGGTCCAGTCCTTTTTAATGTCTTTATAAGTGACATTGCAGAGGGACTGGAAGGAAAAGTATGTCTCTTTGCAGATGACACAAAGATCTGCAACAGGGTTGATACACAAGGAGGCATGGAAAGGATGAGAAGGGACTTGGCAAGGTTGGAGGAATGGTCAGAAGTATGGCAGCTTGGATTCAATGCAAAGAAGTGCAAAGTAATGCACATGGGACACACAAACCCAGGGGAAGATTACACAGTGGGGGTAGTAACAACAACAAAAATGGAAAGAGACCTAGGGGTAATCATATCAGATGACCTTAAGGTTGGCAAGCAATGCGAGAAGGTGGTAGGGAGGGCTGGGGGGATACTGGGATGTATAGAGAGAGGTATCACCAGCAGAAAATATGAAGTTTTTATCCCCCTGTACAGACAGTTGGTGAGACCCCATCTGGAATACTGCATCCAGTTCTGGAGACCCCATCTCCGCAAGGACATAGACAGGATGGAGGCAGTTCAGAGGAGGACAACCAAAATGGTGCAGGGTCTGCAAGAGAAGCCATACGAGGAGAGACTAAGGAGCTTAATATGTATACCCTTGAGGAAGGGGGGACATGATAGAAACATTTAAATACCTCAGTGGAATCAACAAAGTCCAAGAGGGTAGCATCTTTCAGAAAAAGAGATGTGCAAGAACAAGGGAACACAATTTGAAGATAGAGGGGGGACAGCTCAGGTGCAATGTGAGGAAGTATTTTTTCACAGAGAGGGTGGTGGACACATGGAACAGCCTTCCTGAGGAGGTTGTGGGGTCTAAAACTGTGGGAGAATTCAAGAATGCATGGTACAGACATAAGGCAATTTTTGTGGGGGGTAGGAAGAAATAGGCTGTCGGTTAAATAGGATCTGCAGCTTATCCTCTAGGTAAGGAAATGGGCAGACTAGGTGGGCCAAACGGTCCTTATCTGCTGTCAAAGTCTATGCTTCTATGTTTCTATGTTAAGACTAGAAAAAATAAGTGTCTGAATTTTAGGGTTTGCCATTGAGTCTGAGTATTCATTTTATAGTTATATGATTGTATATTAGGTAACTACATTTGCCCAAGACCTCTGTGATGAGGTGTGTGTGTGGGGTGTGGGGGGGTGAGTGGTTCACTTTGCATATTCTGCCTGAGTTCAGCTAAATATTTCATCAGATACTAGAAAGAAAGCTGACCTCGGGGAAACTACTTACATTTCAGAAACAGTGGCTAAAACATAGTTTAAATGCACTCTGAAAGTGGAGCCATGATACTGGGCACGCCCTTATGCATATTCATATCCCAAGGGTTTTCTAGTCTTTCTAGTATCTGAGTATACATTTCATTGAACTCAGGTAGAATATTCAACACACAAGTCTTGGGACTGGGAATGTGGAAGTGCAGCCTGAAAAATCGAGGAGTCTCTCATGAGAGAGGCTATCCTCGAATCAATGTGAGTGCTGCGATGCAATTATATAGCCTCACAGAGTGGCACAAAATGACAAAACACAACAGCGAACAAAGAAAATGAGGGAATGCCAGGACAGTGAATGCTCCCCTTAGATGTAGTGTGGCTCACTTGTAGATGACAACAAAGGCAACGTTCCAGTTGATCCGTACCCCTCAATGTAGTGCAGATCCTGTAGTGTATAGGGGGCTTAAGATGCAGTTCACATTATTGCCAACCATGCTATAGCATGACTTTAGGGAAATGCTATAAATACTTTAGTAGGTCACATACTGTATCAACAAGCAAGAAACAGGAAAAACTGCTGTTAGCTAGAGACTTGGAGAAAGGGAAAATGAAGGTGGATCCATATACTACAAAGCAATTCTGTTTGCCTGATACATACCAATTAAATAAATAAATAAGCACTTATCAGCTAAAATGAGCTAAAATTTAAATAAATTATTTAACAACAGACCACCTTTAATGTCTATACGTTGCAGTAGAATAGCATTAAGATGCTGTATATTATAAAAGAGTGATCTAAGTGTACAGGCTTAAACACATCAGTGCAACAGTACAGTTCTAGCGCTGTTGGAATGAGAGTACTGTAGATTACTACTCAAGCGAGTTGGAATGCTGCTGAAAGCATTCAGTCTCCAGTGCTGCAAATGAAGTTTTTGGGCAACCCTAACAATCCAGTTCAGGTGCACCTGTTCCTCTTTTTATTTCTACTGCATCATGGGTATGGGAGCTTTCTGTTCATGCATACTGTATCTTCTGTTAATTCACAAGCATCACTGATATTGACCCTCTATAAAACTGAATCCTTGATTGTAGCACAGCACTGAAATCTTTATTACATGCTTTTTTTTAGTCTTGAGGATGAGCTAAGTATTTCATTTTTTTCTTTTCATGGTTGCTGAGAGTTAAATGTCACCATAGATCTACTAAATCATTCTGCCTTTACTGTCTTCACTGCTGCTGCAGCCTGAGGGCATATTACACAGAGAAACACATTAGCATGCATTACTCAAGGAGCAGTCAATGCAGCTCAGAGGGCATTCTTCTCATAATATTACAGGGATTAATCTGTCTTGTTTTTTTGCTAAAATATAAACATTTGCAGCATGAAACTATATTAGATCTAGTGATTTATTTTGCATTTCTGCTGTGTATGAACCCCCTGGTGTAATGGTACAATTTTCTGCCTAGGTGGCTTACCTATGTGTTGGGCAGGGAGGGCAGGCAAGGAGTGAATGAAATATAAAAGAGAAAAAGCTCAAGTCAGACTGTACAAAACTGTACAGTGTGTGTGTATATATATGCATGAGATGCAATGCTGATTGCATTTATTATATTTTTGTGATATTCAAATTACATCAAAATATAGTACCACAGAATTTTACAGGCAGAAAAAGGCTATTAGTCCAGTCAGTCTGCTTAGCCCCTGCCTTAGTCCCCCACTGGTCTGGGACTGGTAGGTATTACATGACGTTTGCAAAACAGCTCTGTGTTGTTAGTTAAATGACCTCCACTACACCCTCACCCTCACCCTCACCCTCGTTTTTTGTATTCCCACGTGGTTATGCAGCCTCTTTTGAAATTTGTGACCATCTCAAACTGACCACCCCCCCAAAAAAAAAAAAATCTGGCAGGTGTTTTCACCTGTCTACCACACTCTTTGTGAACTATTTCCTCACATCCCTCCTGACCTCCACTCCCCCACCACTTTATAATTACTGTATGTCCTCTTGTCTTAGACCCCGTACCTTGCCTGAACAGTTGATGGCAGCCCACCCTGTTTATTCCATTCAAATATTTGAAAACTTCACTTATATCACCCTCTCCCTTCTGGTCTTAAGGGAGTGTATATATTCAGGTCAGCTGGTCTTTCATCATACAGTAGGTCATCCCATGCTGCTCATGTATCATTTTGGTTGCCCGCCCCTGATGTGTTTTATGTCTTTTTTATGGTGAGGGTTCTAGAATTGTGCACAGTAGTCTAGGTGTAGCCTCAGCAATGAGCTATAGAGGTAAAGGATAGCTTCCTTCTTTCTGCTAGAAAAGGCTCTGTCTATGCACCCTTGCATTCTACTGGCTTTGCCAAATGCCTTATTGTATCGGGCAGAGGTCATGAAGCTGTCACATTTGATAACCTAAGGTCCCTTTCCACAATGGTCTGGTCTAGCCTGGCCCACTCCATACAGTACTATGTTTCTAGGTTCTTTTTCCAATGTGCAAGACCTTATACTTTTTGGCATTAAACTGAAGTTGCCAGATCTTGGACCTTCATTTCAATTTCTCTAGATCCTCCTTTATGCTTTTAATCTTTTTCTGACAATCCACCCTGCCACATATCTCAGTGCTGTCCACAAAGAGGCATATTTGGCCAAGGACCCCATCTCTGAAGTCACATATAAATGGATTAAACAGTACAGGGTCATGGACTAACCCCTGAGTACCTTTGTGGTCCCCTCTTAACCTCAGAGTGCCTTCCATTTAGCATAACCCTTTGGGATTTCCTCCTAACTAGTTCTCTAGTCATCTTGTTACATCTTCCATGAAACCTTGATCACCCAACATCTTCAGAAGACATCTATGGGTCACAGAGTCAAAGGCCTTGTTGAATTACAGATACAGAACAGCAACTGCCAAGTCTTTGTTGACACTTAAGACACTGTGTTAAAGAATTCTATGAGTTTGATTTGGTAGGATGTTCCTTTCATGAAGCCATGCTCCTTATTTCACAGAGCAAATTGCTGCATCTGAATACGGTGCCATTAATTTTTTTTTTTTTAATGAAAGCTTGGAGTCAGCTACTGTACATCGATATGTTAATAAACCATGTTGTCATGCTTTCATACAGTGATATTTAAACATTTAGATGTCTTTTAACAAATAGACTTTTTAGGAAAAAAAGACTTTTAAATGTTTTATTAATTTTTGGCAATACTACATCTTATTTCATTAGGATCTGTGCTGTTTGTGGTCTCCTATATATGTATCCCATTTCTCTAATTGTGCTGAATACAGTACAACTCAATCTCTCTTACAGCATCATCTAATCTTTCTTGCGTTTGCATGCTTTGCCAGTGAAAGCATTGGATGATAAAATGTAACAGTGTAAGGGGGGAGACATAGCGAGTTGACAATGTTTTTGATATGGAAAATAGAATTTCAATCTGATTTTTAAAATAAAGTCTGTTTCCTAAAACATATAAAAAAATTGGTTCCATGTCATAATGGTGACTGCAGAATAGCGATCACTGTTACAGCGAGTGTACATTGCTGAAAATGAATTTTGGTGATGCACACTCGCAGCACAAACAAAAATGGCACCCAAGACCTATGGGTCTAATCTTTAATGTGAGAGCTGTGCACCCTGCACCCCACTTATGGATTCTCACCCGGAGGGGGTGCTTTACTGGGGTGAAAACATAAAAAAATTTAAAGCTACCTGCTGGCAAAAAAAAAGCCTGAACCGTACCTGAACTCTGTACCCTGCACCTCCCAGCCAACCACCCTCTCCGCCGTGTTAGTGGACCAGCTCAACAGCTGTCTACCACACCCCCACATACCTTCCATCCCTTGCCTCTCCTCAATGCATGTACGCATGTGTATACCCGTTACTTCCCATCACAGTATTCGCCCACCCCAGTATTGGTCACCCCCCACTTGGTAGCCATGAATACAGGCACCATAACTGAGTCACTGTTTTTGTAGGTGCCCAATTTTGGTCACCTTGTTCACTGTATACCAAAAAACATAACATGGTATGGTAGCTAGCAAAGCACCAAATGCAAAGATTTGTTCATTTATATTAAGAACACTCAATGCATTTAAACCAAGATGGCACTGTGTTGAGGTACATTGGATCTTTTTTTCTATTTTTTTTTAAATATAACACTTAAAAATAAAACTGTTTTAAACCACTGTCAGTTTACTTTCTATATTTGTTTGCAAGGGACACCCAGGGCTGAATTTTTGAAGTGTGATGCAGAACTTGTGTCAAGCCCTGCATCAAACCTTTAGGTTGCTGCAGCTGTGCCATAGGTGAGTACCACAGCTGCACCCAATTTTATGATCTTGGGCACAGTTGTAACAGTTGACCTGCTTTACAGTAGCTTGTGGCAAAGTTTGTCTACAAGCTGCAGTTAAAGATCCCCAGATAAGATGCACACTATACCAAAGAAGTTGGTCTAGTGAGAATCACCTTGACGCATGGGATAAAAAAATACCACTAGATTACAGCAAGCCTGCACCTGATGCTGGATGAAAGAAATCGTGAAACCAACAATCAGCCTGAGGTTCTGATGATCAAGTCATCATAATTCTGTAAGTTTATTTCATATATTGTATTTTTGTGGATTCATTGTGACATCTTTTTGTCTCTTCACCATTATCCCGACAATTTTACAGTATGCAATTTTTTGTTACTGGATATTTCTTCAGCATTCCATTTACATAGCTATACAGATGTTCCTTTGTATCAGTGCAGTTTTGTCCTATTGAAATCTGCCTCAGCAAGGCATTAAATTGTAGCTAGAATTAGCAGCCTATACGTGTGCTTACATTTTGGGAAAATACACCCTAAATAACTCTAAGATACTACTTCCATCATTTTATTATTTTGTTTACCAGGGGAATTAAACTTATTGAGGTAGGAAATATATATTTTACAAGACTGACCTGGGTTACCAGGAGCAGCATATGTGCTGTAGGGGATACATAATGAGATACAGTGAAATAACCATATTTATTCTTCCAGAGGGTAGAGAATCTATAGAACAGATGTGACAGAGGACATGAAGACAGCACAGGCCTTTGAGGTAACCCTGGACAAATGTTTATTTATTGAAATGTTTTACAAGGAAGGAACACTTAACAACAAGTTGCTCATCTCCCAGTGTGACCTGTGGGAGGGAGGAACAGGGAGTACACATGATAATACAGCACAGATAAGTGGAACAATAGTGGAGTAGCGAATACAAGACAGTAACTATATAGCAGCAAAACATGGGGTAAGTATGCAGTAGCAGGTTAAAATGAAGATATTCCAACAATATACAAAAGGTATTTGCGAAAAATACAAAAGCAAAAACAGTTAAAGTGCCATAAACTGGAGGTGTTACAGGGGGTAGTTGCAGATAATGATGCAACAAGAGGAGGAAGTGCTACAATAGGAGTAGCGACTACAATAAGTGAGAGTAGTCCTAGCTAGAGGAGGGGGGGAGTGCAGAGGGGGGAAGGGGTTGTTAGGAATGGGGGAAGCAGGTACAATTGGATGAAAGGAAGTTGTGGAGGGAAGAGGACAGGGAGTGAAGGGAGGAGGAATGTCAGATCTGGGGAGGGAGTTCCAGCTTTTGGGGAAATGGTGGTGGAAGGCAGATTGTCCTGCAGATGTGGAACAGCGAGGGATCACGAAGATGCATGAGTCAAAGGATCAGAGAGAGTGAGCAGGAGTGGGGGGGAGAGGCCTGAGAAGAGGACAAATATGATGGAAGAGTGCCGAGCCAGTGTTTTGTAATAAGTTTAGCACAGTGGAGAGACAGCGGTTAGTAAGAGAGGGGAAAGCTACAGAGTGCTAGAGAACACAGTGGTGAGTATTTATTGGGGAATCTAGGGTGAAGCAACAAAAGGAGGTAAAAAGGGGTCCAATCCAGATAGTGTGGATTTGGGAGCAGCATAGTAGACTACATCGCAGTAGTCAAAGATAGGGAGAATCATCTTCTGGACAATCGAATGCCTGGCCATAAGAGGGATGCTATTATGGTTTCTGTATAGGGTGCCTAGCTTGGGGTGCAGTTTTTCGGAATGGCATCAATGTGCCCTGAGAAATTCAGGTGAGGATTCAGCCACACATCAAGGTATTAAAGGAGGAGGTGTCCTCAAGTTTAATCCTATCTAGGGTATGGAAGGTGGGAAGAACAGGGAGCCTAGCAAGTCTCTGCCTAGCACCAAAGGTCATGGAGATTGTTTTCTTGGTGTTTATAGAGAGCGCGATGATGGGAAATGAGCCAGTGCTGGAGCTTAGTGAAGTTGAGCTGAAGTCTGGTTTCCACATCATGGGGAGAGTGGCCGGAAGTGAACAGGACAGTATTGTCAGCATACATGTGGATGGAGGTGGAGAAGCATACTGATGGTAAGTCATTTAGAATAATGAAGAAGAGTAGGGGACCCAGCACTGAGCCCTGGGGGACACCAGTGTGGATTTGGAGGGGGGGAGCAAGACTCTGCAATTCTAACTGATTGTGTCCTCCCTGCAAGGCAGGTCCAGAACTAATTAGTAGCCACTGGAGAGAGCCCAGCTGAGGCAAGGGATTGGAGAAGGAAGGAATGAGAGACCATGTCGAAAGCCTTGGCTAGGTCGACAAAGATGGCAGAGGTGATCAAGTCATGATCCATTCCAGTGAGGACTGAATCAATGAGACTGAGTAGGGAGGTTGCAGTGGAATGGTTCTTCCTGAATCCAGATTAGAACAGGGTAAAGAAATTGGAGTCAGAGAGAAAGGAGGAGATTTGAGAGAGAACAAGGTGTTCCTGGAGTTTAGCAAGGGTAGGAAGCAAGGAAATAGGGCAGTAGTTATCAAGGGAAGTACAGCTGATCCCTTTTGGGAGAGGGTAATGACAGCATGTTTGCAGGGTGAGGGGACAGTAGCAGTAGAGAAGGAGATGTTCAGGAGGACCAAAAGAGGGAAAGCGATAGCAGAGACAGAGAGGTAGAGAAGCTTAGGATTAAGTTTGTCAGGAGAACTGCCTTTAGATGGGTTAAGGGCCAGCAGGAGAGAGAGTTGTATTGACAGGTGAAACCTCTGAGAAGGTGAAGGGGTTATGGTCCCGGGCAAGCCTGGTAGTACAGTTCATGTTTTTGGAGGGGGAAGCCATAGGAACTCCGATTGGGAAGGAGGTTAGCAAAGCAGATGTGCATGAAGTAAAGTAAGAGCTGAATTCCTCAGCCACTATAGCATGATCTGCAGGGAGGGCATTGTTTATTTTAAGGAGAGGGGGAGTGGCCGGGGGCAGAAGAGGGCATGGATGACTTTCCATAATTTGGAAAGGGAGTTTAGATTAGAGTTTAGATTAGAGTGAAAGGTTGAAGAGAAGTATTCAGCCTTGGCTAGTCTGGTTGCTTTCGTACAGGCATTTGCAATAAGTAGTGAGGTCACTCGGTAGTTTGGTCACCTTGTTTTCTCCAGGCTTGGTCATGTGCTTCTAGGCAGGCAAGGAGCTCAGGAGTGACCCAGGGAACGTGGTTGCCATGAACTCTGGTATGCTTGTAGGGGGCATAGTGATTCCAGATGGAGAGGAATTTGGCTTTAAAGTAGGCTAGGGCACTGTCCACTTGGGGAGCAGTGGCTAATGGGCTCCAGTCTGTGGCTGCTAGATCATGGAGGAAAAGGGCAATGTTGAGGGATTTATAAGAGTGCGTTAGTAGTATCTTATGTGGTGGACTAGGCCTGTGGACCTTCTGAATCAGATATATCAGATGGTGGTCACTTAAGTTATCTAGAAGTAAGCCCAACTTGATAACCCTATGTGGGTGAGAGGTGAGTGCCCAGTCTAATAATGTGTGATTTGGGGGTTTTGTGTTTGTATGGATAGGTTCCTGAATGAGCTGGGATAAGTTGTGTGAGGCGATGATGTTTACTGTTGGAGGGTGACAGCCAGTTTAGGTTAAAATCCTCCATGAGGAACAGTTCACTGGAATGGGAGTGTGAGACAATGGCAGTAGTGAAGTCAGTAGCATCCGAAGAGGGAAGGTTGGGGCAACAGTAGATGCCTGCCACAAAGATTGGTATGGTAAAAGTCAGGGAAACCCAGATGACAATGGCCTCATCATTAGCTGGTAGTGTAGTTGAGAAGGTGATAGCACATTGTAGGGAGCCGGAGATATACATTGCGACTCCCCCACCTCTGCCTGATCTATCTTGCCTGGCTAGTGAATAGCCAGGGATAGATATGGCTTGATCAGGTATTTTATTGCTTAACCATGTCTTGGATGGAGTTAGGATGTTAGGGGTTAGAGAGATAGTCATGGCTTGCAAGCGGTCTAACTTAGGTATGAGGCTGCGTATATTTAGATATAGTAATTTGAGGCCTCTTGGCAGAGTTAAGGAGTTTGTGGGGTTTTGTCCAAGGTTAATGTGGGTGCAACCAGAAGGAGTGGTAGCCGGAGGACCTGGGTTACAGTGGATATTACCCGAAGAAAGGAGTAAAAGGGCTGTGATTAGGTAATGTAATATGGGGGATTTCAGAAGTTTCCAAGGTTTGTGTGGTTCAAGGCTGGAGGGTTCAAGAGGTGGAGGAGTTAAGACATTTAGCAAGAGTTTGATAAAGGTGAGTGAAATTGGTGCAGAATGGGGCTGCAGGCGTCAGCTGAAAGTGAATCCAGTGGTGGATGAACGGAGTTGAGGTAATGGAGTGGGAAGTGGGACAGAGACTAAGAGAAGGGATAAATGCCAGATCAGAGACATATGGGACATGGCAGGGAGAAGGGGGGAAGGTGAGGGTTGGAAGAAAAGACAGGAGAAGGAGAAAAGTTAGCATGGACACTAGCTGGAAAGGACAGGAGAACATGGCTAGGAGCAGTGGAAACAGACTATGCAAGTCTGAAGCTGCTACAGAATGCAATGGTAGGGAGGGAAAGGCAGAGAGAGTGAAGCAGACTATTTGGGATAGAGCTGTGTTAGCAGGCTATGTGATGCAGAGAGTGAACAGATTGCAGTGAGCAAGAGGGAGAAAGAGAGAGAGAAGCAGTTTTGTTGTAAATTACACAGTGAGTGGCTACGCCAGCAGGAGGGCTGGGTTCAGTCAGGCAGCAAGAGCATTTAAAGTGTGCCGGGGTGGGGGAGCATGGGCAGGAGAAAATAGAAGTTAGGAGCCAGCGAGCACAAAACACACTGAGTAGCTGAGAAGTGAAGGCTGAGAGCTGGAAAGCAGAGAACAGCAAGTTCATGGAACAATCAATGGTGCGCAGCACCAAGGGAAGTCAGCCAATGGCAGCCAGACAAAATAAAAGAAATGTCCAATAGTGAGGGAGGGTTACCGTTCGATGAATTACCAAGTGAAGCAGGTCCATACCTTTGATTTGCTGGCAGCGAGCAGATTCAGTGTGGTGGGCAGCTCCCAGAGCAAGTGGTAGCTGCCAATGGAGTGGGAGCCTGATATGGGAAAATAATCTCGATTTGCCAGCAGTGGGCAGATTCGGTGCAGTGGGCGGCTCCCAGAGCAAGCTACCGGTGGAGCGGGATCCCGATCAGTGACAGTAATCTTGATTTACTAGCAGCAGGCAGATTCACTGTGGTGGGTGGCTTCCAGAGCAAGCCACAGTCACCAGTGGAGTGGGAGCCTGATCAGGGGCAGTAATCTCAATTTTCTGGCAGCGGGCAGATTCAGTGCAGCGGGTTGCTCCCAGAGCAAGCCGCAGTTATCAGTGTGGTGGGAGCCTGATCAGGGGCAGTAATCTCGATTTGCTGGCAGTGGGCAGATTCTGTGTGGTGGGTGGCTCCTAGCGCAAGCTGTAGCTGCCGATAGAGTGGGAGTCCGATCTGGGGCAGTAATCAGGTGAACTGGGTCCATACCTCAATTTGCTAACAGCAGGCAGATTCAGTGTGGCAGGCAGCTCCCAGAGCAAGCAGCAGCCACTGATGGAGTGGGACCCTGATCAGGGGTAGTAATCTCGATTTGCTGGCAGTGGGCAGATTCTGTGTGGTGGGCAGCTCCCAGAGCAAGCTGCAGCTGCTGATGGAGCAGGACCCCGATCAGGGGGCAGTAATCTCAATTTGCTGGCAGCGGGCAGATTTGGTGTGTGGGCAGCTCCCAGAGTAAGCCGCATCCTCTGATGGAGTGGGAGCCTGATCAGAGGCAGTAATCTGAAATGTCCACTTGCCAAGGAAATCACTTGGTCTTCTGAATAGTAGAGTGGAAGGGGAACCGATAAATTGGTACAGGGTATGAGTGATAGTGGAGACTATAGGACCAGCGCTACTTGTGTAGAATAAAGCTTTTGTGAATACAACTTAATATCGTCTCAAGCTGGTGCCTGTGTTCTTTATGCTATGTAAGCCACAAGGTCCCTCTCCAGTTAGATTTTCTCACATTGCGTTAGTCAGGGGGCTTCACCACCTACAACCCCTATGTCTTTTTTTAAGATTGGGGGTGGGGTTGAAGCCCCCAAAATAAAATAGTGAAAAAAGTGAAATGTAAGCCTCAAGGTCCCTGTTCAGTTAGATTTTTTCACATTATGTTAGTCGGGGGTCTTAGCCCCTGCACTCTCTTGTCTTTTTTAAAATCAGGGGTGGGGAGCAAAAAGTAAAATAAAGTAGCTCATTGATCCAAGTAAACTAGAAGTATGTGTCATGGTGGTGCACCATAATGTTATATCAAATGGACGGTGGTGTGCTACACTGGTAACAGAGCTGTAACCCTGGTCTGATAATCTCCACTGTCGCTAAGGTTTGCACAACATACTTATTATTCCCTGTTTGTGAAGCAGATGGGGATGGATGTGATGATCCTAGAGTCCTTTCCGAACCTTAATTTATGTTACTATGTTATTTCTACATGTGAAGACAAGTGCCATAACTTTCATGAGTGATGAAGTTACAAGTGGGTTATGAAAGTGTTATCCTCACTAGTGGAAAAATATGATTAAAGCAGCAGTGCAATGAAAATGGGTTAAAATTTGACCCCAACTTTTTTTCTTCCTAACTGATGCCAGATGTCTTCAGTTTTATTTTGGTGGTAACATTTTCAGTTTTCATTATCATTAAAGAATTTTATGAAAGTTTTAAAGTAATTATTTCTCAAGAAAAAAAGATGGCCGCCTAATTTTTACATAGAAATAATACTGAGGACCCAAGGAGGATAAGAGTCGAGACAAAAATGCAAATGTATACTACACAGCATAGGAAGCATTCAGAAAACTCAAGTCGACAGTTCTGCCGATATATTTTATAACCATAACAGAAAATTAGCCTTTTGGAATAGCTTTTTTCATTGCACTGATGCTTTAACTCACTGTAGACCATTATGAATGACATCTGTTTTATGGCCTTTTAAATGTATACCATTTTAAACTAGCTCATTAGATGAAGATTGAACAGTTTCTTTATGAATTCATCTGTATTTTCAGTGTAGCAGAAGGTTTTGGGGATGTCAGCTTGTGAAGGCTACTCTCCTATTGGTTAAAGGACAACTAAACAATCTTTTTACACATTTTTTAATGACTCTATAGGCTTATAAAGGAGAGGCTGTTGTTTACATTGATACTGAAACTGCATTTATTAAAGTAGGATAACTGCAGTGTCATAGCATTTGAAAATTTTAAATGCAGCCTCTTCTGATTCAAGCATCCTGCTCTGAGAATCTTAAAACGGGTGCCTTGATGATGTCAATGAAGGGAGAAATGTCAGCAGTGTAAATGTATTCTAGCTATACTAACTGTATTCAAATGCAAATAACTTCAAAATAAAAAATTATAGCATGATATTTTAAGCAAGAAAGATGTTGAGCACAAACATATCTACCAAATGAGTGGTGTTTCATTTATAGATACCTTTTAGTTTTTTTTAAATTAAAAAAAAAAAAAGAAAAGAAAAATTTGTGTCACTTTTTCAACAAACAAATGCATATAACTTTAAAACAAAAATGATAGCATGGTACTGTGAGCACAAACATTGTTCATCACTAAAATATCTACAAACTAAATGGTGCTTCATTTTTAGATACCTTTTAGTTTTTTTTTTTTAATTTGCAAAAAAAGCAGCAGAAAATTCAATTTTGTATCACTTTTTCAACAAACAAATGCAAGTAACTTTAAAACAAAAAAATGTTAGCATGGTACTGTGAGCACGGCACTTGTTCAGTACAAAAATATATACAAAATGAGTGTTAGTTCAATTATATATACCTTTTAGTTTTTTGTAATTTGCAAAAAAAAGCAGAAAATTCAATTTTCTATTTTTTTTTTTTTTTGTGATTATTTAGTCTCCTGCCCCCACAGCCCTTGCAATCTGGGGGAACCTCAGCCTCATCACCCTGGCATCCACCATCCAGCAGAGTAGTGGCCCTAGGGCTTACCCCCAGTGGGGTTGGAGGGGGGGCCTTCCCCTCTGAGACAGCATCATGTGTACCTGTGCTGTGGCTGGCCGGGTGCGAGACCTGTGAGCTTCCCCTTCATCCTCTGTGGGCAATTTTCCTGGTGTCCCTTGTTGTTGGGGAGGTACGTGCAATGATACCTGTGATGGAGCTGTGCACGCTTCCATGTGCGCTGCCGTCAAGTGTCAGCGCTGCTCCTGAGCCCCCCCTTGCAGTGTCAGTGTGCCCGCCACCAGCCACTGCTAGGGAAAAGACAAGCACTGGCTGCTGAAACCCCCCTCCCCAGAGAAGGAGAGCTGTCCTCAGGATGCTCAATCCTTCTCCTCCCTGCCAACCCCCAGAGGCCCGCACTCATTCCCGAACACGGGTCGCCAGCGTGGTGCGAGGTGTGGTGTCCAGTGCCTCAACCCTCAGTGCCACCAGGCTGGCTGATTCTTTTTCACTTTTTGCAACAAGCAAATGTAAATAGCTTTAAAACAAAATATGATAGCATGGTACTTTGAGCACAAAAGTTGTTCAGCACAAAAATATCTGCCACATGAGCAATGTTTCATTTATAGATACCTTTTAGGTTTTTTATAATCAGCAACAAATGTCAGGAAACTCTCCTTTTTTTCACTTTTTTGGAGGTATGGCTTAAGTGGAACATGCTACCTCTCTACTGGAAATATAGTTGACATTTTTTGTTCTCATACTGACTGACCTGATGACACCACTAGTAGCTTCGTCACTCATGATGTCATTGGTCAACTGGCACGTGAACAAAAAATATCAACAGTATTTCCAGTAAGGGATAGTATATCCCTTATATATTCTTTGCAAAATACTCCATTAATGCATCAGTTTGTGTTGTTATAAAAGTGGCAAAAGTACAGAAAGACAATGTTAGGGTTTTCAACACTAACTCTGCATCCCCCAAGCAGCCAAAGGGGGCAAGGCAACACAAGCAGTCACAGACATCCATCATCAAGTAAGACAAACAGCATAAAACTCTTCCCAAATGAAATAAGAGACATGCATCATCATGGTCCAGTGCTTCTGTAGCCATGGATACACATGCACACTTGCACACCACCTGGAAAGTGCGGTATATAATTTGAATAAGATTATATTATTAATTTTAAGTGATCAATACCACATGGCAGGGTGTATGCAAGGCTAAATTGCTGTATGCCCCAGGTGGGTTGTGAGGCACAAGGCACTGTTGAGTGCCTTCAGCCACCTGGGAAGTGTGATATAAAATTCCCATAGGATCACATTGTAAATTGTAAGTAAGCAATAACATATGACAAGGTGTACAGTAATGCTAAATTATAGCATGCCCCAGGAGAGTTGTGAGGTATGAGATGCAGCTAAGTGCCACGAACCACCTGGGAGGTGCTGATGTCTTCACTCAGGTGCTAAGGATGTGGGAGAGTCAGCAGGTGGCTGCTCTGATGAGCACCAGGCCCCTGACTTCTTTGCCTGGAAACAGAGGCAACATTCTAGCTTAAATGGCATATAGCTGAATGACATAAAATGAAACAAAAAAAGGTAAACAGCAGTAGAGCAAGATGTAGCTCTGGGTAGTATGGTGAAGGTAGTTTTCATATGCACTGACTAAATGTAAAGAAGAAAAAGAAGTGTTAGTGGGTGGCTGTGTGAGAAATGCATCGTGTCCTAGATCACTTTGCCTAATAACATAAAGTGGGAATACGAGAATCTGTGGCTCACACTATTATGGCAAGGCAGCACTGACAGAGCAGGGGAAAACAGAAATGGAAACATTACGTGTGCAATAGTTTTGCACCCCCCTCCCCCTGTTCAGAAGGCAGGAGGTGGAAGATATTTGAAAAGCAAATTGCAATTTTGTTAATTGGGAAGGGCAAGACAACAAAAAATATCAACAATATTTCCAGTAGGGAGATAGCATATATAGAATAATGCATGGGGAAGTTTGGTCAACAGGAATTTTTTGCACACTCGAGGTGTGTGATGCTCCATAAACCATGAGGACAAAGCCTGAGTGGTTTATCTGGGCATCACACACTGAGGCTGTGCATAAAATCTAAGTTAACCACACTATACCATGTTTTATTTTTTATATTTACTGGTTAGTTTAACTTTTTAACATTTAATTAAGTTTCCTGCATTTTCAGCCATTTATGTTAGCCCCGCCTCTCCACCCATTGGTGCCGTAAATTGACACTAGTCCTAGTGACTGAAGTGGCAAAGAAAGTAATTTGTTTTTAGAAGGAAACACATGTCTTTGTTACATGTAGTTTCTTCAGCTTCTGTAAGGATTTTGTTGTTTTTCTGTGAGAGTTTTACTACAGAATTGTGCCTGGCTTTGGTTTTGTTTAACTATTGAGAAGCTCTGTCATTCATACTGGCAGTTTTCTTGAGGGATCACAAGCAAATGACCAGCGTGAGGAGGACAGACTCTGGAACAGTTGTTCATGTGCAGTGAAAATCCATTTTTAGAAAGTTGGTTTATGGAACTCCTTTTTTCACACTTGTGAATATCATAGTTTGTGAGGTTGTGCCAGCAAACTGATTATTGGCACTAACCAGTTAATATATTCCATTTATGCCATACCTCCAAAAAAGTGAAAAAAAAAAAAAAACATTGAATTTCCTGCCGGTTTGGGCTGTTTATAAAAAATCTAAAATGTATCTATAAATGAAACACCACTTATTTGGCAACTTTTTTTGTGCTGACCAAATGCCATGCTCAAAGTACCATGCTATCATTTTTTTGTTTTAAAGTTATTTGCATTTGTTTGGTGAAAAAGAAAATTGAATTTTCTGCTGTTTTTTGTTGATTATAAAAAAAAAACTAAAAGGTATCTATAAATGAAACATTCATTTTGTGGCTATTTTTGTGCTTCACAGCTTTCGTGCTCACAATTTCATGCTATCTTTCTTTATTTTAAAGTTATTCATATTTGTTTGTTGAAAAAGTAACACAAATTTAATTTTCTGCTGCTTTTTTTTTTGCTAATTCAAAAAAAAAATAAAAGGTATATGTAAATGAATCACCACTCATTTTGTAGATATTTTTGTGCTGAACAAATGCAGTGCTCACAGTACCATGCTGTCATTTTTTTTGTTTTAAAGTTATTTGCATTTGTTTGTTGAAAAGGTGACAAAAATTTAATTTTATGCTGCTTTTTTTGCTAATAAAAAAATAAAAGGTGTCTATAAATGAAACACCCCTCATTTTGTACATATTGTTGTGCTGAACAACCTTTGTGCTCAAAGTACCATGCTATCATTTTTCATTTTAAAGTCATTTGCATTTGAATACAGTTAGTGGAGCAAGAATACATCTGCACAGCTGGCAACTCTGACTTCATTGACATCATCAAGGGAGCCATTTTAGGATTCTCAGAGCAAGATTTTTGAATCAGAAGAGGCTGTGTTTAAAATGTTTAAAAGCTATGTAACTGCATTTATCCTACTTTAATAAATGCAGTTTCAGTATAAATATAAACAACAGCAGCCTCTTCTTTACAAGCCTATGGAGTAATTAAAACACATGTGTAAAAAGAATGTTTAGTTGTCCTTTAAAGTATTTTACTATGACATACAAAATATGAAAACAACATCCTTATGACAGATAAACTATGAAAACATTTTTTCCTATTTCATATATTTTTTAACAGTTTGTATATTATTTGCACATATTGTGTGTCTTAATGGCTGAATATGACATTTTATTTTGAGGAATGTGTTTCTACTGGAGTAGTATAGCTAGACAATATTCTATGAGGTAACTTTAGAAAACAGTTGCTGTTTTTTGTAGAATGCTGCTGCCATTTTCCCTTGCAACAAGTGACTGAGCAAAGTTAAGTTAACTGCTTCTATTGTACACTAAATAGTAATATTTTACATCACTTCATTTGAATATGTGATGTATACCATTGGATTCCCTGTGTCACAGAGGTTGAATTTTTTTGTAGTTTAGATATTCTTTTTACTCTTTGTGATATGGCTTCCTCCATTAGTATTACAACTTTGTGGCTGGTAACTATGAAAACCCAATAAGCAGTCATGAGCTAGTTGTGCCCTGGTAAAAAAGCAGCATTTGTTCTTAAGATTTTCAGTATCATGTTTTGTAGTAATAGAAACACAGAAATATAGAAGTAGTTAGCAATTTGGGACCTTATGATGCATTAAGTCTGCCCTTCTTTTCCAACCCCCCACTTAGCTGCCTGCTTGAGTATCCTGCAATGCCTGCTCCATGCCCGCTTGAATTTCCCCACCATGTTTGCCCCCACCACCCCCTCTGGCAGGCTATTCCACTGTCCAACAACACACTCCATGAAGAAGAATTTCCTCATATTGCTCCTGAACCTACCTCGCTTGAGGTGAAGGTCATGCCCTCTTGTCCTGCTATAGTTTTTTACCTGAAAGAGGTTCTGTACCTGTACCTTGTTGGTGTCTTTAAGGTATTTAAATGTCTCTATCATGTCCCTCCAATTCCTGCACTGCTCTAGGGAGTATAGATTGAGTTCACTGAGTCTGGCTGTGTACAGTTTCTGGTGCAAGCCTTGCACCATCTTTGTTGCACTTCTCTGCACTGTCACTAGCCTACCTATGTCCCTCCTGAGGTTTGGTCTCCAGAACTGGATGCAGTATTCCAGGTGGGGTTTTACCAGGGATCAATGCAGAGGCATTATCACTTCATGCCTCCTGCTTGTGATGTCCCTTCCTATGCATCCCAGGATGCCACTAGCTTTTAGTGCTGCCTTTTAGCATTGTTTGCTGACCTTGAGTTCATCTGATATGATCACCCCAGGTCTTGCTCTAGCCTTGTATCCACCAGCTGCCATTGAGTACGGTTTTCCTGGGTTACGTTTTCCAGGTGCATGACTTTATATTTTTTGACATCGAATTTCAATTGCCAGATCCTTGGCCATTTCTCCAGCTTTTGGAGATCAGATTCCAGTGCTTTGTTGCCCCTGTGGTGTGTCAACCCTATTGCCGATTTTGGTGTCGTCAGCAAACTGGCACATCTTTGCCTTCAGTCCATCAACAATGTCGCTGATGAATATGTTGAAGAGGATCGTCCCCAGAACCAAGCCTTGCAGAACCCCTCTAGTCACCCTACCATCCTCTGATGGGGTGCCATTTGTTAATGCCCTCTGTGTTCTCCCATTTAACCAGTTCCTGACCCAGCCTGTTACCTTAAGCCTGACTCCCATGTCCTCCAGTTTATCGAGTAGTCTCCTGTGCAGAACAGAGTCACATGCCTTACTGAAGTCCAGGTAAACCAGATCCACTGACCCACTCTGATCCACTGTACTGGTGACCCAGTTGAAGAAATCTGCCAGGTTTGTCTGGCAGGACCTCCCTGCTGTAAAACCATGTTGCTGTGTGTCAAGCTGACCACTTTCCTCCAAAAAAGCAATGATTCTTTCCTTCAGTAGGGACTCCCATCAGTTTTCCCACTACTGAAGTTAGACTAACTGGATGGTAGTTTCCTGGCTCTTGCTTGCGTCCACTCTTGTGGAGTGGTACTACTGTTGCCCTCTTCCAGTCCTCCATAACCTCCGCACTCTCCAGCGATTTGTTGAAGAGCACTGCTAAGTGGGCTGCTAGTGCCCTCCTAAGTTCCTTAAGAATTCTTGGGTGTATCCCATCTGGCCCCATAGCTTTATCTATCTTTAACTTGTTGATTTTCTCTAGTCTAGTACCCTTTCCTCTGTGAAGGGACTCATGTCTGTGCCTCCAAGTAGAATATTCTTTTTGCCCATTGTTGGACCGCTACCATCTGCTTCTTGTGTGAAGACTGAGCAGAAGTATTCATTGAGTGCCCTCTCCCTGTTATGTTCTGTGGGCTTGCTCATCCTTTTTTGTAATTCTAACAGTGCCTCCCTTGGTGTTCCTTTTTTCTTGTATGTACCAGTAGAATGTTTTATCACCCTTCCTCACTCCCTGAGCTGTCCTCACCTCTGTCTATGCATTGGCATTTCTTTTTTTTTTTGTATTTTCTGTTTTTGCTGCTTCTGGCTGCCAATCATCACCTTGGTCATGGACCCCCACACTTCCACCTCCAATGTTTTGCCTGCGCTCTCCCAGCACCTCTGGCTTACCCCCAGAGGGGTGGGGTCACAGCACCAGGCCCTTTGGTGCAGCAGTCCTGGTAACTGTCTGGGAAGAGCCTGGATGCTAATCGAAGCCAGGGGCAGCTTTCATAGAGGTGGCCAGCTGTGAGTTTTCTCCTCTATATGGTGGCAGGGATGTGCAATGATGACCAGCATCTGCCCTGCCCCTGACATGCTGGTGTCAGTGTTGCAGTACACCCAGCCTTCACCAGGTGCCCATAGTGCACCGGACACACTACCCACCCTGCTCCCTGGAGAAGGAGAGCAGTTGCAGAACACTTGATCCTTCCCCCCCAGCTGGCCCTCCAGCAACCCGGGTCCATTCCCAAACCTGGGTCATTGGCACCGCAGATCAGCACCATGCTCCTGCACCAGTGGGCCTGCCTTGGCATTTCTTATCATTTTCCCTGTCTTTTTTAGCTTTTCTTTATATTCTGTTTTGTGAGCCTCTTTCCCTGACTCCTTGTACTTTCTGAAGGCTTTGCATTTTTCCCTCACCATGGTTGCCACCTCTTTGGAAAACCATAGTGGGTTCCTCCTCTTTTTATTCTTTCTGTCCTGGTGGGCACACTGTGATGTGACCATGGTTATTGCATCTTTCAACCTTGTCCAACACTCCTTGAAGCTTCCTTCTCCTGTGTTATTAATATTGTCCCTCAGATAGGCCTTAATTTTTGTGAAGTCTGCCCTCCTGAAGTCAAGGACTTTAAGCATAGAATGTGTGGATTTCTCAGTCCTGTTTGCCTTGAACCATACTGTGCGATGGTCACTGTTTCCTAGGTGGTTCCCGCTTTGACACCCAGAACACTATCACTATTAGTGAATACCAGATCTAAGATTGTGTTTCTCTTGTGGGTGTCTTCACTAGTTGACTTAGGCCTGCTTCCTGTAGTGTAACTAGGAATTCACTGTTTTTTTCTGATGCTGCTGTGTGGGAACTCCAATCAATGTCTGGTAGATTGAAGTCCCCTACCAACACCATGTCCCCTTTGTTTGACATCTGAAGGATGGTTTCCAGAGTATCCTTGTCCCTCTTTTCCTACCGATTTGGGGGTGTATAGATTACTCCTACCCAGATGGGTATCCGACTTCTAACCCTGATTGTAATCCATAGGTCCTCGGTTCCCCCTGTGCCTGCTGGATTTCAGTAGCACTTATGGTATCTTTAACATAAATAGCTACCCCCTCCATTTTTCCCAGTCCTTTCTCTCTTGAACAAGTTATACCCTGAGATAGTCACCTCCCAGTCATGATTGTTCATCATGAACCATGTTTCTGGTCACAGCAACCCAGTCCAGTCCTGCCTCTGCTATTGTGGCAGTGAGGTCTGGCATCTTGTTAGCCACACTGTGTGCATTGAGACCTAAAGCTGTCCATTCCCGAAGTGCATCCCCATTTGTGATACCTCATTTTTTGTTCTTCTTTCTCTGTTTACCTTTTTTTTGGCCATTGCCAGTTTCTGACAGGGTTTCATGCTTTCTGCCTCCTGCAACTGTTATCCTGGAGTGTTCTGTAGGATTGATGCTAGCTGGAAGGGGGGAGACAGCAGGCTCTACATGTGCTACTTCTAGAGCTGCCATTCTCTCCCCATCCACTAGTTTAAATGCCCTGCATGGACATCACATTTTTGGCCCAGTGCTCTAACCCCCTCCTTAGTCAAGTGGAGGCCGTCAAATTTGTAGAACTCCCTTTCCCAGAAGTTGTCCCAGTTTCCGATTACATTATCAATCAATCAATCAAAATTTATTCATAAAAAGGCACCTTTTCATAGTTCAAGGCACCTGTACATAAAAACATAATCACATAAAACTATAACATTCATCAAATTATAACATATATAAAACCATAAATTATCAGCAGAATAATCAATGAGCAAATAAAATAGCAGCATCATTAAAACTCATCACTAAAAGCTAGGCCAAAGAGGTATGTCTTAAGTTCTTTTTTAAAGTTTTGGATGGTCAGGCATTCTCTTATCTGACGAGGTAGAGAATTCCACAGGGTAGGGGCCACAAATGCAAATGAAAGGACCCCAGATGTCTGTAAACAAACCCTGGGAATCTCTAGCAATCCCTCATCATTGGATCAGAGACACTGGGAAGGGTGGTAGGGAGAAAGGAGATCTTGCAAGTAACGGGTCTCTGGTCATGTAGGGTTATAGGTCAGCAAACTGATCTTGAAGGTGATACGCCATTGCACTGACAGCCAGTGCAGTCCATAGAGCACAGGCATAATATGACTGGTCCTGGAAGTACCAGTAAAAGCCTGGCAGCCACATTCTGCACCAGCTAAAGGTGGCAGATATCAACCTCTGGTAACCCTAGGTACAGGGCAATGCAGTAGTCAAAGTGGGTGGTCACAAGGGCATGGACCAGGGTTGGAAGATCCTCGTGGGGGGGCCAGGTATTTCACCCGGGTGATATTTCTCAGATGGAAAAAAGAGGTCTTGACAATGGCTGATGACCTGTGCTGTCAGGGTCAAACTGCTGTCAAAAATTACACCCAGGTCCCACAACGGATCAGAGGTGGCAAGCTGGACACCCCTGAGCCAAAGACCTGAGGGTTGTCCAGCCAACACACCCTGCCCCCAATGATCCGGGTCCACAACCAACAGATAGGCAGTTGTTAAACACCGGGGGGAATATCTCCCTGTTTGGGCACAAAGGACATGTACAGTTGGGTATCATCTGCATAGCAGTGAAACCTCAAACTGCACCACCTAATAATGTCTTCCTATGGCAGCATGTACACACAAATGACATGAGTGCCAAAATGGAGCCCTGCAGTATCCTGCAGGATAGGAGATGAGGGTCAGAGGAATAAATTCCTGAGACCACTCTCTGTGTCCTACCCTCGAGGAATGATTGAAACCATCTGAGTATGGTACCAGACAGTCCACAGATGAACTGCAGGTGGTCCAGTAGCACATCATGGTCCACCATGTCAAATGCCACTGAAAGATCAAGAAGGACCAAGATGGAATGGGTCCTCCAATCTTTCACTATTAGGAGAGCATGTAAGCACCCAAACAAGGGCCGTCTCGGTGCTATGCCTCTTCCTAAATCCAGACTGGAGAGTGTCTTAGACATTATGGGTGGATAAATGATCATCCAGCTGCAGCACAACCACCATCTCAATAACCTTCTCAACAAAGGGAAGGTTAGAGACAGGTCTGTAGTTAGCGAAGCAGTCCAGGTCCAGGGAGGGCTTTATCAGGAGCAGTCATACAACCGCCTCCTTCAGGGGATCAGGAAAGACCCCCTCTCCAATGACCTCCAAACCATCTCAGTGAGGACTGGGCTGATTGCCTCAATTCAAACCATGAGGAGATGCTTTGGGCCCAGGTCTATACTACAAATGGTCAGCTGCAATGTCTGGATGATCTTCACGATGTCCGTGATGTCTGGCAGGCCAAAGTCGGACCAGACAAACCGGGTGCTTGCAACCTCCCGCTGACCTCCACAATCCCCCATAGAGAGGGCTGGGTGGATACCAGACCTGATGGTGATAACCTTATCCATGAAAAATTTTGCAAACTTGTCAAATCTTTCTTGTGACAAGGCTTCACCAGATTGAAGACAGATTGTATTGCACGATCTGTCAACAGTCTGGAAGAGCTGAATTGGTCGATTTCTCTTGACGGCAATCTACCTGGACAGGAATTCTGCCTTCTTACAACTGATTGTCAACTGATAGACAGCAGAATATTCTATCAATCTAAGTCTGTCGGCATCCAGGCCAGACTTCTGCCAAACCCTTTCTAACCTTTGACACACTCTCTTCAACTCTTTCAAGGTCCCATCAAACCAAGGGGACCTTGGGCAAAGAGTAAGTGGTCGAACATGAACAGGAGCAATGGAATCCAGGGCATCTGACACTGCCTTATTATAGGCAAGTACAAGACTTCCTGGATCCATGCTTTCACTTGCCAGGCTTGATAGGTCTAGCACCGCCATTAGTGCCATTTGGAGTCAGGCTCCTCAAATGGCAGTACCAGACAATCTCCATAGGGGCAGACCCATTGGGGGAGCCACAAAACTGAACCCTATGGCATGATGATCAGACCAGCTGACAGATTCTGCCACCAAATCAGTGATCTCCATCCCCATGAAGAACACCAGATTCAAAGAGTGACCACCAATGTGAGTCATGGAGGAAATAACCTGTGTGGAAGCCCAGAAAAGTCATAAGCTGGAGGAGATCTTGACCAAAATGTGAGAGTTCATTGTTGACCCAGGCATTGAAATCCCCCAGAACTCACAATCTGGGGCATTCCAATACCATGTTGACAACAAAGTCTGCAGTCTCTGGCAGGAATTCTGTCTCATCACCAGGTGGATGGTAGATGAGCAAAATCCTGCACCCCACACCAGCACCCACGATACACTCAAAGGATCTGGTGGACCCCACTGGCACATCCACAATGCCAAGTTCCAGTTTAAAACAAATGGCTACACCCCCACCCCTAAAATCCATCCACGGGTGGTGTATCACTGTGTACCTGGCCCGGAACCGCAGAAGCCAAAATTTGGCCTACGTTCTTGTCCAACCAGGTCTCGGTAATGCATGCCAGGTCTGATAAACCAACAAGATCTGCAGTTATTGCAGTCTTGTTTTTAATAGACCTGGTGTTGCACAACGCCACCCAAGTTGGATAAACTGATGAGAAAGACTGCACCACCTGCCTGCATAAAGCAGAACCCTTGGGTATGGGAACCAGACAGGGAGAACCCCTATCCTGGTCCCATTTCACCCCAGTGCATCTGCTTGTCCCCACCACCTCAATCTGGCTGCCCTTTCCATCCTCCCACCAGGCTCCGGACCCCCCCCCCACACCTTCTGACTATCCCCAAAGTGCGACATCTATAATACGTCACGGATGACAAAGAAGGGCAGTCAAAAGGATGGAGGTTTTAAAGCCTGGGGGGAGAATATCACCTGACTGTCTTATTTCCCTGCCAGCACATCACAGTTCGCAGAAGCAGTCAGTCCTAAAAATCAAACACAGTATCCACCACTCACACAACCACCTTCAACCTAAACACTCACACCAACAATCCATCCTCAACAAATAATCAATCCACGTACACTCCCCAGCCCCAGTAATACAATAAATAATACAATTTCTTTAGCATAGTATGAGGGTGATTACAATAAAGATAGAAGTCACACAAAACTCTCAGGAATGGATATTAGCTAGTCTCTGAAGAGCTCCCACCTCTCCGAAGGGGAAACATGTATTACCTCCTGGCACTATCTCCCACATTGGTCATACCCCTTGGTGTGGCACCAGTCTTTGAGCCATGCATTGAGCTCACCTATCTCCTTCTCTCTAATTTTCTGCCTGTCTTCCCTTTTCCCAAACAGGCAGAACCTCTTAAAAAGCAATGCAGAAAGAAAGAGAAACCAATAACTCCCCAAGTTGGGCAATGTGCTCCTTAACCTCCTCTACTGGCCAGCTACCAAGGTTGTTGGCCCCTAGGTGGACCAGGATGTTAGAGCCTGTACCTTCCCTTTGAATCATGCTGACTATTTGGTCAGTGTCCTTCCAAGCGGACACTCCTGGGAGACATCTGACCAGCACATCTGTCTGCTCATTTCTGCTCATTTGGGGATCCACACCATGAATCATGGAGTCCCCTATGATTAAAAGCTTTTTCCTGTTGTCCTTGGAATTCTGTTTATAGTGGCATTTTGTTACCCTGTTGCTTTCAGCTTTGTGCTGACTCGAGGCCTTCTCTCTCCTTTCTGATGGTACAGATGCAAGAGGTGTGTACCTGTTTTCTGTATTTAGAGTATTTTGTCTGTTAGGGAGGTTTGCCTGAGTGCTACCTCCTTTTCCCTTAACCAGCTGCCATCCCTAAGGCTTAGTTATTCTTTGGGAGAGAGGTGTGCTGGTTCGGTGCTGGTGGTGTGGAGGTGCATTCCCATAAGAATAGTTTTCCTGCATGCAGTTACGTAGGAGGTGGATCTCACACCAAGCTTCACAGAGCTGAGCTTTGAGGTGACATATCTCCCAGCATATGGGACAGTGGTCCTGCCTCCAGGTGATGTATCCATTGAAGAATGTTCCACAGTGTTGGCAGTCAATGATATCCAAGTGTGTTGCCAGTGGATGAAAAAAGAGAATGGAAAATAAACAAATAGGATGAATGAAAAACAGAGTATAAAGTAAACAATTAAGATGCCAATCTCCTGTCCTGGGCTTGAGGATGAATGATAAAAAGAGTATAAAGTAAACAATTAATATGTCAATCTCCTGTCCTGGGCTTGAGTGGATAAAAGAGAATCTGTAGAGTAAAGCTAAAGAAACATTTTTTTGAGATGTGAAGTAAGTCTCTCCCCTTCCATAATTCCACAGGAAGGATATGAAGGGATCAGGGGCTATATTAGAGGATGAGCATGGGGTGGTCAGGAATGGGGGCAGGGTGGGTGGGTATTTCTCCTGTAGAAAATCAGTAGAGGTAACTGTGGAGAAAAGCAATAAACTTTTGGCAGTGGCTCCAACAAACACCACCAACCACAGTACCCTCAGACGAAAGTAAAGGTAACCTGACCCCTTAAATCTTCCTCCTGTTGGAAGGAACTAAGCCTTTGTCAGCTCCAACCCCCAGTTACACTCCTAATCACCTGGAAGAGCTGTGGAAGAACAACAATTAGCTCCTTCAATGTGAGAAAGAGACTGCAAAACCTGTAAGCACAAAACAAAACCTGTAAGCACAACCTGTAAGCACAAAACAAAATAGTAACAAAACAGTAACTCTGCTTAGCTTAAAGAGAGATCAAACTGTAAAACCTGTAAGCACAAAACAAAACAGTAACAAAACCTGTAAGCACAACCTGTAAGCACAAAACAAAATAGTAACAAGACAGTAGCTCTGCTTAGCCAAAAGAAACCTTAATATTTCTTCTTGTTCTGTTAATGTTACATCTTGCTCTGTCCTTTCAAGCAAAGCTAGGTGCTTTTTGTCAGCAAACCTTAGTCTTAATGTATCTTTTTCTTTAATTTTGTAAGGAATTTTTTGTCTTGATCATTGGCACAACTGATGGTTCTCGAGGTCAGTTACAAAGGACACACACTGATTAAAATATGTGTTATAATATATTTGTGAAATATTTGTAATATTTATTATGTAAATATGTGTTTGACTGTTGCTCAGTTTTACAGCTTTGTGTAGGTTAAACCCTCAGTGGTGGAATGCAAACAGGCTATGACATGAGGATTGACTGGATTTTGTAATTATAATAATCTGATTGGTCAGTATTGGGACCACATTGTGTGCCCCTCTATTGGCTGGGACTATTTACAGGAAACATCCTGACTGATTCTTCAACTCAGTCAGACATTGGTTGGACTTCATTTTCATTCTAGAGCTTGAAAGGTTTCTTCAGTTTATTTATTTACCTTTTTTTATTTATATTATTTTGTGTACCTTCCATGAATGGATTGCATATGCCTTGGCAGCATAGAAATGAGACGGGCAGTTTCTATATTGATTTTAAATTGGAGGTATGGCAAGCTCTACTGTCACATGGGAAACAATTAGGGCTGAGCAACATTTATATTCTGCCAGTGGAATTCGGGTGAAATGCTGATTATGCTTCCAAGAAATTTCTTGACATTTCCATGAAAAGTTTGTGAAATTCCACCAAAATTATGATAATGGTTATTTCTATATAATTTAAAAAGTATTTGTCCAAATTACACCAAATTTAGAATGTTAGCTTCGACAATGCCCATACAGAAGTGAACCCAGTTTCAAACTTCTGTTTTTATAGAAGACTGAGTTATAAGCCTCCAAACATTTGGAAATTTTAAAATGAAAGTTAACAAGTATGCAAACAAAAAGTGTTTGTCCAAATTTCACCACATTTGGCACTGTGACTTTAGCAAAGCCCATACATATGTGTACTAATGTTCCTATCTCAAGCTTTAAAGGTGGCTGTGTTATTAGCCTCCAGATGTTCAGACATTTTAAATTTACATTTCACTATTATGTAAACCTCTAAATTTTAAGCCCCTATAAGTTTAAAGCTAGAGAATACAGTTTCACCAATGTTGTTAGGGTCATTTACCATAAATATTAGGATTTAAGGCAACCTCCATGGCCCAGCAACAGAGGGTCATGTTGCCATGCTGATGACCCAGGCTTGGAAGTGAGCCTAACCCTACCTAACTGCCTGTAAATGCCACCCAGTAATTGCTCTGATTAACTCTGTAACAGTGAACTGTCCAGTACAAAACCGTAAGTGCTCAGAGAGAAGAGGCTCACAAATTCAGCCTGGCAAGGATAGTTGTGTTTTGCAATAGGGTGCTAAATAAACACAGAGTGAAAATTAGCAGTTCTACAGTATGTTTTCAGGTAAAATAGCATATTTTTTTCTGCAAATGTAGTTACCCTCCCAATGTATACAGTAGCATAGCAGCTGGGCAGTATTATTAAAGTGGCATGGTAGTGCCACTATGGTTAGGGTTGAGTAGGGTGATTAAAGGTGTGCCAGTGGCTGAGGTGAAGCCCAGACCACTGCACAGATCGGGGCTTCACCTCAAAGACCCCCCCATATGTACCTTATTAAATAAAGCATTTTATTACTTGATCACTCATAACCCCCCACGATCCTCTGATACAGCTGGCATGTTGAAATATGGTGCTCCTCACCCCCAGATTCATGCTGGACAGACCACAATATCGTGATGCGGCTCTGCCCCTTCCTGCTGTTTGCCTATATGTACAGAAGTTTTAAAATATTGGTATTTCCCATGCCCAGTGCTGTTTTGATAGAAGTTTCCTAAATGTCATGTCTGTGCCAAACACTTGGCATTTAGGCAAATTCTGTCAAATGAGCACTGGGCATGGGAAATACTGATATCTGTGCAGCGGTGGGGGTTTCACCTCAGCCAGATGTACTCCTTTAATGTTAAACCCCTAACTTTGCACTGTAATTGCTTTTATACTGTTCAACAGATTTGTACAACATTTTGCATGCATGGTTTCAGGGCCAACATCTCATGACTTGTGAAGTTTCATTCTGGTCAGATGTGCAGATTCCAAGATCTAGATAGCGACAAAAATGAAAATATTTGTGTGTTTTTTTTTCTGCTGTTTTTTTATTTTTTTTATCATTGCTAGCACCCAGATGTTTTTTAATTTTGTTCTGAAATTTTCAGAGTGCTAAGAGCTTGGGCTGTAGTGGTGCCTTTCACTGGTTTGGTGAAAAAAAATAATCCATTCCAGAGTTAAAAGGATTTGAAATTTCAGTTCTGTGCATGATCAGTACAGTCTTGTGGATTGCTGTTTCAAACAAAAAAAGAATTTGGCCCATATGAAAAAATATTCTGTTTTGTAAGGGGACCATCTTTTTTTTTTTTTGTATGGTTGCCATCTTGTTTCCAATTTATTCAAAAAGTTTGTTTTGACAAGCCATAAAAATAATATCCTGCAGAGACACCAACACATGTATCTTGCTAATCTGGGCCTCCTTAGATGAATTCTGCAGTTAGGTTTTGGAAAAAATCACCCAGAAATGTGATTTTAATACATTTTTAAATCTTTTTTCGTAACCTGAATTTCTTTTTTCATATGGCCATACAAAAAAAAGATTAGGATCATATGACAAAAGATTCCCTTCATATTAAAAAAGAAATTGGATTTAGTTTTTTTCACATTCTTTTTCTTATATGAAGCAGTCTTTTTTTGTATGACTGACACAACCTCATGAAAAAAATCCTTTCATACAAAAAAAAAAAGAATTTGGACATAGTTTTTTTCATATCTGAACTTTGGCAAGCCATAATTTCATCAATATATGCAGTTATGGGACAATCTGTTTCTCAAAATAAAGGTCTTAATGAGGAGTACAACAATAGCACATAACACCCATCACCCCAAACAAATTCAGTGGTCATATTAAAAAAAAACATAAAAATTCAAAAATTACAATTCTCATAGGATAACATTTCAACTTTAACAAGCTGTAACTCTGTCAATATTTGGAGTTAACAGACAATGTATGTATCACTAGAAAGGTCTTATTAACTAGTACAAACTAAGTCTCTAAGAAATAAGAACTTAAAATGGTCCATCTCTACAAAAAAAAATTACAAGGGAGCACATACATTGCTTTTCTGCAGGAATGGAAGCACAGAGCTCTCTGGGCCTTGCACTTCCATACCCATATACATATGTGATTAAATGGAGGCACAGATGTCCTGGGTCCAGAGGGTCCTGTGCTTCCATAATCACATGGTAGTGTTCACAAAGGTCCTGAAGGGACCTGCACGAATGACAATACAATTCTATCAAAAAATAAGGAAATTCATTTGTAAAAAAAAACTCTGTTAATGCACCAATTAAGGTTAAACCAACAAAAGTAGGGAAATGTGGTCTTAGGGTTTCCAGCCCTAACACCCCACCCCTGCCCTGTAAGCAGCAAAACAAAACAAAAAAACTTTACAATATTGCTTATCCTGAGTTTGGGCAAATCAGGCCTGAGGTCTTCCTTGGGGTTTTTGCTATCCTAAATCTTGGAAAATCACCCTGGGATCTTTCTTGGCATTATCAAACCTATAATTCACTGCATTCTCATATAGTCTGCACATCTGAGCTTATTTGCTGATGGAATGGGGGATGCCTTAGGGTTAATAACTTCAAAGAAGACCCCAGGCCCGATTTGCCAAGACTCCGGGAAGCCAAAATCATATTTTTTTTTCCTTTTTGCTGCTTGCAGGGTTGAGGTGGGGTGTTAGGGTTGGAAACAATAATACCCCATTTCTCTACTTTTGTCAGTTTATCAATAACTGGTGCATTAATATAGTTGCTTTTTTTTTGCAATGAATATACAGTATATGAAGTATATTACCACTTTAAGTAGTAGGATCAAAAGCAGTTATAGAAAGGCAGTCAGATACAATGGTGTAGACTTCAAGAATTTCTATGATCGGTGGCCCGGTGGTGCAGAGGGCTGAGGCGCTGGATGCCACACCTCACCCCACGCTGGCGATCTGGGAGCTTGGGCACTGGTGGTTCAGCAGGGGTGGATTGAAGACTGAGTGCCCCCGTGGTGCTCTCCTTCCCGGGAGAATAGGATGGGTTGACTCGGCATGTCGGTGACCCCTGGTGGAGACCAGGGAATGTTGCAGCAAGCCAGGCAGCATGAGAACTGCATAGCCGAGGGGGCGTGCCCACACAGGGTGGAGGGAGTCTAGCGCAGAACAAGGAAAACACTGGCTTCATGGGACAGGCGATGGCACCTGTCCTCCATGTCCTCCACTGGGTTCTCCTCAGCTGGCTTTTCAGTTCCTCCCCCCCGGGCCCCACCTACAGCCAGAGTCTGACTTACAAGTGTGCCCAAGAGGTGAGGGCAACCCTCCCCGGGCAGGTGAAACCAGGGGTGCTGGCTGCTGGGGGAGCAGAGAGAAGAGGCACAGACTGAGGGTGCTACAGGCAGGCAGGATAGAGGATGGGATGCCTGAGAGAAGGTCCCATGAGCCATGGCCGGAGTGAAATAGAGTAAAAAAAAAAGAATTGCTATGATCATTCCAATTCCAACCTAAATCACAAGCTTAAGAAGGCACAATTTGTGCTAACTATACTGCACTTTAGTATATTAACAGAACTAGACTATTGTATAGTGTATGTAAGCAATAATACTCAATAAGGTGTTTGGTAATGCTAAGTCTATGGATGCCTTCAGCCTTGGGTGTGATGTGAGGCATGAGTCAAAGTCAAGTGCCTTCAACCACCCAAGAAGTCTGTGTATTCCGTTTAACTGGACACCATCAAAGGTGCTATTATGTTTATAAATCAGTCATAAAATATTAAAAATACATAGAAACATACAGTATAAACAAAGAATCTAATGGAAGATAAAGGCCAATTGGCCCGTGCAGTCTGCTCACTTTGTTTGTTTATTTTAATGTTTTTCTACTTGCATTTTAGCTGTAGACCCACTTGATCTACAGTGTTGTCTCTTCCCTCCTTAAGCCTACAATTCCCTTGTGTCTATCCCAGGCATTTCTGAAACCCACCACTGTTTTTGCCCCCAATACTACAGCTGAAAGACTGTTCCAGGAATCAACCACTCTTCCTGTGAAGAAATGTTTCCTCACATCTCTCATGAACCTACCCCCCCAGCTTCATAGCTTGTCCCCTTGTTCTAGAGCACCTATGTTTCTGAAAAATACTCCCTTCCTATGTCTTGTTAACCCCCAAGATGTATTTAAAGGTCTCTATCATATCCCCACTCTCCCTCCTCTCCTCCAGGGTGTACATATTATGCTCCTTTAGTTATTGTAGGGCTTTGATGCAGACCGTGTACCATTTTGTTAACCCTCCTCTGGATCACCTCAGCTCTATGTCCTTCCTGAGATGTGGTCTCCAGAATTGGACACAGTACTCAATGTGGAGTCTTACTAGCAGTCTATACAGGGGCAACACCACCTCCCTTTTTCCACTGGTGATACCCCTTCCTATGCCCCCAACATCCCACTAGTCCTCCCAACTGCCTTCTCACATTTCCTTGCTACCTTGAGGTCATCTAGTATTACCCACAGCTCTCTTTCCTGATTCATAATTGTCAGTATCACTCCACTCATTCTGTACTCAGCCCCTGGGTTTCTATGGCCTAAGTGCATCATTTTGCACTTTTTTGCATTAAAACCCAATTGCCATACCCTGACCACTCCTTCAGTTTTTTCAGATCTTTGCCCATCCTTTCCACCCCCACCTGGAATGTCCACCTTGTTACAGGTCCTGGTGGCAGACCTTCACTTCCAACTCCTCTGCTGTGTCGCTAATAAAGACATTACAGATGACCGGTCCCAGCATTGAACCCTAAGGCACCCCTCCCCCCAGTCACTCTCCCTTCCTCGTGATAAACTCCATTTACCACTACTATCCATCTCCTATTCCCTAACAGGCTGGATGACTGTCCAGTGATGTCATCAAATAGGCTACAAAAGATGAGCTGCCCAGTGATTTTAATTATTTATTCCCTTATCTTGTGTGGCCCCTATCAGCTCCTTTCCAGGCAACCTCCCAGACCTGTAGTCTGCTCTGCACCCTGGAAGCTCTTACCTGATTCCCCCAGGGTGGCAGTTTGGGTCTAGGTCCCCTCAGTGTACACATTTGGTGGAAAGGAGCCTTCATGCTGTCTGAGCAGGTGATGTATAGCTTATGAGTGCTAGCTAGCATCATTCTGTTGGAGCAGGGGGGCAGTTACTCCTTATTTCCACCCAATCCTCAGAGTCTTCAGTGCTAAACTCCTCCATTCCTACAACAGGCATACCCGGCATTGAGCTTAATGCATCTCCCTCCCACTGCTGTCCCCAGCTTACTCGCTTCACCTGTGAGCTCCCACATGGTACTACAGCAGGGATCAGACCACCCCTCACCCGCACCTGTACTCCAATGACCAAGGCTCATTCCCAAATCTGCCTTGTGGTGTCGCAAGTGGCAGCAGTGCCATGGTATCGGCAGACCAGATAGCTGTCCAGTGATGCTGAACAAAAATGATAGCATGGTGACAGTTCTCAACGAAACCTGAGTTCTCTATGTTTCCAACCTGTTTAAAAATGCTGTCTACCTCCTACTCCTACTCAGAGTGTTGAACTGACTATTCATTTCAAAACAATTTTGGGAAGCTACTGTAGTGAATCTTATTTTAAAGACCAATTACTGTGCTTGAAAAATGTATTAATTTACCCAGCATAAGGACAATCAGGCCTGATTTGTTGTAAATAAAGTACAGGAGCCACCCATTTTCATGTAAAGATGCTATTTTAGTGCCTCACAAACTTGCTAGTTTCACACAAAGTCCCTCAGACTTCTGGCTAGCTGACAGAATTTTTTAATTTTTTTATTTCGTTGTTTAACCAGGAGTAGCACACTAAGCTGAAAGCTTTTTTACAGGTGCATCCTGGGAGCACAGGAAAGTTAAGTGACTTGCTTAGAGTCACACAGTATGTAAGTGGAAGCTGTGGGATTCAAACACAAGTCTGATCTGCTGGAAGTCACCAGATTTTCAGCTCAGAGCCTTAAACCACTGTGCTGTACTGCCTCCCCGCATTGAACGATGATTTAATTGAAACAAAAATGGCATAATTTCCCTCCAGGTCCTGTCACCTCAGTAAACACACAACTCATACACCAGATTGTGATATGGCAAAAAAACAGTCTTTAGTTGTAGTTTTATTTAAAACATATTTTACCATGCAGACAATCAGTGTCCACAGTTGGCTCATTTCCCAGTTGCAGTCGGGGGTGGGGGTGGGGGCATGGAATGGCATACAGAAGAGATTGTAGGAAAATACAACAGGTTGTAACAAATTGCAAGCTACCAAAAAAGCTTCCAGTTGTTTTCAAATGTCAGATGAGGACCTCATTGCTTAGAATCATGTCAGTAAAACAACATGGGTAAATATGTGTCAAGTTCCTCAGGCTTATCACTACCACGTTGGGCAAAATATAAAACCTCCCCCCAACTTGTTATCTCTTTTAAAGGTAAATTTTGTTTTCCTTTTTTCCATCCCAGTGTAATGGCATGATGGTTGTGACCTCTGACTCTTTCAGCTGCCCGGTTCCATAATCCTCATTGTTCTGTGTGGGAGGCCCCATTAATCTGGGGGCCTCTAGCTGTTTGATTGACTTAGTCCTAGCACATGGCAACTGGATCCATTATTGAATTGAGGTGGGGGCATGAATAAAATGCATTCCCACACTCAGCTCTACAGGTGTTCTTCTGAGTCCATAGATACTGCAGCGCCAGGACATTAAACAGTGGCAGAGTGCTACAAGTATCAGTGATAGCTGTGGCCACTTCTAAGTACCATGGGTGAATTAAGTGGATTGTGGTGCATGCCGATATTTATTAAAAGTGTTGGAAACCTTTGAAGAGCCACAGGAGTGCAGGAGTGGCAGAGAGCCAAGCAGAGCAATGGATGTCAGTAAGCAGTCAAGGTAAGATGCAGGGAGGCAGGAGGAGCTTGTAACAATCAAAGAGATCCTGAGAGAGGCAGCCAGCCAGCAAGGGTAAGGAGGAAATCCATCAGCCTAGTTGGAGTTACCTCAGGGGTACATCTGAGGGGGAGTTCGGCACATGGGTATGGCTCTGATGTGAGGGTCTTCTCCCCACACAGAGGCTATATACTGTATGCTGAGCCTCTGAAGTAATACTGTGTGAAAATAAATATCCACTAGTGAAATAACTGAAATATGGCTTCTGCAAAATTAAGAATGTAGTTTGGAAACCTTCATGAAATCCCAGCATAGAATGAAGGAATGAAAGCATGTATTCCACAGAAGTGATCATTCTGTTATATACAGTATACAGTAGAATTCAGGAATGGTTACATGTATTGCACATTAATATATTAAATGGTGGAATGGAATTCTACAGAACTGTCTGTCTGTCTGAAAGTTCATGAGTATCATTCCACAATCCAGCAAGAACATTTTATGGAATGGGGTGAAAATCCATGGAACATATTCAGAGGATTAAAATTTCACCAAAGTCTGAATTTAAGAAAAATCACTACTCCAAAGGCTTTAGGAGGACTGGGCTCCCTTTGCATAATCTGTTGTAGGCTGTGGATGTGACCTAGTTCCTCAGCCCCAGCAAGGTTTTCACTGGTCTCCTTCTCTCTTCCTCATGGAGCATGGTAGTCAAGTACTGAAAGATATAGGGGCTAATGATAAATACAGGTGGCTTGTGTGTGTGTGTGTGGTCCAAAGCTCAAAGCTGAGTCAGGTTGTTAGAGGCCATCCTGGCCTGCCATTTTGCCCTGTTTCATCTGCATCAGTTTAGGGGTTGGTTTACCAGAAGGAGTGACCAGAGTGAAGGCAGCACAGTAGAAGTGCTAACCAGACGACAGTGAGAGAACAAATAGACAAGCAGCAAAGAGCCATGCTGAGTAAGCAGCTGGCGAGGAGCATCACAGAGGTAGACCAGGCCTCACCCATGCTAGGCACCAGGTACCCCTTCCTCACTGGAAGGCCTGGGGATATTTTAGTAAAGCTTATGTCATGGGTTGAACATTACTTGCTTCTTAACTGGCTAAATAAGTTCTGAGACACATATGTTAATAACCCAGAAATGTACAGGTTACAAGAAGTTCAGGCATTAGGATTTGGAATGTGAGCAAATCACATACAGAATTCATGACTCACTTCACTAATCCAGTTGCTTTCATTGACATGGCTACCATCTTTAGTCACTAAAAACCTTCAAAAAGGCTAAAAAGTAAAACTCCCATAAATTAAAAAAAAAGCAATTAAAATTATTTCCTCTTATAATGACTCCCTTACATACTTTACTAAAAAAATAAGTGTTATAGTCCCATTTTTAAATTTTTTCCATTTTTGGTAACCATGAGAAATCCTCTTCTTATCCTTATCATCTTGCCAGGGAAATCTCTACTGCTTAACATGCCACAATCTAATTGAAACCTTGGCTCCATAGTAGGTGTTTTGTTATGTGTGAGGTAGTGAATATTCTGTCAGATGAATTCTGCTCAAGTTTGAATTCCTGTATTCCAAAATAAACAAACATTTAAACTAGCTGAGAAGGGAGGCGAAATGAGGAAGGGAGATATAAACTGCAGCCCCCAACAAGCTCAAAAGGTAAACTGTGGAAACCAGGAGGAGAAAAAACATAAAATAAACCAAAAAATAATGAAATCTGGGAGGGGAGGAGAAGAAAACAAATGAAGCTAAAATAATGAGTGCCAGGAATAAGGGAAGGCAAACAGAAAAAAGGGGGAGGGGCCATGTGTGTGAATGCTCATTTGTGGAGCTGGAGGCCACCATGGTGGCAGTGGACCTGGATTTAGGAGCCATTACAGACCTGGTACAGTGAAAACCAGGACTGGGATATGGTCATACCAGGATCTGTTCTGTTCAGAAGGGGCAGGGTAGGTAGAAAAGAGGGAGGAGTAGCTCTTTCTGTAAGGGACAGCATAAAGGCTACAGAAATGAAAGGGGAGCAGGGGGGAGTAGAGGTAATGTGGGTCTCCCTGGAGAAAAGGAAATGGGCTGTTATTTGCACAGGAGTGATCTACAGATCTCCAGCACAGGAGGAAGAATTGGATGGGAAAATCATGGATGCAATCAATAGGATGGCTCACAAGGGAGAGGTGATACTAGTAGATGACTTCAATCTACCAGACATGGATTGGAGCCTCTCAGTCGCAGCAACAGCCAGATGAAGGGACATCCTAGACTTGCTACAGGGGGCATTCCTCAGGCAACTTGCAATGGAACCCAATCATGAGGGGATGTTGCTTGATCTGGTACTTACAAATGGGTACAGTATTGCTAATGTCACAGTGGGGAACCACCTGGGGACCAGTGACCATCGTATGGTGTGGTTTAATATAAGAACTGGGTTAGAATCAAACTGCATGAGGATGAGGGTCATGAACTTCAGGAAGGCCGATTTTAAGAAAATGGCAGAATGCCTCAGAGATGCACTGGCAGGGATAGGAAAACTAGGGAGAGTCGAGGACCAGTGGTCAAAAATAAGAGGGCATTGAAAAAGCTACATATCTCTGAGTCAGGCAGGTTAGCAAGGGCAAGAGAAAAAAGAAACCACTGTGGTTCTCTAGTGAGGTAGTGGAAAAAGTAAGAGCAAAGAAACTAGCCTTTAGAAAGTATAAAAAAAAACATGGAAAGAGGAGGAGAGGAAGACATACCAGGAGAAACAAAGGGAAGCATGGAAGGCAGTTAGGAGAGTAAAAGCACAAACAGAAAAGAATATTGCCAAATCAGTGAAAAAAGGGGACAAGCCATTTTTAGGTAGAAAAATGAAAAGACAAAGACCAAGGAAGGTATAGTAAGGCTGAAAGGGGGAGGAGGGGTGTGTGTGTGGCAGAGGACCACCAAAAAGCGGATATATTGAAAATATACTTCTGTTCAGCATTTATGGAGGAGGGGGTAGGTAGCGGGCCAATCATAAAAGACAAGGGTATTAAGGGAAGGGAGGTGGACACTAGCCCTTTTACAGTGGAAAGGGTCCTAAGGGAATTGTCATAGTTAAAAGTAGACAAGCAATGGGACCAGATGGGGTGCACCCCAGAGTACCGATGGAGCTCAAGGAGGAGTTGACTGCACCTCTGACAGCCCTATTCAGCCTGTTGCTAGAAATGGGAGAGGTCCCGAGGGAATGGAGGAGGCCTTATGTAGTCCCACTCCACAAAAATGAAAACAGAGAGGTGGCTGGAAATTACAGGCCTGTCAGCCTGACTTCAGTAGTGAGTAAAGCAATGGAATCACTACTGAAAGAAAGGATTAGGGAATACCTTGTTTCCAATGATTTTTAGGTTCTGAGGCAACATGTTCACTGGGGGGAGATCTTGCCAGACGAACCTGATTGAGTTCTTTGACTGGGTAACCAGGGAAGTGGATCAGGGAGGAGTGGTTGACATAGCTTACCTGGACTTCAGTTAGGTCTTCAACACCGTTCCACATAGAATACTAGTGAGCAAGCTGAGAAGCCTGGGAATGGGTCCTAAAATAGTAAGGGGGTAGAGAAATGGTTGGACAATAGGAGTCAGAGGGTGGTGGTAAATGGCATCCAATCTGGAGAGGGCAAAGTGACCAGAGGGATGCCACAAGGGTCAGTACTAGGCCCAGTTCTCTTCAATGTCTTTATAAGCAGCATTACAGAAGGTCTGGAAGGGAAGCTATGCCTGTTCACAGATGACACTAAAATGTGCAACAGAGTAGACACACCGAGGGGGGCGGGGGATGGAAAGAATGAGAGAAAATCGAGAAAAGGTAGAAGAATGGTCATGGGTTTGGCAGCTGGGCTTCAATGCAAAAAAGTGTAAAATCATGCAGTTGGAGCACAGAAACCCTCAGGGGCAAAGCATTAACTGGGAGAAGTACTAGCAGTCACAAAACAGGAAAGGGACCTGGGGGTAGTCATTTCTGATGAGCTGAAGATAACTAAACAGTATGACAAGAGAGTGGGAAAGGCTAGCGGGATGCTTAGATGCATAGGCAGGGATATCACCAGCAGAAAGAGGGAGGTAATAATACCCCTGTATAGATCACTAGTGAGGCCCCACCTTGAGGGTCAAAAGTTGTAATCAAGTACAGGGTATACAGGCAGACTAGATGGACCTAGTGGTCCTTATCTGCTGACAGTTTCTATGTTTCTACTGTGTACAGTTCTGGAGGCCCCACCTCTGAATGGACATAGGGTAGAGCGGGTACAAAGGAGGGCAAACAAAATGATACAGGACCTGCATCCGAAGCCCTACGAAGAAAGGCTTAAGGAATTAAATATATACTCCCTAGAACAAAGGAAGGTAAGGGGCTATGACAGAAACATTCAGATACCTCACAGGTATAAATAAGGTATAGGAAGGGAGCATTTTCCACAGAAAGAGATAATCGAGGACAAGGGGTCACACTATGAAGCTGGAGGGGGGGAGGCTGAGAGGAAATGTGAGGAAGTACTTCTTCACGGAAAGGGTGGTGGATGCTTGGAACAGCCTCCTGGGGAGGTGGAGGGGGCTAAAGAGATTATAGGATTGAAGAAAGCATAGTGTAGACACAAGGGGATCTTAGAAGTAAGGAAAGGGGAGCTGCAAAATGGAGACTGAGTTGGGTCTGCGGTGGCACTGTTGGTAGGGAAAATAAGGCAGACTGGGTGGGCCAAGAGGTCCTTATCTGCCAACAACCTCTATATTTCTGTGTTTCCATGTAACATTACATCTATTGATTGTGTGGAAAGACAAATGATTTACAGATGAGGAAGGGCTTCTTCTTACTAGTTACTTTCAACAAAAAGAAAATACAGTACCAGTTATATTAAAAAAAGTTGGCATGTTTTTATTTACATTTTTTTTCAGCTCACCTATTTTATAAGTTCAATAAGATCTCCAGGGCATTGGTTGTCTGAGGTTAATGCACTACAAGGCGCTGAAGGAAATCGGCACAAGCATCTCGTGCTTTGCTACCCAGCTGGGTATGCATTAACGCAAGACAACTAATGACCTGTCTTATGTTATTGCATACATGCCAAATTGTTGCAGCCCTTACTTTTCTTACGTTAATAACACTATATCCTGCTATGACTATTGGGGCAAGGGTTGAGATGTGGGACTCTGGACTCAGTCAGACTACTGCAAATGATTTGGATATCTTTTAAAGGGAAACATCTGGGCCAGTTCCAAAACAATTACATTTACTACCATTTGCACTACTATTCGAGTTGAGGATTGCTCACAGTGTGGAAGTTAACCTGTATGAGTGGTGACTATCACCCCCACATGACTAACATTGCATTTTCTTCTCTATTTATGGTTTCTTAATAAATGTCTGTTTTCTTACAGCAAACTGTCTAAAATTGTGTTTCTTGTTTGGCTTTATATGGGGCTGAAGGATGATCATGGGGGGAAGATTTAGGAAGGAAATGAGGAGACATTATTTCACAGAGGGGGTGGTAGCAAAATGGCACACCCTACCAGAATGGGTGGTATCATGTAAATCTGTGAACAGCTTCAAAAGGGCATGGGACAGGGAATAGGGGAGAGTGAGGGTGGGGGAAGTGGGGGTGGCAGTGGGATAACAAAAGGGAGGGGGTTGGGCAGCTGCAAACTAGGGGTGCTAGCTGCACACTCAAGCAGACTTAGATTGGCCGGCTGGTCTGTTTCTGCTGGCACATTCATATGTTCATATGTTTGTACAACTACTAGGTATAGTTAGGAGCCCCTCATTGCCTACTTATGCCAGCACCAAATGAAGCCCTACCCTCTTAGCTTTCTCCTTGGTGACTTTCTTCAGATTAATCCCCTTTGCTGGGGTTTTAAAACACTTTGCAAATGTGTACTCCTACTCCGTACCCATTCCCAAATGTATACTCCTAAAAAATGTACAGTTCTCCTCCCGGAATCTGTTCCCCTACCTTACAACTATTCTAAAACATGCACTTCTACCCCACACCACCCCAAAACTTTTAACTCTAACTTGCACCGTACTCATGATTGTACCCCTTACCAACACACCTCATAAAAAACATATATATGCAACTAAACACCTGCTAAAACTTGTACCTCTGCTGTCATCTAACACTTTGCACACCTAACTAAATCTGTACCCTCAGCCTTTCATACAGATCTTTCAAAAAATGCACTCCTGCTCTTGCAGCCTACCACAAATTGCCCTTTCACTATTCACACCTCTCCCAAAAAGGTGTCCCTTTACCCCTTCTTCCTTTTTGTCTTGTGACGCTTCTGTGAATCTAACAAATAAGAGGGGCAAGTAACATAAAGTTTAGGCATGAAAAGTGGCAGTTCCTATAATTTATTTGCAATAAATAAATACTGGAGGCTCTGTTTTCAAAGAGCCCTATGAGTGATGCAACTTGTGATAATCTAGGGCTGTGGCAAACTCCTAATGCATCAGGGACCCTGCACCATCTGGGGGTCCCTGTGCCATGCACCTTGGAGCTGATACAGCCACAGGGTTGCACCAAACATGTGGCTTACCTGCAGGGTTTGGCAGAGGGATCTGTCATCCCCCCACCCAGTGCAATGCAAGAGAGACCACACAGTGGGAGGGAATATGCCATCAAGGAAGATAGCGGGGCCAAAAAGAGCATGGGGGTACTCTAGTGAGTGAGGGGGGCATGGTGGCAAGTGCTAGGGTGGCACCCAGTGGGGTGCCATGCTGATGTCCAGTAAGATGAGTTGCCAGAGTAGAGGGGTCTTGGAAGGGGCAGACCACAATATGCCTCTAGCTGCACACAGCCCTGATGCCTGCTCCATATGTGTACCAGCCCCCCACACTATAGGTGGGCAGCAGCCTGCTTTCATGCAATGAACAGGGAATGGTTCCCTCCACCACCTGCATGCAGTGACCTTTGGCAACTTCAGCCAACCAACAGTACTGTGGCTGGGACACCTGTAGGGCAGGTGCCAAGGCTGTGTGCAGCCAGAGCCAGGTCACAGTCCATCCCTGCCAACTCTCCTCTCCTCTCCTCTACCCTGGCCACTCATCTCACTGGGCATCATCAGGGCACCCACGCTGGGTGCCACCCCAGCACCCAGCACTTGCTGCCATGCCCCCCACTCACAGGTGCACCCCCTGTGGTCTATGTGCCCCGGCTTCCCTCCTTGCAGTTCTCCCCCCTCATTGGCCAACCTGCCTGGCTGTGGTGCATGGCCCTTACAGCACCATCTGGGTGGTCTAACGGCTGCTTCCTTTTGCAACCACAGCAGGACTTCTGGAATAGCAAAAAGGGGATGGTGCAGCCCTGCCATGGTGCAACCACCCTTGCAACCTGACACACAGGTGCTTCTGCTGCTAGGGTGATGCAGGGTGGCTATGGCACATGGCATCCCAATTTATGACACAAGGTGTGACTTTCATCATACCCATTTGGAGCAGGTACCTTGCATCATAGTTTTCATTTTGAAAATCAATCCCTGGCAGTGTTCATGTTGGGACAAAAGAGGAATTTTTCAAATATTTTGCAGTCAATCTTTGAGCTCATCTATGGTCTTTTGTTTAGGTGGGAAACATAAGCAAGCAATAACATACAACAGGGTGTGCAGTACAGCAATTTAAAACACAGTCATGTGACACGTTTCAACCAATCATGTTTGTGGATTTTACAATGCCATTTTATAAATGTTTTATATAAGACATACTATTTCTATACTGTAGATACTGTATGTGGGTTTCAAGATCATTTTGATGTAAATGTTAATGCAGACACTTGCCAGCCCACTCAGCCAGAGCTGCAGCTGTGGTGAATCTAACGATCTGAGGGAGGGGAGCAAGGGAGTAATGTTCTAGGGGGGAGGGTGGAATGGGAAACCAACAATATTTTAAAAATGAGAAATCTCAAAAGTCTGCAAACAAAAGTCCCTCAGGATGGAATTGTTCAGTCCCATGTACAGTAGCTCTAATTAAATCTGGTTACTGTGAATATGAATCAGGTTCTTGTGAACATGGAGTACCTTATGTTCCAGTGATTCTAGTCAACAGTTTTGAGACATAAAATAATTATTTTGGCAAATTGTCAAGTGAATGGGAGCAGTTCATTAAAGCTGGATCAGAAAGAATCAGACTGAGGTGATTTTTGCAGACTGCATTCATTCTGCAGATACCAAAAATGTATTTAAGAAAACATGTTTAATAAAACAAAACAACGCAAATGGTATTTATTTATCCACTGGTTGTTTGAAAAACAGAGTCTTGCATCAAATACATATGTTAAATGATATGCTATTTTAAAATGAAAACTGTGGCAGAAATACAAAATGTATTATAAACATCACTTTAGAAACAAAACAGTAGTTTAAATTTGCAGAAGTAGACTGCAGACAGCACTTGAAGAGTAACTGTGTGATTGCATATTTGATTTAACTTCTGTATGCTTTACAGTATATATAAATGTTTTCAAAGAAGTTGTTTCATGAATATTAATATTACTAACTGGCCTTCAGTCCTACCCAATAGGTGGGCTTTTCCTTTCATCTTGCAGAGCATTATGGTTTTGATAAACTGAATTTGGCAGTCTGTAGTTTAGCACAGAGACCTCATAGTGTGCATTCATCAAGCACGCTCACTAGTTGAAGATTACTGTCATAACGGGGCAGAGCAGGCTGATTGCTAGCTCTGATGTCTGGTCCATGCAATACAAAACAAACCTGCTTGAGTGAAAGCACTTGCAAGGAATCTTTGCAGACTGCACCTGGTTTCTCCTGGTGATTTTCTCCAGGCTGTTCAAGAGCTGCAGGCACATTCTGCTCCCTTTTTTTATAGAATGTCAAGTACAGTGTGGCCAGCAAACAGTTTTCCACAAGGGTTTACAGAGTAATGGAAAGAATGACAGTTATTTTGTTGCACTGCGGCAGACAGGTTAAGAGAATGTAACATGCCATAAATCTGCACACTGAAATATTGAATTTCTATTGGCCTAACTATAACAGGTGGTACTTCATCAACCATGGTCTAATTCCCAAGTAGACCATGGCTTGTGATGTAGTACCTTGATGATCCACCATAGGCAAAATCACTATACAAGTAAGTAAGGATTAAGCCATGAGAAATGATGGGTCTACTGTGGAATTAATCCATGTTTGGGGGGTTCGGCCTCATGCCTCCAATGACCCAACCATGGATTAATTCCACAATAGACCCATCCTTTCAAGTGGCTTAATCCTCTTGTAACATGACAGTGATTGTATGACTGATAGTCTCTGAATAATGAGAACAGATAGACTGATTTAGTTTTGGAATGCTTTATGTTATGGGTTGCACTGCATGATGGGAGTGTGTAGGGTACATCTTCATGTTTCATTCCTGCAGTTCCTTTGCAGACCAATAGGTGGCTATGAAACAATCCTAGTAGCATAGTACTGTTTTTCCAAATGTACTGAATTAAGCCAATCTGAAAAAAACTTTATGGAACACATACTGTTTTTCTGAGTATTAACTTCACTTTTTACCTCTCTAAATTATTTAGTTCAGCAGGCAGTAGAACAACGTAACGTTTATTGCTCTCGCCTTTCAAATACTTGTTTTGACTAGTATTGTTAGTCTCTTTCTTTGATTTCCTGTTGTTTCTCTTACTTTTGTATTTTTCTTTTCACCCATAGAAGTAGCCTCTTTGTTTTATCTTGCTTTGTTTATCTCACTGCCTTTGTTATTTTTGCTTTCTGTTATAGAAGGTGCATGCTCATCTTTACCATACTGTGTATTCACCAAGGAAGTGCTAGGACACATAATGTTATCCAGTGGTCCCACAATGCATTGCGCCCAAAGTTGCTTAGAAAGCAGTAGATCACAAGTGATTGTAACAGTATGTAAATGTTCACTTCTAAAGAAATATTATTACAGCATAATTTACAGTGTTTGTTGAGTTTAAATGTAGAATCTTTAGTAAGTCATAAAGTTATGTGGCAGTTACAACATAAAACAATCTTGAAAATTTGAAAAACCATGTGCCATAAATATGCGGGAACATGCAAAAATAAAATATTTGCATATTGGTTTCATTTGTATGTTGCTTTTGCCAATGGTGGATTGCCAAGGTACTGTATCACAAACCGTGGTCTACTTGGGAATTAGATCATGTCAAAACCAAACAGTACGCTGACCACCTGCAATCAAAGACTCACACAAATGGATAATGAAAACATACTATCATTTATTTATAAAAAAGCACAGCAATAGTCGATCACTTGTGTTGCAGATGGAAAAAACCATTGGAAGCTACAGATGCCAGAACAACTGTTTGCCCAGTAACGTCAGGCTTCTACTGGTCTGCCAAGGAACTGCAGGAACAAAACATGATGATGTACCCTAGCACACTCCCATCATGCAGTGCAACCCATATCCTGTAATACACACAGATAAAAATTGAAGAACCTAGCATAGAAAGTTAACTACAAGTTTTGAAAAGTTTTAAAATATGTTTTAATGTTAGAAAGCTTAAAGCTTGTAATGAAAGCTATTTTTGCTAAACTTAAATAGCCATGATATTTCCAATAGGTGTGTTCCAATTATTTTGTACTGTATGTATACCATGTTTAACAGCTTAACATAATGCATTCCAAAACTAAATCAGTCTGTCTGTTCTCGTTTATTCAGAGAATGTTTGTTATACAATCATTGCCATGTTACAAGAGGATTAAGCTGCTTAAAAGGATAGGGTTACTGTGGAATTAATCCATGGTTGAGGTGTTGGAGGCACTGAGCTTTCGGCCTCGTGCCCAATCCTTCCGACCATGGATTAATTCCATAGTAGACCCATCCTTTCTCATGACTTAATCCTTACTTGACCCAATTATCAGAATTAAGACCATTTATTGCAAAAGGTTAGAGACATTATGGATAATATCATGCTCCATGCTACAGACATCTGTGAATGAGCTGGCATTACTTTCTACTGTAGCAAGTAATAGATATCAGCAGAAATCGATATTCACAGCTTGCCTTGACCTTTAATAAAATATGATGCCCCTGATTGCTTCACCTCTAAATCGTGCTTGGCCAGTTTTGCCATCAAAGATTACTTTCTAAACAGTTGCTGCTGCTGGGCATTGGAATGCCATTCTATTAACATGATGGGGAGAGCTGTTTACTGGCCAGATGTGCAAGAAATATTAAGCAATGAGAAAGAAGCAATGAGAAAGAATGAGAGCGTGAGAGTGAGAGAGGGACTGAGCATGGATAAATGGTGGTTCCATGTCATAACAGTGATCGCAGAATAGCAATAGCCATTACGGCAAGTGTACATCACCGAAAATGAATTTCAGTAATGCACACTATCAGCAAGGAGAAATAGGGCACCTGAGACCTACGGGTTGTTTTTTTTTATGCAGGGGGATGTGAGCCCTGAACTCCCCTACTTATAGATTCTCAACTCTGGGGGGGGTGCATTTTGGAGGGGAACTTAAAAAAAGTGAATGCCACCTGCCAGCAAAAAAAAACCAAAAAAAAAAACACCACACCACACTGGACCCAAACACTGCCTCCTCCATCTACCAACTGATCACCCTCCCCACCACGCTAGTGGACCAGCTCAGCAGCTACCCGGCACAACCCCTCCCGCATACCATCCTTTCCCTGCCTCTCCCCCACACATATGTGCATGTATACGTGCCTACATCCTGTCACCGTATGTCATCCACCCCAGTGTCCAGTCACCCCACTGCCAGCTAGCCCTGAACAGAGGCACCATAATTGAGTCACTGTTTTTGCAGGTGCCCAGTTGTGGTCACCTCGTTCATGGGTACCCATAAAGGAACAGTCTACTGTTTTCAGAACCAACCAATCTGGGCCATTTTTAAGTAACTGTACTTAGAATAACATACTGCAACAAACATAGGTGCCAGAACCTATGGGCGGGGGGTGTCGGCAGCACCCACACTTTTGCCTGAGAGCATTCAAAGTGCCACTTTAATGCATGCAAGGTCAGAAGGGAAGCAATGATGGTGTCTTTTGTAATTACTAGAGCCACCCCTACTTTTCCCCATGTTCTGGCACCCATGGTAACAAATAACCATGATAACAAACACTGGTCTATGCCAATTACGTGTGTTTTTACATTTTAATGGTGAGATTGTGATGCTTAGTAAGTGACAGATGGGGAAATAGTTTCAAGAAGGATTCATTTGCTGTGATGGATTTAGGTACTTCTGAAGACATGGGGAACCTGTGAGGGACCTGAAAAGCAAGATAAGCGGAGGTTGAGGAGGCACAAAGGGTCAGAGGCCCTAGAGAAGGAAACTAGAGAGAAATAAATTACAAGGTTACTTATCTGATATGTAGACAGCTGACATCCAGTCAGATGTGGGGACATACCAAAAAGAGAGATTATTAAAGATAATATGTGTAACTAATAACAAGAGGAGAGACAGAGGAGCAGAGATGTACAAAGGAAATAGCATGATTGTAGAAGGAAGGAAGGAAGGAAGTAAGCTTTATTTATAAAGCGCCTTTCAAATATCAAGGAGCTGTACAATACAGCAATAAAACCACACAATTAAATAGATAAATAAATAGACATACAGTAGATATGACAGGTAAAATTACATCAAATAAGTAAGTAAGTTATAAACCATCAACAAATCTAAGAGAGTCGACTAAAAACGATCAGAAAATGCTTGATGGAAAACATAGGTCTTTAATTCAGTTTTAAAACTTTTGACAGTCAGGCATTCTCTTAACTAATGAGGTAGAGAATTCCACAGGGTAGGCGCCGCATATGAAAAGACTCGGGCACCAGAAGTTTTCAAGCGCACCATGGGAATCTCTAACAATCCCTCACTGGTGGATCGGAGAGGATGGAGGGGGCAGTAGAGGGTTAGAAGATCTTTCAGGTAGCCTTGTTCCTGTCTGTGTAGGGCTTTAAAGGTTAGCAAGCCAACCTTGAAGGTGATTCACCACTGAACCGGCAGCCAGTGCAGTTTGCACACCACGGGTATAATATTACTGGCCCTAGATGTGCCATTTAAAAGCCTGGCTACAGCATTTTGCACTAGCTGCAAGTGGTGAATATCAACCCCTGGAAGCCCTAGGTAGAGGGCATTACAATAATCAAGGCAGTTGGTGACAAAAGCATGGGCTAGGGTAGCCAAATCTTCTGGGGGGACCAGCTGTTTCATCCAAGCGATGTTCCTCAGATGATAAAAAGAGGACTTGACAACAGCCAGCACCTGAGATTTCAGTCAGATCATTGCAAAAAATAATGCCATGGTTCTTCACCCGGTCTGAGGTGGACAGCTGGACACTGTCAAGCCATAAGCCTGACAGTTTCCCAGCCCCTAAACCTACCCCTGGGTGACATGGTCTATGACTAACACCTCAGTCTTATCTGGATTCAGTCTCAGCCAGCCGGTGCTCATCCAATCTTTGATTTAGGTGAGACAGTTGTTAAAGATGGACATCACATCCTCCTGTCCAGGTAGAAAAGATAAATACAGCTGAGTATCATCTGCATAGCAGAGAAACCTCAAATTGTATTGTCTGATGGTATCTCCTAATGGCAGCATGTACACTGTGAATAACATGGGTGACAAAATAGAGCCCTGTGGAACTGCACAAGGCAGAGGGAGGGCATCAGAGGAATAAAGTCCTGTGACAACCCTCTGGGATCTCCCCATGAGGGAAGATTGGAACCACTTGAGGACTACACCCAATAGTAAACAAAGAAAGCACAGGCACTCCAAAAGCACACCATGATCCACAGTGTTGAATGTTGCAGAGAAATCAAGAAAGACCAAGATGGTACGTGCCTTTCAGTCTCTCACTATTAGGAGGTCATTCAATACCCAGACGAGGGCAGTCTCCATACTGTGTCTCTTCTTAAATCCTGACTGGAGAGCCTTATAGATACTGTGAGATCCCAAGTAATCCTCCAGTTGTAATGCCACCACCCTTTCAATGACCTTGCCTACAAAAGGCAGGTTAGAGACAGGCCTGTAGTTATCTAATTGTTTTGGATCTAAGGAGGATTTTTTAAGGAGTCGTTAAATGACCGCCTCCTTGAGGGGTTTAGGAAAGACCCCCCTCACCAAAGAACCCCAAACAATTTCAGCTAGGATCAGGCAGATAGTATCAAAACAACCCCTTAGTAAAGGGGTTGGGCACAGATCCAGACTACAGCTAGTTGGTCGCATAGTCTGGATGATTTGGATGATATCCATGAGTTCCAGCTGGTCAAAGTCCAACCAGGTAGACTGAGTGCTCATCTCCTTCCGCTGATCAATGCAATCCCCCATGGGGAGTGCCGGACCAGTGCTGACACGGATGTTGGCAACCTTATCTGCAAAAAACTGAGCGAGCCCATCGCACCCAGCCTGTGAAAAAGTTCTTCGGGGCTGGAGACAGATCAGATTGCACAATCTGTCTACAGTCCGGAAGAGCTGATCTGGTCGATTTCAAGCAGAAGAAATCTCCCTGAACAGGAATTCTGCCTTTTTATGGGTGATTTCTGATTGCTAGATTTTATAATGCTCCTCCAGTCTAAGCCTGTCAACATCTGAGCAAGACTTCCGCTAAGCTCTCTCTCTATCTCTAGCCTTTGACCCACTCTCCTCAACTCCTTCAAGGAACCATCAGACCAAGGGTTCCTTTGGCGAAGAGTGAGCGGGTGAACACAAACTGGTGCAATCTTGTCCAGAGAATCTCCCTCTGCCCTATTATAGGCCAGAACCAGATCCCCTGGACTCATGCATTCTCTCAACAAACCTGATAGATCCAACACCGCCATGAGGCCTTCGGGGGTAGTACCCCTTAAAGGGGTCATCTCCATGGGGGAAGGCCTTTTAGGGGAACCCCAAAACTAAACCTTATGTTGTGATGGTCAGACAAACCAACTGGTTCCTCCCCCAAATTGGTGATCTCCATTCCTAGGAGGAACACCAGGTCCAGTGAGTGACCCCTTATGTGGGTAGCTGAGGTAATAACCCGAGTGAGGCCCAGCATCAACATAAGCTGGAGGAGACTCTGTCCAAAATGTGAGAGTTCATCATTGACCCAGGCATTAAAGTCCCCCAGAATTAACCATCTGGGGGAATCCAACGCCATGTCAATGAAGAAGTCCATAAACCCCTTTAGGAAATCACCACCATCATCACCTGGTGGATGGTAAATGAAGAGTATCCTGAACCTCACACCCGCTCCAAGGATACACCCAAAGGACCTGGTGGTCCCCACTGGCACATCCACAAGGTTCAGTTCTGGCTTAAATATAATGGCAACACCACCACCCCCATGATCCACCTTCGGACGGTGTATCACCAAGTACCCAACTGGAAGAGCTGAAGCCAATACAGGGCTAGTATTTTCATCCAGCCAGGTCTCGGTGATGCAAGCTAGGTCAGTTGTTCCAACAAGATCAGCTATAATAGCTGTCTTGTTTTTCACAGACCTGGCACTACATAACACCGCCCAAGTTGACTGAGTTTTCGAGGAAGACCTCAGCTCCTGACCATTAACTGTGGAGCCCTTGGGTATGGGTGCAGGACAGGGGTGACCCTTGTCCTGGCACCATTTTGCCACAGGGTGTCTCCTAGTCCCTACTACCCCAATCAGCCCCTCCTTCTCCCTTCCCCCACCAGGCTTAAAACCCCTCCTCCTTCTCCTGCACTGCTTAGCGATCCCAAAGGCTCGACATTTCCTGTAGATTTCAGCAAGCAAAGAGAGGAAAAGAAAGGGCTTAATTTACTGAGCCTAGTGGGGAAATATTGCCTGACCATCTGAACACCTATCCAACACATGCCACCCAATAAATAAACAAGCAAACTAGACAAACAAAAAAACACAACAAACCAAACACACACACACACCATACACACAATCCACCAACACACACAACTAACAAAACTGGTTGTATATAAAATTATACTCCAAAATATCACAGGCAGCCCTAAGATGCTCTAATAATCTTTGAGTCCAGTCCAGAGAGTCCACTTCCTCATGTGTGAATAAAATGAACATTTTAAGAGTGGGCTCTTACCACCACTCCAATAGTCCAACAGTTAAATGATATCCATTCAGTAATAAAAATACAAATTAATTAACTCAGTATAAGGTGCAAATGTCCGAGGGTGGGCTCTCAGCACCAACCGTCAATTGTCCAATAAAATGTGGCACTCTCACTACCACAACAAATAACTGAGTATTAAAGTTCAAATAAGAACTGGGGGAATTGACACCCAACAGAGAAAAGGAATGTCCACTTCCACATAATAAGGCAAAAAGAGGTAAAAAACACTTGGACACTCTGGAGACAAATTCACAGGAGTTGTCCATGAAATAAAGACCGACAGCCAGCCTCCAGCCCCACACTAAGGAAGGACTCCAGCCAGGCAACCCTCACCAACCCAGGCCCCATGGAAAGGCTGACCTCTGACCACCTAACCAGGAGACCCAAGGGAGCACAGAGAACTGGCCCTCTGGACAGCACACTGGTCTCCCCCCCAGGGAGTAAAGCCAGACCCAGTCCCCTTCCTAGTGCAGGCCAGGTCCACCAGCTGTCACACCCTGTAGCCAACATCAGTCTTTACACAGAAAGGTTTCACCAGTAAGCAAAGTCCCAGGCTCCCAGGCACACTCCTCTAGCTTCAGTAGTACTGTGCAAGCACAAAAGCCATGTAGCTCCAGCTGCCACGAACTGCTGGTCCAGCTGAGTTACTCAGAAGGCAAGCTGAAACCAGGAAACAGTCCCTGCTGGCAAGCAGATCCACACAGACAGAGTTCTCTAATGCACACAGTCGGAGTTCACTAATCCACAAGCTCCAAGAACTTGGACACTCCAGCAGATACAATGGAAAGGATCTTCACTGGTGGTAGCAAAATAAAGGCTATACTAGCAGAAAAATATGCTAGTGATCAAAAATCCACTGGAATATACGGGCAGGGCTGTGGGTGAAAATTTTGAGGACACCAAACACTAAACATGATAAAGCGCTTGTCACCTCTCCTTTAGCACCCTTCCAGATCCAGAAACACACAAAAACAAATAAACAAACGGATAACAAATAAAACAAATGGAGCACAGTGAAAACTAAACAAAATAAAACTTAAATAAAACTAAAAATCAGGGATGGCAGAGCTCAAGTCTCAGGCAGCTCACACACTGCTGCCACCTAATAAACTAAGTCTACATAAAGCTGTATCATGCTTGCATGCAGACTTGGTTTATTTTTCACACACGTATTCTGTTACTGCTAATTTTGCCAAATTTCAATTTTTTTTCACCAAACTTGGGTAAAGTAAATGATATTGCAGATGAAAAGGTATAGTTTAAAGTCAAAGGGAGAATAAAAGTGAGACAAGAAAATAAAGCAAATAGAGATAATGAGAGAGAAAGAAAAGAATTGTGATAATGTAGCAGGGTTAGGGTGGTGCCTGGCTGTTAGTATTATAGGGCTGCGGGAGCACCCCAATAGTTAGGGATAGTTCTGCAGTTCAATGTTAAATCGAATTTCTTGCATCTTAATAACTTTGCCATCATCTGACAAAATTACACAAAATGCGGTACGTGCGGTCAGGGTGTCAGAGTCTTTAGATGTGAACAGTTTTGAGATGGCATCTTGCATGGTTTTTCGAGCTATAGAGGGTCAAAAAAGTAAAAAAATCCTAGTTTTGTCCCTATACTTATCATTGGGTATTTTTTGCTCTCACCTACAGCCTAGATGGTATGGAATTTCATCATGAAATTTTCAGGGATGCAAGGGCCTGTACCAAGGGTGTACACTAGGAAGGTTTGGTAGAAAAATATCATACAGTTTTTGAATTATAACAACTTTTCAGATAACGTTCAAGTTCAATGGATTAAAAAAACAGTTTGAGCAATTAAAAAAAATTTGCAAGTGTCACCAGGTTGTGTTTTAGTGTTCGTGTGTCGTGAAATACCAATTGCGCAACCAGGCAAGGCCCTCTATGCCCAATACCTATTAACACTAGAAGCATAACATGCCTGACTATCAGCTGTGTGAGCTAGAGATAGCATGGCAGTAGCTGCGATCGTTGAATCTCCTTTTTTAACTGTCTCTAGGATTGCAGATATGGTATGTTGCTACATTATAAGGTACAGTACTGAAAACCACTCTTTTAATGAATATATTTAAATCCAGTTTGACAGCAACCCCACAGTATGCTCATAATTCGGTCTCATTAAAAGTGAAATGAATAAAATGTTATGCTTAATACATGACTCCTGTTTTTTTTTCTGATGCTTGTGTATAAGGTGATTTCTTACTGAAATACGTTTATCATGATATACATATTTTTCCAAATTTTTTATTGTTTTCGATCTTTGCCAGATTGCAATCTTATCAATGTTCTATGAAGCTACCTGTTATGCACGGGGACCCCATAATGTCACTCCTTCTGTGACACTTTAGATTGAGATAAGCTGTCATGTGAGGCAAGGATGCAGTGTATTGCCTCATGACCATCACAGTGAAGGTGACATACAGGGCAGCATATAGAACAAATATCAGGTAATAATTTATGGCATCTTGTAAATAAATTACTTTATTCACTTGATTTGTGTTGCTGCATTTTTGTTTCCTATTTTCCACCTGTCAGTGCCACACGGGCTCGCCATAAGACCATGCCAACTAAAGACAAACATGTATCCCTACATTACAGTAAGAGACTTGCATTCATGATAAATACAAGCATATGGTGAAGAAGCTAAATGAAGCATCAGTGAATAATTACTTATTTATTTTATTCATTTAGTTTTTGTTTACCGGGTGGGTGCGCTAACCATAAAGATGACTGTTTTCAGGCACGACCCGGGAGTTTACAGGGCAGACATTGCAGGTATAACAAACAGTAGATTACATCGAGATACATAAACAAGGTGTTATGAAACATTAAACAATAGACTAAGCAGCACAGGTAGTATACAGGGCATTTTGAAAATCATTTAACAATAAGCTAAGCATTACAGGTAGTACACAGGGTGATCCTGGTAGGATCATAGAGATTTTTACAGTCATAGCACAATGAAAAACATACAGTAGCAAGAGTATTGCAGTAGTAGTCCTGAAAATATGATTTAGAAAGTACAACAAAAATAGATAAAAATGTGGTCAAATACTGACAAGTGGAGAGGGATAATGGGCAGGGGAATGGCAAGATTGTGAACAGTAGGGATAATAGCAGGTCAGGATAAGGAAAGGTAGGGTATAGGATAGGAGCTGTCAAAGAGAGAAAGGGATGGCTGCGGGAGGCTAGTGTCAGGAGAGAGAGCTGGGATAGGCTAGGCAAGGGGAGTATTATGGAAAAAAGGTAAGAGCTCCGCGATAGGCAGGATACCTAGAGGACTAAGGTTTGAAACAGGAGCATTGGTTGGTGAAGCTGAGATGCTGGCAGAGTGCTTTTTTAAAAGCATTGTGTGTAGGAGCTAGCCGGATGTCCAGAGGGAGTGAGTTCTATAATTGAGGTGCATGGTGGGCAAAGGCTCTAGAGTCTTTGGTGGTACTGCATTTGGGGATGCATAGTAGGGACTTGTCAGCTGAGCATAGGCCGTAGTTGGAGGTCTGGCAGGTGAGTAGTTCAGCTAGAGTTGTTGAGGTACAAGATCTCATGATGCTGTCGACAGTGGAGCAGAGGGAGTAAAGTCTAGTATCATTGGGGGACAACCAGTTTAGATCTGAATATAGTACACAATGGTGCTTTAGTCTGTGGGAGGCTGAGGCGAACCTGCAGATGTTGTTATAGGTGACATCCCATCTTTGAAGATTTGATTTTGGTAAAGGATCATAAGTTGACACTCCATAGGTCAGAATAGATTGGAATATGCCTGAGCTATAGCCACTCTAGCAGAAGGGGTTAGCAAGTGGCTGGTCCGGTATGACATGCCTTGCTTGGAAGTGACTGATTTGCACACATTGATGATGTGGAGTTCAAAATTTAGAGATTGGTCAAGGGTAACCCCAAGGTATTTAAATTACGTTACAGGAGTTATGAGTGAGCCATCTAAGCAGGAGACCCTGAACTTATCTTGGAATATCCTGAGTTTATGGAGGGTCCCGAATAGCATGGACTGTGTTTTTGCTTCATTTAAAACAAGATTGTGGTCCCTTAGCCAGGCTTGTGTGCATTGGAAATCAGAGGTGAAATGTAGGTTGATATCGGACACATCTTTTGCATTGGCATACATGACTATGTCATCTGCATAGAGTTGAGATGAGGTGTCAAGGAGATTAGTGGTGATGCTGTTGATAAAAATTGCAAAGAGAATTGGCCTAAGGATTGAGTCTTGGGGAACTCCAATGTTTACCATCTTTAGGTCAGAGCATGTAGAATTGAATTTAATGGTTTGGGCCTTATTTGACAAGCAAGTGTTAAACCAACTGACAACACTAGGAGCAAAGCCCATAGAGTGGAGTGGAGTGTGTTGAGGAGAAGTGGGTGGTCAACCAAGTCAATGACTTTTGACATATAGATAAAAAATGCTCCCGTGAGAAGCCTTGCGTCCATGGCAGTGAGAGTGTCTGTAGTAAATTTGAGTAGTGCGGTTGTGGTGCTGTGACCTTTTTGAAAGCTGTGTTGTACAGCTGTTAGGAGGTCATTGTCTTGGAGGAATTCAATGGTTTGCATGGCAACTAGCTTTTCCAATATTTTGCTTAGAACTGACAGGATGGCTATGGGCCTGTAATTAGAGGAGTCTTTAGGGTCACCTTTTTTGAAGACGGGGTGACTCTCACTGTTTTCCAAATGTCCAGGACTCTGCTATGACATAAGGAGAGTGTAAAAATTCTAGCCAGGGGTCCGGCAATGAGAGTACGGCAATTTTTAGCAGCCTGGGCTCTATACCATCTGATCCAGTGGCTGTGCTGTCCAAGATCTTTCTGAGGAGTTTTGTGACCTCCCTACTAGTAGTGGCCTTAAAGCGAAAGGAGGGGATTTTGATGCTTGCCGGGAGAGAGTTGAAGGACCCAGTTGATTCGAGGCAGGGAAAGCGGATGTATATTTGGTCAAGTCTGTAAATTGGTCATTAAAGAAATTAATGATGGTCTGAGGGTTGTTGCAGTGGGCACCATTTAGTACCATGTCATTCGGGGTAGGGGAAAGGTTAGATCCCAGAAACGTTTTTATGTGGGACCAGAATTTTTTAGGATCCCCTGATGCACTGGTTAATAAGCTTTTGGAATAAGAGCTTTTAGCTACCCTGGTCTTCTTTTTGCATGTTTTTCTAAGCATCCTGATAGGAGTTTTGGTCTTCCTGTAGGCCAGAGGACGTGAAATGAGTCCAGCTTTTATCACGCTGTTTTGTTTAGTAGATCTTTTTTTAGCCATTGGGTAGTGTTCCCTTTGATTCGACGTGTTATCCAAGGATGTGAGTGTCCTGAATGGCTGATAAATTTGCAGTGACGATGCTCAGAGTGGATTGCACGTCAGAGGTCAGATAAGAGACTGGACCAGTCTATGTTGGCTACATCATGAAGAAAGCTTTCAGTATTCAGGTTAGTATAGTTTTGAATGGTGATGAAACACAGTTTTTGTGGGGTGATGGAGCCAGCTCCCAGGAGCAAAAGATTGGATGATGGTCCGTAATGGCATCTGCAAGAGTACTGACAGAGAGGATATGCTCAGTACAGTTTACTAGCACCCAGTTGATTAAGGTGCTGGAGTTGCAGCTGGATGCAATCCTTGTAGTTTCGGTGATTATTTGATGCAAGTTGTAGCTCTGTATTTTGGAGACTGAGGTGGCCTGGCACTTTTCTAACCAGTTTATATTTATACCCCCTAGTAGGAGTACTTCATTTTTGCCAGACAGCATGGCCGTTTGGCTGAGGAGCTCATCTAAGCCACAGTGGCCACTGTTTGGTGGGTTGTATGCACAGATAATATGCATCTTTTTTGCCCCAAGTGTAAGGAGGGAGTGAAGAGACTCACACTGTGTCAGGGGGTCTATGTTCAGGACAGTGAGATGCAGGTGACTGTTTGAATAGATTGCAATGCCACCCCCTCTTTTAGTGGAAGTTCTATCTTTCTGGAGTAGATTGTAGGAGGCAATAGAGCGCCGAGAATCTGGGACCATGGGCTTCAACCAAGTTTCGGTCAAACACAGGATGTCAGGCTTGTATAGGGAGACCTAGGCCTCTAGTTCAGGGAAGTTGTGCTCTAGGCTCCTAATGTTTTGGTGGACAGTAAGGATGCCTTTAGTATTATGTAGTAGAGCATCCGAGTGGGATAGATGGCAAGTAGGACCAGGATTAGTTTCAATGTCACTGGAGAGCAAGATGGCCAGTAGCAGGAGGTACCAGAGTTTCTGATGGTAAAAGGGGGATAGAATCAGGTGACGTAGGAAGCATTTCTTAGTATCTGATACAGTGTGGTAGATGATGCCTTTAATTATTAAAAGAGGTGTTGAGTCTCGTGGTAGTTCATGGAGGCAGAGGAGGTTGGAGAAGTGAAAATCATTCAGAGGTGGCATAATTGTGGTCCAGTTCACTTCTGTATTGAATATTCTGTTAGCAGACAAGTGGCTCAGGAGTGTCACAATGGCTAGAAAGAGTAGGTGCTTAGATCGGTCCATGGCACTAGTACCCATCGCACAATGCAGGAGGTCTAGTTGTAAGTCAGCAGGGGTGTTCAGCCAGGAAGGTACTTCACAGTACGTGTAGTGTCATGTGAAAGGAGCTCAGTTGAAATGATGGGGGCTTTGACCAATTAGCAGTCAGGTACTTCCAGTTCAAAATTCTGGATGGCTTGAGTGGTGGCTAGGCGCCAAAGATGTACCAGGGAATAGCAGCTTTCAGTCAGCCGAACCAGCAGAATGGCTTGAAGCTGTGCCCTGGTGGCAGAGAGAGCTTGTCTGATGGCTGTTTGCTTGGGGGTGGGCAGGCGTCTTTTCTTGTTTCTTGTCTTTGGAGAATGTAGTACCGGCCTGTAAATCAAGCATGGTCTACGGCGCTCAAACTCCTGAAGGCGGTTCCCCTGGTCCACGGGAATGAACATGGAGTCAGCAGTCCAGCAGCCCCAATATAAGGGGTCAATGGAAAAATAGGCACTTAGTCATCTGATCACAGTGTCTATACAAGGCAGGGTCCACCTACGGTGGGTGGGGAACCAGTACAAAGTACCGGCAGGGTAAGACTTTCATCTGAACCAGCTTATGGCATTAAAATCTATGTAGCACTCTGACATGGGAAAGTCTCACTTTACTCAACTGTAGATATTACTTTCTGGGTGTTGGTATCACTGCCATTCATGCAGTGAAACATGCAAGCTGTGTGACTACAAGCTTTATTTACAATTAGAAAATGTTTTTTTTTATTTCCTGGTCTCTGATTGGCTGGTACCCCTGCCAGGGGGTACCTTAATTTTCAATAGACTACCGGGAAATAAAAAGTGCCAGACCCAGTGCCCCTTTACCCGCTGAGTTTACTTTGTGTCCAGCCTACTTTCTGATTGGCCGAAAGCACCTAATTTAATTTCAAATTGCTGCCATTTTTTTCTTTCACTTAGTGAAAGAAACCCGGCCCCATGTCTCCACAGTTCAGTGCCAGTTGCCTGATGAAACCCCACACAACCTCCCCTGAGCTTATTTCTGGCTGCACTTGTGTTTTAGTTTAATTTTTTTTTTGTTTACAGTAGTCTTCTCCCATGACAGCTACCTCTCCATAGCTGCATTCTCATAGAGCTGACTGTGGCGACTGTCAAAACCATCAGATCAGCTTTTCAAAGTATTACCTCCAGTGCAGCAGTTCTCCACAGGCTCAGTGCTCCTGCCAGCTTCAAGCAATTGTCTCACTCTCTCCCAGGGGGCTTGACTGGAGTTTGAGTCCCATGCTCCCATTCAGGTAAAAAAACTCTCTTTCCCTGCTGATAGACAACTTAGCGCCACCACTGATGTCCCGCTCGGCACCTCCACTAATCTCTCCCAGTTGAACACACCAACCACTGCATAAAAAGCATAGGTAAATAAATGACACGACTCAACTTCAATATTAGCGATCCAGTCTGATGAATCTTGCCCATGTCTCCATGCTGTACTCCTGGGGAGACACTTCACCTGAGAAGGCATGAGATGCCAGTTCCCCTAACAGCTGCATCTTCCCCAGTACACCACTTGAATTATGAGGCGTATCTCACAGCACTTGTCTCATGCTGTTCCCCATTTCTGTCGCACCTATCCCTGAGGGCAAACAAAAAAAGCTGGGAAAACATAGCTGTTTAAACTTTTTTCCCTTTAAAAATGAAAACTACCTCTTGTCTACGATGCCTTCTAATTTCATTGTTGAGTTGTCAGCACTGCAGAGGAACATTGCAGGGACTATGTCGATGGGGACAATACTAGTTAAAAAAGAAAAAAAAACAAGGATGACAGCATGCATGTCTTTCTGCATGTTGGGAAGGGGGCGGGAAGGGGACAAACAGCTTGCTCAAACTAAAACTATTACTCACATTCTCTACCTGTGTGTAGTATGGGAAGGATAACCATAACAACCATTTCCACTCACAGCTATGGAGGCCCCTCTAAGACAAAAATCCCAAGCTAAAAAAAAATCATCTTTGTATACAGGTGGAGGAACTATTTTATTATAAAACGTATTGCAAACTAAGTTTTTACTACTTTTTTTAATTAAACTACTTTTTTTTACAGTGCTAATTTTCTAAGTGTAATAATACCCTCCAGGGTGTGCAGTATTGGGGAATATCAGACCTTCCAGGGGCTATAAGGCCCTCTGCCTGTGGCATCAAGCCTCATTATGCCTCTTGGCGGTCCGGTATTCCCCAATACCACCCACCCTGTTGGGTATGATTGCTCGCTTAATGTGATGGATGGCAGTTTTATCTACCATGTGCTCTCTAAGTAGTGTAAATATCTATGAGGTTACTGCTAATAAGAAAAAAAAAACAGTCTCCACGAAGCAGATTCCTACAGATAGAGAGCAACAAATGGATTTTTCTTTGTTTTGGTATTGTGGTACTTTAGTAACACATTTATACACATAACCTGATTCTAAATTCAGCTATGATGTTATGTAGAAATGTGATTTTTGTTCTGAGATCATACATTATGTGAGTCTATTCAAATATTTGTAACCTTTCCCTTCCAATATTACCCACTCGTTCACCAAAGCAGGCATTAATTGACACAAAAGTTGATTTATAATATTACTAATCTTCCTAAGTAGTAATACAGATAGATGATTGACCAGCTGACAACAATAGCCTTTTTACATGAATAGGTTTGTACTGTGACACAACTGATCTGACTTACAATGAATCTTACAACGTTATGAAAGCTGTCGTAATTTTTACTTTTTCATTTTTTTCTGATTGAACTGCCAGTCTGTACGACTAAAGGAAGTCAGTCTTCCACATAAATTATCCACTTGATTGCAGCAGCTTGCCAGTATTGTGTGCTGTCAAAAATCTAATAAAAGCCAAGGAGGCATGAACAACATAGATCAGCTGTCAGATATGAATTATACGTTGTGAAGTTACTGATCTGATTTGACTTATAGATTGAAAGCTTATTAAAATCTGTGACAACTTTTGATTTTGTCAATGTAAATAAATATCAGTCAGTCTGCCATATCAACATGATTGCTACGCTCAGTAGCTTCACACTGCAGATCAAAAGATTGTGACAACTTGCATCTGACTGATAAGGGGTGTCACAAACGTATTCCGCAGGTCAGGGCCTCTGCTCCCACAGTGCCAAACCTCGAAGTGCAATAGGTGAACAGGAGACAAACAGGGTAACCCTCCTGCCTATTTTTGGTCCTAAACACCTACTAGTCTCGAGTCTTGAGGTAAAATATGAACCCTTTTTCTATAGCACACCCAGTTACCAGGATCAAATATCACACCCTCTTTGGGGAAATGTACTGCAATACTTAACCAAGTGAGCACCCAGCGTGGTTCCCAATTCTCCCCTTTTTGACTCAGTTGAGACCTTAGGTTTTTTCTTACCTTAGAGCAAGATGGTAATGCACTTTAAGCCCTTAACAGTTTTGTCAGAATTCTCAAATACTGTCCCAGCATTCATATGCAGATAAATAAGAAAAGACTCCAGCAGGATTAAGGAAACCAAAACATTTACTGAAATTAAAAACAGTAAATACATACAAAACTCTGAACCTATATACATTAACACTTACAGTCAAAAGAAAAGGGAAATTATCAAACACCTGTAATTAAATTGCTAACTACCCTAAGTTTCAAGTAATAAATAGGTGGTTGAATTTGCCTAAAGTGCTGTGAGAGTGTCTTGTCAGGAGTCCCACTTCAAAACCAAAAGCAAAATGCAAAGTTTTCTCCCAGCTGGCTGGTAATATGTTTTTACAAACTCCTCCTCATCCCTGATGACACGGCTCTGGCTGTGAGGTCACTCAAACCTGAGTAACTGAAGTAACTTATCAATCACATGTCTCAACCCACTGCTCAAACATTCCATATATATTTTCTTCTTAATTAGTGAAGCCTTATGACAGACAGAATTACCCCTTTGATGTCTTCAGAAACTTCCTGAGGAACTGTGTTCACCTAGTTGTGAAATATAACAGGTATCAGTTAAAAAGCTGCCTCTTCCTCAGGGGTCATAAAATGCATACTGTGTCTCTGGATTTCAAAGTAAACGAATGGTTTACAATGTGTGATAACCTGGCCTTTGAATGAAGTTCTTAATTAAAGTTTCAACTGGGTTATTTTTACTATAGTCAGCTGTTTCAGCAAGCCAGGGCCTTTGGGGTCAAAAGGTCAGTCCCCTTTAAAAGCTAGTCTTTCCTATGGCCTGCTGTCATATTTTCCCCAGCAGACATTCACAGAACATACATTTAGATCACAAATATGATACAATATAATAACAGGCAGATGCTATCCATCACAAGAGGTAGTGACTTTATCAGTCACTTGATCAGGTTTGCATAATCAGCTTATTGCATTCAGAGTGAGAGATTTATCTGGAAAATGTTTTCACTGTTTAATTTTAGTCAAGTGAATGCCAAAACCAAACTACAGTAGTTTCTTTGCAGTTGCCTAATATATTAAGTCTTAACTCCACACAGGAAGAAACCTATTAATAAAAATATTTTATAGAGTTATAGCACAGAGCACTGACTTTTCTCGGATGGTATACAGTGACAACAGGAGAAGATGTTACTTGAATCTGCAAAAAAAAAATCAGCCTCTGAAGTATGATCAAAGTTTAACTAACATAACATGTACAGTATCGGACAATTTGTTTTTGTTACCCATGTGAAAAGAAAGCTTTGTGCAAATTCAGACTGGCCCACAGGGCTGCAGGGAAAATTCCCAGGGAGCCCCAGGACCTAGCCCCCCACCCAGCCAAGCAACATTGTTTTTCAGGGCAACATTTTTTTCTTTCCCCAAGGTGGAACCATAGAGCCCATGCCTGGACTCTGGAGTGATCAACTGCCTGCAGTGGGGGGGGGCAGGTCAATTGATCATTCATCTGTGGGTCAGGGACAGGTGGTAAAATAAAAGAAAAATGTCTTTGTGTTTTTCATCATTGGTTGTAAGTAACTTCAACTTGCACTTGCTGCCCAATCCCTTATCCCCCCAGCCAATCCCAACCAGCATGTGCACGTGCGTGGCATACCTGAGCAGTCTCCGAGAAGCAGATCGTTAGTTTTAGCACCTGCTTGTGCCACTGCACCTGCTGCCATTACTTTCAGAATCAAGCTATGCTTTCACTCTTGGTCGGAGCTTCAGAGGATTGTTTGCACTGCACTGTGCAGGCTCAGGCTGGCTAGGGAGGGACTACTTTAATGCAGTCATCAACTAGTTGATGGATTTGGTCTGGTGAGTTGACAGGTCAGAATGGAATGGGTTGCTGCCTCACGGGAGTAGGACAACCTGGGAGAATGGACTGTAGAGTGACTCTGTCTCTCTGGACTACCATCTAGGTCAGGTCTTGCTAAATGGTGGTAAGAGAGAAACAAACGGTCGGAGGAAGGACAGGAGGAACCAGAAATTGGTGGTTGAGAGCAGCTCAGGCTAAGTTATAAAACAAAAAAACAGGAGCAGCACCAGCCAGCCCAGCTGGGCCTGGGGGAGTGGGGAATTGTTTTGGTTTGGTCATGGGTATACAGAGCAAGCATCACAGCCAAGCTGACAGTGACAAGAGTGCCATTTTTCCCAGGGCAGGGCCAGGCCATTTTGAATAGACCCAGACCCTACCATTGTTACCCAGGGTAATAAGTCTTCTGGCCTGTGTTTAGTGGTGTGTTTAATGTGTGATCGTACCATCATCCTCACCGATGTGGAGTGTGTGTACCAGCCAGAGGCAGAGGACTCGAGTTGAGCCAGGCCCAGGCAGCAGAGTCAGAGACTCGGACACTTGGAGGACCAGCCCTACAGCACAGTGATCACACCACCTACCCCAGTCATAGTCCAGGAGTCTGAGGAGGATAGTAAAAGAAAGTAAGTAGAATGAACACACTTCTTTTTCTTTTAGTTCAGAGTTTACCTGAGGGACACAAAGAATTTTGGGGCAATTTGGGCAAAAATGACATTCTGAATGAAATAAAAAAAAAATTACAAATCTATCTATATTCTAATCTCAACAAATGGCCTGGGATTATTGGATGGGTCATAGTAAATATGCCGTATACAGTGGCAGTGCTACCCTACCCCTACCCCTACACACACAGACACACATTGCAACCTACTGGACCCAAGTCACCCAAATGGCTAAATGGAAGCCCCACACAGAGAAACAGATTTGGTATTAAGTTTTTATTTTTGAGACTAAAAACAGCACAGCAAGCAAGGAAAATAAAAGCCATATAGCTGGTTTGCCCACTAGCTTTGTGGCAACATATCTTGACTTACTCCCAGCTGAAAGACTGCTGTTAACTTAGAACTAAGCCTAATCCTGTAGACTTCCACTAACTTCTATCTATTCAAATCAGATGGTCACTGAGAAGACCATGCACTGGCTTTTACTAAACGTTGCCATTCTATAGCAATTGATAAAGCCACATCTGGTGAATTAATAATGACCCTGACCCTTGCATTACATTTTATTTTCTGATTCTGCTATCAACTAATTTGCACTGAAAATATGGATTATTAATCAAGTAGGAGCTCTGTGCTACATGGTATGCTCAGTGTTCAGTATTGTGATAAAACATGGCACTCAGTTTAATTAGTCAAGCATAAGAAATCTCAGCAGAAGGGCTGGGAGAGCCAGCCCCAGTGGTGCTGAGGGTTCAGGTGTTGGATGCCACACCTCACACTACGCCAGCAACCCGGGTTCAGGAATGGATTCAGTTCATTCGGGGGTTGGCCAGAGAGGTAAGGACTGAGCATCCAGAGGACTGATCTTCTTCTGGGTGGGTGCGGGGTTGTGCTGCATGCGTCAGCACAACAAGAGGGGTTTGGCCCTTGCCCAGGGTGCTTGGCTGTCTCCACGGAGGTGGAGAAAGCTGCTGCACCCATTGCACAGGCAGGGGTGCAGGGGAGAAAACAGAGGAAAAATACCAGGACCTAGCAGGACCCATGATGGCCCCGATGGGTCAGAGGACATACCGCTGTGAGAGGGGTTTTAGCCCCTGCCAGGTCCACAGAGGTGGTACAAACAATGTCATGATAAAAGAAAAAGAAGTGCTGAGAGGGTCAGCTGTGATGGTGATCCCATTCTGATTCTGGTTAAGAACTTTTTTCTAAAAAGGTTCTGATATATTTTGATTTTGTCATCAGCATGTACTGAATATTTTGTGTTCTGGGCTACAGCCAGGACAGTGTCAGCTCTGGTACAAGTGAAATAATTATGAACCAGTTAACCCCACCTCACCCTTGGAAAGTTTTTTTCAAGTCATTTTATGTTTAAACTTATTACTTAATGTTTTTGCCCCTTCTGTTTGTTTATTTCTAATCACAGTGAAGCTAAATATCATTATCCAAAGTGGGTCAGAATTGGTTTACTTGTAGATCTAAATCTTGTTAACAGACTGGACTGGATCAAACCTACTTGTGTCACAAACTACTCTGATTTCCATAGTTAAATTGAGGCTGCAGGCTGGGGATCTGGATCCTGTCTTGGCAAGAGGGACTTGCAAGTTGCAACCATGGTTCTTTTGCCCAGACTGTGTTCAGTGTAGTTAACAGTGCTGGGGGGCATACGTGGGATAGAGTGCACTATTAGTTGCATGTTGCAGCAGTTAGACCCCACTATACCCTGATTCCCTGCAGTTTTTGGGCTTTGACTGCTGATGTTGTTATTTTGATAATTTCTGTCCTATAGCCCTGAAAGCATTCCTGTGTGGGTTTTGGGGTCTGGGATGGAAGTATTTTTTTTAATCAATTTTGATATATATTTTCATATAGATTAAATATGTATCTTGGAACTTAATTGCCTCATTTGGGTATTTTCCTGGGGCAACTTTGTGCATGGCACTCTGAAGATCAGCCTAGTTTCTAAGCAGAAAACTATATTATAAAGTGTACTACTAAAATTATGTGTAGAATAGAGCTTAGTCTTAGCTCTGTTGGGCTTGGATGTTTTACTTCATGGCTGCTGCTTCCTGTGTATTTGAAAATACAAGTAGCACTGTTGTTTGTTACGTATTATGCATGAATTAACTGTCTGAAAATCTGCTATCACTGATCTATCACTGATCTATCATGGAATAATGCAATATTTCATTCTTAGATTACATGTGCATGTTGGTGTGTTTATATATTTTAATGTTGCCCTATTCCCTCTATTCAAGAGGTGTTGCTGGTGTGGGCAGGGAAAAAGCTGACTTGTTAGTATTACTGTGGCTTTCAAAAGACATTTGGCTCAAGCCTTCTGCTAGCATGAACTCCAGGTCTGCTTATGTTGCTGGGCAGCTAAGTCAGTCGGGCTCTGTGCTCCAGATTATCCCTGATAGCTGGTGTCTTTGGTGGACTTTGAATGTGCTTTGCCAGCAGGCTGCAGCCCCTGTTGCCCTTTTCCTTCCAATTGGGAGGTACGGTTGGTGGCGGGAGGGGTGCTAGTATCTTATTTCAAGAGAGGCCATGCCACAGATTGCCTAGGAAGGCACAGACTGGTGCTAGCTAGTAGTTTGTTGTGTATTGTTTTTTGTTTTGTTTTTTCCCCTGCTCTGTGTCACTGTATGGAGACTGGAGACGCTGACTGCTCCTTTTGACATTTTCAGTCTCTGATTGTATCTTTAAAAGTTATAGTCTTACAATAAGGAGTTGCATTTGGTGATTTAAGTTTACATCAAAAAAGTACAAAAAGATAAGCAATTTTATTCATTTTAACATTCAAAATGTGCTGCAGTGCATACATAGGATTTTTGCATCTGCCATTGTGAGGGGGCCCCTTATGTATGCCTTCCTTGGGGGCTGTTGTATGCTCAGTCAGACCCTGGCTTTGTGTCTAGTGGCACCCCCCACACTGCCCTCCACAACACACACACACACACCAATCAATCATTCAATCAATCAAGTCTTTATTGTTAGGCTAATAAGCCATCAGTAAGTAGAAAAACATCACATTCTTAAATAACATGGAGCACATGCGTACATTAAATAAATACAGTGTCCCTGTACATGGATAAGACAGGTATGTACAATATGAAACAAGTTAAAATAAGGATTAAGATAACATTTTTTCCTAATACAAGTTACACTAATTCATTTATAGTGTCTAGATGAACAGTCTATAGATTTATTTCATTAGCAATTTATTTTTATTTTTTCTTATATATTGCACAGAAATATTTAGCCACCCTTTCCAAAGCCCACTTGTCTGCTGTATGCATTAGGATGGTTGTTAACATTTCTTTTTCAACAGTATACCTAGGATCCAAAAAAGGACTTAACTAGTATAATCTTTCCATAACATACCAACTACATTCCCACAGGACATGCATGAGGTCCTCCTTACCTCCCTCTAGACATGAACATTTTTCATTTTCTTTAGAAAGATTATTATATCTTGTTTTTAATATGTTACTTGGGACTCTCTCAAACTTGTATTTCAGGAATATTTTTTGCAGGTCAAGTTTATCTAATAAATCCACATAAGGTTTGTAGATAAAGCTATAATTATATTTTGCATACCACGTTGTATACCATGATTCATGTATATTGTCTAAGTCTCTTTTGTTCCATAGATTTGAAATTTTATTTATAACACATTTTTCTATACTTGCTGCTAATTGTTATTCCTTTTCCAACACATTTATGTAGGTTATTCAGTTTGTTCTCTTTTAATAGTCAAAGCAAAGAATGGATATCAGTATTTATTCTTTTATAATCAAGCACAAACCAGCTTTTTTTTTTCAATTAGGCACTGAGAGGTAGGTAGCCTTGTGGTAGTTTTGTTAGTCTTATCCAATAACTGATTATCCTACTTTGTGACTGAGTATTCAAATTTGTAGTACCTAGCACTGCCCTTATATTTGTGGATGGACATGATGGACCAAGGTCAAGTATTCTTCTTAATAGTTTATATATAGGAGTGTCTACTTTTTCTGCTAGATTATTATCCCACACTTTGACTTCATAGAGTAATTGGGCTTGATATTTAGCTTATATGGCTGTTATTAATATCTGGATTGACTGTCCACCATATCTAAAATTAAAGCTATCTAGATCTTGTACTGTTTTATTTAACTTCTTCAGAGTGACCTCAATATAATTTGTCCAAGAACAGTTCACATTAAGTACAATACCTAGGTATACATAGCTTGGAACTGTTTCAATTTTTTGCATGCCTAGGTGCCATGCTCCTAGTACTGTTTTGCCTATTTAAGCCAAAGACAACAACTTTGTGTTTTTGTAAATTCACTTTTAATTTCAATTCCTCAGATCTACTTTGTAATAAGTCTAATTTTTTCTGCAGCCCTTTCTTTGTCAATGAAAAAAGGACAAAGTTGTCTGCATAAGTGAGAGCGGCACATTTGTGTTAGTTTATTTTAGGTGAGTCTGAGGGGAGAAAACTTAACTCATCCAGGACTGTGTTAACATATAATGTAAATAAAGTAGGGGCCAACACACATCCTGTCGTACACCTTTATTTGTGAAAAATGGTGTACATAAATTCCCACTACTTCCCAACCTCACAGTTGCCCATGTATGTGTATACAGACTCTGTATTATATATATTAAGCTCTTATTAATTCCTATCTCACTAACTGTAATCCACAGAACACCTCTTGAGATTGAATAAAACGCTGCAGTATTATAGTCTATAAGGACTGTATAAAGTTTTTGTTTTCTGAAGAAAATATATTTGTCTTTCAGATGTCTGAATACCTGTATATTGTCCATAGTTGAGACATTTTTCCTGAAATCTGCTTGTAAATACAGAGATACCCCCAGTTCTCTCTACTTCCAAGTTAGGCTTTTCCAGAATAATTTTTGAAAAGATCTTTAAATTTTTGTCTAACAAGCTTATGGTACAATACATTAAAGGATCAGATGTCCTGCCTTTTTACACACACACACATATACACACACACGCACACACACACACACACACGCACACACACTTTGCCAGTTAATATGTTCCTGCTCTTCCTCATTGCCAGGTCACCTTTTCATCAAGGTAAGTATCCCAGGAAACTTTGCTCATCCCTACATTTTTGGGATCTTGACTCCAGGTTGTGATCAAAGATGATAGTCAGCAGAGTTAGGATCAAACTCTGAGTTAAGACTAGCATGAACTTGGTGATAAGCAGGTAGCTGTAATACTCTGTCTTTAGTCCTATGCTAATGGTGATGGCCAGAGGGAGGAACAGAGACCCCATGGCAATGTCCATCAGCACCAGGGTCTTGATAAAACAGAAAGTGACATTGTGCAGTAACTAGTGCCGTTGGACAGCCCAGACCACCAGAACATTGCCAAATACAGAGGCCAGGGCTATGAACACCTTGATCCTAATGTGTGCTGTCTGGAACCTAGAGCTCCTAATCCTATTTGAGCATCACAATGCTGATGCTGTAGTTTGTGCAAACTGCTCTTTATTTTACACTATAAAGCCTTTAAATTTCTATCATACGTTAATAGCTGAGACTTTTTACTAGATACAAGGAACCACTCCTTGTGCCAGCACTGCATGCGGGCAGAGAAAAGTAAGAGCTATGTGCTGTAACTCTGTACAGGATTATTATTCCTAGGTCTCTTTCTTTGCAGAGTAGACTAAACACTACATTATGCAATTAAAAAAATGTATTTTGGTTTCAGCATTCACTTGCTCAAGATTAAACAGTCAAAACCTTTTCCAGATACTGTAAATCTCTTTGCTCAGAATGCAATAGTCTGAATTATGTACACTCTATTATTCTTACTTGTATCAGTTCTTACATAGCTGAAAAGATGATGATTTTATAATGATATATCCCTAATAATCATTATCAGTTATGTGCAAAGATCATGATCAACCTTCAAAAGCCATCATTGTCATCATGACTAACAATGATTAAATATTAATGTTAAATGGCTGCCAATCAAAAACCATCATGTTATGGAAATGGTGATTGTGATTAACAATGATCGCATATCATCATGATTTTTCATGATTTCCCTTGGCCAACAGTACTGTAATCTGTTTAAAAAATCAATTTATCTGCTTTCTATGCTTTTGAAATTTATTTTGTCTTCTATTTAGACATCTTTACTAGTATCAGCTATTATACGTGTTTCATACAAACGTGTTATCTTCAGTTATACTTACTCTGATACCTCATTTCTTACTACTGTTATAAGGGCTCTAATGGGTTTATATATCTCCCCTTTAAATGATTCATTTTATGGCTATGGTGACTTTCTACAAGTACCTGGTTTCCACTCAAAACCTGTTGTAAAAGTTAGCAAAATACTACTGTAAAGGCAAAATTATTTCAAACATAGAAATTGTCATTGTTTTGGTTCATAAATTGTGCTACTGAAATATGCAAATTAGTTATGTAAATGTGTATACTGTATCAAACATTGCACTTCCTCTTCCTAAAAGGATTAAAACTTGACTTCACATGCTTTACATAATAATGTATTTGCTTTTGCTGATATTTGATATTCATATTTTCAAATTAGGAACACAAAAGTTTGATAAGTATTAATCGTGTAACTTAAAGTCATATAATACAGAACAAATACAGTCATCAGTGATCATCAACAATCATCATTTGATCATCCACAGATCATCAAAAGCCATCATCCTGATTTAAGCTTTCAAAAATAATAATCAGTTGGTGATTTGAAAATTAAATGTTTGATGATTAAATTATGATCTAGATGATGATCTTAAATCAAGATCTCTCTTGATGATTATATGGTAACATATAATGATGATTAACAATGATCTGTCATGACTGACCTTCAAAAACATGATTGATAACTTACCAATTCACCTGGGTACTCTGGTCCCAGGTCAGGTGAGAATAGCCATATTGCAAGGTTGTAGTTCCATTCTGTAATCTTTATTTTATGTTTCTTTATATAGTGGGCTGACTCATATTGATGCATGCTGATGAAGCTGCCCTCTGTTTCTCTTTTCTAGTGCCCTACACTGGCTTCCAAGATCTTTTTTCTGCTTAGCAAAAGTTACACAGATGTTTATGGCTCCGTAACTATTGACTTGGGATATGGCTTTTCCTAGCACACCTTAGACAGGAGTATAAACTGATAGAATAAGAATCATGAAAGAATTTGCATAATCATCTTATTACATTCAAAGTGAAAAGATTTATCTGGAAAATGTTTTCACTGTTTAATTTTAGTCAAGCAAATGCAGAAACCAAACTAGGTTTTTGCAGTTGCCTAATATAGTCTTAACTCCACACAGGAAGAAACCTAGGAATAAAAATATTTTACAGAGTTACAGCACAGACCACTAACTTCTCTTGGATGGTATACAGTGATGACAGGAGCAGCAGTTACTTAAATCTGCAAATAAAAAAAATCGGCTTGTGAACTATAATCAAAGCTCAACTAGCATAACATACATACTTTCTCATGGGTAACAAAACAATGGTCTGACAGTATCAGACTATTTTTTTTGTAACTCATCTGAAAGGAAAGCTTTATAGTGTAACATAAAAAACAGTTTGCACACATTATTAACATAATGATACTCACATAGGACTTTCAACTAAGGATGAGAAAGGAGGATTACCATGAGGAATTAGTGTTATTTCCAGAATCTTACATTCATTCATTTGTTCATTCTTTAAAGTGAACATAGTTATAGCTTCAATACCACATTTAAAAGCAAGGCTTATCTGACTGGGTGATTAGGCAGTTGTAAGCATAAGCAAGATTATTGGCTTTCTACAGCTAAATGCATTTAATCTCCCCTGCATAGGACAGCCCATCAAGTAAAAATATTTTGTCAAGTTGCAGTGTATGGTACTAATTTTTTAGGTATGAAGAGCAGTCATCTGCATCTGAGAACCCCTAGGATCAGAGGTGTTAAATAAAAATAAAATACTGTAACACAGACATCATTATGTATGATTTTAAGGGCTCCCTGTCTTTTATTTGTACAGATCTACCACTCAATTAAGAATAGTCAAGGTCCAGATAAATGCTAACAGAAATTAGAAAGAAAAGGACTAGGAACCCTTTTCACAAAAAAACACTATTTTAGTATTCATGGAAAGAAAACATTTTTTGAAATAGTTTATAAGTACTAACTATTGGAGTGTGCAATGAAAAAGGCAGTCTTCCTGGAATAATAACAGGAACAGATCTGGATGAATTGTTTAATGTTGACACCTATGTGACCATATGTTGTATTTGAAGATGTGCTGGTTGATGCTGACTTCTAACTAGCTTAAAAACTGTTTTTTAAGAAATGTTTTTCTAGATAAAATTGGTGTAGACAACCTGCCACCATGCCAGTGAACCAGATTTGGGAACAAACTCAGGCCACTGAGGGTTGGCTAGGGTAGGAGAATATTGAGCATCCAATGACATGGATGCTGCACTGCTCTAGTAATCCAATTTATGGAGGCGTGGTGGGAGCACAGCAGCTGCAACTCTGATGGGGTTGGCCAACAGTGTATGCATAGTGCTTAGACACCTGCCTCTATACACACACACACACACACATATATGGCCATGTCCAGCACACCACCTGGCCAAAGGAAGAAACAAGGAAACATAGCAGTCACATGATGATCCCTTGATCACCGTGGCTCATGCACACCACATACAGGGCCCTGTGGGTTATCTTATTATTATTAGAAGAGATTCACCAGGAAAGCAACATGAACTGATAAAAAGCTAATTTCCAGAAGTATCATGGGGGCTGGGGGTACATAGGAGGAATGTGACAGACTTCAAACAAGAGAAAACATGGTAGAGAGTCATAAACATTCAAGTAAAAATAAAAACCAGGTAGTAGGTAGTTAAGAGAATAAGTGCAGAGTAAAAAATTGATATATATAATCCAGTTACAGACCAGTAGTAAAAACCAAAACATAAGTTAACTCATAGACTCATGTAGCAGAGCAGCAATAGATTTTGTATACAACAATTAAACATTATATCAGGTGAATAAACCATTTATAGTACAATGGTGATAGACTGACAAAAGAGAACCACGTTAGTACTTTTATGGGGGTATGGTGGCCTAGGCTGTAAGACCTTAAGTTTGGAGGTAGAGTTGCTAAGTAAGTGCTAGCTTGGTAAGTGCTAGCTGTACTACGTAGTAAGTATAATACTGCTAGGGTGAGAGGATGGGCCAGGAGGGAGGTGGCTAGCTAGGTTCATATCCCCTTCAGGGTGCTGAGAACCCTGCAAGGGGACAATGGCACTGGCCAGAGAAGGTAGAGGAGAAAGGGGGGAAGAAATAGAGAGGCAGTGAAGGAGAGGGGGCAATGGGCAAGGTTACCTAGGAAAGTAAGGCGTAGATGTGGGGAAGGTTATGAAAGAATTGAGGGTAGAATGGAGGAGTGGGAAGCAAGTGCCTTCATACCTTCAGGATGCAGGAAACCCAGTAAGGGGATGGGGAACTGGCAGAAGAAAGAAGAGTTGGACTAGGGGGAGTGGGACAGAAGGAGTGGGGAAGGATGGGAGGGGTGGCAAGATAAGGAAGAATAGAGGTAAGAGTTTAGGGGCCGGGAAGCCAGATCCTTCACCCCTTCAGGATGTAGAGAACCTTGCAAGGGGTTGGGGGATTGGTAAAAGTTAGTGAAGTTGGACTATGGACAGAGAGAGAGAGAGAAGTGGAAAGGAGTAAGGGGGAGAGAAGGGGGTTAAATTAATTAGTGGTAGGGGAGGTTGGACACAAGAGTGATGGGGTGGGAAAGATATAGGGAAAAAGAAGTGGGGTTGCAGTTGCTGAATAGGGTTTATATGGGGGAAGGTATGCAGGGGATTATTTGCAGTTGCAGCAGTGTGCTGTGTGCTTCCTAAGGAGGAATGCAAGGGAGCAGCGAGACTGGGCTGAGCGAAGTTCGAGGGGGAGAGTGTTCCAGGAGCTAGGGAATAAGTAGGAGAAGGCATTGCAGCCAGATGTGGTGTGCCATAGTGGGAGGGAGAGCATTCTGTGAGTTGAGGATAGTAGTGAATAGCTGGAGGTGGGGGGGTTGACAAGAGGGAGGTTAGGTAAGATGGCAGAGTGCTGAGCTAGAACCAACCTACTAGGTTGGCGGAATGGGACAAGCACCTGGCTGAGAGGGATGGAAAGGAGAGTGAGGTGTAGAGATAGCAGTGGTGAGTGTAGGGGGGCAGCCAAGGACAAAGCAGCAGAATTAATTGAAGAGAGTGTCCAGTCTGGCTAGAGTGGTTTTGGGGGCAGAGTTGTAGACAATGTCCCCAAAGTCAAAGACAGGGAGAATCATCTTTTGAACAATTTCTCACCTGGCTTGCATGGGCAAGCAACTACAGTGTCTGTACAGGGCACCAAACTTAGGGAGGAGTTTATTGTGAATGGCTTCAATGTGTTCACTGAAGTCTAGATTTCTGTCTAGCCAAAGCCTAAGGTAATGAAATGAGGGAACGTCATCCAGTGTGGCACCTGACAGGGTATAAAAGTTGGGGGTGGAGTCAATTCTGGACAGTTTCTGTTTGGTGCCAAAAGTCATAGAGACCTTTTTTTGACATTCAGAGAGTTGGTTGGCACTAAACTAGCACTGGACATTGTTGAAGTCCAGGTGGAGCCTGATAGTCACTTTAAACAGGGGAGCTTCCAGATGAGAGTAAGATGGTGTCATCTGCAGACATGTTTATGCTTGCAGATGAATAGACAACTGGGAGATCATTTAGGAATATGGAAAATAGCATAGGTCCAAGTACAGAGCCTTGGGGCACACCAGTATTAATTGCAAGGCGGGGTGGAATTGCCGACTTTGACAGATGGGGACTGGCCAGTGAGGTATGACCGGAACCAGTCAGTGGCTGCATAGGAGAGTCTGGCCACTGTCAGCTTGTGGAGGAGAAGGGTGTGGGTGACAGTGTTGTAGACTTTGGCCAGGTCGACAAAAATGGCTGAGGCGATGCATCCCTGGTCCATTCCTGTGAGAATAGAGCCAGTGAGCTGGAAGAGGGATGTGGTAGTGGAGTGTTTTTTTCAGAAGCCAGACTGGAATGGGGTAAAGAAGGAGGAGAAGTCAAGGAAATTGGAGAGTTGCTCCAGCATGAGGTGCTCTTGAACCTTAGCCAAGATGGGTAACAGGGCTATTGGGCAGAAATTGCTTGTGTTGGAGGAATTGCCCACTTTGAGAAGAGGGACCACAGTAGCAGACTTCCAAATCTTAGGTACAGATGCGTGCATGAAGGAAAGGTTCAGGAGCTTGGTTGGGGTAGAGCAATAGCGTAGGGGGAAAGGTGAAGAAGTATCGGGTCAAGACCATCTGGGCTCTTACCTTTGTTTGGATTCAGGGCAAGTAGAACTCACAGGGAGTCTTCAGGGAGGATTGGTTTAAAGGTGAAGCATGAGGTGGTTGTGGATTGAGAGTATAAGGGCACATTAAAGGGTGGGTGAGTTATAGGTAGACAGGATGTAAGAAGAGAGGAGGCACAGGTCCTAAAGAAGTTCTTGAATTCCATAGCCATGGAGTGTGGATCCTCGATTAATCATAAGCCACATTTTAGGACTGGCAAGGGTGGTTGTGAGGGTAGGATAAACAATGCATGGATGACCTTCCAGAATTTGAAGGGGTTGTTTATGTTGTCATGAAAGGATTTGCTGAAATATTCAGCTTTTGCTAGGTGGATGGCATGGGTACAGACATTCTTGACTGTGTGATAGTGCTGTAGATTATTGGTCTTGCAAGAGGTTTCGAATGTGGCCCATGCTTCAAGACAGGCTCGTTAACAAGTAATGAGTTCAGCAGAGACCCAGGGCAGGTGGCTGCCTCGGACACTTGCATTTCTTATTGGGGCATGGTGGTCCCAGACAGATAGGAATTGCATCGTAAATTAAGACAAGGCTGTGTCAACTGAAGGGGCTGTGGGTATGGGTGACCAGTCAATACTGGATAGTTCTCTTTCAATGGTGGAGATGTCAAGGGACCGGAAGGAGCAGATTTTGAGTATTATAGGAGAGGACTTTGTATGGTGGATCTTGTGCATGCAGTAGATCTTGTGGTAGTCACTAAGTGCATTGGGGAGTGTACCAGACTTAATGACATGGTGGAGGTGGGAAGATAGGGTCTAGTCGAGTAATGTATGTTTACCAGTTTTGTGATTTAGGTGCATGGAGTCAACTATTAATTGCTTTAAGTTGAGAGAGGCTGTGGAGAGTTTTGATTGTTTACTGGCAAGCCAGTTTATGCTGAAATATCCAAGGAGGTACAGCTCCCCAGAGGTGACTAGGGATGTGATGGTGGAGAGGAGTTCAGAGATAGAGGAGAGCTCAGAGACAGAGAGGTTGGGACAGCAGTAGACACCTCCCACATAGATGGGGAGGGAAGAGGGTAGGGATATTTTTATTAGTAGCACCTCATAGGTAGAGAGGGAGGAGGTAGATAGGCAGGCAGAATATTTGATGGAGGAGGTGATATACATAGCGACACCTCCAGCCCTGGACTTGTGATCTTGGTGGATGATTGAGTACCTTGGGATGGATATGTCTGTGTCTAGGATTTTAGCGCTGAGCTACAACTCAGATATAATGAGAATAGAGGGTCTTAGCTGCAAAACAAGTGACTGCAGGAGTTCAATTTTGGGGAGGAGGCTTCTAATATTTAAGTGGGCTATACTTAAACCCTTAGGAAAATTTGTTATAGAGATAGGGGTGGGAGCAGGGTTGACTTCAGCATCACCAGACATGATAAGTAGGATTAATATTAGTGACTGAGACAGTATTTCTGACCAGTATTTTATCCAAGGATGTGTATGGCTGGTGACTAGGTTGGAGTAATTATTCCAATTGCAGCATATGGTAAGTGTACGTAAGGTAGTCAAGTGGAGCCCTGATCCATAGATGAAGCCAGTAGCAGGACACCAGGGTGAATGAGGGGCAGTGGACAGGCAAAGTGAGGCAAGGGTAGGTGTGGCCAAGGGAGGACAGATTGGGGTTGGGACTGGGAGCATGGGTTGTGAGGATGGGGGATGTAGGAGAGAAAAGTAGGGGGAACCATGTGAGGAAGAGTACCAGCATGATTGTGGTCTTAGAAACAGCAGGAATTAATAGGGTACAAATAGATACTTTATAATTGCCAGGTACACAGGTTAGTGTAAATGATGGAGGTAGTAGGGTTGAAAAAAAGAGACTCCGGAAAATAATAAGGAATAGCTAGCTGGAGAATATATGGCTAGTGAGAGTGGTTTAATATGATGAAAACATTAGGATAGTATCAAATTAGAGGGAACTTCCATGAGACAACATCTGTGCAGTAGCTAATGCGAGGGGACGAGAACTTATTAAATGCAGGCAGTAGTAAGTGAGTAAATAAAACTGTTTGATAGCTATGGGGTGACTCTCTAGCAAATATAAGTAAATGAAGCAGAGTCAGAGATTAGCAGGGACCAAATGGTTGTAACAGCTGCCTAGTTAGACAGACGGATCAGAGACTAGTGGACGAATTGAGGCGGGGCTTAGGTCTATTTAATAGAGGTTGGGGCCAGGGTGGTGTGGGTGGGCAAAAAATACTAGTTTAAAAAGATTGCAGGAGAGTTGAGATTGAGCTCTCTTAAATGTTCAGGCTCGGCGGCCAGCAAAGCAGAAAACTCCGGCTGTCACACACAGTGCTAGAGGAGAGCCAATGAAGAAGAAGCTGGGAACAGAGGCAGCCAATCGAAGTAGCATTTTTAAAACCACGGTTCCCAGGGAAAAGAAGCGTACCTGATGCAGTGGGCGTACAGAAGCAGCTGGGCGGCCGGTAGGGCTCCAAACTGGAGCCACAAACCTGTTCAGGGCAGGTCTGAAAGAGAGGAAGAGAGAGGATATTCAGTTAACAATTAAGGGCTTCTGTCAGCACCACACTTAATTGGTGGGACGTCCTGAGTGTAAGGGACAAAAGGAAAAGGTAGAAGTTAGAAAGTAGGCATAAAATGGTAAAAAGGGAGTTTTAGGGGCAGGGGAACACAGTGCAAGGAGAAGTGACAGAAAATCAGTGGAAGGCAAAATTAAGGAATCGGGGGGGGGGCAAAGAAATGGCACCAGGGGAGCCACAGCGGAATAATGGAACAGAGGAGCTGAAGCAGACTACAACAATTAGCATAGGACAGTTTGGGTAGAGCAGAGAGGTCATGGGGAGAGAGAAGAATAAAAGGTATTAGGAGGGTTGAGATAGGAGGGAAGGTGAATAGACAGGTAGAGAAAAGAGAGTAGCACAATTTAACAACTTATTAGACAGACAAAAAATAGTTTTACAGCCTTAGAATTAAAACTCCTAGCCGGTATTTATGCAGCCAAAAAATAGTTTTAAAGGCTTAAAATAGAGCTGGCAGGTATTTACGTAGTACTTAAAAATTATTTACGCAGCTACAGGTTTTGAACTCCTGGCAGATATTTATGCAGTCAAAGAATAGTAAAATACAGGTTTAAAATAGAGCTGGCAGGTACTTATGCAGACATAAGATCATTTTTCAGTCCTAGAATCAGAACTCCTCTTAAGCATTTTTACAATCATGTAATTAATTAAAAAAACAATACTAGTTTAAAAAGATTGCAGGAGAGCTGAGATTGAGCTCTCTTAAATGTTCAGGGTCAGCGGCCAGGAAACCAGAAAACTCCAGCTGTTGTACACAGTGCTTGAGGGGAGCCAATGAAGAAGAAGCTGGGAACAGAGGCAGCCAATCGAAGTTGTGGCTTTCAAACTATAGTTCCTGGGGAAACTAAGCATACCTGATGCAGCAGGTGGACAGAAGCAGTTGAGCGGGCTGGTAGGGCTCCAAACCAGAGCTGCAAGCCCATTCGGGGAAGGTCTGATGCAGTGGGCAGACAGAAGCAGCTGGGTAGCTGGTAGGGCTCCAAACCAGAGCCACAAGCCATGGCTGCCAAGCACATTAGTATCTGTGGCTGTAGATCTTATCTGCATTGTGCTTTGGGTTGGGAAGGACAGCCCTCCTTCCTGACCCTGCCACATGGGGAAAACACCTAGGTATGTAAGAGGTGTCAAGGTTACTAAAGGGTCTGAACATCCCAAGCACTGCCCAGCAACATTTAGTGTCGGTGATGCCACAGTGGAGATTTCATAGGGTAGCGGTAGCTGCTGCAGTGGGGAGAGGAGAATGTGAGGTGAGGTGTGCTTGGCAGCCATGGTTGTCTTCAAAGCCATGCCTGTAGGGCCCATCAACGCAGCCAACACATACCTGACTGTGGAGACCAATGTCAAGGTGAACGTCACAGGGCAAGTGAGGATACAATTACACTATCTCAAAAAGTAAGGAAATTCTTTGCAGAAAATGTGTTAATGAATGAGTTAGGGTAACTTAATACCATAAAAGTAAGGAAATGTGGCATTAAGTTTCCAAACATAACCCTCCCCCCAGCAGCAAAAGGACAAAACCACACAAGCAACTGCAGAAAACCCTCATCAGGTAAGACAAACAAAATAGAACTGTTTCCAGATAACACAAATGCAGTAGCACTGATGTGCTACCTTCATGGATTAATATCTGTGGCTGTACAGCTGATGCAGCCCACACCTGTGTGTACTGTATGTCATACAGCATGCATGAGTATGTGTGGCTGAATGTCACACAGTGTGCATCAGTAAGTCTGGCCCATGAGGGCCTGCATTTCTGCAGACAGAAATTCCAGTGGGGCCTGTGCCTCTGCATTCATGCACGCTGTACAAATTGCTACTAGATAGCATGATCCGCTAGAGCATGGTTTTCCAAACGCAGCTGTCTGACTGAAAAACTGCTTCCCCCTTGAAAAATGTTTGGATCCTCTGCGTAAACCATGATATCCACATTGCAACAGTACTTTTATCTGTGTAACTGCATGCCCCACAGTTGCCTTCCCTTCCGGAGCCAAAATTCATTGTTTATACCTTACACCAAGAGCTGAAGAGGCGCAGGCCCATCAAGTGTGTGTGTCTTAAAGTGTTCGTGAGTAGCTGAGGTTACAGAAGCACTGGCCCCCTAAGGGAATGTGGTTCTGAAGACAAAAGAACTCTTGAAATTTGTGCATTATGGACTGATATCTGTGGCTGCAGGGGACTGTTTTTCTGTAAATAAAAGTAGTGCTGTTATTTGATTATCATGGATTTCTATCTGTAGCCAGAAGTGACTGTATACATCTTGCAATGTGCATACCACTGATACATATCCACAGAGATAGCACATCAGTGCTACTATATTTGTGTCATCTGGAAACAATTTTATGTTGTTTGTCTCACCTGATGAGGGCTGTCAGTGGCTGCTTGTGTGGTCTTGTCCTTTTGCTGCTTGGGGGTTGGGGCGGGGTGGATTTAGGGTTGAAAACCCTAACACCATATTTCCCTACTTCTGTGGTGTTAAGTTACCCTAACAGGTGCATTAACTCAGCATTTTTGCAAATGATAGGTAGTTTAGATAGATACATGTATATACTGTATGTGTGTGTGTGTGTGTATATATATATATATCAGTGTTGCCAGAGTCAGCTGGTTGGCTGGGAGGTACGGGAGCTTCAGAAAGTACTACACAGTGGTTTTATATCTACCAGGGTTGTCTGTATTAGTTGATTGTGGGTGTCTGGATAGCATAGGAAGGGCAGGAGGTGGCCTTCTGCGTTGCTATTGTAACAGCTAGTCAGCCTACACTGCCATGAAGTGAAGGTGCTTTGGAGATACCTGCAGCCTTCTATTTGCACTGGATTTGAGGACACGCTTCAGGGATGATTTGATGAGCTCCTGCTGATGTAGCTAGGCTGCTTGCCAACTGCTGCTGATACTGGCAGAATTCCATGCTGAAAAGTGTTACTCTTTCAGACAAAGTGAGAGAATTTCTTTTTTAATTCATACTTGTACCATTTTAAATGGGATAAAACATATTTTTGCAGGGGGAGGCATTAGATTTCCACTTGATATCACATGCTAAGACAGGATGAAATGTATTCATCATGATTTGTTACACCATTAGGGTGGAGAGTAATCTCATACAGCACGACTCTAGATTGTAAAACAAGTAACATGAAACAGTGATCAAAGGAATGCAATTCATAAAAGATCATGCCCAAATCCTTTAGCTTTATTAATAAATTCACAATGTCCTCGCCCTCAAGGTGAGGTTAGCCATATCCAGGGCCCCTACTTTTCTGCGGCACAGTGGGACCAAGTTCTGCGGCAAGACTACCATTTGCCGCAGAACTTCTGTGGTGGTGGTTTGTAATTTCTGCGGAAGTTCTGCTGCACTAACAAACTACCACATCATAGTGTCAGCTTGTCATCCTGACTTCACTTTCATGGCAGTGGTTATAGCAATCAGGATGGTAGAAAGCACAGTAACACTAGTTCAAAAAATAACAGACTTATAAAAATAATTGTATGCCTAAAAAGGCAAAACAAATGTCTCTCCCTTAAGGTCCTATTCTGTTGCATAAATGACATATGCAGAGAGGATCTTATGTGATAAATAAGGTATTTCTATATGCATGCTATCTATCCCACTAAGGAGGTTTCCACTGTCTATCATTTATATATTTGTATGTGCTTTCTACACCACTCATGAGGTTCTGGCTGTGTATCACTTGTATAGTTATATGCAATCTGTAACATACATACAAATATGCATATGTGTGTGTGGTGAGAGAGACAGATATACTGTATGTGTGTGTGTGTGTATATATATATATATATATATATATATATGTTTGTTAGACAAAGAACCTCTGTGCGCAAACACTGAGGCAAGGGTTACCCCAAAGGGCATTTGGCTGGGAAGCCAAGTTTCAAGAAAATATAAAATCACACATGCCCACACAATGCAAAGCATCATGGGCTGCATATGCAAATCACCCCAGAATGTTATGCTGGTCCAACTTTAAGCAGAATTGCATGGTGCCGAAAGGCCTCTCACACAGTTTGCAAAGGGTGCTAACAGAAGACATAGACATGTGTTTCGTCCTACCAGGACTCATCGGTATGCCTCATCTGTTTGACACCCCAGTCGAATGGACCAGCTACCCTAAGACAGTGTGTCTTAGATATGATGTGGTGAACCCATTAAAATAAAAAACTATTTAAAAGACAAAGAACCTCTGTGTGCAAACACTGAGGCAAGGGTTACCCCAAAGAGCATTTGGCTGGGAAGCCAAGTTTCAAGAAAATACAAAATCACACATGCCCACACAATGCAAAGCATCATGGGCTGCATATGCAAATCACCACAGAATGTTATGCTGGTCCAACTTTAAGCAGAATTGCATGGTGCCGAAAGACCTCTCACACAGTTTGCAAAGGGTGCTAACAGAAGAAATAGACATGTGTTTCGTCCTACCAGGACTCATCAGTATGCCTCGTCTGTTTGACACCCCAGTGGAATGGACCATTGGCTTCCCAGCCAAATGCCCTTTGGGGTAACCCTTGCCTCAGTGTTTGCGCACAGAGGTTCTTTGTTTTTTAAATAGTTTTTTATTTTAATGGGTTCACCACAACATATCCAAGACACACTGTCTTAGGGTAGCTGGTCCATTCCACTGGGGTGTCAAACAGACAAGGCATACTGATGAGTCCTGGTTGGACGAAACACGTGTCTATGTCTTCTGTTAGCACCCTTTGCAAACTGTGTGAGAGGCCTTTCGGCACCATGCAATTCTGCTTAAAGTTGGAACGGCATAACATTCTGTGGTGATTTGCATATGCAGCCCATGATGCTTTGCATTGTGCGGGCATGTGTGATTTTGTATTTTCTTGAAACTTGGCTTCCCAGCCAAATGCCCTTTGGGGTAACCCTTGCCTCAGTGTTTACGCACAGAGGTTCTTTGTCTTTTAAATAGTTTTTTATTTTAATGGGTTCACCACAACATATCCAAGACACATGGTCTTAGGGTAGCTGGTCCATTCCACTGAGGTATCAAACAGACGAGGCATACTGATGAGTCCTGGTAGGACGAAACACGTGTCTATGTCTTCTTTTAGCACCCTTTGCAAACTGTGTGAGAGGCCTTTTGGCACCATGCAATTCTGCTTAAAGTTGGACCAGCATAACTTTTTGTGGTGATTTGCATATGCAGCTCATGATGCTTTGCATTGTGTGGGCATGTGTGATTTTATATGTTTGTTTGTTTTTATTTCCATGAACTTGCATCCTCATTTATACAGGTCCCATTGGAAATGGAATAGAGGAGTTATTGCAAAACTCATTTTTCATGTCAACCTGCTTTCCCTGACACACTGCGTAGCACCATCAGGCCATGACATGCATGTGAACCAGCTGTGAGATACAGCTGTCCGACCATCACAATGTGTCCACCATGTGACAGAACACTGCACCATACCTTCCCAGGCTCTGAGCAATGATGTGTTCCACCAATCCTTGTGCTGCCCAGCCAGCTCCCAGAGCTAATCTCTGAACCTGAGTTGCCGACATGGAAACACTGCATGCTACCCTCTGGCCCAACAGCTGTCCCTGCACACAACATTTCTCAATAACTTTTAGGTGATTCCATCAACCAATGACAATATGTATTCAATAACCCTGGCAAAAATGTAAACGGTGCAATTATTTATTTAACAGATCTATTCTTTCAACAGGTCTACACATTGTTATATTTCACTTTTTTAGGCATAATTACTTTATTTTTCTTAAAAATTTAGACAGTTAAATTCATTTTACCAGTTATTCATTTCAGATAGCGACTCTATACCTTAAAGGCACAAATAGGTTTGTACAAAGTGAGGTATGGGCATAACAGGCCTGTGCTGTTGACAAGGTTTTGTTTAAGTTGGCCATAGTGCAACAATGTAAGACTGAAAATTGTATTAGGCTGTAGTGCAGGTTAAGCAAATATCACCATGCATGATGTGCTGTACCACCGTCTCTGGCAATGGGAGCTGGGGTAGATAAGTGACTGTTCATTTCTGTTGCAGAATGCAGCCATTTCATTAGCTAATGTATGATGTTATAGCAATGATAACATCTCATTCTGAACATATGGGGGGGTTGGATATAAAAAGAGGGAAAGGGAACCAGATTTATGTATAAACAGAAATACTAATAAAAAATCACCAAGAAGAGTGAATTCTGCGGCGCTGCAGAAGTTCTGTGGCAGATTGCAAGTTCTGCGCAAAATTCTTCGGCCGCAGAATTCTAGGGGCCTTGGCAATATCCCTCCCCTGCCTATAGTGCAGCTCTCTCTCGTTTACTCAAACTCCCCCAAAATAACCCTTCACATATGGGGTGTGGCCTACAACAGTCTGTTGGTTCGCATCTTCCTCTCATCACCTTACCTATCACTGCTTCTTATACACAACCCTGGGATGGCTCTTGCCACCTGCTGCTTGTTCCTACTCGATATGGTGTTTTGTATGTAAATTGCTTAGGTCCACCTCACCTGACACCCACACCCTTAAGCTGCAAACTGCATGCCCATCCTATTCATTCAGATCCATGGGCTCGTCCACCCTCACCTCCCCAAAGTGTGCCACCCAAATGGGTGACTAGGCCTTCTCATTTTTGGCCCCTAAACTTTGAAACTCACTTCCCACCTTCATATGCAATTACTCCACTAAATTTGTCTTCAACCAGGCTCTACTGAACCATTTCTATTATCCTCTGTCTGTAATTGCACATAGCACCGTGGAGACAGCTGCATACTGACAAGACAACAGGTCTCTGAGCTTAACAAGAATATAAAAAACTAGAAGACTAAAACAAAGACTAATAATGAAAAAAAATTGAACTGTTCCAGTGCAAAGGGAGGAAGAGTCCTAGAACTCTATGCAACCTTGCTAGAACTTAACAAACAACATACACTGAGATTAATGAGAAACATATAGCACCAGATAATCAACACTAGGCCTCATGAAGTGGCGTCAGCTATGAAACTGTTGCCCTGATAACCTAATGTGGATTTGAAGAAAATAAAAAGGCGTTTTTGCTTAAAAGAGACTTAGTTTTGAGTGGAGTTCATTCTCACATATTTCTGGTTTCATGTACTGCCTCTTTAGAGAATGACCCAAGTCTTCATATTTGTAGATCACTGGGCAAACTGAATCAACTATTGCTGGAATTTGCAATTACACATACAGTAGCCCAGCATTTTATGTAACCAAATTGCAGCCCTTATTTCATAGTTTTTTTATTGATTGTTACTGTAATTGAACTGCTGTGTAGGTGTTGCTGTGTTTGGATCTCACCATTGTGAATGCTGGTCTTGTAAATGATTATTCCAACTGTATATTTTTGCACCAACTTTTGTAACCAAGTTGTAGCCCTTGCCTGGCAATCATGTACTTATCGCTTACTTTAACTGTACTTTTCTACTGTTGTCATCTGTGTTGGGATCTCATTTACTGGAACGTTTATATTGTAAATGATCCTGCTAGCTGTATTTTGTCTTCTACTGTACTCTCCCAGGTCATACCTGAAAATGGCTATTCAATTGCCTACTGTACCCACCTGGTAAATAAAAAACAAACAAATAAATGAATCAAAAATAAATGACTGTAAGCATAGCATCCCAAACAAAACATTATCAAGTAATTAACAAATTTCATAGTAAAATTACAGGTTTGCAGTTGTTGATGAGCTGATGACAAAAAGAATGCTGTAACTCTTAGGTCCAATATGGGAAAGATTGTTGACATCACATGTCCTAGAAATACCCTGTGCTCATGGACAGGCAGACAGCTTCAAAGCACAGGGAGTACTTTGCAGAACCAGCAGGACTGGTGGGGGGGGGCTCAAAACACAGGGAGTACTTTACAGACTCAGCAGGACTGGTAGGGGGCTCAAAGTACAGAGAGTGCTTTAAAGAACCAGCTGGACCAGTGATCAAAGAGCATGCATTTATTAAGGCTAATTTTTTAAAATATCCACATTTCCAGTGTCACTTATTTGGTATGATGCCCTCCCCTGGGTACCTTAATTTATCAGTCACATCACCTATCCACTTTCATTGCATTCATTCTGTACTGGGAAAAAGATTGTCAGTGACAATCAGCACTTTTTCCTATTGTCTGGTTGCTGTCTAGTGAATGTGACCATGCTCGTGAAGAGTAAGACTGAATGGAAGATTACTATTTGTGAGTACAGTCTGCTGATGTCGGGATGACTTAAAATAAAGAAAGTCAGTGAATGCCCCCATTTGTGTGGGGAAGTGGAGGTTTGCTCTTTTACGGAACTCAGATGACAAGCCCCTACGCTCACTGAGCATGCCAGTCACTGTTAACTAACTGTCAGCTCAGTTGCCACTATGCAGTGGAGAGGTGGGTGTGTTCCTTTTTCATGTTTCTCAAGCATCAGTGCACTTGTGATGGGCTGGTTTTGGCCCCATAATCAAAATAGTTTCTTCTATTCGATACCCCTTCTTGAGGTCACGTTGACAGGCACAGAACCCCATCTCACTGAGTACTGCAGAAATAATGTGCTGCCTACTGGAGCAGAAAGTACTGTATTTGATGAGCTTTTGCCTCACTCTGTCCCACACAGACAGTGGAGAGGTCTGGGACCACTGCCGCTAGCCCACTCCATATTACCTTATCTTGGAGTAATAGTGGGAAAGTGTCTTTATCTCTCTGTTTCTCTTTAATGCATTGCTCAGATCCAGCTTGGCTCTTGGACTTAGAAGTCAGCAGAGCTGGAAATGGAGGTAGAAAAACCAGAGAACTAGTAGGACTTGTTCGTATGGTGGTTACTGTGATGAGGCATGAAAGTAGTTCTTACACAGTACCGTAGAGGTAATTTAAGTAAAATGCATCTTTCTGTTCTGGGATGGTGCAGGGAAACCCAGATTCAAGCAGCTAAGGGACTATGACTAGGTACACCAGATATGAGCTGCTAAGGGACGGTCCCAGAGGAGCCCCCCCCCGATTGCAACAGCTAAGGGACTGTCACAGGGAATCTCCAGATTCAAACCTCCTAAGGGACTATCACAGGGGATCTTAGACTAAAGCAATTATGGGACAGTCTCAGAGGCTCCCCAGAATGCGGCAGCTAAGAGACTGTCACAGGGAAACCCCAGATTCAAACACCCAAGGGACTTTCACAGGGAACTCCCAGACTCAAGCAGCTAAGAGGCTGTCATAGGAGACCCTAGAGTCAAACAACTTAGGGATTCTTAAGATTCATAGGAATTATATGAGTCTGTAAGCATTAGCCAGAATGACTTGCCGTTTCCAATGGATTTGAGCTAATTATTTTTAGCCATATACTTATCTGATGCTATTTTAAAGGTGTCCGTAGATGTACTGCATGTTATAGCTTTGGGCAGGCTGTTCCAAAGGGTTACCAGTCTTTGATTAATCCAAGCACCTCTTTTGTTGATTTTGTACAGTTCTTCTTTTAATTGGCATTTATGGGTTCTTGTATCCCTTTCAAGTATCCTTCTTTCAAGTCCTATGCACTCTCATAGATCATCCTCCCTGAGATCCTTATGTACCAAACAGAGGTCCTCCCTGTGATGTATATACTCCAGTGTGTGCAAACTGAGCTCTGCTAGTCTGTCCCTGTATGATAGGTGCGATAGGGAGTAGCTCCCGGGTCGTGTCTGAAAATAATCATATTTTGTGGCTATGACACCTTACCTGGTAAACAAAAAACTAAATAAATAAAATAAATAACCTGTCATTGCATTCCATTTAGTGAGTATTTGTCCATTTTATTTCTGAGCCCAAAATGCATAACTTTACATTTATCAACATAAAATAATAACTTATGATACTTGGCCCATTATTCAATATTATGTAAATCACTTTGGAATTGATTAATTGCAGCATTACTGTCAACTATTGCACCTAGTTTTGTGTCATCTGCTTGCTTACAAATCCAGGAACATGAGGAAGTTTGCATGGACAATATATAAATATTAAATAGGGATGCTCCCAACAATGATCCCTGTGACACACCACAGGTCACCTACCCCCAATCCGAATAGTACTCCATGATACATACTCTTTGCCTTCTTTCATCTATCCATGATTTGACCCATCTAGTTATATTAGAATTAAATTTTCATTCAGTGAGTCTGTCAATGTATTCTTTGTGGGGTACAAGATCAAAAGCTTTGGAATAATCCAAATACACCACATCTATAGGAAAGCCAATATCTAATGCTTTACTTATGGGTTAAAAAATTGGAAAAGATTGGTTTGGCATGATTTTTTTTGCAGTAAATCCATGTTGTGTAATATTCACTAATCCTTCTTGCTTTACATGTTTGTTTATTTCTTCCTTAATAAATTCCTCCATGACTTTACCCAAAACAGATGTCATGCTTACGGGTCTGCAATTTTTATAGCCTTCTCTTGATCCTTTTTTTATGTATAGGAGTTATTTTGGCTTCCCTCCATTCTGGTAATACTTTATCCTTTTCAGCTGAGCATGTAAACAGCACTGCTATGGGCCCAGTCAATTTAGTTGCCAGCTCTTTCAGGATTCTTGGATGGATGCCATCAGGTTCAGGGAATTTTTAAGGGTTCAGTTTTTCCAGTTTAATCCTTACATCATCCTTATATTTTGAAATCCAGATTTTTTATATCACCTATTTCATTTGTATGTGCCATTTAGGTGCCCTTTGGTTGATAAATAGTCTAGAAATATAAGTTAAAGCTGTTTGCCATTGTTTGGGCATCAGTGCTCTGGTCACCTTCAATTTTAAGTGGTCCCACTTTTTGTTGACTCCCCTTTAGAATACTTATGTAATTAAAGAAGGCCTTTTTGTTATCTGTCTTTTTTCATGCCAGTTTCTTTTCTTCATTCTGCTTAGATAATGTTATTACTTTTTTACACTTTGTTGCCCTATTTCATATTTTTCCATTTCTCAGTGGATAAGTTACATTTAAATTTCTTATAAGAGCTTCTTTTCCTTTTTATAGTTTGCTTGATATTTTTATTAAACCAATTCTGAATTTTACCCTTCCTATTATATTTTGTTCTTTCAGGGATGTATGTATTAATGCAATATTTAAGTTTACTATTAATTATGTACCACATTTGATCAAGTATAAGCTTATGCAGATCTGTTTTCCAATACCACTCTTTCAGGTATTTTTTCATTTCCACATATCTTGTTCTACTGTAGCATCTTACATTAGTTTCCCCTAACTGTGGCTTCCAGTTACCATTGATAGTAAACTGCACCATATTATTAGTTGCCCAAAGGTTCTCTATGAAATTTGTTATATCCTCCTCCTTATTACTAAGTACAAGGTCAAGTAAGTTTGAACCTATAGTGCTCTTTTTTACATAGTGCTCCAAATTATGGATTACAGTAATATCAATCAGTTTCTTATCTCATGATGTTACTCCCATAAGTGTTGTCCATTCAATACTAGGCAGATTAAAATCACCCAGTATTAATGTCCAGCTCCCTAACTGCAGCCTTTCAATGACCTCCATAAATCTTTTATTTTCATCATTGTTAAGGTTTGGTAACTTATAACATGCACCCATAAGAATTTTACTATGTCCTTTTGAGACACCCAGATCTAAATCTATTCTGTGTTTCCCCACTACCTTTTGGTATTTCAGTTTTGCTGGCTTCAGTATTGCTCTTTATATACAATGCAACTCCTCCACCTTTCCTATTTATGTGATCAGTATGGAATGCATTATAGCCATGCATTTCTATGCACCAGCCCTCATTCCTCCATCAGGTCTCCATAATGGCACAAACATGTATGTCTTCATTATGCAGCAACTATTCTAATTCATCCTTTTTTTCCCCAAGTCTTCTAGCATTGATCAATAATGCCTTTAATTTTACCAGTTCTTCAGAATTCTTGCATGTGTTACTACTCTGCTTTTAAATTGTGCATTGCTTGTTGTTCCAATAATCAATAGCTTCATTACGTTCAATACAATTCCCTTCATGTTTAAAAATGTGTACCCTTCTCCTCTTGTTTACAAGTTTAAGTTATTTATATTGTCATGGAAGATATTACCCAGCAGTTGACCACCTTTTCTAAAATGCAGACCATCAAAACTGAACAAGTTGTATCTCCCAAAAAACATTTCCCAACTCTTAATACAGTTATAACCCTCCTGCAAGCACCATTGCTCAACCATTTATTTCACCTAATAATCTGCTTCGTCCTCTTAGTGCTTGCCCTTGGCACAGACAGTATTTCAGACCCAATCACCTCACAGTTTTATTTTCTTTGAGGGTTGCCTTTAAATCTCTAATTTCATTAGTAATCTCTTCTTCTGTTTGTTTCCCAGCATTGTTTGTGCCTGCATGTATTAATAAGTGATTTGGTTTTTGATGGGTTTAGTACTCTAGGTGGCATGTTTTAATGTCACTAAGCACCCCAAAAAAAAAAGTAAAGCTATTGCTGGTAACATTGTCTTTGTTACCCTTTGTGGTGTACCTATCTGTATATTTAATGATGGAGTCTCACAATATGTACATTTGTTTTGGTGTCTCATCTTTGCCATCATTTTTTGCCAGATCATCTGATGTGGGTTTGTTTCTATGACTCTCTACAGTCATTGTCTCATTATCACTTACTATATCTAAAAGTGCTTGATCCTCTATGTTTTCAATTAGGTAAGTCAGAGGTGAGAATTGATTTTCCAACTCCAAGTTGAGGTTCATAACTCTGCTGCTTTTCTTAATTTTCCTGTCAGATCCTACAAGGCACCATTCATTCCCTCCATGATATCCCTCTGTCTTTCTTTTTATTTCCCTCCTTACTTTGTGCAGGGATTTCATTACCAGATCTTTCACTTGTTTCATTAGAATTACTAAACAATTGTGTTCTAGGGCTTTCGACTTATAACTCCAACTTAATGACTTTTATGTTAAGTTCTTTTAGTTTCATACATTGAACACAGGAGAAGGCAGTAAACTCAGTGCTCGTCCAAATTTGCCACACAGGATGCATTTAATCCCTTGTTCCCCACTAGTTAAAGCAACAATGCCCTGGTCCATTACTGAAATGTAGAAGTAATAAATAGAGGCTGTAATAATCATTACTTTCACACTCTTTAATCCAACAGAGTTTCCTGGCTACCTGGTTTCCACCTGACTGACACAGGCAGACACATGCATTTGTTTCTGCACATGTCATCTTCGCACACATACTCACCCTGCTTACGCTCACCCCCACTTGCTAGGGATCAAGTATTTATACCTAGAGACCTGGAAGTTACTCTCCCTGGGTTGCTCTGAGATGCTATCCTAAACAAAATAAAATATATAGCTACCAACTAAAATCTATCCTGCTGCACTAGATACAATGTCCATGGGGCTCTAAAACAAAAATTAAAAAAGCACAGCCCCCAATAGTTTGTCCATGTAGTCCCTCGGGCATGTGAGGGAACTATACTCCCCAGGTGTCCCTAGTGCAGTGGCTTAGCAACTGGCTACACTTTCCCAAACTGAAAGGCTAAGGCAGAAATTACAGGCTCTGAGTTCACAGTATAAACAGAGATGGGCTAGGCTGTCAAACAGCCTTACAGCTAGCCACCCACGTTTATTTAAATCTGGCCCCAGATGACTCCCAGATTCAAGCAGCTAAATAATGGTCCAAGAGAACTCCCCAGATTTGAGCAGCTAAGGTACTATCACAACTGACCCCATATTTGAGCAACTAATGGACTGCTAGAGGGCACTAAAACTTCAAACAGCTAAGGAACTAGCAGGGGACCCCAGATTTAAGCAGCTAAGGCACAGTCATAGGGGACCTCCCAGAATTCTGTTTGCCAGTGCCCTTTCTAAAACAAAAGAAAGCAAGAACTCTCACTACAACACTACACATGTAACTCTGTACAAAGCCAGTAGGCTAACTGCAGTGTTCACAGAATAAAAATGAAGTTGCAAAGAACACCATCCTCAGGCCTCTGTATTTGCCCCTGACAGAAAATAAAAATGTTTGGTCTTAACTTTGCACTTGTTTTTTAAAAGTTGCAGCAAAGCTGATGACTGTCATTCATTTATTTATGTATTTATTTATTTTAAAAGTTTCACCAGGAAAGACATGCTAAGCAGAATAGCAGCTTGTTTCCAGATGTGTCTGGGGTGGTGGTAAGGAAAAGGTCATGAATAGCAATAGGAAGACTTTACATAGCAGGAGATGAGAACTAAGCATAAAAAATCTGTATTAGATAGGCAAATTAGATACATATGTACAACTGTCTAAAGACACAGGATCATGATGGAAGGGTACTCTTCTAGGTCAAGATCAGACTGAACAAATGCTTCTCTCATTGCACAAGTGGCTCCATTATGTGTCCTCAGGGGAGAGACCAAAAACTGTTAAGAGGAGCAGCATTCTTCCCTCATTATCCTGTGCATCACATTCTATGTTTGCATGCACTAAGACTCGTTTTTTTGGCAATCATGCATCAGCAACTGCATCTCCCATTGCATCAGTGGTTCCATTATGTGTTCTCGGGTGGAAGAGACAAAAAACTATTAAGAGGAATAGCATTTTTCCAACACGATCCTGTGCATCAATGTTTGTTTACATGCATTCAAACTCAGTTTTGTGGCAATCAGTGTCAGGTTCTGAGCTGTAATCCAATTCTGTTTACACTCACTGCAGAACTCACTTACTGAAGATCAGATACTTAGTAATTGAGTTGCATGGTGCATGTAAACAGGGCAGAATGCATAAAAAATTGCACAAAGTAAAATTTCCATTGTGCATGCAGGAAGGATTGATACAGTGTACCAGTCTTCCTAAAACAAGGTGACTGATGCACTTCAACTGGATTACAATTTGGTTCCTGTATCGTAGATAGTGGTGATTAGCTGTTTACATGCACTGCTTCCTTTACTACTTGAGTAACTGAGTACTGCATTCTCAAGCTAAATGTGCATGAACATGGGGTAAGTGAGTTTACTTATTTACCTGGAAAGTAGAAACGTAGCCTCATAATGCGACTAATGGCAGAGGACCTATTGTAGCTGTGAAAAGCAGCATGAATGCTGTGGGTGACAGCTGCAGCCTCAGTTGTATGCTGTCAACCACATGGCCCATTTTGCCAACTACAGCAACAGTTAGATGGTACCTTCCTGAAACTGACTGCACAGCTCAAATAATGCCACCCAAGAACCCTTGTACCATATGTGTTATTCTCTCTCAAAAGTGTATCATTATGAATTCTCATCTTCGAATGGATGATTATTCAGCTTAAAAGGGTTAAAACATATTCCCAAATGAATATGTTTTCTTTATTAATCGCATGGTCCTTTGTTGGGATTATGTGAGGGTCCTTTGTGCTGCCTGTGTCCCATTCCAGGTCTCCTATTGTTTGCAAAGGTACTCTTACAGGTCAAGACCAAACTGGCCAGGAGCAAATGCCTTGGATCAGACCCAGTGGGGAAAGAGGACACACCTCACAGAGCCCCACAGGGATAACATGTGGCCTACTGGTGTGGAAAGCACTTGCTCAGATTTTACCTCTCTCTAGCCAACATAGACAGTGGACAGCTCCAGTACCACTACTGCCAGACCACTCCATCCCAGTCTTATCTTATCTAGCAGTAACAGAGGGAAATGGTCCTCGCTATCACTCTCTCTCTCTCTCTCTCTCTCTCTCTCTCATGGGTAACTGCTCAGATCTGGCTTTGCTCTTGGAGGTTTGTAGAGCTCGGAAAGGCACAAGATGAGACAGCACTATGTTATTATGTTATTGTGGTACAAGTGGGTGAATATAAGAGGTCAATAACAGATTTCAGCATGCAGAAGGAAAGACATTGAGCCACTGGGGACATGGAGAGCTGGGCATGGTGTGGAACAGGTGTGTATGTAGGGAGCACTGTTATAGCTGTGGTGGGTCCAGTGATACCAGAAGACTCGGGCTTTTACTGAGGCAAGTGCCCTTCTGTCTCCAAAAAGCCATGTTTGTTCTTTGAGTTCCCTCTTCACCAGCAATGTCAGAGCTACAAAACCATGGTCAATACAGAGAGCAACCAGGAGTGGGCAGGAGCAGAGCTTTAGGGTGTTGCAGGTAACTGCAGGAAAAGTGGGGCAGCAGTGGGAGAGAGGGAGTACATCAGCAGAGCTTTGAGATGTTGTGGCTGAAGGAGGTGTGGGGTGATGGGGGTGATATTCCACTGGCAGATGCATGGGCAGAGGAGAGCAAGCAGTGTGTCCCTGGTCCCTATGGTATTCACTCAGAGACAGTGAGACAGAGAAATAAGAATGACATTTCTGGAGCTGTGCTGGGGTGCATCAAGAACAGCTCACTCAGCAGGCATTTGAGCAGCCACTGATGAGCAACATCAGAGATTTGAGTGGGATTGAGAGAGCTGGGAGTGGGGTTGGTTTACCAAAATAAAAACAAGTATTTTAGAAGTGTATAGTATGGTGGGGCATGAGGGTGCAGTGGCATATGTCTCTTTACTTACCAGCAAGAAAAAATCAAGTGAGGCCCAGCTGCCAGTATGGGGAGGTGGCAGAACAAGTGCTGTCAGTATTAGTATTGGGGGTAGAGACCGATGTTCAGGACAAAAAGCACAAGAAACATTCCTACTAGGAATGTTACAGTTGCTGAAAACCACAGCAACTTCTGCTTTGCACTTTTCAGCTCTGTGATTGGTTAAGGGTTTCAAAGTGAAAACAGAAAGTAGGTGGAGAGTGGACAATATTGGGGTGGAGATTGTTGATTCTAGGCCTTTCACTGGTAGAGGAAGATCAAGCTCACAAAAGTCCTCTCTCAGAGAAATAGCAATATGTCTGCTATGCCCTTGATAAGCGGACATAGAAAGGATAGGCGGTTACATTTGTAGTATTCCTACAAGTTAAAGGAAACTGTAACAGATCAAAACAAGCTTAGCAAAGTTTGTTAAAAGGTTCATCGTTTAGTTTTAAATACCCTGTGACCAGTACACCTAACTGCTACTACATTATCTATTCTCAGTGCCACTGAGAAAAATGCATTCCTTCCTTTCCAGTAAATCAAATGATACAAGTTAATAATGATAGATTTCATAAGCAGTCCACTCATCCCTACATTAAACAGATGTCCATGTTAATGCAGACATAACTGACATCATGCTGGTAATATAATGACACGATGAGCCTGTCCAGGGTCTGACGTACAGTAAGTGACACAAGCTGTCTTCTCCTTTCCTACTGTTCTCATGCAATATGTGCTATTTCATTAACATCATGAGAGCTTCTTGACTACTTCTGAACATAACCCTGCTAAGTGTCTACCCTTTTTCATTAACATTTGCTAATGAGTCTAAAAATAAGCAACAGTAGGAGCCCTGAGTTGTATATGAAACCTGCAGTACACACCATATCGCATTAGCAGTTTAGTGATACATGCAAATGAATGTAGACAAAAACTCAATAATAGCTTGTGTAAAAGCAATACTTTGAAAGTTAGTTATTTGGGAAATTGTACTCTGAAGATAATGGGATTTCTGCAGGGTCATTGAAGATAATGGGATTTATACATGGCCATAGAAACTTTGTATTCGTTTTTTTTAGTCAGTATGCACATGTATTCCAAGGAATGTTGCTTTCCCTTTTCATATTGCTTTGTGTATCTTCCTGTGGTGTTTGTTGTAATACTCACCATCATAAGATGCTGAGAAAAAGTTAATACTGTGTTGCATCATACTTAATTCTCTTCACTAAGGCTGGTGACATAAGGGACTGTACCATTTTTGTGGTGATGATGGAACTTTCCTGATAGGATGTGGGTTCAGGTGATTAGTTCAAAAATTGGAAAAGAAATATATCACTGTTGTAGACAGTGGGGAAAAATAAGTAGCAAAGGTCTTATGTTACCATGACAGAGATGTATGAAGTTGTTAATTTTTGCTTCATGAGTTAATTCACGAAGATTGCCAGATTTGCAAAGTGCTGACTTCGCAATGTTTTTGGCAGGCAAAATGGAACTTTTTCTGATTTAAGTCATGCAAATTCTCTTCACCATGACTTCACCTGTCTTCACCTGAAAAAGTGCCATTTTTCCAGGAAATCACAGTGCGAAGTGACAAAGTGGGCAATTCGTGAAGTTATTCGTGATGGCAAAGTTTGCAACTTCGCTGGTGAAGTAAACCTTTGCAGCATCTCTAACCATGGCGGGCATTTTCATCTACCACTGTTGTGCCTTATACGGTACTTTAACCTTTAAAGAGCCCCTGTATTGACAGAGCACCCTTGAATTGAGTTTGTCAGCACTGAATAAAATATTGAATAAAATTACGCAATTCAGCTTCTACACTGTTGATTAGGAAAAGGTTCTTATTGCCTGGAAATGCTGAGACATCGCATGCCACAGCCAATCCATTGTTTACAATGGCAGTTTCCTTTAAATATTGTAGCCTAAGGTACAGTAGCTTAAGGCAAACTGCAGTATGAGACAAACTTTTTCATCACCACCCCTGTGTTTTATATATACATATATATATATATATATATACATATATATTGTTCACATTTACATTCCCAATGCTCTTCATTTCATGTTACTGTTGCATGGAATCAGTATCCTTATTCCATCAAGTTCTTCTGCTACTTATTCCTGTGTGGAAGTCACAGCCCACTGTTTGCTATTACAAATGAGCAACACTGATTTAGCTGTTGAGTGCTGAAAATCACCTTGCTCATGAAACCTAGAAAATCATAAGTTAAATTAAATATTCTTGAGCCCTGCGAGGCTCCTATTGGCTAGTGGACTAGTAATTACTGATTTAGAATACTGACACTGTGTAGCACACATGATTCAGGCCACTTTGCTGAAATCCTGAAAATCAGGAAAAAAACAGTAAAAAATTAAGTTGTTGTTACTATTAGACTTACAGTATAATTGCAATAACAACCTCAATGCCAGACATTTCTTCGGATTAATCCAAAGCTTCTCAGTCATTATTGCTTAAGTAGAAAGGAAACGGCAGAAAAAGCCTTGGAGTCCATACAGTCTGCCCTGTCAGCCCTGGCTGTCTAATAAGAATAACAGGGTCTCTCAAACAAGAATTAAATAATGGACTGTTTTACTTGCAGAATCTTGATATGTGTTTCATATATTTTAAAAACAAGTTTTCTTAACTTATATTTTTAAATATGTATCAGATGGCTTATAATCTATTTATAGATATGTTCAGTCAAACTTTTATGGATATAGGATAACCTTATCTTGCATGCTTAGGGTGCCAGAACTGCATGCCTTCATTTCATAGTTCTCTCACTATAAGAATGCACATGGAGACACTACTGTAAGTGTGCTCCCCAGTGCTCCTATAAAGAGGGGTTACGCAGTGACCTGACTCAAAACATGTAATTTATCTCAATGTGTGAGGGGCCAAGACAGTGATTCATGATTCTGCGTTATAAAAGTCTTGCTCCTTCACAAGTGAAGATAAAGTGATTGAGTCAAGCCATTGTGTATTTGGTTCTCATGCAATAGGTGTGAACACTAAAACCATGTGATATTTTATTTATCTGTGTATACTATGTGTATAAATGTTCCCTCTTACATTTATACACATAGCAGGTGCATTCAAGAGTTATACATTCGTAGACATGTCATCCCCCCACTGGCACTATACTTTCACACTAGCATGTTTTATTTTCTCTTTTAATTCACCTATACTTTCCATACTGTAACACTCAGTAGCAGTTCCTCCACCAACCACCCCTCTGTCTCCTTTCACACAAATGGCATCAATACACTCTTCCAGATTCACTCTGTTTTTTTTTTTTTGAACAACACCTTGTTGCTTCATGGCAAATCTTCTTCATGTGCTTGTCGGACACTCTTTTACTCTGCCCCAAACAGCAGTCCATGAGTTCAGTTTTTGAATGGGCCTTTACATCAATCCAAGCTGCAGCAAACAGTAGCTTGCATCCAAGCCTGGTGCACCAGCGACCCTGTACCTGATTTTGGGTCAGGAAGGGTTCCTGCGCCAAACTTTCCACAGATGCCTCAACTGCTCCTGTGCACCAAAGAAATGGTGCATGGGAGGGTTTGGCAGAGGCAATCTCAGCACATCTGCATCATGAGTGATGGCTGGGTAGAAGGCCATGTATTGGATACATTCCGCCATAGGCACTGGAGTACAACCAGGAATACTATAGGGGAGGAGGGGGGTACCTATATGGGCCACAATGCACGCCAGTAAGTCCAAATGGTATTTGTATGGCACAGCGGTATGTCCCATTGTGGCCTAATGTAACAGGACAGTGGAGGTCACAGTGGGGCTTGTGATATACCATCTCAGTAAAGGATGTGCCAACATATGCGTACCAAAGTACCACACATCTGCAGTGCCCACACAGCCCTCTACTAACAGTCTCCAGCACTATGCCACATCTGGCAGGTGCCAGCATGGCAGCATGAAGTAGAGGATCACTGTGCAAATGGAGGCATCCTACTGGGTGCACCTAGTGTACTTGCATAGGTGCCGCAGATGGTTGTGGGTCTGGTAGCAACATAGCAGCTACACAGGTCTGCATGGTCTTGATACCTGACTGGCATCACCGCTAATTGCCACCCAATGCACAGTGTGGTGGGGCTGCAGTTTGTACACATGCCAGGGGAGAATACATCTATCATGCAGTCTTCTAACTGGTCTCACCTCTACAGTGTACCAGCATTGTTCTTGTCCAGGCCGTCAACTTCTACCATCACCAGGCAGGCTCAAGCTCCTGCCCAGCACTATCTGCAAATGTGGCACATGGGCTTTTCAACCAGCTCTGTTAGACCAGCTCTGGGCTGGTCTATGTCTCAACATGACCTGTGGCATTTAGAGGGAACTGAAACTTGCAATGTAGGGGATGCTGCATCAGCGGGGTGGTGCAACTCCCCATCTGCCATGGCACAGCTGTGCAACTGCTGCAAGAATGGTGCAAGCTCAGCTGGTGCACGCGGCTCCACATCCAGTGCAGGCTGTGATACAAAATAGGGAATGGCACCCGATGCGACACATGGGGCCTCTTGTGTCAATCCTTTTTGGCGCAAGCACTGTGCACCATTCCTGGGGCTTTTAAGATCGAGCCTCATGTCTCTCCAGCTCACACCAACACTATACTTGATTGCAATCTTTTTTAGTTCTAAATTAACAACTCCCAAGAATCACAAATGAATCTCCACGCCTACTGCTCCTTCCACCGCCACACTCACAAACAAAACCTGGCCACAGCAAAAATGATTTTTTTAAAAGAAGCTGCCAAATCCCCGCTCTCTGATGACCAAGATCTATCCCTGCGCCCAAAACAGCAATCCTCACAGTGCCATAACTGCACCTGCTCTCCTTCATACCACATGTCCTGGCTTCGCTTTCTTTGTGGAGGCCAGGAAACCTTTTAATTACTATATCTGTTTCAAATGGTCCTGCCCGGCCTCTTGTCAATGACAATGCCATTTTTCCTCAAAACCTTTGAAACATTACTTGTATGGCCAACTGGCTGCCATGTCAAGCATCAGCACATCATCCTTATGATGCACACATACCGATGGCCATGGCAGTAGAAGCAAAAAGGGTCATAAAGTTGCTTACTTAAAACAAAAACCCAGAACAATATTAAATCATTAAAAATAAAAAAGGACTTAAATAAAGTCAGCCACAAGGTCCTATCTTATTGCCTAAATGGAATATGAAATTGGAACTTTGTGTGATAAATGTTTTACTCACTCTCTAGCAGTTTTAGCACATTGCTCATCATGGCTTACACCATTCATGAGGTTACCCAAGGTCAAACTGCTCTTGTACAGATAAAAAATGATCACACAGGTCTCTACTATATATCTTTTATTTTTTAGGGAATATTTATCAGAACAGGTGTAAAAATATGCTTATAGAAGCACTGAGGAGAACTCTTGTGGTTCTAAGAGTGTCTCCTCATGCATTGTTAATCAAACATATGCTATTGTGTATCACCTATTTACATCACATTATGCTGCTATGAAAACAGAGGATTATGACATCAGCAAAGTACTGTATCACTGTTTGATCTAGTGCCTATTTTATTTTGTGCTTCGATGACTCCTGACACATTTGTGCCAGTTTTTTGTCGTGCTCTACTACCATCTATCAGTTGCCAAGAAATCATTAATATTGACACTGCTGCTACTTTTTATATACACGTGCAAGCAAGAGGGAGTACTCAGCTTTTGGATGGTATCTGTAGCTGTCCAGCCACTATGGGGAAGAGGCTGGAGAAATGTCGAGCGAGAGAGAAAGCTGTCTCTGTGTTAGCAGGACTTGGTTTTTGGCATTTTGGGAAGACAGAGTTTAGCACAAGATCTGTGTGTTTCAGTGCACTTCTGCTGGTGTTATTGTCCCAAATACTGTAAAACCCAAATCTGCTGAATAGGCAGGAGAGAGATTGTTTTTAAGCAGCAGATGTCAGTGCGGCATTATCTGGACTATGTGTGTTGGGGTTGGGATTCACCTTGTGGTTTAAGCATTTCCTGTGTGTAGTGGTACCCTCTGCCATCACCCAATCAATCTATCACACATAAAGTTGATAAGCACATATCAACAGTATCCCCAGAACATAGTAAACAGTGCCACTTGCAGAAAGAGTGTTGGGGCAGAAATACTGTGAGTGAGAGAGAGAGTACTCAGCATTCGGGGACAGCACCATGTGGCTTCAGTGTTCAAGCAGCAGGAAGTCAGCAGTTTTCATTTTTATGTTTGCTTGTGCGCATGTGCAAGAAACTTGTGACAGCTTGCTAGAGAAGCAGGTTGTGGAGGTGTGGTTGTGTTGTGGCCAATGCTGCCACTGCTTTTGGGGGCTTGTCTCTGTGGCACCAATAAATGCACATGCTGTCTATGACAACAGCTCAGAAGCATGCCACCAACATGAAAACATTTCACCGCTGCAATGAGGGAGCATCCCCTCATTGCAGGGTGTGCCTTGCCTGGTGTTACATTTTAATAAACATGGCAGTGGCTGTCACCATCCACCTCTCACAGTCCCATGAAAGCTGATGTGGGGAGTGCCCAATCCCTCTGTTGGCATGTCCCCTCCCCAGTTCATATGACAATGGGGGAGCCCAATCCCCATTGGCATAATGTTCCCCCATAATTTGTCTGCCGAGGGGGGTGCCCAATCCCCCTCGGCATCATGCCCACCCAAAACAGACCCTTTTTCTTTCCCGACGGGTGCCCAAACCCCATCAGCTCCAGTCCCCCCTCCCCAAAAAAATACAGGTGGCACACTGGGAGACCACCCCAGCATGTCAAATGTACCTGTAAAACAAGAAAACCGTCCTGCAAAGTTTTTTTTTTTAAAACCTGTAAACAAGAAAACAGTCCCTTGTTGTCTGCAGTGCCCCCCTCCCACAACCTGCACCCACCCTCTGTGCACCCACCTCCCCACATCTCCCCTCACCCCATGCTTACCTCTGGAGCCCGGTGCAATGATCTTCGGTGCAGCGTGAACATGTCTGCACTCTTTAAAGCTGACCACAAACTGAAGAAGTGCTGGTAAGCTGTATAATGGCATAAATGGGGGGTTTTCAACTTAAGTGGCTATCTTGGCCATTTATGTGACTTTTAGCACCAAATGTTCTACATGGGGTTCTTGGAACCCCACCTCATGAACTCAGTCACTGTCATGTCATTATTCGGTCCCGAAATGTGATTTCAAGGTCACTGCATGGAATAACCTTCTGGGACTGATTAATGAAACAACAGTGTCACTGTTCATGAGATAGGCTCCCAAAAAGCCTATGTTGCAAATTTGGTGAACAAATTCCCATAAATGAGTGTGTTACGAGCGTGCATTGCGCAGTTCCCATGCACGCCCGTAACTTCAAGAATTTTTACTATTTTCACTCCAGATTTTCAGCATTGCTACTTTTCCACACCTCTTTATGAACAATACAGCTGTCAGTTTTCACATCTTGCCCAAAATGTGTTTTTGCACATGTGGCGCACAGTGGCGTGGTCACTGTGCGAAATCAATGTTCGGGACAGATTAAGAAAATCACAGTGACAGTGTTCATAAGGAGAGGTCTGAAAAAGTCCATGTTGCAAATTTGGTGAAAAATTCTAAAATGACTGCATTACCGAGGTAATAGATTATGATTTCTATGCAACATGCTTACCAATTTTTATATTTTACTCCAGATTTTCAACATTGTCATTTTTGTACACCGTCTGATGAACAGTACAGCTGTAATTTTTCACATCCTGCCCAAAACATGTTTTCGCATCTGTAGCACACAATGGGCGTGGTTGCTGTACGAAATCAACAATTGGGACAGATTAAGAAAATGGCAGGCCACTGTTCATGAGTGAAGATCCTAAAATGCCTATGTTGAAAATCTGGTGTAAAAAATCCCCAAAATAATTGCATTATGAGTGTGCGTTGTGTAGTTTCTATGCACACTTGTGACTTCACCAATTTTGTTATACTTTTTCTCAGGTTTTCAACATTACCATTTTTTACACCTTCTCATGAACAGTACAGCTGTCATTTTTCACATCCTGTTCAAAAGGTGTCTTTGCACCTGTTGTGCCAAATGACACAGTAACTGTGCAAAATCACCTTCCAGCTAACAAACTGATAGTGTCACTGTTCATGTGGTGGCGTCACAAAAAGCCCATGTTGAAAACTTGGAGTGAAAATATCAAGAAACGCCAAGAGCATTAGGGTCTCTGACCATAACACCCTACCCTGTAGGGACTGACAGGCATCAGGGGTGTGACTTGGGACTGTTGACAGTAATGTTGTGACAGTAATACTCATGTCATTCCACCCACACCCTCACCCTGCAGCCAGTGACAGGCATCAAGGTGTGCCTTGGACTCTTCTGCCCCAAAGTTCACCCCATTCTCATATACTGCACCCATTTCAGTGTATTCCCTTATGGAATGGGGTGAGTGTAGAGCCAGAACACCCCAAGGCACACCTCAGCACTTGTCAGTGTCTGCAGGGTAGGGTGAGGTGAAATGTCCTGAACATTATGGGTGACGACCCAAAGGCACACCCCAATGCCTGCTCATCTCTGCAGGGTGGGGGTGGGGTTGGCGTCACTTCAACACTTCACTGCCATTCCTATTCTGCACGTGTCTAACTCCTGCACTTTCAATGCGAGTGCCAGCAAGCAAACATTTGGCATTGGCAAAAAAAGAAATCCACTGTATTGCTGGCTCCTGGCACTCTGCCAGTAACTGATAATATCTTTTAAATTGCACCATCCACATTAACTTGACTCCCCCACCCCCAGAAATGTAACATTTCATATTCTGCCCCCTTGATGCTGGTTCTTGATTTGGAGAGAGGCACTAGTAACAATGGAACCCAAATAATCAGTCGGCACTCTCCTACAGCGCACCCTTGCCTGGCCAGCTTCATAGTATGCCTGCAATATGTATTAATGGAGAGAGTGAGTATGACCGGAGGGTGTAGGATCACCAGGGTGGGGCAGTAACATTATTAGTGACATTAGGCAGCCTGACTGGGGCTGCCTAGCATCACTAATGATGCTGTTACCCCACCCCTCCCTCATGATCATGTGCCTGCTTGCTCATTTGATTCATTCATATAGCAGGCATACTATGGAGTGTGCTGGGTGAGGGCACTCTATGGGAAGACCCACTGAGTAGCCAGGCTTCATTTCTACTACTCCCCCCCCCACACACACACACACATACACTCAAATCGAAGATTGGAATGAAGGAAGTTAGAATATGAAATGTTATATTTTGGGAAATTGTGTGGGAGTTGGGCCAGGGAGAGAATGCATTTAAAAGATGCTGTTGGCTATTGGCATAGTGGAGCAAGATTGGAATAGGGTAAGAGGGTGGCCAGGAGGCTAGCAATGGTGACCTGAGGAGGGGGAAAGGCTTTTTCCCTTTCCAAATGCCAGATACCGAATGTCCCCTAAAAATATTTGGACTTGATAACTGACAAAACATTACTTAAAGAGTAGCTTCTGACTAGTCCCTCATTGAAACAGAAATGATGCCTGACCTGGCCAGGTGCTGAAATGTACACACTTTTCCTTTCCTTTCATTCATATTAAAAAGTTATGCTCCTCATAATTTTATTCACAGACCTGCCGGCATAAATTGGAGCCAGTTCCTGATTTTACAGCCACACCCCCACACTGGCACATGTAGCCCTGTTTTGTAAAGTCACTAAATGAAGGCTGTGTGCGCGTGACCCATTGACTTGAAAGGGGGCAATATTTCTATAGGATTTATACCTATTTAACATCTGGATTTTAACAAATCAAAGTGACCACTTGACTAACAGGGCCCCTATCAAAATACACACACACACACACACAAAAACAGCTGAGCATGTGTCTTAGTCAGAGTGTGTATGAGGTGTGTACGGCGGGGGGGCAAACATCCCAGCTTATGTCTCTGTGTAAGGGAGTAGCCACATATTCTACCTAGAAACAAGGGACTATTTATGGTGGGAGGAAGAATTTTACATAAAATAGAGAATAATGGATAGGTAGTGTGTGTTATGGATTTTTTTCACACACCCAAGGTGTGTGATGACCCATATACCTTGAGAGTGAAGCTCGAGAGGTTTATGTGGTCATCACACATTGAGGGTGTGTGAAAAGAATCTATAACATCAAACTTTCCTATCCTTTATTTTTTATAATTGCTGGTATGGAGGTTTAGACTGTATTTCTAGCAGCTTGAAAGAAAAAAACGTTTTTTCAGCTAGAGTGCAGTTTTATTTTTAAAGAAATTGAACTGTACACGAATAAAATACAGTTGAAAATACTGCAGTTGAAACACTTTTTGTAAAACAATGGAAGGCAACAGTTTCTATGGGGAATGTCATATCAGCTGGATTTCAGGTTATTATGAAATGTCATATTAACCAGATTTCAGGTTATTATTGCCTTTGGAGCATAATAACTCGAAATCCAGTTGATATGCATTTATAATTACTGGTGACCCCATTTATCAAATGGATTATGGTACATTTCAAATGCCGTAATAACCCGAAATCAGGTTATTACAGCGTTTCTTAAAACTTATTCTCACCAACACTGTCACTCATTTGTAGCACGTCATGTTATTGGCCCTTATTGTCAGTGGGTGGGCCAAACAGCTCAAAAAACATGGCGGCTACTATGTCCCACTAGCAACGACCAGATAACTCCTCCAAGGCGAGATACCCAGCTGCAGTAAGCTATTGGTTTTCTTTTTGTAATTATCTGGCTAATCCTGCCTTTTTGGAGAAAACCATAAAAAATGTATCCGGTTGATCCTGCCGCTGTCGCACTTCGGTTGGAGCTTCTGTTTGATCAAGCATGATCTTGAAGGAGACGGTTTCCTCACGGTCAGTAGCAGTAGCATTTTTTGTAATAAAACCAAAAAAAACAGAAAACATCTTGCTATTTCAGTGTGTGTGTGTTTGTATGTGTGTGTGTGTGTGTGTGTGTGACTGAGAAGCAGAAATGACACTGACTTTGTGAGGGAACAGTCCCCAGCACCAACTACTTGCACCAGCAATTATGAAAAATGAAGTCTAGGCAGTGGTGTGTTCATGATGTTTTTTTCCACACCCTCTGTGGCTGATGAGCTCATAAACCTCTCGAGCTACGCTCTCGAGGTTTGTGGCTCATCACTCACCTAGTGGTGTGTAAAAACATCATAACACACTACTGCCTAGCCATTATTCTCTATTTAACAAAACAGTAATCCGGTTGATATTTATGGTCACCAGTAATTATAAACTCAATTAAAAAACTTTTAAAAGCAATAAATATAAAATTTTTAATTAGCTTTTTTTATTTTGTATTGCATAATCCCAATAATCTACTCCCGGGTGTGGGTTATGGTGGTATGGTGGGATTTACTCACTTCTGCTGTGGTTTAAGTCACTTGGCCTGTAACCTCGGGACACACCACACCAGACGTGAGTAAAACCCACCATAACCCACAACCTGTTGTGGATTATTGCTTAATGGAAATCATAATCCTCTTCTTTCCACAGCAACAGATTGTGATGTCACAAGCAGAGGATTATAATTTTAGATGTAGAGAAGTTGCCGGAGCAAATAAAGGTAAGGGACTAAGGAATATGTTTTTTATAGAAATGCTGTGTCGTTGGTAGCAAATAATGGGGGGAGGGGAAATACAGTAAAAAAGTGAAAAACAATTTGATGTATCTAACAAGTCACACTTTTCAGAGTTTTTCCTGAGGGATTTGGGACTTTTTAAGTACATTGGTACATGTCAATGTCTGAAGAGCTTTCTTGTACATAATTCAAACCTCATACTGCAGATATCTGAGTTTTCTTTTCTTTGATGATAGGATGAAGAAGTGATCCCTCAGGGAGGAATGATGGAGAACACAGAAAATCTGCCAATGGATCCTGATAATGAGGCATATGAGATGCCACCTGAGGTAAGCCCCTTCTTTGCTTATACTGCAATCCCACTGGCTCAAAGGACAGTTTCCCAGTTTTTATGGTAATGTTTTCTTTCACTCCACAATGAATATGGACTTTGTCAAAATTCCAGCATCACTGTTCACAAAGTAGCATTGAACACTGCAAAAAGAGCACCACAGTTTAAAAAAGAACATTTTACTGATTCAAAGATGGACTATGAAAAGAAACAATGAACAAAAGCATCTGAAAATATGTTTTGGCATAAAGGTATTTGCAGATCAGCATGTTGGATCAGTGAGTGTCTGGTCAAACGTGAGCGTTAGTTACATTGAGACCCTGCTTTGAAAACCAGCATTGTGGGTTTTGCTTGAGGATCACACTTGTAGTACCAGTGAATTTTTGGGTATCTCCCTATTAGGTGGTGGTGGTAGGGTGGGGGGGGGAGCTAATTGGAGGCCATGATCTCTGAGTGGTCTTTCTTGTACTCTAGAGATGGCGCTGGAAGACATTGGTGAGCCTTCACTGGGCTAGCCACAGTAGAGGCTGCTGTTCTCTACCAGTGAGAGTCAAAGCTCTGATTTAGAAATAATTGGTCCTTCTTAGCCTTCCTTCAATGCCTTCTCACCATCCTGTCACAAGTGATGCATCATTTCAAATTGTTTTGAAACAATGCATCACAGTGTATATGACTTCATCTTCTTTTGCTTAGTTTGCTATTTCACCTGAAGAAGGGACCTGTAGGGCACTGAAAGCTTATGTGAGACATATGTTGGTCCAAGAAAAGGTGTCAAACTATCCAGTGACTCCTGTTTAGAATGAATGGAGAAGGTGTCATAATCATGGACCAACTGTAGTGCTCAGTATTATTTTGCAGGAGACCTAGGCACAGATTTCTAACACTTGTTTAATGTACCATCAGCCAAGAAATTGTTTTCTAGCTTGAAGGTAATTTTAATAGAAATGACTCTAAAAGCCAAATACTGTACCATCTAACTTTTTCAAAGCATTACATTTGAAGTACAGCATAAATGCAGCAAAACTTTGAGGTGTTACTGTATGTTTAATCTCCAGGAAGGAGTGGCATGGCCATTTGTGACAGCACTAGACCCGAATTAGCTACTAGTCCCTCAGTAGGGAAGTCACTGCAGTGGGTTGCATGTGCTGTGTGGGAGTTGAAACACCTTACAGAAAAAAAATAACAATTTACTTAAAGAGGCCCAGCCCTCTTTATCAGGGTGCCATAAACTTCTATTTCTTACTCTGCTTTTGAGTTTAAGCACAGGGATCTTGAGCAGTATATACGCATCCAACACATATAGAATCGTGGATGGGTGACCATCCACAACAAGGCTGTGTTTCCCTCGAGGGAGTTGATGACATCACAGAGGCCTTGAGAGCGAAGCTCGAGGAGTCTCGCTGATGTCATCAACTCCAGGACAATCTTAGTTGTGGATAGGTGGACATCCACTGTTTTTTATATAGTGTATGGTTAGGGCTTATTTCTCTTTGTACGTTGCTCATTACCATATGTGTTTTCCATTTGGTGTTCCTGCTCCCGCTCTACATCTTGCTGCTGCCACTCATTTAAGCTTCACTACACTCCCACTGGCTGAGACTTCTCCCCACTCCCGCTAGCTCTCTCTTACAGTGGCACTGTTTATTTTTAAAAATTAAACAAACCAAAAAAATAGTTTCATGACACAAAGTCATCTGAGGCTTTTTGTGTCAGAAGAAGGAGCATCCACTGGTCTGCCACTCTGCTTCTGTTTAAGTGCACCGCCATGTTTTAATTTTTTTTTCTCTGATGCAGCCAGTTGAGTCAGCCAGTCAGGAGGTAGGACAAGGCTGAAAAGTTGTTGTACTATCGATGTGACATCAGAACGATAGTACAAAAACTTTTCTGACCTTTGAACTGTCCTACAACAAGATTTGAAAAGCCACTGATTTCAATCAACAATAAGCCTTAACCATATACTATAATGTTATGGTACATATTTATTTTGCATTGTATGGTACGAAGGGTGTGCAGTGTGTAAAGCTTTTAAACCATACTTCAGATGTGCAGTCTAGTGGCACTGGCATGTAGTACACTATACAACCATGTGGAGAGTCCTGGGATTGAATTTTAATCCTAACTTCCTAGTTCTGGGTAAGCAGGGTTTGGAGTCTGCTACAAGGCAGTTTGCACAGACCCTGTGGTGGGATGGTTGAGGGCGCTTGTTCTGCAGCACCTCCTGTGGACTGCATGGAGCTTTGGTGTCATGTGTGACCTTGCACATTAGCTCCCCATGACACACACAAACCGGCATAAATGATTGGCAGACGTAAATATCACTGGGAGGTGGGTAGGTCAAACTATTAGGTAAACTCCCTGACAAGCCATAAATTATGTCCACACTGTGTAGAAATTCCCACTGCCATGCACCTCCCCTCCCACACCAGTGAGCACATCTTCTCCCTGCATAAGGCCAATGGGGGGAGGCCCCATTGGGGGGGAGTGCTGGTGCTGTCTTGTAGGAGGTCTGGTCAGGTCAGTGGGGTGGTCAGTGGGAGTGCTGGTGTAGCTGTGGGGGAAGGAAATGCCATATTGAGCCAGATGACTGGCTGGGCTTGGTGAGTTAGAAATTGTAAACTAAAAATTGGTACAATTAAACTTTCCTTGCCTTCCCAAGGGTAAGGCTGAGAAAGTGAATTAGAGAGCCCATCTTGGAGGTTTGGAGAGCTGCCAAATATGTAAATCAAAAATAAATGGAGGTGAGGTGGGGAAAAATAATGAGAACTGGAAAAGGAAAGTTAAAAAAAAAAGATGGAAGCAGTGTTTCTGTTTATTTTTATTTGAAAACTGGTAACCAGGAGAGGAAGAGTAAACTGAAGGTTATTTCCAAGTGTAATCTGGGGTAGGGGAACAGAGGAAGAACAGCATTAAAAAACATAAGGTAAAGCTGTTGAACACCATTTGATAAAATGTTTTTGCAAAAATTAGAATAAATACAAAAAATTATAAATGCATAGAATGAAGTGCAATACAGCTCAAAAAGAACATGTAACAACTGCACATTCAGAAATAGCAAATGGAGTATGTAATGCATTATTTTTTCTAACAAAAATGTTTTTGCAAGATATTGGGCTAGATTCGCAAAAAGACGCAAAGCACTGCCCAAAGGATTGCACTGTGTCTTGCAGTTCTGCCCAACTGAAATCTTGGTATTCACAGTCATATAGTGCACTGCGCTACCCGACTTATGAATAGAGGCTGGAGGAGGGCAGCGCTAACCCTGGAAAATCTCTGCCATACCCAGAAGCACTGCTCCCACATTCAGCCAGGAGAGTGGCTCTACAATGAATAGCGCAAATGCACTATGTGCTAGTCAGAAAAACAACCTATGCAAATGATCCCATTGGGCATGCAAGGCACTAGGTGGCCATTTGCATGCCCACTATGGGCCCATTTGCATGGCCTGCTGTGAGTGTAGCATGCCCCACCCATCAATGATCGCCATTCCATTGCATTAAAAGAGAATTCCCTGATAGTCTAGTGGTCTCTCCCCCCTCCCTGATCTCAGATCACCGTCCCCGTATAACAAAAATAATCTTCCCTGGTAGTCTAGTGGTCCCACCCCCTCCCCATTCTCGGATTGCCATCCCGTTATGGAAATAATCATTCCCTGGTGTCTAGTGCCACCCCTCAACCACCGATCACTCACCCCAGTCATAATTAATATTTCTCCTGCTGTCTAGTGGCCCCCCACACCACCCATACAGTGCTGGGTACACCAACCTGCCATCCCCCTTCCATACATAGTCTGTCACTGCCTGGGTCAGAAAATAGGGATTTGGAACTCCATATGGAGACTGGCACAGCCCTCCTCCTCTCACCACCTCAGCTGGCTACTGTATATAATGACAGGGAGCAAATGATAAGTCACACACTCCTTGTCATTACATACAGTAGCCAGCTGAGGTGGTAAAAGGAGGGCTGTCCTGGTCACCGTATGGTCTCCTCAATCCCTATTAGCTGGTGTAAGTGTACTTCATGTCCACCCTGCGGGTTGTGCCAATGTGTCACCAATGTGTCACCAGCCCATCACACAGTACGTGTAAACCTCCCATGCCCTGATTCCCAAGTAGCATAAAAGAAGCCCCACAGGGCTATCAGACCCCCCAAGCTCTGATCCCCGAGTATCTTATAAGAAGCTCCACAGAGCAATCAGACCCTCCAGCCCCACTCCCCGAGTATCAAATAAGAAGCCCTGCAGGGCTATCGGACCTCCCCGCCCTGATCCAGAGCCCGATCCCTGCACCTCGCAACCTGCAGAAGTAGAATGGCAGTCTGAACAATAGAAACAAAACAAATCCTATAATCCCTGTTATTCCTGGTAGTCTAGTGGCCCTTCCACCCTCCAACCAGTGGTGCCAGTCCACCCCACTCCCCCCACCCATACCCAGCTGGTGACTGGCACAGCCCACCTCTCACCACCACAGCCAGTCTTCAACTGCGCTCCGCTATGACCATGTACTACTGTAAATAGTATGCGCTCACTGAATGACAGCAGCTGTCATTCACTGAATGCATACTATTTGCAGTACTACTTGCTTATAGCAGAGCTCAGTCAGTGGCTGGCCATGTTGGTGAGGTTGGAGCTGTGCCAGTCTGGCTGGGCTGCAGGTGGGAGGGAGTGGGTGACTAGTCACTAGCTGGGTGGCAGGGTGGGGGCCACTAGACTACCAGGGCTGCAGGATGCAGGAATTTTATTCTTATTACTCAGAAAGACCTCGAGACATTGGAATTCAGGGATCAAGGCTTGGGGGGGTCCAATAGCCCTGTGGGGCTACTAGTACAGTACCCCAAATTCAGGGCTGGGGGAGCAATAGCCCTATGGGGCTACTTTTACAGTACTCTGGGTTCAGGGCTGGGGGGGTCTGATAGCCTTGAGAGGCTTATTTTACAGAATATTGGGGGATCGGGGCATGTGGGTGGTACTTGTGCCCTTCCATGTCCAGTGCTGCGGGCTTTTGACAATCTCTTCTGGCAGGCCCTCTCTTTGGCATACCTGTCAGGTTGGCACAAGTCACAGGACTTAGCCGCGGGGGCCCTGCCTGTTATAGAATCAAGCATAGGGTCCTTGACACAACTGCACCCCTCGTATGTCACAGTTTACGACATGCATAGAGTGCTTCTAGAATTGGGCCCAGGAACTATTTATACTATTCATACTTTTTTTTTGTTTTGTCCCCTACCTCATGGCTTGCTGATTGTTAAATTCGTCCTGTCTCTCCCAACACTCCAGTCCATAAATTGGATTGATAGTCACCATGGTTACGCAGCCAAAAAACTTAAAGGAAATACATGCCTTTTTATCCTAAAATGGAGCTTAAGGCAAAAGCTCAAGAAAGCTGGAAATAGCAGGGGCAGTGATGCAGGGGAATCTTAAATCCCCTGGCAGGGACATACATGGAGACACAGGCCCTGGAATCCCCTGTCTGCTCTCCAGCTGGTGCTGAAGTAAATTTCCACACTAAATAAACCAAGTACTGTGAGCTCCTTTTTGGTAGCTCATCCACTCTGGGATCTGTGCTGTGGTGTTCAGCAGCAACCAGGTAGTGATTCTCAAGCAAACCCTCTCACTGTTATCCCCTTGCAATGAATGGTCCATGAACAGCACGTGAGGAGGTTCCATGTGTGGCAATACTGAGCAACAAGAGAGATGTCGGGAATATGCACACGGAATCCCTAGAAGCTAGTCAGTGAAGCTGGGAGAGGCAACAACAATAGTGGCAACAGTAGCAGGAGCAATTGCAGCAACAGTGACAGTGGAGGCTCACAGGCAGAACGCATCATGCAGGAGAAGGAATCTACTAAAGTAATGAAAGGCATGGAGGCTGCCAGCAAAAACTGCTCAATGGACAGACTGACAGAGGGTGAATTAAGTCTACAAGTAACTAATGCCATTATGACCAGGGCTGAAGAGGGGGATAGGGAATAGATAATGAGATGCAAGTTCTCTAAGGAACTGTATTTTCACCATTCAGCACAGTACATAATAAGCAATGCTGATCCCAGTGACCCTCAACAGAAAAAGAGACTGCTATAGTTCTCAAAAGAGATGGCTGACAAGGTAAAGCTAAAAAGAGTATCATTCAGATCGTATAAGGAGACAGAGGGAGGAGGATAGGCAGTTGTATTAGGGGAAACAGAGGGAAGCAGGTAAAGCAGTAAGGCTACAAAGGCAAAAACTGAAGAGAGAATAGCCCTGGAGGTAACCAAAGGGGACAAGACATTTTTTTAGGTATGTTAGTGAAAAAAGGAAGATCGGGGCAGGATGTAAAGTTAAAAAGGGAAAGGGGGACTGTACAGTGGGGGACCAGGAAAAGGTAGACATCCTGAACAAATACTTTTGTTCAGTGTTCATAGTGAAATGAGAAGGGGAGGGGCCACAAAGTAACAGAAGCTTTGAAGTGAGGTGGACACTAGTACTGTTTTGGAGGCGAGAGTCCTGAAGGGACGTGCTAATCTGAAGGTGGCCAAAGCAATGGGGCTGCATGGGGTGCATTCAAGGGTATTGAGGGAGCTCAGGGAAATACTGGGAAATACAGGTATATCCCTGCCAGGGGATTTAAGCTTCCCCTGCATCACTGTCCCTGCTATAGCACACTCGCCTCTGAAGCCAGGAGATCAGATGGCTGTGGGTTCAGTTCCCACATCTGGCACTTGGGTTAATATCCCAGTACTGACACTGTAATGCAGCATGAGAGGGGTGCTGTACTTCTGATGAGATGTTAAACCGAGGTCCCATCTGCCTGGATTGGTGGTAGTTCAGGTGGATGTTAAAGTTCCCATGGCACTTATCGAAAAGAGCAGGGGAATTTCCCCTGTGTCCTGGCCAAATTTCCCTTATTCACTAAAAATACCACCAACAGCTTAATCTGGTTCAAGGTCAGTTGGCATTCATCTGTATCCCCTTCCCCCGGTTCATGCCTGAAAATAGGCAGGATTTGTCTAGTGCACTTACCCAGTCAACAAAAAAACTAAACTAAGTTCACTCACACTCCAGACCAAGAAGTCCACTTACCTCCAGTGAAGTTTTAACATAGGATTTGTCAGGAAGCCTTAATTGGTGAAGCGCTGAGGCACCTGCATTTACGGATTGCATCTCTTGTATGCCGAGCTATCACACCGAAAGATTTGTGCTTAAATAAAAGCCTTGAATTTCACCTCCAGTCCACAACTGAATGTGCATTTTTTCAGAAACCCTGCATTAAAACTTCACTGGAGGTAAGCAAACTCCTTGCTCTGGAGTTTGAGTGAACATGTCAGAATATTGCTGTTTCAGGGTTGCAACCCCCACTGGCACTCTGCCTGGGTCTGCGAGCGCAACACCTTTTGTTTGAGTAAATACTGGCTGCACCTCTGACAGTTCTATTTAACAGCTCACTGGAAACAGGAGTGGTTCTGGAGGATTGAAGGAGGGTGGATGTAGTCCCACTATAGAAAAGTAGTAGTAGGGAGAAGACTGGCAATCATAGGCCAGTCAGCCTGACATCAGTGGTGGGATATTTAATGGAATCACTGTTGAAGGAAACGATTGTGGAATATCTTGAATCCAGTGGGTTACAAGACCCAGGCAACATGGGTTCACAAAAGGGGAGGACATGTAAAATAAATCTAATAGACTTATTTAACTGGGTGATCAAGGAACTAGATCAGGGTTGAGTGGTGGACAAGGCCTACCTAGATTTCAGTAAAGCTTTTGGCACTGTTCTTCATAGGAGACTAGTAAGCAAGATGGGTAGTTTAAAAGTTGGTCCAAAGGTGGTAAACCGGAAAAGGAATTGGTTATGGGATGGGTGACAGAGGGTGGTGCTAAATGGAGTTCACTCTGAGGAAGGGAGGTGACCAGCAGGGTGCCTCAATGATCAGTGTTGGGATTGGTCTTCTTTAATGTCTTCATAAACGACACTGCAGAGGAGCTGGAAGGGAAAGTCTGCCTCTTTGCAATGCCACCAAAATCTGCAATAGAGTGGACACTCAGGGTGGTGTTTGTGTGGAAAGAATGAGCAGAGGCCTGAGAAAACTAAAGGAGTGATCAAGGGTATAGCAGCTGGGTTTCAATGTGAAAAAGTGCAAAATAATGCATTTAGGGTACAAAAATCCTGGGGCGGAGTACAAAATAGGGGTTCTGCTATTGATGACCACCAAGCAGGAAAGAGACTGTGGGGTAGTCTTATCAGATGACCTAATGTTGGCCAGGCAGTGTGACAAGATGGTAAGAAGGGCTAGTGAGCAGAGATGCAGTGAATTTAAATTTCACCGGCGAAGTGCCCACAAAGTGAACACTTTGCATTGTCACTCCGCTATGCAGAGTGGCCAATACAAAAGGCTCACTTCACCTTGTAATTATTACTTTACGTTGTCATTCCATCTTAATGCGATGTAAGGTGAAGTGACGACAATATTGGCAGCCCCTCACACACACAGTCACCAGAATTAATATGCATCCCCAAAATGCTACTGTCTTGTGTCCAGAAAACTCCCCAGTGTTGATGAAGTGAAATGAGAGCACAAGAAATGCAAAGTCTCCCAGAATTGATGGTGCACTCAGTCATGCATGCAGTGGTCATCACACACAGTCACCAGAATTGATGTGCATCCCCAAAATGCTACTGTCTTGTGTCCAGAAAATTCCCCAGTGCTGACAAAGTGAAATGAGAGGGTAACAAAAAATGCAGTCTCCCAGAATTAATGGTGCACTCAGTCATTCTCACAGTGGTCACACACAATCACCAGAATGAATGTGCATCCCCAAAATGCTATTGTCTTGTGTAGAGAAAATTCCCCAGTGCTGATGAAGTGAAATGAGAGCGTAACAAGAAATGCAAAGTCTCCCAGAATTAATGGCACACTCAGTCATGCGCGCATTGGTCACACACAGTCTCCAGAATTAATTTGCATCCCCAAAATGCTACTGTCTTGTGTCCAGAAAATTCCCCAGTGCTAACGAAGTGAAATGAGAGGGTAACAAAAAATGCAGTCTCCCTGAATTAATGGTGCACTCCGTCATGCACACAATGGTCACACACAGTCACCAGAATTAATGTGCATTTCCAAAATGCTACTGGCTTGCGTCTAGAAAATTCCCCAGTGCTGATGAAGTGAAATGAGAACATAACAAGAAATGCAAAGTCTCCCAGAATTTTATTTATTTATTTATTTAGTCAGTCATAGGAATTACAACCCTTTGAGTCATAGACTCATTTACAAAGGCTCTGCTTCAGCATGGTCATACATTCAGAGGTAGTACATTAGTGGGGCATCACATTTCAAGTCTTTACATACAATAGCCAAGGTGGCTGAAAATCTATACATGTAGTAGCTAGGGTATTGATATTATTACAGTGGAACAATTATAGAGCAAGTGCAGCCTCTGGGGCATTGTTGTATAGTAGGAACAGTGATCAATACATTAGTGAGACAACACAGTTTAGGCAAAGTAATAGCCTGGGTGACTGTTGACCTATACATTTAGTAGCTAGGGTATTGGTATTAGTACATGAGAAATAGTTACAGTGTGGGTGCAGTCTCTAGGGCATTGTCATATAGCAGAGACAGAGATCAGCAGCAAAGATGTCCTGTACAGTTATTCCTACACAATTGGTAGCAATTTCAATGTGGAACGGCCTAGTGCAGCTCCGTGCAGATCAGTTAGGAGGATTAGCAGTTGCACTGGCATTGGTGCAAGGAGTGAATGTGTTTTTTTAGGATGGTCTTGAAGAGTCCTAGCTTGGGAATGGAGGTTATGGCTGGGGGGAGTGCATTGTACCAGGCGGGAGCTCTATAGAGGAATGATCTCTGAGCTAGGGAGGTTCTGACCCTGGGCACGGTCCACAGATGTTTGTTAGCAGAACGAGTGGACACAGTGTGGGAACACGAGAGTAGTGAGGCTGAGACCCCCAGTGGAGTTAACCCTAGGTGGATTTTGTGGTGAGGAGACAGGATTGATACTGAAGTCTTTCCTCCAGGGTGAGAATGTTCGTTAGAGTGTAGAGGGTGCAAGTATGGGAGCATTTATCTGTGCCTAGGAGGAGTCATCACACTTTATTAATGGCTATGTGAATTTTGTTTAGGGTGGTGTTGTCCATGGCAGAGTAAATAGGGAGCCCATAGTCAACGAGAGAGAGGATAGAAGAGGTGACAGCCAGATTGAGAGCCTCTGGCATCAGGCAGTCTTTGTGCAGGTATAGGAGGCCAATGCGGGTATTAATGGCTAAGGTAAGGATGTTAATGTGGGCATGGAAGGATAGGGAGGTGTCAAAGGTAAGGCCTAGGTATTTATAATTGAGCATTTGTTCCAGGGGGAGGTGAGCGTGGGAGAAGATTTTTAGTTCAGTGTCTTTGGCCTTGCTCTGCCGGTGGGCAAATAGCATGGCTTTGGTTTTTTGATGTTGACCACAAGTCTGCAACTGGTGAACCAATTTTTGATCTGATTGAACTAGTCTTGGAGGGAGGACTGTAGGTTGTCAGGGTAAGGGTGCACGGTGTAGAGAACCACATCATCAACATATAGCAGTAAGTTACTGGAGCAGGATTTGGGTAGTGCAGCTAAGTAGATACTGAAGAGTAGGGGGCCCAATATGGATCCCTGGGGGACCGCCGAGCAGACAGACAGGGTGGAAGATAGGGTATCATTTATCTTAACACATTGGGATTTGGAAGTAAGGTAGCTATTGAACCAAGAGAGTGGTCTGCGTGATAGACCAGTTTGGTGGAGTGTGTCCAGGAGGAGGGGGTGGGAGACCGTATCAAAGGCCTTAGAGAGGTCCACGAAGATGGCTCCACCCAGATGTTTACGGTCAAGGGAAGAGTGAATGAAATTGGAGAATTCAGTGAGGGCGGTGGTTGTGCTATGGCCTGATCTGAAGCCATGTTGTTCACTGTATAATAAATTGTGGGCTCTCAGATACTCGGTGAGTTGGTCGGAAATGATTTTTTCAAGGGCTTTTGAGAGAGGGAGAAGGATGGATATAGGCTGATAGTTGTTGGGGTTGGTATTGTCTCCACTTTTTAGTATTGGGGTAATTGTAGCAGTTTACAGGCTGTTGGGAACTGCCCCAAGCATAGGGAGCGGTTAAGGAGGTCGGTCAGGGGGGAAAGGACAGTGTCAAGAACCCGGTAGAAGATTTTCATGTCAAAGGAATCTTTGCAATAGTTGGAGCCACTGAGAGCTTTGGAGAGGTAGGATTTAGGTTCCTCCTTTGTAATGACCCTTAGGTAGAAAGGGGGGTGCTGGAGGTTTGCTTCAGAGTAGGCTGGGATAGGGTCGAAAAAGTCACATGGGAGGACTGTACTAAGACTGGAAAAGGTTGAGTTAAGGCAGTTAGCGATAGCCTGCGGATCGGTTGTGGTGGCATTGTTGATGCAGAGTTGGGAGGGTGGGGGGAAGCGGGACTTGCTATTAAGTTCTTTAATGTTGTTCCAAAACTTTTGTGCACTCCCCCAGGAAGAAGCCAGGGTGTCTTTATAGTATTCAGCCTTGGCCTCGCGTATGGCCCAGGTGCACCTATTGCGTTCTGCTCTGTAGGCTAGTCTGTCTGCTTGGGAGCCAGATTCAATGGCTCGGTGCCAGAGGTCATCCCTTTGTTTTACTTGCTGCTGTAATGAGGGTGTGATCCAAGGGACATTACATTTTACAGTTTTCATTTTAGTCAGGGGAGCAAAAATGTCACATGCTTTATTGAAGGAGTATGTGAAGTAATCAAGGGCCAGGTAAATGTTGGAGGCCTGGGTTACAGGGGCCCAGTGCCACTGTGCCAGATAGTGTTTGATTTGTGAAGACCACCTGGTTGTACGCGCCTGTGGGTGGATACACTAGGTTGGGGTTTGGGCAGGTGACATGACCAGGAGCAGAGGATAGGGGAGTGGTCACTCAGAGAGTCTGGGAGGACCACTAGATCAGATATTCTATTTGGTTGGTTAGTTAATAGTATGTCTTCTAGGGTCTGGGAGCCATTTGCGGTGTTTACCCTGGTGGGTAGGTGGACCAGCTGGGTATGATCCAGTGCCGCAAAGGCATCCTTGATGGCAGCTGCTGAATTGGCAAGCCAGTTTACATTTAGATCACCAACCAGGATATGCTCCGTTTTTGGAGGGAGGTTGGAAATATAGTTTGTGAGGGATTGTATGGCCATAGCTTGGTTACATGGGGGAACATATGCCGCTGTGATGGTTAGGGGAGCTCTAGCGGGGTCCAAGGTAAGTTTTATGGATAAGGCGTGGGTGCCATGATCTAGAGAGAGGATCAGGAGAGCTTGGTTCACTAGGGAGTCTCGAACATAGAAAGCACATCCCCCCACCCGTTTTCCCACTCTGTCAGCTCTGTGTAGAGCAAAGCCTGGGAAGCTGATGAATGAATCTGTTTTTTTTTTTTTTGAGAGCCATGATTCAGTGAGTGCAAGGACATCTGGCTGGTGTTGCACTAGCCAGCTTTGGAGAGATGCTGTTTTTTTGGGAAGGCTGCAGATATTCATGGCAGCTATGCACAGCCCTTGGTGTAGTTTCTGTTGACTACTGGCAGCGGGGCCTGGGTTGGAGTGAATATTTCTATAGAATTAATGGTGTACTGCAAATGCACTGACAGATAAAGATTGTGCTGCACACTCAAGAGATGCAGACACAAAGGCACAACAACACCTAACCAGTGCTCACAAGTCACAAATCCAAATCTGGAAAAGAATACCTTTTTGCCAGTTGAGGAATAGTGCATGGCAGTAACAGTCCACTACCAGTAAAGATACCACAAAGCAGTATAAAAAATTCATGCAAGTGTAGTGAATAGCAGGTTCACACTGCTACAATTACTCTGTGGCACAATAAAAGGTGTCTGATTTAATGGCATGCATCGCACACACTCACACACACTACAAGTGATGCATTGCAAATTGAAAACCTTTAGCAATAGAACCAAATGTTTTAAACAAACTGAAATTATACACTGCTGCACCACAACAATCAGCAAAAAAATTTCAAGAATTACTGAAAATATTACTGTGTGTACATTAACACTGTTATACAAGAAAAAATATAACCAAAACAGACAGACTGCTTTTTCTCCCAGTTAATCTACCAACACCACAGATACGCCCCCTTCCCCAAAGCACACATCACAGTACACAGACTGACTGTTCTAAATCAACATTCAAAATCCACACACAAACAATAAACACTCGATGATATGAGCACAGGAGGGTTTCCTACAATCAGTGTACTAAATTTTGAGCAAAAAAAATTGCTCACAAAGCCTTTTTTAACAGCTTTTAGAGGATTTGAATTGCAAAGCTCTGAAAGGAAACTGTCTTCATCTTCCACTAGACACACACTGCATAGAATTGAGGCCATGCAGAATAATCTACAGCCCATGTGACCTGCAATCCCATGAAACACTGCAAATTTGCCTTGGAGCTCAATAACAAGGTGAAGTGATGCGAAGTACATTGATTTGAATGTACTTCACCTTAAAATTGGTGGAGAAATGCTTTGGGGAAGGTGGAATAATACAAAGTCATTGGTTTCAATGTACTTTACATTCCTCATTATGACCGGAAGTACTCCGCCAGCGTTCAGGTACTTCATGGGTTTCTGTGATTACTACATAAAATCACTTCACAGAGCGAATTTCTGTTACTTCGCCCACCACTACTAGTGGGATGCTGGAATGCATAGGGAGAGGTATCACCAGCAGAAAGAGGGAGGTGGCATTGCCTCTGCATAGGTCGCTGGTAAGACCCTACCTAGAGTATTGTGTCCAGTTCTGGAGATCACATCTCCAGAAGGACATAGAGAGAAGGCAGTTCAGAGGAGGGCAACTAAAATGGTGCAGGGTCTGCATCAAAAGACCTATGAGAAAAGACTGAATGACCTCAATATGTACACCCTGGAAGACAGGAGGGAGGGGGGGATATGACAGAGACCTTTAAATACCTCATGAGGGTAAATAAGGTACAGGAAGGAAGTATTTTTCAGAAGAAAAAGGGCTTAAGAACAAAGGGACATGCTATGAAACTGGAGGGGGTAGATTCAGGAGATGTGAGGAAGTACTTTTTCAGAGAAACAGTGGTAGGTTCTCAGAACAGCCTTCCAGAAGTGGTGATGGGGGAGAAAACAGTGGTGGAGTTCTAGATTGCATGCATGAAATAAGCACAAAGGAATCATAGTGGAAAAGAAGGGGGAAGGGAGAAAGAGATGTAGATTGGGCACGGTTTGCAGTAATAGTGTAGGTAGGCAGAAATGGGCAGACTGGTTGGGCCAAGCAGTCCATGCCTGCTGTCAAATTCTATGTTTCTAATAGCTGTGTAGGGGAGGGAAGCAGCCAGATATTTCCTGATACAGACAATGCAAAACCATAAGGGAGAGGAGGAAGGTGCTAAAAGAGGAAAAAACAGGCCTAAAAACAGACAAAAGGATGATATTGATGCGAGAAAGGGAAAACAGAAAGACAAAGGGCAAGATGGAGGAACACTATCTAAGAATAGCAACTTGTGAAAGGGGAACAACAAAACAGAAGAGAAAGTAAAGAATCAGAAGTAGAGAACGGCCATTAGAGGGGGAAGGAGGAGAGTGAGCAATAAGAACATTTTCTGAGAGCAATGCAGGAGCAGATTTGAAAAGAATTTGCGAGATTAGATGGCAAGCTGGATAAAATACAAGAAGAGATGAAAGGAGTTTAGATAGAAGTGCAGGCAATGAATAGCAGAATGGCCCAGTCTGGGGAAGGAGTGTCCATACTGGAGGACTGGAATAAACTGGCTACACGATAAGATTCAGAGGGTGCAGGTCAACGGTGCATTATCTGCGGAACATAGAGTAACCAATGGGGTGCCCAAGGGATCTGTTTTGGGTCCTCTACTTTTTAGCATATTCATAGCCAACATTGCAGAGGGACTTGAAGGAAAGGTGTGTCTATTCACAGATGAAACCAAAATATGCAACAGAGTGGACTATACAGAGGGAGTGACAAAAATGAAGTTGGACCTAGAAAAATGATCCACAGAATGGAAGCTGACATACAATGCAAAGAAGTGCAAGGTAATGCACCTAGGGAGGAGCAACCCAAAAACTGACTACTATCTGGAGGGGGGCTAACAAAAACTGGTGAGGAACATGAGCTGGGGGATCATAACAACAGACAGTCTGAAGGTGGGAAGACAGTGTGAAAAAGTAGCACTAAGAGCTGGTGGCATGCTGGGGTGCATGGGGGGGGATAACAAGTAGGAAGAGGGAGGTGGTTTTGTTGCTGTACAGGGCATTGGTCAGGCCCCACCTGGAGTACAGTGTACAGTTTTAGAGACCACACCTCAGAAAGGACATAGATAGTTTGGGGACAGTACAAAGGAGGGCAACAAAGATGATCCAGGGATTACCTGAGAAGCCATACGAGGAGAGGTTAAAGGATTTAAACATGTACTCCTTGGAACAGAGGTAGGGGAGGGGCAACATGACTGAGACATTCAAATACATTAAGGGTATAAACAAAGTTCAGGCACATGAACTTTTTCACTTCAAAGAAGGTAGTAGACCACAAGGGAATGATATGAGGCTACAAGGGGGACATTTCGGGACAAATGTTAGGAAGTATTTCTTCACAGAGAGGGTGGTTGATGCCTGGAACAGACTGTCCCCAGAGGCCATTGGTGCCAAAACAATCAAGGGGTTTAAACAAGCATGGGACAGACATGGGGCATCATCATCCAGAACAAATAATCAGGGAGGGGGGTTGCAGCCTACAAATCATGAGCAGACTAGATGGACCTTGTGGTCCCCTTCTGCCATCACCTTCTATGTATCTATGTATCTATGTATAAGTTACCGAAAATAAAGGAAATTCAGAACCACAATCATCAGAACGAAAGGCATCACAGGATAAAGTGCAGGATCTCAACTTAAGCAGAGCAGTCCTCACCGCCTCCTGGGGGACAGGGCACAATTTCTGGGACTCCCTCAAAGATCTTAGTTGCAAAATCTCTAATGCCCCCCCTCCCAGATACTGGTAAATGGTGGTATCTCCATGGACCCTGACACAATAGCAAATGCACTGAACTCCTCATTCTCAGACCTTAGCAGCGTGCACCCTGCCGACTTTTTTGCACCCACCCCCACCATAACATCGACACCCACCCAAGTACCCCCCCTTCTGCTTCAAGGTCATCTCCCAGCGTGATGCTGCCCCCCTCCTGCTAAAGGCACTCAGAAAATCCCAGTTCAGCAGTGACAATACTGATCTTAAAATACTAAGGTTCGCTATCCCTGAAGTTCTCTACCCCCTCACTGCCCTGCTAAACTGCTCCCTTGCTCTAGGAGAGTTCCCCTCCATGTGGAAAACTGCCCTCATCACTCTGCTCCTGAAGAGTGGTAACCGAACCCTGCCTAGTAATTATCGACCCATCTCAATTCTACCCCCTCTCTCCAAGGTTCTTGAAAAGATAATCACCATCCAAGTCACAGACTACCTTGCTCAACACAATCTCCTCTGCCCTGAACAACATGGTTTCCAAAAAAACCTTAGCATCACAACCGTGCTTTTGGAATATACCAGCACTATCCATATGACCCGGGATGCAGGCCAGATTGCTTGTGTTGTCTACATAGATCTTTCAAAAGCATTTGACACCGTCCACCAGTCACTTCTTCTAACCTCACTAACCCAAATAGGTTTCTCACAGGATACCACCACTTGGTTGTCAAACTACCTGTCTGACAGAACCCAGAGAGTCAGAGTAGGACATACCTTATCATCCCCCCCTCAGAGTTATATCTGGGGTCCCCCAAGGGTCAATCCTTGGCCCCCTACTTTCCACTCTATTCATTATCTCCCTGCCCAAGGCCTGCTCTGGGAGTCTTCTTCTATACACAGATGATGCGGTTTTGTTCAGCACCCACACCAACCCTACTGCCCTCCAAGTAGACCACCAAGGGTCATTTAATGAGGCCAAATCCTGGTTTACTGACCATAGGCTTGTTCTAAACTAAAAAAAAAAAAATCCATGCTGTTTGCCCATGCCCAAAACAAGTTCAGTAACCACCCCCCCTGCTCATCCATAATTCCCATAACGAGACCCTGGAACAAGTTTCTACCTTTAAATACTTAGGGGTTACTCTAGACTCAGGGCTAACCTACCATGAACATATCTGCTGACTTAATACAGCTGTAAATGTGTGCATTGGTCTGCTATACCGCTACAAGCACTGTCTCCCCACTGAAGCCCTACAACTAGACATCTCCTCCTCCATCCTGTCACTCATTGATTATGGGATTATCTTCTATGGACTGCCGACAATACCTCCCTCAACAAAATTAGGGTTTCCCTGAATAAAGCCTGTAGACTGGCCACAGGATGTGACTGGCTTACACACACCTGTAGGCTGTATACCAGTACAAACTGGCTTAATTTCGATGATCGCTTAAAGTACCAGACCTGTCTCCTTGCCAAGAAAATCATGACTGGCCTCACATCCCCAGCTCTTGTGATGCTGCCCCCCCAACAGCACCAGATGCACATGTCATACTGAGAAATCGCCCTACCAGGTTCCCCGCTGTAAAACCTCCTTGGGGCAAAGAACTTTCAGATATCGCACCCCCAATTGGCTGAACTCACTGCCCATGCCAGTTCTCCTGGCTTCTACCCTAGGACTGTTCAAATCCCTTCTCCTTAGCAATATCTTACGTGACTCCACCTGTGACTGTACCTGACCTACCCAAGACCTATAACTGCCATGACAATGGACCCATTTTGGTCCTGCTTCTAGAGTGCCACTGTTGTTACTGTATTTATTGTATTTTGCCACTGTACTGCATTGTCTTTGATTGTTGAAATTACCCTGTAACACATCCACCTGTTGTAATTTACCATGTATCTTTCGTAAGGTGTGATATTTCCCACACTACTATTTATACTGTGATGTCTGTACACTGTATGCTCTGTATTATTTTCTATGACGTGGAGCCTTTGTAAAGGAGTCTCTGACTCAAAGGTATTAATTCCGATTGTATTCAATAAATAAATAAAATAAAATAAGTAAGATCGAGGCGAGACAACTTGAAGATTTTAAGCTTCCTGAAGGAGTGGAGCCAAATTACATCCTAGGTTTTTATCAGAGATACTTAACAGAGCTTCGCACCAGAGATGTGAAAACACATCTCATCCAGGATTTTTTTAAAATTACATGTCACGTTTATGAGGTGGTGTGGAAAAATGGCTATGTTGAACGTTTGGAGTCAAAATATTGAAAATTAGTGAAGTTATGAGTGAACGATGAAATAGTGTAATATTCAGTCATAACCTGGACATTTTACCATAGTTGTTCACCAAATTTTCAGCAAAGGTTTCTTATTACCCCACCTAATTAACCCAATAGGTGAAAATGTTCACATCCCTGTCAAAACATTATTCTGTGCTACCAAAATGTAATTCGGAGTGTTAAAGCAGGGGTACCTTGAGCTACTAAAAACACACCTAAGCCACCTGGACTGGACACCAATTGACTCCACCATTGATGTAAACCAAGCCTTAGACCTTTTCATCAGCCACTTCACTGTGGCCTGCAATATCTTTGCACCTCTCAAAAGGCTGAAGTTCAGGGGCAGAGCTAACCCTTGGATAACCCCCAATCTAATCACTTTACTCAAACATAGGGACCATCTCTGGCACTGTGCCCAGGCAACATCCAAACCTGGGGATATTCATAAATATAAAGCTGCCAGAAATGAGTGCACATGGGCAGTTAGGAGCACCAAAAGCAAATACTTCAATGCAGCTCTCTCCAACTCCTGGGGTGATGGAAAAACATTTTGGAGTAACTTGAAAGATTTTACAGGCAAGGACCCTAAGTCGCCACCAACCATGCTCAACATAAATGGAACACCAACATCTGACCTGTACATAATCACCAACATCTTTAACAATGCGTTCTCCAATTTGGATAGTGTCCTCCCTTCTAATTTCTTTGAAGCCCCCTCTGGTAGTAACCCTCCTGCCACTGCTACTCTCCTACACCCTGCCCCACAATTCTACTTCAAGGAGATCCCAGTGCATGAAGACAGAACCTATATTCAGAAGGCCATTCACAATGTAGGCTACAGCAGTGACTCCCTTGACCTGAAGTTGTTAGTGCTTGTCTTTGAAGAAGTCTTTGAACCCCTGACAAAGATTCTCAACCTATCACTAAGGGTGTCCCAGTTCCCATCTCGCTGGAAACAGGCGACCATCACGTCGGTACACAAAAGTGGAAACCAATCACTGCACTCCAACTACAGACCCATCTCCATCCTCCCTCCTCCCTCCCTCCATTGTCTAAGACCCTGGCACATTGCCTCAGACCAACTAGTCAAGTACCTGGAAAAATATGACATCCAGTGTCCTGAGCAACATAGTTTCGGAAAAGGGCACAGTACCACCACTGCACTATTAGAATTCACGGGCTTAATCCATACCACGCTTGATCAAGAAAACTGTGTAGGGGCAGTATTCACTGACCTTACAAAAGCCTTTGATACTGTGAACCACCCACTCTTACTCAAGCAATTATTTATTTTATTTTATTTAGTTTTTGTTGACCGGGTAAGTGCACTAGACAAATCCTGCCTATTTTCAGGCACGACCTGGAGGAGGGGGGGATACAGATGAATTCCAACTGAACTTGAACCAGATTAAGCTGTTGGTGGCATTTTTAGTGAATGAGGGAAATTTGGCCAGGACACCAGGGAAATTCCCCTACTCTGATGGTGCATGGCCGCCAGCAGGAGTGCTGGTCAGCTTTCCAAGATGGACGCTGTAGAGGAGCTACAGCAAGTTCAGTCTGCAGATGTGAAGGAGACCATAGACAAGGATTCTACAAAGGTTAATTTTCCTTCAGCAGAGCTAGAAGATGCAGAATTATTTCTGGATGCCTTATCTTCTGAGGATTCAAAAGTTCCTGTAAGCCCTACAGAGCCTGAAAAAGTAAAAATGCTGCCTTTAAAGTCTGTTCAGCTACTTTCTTGTACAAAACCTATAGATGGTGTTGCCCCTTTAAGACCTGCACTGCCTGTGGATGACGTCATGCTACTGAACACGGAAGGATTCAGCTGGAGAATGGTGTTTCTGCTGTTTGCAGGAGCAATGGCAGTTCCAAAGATCAAATCTTTCTGCTCCAGCACAAAAAACAGGTCAGTTGGGGGTCTCCCTGCCTAGAACTGAAGCGCTACTTGTTTCCAATAGTTTGGGGGATTTGTTGGAAGTGGGGAAAATGGACTGCAGCAAGATAAACAAAGAAACTGAAACCAGGGAAAAGTATGTGGTGGGAACTGCTCCAACACTGACTAAACAAGCAGGGTTTGTTTTTTCTTCTTCCACTGCTCAGATTATTTATCAAAGACAGCCAAATGAACAGGAGGAAGCAACAGTTTTTCTTTTGGTGACCGAAATATGGGGAATGCTTCTACATCTTTGCAGCAGGTTAAAGTTCTGTTCCTCAGCTCATTATGCCTCACTCTGATATTTTGACTTCCTCTTCTACATGAGAGTGACTGGACTCCTGCTTCAGCTTTAATGGCAGCAGGGTGGAAACAAACTCCTTCAGGAGAATGGGCTGCTGACTTAACCTGGGATTCTTCATTTGACATAAACTCTCATTCCCTAAGTGGAACCCAGAAAAGCCTGTTCAATCTGCTAGAAAAGGGCTCAGACTCTAGGGATTTGGTTCTTAATGTCTCTAATGATACTGTTAGTCCTGTTTCTGTAGAGTCTCATAATGCTGTATCTGATAAAAGACCTTTATTATCTGACTTATTTGCAAAAACAAACGTGAATCCGCTCCCAGGCGAATGCGGTCGCATTAGATATACAGGGGCATGGCTGAAAGGCCTAATAGAAACTATGTTGGGAGACATTTAATTAAGGAATCCTTGCATTTTTCTCCTAGAGATGTGTTTGCCATCATCAATATTTCAGGAGAGGATAATTATGATGTCAGTTTTAGATCAGCTGCCTTGTTAGAATTATTTTGGATTAGGTATTCTCAGGTAAAGTTCTCTCCCCTTTGGTCCCGTTTGTGATTATTCCTCTCTCAACCAGCCATCAAGTTTGTTACAGTAATGTTCCGCAATGAAGGGTGTCAGTGGATGATATTACATATTGGTTGTCCAATAAATGTGATGTACAGGGGATCCAGATATTTAGACTCAGAGGGCTTTTGGACAGGCGGATGGAAATATAAGGTCAAATTACGACACAATGAACATGGTTTTATGCATATCCCAAACTCCTTCTTACTAGGCCGTGATAGAGGTGTTTGTTTTATAGTGGTCAGCCAAGGGCCTGCTATAAATGTGGCTCACGGACGCATTTGTCTAGTGTTTGTGATAGTCCTAGATGTGACAATTGTGCGAAATTGGGCATTCACTGATTCAATGTTCTAACCCAGCGAAATGTGATTTATGCGAGGGCAGTTCTCACACATTCAACACCTGTCCGTGGGCTGCAAAAACAAAGTATCAGGGAATTGTACTGAACAGTTTTACAGAAAGCACAGGAAGACCTATCCTCATTCGCCTCCCACTTTTCCTGGGAACCCCTCTCTTGATGTAAGAAAACCTGTAACTCCTGTGACAATGAATTTAGTTCTCCCCCCTCAAAATTAACCCCCCTCCCTCTTCATCATTGTCAAGGCCTGTACAGCCTAATAGTTCTGCTTTGCAGGACCCTCTGCTTGTCCCAAGTGTAAAATCGGGTGGTATTGCTAAGACTTTAGATCAGAGCGTAGAACCCCCCCCTCAAAATTAACCCCTCTCTGCCTCCTAGAAGGTCCATGAGGAATGTGAAATCAGTACCTGATGCAGTTACAGATTCAGTGGAAACTTCTAATCCTTTTCTCTTCTTTCTTCTTGGGGGATACAGCAATGGATGTTGTGGATCTGATTCCCAAATCTCTACCCAAGACCCCATGGAACCCTCCCAAGGTTCTTATAAAGAAAAGAAAAGAAAAGAAGAAAAAATAAAATAAATTCCTTCTTTTTTTGGTACTCATATGGGTTTTCTGTGGGCTTCTTTGAATGTTCATAGCATTTTAAATGGAGCTAAGCGAAAGGCTATTTTCATATGTTGCATAATTCTAGAATTACTGTTTGCTTTTTTACAAGAAACTTGGATGTTCTCTAAAGAACATGTTACTGCTTTTAAAAGGATTGGCCTTGGGGCCCTTCATATTGGTCATTTGGTCAGGATAAAGCTGACGGCATTGGTATTCTTTTTCCACCTTCCAGTTTAAACTTCATAAATTAATAGACTGCATTCCAGGGAGGGTTTTGATTGTGGACTGTTTTCTTGAATCTGTCCTATATAGACTTATTAATATTTATAATCCACAGGTAAAAACAGCCAGAATAAAGTGTATGAAAACTATACAACCTTTTCTGCTCACTACCAGGCCAGTACTGTGGGTGGGATTTCAACTGTTCTCTTACTGACAGGAGATCTAGTGGAAAAAAATGTATTGTGATGCTAACTTTTACAATCTGTTATTAGAGAGCAGACTCAGAGTCTGCAATACTTTAGAATCCAACCCCCCTAAAAATACATTTTGTAAAGGGAAGACTGGTACCTGTATTGATTACCTTTTCACCTCCAAAAATATATATATTTCACAGTTTTCTAGACAGCCTTTTGAATTTTCAGACCATCTCCTACTTAAAATTGCAATAGAAATCCCAGTAAATTATAAGCCCTACAAAAGTAGATGGCGACTAAATACCTCATCATTACAAAATGACTTTGTCAAACATTCTATAGTTCAAATTCTAACTGCCCGCCTATCGGTGCAATGTTTATATTCGGACTTAGGGATCTGGTGGGAAGAAACTAAACTAGACTGCATGGATTGGTTTAGAACTTATGGACAAAAAACCCAGAACGATAATTTTCTTCATTACCTCACATTACGTTCAAAATTACAGTCTCTATTAACTAGAGCTAGCACTTCTTCAGAAGATTTATCTCCTTTAATTAAGCATGTTAAATTACAGATGAGGAAGTTTCAATATGATAGAGCCAGATCCCTGCAAGCCTTAATTAACAACTACACGTCCAAAACAGTGATTGGGGACCCCTATAGTTTGTGTAAAACCGTACGAGATAATTCTACACTAGATTGTTTAGTCAGTAATTCACAGTATTATACTGACCCTTCGGATATAAGTCATATTATATTCCGACATTTCCAAAGTTTAGGTCCTCATATAGACTTACAAACTGACGTCTTTCAGGATTTTCTGAAAGGTGTTACAGGCCCTGTCATTGATGCCTCAATGGCAGCTGTTCTTTTCTGAACCCTTTTCTTTACAAGAAATTGTGGATGTTATTTCTAAACTTAAGCTTAATGTGTCTCCTGGGGTAGATGGGTTATCTAATGCCTTTATAAAACTTTTGCAAATGAGCTGGTTCCCTGTTTAGTTGGTGTTTTAATTCCTTCTTTCTGGAAGACAGATCTATCCTGCATTCACAAAAGGGTTACAAGTTTATATCTTTAAAAAACAGGAGATAGAAGTGAGATCAAAAACTGGAGACCTATCACATTGTTAAATTCTGACTATAAAATCTTTGCATGCTGCTTAATAACAGACTTCAATCTTGGGCTACTCTAGTGATTTCTCCAGTTCAGTTCTGTGTGTTTCTCAAAGACGAATACATTCGGTACTTTGTTATATTAGAGATTTTATTGAAATATTACATCACAGCAAACAAACTGGTATTCTACTATCATTAGACTTAGAAAAAGCCTTTGATAGGGTTAGTCATTCATTCCTTTTCCAAACCTTGGCCTTTTAGGAATGCCCCTGAGATTCTTACAATTTTACAAAATTTATATTCTAATTCAATAATCTGTCCAGTTATTAAAGGAAAATTGGGAAAGGTTGACGCTAAAAGTTGGTGTCAGGCAGGGCTGTCCACTGAGCCCTTTATTATATATTTGCTCCTTAGAACCCCTTATTAGACATTTACAGTTGGTTTCTGGTTGGGAGGGTCCAAACATTCCTTTTCTGACTCCTTTAGAAATGTACAAGTTTTATGGATGACATCTGTTTATTTTTAAACAACAAGGCCAGCTGGAAGTTTTCTTTAAGTTATTTCACAGGTATGCGACCTTGTCAAACGCAAAATTAATTTTCAAAATCTAAAGGGTTGTTAATAGGAGCGAATACATTAACCCTTTGTGCACAGAACTATTTATTCACTACAACACCTATTTCCATTTTAGGGGTTCTGTTCGGTTCCCCAAAATTTACCTGAGCAGAATTGGTTTGCAGTTTTAAATAAAATGGATAATAAAGTTCAGAGGTGGAAACATTATAAATTTCGAAACTGAAGAGAGTTCAGATTTTAAACAATTCCTGTTACCTTGCCTACAATATTTGGCATTTCTGTACCCTGTCCCAACTAACCTGGAAGTGAAACTGTACAGTATTAGTTTTCAGTTTTTGGGGAAATAGGTTAAATCCATTAAAAGGTATTATACTTACCTGGATAAAGTCAAGGGAGGGGTCGGATGGTAGATCCTGTGGTTTTCTGTTCTTCCCTTTTCTTGCTTTTTCTTTTTGGAACTGTACTTTAACCCCCAATATTCCAGAATTTAGCTGGTTGAAATTCTTACTATCCAAGTATTCATCGAAATGGATTGGATTGGCTCCAAAACCTAATATTTCCTTTTCTACTCCCCTTTTCTTTAAACCGATTGTTCGGAAATTATATATGTGGCAATTGTCCAAATCACAAATTATTAATTCTCCAACAAAACTATATTCCACTATTATTTCTCAAATCTATCCTCATTCCCCCGCATTTAAAAACTGCCCAGGTACTATGACCCATCTTGTGTTAGCACAATTAAATAACCCCCGTTTACCCCCTTACATGTGGGAGATGCAATGGTTGATAATGTATGGTCGGTTACAAGTTAGAGGGACAGCTAAGTATAAAATGAAAGAAGAAAGGTTTTGTCCTTATTTAGAGTGTATGGCACAAGAAGAAACAATGGAACATTTTTTTATTCATTGTTCTTTTGCCTCTAAACTATGGGTGTATTTGGCAACTATCTGGCACTTCCCATGGTTGAATCATATTTCTTATGAATTGTTAGTATTGGGATCTTTACCCCCATGTCTTGCTACATTTCATACTTCAACTGTACACATTTTCTTAGCATGTCTTAGATTTTGTTTATGGCAAGTTAGATGCCAGTGGGTTTTGTATCAAAAAAAGCCAACTTTTTTAGGCTTCAGCCACTATGTTATTTGTGAATTAAATAAAGTATATCTAAAAGATGCTCAGATTTATGGGACTAGAAAAGTTCAAATCTGGTGGAAGGGTTTCAGCATATGATAAAATTTAAATGACGGATTACTTTTCTTTTCTTTTATGCTTTTGTTAAAAGATAACTGTGTATCACTTGCTTTTGTTCAGTACCTTTGTTGATTTGTATAAGCTTTTGTGCTTTTTGCTGCTGTTTTTCTTGATGTGTTTTTTCCATGCTTTATTTCAATAAAGAAGCAATTTACCCCTACTCTTTTTGATAAGTGCCATGGGATCTTTAACATCCACCTGAACTACTACCAATCCAGGCAGATGGGACCTCGGTTTAACATCTCATCCGAAAGACGGCACCTCAGAAGTGCAGCACATCTCTCATGCTGCACTACAGTGTCAGTACTGGGATATTAAACCAAGTGCCAGATGTGGGAACTGAAACCACAGCCCTCTGATCTCCCGGCCTCAGAGGTGAGTGGGCTCTCCAATGAAGTGCTGCTCTGGTTTTCAAGCTACCTTGGGGAGAGGGTCCAGTGGGTTAGGATTGCTGGTGTCACCTCAGAAGAAAAGCCAGTCCTTTCAGGGGTCCCACAGGGTCCATTCTGGGGCCACTATGCTTCAGCCTCTTCTTCAATGACCTTCCCAGTGTCTGCCACCAGAAATTACTGCTCTACGCTAACAACGCAGTCATGTTCACCAACCACCAAAACACGGAGCTCCTCGAGAAACAATTACAGCTTGATATCATGCGCATCGAAGAATGGTTCAAGTCACACAAACTGGTCATGAACTACAGCAAAACAAAGGTTATGACCTTCTACAATGCCAGGAGTAAGAACAAATCCTGTGACCTCACCATACTAAACCAAACAGGGACCTTACTTGAACACATTCCTGATTTTAAATACCTAGGTGTCACATTGGACAGCTCACTCTCCTACCATTGGCTCATAGATTCTGTTGCCAAAGCCACCAACATCTGTATAGGCCTGATTTACAGGCAGAAACACTGCATTACTCCTGACACTCGCTGGTTGGCTATCAACAGCTCTGTCACCTCCATCATTGACTATGGGCTAGCAATCTATGGCTCTACCTCCGCCTCTGCCCTCTGCAGAATTACAATTGCACTCAACAAAGCATGCAGGCTGCTAACTGGAGCTGACCGACTTACATACACTTGTGACCTGTACACTCAGGCAGGATGGCTTCCTCTCATCAGCTGAATACAGTATCAAACGTGCCTCTTAGCCAAAAAAGTCCTCCTCGGGGTCATGCCCCCGGGCATTGAAAAGCTCCACATTGACCACCACAGCACCCAGCAAACTAGAAGTTCACAACAACTAGCCTTCCTTGTCCCCAGATGCTGGACTACCATGGGCCAGAGGGCATTTGCCCACGGAGCACCACAGTGGTACAATACTCTCAGCAAAGAAACTCTTACTACTGCTGTTCTTGGCCCTTTTAAGAGACAACTCCAATGTCATCTCATTTCAACTAGTCGTTGTGACTGCCTCGCCTAATCAGGGGCCCACCACTCACTGCCCTCCACTTCAGTCTTGACAGCTACCTCTCCCCACCTTGCCCCCCTTCTACCTGCCTCACCTGCCCACCCCTTTCCCTCTCCTTTCCTCCCCAAACATTTCCTGACTTTATCCCTCCCTCCTCCATCCCCTTTAGAGCTCTTACCCCCACTCTCTACCCTCCATCAACGGCCTTCCTGCCTGCATACCCCCCTCACCTGCAGCGCTTATTTCTAAGATTGCCCTTGGCTGGTATGTCATGCTACCTAACATTTGGCACATTTTGAATTTCTGGAATTTCCTAAGCCTCAGACTTTTGCTTCTTTTTATTGTGTAACTATGTATTATTATGTCGAACTTTGTATATATGTATACCCCCATTCCTTCAACGTGGAACCTTTGTAAATGAACAGTTCCTGCTCAAAGGTATTTGTAATCCTAGATTTCAATAAAATAAAATAAATAAATAAATAAATAATTCCATGCCAGTGGTACGAAAACACATTTTGAATAGTACTTGAAAAATGAATGCTGTCCCATTCATAAGGTGCTGTGAAAAAATTGAATGTTGAAAATTTAGGGTCAAAATATTGAAAATTACAAAAGGTGGAGCCTGAGTTTGCAAATTTCAATGTAGGCTCATAACTTTGTTGTTTTTTTAATTTTAAGATTTTTACACCAGAGTTTCAGAATAAACTTTTTATGACCCCACCTTAATGCACGAGGGTGGAGAAATTTTTCAACTCCTGCCCAAAGGGGGTTTCACGCAACGACTGCAAAATCACCTTTCAGGACAAATTTGTCTAACTTCACTGCCATTGTTCATGAGGTGGGGTCCCAAAAAAGTCATGCTGAAAATTTTGGGGCAAAAATATTCAAAAATGCCCATGTTATGACACTAAGTTCAAATCCCCATTGAAATACATTGAACCACATACCTGATTTCCTCAGTTCGCGGTCCGGCTTTGAAGAGTGAAGATGTGACTGTGGTCCAGAAAAGATTATTGAGTTGGATCCCTGGTGGGTAAGTAAGGGCTTGGGTGGTGTGTGGGTGCTGGGTGCTAAGTGGGAGGGTCAGGTGGGGGGAATAACGGCACAACAGACATTGATGGATGTTTTAATTTTTTAAAGGTTTAAAAACATAAAAAAGATGAAGGACAGTTTTTATTACAGGTGGTGACACTGGGGGATAGGACAGCCCAATGTCAGTGTTATATTTGGTAGCACGGGGGTGGGATCCCCAGTGCTGCATAACTAAAATGGGTAGGGTGCAGGGTAGCAACCGGCAAGGGGGACTGAGCACCCCATTCCATAATAATACCATGTGTTGACCTTGGTGGGGTTGGCAATTATGGGGGTGGCTGCAGCAGACATCAATGGATGGTTTTCTTTTTCACAAGGTACACTGACAGCTTTTAGCTGATTTTTAAAGCCCCTATGGAAAATGCTGCCTGTACGTATAAATCATAGTGGACATACTATACTATTCCTTGGTCCTGCTTATTGTAAAATGCAAATTTTTACCTTAATTTTGCATATTTTCTGGCCCATCCTGAGTGAAATCCTGGGTGGTCCATTGCAGCTGCTCATGCACTTCCACCATCGCATGGAAGTGCCAGTAAACTCATGAATGAACAAGACTGAATTTTCCCAAGCACTGTAATATAAAGTTATTTTCAAATGCAAGACCCTTTACTGAGTATTGAAAAGTGAATGCACTGCTGAAATAAGCACTCTAAGATATCATAATCCTTATTTGAAATATAAACCCATGACTCTGGGCATGTGCTTTAGCATTGGCATTAATGTGCTTGCCCAGAGTAATGACTTTAGATTTCAAATAAGGATTCTAGCATGTTAGAATGCTTGTTTCAGCAGCACATTCACTTTTCCTTGCTCAGAAAAGTGCTTTGCATTAGAAAATAACTTTATCTTACAGTGCCTGAGAAAATTCAAACTCATTCATTCCTGAGTTCACTGGGGCTTCCGCTTCATGTCAGAAGTGCATGTACAGCTTAAGCAGATCACCCAGGAATTTGCTTGGGATGGAGAGATAGGGAACTATGCAAAATTAAAGTAACAAGCATTTGTCAATGCCAAATGTTTGTTTGCTGGCATTGGCATTGGTAGTGTAGGAGTTAGAGAGCTGCATAATAGGAATGACAGTGATGTACTGAACTGAAGCCAACCCCTCCACCACCCTGCAGAGAGTGACAGGCATTGGGGTATGCCTTTGGATCATCAGGCTTAATGGCCATGCCATTTCACCACACCCTACTCTGCAGACACCGAGACGTGTCACAGTGTGCCTTGGGGTCTTTGGCACTTATGCTCACCCCATTCCATCAGGAAATATGGTGAGATGGGTGCAGTACAGGAGAATGGGGTGAACTTTGGGGCCGAAGAGTTCAAGGCACACCTCCATGCCTCTCACTGGCTGTAGGGTGTGGATGGGGGTGGAATGGTATGAGTGTTACAGGCTATAATCCCAAGTCACACCCCTGATATGGGGCATTGTGGTTGCAAACCCTATTGCCTCAGGCATTTGTTGGTATTTTCACTCCAAATTTTCAACATGGCTTTTTTGTGACCCCCACGTTATGAACAGTGGCAATATCAGTTTGTTAGCTGATAGCTGATTTTACAGAGCTATTATGGCATTTGGCACCACAGGTGCAAAAACACATTTTGAACAGGATGTGAAAAATGACAACTGTACTGTTCATGGGGAGGTGTAACAAATGGCAATGTTGAAAATCTGCAGTGAAAATAGTAACAAAACTGGTGAAGTCATGAGCGTGTGTAGAACATGTGCGACACACACCCGTAATGTAATTAGTTTGGGAATTTTTTACAGCAGATTGTCAACACAGGCATTTTGGGACCTCCGCTCATGAACAGTGTCACTGTGATTTTCTTAATCTGCCCTGAACAATGATTTCCCACAGCGACCATGCATTTCTGCACTGAAAGTGTGAAAACACATTTCTGCCATGTTGTGAAAAATGACAGCTCCAATAAGGAATTTTGGAAAAATGGCAGTGGTGAAAATCTGGACTGAAAATATTACAATTTCATGAACTTACGAGGGTGCATGGAAACTGCACAATGCTCGCTCATAACAGTCATTTTATGGACGTTTGTCACCAAATTGCCAACATAGCCATTTTAAGACCTCTGCTCATGAACAGTGTCACTGTGATTTTCTTAATCTGTCCCAAACATTGATTTCGCACACCGACTGCGCCATTGTGCGCTACATGTGCGGAAACACACTTTTGGGTTAGATGTGAAAAATGGCAGCTGTACTGCTCATAAGGGGGTGTGGTAAAATGGCAATGTTGAAAATCTGGAGTGCAAATATTAAAAATTTGCGAACTTACGAGCGTGCGTTGGAACTGCACAACGCATGCTCGTAAAACAGTCACTTTTAGGAATTTTTTCACCAAATTTTCAACATAGCCATTTTAAGAACTCTGCTCATGAACAACATCACTGTGATTTTCTTAATCTGTCCCAAACATTGATTTTGCACACCGACTCTGCCATTGTGCGCTACATGCTCGGAAACACATTTTGGGCAAGATGTGAAAAATGACAGCTGCACTGCTCATAAGGAGGTGTGGTAAAATGGCAATGTTGAAAATCTGGAGTGGAAATATTAAAAATTCATGAACTTACGAGCGTGTGTAAGAACTGCGCAACGCACACTTGTAAAACAGTCATTTTTAGGAATTTGTTCACCAAATTTGTAACATAGGCTTTTGAGAGCCACCTTATGAACACTGGCACTGTCATTTGTTAATCAGTCCCGAAAGGTGATTTCGCAGTGACTGTGAAATCACCTTCGGGCCTGATTAATGCCATGACAGTGACAGAATTCATGAGGAGGGTCCCAAAACCTCATGTTGAAAATTTGGTGCTAAAATTCCAAAATGCCTGAGATATGCATCAAAGTTGAAAAACCCTATTTATTGCATTATACAGCTTACGGCATTTCCTCAGTTCACGGTCGGCTTTGAAGAGTGCAGATGTGTTCCGGTCCACTGAAGATCATTGCATGCCAGACTCAAGAGGTAAGTATGGGGTGAGGGGTGTGGGAGGCAGGGTGCACAGAGGGTGGGCGTGGGTTGTGGGTGGGGGTCAGGGAGACCGCCGAGAGACCGTTGTTTTGTTTGCAGGTTTTTTTTTCCTGGAAGACGACATGGGACATTTGCCATGCTGGGGTGAGCTACCAACATGGCAGCTGGAAGGCTGTTGTGGGGGTCGTGGAGCCACCGGGGGATTGGGCACCCCCATTGGCCATAAGAATTTTTGCCATGCTGGGGTGGGCTCCCAGCGTGGCAACTGGAGAAACTGTTGGGGGGGAGAGCGCTTCAGTTATAAGATTGTGCTCACTGAAGTGGCTCTCTCCCTTTCAACTGTATGGCACTGCATTTTCAACTGCTGTCATAGACAGCTGCAGCATTCATTGGCGAACTGTGGCCGTGCCTGCAAACACAGTGAGAGAATTGGAAGACGGGGTGCCACACCTCCAGAAACTTGGATGATGGCACTATATTTCTTGCACATGCATGCAAGCAAACATAAAATTGAGCATTTTACAATAAGCAGGACCAAGGAATAATATGTCCAGTATAACTGATATGTGCAAGCAGCAATCTCCACAGTAGCAGCTCTAAAACTCAGCTAAAAGCTGACAGTGTCCCTTTAAAGGCTGCCTGGCTGATAGGCTCCTGATGTTGAAAGCCAGTCAGCTGCTTGCTGGATGGAAACGTCTTGCACTTCAAAGGACCGAAGTCATCTACTAGTGGAGTGGCTCATTCCTTTGAAAAATAAGTTTCTGCTGAGCAAGCAGCAAGTGGTGTCATGACCACAGTGTGTGGTCATTGGTCTAGACTGATGGACCCCTGCTATTTTGAACTACAATGGGCTCAGCAGTGTCCCCCCAATCACCTTTCAGTGTAACAAAATGTTTGGTGTGCATACGCATCATAAAAATGAAAATTCATTTTAGACAGCTTTAAGAAAACCACAGCTACATACTGTAGGCATATATTAAAAATGATAGATAATTGGAGAATTAAAAACCAAGGTGGGTTGTTTCTGTGAAGGGGGAAGGCTCATAACAGAGCAAGAGAAAAGATTAAGTACCAAAGTACCAAGGAAAGGGTAACAAGACACATGTTAATATAGGGAAAGGTTAGACTAATACCAAATGGACTGCATTACCAGAATATCCTGATTGACAACATCGTAACATATGTCTTCCAGAATAGAAAAATGAATCCATGCCCATGGATAGGAAACAGGCAACTCAAGGAGAATGCTGTCAGTTTTGACCTGTCAAAAAATGAATAGTAGAGGAATTGTGTGAGGATTTGTCAAAGGGTTTATGCATGGCTATAAAGAAGATTCATTTTTCTAAATTCTAAATGGAGGAAATAAGAATCATGACATGGAACATAAACAGGGTGAAAATCAAACAGAAAAGAAAAAATAATAAATCATATCAAAATAAAACAGAAGATTGACTGCCTGTTCCTGCAGGAAGCTACTTCACAGAGAAGGAATCTGAGAAATTTAAAAAATGATGGGGCGGCGAAGGTCTTCATGCTAGTTACAACAGTAAAGCAAGAGGTACAGGGATACTATTCTCCAAAAGAAAAGCTACTATAATTGAAGAAGTATATCAAGACCAAGATGGAAGATTCATAATTTGCAGGGCCAATGTTAATGCCTTAGAGTTATCATTAGCTAGTATGTATGGCCCTAATGAGGACAACCCTGAATTCTTTACTGAATTTTCCTCCATCTTGAAACATTTCCTGAACCATATAATAGGCAGAGACTTTAATAGAGTTCTGAGTCATGTATTAGACAGAAGAGTACCACATTCCACACTGTCAAAGACCTCAGAGAATATACTAGACAAAATGAAAGCAATGGATATTACTGATCTTTGGCAAAAAGAAAATATCAACACACATGAATTTTCATTTTTCTCAAATAGACACTAAACACATTCAAGAACTAATCTGTTGCTAGGGTCTCAGACTCTAAGTCAAGTTCTTAGGTATATTTTATGAGGGAATGTTACTATCAGACCACTCAGCTATTATAGCTATACTAAAAGGGAATTAAAAAATGTCAATAAATCACAAAAATGTGAATAAACTGTGGATAACTGAACCATTACTCATAAACGATATTCAATTTCAGGAAGTTATGAAAAAGAATGATAAATATGTAGTTACAGTCTAATAAATTAAATTATGTAATGTATCTTTAAATTTTTAAATATAAAATAGGGCACTGTAAAGGCTGTGCTAAGAGATGTAATAATAAGCTACACTAGTAGGAACAATGAAAGATGTGAACAATTCATTTCATAGAAGAAATGACTTAAAAGGACTAAAATGAAGTACTTTCATATAAGAACAGAAGTTAATCCTAAATGCTAGGTACACTTAAAACTATAGTGTAATAAAATAATGAACAAGAGACAATACTACAGAGCAGAGCAAAATATTATGCACAGTTGGACAGATCAGGGAAAGTGTTAGCATACTTACTCCAAAAAGAAAGTACAGGATGCTCTATGAAAGAGATTCATAGCCAAGACAAAACAATAACAAAAACACACAGTATAAATAAGGAATTTAGAAACTGTTGTGAAAAACTATACACTCCAGAAGTTAAGGAATTAGACTAAAATATTATGAAAAAAACTTAATAAGTAGTAGTAGTAAGTAGTAAAATATTTTTATTCATATAATTCATATGAATTGGGATTAACTCGATGGAGTAAAACTCATTTTCAACAAGATCCATAGTACAATAAAAGTTTCCAAAACACATACAGTAGTTATACAATATATATATATATATATATACATATATATATATATATATATATATATATAAAATATTATTATAGTGGCACGGTAGTGTCACGATAGTTAGGGTTGAGGAGCCATTTACATATTAAACTAAAATTTTGCACCTTAATAACTTTGCAACCGTTTGATGGATTTGCCTGATATTTGGAATACATGATCAAGACCCTTATGCCTTGGGATGTGCCAAGTTTCCATACTGAGTAGCATATCTATGACTCTTGAGTCATTAAGCATGATCGCAATGCGCTCATTTCGCTTTTCTGGAATTTTACTGTCGTGCCTACAGGTCGCACAGTTCGCGGACTGGTCCGAAATCTTTAGGAACGTATGCCAGGGTCTCCGATGTGCCTTTGAAGATTTCATGAAAAAATATTAACGGTTCAAAAGTTATTCAAAAACAATTTCCCATTATAAGTCAATGGGAAAAGTTAACAAAAAGTTCGACAGTGTCACAAATGCACTTTTTGTGTGTAAATGTCCCTTTACTGTCGCAAATCTGCCATTTTGTTTTCAGTTAGTGATCAGAAAAATGCTTGGCATTTAAAATTGGGACCCTCTAGCAACCTAATTCTTTTTGCATTCACTAGTTGGGCCCTGAGGATGCTAGCCATGTCTTTATTTTGGGGTAAAACACCCCAGAAATATGTTTTTCAAATTTCTGGAAAAAGTACTTTCACAAAGTACTGTCGCACTTGCGACACTATCGAATGAATTTGCAACAGCTTTCGCAAATTGCGACAGTACTTTTCTAGGCTGTGGGAAAATGACAGCAATTCTTTGGCACCCTGCTGCAAAAGAACAGTTTGGTGCTTTGGCCTCAAATTTGGATGGAACGCAGCTGACATCTCACAGATGTGCCTTTCAGTGTTTTGTTGAAAAAGTATTACACAATGGCAAAGTTACGGCACTCCAAATTTGACATTTTTTCCCATAGGATAACATTATGGCATCCGACGCATTGCAGCAATCCTTTGGCATCCTGCTGCAAAATAACAGTTTGGTCTTTTGGGCTGAAATTTGGAGGGAAGACAGCCAGCATCCCACAGATGTGCCTTTTAGTGGTTTGGTGAAACAATATTACAGGGAGTCAAAGTTATGGCACTCCAAACTTCTCTTTTTTCCCCATAGGATAACATTAAGGCGTTCGCCGCGCCTTTCAAGGCCTGTATCTTGGAAACAGTACGAGATACGGACTTTTCGTTGGAAAAATGCTTAGCTCCCTCCTGGGGGCCAGGAATGTCATAAATCATATGACTTTAACATTTTTTTCTACGTCGTACGGTTCCTGAGATGTAAGCAATTTAGTATTCCAACTCCTCATTTTCTGCTCCGAAACCCATTATTATGCATACATTCTTTGTACTCACTGTCTTTCTCTATGAAGCTTTTGGGAAAACCAGCCTGTGTACTTACATTACTGTTACCGTTGCCCTTTCAGCTTGTGGTTCCGTACCCGTTTCACTTACCGTTCCGCCCTTGCATACCATATCGTTATCCCTTGCGTTTCATTGCGCTTGCATTTCCTTATTTTTTACCATTTGTGTCTACAGTACTGTTTCTCTTTCTGTTTCGCTTTGCGTCACCATGCCCATTGCCATTTGTGTTTGCGGGCACCATGTTACTATGTGACAAGACATCATGTGGTGGACCGTTCCCATCTACGCCACTGTGTGCGTTACTCTTTCTGTTTTCATTTGCACTTGCATTACCATGTGCGCCACTGTTAGCACTTCTCTTTGCGTTGCTGTTCCTGTGGGCCCCGCGCTCCCACCTCCACATTACATTCACTGTTTCTCGTTATCATTCTCAAAAAGAAGGGAAATTAGAGGCCAAAAACTCTGTTTAATGCATCAGTTAGGGTTGTTCCACAGCAACAAAAGTGAGGAAATTTGGTGTTATGGTTGAAAACCCCCCTTGGACCCCAGCCCACCCCAAACCGGCATTGGGGTGCACATTGGGGTCCTTAGTCCTAACTCTCACCCTATTCTCCTATACCTCTGCTTCTTTCACATGTGACGGGGTGGAGAGTTAGGGCCGACAACTTAATCGCACCCCAATGCTGGTTGGGGGGGTGGGCTGAGGTCCAAGGGGGTTTCAACCCTACCACCAAATTTCCTCACTTTTTGTTGCTGTGGAACAACCCTAACTGATGCATTAAACAGATTTTTTTGCCTCTAATAGATATACATATATATATATATATGGGTGACTCCATGAAAAGGGGTTACCAATGGTGTCCCAAAATGTACATGCCATCTATAAACTGTGTAAAACCTGTGTCCATTGAATGGCTATGCTGTAGGACAATATGTGATGTGGAGAGATAAATTACATAATATGAATGCTGCCAGTTGTTAATTTCCTCAATAAAGAAACATGATTTGTGATAAAAGCTATAATTTTTTGTGCCTGATTTGTGATATTGTGGTACACGCTGTAAACAGTATTCATTATTTTAATTAAAAATGCTCTTTGCCACAATAAACTGCTTTGACTTATTGTTCTGTGTCCAGATTTTGTTTTCAGACCATTTAGTTAATGGTAATGTGCTTGTATAGCACTTGCACAGCAGAGTAAATGCAGTAGCTAAAGTAACCACTTGTGTCTTCAGTGGTTACTTTCATCCTTTGCCCCCAAAATGAACTTATATTAATAAATACTCCAGAAATTGTATTGTGTTTTGATCAGGGAGCTTCTGCAAAACACACAGCTCTAAGTTTCATTGGAGAATCCTGTTCTGCAGGAACGCTGTGTCTGACCTTTGTCCCCATGGTCTCCTGGTGTCCAGAAGTCCAGGATGTTTGTTTACTCCCACCCCAGTGCCCCTCCACACCCCCAATAATCATGTTAGTGCACTTACATGCACCAAGAGTGGGGAATGCTCTCAGAGTGCTTAAAAGAACAAGAATTTGCGTTGGAGTCCCAATCCTGCTCTCGCCAGCTCGCAGAACAATCCCAGTGTCCATCAAGCAGCATGTCAGTTACATGAGCAGCCACATGGGGCCCAGGTAGGCCATTGTTACCTTCAGGTCTAAGAATACAGCTGCAGAACGGCTCGTACAAATGGGATGTTGCTTATAGTACAGTGTACATCTGTACATACTTTGGGAGGCTTATTCTAGCTAATAGTATAGCGATTTGATGATTTTAATGAACATAAGAGCCCTGAGGCAGTGTTTGGGACTACAAATGAATTGTAGTCTCTGTGTGTTCACCACCAAATGGGGCTCATTCTCAGTATTACGGTGTGTATCAGGCTGTAAGGTTGGTGGAACAAAATGTTTATGTGCACTTACTGTGCAGTATAAATGTGAACATTTTAATATATATTTTTTTCTTGTGAAATGAGGTTTGGAGGTATTGTGTTATTGGAGAGAGACACATTTTAAGTAATGGAGACCCCAACATTATGTGACTCTGGCTCCTTTCTTTTTTACAAACTTCCAATGGGCTGTTGTACTGCACAAATGCAGTCTAGCATTATACTGCAGTTTTAATCAGTGGCACATTTCTTTTGAGCAAGTTAAGTTATTTTTTTGAGGGGGATTTGACGGTACAGTTTTAATGGGCCCCAAAGGCCAAGCACCCATGTGTGTGTGCGCGTGTGTGTGTTTGTTTTCCAAATGCAGCCTTAACAACAAAAATAATTGTGTTCACAGAAGAGATTTTGTTCTTGGTAAATTATTTTTTTTACATTATTTCTAAGGCTGTTTGATTTGGCTGAAGTTTGGGCCTCCTTGTTCTTGTACCAATCATGTAGCTGTAGTCCCTATTTGAAGTGGTTTTCTAACAAAAATGATACAGTAATTGTACTGCATGAGAAATGTAACCTACAGATGTGTTCTGTGTTATTACTAAATGTGTTTTAGGCTAATTTGTTACTTTGTGTCAGTATCTTTGGTCTTTGTTACTTTCAGCACAATGTGCTTGGGGTCCCCACTATGTTAGACAACCATACTGTGTATTTTATTAAAATAAAGAATCCTTCATGTAAACTGTGCTTTTGGGATGGTGCATTTCTGCTTTCTGTTTATTTGGGGCTTGATTCAGCAATTATATGCGTTTTATTTTTTTCAGAGTTTGAATTTTGGCCATACATTTGTGGTCTTGGTTACTTTAGGCACCATGTGCTTGGGGTCCCCATTATGTTAGCCACCCTTAAACTGTATTTTATTAACACTAAGAGCCCTCCAAGTAAACTGTGCTGGTGGGATGGTATATTTCAGCTTTCTGTTTATTTGGGGCTTGATTCAGCAATTATATGCATTTTATTTTTTTCAGAGTTTGCATTTTGGCCATACATTTGTGGTCTTGGTTACTTTAGGCACCATGTGCTGGCAGCAGGCCAAGAATTCCCAGAAAACCCCTACCTCATGCAATATTTTGCTAATGTGTTGATTGCCATGGTATTTTGCAATCTTTCTGCTCGCAGCGAGTGTTGTTTAATGCTATTTCACACCACCACCCTTCTGTGACCTATTATGATTTTCCTATGGTATTTTTGCCAAGGTTTGCACACAAATAAGGTGGGGCTTGTGAGTAGCTTGGTGCCATTCATTCATGAATTGGCACAGTATTCCCTGAGCAGGGAGGGCATGGGTTAACTATTAATGGTTTATTCTTTATGTGTGAAATAGCATGAAATCCCAGCTTCTGGTGTGACAAGATGCCAAAATGTGCATGTAACCACACACATTTGCCCAACATTGCCCAAGGTGTGGGGTTGGGGGAGTACTTGGACTGCAAAATGTGTGGAAAAGTGGTTAGCATGGTAGCTGATGATCTGCTGCACCACAATACATCAGCAATATGACCTTGCTGACTGACATCAGTGCTACTTAGGAACAGCAAATAAATGACTGCCAGGGCAATCGCCTGTGAAGTCACTGAGATCATAATGCTAATGATGTATTGTGAGGCAGTAGAGTTGTCAACTGCCAATCTAATATCTGTAAATACATCTGGCACAGTATTATCACATTACGACTTTCTGATGAGAAAATAAATTTACTTTAGAGAATAGAAAGTTAATATGGAGTACTAGTTCAAATTTGTGTTTTCCTGTCTACCTGTTTTGGTTCCAATAGCTCTTTACCTTTGTGTCTTCAAGTGGAAAACCCTTACCACATTCTCGCATGCACATCTTGTAATGGTTTTTAACAAACATGCAGTCTCCTCCTTATCTGTGTGTTCGCTAAGTAGGAATCCATTGCCACTTTCTTGCATGCATGTCTTGTAGCGGTTCTTAACAAAATGTTGTGTTTGCTCCTCCTTAACTGGGTGTTTTTCAAGTAGAAAAGTATTGCTACTTTCCTGCATGTATGTCTTGTAACAGTTCTTAACAAAATGTAGTGTAGAGTCTTCCTTAACTGTGTGTTGTCATTGCTAATTCAGAAGTCCTGTATACATTCTGCAGGAACTATCTAACCAAACAGCCAGCCAGTGATGGGTGTAGCCATTCCATTTGCACGTTCTTCTGTTTTGGCAGCAATGACATTAAACAAAACATGCTTGGTAATATCAAAACTATACCAGGGACCTGCCAAATACAAAGTGTAAAGTCAGTGAAAGCAGGAGTGGCTGCAGTCAGAGACTTAACATGCTTCTGTAGACAATGTCAATGAGAGCTACCATGTGACAACAGAAGGTATGTAGGACAGTGGACAGTCAAGCATTTAACAACGGCTTCTGTGCCCACTTCAAAAAAGACCCCTGTTTGCCTGCTGCACACTCAACAGTCATGAGCCAACACCAAAATCTTCTGAAACCAGTTGTCACTCAGCTGAAACTACTTTCAGTAGCCCTATATCAGTGGCCATTTGTACTAATCAGAATGACATTGCCTCAAATGATGTAGACCCCACAACAAGCACCCAAACTGATCTTCCCAAGGACTCATGTGTTCTACTACCTGACACCACCACTCAAAGTGTGCAGCCATCAAAAACAAGAATCAAGCCCTAAAGCCCAATTGAAATCAACAAACAGTATGCTGTTTATTAATCAAATGCATTCTACATTGGTGAGGTCACAGCAGTACATAAGCACCTGTACACCTTCAAATTCCTGCACCAACGTGGGGAATCAACATTTACAAGGCAACGGCTTTATGACTACGACAATGTAAAACATATCCGAATATTTTATGGGCTGCTACAGCTTCAGGGAGATGGAAACTTTAAAATTAGTATGGAATAAATGTGTGGAAAGTATTCCAGATTTAGGCAGAAATGGGATTAGAAGTGTATTGGAGATTGTCACAAGAATTGAAAGACATGTCTGCTGACCAGAACAATTAACAATCTTTTACCAATTAAATGAAATACACTTACCTAAAATGTTTTGAAATAATTTTCATTTGCTTGCAGGACAAGAATAGTTTGTTTTCCAGCCATACAGAATGGACTTAAATGCACTACAGGGCAAGGAAGGATGATTTGAAAAGATCTTGTAAATATTTTACATTTCTATTTCTTGATGTTGGATGGTTTGTATTGTGTAATGGATAGTGTTAGCATTATGTAATGAATGGTAGCTTTAATAAAATCTTTTCCACTCAAAAATGTCTTTGGTGTTCATGTTATGTGTACAAGCTTAAAGATGCATTACCCTCATGCCCATATCCGGGAGTTACCAAATACCACACCCTATATCCACTGGTAGAGTACACAAGTTAAACCTAATAATAAATGTTTCCTAATATGAGTTACAAAAACACACATGCATGTCACAATTCTTTGGTGTCCCTTGTTACGTGTGCAACTTTCACGACCCATTTTCTCATGTACTGATCAGGAAGTTATCTCCCAATATAATCATTTAATAAGTGGTGGGGAGCAGCATCATAAAACACATAACAAAATTCATCTACTTTGGGTTTTAAAAATTGACACTCATGTCACACTTTGATAACCCCTTTTCATGGAGTTGCCCATATATATATTGCAAACAATTAAAATAAAATGTTATTCCACAAAACAGCACTTACGATAAATATAAATCAGTAAGGAAAGAGAACGTAGAAGAAACTAAAAAAAGGTAAGGTCACAGGGTTAGATGAACTACTGGCAGAATTTAGTTGTTTAACTCAGAATGGACTCCAGTGCTGACAAAGCTTCTTAATTCTTTCCTAAAAGAAGGTAAACTTCCAGATAGCTTTCAAGAGGCACTTATAATAATTCTGTCAAAGGAAGGTAAAAAACCCAAAATATGCTCATCGTACCATCTATTTTCTTTACTGAACTTGGACTATGAAATATAACGCCAAGATTTTAGCTTCAAGATTAGAAAACAGTAACCTGTGAACAAGGCGACTGCAATTGATCGCCTACAAAAATGGCAACTCAATTACAGTGCCTGTGTTCAGGGCTACCTGGCAGGGGGGCGATCGGATACCTGGGTGGGTGACGTATGGTGACGGGAAGTACATGTATATACACGCGTGCGCAAATGCATTGGGGGAGAGGCAGGGGAGGGATGGTATGTGGAAGGGGTGTGGTGGGCAGTTACTGAGCTGGTCTGCTAGTGTGATAGGGAGAGTGGTCAAATGGGAGGTGCAGGGTGCAGGGTTCAGGTCTGGCTCAGCGTGTGTTTTTTTTTGCTGGAAGGCGGCTTTTCATTTTGTATGTTTTTCACACCCCCGACATGCACCTCCCCTGGAGTTGAGAATCCATTATTAGGGGGTGTGGGAGTGACTCCCTCAGGGGCACCCTCTTGCTCCTCACTGTGAGTGTGCATCGCCAAAATTCATTTTTGGCGATGTACACTTGCCGTAACAGAGATTGCTATTCCTTGATTGCCATTATGACATAGAACCCCAGAAAGCATACTCCCATTAATCATACATAACAATCAGACAGGTTTCATTAAAGGCAGGAAAGGCTTTAATAACATTAGAAATGCTTTAAATATATTGGCTATGGAGGATCAACAGGATGCACTAGTTACTGTACTTCCTTAGATGCAGAAGTGTCCTTTAAAAGGGTGAAATGGGCCTGCTTAATTCAAATGTTGGGGATAAAAGGCAGATTTGGCATCTAATTTTATAAAGTGAACTAAAATATTGTATAACACCCCAAGGGCAAGAGTACTGGCAAACAAGAAACTTCAAATGTTTTAGACTAGAAAGGAACATAAGTCAGGTATGTCTTCTATCCTAACTTTCATTTTCCCTAGCCATAGAGCCACTTGCTGTATTAATTAGAAATCATAATGAGGTAGTAGGGTTTCAGGCAGGAAACAGGCAGTTAAACATTCTTGGTATGCAGATGATATTTTATTGTACTTAATGGAGCAAGTAAATCAATTGGTATAATCACGAAGGTAATAAATGACAGTGGCTCAATATCAGGGTACAAAATTAACTAGACTAAAACCGAGGCTGTTTTCATAACTGAAGAGGGAAACCAGTACAATTCCAGATTCACCACTTTAAATTTGAAAAGGAAACAATGGAGTATTGAGGGATACAATTAGCAGAGACAACACAAGCTTCAATAGAGTTAAATATTAACCCATTATTACAAAAAATAGAAAAAAAGTTAGATAGTTGGATAAAATTACCCTTGACACTGACAGGTCGAGTATGGGTTATTAAACTGAATATACTACCTATGATTTTGCACACTTTACAGTCATTCCCTGTTCCTATGACTAAAAGCTGGTTTAGACAAATTAGAGAATAATAGGACATTTTTATAGAAACATAAAAAAGCAAGGATTAATGTTAATAAATTAAAAGTGCCATACACACAAGTTGGATTAAAACTCCCAGATTTCTAGAAATGCTATCAAGCTGCTATACTAAACTAAATCAGGGAATACTATGCAAACGACTCACCTTGGTGGGTCTATTATGAAATACAGAAGACAAAATATGAGCAACCTTGCCAACTAGGTAGGTAAAATTTTTATTTTTATACAGGATATCACATGTCATTAGAGATGAAATCCCTGTTTACAAGACAAGTCCTGTTTGTAAACATGAAAACTACTGCTTGTAACATGAAAAAGTGAGAGAGCAGTCATAAAAAAGGATCCTGATAGTCCAAAAATTCAGGCATACATCAGCCTTTAAAGAGAATGACTCCACTGCTTGATAATCTTTTTATCACATTTATTAGAAAATAATAAAAGACAAACCACTGTAGGTCTGTTACATGCTTGACGCATTTCAGATACCTTATCATCCTTTATTTATTTTGATAAAGGATCATAAGATATCCAAAATGCATCAAGTGTGTATAGCCCTACAGTGGCTTGTCTGTTATTATTTTTCTAATAAATGTTATATAAAGATTATCAATCAGTGGAGTCATTCAATTTAAAGGCTGGTGTGTGCCTGATTTTTTGACTTTCAGTGATTACATGTTTGGTTTCAAAGAGCATCACCTCCGCAGTGCGCACTTTCTTTGCTTTTTTGTAATAAAAAATGATCTGACTAAGGTTACATTACAGTTGTAGGTAAACCATCACAAGGTCATCCCCCCATCCGTGGGCATAGAATGCAAAACATGGGCAGATACAGGTATCAGGTGGTTAAATGACTTATATGTTGGAGAGGAGTTTGTCTTTTCAACAAATTAAAGCAAAGTATAATCTTAGCTCAAAAGATTATTTTTTAAATATTCTTACAGATAAAAGCATACTACACTAAAACATTGGGAGTAGGTCTTATGAACTCAGAAAAAACTTCAATTCAGTCAATCCTAGCTAAGACTGATCTTTAAAACCTATAATTTATTAATAGCATCCAAAACCTCCCCAGTCAAAACGTTAAGAGACAAATGAGAATCAGAACACAAGATTAAAATATCGGATAAAAAAGGGGTAAAACAAGTGGATAAAACCTACAGTAAATATTGAGCTAAACCAAGTATAGTTCAATATTTTTCATAGACCTTATTACACTCCACATTTACTAAATACACTGAATAGTGAAATCTTTCCATGGTGCAACAGATGTGGTTCATGCAAGGTGACACTGGAACATGTGATTGTGTCTTGTAGATATATTACTTCACTACGGAACAAGGTCTTTGAAACATTAAACAAGATACCAGAAATTAACATTAGATGAGGATGAGAAATTTGTTTATTAGGCATGTGTTCTAAACAAAATCTTCAAGCTGGCCTGGTGGTGCAGAGGGCAGAGGCATCCATGCCTCACCTGCTGCCATACTGGTGACCTGAATTTGGGAACAAACTTGGGTCCCTCAGGCATCAGTCAGGAGAGGAAGATCAAACATCTTAATGGATGCTGTCCTCCTCTGAGGAGGGAGGGCATTCTGCTATGCCACATTACCACCATTTAGGTGAGCACGGGAGGTGGTACAAGCTAGAGCAGCAATTCCAGGTGGGGGCACTCCTTGACGGAAGATGTCAGCATGTCCTTTGATGTACACATATCTGGTTATCTCCTCTGTGGAGTGTCCATGGGGGAGGGAGCCAAGAAAAGCAGAAAGTACCACTGGCAGTAGGATGATGCCCTCAGAGCATTGCATACCCTGCACTGCCTACTAGGTAAGGGACCACTGAACTAAGCATGGCACGGAAGGGGACTTGGGGGACTCCTGATGGCCCTACTATAGAGGGCAATTGGTGGAGAACTTGGTGAATGCCATGTAGCTCCCAGAGATGGAGGGTAACAGGGTTGGGGAACCATAAGGGTCGAAGGGGTCATGCCAGGTGGAGTGGAAGAAAAAATAAATCTTCCATCTGATTATCTGAAAAAATTATTAGATATTGCTTTATTCAGTGTAAGAAGGTGTATAGCCAGACACAGGAAAAATAAGGCACCACCCACAAATTACCTCTTGAGGAGTTTATTTCTGGACTGTATGGCTGTAGGAAGGCTCCACTATATAAGTCATGGCCATGTTTTAATATTTATAACAAAATATGGGACCCGGTGCAGAGCTTAATAAATCAGAATGAGATCTGAATTCAGGATACGTACAATCAACTTGGTGTTAGGTAGAGTTAGGGAGGGGAGGAAGACCATTAGTAGGTTTCCATCAAGGGTCGCCCTGCTAATAGCTCCAATTCTTTGAAGAAGGTCAGCTGCCACACCCCAACCTTTACAGACCCTTATCCACATATCCAGGGAGAAAGACAGACCAGTGCCTTCAGGAGGGAAAAGAGGAGCAGGGAGGGAGGGGAACACAGATGTAGTGATAGAGATGGATAGAGTGGGGGGGGAGATGCTGGCATTGAAGGTGGACAGATCACCAGGCCCAGACAATATACATCCAAGGGTACTAAAGGAACTGGCTGAGGAGCTGGCAGACCTATTGAATAGTTCACTAGAGTCAGGCATGGTACCACAGGACTGGAGAACAGCACATGAAGTGCCCCTCCACAAAAGCGGTCCTAAGGATGACCCAGGGAATTACAGACCAGTCAGTCTGAACTCCATTGTGGGCAAGCTCATGGAGACCATACTAAAGGAAAGGTTGGTGGAATATCTAGAAGAGCATGGTCTCCAGGATGTGAAGCAGCATGGGTTCATGGGGCAGAGATCGTGTCAAATGAATCTGATTGTCTTCCTTGACTGTGTCGCTAAGATAGTAGGCAGGGGTCAAGCGATACACATCCTGTCTTGATTTCAGCAAGGCCTTTGACTCTGTGCCCCATAAAAGGTTGATCAGGAAGTTCGTGGATCTTGGGGTTGGGGAAAAGATGGCCAGATGAGTGGAAAACTGGCTGAGGGATAGAACCCAGAGAGTGGTTGTGGGGGGGGGAGAATTATCTGGTATCAGAGAGGTAACCAGTGGAGTCCCACAGGGCTCTGTGCTGGGACTGGTGTTGTTCAATGTCTTCATCAGTGACACTGGGGATGGCATTATGGGCAAAATGTGCCTATTCATGGATGATACCAAGCTCTGACAGAGACTGCACACAGCTGAAGGGATACAGGACCTACAGCAAGATCTCACAAAGCTGGGGAGGTGGTCCAGGATCTGGCAGCTTGGCTTCAATGCCAAAAAATGCAAAGTTATGCATATCAGTGCCAAAAATCCCAGGACAGAGTACTACCTGAGTGGAGTCTGAGTATCTGCATCAGAGCAGGAGAAGGACCTGGGAATGATGATCACTAGAGACCTGAAGCATTCCACTCAGTGCAAGAAAGCAGCAGCAAAGGGAAACAAGATGCTGGGATGCATATCTAGGGGGATCAGTAGTAGGAGAGAGGAGGTTATACTGCCCTTGTACAGGCCCCTACTAAGGTCACATCTACAGTATGGAGTTCAGTACCAGTGCCCACACCTCAAAAAGGACATTAGCCTGCTGGAGAATGTCCAGAGGAGGGCTACAAAGATGATAGTGGGTCAGCAGAGTAAGGCATATGAAGAGAGGTTGAGGGCACTGAACGTGTAGTCCCGGGAAGACAGGAGAGAGAGAGAGAGAGAGAGAGGGGACATGTTTGGGACCTTCAAGTACTTGAAAGGGATAAATAAGGTTGATAAGGAGTGTCTCTTTTAGGCAAACTATAATACTAGGGGCAATGGGTCTGTTGGAGGATGGGGAGGTTTAGGAGGGAGGTCAGGAAGCACTTCTTCACAGAGAGGGTGGTGGACACTTGGAATGCGCTGCCAGAAGAGGTCATCTCATTGAAGACAGTGGGCAGCTTTAAGAGAGGCTGGGACAGGCATAGGGGGAAGTAAGGGACATGGGTAGGGAGGATGGGAGGAGTGGTGAGGGAGGGCAGGGATATTAGCTCAAACTGTAAACCCTGCAATATGAGCAAACTTGATAGACCAAATGGCCTTCTTCTGCTGGCTTCTTCGTATGTTCGTATGCATATATGTACATAGAGGGACACATTACTATGACCCTGTGTGACTGCCTAGCCTTGGGTAGGTGAACAAAAGTCAACCCAGGCATGAGGGAGACCATCAAGGAATTTCCCTGTCAAATAAGATTTTTGAACAGCTTGCAGTTCTGCAATTCCAGAAATGCAGTTAGCACACCAGCCCAGTTTTCAGCATTTTAGCCACCCGGTTCACTGAATATGACACTCCAGAGTGACTGATTCTGCAGAATCAAAAGTTCAATGTTTTGAATACATGATCAAAATCCTGCCTTGCAACTCTTAATACATAGCATATCTGTGCACTGGGCTAATCCTGTGCAAATGTAGAACTACACCCATCAGCCAGCTTTTCTAAGAAAGACCATGGAAAAAATAACTGTTTGCATTTTAAATGTTATTTGGTATCCCAGGCATCACGCATCTACCAGTACCACACTGCTTTGATTATAAATTTTAAATATTGGGCTGGCAGTATAGCCTAGAGGTTAGAGGAACTAGGTGTGAATGAGCTTGGTACATCCAGCAGACCAGACCTGAGTTTGATTATCACAGCCTCCACTTGCATACTGTGTGACTCTGAGCAAGTCACTTAACCACCCAGTGCTCCCAGGTCACCCCTGAAAACAAGCACTTGTGCCTAGTGGGCCTTACCTGGTTATCAAAGACTAAAATAAAATAAATAAATAAATAGGCCTGCAACTGCAGCCACCAGTGATCACATGTAAAGACTGTGGGAGCTCCCAGTTGGGACTTTGGGACTACTGTTACGCTAGTGGGGAACAGTAGTATAAATAATCTGCTTAATCTGCCTCTTGGTGGAAGGTAAAACTGCTTGGGGAGAAAGGCCATTTGTTGTGTATTGCATCTAATCATGCCTTTCTTCTCTATGCCCTTGTTCCTGTCCCCTCAATAAAGACCCATATTTTGTATGTATCGCATATACTGTAATCACTGCTTCTGTGACATTTTTGTACTGCTTATTATTGTATTCATTACTGTGCATACTTAGAATGAGGATCTGGACATATGATTAGTAGTGAGCACATTATTTGGGTTTCCTGTCACTGTGGGTGGGAGCATTTATTTCTTGTGGGGATGCACCCTTGCAGCTTCTATTAGAAGTATCCCAATAGGTGGAGGCACCATGCAATTTAATAGTCCCAGAGCCACCCTAAACTCAAGAATCATTTACCCAAATGTGTTAGAGTTTGCCATATATACCAGGGCCCTGGCTAGTCATGAAGCTTGTGGTTATAAATTAATGGCACTTATGGGATTTATGGGACCTCTGTGAAGCCAACCTGATACGGAGACTGTATACTGGTGCCTCCCCCCCATTATTGTTTTCATTTTGTTAAGATGAATCATGGAAAGTTGCTTAACTGGTGCAAGGACAAAGTTCTGGATCCTGCCAAAGCAATACTAGTGCATGGAATCCCCAAAGGTACCAACAGGGAATATATGGAAAACATACAGAACACCATGAAGTATTTTAAAAATGTAACTGCTAGGGGAAGGGGTATATCATTATGCCAGTCAAAGTGTAAGTCTTCTTGCTGAATGCTGCAGGGAAATGAATCCTTAAAAAGTACCCTGTCAAGTGACTACTGGACAGGTGCCCCTGATGTATAGTGCTCTTTAAAAGTCCAGATCGTTTCCCCAAGGGCCCTAAAGAACCATCCAAGTTGGGGAAGAAATTTCAATCCTTTTTGTCAGCAGAGGGAAAGACTGCCCAGGATGGCAGAGAACTGATTAAAGATGATCATTTGGCATCTTCTGTGCCTCCTGCTCGACACAGGACTGGGAAACTGGGTGGACCAATATACACACAGATACCATATGAAACTATTCAATATAGCATATTAAGTGCATTCTGTGATGTGACCCTCACTCCTTTTATGCAGAATGACTGTAAGACCTGGATAAGCCATGCCACTATGATGGTGCAGCAGTGAAAATGCTCAGATGACAGAAAATACGAAAGTGGTAGAGATCTTCTGTGACATGGTTCTGGATACCATTAGGTCTCTATGCACTAGCAAACCCAACTATACAGTTAGTGAGTGATTGCTTGGCCATGATAAAGAGCACTTTTGGTACTATAGAGACTGAAGATGATCTTCTACTCCATTTCAGAGCAACCACACAGAAAGAGGAAGAGAAACTGTTCTATTATTGGACACAACTGGAAACAGTGGTGCTGTATATAGTGGAAGCTGGTGGTGTCATCCCAGAATGGTCTGCAAAACTGAAACTGGATCAAGTGCTATGAGGAGCCTAGTATTCAATATAGGTGTTGATTTCATTATGTCTGTAAAATCACAAAACTAACTCTCTGTCTTTCCATCAGCTGTTTTTGGAGGTGCAACAAGAAGACTCAGTAGAGGCAATGATAAGTTTATTATGTGATCCAAAGGTAAATGCTTGCCCCCTCCTGCCCCAGGTTACTTTAAGTGGAACACCAGACACCACTGTGGTCATAGGAAGCAACTGAAGTGACTGACAATCAATCTGCGAGAGCCTTACAGATGGCACAGTGGCCATGCCCAAGGCCCACTATAATGCTGCCTGGAAGAGGGCATGCCCAGAACATATCTTTGATTGTCCATAGGAACCCCATAAATTACTACAGGTGTGGCGACGATGGGTACAACACACAAGGATGCATCATTTCAGCCAATCAGCAGCTGACTGATCAGAAACGGGTGAAACAGCAGACCAAGCAGGGAAATAAAAGTGGAGCCCAGTGGATCAAAGTGAGGGACTAAACTGGGATTTCAGTAGTGAAAAGCTCCTTAAATGAATATCACCTACTTTTCTACATTGAAGTAAGCTGACACTGGGATTGGTATGTTTAAGGATAACCCTAAAAAGCCTTACTGGATAGTGGTTCACAGGTAAGCAGCATCTGTATTTCATCCTGCAGAACATATCTGAGATGCCTACCTATCGTACCTTTATGAGGAATTTCAGTGTGGGGGTTAAGTAATGTCAGTTACTCCTACAACAGATGCTTCATTTTACAGATTTAATATCAAGAGAATCTCAAAGATTTTCCACATAAGATTGAGACACCACCATTAATTTTCCTTGATGGCCAGACTGTGGACAAGATGCCTGTCCTGATTGGGAACAATGCTAACACATTTCAGATATTTGTGTAGATGAGCTCTAAAAGGGTCAGAGAAAAGTGTCATCAGACTCTGCCCATGCAAAGAATGATACTACTAGAGTACTGGACACCACTGGGCAGGTGGATCTTATTCTTGCCCACCTACAACTTTCACCTCCGGTATCTGCCATGCCTCAAAAAATAGATGCTGATGCCCTATCCAGTTGGTCCATACACCAACAGCCAACCAAGGGGACCCTGGACATATGACTCAGTGGATGGAGTAAAGACTGTTTGTCAAGTAATAGAGCCTAAGGACTAACCTATCCCTGCACACCAGAACATAGATGTGGACTCACTTAGGAGTTCTCCCAAATGCTGTACAGGTGATGTACACCTGACTTGCTACCCTGAACAATACAGTCCTTTTGCATCTTAGCTCTGAAGCCATGCAACATGACCTGAGCAGATGCTTGGTTCAAGTTTGAGAAACATCATCCTCACCTTAAAGAATGGTTACATTCTTCCAATGTCAAAACTGATTATCCAGATCTGACACTCCTCTTGAGAGGATGGAGTAATTTGATCATGAAAAATGGACTATTGTACTGGATAACCAGGGACAAACATCTTTTCCTGATTAAGAATGTTATGGAAGCTTCTCACAAGGACTGCATTTCGCAGCATAGACGTAACACTGGACCTAGCAAGGCATATTTCTACTGAACCTGCATAGCCATTGAAGATGAAACATATTCTAAACCGTGTGGTTCATGCTCCAAGTAGAAGACCATTCCCCAAAGAGCTGCCTCTCTTGGTAACATTACTAGAAAAGCAGTGGGTCACTGAACTTGATATGCATTGACTTCCTGTTTTTGGAACTTAACACAATGATGTCAGTAACATCTTTATAGTGACCAATCATCACACGTACTGTACATGCTCATTGACAGGTCAGTTGGTAGCTGGCCATGGTAGAGTATGCAGGGCTGCACCAGTCACTAGCTCGGGGATGGGATGGGGGAGCGGGTTGGTGGGGCACTGCCTGACAAGGTGGGGGGTCCACTAGACACCAGGGAAAAAATAAATCTTGTATCCTACAGGCAGATCGAGGATTGGGAGGGAGTCCACTAGACCATCAGGGATGCATGCAGGTTATTGCTTGGACAGATCAGGGATAGGGATGGTGAGGAATGGTGTCAATTTTTTTATGTACTCATTGACAGCTCAGTTGGCAGCCAGCCATGGTGGAGAGCGAAGGGCCACCAGGGAAAGGTGTCAATTTATTTTACTGGCGATTGGGGATGGGGGGTCTGCTAGACCACCAGGGGATGGTGCTATTTTATCATACATGGGATTGGGATGTTGGGTGGGGACTACTGAACACCATGGAATAATTCTGTAATGATCAGGCATGGGTGCAGGTGGGGGGAGGGACACTAGACACCAGGGAAAGCTACTCTGTTACATCAGGCCTGCGATCAGCAAGAGGGGACCACTAGACAACAGAGAGACTCTATAGTTTATAATGGGACAGCAATCAGCAATGGGGTGGGGACCACTATACACCTGGGAGACTCTATAGTTTATAACAGGCTAGCTATCGGTGAGGGGGGACCACTAGTCACCAAGAAGAATCTATACTTTATAACAGGATGGCGGTCAGTGAGAAGGGGACCACTACAGACACCAGAGACTACTGTGTTCTGGGTCAGGGGGCTGTTGCACTTCTTCCACCAACCACTAGGGTTGCACAGGAGTAAATTAGGGTTTCAATCAGCAGTATGTGTGGCATGCAATGGGACTGAGCAAGATGGCCTTGCATGATGGACGTACTCTGAATATCAGACTGTGCCAATATTCAGGTCTCCACCCCTTAACTTACATTACACCCCCCCCTCCGAAACGTGCCTGGGTGAAAAACCTGTTTGCTCATGCTAACAGGGCTTTTCAGCATTGCACATCCATGCAAAACCCAGTTTGCATGGACAAACTTGGATTTGCACCTGATCACGCAAAGCAAAAATATGGACTTCGCCTTGTGATTGCTTGGGTGCCTGAAGACGCTGTATTCAGTGGAATAACACACCAGCAATATTCAACTAAATATAGGACCATATCGGCCCAGTGCTAAACCACTTAGCAGTGCCCTGACATGGTTCCTGAAGTATGGTGCCACAATGGATAGTGCCAGAGTGCAATTTGCTATATTCAAAGTGACCATTCAAAGGGTCCCATGGAAATGAGTCAATTGGGCATGCAATGCACTAAGGGGCCATCTGCATGCCCATTATGGGCTCATTTACATGAGTAACCAGGCATGTTTGTGTGGTACCACCCCCCCAATTGCCTAAACCCAGGGGAGTTACTATCCCTGGTGCTATGGGTCCCCCTCCTCTTATCCCACACCTGTAAAGTATACAGCATTACCCTGGTGCTACTAGTGCCCCCTTCCTCCAATGCCATCCCTGTATTTCTTATACAATTCCCTGGTGCTACTGGTCTCCTTCCACCCTCCAGTACCATCCCTGCAATTTCAAAACAATTCCCTGATGTCAGGTGTCTCACCCCAATCCCCTGTCCCCTACAGAAGCAACACCTCCCTGGTGTCCAAGTGGTCCCTTCCCCCACCCGATCCCTTGTCCAATAAATGCCAATGTATTCCCTGTTTTCTAGTGGTCCTTCCCCCCACCTGCACCCATGCCTAATGGCAGCATGCTCCCTGTATCTGTCAGATGGCAAGCTGCCAAGGTGATGTGTTGAAGGCTGTGTCACTCACTGTCGCTGTACTGTGGCACCAGTAGTCAGGTAAGAGAGACTGGGGGGTGGGTTGTCAGTGCCATGAGAGGGGGGCTACTGGACACAAAATGGTGAATGTGCTGGGGGGGTTTAGGTTACTGGTTGTTGGGGCTGGGGTCAGGGCTCTGTTGGTTGGAGGATCATTACTTGCATCATTGTCACTGGTATGAGAACAGGGATGAGACAGTGGAGTGACCACTGGACACCAGGGAGAATATTCTTTTAGTACTCTGGCAGGGCATCAAGTGGGGGGGCAATTAGACACCAGGGAATGGTGTACTGACCATCTGATATGGGTGCAGGCAGGGGGAGGGACCACTAGACACCAGGGAATGATGTATTGACCATCAGGCATGGATGTGGGTGGGGGAAGGACCACTAGATACAATGGAACATGCTGGCATTTACTGGGTGAGGGATCAGGTTGGGGGGAAACTTGGATACCAGTGAATATTTTGGCATTTACCAGGCAAGGGACTGGGTGGGGGTGGGACCACAGGACACCAGGGAATATGTTGTCATTTACCAGGTGAGGGATTGGGTGGGGAGGGAGCACTGGACACCAGGAAATACATTGGCATTTACTGGCCAAGGGATTGAGTGGAGAGAGGGACCACTGGACACCAGGGACAATGTCTTTGTGGATCAGGACTGGTGTAGGGGGCCATCACACTTCCTCTGCCAACTGCTAGGGCTGCATGGGAGTAAGTAATGGTTCCCATCAGCAGTATTTGCACCATGCAAGGGGGCCATATAAAATGCCCTTGCATGGCACAATTAGCTAGAATATTGAACTGCACTGATATTCAGGTTCCCATCCCTCCATTTGCATTGCGCCCTTTCACAGTTTGCCCAGGTGCAAACCCTGTTTGTGTGCGCAAACTGAGCTTTTGAATATAGGAAATCTGCACAAAGCCTGGTTTGCACATGCAAACCAGGATTTGCACTAACGCAAATGACTGAATAATGGTCTCCAGATCTCCATACTACATTATGTTAGATTTTACAAGTTATCTAACTATGGAGGAAAATATCTATAACACCATGGGCAAAGTAAGTATGATGAATAGTGGTGAATAGTGAAAATTCAGGCTGGGAAAGCCAAGCTGGATTTGGGTTTAGTTTTGAATTTTCCAAATCCAACACAAGTTTTGATTTGATTTTGCAAAGGATTTAGATTTTCCTGGTCTGGGGTGTATATGTATTAGTGAGGGGAAAAAAGATACTGGGCTGAATTCATAAAACTCTTGAAATTCCCACAGCTGTGGGAAAAACCCAGTGAAAGTGGGTTGACATTTGTGGAACCACAGTTTTCCTGCAGCTGTGGGTATTCACAAAGGTGGAACCAAATTATGACTGGATCCATGATTTATGGCAGCTTGCGTGGGATGTTGCCAGGGAAATTCCTGCAGCTGTGGAAAGATATGACTGGTGGGACAAGCCATAACATCTTCTGCAACTGCTGTGGCTATGAATTGCAATATCTGCAGCTGCAGAGATTTCAGTCCACAACTGGAGTTGTGGTGTGGAACTTAGTCCCAAAACCATTCATGAATCCAGCCTATTAGCTGGTGAACAAAAAAACATGAAATGTAAAAGGACAGTGACATGACAATACAGAAAATGCTGTCTGAGATACACCCCATCCTGCTGTTTAAAAATTATTTGTTTTGACCAATCTTCTAGAAAGCAAAATCCCAAACATTTGTGTGTGAAATAAAAAAATGATTTACTTGTGATCCTCCACACTTATGTAGCTGTATTAAATTTAGGGTAAATTGAAAAATGTAACAAAGCAAGCAAATTACACTGATTTTATTAGGTTTCTAACATCCTAGATATTCTAAATGTTGTTTCAGCCCCCCCAAAACATATAAGAGTAAGAATGCTTTTCAGTTAGATTATTTGGGTCAACCATAGACTATGGCAGCATTCAACAAGCATTTGTCAATGCCGAATGTTTGCTTGCTGGCATTGGCATTGGTAGTGTAGGAGTTAGAGAGCTGCATAATAGGAATGGCAGTGATGTACTTGAACTGAAACCAACCCCACCACCACCCTACAGAGAGTTGGGGTATGCCTTTGGGTCGTTGGACATAACGCCCATGTCAGTTCACCACACCCTACCCTGCAGACACCGACAAGTGTCACGGTGTGCCTTGGGGTCTTTGGGCCTTACACTCACCCCATTCCATAAGGAAATATGGTGAGACGGGTGCAGTATAGGGGAATGGGGTGAACTTTGGTACCGAATAGTCCAAGGCACACCTCGATGCCTGTCACTGGCTGCAGGGTGGGGGTGGAATGGCATGAGCATTACAGGCGACAATCCCAAGTGACACCCCTGATGCCTGTCAGTCTCTACAGGGTGGGGTGTTATGTTTGGAAACCCTAATGCCCCAGGTGTTTGTTGGTATTTTCACTGCAAATTTTCAACATGGGTTTTTTGTGACCCCACCTCATGAACAGTGGCAATATCAGTTTGTTAGCCGAAAGCTGATTTTGCACAGTGACTGTGCCATTTGGCACCACAGATGCAAAAACACATTTCGAACAGGACATAAAAAATTACAGCTGTACTGTTCATAGGGAGGTGTAAAAAATGGCAATGTTGAAAATCTGGAGTGAAAATATAAAAAAACTGATGAAGTCATGAGTCTGCTTAGAAAATGCACAACACACACCCATAATGTAATTAGTTTGGGGATTTTTTACAGCAGATTGTCAACATAGGCATTCTGGGACCTCCGCTCATGAACAGTGTCACTGTGATTTTCTTAATCTTTCCCGAACACTGTTTTCCCACAGCGACCGCTCATTTCTGCACTGGAAGTGTGAAAACACATTTCAGCCAGGCTGTCAAAAATGACAGCTGAACTGTTCATAAGGAGGTGTGGAAAAATGCCAGTGTTGAAAATCTGGACTGAAAATATTACATATTCATGAACTTGCGAGGGTGCGTGGAAACTGCGCAATGTACGTTCATAAGACAGTTAATTGGCTTTTGTCACCAAATTTTCAACATAGCCATTTTAAGACCTCTGCTCATGAACAGTGTCACTGTGATTTTCTTAATCTGTCCCAAACATTGATTTCACACACCAACCACGCCATTGTGTGCTACATGTGCGAAAACACATTTTGGGCAAGATGTGAAAAATGACAGCTTTACTGCTCATAAGGAGATGCGGTAAAATGGCAATGTTGAGAATCTGGAGTAAAATAGTAAAAATTCTCGAAGTTACACACGTACGTACGAACACAGCAACACCGCAGCTAAATAAAACAGTCATTTTGGGGAATCTTTTAACCAAATTTTCAACATAGGGTTTTGGGGGCCAACCTCATGAACTGTGACACTGTTATTTTGTTACTCAGTCCCAAAAGGTGGTTCCACGCAGTGACCTCAAAATCACCTTTCGGGACCGAATAACAAAATGACAGTGGCTGAGTTCATGAGGTGGGGTCCCAAGAACCCCATGTTGAAAACTCGGTGAAACAATTCCCAAAAATGGCCAAGATATGCACCAAAGTTGAAAAAAAAACCATTTATGTCATTATACAGCTTACCGGCATTTCTTCAGTTCGCAGTCAGCTTTGAAGAGTGCAAACATGTTCCTAGTCCACCAAAGAGCATTGCACCAGTCTCCAGAGGTGAATATGGGATGAGGGTGTGTGTGGGGAGGTGGGATACGCAGAGGGTGGGCACAGGTTGGGGAGGGGGCAAGAGAGTCAATGAGGGACTGTTTTCTTTTGTTCTAGGTGTTTTTTTTATAAAGACGACGTGGGACTTTTGCCACCTTGGGGTGGGCTCCTAGCATAGCACCTGGATGTTTGTTGGGGGGCAGTGGATACAATGGGGGATTGGGCACCCCATTGGTCATACAGTGTGCAGAGGTGGAAGAGAGTGCATAAACACGCTGGGGTGGGCTCACAGCATGCTACCTAGGTGTTCATAGGGGGGGATCAGAAACGAACTGTCCATCACAGCTCAGATACAGTGCTGATGTGTAGGCAATCTGCATACTGCCGACGGCAGTATGCAAATTGCTTGCCAATGGCAGTATACAAATTGCCTACACATTACCACCACTGATTGTAGCGGTGTTTTTCTCAGAACTGTGCAGCACTGCATCTGAACGGCTGTCATAGACAGCTCGGACATTCATTGGTGCGGTGTGGCCGTGCTTGCAAAAAGAAGCAGGGCATTGGAAGTGGGAGTGGCACACCTACTAAAACTCATGTGGTGGCACTATGTTTCTTGCACATGCATGCAAGCGAACATAAAAAATGGAAAAAAAAACAAGATACTCACAAAATTGCAGGTATTGCCAACATGTATTCCAAAATGAAAGACTGGCACAAAGGACCCCAGCATTTTACCTCAGTAGTGTGAAGATTTGTCAGGGGGCCTCTCTGATTATTTGGGTCAGACTGGCACTGTCTACATTTATTTCACAAGTAGGTTGCTTAAGTAGATGATTAATGATTTTAATAAAGCCGCTATACAAAGAAACAGTATTAAGTGATTTGCTAGCTGGATTTGGAACCTTCTAATTTGTTCAGTTAAGGCAGAAGGAAGCAGGGAGGGTAGTCAGAATAGCAAAGGCACAAACTGAGGAAAAGATAGCTAACTCAGTTAAGAAGGGGGATACAACCTTTTATAGGTATATCAGGGAGTGTAGAAAGAAAAAGGGAGGGATAGTGAGGCTGAATAGAATGGATGGTGGGTGGGCAGAGAGTGACAGTGAAAAAGCAGGTATACTGAATGAGTACTTCTGTTCAGTATTCACAAAAGAGGAAGTGGGGGAGGTGCCCAATCCAATTAACAGAAGCACTCTGGAGAGTGAGGTTGATCCCAGTCCTTTCACAGAAGAAAGGGTTCTGAAAGAACTCTTAAAACTGAAGGTGGACAAAGCAATGGGGCCAGATGGAATTCACCCCAGAATTCTAAAAGAATTAAGCAGAGAACTAGTGACCCCACTGACTACCCTTTTTAACAAATGATGAGAGGATGGTGTGGTACCTGAGGACTGGAAGAAGACTGATGTGATTCCCCTTCAGAAAAGTGGGACCAAGACAGAGGCAGGAAACTACAGACCTGTCAGTTTGACCTCTGTGGTAGGGAAAGTGATGGAATCACTTCTGAAGGAAAGAATTGTTGAGTACCTAGAGGCCAGTGGGGCACAGGACCCAAGGCAGCATGGGTTCAGAGTGGGAAGGTCATGTCAGATGAATCTAATTTATTTCTTTGACTGGGTGACCAAAGTTGTAGACCAGGGAGGAGCTGTGGACATGGCCTACCTAGACTTTAGCAAGGCATTTGACACAGTCCCATACAAAAGATTAGTAGCCAAATCAACCAGCCTGGGAGTGGGTCCCAGGGTGGTAGCCTGGGTAAAACACTGACTGAACAACAGGACACAGAAGGTAATTGAAAATGGAGTCCACTCTGAAGAAAGAGGGGTTACTAGTGGGGTACCGCAGGGTTCAGTACTGGGTCCAGTCCTTTTTAATGTCTTTATAAGTGACATTGCAGAGGGACTGGAAGGAAAAGTATGCCTCTTTGCAGATGACATAAAGATCTGCAACAGGGTTGATACACAAGGAGGCGTGGAAAGGATGAGAAGGGACTTGGCAAGGTTGGAGGAATGGTCAGAAGTATGGCAGTTTGGATTCAATGCAAAGAAGTGCAAAGTAATGCACCAGGGAAAAAAACCCAGAGGAAGATTACACAATGGGGGGGAGGTAGTAACAACAACAAAAATGGAAAGGGACCTGGGGGTAATCATATTAGATTTCCTTAAGGTTGGCAAGCAATGTGAAAAGGCAGTAGGGAGGGCTGGGGGGATACTGGGATGTATAGGGAGAGGTAACACCAGCAGAAAACAGGAAGTTGTTATCCCCCTGTACAGACAGTTGGTGAGACCCCATCTGGAGTACTGCATCCAGTTCTGGAGACCCCATCTCCACAAGGACATAGACAGGATAGAGGCAGTTCAGAGGAGGGCAACTAAAATGGTGCAGGGTCTGCAAGAGAAGCCACACAAGGAGAGACTAAAGGAGCTTAATATGTATACCCTTGAGGAAAGGAGGGAGAGGGGGGACATGATAGAAATGTTTACGTACGTCAGTGGAATCAACAAAGTCCAAGAGGGTAGCATCTTTCAGAAAAAGAGATGTGCAAGAACAAGGGGACACAATTTGAAGATAGAGGGGGGATGGCTCAGGGGCAATGTGAGGAAGTATTTTTTCACAGAGAGGGTGGTGGACCCATGGAACAGCCTTCCTGAGGAGGTTGTGGGGTCTAAAACTGTGGGAGAATTCAAGAATGCATGGGACAGACATAAGGCAATTTTTGTGGGTGATAGGAAGAAATAGGCTGTTGGTTAAATAGGATCTGCAGCTTATCCTCAATGTAGGGAAATGGGCAGACTAGGTGGGCCAAGCGGTTCTTATCTGCCGTCAAAGTCTATGTTTCTATGTTCATTAAAACTAGCTGCCATTTAATAATGGGGTGTTATTGCCTTCCTATGAAACAATAGGAGCTATTCACACAGGTTTTCACTATAACCAACAAGCACATGATTCTTTAAAGTATTAGAGGGGTTAACTAAGGGAGTATTTAATATGTTTTAATTCTTAAGTGATTCCTCATACACTTCTGTATGTACGTACTGATGTATCGCTTGAGGCTGATCAAGAAGTTTCTGCTGTTGAAAAGTTACCATACACAAAACCAAAAGAAACAAGTGGGCACTCCTCTGCTTTGCCTTCTGCAGTTCTCTGCTAGGCTTTATTTAACTGATAGGAATGAATGTAGCATTGGTGTTTCTTTTAACCAGCACCAAGGATGATGCTTCATTCCCCACTCTATGCTCCAGATTGATGCTGACCCTGTTCCCCCACCCTATTTATTTTTATAGATGACCTGCTTCTTCACTGTTCTTAGTCATCATTTAGGGGAACAGATGGTTTCTTCATGTTTCATTTTTCCTGTAATTTATGTATTGTTTCTCGTCTCTGTCCCTTCACACATCAGCAGGATAAACCCAACACAGTCATCAATTAATAATTATAAATACATATAGTATTGGAGCATCATCATCATCACTGACATAGAAATTAAAACACAGAAATTGATTGTAAATAAGGACCACTTGGCCCACCTAGTCTGCCCATTTTCCCTACCTACTGTAATACCGCAGAGCCTGCTTGGTCTATCAAAGTGACTTTGTAGAGAACTACTACAAGCAGCAAAGAGACCAAGAATCACTTTCACAAATGACATAACAACATAAGAATGGAAAGATCAAAGAAGGCTTGTGGGCTAGTAGTGACCATCCCCCACCAGTCTGCAGTTATAACTGTTTTGTTTATTACCATGTCAGTGTCCAGTTCACTGTTGAATGCCCTTAATGCAGGGGAGACAGAAGTATCCTCTATGCCATGTCCATTTCTGTTGGCCTCTCCTGGTGGCCCTTTTGCAGGATTTCTGATAGGACTTTGGTCGCAAACCTCAGTATCAGAATCCAATGACTCGAGACACAAGCTCACTGTGCACACAGATGCTACCACTGCTGTTATTGTCAATGCTGGAGTCAGGATCATGAGATGACTGGTGAAGAAATCAAAGCATGTGTAGTCATGCTTTCATTGCCTCTGTGGGTGACACCTCCAACGGCCTTGGTTTTGCTAATAATAGTGCCTCTACTACTTTGCTCCCTACCCTTTTTACAGGTCACAGAACCTGAGTTTCTCTTTGTATTTCCATTGGTTTGTTGTGCCAGGGAATGGATCACCTGTAAGGAAAGAAGATGAGCAGCTCATGGGTTCACTCATAGACTGGAAATTATTATTTTTTTCTAAAAAAAGACTGTGGCTGTAGCATTATTGGGACTATGACTGATAGTGCATATAAAGCTAATTGATTTAGCAAGTTGCTGTGTTTTTTTTTACTTTTTTTGAAAAGCTTTCCAACAGTTGTCCCCCTCCACCATTACTCTTTGCATTCCCAGTTCAGTCCATGTTTTTGTAAAGGGTGACTGACTGAGACAAAGAAAAAAGGGTCTAAGTTCAAAATGAATCATCTTGTCCAAAGTGGCTGGCTTGCCCAGCAGACTTACATTATGCTACCCACAGGGCTTCTACATGGCAGGCTGGCCAAGACAACATTTTTTAATCAGCAGGATGATTCTGAAAACACAAAATGAAATTTTTAGGGCACAGTGACTGGCTAGCTCAGGAGGCTTATGACATACTAGCCATGGGGCATCTACTTTGCTGGAAGGACAAGACCAATTTTTTTGAACAGCAGGATGAGTTTGAAGACACAATACTCTTTGAGCTTAAAATTAATTTCTTTAATTTATTGTTTTGTTGTCTGTCCCTCTGGCTTGAGTGGCACTGATTACCTGAGGCATATTGCCTAACATGCCCAGCTCCCGCATCACCCTCCCCCAAACAACACACTTGTTTTCCCTGGTACTGTCTTTTTTAACAACTGCATATCTATGTATGTATGTATGTGTGTATGTATCTATCTATCTATCTATCTATCTTTCCACCAAACTTCAACATAAATTGGGACAATCTGGCAGCAGGACCACCTGTTACTGAGGCATTAAACAACTTCTTTATGAAGATAGGTACCGCAACTGGAATAATAGTAGCTCCCCCAAACCAATCCTTTCCCCCCAGTCAGAACACACACAATCCTGCCATCAGCATTCAACCTCCAAGTACTGTCAGAGCTGCTAAAGATAAATATCCATAAAGCCATAGGGCTTGACAACATGCCAAGCAAGCTACTAAAATATGTGGCACTAGTGATTGCACCTCCACTATCTGCCATCTTCAGCCTGACCCTAACAACCCACAAGCTGCCCCTGGACTGGAAGACTGCAAAAGTTATCCCTGTATACAAAGCTGGTACCAGAACTACCACCTCCAACTACAGAACCATCTCCCTCCTCCCAGTCATCTCAACAATCTTTGAAAGATTAATTGCCAGCCAATTAAAAGAGTACCTGTATGAAAACAATTTGATAAATCCAAACCAGTTGGGCTTCAGAGAAAAGCACAGCACACAGACCACACTGATCAAGGTCATCAGCGACATACAAATTGCACTAAAAAACAAGTTAAGAACAGGGGCTGTTTTCATTGATTTAGCAAAAGCTTTTGAGATCCTGGATCACAACCTTCTTCCGCACACACTCACATACATGGGCTTCTCCCTCGGTGCAGTCCGATGGTTCCATAGTTACCTTAATGGGCACAGGCAAGTGGTCTACCTGGGGCATTTCCACTCAGGCTGCAAAGGAATAACCTCCGGAGTCCCTCAGGGTTCAATACTAGGCCCACTTCTGTTTTATATATATATATATATATATATATATACATATATTTGGTTCATTCTCACAGTTTAAAGTTATTTAAAATAAGTTATCTGGTTGATCCTGGCCTTATTTTCACTGTAATTAATTATTTTAAAAGAGTTATCTGGTTGATCATGCCACTCTCAGGTCCTGTAATCATAGTTTGACTTTCACTTTCCTGTTGAAATGTAACGTGACCAAGCAGTATTAGTACAGACTCTAAATGTTCTCCCAGCACTTCACAGTAAAGTAATCTGTTAGGCAAAAGTTAGGAAAACCTTCTTGTTTCATTAAGTTTCAGTGGTTTTATTCAGAAGAAGCTGCCGACCATGCTAAGACGAGAGCAAGCTAGTCGGCAGCTTCAGAACAACAGAAGGAAGCGCCTTGACGTGTGTTGCTATAGTAACATACAATCGCTTCCCTTTCTAGTGCCGACTAGCTCGCTCTCATCTCGGCACAGTCAGCAGCTTCTTCTGAATAAAAGCACTTAAACTTCCTGAAACAAGAAGGTTTTTTTGAGTGTTATCATACAGGTTACTTTACTCTGAAGGGCTAGGATTGCATTTAGAGTGTGTGTTAATACCGCTCGGTCACGCTACATTTTAGGAGGAAAGTGAAAGTCAAGGTATGATTACAGGACCTGGGAGTAGCAGGATCAACTAGATAAGCTTTTAAATATATTATTTATAGTAAAAATAAAGGCAGACTCAACCATATACAGGTGCATATGTGTGGTGGTGTGCTGCAGTGGGGTGGGGTTTATGCAGGTCCTGGAGATGCAGATGCGCAATGGACAGTGAAACACTTTTACTTTCTATTGTATGACGTATAGGAACATGACGATATCAAAATGACGTATAGGAACATTGAGATATCAATGATGTCTTCACTGGCTGATTTATATTATTACTTTTTATCTTTACTTTTATATTAAAACATGTTGTGTATATATATATATATATATATATTTATTTATATGAATGATCTCAGTTTCACAAATCAGGATATAAAACTACACCATTATGTGGATGTCACAGTGATCTATACCAAGGCCTCTGGACTACAACACATTCAATACAATCTATAAGAGGCTATCACTGCACTCCAACTGTTGCTTTGCAAGAACAAGATGATCCTAAACACCAGCAAGTCAAAGGTCATGCTGTTTCAGAAAAAAAGTAAAACTTCCAAAGACGGACACTCTCTAACCATCACCTCGGGAGATGGTATGACCCCACAACAGGTGGAAGCTTATAAATACCTTGACATCTGGCTAGATGACCATTGTAGCTGGAACACCCACATAAACAACCAGGTGAAGGAATTAGGTCAGATGTTGGGTGTGTTGCACATGATGAAAAGGGAACTGCCCCAAAGATCAAGACTCCAGGTAGTCAACACCATGATCATCCCTATCATTGAATATGGGGTGCTTTATACAGTGGAGCCTCTAGAATGGACCTTGCTAAACTGGATATGCTATACAATCATCTGGTGAGGTTCATACTAAATGCACCAGAATATAGCCACCATTGTGCTCTTTACCAAAATCTAAAATGGATACCTCTGGACCTCAGACAGCAACTCCACACACTTCTAACCTAATGCTAAAATGCAACAAGGGCAGGTACCCAGACTATAGAAGAGAGAATATCAAAGTGAAGTCCCTAATTAATGGTTGAAGATCAGCACATTAGAGTTTGAGATCCCCAGTTTAAAAACCAGACTAGGCTGCTCCACCTTGTACTACCAAGAGCCTCAGATATGGAACAACCTATCAAAACACCTGAGACCCCATGGTACAATAATCTCATGGAAAAAAATAAAGTCTGGTTCCCATGTCTAGCATCCCAGATCATGGTGCCCAAATAAATCCCCCGGGTAATCCCAGTCCAACAATCTGACTGGTCCACCTTGCCACATCCCTACCTCTAACCTGCCTTCTCCACTGAGTCATGCCATATCCTTCTCCTCTAACCTGCTTTCTCCAATATCCCTTATTAATTGACCTATGCACCTTGCTGTATCTTGCTATTCCACATAATTAAACTATGCAATTTGTTATTCCTTATAACTGAACTATGTAACTATTGTAAATATGTAACTATGTAACAATGTAAACAAACTCTAACACAAAGGTGTCCCTTGAAAATGAGTGCTGGCTAATGGGACATGTACCATTTCATGTTTACATGACTTAAAATACTACTACTACTACTATTGTCTGTCTATCTGTCTGTCTGTCTATCTATCTATCTAATCTATCTTTGTTTTTGTTGTTTTTTCCCCAATGTATTTCTTATATTTTAATCTGTGTTTGTCCTTCTGGTCTCTATGACAGTGGCTAGTGGCTACCCAAATCACATGCACAGTCCCCACCCCACACTTGTTGAACCCTGGCCCTGGGGTTTCTGTGCTATTTTAATTTTTATTTTCCTTTTCCTTTTTGTGTTCTCTTCTCATTTTGTCTAAATTTTTTTGTGCTTAACTCACTGGCTGGTAGTCCTAGTAGCTGACTCTGAACTGTCAGTTCATACCCTCCCTGTCCTGCTGCAGCAGCCACAGATTGTGACAACCCTACATACTAGCTCAGAGCAGTCCTTTCCAATCTCCGGTTCCCAATGAAATGGCACTGAGCAGCTAGGTGAGCATCATTTATACTCTGATTCACACAGGTGCAAACTGCAAATTGCAAACTGGAGTCACTGGTACACATGATGTTTGAGTGCCCCTGACTCAGTAGAGCTGAGTCATGTTGTTGGTGACCTGTACATGACTAAGCACTTGCTCATTCATGCAGAGGGAAGGAGAAAAATGTTAAAACCAAGCTGAAAAGTCAGTTTTGGCTTGAGTACTGCAAACACTGATCTGCCTGAATTCAGTGTAGCTTGTTTTTGGCAGTCGTATTTGGCCATCCTTAATATTCATCAAACTCAGGAATCAGTAGAGTATTTACCTGGACTGTTGCTACTGGATTGTTAAATCAATACTAATGATAAAAAAAGTATTAGATATAGAATAATAGACAACTGTGTATTATTGTGATAGCATTGAGAAGGTCTGATAACATAATTGAGCAGCTCAAGAGGTTTCTGTTACCAAAACCTCAAGATGTTATTTTAACCAAGTAAATGCAGGTGCTTACAGTATTTGTAATGTTTTGTAATATATAGATCCATGCTGATTTACACACTGTCATGGAAAAATAAAAAAGTATACTTATTTAGTAGGAGTGCAGCGTTTTGTGAATATATGGCTTGGAAAGCCACAGATTGTGTGGTGTGCTTGGAAAAGGTTCCAATGTTTGTTGAAAGTTGTTGAGTACCCAACATCAGAACTGGCAGCTAAGGAGGTGACTTGTTGTAGGTTGAATTGGTATGATTCAGGATTTAGGGAGCATTGCGATTGTAGCCACATTTTTAGAGGAAACAGGAAGTGGCTGTTGCTGAGGGAGGGATCCATCCATGCAGTTCTGTGTTCAAAAGTACTATTTTCAAGCTCTGCGGTGCACTGGCCAGCTTTTACTGTACATAATCATTACACTAAAAGCTGATTTACAATTGCACAAGGATTTTTAAAAACATTCAATCTCATAATACTATCATTGTGACATCATAATGATGGTACTGCAAGAGTTGGATGGCACTGTTTCCTTATGCAAAACAGTTTAGTTTATTATTACAGAAGTAATCTTTAGGAAACAAGTGCCTGTTTTCAAAGGTGTACCAGTCAAGCATGCAAAACAATAACAACATATATACTGTATAAAGAATACGTTGTCAGTTATGCAATAAAAACTAACTGTACTTGTAGAAATCAATGCCACAATTGTTTAAAACATGTACTGATTTTAAGATCATTCAGATACATTCTAGGACCACTTGTACCTTGGCACAAACACTGGACCCTATGTTTGAAGGCATGGAGTGCCTCTGCACTGCATGTGTGATGTGCAGAGACACACTGTACCCATTGCACCCGCTGTGTGGGATGCACTAAGGGGGGCACGCAGATCCCATGCACCCAAGCCCCCATCTGTGTGGACCACAAATCGCAGGGGGTAGGCAGGAGGTGTGCCAGCACTATGCGGCATGCACAAAGCTGCATAGTGCTGTGCAGCTGTACATGTAGGGAAGCAGCTGATATGCCTGGCAATCCCTACCATAAGTCCCTTACGTGCCCCATGCATCCATCCCATACAAAGGGGGGACCACCACCGACACATCCAATGGCTGTCCAGACCACCGCCGACACATCCAGTGGCCACCCAGGGCCACCAAACCAACACCCTACTGAGCCCCCACCATCCCTGTGCATGCCAAGTCCCCCTCCACACACACACATATACACACACACATACATATTGGGGCACTGGCCCCAGGACCATATGTACCCCCCCCACCCACCTGCCTCTGCAGCTCCCCACATGTCGGGTGGTGTGGTGGGCTGGCACAAACAACCCCCCATACACACACATACCCATGGCACCAATCCCGTATCTCCGCATCCGATCAGGGGCACCTCACGGCTGGCAGCACTACCCAGTTCTCACCTCCATGGCTGCTGGCCATGCGAATATCCATGGGGGAGCACAGCCAACACACTCCCACTGTGCAGGGGATCCACTGTTGGTCCCAGGACAGGCAACAGATTGGATGCCCTCCCGGGTCCACAACTCTGCCCTCGGCTGCCTCGTGGAGTGATGTGCACTGGGGGTGTGTGCTCACAGACAGGTCGTGGCCATTGGGGAATACCATCAGTACACACCTGTCTGCAGGTGCCGAGCTCCACAGGTGGAATACGCACCTCGCATGCACAAATCCCACCCAGTGGAGCATAGGCCGGACTGATTGTTAATGACTTTCAAAGAGTAAGAATTCCATAACTTGATAGTCCTATATCTGAAAAAAATTCTATACCAACTTAGTTTTATAACATGGAAAATCCATTTGCAAATTCATTGTTTAACTAGTATTACAGGAATTAGTACATTCTGATACCATGGCATTTAACTTCCCAGTACTCTGGCCATTTAGCAATTTCTTGCACAATATTTCATCAAAGTACTGGATACCGAGATCTGTGGGTAACCAATCAACTCAGGAGTACAATTTACAGTGGTAAACCTGTTATTTTGCATCCACAATATATCTACATTCTCAATTTAGTGCTACCATTAATCTGGATAGCACACTGTGCATAAGTGTCAGTTTGTATATTGCAATTTATAAAATGGGTCTCGTGATTTCCACATCTTGATTGGCTGAGAGGTACCTGTGGCTATGTCCTTATCTGGGCATATTGTGCCAACCAGCACCTCTTCAGCCAGTCAGAATGCTTTACATCAAAAATCACTGTGCCTCAGTGTGCCAACATCCCTATTTTAAAAAATATCTCAGCCTCCCTGGCTGAGCTGGAGAACAGTCACCACCCCACTCCCGCCAGCCCAGTCTGCCCCTGACTCTCTGGTCTGCCCCCACCCCCACCCCAAGCAACCACAGAGCTTTAACTGATAAAAAATCAGCTGAAGATAAAAAGGTTCTGAAACAAAACTAACCTGTGCTGCTGTGATGAAAACAATGATTGTACCCAAGCCATGCCATGAGGGTGCAGCCAGGACACCTCTGATGTCTCATCCAAATAAAGGTGCAGACCTGCTCCTTGACTGGCTGTTCAATACACCAGTTTTTCAAAGTAAAACATTTATTGAAAACTTGCAGGTTTCCCTACAATGCCAAGTGAGTGGCCTGATCTTACACAACCTCGATTATGAATGTAGTAACAATGGTGGCTGGCAAGGGATACACTCGCTGTAAAGGAAACAGGATGCTCATACCCAAATGAACAGCTGCTCTGCCCATTCCTCACAGAGATACACTTTATAAAAATGGAGGTGTGCCAGTGGGAGATACAGACTGTAGGGAGAGAGATGTAAATATTTGCCTCTCTTTCTTTGTTTTCGGGGGAGGGCGTCGCCTGTGTACTGCCCATCATAAATTACCAATGGGGGACTATTTTACTGTTTAAGGTACTAAACCGCAGGGAATTTTTGTTTACATTTTTTGGCTTTTTTTCTTTTTTTCCCCTTAAACAGTTACTTGGAGGACTCATTTTATAAGCAATAACACACTCCGAGGTGTGGGTTTTCTCCTGATAAAAGCACGCCCAGGTGCATAAGGCACTCGGTGTTCATAATGCACCTGGGTGTGCTCTTATCAGGAGATAACCCACACATCATCGTGTGTTATTACTTGCTTATGTTCTGAGCAATGCTGACGCTGTTGTGGTGTGGAGAGTGCTGGTTAAGCATACATATCCTGGGCATGTGAGATGGTAAGATATTGGCAGGGTGGTTGAGAATGTGTGGACTTTATTAATTGAAATAGACAGTTTATCAGACAATCGAATACAAAACAGTAATCCTCCATTATCAAGTAGGGCAACATTGTGTACAATGCAGCCCCTAGGTTTACACTATCAAGGCTGGTCCCCCTCTGTCATGATTTTTGGCACTTTGTCCTGAGCTGTCCCTATGATCTTTACTCCTCTCTTGGTTAGCCATCCTTGGAGAATCTCTGTCTCCTTGTACTGTCCCCTACTGTTATTCAGGTTCTGATCGAGCATTTTTCCTGACTGTCTACTGTATCCTCTCTCCTCACAGCTTTCTCACCCTGGCCTTGTCCTTCAACATTCTACCCTTGCTCCTTCCTTACTCCTATATTTTGCTTGTCAGCTCCCACCCTTCTGTCTTTCAGCTTTTTCCTCTTGCTGATCCTTAATAATATAGTCAACTGTATTCAACTATTGTGACATAGTCTACAGCGCTGCTCCTAAATCCACCCTCACCAAACTGGACTCCCTCTTCCACTTTTTCTGTCATTTTGCACTTGACTATCCCTCTAGTACCCAACATTGCTCTCTCTACACCTCCCTCTCCTTCCTTCCTTGAGGCAAGATGCCTAGCTCACTGCTCTTCTTTTATAGCCAAATACTGGCTTGGCTCTCTCCCCTTCTTATCTCACCACTGTCCTTTCCCAGCCCCCCTCTTCCTCCTACACCCTTCGCAGCTCCAACTCTCACTCCCTTGCTTTCCCTTCCAGGACTTCATCAGCCAGCCAGGCCGTCTTCTCATACTGCTTCCCTAATCTCTAGAACTCCCTACCCTTACCCATCCATTTTGCCCCCCTTCATTTTCTATTCTCTTTTCTGCACAACTTTACCACTCCCACCTGTACCTGCAACTGATCCCTCATATTATCTCTTCTGCTCCCCTACCCACATGCCTGCCTACTTTCCTATTCCTTGCACTTCCCCCTCTTACCCTTCTCTTTTGCAGACCTGGGAACCAATACACAGGCTGGGTGTGCACCCAACCATTTTGAGCCCTTGTGGGGTTTGCATCCCAGAGGAATGAAGGTCTGCCTCTCCTTTACTTTACTTCTGCCTGTTTTTCCCTCTCTTTGTAATTTGCCCACTCCTACCCTTCTCCTATGCAATCCGTGTCTGACCCTTGTGGGGTTTGCATCCCAGAGTGATGATGATTTGATTCTCCATCTCTAATTCACTCCCCCTCCCTTTCATATTCCATTCCACAATAGCTCTCTACTTACCCTTTTCTTTTCACACTCTCTTTGCTCCCCATGTGCTCTATCCCCTAATGCCCTCCCCTATATAATTGCTTAGCTTACTGTTACTTATGGACATGCCTCCCATGCCTAGCCTTGTTATCAATATTTATTTCCTATGTGTTTTGTCTAGTACTCAAATTATCATATTGTACATAGCTGTTTTCACTGTTATTTAATTTGCTATATGTAGTTTAATTTTGTAAGCTTTGTTTTTGTTGTAAAAATCAGTTGTACTTCCCCCCCCCCACTCCCCAGGATACATCTGGAAACAAGCTATTTTTAGCTCAGTATGCCTTTCCTGGTGAAACATTTCAAGTACATAAATAAGACAAGCCTATAATCTTCTTTGTACTATTTGTTTATCTTCCCCTCTCACTCATAAAAGTCCATCTGCTCAATGATTGGCTATGCACCCCAGTCTTGGGCATCTACATGCTTTTGGCTATTTGGAGCCCTTTCTCCTCTCACTTTTCATGTTGTTTCTTATTTCATAATGGCGTTTCCCTGTCATGTGGCCTGATCTTGTTATGACTGATAGTATTTATTACTGTACACACTGCTGATTCACACATCTTTTTTAGGGATTGACATCTGTTTTACTGCTTATGTTTGGTTGCAATGATCTTCCATGTACCCTCCCCTCAAGACACACCTGGAAATTAGATGTTTATAGCTCAGTGGGCCTTTGCTGGCAAAAATATTAATAATAAATGTATTGCTGGGAAACCTGCCACAAGATGAACCTGCTACAGTGCAGATATACTTGTTCCTATTATAGTGATTACAACAAAAAAATGCATTGCTAGAAAAGGGTTAACAATTCCTCCAGCTATGGAGGAAGAATTGGGCACAGTGAAATATATTTATCAGAAAAATAAGCTGATACACTTGTCATCTAGCCCCAGAGGAAAAAAAAACATAAAAAAATGCATGAGTTGTTTCAGGTCAGAAATCCAGAGTCAGGATGAATAGAGCAGCAATATGTTTTAGAATTAATTTACCCATGCTACCCTCAGATGAGATACGACATCTCATTTACAGTGGATTTCTACTTCTTCCCTCCCAACGTTATAGCTTGTAGGAGTACTGGAGTGCAAGGAGTCTAAGTAACTTGTTCAGAATCACACAGTAAGATTCTCTACTTAGATCTGTGTCTCCTGGTATCCAGGCTTGTGCTCTAAACATTACACTACTCTGTCTCCACTCTTTAACCAAGTCATACTAGTTTGGGTGCAATGGAGGAATGGGGTTCTAGATGTTGATGTTAACTAGTTTTTGAATTGACATTTCATACATGTTGATTATGCTGGCAATTACTTCTGTATAGCTGTTTGATGATTAATATGTCACATTATCATTTCTGCAGGGTGAATACCATGATTACCAGCCTGAAGCATGAACATCTCTTCATGTGAAAAAAGTCTGATGAGGTTTCCAGTCTCATTCAAGTGCTGAGTTCCAATGTGCCCAGTTGTGAAATTATTTTTTTACGTCTGAACAGTGTATTTTTTGAAGTCTTCCATCAGCAGTGTTTGGAGTGTCTGTAACTGTGACTAGTTATCATTTCAGTGATTCCCTCCCACTGAAATGAGTTTCTTGGTCCCAGACTCTTTTACTGTATGTGCTGTGGACATAGTAACTACTGTACAAGGTTAAAAGGTGCAAAAAAAAAAACAAACACACCTAAGTGTCTACTGCTTTTTTGTAATTCTGAAATTGTGAGCTGTCAGTGTGAAGCCTTATGTTCCACTTGATGCTACATTTTGTATGTTTCCAATGTATGGCATATTTATCTAAGAAACACTTACAGTATTGTGAAAAAAAATCACATTTTACTAAAACATTGAGCATGGACTATGCACTTATAAATAGTGACTGTGAAATTTTATGAGTTTGTGACTGTTTCATTGCCTGGTGTTTGTAAATAAATAGCATTTATGTAAAGCCTATAAAACAGGAACCAATCCTTCTGTGGAATTATTTTTAAAATGCATACACATATATTGGTCTTGGTAGTTCTTGTTTTTTTAACACAAGGTTGTATCAGTAGAATGGAAACATTGAATCAAAATCATTTTGACATCACTTAATCTGGTAAAAAAGTATGACCTGAGGGGGCCTGTTTGCCAATTCTGGATGTTCAGACCTCTTCAGAAGTTTACTCATACTGATTAGACAGCATAGAACTGATTGGTATTTGGCACATAGAGCAGTAGTGGAATTTTATAGCTCTAAATTAAAAAAAAAAACTGTCTAAGAAGTTTCCCCAGTGGCTTAGTAGTAAAATACAGCAGAGCTAGAGCAGACGCAAAAACTGCTGGTTGTGCCACTTGTGATCCATGATCAAAAAGACTATGCAACATGAGTAACACTGCTAGACTTTCCAAAGTCAGATGTGGCAGGCTTGAAATGGAAGTTGCCTAACCTCCTGACTGTTAAAAGTTCAGAGGGAACTTCATTGAAATGTCAAGTCAATGATGTGCTATGTTCTGTTGTGGGTTGATAGAGCGACTATGTCCCCAAATTACAAATACTGTGCTACATCAGCCAGAGTATGAACTGAAGGTGCAGTTTATCTCTCCCTCACTCTCTATCTCTTTCTCTCTCTGTTTTTCTTTCAGTCATAGTTTTACTCTCTTTCACTCTCACAAATATCAATCCATCATTGTATCATATTACTAAATCACAGGCAATGTTACATTTGTATCCATATTCTGAACTTTGTTTTGGCATGTTTAATATCAGCTGAGAACTGATACATTCTGGAGAACTTTAAAAATGACAATATTTAGACACAGTTCTAGTTCTATTTCACATTAATTGTCAGTTTCTTTCCTGTCATTCATTACCACTAAGCACATTTTCTTAAAAATGTGTTTTTATGCTAATTAAGGGTTCTTCTACTTCTGTTGCTTATTCACCACCTGAGTTTACAATACACTGCTTGCGGCATCACAGTCATGCCCATGGCTACATATTGTGATGACAAAACAGAGGATTATGAATTTAAATTGGGAGCCAAAGCTGAGGGTTTGTGAGATATAAAGGTCCTATTTTCCTGCAACTGTCTTCAATAATAAAGAGCGAGGAAGAGAAAACTGTAATACATATATTCTATATATGTGTGTGTGTTTGTGTGTGTAGAGATAAGACATATGGCTGAGCTGTACCCAAATGTTACATTTTTTAAAAGTTTCCCAGCAGAGTAAGCAGGTCTTTAAATCAATGTTCTCTTCATTAGGTTGTGCAGCTTGTGAAGCATATGCATTCCATTGAATGGAGGGGGTCAATGGCTACAGAATCCATGGTAACCATGGTAATGTAGTAAAATACACTGAAGGAGCAATGCACAGAATTTTAATTGGACTTTCTGTAGGGCAGTAGAACAATCATTCTTATTTCAGCAAAATGCCAGTGTTTCCTGTGGTGCAAATAAAAAATACGAGTGTGTGGTTGCAAATATCAACATGCGGCTGGGGTCTACCTTGTGTAACAATTGCCTATGCTTACCCCTTGCCATAAATCTGTAATGGATACAGTTTACAACAACAGATAGCAGTTTCTCCATGTGATTAACACTTTCTGCAGTGATGCATGTTGGACTGCAGTTATTTTAAAATGAAGTTACAAAGAAGCATTATCTTGAGACTTCCAAGTGGTTTGGCCAATGCATGCCCACAAGAGAGTAAACATGTATGGAATTCACTCACTCTTTGATTAAGTCTTATTTCTGTACCATTTTATTTTTAAAGGTAGATAAAAACAGATACTGTATAACAGAAAATATTGGCACCTGTTAATATTGGTGCTCTGCCTAGCATAAACTTATTAGCACCCCGATAATATTCGTGATTGGACCGTGCAAGCAATTAACGCATCTAACAGCATGCTGCTACATCTGTTGACTGTAGGTCTGTCTAACTAGCTGTTGCCATAGCTGTTAATTACAGCAATCGGCTAGCATACATGACCTACAGTAACCTGCGACAGTGACGGGGCAGCTGTATAAAATCAACCATACTGTATGGCACAGTTCGCAGCTCCAGCGCCTATCTCCCACTCCGTGTATGAGTCATACCTGCCAGCACACATTTACTGAAACTCTTGCCGTAACCTAATGAATACAAAGAATTTTTTTTAACAGTTACCTTTTTCCTCCAGGCTTAAATCAGTGCATAATAGCATCTGTCCAATAGCATTACCCTGCCAGATCAACATTTAGTACTGTTCTCCTCTCCCCCACCCCCATCCACAGCTACTAACATGCCCATGAGCTAGCTCCCAATGCTGCCTACCACTTCCTCTTCAGTGTTCTCCAGAGTTTCCTTATGCCAAACACCACCACATCAAACTATAACATGGAGCCATGAAGTACAAGTGAGAGCCCAGGAAACACACACAACACATATGCTCTCACTTGCTCCATCCATGACCACAGCCACACTGTACTACTACTGACATAAAAAGCTATGATCAACTTGATCTACAACATAAATATTCATGATCTGTAAATATTGGCACATTCACTATAAATAGCGAGCATAATGAATATTAACAGATCATGAATATTTCCTGTTATACAGTATATTGCAGGAAGACCATGGGGTGTCTTTAAAAGACTTCAGGTTGTTTTAGAACTTGTAAATAAAATGGGTGTGTAATACATTTTGGCAAAGGGTTGGTGTGGTACAGTGGGTATTCCACTGATGATGTCAGATCAATTCACCACACTTCAGGTAAGGTCAGAATTTATGTCATGATGATTCAGCCTTTCTCTGGCTCAATTTTAGATCCTATGTAGCAAGACAGAAGCCAAGTTTTGGAAACCAGGGATTCCAAACTGGCCTTTAGCCTCCCTATGCCATAAGCATGGTCCAGTGCACAAAAGTGATTGCTAGCCTTTGCTGAGCACTTGAAGCTCACAGCACTGCTTTAGCACTATGATGTTTAGTGGCCATCATTCTCCAGTACTTAACTGTGGTAAGCTCAACCCCACTGTTTGGCAATATAGGGATGACCACTCCTACTGTCTTGTCAAAACATTACTCAAAACAGTCATTAAGCAACAGTTTCTATCATTTGGATAATGTTTTGCTAATGATACTGTACTACAGTACAACAGGAATTCATAGTCCCTGTCACGTGGTGGAAAGGAACATGCTATATGTTGGCACTGTAGGTACTACTATATGGAAATCTTGATTGATACAAAAGGATATATTTTAGAGACCATGTGGATTGGGGACAGAGGTTAAAAAAATAATGATGGCCTGCAGAAGGACTGGTGCATGACACCTGCAGAATTAATTTAGTTTGATTCGTTGCAGTTCTGTTCACTGTTATCAGTTCTACTGTATATGTTTTAAGGCATGTTTACAACCAGAAACCCTTCAGCTGACAAAACTGTGGTTAAAAGGAATGACTTACTCAAAGGGCACCAGCATGAGAACATTAAAGTGACTGCTGAAGCTGTGAATGGACCTGCAGCTGTAGGGGAGAGATGCACAGTTTGCTAAGATAGGACTACATACTGTATGTGCTCTGGGCAAAACATATTTTGGTACTTTGTGTTTTCTTATTTACATTGCTATTGCTTTAATAGGTTTTTGTATGTGTTGTTTGTTATTGTGTTCAGCATAAAAAGTAGCAGGAGCAGCAACAATGTAATCAATTACTTATCAGATGGTCTCAGGGCATATTAAAGAGTCTCATGCAAAAGTAATTATCCAAAAATTATTTTGAAAACAAACTTGTTTATGAATTATTTTCTACCATCTTTCAGATATTTTTCTGTTCTGTTTTCTTCCTATATTTTGGCGTAGTGGTTATAAATCTTAGGGGATGTAACATTTTTTTTTCAATTTTACTAGTGAATTAGTAGGGGACCAGAAGTGCTTTTATGGGTAGCCTAGGCTAAATCATTTCTAAATAATCAACAGTTTCAGACAAACAATATATATAATGTGCCAAGTGTATTTATTCATCATATACAGAATAATACATTTATCATAACACAATATGTAAAACAGAACATTTAATATAAATTTATAAGAGCATAAAAATTGACATAATACACAGATCACACTAGCATAACAACATAATTAGCATGTCAGGCCATTTACTGTGAATACAGAACAATACACAGTACAATCGATGGATAGAAAACATTTAAATTTATAAGGCATGTACAAAACGTGGAACAGTGACCAGCTCAGTTTCAGCTTAGTAAAAGGTCAAATGTTATTCCCTTTCATTTTATTTTTCATCTAATATGATCCACCTGATACACAAAGAATGCAACCACATTGATGGCCTTTTCGTCTTTATCTTTGATCATACAGTATGTACCCCAAAACTGATCCTTCATTAATGAATAAAGAGGACAGATCATCATACAGGGCAATCTTATCTATCTATCTATGTATCTATCTGTCTGTCTGTAATATTTGACCAGGAACAATACACTAAACTGTGATAGCTTGTTTCCAGGTGTTTCCTGGGGGTGGGTTACATGGACCAGTTTTATTGACAAAGGGGGGATTTCGGTCATGAGACTGGAGAAATTCCCCCGTTCTCCTGCAGGGGGAACCTTTGGTTGTCTGCTGTGATGGCCACTCCTGGTGAGACAGAGGAGAGGATGGACATGCTGGAGTCTGGGGAGCTGGTCTCATCCCCTGCCTTGACAGCTCTAGAGACTGACCAATTCTACAATGCTACAAGTTCATTAGAAGAGGAGCAGAGACTATGACCTGGATGCTCTACAAGTACAGATAAAGATGTACCTAGCAAACCAAATGAATATCAGGACAAGACTACTTCAAAGTGAAATATTTCATCAGAATAGATCAGTAACATGGACCTGGCACATTTACAAGCTTTGTTACTAGAAGAAGAAGGTTACTTTAATAAATGGAAACAGGAGCTGACAGCCGCTATTGCAGATCTACAGGATCACCCCAATACAAGTTCTCAACAAATTTCTTCTGCTACATAGGCCCAGGTGACAGCCTGTGATGCATCACCTTCAAAGGAAAATGCCATGGGCAATCCTGCATTTGCACTGTCTCACCAGATGTCCGCAGCAGCATCAAAGACATTTCCTTTCACCACTGGCACCCGAGATTCTGATGTTTTGGTTTTTTTCTGGACATGTACAGAACCGGGCACTGTCAGGAATGGCATCTGCAGGCAAATCTCAGCCTGGCCTAGGATGAGTCCCACCTCGATCAGAGCATGAAACAGTAGCCCAGACTTGGACTGTGGAATCATCACTCCAGTCAGTCAGCTGGGAAAAATCAGCAACAACAGGTCAATGGAATTTTTGGCTCTTTCCCCATTAGAATGCCATTCCAGAATGACACAACAAACTCAGGTACAGTGTTTTCTCTTGAGGAAAATTAAACTGCTGCCTCTCAGACTATTAATGCTTCCAATAATGAAATGGAATGCATAAACTCAGGGACTTTATCACCTATTGGTATTCCTACTGGATTATAGTTCACACAAAACCTGATTTTACATTTTTCAGGGAAGCAGCTTAGTTCCCCCCCAAACCATACTAACACCTCTCTAACCCAGGAACAAGGAAAGCTGACTCATGCTGAAGGTTGCTTATAGCCTTCTGTTTCAGCTCCCACTGCTACTTCTCAAACTCCTGTTCCTGAAAGTCTTGCAGCACCACTGAATAGAACAAAATCAAGACCCTATGCTTCATTTTTCCACACCCCAATCTACCCTGCTAAAAGACACAATGCAAGTCAGGTTGCATTATGAAAGTGGAATGGAGAATATGCCAGACAGAGTTTTTGTAGCAAAAACTTTATTGAAAGATTCCATGAATTTGTTTGCCATGAAAATTTATGCACACATACATGTCTCAAGACAGACTACCTTTGATTTTTGTTTTAGACTAAACAGTGGATAGCAAAAATTTTGGAACAAATTCCAAGAACTAAAAAACACCCATTTATTGACATCCTGTGAGGCTGTACCACTGACCAAACTTGCCTTCAAAAATGATTATGGTACTCTTCAGGAATGAAGGAGTTAGTGTGACTAATTTAATATATTAGCTTAAACAGTGAATCATGTTTCTAGGGAACCCAGAAGCCATCTTCAACACTGAAAACATATGGACAGGGGGATGGAGAGTGCAGGTAGTTTTAAAATCAACAGATGTCAGTTTGCAGCATTTATCCAACTGTCTTTTTCTTGGTAGGGATCAAGGGGGTTTGTTTTATGCAGGTCAGTCTATAGCATGCTATAGGTGTGGGTCCACTGGCCATTTCAGCACCTTGTGTGATAAATTGAAGTGTACTTCATGTAATGAGCTTAGCTACACTAGTGGGCACTGTATAAATGAACAGTGTTGCAATCTATGTGATACTAAAGGTCATTCATACCAGTGCTACCCTTGGGCTGCACACAACCAGGCAGATCAAACTGATAGTGATGAAAAAAGGTTACTTGTAGCCTTATCACAGAGGTCCAAAGCCACTCCTATACCCTAGAACACAGATGCTATGGCCCCCCACAGGCCCAGTGATGAAGGAACAGATAGAGGTTATCTCACATCCTACACCAGAAACAACCAAGGACTCACTAGACTCCCCCCTCACTGAGACTCAAGACAAGGCACCAGTGGCCTCCCCAGCCTCCAGCACCAGTGGCCACAGGATTCTACCTCTACTGACTCTAGAGGAATGGCTCCCCCAACCCCCCTACCAATGGAAAAAGGCAAAAGGTGCATGGTCACCAGATGGCATCAAAATTGGATGCAACAGCTCCAAAAGTTCCAAAAACTATGACAGTTCCTCTCACTAATAGATTTGAAACCCTACAAAACACCTTGGATGTCTCTGGCAATGAATCAGACAACTCCTCCCTTTGGTCTTCTCAGCCTGATTCAAGATTGGACCCTGAAGAATTACCTCCTGATACATCTGAACAGCACACTGACAAACTTAAACCTAAACCTTCAGTAATACAAAACTCAGGGTCAACCAGAAGTCAAAGGGAAAAAACACCTTACTAGGCCTAGTTTCAGAGACCCTTTCACTTTCCTGAAAGTCTAATGGAGCCTTCTTTGTCGCTTTGTACTATAAAGGTGAACAGTATAAAAAGTAACAGAAAAAGAAGTACTGTTTTCCCCATCATTTTTCACAGCGTACAGGAGTCTCTTTCTTCCACGATACAGGATTACACACTATCCCTGAATTATCACAAGCAACAAAAGCATGGTATGTTGGATCATCCTACTGGTCCATAGGTCCAGACACATGCTCAGGAGTAGGTATTTTATTTAACAATATAAACTTACAGGTTATTAAACTTATAGATCTAGCCTCTGAATAAGCATTAATCTTAGATACCAAAATACAAAATACTTTATTTAGGCTCATTAATATTTATGCAGCACAAACAAAAGCAAAAAGAACTGAGTTATTTTAATCCATTCAATCATATTTATTTTCTGCACAAAATACCATACTAGGGGGCAACTTCAACTGTGGTCTGTCCTTGCCAGATAGAGGAAAGCATACAAAAACTAAGAAAAATTATTGTGATTTGTCCTGTCTATTACTCAGCACTTGGAAGACCCGATCCTTCCTTCTAGAAGGGGAATCTGGCCACAAGAATTGATTTCTTTTTTATAACTAAAACATTAAATATTCATCCAGCCAAAGTAACAGCAGTAGAATGTTCAGATCACCGCATAATTCATTTGCACATAGGTAATGTAGTTATACCAGTCAATGGATCGAGAACATGGAAATTTAATTCATCTTTATTATCCCAGCTGGACATATCACCGAATATTCTATTTTTCCTAACAGCAAGAAAATATGTATTTATTTTGTATGATGACCCAAATATTTGGTGGGAAGATACAAAATCAGACTTAAAACTTTGTTACAATCACTAGGTAAGACCCACAGAAATAACAGATATTTTAATTATCTACAAAATAGGCAGCAGCTGCAAAAACTGATGACTCTGTCTCAGCATACTGGACAAGACTTTATAGATCAGATAAGAAACGTTAAGCAAAACATGATGCAATTTCACATACAGTAAGCTAATGGACTAAAGAAGCAGCAACTATTTGGCACACAAGCTAAATCAGGGAAAATATGCCCCTATGATAGCTACAAAGAAAGAATACATCAAACAAATATGGAGGGCTTGTTAGATCACCAAAACAAATTACAAACAAATATTAAAGCTATTTTGGATATTATTACAAAACACACTACTCATTTATTTCAGGAAGATCAAACAAACATTACAAACATTACATAATTTTTTATAGCTTTCCACTCCCTTCTTGCCCTGTGGATATAACATCATTAATGGCTGAGGATATCCAGCCCTCAGAAGTAGGAGTTGCCATTTCATCACAGAAAACTGAAAGGGCCCAAGGTAGTGATGGACTTACCAGAGAACTTTACAGTTTGTTTTGGAAAGGAACTAATAAACAAACTAGCCATACTTTTTACAGAACTTTTAACTACACATTCTGTGCTACTCAATATGTCAGAAGGTGAAGGTCACGTGATGGCATCTAGCTAGGCAGCTGCTTGATTCTGAGCTCTCCCCTTCAGTCACCGTTTTCTGCCAGTTTTCTGTGTCATCTGGGCACCAAACTCTAAAATTTGCACTGGAGGTGTTTGGATACTGTGCCTACTATCAGTAATCTGATTCTGTCTACAAAGAAGCTGACTATTTTAAAGGATGGAGGTGGATGGGAAGTAGGCCTCGATTAAGCACACTCCCCCTGCATCCCCTGAAAAGCTCTCAAAGAAGCAGCATAACCAAGGCTCTGCCAAATTAGAACGGTGTGGGGACAAACCACAGTTGGCTACTCCTCTGACGGAGGATAAATTTCTTCAGGAACTGATCCCTGTGAAGGATATCCTTAAGGAGCTGGCTGGAGAGCTGAAATCACTCCGTAGTGATCTGTCGTCAGTCTCCACCAGAGTTTCAGACATGGAGGCCAGAGTTATCTCATCAGAGAAATGGAGATCTAGAACTGATGCTGAAGTTGCTGAGCTCAGGCAACAGATTAAAAAGCTACAGGCGAAAACGGAGGATTTGGGGGGACGTAATCACCAGGAACAACTTACTAATTTTGGGCCTGCCGGAGATGGAGGAGGGGCCCAACCTGGTGGTCTTTCTGCAGAAGTTTTTGGTGCGGGTTGTGGGCCCGTCTCCTGTCAGTCCCTCCTGTCATCTGGAGCGGGCCCATCGTTCGCTGCGGCCCAGGCCCCCATCGGGCTCTCCCCCGCGACCTATCATTGTTGAATTTTTGAGTTGTGTTGAGAGGCGGCACGTCTATTTGAGTTCCCGTGAACTGGGGGAGATTCTTTGGGGCTCATCCGGAGTTCGTGTCATGCAAGACCTTCCCAAAGAGACTAGAGAAAAAAGGGCAGCCTATCATCCGATCGTTCAGAAGCTAATAGCAGCCTCCATTCCCTTTCGGATGATCTACCCGGCGATTTTAAAAGTCACGGTGGTAGGCTCGGTATATAGTTTCAACTCTCCCGAAGCGGCCTCAAAGGACTTAGCCTCCAGACTACCAGAATTGTTTAAATCTGCCGGGTGAACGAGGGACTTGCTATTTTGCTGTGCTATGGCACTTGGGTGATCCGGTGCTTAAATTTCATAGAATGTATTTGTTTTATTATTATTAGGTGGTTGGGGCCTTTCTATTTCTCTTGGCTGGGCTGTCTGATTGCTAGGACCTGCAGGCTAAGCCCTCCCGGATTCTTTTCCTGACACTTAATATCTCGCCTATTCCATTCAACTTCCCTCTCTCGTCCCTATTTTCTTTCTTACCTTGGCTGTTTTTCCCGGGTCTGGGCTGGTGGAGGGTGTTCTCTGGGTGGTGTTGAGGTCCCTCTCGGTGGGCCTGGCCGTTCGTGCTGGAGGCGGAACTTTCTTTCTGTTTGTCCCTGTTTCTTGGGGGACTTCCTGGTGGCAGGACCGTTTCCAGTCCGGCTGGTTCGTCCCCTCGGAAACAACGTCCCAATGTCGAGATTTTTATCAGTTGGTGCTTTCGGGTGGTATATTCCCATTGGCTATGGCAGATATCTGGTAGGTGTTTTTCACCTTCTTGCCTTTGGGCTCGTCGAAGGGGGTGCTTTTATGGTATCTACTTTGTGGATGGTGTCATTCCTTATTGTGGAGGGTGCTTTTTCTGGCTCTTTTGCTACTCGCTCTCAGTCCTCACTGCTTTTTCCTTACTATTCACCTCTTCATAAATTAGTTCTGTTATTGCTGGTGACTGGTGGGGGTGAGGGGGCTCGGATCATGGGTGCTGGTTTGCTGGATGTGGTATCGTGAGCCAAATGAGGGGGGTTTAGCTAACCTCTCGGTGTGGGGCTACTATGTTTCATTGCAAGGGATTTTGGGTATATGTTTCATCGCCTGTTCTGGAGGCATGTTTTTTATTGCTGTGTGCATCTTACACTGGGGTTTTTGGGGTTCATAAATGGGGTTGGGGGCCAATGCCTCTGGGTCTGGGTTTGTTTTAAAGGAATACTTCTGTTCTGGCCTCCTGTTGTAAATAGTTACTTGTGGGTTTTGTTTTTTTTGATTTTGGGGTGGGTTGGTGGTTTAGTCAGTCCTATTTGCTGGTGGATTTTAGAGTCAGGGTCGGGGAGTGGGGGCATTTTTCATTGAAGATTTTGTATTGGGCTTTTGGAGGCTGGGTTTTGTCGGTGGGGGTTGGGAATGATGATTGCTCTCCTTTGTATTTTACGACATTTGGTTAAGTAGGACATGCTGTTATGGGGGAGCATGCCTTCTCAATTCTTGTTTGGGGCTGTTTCAGACTGGGGGTATGTTTACCGTGTATATTGGGCTGGGGATATATAAAGGGCCAGCTTAGTCTACCAATTTAGCTTTGTGTGTTGCTTCTGGGGATTAAATGGGGGTTCTCTGTTGGGACTAAAGCTTGGTCTGTTTGGGTATTATAAGGTATTCCCAGCCTTTTCTTTCGGGTGCACCTTTACTTTTCCTATAATCCTGATTGTGTCTGGATATTTGATTTTTGTATACTGTATCTAAAATGGCTATGAATACTCTCAAAATAGCCTCTTGGAATGTACGCGGACTTAGGAATTGGGTCAAACGCTTGCAGATGTTTAATCATTGTTCACTACTGCAAATTGACATTCTTTTTTTGCAGGAAACTCATTTATGCCATGGTGACACCAAGCTATTATCTCGTTCTGGTTTTTCTCAGTCCTATCTTGTGGGCAACTCTTGTTTTAGTAAAGGGGTGGCGGTTCTCATCAAGAAGCATGTCTTATTTACCAAAGAGACGACTGTGTCAGACCCAGAGGGGAGGTTTATGCTGGTCAAAGGTACTCTTAATGGGGGCAACGTTGTTCTGGGCTCTATGTATGGTCCGTTGGGGGGCGATCCAGGATTTTTCATGTCCCTTGCTGATAAATTGGCTAACTTTCTTCCTGCCCAGTTTATATTGAGTGGGGACTGGAACATTTCCTGTTCACCTATTCTAGATAGAGACCCTCAGGATAGGCGCCCCCCTTCCCCAGCTCATAGAGCCTTTTTGGAATTGAGATCGTTGATGGGTCTATGTGACCCCTGGAGACATGCTAATCCTTCTCTCCGAGCCTTTTCTTTCCTTTCTCAGTCGCATGGTACCAAATCTAGGTTAGATGTGGTTTTAGTTAGTACTTCCTTTCTCCCGAGTCTCTGTTTATCTGGTATTGACCCAATTATTCTATCGGACCATGCTGTCGTCTGGATCAAGCTCTCCTTAGCCCTGGATTTCTCCCGAGATTCGGTTTGGCGGCTGAATACTCAACTGTTGAAGGATCCTCAAAATGTGTCTGATATCAGCTCCCTGATTTCCTTCTTTCTGGTAGATAATCTTAATTCTACCCAAGGCTGGACATGGTCTGGTCTGCCTCTGAAATGTTTTCTCAGGGGTGAGCTTATTAAATGGCTTCCTTAGAAAGAAAAAGGGCTTGCAAACTCCTTATCTTTGATGGGTAAAATCAGGTATCTGAGGCTAAATATTCTCAACTTCTTCTTTAACTGATCTTAAAGAGCTTTTATCAGCTAAGAGGAATATATGGATCTTTGAAGGAGAAACGGAGTATTGCTTGTTAAAACTCAAGCCAAATATTTTGATCAAGGAGAAGTCCGTAAACTCTTGGCTTTATGTTTACGGGCATTGGAAAGCTCCAGGATTATTCCCTCCCTGCTCTCTTCATCCGGTGCAGTTGTCACTTCACCCAGAGGAATTGCCCATGTTTTTAAGGAGTATTATCTGGACCTTTACAGCAAATATCCTGTATAGCACTCTATTTCGGAGTTAAACGAATATTTGAGGGAGATCGATATTCCTTGCTTATCAGAGGCCCAACAGGCTATTTTGTTGGCTCCTATCTCATCGGAGGAGATTGAGAGATCCATTGCTTCCCTTGCTCCCGACCGAACACCGGGTCCTGATGGTCTCCCGGCCAATTTTTATAAGGCCTTTGCCAAGGACTTGATACCCACTCTCCTTAAGTTATATGAGTACCTATCTGTATCTCAGGATGTGGATCCCTCATTGTTTGAGGCTATAATTGTTTTAATCCCTAAACCTGATAAGATTCTCACTGACCCAGCCAATTACAGACCAATCTCTCTTCAAAACTATGATATGAAAATTCTTGCTAAAATATTAGCTGAAAGAATCAGGATGGTTTGGTCTGGTCTGCTCAGCCCTGAGCAGGTTGGTTTTGTCCCTGGTAGATCGGCGGCCAATCATTTGAGGACCCTGTCACATATCTCTCAATATGCCAAATCCGTTTCATATCTGGCTGCTCTGGTCTCCCTTGATGCTGAAAAGCCTTTGACTACGTGGACTGGTCTTTTCTCTGGGCAGTTATGGAGAGAATGGGTTTTCTGCCTGCCTTTCTAAATAAGATTCAGGTGTTTTATAGTTGCCCTTCTGCTAGAATTTATTGTAATGGGGTGTTATCTCCCCTTTTTCGTTTATATACCAGCACCAGACAGGGATGTCCTCTTTTCCCTTTATTATTTAATTTGTATTTGGAACCTTTACTTATTAGGCTTAAGGCTTCTTCCCAGGTTAAGGGGCTTAGGTTACACCAAAGGGAACTGGTTCTTTCTGCTTACGCAGATGACATTCTTTTACATTTAGCAGATCCGGCTGAATCTTTGAAGGCAGTGATAGGTATTGTCGAGAGGTTCGGTACTTTTTCTCGTTATAGATTGAATATTTCCAAATCTGAAATCCTTCCTCTTAATGTATATACTAATAAGCATGAATTTTTCTCTTTCGGGATGAGATGGGCCCCTAGATCTATCAAATATTTAGGGATTTATTTTTCTACTGATCCTTCTTCTGAGAAAGTTAAATTTGGACAGAATCAAGGACTCGTTTTCAGGATTTACAACGTTGGTCAGCTCTTCCCATCTCACTTTGGGGTTTAATAAATATTCTTAAAATGAACGTCCTCCCCGGATTTTTACCCATTGAATTTGGTTAACCTTTGGCTTCCTATCTCTTATATTCAGCAGTTTCATGTGCTTTTTCTAATTTCGTTTGGCTGGAGAAGGGATTAGGCCTCCTATGCTAAATTATCAGCCTCTAGAGAGAGAAGGGGGTCTTAGATTACCTAATCTCTGTTGTACCATTGTGCTGCCACCTCTCTAAGTTGGGAAGATGGTTCTCTACCGAACCAGACTTATCCTGTCCAATCTGGCTTCAACTTGAACGCGCCTCTCTCTCTGAGATTAAACCAGACTGGTACACTCTACTTTATCTATCCCAAAGGTACTTTCATATTGGGTACTGGATAGTGTAATGATGGCCGTTCTTAAGTCACTCGTGCAATGTTTAAAGTTCTTCCGTGTTTCCGCTATTTCAGACCTGGGACAACCGGTTGTTCGTAATCCCAATGTTAAGCTGGGTACTTCATGGATCACCTCGGAGTGGTTCCCAAATCAGGGAGGTCAGACTTGAGCATTTCTTTAGCAGAGACTCACTTCTTTCTTCCGGCGATATTCTGGAGAAATTTGATATACCTAGGAGAGATATTTTCAAGGTCTATCAATTGAGACATCTGATCAGCTGGAGATTTGGTACCAATTTTAGGGACTCGGTCGCTTATCCTTTCTTTTCTGGAATTATCAATCTTGCTTCCCAATCCCATCCTATCTCTCTGATATATTCCTTCCTTTTGAATTATAACTTGCTGGATACGATCGAAGGCTTGGGTGTGTGGGCACACCTTTTACCTGATATTTCCCTGGATTGGTTTGGTATTTGGAAAGATCTCCATAGATACCATACCCAGGATAGGTTGCGGTTAACACAATATTATATTGTCAATAACCTCTACTATACTCCGGTTAAACTCTTTAAGCTTAAGAGGGCTCTCATTCAAAGTGCTTTAGGGTGTTTGCAAGGAGGTAACTTAATCCATATGTTCTGGGATTGTCCTAAAGTTGCCCCCTGTGGTCTCTGGTCTGGGACTATCTTGATCCTCTTCTGGGTCTGTCCGTTTTTCTGTCCTGAGATATGTATTTTAGGTGAATTCTCCCGTGATAGATAGTGTTGAACGTAGCTACTATATGGCTTTTGGTGTCTATGGCTGTTAAAAACTGGTTTTAAGACATTGGACTGACCAACTGGCCTTGTCATTTGCTGATTGGTTGACTGAACTGGTTTCATACCTTCAATCCGAAAGGTTGATTGCTAGTCTTAAATGTCGTTTGAACCTGTTTCAGAGGAGATGGAATAAACTCCAAGCCCTGTGTTTGACTTAACCTATATAAATCTGAGACCCGATTCCTCATGTCTGCCTTTTATTTTAAGATCTATGTTAATCCTTGTTGTTAAGATTGTCTTGCTCTTATACAAATGTCAAGATTTGAAGTTTGTGGTGATATGTTGCTTTGTCCAGATGATGTTTGGTGTTTGTCGGTGCACCCTGGTGGGAGGGGAGGAATGGTTTGTGGGGGTTGAACGTTCGATGCTGTACAATGTTTCTTGTATTGTGGTTGGTTGGGTTGGGTGGGATTGTGGGTGGGACTGGGTTTGGGGGTGGTGGATTTTGTGTTATTTCCTTTTTGTAGGGGGGTTGGGATATGTGGGGGGAGAGGGTGTAGTTCTTTGGTTGTACCCTTCATTCCAATGTTTTCTTGTATTTCCTTGGTGTGTTTTGTATTATGGTGTTGTTGTTTTGTTTTTTCAAACTCAATAAAACTAAATTTCAAAAAAAAAAAAATATGTCAGAAGGTCTTTTGATATATGTACTGTATATAAGAAAGAGGATAAATAGGACATAAAAAACTGGAGACCAATCAGTCTGCTGAACATAGACTTAACTTAACAAAATCTTAAAATGTTATAATCTTGTTACAAGTAGCACAATATTTAATTACACTGACTCAGGCTTGCTCCATACCTGAAAGAACCAGTACAGACCATCTTATTTTGTTAAGAAAAATTATTGAGAGAGGCAACAATGCCAAACTTATGGGCTTTGTAGTGTAACTACTACAAAAGATGGCATTTGATTCAGTTAATCATTACTTCCTATGGTATGTTTTGTAAAAATATGGAATCCCTTTGAATTTTATTAACTGGATACAATACTTGTACAAAACGGCCACCATTATTCCCATAGTGATTGGTTGGGAAAGGATCATTGATTCCAGACAAAAAAAGGGTCAGACAGGGATGCCCCTTAAGTCCCCTCCTTTTCTGTATTTTGCATAGATCCTCTTTTATTAGCATTAAGCTCATCCCACTTGCTGCAACCTTTAAAAAGTGAGGAAGGTACCATAACATACCAAGCCATGGCATATGCAAATGACTTATGTATTTTAGTACAAAACAAACTTTCAGCAGAAGAAGCAATACATATCTGCAAGGAATATGGACACTTTTCAGGAGCTTCATTAAATACTGACAAATGCATAGATGGACAATTAGGGAAAGCACATCAGAACAAGAGCCTGCAGGTAAACACATTTCAGAAGAACCAGTCCAAATCTTGGGCATAAAGTATGGTTCTGAGCATTTGGATGTTCTAAATTGGGAACCAAAATCTTCTCAGGGTAAAGTACTAGTGGCACAATGGAACAAATGGCAAATCAGCAAAAAGAAATGTATTTTTCTCATAAAAATCTATCTAATACCCCTATTTCTATATATCAATTACATATGCCCTTGACCAAAATCTTTCAAAGCTACATTATTAAGCATTTATTTTCAGGCAGTATGAGGGAGCTGACTGAACTCTATTAAAATAATCATAACATACCGCTCTGTTCAACACGGGGGACTGGATATGGTGAATCCACTTGTCTTCTTTTATAGCATTTTTTTCATAACACATTTTAAACCATTACTATTCAATACAGAGAAATGTTGGAGTAATTTATTATTTTCCACTTGTCAAACTTGGTTCAGGCATTGGGATGTAGGAACCCTAAGAGTTCTGGGACATTCTGTAATGATCCCCTCTGATGTCATGGAAATGTTCTTGAAGCTTAACATTTGGAAAATTACTAGTTGTATGGCCTTAACACAACCTATGAAACATTTATATAAACAGATACTAGACACACACCATACAGAATTTATAATATTTCCTTCAAGCCCCCTTTATCTTTCTCAATTAACAGATCTTCTCACTAATACAAGAATACCCTGCAAAATGTGGGATACCCACTGCTTATGTTGTCATGGGACACTAAATGTCAAGGCAAATCAAAAGCATAAAGAAATGGAAGAAAGAATGTGCAGTAGAATTTCATGCTATCAACAACTAGAAACAATTGACCATCTCATTTTTCTTGCACTTACATCTCAGAGTTCTGGAAATTTACTGCAGACAACAGGGTTGAACCAAGCATTGCCTCAGTTAATTATGACATGCTAATGTATGGCTGTTATACAGAAATCTGGAGGAAATGGTATGAGTACATGCCATATAGTATTTACTGTGTTTAAATTGTATATTTGGAATACACGGTGTTTATATACCCTACAACAGAAGCAAACTTCTTTTTTTATTGTAAAAAAAAAACAGAAATATATAAGCAAATGCAAAAAGCAACCAAAAGCATTATGCAAATAGGTTACAGTGCACAAATATGGTATGGAATTAAACAGTGAATAAAGCAGCTATTCTGTACTGGAAGGCCAAGGCAAAAAATGTTTCACAGATCATAAAGCAACTATTAACTGATAAACCAAATTAAAAATAAAAAATAAGAAAATATAAAACCACTTGGAATGTTACACAGTCACAATGGCAAATATGATATAACTAAGGGTTATACCCTATTTGTTACATTCATACAGTAGGGTGGTCAAGTCTTGATATTGCATGCCTGATGATTGGGGAGCCACATATTATTGTTGAACAGACATACAATGTATTCTCTCCAATCTTTGAATAGTCACCATATAGTTTAGCCAGATTTTAAAATGGGGGGGGGTTCTATCTTTCCATAGTTGCAGAATACATTTAAATGCAGTTATGACTGCTATTCAAATCAACCTTTGATGACTAGGAGTCATAGAAGAGAGAGAGGTCCCTTTTGACCCAACATAATCTATGATGGTTGTTTGGGTAAGGGTTTACCCACAACTCTAGCTATAATGTCAACTATTTTTTGCCAGAATATATTTAGATGTGAGCAGAGCAATAGCATATGTTCAAGGGTACCCACTTCATTAAGACACCAAGGGCATTTAGCTGTAGTGTTGCTGTATAGCAGTATATAGTATAGTATATAGCAGTATTTATAGTGGTGATCGTATAAAAGTTTGGAAGTGCTGAGGTATACCTTGAGATATCTCAAGGCACCACTGCACTGAGGCACTCAAGTTCACATGGTGATTATATAAAAGTTTGGCAGTGCTGAGGTATACCTCAAGGTACCAGGTGCCTCCTTAGTACTATCAAACTTTTATATGATCACCATGTGAACTTGAGTGCCTTAATTGTACCTCACGGTACCTCGAGGTATACCTCAGAACTTCCAAACTTTTATACAATCACCACTTACAGTTTAGAGGTTAGAGTAACAAGCTGTGAATGAGCTTGGTACATCCAGCACACCTGGGTTTAATTCCCACAACCTCCATTTGCATACTGTGTGACTCTGAGCAAGTCACTTAACCACCTAGTGCTCCTGGGTCATCCCTGAAAACAGGCACTTGTGCCTAGTGGGTCTTACCTAGTTACCAAAAGCATAAAATAAATACATTTATTAGCTATGGATGAGTTCATCAAATTTAGCCATTAAAGGGTAAAATACATCTGATGAGTCACATTAAACTGAATTTGTTGCAATGGGATTAATCTAAGTCTGGTGCATCTAATATCTACTACTTTTGTCCATTGGGCTGAGGATAGGTTTAAGTTAATTTTTCAGCCCATTAATAATTTTTTTAGACCCCAGGCTAACCGAATCCTTTTGACTCAAGTCCAATTTTGCTGTATCAAGCCAGTATAAGTCGTCACAAGAGAACTCTGACCTACAGAATCCCCTGAAGAAACATCCCCCATCTTTTTGCACTTTTACACACAATGCTGAACCTATCATGATGGACCCTACCTTTGTTGGATCTTAATTTACTGATTACTGCTATATATGCTCTTTGAGTCACTAATCTTGTAGCTAAAGTAATCAGGGTAACATGGATCGACATAGTAATTTTGGTATAAAAATGCCTCAAGACTTGTGTTAATTTCCAAGCACTATCTAGCAATCATTCACTATTATTAACTCTACTGTCTAAGTTAGGGAATGATAGAAGAGATTGAGGAATGAGTATAGAGAGGAGGGGGAGTGTAATACTTAACAGTACTCTACTTCATCTTAGCACTGCAATTAAAATGATGCGCTGAGATGTTTTTCTCTAAAGATACATTGGCCTTGCCATTACTAGATGGATGCATCCATGGTGGGGAGGGGGTGACAGGTACTCACTTGTCCTCTAACTGACTTGGTCAGCATAAAAGGAGGATGAGTTAGCCTCAACTTGGGTGTTTTGTGGCCATGTTTATATCTTTGGTGGACCATTTTAAATTTTTTGTACCTAGTAAATTTGTTAAAAATTAAAACTGTTATAGCCTGTAACTATATGGGTACAGTTACAGTGAAGAGGTTTTACCTCTTTGGTCCACCATTGGAGGCCCGGTAGGGAATGGGGCTGGGGGTTAAGTTTTGGTCCTATTGGATTTGTGGGTTTATGGGGGGAGGGAGGACTAAGGGGCATTGCGGGTTTATTATGTTTTTGATACTTGCAACCAACTATCCTAAATTGTTGATTATGTTAATACTCTGTTTCCTAAGAAAGTCCTTATTTTGCTTAAATGCCTGGTTATAGATAAAACTTTGAAAGTTCTTACTTGGAATGTTAAAGGCATACAGGATAGAATTAAAGGGAAACAAATGTTCAACTATGCAAACAAAAATAAGGTGACTTGTATTCTTATGCAAGAATCCCATTTGCTTTAAAATAATTTTATTTTTTATTCAAAACAAATGGGCTTTGGTTTTCATGCCCCTTACACACACACAACTCTAGCAGCATGGCTGTACTGTTTAAGAAAAATGCAGATATTAATATTGGTAGATCTATCCTGGATGCCTCAGACAGATACATCATACAGTATGTGACATTTTAGTACAGGATAAGAGATACACACTCTGGTTAATTTATATGGTCAGAATGACAGTTCTCCCCAGTTCTTTGATGAGTTATTTCTGGAAATGGCAGCATTTGCCCCCCTCCCCATATATTATATATATTATAGCTGGGGATTTCAATGTCATTCTCAACCCTGAATTCGATAAATCCACCATACGATCCGATAGAATCACCTCTGCAGCTAAGAAAGTGTGTTATGCAGGATCTAGGTTTATTTGATACATGGAGACATAGATTCCCTCTGGATAGAAAATAGTCTTTTTTCCCAATTTCATCATAACTATTCCAGAATAGATTATTTTTTAGTCTCACTATCTATTGCGTCCCAAATAACCCAAACTGATTATAAAAGTATTCACATTTCTGACCACTCTCCTATTATTCTCACAGCCCTATTCAAAGATATCCCCAAAACCAATGCATTTAAACTTGATCCAGTTTCAATTAAAGACCATGGTTTTTGAAATTACATTAAAAATGAAATTGATACCTGTTTTCAGTATAACTTAACTGACCTTACTACAACTACCTCTTGGTGGGAAGCCTTTAAAACTTTTATTTGAGGGGCTACTACTTTCTATGTTATCAAAAGAAATAAAATTCAGTCAAAACAAACTACAGAACTCAAGCAACTAATGTCTAATAAAGCAAATTTACATATAAGCACGAATAACCCACTGGAACTCCATGAACTTTTGATTCTTATGAAGAAGTATAACAAAATTGCAGCAGAGACAGCAGAATGACAAATAATGTACACTAGAAGTAATCACTACTGTATGGGTGAAAAGCAGGACAAAATTTTGGCATGGCAATTAAAAGCCCAGCAAGCAAATTCTAATATCTCAAGCATCCTTGATCTAACAGGTCATATTGTAGAATCCTCCACTGCCATTAGCAATGTATCTTTTCAATTTTACCAACAATTATACAAATCAGAACAAAAAAATCAGATTTATTGCTCAATTTCTTTCTAAAATATCCTGTCCTAAGCTTTCTCAAATCCAAAATGAAACATTAGAAGTTCCATTCACATTGGAAGAGATCAGACTAGCCATTAGAAAATTGTCTGCAGGTAAGACCCTGGGCCCAGATGGCCTTCCCATAGATTTTGTAAACTTACATTGTCACAGCCTTTACATACTCTATTTAATTGTATATTTGAGTCTGGCACCTTTCCACCTTCAATCATAGAAGCTAATACTTTGTTATTTTGAAAAAGGATAAAGACTTCTCCTTCCTGGGTCTTACAGACCCATCTCCTTAATAAATTTTGATGCCAACATTTTGGCTAGGGTCCTTGCCACCAGATTGAAGAGAGTTTTACCTGATATAATTCATCCTGACTAGAATGGCTTTATAAAGGGCAGAATACTGAAAACTAATATAAGGTAAACTCTAAACATGCTGGACAAATATAAAGATAATGATTTATCCTCCTATGTTAGATACCAAAAAAGCATTTGATAGAATTGAATGAAACTACATCAAAACAGTGATTCTTGAATTTGCATTTGGCCCAGCCTTCACTCAATGGGTGGATGTCCTCTCTCCTCCAATCTGGTGGCAAGGGTCACAACAAGCCAAAATCTATCCCCATTAATTCAACTGCAAAGTGGTACCAGGCAGGGATGCCCTCTATCGCTCCTCATCTTTGGCATTGCAACTGAACCTCTGGCAATAGCCATCCACCAAAATATGGACTTCCATGGCATCATGATTGGGGGGATAGCTCAGCCTTTCCACTGATGATGCCATGATTTTCACCACAAACATGAATAATAATGATCATAACTTGCACCAGATTTTGATTTATTATGGCTCAATCTCTGGATATTAAGTTAATTGGAATGTCTGAAATTATGAAAACCTCCCATCACTCTAATCCGTTTAATCCCCCCCTTCAACTGCCAAATTCAAAAAGTAAACAAAATTTAAAGATCATGTGCAAATGTCTTCATTGTTGGTTTTTGTCACAATGATTTAATCACCCCTTTATTATCATAAACCATCAGTTTTCTTTGTGTAGTATTGTGTAATAAAGATCTATGTTGGTAACTTTACTGTGCTCCATTTCTGTTGTTTTTGACCAAAGTAATCCTGCGGCCTGACTCTAATTGTAAGCTGCGTGACTTATGCAATGACATCATTGGAAGTGTTTGGGTGTGTGTTGCTGCTGCCTGTTATTTCCAACTTTGGCAGTGCACTGATGCTCTACATTCAATCATAATAGCCTGAAACAACCTGTCTTTGTTCCTCCGTGTGATTAACTTAATATATTAGCTGTGACCTTTATTTTACTTGTGTTATGTGTTGTAGTGTTCTGTGTGCTCAACATTATTATTAAGATTTTATGCCAATTGGCTCTGTTTGGTCCTTTCAGCTGTGCTGCAATTTTAGTGATTCATATAGTTACTGCATGACAGTTATGCTTTGAGTTATTTCTCTTGACATTGAAATTTATTGATTTAACTGAATAGCATTTTTGGCAATTAAAAAAATTGTATTTTCATTCATTGATTGTGCAGTCATTTGTGTTGTGAGCTAGTATCAGTGTCACATCTTGAATCGGATGGCCGTGAGGTTATAGAATTTGTAAAATATGTTCTGACAGCTATGTCTACCTATACTATTTGTACTACCAGTGCCTGTCGGCATTAGAAGTTGATTTTCTTCATTTGTGGGTAATTCTTTGTATATGAAAGTTTTTATCGGTATTAGAAGCCTGTGTCTCTATTACTGTGTTCTGTATTTAGGCAGAATTTTTTTATATCACTTCAGATGGGAATTTTTGTGTACAGTAATGATCGTTTTACATGTTCTGCAATGGTAAATGTAAAACAGTCTTAGCACTTATGTATTTTAAATTTCTGCCGTTTCAGTGTGAGGTGTGTGAGCTAATGTAATAAGCAGATTTTGAAGTGTGTTTAGGTAGTGCATTGTATTGTCTGTCACTGTATGTCCAGATATATGGAAGTATTCGCATACATTGTAGGTTTTTTTTGTGTGGCTATTTTCTCATGACCACTCCCATGTCATGCCAATGTGAATGAAGAGCATTATTTATATTCGTCTTATAAATGACCACTTTAAATTAATCTCCCTTTATGCATTGATGTTAGGGCTTGTGGTATATAAATATAAACTATAAAAATATCATTCTGCTTATGTGATTTTTTTTGTGTTGCTTTTCAGCTGTGTTACTTTTGTAATATAAAATGGTTTCTGGCTAGTACTTCAGTACTTTTCTTGCCAAGATTGTCCGTCCTTTGTACTAATAAAAACACTAATTTATTCTTCACCAACTCATGTGTTGTGTATTTTTTTTAAACGAAACAACTATCTAATTCTTAGTTATTAAACAGTCCCTGACACCGTTATGAAAACTTTGAGAAAATGTAATGTTTAGCACAAGTGAGCTTATATTTTAACGTTGTTTCTGTATTTCTCATTCTTTTTTATTACTAAGAACATCTGCATGTAAACAGGATCACTGACCTATCTGTTCTGGCTGCTTGCCTACGTATGACATCACAGTTCTGTTTATGACATCACACTCTGTTGCTGTGGGGATAATTATAATGCCATAAAGAGGGGATTATTTATTTTATTTATGTGTTTATTTAAAGGTTGGTAACCAAGAAAAGCACCATGACCAGAACCTCATTTCTAGGTGCAACCTGGATTATGATGTCATATGAAGGATAGCAGAAAGAGCAGATAAAGTCTAAGGGACAGTAAGCCTCTTTCATACAGCTGTCCTCAGCGATACAGAAAAAAGGTAAATAATTATAGAAAATACATGAAATATAAACAAAACTGTCTAAATGTCACATTTTTTCCAAGTTTTTCTAACGGTGTCAGGGGCTCTTTAACTTTACACTTTTAAAAATGAAGCACTATTGTGCCATAGAGTGTCACAATGGGAAGGGGTACACCAAAAGTTTTTACAGGTTCCCTAAGGATCGAAAAAGAAGGAAACAGTGGACCACTGCTGTCAAATGTGCTGGTTGGGAGCCAAACAATAGCACTGTAATTTGTGCAGAATGTTTTGCAGAGGATCGAGTTGCAATATCACAGACCCTGTTAGTTCTTACCAGAGTCACTCCAGGGCAGCGTCATTTGAAACCAGTTGCACTCCCTACGATTTTCGCTTTCAATGTTATCAAGCCTCCATGAAATAGCAAGGTCATTGAGAAGTAGCATCGGATTGAGGTAATTTTTTTGTGTTGTACCAAGGAGTATGGGTTAGTAGATGACTGAGGCAGAACCTGGGATAATAACAACCTGTATGCATGGGTCAGGCTACACTTGAGGAAGGAGGGGAAGGGAGTGTTGGAGCAGGTGATAGGGGGTACATAGAAACAAGGGTAGCTTTAAACTAGGAAAATGGGGTGGCAAGTGGACAGCTGGTAGGCAGGGTATTCAGTGATTGGAGCCAGATGAGCCTACCCACCAAGATATAGTAGAGGGCATCAGGGTAGGAGCAAAAGGGGGTAAATTGGGGAGGGGAAGGGAAAGGAGAAGGATGGAGAGTAGTGTCCTGATTGCAAGTAGCCTAAGTAACAAATCAGCTGAGTTTCAGGCTGTCTTGGTGGTAGGGCAGGTGGACATTGCAACTGTAACATAAACTTGTGCTACCCATTCTCTGGACTGGGATATGAAGATCACTGGATACAGGCTGTTCAGAAAGGATAGTGTAAACAGGAAAGGTGGTGGTGGCGATCTAGGTAAGGGAAGGAATAAGGTGCATAAGGGAAGAGGGGGAGGAAAGTGGGACAGAGGCCCTATGGATGCAGCTTCATGATACAAAGGGCATTGTACTGAGGATAGGCATAGTGTATAGGCACCAACTCAAGTGGAGGAACTGGACCGGGAGTTGGCAGAACAAATTATGAGAGTCTGCAGGACAGGAAACACAATGGTGATGGGGGACATCAACCTACCTCTGGTGGACAGGAGCACATCAACTATCACAAGTGATAGGGAGAAGGTTATATTGGGGCATTTCAGGGTAACTTCCTGGTGTAGTTGGTACGTGAGCCAACTAGGTTTGGAAGGACTCTGGACCTTGTACTATCAAAAGGGGAGGCCATAAGGGACCTGACTTTTGAGGACCCTCTGACTGGGAGTGATCACCACTCAGGGTGGTTCACACTCACAATGGGAAAGCAAGCTGGAGGCTCGGTTACCAGGGTGATCGATTTTAGTGTTGCAGACTTCAACAAGATGGAGAAAATTTTGATGAGTCATCTGAAGCAAATCCAACCAACCATGGATGCCCATCAAAAATTTGGTATTATTAAGGCAGGCCAGGCAGAGGCTACTGGGACATTCAGTAGGGCACAGACTAAGAAGGGAAATGACAAAGAAGCACAGTTGGTTTACCAAGGAGGTAATGGAGGGAGTGAGATCTAAGATGGAAGTTTTTCAGGGATTCAATAGATCAGGGAGGAGTGAAGATGGGCAGGAGTATACAAAGAAGTACAGGACAAGACAAGTCAGAGCCACCAAGGCATCCAGAGAGCTGAGGGTGACACAGGTCAGTAAGGATGGTTAGATTGACTTCTGCAGATACATTGGTGAGAGAAGGAAGAACAGGGACCAGATATTGTTAATTAGGAAGGATGGGTGGTGGGTAGAGAATGTGGCTGAGCTTGCCGAGGCACTAAATGAGTACTTCTGCTCTGTTTTCACAGAAGATGTGAGGAGACAGATACCTCAGTGTTGGGGTGGAGTGGGCAGTGGAGGAGAGGGGGTGACAGATTCAGAAATTACAGAGTGGCGAATACTGGAAGGACTGATGGCACTGTGGGTGGACAAGACACCGGGACCTGATGGCATTCATCCTAGGGTATGCAAGGAACTGGCAGGGTGCCTGGTAGGACCATTGTCTGACCTGTGCAACACCTGTCTGGACACAGGATGTGTACCACAGGACTGGAGGTTGGCCCATGTGGTGGCCGATCACAAAGATGTTGCAAAGGATGCTCTGGGGAATTACATCCCAGTGTGCCTCACATCAATTGTGGGAAAGCTCATGGAGATAATCATCAAAGAGAGGCTGGTGACATTTTTTGGATGACAATGGTCTCCAGGACAGGCAACAGCATGAGTTTGTCTCAGGCAGGTCCTGACAGACAAACCTGATTTACTACTATGATTGGCTGACCAGGGAACTGGGCAAGGGCCACGTAGTGGATGTCCTATATTTAGACTTCAACCAAGCCTTCAATTTCGTGTCACATGGGAGGCTAGGGTGGAAGCTGGAATATGTAGGGGTGGGTTTTAAGACTGTAAAATGGGTCACTAACTGGATGAAGGGCAGCCAGCAAAGGGTGGTGGTGGAGGGTAAACTCTCATCGCCAAGAGCAGTAACAATTGGGGTGTCACAGTGATCGGTACTGGGACCATTGCTGTTTGGGATATTCATTGTGGACACCTTACACGGGTCCCAGAGAAATATCAGTCTACTCACAGGTGAAACCAAGATGGGAGCTGTGGTGGATGACATCAAGGGGTGGGGATGACTGCAGGGAGACCTGACTAAACTACAGGAGTATTCAGAAACATGGCAGTTGGTGTTCAATGCCAATAAGTGCAAGGTACTGCACTTTGGAGCTAAGAAACAGAGGATGAGCTATCAGCTGGGAGGGTATTAGGGAGCATGTAGAAGGAAAAGGAACTCGGGGTGATTATAATGTATAATATGAACAACTCAGCCCAGTGCAGGAAGGCAGCAGCGAAAGCCAACAAGATGCTGGGCTGTATAGTGAGGGGGTCTCTTCGTGAAGTAGTGATGTGATTTTTCAATTGTACAGGTCACTGGTCATGCTGCACCTTGAACACTGCGTGCAGTTCTGGTACCCATTGCTGAAGAAGGACATCAGACTGTTGGAGGTGGTGTGGCACTGAGCAACTAACATGATCCAGTGTTTGGATGTGAAATCCTACAAAGAAAGGCTGAACATACTTAACAGAGAGCAGATATGATCAAGACCTTTACGTACTTAAAGGGGTTAAACAAGGCTAATACAAGACAGATATTCCCAATCAGAAGAAGGAGGGATACTAGAGGGCATCAACTGAGGTTGGAAGTGGAAAAATTCAGGAGGGAAATCAGGAGAAATTATTTCACAGAGAGGGTGGTAGGCAAGTAGAACACTCTACTTGATGAGGTGGTTTCCTGTAGGACAGTGGGCTGCTTCAGTAGGTGATGGGACAGAGTGAAGGGGGGAATGACTGTGAGGAATGGAGGAAAGGATGGGGAAGCTGCAAGTTGAAGGGCTATCTGAAAAATCAAGCAGTCTCAGACTATATGGCCTGTTTCTGCTGACATTTTGTATGTTCGTATGTTCATATGTATATATGGTTATTAGTAATGTGTATTGTACAAATGTATTTTCTCATTTGTCACTTTGCTGTACTTTGTTCACACTTTTAGGTTCTCAGTCAACTCGGACTGCTTCACACCAAACCTACTGTTCATTCAGCAACAACTTCAACTGTCAGTGATGCAAGCATTGATGAACATTATACAAATCCATCACATGATGCAGTGACGGGGTCTTCTGAATGTGTATTGGTGCCAGATGAAGAAGCCACCAAAGAAGAGCCAATGTCTGTCATCAAAGAAATTGCAAGTCAGACTGATGATAAGGTATACCACACATTGTCACATTCCAAAAGTTTTCATGATATACTTAAAGACTGCAGTATTGCTAAAAGTCATTATTACTCACATACTGAGATATGACATAGACAATAGTGCTCCGGCAAGTATGCATATCCACTCTGTTTTGCCACAGAGATGCTGTGATTCCCTCCAAACTCAAGAAAGTCCAGTTTCATAGGTGAATGTGAAACTGAAACCAGTTGTTGGAAAACACAGTGGTGATCAGCAAAGTTATGTGTTCTGCGTTTTTCAGATTGTATATGGCAGTAGGCAGTGTGTGTCTTAAGCTTTTGGAAATGTCCAAAAGTAAGTTACTTATGCAATCTGTAGAGGTTATTGACTGATGTTGTACCTCAGAAGAGTGCTCTGTCATTTCTTGATCATTGTCCTCCGATACAACTGCATTTGGAAAATTATGGACTTCTATGATGAACAAATCAATACTGTATGGTACAGTGTTGTTTGGTATTGAATCCAATACATTAAAAAAAGCTGTTGTACACCAGTTCATCGGTCACGTAATGTGACTGTACCCAAAATGACACAGCATTGTGGTACCTCTTGAGACTGCTTCAGTTTTTTTTCATTTTGCAGTGAATAGAACTCATACACATATATAAAGATGCATCAAAATTACATTTCGCTGGTGAAATCATGGCGAAATCACCATTTCACCTAGCGAAACACTTCATGAAATTATGGCTTTTTGGCAAAATTTCACCAGCGAAATTCCGTTGCCAGTTTCGCCTGCACAGCTGAGGCAAAATTAGGTGAAACTGGGCATTTTGCTGTGCTGGTGGTCACATGGTTGAGTCTAAACAGGCAGTAAGTGAGTGGTTCATTTCCTGTGCTATGTATCTTGAGTAAGCAGGCAGTGTTTATACTCTCTGTGACTTCAGAGTGCACTTTTACACCTAAATTGCTTAATTTGTGCTATGTGTTTCTAATTGTTTCTTGTTTGTCTTTGTCATACTTCATATTATAGTGCCTGGTGATTGTGTTTGTGTGTGTGTGATTGTGTGTGTGTGTGTGACACCCCCCCCCAGCTCTCTCTGAGTCTCTATCTCTGCTTCTTTGTTTTGTTTGTTTGTTTGAATTGGTGGTGTTTGTGGATTATGGGCATAATGGAGAAGGGTGAAGACAGTGGGGCACCTGTACATGCATTTCAGCTAACCATCACAAATGAAATGCCACAGCAGGAGGCTTTTCACTCCAGCACTAGCACCCAGCAGCAAATTGTGCCCCCTCACTAGCAGCAGTTGGAGACAGTGCCCCCTCCCAAGCAGCTGGAGGAGCCAGTGCCTGGGGCATTATCTGTGGCACCCCCTCCCCATGGATCCATCATCCACGAAGTTCTCCTGTCTGAAATTTTTTTCTACTTAACATTGGTTGGTGACCCAGTGATCACCTGACATCTATGCGGGCAAGAAGTGCATGGAGGAAAGTGTGGATCATACTTTGGGACAACTGGCCAGCATAGCCACATGGTCCATCACCACCTGCCACAGTAGTACCTCAAATTGCGGGAGGTGTTGGCATCATCAAGTGCAGCTGTGGGGAGCAGTGCAGGTGTAAGCACTGAAGGGACTGAGCAGGAGGGAGGCATGGCTGTACCTGTTAAATGTCCTCACCGTGCTCGCCGTACCAGAATACAGCAGCAGTCTGTAACATCAAGACCCCTCCAGGGACCTCTCTGTTCAAAGCCAGCAGCACAGGCAGCCCCCGCCTTGCCAGCAGTGCCAGTGACACATATGGACTTATCCTCTGTCCTGTCTGCAGTCCAGCATGTCCGACAAGAGTTAATCGATTTCAGACAGGAATTTTGTGATGCCTGGGGGGTGGTTTCTAAATTGCAGTGTGATGCTGACAAAATCATGTGCATCCTGTCAGAACTCCGTGGCAGCCCCACTGGTACTTAATGTGGCAGCACAAATTAATTTGTCTACTTTGTTTTAATTGTTCTATCTTTCATTCTGTTGTTTGTATGTCCCCCACATAAAAAAATTAAAAAACAAAAAAGAAAGTTATTCTATCCTCTTTAATCTACATCCATTCCTTGAGTCCTCTTGTTTCTTTATTTTGTACTGTATGTAAAATAATTTTATTGACTATTGCTGTTGTTTGTTTCTGTCTTATGCTCAATATATAATTCAGTTCCTTTTCTTGTTCTCTCTCTATTAGTTATCCCCGCTCAGTGTTGTATTACCCTTGTCCTCCTGATTCTCCAGAATTCCTGAAATGTTTCCCAGAAAATGTTACATTTCATTCGGACAGAAATCCGGTGTCACGTGCAGTTACATGGTTCACATCCACCATCAAGAGGATCCAGATCTGCTGTTTTCTGAACCATTTCTAATGATTTTCAGGCCTCAACTATGTGGTGCCACTGCCTAATATGCCCAACAAGTCCATAAATGTTTCCCAAAATATTTTACAGTAAATTCAGACCTAAATCAGGTGTCTGATATGCTGTAATATGTTGCACGCCTTTCACCTGGACAAAAACATGTTGTTTGGCACACTGTTTACCAATGGTTTAAGGCCTAATCATGGTGTTGCCACTGCCTAACATTGCCCAGAAGTCCAGAAAGGTTTCCCCTAAACATGTTACAGTACATTCAAGCAGAAATCAGGTGTCAGACATGCAGTTACATGGTTCACTTCCACCATCAAATGGTTTTCAGGCCTAACTGTGGTGCCACTGCCTAACATGCCCCCATATATAATAGGGTCAGGTAGTAAACACTAGTGGCATAACAGGGAGGAAAGGGTTAATATAGTAAGCAAATTAAATAGAAAAACAGGAACACTGCAAGGCAGAGGCTAGATCACAATTTTAATTTCTGTGAGCAATTCAACAATGCAGTGCACCTGCGTATGGACAAGTCATGTGGTCAATGCACACAAATACTTCCAATAAAAAAAAGCACAAGGGATTAAGCAAAAGGAAACAGGAACAGAACTACTCAGAATGAGTAACCGTTCAGATAAAATTACCCCAAAAAGGGCCAATATGTAAGAAAATTATAACAAATAAGTAGCACACCAACAACAAATATTAAGACTTAAAAGAAATTACAGAAACTCACTCACAACTTTGAGAAATCCATCAAATATTAGGAACTAGCCTGCTCTGTTTTCATATACACACGCAGACACACCACACGGTCAACCCTCCCCCTCTCAGCTCCTCACAGACACAGAGAAAACTGAAAACACTACCTAAGTTTAACTAAGTAATATCCAAAGATACCAAAACAAAAAAAGGTCCACTAGCAGCATTAGGAACCAAATTAAGATTTTGGGAGCAATTAACTCTCAAAAATCACAAATTAAGAGGTTTTTGAAGGGTTTATTGGCTGTGACACACCACAATGAACTGCTCTCTGACTCAACAGACAATATACTGTGCAGGAAACAGCCTGCACATGATATTTCAGTGATCTACCCACAATACATTGCAATTTCACTGGCAAAATTGACAAACATTGGTGAAATTAAGGATAATGGCAAAAATTTTGCCTTCCATGAAAGCAAAATTGAGCGAAATTTAACAGAATTTTGCATTACGTGAAAGTGAAATTAGAGGCAAAATTTCATTTCGCCTAGACGAAAAATGTTCGCGTAATGCGGGAATTATGTAACATTTTCCAATTTCACCCATCTCTACACATATATTGATATGCGTTACATGCTATTTTAAAAATCAGCGATGAGAAATTCTATGCACAGCCATTGTGTTTTTCAACATTGTTGTTCTGAATCCCATTAACCTATTGTTGTTTGCTAACCAGTCCATCTTGAATCATATGCAGAACATATACTATGTGCTTATTCCCTAGACCCTTCCCCACCACAAAAAAAGTTTGTCCTACTGTGAATATCTCCTGATGGTACATGTAATGCCCATCTGCCATGGTGATCCTTCGTCAGAGTTAATTCTTGCCTGCCTTCATCTGTGTGTGACTGCCATGATTGTTCTCCTGACTGTGCCTTTAAGTGTTCGGCCATGTGATGTCATGGTAAATGAAATGTGATTGGTTCAAGCTTTCAGGATGTTTGACTTGCCACTTGCTGTGTTAGTATTCCTCAGTTTGCTGTCACATGCAGTGCAGTAATAAGTCAGGATGAACCTGTATATGTTTACTTGCAATGTGCCACTGTATATAGCTGAGTGCTTCTACTGTAATGTTCCTTCTTGCATTTATGAACATACAAACATACAAAATTGCTGTCAGAAAAAGGCCCACATGTATATTAAGTCTGCCCAATTGTGTAGCTCTTAGTTTCATATCACTCCGGCTGCCCCATCCCCACCCAAACCCATCCCTTCCTTCCCTTTCCCGGTCCTTCCCTCCTTTGTGTTTTTGTCTGTACTAACCCTGCCCTTGACTCTATCCCAACCCCACTTAGAGCTATCCTCTGTCTTTGAGTGATTAACTCCTCTGGCAGTGCCTTCCAACATGTCTCCCCTCTCTCTGTGAAGTAGTGTCTCCTCATCTCCATCCTAAACCTTCTCCCTTCCAACTTCAGACTGTGCCCCTTAGTGACCCTTCCCCTCTTTAAGTGGAACAATCCTCCCTCCCTCCCTGACTTTGTTTCTGCCTTTCAAGTACTTAAAGGTCTCTATCATGTCCACTATTACCATTCTGTCTTCCAGCGAGTATGTGTTGAGCTCCTTCAACCTTTCCTCATATGGCAACTCCCCTAGTTCTATAATCATTTTTGTAGGCCTACGCTGCAACCCCTCTAGTAATCCCTCATCCTTGTTTAGGTATGGGCACCAGTACTGTACTCAATATTCCAAGTATGGCCTCACCAGTGAGCTATACAATGGCAGGATGACCGCCCCCTTTCGAGAGGTGATCCCTCTGGCAATGCACCCCAGCATCCTATTTTCTCTTGCTGCTGCCCTTCTACACTGTGTAGATACTGTGCCTTCATGTCCCCTGTGACTATTATCCCCAGGTCCCTTTCCTCCTCTGAAGCCATTACCTGCATTCCCCCCCAGCCAGTAGCTGTTCTTGGGATTTCTGGCTCCAAGGTGCATGACCTTGCACTTCTTAGCATTAAACTCCAACTGCCACTCCCTAGACCAATGTTTGAGTTCAGCTAAATCCTCTCTGAGTGTTTTGTGTGGTACCATGTATAAAGTATGATCTTCCTTGTTGGATCCCTGAAAAGGTGTTGCGGATCAGCACCATGAAGTGACCCAATAAATTAAAATATATGGTCTGACATTTACTGTGTGATATCACAATGTAAATCTGTGACATTTAGGTGTCCCACAATCATATTTTCAACATTAGTGTCTATTTTTCCTAACTCAAACAGCATCAGAGTGTCCGTTACCTTACTCTGTGTATGTGGTCTGTGCCCCCCGTACTGATGCTACCGCAGCTTTCTTCTCCTTCCGGTACCATATGCTATCCACTTCCTTCTGCTCTCCCATCCCCTCAGTGACCTTGATTCACTCCTTGATGAATGGTGCAACCCATCCACACTTCATACTGATTTAATCCCTTCTGAATAAGCAGTACACTGACACCCCAAATTCACTTTCTGTCACCCCATACTCATAAGCATGATTTTGCTTAACATTCATAATGTTTTTTTTTTGGGGGGGGATAATGATCCCTGATGGACCACTATTGAACTAACATTTGTTGGTTCCTTTTGACAGTACTTATGTGTGTGCCAAAACACTTCAGCAACATTACTGATGCTGACCTGTTGCTTTATCCCACAGTGCTGTCTCAATAAAGCAACTCTGACCATGACATATGTTTCATCTGGATTAGGACGTACAAAAATGTCATGTGGAATACAAGATAGATAGATAGATGGATAGATAGATAGATAGATAGATAGATAGATAGATAGATAGATAGATAGATAGATAGATAATCTTATTTATATAGGACCCATCTCCAAAGACTCTGGGTGCTGTAGAATATAACACATATAACATATACCATACAATAATACAAATCTAAAACTAAACTACATCAATATACAAAATACAGCTAAAAGCAACAACTTAACTAAACATCACAACATATACTATTATTATAAAACTCCTTCAGTTAAAAGCTTGATTAAATAAATATGATTTAAGGCCCTTCTTAAAGACTTCCACCATGGGAGCCTCCCTAAGATAACCAGGCACTTGGAATACAGGTCTCCATCACTTCCATAGCCATGACATTGGTTGACACACAGTATGAAGACCGGGGGAATGTGATAACATGTGCATGATGACACACTACTGTATGACAATGATGATGATGACAGTGATCTTGAATATGAAGATGACCCAGATAACGATCCAGACTGGGATGTCAACGACTTCATGCACTCTGATTCGGACTCTGCAAGTGATGACTACAGTGATACCATAGATGACATATAAGTGAATAGGTTACAACCATAATGTTAGAAATGCTATTTGTTATACAACATTACTGCAGTCTAATTAGTTGAAATAAGATTCAGTTTCCCATCCACCACTACCCTCTGTTGCCTACCCTGTAGACAGTTCTCTACACACCTCACCAGTTTTGCCCAAGCCCCCATGACCTTTAATTTACATCTGAGTCTCCGTTGTGGTACTGAGTCAAACGCCTTGCTAAAGTCCAGGTACAGGACATCTACCGTATGGCCACCATCAACTTGCATAGTCACCCAGTCATGGTATTCAACTAGGTTCATCTGGCATGATCTCCCCAATCCCGCGGCATGCACCCAGTGACCAGAGATGCCTTAAACAAGTCTGCCAAGGTGGTCACCAGGACTACTGCCAACTCCTTCAGCACCCTCCCTTCATAGGACCCCTTGCTCCCTGCAATTCCATTGACCTCCACCCCAGCCATGTCCCTTCCTCTGTCTACCCTAGTCATATTTCCCAGCACATTTCACCCTCCCCATTTTGCCCATTATGCTCCATTTTTCCCCTTCTGGATACTCTTTTACACTGGGTTTTCCCTTGACCCCCAGCACCTCAGATATCCTTCAGTGCCCACACCGCTATTGAATTACTAAATTACACAAAATTACAGTACTTATGTATTTAAAAGAGTTAACACACACTTCCCTGTGATACTAAAGATATATCACGTGCTTTTACAAAGCACATACTGTTACCATTTAACTTGTCTCCTTGACAGTACTTCTGTCTCTTACCATCAACCAGTGTTCCTGCTCCTCCTGCATCTCTCCAACTTCTCCCCTTATCTGCTCTGGACCCTGACTGGCTAATCACTCTTTGTAGTGTTTTGCCTGGAGCATTTAACAATAGATGAGGTGCATAGTAGGTGGGTGGGTGGGAGAAAAAATGTCCCCAGTTAAGTTCATATACAAATCCACTGCCTCTGCGATCTTCTCAAGATATGGATCAGAGCAGCAATTACAGCTCTTCTTTGATGGTTATCATAGGGCCGTGGTCCAGTGCAGTGCTTCCAGCTACTCCATCAAACTTCAGGCAGGCTGCCCTGAGCTAGGTCATCCTGATCGCGACCTCTATTCCTTCTTCGGCTTCTCCTTCATTTATGCTATGCTGCGTGCTCCATTTTCCTGCCGGCTTTTGGCAGCAAGCCTCCTGCTTTCTCTCCTGCTTCCCCTTGCTATTGAAGAGGTGCAGTAGTGACAGCAGTATTGGCTCATAATTTAAATGTGATAAAAGTCATGCTGCACAACAATATTATCATAGCCATGTTTGTGGCTCCACTACATTCTTTCACCTCTTCAGGACATACGGATGCTATTGTGAAATGCTATTGAATGTTTGCATTCTAATACATACATGGAGGATGTTGTGACTAATTCAAGGAGGCAGGGTGATGAAAGTTGTGGTGGGGAAGGGGAATGGAGAGGTAGGGATGGTTGTGGTTGGGGCCACAGTGTGGCCTGGATGTTGTGAACTTCAATTGTTGTGGCACAGCAGGTATGGGGAGGCAAGCTTGTCATAATTGTACAAACACATGAAATAATGGACGAGCAGTGCTACAACATGTTTGGTTGTGTCATGGTGGTGGCACAAGGCCTTCAAGACATGTGGTGTAGAAGTACATCAATCACAACATTTATTTAAATAGTGGAGTGGGTGTTAGCTGTTTGTATATCCGCAATTGACTGATTAATGTGTGTACAATCAAAGCACTGTTACTTTATTAACGCAATTTCAGTCACACAGCAGACTAAGTCATGTTGCTGCAAATCTAATTTTACATTTTTTTAATGTTCAGGGAAAAAGAACTGAAAGCAGACCAGCCTCCAACGAAACAGAGAACATTTCTTATATTTGAAAACGCTATCGTGGCCATGCTACACACATGCCTTATATGCTTTGGTGAATATAAGGTACTTCTGCAAAACATTTTTGGGGGACTAGCTGTACTGGAGCAAGTCTGTGTTAATGGCCACCGGAAAAAATGGAAACTCAACCACGTCTTGGAACAATGCTTGTCGGTAATCTCTTAACTGCTTGCAGCATATTCTTTAGTGGTGGTAGTCCAGTTAGATTACTGAATTTGTTAAAGCATTTGAACATGCCAAGAATTACACCACACACATACAATCTTATGCAGTCTTCATACTTGATTCCATCTGTTACTGAATGCATTGTCAAAACAAGAAGCCATATTGGGTGGTGATGGCAGGTGCTGCTCTCCGGGCCATACTGCGAAGTATGGCTCTTACTCATTGATAGGCCTGGTACGCTCAAAAATTATAGACCAGCAACTCATACAGGTGAATTGTAATAGCTACTTTACACTGTAAATTACAAGCACTTTAATTTAACATGTGTTTTATTAGAATGGCATTGGTCATGACCTACGTGTAACTGTCCACTTACTTCTCATGCAGAGTAATGAAGTGTCCAATTTGGTAGCAATGGAGCTGAGGGTTTAAAAAGATGCTTGCACAAAGTGAAATTGTCCAGAGTTAAAATAAAGTATTTTGTGTAATTATAATAACATTAATTTATAATCTAGTGCAGTCTTATGACAATGATATCTCTATATTTGTACAGGATCCGTAAATTTAAGGTATCTACCATGACCTGGTGTGGGTGATGGCAGGATTTACCCAAGCCTCGTGTGGTTTGCTCACGAGGTGCAGCTGAGTTAGGAAACATCACCAGAGTTGGTTAAATCTTGTCATTACTCATACCCGGTCATAGCATATTACTATTATACAGTGCAGTAAATAACGAGAGAGAAATTATTTTTATAGGTCCCAGTACAGCTACATTCTGATTGTATGTTATGAATCCCAAACCATTCATCTATGTGGATGTGTGTCTCTCAGTTGTAACTCACAACCATGGGACCAGCCACACTGTGCTAGTGCCATTGGACATCGGCATGAACGCAATATGTGTGTTACAATTTCGTAACACACACCCCATTCTGACTTACAGGTTACTTCATGAATGGACTTCAAGGCATAACAGCATTCAATCAGACTGTATGTAATCAATAATATATGAAGGGGTTTATGTGTTAAAGAGTTGTAAGCAAAGGCAAGTAGGCATGGTGAGGCATGATGCCACATTCCCAGTGCATTCAGTGTACTGTCCATGCATTTCAACTTGAGAAGGAACATCCATGCCGTGGATTATTGCACTTATAAAATGGGTCTGTGTATTACATACTAACATGCTATGAAGCCAGCAGATTAGGCCCTATGGTCTAGTGAGTCTGCTCAATGATCAGTGCCTTCCCAGGGCACCGTTAGTAGCCCCCCTCTATACAAGGTCCCACATTTCCCAGAGGGGCTCTGGGATGCACCCTCCCTCTATACCTATCCCAGCCTTTCTGGAACCCCTCCACAGTAGTAGCAGCCACCAGCTCCCTGGGCAGCACATTCCAGGGCTCCACCACCTTCTCAGTGAAGTAGCACCTCCTTGTTTCTCCCCCTCAGCCTCCCCCATCCAGCTTCATTGAGTGTCCCCTGGTGGCCCCCACCTCCCTCAGCTGAAAGACCCCCTCAAGGCTTACTCTATTCATTCCCTTGAGGTACTTGAAGACCTCTATCACATCCCCCCTGTTCCTTCTCTCCTCCATCAAGTACAGGTTGAGCACCCCAGTCTCTCCTCATAGGGCCTTTCCCCTAGCCCCAGTACCATCCTGGTCACTCTCCTCTGCACCCTCTCCAGTAATGCAATGTCCCTCTTAAAGTAGGGATGCCAAAACTGTATGCAGTATTGAAGGTGTGCTCTAACCAGGCAATTGTACAGTGGAAGGAGCACCTCATAACTCCTTGAGGTTATCCCCATGGCTATGCACCCCAGCATTTTATTTGTTTGGGCCACAGCCCTTCTACACTGCTCTGAGTTATTCATTTTGGCATTCACCACCACCCTGAGGTCTTTCTTCCCCTAGAAACATGCAGTGCCTCCCCCACTAAGGTGTATACATGAGTTGGATTTGTGGCCCCCAGGTGCAGAACCCTGCATTTCCCAGCATTAAACTTTGGCTTTCAGGCTCATGACCATCTCCCCAGAGTCTCTAGGTCCTCCTGGAGATCCAGCTTTCCCTCTTACCCATCCACTACCACCCACAGCTTCGAGTCATCCACAAAGAGGCTCATCCCACTGCTGAAACCACGTCCGATGTCTGAGATATAGGCATTAAACAGGAGTGGGCTCAGTACCGACCCATGTGGGAGCCCGCTAGTGACAAACCTGCAGGATGAGACCCCCCCACCCTCACCCTCTGTACATGCCCTGCTAGCCAGTTTCCTAGCCACCTGACTGTCTGCCCCATCCCCATATTTCCAGCCTCCCCAGTAGCCCATAATGTGGCACCAAGTCAAATGCCCTGCTGAAGTCCAGAAAGAAGACATCCACTGACCTGTTCTGACCAGTGCACTCAATCACCCCTTCATAAGAACTCCACCAGACTGATCTGGCATGATCTGCCCTTAACAAAATCATGCTGGTGATCATCTAGGTAACCCCTCGCCCTCAGAACTCCCTCCATCCTCTCCTTCAGGATGACCTCCATCACTTTGCTCACTACTGACATCAGGTTAACAAGTTTATAGTTACCCGGCTCCTCTCACAAGCCACCCTTGTGTATAGGAACGATATAGGCCATCTGCCAATCCTGAGGCACCCACCCGGACTGCACGGAGGAGTTAAAAAAGTCTGCCAGGGGTGAGACCAGGGTATCTGCCAGCTACTTGAGCACCCTGTGATAGATCCCATCTGGGCCCAGTGCTTTATCACCTCTTAGGGCCTTGAGGGCTTCCCACGCCCTCCCTCTGGGTATTCCAACATCCATTTCACCCACTTCATCTGCCGGTCCCCCTACCCCCTCTCCTGGCTGTGCCACCCCCCATCCTCTTTGGTAAAGACTGAGGCAAAAAGTCATTTAGTACCTCTGCCTTCTCCTCCACCTCTTCCACCCACCCACTCCCTATCCTAAGCTGACTAATCTGCCCCTTCTCTTTTCTTCTTTCCCTGATTTACCTGAAGAACCCTTTCTCCCCTCCTTCTAATCCCCTGTGCCAATCTCAGCTCTGCCCCCACCTTGGCTGACCTCACCACCCTGATGACCCTCCTGGCTGCCTTATCATGCTCCCACTTGGATATAGCTCCCTGAGAATGTTTATATCAGCTGCAAGCCCTTGACCCTGCACAGCGCACAGTATTTAGTCATGACTTACAATGTTGTAGAGCACTGCTAAAAACAATGTCACATAATAGTGTAATGTGCAGGAAAAGACTTACTAACTGCCAGATACAATTAACTGTGTATGCCAATCACATTATGGTACAGTTGAATATTACTGACCTATCAGTTTTTGTTGAAACCGTGATTAATTCTTTTTTAATTTACCAGGTTCAAGGGCTCATAAGGAGTTAGAAATTATCGCTAACAACAACATGCTGATCAAAAACATAGCAAAATTATTCCCTGGAGAGCAGACATCATCACTAGAATTCTTTCATAAGGTGGTTATTTTCTTTGCTCCAAAGTCAACACATTACTTCTTTGACAACATGGAGACCAGGTAAGTGCCATACAATGACTTGGTTATTTCAATTATTGTAGGCATGAACTTTGCAAGCTGACTGTAAGTAAGCAATAAGCCACTCCAGGGTGTGTGTTAGACACTTTCACACATGGCTGTGAGCCATATTCAGGTATGAGGCTGCAGGCCCAGTGTGTCCAGCCTCCTAGTCGTGTGTTAAAATGCATAACACACACCCCGGAGTAGTTTATTGTGCTTATGAAATGGATACCATCATTTTTTTTATAGAAATAATGAGATGAGAAGTGTTATAATTGCATAAAAATGTATTTATTTGAGGAAAAAATACTACACATTTAAAAGTAGTCCCATTTTAAGACATGTATTTCACTTTTTTGTGTATTTTTAATACTGCAGATAAACATTAAAGTACTACTGTAAAGTAAGGGAGGGAAGTACTGAGCAGCCGACTTTTATTTATTTAAAATTTGTAGGCAGTAGCGAGGAGAGCACAGCAGCTGAGCTGAAGTAATGCATGAGTAAACAGCGGTGCTAAAGTAAAGCGGGAAATGGCACTGCAGGACCAGGTGAGAATATGGGAAGCATCATATTTTGAAGAGAAACATTGTAAAGTAAGGGGGTTAAGTGAAGGAAGTACTGAGGAGCTGGCAGGTGTGCTGTTAAGAAGGAGAGCGTGTGAGCGAGATTCCCTTCTTACATACTAATTGATATTTTCTCACTGTTTCTTTTTATAAAGTTGTTAATAGCTGCTCTTCATTTCAATGAGAACTCAACAAGAGGTCAGGCAGTGACCAAAGATGGAAAATCCAAATAGGGGGTGTTATTCCCAAAATCAAGAGGTGGAACTGCAGTGGTGAAGGAAGTTAAAGTCCCAATAATATACAGCAATAATAGTTTCATACTTGTATCTTATTGCTGTAATTATGCCCATAATAACTGAGTCCAAAACAATCACCAACCTATCCTCAAAATCCTCTTGCCTGTCCCTGGATCCTGGAGACCTCACTGTAACCCTGGCTTCTCCCTTTCTTGCTCAAAGAATAGCCCATTATCATTCCCCTGCCGGGCTCCATGCTGGCCTGCTCCTGTGGTTACAGATGCCTCCCCTATTCACTCCACCTGGCCAAGCATATCCACTCCAGCAACCCCTGCTATAACACCAACCCCTTTTCATTCCTTCCCTGCCTAGACCTGTGTAGTACTTTGCACCATGATGAGTTAGCCTTATTTCTCCCACCTGCCGGTTCAGGCTCGTCAGCCTTCTCCATGGCCCACAACTGACCCTTCTGATTGACACTGTACCAGGTTAACTTCCACTGTGTCCTCTTGTCTATCCTCCTGCAGTATACTTTTGCCTTATTCTCTCTTTCTGTGGGGGGAACCACCATCTTCCCCTCAACTGTGAGGTCTGACAGACCCACCCCCTTTATCTGTCCCCTGATCAGCCTATACACCACCTAACTCCCTCCAACCATCATCCTGTGACCATAATGCAATGAATCTATTCATGTGCTGTAGGCCCTCCAGCTCACCTTCCCCTTCTCAGTCTCCTCTCCTCCCAGTTCTTTTCAAGAGTATCCTGGGCCCCCTACTTCCAACTAGCTCCAATCCCTCCTTCTCATTTTCCACCTCTGCACCAATGCCAGTCCAACCCTCCATCATACATCTATTGTCACCCTCTTCCCTACTGTCCCCATATTTATTCATCGATGCCCTCCTCCATCCCATTCTTTCACAAGGTCTCTTACATGCACCATTGAACCCTCCCATCCATACTGAATTCAAGCCAATACACCCTCCAGCTGCCTCCATCACAAGACTCTCCCATTCTCTGACCACGCTCCCAGCTACCTTCCCCATCAAGCCACCTCCCATCCCCCCTCTCTACTCCATGCTTCTGCTCTCCTGAGAGTCCATCTCAGACCACTCACCTCTTTCCTGATAGAGGCCAACTGATCCACAAACCTTTGGGTCTGTTTAAATGCATCGTTTTATTTTTGCTCAGAAACATAACACATAATAATGATTAATCTATTGCTAAATACTCTTTCTAGACTATGCGAATCGTCTGAAGGAAGAAGTTTTCTGTCTACATGAGGAGTTACCCAGCTATAGACTTGCTAGAAGTGGATGCAGGGAAAGGGAGGTTCCACTACCCATAGCTTCAAAATTCGAGAAGCAAGATAAGGAACACACCTAGTAGCTTCACACAGAAGTCGGTTTAACAAAATAAGGAAGTGATTGGTCACAGATTATGTCTTGCATAACTGCTTGAGCTGAAATACTGTCATTTACATTTACAGATATTTGTGGACTTGAAAAAACCAAAAAAAGTTTGAACAGCACTGTGCAGGACATTGCTAATTCCCATTGATGAGATATGTCCTATGTTACCAATACTGTTTAGCTTACAGTTGAGTTCTTTACTATTTATTATCTAGTTGAATAAGTGATTTTTAATACAAATTTGAAAATGTTTACTTGATGGCATGGAAGTGATCGTAGGCCTATTGTTAGGGTCTGGATGTGTTCTTTGTTTAGAATATCTGCACCTTGTAGACATACAAACCAAAGATACAATACAAATTGTATGTAAGAGACCATAGTATGTACAGTACATACATCATGCATAGTTCTGATTTGTTGATGCGTATGTTCATTTGACATAGTCAGTGTAAATGTACAGCACAACACTGTGATTTGTACTGTGATATAGGTGAATCACTGATTGCATTCTTCTGTGGTTGTATTACAGTACATGACCCCTTCTCAGCCATGATTGTGTTTGTCATGTTTAGAATGCAGAGATGGACAGAATTGAGAGAGGTGATAGCCACACATTTGACAATGTACTCAGGGGGCCCAATTCCAGAATGGTTATGCATGTCACAAAGTGACTTGCGTGAAACAAATTGATGCAAGTAGCACCTTGTGCCGTGTGTAACATTTGGTTTGCCTGCGCCAAAGCTGTCCTACACCGGTAGTTACGCCATAAACCCCCTGTGACACAGCACAAAGGGGTTTATGGCAACAGCTACGCCCTATTCTGAGATGAGGGCTGTCAGAACAGTACATGTGCCATTCCAAGACAACCACCAGAGAACACTGGTCTAATCACAGTTAGACCTGCTGGATTGTGCCAATGCCATCCTACATCCCCCCACAGTCACACAGAGGCCCCCCACAATCCCCACTGCATTACAGATGCCCTTTGAGGGCCACTGTCACCCCAAGCCCCAGTTCCCCAGAGATACAATGAATGTCCCACAGGACTATCCCCCACCAGTGCCACGATACACTACACTACCCCAAAGGGCAATATATCCCCCAAGCCCTGAACTACCAAATGGCTGGCAATATGCCCCACATGGATGGTGAACCCCCCAAGGACAAGCCCATTTCCTTTTCCTGTGCTGCACTGTGCAAGTCAGTACAGTTCACACGTCAGATCTCCTGCAATCCCTGGTAGCGTAGTGCCCCCCACCCAGCAGTGCCAGAGCACCCCCCTCACTAGACCTCAGTCAGTGACTGGCAAAACCCACCTCTCACCTCCATGGCCAGCTACCCACTGAGCTTCCTCCAAGCACATACTACTGTATACAGTACACGCTCAATCAGTCATTGAGTGCATACTGTATACAGTAGTACATGTTCAGAGGGAGCTCAGTCAGCAGCTGGCCATGGAGGTGAGAGGTAGGTTTTGCCAGTCGCTGACTGGAGTGGGGTGAGGATGGGGGTGGACTGACACTGCAGGGTAGTGGAGGCCACTAGACTACCAGGGATTGCGGGATGCTGTTGGGAATCTGGGTGGCTGAAATCAGGGCAGGGGGAAGGGGGGTGCTTGAATAGCCCTGTGGGGCATTGGTATAGCTCTGGGGTGTGGGGGATTTGGGGGGGCATGCCATTCAGGGATCCAGGGTGGGGAGACTTGCACCCTGTTGGAGCGCAGTACTGTGACTTGTGACACCCTGTATAGGTGCGCCATCCCTTTGGTATGCCTCCTGGAGTGCCACAAGTCACAGAACATAGCCACCGAGTACCCTGGCTGTTTTGGAATTGGGTGCAGGGTCCCTGGCATATCGACATTTGGTGCAAGTCGAAAGTGTCAGTGACTTGCACCATAAGTCTTGGAATCAGGCCCTGTATGTCTGTTAAACTAATTTTGGACACATGGACTTGTCAATGGTCAATGTTGATACATCTCACAGGAAGGCAAATGTCATGTATGGATTGTTACTCTTACCTATCCATCAATAGGTATTGCTTTGTAGATGCGTTTGGTTCCATAGAAGCATTTATTCCATTTATGGAATTTAATTTTTATTATTAACTTTGTAATTCATTTAGTAAAGGAACTTGCTTAAGAATTGTACTGCACTGTAATACATGCAAAAAATGATAATCCACTAGAATGTATATTTAACAAAATTTTATTGATTCACAGTAAGTGTTGATCTATTCCCTTGTGCAGGAGTCATGTGAAACTATATTGTGACTTATCTGAAATGTCCTTCTTAACAGTCATAAAATAGCATCATTACATTAGAAGCATGCAATGCAGTAGAAATAAACTAGTTTCAGTAATTTCAAAGGTTATAATTCTGTTCATAAATGATAATGATTCACAGTCATTAGTTGACAACATAGAAGTACAAGTCATTCAATGAGTTGTATAAATTTTCCAACACATTACCAGTTTCATTAAAACACACAGTGGTTTGTAAACATTAACTGCTTGCATATGTTTTTCTGAGCCAACACAACCTTTGTCTTTCTGGAATCGGATAGTTACGTCATGTAACAATGAGGTATCCTATGCAACATATCATTACAAGGCCTAACCGTTACTGTATCGTTGTGTTACTGGATGTTGAAATTCTCCTTTCTCCCACCCACACTACCTACAAAATATCAATGTATGATTGACCTGAAAGTAAACTCCATTATTCTCAGCTCTTGTAACTATTAGCTCTTACCGCTACCTCCTGTAACTTTACACTGACAAACCTGTCTGTTTCCCATACTGTGATTAGAGACAGCGTTAGCTATGCTAATTTATTTTGGTGATGCTAAACAACATCATTTGGTAATGAATATCTCAGCAACGAATTTCAAAAAATTATTAATGAACACAATTATAAGAGGTTGAAGAAAATCTAACAATTATTTCTAAAACGTAACAGTCAGATATCAACAGCAGCGGGTAATTGGAATCAAGCACGAATTAACGGGTGGACATGTGGAAATCTGTAGAGACAAAAAAAAGGATTTCATTTAGTACACATGCTATGACTGAAGACATTTTTTACAAATTGAAAACAACAGACATTGAATTAATGCCAATTACTAATATGCCTGACACCTGATAAAACTGCCAAGTGCAAACATACATATACCAAAGAAGTTATCTTCCCTTTAGAAATTACATCAAGTAAAACCAACAAATTGTAATTTATGTTTTTAGAATTAAAATGCTGCATTAATTTGAAACCATTGCCAACTGATCGGAGGGGGAAAAATGATAGATGAGTGCAATATCAGATTGAGAGATTGTTGCAAAACCAAGGAGTACAGATTGATGGCTGACTGGTGTAGTATGTGTAATAAAAATGACATCTACTCAGGGGACTGGTTAAACATCAGTATGGATGGAAGGGTACAGTACTGCAGGTTACAATGGTGTACATAGCAGCAAAAGACGATTTTAAGTACTGGTGGGTTGTGTAAATGCTTATAGGAAGGGGATCAGTAAGTACAGGGGTACCGAGGAGGCTAACCACCCTAGTTATGAGATAAGGCACTGGTGAATGGGTACAAAGAGAGAGAGAGAGAGATAAAGGAGTGGGCTAAGAGGCATAGGAATTGAAATTAGACAGGATGGAGGGTTATTTCACTAAGTGTGAGAAGCCTAGGCAATAAAGTAGCTGAGATGCAGGCTATCTTGGTGGTGGAGATGGTGGATATTGCGGTCATCACACAATACAAGGTCTGTGGTAGGATGCCACAGTACTTGAGGATATTCTGAAAAATACAGATAATGGGAGCTTAGCCAGTGGAGAAAAAAAGCAGTAAATTCATAGGGAATGAACAATTACTTCTGCTGTGTTTACACACTGGAGGGAGGGCATATACCTAGGCCAAGGGGGGTTGGGAGTCAAGAAGATGTGAGGTTGGTACAGATGTAGGGATAAATGAGGACAGTGTAATGGAAAAGTTCAGAGCATTAAGGGTTGATAAGAAACTAGGACCAGATGGCATTCACCACATCGGTGACAAGAGTAATGGCAGAAGTCATGGTATGGCAACTGGCAGACCTGTTCAATACATCCTATGACACAGGATGTGTACCAAAGGACTGGATGATGGCTCATGTGATGACAATAACATTGGCACAAAGGATGACTCTGATTCTGCATTTAGGGTTGATTGAACAAGTTAGGAATTATTGGTCAGCACCACTGAGGAGAAGGAGACACCTGTTCATGGACAGTGCAGTTGAGAAGTGGAACAATTTACTGTCAGAAATTATGTCCTATAAGATGGAGAGCAGTTTAAAGAGAGGTTGGAACAGGGCAAAGGGAAGGGATGCTGTGAAGGGTGGTAGGCCCGGTTAGTCACATGCAAGATGAGGGTATAGCTGCACATTCAAAGTAACTCAATATACAGTGAGTCCTGTTCCTACTACCAATTTCATATCTTTGTATCTTTTAGGCTGCTTTTTACCATATCCAGCAATGCGTGCATGTAGAACCATGCAATGGAAGCGGTGCCTCTTTGACATTCATCTCCTGTGTCGACCAAATGATTTTACAGCCCCCCGAGATACACATGGTGCAAATGCAACCTCAGGAGGCAGAATACACCCCCTTTGCAGAACAGCTTCTTGATGGCTTTTCAATCATGCTTCTTCAACTCCACCACACAACGGGTCCCTGACAAGACAACTCCTGTCACTAACCCATGTTGTTACTATTGTGACAGGCAGTTAGTAAGGCAGTGGGTGGCATTCCAGTACTAGTCCACCCACTGACACGTTGGTAGGCAGAGTCAACCCCACAACCCCAGCAGACCAGACAACCCATCCACATACCTGCTTAGTGGGTGCTGCTGTCTGATGGCCAGCAACACAGCCTTTCGAACACATCATTGGACAACATCCATCAAAGTACTGCCAAGAGCTCTTACTTATAGTGGTATGTTCCCAGCAGTACTTGGACGGTTGCAGATTGAGGAGGTATGCAGCGGGCTGTACCGCTGGCCATCCAGCCACAGCACCAACTAACCAGATATGGGATGGGGTTGTCGGCCCACGGTGGATGAATTGGTGACTCATCCTACTAATGTGTGTTGGGTGACGGGTTGTTGGACCAAGGGTTCAGTGTCTGGGCAGGGTTGAGGGGGCACTTATGAATGAAGGATTGCTGATGTACAAGTAGGAGGGGGTGATACGTGATGCACTGGTGCCTTGCATTTCCCAACAAGTGTTGGCTGGGAGGTGTGTCACTGCAGTGGGTGGAACCTAATCACCAGGTGCTCGCCCATGTGACACACAGCTGGGTGGTCACTGGTGCTATTCACACACTGTGAACCATGCCCTGCCACAACAGGAATCCAATCGGGACCCTGTATGAGCATTCCATTATATGCACGGCTTGGTCCGTGACTACTCCACCAACTGCACTACAGAGCCCGGCGGCATGGGTGGGGTGATGACAGCGGACAGGTTGCGGTCGTTGGTGACTACCATCAATGTGCACCTGTCCATCCATTCAGATTTGTGAAGGGTGGTTATGTTCCTTTGCAGCATAACTTTAGAACAATAGTGCAGAGGGCCCAATGTGAGGTATTTGTAATGATCCAATGAAAATGAAGCTCTTTTTTTTTTAATGATTAGTTTATCACTTTTTCTACCAGTGCCCCCTTCAGCCTGACTGGCCCCCCAGCCCTGATATCCCAGAATCACTGGGGCTTACCTTATGCCTGGCCCGGGAGCAAAGCCTGTGGGGGGTTGGGCATCATCCTACAGCTGATGGGTCTATTTACATTTTTTCCCTTCTTTAACCCCGGGCCCCCAGGAGTAGAGACACATGCACGTGGAGGCGCACATGCATGCTACAGCTCTGGTGACAGACCCTTCCTCCCTCCCATTGGCCTATTGTCTGGTGCTACCTCTGACCTGCACTGACCCCCCCGAGCCTCCACTGTGAGGCAGGCAAGATCCGAGGGATACCACCTTCCCTCCCCAGAGAGGAGAGCTGCCTCTCGGCAACTCCATCCAGCTCCACACCCTCCCCATACCCTGCCAGCCTCTGATGGCCTGTGCTAATTCCTGAACATGGTTCGTCATCATGGTAGAGGTAAGGCATCCAGCGCCTTAGCCCTCAATGCCACCGGGCCGGCTCTGACAAAGAAGCTTTTTCAGGAATAATTTTATTCACCTTTGAAGAAATGAAGATGCATAAACCTTCACTACTTGCACCACTGCATGATACTTACACTGTTTCACACCTCATGAAATCCAGTATAATGATCTGATGGAAATCTGTCTCTAATTGCCAGAATGGCACAGATGGGTAGCACCTTCTGATTTTTTCTTCCCAGTCTTTGCCAAACCCAATAAACAAACCACATGTAGGCCATGTATCGGAGCAGTCTGCATAAAAAAAGGGTATGAAATAAGTAAAATAGTATGATTTTACATAAAGACAACTGCAGTCAATGTTAGAAATGAAGATGGGATACACTTCGAAGACAACAGCGCACTGTTCCTAGAAACACAATCAGCACACACTACGTATGTCAATAGGTTCACAGTAACAGTTAATTGGTATTATAACATGGGGTAAGCAAATAAAAACAACTGAGGTATTTGGTATCAGGCTCCCACATGACAGTGCATGAATGCACCATATAGTCACTGTTGCTGTGAACAGATCAGTATTGGAATCACTGGGAAGAATGGATATTTTGTTCTAACTGAGATCAGCAGTGTGATGAGCACACATTTGTAATTGGCAGGTAAGCCAGCGATTGTGGCATCCCCACCCACCACCAAGGATGTAAGTGGACCCAGAGGCTACTGAATGGGTAGAGAGATTGATGAGTTATGAAGGTATATGTGTGTGTGTCTCTTCACTGAGCTGACAGTAACATAAATTAGTTTTCAAAAGCAGAATAGTACAGAGAAGCAACTGTCTGTTTCTCTTCCAACTGTGACGTGCTATGTTTCAGAGATAGTCAGTGTCAGTGTCAGTGGCTCAGCAGATAGCACACTTTCCTCTGAGGCTGGGAGATCAGAAGGCTGTGGGTTCTATTCCCATACCAGGCACTTGGGTTAATATCCAAATACTGACAATGCAGTGCAGCATGGGGGTGCTGCTCTCCTGAGCTGCTGTCTTTCGGATGAGATGTTAAACTGAGGTCCCATCTGCCTGTTGTGGTGGTAGTTCAGGTAGATGGTAAAGAACCCATGGCACTTCTCGAAAAGAGTACAGGAATTTTCCCAGAGCCCTGGCCAAATTTCCCCCTATTCAATAAATTACCACCAACAGCTCAGTTAGGTTCAAGATCAGTTAACATTCATCTGTATCCCTCTCCCCCCGCCCCTGGGTCGTGCATGAGAATAGGCAAGAAATTGTTTAGTGCACTTACCCGGTCAACAATAACTAAATAAATAAATAGAGAGCAGGATCATTACAGAGACAGAACGAGTCTGTTTCACCCTTGCTACTTCTGCCCGTGACATTCCTCCGGTGTCTGGTCCCCCCCTCCCCAATGCTTTTTTAAAAAAAAATCAATCCATACTGCCACACTTTTTACACTTAAATGTAGAGCAAGTGGGATGTGAAAAAATAAAAGAAGGGGAGCCAGCTTGCTTGTACTGAAGCCCTGTAAGTAGATTTGCTAATTTCATAGCACTTACAACGGAGACTGCATAGGGACACGCTCAATCAGAGTCAGACAGGATCCAGGGAAAGAAGAGAAAATGAAATAAAACATCATCAACCCTCAGTGTGAGACTGTGTGTGAGGATTCAGACACTTGTAAACACATGTCATGACCTCCTTCAGTACTGCAGTCATGTAGGTAGAAGCACATTTACAAAGTGCACACTACGGAGACAGCAGTCATACAAAATCACCCCCAGAAAAGCCACCTGCTTTCTTGTAAAAACAAAACAGAAAAGAAGTGAAAACATTGCAAACACTTTTTGTGTGTGTGTGGGTGCAGACAGACATCAGCAGCTACTGAATACTGTCCCTAAAATGAGAGAAAGTTAATAACCATGATCAGTCAAAAGAGCTGCTTATTTTTTAAACTGCAAAAGGTCAATAAAACCACAAAAAACAGTTACATTTGAATTTTAAAAAAATTTAGTATTTTCTTCTGAACCAATGTTGCCAGTTTTTGGTCCTTTTCATTAGTGGAATAAGACACTCCAAGGAGTGGTTTATGGGCAAGGTACCATAATAATTGTAAGATGCAATACGGCACATGGGATACCATCATGTGGGGGGCCATCTTAGAATGCACCATCCACCCTACCTGCAATAAGGAGCTGGTCTATGGGATGACCAACAGCAACAGCACCCACCAATACACTGTCACAGCCAACATCTGTCAGATGTACGCAGGTGTGCACATAGGTTACACGTGCCAGCATATGTCAGATGGCACAGAGCAGTGGAGATGGGTGGAGGACTGTGTCGCTGAATGTCTGCCATGCCAACACTTGACTGATGTTACGGGGGAGAGAGGTGTTGGTGCGGGGGGGTGGAGAACTGCAGTGAATTACGGTCACAAACAGGATGATTATGAAGATGGGGTTTGGTATCTGCACACAAGGGGAATATTTTGGAGTATGGTATTTACGTTCATTATAACAGCACTGTAGCAGGTGAAGGGAGGTGAAAGACATCCAAAGGCCTGACAAAGTGACATGGGTGCAAGAATCTGGGGTGCCTGTGATATGCATTAACACACCAAGACATGCAACACATCATGCAACAGATCCACATTTGGGGCAGGACAGACATCCAGTTGGATGTTCAACTGAGACTGCAAACACACACCCTGTCTGCCCTACATAGTCATGCATGCCACGGTGGGGGACAGAGTTCGATGCACATCCATAGCGCATAACCACAGCTGTGCACCTGTATGCAGTTCATGCATCGGGGCAATGGTTCCTTAATGTTACATTTTAACATCAAAGTTCTTTTGAGCAGTTGTGTGACAGCTCTTCAATACCTACTCATTGGTGGACTCATTATCCCCAACTGGGCCATCTACTTCAATGTATTCGTACAAGAAAGACATAAGAAGTTCTTCATCAAGGCACTTGTTCTTAAATGATTGGACATCTGTTATGCAGTGAATATCGTCCATGGACTCAAATTTCTCAGTGACAGCACAGTAGTACCAACATCTTTTCTCAATTTGTGTTGGCATCGGCTGACAATTCCCACAACTGCATCTGCATTGAAAAACAATAAATAAAAAAACATTGTGCTACAGAAATATATTGTGTGATTTTTTACTAAGTGTCCTCACCGGCAGAAAAAGAAATGTTCCATAACATGGGTTCATCATTGTTGTAATAATATAAGCAATCACACCAATGACTACTTTATTTGAGGGTAGTAGTGTTGCTAGATTACAAGAAGAATGATAAGGTAAAAATCATCCTAGTCACATCAAAATGGACATTATACAGATTTCATTATGCAGCATTGTGTGTTTGGGAGGCATTGCTAAGTCACTGGTTCTATGAAACAACGCAGATAAATACCATATTGTGTCCGTAGGTAGCATATGATAATGTGATGGCATATGTGCTGCACGTCATCAGTGAATAAATTGCATTTTCACTTGCAAAAACAACAAAGCATTGTTACTGAACAGACTATGGAATGGAGGAGTCAGTTGTGTGGAGTAGTCAAGCAAATCTTTGCAACCAACAACACACAGAAACACTGGAACCCCCCTGCCCATACTCTTTTCCCTAGCATTGGTTAATTGTAGTCACAAGTGAAATTTCTACCCATTCACTGGTGGTGTCTGCAATGAGCATACCAAACATAAATGGTCCAAACAACTAACACTGCTGAACTACCCTTGGCACTGCCCTTGTTGATGATAGCTTCACACACACGCAACAACCCTGTGCTGCACTACATGAAAACAGCACACTACCAAGCAGACCATCTTCACACCTGCCCCTGTATCTTGTTAGTTACTATGCAGTATTCCATACAGCAGTGAGTCCAAAGCCTGACAAATTTGCAGGTACAGGACTACCATCATGTGTCCACACACCACTTGTCTACTCATCTAGTATTAGTACTCCAGCAGGTTGGTCTGAAAGGATATGCCAGCAACAAATACATGTTGTAGACTGTCCTGAAGTTAACTAGCTTCAAGCAGGAGTGCCAGTGTCTCCTTCAGGATTGTTTCCATCAGCTTACCCATGATGGACATGAGGCAAAATGACCTATAATTTTGCAGCTTAACCTTGGGGCCGCTGTCAGTGAATAGAACCACATGAACCAGCATTCATTCATGAGATACACACCCATAATCCATTGAATAGATCTGACCAAATGTCCTGCTACAACTACTGCCCTCAATGTTCTCAAGAAATCAAGCATTCTGTTGTCTTTTTTTATCCCATACATCACCCCTTCCCGCTAATTTCCTTCCCTCAGATGACACTTGGGCATATCCACACCTATTTGTAATGGAAATCTCAAGCAGAAATAGTGGTTAAGCGATTCTGCCTTTAAAACACCTGTAATGCTGGCAGATCAGGTGGCTGTGAGAGTGGCTGTGGGTTCATGTCACACACCTGGCAGAGGATTGTCAGAGGCCTGTGGTTTCAAGTCACACACCTAGCACTTTGGTTAATATTCCAATACAGACACTGTAGTGCAGCACCTACTTTCTTCCCTCAATTAGTCAGGCCTGTACTATCCCACTATCCATGTTGTTTTGTTCCTCATAAATGAAAATCTTTCATCATTACCCTCACCATGATAAATTTTGCTCCCCCAGATATGATTCTTTGCACCAGTCTTCTTTCCCTTAGCCTGGCCACATGTTTTAATTGCTTCCATTATCCCCAATTGTATGAGCAACCAACGCTGATTAGTGTCCATAATCTGTTGAATCATGCCCAGGTACTTCATCACTACTCCCACCAGCCTCCAAACTCTGCCCTCCTGAAGTCCAGATCATTTCTGTTGGATTTTACTAATTTCTTACGCATGTGTAGTGTGAACCAAACTGACACAAGATAGATGCACTTTACAGAAGAGCAGCACTTGTAGTGAGGGACTTCAACTCAGAAGTATGTGCATAAAGAAAGAAAAGCAACACAATGTATATTGAATGTATGTACAGAGAAAGTGTGTGTGTGTGGGGGGGGCAAGGGGGCATAACATTGTTAATAAATCATATATAAGGTGCAGCTGAGGAATGAGTAAAAGAAAAACAATTACACTGCAACTGAAAATTTAAATTATTATGTATATCATGTAACAAAACAAAAGCAGAACATAAGATGTGAAGCCAGAAACATAAGGGGAAACAAGCTGAGTGTCTAAAATTCGAGAGGAGATGAGAACATGTAACATAACATAAAGTGTATAAAGAAAATGCACATTCATTCATTAGTCATATAACAAAATGGGGATATGGAATAAAGGGCCACAAAACAGTTTGAAAATCAACAGGAGCAGTCACGGTTCATAACACTGTTTGCAGAGATCACAGTACATTCCTTGCTTCAGTACCCTCTATGCACATCGTGATTGACTTAGAAATGCCTTGCCCATGACAGGACTGCATACTCAGATTCCCATGCTTTACATTTACAGACTGTTAGGTTATCACATATCACAGGACATTAAAAATAAAACTTTTGTGACAACAATCTATACAACAGGAAATGAAAGATGCACAGACAGGGTCGTTCAGAATGGATGTACTGTGCACAATTACCTCAAAATACCTGAAGCATAACAAAGCATTGGACACATTAACAGCATAGAGATAAAACATAATTTTATTACCAGTCATCAACTATCATTACAGAACTGTCTCCCTTATCGCTGATGTCTGAGCTGTCAAATTGGCACTGAGCAGAGGAATCCCCAGGCTTTTCCATTCGAGAGGCGAGAGGCTTAAAACTATAGGCATACCTCTCAACCTCCTGCCTCATAAATCAGGGACAAAGCTTAAAAAATCAGGGACAAAGGACCAAAATCAGGGACACATCTTCAAAATTAGAGATATCCACCCAGAAAACTGGTAGAATATGGAGCTTAGTGCAAAATGCATTTTCTAAAGAAGAACAAGTCTGTAACTTTAATGCTTGACATTGTTTTGTGCTTACAATCCCCACTGTTTAGCCACAAAAAGACAAATTTTAGGAGGGACTGAGTAAAATTTTGAGGCAAAATCAGGGACGTCCCTGAAAATCAGGGACACTTGAAAGGTATGACTATAGGGCTGTATGTTCACAGAAAAATGATAGGACAAAGCCGCAATTTCAGAAATCTCATCATCAGAAGACATTATATTTATTAAAATGTATAATTCACAATACACAGCAATGCAGCAAAACTTTAGAAAAAAGCCACCAAACACAGTACTGTTCAGCTGAGGGTTTACTGGCTGACACTCCGAATGACGTCATCGCGCATCACGTGCGGTGCTCTCAGAGGATGAAACTGGTGGAAATATTAGGAGCATCATGACGTGGATGTCGTGGTTTTAAAAATTCATTTTTAATACTAACTACATCGGAATCGGGATTACACATAGCGAGGTGACAAAATTGGGGAAGGATGCAAGGCAGGATAAAAACATTACATTTGCATTGTTTCTTTGCACATGATCTTTAATATTTGAGCATCACAATAGATCGTGAGATGAAAAACATTTTCAGTCTTAACTTTGAACTTCTAATAAATAAAATCAAGAATGATCTGTCACGCTGACAATCTCTCTCACTTACTTTAATTGGATGTGTAAATACAATAAAGTTAAATATTCTACCCACATTTTTATTCCTATTTCAGAATATACCTATCATATTGCAAGATAATTTTTTCCAGGCTTAGAAGCTATTATTGAAAAATTCCTTTAGAAGTGGAAAAAGCTATGGCTTAAGCTATCAAATATATATATGCTCCTTTGGAAGTAGGTGGGTTTTCACTCCCCTGTTTCCTGTTTTATTACTACACTGCAAATATAGCTGCCACTCATGGGTGATTTCAAACCTCTGGAACACATCAAGTAGCGCTAATGGAAACCTCTTGGACACCATTCAACAGTATAAAACTCTTTACATACTTTTATGAGTAGTATAAAATACTTTTTTTTGTGGGAGATAGGTATAAATCCATCAAAACTAGCTCCTTGTACACTAATACTTTAGTTCAAGTTTAGCACAAAATATAGAAACAATTAAAATTCCAACTTAAGGGTTCATTTCATCCCCCTACATATTTGAACAATAATTTTGCTCCCCCTACTGTGGACAAAACCTTTAAGATCTGGTATAATAAAGGGCTATGTGATATGAGTCAATTTATCCAGGGCAAACATTGATTGGACTTTGATACTGTGAAACGTAAATACAATTTATCTAACAATCAATTTTATGTTTATCTAGAAATTCAGGACTTTATTTTGAAAGCTATTTTATCTGAAGACAATACCCTGCTGGAGGGTCTCCAACCAATAATGGAACTACCTAGCCACAGAGGGAAAATTTTGTTCATTTATAGGTGGCTTAATCGCCCTGATGAAATTAGCTCTTCACAGTTAAAAGATAAATGGGCTGAAAAAAATAACAGAAGTAAACTTCTCATACTGAATTTTATATAAGATTACTCATGAACTACAAAGTATTTACTATGCTGCAGCTAAGCAAGTAGCTAAAAATGTTTTAAACAAAGCATAGAGGAATACGCCATGTATAACAAATTTGGATGTGCCAATTACTTAAGCACAATCCGTTGAATTTATTTTACTTTATTTTGTATAACTTACGTTCACTGTGCAAGATCAACTGATCCCTTTTCCGTTCATATCTGTTCATCATTATTTGTATCCTTATTTATGACCAGACTGTTTTTTTCTTTTCTTTAAGTATATGTAATAACTCATGATGACTGTTCTGATGTATGATTTATCTTCCTAATAAACTCCCCTGATCTTTCTGGTAGGGGGGACCTCTAGCTGCCTGGTATGCTGCCAACATGGCAACTCCTGGAGAGTGTGGAGAGAGGATGGAGGTTATGGAGGCAGGACTGTTGGTCTCCTTCCCTGCCTTGGCACTACGAGAGGCCACTACAGAGAATACGAATACTGAGGACATGATAGCAACTAACATACAGATGGAACACGATGAAGGAATAATGAAGAAACTTTTAAAAAAACACAACAGGCAAATAAGGTGCATAGTGATGTGGAGATTAGCATTACACTACTGGAAAGAATGCAGAAACTGTATGATTTACTGGCACAAGAAGAATCCATCTACTTACAGAGAAAAGAGAGGTTGTAAGCAGAATTACAAATATTGCAGTCAAAACCTGGAGACTGCCAAATTCAGCCTGTCAAACAAACCCAGATGACTGTGAATGTCAAACAAGCATCAAAGGAACCAACAGTCAGTGGGGTGCAACACACAGCCTCAACCAGTGAAGTCGGACAAGACAAAAATTACTGACACCTACACTTCAACCCCTAACACATCCAGGGAATCTACTGAAACTAAGCAGAAAAAGAAGATTGGTCAGTAAAAGAAGCACTGAAAGCGGCTGGCTGGGAGTGTGCTGCTGACACTGTGCAATGGGTCTCAGGCTCCTCTCCTATCCAAATACCTGAGGACATGATTCTTAAAGGTACTGTAAATAATCTCAATAATGCTAATGACACTTCACAAACTGAGAAATTGAACCAGTCATCCATGAGTGCATCTTTAGAACTGCCACCTAAGTTACAATTGACACAGAATCTGGTTTCTCAAATTAATAATGAAGGGAAAACATCTCACTCTCCTCAGGACTTATAAACAGAAAACTGGGAACCTATAGAAGAGCGAACAACTTCTTGGTTTGTCACTCCTATCCCTGAGGTGCATACACAAGTGGAAACTGCAACTCCTTCTATCCTGCTGCTCCATTAAGAATATTGAATAAAACCAATCCAAGGCCTTATGCATCATATTTTCATAATCCCATATACCCAGCAAAATGGCACAATGCTATGCGACTGAGACACACTGGGAATATGGAAAAAGCACCGGATCATGTGTTTGTAGCACCAGTGTGCAGTGGGACCCTTACAGTGACAACTTCAAAACTGTTTGAAAGTGTCACTGTAATGGGTTTCGCTGTCCTGGTGGTGATGTGCTAACGTGATACAGGTCCAAAGCATACCTCAGCAGTATCTGTGATAAAGTAAGATGTTCATTCTGTAATGAAATAGGACATATGAGCACACAATGTGAAAATGACAGTAAATGTAATTTATGTGAAGAAGTTGGACACTCCTTTAAAGCTGCCGCTGGGCAGCCTATAATCAACCAGATCAAGCAGATGGTGCCGAGCAGAGATAATATGTCTCTCTAGCACAGCATAACAAAATAGCAACCATAGAAACAAAGGAGGCACCTCACCCTGCAAAGGACACTATAGGACCTACTACTGCAACCACAGAGCCACCCTCTCATGCCCCTGTTACTGAACCTCTCCTTTCTGAACCGCAAACAAGCTCAGCTCCTAATGAATCGTTGGAACCGGAGCCTATTAACTTCCCAGAGGCAGATGTACAGTACAATACAGTGCACAGAGACCCCTTCTTGCTCTATGAATATTAGAGAGGTCACCATGCCCCCCCCAACCCAAACCATACTAAGAAACAAATGAATACCAGAAGAAGGCAGACCTGGAGCCTTCCAAACCCTAAAGTGTAAAAGACAGATACAGTACCTGTTTCCAACAAATATGAAGCTTTACAAACCCTTCTGAGGACTCTGACAATGAGTCAGACACTTCATCCCTCTGGCCCTCACAACCCAACCCAGTGACAAACACAGAAGTAACCAACGAATCAGAAAAACAAAAATGAAAAGTCAAAGTTAAATTAAAACCCAAGGGCTAACTAGTAGATGAGGGAGAAAAACTTAAAAAGTCTCATTACCCCCCCCACTACACTCATGGCCTCTCTACTGAATGTCTGTACAATAAATATGACCAGTATTAAAAGGGCTAATATGAGGACTGCAGTTTTCTCTTGTTTGTCTCAGCATTGCTCATGTATCTATTTCTTACAGTATGTCAAATTTCACACTCTACACGACATAACACAAGCACAAAGGGCCTGGTATTTTGGCCCTTCATACTGGTCTATAGGCCCAGAAATATGTTCACATCTGGGAATACTGTTTCAAAATTTAGATGTTACTGTTTTAAAGCTCACAGACTTAGTCCCTGGAATGGTATTAATTTTCGATGCAAAACTTCAAAAAAAATTGTAGAGATTTATTAATATTTATGCACCCCAAACAATAGCTGAAAGAACTGAGTTACTAAAACTTATCCAACCATATCTGTTTTTTTCACATTATAATGTTTTTGGAGTTGACTTTAACTGCAGTGTTTCCTCCTTAAACAGAAGTAAACATACGAAAATGAAAAAAACTTTTTTTGTGATATGAATTTTTTATCTTCTCTGATTCACATGGCAGATTTAAATGATCTATATTACACTTACAGGACAACATTACCCTACCTTTCAGAATGGTGATCTAGCACATAGAATAGATTTTTTTATGTCCGTGCATTTACAAATAGCAACAGTGGCACTTTACTCAACAGAATTCTCCAACCATAATATGCTGGGCATACATACAGTCATGAAAACTAAATGTTACACTGCTAGAGCAACCAACAGTGACTCAGGCCCATCATGCAGTATATTTCAGCAAGAAAATCAGCTCTCATTCTGTACAATGATCCCTCTGTCTGGTGGGAGGATACAAAAACTGAGCTGAAGTCACTAATGAAATCTTTAAGTAGATCTGGCTGGCAGTATAGCCTAGAGGTTAGAGTAATGAGCTGTGAATGAGTTGGTACATCCAACAGACCTGGGTTTGATTCCCACAATCTCCACTTGCCTACTGTGTGACTCTGAGTAAGTCACTTAAACCCCCAATGCTCCCAGGTTGCCCCTGAAAACAGGCACATGTGCCTAGTGGGCCTTACCTAGTTACCAAAGTCTAAAATAAAAAAAATCTGTATGATAAATATTTCCTTTATATCAGGAAAGGATAGCAGTTACAAAAACTGTTTATTCTTTCCCATGAAACCAAACATGAATTGACCAAGCAAATTAGCACACTGAAGAGAGAAATGGTTCAGTTTCACAAGCAAAAAGCTTAAAACAGCAACAAATGTCTGGAACTCAAGGAAAGCTAGGTACAATTTGCCCTTATGAAAGTTGCCACAATAAGGTGCTAAAGAAGCCAGTGGAATGTCTGTTTGATTCTAATAATACATATCCTTCTAATAATGCAGGAATCCTGCAAGTTGTTACTAAATATACATCAGACATGTATTGCCAGTTACATACCTCAATGAAAGATGGAAAACATTTATTTAATAAACTGATACCAACTCTTTCTGATGATATTAAAACTCTTTTATAACAGAATATACAGGTGGCAGAACTCCATACAGCAATTGCCTCATTAAAATTTGGTACCGCTCCTGGGAAGGATGGCCTCCCAAGTGAATTATATCAAATAATTGTACCAGAATTGGAATCTGAACTGGTACAAGTGCTTAATCACATTGTTGCATCTAACTCACTACCTTTAAATATGGGTACTGGTCTTGTAATGTATTTACACAAAAAGGGGGCTAAAAGACATGTTCAGAATTGGAGCCCAATTAGTTTATTGAATACTGATTTTAAAATTATAGGGAACATTCTAAATTACAGATTGCTTCAAGCAGCACATTATCTTATCTCATCAGCACAATCCTGCTTGATACCAGGCCAACAGATTTCAGAACACCTTATGATATTAAGATAGATTGTGGAAAGAGAGAACAGTCACAGTTGAAAAGGATTGTTGCTTTCTCTAGATCAGAAAAAAACATTTGATTCTGTTTATGAGTTACTATGGTTTGTACTGGAAAAAAAACAGATTCCAGAGAGTTTTATTAAATGGCTCCAGTGTTTATAAAAAACCTCAGCAGTCACCCCAGTTGTTAATGGATGGAGTGGGCCCCTTATTAGTGTAAAAAGGGAAGTGCCACAAGGATGCCAGGTAAGCCTGATTCTATACATGTTTTTTTAAGACCCATTGCTAAAAATATTAAATATGTCCCCTCGTTTAGTCTCTTAAAAAATGAAGTAGGAACTATCTCATATAAAGTGATAGCTTATGCAGATGACATTAGTCTTCTAGTCCAGGATCAACATTCAGTAGCTGAAGCTCTAGAACTATGTAACACATGTGGGTAGTTCTCTAGAGCCTCTTTAAACATAAATGAATGCACAGTAAAGGTAAACAGAGAGTACTAATGTAGATATTTGTCCTATTGCAGGAATTACCATACAAACTGACCCTCTGCAAATTTTAGGGATTAAATTAGTGTGGAAAATTTAGATAGCTTAAACTGGGAATTTAAGATAGCAAAAGGGAGAGCAAAAGTTGCTGATTTGAACAAATGGAAAATGGGAAAAAAAGAATATATCTGATAAAGATTTATCTAATATCTTTATTTTTATATATTAGTTATATTCTCCCCTTCCAAAATGTTTAGAAGCATCACTTTTAAGGGTGTTTTTTCAAGCTTTACTTGGTGTTCACTTTAATCCAATTAAAAGAAATATTACCTATCTATTCCCTTATACAAAACAGAATAAATATGGTTAATCCGATTATGTTCTACAATGGCATTTTTTTCTCCACTAATTTGAAACCATTATTATTAAACACAGAGGTAGGATGGGAACCTTGGCTATATGTTAATTGTCAAAATTGTTTTACACGGTGGGACACAGGGGGCCCGATTCACAAAGATCCTAGAATGATGCAAGGTGCCCGTGTAAAACATAAATGACGTAAGTGGCACCTTGCACCAAAAGATGCCCCAGTAGCTATTCAGAAAGGCAGCCTGCATCCAATGCAGGCTGCATGTGCCAAAGGGAGTGTGTGCCAGCCTTGTGCCACAAAATAGGCTGTGGCATGGAACTAAGGGGCTTGCAGCAGATGCAGGCTGCCATATCCCCCATTTCAGTATTCACAAAACCCTCCCAGAGGGCAGCATTATAAGTACCATTAGACCAGCCAGGCCTGGTCAAAGGGCACTTAGATGTGTCCACTGGGAGAGTTTTGACATTTGCAGCAATGTGCAATGGTGCCCCCAACCCCGATCCTCGGTAATACAGAAAAATCCTGGTGGTCTAGCAGATCCCAATCTACCCAGTGGATCTATGTCTGTATGGCAACAAAAATTTTGTCAGTCGATGGTACATTGAAACCTTTATGTGAACTGCATTTGTGGTTGGCATAATGGTAGTCACTGCCTACCATGTTTTCTTCAGGGGGTCCTCTAAGCAGGGTCTGTGCCCCCCACACCCCCCAATTAATATAATCAACTCCAAGTCAGAGCTGAATAGGGAAGGGGTGCAAGACCCCCAGAAAATAGTGCCGGGGTAAAGCACTGACACTACAGCCACCTAGCACTGTTATCACTGTAGTGTCAGTCGATGTTGACTTGTCACTGTCGGGGTGGTATATACAACCCAGTTCATATATATTAAATGAATGGAAAAAACGCATCCCTTGTAGTCCAGTGGACCACCCCCAACCCCGTTCCCCATTAATATGTAATCATTTCCATACACATCCAACCTGGTGATCTAGTGGCCCCCTACCCCCTCACTCTGCAGGCAGTGTCCTACTACCCTGGCACAGCCCTCTGTTAACCACCATGGGTCCAGTAGACCACAAGATTGGATGTGCACAGAAATGAAGATCGGTGCTATTGGGGGGGGAGCTACTGGACCACTAGGGATGTTTTGCTTTATTTAATACATGGGATCAGGGCTGTTGGAGGTCTGCTAGACTGCTAGGGATTTTAGTGGGGGGGTATTATGTCTTAACTGGGATTGGGGATGGGGGGCCACTGGACCACCAAGGATGTTTTATTTTATTTAATACATGGGATTGGGTCTGATTGGGGTCTGCTGGACCACCAGGGAGTTTAGTTTTTTTTTTATATATTAACTGGGATCAGGACTGCGGCGGGGTGATAGCCATCATGGACTGCTGTCCATGGTGCTGTTGCCGCATGACTACCCCATGGCTTGTGGCACACCTTCAAGATGCACCATCTGTTTGGTGCAGTGCCATGGTTGCCACAAGCCATGGGGCTTTGCCACTTAGACCCTACCTGTTTGTGAATCAGCTGCAGGGTCCCTGGAGCACCGGTGGTTGGTGCAAGCTGCATTTAGTTCAGCTTGTGTCAACCTTTGTGAATCAGGCCCTTGATCTCTGAAAGTAGTAAGACAGTCTGTTCTTGCACCTGTTTATCTAAAATAAACTTTCTCCAAGCTCAGAAAATGGCAGGGTACCAGTCACTTGATTTTAACCCTAAATAGGAAAGTCCTCTATACTACAATTTTGGAAAATGCTTTTTCAGTACCAGTAGTCTTTCAGCCTTGCCCTCTTTTAATGTTACCTTTACTACTCCCACAATTGACTGACACAAGAATCCCACCACATATGTGGGATGTACACTGGTTATGTTGTCACAAGAAGTTAAATGTGAAAGCAAACCAAAAACGTAAACAATTGAAAGACAGAAGTGAAACTGACCTTCATGCATACAGCAGTTAGAAATCATAGAACATTTATTCTTTCACTGCTCTTTTATAGTTGATTTTTTGGAAATTGGTAGCAGATACATAGTCGGAACTAATTGTTTTGAAAGTTTATTATAATATTTTGATACATGGTCATTTTTCTAATAGTTGGGAGAAATGGGACATAAGCACACTCCATTTAATATTTATGATTTTTAAATGGCACATTTGGAATTCCAGATGTTTATTTACATTACAACAAAAGCATATCTCCCATTTCAGGCTTCTGGTGAAAGTTACATGGGATTAGCAAAGGTTCTATCAAAAAGAAGCAACATCTGCAAATGGCAGAGTATTAGACAAGCAATGGAAATGTTTGCCTTGGATTACTGATTCAGACAACCCTGTTACTTAATTCACTGTTATAAATACTCTCATGAAGACATTTTTTTTTTTTTGCGTACATATTTTTTCTTTATTTTCAATAACTGTTATACTGCTATACTGCTATATGTGTTAACTGAAAGTGATGATTTATTTGATAATATTCTAAGAATTGTACTGATGTAGTTTTCTTTCCTCAAATAAATTTCCCTACTCTTACTCTTGGAGGTGCTGTCAGTCATCGTGTGCAAGATGGCCAACCCTGGTTTGGAGGAAGAAGGAGTGCTGGAAGTTGGGGTAGCTGTGGGCTGATCCCTCCTCCAATGTGATTCTTGAGATCACTGTTGTAGATTCTGGTGTTACAGAACACAGCCAATGAGAACGTTTTTCCACTGCGCAAGTTTTCTAGTGACAGCTCGTTTGAAAATGCCACTGACCCAGAGACTATACTAGCTGAAGCCATGTCAGTACAGAAGACACACCTCCTCCATCTCTTAGCGGAGGAGGAGGAGGAGGAGAAACTTTCTGGTGACAAACAATTCAGATAACCTCAAGTTCCACAGCAAGCAACTGCTTCTGTTTTACATTCACTGTCAGCATAGGAGTTGACAGCGTCAACTTCAAAGACACCAGCCTGTCATGCAGCCTTCAGTTCTGGGTACAAGGTATGGATGCCATGGAGCCCCTCTGCACCCCAACATAAGAACAAAAGCATAAAGAACATGAATGGAGCACTGCCCCAGTGCTGGAAGCTGCAGGATGGATGAGATCAGCAGATGGCTCCAGCTGGCTGCCTGGTGAACCACCAGCAGCTGCAGATATTATTAACCAAGCAGCTCCCTCAAAGGTAAGATCTCAGAGCATGAACCCTGCTATTGCCATCAATTCCCAGGACTTTTCAGTGATTAGTCCAGATATCAGTGATATAGACAAGCCAGTGCTTGCTTCAAGTACTGACTCAGCTCTGCATCTGGAGGCACACCCAAGTCAGCTTGAGTCGTCAGATGAACCACTGAAACCAGAGACTGCTGCCATCATGAATGAGACTGTAGTGTTCATTCATGGCTGTGCCTCACCGCCCACTGCTTCTATTGAAACAGTTTCCAAAGCCCCACCTTGCTGATACTGTCTCTTCTACTACTGCTTCTTTTTCTACAGTAACTCAGCCTGAGACTGATCCTGGGCTGCATGAGACTCCTACCCCCCCCACCATAGATTTCTTACCAAGGGTTGAAGTACAGAGTGTACCCCTGGCTATTACTGTTACCTCTGACATGCAGTTAAAAGATGGAGTTTCTCAAAAGATGTCACAGAACCCTGTTCAGATGGAGACTCCTTCAGGAAACCCTACTGTGTCTGCCCGTACAGGATCAATTGCTCCTATTCAAAAAGAGATTGAGTCACACAGCACCCATAGTGAAAACCTAAATCCTTTGCTGGGTTATTTCATGCATCCATTCTGCCTTCAAAAGTGCATAATACCATTTGTTTATGATATATAAAAGGGGACTTGAAGATGTTCCAGACTGGCTATATGTTGCCCAGACATTACTTAAAGATTCATGTAGCAAATGAGGCCACATATGACATCAGCTTTAAAACTGAGGGGGCCCTGGATAGGTTCTGGTGCAAGTACCACCAACTCAAAGACACCCTGTTGTGGACTCCTTTTGTCAGTGATTCTGTTAACCAAGCCTTCATTTAAGACAATCACCATTCTTTTTTGGAATGAGGGAGTAAGCATGACTGACATGCTTTATTGGTTAAGACAGAGATGCCATGTCCTGGGGGATCCAGCACCTATTCTTGATTATGAACTAATTTGGACTGGGGGCTGGAAGGTGTGGGAGAACTTGAAATAGACTGATACTGGGGTGCAACACCTCCCTAACAGTTTTTTTCTTGGCAGTGCTAGAAGGGTGCTCTTTTATCCACATCAACTAAAGGCATGCTACCATTGTGGCTCTAACGACCACCTGAGCAGAGCCTGTGAGTAGCTGCAGTATTCCCTCTGTGATGAGCTTGGCCATACCAGTTTACACTGTGTCAATAAATAAAAGTATAATTTGGGTGAGGAGAGTGACCATTTTTACTGCAGCTGTCCCTGAGCTGCGCATAATGAGCCCAACCAGGATTATAGTCTTGAGCAAAATCTATTTGTCACTCCGGCACACAAACAAGCTAAGAAAACCTCAATGTTTTCTTTCTTATCAGAAGAAATGCCAGTTACAATACAGCCCCCAGGTACAGAACCTGTGGTTCCAGTTGTTCCAAATACCATCCTTCCTATCAATGAGGGGCCTCTAGCTACTACAGACCCCCCCCCCCACCTTGGCATCTGCAGACTCGCTATCAGTTACTTACTAATCTAGATATCCAACCCTCTGTTGAGCTACAGTCCATGGATCTTGTAATGGTGGCTGACACATCTGAAGGTATAGACTTTTTGAGGCAGTCATCTCAAACTATGTTGTCCTCATCGACCCCAGACACTGAAAAATGGAAAATGATCACCTGTTGAAGCAAAAACTGGTTACATCCAAAACCTAAGGTCCAAAGACACACTTTCTCTATCAAATAGATACAAAGCCTTCCAGATGAAGAAATTGGAAGAAACGGAAGAGGAATCAAATGCCTCCATTGTGGCCTCCTCACAGCCAGACCCATCTTCAGATACAGAATAACCTTTATCCTCAGTAAAGTATAAAAAGATGACCAGGCATAAACATGGAGGGGGCACAAAGAAATAACTGAACTATGTTTTGGGGATGGCATTTCTACATAGTGCTGCATACAATGACAGCTGACTGGAACATCTCTTTGACTATGGCCAAGTAAATGGTATTAAAAATTTCAGAAGATTAACAGCATGTTCTTATTTTCTGGATCTGAAGGCAGACATTACCTCTTTACATGATACTAGAGCCCAAATCTTATCTAAGGTGTCCCAGTTGCACAAAACATGGTACAGTATCTTGATCCTTCGTTCTGGTCCTTCGGTTTGGAATCCTGCTCAGCGGTGGGAATATTGTTCAAATTGCCAGATGTGGCAGTACTACGAACATACAAACATGCAAAAGAAGCCATCAGATAAAGGCCATGTCAGTCTATCAAGTCTGCTTGATTGTTCAGCATGTGGTCTGTACCACAGCTTACTCACCCCCACCCTTCCACCCACCTCCTGTCCTAGACTGGTCTCCTCTTGTACTTATTTTACCCATGACTCTATCTCACCCTCTTTTGAAGGTGTCCACTGTCTTTTTTGAGATCAGCTCTTCTGGCAGCCTATTCCACTCTTCCATCACCCTCTCAATGAAATAGTTTCTCTTTAGTTCCCTCTTGAATTAACCCCCTCCAGTTCATGCTGTGTCCCCTTGTGACCCCCTCCCTTTTTAGCCTGAACATGTAGCCTGTTTCCCCCTATTTATGCCTTTTAAATATTTAAAGGTCTCTATCGTGTCTCCCCTGTCCCTTCTGTCCTCCAGGGAGTACATGTTGAGCTCCCCCTACCTATCAGTTCCATGTGATAATAGTGATCGCCGAATGGCAATCGCTATTATGGTGAGTGGATTAATACCAAAAAGCAATTCAGCAATATGCACCTGCAAGCGACTGAGCACACACAGTATTGTAAGTGTATGTGCAGGGGAAGCTGCACCCCCTTCACCCCCACACCACCCTAATTATGGATTGTCAACTCCAGGTCCTGCAGCTGCCATAACAAGCAACATTTTCCCAGCCCCCAGACCCAGACTCAGGACCTGCTCCGTTGGAACCAGTCTCCTTACCCACCACACCACATGGTTGGCTCAGTGGAGCAGGCACACTAGAGGGTAATGACCCTCTTCCCCATCCCTCCCCTTCCCCTTGCTATATTCCCTTTCTGCTTGCCCATCCCTCCCCTCACAGTCACAGTCCTAGTTATTCCGGGAGGTCACTCATGATAATAGTGCCCTCATATGAATCACCGTTTTGATGGTCACCCATATGCTAGCGCTATTATCACGGGATACCAGCCTATCCTCATAGGATTCCCCCCATCCCATTTATCATCTTGATCACCCTTCTCTGGACCCTTTCCAGGAGTTTGATGTCTATCTTTAAGTAGGGGTGCCTGAACTGAATGCAGTACTCCAAGTGCGGCCTTACCAGTGATCTATATAATGTCAGGATAACTTCTGTACATCTGGAGGTGATCCCTCTGGCTATACATCCCAACATCTGGTTGGCCTAGGCTGCCAACCTTCTGGACAGCTTCAAGTGACTGAACCTCCCTGTTACTATCACACCCAGATCCTTTTCCTCTTCCATGACCTTTAGCTCTCCCCCCCAACCAAGTAGTAGCTGTACCTAGGGTTCCTGGACCTGAAGTGGATAACCTTACACTTCTTGGCATTAAATCCTAATTGCCAAGTCTTTGACCATTCCCCTAGTGTATCCAAATCCCTTTGCAGGACCCTCCCCTTCATCCACTACTGCACCAATTTTGGTGATATTAGTGAAAAGGCTCATTTTACTCTTAACTTCCCTTGTTATGTCAGCAATGAAGATGTTAAAGAGCACAGGTCCCTGAACTAATCCCTGTGAGACTCTGCTGATAACTGCCTGGGCTTTGAAAGTTCCCCCCTACCACCACCCTCTGCTGTCTATTCCTCAGCCAACTTTCTATCCATGTAGCCAATTTGTCACCTACACCCAGGGTCCTCAGTTTGCCCCCTAGCCTTCCATGTGACACTGAATCAAAAGCTTTGCTGAAAGTACAAGTATAGGACATCAACTGCCTTCCCCCCATCCAATGCTCTAGTGAACCAATCAAAGAAGTCCACCAGATTGGTCTGGCATGACCTCCCCTGGATGAACCCATGCTGATGATAATCTTGCAGACCATTCTCTTGCATGAATGCCACCAGCCTCTCCTTCATGATGGACTCCATTAGTTTAGACACTATGGATGTGAGGCTGACTAGCCTGTAAATCCCTGGGTCATCCCTTGGGCAATTGTTATGGATGGGCACCACATGCGCTGTCCACCAGTCCTGTGGCATGCAACCAGTGTGCAGGGAGCAGTTAAACACATCTGCCAAGGGTGCCACCACCACCTCTGCCAACTCATTTACATAGAAACACAGAATTTGATGTCTGATAAGGACTGCTTGGTCCACCTAGTCTGCTCATTTCTCTACCTAACGGATAAGCTGCAGATCCTAGTTAACCAACAGCCTACTTCCTCCAATCCCCCACTAGAATTGCTTTATGTCTGTCCCATGCATTCTTGAATTCCCCCACTGTTTTTGACTCTATGACCTCCTCAGGAAGGCCGTTCCATGCATCTACAAGCCTCTCTGTGAAGAAATACTTCCTCACATTACCTCTGAGTCATCCCCCCTCTATCTTCAAATTGTGCCCCCTTGTTCTTGCACATTTCTTTTTCTGAAAGATGCTACCCTCTTGGACTTTATTAATTCCCTTGAGGTATTTGAAAGTTTCTATCATGTCCCCCCTCTCCCTCCTTTCCTCGAGGCTATACATCTTAGGCTCCTTTAGTCTTTCTTCATATGTCTTCTTGTGCAGACCCTGCAACAATTTGGTTGCCCTCCTCTGAACAGCCTCCACCCTGTCTATGTCTTTGTGGTGATGGGGTCTCCAGAACTGTACAAAGTACTCCAGATGTGGTCTTACCAACTGTCTGTACAGAGGGCCAACAACTTCCTGTTTTCTACTGGTGATGCCTCTCCCTACGCATCCCAGTATCATTCCAGCCCTCCTTACTACCTTCTCACATTGCTGGCTCACCTTTAAGTCATCTGATATGACTACCCCCAGGTCCCTTTCCATTTTTGTTGTTGTCAGTATCTCACCCCCCTTGTGTACTCTTCCCTTGGGTTTTTGTTTCCCAGGTGCATTACTTTGCACTTCTTTGCATTGAATCTAAGCTGCCATATATTTGACCATTCCTCCAACCTTGCAAAGTCCCTTTTCATCCTTTCCACCCCACCTTGCGTATCAACCCTGTTGCAGATCTGTGTTTCATCTGCAAAGAGACATACTTTTCCTTCCAGTCCCTCTGCAATGCCACTTATAAAGACATTAAAAAGGACCGGCCGCAGTACTGAACCCTGTGGTACCCCACTAGTAACCCCCCCTTTCTTCACTGTGGACTCCATTTACTATTACCTGCTGTGTCCTGTTGTCCAGCCAGTGTTTTACCCAGGCTACCACCCTGGGACCCACTCCAAGGCTGGCTAATTTGTTTATTAATCTTTTGTGCAGGACTGTGTCAAATTCCTTGCTAAAGTCTAGGTAGGCAATGTCCTCAGCCCCTCCCTGGTCTACTACTTTGGTCACCCAGTCAAAGAAATTAATTAGATTTGTCTAGCATGACCTTCCTGCTGTGAATCCATGCTGCCTTGGGTCCTGTGCCCCACTGGCCTCTAGGTACTCAACAGTTCTTTCCTTCAGAAGTGAATCCATCATTTTCCCTACCACTGAGGTCAAACTGACAGGTGTTTAGTTTCCTGCCTCTGTCTTGCTCCCACTTTTGTGAAGGGGAATCACATCCACCCTCCTCCAGTCCTCAGGTACCACATCATCCTCCCATGATTTATTCAAAAGGGGAGTCAGTGGTGTTACTAGTTCTTCCCTTAATTCATTTAGCATTCTGGGGTGAATCCCATCAGGCATCATTGCTTTATCCACCTTCAGTTGTAAGAACTATTTCTTCTGTTAAAAGACTAATATCAATCCCCCTATCCAGAATGTTTCTATTGACTGGATTAGGCATCTCCCCCTCCTTTTCCATTGTGAATGCTGAGCAGAAGTATTCGTTCAGTATCCCTGCCTTTTCACTGTTGCTCTCTGCCCAACCACCTTCCTCTTTATTCAGCATCAGTATCCCTGCCTTAGTTTTTCTTTGCTCAATAATGTACTTATAAAAGGTTTTATCCCCTTTCTTAACTGAGTTGGCTATCTTTTCCTCAGTTTGGGCCTTTGCTATTCTGACTGCCTTCCCCGAGTGCTTCTGCTTTAACTTTTAGCACTCACAGATGTATCCCATCCAGTCAGGGTGCCTTATCTGTCCTTAAGGATTTAAGGCTAGACAGAACCTTCTTCACCAGGATATCACAGTCTATTAACAGTACCCCTCCCTCCTCCCCATTGGGATTGTTCCTTCTCCTTCTTTCATAAAGTCTGAGCATTTAAGCTGCTGGATCTTAGCCCAGGAAGGGCTTTGTTACTGGATGTTAACATTAAAGGCACAGTAATGAGAATAATACAGTATGTGTTTGTACACCACAGTCTAAAGCAGCTTGGGTGGATTTATTGAACATTATTCAGCCTTACCTATTCACCAGAAAACCTGTTGTTTTTGTTTGCAGAGATTTTAACTCTGGGATGTCCACCTTAGACAGGGGGAACAAACACAAATGCAAAACATTTTCTGTCTTTTCTGAAAAACCTTATCACTTCAGCAAGATTAAAAAATGCTTATCACACACATACTGAGAAACATGACAAAACCTGTTTTGAGGGACCATTCTACATGTTCATTGAATTCCAGTTCACCACTTCTTTCCTGCGTATCACTTCTGCCACTTTAACTCTTCTTGAATTCTCTGATCATCTTCTTCTCTGTGTCACTGTAGGGAGCCTCACGGACAAAAACAAAATCTAGCAAGAGCCAATATGGCTGCAAAATAATGGTATTGAGGGCAGTGAGAAATGTGTAAACTAGCAATTTTTATACTAACCACTGAGCCACCTAACTGCACTTTCTAATTGTCATGATACACACACTGACTAATACATACACATATATGCATATATATTCCAGTGTAACATTGCAGTGCACTGTCTACACATATTTTTACAGATTAAAAAGAAGACATTGAGGGATTGTTTCTTCTTTTCAGGTTCCTAGGGACTTCAAAGGGTGGGGTTGCCACTAGACAACTCATGTAAATCAGTGATGACATGCATAATGCTGAAACTGATCTAGATAGCGGGAGAATGTAGACTAGCAATTCTTGCACTAATCACTAAACCATCTAACTGCACTTTCTAATTGTTGTGATATGCGCACACTGACTAATACATATACACATATATGCATATATATTCAGGTATAACATAGCAGTACACTGTCTAGACACATTTTTACATATTGAAAAAAGGACATTGGGGAACCATTTTCTTCTTTTCAGCCTCTGAGGGACATCAGAGGGTGGGGACTGTTGCCACTAGACACCCCATTTAAATCAATAATGACATGCATAATGCTGAAACTGATCTAGATAGTGGGGGAATGTAGACAAGCACTTTTTACACTAACCATTGAGCCACCTAACTGCACTTTCTAATTGTTGAATGTAGGGCAGGGCCCACAGCTCAGCACCATGGACACAGCGGGGAAGGAGATCTGCACAAGTCACTTCACAAAAGAAAGGGCCTACAAGAGCTTGCTAAGCTCAGGATGGACAAGGCAATAGGACTTGATGGCATACATCCCAGGGTACTAAACCAGCTAAGGGTGGAACTAGCAGAACCATTAGCAGAACTGTTTAGTGAGTATCTGAGCACAGGAGAGGTCCCAGAAGACTGGAGAAGGGCTCATGTGATCCCGCTCCACAAGATTGGCAGCAGGGAGGAGGCAGGGAAATACAAACCAGTCAGTCTTACCTCAGTAGTGGGCAAGATTATAGAGGCACTCCTTAAGGAAAGGATAGTGCAACACCTGGAATTCATAGGAGCACAGGATCCAAGACAGCATGGGTTTACAACAGGAAGGTCCTGTCAAACTAGTCTCATAGATTTCTTTGACTGGGTAACCAGAGTGGTGGACTAAGGGGGTGCAGTTGATGTCATCTACCTTGACTTCAGCAAAGCTTTCAATACTGTTTCACATAGAAGATTGAATAATAAGCTGGGTAGGCTCTGGGTGGGTCAGATGTGGGTCAACTGGGTGGCAAACTGGTTAGTGGGCAGAAAACAGAGAGTGGTGGTAAATGGTATACAGTCAGAAGAGATGCAAGCCACAAATGGGGTACCTTAGAGATCAGTCCTGGGAGGTATCCAGTGAACAAGGTGACCAAAATTGAGCACCTACAAAAAAGGCTGACTCAATTGTGACACATGTGTTCATGGCTACTAAGTCGGGGGCGGCGGATAGGGTGGGTGAAATACCACGATGGGAAGTAACAGGTATATGCATATTGCACCCGCAGGAGAGAGCAGGGAGGGATGGCATGTGGGAGGGGTGTGTGGGCAGCTGCAAGCTGGTTCACTAAGGTGGTGGGGAGGGTTGTCAGCTTGGATGCGTAGGGTACAGGATTCTGGTCCAGTGCAGTGCGGGCTTTTTTTTGTCGGCAGGCGACCTTAAATTATTTATGTTTTTCACCCCCCCCAGACATGTACCCCCCTGGAGTTGAGTATCCATAAGTAGGGGGGTGCAGGGGTGCAGTCGCTGCATTAAAAATGATAACTGTAGGTCTCGTGCACCGTTTTTGTTTGTGCTGTGAGTGTGCATCACCAAAATTCATTTTCGGCGATGTACACTCACCGTAACAGCAATCGTTATTCCACGATTGCCATTTTGACATCGAACCATCCTGGGGTCAGTCCTCTTCAATATCTTCATCAGTGACATTGCAGATGGAATGGAGGGTAAGGTTTGCCTGATTGTAGTTGACACCAAGATCTGTAACAGAGTAGATGATCCAGATGGGGTGGGTAGAATGAGAAGAGATCTGAAAAACTGGCAAAATGGTCTGAAGAGTGGCAACTGGGGTCTAACACAAAGAAGTTCAAGATCATGCACATAGGGAAGAGAAACCCTGAAGCTACCTATAGGTTGAGAGGGGAGTTGCTGGCAATCACAAGGGAAGAAAGTGACTTGGGCATCATCATAACGAATGGCCTGAAATCATCCAAGCAGACCACTAAAACATTAGGTAAGGCTAGAGGGATGTTGGGGTGTCTTAGTAGGAGTATCACAAGCCATAAGAGGGAGGTAATAATCCCTCTTTACAAGACACTGGTTAGGCCACATCTGGAGTCCTGCATGCAGTACTGGAGGCCGCACCTGCACAAGGACATTAAAAAATGGAGGCAGTCCAGAGAAGAGCAACCAAAATGGTGCTGGGACTGCATCAGAAAACATATGAGGATTGATTAACGGATCTCAATATGTATACCCTAGAGCAAAGGCAGGAGAGAGGTGATATGATCGAGACATTCAAACACCTTAAGGGCATTAACAAGGTGAAAGAGCCTAACATGTTTCAATATAAGAAAAAGAGCAGGACACGAGGAACAGCATGAGATTAGAGGGAGGCTGATTAAGGGGTAATGTGAAGAAGTTCTTTTTCACAGAAAGGGTGGTGGATGCATGGAATTGGCTACCTCAGGAACTGATGGATATGAATACAGTGCAGGGCTTCACACAGGCATAGGATAGGCTTAAGACAGCAATGCAGATGAGTATGACTAGATAGGCCATTGACTGGGTAAAGGCCTATGGCACATTCATCAGGCAAAAAAAATGGGCAGGCTGGATGGGCCTTGTGGTCCTTATCTGTTGCCAACTTCTCTGTTTCTATGTTTCTGTTGTTGTGATACACACATGCTGACTAATGCATTTATACATACAGTGAAACCCTCTTAAGTAAATACCCAGTTTGCCACAAAAAATATTCACTGAAGTGGATTATTCACTAAACAGGATTCCCACTGTTTTCATTAGCAGAAAATGAAAATGAAAAGGGATAAAAAAGATCATTTTGTTTAGATTTTATGAGTCTGATTTATTTATTCAAGGCATAAAAAGCTTTGAAATATTTTTTTAGGAAGTTATGCACTTTATTTAATTACATTAATTTGTGTGTCTTGGAGTTTCAGAGGTTTGTTTGGATTGTTTAGTGGTCAGTGGCAGTATCAAGAACAAAAGGCAGGAAACTGGATTTGACACCTCACTGAACTGCAAATAACACCAGCTGTGTTTAACTGATGTGTTAATTGCAAGCTATTGACCAGGAGTAGCAAAAGGCCTGGGGCAGAGCAGGGTTACCTGAGGAGGTGTGATAATGGGCTGTCAGCAGGGTCTGAAAACCAAATAAAAATATTCACAAAAATGGACTGCTCTATTCACTTAATAGATCATTTTAACATTAAACAGATAGGAAATGAATCGGGATTTCAGACTTTTATTCACATATCCAGTTTATTCACTTATCCAGTGTTCCCTTAAGTAAGTTCGACTGTATATGCATAGGAGGCAGTATAGGGCAGTGGTTTAAGGCTCTGAGCTGCAAATCTGGAGACCTGGATTTGAATTCCACAGCAGATCCATGACGGGTGTTCGACAAAATATTTGTTGAATGCCCCATCAGTGAAACCGTCAGGTCGACCGCATTCTGCAGTCGGCTGCCGGTTCCCTGTAGCTATATGTGTTTTCTTTGGGGGGCTTTGCCCGAACACGTGGGGGCTGTGCCTTCCACACCCCCCACTTTAGGATTATCAGCTCCGAGTCAGAGCTGATTTGGGGGGGTGCAGGACCCCCGACATACAGCACCAGGTTCCAGTGAGTTCCCTACAGTGACATGGTGCTGTAGTCACTGTAGGGGACTTCACTGATGAACTGTCACTGTCAGGAGGATAACTGTTCCACAGCTCCCACTTGCATACTGTGTGACCCTGAGCAAGTCACTTAACTTCCTTGGGCTCCCAGGTCACACCTGTAAATAAGCTTTAAGCTTGATGTGTCTCTTCTGGTAAAAAAATATATATTTCAGTATAACACGCAGTACAAGTCACATTAAACTGTCCCTCCAACTCACTGGTTTAGCATTTTTTAATGAGTTGCTTATTTATTTATTTATTAAACATCAGTTTACAACCTTTGAGCCAGAGGCTCATTTGCAAAGGTACCTCGTCACAGAGAGGACAAAACAATAATAACAAGCATATAAAAATAACAGTGCACAGAATGAGGAGGAAACATGGTGACATCGAGATGGTTATGATACAGGAGCCAGGTACAGGTTGGAATAGCATAAACTATAGAGTAGACATTCTTGCTGTGACAGACGGAGTAGTGGTTAGGACAATATATGGGGGAGGTAGTGGGTTGGGAGCAGCCACTCAGGGAGCTTTGTCTTCGAGGAAGAGCAGGGGAGAGTTACAGACAGCAACAGCTGCACATGGTAAGTAGGTGATTACGCAGGGAGGTTTTGAAACGAGAGATAGTGGAGGCGGCGGTGATACTGAAGGGGAGGGAGTTATGCTAGGAAGGGGCTCAGTATAGGAAGGCCCTTTGGCCTTGCATGTTCCTAGCCCAAGGTACTACCAGTGCAGATTTGCAGGAGGATCGGGTTTGCACTAGCGGTTTAGCATGGTGGATAGAGGCAGTCAGCCCAGGTGGGGATAAACCAAGGAGAGTTTTCTTAGTTAGGAGGCCAGTTTGATACCTAAGCCATTTGTCAAGATCAAGCAGATTAGCCTGGGCATAAAGATGGCAGGTATGTGTAAGTCTGGGAGCCCCGGTGATTAGCCTACAGGCCTTATTTAAGGTGAGGTGGATTTTGTTTAGTGCGGTCTGGTCAGCGGCCCCATAAACAGGCAAACTGTAATCTACTAGGGACAATATAGAGGACATGACAGCGAGTTGGAGGGCATCAGGGGGGAGACAGTTTTTGTGGCGATAAAGGATACCCAGCCGAATGTTGGTGACTGAGGCTAGGGCAGAGATGTGGGAATGGAATGTGAGGGCAGTGTCGAAAGTAACCCCAAGGTACTTATAGGTGTGGACCTGCTCAAGTGGGAACTTGGAACTGGCAAGGACCTGAAGTGGGAAATTACTTGCTTTGTTTTGAGGATGGGCAAAGAGCATAGCTTTAGTTTTTTTAAGATTAATTACAAGTCTATGCTCGTTGAACCAAGTGTCTGCATCATTATAAGAGGCTTGCAGGGAGGCCTGGAGGGTAGTAGGGCTCCGGTCAGAAGCAAAGATGACAGCATCGTCTGCATAAAGCAAGAGTTTACCAGCACAAGCGCTTGGCAGGGAGTTGAGATATAGGGAAAAGAGCAAGGGCCCAAGAATGGAGCTCTGGGGAACACCAGAGTGGATAGGGCAGGCATTAGAGAGAGTCCCATTAATTTTAACATGCTGGGACCGGGCTGACAGTTAGCTAGAGCACCAGGAGACTGGACCAGCAGCAAAGCCTGCAAGGCTGAGTGCATCCAGCAAGAGGGGATGGGAAACAGTGTCAAAGGCTTTAGACAAGTCAATGAATACTGCGCCCACTAGAGAACCAGAGTCCAGGAAGGAATGAAGAAAGTTAGAGAACTCAAGGAGGGCAGTGGTGGTACTGTGCCCAGCTCGGAAGCCATGCTGTTCCGGGCAGAGTATGCTGTGTTTGGTTAGATACTCTGAGATTTAGGTGGATACTATTTTTTCTAGGGCTTTTGAGAGAGGTGAGAGGATAGAGATTGGCCGATAATTACCAGGTAGGGACCTATCACCACCCTTATGTATGGCTGTGACAGTGGCGATTTTCCAGGCAGAGGGAAATTGTCCTAGGCAGAGAGATTTATTAAAGAGGCTGGTAATTGGGGCAATAACCAGGTCAAGTACCTGGCAAAGGAGACAGGGGTCCAAGGAGTCACTGCCAGTGGTATTGCCCTTTAAGGCCTTAAGTAGATACGGTCGGACTTCATGGAATGTGTGCACTGCTCACTGCAATAAATTAATAAAAGTTTTCTAATGGTTTGTTTCTAGCTGCTATTGAGTTTCAGCTTACTGTACTTTGCAGCTCTCTGGAAACTTTTATTAATGCTGTGCATGAGCAGTGCACACATTAAAGGGACACTGTCAGCTTTCAGCAGTTATACTGAACTGTGTGACCAGTGTGCCTGTAATAATGGCAAAGTAAACTACTCATGTGCCACAGTATAAATAACAATAAGATGTGTAACCTAAATTTTTAAATTATGTACTTTATCTCGGACCAAGCACATTATCTTATTGTTTGGCTGATCCTCTGCCGCCAGATGCCTCTTCTCAATGTGAACACACATTGAGCGTGTGTGAATTTCCTGAACAAGTGTATGTGATACAGCAGTTATAGCTAAAAGTATATGCTCTTCTGAGAATAGGGATCTTTGTGAGAATATTAAAGAGTGTTGCACGTCTTACTTTTACCACACAAAAACAGGACCGTGATCCTGAGGATGTGTGTCACATCAATGGCAACATCATGCACATGCTCAGGATCGTGGTCTTGTTTCTTTTAAGTGGTAAAAATCAGACTTGCAATGCTCTTTTTTATTCTTATAAAGATTTTTGTCTATTCCAAAACAGTATCTAACAGCATTTGGCTAGTGGGGTTGGTGTCAGTTTTGACCCCTGCCATAAACATCCTCATGTGGTCATGTGGTCACACAGGTGACAGTAAAGGAAAATATAGTCAGGACCACACTCACATTGTATACACACACACACACATATCAGAATAGGTAACATAGGTAACATATACTATGAGGAAAAAAATGCACAAACATACTTGTACTGCAACACAAGATGAAACCATGTCCAAACACAGCCCCTAATAAACTAATATGAAGCACCATCAAATTATGATAACAATGGGTACACATGGGCACCTCTGTAGAGCCCCTCTCCACATTCAAGCAATAAACAGTATGACTTGATATAGTTCAGAATTGATGAGTACAAAGACATATTAAAAACACAGATACACAGTCTGTGATGCAGCATAGGTCCGTGAGTTGCTGTACAATATAATGGGAGGGGGGCTATCACAGATGATATGAAGGACTAGAATACCTTTGTGCTGCTTATACCAATACTGTGGGCTCAAACTGGTAAGGTCAGATACAAATATCAAAATTTAAATAACATCTTTATATTCTTCTGCCTCAGACATGATGAATAGTGAGCACAGGCACAGTAAATATTATTGAAATCCAAAGGTAAAAAAACACACGTCCTGAAAAACAGCGACCTTAGCTGATCTAAGTATTTTTGAAGAAAGCATATAACTAGCACAGACAATCAAACTCCTTTCCCAGTATTTTAGCAACAGAATTTCAACAGCATGGTAAGTTTGTTTTACGATAAAAAACTGCATATGAACAGTCCATTTCAAACCTCCACTGTAAAAAAATGCAACAAACTCCTTTTTCAGTACGTTAGTAACAAAATTTCAACAGCATGGTATGTTTAAAGATGAAAAAGTGCATATGAACGGTCCATTTCAAACCTTCACTGTAAAAACAACTGTAACATGAACTGTGTTTAGAGGTCCTCTAACTTATCTTTAGCGAGAGTTGAAACATTAGATTTACTACATAATCATTCCATTCTGTGACATTTGACACTATGGTCTCAGGGTTTTCTGCTTATCTCCCTGTCTAACCAGATTGACATCTAGCACAACATATTATTTTGAAACACTACTAAGCTGAATGAAAGCAGAGTAATACCACAAAATTTCTAATTTTATCTAGTCCGTTAGGAATCAGAAGAGATCCCCTTTTCTATGTAATAGCAAAATGACTGCAGGGAAATGCCCCCTGCAGTCGTAAAAATGGGCCCTGGGATGTAGAAACTTATCTCAGCTTTGTTACAGGAAAAAAGAGTGCTGACACCTTAAGGGTAACTCATAGCTGCTCACAAATCTGTTTTTGATTAATACGACAACCCTACAGAGTGGTGGGAAGACACTAAAACTGACTTCAGGACATTTTTCGAGAAATGAGGTCTTGCCCAGAAAAATTCTATTTTCTATATTTGGCAAACATGCATAAATTGCAGAAACTGCTCTCCCTAGCCTTAACAACTGGAGCAAATTATAAGGCCCAAAAAGAACAAAATGAGTGATTTTCATCTACACTGTGCACATTCCTTACATCATGAACAAAAATGTGGTACCAGGGCAAACTTCCCCAAGTGTACCCTTTTGAAAGCAATGCAGACAGGGTAGATAAGAGAATAATGTCAGATCAAATAGACCCAGAAAGTAACTACTATACTGATAATTCAAGTATTAATGACATAACAACTAGGTATATCACTGAAACATTCAGCCTAGTACTTATATCTGAAACTAAGAGACAGGATTGTTTGCCCATTTACAGATTCCTGACTTCATTGGTATCATTGGTAACACAGAGCTCTATAAAGACTAATGTCCATTTGGCTAGCTTATCTTAAGGTTTAATATCCCACTATGTTTCTGCCCCTTAAATAAATATCCGGAGACTGTTTGAAAGATATCATAGTCTGACTAGCTACCACCTCAATCGGTAAGTCATTCCAAACTCTTGCCACCCTATTTGAAAACCAAAATGTACGGGATTGTGTCCTACATCTATCCACCTTCAACTGTAAGGGGTGGGCTTGGGTGTTATATGACTGTACCCTAAGTTGCAGGTCCATTTGCTCCCAAAGCTGGTTATCAGATAATGCCCGATAAATTAGGCACATATCCCCTCTCATCCTATGGTATACAAGGGGATATAGATCCAGTTCCATCAACCTATCCTCATATGCCATATCCTTAACTTCATAGATTTTTCTAGTAGCCCTTCGCTGTACCCTCTCCAGGGCTCTTGTGTCCCCTTTGTAGCCTGGTGCCCAGAACTGCACTCAATATTCTGTATGCGGCCTCACAAGAGAGGTATACAAAGGGAGTAACACCTCTCTTTTCCTACTTTTTATGTGTCTATGTATGCATCCCAGAATTCCATTTGTCTTCTTAACCACTAAATTACAGTGTGAGTGGAACTTGAGGTCATTACTGACCCTAATACCCAAGTCTGTTTCCTCATGTACCACTTTAAGGATATTACCACCCAAACTATAATTTATTTCTGGATTTTTTATACCGAAGTGCATAACCTTACACTTGTCCACATTAAAGGTTGCCCCATTTTCCTTTGCCCATAACTCCAATTCTCCAAGTGCTAGCTGTAAGTTTGAAGCATCAGAAATATTATTAACTGGATGGCCTATACATGTGTCATCAGCAAATTTGGAAAGCCAGATGTCACGTGTTACCTGCATAGTTGACATATAGAGGTTAAACAAACATGTTCCCAATAAGGATCCCTGTGGGACCCCACTAGTAACTGCTGCCCATTCAGACATTTCTCCCAGGATGCATACTCTTTGTTTCCTTGCAGACAGCCAATCTCCTACCCGGTTGACTATTGTAGGATGTATCCCTAAGTTAGAAATAGTTTTAATCAATTTTATATGAGGAACCTTATCAAATACTTTTGCAAGGTCTAAGAATATTAAGTCCACTGGACTGCCTTCATCTAGTGATTTACTAACTTTACTGTAAAATTCCAGTAAATTTGTTTGACATGAACGTCCTTTAGTAAATCCATGTTGGGAATTGTCTTTTTTCCCCCTCTAGCTCCACATAGTCCATAATATAGTCCTTGATGATACCTTCCAGTATTTTTCCAAGCACCGACGTCAAGCTAATGGGCCTATAGTTTCCCACCTCATGCTTTTGTCCCTTTTTATGTTGATTGCGCGCATGTACAAGAAACATGTTGCGTCAGCTTTTTTCACAAGCAGGTTGTGGAGGCATGCAAAGGCTTGTCCCGCTTCCCCCAATGCCATGGCACGCTGCTGCTGACACTAGTTCAGCCAGCATGCCTCAACTTTCTAAAACATCAGCCGCTGCAATCAGGAGCTGCCTCATCATTGCTGTGTCAGCCATCCACTGCAATGAGGGAGTGACCTGTCATTGCAGGGCGGGATGTGACACCCCTGATATTGTTTGTGAACATGGTTGGGTTACCCCCATGTTCCTAAACAATATAACCTCCCTCTACCGTGTTTACTTGCCAGGGAGCCCATTCTGTAACCCCCATTTTGTTCCTGTGGACGAGGTGCCCAACTCTCTGCCGGCATAATGATACCCCCCGATGAGTCCCTGCTGATGGGGTGCCCAATCCCCATCAGCATAATGATACCCCCATGTTGTTCCTGCCAACGGGATGCCCAATCCCCGTCGTCATAATGATACCCCCCTTCCGTTTCTATAGCCAAGGAGCTGCCCAATCCCCCTCGGCACCTGCAGCTCCCTCCCCCTTTTCTTGTTTGCTGACGGGGGTGCCCAATCCCCCGTCAGCTAATGCACCCACCCACCCACACAGGTGGCACACTGGGAGCCCACCCCAGCATGCCAAAGCACCTGTTAAAGAGGAAAACAGTCCCCAATGTCTTAATTTTTTTTCACCCTGTGAAGAAAAACAGTCCTCAGAGCTCTCCCAGGCCCCCCTCCCAAAACCCACACCCACCCACTGTGCACCCTGGCTCCCCACACCCCCCTCACCACATACTTACCTCCAGAGTCTGGCATGATGATCTTCAGTGGACCAGGAACATGTCTGCACTCTTCAAAGCCGACTGCAAACTGAGGAAATGACGGTAAGCTGTATAATGTAATGAATAGGGTTTTTTCAACTTTAGTGCATATCTCAGGCATTTTTGGGAATTTTTTCACCAAATTTTCAACATGGGGTTTGTGAGACCCCTCCTCATGAATTCTTGAACTGTCATGGCGTTAGTCAGCCCCAAAAGGTGGTTTCGTGTTCACTGTGTGGAATCACCCTTCGGGGTGATTAACAAAATGACAGTACCAGTGTTCATGAGATGGGCTCTCAAAAAGTCTATGTTGCAAATTTGGTGGGAAAAATCCAAGAAAACGACTGTTTTACAAGCGTGCATTGTGCAGTTGCTACACACGCTAGTAACTTCACAAATTTACAATATTTTCATGACAGGTTTTCAACACTGGCATTTTGTCATACCACCTTGTGAGCAGTACAGCTGTCATTGTTCACATCCTGTCCAAAATATGTTTTTGCACTTTCAGCGCAGAATAGCGCGGTCACCATTAGAAATCAGTGTTCAGGACAGATTAAGAAAATGACAGTGACACTGTTCATGAGTAGAGGTCCTAAAATGCCTATGTTGAAAATTTGGTAACGATACTCCATAAAATGACTGTGTTATGAGTGTGCGTTGCGCAGTTGGCACGCACACTCGAAACTGCGAATTTATAATATTTTCATTCCAGATTTTCAACATTGCCATTTTCTCAGACTTACTTAGGAATGGTACAGCTGTCATTTTTCCTGTCCTGGCCAAAATGTGTTTTCACACTTCCGGCGCAGAATACAGCGGTCGCTGTGGGAAATCACTGTTCGGGACAGATTCAGAAAATGACAATGATACTGTTCATGAGCAGAGGTCCTAATATGCCTATGTTGAAAATTTAGTGATGATAGCCCATCAGTTGACAGTGTTACAAGTGTGCATTGTGCACTTTCCATGCACCCTTGTAACTTCGCAGATTTGTAATATTGTCACACCAGATTTTCAACAGTGGCATTTTTTCACACTTCCTCATAAGCAGTACAGCTGTCATTTTTCACATCCTGACCGAAATTGTTTTCACAGTTCTGGTGCAGAATAACGTGGTCACTGTGGGAAATCAGTGTTTGGGACAGATTAAGAAAATGACAGTGGCACTGTTCATGAGCAGAGGTCTTAAAATCCCTATGTTGAAAATTTGGGGACGAAACTCCATAACATGACTGTGTTACAAGCGTGCATTGAACTGTTTCCATGCACCCTTGTAACTTCACAAATTTGTAATATTGTCATGCCACATTTTCAACAGTGGCACTTTTTCACACCTCCTTATGAACACTACAGCTGTCATTTTTCACATCCTGACTAAAATATGTTTTTGCACTCCTGCAGGAGAATAGCACGGTCACTCTGGGAAATCAGTGTTTGGGACAGATTAAGATCAACTGAGTGAGAGGGGCGAGTGACTGAGCTCAACTGAGCTCTGTTGAACTGTCATGGGATTTGTTTGTGGGCAGACAAAGGCCCCAACACAAGAGCCCAGTACAAAAAGGCAGCCTGCAGCACTGGGAGAAACACAATGAGAGAGTGACTGAGGGAGGGTGAGCGAACTCACCAGGCTGTCAGGACTGCTGCGGATTTCTTTGCTGCATGAGAAAAAGGCATCAGTGCAGGCAGGGGCCCAGTACAAAGGCCAGCCTGCAGCTGTGGGAAGACGAATGCAAGCGAGTGAGACAGGGAACTTGGTGAGCTCAGCGGGCTGTATCAGGACTGCTGCAGATTTCTTTGTGGGCAGAAAAAGGTGCCAATGCAGGCAGGAGCCCCGTACAAAAGGGCAGCTTGCAGCGCCAGGACAAACAGAATGAGCGCATGAGAGAGGGAGACTGAGCGACCTCAACGGAGCTCTGTCGGGACAGCTACAGATTTCTTTGTGGACAAAGGTGTCAATGCAGCCAGGAGCCCCATACAAAAGTGCAGTCTGCGGCGCCAAGAGAAACGGAATGAGTGAGTGACAGAGCAATAGTGAGCAAGCTCAACGGAGCTCCATTGTGACTGCTGTGGATTTCTTTGTGGGCAGAAAATGTGGCAATGCAGGCAAGAGCCCAGTACAAAAGGCCAGCTTGCAGCGCCGGCAGAAATGGAATGCGTGAGTGACAGAGGGGGAGTGAGCGAGCTCAGTGGAGCTGTGTTGGGAATCCTTCAGATTTCTTTCTGGCCAGAAAAAGCCACCAATGCAGGCAGGAGCCCAGTACATAAGGACAGCCTGCAGCGCCAGGAGACACAGAATGAGCAAGTGAGGGAGGGGGAGTCAGTAAGCTCAACGGAGCTCTGTTGGGACTGCTGCAGATTTGTTTGTGGGCAGAAAAAGGCAGCAATGCATGCAGGGGCACAGTACAAAAGGGCACCCTGCACTGGCAGAAAAACCAGAATGAGTGAGTGAGTGAGCGAGCTCAGTGGACCTATATTGTAACTGCTGCAAGTTTCTTTGTGGACATAAGAAGGCAGCAATGCAGGCAAGAGCCCAGTAGACAAGGGCAGCCTGCAGCGCCAGCAGAAACAGTTTGAGTGAGTGAGAGAAGGGGAGTGAGCAAGCTCAACAGAGCTTTGTCGGGAGTGCTGCAGATTTCTTTGTGGGCAGAAAAAGATGCCAACAGAGGCAGGAGCCCAGTACAAAAGGGCAGCCTGCAGCGCCGGGAGAACCAGAAGGAGTGAGTGAGTGAGACTGGGGGAGTGAGCGACCTCAATGGAGCTCTGTCAGGACTGCTGTGGATTTCTTTGTGGGCAGAAAAAGCTACCAACGCAGGCAGGAGCCCAATACAAAAGGGCAGCCTGCAGCGCCAGGAGAAGCAGAATGAGCGAGTGAGAGAGGGGGAGTGGGCCACCTCAATGGAGCTCTGTCGGGACAGCTGTGGATTTCTTCCTCAGCAGAACAAGGTGCCAATGCAGGCAGCAGCCCCGTACAACAGAGCAGCCTGCAGCACTGGGACAAACAGACTGAGCCAGTGACAGAGGGCCACTGAGCTAGCTCAGCAGACCAACGCAATCAACATTCGGCATTGACAAATGCTTGTTGTAAATAGGGACAACTGTTGCCAGTCTCCATGTCTGCACAGTTTGTCCTGTTTCCAGTGACTGTTAAAATAATTGTGTGACTGGCCCTGCCAAATAGTCTGCCAGTTCTTTTAACAATCTAGGATGTAAACCATTGGGTCCACTAGCTTTACTGTGGTTCAAACTTCTAAGCCTTGTTCTTACATCCTCTATCTCTATTTTGAAATCAAAAATTCCCACAGCAGTGTAGTCTACTATGCTGTATTTTTGATCTAAATTAAACACCGAGGAAAAGTATGTATTAAACCTATCAGCCATTTGCTTATTGTCCGATATAATTTTCTCGTCATTATCTTTCAGTGGTCCAATATTTTTACCCTGTCCCATTTTGTTATTTACATATGTATAAAAACTTTTATAATTATCTCATGTTTTTGTAGCTAGTTTTAATTCGTAACTCCTTTTTGCCTTACCAATAGCCATTTTTGCCCTTTTTAGCTGATGTTTATAGATTGCCCATGACTTCGAATCCCCACTACTTTTTGCCCTAGTGAATGCCTTATTCTTCTTATTTATCAACCTTTTTTACTGTAGACATCATCCAAAGGGGCAGGATTCTCCTGGAGTTATTATATTTCTTACGAATAGGGACATGTTTTTGAATCAGCTCATTTATTTTGTTAATGAATTTATCCCACATTTCTTGAACTGGTAGATCAGTTAGCTCCTGCTGCCAATTCCAGGTGCCTAAGTCATATTTGAATATTCCATAATCAACACTGTTAAAGTCGTACAGTAGTGTGCTCCCACTGGTAATATGGTAACCCCTATCAATTTGGAAACTGACCATGGAGTGGTCGCTGTTTCCTAACGGAGCCTCGACTTTACAGTTAGGAATTTTATCAACCATATTCGTTAAGACTAAATCTAGAATATGGTTCCCCCTTGTATTATCTTGTACCAATTGGTCCATTCCTGCAGCTAGTAGTTCTTCCAGGAAGCTGAGTTCGACCTGTGAGTTTCCCTGTAATAGGTCCCATTGTATACCTGGGAGATTGAAATCTCCTAGTATGATAGCATTGTCCTCTTGGGCTATGCATTTAATAAAATCAAGTAATTGACTATCTTGTTTGGGTGGCCTAGCTGGTGGTCTATATACAACTGCTATATTATTCTTGGCTGTTCTTGGTGGAATAATCTTTACCCATAAGATTTCTTCCTGGTCCCATACTGTACAATCCTTGATCTCAGATGTAATATTATTTTGGATATATAATGCCACTCCACCACCTCTACTGTGCTGCCTATCCTTATTATAAAGAGTGTACCCCGGGATTTGTTTATCCCAATTATCGTCAGCCCTCCACCATGTTTCTGTAATGGCACAAACCTTGATTTTGTCATTATACAGTTTGAGTTTTAATTTGTCCATTTTATTATTGAGACTTCTGGCATACAAAACAAGGCAATTCTATTCAATTCAATTCTTGTCTCCAGAAGAGATAATTAATCTGCAGAAGCCTTTACAAATGGAAGAAATAGAAACAGCAGTTTTTTTCTCTTTATTCCACCACTTACCCCAGACAAGACTGCCTGATTGGTGCCTTCTTTAAATTTACCTTTTCTTCTTTATCTACAGAAATGACTCTCTTGTATAATCATATTCTACAAACACGTTCAATGGCACCTAATATGAGAGAAGGTATCTTAATTTTCTTTTTTTTAAAAGGAGATAGAAGACATTTGGACAGCTGGAGATCTATATGCCTGTTAAATGTTGATGTAAAAATATTTTCTAAAATTCTCCACAATGGATTGGTACCAGTGGCAAAGTGCCTGATAATGCCCTCACAGGCTTGCTCTGTTTCTGATAGGTTTATTCAAGATCATCTTATTTTACTTCATGAAGTACTTGAGAGAGGTTACAAAGGACAGGTATCTGGTCATTTCCTCTCACTAGATCAACAGAAGGCTTTTGATAGACTAGGCCATAGTTACTTAGAATTTGTTTAAAAATTATAGAAACATCGACAATGATGACAGAAAAAGTCTAATGGTTTATCCACTTGCCTGAATTCCCTATCTAACCCTGGGACTTACTGTACATCCAGGGTCCTAGCCTTCCCCCTCCTCCACCCTGTTCTCCTTCCCAATTCTGTCACCCCAACTGACCACTATATTGTTCACGTTGTCCAAATTGTACTTGAAATTATCAACTGATTTAGTACCCACCACTTCGGCTGGCAGACTCTTCCACGGTTCCACCACACTATCTGTAAAATAATATTTCCTCATGTCCCTTCTGAACCTCCCTCCTGTCAGTTTTGACTCATGCCATTGTGGCCTCAAACTTGCATTCAAGCTAAATAGTTCCTCTCAGTTCATCGTGTTTAATCCTTTTAGGAACTTGAAGGTCTCTATCGTAATTCCCCTTTCCTTTTGGTCTCAAGTGAGTACATGTTTAGTACCTTGAGGTACTCCTTGTAAGATGTGCCCAGAATCATTTTTGTTATGCTACACTGCACTGTCTCCAGCCTTTCCCTGTCCTTCTTGAGGTGAGAGCTCCAGAAGTGGGTGCAGTATTCCAGGTGTGGCCTCACTAAAGATCTATAAAGGGGTAGTATTACCTCCTTCCCCCTGCTATCAGTACTCCTCCCTATACACCCCAGCATCCTACTTGCCTTACCATAGGCCTTGTTGCACTAAATTAATTGTTTGAAGGTGTCACTGATGATAACTCCTATGTCATGTTCCTCAGCTATAGTGCTAAGTCTCACCCCACCCATCCAGTACTCTGTCGGTTCTTATTCCCTAGGTGCATCACTTTGCACTGTTGGCATTAAATTTAAACTGCCAAACCTTAGACCACCCCTTCAGCTTTTGTAAGTCACTCTGCATTTCTCTGGTTCCCTCATCAGTAGCCACCCTTCCACAAAGCTTAGTGTCATCTGCAAAGAGACACAGCCTGCCCCAGGTACCTTCTCCAGTTTTGCTGATGAACATATTGCAGAGGACTAAGCCCAGGACAGATCCCTGTTGCACCTGCTCATGACCCCCCTCTCTCATGATTTGACCCCATTGACCATAACCCTCTGTTGCCTACTCTTTAGCAAGCTTCCTACTCAGTTAACTATGTCCTTAGCTGCAGTCTGATCCTCCATCTTCTTCAGCAAGCATCTGTGGGGCAATCAGTTAAAAGCCTTGTTTAAGTCAAGATAGAGCAAATCCATTGTGTGCCCTCTATTCAGTTCCCTAATCACCCAATCAAAGAAAACTATCAGGTTAGTCTAACTGGACCTCCCTACCACAAACCAATGCTATTTACTATCATGGAGACCGTTATTCTCCAGGCAGTCCGTGAGGTCTTCTTTGATCAATGACTCCCATCAGTTTCCCCCAACCATGGATGTCGGACTGATGAGTCTATAGTTTCCTACTTGTTACTTTTCCCTCCCATGAAGTGGAATGATGTCTACCACCCTCCCGACCCCCACCATAGTGAACATGGTTCAATACTCCTACAAGGGGTTCAGGCAGTTCGACTGCCATTTCCCTACATATCCTCAGATGCAACCCATCTTGTCTCAGGGCCTTATCTATCTTTAGGGCCCCCCCAGTCCTTTCTTGATCTTTTTACTTGTAAATATTGGCTGCCTCATCTCTGGGATACCCTTATTGGCTGCTTTGATGCCACTCTGGCAAGGTCCCACCTTGCTACATGGTGAAAACTGAGCAAAAATAATCATTAAGGATGTCAGCCCTCTTCTATCACTCTACCCCCCCCCGATGGCCTAACAATTCCCTTTACTTTCTTTCTTTTTTCCCTAATATATCAGAAGAAATATTTTTATCCACCCTTGAACCCTTCTGCAATACAGTTCTGTATCTGCTCCTGCTTCCTTAATCCCCCTCTTTGCCTCCTTATTTCTCAGTAAATATTCTCCCCGTTCTTCCTCCCCCGCTTTTCCTTGTACTTGTAGAATGTCTGTTTCTTAGCCCCACCACTTCCCTGACTTTTGGTGTGAACCATAATGGTCTCTTGAGCGTATTCCTTTTGGTTACTAATCTCATGCATAACTTAGATGCCTTAAGAAATTACCACCTTTACTACCCCAACTTTTTTCCACCCCATCCAAATTGTCTACCCCAACTAACGTTTCCCTGACCAGTTCCCTCAGCATGCTGAAGTTCACCCTTGTAAAATTTAAGGACTTCAGTTCTCAATTGAGGCTTTCCAGTCTCAAGGACTATATGAATATACGAAGAAGCTAGCAGAAGAAAGCCATTTGGTCTATCAAGTCTGCTCATGTTGCAGGGTCCACAGCTAGAGCTACTGTCCATGCTCCCTCTCCCCACTCCTCCTATCCTCCCTACCCATGACCCTTATCCTCCCTCTATACCTGTCCCAGCCTCTGTTAAAGCTGCCACTGTCATCAATGAGATTACCTCTTCTGGCAGTGCATTCAAAGTGTCTGCCACCCTCTCTGTGAAGAAGTATTTCCTGATCTCCCTCCTAAACCTCCCACCCTCCAGCTTAAGACTGCGTCCCCTTGTGTTATGGTTGCCAATCAACTTAAAGAGACTCTCATCAACCTTATTTATCCCTTTCAAGTACTTGAAGGTCCCAATCATACCCCCCTCTCTCTCTCCTGTCTTCCAGGGACTACATGTTCAGTGCCCTCAACCTCTCCTCATATGCCTTACCCTGCTGACCAGCTATCATCTTTGTAGCCCTCCTCTGGACCTTCTCCAGCAGGTTAATGTCCTTTTTGAGGTGTTGGCACTAGTACTGAACTCCATACTCTAGATGCGGCCTTACTAGTGACCCATACAAGGACAGTATGACCGCCTCTCTCCTACTACTGATCCCCCTAGATATGTATAGCAGCATATTGTTTGCCTTTACTGCTGCTTTCTTGTACTGCATGGAGTGCTACAGGTCACTAGTGATCATCACTCCCAGGCCCTTCTCCTCCTCTATTGCAGATACTCAGATTCCACCCATGTAGTACTTAGTCCTAGGATTCTTGGCTCCAATATGAATAACTTTGCATTTCTTGGCATTGAAGTCAAGCTCCCAGATCCTGGACCACCTCCCTAGTTTTTCCAAATCTTCTTGTAGGTCTGTATCCCTTCAGCTGTGTTCACTCTCCCACAGAGCTTGGTGTCATCTGTGAATAGGCACGTTTTGCCCTTAATGCCATCTCCAGTATCATTGATGAAGACATTGAACAACACCGTCACCAACACCAAGCCCTGCGGGACTCCACTGGTTGCCTGTCTTGTGCCAGATAACTCTCCCCTCACAACCACCCTCTGGGTTCTGTCCTTCAGCCAGTTTTCCATCCATCTGGTCATCTTTTCCCCAACCCTGAGATACACCAACTTCCTGATCTACCTTTGTGGGGTACAGAGTCAAAGGCCTTGCTGAAATCAAGATAGAGGATGTCTACCACTTGGCCCCTGTCTACTGTCTTAGTGACACAATCAAAGAGGTCAATCAGATTTGTTTGACATGATCTCCCCCCATGAACCCATGCTGCCTCATATCCTGGAGACCATGCTCCTCTAGATAGTTCATGAACTTTTCCTTTAGTATGGTCTCCATCAGCTTGCCCACAGTGGAGGTCAGACAGACTGGTCTGTAATTCCCTGGGTCATCCTTAGGACCACTTTTGTGGAGTGGCACTACATGTGCTGTTCTCCAGTCCCTGTGGTACTACTTCTGTCTCTAATGAACTTTTAAATAGGTCTGCCAGTGGCCCTGCCAGCACCTCAGCCAGTTCCTTTAGTACCTTTGGATGTATTCCGTCCAGGCCTGGTGAGTTGTCCACCTTTAATGCCAGCAGCCCCTCCCTCACTCTATCCTCCTCTATCACTACATCTGTTTTCCCTTCCCCCCGGTCCTCTTTTCGCTGCTGAAGGCACTGGTCCATCCTTCTCCCTGGTGAAGATGAAACAGAAGTATTCATTTAGTGTCTCTGCTTTTCCCCCATTATCCTCCACCCACTCCACCCCTTTCTTAAGCTTAACAAACCCTTCTTTCTTGTCCCTTTTCTCACTTATAGTGAAATAAAGCCTTCTCCTCTTCTTAATTCTTTCAGCTATCTATAGCTTCTTCTGTGCCTTTGTTTACCTAACTTTCTTTCTTGCCTCACTAGCCAATCTTAAGTAATTTTCCCTATCCATCTCTCTCTTGGTCTTCCTGAATTTTCTATAGGCCAACCTCTTTTCCCTTACTGCCTGGGCAACCACAGAACTGAATCAGCTGGGTGCTTTGGCCCTTGTGTTCTTACCCCTGAGCCTAATGCACTCATCTGTGGCAATCAGTATTCCTTCCTTAATGATGGATCACCCTTGGTCCACCCCCATATCTGCTCTGATGCCCACCAGATGGCTCCTTAGCATTTCACCCATTTTCCTGAAGTCCATCCTCCTGAAATCCAAGATTCTGGTCTTAGTTGGGGCACTTTCCCTGCCCATATCCAACTGGAACCACACTGTGCAATGGTCACTTCCTACCAGTGGCTCCCTGACCATTATTTCCTATACATGCTCCCCATTTGTGAGCACCAGATCAAGAATTGCCTCAGCTTTTGTTGGTTCAGTGATGTCCTGAGTCAGGAACCCACTCTGCAGTCCTTCCAGGATCACCTGACTCCTAGCACATGTTGTAGATGGTATGCTCCAGTCCAACTTTGGCAGATTGATGTCCCCCACAATTACCACCTCTCCTTTCCCCGCAACTTCTGATATTTGTGAGCTCAGTTCCCTGTCCCTCTCCTCATCCTGACTGGGTGGTCTATAAACCACCCCCAACCTCACCTTTCTCCCTCTATTGGACCTTAACTGAACCCATAATGCCTCCACCTCCCCTTCCTCCAACTCCTCCCTCATGCAAGTTATTCCCTCCCTGGTATAAACTGCCACCCTGCCCCCTTCCCAACAACCCTGTCCCTCCTGTATAGTTTATATCTAGGGATCGCAAGATCCAAGTAATGGTGTGATGTTGCCCAAGTCTCAGTTACTGCAACTATGTCCACCCTCCTGTCTGCTAATAGTGCCTGCAGTTCTTCCATCTTGTTTCCAAGACTCTGTGCATTCAGAGACACCACCCTCCATCTATAATCTGACCTTCCTTCTCTTCCCTCTATTCTTCTATTCATATTTATCCCCTCTGTGAGTACCCCTCCACATACCCTTGTTATGTGTTCCTCGCCCCCTCCACCCTTTGCTAACTTTGTTCTTACTCCTTCCACCTCCTCCCACCAGTCTTCTTCCATCACTGTGGGGGGGTTCACTGACCTCTTCCTCCTCCTTTCAGAGTCTGTGGGCCTGCATGCCCACTGCCCCCCCAGTAGTGTAAATTAAGTGTATTGGTTATGTATTCCCCCAGTTTGTCCCCGAGTACCCTCAAACCCTCCCCATTGAGGTGTAGCCTGTCTGGTGAAAAGAGTGCTTTGTTTGACCAGGTCTCCTCCCAGTCCCAATACAGATGAACATCTCCCTGCACTGTTTCCTCAGCCGGTCATTGAAATCCTCTATTCTTCTTTTCCTGGGTTTGTGGACCTTGGTACTGGTATCACCTCTGAGAAGGCCAATGAACTTCCTTCCTCCCTGCAGATCTTCCCTAACTTCCTGAACCTACTTTGCACTACCTCCACCTTCTCCCCAGCTAGGTCATTGGTTCCCAAATGTATAACTAAATTAGGTATTCCTCCAACCTCCCTTACTATTGCCCTTATTCTTGGGCCCACCTTCCCCGCTGTCATCCCTGGCATACAAACCACCCTCCTGCTTGCATTTGCATCACCTTTCCTTCCCCAGTAAATACCCCTAATTATGGAGTCCTCTATGATTGCCACCCTTCCATCCCCTGCATACGTGCTCCCCATCCTTCCTTTCTTACCTTTGGTACTAGCTGCTTCCCCACCCAACTGCTTCCTCTGCACTCTGGAAAACTTATCTCCACATCCACAATTTATCCCCTTAGCTGTCTTTCCATCTCCCAATCTGGTCTCCTTATTATTCTCAACATAGCAAGATTGATCTGCCACCATATGATAATTTTTCTGAATGAGATTCTCTAAAGTTTCCCTGTTGTAAAATAGACAATTTCTAATATTATCCATCTCATCCTTGATTGCAATAAGATTTTCTAAAATAACTATATTGGCATAATAGGTACTTTTAATAATTTCAAAAGGTTGTTTAGACAGAGAAGTAGTGGAGGCAGAATCACCTTCCCCAGCGAAATGTTCTTTATCGAAATCTAAACCTATAGTGCATCTATTACTAGAGACTCTAATAGGTCCAGGACCTGTTTTCTGATTATTTATACCATTTTCATCTTGTTTTTTCTCTAGATGTATCAGGCCTTCTATAACCTTACTTAAATTCAGTGTAATCAATTTCATGTCATCCTCCTTTGCTGCAATCTTTGAACATTTCTGTTTACAATCTTGGATTTCCTTTTTGGTCTGTTATTTTTGAGAACCTTGGGGTAAATCTATTGGGGGAGCCAAGCAATAAACCAGCATCAGGAGAAAATCCTTCCGAGGAAAACTGGCAGTCTTCTCTGCTATTACTGCTACATGGATCATAAGTCTCTGTGCTAGTCTCATTATACCTTTCTCGAAAGAAGTGGTCTGAAGGCAGACAGGGCTGAAAAGATTCATGAGAAGCCCAATTGTAAGACTCTAATGAGATTCCTTCCATCTGGGGCAGTGATTTTATCCTATTTGTTATACTTTGATTACAGGTGCTAACAATCTCATCTACCTGAGCTCTTTCTCTATAATCAGGTTGTACCAACTGGCTAGGAGTACTAGTGTCATTTTTATAAAGTGGCCCAAAGGGACCCAGAGATGAGGAGTCCCTGTGCCACATATCTGTAAGTTTAAACTGCAAAGTATCTTCATTATTGGATTGTTTAAGAACTCTTTCACCAGCTTCCTTCTTTCTTATTTTTCCATCTTTTTTCCTTTCATTTGTCACCAATTTACCTCTCTCTCCCCCTTATTTACCATAACTTTCCCAATCCTAATTTGCACCATCTAATAAGGCTATAGTCAATAAAAGTACTTAAAAGGGCCTAAGAAGATGGAAAAATAAGAGTAAACAGCTGTACCAATTGTACCCCTTAATTAAACAGTAAGAGAATCTTTAGTCAAGTATATTATTCTAGCCCCCTTACTATTAAGAAAGTAATTAGTCTCTACAGCATCAAAAGCCAGCTGTAATAAAGAGTGATATTGCAATACCAGACACAACAGGGACATATATAAAACAAATACAGATGCTATATCTGAGTTATCTGTAGTCCTAGAGAGAAAAAAAAAAAAAAGAAAATACAGGATTCAGGTCAGGCAAGTGAAACAAAAAATTTCAGAATCTCATCATAAAATTAAAAAAGAATTTGTAAAATTCAAGCATCAGGTCATCAGATCTCTCTTCAATTCTCCATTCTGGCCCAGCCCTACCAATGTCCTCGATCAAAAAAAAAAAAGCTTTGTTTTGTGCATCAGGTCTCTTTCTTTCACTTTATAAATCAATAATCCCTCTAAATATATGGAGCAATTATATGCAAAGTGCCAGGTGCCAGTCTCTAAATAAAATATCTCAGTTCTGTGGCTCAAATTCGGTCCGATACAATTCACCAGGAATATTTACTGCCTCCCTTTTATGCCAATAGTGGCATGTGCAAAATATTCTGCCATGGAACACAGCAAAGCATCTATAGTTCCAGTCCTTTTGCAGGAAATAAATGCAGACCAATAGTTCCAATTCCACCCAGGAAATGCTTAAGCAGCAGGTTTATAATACTCCTCACTGCAATTTAAAAGGAAAATAATCAGGACAGCTTCACTGTTTAGGCCCTTAATTACCAGCAATAGCTAATACTATTCATAAAAAGCCTTCTCAGTTTAAAATTGAATCAAACTCACTAAGATTTCTCAAAGTCAGATAGAAAATTCACTTACTTCTAGCCCCTTCATAAAACTCTTGGTAATGTGCCAGAATCCACAGTTTTCAGTGGGTCATATGAATTGCATCTGGATTGTGTACGAATTAAGGCACCTGCTTAGGAATTGCTGCACAGAATGCCAGGTGCTAGCCACAGCTCATGAATCGCAGAGGCCGAAAAGGCCCTTTCCAAGCTGACTATGTGACAATAATATCAAACCAGACCAAAAGAGAGAAAAAGTCAGCACACACAAGCACTTAGCCCAAAGAGATCTTGCTAAGTTTTTTAGAAATAAAATATAAAATCTAGCAACTGAAGAGTTAACCGATCAGATAATCTCTGAGTTTCTTTTCAGGATAGCATCTGTAATGGCTTCTAAGTAGCATCTGATGTTTATAGCAGCCAAGCCAGGTGACCCAATTTACATAGGGCACCAACAATAAATCAAATGACCTTTGTTAAAATATACCGTTTTTCTTGTTTTGTTTTTTCCTTTCCCTTCCCTTCTAAAGGGCTATAAAATTAAAATTCATAAACTAGAATTATAGGCAAAAGAAAGCATGTATCACAAAAAAGTTCCAGTGGAGCACAGGAAAACGCCGATCGAGCACAAGTCAGTTTTAATTCAAGTTCAATTTCTTCTTTACCAATATTTTGCTTTCTCATCTCTTTTCTGTCTCTCAGGCTGATCTATTCCACCTCATTCAGAGCCTGTCATGCAGTCACCCTCACACATGATCTCTCCAAGGCCATCCTTTCCGAAGGGCCTCCTTGTCTACCACAATCCACACCGGGTGATGGAGCACCGATCTCCTCAGCCCCCTGGCCTCTTCCTGCGGGAAACAAAAGACACCAGGGAGAAAAATGCCAGATGAGAGACACAGGATAATCTGGTAAGGCTTGTTAGTTAATAAACTGGTGGCATACCATTTTTAGTATGAAAAAAGCCTCTAGCAAGCCCTGCTGTCACAGCAATAACTCCAGCTTCTGCAGCATGCAGCCTCTCACCCGATCTCAACTCCAATCATGAGTGATCAATCTTATTCACAAGTCCAACTCACCAGCAGTTCAGTTCCCAATAGACAGACATGAAATAATATTTGTAATGTGAGTAGAAAAAAGAGAGTTTATATGACTTAAACTTTCCTGTTGCCTTCCTTTTTGCATGTAAACCAAGTTTTTCCTGTTCCTACATCTATGGAAGCAGCCCTTATGGGTCCTTTTTTCCGAGTACTTTGCAGAAGTCAGCTGAATCCATTCAAAAGAAATATTACCTATTTTGCTATAAAGAAAGGTGGTCTTGCAGCGATCCATTCCCTAGTCTTCTTTTTAGTATTTTTCTTGTTTTAATGTTAAACCATTAATATCTTCCAGTGTTAAGCTGTGGGTACCTTGGTAACTATTTCCTGTTCCCCATGGCTGCAAGGTTAGGAATCTGGTAGGCTACAGATTGTTACAAAGAATGATTTGGTTCCTCAATAATTGAAAGCCATTTTTCAGAAACTGAAGAGCTAGAACCTTACTGTAGACAAATTTAGAATCATAACAAGGGAGGCTTTGTATTTTAATATTTTGTACACTTCCTTTTCTGTAGCTACAGTTTCTGAACCTGGTTTACTCAGTGTAAAAGTTCCATTATTGGCACAGATTACAAACCCTTGGATTCCCCCCCAAAATGTGGGATACTTTTTGGCTTTGTCATTCAAAATTGAATGTGAAATTTAATCAAAAACATAAGATCCTAACAGAATGATACTGGTACTGTCAAGCCTGCTTGCATCTCTCAGCTAGAGACTGTTGAGCACCTTTTTCTCTTCATGAACCTTTATGAAAACCTTCTGGTCTCTGGTTGCACGTGTATGGAGGGAACCTATGTTCACTGCTATCACTTATGACACTCTGATCTTTGGTATCTTTACAGGATTTTGGTCCAAGTGGAATGCTAGCACTTTAATTGTAAGAAAGTAAGTAAGTAAAGTGTATTTGTAAAGCATCCATTCCCTGGGGCTCAGAGCACTTTACAATAGAAAAGATACAATGTAAATTTAGTAGCAACAATAAAACTATTCAGAATAAATCAGCCAAAAAATGCAAATAGTTTGGCTCAAATAAAATAAAATAATTTGGCAGCATCACTTCAGGGGCTGACTAAACCTAATTAAAGACCTCCTGAAACAAAAAGGACTTAAAGCCCCATCTTAAAGGCCTTCACTGAGGGAGCCTTCTGAAGAGATTGAGAAAGACTATTCCACAGGGCAGGAACCCATGAACATGAATGCCCAATTGTCAAACATTTTCAACCTAGCCCTGGGAACAGCATGATGGCCCACCTCGGAGGAGAGGAGAGGAGAGGAGAGGAGAGGAGAGGAGAGAAGAGAAGAGAAGAGAAGAGGGTGGGAGATCTGATAGAGAGTCAGCAGGTCTCTTAGGTAGCCAGGATCCAATCCTATAGGCCATATAGGTCAGAGGGCTGATCTTGGAGGTTGTACACCACTTAACCAGTAGCCAGTGCAGTTCTTGCAAAACAGCAGTTATGAACATACTGTATGAATATAGGAAAACTGCCAGCAGGAAAAGGCCTTACGGTCTACCAAGTCTGCTCAATTGTGTAGCTAGCAGCCCTTATTCTGCAGCTGCCCCTCCTTCCCTCACTCCCCTCCCTTGAACCCCCATCTTTCCCTGTCCCATCCCCTTTTGAAGCTGTCCACTGTTCTACGGGATACCACCTCTGCCAGTAACGCATTCCTCCCGGCCATCACCCTATTCATAAAAAAGTGTCTTCTCATCTCCCTCCTGAACCTTCTCCCCCTCCAGTCTCATATCATGTCCTCAGGTGTCCCTCCCTTCCCTTAGTTTGAAAAGCTCCTCCATACAGGAGTTGTTTATTCCTTTCATGTACATGAAGGTTTCAATCATATCTCCCCTCTCCCTCCTCTCTTCCAGTGAGTACATGTTCAATTCAATCAGCCTACTCTCATAAGGTAAGTCCCCTAGACCATTGAACATCTTTGTTACCCTGCACTGCACCCTCTACAGTAACTTAACATCCCTCTTCAGGACCGGGCACCAGTACTGCACACAGTACTCCAGGTGTGGTCTGACCAGTGATCTATACAATGGCAGAATCACCTCCCCCCTCCTTGAGGATATACCCCTAGCAAAACAAACCAGCATCCTGTAGGCCTTTGTAGTCACTTTCCTACATTGAGCTAAGTTATTAATTGCTCCTGTAATGAGCTCCCCCAGATTCTTCTCTTCTTCAGTTACAGCTAACTGCTCACCCCCAGCTGGCAGCTCCTCATAGGGTTTTTAACCCCAAAATGCAGCACCTTGCTTATTTTGGCATTGAACCCCAGCTACCAGGTGTCCGACCAGGTCTCCAGCTTTGGAAGATCCTCCTGCAACTCTTGCCAACCCCCTAGGTCATCCACCACTGCTCCCATCTTGGTGTCATCAGCAAACAGACTAATTTTGCTCCTGATGCCGACCAAAATGTCTGCAATGAATATTCCAAACAACACTGGTCCAAATACCAAGCCCTGCCGAACTCTGCTCATCACCACCACCCTTGGGGATTATTTATTATTGTATTATTTATTTATTATTTATTTGTACATCAATTTACAACCTTTGAGCCAGAGGCTCATTTCCAAAGGTACCTCATCACATTGAGGACAATACAGAAAAATACATTTTGTTACAGCATACGAGTTACTAGTTACATAGCTTAGCAAGCAGAGGTGGTTACATTTATTTACACAGTTAAACAGTTTAGTTACAATGCTACATTCTTACAAGAAGGGGAGAGCAAAACAGCTGGATAATAACAGTGGCAGTAGGCAATGGGGCAAGGTTGCGAGAGGTAAGGTGTGGTGCCGCCCAGTGAGCTTTGTCAGTTATGAAGTGAGCTATGCCTCATTTAGAGACAGGAGCAGCAGCAAGTATTAAATAGTTAGCTCCAAAGTACGGTTTTGAAGTTGGAGATCGTGGGGGCATCAGAGATGGGGGCAGGGATTGAGTTATACCAGGATGGGGCTCTGTAGCAGAAGGACCTCTGTCCATGGGTGGTCCTGGATCTTGGGACCAGTAGATTGGTCTTGCAGGAGGTTCATGTAGTAACTGAGGGTTGGGTTTGGTGAATGGAGGCTGTCAGTCTGGGAGGGGATAGCCCGAGGAGAGTTTTTTACGTGATGAGGCAGGTTTGGTATCATAGTCGTTCTTCAAGATTAAGAAGTATTGCCTTGTCATAGAGCTGGCACATATGAGTGAGTCTGGGGGCCCCAGTAATTAGCCTGCATGCTTTATTTAGGGTGAGGCAAATTTCATTGAGGGCGGTGGTGTCAGCAGCACCGTATACTGGTAGGCCATAGTCAACCAGGGACAGTATTGAGGATGTAACTGCTAGAAAGAGGGCATCAGGGGGCACACAGTTTTTATAGCGGTAGAGGATACCTAGCCACACATTAGTAGCTGATGCAAGTGCATCAATGTGGGTGTGGTAGGTGAGGGCTGAGTTGAAAGATACCCCAAGGTACTTGTATGAGCAGACTTGCTCAAGTAGTTGTTTGGTACTAGAGAGGATATGTAGTGAGAAGTTGCTGGCTTTGTTTTGGGGGTGGGCAAAGAGCATATTTTTGGTTTTTTTGATATTAATGACAAGTCTGTGCTCTTTGAACCAGGTTTTGACATCGTTATAGGATTGTTGTAGTGTGTCCTGGAGGGAGATGGGGTTACAGTGGGTGTCAAAGATGACGGCGTCATCTGAATACAGCAGAATTTTACCAGTGCATGCACTGGGCAGGGTGTTAAGGTAGAGCGAGAAGAGTAGGGGTCCCAGGATGGAGCCCTGAGGAACCCTGAGTGGATGGGACAGGTTTTGGAAAGAGTCCCATTGATTTTGACACATTGGGAGTGGTCAGAAAGGTAGCTCGTGCACCAGGCGAGAGGCCCAGCAGAGAAACCAGTGTGGCAGAGGGCATCCAGCAGGAGAGGGTGGGAGACAGTGTCGAAGGCTTTTGAGAGGTCGACGAACACTGCACCAGCTAGGGAGCTAGAATCCAGGGAGGAGTGTAGGAAGTTTGAAAACTCGATTAGTGCAGTGCCGGTACTGTGTCCTGTACGGAAACCGTGCTGTTCTGGGCATAGGATGTTGTATTTTGGCCAGGTATTCGATTGATTTGAATGGCCACCAGTTTTCTAGGGCTTTGGAAAGGGAGGAGGATGGAGATAGGTCGGTAGTTCCCGGCAGAGGACCTGTCACCTCCTTTGTGTATGGGTGTAACTACGGCAGTTTTCCAAGCAGATGGGAATTGCCCCAGGCAGAGGGATTTGTTAAGAAGGCTGGTGAATGGGGCAAGTACTTGGTCCAGCACCAGCCGGAGAATGCTGGGGTCCACGGAGTCGCCGCCGGGACTATTGCTCTTTAACGCTTTGATCAGGTGAGGTCTGGCTTCCTGGGCAGTTACCCTATGTAGGTGGAAACTGGGGCCCTGAAGGACTGGGGCAGGTAGGGTGGGGGGAGTGTCAATGAAGTTACTGGGGAGGACAGAGCTAAGATCAGTAAAAGATGTGTTAAGGTAGTTAGCTATGCAGGCAGGGTCAGTGGAGATAGAGCCATCAATGGTGATCTGGGATGGGGGGGAGCGCGTGCTCACATTTAATTGTTTAACATTGTCCCAGAATGTTCGAGCACACCCCCAGGAGGAGGTGAGGGTGGCCTGGTAGTGGTCGGCCTTGGCCTTACGGATGGCCCATGTGCACTTATTCCATGCAGCATTGTAGGCCTGTCTATCAGCCATCCAGCCTGTTTCACTGGCAAGGTGCCATAGGTTATCCCTAGGCCTGAGCATTTGTAATAGGGCAGGATGATAGTTCCCCACCCACCACCACTCTCTGCTGCCCTGTAGCTAGTTCACAACCCAGCCAACCAGTTTCACACCTGCCCAATGCCTTGTAGCTTACTTCCTAATCTCCCATGTGGCACTGAGTCAAATGTCTTACTGAAGTCCAGGTACAGGACATCCATTGCATGACCCTTGTCCAGTTGTCTAGTCACCCAATCATAGTACTCCACCAGGTTGGTCTGGTAGGATCTGCCAGACCAACATGACAAGACATGGGAAAGCGCATTGGTAACCTGGCTGCAGCGTTCTGCAGCAGCTGTAGGCACTGTAGGACACCTCCACTCACCCAAAGTTATAAAGTATTATAATAGTTGAGTCTGGACATGGCAAAGGCATGTAACAGTGAGGGACAGTCTTCAGGGAGGTTAAGGCTTTGATCCAGGTGATGTTTCTGAGATGGTAGAGCCACTTCAGACTACAGCAGTATTAATGATCTATTTCAAGTGGTGTATCTGGTTAACTAGATGTAATTTGCTTTACAGAACAAAGATTGTAGTTTAGAAGAATTGCTAGCCAGAGTGGAATCTGAAATGAAACATACATTCCTTTCTAAGGCAGGTAGGGAGCCCCAATTAGCATTAAGAGACAGGTGGAGATATATGTCTTGGTTTACATGAATGAGCAAGTCTTCCTGGATCTTGCACAGGTTGGTTCTTGGAGACATTAGCCTGTGTTTACATAGCCATGCTGAGATATGGGAGGTTTATTGTCTGGTTAAATTCCTTACTTAGTTTATTGCTGCATTATGTAATTATTGTTCGTAATCATTCTTTGGAAATATAAGGGATTACTATGTTTTTATTTTAATTTTTAGCAGTCATGCAACTGTATGAAATATTCTTTTATTTTCCTTTGTTGTTTTCATATTGAATTTATCAATTTACTGTATGATTTTGTATTTTATTTTTTATTTCCAATAAAAAATTCCCCTACTCCTGCTGTTTAAAAAGAGTGTGGTGAAGTCCCTCTGGCTGTCTCAGTAGTTCCAGGACTTGGTGTGGTGTAGCCTAACTGTTTGCTACCTTTGATCCTGACAGCTAGCAGCCCAATCAGCTGTAGAAAACAGCTGAGCAATAGCGACATGAAAACCAATCCTCGGCAGACTCCTGAAGCCTCCCCAGGATTTTCATGGGTGCCTCCTCTACAAGGATTATCCCCTATAATCAAATAAATATCCCCTTGTTCCACAACCGGTAAAAGATATTTTACTGGCAATAGATGCTCCACAGAATACCAAACTGAGGTAAGCCAAGACTGTTTCAGAAACTGTACAGATGTCAGAGGCCAATAACGTGGCTCCCAGCACAATGAAACTGGCCCCGAATGTCAGCTCCATACTGGTGTTCCAGGACACTGAACAAAAGACACAGCTAAGCAGTGGAAGGTTGGAGATGAAACCATGGCATGGAGTGAGCAGAAATGTGGATGCCAGAGGTAGAGGTAGGAGAAGGGACCCAACTCTTTACACTCAGTGTGGAAAAAGCCTTAAAGATCATGTGCAATGGTTTTCACAACTAAAGCAGGCAGCACCACTCAATAAGCATTGCTATAAAAACTATGTGTGTTCCGGGTTTTGTAACAAAAGTTAAGAGAAGATGGAAGGTTTGATACCTTTTATTAGACCAACAAGTGTCTTGTACAAACATGGAATTATACACAAGCATTTGGGGTCACACAGGTCCCTTCCTCAGGTGAAGAAGGGACCTGTGTAGCCCTGAAAGCTTGTGTATAATTCCATCTTTGTACAAGACACTTGTTGGTCCAATAAAAGGTATCAGACCTTCCATCTTCTCCTGTTTTGCTAGGATCAATAGAACTGAAATCTCTTTTTACATAACAAAAGTCAACAAATTCATATTTTTAGTTCCTTTTTGGTGTGGTTAATTTTTTCAAGCTTGCTGATGCTGAGTCAGTATGTTTCCAGGCTATCGATGTCATTTGGGGTGCTACTCTACTATTGTATTTCTACTAGTATTGTAATGTTGGTAACTTCATTGCTGTTGGTCAGAATCTGTTTTACAATATGTTTTAATAGGGGCTTTAGCTGTGTTAATTCTCTACTAGGGATGGATGTGTTAGCCCTGGTAAAATAAGCATTTTAATGTGAAGTAAAAAATAGATAAGCCCAAACGTAATTCAAGTAACAACCTGCCAGGGAGAAAACACAGGGCTGGCTACTGCATAGAAACTCTTAGTGAGGATTCAAAACAGCATTACCTCTGCCACTCCCATTTACAGGGAGATGGGATAATTGATTTAGTGACATCCTGAGAAATCACCTGTATTGAATTTCAGATGTGAATGATCACAGCCTTTCACCACAACAGAAAGTTATCCAGTTTGCAAACCTCACAGCAATGTGCTACTCTCCCTGACTTCTGCACCACCTAAAATGATCAGTTTAAACTATTGTTGTGCATTACTGGCATTGAACATGACAGAACCACAATCAAACAGCTGATTGTCTTTCAGTGTCGTGCAAAAGGCACAGAGCAAGGAAAACAAAAAAAAAGGATCTTTGCAGGCATCAGCAATGTGTCAGTCTCCCTGGCTTTTTCATAGATGAGAGAGAATAGCACCCCGTATGACATCACCAGGGTAGAGACATGCTGATTACCACAAGGAACAGCAGGTCTCAGCATCTAGCAGTGTGGCAAAAGTAGAGCACATGACAAATGCCTAGAAATGTTACGAATTAGTAGATTTTCATATAAAACACCAGACAGACACTGTTGTTATAACACTATTTAATAAATTATGCTGACAATTTAATTTCTGTGGATTTCATCACATATGACCATTAAGGAAAACAGGTTGGAGTAAGAAAGTGGATGGCAGTGTGCATGTTCTTATGCAACTGGACCAATCCTATAGGTAGAGTTACTCTCTCTTTAAGAGCATTCCCACCGAGCTGTACAGCAAGGCTCTGAGGACATCATTACCTGGTGGCTATTGCAGATGCTAGAGGCCCATTGGTCTCTGTACCTTGGACTAGCATGTCTCTATCTGCTATCTAAAATACAACTCTGTATGACCCCTGTTTTACATGCTGCTAATGGAACTCTGCTGTATTTGTGATCACTGATTGCACTGAAGTGGGAAGTGTTCTATTTGTCTGTTGTATGTTGTTGTTACCTATCTGTCACGTATAAAATGAAACATTTTTCAATAAAGTATATTTAATAAAAAAAGAAAGTGAATATCAGTGACTGGCAAGCAAATTATACAGAGACAGGAAAGAGAAATCTCTCTGATACAGAACTTAAAGGATACCTAAACAATTTAATTTATTAGATTGCTTCAAAAATGCCTTCATAACCTTTTAAAGGAAAGGTAGTTGCAAAGTCTAGGAATTTGTGACACTTCCATAAAAACATTGAAAATCCTCACTTACCTGCATATTATTTACAGCAATACATAAGATATGTGATGATTTTTAGCATGTAATACAATAAAACAGCATGACAACAAATGCCTCCTTGATTCTGTGTGGCCCAAGCTGCACAATTGGTCTGCCTTGCATCTGCATGCCCCTTTTCCTCCCTCCACTTCCAAAGATCAAAGTAAAACTGTTAAAGTTATAACTTAATTTGTGTATTTTTATTGCTGCACAAGTTAAGCTATGGTTTTCACAGATTTCTTATTTAAATCTGAAAATAAAAATGTGCCTAACAAGGCGCTCATGCACGATCACTCAGAGAGAGAATGTGCACTGCATGACTACACAATAATTAAGTGGGTTAACCCTGTATCATCACATAAATATTTTTATTCCACCCCCGCCCAAAAAATACCTGCTGATCTTTTGTGGTTTATTTTGAGATTAAATGCTGTCAGTCCCTTGATGATCTTGGTGGCTTTGTCCTGAATGTTCCTGTCAGTGATGGTGTCCAGATGGTTTACTAAATTAGCAACTGCTGATGCTAACAGATCCCCCCATCACACCCCCAAAACAATAACTGCTTTGTCTGGCTCACATCAGCCCAACCTACTGCCTCCCATTGCCACTCCAACATGATGATCCTCTTTTCAAATTCACTAATTTATCAATCCCCTTCCAGCACTGAACTTCATTCCATTGGATCACCAGGTTTATTATCAAATGGGGGGGTATCAATGAGAGACAACAGATGGGTAGGCACAAAGCCAGGCAAAGGAGTTGTTATTTTTGAGGGCGTTAGCATCAACGGTGTTCTCATTTAGTGAACCATCTGACACCATCCGAAAAACATTCAGGACCCAGCCAAAATTGATGTGGGACTGACAGCATTTAATTTCAATGTAAACCACAAAAGTTCAGAGTGTTTGTTGAGGTGGAATAACAATATCTATGTGAGGATAGGGGTTAACCAACCAGATTGTGTGATGGTTTTTAATGTTTCTCAATAAAAATGTCACTAATTCCTTGACTTAATTTAGAGTATATTTGGTCGAAAGTGCTGCTGTAGCAATCACTCCATTGACATTTTCATGTTGCCTGTTGGGAACCATTTTAGGTGCTGTATACACAGCAAGGAAAATTCGTATTAGGAGAGACAGTTTGTTTACATTTTTCAAATGATACAAAATTACATTTATCCTCATTAAATAAGTGCAGTTCCAACATCAATGCAAACAACTGCCTTTCCTTTAAAAGTCTATGAAGTCATTTTTTTAAAATTAATCTGCAAAACTAAAGGGTTAAGCTGTCCTTTAATGTAACATACAGCCAGGAAATCTCAGAGGACCCTTGGGAAGGGAAATCATATGGACTAACACCCCTCAAAGAAAGGAGTCTAGCTGTGTCACATAGCCTTCATCTTCAAAGCAATCTAATCTTCTGACTGAAAGTAATGCTTTGACAGACAAACAGGAACAGACTGAGGACAAGGTGTCTTTGAACTCTGCTCAACCTAAGGGTCTCCTGCTAGATATTCCTGGCAGTTTAATTTCTCCACGGATGTTACTGCAGTTTTGTTTAAAAGCGCTGCAATGCCTGCAGATGTGGCATCTGCAGTGCTGGAGGTGCCCCTTCACTGACAGAGAATCTAGAACTGCATAATCAAAGTGATGATTCAAAACTAATTACTGGTACATGTACAGACAGTGTGATTGAGATAGAAAGTGGGTCACTCACAAACCTTCCAAAGTCACAGGAGAATTTGGATACAAATGCACTAACCCCTTCCTCAAGTAAGAGATCTGGAGAAACAGGACAGGATCAGAAAAGAAGCTTCTCGCATAATTAGACATATGATTCTACTTCCATAAATGTGAATCAGCAAGATCCTCAAAATGACAGACCACAGAGGCAGAAAGAGTACTTGGACTTTTTCTAACTCCCCCCAACACACCTGCAAAATGCAGAATAAAGGAATGCTGTGAGATTAAAATATAAAGGAGACCTAGAAGAAATTCCAGAGAGGAGGCCAGACTTTCAAGGGCCAGGGAATGATATACGGTGCTTGTGTCAAACAGAAATGATGCACGGGCACGTTACAACAGACGGTATATCATTCCTAATTTTAGAAAGCTGCCTGCATCTAAAGTGGGGCTGCCTGCACCAGCAGACTTGCAGCACACAACAGGCTGTGCCATGGTGGACAGGGAGCCTGCAACACAAAACCACATCACCATTCCCTTATGTGGGATTCTTGAAACCAGCAGGTCTCGCCTGTGCTTAGACTGGCAAGAGCTGGACTAAGGACCTTAGTGCTGCCAATGATGTTCAAGGCAGGCCGACTGGACTACTGGACCCCGCACAGTATGCCACTGCAGGTGGACACTGTTGTGTGCACCATCACACTGTCACCTGCTCCTGGCATGGTATATGTGGCCACAAGGGTAACGTACGTACAATACATGGCAAAATTGTACAATTCCCACAATGTCTGAAGCTGGAAGAGGGTACAGGAGGTAGCAGGGTGTTTCTTAAGCCAGATGTCCCCTGCAGGACCAGTTTGGGGCACTCTGGGAACATACATGCCAGTTTCCATGGCCCTTGTTGCAGCTTCCACCAAACCTGTCTGGTGTGTCTTCAGACTGATGCAGAGGACCACCTGTGCTGGCTTTTGTTCCTTTGCACTGGGTCCAGTGGTATTGTAAAATCTGGTGCAGGGTCTGTGGCATACCAGGCTGTGCCACACGCTGACTGTTGGATACATCTTGTGTCACTCTAGGGGCCCTTTTAAAATCTGGCCCAGGGCCTTTATTGCAAGAATGTTATTAAAATACTTCATGAACTTTTTTTGCAACACATATTTATGCCCTTATCTGCACCCTCTGTAGCATTTATTTTGACGTATATTTCAGGACACATGCATGGTTGGAAAGATCTTGGTCTAGATATGACACTCTGAAGCTTTCACCTCTATGGTCTTCCTTTCTAGTAATTCCCCTTATAAAACCTGCATTCAAGACTATCACCATACTACTTAAAAATGAAGGAGTTAATGTCACAGACATCATTTATTGGCAAAGTCGGAACTGCACCATGCTTGGGAGTCTGGATCCTATACTGTATTTGATTCAAAAACTATAATGACAGAAGGCTGGTGAGTTAAAGTTGTACTATATCAAATGGACATTGGGCTGAAACCACTGCCTAATTGCTTCTTTTTAGTGAGAGATAAAGTGGTTATCTTCTATCTGGGCCAATAAAAAGCATGATGTCACTATGGGGAGGGAATCATCTTAGCAGCGCTTTTGATAAGGAGAGATGCAGCCTCTGCACAGAACTTGGCCATGGTGCAACCTCTGTGAGGAGGTTGGACATTCTTATAGAACATGTCTGTGGGCTTCCCACAATAATTATGAGGACATGGGACAAGTGGAGCAAGATTTCTACATTACTATGGCACAGAGGAAAAGTAGGAGACCCTTGGGAACAGCCTCCTCCACCAACAAGGACTCCCCCTACAATAGATCTAGATAAGATACCAAATCCATCATCTTCACCAGAAAGGCAGTTCCCCTGCTGTACCTACTCCTGCAGCTTCATTCAACACAGCCAGAGGATAAGGAAGAAGAAACAGTGCAAACTGACATGTTACATACAGAAATAGTTTCTGGCACTGATAAAGTTCAGCCACTTACCCCTGAAACACAAAAAAAACAGACCATACAGTCAACCTTAAAAAAATTCCATAATCCCCTGCAATCTTTCTGGTGCTCAGACATTCTTGACAAATGTGTAATCCTCCATCCATCCTATTGGTCGATGCACAATTATAAATTTTGGACTTCCAGAGGTACAGCCTCCAGCCATGATAACAGTGTCAAGTTTACTTTATGCATCTCGAGAGGTCAGTCATGATCCCTGATCATTCCCAAACTCTAAGGTAGTTTCAACAACAAAATTAATTCCCTGTCACCTTTTCTCCTACCACAAATTAGTACATGTTGACAGAGGGGTGCATGTTAACCTTAGATCTTCTCCTAACATTCTTTCTGCATGTACTATCCCCCCCAAAAAAACTTTCCCAGTGCATAGTCCTGAGGCACCAGTCATGCAGGACCCTCCAGCAGTGTCCTAGTTTGCACTCCCCTGGTCCGGTCAGGACCCTCATGCAACTACGCCACTGGCTAGCTACTTGAAGAACTGGACACTCCTGTAGCACCTACTTCATGTTCAGGCAGTGCTCTCAATGTGTCTCTTGCACTCTGTCTCTAGCCATCCCTAATGTTGGTTAGTGTGATCTAGGGGGAGAGCATTACAGCCTACAAGTGAGCAGGGAATGATCCAGCTATGTTCTACAGACCCGTATTTGATTCCCACAACCCCAATTGCATAGTGCAGGCTCCTGACAAAGCACTAAGGGGTTTAACCTGTAAGAGCCCATTTTCAGGCAGTGCTCTCCTTCATATCACTCAAATGTCCCTGATTTTCAGGGACATCCCAGATGTTGGCTCAAAATTTTACTCTGACTCTTTTAAAATTTGTTTCTGGGGACCAAGTAGCGGGATTGTAAGCAATTAATGCAGGTAACATTGAGCGCTTTTCTTACAACTCAGTAATGCAGTCCATTAAAACCAGCTCCCTACAATGACAGGACAACTAAATGAGCTGAAGGCAATCAGCAGATCTGGGTTTTGATTCCCCCAGCCCAAGCTAGCATTCTGGCATGCATTCTAACTGAGCTGTTTGATCCTTGCTTTTGTACTTATGGTACATGTTGTTGTGTTCCTGGTCTCGTGGTCTGCGAAGATGAGAAGGGCCAAGTGCCTATAAAATTTCAATTCCTGCACTCCAAGCAGCCCACACCATACTGGGGACATTGTCCACTGTTACTAAGTTAACTCCCCTGCAGCCTGGTATGCAGTACTCCGCTTCATGAGTGGCACCGGAAATCTCACAGCCACCATACTGAAAATGTTGGACCTCATGAAAAGAGTGCTTGTTCCTTCCAGAGGCTCCCATGGTGCTGCACAGGCCCATAAATCCAGTTCCCATGCTGTCAATGTGCTTAGGAACACCCACAACATATTGAGGATGTCTTCTCCTTTAGCAACCAAGCCTCTCATGCACTCTTTAAACACACTCTAAGAGCGTCCAAGATCTCACGGCCACCATCATGGAAATGGCTAGCTATCATGAGATGGGCATCCAACCCTTTTCACATGACATGTCCCATGCTGCAAGGGAGTCCAGGGAGCAAGTACCCACTCAGACATCCACAGCGTGCATCACCCCTCTCATTGATGCCCCATTTCCCTGGATGCAGTTCTGGAGGAAGTCCGGTACTAGCAATGGGTGTAGTCTCGTGGGACTCCAAGTCTCACAGGAGAGCCACTATGTTTTCTATTCTGTTCCCAAGTGATATCATCGGAATGGCAGCCATTGTGGAATAGCAGCCATCTTGGCACCATACCAGGATAGAGGCCATCTTGTGCAGGTCAACCCTCCCCAGCTACACAGGCGAGAGCTGGGATTCCACACAGTCACCCGGCTGGAGCAAAGTGATGGGAGGAATAGGTCTTCAGGACCTTAGTAGCAAGTACTGTCTACACAAGCACTATGATGCAGTGGTTGACTCAATATACCTTTCCCTGGTTCGTGCACAGGATGGTGCACCTTGGATGGCCAAAAGCACAGAGCTGGTAGATTGCTGTTGGCAGCAGCAGTACTACAAATATGTGGGAGCACTACATCAGGGGTCCCTTGTGCAGTGGTCAGGGTACAGTTCATGCCCTTTTAAGTCATTACTAAGTCAGGCAGTATAGCCTAGTGTTTTGATTAATGAGCTGTGAATGAGCTTGGTATATCCAGCAGACTTGGGTCTGATTCCTACAATCCTGCTTGTATACTGTGTGACTCTGAGCAAGTCACTTAACCGCCCTAAAGCTCCTGAGTCACCACTTAAAACAGAAATGGGTGTCTTGTGGGTCTTACCCAGTTAACAAAGTATAAATACATAAATTAATTCATTTTGAGGCAGCAGGGCCTTGTGGTTGGAGTACTGACTGGGAAACCAGGAGATTACAGGTTCAAACCCCATCAGAGCTGAGTGCTCATTGTGTGATCTTGAGCAAGTCAGTTAGCCTCCCAGTACTGCAGTCCACCCAGCTAGGCTAAACAGATGAAACCAGGCCCCACTAAAAGAGTAGCTCAGTGGCCTACCCTGGGCAAACTCTTTCACCAGTATAGGTGGAGTGACTGGGGTTTGTGTGTTAGCATAGCCCCATAATAGGTGCACATCAGAGCACCTATTTAGAAATGGGTCACACTTGTAGTAAGGATTTTTTCACATGAGGTTCTGAAGTCATGTAGGGCATGACTAGGAGGCACACTCTGTATGGTGCACTACATTGTTACGTGAATCTAAGACAGTAAATTGCTCAGTACAATAGACTACTGCAGTCTGTTTTTTGGCAAACCACCGAAGTGTGGCTATCGGCCCCATACAGTTCATGTTTCATCTTTTTCTCAAGCATTGGTTTTTGGTCCTCAAAAATGTCTGTTACCCTGGGAACACACCCATGGATGCCCAGACTAACGGGTTTCCCACCTCCTGAAATATGGGGGAAGCATCACTGCTGCGTGGCCCTATAAAAATCAGGTTTCCCTCATCACCAATAGTCTTTCTTACCTCTTCCAACCTATGGTCAGCTGCAGAAAGGAGGATTCTGGCTCTGCTGACCCGAGGGTACTTCTGATGACAGTACTCCATGTTATGTCTAGCATCAGAGCCATTGAATGTGTTGGCAGAAATGAACCCATAGATCAACCTAATCTGCCGGGCCCCCCTCTCCCAACTCTACACCCTAGGCTCTAGTTAGTTGCAGGGGGCTTCTCTCACAATCCTTAGCACATTGTCTCATTCCAACATGTATTCCAGGCATGGCTGAAGTTCCCAATGGTCCCAACCCTACCACCTCTGCTGACTGGCTGTTCTGATAGCCCACCACTCCTTCTGTGAAGAAGTATTCCTTCACATTCCTCATAAAGTTGTCCCCTCAAGCTCCATGGCATGTCCCGACATTCTGGTGTTCTTCCTTGTGCAGCACCTCACCATTTCAATGGAGCCTACTTGCTCAGTTCCCCCTCTGAGCCCTACACATCAAGACCCTGAACCCCGCCATCAAGAGCCTTCAGCCGCACGTCAGATGGCCAGCTAGGAAACAAAGTGCACAGACCAGGTTTCAGTGGAGCCTACTCTCCTCAATTCAACCTCCAAGTCCTGCACTCCATGACCCCTGAACTCTGCCATCGAGAGCCCTCAGCCACAAACCAGCTGGCTAACCAGGAAACAAAGTGCGCAGACCAGTTTTTAGTGGAGCCTACCTGCTTGGTTCAGCCTCTGAGCCCTGTACTCCGTGACTGAGCCCCGAACCCCGCCATCAAGAGCCTTCAACTGCAAACCAGTCAATCAGCCAGGAAACAAAGAGTAAAGACAGATTTCAGTGGAGCCTACCTGCTCAGTTCAGCCTCTGAGCACTGCACTCCATGACCCTCGAACCCCGCTGTCAAGAGCCCTCAGCCACAAGGCAGCCAGCAAGCCAGCCAAGAAACAAAGTGTGGAGACCATCAGATTTCAGTGGAACCTACCTGCTCAGTTCAGCCTTTGAGCCCTGCACTCCATGACCCCTGAACCTCACTGTCAAGAGTCCTTAAGCACAAGTCAGCAGGCCAGCCAGGAAACAAAGTGCGTAGACAAGCAGGTTTCAGTGGTGTCTGCCTGCTCAGTTCAGCCTCTCAGCCCTGCACTCCATGACCCTGAACCCCACCTTCAAGAGCCCTCAGCCATAAGCCAGCTGGCCAGCCAGGAAACAAAGTGCACAGACCAGGTACACAGCAGCAACGATCGCCACTGCCCTTGGAAGACCTCTGACACAGGGTTGCCCTCTTTGAACTTGATGCCATCACCTTCTTGTTTACTGTCGGCTCAACAGTTCTGATAGTCTCTGAGTCTAGCATGTGTCTGCGATCAGGGGTGGTCTGCAAGCATTAGTCTGGGTCTCCTTAATTCAAAATCTGTATCAACAGGGGGCTTCAGCCACTTCTGTAATTACTTTAATGCTCATTTGTTTAGTGTTAAAGCAAATGCTGTGTATTAAGTAGCAGTCAGCCTTTAAGTCTTGCTTTTTTCCAAATTGTTTAGTGTTAAAGCAAATGCTGTGCTTTGGGAAGCAGTCAACCATTAAGCCTTACTTTTTCCACGATAGTTTATTGTCGGCCAGCTGTGCTTTATATTTACTGCCACTCGTTAATTCTCAGTAGGCTCTCTGCTTAATAAATGTTCTTCCTGATTTGTGAACCCTGTTGTAGTAGCAGATTATGCTCCTCATTTCCTTCTGCAATTCCCTTCTGCCCACCTCCAACCTCTCCGATCTCTCCTGTAATCTCTCCTACCTCTCCTGTAACTTGAGCTGTCCTTTAGCCTCTCTGTTTCCTGCCCACCTCTCTCATAAATTCACAAGTCCCCTTCTTTGTTTAGCAGATTTCAGTGGAGTCTACCTACTCTGTTCAGCCTCTGAACCCTGCACTCCATTAACCCTGAACTCTGCCATTGAGAGCCTTCAGCCGCAAGCCAACCAGCCAGCCAGGAAACAAAGTGCACAGACAAGGTACGCAGCAGCAGCAATGGCTGCCACCATCCTCAGAAGACCTCTCACACAGGGTTGCCCTGTTTACCCACCATCATTGCACAGCAGCTACCCCACCCTACCCCACCATGTCCACCCTTGTCTGGCTGTACCTTTATTGGTGGTGGTGATCACTTAACTGTGAACCTGATAGGAACAATCTCCTAGCTTTCCCTTCTATAGGTTATAAAACTCCTCCACTAGTTTCCACTACAGTGCCATAAAGTGCACCTGCTTTCAGTTATTGGACATATCTATCAATAGATTCTACTGCACGGTCAGACCCTGTCCTTTATGCACATACCTAGTCCTGCCCCAGGTCTATGTTGCCCCCTCGCCTGCACCTACTCGTTCCCCTCCTATTCACTCTCATTGTCTTGCTTTCTCCCTATCTCTACAGCCCAAAGCCCCCCTCCTCCACCTCCATCACCTCTCAGGTCCTTACTTGTTCCCTCCCCGTGGCCTATGACCCCTTTCCCCATTCTTTTCTCCCTTTAGCTCTTGTGACCTCCTTCCTTGTCCCTCTGCTCTTGCTGTATTAATTTTCTACTAGGGATGGATGTGTTGGCCCGGGTAAAATAATCATTTTAATGTGAATTAAAACATAGATGAGCTCAAATGTAGTTCAGGTAACAAACTGCCAGGGAGAAAACACTGGGCTGGATACTGCATAGAAACTCTTAGTGATGTTTCAAAACAGCATTACCTCTACCACTTCCATTCACAGGGAGATGGGATAATTGTTTTAGTGCCATTCTGAGAAATCACCTGTATTGAATTTCAGATGTGAACGATCACAGCCTTTCACCACAACAGAAAGTTATTCAGTTTGCAAACCTCACAGCAATGTGCTACTCTCCCTGACTTCTGCACCACCTAAAATGATCAGTTTAAACTATGGTTGTGCATTACTGGCATTGAACATGACAGAACCACAATCAAACAGCTGATTGCCTTTCAGTGTCTTGCAAAAGGCACAGAGCAAGGAAAACAGAAAAAAGGATCTTTGTAGGCCTCAGCAATGTGACAGTCTCTCTGGCTTTTTCATAGATGAGAGAGAATAGCACCCCAAATGACATCACCAGGGTAGAGACATGCTGATTACCATAAGGAACAGCAGGTCTCAGTATCTAGCAGTGTGACAAAAGCAGAACAGACAACAAATGCCTAGAAATGTTATGAATTAGTAGATTTTCATATAAAACACCAGGCAGACACTGTTGTTATAACACTATTTAATGAATTATGCTGACAATTTAATTTCTGTGGATTTCATCACATATGACCATTAAGGAAAACAGATTGGAGTAAGAAAGCGGATGGCAGTTTGCATGTTCTTATGCAACTGGACCAATCCTATAGGTAGAGTTACTCTCTTTAAGAGCATTCCCACCGAGCTGTACAGCAAGGCTCTGAGGACATCATTTCCTGGTGGCTATTGCAGATGCAAGAGACCCATTGGTCTCTGTACATTGGACTAGCATGTCTCTATCTGCTACCTAAAATACAACTCTGTATGACCCCTGTTTTACATGCTGCTAATGGAACTCTGCTGTATTTGTGATCACTGATTGCACTGAAGTGGGAAGTGTTCTATTTGTCTGTTGTATGTTGTTGTTACCTATCAGTCATGTGTAAAATGGAACATTTTCAATAAAGTATATTAAATAAAAAAAGAAAGTGAATATCAGTGACTGGCAAGCAAATCATACAGACACAGGAAAGAGAAATCTGTCTGATACAGAACTTAAAGGATACCTAAACAATTTAATTTATTAGATTGCTTCAAAAATGCCTTCATAACCTTTTAAAGGAAAGGTGGTTTTGAAGTCTAGGAATCTGTGACACTTCCATAAAAACATTGAAAATCCTTACTTACTTGCATATTATTTATAGCAATACATAAGATATGTGATGATTTTTAGCATGTAATACAATACATAAGATATGTGATGATTTTTAGCATGCAATACAATAAAACAACATGACAACAAATGCCTCCTTGATTCTGTGTGGCCCAAGCTGCCTGCACAAATGATCTGCCTTGCATCTGCATGCCCCTGTTCCTCTCCCCACTCCCAAAGATCAAAGTAAAACTGTTAAAGTTATAACTTAATTTGTGTATTCTTTTTATTACTGCACAAGTTAAGCTATGGTTTTCACAGATTTCTTATTTAAATCTGAAAATAAATATCTGCCTAACAAGGCGCTCATGCACAATCTCTCAGAGAGAGAATGTGCACTGGATGACTGCACAATAATTAAGTGGGTTAACCCTGTATCCTCACATAAATATTTCTATTCCACCCCCCGACAAATACCTGCTGATCTTTTGTGGTTTACTTTGAGATTAAATGCTGTCAGTCCCTTGATGAGCTTGGTGGCTTTGTCCTGAATGTTCCTGTCAGTGATGGTGTCCAGATGGTTTACTAAATTAGCAACTCCTGATGCTGACAGACCCCCCCATCACAACCCCGAAACAATAACTGCTTTGCCTGGCTTACATCAGCCCACCTACTGCCTCCCATTGCCACTCCAACGTGATGATCGTCTTTTAAAATTCACTAATTTATCAACCCCCTTCCAATACTGAACTTCATTCTATTGGATCACCAGGTTTATTATCAAGTGTGGGGGGGTACTAATGGGAGACAACAGATGGGCAGGCACAAGCCAGACAAAGGAATTGTTCTTTTTTTTGGGGGGGGGGGCATTAGCATCAGCAATTGTTAATTTAGTGAACCATCTGGACACCATCCCCAGAAGGAACATTCAGGACCCAGCCAAAATTGATGTGGGACTGACAGCATTTAATTTCAATGTAAACCACAAAAGTTCAGCAGGTATTTGTTGAAGGGTGGAATAACAATATCTATGTGAGGATAGGGGTTAACCAACTTAGTTATTGTGATGGTTTTTAATGTTTGTCAATGAAAATGTCACAAATTCCTTGACTTCATTTAGAGTACATTTGGTCGAAAGTGCTGCTGTAGCACTAACTCCATTGACATTATCACGTTGCCTGTTGGGAACCATTTTAGGTGCTGTATACACAGCAAAGAAAATTTGAATTAGGAGAGACAGTTTGTTTACATTTTTCAAATGATACAAAATTACATTTATTCTCATTAAATAAGTGCAGTTCCAACATTAATGCAAACAACTGCCTTTCCTTTAAAAGGCTATGAAGTCATTTGTTTTAATTAATCTGCAAAATTAAAGGGTTTAGCTACCCTTTAATGAAATATACAGCCAGGAAATCTCAGAGGACCCTTGGGAAGGGAAATCATATGGGCTAACACCCTCAAAGAAAAGAGTCTAGCTGTGTCACATAGCCTTCATTTTCAAAGCAATCTAATCTTCTGACTGAAAGTAATGCTTTGACAGACAAACAGGAACAGACTGAGGACAAGGTGTCTTTGAACTCTGCTCAAGCTAAGGGTCTCCTGCTAGATATTACTGGCAGTTTGATTTCTCCATGGATGTTACTGCAGATTTGTTTAAAAGCACAGCAGATGCCTGCAGGTGGGGCATCTGCAGTGCTGGAGGTCCCCCTTTGCTGACAGACAATCTAGAACTGCATACTAGAAGTGGTGATTCAACACTTGTTACTGGTGCATGTACAGACAATGAGACTGAGATAGAAAGTGGGTCACCCACAAACCTTCCAAAGTCACAGGAGAATTTGGATACAAATGAACTAACCCCTTCCACAAGTAAGAGATCTGGAGAAACAGGATAGGATCAGAAAAGCAGCTTCTCACATAATTAGACATATGATTCTGCCTCCATAAATGTGAATCAGCAAGATCCTCAAAATGACAGACCACAGGGGCAGAAAGAGTACTTGGGCTTTTTCTAACCCCAACACACCTGCAAAATGCAGAGTACAGGAATGCTGTGAGATTAAAATATAATGGAGGCCTAGAAGAAATTCCTGAGAGGGGGCTGGATTTTCAAAGACCAGGGAATGATATACGGTACTTGCGTCAAACAGAAATAATGCATGGGCACGCTACAACAGATGGTGCATCACTTCTAATTTTACAATGCTGCCTGCATCTAAAGTGGGGCTGCCTGCACCAGCAGGCTTGTGGCACACAACAGGCCGTGCCATGGTGGACAGGGAGTGTGCAACACAAAACCACATCACCATTCCCTTATGCGGGATTCTTGAAACCTGCAGGTCCTGCCTATGCTTAGACTGGCAAGAGCTGGACTAAGGACCTTAGTGCTGCCAATGATGTCCATGGCAGGCCGACTGGACTACTGGAACCCGCACAGCATGCAGCTGCAGGTAGACACTGTTGTGTGCAACATCATGCTGTCACCTGCTCCTGGCATGGTATATGTGGCCACAAGGGTCTCGTATGTACAATACATGGCACTATTGTACAGTGCCCACAATGCCTGAAGCTGGAGGAGGGTACAGGTGGTAGCAGGGTGGTTCTTGAGCCAGCTGTCCCCTGCAGGACCAGTTTGGGGCACTCTGGAAACATACATGCCAGTTTCCATGGCCCTTGTCGCAGCTTCCACCAAACCTGTCTGGTGTGTCCCAAAATTGAAGCAGAGGACCACCTGTGCTGGCTTTTGGGACTTTGCACTGGGTCCAGTAGTATTGCAAAATCTGGTGCAGGGTCTGTGGCATACCAGGCTGTGCCACACGCTGACTGTTGGATACATCTTGTGTCACTCTAGGGGCCCTTTTAAAATCTGGCCCAGGGCCTTTATTGCAAGAATGTTATAAAAAGTCTTCATAAACTTGTTTTGCAACACATATTTATGCCCTTATCTGCACCCTCTGTAGCACTTATTTTGACATATATTTCAGGACACATGCATGGTTGGAAAGATCTTGTTCCAGATATTACGCACTGAAACTTTCACCTTTATGGTCTCCTTTTCTAGTAATTCCGGTTTTAAAACCTGCATTCAAGACTATCACCATACTACTTAAAAATGAAGGAATTAATGTCACAGACATCATTTATTGGCTAAGTCAGAACTGTACCATGCTTGGGAGTCTGGATCCTATACTGTATTTGATTCAAAAACTATAAGGACAGAAGGCTGGCGAGTTAAAGTCATACTATATCAAATGGACATTGGGCTGAAACCACTGCCTAATTGCTTCGTTTTAGTGAGAGATAAAGTGGTTATCTTCTATCTGGACCAACTAAAAGCGTGATGTCACTATGGGCAGGGAATGACCTAAGCAGCGCATTTGGCAAGGAGAGATGCAGCCTCTGCACAGAACTTGGCCATGGTTCAACCTCTGTGAGGAGGTTGGACATTCTTATAGAACATGTCTGTGGGCTTCCCACAATAATTATGAGGACATGGGACAAGTGGAGCAAGATTTCTACATTACTATGGCACAGAGGAAAAGTCGGAGACCCTTGGGAACAGCCTCCTCCACCAACAAGGACTCCCCCTACAATAGATCTAGATAAGATACCAAATCCATCATCTTCACCAGAAAGGCAGTTCCCCTGCTGTACCTACTCCTGCAGCTTCACATTCAACACAGCCAGAGGATAAGGAAGAAGAAACAGTGCAAACTGATGTGTTAGATATAGAAATAGTTTCTGGCACTGATAAAGTACAGCCAGTTACCCCTGAAACAACAAAAAGCAGACCATACAGTCACCCCTGAAAAAATTCCATAATCCCCTGCAATCTTTCTGGTGCTCGGACATTCTTGACAAATGTGTAATCCTCCATCCATCCTATTGGTCAATGCACAATCATAAATTTTGGACTGCGAGAGGTACAGCCCCCAGCCATGATAACAGTGTCAAGTTTACTTTGTGCATCTCGAGAGGTCAGTCATTATCCCTGATCACTCCAAAACTATAAGGTAATTTCAACAACAAAATTCACTCCCTTTCACCTTTTCTCCTACCACAAATTAGCGCATGTTGACAGAGGAGTACATGTTAACCTTAGAACTTCTCCTAACATCCTTTCTGCATGTACTATCCCCCCAAAAAAAAACATTCCCAGTGCATAGTCCTGAGGTACCAGTCATGCTGAACCCTTCAGCAGTGTCCTAGTTTGCACTCCCCTGGTCCAGTCGGGACCTAATGCAACATCGCCACTGGCTAGCTACTTAAAGAACTGGACACTTCTGTAGCACCTACGTCATGTTCAGGCAGTGCTCTCAATGAGTCTCATGCACTGTGTCTCTAGCCATCCCTAATGTTGGTTAGTGTGATCTAGGGGGGAGCATTACAGCCTACAAGTGAGCTGGGAATTATCCGGTTACATTCTACAGACCTATATTTGATTGTCACAACCCCACTTGCATAGTGCAGGCTCCTGACAAAGCACTAAGGGGTTTAACCTGTAAGAGCCCATTTTCAGGCAGTGCTCTCCTTCATATCACTCAAATGTCCCTGATTTTCAGGGACATCCCAGATGTTGACTCAAAATTTTACTCTGACCCTTTTAAAATTTGTTTCTGGGGACCAAATAGTGGGATTGCAAGCAATTAATGCAGGTTACATTGAGTGCTTTTCTTATAACTCAGGGACACAGTCCATTAGGACCAGCTGCCTACAAAGACAGGACAGGTAAATGAACTGAAGGCAATCAGCAGATCTGGGTTTTAATTCCCTCCAGCCCAATCTAGCATTCTGGCATGCATTCTAACTGAGCTGTGTGATCTTTGCTTTTGTACTCATGATACATGTTGTTGTGCTCCTGGCCTCGTGGTCTGCGAGGAGGGGAAGCACCAAGTGCCCATAAAATTTAAATTCCTGCACTCCAAGCAGCCCACACCATACTGGGGAGATTGTCCACTGTTACTTAGTTAACTCCCCTGTAGCCTGGTATGCAGTACTCTGCTCCATGAGTAGCACCCAAAATCTCACAACCACCATATTGAAAATGTTGGACCTCATGAAGAGTGCTTGTTCCTTCCAGAGGCTCACATGTGCCGCATAGGCCCATAAATCCAGTTCCCATGCTGTCAGTGTGCTTGGGAACACCCGCACCATATTGAAGATGTCTTCTCCTTTAGCAACCAAGCCTCTCATGCACTCTTTAAACACACTCTAAGAGCGTCCAAGATCTCACGGCCACCATCATGGAAATGGCTACCTATCATGAGATGGGCATCCAACCCTTTTCACATGACATGTCCCATGCTGCAAGGGAGTCCAGGGAGCAAGTACCCACTCGGACATCCACAGCGTGCATCACCCCTCTCATTGATGCCCCATTTCCCTGGATGCAGTTCTGGAGGAAGTCCGGTACTAGCAATGGGTGTAGTCTCGTGGGACTCCAAGTCTCACAGGAGAGCCACCATGTTTTCCATGCTGTTCCCAAGCGATATCATCAGAATGGCAGCGATTGTGGGATAGCAGCCATCTTGGCACCATACCAGGAGAGCAGCCATCTTGTGCAGGTCATCTCTCTCCAGCTACGCTGGCAAGAGCTGAGATTCCACACAGTCACCCGGCTGGAGCAAAGTGATGGGGGGATAGGTCTTTAGGACCTTAGTAGCAAGTACTGTCTACACAAGCACTGTGATGCAGTGGTTGACTCATTATACCTTTCCCTGGTTCATGCACAGGATGGTGCACCTTGGATGGCCAAAAGCACAGAGCTGGTAGATTGCTGTGGGCAGTGGCAGTACTACAAATATGTGGGAGCACTGCATCAGGGGTCCCTTGTGCTGTGGTCAGGGTACAGTTCATGACCTTTTAAGTCATTACTAAGTCAGGCAGTATAGCCTAGAGTTTTGATTAATGAGCTGTGAATGAGCTTGGTATATCCAGCAGACTTGGGTCTGATTCCTACAATCTCGCTTGTATACTGTGTGACTCTGAGCAAGTCACTTAACCACCCTAAAGCTCCTGAGTCACCACTGAAAACAGGAATGGGTGTCTTGTAGGCCTTACCCAGTAAACAAAGTGTAAATGAATAAGTTAATTAATTTTGAGGCAGCAGGGCCTTGTGGTTGGAGTACTGACTGGGAAACCAGGAGATTACAGGTTCAAACCCCATCAGAGCTGAGTGCTCATTGTGTGATCTTGAGCAAGTCAGTTAGCCTCCCAGTACTGCAGTCCACCCAGCTGAGCTAAACAGATGAAACCAGGCCCATCTAAAACAGTAGCTCAGTGGCCTACCCTGGGCGAACTCTTTCACCAGTATAGCTGGTGTGACTGGGGTTTGCGTGTTAGCATAGCCCCATAATAGGTGCACATCAGAGCACCTATTTAGAAATGGGTCACACTTGTAGTAAGGATTTTTTCACATGAGGTTCTGAAGTCATGTAGGGCATGACTAGGAGGCACACTCTGTATGGTGCACTACATTGTTACGTGAATCTAAGACACAGTAACTTGCGCAGTACAATAGACTACTGCAGTCTGTTTTTTGGCAAACCACCGAAGTGTGGCTATCAGCCCCATACAGTTCATGTTTAATCTTTTTCTCAAGCAATGGTTTTTGGTCCTGTTACACGAGGTCCCTGCACCCTAATTGGTACCCTCAGCGGTGCACTGCAGACAGTTAGTGCTTAAGCATATGTTTTACTAACATACAGGGCTATGGGAATCTACCGTACACGAGTAGATGTCAGGATATGTACACATATTGTTGTAGTACACTTTGCTTGCTAGTACATATATTCTCCTATTTATTTTCTGTGTATTTCTTACTTGTAAGATGCCAAGGCACCTGTTTCCTTGGAATAATTATGATATGTAAGTCGGCATTGCCACCTCTTGGTGATTTGTACCACTGCATTGAGTTATGTAAGACTCTATATAAGAACTCTTTTGTTCACAAACTGATGACTACTACAAAGCTGTATAATGTTATCTTGGACCGTGAAGCCTCCTCTAATTTAACCAATAGGGCTCATCTCTGTAACTAGAAATGTTTCTATCTTACAGTAACCATAGTAATTATCATAGGTATATAATGTGATACACTAGTCTTGTACCTCGGAGATTCCAAGAGACACAAAGAAACCTCGAGGTATAGGGAACACTTAGAACTGGCTCCCAGTTCGTATTGGTAAGAACTGCTTAGGGCAACTGAAATTTTCTCCTTTTGGTAGTAATAATTTTATTACTCTTATGCAACATGTCTGTGATTACTTGCATTCCTAATATTGCCAAGAACCTGAACGTGAGGTTTAGACCTCCTGACAATTGGCGACCATGTGCAGGCGATATTTGGTGTTTGTAAGTTTTCACTTGTTGCTATAACTTTTCCCTTTCCCCACGGGGACAGTAGGTGTACATTCCCGTATCACCTCTCCCATTTTAAAAAGCAGTATGTAGTCACTTACAAAGTCTGTCTGTCTTCCTTTCGGGTGTGGTCGATGCCGACTCGTCTCACTCCATTGCAGCTTTGAACTGTAAGCCCACAACTTATGCAGTAGCCAGGCTGTGTATAAAGTGCTCCTGCTGTGGATCGATACATAGCACAGTGCCTTTTTCACAGTTAGATTTTTTGTTCCCTCCGACACAATGGCCACCGTATCAAATATCTGCGCAGAACTGAGACTCAGTGTCTTGAACTTCCTTACCTCCCATGAAGGATGGGCTGACTTCACACGGGACACAAGTCAATCCGAAAACCCTATACTGGGGATTTCAATGCAGTACACAGAGATGAGACAATCAACCAATAAGCGTCAGGCTAAAGGGTTGATGGTCATGGCTCTCTGTGCTGCTCTGGAAGCCTCTGAAGTGAGGTTTAGAACCCTTGATCTGCAAATTTCATCTCTTAAGCAACAGATGGGTTTGCAGGAAATGGAATGTGTTAGACTGCAGCAGAACTTGGAGTCTGAACTCCAAACTCTGCGGAATGAGAAGGATTCACTTTTGTATTATTCAGCTCAAGCTGGAGATCAGGAACTTTGTATGTTGAAGCAGGAGTGTGAAAGTTTGAGACAGGATAAGGGACAGGCATTGCATATGAATGATTTGCTAAGTGCTGCAAATGCTCACTTGAGTGAGGAGATGGGAGAGCTACAGGATGAGATAAACCAGGTATTTAATGACTTAGAAGTGGCTACTAGGGACAATCGCAAACTGAGCACCATGTATACAGTGTTGCAGAAGCAAATGCAAGATGAGGTTGATATGAATGTTGCAACTGTGAGTCATGCTGAATGTAAAACCAAGATGGCAAAACTGCGCCATTAGCAAGTGGTTCTGGCTGGACATGTTAAGGCGATGGGAGGCATAGCCCCTGCCTTACACACATCATCTGAAGGGGAGGTATCAGATGATGACATCTCTCAGTACAATACCCAGTCACACCCCTACTATGGACCAGAAACCCCACCCAGCCATCCACAACATGGCGGGTCCCCACTCCACCCACACCATGTCATACATCATCAACGTAGTGACGCCCATCATGGGAGAAGCCAACATGGTGGCCCCCATGATGAGGGGGAGCAGGCCCAGGCCTGCTCCCAATGGCACTACCGATAGCCATTATTAATGTGGAAGATAGGTAAGAGATAGAAACGATGATTGAAACTGCAATAGGCAATGTACCTCTTCCTGAGAGAAGTAAACAGGCCATTAAAACCCAGATTAGGCAACTTCTGCAGGATGCTGGCACTCAGGATGGTATTGCTTGTACTGCACCAGAGGCTGCAGCTTGGGCTGCCCTAGACGGCACCCAAGACAATCTACCTCTGCCTGATCGACCCAGTAATCCCCTACAAATGGCCTACTCTGTTCAGCAAATAGCTAACAGTATAGGTCAGATGAACCCATCTGACAACCTCAGCTGTCACTTAGAAAAGGTGCGTTCTAAATGCGAGATGCTTAGTCTCGCTGCAGAATACCAGGTCCAAATACTACGCCAGACCATCAATTCTAGTTTATGGGTCAAACTCCCCAATGCCATCCGCCAGGATGGGAAAGCCTCCTTTGATGAGGTCACAGCTGAGCTCATTTCTGCTCACAGCCCAGGTGTAGTAGGAGTGATGCTTGCATACCCTATAAAACAGAATGCAAAGGAAAGTCCTGTGACTTACCACCAGAGACTTTGGATGGCCTACTGAGCAGGAAAGCACCTGGTACTAGAAGCTGCGGATGTAGATCTTATTGAGTATAAGACCCTGTTCCTTAGCAACATGATTCCTGCAGTACGAGAAAAGGTAGAGCCAACCACCTACCCCAATATGGATAGGTTTGTCGACATCCTTCGGAAAACCGAGAGAGAGTTTACCAACTCTATATCTGTGACCTGGGCTCCAGTTCCAAGAAGGTAGCTGCCGTGGAGCCTGCTTCAGAGGCCACGACGCACTACACTGTGGAAGGGCAGGCCCAACACCAACAGGCCCAACATCAACAGGCCCCTCCAGCTGATAACCAACACCCCAACAGACCCAACACCAACAACAACCGCAACAGCAACAACAATGGGGTGGGAACCGGAAATGGCATAAGAATAAAAAGCATAAGGTTAAAGGTAAACCCCAACAACAAAGGACAGGCCCTTCATATAGGGAGATAGCCGAAGAGAATCAGAAATTCTGAGAGCTCCTGGATCAAGTGCACTCTGTAGCAGACTCTGTTCCCACACAGGCTCTTGCGGTGGTACAACCGGCGACCCAGACCCCAACAGGTCATGGGGATACTGGAAGTACAGGCCCTCAGGCCCATACAGGCCTGAACCCAGAAGCTCCTCCCTATATAGCATCGGTGCAGCATGGTAAAGTGATTCACAGGAGTAAGGACCAACCTCTCTATGCTTCCAGTAGTACAGATTGACAGTTACAAGCCCCAGTCTGGATTGTAAACAAGCAAGTCTTATATACAAACGGAAGGCCCTGCACTGAGGCAGAGGTCGGGGGCCGCCTACTTGTAGTCTTGCTGGATACAGGTGTAGCTGTATCTGTATTACATGATGAACATCCAGACATATCCCCTTGGTCCACCGGATGGAGCACCAACATGTCAGGAGTTGATGGTACTAGGCTACCTGCATACCATTCTCTACCCGTACCGGTAGAGCTAGGCCATCTAAAGGCCTCACACACTTTCCAACTAATGGTAATGCATGATCATCCTAGTATCATAGAAATTGACTTCCTTGCACCACACGGCTGTGTGGTGGATGTAGATAACATGCTACTGATACAGATTCAGGGTCAATACCATACCATTTTGCTCCCTGATTCACACGTTGTGCCAACAATCTCTGCCAATGACAAGGAGTATGACATCATAGATTTGTTCAAAAGTCATGAACTTTTCCCAAAGCTTTTCCCCATTTTGCAATGACATCTGGAGGCATTTGCAATTAACAAACATGACTGTGGCAGAATGCACACTGTCATCGAAGTGCCAGGCCCAGCACATGAGAGGCAAAAGCAGTACCCTTTTCCAACTGAGGCCTTGCCTTCTCTTAGAGAAACAATCAAGTCACTCCTCAAGCAAGGAGTAATCAGAACTTGTGTTTCTACTGCTAACTCCCCAGTGTGGCCCGTGAAGAAACCCACAGGCACCTGGAGACTTACTATTGACTACAGGAAACTGAATCAGGTCACCCCCAGTTGTTCCCCAACTGTGGCATCAGCACGCGATGTGCTACTACTTTTGAACCCTGACCTGAATGGTTCAGTGCCCTGAACATTTTCAATGGTTTTTGGTCATTACCATTGGCCCTTAAGAGTCAATATAAGTTTGCCATCACCTTTGAAGGAAGACAGTACATGTGGACTTGCTTGCCACAAGGATTCCTTAATAGCCCATCCCCATTCCATCTGCACATGGTGGACACCAACGAGAGTTTCTCTACTCCCCAATGTCTCTTGCAATAAGTGGATGACCTGTTGCTGGCAACAGCCACACAGGAACAGCATCTGGATCTCTTGGACGAACTACTGACTGCCATCCAGAAAGCATGCCTGAAATGCAATCCAGCAAAAGCACAACTATGTCCAAAAGAAGTACTCTTTCTGGGTCTGAAAATAACTGACCAAGGTCGAAGCCCTACCTGGAAGAAGATACAGGGATTGCAAGACTTGTCATTGCCTACCAGCGTGGTAACTCTTCAAAGGTTTCTAGGTATGGTGAATTATTCGAGAGATTTTATTTGTGATTTTGCTCAGAAAGCTGCTCCTTTGTATGAGCTACTCAAAAAGGACATCCCATGGACTTGGGGTCCTATACACACCCAGGCTGTGACATCACTGAAGCAGGTCTTGGCCTTCACAACAGCTCTGGTCAACCCCAATCCAGCATTACCATTCCATCTGGAATGTGCCATGTCTGACATTGCCATGTCAGCAGTGTTGGCCCAGAAGGTTCATGGCACCCTGAGACCCATTGCATATGCCTCACAGCTGTTGACCCCAGTGGAACAGAAGTACGGCCTTTGTGAAAGGAACCTTCTGGCCACCTACTGAGCTGTCAAGCACTTCCTGTATATCATTGAGTACTCTCCAATGATCATCAACACCAATCATACCCCAACTACCTTTCTGCTCTCAGACAGAGTGAAGGATGGGTCAGTCTCTAACACCAGACTGACATACTGGTCACTTCTTCTCCAAGATAGAGACATACAGGTACACCCAACAAACATTCCATCTATGCTGGTTCATGGACTCCTTTTCCAAGGAGAACCCCATGACTGTACACTGTCACCTGATCTTCTAGATCCAGGTCCTTTCCTCCCTGCCACTCCACAAATCCTTGACAACACCTCTTTGTGTCGTGTCTTTACTGATGGTTCAGCATCCTACTATCAGGGAGAACAAATCACAGGGATGGATATTCTAGTGATGTACCCTTACAGGAACACTTTTAAAATATCGAAGCGCTGCAGTGTAGCATCATCACAGTATGCAGAGATGGCAGCGGTGGCCTGTGCCCTCGAGTTCATCCAACATGGGACCAAGGATACTATCATTTTTACAGACTCTAACTGGGTTTGTTGTTCTCTTACAGAATTTCTTCCTTTCTGGCAGAAGAACTCCTTCCTCTCCTCTGATGGCAGCCTAGTGAAGTACAAGGAATTGATAATATACATACATTCACTGGCACAAAAATTTGCACACAAACTCTATGTACATAAAGTCAAATCTCATTCTCTCCATGACCCCTATCATGCCTTCAATGACACAGCATACACCCTTGCCAAGAAAGGGGCCCAAGGGGGGGGAACACCTGGATGATGGACCATCCAGAGGCCAATGCGGCCGTACAAATTGCAGCACTCAGGAAGAAACCTGAACCCCTTTCCCCCCTGGACCTCTAAGCAACCCAACATGTTGATACTGAACTCAAAGAAGTGCTCAGATTCCTTGACAAGAGTACCGAAGAGAAACTTCCCACACACAACCCCTATCAGAGGCATGAAGGTAAGTTACACTTGTCACCAGATGACAAGCTCATTTGGTACCAACCAGATGATTCCACCACCAAGTTATGGGTGGTCCCCAGACACCTCAGGTCTAAATTCTTGTACCAAGTGCATGACACACCCACTGATGAACACCAAGGAGTGGAAAACATCCTCCAAAGGCTTAAGACCACCGCCTGGTGGCCTGGTGTCACCAAAGATGTTAAACAGTACATAGACAGTTGTCTTGTTTGTGTGCAAAACAACCCCATCCCTACCAAGCAAAATGCCAAACTCTTACCACAATGACACTCTGGCCCTTGGCATGCCATACATGTTGATTTTATTGACCCCCTGACCAACACCAGCAGAAATAACAAGTATGATCTTGTGATAACTGATCTCTTCTCTAAGTGGGTTGAAGCTTTCCCCACTAAGACATGCACTGCTAAGACCACTGCCAAAATCCTGGTGGAACAGATTTTCTCCAGTTGGGGCCTACCGCTCGAGGTAGACTCTGACAAAGGAACCAGTTTTACAGGTGAGTTAATGAAAGAATCCCTTGAACTCCTTGGAGTTCAACAGAAGTTTCACATACCTTACCACCCCCAATCTTCAGGTCAAGCAGAAAGAGCAACAGACGGATTAAGCAAATGCTTTCCAAATTCATTGAGGACAATCCCAAAACCTGGGATTCCCTACTGCTGTTACTCCTTATGGCAGTTAGGGGTAGACCCTCAGCCACTACCCAGCTCACACCATTTGAGGTGATGACTGGAAGACAGATGAGATTACCTGAACACCTGTTGTTTGACCTGCATACCCCCACTGCAGACCGTGTGTCGGTAGATCAATATGTGGAAAAACTCAGAAAAGACCTCATACACACACACTTGCATGCTGTCAACTGCATGGGCAAGGCTCAGCAACAATCAAAAATACAGTTTGACAAACACGCACAAGAAGTGGATTGGCAGGTTGGAGATCAGGTAATGGTACTCCGATTTGCACATCCCACCCATTCCTTCTCCAATAAGTGGGAAGTCCCATACCCTATTGTCAACAAGCTCAGTCCGGAAGTCTATCAGGTTAGACTCCTGCATAACAATAAGTTGACTGACAAATGGTTACATGCAAACCAGCTGAAACTGTATAAAGGAGCTTAATTACTTTTCCTCACCCCATTGGCAGAATAGTACTAACTTACTAATGTTTGATTTTGCTTTTCAGATACACTGACAAGATGGCTATCTTGTTCCATTATCTTCTCATCTCAGGAGTTATCCCCTGCATCCAAGGCATGGTACCGAACTTCCTACCACACCTCGATCATCAAGCATCTCCTTCAGAGGGAGTATCCATCAATATACCCGATAGTCTGATTACTGTCCAGGAAGGTTCCGATGCTTACCTCACTGCCTCAGTTGTTGCTCCTAATAAATCTACCCTACAAATTGAGTGGCAAACCACACTGCAAGGACAAATTCTTCCTGTGACCAAACTCTCCAAAGGAACTTTCCAGGGTTGGCCCAATGCTAAATTATCCCCAAATGGTTCTCTGTCCTTGTTACAAACTGCATTAAGACATTCTGGTTTATACAACATTACTGCCTTAATTGATCATTCGTACTGTAATTCTTTGTCTAAGGATTCTGCTCGAAAATGTGCTGTACACCACATGGCTTCTGCAGCCATGTATCTCTCTGTATTACCACCCACTGATAAACAGCTTTTGGAATGCCCAAAGCACACCCCTGGTCCCCGTAGTGGTCTAACAGCCACTGCCCTCCCAGGTTCACTAATTAATAACTTACAGTTTATGCATATACCTGTTTTATTTAATCTTACTTACTGGAATATGAAAGAATTTGGTATGTGTCACAATACTAATACATGAGCATTTTATAGTTCATTATTGCTTGATAGTTTAGCTGCATTTCAGATTCGTACTCAAGACCCTATTGCCAGGGTCCATTCTACTGAACATAGAGGCAACTTCAGGAGAAAACCCACTTCTGATGATTAAAATCATAAACGTAAGACAGGAGAAGTTGACAGTTTTGATGTCACAGATGCAACAGGTACTGTCACAGGCCTTCTTGGTACAGCTATGTCTATTTGGAAAAAAGCAGACATTGCTGCTATCAAATCTCATTCTGCCAAGTTTTCCACTGGCCTGGTTAACAATATTCTGCCCCCATTATTGCATGGTGTAGATGGCCTTAGTCAGGAAGAAAGATACACAGTATACAACATGCATGACATTGCTAAGGCATTCACTGATTCGAAAGACAAGATTAACGCACTTATTCAACAAAACAGCAAGGAAGCAGATAAACAATACATTGCTAGAGAAATCCTCTGCTCTGCCTATGGCTCATACATCATCACTACCATCAACAATTTCTTCCGTGATCTAGAATCTGGAAGGATCCCTGATATCATACAGGACAGACACATTTCCAAATGGTATTATCCATGGTGTAAAACCCCTAGCTGTATTGCTATGTGTTTGTAGCAAACTCTAACCATTCCTCTCTCCAAGCTAGGAACTAGGGGTTTGTGACCAGACACCCTAACACTGGTCCTTGTTTCACTATTAAGAAATGTTCCATAAGAGATACTATGTTTGTTTCTTTTGCTGTTTCTTTACCACGTTTTGATCCCACTATAGCCTTGTTCGACAAGCTTGCACTGGTACACTCCATTGGGCATTTGGACGAAGACATCTACAGAGAATGCCTGGATCTACTGCCTCTACTGGTTTTCCATCCTTTCCTGGATGCCTGGGTGGCTACGCACATGGACTGCTGTGCGAAAAACCAATACATTTACTTGCGCCAATGTGATGTATTTGATGTTATTCAACCTGTTTGTGGTTATTCTCCAGATAGTATTGACTGGACTTTTACCATGGATGATGACATCACCAAGAATAACACAGATTTCTAGGATTCGACTTTGGCTCCAGATAAGCTCTACCAATCATATCGTGAGGAGGTTCATCACCTGTCAACACAGATTTTGAAGACGGCCTACACCTGCCCTGTCCAGTTGCAAAAGTGGAGACTCCCTACTGTTTGCTCTCAGTATAATTCTGATGTGGAGTATTGTGTGGTAACTAACTTTAAAAGCTGTACTTTTGGATCTGTGACATGTGTTATTGATAACTCCAATTTTTGTTTTGTCCCCCACCAAAAGACTGTGGTTGGACATACCGTCATAACCCCCATCCCCCTCATGGATGCAGACATCATTGTCGGTAACCCCGATTATCTGCTTACACTGTCTGAATACTTACCATATTTTAATGTACACATAGACCCACTGACACTTACATTGAAATCACTTTTAGACAGGAGAGACACACACCTCATCCACATCAGCAATAATATGACCAAGGCCAATGAAGCTATCCTCTCATTGATTAATGATGGTGACATGAATGACGCATTGACTAACATCTGGTTAGAGATTACTTTTAGAGGTTTTGTTATTATACAAGCATTTTTGATATTTATTTTGATTATTATGCTATGCTGCCTACGGCGCATGCTGCGCCAACACCATGAGCAGCTTGAGTTCCTTTACAAAGCTCGTGCGTCGGGTTTGTAAACGACCACTGCTCTCTGGCTTTTCCCTAGATTTACCTGTGTTGCCCTGGGAGGCAACAAGGGGGGAATGTTACATGAGGTCCCTACACCCTAATTGGTAACCTCAGAGGTACACTGTAGACAGCTAGTGCTTAAGCATATGTTATACTAACATATAGGGCTAAGGGCATCTACCGTACAAGAGTAGATGTCAGGATATGTACACATATTGTTGTAATACACTTTGCTTGCTAGTACATACATTCTTCTATTTATTTTCTGTGTATTTCTTACTTGTAAGATGCCAAGGCACCTGTGTCCTTGTAATAATTATGATATGTAAGTTGGCATTGCCACCTCTTGGTGATTTGTACCACTGCATTGAGTTATGTAAGGCTCTGTATAAGAACTCATTTGTTCACAAACTGATGACTACTACAAAACTGTATAATGTTATCTTGGACCATGGAGCCTCCTCTAATTTAGCCAATAGGGCTCATCTCTGTAACTAGAAATGTTTCTATCTTACAGTAACCATAGTAATTATCATAGGTATATAATGTGATACACTAGTCTTGTACCTTGGAGATCCCAAGAGACACCAAGAAATCTCGAGGTATAGGGAATGCTTAGCACTGGCTTCCAGTTCGTATCGATAAGAACTGCTCAGGGCAACTTAGATTTTCTCCTTTTGGTAGTAATAAACAAGTTTATTACTCTTATGCAATGTGTCTGTGATTACTTGCATTCCCAATATTGCCAAGAACCTGAAAGTGAGGTTTAGACCTCCTGACAGTCCCCAAAAATGCCTGTGACCCTGGAAACACACCCATGGATGCCCTGACTAATGGGTTCCCCACCTCCTGAAATATGGGGGAAGCATCGCTGCTGTGTGGCCCTATAAAAATCAGGTTTCTCTCATCACCAATACTCTTCATTATCTCTTCCTACCTATGGGCAGCTGCAGGAAGGAGAATTCTGGCTCTGCTGACCTGAGGGTACTTCTGAAGACAGTACTCCATGTGATGCCTACATCAGAGTCATAGAATGTGTTGGCAGAAATGGACCCATAGATCAACCTAATCTGCCCGGCCCCCCACTACCAACCCCACACCCTAGGCTCTAGTTAGTTGCAGTGGGTTTCTCTCACAATCCTTAGCACAGTGTCTCATTCCAACATGTATTCCAGGCATGGCTGAAGTTCCCAATGGTCCCAGCCCTACCATCTCTGCTGGCTGGCTGTTCTGATAGCCCACCACTCCTTCTGTGAAGAAGTATTCCTTCACATTCCTCATAAAGTGGTCCCCTCAAGCTCCATGGCATGTCCTGACATTCTGGTGTTCTTTCTTGTGCAGCACCTCACCATTTCAATGGAGTCTACTTGCTCAGTTCAGCCTCTGAGCCCTGCACATCAAGACCCTGAACCCCACCATTGAGAGCTCTCAGCCGCACGTCAGATGGCCAGACAGGAAACAAAGTGCACAGACCAGGTTTCAGTGGAGCCTACAATCCTCAGGTCAACCTCTGAGCTCTGCACTCCATAACCCTCGAACCCTGCCATAGAGAGCCCTCAGCCACAAACCAGCTGGCTAACCAGGAAGCAAAGTGCGCAGACCAGTTTTCAGTGGAGCCTACCTGTTTGGTTCAGCCTCTGTGTACTCCGTGACTGACCCCCGAACCCTGCCATCAAGAGTCCTCAACTGCAAGCCAATCAACCAGCCAGGAAACAAAGTGCATAGACCAGATTTCAGTGGAGCCTACTTGCTCGGTTCAGCCTCTGAGCACTGCACTCTGTGACCCTCGAACCCCGCTGTCAAGAGCCCTCAGCCACAAGGCAGCCAGCCAGCCAAGAAACAAAGTGTGCAGACCATCAGGTTTCAGTGGGTCCTACCTGCTCAGTTCAGCCTTTGAGCCCTGCACTCCGTGAACCCTGAACCTCACTGTCAAGAGTCCTTAAGCAAAAGTCAGCAGGCCAGCCAGGAAACAAAGTGCATAGACAAGCAGGTTTCAGTGGTGTCTGCCTGCTCAGTTCATCCTCTCAGCCCTGCACTCCATGACCTCGAACCCCACCTTCAAGAGCCCTCAGCCACAAGCCAGCTGGCCAGCCAGGAAACAAAGTGCACAGACCAGATACACAGCAGCAATGATCACCACTGTCCTTGGAAGACCTCTGACACAGGGTTGCCCTGTTTGAACTTGATGCCATAACCATCTTGTTTACTGTCGGCTCAACAGTTCTGATAGCCTCTGAGTCTAGCATGTGTCGGTGATCAGGAGTGGTCTGCAGGCATTAACCTGGGTCCCCTTAATTCAAAATCTGTATCAACAGGGAGTTTCAGCCACTTCTGTGGTTACTTTAATGCTCATTTGTTTAATGTTAAAGCAAATGCTGTGAATTGGGTAGCAGTCAGCAATTAAGCCTTACTTTTTCCATGATAGTTTAATGCCGGCCAGCAGTGTTTTATATTTACTGCTACTCGTTAATTCTCAGTAGGTTCTCTGCTTAATTAATGTTTTTCCTGATTTGTGAACCTTGTTGTAGTAGCAGATTCTGCCCCTCATTTCCTTCTGCAATTTTCCTTCCCCCACCCCCAACCTCTCTGATCTGTCTTGTAATCTCTTCTACCTCTCCTGAAACTTGAGCTGTCCTTTAGCCTCTCTGTTTCCTGCCCACCTCTCTCATAAATTTACAAGTCCCCTTCTTTGTTTAGCAAATTTCAGTGGAGCCTACCTGCTGTGTTCAGCCTCTGAACCCTGCACTCCATTAACCCTGAACTCTGCCGTTGAGAGCCTTCAGCCGCAAGCCAACCAGCCAGCCAGGAAACAAAGTGCGCAGACCAGGTACGCAGCAGCAGCAATGGCTGCCACCATCCTCAGAAGACCTCTCACACAGGGTTGCCCTGTTTACCCACCACCACTGCACGGCAGCTACCCCACCCTACCCCACCATGCCCACCCTTGTCTGGCTGTACTTTTATTGGTGGTGGTGATCACTTAACTGAGCACCTGATAGGAACAAACTCCTAGCTTTCCCTTCTGTAGGTTATAAAACTCCTCCTCTAGTTTCCACTACAGTGCCATAAAGTGCGCCTGCTTTCAGTTATTGGACACGTCTATCAAGATACTACTGCACTGTCAGACCCTGTCCTGTATGCACATACCTAGTGCTGCCCCTAGGACTATGTTGCCCCCTTGCCTGCACCTACTCTCTCCTCCTATTCACTGTCATTGCCTTGCTCCCTCCCTATGTCTCCAGCCCAAAGCCCTCCTCCTCCACCTCCATCACCTCCCAGTGCCTTAATTATTCCCTACCCCGGTCTATGACCCCTTCCCCCCATTCCTTTCTCCCTTTAGCTCTTGTGACCCTCCTTCCTTGTCCCTCTGCCCTTGCTATTCTCCTGCATTAGGCCACCTTCTCTAGCCCTAAAACCACAAGCTCACCCCTCTTGCTCTCTTCTCAAGAAACATTTCGTCAAATGCCTAGCTCCCTGGCTACTACTCCTTCTCCTTGCTGGGGATATTGAAACTAACCCTGGACCCACAAATCCCACACCCTTCTCTCTCCCAAATAGTGGACTCAGCATCTACCACATAAATGTCAGAAGCCTTCTACTTAAATTCGATCACATAAAGGCTTGGGTATCACTGACCACCCCAATGTCCTCTGTGTGTTTGAGACCTGGCTCTCTGCCAGGGTCAGTGACTCCACATTCAAAATCCCTGGTTACTCATTATTTTGACAGGACAGGGGCAAATGAGGAGGCAGCATTGCTGCTTACATCCTTGAGTTCCTCCTCAGCTCAGACATCCTCCAAGAGGCCTCCTCCTCAACCCATGAACTCCTGCTCATCAAACCGACACTCCCATCTACCTCACCCATCTTCATTAGGATGAGCTACTTCTCCCCCAAAGCCAAACCTTCATCCATTCTCACTAGCCTAGCCAACCTTACCTTCTCCATCCAAACAGGGCCGTTCCTTATCCTAGGTGACTTTAATCTAAATTTGCTTGCCCCACAAACAAGACCCATTACCCAGGAGATAGAGGCCCTCAACCTTACACAGCTTATTACAGAACCTGCTAGTCTAAACCCACACTCTAACAACCACTCTGTACTCGACTGGGTCTTAGCATCCCACCTCTTTAAATTCTCCACAGTGGAAATCCTCCCTGATGCTTTTAGTGATGACTGCATCACATACTGCCTCAGGAAATTTTGTCCACTGTCCTCCCCCCAAGTACCTGTGGTGTTGTCCTCTAAAGACCCTGAACCCCCATGCACTCCTGTCAGAACTCTACTTGGCTGACTGGTCTGGGGTGTTCTCTGCACCTGACATAGACTCCACTCTTGCTGCCTTTAACAATATCTTTCTGACCATTTGGAACAGCCACACTCCTTTCAAATGGCTATGGCTCTGCTTTAGACACCACCCATAGATCTCACCCCATATGATCAACCTCTTCAAAGACAGAGACCTTGCCTGGTGTACCTACAAGTCATCCTCCAATTCTGCAGATCTGCAAAAATACAGAGCCTTAAGAAATGCTTGTACAAAGGTGGTACGCTCTGCCAAAGCAAATCTTTTCAAATCTCAGCTGGAAGACAACTGCCCTTCTCCTGCGGAGTTCTGGAAGACACTCCACTCCCTTCTAGGCATGTCCTCCCATACTCCCTCTACCCCAACATCCACATCCTGCCCTACCGACTTGTGCTCCACTACCTCCTCTATAAACCTCTATTTTACCACCTGTGTCCTTCTTCCTGGTTCACTGCTACCCCCCTATGCTCCCCCACTCTCACTCCCTCACTACGACCTCCCCTGACTATGGTCACTTCTTCCCTTCTTTCACTGTCATTGAGGTCCTCTGCACCCTGAAGTCCTTAAACTCTTCAAAGTAAAATCCTGATGGGCCTAACCATGATTGCCTCAAGATCTCTGTACCAGCAATTGCACCTCCTCTCACCCACATTTTTAACCTGTCACTTTCTCAAAGTTCAGTCCCTAAGGCCTGAAAACTAGCTAAGGTAATCCCACTCCACAAAGGTGGAGACCCCTCCCAATCAGGAAACTATAGCCCCATATCCCTCCTCCCCCTCTAAAATCCTTGAATCCCTAATCTCCAAAAGATTAAACTCCTACCTGGATGCCAGTGCCACCCTGACCCCATACCAGTCTGGATTCAGGTGACACCACTCTACTACCTTCTCCTCACTCTGCCTTACCAATCATATTCACTCTGCAATGGATAGTGGCCAGATGACACTGGCTGTCAGCGTAAACCTAGCCAAGGCCCCTGACATGGTCTCCAACAGACTCCTCTTAGACAATCTCACCTCTATAGGACTCTTGCCCTCATCCACTGACTGGTTTAGGGCTTACTTAATGGACAAATTCCAGTATGTGCTGTTGGGGGACACCAAGTCCTCTCTGCTCCTTATCTATGCTGGACTCCCGCAAGGGTCTATCCTGGGGCCCATACTCTTCTCCATATTTGTAAATGACCTCCCCTCTTCCTGCCCTACCTCGCACATCCACATGTATGCCAATGATACAGTTATTTTTACATCCATTTCCTCATAGAAACATAGAAGTTGATGACAGATAAGGACTGCAAGACCAAGCCAGTGTGCTCATTTCTTTTTCTACCTTATGAGTGTGCCATTGGCCTTTGCTCTGTCAATGGCCTATCTATTCATACTCATCTGTATTGCTCCCTTATGCCTATCCCATGCCTGTTTGAAGCCCTGCACTGTATTCATACCCACCACTTCCTGAGGTAGGCCATTCCATGCATCCACCACCCTTTCTGTGAAAAAGAACTTCTCACATTACCCCTTAATCAGCCTCTCTCTAATCTCATGCTGTGTCCTCTTAGCCTGTTATTTTTCTTATATTGAAACATGTTAGACTCTTTCACCTTGTTAATGCCGTTAAGGTGTTTGAATGTTTCAATCATATCACCTCGCTCCCCCTCCTTTGCTCTAGGGTATACATATTGAGCTCAGTTAATCTGTCCTCATATGTTTTCTGATGCAGTCCCTGCACTATTTTGGTTGCCCTTCTCTGGACTGCCTCAATTTGGTTAATGTCCTTGTGAAGGTATGGCCTCTAGTACTGCATGCAGTACTCCAGATGGGGCCTAACCAGAGTCTTGTAATGAGGGATTATTACCTCCCTCTTCTGACTTGTGATACCCCTACTAATACACCCCAACATCTCCCTAGCCTTACCTACTGCTTTAGTGGTCTGCTTGGATGATTTCAGATCATCGGTGATGATGACACCCAAGTCTCTTTCTTCCCTTGTGACTGCCAGTAGCTCCCCTTCCAGCCTATAGGTGGCTTCAGGGTTTCTCTTCCCTATGTGCATAATCTTGCACTTCTTTGCGTTAAACCCCAGTTGCCACTCTTCCGACCATTTTACTAGTTTATCCTCCACTCTTCTCATTCTGCCCACCCCATCTGGATCATCTACTCTGTTGCAGATCTTGGTGTCATCTGCAAACAGACAAACCTTACCCTCCAGTCCATCTGCAATGTCATTGATGAAGATATTGAAGAGGACTGGCCCCAGGACTGTTCCCTGAGGTACCCCGCTTGTGACTTGCATCTCTTCTGACTGTATACCATTTACCACCACTCTCTGTTTTCTGCTCATCAACCAGTTTGCCACCCAGTTGACCAATGTCTGATCCACCCTGAGCCTACCCAGCTTATTAATCAATCTTCTATGTGGAACAGTATCGAAAGCTTTGCTGAAGTCAAGGTAGGCAACATCAACTGCTCCCCCTTGATCCACCACTCTGGTTACCCAGTCAAAGAAATCTATGAGATTAGTTCGACAGGACCTTCCTTTTGTAAACCCATGCTGTTTTGGATCCTGTGCTCCTATGGATTCCCGGTGTTGCACTATCCTTTCCTTAAGGAGTGTCTCCATAATCTTGCCCACTACGGAGGTAAGACAGACTGGTCTGTAGTTCCTTGCCTCCTCCCTGATACCACTCTTGTGGACCGGGATCACATGAGCCCTTCTCCAGTCTTCTGGGACCTCTTCTGTGCTCAGAGACTCACTAAACATTTCTGATAATGGCTCTGCTAGTTCCACCCTTAGCTCCTTTAGTGCCCTGGGATGTATGCCTTTAAGTCCCATTGCCTTGTCCACCCTGAGCTTATTGAGCTCTTGTAGGACCCTTTCTTTTGTGAAGGAACTAGTGCACACCTCCCTCCCCCCCAGTGTCCATGGTGCTGAGCTGTGGGCCTTGCCCTAACTTCTGTTCTGTAAATACTGAGCAGAAGTATCTATTTAGGATAGATGCTTTTACATGGTCCTCCTCCTCACAAGCCCCCCTTATCCCCCATGATCTTAGAAATACCCCCTCTGGACTTTCTCCTTTCATTAATGTATCTATAGAAAGCCTTGTCACCTTCTTTTACTGTTTGTGCTAGTGTTTCCTCAGTTTGAGCCTTTGCCTGCCTTACTGCCTTCCCTGCTTCCCTTAGGGAAGTTTGGTATGCCCCCCTATCTTCATTCTGCTGCGTTCCCTTATATTTCCTGAAATCCAGCCTTTTGGCTCTGATCTTTTCTACTACTGTGTTTGAGAACCAAAGTGGTTTCCTTCTTCTTTTTGCACTTCCTTTTCTCACTAACACAATGGGATGTTGCTTCAAGTATTGCATCTTTAATGCTTGCCCACTTTGCCTGTACCCCCTCACCTGTATTTCTTTTTGCCAGGACTAGCTTAACTCTGTTGGCCATCTGATCAAAGTCAACTCCTCCGAAGTCCCATATTTTTGCCTTGGAATGGGATGATTTTGTTCTAGTGGCCAAATTGAACCATACCATGTGATGGTCACTGGCCCCCAGGTGACCTTCTACCTGGAGATCTGTGATCCTTTCCCTGTTAGTCAGTACTAGATCTAGGATAGCCAGATCCCTTGTGGATTGTTGTACCAGTTGTTTGAGCCCCCCCTGCAGGGAATACACCATGTGTCTAGTTCTGGCAGATGTCCCTGCTGGTATTGACCAATCTGTATCTGGCATTTTGAAGTCTCCCATTATCAGAACATCACCTTTAGCTGTCATGTTTTGAATATCTTCTAACAGTAATGTGTCTATGTCCTCCCCCTGGTCTGGAGGCCTGTACACAACCCCAGTTCGTATGGCTGTCCCATTTCCTGTTTTCAGGGTGACCCATAGTTCTTCTGGCTCCTTATGTGTATTCTGAATTTCTGAAGCTTTGATGTTTTCATTGACATAAAGGGCCATCCACCACCACCCCCTTTTTGCACCTTGGTCTCTTCTGAACAGCACATAGCCAGGTACTGAAGTCTCCCAAGTGTGGTTACTGGTAAACCATGTCTTGTTAATGGTTACTATGTCCAGTTTAGCCTCTGTCATTATTGCCTGCAGGTATGGGATCTTGTTTCCCAGACTGCAAGCATTTGTGTACATGATTTTCCATTGGCCAGATTTTGGTGTGTTAGTTGTTGTGCAAGGTCTGGCGTTTCCCCTGTGCATCTAATGGGGAGCAGCACCTTTTTCTTTACCTGGTGATGCAAATGAACTACAAACATGCTGAACTCCTGTTTGACCACTAGCTGAGGGGAGAGGGGTGTTCTTTCAATTCGACGTATGGGGTACTGCACCCCTCTCCCCATTTGCTAGTTTAAATATTCTGCAAAGATGTCAGACTTCATCCCCAATGCACTGACTCCCTCCTTAGTCAGATGCAGTCCATCAAATTTAAAGAACTTTCACTACCAAAACTGTTGCCAGTTCCCTACAAATTTGTGTCCTTTTTCCTGGCACCAGCCCTTGAGCCACATGTTTAGCTCCCCTATCTTCCCTTCTCTGACCTTCTGTACATCTGTCCCCCTCTCCCAGACTGGTAGGATCTCAGAGAAGGAGGTGCCAGATAAAATGGATAATAGTTTTTCACACAGCCTGGTCAGGTGTTCCTTGGTCTCCACAACTGACCAGCTGGTGAGATCATTAGTCCCTATATGTACCAGGACATCAATGTTTTCTCCTGATTACTGAACAATTTTAGCAATGCAGTCAGTGTCTCTCCATACTGATGTACCTGGGAGACATCTGACCATTACCCCTGGCTGGAGATATGTATCAACTCCCCAAATCATGGAGTCTCCTATGATCAGAAGTTTTTTTGATTTCCTTTTTGCTTTTTTTGTTTTGGTTCCTGTTTTGGGTGAGTTTTGTTGTGCTAGCTCCTGTGCTGCAGTATCCTGCTCTACAATGTCCTCTGCCCCTTTGTTTGATTTTGGAGACAGAGGCAGATACCTGTTTGTAGTTTTTGTATGGTTTGTGGAGGTGATATGTTGGAGAGCACCAAGTGATGGGGCACCGGATTTTACCCTCTTAACCACCTGCCAACCTTCTGGACCAACTACCCTCTGGGAACGACATGCTTCTGTTGGATGTTGGAGAAATGGTGGGCGGGCCTTATAATATATTTCCTCTTGAATATGCAATTTGAGGTGCACAATCTCTGCCCATGCTGCCTGGAGCTGAGCCCTTAGATCTCCAATGGCCCAGCATGTAGGACAGTGTCCAAAATCCTGTAAAACTGCCCTTCTGAAAAGTGTTCCGAAGTACCTGCAGTTAATGATATCCATTCCAGATAAGTTGCTGGGTTTATAACCTGGTCAGAGTAATTAGAAGGAAGAAAATGAAAGCAAAAGTTTGATTTTGTGTTTTGTTTGTTTTTGTATAAACTTGTTATAACAAGTTAAAGTACTAGTGCCCCTGTAATGAGGTCACTATGTGGATATCCCTCTGATCCGCCCCTTCCTGCTTTGCTGCAGGAAATGTCACGACTCGCGCTACCCTACAAAAGGAGTTTAGTGTGGGGTGGTTGGGGATGGGGGTGGGTGGCTGGGACCTTCCCTGCCAAAAAAGAAGAACCATGGACGAAAGAAACAATCAGGTAAGAGCAGAAACAATCAGCCAGCAACAAATGCAGTAACCCTGAAAGCTTACCTTAATGACAGATAAAACTGTAAAACCTGTAAAGCACCACCTGTAATAATTTTACAGAAGATATACCCTGTAAGAAACACTTTGCTACAGAGAAAAATTAAGCAGTAACAGAAGATATACCTTGCAAAAGACAATTTGAACCAGAAGATTACAGCAGTAATCTGTAAGCACACACCTGTAGGCACACCCTCTAATGATGCAGCAGAAGGTATACCCAGCAACAACAATTTGAATCAGAGAAAATAAAGCAATAAAATGTTAGCAACAAACAGTAACAATCCCTGTGAGTACAAAGTAAAACAACAACACACAGTAAATCTGCCTATCCAAAAGAAGCCGTAATCCTTATCCTTGCTCTGGTAAGTTTCTTTGCTCTATCCTTTCAAGCAACCTAGAAGAAAAGAGCTCAGGTGAAGCTAGGTGCCTTGGCCAGCAAACCTAGTCTTCCACTTCCTTCCCAGTCATCAAGTCTGCCCTTCAGGTTGATTTTGAAAAAGTGCTGTGCTGGTCTGAAACAAACTCACTGAAGTGCAACACTAAGAAAATGGTCACCATGGCATTCAGCACAGCCCAGAAGATGGCCAAACTCCCCTCCCTACCCTCCTTTCTCTCCCTGGATGGATCAAGGATAGAGACAGAGGAATCTTTGAAATACTTTGCCATCTGTCTGGACCCTTAACTAGATTTCTCTCACCATATTGACTCAATCCATAGCAAGCTCCATCTTAAACTAGGTGTTCTGTATAGTCACAAGGACAAACTCTCATACTCCATCAGAAAGGAACTCCTCTCCAAGCTCATCTTACCATTCATAGACCATGCAGCTGTAGTTTATAGCTTGGCTCTTCAGTCTTCTCTATCCAGACTGGACCCTTTGTTCAATGCATTCTGCTGTTTTGCTGCAAACCTCCCTCATCACACCCACCACTGTTCTTTGTACTCTGCCCTATCCTTCCCCTCTCTCACCAATTGTCATCTTGCCCACTGCACGTCCTTCATTTCTAAGTACTGGTTCTGCACTCTTCCCTCCTATCTCTCTATGTTACTAGCACCCACTGCTAGCACGGGTTACTCTCTTCACTCCTGTGACCCCCGCTCCTTTACTCTTCCCCAATCACACTAACAAATTGGCAAACTATCTTTTGCTTCAGACTCCATTCTCTCTGGAATCATCTACCCCACACTGCCTGCCTCTTGTCTGCCTCTTTCCCTTTTGCATCTCCCTGTACTGGACCCACATACTCTTTGTGGCAACGTAATCTGGTTCTGGATGTTCTCCATAAGCCTCTTCTTGTGCCTGATTTCCCTTACTGGACAACCCTCAGAATATTTTTCTCTTAGGGTTATGTGCTCAGCCAGACAGGTGAGTGAGCTGCACTCAGTGTCGTGCTGTGAGTCATTTCTCTACCTTCCATCAAGACAAGGTGTCTCTAGTCCCAGTCCCATCCTTCACTTCAAAGGTGATATCGCTGTCCCACAGGTAACAGGAAATTTACCTACTGGTCATGCTCACTGACCGAGGTAGCATGGATGCGGCTCTGCATCTGTTCAACATGATTTCTCTTATAAAGGGATATCTGACTAGGTCCATCAGTTTTCAGTCATCTTGGTTTTTATTTCCTGTGTTAACAAACTTTTTCTACCCATGTACTGCCTGGTAACTGATGAAGAAGACCTGTATTTAGATCTCCTTCACATACTTTGTTGGATTCTTTGTATTAGTATTTTAAAATTGACACTGGAAATATCAGTTAGTGTGGCAAGAATACTTTTGTCGGTCCCTCACTTAGTTAAGAACCATTCAATTGGAAAATAACCATTCACAGCTCTTTGCAGTTCAAACTTCACTGTTCAAACTGAAAAGACTGCAAACAGTAAAGCTTCCTGACAGTTCAAAATGTCATACCTCCCTGGGGTCTAGTAGCATCCCTTACCTGCTAATATTTGTCCCCTGAATATATAATAATATTCATTGGCAGTCCACTGGTCCCTCTCCATCCCCCATTCTCTAATTGACATCCCGGCTGTGTTTTTATGATATTCCCAATCCCTGGTAGTCCAGTGGTCCCTTCCCCTTCCCCCATTCTCCGATCAAAATCCCCAGTGAGTTTTTATTAAATTCCCAATCCCTGATCTCTGGTAGTCCAGTGGTCCCTCCTCAATCTCTGATCATCATCTCATGCTGACTTATGTTCCTGGTGTTAAGTGCCCCCCAATCGGTGTCTGTCCCTAAAATGAAGAAAACTCTACCTTGATGGTGTTTTGTCTCCCTATAAAAATTAAAAAGGGTCCATCATCGATCACCCCCAACCCTACCTCCCACTCAGCATGCACCACCCCACACCCCCCCCACACACACTCACTCACTCACGTGAACATGTCCCAGTTTAAAGATCCACACTCCAGTCGAAGACACATCTTGCTGCTGGAACTGGCAATTACAATATGAGGAACTAAGTTAAATGCAGTTCAATGTATTTCAATGGGGTTTTCAACTTTTATGCATAATTCAGCCATTTTTTAACATTTTGACACCAAATTGTCAACATGGCCTTTTTGAGACTCCACCTCATGAACAATGTGAATGTCATTATGGAACTCCAGCCCAAAAGATGATTTTGTGGTCAGTTGGTGAAATCAACTTTTGATCTGATTTGACAATTTTTCCTGACCTTGTTCATAAGGTGAGGTCATAAGAAGGCCATGTTGAAAATTTGGGATCACAGTATGTAAAAATTGCAGAGTTATGACCATTCATTGTCATTTCACTATGCACGCTTGCAGCTTCAGAAATTTTAAAGATTTTGACCACAAATTTTAAACATAGACTTCTTATTACCCCACCTTATATATGTCACAGCTGTCATTTTTCAGATCCTGGTCAAAATATATTTTTGCACCTGAATGGCATTGCAGTTACACATAATTATGTTTTGACAGAAATTCCAAATTTTCAATGTGGGTACATGAGTTGGGGTAATAAGATGATCATGCTGACAATTTGGTCACTGTTGTCCTATAAATGGAAGTACAGGACTCTTCCACAGCTACATACATATATGCATTTATGGCAGGATGGGAGTGCAGGGCCAGAAGTGTCCTGCACTCCCACAGGAAAATAAGGCTATGATTACACTATCTCAAAAAGTAAGGAAAGTAATTGCAAAAAACTACGTTATTGCATCAGTTAGGGTTCAACGTAATGCCACAAAGGCAGGGATATGTGGTATTAGGGTTTCTAACCCTAACTCCCAACCCCCATCCCCCAAGCAGAAAAAGGACAAGACCACACAAGGAACCACAGACAGCCATCATCAGGAAAGACAAACAACATACAACTGTTTCCAGATGACTCAAATGCTGTAGCACTGATGTGCTACCTTCATGGATTTGTATCTGCAGCATGCAAACTGCAAAATATACACACTCACTTGTCACTGCAGGTAGAAATCCATGATATTGGTGGATGCCTGGAACATCCTCCCAGTGTAAGTGATGGGGTAAAAACTGTAATGGGATTCAAGAATGCATGGAGTAGGCATAAAGAAACCTTAGTGGTAAGGAAAGAGGGGATCCAGAGATCAAGTAGGATCTGCAGTGTTAACAGTAGGTAGGAAAATGATAGACTAGGTGGGCAAAGCAGTTCTTATCTGCCATCAAATTCTATGTTTCTGTGTTTTAATACTGAAATCACCACACTGCTTCTGTATACAGAAGCACAGGGCCCTCCAGCGAGATACAAACACATTATATCCAAATTACAATACTTCTTTTGTCTGTAACCCTATGGGGCCAGCCTTTCTGTAGCAAAGAGGGTCCTGTGTCTCTTCAGCCAGGGGTGTAAGACAAACACCAACTTCTGGCACCAGAAGAGCAGGCCCCTTGCATATAGAATACATCTGAAGAGACACAGGACCCTCAGGGGACTTTGCTTCTGCAGACAGAAGTACCGCTGTAATTTTTGTGTCATGGATTTTGTGGTGTCTGCAATTCTGCACCCAGAGGTTGGTGTGCATGTCTTACATCTGCAGCTGCAGAAGCACAGGCCCATCAATTGTGTGTATGTTTTATGGTGTCCATGGCTTTGTGACGCTACAGAAAGGCTGACAGGACTGCTTTGCCTACATAGTCTGTGATTTTTACCCCACAGTTTCCATTTTTACCCCACCACCTATGCTGGGAGGATGTTACAGGCATCCACAGGTATCATGGATTTCTATCTGCAGTGACAACCCTTGTATGTTGTTTATTTTACTTGGCTGTCTGTGGTTGCTTGTGTGGCCCTGTCCTTTTGCTGTTTGGGGATGGAAGTGAGGAGTTAGGGTTGGATATCCTAACACCACATTTCCTTGCCTTTGTAGCATTAAATTGAATCCCAACTGATACATTAACATAGTTTTTGCAATGAATATACTGTATATTATACAGGCACAGTAGTGCCTGTATATTAGGGTTGAGTAAGCACCTTAATGTTAAACTTCAATTTTTGCACCATAATAACTTTGCCCCCGTTCAACCAATTTACATGAAATTTGGAAAGCACAACCTTTGTGCCAGCATCTCTAGGTCCTGAAAATTTCACGTAGATTGAAATCTCAATTTTGAAGACTTTTTTGCTCATCAATAAGTAAAAAACTAAGAGGATTTGAAACCTGAAACTTTCAAGTTTGATAGAGTTTGGCCCAAAGTATATGCTTTTGTGCTTTTTAGGTCTGGCAACTAAGTAGTTTTTAAATTAGTTAAGAAAAAAATTCCATTTGTGAGCATGCACAGTTTAAAAAAATCAACTTTCAATGGATAGCTGAATTTCTGTGACAACAGCTGGTTGCCCTGTATGACACAGCTGTTGTTTATTAACAAAGGACAACTGTGTTGTATAGCAACCCCTGATGTGTTGTAACTTGTTCAGACCTGCTGACTGTGCTCTGCCTTATAATAAACTGTATCTGCACACCGGGGGCCCCAGTCCTGGTGGCAGTTTGTTTGTTTGTTTATTTTTTTTTTTATTTATCTATGTGTAATCTGACACTGGGATGCCCACTCCTGGTGTTGGATGGTCCTTTCTCCACTGCCTAACAGCTATCTGCACATCAGGGGGCCCAATCCCAGGTAGCAGATAATTTTTTTGTGTGTGAGTAATCTGACACCAGGATGCACACCCCCAGTGCTGGATGGCCCTTCCTCCACTGCCTAACAACTATCTGCACATGGAGGGCCCCAATCCCCAATAGCAGCTTATTATACAGTATATATTTTTACCTATTCATTTTCTCTGTCATTATGCCCCCCCACCCACCCAAGCCCATTTTATAAGTAGTTGTTGACATCAGGGTGCCCAATCCCTATGTCAGTGTGTGCTCCCCAAGTAGTGTGGGACACTGGGGAGCTCCCCAATAGTGTCATGAAAGTGTAACTGTGCCTGCAAAAAATAAAACCATCCCCCAATGTCTTATTTTAGACCTGAAAGAAAGAAAACTCTCCCTCGTTATCCCCACCGTCCCACTCCCCATCCCAACCCTCCCACTGTTCACCCCTCACCACACACTCCTTCTTACCCTATACTTGCCACCAGAGGTCAAACGCTGTCATCCTCTGTGGACTGAGACATGTCTGCACTCTTTAATGCCAAACTGTGAACGGAAGAATACAAGTAAGTGCTGTATAATGTATTTCAATGGTGTTTTGAACTCATGTTCATAACATCACCATTTTTAAGAATGTTTTCACCAAATTTTCAACATAACCTTTTTGGGACCTCATGTCATGAACACTTTCAGTGTCATTTCATTAATTGGGCCCAGAAGGTGATTTTGCAGTTGCTGTGCAAAATTACCTTCCGGGCCCGATTGATGAAATTTCACTGACAGTGTCCATGAGGTGGAGTCCTAAAAGATTATGCTAAAAATTTGGTGAAAAATTCCTAAAAATGCCTAAGTTATGAGTGTACATTGAAGTTTTTCTATGTACGTGCATAACATTGGCAATTTTTAACATTTTGACCCCAAATATTCAGCATAGTCATTTTTTTTACACCATCTCATGAACATTACAGCTGTCATTTTTCACATTCTGGCCAAAATGTGTTTTCACATCTGTGGTGCAGAATGGCATTTGGGCAGTAATTTGAAAATGTTCACCTACCAGGTTAATGAGGTGGAGTCATAAGAAGACTATGTTGAAAGTTTACAGTCAAAATATTAAAAAACAAAGAATTTATTAAGTAACGTTTGCAGGGATGTCCATTGCACCACTGGAGAACATGTTGCCTTACTGTGCCAGTGAGCTGAGTTCAAGTGTAAACTCAGGGATCCAGTTAAGTGGGACAAGGCTGATTGGGAAGGAGCTGCAGCATGCAGCACCAGCCCCACCCTGGGTAGGGATAGATCAGTGTTTTGGTGCAAACACCACACCCTGTGGTGGGTTAGGGAACCTTACCCATAATGTATTGATATGCATGCCAGTGCCTGCTGGGCCCATGCACTGGGTCAGGACTGTCTCCAATAATGTATTTATCTCATTTTGCACAGGTCCCAAAGGGACCTATGCAAATGAGGATACAATTTCACTATCAGAAAAAGAAGGGAAATTCATTGCTAAAAACTACGTTAATGCAGACATTAGGGTTGAAGAGCACGAAGCACACAAAGAAGGGAAATGAAAAACATTAGTGATTTGGGTTTCCAGAGTATTGATGAATCAGTAGTAGGGTCCTTACTTGGAGTTGTCAACCCTAATGCCCACCCCTTCCCTTGATCAGACAAGGTCAAATGTGATGTCTTCAAGCAGGGCCCATGGGACCCTGAGTGAAGAATGCTCTGATAAATTATTTTGGCAATACTGTATCATTGTGAGGCACCAGGTTGGAGCTGTATCTTGTGTTTCAGACAGGAGGCTACAGGCTGGGGGAAGGGGGTCAGCATTAGGGTTGACAGCTCCGAGTAAGACCCCACCACTGATTCACCAATACTCCGGAGACCCAAATCCCTAGTTTTTTTTATCATTTCCCTTCTTTGTCTGCTTTACGTTCTACAACCCTAATGTCTGCATTAAAGTAATTTTTGCATATATATATATATATATATATATATATGTTATAGTGGTGCGGTCGTGCCACTATTGTTAGGGTTGAGCAGTCAGCTACATACTAAAGTCAAAAGTTTGGACGTTAATAACTTTGGACCCTTTCAATGGATTTGCCTGAAATTTGGAATGTGTGTTGGGGTGCACTAGATCTCTTGATTTGCCAGGTTGCATTTGTGCTGGAGTGCTGGTCTTCATGTATGAACGTGCTGAAAAATGCAAAATTATCCACTTTTGGAGGCACCTTTTGGCATTCTAAATGTGGTCCTGCACAGCTGTTGTGTAGTGTGCCACTCTGTGAGATGGCTTGTTTGAAAGAGCTTTGGTAGCTGAACATGCCACTTTTTGTTTGGTGAAAAAATATTAAGGCATTCAAAAGTTATGGCACTTTTAAGTTCCCATTATAAGTCAATGGGAAAATTTATATGCATATCTTGTGATCAAAGAATCAGGGTTCTGGCCATCTCGTCCCATCTGGTGGTCAAAGAATTTTCAGCCTCATGGTTCAAGAATCTTTGATCCCTAGGAATTTCAAAAATTCTTTGACCGCGAGGTCCGCCTTCTTGTTTTCAGTTTTCCGTTTGCACAAACACAAATATATGGGCTCAGGGGTCACTTCTGAAGTAAAACTTCGATGGGTTTTACTCAGGGGACCCCGATCTATCGAGTCATGGTGTTGGTTCCATCCAAATCAGTCCAAAAATAGAGTTTTTAGCTTTTTAATTCTTCGTTTGTGGTTCGCTAACGATCTTTGATCGCGAGCCGACAAATTCTTTGATCGCAAGAATATTTGATCGCGATCTTGCATCACGACCTAAAAACACAAGTTTCTCGGCTCAGGGGGGGGGCTAAGGACACAAATGAGGTGGGTTTTGCTCAAGAGGGTCATTCTATCGAACCTTGGCATTGGTTTGGTTCAAATCGGTCAAAAAATCGTGTTTCACAATTTTTAAGTCTTTGATCGTGACCGTGCAATTTCTTTGATCATGAGCCTGGAAATTCTTTGATCGCGAGAATCTCTGATTGTGATTGTGCATTGCGAGTGAGGGATGAGATGGCCAGATTTAAAAATTCATATTTTTATCCCAGGGGTGCCCTACACTGTCAAATAAAGGTGGGTTTAGCTTAGGGGGCTTCATTGTGCCCCATGTGCATGCCCAAAATAATGTAATAATGCTCCTTGGTAGTCTAGAGGCCCCCAATAAAATATGTACATACCCTGGTAGTCTAGTGGCCCCCCCAATAAAATATGTGAAGAAATTAATGCTCCGGTGGTCTAGTGACACCCACCCCCCTTTTTTTATTTAGATCCCTGGTAGTCTAGTGGTCCTCCCGAGCTCTATTGACTGATAACAGCTGAGTTTTATATCCCTGGTAGTCTAACGGCCCCCCCAGTATAAAAAAAGAAATTATGCATTTATTATAAGCCTGGAAGTCTAGTGGCTCCCCCACCCATCCATCCAAGCCCAGCCAGCACCTCCTTACCCTTCGCCAGCCAGCGACTGGCACAGCCCTCCTCTCACCTCCATGGCCAGCTGCTGACTGTCTGCATTACAAGCAATAATGCAAAGAGGTTCATTACTGTACGTAATGCAGACAGTCAGCAGCTGACCATGGAGGTGAGAGACTGTGCCAGTCATTAACTGGCGAAGATAGAAATGCTGGGTGAGCAGATGGATGGTGGAAGCCACTAGACTACGAGGCTTATAATAAATGCATAATTTCTTTTTTTATATGGGGGGACCGCTAGACTACCAGGGATATAAACATCAGATGTTATCAGACAATACAGCTCGGGGGGGCCACTAGACTACCAGGGCATTAATTTCTTCACATATTTTATTGGGGGGGCCACTAGCTTACCAGGGTATGTAAATATTTTATAAGGGAGCAGGGCCACTAGACTGCCAGGGAGCATTATTACATTATTTTGGGCATGCTAATGGGGCACACCGAAGCCCCTTAAATAAAACCCACCTTTATTTGACAGTCTAGAGCACCCCAAGCTGAGAAAATTAATTTTAACATTTGGCCATCTTGTCCTGCTGTTGATTTGCGAGCGAGCAATTTCTTTGATCGCAAGGATGCAAAAACTTTGACCGCAAGCTTCTTTGATTGCTATCGTGAGCGAAGGACGAGATGGGCGGATGAAAAAAGTAATTTTCTCAGCCCAGGGGTGTCGTAGGAAGTCAAACAAGGGTGGGTTTTACTCAAGGAGCTTCGTTCTGATGAACCATGGTGGTGATTTACCGCATTATGCATATTTTGTAAATTACAATGTTTTAAATTCTTTGATTGTGAGCCTACAAATTCTTTGATCGCGAGCCTGCGGATCGTGAGATTCTTTGATCACGATTGTGCATCACGAATGAGGGATGAGATGGCCCAATTAAAAAAACAATTATCTCAGCCCAGGGGTGTCGTAGGAAGTCAGATGAGGGTTTTACTCAGGGAGCTTCGTTCTGTCGAACCATGGTGGTGGTTTACAGTAATTCCTTCAATTTTTCAATTTATTAGGTTTTGAAATCTTTGTTCATGAGCCTGAAAATTCTTTGATCATGAGCCTGCAGATTCTTTGATCGTGAGATTCTTTGATCACCATCTTTGATCGCGAGGGAGGGACAAGATGGCCAGATTTTATTATAATGGAATAGATAGGGAAATTTTATAAAACTTTGATATTCAATATCTTGGGAATGATTTGGTCTTTTGACTTGAAATTTGGAAGGAAGAAAGGCAATATCCCACAGATGTGTGTTTTGGTGGTTTGGTCAAGAAATAGTACAGGGCAGCAAACTTATGCCACTATGAATTTGATGTTTTTTTCCCATAGGATAACATTGCAGTGTTTGCTGCATTACAGGAATTCTTTGCTGCAGTGCTGCAAAATAACAGTTTGGTCATTTGGCTGGAAATTTGGAGGGAAGAAAGATAACATCCCAGAGATGTGCCTTTTGCTGGTTTGGTGAAATAATTTTACTGGATGGCAAAGTTATGGCACTCCGAAGTTGACACTTTTTGCCATAGAATAACATTACGGCATCCATTGCATCTTTCGGGGCCCGTATCTCATAAATGGTGCAAGATACAGACTTTTGGTCAAAAAATTGCTTATCCCCCAAACAGGGGACTAAGCATAAAGCTAGCCAGCAAAGTAATAATTCATACAAAATTTTAATTTTTTTTCTACGTCACACGGTTCCTGAGACATAAACAATTTACTATTCTAAGTCGTAATTTTCTCCTCTGAAGTCAATTATAATGCATACATTCTTTGTTTTCAATGTAGTTTTTTGGGGAAAAAAGGGTGTGCTATTTCATTACTGTGTCACTTAGTGTTTTCAGGTGCAGTTCTGTTACCGTTCGCATCAACGTTCTCGTCTACACCACCATGTGCGTTACAGTTTGCATGTGCACTTGCATTTCTGTTTTGTTTCTCATTATTGTTGCTGTTACCATTACAATTTGCATTTGCAATTGTGGTACCGTGCCCATGCGTGTTATGGTTTGTATTTTTGTATGCTTCTGCGTTTCTGTTTCTGTTGGTTTTATTGTTGCTGTTGCTGTTACCATTAACATTTACAATTGCGGTACCATGACCTTGCATGTAACAGTTTGTGTTTCTGTATGCGCTTGTGTTTCTGTTTCTTTTGGCTTTATTGCTGCTGTTATCGTAACAATTTGTGTACCGTTGCTGCTTGTGTTTGCTTTGCAGTTCCTGTTGCTATGTAACAAGACATCACGTGATGGGAGCATGGGGTCCAAAGGGCCCCGTGCTCCCGCAACTGCATTCCATCCACTATTTATCATCCTCATTCTCAAAAAGAAGGGAAATTAGAGGCAAAAAACTCCATTTAATGCATCAGTTAGAGTTGTTCTACAGTGAAAAAAGCAAGAAAATTTAGGGTTAGGGTTGAAAGCCCCCCTTGGAGCCCCCAGCCCAGCCGCCCAACTGGCATCAGGGTGCACGTTGTGGTCTTTGGTCCTAACTCTCACCCCATTCTCCTATAATTCTGCTTCTTTACACATGTGATAGGGTGAGAGTTAGGGCTTATGACTCCAACATGCACCCTGATGCCGGTTGGAGGGGCTGGGCTGAGGGGTCAAGGGGGCTTTCACCCCAACCCTGAATTTCTTTGCTTTTTTGCTGTAGAACAACCCTAACTGATGCATTAAATGGATTTTTTTGCTCTAATATATATATATATCTATATATATATATATATATATATATATATATATATATATATATATATATATATATATATATATATATATATATATATATATATATATATAAATTTATTGCAAAAACATTGTTAATGCATCAGTTAGGGTTGAAGCAACAAAAGTAAGCCAATCAGTCTTTAGAGTTAAACCCCTAACACCTCCTCACCTCCTTACCTGATCACCCCACCCCCACCATCTACAGATGAACAGGTGATGAGTTGTGCCTTGGTGTCATCAGCCCTAACTCTCACCCCATTCCATCTGCAAGAAAGCTGACATGGTACAGTGTAGGAGAATGGGGCAAGAGTGAGCCCCGATGACCCCAAGGCACACCCCATCGCCTCCCCATTGGTCTGTGAATGGTGGAGGTAGGGTGGTGTGGTCAGGTGGGGGAGGTGTTAAGGTGTCAACCCAAATGTCTCATTTCCTTATTTTTGTTGCTTCAACCTTAACCGATGCATTAATGAAGTTTTTTGCAATTACTTTCCTTACCTTTTGAGAAAGTGTAATCTTATCCTTATATGTTTTTGTGTGCTCCCACGGTATACGTTTTTGGGAGCTCAGGACCCTAAGGGCACTGTGCTTCCATCTATCCATAAGTGTACAGACATTGTAATGAACTGTAATCTTCCTGAGGGAGCGCAGGGCCCACTACTACATAAAAAAGGACCCTGAAGCCACACAACTGCATGATAGAATCCATCTTCCTGCCCACCACTGCATCTCTGTCTGGGAGTGCAGGGCCCTCTGGGCCTTGCACTCCTATCACACTTCAGTCACTCTGTAATGGGAAATGTTCAAACTTCAAAATCCCATAACTATGGAACCAATGCTTCACCAAACCAGCAAATGTCACATCCTTAAGGTCAGCCATTTCTACCCTGAAAATTTCAGCTGAAAATTTAAAATTGTTTGTCTGCAGTGCCCTTTTAAAATCTCTTTCTGCAATCCCTTTTCATGAGACAATCCCTTTTCATGAGGTAAGGTCATGTGAACCTTCTCCCCCCCCATGAAAAGGGATTTTGACAGCTTATGAACAGCGATTGTGAAAAGGGGTCAGCTCATGAAAAGGGATCATAAAAAGGCATTCTAAAGTCCCATAACTATAGAACCAATGTAAATTGTTTCACCAAACCAGCAAATGACACATTCTTTGGGCAAGCCCTTTCTACCATTAAAATGTCAGCCTGAAATTCCAATCTGTTTCTTTGCAGTATCCTTTAAAAATCTCTCTACGTGATCCTTTCTCATGATCCGATCCCTCTTCGCAATCACTTTTCGCAAGCCAATCCTTTTTCATGAGGGGGGAAAACTGCCATTTTTTAAATAACTACAAAAAAACAAAGGCATGGACAGGTAGAGGACATCCCCCTCACCAAAACCCATGCCTTGGTTTTTACAAAGTACTTCCCTAGGGCGAGTTTTACAGTTTTGTTTTGTCCCCTTGCTAAACAGGAAAACAAAATGGTGGCAACAAACAGGGATTTTCTCTTAAAAAGGGATCCCTTTTCATGATCCCTTTTCATGAGCACTTCACGACTAGGATTCTTTGATCAAAACTGTGCATCTATTCCAAAGACTGAACTGAGAATGCTCAGAACCCAAATTTTTAAAATGTAATAACTTTGGAAAGGATTAATATTTTTTCACCACACAAATGCTAGGTTGTTTCTTATGATAACCTCTTTCTACTCTGAAAATGTCATGCCAAAATTCCAAATGGTGTGGTTGCAGCGTGATGAAGAAAAACAGAAAAATGGCAAAGATTAGTAAAAAATGTGTTTTTTCACAACTCACTCCACAAAATCCTCAAACTCAATTAAAATGTAACTTGGTAAATCAAAAGATCTACCACCCAACACTGTCTGTTCCAAATTTCATGTAAATCTGTTGAATAGTAGTAAAGTTATTAACGTGCAAAATTTGGGGTTTAACATTAAAGTGTCTGCTCATTCCTAACTGTAGATGCACCACTGTGCCTCTATTATATATATATGTATTATTTGGGTGCAGTATCACCCCTATAGTTAGGATTTTAAATCCACTTCTATGATAAACCCCAATTTTTGCACCTTAATAACTTTTACATACTTTGAAAAAGTAGCCCCAAATTTTACATGCACAGTTCAGCTGTCAGAGTCTCAAAATGTGAAAAGTTATGTGATGGAATCTTGTACGGTTTTTGAGATATGGAGCACTAAAAAACAGAAAAAAAATAACTTATTTCCCTATACTTAACATAAGATTTTTTGCTTTCATCTGCAGCTCAGACGGTATGAAATATTTTTCTGAAATTTTCTGGGATGATTGGGTCTGTGCAAAGGATGTGCCTTTGGATGGTTTGGTGAAAAAAAATATCATACCATTTCTGAATTATAATGATTTCTGTGATGACAGCTAGACAGGCAGGTAAAAAAGATGTGGCAGGTAAAAAAATGTTAGCAAGTGTTAACAGGTCATTATTTTACTGTTCATGTGTAGAAAGAACCAAACATGAAAGGTAAAAACACACATCGTGCCTGGTTATTTGCATGATTTACTTGCTGTGCTGGAAAAAAACACTCGAGATGGTCACTGTTTTCTTTTTACTATTTAAAATATGCAAACAGGAAATTAAAATTAAATTATGTATGTTAACAAAAACAGACACCTGAACTTAGCTAAACAGAACCTGTTTAGCTAGAAACTGTTGCTTGTTTCTGTATAAACTTGTCTGAAAGACCTTTTCTGGTTACCCCAAAACCATGGTGCCCAGTTTAGCTAGAGGAGCCTTTACCCACATTCTGTGTATGAGAATTCTGTGTATGAGAACACCAGGATTTTCTTGACTTCTGCAGCCACAGTTGGAACATATGCTGTGAGCTACAGTTAGAACACTGAGCCACTGTTTCCCTGGTGTCTAGTGGCATCCACCTCCCCCTACCATCCCCCTAGGAATGTGATGTTCTCCTAGTGTGTAGTGGCATCCCCCCACCTTCCAATTGCCATCCCTACAATACATTTATTTTTCTCTGGTGTCTAGGTGGCACCTCCCAGCCTTTAATCACCATTCCCCTTGCAAATTCATCCTTCCCTGGTATTTAGTGGGACCCCCCCCACCTTTCAATCACTGTTCTTGTACATTAATCTTTCCCTGGTGTCTAATGACACCCTCCACCCTCCAATTGCCATTCTTGTTGCTTTTGGATCTTTCCCTGGTGACTAGTGACACCCCCACCCCACCCCAATCGCTGTCTGTGCCTGAAATTGTAAAGCTTGATCCCTGTATGTTTTTTTTTTTTCACAAATGTGCAAAAAAGAAAATGGTCCTTCCACGATCAGACCCACCCACCTCCACCTCAAACTCAACACCTACCACCCCAGACCTCCAGTACACCACCACACACCTTCACTCACCTGAACAGGACACAGGGGGAAGATCCAATCTCCAATCAAAGGCAAGTCTTGCTGCTAGAACCAGTGACTGCAATATGAGAAACTAAGGTAGATGTGTCTCAATGTATTTCAAAGGGGTTTTCAACTTTGTTGAATAACTTGGCCATTTGTGCAAATTTTGATACTAAATTTTCAACATGGCTGTTTGTGGACCCACCTCATGAACACTTTTGGTGGAATAAGGTAAATCCTGCCTGAAAGGTGATTTTTATGATCGCTTGGAGAAATCACCTTTTAGGTGGAATTTGAAATTTTTCCCTACCCTTGTTTGTGAGGTGGGGCCATAAGAAGTCTACAGTATGTTGACAATGTGGGGTCAAAATATGTTGAAATGACAAAGTTATGAGCATCTATTTAAATTTTGCTATGTACACTAATAATTTTAGAAATTGTAACTATTTTGACCTCACATTTTTAGCATAGCCTTCTGATGACCCCACCTCATGAATGTCACAGCTGTCATGTTTCAAATCCTGACCAAAATGTGTTTTGCACCTGTGGTGTGGAATGAGGTTGCAGTTGCATGGAATCACGTTTTGGCAAGGATTTTAACATTTTCACTGCTGGTACATGAAGTGAGGTAATAAGAAGGCTATGCTGACAATTTAGTTGCTGTTGTCCTACAAATAGAAGTACAGGGCCCTTCTCAGCAGCATTTATAAATGCATCTATGGAAGGATGGGAATGAAGGGCCCAGAGGCAAATAAGGATATGATTAATATATCTCAAAAGCTATGCATGGATGGGAGTGCAGGGACCAGCAGGCCCTGCAGTCCCATAGGCAAATAAGGATATCTACGGGCCCTGTGTTCCCTCAGGCAAATAAGGATATCTCAAGGCCCTGTGCACCCACAGGCAAATAAGGATACAATTACACTATCTCAAAAAGTAAGGAACAATTTTGCAAAACACTGCCTTAATGCATCAGTTAAGGTTCAGGATAAAGCAACAAAAGCTGGGAAATGCGATGTTAGGGTTTCCAACCCTAATACCCCTGCCCCACCCCTGAAACAAATGAGGGGTTGAGTCTTCCTTGAGGTTGTCAGCCTTAATGCTCACCCCTTTCTATTCATTCAGGAAACATACACACCTGTAACCATCAAATCGCAGGACATCTCAGCTTTTCTATTATTGCAAGGGGGTGAGCGTTAGGGTTGACAACCCTAAGGAAGACTCCACCCCTCATTCACTTCAGGGGTGGGGCAGGGGTGTTAGGGATGTAAACCCTATATTATATTTATATATACATTATTATATACATTATACGGGTGCGGTTGCGCCCTTATAGTTAGGGTTACATAGGCACTTTAATGTTAAACCTAAATTTTTGCACCTTAATAACTTTGAAACCGTTCAACGGATTTGCGTGAAATTTGGAATGCATGGTCTGGTATGGCAGATCTGTTGATATACCAAGTTGTGTTTCAGTCAGACATATGGTTTCTGTGCAGCAAAATGCAAAAAATGCACTTTTCATCAGTTTTGATACATTTTGTTGCCCATGGCGCTGTGACCACACCATGTGGTCTTTTGGTCTAAAATTTGGAACGTCGAACGACTTTGGATGAAGGAACAATCCAGCATTACTTTTTTAAAAAAATATTAATCTGTTCAAAAGTTATTTCATTTTTAATTTTTGAGTTCTGAGCATGCTCAGTTCACTGCACAATTTATATGTATTTTTTGTGAACTAAGAATGGTCTCAGAATCAAAGATTTGGTCAGCTCATGGACTAAAATCATAGTTCATCAGAAAAATTCTTTGTCCACTAGCCACCATCTTGTTTTCAGTGTTTCAGCCTAACAAAATGTCATAGTTTTCTCCACGGGTGACTTTTGGGCCAAATGAGGCAAGGGTTTTGTTCAGGATGACACCCTCTACATTTTGGTAAAAAAATAGGTTTTTAAAAATTTACAATTCTTTGACTGTGACTCGCTAACAATCTTAGTTCGTGAGCTCACAAATTGCTAGGCTGTCATTTCCTGACCAGATGGCCCATGTCACGGACTAGTATTGAAATGATGGACTAGGATTTTGACAGCTAGCGAATGAGGATCAAGTGGTGGACTAGGATTTTATCAGCTCACAGACAAAAGGATTTTTTTTTAATCCTCTTTCGTGAGTTAACAAAATCACAGTCAGCGAGCTGTCAGAAATGTAGTTCATGAGAAATCTTTGTTCGTGAGCCTACAAAATCCTTGTCCATCATTTCCCGACCAGATAGCTCATCTCGTGGACTAGGATTCAAATGACAGACTAGGATTTTAACAGCTAGTGAATGAGGATTGATCTGATGGCCAAGGATTTTGCTATCTCACTAATTTAAAATTTTTAAAGGTGTAAGCACTTTACAATTGTATAGCTCATTAACGGTTTGGTCTTTTGTCTTGAAATTTACAGGGTGGCGAGGAGATGCCATACAGGTGTGAATTATGTTGTTTAGGAATTGGGGAAATAAGTGGTTTCATAGATATGCCATCATGAAGATGAGATTTTCCCCATAGGATAACATTGCGCAGTCTGTCACTCCTTTCAGCAACCGTATCTCAAAAACAAAGTGAGATACAGAGTTTTTGCTACTGCTGGCTTAAATCACTTTTAAATGATCTGTGTCACTGGAACAAGATTTGAAACCATAAAGTAAGCCTACAGTGGAATTTTCTTTGTGGGTTGCACGGTTAATGAAATATTGTCAAATTAGTGCCACAAGGGTTCAAAGAGTGCCTGTGCAGTGCTTTTGGTGCCTGTATCTCATAAATGATCTGAGATACAGGTTTGTTCATTATTGTTGCATACAGAACTTGCTGTCATGATTACAATGACACTTGAAATGTTTTTCTACCTGCTACGGTTCCTGAGATATAGGCAAATTAGTGTTATAAGGGTTTTTTGCCCTATAGGGTGGCTGTATGGCTCTGTACCTATGTGTAAGTGGGCCCACACTCCCACAGATGCATATTGTTATGCAGAAATGAACAACTTGAAGGGAGTGTGGGACTCCCACCAATACATGTTTTTTACTAGTAGGATTACACTTTTCCAAAAAGTAGGAAATTCTTGGCAAAACACTGCATTTAATGCATCCAGTAGGGTTAAAGCAACAAAAGTGAGGAAATGAAACATTAGGGTTGAGCCCCTAACCCCCCCACACACACACAACCTACACACCCATCCTCCACTGACTGACAGACACTGGGGTGTGCTATGGGGTTGTGAGGCCTAACTCTCACCCCATTCTCCTTTACTGTAGCATGTCAACCTGCCTACACATGGAATGGAGTAGAGTTGGCCACATGACCCCCATAGCACACCCGGCATCTATCAGTCTGTGGAGGATGGGTGTGTGTTAGTGGGGTGTTAGGCTCAACCCTAACATTGCATTTCCTCACTTTTGTTGCTTTAACCCTAACTGATGCATTAAATGCAGTTTTTTTCATGAATATATATATATTTATAGATTTATATACACATACATATATATTATGGTAGCACGGCAGTGCTACCATAGTTAGGGTGAGTAGCACTTTTAAGGTTCAAGGGTGAAACTTTGCACCTTAATAACATTGCCACCATTAAATGGATTTGCCTGAAATGTGGCAGGCATGGGGTGTAACCATAGATCTTGGGATCTGCAACTTTCGTAATGCTCAGATGTACGGCTGTGGAGTTATTAAATGACATCCATGTGCGTATTTACATTTTTTTGCACATTTTTTGCTCGTACCTACAGGTTGCATGGTTTGCATGACGAGTCTGAAAACTTCAGGGAATGTGTGGCCAGGGTCCCAGATGTGACTTTTGAAGATTTCATGAAAAAATATTGAACAGTTCAAACGTTATTCAAAAAACAAGTTCCCTTTATAAGTCAATGGGAAAAGTTATCAAAAAGTTCAACACTTTCGCAAATGCACTTTTTAGTGTCACAAATGGCCCAAGCAGTGTCGCAAATCTGCCATTTTGTTTTCAGTTAGCGATCAGAAAAATGCTTGCCATTTAAATTTGGGACCCTCTAGCAACACAATTCTTTTTGTGTTCACCTAGTTGGACCCTGAGGATGCTAGCCATGTCTGTATTTTGGGGTGAAACACCCTTTAAATATGTTGTTCAAATTTCTGGAAAAAGTAGTTTCGCAAAGTAGTATCGCACTCACGACACTTTCGCAAATGCTTGCGAAAGCTTTCGCAAATCATGACACTACTTTTTCAGACTATGGCCAAAATGACAGCAGTTCTTTGCCACCCTGCTGCAAAAGAACGGTTTGGTCTTTTGAGCTGAAATTTGGAGAAAACACAGCCAATATCTCACAGATGTGCCTTTCGGTGGTTTGGTGACCAAATGTTGCACTGATGCAAAGTTACACTTCTCTGAAGTTGACTTTTTCCCATAGACTAACATGGTGACATCCACCGCGCCTTTTGGGACTCGTATCGCAGAAATGGTGTGAGATACAGATTTTTTGCTGCGAGTTGCATAGCCCTATGGGCTATGTAATAGCAAAAACCTAGCCAGGAAAATCATGATTTTTGTAAAATTAAAATTTTTTTCCGGCTCGTTTTAAGCTTCGATGCCCATTACAATGTGTACATTCTTTCTGTTTCTCTATGCAACTGTTCGGCAAAAACAGGGTATGTGCTTCTGTTACTGTTACACTTTCTGTTTCCACTTGCGTTTATGTCCCCGTTTGCATTACCATTTGCATTTCCACTACTGTTTCTGTTTGCGTTTTTGTTTGCGTCACCGTGCGCATTGCCATTTGTGTTTCCAGCAGCCCTTTCATTTACATTTCTGTTTCTCTTTCATTTTGCATCTTCCTTGCTGTTACTGTTACCATTTGCATTTGCAATTGCGGTACGGTTTGCGTTTCCATATGCGCTTGCGTTTCCTTTTGCGTTTCTGTTTTCTTTGCTGTTATTGTTGCTGTTACCATTACCATTTGCATTTACAATTGCGCTACCGTGACCGTGCGCCTTTCGGTTTGCGTTTCTGTATGCGTTCTGTTCCCTTTTCTGTTTCTGTTTCCTTTGGCATTATTCTTCATGTTAACTTTACCATTTGCATTTATAATTGCGGTACCGTGCCTGTGCGCATTATGGTTTGCGTTTACGTGTGCGCTTGCATTCGCGTTTCCATTTCTGTTCCATTTCGCTTTCTTTTTGCTGTGACACTTAAAATTTTCATTTAAAATACCACTTCCAACACTGTTCATGTTACCAGTTGCTTTTTCATATGCACTTCAATGTCCATTTGTGTCACTGTTCGCCTCGGTGTCACTTTGTGCTTGCGTTTCTATTAACATTTCCTTTACCATTTACATTTGCGTTACACTGTTGGTGCTTCTGTTTGCATTGCTGTTCCTATTACTATGTCACAAGACATCACGTGGCGTGAGCGCGGGGCCCAAAGGGACCCATGCTCCCGCCACCATATTACATTCACTATTTCTCGTCATCATTCTTAAAAAGAAGGGAAATTAGAGGCAACAAACTCTGTTTAATGCATCAGTTAGGATTGTTCCACAGTGACAAAAGTGAGGAAATTCGATATTAGGGTTGAAAGTCCCCCTTGAACCCTTCCAGCCCACCCCACAACCGGCATCCGGGTGCACGTTGGGGTCGTCGGTCCTAACTTTCACCCTATTCTCCTATTCCTCAGCTTCTTTACACATGTGATGGGGTGAGAGTTAGGGTCAATGACCCCAACATGCACCCCGATGCCAGTTGGGAGGGTGGGCTGGAGGTGTCCAAGGGGGGCTTTCAACCCTAACACCGAATTTTCTCACTTTTGTCACTGTGGAACAACCCTAACTGATGCATTAAACAGAGTTTTTGCCTCTAATATATATATATATATATATATATATATATATATCTATATATTCATGACAAAACTTTGTTAAGAGTACCTAAATGAGCATTTTTTAAAACTGCAAATTCCAAAATCTGGCTTCATTGTGAGGTAAAGTAAAGGCTACTGTTTACGTTTATGCTAAAACTGCATTTATGTAAATAACATAAATGCAGTTTCATAGCTTTTGAAAAATGCAAACATCAGCCTTTCACTTTCAAAAAAACAGCCTTGGCTTCTCCCTAAGATGTCTGCTAAGTGTGTTAAGTGATGAGTCATGATGACATCATAGGATCCAGAGCCACAGATCCACATATATTTCCATAGTGCTAACTAGTTCTTCTTTCCCTCTTTATTTTGAATTGTTGTACCAGAATGATCAACAGCATGTATTACCTCATGGATTATTTTGATCAGTACCTGTTAGGCTTTGATTTTGTTCATTTTGTTTAATTTAACTTGCAGAAAATATTTTGCAATCCGGCTGACTTTTTCTTTGGCAAACTGCATTACAGTACAACACTTCAAATACCTGATGATCAAGTGGTTATGTGATGCGCTGAATTTTGTTTTTTGTTAAACAGAAGAGACACACTAAGCTGAAAGCTTGTTTACAATTGTGGCCTGGGAGCACAAGGAAGTTTAATGAGTTTCTCAGGGTCACACAGCAAAGTACCGGTCTTGTTCAGTTCCAAACCTCATGCACTCTTGTTAATCCACAAATAAGGCTTTGTTTTTCCATGTGAACCACCTGCACCTAGCCTGCCTTCTATTGAACACCCCACCATCCATACCCTGTCCTTAGTACTGCCTGGGGCCACATATGAGCTTGCGTTCTCATGAAGAGAATTATCACACCTCAGATTGTAATCTTGTACCTCAGAGGGTTGTGCACACCTATACTGATACGCATCATCAGCTGGCACTGTTAAAAATGCCTCCTAAATCACTCTCCAGTTCAGATTCTCAGTATTTGACTTCTGCTCTCACAGTAAGCATTGAGTGGATCACCACCCTTCTGCACAGTGATGGTAGTAGGTACAGTTCCCTGTTGTGTTTTTTCTCACCTCATTAACCAACAACTAGGTCTTCCTGGAGGGCCAAGCAATAAGCTTCATGACCTACCAGAAAAACTGCTGTTCATGCCCTCATAAGGGCTGCACTTACAATGGATAACAATATTATTAGCAGGACAGGCATACTAATACATTAAGTGAATCAACCTGACTTCCAGTGTCAGTCTGCTCCTTTACCTGTGATCTGCAGAACCCTGCAGGCCAGTTCCCAACAATTCTTCTCCAGTACTTTTCTGTGCTCCACTCCACAATGCGAATTGACTGGCTACTACCCTTCCAAATCTTGAATGAGCTATACACAACTCCCTCAATGCTGTCCTAACAAATGTTAACATCCCCCCCTCACCTGAGGGTAAACTCCCTACACTGATTTCAAGTAACAAATTAGGTGCAGCCCTGCCACTCTGACTATCTGTCATCGCTGGTTACTCTCATCCACAGTCAGGTAGTGATCACGATGCTGGCAGACCCACATTTCAGATCTCAAAGTAATCTGCTCAGCATCCTCCTTCATGTCTTCAACTAACCTGAATATAGCTGTACCCTGCTGGAATGGCCTCTTCAGTTCCTCTCTGGTATTCATTCTTCTCACCTGCTCCCCACACAAAAAAATGGTGAGTTAACTACCCTTCCACATCATGAGCATGGTTGTTAGTACAGTCTCCCATGTTATAGTTACATATTAATAATAAACATGATCTTCTGGTAAGCCAGGCTGATAGTAGCATGGCACAAGTGGTAACATAGGTTTTCCTACCCATATAAGACCTAAGCCACCAATGATTAGGCACTATTAAATGACGTGCACGATGATGTGCACATCCATCATTTAATAGTGCCTAATCAAAGGTAGTCTAGATGTTTTAATGATAGGAATGACAATTATTCCCCTTGTTCTCTGCTGCTATAAGTTTGACTTACTGGAAAAATATGTTTATTTTTGATATGTCAGAATAAAACAGTGACTGTACTACTTGCATTCATGATGCAGAAGGGTGATGTGCTCAACTGTTTTCGGTGTGAGGAGGAATAGTAAAGAAGAATACCAGAGGGGGACTGAGAAGGCCACTCTTACAAGGTATTGCTATATTCAGGGAAGGGGAAGACAGAAGGAGAGAAATATGAGCAGATTGCTGTGAGAAATAAGATGTGGGGCTGCCAGCACCTTGACCCCTACCTGACCCAATTGTCCTGGCCAACATTCCCCTTCCCATAAAACCAGTTCATGCAATTCTCCAAGGATGTGTGGATATTAATGTTTGGAACAGCTGCCACTACACATTCAGTCACTTCACTATCAGTATAGTATTGCTTGTAAAACACTTTGGGATACAATGTGCATGAAAACCACTATATAAATGCTGATTCTTCTTCTTATTGTTATTATTTCCCATGGAAAAAGAAATCAAGACAAGCATATATTTAAGTTTCAAGAAAGTATGAACTCTAACATTGGACTGCACAAGAACTTTGCTACAAAAAAGTGGTGGCTCTGGGGGGTGGTGAAGAGGGTGGCTGCACCCCCCCCCACATAGTAACATACTTGCTTGCTGCTTCTGCTGCATTTCACTTTGTTGAAGAAGTCTGATTTATTGATTGTACAAATGTTTACATTCAAACTATGGATTGCATTTGTAAGTTCTGTCAAAAACATACTAGAAAAGAATAATAGCAGAAAATATAAAGGTTTAATAAAAATGTTAAAAAGTGCATATTAAGCATGCCCACCACCCCGTTGTAGCATCCTGGATCCACCATAACCACTTGACCACCAGGTTATTCAAGATGTGTGCTGCACTGTGGTTTGCCACAGAGAAAGTCGGTTGGATTAAAACACATTTTCAGCATGTTAAAGTAAACAAAATGAACAGAACCATAGCCTGACATGCATTATACAAAATAATGCACATGGTTTTGACCATTTGGGTGAAACAATTCTATACAAAGAGAAAAAAGAACTAGTTAGCACTATAGAGAGCCATATATCTCTGACTTTGTCTCCAATGATGTCATCACATAACACATTTGGCGGCCATTTTAGGAAGCAAGTAAGACAGTTTTTTTTTAAATTGGAAGGCTGCTTTTACAATTTTCAAATGCTCTGGAACCACATTTAGGTAAATTATGTAAATGTAGTTTTAGCATTAATGAATACAGCAGCCTTTCCTTTAGTCACCTACGGAGTCGGATTTTTGAATAGTTTGTTGTCAAAATGTTGTTTAGGAATCCTTTAATGCATCAGTTAGGGTTAAAGCAACAAAAGTGGGAAATGAGACATTGGAGTTGAGCTCCTAACCCCCTAACTACCCCACCCCCCATCCTCCACTGACCGACAGATGCCGGGGTGTGCCATGGGGTCACGAGGCTCAACTCTCATCCCATTCCATGCATCAGCTCATTTCACCAAACCAATGCTGGATAATTCTTTGACCCAAACTCTTTCTACCCTAAAATCTTCAGACCAAAAGACCAAATGGTGTGGTTGCAGTGTGATGGGCAAAAAATGTGTCAAAAGTGGTGCTGTGCAAAAACTGTAAGACCGACTAAAACACAGCTTGAGAAACCAAGAGATCTACCATTCGGGGGTAGGATATCCTGGCTATGCATGCACACAAGCTGGCAGGCTGAGTGCAGAAGCTGTGTGAACTGAGCTGAGTGCTTCACGGGATGCTCCCCCCCTAGCTTTTTTCTTTTCCTCTGTCTAGATGAATCCCTTTTCCTCAGCTTGGTGAAGTGTTTGCATTGGGGTGTAGGGAAAGAAGAGGTGGATTTTGTAAATAAAAAGGGTTTTAGAAGCTTTTTCCTCTTTTTCTTGCCCCTCGTCGGGTATGTCTAAAATGTTTCAGTGTGTTCACGAGGTGTTGCAGCATATTCCTGAGCAAGAATTACCAGTTGGAATATGCCAACTGAGGAGAGCTAACACAGCCATGAATGAATCTAATCTGTTGTCTGATGTTCATTTAATCAATCAGGTAAAATAATTTGGTAGTGGTGAGGCCCAAGCAACAGGTACGTTGAAAGCTTCTTTTATTTCTCCAGGAGCTATTGGGGCAGCAGATTTTGATAACTCACTCTGGAGAGGAAGTGTACATGAACTGAAAAAGCTGACTGAAGATAATATTTGTGTTGTGGGCATCCAAACGGAGAGTTACCTATCTGCAACAAGATTGTTTGAGGCTGTTGGTGAATTGAAACACAGTGTTTTGAAATGAGACAGGTTGCTTGCGGGTGAAGGATGAGAAGGGGAAAATTTTCTGTTAGTGGAAACGTTTGGTGGAAAAGGGGAGGGAGGAGAAAGGAAGAGCCTGCTTGTAAAAAAACAGCACAATCGCTGCAAGTCTGTCCTCGGAGCATACGAGGGAGCAGCAAATGGATAAATAAGCTGTTAACACAGAGAATGTGACATTGTGGACTACCGGGGGGAAAAACTATTAAAACACCAGCCTCGTTATTTCAACAATCTATTGTGACATACTTAAGTTCTCCAGTGTGCCGAAAAATTGTGTACCCGAATTTGGAGATGGCCTCTTCAGTAAAAACAAGGCAATTGAAACAAATAGAGAAACATAATAAAGGAGAGGGTGGGTTGTTAGATGAAAGAAAAAGGCAGGAGGTAGATTTGACCAGATCCGACCCCTCCACCCCCCCCTCCTAGTCAAGAAACGCCTTTGGGAGCATCTGGCAATGTGGAAAGCACTTCATTGTTGGAGTAATTAAGGTCAGGTTTTGTTAATATTAATTTGGCAATAGCCTCTTAGGATAAAATATTTTCGGATATTGTGGAAAAAATGAATGAAGATCAGGTTGAACATAGGGGCCCAGATATTCAAACTGTGCTCAAAACTAGCGCAACAGCAGGAGCAAGCACAAACCAGTTGTGCAAATGCACAACAGGTGCGATATTCAAACATGGAGCAGAGCAAATTGCGCAAGCAACCAACATCTGAATATCGCACATACTGCGCCATCGCACAACCAGGAAGGAGAAGCTGAGCCAAAATGTTGCGCTATGGAGCAACCAGGGAAGCTCAGCTGAGCATTCCAGAGCTGCCATAGCGCAAGCACAGCCCCCAGAGCAATGGAACTGCACATCCAGGGAGGCAGGCTGGGGCCCACCACCAGCCATGCCACACATGGGCACAGGAACACACTGCAGAACCCACACCACACCTGCACACCCCAAGAACAGCATCACTGGGGGTGGGACAGATGATCTACCTGCCCATGGGGACAAGCCAACAAAGCATAGCAGAGCCATGACACCCCAGCACAACCACTGGCAGGCTGAGAGTGCCACACATGGGGTTGACAACCACAGTGCACATCAGCCCCATCTTTCACAGCACATCCTGCACTGTGACCTCAAGACACCACCCATGTGCAGTGACTGGCACTGCAGGAAACCATGCAGTCCCCCCAGTACTCGTCAGCCCCATGCAACACAGAAGCCTACAAGCCAGACACACCCTGTGCACCCAGCAGTGGGTGGCAGCAGATGGCAAGACCAACAGAAAGTCACTGCCATGCTGGAGATACCTCCCCATGCACACACACACACACACATACCCAGGACCATATCACCCCAGATGGCATGTACACTACTGCAACTGAACAACCATAGCCAGCTGCAAAACAGAGACCAACACAGTATTCATATCAAAATTTAAATGTATTATCAAAATGTGTAAAACAATCAACTATAATTATTTACAAGGGGGGGTACGGGTACAAGGTAGGGGTGGGCAAGGGGAAGGGATGAACAACTTGGAGAGGGAAGGCAGGGTGGTAGGGATGGGTGAAGTGGGAAGGGTAATCTGGCCTAAGGCCCAGCAGGCTGGTCCTCCTCCACCCGGTGCCGCTGTTCCTGGCGATGCCTCCTTATGAGCCATGTTGCTGGATGTCCCTGAGGATGGCCTGGTTGTCCAGGGACACTTCGTCCAGCCCATGTAGCTCCCGCTGTATCCTCCTGAGAACAGTGAGGCCTAGGAAAATGGGAACACAGTCAATGGCTGTGACTGACCACAACCCTGAACACCACCCAACCTGCAAGCCACATAGCCCAATGTCCCACACCTTTGATAGCATGCACCCACCCACAGTGAACATGCACGTGGCCATCACAAACAGGCGGCACCAGCTATGCACACCACCACCCACACACACTGCCCAAGTCAATCACAGTACAAACTAGTCTGGCAAGTGATGTGGCAACGTGGTGGGATGCCAGTTACACAGCTATGTGCCCAGTGCATGCCTCGACCACCAGTGACGCATACACAGACGTGCTGTGATACTGCACAGTGATGCATGTCACCTGTGTCATGCCTACATACATGGATACATAGACAGTGTTGGCAGATAAGGGCCTATGGCCCACCCAGTCTGCCCATTTGAGCTGGTAAGGTCACTCTGTTTTCTATAAGTCTGTTGTACCTTACCCCTGACCTCCAGAAGTCCTGTATGTCTATCCTGTGCATTCTTAAATCCCGTGACCAAGTCAGCCCCACCACTTCCTCTGGCAGGGTGTTCCACTTGTCCACCACCGTTCCATGAAGAAATTCTTTCTCATGTTTCCTCTGAATCGTCCCCCTTCCAACTTCATCCCATGCCCTCTAGTCCTGGAACATCTTTTACGCTTAAAAATAGTGTTTTCCTGCACCCTGTTCCTCCCTGTAAGATACTTGTATGTCCCCATCATATCCCCCTCTCCCTCCCCTCCTCCAGGGAGTACATGTTCAGTTCCTTCAACCTGTCTTCATAGGACTTGTGATGCAATCCATGCACCATCCGTGTTGCCCTCCTCTGAAACTTCTCGACCCAGTCCATGTCCATATGTAGGTATGGTCTCCAGAACTGTACACTGTACTCCAGGTGGGGCCTCACTAGTGTCTTGTATAGTGGAATTATGACCTCCCCTTTCCTGCATGGTTGTGTTGTGCATGGCTGGTGGTCTTGCCCCCCCCAGCATGCAATAGCATCCATGAAGTAATGATACTCACACTCCTCAAGCAGCTGGGTCTGCCGCTGCTGCTGCTGCTGCTGCTGGGGCAGAACACCCACCGGCACCGGGGCCCTGGCACAGCCCACCTCACCCTCACCCTGCATCCTCAGATTCGGCCTGTGGGAGACATATGTTGAGACATACATCAGTGTGACTCAAAAGCAGAGTGCCCCCTGCCCCAGTGAGAGTGCCTGCCACACAGCCATAACCATCCATCGCACAGCTGCACACACTGACACAGCCAACGTCGCGCACCTATGCAGCCACCCAAGCACACACACACACACCTACAGAGAATATAGGTGCATAGATGGTACACTCACCTGGCCTAGGCACCACGCCCATGTGCGTGACCGCAGCCGCATCAAAGGTCTGACTCCTTCCGGGAGTCACTGTACCGGTGCCAGCACTGCTCAGCAGACCGGCCCCGTCCAGTGACCTCCACCAGGTCAGTGGCCACTTGCTGCCACACGTGCATCCTAGGCATGGTGAGGGGGGCCTCACCATACAGTGCCTCACAGTGGGGCTCCACCAGAGCCACCAGGTTGGCCACCTCCAGTGGGCTCCAAGTCACTGCCCTCCTCCTAACCATCTCAGCCAGTTTACAGCAGGCAATATGGCGCTCCACTGCACTGTAACCCCACGTGGAGATGTTGCGCAATAGACCACCACAGGCTCCAATCGCGCTGTTCGAACAGCGCCGTCACTTCACATGGCGCTGTCACCAGACAGCGCAATAGGGACATACACATGGCATGCGAACCATGCCAGGGGGCAGAGGGCATACACAAGGTCACGGCAATGACGCAAGGCTACGCACAGCGCCATCGGACATATAGGCATCCTGCACGACTGCCAAGCTGTGTACCAGTGCCACAGTGGACCATCGCGCAGTAGTGCCACAGCGCCATATAGTGCCCAGTGCTGTAGCACCACTGGCACAATGGTGGCCATGGCCTGAATTGCCGATCGCGCTCAGCAGGTCTGCAGAGTGATAGACGCATGCGTAAGCTGTCTGGGCATGCGCAATGCAGTGTTGCACGCAGGCACAAACCTGTGCCATTCGCTCAGCCGGACCTTCCGTATTTCGCAAAGCACAAATACGCGATATTCAGCTGACATATGCAAATCATTCGATCAGCCATTCAAAGGCGCAGTGGCACGATTAGCATGTCATTAAAGTTGCGCCACTCCTCATTTGCATGTGTTGCGCTATAAAAATGCGACAGTGGGTTGTGCTGGCCAGATTTGGTTACTGCAGGTGAGAGGTGAGTTACATGCTGTGTGATGCTCAGGACAATGCTCATGGGCAGGGGTGCCGGAGGATGATAAAGGCTGAGGGGGCTGAGAATCAAAGGGGCACTTAGAAAGGGACAAAGGGCACTTTTTCTATTAGTATCTGCCATACGGAGATGAAATGTGGGGGGCTTCCGCCCCGGGCCGGCACCTATGCTCATGGGGAAATGCTGTAGACTGCACAGTGACAGGTGTCCACTTCCACCCATACAGATCACCATGACTGACCAGAGACAAGGTGAGGGTGAGGACGGTGGGCGTAGGAGGAGGCTGAACTTCACAGCTGCAGAGACAGAGGCCCTCTTCCAGGCCTACCTGGAGGATGAGCCATTATTGAGTGGACGGAGGGGCACCCCTCAGGAACGTGCAGCTGCATGGGAGGGGGTAGCTCGGGCCGTCAACCTGCACGGAAGCCACCAGCGCTCCGTGCAGAAATGCAGGAAGAAGATGGGGCCTGACCGCAGGAGGCTGAAGGAGAAGGTGGCAGCCTTCAGGGCGTCACGTGCTGGCACTGGTGGGGGCCCGCCAGTGGTGTTGCAGCTGACCCCAACAGAGGAGACACTGGTCATGGCCATGCAGCCGAGTGCCATTGCGGGTGTACCAGGCAGAGGATTCCAGACAAGTGGAAGCCCATCACTGCACGGTATGACATGGTGGTGGTGTTGGGGGGGGCAGTTGTTCACATGCACTCACATGTACTCTCTTTCTGTTACAGATCCTGTTCGTCTTCAGGAGACGGTGGTGGTGGTGGGTCCAGACAGTGATGCAGACCTGCTGGACGTGGAGGAGGACCATCCACCTCCGCCACCAGCCAGCAGGCACTGCAGCAGCATGCACGCTAGCCAACAACTCTGGTGTCAGTGATACATGGTGCGGGGTGCACAGCCTGTGTCCCCAGCAGTCTGGCATGCAGGTATGCCAGCATGCTGTGCCTATGGCGGTGGCACGTACCTGCACCATTGATGATAGCAGGCCTGCAATGGGCAGTGATGGGTGTGTGTCCCAGAGCGGACACATGGCAGGCCAGCACGTGCCCCTGGGCCTTCCTGGTTCACACCTGTGTACCAGCATGCTGGCACAGTCCCAGACTGTGCCTGTCAGCACCGGTGAGGCAGCACCGGTGGCTGTGCAGGTGTCTGGCACTGTTGCCAGCATGGAGGTGGAACAGGCGGACCTGGGGGCTCAGCAGTTGGAGGAGCGGCAGCAGCAGTCGCACACCAGGTCTGGGGGTACAGTGTCAAGCAGTGGCACATGTCCACCGCCCTTTGATCCACCCATACCTGGTCCTGGTGAACAGCGCCCACCCTCAAGGGTGCTGTGCACCAGGACAATCCACACCCTGGGGTCATGATGCCATTGGGGCACAGTACCCATGGACGCACACACCCGCCTGCTGCAGGGTGGTACAGCTGCAGGGGCGGGTTGCAAGGTCCGTGGAGGCACTGTCTGTGTCCGTGGGCGGCATAGCAGGGGCGTGCTGGGACCGAGCGAGCTGGTCCTTATGCAGGCGGATGTGACCGCCGCCATTGACAGGCTGACCCAGGCAGTAGTCTCTGTCCGCAGACGCTGGGGCACATTGTCAGGTGCCCTGCACCACCACCCACACAGTGTGCTCTCACTCCCCGTTCGGCGTCGATGCGACACCAGGCCTGTCAATGCGGGTTCTGCTGTGGGCATCCCGAGCACCCCTGGTGCATGTTTGTTGGCAGGATGCAGACCCTGTGCAGGCAAGGTCGGCGTTCGCGCAGTGGGACCCCTGGTGGTGCAACAGTGCCACCAATGTGGCCCTGCTCAGCCTGCCAGTGCTGCTGGGCCACGGCGGGCTGCCCACGCATCCGTGGTGGCCATGGGACAGTGCTACCTGACTGAGCTGTCTCCCAGTGTGGGCCCTGTCTGGTGCTGCCTGTGTGCAATGTGTGTCATGGTGGGCAGTGCACTGCTGGGTGCTCTGCTCACCGCTGACACACGGACCACCTGCACACTCTCCCAACTGCTGTCCACAGGTGCGTGTGCATGATGATGCCTGCATTGCACTGTACACCAAGGTGCAGGTGCCCAGGTCCTGACACACACGACGTGGACAGTACAGGTGGTGGGGGTGGTCGGGGTGCTGTGTGTTGGCAATGTTGTTTCCACAGTGCTGTGCTTCTGCCCATGTGCACGCTGCCTGGTGTGTGTGTGTGTCCATATGAGTGCTCACCCTCCTGATGGTGTGTTGGTATGCCTGGAACCTTCAACTCCCTGACCTTCATGCACGGTGTGTTCCCTGTGTGCCTGTGGTTTCATGCACGGACAGTGTTGCCTGCACATGTCCCCTTGACTTACCTGTGTTGGGCGTAGTGCTCTTCTGCAATGGTATCCCGGTGCAGCTGGGCCTGCGGGGTCAGTCGGGGGTCCCTCTGTCCTGGGGGGGCTGCTCATCACCAACATCACCGACGCCACTGGCGTCCCCATCGCTGTCCCCCTCTTCGACCTGTACGGCTATCCCATGGTCTTTGGCCATGTTGTGCAGGATGCAACAGGGCAGGAATATCCCACAGGCCTTTTGGGGGCTGTACTGTAGGGCACCACCGGAGGTGTCTAGGCATCGGAAGCGTGCCTTGATCATCCCAAACACCCGCTCTATGATGTTATATGTTGCGGCATGTGCCTCATTGAAGCATAGCTGCGCTGGGGTCGTGGGGCGCCAGTACAGTGTGAGCAGCTAGGGATGGAGTGGGTATCCGCAGTCACCTGTGTGGAGATAGTGGACAGCAGTGTCATGTCAGGTCCATATTGACCATATCCTTGTGTGCCACTACCATAGCACCTGTGTCATTCCCACCCTTGCCCAGAGTTTGCATTCCATACATGTGTACTCACCCACTAGATGACCCGTGGGGATGTCCCCACTCTGAATCGATGGCACAGTGCAGACTGGTGCCATATGGCGGCATCATGTGCTCCGCCAGGGTGTGGCACAAACATTGATAATCGCCCAGTGGCATCACACACCACCTGGCAGTTGACACTGGTAAACCCCTTCGGTTCAATATGCCTGGCGTCAGGGCCAGGTGGTGTGTGAATGGCCACATGGGTGCAGTCTATGGCCCCTAGCATGCCAGGCATCGTGCTACCCTGTGGAACTCCTGCATGTTTGTTATGCGCTCTGCCGCGGTGCTGGGGAAATGGATGTACTCCACAGCATGAGGCAGCAGTGCGCTGAGGAATTGGGTGAGGATGCGTGATGTGGCCGACTGTGTAACACCTGTGGTGTCCCCTGTCGGCCTCTGGAAGGTGTCCGTGGCGAGCAGGCACATGCAGGCTGTCACCTTGGTCTCCACAGACAGAGCGTGACTCCGTCGTGAGGGTGCCTGCATCACATCACTGCACAGCTCGCAGAGCCGTCTCAGTATTGCCCTGTTCAGGTGGTACTGGCCCACAATCTCAACATCTGTGTACAGCTCGAAGCTGATGCGGGCACGATACCGCCTGTCGGGGGCATACCGCCGACGGGCCCCTCCGCGGCCACGTCCCCCTGCAGCATGGTGTCTCACCCCCCTCATTACAGCTTCCATGTGGAAGCTGGCACTATCCATCTCCTGGCTTCTGCCCCTGGCTGCTGTTCCTGTGTTACCCTGCCCCACTGCTGCTTCCACTGCACCGGGCACCCCCCGCTGGCCTATCTGTCCTCCTGGACCCACTGTCCCTGTATGCCCTTCCAGCTTCTGTCTCTCTCTCTCTCTGTCTCTGTCTCTCTCTCTCCCCCCCAGTTTGCGGCCTGCTACGGTTCTTGCGCCGCTTCCTTGAGCCTTTTTATTTTGGCTCAATTCTGCTACTGCGCAACTTCCGGCTGAGCCACTCTTGCGCATTGCGCAAGTGTTCGAATATCGCATTGCGCACTTTATGCATGGACCCGCCCCCTTCGGTTGCGCATGCCTTCATTTCCATTGCACTGTTGCTCAGCATGTTTTTGGTGGCGCAACTGGCTCCTTCTGAATATCGCAGAATAGCACATTTTTGGAGTTGCGCATGCGCAACCCTGTTGCGCATGGCGCAACCCTTTTGAATATCTGGGCCAGGGAATCTAATATGGAAGACAGGTTTTCTAAAATGGCAACAGATTTGGCTATTGCAAATAAAGAGTTGGTCATATTAAAGGATAAAGTTGAAGATTTGGAGGCTAGGTCAAGGAGAGGGAATAGTAAGATTAGTAGCTTGTCAGAGGGGGTGGAGGGGGAAAACTCTTTGTCTTATTGTGAACAAATATTAACAATAATGAGATGTAAATATCCTGAGGAAAAAATTGAGTTAGATAGAGCACATAGAGCATTTGGGCAGTGAAGGGAGGATGGTAGGCCAAGGTTTATGTATATTAAAATGCTGCAATTCAAAGATAGAGAGGAGATTTTGGCCAAGGCAAGGAAAGAAAAAGGCTTGGTATACAAGGGAATTAAATTGCAGGTCTTCCCTGACTTCTCCCCTTTAATTTTGAGTAAGCGTAAATCTTTTGATGGCATTCGAGATCAGTTAAGGAAACATGGTATTTCTTTTGCTTTACTTCACCCTGCAAAACTTAGGATTTTTATAGAGGGAAAAGCCTTCTTTTTCTCTACACCTCAAGAGGTGGGAACTTTTTTATATAATAAAGGTTTCATGGAGTTTACAACTTCTTAATCTATGGGTGTATAAGGAGGAGGAGGGGGAGGACATTTAGAAGGTAATTGGACTGGGTAATATGTGTAAATTGGGGGGGAAGCAGAAGCAACTCAAGTTATAACATCTATACACACAGCTTAAAGTTAGCCGTCTTAGAGTTTGGGGATAAGAAGATGGTTTTTCTGTTGATAGAAATGCCTGCAAGGGGGAATTGGGTCAGGGAGAGTATAAGGTTGATTAATGAGATTATGAAGAAAAAGAGGTATTTGGTTAAAATCAAATATGCAGAGTAGGGGGTCATGGCTTGCAACTGAGTAGAATGGTCGCTTGAGCTCTGTGCTCCCTAGAGAACCCCCAATAAAATCCTACATTATTCGGATCCTTCCAGCGTACAGCGCGATTATACCGAGTTTTAGTGAAGTATAATTACTTGCCCATGTACTGATTCAGCGATCGAATCTCCAGCTGCTGTATACGGTATCCTTTTTTCGACCCTCTTCAGTATCTCAGCCATGAGGCCTTGCACGTCTTCACAAATGTTTGGATGGAGCCGGCCACAATGTCAGCGGGAGCAGAGGAGAATCTTTCAGAAATCAGGAAGATGTTTGCCGAGATTCTGCACCGGATGGATCACTTGGACATAGCCACAAAGAAAAATACATCAAACATTGTGGATCTCTCTCAGAGGGCCAGTGTCACAGATCATAGGCTGGCTGAAACGGAGGACAGCGGGCACAAGTTGGGAGCTAGACTTCAAGAACAAGACAGGACGATCAATCTACTTTGGTCGAGAGTAGAGGATCTTGAGAACCGCAGCCATTGGCACAATCTGCAGTTCGTCGGGTTTCCCAAGGGCTGCGAAGGACCAGATGCTACCTTGTTCATGCAAAAGGTGCTACCTCTAATTCTGGACTGGCATGGTGGGGCCCCTCCTGAAATTGATAGGGCCCACAGGTCGCTCTCTCCTCAGCCTACAGCTGGGCCCTGTCTGTGCACAATTCTTGCCCGATTCCTCTGATTCCAAGACAGGGAACATATCACTAAGCTAGCCCGAGGAAAAAAAGATTTATTCTGGCAAGGTCACCATATACAGATTTTTGCAGACTATTCTCAGGAGGTTACCATGCAGTGCAGGGCCTTCACTCCAGCTAGCAGAGCCTGTGCTGAACAAGGTCTTGAATACTGTCTTCGCTACCCTGCCTCCCTCAGAGTAATCTTTAATGGCTCCCCGCAGCTGTTCGACAACCCCACATCTGCGGAGAGCTTTTTAGCAGCACAGGCTCCTAAACTTAACTGGGGTAAGTTTAAAGAGAGTGTCAGACCTGGAGCCATAGCTACCACACCACAAACGATGGAAATGGAACGACAGTTGGCTGACCCCATAACCCCAAGCCCCTTGCACTTGCGGTCACCCAGTCGTACACCTTCAAAGAAATTTCCTGGCAGCAAATGGAGGAACAGACACAAGGCAAGGATTGAGGGGGTACACATAGATAAGATGCCCCAACTTCATTCCAGGATCCGTAGCGATAGCCCTGACTCAGTTGCCTTGCACAGTATACTGGACATGAACAATAACAAATTCCTCACCTTAATGGATCTTCCAACAGATGACCCTCAGCGGGATGTGCCTAAGCCTCCTAGGAACTTGCCTAAAAAGAACTGTAGTCCCCAGCCAGCAGGAAGCCATTCTTGTGCAGATTCAGCAAGTGCCCCTTCTCCCAAGGCATGCATGAGCCCTGAACAAGCCCTAAAGCTAACCTTGCCATAAACTCTGTGGGCTGAATCAGATACTGATTTCCATGCTTCTGGTTTGGTTTCTGTTGCTGATCACTGATAATTCGGTGACACTACCCATTTACATTGGTTCAGTAGGCCGTATATACCTCCATTGTGGGGCAGTGTCTATATGTTATACTATTGCTGTAGTAACGAGTGGGCTGGCTTAGGGCTGGGTAAGTTGTTATCTAGCAATGTTAAGTTTATACGACTCCTTTATGGTTTAACATGTCCAGTTGCTAGGCCTCCAGCAAGGGCCTTTATGTCTGACCCTGGAGTATACTTCCAGACCTGGCAGCCATCTTTCCCCTTTGCCTGGCTTACTCCCCTCCTCAGTTGGGGAAGGGCACTGGATTATGGCTCTACCTAAGCTTCATTCCTGGACAATAATGGTTTAGTCTGTACAATATGGAAGGTTTTTACAGCATCAGGTTAAGTGGGTGAGGGCTGGGGGAATGTGGAGCTCTAGACGATCCATTCTCCTTGATGTATTTTATAATTCTCTTACCCTCCAGTGACCACTGCTGTTACCTGGGCTGCATACCAGCCATTATTTACAGCAGGTGCTGGTCTTGTGTAGTTGGGTTTACAACGGGATGGTGGGAGGGGGAGGGATGTTATGTTAAATATACTGTTGTCATTTCTTCATGTGTTTTTTGATTTTGTATGTTCAAAAGGTTTATGTTACTAAGTGGTCTGTTTGTGCCACCTAGAGTTATTTCTGAGTATGGCAATCCGAGGTAGAGATCAGATTTCACATTGATGTAAGAGGGATGAATATGGGCCAACAACCTGCCATAGCTATAGGCCTGCTGCAGGTTTTTTTTTCACCCATATTCAGCCATGGTGCACTCCAGAGCAGATGGAAACTAAACTAATTTCTTGGAATGTTAGGGGACTTAATTCCCCAGTTAAAAGGAAGAAGGTGCTTTTGCATCTAAAAAAATTGAGCCCCCTCATAACGTTCCTCCAAGAAATGAAGCTCTCCTCTGTGGAGGCAAAGAAACTAAAGCAAGGGTGGATCGGTGAAGAGATACATAGTGTGGCAGAATTGCACAAGTGAGAAGTCATTACACTGTTCCATAAAAAATTGGGTTGGAAACTGATTAGACACATTCACGACAAAGAGGGTAGATGGGTCATGGCAGTGATGGCTATCCCAGAGGGTTCATTGATCCTAATTAACTTATATGCCCCCAATCAAGATTGCCCTCAATACTTTCACACCATGAACCAAGCCCTTTATGAGTTTAACCTTAAACAAGCTCCTGTATTATTGGGGGGAGACTTTAATTTGGCACTGGACCACCTACAGGATAGAAGTAATAAGACCTCTGAACCCCATACACAAGCCAAGGGAGCTATTCTGGGACTCATGAGAGAGCATGTATTGCTGGATGCGTGGAGGGCTCAGCACCCTGGGGATCATGATTTTACTTATTTTTCCTCGTCTCATGGGTCTTCTAGTAGAATTGACCTCTGGTTTATCTCCTCTCAGCTTTATGAATCAGTTGTCCACTCGCATATACATCTGCTCATCATTTCCGATCATGCACCCCTAGAGCTCATGATCAGACAGGGGCAGGTGTCTTCCCTGATCTCCACCTGGCATTTAGATCCTCTCCTGTTAGAGGATTTAGAATTTTGGGAATGGGTAGGCCCTGAAATGGCAGCATACTGTGAGTATAATGATAATGGTTAGGTCTCGGACTCGACCCTTTGGGAAGCCTTTAAGGCTACTATTCAGGGCAGAATAATTGCCTTTGCTTCTGCAAGGAGATGCCACTGAGAGGCTGATCAAAGAGCATTAGAGAAACAACTGTACATATTAGAATCCCAGTATAAGGTGCTTAACTCCCAAGCCCCCTCCCAGACCTTGCTTGCCCAGTTGATTAGTACCAGAATCTCTCTCAATGCTCACCTTACTCGGCAAGCAGAGTTGAACTTATGAAGAATACGGCATGCTTATTGGGAAGGAAGGAGAAAGCTAGCAAACTCCTAGCCTACCACCTGAAACACCAACAAGCTTCCCGAACGATACACGCTCTGGCAGATAAGCAAGGGGGAAAATGCTATTCCCAAAAAGGAATAAATGAGATTATGACTCAATTTTATGAACAGCTTTATTCATCTCCTCATCCCCCTGACTTGCCTAAAATTCAAGGTTTCTTAGCTACATTACCTATCCCTCAAATCCCAGAGATGGAGTCCCAAGCTTTGGAAGTCCAACTCTCAGAGGAGGAAATTATGGGAGCTGCTAGATCTATGAATCTCCACAAGGCCCCTGTTAAAGATGGGTTGCCCATAGATTTCTACAGGTCCCCAGGTATCAACCTGGCCCCATATTTAGTCTGTGCTTTTCGCCACTCCCTCTCAACTGGCCAACTCCCTCCCACTTTGAGAGAAGCTACCATAATGGTACTTCCGAAGAAGGGTAAAAACCTGCTGTCCCCAAGAAGTCACCACCCTATATCACTCATTAATATGGATGCTAAAATCTTGGCAAAAGCTCTGGCCATCAGGCTTGAACCCCTTCTCCTGGGCTTAATCCGTCCTTCACAGGCAGGTTTTGTTAAGGGCTGTCTAGGGTGCGATCACCACAGAGCCCTAATCTCATTGATGCATCTTACTAGAATCTCTAAAATACCCTCTGTGACCTTGGCCTTTGATTTCAAAAAGGCGTCCGATTCGGTAGAGTGGCCCTTTCTCTTCCACACACTCTCTACTATGGGTATGGGCCCCGATTTTATTTCCTGGATTAATCTCCTATATGCTTCTCCCATGGTCTCTGTCCTAACCAATGGCAACTTGTCTACATCCTTTCAACTACAGAAGGGTACTAGGCAAGACTGCACCCTTTCCCCACTTTTATTTGTCCTAGCTATTGAACCCCTTTCCATGGCTCTCTGGGAATCTGCTCAGATCCCTGGAATATGAGGGGGGACTCCATATACAAAACCTTCTTCTACGCTGATGACCTTCTAATCACTACAGAATACCTCCCTCAAGTGATAAAGGATATCTTCACCATTATCACTGAGTTTACCCAGGTATCACGTCTTAAGCTGAATTAATCCAAAACTGAGGTCCTCCCATTGAATTCAGTTTCCACAGGGGAGATCTTCACTAACTTAGGGCTAAAATGATCTCCCAGTGGTATTAAATATCTGGGCATCATTCTACACCCGAACTTAGACAAAATGCTCTCTATTAACTTTTTCAGCCTTTTAGATTCCCTCAGATTTGACATGGAAAGATGGAGGGCCTTGAGACTGTCACTGGCTGGGAAAATCGACTCTATAAAGCTCATGGCAGCCCCGAAAATGTTACATGTTTTGGCTCACTTACCTGTGCCCATCACCCAGAAATGGTTTAAAAAAATGGAAAACCTTATGGGTAACTTTTTATGGGAAGGGTCCCAGCCCAGATTCAGCAAACTAAAGTTAAGGCAACACTGGAGTAGGGGTGGGTGGGGACTCCCTTGGTTACAGGGGTACCACAGGGCTTTTATTTCAAATCAGATGACCAATTGGTTCTCCAAAATAGGGCTGGCCTCCCCTTCCTGGCTATTATTGGAAGCTTCCATGTTGAATGCTCCCTCCCCGCAGTAGCCCTATATGACAAAAAGTCTCCCTTCTCTGGGACCTCTCCTGCAATAACGATTTCAGTTCAATACTGGAGGAAATCTCTTGCCCTTCTAGGCCAAAACCCAACCCAATGGGAATTTACTCCCTTGTGGAACAATCCTGGTATTCAGATAGGGAAGCATATGATTTACTGGTGATTCTGGGAGACCCAAGGTATTACCATGATAAAGGATCTGTTACTTCCAGGATCTTATTCCCTAGACTCTTTCAAAGGCCTGAAAACCCACTTCCATCTTCCCATAACCCACTTTTGGAGATATCTCCAACTCAGGGATGCCATCACCCATTTACCCAATGCCCTGCTCATAAAGGAGATCCCTCTGGACCCCCACCCCATTAGCTTATGGGGTAAGCTCAGTAAACATAGAGCAAGCAAGGTTTACACAGCCCTCAGGGATGCTACCGAATACCCTACCCAGTCTGCTAAACTACAGTGGGAATCAGATTTACAATGCTCGATCTCAGATTGGCAATGGGATCATGGGTGGACTATAATCCACAATGCCTGTAGAGATGGTCGCTCCCACCTTATCATGAACAAAACCCTTCATAGATGGTATTGAGACCCTACTAAACTCAAGCGGATGGGTCTTATCCCATCTGATAATTGCTGGAGATCTGGCGACCATGGGGCTAACCTCTTTCACATCCTCTGGTCTTGCCCCTCCCTTCATTCTTTCTGGTTATCCATCAAGAATATGTGTCAACAAATATTCCCCAAGATCACCCCTGACCCCTCTCTTTTTCTTTTGGGGTGTGGTAGTTTGTCCACACCGAAACATTCCCCAGGGGCTAGATGGATCACTGGTGTAGGGGCTATAGCCAAAAGACTAATCCTGATGAGATGGAGATCCCCAGATGTCCCGACTTTTCATGATTTTCTTCTGGCTGTCAGTCAAGGTGCTATGTTGGAGAGACTCTCTAGCTTTGCTTGGGGCCTAATCCCCCAGTATGTAGAATGCTGGCAACCCTACCTCAGCTCGAAATACTGTCATGATACATCTATGAATGCTATGTTACAAGTCCCTACACTGGGCTCAGGAGGTGGATCTCAATTTCCTCACCTACTAACTCTGTCCCTCTGTAAGGCATATAGTTGTGTATATAATTGTCCCCTCTTTCCTTAGTGCAGATTGCCTTTCCTGTATATAGTTCTTATTAGTGAGTACGTAATCATCAGGGTGCACCACACTGTATCCCAATTTGTAATTATATACCTTGGGTCTCTTTTGTGCACTTATTACTATCATAGAATAATATGCTGTCATGTTTTATGTGATGTTATTTGTTGGTACCCGGTTGTGTCACAAGTAGTATTATTCGGTATCAACCGGTCATAATATTTACTGTTTAACTAATGTGCCTGGACGTTTCACATAACACTATTGTATCCTGTGTTCATGCACTTTTGTTTTACATTTATCTTTAGAGATCTGGTCATACTAAATGTTGCGATATGATCTTAGATCCTGTATGTTCTTTTTGATTTTGTGGTGCCTTTCCTTCAATTAACAATAAACATCTTTAACAACAAAATATGCAGAGTACATAGGAGTGAATCAGAATGGAGAATGGTTATTTAGGGATATTTCCCTGCCACCTGTGTTAGGGGTTAAAATAAAATGGGAAACAATCTTTCTTTTGTTATATAATGTCTCAGGTCTTTAGAATACTAACTTGGAATGTGAAGGGAGCCAGAGATAGGATTAAGCGCAAATTGTCAATTATTTAAATTAAAAAAAGTTGATTGTGTCTTGCTACAGGAGACGCATTTTGGGGGAAAAGGATGTGATGTACTTTTCTAACCTCTTCAAAGCAATGGGTATTTCTACTTCATTTTCAGGTAATGCAAGAGGGACTGCTATTTTTGTTAAAAGACATTTAAACCCTAAAATTGAATGTTCTGGGGTGGATATAGAGGGTCGTTGGGTAAATGCAAAATGACTGTAGGGCAATCAGTTTTTTTTTATTAATATATATGCTTCAAATGAGGAGAATCTGTCTTTTTTCACCAATATTTTTTTACAGGCTGCAGCTTCAGATGTTCCAGTGATAATAGGGGGTGACTTTAATGTAGCATTGACTCAGTTGGATAGGATGTTTTCAGTCCCAGAAGAAAAGTAAGATTGGTACAGCTTATAAAAAACTAGGCTAAGTATCTGGCTTTGCTGGATCCTTTTCAGGCTCTGTATCAAGATTTAAAGAAATTTTCTTTTTTTTCTAATGTTCATAATGGCTTGTCAAGGATTGATTATTTCCTTATATCAGGGTCTCTTTTGCAATCTGTAGTGTTTGTCAGATATAATGCTATTTTGATCTCAGACCATGCGTCATGTTATATGGAGCTAGATTTGTTAAAAAATGTACATCTGGGATCAAGGAGATGGATATATAACAATATGCTCTTGCAGAATTTTCAGTTTGGGTGTTTTTTGAGAAAAGAAATGGGATTTTTTTTTTGCAGCATAATCCCCCTAATACTTGTTTCTGGGTTAGTATTTGGGAGGCCCATAAGGCATATTTGAGAGGTTCTATTATAAGTTATGAAAGTATGGTTAAAACTAAAAATCAATGATACTTGGATCAATGAGAACAAGAATTGACTTGTATTGAGGAAAGTTATGCAGCATTAGGAACTAATGAAATTAAAGTAGAAATTATGTTTCTAAAAGAAAAATTGAAAAGATTAGCCAGAAAAGGGCAGAGAAACAGATGTACAGATCCAGGGCAAAATATTATTTATGTGCAGATACACCATTTAAATTATTGGCATATCAATTTAAAATACAGGATAATCACAATAGAATTGATTTTCTTACTGTAGACGGGGAGGGAGGGGAAAAAAGATTTTTGACACTAACCAGATTAATGTGGAATTTCAAAAATTTTATAACAATTTGTATAAAGAAGAAGACCCAATGGATAATTCTGAAATTGAAGATTATATAAAAGGGACTGATTTGCCTCAGATAGTGGAGTCAGATAGGGAAGGTCTGAATATGGAAATATCAATGGCAGAGATTAATAATGTTATAACTAATATGTTAAATAATAAAACTCCAGGACCAGATGGGTATTCTTTGGAATTTTATAAATTTTTCCGGGAAGATCTTGCTCCTTTATTATTGGATTTGTTTAGGAATTTTCAGACATATAAGGATTTTCCACCAACTTTCAATCAAGCATCTATTATTTTGTTGTTGAAGAAGGATAAACCTCCAGGATTATGTGGCTCTTATAGACTTATTTCATTGCTGAACAATGACTACAAGATCTTTGGTAAAATTTTGGCTAATAGGTTGGCGTGTGTTGTTCCAAAAATTGTCCATTTGGACCAAAATGGGTTTGTGATTGGTCAGAGATTAAATCATAGTGTTAGATGGGCAATTAACTTATTAGATCAAGCATTGGATACAAGATTGGCTGTTCTTTCCCTTGATGCTGAAAAACCTTTTGATAGGGTGCAATGGAAATTTATGTTTTGTTTATTAAAGAGCTTCGGCATCAAGAGAAAATTTTTGGAATGGATAAAATTGATTACCACACTGCCTTGGCTTCAATTAAGACAAATCAGAATAGTTCATGTTACTTTGAGTTAGAATGGGGCACTAGACAGGGGTGTCCTTTGTCACCCCTGCTTTTTGCTTTATTTATAGAACCATTGGCTGTGTTGGTGAGGAAGATTTGTTTACCCCTCAGGTTAGGGGAGTTGAGGTTGGAGGAAAGGTCCACAAAATCTCATTGTATGTGGATGACATTTTGTTGTTCTTGACTAGCCAGCCATGGATTTTGATCATTTATTAGAAATATTTGTAAAGTTTAGTAGGTTTTCTGGATATAAAATTAATTGGGGCAAGACAGAGGCAGTGGTGAATTTACATGAAAATGATCTACCTAGAGATCATTTGGTACGCACTTATCATAAGCCATATATGAAGTATCTGAGGGGTTGTGTTTCTTCAGTTATAAATTTATACCGGTACTTAAAAAAATCGAACAAGATCTTATAAGATGGCAAAATTTGCTATTAGTATTGATTGGGTGGGTTAATATTGTTAAGATGGACATTCTGCCATGGGTGTTGTTCTTATTTCAGGCAGTTCCTATTATTATTTCTAAAGTTTTTATTGACACTTTAAATAGGGCAATTAATAAATTTTTATGGAAACAAAAAACACCAAGGATTGCCTTTAAAAATTATTATCAAAAGAAAGGTGGGGGTTGGGTCTGCCTAACGTTGAATATTATTACTTGGCGGCTCAATTGAGGTGTTTAGGATATTGGGCCCTGAATAGGGAAGAGATGCCAGCATGTTTTCAGATTGAGGCAGAGAGACTTCTGTTTTTGAGTCCGGTACATAGCTTGGGGGTTAACATATACTCTAAGGTTCTTCACTCAACTAAAGCTATGAATTGGGCCTGGAATTTGGCCAGTCTCCTATGCCTCAGCTTGTTCATGCATGTGATGAGGTGATGAGGTGAGAGTTAGGGCTGATGACCCCAACGCACACCCCAATGCTGTTTGGGGGGTCGGGCTGAGGGGGTGCAAGGGGGTTTTTCAACCCTAACACCAAATTTCCTCACTTTTGTCACTGTGGAACAACCCTAACTGATGCATTAAACAGAGTTTTTTGCCTCTAATATATATATTATATATATATATATATATATATATATATATATATATATATATATGTATATATATATATATATATATAGCAGAGAGAGAGAGAGAGAGAGATAATAGTGACGCGGTAGCACCACTATAGTCAAGGTTGAACTTTGTAACTGTTCAATGAATTTGCACAAATGTTTGCATGTGCAGTCTATTAGAGTAGCTCTCATGATTGCTAAATTTTATTTTGGTCGGATTACCAGATTCTGAGACCCGGATAGTGAAAAAAACCTTAAAATTCACCAGTTTTGGCTTTTTTTTTCTTATCACGCTGTGCAGAGATGGTGTGGAATTTTGGTCTGAAATTTTTATGGTAGAAAGAGCTTGGGTCACAAAATATGCCAGTATTTATGTTGCAAAATCACAATCTGTTCAAAAGTTAAATCACTTTTACGGTCCCATTATTTTCAATGGGATTTTTATTTTTCAGGATAGTTGCATGGTACGAACAAGTATCCTTGTCCATGAGTGGCCAATCCTTGTCCATGAGTTGCCAATCTTTGCCCATCATGAAAAAATTCTTTGTCCATGAGCTGCCAACTTGTTTTTGTTTTTGCCCTGAAAAAAGTGTCATAACTACCCAGGAACATTTGTGTCACACATCAAAGTGTGATTTCTGGTCATCAGGAGTTGATGAGCTGTGTTGTGTGCTTTGTGGTCTGAGCATGCCCTCAGAAACATGTATTTTTAATCATTTAAATCCTTGTTTGTCTCTTGCTAACTTCCTTGTTTGTCAATCTTTGTCCATTATGGCACACAAGAGAAATAACTGATGGACAAGTATTTCTGGTATAACCATCTGGTAGTGAAATTTGGATGATGAGATGGCCAGACCAGAAACCCTTGTCCATCAGCTGTTTTCCTTGTACATCATGACAGACGAAGACCAATGGGCAAGGAATACAACTGATGAGCAGGGATTTCATTATGGCCATCTGGTCATCCAAATTTTACTACCAGATGGCCAGACTGGGAATCCTTATTTGTCAGCCATTTTCCTTGTTCACCATGACAGACAAAGACCAACGGGCAAGGAATTTGGCTGGTGGGCATGGATTTGTTTGTGGCTATCTGCTCATGAAAATGGGGCCATATTTCCATTTTTTTGGCCCTCCTTTATGTACCTGGTGTCTAGTGGCACCCCCCCACACACACCCTGAATCCTCTTATGTTTTTTTATTATTTATTTTTGTTTATTATTTTTTTTTTTGTGGCTTTCTTGCCACTTATCCCTGGTGTCCAGTGGTACCTCCCACCCTCTGTTCTAAACAAATCATTGGTGGCAGTGGTATTCCACCCCATTAAGTCCCCTTTTATTTTATTTTTCCCTATAAAGGAAAAAAAAGTCCCTCGATATCTTGTGCTGCCCGTTAGCTGGAAATAAAAAAAATGTCCATTGCCACTCACTTCTGCACCCCACACATGACCACCCCACTGTGCACCTACCTCCCCACACCCTCCTGGCTTCCCCCCAGACTGCCACTCACCTCAGGAGATCCCAGGTTCGAGATCCACTCCACTGACTGATAACACGTCTTGTTGCTGTAACCAGTAACTGCAATATTAAGTAAGGTAAATGTGACCCTACATTATGTATTTCAATGGGGGGGGGGTTCAACTTCCAGCCATAACTTGGCAGTTTTTTTACATTTTGGACACAGATTTTCAACATGGCCTTTTTTGGGATCCCACCTCTTGAACAATATGACTGTCAGGCAACGCTCACTGGAATGGTGATTTTGCAGTCAGTTGGCAAAATCAGCTTTCCAGTGGGATTTGTGTAATGACAGTCATAGTGTTCATGAGGTGGGGTCATAAGAAGGCTATGTTGAAATTTGGGGTCAAAATGATGAAAAATGTCTGCGTTAAGAACATTCATTGCAATCTTGGTCCGTGTGCTCGTAACTGTGGAAAGTTTCAAAATATTCACCCCATATTTTCAACACGGTCTTCTTATTACCCCACCTCATGTATGTCACAGTTGATATTTTTCAAATCCTGTTCAAAGAGTGTTTTCTGACACCGGGTATTTCCTGGAATAGAATTGCATCATGATTGCATGCAATTATGTTTTAAAGGAGATTTGAAAAATATCTGCACTGGGTACATGCGGAGCAGTCATAAGAAGGCTATGTGAAAATTTGGGGTCAAATAAGGATACTGTTATATTATCTCAATGAAGGAATGGCAGTGCAGGGTCCAAAGGACCTTGTGCTCCCATTGTTACATAAGGATACTGCTATACTATCTGAATGCAGAGATAGGATTGCAGGGTCCAAAGGATCCTGCACTACCACCATAACATATGGATACTGTTATACTGCCTCAATAGAGGGTTGGGAGTGCAAAGTCCGAAGGACCCTATGCTCCCACTGTAAGATAAGGTTACTGTTATACTGTCTGAATGAATGGATGGGAGAGAAGGGTCCTTGGGCCCTGTGCTCCCACCATAACATATGGGTACTGTTATACTATTTGAATGGAGGTATGGGAGTGCAGGGTCCAAAAGACCTTGCACTCCCACTGTAACATATGGATTCTGTTATACTACCCCAATGTAGGGATGCTCCCACTGTAACATAAGGGTACTGTTATATTGTCTGAATGGGGGGATGGGAGCACAGGGTCCAAAGAACCCTGCACTCCCACAGTAAAATGAGGATACTATTATGCTATCTCAAGAAGTAATGAAATTAGTTGCAAAAAACTCTGTTAATGCATCAGTTAGGGTTGCCATGACAAAAGTAGGAAAATGAGGTGTTAGGGTTTCACCCTAACACACCACCCTAGTCCTGCAGGCACCAGGAGGCATCAGGGGGAGGAGGTTTGCATTAGGGTCACCAACCCTAACACTCAACCCATTCCCCTATACTGTAGCCACCCAGCTTATTTTACAGTGGAATGGGGTGAGTGCTAGGGTTGATGACCCTAATGCCACCCCCTTTCCCAACACCTCCTGATGTCTGCAGGGCAGGATTGGTATGTTAGGGTGAAACCCTAATGCCTCATTTCCCTGCTTTTGTTGTGGCAGCCCTAACTGATGCATTAACAACGTTTTTGCAACTAATATATATCTATATCTATATTATCCTGACCATTTTTCAGTTTTACAGTGCTAGTTCTATGCCAAATGAAGCAACCATATTTATTTGCTTGATAAAAAGGTAACTTAAATCTTTAATGAAATACCTAAATACTGGTACAACTGGACAGTTTTACCAGCAAATGAAACTGGAAGATATTAGGTTCATCAGAAAAAGGTAGGGTCACATTTTCTTTGCCCGACTTTGGTGCACAACTGCTTTGCTTTCATGCATTTCATTTACTTCAGGATCCCATTGTAAGAGACTTTTGATGCATGGGACTTGCGGTGTGTTAGACAATTAGGATTTTCCATGAGTGCACCAAAGGGATGCCTGGTTGACCACATCTCCATGGTCTTGTGTGCATCAAAGTTGGGATCACTTGTGTGCATCTTTAGGCTGCTTGTGGCAATAGTCAGACACAAGGTTCCAGAAAGTACATTCATTTGGTACATAACTGGACAGTTTGAAAATTGGGTGCAGATGGGTCGAATGGACTAGGCTGCTGCAGGTCATGTGGCATGCCATCAGTTTGCAAAAAGTAGAAAGGGCTCTAGGCTTCACTAGCCCAATTCTGGACCAGTGCTCACTATCAGAGTACAGAGCACAAAAGAGGGTGTGGGGGGACCAGGTGCAGAAGAGACATATGAACTGTATGGCGAAAAAGGTATCCAAACAAATTTACCACCAACACCCACTGGCGTTCCCGAAGTGAGATTTGGCAGCCTGTAGACAGCATGCATACCAGCTGTGTCACGCACAATGTGCTGATGTTTCAGCTAGCTGTCTTCCTTCAGCATGTTCACCTAATGCAAGCTCTAAGGAATGCAACCAGCTGAAATGTCAGCTCATTGTGAGTGACCCAACTAGTAAACATGCTGTCTGTAGGCTGCCTAGTCCTGTTTTAGGAACACCAGTGGGTGTCAGTGGTAAATTAGTATGTTTCTTTGCACCTGCACTTCACTGGCTTCAGGTATTTGTTTGTCCAACACTGTTTTGCTGCCAAATAAAAAGACTGACAAGTTCAAGGTCAGCTGTCTTTGTTTTTTTGCAAGCATATGGTTTCACAATGGTGTGCTGCATAACTAGGAGTGGGTGCCGGTTGCCCTAGCCGCCAACCCCCTTTTATGCCAGCAATTTGGACATGCTGAGTGTGTGTCTCTCTGCTAAAAGTGCTGTGCGATGATGTCAAAGATCTAAATTGAAACTAAACTCCTTCATACCTGGGTTTCCAAAATGTTGGATTTCAACACGTTCACCTAATGCAAATTCATCATAGTTTCATCCTTTCTCCAACTCGGACACCGCTAATGGCACAGTTGTCCAACCACCACTGTAACTCTGACACAGTGGCTGACACTCTGCTACCACACCAGGACAAATCCTATTAGGTATGGATGTCTAAGGAAGACATGCCCTTGGAGCATGGACAGAGTCTGTTATTTTTTATCTGCTATGATGCAGTAGCCCTTGTCTCAACTCTTGCACTGTGTTTTTACCACTACCCCAGTGCCAAATCTTGGTGGAAGGACGGACATCATGTTGCCACAAATGACATTTAACATATTTCAAATTCCACAAAAGGAAGTATTGTAGAAGTAGGGAAAACATAACTTCCCCTAGAGTCTGATGTGCTGCTACTGCAGTACACCCTAGACTCCATTAATAGGTATCATTGTGTAAACCCAGGTGTTAGTGCAAAGTATTACACCAGCATCATTGGATTGGAGAAAACATTTTCAATATTAGTTGACACCGGATAGTTTGATATCTTTTATTGGACCAACATATGCCTAGTACAAAGATGGTATAGTACACAAGCTTTCAGGGCCCCACAGGTCCTTTCTTCTGGTGAGGAAGGACCTGTGGGCCCCAAAAACTTGTGTACTATACCATATTGGTACAAGACATATGTTGGTCCAATAATAGGTATCAAACTATCCAGCGACTCCTGTTTTCCAAGGATCAATAAAGCTAAAGTCTCTTTTTACAATATTAGTTGACTGTGTTTTACTGTATACTGTTGATTATAATTGTAATAATGAGAAGCCAATCTTGTTTGAGTGGAAGTCATGTGGTTACCACACAGTAACCGTACATGTCATTCACACACCATGACATTGTATTAACCAGTGGCATATCCATATACTACTGACAAGGGTCACTGGACTCACCGTTATTGTGCCAGGTCAAGACAAAGTGAGGGTGAAACAAGACTTGGCCCACGGTGTTCTGCAGTTCTTTTTTTTTTTATTGCAAATAAAAATAAGTTACAGCGTAGTATTAAAATCAAGGGTCACCGATCTTTTACAAAAAACAGGAATCATGAAAAGAGATAAGAATTCTACTTATTACTCATCAACATTTCATGAAAGGGAAACCAAATATCATTCAATTTTTCCAGTTGCTTTATAGTACAATAATGGATGCATTCTACTGTGTGAATCATAGTCATGGAATTTAACCATATGTTGAGGGACGGAGGTATGAGATCCTTCCACCTAAACAGAATTTGCTTAAAAGTCGTGGCCATACTAATGTTAATAAAATATTTCTGCGTAGGCCGAACACTACCAAACAGATTACCTATCCTAATAAGCATCCAGTTTGGATGCTTAATCAACTTAACTTTTACTATTTTGGACAATACCTCCAGAATTTGATACCACCACAGAGTAAGCTGGGGGCAAGTTATGAGCATATGTTCTAAAGTACCCATATTAGTATCACACCTCAGACACCCAGAAGATATAGAGGGATTCATTTTATGTAAACAAGCAGGAGTATATGTCCTATGCAAGATATTGAACATAATCTGCTGTAATCAAATAGATCTTAACCTCCATCTCTTCATGTTTACAGTGACATTCCATTTCCCATTTGGAATAACACATTGCAAATGTTGTTCCCATTTAATCTTAAATTATAATGAGAGATCTACCGTCTTGTAATCTGATAAATTTGCAAAATTAATTTCACCTTAGATCCCCTTGACAACACATCCTCTATCTAATTCATGTATGATGGGGGCCTTGTTTAAAAATACCATGAATACAATTTCTGACCTGAAGAAAACTAAAGAACTGTTCATTCAGTAAATTATATCTACATTTTAATGAATTATAATCATATACTTCCCCTTCATGACAAAATTGGTTAAATTCCTTAAGACCTTTATAATACCATTGTTTAAGAATAGAATTAAACAAATAAGGGAGATACTTATTATTTTTATATATCCGTGCATGGAACAACATATAGTTTTTATAGTTTTGATTATGAAATACCTTATTCCAAACTTGAATCATAGTTTGCATACAAATAGTTAATTTCCCAGTTTTATGTTTCTTCATTCCTACATATAGAACATGTTTAACATTTGTATAACTCATCCTGCTGGTTTCTATACTCCACAATGGTTCCTTAACATCTGCCATAAACCAATCAGAAGCAGTGGCCAGAATTGCTGCATAATAATAATACTTAAACTTCAGCAATGCTAGGCCTGCTTCTGAATAATGTAAATACAATTTGTCCAGTTTGAGGCACGGCTTCTGACCTTTCCACAAAAATTTTCTAAGTAAACTATCTAGCCACTTAAAAAAATTATCATATAAAATAATAGGTACTGTTTGGAATAAAAATAACATTTTAAGGAGTATAGTCATTTTAATGACATATACTTGCCCCATAAGTGTCAGTGGTAATGATTCCCAATGTGCTAAAAGAGACTTAATCTCCTCCATTACACTAGTATAATTCAACTGAAATAGGTCTTTCAAACCATGATCTATTTTCACCCCCAAATGACTGACATGAGAGATCCTTCATATCTGATAGTTAGGAGGACCAAGAAATGGATCAGAATGACTATCCATTTCCATTACCTCTGTTTTTGTCCAGTTAACTCGATAACCTGAAAAGGAGCTAAATTGGTTCAAAAGATTTACTACGTGTGGAAAACTATGATTAAGAATATTTACATATAACATCATATCATCCGCATATAGACTAATCTTATGTGAATAATTATTAATAACTGGACCAACAATTAGCTGAGAATCTCTAACCGCTATAGCCAATGGCTCAATAATAAGTGCAAAAATGAACAGAGAAAGGGGACAACCCTGACGGGTGCCTCTTTGCTATATTATTGGGGATGATAAATCCTGATTATTTTTTATCCTGGCCACCAGAATGGAATACAAGACCTCCACCCATTTACAGAAATTGGGTCCGAATCCATATTTAGGTATTAAGAATTTCATATATGACCATTCCACCCAGTCAAAAGCCTTTTCGACATCTACTAACATAAGTCATAGATCTTTATCCTTACAACAATCCAACAAGTTAAGCATTCGTCGAATATTAGAATTCAGCCTACACCCCTTAATAAATCCATTCTGATCTTGATGAATTACTGTGGGTAGAATCGTTTCCAGTCTGGTGGCCAGGATTTTTGAAATAATTTTTTTAATCAGAATTTATAAAAGATATAGGATGGTATAATGTCAAGTACTGGGGATCTTTGTCCTTCTTTAAAAAAAGCTATATGGTAGCTTCACAAAAAGAGGGCATTAATTTTTGAGAAAATAGCATATAATCAAATACTTCCTTTAGGGGGACAATGATTTTATGAATCATAGGTTTAAAAAGATCAACAGAGAGACCGTCAGGTTCTGTAGCCTTTCCAGATGGTAAGGACTGAACAGATTTTATAATTTCCATATAAGTGATCTTCTGATCCAGCAATGTACACAGTTCTGGGCAAATTCTAGGAATCTCCATATCCTTGAAGAATTGTTCTTGGTTAACCACCATCTCCGATATTTCAGAAGTATATAATTGTTGATAAAATGTACTAAAGGCTTTATTTATTTCCCCTGGGGAATTCTACACATTTCCCTTCAAATCAACTACCTGAGTAATTAATTTCTTCTGTTGTGCTTCTTTCAGTTGCCAGGCCATCAATTTGTCTTTCTTTTCACACTTAAAATAATAATTGCTGCTAGTATAAAATAACCTGTCTTTCTGCTTTCTCAGCCTCAATTGCATTATATTGTTCTCTAAGTGATGCTAACTCAGTGATATACTTCATATCATTAGGGGCCATATGAATCCTCTCCAGCTCTGAAATTTGTTGTTCCAAATTAGATAGCTTTTGATGCTGAACCTGACTGCATTTAATGCTGTATGAGGTTATGACCCCCCCTGCAAAAAGCCCTGAACATATTCCATACCCAGAACATTGAAAGCTCTACTGATTTATTATGTTCAAAATAAATCTTAATTTCTCCACCTAAAGTTTAAAAAAAATTCTTCATCCTTATAAAGAACAGGGTCAATTTTAAAACTTAATTTTCTAGCTCGACTTATGAGCTGAAGATTTACCACTAAAGGGGCATAGATTGACTTATTAGCTGAAGATTTGCCACTAAAGGGGCATGATCAGATATTATAATGTTGTTATATTGAATATCGCTAACTTGATATTCAATAGATTGTAAAAGCAAAGCATTATCAATTCTTGAATACATTTGATGGGGGCAGAAAAAAAAGGAAAATTATTTAGCATCCGGGTTCTGCTTATGCCAAACATCAAGTAAGTTATAATCTCCCATATAATTAATTATCTTCTTAGCTGCTAAAGACAGTTGTACAGTAATCATTGATGATCAATCCAGAGAAGGATTTAAAACAGTATTAAAATCCCCAGCTATAATATACGGAGCTGCATAGTAAGCAAGATCCAGAAATAAATGATTAAAGAAATGTGGGGAATCCTCATTTGGCCCATATACATTCACAATAGTATAAATATTGCCCATCCAGTTAATCTGAGCTGTTATAAATCTCCCATTAGGGTCACTATGGTATTTCATTATACAGATATCTATGGTCTTTCTAAAAAAAACAGCGGTCCCATGAAAATAATTAGTATAAGGAGCATTAATTCCTGGACCCCATTTTTTAGCCAGAAATTGGATTTCAACATCATTTAGATGTGTTTTTTGCATCAGAATACAATTAACCCCAGTTTTATCTATGTAATTAAATACTTTCCTTGATTTCACACGATCCTGAATCCCTTTCACATTCCGAGATATAATTTTAAGTTGATTATCCATCATAAACATGACTAAAATAGCATGACCCTACTACATTATAAATATGTAACTTACATTTTTATTTACCATCACCATAACCTTGTAGTATTTTGTTAATCACATTAACCCCCTCCAACCTATACCCCCTCCCCACCAAACCCCTTGTCTAATACTAACAAAAAATCTGATTTGCCCCCCTTCCAGCACTTGACCCATATCTGATCAACCAAAAATAGACAATTTACAATATGCTGTTGATGGAGGGAAAACAGACAATCCCTACTTGGCCCAAGCTCCCCCAACCCCTTATTGACAGTCTCGATAGGCAAGCTGAAAAGCAAACTAAATGAGGTCTTACAGGATGCCAGGAAGCTACCATTAAATATCTTCCATGATTACTACTTCAAATATGTCCACCTGAGGAAAGAAAAAACAATTGTTATTTTTCCTTTCTTCTTATTCCGACTCCATCTTCATTCACTATCACTCACTTTCTCCACACATCTCCAGCAGTACTGCTCCTTCCCATTAGATGTTATTTTTAAGTCTCTGTTATATTTTGCATTGAATATTTCAAATGTTGCTCAGCTTTCTTAGGGTCTGAAAAGGTTCAATGTCTGCCATGTAAAAAATACTGAATTCTTGCTGGGTGTAGAATGGAGAATTTAATATCCCTTTGTCTGAACATATCTTTAACTGTGTTAAATGCCCATCAGGCTTGCAGTGTTGACTGTGAAAGATCAGAAAATGCTGAAAACTGATGCTGTTCATAGTACAAACCTCTGTTGATATGAGTATGTTGTAATATCAACTCACAATCTTTAAAGTAATGTGGCTTTATAAATATAGAATGGGGCTTTGTTCGAGTTTCTGTTTGTTCAAATGCTTGTTTGACCCCTCTACGAGCCTGATCCAGCATAATCCATTCCTCAGGACACCTACAAATTTAGAGCCTGCATTAAAACTTTTTCAAAAAAAGGGAGAGGATCTCCTCGCCCTTCCAACCCCTTGGGTAGGCCCACAATCTTTATATTATCTCTGTGAGAATGATCTTTGTAAGCCCCCATTTTAGTTGTTAAGTCTGCAAGCTCCAACTCAGTTTTTTAAAATGTTGCTACCATAGGTGTAATTGTGTCTTCCAGACTTGATATTTGAGTTTCAACTTCATTTGTGTGTATATTGAGTGATTCTATTTTATTCTGAATCACTGATAAAGCTACCATAAATTCTGTAATTGCAAAAGACATAGATGCGAATCCCACTTGTATTTCCTGTTTTATTTCAGTTTGAAATTTACAAAAGTCCACCATAGACAGTTGCAGCCCCTGATCTTTATGGGTGCCCAATTCATCTGGCTGACTGGAACAAGTGTTTATACGATTGGCTTCTCACTGTAAATTACCCACCACCATATCACTTCCCTGTTCCCCACTACCTGCCATGTTCAAGCACATGCCTATATTCAAAATTTTATGCAGCTTACCATTGTTCATTGTGTCAATGGATTCTGGCTTGTCTACTGCTGCCATTAGTTCAATTTTTTCATCCTCAGTGGTAGTATATCCAACCTCTTCAGGATCCAAACTCGGATTGACTATGCAGCCAAATGTCCCGGAATATTGAGGTAATTGCAGAGAAGCCAGTAGTGGGCATACGGGTTTACTAGAGAAAATCATGGCTGCTTCAAAAAAGGCATGTAAATTTGGTTGATTCACTCTGGTTCTAGCAGCCACAGTTGATCCTTGAGATGAAGTGGGAACTTTAGCTGTACTTCTTTTTTTACACCGATGCTGTTTGACTGGGAGTTTTACCAGTACGGTTGGAATATTCTGAGCGAAGATAGTAGTACTAGTAAAAATTTATTTATACAGGATAAGAAGATGACTTCAAACACCATTAGGGCCACATGGCCCTCTTTACAAGGTGCACCTGTTTGATGTCAAGTACAAAAGTTGCAACAAATAAGACAAACAGTAAACTATGCATTTAACAATGCAGGAATGACTTATACACAAGACAAACAAATTATATATCATATCAAGAGATCATCATTAAAATAAAACAAATCATCTATTACATAAACACTAAATTACATAAACAGCGAAAACATATTTCTTGCTTCATGGCTCTATTACATTTGGCTGTAGTCATATCCTGAATTTTCAATATCAATGGAAGTTCATTCCAGGTAATGGCAGCTCTATCCTGAAAGGTCATGGTTACAAAAAAGCCCCTTTTTTATGTAAATTAAACTGATGAGTGGGACTAATAAGCCTGTCTACCAGGCCGGGGGGATAGCCAGTCTTATATATTTTAAAAACTAAGTTTGTCCAAGTTTGTTGTCTCTTAATCTGAAGAGAAACCCAATTTAACTTTATATACATAAAACAATGATGAGTATCAAATTTGCATCTCAATACAAACCTTGTTAACGTATTATAACATATGTCAAGCTTGTGTAACATTGCTTTATTTGCACTAGAATAAACATGACTTCCATAATCAATCAAAGGTATTATTAATTGATTTGCTATGACCAGTCTATCCTTAGTACTCAGACAATTTACTATTCCTCTAAGTGCACTTATCCTGGAATGAACTTTTTTTATTAGCATATTTAAACGTGGTTCAAAAGAAAGCATCTGGTCAACAAGTACCCCCAAATACTTATAGACCAAAACCTGAGTTAAACAGTTACCATTTACAGTATTTATTTGCAATTTTCCATCTTGTGAACCTTTCCTAATAGTATTTGGACCAATTAACATTGGTTGAGTCTTCTTAGTGTTTAGGACAAGACTTGAGGAGGTGAACCAAGCCTGCAGGACATTAAAATTTGTCTGCAACTTGGCTTCCACCTCCCCCAAGTCTAATCCCTCAGAGACCAAAACTGTATCATCAGCATAGAGCCCAATATGAGTAGATTTTATTTGACTAGGAAGTTCATTTATATAGGTAATGAACAACAAGGGTCCTAATATGGACTCTTGTGGGACACAATGAGTTATTGGAAGAAATTTAGAACTAGTGTCCTCCACTATTACCATTTGGGATCAATTTTTTAAATAAGATCGAAACCAATTTCGTTGTTGGCTGCTAAGCCTATTTGTTTCAACCTCTGTAACAATGTCAAATGATCAACCAGGTCAAATGCCTTTGATAAGGCGACAAACACCACACCCATGGATACTCTCAGGTTGAACAGACATGCTTGCTGCTCTAAGACCCAGATGCCAATTAAGAGACACTGCAACCTGAGTGATCTGTTACTGAATGAGGTGAGTTCATTTAACCATGAACCACTCGCAATACTTGAAATCAACAGAACAGCCAGTAGCTTGATTCTCAATTGCATTTACATTATAAATTTAGTCAAATACTTGCTTTTCCACTGATAACATTACTGTATGGATAAAAACTCAACAGGTTAGCATCTCCTGAATCAACCCCCTGCTCGTTGTGTCAGCCTGCCATCATGAACCTGCTACAGATGTAGCTCCTCCTTTTCCTCTAAAATGTTTAACCCAGTGTTCTGCAGTTCTAAAAGAAGTGGAAATTGTGAACAGTTGAGCATTAAACAGTTACAGGTGAGGTATTGGAACAAGTAAAGTCTTTTAAATATTTGGATGTCCATCTGGACAGTGCACTGTCCTCTACCAGGCATATAGATAAGGCAGTAAAGTAAATACAAAGCAAAGCAAATGTGTGATGGGCCTTGGAGTGGAGGGCACATGAGGCAGAGAGAATGATGGAAATGAGTAATGAGAGGCAGGAGTGAAGTGATCCAAACCATATTTAGATGTAAAGGTGACACAGTGCATCTGGCTATGGGATGGATGGGGGAGAATTGATAGTGATGAATAAAGTGAGCAGTGATGACTTTGAGAAGGTGAGTTAGTTGCAAAGTGACAGAAGGAGTTACAGAGGGTATCCAGTCTGGCCAGGGAGGTGGACAGGGCAGACCCATAGACCGCATCCAGATAGTCTAAGACAAGGAGTACCATTTTGGTGATACGCTCTCAATGAACCTGAAGGGAAAGACAATCTTTATTCCATTACAAGGCATCAACTTTAGGATGAAGCTTGGCATGGATGCCATCAATGTGGACAGAGAAGTCAAGCTTGCTTTCAAGCCACCCACGAGGGTAGTTGAAGGCATGAACAACTTCAAGTGGGGAACCATCCATGGTGGAGAAGATGGGCATTGAGGTGAGTTTGACCAGTTTTTGAATGGTGGCAAAGGTCATGGACACCAGTTTTTTTAGTGCGGATCCAAAGCTGGTTTGACTGGAACTATAATTTTTTTCAATTAAGATTTTATTGAACTATAAAGAAGTATACAACAAGACATACAAGACTTCCATTCAGCCAATGACAATGCAAATGCTATTCTCCATAAGAAAGATACCAAGATTATCATACCATTGGACATCTAAGAGGAAAAAAAATAGAAGCAGTGGAGTACAACTTGAAACCTGCAAGAACATCAAACTGAAACCCATGTATATAACTCCCAATGGACAAGGAGGGACTATAATCCATATCTAATCTAGAAAGTGTCCCCTCATGTGCACCTCAATCAGTAAACTAATCTTTGAAACCTTCCATACAACCTATTACTTGAAAAGTCATCTGGCCAGGTACTTTGTGTAGATAAAGGACCAGAGAATTAAAACTAGAAAAGAAAAAAAATAAATGGCAATACAGACTTAATAGCATAGCAACCTAACAACATACATCAAAGTGCCAAGGGGACAAGGTAAGGCATAGGCCACAAAATGCAGAGCTTACAGTATCAGAAAAATTAAAAGGGGGAGGGTAGTGTTAGGGGCCTGGTGGTAACAAAAGTTCATCTCATCTGTATACCATTGTTACAGCGACACTGTTACAATGAATCCCCCACAGCAACACAACTAGTTCGACACCTGCAGTGTCAAATGAGTTGTAGGAGTGAAGAACGGATTCGACTCCCAGGTTTGGCCACTCTTCCCCAGCATCTCCCCCCCCCCGGAGTTAGGAATCTGTAGTTCTGGGTGGTGCTGGAGCAGAGCCCCCACATTGGGCATACATGGATTGAAGCCCCCCAAAAACAGTAACTTCCCTCTGGTGCTCTTGCGGTCTGTCAACACTTTGCTGTGGTGATGTGATCACCATCGGCAAAGCATTGTTGCTGTAAAGTTGTTCGACAACTTTGTTGTTGATGCGACTTGGTGGAACCAACCTCATCTACCAAGAAAAAGGAACCCCAACACAATAACTCTTTATCACTAAGTAGGACAATTATAACTACCATTCAAGTGAGGGTCCCAAACTTGCCTATACAAAGTGGCCTTCCCCACCGCCCAATAGGAGAGGTGCTACAAATTGGCTAACTTATGCAGACTATCCTCCTATTCCTCTAAAATAGTGACTATTTCAGAGCACCAGTTCAGAAGAATCAGACGTTTAGCTTCAGTAATTTCTGTCATTAACCACAGAGAAAGAGATTTATGCTGGACGGTAGTCGATTGGTATTGCCTAGGATCAGAAGGGAGGCATCCAAGGGAACCCTACAGTTGAACACTATAGAGAGCCTCTCCTGAATAAATCCCCATTAATTACCCAGTTTATGACAGGACCAGAGTATATGTAATAAGGTGACACTCTGTTGATGACACCTACAGCATTCTGAGCTAGATACAAAATTCATTTTTCTCAACAAATCCAGCATCCTATACCATAAATGTCAGGTCTTCCATTGCATCAGCCTCCACCCCAAATCCTGGCAAGAATCAGACACATTAGTCCAGCAGCAATCTCAGTCAGCCACAGTTAAAGGGGAACCGAGCTGTTTCTCCCATCTGAATTTCAGGTTAAAGGTTGAGGGGGCATATTCCTGCAGGAGCCCTTTATAAATGTGAACTACTCTAGGGAGGTCAAAGTAACACAATGCCCCCACCAGCTGACCCCAAATCATCATCGCAAATCCCTCGCAAGGCAGGTGAAGTTGAGAACCTATATACATGGAGATCAGGTGGTGGATTTGAAGATATCTCCATAAGTGAATCTGAGGCAATGAATTCTGTGACTTAAGGCTAGCGAAGTCTTTTAACTATCCCATTCCTGGGTGGAAGAAATTGGCTACCATTAAGAGTCCCCATTTTGCCCATTGAGGCCAATACATAGGCAAACCACCTATTAGCAATTTGGTATAGTTCCAAAGGGAGCCACTGAGGAAGTGGAGACTGCCACATTGAAGAGATCAATCTGGCCACCATTTTCCAGATCCCTAAGATATAGTCATGTATAGGATAACCCAGTCAGGCACTCAAAAGGTCCCATAAAATCAGTTTGGGTGCTGTCCCAGGAAATAGCTGCTCTTCAAGAGTAAGCCACCAGGTAGAATCTTTACACTATTCTGCTAATAGCCACATCCAGACCTGCTTGAGCCCAGAAGCTAAATAGTACCCCCTGAACCATGGTACCCAGAGTTCTCCCCTGTCCAAAGAAGTCATCAGCTGGTCAGTAACATTTGAGGATTACTGCCCTCCCAAAGGAAGCGCCTAATTAGTCTATCCAGCGACTTTCCAAATAGAATCAGGGACAGGAAAAGCTAGGTATTGGAGAAGGTACAGCACTCGGGGAAGGACCATCATTTGTAAAGTGTGAGACTTACCCCAAAGAGACAAACAAAGGTGTCTCCAACTATCAAAGTCCTCCTGCAGTGACTTTAACAAAGGAGAAAAATTTAGATTTACCCACTCTCTCCAATTGGGGGAGATAAGAATACCAAGGTACTTTATCGGGCGCTTTGCCCAATTGAGCCCCAAAGCCTCCAAAGAGATAGAAGAGCACTGCAAATTTAAAGGCAGAACCTCCATTTTCCCCTGGTTATTTGTAAGCCCAGATAAAGCTGCAAAGTAATTCACTATCTCAATCAAAGACCGAATTGACTGAGCTGGGTTCTGAAGTATGAGAAGAATATCATCTGCAAATAACATAGGTGTAAATACTTCCTTACCCAACATTATCTCCGCTATATTGGAGCTTTCATGAAGGTTCTGTGTCAATGATTCAAGCGCTAACACTAAAAGTGCTGGAGATAAGGGGCACTCCTGCCTCATGCCCTGCCCCAAGGGGAGCAAAGCAGAGGCACACCCACTGGTAATCATGGATGCCTGTGGGGCTGAATACAGGGTCTCCACCCATCTCACAAAGCCTTCTCCAATCCCAGAGGCCTGAAGGGCAGCAAATAGATATGGCTATTCAAGAGAGTCAAACACCTTCTCCATGTCTAATGCTACTGAAGCAACCAGATCTATCAAGGACTCTGCCACCCAAAGTAAATTGACCAACCGCCTGATATGGTCTGTCCCATCTCTCCCTGCAACAAAACTAACCTGATCTGCATGCACTAAACAAGGTAGTGCTGCCTGCAGCCTCAAAGCTAAAACCTTAGCCAAAATCTTATTGTCGATGTTTAGGAGAGAGATAGGGCGGTAACTTGAACCCAAATGAGGGTCCCTCCCCTTTTTCGGAAGCACTGAAATACTTGCCTCCATCATGGAATCTGGTAAAGAAAGTGATTCCCAAGCTTCCTGGAAGGTGGAAATGAACAAAGGACACAGAAGATCCTGAAGTTGTTTATACAATTCTATAGGCAAGCCGTCAGGGCCAGGAGCTCTACCACTAGATATCTGCTGGATGGCAGCTTTTACCTTGTTGGCAGTGATAGGGGCATCCAGGCCACCCATCTGCTCACTTAAAAGCTTAGGAAGGGTAACCAGTTCCAAAAAGGTGGCAATTGCCTCCTGAGTTCAGCATCCGCATGGTAGCTTTCATGAGTAAAGCTCCATATAATAACTAAAAAAGCATTGATTGCCTCCGGGGCAGTTAGGAGAGTGGACCCATCCTGAATACCCATAATCTTAGATTCCACTGAAAATTTCTTTAGCCTATAGGCAAGGAGGTGACCTGCCTTCTTCCCACCCTCCCAATAAGCGTAGCATGTTTAGCATAAGGCAAACTCAACTTGTTGTGAGTTTAAAACATTCAGCCATTACTAAATATTTCTCATCATCTGCAACAGCATGGGAGAGTGATCCCCCACATTGTGCCATTGTTGTAGATTGGACAGCTGCCTCTCTAGGGCTTGAATATCCTGAAGTTTTTCTTTCTTCTTTGCTGAGGCAAAGGCAATGACACACCCCTGTATGTAGGCCTTAAGAACCTCCCAAGACCAGCATGCTGCTGTCTGACCAGGAAAGTTAAGGTCCAAATAAACTTGAATCTCTTTCCTCAACCACAAAATGAATGTGGCATCATTACACTGGCTAACATTAAACCTCCACCTTTTGGCTGAATGCTCAGGGATCCCAGGATCAAAGCTATAGGTCACAGGGGAGTGGTCAAAGATTAGAATAGGTTGAATTATAGACAGTAAAGATCTGGAAGCTACAAAGCCTGAAGCTAGAACCATGTCTAGTCTGCTATATGAATTATGTGGGGCTGAATAAAATGTGTAATCTCAGCCAAAGAGGTGTTCCAGCCACCACACATCATACAGACCATGGTTCTGCATCAAGAGCTTCAGGGCTTTGCTACCCGCAGATGAAAGGGATGCAGGTGAGCCACTCCTATCACATGGGGGTCATGTCCCCACTTAATAAAATAGGAGCAGGGCTCTGGTACAGCAAAACTTGAGAAACATTATGAAAAAATTGGGGTCATCAGTGCTGGGATCATAAAATGAACCCACAATTAGAGGCTGCCCATCCAGCCTGCCTTTGACAAAAAGCCAGCACCCCTCCTTATCCTACTTAACCTGATCAGCCACCCAGTTAACTGTCTGATGACACAAAATTCCCACCCTGTGCTTCTTTGATGAGAAAGAAGATTCATACACTGTACTTCCCCATAGCCTTTCCAACTTCTCAATCTCTTTCTTGACTAAATGGGTCTCCATCAGAAAAATGATCTGCCCCCAACTGTCTAAAATGTGTAAGGACCCTCCTCCTCTTAATAGGGCTATTAAGGCCCCAAGCATTCCAAGTTATGACCTTATAAGTCATACTGAATAGATATACCTGCCCTGCAACCTCTCTCCTCTCTCCTCCTCCCCCACAACATCTGCTTTGCTACCTGAACCTGCCCACTTATATTTATTCTCTTTGTTCTGATGTGACCAGCCTACTTCTCCAGCCTTTAAAAATCCTGTTTTTCTACTTTATTTCAGGGATCCAGCATGCCTTGACCAGGCCACGGACCCCTCAATTTCTGGAACCTAAACAGTTTTTCAGAAATCCTCTGTACTGCAAGGTACTAGCCCTGCCTTTTGGATTTGGTACCAGTGGAAGCTGATTTCCAAGTGGCCCACACTATCTCCTGCTGAACACACCTCTAACTACTGTATCTCCCTCTGTGTCTCTATTTGAATTTATGTGCTAGGGTTTAATAATTTGTTTAATCTTTGCAGTCATTTTAACTTCTGAGTTGATATTAGAAGTGAATTTAGAGCTTTTGGTTTTTTTGATGTTGACTTTTCCATTAGCAGATTATATCCTCTCACCACTAGAGGGCTATATCTCTATCTCTTTATCTAGTACGTAAGCCATGTGGGCTCTCTCTGCCTTTCTATCACCTCTCCTCCTCCTCCTTGCCTGGGCCTCCTCTTCTCTCCTGGTCCTAGCCACCCCCACCCCACCCCACCCCGCCACCCGCTACTCTGGTTTCCACTGCTACTCCAAGGGAACTCTCCACTTCCACTTGAGACTTGTGCTTGGTGCACCATTTGGATATTCCCTTGTTACTTAACCCGACCACTACCCTCAACAAGTGTGGCCACCTCTCTACACTGTATCACCTTGCAGTCCATATGGGACACCGCCTGAAACCTTGCAACTTCTACTCCAGGAAACAACAATCAAAACTATTTGTCAAAGAGCTGCGACTCTGCTCCTTAAAACTCCTACTCCTACTCCTTCTCATCTCAGACAGTGTCCATCCCAATCCTGGCCCTAGAAGCTCAGGCCACACACAAACTCCAGGTGCCCTTATCCTTGCAACCATTAATATCTGCAGCCTACTACCAAAGCTGGATGCACTCCAAGCCTTCATATGCCAACACAACCCTGACATCCTTGCAGTGGTGGAAACTTGGCTGACACCTAAAGTTCCTGACTCAGCAGTAACAATACAGGGTTACAATGTCCACAGGCTGGACAGAATATCCAAAAAACGAGGTGGTTGCGCAATCTATATCGAAGACTCCCTGTCTTGGCATCCTGTAGCAACTCCATCTCTTTCTGCCTCAGCCCAGATTCTGCCAATAAAAATCGTCCTAGGTCCCAACCATAAAGCCCTGACTATTGTCTCCATATACATCCCGCCCGGGGACCCTAAACATGGATTCAACGACGTCCTAAACTTTATCAACTCTCATCCTCCCGAAGCTGAACTTATTCTACTAGGGGATTTCAACATAAACTGATTAGCATCGAGTGCCAGTGCCTATAAAGACTCCATCTCAGCTGCCAACCTCACGCAAATGGTAAACTCCCCTACTAGGATTAACTACAAGACTGGCACCAGTACCCTCTTGGATTGGGTCCTCACCACTCACCCCACAAGGATTTCTCATACGACCATTCTCCCAGACTCACTCAGTGACCACTCCCCAGTCATGTGTGCATGGTCTAACAAATTCCTTAAGCCCCTCCCAAATTATCGCTAGCAGAGTCCTTCCTCATGGAAAACTTCACATCTCAAACAACACCTCGCTTCTACAAGACTGGCTACTCATTTATGAAGCAACAGATGTTAACTGTTCTTGATCACTTCATCTCAATTTTCAACAAAGTTCAAGACCTCTTGCCCCTGCTAAAGGCACAAAACAAAATCTCTCTAACCCATGGGTCACTGCGGCTCTTCTCTCACAGCTGAAACTAAGAGATCACCTCTGGGTAGTTGCCAGGGCCACTGGCAAACAACTGGACATCCAAAATTACAAACAAGCACGAAATGCCTGCACAAAAGCCATACGGCTAATGAAATCCACCTATTACAAAGATGCTCTCACCAATACATGGGGAAATGGTCGTGCTTTCTGGGACAATATCAAGGATGTCACAGGGAAGCAGTCAAAAACCTATCTGGTCATGTTAATGGTTGATGGATCCTCAACCCTTGACCCCAAGGTGATCGCAAACATCTTTAACACGGCTTTTTCAGACCTTAGTGCTGTTCTACCACATGACTTTTTTGAAAACAGGGCCTACTCCCCAAATACTTCAGCCCCTCAATCTAACCATCCCCTCTTCTACTTCAGGAAGGTAAGGCTGAATGAAGCTCGCTGTTATATTACTGCAGCTATCTCTAAATCTAGATCTAGTAGCGACACCCTGGACCTTAAGCTTCTGTTGCTCACCCTCGATGAGGTAATTCATCCATTAACAAAAATCCTAAACCTCTCTTTCAGCTGTGGAAAATTCCAGACCTATGGAAACAGCCACCGTGACACCCGTCCATAAAAGTGGGGACAAGGCGATTCACTCAAATTATCGCTCTATCTCCATACTGCTCCCCACTCTGTAAGGCACTTGAGCCGCATCGTGGCTGATCAACTTACTCACCACTTGGATAAATACAATATACCTTTGTCCACAACAACACTGGCTTCCAGAAAGGTCACAGCACCACCACCATAGTCCTTCTTGAGTTCACTGCAGTTTTGCACAAATCCCTTGACAACGGCCTTCCTCATTAGGCCATTTCATTTAATTCCAAGGCCTTCTCATACAGTACACCATGGACTACCAATACCAACTACTGAATGCCGGCTATCACCTGACTCTTCTCCTGGTTTAAAAGCTACTTAGAAAACTGGTCACAGAGAGTAAAATTGGACGCCTTTCTAACACCCTGCCTGTTCGCTTATGTCCCACAGGATCCATACTGGGACCCCTCCTTTAGCCTTTTCTTAAACTCCCTCCCTTACCACTGCTCTGAGCAGATCTTGCTATATGCCGATGATGCTGTTGTATTCTCCACTCACAAAGATCCTGCAACTCTTCAACACAACCTTCAACTTGGTTTCAGTTTTGTAGAACATGGTTTCTTAATCATAAACTGGTCCTCAATGACAAGAAAACCAAATCTATGCTCTTCTGCAGCTCTCATAACCCACACAAGCTACACCACTTGGCTATCTCCACCACCCAGGGGAACACTCTAGATCAGGTGGTGTCCTTCAAATACTTAGGGATACAGCTTGACCCTAATCTCTCCTATGGACTTCATGTAGATAATGTAGCTAGAGCTGCTAATACATGGCTTGGTCTCCTCTACAAACACAGACCACACCTCACGCCAGAAGATTTGAAGGTTGCAGTCCTGAGCTCTGTGATCTCTGTAATAGACTATGGTCTCATCATTTATGGCTTGGCCACAACCACAACCCTTAGATGCCTCTCAACTGCCTTAAATAAAGCATGTCGGCTCATCACTGGTGCTCACCGTCTCACCCACACATGTGACCTGTACACTCAGACCGGCTGGCTCCAACTATCAAACTGCATAAAGTTTCTCACCTGCTCCATGGTCAAAAAAATCTACCTTGGCCTTGCACCTTCTGGGGTCTCAACTCTGTTACATCACCGATTGAACAAATGGTGCCTTAGGAGATCCACGCTACAGCTACTGAAAGTCCCCCACTGTCACACTTCACAGGGACAATGCTCTTTGGCTTATCGGGCACCACTCTGGTTCAATGGCCTCAGCCCAACCATCTCCTCTGCCCCAACTACTGGTATGTTTAAAACTAGGCTCTGGGACTATCTCACTACTAACAGCTCCTGTGACTGCCCAACTTAACCTTGTTTCTCCACTTCCCTTTCTGCTCTAGTTGTTCCCCCCCTCCCTCCTCACTGGATTCTACCCTCACATCTTGGTATACCCAATGCTGCACTTTTCACCCTCTCGCCACCCTTCCTACATTCCTTCTCCCCCCACCCTTCCCTCTCCCTATGACTCTGGCACTTCTTATCTGTTGTCTATTTTCTCTGACAAATGCCGCTGGCTGCCTTGTTACAATGCTACCCTTGAACTGTATTAATCTGTACTCTGCTTGCAATGTCCACATTGCTGTAATGCCTGTCTTGATATTCCCCATAATTTGTATTTCTCTGACGTGGAACCTTTGTATAAGAGCCATGGCTCAAAGGTATTTGTAATCCTAGACTTGATAAATAAATACCATACTGCCCCACAGCTCGTCCCCCAAAACATGCTATACTGTAAAAGAACTGTCTGTCTCTCAATAGAAAACCACAAATAACAATGCATAGAAAAACAACTGACAAACAATAGTAGAACAAGCAATATTATAGGTGAACTATGTGCAGCAACATTAAAATGATGTACTCCCATACCCAAGCAGGAGATATCATGGTGGCCGCTGAGCTACTGCCTTAAAATGAAAAAGAACATCATAGGCAAGCCTGCCTCCCTCTGTCAGTAAATAACATTTTAGTAATAATATTAATGCCCCCATTTAACTGGGAAAACCCCCAACTCATGAAAAAAAAGACTGGCTAACTTATGGAAAGGGGAAGAAATGAGCCACCTCCCTAGTATTGGTGATAGAAACTGCAGTGAAAATTAAATAAAAAAACTTTCTACTCACCCAGCCGGTAATAATGCCCAACAGAAATATCAAAATAAACAAGGCAATGCCAAGCCGAAGAAATGACAACCCGGTTCGGTCAGTAACCTATGTAGGAGTGCCAGAATATTATAAACAAAGGGGTGGTCCCTAAACCCCCAAAAAATCTAGATGAAAAGAACCCCATGGCCCCCTCTATTGGCTGCCTTAAACACCCTGAAACATAAACAAAAGATATGAGGAGCCCAATGACACACCTCAAGTATAAAGGACCGGGGCTGAAAACATTTAATGATAGGCGAATCAGACTGGCTAAGCGCATTTCAGGAAAAACAATAAAAGGCATCCCAAGCACCATGTTTAGTATCTGAAATGATAAGAGATCACAAAGCTTATGAGATCAAATTTGGCAATGGAGTGCCCCCCCACCGTATTACTAAACAGCAGCCATACCGCAAAAAACGAAAGTAAAATAAAACCTCAGCTAATGATTTAGATTCCATCAAATTTGCACATCAGTACCCTGAAGTGTGCCCGGAACATGAAGAGAGCAATATTCTAATCCCCCAGTCTTGTAACAGCCCTGGGAACAGTCCGTATACAGGTCAGGTCATAGAAACATAGAAACATAGACTTTGACAGCAGATAAGGACCGCTTGTCCCACCCAGTCTGCCCATTTCCCTACCTATTGGATAAGCTGCAGATCCTAGTTAACCAACAGCGTGTGCTTCTTCCTACCCCCACCAGAATTGCCTTATGTCTGTCTCATGTATTCTTGAATTCCCCCACTGTTTTTGACCCCAAAACCTCCTCAGGAAGGCTGTTTCATGTGTACACCATCCTCTCTGTGAAAAAATACTGCCTCACTTTCCCCTTGAGCCAACCCCCCAGCTTTAAATTGTGCCCCCTTGCATATCTCTTTTTCTGAAAGATGCTACCCTTCTGGACTTTGTTGATTCCCTTGAGGTACTTGAAAGTTTCTATCATGTCCCCCCCTCTCCATCCTTTCCTCGATGGTCTGATGATTATGGAATAGTCTCGCCGATAACTGGCTATATGTAACTCTGCCACTCAACATACAGATAATTCAGTCAAGTAGTGACAGAGGAACTATCCATACTGTCTGGTTCTTGAGTATCAGTCTGCAGAGAAGAATCATCCCTACAAACAGCAGAACCATCCAGAGTGGTTTCCCCCCATCGAGTTTGAAAAGGAATTCTGAGGAGGTGAAGCTGCAGGGTGCAGGGAAAGTTGCAGCTTAGGAGCTTGATGCGGAGCAGAATTCTTCACCGAAGCAAGATTCTTCACTGCAGCAGAATTCTTCACCAAAGCAGGATGACCCAGGGAGATGTCTTGCTGCATAATGAATCATCCAGCATTCTGTGGAAGAGGAAACATTTTCCATAGTGTTACCCGCAAAAGTTCAGAGAGTCACGGGGGGCCTGAGAAAACACTTGAGCCAACGTTGTTTAGCTAGATCCCAGACAGTATCAAATGGCTTGTGGTGATCGACAACCCACTTAGTATAATCGGGTTGGAAATATAACTTGGAGCCCTGCCAATTTAAGTCCTTGCACTTTTTTGCCTTGGATAAAATGAGCTCCTGATCCTGATAGTGAAGCAGCTGGAAAATAATCGCATGAGGACGGAGAGTCACAGGGAAAGGAGGTGAGTCAGAAGGAATCCTCTAGGTCCAATCGATCTCAAGTGGTGAGTCCCAGTAATAGTCCAGAAATTTAGTGATAAGGCATTGCCAAAATTAAATTGTGTTGGAGCACTCACTGGCTTCAGGGACACCCAGGAGCTGCAAATTGTTCTGGTGGCTCCTGGTTTCTTGTTCGTCTAACTTGCCCAGTAAGAGTTAAACGTCCCACTCCAGTGTGGCAATATGACGATCCATAGGATTGGCCCAGTCCTCTAGGTTTCTGACCCACTCCTCAACCTCAATAATACGGGAGCCAAACTGTCAACAGTTCCTTTTACCACCTCCAGGGCAAGGCTCATACTTGAAAGTTGAGTGATAATGTTCCCCATAAATGCTTTAATTTCAACAAGTTTCTGAATCACAGAGTGAGAATCCAAATCTGAAGGAGCCGCTGCCATCCTAGATGCAGGGGTTCCAGAGCTCTCCAAGGGGTCCTCAGTTTTTTATATTTTTAGCATATTGCACTCCAAATTTAGATCCAGTTCATGTTTCCTGACCTCCGGGGAGGGGGTTGATACAACATCATTCCGTAAAAGGGCAGACACAAGGAAGACTGGTATAGATTCAAAAAAAGAGAAAGGCAGAGCCTGAGAGCCAAGCTCCATTCTGCTCAGCTGCATCACGTGACCCCCGACTGGAACCATCATAAGGTGTTGTGAAAATCTTACTGTAGCAGACCTGCCACATCAGCGATGGAGAGGCCAGAGGCGTAGATAACTGTGTCATCTTCATACATGTGAATACGTTAGTTGACATAGGCTGAGGGCAGGTCACAGAGGAAGATGGAGAAGAGTATGGGGCACAGGATAGAGCCCTGTGGGACCCCCACCTGGATGGGGAGAGGAGGTGGCAGGGTTCTGCCTACCTATAATGACTACAGATGGCCCATGAGATAAGAATGGAACTAGTCAACAGAAGGAGCTGAGAGGCCAGCAAAACCAAGCTTAGGTCCACACTAGGCATGAGAACATGAAACATGGACACCATGGCCTCAACCAGTTTCACTCAAAGATCTTTTTCTGGTGTACTGGATGCAGGAAGCATGTGTCTTTCAAAACCATTGACTCAAAGTGCAATAAGTGAATTTAAAAACAGCACACACACTTACAAGTTGGGGAGTAGTAAAAGATAGCCACCTCTAAGTCTGCATTACATTGTGACTCAGAAAACAATTAATTTAGTCAATACATAATCACATTAGTCAATTATATGCAAAAGGCTCCATCACTGATTCAATATCTGACAGATTCCTTTGGTATAATTTGTGAATATACAAAAAGAAACATTAAATATGCTGATACATTCAATCTAATTTGATCAAGTCAGAGAAAAAAACTATCATATTTTAAAGTTAGGGTATCATCACTTCAGAAAGGGAAACATTATTTTTTTTTCATTCAAACCTGGAATATTGAAGCCATTAATGTAACACTCCAAAATGTCTCTGTCTCTTTAATAAGACAGTCTAGATCCCCACCTTGTTTCCCTAAGTGTACTTTTACCAGGCCACAAAACTTGAAGTAGGCAATAAGACATAGCTGGGTGTTGGTAGTACTTTTTTTTGTGTGTGTGTGTTAATTTCTTTTCTTGCTTACCTCGTCAGCTTGGGGTGTTCTCGTTGATTCCCCATTCCGGTCTGCTAGCGACTCCTGCACCAAGCTCCATTCCCGTGCATTCGACCTCCTTCCATCTCCCTCTGTATAGGCCACATTACAACAGCATTGGAGACCAAGGAGTCAGGGCCAGAGGAAGCTCCTACAGCATCTGGTGCAGTGCCGCTGCAGACCATCACAAGTGCCAGAGGATTCAGCTAGGATTTTTCCCCCCATTAATTACCCCCATGGCGCAAGCATGCGGGGACACCGCATGTCCGACATCCACTTGTGCTGCCCCTTCTAGTAATCCGCAAGCAGCTCTACCCCCCAGCCACTGCCAGGAGCCAGCACTACCATGGATATTCCTCTCCACCCTCCCCAGAGGAGGAGGAGAGCAGTCCCTGGGATGCTCAATCCTCCTCCTCCTCCCCCCGGCTGACCCCCGGCAACCCGAGTCCACATCTGAACCCGGGTTGCTGGCGTAGCTCAAGGTTTGGCATCCATTGCCTCAATCCTCAGTGCCACCAGGCTGGTGGGTGTTGGTAGTACTGAGATACCCACACACCCAGAGGTGTAGTTAGGCACAAGGCCACAGGCCAAGTGCCTTCAGCCTCTGGGTGTACGGGTATTTCAGTACTACCAAAATCCAGCCATATCTTATTGTTTATATAAAACATAGGCAACTTAAAAAAAATTCTAAACATTTTCAAAACCACAAAAAATATATATTAAAATGTGCCAAATATTGTAAAATAATCCATCCACAGATGTTTTTCATCTGTCAGTCATCTGTCTTTCTTCATGCTGAATATATTGTGTGATTGTTTACCATAGAATAGAGGAATTCAAAACTCTGCATTATTCCAGTAGTAGAATGCCCCCCAACACACACACACACGCGCGCGCACACACACACACACACACACACACACACATATATATACACAGAATGTTATCATGAAATGCACAATTTGGCTAGAACCAAGTCTCAGCTAATCAGGACATGGGAATTTCCTTGCCCATTTTATATAGCATGGTTATCCTCTCCTGACTGGTTCTTCATATGCAGTGCTAAGGCATTCAAAGCATCTCCTTCAGCAACTATATTAAGGTGATCATCAATTCTAACTTCAAAACTATGGGAACGCCTTCCCACATAAAACACGCCACACCCCTTGCAGAGGGCTAAATATACCACATGCTGGGTGTTACAAATAATGAAACTCTATTTGTCAAACACACTTTTAGCATTAATCATGATGAAGTTCTTGGTTTTAAAGCAGAAGTATTTGTTAATCGGCTAAAAATGTCATTGTTCACTTTTTTCCATATATACTATCTCCTTTTCGGGGGAGCTGGAGCAGGCTGGCTTGGACCGTATTGGCAGCTACATGTACCTGCCCTGGTACTCCCTTTTTCCATTTTTATCCCTGTGGTTTTCCCTTTAACTCCCCAGAGCCCCAGTGCAAGGTCGCAATGTGCACATGGAAGCATGCACATTGCCTTGGCCTGGATGATCCCACTCCTGCCACCCTGGCCTAGCTAATGGCTAATGCCTAGCCCATCTCAGATGCCCATACTACAACCACACCTCCAAATGGAGGCAGCTGAAGGCTGGGTAGGCTAACCTCCCCAATCTAGGAGAGGAGAGCCGGCAGTCAGCAGCTAGATCCTCACCAGCCCTCCTCCCCGGGTTAACCCCATGGTAGCCCCTTCTCACTATTGAACATGGGTCACTGGCATGGTATGAGGTAAGGCAAGGATGCCTCAGCCTTCCATGCCATTGTGCTGGCTGACATTATGCACTTTTTAAGCAAAAAAAATTATTTCTGGCATCCTTAGATTCAAGTTTGGTTTATTTTTGTTTTTCTCAAATATTTTTAAACCCATTTATTTAGTTTATTTTGTAACTAATGACTCACATCATTAATAAAGATGGCTGCCACTCACAATTTTAAAAAAATATATTTTGATGAGGTTACCTGTTGAATGTACATACTACTGTAGATTAATACTGGGGGTTTATTAGGATGGTGATAGCATGTGTTTCTGATGGTAAATAGCACAGCAGTGTGCTAAGATATTCAATGTTGTTGGCAGGCATGGCATGGGAACTGGAAATGCTAAATCCTTTAAATCCTATACCTTAGATCAGGAATGAAAGACAACAAAAAGAGAAATGGATATATTGATATTTATGGCAGGAAAACATTATTGTTGAAAAAATGATAAGGCGAACAACCAGTACTTCTGCTTTAAGTGCTGTGGGGCAGACCTTGTAATTATCACATGCAAAATTATTGTGTAGCAATTTAGGTAGCCATGTAGTTGGAGATTCATTTTGTAGTAGGTTGGTGGCTATGAACCAAATAGTTAAATAAACTGTGACCCCATTTGTACACCATTTGTGGCAATTCCTAGGTATGTGCTTTCAAAAGGGGATCAGTCTGTAAAATCCAATTCTTCAACAAGACATTGTGTAGGATCTGGGGTTGTCATCTGAAGTAAACGGTTACAAAATATAAGACTGACCCCTTTGGGGTACCTTCCTTTCTGTTCATCAAAAGTGTGGACCCATTAAAATCCTTAACAGTGGTTTGGGCCTGTTAAACCACTGATGGGCTATATCCCCCTATATCCCCCCGCCCCCCGCAGAAACCTATTCTTAGGCTCCTCACTTTTTTTGAAATCTGAATCCTCACTGCAGTTTCTACATACCCAAGGAAACTAGGGCTTGGGAGTATCCTCAGTTGTGTGAGCCTAGGGTGACAGCTGGTGGAATGCAAAAGAGTGTTCCTGTCTGAATATTTACAGAATAAGTCAGTTTTGAGTGTAATATCCTCATTTTTCATAACGAACAGATCCAAAAAGGTATAGCTTCTGATATCGGCCTCTTTGCTGAATCTCAGGTTGGGACTGGTAACCTCAAGATACTGAAAATATTTATCCAGTTTCCCCTTTCACCCTTCTACACCAAAAATATATCATGTATATAATGCTGCCACAGGTCAATTCTATTGTAAAAGGAACTGACCCCAGAGTCATAGGCATATTCCTTTCCTCAGTATCCTGAGTGCAGAATACAGAGTGGTATGGTTTGGAGCAAATATCACTCCCATCACTGTTTCTTGAATATGTAAGTAGAATTCATCTTGAAAAAGAAAAATACTGGATGCTAAAGCTACTTCCGCAAAATAATGAAAAAAATTATTGAAACTGTCTTGCAAGTCTGACAATCCAACCAGTACTTTGCTGCCGGAAATCCACCATGGTGGGGAATGCTGGAAGATGAGCATTCAGTGTTCAACACCAACCACGAATCTTGCTCACATTCTAAATCCTCCAGGATGTGAAGTATATATTTAATGTCTCTTGAAAAATGGCAGTTGTCATGTTCATACTACTGTAGATTAATACTGTGGGTATATTAAGATGGTGATATCATGTCTTTCTGATGGTAAACAGCACAGCAGTGTGCTAAGATATTCCATTTTTTTGGCAGGCATGGCAAGGGAACTGAAAATTATAAATCCTTTAGATCCTATACCTTAGATCAGAAATGAAAGACAACAAAAAGAGAAATGGATATATTGATATGGGTTGGGGTGGGGTGAAAAAAAAGACAGTCTTAAAAATTTGGGGCCACAATCTCAAAAAACACTGATGTTCTGAGCAAAAGTTGAAAAACGAAACACATAAAAAAAAGTAAGTAGAGGATTGTGATGGGGACCCTATACAGGTAAGCAGCTGACTGGGGGTACGAGAGGTGGCAAGGTGCTACAGGCTTGTCGTGGGTTGAGGAGATATGACAAAGGACCATTTTCTTTTTTTACAAATAATTGGAGGAGAAGGAGATGATGGGCCATTTTTTACATTGGTTGCACTTGTGCACCCAGGGCCGGATTTTCAAAGCCCTGTTGCAAGTTGCGACAATGGCAGCTTGCGCCAAGTCAGGTGCGCCAGGTGACCTTGTGCCCGAATTTCAATTCTACAGGGTTCTGGCACCAAAGTCCAGTGGATGGTGGCAAAGGGGTACTGTGCCAAACATAAGGTGCACCCACCCAGAATGCAACAATGGCAGCAGGGAGTCTGCAGCACCCACGGACAGGGACTTGCAACCGGACACAGCCCCCCCAACACCACCGCACCACTGGCACCTGCACTGCAACACACACTGGTACCCTGGTGGGCTAGTGCTCCCCGTAGGTGCTTTATCTCAGCACTTTCCATCCCTTCCAGCCTCGATCCAGTGAGCACAGCCCTCTACATGCCACTGCTGGTTATCACCAAATGAGCTGCCAGTGCACATACTGTATACAGTACATGCAACGACAGTCATTCAGCAGCTGGCTTTGGTGGCATGTGGAGGGCTGGGCCGCTGATCGGGTATGGGAGGGGTGGGAGGCTGAGATGGCTGCCACCTGTGGGGGGGGGATGGCAAGATGCAAAGACGTGGGTGTCGGGGATTGTGACTGGGGTGAGGAGGAACCACCGGACCACCAGGGATCGCCCATCAGGGATGGATCGGGGTGGGCCACACAGTGGCACATACTGGATGACCCCCTAGGAGCCATCTAAGTACTGTTAGACCAGCCCCACACTGGTCTAAGGGTACTTGGGACTTGGTTCCTGGGGGGTCTTTGAAAATCTGGATCTGAGGGCTGCGGCAGTCTGAGTCTTCCACAAGCCCCCTAGCACCATGCCACAGTCACTTTCATGGTGCAAGGCTGGCACTAGCACACTTTGGTGCAGGCAGCCTGCTAGGTGACACAGGCTGCCTTTAAAAATCACACTTGGTGCAGCCCGTGGCACAAGGTGCCTTTGCATCAGACCTGTTCGATGCAAGCATCTTGCATCAGTCTAAGGCCTTTAAAATTCTGGCCCCCAAAGTTTAGTGCCAATGATAGGGATTTTGTGGGGGGTGTCAATGCTGAGCCCACTGCAGTTCACAAAAGCAAGGGCTCAGCAGTCTACATCAATGACCATGTGTTGTAGTCCTGACATCACTCTCTGCTTGGTGGGCTGAAACCTTGTGTATTCCAAAGGACCAAAGCAGCTCCAATCAGAGAGGGCTTTGGTCCTTTGATCTGCATGAAACCATCAGCAAACAGCTGAGCGCCTTTTAAAAGAGCCAGACATCTTTAGTGTTGTTAAAAAAAATAAAAACCCACATCCATCAATGTCTGTCTCTGCCTGCCCCCCTGTAATTGCCCCCCCAAGTGAGCCTCCCTCTCAGTACCCACAGCCCCTCCCATTAAACATAACACTGACACTGGGGGTGCCCAATTCCCCCAGTGTCACCACCTTCTGTTTTTTTTTATTTTGTTTATCTATTGCCTGTAACAATGAAGACCATCCCTCAATGACTGTAGTTGGGCCCTTGTAACTGCTTCCCCCCACCTGACTCTCCCTCAGAGCACCCCCCCAACAAACATAACACTGACACTGGGGGTGTCCAATCTCCCTGTGTCATCCCTCCTAGTTTTTTTCTATTAACTGTTCCCCCACTACCCGACCCTCCCTCTTAACACCCACCACCCTACTCCTCCCATAAACATAAACATAACAAGCACACTGAGGGTGCCCAATCTACCAGTGTCATCACCTGAAATATGGAAAACTGTCCCTCATCATTTTGTTGTAGTGTTCTTTTTAAAACCTTTAAAACAGAAACTTGTCCATTGTTGTCTGCTGCACCGTTATTACCTCACACCCGACCCTCCCACTCAGCACCTACCACCCCACCCCCAAAGCCTTTACTTACCCACCCACCAGAGGTCCAATGCTGTAATCTTCTCTGGACAGCAGACACATCTTCACTCTTCAACACCCGACCATGAACTGAAGAAATCAGGTATGCAGTTCAATGTATTTCAATGGGATTTTGTACTTAGTAGCATAACGTCGGCATTTTTCAATATTTTTGCCCCAAATTTTCAACACACCATCTTTGGGATACCACCTCATGAACAACATAGAAACATAGAAACATAGAAGTTGACGGCAGATAAGGACCACAAGGCCCATCCAGTCTGCCCATTTCTTTTTCTACCTTATAAATGTGCCATCGGCCTTTGCTATGTCAGTGACCTATCTATTCATAGTCATTTGTATTGCTCCCTTATGCCTATCCCATGCCTGTTTGAAGCCCTGCACTGTATTCATAGCCACCACTTCTTGTGGTAAGCCATTCCATGCATCTACCACCCTTTCTGTGAAAAAGAATTTCCTCACATTCCCCCTTAATCGGCCTCCCTCTAATCTCATGCTGTGTCCTCTTGTCCTGCTATTTTTCTTATATTTAAACATGTTAGACTCTTTCACCTTGTTTATGCCCTTAAGGTGTTTAAATGTCTCGATCATATCACCTCTCTCCCTCCTTTGCTCAAGGGTATACATATTGAGCTCCGTTAATCTGTCCTCATATGTCTTCCTGATGCAGTCCCTGCACCATTTTGGTTGCCCTTCTCTGGACTGCCTCAATTTGGTTAATGTCCTTGTGAAGGTGTGGCCTCCAATACTGCTTGCGCAGTACTCAGATGGGGCCCTAACCAATGTCTTGTACAGAGGGATTATTACCTCCCTCTTCACGACTTGATACCCTACTAATACACCGTAACACCCCCTAGCCTTACTCTACTGCTTTAGAGGTCTGCTTGATGATTTCAGGTCATCAGTGATGATGATGCCCAAGTCTCTTTCTTCCTTTGTGACTGCTAGCAACTCCTCCCAGCCTATAAGTGGCTTCAGGGTTTCTCTTCCCTATGTGCATGATTTTGCACTTCTTTGCATTAAATCCCAGTTGCCACTCTTCTGACCATTCTGCTAGTTTATCCAGATCTCTTCTCATTCTGCCCACCCCATCTGGATCATCTACTCTGTTGCAGATCTTGGTGTCATCTGCAAACAGACAAGCCTTCCCTCTAGTCCATCTGCGGGTCACTAATGAAGATGTTGAATAGGACTGGCCCCAGGACTGATCCTTGAGGTACCCCACTTGTGACTTGCATCTCTTCTGACTGTATACCATTTACCACCACTCTCTGTTTTCTGCCAGTCAACAGTTTGCCACCCAGTTGACCAACTTCTGACCCACCCGAGCCTACCTAGCTTATTTTATCAATCTTCTATGTGGAACAGTGTCAAAGCTTTGCTGAAGTCAAGGTAGGCGACAACTGCTCCCCTTGGTCCACCACTCTGGTTACCCAGTCAAAGAAATCTATGAGATTAGTTTGACAGGACCTTCCTTTGTAAACCCATGCTGTCTTGGATCCTGCCCCTATGGATTCCAGGTGTTGCACTATCCTTTCCTTAAGGAGTGCTTCCATAATCTTGCCCACTACTGAGGTAAGACTGACCGGTCTGTAGTTCCCCCTCTCCTGCTACCACTCTTGTGGAGTGGGATCACATGAGCCCTTCTCCAGTCTTCTGGGACCTCTCCTGTGCTCAGAGACTCACTAAACAATTCTGCTAATGGCTCTGCTAGTTCCTCCTTTAGCTCCTTAGGTACCCTGGGATGTATGCCATCAGGTCCCATTGCCTTATCCACCCTGAGCTTAGCAAGCTCTTGTAGGACCCTTTCTTTTGTGAAGGAGTGGTGCTCACCTCCCTCCCCCTGTGTCCATGATGCTGAGCTGTGGGCCCTGCCCTACCTTCTCTTCAGTAAATGCTGAGCAAAAGTATCTATTTAGGATAGATGCCTTTCAGGGTCCTCCTCCTCACATGCCTCCCTTTTCCATTAAGCTATAATATCCTCTGGACTTTCTCCTTTCACTAATGTATCTATAGAAAGTCTTGTCATCTTCTTTACTGTTTGTGCTAGTGTTTCCTCAGTTTGGGACTTTGCCTGCCTTACTGCCTTACCTGCTTCCCTTAGGGCAGTTTGGTATGCCTCATCTTCATCTCGCTGTGTTCCCTATATTTTCTGAAGGCCAGCCTTTTGGCTCTGACCTTTTCTGCTACTGTATTTGAGAACCAAAGTGGTTTTCCTTCTTTTGCACTTCCTTTTCTGTCTAACACAATGGGATGTTGCTTCAAGTATTGTATCCTTAATGCTTGCCCACTTTGCCTGTACCTCCTCACCTGTGTTTCTTTTGCCAGGCTAGCTTAACTCTGTTGGCCATCTTATCAAAGTCAGCTCCTCTGAAGTCCCATATTTTTGCCTTGGAATGGGATGATTTAGATGTAGTAGCCAAATTGAACCATACCATGTGATGGTCACTGGCCCCAGGTGACCTTCTACCTGGAGATCTGTGATCCCTTCTTTGTTAGTCAGTACTAGATCTAGGATAGCCCTGTCTCTTGTGGGTTGCTGTACCAGTTGTTTGAGGCCCTCCCCTGCAGGGAATCCACTATGAGTCTAGTTCTGGCAGATGTTCCTGCTGGTATTGACCAATCTGTATCTGGCATGTTGAAGTCTCCCATTATCAGAACCTCCCTTTAGCTGTCATGTTTTGTATATCTTCTAACAGTAATGTGTCTATGTCCTCCCTCTGGTCTGGGGGCCTGTAGACAACTCCAGTTCTTATGGCTGTCCCATTTCCTGTTTCCAGGGTGACCCACAGTTCTTCTGGCTCCTTATGTGTATTCTGAATTTCTGTAGCTTTGATATTTTCATTAACATACAGGGCCACTCCTCCCCCTTTACACTCGGTCTCTTCTGAACAATACATAGCCAGGTACTGAAGTCTCCCAGTGTGGTTACTGGTAAACCACGTCTCACTAATTGCTACTATGTCCAGTTTAGCCTCTGACATTATTGCCTGCAGGTCTGGGATCTTATTTCCCAGGCTGTGAGCATTGTGTACATGATTTTCCATTAGGCCAGATTTTAGGTGTGTTGGTTGTTGGGTGAGGTTTGGTATTACCCCTGTGCATTGTATGGAGACAAACCTTTTTCTTACCTGGTGATGCAAATGAGCAGCAAACACGCTGAATTCCAGTTTGACCATTAGCTGAGGGGAGGGTGTTCTTCCCATTCAACGTATGGGGTGCTGCACCCTCTCCCATTTGCTAGTTTAAATATTCTGCAAAGACGTCAAACTTCTGCCCCAATGCACTGACTCTCTTTAGTCAGATGCAGTCCATCAAATTTAAAGAACTTGCTCCCAGAACTGTTGCCAGTTCCCTACAAATCTGTGTCCTTTTCCTGGCACCAGTCCTTGAGCCACGTGTTTAGCTCCCCTATCTCCCTTTCTTCTGACCTTCCGTCCATCTGCTCCCTTCTCCCAGACTGGCAGGATCTCTCAGAGAAGGAGATGCTGGACGAAATAGATGATATTTGTCACCCAGCCTAGTCAGGTGTTCCTTGGTCTCCACAACTGACCGGGTTGGTGAGATCATTAGTCCTGTATGTACTAGGACATCAATGTTTTCTCCTGCTTTGTGAACAATTTTAGTAATGCGGTCAGTGTCTCTCCATGCTGATGTACCTGGAGACATCTGACCATCACCCTGGCTGGAGATGGGTATCAACTCCCGAATCATGGAGTCTCCTATGATCAGAAGTTTTTGGTTTCCTTTGTGCTTGTTTAGTTTTGGTTCCTGATTTGGGTGAGTATTGTTGTGCTAGTCCTGTGCAGCAGTGTCCTGCTCTGCAGTGTCTTCTGCCTCTTTATTTGATTTCAGAGATAGAGGCAGATACCTGTTGTAGTGTTTATATGGTTTTGGACGTAATGTGTTGAGAGCAGAGAGTGATGGGGCACCTGATTTGCTCCTCCTAACCACCTGCCAACCTCCTGGACCAACTACCCTCTGCGGTTGAGGTTTTTCTGTTGGATGCTGGGGAAATGGCGGGTGGTTCTTATAATGTATTTCCTCTTCAATATGAAATTTGAGGCGTGCAATCTCTGCCCATGCTGCCCGGAGCTGAGACCTAAGATCTCCAAAGGCCCAGCATGTGGACAGTGTCCAAATCCTGTAAGAATGTCCTTCTGAAAATTGTTCCACAGTACCTGCAGTTAATGAAATCCATTCCAAATAAGTTGCTGGGTTTGTAACCTAGTCAGAGTAATTAGAAGGAAAAAAAAATGCAAGTAATGGTTTAATTAGGCTTTGTTTAACTTGTTATAACAAGTTAAATTACTAGTGCCCTGTAAATGAGATCACCTTGTGGAGGCCCCACTGATCCGCCCTTCCTGCTCTGCCACAGAAATGTCACAACTGTGTGGTACCCTATAAAAGGAGTGTAGCGTGGGGTGGTTGGGGATGGGGTTGGGTGGCTGGGCCCTTCCCCTGCCTAAAAAGAACAACCACGGACGATAGAACAAGGAGGTAAGAGCAGAAACAATCAGTCAACAACAAATGCAGTAACCCTGAAAGCTTATCCTAATGTTAGATAAAACTGTAAAACCTGTAAAGCACCACCTGTAATAATTTCAGAGAAGATATACCCTGTAAGAAACACTTTGCTCCAGAGAAAAATAAAGCAGTAACAGAAGATATACCTTGCAAAAGACAATTTGAATCAGAAGATTCAGCAGTAATCTGTTAGCACACACTGTAGGCACACCTTGTAATAATGCAGAAGAAGGTATACCAGCAACAACAATTTGAATCAGAGAAAAATAAAGCAATGAAATGTTAGCAACAAACAGTAGCAATCCCTGTGAGTAAAAAATAAAAACACCACCACACAGTAAATCTGCTTAGCCAAACTAAGTCTTAATCCTTCTCCTTGCTCTGGTAAGTTTCTACTCTGCCTTTCAAGCAGTCTTAGAAGGAAAGAGCTCAGGTGAAGCTAGGTGCCTTGGCCAGCAAACCAAATCTTCTACCTCCAAGTTATCAACTAACCTGACTTTTAACCCTTCTTTCTGTTGGAAATTACTGACAGTTTGCCAGCTCCACTTCCACATACACACCTAATCCTTTGGAAGAGCTGTGGGAGGAAAAGCAATTAGCTCCTTCAATGCGAAGGAGACTGAAACACCTCTGAGACAACAAACCTTTTCAACAAACAAGAATAAAATAAAACACAGTGTCAAACAGTAATTTTGCTTAGCCCAATGATAAAAAAGTCACAAAAATGTAAGCTCCACCTGTAATACAGTAATTTCAGAGAAGATATACCCTGTAAGAAACACTTTGCTCCAGAGAAAAATAAAGCAGTAACAGAAGATATACCTTGCAAAAGACAATTTGAATCAGAAGATTACAGCAGTAATCTGTTAGCACACACCTGTAGGCACACCTTGTAATAATGCAGAAGAAGGTATACCAACAACAACAATTTGAATCAGAGAAAAAAATAAAGCAATGAAATGTTAGCAACAAACAGTAGCAATCCCTGTGAGTAAAAAATAAAAACACCACCACACAGTAAATCTGCTTAGCCAAACTAAGTCTTAATCCTTCTCCCTTGCTCTGGTAAGTTTCTCTACTCTGCCTTTCAAGCAGTCTTAGAAGGAAAGAGCTCAGGTGAAGCTAGGTGCCTTGGCCAGCAAACCAAATCTTCTACAATGCAAGTGTTGTTAGATAACTCTGTCCCAAAAGGCAATTTTGCAGTCACTGCATGAAATCACCTTTCGGGCAGGAGTTGAAAATTTTCTTCACCATTGTTCATGAGGTGGGGTCATAAGAAGGCTATGTTAAAAAATGTGGCATAAAAATATTAAACATAATAGTTATGAGCCTACATTGAAGTTTACAAACACAGGCTTGTAACTTTGGCAATTTTTGATATTTTGCCCCCAAATTTTAAAAATAGCCATTTCTTCACAGCACCTCATGAATGTGACAGCTGTCATTTTTCAAATCCTGGCCAAAATGTGTTTTTTTTTCACATCCCGTAAGGTGATTTCTCAGTCGCTGTGTGAAATCACCTTTTGGACAGGAGTTGAAAATTTTCTCCACTATTGTTCATGAGGTGAGGTCACAAGAAGACTATGTTGAATATTTGGGGCAAAAATGTTAAAAAACAATACAGTTATGAGCCTATGTTGGAATTTACAAACGCAGGCTTGTAACTTTGGTAATTTACAATATTTTGACCCCAAACTTTCAACATAGTGATTTCTTCATACCACCTTATGAATGTGACGGCTGTAATTTTTCAAATCCTGGCCAAAATGTGTTTACACATCCCGAAAGGTGATTTTGCAGTCACTGTGCAAAATCACCTTTCAGGCAGCAGTTGAAACATTCCCCATTATTGTTCATGAGGTGGGTTCATAACAAGGCTATGTTGAAAATGTGGTATAAAAATATTAAAAAACAACAAAGTTATGAGCTTACATTGAAGTTTGCAAATGCAGCCTCGTAACTTTGGTAAGTTTTAACATTTTGACCCCAAATTTTCAACATAGCCATTGCTTCACATAACTTCATGAATGTGACAGCTGTCATTATTCAAATCCTGGCCAAAATGTGTTTTCATACCTATGGCATGAAATTACATTTTGTCAGGGTTTTGAACATTTTTATCTACTACATTTATTCGGTGGGCTAATAGGAAGGCTATGCTGAACATTAGGTGTACAAATATGGTACAATGCCTAGCTTATGACTGAACATTTCACCAGTTCCATGTTCGCTCATAACGTCACTCATTTTCAATATTTTGACTCCAACCTTTCAACATAGCCATTTTTTCACACCACCTCATTAATGTGACATGTCATTTTTAAATCCTGGATGAGATGTATTTTCACACCTGTGATGTGAAATTACATTTTGGCCAATATTCTATAAATGGCACATGTCATGTCTATAAGGTGAATCCTAAAACAAGTATCTTCAAAATGTGGGGTCAGAATTGCAAAAAATAAGTTGTTTAACATGCAGCCAATGTTTGGCATTGACAAATGCTTGTCTTTTTACAGGTTTTAATTTTATTAAAATGGCTAATTAGGATGGCATTCTTTTTTTGCCAGTACATTGCATGTATGTGTGGGAGAGGTTGATGACATGGGTGCTGAGAGGGTGGGAGAGGTTATGGGTTAACTGTGAACTGACAACCAGGCTTGGGCACCCCAGTGGTCACATTAGTGTTTGGGATGGCCAATGGGCTTGGGCCAATAAACAGTAAAGGATAGCACCAAGCTTAGGCACCCTGGTGTTCTTATAAGCAATTGTTATGGTCACATGGTTTGGAAATTCCAGTGGCCAAATAAACAATATGGATGGCCACCAAGCTTGGGTAACTTGGTAGCCAAATAAAGAACAAAGGGGGTATTATCGATATTGGGCATCAGGTACGTGCGCCCCATTGGCCATATACTTTTTTAGATTAGTTTTCATGGGCCAACACAACAGTTTTGGCTCATGAACAATAAATGTCAGAAAACAATTGTTTTCTTCACAAAACACATTTAAGGGTGCATTAACAAAATGTCACTAACTGCATTAGTCCATATGATGAGGTGGCAATATTCCCACACTGAAAATATGGGGTCAATCAAGCTCCATGGTCAAGTTCTGATCACAACTTGCAAAAAAAGTCAAAAAGAATAAAAACATTTTTTTTCATCACTTATAAGACCTGTTGTCATGGAAAAAGTTTTTTTTTTTTTGCAGATAATGCTTTTTGCTTCTCTAGCTAAGAGAAGCTCTCCAGCCACCAGTCATCCCCATTTTCTGTCAGGATTTACCATCACACTAAGGCAGTATTGCCTGGGTGTTTGTTGAGTGCAGGACTACTGGGCAACTGGATGTTACTGGCCAGCTAGGAATCCATTTTCCCATTTTCTCCTATGTAGAGTTGTGAGGCAATGCCACCAAAACATCCCCATGCATGCTACTACACATAGGACATTGGCAGCCACCTCTCTGCCCCCATCCAGACAGTCCCTGGCTGCCATACCACTAGGAAAGGCCAGGCTAAGCCAGGTGCTGTAACCCTCCCTTCCCAGAAGAAGAGAGCAGTCCTCTGGTCACTGTATTATCTCTCACCCCAGCCAATCTCTGGCATCCCTGGTCTATTTCTGAACCTATGTGCTTCAACCTTTCCCACCCCTGGGACAGTATGAAATAATACTTATCAATGGCTGGCTGGCAGTATAGCCTAAAGGTATAGAGTAACGAGCTGTGAATGAGCTTGGTAAATCCAGCAGACCTGAGTTTAAATCCCACAACTTCCACTTGCATACTGTGTGACTCTGAACAAGTAATTTAACCACCCTAGTGCTCCTGGGTTGCCCCTGAAAACAGGTACTTTTGTATAGTGGGCCTTATCTGGTTACCAAAAGACTGGAAAGAAAACTAGAATGTTAAGAAAATGTTCTGCACATGCACAAAATGGTATTTTAAAACTAAAATAATTTAAAAACTAAATGTGATGACAATTAAATATTTTCTGGTGCAGTATTAGCCACTGCTAAGCAATTTCTATCACAAATTGTAGTGAGAAATAAATAATAAGACCTACTGGGAATTAAACACAGGTCCCTAGAATACCATTCCTGTGCTCTAACCATTGTGCTACAGGCTCCCATGCTTTGATCTGGTGTTTCCAGACATACTTTCATTCTCTGGTACTGCATATCCTGCAACTAACTAGTTTAAAAATTGCAAACATGAGGGAAGGGGGTGAAGCCAATGAAACTCATACCAATTTTATTAGCACCACAGATTCCAGTAGAGAAGAACTGTCTTTTCAAATTTCTATGCTAGAAAATGACAATGACCCAGAATGTTCTGACTATGGTTCTTTTTTTCACAGTTGGTAGATCTGTCTGACACTTCTAATGAAGGGCAGAACCCCAAGATGGGGACTAATGCAGGTGCTTTTGACCCTGCCTCATTGACTTACCCGAAAAAGCAGCTTGTGAAGTAAAGAAACTGCTCACTATACAAAGCAATATGAACAGTAACAATCTAACATTAGAATGTCCTAAAACAGCTCATGGCCATGGAGGATATGACTAGCCATCAAGTGGACAAATGGGGGAATGTGTTGATCTTGAATCAGGAAGACTACAGTGCTGAGGCAAACAGATTACTCAGCGATGTAACCACCTATGAAAAATTTGTCAGTGACCCTATGTATGTATTTAAATTGGATTTGTATAGTCTACTAGATGAAGCTTTATCAGGGAGAACAATAACACAACAAGAGTATGAGTTTTTGAAGGTTAAATCACCAGTGACAGCCACTTTTTACTACCTCATGAAGACTCATAAAAATCTTAGTACATCCCCTGGTAGGCCCATTGTTTCAGGCCTTGGGTCATTAACTGAAACCCTAAATACGTTTATTAATTATTTCCTTCAGCCATTCTCTGCAACTTAAAGTATTAGACTCGTGACTCAATACATCTGTTGTCCAAACTAAGAAACCTCAGTTGGGAGAAAGATTTTATTTGGATAGTCTTAATACCATCTTTCTGTATACCAGCATTGCACATAACATGGGTCTGAAAGCTATGGAATACTTGCTGCATAGGAACACCAGTGTCAGTGTACCAACTGCCAAATTCCTCCTCAAATAGTTGGAGTTCACTCTGATTGAAAACTTTTTCACCTTTAATGGTGACATGTACTTACAGAATTGTGGCATTGCTTTGGGTGCCACAGTTGCTCCATTATTTGTCAACCTCTACCTAGGATGATGGAAACAACTCCTCATTTATAATGATACAAATAATCCATATTTTGGTCAGGCAGTGCACTGGCACTGCATTATTGATGATATCCTAGTTGTTTGGAGTGACACTAAGGAATCTGCAGATGACTTTGCTAGTGAATTGAATAACAATCACCTGAATCTGAAATTCACTGCTAAAATAGGTGATATTCTTAGACTTGACATTAGTGGCAAAAGAAGGAGAAACACTCAGCACAGAATGCTACAGAAAGCCAACTGCTGGTAACACTGTGTCACACACAGCCAGTTCTCAACCACCAAAACTAATCTCCTCCATCCCCTTTATCCAGTTTCCGCTGCTGTGCCAGAATTGCTCAGAACCTAAAGAGTTTGAAAAACAGTCCAAAGACAAGTATGCCAGGTTCCTAGAAAGTGGTTACTCTACTAAAATAGTGGATGAAGCACTGGCCAAAGCTAGATGAGGAAATAATGACAGCCCCTTAGAACCTTGACTGAGAACTAATGCTGAACAACATCCTGTAACCTGTGTAGTTGAATGCAAGGCTGTAGGACACAAAATCAAAGGTATTGTGATTAAAAAGCAGCCCATATTACAACACTGCACTTCCCCGAATCTCTTCTCATATCCCACCAAGGTTACTTATAATCTAAAAAACCTTGTGATACATAGCCATTTACATGAGACGGTATTGTATGTCTGAAATGGCTACCCACAAATTCTATGTGTTTCTTTGTTTATGAGAACTGTATGGCTGTCCAAACAGGGTAAGTGAGAAAGAATTCATCTGTCCTGAACTACTCTTCAAGGTTGCCATCAATAGATTTGCTACTTACCATACTAAACGTGTGGTTTGATTTTTTTTTGTCCATGTCACCACCTGTATGTGGGAGCACAATTAGACCAACATAACAGCATATACACAAACATTTATGAGATATACACTCAGAGAATTGCAGTTCTGCAGTGGGCAGACGTTTCCTGAAAAATCATGAATGGGACCCCAAACATGCTAAGTTTAGCATCACTGAGGTAGTGCCTTCAAGACACAGAGGGGGTGGCAGGATGCAAATCCTGTTACAAAAAGAAGCAAGGTGGATCTTTAACCTGAAGACTTTGCAGCTACTTGGTCAAAATGAAGACTTAGACTACACTGTGCTTCTGTGAAATGTACTAAAAGCAATTTGTTTAGGCTGCCATTTTCTTGAGTTATTCTAATAATTTTTATTTTATTTCAGAATGTTGATCTTATCAGGGAGGTGGATCTCATGGACAGTTCACATGAGAGCTACAGCAATGGAAACAAAAAATTTTCAGGCTTGAAATATTCTGTATTGCTATTTATGAATTGTATTCTCTTTATGAAATGCTTTCTTAGCTAAAGAGTGATCTAATATTCTTTTTGGTATAGGCTCTGGCCAGGTGTTTCAAAGAGACATTTGTTTTACGCTGTTTGTTTCCTCCCTTTTAACTATTTTAATCTCCCTCACCCCTCTCCACCACCACCACACCACACGCTGAGTATACTTGTGCACAAATAAACTAGTTTTCTATACAGCACCTTGGAGCAGACATATGTACAGTAATTCCTCTCTCCGCTTTACCTCTAGACTGCAGTTAACTAACTTTCTTCTACATGCTTGACTCTTGCTTTTCTATCTGCCTTGTTAGCTACTGGTAACTGACACTACAGTTTGAAGTGGATTGCTGAAGCTGCAGATCACTTTCTTGCTGCATCATTATCCATAAGGCAGCTCACTTTGAAGTTTTAACAACTGTCACATACCTCTCAAATTTAGACTACCTGTCCCGAAGTCCCGACTTAATTGCTTATATGACATATTTTTAGAATGCCAGTGTAAGTTAACAGACCTGTTTAACCTTTAAGCCACCAACAGCATTAGCAAGTATAGGAATTCTGGACTGATATATCAGTCAACAACACAACAAGAGTTAAACTGGCCAAAGCAGACAAAAGCAGTCTGTAGGAGATATCCCTCTGCCGGCATTCCACAGGCTTATCTGTTTCTCTAATGAGACTGACAGAGAGAGAGAGAGAGACACACACACACACACACATATATTGCATTCCAATACAGTCTATTTGTGTTCAGTTAAGTCTGGAAATTAATAACACTGTATCCTTAAAAACCTGGAAATTAACTTAACACTGGATCCTAAAGAAAATTATTTCTCTAGCAGTGCCCATGTTACACTTTAGTTTCAAGTAGGTAAATGAACAGAAATGTCAACAGAAAGAAAGTGCAAAACATTTGCCTGTGTTTTTGTATTGTGCCATTTGGTAGTATGCAACTGAATTTGGCATTTTAAAAAGCATAAACTAAAGGGACTTTACATATGTTATAGTGTATTACATCATGCAATGTACATGTCATGCGATGGCATGGCGCCATGCTGAATTAAATATGGTGTCCTGATTTGGATCATTAGTCCCTGATTTTTGAGGGGAATGTCCCTGATTTTGGTCCTAGCAGGTTGAGAGATATGAACTGTTATTTTACATGATGTAGCCAATCAAATGTAATCAGAGCATTTAAATGAGATGACAGGCACACTGATATTCTTAAGCCACACCCTTTGAAGAAGATGCAGCATGCCTCAAAGTGCCAGGGCACTGGGCTGAGTGTTGGTTTCTGTTTGTATACCACATTGTGAATAAAATTCAAATTTATTTTGGCAACTACTTTGTGTGCATTTTTTTTTTTTGCTTTTGTTTTCTTCCTTAATGTCAACCCAACTGCCTATGCAGTTCTATTATGACGTGTGAAATAAGGTACAAGAGAAGTGAAATGGGCAAGACATCTATAAAGGACATTTTGTTTATAAAGAAAAGCTTTAGTTGTGGAGTTATAACAGATTTCCATTTTGTCAGCTATTGGGAAAATTAATGACTGCACCAATGTAGGGTGCAAAGCCAAGGGAATAAATGACTTGTTCCCATATAAGAAACCAATTGTCTTAGAAACAGACTTAAACAGATTTTCAATATGTACAGTCCCTGAGGTGGAGACATTATGCTAGTAACCCAAACACTTGTATGAGTCAATGATTTTCAGGGCATCACCATAAGCAGTAGAGGGACTCAAACAAGATCACTTTGGCATAAGCAGTAACATAACCAAGGAGCCAAACAGCATAGTTGTAGTTTCTGTTGCATTCAAAACTAGTCTTAAATTCCAAAGAAAAGTCTGAAGCCTCACAAAGCTGAGCTGGACAGTGTTATTAATAGAGTTTACAGAAGAAGACAAATAGTAAATAATGGTGTCATCTCTGTAAAGATGGTATCTCACACCAGCTGAATCATTTCTCAACTTATTAACTTAAAGAGAAAAAAAGCTGGTTTAAGGACTGATCCCTGAGGGCCTTCTTACTGACAGATAACAAATCGTACTTGTGCCCAGGCAAAGAAACCAACTGGTCTTGATCTATAAGATAGCTCCCAACCATGAGAGAGTATCAGGTATAAAACCAAGATCACTCAATCTGTTTAACAATAATTTATGATCAACAATGTTGAAGGCCTTAGACAGATCAACAAAAATGGCACCCGTACATTGGCCCCTGTCCATTGCCAAGTTGTTATCATCCAAGACATTTTACATCTACTGTCTTTGTGGAGAAAGACTGCTGAAAACATAGAAACATAGAAACATAGAATTTGATGACAGATAAGGACCTCTTGGCCCACCTAGTCTGCCCATTTCCCTACCTAATGGATAAGCTGCAGATCCTAGTTAATCAACAGCCTACTTCCTCCTACCCCCACAGTAGAATTGCCTTATGTCTGTCGCATGCATTCTTGAATTCCCCCTTTGTTTTTGACTCTACGACCTCCTCAGGAAGGCTGTTCCATGTATCCACAACCCCCTCTGTGAAGAAATACTTCCTCACATTACCTCTGAGTCGCTCCTCTATCTTCAAATTGTGCACTTGTTTTGCACACTCTCTTTTTCTGAAAGATGCTACCTCTTGGACTTTGTTGATTCCTTGAGGTATTTAAAGTTTCTATCATGTCCCCCTCTCCTCCTTTCCTCGTGGCTATACATCTTTAGTTCTTTAGTCTTTCTTCATATGTCTTCTGATGCAGACCTTCCATCATTTTGGTTTGTGGCCTCACTAGACAGCCTCCACCCTGTCTATGTCTTTTCGGAGATGGGGTCTCCAGAACTGTACACAGTACTCCAGATGTGGTCTTACCAACTCTCTGTACAGCGGACCAACAACTTCCTGTTTTCTACTGGTGATGCCTCTCCCTATGCATCCTAGTATCCCCCCAGCCCTCCTTCCTGCCTTCTCACATTACTGGCCCACCTTTAGGTCATCTGATATAACTACCCCCAGGTCCCTTTCCATTTTTGTTGTTGTCAATATCTCATCCCCCATTGTGTACTCTTGCCCTGGGTTTTTGTTTTCCAGGTGCATTACTTTGCACTTCTTTGCATTGAATCCAAGCTGCCATACATTTGACCATTTCTCCAACCTTGCCAAGTCCCTTTTCATCCTTTCCACTCCACCTTGTGTATCAACCCTGTTGCAGATCTTTGTGTCATCTGCAAAGAGACATACTTTCCCTTCCAGTCCCTCTGCAATGTCACTTATAAAGACATTAAAAAGGACCGGCCCCAGTACTGAACCCTGCGGTACCCCACTAGTAACCCTCCAAAACCAGACTGCATACATCCTGTAGTGAGTGAGACTCAAGAAACACAGAGAAGTGCCTGTTGATTACCAGCTCCAGAAGCTTAGCAGGTTCAGATAAAAAGAGATAATTTGAAAATTATTAATATCTTCCACATTGCAACCTTATTTTACAGGTATAACTTTTGCAAGTTTCCACCCAATCAGACAAGTTTTAGAAGAAACTGAAAAATTAAATAAATATGTAAGAGGAGCACAGATTTGAAAAGCTGAATATTTTACTGGAAGCAGTTCAAGGTCATCCAGTCTACCTTGTAATTCTGAATTTAGACTTAGTAACAACTCAGACACGCCAGCCTTATTAACAGGTTTTAATTTGAATTTGCTAATAAACCCTGAGACAAAGAACAAGAAAAGCCAGAGATGGGAGCACCACCCAGCACCACATTAGGAGATACAGATGAGGAAACAAAATACTGACTAAGAAGTTTAACTGAAGAGGTAAACCTATGACAGGAACCATATTACAATGAAATAAAAAACCCAAAAGATTTAGAATCAGATTATTTACTCACTAATAACCACAAGTTGTTATTGATCAGAAGCAGAGTCAAAAATAGGATGGAAAAACAGGATTTCTTAGTATCATGTATCATACAGTACATACTGTACATAAGAATTCCTTTTAAAACTATAGCTTTGCCAAACACTATATGTGTTAGCAACCTGAGTAGCAAGTCAAGAGTTGCTAGAAGCTTAAGCTGCAAGACAATCGTTATATTTTCCTTTTTTTTTTTTAGAGGACTACCAGGGGGTGATGGAAACTCTTTTTCTATGCTTTTTAGTTATGAGGTGATGATTGCATATCACCAAAAATTCAAAGGCAAAAAAAACTTGCCATGCATTAGCAATATCAGAGATGAGATCAAGTCGAGACCAATGAATGTTTGACAGATAAAGAACAAAATTAAAAAAGTCAAATTTCCAAAAGATCAAAAGCTAACAAATTTAAGAGGCACATATATTATATCAGAATACCTGATACAGTAGCTTATGCAATGATTGACTTTGTATCACTCGCTGGTGAGACCCCTCCTGTAGTACTGTGTCCAGTTCTGCAGGCCACACCTCAGATAGGACATAGAGATGGAGCAGTCAGTCAGAAGGAGGGCAAGTAAAATGGTGCAGGGGTTGCACCAAAATCCCTTTGAGGAGAAACTGAGGTGTCTCAGTATGAACATCCTGGAAGAGAGGAGAGCAAGAGGGGACATGATAGAGACCTATAAGTACCTCACAGGATATACAGGGTGGAGGAGAGGAGCGTCATACTAATGAGAAAAAACACCAGGACAATGGGCAGTACTATGAAACTGGGGTGGAGTTTATTAGGAAGGGAGGGTTGCCAGATACCAGTTAGGGTCTGTAGAGACTGATTAGGCAAGGAACGACTTGACAGAATAGGTGGGCCAAATGGTCCTTTTCTGCAAACACATTTTATTTATTTTATTTGACATTCAGAAAGACCTTTGGGTCAGAGACTCATTTACAAAGGTTCCATGTCATACATAAATTGTACAGGGGACGGGACATTAGTATACAGAAAAAAGAACAGCACATTACATAGTAACATGAAATAACATGAAATATAAGATAAACAGGTTCCATAGTTGTTACATAGTAGGCTAACAGAATTTTAGGTAATTTAGCACAGCCAGGAGTGAGGAGAGAAGAAAGCATCAGAGAGATTCAGAAAGAGGCTGATTGTCATGTTTCATAAATGCATTTGAGGTACATTTGCTGCTAGTAGCTTGTTAGTAAGGAGGCAAGGCAGATCAGGTGTCAAGGACAGTCACATCTATTTGAAACCTGCAGGTAATCCCTTAGCATTGATTTAAATGGGTCCAGCCTTCTTTCCTCAGTTATATGGTTTGGGAGGGAGTTTGTCTAGGAAGGGGCCCTGAAGTTGAAAGTGCATTGGTATTGGGAGGTCCGGCCATGGGGTACCCATAGTAGCCGCTTGCTTGAGCTTCAGGTTGTTTTGCTTAGTGGTGCTGGGAGAATATTTTGGAGTAGGGAGGGTGGGGTGAGGCCTAGTAGTACCTTTTTGGTCATAAGGCAGGTGTGGTACCTGATTCTGTTATCCAGATTTAGCCAATTTGTGCTGCTATATAGGGAGCAGGAGTGAGTGAGACAATCAAATCTTAGGACTAGGTGGCAGGCTCTGTTGAGCACTAGCCAGAGTCTGCTTAGGGCTGTGGAGGGCGCGGCACTGTAAATTAGAATGCCGTAGTCTAGCAGGGAGAGGATCGAGGAGTTTACAGTAAGTTGTAGTGCCTTGGGGTGAGGCAGTGTTTATTCCGGTAGAGTACGCCTAGCCTGGAGCTAAGAGCAGTTGTTAGGTGTAGGATATGTTGATTAAAGCTGAGGGCGGGGTCTAGAGTGATCTCTAAGTATTTAAAGTTGTATACTTGTTCTAGGGGGGATCTGGTTTGCCGTGAGGAAGTGTGGGCACAGGGCTTTGTGTGAGTTTTGAGGATGGGCGAATATCATGACTTTAGTCTTATTATAGTTGATAATAAGACAGTGGTAGGTGAGCCAGTCTTCCATTTCATAGAAAGAATGCTGGAGGGTTTGGTGGAGTTTGAGGGGAGCCGGGTTGGAGGTGAACAAGACCGCATCATCTGCATAAAGGAGCAGATTTCCAGAGCAAGAGGATGAGAGGGAGTTGAGGTATAGGCTGAAAAGTAGGGGGCCAAGTATGGAGCCCTGTGGAACACCAGATCGGATTGGGAGGCAGGGTGATAGGACATGGCCTAACTTGACTCTCTGGGTTCTGTCTGAGAGATAACTGGAGAACCATTTTATGGTGTCATCGGAGAGACCTGTGTGGGCCAGGCTATTTAGTAAGAGGGCATGGTTGACTGTGTCAAAAGCTTTAGATAGGTCCGCGAAGATGGCACCTGTGAGGTGGCCATGGTCCAGGGCAGAGTGCACATGGGAGGCAAATTGAAGGAGGGCGGTAGTGGTGCTATGGCCCTTTCAAAAACCATGTTGCTGTCTGGTTAGAAGGTTATATTTATTCAGGTGTTCAGTGAGTTGGTCGGCGACTATGCGTACTAGTGCCTTCGACGGGGGGGTAGGATTGAGATTGGGCAGTAGTTATTTGTGGATGTTCGGTCACCACCTTTATGGGTAGGTGTGATATAGGCTGACTTCCAGTGGGTGGGGAATTTCCCTTGGCAGAAGGAGCGATTTAGAATGTGGGTGAGAGGGGCCAGGACTTCCTGGAGGGTGAGGCGGAGAAGTCTAAGGTCTAGGGAGTTTTATGTTTCTATATTTCTAAAAAGGTTTTGGAGAAGACCAGCAACTTTAATTAGATCAGTAGCATTAATTAAAATCAAATCAAGTAAATATGAAGCAAATAAACTATACAAGTTCAGATGAATAGGGAACTTAGTTAACTGTGAAATATCAACTTGAAGTTACAGGCAAATTAGTCATTTAGCTTTATTAGGGAGCAGCCAATCCAGACTAAAGTCTCATAGGTGAACAACTTCATTGGCTCAATTCTCAAAGGTTGATGCAGGCTTTTGACAAGTCCTGCATCAAACCCAGTGCTGTGCTGAACACATTCTCACACCTTGTGCCTGATTCTCAATGGTTGCACACATGTGCAACACTTTACCACCTTTAGGGTGGCTTACGCCAAATATATGGATCAAACCCCATAAAAAGGTCCCATGATTGACATAAAGTTAGGACAACAAAAAGCTGGTGTAACTTGTGGCATGTGGCTCACGGGATCTAGAATCCTGATTGTCAGCCAGGGAATTCTGCAAGCTCCATGCACCATCTGTTCAGCACATTTGGGGCTTGCAGCATTCTGACATCTTTGAGAATTGATCCCCATGAGTTTTGATATGTTTACCAAGAAAAGAGGCCAATGAAGAACTACTACAAGGGAAATGCTTAGGTGGCCTATAACAGGCCACTATCAGAATCAATTTTGAATTAGAAAAGATCATTTCACATGCCAGAGATTCACAACAGTTAGTGGACAGAGACATTTCAATCCTTTTAGTCTGGTAATAAATAATGATCCCGCCATCTGCCCAAGAACAATTGTGTCTGTATAATCTGTTAATATCACAATCAGGAATTTCAGAATGAAGTCAAGTTTCAGTTATAAAGTAAAAACTAGGCTGGGAAGCATTGACCCAGAAAGTAATTAGGTCAGATTTCGAAATTAAACTCCTAAAATTAGCATGAATGAACAAAATATCTCTAGATGAGTCAAAGTCAAGATTAGCTGAAGTAAGAGAACTTGCTAAAATCTTAGGGTTAGAATTGAAGGCAATGTCACAGCATTGGTGTAGCCACAACTTTAAAAATGATTTTACAATCATTTATAGTGAAAGCAAGAGTTAGATAAATTAGATAAATGACACATCCCAAGAGTTTAATAGGTAGGTGAAATAAAATAAACTTAACTAGTGGCACTAAACATTTGTCAAATGTAGTACAGAGCAATGGACAATTGAAATAGGAACAATTCTGCTGCAATGGATGTAGGTTCAATTTAAAACAAATGTCACCCTTAAATCAATGAGTCCTGGTTCTAGACAAAAAACAATTTGGCCCTGTTGCACCCTGGTATAAAGGTCATAGGGTACAAACACAGGCAGAAAAACCCAAGGCACAAAATAGGAACAAATAGTACAACAGGAGTAATCTACAAACCTCCAACACAAGGGGAAGAGATAAGGAAATGGTGGACACAATCCGGAAGATGGCTCGCAAGGGGGAGGTAGTGATAGTGGGAGGCTTCAATCTACCAGACATGGACTAGAGTCTGCCCTCTGTAGCTGCAACCAGGAGTAGGTACATCCTGAACTCCATGGAAGGGGAGTTTCTCAGGCAATTAGTGTTGACCCACTCATGGGGGCAATTTTAAACTTAGTACTGTTATATGGGGACATTGTGACTGATGTCAGAGTGAGGGACTGCCTGAGAAACAGTGACCACCGTACAGTCTGGTTTAAGGTAAGGACTGGGTCAGGACTGAATCACACAAGGGCGAGGGTCCTGGAGTTCAGGAGAGAAGATTTTAAGAAAAGGGCAGAATGCTGGAGGGAAGCCCTAGTGGGGATAGGAAAACTGGGGGGAATAGAGGAAAGGTGGGCAAAAATAATAGATGGAATTAGGCAAGCTACAAACTTCTGTGTAAGGCAGGTGTGCAAGGGCAAGAGAAAAAGGAGACCACTATGGTTCTCTAAGGAAGTAGCAGAAAAGGTAGGAGCAATAAAAATGGCATTTAGAACATACAAAAAAACACAGAAGGAGGAGGGATAGGGAGGCTTAGCAAGAGAAACAAAGGGACTCTGGGAAGGCAGTTAGAAGCACAAAGGCACAGACAGAGGAAGGATTGCCAAGTCAGTAACAAAGGGAGGAGAAAAACATTTTTACATACATAAGTGAAAAAAAAGAAGGACATGGGGATAGTGACTGAAAGGGGAAGGAGGGTGCTGTGTGGAAGAAGACCACCAAAAAATGGATTTATAAAACAACTATTTCTGTTCAGTATTTATGGGGGAGGGGGGAAGGATATGGGCCAAGGGTAAAGGGCAAGGGTATAAAGGAATGGGAAGTGAACACAAAACTATTTACAAAAGAAAGCATGCTTAGGGAACTATCACAGATAAAAGTAGACAAAGCAATGAGGCCAGATTGGGTGCACCCAAGGATACTGAGGAAACTGAGGAAACTGAAAGAGGAGCTAGTTGCACATCTGACAGTCCTTTTCAACATGTCATTAAAAACAGGGGATGTACTAGAGGACTGGAGGAGGGCAGATGTAGTCCCACTCCACAAAAGTGGAAATAGGGAGGAGGAAGGAAATTACAGACCAGTCAGCCTGATGTCTGTGGTAGTCAAGGTAATGGAAACACTACTGAAGGAAATAATTGGGGACTACCTAGTTACCAACAACCTGCAGAATCAGAGGCGGCATGGGTTCACAGGGGGAGGTGGTCCTGCCAGACAAACCTGATTGAGTTCTTAGGTTGGGTGACCACAGATGTGAATCAAGGGGTAGTGGTAGACATGGCCTACCTGGCTCTTAGCAAGGCCTTCAACACCATTCCACATAGAAGGCTGTTAAACAAGCTGAGAAGTCAATATTTAAGGCCCAGAGATGAACCATCTGGGGTAGAAGTTAGGATTTCTAATTTATTAGAACAAGGCAAAATCAAAGCCACACCAGATCTGCTCATATCCCTGCACCTTCCTCCCAATCAGATATTTAGAGATTTTCAAATTAGACATCTATTAACCACTACATTGGGAACAGATACCTGGAACATTGACCAGACATACAGTACCTTCTTAACACGCTACTCATGTTGGCATGGAGTCCACTTGCAGTCTCCATGGTAATAGCAGAACTATACCCAGCTATTTTTCAGGATATCCAAGGAGTATCCCCATATTGGACATCCCAATTTCCAGACAAGCAGCTTTGCTGGGATAAAATATTATAGGCAGTATATTCCTACACCTCCAATGATAAACTACACCTTATCCAATTTTATGTACTGCATAACGTTTACTTTATCCCAGCAAAGCTAACTGCTATGGGTAAACTGCTAGACCCCAAGTGCAACAGATGTGGCATAAACAGGGGTATTATATTCCATATGCTTTGGGAATGTCCCTCAATTAAACCCTTATGGCAAACAATCAAAAGCAAGCTTGACCCCCCTCCTTGGATTGGAACTACTTTTTGAACCCCAAATTTGTATCTTGGGTGACTATTCCCAAATCCCAATTTTAGAAAGAAGATATGCTTATGTTCCTAATTTCCTATACAGTAAATAAGCTGGTACTAAAGCATTGGAAAGATTCCCAACATATTCCTTATTCGGAATGGCTGAATGAGTTCCTCTTTTAATCTGAGAATAGAGAAAATGATTGCAAGTCTTAGACACTGCCTCACCAGTTTTGATAAGAAATGGAGCAAAGTTTATATACTGACATTGATTACCATCTAAAGGATAGAAATGCTGATATTGTACATATAAATAGTAGATTTCCAACATTAAGTAAACTCTGATGATGCTGTATCTAGAATGGGGGGAGGAGATGAGGGAAAGAAAACCTGTAGAAGAATATAGGGAAAAGGGAGAGTGGGAGGGGAAGGGGGGATATTAAGGGGGATAGATAGATATACTTGTAGTTATAGTAGCAATTGTTATTAATGGGCTGATGTAACCCCAAGGCCAAAATGTCATGATCCAATGTATGTATCAATCTTTAAGTGCCTTATAAGCTATATGTACATCTTTAAAATAAAATAAAGTATATTGAATTAAAAAAAAAAAAAAACAACAAGCTGGGAAGCCTAGGAATAAGTCCTATGGAAGTAAAATGGGTGGAAACTGACTGGACAATAGGAATCAGAGGGTGGTGGTAAACAGCAGTCACTCTTGAGTAGGCAAAGTGACCAGTGCAATAAAACAGGGATCAGTACTAGGGCCAGTACTCTTCAATGTCTTCATCATTGACCTTGTAGAAGGTCTAGAAGAGAAAGTATGCCTGTTCACAGATGACACAAAACTCTGCAGCAGAGTAAATACATCAGGAGGAGTGGAAAAACTGAAAAGTGATCTAGAAAACTTGGAAGAATGGTCATGGGCTTGGCAACTGGGTTTTAATGCAAATAAGTGCAAAATAATGCGCTTGGGGCATAAGAACCCGGGGGCAGCATACCAACTGGGAGGAGAGGTATTAACAGTTACAAATCATTAAAGGGACTTGGGGGTGATCATTTCTGATGACCAGAAGGTAGTGAAGCAGTGTGACAAAGCAGTGGGGAAGGCTGGAAGGATGCTGGGTTTGATTGGAAGGGGAATCACTAGCAGAAAGAGAGAGGTAAAAATACCCCTATACATATCACTGGTTAGGCTGCACCTCACATACTGTGCACAGTTCTGGAGGCCCCACTTCCATAAAGACATAAAAGAGCGGAGGCAGTACAAAGGAGGGCACCCAAAATGGTGCATGGCCTGCATCAAAAGCCCTATTGGGTAAGGCTCAAGAAACTTAACATGTACTCTCTGGAGGAAAGGAGGGATATGACAACGACATTTAAATACTTCACAGGCAAAAACAAGGTATAGAAGGGAAGCATTTTCCACAGAAAAAGATGCTCAAGGATAAGGGTTCATGCTATGAAGTTAGAAGGGGCAGCTCAGAGGAAATGTAAGGAAGTAATTTTCATGGAGAGAGTGGCAGACGCATGGAACAGCTTACCAATGGAGGTGGTGGGGGCAGAAACAGTGACAGTGTTCAAGAATGCATTGGCTAGACACAGAGGGATCTTATTGGTGGTGGGGAGTGTGTGACCAGAGACTGAGTAGGGTCTGCTGCGACACTAAAGATAAGAAAAATAGGACAGACTGTCAGCCATCAGGTCCTAATCTGCCAACAGATTTGATGTTTATGTTTCTATTTTACCAAGCAGAGTAAAAGAAAACACCCAGACACTCAACATTAAAATAAAATAGAGGCATAACAAAAAGCCAGAGTACCATGCCACCACAGCGACTTCCACAGTGGACTCCTGCAAGAGATTCTCACCACTCGTGTGAAAGTCACCCATGTGGAGTGCCATTTCTTGGAGTGCAATTTGAGCAGCTCAGCTTTTGAGGCAGTGCATGCCCCGCACCTCTGATGTTACCAATATCCTGGAAAAGGCAGCAGGTAGGGAAATGGGTCAAGAATGAAAATGGAGAGAGCTACAGGAGTCCAGCAGCAGCAGTCAGAAATAATGCAGCATGATGATATATGTAGTTGTTTTGTGCATCAGGAACAGTTCTGGGCTAACAGGCATGCTTGTGTGTGGCATGGTGAGCGGTAGTAAATAGACTAACAAGTTCTGCCAACAAAGATCCAGTAAATTTTTAAAATCCTATTGCCACCTGAAATTTTCGTTTTTACGGCTGCAGTGGGCAGAGCCTTGCAGATGTCTTGCTATCACAGTAGAAAAATGGAGCTCATCAGATTCCGAATGAACTTCACAAAATTGGAGTTTGATTAGAATTACTCTGCTAGAGCAGTTTAGAGCAGTTTGGCTTTGGTGTGTCTCTGCTCCTCATTATTTTGGAGTGAGAGAGAAACTGAAACTGATTCAATACATTTTTTCCACATGGAGCATACTCAAGCCACCTCAAATTACAGTCAGCAGATACGCTCAGTTTAACTACACTGTTTAGAAAATAAAAAGCCTGCTCCCTCCCTCTCTCTCTCTCTCTCTCCCTCTCCCTCCTGTGTGCCACTCTGTTAACCCTTTCCTGGTATAGTAACCTTTTCATAGTCAGCTTGCAAATGGCTGTATGCTATATGTTACTAGTGCCAGTTCAGAACATGAAGCAGTGTATATGAGTGTGTGTGTGTGTGTGTGTTGCACTGTGTTCTAGTCTTGCTCATTATCATAGCTACATACATAGATACATTGAAGTTGATGGCAGATAAGAACCAATTGGCCCACCTAGTCTGCCCTATTAATCCCTATTTAGTGTGAAGCCTCAAACTCAAACTGAACTCTGTTGCCCCCACCCCTTGCCTCCAGGACACCCTTGTGTCTGTCCCACTCCTTTTTAAATTATGTGACCATTTTAGCCCCTACAACCCTCTCTAGTAGGCTATTCCAGTTGTCCACCACCCTCTCCATGAAAAAATATTTTCTCACATTTCCCCTGAGCCTTCCCCCCAACTTCATTTTGTGTCCCCTTGACTTGGAGTATCTCATACCTTGGATGATGCTTCCTTCCTGTACTCTGTTTATGCCAGGGATGTATTTGTATGTCTCAGTCCTGCCCCACCCTCCATCTTTCCTCCACTGAATATATATTTAACTCCTTTAGTCTTTCCTCATAGGTCTTATCCTGCAGAACCTGTAACATTTTATTTGCCCTCCACTGCACCATGTTCTCCCTATGCTGTTTCTCAGATGTGGCCTCCAGAACTGGATGCAGTATTCCAGGTTTGGTCTCATGAGTGTCTTATACAGGGGCAAGATGACCTCCCCTTTGCCACTCATGACACCCCTCCCTATGCATCCAAGCATGTGGCTAAGTCTTTCCAGCTGCCTTACTGCACTGCCTAGTTTGTCTTAGTTCCTCCAAGATGATAACTCCCAGGTCACTTTTCTGCTTTGTGACCATCAGTACCTCACCACCTAGTTCATACTGTGCCCCTGGGTTCTGGTGCCCTATGTGCATGATCCTGCACTTCTTTGCATTAAGTCCCAGCTACCATTCTACAGACCATTTCTCAAGCTTTTTGAGATCTTACCTCATTCCTTCAACACCCCCTGGCATGTCCACCCTATTGCATACCTTTGTATCATCTGCAAAGAGGCATACCTTCCCTCCAGTACCTCTGCAATGTCCCCAATAAACACATTGAAGAGGACAGGCCTCAGTGCTGACCCCTGCGGCACCCTGCTCATCACCTCTCCCTCTTCAGAGTACTCCATTTACCACAACTCTCTGACTCCTGCTGTTCTGCCAGTTCTTCACCCACAGAACTATTTTAGAATCCACACCTAGGCTGCACAGTTTGTTAATAAGCCTTCTATGGGGGACAGTGTCAAAGGCCTTTCTGAAGTCAAAATAGGACACAACCACAGCACCTCCCTTGTCCACTACTTTAGTTACCCAGTCATGGTGTAGATAAGTACAATGAGTTAGTGCAAAACACAGTGCTTAACCTAAATATAGTAAATGTTAGGGTTTGATGTATTAGTAAATAAATGCCATATAAGGCCGTGTATGTGTGATAGTGTGTGTGTGTGGCAATGCTCTGTGTGTGTAGACATTGCACTGCTATGTTATACTGGAATATACATGCACATATGTGTATATGTCTTAGTGTGTGTGCATATCACAACAATTAGAAAGAGAAGTTAGATGGCTCAGTGGTTTGAGCACAAATTGCTAGTTTACATTCCCCCACTAGCTACATCAGTTACAGCCTTATGTATGTCATTGCTGATTTAAATGAGTTGTCTAGTGGCACCCCCCCAATCAATGTCCCTGGGAGCTTAAAAGGAAGAAAACAGTCTTTCAAAGTCATTTTTTAATATGTAAAAATGTGTGTAGACAGTGCACTGCTACGTTATTCTGGAATATACTGCATATATGTATACACGTATTAGTCAGTGTGTATGCATCACAACAATTAGAAAGTGCAGTTAGGTGTCTCAGTGGTTAGCGCAAAAATTGCTAATCTACATTCCACTGCTATTCAGATCAGTTTCAGTCTTATGCATGTAAATGCTGATTTAAATGATGTGTCTACTGGCAACCCTCCCACCATCCAATGTCCCTCAGAGCTTGAAAGGGACATTGATTGATGGGCAGTTGCCACTAGACACCTCATAATAGACAACTTTTTTCATTTAGGGAAATTACCGAGCAAGATGTTCTGGTTGAACTTCAAAAATTAGATGTTAAAAAATGAGCAGTTAGTAATAAAATAGACCCAGTCTTTTATAAAATAGGTGCTTCTATTTTGGTATATTACTTAACATATCTATTTACTATATCTCTAAAACTAACTGCAGTCCCTCTTCATTGGAAGACAGCCTGTGTCACTCCAATTTTTAAAGGTGGCAATGAAACAGACCCAGACTGTTATCGCTCCATTTCAATATTGTCTCCAGTTGCAAAAATATTTGACAATTGGTCTATAAACAGTTATCCAGCTTCTTAACAAAACATGGGGGGTTATCAGACTACCAGTCTGGATTTTGCAAAGGCTATAACACAACCTTTGTTATGAAAAGAATTGTTGATAATATGTTGACTGCATTTGATAAAGGCATGCAAGTTCCAGCAGTTTTTTTTATCTTTCTAAGGTGTTCGATCCAGTTGATCATAACATCTTACTGAATAAACTGAAAGTCTCAGGCTTGGGATTGAATCCATTGCTTTGCTTTTCTTCTTACTAGTCATCAAGATTACAACGTGTAAAAGCTGGGGAACACTGTTCAGATTATGTTACCTTTAGTAAGGGGGTTCCTCAGGGGTCAGTACTGGGTTCCCTTTTATTTCTCATTTATGTTAATGATTTGCCTAATTGAAGTTCTGCCGAAACTAAAGTTTTTCTTTATGTGGACGACACTACTTTACATACCCAAAATAAAGATATTTCATTGGCTCTGAATACTATACAGAGTGACTTTACTAAAAATCTAGCATGAACTCATCAATTTACACTTATTATTGAATGTTGCAAAGACACAATGGCCCCGATATTCAGAAGTGTGCCTGGCAATGGTACATGTGGTGGTGCAGCACAACTGAGTTGCACTGGTGCAACTCAGGGATATATAAACTTTATGGTAGTTGATGATACAAAATCACAAATTCCCCCATAATGCAAAGCTTCATTATGGGGGTATGTGTGATTTTGTATTTCTTTGAAACTTTGCTTCCTGGCCAATGCCCTTTGGGTAACCTTTGCCTCATTGCTTGCATACTAAGGTTCTTTGTCTTTTAGCTTGCTTTTTGTTTTTTGTTTTTATTGGGCTCACCACAACCCAACTCAGACAGACCAACTTAGGGTAGCTGGTTCAATCCACTGGTGTGTCATACAGATGAGGCATGCTGATGAGTCCTGGTAGGATGAAACACATGTCTGTGTCTTCTGTTGGCACCCTTTGCTGACTGTGTGAGAGACCTTTCAGCACCATGCATTTCTGTCTAAAGTTGAACCAGCATAATATTTTGTGGTGATTTGCATATACAGCCCATGATGCTTTGCATTATGGGGATATGATGGAGGTGCAGCATTTAAACTAATAGTCAGTCATTCTTTCAGTCATAATAGCATATTAAAAGCAAAAGAAAGATAAAATAGTGCATCACTCAACAATTTCTGAGGCAGATTAAAAATGTTTCAATAAATGTCCAGGATCCTGCTTCGCTGTGTCTGGTCTACTACACCAAATATGTATCAATATATAATTAAATATGGCAAGATGCAGTAGAGAGGGGATATGGGACTTTTCAAATTAATCTAGCTGAAAACTGAAATATGTAACCATCTGACACAATCAAATAACTAACAAAATCAGAAAGATAATAAATTTAGACAGGAATAAGGGGTTTTATTTTTGTTATTCCTAATGATCCTATGCGTCCAGTACTGATATAAAAAAAATTCCACCAAGCTACTGCCAGATTCCGTTGAACTTTACCACCACCCAAATCAGTCCCAACAGGAGATTTTGAATATACTACTTGTCTAGTACACAAAAAAAAACTGGAATAAACTCCTTCATATCCATTATGTCTGGCTCAAATAAGCAACCAAACTGGTCTCATGTGTACATGAACTTCCACATTAGATCCACATCAGTTCAGATTTTGTCCAATGCCTGCCTTAATGCCAGATATATAATGCAAGTCTCTGGATAGTGGAATGATGCTTTCTAATGAATCTATTGGGGGTGCTTCCACCATGGATAGGAAGACCTGAAGCTACATCCTGTTAGGTAACTGGTGGTCAAAGGAAACAAATCAGTCTCATCCATGTTGCAGCAAAGATCAGACGACTATGACATCAACAGAAATGACAAAGCCTGCCACCTACTGGGGAAATACCCCAGTTCAGCAATTAACCTTTCTGTCTACAAATGTTGACATTTCTAGGATTGGTAAACTTCATCAACTACCATAAGTTTATATTCTCTGCAAAAAACTGTTAATGCAGCATTAGGGTTCCAGCGACAAAAGTAGGGAAATGTGTCATTAGGGTTCACAATCTTAACACCCCACTCCCACTTTTCATGCAAGAAGAGGTGTGAGGGGAGTGCCTTGGGATTGTGAAACCTAAGGCTACTCACCCCATTCCATGAGTAAGTAAGCTAAGATGGGTACAGTATAGGAGAACTGGGTGAACATTAGGGTTCACAACCCCAAAGCACACCCCTCATGCCTCTTCCTGCATGAAGGGTGGAGGTAGGTCATTTCCCTACTTTTGTTGCTGGAACCCTAATGGTGCATCAACAAACAAATTTTGCAGTGAATTTCCTTACTTTGTGAAAAAAGTACAACTGTTGGCTTACTTGCTTGTGGGAGTGCCTGGCCCTCTAGGCCCTACCCTCCCAACCATCCATCATTTTTGAGAGATTGTAATTGTATCCTTATTTCCCTGTTGGAGCACAGGGTCCCCATTACTCCATAATCCTCTAGATAGCTGCACGTGGCAAGGTATGGCCCTCCAGACGCTGCCCTTCTGTGTATGCATAAGGCCTGTGCTCCTATCACTGCACAATGGTATTTGTATTTGCATGTGGGAGAGCACAGTACCATCCATCAATAATGTTTAAGATATTGTAATGGTATCTATATTTGCATGTGGGAGTGCAGGGCCCTGCACTCCCATCCAAGCATAATTTTTGAGATAGTGTAGTGCTCAATCAAGATGGGTAGAATGGGAGGCCTTGGAATTAACAAGGCCCCTATTGCTAGAAACCCACTTCCCTAGTCTCCCCAAGAATAGGCCGATACCAACCACAATAGAATTAACCTTGGAAGTGTGGATAGTTTTTGCAGGTTGAGTAAATGGAACCCAAATAAAGCAAAATTCTTCCCACTTCAGGACAACTCCCTTATAAAAATGGACAATAAACCAATGGCAGATAAGGAGTGGGACAAGAAAGGCATAGAGTACCTAGGGGCCCTCAAACACAAGGACCTAGCAACCATGAAGAGTTTCCAGCAACTGCAGAAAGAGATTTGACTTACCAAGCAACACCATTGGAAAAACTTCCAAGTAAGACACGCTATCCTAAACACTCTGGGACCCCAAGTGTGGGTTTCACAGCACAATAAGCTAGACACACTGCTGTGGTCAGACAAGGGAGTGGTCCCATGTAGCAGTGACATATATGAGCACCTCCTAGAACTCCACCCGGACCTAACACTTACAGTCAGGGGAAAATGGATGGAGGAGTTAGATATAGGCATTACCCCTCAGATCTGGAACTCTTGCTGGCAATCTGTTAAGAAATCCACAAAAGATACCCAGAATAGGTTTGTGCAGTTTAAAGTGTTGCATAGATGGCACAGAACCCCTCAGCAACTGTATGCTTGGGGTTTGTCACCCTCGGACAAATGCTAGAGAAGCCAGATTGATTGTGGCATAATTACCCATATTCTGTGGTCCTGCCCCTCACTAGCTCCATTCTGGAGCTAGGCCCAGACAATCCTAGACATGAACCTGTCAAATAATACACTGTTGTCCTCTCTTCTAGTGATGCTGAACCACTACCTACCACAGGGCCTGGGCTTCCGGCTGGTGAATGGAGATGGCTACTTGTGGCCCTGATCATGGCCAAGAGAATAATCCTTAGGCACTGGAGAGAGAGAGACATACAGGCCCCAGACATAAAGAACTGGATCCAAGAACTGGGGAAGCTAGGTAGTTATGAGATGGTTCTTCACATTGTCCAAGACAAGATGCCCTTATACCAGACCACCTGGGGAGGGTTTCTATCATCCTCCCTATGTAAGTTACTAACTGCAACAAGGTCTCCAGTACTGAGCCCTAGGCACAGATTGGGGTCACTCCAGTAGAAGCACATACACTTACATATATACACAAACACACACACCCCAGAGGTGGTCAGTCTACCCCTACACCTGAGATCGCCAAGGTAGGCAACCCTCACCCAGCCCAGGTTCGATGTGAGCCTATGCCCCAATGGAGTATTTAACCTAAAGACAAACCTATGATCTGGATTCCTATAGATGGGCTGTTAATAAAGATATCAGGCTATACACAGCTGTAGCCAAATGTAGCTTGTATAAGTTGTAATAGAGTGTCTTGTATGTTCAAAAATCTACTTGCTGTTTCAATTTCCTTATTAGTCTGTTCATCCAGGGACATTTACCTGGCCAGGATCAGTTATGTATGTTGATGAAGTAAGGTACGTGCCAATACCCTATTACATGTACATATCTGAAACTTTGAAATTCTCAATAAATATGAATTATAACAAAAAGATACCAATCTATACAGAGCTGTAACCAAATGTAGGCTGTATAAGTTGTAATAGAGTGTTTGAATGTTCAAAAGTCTACATGCTGTTTCAGTTTTCTTATCATTCTATTCATCCATGGATATTTACCTGGCCAGAACCAATTATACTGTGCATACATACATACATAGATGCTGTTGGCAGATAAGGACAACTAAGCCCATCCAGTCTGCCCGTTTAAGCTGCCTAACGAAGCATCCAGTGGCCTCATCTGGTCATTGGCTTTATTTTTTTCTTCCTATCTCTATTATTCCTTTGTTTCTGTCACATGCGTGTTTGAAGCCTGCCACCATATGGGCTGCCACCATCTCCTAGGGCAGGCTATTCCATGCATCTACCACCCTTTCCATAAAAAAGAACTTCCTGACATTTACCCTTATGCGGCCACCCCTCAGTCTCATGTCGTGTCCTCTTGTCCTGGCACTAATATTAATATGAAATATGTTGTTCCCTTCCACCTTGTTAATGCCCTTGAGGTACCTGAATGTTTCTATCATGTCATCTCTCCCTCCTTTGTTCCAGCATGTACAAATTGAGGTCCCTCATTCTCTCCTTGTAAGGTTTGTGATGTAATCCCTTCACCATTTTGGTCACCCTCCTCTACATCATCTCTATTTTGTCAATGTCCTTTTGAAGGTGTGGTCTCCAGAACTGTGCACTGTATTCAAGGTGAGGTCTCACCAGGGTTTTGTACAGTGGAACTATTACCTCCCTCCTTTGGCTTGTGATTCCCCTTCCAATACACCCCAACATCCCACTGGCCTTTCCCACTGTCTTTGCCATCTGCCTAGTGGCCTTCAAGTCATTTGTGATTATGACCCCCAAGTCCCTCTCCTCCTTAATTACTGTCAGAAATCCACCCCAACCTGTAACTCACCCCAGGGTTCCTGCTCCCCACATGCATGATTTTGCACTTCTTTGCTTTAAACTTTAGCTGGCCATCTCTCCAGCAGTTCTAGGTCTTTTGTCATCATTTCCACCCCCTCCAGAGAATCCACCATGTTGCAGAGCTTGGTGTCATCCACAGACAGGCAAACCTTCCCCTCCAGCACATCTGCAATGTCACTGATGAAGACATTGAAGAGGACTGGCCCCAGAACTGACCCCTGAGGTACCCCACTGGTCACCTCCCTTTCATCTGATTGGGTTCCATTCACCACTACCCTCTGTTTTCTGTTCCTTAACCTGTTTCCAATCCAGTTCACCATCTTGCAGAACAGAAATATTCATTCAGGATCACTGCTTTTACCCCCATCTCCCTTCACTATCTCCCCCTTGGCCTCTCTAAGCTTTGCTACTCCCCTTTGCCTTCCTTCTCTTGCTAATGTACCTGAAGAATGTCTCTCCTTTTTTAATCAATTGAGCTACTCTCTCCTCCTTTTGCACTTTAATGCTCATCACTGTCTTTCCTGCCTCTCTCAGACACTTCTGATACATTTCCTTGTCCTCATCCATTTGTGTCTCCTTATGCTTCCTGAAGCTAGCCTCTTTGCCCCTACTTTTTCTGCCAACCTCATTGAGAACTAAAGTGATTTTTATGTTGCTTGCAAGCATGTGCAAGAAACATAGTGCCATCATCGGAGATTTCGGAGGTGTGTCACCTCCTCCTCCAATTCAGTTAGTGAGCTGGCAGGCACGGCCCCTGTAAGCCAATGCATTTTGGAGCTGTCTATGACACGCTCCAAAATGCAGTGGCATACAGTTGAAAGGGGGGAGCTACGCTTGAGTGAGCACTGATAAGTGTAGCTCCCCCCCACACGCAGGCGTGCGCGCCCCTGCATGTCCTGTGTAGCCGACGGGGTGCCCAATCCCCGCCGGCTGAGTTGCTGTCATCCATTCCCACCCCGTAGCTGATGCCACGCTGGGAGCCCACCCCAGCGTGGCAATCAGTTGTTTGGCCGATGGGGGTGCCCAATCCCCCGTTGGCTGAACGACCCCATCTCAGTGCCACGCTGGGAGCCCACCCCAGCATGGCAAACGCCTCGTAGTCTTTTTTTAATTGTTTGGCCGACGGGGGTGCCCAATCCCCCATCGGCTGAATGCCCCCCGCCCTGTGCCATGCTGGAAGCCCACCCCAGCGTGGCAAACATCCCTCGTAGTCTTTATTTTTTTTGTTTTTAACCTGTAAAAAAAACAGTCCCGCGGCGCGTCTCCCGACCCCCTCCCACAACCCGCACCAACTGACTGTGCACTCAGCCTCCCCACACCCCCCCTCACCCCATACTTACCTCCGGACTCCGGCGCGATGATCTTCGGTGGACCGGGAACACGTCTGCACTCTTCAAAGCCGACCGCGAACTGAGGAAATGCCAATAAGCTGTATAATGGGCTAGATAGGAAGGGTTCAACTTTATTGCATATCTCAGGCATTTTTGGGAATTTTTGGACCAAATTTTCAGCATGGGGTTTTTAGGACCTCTTCTCATGAATGATGTCACTGTCATGGTGTTATTCAGAGCCCAAAGGGTGATTTCCACATGAGTGACCAGCACAGTGACTGTGAAATCACCCTTCAGGCCCGAATACCACCATGACAGTGACACCATTCATGAGAAGGGGTCCCAAATGCCCCATGTTGAAAATTTGGTCCAAAAATTCCAAACAAAATGACTGTTTTACGAGCGTGCATTGCGCAGTTCCTACGCAGGCTCGTAAGTTCGTGAAATTTCAATATTTTCACTCCAGATTTTCAACATTGCCATTTTACCACACCTTCTTATGAGCAGTACAGCTGTAATTTTTCACATCTCACCCAAAATGTGTTTCCGCCCTTGTAGCGCAGAATGGCGCAGTTGATGTGTGAAATCAATGTATGGGACAAATTAAGAAAATCACAGTGACACTGTTCGAGCAGAGGTCTTAAATGGCTATGTTGAAATTTGTCGAAAAAAATTCTAAAAATGACTGTTTTCAGCGAGCCGCATGGCTAAAGAAGTTCCTATGCAGGTCAAAATTTCACAAATTCATTTTCACTCCAGATTTTCAACATTGCCATTTTACCACACCTCCTCATGAGCAGTACAGCTGTCATTTTTCACATCCTGCTCAAAACATGTTTCCACCCATGTAGTGCACAATGGCGCAGTCGTTGTGCGAACTCACTGTATGGGACACATTAAGAAAATCACAGTGTCACTGTTCATGAGCAGAGATCTTAAAATGGCAATGTTGAACATTTGGTGAAAGAATTCCTAAAAATGACTGTTTTACAAGCGTGCGTTGCGCAGTTCCTATGCACGCTCGTAAGTTTGCAATTTTTCAATATTTGCACTCCAATGACTTCCAAATACCTAAACAGCACATAGAAGCAAGCAACATTCGGCATTGACAAATGCTTGTTCTCCTTGTTTTACTCTTGTCTATTAACCTAATGCTTTGTTTTGTTAGCTCCGCTAAAGCCTCCTTGATATGTGTCCATTTCTTCTCAACATCCCCACCTATCCCCCTCTTTTCAAGGGTTTCTTTTAGCTATAATGCCATACTGGTAAAGTCCACCCTTCCAAAGTCTAAGACTCTTGCCTTCATATGAGTTGACTGGCTCCCTGTGTCCACTTTGAACCACACCATATTGTGATCACTGGACCCTAACTGACCTTTTACCCTAAGATCCGCTACCCTGTCCCCATTGGTTGGTATATGGACATAGTAAGGTATGTGCCAATTCCATACTGCATGTTTGTATTTGAAACTTTGGAATTCTCAATAAAATATGAATTACAAAAAGAGATAGTGTAGTGCTACCATGTTTTGCCCTACACTTCCATCTCATAGTGTGCAGACCCAAAGAAACACCTGACATTGCAATATGATCCTATAGAAAACACTGAAAAATTTGAAACCTACTAAACTTGACACCAAATTAATATATGTTCATGAAACCAGCAAAAGGCACATCGGTGGGGCAAACTCTTTGTACCCTGAAAATTTCAGAGCAAAATTGTAGGCCATTTCTTCACAGTGGAGTGACAAAGAAACAACTGTTTACACCTCCATTACAATGCCATCCTATGGGAAATGAAGCAAAATGTAACCCTACAGAACTCCAGAAAAAATAATGTAATTTCAGCAAACCAGCTAAAGGCACATCTGTGGACCAAGCCATTTGTACCTTGAAAATTTCATGGCAAAATTACAAGCCATTTGTTTACTGTGAACTGACAAAGAAAAAACAGCTAAATAAACATTTTTGTTTTGCAAACTGCCTAAAAGGAATCCGCATTTCCTTTTTTTCGCAATTTGTGGAAATAGAAAATCCTTTTCTCATATATTGCAAAAAAGGATACTGTTTTTGCAAAGCCTTTTTTGCAGTTTGCAACAAAAGTAAATCCTGTTTTGCAAATTGTGAAATAGTATCCTGTTTTGAGGAACTTTTTTCTGTGGTTTGCTAAAAACTATTTTCCGCATGGTCAAAAAGCACATTTCTAAGTAAGTAGTCCAAAAACTAACCCCAGAATCTGATTCTATGGCCCAGATTAGGTAAACGCAACTGCTGAAATTTACTAAAGCCCTCCATTTGTTTTGTAATTTAACTAGGTTGCCACCGCTACCTGAAAAAAAAATGGTGGCAGCACAAAAAAAGATTTTGGATTTGTGGCAAAAGATCCCATGTTTGTGGAAAAGGATTCCACATTAGCGATAAAGCATCCTTTTTCAAGGTGGACTTCTAACTTTTCCCATAGGAAATATTGGGAAATTTTGAAATTTAATAACTTTGGAATGGATTAATATTTCAGATCAAACTTCCAAGCCATTGCTGTACAGCAGCGTGACAAAGAATTTGACAAAAATGATAATTTACACATTTTTTGACACTCCATATCTCTACACTCACACAATTGACAAGAACAAAACTTATCACATCAAGAGAGCTTTGGTCCCCAATGGCAAATGCAACATTTCGTGCAAATTGCTTGAATGGTTGCAAAGTTATTAAAGTGCAAAATGTTCAGTTAACACAGAACTAAAGAATGTACCCTAATATAGGGGTGCTACTGCACCCTTATAATATATCTGTCTATATATCTATATATAAGGGATACACAACAGGGACTTTTGGAATACACAATTTATTTTCACAAGTGCTGGTTAACTTAGGGTAACCTCACGAGAGACATAAGTCATGAGTGATGTGCCAATGTTCAAATAGCACAAGTGAAAATAAATCATGTATTCCTCAAGGTCCCTGTTGTGTATGTCATTTATGCAATAGGCAGGGACCTTATGTTTCACTTGTCTTTTTTAGGTTATCTTTTTTTTTTCTTGAAAATGTTATAAATGTGTCCATTTTTTTTAAAGAAAATGTACTCCACTTTTGAAGACCCCATTTCCATGGCTGTTGCCATGGATGCTCTGCCAGAACATTCTGCTGACATGGGGGGGGGGCATCATCACTGATTGGTGATGGAGAGCAGCTTTTGAAAAATACTAAGGAAAACAGAGGCAGCTCACTTTAGTAGGGGAGTAAGGGAGCCAGTGTGTAGGTTTGGTTTTTATTTTATGCAAGCATTTTGAGGGTTTTCTGTGGCCACTCTCACTGTAATTTGGCTATTTATTTCATTTTTTTTGTGGCTGTAAAAATCAGTTGCTGATACATACAAGCAGTGAGGAATGTGGGAGAAGGAGTGAGTACTGAGAGCTGGTCAAGGTTTGTAGAGAAATGCTGACAGCTGTAGTCAGTGATATAACAGCCTCTGACCAGAGCTGATAGGGTTGCAGCTAAAGAATCTGGGGTAAAAATATTGAAAGTTACCAAAGTTACAAGCCTGCATTTGCAAAATGTAATGTAGGCTCATAAATTTGTTGTTTTGTAATATTTCTAATTTTCAACATAGCCTTGTTATGATCCTGCCTCATGAAGAAGATCAGACAAAAATGTTTAAGTCTTGGCCTAAAGCTGATTTTGTGCAGGCACTGCAAAATCAACTTTCCGGATGCAAAAACACATTTTGGGCTGGAGCTAAAAAAGACAGCTGTCTCATTCATGAGGTGATTTAAAGAAATGGCTATGTTGAAAATTTGGGGTACAAATATAGAATATTATCAAACTTACATAATTTATTTTATGTTTTTACACCAACTTTAGAACATAACCTTCTTATGACCCTGCCTCATTAACAAGAGCAGACACAATTTGCAGCTCCTGTTCAAAAGGTGATTTTGTGCAATGACTGCAAAATCACCTTTCAGTATTTAAAAAAAAACAACATTTTAGCCAGGATTTGAAAAATGATAGTGGTCACACCCATGAGGTGCTGTAAAGATATGGCTATGTTGTAAATTTGGGGTAAAAACATTGAGAATTACCAAAGTCATGAGCCTGCGTGCACACAATTCAATGTAAGCTCATAACTTTACACCAAATTTTCAACATAGCCTTTTTATGACCCCACCACATGAACACGGGTAGAGAAAATGTTCAACTCTTGCTCAAAAGGTGATTTCATGCAGGGACCATGAAATCACCTTTTGGGACAGATTTGCCTAATGTCAGTGCAATTGTTCATGAGGTGGGGTCCTAAAGAAGGCATGTTGAAAATAGGGCAAAAATATAACAAAATGGCCATGCTATGCCACTAAGTTTAAACCCCCTTTAAAATACATTGAACCACATACCTGTTTCTTCAGTTTGTGGTCTGGCTTTGAAGAATGAAGATTTGTCTGTCATCCAGAGATGATTATCTCATTGGACCCCCAATGGGTAAGTAAGGGCTTGGGGAGGGTGCGGGGTGGTTGGTGCTGACTGGGAGGGTCAGATTGGGTTCAATAACAGCTGCAAAAGACATTGATGGATGGATTTATTTTTACAGGGTTAAGAAAAAAAATGGACAGAGGTTTCCTGAGCATGATACTGGGGATTGGGCACCCAAAGTGTCACTGTGATGTTTCTGGGTGGGGGTGGGGTGCTGGATGCTGAAAGGGAGGGTCAGGTGGTGGGAGGAAATATATACATATATGTTGCAAAAAACTTTGTAAACACATCAGTGTGACAAAAGTAGAGAAACGAGATGTTAGGGTTGAGCCCTTAACACCCCCCCACCCAACCTCACCAGCCCACCCACACCCATTCTCTGTAGACCAACACACATCGAGGTGTGCCTTGGGGTCATCAGCCATAACTCTCACCCCATTCCATGTGGAGGATGGGTATGGGGTGGGCTGGTGGGGTTGGGTGGGGAGCTATTAGAGGCTCAACCATAACGTCTCATTTCCCTGCTTTTGTCACTTCAACCCTAACTGATGCATTAACAAAGTTTTTTTGCAATTAATTTCCTTACTTTTAGAGTTAGTGTAATAGTATCTTTATTTTACTGTGGCAGTGCAGTGCTCCCATCCCTCCACAGATGCACATATGCATCTAGCTGTGCAAACACAGGGGTCTCCAGCTCCTGCACTTCCACACAATAACTTACATGCAGGTGTAGCAAAATTGCAACAGATAGTCATAACTGTGCCATCTTAAATAATTTTCACCCCGAATGTTCAACATACGCTTCTTATCACCTCACTGCATGTACCCAGCACAGACAATTTTCAAATCCTTATTGAAATGTAATTCTGCACAACTGTAATGCTATTCTGCACCATGGGTGTGGAAAAAACATTTTTAGTATGATTCAAAAAATTACAGCTGTACTGTATTGTTCACGAGCTGGTGTGAAAAAATGTCAATGTTGAAAATTTGGAGTGAAAATAACGATATGGCAAAGCAAGGGAGGGAATGAGTGAGCAATAGGGGAGGAAAATACTGTGTAGTTTTTGCTGTATGTCAGTTCTGATAAAAGAAGTGGTGCTGATGGGTGGGGAGAGGCCATGATGTGTCTACTATGTAGATAAATCTGGATGATGTGTCTACTATGTAGATAAATCTAGATGACATGTTACTGTGTAGGTAAATCAAATTTATTCAAGGGCTATGAAAATACATTGATTTATACAATGGGTTTTCAATCCAAGCATATTGCACAAATATATATATATATATATATATATATATATATATATATATATATATATATATATCTCATAGTGGTGCTGTAGCACCCCTGTACTTAGGGTTGAGCAGGGTGTTTAATGTCAACTCCCTAATTTTGCACCTTAATACTTCATCTCATTCAAAATGGAATTACATGAAAATTTGATTGTGCAGTCTGGGAGGCAAGGTCTCTTGATTTGGTAACTTTTGTGCTGGTCAGATGTCCAATTTCTGAGATCTGGAGAGTGCAACAAGTGAAAAAATTGAGTTTGTGCTACATTTTGCTCTCTCCTAAAGCCTAGATTTATTGGAATTTTGTTATGAAATTTTTAGGATAGAAAGGGCTTGCCCTTAAATGGTGCTTTTTTTTGGGTTTGGTGAACAAATGTTAATCCATTTCCAAGTTATAAGGAGTTGAAATTTGTTCTGAGCATGCTCAGTAGGATCTTTCAGATAGATGTCTGATACAAAAGAAAAATTCCTGACTCACAAAAGAAGAATCTTCTTTTGTGAGCCAAAATTCTTGTTTCGTGATGAATAAAATCTTCTTTTGTATGGTAGCCATCTTGTTTCTGTTTTTTTATTAAACATCTTTATTAAGTATCTTGTTAAATGTGATGGCTATATGTTATTATGTTGTTATTATTACTATGTAATTGTTATGTACATTCACTCAACCTGTTATGTTTTAACCCTGTTGGCAATTGTTTTGCCCCAGGTCCATCTTGTAAATGAGCTTGTCTCAATGATGTTCCACCTGGCAAAATAAAGATTTTGATTGACTGATTGATTTTGAAAACCCATAAAAATAATACCGTGGCAAAATACAAACACATGAATCTAGCAAAATGGGACCTATTTAACTGGATTCTGGAGTTGTTTTTTTTTCCCGAAAAACTGACCTACAATATGTTTTTGGGCATTCCAAAAATCCTTACCGAGGCTTCTTTCATGAGCTTTAGGGGTAGGTGACCAGGGTGGGGTGGAGGAACAGTGGGTGAAGATAAAATGGAGCATAGTAAAGGCAAACAAACCTGTACATCAAACAAGTGAGCAAAAGCAAGAGGAAAAAGAGACTGCTATGGTTCTAGAAAGAGGTGGCTGAAAAGGTAGAAGCTGTAAGCTCAGTATTCTAAGGTGTAAGGTAATCAATCTGGTGGTGCTGAGGGCTGAGGCACTGGACACCTTACCATATGCCACACCAGCGACCCAGGTTCAGGAGACAGCTTGGGTCATCAGGGGTCATCCTGGGTGAAGGGGAAGATTGAGGTTCTGGAGGACTGCTCTTCTCTCCAGTGGAGGGTGGGGATGCATATCCTGGCACTTAGCGACTCCCAGTGGAGACAGGGGGCTGCCGCTGAGGACACTGTGAACAGGGTAAAGGCAGCGGCAGATGTCCTGTGGGTGGGAGAGCGTGCCCGTTGTGCACTGATGTCATTGCATGTCCACATCTCAGGGACACACAAGCAGAAAACCTCTCATGAACTAGCACTATGAAGCCCCCAATGGACTCCCATTCCCTCCAGCTAAACAAAGTCCAGTGTAAGTCAGAGCAGGGGATCAAGGGAGATCTCGACCTCCACCCGTTCCTCTCCAGGGGGGCCTTCTGTGGAGGGTAAGCCACAGTCCTCCCTGTCCCTGCAGCTGTGGGGGAGGCTGGCCGGTGGCTTGTTGAGGGTCCGTGTATAGGGCAGACAGGGGATAGGTGCCATCTCCACCACAAGTGAGTTGATAAACAGAGTTAAAAAAGAAAAGAAAAGGTATAAGGAGATGCAGAGGGAGGGGGACAGGAAAGTGCATCAGGGGAAACAAAGGAAAGCAGGGAAAGCAGTAAGGAGGGCAAAGACACAGACTGAGGAGAAAATAGCCCTGGAGGTAATGAATGGGGACAAGACATTTTTTAGATATGTAAGTGAAAAGAGGAAGACCAGGGTGGGATTGTAAGGTTAAAAAGGGAAGGGGGGACTGTGAAAAGTGGGACCAGGAAAAGGTAGACATCCTGAACTAATACTTTTGTTCAGTGTTCACAGAAGAAGGAGAAGGGGAGGGGCCACATAAAAGTAACAAAAGCTTTGGAGGAAGGGAGGTGGACACTAGCCCTTTTTTGGAGGTGAGGGTCCTGAAGGGACAAAGCAATGGGGCCAGATGGGGTGCATCCAAGAGTACTGAGGGAGTTCAGGGAAATACTGGCTGCACCTCTGACAGTTCTATTTAACAGCTTACTGGAAACAGGAGTGGTTCTTGAGGACTTGAAGAGGGTGAGTGTAGTCCCACTAAACCAAAGTGATAGCGGGGAGGAGGCTGGCAATTATAGGCCAGTCAGCCTGACATCAGTGGTGGGAAAGTTAATGGACTCACTGCTAAAGGAAAGGATTGTGAAATATCTTGAATCCAGCGGATTACATGATCCAAGGCAGCATGGTTTCATAGAGGGGAGATCATTTCAAACTAATCTGAGATTTTTTTGATTGGGTACCAAGAAACTAGATCAGGGTAGAGCAGTGGATGTGGCCTACCTAGATTCCAGTGAAGAGTTCAACACCACTTCACATAGGAGACTAGTAAGTAGACTGGGTAGCTTAGGAGTGGGTCCAAAGGTGGTAAACTGGATAAGAGATTGGTTAGGGGATAGGTGACAGAGGGTTATGGTAAGTGGAGTTCACTCCAAGGAAGGGAGGGTGACCAGCAGGGTGCCTCAGGGATCAGTGCTGGGACTTGTCCTCATTAATGCTTTTATAAGTGACATTGCAGAGGAGCCGAAAGGGAGGGTCTGCCTCTTTACGGATGACACCAAAATCTGCAATAGGGTGGGCACTCCGGGAAGTGGGGTTGAAAGGATGAGCAGAGATCTGAGAAAACTAGAGGAGTGGTTAAGGGGATGGCAGCTGGGTTTCAATGTGAAAAAGTGCAAAATAATTCACTTAGGGCACAGAAACCCAGGGGCAGAGTACAAAATGGGTGGAGTGGTATTGAAGACCAACAAGCAGGAAAGAGACATAATCATATTGGTTGATCTAAACACGGCCAGGCAGTGCAACAAGGCAGTAGAGAGGGTGAGTGGGATACTGGAGTGCATAGGAAGGGGTATCACCAGCAGAAAGAGGGAGACAGTGTTGACTCTGTATAGATTGCTGGAAGGACCCCGCCTAGAGTATTGTGTCCAGTTCTGTGGACCACATCTCTGAAAGGACATAGGCAGAGTGGAGGCAGTCCAGAGGAGGGCAACTAAAATGGTGCAGGATCTGCATCAAAAGCACTATGACAAGAGAATCAAAGATCTCAATATGTACACCCAGGAACAGAGGAAGGAGAGGGGGAGATATAATATAGACATTTAAATACCTCATGGGGATTAATATGGTACAGGAAGGGAGCATTTTTCAGAAGAAAAGGTGCTCAAGAACAATGGGAGATGATATGAAGCTGGAGGTGGTAGATTCAGGAGAGATGTGAGGAAGTACTTTTTCACAAAAAAAGTGGTGGATTCCTGAAACCGCCTTTCAGCTGAGGGGGTATGGGTAAAAACAGTGGGGGGGGGGCTCAAGAATGCATGGGATAAGCACAAAGGAATCATAGTGAAAAGGAGAGGGAGAAATAGCTGTATATCGGGCACTGTCTGATTTATTAATGCGGGTAGGAAGAAATGAGCAGACTGGATGGGCCAAGTGGTCCTTAACTGTCAAATTCTGTTTCTATGAGCCGTATTTCTTGGGTCATATGTGTCACGAAAAGAAGATTGCAGACTCATGAAAGAAGAATCTTGGCTCATGAAAGAAGATAGTGGGCCTTAGGGGTTTTTTATAGTTCTTTCATGAGTAGACTTCCTTCTTTTGTGATCATGAAAGAACTCATGAAAGAAAAATCTTTGTTTATGAAAGAATATGATGGTACTTTGTTTTTATTTTATAGTTCTTTCGTGGTCCGACTTTCTCCTTTTGTGAGTCATGAAATTATTTAATTAATTTGAAAATTATTTAATTCTCTTCCTTTGGATTTTTCTTGTTCAGAAACAATTGATAATTTCAAACATAAACTTTTCATACATTTAAGAAGTTTACAAAAATGTATTTGTCAATTGTTTAATGTATTGTATTTTAAGTATTTATGTGTATTTTATTGTATTGTTGATTGTATTCATTGTTCATTGTGTATTATGTTTGTTTTGTGTTTTGCTTGTCGCCTGTGAAAATGGGCATTTTGCTCATCAGGCTTACAAGGATAAAAAAAATAAAAATGAAAAAATGAAAATGAAAGAAATCACGAAAGAAGGAGGCTGGCTAATGAAGGAAGTATGAAAAAAGAATTAAGTCCCACCATCTTCTTTGATAAGCCGAGATTCTTCTTTCATGAGTTCTTTCATGACTCATGAAAGAAGATGTTTGGGTCACAAAAGAAGAGGTTAGAACTTAGTTTTTTTTCATTTTTTTCATGTGCTCTCAAAAAAGAACTGTCTGTGACCAGGACATTCATTCATTCATTCTATCTATCTATCTATCTATCTATCTATCTATCTATCTATCTATCTATCTATCTATCTATCTGCCTCACTGACTGTCTATCTATCTATCTATGTTTTTATCTTTGTTAAATGGACCAGGGTGCCCACCCCAATACCATGTCTTTATCTCCCTCCCATCTAGGTTGCTACCCCTCCTTTTCCATGTTTAATTTGTTAATACTGTAAGTGAACTGGGCTGTTCATCCCATGTACAGCTTCTCTTAACCCCTTCCCCTCTACTTTGCTTGTCCACCTTTGTTTAATATTTGTGACAGCACCAGACTGCCTACAGCAGTGCCACTGAACACCATCCTGACACTGGGGTAACCAATCCCCAGTGTTAGCTTATGTCTCTCTACAGTAAAGAAAACTGTCCCTTGTTGATCTTTACTTTTTTTTTAGACCTGCAAAAGGAAAATGGACCATTGGCAATCTGCTCCCTGGCACCTCTGCCCAGCCTACTCCAATCCCCCACTCAGTACCCACTAACCCCACCCTCACACACCCTCACACCTTCACATAGCTGATTATACCCCACAATGCCTTCACTCATGTTCTCAGTAGAAGAATAGCAAGAATTTCTTGAAGTATGAAGCTGCAGCTGGAGTTGTGCTGCCAGCTCAGTTATAGCAGTAAGCTGCCAATATCCTGATTGGTCTCTGTCTGTATCTGTCTATCTATCTAGCTATCTATCTATCTTTTGTTAAACTGACCAGGGTGACCACTCACTGTAGGGCTTCTGTTGCCCCCCTCCCCTCAAGATCTCCCGCTCCACCTTCTAATTATTATAAAATAATAGTGGACCAAAGAGCCCATCTCCAGTACTGCTTCTTTCCACCCTCCACCCCTGCAGGTCATACCCCTCAAAGAAATAGGTGGTGGCACCAGGGTACCCACTCCCAGTGCTGCCAAAGATCATCCTGACATTGCAGTACTCAATCCCTAGTGTCAGCTTCTCTCCCCCTACAATAAAGAAAACAGTCACTTATTTATCTTTTTTCTTATACCTGAAAAAAAGAAAACAGTCCATCAGCGACCTGCCCCTTGCACCCCCACATACCCCACCCTAACCCCCCACTCAGCACCCATCACCTTACACCCACCTCACACACCCTCACACTTTCACTCACCTGATTGTGTCCCATGATGCCTTCATCCACATCCTCAGCATGAGAACAGCTGGACTTTCCTGAAGTGTGAAGCCACTGTTGGAGTCATGCTGCCAGCTTCAATTATCACTCTCACTCTCTCTTCTGCTCTCTCTCTCTCTCTCTCTCTCACTATCTTTAGAAAATGGGCTTTTTATTTTGGGCATCTGATTGGATGGTACCCATTCCATAGGGGTACATTAACATTCAATAGATGCCCACTAAATAAAAAGTCCCAGTGCAACTGGCCCTACACCCCCCTCAGATATCCTGGTGCCTACCCTGGTTGCTCATTGGTTGTAAGCATCCCCATGTAATTTCAAATTGCCACCACTGTGTTTAGCTCACATAGCGAGTCAGCAGACCCTATTCCCCTCACTATGTACAAGGAAAGTAGACACTCAACTACTTTTACAAAAGTATGAAAACAGCCTCCCATGTCCTTATCTTCAAACCCAATCAGGCAAGACAAATAAAAGTAATCTTTTTTCCCGCTTGGTTATAAAATGACCGGGCATGACAGCACCCTAGTACAGTCCTTCACCACTGAACTATGCTGTGCCCTTGTTCTATCCAACTCATAAACAAAAACAAAACAAAACAGACAAAGCACAAGGATCCCCTTTCCTAATAAACACACAGCACAGATCCATGACAACAGCACCTCAGAATTCTTGTCTACTTACTGATTTCTTTCATTTTATGGCTCCTCCAGTTCAGTAAATCTGCGCAAACCTACTCACTGTACAAACCGGACACTCCTCTTCACACTCCTGGTCCTCGTGGAAGGCAGCGAGGACCGGGAACTCGTATGACAAAGAACCCCCCCCAAAAAAAAAACAGAAAAACACAGTCCGGTAGTCACAGCAGACACCACGGACTGGGAACGTTAAAAAAATACACAGACTGAACAACTGGCTGGCTCCTGAATATGCTCACACTCCCAAACCATGCTTCCTTCTCCTGATCATGATCGCAAAACGTCCTGACCCCAGTGTAAAAAAAAACAGCAACAAAAAACACATTGGGCTAGAAAACCATATATTCTCTCAAATGCAAAATGAAAATAGAACAAAACTGTTGGAGGGGGGAGTTCCAACAACAATAAGAGGCTGCTGTGGTGTGCTAACTGCATGTAACCAGCTTACAAACTACAGGGTCTGCACTAGGACAAAAAGCTATGGTTCTAATGAAGGCGGAGAAACTATTCAATTACAAAACTTATTTAAAATTATTTATTACCAATTTTGTTATCAAACTTTTTTTTACAGTGCCCATTTTATAAGCACAATAATACCCTCCAGGGTGGGCGGTGTTGGGAAATACCAGACCTTCCAGTAGCTATAAGGCCCTCCACCTGTGGCGTCAGTCAGGCCTCATTATGCCCTTGGGTGGTCCAGTATTTCTCAATACTGCCCACCCTGTCGGGTATTATTGATGACATATATCTATTTATCTTTAATTTTTCATTAGCAGATTGGGGTGCTAATCCCCGGTACCACTTCTTTCTTTCCTCTCCCCTCCTGGTCACCCACCCCCACTCCCGGCATTTTTTTAATCTAGTTAGGGACCTGGATGCCCACCACAGTACCACTTTTCTTGCCCCCTCTCCGCCAAGAGGACCACTCCCCCGTCTTATTAAAATAAATGATAGCGGACCCAGTGCCCATCCCCCTGTATTGCTTTTCACTCTACTGCCCTCTAGTTTAACCCCACAAAACAAATAGGTGGTAGCACCAGGGTGTTCACTGCCAGTGCTGCCAAAGAACATCCCAACACTGGGGTGCCCAATCCCCAGTGTCAGCTTCTGTCCCCATACAATAAAGAAAACCATCCCTTATTGATCTTTTTTAATATATTTTTGTTATATCTGAAAAAAAGATAACAGTCTTTTGGCAATCTCACCCCCAGCACCCCACTCAACCCACTTGACCCTCCCACTCAGCACCCACTACCCCACAAGCCCAATAAACCCTCTCTCACCTGAACATGTTCCACTTTCTGATTGAAGACGTGTCTTGCTGCTGAAACTGGTGACTGCAATATGAGAACATAAGGTAAGTGCAGTTTAATGTATTTCAATATGGTTTGAACGTTTGTCCATAACTTTGTAATTTTTGACCATATTTACATCAAATTTTCAACATGGCCATTTTGAACCCTGACTCATGAACAAGAGCACTGCAATTATGGAAATCCATCAAGAAGGGTGATTTTTGCAGTAGCTGCATGAAATCACTTTGGAGGAGGAATTGAACATTTGTGCTGCCCCTGTTCATGAGGTGGGGTCATATGAAGGTTGTGTTGAAAATATTGTGGTAAAAATATTTAAAAAAAAAAACATTTTGAGTGCACATAAATATTTTTCAATGCATGTTCATTACCTTCTGTAATTGTCATTATTTTGACCCCATATGTTCAACATAGCCATTTTTTCACACCACATCATAAACATGATAACTACCATTTTTAAATCATGGCCAAAACCATTTCTGAGATAGAGTTGGTCAAAGAAATTTAAAAAAAGTGGTAAATTTAGGATTTTTAACACTGTATCTTAGAAACCACAAAGCCAATTTACACAAAATTTGGCACATCAAGAGACCTACTCCTATAGGTTATGCTTGACACATTTCATGCACATCTGTTAGACAGTTCCAGAGTTATTAAAGTTCAGAGTTTTGGGTTTAACATAGAACTTTGCACTCAACCCTAATATACTGGCACTACTGCGCCTGTATAATATATACAGTATAACCTTGATTATCTGAACTCAGTGGGGAACATAAGATTAGTTTGGCTAATTGAGAGGTTCATAGAATCGAGGGTCCCCACACCATGTTCCTATTAGTTCACAGGTCATTGTTCAAGTTCGGATAATCCAGAGGTTTGTATAATGGGGGATCAGATAATCGAGGTTATGTTGTATATAGAGATAGATATTACAGGGTTAGTGCCTATAGTTAGGGTTGAGTAGGCATAGTATGTGTGTATATGTATATATATATATATATATATATATATATATATATTTGCAAAAACTTTATTAATGCATCAGTTAGGGTTCCTATTACAGTGACAAAAGTATGGAAATTCAGTGTTAGGGTTCCTACCCCACCACCCCACCCCCACCCTCCACACCCCAACACGCATTTCTGCCAAGAAGTGAATATTGTCACCTACTAGGTTAATGGGGGTTCCCATGAAAGCTATGCTGAAAATTTGGGGTCTATATTATAAATTACAAAGTTATGAAGGTACATTGACATTTCTCTACACACGCTCATAACTTTGGTAAATTTTTGACATCCAATGCTGCATGGAAGTGTAAGGTAAGCAGGGCTCTGCAGTTCCATAGGTGGATGCAGTTTTCCCTTGCTGCAGGGCCCAGACAGCCCTGTATGTCTTCCTCTGTGGATACTATTTCACTATCTGAAAAAGAAAGGACATTTTTTGTAAGAAAACTGTGTTAATGCACTAGTTAGTGTTAATGCTCACCCCACTCCCTGAGCAAACAATGTCAGATGTGATCAGTTTTATTCAGGCAGGTCCCACAGAGTCATTCATGAAGAAAGCTACGATAGATTTTGTTGTCCCAGTTATCTCAAAACATATGTTGTATAGATATATATAGAGGATATACAGTAGATTTACTCAAAATATGCAGTTTATCATCACATGTGAGGGAGCAGGACCATAATTCAATAGTGGTAGAGCTACAGGAGTTATGAAAGTCCTACCTCAACACAGGCAATGATAAACTGTCTATTTTGAGTCAGACCATTGTATATTTGATTTATAAATCCATTTACTACTCTTTTTCTATTTGGTCCCCACCCAAATTGCCCCCTTTGTACCCTGCTGTGCACTCCAGCCCATCCTTCTGGGACTTACCACCACCATGGTGCTCCTCCCCAGCTTGCCCTCCCCAGGGCAGGACCCCTGAGGCCAGGGGGGATGACCCCAGAAGACATACTCTATTCTGTTTAGGTGGGGAGCACCTCGGGTAGTTACATGGTAGTTGGCATCCTGCATCAGTCAGACATTTTCTGCTTTTCAGGGCTCCACCCACCTCCTATGTCTGCAGCTGTGGCACCACCCTTGGGGTTGTGAACCCTAATGCTCACCCCATTCTTTTATTTTGTACCCATGTTAGGTTATTAACTGTTGAAATGGGGTGAGCATTAGGGTTCACAATCCCAAGGCACACCCATCACATACCTATTCCTGCATGCAGGGTACAGGTGGGACCTTAGGGTTCAAAGCCAAGGTTGGGGATGGGGTCTTAGGCTTGGGAACCTAAGATCTCATTTCCCTACTTTTTATGCTTCATCCCTAATGGTGCATTAACAAAGTTTTTTGCAGTGAATTTCTTTACTTTTTCAGATACTTTATTTGTATCCCTATTAAGGGCCAGTATTCATGAGATGGCATGAAAAATGGCTATGTTGAAAATTTGAAGTGAAATATTACAAATTACCAAAGTTATGCACATGCATAGGAATATTTCAACAAATGCTCATAACACAGCCATTTTTAGGATGTTTTTCACCAGATTTTTAACATGGACTTTAGATTCCACTCTCACGAACAGTGCTACTGTCATTTTACAACGCTGGTCCTGCAAAGGTGATTTTGACAGCTACTGCTCCGTTCTTTGCCACAGGTGCAAAAAAAAACATTTTGGGCAGGATGTGAGAAATGACATCAGTACTGTTCATGAGGTGGGGTGAAAGAACGGGCATGATGAAAATCTGAAGTCAAAATATTGTAAATTTCCAAACTTTTGCACCTGCGTAGAAACTGCACAAGGCATGCTTATAACATGGCTATTTTTAGGAATTTTGTCACCGGATTTTCAATTTTCATGAACACTGGTACTATCATTTTATTAATCAGTCCTGAAAGGTGATTTCGCACAGTGACTGTGCCATTCTTCACCACAGGTGCAGAAACACATTTCAGGCAGGATGTGACAAATGACAGCTGTACTGTTCATGAGATGGTGGGAAAAAATGGGGATGTTCAAAATCTGGAGTCAAAATACTGTAAATTACTAAAGTTATGCACCTGCATAGAAACTGTGCAATGCACGCTTGTAACATGGCCATTTTTAGGAATTTTTTTCATCAAATTTGCAACATGGGCTTTTTGAGACCCCACCTCATGAACACTGGCACTGTTATTTCATTAATCAGTCCCAAAAGGTGATTCCATGCAGTGACTGCAAAATTATCTTACAGGTCTGAGTAACAGAACAACAGTGACAGTGTTCATGAGGTGAGGTCCCAAGAACCCCATGTTGAAAATGTGGTGCAAAAATCTTGAAAAATGACTGACATATCAACATAAGTTGAAACCGCCATTGAATGCCATTATACAGTGTTTACCTAGATTTCTTCAGTTAGCGGTTTGGCTTTGCAGAGTGCAGACATGTCCTGCTCCACAATGCATCGCAGCTGCTGACCTCTGAAGGTAAGTTTGGGGCAAAGGGGGGTGCGGGGAGGTGGGTGTGCACAGCAAGGGTGGGGATGGGGAGGAAGACAGGGGAGACAATGAGGGATGGTTTTCTTTTTTTCAGGTAAAATAAGATAAAGACATCAAGGGATGTTTTTATTCTTTTCAGCTTATAAATAAAAAAAATAGTTTGGGACACTTGGAGTGGGTTCCCCAGTGTCCCACGCATGTTTCTATTTGTATACACATTCCTAGGTATGTGGTGACAGTGGTGGCCAAACCCAACATGTTATCACCTCTGTACCTATGAATGGATAATATTAGACACCATTTACACCAGGCTTTCATGTGTGTAAATGGCTCCTAATGTTACCGTAACAGTGGCAAATAATGTATCTGAATACAATTATAAAAACTGTGCTGCTACACTGTTATCTAATCCTAAAGAGCTCAACAGCAATGTGGAACTGTAGCTCACAAACTGTTAAATATCATCATGGGCCATGGTTCACATTATTATACAAAGCATTTCACATATTTCCAGTAATATGACTATTACCATAGGGTGGGAACATCATGCAGCATTTATACCACTGTTTGTTCTGTTAGTGGTTCTGCATGTGTCAGAAAAATAAAAAAATATTCATTCTGCATACTATTTTGAATTGCAAATAACAGAACTGTCATTCAAATATTGATCACTGCATGTATTTATAGATTTATGACTAGAATTAAAAATTCATGCAACATGTGTGTATCAATGTGACCAAGCCCATCTTGATTTGAACAAGGGTACATTGAACAGTGCATGTTACTGAAAGGGTCCCATAATGTCATTTTTTTGCCTATATCCACATTAGATAATGCACCATGTAATACATGCTTTCTTCTGTGTTGATACCTCATGATATTATCACAGCATAACCAAACAATGTATATCATAGGAATTCTGTGCACAGTACTATTGTTGTGACATGTGACCCTGTGAAGATGTGCACAACACTCTGTACACCCATGGCTACTCAAATGCTACAGTTGTTGGCCCATGATGATGGATGTGTCTTGTAGTACGTTTAGACAGTTGCATGTTATTTCTGTCACCTGCTGCTGGTTGTCTGTGATTGGTCGTGTTGCCTTGGTTCTGCCCATACTTGCTTGTGTATGTGTGTGTGTGTAGAGCTGGGGGTGGGGAGAATGTGAAGTGAGGGTTTTCAACCCCAACACTGAATTTTCTTGCTTTTGACACTGTGGAACAACCCTAACTGATGCATTAAATGGAGTTTTTTTGCCATGAATTTCCTGTCTTTTTGAGAAATCATAATGCCATACTATATTGTATATGTTGTTGAGAATGTGCCGCCCTTTTTGAACCACATACTCACCAAGATATAGATACCTTTATCAGAATAAGTACTTGTCTCATACGCAGCAATAGTTCATGTGCTTCTCCTTGCACATGAAAATGAAATGATAAAGTAATGTAATAGCAGATACATATGTGCACCACATGTACCAATAGCACATGTACTGTGTTAAGCAAGAAATCTGCACAGATGAACGTCTTGCACTTTGTTTCTATGCAGCAATATACCAACAAGAATATACATATTACCACTGTAACTTAATATATAATAAACACATAACACAGGTAGATAAGGCTTAAAAAGATTTATTGCCCAATTAAAAGTTGATAAAAAAGGCAGAATTAAAATTTCAATTGTTACACAAAATTCAATCTCACAAAACTATTGTAAAAAAAGTATCACACTAAAGTTTAAAATACATGTAAACAGTATGGCAGGTACTTCATGAGTAAGATGTGACAGTAGCACACAACACATGAACACAGCTGCCACAGTACTATCTGCACATTGCTTACATGCATCAAACAGTAATCATGTTATTGTCATTGTGTGACTGATAGTGTGAATGTTCCTGGGTTGGGTGAAAACCAGATGCCAACTGTTTAAATAATAGCAGCACAAACACATAATGCTCTTTTAAAAAAAGATACATGTGAAAGCTATTTTTAAAGATTTAATTTGAATATATATTTATGTGTAGACATACGCATCTATATACACATACATATACATGGAAAGACATATAGATATATAAGTGCATTTGGAAAATTCCCACCTGACCACTCATTAGAGGTGATCAAGAAATACTATCAGGAACATAAAAATTCAGTTGTTATCAGTGAAAGTGTCTGATGTACAGTAGTGTACTATTCTATACATACATTTAATTAACTTATTACACAAACCAAAATGAAATGGCATACAATAGCAGGAACTAAATACATCAGTGAAAATGATAAAAGCAATAATCAGGGCCCCTACTTTTCTGCGGCACAGTGGGACCAAGTTCTGCAGCAAGACTACCATTTGCCACAGAACTTCTGCAGTGGTGGTTTGTAATTTCTTCGGAAGTTTTGCAGCACTAATAAACTACCACATCACAGTGTCCGCTTGTCATCCTGACTTCACTTTCATGGCAGTGGTTATAGCAATCAGGATGGTGGAAAGCACAGTAACACTAGTTCAAAAAATAAGAGACAAAACTAATTTTATGCCTAAAAGAGCAAAACAAATGTCTCTCCCTTAAGGTCCTAGCCTGTTGCATAAATGACATATGTAGATGGGATCTTATGTGATAAATAAGGTATTTCTATATGCGTGCTATCTATCTCACTAATGAGGTTTCCACTGTCTATCACTTATATATTTATATGTGCTTTCTACTCCACTCATGAGGTTCCCACTGTGCATCACTTATATATTTATATGCAATCTGTAACATACATACAAGTGTGTGTGTGTGTGGTGAGAGACAGAGATACTGTACGTGTGTGTGTATATATATATATATATATATATATATATATATATATATATATATATATATATATATATATATTTTAATTTGAACTTGCATCCTCATTCATACAGGTCCCATTGGAAATAGAATAGAGGAGTTATTGCAAAACTCATTTTTAATGTCAACCTGCTTACCCTGACTCACTGCGTAACACCATCAGGCCATGACATGCATGTGAACCGATTGTGAGATAGAGCTCACAAGACCATCACAATGTGTCCACCATGTGACAGAACACTGCACCATACGTTCCCAGGCTCTGAGCAGTGATGTGTTCCACCAATCCTTGTGCTGCCCAGCCAGCTCCCAGAGCTAATCTCTGAACCTGAGTTGCCGGTACGGAAACACAGCATGCTACCCTCTGGCCCAACAGCTGTCCCTGCACACAACATTTCTCCATAACATTTTGGTGATTCTATCAACCAGTGACAATATGTAATCAATAACCCTGGCAAAAACGCTTACAGTACAATTATTTATTTAACAGGTCTATTTTTTCAGCAGGTCTACACACTATTATATTCCACTTTTCTGGGCATAATTACTTAATTTTTTTCTTAAAATGACAGTTAAATTATTTTACGTTATTTTGTCAAACGGCACTTATACCTTAAAGGCACAAATAGGTTTGTACAAAGTGAGGTATGGACTCAATAAGTCTGTGCTATTGACAAGGTTTTGTTTAAGTTGGTCCTAGCACAGTAATGTAAGAATTATATTAGGCTGTAGTGCAGGTTGAGAAATATCACCATGCATGATGTGCTGTGCCACCATCTCTGGCAGTGGGAGCTGTGGTAGATAAGTGACTGTTCATTTCTGTTGCAGAATGCAGCCATTTCGTTAGTTAATGTATGATGGTATAGCAATGGTAACATCACATTCTGAGCATATGGAGGGGTTTGGATATAAAAAGAGGGGAAGGGAACCAGATTCTATGGATAAACAGAAATATTAATAAAAAATCACCAAGAAGAGTGAATTCTGCAGCACCACAGAAGTTCTGCAGTAGATTGCAAGTTCTGAGCAAAATTCTGCAGCCACAGAATTCTAGGCGCCTTGGCAATAATCAACATTAATAGTGAACAAATGAAGTATGTACATCACTAAAAATGTGTACTTACTAAAAAGTAAACATTTAACAGAATGGTATGAATATGACATTAAATAATTTCCTATTCAGAAAATGTCACATTTTGAGAATAAACAAATATGAATCACAACACTCTACTTTACTATCAATGATGACTATATTAAATAACTACTAACTAGAAAAGTTCTACTAAATATCTATGTAATATTTATTAATATATTAACAATACCTTGAAATAGTTGTGAATAAAATACTGTTAAACAGTGAAATATTGAAAATTGTTTAATCTATTCAGTTAAATAGCAAGTAATACAATTACTTAAAACCTAACAGTGCTAACTGTAATCAAACAATTTATTAATAATAATACATACATGTGTACAATACAGATCTACAGCAAGGAAACAGGGATAGTACTACACTGTTGACGCACAATATGGTGGTAATCAGTGAAGACGCAAACGGGAAAAAAAAAAAAAAAGAAACACAAACCACACCTGATGATACTCAACATGTCACAGAGTGATGTTTATTTCAGAGTATTGTACTCATAAGTACAGGCCAGCAGATCGCGTAAAAAAACAGAGTTCAGTCAGTTGACACAGGTGCCAAACAGCAGGATATCTTTTACTCATAAAAGATCCAAATAATGTCATGATGCAGACAACTCTTAAAAAAAGACATTTGTTACACAGTTTTGTTTATGTACATGGCCAAGTATTGTGCCTTAGTAGAGGCACACAGTAGGTAACAATGTCAACTAGTACTTGTTATGGTTGCATATGACATACTATAAGAAAACAGATGACAGAAGAGTACAACCAGATAGGTATATCTCTTTTGACATTTAAAAGTCTTCCTTAGACATGTAAGAGTAGTTTTCTCTAGTGAGTACAAAGACAGTTGAAGCAGATTGAAGATCACTGCAACTAATTTCACGGTGTCACTGATCAGCAAAAACAGTCTTATAAGTCGGATTGAGAAAATGATGATGTAAAACCATGTGCTATGTTACCAGTGTAATCATGAGCACAGATTTGCATAGTATAACAGATGCTTTATCTACCAGAACTCACTCTGTAAAAATGGACAACAAGATATGTCACATGTTGGTGACTATTCTTCTGATGCATGAAGATTGTAGTAATTCTTCAATATCACTACTGTATGCATTTTTATATGTTGCAGTAGTCTCTGTTTGAAAGTGCTTGTTGAGTCATTGCAGTCAACCCAGCCAGTTCTGTACCTCAACAACAAGTGTAATGTCCAGAATGTACAGACTGGCCATAGTAGATAGCCTGGAGTGTCAAACACTGCTTGGTTAAATACAATTCTCCCAGTTGAAATCTAAGTAGGTGTCAACCTGAGTCTATTAGAGTCAAATCTATGCAATACAAGCATAAGATATTGAGATGAAGTCCTGAGACGTATAGACTGAGTACATGTACCGCCACACCTTTCACACAAGTGACCACTTTCAGCATTGGTAAACAGCTGCTGGAACTTGACACTTTGAGTCTGAGGCACAAACAAAGAAACCCAAAGCATGTCTTCAGTGGTTTCTCCCTCTGAATGACCACATGACGCACATACACATCTGGTAACATATGATACAGTGAAGTACTGATGCATTGGAATCTTCTCTTCATCCAAGCTGTTTATGATGGCCATCATAAACTCACTGATGTCCTGCTGCATGTTAGCAGCAAATGTACTACCAGGGGCGTCACCAGAGGGAGAAAGTTGGGGGGGCTAATGCCCTTGACGTAAAATCTTAACCCAACTAGGGGGGTCCGGGGCATGCCCCCGAAAATTTTGACATTTTTACCTTCAAATGGTGGCTTTTTCCTGCATTTTTATAGGAAAGATATGTTTAAAAGGCTGGTTATCATGACCTCCTATTTATTGGTACATGTGGGAAACATTGTTACTGGACCACTGAGGAGTGACAACAAGAGAGACACTATTATCTCAGCAGATCTGTTGGGAATGTTAAGGATCCCAAAGAAAGTTGGAAGCTTACTGGAGACCCCAGAGGAAAACAGACAGAGTTGACATTATCCCAGCAAATCTGCTGGGAAGGTTACAGTACCTGAGAAAAATATGAGACAAGTCAGATAAAAAGTTTATAGCTTAGGCAGTGCTCTGTATCACTGGCTGCCTTGTTGGAGCTTCTACCCTGCTTGCTACAAGCACAAACACCAACACAAATCCATTAGGTAGGCAACTTAGAAAAAGGCTGTTAGTTTTCTCTGGATCTGTAGTTATTTCTGTCAAGAAGCTGAGAACAATAAAGGGACACTGTCACTGTCAGCCTTTAAGACTAATTTTGAGCTGCCCAAACTGAAGGTTTAGAGAGGAAGCTTCACAAATGTAAAATGAACTAGTAGTAGCATACTTTAATGTAACGTTGCATACTGTGTATTTTTGTAAAAATATTAAAATTTAGATGGTCTGTCTGCACTCGGCTCTAGCATCCATGAGCTAGACAGGCGAGGAGTTGAGGGAAACACGTTAAGTGTTAGAATTACTTATTTTTAGTCCAATATAAATACATCTTACCAGATAGGGCTGTGAACACTGACATGCTCAAAAAAGTCCCATTATGAAACGAGGGCTGTAAACTGTTTTATTTATAGGCAAAAGTTGAAGCCATGATTTCTAGATATGTATTACCAGGAAGTTGAGGCGTCACTTGGTTGTATGACCCTCCCACCGGTCAATCACTCCCCTGTGGTCCAACGACTGGCTCACCTGCTGCAGTGCCAACTGCTGACATTAGCTAACCTTGTCAGTCAGTCCAGCCCTCCTCTGACTCTGTGAATTTGAATATAATCCCGCCTCTCACCGGTTCTGTCTTCCTCTCACTGCCTCAGTGCTCACATAACATCCCATTCCAGAGTCACTCTCAATCTTCTGCAGCCAGTGACTAAATCCAAACCTGAATGCCACCTGCACACTCATCAGGATTGACAAATTTCTGTGTTACATGGTAGTCCCAGACAACTGACCTATCCAAAAATGGTAGTCCCACTGTTGTGAGTGGTAGTCCAATGGTCGAAAGGCCATATTTTATGGAAAACTTATAAAAAATTATTTAGCAACAAAAGTGGTTGAGGCATTGTATTATTCACAGATATAGAAGGGCTATATAAAACAGTAATAATTAAGATGTATTATAATTGCATGGCAATGATGCAAGGACAGTGCTCCCGTAACTTCTCAAAGGTTCCACCCCTTTCACCCAGCATTACACTTGCCCAATCAAAATTGCTTGCTTTGATGTTTAGTGCTACTTTTTTTATTTCTGCTTTTTGTTATCTATTTTCACACTACATCTTCTCACATGCCAGGCAGCCACACACCCAAGTCCCCTGTCCCAGCTAACTGGACACAAGTTTTCTTAGGCAAACACACTAAAGCTCCCTCCCTCACCCTCACTCTTATTGCTCAGCCTTTTATTAATGTTCGGTGTTAGGGCAGGCAACACACAAAGCCTCTTCACTCTTATTTTTCTGGTCTTTTATTAATGTTCTGTGTTAGGCAGGCAAACACACAAACCCCTCACTTATTTCTCAACCTTTATTAATGTTCATGTTAGCAGGCAACACACAAACCCCCACTCTTATTTCTCAGCCTCTTTATTAATGTTTGTGTTAGGGCAGACAACACACAAAGTTAACATCACTCTTTCATTTCTCAGCTAGCTAGACTGGGCAAGTCACACACACCCACCAGATCCTTTTCCCTTTGCTCCAGTTCAGTCTTGTGTTTTAGCAGTGGCACAGTTATCTTCTGTGTTCACTCAGTTGTACAGCAACTCTCTCCCCTCACAACATCAAAGCAACTGCCCTACACAAATCAGAAGAAAAATCCCTTTCTTTTTGTAGATGACCTCTGTTGCTCTGGTACTGTAGTTTTGTACTACTACTAAGGTACACTTAACTCTGTCAATGTGGGTGCAGTAAGTCTATTAATTGTACAGTACACTCACTGTACTATTTTTTGTTCAGACTTTCCCTTTCTTTTGGTAGTGTTTTTATCTCTCTGGCTCTGTGTCCCCTCGATCTTCTAATCGTGGCAGAAGTCCACAGGACCAACACCGAGTCAGTGAGCCCAGACCCCACTCACCTACTAAACTGTCCCTACCTTCCCCAACCCTACTTTCACACCCTTGTTTTTTTTTGTTTGTATTTTTAAACAAGGCACCCCAAAACCCAAACCTAAACTGAAATGTTTTTCCTTTTTTAGCAATCCTTCATAGCTTCCAACTTCCACCAGTCCAACACCTACAACAAGCTTGCTAGAACCACCCAGCCCAGCCTATTTCAGTGTTTCCAATTGCACTGTGATGCATCTATGTTCTGTAGCTGCAGTGAAAATGGCACATTGCCTAGCTGCCACAAGAATGCACTTTTCCACACAATCCAAATCGCTTCCTTCTTACCCTGACTGTAACCACTGTATACATACACATGGCTAGTGTAGAAGACAAAAAACCTACCCTTCTGTCTACCGGGCAATGCTTCTTTAATCATGTTAACAACCAAAACATAATCCCATTCCCAGGCGTAGTCTGTGTTCCAGACCCTTTTGCTCCAGTCCCTTTTAATTCAGATTTAAGAAATTTCCTTACAACCTCCTCTTACTGCTGCTGCTGACTGTCTGAGCTCCAGGAAGTGGAGTGATGTCAGCATCATGCAAACATCTGCCACCTTCATGCTTCTTTATTATCCAGGGGAAGTCATCGGACAGGCAGGCAGAGAAATCCATGTTAATGTTAGTTCAGTGATTTGTCACTTAACAGAGTAGCGCAAATTATTTAGGAATGTTTTGGGGGCCTGATATTCTAGCCTCTGGCGCTGTCATAAGACAATTTACAATATATATATATATATATATATATTATGTTACAATTAATTTACATACTGGACACACAAACTGAGATGTAACTGAGATGTAACCTGTCATTTTCAATATCATTTTCTGTTGCTGGAACTTACAGCTCGAACGGCTAAATCAGTAACAGGGTTTACAACAGAACCTTGTTTGTTGCAGGAGAAAAGGGAGGTGGTCCTCGGTAACGCCAGTTGTGCTGTAGCCGAATCTGCGCTTTATCAAATAAGTAAAAAGGAAGAGGAGGGGAGAGAGAGAGAAGCGGAGTACGTGTAAGGTACAGAAGCTGATAAATACTTTAATGTGGAACTCACATGTCAGAGCAGGATTTAGGTTCAATAACTGCATTTATTGTATCGCGCTTTATATGTTCTCCTTCCTTTCCATCGCCTCGGATTGACAGGCAGCTACACAGCAACCCATTCTCTGGCTCACCCAGTCCTGTGGGTGGCACTGGTACTGACAGATGGATCTGCTTGAAGGAACGGTCTCTGTGGTCACGTAGTGCTCCGTCGCACAGTCGCCACATGCAAAACATTCACCATGTGGGGTTCCATTCCAGACTCGCGATCATGCGATCAGCAGTGGCGCACCACACCAAGGCATAGAATCGAGGACATCTAGTGGCCAAAATCACGCACGGCACAAAAATAAAAAAAAGTCAGGCAGCTAGCACTTAAATTGGTTGTCCATGGACAACAAGAGATGATTATTTCAATGGGAAATGATTGGGGGCTTCAGCCATTGGGGGGCTGTAGCCTCCCAAAATCAGCCTGGTGACTACTGTGTACTACATCCATCATATGTACTAAGACCTTCGTGCAGGTGTCAGTGACTGCATGTTTGATTGGATCGTAGCCATGTTGACAATTTTCAATGCCTTGATAAGAGAGGTCTTGTGAAGTTGATATTGCCTGCACAAAGTGTGGCATGTGGAAAAAGCTTGCATAGCTGAATTAGCATAGCCTTTCTCTAGTACTTTTTCAAACACTGGGAAACAGACATACCTCATGAGATCTGGGCAACAGCTGTTCTGTATCTGCATTTGACATTCGACTTTCTTAGTGTTTGCATGTTGATTTGGTTGTGGAAGCTCATTTTCTGTTGCTGTGTGGTTGTGACTGGATGTGAGCCAACCACACATAGGTAGTGGTATTAAAGACATCTGTGGCTGATATAGAGTATTTAATCTGTTGTACTGACATGCATCACTTGTCAGCATGTATCTTCTAACATGGTGTTTATGATGTGAAACCCAGAAAGATCTGACACGTGAAAGTGAGATGGGCTCATGCCATCTTTGAAAATGTTTGTCTCATGTCCATTATTGCTGAATCCAAACCAAGCCCTGAGACTGTGAATTGAAACAGTATACGCGAATATATTGGGAACTGTTTCGTCACATAGATATCCTTAAATACCTGGACTTTAACACAGGTATGATCAATCTGTACAGGCTGTTCCATATTGTCAGTGGACAAGTCTCAATGTCTTTGAACATTGTAAACAAAGTCAATGTGACCCACGGCACCTTTACCATGCCACGTCAACATCAAGATTATGCCATAGCATGACACGCCGAGCCTACAAACTGTAAGAACAGTTTCAGGCTATTGTGGAAACATCTGACTTCAGTTCAGAGTTGTTCAGTTATCTTCGCTACCAGTTTCCAACTTAGAATGACACTATCAACTGTATCAACAGCATGCAGTAAGAGAATTTCTTGATTTTCTCTCTGCAACATAACACTGTTGAACGCATACTTTTAAGTCGGGCATAAGACACACAACTGCGGTCCATTGAGTACATATCACTGAAACATCACATGCTGTTTCTGTGGATGTAGTATCCATTCTGATTTTTCAAATAAGGAGGCTCTTTTCCTGTACCTACTGAGCCACTAACAAACATCAGTAGTGGCTTGTGGTCAAGGCAGTCACATTTCTTTTGTTCATGTAGAACTTCATGCCAGACAGCATCAGTAATCTCGCAGAGTGCACCACACGTTGCTGCTCATTGAGTCTCTCTCTTCAGTTCTGCTGGGTCAACACTGCAGTGTGTGCCGTGTTCCATAGCACTCACCACTTCTGACATGAGTACGTCTGGGGCATTCAGAGGCAGAGGTTCTCCAAGGATACCTTCTCCTTCCAGATCAAGATTGTCCTGAGAACTAACAGGAGTGTCCTCCTCAAGTTGTTTCTGTGCCTTTTCAAGCTGCATCTTCTCAGCATCTAGTCTCTATACATGTGTCTGAGTATTCAGTTTTGAATGTCTTGTAACTGTGATTGAATTTTTCCTCAACTGTATCACAGTCACCTTTTAATTCAGACTCATTCCTCCAGGGTTTAAATAAGAATAGGAGAGCAAAGTAGTAATGCTCTCTGCTCTCAGATGTGCCTAGATGTAATTTACAGTGGTAAATAAGCCAAGGCTTATGTCTCAATGAGACAGCCATCCACTCCTTTGACCTTGTAAAAGTCATGTGTACAATCAGGTGAGACATCCGTCTTGTAGCCATACCACTTAGCCACCTCAAATAAACACATTTGAGCCATGTCTTCATGTTTACGGGGGTAGTACGTGTCAATGAGGTTATTCTTCAAGATATGTCTTGAAGAGGGTCTCTTTAGAGCCAGTTCCTCAATCTCAGCATGAGGAATAAGTACACGTTTTGCACTTCTCTTTGTAGTTTACACTGAGAAAGCACGCAGCATCAGATTTGCCATACAAATGTGTACCAATCAAGCGATCGCCGGCTTCATAAGCACCACATTCTCTGTGTGATAGGGTCTTCAGTCCCAGTGCCCACAACTGAGATGTCAGTGACTTGCTTGAACTGGCAATATCTTCCCAAAGATCTTGCAAGCTAGTCTGTCCATGTTTAGTGATGTACAAAGTGAGGTACAGAACCAAAGCCAATGAGTTGTCAGCCACAAACTGAACATCTATGTTTGCTTGACACATTAGAAGAAGAATGGGGTTGTAATCACTGATGTACACCTCATTCTCATCTCTGGGTAACTCATATACCCTTCTTGGTTGATTTTGCCTTCAAGTGGTGTTGCATAGCTGAAAAACAGTTTGTTCATGCAACCATCCTGACAGGCATGCCTGGGAAATCTGAAACAACATCTTGTGTACTAATCAGATTTGTTCTTCACTACCCAGTGGCAGTATTCACACAAATGTGGCATTGAAACTTCTGCACCAACGTCCACAGTGTGGGACTGTCGTACTTGTCCGGTATGCAGCAAGTGATGTAATGCATAATGAATGCTAGCACTTATGCTGCTTCATGTTTGCCTATGCATGGGGCATCCTTTGATCCACAGTAACATATGAATATGAGGAGCACCTAGTGCCTAATATTCTGTCCTCCAGAAGTAATGCTCCACAATACCAAGAGGCGGATTGTGCTTTGACAAAATGAAAGTCAGAATATCATGGAATCACTTGTGAAAATGCCTAGTGACAGACACTGGGTCACATGAGCACATTTCTCCGACAGTCATTGATGAAATGCCCTCTACATCTCAACTTGCCCACTTCAATAGTTCAATGACCTCATCCCAGGCATACTCAGCACAGTTGAGTGTAACAAACCATGTGGCTGCACCATACTCTCACAGCATAGTCATCACCTCAGAGTGTCTGCAATACCAGTATTCTTTGGTGCCACGTAGACTTGACAGACTAGAAGAAAAATTTACTTGCACATTTTCATCCTTTTGCTTCAATTTCTGCAAAACCTGTGTGGCAGTGATTCCATCAAGTGGAGTTGTGAGCTGTATAGTATGTGCAATAGATGCAGACAGTATGCTAAGCTCACTCTCCCAGAGAAGATGAAACAGGTACTGTATGTTGCGTCTGAATTTGCCATCCTTACTGAGCACACGGCTAGTTCAATACTCAGCACCTTGTACACATACTTCTCTTTCATCTAGGTGTCCACCAAGCCCTTTTGGGAATAAATCTGGAAAACAGTGTGCTTCCAATATTGCCTCCAATATGTTGACTGGCTCACCTTCCACCTGCTTCATTTGGTACATATCAATGTAGTCCCCTGAATCTCTGACATGCAGTGGGTGAATTGTGTACTGTTCATACACATTATCATTTGTCTCCATATTGACATTCTCAGTCATTGGTTTTGTGGAATCTAACACATCATGTTCAACAGACGCACTAGTCATGCAATCAATATTAAGGTCTGCATAAAAGGGATTGTTGCTCTGCAAACAAGTAAGAGCAAGCTTCACCTTCTCTACATTGACAACATCCTGCCAAATGACCTTTGACTTTGTTGGAACACCATTGACAAGAATCATCAAACTGTTCTCAGTGGAGATTGCCTCCACATTTTCCCTTCAGGGAAGTGGAAGATACATAATGGAACCCTTAAGAGACCTAATGAGTTCTTTTTTTGGATTGTTCCATGTTTTTGTATTCAGACATAGAATAGTTTTAAATGGTTTCATAGTCTGAATAAGAATCCATTCAAACATATTCAATGTGGCAATCTCAGCAGGTGTGACATGTGCCTCCATATTGTTCAGAGTGACCTTCATAGCAGAATATTAGCCTTCACCTTGGAGAAACAGTGCCTGCACATCACAATGATTGGGTCTAACTGGAAGTCACACTTTAAGAGCAGAAATGCTAATAGTTGAAACCATATGTCATTGTAAGGTGACAAGGTTTCCAGGTTCACTGTGACCGTTTGTTTTTCGTAACAGAGCCGATCACATGACACACATACAGAGTCAAATTTCTCTGTCTTTGCCAATTCAGATCTGTCAATCGATTTCCAAAACTGCTTGAGAATATCAGTTTCTAAGACAGAGACAGAATTTCCATCAGCAATTCATGACTGATCAATCACAGTATCTGTGACACTGCTGACATGTCACAGCTGTTTCAGAAATGTCATGGTACCATGCATGTCACCAGACTGCAGTAACTCATTCAGACGAGAACCATAACTGGGATGTCAACATACCAGGCTACACAATCTACAGGAGGGACAAGGAGGGAAGAAGAGGAGGGGGGTAGCTCTCTATGTAAGAGAAGGGATCAAAGCAACAGAACTAAAGGGTAAACAGGGAGGAGAGGAGGCACTGTGGGTCACCCTGGAGACTGGAAATGGCTCCACAATCTACACTGGGGTTGTATACAGACCCCCGTCTCAGGTGGAGGAAATGGACAAGGAAATGATAGAAGGCATCCTTGGGATGGCAGAGAAAGGGGAGCTATTCCTGATGGGGGACCTGAATATGCCAGATGTTGACTGGAGCACCTTTGCTGCAGCCACATCCAAGAGCAGGGCCATTCTCAATGCCCTACAGGGGGCATGCCTCAGACAACTAGTTTTGGAACCCACTCGGGAGAGAGCAATCTTAGACCTGGTACTCTCAAATGGGGATGGAGAGAGGATCTCTGATCTTGAAGTGGGAAGCCATCAGGGAACAGGTGACCACCAAACAGTGTAGTTCATGATAAACTTAGCTGTAGAGTCAAGCCACATAAAAGTGAAGGTACTGGACTTCAGGAGGGCTAATTTTGTCAAAATGGGAGCGTGCCTCAGAAAAGCACTAGCAAACAGGCAAGAAGGTGGGGGTGGAGCAACAATGGGAAAACATCAAAAACGCCATTACAGAGGCAACAAGCCTCTGTGTGAAGCAAATAAACAAATCAAAATGAAAGAAAAACCACTATGGTTCTCAAAAGAAGTGGCAGGGAAGGTAAGGGAGAAAAAGATAGCATTCAAGAAGTATAAGGAAACACACAGAAGGAGCACGACAGAGAACTGTACCAGTTAAAGCAGAAGGAAGCAGGTAAGGCAGTCAGAGCTTCAAGAATAGCAAAGGCCCAAACTGAGGAAAAGATAGCCAACTTGGTTAAGAAGGGGGATAAAACCTTTTATAGGTACATTAGGGAGCAAAGAAAGACTAAGGAAGGGATACTGAGGCTGAACAAAGAGGAAGGTGCTTGGGCAGACAGCGACAGTGAAAAAGCAGGGATACTGAATGAATACTTCTGCTCAGTATTCACAATGGAAAAGCATGGGGAAATACCTTATCCAGTCAATAGAAGCACTCTGGATAGGGGGGTTGATATTAGTCCTTTCACTAAAGAAAGGGTTCTGAAAAAACTCTTAAAACTGAAGGTGGATAAAGCAATGGGGCCTGAAGGGATTCACCCCAGAATTCTAAAAGAACTAAGGGAAGAACTAGTAACACCACTGACTACCCTTTTTAATAAACCATGGGAGGATGGTGTGGTACCTGAGGATTGGAGGAGGGTGGATGTGATTCCCCTTCACAAAAGTGCGACAAAGACAGAAGCAGGAAACCACAGACCTGTCAGTTTGACTTCAGTGGTAGGGAAAATTATGGAATCACTTCTGAAGGAAAGAATTGTTGAGTACCTAGAGGCCAGTGGGGCACAGGACCCAAGACAGCATGGATTCACAGAGGGAAGGTCATGTGAGACAAATCTAATTGATTTCTTTGACTGGGTGACCAAAGCAGTAGACCAAGGAGGGGCTGTGGACATGGCCTACCTAGACTTTAGCAAGGCATTTGACACAGTCCCACACAAAAGATTAATAAAAAAGTTAGCCAGCCTGAGAGTGGGTCCCAGGGTGGTAGCCTGGATAAAACACTGGTTGGACAACAGGACACAAAGAGTAGTAGTAAATGGAGTACACAGTGAAAAAGGAGGTTACTATTGGGGTACCCCAGGGTTCAGTACTGGGGCTGGTCCTTTTTAATGTCTCTTTATAAGTGACATTGCAGAGGGACTGGAAGAGAAGAGTATGTCTCTTTGCAGATGACACAAAGATCAGTAAACAGGGGTTGATACACAAGGTGGGGTGGAAAGGGAGAAAAGGGACTTGGCAAGGTTGGAGGAATGGTCAAATGTATGGCATCTTAGATTCAGTGCAAAGAAGTACAAAGTAATGCACCTGGGAAACAAAAACCCAGGGGAAAAGTACACAATGGGGGGGTGAGATACTGACAACAACAAAAATGGAAAGGGAATGGGGGTTGTCATATCATATGACCTAAAGGTGGGCCAGCAATGTGAAAAGGCAATAAGGAGGGCTGGGGGGATATTGGGATGCACAGGGAGAGGCATTACCAGTAGAAAACAGGAAGTTGTTGGCCCTCTGTACAGACGGTTGGTAAGATCACATCTGGAGTTCTGTGTACAGTTCTGGAGACCTCATCTCTGCAAAGACATAGACAGGTTGGAGGCTGTCCAGAGGAGGGCAATGAAAATGATGCAGGGTCTGCACCAGAAGACATATGAAGAAAGACTAAAGAAACTTAAGATGTATAGCCTTGAGGAAAGGAGGGAGAGGGGGAACATGATAGAAACATTCAAATACCTCAAGGGAATCAACTAAGTCCAAGAGGGTAGCATCTTTCAGAAAAAGAGATGTGCAAGAACAAGGGGGCACAATTTGAAGATAGAGGGGGGATGGCTCAGAGGTAATGTGAGGAATTATTTCTTCACAGAGAGGGTTGTGGATACATGGAACAGCCTTCCTGAGGAGGTTGTAGAGTCAAAAACAGTGGGGGAATTCAAGAATGCATGTGACAGACATAAGGCAATTCTAGTGGGGGTGGGAGGAAGTAGGCTGTTGGTTAACTAGGATCTGCAGCTTATCTGTTAGGTAGGTAAATGGGCAGACTAGGTGGGCCAAGCGGTCCTTATCTGCCATCAAATTCTATGTTTCTATACTGTCCAGCAACCATCACACCCTCATAGACCCTGTGCACAAAGTTTTGTATGTCTGCATTGATGCACTCCCAGCATCCTCATGTGGTGAAATACACTGTCACAAACACCACTATCTAGGCATGAAAGTGAATGACCACATAAGTCCAGTATGTGGACAAATCTCACAAGGTCTATAGTCTCAAAGAGTTTATGTCTGTCTTTACAATCAGTAATGACAAACAGGTTGATAAAGTGCTCGACTTTGTCAAATGATGATTGCCTCCAGTTGCAAGTCTCATCACATGCCCATGACAGACAGTGACGTTTACGAGGCTGAACAGTTGCCTCACACTCATCATCTGACTCCATTGTAGTGTCATAACACAGACTCAGCACATTACATAGTTTACCGGACTCATCAATGCAGAAGTTGCTGTCCTTTTTCTGTGAGTAATATGACTCTACCCAGAAATGCGCCTCTGAGTGCTGTGTGTGTGGCCAACGACATGTGAAAATGTCACAGAAATTGTGTTGGTTCAAGACAGGATAGCATTGTAGCCTCATCTTAATCTTGTACACAACTTTTAGGAACTACTCAAGAATGTGTCATCTTATGCCACAAGTGTTGAAGAACAAACACTGCTCTATTAACAAATGTACTGACTCTGAGATGCAATTTCATTAAAGAGACATGACTCTTTAGTTTTTTGTGCTCAGGTCTCATCACAGCAGCAATAAGTCTGTCAATCTTAGTTTTAGAAGCTAGTGATCGAAAATACTTTTGCTTCCTCAGATGACCATCAGCAGCCATGGCTTTATGCAATTGCTTAGCTTCTTTATGCTTGCCTTTGCAACACTGGTGTTCCATCTCAAAGATTTCTGCAGCTGTTACTGGGCTCCACATTTTTTCCTTGCAGTTGAGAAAGTACGTACTTTTTCTGCAGAGTGTGCAACCTGTGAAGTCACTCCTTGAGCGGAATGCTTAATCTGTTTACATCTTGAAGTAGCATGTGTGGTTTTTGGACCACTCTTAAGCAACAGTGAACTATTATACCTGTTTCTGTCTCTGCACAGAACTCTGTCTCTGTTTAGAGGGCACCTTTCTTTCTGGAAATTCACAGTAGTCTGGAACAATGTTACATAAGTATCAGACATCTGTATAAGAAATAGAGAAAAACAAATATTTAGTGATGAATTGACTTTTTTTGTCCTAACATTACATAGTCACACCGTTCATGTCTCATGTTACAAGAATAAATAGTACTGCTTACAAAACATTGCACACATAATCCTTCCCACAGCTGGAAACCAGTACAACCAATATACAATGTTTTCAAGTGTCGCAGAAAGAAGGTTACTTATAACATGAGAAAAAATATCTAAACATGTCAGAAAGTAAAGTATTGTCACAATTTAAAGCATCCACAGTATTTCTCTTAAAAATACTTTATTTTTCAACATTTTCAAAAGTAGTGTCAAATGTACGACAGTGTCACAAAATATGCTGTCGTGAGCACGAAAGTGTAACAAAATTTGATGTCGTCAGCATGACACTGTCAAATGTAGTGTCGCAAAATAGTGTTGTCAGCATGAAAATGTTGAATAATAGTGTTGTGAGCACAAAAGTATCGAATAATAGTGTCATGAGCACGAAAGTGTCAAATATACACATTAAAAAAACACCCTCTTAAAGGCTAAGCCAATCAGACACTGCTTTGTGTTTCAGCAACAGACGCTCACACCAATGGAACATAACATTGAGCAGGCCATGTCAGGCAACCAATCACAACTGCTGAAGACTGGAGAAGAAGGACATAGTGGCCATCTTAGAAAAAGACTCACCAGCCTGCTTTACTCTGTGTAAGTACATCACATTTTCTATACAATTTTTCTAGCATTATTAAAACTGTTAGCATCACAAAAATAGCATTAAACAAAACATTTTTTACTGCTCTATTTGACTATGACAATCTAAATAACCTGTAATGCTGTAAAAGAAGTTATTAGTGTTTAAAGTCAGAGTGTCAATCAGTACTTACTAGCACAGATAGAGCTGCAAATGGAGGAAGAAAGCAAGCAGCACGTGTATCATAACATGAGAGGCAACCAATCATACACCTCTGTGTAGCTGTGATTGTTTGAAGTAGCCTATAAAATGTAGTATTTTCCCATATAGAAATCTTCCAACATTTCTGCTTGACAGAAGTTGCAGCCATTCAGTGTAGTCATAGTCAGTGCATCCACTGTATTGGTTAGCCATGAGAAAGCATTAACCAATTACATTCTAAATCACTCTGTTTTGGGACAGCCCACCAAAGCAATGTTGAAGGAGAGAGGGAAATTCTAGTTTCATATTCAGTAGTGACTAGACACTGCAGGACAAACACTGATCTTTTTGGTAGTTCTCTGTCCACTTCTCAGCTTAAAACCTCAGAACAGCAGAAAACAGCAAATGGACTGTGTGGGTCATCGGCAGCAGTATAGTAAGGCAAGCTTCAGAGTATGCTCAGAGGAGTGATTTTGGCAAAGACCTGCAGCTTCCAAATTGCTCTGTTAAGTGGTTTGGCAGGGGAGGCATCAGGTGGGAGCATCTCATGCCAACAATGCACAGACTTCTGAGGACTCAAGCTCGACCGGACATACTGCTGATTCATTTCAGAGGCAATGATTTGGGCACCAAACGATGGGTAGATTTAGTGTCAGAAGCAAAGCTGGACCTTGCTTCTATTATGGGTATGTCACCTGCCTGTAAGATCATTTTTTTTCTGACATTACAGAGAGTAGAGTATGGCAAGCAGAACAGCACATGTACCTGCTTGACAGAGGACGGAGAAAGGTAAACATACAAATATCTGGATATCTGCGCATGTCTGGGATGCGCACCATACGTCACCCTGAAATTAAGTATTGTAATGATTGACTATACCTACCAGATGGTGTGCACTTCTCTCATGCTGGCAATTGCCTTTTCCTGGGAGACCTTCGAGATGAAATCCTCACAGTCCTCTAAAAATATCAGACTGTTAAAACAGATATCTTTAAAAAAAAAGGATCTTTTAAGAGCCACAAAACCTTGGTCAAAAAATACATAAGCTGCATACATAATACATACACCACAAACACATGCTATCTCATTTTCACACTACTACACAAACTTAGATGCATGAACATGTTGAGAATTATGACGTGTATACAGGTTCTGTTAACAAGATGTAGTATTAATATCTAGCTATGTGGTTTCAGTATGTGTATAAAGCACAGTTCAAAACATGACATCACGGAGCCAGTACTGTGTTGTTCATCTGATGTAATCTAACTATTAGTGTTGCCATATGGCATTACTTCTTATAATGACTGTACAGTCATAGTAATGATGCTGTCTACACATGTGTAGTCAAAAAGCTGAACAGAGCAAAAGCACTCACATGTAACAATATACCACATTAACATACTATTGTCTGTCTCTTTATTTATTGCAGTTTTAAAAAAAAGGAAAGGATGAGAATCTGGAGTTTGAGGGAGGTGTGCTGCCTGGTTCAGGCAGCTCAGGCTAGAGGCAATGCCAGAGTGCTCATGCAGAGAATGAACAGGAAGCTGGATGCAATGTGGAGGTGCATCAACTGCTACTTGCACATGTGCTTGAAAGTTAAAAACAAAAATGCGCAGATGTGCAAAAGGAAGTGGAAGCTGTTGCACCAGCAGTTCTATGTCGCCAAGAACTAAGGGGAGGTACTGGACAATGATGCTGGCTGGTACTACCTCGCATATGAGATGTGGGAGGCCGCTAGTAAGCCTGCTGCGGGGAAGCACCTACAACATTGTGAGTAAAGAAACTATTTGTTACTCAGCACAGCATATACTTAAAGAATAATCACTAACAAGGTGACTGTTGTGCTGGATAACATCACACTTCAGGTGGTTGGGTACAGAGCACAGGCTGAGTACATCCATACCTGAAGTGTCCACGTTATCCACCACACACACACAGCTTGAAGGGCATTATTGCCATAATGCAATGGTTTGTTGTAATACAGAGTGTAAAAAATAATGTTAATTTGTGTGTAACTGCAATCAGGGTGATGTTCTGTTGATGTCCGTGGCCTCAGTTTTACAATGGCTCTGCACTCAAGATACAGTACCTGATCGGGGGAGGGACATTGCCTGGCTGATGCTATGCAACTCCTAACTGTCCTAACTTGTCTGTTCCTGCAACCAGATGGTGTACCTTTGATGTCCATGACCTCAGTTTTAGAATGAGTCTCCACTCAGGGTGTAGCACCTGGTCTGTGGGGGGCATAGCCTGGCTGATGCCATGCAACTCCAAAGTGTCCTAACTTATATCTTCCTGAAATCAGGGTGATATTCCATTGATGTCCATGGCCTCAGTCTAACAATGGGTCTGCACTCACGATACAGTACCTGATTGGTGGGGGGGGGGATTGCCTGGCTGATGCTGTGCAACTCCTAACTGTCCTAACTTGTGTGTTCCTGCAATCAGGGTGGTGTACCATTGATGTCCATAGCCTGTATTTCCCTGTGCATCTACACTCAGAATGCAGTACATGGCCTGTGTGTGTGGGGGGGCCATTGCATGGCTGATACCATGCAACTCCAAACTGTCCTACCTTGTCTGTTCCTGCAACCAGGCTGGTATACCTTTGATATCCATGACCTCAGTTTTAGAATGAGTCTCCACTCAGGGTGCAGTTCCTGGTCTGGGGGGGGGGGCATTGCGTGGCTGACACTATGAAACTCCTAACTGTCCTAACTTATCTGTTCCTGCAACCAGGCTGGTGTACCTTTGATGTCCATGACCTCAGTTTTACTATGGGTCTCCACTCAGGGTGTAGCACCTGGTCTGGGGGGCATAGCCTGGCTGACGCCATGCAACTCCAAAGTGTCCTAACTTGTGTCTTCCTGAAATCTGGGACATATTACATTGATGTCCATGGCCTCAGTTTTATAATGGGTCTGCACTCAGGATATAGTAATTGTTCTGGGGGAGTGGGAACATTGCCTGGCTGATGCTGTGCAACTCCTAACTGTCCTAAGTTGTGTGTTCCTGCAATCATGGTGGTGTACCATTGATGTCACAGCCTTCATTCCCTGTGCGTCTACACTTAGAATGCAGTGCACATGGCCTCTACTGGGGAGGGGCATTGCATGTTGATGCCATGCAACTCCAAACTGTCCTAACATGTCCATCCCTGCAATCAGGCTGGTGTTCTGTTGATCTCCATGACCTTATTTTACAATGGGTCTCCACTGAGGGTGCAGTACCTGATCTGGGGGACATTGCCTGGCTAACGCCAGCACAACTCCAAACTCTCCTAACTTGTGTGTTCCTGCAATCAGGGAGGTGTGTCCACTGATGTACATGGCCTCAGTTTTACGATGGTCTCCCTCAGGGTGCAGTACTTGCTCATGGGAGGGGTGGGCATTGCCTGACTGACGGTGTGCACTGCTAACTGTCCTAACTTGTGTGTTCCTGCAACCAAAGTGGTGTACTGTTGATCTTCATAACCTCACTTTTACAATGGGTATCCACTCAGGATACAGTACCTGATCTGGAGGGGGGGCATTACCTGGCTGACACCATACAACTCCTAACTGTCCTAACTTGTGTGTTCCTGCAATCAGGGTGGTGTACAGTTGATGTCTATAGCCTTCATTTCCCTGTGCGTCTACACTACATGGCCTGTGTGGGGGGGCATTGCATGGCTGACACCATGCAACTCCAAACTGTCCTAACTTGTCTCTTCCTGCAACCAGGCTGGTATACCTTTGATGTCCATGACCTCACTTTTACAATGAGTCTCCACTCAGGGTGCAGTACCTGGTCTGGTGGGGGGGTGCATTGCCTGTCTGACACCATGAAACTCCTAACTATCCTAACTTGTCTGTTCCTGCAACCAGGCTGGTGTATCTTTGATGTCCGTGACCTCAGTTTTACAATGGGTCTCCACTCAGGATACAGTACCTGATCTGGAGGGGGGCATTGCCTGGCTGACACCATACAACTCCTAACTGTCCTAACTTGTGTGTTCCTGCAATTAGGGTGGTGTACCACTGATGTCTATAGCCTTCGTTTCCCTGTGTCTCTACACCACATGGCCTGTGTGTGGGGGGCATTGCATGGCTGACACCATGCAACTCCAAACTGTCCTAACTTGTCTCTTCCTGCAACTAGGCTGGTATACCTTTGATGTCCATGACCTCACTTTTACATGAGTCTCCACTCAGGGTGCAGTACCTGGTCTGGTGGGGGAGGGCATTGCCTGGCTGACACCATGAAACTCCTAACTATCCTAACTTGTCTGTTCCTGCAACCAGGCTGGTGTACCTTCAATGTCCATGACCTCAGTTTTACAATGGGTCTCCACTCAGGGTGCAGTGCCTGGTCTGTGGGGGGGCATTACCTAGCTGATGTCATGCAACTCCTAAGTGTCCTAACTTGTGTCTTCCTGAAATCAGAGTGATGTTCCGTTGATGTCCATGGCCTCAGTTTTGCAATGGGTCTGCACTCAGGATACAGTACCTGCTCTGGGGGGGGAGGCATTGCCTGGCTGACGCCATGCAACTCCTAACTGTCCTAACTTGTATGTTCCTGCAGTCAAGGTGGTGTACCATTGATGTCCATTGCCTTCGTTTCCCTGTGTGTCTACACTCAGAATGCAGTACATTGCCTATGGGGAGGGGGGGGCATTGTGTGGCTGATGCCATAGCAACTCAAACTGTCCTAACTTGTCTATCTATGCACCAGGCTGGTGTACCTTTGATGTCCATGAGCTCAGTTTTACAATGATTCTACACTCAGGATGCAGTACCTGGTCTATAACTGTCTAACTTGTATACACCTCAATCATGGGCATGTACCGTTGATGTCCATGGCCTCAGTTTTGCTGTGGGTCTCCTCCCAGGATGCAATACCTCATTTGGGGGCATCTTAAGTAGCAGACAATACTAGCATTGGTGAAACAAATCTGTATTAAATAACTGCAGAGACACATGCCACACTCGATAAATATTATTATTATCTTTCATTCACAGGACATCACGGCACACCCCACCTGAGAAGTAGTACCAGCACAAGCTGAGGCTGTGGAGACTGACCAGTCTGACTCAGACAGTGTTATCTTTGTTGAGTCAGAAGGTAAAACAATCCCTATTGAAAAATGATTTGAATGGCTGATCTCAGTACTTGGTGTGCATCACATGTTTATCCTCTGCAAGCACTCAGCTTCTGTAACATTGCTGTGTAAGGCTGTAGTTTTGTTCTGACTCTACATTCGCAAGCCAGAGCCTCCTTCTAGGGGATCAGAGGACGTACCCTTGCTGACCCCATACAACTCCTAAGTGTGCAAACTTATGTAGATCTGCAATCAACATGGTGTGCTGGTAATGTCCATGTCAATAATTTTCTTGTGGCTCTCCACTCAAGACACAGCACCTGTTGAGTGGTGAGGGGTTCATACCCTGGCTGACACCAGGGAACTTCTAACTGTGCAAATGTCTGTACCGTTGATGTCCATGACAGTACTTTTGTTGCAGCAGTACAATCAGGCTACAGTACCAGTTTCCTTTTGAGGGTATTGCCTATCTCAGAACATCCAACTACTTAGTCTCCTAACTCAACTAGATTACCTTGCTGAGCCCATGTGACTGATAACTATATTAATTTGTGTACACCTCATATCAGAGCGGTGTACCATTGATGTACATGGCCTCAGTTTACCTGTGTGTTATTAACTGGCTTTATCTGTACAAATCCTCAGTGTCCTAACTTGTGTGAATCTGGCACCATGCATACATACTCATAATCAAGGCCCCTAGAATTCTACTGACCCCGTAGGAATTTCAAAAAACTTGCAATCTACTACAGAACTTCTGCGGTGCCGCAGAATTCTCTCTTCTTGGTGACTTTTTATTAATATTTCTGTTTATCCATAGAATCTGGTTCCCTTCCCCTCTTTTTATGTCCAAAAACCCCCCATATGTTCAGAATGTGATGTTATCATTGCTATAACATCAAACATTAGCTAATGAAATGGCTGCATTCTGCAACAGAAATGAAAAGTCACTTATCTACACAGCTCCCACTGCCAGAGACGGTGGCACAGCACATCATGCATGGTGATATTTGCTCAACCTCCACTACAGCCTAATACAATTTTCAGTCTTACATTGTTACACAGGGCCAACTTAAACAAAACCTTGTCAATAGCACAGACCTGTTAAGTCCATACCTCACTTTGTACAAAACCTATTTGTGCCTTTAAGGTATAGAGAATGCTATCTGAAATGAATAACTGGTGAAATGAATTTAACTGTCTAAATTTTTTAAGAAAATGTAATTATGCCCATAAAGTGAAATATAATAATGTGTAGATCTGTAGGAAGAACAGACCTGTTAAATAAATAATTGCACTGTATGCATTTTGCCAAGGTTATTGATTACGTATTGTCATTGGTTGATAGAATCACCTACAAGTTATTAGAGAAATATGTGTGTAGGGACAGCTGTTGGGCCAGAGGGTAGCATAGCTGTGTTTCTTGCTGGCAACTCAGGTTCAGAGATTAGCTCTGGGGAGCTGGCTGGAGCAGCACAAGGATTAGTGGAACACTTCACTGCTCGGAGCCTGGAAGGTATGATGCAGTGTTCTGTCATCAGTGGACACATTGTGATGGGCCAAAGAACTGTATCTCACAATTGGTTCACATGCATGTCATGGCCTGATGGTGTTACGCAGTGTGTCAGGGAAAGCAGGTAGACATGAAAATTGAGTTTTGCAATAACTCCTCTATTCCATTTCCAATGGGACCTGTATGAATGAGGATGCAAGTTCATGGAAATTCAAAAAAAAAAAAAATATATATATATACAGTATATACACACACACACATACATACATACAGTAGCTCTGCCTCTCTCACTACACACACACACATATTTGTTTGTATGTTACAGATTGCATATAAATAAGTAAGTGATACACAGTGGGAACCTCATGCGTGGTGTAGAAAGCACATACAAATATATAAGTGATAGACAGTGGAGACCTCATTAGTGGGATAGATAGCATGCATATAGAAATACCTTATTTATCACATAAAATCCCCTCTGCGTGTGTCATTAATGCAACAGGCTAGGACCTTAAGGGAGAGACATTTGTTTTGCTTTTTTAGGCATAAAATTATTTTTATAAGTCTGTTATTTTTTAACTAGTGTTACTGTGCTTTCCACCATCCTGATTGCTATAACCACTGCCATAAAAGCGAAGTCAGGATGACAAGCTGACTTACTGTGATGTGGTACTTTGTTAGTGCCGCAGAACTTCTGCAGAAATTACAAACCACCACACGAAGTTCTTAACAAATAGTAATCTTGCCGCGAGAACTTGGTATCACTGTGCCGCATGAAAAAATAGGGGCCCTGCTCACATAATATTAAGGGCTTTTGTTGGTCTACAGCTATGCACTCAGCAAACAGCAGATGTGCAGTTGTATAAACTATAGCATGAAACATCATTGCCTAGCTCAGCTTGTGTACTCCTCAGTGTTGTCACTTCTATAGAGCTGTAATCAATACTGTATACCATTGGCGTCCATCACTGTACTTGTACTCTAAGCTGTATACTCATCTTCTAACACAACATCAGGAGGGGTCTGATTACATTGCCTGTCTGAGACAAGTACTACAGCTCATTCTCCTATCTTGCACACATCTGCTATCAGATATGTATATAATTAATGTTCATGCCTCTATTTCCAGCAGTGTTTATGTACTAAGGATGTAGTATATAATTTGTTTTACCATTAATTTAATCTCACAACTACAAGTTGTCCATGAGTACACACGTTAACTGTAGTACATCGTGCCATGTCCAGAATCATAACATGAATAGATATGTAAGACAATAACAGTGTTGTTTACCATGGACATATTGAGATGATCCCTATTAAACTATTTATGTATTCTCTAGTGGTCGAGGAGACTGTTGCCTAGCAGTACAAAAGCAGGTGAAGCAGGAACCTGACCAGTGCTGAGACGTAAGTGTTGTAAACAGAAATACATACAGATGTCGAAAAACTGCTAAACAGACTATTAGCACATGTTATAACCCTAGTCACATTTACTCAATCAGGAAGGTGTACAGTTGATGTCCATGGCTTTTAATGTTGCTGTATTTTCCTCTCAGGATACAGTACCTGGTCTCTGCGTGAGGAGGAGGCATTGCCTTGCTGAGTCCGTGCAACTCCTCAGTGGGCTAACTTGTGTCTAACTGCAATCAAAGAGTTGTACGTTAATTTCCATGGCCTTTCTTTTTCTGTGCCTCTCCACTCAGGATGCAGTACTTGGCCTGTAGGGTACATTCCCTGGCTGAGTCCGTACAACTCAGAAATATGCAAACTTGTGTACACCTGCAATCACAGAAGTATACCGTTGATGTGCATGGCTTTAGTTTAGCTGTGGCTGTCCATTCAGGATGCAGTACCTGGTCTGTTGGGGTTGGGAGGGATTGCGTGGCTGACGCTGTGCAACTACAAACATTTCTAACTTGTCTGTTCCTGCAACCAGGGAGGTATACCGTTGATGTCCATGGGATTTGTTTTCCTGTGCCTCTCCACTCAGGATGCAGTACCTGGTCTGGGGAAGGGGAAAAGCATTGCCTGGATGAGCCGTGCAACCCTAACTCTCCTAAGTTGTGTACACTGCAATCATATATGTGTACCATTGATATCCATGGGTCAGTTTTGTGGTTCTCCACTCAGGATGCAGCACATGATCTGGGGTGAGAGAGGCTATAGCTCCCACACGTCCAACTCCAAAATGTCTAACTTGTGTGTTCCTGCAACCATGGACATGTACCATTGATATCATGTTCTTCCTATTCCTATGAGCTTTGAACCAGCATTCACTACCTGGTAGGGGATGGGAGGAGGGCATTGCCTAGCTGAGGCTGTGCAACTGCTAACACCTAACTTGTGTACACCGAAATCAGGAGGTGTACCGTTGATATTTTCTTGTGGATCTCCACTTAGGAAGCAGTACCTGGTTAAGTGGGGTAGCCTTAGCCTGCCTGACACCATGTAACTCAAACTGTCTAACTTGTGTCTTACTGCAACCACAGAAGACATGTAACACCATAAATTACGTGATTGCTGAGTGATGTTTATTTCAGAGTATTGTACTATGTACAGGCCAGCAGATCATGTAAAACAGAGTTCAGTATTGCTGGTCACAGAAGTGCCACAAACAGCAGGATATTTTTATTCATAAAAGATCCAAATAATGTCATGATGCAGACAACTTTGAAAAAAGACATTTGTTACACAGTTTTGTTTATGTACATGGCCAAGTATTGTGCCTTAGTAGAGGCACACAGTAGGCAACAATGTCAACTAGTACTTGTTATGGTTGCATATGACATACTCATAAGAAAAGACAATGACAGAAGAGTACAACCAGATAGGTATATCTCTTTTGACATTTAAAAGTCTTCCTTAGACATGTAAGTGTGGTTTCTCTAGTGAGTACAAAGACAGTTGGTGCAGATTGAAGATCACTGCAACTAATTTCACGGTGTCACTGATCAACAAAACAGTCTTATAAGTCAGATTGAGAAAACGTATGCATGTAAACCATGTGCTATGTTACCAGTGTAATCATGAGCACAGATTTGCATGAAAAAACAGATGTTTATCTACCAGAACTCACTCTGTAAAAAAATGGACAACAAGATATGTCACATGTTGTGTGACTATTCCTCTGATGCATGAAGATTGTAGTAATTCTTCAATATCACTACGTATGCATTTTTTAAGTGTTGCAGTAGTCTCTGTTTGAAAGTGCTTGTTGAGTCATTGCAGTCAACCCAGCCAGTTCTGTACCTCAACAAACAAGTGTAATGTCCAGAATGTACAGACTGGCCATAGTGGTAGATAGCCTGAGTGTCAAACACTGCTTGGTTAAATACAATTCTCCCAGCTGGGAAATCTGTGCTAGGTGTGTCAACTCTGAGCCCATTAGAGTCAAATCTATGCAATACAAGCATAAGATATTGAGATGAAGTCCTGAGACGTATAGACTGAGTACATGTACCGCCACACCTTTCACACAAGTGACCACTTTCAGTATTGGTAAACAGCTGCTGGAACTTGACACTTTGGAGTCTGAGGCACAAACAAAGAAACCCAAAGCATGTCTTTCAGTGGTTTCTCCTCTGAATGACCACATGACGCATATACACATCTGGTAAATATAGATACAGTGAAGTACTGATGCATTGGAATCTTCTCTTCATCCAAGCTGTTTATGATGGCCATCATAAACTCACTGATGTCCTGCTGCATGTTAGCAGCAAATGTACTACCAGGGGCGTCACCAGAGGGAGAAAGTTGGGGGGGCTAATGCCCTTGACGTAAAATCTTAACCCAACTAGGGGGGTCCGGGGGCATGCCCCCCCGGAAAATTTTGACATTTTTACCTTCAAATGGTGGCTTTTCCTGCATTTTAATAGGGAAAGATATGTTTAAAAAGGCTGTCATTTTGACCTCTATTTATTGGTACATGGAAACATTAAGTTACTGGACCACTGAGGAGGACAACAAGAGAGAGATTATTATCCCAGCAGATCTGCTGGGAATGTTAAGGATCCCAAAGAAAGTTGGAAGCTTACTGAGACCCTAGAGGAAAACAGACAGATAGCATTATCCCAGCAAATCTGCTGGGAAGGTTATACCCTTGAGAAAATATGAGGCAAGTCAGATAAAAAGGTTTGTAGCTTAGTAGTGCTCTGTATCACTGGCTGCCTGTTGAGCTTGCTACCCCTGCTTGCCACAAGCACAAACACCTCAACACAAATCCATTAGTAGGCAACTTAGAAAGGCTAAGGTTTTCTCTGATCTGTAGTTATCGTCAAGAAGCTGAGAACAATAAAGGGACACTGTCACCGTCAGCCTTAAGACTAATTTTGAGCTGCCCAAACTGAAGGTTTAGAGAGGAAGCTCACAAATGCAAATGAACTAGTAGTAGTAGCATACTTTAATGTAATTATTTAATACTGTGTATTTTGCAAAAATATTAAAATTTAGATGGTTCATCTGCAATTTCGCTTCATGATCCATGAGCTAGACAGGCTAGGAGTTGAGGGAAACACACTGTGTTAGAATTACTTATTTTAGTCCAATATAAATAAAGTACCTATCAGATAGGCTGTGAACACTGACATGCTCAAAGTCCCATTGCGTAACGAGGACAAACTGTTTTATTTTAAAGGCAAAGTTGAAGCCATGATTTCAGACATGTGCATTACCAGGAAGTTGAGGCGTCACTATTGTATTGACCCTCCCCATCGGGTCAATCACTTCTGTGGTTCCAACGACTGGCTCTACCTGTTGCAGTATTATCAACTGCTATGACATTGCTAACTTTGTGGCCGTCCAGCCCTCCTTGACTCTGTGAATTTGAACATAACCTCTTTCACCGGTTCTGTCTTCCTCTCACTGCTCAGTGCTCAATAACATCCCATTCCAGAGTCACTCTCAATCTCTGCAGCCAGTGACTAAATCAAACCTGAATGCCACTCACACTCATCAGGGATTGATAAATTCAAAGTTACATGCAGGTCCCAGACAACTGACTGTATCCAAAATGGTAGTCCCACTGTTGTGAGTGGTAGTCCAATGGTCGAAAGGTCATATTTTATGGAAAACTATAAAAATTATTTAGCAATAAAAGTGGTTGAGGTATTGTATTATTCATAGATATAGAAGGGCTATATAAAACAGTAATAATTAAGATGTATTATAATTGCATGGCAATGATGTGGGGCGACAGTGTCTCAGAATCTCTCAAAGGTTCCACCTCACCCAGCATTACACTTGCCTAATCAAAATTGCTTGCTTTGATGTTTAGTGCTACTTTTTTATTTCTGCTTTTTTTTCTATTTCACACTACATCTTCTCACATGCCAGGCAGCCACACACCCAAGTCCCCTGTCCCAGCTAACCTGACACAAGTTTTCTTAAGGCAACACACAGCCCCTCCTCACCCTCACTCTTATTGCTCAGCTATTAATGTTCATGTTAGGGCAGGCAACACACAAAGCCCTCACCTATTTCTCAGTTCATTAATGTTCTGTTAGGCAGGCAAACACACAAACCCCTCACTTATTTCTCAACCTTTATTAATGTCTGCGTTAGCAGGCAACACAATAAAACCCCTCACTCTTATTTCAAAATATTAATGCGTTTGTGTTAGGGCAGACAACACACAAAGCACATCACTCTTTCATTTCTCAGCTAGCTAGACTGGCAAGTCACACACACCCACCACAGATCCTTTTCCCTTTGCTCCAGTTCAGTTCCAGGTTTTAGCAGTGGCACAGTTATCTTCTGTGTTCACCAGTTGTACAGCACCCTCTCCCCACAACATCAGTGCCAACCGCCCACACAAATCAGAAGAAAAACTCTTTCTTTTGTGATGACCTCTGTTGCTCTGCACTGTAGTTTTGTACTACTACTACAGTACACTAACTCTGTCAATGTGGGTAGAAGTTACTAATTGTGTACAGTACACTCACTGTACTATTTTTGTTCGGACTTTCTCTTTCTTTGGTAGTGTTTTTATCTCTGGCCCAGTGTCCTCGATCTTCTAATGTGGCAGAAGTCCACAGGACCAACACCGAGTCGGGTCAGCTCTAGACCCCACTCACCTATTAAACTGTCCCACCTTCCCAATCCCTACTTTCACACCCTTGTTTTTTTGTTTGTATTTTTAAACAAGGCACCCAAACCCAAACCTAAACTGAAATGGTTTTTTTTTAGCAATCCTTCATAGCTTCCAACTTCCACCAGTCCAACACCCACAACAAGCTTGCTAGAACCACCACCCAGGCCCAGCCTATTTCAGTGCTCTAACTGCACTGTGATGCATCTATGTCTGTAGCTGTGAAAGAAATGGGGCATTGCCTAGCTGCCACAAGAATGCACTTTTCACACAATCCAAATCGCGCTCCCTTCTTACCCTGACTGGTAACCACTGTATACATACACATGATAGTGTAGAAGACAAAAACTCCAAATTTCTTCTGTCTAATGCAATTTTATCCGTTAACAACCAAAACACATAATCCCATTCCCAGGCGAGTCTGTAGTTCCAGACCCTTTTGCTCCAGTCCTTTTAATTCAGTTGAAATTCATAACTTCCTCTTACTGCTGCTGTTGTGGATTGTGAGCTCCAGGAAGTGGAGTGATGTCAGCATCTACCAAATATCTGCCACCTTCTGCTGCCCCTTGATATCCAGGAAGTCATGGACAGGCAGGCAGAGAAATCCATGTTAATGTTAGTTCGTATTTGATACTTAATAGAGTACGCAAATTATTTAGGAATGTTTTTTGGGGCCTATGATTTAGCCTCTGGCGCTGTCATAAGATAATTTATAATATATATATATATATATATATTATGGTTACAATTAATTTACATACTGGACACACAACTGAGATGTAACTGAGATGTAACCTGTCATTTTAATACTGCTCTTTCTGTTGCTGAACTTTTACAGCTGAACGAAGCAAATCAGTAATAGGTTTACAACAGAACCTGCTTGTTGCAGGAGAAAAGGAGGTGGTCCTCCGGTAACGTGCTGTGCTGTAGCCGAATCCTGCGCTTATCAAAAATAAGTAAAAAAGGAAGAGGGAGGGGTAGAGAGGGAGAGAAGCTGGAGCAATTGCAAGGTACAGAAGCTGATAAATACTTTTAATGTGGAACTTACATGCCGTATATATGAGGTTCAATAACTGTATTTATTGTACTGCGTTTATATGTTCTCCTTCTCCTTTCCATCGCCTGGATTGACAGGCAGCTACACAGCAACTCATTCTCTGGCCTCTACCCTCAGTCCTGTGGTGGCACTGGTACCGACAGATGGATCTGGCTACGGAACGTGGTCTTCTGTGGTCGCTGAGTGTTCGCCGCATAGTCGCAAGACAAAACCATCTACCATGGGGTTCCATTCCCAGACCTCAAGCATCATGCGATCAGCAGTGGCGCACTACACTAAGGCATAGAACGATGACATCTAGTGGCCAAAATCACGACGGCACAGAAAAATAAAAAAAAAAGTCAGGCAGCCAGCATTTTAAATTGGTTTGTCCATGGGACAACAAGATGTGATTATTTCTCTCAATGGGGAAATGATTGGGGGGGCTTCAGCTTACATTGGGGGGGCTGTAGCCTCCCCAAAATCAGCCTGGTGACGCCACTGTGTACTACATCCATCATATGTACCTAAGACCTTTCATGCAGGTGTCAGTGACTGCACATTGTTTGACTGATCAGAAGCCATGTTGACAATTTTCTTCAATGCCTTTGATAAGAGAGTGTCTTGTGAAGCTGATATTGCCTGCACAAAGTGTGGCATGTGGAAAAAAAGCTTGCATAGCTGAATTAGCATAGCAGTTTACTCTAGTACTCTTTTCAAACACTGGGAAAATAGACATACTTAATGAGATCTGGCAACAGCTGGTTCTGCATCTGCATTTGACATTCTGACCTTCTTAGTAATTTCTGCAGTTGATTTGGTTGTGAGTTTATTTTTCTTGTTGCCAGGTGAAGCTGTGACTGTGGGATGTGAGACAACCACATACATAGGTAGTGGTATTAAAGACATCTGTGGCTGATATAGAGTACGTAATCTGTTGTACTGGACAATACATCACTTGTCAGCATGTATCTTCTAACATGCGAGTGTTAGGATGTGAAACCCAGAAAGACTGCTGACACGTGAAAGTGAGATGTAGCTCATGCCATCTTTGAAAATGTTTGTCTCTATGTCCACCATTGCTGAATCCAAACTCAAGCCCTGAGACTTGTGAATTGAAACAGCATACGCAACACATATTGGGAACTGTTTCCTGTTCACATAGATATCCTTAAATACCTGGAACTTAACACAGGTATGATCAATCTGTACAGGCTGTTCCATATTGTCAAAGTGGACAACAAGTGTCTCAATAAATGTCTTCTGAACATTGTAAACAAAGTCAATGTGACCCACGGCACCTTTTACCATGCCACGCTCAACATCAAGATTATGCCATAGCATGACACGCGCATTCTTACAAACTGTAAGAACAGTTTCCAGGCTAGCTGTGCGTGAAACATCTGACTTCAGTTCAGAGAGTTGTTCAGTCATCTTCGCTACCAGCTTCCAACTTAGAATGACACCATCAACTGTATCAACAGCATGCAGTAAGAGAATTTCTTGATTTTCTCTCTGCAACATAACACTGTTGAACGCAGCACATTTCTTAAGTCGTGGCATAAGACACACAATCCGTGTGCCCATTGAGTACATATCACTGAAAACATCACATGCTGTTTCTGTGGATGTAGTATCCATTCTGATTCTTCAACCATGTAACATTGAAAGATGTTCTGGTGACAAAGAACCAGTACGAGCTTGATCCAACAATGCCTTGTAAGCCAGATCACCACTCTGCCGCATGTTCTGGCACAGCTTGACACAGGTAAATAACTCCCACAGGTTAAAACCTCCAGTGCAGCCTAGTGGATTCTTAACCTGCTGGCAGTCAGAGCTGCAAAAACATGTTCCATATTAACTGGTGCAAGCTGTAAAAGGTCTCCAAATACAACAATGCTTTTACCACCAAATGCATCTCCATAGTCAGTCCCCAAAATCTCCTGTAGACGTAGATGTATACAGGCAAGCATCATATTAGAGAGCATGCTAATCTCATCAATCATGAGTAACTTCATCTTAGTAAATATAGAACAAAGCTGAGATGCAACCTCAAATGACAGCTTACGATACTCTCCTGCTCTGCCATGCTCCACTGGCAACATGAAGAGACGGTGTAACGTAACTCCACCAATGTTGTATGCAGCCAGTCCAGTGGGAGCACTAACAGCAACAGACATTGATGAGCCTGTCAGTTTCTGTATTTCAGCCATAATGGCCTCTATAAGGAGGCTCTTTCCTGTACCTACTGAGCCACTAACAAACATCAGTAGTGGCTTGTGGTCAAGGCAGTCACATTTCTTTTGTTCATGTAGAATCCCATGCCAGACAGCATCAGTAACTGCAGAGTGCACCACACGTTGCTGCTCATTGAGTCTCTCTTTCAGTTCTGCTGGGTCAACACTGCAGTGTGTGTGTGGTTCCATAGCACTCACCACTTCTGGACATGAGTATCGCCTGGGGCATCTAGAGTGCAGAGGTTCTCCAAGGATACCTTCTCCTTCCAGATCAAGATTGTCCTGAGAACCAACAGGAGTGTCCTCTCCTGTTGTTTCTGTGCCTTTCAAGCTGCATCTTCAGCATCTAGTCTCTATACATGTGTCTGAGTATTCAGTTTTTGAATGTCTTGTAACTGTGATTGAATTTTTCCTCAACTGTATCACAGTCACCTTTTAATTGAGACTCATTCCTCCAGGGTTTAATAAGAATAGAGAGCAAAGTAGTAATGCTCTCTGCTCTCAGATGTGCCTAGATGTAATTTACAGTGGTAAATAAGCTAAGGCTTATGTCTCAATGAGACAGCCATCCACCCTTTGACCTTGTAAAAGCCATGTGTACAATCAGGTGAGACATCCCGCCTTGTAGCCATACCACTTAGCTACTCTCAAATAAATACATTTGAGCCATGTCTCATGTTTACGGGGGCAGTATTTATTAATGAGGTGTTATTCTTCAAGATATGTCTTAAAGAGGGTCTCTTTGAGCCAGTTCCTCAATCTCAGCATGAGGAATAGTACACGTTTTGCACTCTCTTTGTAGTTTACACTCGAGAAAGCATTTATATCAGATTTGCTATACAAATGTGTACCAATCAAGCGATCGGGCTGCCTATAAGCACCATACATTCTCTGTGTGATAGGGTCTGTCCTTCCAGTGCCCACAACTGAGATGTCAGTGACTTCTTGAACTGGCAATATCTTCCCAAAGATCTTGCAAGCTAGTCTGTCCATGTTTAGTGATGTACAAAGTGAGGTACAGAACCAAAGCCAATGAGTTGTCAGCCACAAACTGAACATCTATGTTTGCTTGACACATTAGAAGAAGAGTGGGGTTGTAATCACTGATGTACACCTCATTCTCATCTCTGGGTAACTCATATACCCTTCTTGGTTGATTTTGCCTTCAAGTGGTGTTGCATAGCTGAAAAACAGTTTGTTCATGCAACCATCCTGACAGGCATGCCTGGGAAATCTGAAACAACATCTTGTGTACTAATCAGATTTGTTCTTCACTACCCAGTGGCAGTATTCACAAAATGTGGCATTGAAACTTCTGCACCAACGCCCACAGTGTGGGACTGTCGACTTGTCCGGTATGCAGCAAGTGATGTAATGTATAATGAATGCTAGCACTTATGCTGCTTCTGTTTGCTCATGCATGGGGCATCCTGATCCACAGTAACATATGAATATGAGGAGCACCTAGTGCCTAATATTCTGTCCTCCAGAAGTAATGCTCCACAATACCAAGAGGCGGATTGTGCTTTGACAAAATGAAAGTCAGAATATCATGGAATCACTTGTGAAAATGCCTAGTGACAGACACTGGGTCACATGAGCACATTTCTCCGACAGTCATTGATGAAATGCCCTCTACATCTCAACTTGCCCACTTCAATAGTTCAATGACCTCATCCCAGGCATACTCAGCACAGTTGAGTGTAACAAACCATGTGGCTGCACCATACTCTCACAGCATAGTCATCACCTCAGAGTGTCTGCAATACCAGTATTCTTTGGTGCCACGTAGACTTGACAGACTAGAAGAAAAATTTACTTGCACATTTTCATCCTTTTGCTTCAATTTCTGCAAAACCTGTGTGGCAGTGATTCCATCAAGTGGAGTTGTGAGCTGCATAGTTATGTGCAATAGGATGCAGACAGTATGCTAAGCTCACTTCCCAGAGAAGATGAAACAGGTACTGTATGTTGAGGCCTGAATTTGCTATATCCTACTGAGCACACGGCTAGTTCAATACTCAGCACCTTGTACACATACTTTCTTCATCTAGGTGTCCACCAAGCCCTTTGGGAATAAATCTGGAAAACAGTGTGCTTCCAATATTGCCTCCAATATGTTGACTGGCTCACCTTCCACTCTGCTTCATTTGGTACATATCAATGTAGTCCCCTGAATCTCTGACATGCAGTGGGTGAATTGTGTACTGTTCATACACATTATCATTTGTCTCCATATTGACATTCTCAGTCATTGGTTTTGTGGAATCTAACACATCATGTTCAACAGACGCACTAGTCATGCAATCAATATTAAGGTCTGCATAAAAGGGATTGTTGCTCTGCAAACAAGTAAGAGCAAGCTTCACCTTCTCTACATTGACAACATCCTGCCAAATGACCTTTGACTTTGTTGGAACACCATTGACAAGAATCATCAAACTGTTCTCAGTGGAGATTGCCTCCACATTTTCCCTTCTAGGGAAGTGGAAGATACATAATGGAACCCTTAAGAGACCTAATGAGTTCTTTTTTGGATTGTTCCATGTTTTTTGTATTCAGACATAGAATAGTTTTTAAATGGTTTCATAGTCTGAATAAGAATCCATTCAAACATATTCAATGTGGCAATCTCAGCAGGTGTGATATGTGCCTCACTATTGTTCAGAGTGACCTTCATAGCAGAATATTAGCCTTCACCTTGGAGAAACAGTGCCTGCACATCACAATGATTGGGTCTAACTGGAAGTCACACTTTAAGAGCAGAAATGCTAATAGTTGAAACCATATGTCATTGTGGGTGACAAGGTTTCCAGGTTCACTGTGACCGCTTGTTTTTACGTAACAGAGCCGATCACATGACACACATACAGAGTCAAATTTCTCTGTCTTTGCCAATTCAGATCTGGTAATCGATTTCCAAAACTGCTTGAGAATATCAGGTTTCTAAGACAGAGACAGAATTTCCATCAGCAATTCATGACTGATCAATCACAGTATCTGTGACACTGCTGACATGTCACAGCTGTTTCCAGAAATGTCATGGTACCATGCATGTCACCAGACTGCAGTAACTCATTCAGACGAGAACCATAACTGGGATGTCAACATACCAGGGTACACAATCTACAGGAGGGACAAGGAGGGAAGAAGAGGAGGGGGGTAGCTCTCTATGTAAGAGAAGGGATCAAAGCAACAGAACTAAAGGGTAAACAGGGAGGAGAGGAGGCACTGTGGGTCACCCTGGAGACTGGAAATGGCTCCAATCTACACTGGGGTTGGCATACAGACCCCGTCTCAGGTGGAGGAAATGGACAAGGAAATGATAGAAGGCATCCTTGGATGGCAGAGAAGGGGAGCTATTCCTGATGGGGACCTGAATAGCTAGGATGTTGACTGGAGCACCTTTGCTGCAGCCACATCCAAGAGCAGGGCCATTCTCAATGCCCTACAGGGGCATGCCTCAGACAACTAGTTTTGGAACCCACTCGGGAGAGAGCAATCTTAGACCTGGTACCTCAAATGGGGATGGAGAGGATCTCTGATCTGAAGTGGGGAAGCCATCTGGGAACAGGTGACCACCAAACAGTAGTAGTTCATGATAAACTTAGCTGTAGAGTCAAGCCACATAAAAGGTGAAGGTACTGGACTTCAGGAGGGCTAATTTTGTATAAAATGGGAGGTGATTCCTCAGAAAAGCACTAGCAAACAGGCAAGAAGGTGGGGGTGGAGCAACAATGGGAAAACATCAAAAACGCCATTACAGAGGCAACAAGCCTCTGTGTGAAGCAAATAAACAAATCAAAATGAAAGAAAAACCACTATGGTTCTCAAAAGAAGTGGCAGGGAAGGTAAGGGAGAAAAAGATAGCATTCAAGAAGTATAAGGAAACACACAGAAGGAGCACGACAGAGAACTGTACCAGTTAAAGCAGAAGGAAGCTGGTAAGGCAGTCAGAATAGCAAAGGCCCAAACTGAGGAAAAGATAGCCAACTTGGTTAAGAAGGGGGATAAAACCTTTTATAGGTACATTAGGGAGCAAAGAAAGACTAAGGAAGGGATACTGAGGCTGAACAAAGAGGAAGGTGCTTGGGCAGACAGCGACAGTGAAAAAGCAGGGATACTGAATGAATACTTCTGCTCAGTATTCACAATGGAAAAGCATGGGGAAATACCTTATCCAGTCAATAGAAGCACTCTGGATAGGGGGTTGATATTAGTCCTTTCTACTCAAAGAAAGGGTTCTGAAAAAACTCTTAAAACTGAAGGTGGATAAAGCAATGGGGCCTGAAGGGATTCACCCCAGAATTCTAAAAGAACTAAGGGAAGAACTAGTAACACCACTGACTACCCTTTTTAATAAACCATGGGAGGATGGTGTGGTACCTGAGGATTGGAGGAGGGTGGATGTGATTCCCCTTCACAAAAGTGCGAGCAAGACAGAAGCAGGAAACTACAGACCTGTCAGTTTGACTTCAGTGGTAGGGAAAATTATGGAATCACTTCTGAAGGAAAGAATTGTTGAGTACCTAGAGGCCAGTGGGGCACAGGACCCAAGACAGCATGGATTCACAGAGGGAAGGTCATGTGAGACAAATCTAATTGATTTCTTTGACTGGGTGACCAAAGCAGTAGACCAAGGAGGGGCTGTGGACATGGCCTACCTAGACTTTAGCAAGGCATTTGACACAGTCCCACACAAAAGATTAATAAAAAAGTTAGCCAGCCTGAGAGTGGGTCCCAGGGTGGTAGCCTGGATAAAACACTGGTTGGACAACAGGACACAAAGAGTAGTAGTAAATGGAGTACACAGTGAAAAAAGGAGGGTTACTATTGGGGTACCTCAGGGTTCAGTACTGGGGCTGGTCCTTTTTAATGTCTTTATAAGTGACATTGCAGAGGGACTGGAAGAGAAAGTATGTCTCTTTGCAGATGACACAAAGATCTGCAACAGGGTTGATACACAAGGTGGGGGTGGAAAGGATGAAAAGGGACTTGGCAAGGTTGGAGGAATGGTCAAATGTATGGCATCTTAGATTCAGTGCAAAGAAGTACAAGGTAATGCACCTGGAAACAAAAACCTAGGGGAAAAGTAGCATAATGGGGGGTGAGATACTGACAACAACAAAATGGAAAGGGAATGGGGGTTGTCATATCATATGACCTAAAGGTGGGCCAGCAATGTGAAAAGGCAATAAGGAGGGCTGGGGGGATATTGGGATGCACAGGGAGAGGCATCACCAGTAGAAAACAGGAAGTTGTTGGCCCTCTGTACAGACGGTTGGTAAGATCACATCTGGAGTTCTGTGTACAGTTCTGGAGACCTCATCTCTGCAAAGACATAGACAGGTTGGAGGCTGTCCAGAGGAGGGCAATGAAAATGATGCAGGGTCTGCACCAGAAGACATATGAAGAAAGACTAAAGAAACTTAAGATGTATAGCCTTGAGGAAAGGAGGGAGAGGGGGAACATGATAGAAACATTCAAATACCTCAAGGGAATCAACTAAGTCCAAGAGGGTAGCATCTTTCAGAAAAAGAGATGTGCAAGAACAAGGGGGCACAATTTGAAGATAGAGGGGGGATGGCTCAGAGGTAATGTGAGGAATTATTTCTTCACAGAGAGGGTTGTGGATACATGGAACAGCCTTCCTGAGGAGGTTGTAGAGTCAAAAACAGTGGGGGAATTCAAGAATGCATGTGACAGACATAAGGCAATTCTAGTGGGGGTGGGAGGAAGTAGGCTGTTGGTTAACTAGGATCTGCAGCTTATCTGTTAGGTAGGTAAATGGGCAGACTAGGTGGGCCAAGCGGTCCTTATCTGCCATCAAATTCTATGTTTCTATACTGTCCAGCAACTCATCACACCTCATAGACCCTGTGCACAAAGTTTTGTATGCCTGATTGATGCACTCCCAGCATCCTCATGTGGTGAAATACACTGTCACAAACACCACTATCTAGGCATGAAAGTGAATGACCCATAAGTCCAGTATGTGGACAAATCTCACAAAGGTCTATAGTCTCAAAGAGTTTATGTCTGTCTTTACAATCAGTAATGACAAACAGGTTGATAAAGTGCTCGACTTTGTCAAATGATGATTGCCTCCAGTTGCAAGTCTCATCACATGCCCATGACAGACAGTGAGCGTTCATGAGGCTGAACAGTTGCCTCACACTCATCATCTGACTCCATTGTAGTGTCATAACACAGACTCAGCACATTACATAGTTTACTGGACTTATCAATGCAGAAGTTGCTGTCCTTTTTCTGTGAGTAATATGACTCTACCCAGAAATGCGCCTGAGTGCTGTGTGTGTGGCCACGACATGTGAAAATGTCATAGAAATTGTGTTGGTTCAAGACAGGATAGCATTGTAGCCTCATCTTAATCTTGTACACAACTTTTAGGAACTACTCAAGAATGTGTCATCTATGCCACAAGTGTTGAAGAACAAACACTGCTCTATTAACAAATGTACTGACTCTGAGATGCAATTTCATTAAAGAGACATGACTCTTTAGTTTTTTGTGCTCAGGTCTCATCACAGCAGCAATAAGTCTGTCAATCTTAGTTTTAGAAGCTAGTGATCGAAAATACTTTTGCTTCCTCAGATGACCATCAGCAGCCATGGCTTTATGCAATTGCTTAGCTTCCTTTATGCTTGCCTTTGCAACACTGGTGTTCCATCTCAAAGATTTCTGCAGCTGTTACTGGGCTCCACATTTTTTCCTTGCAGTTGAGAAAGTACGTACTTTTTCTGCAGAGTGTGCAACCTGTGAAGTCACTCCTTGAGCGGAATGCTTAATCTGTTTACATCTTGAAGTAGCATGTGTGGTTTTTGGACCACTCTTAAGCAACAGTGAACTATTATACCTGTTTCGTCTCTGCACAGAACTCTGTCTCTGTTTAGAGGGCACCTTTCTTCTCTGGAAATTCACAGTAGTCTGGAACAATGTTACATAAGTATCAGACATCTGTATAAGAAATAGAGAAAAACAAATATTTAGTGATGAATTGACTTTTTTTGTCCTAACATTACATAGTCACACCGTTCATGTCTCATGTTACAAGAATAAATAGTACTGCTTACAAAACATTGCACACATAATCCTTCCCACAGCTGGAAACCAGTACAACCAATATACAATGTTTTCAAGTGTCGAGAAAGAAGGTTACTTATAACATGAGAAAAAATATCTAAACATGTCAGAAAGTAAAGTATTGTCACAATTTAAAGCATCCACAGTATTTCTCTTAAAAATACTTTATTTTTCAACATTTTCAAAAGTAGTGTCAAATGTACGATAGTGTCACAAAATATGCTTTATCGTGAGCACGAAAGTGTAACAAAATTTGATGTCGCCAGCATGACACTGTCAAATGTAGTGTCGCAAAAATAGTGTTGTCAGCATGAAAATGTTGAATAATAGTGTTGTGAGCACAAAAGTATCGAATAATAGTGTCATGAGCACGAAAGTGTCAAATATACACATTAAAAAAACACCCTCTTAAAGGCTAAGCCAATCAGACACTGCTTTGTGTTTCAGCAACAGACGCTCACACCAATGGAACATAACATTGAGCAGGCCATGTCAGGCAACCAATCACAACTGCTGAAGACTGGAGAAGAAGGACATAGTGGCCATCTTAGAAAAAGACTCACCAGCCTGCTTTACTCTGTGTAAGTACATCACATTTTCTATACAATTTTTCTAGCATTATTAAAACTGTTAGCATCACAAAAATAGCATTAAACAAAACATTTTTTACTGCTCTATTTGACTATGACAATCTAAATAACCTGTAATGCTGTAAAAAGAAGTTATTAGTGTTTAAAGTCAGAGTGTCAATCAGTACTTACTAGCACAGATAGAGCTGCAAATGGAGGAAGAAAGCAAGCAGCACGTGTATCATAACATGAGAGGCAACCAATCATACACCTCTGTGTAGCTGTGATTGTTTGAAGTAGCCTATAAAAATGTAGTATTTTCCCACATAGAAATCTTCCAACATTTCTGCTTGACAGAAGTTGCAGCCATTCAGTGTAGTCATAGTCAGTGCATCCACTGTATTGGTTAGCCATGAGAAAGCATTAACCAATTACATTCTAAATCACTCTGTTTTGGGACAGCCCACCAAAGCAATGTTGAAGGAGAGAGGGAAATTCTAGTTTCATATTCAGTAGTGACTAGACACTGCAGGACAAACACTGATCTTTTGGTAGTTCTCTGTCCACTTCTCAGCTTAAAACCTCAGAACAGCAGAAAACAGCAAATGGACTGTGTGAGTCATCGGCAGCAGTATAGTAAGGCAAGCTTCAGAGTATGCTCAGAGGAGTGATTTTGGCAAAGACCTGCAGCTTCCAAATTGCTCTGTTAAGTGGTTTGGCAGGGGGCATCAGGTGGGAGCATCTCATGCCAACAATGCACAGACTTCTGAGGACTCAAGCTCGACCGGACATACTGCTGATTCATTTCAGAGGCAATGATTTGGGCACCAAACGATGGGTAGATTTAGTGTCAGAAGCAAAGCTGGACCTTGCTTCTATTATGGGTATGTCACCTGCCTGTAAGATCATTTTTTCTGACATTACAGAGAGTAGAGTATGGCAAGCAGAACAGCACATGTACCTGCTTGACAGAGGACGGAGAAAGGTAAACATACAAATATCTGGATATCATGCATGTCTGGGATGCGCACCATACGTCACCCTGAAATTAAGTATTGTAATGATTGACTATACCTACCAGATGGTGTGCACTTCTCTCATGCTGGCAATTGCCTTTTCCTGGGAGACCTTCGAGATGAAATCCTCACAGTCCTCTAAAAATATCAGACTGTTAAAACAGATATCTTTAAAAAAAAGGATCTTTAAGAGCCACAAAACCTTGGTCAAAAAATACATAAGCTGCATACATAATACATACACCACAAACACATGCTATCTCATTTTCACACTACTACACAAACTTAGATGCATGAACATGTTGAGAATTATGACGTGTATACAGGTTCTGTTAACAAGATGTAGTATTAATATCTAGCTATGTGGTTTCAGTATGTGTATAAAGCACAGTTCAAACATGACATCACGGAGCCAGTACTGTGTTGTTCATCTGATGTAATCTAACTATTAGTGTTGCCATATGGCATTACTTCTTATAATGACTGTACAGTCATAGTAATGATGCTGTCTACACATGTGTAGTCAAAAAGCTGAACAGAGCAAAAGCACTCACATGTAACAATATACCACATTAACATACTATTGTCTGTCTCTTTATTTATTGCAGTTTTAAAAAGGAAAAGGATGAGAATCTGGAGTTTGAGGGAGGTGTGCTGCCTGGTTTCAGGCAGCTCAGGCTAGAGGCAATGCCAGAGTGCTCATGCAGAGAATGAACAGGAAGCTGGATGCAATGTGGAGGTGCATCAACTGCTACTTGCACATGTGCTTGAAAGTTAAAAACAAAAATGCGCAGATGTGCAAAAGGAAGTGGAAGCTGTTGCACCAGCAGTTCTATGTCGTCAAGAACTAAGGGGAGGTACTGGACAATGATGCTGGCTGGTACTACCTCGCATATGAGATGTGGGAGGCCGCTAGTAAGCCTGCTGCGGGGAAGCACCTACAACATTGTGAGTAAAGAAACTATTTGTTACTCAGCACAGCATATACTTAAAGAATAATCACTAACAAGGTGACTGTTGTGCTGGATAACATCACACTTCAGGTGGTTGGGTACAAGAGCACAGGCTGAGTACATCCATACCTGAAGTGTCACGTTATCCCACCACAACACACAGCTTGAAGGGCATTATTGCCATAATGCAATGGTTTGTTGTAATACAGAGTGTAAAAAATAATGTTAATTTGTGTGTAACTGCAATCAGCATAATCTTCTGTTGATGTCCATGGCCTCAGTTTTACAATGGCTCTGCACTCAAGATACAGTACCTGATCGGGGGGAGGGGGACATTGCCTGGCTGATGCTATGCAACTCCTAACTGTCCTAACTTGTCTGTTCCTGCAACCCAGATGGTGTACCTTTGATGTCCATGACCTCAGTTTTAGAATGAGTCTCCACTCAGGGTGTAGCACCTGGTCTGTGGGGGGGGGCATAGCCTGGCTGATGCCATGCAACTCCAAAGTGTCCTAACTTATATCTTCCTGAAATCAGGGTGATATTCCATTGATGTCCATGGCCTCAGTCTAACAATGGGTCTGCACTCACGATACAGTACCTGATTGGTGGGGGGATTGCCTGGCTGATGCTGTACAACTCTAACTGTCCTAACTTGTGTGTTCCTGCAATCAGGGTGGTGTACCATTGATGTCCATAGCCTGTATTTCCTGTGCATCTACACTCAGAATGCAGTACATGGCCTGTGTGTGTGGGAGCCATTGCATGGCTGATACCATGCAACCCAAACTGTCCCACTTGTCTGTTCCTGCAACCAGGCTGGTATACCTTTGATATCCATGACCTCAGTTTTAGAATGAGTCTCCACAGGGTGCAGTTCCTGGTCTGGGGGGGCATTGCGTGGCTGACACTATGAAACTCCTAACTGTCCTAACTTATCTGTTCCTGCAACCAGGCTGGTGTACCTTTGATGTCCATGACCTCAGTTTTACTATGGGTCTCCACTCAGGGTGTAGCACCTGGTCTGGGGGTATAGCCTGGCTGACGCCATGCAACTCCAAAGTGTCCTAACTTGTGTCTTCCTGAAATCTGGGACATATTACATTGATGTCCATGGCCTCAGTTTTATAATGGGTCTGCACTCAGGATATAGTAATTGTTCTGGGGGAGTGGGAACATTGCCTGGCTGATGCTGTGCAACTCCTAACTGTCCTAAGTTGTGTGTTCCTGCAATCATGGTGGTGTACCGTTGATGTTCACAGCCTTCGTTCCCCTGTGCGTCTACACTTAGAATGCAGTGCATGGCCTCTACGGGGGAGGGGGGCATTGCATGGTTGATGCCATGCAACTCCAAACTGTCCTAACATGTCCATCCCTGCAATCAGGCTGGTGTTCTGTTGATCTCCATGACCTTATTTTTACAATGGGTCTCCACTGAGGGTGCAGTACCTGATCTGGGGGGGATATTGCCTGGCTAACACCGTACAACTCCAAACTCTCCTAACTTGTGTGTTCCTGCAATCAGGGAGGTGTGTCACTGATGTACATGGCCTCAGTTTTACAATGGGTCTCCACTCAGGGTGCAGTACTTGCTCATGGGAGAGGGGTGGGCATTGCCTGACTGACGGTGTGCTACTGCTAACTGTCCTAACTTGTGTGTTCCTGCAACCAAAGTGGTGTACTGTTGATCTTCATAACCTCACTTTTACAATGGGTATCCACTCAGGATACAGTACCTGATCTGGAGGGGGGGGGCATTACCTGGCTGACACCATACAACTCCTAACTGTCCTAACTTGTGTGTTCCTGCAATTAGGGTGGTGTACCACTGATGTCTATAGCCTTCGTTTCCCTGTGTGTCTACACCACATGGCCTGTGTGTGTGGGGGGCATTGCATGGCTGACACCATGCAACTCCAAACTGTCCTAACTTGTCTCTTCCTGCAACTAGGCTGGTATACCTTTGATGTCCATGACCTCACTTTTACATGAGTCTCCACTCAGGGTGCAGTACCTGGTCTGGTGGGGGAGGGCATTGCCTGGCTGACACCATGAAACTCCTAACTATCCTAACTTGTCTGTTCCTGCAACCAGGCTGGTGTACCTTCAATGTCCATGACCTCAGTTTTACAATGGGTCTCCACTCAGGGTGCAGTGCCTGGTCTGTGGGGGCATTACCTAGCTGATGTCATGCAACTCCTAAGTGTCCTAACTTGTGTCTTCCTGAAATCAGAGTGATGTTCCGTTGATGTCCATGGCCTCAGTTTTGCAATGGGTCTGCACTCAGGATACAGTACCTGCTCTGGGGGGGGAGGCATTGCCTGGCTGACGCCATGCAACTCCTAACTGTCCTAACTTGTATGTTCCTGCAGTCAAGGTGGTGTACCATTGATGTCCATTGCCTTCGTTTCCCTGTGTGTCTACACTCAGAATGCAGTACATTGCCTATGGGGGAGGGGGGGCATTGTGTGGCTGATGCCATGCAACTCCAAACTGTCCTAACTTGTCTATCTATGCAACCAGGCTGGTGTACCTTTGATGTCCATGAGCTCAGTTTTACAATGATTCTACACTCAGGATGCAGTACCTGGTCTATAACTGTCCTAACTTGTATACACCTCCAATCATGGGCATGTACCGTTGATGTCCATGGCCTCAGTTTTGCTGTGGGTCTCCACTCAGGATGCAGTACCTCATTTGGGGGCATCTTAAGTAGCAGACAATACTAGCATTGGTGAAACAAATCTGTATTAAATAACTGCAGAGACACATGCCACACTCGATAAATATTATTATTATCTTTCATTCACAGGACATCACAGGCACGCCCCACCACATTGAGAGGTAGTACCAGCACAAGCTGAGGCTGTGGAGACTGACCAGTCTGACTCAGACAGTGTTATCTTTGTTGAGTCAGAAGGTAAGACAATCCTATTGAAAATGATTTGAATAGCTGATCTCAGTACTTGGTGTGCATCACATGTTTTATCCTCTGCAAGCACTCAGCTTCTGTAACATTGCTGTGTAAGGCTGTAGTTTTGTTCTGACTCTACATTCGCAAGCCAGAGCCTCCTTCTAGGGGATCAGAGGACGTACCTTGCTGACCCCATACAACTCCTAAGTGTGCAAACTTATGTAGATCTGCAATCAACATGGTGTGCGTAATGTCCATGTCAATAATTTTCTTGTGGCTCTCCACTCAAGACACAGCACCTGTTGAGTGGTGAGGGGTTCATACCCTGGCTGACACCAGGGAACTTCTAACTGTGCAAATGTCTGTACCGTTGATGTCCATGACAGTACTTTTGTTGCAGCAGTACAATCAGGCTACAGTACCAGTTTCCTTTTGAGGGTATTGCCTATCTCAGAACATCCAACTACTTAGTCTCCTAACTCAACTAGATTACCTTGCTGAGCCCATGTGACTGATAACTATATTAATTTGTGTACACCTCATATCAGAGCGGTGTACCATTGATGTACATGGCCTCAGTTTACCTGTGTGTTATTAACTGGCTTTATCTGTACAAATCCTCAGTGTCCTAACTTGTGTGAATCTGGCACCATGCATACATACTCATAATCAAGGCCCCTAGAATTCTGCGGCCGTAGAATTTTGTGCAGAACTTGCAATCTACTACAGAACTTCTGCGGTGCCGCAGAATTCTCTCTTCTTGGTGACTTTTTATTAATATTTCTGTTTATCCATAGAATCTGGTTCCCTTCCCCTCTTTTTATGTCCAAAAACCCCCCATATGTTCAGAATGTGATGTTATCATTGCTATAACATCAAACATTAGCTAATGAAATGGCTGCATTCTGCAACAGAAATGAAAAGTCACTTATCTACACAGCTCCCACTGCCAGAGACGGTGGCACAGCACATCATGCATGGTGATATTTGCTCAACCTGCACTACAGCCTAATACAATTTTCAGTCTTACATTGTTACACTAGGGCCAACTTAAACAAAACCTTGTCAATAGCACAGACCTGTTAAGTCCATACCTCACTTTGTACAAACCTATTTGTGCCTTTAAGGTATAGAGATGCTATCTGAAATGAATAACTGGTGAAATGAATTTAACTGTCTAAATTTTTTAAGAAAAGTAATTATGCCCATAAAAGTGAAATATAATAATGTGTAGATCTGTAGGAAGAACAGACCTGTTAAATAAATAATTGCACTGTATGCATTTTTGCCAGGGTTATTGATTACGTATTGTCATTGGTTGATAGAATCACCTACAAGTTATTGAGAAATATTGTGTGTAGGGACAGCTGTTGGGCCAGAGGGTAGCATGCTGTGTTTCCTTGCTGGCAACTCAGGTTCAGAGATTAGCTCTGGGAGCTGGCTGGGCAGCACAAGGATTGGTGGAACACTTCACTGCTCGGAGCCTGGGAAGGTATGATGCAGTGTTCTGTCACATGGTGGACACATTGTGATGGGCCAAAGAACTGTATCTCACAATTGGTTCACATGCATGTCATGGCCTGATGGTGTTACGCAGTGTGTCAGGGAAAGCAGGTAGACATGAAAATTGAGTTTTGCAATAACTCCTCTATTCCATTTCCAATGGGACCTGTATGAATGAGGATGCAAGTTCATGGAAATTCAAAAAAAAAAATATATATATATACAGTATATACACACACACATACATACATACAGTAGCTCTGCCTCTCTACACACACACACATATTTGTTTGTATGTTACAGATTGCATATAAATAAGTAAGTGATACACAGTGGGAACCTCATGCGTGGTGTAGAAAGCACATACAAATATATAAGTGATAGACAGTGGAGACCTCATTAGTGGGATAGATAGCATGCATATAGAAATACCTTATTTATCACATAAAATCCCCTCTGCGTGTGTCATTAATGCAACAGGCTAGGACCTTAAGGGAGAGACATTTGTTTTGCTTTTTTAGGCATAAAATTATTTTTATAAGTCTGTTATTTTTTAACTAGTGTTACTGTGCTTTCCACCATCCTGATTGCTATAACCACTGCCATAAAAGCGAAGTCAGGATGACAAGCTGACACTGTGATGTGGTACTTTGTTAGTGCCGCAGAACTTCTGCAGAAATTACAAACCACCGCCGCAGAAGTTCTGCGGCAAATGGTAGTCTTGCCGCAGAACTTGGTATCACTGTGCCGCAGAAAAGTAGGGGCCCTGCTCATAATATTAAGGGCTTTTGTTGGTCTACAGCTATGCACTCAGCAAACAGCAGATGTGCAGTTGTATAAAACGTAGCGAAACATCATTGCCTAGCTCAGCTTGTGTACTCCTCAGTGTTGTCACTTCTATAGAGCTGTAATCAATACTGTATACCATTGACGTCCATCACTGTACTTGTGCTATCGCTGTATACTCATCTTCTAACACAACATCAGAAGGGGTCTGATTACATTGCCTGTCTGAGACAGTACTACAGCTCATTCTCCTATCTTGCACACATCTGCTATCAGATATGTATATAATTAATGTTCATGCCTGTATTTCAGCAGTGTTTATGTACTAAGGATGTAGTATATAATTTGTTTTACCATTAATTTAATCTCACAACTACAAGTTGTCAGCAGGCACACCGTTAACTGTAGTACATCGTGCCATGCCAGAATCATAACATGAATAGATATGTAAGACAATAACAGTGTTGTTTACCATGGACATATTGAGATGATCCCTATTAAACTATTTATGTATTCTCTAGTGGTCGGGGAGACTGTTGCCACAGTACAAAAGCAGGTGAAGCAGGAACCTGACACCAGTGCTGAACGTAAGTGTTGTAACAGAAATACATACAGATGTCGAAAACTGCTAAACAGACTATTAGCACATGTTATAACCTAGTCCACATTTACTCAATCAGGAAGGTGTACAGTTGATGTCCATGGCTTTAATGTTGCTGTGTTTTTCCTCTCAGGATACAGTACCTGGTCTGCGGTGAGGAGGAGGCATTGCCTTGCTGAGTCCGTGCAACTCCTCAGTGGGCTAACTTGTGTCTAACTGCAATCAAAGAGTTGTACGTTAATTTCCATGGCCTTTCTTTTTCTGTGCCTCTCCACTCAGGATGCAGTACTTGGCCTGTAGGGTACATTCCCTGGCTGAGTCCGTACAACTCCGAAATATGCAAACTTGTGTACACCTGCAATCACAGAAGTATACCGTTGATGTGCATGGCTTTAGTTTAGCTGTGGCTGTCCATTCAGGATGCAGTACCTGGTCTGTTGGGGTTGGGAGGGATTGCATGGCTGACGCTGTGCAACTACAAACATTTCTAACTTGTCTGTTCCTGCAACCAGGGAGGTATACCGTTGATGTCCATGGGATTTGTTTTCCTGTGCCTCTCCACTCAGGATGCAGTACCTGGTCTGGGGGAAGGGAAAAGCATTGCCTGGATGAGCCCGTGCAACTCCTAACTCTCCTAAGTTGTGTACACCTGCAATCATATATGTGTACCATTGATATCCATGGGTCAGTTTTACTGTGGTTCTCCACTCAGGATGCAGCACATGATCTGGGGTGGGGGGGCATTTCTTGGCTCACACCGTCCAACTCCAAAATGTCCTAACTTGTGTGTTCCTGCAACCATGGACATGTACCATTGATGTTCATGTTCTTCCTATTCCTATGACTCTTTAACCAGCATTCACTACCTGGTAGGGGATGGGAGGAGGGGCATTGCCTAGCTGAGGCTGTGCAACTGCTAACTTACCTAACTTGTGTACAGCTGCAATCAGGAAGGTGTACCGTTGATATTTTCTTGTGGATCTCCACTTAGGAAGCAGTACCTGGTTAAGTGGGGGGGGGGTAGCCTTGCCTGCCTGACACCATGTAACTCCAAACTGTCCTAACTTGTGTCTTACTGCAACCACAGACATGTACCATAGATGTTCATGGGTTTCTTTTTTCTGTCACTCTCTACTCAGCATTCAGTACCTGGTTGGGGGGGGTATTGCCTGTTTGACACCGTACAACTCCTAACTTTCATAACTTTTGTGCTCCTCCAATGAGGTAGGTGTACTGTTGATGTCCATAGCCTCAGTTCTGCTGTGGTTCTCCACTCAGGATGCAGTATCTGCTCGGGTGGGGCATTGCCTGCCTGACATCATACAAGTCCTAACTGTCCTAACTTCTCTGTTCCTGCAATCAAGGATGTGTACCGTTGATATCCATAGCCTTTGTTTTTCTGTGGCTCTCCACTCAGGATGCAGTGCCTGCTATGCAGGAGATGGCGGGAGGAGGAGGGGGCCTTATCTGGCACAGGCCATACAACTCCTAACTATACTAATTTGTGTGTATCTGCAATCAGAGATGTGTACCATTGATGTACGTGACCTCAGTTTTCCTGTGGGTCTCCACTCAGGATGCAGTACCTTGTCTTGGGGTTGGGGGGTGAGCAGGCATTGTGTGGCTCAGGCTGTCCAACCACTAACTGTCCTAACTTTTGACCACCTCCAATCAAGGAGGTGTACCATTCATCTTCATGGACTCAATATAGATGTTACTGTCTAATCAGGATGCACTACCTGTCCTAAGGGGGGAGGACAGGGGGCATTGCCTGGCTGAGGTTGCACAACTCCTCATTATCATAAGTTGTGTGTATCTTAACAAAAAATACGTATCTCAAACCATTTTAAAGATACAGACCTCAGAAGGAACATCTAATGAGATCAAACAGAACCAGTGAAGTACAGTTATCACTGTAACATGTTAATAGATGTTTTTTTTCTCTTTACGGATCTGCCACAAACTACATCGTGCACTGCACACTGTCGCTGTGTTCACAGACTCGAGCACAAGGTTGACTGTCTGACAAAAGAAGTAGTAGGTCTGCGAGAGGGACAACAACAAATACTATCCCTCCTTAAAGCTCAGCAGGCGATGGTCAACCTTGTGCTCAAGCCTGTGGACACAGTAGCAGGTAGCAGCTCATGCACCAGCACTGCTGCACCTGCCAATATCACATCCAGTCTACCGGACTACTGATGGATGGCCTTCACAGTTTCCCGGTATCTCCCCCATGGCTCAACAACTTCCACTTCTGTTGTGCCTCCACATGCATCCAGCTTCCTGCCCTGAGCTGCCTCAATCAGCAGCACACCTCCCTTAGAACTGTTTAACTAAAAAAAATTGTTTTGTTTTCAAAATATTAAATTATATATTTGTTTAATAATTTTTCTTTAAAATAAGAGTGAAAAAAACATAAAATAGCAAAAACCAACATTTTATAATAAATATTTTTTTACAGAATATATGTATATTTTTTCTAAATTGTTTACTCAATTATTTTTTATGTTTTTTTAGAAAATTATTTAACTGAAAAATCTAAATTTTATGATGAATATTGTGTAGCAGAATGTATGTGTTTTTTTCTAAATTATGTTCATGTGATTATAGAATATGTTTATGTCTTATACTTTTCTACAACAAATTTTCATAAATATTTTCTTAAAAAAAGTGTGTTTCTTCTGCAGTTTTTAATGCATGACTATTCTGCACAACTATAGGCATCCTAACTTATTCGCATATCATAGAAAACCAGAAACACCATTCTTTACCATGCCTCTCTTTTACAATGGGTCTCCATTCAGGGTACAGTACCTGGTCTGGGGGGGCATTGCCTGGCTGATGCCATGCAACTCCTAACTGTACTAACTTGTGTGTTCCTGCAATCAAAGTGGTGTACCGTTGATGATCATGGCCTCAGTTTTACAATGAGTCTCCACTCAGGATGCAGTACCTTGTCTGGGGGGACATTCCCTGGCTGACAACATGCAACTCCAAACTGTCCCAACCTGTGTGTTCCTGGATGTCCATCACCTTCCTTTTCCTTTGGGTCTCCAATCGCAATGCAGTACCTGGTCTGTGGGGATGTGTGGGTGGTGGTACATTGCCTGGCTGATGCCATGCAACTCCTAACTCTCCTAAATTGTGTGTTCCTTCAATCAGGAAGATGTCTATTAATGTCCATGGCCTCAGTTTTACAATGGGTCTCCACTCAGGGTGCAGTACCTGGTCATGGGGGGGCATTGCCTGGCTCACGCCGCGCAACTCCTAACTGTCCTAACTTGTGTGTTCCTGAAATCAAACTGGTGTACTGTAGATCTTCATGGCCTCACTTTTACAATGGGTCTCCACTCAGGATACAATACCTGATCTGGGTGGGCATTGCCTGGCCGAAGCCATGCAACTCCTAACTGTACTAACTTGTGTGTTCCTGCAATCAAAGTGGTGTACCGTTGATGATCATGGCCTCAGTTTTACAATGGATCTCCACTCAGGATGCAGTACCTGGTCAAGGGAGGGGAGGACATTGCCTGGTTCATGCCGTGCAACTCTTAACTGTCCTAACTTGTGTGTTCCTGCAATCAAACTGGTGTACTGTTGATCTTCATAGCCTCACTTTTACAATGGGTCTCCACTCAAGATACAATACCTGATCTGGGGTGGGGGGGGCATTCCCTGGCTGACGACATGTAACTCCAAACTGTCCCAACTTGTGTGTTCCTGCAATCAGTGTGGTGTACTGCTGATGTCCATCACCTTCCTTTTCCTGTGGGTCTCCACTCACAATGCAGTACCTGGTCTGTGGGGTGGGTGGGTGTGGCGGTACATTGCCTGGCTGACACCATGTAACTTCTAACTCTCCTAACTTGTGTATTCCTGCAATCAGAAAGATGTGCTATTGATGTTCATGGCCTCAGTTTTACAATGGGTCTCCACTCAGGGTGCAGTACCTGGTCATGGGGGGGCATTGCCTGGATGACACCGTGCAACTCCTATCTGTCCTAACTTGTGTGTTCCTGCAATCAAAGTGGTGTACCATTGATGTTTATGGCCTCAGTTTTACAATGGGTCTCCACTCAGGATACAGTACCTGATCTCGGGTGGGGGGGGCATTGCCTGACTGACGACGTGAAACTCCTAACTGTCCTAACTTGTGTGTTCCTGAAATCATGGTGGTGTACCATTGATGTCCATAGCCTTCATTTCCCTGTGCATCTACACTCAGAATGCACTACATGACCTGTGTGTGTGTGTGTGTGTGTGTGTGTGTGTGTGTGGCGCGGGGGGGCATTCTGGCTGACACCATGCAACTCCAAACTATCCTAAGTTGTCTCTTCCTGCAACCAGGCTGGTGTACCTTTGATGTCCATGACCTCAGTTTTACAATGGATCTCCACTCAGAGTGCAGTACCTGGTCTGGGGGGGCATTGCCTACCTGACACCATGCAATTCCTAACTGTACTAACTTGTGTGTTCCTGCAATCAAACTGGTGTACCATTGATGTTCATGGCCTCAGTTTTACAATGGGTCTCCACTCAGGATGCAGTAACTTGTCTTGGGGGGCATTCCCTGGCTAACGACATGCAACTCCAAACTGTCCCAACTTGTGTGTTCCTGCAATCAGGGTGGTGTAATGCTGATATCCATGAGCTTCCTTTTACTGTGGGTCTCCACTCACAATACAGTACCTGGCCTGTGGGGGTGAGGGTGGGGGCATTGCCTGGATAAAACAATGCAACTCCAAACTGGCCTAACTTGTGTGTTCCTGCAACCTGGGTCATGTAACATTGATGTCCATGGCCTCAGTTTTACAGTGGATCTCCACTCAGTACAAAGTACCTGGTCTTGGGGGGGGCATTGCCTACATGACGGGAATCAACTCCAAACTGTCCTAACTTGTCTGTTCCAGCAACCAGGCTCATATACCTTTGATGTCCATCAACTCACTTTTACAATGGGTCTCCACTCAGGGTGCAGTACCTGGTCTGGGGGGGGGCATTGCCTTGCTGATGCAGTGCAACTCCTAACTGTCCTAACTTTTGTGTGTTCCTGCAGTAAAAGTGGTGTACCATTGATGTTCATGGCCTCAGTTTAACAATGGGTCTCCACTCAGGAAACAGTACCTGATCTTGGGTGAGGGGGCATTGCCTGACTGATGATGTGAAACTCCTAAGTGTCCTAACTTGTGTGTTCCTGCAATCATGGTGGTGTACCATTGATGTCCATAGCCTTTGTTTCCCTGTGCGTCTACACTCAGAATGCAGTACATGGCCTGTGTGTGGGGGGGCATTGCCTGGCTGACACCATGCAACTCCAAACTGTCCTAACTTGTCTCTTCCTGCAACCAGGCTGGTGTACCTTTGATGGCCATGACCTCAGTTAAACAATGGGTTTCCACTCAGGGTGCAGTAGCTGGTTTGGGGGGCATTGTCTGGCTGATGCCATGCAACTCCTAACTGTACTAACTTGTGTGTTCCTGCAATCAAACTGGTGTACTGTTGATGTTCATGGCCTCAGTTTTACAATGGTCTCCACTCAGGATGCAGGACCTTGTCTGCAGAGGGGGGGCATTTCCTGGCTGATGACATGCAACTCCAAACTGTCCCAACTTGTGTGTTCCTGCAATCAGGGTGGTGTAATGTTGATATCAATGAGCTTGCTTGTCCTGGTGGTCTCCACTCACAATACAGTACCTGGCCTGTGGGGGGGGGGTTTTGGGGCATTGCCTGGCTAACACCATGCAACTCCAAACTGTCATAACTTGTGTATTCCTTCAACCAGGGTCATGTGACTTTGATGTCCATGGCCTCAGTTTTGGAATGGGTCTCCACTCAGGACACAGTACCTGGTCTGGGGGGGCTTTGCCTGCCTGACACCATTCAACTCCAAACTTTCCTAATTTGTCTGTTCCTGCAACCAGGCTCATGTACTTTTGATGTCCATGACCTCAGTTTTGTAATGGGTCTCCACTCAGGGTGCAGTACATGGTCTGGGGAGCGGGGGGAATTGCCTGGCTGATGCCGTGCAACTCCTAACTGTACTAACTTGTGTGTATCTTCAATCAAAGTGGTGTACCATTGATGATCATGGCCTCAGTTTTACAATGGGTCTTCACTCACGATGCAGTACCTTGCCTGGGGGGGGGCATTCCCTGGTTGACGACATGCAACTTCAAACTGTTCCAACTTGTGTGTTCCTGCAATCAGGGTGGTGTACCATTGATGTACATGACCTTGCTTTTCCTGTGGATCTCCTCTCACAATGCAGTACCTGTCCTGTGGGGGGGGGGTGCTGGTACATTGCCTGGCTGGCCATGCAACTCCAAAGTGTCCTAACTTCTGTGTTCCTGCAACCAGGGTGATGTAACATTGATGTCCATAGCCTCAGTTTTACAATGGGTCTCCACTCAGTACACAGTACCTGGTCTGGGGGGGCTTGGCCTGCCTGACACCATTCAACTCCAAACTGTCCTAACTTGTCTGTTCCTGCAACCAGGCTCAAGTACCTTTGATGTTCATCACCTAACTTTTACAATGGGTCTCCTTTCAGGGTTCAGTACCTGATCTGGGGGGGCATTGCTAGCTGACTCTGTGCAACTCCTAACTGTCCTAACTTGTGCGTTCCTTCAATCAGGGTGATGTTCCATTGTTGTCCACAGCCTCAGTTTTACAATAGGTCTCCACTCATGATACAGTTCCTGCTCTGGGAGGTGGGGGGCGGGACATTGTCTAGCTGACACCATGCAACTTCTAACTGTCCTTACTTGTGTGTTCCTGCAATCTGAGAGGTGTGGCATTGCTGTCCATAGCATTCATTTTTGTGTGGGTCTCCACTCAGGACACAGTACCTGATCTAGTGGGGGGGCATTACCTGGCTGACGCCATGCAACTCTTAAGTGTCCTAACTTGTGTCTTACTGAAATCAGGGTGTTGTTCCATTGATGTCCATGGCCTCAGTTTTACAATGGGTTTCCACTCAGTATGCAGTGAATGGCCTGTTTGTGTGGGGTGGCATTGCCTAGCTTACACCACGCTACTCCAAACTATCCTAACTTGTGTGTTCCTGCAATCAGCGTGGTGTACTGTTGATGTCCATTGGCTTCCTTTTCCTGTGACTCTCCACTCAGGATTCACTACCTGTTCTGTGGGGGGGGGCACAGTATAGTAGTGATGGGAGCGTGGGCCCTTTGACTTTTTTGCACATAAGAACAGTAACTGCAACACAAACAGAGGTGCAAACACTTACACACATGTTCACAGAAACTCATGTGGTAACAGTGATGCAATGCCAGCGTAAGCAAAATAGCAAAGCGAAATGCACACAGTGGCATGTACGGGAATGCTGACACAAACAGGTACATAAACGCAAGTGGGAACACTAACTGTAACAGTAACATAAGCCCACACCCTGTTTTTGCCCAACAGTTGCATACAGAAACACAGTGACTACAAATAATGTATACATAATAATGGGCCTCGGACCAGAAAATGAGCACTTGGAATACTAAATTGCTTATATCTCAGGAACCATACGACATAGGAAAAAAAAATTTACATTTAACATAATTCATGACTTTCCTGGCTAGCTTTGCACTTAACACATAGCCCCTTAAGGGACTAAGCATTTTCACGATGAAAAGTCCGTATCTCGAAGTGTTTCCGAGATACGGGCCCCAAAAGGCATGGTGTATGTTGTAATGTTAGTCTTGGGGGAAAAAGCGTCAACTTCGGAGCACCGCAACTTTGCATCCCTATAATATTTTGTCACCAAACCACCAAAAAGCACATCAGTGGAATGTTGGCTCTCTCTCCTCCAAATTTCAGCCCAAAGGACCAAACCAGTGTTTTGCACCAGAGTGGCAAAGAATTCCTGTTATTTTCCCCATAGTGTCGAATAGTAGTGTTGCAAAATACGACACTTTTGCAAAAAAAATCACAAAGTGTCGTGAGGTTCAACACTACTCTTGCTAATAATTCACTTTTCCAAAAATGTCAAAACACATTTCTGGGGTGTTTAACCACAAAATAAAGACATGCCTAGCATCGTCAGGGCTCGACTAGGTAAACACAAAAAGAATTGTGTCCCTAGATGGTCCCAATTTTAAATGCCAAGCATTTCTGTGATCAGTAACTGAAAAAAAAATGGCTGACTCACGACACTACAGGAGTAATTTGCAACACTAAAAACTGCATTTGCGACACTGTTGAACTTTTAGTTAACTTTTCCCATTGACTATAATGGCAAATTTGTTTTTTGAATAACGTTTGAACCGTTCAATATTTTTTCACAAAATCTTCAAAAGCACATCAGGGACCCTGGCCACATGTTCCCTGAAGTTCTTGGACTGGTCGTGCAAACCATGCAACCTGTAGGTGCGAGCAAAGAATGCATAAAAAAAAACATAAATGCACCCTGGAATGTCACTTAAAAACTTCGCAGCTGTATATCTGACCAGTACAAAAGTTGGCTTATCCCAAGATCTATGTTTACACCCTGTGCCTGACAAATTTCAGACAAATCTGTTGAACAGTGGCAAAGTTATTAAGGTGCAATATTTCACCATTTAACCTTAAATGGGGTACTCAACCCTAACTACAGTGTGGTAGCACTACTGCACTACATAGGTTACATAGGTTAAACAGAGCTAGAAAGACCATGGTCCGTATGCTCGCCAGTAATTAGTTATAACCCACTATATGATTTTGTATTAAGTAGTTATCCAAGTGTTTTTTTAAAGGTATCAATATTGTTACTTGATACAATTTCCACAGGTAGCTTATTCCATATCTTGCAAACTCTTACTGTAAACCAAGTACTCCGTTTCTTTGAATTACATTGTTCAATGATCAATTGCCAGGGATGGGCCTTGTTGCATAGGATTTGTCCTTAACTTTTAAAACCTAATAGATTACTTAAATCATTATCATGCATTGCTCTAAATGCCAGGCACAGATCACCTCTCATTCTGTGATACTCCAAGGTGAATAATCCCAAAGTGTCCAGTCTAGCTTGATACTCTAGACCTTTAACTTCTAGTATGTTTTAGTGGCCCGATGTTGAATTTTTTCTAATAATTTTATAGTACCTTTGTCCCCAGGTGCCCAGAACTGCACACAGTACTCCAAGTGGCACCTCACCAGGGATGCATACAATGGGAGTAGAACATCACGACTTGTGCTGCTAATATGTTTATTAATGCAGTGGAGCACACTGGCTGCCTTTTTAATAACACCCTGACAGTGGAGTTTAGGGCTGAGATCACTGGAATTCTGACACCCATATCTCTCTCGTCAGTTACAGATTTAAGGAGTATTCCACCTAGAAAATATTTGCTACGTAAATTTTTTTTGCCCAAGTGCATAACTACACATTTGTCAATATTAAAGGGTAATTTCTTAAGGGTGGCCCACTCATATAGCTCATTCAGAGCATACTGTAGTGTAATACTGTCTTCAGGGTTAACAGTGGGGTAGCCTATACGCATATCATCAGCGAACTTGGTCAGCCAAACATCTGTCTTAATTGTTAACGAAGCTATATATAAGTTAAACAGACATGTACCCAATACAGAACCCTGCGGCACTCCACTAGTGACCTCTACCCAATCAGAAAATAAACCCTTAATGCACACTCGCTGGGTGCATCCTTTGAGCCAAGATTCAACCCATCTGGATATATTACCTCCAATGCCAGCATGTATCAGATCGTCCATAATTTGGCCATGCGGAACTTTGTCAAAGGCCTTGGAAAAATCCAGAAAAATAATGTCCACAGCTTTGCCACAGTTCAGTGCCAAACTTACACCATTATAAAAGTTTAATAGGTTAGTCTGGCATGATCTAGCCTTAGTAAAACCATGCTGTGTAGGATCTGGGGTAATCATGGAGCTTAGGTGTTCTTTAATTGTTCCTTCTAATAGTTTACCCAAGACAGAAGTCAGACTGATGGGTCGATAGTTCGACACGTCCTGTTTAGAGCCCTTTTTGAAGATCGGGGTCACAATAACATGTCTCCAAACATCAATGACTTCACCTTCTTCTATAGATTTATTAAATAAAGCAGTAACAGGACCCGATAGGGGAACTACCAGTTCTTTGAGAATACGAGGATGTAGACCATCAGGCCCAGGGGACTTATAAGGGTCCAAATTTTGAAATAATTTGAAAACAGTAGTAGTATCTAATGTAAAATGTCCCTTTGTGGTGTGATTATTATGTTCCTTCCTGGGCTCAGATTTAGTATTAAAGACAGATGAGAACTGAATATTACACATGACAGCCATACCTGTCTTATCCACTACTAGGTCACCTGAGGTATTTTAATCGTCAATGGTAGGAATGTCGCCCTTTTTGTTAATATATTTGAAAAAGGATTTGTAGTTATCACCCACATTTTTTGCCAACTGTACCTCATAGTCTTTTTTAGCTTTTTTAATGCTGTATTTGGAAACCTTTAAGTGAAACCTAAAAGTTTCCCAATTTTGCTTTTTACCACTAGATTTGGCTTTTTTATAGGCCTGATTTTTATATTTAAAAGTTTTTTGACAGTTTTGTTCATCCATGGTCTTTTCATATTAGTTTTGTCCATTTTTTTATAGTGGAAACATATTTATTTGTTAGTGCAGTTAAGTGTGTAATCAAGGTTTGCCAGTTATCAGAGAGTGAAAGATCTAAAAAAGAGTGCTGCCAATCCCAGGATGCACAATCTGCTGTCATACCTGCTAAATCGGCTTTTTTAAAGTTATAAAGCATTATATTACTTGGATCTTGTCCTAAGTTCGCACTAAGTGTAAAATACACAAAAGAGTGGTCGCTAGAACCCAATGGATGGAGCACTGAACAGTTTGATATCAGATTACCCATATTATGCAACACTAGATCCAAAGTATTATTACCCCTGGTACCGGCATTGACTGCTTGTTCTATATTTGCTAATAAGAATATATGTAAATATCTACTTTTGATGGAAGAGTGGGTAAACAAATTTTGCCAGCTTATACCAGGAAGGTTAAAGTCTCCCATCAATAAAACATTTTTGGATGATGATATTTTTTCAATGAACCCTAGCAACTGATTATCATCCTCCGGTGAATTGCTGGTGGTCTGTACACTAATCCCACATCGATATAGGGTGTGGATATAGGAAAATTTTGACCCATATAGCCTCTATACTGGGCCACTGTGTAAGTTCGATTTTTTCAACATTTATAAAACTTGACAAATACAGCACCACCCCTCCACCCTGAGTAATACTTCGATCTTTGTGAACCAGGGTATAGCCAGAGATATTCTTATCCCAAGTGTCGTTTTCATGCCACCATGTTTCTGTAACTGCACATATATGTATATTTAGTTGTTCTAATAATACGGTGAGTTCATCAAACTTATTCCCTAGACTACGTGCATTAATGACTAAACAATTCCAATCGGGTTGGGTCGAAGAAATATTACTGTTACCTTTTCCATTTGAGTCAGGGTACCGAATATTATCCCCCCCGTCAATTAGTTTAAACAGTAGTCAATCTGATGTTGCAGTCTTGTAGCAAAAATACGTTTGCCCTGTCTATTTAAATGAACACCGCCTGCAGCGAATAGATTTTTATTCAAAAAACTTGTCCAGTTCTCCAAAAATTAGAACCCTTCCCTTAAACACCATTGTTTGAACCAGCCATTTAAGGTCATGATGTCTCTTCATTTGTTGGTGCATGCCCTAGGTATTGGGAGAAGTCCTGAAATAATCAAATTACCCCCTTGCCGTTTAACAGAGTCGCCACTAGCTTCGAAATCCCTTTGTATTTGTAGTAATGATCTTTTGCCTAGGTTGTTTAAACTAGCATGAATCAGAGTAAGAGGAGACAATGTATGCTCCTGTAGCCCTGGGAACATGTTCCTTATATTAGCGATACCAGCTCCAGGAAGAGCACTAACAGTGGTGTAATGATTGTGATTTTTACACAAAATGTGGTCAGTGTATCGAATATTGGAATCGCCTATCACCAAGACATCCCTAGGAGTATTTGTTCTATCCAACATCTGAACTGTAGGTGTGTTATGTGTTTGTAGAGAATCACCAATAACAGAAGGAGGTCCATTGTGATTAAGTACATTACCCGATGGTGGTGGGTATGGTGTATCAAGTGTGTGCGAGGGAATTGAGGTAGCTGTAGTGCTAGGGGGACCCCTAATAGGTGAAGATGGCACTATTGGTATGTTCTCAACTGAGTCCATAGCACCCGATGTGAATAAACAAGAGTCAGACATCAGACAATTGAATTTATTATCGGTCTGAATGTTCAGATTACCACCAATGTTACGTCTACCTTTTTTTCCTTTAATATTTTGCACTAAACACCACTTATGTTCCTCATGTGTGTTGTTAGTCACACTGGATTGTAATGGGTCGATATTACTACCATAATATATATATATGTATATATATATATATATATATATATATATATATATATATATATATATATACATATATATATATATACATTTTTCCTTGTTTATTTAATTTTTGTTGACCGGATAGGCACACTAGACAGTATTGCTGCCTATTTTCAGATACAACCCAGGGGATGACAACAGAGGGTGGGTACATAACAGTAAATACAGGGATAAGTCAGGCAAACAAGAAATCAGTACAGCACAGACTAGCGATCAGGTACAGTACAGGTATACAAAACTACAGCAATGACTGTCCATTAGCAGGAAACAATATACAGTACCAGATGCAAGATATCAAGTGCAAATAATTAGCAGTCATATAACAACCATAGAGGGTAAGTGCTAGGGGAGAGGAGAATAAGATATACCATGTAGATTTGATAGAAGTAGGGATAGGAGCCGTAGGCAGCTAGAAGAAACTAGATACTGTGAGAAGCAGGTGGACACACTACAGTAGCAGGGTTCTGAGCTTAGAAGAGGTATACCTAGATTATACTTGAAGCTCCATGGAGAAGGGGAGTTTCTCATATCTGGTGGGAGGGAATTCCACAGTTTAGGGGCAAATAGGCATTTTCACCCGTTTTGGTTTTCCATCTTGGTTAGACAAGAAAGGATTTGTCAGCTATATACTATACTGGCACAGTAGTGCCAGTACAGTTAGGGTGAAAGGTAACTTCTATGTTAAACCTGAATCTTTGAAAGTTAATAACATTGGAACCATCAAACAGGTTTGCATGACATTTGGCATGCTTAAAGTCTAGGGGTAGGTCATTTGACTTGCCTAATTTTGTGGGAATTCATTGTGTGGTTTCCAAGATAAAGAGTGTTGCAAAAACAGGCAAATCTGTTTTTTTTTCTTTACATATCTTTGTCCATCTGGATCTCAGAAATTGCTTTATGGTGTGGTCTGAAATTTTCTAGGTAGAAAGCCTTTGCCTCACAGATGTGCCCTTTGAAGGTTTGGCAAAAATAATATTAATCTGTTCAAGTTATTAAACTGTAAAGTTTCCCATTATAGTCTATGGGAAAAAATATATGATCTAAAAGTGAAAGCAGCTAAACGGCCCCCCAAAACAGTTTCTTTGCCACTTTATAGCAAGAAAACGGTTTGGACATTTGGGCTGAAATTTGTAGAGTGGCAAGCCCTTGGAGCACAGATGTGCCCTATTCTGGTTTGGTAAAGAAATGGATACCAGTTCCATAGTTGCAGCACTCCAAAGTTGCAAATTTTCCATAGGATAACACTGTGGCAGTCGTGGTGCCTTTCGGCGGCTATATCTTGAAAATGGTTTGAGAAACATAGAAACACAGAAACATAGAATTTGACAGCAGATAAGGACTGCTTAGCCTGCCTAGTCTGCCCATTTTCCTACCTAACAGATAAGCTGCAGATCCTAGTTAATCAACAGCTTACTTCCTCCTACCCCCACTAGGACTGCCTTATGTCTGTCCCATGCATTCTTGAATTCTCCCACTGTTCCTGACTCCATGACCTCCTAGGGAGGCAGTTCCATGCATCAAAACCCTCTCTGTGAAAAAATACTTCCTCACATTACCTCTGAACGTCCTCCTCTATCTTCAAATTGTGCCCTCTTGTTCTTGCACATCTCTTTTTCTGAAAGATGCTACCCTCTTGGACTTTGTTGATTGCCTTGAGGTACTTGAAAGTTTCTATCATGTCCCCTCTCTCCCTTCTTTCCTCAAGGACATACATATTAAGCTCCTTTAGTCTTTCTTTGTATGTCTTCTGGTGCAGACCCTGCATAATTTTGGTTGACCTCCTCTGGATAGCCTCCACTCTGTCTATGTCTTTGCGGAGATGGGGTCTCCAGAACTGCACATAGTACTCCAGGTGGGGTCTCACCAACTGTCTGTACAGAGGGATAACAACATCCTGTTTTCTACTATTGATGCCTCTCCCTATGCATCCCAGTATTCCCCCAGCCTTCCTTACTGCCTTCTCACATTGCTTGCCCACCTTTAGGTCATCTGATAAAATTACCCCCAGATCCCTTTCCATTTTTACTGTTGTCAGTATCTCACCCCCCATTGTGTACTCTTCTCCTGGGTTTTTGTTTTCCAGGTGCATTACCTTGCACTTCTCTGCATTGAATCTAAGATGCCATACATTTGACCATTCCTCCAACCTTGCCAAGTCCTTTCTCATCCTTTCCACCCCATCTTGTGTATCAACCCTGTTGCAGATCTTTGTGTCGTCTGCAAAGAGACATACTTTTTCTTCCAGTTCCTCTGCAATGTCACTTATAAAGACATTAAAAAGGACCAGTCCCAGTACTGAACCCTGCTGTACCCCGCTAGTAACCCTCCTTTCTTCACTGTGGACTCCACTTGCTACTACCCTTTGTGTCCTGTTGTCTAGCCAATTTTTATCCAGGCTACCATCTTTGGACCCACTCCAAGGCTGGCTAACTTGTGTATTAATCTTTTGTGTGGGATTGTATCAAATGCCTTGCTAAAATCTAGGTAGACCATGTCCACAGCCCCTCCCTGGTCTACTTGGTCACCCAGTCAAAGAAATATATTAGATTTGTCTGACATGACCTTCCCATCATGATTCCATGCTGCCTTGGGTCCTGTACCCCACTGGCCTCTAGATACTCAACAATTCTTTCCTTCAAAAGTGATTCCATCATTTTTCCTACCACTGAGGTCAAGTGAACTGGTCTGTAGTTTCCTGCCTCTGCCCTGCTCCCACTTTTGTGAAGAGGAATAACATCCACCCTCCTCCAGTCCTCAGGTATCACCCCATCTTCCTATGATTTGTTAAAGAGCGTAGTCAGCGGTGTCACTAGTTCTACCCTTAGTTCTTTTAGAATTCTTGGGTGAATCCCATCGGGCCTCATTGCTTTGTCCACCTTCAATTTTATTAGTTCTTTCAGAACCCTTTCTTCTGTAAATGGACTGATATCGACCCCGGTCTTCAGAGTGTTTCTCTTGTTTGGTTTAGGTACCTCCCCCACTCTTCCTTTGTGAATACTGAGCAGAAATATTCATTCAGTATCCCTGCTTTTTCACTGTCACCCTCTACCCACATTCCCTTCCCTTTATTAAGTCTCAGTATCCCTCCTTTGGTCTTTCTTCACTCCCTAATGTACCTATAAAAGGTCTTATCCCCCTTCTTAACAGAGTTGGCAATCCTTTCCTTGGTTTGGGCCTTTGCTATTCTGACTGCCTTCCCAGCCTCTTTCTGTTTTAACTGATAAAGTTATCTGTCCTGCTCCTTGAGATATGAGTTTTTTGCTAAGCACAGCTTCAGTTGTACTAAGCATGCATGGAGGTGGCCAGGCCATGAATACAATGGCGAAGGAATATTTCCCAAAGTTTCTATGATTCCTGAGATATTGCAACTTTTGCAGCACAAGGGTTAACTGGAATGGCTGTAGGTGTGCACTATATCTGTATACCTATGGGTACATGGGTCCTGTGCACCCACATTTGAATTCCATTATACAATAATGGGAGTGCAGAGCCCTACATTATGCAGTAGTGGGAGCACAGGATCCCCACACAGAGATGTGATATCATTAAAATATCAGTACACTTATGCATAGATGAGAGCATAGGGACCTCCAGGCCCTGCACTCCCCACATGAAAATCAAAGACAATTACAAAATGCATGCATGATGGGAGTGCAGGGCCACAACCACATACGAGTAACATTACACTTTCCCAAAAAGAAGTGAAATTCATGAAAAAACATCATTAATGCATCCTTTAGGGTTGTTATTACAGTGACAAAAGTTTGAAAGTTCAATGTGGTTACCAACCCTACCTACCCACCCCCACTCCCACTCTCCACACACCAGTAAGTGTCCTGGGTGTGCCTTGGGGTTGTTGAGCCTAACTCTCACCCCATTGTCCTATACTGTACCACACAGCTTTCTTATAAATGGAGTGGGATGAGGGTTAGGTCTGACATCCCCAAGGCATGCCCTGACACCTATTTGTGTGTGGAGACTGGGGTGGAGGTGGATGGGTAGGATTGGTAACCCTAACATCGAATTTCCAAACTTTTGTCACTGTAATGACAACCCTAGCTGATGCAGTAATGAAGTTTCTGGCAATAAATATACATACACACTCTCTCTCTCTCTCTCTCTCTCTCTCTCTATATATATATATATATATATATTATATATATAGATATATTCATGGTAAAAAAACTCTGCTTAATGCATCAGTTAGGGTTGTTCCTCAGTGACAAAAGCAAGGAAATTCCATTTAGGGTTATCACCCCTTGCTCCCCATGCCTGTTTCACTCACCAACATTGGGTGTGCATTGGGGTCGTGCCCAAATTTCACCTCCATTCCATGTGTAAAGAAGCTGAGGTGGTGCAGTATAGGAGAATGGGGTGAGAGTTAGGCTGATGGCCCCAACGCACACCCTGATGCCTGTTGGTGGGGCAGGGTAGGTGTGGGGGCCAAGGGTGGTATCCCTAACACCAAATTTCCTCACTTTTGTTGCTGTACAACAACCCTAACTGATGCATTAAATGGAGCTTTTTGCCATGAATTTCCCTTCTTTTTAAGATTGTGCAATATAAATAGCGAATGGAATGTGGTGGTGGAAGTGTGGGGCCCTTTGGGCCCCACGCTCCCACCATCCTGCCCATGTCTAAGTTACAGCCACAACAGAAATGATAACACTAACAGTAATGGTAACAGTGAGTGAAACACAAATGCTAATGGTAACTTACAGCAACATAAATGTTAATGCAAATGCAAGCGGTAACCATTACGGTAATGCAAATAAAAATGCAAATGCAAGTGGTAGAGCAACTGTTATTGTACATGCAAATGGTAGTGGTAACAGTGACGTAAATGAAAATGTGAAACTCAATGGTAATGGTAACGGTAATGTAACCACAAACTCTAACAGTCATAGTAACAGAGACGCAAATGTAAATAGACACACAAATGGTAACAGAAACGCAAGTGCAAACTGTAACACAAACAGTGAGGGAAATGCAAATGGAAATGGAAACAGCAAGTTGATGTAAGACAACAGTAGTGAAAACTGTATCTCGCTTCGTTTCCCAGATAAAGGCACATAGGCGACGTGATCCAACAGTAGCAAAAAGTCTATCTTACTTGATTTCTGACATAACGGTACAAAAGTGATTTGAGTCAAGAGTAGCGAAAAGTCTGTATCTCGCTTCGTTTTCGAGATAACGACGCAAAGGTGATCTGAGCCTACAGTAGCGAAAAGTCTGTATCTCAGTTCATTTCCAAGATAACAGCAGAAAGGCGATGTGATCCAACAGTAGCGAAAGTCTGTATCTCGTGTTGTTTCCAAGATAACAGCACAAAGGCGATCTGAGCCAACAGTAATGAAAAGTCTGTATCTCACTTCGTTTCCGAGATAACGGCACAAAGGCTGATGTGAACCAAACCACTGAAAGACACCTATGTACCACTAGAGCTACCTACACAATAAATTTCAAGCCACTAGCACCATGCATAATGCTATGCGCAAAATGTTACCTGCGTCACGCAGTATCTCTGCAGCAAATTATTTCCTCAACATGTAAACAGCATAATTCACATCTCCAGGAAATCCATTCAACACCCTCCAAATTTCATGTTAAAAGGCCAAACCATTCAAGAGACATTCAATTTTAAAGTGTGTGCACCTTTAAGAAGTCTTCCACCACAAAATGGAGGAACTCGCAGCCAAAAGTGCCCTAAAATGGTGGACCTGGTAGCTGAAAAATCTTTAACTGTGAGGGGTGCCAACTTCAAATGGCAATAACTCTGCAACAGAACAACATTTTTTCACCAAACAAAAACTGGCAAGTTCCGTGAACATAGGGCTTTCAACTTGATAAGTTTCAGACCAATAAACCACACAGTCATGCAAGCTAGTGCAAAAAAATAGCAAAATCTGTATTTTTGCACTTCACTGTGCAAAAACCGTATGTACCAGTGAAATAGAAATTAGTAAATAAACAGATGTACCATTCCACTCCATGTATACCAAATCTTATCCAAATCTCTTCAACAGTTTCAGAACATCACGAGTGTAAAACTGCATACGAGTGCTGAAAAATACATTTTTGACGCGTCATTGTGCAAAAAATTTATGCAGATGTCAAATGAAAATTGTTAATTGCATTGAAGTACCATAGTATACCAAGTACTGCAAATGTCACACAAATCCGTTCAACAGTTGTAAAGTTATAATCACACAAAAAGTGTGATATTTAAGCGCAAACACAAACAGTAATGCCAATGGTGACTCAAACGGAAACAATAATAAATGGTAAGAGAAACGCAAGCAGAAACGTAAATGCAAACAGTAATGAAAAAGCAAACATTAATGATAATGGAAGCGCAAATGCAAACGGTAACACAAGTGGAAAATCAAACGCTAACAGTAATGGTGACACGAGCGTAAACAGTAAGACAAACGTTAACAATGATGTAAATGCAAGTGCAAAAGCAAACAGTAACGATACCGTAAATGCAAACACTAATGGTAACGCTAACAGTGATGCAAACAAAAACACAAACACAAACAGTTACGTAAATGCAAGCACAAACGCAAATGTAAATGGTAATTGTAATGTAAACAGAAACGCTAATGATAACAGTAACGGTGGTGCAAATGTTAACACAAACAGAAATGGCAATGGAAATGCAAGTACAGATGCAAACAATAACGGTAATGCTAATAGTAACGGTGACGCAAAAGTAAACGGTAATGCAAACGGAAATGGAAACGCAAGCACAAACATTAACAGTAACAGTGATGGAAATGATGCAAACACAAATGGTAACGTTAATGTAAATGCAAATGATAATGGTAATGCTAACAATGATGCAAACAGAAATGCAAACACAAACAGTTACGTAAAAACAAGCGCAAATGGAAATGGTAATGGTAACATAAACAAAAATGCTAATGATAATGGTATGCAAACGTAAACGCAAATGCAAACGGTAGTGCCACTATAGTTAGGTTTGAGTACCCCATTAAAGGTTAAATCTGAAATTTGGCAGCTTAATAACTTTGCCACCATATGACAGATTTGCCTGAAATTTGGCATGCACAGTCTGATACCATGGATCTCTGGATCTGCCAAGCTTCGTTGCAGTCAGATGTATGGTTGCAGAGCTACAGAGCACCCAAATACGTATAAATTATGGAGTTTTGCACATTTCTTTGCTCGCGCCTACAGGTCGCACGGTTTGTACGACTGGTCTGAAACCTTCAGGGAACATGCAGCCAGGGTTCCGATGTGCCTTTCAAAAATTTCATGAAAAAATATTAAACGGTTCAAAAGTTATTATAAAAAAACTGTTCCCCATTATAGTCTATGGGAAAAGTTAGCAAAATGTATTTATTTATTTATTTGTTACAGTCTCATATTAACACCACTTGAGCTCAGAGCTCTTTACATAGGTTCCACGTCATCATGATCACAATACAAACAGAGTGGTACAATATTACACTGGGAAATGGATACAACAGATACAACAGAGTAGTACATGTTACAAAGGAAGTTAGGAAAGGGGAAGAGGGGGCTAACAATGACACTTACGGGTATAAGATGCCTGATGGTGAAACCAATCATTTGTCTACAGGGAAATAGGGTTCGCAGAGGGTAGGTAAGCACAAGATAGGAGGGGAGGAGCCCCAAGTGCCAAAATGAGCGAACAATATTGCGAGTAATTAAACTGGCAGGGGGAGGTATGAAGGCAGCAGGTGAGGGGGAGAGAGGAGAAGGGAGAAGGTAAGGAAGGGAGGAGCAGACTAAGCGGAGGAGTGGGGCGGGGTAAGGGTGAGAGGGTAGGAGTGGGGGGCTCAAGAGAGTAGCGGCAAGGAGAAGGGGTGGGGAAGCTATGGGTGACAGTCACAATGGGCTCCATTTAGCAAGAGTTGCTTGAAGCAGACTTTGAGAGCACCCAACATAGGCGTATGCGCAAGATCTTCCTGTAGTGAGCAGAACCAAAGCAGGGCATGGTGCACTTGGTCTTGGTAAAGTATGACATTTGGGCATAATGAAGGTCCGACGTTCAGAGTTACGTGCAGGTTAATGCATGGCACCAGGGGTTGACTAACCCCAGTTGGGAGTGTTCTGAGGTTGACTTCTTTTGCCAGAAGGCAGGTTTGGAATTTAAGCCGACCATTGAGCGGGAGCCATTGTGCATTAGTATACAGGTCACAGGTGTGAGTCAGCCTAGGTGCCCCTATGGTTAGCCGGCAGGCTTTATTTAAGGCAGTTACTAAGTGCTGGAGGGCAATGTCAGTAACGGAGCCATATATAAGAAGGCCGTAGTCAACGAGGGAGCCCACAGAGCTGTGAATGGCTACTTTAACGCTCCAGGGGTCAGACTGTACCTATGACGATAAAGCAGTCCAATATGTTTATTGATAGCTTTGGCCGTATTGTCAATATGGAGAGTGCAGGACAACAAGTTGTCAATAATGATCCCAAAGTATTTAAAATGTTGGACCAGGTCAAGGGGGCCCCAGCAACATTACATATTGATAAAGGGAAGCCATGATGCTTGTTAAGGGGGCTGGAGAACAGCATGGTTTTAGTTTTTTTATAGTTAATGATTAATTTATGATCTATGAACCACTTCTCAAGACTAGTAAAGTCACTTTGAAGTTGCTGCTCAAGTTCAACAGGATTTGAGTCATGCGTGAAGAAAACTGTGTCATCAGCATAAAGTAGAATGCAACACTGGCAGGCTTGAGGGAGACTATTCAGGAATAAGCTGCATGGGAGGAGACCCAGTATAGACCCCTGCAGGACACCTGAGCAGACAGGCTTGCTATCTGAGAGGGTTGAGTCGATTCTAACTTGCTGGGATCTGCATTCCAGGTAGCTGCAGAACCATGAAGTTGCCTCAGGAGCCAGGCCCATTGTGGCAAGTTGCTCAGCTAGGAGGGTATGATAAACAGTATCAAATGCTTTAGTCAGGTTGATAAAGTTTGCCCCAGAAAGTTGTCCACGATCAAGAGATTTGTGGATGTGACCCATGAACTCTAGAAGAGCTGTGGTGGTGCTTTGCCCAGTTCTAAAGCCATGCTGCTCGGGGCAGAGGAGTTTGTACTTGTAAAGGTATTCAACCAGTTGGTCCACAACTATTCATTCAAGGGCCTTTGACAGTGGTGGAAGCAAGGAGATGGGTCTTTAGTTCTCCGTGAGGGAACGGTCCCCACTCATATGTACGGGAGTGACTATCGCAGGTTTCCATTTTTGAGGGAATACCACTAGTCGAAGTGACAAGTTGAGGATGTGGGTGAGTGGGAACAGGACTTCTTCCAAGGAGAGTGTGATTAATTTCAGATCAAGGGTGTCCCCACTGAATCTCTCCTTACTGAGCACCTTCGAAAGGTGTTTCCATGCATCTCCAATAGAGATGGCCTTGAACCGAAAGAGGGGATATGCAGAAGACTATGGGCCTATGACGGGGCTGCCTGGGTGGAAGGAGTCGGGAGGAGGACATGACTGGGGTCCATGAAAGCTAGGTTGAGGGTGTCGGCTATAGTTTTGGGGTCAAAGATGGGGGAGCCATCTACACTGATCATGTCAGGAGCAGTGTTGTGCTCCTTGCCAGTAAACTCTTTAAGGTTTGCCCAGAATTTATGGCCATCATTTCAATGTTTGGACAAGGTCACCTTGTAGTAGAGGTTTTTGGCTATATCGATGGCCCTGATGTAGTTATTTCTGGCTTGTTTGTACTTTAGGATGTCTGACTGCTTCCCTGTGGCTCTGGCTATACACCAGAGATGATCACATTATTTCATAAGTCCTAAGATGTCAGGACTCATCCAGGGGTTGTAATGGCCCTTGATTTTCTGCTTTTTAATAGGGGCATAGGTATCACAGAAAGTATTGAATCAGAGGATGAAGTGGTCCAGCGCGCTAGGCACATCAGGAGTTCCATACATAGCTGACCAGTTGGCATTCTGAAGATCAGTTCTTAGTCAATCAGCTTGACTTGGCCTGAGGACTCTGTTTGTGACTGTTCTAGGAGGGGGTTTGGTGAATTTATTGGTCCAGTTGAACATGACAGAGGAGTGGTCACTGATATTGTCTGGGAGGACAGAGGCATTAGATGTATGCTCAGGATGGTTGGTGAGTACCCAATCAAGCAGGGTGCTAGTGCCAGTCTAGTAGTTAGTCTGAGTAGGGGCTTCTATGAGCTGTGTGAAGTGGATGGTCTGGACGGCATCCTTGAAATGGTTAGCCTCTGGAGCAAGCCAGTTAACATTAAAGTCTCCGAGTAGTATAACCGAGGAGCTTAAAGTTAGGTTACCTAGGCAGTCAATGATGGTTTGGAGACCCTGGAATGAGTCCTTTGGGGGGATATAGACGGACAACTGTGTAAGAGATTTGCTTTGCGCCATAAGTAAGACCTTAATGGCAAGAGCCTGTGCAGAGGTCCCAAGACTAGGAAGATTATGTGATAAGCCCTGAAGGCTATCCTTGAGATAGAATGCACAGCCTCCACCTCTTTTAGACAGGCGGTCTTGCCTAAAGATCCTATAGCCAGGGATGCTGATGTCCGTATCAGGAATCCCTGGAGGCAGCCATGTTTCTACAATTGACAGTACATCAGGGTTATGGAGGGCTACCCAGGTCTGGAGGTTAATAAAATTACCTACTAGACTGCAGATATTTAGTGAGGCAATTGAGAGTGTGCCTGACTTATGGGCACTCATCCCCTGGAGGAGTGGAGGGCCTGGGTTGGGGTGTATGTTACCTGAGAGGAGAAGCAGAAAGAAGGCTAGTCTTACCAGGTAACTTTTGAGGTGTTTAGTGCTGACTTTGTGATGCTTCCTGGGGCACATTCTGATAGGGTTTATGTCAGTGATCGGGACCAGTTTGATTGGTAGTAAAGGCAGGGGAGGCCACGGCAGGGTCCGCTGGGTCCAGTTCCTGGCGTGCCAAATAGTATCATGAGGCTTGCAGGTGGGAGGCAGGTCAATGTCAAGCACTGAAGTAATGGTGCAGTAGGCATAGTCGGAGGTGTGCCCAAAGGTGTGGAGGACAGGCAACATAGGGCCAGTGCAGAGTTGGCCAGCAAGCATGAAGATTATGGGAAAAAGCAAGGAAAGTGGCATTAAACTTGTAGACAGATACATACTTGGGACGGAGGGGTTAGGCTAGGTTGTGCCTGGGGCAAGGATTTGGAGAAGGAATATGCCAAGGGGCTAGAGAAGAGAGAGTAAAGAATAAGTGATGGGGAGGAAAGGTAACTGCAGGTGCAATTTTTGAGTTGGGGACATAAGGAAGGACAGAAGGGACAACTGGCTGTGAGATCAAAATCAAATAAGCCAAGGCTTGGCTATTTTTATTTTGGGAGCGTAAGGAAAGACAGCAGGAACTATTGGCTGAGAGTTCAAGTTCTGGTAAGCCAGGCTGCTGTTATGGGGAAGGAATCAAATTGTTTCAGGCAAGCAGGCTGAGTTGGACCATGACAGGCAAAAGAAAGTATGAGAGGTGACCAATGGGATGCTTAGCCGTAAAACATGGGCAGGACTTAACTCTATTTAAAGGTGGCCTCAGAGGGGGTGGTGGGGGTAGGACAAAAACTCCGCTTCTGCAGCTAAGAGCAGAAATGGGTCCAAGATGGCAGACAAAGCTGAAAGCGTGCAGCCCCGGAGGACCAGCGAGCCAGCAGAATGCAGAGCTCAATCAAATTCAAGCTGCGGCTTGAAAGGCTGCCAATAGAAGTCCAAGCATATGCAGTAGGGAGCCAATGGTATCCCAGGCTTGGAAGCCGGATTCTGGATGTTGTACCTGGGGGTTCGACTTCATGGGCGGTGGTCCAGCCGGTGGCTTCCTCCCGATGGTTCGGGAGCTCAAGTAGCTTACCTTAGGGGGTGGATGCCTGTGGATAGGAGACAAGAGTTAGATAGGTCTTTAAGTAGATATTTAAACAGAGACAAAGGCTACAGTATCAGGGCAGGGATTAAAGGATTAATTTACTAGAATTGATGGGTTGGGGGGGGTAGCTCTCAGAGAGGGATTCTCTTTGGTGCTGAAATTGATTATGATTCAGAACGCCAGAGGCCACTCCGAGTCAAGGGGGCAAGTCACTTGAGAAATGCAGGACTGGTAGAGAATTAGTGCAGGCAGAAAAGTTCAGAAGGAAGAGGTGAAAGAGAGAGAATGAAAGTTCAGAAGGAAGAGGGGAAAGAGAAAGAATGAAAGGAAAAGGTGCTTACTCAGTAGGGTGGGGAAGCAGGCTGGTGGCGGGTCAGGCAAGACAGGGAAACTAAGCAGGTTTCCAGTGCAAAAGCCACAGCCTTAGTAGCGGAGGGAAGAGAGATGGGATACAGATCTGTTGCCTCAAGCATAAGGTTGCAGCTTTTGTCAGAATTGGAATATAGCTACTTTTTTCCCCAGTGTTTATAAATAAACTTCAGTCGAATTAAATAGCCCCATGAACCAGGACAGGCAAAAATTGTGGACTCACTAAAGAATACAGTATTTTGGAATATCTTCTACTTTCCTGCCTTTGCTTGGTACTGAGGAATCCAGATGGAGAGTTGGCACAAGATTTAAAGGAAAAAAAAGTCTAACTCTGGTAATAAATCCTCTCTTGACTCAAACATGCTTCAAAACTAGCAGGCAATTAAAGAAAGCAACCAATTCATTCTAGATATAAATGAATAACTGAACTGACTAACATTAACAAACAGTACAGTGTTTTGCTTCACTGCTGCTCTAACAAGTATACTTAATACATTTGTCCATGTATTTTAAATACTGTAAAAAAACCCGCTTTTGCAGCTAAGAGCAGAAATGGGTCCAAGATGGCAGACAAAGTTGAAAGCATGCAGCCCTGGAGGGCCAGCAAGCCAGCAGAGCACAGAGCCCAATCAAGTTCAGGCTGCGGCTTGAAAGGCTGCCAATAGAAGTCCCAGCATTTGCAACAGGGAGCCAATGGTATCCCGGGGGCTTGGAAGCCGGATTCTGGATGTCGTACCTATTTGAAAGTGTTGCAAATGCAGTTTTCACTGTCGCAAATTACCCTTTTACTTTCGCAAATTGGCCATCTTGTTTTCAGTTGGTGGACAGAGAAATGCTTGGTGTTTAAATTTGGGACCCTCTGGGGACACAATTCTTCTCGTGTTCACCTAGTCAAGCCCTGAGGATGCTAGCCATGTCTTTTTCTGGGGGTAAAACACCCCAGAAATATGTTTTTAAAATGTTTGTAAACAGTAGTGTCACAAAGTACTTTCAAATATGCGATACTTTCGTGATTTTAGTTGTGAACGTGTCGTGATTTGTGAAAGTACTTTGAAACACTGTGGCCAAAACAATAGGGAATCTTTGCCACCCTGCTGTAAAAGAACAATTTGGTCTTTTGGGCTGAAATTTGCAGGAAAGAAAGCCAAGATCCTACAGATGTGCCTTTTGGTGGTTCAGTGGCAAAATATTAGAGGACTGCAAAGTTACGGCACTCCGAAGTTGATGATTTTTCCCACAGGATAACATTACGGTGTCTGCCGCACCGTTCGGGGCCCATATCTCAAAAATAGCTCGAGATACGGACTTTTTGATGGAAAAATGCTTAGGCCCCCTCTAGAGGGCTAAGTACAAAACTAGCCTGGAAAGTCATAAATAATATGAGATTGTAATTTTTTTTCTACGTCATACGGTTCCTGAGATATAAGGAATTTAGTATTCCAAGTGCTCATTTTCTAGTACGAGGGCCGTTATTATGGCTACATTCTTTCTACTCACTGTGCTTCTGAATGCACCTTTTTGGGACAAAAAGCATGTGCGTTTCCGTTACTGTTAGCGTTTGTGTTTACGTTTCTGCTTGCACTTCCATTACCATTTGTGTTATTGTTAACATTTGCGTCAACGTGTGTGTTACTGTTTGCGCTTGCATTTGCACTTGTGTTTACATTTCCATTTGCATTGCTGCATCCTTTTGCATCACCCTTTTTGTTACTGTTTGCATTTCCATTAACATTACCATTTGCATTTGCGCTTGCATTTGCATGACTGTAACCATTAGCATTTGTGTTACCATTTGCATTTGCATTTCCCTTACTGTTACCGTTAGCATTTGCACTTGCTTTTCCGTTTCCATTTCCATTTGTGTTACCATTTCCTTTTGCGTCACTGTTACTGCTAGCATTACCATTACTGTTTGCGTTTGTACTTGAGTTTCTATTGCCATTTGCATTTGCGTTTACGTTTGCGTCACTGTTACTGTTATCATTAGCGTTTCTGTTTACATTACCATTACCATTTCCATTTGCACTTGCGTTAACGTTACCATTTGCGTTTCTGTTTGCATCATTGTTAGCATTACCATTAGCATTTGTGTTTACATTACCATTACCATTTGAGTTTATGTTTCTGTCACTGTTACCATTAGCATCTGAGTCTGTCATTGCGTTTCCATTTTCGGCACTCATACGCTGTTTTACGCTCATGCTGCTCTGCAACCGTTGAAGATATTTGAATAAGATTTGGTATACATGGTGTGGAATGGTACATCTATTGATTTACCATTTCCTATTTCATTGGTACATACGGTGTTTGCACGGTGAAGTGCAAAAAATATTTATTTTGCTATTTTTTTGCACTACATTTCATGATGCATAGCATTGCCAGTGTGTGTTTTTTTGGTCTGAATCCTGGCAAGTAGAACGACCATTGTTCAAGGAATATGCCAGATTTTGTTTGGTGGAAAAATGTTACTCCGTTCCAGAGTTATTGCCATTTGAAGTTGGCCCCCTCACGGTTAAAGATTGTTCCGCCGCCAGGTCCACCATTTTAACGCATTTTCGGCTGTGATTTCCACCATTTTGTGGTGGAAAACTTATTAAAGGTGCAGAAATGTAAAAATTGAATATCTCTGGAATGGTTTGGTCTTTTCACACGAAATTCGGAGGGTGTTTAGTGGATGTCCTGAAGATGTGAATTATGCTGATTACATGTCCAGTCGAATCCTGACTTCCAGTCAGACGGAACGACGGTCATGAGGGCCTGGTGCAGATGGCCCCCCGAGAAGCCGAACTGCTTCAGCCATCCAGTCGAATACTGACTCCCAGTCAGATGGACCGACAGTCATGAGGGCCTGGTGCAGACGCCCTCCCCCTCTAAGAAGCCAAACTGCTGCAGCCATCCAGTCGAATACTGACTCCCGGTCAGACGGACCAATTGTCATGAGGGCCTGTTGCAGAAGCCCCCCCCACGAGAATCCGAACTGCTGCAGCCATCCAGTCAAATCCTGACTCCCGGTCAGATGGACTGATGATCTCGAGGGCCTGGTGCAGGTTCCCTCCCCTTCCCCTAGAAGCCAAACTGCTGCAGGTACGAAACCGTGGACACAGCTTGCAGCTCCAGAACAGTGGCACAGTTCAAACCAGTGTGCTTTGGCACCTTTTTCTTGCAGTACTTTCCTGTTGGCATAGTAGTGGAGATAGTTTTTTATTTTCAGCCAAATCTCCACCTACGGTTACTCATTAGGCATTTACTTGTGCCTTAAAGTGCCCAGGAACTGCATATAAGCCTAATTTAATATTAAGCCTTAGAGGAACTGTAGAAAAGTGATTACTGTATGTACTGTGGCCAAATTAACTCAAAATCAGCCTAAAAGAAACTGTAGAATTGTGATTACTGCATGTACTGTGGCCAAAAAAATAACAACCTTAGCTACTACTGGCAGACAAATTAACTCAGAATCAGCCTTAAAGGAACTGTAGAACTGTGATTACTGCGTGTAGTATGACCAAAAAAAGAACTTAACCTTAGCTACTGCTGGCAGACAAATTCTCTCAGGAGCAGCCATTTTAGCCATCTGTTAATAGCCTTAACAATGCTTGCAGCCATGTCCCGATAGCAGGGTTGTGTTTCAAGTCTCTACCCCATTTCTCCATACTGCAAAAATAAGTGTTACCTGCTTCCTCTTCACAGCCATCCAGTTGAATCCTGACTCCCAGTCAGATGGACCGACGATCTCGAGGGCCTGCTGCAGACACCCTCCCCCTCCCCCCGAGAAGCTGAACTGCTGCAGGTATGAAACTGTGGACACAGCTTGCAGCTCCAGAATGGTGGTGCAGTTCAAACCAGTGTGCTGCCCCACTGACGCTGCACATTGGCTCCCCACCACCCCCACCACCACCCTTAGTCGACACTCAACTTTATAGAGTGAGTTAGCCAATAGAGACTCAGTGCAGTTTTAACCAATCAGCCCACTTCTCCACCTGCAGATTATATTCGTTGACCACTAGAGGGATCCTGCTTGTCAACACTTATCTCTCTTCCTTCATTCCATACACCAGTATGTCCCTTGTAGTGTTCTGTATACTCACTTTACTCCTCACAGTGCTGCCCCCCCACTATCCCTGCAATGAATCTCTCCAGCTCTATTGTAGGCACACATCTGCCAGAATCTCAGCCACCTCGCACAAATCCCCCCACTGCTCCTAGCCTTCCCATCTGTTTTCCGCTCATCACTAATGCACCTCGCACGCTGGACCACCCCATTGCCCCACCACACCCACCACTGACATCCACCCCCCTGCCCCCTGTACACAGTGGAAGGTGGGCCCTCTCTGTCCTAGCCATACCTGCCCTCAACTCCCTACCCATCCCCTGCACTGCCCCCCAGATCCTTGCATCTGCCCAAGCACCTCTACCATAACCACCATAGTGCTCTTCTCTGTCTCATCACCTTACTCCTCATGCTCTCTGGGAATGTCCACCCTAACCCTGGACCTGGACCCTCTACCTCCATCACCCCCTACTGGGCATGGCCTCCGCATTGCCTCTATGAATATCTGCAGTCTCCCAAGGAGCCTGCTGCACTCCAGTGTTGGGTCTCCCAACACACGCCTCACATTCTTGTGATAGTGGAGACCTGGCTCTCCCAATCAACTCCCAACTCTGCTGTCTCCCTCCCCGGCTTCACCCTTTTTATAGAAGATCATGTGGGTAAGCGTGGTGGCAGATGTGCAGTCTACCTGCGTGACTCCCTCCTGGGCCATGCACTACCTACCCCCAAGCTTGACCACGGTGCCCAAGCCATCACTCTAAAAATCACCCCTGACCTGGGCCGGGGCCCTCTTTACCTTACAACCACTTACATACTGTCATGGGCACAAAGTCTAGCTATCCTCTCTCTCACTGACTATCTCTTTACCCTGCCACACAAAGCTGAACAGCTCATCCTAGGTGACCTCAACATCAACTGGCTTGGCTCCACTATAACACACATTAAGGACAATTTCACAGCCCTTGACCTATCTCAGTTAGTCACTCATCCCAACAGATTTAACCAATCAAGTGGGTCCAGCTCCCTCCTTGATATAGTACTCTCCAACCACCCCCACAAAATCAAGTCTATTAACATCCTAGCCAACTCCCTTAGCGACCACTCTCCAATTCTCTGTTTCTGGTCCTCCCCCCACACTCAATCCCATGTACAAGGCCATCCCCATCACTGCTTTCACCCCCAGGGCCTTAATAAACTAAACAGTACCTAGCCCAGCTCGACTGGTCTCGGATCTCCTTCGCAACGGATATAGATACTGCTCTAGCCTTCATCACCAGAGCCTCCAGAGAAATTCATGGCAAAAAACTCTGTTTAATGCATCAGTTAGGGTTGTTCCACAGTGACAAAAGCAAGGACATTCGGTGTTAGGGTTACCACCCCTTGCCCCCTATGCCCACCCTGCCCCCACCAACAGGCATTGGGGTGTGTGTTGGGGTTGTTGGGCCTAACTCTCATCCCATTCTCCTATACTGCACCACTTCAGCTTATTTACCAATGGAATGGGGTGAGAGTTAGGGCCGAAGACCCAATGCACACTCTGATGCTTGTTGGTGGGGCTAGGGTGGGCATGGGGGGCAAGGGGTGGTAACCCTAACACCGAATTTCCTCACTTTTGTCACTGTGGAACAACCCTAACTGATGCATTAAATGGAGTTTTTTGCTATGAATATATTATAGGGGGCATGGTTACGCCCATATATTTAGGGTTATGAAGGCACTTCTATGTTAAACTAGAAATTTTGCATATTAATAACTTTGGACCCGTTCAATGGATTTGCATGATATTTGGTATGTGCAGTGGGGCATGGTAGATCTCTTGATTTGTCAATTTGTGTTTTGGCTGGACTTGTGGTTTTTGTGCATCAAAATGCTGAAAAGTGCACTTTTCGACAGTTCTGTGGGCAGTTTTTTGGAATTTGCCTGTGGCATTGCGTAGCTGTCATGTAGTCTGCCAGTCTGAAACTTGACATGTAGAAAACAATTGGGTTAAGGAACACGCCACTTTTTGTTTGGTGAAAAAATATTAATCCATTCTAAAGTTATTAATCTTTTTTAGCTCCCATTATAAGTCTATGGGAAAATTTATATGGTTATTTTGTGAAAGAAGAATGTGGTTTTGGCCATCAGGTCACTTCTCATGATCAAAGAATTTGCAGGCTCACAATCAAAGAATCTTTGATTGCGAGAAATTTATTGATCGCAATGGCCGCCATCTTGTTTTCAGTTTGGGGTTGGAAAAAAACAAATAACTCAGCCCAGGGGTGACTTCTGAAGTAAAACTTGGATGGGTTTTGCTCAGGGGGCTTCCCTCTATTGAGCCCTGCCTGTGGTTTAATGTACTTATGTTACAAAATAGAGTTTTAAACTTTTAAATTCTTTGATTGCAGTTTGCTAACGATCTATGATCGCGAGCCTGCAAATTCTTTGATCATGAGATTCTTTGATCGTGATCTTCATTCGTGAGGGAGGGACGAGATGGCCAGATTTTGGGATTGGAAAAAATCAAATATCTCAGCCCAGGGGTGACTTGTGAAGTCAAACTAGGATAGGTTTTGCTCAGGGGGCTTCCCTCTATCATGGCATGCCTGTTGTTTAATGTAGTTGTGCCAAAAACTGGAGGATTAACATTTTTTAATTCTTTGGTCATGAGCCTGCAAATTCTTTGATCGCGAGCTTCATTTGTGAGGGCAGGACGATATGGCCAGAATTTTGCTAGACCAGATGTCTCCGGGAGGGACCAGATAACCCAAATTTCACGACAAGTTGTCCCCTCATGATCAAAGATAATCTTTGATCGTGAATTCGCAGTCGATTCTCACAATTAAAGATTTTGTTAAAGGTGCTAAAACTTTAAAATTACATATCTCGGAAATGGTTTGGTGTTTTAACTTGAAATTTGAAGGGTGCTGAGGGGATGTCCTATAGATATGAATTATGGTGCTTAGGTGTCAGAAAATGTATTTGCTCTGAAAATATTGCATGACGCAGTTTACGTTTTGCGGAGAGCATTCTCCATTGTGGTAGTGGCTTGACATTTATAGTATAGCTAGCTTTACTGCCACTGAAGTAATTTCAGTGGTTAGGTGCATAAAATGTAAACAGGTGCAGAATTATGCCACTCTGATGAATGAAAATTTGTTTTGGGCCCCATGCTCCTACCAATACGCACTCCCACCACTACATTTGTTATTCAGTACTTGTACCGTTATGTTAGGCAGAAATTTATAAGTTGTTCAGGCCCCGCGCTCCCACCAACTTGCGTGAGTTTGTACTTTTCTATGCTTTTTCCAAAAGTAAGGAAATTCTTTGAAAAAACTGTGTTAATGCATCATTTAGGGTTAAAGCACAAAAAGTCAGGAAATGAGACCTTTAGGGTGTGCCTCTACCTACCCATATCATGTACCCCCATCCTCCACAGACTGACAGACACCAGGGTGTGTCATTGGGGTTGTGAGGCCTGAATGTCACCCCATTCTTCTTTACTGTGGCATGTCAACATGCTTATACATGGAATGGGGTGACATTTGCTCATACCCCCAATCACATAACTCTGGCTACCCTGTCAGTCTGTGAAGGATATAGGGGGTATATGATATGGGGGGCTAGGAGGAATCCTAAAGGTCTCATTTCCTGACTTTTTGTACTTTAACCCTAAATGATGCATTAACACAGTTTTCTGTAAAACATATATATATATAGATATATATATTTATATATATATATATATATATATATATATATATATATATATATATATATATATATATATATATATATATATACATATATATAGATATATAGATATAGATAGATATAGATAGATAGATAGATAGATAGATAGATAGATAGATAGATAGATAGATATGTATATATATATATATATATATATATATAGATGTAGATATAGATAAACAGATAGATAGATAGACAGGCAGACAGACAGGCAGAGAGATACATAGATAGATAGATAGATAGATAGATAGACAGACAGACAGACAGACAGACAGACAGACAGACAGACAGACAGACAGATTCTGCAGACTTAAGTAGTGTAGTGCAATTTATGTATCATGGTTTTCATGGGGCTTGCACTTCTGTAGACAGAAGTCAGCATGCATGACTTACACCTGCAGCTGCAGATGACACAATTGCATTAGCAGTGATGTGCCTCTTTAGAGGATTTGTATCTGTGCCTGCAGATGCCAGGCCCCAGGGGCCTGTACTTTGGATGCCAGAAGGGTGTGTGTGCCTTAAACTGTGTATGAGTACCCTATGGGGGCCTGCACTTCTGCATACACAAGAACTGTTCTAATTTCAGTGTCATGATTTATATCTGTGGCTGCAGGGGCCTGTACTTCTGCAGACAGAAGTAGTGGTGTGATTTGACTATTGCTGATTTCTATCTGTAGTCAGAAGTGAGTGTGTATGTCTTGCAGTAGGCATGCCACAGATACAGACATCGCTTTCCTTTCAAGGCATAGAAAAAATCTAGATTAGATCCTAAAGGGGGAGATTCAGATAATTTATTGAGGAGAGAGGTATAGTGGATATTTAATCTACACACCACAGAACCCCCAGCCCTTAATGAAAGGTTTGAATTATCACAATTCCTGAATTAATTCCTAATGATTTCACTGTATTTCTTCCATTTTAATAACTGTTGGAGGATGTGAAGAGATGTTTTGACTCTCTGACTATTTGGGCTTTTTCTGCAGTGTATGTACAGTCCCCAGCACTTATACCACCCAAGTTTTAAACGGGCAGTCTTTTTTTGCAGGCAGATTACATTTTCCACTTGCCGCTGCCATAGGCTATAATGTAAAAAAATTTTGGTTATAACGTTCTACTCCCACCTTATATTTCAGGCAGATTAGTTAGTTATGGCAGTGGGCAGTGGAAAATGTAATGTAACTCAAGGTGCTAATTGCATTTGTTCACTCTTCACTCATGCTAACTACACCAGTGCAAACTTCACTCAGTCTGTCTGTGTCTGTGTCTACCTTCCAGTGTTCTCCTGCAGAGTTCTGCCACTGCTCTCTCCCTTAGGCTCATTCAGCAAGGCAAGCAGCAGCTGTTCATTTGGACTCCATGGGAGAAGGATCTGGGGGTGCATCACTAACCCTGCTGGGGAACCGATGTGAAGCACGGATGGAGTCAAGAGTCTGGGATAAAATAAAGGATAGGTAGGTGGTCAAAACACAGATTTTACACACCACCCCGGGGTGGCACACCTTAATAAAACCTTTGAGCTTTGCTTTTGGGGTTTATGTGGCATCCTACCCCTCAGGGGTGTGTAAAATTTTCATTATAACCACCTATCCATCCATTATTCTCTATTTAATATAGTATGTGTCTGTATATTTTACATGCTTTCATATGATTTTATTATTTATTTTGAATAAACAAAGTACAGTGCATTAACTATGTTGCTTTAATACAGTATGTGTCTATGTATTTTACATCCTTTTAAATGATCTTACTATTGATTTAGAATAAACACAGTACTAAAATGTATGAATACTTGTTGTTCCTTTCTTTTGCAGAACTTGATGCCGAGTGACATTCTATAGTAACAGACGTGCAAAATTTTCATTGATGAACTATTTAACTGTTTTGCTATTTTTTTTATTTAAAATATTTTATTAGGTTTCAAGAATGAACAGACAACAATACATTTATCTCCCTCATACCCCCCATTCAACCCACCTCCCCTTCCACTGTCACTCCCCCACCCATCCAGCACTAAACATACTGTGACAAACACAATTACTAGTGGAAAAATATAAAATCATAATTTGATTAAGACAATTCATTAATAATAAGCATTGATATCCTATGCTATTAAATGGAATGGACCAACAGCAGAGTTTCCAACTTACCCCATCTTTTGGAGTAAACATGCATACGATTCTTCAAACTATCAATGGTTTTCTCTACTTTCAGATTATGCAGGATATCATGTAGCCACTCTGTGAAGGAGACAGTATCCTGATCTAGCCAATAGCACAAAACCAATCTTTTCACAGTCAGAGAGATCAGGGACATATAGAATCTTCTTTCTTTTACAGGAATTGATGAAACATTGTCCATCACACAGATTTCTGGAGTAAAGTACTCAGCTAGGCCCAATGGGGGTCTAGTGATGCCTTGAGCTTCCCCCATATAGGACTTACTTTAGGGCAATCCCACAAAATATGCATCAGGGTCCATTTACAAATTGACATCTAGAGCAGGTTGGTGTTGGGATTTTGTGTAAGTGGGTTGGGGTACAGTATATATTATGGAGGACATGAAATTGGGTAGGGTGCAACCTGTCATTAGTGAGATATTGATAGGAGTCTTTCCAGATATGTTCCCAGTTCAAAGAAATAGTGGACAGGGCACTCTCCCAGTAAGGTGAGCTCCCAGTAACCTGGGGATATATATGTGAGAAGAAAAAGAGTACTAACATTGAAACTGCATGGGGCTGCCAAGAATGGGACTGAATAAGAGAGAGAAGGTTCTTATTATTAACCTCCCATTTTTTAAATTCCAAACCACTTGACTAGTGTATGCCTAAACTGGTAAACTTTAAAAATCTGTGTATTAGGCAATCGAAGAGAATCCAATAATGCCCAACTTTCAGGTAGGTACCCATCCCTCAGCAGGTCCAAAATGCATCTGTCAGAGATTCCTGGTAGCTACTGAGAAGAGAGAACCTTTCCTTCCAGACTCAGGCTTGGGTTAAGGCATAAGGGCTGTGAACTGTCATGTGTGTTTCTGCATAGTAGAGATCTACATATTATAGCTGGGTGCGCACATGTACTGATGTACTGTATGTGTTATCGTTCTCTTAAGGCCCAAAGGGAGTTTGTTGGGGGAAACAAAGAGAAGGCCATGAGGGGTGATTCCAGTAGTTGAAATAAGGTGCCTCTCTATTAGCAACCAGATAGGTATATAATCTGAAACTGATACTGATCTAGGTGTTGATCTAGGTGAGTTAATCCATCTTGCATATTTAGAAGCATGGCTGGCTAAATAATAAAAATAGAGGTTGGGAATTTTAAGCCCTCCTAAATTCTTGGGAGCCACCAAACGGTGGTACGCTCTACAGGAGTGTTGGCCTTTCTAAAGGAAACCAGATGTATTGGAGTGGAGCTTCTTAAACCAGATATGAGGGAGAAAACTGTTAAGCATGTTGAGAGGGTAAAAGGCCTGTGGGAGAATATTAATTTTGATTAGACTGACCTGGGCCTGAAGTGAGAATGGGAGGACTGTCCATCTAGAGAGGTCTTGTGTGATGGTGGTCACTATACTATCTAGGTTGAGTTTCCTGATATGAGATTGTTTTTGGGACAAAATAATTCCCAAATCCGTAAGTTTAGATTCCTAAATCAGACCCAGGTCTTTGCAATCCGAGGAGAATGCTAAGTGATTCAGTGGCATGACTATGGATTTACCCATGTTCAATTTGTAATTAGAGTAGGTACCAAACCGTGAAATGATATGTAATGCCTCTGGTATGGAAATGGTAGGATGTGAGATATGGAGCAGATAGAGATGTTGCAAAATTAAATGTTGCCAGAGAAATTGTGGCAAAATTGGCAACTTCACTGCACAAAATGTTTAGAGAAACGCAGCATAATTTCACAATTTCACCCGCATTTTCACCTTCTGAGCAGTCCACCAAGAATGGTGATTTCACCTGCAAGAGGCGAAATTCCACCAAAAATGGCAAAAGTTCACCCACAGGTGGAGAAATTTAGCCCACAGGTGAAATTTCACCAGCTTGGGGGCAAAATTTCACTCACAAACGTGGGCAAAATTTCACATTTCACCCAGCTACATATTTTGCGCAATGCGCTAATTCTGCAAAATATTTCATCCGGAGAAATATTTCAATTTCACACACACTAGGAGCAGAATATCATACACATATGCTGATACTTTCATATCCAGGGGGCCAATCAGTATGCCTTGGAGGTTTGAAGAGACTTTCAGTATTCTAATCAACAGTTCCAGATAGAGATTAAAAAGAAGAGGAGAGAGGGGGCATTCTTGTTGGGTGCTTGATTGGAGGGGAAAACCTTTGGAAAGTATGCCATTACAAAAAACTGTGGCACTTGAGTTAGTGTATAGCACTTGTATCCATTGAATGAATTTAATTGGAAATCTGAATTTTCTCAACACTAAAAATAAAAAGTCCCATCTAACCCTATCGAATGCCTTCTCCATGTCCAGGAAAACCAATACCATAGGGTTCTTAGAGTCCCTGGCTGCAGAGAAGACATGATCAAGCTTCCGGAGATGGTAGCCAGAATTTTGGCAAAAATGTTCATGTCACAGTTCATAAGGGATATGGGATGATAATTAATTACTTTATCCACAGGTTTATTGGGCTTGGGCAGGACTATGATCAAGGCAGCTAGTAAGGAGGGATCTGATATACCCTTGTCACAAAAATATGTAAAAAGCTGAGACAGGATGGACACTAATTCCAATGCAAATATTTTGTAAAAGTTAGAGGGAAGACCATCCGGTCCCAGGGATTTATCCAGGGACAGGGCGTGGAGGGCCATTAGGATTTATGAGGTGGACATGGGATGTACTAGCAGATCTTGTTGATTGGGGATAGCGTAGGGAGGGGAACAGAGTCTAAGTATGTTTGGGTCTTTTCCTCAGTAGGTAAACCCGTAGGGAGACTGTAAAGCTGCACATAGAATTTCTCAAATTCTTGAACAGTTTTGGCAGGGGAGGTTGTAGGGGTAGTACTGCCCTGGGATACTATGGAATGTACCAGATGTGAGGCTTCCTGCTGCCAGAGTCATAGGGCAAGTAAGTGTCCTGCCTTTTCCCCCTGGTCTACATATGATGCCTGGGTTTTTAAAAGGGCATATTCTGTCTTCTCCTTTAGCAAATCTGAGTATTGATGCCTCAGTTTAGTTAGTTGTATCTGATCTGTGTCTGAAACGTCCCCCTTAGATTCCAAGGCTGTATTTTGGTCAAGCAGGGTGCACAGCATGAGTTCCATTTTCCTTTACTTAGTGGCAGCTATGTGAATAAATTCACCACACAGTACACATTTCAGGGCTGCCCAGATTTTATCCCAGTTTCCAATGAAGTTTCTGTTGTGCTCTGTTGTGCTCCCAGAACTCTACTATGAGGGACTTTATCTTGATGATCACCCAGGGGTCTTTTAAGAGTTCACTGCGGTATGTGCCCCTTTGATATTCCAAGATACATATTTCGTCATTTTAAATTGAAAATAAAATATGAACTCAAAGGGTAGTGCTGTTCATCGAATATTGACAAAGGAACACTGCTGGTGCCTTACCATCTCAATCCTTTCCCCTCCCTCCCTTATTATTACCCACTCTAAAAACTACCCTCTTAATCCCCCCTTTCCTCTTATAGTCAATATTATATAAACACTACTACTCACAGTCCCCATGACTGTATTGCAAATACTATCTAGGCTGTAATATCCTACCACCCCCAAACATGTGCCACATCTCACCCCTTCCCACTCTCTAGCTTATACTAAAGCCATTGTTAAGCAGATGAAAAACACAGTGACTGTACTTTCTCTATTACTAAACTACTATGAACAACCCAACATTTATGCTAGTGGGGCACAGTAGTAATCCAGTAAAGCAGGGTGGCACTATTGTGCAAATTGAACATTACCAAAAAAATATATAATTTGTTAGCCACCTATATAGTTCTGTGTAGAAAGTAAATAATCTGTTGGGACACTGGTGCATGAACCCTGTTTCATATCAGATACTGTAAACAAAACACATAACATCAGTCCCAACAGTAATGTACATTATCAGCATATACTGTTAAAAGGGCAAGTCTTTTGACAAATGTGCAACCAAAAAAAAGGAATATTGACTGTCCAGAAAATAGATTAAGTCCTTTCTATGAAGGGAACAGTCTTAACCTTGATCTAAGAACTAAAACAAAAAAGAGAAAATCATGCATCTGAAGCAAATGTAGGCCCTTCTCAGGCCTTCGAGTCATGCTTTGGGGACTTTCCAGAAAGGGGAAGGTGAGACAGTACCTGGGGAAATGGACTGAAAGTCCAAAATTAACAATGATAGCTTCCAAAATTAGGATTGATGACCCAGTAGTTCAAGTGATATTTTAGTAGTAGTAGTAAAAACCTTTATTTTTCAACAGGATTTGATGCACAATACACCATTAGGATCACAGTCCCATTTTCAAGGTGCTCCTAAACTTATACAATTTATACTGTACATAAGTTACTTAAAACATATAATGTTATATAGTACACAAATGTTCCTTCAAGAGTTCAGTACAAATAGTAGATCACATGTCATCTAAAATGAATTACAATATTTAAACAAAGATAGAATAACTAAATTTTCTATCATAAATATTTCAACTGCATTTCTAGCAGTACACTTGTTGCATTCATTTATTGATCTTAATCAAAGCAGGTACATCTCTTTGTTAATTCCTGTTTAAGAGCTGTATTGAATGTCTTTTTACTATTGTTTATGTTTTTCATTTGTATTTTACATTCATTCCAAACTTTTACTGCATAGAATGAGAAGGTAGTTTCTTCATATTTGGTTTTTGGAGTTTTTATTTGATAATCTCTAAGCAATTTATCATTTCATAGGTTATATGAATAATTATTTTTTACCAATTTATTATGCAGATAAATGGGCTTTGTAGTTTTTATTTCATTTCTTATTTGGTCTATCCATATAATATTTTGTTTGTCCTTAAGTGGATGCCAGTTCAATTTCTCATATAGGTGACAATGATGAGACTGGCTATCAGCTTTTAATGCAAACTTTGCTAATTGATTGTATAATACCTCCACCTTTTTTAAGTTTTTATCACTGGCAACCCCATAAATATGTAAACTGTAATCTATTGGACTAACATTTGGTTTACTATTGACCTTCTCATTTTAACATCTAAGCAATACTTTCTCCATCTCAGAGCACCTAGCCTACAGCTAACCTTATTAACCAAATTGTTTATGTGATATTCAAACTTAAGCTTACTATCCACCCATAGTCCTAAATATTTATATTCATCGACCTGGTTTAAACACTCTCCTGTGTTAGTTTTTATTTCCAGCATCAAAGAATCCTTAGTTGACTTAATACCACCCAAAACCATCATCACCTTTGATTTTTTACTATTTAAACTTAAATCTGAATTTTCAAACCTGCTCTGAACTTGGAGAAAATCTTGTAGATTTATTTGCACTTGGTTTCGATCAGACCCTGTAGTTAATATGACTATGTCATCCGCATAAGTCTAATTTGCGATTTGCATTACTAAACATATTAATTTGACAATGTAGAAATACTTTGAGGGAAAGTAAGCCCACGTTGTCAGGCCTAACTTAAAAAGGTCAGGGTAGAAATTTTTCAAGCATGTCATTGCTTGATCTGGAGACTCAAAATTATGCCAAATTTCCTGATGTTGTACCTGGAGGACAGTGGAGTACTTCATACAGAATTGAATTTCAACTACGATGAGTTTGGTAATGATGGGATGAAATTCTATTCTTTTCTGTCATACTGACTTGGGGAGATCTTGAGCTATGCATATTTTCCATCCCTCCCACTGCACTTTACTTAATTCTCGGACGTTGTTGAGAATATTTATCTAAGAAATTTAACACTCGGAATAGCAAAGGTAGTGGAGGAGCCTCCGGAGGAGGAGGTGTGGTGCATAAGGAATGGTGGGCCTGCTTGATGATATATTCTGGGACATTGGGAGAGGACCCGACTATATTATTACATATCTTTTGCACAAAAAGGATGGGTGAGGGCCCCTCTTCACCTTCGGGGAGACCCAGAATCATAATGTTGTTGCAGCAAGATCTCCCTTTGAGATCTTCCATTTTGCTTTCTACTGCCTTGAGTCACTGGCACAAATAGGTTACTTCAGGGTCTACTGTCACTCGTCAGTCATCCAGTGAAGAAATGGGAACTTCATTATCCCCTATGCACTGTGAAAGAGCCACCAGAGAGGAGGTAAAAGTTTGTACTTATGAGGCTAATATTTCCAGTACAGATTTGATAGGTGAAAACTTTTCCTCGGTAAGTGTGGCCTGGGAACTCGTGCCTGTCACTGTTCCACCAGAGGAAGCTCTGGACCACTTTACATTTTTGTTGTGGGTCGGTGTAGGTGGCGAAGTGTAACGGTGCAAAGTGTTGTGCATCTCTGTCTTCATATTAATATGTTTTTTTGCCCAGGGAGGTTCTGGACCCACTGACCGACATGCCCGTAGCCAGGGTAAGCTTAGAAGTATGATAAAGATACAGAAATTGGTGTTTTCTCGAGAGTGGGTAGGGAGCTGAGGGAAAAGCATCCTGCTCAGGCGGTCATTACGTCACCTCCCCCTGTTTGGCTATTTTTGTGTGAATGTCTCATCTCATGAATATAGTAAAAATAAAATGATAGTGAAATGAATTAGTTCTACAATATCTACATACAGTATTATAGTGGAGCAGTAGTGCCACTATAGTTTGGTTGAGTAGGCTGTTTAATGTTAAACCCCTAACTATGCACCATAATAGCTTTGCTTCCATTTAATGGAATTGCACAAAATTCTGCATGTGCAGTCTGTGAGGCAAGGTATCTTGATATTTTTTTTTTTTGTACTCAGTCCAACTGATTCTCTCTGTCACTCAAACTGATTATGGTATAAGTTGACATCATTGCACAGGACAAAGCAGCATATCTGTCAGCCTAATTAGGTTTTTTATTTAGAAACCTTATCTTAGCTTAAATGTATCCATACTTGTATGTAAGCACTCCACCACATGTTCGTATACTTGCACACACAGTTTTTTTTTTCTCCTCCTCCTTTTTCCCTTCATAATGTACTAATGTGTATTCAAGAAGTTGAGATATGGAAGCCACTTTTTTCAAATTTGACCATTTTTTTTCTCTGCTGTAATAAATTTTCTCTAGTTTTCCACAATTGGATAGTATATTAAGCCATTCTTTGAAGTCTGGGGGTGTTTCATCCTTCCAGTGCATAAGTGTCACCTTATTCACTAAGACCATCACCAATGACAGAAATCTACTGGTTTCTTCTGAGATATCCAGATTAGAAACCAGGGTAAACATAAGAATTCCAGGATCAAAAGGGATATTCCTGTCCAGGACATTAGTGATTATACATAGATACATAGATACATAGACAGTATCGGCAGATAAGGGCCTATGGCCCACCCAGTCTGCCCATTTGAGCTTGTAAGTTCAGTTTGTTTTCCTAGAAGTCTGTTTCCCCTTACCCCTGACCTCTAGAATTCCTTTATGTCTATCCCATGCATTCTTAAATCCCGTGATTGTTTCAGCCCCCACCACTTCCTCTGGCAGGGTGTTCCACTTGTCCACCACCCGTTCTGTGAAGAAATTCTTTCTCATGTTTCCTCTGAATCGTCCTCCTCCAACTTCATCCCATGCCCTCTAGTCCTGGAACATCTTTTTGCTTAAAATAGTGTTTTCCTGCACCCTGTTCCTCCCTGTAAGATACTTGTATGTCTCTATCATATCCCCTCTCTCCCTCCTCTCCTCCAGGGAGTACATGTTCAGTTCCTTCAACCTGTCTTCATAGGACTTGTGATGCAATCCATGCACCATCTTTGTTGTCCTCCTCTGAACCTTCTCTACCCTGTCTATGTCCTTACGTAGGTATGGTCTCCAGAACTGTACACTGTACTCCAGGTGGGGCCTCACTAGTGTCTTGTATAGCGGAATTATGACCTCCCTTTTCCTGCTGGTGATGCCCCTGCCTATACATCCCAGCATCCTATTTGCTTTACCTGCTGCCTTGTCACACTGTTTCCCTACCTTGAGGTCATTAGAGATGACAACCCCAAGATCCCTTTCCTGCTTGGTGCATGCTATATCCTCACCCCCCAACTGATATATTGTGCCAGGGTTTTTGTGCCCCATATGCATTATCTTGCACTTCTTTGCATTGAATTTCAACTGCCAAACCCTGACCATTCTTCAAGTTTCTGCAGGTCGCTTCATTCTGTCTACACCCTCTGGTGTGTCTACTCTGTTACAGAGCTTTGTGTCATCAGCTTAACAGTGAAATTCTGCCTTCTAGATCTTGCGCAATGTCACTGATGAAGATGTTGAATAGGACCGGTCCCAGCACTGATCCCTGTGGTACCACACTGGTCACTCTTCCCTCTGTGGAGTGACAGCCATTTACCACCACCCTCTGTGTCCTGCCACCCAGCCAGTTACCTACCCACTGCACTACTGTCCTGCCCACACTATTGCCCTTATTTTCCCCCAGTACTGCTGCAGAGATGGAGAAAACACCAGTATATGACTTAGAGTTGCATTGTCTCCTTTACATCATGGACAGATATCAAGCAAAGTTGAATTGCATTTGTTAAGCTTATATGGAGTATAGTAAGTATTATGGATTATATTGAATTCGATCTGTCTAAGTTTTGCATTTTTTGATACTTTTTCGGGGTATAGAGGACTTTCTGCCATTCTATATTGTGGCCATCTCCTCCTAGTTCTTTGACCCATCTTTGCCTCCAGTGATCTGTATCCCACCTACATGTTTCCAATAGCAGGTTATATATTTTCGATATTGGCTTAATCTTTTGAGCTGGTTTTTTTACCAATAATTCCAAGAATGTTAGAAGTATTGGTAACCTTTTCTTATTCTGAAAAAAATCTCTTGGTTGGAGGTAGGTCTTATAGCCTCCTACAGGAAGGCTATATGTCTGCCTCAATGTCTGATATGAGATTAAACTGACATTCTCTAAACATTGATCTAACTGGGATAATCCTTTTTGTTTCCATGTTAAGAATTCCCTATTGACTTGTGTAAATTTGAGATTAGAATTAATATATATTGGGGAAAATAATGAGATATCATCTCTTATATCCAGAGCTTTCAGAGCATCTTTCCATGTTTGTGAGGTAGTTTTTGTTGAATTTTAAATTTTCATTTTGTAGATCTTATTTTCACTGTCGATATAAAGAACTTGATAGATGTTCTGAAAAGGTGTATAGTAACATTCTAGTTTTTCATTATCATTATTCATAGGGTGTAGATTTTCCCGTGACTGAAACTAATCCATGGTCACCTGTATTTGAAAGGCCAGGTAATACAACCTTAGCTTAGGAAAGCCGAGGCCTCCCTGATCCAGTGGGAAATATAATTTTGATAAACTTACCCTAGGATTCTCATTTTTCCATATAAATTGCCTGAATATTTTGTCTATGTTATTGAAAAAAGATTTGTTTAAGTATATAGGTAAGTTTGAAAGAGGAAAAGAAATTTCAGTAGGATATTCATTTTAATAATATTGATTCTACCCATTATGGTTAGTGGACAAATTTCCCATTTTTCCAAATCAATCTTTATGTTTACAACAAGGGGTTCATAGTTACATTTAAAAAGATTATTTATATCCTTTGTTAACGTAGTGCCCAAATATTTCATTTCCATTTTTATAGAAGAATTAAGAAGTATATCTAATCTGGTTTGCCCATTATAGATAACTTCAGATTTGCTCCAATTAACCTTGTAGCCTAATATGTTGCTGAACATTTCCAGTTCTTTTCCAAGCTGTTTTGCCTTATCTTTTAGGTTATCTAGATATATCAAAATACAATTCGCATATAGCAACATTTTACAAGTAATATTGTTTATATCCAAACCTTTAATTTGCTCATTATTCCTAATAACAATGGCAAAGGGCTCAATGAATACTGCAAAGAGTAAGGGTAAAAGGGGGCAGCCCTGCCGCACACGTCTTTGTAATCGAATATAATCAGAGATTTTGGAATTTGACTTTATCTTTGCTTTTGGCTTATTATAAACCATCTTCATCCAGGCCATGAATCTATCAACAAAATTCAGTTGGATCAAGCAACTCTGTCAAAGGTCTTCTCAGCTTCGAGTGAGATGATAGCCATTTCAGTATCACCAGTTAGTTCCAGTATATTAATGGCTTTTCTAACATTCGTCGTAAGATGCCTTCCAGGGATAAACCCGATTTGATCTGGGTGTATGATAGAATGCACATGGCAGGTTACCCTATTGACCCAAATTTTCATTATGATCTTATAATCAATGCAAGCAGTCTGTATGATCCAAGTTTTAGGGGATCTTTATCTTTTTAAAAGATGAGGGTAATTATAGAGTTGTTGAGGGATTCTGATAATGACTCTTCTTTTTCCATGTTGCTATAAACCTGAAATAATAATGGGCAGAGCAAATCAGAGAATTCTTTATAAAATTCCATTGTGTAATCATCTGGACCTCGAGATTTTCTGTTTGGGGCTTGATATATTACAGATTTAATTTCCTCTATTGTTATCAAGTTTATTGGGTTATCTTTATCTATCCTAGCTGTGTCTGAGAGAGGAGCACTCAGAAGATTTTTAAAGAAATCATTGATCTCTTCTTGAGATGAATTAATATCTGGAGTATATAGGTTGATATAAAATTTATGAAAACTTTCATTAATTTCCAGGGGTGATGTCAATAACTGACTGGAATCCAGCTTAATTTTATGTTTAGCATTTTGATTACACTCACATTGTAGCTGGTAAGCTAAAAATCTGTCTGGTTTTTCAGCAAAGAAATAGTAGTTTGACCTAGAATTTTGATAAGCTTTGTCTGCTCTGGTTGTCAATAAAGCATTCAATTCTTGATTTTAAGAACTGCTAGTAAGTCTTCCTCCCTGGCTGACAAATTAAACGTGGCCTCGGCTACCAACAGACAATGTTCCAAGGAATCTATTCTTTCCTTATATGGCATTTTTTATTAATAGCATAGGCAATAATACAGCCTCTTAAATATGCTTTTAATGACTCCCAAATCACTACTGAAGAGAGGTCATCTCTCCAGTTAGTTTCTACAAAAAAAGACAAGCTCTGGTCTTAATTTCTGTTTGAAGTATGGATCATGTAATAAACAATTATCAAATTTCCAATAGGTACCCCTTGGATTATTTTCATTGTTTAAATAATTTATCAGCAGGTTCACTGGAGAATGATCACAATTTTTTATAGCACCATACTGTATTTCTATGCAGTTATAAATGAATTCATCTGAAATGTGAAAAAAGTTTATCCTTGATGAGGTACTATGCGCATTTGAAAAAAATGAGAACTTTCTCCATGTAGGGTACTCTTCTCTAAATATATCTGTTAATTTTAGATCCTGCATAAAGTCCCTAACTGTTTTCACTAACAGTTTTCTCAGATCCTGTAATCCAGCTGATCTATCGAGATTAGATAAAGATATATTAAAATCTCCACCAATAATATATGGTAATAGGAGTCCAGTCAGTAAAATGAAAAAATGAGTGAAAAAGGCTGGGTCACCTTCATTTGGACCATATAGTGAAGCAACTGTCAATGTTTTATTGAAGCTCTGAATAGTTGCTATTACGCATCTACCCCCTTTATCTATTTCGGTATGTTTAATAATAACATTTAACGCTTTTTTAAAGATCAATGCAACACCTCTAGAATTATTAGAAAAAGTAGAATATATCCCATGTCCCCTAAATAAATTGCATGCATACTGAAAATCACTGGAGGCAAAGTGGTTCTCCTGCAACAATAAACAATTAGCTTGGATTTGATTTGTATATTGTATAATGTTGCATATTTTTATCCTGTCCCTAGCCCCTTTAATATTCCAACTTAAGCTTTTCAAAATACTGGCCATTTTTTCTCCTTTCTTCTTTCTATCAAGTATGGAAACATATGTACAGAGGTTTTGAACATTCACTTTTCAATTCATTATTGTAATACTTTTTATACCAAGAAAAGGGCTGTTCCTATCTTTATCTTTTACCCCCTTCCTTCCTTACTAAAACCTATTATTATTAACCCCATACCCAGACTCATTGCTGGCCCCCCCATGACTACCTACTAAGATGGTCATAACTTCTGGTAAATGTCTGCAAGACAAGCTCCCTATTCAGCCGCTATCTATTTCATAAGTGCTGCTTTCCCCTTGCAAATAACTGTGAGAGAAAAAAAAGGAATTAAGGATTATTTCTTTTTTTCCCTTTTTTCTTTCTTCTCCCATCCTTCCTTCCCCCTTCCCCTCCCCAATTACTTTTTCATTATTATCGGGTTTGAAATCATGTTATATATCTTTCTGATTTACTATGCTAAACACTTTGATCATCCTCTTCCCTTGATATGAAAAAAATAAGTTTCCAAGTATTGATCTGCCTCATGAGAGGTATTAAAAATATGTTGTCTCCCATTCAACATCACTTTTAGACATCCTGAATGGATTAAATTGTGCAAAATACCTTTCTCCCTTAAGATTTTTCTGATTTCATCAAAAGATTTTCATTTTGCCAAGACAGAGGGGGGAAGATTAGGGAAAACTTGTAAGTGCAAATTCCTTACATATAGGCCCTTATTCAATCTCACTTTTTGTAGAAGTTGCTCCTCTATTTGAAAGTGATGTAGTTTTACAAAAAAGAATCTTGGGATATCTCGTCTTGTAGAGAAACCTCTGTGGGCTCTGTCCAGCTCTATTTTTTCCTCTGGCCATTTTCTATCCATAGACTCCATGAGGAGTTCTTCCATAAATTGTATAGAGTTTGCCCCTTCAAGTCCTTCAGGTAGCTCACCAATTTTAAGGTTTTCCCTCCTTGAACATGATTCCAGGCCTAGCAATTGTTGCGGTAGGTCTTGAAGCTCTTTTTGGCATCTATTTGCCATGGTCTGAAGGGGTACTAGCTGATTGTCTGTTGTTCTAACTCTAGTCTCCAATTCAGTGACTCTTTTAGTAAGAGATTTCATTTTGTTGTCTAAAGAAGTAATTGAGCTCTTCAGGGAATCAGAAGTTGAGGACATTGACTGAAAACCTGAACGCATCTCTGCCATCACAGAGGTTTGCATGTGTTGTAACTTTTCTGCGATGTTGTCATTATGGACATTTATACCTGTTTGGAATACAGGGTTAGAGACAGGTGCAGCTTTTTTATCATGTAGAGATTCCTCTTTTGTTGATGTGCCAGCCTGTTCTGTTAATTCCCCCCCCCCATTTGTGGTAGTGGGAGTTGAGCAAGGTAGTGTCATAGTGTGGCCCTCCTGAAACGCTGCAGTTCCTCCTGCTTCAGGGCCCAGCATTAGGCTCTCCCCATCTGGATTTGAGTTTGATCCTTTATCCCCTGATTCTCATTTATTGAGCCACTGGTGGAAGATTTGTTGTCAATCGGGGTATTGTTGGCTTCTTCACTCACTGAAGTTGCCCCTGCAGTAACCAGAAATTGATCCATGGAGCCATCCATTGTTGCTTTCAGAACTTTTTGTAGTCCTTGACCCGTGAATTTACTACTTTTACTTCCCTCTTCGGGAGTGGCTTTAATACCAGTAGAGACCGTCTTCATAGTAGCCTGGGTAGCTTGTATGCTGATAGAGTTTTCTGGTGTCGGTTCTAATGAGATCAGTGTGTTAATAGTGCCTATTGATCTCTCTAAATGCATACCTGGGCAACAGCATGGCTGTTTATGCGTTTGCTCAAGTTCACCTTCTCTGAGTCGCCTAAATTTTTTAGACATCTAACCTGTAAGGAGGCAACAATATCAGAGATAGAAATGAAACAGATAGAAAATGGGGGGGGGGGGCAGAACACACCACAAAGCTTGTCCTAAACAGCCTCTATTTTTAGTTATCTCGGCACAAAGAAAAAACTTCAATCAGATATAGGCCCAGACACTGAGGGTGAAAAGAAATAATTGTGTTTGTTTCAAGGTCCTCTTTCTCCCTTTTCCAGCCTCCGCTCCCTTTACCCCTACATTTTGTGTTTCATCATAGCATATAAACCAAGAGTAGTAAAAAAAAGACAGATAGTTTATGTTATAGCATCAATAAATTTTACATGCTGCACTCATTCTTACTGAAATGAAGTTTTTTCACAGCAAGTTTCTCCCTTCTATCTTAGGAGATATACACAATCAAAGAAATGGAGCAAAGCGAAGAGAAAAAAAATTCAAAATATCTGAGCAGGGTGAGCATTACAAGCTTCTGTTTAACTTCCAACTGTTTCACTCACTGTGATCCATATGGTGAGGATTTAACAGAGATCCCCTTTTTCCTTAATTTCTTCCCCTTTCCAGGATAGCTAGAGGAACACCGCACTTCTTAACAATTTGGAATTAACAAAGTTGATAGAGTTGTCTTTGTCATCCAGTAGTTAATAGTAACCTCTCCTGCTAGCTGTTTTCTTTTTTTTTTTTCATTAAGTATACTTTATTAATTTTCATAGGTACAGACATCTTACATACAGGAGACCATACCATATTGGGTATATATTTGTTGAACAAGTCATCCAATCTCCATAGAATAATACATGATGACATTTAGTGTCTGTAACCCCCCTTACCCCCATCCACCCCTACCCTCCCCCTTCCACCCTCCTTCCCAATCTCTAGCTGCCACAAATACTCTCTTGACAGTCATAAATACATATCAATGGAAAATCCTATTAAAAATGCAGATTGGATCATAGGGGGGCATTAGAGTTAGCCATTATTCTATTGGGTTGGATTAATAACAGGTTATAAAAAGGGTCCCAAAGCTTTTTGTATTTCCCCATTCTTTGGGTTAACCCCACAATAACCCATTCCACCTGTAACACGAACATAATTTCTTTATACCATTCAGTGTAAGTTGGTATTAGGGTATCTACCCAATGTCTGAGTAGTACTTTTTTGGCACAAACAGATATCAACGCCATATGTGTTCTTTGGGTTTTGCCTTGCAGCATCATGTAATCCCCTAAAATACATATTTCCAGGGTAAATTTGTCTGAAATGGCTAACAGCGGGTCCAGCCAGGACCTAATACTGTTAAATAATGGAAAGACTTTATCATACGCCCATAACATATGCAACAAATCTCCCTGAACTTGAGAACATTTGGTACAAAGATTAGACTGCAGGAAACCCATCGTAGATAATTTAACTGGGGTATAATACATGTTATGTACAAATTGAAATTGCGTGTATCTATACCTGTCCCACTTGATATATCTATATAGGTGTTTCCATATTCTTAGCCAACATCTAGGGGGGTCAGAAGATGAAAGAGATTGATCCCACCAATAAAATCTCTGTCCTTCTAGTCCAGCAATCATAGTCTGTAGGCATTTGTAAGCATATGAGATTAAGTGAGTAGACAGAACCGACTTGAGATACGGGGTTAATACAGTTGAAGGGGGGGTAGTCCACCTCCCAGTACCAAAATACTGTGTTAATGTGTGACTAATCTGCAGATATTTAAAAACATGAGTAGTGGACCAGTGGTATTTACTATTGGCTTCCTGGAATCACATCAATCTCTGATTAGTAATCAATTCCTCTACTCTTTTAATCCCCATATTGGACCAAAAAACATTAAGTTTTATTGGTTTACCAGAGATCAACAAATTAGGATTATTGAAGAGAAGTTGTGTTACATCCTTATACCCATTGGTCCTAAGTAGCGTATTAAGTTGGTAATGTGTAGCCAAAACAGCATCAAGCGGGGATCCCTTCAGTTTATTTGGAAGATTTTTCTTATTCAAAAGGGAAGGATTTCCGGATCCATATCGTATAGTGCACACAAGGATTTCTTGATTCCAAGCCAGAGAGGAAAGTATGTCAAATCAGATGTGTGCTCTGATGGGAGCATCCAGTGCCTAAGTCTAGTTAGGTGTATTGCAAGATAGTATAAATATAGATTGGGGGCCTGAAGACCACCATCATTTTTAGCCCGTGTAAGTTTACTATAGCCTCTTCTTGATTTTTTCCCAGCCCACAAAAAAGCATTAATAATTTTATGTACCTGCATAAACCAAGATTTGGATAAATCCCAATTGTACATTTGCAACAGGTATAATAAATGGGGCAACACATTCATTTTTATTATACTCATATGACCCCAAAGCGACAAGGGTAATAAGGACCAATGCTTAATATCCTCTTGTATGCAATCTAAGGTAGCGTCAAGGTTAAGCTTTTTCATTATTTTAGGAGAGGGATGAAGAAAAATTCCCAAATATTTAAATTTATCTGGTTTCCACTGTAGGCCCAATCTAGATATTTCTGCTTTCTGAAAGTATTGCTTAAGAGGCAGTACTTCCGATTTATCCAGGTTCAATTTGTAATTGGAAATCAAACTAAACTGCGATATTAATTCAAGTGCTGCTGGGAGGATTGTGAAGGAGATGAAATATGTAATAAGATATCATCCGCGTATACGGAAAGTTTGTATTCTGACGTCCCTATTGTGATTCCTGATATTAAGGGTGAGTAATTAAGTTTCCTGATAAGGGGTTCAAGAAATAAATTAAATAGATATGGCGAGAGGGGACAACCTTGGCGAGTACCTTGACTCAAATTAATAGGTGTGGAGAGTATTCCATTACAGTGAACTCTTGCGGAGGGAGAAGACTACAATATTTTGACCCAAGTGAGAAATTCTGGTGGACTACCATATCTGGGAAGTAGGGAAAACAGGTATTCCCAGGAGACTCTGTCAAAAGCCTTTTTTGCATCCAAGGAAACTAAAGCTGCCGGCATGGACGAATCCTTGGAGACAGAAATAAGTATGCCAACTTCCTGAGATGATCTGATGAAAGTCGTCCCTTAACAAATCCTACTTGTTCTGCAGTAATTAAAAAGTCCCAAACCCGGCCCAACCTTATAGCCAAAATCTTGGCCAAGATTTTCAGGTCTATGTTAATGAGTGTAATAGGCCGATAATTATGTACAAATGAGGGATCCTTTCCCGATTTGGGCAATGCTATGATGATGGCTTGAGTCAAAGATTTATCTGAGATACCACACTCATAAAAATATTGAAAGGTGTTTAAAAGAATAGGCACTAATGTATCTTTTAAGGCCTTATAAAAATTAGATGTAAACCCATCTGGACCAGGAGATGTGTCCAGTGTAAGCGAGTCGATAGCCTCTAGTACCTCTTTTATTTCTATTGGGGCTTTAAGTACAGAGGATTGTGCGTCCGTAAGTGTAGGCAATTTAACATCCTTGACATATGAATCCAACATTTGTTGGGAAAAAGAGAAATTAGTAGGAGTATACAACTTCTCATAATAAAGTTTAAAGTTTTCACAAATGTCTTGGGGTGAGGTCAGAACTGTACCAGTAGGTGTTTGAAGGGAAGTCACTATTCTGTCAGCTACCTGAGCTCTAATTCTAAGTGCTAATAGTTTTCCTACTCTCTCCCCCCCAATCAAAATAAGTTATTTTAGATTTGAGCATGAGAAATTCAGCCTTTTTGGTCAGCAGGTGATTGTACTGGGCTTGAAGGGATTCAGATTTTTCCCAATCCACATCAGGGGACAGAGCTGAAAGATTCACTTCCGCCAAGGTAATCTGATTGATTAAAGAAGAAAGGGCTTGATCTTTTCACTTTTTGCATTTGACAGCTAAACGTATTAGCTCTCCCCTTAAAGCGCATTTGAGTGTGCACCATAAGATATCTCTTCCGGGCATTGATAAAGAGTTATCTGTTATAAAATTGGAAATGAAGGATTGTAAATATTGTATTTGATCTTCTGATTTTATAATCTGGTTATTAATCCTCCAAAGTTTATCTCGCTGAATGTTAGGAGCAAGCTCTATAAATAGTTGAACCATCTGATGGTCCGATATAGTTTTCGAGGAGTAGAAAACTGATGCGACACCAGGAAGACAGTCACTGCTGACCAGAAAATAGTCAATACGAGAAAATGTATTGTGAATAGGTGAATGAAATGAATATTCTTTCCTGGTTGGGTACATAATTTGCCAAGGGTCTGCTAACCCTACTAGGTGCATTAGTTCCGTCTGGGCTTTTTGACCTGGAGACAGCGATACTTTAGAGGGCCCTGTTCTATCCTGGCTGTTTGACAACACTTGATTCCAATCTCCTCCCACAATTATTGGAATCATGGACAGTGGAGCTAACAAAGACATAAGATCTGTAAAAAAAATTAGGGTCGTCAGAGTTTGGGCCATAAATAGAACCAAGGATAACCTCAGTATGACCTATTACTGCCCGTAAAATCATGTAACAGCCTTCTGAGTCTAAGATCTCCTGTAGTAATCGAAACGGGACTCTACGGGTAATTAGGATCGCAGTACCCCTTTTACGTGAATTAAAGCCAGAACCAAAAACTTGTCCCACCCAAAGCCTGTGAAAGTAATGCACTTGAATGGATAAAAGATGTGTTTCTTGCAAAAAAACTACATCTGCTTGTATATTATGGAGGTGTATCAGTATTTGCATACATTTTGCTGGGGTTTGTGCCCCTTTAACGTTCCATGTACAAAAATGATATCCTGACATTTTTAGCTATCTGTTACATTATGTCTTACTTTTGTGACAACCAGTAGCACCATTGAGTGATATTGTTACTACACTTATAGTATTTGTGGCAGTACCCTCCCTTCCCAAGAATATTTTCCCATTCCCCTCCCCATCCTCTTGAAATAAGACCCCCCACAACATACCCTTCTGAGCATCGCAACTCCCAACCAACAAATTTGTTACCTTGATTCTAAAGTACCCCATTGAATGTGTATGCTCAATCCCCCTTTGCCAAGACGCGATGTTCCACCCGATTAAGTGTATCCCGACTCATCCCCCTCCCCCCAAAAAGCGTAGCATCAAATATTTTAATTAAAGAATGTTCTTCCTACCCTATACCACTTTCACAGTAGATACGCCCTATAAAGCCCCATGTTATTATTAGCTTTTAAGTTCAGAAGTGTATCTATCCTTCCATCAGTAAGCACCAATCTATATATTTATTTATTTGTTTAGTAAATTTACCCATCTTCCCAATCCCCCCCTCAGTGAGGTCAAACAACTATTCCCCTCGTATTTAGAGTGTAACCCTCAGCTCATTGAAGACAAACTGCTATGCAGCCCGTATAAAATCTTTTGGGTCTACAGTGAAGCATAATACAGGCCATTGCATCCCCGATTTATATGCAGGAGGGTAGCATAAAGATCAACATAAAGTCCACAAAGGAGTAGTGGATAAACTGCTAAGCTTTCCCTCTTTCAATGTTCAGGTATTGCTCCTCCATTGAAATATAAAATGTGACCCAAATAACAGTGCCACATAGGTCTTGAGTGGGAAGAAAAAGGGAAGTGAGTCCTGCGGTGCTGGACGCGATCGACCATAATGCTCGCCCACCATTTGGGCTGGAGCCTGCTGTTCGTTGACTGAATCCCAGATCATTTGAATCTGCACAGAATAAAAAAGAAAAGGAGAGAGGGGGAAGAGAAAAAAAAGGTGGGAAGAGGGGAAAAGGAAGGCTTCCAGCTACTGAGCCATACTAAATGAGGGATCCAGGTGTGCATAATACAATCATATACGAAATAGTAAAAAAAGAGAGACAAAATTATCTTCTCCTCAGGCGAATGCCACTGTGCAAAATAGCTAGACTGTTGATCCTTCCTTCGGATACTCAACGATGAGTAAACAAATCGGGATACATAGTGGGTAGTTCTTCAGCTGCCTGGTCTGCATCTCCAAAGCTTCTCCAAGTATCCTGGTGTTGCACCATCAATTTAGCCGGGTAAATCATCCGGAATCGAATTCCAGCCGCTATCAGCTTTTTAATGCAACTATGATAGGCTGCCCACTTCTGTCTGACACTAACTGGCAGATCTTGAGAGAATCTGAGCTTGGCATCTTCCCATTTAATCTCTTGAAGCTCTTTAACTTTCCCTAGGATATGTTGTTGGTCAATGTAGCTCAAAAGCCGAATAATAAAAGGCCTAGGCTTAGCCCCTGGGGGAGGTTGAGGTTTCAGAGAGTGGTGAGCCTGTTCTACCTGCTACACTGTAGATTGCGGTGGAGGACCTGCTGTTTTAGCCAAAAACTTCTGTGTAAACTGAGTTATGGCTGATCCTTCAGCTTCTTCAGGCAGCCCAAACACCACAATATTATTCCTCCTGTTCCTCCCTTCCAGATCTTCTAGCTTACTCTCGACTTTATGCAGCCTCTGCCTTAATGTTACCACTTCTGGCTCTAATCTTATCTGCCAGTTTTCTATTGAAGATGTACGGGCAGAAGCAGCAGATATTTTCTTGTTTGTTTCTCTCAATTCCGCTTGAATAATCTTCAGGTCTAGGGTAAATTCCTTGAACGAGTCCTTAATGCCAGCCATTTCTGCCAAGAATGTGCCTTCTGACAGGGGAACAGAGTTACTAGCTGACGCCACTGCCTTATTAGGGGTTGCGGTATGTGTTTTGGTCCTCTTCGCTGATTTGTCTGGCGTCTGCAGCGGTGTCCGGGCCAGGAGAGCCTGCCACATTTTGACATCCATTTTCACCTCTCAAATATTGAAAGCTGCTCCAGTTGCTTCTCTCAAATCCTCTCGGTAATGGACAACTATTAATAAAGTTTAAGTGATTAATCCTAAGTAAAACCTTACAAATTTTTGTAATTTTGGAGAGTTCGGGGGGAACCGAGTCGGCGAACATCTGCTCAGGCTGAAGACATCACATGATCTCCGCTGTTTTCTTTTTGTCAAAAGAAAGAAAAAAAGGATCAAGAAAATGCCAGAACAGCAGCAAAAAGCAAACGTTCAAAGTGGCCGAAATTAGAGCTGCTCACGCATGCACCTTCAGTGCAGCATATTGGATCTCCAATCCTTGGCAAGGTATCTTGATTTGCCAAGTTTTATTCCAGTCAGATGTGCAGATTTCAAGATCCAGAGCATTTTTAGGAAACAGGGAAGGGGTTGATATTTTTTGTCATCACCTACAGCCCAGAAGGTTTGGAATTTAGTCTCAAATTTCCAGGGTAGAAAGGGCTTGCCCCAGAATGGTGCCTTTCTTAGGTTTGGTGAACAAATATTAATCTGTTCCCAAGTTATAAGGATTTGAAAATTCCATTCTGAGCATGATCAGTATGATCTTTTGGATAGACATTTGATAACCTACTGAGTAGGATCAGAGCCAAAATTTCAAATCTTTATAACTTGGGAATGGATTAATATTTTTCAGCAAACCAATGAAAGGCACCATTCTGGTGCAAGCCCTGTCTACTCTGGAAATTCCATACCATCTGGGCTGTAGGTGATGAAAAACAACAACAAAAAATACCCTGATTTTTTCCTAAAAATGCACTGTCCATATCTTGAAATCCACACATCTGACTGGAAGGAAACTTAGCAAACCAAGACACCATACCCCCCCCCCCCCAGACTGTGCATGAAAATTCCATGCAATTTCATTAAACAGCAGAAAAGATATATATATATATATATATATATATATATATATATATATATATATATATATGTATGTATATATAGTGCAAGCTGCTTATAACAGGCACATCTGTGTAAGCAGATTCTGCCTGTTATGAGGACTGGCCGCTGTAACAAAAGGAAAGGGTCTTTAGTAAAAAAGTTGCACTGATTACTGCCTCTAGTCCCTTTTAGTAGGTAATGTCACATTACTGTACTGTACTTGTATTTTTTTATCAACTTATCTGTTGGGTTGCTATGTGCTGATCACATCAAAATGAGCAGCTGCTGTTTGTCTTGCTGAGTGAGCCTGAGGGAGAGATAGACAGCAGCGGTGGAACTCTGCGGGAGAACACTGTAAGGTAGACACAGACACAGACAGACTGAGTCAAATATGAACTGGCAGAGTTAGCACTGTAAGGTTGCTATGTGCTGATCCTATCCCAGGCTCTTGACTCTGTCCATGCTTCACATCAGTTCCCAAGTAGGGTTAGTGATGCATCCCCAGATCCCTCTCCCATGGAGTCCAAAAGAACAGCTGCTGCTTGCCTTGCTTAGTGACCCTGAGGGAGCGAGCAGCAGCAGAACTCTGTGGGAGAACACTGGAAGGTAGACACAGACACAGACAGACTGAGTCAAATATGAATTGGTAGAGTTAGCAGAAGTGAAGTGTGAACGAACGCAGTTAGCACCTTGAGTTACATTATGTTTTCCACTGTCCGCTGCCATAACTAGCAGCTAATTGGGTTAATCTGCCCGACACATAAGGCAGGTGTAGAACATTATAACCACAAAAACTGACTGCCCATTTAAAACGTGGGTTATATAAGTGGTGCAGTCTATATATATATATATTAGAGGCAAAAAACTCAGTTTAATGCATCAGTTAGGGTTGTTCCACAGCGACAAAAGTGAGGAAATTCGATGTTAGGGTTGAAACCCTCCAGCCCACCCCCTCAACTGGAATCGGGATGCGCATTGGGGTCATCGGCCCTAAGTGTCACCCCATCACAGGTGGAAAGAAGCTGAGGAACAGGAGAATGGGGTGACAGTTAGGACCGATGACCCCAATGCACACCCCAATTCCAGTTGGGGGTGGGCTGGAGGGGTGCAAAGGGGGTTTCAACCCTAACATCAAATTTCCTCACTTTTGTCGCTGTGGAACAACCCTAACTGATGCATTAAACAGAGTTTTTTGACTCTAACTTCCCTTTTTTTTGAGAATGATAATGAGAAACAGTGAATGTAATGAGCCAAGGAGGCGGGTGATGTCTTGTCGCATTGTAACATTGTGCCCACAAACGAAATCATAATGCGATGGCGTACGCAGAAAGGAAACAGAAAGAGGAACAGTACTGTAGACAGAAATGCTAAAAACAATAGAAACACAACCGCAAATAAAAACGCAAAGGGTAACGCACATGATGGCGTAAACGTGAACGGTAAGTGAAATGGGTACGGAACAGCAAGCAGAAACGGTAATGGTAAGAGTAACGTAAGCACACAGGCTGGTTTTCCCCAAAAGCTGTATAGAGAAAGACAGTGAGTAGAAAGAATGTATGCAAAATAATGACTCTCGGAACACAAAAATCAGTAGTTGTAATAGTAAATTGCTTATATCTCAGTAACCGTACAACATAGAAATAAAATTTAAAAGTCATATGTATTATCACTTTCCTGGCTAGTTTTATATGTAGCCCCATAATTTTTGACAAAAACTCCGTATCTTGCACCGTTTTTGAGATACGGGCCCTCAAAGGCGCAGCGAATGCCGTAACGTTATCCTATGGGGAAAAAACAGAAGTTTGGACTGTCAAAACTTTTGAACAATTTAATATTTTTCACGGAATCTTAGAAAGGCACATCGGGACCCTACCGAAGTTCCTGAAGATTTTGGCTGATCACGAAACCGTATGACCTGTAGGCACGATCAGAGAATTTGGTGAAAAAGCGTAGAACGCACACGCAGATCATGCTTAATAACTCCACAGCTGTGTATCCGACTGGTACAAAACTTGGCAGATCCCAAGGCACATGGGTTTTGATTGTGTATTCCAAATTTCAGGCAGATCTGTCAAACAGTTGCAAAGTTATTAAGGTGCAAAATTTAGGGTTTAACATGTAAATGGCTCCTCAACCCTAACTATGGTAGCACTACCGTGCTACCATAATATATACACAGTCATGCCCCTATAGTTAGGGTTGAGTAGCCTGTTTAATATTAAACCTCAAATTTTGCACATTAATAACTTTGCAACTGATCAATGGATTTAGGTAGGTCTCGTGATGTGTCAAGTTTCTTTCTGGTCAGACATACAGATTCTGACATCCAGATAGTGCTAAAACCTTAAAAGTTGACATTTTTTTCATTTTCTTCCTCATCGCATTGAGCCCAGACAGCTCAAAATATTGTTGTGATTTTTTATGGTACACCTAGCTTTGGGAGCAGAACCGCCATGCTTAGTTTGGTGAAAAAATATTAATCTGTTACAAAGTTATTACATTTTTTAAATTACCTTTATTTTCAATGGGAATTCCCCTGTCAAAATTAGAAGGATAAAGTTTGACCAAGGATTGACCTTGCAGAAAAGGATTCTTTCTCGCGAGATCCATTCCTTTCTTGTGAGGAAAAATCCTTTTCGTGAGAGAAAAAATCCTTTTTCATCAGCTACCATCTTGTTTTGTTTTCCAATAACTAAAAAGTATGGAAAATACATAAAACATTTGTCATTTTACAAATCAAACATCAGAACCTAGCTAAATGGGCCCTGTTTAGCTAGATTCTGGTGGGTTTTTTTTGACAATTGCAGCCAGAAATACTTTTTCTGAGCACCCAAAATCCCAGGTGCCCAATTTAGCGAGAGAAGCCTTCCATAGCATTCTCTGTATGAGAACAGTGGATTTTATTTACTTCTGCAGCCATAGCTGAACTCCTGTTGCCAGCTGCAATGTAACTTCTGACCCTTCCATTTTACTTGGTGTCTAGTGGAATCCCTCACTCTCCAGTCACTATCCCCACACATTCCCTGGTGTCTAGTGGCACCCCCAACCCTCCGATCGCCATCCCCTAGTCCCTTCTTTATTCTATTACACCTGTTTAATAGGAGTCAATTGATTCTCGATTGAGCAGTTAGCAAAGGACAAAGACTGAAATGAGGTGTAAACCCCCCCCCGTAGAGATGCAGATAAATGCTATTCCCCACTCATTGCTGCTCAGCTGTTCCCCCAATGTCTCAATTTAGCTGTTCCCCATTTTATAGTCGGCATCTAATGACCACCTGATCCCACATAGGGTGCTGACAGTGACTGGCTAGATAATGGAAAAAGCCATGGGAGCATTAGAGACACTTTTACAATGCCTGCAGCAAAGGATAAAGATGACGAATGTCCCAGTTAAGCAGTCCCACATTTAGAGCTGATCTCTCTCTCTCTCTAACAATAAATAAACAGCAGGCTGCAACACTGCAGAGAGTGGCTTCAGAGATGCTGAATCCCTGTTCTCCACACTTTAAAGATGACTACTCCCCGATCGTAGCTGTCAGCTAAGGACAAAGATGCAGAATCCCTGATCCCCATTTCCAGCCATCAGGTGAAACTACAACAACATTTATAATGGGCTGTGTTCAGTAGGATTTATGGGCTGTGTGGGTTTTACAATGAATTTTCAGTTGCACTAGGAGCAGTAATCTATTGATTCCTATGGGGCCCATTATATCCTATGGTATTTTGGATGTATGCACAAAAACCGCTTATCTTGTGCATGTGCATACATCCAGAATCCAATGTATTTGTATAACCTGACTCTGGGATGCCCCCCCCGGTGCTGGATGCCCCCCCCAGGACATTGTTTTATTCATTACTAACATTGGGGGGCCCAATCCCTGTGTCAGCATTTACAGCCCCCCCAGCAGTGGGACATGGTGAGCCCACCCCCACTGTCCCGAAATATTTCTTTAGTTTAGTCCTGAAAAAAAGAAAACAGTCTCCCAACATCTTTTTATGTTTTTATACATGAAAATGGTCCCCGTCATCCCCGCCATCCACCTCCCCATCCCGTCCCTCCCACTAAGCACCCACCACCCTAGCCCCCCTTACCCTATACACACCACTAGAGGTTGAAGGCTGTCATATTCTGTGGACAGAGACTTATCTGTACTCTTCAAAATTGAACCGTGAACTGAGGAATCAAGGTAAGTGCCATATAATGTATTTCAATGGCATTTTGAACTTATATTCCTATATTTGCTATTTTTGGGAATTTGTTTCACCAAATTTTCAACATGGCCCTTTTGAGACCCCACATCATGAACACTGCAACTGTCATTTTGTTAATTTGGCCCAGAAGGTGATTTCACCATCACTGGGTGAAATCACCTTTCGGGATCGAATAGCACAATTTCACTGCCAGCATTCATGAGGTGGGGTCCCAAAAAGACTGTGTTAAAAATTTGGCAGAAAGATTTCTAGAAATGGCCCAGTTATATGTGTTCATTGAAATTTTTTTACACACGTGAATAACTTGGGTAATTTTCAACATTTTGACTCCAAATTTTCAACATAGCCATTTCGTCACACCACCTCATGAACAGTACAGCTGTAATTTTTCATATCCTGTTTGAAATGTGTTTTTACGCCTGTGGCTCAGAATGCCATTTGGTCATGGATTTTAACATTTTTACCAATGGGGTGTATGAGGTGGAGTCATAAGAAGACTATGTTGAAAATTTTGGGTCAAAATATGAAAAAATGCCAAAGTTATGACTATTCATTGCAATTTTGCTACCCCCGCTCGTCACTTTGAAAGTGTTAAATATTTTTACCCCAGATTTTCAACATAGCCTTTTTATTACCCTACCTCATGTATGTCACCGCTGTGATTTTTGAAATCCTGGCCATAATTTGATTTTGCACCTGTGGTGTGGAATGGCATTGCAGTTGCGCAGAATTATGTTTTGGTGGGGATTCAAAAAGTTTCTGTACCAGGTACATGAGGTGGGGTAATAAGATGGCTATGCTGAAAATTTTGTCACTGTTGTCCTATAAATGGCCCTGTGCTACCACAGATACATACATACACGCATCTACAGAGGGATGGGCACCCAGAGTCCAAAGACCCTGTGCTCCCACAGTAAAAAAAGGATATTATTGTTCAGTCTCAAAAACTAAGGAAATAAGTTGCAAAAAATTTCGTTAAATCTCCAGCTAGGGTCAAAGTGACAAAAGCTGGGAAATGAGACATTAGAGTTTCCCTAACACCCCACCCTCCCAAACCAGGCAGGAGAGCAGATGTGGAGTGTGCTTAGGCTTCTCAAGCCTAATGCTCACCCTGTTCTCATAAAGTCTACACATCTGACCTTATTTACAGATAGAATGGGGTGAATGTTAGGCCTGAGAATCCCAAGGCACACCCCACACCTACTGTCATGCCTGGTTTGGGAGGGTGGGGTGTTAGGGAAATCCAAACACCTCATTTCCCAACTTTTGTCACTTTGACCCTAACTGGAGCATCAACAAAGTATAACTGTAGGCTTATTTTCTTGTGGTCCCTCTGAGCCCTGTGCTTCCAACAATCCATAATTTTTGAGATATTGTAATTGTATCCTTATTTCCCTGTGGGAGCACTAGGCCATTTTGGGCCCTGCACTCCCATCATTCCATAATCCTCTGTGTATTTGCATGTGGAAGCACAGGTCCCAGAGTGCCCTGCACTGCCATGTATGCATAAGGCCTGTGCTACCATCATTGTATAATAGTATTCATACTTACTAGTTCTAAAGTTGGGCACTCATCATCTCAAGAAAAAGAGCACCAGTCTGCAATCTTTTAAGACGTTTTATTAAAACAAAAAAACACAGGCTATACCCAGCTTATGCATTTCAGATATAAGTATCCTTTATCAAAGTATCATCCAAAATGCGTCAGGCAGGCATAGCCTGTGTTTTTTTTTTCATTTTAATAACATTTCTTAAAATATTGGAGACTGGTGCCCTTTTACTTGAGGTGGTGAGTGCCTGATTTTAGAACTAGTAAGTGTTTATTTATGTCAGGAGCACTACTGTCCCAGTGCCAACTCCTGTACTGGCTGTAATAATGGTATTCATATTTGCATATGGGAGTACACACTGCCATCCATCCATAATTTCTGAGATATTGTAATCGCATCCATATTTCACTGTGGGAGAGCATTGTGCTCCCATCAGTTCTTGATGGTATCAATATATGTATCTGTATCTGGGATCTGGGATCTCATCCATGCATAATTTTTGAGATGATCTAGTGCTACCCTTCTTTGTTTGCAGGAGTGCAGGGCCCTTGGGGCCCTATACTCTCATCTTGTGCTGTGCAGACCCAAAGAAAAATCTGACATTGCAATGGGATCCTATAGAAAACACCTGAGGGATCTTTTGCACCAAATGCAGAATCTTTTTTCATGCTGCCACCATCTTGTTTTCTGTTAGCGTGATAAAGATAAATTACAAAAAAATAGGGGGCTTTAGTAAACACCAACAGTTGTGTTTGAAACCTGGGTAACTCGACACCAAATTAATAGCTTTTCACAAAACCAGCAAAGGACACATTGGTGGGACAAGTCATTTGTACCCTCAAAATTTCAGAACAAAATTGCAAACCATTTCTTCACAGCGGAGTGACAAAGAAATGACTGTATACGTCTCCCATTACAATGTTATTCTATAGGAAATGAAGCAAAATTTAGCCCTGCACAATTACAGAGCAAAAGCAATGTATTTTCACCAAACCAGCAAAAGGCACATCTGTGGACCAAGCCTTTTGTACCCTGACAATTTCATACCAAAATTCCAAGCCATTTGTTTACTGTGAAATTACAAGAAAACAGTTATATAAAAATATTTTTTGCAAATTACAAAAAAAGAATCATTTTCCGTGCTTCCTTTTTTCACAATTTGTAGAAAAAGAAAATCCCTTTTTTCTTCAATGTCAAAAAGCGTATTTCTAAGTAAGGAATCCAAAAAATAACTCCAGAATCTGATTCTATGGGGCCCTGATTATGTAAACACAACTGTTGGTGTTTACCAAAGCCCCCTATTTTTTTGTAATTTATCTTTATCATGCTAACAGAAAACAAGATGGCAGCAGCATGAAAAAATATTCTGCATTTGGTACAAAAGATCCCCCATTTCCAAAAAAAGATTCCACATTTGCTATAAAGAATCATTTTTTGAGGTGAATATCTAACTTTTCCCATATGAAATAATGGGAAACTTTTAAATTTAATAACTTTGGAAAGGATTACTATGTTTTCATCAAATCTTCAAAAGGCCCACCTATGACCAAAGACCTTTCTTCCTGAAAAATTTCAGACCAAACTTCTAAGCCATTTCTGTGCAGTGGTGTGACAAAGCATTTGATAAAAAATGGTAATTTACATGTTTTTTGACACTCTGTAGCTCTACAACCACACATCCAACTGGTACGAAACTTGACACCTCAAAAGATCATCAGTCGCTGATGGTGCATGTAAAACATCATGAGAATTACATGAACAGTTGCAAAGTTATTACAGTGCAAGTGTTTCAGTTTAACATAGAACCGAAGAATGCACCCTAATATAGGGGCACTACCACTATAAGATATTTATGCCATACTTGTGAGGATAAACAAGGAAAATACTGGCGATATTTTTGCTAATATGGGAACTAGTGTAAGAATATCAGTGTTATTCTCACTCTAGGTTTATTTATTCCATGGTGACACTTGAGGTACAGAGTGAGAATATCATGTTTATCTTCACTCTATCTCCATTTACCTCATAATGGTAACAGAGGATTCAGCCATTAATCCACACAGTAGGTCCATAGTAGTAATAATAATATTATCTTTATTTATAAAGTGTTATTCACAGAGTATCAAAGCTCTATGCAATTCATACAAAAACAAAGCAATACAATTCTAAAAACAAACATCCAATCTATATGTTTAAAAATACAGCCACATTATTCCACTATAGATTAAAAAATATCTCTAAAGGAGAGCCCAAATAGATGAGTTTTTAAAGCAGTTTGTAAAGCAGTTTTGAAGCTCTCCACTATCAGGGACTCTTGTGTCTAATGAGGCAGACAATTCCACAGGGTTGGGGCTACAAATGAAAATGCCCACAATCCAGAAGTTTTTAACCATACTCTGGGAATCTCCAGTAAACCCTCTTCGGCCGAGCAGAGTGGTCGGAAGGGGCAGTAAGGATGTAGGAGATTTTTCAGGTAGCTTGGTCCCAGTTCATGTAGGGCTTTATAGGTCAGCACGCTGACCTTGAAAATGATCCACCACTGCATTGGCAGCCAGTGCAGTTAGAGCAGCACAGGTGTAATACGACTGGATCGGGATAATCCAGACAACAACCTGACTGCAGCATTCTGCACCAGCTGCAAGCAGTGGATATCAACCCCCAGAAACTCTAGGTAAAGGGAATTACAGTAGTCCAAGCATGAGGTCACAAAGGCATAGATCAAAGTTGGGAGGTCACCAGATGGAACTAGATGCTTAATCCAGGTGATATTCCTCAGTTGATAAAAAGAGGACTTAACCACGGCCAACACCTATGAACGAAGTGTCAGCCCATTGTCAAGTATTACCCCCAGATTCCGCACCTGTTCAGAGGTCAACAACTGGGCACCCCCAAACCAAAGCCCTGAGGGACATCCCACCGCTGACCCCTCTATCCGGTAACCAGGATCTACTACCAACATCTCAGTCTTGTTGAAATTCAGTTTCAACCAGCTGGTATTCATCCAATCCTGGATTTCGGCAAGGCAGTTGTTAAACACTGAGAGCACCCTATCCTCATCGGGCATGAAGGACAAGTAATGGAGGCAATGAGGGTGCAGAGCAGATCCCTTCATTTAGTGACCTGTGAACAGTCAGCATCACTGCTGAAGGTGACCACTAACAATCAGGGCACAGGATTTTTTTCTTGCCATTGTATAATAAAAGGCATGGATAGCATACATCAAATATGCCATGGCCATAATGAAACTATCACTAGTATTTTCCCTTGTGGAGTTTACATCACTCTTGGGGTTTGCCACTCATGATGACATAAGGTCAAACTGCAAAAGAAAAAATATCAGTTGATATTCTCATCACAGCCATAGCATACCCTACACACACACACACACATCTATCTATCTATCTATACATTGTGAAAAACTCTGTTAATGCATCTGTTAGTGTTCCTATTATAGCGACAAAAGTATGGAAATTTGGTGTTGGGGGTCCCAACCCTACCACCCCCCACCCTCCACACACCAACAGGTGTTAGGGTGTGCCTTGAGGTCATTGGGACTAACCCCCCACCCCATTTCATGTGTAAGGAAGCTGAGATGGTAATGTATAGGAGAATGGGGTGAGAGTTAGGCCTAACGACCCCAAGGAACACCCCAATGCCTGTTGGTGTGTGGAGGGTGGGGTGGTAGGGTTGGGAACCCTAACACCAAATTTCCATACTTTTGTCACTGTACTAGGAACCATAACTGATGTATTAACAGAGTTTTTTGCAATGAATTTCCTTACTTTTTGAAGTAGTATAATAGTATCTATATTTTTCTTCCCTCCATAGATGTGCATATGTAAGTAGGGCCCTGTGTTTCCATGTTTTGAACAACAGTGACCAAACTGTTAGCATAGCCATCTTATTACCTCACCTCATGTACCCCAGTACAGAGAAATTGTGAAATGCAAGGCAAAAGGTAATTATGTGCAACAGCAATGCCATTCTGTGCCACAGGTGCTAAAACACATTTCGGGCAGGATATGAAAAATGATAGCTGTACTGTTCATGAGATGGTGTGAAAAAATGGCTATGTTAAAAATTTGGTGACAAAATATTGAAAAGTACCATGTGCGAACACAGGGAAAATTCAATGGACACACATAACTCAGTCATTTTTAGGAATTTGTTCTCCAAATTTTCAGCATGGACTTTTTGGGACCCCACCTCATGAACATTGGCACTTTCATTCCATTACTCCATCCCAAATGTTGATTTCATGCAGTGGCCCCGCCATTACATGTCACAGGTGCAAAAACACATTTTGGGCAGGATGTGAGAAATGAGAGCTGTACTGTTCATGAGGTGATGTGATAAAATCGCAATGTTGAAAATTTGGCGGGAAAATATTAAAAATTGCCAAAGTTACATGCGTGCATAGAAAAATTTCAACAACCATGTATAACTTGGGTGTTTCTTGGTATGTTTGCATCAAATTTTCAACGTGAGCTTTTTGGGACCCCATCTCATGAACACTGGCACTGTCATTTCGTTAATTGGTCCCAAAAGGTGATTTCATGCAGCAGCTGCAAAATCACCTTAAGGGTCTGAGAAATGAAACAACAGTGGTAGTGTTCATGAGGTGAGGCGGCAAAAAGTCCATGTTGAAAATCTGGTGCCAAAATACCCAAAAATGACCGAGAGATTGACATAAGTTCAAAATGCCATTGACAGCCATTATATGGCACTTACCTTGATTCTTCAGTTTGTGGTTCAGCTTTGAAGAGTGCAGATGTGTCCTGGTCCACAGAAGATGGCAGTCAATGGTCATTAGTGATAAGTATATGGGTGTGAGGTGGTAGGTCGCTCAGTGGGAGGGTCAGGATGGGGGAGGGGAGATGTCGAGGAACTATTTTCTTCTTTTCAGGTTCTTTTAAAAAAAGACATCAGTGGACTGTTTTCTGTTTTTACAGGTACAGCTAAGCAAGATTTGGGACACTGGGAGTGGGCTCCTCACTGTCCCACAGTACTGGGGAGTGGAGGACATAACTGGGGACACTGGTAGTGGGGTACCCAGTGTCCCACACTGTCGGGGGCAGGTTGCAGTGCTAACACAGGGATTGGGCACCCCAATGTTGACAAAAAAACTCTTTTTAAAAATAAATATTTCAGTACAGTGGGAGTGGGCTCCCCAGTGTACCACACTGACAGGGGGTCAATTTCTACCACCAATATGGGAATTGGGCACCCCGATGTCGGCAGAAAAATTAAAAAAAAATATATATATTTCTGGACACTGGGAGTTGGCTACCCAATGTCCCACACTGGTGGGGGGTGGATTTCTACCACTGACATGAAGATTGGGCACCCCGATGTTGGCAGAAACATTTTTTTCAATAAAACATGCCTCAGCCCCCTTGGAAGCAGTAAAAGGAGAAAACTTCCTGTTTACTGAAACTGGGGCTGAAGAACACAATTCTGTAGTTTTGGGGGCCAAAAGTGGTCAGGATAGATTTTGACCATTTAGGGAGTCCGATGTTTTTTGTATTCAAGTAGTGCTAAAAATTTGCAGCAATTTTTAAGAAAAATGCTGCAAATTTGTGGTAGGTTTTGCATAACAGTGCCATTATTTGCGTGAAAACTGCAACAAGTAGTGCCGCAAATTTGCGACACTATCAACGGCCGAACACAAGAAACATATTTCTGGCCACTATTTTAGAAAAATAATGCCAGAATTGTCTTCCTCAGGCCCCGATTAGGTAAACACAACAGTTGGTGTTTACCACGGGCCAGTATTACTTGAATTACAGTGTTTTTTTATGCATTGCTAACTGAAAACAAGATTGTGGCAACACAATACTTCTGAACCCATTTGAGGCAGTAAAAAGTGCTTTCGCGAAAGTAAAACATGCTTTCTCACAGCACATCGACAGTATTTTTTCCCATAAACTATAATGAGAAACTTTAAAGTTTAATAACTTTTGAATGGATTAATATTTCTTTACCAAACCTTCAAAAGGCACATCAGTGTCTCATACCACATATGCCCCAACATTTTCAGACCAGGCCCCGAAACCATTTTGGACTTCAGGTGAACAAAGCATTTGCACCTAAATGGTAAATTTCACATTTTTTGGCACTCTGCAGCTCCGCAACTGCAACTCCGACTGGAATGAAACCTGCCAGATCTAGAGATCTATGGTAACAGACAGTGCATGAAAAATGTTGGGCACATCGATCATATGGTTGCAAAGTTAGTAAAGTGAAAAATTTGGGGTTTAACATTGAAGTGGTCAGACAACCCTAACTCTGCTGGCACTACCATACCAGTATAATATATATATATATATATATATATATATATATATATATATTATAAAATGGGCACCTATATCCCTTCATCTTGATTGGTCAGCTCCCAAACATGATGGCAGTACTATCACTGGGTAAAAAAGCAGTAGCCATCTGGCTGCCTCTTAACAAAGCAAAAACCTTGTGCCAGTAGAATGTTCTTTTTTTTTGGCAGCCATGTTTTCCCTCACCTGTTGCTTGTCTGTATATCAGCAAGTTAACAGTTACTGCTTGTTCTCATGACAAGGTGGTAGTTATTAAATTAATCAAGTGCTTTAAGCAGTTTCACAGCATTTTTTAAAAAACCCAAAGAATGCGTTTCTTCACTCACTATAACATCTGTAATAATATAACAAATCTCTGGCTCTCACAAGTGATGCCAAGCTGCCCAAAGAACCATCAACAGACAATGTTTTTTTTTTTTTTGTGGGGGCACCAACCAAATCAACTACACACCTGTTGTCAGATGCATCCCCTTGTGATTTTTTCCATGATCTGCCACTGCTCCAGCAGTATAGGTCTCCGCAGCATCTCCATTGTTCCCTGCCAGTCCCCTTGCCGTTCAGTCACACTCTAAAAACATCCCGGTGCTCACTGTTAGCTGCACAGATCTAACTAGTGTCCATTTACACCATAGCTTAGGCAAGCAGCACTGCTTGGGCTTACCATGTATGTGAGGACCCCAACTGTCCACAGCATTGCCTGCTAACAGTACAAACAGTGCCTCCTGTTGTTCTCGACTACTTGATGACCACTCCAAATGGCACAACAGCACCTCACATAAGCACACCTGAGTATATAACTCTTAGCAGCAAACACTAAACAATAATTTGTTTTATTATATGTTTGAGTTGTGGGGGGGGGTTGGGGCAGGGTGCAGGGTGAACTGCCAGCAGTCAGATTGGCTGTCACAGCACCTAAGAAGTAATGAGAACACAAAGCGTGGGTCAAGTAAAATGTCATGATTGCATGTCAGATCCATACGAAATGTAAAATAAACTCTCTTATTGCAGACTTAATTGTTGTAATGTCTTGACTCCAAATATAAAAATTGAATCTGGGTGTGTGTGTGGGGGGGGATCCAGAAAGTTGGAAGTGTTCTACTAGAATTCCAAGGTTCATTTCAAAACAGCACTACAAGTTACACTTCAGTCTGTATAAACATGTTAGACATTCAGCCTGTCAATTTAGATCTTCTAGGCAACAATTAAATATTTGAGCTCTGTTTTACAGATGATAACTTTCCTGTCATCCTGCAGCCTATGCTTCATCCTGTAACAGTGACTACACAAGCATCACTGACCAGTAATGACAATGTCTTATCAGCAAATGTAACACACAGTGTAGTCATGAACAGTAATTCATCAGTACCTACCAGAGCTGTCACAGAAGTGGTCGAGTATCAACTGGAACCTACAATACAGACAAGCAATTTGGGAAACAGAAATGAGGTCCAGCAGGCAACAACAATGACTGTGACTAGAAGAAGTGAAGTTGCAGAGTCATTGGTACTTACCACCAATGATCCAGTTCACAACGAGCCTCCACCTGTCAAGAGAAAGAAGACAGCATCTGTGTCTGTGCAGGAGTCTACAAAACTGAAGCCTCATTCAGTGCAGTCATCCAAGGGAAACAGCACATCAACTACTGTGAGTAAAAAAACAAGATACCTTTCCTTAACAGTAACAGAAATCAAAAAAATAGAAATGGACAAAGATGAGGACAATATGCGTAAAAGTACTGCATGGTCACTTTCCAATTTTAGTGACTGGAAGGCATTCAAAGGTTTAGAAATCAACTTAAAAACAGCCAATATTAGTGAGTTAAATGAAACCTTTAAACAATTTTATTCTGAGGTTCATACATCAAATGGAGAGCAGTATTCCCTTTCCATTTTCAATAATCTGCATGGGTTCCAGGTAATAATAGCAATCGCAAAACAACGATTGCTATTACAGTGACTGTACATCACCAAAAAGCACAATGGTGATGCACACTTGCAGGCAACAGCACATCCAGCAAGTTAAAACAGTACTTGTGTGGGGGAGACTGTGCCCCCCCATACCCCCCTGACTAAATATAACCATCTCCGGGGGGATGCATGTCTGGGAGGGGAACACAGTCTGAAAAATAAAAATAAACACTACGGCAGCAATAAAATATTCCCCGGTCCCCAGCCTGAACCCAGTACCTGCTGCACTGAAGCTAGCCACCCTCACCACCACACCACATGACTAGCTCAGTGGCAGCATGGCATACTACCCCACACAAACCCTCTTCCTTATCCATCCCCTTCTCATCCATATCCCCCCCCCCTTCTGGTCACCCTCCCTTGCTCATCCATGCTGTCGTATTGGCATTCCATCGCTACCCTTACAGGATAGCCCAACATGATAGCGCTGTAAATGAATTGCTCTTGTGAGAGTCGCTCATTTACAGTTGCTATAATCACTGGATGCTATCTGCATGCTGGGCTAAACTGCTATCTGAATGGTCTGGAAGTAGGGGGCAATATCAACATCATAACAGACTCTGACTTTCAAAACTGTAATAATGTATTCGTAAGCATAGCAAAGACTTTCTGCAAACAGCAAAAAGACCAAACCCCATCCACCGATAAGCCAGTCAGATTTGAATAAGCTGAAACTCTTCACAGTGGTGTGTCCTCAAACAGCACATGGTTTAATCTGCAAGATATGGATTGATATCCAGTTAAACATGGTCAGGCGTGGAAGAGAGGGCTTACGTGACCTGGAAAAGGACTCGTTTGTGATAAAAAAGACACCAGAGGGTTAGAATATGTAACACTTCAATATAATGAGCTAACAAAAAATCACAAGAATCCTAATGAGATTAATAGGCAGGAAACCAGAGGTTTCATGTACGCTTTCCCAGGAGACCCAATGTGCCCAATTCTTAGTTTTAAAAAGAACATTTCGAAAATGCCTGCTGACGCACTTGCATTCTACCTCCACCCAAAGAGGCAGCCTCAGTGTATACTGGACACAACTAACGTGTGGCACAGCAAAGAGCCAATGGGTGTCAACTTCCTGTCCTCAATGATGCCACATCTGTCAAAAGAAGCAGGACTCTGCCAAAGGTAAGATAAATCTTACATTTGAAGCATCATTTAACAGTTTTTTTGTCTTACTGTATGTGCCCGTGTTTCAAATAATTATTTTTTCCCCTGTTTTTCTGTCTCACAACAGGTATACCAACCATTCAGTGAGAGCCACAGCAGTGCAAATTCTTTCTAATGCAGGAATAGAGGCACATGTAATAATGGCTGCGACTGGACATAGGTGTGAGGCGAGCCTGCGCAGTTACTGGGCAGCATCTAGCAATGACCATCAAAAGTGGAGCCATAGTCTGTTGGGAAATGAGTCATCAACTGAAGGTACTGACAAAAATAAGAATATTCAACAGGAAAGTAAAGAAAACAATGAGACCCAGCAATGCAGTGCAAAGAACGTTACAGGAAAGGACTTTTCTGGTCAGGTACTCCCTTTGGCAGGACTATGGAACCTAATATATTGCACGTTTCCAGGCAGTGTGCAGTTTATAAAATTGGAAAAATGAACTTGACTGATTCAATAGATAGCTTTTAAATGTTTTAGTGCGTTTACAGTCCCCTGTGTTAAAATTTAGTTAGGGACTATTTTCTGGTGCGTAATGTTATTTTAACAACAATTTTATAAATGCATTGTTTTTTTTATCTTATTCAGTATTTTCTTTTTACAGTAGAAGTACATTTTATAAGAGCGATAAGACATGATACCCGCACACCAAGGGGCTGAAGGTGTACACCCCTGGGTGTGTGGGTATTTCAGTACTACCAACACCCAGCCATGTCTTATTGCTTACATATATAAGTTCAAAAATACTTTGTTAATGCATCAGTTAGAGTTAAAGTGACAAAAGTAGGGAACTGTGGCATTAGGGTTTCTAACTCTAATATCACACCCCACCCCACACAGATGAAGAGAGAGATCGGGGGTGGCATTAGGGTCATCAGCCCCAATGCTCACCCCATTCCATTAGAAAATAAGGTGGGTGGCACAGCATAGAAGTATGGGGTAAGCATTAGAGCTGATGACTCCAATGCCACCCCCAATCTCTCTGCATTAACAAAGTTTTTTGCAACTAATTTCCTTACTTTTTGAGATAGTATAACAGTATCCTCATATTTATGGTGGGGCTGGGGTCCTTTGGACCCTGCGCTCCCCTCATTAGATAGTATAACAGCATCATATTAGCAGCAGACATAGCAAAATTGTGATAAATTCTCAGAACTCTGCCATTTGTAATCATTTTCACCCCAAATTTTAAACATAGCCTTCTTATGACCTCACCACATATACACAGCACAGAACATTTTCAAATCCCCACCTAAATGCAGCTCTGCACAACTGCAGTGCCATTCTGTACCACAAGTGTGAAATAACATTTTGGGCAGTATTTGAAAAATGACAGCTATCACACACATGAGGTCGGTAAGGAAATGACTATGTTGAAAATATGGGGTGGAAATATTGCAAATCTCCAAACTTATGAGCTTGCCTGGTGTAATTGCAACAAGCCATCATAACTCAGCCATGTTTTGACATTTTGACCCCAAATTTGTTACATTGCCTTTTGGGGACCCCATCTCATGAACAATGTGACTGTCATTATGCAAATCCAAATGGAAAGGTGATTTTGCCAACTGACCATGAAATCACTTTTCTAGCAGAAGTTGCCTAATGACTGTCATATTGGTCATGGGGTAGGGTTCCCAAGATCCCATGTTGAAAATTTGGGGTAAAAATATCAATAAATGGTTGAGTTATGGCCAAAAGTTGAACCCCCCCCAATTGAAATACATTGAAGAGCATTTACCTTAGTTCACATCACAGTCACCAGTTCCAGCAGCAAGACATGTCTTCGATCGGCAGAGCAGGTCTCAAATCTGGGGCATCCAGAGATGACAGTTGGTGGGGACATCGGGTGGTGTGTGTGGGGAGGAGGCTCCACAGTGGGAGGTCGGTGGAGGTATGGGCATGATCGACAATGTTTTTTTTTAGTGGAAAAAAGACAACAAGGGACCGTTTTTGTATTTTTAACAGGATAACACTGGAGGCTGGGAGGAATGCCACTAACCACCAATGAGCACCCTGCTGGAAATTCAGAGGGTGCTGTTGGGAGGGGTACCACTAGATACCAAGGATAATGGGCAAAACAATGGGCAGGGGGGTTATTTAAAAAAAATAAAATAGTATTAAAAAATACCAAAAAAATATATAAACAAACTAAATATGGGGATTGAGGGTTGGGGTGCCACCAGACACCAGGGATAAATGACAAAGTGGTAGAATACCACAATGGGTGACCAGATGGCTTTTTTGATCCCTTTTAGTGACCAGTCCTAATTCTTTTTTGTTACCCGATTCCTTTGTCCTGAGGTGAGAAAATCCTTTTTCATGATGCTAAAGAGGATTAGGACTTGTCCAACCAGATGGCCCTGCCAGTCATCCTTTTTCGTGAGCTGATGTAATCCTTTTTCATGATGCGAAAAGGGATTATGATATCTCAAAAAGGGAATTTGTCTAACGAAAAAGGAATACTGGCAGGGCCATCTGGTCAGACAAGGTCTTCATCCTTTTTTACATCACGAAAAATGATTATGACACCTCATGAAAAAGGAATCAGCTGATAAAAAAGGATTACAATAATAAATAATAATAATAACATTTATTTAAGCGCCTTTCAATATTTCAAAGTGCTGTACAATATTGACAGCTCACAAAAAAGGATGCTTATTTTTAATCCTGTTTATGTTTGCTTGTGTGCATGTGCAAGAAACATTATGTGGCAGCTGAGGAGAGAAGCAGGTTGTGGAGGTGCGGCACTGTGGCAGCCAACAGGAGCACTGCATTTGGGGGCTTGGCACTGGTGGACCAATGCAGGGCCAGTGTCCTGATGGCACTGGTTCTGTAGAAGTGCCACCAAGTTGAAATGTTTTCGCCGCTGCAATCAGGGGCTGCCTCATCATTGCAGCATCAGCCATTTTTCTGCAATGAGGAGTGACCCGTCATTGCAGGCCAGAGACTCTGCCATCCATATGCCCCGACCAGTACATTTACCGACAGAGGCCCACTCCTGTCGGCATACTATACCCTCCTCCATTTGTTGTGTGCCGGTGCCCCATCCCCTCAGCATCATAGGCCCCCAACAGTCTTTCTTAGCTGACAGGGCCCCAATCCCTATCAGCTTCAGTCCCCACCCTTCTCAGTAAATTTGCTGGCTGAGGCCCGCTCCGTCGGCATATCCCCACCAAATGTATTGTGCCGACAGGGTGCCCAATCTCCCATCGGCTACAGCCCACCCAAAAACACTCCAGATGGCATGCTGGGAGCCCACCCCAGCGCCAAATGTCCCTGTTAAAAAAGTCCCACAATGTTTTCCTTTTTTTTCTTTAAACCTGTAAAACAGAAAACAGTCCCTCGTTGAGTCCAGTGGCCCCTCCCCAACCCACACCCACCTTCTGCGCACCCCTCCTCCCACACACCCCACCCATACTTACTCAGAGCCCAGTCGAAGATCTTTGGTGGACCGGGAACACATCTGCAGTCTTCAAAGCCGACTGCGAACTGAAGAAATGCTGGTAAGCTGTATAATAGCATAAATAGGGTTTTTTCAACTTTGGTGCACATCTCAAGCATTTTGGGGAATTTTGGCACCAATTGTCAACATGGGGTTATTGGGGACCCCTCCTCATGAATTCAGCCACTGTCATGGCATTATTCGGTCCCGAAATGTGATTTCATGGTCACTGCGTGGGATCATATTTTGGGGCCAATTAACAAAATGACAGTGCCACTGATCATGAGGTGGGCTGTCAAAAAGCCTATGTTGCAAATTTGGTGAAAAAAATCCAAAAAATGACTTTTATGAGCGTGTGTTGCACAGTTTCCAAGCACGCTTGTAACTTCGCGAATTTGTAATATTTTCACTCCAAATTTTCAACGTTGGCATTTTTCCACATCTCCTTATGAACAGTACAACTGTCATTTTACACATCCTGGCCAAAATGTGTTTTTGCACTTCCGGCACAGAATAGCGCGGTTGCTATGGGAAATCAGTTTTTGGGATAGATTGAGAAAATGACAGTGATACAGTTCATGAGCAGAGGTCCTAAAATGCCTATGTTGAAAATTTGGTGATGAAAGTCCATAAAATGACTGTGTTACAAGTGTGCATTGTGCAGTTTCCACGCATCCTTGTAACTTTGCAAATTTGTAATATTTTCATGCCAGCTTTTCAATACTGGCATTTTTTCACACCTCCTTATGAACAGTACAGCTGTCATTTTTCACATCCTGGCCAAAATGTATTTTTGCACTTCAGGGGCAGAATAGCGCCATCGTTGTGGGAAATCAGTGTTTGGCTGAATTAAGATCGAGTGGTGAGAGGGTGAGAGCAGGTGCAACTGAGCTCTGTCGGGACACTGCAGATTTCTTTGTGGGCAGAAAAACGTGCCTATGCAGGCAAGGGCCCAGTACAAAACGGCTGCCTGCAGGGCCGGGAGAAACAGAATGAGTGAGTGAGAGAGGGGGAGTGAGCGCCCTCAATGGAGCTCTGTTGGGACTGCTGTGGGTTTCTTTGGGGGCAGAAAAAGGCACCAATGCAGGCAGGGGTCCAGTACAAAATGGCAGCCTGCAGCACTGGGAGAAACAAAACAAGCATGTGAGAGAAGGGAAGTTAGCAAGCTCAATGGAGCTCTGTCAGGACTGCTGCAGATTTCTTTGTGGGCAGAAAAAGGTGCCAATGCAGGCAGGAGCACAGTACAAAAGGGCAGCCTACAGTGCCATGAGAAACAGAAGGAGTGAGTGAGAGATGGGGAGTGAGTGCGCTCAACAGAGCTCTATCAGGACAGCTGTGAACTTCTTTGTGGGCAGAAAAAGATACCAATGCAGGCAGGAGCCCAGTACAAAAGTGCAGCCTGCAGCACCTGGAGAAACAGAATGAGAGAGTGAGAGAGGGGGAGTGAGCGAGCTCAAAGGAGCTCTGTCAGGACTGCTGCAGATTTCTTTGTGGGCAGAAAAAGGCACCAATGCAGGCAGGAGCCCAGTACAAAAGGGCAGCCTGCAGTGCCGGGAGAAACAGAACAAGTGAGTGAGAGAGGGGGAGTGAGCGAGCTAAATAGAGCTCTGTCAGGACTGCTGTGGATTTCTTTGTGGGCAGAAAAAGGTGTCAATGCAGGCAGGAGCCCAGTACAAAAGTGCAGCCTGCAGCACCTGGAGAAACAGAATGAGAGAGTGAGAGAGGGGGAGTGAGCGAGCTCAACGGAGCTCTGTCAGGACTGCTGCAGATTTCTTTGTGGGCAGAAAAAGGCACCAATGCAGGCAGGAGCCCAGTACAAAAGGGTAGCCTGCAGTGCTGGAAGAAACAGAATGAGTGAGTGAAAGAGACGGAGTGAGTGAGCTCAATGGAGCTCTGCCGGGATTTTAGAGTTGCCCACCCTCCCAACCAGGGTCCTCTGTGGTCCTTTATTACAGCAGGGTCTCTGGGGTGGAGACACAGCAATGATTAGATACTTTAAGGAGTGCTGTAATAATTCAGATTTAGTTGTTTTGTTTATTGCTCTAACCGAGTTAAGTACTGAGCTATACTGTTATGATTGCTGTAATAATACATATTTATTTGTTCTGTTTATTCCTCTAACTGAGCTGAGTAATACTTGGAGTGCAATAGGATTTCTAACTGGGCTAGCTGAAACTATATGAGAGTTGAGAACAAAAAGTACGGTAGCTGAGGGGTGAAAAACAGACAAAGAGGCTTTAGGATTGCTACAGTAATACAGTATCTAATGGATGAGATTTGAGACTGAATTACCCCAGTCAGCAAGGGGTTAGTAGGGGGACTAGTGTTGGGGGAAGAACAGGAATTTAAGTAAATAGGGGCCTAACAGTTGTAGTAGGGTACAGAACCTTGGAGTAAGAGCTGTAAGATAAGATGGGAGCCAAAATGGGGCAGGTGCCACATGTCAATAGGGTGGGCATCTCTGGAAGGGTGGTGGGGTGTACAGGGTGTGGGTCCGCCATGATCCTGGACTGGGCTTGGAGGATGGGGGGTGTATGGCCCATAGATGACTGGCTAGTTTGAAGGAGGAACTGTGGAGGTTGGGGAGTCTAAGTGGCAGGGCAGATGAGTATGTTAGGCATCCTGGCCGGGGGGACTAGGGGATGGCAAGGGGGGGATGGAGGAAGAACAACTAGGGGCTGAAACTGATCCTGGTATCAGAGGCACTAGCAGAAAAGGGAGGAGAAGTGAAAGAGTGCCTGAGGCGAGGGGGGAGCCTCCTGTTAGGGGAAGAAGAGACCACAAGGAGTACCAGGGGAGAGAGCAGATGGCTGCAGGTAGAGAGGGACCAGGGGTGGGTCCAGGGGTGGCATGGAGGGGAACAAGTAGGTGGGGGAACCGATAGGGGGAAGAGATGTTGGAGGGATATCAACTAGGAATAGATGCGAGCCTCTGCTATGAGAGAGAGAGGGGAGCAGGAACATACTGAAGGGAGGAGGACAAGCAGGGCATGAGAGGGATGGCAACATCTAGGGGAAGAGAGAGAGAGGATGAAAGGGTAGAAGGGGGCTAGTAAGGAAGGAGGGGTGTTGACTGGAGGAGAGAATGCTATGGGAAGGGGGAAGGCTGGGAGGGGCATCACTATCTGGGTAGAAGGGAATGGGGCTCTAAATCAACAACAGTGGGGATAGGAGAGGGGTTGGAAATCAGCAGGGGAGGAGGGGAGGTCAACATGGGAAGCCCAGTAGGAAGTAGTCAGACTGGGAAGGGGTTCATGGGGGATGGGAGGAATAAGGCAGAGAAATGGGGTGAGGCAGAAGTAGGGGGTACAAATATAGGAGTCACAGAGGTGCAGCTGGTGGGGCAGGGGCAGGAGAATCGAACACTGGGGTGGTGGAAGGGGCATTAGAAGGGAAAGGGGCTAAGGGATGGGGGGTACTAGTCCTAGGGGATTCTATACTGAAAGAGGTGAGATGGGGTGGAAGGGGGGAAGACACAGCCATATTTAGGTTGAAGCTATCCCCAGGTTGACTGCAGGAGGGGCAGGGCAGGCACTTTTCAAGTGTGCAGTGAGGGGGAGGAAGAAACCTCATTTACTGTTGCATGTGGGTACAAACGACTTGGCAGGTGAAACTGAGAAAGTAGTGATGGGGAGGTTCGAGTAGTTGGGCAGGCAGTGTGAGGGGGTAGGGGAGTCGGTGGCTTTCTTGGAGGTACTCCTGGTACCATGTGCAAGCATGGGGAGGATGGGTAGGATTGAGGAGTATAATAAGGGACTGAGGGATTGGTGCCACATCAAAAATTATGGGTTCGTGGCTAACTGGGGTAGGGTCTGGGGAAATAGTGACTTGTACAGAGGGGACAAGGTACATTTGAGCAGGAAGGGGAGGGGAGTATTAAAGGCAGGATTAGAGGGGTATATCTCTCCTAAGATGGATTTAAACTAGTGGGGGGTGGCCAAAAGACTGAGGTTAGTAGAAAGGTCTGGACAGGGGAGCCTAATGAGCTCAACCCCCTAGATATAGGTAAAGGCAGAGGCATAGTAACCCTGGGAGGGGGCAGGCAGAGTGGTCTGAGTGTAATACAGAAGGCACCACCACCCACTAAGAATAAGGAGGAGAAAGGGTGCAGACTTCCGGGAGGAGGGACACAGGCCAAGGAGGAGGAGAAGAGTAAGGAGAAGGAGGGGTACGGGTAGAAGGTGGTCTCTCTCAATGCAAGAAGCCTGGGGAACAAAATTGCAGAGCTTCAGGCACTCCTTTCAGAGAGGGAGGTGGACATTGCTGCAGTGACACAGACTTGGGCCACAAAGTACCATGAGTGGGGCTTGGCAATCCCGGAATACAGGTTATACAGCAGGGACCGGGGGTTGGGTGGGACATTGCACTGTATGAGAGGGAAGGGATTAAATGCATAAGGGATGAGGGAGAAGAGGAGAGGACAGAGGTGCTTTGGGTGCAGCTCCTGGACTCCAAGGGCATAAAGCTGAAGCTAGGAGTGGTGTACAGACCACCAGTCCAATCCAGGGAACTGGATGGGGAGATGGCAGAGCAGATAAGAAGGGTGTGTAGAAGGGGGAGTGTGGTGATAGTGGGTGATTTTAACCTACCACAGGTTGGCTGGAGCACCCTGGTCACTAGCAGTACCAGGGAGCAGGTGCTTCTTGATGCATTCCAGGATTGCCTTCTGATGCAATTGGTAAGTGGGCCTACAAGGCTTAGTACCACTCTGGACCTAGTACTGGCAAATGGAAAGGTGGTGAGGGAGGTAAGGGTGGAGGACCCACTAGCAGGTAGTGACAACCAAACAGTGTGGCTCATTGTCATGCTGGACAGGTAGATAGGAGGTATGGGCACTAAGGTGGTGAACTTTATTAGGGTTGAGTTTGGGGGGATGGGAGCAATACTGCAAGGGAGATTCCAGGATATAATTTCGGGGATGGTTGCAGAACAAAAGTGGGGAGTCATAAAGACTGGGCTAACAGAGGCCACAGTAGCCTGCACCAGGGCCAGGAGTAAGAAGAGCAAAGTCAAGAAACTATAGTGGCTGAACAAGGAAATGCTGCAAGGGGTGAGAGCAAAGACGGCTGAATACCGTAAGTACAGGAGAACATGGAAGGGAGAGGATAAGGAGGCTTTCAGGAGTTGGTCAAGGGAGGTTGCCAGGAGAGTGAAAAAAGCTAAGGCCTCCAGACAATTAAGTTCCACACAGGGCATAAAGGGAAGGGGAAAAGGACTTTTTTAGGTATGTCAGGGAAAAGAGGAAGTGCAAGGAACATATTGTGAGGATAAAGTGGGGAAGGGATTGGGTAGAAAAGGCGGAGGAGCAAGTGGAAATTCTAAATGAGTACTTCTGCTCTGTTTTCACTAAGGAGAGGGATTGCCCACTACCAGAATGGGCTGGGGGGTGGGGAAAGGGGGGAGGAGGTGACGGACAAAATGATCACAGGAAGTAGGGTGCTAGAGTGGCTGAGGGCAGTAAGGGTGGACAAGGCATCAAGTCCCGATGCCATCCACCCCAGAGTGCTGAGGGAGATGGCGGAGCTGTTGGCTGAGCCACTGGCAGATCTGTTCAACACCTCCCTGGAAACAGGTTGTGTGCCCCAGGACTGAAGGTTGGGCCATGTGGTGCCCATACACAAGAGTTGGCCTAGGAAGGAGCCAGGAAATTATCGGCTGGTAACTCTCACGTCCATAGTGGGTAAGCTTATGGAGGCGATACTGAAGGGGAGGCTGGTGGCATTCCTATACAGTAATGGCCTCCAAGATGGGTGGCAACATGGGTTTGTCTCAGGGAGGTCTTGTCAAACCAGCCTAATAGAGTATTGTGACTGGGTGACAAGGGAGTTGGACAGGGGCCATGCGGTACATGTCCTGTACTTGGACTTCAGTAAGGCCTTTGATACAGTGCCTCATGGGAGACTGGGGTGGAAGCTGATGGCATTGGGGGTGGGAACAAAGCTGACTAAATGGATAGAGAACTGGTTACAGGGGAAGATGCAGAGGGTGGTGATGGTGGGGGAGCTCTCAGCACCCAGAGCAGTGACAAGCAGAGTGCCGCAGGGGTCAGTGCTGGGCCGAGTGCTATTTGGGCTCTTTATCTCTGATATAGCTCACTGAGTGGGGAGCAGGGTTAGTCTGTTTGCACATTATACCAAATTGGGGGTGGTGGTGGACGAAGAGGATGGATGGGAAAAACTGCAGGGGGACCTTACCAAACTAGAGACATGGTCGGTGCACTGGCAGCTAGGAGTCAATGCAAAGAAGTGTAAGGTCATGCACTTCAGGGCTAAGAACCAGAAGAGGGACTATTGGTTGGGGATCAGAGAGGAGGAGGAGGAGAAGGACCTAGGGGTGTTGGTAACTGGGAGCATGAACAACTCAGCCCACTGCATGAGAGCAGCAGTGAAAGCAAACAGGATGCTGGGGTGCATCACAAGAGGGTTCTCATCCAGTCATAGAGCTATGTGAAATTCATAGCAGTTGATAGCTATGAGATAGACAGACAGATAGACATATAGATAGATAGGTGATAGAGAGAGAGAGAGAAAGAGAGAAAAACAGTAAGAGAGAGAGAGGGACAGACAGACAGAACAGGGGATCTGCAGTCTACTGCTCTCACTGCAGCCCACAGCATGACTTCCAGTTGCAGTTGCAGAACTCAAGAAAGTCTGGCTGTTCTCATATAGAGAGTGCTGGTGAATGGCTCAAATCATCAAGCTGGGTACCCTTGATTTTGGGGTTCACAGAAAAGCTATTTCTGGCCATTATTTTATTTATTTATTTATTTATTTATTTATTTATTTATTTATTTTAATTTGCTGTACTTTCTCCCCAGAACCAGCCCCCCATTGGCCCTACCCCATGCTCAGCCCCATCATCTACCACCCCAGGACTTTCCCAAATCAGAGTTATGCCCTAGATTGACCCCAAGGCGGGACCTTTGTGAAGGGACCTTCCTCCCATCAGACAATGGAATATGGCTCTGGGGGTATTCTGGCCATTATTTTACAAAACAAATATCAGAATCTAGCAAAACAGGTCCCATTTAATTAGGTTCTGGTGTTGTTTTTCAAAACTACAACATTTTATGTATTTTTCATGTTTTTTTTTTAGTTTGAGGGGGAAAAACGATGGCAGCTCTAATTTCTGGTGCTATGAGAAGCAAGTGGTGAGAAACCAAAAATGGTTTTGCGACGCAGAATTTTGGTGTCGTATCAGAATGTTATCCCAAAAACCTTACTGAGCACACTCAGAACAGACAAAAACAAAATTTTAAATCCCTATAACTCTGGAATTGTCCAATATATTTTTTTCATATAACCTTCCAAAGGCACTACCTTGCCACAGCACACTTCTAGTGTTAAAGTTTCAGAAAAAAAATCCATTCCCTGTAGGCTGTATGTGAGAGTAAACCCAAATCCCATGTTAAGTATAGGAAAAATATAGACATCTACAGTAAAATGACAAATGCGGATCTCAGAATTTGCACAAACTGCCATCACAACACTTTCCACATAATTAGATCTTGTGTCCTAGACAACACGTGCAAAAGTTAAAGCTGAACATTGCCTAAGCTGTTAAGGGGCAAAGCTGGTGGTTTAACATTGAACACCCTACTTCAACAGTTCTCAAACTTTGTCATAGTGAGCCTCCCCTAATCCATGGAAAAGATCTTGAGCCTCCCCGAAAATACTAAAATATTTTTGGGCCTCCCCATTGAAAAAGAGCCTACTTTTCACAGTACATGAGGAATAAATTGAAACCTCTTTGCATAGCTGTCTCTCACGTTATTAAGCTTATTGTAATCCCCCCCACCAAACAGGACAACCTACTTGCTCCATTATTTTGACTCTCGAACCATTGTTACCCCTTACTGCCATACCTTCATGGGACAGACTGTTTTTTTGTTTCCCCTCTAACTGGAATAACCTTCCTGCCGACCTCTGCCTCACCCCACTCTTAAGCAAATTCTCAGGGATCATTTTGCTCCCTCCTGCTCTTATTCCTAGTACCAGTATGGTTAACTCTTGTATTTGGACAGTTCTGCTGCCAATCTAATTGATCAGTTGTTCCTCACATTGTTAGTTTATTGTTCTTAATTTGTTTGCATTTGTATTCATTTTGTATTGCTTGAGTGTTTCATAGTTACATTATGAATTGTATTCTCTCACTACCTTCCCTGGGTACACCTGAAATATGCCATGGCTCAGGGTACAGTACTCTCCTGGTCACAGACTTGTGAATAAATACATAAATTCACCTACTATTATCCTCTTTCAGTTTACCTTATCCCTTTCACACAAAATATATAAAGTTCAAAATTGAAATACAATTCTTTTTCAAGACTTGTTGAGCCTCCCCTTGAACAGGTTGGGGCCTCCCCAGGGAGGCTGGCCTCACCATTTGAGAACCCCTGCCCTACTTAACCCTAACTATAGGGGTGCTACTGCTCTAGTGGAGTTTGAACCTGTGATCTAATGGTTTCCAGGCTGGTGCTCTACCCACTAGAGCATACAGCCTCCAAATTAAGTCATCAATGCACACACATTACATTTGCACTCATAGATACGATCAAATAGTTCACAATATAGCTAAGATTTCCTATGGTGGCTCACAGTGGTACTGCAGACAGGCAAGGAATTTCTCTAGAGGTATCCCAAAACTTTCAGGAAATAATCTGTTCTTGTCTTTGGCAGAAATTGTAAGTTGCACCTCTCAGATAGGGTACACAATGTTTCCTCAGTACAACAATGGATATAGACTTTTTTGCTCAAGTACGGTATTGTGCAGGACAAAAAAAAATCATCCCAACTAGGCCACTTAACTCCTCTGTAATCAGGGTTCATTTCAGTTGTCCTCACGTGCCTATTTATTATTTATATGTCTGGAAATCTGTGCAAGCATAGCCTCATACAGGTATGTCACCTGTTTTAAAAGAGCGTCCTGGTGGGACGTTACAGAAGCAAAGAAATCACACATTAGGAATTTAGAGTTACATAAATGTCTACCCATGTACTACAGAATACTGCACTCCTTGCTCCTTTGGCTGCTTTCTTTCTGCTGTTAATTTCATTTTATGATTCTTCACTAAGCTATAGTACAATCTGTAGTGTGCAGTTTGTCAATGTCAGCTTGCACAGTACAGTTAATGCCATAGCTCACAGAAGATCTGTCTTATACAATCACACATTTGTTTATTGAATTTCTCTTTGTAATTTCATCCCTTACTCTGTTTCTTCTGTCTAGAGATAAGACTGTATTTGGAGTACTTTTTCTGACAGGTCATGTAGCATTGTGTGCCAGCTCGGTGGGTTTTCTTTCTAGGGGCAATAAAACATTGCAGTGTCTGGAAACTTTTGAAGCAAATGTATCTCAGAAAATTCTGCTCTCAAAGAGGCTCGAGTAATGATTATATTAATGGCTGGGGTCAGGAATGCTGCAACAGTTTTACTCCATATTGTCCCATTGAAAATAGTAAGCAAACCTACTAACTAATCACGGTGCCTGAAAATCCAGCCATTCAATTCTGTTGATATGGTTTAACAACCTCAAACCTTATTAGGGAAGTTAGCCAGAAAATAAACACCAGTTTCAAGATTTTCATAATTTGCTGCTCAACCTGCTACTCCAGTTAATCCAAATTACTCAAGAAGAGATCAAACTGATTATTCATGGCCTGTACCACAGTGAGGAGTAACCAGAACTTTGAAAACCATTCACACTGGATGAGGGTGACTTAGCTAAGTGATCTGAAGACATGCGATCTGGTAAATTTTGAAAAATCTTTAGAAAGGTCTGCTTTGGTGCACACTAGGAGATGGCCAGCATTCTTCCAGGAAGGGGACCATAGTCCTTGGTGGAAAGTTTAAATGCTACTTGGACTAACATTTAAACTAGCCGAGGGGAGGCTGTAAAACCAAGGGAGTTAACAATTACCCATCAGTGATGGAGCAGCAGGGAGGGAGGGCCTGGGAGGGAGAAAAGTTCCCTAGGGCAGGGGCATAGAAAGACAGGGATGGGGTCAAGACAAAAGAAAAGTGGGTAAAGCTCAGATAAGTGAGAGTAGAGTATTGAAGGTGACAAGGAATGGAGAAGATAAATGAAAGAGGAGATTCAGGGGAACATCAGAGAAAAACACATGTAGGAATAAGAGGGGGAAGTAGCACAGGAGGCAGGGGGAGGGAAGGTGTGAAGGACCATGTGCACCAATGCAATGACTTTTAGAACTAAAATTCCAGACTTGGAAGCCATCATGGTGGAGGCTGACCTGTATTTAGTGGCCATAATGGTGTTGTGGTGAATTTAGCACCATGACTGGGATATTGCCATATCAGGCTACTCTATCTTTAAGAGAGACAGAGCAAGGTGGAGGGGAGGAGAGATTATTTTATATGTGTGGAAAGGAATGAAGGCCATGGAGGTACAGTACAGGGCCACTCTGGAAACAGGCTCTGGGGCCGATATCCATACTGGGGTAGTGTACAGTCCTCCAGTGCAGGGAGAGGAGCTGGATATGGCACTTGGGAAAGCCATCATCAGAATGGCGAATAAGGGGGAGGTGCTGCTAATTGGTGACTTCAATCTGCCTGACAGGGAGTGGAACCTTCCAGCTGTGGCATTGGCAAGGAGTAGGGCCATCCTTGACACTCTCTACAAGGGGCTTTTCTCTGTTAGTCAAATAACCCACTAGGGATGGAGCAATGCTGGACCTGATGCTTACAAACAGATGCAGCTTTGCAGACATCACCGTGGGTGGTCCCCTGGATATCAGTGATCACCGTATAGTGTGGTTTAGACAGGATCTGAGGCTAATCACATAGGAATGAGGGCCCTAGACATTAGGCGGTTGGATTCTAAAGACATGGGGGACTGCCTCAGAAACTGTTTCAAAGGGGAGGATTCCCAGGGTAGGGTTGAGGTACAGTGGGGAAAAGTATGTGAGGACATAAGTAAAGTAACCAACCTCTACATGAAGGGAGTGATCAAAATCAGAAAGAAAACAGACCATTATGGCTTTCTAAAGAAGTGTCAAAGGCTGTGAAGAAAAAATGGAGCAGTCAGGAAGTTTTAAAGAAACACAGAGGGAGGAAGACGAGGGGTACACTAACTAGCAAAGCAGAGGGAAGTAGGCAAGGTGATGAGGGTAGCAAAGATGCAGACAGAGGAAAGAATTTCGGTCACAAAGGGGGATAAGACATTCTTCAAACATATACATGTGAAGAGGAAAGCAAAAGGAGGGATAGTGAGGATTACAAAGGGGGAAGGGGGAGACTATGCAAAACACGATCAAGAAGAATCCACCAATATCCTAATCAGGTACTTCTGCTCAGTCTTCACATTGGAAGGAGGGGAGACAGACCCCTGGGAAGTAGCAGGAACACATGGGATTTGGACACAAGTCAATTGTTAAAGGAAAGAGTCAAGAGGGGACTTGCAGCTCTGAAGACGAACAAAACTGTGGAACTTGATGGGATACACCCAAAGTTTCTAAAGGAAAGCAAGGATGTGCTAGCTGTTCCAATGAAAGCCTTATTCAACAGCTCAAAGGAAACAGATGTGGTTCCAGAGAACTGAAGAAGAGCTGACATGGTCCCTTTACATAACAGTGGCAGCACGGAGGAAGCTAGCAACTGTAGGCAAGACAGTCTTACTTCACTGGTGGGAAATTAATGGAAACCCTGCTAAAGGAAAGACCAAAGTACAGTATATTGAATCCAAGTCCAGTTCACTGCAAGATCACTGGCAGCTTGGATTCATGGGGGTGGGGGAGGTCATTGCAAATCAGTCTGATAGATTTCATTGATTGGGTGATCAGAGAAATAGATTAGGGGAGCACAGTGGACATGGCCTATCTGGACATCAGCTAGGGCTTTGACACTGTGCCACACAGGAGGCTGATAATGAAACTCAGCAGCCATGGGATAGTATCAAAGCAGTAAATTAGGTTAGAAACTCATTAAGAGATAAGAAACAGAAGGTAATTAGATACTTAAATGTTGAAAAGGTAGATGCGCACCAATGGCACTTCTAGTCTCCCCGCCCCTCCTCCATATAGTGGTAACAAATGTGTTATCCGAACTGTCCATCAAAGTGTCCAGCCTAGTTCTGAAGCATTCTACACTTGGTGCTTCAAGCACATCCTGTGGTATATGCAGAAAAACTGTAAATATATGACAATAGCCATATACTAGTTATAAATGCACCTAACAAAGTTCATAATAATGCACATAATAGTTTTAAATATATCAAAACATACATTAAGCTACAAATTATTCTTACAACATTAGTTTGGACTTTTGTGTTGCATACATTGGGCTTGATATTGTTGTAGGAATTGATTGCTTCCATAATACAGTAATCATTCTCCGATGCCAATGACACTGTGTTCAGGATATTTTTAATTGACTGTACACTTTCAATGTTGGTCTGTGCCTGAAATAACATACACATCACTGCAATAATATATTGGCCAAAAAGACAGAGGAAGGGTCTGGTTTTTGAGTGTATGGAAGAAATAAAGTTATAACAACAGATCAAACAAGTTTCTAAGGTGATATAAAAATATATTGTACTGCATAATGTTACACCAGCATTCAGTGACCCTTGAGCTATGTTACTACGGTAAGTAAAAAAAAAAATAACACACCTATAGTGTATGGTAGAACGTTATTGTGGGCAAAATTTAGTGTAAACACACAGCTGTTGTACCATTGTGGAGATGTCACGATGGTGTTGTACCATCCTGAGGATGTCACCACGATGGTACAACAGCATGGAACATCCCTATGCATGCACATTAGGCAGCACTCAGCAGCGCAGTAAACAGTTCTATTGTGATCACGGGAAACGGACACTGCTGTGTGATTTTAAAAAAAATGAAAACAGCCACTTTGATATAACGACACAGTCCTGATCTTCTGTATCAGTGGGTAGAGTAATATTTTATTAAAATACTTTGTGGCAGTTGGAGAAAGGGGACCGAAATGGGCTTCTTCTTGTCACATTTGGTGGGGGGGGGGATGAGCAACAGCACAAGTATTACAGCCACTATTAAGAATTTTTTTTTGCTGATGCCCATACACTATACAAGACAATGTATGCGCATCAGTGAACAACAAAGCTAAATTCACTTCTCGAGGTTACATGGCTACAGTAAACCTCTTGAGCTTCACTCTCAAGGTTTACACAGTTGCCATGGTAACCTCTCAAAGTGAATACAGCATTGTTGTTAACTGATGACATTATCCTCTATATGAAACATTGCAGAGCACTGTAATGGCAGATATATCCATATAGGGATTACTTGACCAATATGACAATACAGGGTGTTATTTGTGCTGCCGCAGCTACACACCCAGGTTCATAGTAAGGAATGAGTGTGCAGAATGAATGTCTTAAGTCCCTGGAAGTGTGTTTGGTATATTTACAGTTATGCTAAGGTACAATAAAAAAATAAATTGTAATACCACTTTGCCATGTATCACTTCCTCAAAATGATTGTTCACTGTGACTGCATCAATGGAGGTTAAAAAAATATTGTACTAGGAATGTAATCAATCCTCAATCTCCTCTGCTTAGGTTTAAATGTACAGAATATTCTATGTAGTGGATATACAATTGTGTGACTCAAATATTAAAAGTGATTCAAAATATTAAACATATATTTAGAGTGAGAGTTGGTATGAGTTATGAAACAAATGTCCATTCACAGGTATTATTACAAGTATTGCAAAGCCACTCTCTAAAATGTTTAGTATTCCACTCTGATGACGTGTCTTTAAAATTGCCTATTGTGCCAACAGTAACAGTACTGATTTCTGATATGTCTCTGTCACTGATGTTACTAATGTGTATAATTCTTATTATAGATTGAGTGAGCACTGCTGACCAATTGGAGCGTTCCTTTCCTCTCTGTGTGAGACACTGTTTTTCTGTGAAGAGTGCCTCATGCACAGCTATCCTGGGCACATTCTGGTAAGTTTCTAAAAAAAATTAATATATTATTGATCAAGCTCAATCAATAATATATTAATACCTCTGGTGAGATAATTTTTATGGTTGCAAGAGTGGTCTCACATTCTTAGTGTATCAGTATCACTCACGTTTGGTTCGCAGTTTTCATACCCTAAGAATGCATGTGAGACCAGTCTCACAACTGTAAGAGTGGTCTCAGTGGTGATATTGACATACATATTTTGATATTTAATTTATTGGGTGTAAACAAAATAATCTGTCTGTGTCTTCTCATTATATCTTGTTTTGCCAGTAAGTGCACAATGCTGTAATTCCACCATTTATTACATAATGCTGTAGTACATTGCACTAAATAGTGTAATATAATTAAACAATAATGCATGACAGGGTGTGTGTCATGCTTGGAAAATGTCACACTTTGGGTGGTTGGGCATGATGCTACAGGTCGAATGTGTCCAACACCCAAGAAGTGACATTATCCATGCATGACACACCCAGGAGTGCATTATTGCTATTGCACAATTGGCTTGTTTTTCAAAATATTACAGAAAACTAAAAAAATAAAAACATTTTATTTTGTCACTATATTTTTGCATGTGGAGGTATATTTATGAAAAACTAGTACACAATATGTCTTTTGGCCACTAGGTAGTTGTGTTGCTTGATTATGCCTGGAAACAAAAAAGGATTCCTTCAAATGAAAAAAGAATAACAAAAAACTAAGTCCAAATTATTTTTCCATATCAAGGGATCCTTTTTCCTTTGAATGGAAAAGCACATAGGTAAAAATCGGATGCAAATCATGAAGAAGGATTTTGAAACAACCAAACAAAACATTTCTGGGTCAGTTTTTTAACAGTTAACTGCAGAATCCACCTAACAGAGTCCTGATGAGCAAGATATATGTCTTGGTCACTCTGCAGGATTTCATTTTTGTGGGTTTTGATTTTTTTTTAAGGAAAGATGGCAGCAAATGAAAAAGGATTTTTCCCTCATGAAAAAGGATTTGTCCCAAATGAAAAAGGATCCTTTTGGTAAGGATCAAATTAATTTTTTCATTCCAAATATCTGTCCAAAAGACTGGGCTGAGCATGCTCAGAAACTGACATTTTAAATTTGAATAACTTTAGAACAGATTAATATTTTTCACCCAACCTACAAAAGGCAAATCTGTGAGGCAAGCCCTTTCTATTCTAAAAAATTCAGACCAAAATTCCAAACTGTCTAGTGCATGGTGATGACAAAAAAAACAGCAAAAAATACCCCACTTTTTAAATTTTTTTTGCTATCAGCATCATGGAATCTGCACCTCCGACTGAAACAAGACTTGGCATGACAAGAGACTTACACCACAGGACCATGTAAGCAAATGTTTGTGCAAATCTGTTCAACCGTTGTGAAGATATTAAAGTTCAAAATATGAGGATTAACATAGAAACCCACAATACATTTTTAATTTTAGATATTGCATCACGTTACCATGGCATAATATATCCGCTATCTCATGTGAATTTTAAACACTGCCTTACATATTTAATTAGGTTATTAATAACACATGACAAAGGTGTGCAATATGCTGTTTCACTGCATGAAGTGGGTGCATTGTAAGGAAGAGGTCACAGGCTGAGCACTTTAACCACTCAGGAAATGCAGTAATCTAGCCTGATGCACACCGTTGTCATGTGCATTAATGCACTTATACATTTGTTTCTTTTTAATTATTTGTTAATTATAATAATCACAAATAAATATGTAAAAAATGTAAAAACATTACAAGAACTATTGTTTCATTAGTCCATCCACCTGCTGGAACCACACTGTATTTATGGCTTTGCTTTATGACATTTGTCCTAAGAAGGCTGCCGCACTTGTAATGCATTATTTTGTTGTTGTTGTTGTTGTTATCCCCCCTCCCACAGCAATAGCAGGATTAATATAAAAATGCAGACTGTGTTACATTAGACAGAGTGAGGCAGTCTGCAGTAAAAGTATTTTTTTTTTTTTGTATTTTGAAAGATGTTTCACCCGATAAGAGTGCTTGTAGGCTAGTAGGAAGTGTGAAAGTGAAAGCATGAGCACAATCGCAGTTGCACTCATGTCTTTCAAACTCTGGAGAAAACAAATATTTTTTATGGAAAAGAAAGCAACTGGGTTAAAACATGAGACAGTATGCACTGAATAACAATGTGGTCAGCCAAACTGTGAGGAACAGTACTGTCGGGTGAGCAGGCAGTAGGTGGGGAGAGTTGGTCACAGTAATTGTTAGAGGTTTAAAAAATGGCTGCCAAATATTTTTCAGTGTTTGAGATGGTAAACAAATTTGTAAAGAGACTAAATATCAGGCTTAATGTGTTGTTAGTAACATCACTGCACAATCACGGGACTAGTATTAGCCAATAAGAATATTTGATTTATGCTTCCCATTGTATAAAATTATTGCACTTTACATTGTAAGTTTTATATCTCAATATTGTTCTTTGTGTCTGTATTAATTGTTTTTTGTATTAATTGTTTTTTGTAGTTTATTTGTTAACTTGTCGCATGTGAAAATGGGCAGTTTACTCATCTTGCTAACAAGTATAACAAATAAAAATGAAATTAAAATTAAATGTAAATCTGTTTCAGAAATTGTTTAGTCAGGTTCTAGATTATAGAACTTTGGTGTCCTCTCATGATTTTGCTAAACACCAAATTATACCATCAGTTAATCTATTGTATTGTGCTTTTGTTCAGTAAACAGTTAGAATTTTTTATTATACTGACTTCTTTATAGTTATCTAAAATCAGGCATTTTCATTTTTTGAATGATTTCTTAGAACAATGAAGAAAAAACTCAAACACTATGGAATTAGAGGAATTGGAGAGAGTTACAGAGTGCCTTAAATCGGAAGGAGTGGATATAGAGAGGTTGACAACTGACTAGCTGTGGAAGAATGTGGGTAAGACTGATGGACAACACACAGGAGTTGAAGTTTTAATACGCAGCTTCTGTGAAAATTTCTATTAAATCAACAACAAAAAAAATACTGAATAAAAATAAAAATAGTTCACAACTATTCCAATACTGTTTTAGATTAGGAAGGATCACAGGCTGTATGGGATTTTCTCCCAATTATTTAGCACTGTGGTGACATGAAGGCTTGCATGTCATTCCCTTGTGCAGGCCAGCACTCTTCTGACCATCATATCTGGTTTGTATCTCAAGTATATGGCTTATACACCATCCTCTTAAAGACCATGCAATCCAGCCCCTTTTCACAAAAAAAGAAGTTATTACAGCAACAAACTTATGCAGCAAAACCTTAGCATAAAAGAAAAGGAAGGCAATTAATTAGGTACCTTCAAATATTTATAAATTCATCTATTTTACAAAAGAAATAAATGAATATCAAATTAGTTTATGCTCCTCCCATTCCGTGACATCAAGGTTTAGCTTCAAGTATAAGACCCCTGTCATTGTGGCCTACTGACTCCTTAAGGACACCCATAGTATGTGGTGGTAAGCTTTCCTTGTGATTATATTGTCCCAAGTGCAGATACAAAATTAAATTTCATAATTTGCTAAGTGAAAGGGTTTTGTTTTAAAACAAAAGTCTTCTCATACATATTTTTGTTATTTGTATACAAATGGTAAACTGCTGAGCCACTCAGAATGCTAGAAAGGAAGGGAGAGAGAGAAACTGCACTTCTCTTAATCTACTCAGCATTCCAAAACCTGCCAGCCCCCCAAAAAAACAACTAACGAAACAAAATATTTACAGAATGGGTAGGAAAAAAGAAACACAAATAAATTAACACTAGGTTCATGCAAATGCTTGGCACCTTTTTCTCTTATTTATATTTTATGGTTCCTAAATACGGAGCAAGACTACAGAGCGGCTGCCTGACTCCGCAATAATGCAACAATCAGGGAACGTAAAGCCAGGTAGTCTCCCTAATTAATGGCAGGTGTTTTTCCTATTTACTTTATTAAAAAACTGGACCTCACAGCCCTTCAGAATAATAAACCAAACTGAATTTCTTGTTTAGGAATTAGAGGGAGAAAAGGAAAAAAAAATGTTAAATGAGATGGCTGAAGGCCATGTACTCAGTTCAAAACATTTACAGACACTCTTTGGGGTCCGCCCAGTTGGACAGATGCGTGGCTCTTAGCCAGCTGCATCACGACCATGCAAATTCAGCATAATAACTTCATTTTATTATTCTGCCTGCAACAGAGCAAAAACAGGACAAATGATGCAGGGGGCAATTTACACTTTTTGTATTCTAATAGGGATTGTGCCTTGTTGACACATAGCATTTCTTATGCCACAGTTTGGGTAGTTCTGCTATCAATTGTGAAGGAAAGGTGAATTGAGGATACAAGAAGCAAAGGTGGGGGGGCAGAGAAGAAGAAGAGACATTGTGCAGGTGGCCAGCCTGGCAGAATAATGCAAAGACAGGGTAGAGGAAAAAATAAAACCAGAAACAAAGAAAGAGACAGTGCTGCTGTAACAGACTTAGAAGGTGAAGAGAGAGAAAAGAAAGGGTCCCTCAAATGCAAGGGTAGGGTCCAACCCTACCACACTGGTATACATGTGTGAAAAAGTACATAAGGCAAAAGGAACTAGGTATAAATCATTGTTTTGATGTATGTCATGCTGTCAAAGGTTAGGTATGTTGATCAATGTATGTAGATAGGGTGTATGTAAAAAATATCCTATAGTACACTATATTAATTATTATTTTCAAATTTGTATTATGCAGGAATTAAGAAAAAAAGTATTACAAAAGGCAAACTGAAGGACTGTGTAGCTCTAACAGAATGGACAAAAGGGTAGCCTGTGATGTGGGCGACTGTATGTGGGCGACTGGTCGTAAGGACAATTGCACAACAGCGCTGACAATCTGAGCAACCAGGCATTTACCTTCTTTCCCCAAGTTGCGCCCCTCCCAGAGTAGGAATCCTAAGTGGGGGGGTGGGGTGAAGCCCCCCCCATGAAGGGGGGGTGCAGTGGCAAAGCCCCCTGCATAAAACAACATACTGGTTTTCAGTTGCTCTGGTGGTTTTTGCGCCCTTCCGCAGGTCGCCGTCCTGCAGTCGCCCTTGTCACATAGCACCGACAAAAGTTTTGAGTAACCACCTTTACTGGTATGCTTCAAGTAGTGGTGGAAATGATGACTTGATAATGGCTAAGTGGATGTCAATGGGAAACCGTGTGGACAACATCCATGAGGGCCATGGTGATCTTTACAACTCATGTAGCCACAGTCTGTTGGAAGACAGGCTATGGATCAAGAAATGTAATTTTTCACTTTACGATTGCATAAAATAATGTATTGCCTATACTGCTCTGAATATTGGGCTGAACAGCAGGGCTTTAAGAGGTAATGTTAGAGCAGATCCCCTTTCAGTCAGCTCTTTTGGCTGAGCCAATATTGAAAGAGGTAGTTTCTGAGCAAGGGATGTAAAGAGGAATAGTCAGCACCAAGGCCCTATACCCAAGTGTGGGGCTGGTCCCAAATGTGCACTTTGTGTGTAAAAAAAATTGGGTTTACTTACTGCTTACTGTAGTGTACTAGATTGTATTAGACTAATTTTATAAACTCTGATCACATGTTTTCCAGTTCTGCTTTTTTCTCAGGGGCTACGTACAGCATTTTGTGACTGCACATGGCCCCAGAAGGACAGTGGGGCCAACAGACATCTGATTTAGGTAAAATATCTAACATGCACTGCAGGCTATTGAATCTCATGCTGCTGCAGCCCTACTCTGATGTCAGCTGCAGAGGTTTCTGGGATTAGTAGTTACAGAAAATGTCTGCCTAGAACTAAAATAAATCAGTCTGATACAATCTACTATATGACAATGATCAGTAAATAAAATAACTTTATTTATGCACACAAAGTGGAAATTGGGACCAGCCCCACACTTGGGTGAGGCGCTCCTGGTACTGTTCGCCTTTCATATTATGGGTATGTAGTTTCTCACAGAGTTGAATAGGTTTCGTTACATATTCTCACTTGAATGATAATGAACAGTAAGATCACATGAGCATAGAATGATGATTTAATTATGAAAGTTTATTGCAAATGTGATGAAATATTACTTCTCTGAAATAGTCGCTCATCTAAAGCACTCAGACAAATGTAGTGGTAGAGTTGAAAACAGTACTTATACAAACTTATGTCCTACTGCTACCGTCAATAAAAATAATTTGCTCTGTTTCCTCACTGTGTTCCTCTGTCTCTCTCTTTACTTCTCTCTCTCTCACTCTATTTGTTTAGAAACAATAGCAAATACCTAATTAAAAAGAAAATTCAGCAACTTTTGGGGTATGGTGGGTGGGAAGGGTGGACAGGGTCCGTCTGAAGTGTAGAAAGTACATCTGAGATACAATACCTATGCTTTATGTTATAGTATTTTAAACTGTACAGGTTTGAGATTCTCGACTATGTTAAATGTGTAACTGATTTATGCCTTACATTTTTGCAGCAAGTAAAGCGTACAAGAAAATGGAAATCATCACTTTTAGCAAACTAGATACATAGATACACAGACAGTGTCAGAAGATAAGGGCCTACAGCCCACCCAGTCTGCCCATTTGAGCTTGTAAGTTCACTTTATGTTTTCCTAAAAGTCTGTTGCCCCTTAACCCTGACCTCCAGAATTCCTTTATGTCTATCCCATGCACTCTTCAATCCCATGATTGTTTCAGCCCCCACCACTTCCTCTGGCAGGGTGTTCCACTTGTCCACCACTCATTCTGTGAAGAAATTCTTCCTCATGTTTCCTCTGAATCATCCTCCCTCCAACTTCATCCCATGCCCTCTAGTCCTGGAACATCTTTTTCGCTTAAAAATAGTGTATTCCTGCACCCTGTTCCTCCCTATAAGATACTTGTACATTTCTATCATATCCCCTCTCTCCCTCCTCTCCTCCAGGGTGTACATATTCAGTTCCTTCAACCTGTCCTCATAGGACTTGTGATGCAATCCATGTACCATCTTTGTTGCCCTCCTCTGAACCTTCTCTACCCTGTCTATGTCCTTACGTAAGTAAGGCCTCCAGAACTGTACACTGTACTCCAAAAAAATAGCACAAACTCAGTCGTCACACTACCATAAATTATGCAGTCGAGTATCCCGCATTTGGGGACATCGCAGGGGTCAACAACTCTGAAGTGCAATAGATAAGCCTCACCCTGGGAAAACCACCTGCTTGATTGTGGTATCTCCCCTGCCAGGTAAGTATTATGTAAGTGTTACACAAGGAAATAAAACATTTATCTCTTGCAGAGCAGACATCTTCATTAGAATCATATCATCGCATTGTAACTTTCTGAGTGCCAAAAACAGTTCATTATTTTTACAAAAGCATGAAGGCCACGTATTATATGTACATTATGTAGTTTGAGTTAGAATTAACATTGAGTGTATATTAATATCTTTTTTTTTTATTCTGCCTATACGTGATGTTCAAAATAACCAATTGCAACCTTGCAGGTCAAAGAAAATACCACAAGAGCCAGCAAGAAAAGATGGATCAAGAAGATGGGTAGTATCATTCCCCAAGTAGCATACTGGAGCACCAGTTGTGAAACCTATGAGGGTGTCTCCTATATATGGCATGACTAAATAAATTGACCAGCAGTAGTCTGTCAATCTTATATACACCATTTTAGAAATATAGAAACAGAGAATGGCAGTAGAAAAAGGCCACTGGTCCATCAAGTCTGCCAATAAAAACTAATAAACTCAAGACATACTGTCCATACAGGGTTCTAATGCACATTATCCAACCACATGCTACTCTCCCTCCCTCCCTCTACAACCACGGGCATCCACTAAGCCCTTCACTCTGCACCAGCCGTGTTTGAAACCATTGATAGTTCTGGGACCAGCCACATTATCTGGCACATTGTTCAATGGCTTCACCAACCTTTCTGTATAAATTAAGAAAAAACTTGCTTCCCACTTGAATCCCACCCCCACTCCATTTTTCCATTTGGGCCACTTTTTTCTAGGCATGGGTAGGTAGTAACATACCTTGCCCTAAGCACTACTCACAGGTACCTCCAAATTGCCCTAAATTACTGTAAAAAAATCCTAAGACAAAATGAATTGTTGGTTAGGGTAGGGTAGTTACTACACTGATCATTCTATTACCCTATTACCTTACCCTGACTTTAATAAAAAGTTAAATACTTTGTTTTTGACTGCCCTAAACAGAGAAAATTACTCAAAAGGATCTGTCTTGAGTGAGGTGAGATAGGCACAGGTGCTCTGAGCAAGTCTGCCACTGTTTCCAAAATAACAGTCTTTAGTATTATGTCTGTAGAAGGGATTCTTCTATAAGACCTCTGTGATATGCCCCGACTTTTCTTTATTAATGTGACCTGCCAGCCAGATTGCCTGCAGTAGTTAGTGAAACAGAGAGTTGCTTAACAGTTAAATAAGTAATTTGTCTACTGGGCTACTGGGTGACAAATACAGTTACAAGAGGTGCAGCTGCTCTGAGTGAACCTGCTGCTGTTTCCAAAAATTAAACCCTGAGAAGAATTGAGCTGGCTATGCCATTTTTTTTGTGTGTCATCTTTTTTCAGCCTCTACCTGCTCTTCTAGTCAGCCACTCCTTCAGGCCAGACAGTGTTAACCCTTCCTTTGCCCACTGGGCCATCCATTGCCAGCCATACCATCCTCGCATTGGTCCGTATTCTTGATAGACCTGGGGTAACCCTTCCAGTAGGCTCCCCTCCACAAGGGGGCACAGAGAAAGGGAAATAGTTCCTGCTACCTTGACTGAAGAGCGGGGGATAAGAGAATCTGAGGAGGCTGTGAATGGCTATGTGGCTTGGAGGAATGAGGTGACCATCATCTGGCAGCTGGGTGAGTGGTTTCTACATTTCTGGTCCCACTCACCTTCCACATTCGTACAGCTGCAGTGGCATCCTAGGAACGGGGACATTTGCCAACATGTGGTGCTCCACACTGCCAAGAACACCTCCATTAGCCACCTCCAGGAGCTGCTAGTAAAGCAGTCCAGCACTGCACCACCCCCCCAGGAGGGAAGCATCCATAGGATGCTCTGATCCCTCTCCCTGCTGGTCTCCATTATTGATATTTGGGGTCAGGTCACCAATATGTCAAACGATCCCACATCACTCTGCACCACAAAACCAGCCTCCAAATTTGTTTTATGCCAGTACAAACAATGGCCATAAGACAAATACCTTGTACAGTCATAAAAGGCTACTAGGGACAAGGTCACACAGCAGAGCTTTTTCTGACTCCACCAAGGGCCTCTGAACATACAGGGACTGTAACAATGTAGGGGATCAGTATGATTCTATTAATGAATTGCAACTGATCTCTGGTGATGATGCTGCAGACACACTCATCTCAGCTCTCAGTACCAGCTGAGCTAGTCAAACTTCATTTTTTTATAGGTATTATAGCTAGTAGCTGCTGACTGCTGGTATTCTTTTTTTATTCACATTTCCAGTTCTTCCACCCCACTGATTTATTCAGCCAGAAAATTAAATTACTAAGCCAGCCCAGTGGCATAGAGGGCTGAGGGGCCAGTAGCACGCCTTACCTCCTGCCAGACCGGTGACTTGTGATCATTCATGCGCATAGGTTGCTAGGGGTCAGCTGGGGATGGAGAGGATAGAGTGCCCAATGGCTGCTCTACTGTCTCAGGGGGAGGACCTGCATGCTCCACTGAATAACTACCACCTGGTGGAGGCCACGTGGTAGTGTGGGTCCAGGAGGGCAGTGGAAGGGAGGGCTGCAGGACTCTGTGGTGTACACCTGCCTCCACATGTGTGCTCATGAGCACTCCCCAGCACAGGGAACATGGGGACAAAAAATGGAAAAAACAGGTTGGTGTGGGCTAAATGAAGCCCTGCCTGCCTGCCTCCACCCCACACTGTTGGCCGATGGCCCTGTCCCATCTGGATGTGTGTCATTGGGTGGGGGGAGGACGGCCCTCCCCATCTCTGCCAGACCATAGGGGCAAAATCAGTGGAGGATCAAGGGCATGGTGGTCCGGAAACAGAGATGCTAGATGAGGGGCGGTGGAGCAAGAACAGAGAAAGTCCTCCCACACCAGCCCCAAGGAGGGACAAAACCCTTGATAAAAAAACAGAAAATTAAATTACCCCATCTGAGTATTTGTTTTTTTCAAAATGGAAAAGTAAGACTGACAATTCAGTGGCTGCCTGACAGCATTCTCCCTCTTATTCTCTCACTCCTGATTTCTACTTCCCACCCTCCTACTTTCACTTTCTTTCTTGTAAGTGAATGATTTTTTTAATGTAATTGTAAAAGTTCTTTTTCAGTTTTGTTAGCTCAGCCTTCCTCAGAGGTAAGCTGACTCCAATTACCCAGCCTCAGTTGTCCTGTACGGTGTGGATTGGCCACCTCAGTGCTAAGAGAGAGAACAAACCCACTCTGTTCTCCATGACACCTCACTTCCACTGCATCTCTCTCACACCCCCACAGCTCCTATACATGGCAGACGTGCATGCCCATTGGAGTGTGAAGACCACATTCTGCCCTGCAAAGATGGTCATATGATGAATGATGTTGCCACTTGGTTTGAGTTACCCAACAGGTAGTTGGATAGGGTAGCTCAGGTATGTCTATTCTAATCAGGTAGTGTACCTCAGGTTGTATTCCACCCTACCTGGTTTAGTAATGTTGTAATTGGGTAGGATAATTTTAAATTATATACAAACAGAGGAGAAAAAGAAGTAAATGCTTCAGCTGGGACTTGAACTCAGGCCACTTGGAATACCATTCTGTTTGCACTACTAGCTGTGCCACCAAGGCAACTGGAAACCGGGCCGCCCTGTAGCACATTACTGTTTCTCCAATGCACAACCTGGTGCTGCACAGATACTTACATTTTCAATCACAAAGTGTGGTGTGCATATTTGTGGAACACATACAAACAGAGGAGAGAAAGAAATAAGTGCCTCAGCTGGGACTTGAACTAAGGCTGCCCATCCTGACTACCAAACCCAATTACCCAACCCGATTACAGAATTACTAATACCCTTCCAGACTGAATTAAAAAAGATACTCTAAATATACATGATGTATATGTTTGTTGCTGATGTATTATATGTTGAAAATGTAATAAAATCTAAGTTTAGAAATATGTGTTAATAGTGTTTCTCATCCCTGCTCCAGCTGGTAAACTGTTAATAGTTTTCATTAAGACAGACAAAATAAATGTTGCAGTGGTTGATGTTTACTGTTTGCAGGGAGTTCAATGTTCTAAGAACATTTGTAAGTTTCAGAACACCCTGTTCCTGGCAACTTACAATGAGCTCCCTGCAAACAGTAAACTCCAAGCATTGTATTATTTAGGTTTGTCTCTTTTATGACTAAAAACTGTTAACTCTTTACCAGCTGAGGCAGAGATGAGGAACACTAGTAATTACCCGTTACCCATCTCAAACTAATCAACCCAAGAATTACACTATGTGAGGTAAGTTTGTACATTACCTGAACTACCCTACCCTGCCAAAAATAGACAATACCTGCAATACCTGACCCAGCTATCTGTTGGGTAGCCCATTCCAACTTTTTTCTTGATCTGCTACTTATACCGTACTAATTATTTGATTGCATTTTACCTTGTTTATTTCTTTCAAGAACTTGAAAGTCTGTACCATATCTTCCCTGTATTTTGACTGACCTCAAACAAGTGCATGTTCAGTGCCTGGAGTCGATTCTTGTAAGAACTGACATGCTGACCCAGAATCATTTTGGTCATGCTATGTTGCAGTGACTGTAGCATAGTCCCTAAAGTGCCCCCCACCCCACTATAAGATACTCTGTCCCTGCGCTCTTGTTTCCTAGGTACATCTCCTTGCACTATTTATCACTGGATTTTAACTGCCAAACATTTGATCCTCTCTCTAGCTTTTTCAAGTACCTATGTATATTCATCTACCTCTCTTCATTGTCTAACCTGCCAGAGAGATTAGTGACATCAGCAAAGAGATATCTTTTTTTTTATAAACATATTTAATTAAGGTACTGCAGATTCCATGCAACAACCACAAAGAAAGACCAGATACATGTGGCATTTGCAATATGGAAATAGAATACACATACAATAAAAAAGAAACCATGTCATGTTATGGTCTATATAACCAAGATGTAAGATGAACCCATACAGCAATGTGAGATTGACAGAGAATCTCTTTAATGATGGATGCCATGATAGGGAAGTTAGAAATAATAGTGCCTTATTCACAGGAAAGCAAAGAAATCACCAGTTTGAAGGGAGTCTTCCTCTCTAACTGAAGTGAAACATTTCAGCATTCCCCCCCATACATATCTTCCACATGATTAAGCCCTTTTTTGCTTCATCTTAGTAAGATTTGGCACATGGGAACACTATATCTCCCCATCTTCTTACAGATAACCACCAGCCAGCTCTTAAGGACAATCCCTTTGGGTGATTAATAAAACTATGAGTGACAAAATAAATTCTTCCCCCCTTCTGTAAACACAAACCAAAAGATGTGATGATGCCCCACCACAGAAACATTGTCCCATCCTCATTTCAGTCAACAATAGTATATGTAGAAAGCCAATGATCCTAAAAGATTCACAACATATTATTTTATCTGACACACACACTACCAATCACACAAAAATTGGCTGGCTTGTAGTTACAATGTTTAGGATACATTGTGATAAGCCTCTGTACCACATCAAGGTAGCCAGCCTTACAAAATTCCATATACAGCAGCACTCATGCATACACACTTGATTGTGTCACTCCTACAATGATGGCCTCTAAGTTAGCAACCACACATCTTTCAAAGATCATTCACAAACTCACACGTAGCCAAGGAGGGGGAAAAAACAGTTCTTCATGTACCTCAGGTTCTGTTTGTGTTTGTTGCCCTGGCCTAATGCTCATGTTGCCCCTGGATTTTCCAGATTTTTTTGTACTCTGCTTAGTATACTGAGTATGCCTGCTGACACCCATGCAACTAAATAAATCTTGATTTGCCCCTACAAAGAGGTCAAGTTGGCTGGCAGATAATTAAATCATGGTTTTAATTAGTTGTATTTATTTATTTATTTTTTGTTATTCTAAACTGTCACATTTAATGAGAATTCTGAATCTTTGTAGTACCAAGTTTGGATATGGAGGGAAGGGACAGATAGAAAGGAATGATCATCAGATAAACTGCTCTCATCTCCTGGTGAAGCAGCTTACTGGAGGAAAAAAGCTTGTATTTACACATGTAACAATAATTGTGCTATATATAGTGTTAAAAAAAGTTCAAAACGGTAGATTTACTAATTTTAATTATGTACTGTATGTGCATGATCTACCGAAAGAAGTCATCCAGCTATATAATGAATTTTCCAGCAGCACAAAATCCAGGATTATGACAGTTCATAAAAATATTCCAGAACAAATAGCAACAAAGTGAAAAAAATCAGGATAAAGAACTTTGTGTTCAGCTACAGTACATAGGAGTACATTTAACAAAATGTGCTTCACAAAGATACTGAAAACAGCACACAAGAATTCACAAAAAGCAATTTAATAGAAACATTATTGTTATTATAAGAAACTTAAAAACATAAACTTTGATGGCAGATAAGGACTGCTTGGCCCACCCAGTCTGCTCATTTCCCTACCTGTTTGATAAGTAGTGATGGGCGAAGTGGCCCCAATTTGCTCCACTAAGTGATTTATGGAGTGAAGGCGAATTTGCAGAGTGCTCCGCAATGTAAGCGGAGTACTTGGCGTTATAATGGAGTCTTGAAGTCCATTGAAAACAATGACTTTGTTGTAGTCCGCCTTCCCAAACCACTACACACTAATTAATTTAACTAAGTACATTGAAAACAATGTACTTCACCTCACTTCGCCTTGTTTTTAAGCTCCAAAGGCGAATTATGCAGTGATTCATGTGATTTCAGGTCACATGGGCTCTAGATTGTTCTGCACAGCCTCAGTTTAGGGTAGTGTATGTAGGAAGCTGTAGGAGACAATCTGCTCTGAGAGCTCTCTGTGATTCAAACCTTCTAAAAGCTGTTAAAAAAGCCTTTTTCAGTCATTTTTTTGGCTGAAACTTTAGTTCATTGATTATAGGAAACCCTCCTGTGCTCATATCATTGAGCGTTTATTGTTTGTTTGTGGATTTTGAATGTTAATGTACAACATTTAGTCTGTGTACTGAGGGACAGTGCAAGTGTGCTTTGGGGCAGGGGCGTATCTGTGGTGTGGGTAGATTAACTTGGAGAAAAAGACAGTGCTTTTTGTTTTGGTGATATTTTTCTTGTATAACTGTGTTAATGTACACACAGTAATATTTTCAATAATTCTTGCCATTTTTTTGCAGATTGTTGTGGTGCAGCAGTGCATAATTTTAGTTTGTTTAAAATATGTGGTTATATTACTGAAGTTTTCTATTTGCTACGCATTACTTAGTGTGTGCGTGAGTGTGTATGTGACGCATGTCATCAAATCAGACACCTTTTATTGTGCCACATAATTTCAGCAATGTGAACCTGCTATCCACTGCAGCTGTGTAATTTTTGTACTTCTTTGTGGTATCTTTACTGATACTAGTACTAGTGACTGTTACTGCAGCAGTGCAGTGCACTGCCTCCCCCGTGGCCCGCCCCAACCGGCAAAGGTATTCTTTTCCACATTAGAATTTCTGATGGAGAGCACTGGTTAGGTGTTGTGCCTTTGCATCTGCATCTCTTCAATGCAGGGCGCAATCTTAATCTGTCTGTGCATTGCATCTCTCTAGGGCCCAATCTCCATCTCTAACTTAAGTCACAGTTGTTTCTTTGTCTTCCCTTCAGAGTACTGGACGGGTGTGGTGCATAATTCTGCATGAACATTGTACTCATTAATATGTGTTTTTAAGTCAGGACCATCATCACGAGTCACTCATGACATAAATCACGTTACTCATCATCATGATCACAAATGCAGTCACAAATCATGATTTACGATCACATCATGAATCACAACATTAAATTTTTAATAGTTACTTGGATGTATTGTAATCCTGTTCTGTAGTATCTCTCCATGCTTCACCACCCCACCATTGTATTCATTAATGAGTGTTTTTAAGTCAGGGAGTTTTGTGCCACACCTCATCGGGGCCCGGGAAAATACAGCCATAGGCATTTGCATTTCTTCATCATCACAATCACACATGCAGTCACAAATCATGATTTATGATCACGTCACAAATCACAACATTAATTTTTTCAATAGTTACTTGGATGTATTGTAAGCCTGTTTTGTGGTATCTCTCCATGCTTCACTACTCCACCCACCATTGTACTCATTAATGAGTGTTTTTAAGTTGGGGAGTTTTGTGCCACACCTCATTGGGGCCCGGGAAGTACAGCCGCAGGCATTTGCATTTCTTTATCATCACGGTCACAAATGCAGTCACAAATCATGATTTATGATCACATCATGAATCACAACATAATTTTTTTTTTAATAGTTACTTGGATGTATTGTAAGCCTGTTTTGTAATATCTCTCCAGGCTTCACTGCCCCACCATTGTACTCATTAATAAGTGTTTTTAAGTCAGGGATTTGGACAGTGTCTGCAGTACATACACAGACTGGAAAGAAGACTGACTGCACACATGCAGTTTAGCACAGTATACTTGCACTGCTCTGTATACAAAGTGTCACGCACACAGAAGGCAAAAAAAGAAGGGCTTAATTACATAGAAGGGTCGGGGACGGTGGAGGAATACATTTTATAACACAGCAAGGAAGGTGTTGGGGAGCACATGGTGTGAGGGAAAAAAAACTAATGTGGGATCCCATGGTGATCCAGCAGCAGTTCCAGCATGGACATAATTTGCAATTGATGTCCCTTTATATGATCCAGCTACTGCTCCACAGCACTCACCCTCTCATTGTTCTCCTCAACAGTACTCCAGAGAACTGCCAAGTCAGCCTGTGTTACATGCAGTTCTCTGGGGTCCACACGTTCTACAGACTGACCTGCTGGTGGTGGTGATGGTGGGGGTGGGGGTGCTGGTGGAGCAGCAGGTGCTGCTGTGGCCCTCCTCTTCTTAGGGATACCGCCATGCACAGCTGCACCCTCTGTCACAGAGCAGCCAGCAGGTGAAGGCATGGCCCATTCTGTGACAGCCTGCCACTGCAACTGGTGGTGATTGAGTATATGGGTGTGCTGGCCTCAGTCCCCAGGTGAGTCCCCAGGAGCCATAGTGCACCTCCACCTCACATAGGCAGCACTTGACCACACTGCTGTCCCTCCAATACAGTCAAAAACCTGCCAAACAACAGAGGTGCAGGAGGACCAGGCACAGGCAGGGGAGGGCCAGATGAACTGGCAGCCAGCTGGTCATGGTGCTGAACAGGGATAGGATCCACACCTGGGCCCGGAGGAACAGACACATCCTGCTCCAGAGGACCTGGTGCTGGACTTGGTGGTGGTGGTGGTGGTTCAACTGCCTCAGAGTCAGGACAGGAGGTGGTGCTGGTCCTGCTTCTGGGGGAGGGAACACTCACAAGTTTTGAGTGGTCCAACTGGAATGGGTGCCCATGCCCTCCACGCATGTGCATGGTATGACGCGTACCACTACCAAGCTCGTCCAGAGCTGCCCCCAACCCAGACATTCCTTCACCCTGGTCCATTTCTCCTACTGAGCTCCCTGAGTCTGAGCAATCACTACTCACACTGTCACACAACACACACACACACACAGTCACAGACAAATAACTAACTACTTATAAAGGTAAGAAAAATAAAATTTACAGAAAGAACAAATTAAGTAAAAAAAGGTACATAAGAGACAAAAAAATGTAGCTTTTAAAAAAGCTGTTGGGTCTCAATCAAAGTTTAAATCTCCTCCTCGCTCTGATCTCAAAGTATCAGCAGTCACGAAAGACACTCCTCTCTCTCCGTCTGCACAGGAGAAAATAAAAGTGCCTGCTTGTATGACTCACTTCCTTCCTGCCTAGCTAAAGAGCATGTGACTTAGTACTGTAAGCCATGTCATGTGTGGGGGGGCTGTGAAATCTGAAACACCAAGTGGATCACTTAGAATCATAATGAGGAACGTGAAGTCCATTAAAAACAATGACTTCGCCTTACTTCGGATTGCCATTCCGCCTTAACGTGAAGCGGTAATGACAAGGCGGAGTGAGCACTTTGCATTGCACACTCTGCATAGTGGAGTGGCAGCATGAAGTGCCCGCTTCACGTTCACTTCACCAGCGGAATTTAAATTTGCTGCATCTCTATTGATAAGTTACAGATCCTAGTTAGCCAACAGCCTACTTCTTCCTACCCCCCACCAGAATTGCCTTATGTCTGTTCCATGCATTCTTGAATTCCCCCCACTGTTTTTGACCCCACAACCTCCTCAGGAAGGCTGTTTCATGTGTCCACCATCCTCTCCATGAAAAATTACCTCCTCATGTTGCCTCTGAGCTGTCGCCCCTCTATCTTCGAATTGTGCCCCCTTGTTCTTGTACTTCTCTTTTTCTGAAAGATGCTACCTTCTTAGACTTTGTTGATTCCCTTGAGGTACTTGAAAGTTTCAATCATGTCCTCCCCTTCCTTCTTTCCTCAAGGGTATACATATTAAGCTTCTTTAGTCTCTTTTCGTATGGCTTCTGTTGTAAACCCTGCACCATTTTAGCTGCCCTCCTCTAGACTGCCTCCATCCTGTCTATGTCCTTGTGGAGATGGGGTCTTCAGAACTGCATGCAGTACTCCATATGGGGTCTCACCAACTGTCTGCGCAGAGGAATAACAACTTCCTGTTTTCTACTGGTGATGCCTCTCGCTATGCATCCCAGGATCCCCCCAACGCTCCTTACTGGAAATAGTTTGCAACACATTGGTATCAATATGCTTGAACAATATCATATTCCTTTTGATTACAACCTGACTTTTGCCATATATTTGGTATACACAATGTTCTAGATGGTGGGTCATTCCTAAATCCAGTATTGTTCCATGGTCTCCATTGCAGTGTCAATAGCTAGTCTCCTCAATTGGCATGATCAGATAGTTAGACCTATCTATTTGGCTCATAAAAGCAGACCAAGCGGCACTGAGGACAGAGTGTATTTGATCACAGATTCTATTATGGCATGGACCTCCCCCAATAAAAATATATTTTTAGTCAGTGCCACACCATATGGATGAATGTGCCCTAAACTACTCTGTACTTAGTGCATTGGTTACTGTTGGCCTTTCTTAACATGTGTAACTCAATCATGGGTCTGTAACTTGGATAAAGAAAATTGAATTGAATTTGACTGAATTTAATCAATTTAGAGCACGTGAGGGCATGGGTTGGGGCACTGTTCCATGTTTCCTGTGACACTACCACTCCCAAATCTCTCTCCCAGGCCTCTCTGTACTAATTCATATTATGGCAGCATCCAACTCTAATCAGTTTGCAGACTGCTGAGAGGGGGTTTGTGTTTGGCTGAGGGGATACCACTATGTTTTCAGATGGTGAACATCCACCCTTGTGCAAACAACCCTACCATTTTCTCTTCAAATAGCCCAACTCACATACTAGTACACAAAGAAGGAGCTCATCTGGAGGTGGAATGTAAGATTCATGTATAATTCAGCACCAAAAAAGTCACTGTCCTACCCCGTTAAATTTATTTCATTTTACTGTGATCTGATCATCTGACTTCAGATGTGCATAGATTGATGATGATGGTATCAGCATTTTGATTGCTGTTCTCCTATTAGTTCTGTTCTTTGAAAAAGGTAAAACAAACACCTATGTCTGCATCAAAGGGTTTCTATAACAATCATGACTACTGAGTGAGAAGCTCAAGAGATTCACTAGTTGCCATAGAAGGACTGAGATGAAGATGTAGAGGTTAATGTATGGAAAGCCATATTAAACAATCATTTGTCTGCATCGAGAGGTTTCTATGGCAACCACGAACCATGAGAGTATTTCTTGAAAGGTTCACTTGTTGCCATATAAAACCTGAGATGAGGATACAGGCATAACTGTGTAAAGATACCCACACATTACCTTTTCTACTGTGTGGGCATCCATGACCATTTCAGATACTCTGCTTCCTTGTAGTGAACTGGAAGTTGGGGGTGGGGTGGCAGGAGACACTCAAGGGTTGGTGGCAGGCTCAAGTTATTGATTCATTGGTCTGCAGTTGTTTCTATAAATTCAAGTTTAAACAATAATAAAAAAAAAACAGCTTCCATCTCAACTGGATAGAAGAAATCAGCTATGTTTATTTATTTTATTTATTTAAGTTTTTGTTTACCGGGTAGGTGCTCTAGCCATAGAGATGACTATTTTCAGGCACAACCCGGGAGGTTACAGAGCAATTACAGTAAAACATACAGGAGATGAAAAGCAGTAATATTCTGGCATGGAAATGTACATGAGATTAAAACAACATGAACAAAGTAATATACAAAATATGATATTTTGCATCACAGGGTATTATACATGAGGTTAAAACAAACATGAACAAAGTAATATCCAAAATAGGGTATTATACATCATGTGTAAACAATATGAGTAAAGTACAGAGTCTAGTACAGGGTACAGAACAATACTATAATTTTAGTCACCAGTATAGGTGGGAGAAAATATAAAAAATCATATATTGTGAGGAGTTCCTATACATCTAGCAGAAGGCAATGGGAGATAGTACAGTCAGACAGAAAAACCCATATGGGGATGGTCAGAAAGTGGGTCAAGGAGACAGAGACAAGTAGCAAGTAAACCCCATGGGGGGAAACAGCCAAGAAGAACAGGTCAGAGTGACAAGAGACAGGTAACATAGAAGTGCAAGGGGAAGGCAATCGTGATTACATAGAGTAAGAGCAACAGAAGGTGAGCCATATACTATGGAGGCTTGACACAAGAGCACTGACTGGATAAGATGAGATAATGGGGAGTGCTTTTATAAAGGCATAGTTTGAGGGTGCTAGGTGGACATTGAGCGGGAGGAAGTTTCACTGCATGGGGGCATGGAGGGCAAAAGCACTGGCACCCTTGGTCGATTTACATTTTGGAACACTAAGGAGAGATTTGTCAGACTAGTGCAGGCCATAGTTGGAGGACAGAGGGGTGAGCATCTCAGCTAGTGTCAGGGGATCTGAGTTCTCATAATGCTGTCAACTGTGGAGCAGAGAGAGTGAAATCTGGTGGCACTGAGAGATAACCAATTTAACTCAGAGTAAAGGAGACAATGGTATTTCAGCCTAGGAGATGATGAGGCATAACTACATATATTATTGTAGGTTACATCCCATGTATGGAGGTGCAATTTTGAGGAGGCAGCATATGTAGCAGCCCCATAGGTCAGGATAGGCAGGAGAATACCCCAGGCAATGGCTAGTCTAGCTGATGGTGTTAGGGCATAGTTGGTCCAGTACAAAATGCCAAGTTTGGAGTTTACAGATTTGCAGGTTATCTGAATGTGTTGGTCAAAGCTTAGGGATTGGTCCAAGGTTACCGCTAGGTATTTAAACAAGGTCACAATGCCAGTGGGTGAGCCATTAAGGCAGGACACTCAAAAGTTATGTTGGCTTGTTTTGATCCTAGCAATGGATCCAAATAGCATAGATTGGGTTTTAGCCTCATTTAGAACAAGTTTGTTGCACAGTAGCCAGGTTTGTGTATGCTGGAAATCTGTGGATAGTTATAGATTGATGTCATTTATATCCTTAGCACTGGTGTACAAGACTATGTCATCGGCATAGAGCAGGACAGAAGTGGAGGAGAGGTTGGAGGAGATATTATTAATAAATATTGAGAATAGTAGTAGCCCCAGAATGGAGCCTTGGGATACACCAATATTCCCAGTAGCTTGATCCGAGTAGGTTGAGTTGAACTTCACAACTTGAATTCTGTTAGATAGGTAACTACAGAACCAGCTGACTACATTTGATGCAAATCCCATGGTTTTTAAGGTGTGGAGAAGAAGGGAGTGGTCCACCAGGTCAAAAGCCTTTGTCATATCTATGAAGACAGTCCCAGTTAGTAAACCTGTGTTCACAACAGAAATGGTGTCAGTTGTGAATTTGAGTAAGGCAGTGGTTGTACTATGCCCTTTGCCAAAGCTGTGCTGGACATTAGATAAGAGGTAATTTCTAAGAAGCAATTCAATGGTTTGTAAGAAGTGCAAGGTAATGCACCTGGGAAACAAAAACCCAGGGGAAGAGTACACAATGGGGGGGTGAGATACTAACAACAACAAAAATGGAAAGGGACCTGGGGGTAGTCATATCAGATGACCTAAAGGTGGGCAAGCAATGTGAGAGGGCAGCAAGGAGGGCTGGGGGATACTGGGATGCATAAGGAGAGGCATCACCAGTAGAAAACAGAGTTATTATCCTCTGTACAGACAGCTGGTGAGACCCCATCTGAGTACTGTGTGCAGTTCTGGAGACCCAATCTCTGCAAAGACATAGACAGGATGGAAGCTATCCAGAGGAGGGCAACTAAAATGGTGCAGGGTCTGTACTGGAAGACATATGAAGAGAGACTTAAGAAGCTTAATATGGATAGCCTCGAGGAAAGGAGGGAGAGGGGGGACATGATAGAAACTTTCAAGTACCTCAAGGGAATCAACAAAGTCCAAGAGGGTAGCATCTTTCAAAAAAAGAGGTGTGCAAGAACAAGAGGGCACAACTGAAGATAGAGGGGGCAGCTCAGAGGTCATTTAGAGTATTTTTTCACAGAGAGGGTTGTGGATGCATGGAACGGCCTTCTGGAGGAGGTTGTGGAGTCAAAATCAGTGGTGGAATTCAAGCATGCATGGGACAGTCATAAGGCAATTCTGGGGGGTGAGGGTAAGAAGAAGTAGGCTGCTGGTTAACTAGGATCTGCAGCTTATCCAGTAGGTAGGGAAATGGGCAGACTGGGTGGGCCAAGCGGTCCTTATTTGCCATGACATTCTATGTTTATATGTATGTTTGTGTGGCTACTAGTTTTTCAAGAATTTTGCTTAGCACTGACAGGATGGCTATGGGCGTGTAATTGGATGGGTCCTTTTGGTCACCTTTCTTAAACACAGGTGTGACTCTCGCTATCTTCCAGATGTCAGGGATGCTACTTTGGCATAGGGAGAGGGTTAAAATCCTGGCCAGCAGAGCAGTAATGAGTGGAGCTGCTAGTTTTAGAAGTTTAGGTTTGAGGCTGTCAGAGCCTGTAACAGTGCCATCCAAGATTGATCTAAGAAGTTTTCTTACCTCCTTTCTAGTGACAGCCTTGAAGTGAAAGGAGGGGGGTCACAGAGTCCTTACAAGAACAAGTCGAGAGACCTGCACTATGTGGGGCAAGGAAGGAGGAAGTGTGCCTGGTTAGGTCTGTGAATTGTTTGTTGAAGAAGTTTGTAATTGTCTGGGGGTTGTTGCAATGGGTACCATTCAATGCCATGTCATTTGGAGTGGTAGAGTGAGAGGATCCCAGGAATGTTTTAATGTGTGTCCAGAACATTCTGGGGTCTCTTGAAGCATTATTCAAGTAAGGTGTTGCAGTAGGAGTTCTTTGCGGTCCTTATTTCCTTTTTGCAAGCATTCCTTAGTCTCCTGTAGGTGTTGTAGTCTTCTTACTGACCAGAGGACTTGAAGCAGCTCCAGCACCTGTCTCTCCCTTTTATTTTGGCAAGCAGATCTTTTTTTGGCCATTTTGTATGTTTCCCTTTTATCCAGCGTGTTATAAGGGGGGAGTGGTGATCTTGTATGGTGAGGAATTCGGAGATGAAAATGTCAATGGCAGTCTGCACATCATGAGTATTGTAGAGACCATTACAGTTAATGTTGGCCACGTCATCTAGGAATTTTAGGGGATCCAGGTTGGCGTAGTTTCAAAAAGTGAAAAAATGCGGTTTTGCCTGGAGGTGGCAGGGGACCCCCAAATGCAGTAGATAGGGGTGTGGTCAGCAATAGCATCAGCAAGAGTGCCTGAAGCATGGATATGCTTGGTCCTGTTAGTTAGTACCCAGTCTATAAGTGTGCTTGTATTAGAGCGAGAGGCAGTCCTGGTTGGCTGAGTGATTAGCTGGTTCAGGTTATGACTCTGAATGTTTGATAGCAAAGTGGCCTGGTTGTTTCCTAGCCAGTTTATATTTATGTCACCTATTATGATACTTCATTTTTGACCGAGAGTAATGATGTCTGGTTAAGTTGCTCGTCCAAGCGAGGGTAGCCACTGTTTGGAGGGCTGTAGGCACATACAATATGCAATTTTTTGGCCCCAAGAGTAAGGAAGGCATGCAGTGATTCACAGTGTGTCATGGGATCATCATCCAGCTCAGTGAGGTGTAGGTGATCCTTAAAATAGATAGCAACACCACCACCTCTTTTGGAGTGTGGTCTGTCCTTCCTGAGGAGGTTGTATGAGGGGATAGAGCATTGCAAGTCAGGGACGGTGGATTTGAGCCATATTTTGGATAGCACAATAAGTCAGGTTTGTACAGTGATGACCAAGCCTCAAGCTCGGCCATGTTGTGCTCAAGGCTTCTTATATTGTGGTGGTGATAGGGAGACCTTTAGTGCTGCTTAGTAGCAGATCCAAGTGAGAGAGATTATGGAGCAGTCCAGGGTTTAATTCTATGTCCCCAGATAGGAGGATGACCAGGAGCAGCAGGTACCAGAGCTTCCAGTGGAAAAAAGAGGTGAGGAAAATGTGATTTCCAAGGCATTTCTTAGAATTCTAGGCAGTTAGGCAGATTAAGCCATTTTTTATTAGAAGTGGAGTTAGGTCCATCAGTGTATCCTTGAGTTGAAGGAGATTAGAGAACTGGTAATCATCTATAGATGGTATGGAGGCATGTTGACCAAGGTTTTCATTTTCAGGTCTGTTTGTGGCTAGGTAGAGCAGCAGGGACACTAAGTATGAGGACAGGGTGTGTTAGGCTAGCCATGATGACTATGTCCCTCTAGTACAGAGTTAGTGCTCTCTGGGACAGTGTAACAGTTTGTAGACTAGGCTGATGCAGTAGCACAGAAAGATTTTTGAAAACTTTGTTGGTGGCTTGGTGCTAAGAATGTACCTGGGTGCTATGATCTAGTAGCCATACCAGTGGTGTGGCTCAAGGCTGTGTCTGGGAAGCAGGCTTTGTCTGGTGGCACTCCAGTGAGACTTGTCTGATCCAACAGCGTGGTTCTGGGTGGGTAGGCAGGCAGGCGTCCATACTTGCAGTTTTCCTGGATGAGCATGGTCTAACGTGGAAATCAGGTGAGCCTCACTGCTCTCATCCCAGGGAAGGTCTCCAGTGGTAAAGCAGTGTCCCAGGTCGGACGGCTTGGGTGGAGCAGCGCAGTCCAGCAGCCCAAGCAGGCTCTGAGAGTAGAGGGTCTAGGGAAAGAGGGAGGGAGAGTAAGAATAGGTCGGCCAGAGAAGGGTGTCAGAGGAACAAAAGAAAAAGGGTGGAAGGTAAAGAGAGAGGTGTAGATAGCTGTAGACAGGGAGGAGATAGACACTGGGAGAGCAGAAAAGGATTATAGAAACCTAAACTTAAATTGTAAACTTATAAATTTCCACACTTAATTTTAACTGTAACACTAAACGAGCTGTGTATGTTGCATCATTTTACGCTGTTGGGCTGCATTAGCACCATCACTACTGCAGCACAACATAATGATGTCAATACTGCAGCACAACAACCATACTGCAGGCTCAGAATTTAATGAATAACAGTATTCAATCATACACTGTAAAAGTTCTTAGCTATTAATGTGTCCTGATCAATCAGCGGTTTTGCAATATCAGAGTAGTGGCTATTTTAAAAATGTACATTATTGCTCTATTTTATGTAAATGGTTCCTGGGGCAGTGGGGGATGGAGGTGGGGGCTTGGTTGGGGTTGTTTTGAAAACACATGATAGATTTGATTGGGTAGATACCATCAGATGCGTAGCACCATTCGAAGTTGATAGAAACATAAAATATGTCAGCAGAAATGGACCGGTATGCCCATGTAGTCTGCTCTATTTTCCCTGCCTATTACTATACCCTGAACTCTATTTTAGTCACTGGTGTCCCACACGCCTCCATTACATCAAATTATCATGCACATGTGCCTATCCCATGCATGCTTGAAGTTCCCCATTTTCTCTGTCCCCTTGCACCTCTTCTGACAACCTGTTTCTGGTATTCACCACTCTTTGTGTGAAGAATTATTTCCTCACATCCCTCATAAGTTCATCCACTCAAGCTTCATAGCATACCCCCATGCAGTAATTCTCTCTGAAAAAATAAAATACATAAAATGTATTTCAGTGGCAACATAAGGTTTGTTATATTGTTACATGAGTAATAAAAACAATCAAATTGTTTGACCTCAGTGTCTTATTATTTCCTTTCAATAACAATGAAAATTTGCCTTGTGAAATGAATGATGCACATCAGTTAGTATAAATGAATAAACTGTAAATATCAACAATCAGTTTCACTGAAAGTACATTTGACAAGCAACAGGAAAGAAGAAAATTGTTCATTATTACAACAGTATGGGAGCGCTCAAAGATTACAGATAAAAAAACATATATCATTTTGGACACAAAGTCATTTCATTATAATGTGTTGAATGCAGCAGCTTATGACTGCACAAATAACCCAAATGAGTTATCAGATTTCATTTGCAAGTAGAGAGAGTTAGAGATTGTTATATTGTGTTTTGAGACTATGAATATAACAGATTGCAATGGGGTAGAATATTACTTCCCAAATACCATGATTAGTAGGGCCTCTAAATATTCAGCAGTCATTCCCAAACAGGGGACAATTTGTACTCAGGAAAGAGTATTCTGCAACCTACAAGACAAAAAGAAAGAAAAAGAAATAGCCCTGACCCTCCTCGCCAGCCCAGAACCAAGCAGAATACAGATCTTATCAATCCACCCTATATCAAATGTCCAGGCCCAACCTTTTCCACACCAAAGTACCCACAGTTTGTTATACTATTTACAGTAAATCCCCAGTGGTTGACTGGCTCAACCCGCGAACCTTTACAGATGGCCCATATCTTACTTATTGTAAAGTGCTTGTTTGTGCTAAAAAACTATAACTTATGTCCCACACCCCAACCCTGACACAGCACCCTACTCACACCCAACTCTCAGTTCTCAGTATGAGAACTCAGAAGGTGATCGGCCCAACCCACCCTTCTCCATTGCTGGCCGCCTTCTCAAAAATCAAAGCACCTGTATTACTAAAACCAGCTGATCATGTGATCAGCTTGTTTTACTATAGCAAGCATGTGAGTGCTTTCATTTACAAGAAGGCAACCAGCCATGGAGAAGGGCTGTTTGAGCAGGTCACCTTCTCAAGTTCAAGTGATGTTCTAGGGTGGAGGGGCTTACATTATATTATTTTTGTGCACACAAGTGCATTACATCACACAAGACAGGGCTGAGTCAGTCACTCATTAGGGGATTTGCTATAAATAATATATTCTGTGATGATGGTGACAGAAACAGCATCAGTAAAAACGGATAATCTAAGCAGTGTGGAATTAGATGCTGTTTCTGTCACTGAAGAGTTTTCACCTCAGAGTCTTTTTTTTAAGGCATGTATGAGACAGCAGTCGCTGAACATGAGAGAGCCATTTGCCAGCTTTCCCTGCTTCTGAGATGGTTACTGCAGCCTGTGTGCTGTACAGCAACAGGAGCTGCCTTGACTGAGACTGACCCTGCTTTAGTGCTAAGTGTTACTGCAGCTCCTAACTAGGATTTTCATGCACAATAGCTGCAGTGACTGATGACATTAAGGGTCTGAAGCCAGGGCATTCTGTGATGATAGTGACAGAAATAGCATCAGTAACAATTGTGATAAATGGGGTTGCCACTAAAAGGCAGCCTGAGTTGTCAGGGGTTACCATCAGGAATGCTGAAGGAAGATGGGACAGGTTAGGCAGAAGGAGGGGGAAGGGGGTAGCAAAAGGAAGAAGCAAGGAGGGAAGTATCTTAGCAGGTAAGGTGAGGTCACAGAAAGGGAGGCACCCAGGCAGATCAGGTAGGAAGCCCGATTGGCAAAGGGGCGGAGCTATCAGGGGTCCTGATTGGGGTCCTTAGGAAGTATTTTGGTCGTGAGCAAACAGCAGATCCACCTTCTTTTATACTGAGACTCACTGTTTGCAGGAGTTCAGCACATCTGAGGCTTGTAGCATTAATCCAGCTATAGGTAAGGCACACAGACCATGTGGGGGATGGCCTGCATGCAGCAGGCCCTGCGGGTGGGTGATGTTGTACCACTGCAGGCATCCTTCTTAAGCATGGGAATATTTTCCTGTATAATATCTGTCAATGTAACGGGGAGGGATGGGTGAGCCATCTGTTGTGATTTAAGCAACAATTTTGAAATTCTGAGTGTGGTTAATGTAGCCGCGGCAACAAGTCAGGGTCTAAGGGGAAATGATTGTTGCTGTTAGTGTTTAAATACTGCTTTTGATTTAGTTCTGCCCATGAAGTGGTGCTATCCGGTTGTTGGTGACTGTGGGAGGTGGTGGGTTGGGGCGGTGGCAAAGACCCATCGGCCGGACCTGGGCTAGCAAGGTGGGCCACAAGGGAGAGTCTGATGGCAGCATTCATGGGGATAAGGTGTGAGTGAGTGGCAGCATCTGTGAACTACATTGTCGGTGGGAAATGCCAGCAGTATGGGGGGGGCTGGTGCTATAGTCGGAGCAGCCAGCAGCACCACCGGAGGGGCAGGAGCTATGTTTCGGCCTGTGGAACTGCTGTCTTGGGGCTGCACATTTGTGGAAAGGAGCAGAGTTCCAGCCTGTTGGGTCATGGCCATGGGGCCACATGTTTTCAAAAAAATTGGGGAAGAAGTTTGGGTTTAGTCATCTGAGTAGTAGCACAGAGCTCAATTGAGCAGATCAACACTGGGAGATAAAAATACAAGTTTAGTTGGTACCAGAAGATTGGGGCATGTAGATGGTTAAGCAGACAGGTGATCCTCACTTGGCCAGTTGGACAGCATGTGATAGCACTGGGTTTTGTGCCACCACACCAATAGGAGGACCCACCTGGCTGGCCGAGCATGTGTGGTCAGATATTTCAGTGTTTCAGCGTGGGGTGCTGAGCCTGGATCATCCACTGGGTTGATGGGTACGGCCACAATGTGGCTCTGCATGGAGCGCATTTCAGATTGAGGGTGGCGCCCGATGGTGCAACTGTTGGGCCTGGCTGGCCATATGGAGTTTCACCTAGGTTGAGGCAGATAAAGGCAAAGGAAGCAACAAGAAGAAGTGATGGAAGGGGGACAGGGTGGTTTTTCTGAAGGCCTGCCACCACCAGATACAGCCCCATAGGCTGCGTTCCAAACTACTTGTGGGGGTGGAAAGGGGTAGGCCAGAGGCCAGTATGGGTCCACACAGGTGCATGGGAGGACTCAACTGCCCAGCCTGGAAGAGCAAGGGTTCTGTAGATGGACTGGAAAGGGCATTGTTTTCCCCAAAAATAATAACAATAAAAGAGCAATAGGGGATGGAAGGAATGAAGGGAGATGAAACCTGGGTGCATGAACTGCATGCACATATGGCCTTGGGTCAGGCCCATGAGGGCACCCTTGTGGGGAAGGCAGACCCTGGGCTCATTAGAAGAAACAGGTGGAGCAAGTTTTGTACAGCCCTCAGGGGCCTAGCATGGGGGGGAATACAAAGTAATAGTAATAAAGAGAGATATGAAGAAAAAGACATGGGCAGACAAAAGAACATCTGGTGGAGAGCTTTGGTAGAGGCTCAACCAGCAGACTGGGCTGCAGGATGAGGTCAATGGCTTAGGCCTCAAGCACATGGAGGTGGGCTGAGGTTTTTATTTTTTAGGCCCAAAAGCAGGTGGGCTCAATTTCATACAGCTAGCAGCAATAGTATCAGAGGAGGTGACCTGAGGGCAACAGTGAAACAGTAATGGTATTAAAGACACAGACAGCAAAAGAGGAAGGACACACAGAACAGTGCCACAGGCAAGTGGGCAATTGAGGCACTAGGCTTGAACAGGGCAAGTAGGAAAAAAAACACCTTTTAGGTAATCTCCATAATATATTGCATCCAGGTTAACATACAGGAAATTCCTGGTATTACTATGGCAGGCGACTAATATTCTAAATGAATTCTTTATGTCCGTCCCCAGATTCAAGCCCCCTTTTTTTTCTTCAGAGTATAAGAGACATCGATTCTTGATAAGATTGCACCAAAATGAGCTCCAGCACCTCCCTCAAGTGCCCAGCTCATGGAGAAGGCGTCACAGTTGATGGAGAAGGTGAGCTGATAGAGAGATGGCATGGGTACAGGAAGAGGAGGTGGAGTGCAACAAGAAAAGAAAGGATCCACTTGCACTGAAAAAGATGGGGAGAGGAAAGAGGCTGCCAGAGCCAGTCCCTGAACCAGAACTGAAACCCCTGTCAAGGCTGGAGGGACCAGGAGGTGGAAATGGTAAGGAAAAAGTTGACCTTTCGGGTGAAGGTGACTTGAAGGAATATATGGAGGGGATTATTAGCAACATGGGGGATGCAGGTATAGAAAAAATGGAGAAAGTCCTGGTGGAGATTAGAGGAGGTATCTTGGGTGGAGGGAAGGATGCCCCGGGGGTGGGGGACAGAATGCTAAGGCTGGGATCCCAGTTGTAACACTGGCAGACCACGTGCCCATGACAATTAAGGAGAAAATATGGAAGGGGAGTTTGTGGACCTGTTTGCATTAGTGGACAAGAACACAGCTAAGAAGTATGAGCAGAAGGAAATGGTGGGCAAGTCAGAGATGGCAGAAGTGCTGGCAGTGGTGGGGAACCCAGCTGAAAAGATGACATACAAGGGAAAAAACATAGAGACCTGGCAAGCTGGCTGTATGGTATTTAGTGCCATATTCCTAGAGAGAAAGCTAGAGCTGGCCATTTCGTTTTTAGCCTATTCCACTATAATTAGGAATGCATATAAAGTGAAGATGGGTTACAGGTGGCTAAAATACAACAAGGTCTTTCGTCAAAGGATGGCGGCCTGGAGGGATCTGAGATGGAATTGTACCCATTCAGAATTATGGGTGAGGACTTTGTCAGGCCAAGGAGGTGCCACAGGGGAAACCAGAAGGATGGCGGTAAATGGGGCAGTCACAAAAACATGCTGGGGCTACAATAAGGCCTTGTGCATGTGGGTGAACAGTAAGTTCAAACATGTGTGCTCAAAGTGCACCGGGCAACACCCCTTGGCCTGCTGCAGAATGGCAAGGGTCAGGCAGGGCTATCAGTATCAAGGGGAACAGTCCTTTTTGAGTGGGTTCAACCCCAATGGGGGTCATGGGCAGTTTCAAGGGAACAGAAGGTAGGAATCATTTGGGTGAGGAGCCTATAAAGGGGACTATGGGGGAAACTAAAGCGAGGATGGAAGGAGACGGCAGGTGGGGGGGGTTCCCTTAGCCCTGACCCCTGTCAAGACTCAGGTGACCCAAGAATGGTCACAAATATACCCAGACCAGGAGGGGGGGCAGTTTAAGAGAGGGCTTTACAAGGGGTTTTAGGTTAGGTTACATTGGCCCAAGAAAAGCAATGCATGCAAAGAATTTGGGTTCAGTGAAGGATAAAGAGGGGATAATACTCAAAAAGATTAAGAAAGAAGTATCGGTGGGTAGGGTGGAGGGACCTTTCAGGCTCCTGCCTCTCACAAATCAGAGACTGTCTCCTTTGGGCATGGTCCCCAAGAAGCAAAAAGGAGAATACTGTTTAAACCATTATCTCTCCTACCCAGAGAGGCATTCATGAACGATGGTATACCAGAGGAGCAGAATGCGGTGTCTTATACAACACTGGATCAAGCGGTGGACTTAATCAGGTCATCAAGTGGGACATGGTTGGCAAAAAAAGATCATCAAGTCTGCATTCAGATTGCTCCCAGAGCACCCAGAGGATTGGGATCTGTTAGGTTTTCAATTCCAGGGTTGCTATTACTTTAATAATAATAATAACATTTATTTAATTAAGCGCCTTTCAAAATCTCAAGGCGCTGTACAGCAAATACACAAACACATATTCAAATACATTCAATATAAAATCAGAATAAAATAGGAAACGCCTTTTCCCATAAAAAAGCCTTTAGTGCCTGCTTAAAACTCCCCACCGTCCTGCACTCCCGGAGCTGATGGGGCAGAGAATTCCAGAGGGTAGGTGCAGCAAATCCCAAGGCACGAGCACCAGATGACTTCAAATTTACCTTCAGAATCTCCAGCAACCCCTCGTTAGCCGAGCGGAGCTGTCAGAGAGAGGTGTAAGGCACCAGGAGCTCTTTCAAGTAATCGGGACCCAAACCATGTAGGGCTTTGTAGGTCAAAAGACCCACTTTAAAGGTGATCCGCCACTGTATTGGCAGCCAGTGCAGAGCACACAGCACAGGGGTAATATGTGATCTTCTGGAAGCCCCAGTCAACAAACATGTTGCCGCATTCTGCACTAGCTGCAAGTGGTGGATAGTAACCCCAGGAAGCCCTAGATAAAGGGAGTTACAATAATCAAGGCATGATGTCACAAAGGCATGGACCAAGACCGGCAGGTCACTGGGTGGAACAAGGTGCCTAATCCTGGCAATGTTCCTAAGATGGAAAAAGGCCAGCTTGATGACTGCAGACACCTGATGTTGAAGGGTCAAACCAACATCAAGCTCCACTCCCAGGTTATGCACCAGTTCAGAGGTGAGGATCTGGTCCTCCCCCAGGACTAAACCAGAGGGAAGCCCAGTCCTCAATCCCTCTACCCTATGACCTGGGTCCACAACCAAAACCTCAGTCTTTCCTGGGTTCAACTTTAAACCACTGGGATTCATCCAGTCTTGGATTTCTGTGAGGCAGTTGTTCAGTACCGAGATAGCGCCAACCTGGGCAGGTGCGAAAGACAGGTAGAGCTGGGTATCATCAGCATAGCAGTGAAACGTCAGCTCATACCATCTTACAATGTCTCCGAGGGGTAGCATATATACTGCGAATAACATGGGGGACAGCACCAAACTCTGAGGCACCCCACATGGCAGAGAGAATGCCCCGGATGAAAACAAACCCGAGACCACTCTCTGCGTTCTCCCTGTGAGAAAAGATGAAAACCATCTGAGGACTGTACCCGACAGCCCACAAATGGACCTCAAGTGTTCGAGCAGAACCCCATGATCCACAATATCAAAAGCTGATGATAGATCAAAGAGAACCAAGATAGAACGATGTCTCCGATCTCTCGCCATCAGGAGATCACTGAGCACCCAAACCAGAGCAGTCTCAGTACTATGCCTCTTACGAAAACCAGACTGGAGAGGTTCATATAAACTATGGATGGTTAAATGGTTATCAATTTGAGCAGCCACAATTTTCACAATAACCTTCCCCACAAAAGGGAGGTGAGAGATTGGCCTGTAGTTTGCTAGGTTCTCTGGGTCTAAAGAAGCTTTTTTCAGAAGGGGGATCACCACCCCCTCCTTCAGGGAGCCAGGAAACACTTCCGTATCTAAAGAGCACTGGATAATCCGAGCTAAGACTGGGCCAAGGATCTCGCTACAACCCAAGATCAGGGAAATAGGGCCAGGGTCTAAACTACAGCACATGGGAAGCATCTGCTGGACAATGCTCATAGTATCTATGAAATCCGGCAGGTCAAAGGCACTCCAGGAAACTACGGGCTCCGTGACAGGGCATCAATCAATGGCAACACCCTTAGAATTAAGTTGGAGGCACTCCCTCCTGATGTCTTCAACCTTATTCGCAAAGAATCGAGCGATCTCCTCACAATCAGTTTGAGTAAAAGCTCGATGGATCTGCAGACAGGCTGGGTTGCACAGTCTGTCAACAGTTCTGAAGAGCTGAACCGGTCAATTCCATGCAACAGAAATTTCCTTGGACAGGAATTCTGCCTTCTTATGGGAAATTTCTGTTTGGTAGAGTTTATAATGCTCTAGCAAAATAAGGTGTTCGGCATCAGTGGTCATCATCCTCCAATGACCCTCTAACCTATGCCCCATCCTCCACAACCCTCTCAGAGCTCCATCAAACCATGGGGCACTGGGGCGACATGTCAAGTCCATGCCCATGGGGTGTTCCATAGCATGTTCTACATTTGAAGCATTTAGCACTTAGGTACAAGGGGTTTTGGGGTTCAGATATGGGCATACAGAAATGGTACACTATCTGAATGACTTCTTGATTGTAGGGACTAGTGAGCAAGAGACAGCAACGAGGTTGGGGGAATTCCAGGACATGTGCACAGAGTTGGGTATCCTATTGGCACAGGATAAGATGGAAGGGCCAGCCAGAAAGATGGAGTTCTTGGGAATGTAGGTGGATGTGGAACATGAGCTGTTCCAGCTGCCCAAAGATAAGATCCAGAGGTTAAAAGAGTTATTGGATCATGTCAGGACTTGAAGACAGGTACCGTTATCTAAGGTGCAAGAATTATTGGGCCACTTAAATTTCACTTGCAAAGCAATCAGCTCAGGGAGGACATTCAGTAGGAGGCTAGCAAGGAGCACAGGGAAGGTGAGGTTGTCGCATCATTGGGAGGCAATCACAAAAGGGGTGTTCCAGGATTTAGCCATATGGGGCAAGTTTCTAGACAACTTTAATGGTGTTATATGTTGGCAAAAGGAATGGTTATTTAACAATGATTTGGACCTTTACATGGCTGCATCTGAGGCTCTGGGGATGGGGGCCTATTTCAAAGGGGATTGGATATCAGAGGCATAGCTGGCAGAGTGGAAGATTCAAGGGCTGCTTTAGGACCTTACTCTGTTGGAATTATTTCTAATTTGGGTAGTGTTAGTAGTTTGGGGCAGGAGTTTGATCTTAGTAGTTTGCAGCAGGAGTTTGTCCAACCGGTGGATCACCTCTTGTTATGATAAAAAGGCTGTAGAAGAGGTCATCAATAGGCAGAAGGGATACACAGAGTCACAGACCAGGGTTTTACATCAGCTAATTCTTGAGGGGCTTAAGCTTAGTTTGTCATTCAGAGCAAATATATCGAAGGGGTAAAAAATGACATTGCTGACAGACTTTTCTGTTTCCAGTTGGACAGGTTCAGATCTCTGGCACTGAAAGCCACCACTTAAAGGACCTCAGTGCTGGCCCACTTTTGGGCAGTTGAATGAAGTGAGCCTGACAGCTGTACTGAAGCTCTTGGCTGGCTAACACACTGTGGGCCTACAAAGGGGCGTGGGTGGTGTTCCAAGAGTTTCAACAGCAACAGGGCTTTGAGGTGAGTAAGCAAGTGACAAAGGGTCATATTATGCAATATATGGTGGGAAAATGGGAAGGAGGGATGACACACACTGCCATGAGGGTACAGGTGGCAGGGATAGGCTGGACATGTGGCAACAAGGGATGGGCAGAACGGAACAAACTTAAAGTTGTAAAATGCATGCTTAAGAGGTGGCAAAGGACCCAGGGCAGCAGCTGTGACCACTGGAGACCCAAAACTGGGCAGCTACTGGTTGGGCTCCTGGGGGCTTTGGGCCATATATGCAATTCAGCATATGAGGCGTGCCTATTCAAGGCTGTTTTTGCAGTGATGGCAAAAGGAGCCTTAATGGCAGGAGAAACAAAAAACGGGTGGAAGAGGTCTATCATGGGGGGATGTGTCATGGAGGGCAGGTTCTGTTTCAATTTGGCTAGGTAGGTCTAAGATGGATCAGGCTGGGAAAGGGGTGGCTATCAGCATGACTAGCCAACTGGGGCAAGGTTGGTGCATGGTGTCAGCTCTTAGACGCTACAGGTTGATACGGCCAAAGGTGGCAGGGGCATCATTTATACATGGGAATAGGGACCCAGTTACCTGCTACCAGGTGGAAGCAGTCCTTAAGAGATGTTTGAGCTTCTTGTGGGAAGATCCTATCTTGTTCTCTCCACATTCCTTTAGTATTGGTATGGCATTGAAGAAAGCAGCTGGAGGAGAGTCGGAGGATGCAATCAAGGAGGTGGGCAGATGGAGGTCCGATTGCTGCAAGAAGTAGGTGAGGAGGCTGGTTTAACATTTTCACTTTTGAACCAACAGGTGGTAGCTGACAACTGCAAATTTGGATAATAGGACACTCATTTATTTACTGGGTGGAGAGACATGGAAAAATTATGCCCGGAGGCAACTTCACAGGGACATCAATCAGATATGGGTACTTTGGAAAAGGGTCTGGGACATGAGGTGGGCCCAGTTGTTACCAGCTCTGGAGGAATTTAGAAGGAAAGGAAAAAAGCCAGATTTTTTTAATAATCCATTTAGGGGATAATGATTTGGGAAATAAGCCTTTGGGAATTCTGCTGCAGGAGATACAGAGGGATGTTGATATCATTATAGGATGGTGGCAGGGGTTGACCATAGGTTGGTCAGAAATTATATCCAGACGGGTATGATGATATGCCAGAGAAATAAAATCCATCGAGAAGGCGAGGAAGCACCTCAACCAGAAGTTAGTTCCAGTAGTCAGGGCAGTCGGGGAGATCTACATCGCTCACAAGGAAATCACTTATTTCATAGCAGGATATTATAGAGAGGATGGCATCCACCTATCTATCATGGGGAGATCATACTTAAATGGGAGCATAAGTGAAGCAATAGAAGGCTTGGAGGAGAAAATGAAGTAGAATGGGGGCACCAGTTCATCTCAGGCTGCAGGTGGGCTGGTGGAGGAAGGAAAGAAAAAAGGGTGCAGGGGGAGGGAACATAAATAAGGGGGTGGGTAATGGCATAGGGAAGGGTACTAGGCATGGACCAGGGTCAACAGCACCTGGACTTGAGGTAGGAGGGATAACAATGAGAGCAATTAGTGTGAGGTCATGGTTGGAGGCACCTGACCCAGAATGTAGATGTGGCAGAGAAACCAGGGTGGGGCATCAATGTCATGCACCTGGGAACCGAGAGGATCAGAGTCAACCAGAAACAAGGAATGCATGCAAGAGGCCAAGGCAGAATGTAAATGTAAAGTGTGTGTAGTAATTAAAATATGTAAATGTTGTATGGTGATGGTTTTGAATAAAATATATTGCTATGCAAGCTGGATCAATAAAGACTTGCCTTTAGAGAACCCAAAAACAGTAGTGGAAGAGTATTAATTTCTGATGGAATCCCTCTTACAAATGGGGTTGCCACTAAAAGGCAACCTGAGTTGTCAGGGGTTGAAATTAGGAATGCTGAAGGTGGATGGGATAAGTTAGGCAGAAGGAGGAGGAGGAAGAGGATAGCAAAAGGAAGCAGTAAGGGGGGAGGAGTCTCAGCAGGTAAGGTGAGGTCACGGAAGGGGAGGCACCCAGACAGATCAGGTAGGAAGCCTGATTGGCCAAGAGGTGGAGCTGGGAAGGGTCCTGATTGGGGTCCTTAGGGGGTATATAGGTAGACAGCTAACAGTAGTTCCCCCTTCTTTCTTGTTGAGACTTGCTGTTTGCCCACCCATCCACCTGGGTAGCAAGGCAACCAGGGGATAGAAGGAGGCAATACAGACCCAAGACAGGGCTGAATGGGCCACTGAGTGAGGGCAGCAAAGCAAAGGACAAGCAGTAACAGGGTCACCAGTAGAGGGTGGCTGATGGAGATGATCTGCCGGGGTAGGCAGAAGCGGGGAAAATATTATGGTTGCCAGAATGTGACAATGGAGGAACGAATGAAAAAGGGATAAGAAGGAGGGCGAGGAAGGGAACATAAATAAGGGGGGTGGGTAATGTGGTAGGGGAGGGTACTAGGCATGAGACAGGGTCAACAGCACCCGGCCGTGGGTTAAGGGGGGGTAACAATGACAGCAATTAGTGTGGGGTCATGGTTGGAGGCACCTGACCCAAAATGTAGATGTGGCAGATGAGCTGGGGTTGGGCATCAGGTTCATGCACCTGGGCCCCAAGAGGATAAGAGTCAACCAGAAACAAGGAATGCCTGTAAGTGGCCAAAGTAGAATGTAAATTTTGTTTATTTTGTTTGTTTAGATCTAGGATTACAATTACCTTTGAGCCAAGGCTCTTTTACAAAGGTTCCATGTCAGGAAAGTACATACATGTTAAACATGTTAAACAAGGGCATACAACATTAAAGAGAGCATACAACCATATTCATCAGTTCAGGTACGGCATCACAGTAAATAGGATACATGAATAACACATACAAGTAATCATTTCAGAAACCTAGAAGAAATCTGGGAGGAAGGGTGAGAGGATGGGGGGGTGGCATGCAAAAAAGAGACTAGAGCAGCTCACAGCATTGTCAAAGAACATCAGAGGGGGTGGTTGATCTCTATGGGGAAGGGGGAAGTTAGGGGTGGCAGTCACATGAGCTGGAGGCCATGAAATGATGATGGAGGCTTGATTTGAATATGCCCAGTGAGGAGGTGGAGGTGATGTGAGTGCTGAGGGCATTCATCCAGCTGGGTGGATCTTTGGCCCAGAGTGGTGCGGCATCAGGGGACCAGTAGAAGCTGACATTCAGTCCTTCTGATGTTACGAGGATTAGTGTTTGGGCACAGGAGGGCTTGGACACTAGGTGGAGTAAGGTCCAAAGTAGTTTTTTTCACCATCAAGTAGGTAAGGTTCTTTATGTGGTTAACGAGTTGAAGCCATCCCGTTTGAGCGTAAAGCTCACATGTATGTGTGAGTTGGTGGGATCTAGTAAGCAGTCAACAGGCCTTGTTTAGGGAGGTTGTTATGCACCTGAGGGTGGTAGTAGAGGCAGAGCCATAGATTGTGAGGCTGTAGTCTATGACGGAGACCACAGGGCTCTGGATAGCAATCTTCAATGCTGCCCGGGTAAGATGCTGTCTATTTCGGTAGAGAATTCCAGTGTGTGAGTTTACCACTCTGGCAACACTATCAATGTGAGTCCCATAAGATAGGCAAGGGTCAAGTGAGATTCCAAGGTATTTAAAAGATGACTCTTGTTCGAGGGTGTTACCAGCACTTGTATTGATCTCAAGGGAGTATCACCTGTGTTTGTTTTGCGAGCTGCAGAAAAGAATAGATTTAGTCTTTTTGTGGTTTAGAACCAGTTTATGTTTTGTGAACCAGTTTTCAACAGCGGAGAAAGCAAGCTGTAGGTTGTGAAGTAAGGGCTGTGAGTCCTTCTGGGGTGTGAGAAGCACAACGTCATCAGTATAGAGGATAATTTGTTCTGGACAGGATAGTGGAAGGGAGTTCAGGAAAAGGCTGAAAAGTAGTGGGCCCAGTATGGATCCCTGAGGGACGCCTGAGCTAACAGTTTTGGAGTCAGAGAGTACTTCTGAGATTTTTACTGTTTGTGAGCACTGGTTCAGGTAGCTGTTAAACCATGCAGTGAAGTCCTGGGAGAGCCCGGCATTCAGTAGCTGTTTGGTAAGCAGGCCATCGTGAACAGTGTCAAAAGCCTTAGTCAAGTCAATGAACATGGCTCCAGTTAAATGGCCTTTGTCCAACGAGTTGTGAAGGACTCCAGTGAATTCCAGGAGGGCTGTTGATGTGCTGTGCCCTTGCCTGAACCCGTGTTGCTGTGCACGTAGGATGTTATATTTGTCCAGGTAGTCTGTAAGCTGGTCAGCAACAATGCGCTTAAGGGTCTTGGAAAGGGGGGTAATATAGAGACCGGCCGGTAGTTCCCCTGTATGGACTTGTTGCTGCTTTTAAAGACCAGAGTGACAATAACGGATTTCCATTTGCTTGGGAACTGACTGGGGCTGAGGGAGAGGTTGAAGATTCTGGTAAGCGGGCGCAATACATCTTCAAGGGTGAGGGACAGCAGTTTAAGGTCCAGTGAATCACCACTGGCTCTGAACTTAGAGATACCCTTTGTTATGTATCGTATGTATCGTGTGTGTATGTAAATGTAACGTGTGTGTAGTAATTAAAATATGTAAATATTGTATGGTGATGGTTTTGAATAAAATGTATTGTTATAAAAGCTGGATCAATAAACACTTGTCTTTAGAACACCCCAAAAACAATAGTGGACAAGCATTCATTTCTGAAGGAATCCCTCTGACAATGTGAGCTGAATGACACCAGATGCCATTGTTGTCACTGTTTGTCAATTAGAATGTCTACAGCTACTGATAGCCAAGATTTTGCATCAAACATGAGCAGCATAAAGCAATAGATGTTGGGGTTTGAAACATGACTTTTTGGTTAACATGGTTACTTCATCCTTTATCTTGTTCAGGGACAGGATTCACTTTTCCTGTGACTGCCTCTGCTTCAGTGTTACTGTGATACTGCAGCTCCTAGGAGGTTTACACAAATGAGTTGCATGCAGTAACTGATGTCATTATGAGTTTAAAAGCTGGGTACTGTGAGATCGTATACCACCCCGACAGTGACATGTCTACAGCGACTGACACTACAGCAACAACAGCACCAGGTTGCTGTAGTGTCAGCGCTGGACCCCGGCACTGTTTTCTTGGGGGTCTTGCACCTATCCCCTAATCAGCTCTGACTCTGAGTTGATTATATCAATTGGGGGGGGGGTTGCAGGGGGCACAGCCCTCCATTTGTGGTTTTCAGGGGCAAAGCATGGTAGGCAGTGACTACCTTTATGCTGACAGAAAATGCACTATACCATCGTAGATCCCTGTGAGGTGATGGTGATGGAAACGACATCAGAAGAAAATTGTAATAATGTGAGCAAAGTGAAAATAGATGCCGTTTCTGTCACTGTCTGTCAGTTATAAGTATTTATTTTATTTTATTTATTAACATCTCGGATTAATACCGATGAACTGAGAGCTCATTTTCAAAGGTTCCACATCAAAAGCAGAACACATTACAACAGATATCAGGATTCTGGACAAAGGTTCAGTGTAGCAAACAGAGTACAGTACTTTACAGCTGTAACAAGGTACAAGACAGCTATTTCAATTTTTCCATTATTAAATTTAAGGTTATTAAATTCTCAGATTGCAGACCAATGAGTCAGAGATTCTTTTACAACTGTTTCACATTAAATACAGCATAACAGTGAGTACAGAGAGAGAACAAGGAGTCAGATGCTCATTTAAACAGGTAATACACAACTTTAGTTATAACAATGACCAATGCAAGAGCAGGAAGAGAAATATACAATAACCAAAGTGACACTAGATGAGTTGCAGAAGGGAAGATTGATTGTTATTTTGGAGTCACAGTTGCAGTTGTGGGACAGAGTAGCAGGGCTGTTGGTGGTGAAGACAGCGAGGGGTTGGTTCTGTCTAATGTTAGAAGCAGTCAGAGGTTGGCTTAATCGAGGAGGCAGTCAGTTGTAGACTCAGGCTGGCAGGCAAAAAAATGAAGGGGTAGCTGCTTGATACAAAGGAGGATGTGAGTGGGGTAGGGGAAGGGAGTAAAGGGGAAGTGGGAGAAACAAGTAGTGCTACAGAAAGTGTTGGCTTAGCGGAGCAATCACAGCTGCTGCGCAAGATCAGGTGCTGTTTGAGGAGGTGCTTGAAAGTACCAAGGACTACTGCAGCTGTTAAGTAAGATTTTCCCACACTCACGAGCTGCACTAACTGATAGCAGTTGTGGTTTGAAACATCGCTTTTAAGAAAATATGATGATAGAAATGGCATATGTAAACAGTCTGTGTATGTGAACAAAAGGAAAAATGATGCCCTTTCTGTCACTAAATTCGTCTCACCTCTGAGTCTCTGTTGTTAGACATTGTTGAGACTGTCACTCTCTGACAAGCTGCCTTGTTTGCTGCCTCACAGATTTGTCTGAGCTCATTCACTACTTAAAAGCTCATGCTCGTGAGAGTGTGCTTACTCATCCCCAAATACTGAGCAGTGTGTCACAGATTTCGGGTTGTCCGCTCCTAAACTGAAACAAGCTAGAAAAGTGACTTCAGGATAATTACAAAAAAAAAAAACTTCAACGAAATACAGCACTCATAGTTTAAGCATGAGATGTTATTCAGTTCTAACAAAAAAAGAGCATTATGAGATTATGAGATGGCAGTTTCACTTTAAGCAGACAGGGTGCCCACCCCTTTCTTTTCTCCCTCCCTCCAGGTCACCCACCCTCTTTTCCTAATGTTTATTTCATTATAATGTATATAATAAGGAGATTGGGTGCCCACCCCTGTGCCACTTCCCTTGCCCTCCCTCCCCTTCCCTCCAGGCCACCAGCCCACCTTTTCCTTAGGTATGGTTGGTGTCATCTGGGTGCCCACCCCAGGTGCCACCAAAGATCATCCCGACACTGGGATCCTCACTGTCACTTAGGCTCCCCTACAAGAAAGAAAACCATCCCTCATTTAACTTTTTCTTTCCCTGTAAAAAAGAAAATAATCCCTCACTGATCTGACTTCCCACACACACCCAACCTTCCCACCCTGACCTCTAACTCAGCACCCACACTCCCACATACCCTTGCTCACCTGAACATGTCCCATGAGGTACATCCACTCTCTGATCAAAGACACGTCTTGCTGCTGGAACTGACAACTGTAATATAATAAAATTACAGTAATAGCGATGAATTTGCCAAGCAATTTTGTGAGATTCCTTATTCACCCATCAAAATATTTAGGGGGAAAATCCTCTAAAATTCTTTTCATAATGTATGGACAGTATCTATTAACACCTGTTTTCAATCAGTTTATAACCTGATAATCCCATCGTTATGGCATCAGTATGCGGTAAACCTTGCTTAACTATGTTATTGGCATCGGCAATCCTTCAATTTGAGGATGATCTCTACCATGGTTCACTGTTGGGTCCTGAGGTGGCTCAGTAATCCAATCCTAGAGCCACAGATTCTTCTGCAGAAATTGCAGATGTTTCCATGGGGGAGAGCTGCCCGCTGGCTGGGGTTTCTTTCCCTTTCCTTCCTGTGCTCTCTCTTTTCAGCTTCAAGGGCAAGGCATTTCTCTTCAAAGCAGGCCCCCACTTGATGGAGTTTCTGGCACCACTGAGATCCATTGGTGGCCAGCTCCTCCAAGCTTGTGATGTCCATATCTGTTTTCTTGACATATGCCTTCAGTGTGTCTTTGTAGCATTTCCTTTGACCACCACAGGATCTCTGGCCATGACTGAGCTAGGAGTATAAAATCTGTTTGGGGAGTCGAGAATCAGGCATCCGTACACAGTGTCCAGTCCAGCAGAATTGATGTCTGAGGATCATTGCCTCAATGCTGGTGACATTAGCCTCAGCAATAACACTGACATTAGTGCAGTGGTCTTCCCACTTAATGTGGAGGATTTTCAGGAGACATCGTTGGTGGTACCTCTTCAGGCTCTTTATATGATGTTGGTAAATCACCCAAGTTTCACATCCATAAAGAAGGGTAGGGATGATAACCAAACTGTTTACCTGGATCTTGGTGTCCTTTCATATGTCACGATCAGTGAAGACATGCCGAAGCAGTTTTCCAAATAAGGTACTAGCGCAATGGATCCTGTGCTGAATCTCATCGTTGATGTTCACTGTTAGGAAGAGGTGGCTACCAAGGTAAGGGAAGTGTTCAATTGTCTCCAGGGTCTGTTCCTCTATGGTGAATTGTGGAGGGTCATTTACAAGGCCTTGAGGAGGCTGATAGAGCACTTTGGTCTTCTTGATGTTAAGTGAGAGTCCCAGACTTTGGTAAGCTTCCGCAAAGAGATCTAGTGCAGACTGGAGGTCACTCCTGGTGTGTGCAAGGATGGCACAGTCATCAGCGTACTGGAGGTCAATGACGGATGCCTTGCAAACTTTGGTCTTTGAATGGAGACGTCCAAGATTAAAGAGGCCTCCATCCATTCTGTATTTGATGTCAATTCCAGTGGGAAGGCAGCCTTTGGTGAGGACTAGGATGACTGCTAGAAAGATAAAGAACAAGGTTGGAGTGATGACACACCCTTGCTTGACCCCACTTTGCATAATGAATGAGTCTGTCTTTAAACCATTATGGAGAACACTGGCAGTCATCTGATCATGCAGAAGCCTCAGGACCTTGATGAATGTTGTAGGGCAGCCAAATCTGGCCAGCACCTTCCAAAAGGCTTCATGAATGATGGAGTCAAAGACCTTTGTCAGGTTGATGAAAGCCATGTACAGGTCCTGATGTTGTTCCCAACACTTTTCTTGGATCTGCCTGGCAGTGAAGATCATGTTAATTGTCCCGCGAGATGGTCTGAATCCACACTGAGATTCCAGCAGGACTTCTTTGGCGATGGTAAGGAGATGGCTCAGAAGAGTACGGGCGAGGATTTTCCCTGCTTGTGGAGAGTAAAGCAATTCCTCAATAATTTCCACACACCGACTTGTCTCCCTTCTTGAAGATGGTAACAATGTTGGCATTCCTAAAGTCCTCTGGAGTCTCCTCATTGTTCTAAATTCAGAGAATGAGTTTGTGGAGCTTTAGTACCAGTTTCTCACCCCCTGCCTTGTAGACTTCAGGCGGTATGCCATCTGGTCCTGCAGCTTTGTTGTTTTTGGCAAGCTTGATGGCATGTCTTACTTCTTCGATTGTAGGAGGGTTGTCAAGAGATTCTCTTTCAGGGTGTTGAGGGACAGAATTGATAGTGGCATCTGTCACAGATGACTTGTGGTTCAGAAGTGTCTCAAAATGCTCCTTCCATCTAGCTTGAATGCCTTAATTTTCCTTTAGGAATGTCAAGCCATCTTGAGATCGGTGGGGAGTGGGACCATGGAAGCTTGGACCATAAATGGCCCTTATTGCCTGGAAGAAGCTCCGCATGTCATGTTTGTCAATATAGAGCTGGATTTCCTTGGCCTTGTCTTGCCACCATCTGTTTTTGATGTCTTGGATCTTCCTTTGAGCTTCTGCCTTGAGCTGCTGGTATGACTCTTTCTTTTGCTGGCATGAGATGTCATCTTGCCATGTGCAGTGAGGTCTTCTTTTCCAGTTGAGCAGGTCTTGAATCTCGGTATCATTTTCATCAAACCAGTCCTGGTGATGCCAGGTGACATAGCCAATAGATTCGGCACATGCTGAGTGGATGGCAGTCTTGAACTTCTTCCAGTATCTCTCAATGTTATCATCAGCTGCGGGCATGGCAGATAGCCTTGCTTGGAGACATTGCTGGAAGTCCTCATGAACCACTGGGTCTTGAAGGGACTTAGTGTTGAATTTCCTTTGCACTGATTTTGGTGGCCTTTGATGTTTCTAAGTGAACCAGATGTTCATGACAGTTTTGACAAGACAATGGTGTGTCCAGCAGTCATCGACTCCTCGCATGGCCCTCTTGATGTAGACATCCTTTCGATCACGGGTTCTGACAATGATGTAGTCAAGGAGGTGCCAGTGCTTGGATCGAGGGTGTCTCCAAGTAGTCTTATACTTATTGCTCTGTCTGAAGATGGTGTTTGTGATGACCAGACCATGCTCCGTACATTTGTTCAGGAGTAGGATGTCATTGGAGTTTGTCTTTCCTACCCCCTCCTTCCCAATTAAACCATTCTAGAGATCTGAATCATGCCCATCTCTGGCATTGAAGTCACCAAGGAGAATGACCTTGTCTTCCTTAGGGATGTTGGTCAGGACTCTGTCAAGGTTGGAGTAGAACTGTTCCTTGACATCCTCATCAGCATTAATTGTTGAGGCATATGCTCTGATGACAGTGGCATGTTGATTGTTGCTGAGCTTAAGAAGAAGGGTCATGAGGCATTCGTTAATGCCAATTGGGAGCTCTGTAAGCTGGTTGATGAGCTTGTTCTTGATGGCAAGGCCAACGTCGTGAATGCATCTGTCTTCAGCTGGCTTCCATTTCCAGAAGAAGGTGAAACCTCCACCCTGTTCTCTCAACTGGCTTTCATCTGGCCATCTTGTCTCGCTTACGGCAGCAATATCGATGTTACATCTTGAAAGTTCCCTGGCAATAATAGCAGTTCTTCTTTCTGGTCATTCACTATACTGGTTGTCCATCAGAGTACTAATGTTCCATGCTGCAAAAATCATTGTCTGTTTCTTGTTTTGGCCACAGAGTGAGTGATCCCACTGAATGTGGCTATCCAGCCAGGAGAAGGTGAGACAGCCTAGGTTTAGGGCATGTTTTCTAGCCCCTTCCCCATGAGGGGTGAGCAGAGGGGATCCTAAAGAGGACTGCTCAGTTACAGTAGCAGCTGCCGAATTGCACCCTGTCCCAGTCCAGGTGCCAGATGGCCATCAAACTACCACCACCTATGTGCAGATTTGTGGTTAGAGACTGACGGATTCACTGGTCCTGTCCCCATCACCACTAGTCTGTCACCGCACCGCTTGGAAGGTTGGTTGTGGGGATGTTGTTTCCCATGGTAGAAGCATGCATGTGACTTCTTTTAGTGTGGGGAAGCTGGTGTGCCTACAGCAACCACACAAACTTGACAAGCAGGAGATCTAGCGCCCAGTGGCAAGGAAAGACCAAGATGACTGGAGATCCCTATCTTGATGCAGCCTTCATCCATTTTCACAGCTGTTGAGATCCTAATAACTTCTTCCGCCTGATTCACCACTGAGGACTTTGGAGGTTGGACCACATTTAGTCTGGGGCCTCACCTCAGGCCTGTTCACCATGGGTGACCCTGCCAGGAGTACGAGACTCTGGATGACATAGCTCTGAGGGTCATTGGAACACACAAGCCTCTCCACCACGACAAGGTCTCAGTCCAAGGAGAGGAACTATGTTATAATGATGGGATTACAGGATAGAATGTCACCACCTGTCAAAATTCTTGGAAAGGAAAGGTGATCTGCTGCTTGAACATTCATTCAAAACACAAACATTCCATTCAAACTGTTACAGACTTGCTGCAGTATAGATCGCAATGGCTAATTTCAGCACTTCAGTTGCTCAACATTCAAACCAGGAGGCATTCATAGCCGAGCAGGAGAACAAACACACATTGAAAAAAAAACTGTTTTTTTCCAAGAGTGGCTAGTTTTTCCATACACTATAAAATACAATGCCTGAATAACTGTGGTCAACCACGGACATAATCACCTCTTTCAGTTCCCATGATGACTGGAAACCTCTTGAGCTGTGCTCTTGAGGTTTACTTTGTTATCCTGGCAACTGCTTGAGGTGATTACATCGTGGTTAATCACTGTTACTCAGGCATTATCCTCTATGTTATACCTACAAAAAGTGGCCAGTTCCTATTACAGTACTCAAGTGCCATTTAGTGGATTGTAGGTAAGTCTGGATTAATGTATTTCAATGGGGTCTGAACTTTTATTCACAACTTTGTCATTTTTATACACACAGTTTTCAATATGGCCTTTTTTGGACAACACCTCATGAACAAGGATGGTGAAATATTTCAAATCTGTCTTAAAAGGTGATTTTGTAGTTGCCACATGAAATCATCTTTTGGGTGGAATTTGAACATTTTCACCACTCTTGCTCATGAGGTGGGGTCATAAGAAGGCTATGTCAAAAATTGGGGTAAAAATATTTAAAAAATACAAAGCTAGGAGTGTATGTTGAAAATTTTCAATGTTCACTCATAACTTTGGTAATGTTTAATATTTTGACCCCAAATTTTCAACATAGCCATTTTTCTGCATGCCACCTCGTGAACGTGACATTTGTCATTTTTCTAATCTAGTCCAAAACATGTTTTCCCACTTGTAGTGTGTAATCACCTTTTGAGTGAGATTTGAAAATATTTACCTACTGGGTTCATGAGGTGGAGTCACAGGAAGGCTATGTTGAACATTTGGGGTAAACATATTACAAAACAACAAAGTTACGATCATACGTTGACATTATTCTATGCTCGCTCATGGCTATGATAATTTTCAATAATTTAATCCCACATTTTCAGTATAGCCATATTTTTCACACCACCTCATGGATGTGATAGCTGTCATTTTTCCAATCCTGGCTGAATTGTGTTTTCACACCTATTGCTTGAAATGATGTTTCAGCGGAGCTTTGAAAATTTTCAACTACTTGTCCACATAGCCATCTTATTACCCAATCTCTATGTTGACAACTTAGTGTAAAAACATAATAAAATGGCCAAGTTATTTGTGAATGTTGAAATATTTTAACATCACTCATAACTTCACTAATTTCAATATTTTCCATCCAAACTTTGAACATAGCCATTTTCTCACACCACCTGATAAACGTAACAGGTGTTGTTTTTTTTTTTTAATCCCGGATGAGACATGTTTTCAAAATTGTGGTGTGAATGATGTTTCAGCCAATATACTATAAATACCGCCTGTCATGTTTAGAAGAGAGTCATAAAATCTCTATCTTGAAAATCTGAGGACAAAATCAAAAAAATAAGAAGGAACGTTGTGTGTAGTGCTAGACTTTACCCCAGCAGGTATTGCTTTGTGATCCCATGCTGGTGAGCTGAGTTTGGGATGAGCTCAGTGAGCCAGCTGGATGGGGCGAGGGTGGGGGGATGGCACTGTTATGAGACATGCCTCTAACCAGAGAATGAAAGGTGCAGTGTTGCCTGCACAAACCCAGGTACCACACAGTGAAGAAAACTCTTCTCTTGACATATGGCCCTGCACTTCTGCACCCATGGGTGGCAGAGGACCCTGCTTTGCCCTGTACATCTGTATCTGGAGCCACATGAAAGTGCAGAGTCCATAGGGCCCTGTGCTTCTGCAGTCCATTAACAGCCTAATGAATTCTTCAGATCCATTGCTGTATGGAAGTGACTTCCATATGCAGAAGCACTTTTCCCTTGGCACAGGGCCCAGAGTACTCTGCACATCTGTAGCTGTTCATACAGGTCCCAAAAGGACCTGTGTGAATGATGGCATGATTCCACTATCTTAAAAAGAAATGAAATTCTTCACAAAAAACACCCTTAATGCACCAGTTAGGGTTCCACTTAAAACAACAAAAGTAGGGAAATGTGGCATTAGGGTTTCCAACCCTAACAGCCTACCCCACCCCGCAAGCAGTGAAATGGCAACACCACACAATTAACCACAGACAGCCATCGTCAGGTAAGATAAACAACATACAACTGCTTCCAGATGACACAAATGCAGTAGCACTGATGTGCTACATTTGGTAATTTATATCTGTTTCTGCATAAGCAGCCACAGCAGTGTGTGTGTGTGTGTGTGTGTGTGTGTGTGTGTGTGTGTGTGTGTGTGTGTGTATGTCATACCACATGCATGAGTATGTGTGGCTACAGAAGCACAGGCCCCTTGGGGGCCTGTTCTTCTGTATACAGAAGGCTTCATGGCACCTGCATCTCTGCAGCCAAAGGTACAGTGGAGCCAGCTAGAATGTAATGCAGTAATGCTGCAGAGTATCACAAAAATGCTGCAGTATGCTGCAGGGAACATTGTAATTCAATAGCATTTAAGCCCTTTTTTCCTGCAGTATTTTGTGATATGTCATTTACTGCAAGTTACTGCATTGCATCACAGCTAGAGGTGTGCAAAAAAAAAAACTTTCACTGGTGGAATTGAATTGAAAATCAGACTTTCACTTCTGTGAAAGTTTGGAAATCCATTTCCAAACTTTTGTGGAATTTTCACCTCCCCTGCATGGCTGCCTGAGTGCCCAACATGTAAAAATTAATTGAATTCCCAGTCCCTGGTGGCTAGCCGTCCCTCCCCCCCACCTGATTACCCACCAGGCCAGTCTAGTACATCATGCCCTTAACCCTTTCACTAACCTCATCCTGATCCCCTGCTGACTGCTGTATACAGTAAGTTACTATTTAAAAAAAATTCTCTACTGGCACCCACCCCTGGAGGCCAAGTCCCACCCCCATCCCAAACCCGACAGCTGGCCACTGGCACAGCCCTCCTCTCTCCTCCATGGCTGGCAGCCCACTGAGCTATTAATGAATGAGCATGTGTTTCTACAAGCATGCGCTCATTCATTAATAGCTCAGTGGGTTACTGGCCATGGAGTAGAGAGGAGGCCGTGCCAGTGGCCCACACTCAGGTCTGAGATGGGGGTGGGACTTTGCCTCCAGGGGTGGGGGATACACTAGACCACCAGGGATACTGATTTTAATTCAGAGATTGGGGAAATGGAGGGAGGGTCACTAGATCACCAGGATCAAATTTTTTAATTTGTATATTTTTATAGAGCCCCTGAATTCTTTTTTAGGGTATTACCTGTTAGTGTTGTAGTACGCATAAAGACCTTTCTTTTTATAAATAGATAGCCCCTTAACTACAAATATTGACAGAGTTATGCCTTGTTAAAGTTGAAATGTGGGAAAAAAACTAAATTCAATTTTTTTATGATGGAATCTTTTGTCGTGAGATTGTATTGTTCTCATGAAAAAACACTCCTTCATACAAAAAAACAATGTGAAAAAACGTAGTCCAAATTCTTTTTTTTTTTATGTGAAAGAAGATATTTTCATGAGATTATGTCGTTCTGATGAAAAAAAAGATTCCTTCATACAAAAAAGAATGTTAAAAAACTAAGTCCAAATTATTTTTTCATATGAATGCAATCTTATTTCATGTAGCCCTATTCCTATTTTGTACAGCCATACAAAAAAAGAAAATGTCCTCATTTAAAAACGTTTTTAAAATTATTCATGTTTTTCCAAAAACTAACTGTAGAATCCAGCTAATGGGGTCCCAATCAGCAAGATATATATGTTGGTGTGTTTCCATGATATGAGTTATATGGGTTTTCAAAGTTGTTTTTTTTTTGCAAAAAAAAGGAAACAAGATGGCAGCCATATGACAACATAATTTTTTTCTCATTAAACAAGATTACCCCCATATGAAATAGAATCCTTTTTCATATGGCCAAATTCTTTTTTGTTATGAAACAGCTATCCAAAAGAGCATTCTGAGCATGCTCAAAACCCAAATTTCAAATCTTTATGACTCTGGAGATTTATGTTTACATACAATACATAAGAAAATACACCAACAATAAAAACAAATAAACATCAAACTACAGAAAACAACACCTACTATTTACTACACCTCCCACCACCCTCTCCCCAATGGAGAACTTTGAACACCAAACGTGCATGTCTACCCATAAGGAACACCAAACAAAGTTAGTAGTTAAAGAAGGGACTCATATCATACATCTGGTATGAAAAAAGAAAAATAATATAATATCAAGGAAAAGGAAACATAAAGGAAAGTAAACCCAGACATCACTCCATTGTGCCACTCCAAGGGAGATTAAAGAGAAAACAGGGTGTATAAATTATCCCATTTTCTGTTGTATTCTGCTATCTTGTTATGAAGACTAGCTATCATTCTCTCCACTTGAAGATTACGCAACAGCTCATTAACCCACTCAGCATAGGGAATGTCCTAAGGATCTTTCCAGTGGCAGAGAACCACCCTTTTCAATGAGAGAGAAATCATGGACAAGTAGTATCTCTGCTCTTTAACCTTGACTCCAGAGTAATCCCCTACGATGCAGATTTCCGGGGTAAAATGGTCATCCAGGCTCAAAAGGGAATCTGCATTGTGCTTTATTTTGTCCCATAAAAGGGCAGTCTTGGGGCATTCCCACAGAATATGGAGTAAAGATCCCTCCACTTGCCACACCTAGTGCACAGGGAAGAAGCCAGTTTCCCCAGCTTAGCTAAGTGCCCAGGAGTGAAGTAAATAATACTGTATGTAAGATATAAACTGGGTCACTCGGAGTTTGTCATTCATCATATAAAGGTAAATATCTTCCCAGATACTGTTCCAATTAAAGTTAATACTGAGGAATGAGGAGGACCAATAATGGGATTGCCCCTTGTTATTTGGGAAAAGTTTAGTGAGTAAAGCAGAAGCAATTTGGGATATAGAATGTGAATGCCATGCCAGAGACAAGAGCAAGTGGAGAAATTCCCCCTGGTTATTAGTCCATGCTGCAATACCAAACCAACTGATCAAAAAGTGCTGAATTTGGTAAAACTTAAAAATTGATTTAGGTGGTAACTGAAGCAGTGTTAAAAGATCTTAGATAGGTTTAAGCTGATGACTGGAGAGTAAGTCACATACTCTTTTCCAGGCTAGGTTATGTATCCCCTCAGGAGTTAACATCCCCCCAGTTTAAAGTTAAGGGTATTACGCAGTGGCTGGGAAACATCTGTGGATTGGTTGTAATGCAAAGTTTTGCACAGTTAGGTATGCACCCGCAATGAAGTAGAAATAACCGAGCCACATAGCTTGAGTGGTAGCAGTTTGGAGGCTATAAAGAAAAGGCTTTCAGGGGAGATGGCAAAATCATTAATCAATACCCTTTCTATTTGGAGCCAGAGTGGTATTTAGGAGGGTTTCTCAGATTGCAAGGGAGCGACAGGCCATCTGTCGTACTTAACAATGTAGCTGAGCAAATAATAAAGAAAAGAGTTTGGCATCTTAAGACCTCCTGCCTTTTCTTAGGCCCTAGGCAAGTATATGCATGTTTCGAGTTTTTCCCCACCAAATAAAATTAGAAATGATTCTATGGGCCTTTTTAAAATAGCTGAGAGGAAACAGTAGATTTAGCAAGTTCAAGTGGTAAAACAACTGGGGAAGGACATTCATTTTGATAGTACTAATCCTGCCCTGGAGGGACAGGGGAAGGGAGGACCATCTTTCCAAAGCTTGTTGAATATTGGTAACCAGGTCATCAAGGTACTATTTTTTCATTAAGTTGGCACTCCAGACAAGAATTATCAGCAGGCATTTAATCCAGGTAGGACAAAGTTAAGCCTAATTCAACAATTTCTGATTTAAATACTCTGGAATTTAGGGACAGCACCACAGTTTTGTCCAGATTGAGTTTACAGTTTAAAAATGTGCTAAATTCTTGGATGAGAGCCAGCACCACAGGGATGGAAGTGATGGGGTCAGGGATATGTAGCAGGATATCATCTGCATTTGCGGAGAGCTTGAGATTGAAGGAGCTGACCTGTATGCCTTTTGTAAAGTGTGGTGACTTGAGATGAAACGGCAACTGCTCCAAATATAAATTAATCAACAAAGGAAACAATGGACAAATCCTACCAAGTGCTGGAGTACAGCAGAAAAATCAAGGTCAACACACCATTACAATATATCTTGACACTGGGTTGTGAGTACAAAACTTAGATCCAATTAATGCAAATAGAGGGAAAACCAAATTTACTTAGAACAGCAAACAGAAAAGGCCAATTCACCCTATCAAAGGCTTTCTACTCATTCAGGTAGACCAGAGCCATGGGATGGTCAGCCTCCCTAGATGCGGAGAAAATGTGGGATAATTTATGCAGATGGCCTGCCAAGTAGTGGTACTTCATGAAGCCCATTTGTTCAGGGCTATTCAGCCCATCCCAGACTTGCAATATTCTACTGGCCAAAATTTTGGCAGAGATTTTAACATCATAGTTCATAAGGAATATGGGACCGTAATTAGTAACTTTATCTGTGGGCTTGCCTAGTTTGGGTGAAACAACGATCACAGCTTTCAACAAGGAGGTGGTCTGATAGCCCGGAGTCACAAAAATAGGAGTAAAGCTGCTGAAGCTAAGATACCAACTCCATCAAAAAAACTTTGTAAAAATTAGATGGAAATCCATCTGGCCCAGTGGCTTTGTTCAAAGGAAGGGAATTAATGGTGTCTAAAATTTCTTGGCATGCAATGGGCCTACTAAGGAAGGATTGCTGGTCAGGTGGCTAGATATCTCTGAATATCAGAAGTGGAAGGTGAATTGGGTGGTGGGCTATTCAACTGTTGGTAATATGACTCAAAGTCTTGAACAATCTCTTTGGGGGGGGTTTAGGGGGAATTATCCATCAGTGAAGTAATGGTTAAGACTATCCAGGATGCCTCTTGCTTTCATAAGCATAAAGCAAGGAGATAGCCTGCCTTTTTTCCTTGGTCAATGTTCTGGGAATAGGTTTTTAAAAGGGCATATTCGGCTGGCTCCAGCAATCTTTCCGTATATCTGTTCCTCAGGACCAATAAAGTCTTATGATATTCTTCAGTGGTGTCAGGGGACATATTATTCTCCATCTCTTTAATACGGCTCAAGAGGAGATGCATTACAGCTTCCTGCTTGCTTTTCCTTGTAGATGCCAATCTAATGAATTTGCCCTTCAAGACACATTTAAGAGTGCTCTATACCTTGTCTACCTTGGGGATGGTTCTGTTAGGGAGTCTAACCCTGATCAGGTTCTTGGCAATAATTAGAGATGCAAAAGGATCACAGGCAAGTTGCAGATCAGTAATAAACATGTTTATTACTATAAAAGGATATCACAGTTGCCCTAAGCAGTTCTTACCCTAATATACTGGTAATCAGAGCCTAGCCTTCCCCTATGACCCCAGGCGTGAAGAAGGTCTCCAAGGAGAAAGCATCATACATTACATTACATACTATGATAATTACCATGACTACCAAAAGACAGAAACATTCTGAGTTACAGTGAGTAAGCCCTATTGGCTAAAAGTAAGGTGGCTCCACAGTGTAGATAACATTATACAATTTCACTAAGTCAGTTATCTCTGAGAACAATAAAGGTATGCATAGGATAAGCAAAACACAGGATGTAGTGTAATTATACATAAATCCAAAATGTGGCAGTGCAGACTACAAAATATCAGAAGATGACAAAGACATGAATGCATTGGATTATTATGTGCAGCTTCCATGCATAGAGAAAGTAAAGTGTATTACAATTACTACATATCCTGACATCTATTCTTATATGATGGGTGTCTGTGCCCTATATATATTAGTATAGCATGTGCTTTTTTATGTGTAACATAAGGTTTGTCTTAGGTGTACAGTAGGATGCAAATTAGGGTGTAGGGACCTTGCATAACAGTTCCCTCATTTTGTTCCACAAAAAAGGGATATAAGTTCCTTAATCTTAGTAATAATACTCTCATGGTTAAGCAGTTGGGGGTTCAATTTCCAAATTGTGTCCCATTGGATATTAGGAAGCAGGGTACACTCTAATCAAGTAGGAGAGTGGTCTGAAAGCACTCTCAGAGCCATCCCTCTGCTCAGAACTCCAGACACGATATGCCAGCTAATAAAAAAAAATCAAGGAGGAAATAGGATTTATGGGATACTGAATAAAAGATATAGTCCTGGGCAGAGGGATATAAAATGCAGCAGGGGTTACACAGGCCCGCCATATCTATCATCTCATGGAGAGAGTGCTGAGCGGGGGAAAACCGAGGTACCTATGAACAGACCTGCCTAAGTCAGAGGTGAACTTCAAATTCCAATCCCCGACCAGGATAATGGGAATATGGAGAAAGGGGGCTAATAGAGAGGTCAGGTCTGAAAAAATCTAGGGTGTCCTTATCGGGCCCATAAATACATCCCAGCAGTGAAATAAAAATGCTTGAAAGTAATGAAGGTACGGTCAACATCCAGTAAGCATAATATTGGTGGCTGACCCCTAACTCTTACACCCCGAAACAACAACACCCAACTTACAAACATACATAAACCCCCGATCATAACAACTGCCCTCCATACTCAGTCCAGACTATGATACAAGATGTTCAACCACCTTAAAGATGTCCCCTCTATTCCCCCCGCCAGCAAACCCACCACTCTGTAAAATGGATACTAGTAAATTTTATAAAGAAAAAGATTTGTTTACCTATTCATTTCAGAACCTTAAGCTGAAAACTGAATAGAAATTAAAATGCACAATACATTAATGTGGAAGAAGCAAGCCCTTGTATAGAGCCATGTCTAGTAGGAACACACCACAAAACTAGGTTGTGATATTAGTCAGGTCCATAATACAAACAATCAAACACAAATTATTCAGGGTGACATGACCGATCTGTTCACCAAAATCATAAGAACTGGCAGGTCTTCCAAGTGACAGGTATATTGCAGAAGCTATGTACAGACCTATTACCATGAAGTAAGGTGGTGCTGAATCCAAGAAAAGGCTACCACATACTGGAAAAAAGTAGCAGTATTGTACCAAAACAGGTGTAGAGTTTGTACAGGCATCCAACTTGAGCGATCGAAGAAAACGACTGTTCACTCCAAAACTGGCTTGATGAACATCCAGAAAAATCCCAGTGAGCCTCAACAGGCTAAGTCCTGGACAAAGTGAACAGCATAACCATGACTGACCAGCAGTAAAATGAACAAAGCTGGCATGCTAAACAAGCCTGTATCATGGGAGCCAGCCATTGTATGCTATCTGGCATTGTGCACACTTTGTAAAACAAAAGGAAGAGGTCCGGTGAAGAAGTGCCCCTGGGCTTACAAAGTATTCAAGGCAAAGTGAGCATTAATCACAAAGGGTACCTTTAAGACCCTGCAGAGACAGAAGTAGTAGCTCTCGGTGCCAAAGTATTGCCCAATAGGAGAGTGTCAATCCAAACCAGCATAGTGTTAACATCCAGAGATGACAAATAAAAGGGGTGAGGCTTGGCTGCAGCACAAAGTCCCAGACAGCTGCACATTGCTCAAAAAATAAACTCAAATGCCCAGATATTCAAAAATAAGCCAAAGCCGGACGCAAGTCCAACACAGTGCAAATCCAATGCACTGTGGCACAACTGGAGCCATATTCAGAGGTTGTGAAGGCCGAACTGTGCCAGTGCAACATGGCTGAATATGGCAGCGTTGCACCATGGTGCACACAGATATGCTCCAGTGCACCCGTGGCAGCAGAGCAACAGAGGGGGGCAGGGCAAAGAGTACAGACCCAGGGACAGGGCCATGGCAGCACAGTGACAGGCCACAGGAGGTCACCACCAGCAGGGCACACACAAGCACCCCAACCCTGGACCCCTGAACACAACAGTGGCATGGACAGCAGGGGACAGGAGGTACCAATGGCTGATGGACAGCCACCAAGGGAGCTCCCCTGGCAGGCTGCTGGCTGTGCCCCACCCTGAGTCCATAACAGACCACACCCAGAACCATGCAGCCTAGCACACACATGCCACACAGACACACAGGGAGCCACACAGTGGGCACTGAAAGGCCAGGTGGCAGGCAGGGTGGCAGACCACATGGGACAGGCCACACAATGCCAGGCAGAGAACCCCAACACAGTGGGTAGACAGTATCTGATCAATGACCACAGCCAAGAGCTACCACAAAGCACACACCCACCACACACCCCTGGCCACTGCCCCATGGGCACTGCAAAGCACAGCTGCCAACCCAGGGAATGGACACCACCACAGTGGGACAGACCACAGCACATGGCAGGGAACCATGGAAGCACAACATGCACCCCCTTGCATGCACACAACATGGATGCACACTGGGCCACTGCAGCATGGAACCTCATGCCACCTGCAAAGCAGACACAGACACAGGCAGGTATCCCAGGCAATGTATATGTATAGAACAACTATGCACAGAACCAGCAGGGGGGAAGGGTAGGGACAGTGAGGGAAGGGGACAGGGAACAGGGACTGTTCAGTGGGGGGGGACTGTAGGGACAGGCCCAACAGGGGTAACAGGGGACACAGTGGCAACCCTAGTGATGGCCCCAGCTAGATGCCCAGGCATGCCATCCCTCACGCCTCTCCACCACCAGCATCCCCTGCATGGCTGCCACCACCCCACATATGCCCAAGACCATGAGCATGGTCTGCTGCATGAGCCAACTCAGCATATGGGGCAGCAGTGTCCACACTGGATGCTGGACACCTATAGCAAGGGACAAGACAGGTGCCCAGTGCAATGGCCCAAGGAACCATGCCCACCCACAGTGTACATATGCCTGATAGGGAACACATCATCATGCACAAAGTGCACATTGCCAGCCCTGTGCAGCTTGCTCTGTGCCGATACATCATGTTGTTTGTGAATCTTGCACAATTGACACCATGTCAGCGCAGTGCGCATGCGCACTGCAGGCCCAAGCACCGGACATGCATGGGCAGTGCACAGCCGCTTGCTCCAGCACACTACCATTGTGCACAGTGCAATATCTCAATATTCAGATGCCAGACGCAAATGAGCTCATCAGCCAATGCATGGCACAGTGGGGTGCATTATCATATCATTACCATTGCGCACAGCCTCATTTGCATGCATTGCGCCAAATAAGCACCACCGAACAACACAGGCTATGTACTGGTATTGCAGCCATGATAGGTGTGGTGGATGCCTCAGCAGCACACTGGGGGCAGACAGCACTGTAGGGTTGGATAGACCAGGGTGATGCTGCCAGGGCCTCAGTGGGTATGCACGGTCTCCTGTGTGCAGCATGCCAAGGTTAGCCCTCTGCTATGCTGTGCTGCACCCCTTGCCTGTCCCTAGTGCCCACACCACCATGCACAACCTGCCCACCCCCATCCCCAGGACTGTACTGTCCATTGCACCCTGTCCATGCCACACTCACCCACTGGGTGGCCTGTGAGATCATACCCACATTCATATCCATAGCACGATGCAGGGCTGTGCCAGTTGAAGGCATCCTGTGCACTTCCAGGGTGTGTGGCGCAGGCACTGGTGTGTGCCCCATGGCATCGCACACCACCTGGCAGCTACTGCTTGGGTGCCCCTTCCTGTTGATAGGCACCAGTCCCACAGGGCCAGGTGGCATGCAGCTGCCCACGTGGGTGCAGGCACTGATCCCACTCACGAAAGGCATGCATGCCACCCTGTTTCTTTGTTGAATTTTGTTGACCCGGTAAGCCCACTGGACATATTAGTCCCTTTTTTTAGGGGCAACCAGGGTGAAGGGGGGATACAGAAGATAAACAACTGAAATTGAACCAGTTTAAGCTGTTGGTGGTATTTTTAGTGAATGAGGAAAATTTGGCCAGGACACGGGAAATTCACCATCTCTTTTCGATAAGTGCCATGGGATTATTAACATCCACCTCAACTACCACCAATCCAAGCAGATGGGACTTGGTTTAACGTCTCATCCAAAAGATGGCACCTCAGAAGTGCAGCACCCCTCTCATGCTGTACTACAGTGTCAGTACTGGGACATTAACCCAAGTGCCAGATGTGGGAACTGAACCCACAGCCCTCTGATCTTCCGTCCTCAGAGGCGAGTGTGCTACCGACTGAGCCACTGACACACACACAGACACAAAGCCTGTGTACCAGGGTGGCACACAGCCACCAGCCAAACGCCCAGGGGGACAGTGGAGAGCAGGAGATATGGAGAGTGCACCTGTCCTGATGGGGGTAGTAATGAGGGGTGTGAGGTGGTAGTGGAAGTTTACGATTTTTCCCACAGACTAACATTGCATCATTCGCCGCACCTTTCGGGGCCTGTATCTCGGAAACGCTTCAAGATGCAGACTTTTTGTCAGAAAAATTCTTAGGAGCCAAGTGCAAAACTAGCCAGAAAAGTCATAAATCATATTATTATGCATACATTCTTTGTACTCACTGTGTTTCTCTATGTAGCTGTTGGGCAAAAACAGGGTGTGCACTTCCGTTACTGTTACAGTTAGCATTCCCACTTGAGTTTCCATACCCATTTGCGTTAGTGTTCCCATGTATGCCACCGTGTGTGTTTAGCTTTGCATTTTTGTTTGCACTTGTGTTACTGTTACCATTTGGGTTTCCAATACTGTTTCTGTTTGTGTTTTGTTTTGCGTCACCTTGTGCATTACCATTTGCATTTACATACACACTTCTGTTTGTGTTTGTCTTTCCTTTGGCGTCATCATTTCTGTTACCATTACCATTTTGCATTTCCAATTGCGTTACCGTGACTGTGCACGTTACGGTTTGTGTTTCCATACCTGCTTGTTCGCTTTTCTGTTTCTATTACTGTTTGCATTATTGTTTATGTTTGTATCGCCATGTGCATTACCGTTTGCATTTGAGTACACACTTCCATTTGCGTTTCCATTTGTGTTTGTGTTTCCTTTGGCATCATTGTTGGTGTTACCATCAGCATTTGCATTTCCAGTTGTGTTACCATGACCGTGTGCATTACAATTTTCATTTGCATACGTGCTTGCATTTGCGTTTCTGTTTTCAGTAATGTTTGTGCTTGCGTTTCTATTACCGTTTGTGTTACCATTAATGTTTGCATCACGATGTGCATTACCATTTGCACTTGTGTTTGCATTACTGTTACTTCACTATTTATGGTACACATTCTCAAAAAGAAGGGAAATTCATGGATAAAAAGCTCCATTTAATTCAATTAGGGTTATTCCACAGTGACAAAGGTGAGGAAATTCGATGTTAGGGTTGCTACCCCTTGCACTCCACCCCCACCTTGCCCCCAGCAACAGGCATCGGGGTGTGCGTTGGGGTCATCAGTCCTAACTCTCACCCCATTCTCCTATACTGCACTACCTCAGCTTGTTTACACATGAAATGGGGTGATAGTTAGGACCGACAACCCTAATGCACACCCCGATGCCTGTAGGTGGGGGCGGGGTGGGATGCGATGCACGGGTTGGCAACCTTAACATCACATTTCCTCAATTTTATTGCTATGGAACAACCCTAACGGATGCATTAAATGGAGCTTTTCCATATATATATATATATATATATATTATATACTATATAGATATCATTAATGTTCTAGTTAGGGTTCAGATTAAAGTGACAAAAGTAGGGAAATGTGATGTTAAAGTTTCCAGCCTTAACTCCCACCCGCACCCCCAATCAGCAAATGGATAAAAGCTTTTAGTTTTGGCTTTTCTCAGTCTTAGCAAATCAGAAATGGGGTCTTCCTTGGGTTTCAGCCCTAATGAACACCCCATTCCCTGAACAAATAAGTTCAGATATGATCTGTTTTCATCAGGCATGACCCACAGGTTGTAGACTAAATTCAGAGTGAAATAACACAAACAGCAGCAATCCACATTTCAAACAGCAGTTTAATCACTGGAGCATGACTGCTTCCCTAGTGCCTTGGCCCTACAATCAGGCCTTTGGATGACCCACAGGTTGGAAACAGTTTTGCTTGTTTGAAGACTATATCACAAATGAGTGAGCATTAGGGTTGTGAACCTCAAGAAAGACCCCACCCTGAGTCACCAAGACTCAGGACAGTCAAAACCATAATGTTTTTTCCTTTTTCTGCTTGGGAGGTGGGGGTGGGAAATTAGGGTTAGAAACCGTAACACCACATTTCCCTATTTTGTCACTTAAATTTGATCCCTAACTGATGCATTAATGCAGTTTTTTTTTGCAAAGAATTTCCTTTCTTTTTGAGATAAAATCATAGCCTCTTTCACACAGGCTCCTTTGTGACCTGCTGAACACATCGATCTGATGTCTCCATAGATGTACACATTTATCTGGCTGCAGATGAGCAGGACATACAGGGCCCTGTTTCCATGCCTTCAGGAACCCAATTTATCTGCTTCATTGTAATTGCCTTTTTGTGGGACTCACTTTAACGAAAAATATATTGTGTGCCACTGAACTCCTAGCAGTTCATTGCATGTAAGCAAAAATGTGTGTTTCAGTTTTTTAGCCATAACGCAGAAAAGTTTTATTAGTTTGGTCTGAAAGTTGCTATGGTTGTACTGCACGATGAGATACACCTTAGTTGCCCTTCTGATGATGATCAGACTTTAATGTTTGATTTGGCATCATGGTGAAATTTTGAGGTAATTTTGGGGTGCAGTGCATACCCCATGAATGTTTGGAGGGGGTATAATGTGTTAGTGTTGTACTATGAATTGAGACCATTCTTTGAGATATACATTGCCCTTTTATATGTATGTTTTCAGTTGGTATTTCAAAGGAACTCATTCATGTAGTGCTCAATGAGACCTTTTTTTTGATATATAGATTGTCCATTAACTCCAAAGAATTACAGAATTACAGCTTGTTAAAGTTGCAATAGTATACTATGGGAATTTTAAAGTGATTTATCAAGTTTGCCATAGCCAATGGCAGTAGTTACCTGTAGAAATTGTGAATCAGTCTCCTACCATTCAAAGTCAAATAGTGCTGTTTTCCATGAAAAAAATCCTTTTATTTCTGTGCTCTGCTTCCTTTGCATAACCCTGCTCCTTTTTTTTTCTCAGTGCTGCAACCCCCAACTGTGACGTCATACAGGGGAAACAGAATTTTTAAATGGACACTGTCAGGTTTTTGCTGACTCTTTACATTGTTTGCAAGTAGCTGTATCTAGCATTATAACACGTGTAGAAAAAGTCTAGTGATTTGATTAGCTGAAAGCAGTTCAGAGCCATGTAATCATTGACCCATTATTACACTCCTGAACTACTTACAGCCATTCAAGCCCTAAACATAAACATACTGTAGAAAAGTATCATTACACTCCTACATTCTAACAGGAGCTCTCACTTCAGACCTGTCACTTCACCAGCAGGTAGTAAAAGTGAAACAACATCTACACAAAATGGAAAATGACCTTTTTGGCCTACCTGCATCACAAAATCATTTTTCCAGGGACTTTTGTACAGGTTGTACTGCTGTAAACACTACCAAAATGGGAAACTGTACTTTGATTAGGGAGATAGAAAAATCAACTATTTACTGTACCCACAATGACTCACTATGCAAATTAGTATACATGATATTATATTTATGTGCTCACTACAGAAATAAGAGAATATATCTCTCAGTAAAGAAGTCTTGTAGCTAGATACTGTATGCACAATGCTTTGCTTTGAAAATAAACATACTGTACAAAAGCTTATATTGTTGAAGGCACTACTGAAATAGGAGACTGCACCTCACAGCAAGAAAATTGGAAAACAGCTTCTTATTGTACCCACAATACCTTGCTATGGGCATCTACATATTAAGTGCTATTCTGCAGTCATCACTACCAACATAAGAGACTGCACTTCTGAGTAAGGAACATTTTAGTCAACTTTATAAATTACCCAGCATTTCTTGTTGCTGTATGTAAAACATTGACAGCTCCCTTGTATGACATAATTATGGGGGATATGGCCACACAGAGAAACTGGGGTGGGATGAGGTGGGGTGAGGAGGCAGCCAAAAACAAAGTACTGGTAAAACATAAGAAAAAATGACTATGACAGATTTGTTTCTTACAAAACAACTTGCATCTTCAACATCTGAAGACTGGCTGGCAATGGCATACTATGTGAAAAAGGCATTTGAGGAATCTTCATAAATCACTTTAATTTTTCAATTGTTATGTTTTTTCATGGACCCTGATTTTTCTTGTGGTATTATGTGTTAGTCTTGTAGTACTCATTGAGACCTTTTTTGATATATAGATAGTCTCTCAACTCCAAATATTGATGGTGTTATGGCTTGTTGGTAAATTTTCAATGTTATCCTATATTTTCTAATGTTTATGTTATTTATGTGTCTGTTTTCTGTTGGTATTTTTTAGGGACTTAGATTTGTAGTACTCACTGAGACCTTTCTTTTGATATATACAGTAGCTTGTCCCTTAACTGAAAAGACTGATAGAGTTACAGCTTGTTAAAGTTGCAATGTTATCCTACAGGAATTTTCATTTTTTATGTATTTATAAGGCTCCTGAATTTTGGGGGGGTATTATGTGTTAGACTTGTAGTACTCATTGAGACCTGTTTTTGGATATATAGATTTTCCCTTAACTCCAAATATTGATGGAGTTATGGCTTGTTAATGTTGAAATGTGCAAATAAAACCTAAGTCCAAATTTTTCTTTCACATGAACGGATACGCTTTTTTGAATTTTCATGCATTCACAAAAAAAGTAGTGCACAAACACTGAATAACTAATAGTGAAACACAGAAAATATAAGCAATGTTATTTTACTGGGTGCTTCAAGGTCATAGCAAACATGCCGCAGTGATAGATGTCCTGGTATAGCTTAACCCCAAGCTCCTCAGCTCTCACAAATCTTAAGTAGGGGTGAGGCTTAGGTAGAAGAACAGTCATTTTATGGTATAGCAGAGTACATAAGTCATTCATGACATCACAGTGAAAAAATGTACTTACTCTGAATTTCACTGTTGAGCTATCAAGCACTTGTTTAAAGAGACAACACTAAAGTAAACTGATATTCATTCTCAAACAATCTTAAATGTCAGTATAAACTAAAATCTCATTTTACTTATTTCAAAATATTATATCAAAAGGAAAAGTTAATGAAACACAGTAACTTGGAATGATTGTTACCATGGCAAATTCAATCATAACGCCAATTTCATGTCACACCGGGTAGGTTTGGAGATTCCTCAGGTACTGTGTGAAGTACAAGTGGTGAAAAATTTCTATGAGAGAGAAAAAAAGAGACATTTGATTAAAACATCATTATTTGGCCATTTTTTACAAACAAAATTAAGTTAGTTCAAACATAGTAAGAAGAGACATTTGATTAAAGCATCATTTTTTGGCCATTATTTACAACAAAATTAAATTAGTTCAAACATAGTGCTTTGTTAAGCGAGATTTCAAACATTTTTCCTCATTTATTCTTTAGAAAGGATTTTATGTCCTGTTTTTCATTAAGATTATTTGGTTTAACACTATCTAGTTTGAAAATGCCATTTGGTCTTGTTATTCACAAAAGAAGATGGACTCATACGAAAAAAGAATGTGAAAAAAGAAAGTCCTAATTTGTCTTTCATATGAACTCATCTTCTTTTATGAGATTTTTTGTGAGCTCACAAAAGAGGATGACTTCATATGAAGGTAGATTCAGAAAAAAAAAACTAAGACCAAAATCTTTTTTTGTATGGCTCTAATCCTGTTTTGTAAGGTTCTATTCCTCTTTCATGATCAGTACAAAAGTAGAAAATCATGTCATGAAAAATGATTTTTTAAAATGTTTTAAAACTACATTGACTGGGATGTCACGTGATGTGTGACTGAGCAGACACTTCTGTTGCTTGTTCCCATCCTTCACCAGACAAACTCCTAATTTTACTGTTATAGATTGTTAATACTGGTATCTTTATACCAATCTTACCAGTTATATACTTCTAGACTGCAGCTGCCATGGTTATGTTCTTCAGGATGGATGCTGAAATGAGAAATCCACCTCCCTGGCACATGCCACCACCAACACCAGAGCAGGACAAAACCTCGAGGCGGTCCAAATATCAGGCCACAGGGCAGTCATGAATCCTGCTCAACCCTCTGTTTCTTCAACATCTCTCACTGAAGAAAAATTCCTAAAAGGGATTGCACCTCTTAAAAGTGCCCTTCAGTCTCTTACCGAAGAGTTCCAGAAGATGTGTCTTTCCATAGACTCTTTATCATGCCAGGTAGGAGACAGTGAGGCCAGGACATCTTCCTTAGAAGATTGGAGGTACAAGCTGGACCCAGATATTACTTCTTTGTGACAAAGAATCTTCAAGTTGGAGGAACACATGGAGGACTTTGAAGGAAGGTCCCAGCACAACAATTTAGTTATACTCAGTTTGCCAGAAGGGGCGGAGGGAACTAATGTCATCCTTTTGCCTGGAAGATATGCAAAAAGCTGGTGGGTATACAGCTGTCTGTGCCCTCTGCCTGCCCAGGGATCCCCTTCCCATCCTCTGATCTTTCAGCTGCTGAATTTCCTGGATAGGCAGCATATTCTTGCCAAAATAAAAAACCTGAACGAGATGCAGTGGGAATGCTTAAAAGGAATGGTTTGGTCTTTTGGGCTGAAATTTGGAGGGAAGAAAGCCAACATCTCACAGATGTGCCTTTTGGTGGTTTGGTGACAAAATATTGCATGGATGCAAAGTAATTGTAGTCTGAATCTGACATTTTTTCCCATAGACTAACATAGTGGCATCTGCCGCGTATTTTGGGGCTCGTATCTCGGAAACAGTGCAAGATACAGAATTTTCATTGCAGCAATATGTAGCCTTCAGTGAAAACCTAGCCAGGAAATACATGAATGATGTGACATTTAATTTTTTTCCCTACGTTGTACGGTTATTGAGATATTAGTATTTTAGTATTACAACTGCTCGTTTTCTGCTCCAAGGCCCATTATTATCCATACATTCTTTGTTTTCCCTGTCTTTCTCAATGCAGCTTTTTGGGAAAAATAGGGTGTGTGCTGTACTTACTGTTACATGTAGGCTTTACACTAGTATTTCTGTGCCACTTTCTGATTGCTTTTCTGTGTACGCCACCATGTGCGTACACTTTGCGTTTCCATTTGTGTTCAAGTTACTGTTACCATTTGTGTCTCCACTACAGTTTGTGGTTGTCTTTCACTTAGGATTACCATGTGCATGTCCCCACCGCAGATGAGTACTCTACTGTGAGTGGATACTCTCAGGGAAACATAGGTTACAGCCTCATAATTGAATAACAGTACTTCAAACACTTACTTGTTGCATGGCATCAGCTAGGCAATGCCCCCCCCAGCTAGACAATGCCTATCCTCCCCCCATCCATGCCTCCTGGGTATGTACTGTGTCCTGAGTGAAGAGTAATAAGAAAAGAAGACCCATAGAGATTAATGGTGCATGTTTGTGGTTCTAGGAACAGACAAGTTAGGGAAATGTGGACTTCCATGCCGTCAGACAGGGAATGACCCTCACCCCCCCACACACACTCAGACATGCACACAGAAGGAACTGTATCTTGAGTGTTTATTCACAGGAAATAAATGCTATGGAAATTAACATCATACATCCCTGTTTGTAGGAGGACAGAAGTTATGACAGTTAGGAGTTGCATAGCATTAGCTAAGCAATGCCCCCCCCACATCCCCACTGTACATTATGTACTGTACTGTGAGTGGAGACTCTCAGGGAAAGAAAAGTTATGGATATTCATGTTACAGCTTCATGACTGGATAAGACACAAGCTAGAACAGCTAATTGTTTCATGGGGGTGAGCTAGGCAATGCCCACCCCTCCAACTAGGCAATGCCCCCTCCCCCCAGTTGCATGGTATCAGCCAGGCAATGTCCCCCCTCCCCGCGTTTGTCACTGTACAGAGTGTTGGATGTTCTTGGTTGGTGGGCTCAGGCTCAATCACCTGAGGTGGTATGTTGTTGTAGCATAACACCCAACCTGTCAGGCATTATTCCTTTTGTTCACACTTTGATTGTAGGAACACACAAGCTAGAAGACTTTTGGGGTGGGCGGCGTTAGCCAGCCAATTTTCCACTCATGTAGTTGGGTACTGTATGATGAGTGGACAGACAGTGTTTACCTAACGACATGGATATCAGTATAATACTTTTTTTCTGCAACAAGAGTGAAGTTAGTATACTTAACAGTTGTAAGATGGTACTGAGGTAGTGTGTCCATGACCCACAGCCCTGCGGCCCCCTCCCCACCACACACATCAGGTACTATATCCTGAATTGAGACTCAGAGATGAAAACATTCATGTTAATGATTTTCTATGTCATGCTATTATAGTCAGCATTGCAATAACTGTGATAAATAGCAATTTTTAGAAACTTGCACAAGAAAAAACTCTGTTTTGTAATAAAACATATATTTATTAGTCACAAAATTTTCAATAGAAAACAGAAAAATAAATAAAATATAGATGCTTCATGTACAGCATGTAAAATGCAAAAATAAGATTTGTTTCTGTATGAAAATAAATGCTTTTTTATCAACATTTTTCAAATTGCTTTTTATTTTGAAATATAAAGTTTTTGTAAAAAAATTACATTAAAAAGAAAAGAAACGTGATAGAAAAGTTATGAAAATTTGTGTTATAAAAATAAGAAAATAAAAGTATTTACATCATTAACTATTATTGAGGGAGGTGTGCAGTTCACTGATTAAGGCAGCCCAGGCTGGAAGCTAGATCGATGTGGAGGCACATAAGGAAGTGGAAGCTGTTGTGCCAGGTTGAGGGGAGATACCGGAATATGGCTGTGGAGGACATCCATCATTGGCCAGGGAGATTGGGTATGTTGACAGGTGAAGCAGTGCTGCTGTCCGCACTGACACCTGCTGCTGTGCCCACAGGCTTAAGCACAAGGTTGAATGTCGCTTGCTGTGCTGCAAGTAAGTCAAAAATAGTTTTATGCTCTTCTCAGAGCTGTTTAATATAATTGGTGAGACAGTCAATCTTGTGCTCGAACCTACGAATACAGCGACGGTGCACAGTGTGCCGCTTTTTATGTGAGTGATCTGTAAAGAGAAAAAACAAACTATTCCATGTGACAATGACAAATATACTTTAGTGTTTTTGTTTTACCTGTGTTTCTCAATGGAGCTTCTGGGGGACACTTAGGATACTTATGAGCTGCATGCCATCAGCCAGGCAATGGCTCCCACCACCACCCCACCCCTCCCCCTTCACTGCAGATGTGGTATTCTATTGTGACTGAATACTCTGAGGGAAAGAAAGGTTATACATATTAATGTTACAGCTACATGATTGTAGTAATATGCTACTTTATACGCTTAGTGGTTGTATGGTGTGAGGTAGGCAATGCCCTCCATTGCATCCGGCTGTCCCCCCTCCTCGAGCACGTACTGTTCCACAAGTGGAGAGTTACAGGAAAAGAAGGGCATGGACATTTATGGTACACCTTTGTGGTTGCAGGGACACACACGTTAGGAAACTGTGGAGCTGTATGGCATCAACCATGGAATGCCTTTACCACCCCCCATCACACAGTCACAGAGCAGGAACTGTATCTTGAGTATAGATCCACAGGAAATAAATGTTATGGAAATTAGCAACATACATCCCTGTTTGAAGTAGGAGAAAGTTATGAGAGTTAGGGGTTGTATGGTATCACCCAGCCTTTGTGCCCCCCCCACTGCACATGAGGTACTGTATTGTGAGTGCATACTCTCAGTAAGAAAAGTTTATTGTTATTCTTGTTACAGCTTCATGATAAACTAACATACAAGTTGGAACAGTAAGTTGTTGCATGACATCAGCTAGGGAATGCCCCCCTCCACACAGACCAGGTTGTATATCCTCTCCCCCCCACACAGCATGTACTGATTCCTGAGTGTAGAGTGACAGGAAACCAAGGTACGTAGGCATTAATGGTGCACCTTTGTTGTTGTAGGGACATACAAGTTAGGGAAGTTTGGACTTTCATGGCGTTAGCCAGGGAATGCCCCCCCCATCACAGACAGACACACAGTGGGAACTATATCTTGAGTGGATATCAAGTGAAAATAAATGGTTTTGACATTAATGGCATACATCTCTGTTTGTGGGAGGATACAACCTATTCAGTTAGGTGGCATCAGCTAGCTAATGCCCCCCCACACCGCACATAAGGTACTGTATTGTGAGTGCAGCCCATCAGGAAAATGGAGGGTATGGATATTAATGTTACAGGTTTATGATTAAATAACACACAAGTTAGAACAGTTAATTGTTACATGACATCAGCTAGGCAATGCCCACCCCCCCACAACTAAGCAATGCCTCACCTTCCCCCCCTCCGGGCACATAATTTATCCTTAGTGGTGAGTCACAGGAAAATAAGGACAATAGCCATTAATGGTGCACTTTTGTGGTTGTAGGGCACACACATTAGGAAAGTGTGGACTTGCATGGTGTCAGCCAGGGAATGACCCACACCCTACAGCCAGACATACATACAGCAAGAAGTCTATCTTGAGTGGATAGGTACAGGAAATGAAGGATATGGACATTAATGGTATACATCTCTGTTTGTAGGAGGACACGTGTTAAGGCATTTAGGGGTTGCTTGGCATCAGCTAGGTTATGCCCCCCCTTGTATCTGCAGAGGAGATACTGCATCATGACTGCAGACTCACAGGTAAACAAAGGTTATGGATACTGATGGTACAGCTCCATGGTTGCATTACCATAATAGTTGGGATAGTTAGAAATTGCATGCCATCAGGCAGGCAATGCCCCTGCCCCCCGTCAGAGCAGGTACTGCATGTTAAGTGCAGACTCATTGGGAAAGAAAGGCTATGGATATGAACAACTCAGCTGCATGATTACACTAACATACTAGTTGGGACAGTTAGGAGTTGTACGGTGTTATCTAGTCAATTTACCACCCCCCCACATAGGACAGGTAGTGCATCATGAGTGGGAAGTCACTGTAAAAGCTAGTAAATAGACATAAATGGTGTTCCTGTATGGTTGCAGGTACACATAGCTTGCAGAGTTAGGAGTTGTACGGTATCAGCTAGGCAATGCCCCCCATCATCAGAGCAGGAACTGCATGCTGAGTGGAGACTCTCAAGAAAAATAGGCTATGGGTATAAATGGTACAGCTACATGATTGCAGTAACACAGTAGCTGGGATAGTTAACAGTTGTATGGTGTCAGCCAGTCAATGGTCCCACCCAAAAAACAGGTACTGCATGCTCAGTGGAGAGTCAGATAAAAAGAAAGGCTATGGATATAAGTGTTACAGCTCTATAATTGCAGTAATATACTACTTGGAACAGTTAGGAGTTGCATGTTGTCAGCTAGGCTGTGCCCCCAGCCCCCCCCAACAGATGAGGTGCAGATCTACTGTTCACCTGTATTTACTGTGTAAACAAATACTATGAAATAAAATCAACTGATACTGTTGCCAGCAGTCTATGACGTTTGTGTCAGTTTATGTACTAGACTTACGTTCAGCACTGGTGCCAGGCTCCTGCTTCACCTGTGCCTGTGATGTTGCTCCAGTCTCCCCGACCACTGTAAGACACAGAAATAAATTCTTAAATAGACACAGGGATTTTACTTTTGTTACTGTTACTCTTATTGTATCTATTTGGTTTTACATACACCTTTGCATTACCCTTCTAGTGTACGTAAATGTGTGCGTCACTGTTTGCGTTCATGTTACTGCTTGTGTTTTCATTGTTGTAAACATTTTCATTTGCACTTTTGTTCCACTTAGTGTTGTAGTCAGCATTACTGTCTGACAAAAGATCATGTTGTGTAACCTGGTGGGCAGCTTGTACTTGCATGTTGTTACATAGGGTATGTCCACCCCCCACCAAAAAAAATGACAGAGTGGTCACTGTATTCTGAGTGTAGACTGACAGTAAAACAAAGGTTATGGGTTTATACGGTTCAGCCCTATCACTGGAGTACACACTCATTGAAAGAGTTAGGACTTGTACAGTATCAGCTAAATAATGACACTTCTTCTCCCCCACCCAGAGCAGATAGTTCATCCTGAATGTAGAGTCATAGTTAAAGAAAGTACAGAGACAGTGACACCGTACCTCTGTGGTTGCAGTTAGAGACAAGTTAAAACTGTTAAGAGGTACATGGCATCAGACAAGCAAAGCCCCCCCCCCCACTGCCTCACTGCATATGAAGTACTGAATTGAGAGATGCATACTCAAAGAAAAAGAACAGTTATGGACATCAAAGTAACAGGTTCATGACTGAAGAAGACATAAGTTGGAACACTTAGTTGTTGCATGGCATCAGGCATGCAATGTACCACCTCTCCTGATAAGGCTTTTAATACTAAGTGTACAGCAATAGGGAAAGAAAGTATATGTGGATGAATGATGTGCCTCCCTGGTTATAAGAACACATAAATTAGGAGAGTTAGTAGTTGCATACAGTCAGCCAGGCAATCCCCCTCCCTATCCCTTGTTCAAAGAAGATGTTTCATGCTGACTGCAGACTTCTGGTAAAATTGAGGCCATGAATATGAAAAGTACACAGTTTTATTGTAGTAACACACTAGCTACACAACTTTGGGGGTGCACAGCGTTATCTAGGGATTTTCCAGTTACATGTTTGGCAACTGTATGCTGACTGGGCACACACTGTAAATTAAAGGCGATGGATATCAGTATAATCTCAAGAAGAAACTTAGTATTCTTACTTGTTGTATGATACTAATCAGGTACTGTCACCCCCTTCCCCACATACACAGACACACTGGTATAATGTCCCGACTTGAGAATCAGATATGGAAACATTCATGTTAGTGATTTTCTATGTAATGCTGACAAAGTCAGTATGGCTATACCTGTGCTAAATACTTATCTGTTGCCAATTGCACAACTAAAACTCTCTTTTGTGAGAAGATACTTATTGTTTTCTACAGAATTCTTTCTCAGTAATTTTACTGTGTTGGGTATTAGTCCTTAGTTATACATTTAACACATGATGTGTCTTCAGTGGAGAACCACAGGAAAACTACAGTAGTGACATCAACAATTACAGAACAGCTTGCTGATTATAGAGGTACATATGCTTGGACAATTAATACTTCTATGTGGTCAGGAAAGGTTTGTACTGTGATGATACACAAGGAGTTCCTGCTTTGCCAGTGTACAGTCTGAGCTAAACTAGTACAGTACGCAGCAATGTAACAGCAGCTCAGTAGGTGCACAGCATCAAGAGTCCGATGGACATCCAGTAGTGAGAGTAAGTATAATTAATAATTTCTTGTACAATTTTCTTACCTTCTGACTCGACAATGATGACACTGTCAGAGTCTGATTGGTCAGCCACCACAGCCTCTGGTTCATCTGGTACTACCTCACTTTGTGGTGGGGGGCACCTCTAATGATCTATAAATGAAAGATAGTAATGATTTTTATTGAGGGTGGTATATGTGTGTTAACTTATTTAAAATACATTTATTTGAACAATTATAGTCTAGTCTGCCAGTTAAGATACACCTAGATGAGGTGCTGTATAATGATTGAGTAGAATAAAAAACATTTCATGGATTTAAATGTTACAACCAGATGATAGCAGTAACATACTAGCTATAATAGTTAACCACCGCCACCCACCTACAATGGGTTGTGCATCCCAAGACAATAGTCACAGTAAACAAAAGTTACAAAAATAGACATTACAGGTGAATGATTTCAGTAACACTCTATTTAGGACAGTTACAATTTGCATGGTATTACTTAGTAAATAGTGGGACCTTGAACAACCCTAATACTGCTTGTCAGGTAGTGCATTGTGAGTGGGCAGTGACAAGAAGAAAAAAAGTAAACAGTATTGATGGTTAACCTTTGTGGTTCCATTGGCTGTACAGAAGTTAGGAGTGATTTGACATCAGCCAGGCAATGTACCAACCTGTGGCTCATAGAAACATAGCCTTCGATGGCAGATAAGGCCTGCTTGGCCCACCCAGTCTGCCCATTTCTCTACCTAGAGGATAAGCTGCAGATCCTATTTAACCAACAGCCTATTTCTTCCTACCCCCCACAAAAATTGCCTTATGTCTGTCCCATGCATTCTTGAATTCTCCCACAGTTTTAGACCCCACAACCTCCTCAGGAAGGCTGTTCCATGCATCCACCACCCTCTCTGTGAAAAAATACTTCCTCACATTGCCCCTGAGCTGTCCCCCCTCTATCTTCAAATTGTGTCCCCTTGTTCTTGCACATCTCTTTTTCTGAAAGATGCTACCCAATGCTCAGGCAGTGCATCAATAGTGGATAACCACAGAGAAATTACCATTATGGATATAACATTTTACATTTCAATTATTGCAGTGACAGATTGTTTGTGAGACTAATAAGTTGAATGATGTGAACCACACAATGCTCTGCTCCCTGTGGAACATGTACTGTATGTTGAGTATGTTCTGACAGACAAACAAAGTTTATGCATATAAAAGATACAGTACATAATAACTGTAACATACTAGTTGATATAGTTAGGAGCTGGTTGGTGACAGGTAGGCTATGACCCCCCCCAAAAAGAAAAAGAGGTACCGTACAGTGTGTAACCACTCAGAGTCAAACAAAGGCTATGAATATAAACAGTACAGTTATACAGTTAAAGCAACACATGAGTTTGGGACAGTAACAACTTGTACAGTGTCAGCGACTCACTGGTTCCACCCCCCACCACATACCCCCATGAGAAGATATTGTATTCTGACAGAAGTTGCACAGACAAAGAAAGTTAATAAATATTCATGGTACAGCTGCATGATTCTTGTTGATCGGTACTTAAGAAAGTTGGGAGTTGAATTGTGTAATGTGCGTAATGCCATCTGTTGTAAGATACGTCAGACAGTGCATTGTGAGTAGAGAATCTCAGTTAAAAAAACATGCATATAGATCGACGGTTAAAGTTCTTGTATTGCAGGATTACATGACTTAAGAGTTTGAGACTGGCAGTCAGGCAATGCACCCACTGTGGTGACAGAAGAGGTTGTGCATCCTGAGTGCATTCTGATTGTGATACTAAGGGCATGGACATCAATATAATATCAGCTTGATTTTACGGAGATCAAACTTATGATACTTAGGAGTTGATGGTATCAGCAAGTCAACATCACCCCCCACTCAACACCCAGGCAGTGCAGTTTTAATGCACAGCCTTTCTTATAGTGAGGCAATGTATGGAAATGGAGCATCACTGTGATTGTAGTCATACACAAATGGAAATCATTTCTAATAGTGTGGATTACAAGAAAACAGTATTGTGGGAATAGCAGCCTTAAAGCTGTCTGGTGTGGTGGGATCTTGTGACACATCAGGTTGTGGATGTACTGAGGCTGTGGTCTTGTACCTAACTGCCTGAGGTGTTATGTTATTTAAGCAATAAAGCATGACCAAGGCTTATGTTAATGGTCTATTAATCATCTTCTAGTGGTGTACTGTGACACGAGGTGTAGCTGAGTGCCACATGCCCCTAAAGGTTGATTAACTGATCATTAACATAATGCCTGGGAGTGCCTTATTGCTATTATTATAAAAAATGTATTTAAAGAGTGTTAAACCTTGTTCAGCATATGGCTAAGCTCTACATGCATGTTAATAAAAGATTAACATTAGACTGTTAGAATGTTTGCAGTCAATCAGAAAGCTCCATTTGTCAGACTCTTTTTATAATTAACACAACTGTGAGCTTCATTTTCATTCCTGTAAAACAAAATGTTATGTTGAGTAACAGATAGTTTCTTTACTCACGGTGTGTTAGGCATTCCCTCACAGCTGGCTTCCCAGCAGCATCCCTCATCTTGTGAGCGAGGTAGTACCAACAAATGTCATTCTCTGGTATCTCCTCTCTATTTTTCAGGGTGTAGAAATGCTGGAGCAACAGCTTCCATTTCCTCTTGTACATGGCGGCATTCTTGTTCTTTACTTTGAGGATGAGCCTCAAGAAGTCATAGATGCTCCTCCACATCAAAACCAGCTTCCTGTTAGTGCTACGCATGAGGATGCAGGCATTCCCTCTGGCCTGGGCTGCCTCAACCAGGCAGCACACCTCCCTCAAAGCCCAGAGTCTCATAATATATTTCTTGATTTGTTTAAAGCTGTTATAAATAAAGATAAAACAGTATGTTACTGTGCTGTATTGTGACATGTGCATTTTTTCTCCTCTGTATACATGTAATATTAAGGATGAACAGAGAGATAAATCTTTGTGATTGTATACTTACAATAAGACACAATGTTTTATTCGTAGACTAATCATTAGATAATATGACATTGACAACAGAGTACTGTCTTCGTAATTTTATATTTCAGTATGTCTTAAATGTATACTGAAACAACCTAGCGATATTTAAATACAACAGTTTATAAACTATGTCTGTATGCATGCCACAATGCTGGACATCTCCATGAATCTGAATTTCTGTAGTGGTGTAACAGTGACATAGCATGGTTTTGCTTTGTGCATGTAATAAGTGCAGCTTTTCTATTTTTTGACCAAGTTTTTGGCTCTTAAAAGAGCGTTTTTTTTACAATTATATCTGCTGTAACAGCCTGATATTTTTAGAGGACTGTGAGGATCCCATCTTGAAGGTCACCCAGGAAATGGCAGTTGCCAGCATGTAAGACGTGCACACCGTCTGGTACGTATAGCCAATCATTACAATATTTAATTTCAGGGTGACATATGGTGTACATCCCAGTCATGCGCAGATATCCGGATATTTGGATGTTTACCTTTCTGTGAGCTCTGTCAAGCAGGTACATGTGCTGTTCTGCTTGCCAGACCCTATGCTTTGTAAAGTTAGAAAAAATGATCTTACAGGCAGGCAACATACCCATAATGGAAGCAAGGTCCAATTTAGCTTCTGATACTAAATCTATCCATCTTTTGGTGTCCAAATCATTGCCTCCAAGATGGATCAGCAGTGTGTCTGGCTGAGCTTGAGTACTCAAATGTCTGTGCATTGTTGGCATGAGATGCTCCCACCTCATGCCACCCCTGCCAAACCACTTAACAGAGCAATTTGAAAGCTGCAGGTCTCTACCAAAATCACCCATCTGAGCATACTCTGAAGCGGGCCTTACTATGCTGCTTCCCACTACCCACACGGTCCATCTGTTGTTTTCTGCCATTCTCAGGTTTTAAACTGAGAAGTAGACAGACAGCTACAGTACCAAAAAAAAATCAGTGTTTCTCCTACAGTGGCTAGCCACAACTGAATGTGAAACTAAGATTTCCCTCTCAGCTTCAACATTGGTTTTGTGGGCTGTTCCAAAACATAGTCATTTAACATGTTATTGGTTAATGATTTGTCATGGTTAACCAATACAGTGGATGCACTGACTATGACTACCTGAATGGGTGTTCTTGCTGTCAACCACAAATGCAGGAATATTTCTTAGTGGGAAAATACTACATTTCCCTAGGCTACTTCAAACAATTGCAGCTTCACAGAGGCAGGTGATTGGTTGAGTCTTCTGTTATGATACACGTGCTGCTTGCTTTCTGACTCCATTTGTAGCTCTATCTGTGCTAGTAAGTATTAATTGACACTCTGACTTTAAACTGTTATAACTTTTTTTAACAGTCTAATAGGTCAATTAGATTATCATAGTCAAATACAGCATTAAAAAATGTTTTGTTTAATACTATTTTTGTACTGCTAATAGTTTTTACAATGCTAGAAAAATTGTTTAGAAAATGTGATGTACTTACACAGTGAGAAGCATGGTGTCTTCTCTTTTTCTAAGATGGCTGCTATGTCCTTCTTCTTCAGTGTTCTGTGGTTGTGATTGGTTGCTTGATATGGCCTGATGAATATGCCGATATATTGGTTGCAGTGTCTGTCCATCAAATAGGCACCAGTCTGTGACTGGCTGAGTCTTAAAGGGTGTGTTAAGCTATTTAATTTTGTGAAACTTTCGTGCTCATGACACTATTATTTGACACTGTCATGCGTGCAACACTATTTTGCGACACTACATTAGACACTTTCGTGCATTCGATATCAAATTTTGTGACACTGTCGTGCTAATGACACCATATTTTGCAAAAGTGTCACACGTTCAACACTACTTTTTAAACTTTTGTTAAAAACTGTTTTTATTAGGTAAAACAGTACTGTGGATGCTTTACATTGTGCCAGTGCTTGATGTTTGACATTTTTAAATATTTGATCTCATATTATTACTGAGGTTATGTTCCACAGCATTTTAAAAGAATGTCTATTGCTTTACTGGTGTTCAGGTACTCCCAGTAATCTTCTCTACTATGTTTAGTAGGCAGTAGTATTTACTGTTCTTATATGAGATATGGATAGTGCATGATACTATGTACTGCTAGGACAAAACAAATGAGATCAATACTATTTTTATTTCTCTATTTCCAATACAGGTGTCTGATACTTATGTAAGATTGGTGTAGACAACTGTGAATTTACAAACAGGGAAGATGCCCTCTAAAGAAAGACAGAGGTCTATACAGAGATGAAACAGGTATCATAGTAGTTCACTGTTGCTTAAGAGTGATGCAAAAACCAGTCATGGTAATTCAAGACGTAAGACGATTCAGCATTACAGTAAAGGTCTGAATTCAGAGGTTCATCACACCACAGAAAAAGAGCATGCTTGCTTAACAGCAAGAAAAGAATGTGTAGCTAAGCAACAGTTGTGTAAATCTGTGAGCCGAAAGACTACTGTTGCAAAGACACACATTAATAGACGTACTAAGCAGCATCATAAATTCGTAGCTGCTGAGGAAGCAAAAGTATTTTCAGTTACTAGCTTCTAAAGCTAAGATTGACAGACTTATTGCTGCTGTGATGAGACGTGAGGACAAGAAAATAAAGAGTCATATCAGTTTGATGAAATTGCATCTCAAAGTACGTACATTTGTTAATAGAGCAGTTTTTGTTCTTCAACATTTGTGGCGTAAGATGTCTCATGTACTTGAGCAGTTCAGGAAAATTGTGTATGGCATGAAGATGAGGCTACAACGGTACCCTGTCTTGAGCCTGCACAATTTATGTGATGTTTTCACAGGACATTGGCTGCACACACAGCACTCAGAGGCATATTTCTGGGAGGAGTCACATTACATGCAGAAAAAGGACAGCAACTTCTGCATTAATGAGTCCGGTAAAGTGTGAAATGTGCTCAGTGTGTGTGATGACACTACTGTGGAGTCAGATGATGAATGTGAGACAACTACTCAGCCTCGCAAACATCACTGTCTTTCATGGACATGTGATGACACTTGCAACTGGAAGCAATCATCATTTGACAAAGTTAAGCACTTTATCAACCTGTTTGTCATTACTGATCATAAAGACAGACATAAACTGTTTGAGAGTACAGACCTTTGTGAGAGCCGTCCACACACTGGACTTATGGGCAAAGCCCCTGGATTTCTGCAGTTCTGCAGTTGCAGAATTTGCCGCAGAATTTGCATCATGCTGCAGAATATTTATAGTGCCGCAGAATTCATTGTTTTTCATGAATTTTCATATAGACATACTGTTTTTCCATAGTGTCAGGCTTTCTTTCCCACCTCGTTTATCCTGAAGCCCCTCCTCCATGCTCAGCATATGATGTCATCGATGACATCACATCATATTTAGCCAATGGCTGGACTGAATTCTGCCAGAGAAATGAATAAATCATGCCACAGAAATCAGAAAATGCCTCCACAAAAGTCAAGGAGCCCTGCCACAGAAATCAGAACATTCTGCTGCAAAACACCAGGGGCCCTGCTTATGGGTCACTGGCTTGCATGACTAGATAGTGGTGTTTGTGACAGTGTCTTTCACCACATGCGTATGCTGGGAGTGCATCAATCAGGCATGCAGAACTTTGTGTACAGGGTCTATGAGGTTCTCCGAGATGTTGCTCAGTATACTCATCTGAATAAGTTACTGCAGTCTGGTGACATGCATGGTGCCATGACATTTCTGAAACAGCTGCGACATGTCAGCAGTGTGACAGATACTGTGATTGATCAGTCATCAATTGCTGATGAAAATTCTGTCTCTGTCTTAGAAACTGATATTCTCAAGCAGTTTGGGAAATCAATTGCCAAATCTGAGTTGGCAAAGACAAAGAAATTTGACTCTGTATGTGTGTCATGTGATCACCTCTGTTACGAAAAACAAATCATCACAGAGAACCTGAAAACCTTGTCACCATACAATGACATGTGGTTTTGACTGTCAGCATTTCTGCTGTTAAAGTGTGACTTTCAGTTAGACCCAATCATTGTGATGTGCAAGCACTGTTTTTCCAAAGTGAAGTCTAACATTCTGCCACCATGGTCAGTCTTGAACAACATGGAGACACATGTTACACCAACTGAGATTGCCAGGTTGAATATGTTTGAATGGATTCTAATTCAGACTATGAAATAATTTCAAACTATTCTACGTCTGAACACAAGGACATGGAATATTCCACAAAAATAACTGATTAGGTCTCTTAAGGGTTCTGTTATGTATCTTCCACTTCCTTTACAGGAAAATGTGGAGGCAATCTCCATTGAAAACACTTTGGTGATTCTTGTAAATGGTGTTCCAATAAAGTCTAAGGTCATTTGGCAGGATGTTGTCAATGTAGAAGGTGAAGCTTGCGCTACTTATTTAAAGAGCAACACTCCTTTATGCAGACCTTGATATTGATCACATGACTAGTGTGTCTGTTGAACATGATGTGTTGGAAACCACAAAACCAATGATTGAGAAGGTCAATGTGGAGACAAATGACAATGTGTATGAACAGTACACAATTCACCCACTGCATGGCAGAGATCCAGTAGGGACAACATTGATCTCTATCAAATGAAACAGGTGGAAGGTGAGCCTGTCAGCATTTAGGAGACAACAGTGGAAGCATACTGTTTCACACTGTTTCCCAGACTTATTCCCAAAAGGGTCAGGTGGCTGCCTGGATGAAAGAGATGTGTGTGTACAGGGTGCTGAGTACCGCATGAGCTGTGCGCTCAGTAAGGATGGCAAATTCAGATGCAACATACAGTACCTGTTTCATCTCCTGTGGGAGAGTGAGCTTAGCATACTGTCTGCGTCTATTGCACATATTATTTGTCTGATAACTCCACTTGATGGAATCACAGCTGCACAGTTTCTGGAGAAATTAAAGCAGAAAGATGAAAATGTGCAAGTGAATTTGTCTTCCATTCTGTCAAGTCTACGTGGCACCACAGAATATTGGTACCACAGATCCACTGAGGTGATAATAATGCTGTGAGAGTATGGTGCAGCCACATGGTTTGTCACACTCAGTTGTGCTGAGTATGCCTGGGATGAGGTTATAGAACTGTTGAATTGGGTGAATTCTGATGTAGAGGGCATTTCATCAATGACTCTTGCAGAAATGTGCTCACTTGTCCCTGTCTTTGTCACAAGGCATTTCCTCAAGCGGTTCCGTGATATTCTGGCTTTCATTTTGTCAAAGGACAATCTGCCTCTTGGTACTGTGGAACATTACTTTTGGAGGGTGGAGTATCAGGCATGAGGCACTCCTCATATTCACGTGTTATTGTGGATCAAGGATGCCCCATGCATAGGTGAATATGAAGCAGTACAAGTGCTAGCATTCATCAAGCAATACATCACTTGCTGCAATCCAGACAAGTACGACAGTCCTACACTGCGGAAGTTGATGCAAAAGTTCAAACACCATATTTGTGCAAAATACTGCCGCCGGGTAGTAAAGAACAAATATGATTGGTACACAGGATGTCATTTTGGATTTCCTAGACGTGTCTGTCAGGATGGTTGCATGCATGAGCTGTTTTCAGCAATGCAACACCACTTGAAGGCAAAATCAACCAAGAGGGTATATGAGTTACCCAGAGATGAGAAAAAGGTGTACATCAATGACTACAACCCTACTCTTCTCCTAATGTGGCAAACAAACATAGATGTTCAGTTTGTGGCTGACAACTCATTGGCTCTAGTGCGGTACATCACTTCGTACATAACTAAACATGAGCAGACCAGATTGCAAAATCTTTGGGAAGATATTGCCAGTTCTAGCATGAGCCTGAAATCTCAGTTGTGGTCACTGGGCTTGAAGACCCTTTCACACAGAGAATGTGGTGCTTATGAGGCCGGCAATCGCTTGATTGGTGCACATTTGTACGGCAAGTCTGATGCTGTCTGCTTTCTCAGTGTGAACTACAAACAGAAGTGAAAACATGTACTTATTCCTCATGCTAAGACTGAGGAACTGGCTGTCAATAGACCCTCTTCAAGACATATCTTGAAGAATAACCTCATTGACACATACTACTCCTGTAGACACGAAGACATGGATGATATGTGTCTATTTCAGGTGGCTAAGTTTTATGACTGCAAGATGGATGTCTCACCTGATTGTACATGTGACATTTACAAGATCAGAGGAGTGGATGGCTGTCTCATTAAGAGACATAAGCCTTGGCTCATTGATCACTGTAAATTACATCTAGGCACATCTGAGAGTAGAGAGCATTAATACTTTGCTCTCCTATTCTTATTCAGACCCTGGAGGAATGAGTTTGAATTAAAAGGTGACTGTGATACATTCGAGGAAGAGTTCAATTGCAGTTATGAGACATTCAAAAGTCAATACTCAGAGACATATATACAGAGACTAGATACTTGAGAAGGAGCAGCTTGAGAAAGCACGGAAGCTACTTGAGGAGGACACTCCAGTTAGCTCACAGGACAATTTTGATCCAGAAGGACAAGGTATCTTTGGAGAACTGCTACCTCTGAATGCCCCAGAAGTACTCATGTCAGAAGTGAAGAGTGCTATGGAACATGGCACACACTGCAGTGTTGACCCAGCTGAGTTGAGAGAGAGAGACTCAATGAGCAGCACTATGTGGTTCACTCTGAGGTAACTGATGCTGTCCGGCATGGGATACTACATGAACACTAGAAATGTGACTGTCTTGAGTACAAGCCACTGCTGATGTTTGTTAGTGGGTCAGCCAGTACAGGGAAGAGTTTCCTTATTGAGGCCATCAAAGCTGAAATACGGAGCCTGACAGGGTTATCGATGTCTATAACTGTTAGTGCTCCCACTGGACTGGCTGCATACAGCATCGGTGGAGTTACATTACACCATCTGTTCATGTTGCCAGTTCAGCATGGTAAAGCAGGAGAGTATCGTAAGCTGTCATTTGAGGTTGCATCTCAGCTTCATTCAATGTTTACTAAGATGAAGTTACTCATCATTGATGAGATTAGCATGGTCTCCAATTTGATGTTTTCCTGTATACACCTACATCTACAGGAGATCTTGGGGACTGACTATGGAGATGCATTTGGTGGAAAAAGCATTGTTGTATTTGGAGACCTTTTACAGCTTGCACCAGTTAATGCTGAACATGTCTTTGCAGCTCTGACTATGAAGCAGGCCAAGAATACACTTGGGTGCATTGGAGGTTTTTAACCTGTGGGAGTTATTTACCTATTTCAAGCTGTATCAGAACATGTGATAAAGTGGTGACCTGGCTTACAAGACACTGTTGGATCAAGCTTGTACAGGTTCTCTATCACCAGAACATGTTTCAGTGTTAAATGGTTGAAGAATCAGAATGGATACTACATCCATAGAAACAGCATGTGATGTTTTCTGTGATGTGTACTTCACAGGCACAGGCATTGTGTGTCTTATGCCATGACTGAAAAAATGCACTGTTCAACAGTGTCATGTTGCAGAGAAAGAATCAAGAAATTCTGACACTGCATGCTGTTGACACAGTCGATGGTTTCATTCTAAGTCAGAAGCTGATAGCAAAGATGACTGAATGACTGTCTGAACTGAAGTCAGATGTTTCACGCACAGCTGGCCTGGAAGCTGTTCTTACAGTTTGTAAGAATGCACGTGTCATGCTACGCCATAATCTTGATGTGGAGCATGGTATGGTAAATGGTGCCATGGGTAACATCATTGACTTCATTTACAATGTTCAAAAGACATTTATCGAGACACTTGTTGTCCACATTGACAACATGGAACAGCCTGTCCAGATTGATCATGCCTGTGTTAAGTTTCAGGTATTTAAAGACATCTATGCGAACAGGAAACAGTTCCCATTATGTGTTGCATATGCTGTTTCAATTCACAAGTCTCTAAGCTTGAGTTTGGATTCAGCAATGGTGAACACAGGTACAGACATTTTCAAAGATGGCATGAGCTATATTGCACTTTCACACGTCCGTTGTCTTTCTGGGTTGCACATCATAACACTCGCACCTCAGAAGATACGCACTGACAAGCGATGTATTGTTGAGTACAACAGATTACATACTCTATATCAGCCACAGATGTCTTTAATACTACTACCTACGTATGTGGTTGTCTCACATCCTACAGTCACATCTACAGCTGGCAACAAAAGAAAACAAGCTTCCACAAGTGATGCAACTGTGCAGAGTTCTAAGAAGGTCACAATGTCAAATACTGATGCAGAACCAGCTGTTGGTCAGAAGTCAGTTGGTATGGCTGTTGTGCCAGTGTTTGACAACAGTACTAGAGTTAACTACTATGCTAATTCAGCTATGCAAGTCTTTTTCCACATGCCACACTTTGTGCAGGCAATATCTGCTTCACAAGACACTCTCCTATCAAAGGAATTGAAGCAGGTTGTCAACATGGCTTCTGATCAGTCTAACTATGTGCAGTCACTAACACCTCTACGGCAGGTGCTGGGTGCATATGACGGATGCAGTACATTTGCAGCAAACATGCAGCAGGACACCAGTGAGTTTATGATGGCAATCATAAACAGCTTGGATGAAGTGGGAACTTCAATGCATCACTATTTCACTGTGTCATATGTTACCAAATATGTATGTGTGTTATGTGGTCATTCAGAGTGAGAAACCACAGAAGACATGCTTTGGGTGTCTCTGTTTGTGCCTCAGACTAAAAGTGTCAAGTTCCAGCAGCTGTTTACCAATGCTGAAAGTGGTCACTTGTGTGTAAGGTGTGGAGGTACATGCACTCAGTCAATATGTCTCAGGACTTCATCTCAATATCTTATTCTTGTATTGCATAGATTTGACTCTAATGGGCTCAGAGTTGACACACCTATCACTGATTTCACAGCTGGTAGAACTGTATTTAACCAATCAGTGTTTGACACTCATGCTGTGATCTACCACTAAGGTCAGTCTATACATTCTGGACATTACACTTGTTTGTTGAGGTACAGAACTGGATGGGTTGAGTGCTACAATTCATCAAGCTGTTTCAAACAGAGACTACTGAGACACAAAAATGCATATGTACTGATACTGAAGAATTATGATAATCTTCATGTGTCAGAGAGAATAGTCACACAACATGTGACATTCTTTTACTTTTGATGGCCATTTGTAACAGAGTGAGTTCTGGTACATTATCACATTGTTTCTTACTAATGTACACTCGTGATTACACAGGTAACATATCACATGGTTTACTTGCATATGTTAACTCAATGTGACATATAAGATTGTTGCATTGATCAGTGACACAATGAAAATAGTTGCAGTGGTCTTAAATCAGTGCCAGCTGTCTTCACAGTCACTAGAGAAACCACACTTACATGTCTAAGAAAGACTTTGAGATGTCAAAAGAGATATTCCTATCTGGTCAAACTCTTCTGTCATTGTCTTTTCTTATGAGTATGTCATATGCAGACATAAGAAGTTACTCCTGGCACACTTGCTAGGTGTGTGCCTGTACTAAGGCACAATACTTGTCCACGTGCATTAACATCACTGTGTAACATATCTTTTACTAAAGATTAACAACACTCTGTCACATGTTGAGTACCATGACATGTGGCCTGTATTCATTTCTTTCTTCATATGCTTGCATCTTGAGTAAATATCACACTTTTTGTTGCAACAGTGTATTCCTATGCCTGTTTTATTGCCATGCATGTACATTGAATATATATATGTATATATGATGTTTAATATATTTCTTGGTAGTACTTAGTACTGTGACATTAAAAGTAGTTGTGTGAATTACTATATACATTGATTGGTTGCAGAATAAGTAGGATTTTTCTGCTTAAAACTGAAGTAGATTCATAAAACATAAAAATGTAGTATGGCATATGTTGTTAGAATGAGAGAGTATGTAGTTGCGTATCTGATATAACTGTTATCTAATATGCCATTATTGATAACAAGGTACAGTGTTTTATTAGACATATCTTTATTATTTACAGCCCACAGTTTCTGCTTATGGTATAATTAAATGTTATTTCTGTTTAAAACTAGCAGATTCATAAACATAAAAATGTAGTATGAAGATATTTGTTAGAATGAGATAGTATGTAGTTGCGCATATCTACTATACTGTTATTTAATATGCCATTATTGATAACAAGGTAGAGTGTTCTATTAGACATATCTTTATTATTTACAGCCCATAGTTTCTGCTTATGATATAATTAAATGTTATATTCATACCATAGAGAATAAAGTATGGGTTAGTGTGTGTAACGTGAAGTTTACACACACCCGAGGGGTTAGATGCTCATAAACCCCGAGAGCAAAGCTTCAGGGGTTTATGTAAGATCTAACTTGAGAGTGTGTGTAAATTCAAGTTTAAGCACACTAACCCATATTTTATTTTATAATTGCTGTTTCTTTTTCACCAGCAATTATATAAAATAAAAGCTTTTAGTGGAGCCCCAGTTTAGCTTACTGTTAGTCTGGTGTTGAAATTAATCTGTCCATGTCTTTTAAAATGGCTTTTTAAACAGGATTCTGAAGGAGAAAATAAAACAAACTTACCAAGTTCTTCTGGCAGTGCTGTTTTGGCAACATGGAAGTGGTGTTACTAAACAGTCGTGGTTAAGTTCATGGGCATATTGCAAGACAGCGAGGAAACCGTGTGTGTGTCCGTCGTTATAAACACTCCTTTATAACTGCAAATTACATCACGGTTTCCTATGGGAAAAGGGAAGCCAGTTATTATATTCTGTTAAACAATTCCTTTTATGTAGTAGAAGATGTAACAGATCTAGGTGGTTAACTAGTTCTCTAGTTATGTAAGTATTGATTTGATCATTTTAAGTGATGCATATAATACATGTTACCATATGCTATTTGATGTGTTTGTGTTTTAACTGACCTTAATGTATGTTAACAATAGTTGAAAATTGTACATCAGACACTTTCACTGATAACAACTAAGTTTTTTGTGTTCCTGCTAATATTTTCTGATCGCCTCTATTGAGGGGTTGGGTGGCAATTTTCCAAATGCAGTAATATAGCGATATGTCTTAACATGTACATGTATGTGTATATATATTTGTACGTGTACACATAAAATACGTTACCATTTAATGTTTAACTGTCAGTTTCAGATATATATTTCTGTTGAAAACATAGCATGTTTGTACTGCTATTAGTTTAGAACTCGCATCTGTTTTTTCACCCACCCCAGGAACATTCACACTATCAGTCACACAATAACAACATCATTACTGTTTCCTATGTTAAGCAGTGTTCAGAGGGTGCTATGATGACTGTCTTTATGTATTTTGTGATTCTGTCACATGTTACCCATTGACTATCAGTGATACTGTTTTACATGTATTTCAAGCAATAGAGAAAAACATTTATATGATTGTTTTGTGAGACTGATTTTGTGCACCAATTGAATTCTTAATTTGGCCTTTTCACAATTTTTAATTGGATAATACATCTCTTTAACCCTTATCTACCTGTGTTGTGTCTTTCTTTTACCATTATGTAAGAGTGATTCTATGTATGTTGGTGTTGGTGTATTGCTGCATCTAAACATAGTGCATGATGTTCATTGATGCAGGCTTTCTACTTAGCACAATTAAAGTGTTATTGTTCAGTGTGGTGAACATATACATTTGTTTCATAGGCAAATCATTTTATTTTCACATCTAAGCTGTAGAACATGAACTATTGCTGTATGAATAACTATCAGACAAATGTATTTATATCTTGCTGAGTCTGTGTTCTCAAAAGAAATACATGTTCTTAATAAGATATACAAAATAGTATGACAGCATTATTTCTCAAAAAGACAGGAAATTCATGGCAAAAAAAAATCAGTTTAATGCATCAGTTAGGGTTGTTCCACAGTGACAAAAGCAAGGAAATTTGGTGTTTGGGTTGAAAACCCTAACTCTGCATTTCCTCCCCCCCCAGCTCCACACATACACACACACACGTAGGGGGCAGGACCAAGGCAGCATGACCAATCACAGACAACCAGCAGCAGGTGATAGAAATAACATACAACTGTGTAAAACATACTACAAGACACATCCATCATCGTGGACCAACAACTGTTGCATTTGAGTAGTCATGAGTGTACAGAGTGTTGTGCACATCTTCATAGGGTCATATGTCACAAGAATACTGGTGTACATAGAATCCTATGATATACATTGTTTGGTTATGCTGTGATGATATCATGAGGGATAAACATACAAGAAAGCATCTATAACATTGTGCATTATCTAATGACAGTATGGTACCCTTTCAGTAACATGTATTGTTCAATGTGCCCTTGTTCAAATCAAGATGGGCTTGGTCATATTGAGACACACATTTATTTGTTTATTTATTTGCTTTTGTTAACCAGGTAAGCACACTAGACAACAAGTGCCTATTTTCAGGTGTGACCCGGGAGGTTACAGTACATAAGACACAGAGTACAAAATACAGAGTCAGGGTAACATGCTGGCCCACAGACAGGTGGGAGGAACAGCAAACAGTACAAGTGGCTATACAAAGGTACAGTTGGCAGTATGTCAGCGGGATACATAATGGCAAAGAGAGGTAGAATATAAACAGGTACATCATCTCAGAGAGTTGACACAAAATACATAACAGCAATTGAGAGGTTGAATAGCAACAGGTAACATCAAGGCAGAGCATGCATCAAAAATAAATATAAGTATGGCATGTATATTAGCATGCCATGAGATCCTATCCTGAACTACAGTGATACTCAAATTAGTACAGCTAGAAACAAGTACCGATATGACAGGATCGCCTCTCCAAACCGAAGGGTGGAAAGTGCCTAATGCTGGTTCTCAGCAGAGATTAGCAGCAGTCAGTGAGTCAGCTCACATTCTCCCATTAGTGAGTGAGGGTCAGGGGTGAGGGAGGGGACTACTCAGTGCCTATATAGCACACAGACAGGTAGAGGCAGTTTTAAGGAAGGTCCATAGGGAGGTTTTGAAGCAGGGATAGGAGGGAGAGGCATGAACTAGGGCAGGTAGGGAGTTCCACAGTCTCGGCACATAGATGGAGAATGCCCTGTCACTTGTAAGTGTGTGGGTCTTAGGGACCAGGCGGAGCTGGGCAGCACTTGATCTTAAGTGGTAGGCAGGGGTTCCATGATTGAGGGAAGGGTAGCGTGGAAGGAGTATCTATTCTGACTATGTTATCCACAGAAGTTGTCAAAAAGAGGCGTGGTGTTTTTCAGGGGAACCACTCCAGCTAAGAGTAGAGCTCACAACGATGCGTAAGGCATGGGGCAGTGAGTGTGAAGTGACATACATTGTTATAGGCAGTGTCCCATTTTGCTAGGCTAGAAATAGGGACTGGTGCAAAGGCTACAAGCCCATAGCAAAGCGTGGAAGGAGTATACCCTGAGCTATGGTGAGCCATGCAGCGGGGGTGAGGCAGTCTTTGGCTCTGTAGGCAAGTCCAAGCTTGCCATTCGCGGTTTTGCAGACATGTTGCATGAATAATGACTTCTTGTCACAAATCTATTAATATATACAATGCTCAATACTTGCATGACAGTTCTGTTATTAGCTATTCAAAATCGGATGCAGAATTATTATTTTATTTTACTGCCCCATGCAGAATTACTAAGACAACTAACAGTGGTATAAATAGTGCATGATCGTCCCAGTCTATGACAATGGTCATTTCACTGTAAATATGTGAAATGCTTTGCATGATAATGTCCACCGTGGGCCATCATGATATTTAACAGTTTGTCAGCTATAGTTCCACATAGATGTTGATCTGTTTAGGATTAGATAACAGTGCAGAGCACAGTGTTAATCATTGTATTCGAATACATTATTTGCTACTGTTAGGGTGATATTAGGAGCCATTTACAGACATGAAACCCTGGTGGAAATCTTGTCTAATATTATCCATTCATAGGAAAAGAGGTGGTAAAATGTTGTGTTTGCCACCACTGTTACCACATAGGTAGGAATGTATACAAACAGTAACATGCATTTGCACTTACATAGTCACAGCAAGGCAAAAAGAATGAACTGCTAACGTAATAGTTTGGGTGACACAGTCCCATATAGAGCTGTAAAGGTTCAAATAATAGTGGACAATGACTTAGTAGATAATACTGTACTGATCCAAATTTTTCTTATAGCATGGTAAGATCACTGTGTAGTTAGACACATGAAAGTGTCTTACAGTGATCTATGCTACCATGTACTCATGAACACAAACATCTGAACCGCGATCCTTTGAATACCATTGTAGCAGTAGTATATCAAATAGTGGAGGGACACACTTTGCTGTTTAAAATGACAAACTTTTCACTACTGAGCTATTGTGTAATGTGACCATGTGAGTTGTCATGTCTGAGAGTTACACACAGATCTTTAATTCTACAATGTAAGATGATTGTACAGTAGTACTGTGCAGAAAATAGTATACTGACACATATAGAATAATGGATGAGAACTGTGCATAGGCTGTGTTCCCATCAAGGTTTTGATGACATCATAGACCTCAAGAGTGAAGCTTGAGAGGTCTCTGTGATGTCATCAAACACCCAAGATGGAAACACGGCCTGACGCACAGTTCCCTATCTGTTATTTTGTATAGTATGGTTCCCACAAACTGTGCCACATTAATTTCACAAGGATTTGTTAGTTTCTGTACTTTGTCCAGACACTGCTGTTTTCTCCGGTCCTTGCTGCAGTTCCACTCCACTGCCAACCCGAGGTACCATTGCTCACTGTCATCCATCTTAGCTTTGTACAGAGGGACCACTGATTTATTTTAAAAAAAACTGCCGACAAACTGATACTTTGAAAACAGGGTGCCGACTATGGCAGTTCGTGTCCAGACTATCTGAAAAGCTTGTGCTCAACTGCTCGCTTACCAGCGCCACCATGCTGTACTGCATTTTTTGAAAAGCCAATGTTTCAGCCAATTGGGAAACAGTTGAAGGTTAAGAAGTTGTTGTACTATCATTGTGACATCAGAATGATAGTACAACAACTTTTTTTTACCTTTGAACTGTCCTACAACAGGATTTGGAAAACCATTGTTTCCATCCACAATAAACCTAACCATATACTATATAATTGTCTTATTCTGGGGTAACATCAGGAGGCATTAACAGTCAACAAAGGGCTGTAAGACCACTCACAGATATTAGCATATTATTACAGTGATGATTATAAACACACTGTCACTGTGAAGATATACAAAATCTATTAGATATAAAAGAAATGTATACTGTAATACAGCAACAACTGATGGGCATGCATAGGATGAAGCACTTGGATGGCAGCAGAACTTCCACACTTGTTGGCCCATGATGATAGATGTGATTTGTAGTACGTTTAGACAGTTGTATGTTATTTCTGTCACCTGCTGCTGGTTGTCTGTGATTCAGTCGTGCTGCCTTGGTCCTGCCCCTACTTGCATATGTGTGTGTGTGTATGTGTGTAGCTGGGGGGTAGGGGAATGCAGAGTTAGGGTTTTCAACCCTAACACCGAATTTCCTCGCTTTTGTCACTGTGGAACAACCCTAACAGATGCATTAAATGGAGTTTTTTTGCCATGTGTATGTGTAGATAGATAGATAGATAGCTATAGATATTATGGTAGCACGGTAGTGCTACCATAGTTAGGGTTGAGTACCCCATTTAAGGTTAAATGGTGAAACTTTGCACCTTAATAACTTTTCTACCATTCAATGGACTTGCCTGACATTTGGCAGGCACAGGGCATAACCATAGATCTTGGGATCTGCCAGCTTTCGTACCAGTCTGATATACGGCTGCGGAGTTATTAAGCAATATTCATGCATGCAATTACATTTTTTTGTGCATTCCTTGCTCGCACCTACAGGTCATATGGTTTGCTCGACTGGTCTGAAAACTTCAGGGAACTTGCGGCTGGGGTCCCTGATGTGCCTTTTGAAGATTTTGTGTAAAAATATTGAACAGTTCAAAAGTTATTATAAAAACAATTTTCCAATTATAGTCAATGGGGAAAGTTAACAAAAAGTTCAACAGTGTCTCAAATGCAGTTTTTAGTGTTGCAAATTACCCCTGTAGTGTCGTGAGTCAGCCATTTTTTTTTCAGTTAGTGGTCACAGAAATGCTTGGCATTTAAATTTGGGACCCTCTAGGGACACAATTATTTTTGTGTTCACCTAGTCAGACCCTGAGAATGCTAGCCATGTCTTTTTGGGGGGGTTAAACACTCCAGAAATACATTTTTGAAATTTTTGGAAAAAGTAGTGTCACAAAGTAGTGTCGCACTCATGACAATTTCATGATTTCATTTGCAAAAGTGTTGTGATTTACGACACTATTTTGCAACACTGTGCCCAAAATAACAGGACTTTTTTGCCACCATGCTGCAAAACAATGGTTTGGTCTTTGGGGCTGAAATTTGGAGGGAAGAAAGCCAATATCCCACATATGTGCCTTTTGGTGGTTTGGTGACAAACTATTGCATGGATGGAAAGTTACAGTGCTCTGAAGCTGACACTTTTTCCCATAGACTAACACTGCAGTGTCTGATGCCCCTTTCAGAGCCTGTATCTCGGAAACTGTGCGAGATATGGATTTTTCATCAGAAAAATGCTTAGCCCCCCAAATAAGGAAGTAAAAAACTAGCCAGGAAAGTCATAATTCATGTGAAATTTTAATTTTGTTTCTATGCCATACGGTTCCTGAGATATAAGCAATTTAGTATTCCAACTCCTCATTTTCTGCTCCAAGCCCATTATTAATTCTTTGTACTCACTGTGTTTCTCTATGCAGCTGTTGGGGAAAACCAGGGTGTGTGCTCCAGTTACTGTTACACATAGCATTTCCACTTGCTTTTCCATACCTGTTTCCATTAGCGTTCCCGTGTACGCCACTGTGTGCATTATCCTTTGCGTTTCTGCTTGCACTTGCATTTGCATTACTCTTACCATTTGTGTCTACAGTACTGTTTCTGTTTGCATTTCATTTTGCGTCACCATGCACATTACCATTTGTGTTTGCGGCTGCCCTTCTGTTTGCGTTTATGTTGTCTTTCGTTTTGCATCATCGTTGTTGTTACCGTTACCATTTGCATTTCCAATTGCTTTTCCGTGCCTGTGAGAATTATGGTTTGCATTTCCATATGCACTTGTGTTTGTGTTTGTGTTTATTTTTCCTTTGGCATTATCGTTGCTATTACTGTTATTATTTGCATTTCCAATTGCGGTACCATGACCGTGCATGTTACGGTTTGCATTTCCATATGTCGTGTGTTTGTATTTCCATTTCTGTTTCCTTTGGCATTATTGTTGCTGTTACTGTTACCATTGGCATTTACAATTGTGGTACCGTGACCATGCGCATTATGGTTTGAATTTCCGTACACACTTGCATTCATGGTTCTGTTTCCTTTGGCATTATTTTAGCTGCTACTTTTACCATTTGCATTTCCAATTGTGGTATCATGACCATGCACGTCATGGTTTGCGTTTCTGTACATGCTTGCGTTTGCATTTCTGTTTCTGTTCCCTTTGGCATTATTGTTGCTGTAACAGTTAACATTTGCATTTACAGTAGCAGTACCATGACTGTGCATGTTACCAGTTGCATTTCTGTATGTGCTTATGTCTCCGTTTGCTTCACTGTTTGCTTTGGTGTCACTTTGCGCTTGCATTTCTTTTAACGTTTGCGTTACCATTTATGTTTGCGTCATCATGTGCGTAACCATTAGCACTTGCATTTGCATTGCAGTTATCATTACTATGTCACAAGACATCACGTGGTGGGAGCGCCAGGCCCGAAGGGCTCGCGTTCCCACCACCGCATGCTATTCACTATTTATAGTCCTCCTTCTCAAAAAGAAGGGAAATTCATGGCAAAAAAATCCATTTAATGCATCAGTTAGTGTTGTTCCACAGTGACAAAAGTGAGGAAATTCGGTGTTCGGGTTGAAAGCCCTCCTTGCATCCCCCTGTCCACCTCCCCAACTGGCATCGGAGAGTGCGTTGGGGTCATCAGACCAAACTCTCACTCCATTCTCCTATACCTCAGCTTGTTTACACATGTGATGGGGTGAGAGTTACGACCAATGACCCCAGCGCACCCTGATGCCGGTTGAAGCGGCAGGCTGGGGGTGCAAGGGGCTTTCAACCCTAACACCAAATTTCCTCACATTTGTCACTGTAGAACAACCCTAATTGAAACATTAAACAGAGCTTTTTGTCATGAAGATAGATAGATGGATAGATAGATAGATAGATAGATAGATAGATAAATATCTTAATCTCTACAGTTAGGGTTGAGTAGGCTGTTTAATGTTAAACCCCTAACTTTGCACTTTAATAGCTTTACCACCTTTCAATGGATTTGCACAAAATTCTTCATGCACAGTCTCAGAGGCATGGTCTCTTGATGTGCTGCATTTCATTCTGACCAGATGTACAGATCCTGAAACCAGGATAGCAAAAAATGTGAAACAATCAGAGTTTTTTTGCTGTTTTTTTAGTTTTGTTTTTGTCATCATTTAGTGCCCAGATGGTCTGGAAGTCTGCTCTGAAATTTTCAGGGTAGAAAGGGCTTGGCCTAGAGTGGTTCTTTTCATCAGTTTGATAAAAAACTATTAACATGTTCCAGAGTTATAAGGATTTGAAATTTTGGTTCTGAGAATGCTCAGTACACTCTATTGGATGGCTCTTTCATACAAAAAGAGAATTTGGGCCATATGAAAAAGGATTCTGTTTTGTATGGGGGTAATCTTGTTTTATGAGAATTTTTTTTGTATGGTCGTCATCTTGTTTCTGTTTTTTTGTTTTGTTTTATTGAAAACCAGTACAACTCATACCATGGAAACACGCCAACACATGTATCTTGCTAGTTGGGCCCACATTAGGTGGATTCTGCAGTTGCTTTCTGGAAAAATGACACAGAAATGTGTTTATTACACATGTTATTTTTTTTTATGAGACGATTTTCTTTTTTGTATGGCCATATGAAACAAGAATAGGGTCATACTTAAAAAGATTGGCTTTGTACAAAAGAAGAATTTGGACATATTGTTTTCACATTCTTTTTAATTTGAAGGAATCTTTTTGGTGAGAATGTCACAATCTCACAAAAAAAGATTCCTTCATATGAGAAAAGAATTTGGATTAACCCCTACCCCATTTAACTCTATCAATACTTGCAGTTAAGGGACTATATATATATATATATATATATATATATATATATATATTGGGATACATGATGGGCATGAGTGTGATATGGCAAATATTGTCACTGCTGCAGAGTGAGCTCTGGATTATCTCAGGGTGCCGAAGGCTAAGTAGGATATCCAGAGCTCACTGATGAGAGTGACAATATTTGCCATAGCACACAATCTGCACATCATGTATTTGATTTATACAATAGGGCCAGGAGTTTCAGAAGTATTGTTATGTTGTCTTGTGTTCTGTTCCTGTTTATGTGTTTGCTCATTCTGTGTGTGAGTTTTCTGAATGGGCTGGCACTGTTACAAACTCTGGGAAACAAATGAGTGTGTTTTGCAATGCTAAATGTGTTAGTTTTAGGTAGGAGTGAGAAACAGACTATTGTGTGAAGCTGTATTCTTTTGAGGTCTGGCTGCAGTCAAGCTGAGAGTATCACAGTAATTGTAATGGGAAGAGAGCCAGAGTTTGAGGAACAGGTGAGTGTTTTGGTGGTAATTGAGTTAGCTGCTGGCAGCAGTGAGAAACAGACTGTTCTGTGAATCTGTGCTCTTTAGAATTCTGGCTGCAGTCAAGCTGAGTATCACAGTAATTTTAATGGGCTGAGAGGCAGAGTTTGAGGAACAGGTGAGTGTTTTCAGTGGTAATTGAGCTAGCTGAAGGCAGCAGTGAGGAACAGACTGTTCTGTGAAGCTGTGCTCTTTAGAATTCTGGCTGCAGTCAAGCTGAGAGTATCACAGTAATGAACTGGAAGTTAGAGTGTGGGAATAGATGATAGTGTTTTGTAATGCTGAGTTAGCTGCAGGCAGCAGTGAGACCTCTCATGTAGTTCTGTATTTGTGTTGATGATAACAGCACAGGTGTTTTTGTATGCTATGGGGATAGCTGCCTAAAGTGATGATATCAGTGACCTTGTGTGACCTGTGTGTGTAAATGGCTGATATCATCACAGCAGAGCAGAGGGTAAAAATATCACACTGCAGTGGATGATACACTGTTACATCTCACTCATTTATCATATCCCTATTGTACAAATATATATATATATATATATATATATATATATATATAACACACATATATCAAAAGAAAAGTTGTAATGAGTACCATAACATTAACACATAACACCCCACAAAATATTTAGGGGTCTTATATTAAAAAATCATAAACATTAAAAAATGAAAATTCTTATAGGATATCATTGCAACTTTAACAAGCCGTAAGTTCGGCAATAATTGGAGTTAAGGGACAATGTATATATCCAAGAAAAGGTATCAATGAGTACTACAACACTAACACATAATCCCCAGCCTAAACATTCATGGGGTACACACTACACCCCAAAAGTACCTCCAATCTTCACTGTGGTGCCAAATCTACAATGAAAGTCTGATAGTCATCAAAACTTCACTAAAGGTGTATCTAGTCTTCCTGTATAACCATAGTAAATTTCAGAGCAAATAGACAAAACATTGCTGACTGATGGGTAAAAAACAAACAAAAAAACATATTTCAAATCATCACAGAGAACCTGAAAACCTTGTCACCACACAATGACATGTGGTTTTGACTGTCAGCATTTCTGCTGTTAAAGTGTGACTTTCAGTTAGACTCAATCATTGTGATGTGCAAGCACTGTTTTTCCAAAGTGAAGTCTAACATTCTGCCACCATGGTCAGTCTTGAACAACATGGAGACACATGTTACACCAACTGAAGATTGCCAGGTTGAATATGTTTGAATGGATTCTAATTCAGACTATGAAATAATTCAAACTATTCACGCCTGAACACAAGGACATGGAATATCCCACAAAAATAACTGATTAGGTCTCTTAAGGGTTCTGTTATGTATCTTCCACTTCCTTTACAGGAAAATGTGGAGGCAATCTCCATTGAAAACACTTTGGTGATTCTTGTAAATGGTGTTCCAATAAAGTCTAAGGTCATTTGGCAGGATGTTGTCAATGTAGAGAAGGTGAAGCTTGCGCTTACTTATTTAAAGAGCAACACTCCCTTTTATGCAGACCTTGATATTGATCACATGACTAGTGTGTCTGTTGAACATGATGTGTTGGAAACCACAAAACCAATGATTGAGAAGGTCAATGTGGAGACAAATGACAATGTGTATGAACAGTACACAATTCACCCACTGCATGGCAGAGATCCAGTAGGGGACAACATTGATCTCTATCAAATGAAACAGGTGGAAGGTGAGCCTGTCAGCATTTAGGAGACAACAGTGGAAGCATACTGTTTCACACTGTTTCCCAGACTTATTCCCAAAAGGGTCAGGTGGCTGCCTGGATGAAAGAGATGTGTGTGTACAGGGTGCTGAGTACCGCATGAGCTGTGCGCTCAGTAAGGATGGCAAATTCAGATGCAACATACAGTACCTGTTTCATCTCCTGTGGGAGAGTGAGACTAGCATACTGTCTGCGTCTATTGCACATATTATTTGTCTGATAACTCCACTTGATGGAATCACAGCTGCACAGTTTCTGGAGAAATTAAAGCAGAAAGATGAAAATGTGCAAGTGAATTTGTCTTCCATTCTGTCAAGTCTCGTGGCACCACAGAATATTGGTACCACAGATCCACTGAGGTGATAATAATGCTGAGAGTATGGTGCAGCACATGGTTTGTCACACTCAGTTGTGCTGAGTATGCCTGGGATGAGGTTATAGAACTGTTGAATTGGGTGAATTCTGATGTAGAGGGCATTTCATCAATGACTCTTGCAGAAATGTGCTCACTTGTCCCTGTCTTTGTCACAAGGCATTTCCTCAAGCGGTTCCGTGATATTCTGGCTTTCATTTTGTCAAAGGACAATCTGCCTCTTGGTACTGTGGAACATTACTTTTGGAGGGTGGAGTATCAGGCATGAGGCACTCCTCATATTCACGTGTTATTGTGGATCAAGGATGCCCCATGCATAGGTGAATATGAAGCAGTACAAGTGCTAGCATTCATCAAGCAATACATCACTTGCTGCATTCCAGACAAGTACGACAGTCCTACACTGCGGAAGTTGATGCAAAAGTTCAAACACCATATTTGTGCAAAATACTGCCGCCGGGTAGTAAAGAACAAATATGATTGGTACACAGGATGTCATTTTGGATTTCCTAGACGTGTCTGTCAGGATGGTTGCATGCATGAGCTGTTTTCAGCAATGCAACACCACTTGAAGGCAAAATCAACCAAGAGGGTATATGAGTTACCCAGAGATGAGAAAAAGGTGTACATCAATGACTACAACCCTACTCTTCTCCTAATGTGGCAAACAAACATAGATGTTCAGTTTGTGGCTGACAACTCATTGGCTCTAGTGCGGTACATCACTTCGTACATAACTAAACATGAGCAGACCAGATTGCAAAATCTTTGGGAAGATATTGCCAGTTCTAGCATGAGCCTGAAATCTCAGTTGTGGTCACTGGGCTTGAAAGACCCTTTCACACAGAGAATGTGGTGCTTATGAGGTCGGGCAATCGCTTGATTGGTGCACATTTGTAATGGCAAGTCTGATGCTGTCTGCTTTCTCAGTGTGAACTACAAACAGAAGTGAAAACATGTACTTATTCCTCATGCTAAGACTGAGGAACTGGCTGTCAATAGACCTCTTCAAGACATATCTTGAAGAATAACCTCATTGACACATACTACTCCTGTAGACACGAAGACATGGATGATATGTGTCTATTTCAGTGGCTAAGTTTTATGACTGCAAGATGGATGTCTCACCTGATTGTACATGTGACATTTACAAGATCAGAGGGAGTGGATGGCTGTCTCATTAAGAGACATAAGCCTTGGCTCATTGATCACTGTAAATTACATCTAGGCATTATCTGAGAGTAGAGAGCATTAATACTTTGCTCTCCTATTCTTATTCAGACCCTGGAGGAATGAGTTTGAATTAAAAGGTGACTGTGATACATTCTGAGGAAGAGTTCAATTGCAGTTATGAGACATTCAAAAGTCAATACTCAGAGACATATATACAGAGACTAGATACTTGAGAAGGAGCAGCTTGAGAAAGCACGGAAGCTACTTGAGGAGGACACTCCAGTTAGCTCACAGGACAATTTTGATCCAGAAGGACAAGGTATCTTTGGAGAATCATACCTCTGAATGCCCCAGAAGTACTCATGTCAGAAGTGAAGATGCTATGGAACATGGCACACACTGCAGTGTTGACCCAGCTGAGTTGAGAGAGAGAGACTCAATGAGCAGCACCATGTGGTTCACTCTGAGGTAACTGATGCTGTCCGCATGGGATACTACATGAACACTAGAAATGTGACTGTCTTGAGTACAAGCCACTGCTGATGTTTGTTAGTGGGTCAGCCAGTACAGGGAAGAGTTTCATTGAGGCCATCAAAGCTGAAATACGGAGCCTGACAGGGTTATCGATGTCTATAACTGTTAGTGCTCCCACTGGACTGGCTGCATACAGCATCGGTGGAGTTACATTACACCATCTGTTCATGTTGCCAGTTCAGCATGGAAAGCAGGAGAGTATCGAAGCTGTCATTTGAGGTTGCATCTCAGCTTCATTCAATGTTTACTAAGATGAAGTTACTCATCATTGATGAGATTAGCATGGTCTCCAATTTGATGTTTTCCTGTATACCTACATCTACAGGAGATCTTGGGACTGACTATGGAGATGCATTTGGTGGAAAAAGCATTGTTGTATTGGAGACCTTTACAACATTGCACCAGTTAATGCTGAACATGTCTTTGCAGCTCTTGACTAGCAAACAGGCCAAGAATACACTTGGGTGCATTGGAGGTTTTAACCTGTGGGAGTTATTTACCTATTTCAAGCTGTATCAGAACATGTGATAAAGTGGTGACCTGGCTTACAAGACACTGTTGGATCAAGCTTGTACAGGTTCTCTATCACCAGAACATGTTTCAGTGTTAAATGGTTGAAGAATCAGAATGGATACTACATCCATAGAAACAGCATGTGATGTTTTCTGTGATGTGTACTTCACAGGCACAGGCATTGTGTGTCTTATGCCATGACTGAAAAAATGCACTGTTCAACAGTGTCATGTTGCAGAGAAAGAATCAAGAAATTCTGACACTGCATGCTGTTGACACAGTCGATGGTTTCATTCTAAGTCAGAAGCTGATAGCAAAAGATGACTGAATGACTGTCTGAACTGAAGTCAGATGTTTCACGCACAGCTGGCCTGGAAGCTGTTCTTACAGTTGTAAGAAGTACGTGTCATGCTACGCCATAATCTTGATGTGGAGCATGGTATGGTAAATGGTGCCATGGTAACATCATTGACTTCATTTACAAATGTTCAAAAGACATTTATCGAGACACTTGTTGTCCACATTGACAATATGGAACAGCCTGTCCAGATTGATCATGCCTGTGTAAGTTTCAGGTATTTAAAGACATCTGTCGAACAGGAAACAGTTCCCATTATGTGTTGCATATGCTGTTTCAATTCACAAGTCTCTAAGCTTGAGTTTGGATTCAGCAATGGTGAACACAGGTACAGACATTTTCAAAGATGGCATGAGCTATATTGCACTTTCACATCGCCCCATGGTTCTTTCTGGGTTGCACATCATGTACACTCGCGACCTCAGAAGATACGCACTGACAAGCCGCATGTATTGTTGAGTACAACAGATTACATACTCTATATCAGCCACAGATGTCTTAATACTACTACCTACCGATGTGGTTGTCTCACATCCTACAGTCACATCTACAGCTGGCAACAAAAGAAAACAAGCTCCACAAGTGATGCAACTGTGCAGAGTTCTAAGAAGGTCACAATGTCAAATACTGATGCAGAACCAGCTGTTGGTCAGAAGTCAGTTGGTATGGCTGTTGTGCCAGTGTTTGACAACAGTACTAGAGTTAACTACTATGCTAATTCAGCTATGCAAGTCTTTTCCACATGCCACACTTTGTGCAGGCAATATCTGTTCACAAGACATCTCTATCAAAGGAATTGAAGCAGGTTGTCAACTGGCTTCTGATCAGTCTAACTATGTGCAGTCATACTAACACCTCTACGGCAGGTGCTGGGTGCATATGCCGGATGCAGTACATTTGCAGCAAACATGCAGCAGGACACCAGTGAGTTTATGATGGCAATCATAAACAGCTTGGATGAAGTGGGAACTTCAATGCATCACTATTTCACTGTGTCATATGTTACCAAATATGTATGTGTGTTATGTGGTCATTCAGGTGAGAAACCACAGAAGACATGCTTTGGGTGTCCTGTTTGTGCCTCAGACTAAAAGTGTCAAGTTCAGCAGTGTTTACCAATGCCAAAGTGGTCACTTGTGTGTCAGTGTGAGGTACATGCACTCAGTCAATATGTCTCAGGACTTCATCTCAATATCTTATTCTGTATTGCATAGATTTGACTCTAATGGGCTCAGAGTTGACACACCTATCACTGATTTCACAGCTGGTAGAACTGTATTTAACCAATCAGTGTTTGACACTCATGCTGTGATCTACCACTAAGGTCAGTCTATACATTCTGGACATTACACTTGTTTGTTGAGGTACAGAACTGGATGGGTTGAGTGCTACAATTCATCAAGCTGTTTCAAACAGAGACTACTGAGACACAAAAAATGCATATGTACTGATACTGAAGAATTATGATAATCTTCATGTGTCAGAGGAATAGTCACACAACATGTGACATTCTTTTACTTTGATGGCCATTTTGTAACAGAGTGAGTTCTGGTACATTATCACATTGTTTCTTACTAATGTACACTCGTGATTACACAGGTAACATATCACATGGTTTACTTGCATATGTTAACTCAATGTGACATATAAGATTGTTGCATTGATCAGTGACACAATGAAAATAGTTGCAGTGGTCTTAAATCAGTGCCAGCTGTCTTCACAGTCACTAGAGAAACCACACTTACATGTCTAAGAAAGACTTTGAGATGTCAAAAGAGATATTCCTATCTGGTCAAACTCTTCTGTCATTGTCTTTTCTTATGGTATGTCATATGCAGACATAAGAAGTTACTCCTGGCACACTTGCTAGGTGTGTGCCTGTACTAAGGCACAATACTTGTCCACGTGCATTAACATCACTGTGTAACATATCTTTTACTAAAGATTAACAACACTCTGTCACATGTTGAGTACCATGACATGTGGCCTGTATTCATTTCTTTCTTCATATGCTTGCATCTTGAGTAAATATCACACTTTTTTGTTGCAACAGTGTATTCCTATGCCTGTTTTATTGCCATGCATGTACATTGAATATATATGTATATATGATGTTTAATATATTTCTTGGTAGTACTTAGTACTGTGACATTAAAAGTAGTTGTGTGAATTACTATATACATTGATTGGTTGCAGAATAAGTAGGATTTTTCTGCTTAAAACTAGTAGATTCATAAACATAAAAATGTAGTATGACGATATTTGTTAGAATGAGAGAGTATGTAGTTGCGCGTATCTAGTATACTGTTATCTAATATGCCATTATTGATAACAAGGTACAGTGTTTTATTAGACATATCTTTATTATTTACAGCCCACAGTTTCTGCTTATGGTATAATTAAATGTTATTTCTGTTTAAAACTAGCAGATTCATAAACATAAAAATGTAGTATGAAGATATTTGTTAGAATGAGATAGTATGTAGTTACGCATATCTACTATACTGTTATTTAATATGCCATTATTGATAACAAGGTAGAGTGTTCTATAGACATATCTTTTATTATTTACAGCCCATAGTTTCTGCTTATGATATAATTAAATGTTATATTCATACCATAGAGAATAAAGTATGGGTTAGTGTGTATAACGTGAAGTTTACACACACACCCGAGGGTTAGATGCTCATAAACCCGAGGCAAGCAGAGGGGTTTATGATAGATCTAACTTGAGAGTGTGTGTAAACTCAAGTTTAAGCACACTAACCCATATTTATTTTATATAATTGCTTGGTTCTTTCACCTCAGCAATTATATAAAATAAAAGCCTTTTAGTGGAGCCCCAGTTTAGCTTACTGTTAGTCTGGTGTTGAAATTAATCTGTCCATGTCTTTTAAAATGGCTTTTTTTAAACAGGATTCTGAAGGAGAAAAATAAAACAAAAACTTACCACAGTTCTTCTGGCAGTGCTGTTTTGGCAACATGGAAGTGGTGGCGGTCCAGGAACAGTCGTGGCTGATCCATGGGCATATGCAAGACGAGAGGAAACCGTGTGTGTGTCCGTCGTTATAAACACTCCTTTATAACTGCAAATTACATCACGGTTTCCCTATGGGAAAAAGGGGAAGCCAGTTATTATATTCTGTTAAACAATTCCTTTTATGTAAGTAGAAGATGTAACAGATCTAGGTGGTTAACTAGTTCTCTAGTTATGTAAGTATTGATTTGATCATTTTAAGTGATGCATATAATACATGTTACCATATGCTATTTGATGTGTTTGTGTTTTAACTGACCTTAATGTATGTTAACAATAGTTGAAAATTGTACATCAGACACTTTCACTGATAACAACTAAGTTTTTTGTGTTCCTGCTAATATTTTCTGATCGCCTCTATTGAGGGGTTGGGTGGCAATTTTCCAAATGCAGTAATATAGCGATATGTCTTAACATGTACATGTATGTATATATATTTGTACGTGTACACATAAAATACGTTACCATTTAATGTTTAACTGTCAGTTTCAGATATATATTTCTGTTGAAAACATAGCATGTTTGTACTGCTATTAGTTTAGAACTCGCATCTGTTTTTTCACCCACCCCAGGAACATTCACACTATCAGTCACACAATAACAACATCATTACTGTTTCCTATGTTAAGCAGTGTTAGAGGGTGCTATGATGACTGTCTTTATGTATTTTGTGATTCTGTCACATGTTACCCATTGACTATCAGTGATACTGTTTTACATGTATTTCAAGCAATAGAGAAAACATTTATATGATTGTTTTGTGAGACTGATTTTGTGCACCAATTGAATTCTTAATTTGGCCTTTTCACAATTTTTAATTGGATAATACATCTCTTTAACCCTTATCTACCTGTGTTGTGTCTTTCTTTTACCATTATGTAAGAGTGATTCTATGTATGTTGGTGTTGGTGTATTGCTGCATCTAAACATAGTGCATGATGTTCATTGATGCAGGCTTTCTACTTAGCACAATTAAAGTGTTTGTTCAGTGTGGTGAACATATACATTTGTTTCATAGGCAAATCATTTTATTTTCACATCTAAGCTGTAGAACATGAACTATTGCTGTATGAATAACTATCAGACAAATGTATTTATATCTTGCTGAGTCTGTGTTCTCAAAAGAAATACATGTTCTTAATAAGATATACAAAATAGTATGACAGCATTATTTCTCAAAAGACAGGAAATTCATAAAAAAAAATCAGTTTAATGCATCAGTTAGGGTTGTTCCACAGTGACCATGCAGGAAATTTTGGTGTTTGGTTGAAACCTAACTCTGCATTCCTCCCCCCCCAGCTCCACACATACACACACACACGTAGGGGGCAGGACCAAGGCAGCATGACCAATCACAGACAACCAGCAGCAGGTGATAGAAATAACATACAACTGTGTAAAACATACTACAAGACACATCCATCATCGTGGACCAACAACTGTTGCATTTGAGTAGTCATGAGTGTACAGAGTGTTGTGCACATCTTCATAGGGTCATATGTCACAAGAATACTGGTGTACATAGAATTCCTATGATATACATTGTTTGGTTATGCTGTGATGATATCATGAGGGATAAACATACAAGAAAGCATCTATAACATTGTGCATTATCTAATGACAGTATGGTACCCTTTCAGTAACATGTATTGTTCAATGTGCCCTTGTTCAAATCAAGATGGGCTTGGTCATATTGAGACACACATTTATTTGTTTATTTATTTGCTTTTGTTAACCAGGTAAGCACACTATACAACAAGTGCCTATTTTCAGGTGTGACCCGGGAGGTTACAGTACATAAGACACAGAGTACAAAATACAGAGTCAGGGTAACATGCTGGCCCACAGACAGGTGGGAGGAACAGCAAACGGTACAAGTGGCTATACAAAGGTACAGTTGGCAGTATGTCAGCGGGATACATAATGGCAAAGTGGGGTAGAATATAAACAGGTACATCATCTCAGAGAGTTGGCACAAAATACATAACAGCAATTGAGAGGTTGAATAGCAACAGGTAACATCAAGGCAGAGCATGCATCAAAAATAAATATAAGTATGGCATGTATATTAGCATGCCATGAGATCCTATCCTGAACTACAGTGATACTCAAATTAGTACAGCTAGAAACAAGTACCGATATGACAGGATCGCCTCTCCAAACCGAAGGGTGGAAAGTGCCTAATGCTGGTTCTCAGCAGAGATTAGCAGCAGTCAGTGAGTCAGCTCACATTCTCCCATTAGTGAGTGAGGGTCAGGGGTGAGGGGGGGACTACTCAGTGCCTATATAGCACACAGACAGGTAGAGGCAGTTTTAAGGAAGGTCCATAGGGAGGTTTTGAAGCAGGGATAGGAGGGAGAGGCATGAACTAGGGCAGGTAGGGAGTTCCACAGTCTCGGCACATAGATGGAGAATGCCCTGTCACTTGTAAGTGTGTGGGTCTTAGGGACCAGGCGGAGCTGGGCAGCACTTGATCTTAAGTGGTAGGCAGGGGTTCCATGATTGAGGGGAAGGGTAAGCGTGGAAGGAGTATCTATTCTGACTATGTTATCCACGAAGTTGTCAAAGACAAAGGCGTGGTGTTTTTCAGGGAAGCCACTCCAGCTAAGAGTAGAGCTCACAACGATGCGTAAGGCATGGGGCAGTGAGTGTGAAGTGACATACATTGTTATAGGCAGTGTCCCATTTTGCTAGGCTAGAAATAGGGACTGGTGCAAAGGCTACAAGCCCATAGCAAAGCGTGGAAGGAGTATACCCTGAGCTATGGTGAGCCATGCAGCGGGGGTGAGGCAGTCTTTGGCTCTGTAGGCAAGTCCAAGCTTGCCATTCGCGGTTTTGCAGACATGTTGCATGAATAATGACTTCTTGTCACAAATCTATTAATATATACAATGCTCAATACTTGCATGACAGTTCTGTTATTAGCTATTCAAAATCGGATGCAGAATTATTATTTTATTTTACTGCCCCATGCAGAATTACTAAGACAACTAACAGTGGTATAAATAGTGCATGATCGTCCCAGTCTATGACAATGGTCATTTCACTGTAAATATGTGAAATGCTTTGCATGATAATGTCCACCGTGGGCCATCATGATATTTAACAGTTTGTCAGCTATAGTTCCACATAGATGTTGATCTGTTTAGGATTAGATAACAGTGCAGAGCACAGTGTTAATCATTGTATTCGAATACATTATTTGCTACTGTTAGGGTGATATTAGGAGCCATTTACAGACATGAAACCCTGGTGGAAATCTTGTCTAATATTATCCATTCATAGGAAAAGAGGTGGTAAAATGTTGTGTTTGCCCACCACTGTTACCACATAGGTAGGAATGTGTATACAAACAGTAACATGCATTTGCACTTACATAGTCACAGCAAGGCAAAAAAGAATGAACTGCTAACGTAATAGTTTGGGTGACACAGTCCCATATAGAGCTGTAAAGGTTCAAATAATAGTGGACAATGACTTAGTAGATAATACTGTACTGATCCAAATTTTTCTTATAGCATGGTAAGATCACTGTGTAGTTAGACACATGAAAGTGTCTTACAGTGATCTATGCTACCATGTACTCATGAACACAAACATCTGAACGCGATCCTTTGAATACCATTGTAGCAGTAGTATATCAAATAGTGGAGGGACACACTTTGCTGTTTAAAATGACAAACTTTTCACTACTGAGCTATTGTGTAATGTGACCATGTGAGTTGTCATGTCTGAGAGTTACACACAGATCTTTAATTCTACAATGTAAGATGATTGTACAGTAGTACTGTGCAGAAAATAGTATACTGACACATATAGAATAATGGATAGGGAACTGTGCACAAGGCTGTGTTCCCATCAAGGGTTTTGATGACATCATAGACCTCAAGAGTGAAGCTTGAGAGGTCTCTATGATGTCATCAAACACCCAAGATGGAAACACGGCCTTGACGTGCACAGTTCCCTATCTGTTATTTTGTATAGTATATGGTTCCCCACAAACTGTGCCACATTAATTTCACAAGGATTTGTTAGTTTCTGTACTTTGTCCAGACACTGCTGTTTTCTCCCGGTCCTTGCTGCAGTTCCACTCCACTGCCAACCCCGGAGGTACCATTGCTCACTGTCATCCATCTTAGCTTTGTACAGAGGGACCACTGATTTATTTTAAAAAAAACTGCCGACAAACTGATACTTTGAAAACAGGGTGCCGACTATGGCAGTTCGTGTCCAGACTATCTGAAAAGCTTGTGCTCAACTGCTCGCTTACCAGCGCCACCATGCTGTACTGCATTTTTGGAAAAGCCAATGTTTCAGCCAATTGGGAAACAGTTGAAGGTTAAGAAGTTGTTGTACTATCATTGTGACATCAGAATGATAGTACAACAACTTTTTATTACCTTTGAACTGTCCTACAACAGGATTTGGAAAACCATTGTTTTCCATCCACAATAAACCCTAACCATATACTATATAATTGTCTTATTCTGGGGTAACATCAGGAGGCATTAACAGTCAACAAAGGGCTGTAAGACCACTCACAGATATTAGCATATTATTACAGTGATGATTATAAACACACTGTCACTGTGAAGATATACAAAATCTATTAGATATAAAAGAAATGTATACTGTAATACAGCAACAACTGATGGGCATGCATAGGATGAAGTCACTTGGATGGCAGCAGAACTTCCACACTTGTTGGCCCATGATGATAGATGTGATTTGTAGTACGTTTAGACAGTTGTATGTTATTTCTGTCACCTGCTGCTGGTTGTCTGTGATTGGTCGTGCTGCCTTGGTCCTGCCCCCTACTTGCATATGTGTGTGTGTGTATGTGTGCGTGTAGCTGGGGGGGGTGGGGGAATGCAGAGTTAGGGTTTTCAACCCTAACACCGAATTTCCTCGCTTTTGTCACTGTGGAACAACCCTAACAGATGCATTAAATGGAGTTTTTTGCCATGTGTATGTGTAGATAGATAGATAGATAGCTATAGATATTATGGTAGCACGGTAGTGCTACCATAATTAGGAGTTAGAGTACCCCATTTAAGGTTAAATGGTGAAACTTTGCACCTTAATAACTTTTCTACCATTCAATGGACTTGCCTGACATTTGGCAGGCACAGGGCATCTTTCATAGATCTTGGGATCTGCCAGCTTTAGTACCAGTCTGATATACGGCTGCGGAGTTATTAAGCAATATTCATGCATGCAATTACATTTTTTGTGCATTCCTTGCTCGCACCTACAGGTCATATGGTTTGCTCGACTGGTCTGAAAACTTCAGGAACTTGCGGCTGGGGTCCCTGATGTGCCTTTTGAAGATTTTGTGTAAAAATATTGAACAGTTCAAAAGTTATTATAAAACAATTTTCCAATTATAGTCAATGGGAAAGTTAACAAAAGTTCAACAGTGTCTCAAATGCAGTTTTAGTGTTGCAAATTACCCTGTAGTGTAGTGAGTCAGCCATTTTTTTCAGTTAGTGGTCACAGAAATGCTTGGCATTTAAATTTGGGACCCTCTAGGGACACAATTATTTTTGTGTTCACCTAGTCAGACCCTGAGAATGCTAGCCATGTCTTTTGGAGAGTTAAACACTCCAGAAATACATTTTTGAAATTTTGGAAAAGTAGTGTCACAAAGTAGTGTCGCACTCATGACAATTTCATGATTTCATTTTGCAAAAGTGTTGTGATTTACGACACTATTTTGCAACACTGTGCCAAAATAACAGGACTTTTTGCCACCATGCTGCAAAACAATGGTTTGGTCTTTGGGGCTGAAATTTGGAGGAAGAAAGCCAATATCCACATATGTGCCTTTTGGTGGTTTGGTGACAAACTATTGCATGGATGGAAAGTTACAGTGCTCTGAAGCTGACACTTTTTCCCATAGACTAACACTGCAGTGTCTGATGCCCCTTTCAGAGCCTGTATCTCGAAACTGTGCGAGATATGGATTTTCATCAGAAAATGCTTAGCCCCCAAATAAGGAAGTAAAAACTAGCCAGGAAAGTCATAATTCATGTGAAATTTTAATTTTGTTTCTATACCATACGGTTCCTGAGATATAAAGCAATTTAGTATTCCAACTCCTCATTTTCTGCTCCAAGCCCATTATTAATTCTTTGTACTCCTGTTTTCTCTATGCAGCTGTTGGGGAAAACCAGGGTGTGTGCTCCAGTTACTGTTACACATAGCATTTCCACTTGCTTTTCCATACCTGTTTCCATTAGCGTTCCCGTGTACGCCACTGTGTGCATTATCCTTTGCGTTTCTGCTTGCACTTGCATTTGCATTACTCTTACCATTTGTGTCTACAGTACTGTTTCTGTTTGCATTTCATTTTGCGTCACCATGCACATTACCATTTGTGTTTTGCGGCTGCCCTTCTGTTTGCGTTTATGTTGTCTTTCGTTTTGCATCATCGTTGTTGTTACCGTTACCATTTGCATTTCCAATTGCTTTTCCGTGCCTGTGAGAATTATGGTTTGCATTTCCATATGCACTTGTGTTTGTGTTTGTGTTTATTTTTCCTTTGGCATTATCGTTGCTATTACTGTTATTATTTGCATTTCCAATTGCGGTACCATGACCGTGCATGTTACGGTTTGCATTTCCATACGTGCGTGTGTTTGTATTTCCATTTCTGTTTCCTTTGGCATTATTGTTGCTGTTACTGTTACCATTGGCATTTACAATTGTGGTACCGTGACCATGCGCATTATGGTTTGAATTTCCGTACACACTTGCATTCATGGTTCTGTTTCCTTTGGCATTATTTTAGCTGCTACTTTTACCATTTGCATTTCCAATTGTGGTATCATGACCATGCACGTCATGGTTTGCGTTTCTGTACATGCTTGCGTTTGCATTTCTGTTTCTGTTCCCTTTGGCATTATTGTTGCTGTAACAGTTAACATTTGCATTTACAGTAGCAGTACCATGACTGTGCATGTTACCAGTTGCATTTCTGTATGTGCTTATGTCTCCGTTTGCTTCACTGTTTGCTTTGGTGTCACTTGCGCTTGCATTTCTTTTAACGTTTGCGTTACCATTTATGTTTGCGTCATCGTATGCGTAACCATTAGCACTTGCATTTGCATTGCAGTTATCATTACTATGTCACAAGACATCACGTGGTGGGGCGCCAGGCCGAAGGGCTAGGTTCCCACCACGCGATATTCACTATTTATAGTCCTCCTTCTCAAAGAAGGAAATTCATGGCAAAAAATCCATTTAATGCATCAGTTAGTGTTGTTCCACAGTGACAAAAGTGAGGAAATTCGGTGTTCGGGTTGAAAGCCCTCCTTGCATCCCCCTGTCCACCTCCCCAACTGGCATCGGAGAGTGCGTTGGGGTCATCAGACCAAACTCTCACTCCATTCTCCTATACCTCAGCTTGTTTACACATGTGATGGGGTGAGAGTTACGACCAATGACCCCAACGCACACCCTGATGCCGGTTGGGCGGGCAGGCTGGGGGGTGCAAGGGGGGCTTTCAACCCTAACACCAAATTTCCTCACATTTGTCACTGTAGAACAACCCTAATTGAAACATTAAACAGAGCTTTTTGTCATGAAGATAGATAGATGGATAGATAGATAGATAGATAGATAGATAGATAAATATCTTAATCTCTACAGTTAGGGTTGAGTAGGCTGTTTAATGTTAAACCCTAACTTTGCACTTTAATAGCTTTACCACCTTTCAATGGATTTGCACAAAATTCTTCATGCACAGTCTCAGAGGCATGGTCTCTTGATGTGCTGCATTTCATTCTGACCAGATGTACAGATCCTGAAACCAGGATAGCAAAAATGTGAAACAATCAGAGTTTTTTTGCTGTTTTTTTAGTTTTGTTTTTGTCATCATTTAGTGCCCAGATGGTCTGGAAGTCTGCTCTGAATTTTCAGGGTAGAAAGAGCTTGGCCTAGAGTGGTTCTTTTTCATCAGTTTGATAAAAACTATTAACATGTTCCAGAGTTATAAGGATTTGAAATTTTGGTTCTAGAATGCTCAGTACACTCTATTGGATGGCTCTTTCATACAAAAGGAATTTGGGCCATATGAAAAGGATTCTGTTTTGTATGGGGGTAATCTTGTTTTATGAATTTTTTTGTATGGTCGTCATCTTGTTTCTGTTTTTTGTTTTGTTTTATTGAAAACCAGTACAACTCATACCATGGAAACACGCCAACACATGTATCTTGCTAGTTGGGCCCACATTAGGTGGATTCTGCAGTTGCTTTCTGGAAAAATGACACAGAAATGTGTTTATTACACATGTTATTTTTTTTTATGAGACGATTTTCTTTTTTGTATGGCCATATGAAACAAGAATAGGGTCATACTTAAAAAGATTGGCTTTGTACAAAAGAAGAATTTGGACATATTGTTTTCACATTCTTTTTAATTTGAAGGAATCTTTTTGGTGAGAATGTCACAATCTCACAAAAAAAGATTCCTTCATATGAAAAAAATTTGGATTAACCCTACCCCATTTTAACTCTATCAATACTTGCAGTTAAGGGACTATATATATATATATATATATATATATATATATATATATAGGATACATGATGGGCATAGTGTGATATGGCAAATATTGTCACTGCTGCAGAGTGAGCTCTGAATTATCTCAGGGTGCCGAAGGCTAGTAGGATATCCAGAGCTCCTGTGAGAGTAATATTCTCTACATCTATGTACACCTGTATTATTCTATAATAGGGCCAGGAGTTTCAGAAGTATTGTTATGTTGTCTTGTGTTCTGTTCCTGTTTATGTGTTTGCTCATTCTGTGTGTGAGTTTTCTGAATGGGCTGGCACTGTTACAAACTCTGGGAAACAAATGAGTGTGTTTTGCAATGCTAAATGTGTTAGTTTTAGGTAGGAGTGAGAAACAGACTATTGTGTGAAGCTGTATTCTTTTGAGTCTGGCTGCAGTCAAGCTGAGAGTATCACAGTAATTGTAATGGGAAGAGAGCCAGAGTTTGAGGAACAGGTGAGTGTTTTGGTGGTAATTGAGTTAGCTGCTGGCAGCAGTGAGAAACAGACTGTTCTGTGAATCTGTGCTCTTTAGAATTCTGGCTGCAGTCAAGCTGAGTATCACAGTAATTTTAATGGGCTGAGAGGCAGAGTTTGAGGAACAGGTGAGTGTTTTCAGTGGTAATTGAGCTAGCTGAAGGCAGCAGTGAGGAACAGACTGTTCTGTGAAGCTGTGCTCTTTAGAATTCTGGCTGCAGTCAAGCTGAGAGTATCACAGTAATGAACTGGAAGTTAGAGTGTGGGGAATAGATGATAGTGTTTTGTAATGCTGAGTTAGCTGCAGGCAGCAGTGAGACCTCTCATGTAGTTCTGTATTTGTGTTGATGATAACAGCACAGGTGTTTTTTTGTATGCTATGGGGATAGCTGCCTAAAGTGATGATATCAGTGACCTTTGTGTGACCTGTGTGTGTAAATGGCTGATATCATCACAGCAGAGCAGAGGGTAAAAATATCACACTGCAGTGGATGATACACTGTTACATCTCACTCATTTATCACTCATCCCTATTGTAAATATATATATATATATATATATATATATATATATATATATACACACATATATCAAAGAAAAGTTGTAATGAGTACCATAACATTAACACATAACACCCCACAAAATATTTAGGGTCTTATATTAAAAATCATAAACATTAAAAATGAAAATTCTTATAGGATATCATTACACTTTAACAAGCCGTAAGTTCGGCAATAATTGAGTTAAGGGACAATGTATATATCCAAGAAAAGGTATCAATGAGTACTACAACACTAACACATAATCCCCAGCCTAAACATTCATGGGGTACACACTACACCCCAAAAGTACCTCCAATCTTCACTGTGGTGCCAAATCTACAATGAAAGTCTGATAGTCATCAAAACTTCACTAAAGGTGTATCTAGTCTTCCTGTATAACCATAGCAAATTTCAGAGCAAATAGACAAAACATTGCTGACTGATGGGTAAAAAAAACAAACAAAAAAACATATTTCCCCATACACAATCCAGCATTGGAAGTTAAGAAGGACACTTAATACATTTTTCCTTTTGAAGTGAGCCCCATAAAAAATAATTACAACCAAGCACATAAATTGCTTTTCTGGAGGCATGAAAGTGCAGGGTCTGGAGCGCCCTACACTTCCACAGCCAGATAGATCTGTGCATCTGTAGAGAGAAAGAAGCACAAGGCCCAGAAGGCCTTGTGTTTCCCTTGGCAGATGGATGTATTCAGGACCTGCGTGAGTGAGGATATGATTATATTATGTCAAAAGGTAAGGACATTCTTTGCAAAAAATTGAGTTACTGCACTAGTTAGGGTTCATATTAAAGCAACAAAAGTAGGGAAATGTGGTGTTAGGATTGCCAATCCTAACACCCCACCTCACCGTCCAAGAAGCACAAGGAAAAAGCATTATGGTTTTGGCAATCCTGAGTGTTGGTGAATTAGGGAGTGTGGTCTTTCTTGGGGTTATCAGCCCTAACCCTCACCCCTTTACCATATAGTCTGCACATCTGAGCTTATTTGCTAATGTAATGGAGGGCACATTAGGGTTGATAACCTCAAGGAAGACCCCACCCCTGAGTCACCAAGACTCAGGACAGCCAAAACTGGAATTGCATTTTCCTTTTGCCACTTGGAGGGTGGGGGTTTGGTGTTAGGGTTGGAAACACTAACACAACATTCCCCTACTTTTGACACTTTAATCTGGCCCCTAATCAGTGCAATGGTTTTTGTTACATGCGAACAGTAATCACCATGGGGCACATACTCAGTCATAGTGCAGGCCCCAAATGCTCACTTTGTGTACCAGAAAAAAAGCCCATTTTACTTACCATTTACTGTTGTATGGTAGATTGTATCAGCCTAATTTTGTTTACTTCTAGGCTGACATCTTCTGTTACTAAAAATCACAGACTCGCCTGCTACTGACATCAGAGCATTTCGCGCAGCATTGAGAGGTTCAATAGCCTACTTAGAATGTTAGAGTTCAAATAAGCGCTGAACTTTGATTTGCTGGTCCAGCTGTCCTTTGTGGACTAATTACAGCAACAGATGACTGTACTGAGCTCCTGAAGTAAACCAGACCTGCAAAAGCTGTAATCAGATATTATAAAGAGAATAACATGCATTGCAGACTATCGACTCTCCCACTGTTGCATACTACTGTGATGTCAGCTCGATGCAACTGAAGTATTTGCAGTACCAGAAGAAGTCAGAATAGAAGTAAACAAAGGCAGTCTAATAAAATTGTCTAAACTTCAGTAATCAGAAAGTAAAATGAAATGTTTTTGCACAAAAGGTACACATTAGGACAAGCCGCACATTTGAGAGTTAGCACTTTGTTTTAACAGTTCCCTAATAAAAATATGTTATTTATTTTTAAATGTGAGATAATGGGAGAATAACTCAAAAGTGGTGACATCATGAGTGAGTTATGAAAATTCCACCCCTCTTCCCACGTATGAGTGTAAATGATCAATTTTCACACAAAATAATGTTTGGAATATAATGTTTTGGGGCAAACTTTAGGAAAACTTGCATTTATACACAGAACAGGAGGGGCAAACTATAAAGTGCTTTATGGAAAATCCTCACATGCCTTTTTCACATAGTATGACATTGCCACCCATGCTTCAGATGTTGAAGCTTCAGTTTGTTTTGTAAAAAAATTTGTCATTGTCATTTTTTTTACGTTTTTGTTTCTTCCCACACTCCAGTTTTCTGTATGCAGCCACCCCACCAGAATGATGTCATGCAAGGGAACTTCCAATATTTTACATACAGCAACAAGGAATTCTGGGTAAATTATAAAGTTGACTTAAATGTTGATTTCCCAGAGGTGCAGTCCCTTACTTTGGAAGTGGTGACCACTGTATAGCACCTAATATGTAGACATATGTAGCAAGGTGTTGTGAGTATAGTAAATAGCTGATTTGGCTGTCTCCCTTATCAAAGTGCAGTCTCCTATTTTGGTAGTATTTATAGCAATACAGTCTGTAGAAATGTTTCTGAAAAAATGTTTTTGTGATGCAAGTAGGCCAACAAGATCATTTGCCATTCTGTGTAGATGTTGTTTAACTTTTACTGCCTGCTGGTAAAGTGGCAGGTCTGAAGTGACTGCTCCTGTCAGAATGTGGGAGCGTGATGATAGTTTTCTATGTTTATGTTATAGGGCCTGAATGACTATATGTAGTTCAGGAGTGTATTTACAGGCCAGCATGCTTTTCTTTTTCTTTGGTGTCAAGCTTGTGCTATGAGTCCAAAGTTGTGAAAGAAAAAGGGTGTCTGCAATACCAAGACTGACCAACAGAGGTCTCTGTTACAAAACTGTGTTTACAAAGGTTGCTTCCTTTCATGATGTCATGGTTGGGGGTCACAGCACTGAGGAAAAAAGGAGGCAGGGTTATGCAAATGAAGCAGAGCACAGAAACAAAAATGCTTTTTTGTTCCCCTGGAAAACAGCACTTTTGGCAGTTTGAATGGTAGGAGATTGATTCACAACTCGCATAGGTTCATACAGGTTATTACTCCCATTTGCTATGGCAATCTTCCGTAAATCACTTTAAGATAACTTACATTTCATACACAGAACAGAATATCTTTTTCTGGTTGCTTGTATCCCCAGACTTGAATCTGTTTAGAAATGTTTTTTTTCTTTCATACAGTCCGACTTGGATCTTAGTCATGGAGTGATGAAGAGGGAGGTTAGTTGTATGCACAGCAGAGATAAATTCCATAACTTAACAAACATTAACTTTACTGCCACTTTTCATTGGGTAGATTATTTGGCAGTTTCATATTTAAATGCAGCATTGCCATCTTTATTCACCTTTTTTAACAATCTTAACATACTGTAAGTGGGGAAATAAGCTGACAAGAGTAGCAAGATTTTCCTTTTAAAATGGGTAACATTATTGGTTACAACTGGGAACAGATTTTTTTTGACCAGGAATGGGTGTTGATCAACTGTGGTGTCAATCGAGGCATGTTCCTGGTACAACATGCATAGTAACATGTACATTTAAACCCCCTGTCCTAGTTCCCTGCACCTCACTGTGGTGTCAAGCGCTCACTTTGGAGTGTAGTAACCAACAAGGTCATTACTTGACATCCTTTGACCACTGCAGTCAGATATATCAGTTATCATGCATATGTTTGAAAAATGTGTTCAAACAGTAAGTGAGTTTACTTGCAGCTCATACAGCAGAAGGCAGAGGATGTCCAGAGAAGGGCAACCAAAATGGTGCAAGGACTGCATCAGAAAGCATATGAGGACAGATTAACTGAACTCAATATGTATATCCTAGAGCAAAGGAGGGAGAGCAGTGATATGATTGAATCATTCAAACACTTTAAGGGCATTAACAAGGTGAAAGAGTCTAACATGTTTCAATATAAGAAAAATAGCAGGACAAGAGGACACAGCATGAGATCAGAGGGAGGCTGATTAAGGGATAACGTGAGGAAGTTCTTTTTCACAGAAAGGGTGGTGGATGCATGGAACAGCCTACCTCAGGAAGTCGTGGATATAAATACAATGCAGGGCTTCAAACAGGCATGGGATAGGCATAAGGGAGCAATACAGATGAGTATGACTAGATAGGCTATTGACAGAGCAAAGGCCTATGGCACATTCATAAGGCAGAAAAAGAATTGGGAAGACTTGATGGGCCTTGCGGTCCTTATCTGCCATCAACTTCTATGTTTCTATATGTTTCTATGTCAAAGTAGTGATGTTCCAGACACCATAACCCAGTGTGGGTAATGTACACTTAGTTGAGGGTGGTGGGAACTGGGGGGAGGCTTGGGGTTGTTAGCAGTCAGGTCCAGTGGAAAGTGTGAGACTGTTTAATGCAACTTTATTGATAACCTTGTATACTCCACTTGCGTTTACATATCACATTGTCACTATTTGCTTGACCCTATGTGTTATAACATCAGTTAGCAGTCTTTCAATCTAACAGGACCTTTTTGTATATACTTTGCTGTAAATGTACTTAGAAGTTTATCAGATTTATAGGATTGTACAACATTACATTATTTTGCAAGTATGAGTGTCAGTAGAACATAGAGGTTAGAGTAATGAGCTGTGAATGAGCCTGGTTCATCCAGAAGACATGGATTTGATTTCCACAACCTCCACTTGCACACTGTGTGATTCTAAGCAAGTTACTTAACCTCCCTAGTGTTCCCAGGTCACCCTTAAAAACAGGCCTTGTGCCTAGTGGGCCTTACCTGATTACCAAAAGAATAAAATACAAAATAAAAATAAAAACAAAGTTTCTAATTGGCACTATAGCGATGACATAATTAAAGAATCTATTGTGCATCTTATTACATGATTGTGAATAAACTTTTATTACTGCTGTATAGTATATAGACTACTATAAATAAGTGAATTAAGTGATAACATTCCATGAATTGGGGTTTATGAAGCAATAATCAGTTTCTGTGAATGAGCTGAGGCGTTTAATCACCACAGAAGTTGGTTATTGTGAGTATACTTCAAATCACTGAATATTACTACTATTATACGAGTTGGAGTGAGTGACTTTGATTAAACTCAAGAGTGGCAGCAGTCAGTTCCTTAAGAATGAAAGCAATCCACTTCCCCTTCCTGCTCTAACCATCTGCACCTCCCCAGACACTCAAGTACAAAGAGGCAGAAAAACTTAGCACCTCAGGTTCTGCCCTTCATATTCATGTTTGTCTGGATTTCTGTCATTCTTGCTGGCATTGTTTCTGATGGAGGTATGGGTGGGGTTGCGTGTGGGGGCTGATGCTGCCCAGTAAAAGTTTCTCAGAAACCCTATCGTCTTCCTGCAGAGACTGCGGTAGGCACAAAAATAGGAAGAATACTTCATCCTCACTTGGATTCCTATCGATCTCACCAGCACTGTTTGTGATAGAAGTACGGGAGAGCTGCATGTGAAGGCTAAAGGTCATTGCTGCCTGGTAAATGCTTGTCACAAACATTGCTGTCTTCCTGTAGAGACTGGGGTGGGCACAGAAATAGGAAGATCAGGTTGCAATGTGTGAAAAATGTTATAAGCTGGAGAATGGTTTGTAACTAAGAAGTGACTCACCTTTTAAAAAAACATTTTTCATGATAAATTTAGCCACTGAAATAAAACTGTGAGCCAGGGCTTGTGTATTTCTGTCAAAGTTAATGAGCATGCCCGCAGTCACAGCTCTCTATTTCAGTGAGTAAATTTGGCATAAAATTGTTGCTGTTGAAAACGAAAGTCATTTTTACAAACTTGGAAAATTATGCTCTATCATAATACATTTATTGAACACGGCTAGAGAAGAAAGAATGTCCTAATGCAGGAGCAAGCAGGTGCATAGGAAGACAGTATGTGAGCAGTGCAGTTCCACGTCAATTGCATGCAAAATATTTCAGCTCGAGCATTTACAGCGTGTGCATTTCAGTGCTCGCATTTACAAGGCATCCCAATTACATCGCCTGCATTTGTATCGCAATTTAGTTAGTTCCTTTATTTAAAATTGCCAGCCGATGTGTTGGCCAATGATGGTGAGCAGTGTAGCCTGGTGTCAGCTTAAATCTATTATTCTCTTAGCTGCACCCTTTCCAGGTTAGACATGCCACTGCAATTTGTGCTGAGTAACAGGGGACAGCCTCTCCTGACCCATGATGGTTACATATATCGCAAGGAGAGAAAGTATGGGGAAAAAGAGTATTGGAAATTTCAGCAACTCCTATAAGTGTCCTGCAAGCGTGCACAAAGCAAATGATGCCATAGTGAAGTATATCAAGGTACACAATCATATTCCTAACCCATCAGAAGCAGAGGTTAGAAAAGTGGTAAATGATTTAAAGGACCGTGCTTGCAGCACACAGGAAACCACCCAGCAGACAGTAGCAAATGTCATTACTGGAATAAGTCAATCTGCCAGTGCAAAACTTCTATCAATACCCAGTTTAAAAAGAAGTTCACAAAGGGCACGACAAACTGCAGCTGTGGCTCCAAGCTAGCCTGTGTCACTTACTGAGCTTAAAATTCCACCAGAATATTGTGAAACAGACAGTGAGGAACAATTTATTTTGTATGATTCTGGCTGTGATGACACAGAAAGATTTATAATATTTTCTACCAAGCAGAATCCTAAGTATATGACACAATCTATGCACTGGTTTACGAACGGAACATTCAAGGCTACACCAAGTTTATTTTCACAATTGTACACCATACATGGTGTACAACACTCATCTGTTATACCTTCTGTTATTATTCTAATGTCTAACAAAACAGATGAAAGTTATGTATGTGTCCTTCCAGAATTAAAAAATGTGTGCCCTGGATTTAATACACAGACTGTTATTATTGACTTTGAACTTGCAGCCTCAAAAGCATTTCGATCTGAATTTCCCACAGCAGTAACAAGGAGTTGCTTTTTCCACCTGTGTCAATCAGTGTGGCATAAGGTACAGGAACATCATAACATTTTAAAGAACTAAGAATGATGCCAGCACTAGCATATGTTCTACCAGATGATGTTATCAATGGCTTTGAAATTCTGAGAGAAACAGAATTTTAAAGAACCCATGACAACCAACTGGCCCCTCTCGTTGACTACTTTGAAGATACCTGGATAGGGAGGCCAGTTGGTCATTGTGGTCGTCGTAGACTGCATTTTGAAATTCAGTTTTTTAACTGCTACATGGCAGTAAAGGAAGGTTTACAGCATACTAATAACTCTGTAGAGGGGTGGCATAGAGGCTTCAATAGTCTTCTGGAAGCAAGCCACCCCACCATTTGGAAATTGATAAATGTGATTAAAGCAGAACAGAGAATGAATGAGTTGAAAATGGAACAGTACCTGTCAGGCAGCTCCAGCTCCATGAAAAAAGTACAGAGATACTGGAAAATGTATTGCATTGGTGGTAGATCCCTATGGAACATCCAATTGTGCCAACTATCTTAGGGGGATAGTGCATAACTTCTAGTTACAGGTTTAGATACATAGACCGATTGAAGGACCACAAAAGTTTAAGTCTAATCAACTTTTAATCATCATTTCATCTTTTAATCATAAGGAAATAAAAGTTAAGTTTTAATAAAAATTCCTGGGTTAACAATGAACTCTCCTATGTGCACTGACATTGTAAGGATGTATGACATCATCTAGAAGTGACAGTATTGGGAAGAACATAATGAGGACATGAATCGGTATGTGATGCTTTTTCTTATTTCTGTTCTGGTGATTAGTGGTGTATTGCAGCAATTCCAGTATTCCTAACTGAAAGTAGTGAATGTGGTTGTAGCGAGTCCTTGGTTGATGCACTGATTCGGCACCATGTTGTAATGATTAGAGCGCTGTGTTACCATTCGCGGTAAATGATGCACTGAGTTGTTTGCACTCAAATGTTTGTGGCGAATTGACGTGCTACAGAGCAGTGCAGGGTCAGATGTGGCAGTTTGTTTAGAATTCATTCAGGAATATAAAAAAAAGAATATTGAAGAAAGGTAAATAGGTAGAGAGAGAATGTAAATGATACAAAGTGAAGAGTGCTAATAACTGCTGACAGTTTACTTTGGAAGCTGCTGAGGTGGATGGCTGTTCTGACGCCATTTTTGTTTCTGTGATGCCCAAGGTGTGATTAAACAACTCTGGGCATGGTTGCAGTATGATTACATGACTGTGGGTGAGGGTTGTATGAATGATTGTAGTGGTATAGTAATGAATTTGTGTTACAATAACTGACAGTGGTTCTCCATTCTGATTGGCTGATAGAGGATACCTCTTGTATAGTAAAATATATAAGTTGTGTGCCCACTTACTTTCTTGTTTCTTTCGTTACTTTGTTCCTTTCTTGTTTGTTTGCTTTATTTAATAACAAAAAATGAAGGATAAAACTTGATAATACCTGAATTAAAAAAACAGCAGTAAACACATTTTGTAAAACAGTTAAACTTCAATAAACATTTCTATATGTAAGACATGTCTACCCAGATACAAACAAATTCGGGTAGGAAGAGCAATTACAATAGGTTACTGTTCTTTAAACCTAGTATAACTTGCAGAAGGGAATTTATTCCAGATTCTGGTGATGGCCCATGCTGGAATCAGTTATCTATTTCCTTTTCCTAGTTGTTTCCAGATTCATAGAGGTTATCTGGGGTATGCCATAAGATGCATCAACCTGTGGACAGATAAAAGATAAATAAGTGAATTTTAGAATGCAAATGTCAGGTATATTATTTTTTTAATGAGTTCACCTAGTGGTTAATTACTATTTGATCAGTTTTTTAAACAAGTTATTACTGTTTGATTTCACAGCACTAGCATGTCATGTGCTAAGCATTATTAGAGACAGCTACCCTGGCTTAATCCCCACTCAACCTAAGAGCACATCTTTTTTATTACTTTTCTTTAATTACTGTAAATACACACCCATTTCTTTAGGCTCACCAGGTACCTCCTCTTCAATCATGCATCCCACCCTCTATATCACCTGTTACATCAGTTCTGTTACATGTTTATTGCTGTCTGTGACCTCTTGACTGATGGTGCAAACTGAAGCAGTGGTAGTAACATGAAACACAAAAAAGGTAAAGTAGAATACACTGGTTGAAGCATGAGCGTGAAGTTTGTATTTATGTTTATATTTTTAAAAAACTATTGATCATATGCTACTTTCAACTAGGATGGAGGAAGAGGACAGTGGAGCAAAGTGGAGACAGGTATGTAATATTTTTTGTTTGCTTACAAAAATGAGCACTGAAGCATCATCTTCACACTGCTGCTTTGGCAATAGAATCCAGCTAACTCTGCCATCCAAATCATACCATCACTATAGCAGTGAGAGGAAGGGGAAGGGGACACATTTTGCTCTCTCGAAAGTAGTGGTGGAGTAAAAGACAATACTTGGTTATGGTGAAAAGAAACTAGCAGAACAGCAAATAGTGTTTCTGTACAAAACAGCAGCACCTTCTACTGGCCATTGTCCTAACAGAGGGACTACTTTTCAAAGAAAAAGAAAAATACTCAGTTAAACTAATGTTTAACTTTTTTTAATATTTTTAAATATTATATATGCAATATCACATATAACCCATTTTATAAGTCAGACATGGTACCCTGCAGGGATGGAGACATGCACACAGACACCTCACAATGGACTGAGTAAAAAAAAAAATGAACAGAAGGATAGGCACAAGGTTGGGTGGTATTGAGCTATAATAGATCTTCCAGGTGTGTTGGGCCTGGGACTGTCACAAAATTAGCTTGCATCAGTTTGGAGACAGTCCCTTCTTACTGACAGTTGGGTCCTATGATCTTTGTCCTTCATTAAGTAAACAAGCTTAGTGGCTATTTTGCTCTCTTCAGAGAAAAACACTTGAGCACTTCATATTCAAAATTCACTGATCCAGTTAACTAAGTACATGCTCTGATAGAATGAGTGGCTTACAGTAAGTATAGTAAACAGCAAATTCTGGGAATTGCTGCAAGAAACTACTTTCTCTTAGCAATCACATATTACAGAAAAAGTTGTATGGCCATTTTCAAAGCTGAGGATTATGTTCTGCATTAGCAAGCAAATGACAATGTTGTTAAAGTTTAGTTAATTCCTTATGTGCCATAAACATCTCCTTTTTTTAATTAATTCTTTTTCGCTCCAGCCGCCGACTCATGGAGCCCCATCAGCTGACTCCTGACCTGATCCCTCTCAGCCTGAAACCTTCCAGCCCGTGATCCTCTGTCCCACCACTCACAAATTACCCCCTGGTCATTACCCCCCAGAGCTGTGCTGCTATCACGTACTCAGCACTCTGTGAAACGAATGACATGCCAGGTGGGAGGGGACAGATGGAGGAAGACGAGACCCAGGAGGATGACATTCAGCTGTGGGAGGGGTGGCAGTGGAGTGATGTCTTCTCTCCATGTGTTCAGGTGCTTCCACTTGATTGTTGCATTGCCCCTTTGGAGGTGCAGACATGCAATGATATCAACACAACCCGGACACACACCAGAACCCAGTCCACAGACACCTGCTGTCATCTCCACCGGTGTTTCTGTGGCACCGTCTGTTACATATCTAGCCTCCACTGGGTGTTGCTGCTAAATGGGAAGCCACAACCCTCCCTCCCTGGAGGAGGAGAGCTATCCAACAACACTCATCCTACTTCCCCCATCCAACCCCCAGCAGCCTGGGCTCACTTTTGATCCTGGGTCACCAGCATGGTAAAAGGTAAGGAGCTGGATGCCTCAGCCCTCTACACCACTGGGCTGGCCTTGCTGTAAAAATCTTATTAAATATATGTTTGCTAATAATATTACAGCAAATATAAGCCATAGTGATCTATATATTTCCACCAGAGGTATGCCAGTCTCTAGAAACATTTTGATATGTACCACAGCTGCAGAGGATTTCTTTTTTTGTTCATTTGTACTTGTTCCTCCAGAGCCCTGGCAGGCGGCTTTGGCTCTCCTGATGGAGGGGCTCCCTATCTGGTCCCACCGCTCCCACACTCACCAACCCCGGTAGTTCCCCCATGGATTACCCTCTATGGAGTGGCCAGGAAGGAGGTGGCCCACTTCACCTCCCCCCAGAGACCCAGTCCAGAAGCTGGGGTCAGCCCTCAGGTGCAGTGGACCATCATGGAGACCTGCCAGGCTCTTTTCCTTGATTTTCTCCTGTCCCCATCACTACTGACGTAAGTACATCGAGGCGTGCCTCGTGACCCCTACTGACCTTCGGCCACTGTCAGGGGCAGTTAATGAACAGGACGATAAGTCTCCCTCCCCCCAAGAGAGGAGAGCAGTCCTCCAGATGCTCAATCCTCTCTCTCCCCTGACGACCCCCATTGCCCCGGCCTCGTTCTCAAACCTGGGTCACCGGAATGGTGTGAGGTGTAGCGACAAGAGTCTCAGCCTCCAGCATCACCAGGTTGGCCCACAAAGCCATTGAGGATTTCTTAGATACTGTAGGTATCTATCATAGTTAGGGGTGATTGACATAGCACAGGTCTCTCCTGATGTGGAGTAGAGATTTGTGTGATGAGATGGAGGTCTGCACAGATGTTATTATCAGATACAAGAGATTTATTTTGTTGAGTTCCTTTCTTTAGATGCATGTCTTGATCTCTTGCTGTGGTGCTAGGGGATGCCACGCTTTCGACCCTGTTTTGGTGAGGTCAAATCAAAGATCCCTCATCCACGTCAGTACAACATTCCATTTAAGATGCAAATTTAGTAATTAGAATATCTCTGTATTTCCTAAGGTCACTGTCATGTGGAAGGAAAGATGCTGTGTTGTGTGAAACATAGGGTCAAACATGGTGAGTAGGATATACACTACAAGTCACATTAAACTGTCCTGACAGAGTTGGCTTAGCTTAGACTTTTTATAATTGGCAATGCATAGGCAACTCATATTGCATTGTTTTTCGACATTTAACCAACTCAAGAGCAATGTTTGTGAACTGTTTATGCAGCTCAGTTTGAATGCATCTGCAGTCCAGTCACAGTTCAATGAAAAACTGAGTTTTAAAGAAACAGTTTCGGTAGTGCTTTGTAGTGGATCCACCAATACTAATGCAACTCAGTCATCTTAGGAACAGTTTAATGTGAATTGTACTATAATGTTCTGACTTTTCCATCTCAAGTTTAGACTATATTTCAGTTTATCCTGGATTTCCCAAGAAAGAGACTTACACAGTAGTGGTGGGTGCTCAGATCAGCCAGTAGTTATTCTATATATATATATATATATATATATATATATATATATATATATATGTGTGTGTAGCACCATATATCATAATTTCATAAAATCATATTTACAGACTTGAAGATCATAGGTCCCAACTTTCCAATGTCTTCCCAATTTTTGTAGATTATTTTCCAGCTTATGTGCATTTTGTTTTACACAGACGTTCCACACATTGATTATTCATTTCTTATGTATTCTTTTTTCTTCGTCTTCTCACCCCTAGATGTAGAATTTGGGGGGCCCTTCTCCTTCTTCTTGGGAGGTAACAGTGTGTCACCCACTACCGCATCTCTTCTCCTCTTTTCTTTGTTCTCCATTTTTGTGCGTCCCCATCCCCCGGCAACTCTTATAATCTTTTCACCACTAGGCTGTCTCCAGCTTGCGTTGGATGACGGCCCCCCCCCCACACTTTACTGTGCCCTTTTCCTTGCTAACCAAGACTCCTCCTCCTCCTCCAGTCTTCAATATTTCCCATTATCTCTGAATTAAACAGGTCAACCCCTACATCTGATAGGTGTACCCCGTCCGGTCTGTAGAACTCGCCCTAACACTCTTCTATGCCTTGCCAATTGACCCTGTCCCCGTGGGTTATGAACCATGTGCCTATCCTTCTGTTCATTTTTTTTTTTACTCAGTCCATTGTGAGGTGTCTGTGTGCATGTCTCCATCCCTGCAGGGTACCATGTCTGACAACGTCAGGGTTACTTCTGGCCACCATTTCTTTATTATGCCCATATCATACTTAATCCATAAATAACTGTCCAGCCATGGCCTGGATCCAATGTCATTGCCTCCCAATTGTATAATAATCATGACTGGTGCTGAACGTCTTTCTCTCTCTCATGTCTCTCAATGTTAGAAGCAGCTGGGCCCATTTCATGCCCCTGATGCCCTGGCATGTAACCCGGCATTGTCTGGGTCTTGGTAAAGTTGTCTGCCCCCTTCTTTGTTTTTGGACACTCTCCTTTCTGCCCAATAAATATAAGAATGTCCGTACATCCATACCTCCAGCTGCCGCCCCTTATCTGCTGAGAGATCAAAGCATATGTTATTAATGAGACATTCTTGCTGTCCATGCTCCCTACTGTATCCATTTTTGTCTCCCCCAACATGTTCATCTTTGCAAACTACCCCCCATCCCCCTAGCCCTCTCTTAACCTGTGGAGAAAAATTTGGAGGATTGGTTACTCATTTGTTTAATGGTCTTATGTATTGTTCATAACAGTCAGACTTCCCCCATCCAACCCCTTGCACCTGTGCAATGGACCCCCCTGCTGATGCCATCTGTGATGCCCACCCAGTTTAGAATGAATGATAGGAGAAATTCTTGGGGTTCTCCCCCAGGGAATGCCATGCTTCTTTTAAGCACCGCTGTCACCTGATATCCTGTGGTTCTTTTCCTGTCCCCATGAATAAAGAACTGGCCTGCTTGGGGTGGATGCACTGTGGTGTAGGACCACAACTCTCTGACTGGACAGTAAGCCAGCTCCTTTCTGTCTAGTTTTACTTGGGCCCCTTCGCCCTCTTGGTCCATCTTTGATTTTCTGATCTTTATGTCAATTGCATCCCCCTGCCAGGTAAGGTCCTCTTGTTCCAACCTGCCCCCCAGGCTTCCTTTGTCATGCCCTACTGCTTCAGTCACCCTTAGTGCACCATAATGCATTGTTGTAAATACTGCTTGAAATAATAATGTTTCAAATTCTGTGCTGCAGATGGCTGCCACTGCTTGCCCCATACCTTCCATCATGCTGTGTGATACTGGTTTCCATTCATCCTTTGCCTTAGTGCTAAGCCTTCCCCAACCCTGGACCATGCATTGTACTAACCTGGACTTTGTTGGGTCCTGCCCCTGTCTAAGGTTTCACACTATGCTGATAGCCACCATGTGTGAACTCCAATGGTGGCATGTGCCATTCCCTTTTCCCATTGGTACACTATGTACTTTCTCACTTGGTCGGCCATGACTTGCCCACTTACCTTCCTGTGGTGCTGTTCCCTGAACTTCTGGAATGCTCCCCAATCCCCTTTGTATGCTCTGAGCATCCTGGTGGACCAGGAGTTTTGAAACAGGACCTCGGCTTCTTCCAACCAACTTCCCATATGTCCTCTGGTATTGGCGTCTGTCATGCCTCTGCCTTCGGTGCTGAGGCCCGGAATCTGTCCAGCTGCAGATGGGAGAGTCTGTCAGCTATAGTGTTTTTGATCCTTCTATGTGCCTAGCCCTGAATGTCATGTTAAGCCTCAGCCCTTGCAATACTAACTGCTTTAGTACCCGAAGCACTGGGCCGGTCGATGCCCTCCTGTTGTTGAGGACATCCACCACTGCCTTTTTGTCACACCAAAAAGTCACCCTTTGGTTCCAAAGCTCTGGTCCTGACACTAATGTACAGGCTCAGATTGGCATGATTTCAAGCAGGGTGATGTTCCTGGTCAGACCTAAATCTATCCATCTCTGTGGCCATGCTTTGGAAGACCATTTTCCTCTATAATATCTCCCCATTCTGCACCCCCCGCAGCATCCGTATACATTTCTAGATCTGTATTAAATACCCAATCATCTTGTCAAAAAGATGTGCCATTTAATGCATCTAGAAATGTGTCCCATATCTTCCCATCATCCCATGTGTCCCTTGTGATATCCACCCAGTGATGCGGCTTAGTTGCTCCCCGGGTAGCTTGTGCTATTCGCTGACTTCCTTTACAGTCATTGCCCATCAATGATGCTAAACAAACTGGACACCCTTTACCACCGGGCTTTAAAATTTATCTTAAATCTATCCCGTAGTACACATCACTGTTGTCTATACCAGGTTTCGGGATGGACCTCACTCTCAACTAGAAGAAAAGAATGCTCTCTGGTTTTTAGAGCATTATCTGATAACCTCCTGAATACATCTCGAACATCTTCAAATGGGCTAAAGGTTCCTGTGGCCTGAGACGCTTCTCCTTAATCTGCTTCCAGATTCCTAGAGTGAAAACTACCCTTGGCTCAGCAGCAATCAACTTCTCACTTCCATCACTTTGGAACACTATGCAAGACTCATTAAAATTATCCTCACTTCCAAGTTTTCATATTCAAAGCTCTATTATCGGATTATCTGAAGGAATCATGCAACTGTTTCAGATGCCCATTCGGCCTTAGGTGCCACTCTTGAATCCTCGCTAGAGTATCTCATCCACCCACATTCTAACAACAGAAACTTAGGGACCTACAAGCCTCAGTCCCTTAATCAAGATGACCTGCCCTATTCTCTACCTTTACCTATTCTGGCCTCCTTTGGCTGCATATTCTTTCACCCCAATTTCTACCCTATTCCTTAATACCTCCTTATTTTTTATCATTTAGGTATGAGCTCTTACTCAGTGGAGACTATATGGGATTGTTGTCTCTTCTCATTTCAGTAAAGCTTACCATTATGTACCTTTGCATGTTAATTATGTTGACCAGTATGTATAGGCCCATATTGACCGGCACCTTCACAATGTTTTTTTTTTGTTTTTTTTTACTCCGTTGTCCACCATAATTGTAATTTTATGAAGTGTATTGTATTGTATTTATGCTCAGGACCACCTTGAAAATGAGCTTGCTCAATGGTGTTTATGCCTGGTTAAATAAAGTAATTGATTGATTGATTGGTGAACGCACTCCCCGGGCAGTGGCCCGGCATGCACAATTAAGGTGTCCTATCAGCTGTTGAACCTGCCTCAGTTATTTTCTTCTTCCTTGCCTATGATCCTTCAGGAGCCCCCTCAACTTAGTTAGCTTGCCTGCTGGTAATCTAAATACCTCTTTCTGTGCATCGATCTCTATGCCCAGGAACTCAATGATCCTGCCAGGTTCTTCCATCTTGTCTGCTGCCAATGGCACTCCCAGGTTTCTGCACAGTGTCTGAAAGCTCCTGTGCATCTCCTTGCTCTCTTCTCTCCCACTCCCAATCAGTAGGAAATCGTTGAGGTAGTACATCACTGTCCTACACCCTGACTGTCTTTGAAATATGCCTTGTAGGCATGTGCTAAATAGTTCAAATGAGGCACAAGTAGTGGAACAACCCATAGGCACAGCTTTGTCAAAGTAATATTCCCCATCTAGCTTAAAATCCAATAGGTCCCAGTCTAGAGGGCACACTGGAAGGAGCCTAAAGGCAGCCTCTATGATGGTCTTTGCTAGCCATGCTTGTGGGGTTGCTTTAATAATTTCCACTGCCCCCTCCAGGGTGGTAGGATAAGTCACTTTGGAGTACCTTTTGTCCTTGTAACACTGTTTCCCAGCTCTTGATACTGATCGGTGTGCTTGCCATGTTAAATACCTGGCTCTCCCTCCACTCTACTAGGCTATTCTTTAATACTTGTTCTCCCCTCCCAAAAACTCCCCCTCCCCAAAAACCCCTCGCTCCTGGCTGACCCCGCAACCCCCCTTGGTCCCCCTGAAAAGACTGGTTGGCGTTGCCCTGCAGCCTATTGGGTCCCCCCCCGGCCACCCAGTTTGTTCTGCCTCTGGATGCTGGGTGGGTTCCCCCCTCATTTCGAGCATGCATGGTGGAATCTACACTGAGGCCAGGAGCAAAAGGCTCAGTTGTAGCCCCAACAACATTTTTGTATCAGCAGGGTCTTCTTAGTTTCCTCATCTGGTGTGGACTGGTCCATGATGTAATCCGTCCACAGATCCAGTTGTTTGGTATCCCATCTAACGTCTCTGTAGGTGGCCATCATTATTATCCATATTATGAGCTGATAAGTTATCAAGGGGATCCCCCACTCGGGCTTCTCCTCTAACACTATGGCTGCGGACATGGTGAAACCCACAGACCAGCTGTCCCATGTCTTGCCTGTGGTGAATTTGTCCTCCTCTTTCTTCCGAAGAAGGACCACTGCTGCTGCCATCTCTGCTTTCCCAATACTCTCCTTTTCATCATATTTCAAAACTGCCTTCCTACTTACCAGGGCAAAAAAGTCTACATACTCTCCCTTCCATATCTTTTCTTTTGTTGCCGTGGGGACATGCTCGCCTATTCTCATCCCTGGTGAAGCAATGTCCCGAGACCCCCAGGCAGCATACCAGCATGTGACATGCTCTCGGTTCCTGCCCCTTTCCCCCCTCCCTGTCTTGATTTCTCCTAGGGCCTTTTCCAGCTGCCCTAGCTCATCTTGCCCCATGGCCATAATCATTTGTTCTATATATTCTTTTATGCTACTGCTCACATTACATCCCATATTACCTCTACCCGCTTCCATACCCTGTTTGCCCGTTTGAACAACTTGATGATAGCCTTGTAAGCTTCCTCCTTAGTCGGCTTGTTCTTTTTTGGTGCCATCATCCTCTGCTTTGGTTCTTGTTTCTAATGCTAGTAAAATTGCTGTAAAAGAGAAAGCACATGTTAATCACTGGGGGTCTACCATCCCTGGTCATAAATGGTTCATTTCTCTCTTTGTCATTGATGGGCCCCCAAATGTCTCTCAATGCAGTGCCCCCCCGGCCACTGTGACGCCTTCCCCCATGGTCCATAACCTCCATGAGTATAGATGCATGTCCTACCCCTCTGTCATGCCTTCTTTCTTTTGGTCTCCCTGATATTTTTTTTTTTGTGGTCCTTCTTATCTATTTATTTATTTGTTTGTTTGTTTGCTTATCTGTGGATTTCATTAGATATTTGAGCTGTCCCCTGCTGCATTGATATAACATTTTTCTATGCCTTTTCCCCTTGTTTTTGCACCTCTCTACGTCCCCTCCCCTCTCTAGACTTGTGGCCTGGTCCAAAATGGTCACCACATGGGGTTGTTGGCCTCCTGTTCTTCCCCCTGGCTCATTTCTGGCCCTTCCTGTAGTGCCTACCAGCTTTTCCCACCTCGTTCCCTCTCTTTCTGAATTTTTTTTTTCCAAAGCCTTTACGTTGTTCGTGCCCCTTCTGGGCCTTGAGGCTTTGTAGTAACCCCTCCCCACGTGCACTGTTCCCAGGTTTGTCCTTAAATTTGTAATATATCTATATGCGTATTTTGTGTCTTTGCTCCCATAATGTAATCTGCATTTGCTAGATGCAGCTTGCCTATTTTACATAGTTAACTCCTAGATTGCATTTGCTAGATACGATTTGCGACTTGCTTATTTTTCAACTTCTAGACTGTATTTGTTAGATGTGACTTGCAAATTGACTAATTTGAATAACAAACTCAAATAGGCCGCTTGTGACTTACTTATTTTTAAATGAAACAAATCATAAACTGCATTTGCTACATGCTACTTGTGACTTGCTTATTTTTAAATAAGAACCACTCATAGGTCGCATTGCTAGCTGCCGTTTACGACTTGCCTATATTGGAATAACTAATACCCACAATACGTAAACAGCTTTGCTAGATGAGACTTATGACATGTAATCTACATTGCGTGTCTCCCAGCCCACTTAGTTGGCGTCATCAATATGGTGTTGACCTGCTTCACTTTGGGCCTACTACGCGGCAGCTCATCACGCTTCTTCCAAAACGCTTGAAAGTCTCCTTTTGTGGCTCAAAAGAGCCTAAAAGCAAAACAAATGCTGTATTCCTAGCTGCGACTTACTATTTTCCTATTTTGAATAAACAAACTCTTAGGCAGCAGTTGCTACATGCTACATGCTACTTGCAACTTGCCTATTTTCAATAATTAGGCAGCAGTTGCTACTGTACATGCTACTTGTGACTTGCTTATTTTTAAATGAAAACCATTCATAGACTGCAGTTGCTACATGCTACTTGCAAGTTGCCTCTTTTTAAATGAAAACAATTCATAGACTGCATATACTAACATACTAAAATGCCAGCAGAATAGGCCTAACGGTGTTTTGTGTCTGCTCATTTGGTCAGCCCCCACCCTGGGAGCTGACCTTGCTGCCCCCCCTCTCCCTCTCTGGCTTCTCCATTCCCAGTCCCAGATATTCTTGCTAAACTGGTTTTTGCTTCCAGAACCCTTCCCCTGTGTCTGTCCCACCCCCTCTTGAACCCTTCCACCATTTCTGCCTCCACCAGCCCCCTGGGCAGTGTATTCCATGGCTCCACCACCCTCTCAGTGAAGTAGCACCTCCTCCTTTCTCCCCTGAATCTCCCCCCCTCCAGTTTCCACCCATGCCCTCTAGTTTCCCCCCCTCCTTGCTTCGGAGCACCCTGACTGCTTCCTCCTATTTACCCCTTCATGAACCTGAAGACCTCCATCATGTCCCCCTCGTCCCTTCTCTTGTCCAATGTGTACATATTTAGCTCTTCGAGCCTCTCCCCATCGGTCCTATCCCCAAGCCCCAAATCATTTTGTTGCCCTTCTCTGGACCCTCTCCAAGAGTTCAATGTCCCTCTTTAAATGTGGCCTCCAAAACTGCACATAGTACTCAAGGTGTGGCCTCACCAAGCAGTTATACAGTGGGAGTATCACTTCCCTCCTTCTGGAGGTGAGCCCCCTAGCGATGCATCCAAGCATCCTGTTGGTCTTTGCCGCTGCCCTCCTACAAGTCTCCAAGTTGTTCATCTTGACATCGACCACCACCCCCAGATATCTCTCAGCCATTGAGACTTGTAGCACCCCCCCCCCCGGGTGTACACTTGGCCCGGGTTTCTGGCACCCAGGTGCAGTACCTTGCATTTCCCTGCATTGAACCTCAGCTTCCGCTTTCTAGACCACCTTTCCAGAGCTTCCAGGTCCCCCTGAAGGGCCACCCTCCCCAAATGCTACGTGCTACTTGCGACTTACCTATTTTTACATAAGAACCACTCATAGGCCACATTTTCTAGATGCAGCTTGCGACTTCCCTATCTTGGAATAACTAACACATAGCCAATACATAAACTGCTTTTGCTAGATGCACTTGCAATATGTAATCTCCACTGTGTGTCTCCCTGGCCTTGGGGTGTGATGTCATCCAATATGGCGGCAGCCAGCTTTACTTTGGGCCTACCTCACGGCAGCTCATTTACTTTCTTCCAAAATGCTTGAAACTCACCTCTTGCTCTCCTGCCTCATTCCTCTCATGCTCCCCCCAGGATCCAGTGCCATGGTGTAGGCTCAAAAGAACCTAAAGGTAAAATAAATGCTGCATTCCTTGCTGTGACTTGCAATTTTCCAGTTTTGAATAAACAAACTCTTAGGCAGCAGTTGCTACATGCTACTTGCGACTTGCCTATTTTCAATAAGAACAACTCATAGACTGCATTTGCTATGTGCCCCTTGCAACTTGCCCATTGCTTACCCGCCACATGTTTCCTTTCTCCTCCCCTCGAACTTTGTTGGATTCCTATCCATTCTCCAATGAACAAAACCCATGTTTTTTTTTGTTTGTTTGTTTTTAGATATAAATAAATAGGTGGAACTTTTAAAAACAAGATCATGCAATGGCTTCAAATTCCATTGAGATTGCTGATCCAAAGTGCTGCTCTCATACAGCTCATCTGCAGGTTATGCAGGCTGAAAATGCTGATCTGATGTGCTGCTCCCAGCTGTTATTAATCTGGTGAGTAGCAAGCTAAAAAGAGGGCTCTTCCTTCCCTGGGCCCCTTAAAAGGCCATCATAGCCCATCCTCTTCCTGCCTATCCTAGCCAATTGCTTGCTACTCTAGACCCTCAATAACGCCACCCACTTTGTGATGTCATCTCCTTGTTCCCCCTCCCGCCTTCTTTTCCTCTGAGTCACCACTTTTAGCTCCTCCCCTTTTATTTTATGTCATTCATTTGGCCCTTTTTGGGTGGTCACAAGGACAACCTGGTCTGCCCTTTAGCAGAAAACTCCATTGTTAGATATAAGTGGTCTTCATGGTTACCAGTGGATGAAGCAGCTGAAGATGAACCACCCTCCTCTTCAAGTTACTGTTGAAAACTCAGCTTCTGTATTTCTAATGTCTTCCTCAGCACACATATAAGGGGGACATTGACAAAAAATGACACTATCTGAGCTGACTACTCATGTGACATCTTCAAACAGCTGTACTATCTGGCAGAGGACTGTCATGAGTGACCAAAGTGCATAATTGAGTGGTGTACATCCCCTACTCTATGTAGTGTACCACTGTATACTGGTATATTGCTTTATGTAGTTCAAGAGATCTCTGTCACTTGTAAAAGACTGAATTCCACAGAGTAATGACTTCTTGTTCATATTATGGTTCATACTATGGATTGTCAGGAGCTAGAAGGCATAGGCCCATAGTTGTCCCTGTAGAACTTATCTGAAATACTTAAGTTTTCCTCCATTTAAGATTCAAGCATCTAGTCTTTTTTTGAACTCTGTCTTTGTTTTACTAATCACCACCTCGACTGGCAGGCCATTCCATGCGATCACCACCCATGATCAGGGACCCTGGTTTTCCATTTTTACCGGTAAAACCGGTAGCAATCACGGAATCCTGCTTGGTTTGCGGATTTTGAATTCTTGTACCGGTGCCTCACGGAAATTGCATGTCACTGCGCAGAATCTCTAAGATTTCAGCATCTTTTTAAATTTTTTTTATTTTCTGTTTCTATGCTCCCTTCTCATAGCATCAGTCTCCACTTTTCAGAGATCCCTAGGCTGGCTATCCCTTAGCTTCACCCCCAGGTAATGCTCAGGAGTTCCTGTGGGCCTGCCCTATCCTGCCTGGGTTGCACACCCCAGGTGGGAAGGAAGGGACCCCAGGTCACCCTTCTGCACCCTTAGTGTGTGTCGGCAGCCCAGTGGGTCCTCATGGAGCCTGGTTATGAAGTCTGGGGCACCTGGGTCCTTCTGCCAGTGGGTCATGTGGGGTGATTGTTCCTGGTTTTCTGGTCTCTGTCCCTGAGGGCACTGGCACTAGAGGAGATCCAAGGAGGTAGGTCACATAGAGACATGCCACTGCTCCAGATCCTGGCTAGCGTCCTCCCCTCCTGATCACTGTGCAGCACCATTACACCACCACCACCCATGGTCACACAGGTGGTGGTAAAGCAGCAGGACCTGCAGCCCACCCTCCCCGGAGGAGGAGAGCAGTCCCCCGGGTGCTCGATCCTACTCCCCTGTCCAGACCTCCAGCAACCCGAGTTCGCTTCTGACCCTGGGTCGCTGGCATTGCAAGCAGTAGTGCTACCACAGTGCCAGTGGGCCAACCCAGATTTCACATTCTTAAAATGAATGCTGCTGTGCTTCTCATTCTTTCTGCTTTGCTGTGTATAGAGTCAGTAAGGAAATCACCAGCTCTGCTTTGTTGTAACCAGCCATACAGTTTAAACACCCACGCTTTCCCACCAACATCTCCATCACCTGAGGACTGCTTTCCTTCCTGAAAAAAACACAGTTTTCATGTAGTATGTGCCTAAGTGTCTTTTACTATTTATATTACACTGTATGATACAAAAAAAATACAAGTATCAGCACACATGGGCAGGGCCACTGGAAAATTGCAGGAAAAGTAACCTGAAATTGCAGAGATTTTTTGCGAAAATTGCTGGAGTTCTTCTATAGATCCGGAGTGCTTCACAATAAATCCTTTACTGTTTTCTACAGCATATATTAGTCAGCATAAACTACTAAATGAATACACTGACACTTGAATATGTTTAAAATATGAAGAAAAACTTCTGTTTCTAACATGAATCCTAAACGGATAAGATGTGTTGCCTCTTCCAAAATGTAAAAACATTTGCCTTATACAGTGCTAGATTCTATTTAGTGAGTCACAGAAAATCGATATCAAACAAATCCAGAATAAACAAATTTTACCCATTTCTGGATGTAGAATAATGAAGCCTAATCAAAAGCTATTTACAGTGCTCTGTCAACTATTCACCGATTTTGGTGTAAGAAAAAATAAGTAGATGGAGTGGCAAATAGTTCAGTTTTAGTAAAATGTTGTAAAAGCGTTTATGTTCATAATTTGCACTGTAGGTACTGTGCTATTATTAAATCATATATTAAAACGTTATATATGGGTGTTATTATGGCTGGCAGTATAGCCTATTGGTTAGAGTAACAAACAGTGATTGAACTGGGTATATCCAGCAGACTTGGGTTTGATTCCCACAACCTCCACTTGCATACTGTGTGACTTCAAGCAAGTCACTTAACCTCCCCAGTGCTTCTAGGTCACTCCTGAAAACAGGCAGTTCTGTCCTGATTTACAAAGAATATAAAAAAAATACCAATATATGTTTACTACATCATAGAATAGTAGTCAGGGTACCATGTAATTTACTTGAGCTGCAATGATTTTGTATAGGTAAAGATAAATGTTCATACATTTTATGTGTTTTATAAGCTTGCTTTAGATTTTAGTCAGGTTTTATTGTGTTCTTTGCATATGAGCATCTAGGTTGTAGATCGCTAAATGCAGGATCACTGTTATCAACTAGCTTATTCAAGTTTATAATCAGCAGGGCCATCCAAAATCCTCAGTTTGAATGATAACTAGTCTGAATGGAAGTATGCTCACAAGGAAAACACTGACTTACTACTTATGAAAATACTTTACAGTCAGCACCCCATTTAGGTGAATTGGATCATTTGCACCTTTTCTCCCACCTGCTGTTTCAGTCTCTGTGACAACAAAAAGTTTTCTGATAGACTGCTTCAACAAAAAGCAAATGTTAAGTATTTAAGTGTACTTATGTTTGCCAGTGGATTTTGAAAGCACATTCAATGACACACAGAAGGTAAGACCCAAGGGGCTGTATGATACTGGTGGGCAGAGTGGTGATCAATTCACATCTGAGCTCAGACATGAAAACTGGGAGACACCCTTCTCATGGACACCAAGTAAAAAAGCATCCACATGTCTGGAAGATGCATGAATCCATTTGAAGGTCCACTTGTGGATTTTTTAGGTGAAGATACTTCATTTCAAAGAAGCAAATTCAAGCATTTTTTTTTTGCTCTTCCTACCCCCTGGCCATCCACTCCTTCAGGCCTGCCAAGGCCCCCTACTACAGCTGCTGAGTCCCAACCACCATCCACTGCCCCTTACTGCTGTGCTACCAGGTAACCCAAAGTAACCCTTCATTGAGTGGACCCCTACCCCTGTGGGAGGCTGCCAGGAGAGGAGAATTGCCCCAAAGAGCTTCCTGTGTATCCTGGGCATGGCAGGGGTTAGAATGGACAAGTCTGGGGCTTTCAGCTTATGGAGGAACCAACAGCCATCCTTCGGTTGGCCAGTGGGTGTTTTCCCATTTTCTTGGGAACGTGACAGGCCACATGATGTCAAAGCACAAGCCGACATCTGTCACGCTCCCTCCCACAGTGAGGGCCGATGTGTTGTCATGCCTCTGGCCTCTACCAGGGGCCAGCAAATGCTGAGCTATGAACCCACCTTCCCTCCCAGGAGAAGGTGAGTGGTCATTGGACACAAGCCTTCACCCACTAGCTGGCCCTCCAACACCCAAGTCAAGTCTGTTCCCTAACCCTGGTCAGCGGTGTCACAGGCAGAAATCCAATTCAGGCAGTTAAATTATAGATAGGAAAAAACAAAGGTAGTCCACATTAGCGGTGATGGTTCAGATTAATTCACATCTGAGTTCTAACAAGCAAAGAGAGCAAGTCATTTGTAAGTTGTGCATGTGGGGTGTGGGTGTTGAAGAAAGGGAATCATAGTGCTGTCACTACTGCCATCACTCCAGAGGGATGTGGACTGCATTGTTGCTACTGTCATCATACCGCAGGGGTGGGGGCTGTAGTGCCTCTACCATCACCACTGGTAGATGGGGAATGTAGTACTGCTTCCATCACACCTAAGGGATGGGGGCCGCAGTACTGCTGCTTCTGTCACACCTGAGGGAGGGAGGTCATAGTGCTGTTTCTGCTGTCATCACACCAGAGGGATGGGGGCTGTAGTGGTGTTGGTGCTGCCATCGCACCTGAGATATGGGGCCGTAGTGCTGCTTCCATCACACCTTAGGGAGGGGAGCTGTAGTGCTGCTGCTGCCATCACATCTTGTACCTAAAATAACTTTAAATTGGTACAAGGATGGCTGGAGGTGCAATAGTGGAGGTCACAATTGCTAAAATGCATGTTAGCAGAGTTGAAAATTGTTAAATAAAGTACACAGAACCAAATACCGGTAAAACCGGATTTTGGCTTAGCAGACACCGGTGACAATACCATTTTTTACAATGTGCAAAATGGAATATGCCCTTTCTCAATCCCGGTAAACCAGTGTCCCTGCCCATGATGTAAAAAATACTTCCTAATGTTACTCCTAAATTTTATTCCATTAAGTTGTAATGGATGTCCTCTGGTTTCAATCATTCCCTCTTTAAATTTGATCTTCAGTTCAAGAATTGGGTCCTGCATGATGTTATGCATAAACAGCATGTCACCACATATATCCCTAGTTGTAAGTGACATCAGGTCTAGTGATATTAAGCGTTCCTCATAACTTTTACCCACTAGTCCTTTAATGATCTTTGTAAATCTTCACTGGACTCTTTCCATGTTAGTAATTTCTTTTTTCTTAAAGGGATTCCATAACTGAGAGGCAAACTCAAGGTGTGGACAGACATATGCCCCAAATAATGGTATCATTACTCCTCTGTCCCTTGCAGGGGTTAAACTGAGGGGTAGCACACCAGAATGCAGTTCCACTTCCTCAGCTTGCCTGCACATTCCAACTTCAACAAAGTTAATATGGTGGCCACTCAGAAAAAGTAAAACACACACCAGGAAGTTAGACTAATAGAGTTGTTATCTTCAGCCTTTGAAGCTTGTCACACTAAGTTAACCCATGCAAGTGCTAATTTAGTGTGCCAGCTTCAAAGGCTGAAGATAACAGCTCTATCAGTTTAAAGGTGTAGTCCACCCTAAATACTGAAAACCACATGTTTGCTGACTTTTTTTGTCTCCTATGAGTTCCTGGCTTGCCTTTCAGTGTCTTTCACATTTTACTATTTTTCTCAGTTGTCGCACTCCCAATGGTTGCCTCTGGGAGTTGCCATCTAGTCTTCATTCATTGCCCCTGGATCAAGTGTCTTGTCCAAAAATCCTTTGGGAAATGATATCTGTGTGACCGTGTTTTTTTTTTTTAAACTGCTTCACTGTCCTGGTATGTTTGGTTTTGTAAGTGTTCTTTTTCACTCTATTTCTACCTATCAAGTGTGTACATATTGATTTACTAATAAAATGTCTGTGCCCACTCACTGATCATGAGTGTCATCATTTAATATGACTGTGTGTGTTGTTGTATGTTTCATTTTGGTCAATTTCTCCGTTGTCAATGTCTATCAATAGAGTCCACCAACGGAGCCAATACAATACCCCCTCAGAAAATCCCCCTCCTTTCGCGCTCACTTTACTGTTGCCAACATTAAATTGAATATTCAGATGCTATTTTGCTGCTGTAAAGTGTTTATTGTACTATGATTTTTGTAGCCGTTTGATGTGCAGCATTTCTTCTGGTGCTTTGCTGATGTGTTGGACTAGAGCTCAAGCATTCTGAAAGGGCTGTATTGCTCCCATACATTGTGCTTCTATTGATACGTCACCTCAGAATCCCTCTAATTCTTTACATAATTTACTTCCTTGTTATGCATGTTGCACTTCATTTTTTTACTGGAACGCTGCTCTCTCTTTGTTCCTTTGCTGCCCAATTGCAGTCACTGTATTGCTTAGAGAATTGTCCTGCTGAGCGATTGTTCGGTGCAATTAGTGAAGTTCGGCTGATCGCTTTGTCACCTGTTTTGTTCCAGTACTGTTCTTGGCTTCATAAATCAAACTATGCTTCTGCAGTGTTTACAGGAAATTTCGTTCATTGAATGACACTGCTGCCCCCCCGCCATCCCTTCCAATACAACAAATCCCGACAACTATTTTTCCCTGTATTGTTTCCCCTACTGCAGTCATGTTGCTAGAGGCAGTTTTTGTGTACCCAGTTGCTATCATGAACACTTTTTTTTTTATTCAAGGTAAAAAACAATTGAGTAAAAACTCATCCACAATGGTAACCTTTACAAAAATACAAAATACAGGTCAACACTCAACATAATAAATACAATCAAACAACAAACAACAATACAAAAACATAAAAGAAAAAAGAATATCAATAACAATTACAAGGTTCCTGTATAGATATCAGGTGTCTTCTTAGATGGGATGTTGATAAGGGCTTACCAATCTTTTGCTTATATTCATGAGGAAGGCTATCCCAACACTTGCCCCTTGTAACAGCTGATTTCACTTTGTGCCATAGATGTCCCAGACATGCAAGTCAAACCCGACCTCAGTTTACCTCACATGCAGGACCCAGGATTAGTCATGTGTTTCTAAGGGCAGATAAGATTCTAAAAGCTGTTATGATGACAAGATTCTAAAAGCTGCTATGATGACTTCTGTTTTCACACCGATTGCTGTCACATACACATGCCAGACTCAGTGCATCGCTACATTATAGCACCATGGCTTCATTTGTGATACCTCTTTTACAATGAGACACAGTCCTTCCCCCCCCCACGCGGCTTCATTTTCATTGCGATGACTGTTGTGTTTCTGTGGACCGTGTGTGTGTGTGTGTGGGGGGGTTCCAACTGCATACTCCACCCCCACCTATCCAGCTTTCCTATTTGTTGTCCTCGTTTTTCAACAAACTGAACTGGGAAACCCAGAGAAGACAGTTGCGGCCTAAGCACCAAAGACAAGTTGTATTTACTGTTCCCAAGTCACTGTTTCTTCAGACAATAGGATACCTCAGTTTCTCCATTCATGCACCATTGCGCACCCTCACTCCCATGCACACAGTGAGTGGATACACAACAGGGATGAACGGGTGTTACCAAATGCATACTTGATGATGGTAGACACACTGACCATGGCATATTGTGCACCGCCATACTTGGATGCATGTTCATGTTCCCCATGCTGTAAAACAATTTTCAGTTTTGGTGTTATGTATGCTAAGTAGTTTGTGCCATTTCCTGTCTTTGTGCGCCCTGGTTCCTTTTGGCTATATAGGCTATGGACATTGCAATCACTATTGACCCCATCACCATCATCTATCAGCCATCCGTAGCCTAGTCTTGTTTCCAAAAGGTATTTGGGATCTTGTGTATGTGGTGTGGCACTCTGAAACAGCAGCAGACCAGATTTATCTAACTGGTATGCTGACTATTTGACCCCCCCCCATGGATCATGCATTATCAAGGTGCCCAACAGTTACATTTTTGTAAACTGGTCTTGGCCATGTGAATGGTCTATTGAGGGAAGCACAGTTTCAGCATGGAGTGTATAGATCTTTTTTGTACACAGACATGAACCTGATTTCCTCTCAATTAAATACTACAATTACACTGTTGAATCATTCTTCCAAGAATTTTGGCTGGTAAAGTGACTAGTGTGGCATTCTGGCAAGGGCATGTTTGTGGGATATCCATTTTGTTGTTTGATTTGTTGTGCTTCCTTGGTTCAGATCTATTCCTGTTTTGAGCCCCCCCCCCCATGTGCACAATGTCCAAGCCAGACTGCCCATGTACCACTTCTTGTAATGCAACACATTTGTGATACTAAGTGCTCATATTACCTTGGAATTTGTGTCATTCCACTTTCCAGTGCAATCACATTTTCTACCACAGCCCTTCCCTGTCTTGCAATTTTTTTAAAAATGTAATCGCACCAATGCACTGGAACACTTGGCACCATATGTCTGCTGTGGTGGCTAGGGGATGATGGTGCTCTGAACTGGATCACTATGATGGTTATGGCTAGTCCATTAAAGTGTGTATAAATGTGGTCTTTGGCTCTTGGCACTGTGCTGTGCTCTGGCTACATGTTTTGTGAATATGTGTAGATGGAAGGAAGGGCAGATGTGAATATTTGCATTCCATGGCATCTTCCCTTCCCTACAGAGCTAGAATAGTGTCATCTGAAGGAGACCATTGGTCCATCTAGTTTGCCTAGGGGTCCCAAACACCCGATTGTGCTCTCATGACAGTACCCCTCCTTTCATTTTCTTTACCCTGATATTATCCCCATCTGTTTTGTACCATGATAACCATGAGTATCTCATACGTTACAATTTATTCATTATATTTTCATTGTCTTCACTCTTAACAATCATTTTGTAAATACTCTGTGTAGTGTTGAGCCTATTCATTTTTTGTAATCAATTTTTCTCTCCGATCCGAGACTAGTGAAGAGTTATGTATGTTGGCATTAGAAATAGAAAACCATAGCTGGCTTGAGCTTAGTGTCAGGCATGGCTTGACCTCTATAAGCAATTAAGAGCCAGTGTCAAGCTGAGCCAGTCATGGTCAACGTAAGCATTTTTGTCAGCAAGAGGAGTTAGTGTGGTGTCTGACAAATTGAACTTCAGTGTAGAAAACTGCCTGTGGCAACTAGTGCTTGGCTTGTGTTTTGGCTCATATTATCAAGCAATACACCAGGCTCAGCTATGGACTGGTGCTAGGTGACAAAATACTTGTTTGCCCACCTATAGTTTGGATGTTTCTGGTTTGGAATCAGCTCTACTTTGAAGCTTTAGGATATGCAGTGATATTTGATATACTGTATGAGAACATTGAGATTATGTACATATACAGCCCACGTGCCCCGTTTAGCCTGTTCAATTGTCCTACCTGAATTGCAAGCTGATATCCTAGGTGGTCATGGGCTTTTAGTCTCTCCTTCCCATCTCAATGTTTTACTTATGCCAATCCCATGCACATTTTGGTGTGTCCTTGCACTTGTGTTAGTAATTTTGGCCTGAAATATTTAACATGGGGTTCTTGTGACTCCACCTCATGAACACTGTCACTGTCATTCCATTACATGGTCCTGAAAGGTGATTTTGCAGATGCTGCATGGAATCACCTTTCGGGACTGATTAACGAAATGACAGTGCCACAGTTCATGAGGCAGGGTCCCAAAAAAGCCCATGCTGCAAATTTAGTGAAAGAATTCCAAACAAGCATTTGTCAATGCCAAATGTTTGCTTGCTGGCACTGGCATTGGTAGTGTAGAAGTTACAGAGCTGCATAATAGGAATGGCAGTGAAGTATTGAACTGAAGCCAACCCCACCACCACCCTGCAGAGAGTGACAGGCATTGGGGGTGTGCCTTTGGGTCATCAGGCATAATAACCACGCCATTTCACCACACCCTACCCTGAAGACACTGACAAGTGTCATGGTGTGCCTTTGGGGCCTTTGGTTCTTATGCGCACCCTCTGCTCCATCAGGAAATATGGTGAGATGGGTGCAGTATAGGAGAATGGGTGAAGTTTGGGCCCGAAGAGGCCAGAGTACACCTCGACACCCTCACTGGCTGCAGGGTGGGTGGGGTGAATGGCATGATCATGACAGGCAAGAATCCCAAGTCACACCCTGATGCCTGTCATACTCTACAGGTTGGGGCATTATGGTCGGAAACCCTAATGCCTCAGGCATTCATTGGTATTTTCACTCCAAATTTTCAACATGGTTTTTTTGTGACCCCCACCTCATGAACAGTGGCAATATCAGTTTGTTAGCTGAAAACTGCTTTTGCACAGTGACTATGGCATTTGGCACCACAGGTGCAAAAACACATTCCGAACAGGATGTGCAAAATGACAGCGGTACTGTTCATGGGGAGGTGTAAAAAATGGCAATGTTGAAAATCTGCTGTGAAAATCTTAAAAAAACTGGTGAAGTCACAAGCGTGCATAGAAACTGTGCAACGCACACCTGTAATGTAACTAGTTTGGGGATTTTTTTACAGCAGATTGTTAACACAGGCATTTTGGGACCTCCGATCATGAACAGTGTCAGTGTGATTTTCTTTATCTGTCCCAAACAATGATTTCCCACAGCGACCACGCATCTCTGCACTGAAAGTGTGAAAACACATTTCGGCCATGTTGTGGAAAATGACAGCTGTGCTGTTCATAAGGAGGTGTGGAAAAATGCCACTGGTGAAAATCTGGACTGAAAATATTACAAATTCATGAACCTACAAGGGTGCGTGGAAACTGCGCAATGCTCACTTGTAACACAGTCATTTATTGGAGTTTTGTCACCAAACTTTCAACATAGCCATTTTAAGACCTCTGCTCATGACCAGTGTCACTGTGATTTTCTTAATCTGTCCCAAACATTGTTTTCGCACACCAACTGTACCATTGTGCCCTACATGTGCGGAAACACATTTTGGGCAAGATGTGAAAAATGGTAGCTGCACTGCTGATAAGGAAGTGCAGTAAAATGGTACTGTTGAAAATCTGGTGTGCAAATATTACAAATTCGCAAACCTGCCAGCGTGCGTAGGAACTGCACAATGTGTGCTCCTAAAACAGTCATTTTTGGGAATTTTTTCACCAAATTTTCAACATAGCCATTTTAACACCTCTGCTCATGACCAGTGTAACTGTGATTTTCTTAACGTGTCTCATACATTGATTTCACACACCAACTGCGCCATTGTGCGCTACATGGGCAGAAACACGTTGTGGGCGAGATGTGAAAAATGAAAACTGTACTGCTCATAAGGAGGTGTGGTAAAATGGAAATTTGAAAATCTGGAGTGAAAATATTGAAAATTTGCAAACTTAGGAGCATGCGTAGGAACTCTGCAACGCACGCTCGTAAAACAGTCATTTTTAGGAATTTTTTCACCAAATTTTCAAAATAGCCATTTTAAGACCTCTGCTCATGAAAAGTGTCACTGTGATTTTCTTAATGTGTCCCGTACATTGATTTCGCACACCGACTGTGCCATTGTGTACTACATGGGCGGAAACACGTTTTGGGTGAGATGTGAAAAATGACAGCTGTACTGCTCATAAGGAGGTGTGGTAAAATGGCAATGTTCAAAATCTGGAATGAAAATATTGAAAATTCATGAATTTATGAGCGTGCGTAGCAACTGCGCAACGCACACTCGTAAAACATTTTTAGGAATTTTTCCACCAAATTTTCAAAATAGGCTTTTTGAGAGCCCACCTTATGAACACTGGCAGTGTCATTTCGTTAATCATTCCGGAAAGGTGATTTCGCGCAGTGGCTGCAAAATCACCCTTCAGTCCTGAGTAATGCCATGACAGTGCAAGAATTCATGAGGAGGGGTCCCAAAAACCCCATGTTGAAAATTTGGTGCAAAAATCCCAAAAAATGCCTGAGATATGCAACAAAGTTGAAAAAACCCTGTCTATCCCATTATACAGCTTACCGGCATTTCCTCAGTTCGCGGTCGGCTTTGAAGTGTTGCAGGCGTGTTCCCGGTCCACGAAGATCATCGCGCCAGACTCTGGAGGTAAGTATGGGGTGGGGAGGTGTGTGGGGAGGCAGGGTGCGAGGGTGAGTCGGCTGTGGGGGCAGGGAGACTGCGAGGGACCGTTTTTCTTTACAGGTTTTTGTTGTAAAAGATGACGGGGCGTTTGCCATGCTGGGGTGGGCTCCCAGCGTGGCAGAAGGATGGCTGGGGGTGTGTGGAGCTGGCGGGGGATTGGGCACCCCCATCGGCCCTGGCATCTGTTGCCACGCTGGGGTGGGCTCCCAGCGTGGCACCCTGTACTCGGGGGGGAGACAGTGAGTCAACGGGGGATTGGGCACCCCCATCAGCCATAACATCATTTTGCCATGCTGGGGTGGGCTCCCAGCATGCACCTGGATGCTTTGGGGGGGCATGCAGCCGACGGGTGATTGGGCACCCCCGTCGGCCATAAAACATTTTGCCACGCTGGGGTGGGCTCCCAGCGTGGCACCTGGATGCTTCAGGGGGGCGTGGAGCCGATGGGGGATTGGGCACCCCTGTCAGCCATACAGTGTGGGGGAGGGGGAAGGCGCATGAGCACGCAGTATGCGTGTGTGTGCACTTGTGTGTGTGTGTTGGGGGGAGAGTGCTGCTCACTCAAGCGGAGCTCTGCCTTTCAACTGTATGCCACTGCATTTTCAGCTGTCATAGACAGCTGGAGCAGTGACTGGCGCCCTGCGACCGCACCTGCAAACATACTGACTGAATTGGAAGAGGCTGACACACCTCTGGAAAACTCATATGATGGCACTATGTTTCTTGCACATGCGTGCAAGCAAACATAAAAATGACTGCATCGACAGCATGTGTTGCACAGTTTCTATTCACGATCATAACCGCCAGTTTTTAATAGTTTCACTTCAGATTTTAAACTTTACCAGTTTTCACACCTCATTATGAACAGTAAAGCTGTCAGTTTTTCACATCTTGTCTGAAATGTGTTTTTGCACCTGTGGCTCAGAATGGCATGGTCGCTTGTGAAATCACCTTTTGGGACAAGTGAAGGAATTGACAGTGGCACTCTTCATGAGGTGGTGTCCGGAAAAGGCCAGGTATAAAGTTTGGTGATAGAACTCCAAATAATGGCCGAGTTACATCTGGTCGCTCAAAATTTTCTACTCAGGCATGTACCTTTGGTCATTTTTTATATTTTCACTTCAAATTTTCAGTATAGCCTTTTCATCACACCACATCAATTTGCGCATCATGCCCATAATATGTTTTCACACCTGTGATGTGGAATACAGTTTTGCCACAGATTTGAAAAATTTCACCTACAGGGTTCATGGGGGGGGCGGTGATAAGAAGACTATGTTCAACATTTAGGGTCAAAATAAGGAAAAATTACAAAGTTATGGCCATGTGTTGCAATTTCGGTATGCATGCAAGTAAGTGTGGAAATCTTACATATTTGCACCCCACTTTTTTTTATTTATATTCCAGCTCTATGGCCCTCTTTATCTGGAGGCAGTCACAGCCCAGCCCCCTGATGTCCACCAGTTGACAACTCCCCCTCAGGCCCCCCCAACTGGGTTGGTGTGGGATCCCACCCCCACCAAGACTGGATCAAATACGGTGGTCAGTATAGTGACTATTAGGGGACATGACCTGCGAGCTTCCTCCATCATCTGACATGTGCTATTTTCCTCCTGGTTTCTCCCTTTCAGGGGCAGAGTGTACAAGGATGCCGGCGACGGTACTGTGCATGCTCCTGTGTGCATATCCTTTCAGGCATCTGCCCCACCTCTGACCCAATGTCTGCTGCATCAGTGTGCCAGCCCTCAGCCACTGCTAGGGGCCAGGCATGCACCGACAACTGGTTGCACCTCTGCAGGGGAAAAAGAGAGCTGTACATGGATGTTTGATCCTTCTCCTCCCCTGCCAATCCCCAGTGGCCTGCATTCACTCCAGAACATGGGTCACCCGCATAACACGAGGTGTGGCATCCAGTGCCTCAACACTCAGTACGACTGTGCCGGTGATGCAACCCACATTTTCAACATAGCCTTCTTATTAACCAAGCTGCTGTATTCAACTGCTGACCAAAATATGACAGCTTGTCAAAACATTGTTCAGGCCAACTTTTACTCCCATCAGAATTTCAACACTACACACACCTGCCACATAAACCATGTAAGGATACATTGGCATTGACCAATGCTTGTCTATTCACTGCCACAACTGAACCCATGGGTGTATCCACCATAACATCTTTCTACAGCATTTCAATTGATGATCCTTTCTTTCATTTCAGACTGCATTGTGAACTCTATATTGTAATTTTTAGTAAAATGCCACACTGCCTTGCCTTTGGGTGCTCCGCACATATGGGCAGACTACCCAAGGGACTATCATCTATCAGTTTCCAAGAGACAGCAAGTATGTAGAGATTTGGGTCAGACAATGTCGCACTGATGTGGGAAACATTAAACATTTTGTAAATGTGGAGCTGAAGGAACATCCACCTAAATATAGGCTCTACTCACTACACTTTGAGGACTGCATGTACGAATTGAACCTTCAAATGCAACTCTTGCCACCTGTGTTTCAGCCAAGGAAGTTTTTCCACAGAATAAAGCCGGATGCACTTCCTACCATTTTTCCAACTGGTAAACAGGAGCAGTGACAATCATCAATAGACCACATCTCATAGAGGGATCATAGACAGGCAAGTACTGCATTCCGACACTTATGCTGAAGCTTTGCAAACCAAACAGTGATCTGAAATTTATATTATGTCATTTTGCGTTGTTACAGCTTGTTGACGCACTAGTGTCATCCACTGGAACTGCAAGTTAAGTATTGACACCATGTGAAAAATCAAGCCTCAAATCAGGTTTGTATAGTTTGCATCATAGATGTTTGGCATGGCATTGTGGTCTCCAGTAACGTGCAACACATTTTTCTTCTGTGGCCACTTTACTTTGCAGTCACACATTGCTTCCTTCTGCACATTTGGACATTCAAAGTTACTCCAACCAATTGTTAACTGTCTGCAAGCTTTCCCATAGGTTGTTTTGTTACAGTACTCAACAACTAAAGAGTTTACCCGACTGCAGATTGCATGGTAGAGAGCCTGTGCAATGTGTATGGTAATATCAGGGTTAGAAATTAAGACTTGCTGCCACTAGTCAGCAGGGCTAGTGACTGAGAAACTCCACTAGACCCATAGACTTTTCCAGTGGCCCAACAAGTATACTTACTGAAATGTTACTCTCTCCAGTACAATCCCACAATTAAAATCTTAGTGGCCTGATACACAATCTACCAGCATTTGGCTAGTGTACTGGTGCTTATCTCAGCCCATGTTATATAAATGTTAGCTTCAAAAGTAAATCACATGCGCTATGCTGGAGACCCATGTTCGGGAATGAGCATGGGCCGCTTGGGAGGAGAAGGACTGAACACCCTATGGCTACTCTCCTTCTCTGGGGTGTGGAGGGCTGCATATCTCATGGCAATACTGTAACCTGGGGGGAACTCGGGTGGAAGGTGGAGTCAAGAGGCAGCAAGACATGGTGGTAGGGGCGGATGTCAGATGAGGGCTGGAGCAAAGGCACGTCTCACCATGTATTTGTTTCATTGGCCCTCCAAGTGTGCTGATGCCTGCAGGGGGTGGGAGAAAAGGCCAGAAAAAACACTCTGCAGTGGCGCCAGTAGACGGGTTACTAGGGCCAGTGATCGGGGAAACCCAAGGACGAAACAGTGCAAGGTGTACACTCCGAATTAATGTCTGGAGGAGTCGGGGAGGATTCTGCAACCCCAGCCGGGAGGGGTCATCCAGAGCGCTCAGGATGTAGAGCAGGGCACCCATATGGGCTAAAGGACCTTGGGAGAGCCTCAACGCATGATGCAATGGGTCTCTGAACAGTGGGACCACTTTGGGTAGGTAGGTGGGATAAAGATAAGGTAAAAAAAAAAAGTAAATCACACAAATTACAAGTGATGCCTGCCATAGTTCAGTTTGATCATCTTTATAAAGTATAGTAATTTCATGCAGAGAGTATTGTGCATGTGTCACGCTACATAACCATTATCCCATCTCTTCACCTTCCCATCACCTCACTATCCATTCTAGCAGAACAGCTCAACATTGTTTTTTCCCTATCACCAGCAGTGGAACAGCACAGCCTTGTTAGCGTAGGCAAAACTGGACATATCAGCAATGATGGAAACATGTTGCTCCACGCATCATGTATGGGACATTGATTTAACAGACTGTGTTCTGTTCAGGGGTTATGGAGGTGGAGGAGGGTTGATGAACCTGTGCATCAGGGAAGGTATTGAGGCAACCGAGGTTCACGGTAGACAGGTGGAGACCAAGGCACTGTGGGTCTTACTTGAGCCAAGAAATGGCACAACAATCTGCAAAATGGTAATTTACAGACATGCAGTGTCTGGTGACAAAGCAGCCGGGGATGTAGTGGATCACACGATGATATCAAAGGATGACGTATTACTGCTGGGAGATTTCAATATCCCAGGCATGCCTTGGACAATACCCATCATTTCACCATCCAGGAGGAAGGAGTAGCTGAGACAGTAAAGAAAGGAGACAAGACATACAATGTGTATATCAGCTAATGACACATTAGGGGAGGAATAGTAAGGCTCAAAGGGGATGAAGGAGAGTACAAGGAGGGAGACCTGGAGAAGGCAGAAATACTGAATAAATACTCAGAGGTGACCTTGTAGTTGCGGACCACATGTTGTGAACTGGATCCAGGCCTGACACATCTCCTAATGGGATGTGTTGCAGTCATTGACCCAGTGTTAACTGTGGTAGTTTGGAGAACACTTTCTGGGGGGGGGGGCTCCCCCTCACATCTTGAAGGAGGTGCTGTTGAAAACTTTTCTGAAAAAAACATCACTTGACCCAGACGTCCAGGCAAATTAGAGATTGATCTCCAAACTCCCATGTTTAGGCAAGGTTGTTGCAAAAATAGTGGCTAAGCAGCTCGATGAACACCTGGAGGTCTGACAGCTACAAGCAATTCTAGTCATCAACTGGTTTGAGTTCTAACTCTCATGCAAGAGGCAAAAGGTGGTGATGGTGGAAATTGTCTTCCCCCTGCCGCTTACCTGCGGAGTCCCTCAAGGCTTAATCTTGTCACTGAAGCAGTTCTCATTATACATGCTGCCCCTGGTGAGGCATATCAGGCAGTACAGTATGAGTTTTCACTGCTATGCATGTGAGACTCAACTGAATATGTGTTTTGTACCAGAGACTAGTGGTACTCTCGAAGCATCAAATAAATGCCTCGCCAAGATCCAGGATGGGATGAACATTAACATATTTCGAGGACCAGTCTGTAAATCTAGGGTGATCACTCATTAGGGGCGCCTGGCCCAATATTCTGTAATTTGCTCCTTAGATCTTTGAGGGAGGCCCCCTATGGAGGAGTCATACAAGAGTGTTCCGAAAAAAATCACTGTTTCAAGCTGGCATATCCGGCAGAGACACTGTTATAGTTAATGTTTCTGATTTCCTTGTTTCATGATGCTTTCTGCAATTTTATTGTCATTTTATGTAAATTTTGAAATTGTATGTGCATCGCCCAGAGCCTCTGGAATTGGTAACCTAAATATAAACAATTACGTACTTGCTTACTTATTGCTTGGTCTTAACTATTTCATATTTGTAGATGCTTCTCTCCCTTATGTGCATGAAGGAGTTCTGTTCCCCTTCCTTGATACCCTGGGCTACTCCAATCTTAATGCAAGCCTTTGCTGTCCTATCTGCTATGGTCAAACTCCATTATGTCTTTGGGAAATCCTCTCAATCATCTACACAAATGTATTGCTGGAATCTTCTGAAGTCTGCCCTTTTTGTCCTCTCCTTTTCCAACACCCTCATCTTTGTTTTTCAGACCTAGTCTTTATGCTTTGTGTTTTAGTACCAGATTCTGTCACCTCCACACACCCTAGCTTGATTACTACCCATTTCAGGTTGCCATCCATGTTTTTGTGGATGCTGTCTTGGTGTCTGGCTAATATTCCCACACTCTTATCCCTGTCCTTTTAGACTCTCTGCTCATTTGGAGCTTGAACCACAGTGTGTGGTGGTCACTCTCTGACAGTGTATCCTCCAACATCTGTTCTGTGACAAACTGTCCATCGGACAGATAGCTACCTAAAATGCACTGCTATCTGCTATTCCTCTATCATGTCTACATGTGAATGTATCTGCCTGAAACTTATCCAACCTTGCTCCCTTCACATCTTCTTAGATGTGTAAGATTGCTGATATTTATTTATTTGTTTTTGTTTACCAGGTAAGCACACTAGACAACCGGGTGCCTATTTTCAGGTGTGACCCGGGAGATTACAGAGATACATACATGATTACAAAGATACAATCGGGTACAACAGGCAAATAGTAAGAGCAGGTACAAGTAAGGGCATCAGTTATAAACATGGTAAATGCAGCAACACCAGGGGACCTTACCTACCCTGTGGTAGGAAGATAATAACATCATACTTAGGAGGCCGGCCGTCGGCTGAGTATAGCAGACAACACGGCATTTGGAGGCTAGGGTTTGAAGAGTACATCAAGGAGATTACAAAAGGGGGATAGGAGATATTGACTCAGTCTCCCTCTTCCTCTTTCTGCTTCCCTTGCTTAACCTCTACAATTTTCTTGCTTACTTTCAACACTATCCCCACCCATTTTACTCCTTTGGAATTACTTGTGCTGTTGTGCTTTCATTGTCATTTGATTTCACACATAACAGCCATCACCTCACTCTAGATTACTTTCAATATCTAGCCATCTCTTGGGTTGCACTTCTAGTCCAGCATCAGTCCTTGTCCTACTGCAGCTGGTCCTGTGTTTGCATGGTTATCACTTAATGTCAGCCCTGCATGGTGAGCCATCAGATGATGTGTGATATAATTTATGTCACTCTTTTCTTTTTACTGTTTTTCTATTGTAGATGTACCCTCTCAGCGTTGGCACCAACATACTTCGGAGGAAGCAGATTACAGGAAAGGAGAATCAATCCACTCGAATGGTATGTCTGTGAGAAAATGAAATCCACATTTTGTTCTTTTAAAGCAGAAATACAATGGACATGAAGGTTCTTTTGCCCACATTATAAGCTTTTTTCAATCACATCTTCATATTCAGTTATTGTTACATCTATACGTGTATATTGGTGGCCTTTGACTTTTTCTCTGATTGACACTCTATTGTTGAGTGCCAGTTTTGAAATGTGTGATGTAGTTTATGTCCATCTCCAACCACATAGCTCAAACGTACAACATGAATGCATTGTTACAACCATGGAATAGCTCAGCAAGGGACATACAGTACATCATACTTTTCCAAAATGGCACTTACTTCTTGTCTGTAAATCAGAAACACCTATTTGAAAAAAGCACAAAACCACGTAGAGATGCAACAGTTAAAAAATTTGAGCTTGTATTTACAAATCAACTGACACCGGTCAAAAGATTGTACTGGTTCAGTGCATTTTTCCATTTAAGAACAATTGCAAAGGTATAGATACAACACCGCACACAAACGACAGCAACATGTCTGACACAGCCAAAACATGCTGTCTGTTGCAGACAGTTCTGCAGCAGGCAGTACAATGTGAATCATGCCATCATGCTACCACAGACACCAGATTTGCATACTCTCATAACATAGCCCTGTGATACATTCAAGTGTGACATGGCCCTGTTACATGAGGGCAATCATAGGCAAGTTTCCAACGTGCTTCTGCATGCCACATGGTCATGTAAAGTTGCCCAATGGGATCATAAACTTGCTTGCTGTGTGAAGATCACAAGACAATGCAATTGGTCTTGGGGCAAACAGCAACGTCATTGATGGTTTGCACAGCTACATGTGTCACTTTCTACCATCACTAGTCAATCCCAGCATCCGTAGCATATTAAGAGGGCTACATATCGACCCCACCAATCGTATAGCTATGATAACGGCACAAATGACTTTACATTTTTTTCAGTCAATCAGTGTTGTGGATATGACATTAATTTGAGCACTATTCATTTTTTTTTTATTTTAGTCTTTGGTAACCAGGTAAGGCCCACTAGGCACAAGTGCCTGTTTTCAGAGGCGATCTGGGAGCACTGGGTGGTTAAGTGACTTGCTCAGAGTCACACAGTATGCAAGTGGAGGTTGTGAGAATCAAACTCAGTTCTGGTCTACTGGATGTACCAAGTTCATTCACACCTCGTTCCTCTAACCTCTAGGCCAAACTGCCAGCCAGCTCCATATGGATTGCTTTTTCAGAATTTGATTTTGATTTGCTTTTGCAAATCAAAATTTAGTACTGCAAAATATGATGTGTATGTAGTGCAAACACAAAGGTTGTGGAACAGTCCATTGGTGTGTTGGGTTCTGCTTTCATCTTTAAAAGAAACAGTTACTGAGACAGTAAGAGGACAGAGACATAGGGGAAAGAAGATAGTTGAACTAAAGGTTGAATGCAGAACACCAGTAATGTAGCTATGCAGGAGGCACAGTGGTTATTAGGTGCTCTAAAAAGTGGGGGAGGGAGAGATGATAGTACAGCTAACAGTGGTGAGTGCAAGAGGAACAGGACAAGCCAAACTGGCAGAAGGAGATGAATATGTGATCCAGTCTGGCCAAAGTGGACTTGGGTGCAACACCATAAACTATGTCACCGTAATCAAGCTTGAAGGTGTCATCTTTGGCATGATTGCATGGTGAGCAGTTAAAGCAATACCACATTTTTTTCAATAGGGGCACCAAGCATGGGGAGGATCTTTCCATGAACAGTATCTATGCTGAGAGATGGACAAGGTGCCTGTCAAGCCAGATGCAAAGGTATCACAAGGATGATTCATCAATGGTTGCACCCCTGCATCAAGATACTGGACTGTGGTGAGGACGGATAGCACAGACAGCTTGTTCCTGCTGCAAAAGTACATGGAGACAGTGTTTTCACCATTTTTTCTTAATAGGATAGAACAGAAATGGGTGATTATCATTAATCAATGTTTACTTACACAGCAGGTGGATTACCAAGTTGACCTTAATGAACCGGTGCATGAGTTGGAAGATAGGGATGACATGATGACCACCAATTTACTGTTAATGACATCTACAAACTCTAAACAGCTTGCCCCAGCATAATTGCCATTATTTGCTACATCATCATCATCAGCTACATCCTGCGATCACTCAACACAAATTACAATGAGGCAACGAACAATGAGTCATGCAGATGCAAGCATGCAAACTGACCCAGTTCATGCAACAAGTTGCAGCACACAGACTGGGTGCTGTGTCACTGAAGCTGCCACACAGTGGCCCGAGGAACCGGTTACAGCAAGGGAGGCTCTTCATGATCACCAGTATTGCTGTCAGCGAGAACATGATTCTACTAGTGCAACAGATGATGACATGGATGTATACAATGCATCACATCCTGCCATGTCTTCTCCAGTTCCAAATGTACAGCCATACAGCTTTGAGCCACTAAAGTCACCCATGCAGTCAGTAGATGAGGTTCAACTGGATAGTGTTGGTGAATTCAGTACCAGTGATGATATGTTTGATGATCTGCAGCAAGAGTCTGGTGAATTGTATGTACCGGACACTGAATCACAGTATTCATCAAGCACTATGACATTTGATGATGATGATAACATCAATGAACATTTGGTCAATAAGACTAAATATCTGGTCTTTGAGACATGCCTTGACTCATTATTTCAAAAATTGATCTGTCCATTGCGTCATGCGAGTGTTGAAGAAGTGGAAAAGACACCTCTTATTGGAAGCATGTTGGCCGTAAAGGTTGAATGCATGAATGACAACAGAATTTTGCAGTGCAGACACAGCCATTCTTGGGCCGAATGTCAGTGGGCAGCCTTCTGTTTGCAGCCTCCATTCTATTCAGTGGCAACTTATATTCCCACATTGCTAAGTTCTGCGAATATCTGGGACTGGTGTTTATCTTTTCCTCTACTTTTTTTGCACTTCAGTATTATTTCCTGTGATTCAGTATGCATGGTGCACACAGCATCAAGAGATTTTCTCTGAACTATGAACAATGACTCTATGACTAGCAGGAGATGGATAATAGGACAGCCCCAGACTCAGTGCCAAGTATTGCAGCTATACTGTAATGGACCTGGAGACCAACAAAATCATGGATTTCTCATTGGAGCATGTGCAATCAGGAATAACATCTGTGGGATTGGAAAAAAAAGCCTTTGAGAATTGTATGGACAATCTACTAAAGCAACAAATTAGCATTTTAATCATGGCAACCAAACAACACCATGGTATTGGATGCCTAATGCATCAGAAGTACCCAATGATTCGCCATAAGTTTGATTTGTGGCACCTTTCCAAGAGCATATCAAAACAATTTGTTGCTCAAGCAAAGAAAAGGGGATGTGAGGCACTGATGGAGTAGTGCCACAGAATTTCAAACAATCTGTGGTGGTCTTCAGAGACATGCAGTGGTGATGCAACACTGCTTTTTGAAAAGTGGACATCAGTCGCATATCACATTGCTAATGTGCACCAGTGGCATTGGGCAGAACAATACAAGGCATGCTGCCATCAGTTCCACTATGCCTTGTCAACAAGAAATATATCGACCGTCAGCACAGTAACAGCATAACACCACCAATTGGTGTTGTGCCGTCGCTGGTGGAATAAGTTTTTCTGTGGGGGCCTTTGCCCCCATACCCCTTAGGGAGGTTTCTGCCCTCGCACCCTCACACTAGAAGATTACTAACTCCAGTTGGAGTTAGTTCGAGGAGGGGGGCAAACACCCTGGGAGCAGCAGTGTCCAAATACCTGGAGACCATCACAACAAACTGCCAAAAAAGTCACTGTGATGGTCTTCATGGTATTTGTGTTGCTGCGCCATCAGTATACCTCTGCCATCCTGTCCCCATGGAGGATCATGAACATAGGAAGTGGCTGATCAATGGTGATCTGCCACACAGTGAATTATTTAAAAATGTCAACAATCCCACCTTCCTTAAGGATCTAGATCATGAAACAATTTTGCCATGCTGGTGGTATCGAGGTTTTCCAAGCAATGCTCTGCAAGTACTGCCCAAAACTGGAGAGCTTTAGCTATGCTGATATGAAGGCCAGACTAATGTTAGCTATTTTAGTCCACAGTGCTAACATAAATCATCCACAGGCAGTTGTCAACTGTCCTTCCACTTCATCTGGTGCTAGGGGCGAGAAATGCTACAATGTTGTATACCCAAAGAACAAGAAACAATGGGTTGTGAAGCCACTTTTTGAAGCCAAGCCACACAAGTACATTGAAAACATGCTTGTGAAGGTAATTGAACTGAAGTGTAATGAAATAAATCTGCCTTCTATGCATGTTCCGGCACAGCCTTGTAATATTGCTGGCCAATCATGTGTACCAAAGAATAAATTGATCCAACTTATGCAACTCATTTTCATAAAAACAGTGCAGCACAACATCCATGATGCCATCACTGAATGAAATCATAAAGCAATGCATCGGTGGATGAAAGCGAGCCCACACGTGAACTATGTTGTTTTGGTCACACTGCAGGAGCAAAGGCAGACAACTTTACCTCATGCTGTACTGTGCATGAAGACATAGATCAACTGTAGAAAGTAATCCCTAAGCGTGAACATGGAACTGCATAGGAATCTTTGTTTCCTGTATCTGTTCAATGTATTATGAATGCTAGCACTGAAGTCGAAGTTTTCGCTTGATGATTTGTACTGCTTCTTTACTGCTGTAAAGATACTGTCACATATTGCGTATGATAGCCAAAAAAATGACCAATCACTGGTACTTCTGGTGTGAAGTCACCACAGTGAGTTGAAGGAAACAGTTGGTACACCATCAAACATAAAAGATGTGCATGCAAAGAGAGCACAATGCTGTTCATCTTGTACCATGCTGGCATGAAACACAGCTTATGGCCAATGGCCTTTTCACCAACAGTGTCAAAGAATTGCCTGTGTGCAACATGTTGTGTAAAAAGCATATGATATAGTGCAAGTAATGTGGGCTGTGCCTCTGTAAAATCTTCAATTGTCAAAGCAAGAAACTGTGTTTTGTAGATGGTCAATTGTGAATTAACACCTGTGTATTTTTTTGCCAAGTTATGACATGGTTTACATTCATCCAGATAATCTTCATTCAAAATGTGTGATAATTCAACATGCTATTCTGTCTTTTTGCAATAAAACTAGTGACTCACGGCTTTGGTTGCCTGTGCTGCACTTAATTTGAAGGTCCTTCTACATTCAAAAATGTAGGACTTTGAAGCTGTATCCGTTCTGTCACAATGGGATGTTACATCCGTGCCATGTTGTCTGGCATGGGCCCATCTGCCTGTGTAAGGCACAGTTACTTGCCTGCCAAAAAGATCACCTCATACCAACACAGAACACAGACCTGAACAGCACTCATTAAACTGCACATGAAATGTGTGCTAATTGGCAGCAGTTATAAAGGTCTTATTCAGAGAAGCGGTATGCAGTCTCCTAAAGTATCCACATTTAACTGTACCCGAATAAAAATGGATAGGTTAAACTTGTTAGCATTGTTGTGTTCTTATGTGCAGTATTCTGTTACAGCAGTTCACTTCATGTAATTACCTATGCAGAGTTTTTACTGTGTCACGATTTGTGATTAGAAAGCTAATTATGAGCTGCGGCCCAACCAGAACCCAGTTTTGAGTTCTGTGCACAAACCGTGACTTAGTTAAAAAAACATTATTGGTTCCATGAAGACAGCTGTAACAGAATGCTCCACATAAACACAAGACCATGTAAATTACAGATTTTTATATCACTTTTTATTCAGGTACAGTTAAATATAGATAATTTATGTAAATGCATGCAATGTCTCTGAATAAGAACTTTATAAGTTATGGTACAAATAAGGTTTCTGCTTTGTGTGCATTGCTCATCATGTGTACCACAATTCACAACAGTATAGGGCGATAGACAGATGGGCAACATAATTGACGACAGACAAATGTCTATGTGCACTATATAAGATGCAACCACTGGCCATTGTCAAGAGCACAAGTAACCAATTTATTGATCCATTGAAAAAATTCAGAAAACGCATCTACACAGTTTAAGACACCATGTCTAGTTATGCGCTCGTACAGATTCCTATGTAAATTTTGCCCTAAATACAGATTACTAGTGCAACACCATAATGTGGTCAAGAGTAACATTTAACAGATGACAGACTTTACTACCATACTGATGATCTACAATAGCCTGCACAGGGTCATCAACAATAATAATCAGTTATGTTCACTGCTGTAATACTATTTCGCCTTGAATACCTTTAGTGGTGGAACTCACATAACCCAGTGGAAGGTGTATCACACACTGGTGTGGAAAATCGGAGTTGTAAAATACCAGTAGTGAGTCCAGTCCTGTACAGAAGATATCTGTTTGTCCAGTAACATGCCAGTGGCACATTTGAAGAAAACTTATAGCATGAAGGCATAGGTCCCAGCAACAATACCAGGAAGTCTCCCAGTGTTATCATTGTTCAGTTGGTGTAGTTTCTGAAAATATCCAGAATCCTTCAAATGGTATGAAGCTAACATATTTGTCTTCATTGGATGGTAAACGGTAGTGTATTGCTCGCACAGTGCAGAAGGGAATGATCACACGGTGACAGTATCCTAGATGGCAATTGTCATATATACACAGTACATACTCTCAGTAGGCCAACCTGTGGTGCAGTCTAGTAGGATGCCATGACAAATGAGTTTCAAAAGCTGGAATGGCAGCAAAGAAATTAAGAACTTTTGTGCACATGTACTAGAGTAAGTCGGCACAAACATGCGCCAAGTCAGTACCCATAACAGGTAATACTTGTGAAGTAACGGCAGAAAAAGAACACTGGACATTGAATAAACATGTGCCCATTGTGCACTGTCACTACACTGTCAATAGTCTGTTGTGGGATGCACCAAAAAATCAGGTTGAACCAATGTATGCTGATGTCTATCTCAGGTTGTCCATTCAAAACTGCTCAGGTGGTCCATATGAAACTTTATACAGAGTAATTTCATGGATAATACTGTGCAAAAGTGCAACTGCACCTCAAATGTTCAAATACCAAAAAAAAGTTCAAAGATATAAGGAAAGCAGATCAACAAATTCAGTGTGTTTGCATAATAGAAATGTGGTTCATTTGTACATATAGTACAGCGCAGGTACAGTGGTGCCCACCCAGACGAGATGCAAATCAGCAGCTTTATGCAGCAGCGTGACTGCAGTACACAATGTCATCCTAGTAGAAATTTTTATGTTTTGTTTTTGCAAATTTAGCAAGCTTTATTATGTTTACCATTTAACAAAATTATAAACAAGACACCATTACATAGGAATGTTTAGAGACAATAATCCAACAACTTAGATCCAATATACCATTATTACAAATAGGGATCATAAATATGACATATTGAAAAGGAGTGAGTTATAATGCTATTAGAATATTAATGGTGAAAAGAAAAAAAGAAAAAAAACAAAAACAAATATAGTCTTCCCTCCCATCCTCCCCCCCATTTCATTCACCACTGGAGAAAAACAGGTAAGAGAGAAAAGGAAAAAGGAAAACCTCAGCATGATTCAAATTATGTTGCATGTATTTGGGGATAAGTTCAGTGAATCTACAACGTGGATTATTGCTGTTGGGACAGTTAAGGTCCACATAGCTCAGCTTGGTGGAGCCAAGTCTACCCTATTATAAGCATGAAGAATGTTAAAAGGACAATAGGGTGTGTGGAGGAGGCCAGATCTTCTGATATTTCTTACTTCTTTTAGAAATACTTGCTAGGAGGTGTTCTGCTTGTAAAGCAAAGAGGATTTCTTGGTGCCATTCTGTATACGTAGAGGTTTGTTGGTCCAACCAGTGACGTAATATCATTTTCTTAGCACATAGGGAAATTAAAGTCATATGTTTCCTTTGATTCCCAATAAGAGTGTCCCCTGAGTCCCCTAGGATGCAAATTTCTGGTTGAAAAGCATTTTGCAGTCCTACTAAAAGGTCAAGTTTAGAGCGGATACTTTCCCAGAGGGGGGACGTCTTATCACATTCCCACAGAATGTGAAACAGCGTACCTCACTGAAGCCCACATCTGGTGTACAAATTTGACTGAAGCTTTCCCATCTTACAAAGTTTTACAGGAGCATAATATAAATCTTGTAGTATCTGAAATTGGAGCAGTCTGTAGCAATCCCACCTGACATCCTTATACAGACTATTCCAGATTTGTGACCAGTGTAGGGGAACTGGGGGTGTTGGAGGGAGAACCCTATCCCATACGTAGTGAGGGGTACCATCTAGTTCCATAACTTATGTTTTGTTTTTGAGGGTGCTGTGCTTAAAGCAGCAGTGTATGAATATGTTGAAAAGTTTGAGCCATACTTTATTCATACCACAAGGAGCACTCCGTTTATTATTTCAGATGTGAAACAAAACTACTAAATTAGCCTCAAAATAGAGAAAGAAGGATATCATACAAGCCAGGAGATGAAGGTCAATCTAAAATAGGATAAAAAAGTAAAGATCACAGTTTTCACCAGATTGATGCACTGCTGCTGTAATCATGGAAGTGTCACAGTTTCACTGCATGATACAGTGGACTCATGAATACTGAAATAACATTAACTGCAGTGGCTCTGCAGCTGAATGCAGTTTCATCCTGATGAGCACCACTGTGTGTATATATATATATTTATAAAATGGGTCTGGAGAATCCTGCATCCTAATTGGCTGAGAGGTACCTGTGGCCGTGTCCTTATCATGGCATATTCTGCCAGCCGGCACCTCTTCAGCCATTCAGGATGCTTTGCAAAAGAAATCACTGTGCCAACCTCTGAATTTTAAAAGTATGACAAGCTGCCTGACCAAGCTGCATAACAGTAACACCACCCCCCCCAACACGCACAACCAGCTACACAACATTACCACTCATCGGAAAAAGAGACTGTTACCCTTAGCAAATGTACATCATTTTCTATATTCAAAAGTCAGTGACACACCAAGCGGTGATGAACAGAAATGGCTTACATTTTGAAGCTGACCCACGCGACTCCACCAGCTTTTGGAAATGGTTTTCATATTGAAGCCGACATCTCCGCCTTCACCAGCTCTCAAAAAATGGTTTTACATTGAAGCCAACATGTGCACCTTCACCAGCTCTTAGAAATAGTGTTTGAAAAAAAAAAAAAAACGTTGTAAAATCCAGTAAGCTGACAGCTTTCAGTCCCAAACTTCGGAGAAAAGCGTTTACAGTGGCTGGTGTGGGACACGCTCGCTACCAGAAAGAGCATAAAAGGAAAAAACATACAAAATAAAAAAATTAAATAAAAAAACACCCTTTGAACTGTGCTTCAGGATTAGGGTGTCTGTATGGGGAAGCGCTTGGAGAAAAGTGCTTACTTGGGTGATGGTTAAAAGACGCTGACTGCCAAAAACAACTGAAACAAAGGGAAAAGGTATACTAAATTTAAAAAAATAAACAAAATGCCTTGAGAACTTTGCTTCTGTGTGGGGATGGGATGATAAAAAATACATTTGAGGATCCTAGTCTCTGTATGGGGGACTGTGAGGGGAGGCAGACTTAAATTAACACCAACAGCAAGGACTACTTTTCTACTAACATTTGTTTTACATCTTTTACAATATTTTCTACTTTTTATTTAGATTTATCAATTTTTAATATGTTTTTACTGGGGACCCATTTTATAAAAGCGAATAAGGCACTCCGGGTGTGGTTTATGGGCTGATGAGCACTTCCCAGGTGCAAAAGACACTCGGCGCAAGCGCCTCGTGCCTCATTACGCACCTGGGGCGTGCTCTTATCAGCCCATAAACCACACCTCGTCATGCCTTATTCCTTACATATATACACGCCGGATGTAAGCTTAGTGAGATAAGATTCACTGAAACAACTTCCATGATGGTGTGCTTTGAGCACCAGTAGTTGTTCGTTTACGTGTGTGTGTGTGTAGGTTTGCCATGTTAAAATCAACACACCTTTTTACCTATCAAGTTGACTGTGTTTTGTGATATTCTCTGCAATTAGAATTCAGTGCGAATCTGTTGTCCAGCCAGAAATTGGACACACTCCAGCAACCGTCAGTGATTAGTGGTTGTTTGTTGGTTGAATATTTCTTCACTTGCATACTGTAGCTTCTCTCTGTCTCCCCACATGCATTTGCAGAGGTGAGTCCATGGCTCCCAGAGATGAATGAGTATATTGGCAGCAATACTTTTTTTCTTAGTCTCTAACACTGAACTCATCATCATGACCTACATGGGCACGCCACACATGTCTCCCACCAAAGGACAAGCACATGGTGCTGCAATACGAGCAAAACAATTCCCATTCAGTCATTGGTCTAACAGCCAGAAGGTCAGACAACATCCTGAAAATAGCCAATGAGCATTGGTACAACTTTTACAGTGTGATCTTGCCGAGCCACGATGACTGTTTGGGAATGTAACTGTTTCATGTGGCGTGCCAGCAACCAATGGTGCTACTTTTGTCGTAAGTATCAGTTGATACTGTACCCAGTGGTTGGTTGGTAAAAAGGAGCATCACGAAGTGGAGGTGTGTTGGTCAAGTTATTGCAATTATAACAAGTCTGGAAGGGATTTATGATATTCATTTGCCCTGACAGTAAGTAAGACATGCATGATTCAATTTGTTATGTATCATCACATTGCTCTTCAAATGTCTGTCTCACATGCACACACACTCTCACAGACATGCTCACACATACACTCTCTATCTCACACACATGCTCTCTATCAACACACTCTTTACCCACCCTTCTCTTTCGAAGTCACACACACACACCCCACTCCCACTCACCAACACACTCTTATTCCCCTCCTCACACTCACCCACACACTCCACTGCACCCACTTGCCCTGTCAGTCACTCTTTCCCTTGCACACTCACACACTATCCCTCGCACACTCACACACTCTCCCTCACTCTCTCTCTCTCTCTCTCTCACACACGCACACACTCTCACACCCACACATGCTCTCTCTCTCTCTCACTCACACCCGCACACACACTCTCTCTCTCTCTCACACACACACATGTGTGCACACTCTCTCTCTCTCTCACACTCACACACACTATCTCTCTCTCACTGGCACACACACACACTCTCTCTCTCTCTCTCACACTCGCACACACACTCTCTCTCTCTCTCTCAGACTCAGGATAACAAGGCAGGATGACAATTCAATATTTGCAGAGGACAAATACACAATTGTAGATGTGTCTTTTGTCCAAACAAACCCACATTAGAAGCGCACTAACCAATAAGAGGGTATGTGGTCACAGGGATTTACTATGCACCTTGGGTGCTGTGAAGGCATTTGGCTTTGCGGCTTCAAACTGAAGCAATGCAGTACATCTCTGCATCAACAGACTCTGAAGTTGGTTATTGCTTACTTCAGCCATAAGTGTGAAGTAAAGCACACCACCCAATGTAACACACGCAGCAGTAGATCATGCATGTGAAACAGTGTCTCAAAACAAATTCCTCAGATTTGGAAGCATTCTTACCAGCTTGTCCACTGTACTCTGCATGAGCGTGGATGGAATTGGTACATAACAGCATGTGGAATTTGCAGGTCTTCCTCTAACAAGAACAGGGACTCAAAGTTTAGATAATCCATCATGCAACGCAGAGAACCTTCACTGATTGTCGATATCTTTGCTTGTGCCCATGCTGACTCTGAGCAGCAGTAACACTTGTATTGTGTAGGCATTATGAGGCAGTTACCACAACTGCACCAATCTAGATTTTCTTATCTTGTGTGGGCGAGTATCACTGATTCGCCATCACTATCGCTGTCGCTGCTGTCATTGCCTTTAGTCACTGTATGTATCTCTCTCTAGTCGCATACATTGGCTCAAAGCTGAAAGGCTCAATATGATTCCCCTGTGCCATAGTGCAACAGTTGTCTATCGATAAGAAATTAAGTACAGATAAAATAACACTGAAATGTGTAGGGTTGTAGGATAAAGTTGCGCATGTGGGCATGACCTGTGAATTCTGTGCGAAAGAAAAATAAGCAATATGTTAAGAGTCTTTAAACCAAGGTTTGATGCCAAAAATGCCCAATCAAGGTTTTGCGGTCCAGGAAACAAGGGGAAAATTATCTGACTGGTGTACAGCTACTGATAGACAGAGATCAAGCAATGCACCGGGAGCTAATGAAATGAGCTTACCAAAAGATAACCAAGCAATGTGAGAACACTGTGCGTAGAGAAAGTTGGATGATAGGGTGCATATGGAGAAAAAGTACCCTCAGGAAAAAAGGAGATGTCGCAGCTGCAGGGGAGAGGTAGCTGGATGACATTGTCCACCTAGGTACAACTGATATAGCTGTGAATGGATTCAGAACAGTGTATGAAGTATTCAGGGCATGGGTGGGCCTTAGACAACTCATACGCACGGTAACCTGTGGGCTAAAAATTGCTTAGACAATGAGATGCAGAGGGTAATAGTAAACAGAGTCCACTCTAAAGCAAGGGAGGTTAGTAGCTGGGAACTGCAGGGTTCAGTAATGGGTTAGGTCCTCTTCAATGTCTTTATAAGAGCCATTGAAGAGGGACTAGAAGGAAAAGTATGCATCTTTAAAGATGACACTAAGATATGCAACAGGGTTGATAATACAAGGGGGGTGGGGATTGGAAAGTATGTGAAGGGACCAGGCAAGGCTGGAGGAATGGTTTAAAGTATGGAAGCTTAGATTTAATGCAAAGAAGTGCAAAGTAATGCACCTGGGAATCTAAGACCAAGGGGAATAGTACTCAGTGGTGTGGTGGTGGGTACTAACAACAACAAAAACAGAAAGGGACCCTGGTGTAGTCATATCAGATGACATAAAGTTAGGCAAGCAATATGAAAAAGCAGTAAGGAGGGCTGGAAGAATACTGGGATGCATAGGGAGAAGCACCACCAGTAGAAATCTGGAAGTTGTTCTCCTTCTGTACAGACAGTTGGTGGGACTACATCTGGAGTACTGCATGCAGTTCTGGAGACCCCATCTCTGCAAGGAAATAGACAGGATGGTGGTGGTCCAGAGGAGGGCAACTAAAATGGCGTTTGGTCTGCACCAGAAATCATATGAAGAGAGACCAAAGAAGCTTAGTATGTATACCCTTGAGGAAAGGAGGCAGAGGCCCGACATGATAGAAACTTTCAAGTACCTCAAGGGAATCAACATAGTCCAAGAGGGTCGCATCTCTCAGAAAAAGAGATGTGAAATAACATGGTTGCACAATTTAAAGATGGAGGGAGAAACATGAGGAAGTATATTTTTTCATGGAGAGGGTTGTGGATGCATGGAACAGCCTTCCAGAGGAGGTTGTGGGGACAAAAAAACCTGAGGGAATTCAAGAATGCATGGGACTGACATTAGGCAATTATCACAGTGGGCAGGCAGAAGTGGGCTGTTGGTTAACTAGGATCTGCAGCTTATCCATTAGATAGGGAAATGGGCAGATGGGGTAGGATAAGCGGTCTTTATCTGCTATCAAAGTCCATGCTTCTATGCACAGATCAACAATGAAACCAAATCTGGAGCACTGTGCCCCATTTTTGATGTTGCATACTCAGAAGGGCATACACAGAGTAGATGCAGTCCAGAGATGGGCAAGTAATGCTGCATAAGTGATCTGAGGAAAGAGTAGAGGACCGCAGTATGTAGGCCCTGTAGGAGAAATAGATGTGACATAATGGAGGCATGCAAGTACCTCAGGAGGTGTAAACAAGGTAGAGGAGGGATGTATATGAGTAAGGGGACAACTATGGGTGACCCACTGTCAATATCTGTCGTCTACTTCAATGGTTATCACAATGAGCTACTTTACAGCCTCTGACCCCACCCTGACATTGGCTTCTTAGACCTTCTTCCCACATGTAAGGTTCTATTCTGCCTGTCCAAAGCAAGGTTATATCACTCCATAGTGCTTGCTCCCACCAAGCACTGTGGCACACTATTTTATGTGTGATGAAGTGTGCGTGGGGGGGGGGTTGGTGTGGTTGGTTAACAATAGTAACAAGTAATGAAAGGGTGAAAGAATTCCACTGCAAAGCAATGAAATGATGCCATCAAGTATAAGAAGACAGTAGGTTATGACATACAGATGAAAAAAGCAGTGAATAATAAGGGTAAAAGCATAAATACATTTTATAAGCATATCAAGCACAGTAACTGTGGCGAGATAGTAAATGTCATTCTGTCAAGTTCAACAGGGAACATAGCAGGCAACATTATGTCTAAGAGCTGAGGGAATACTAAGGTAAATGAGATGGGACATGAGAAATAAGTGGTCTTGCAAGGCCAAAGCTAGAGGACCAGAAAATATGGAAAAACTGGCAAATAGAAAGGTAGTGAACAACACAAATGCTTTAAATCGAAAAAAAAAAAGGTAGACACAGACAAAAATGGATGACGGTATGGGAAAATAAAGAGACTCAGGGAAGCTGAAGGAACAGGATTAAAATAGTGACTGGAGCCAAAGGCTTGGAAATGGTGGAAACCAAGGGCAATGGAGAAATGTGAAATGAGGGTAATCTGGCTAGTTTGAGGATTGAGTGATTGAGGCAGTAGAGAACTGTAAACTGAAAAATGGACTATAGAGTGCAAGTTACAGTATACTGGGGAAATGGGAAAATAAGCCGAAAGCAAGTTTAAGTGGAGAAAACGGGGATACTGGGAATGAAGGAACAAACAGGAGATAGTGATAGAAGGCTATGAAAACAGTGGAAACAAAACACTGAAAGACTAAAGGTAGTCACAAAAACTAGAAATAAAAGAGAGAAACCGGAGATAAAGATGAATCATACAGAACGTGTGAGCACAGGAGAGCTGGCAAAATGTGGGTAACCAGGAGAAGCAAGCATGCACAAGGTGAGGTACAGGAAAGTGTAATTTTTGGCATTTTCTGTTTTGTGTAGTAGATTAACTCCATCGCATTAGTGCCCTGGGCAAGGAGCACAGCTTGCTGTGAGAATGAACAGAAGCATGTGCTTTTTTGGTGATTCCTTGTGTGCATGACGTGCTAGCAAAATGCTGGAAAACAAGTGGAGCACATGGGTCAGCCAGGCCATGGTGGAAGCGTTGCTGGCTAGCACCAAACATGTAGACCTGTGTTTGATTTTAGGCAGCACAAGACTGAAGATCCTAAACGGGGTTGCACCAGCCAACAAGCTTTTGATTACTGTGCATTTGCTGGTTAAAAAATGTGCCCGCTGCCTGTCAGAATTAGCAAGCAGAAAATAAGGATCACGTAATATATAACAAGGCTACTCACCTGCTTCAAAAGACCGAGACTGACGTCAGATGCCCAGCAGGAAACCAAAGAAATATGGCAAGCTGCTCTGGACATGGCACTCACAATGGAATGGTTTTATGCTTTTTGAAACAACAAAAAAGTTGGGCGTGGAGCTAGTGTAAGACAGATGCAACTGACAGAGAGATTATAACACCACACAGCAGTGTTATCATGGGCAGGGCAATCAGTGAGTCTCCACTTATGAAGTGCTGATGGCTAGCAATTAAAAATGTTCCTCAGAATGGCAATGACATCAATGCTTCCTTGCAACTGATTTGCACCTCCAAACGGTTGACGACGGTTGAGACACTTTGTATTTTTCTAGTCTGAAAGCAGTTTTTAGAAGTGATTAGCATTTCTCATGCTTTGGCACGCGTGCAATGTAGCATTCACAAGAACTAAATCTGCACTGCCGTCGAAATTCTGGCACAAAGGATAAAAAGGTATTCCGACACCAAGCCCCTCTTGAACACAAAGTAATGGATTAGGTTTTAATATTGAAAATGGTGGCACAATTTTTGGACTGACACACACTGCCATGAATGGCCAACCAGTAGATACAGTCTTAGAATGTCTGTGTGACTGCTGAGGCTGCTTCTTTCATATGGCGCACTGCACAACAGGAAAATAATGTACATTTTTAATGCATGCCGAAATATTAATTTGGGTCTGTTTGTTGTGGATCGTGCCCTTTCACACAATTTCAGACAATGATATAAGGCTGGTCTCTGAAAGGGGCACAGATAGAATATACCAAACAGTGAAAATCACTATAGTTATAATGTTTCACTTATTGGGTTCAAGCCTACAGAGACCACTCTTTTTAACACATGTACAAATGAATGCTTTCAGGCAACACATTCTGCAATGCAAAGGTACCGGTAAAAGGGAAAATTCATAGTTACGTTGCTACCACAATAGAACTTGATATTGCTTGGTGCTGAACATAAAATTATTAGAATGTGTGTGTGTGTGTGTGTGTGTGTGTGTGTGTATGTGTGTCTGAATTGTGGTTTGCGGCCATGGCATAGTAGTGTAGCAAAAGACTGCTTCACTTCAAAATATTTTTCTCAATCAAGCGACCATGAAAATGTACTGATAGTTTAGAATAACTACAGTGAAATAGAAAAGCACAAATATGGTTGTACAAACAAGGACCAAAAAATTAATTTGCTCTTGTCTGCATGATGTACTCCAAAAAAGACAGATATACAAGAGGTGATAATTACTAACGTTCTCACCTCGGTTGCATATGAAAGTTATTGTGCCTTTTCGTACTTGCTTGATCAATAAAATGTTGGGAAATAAAGAAATGTTTCACTCCCTTATTATGCCATGAGCGCAAACCACATATTTGCAGGTACTTTTCGATTATGAAGCCACAGTGGAAGCCCAAAGCAGGGCTGAAAGAAAGTAGTGGTTACCCCCCCCAGACATGCACTTTGGTGTAGGTGGGTGAACAACGGGGATCGTAGCGCGAGCCACAGCATAGTTGTGTAAATTAGATGCAAGTTTACAGAAAGGGTCACTTGAGGGATGACATGCCAACCCATCAAACTTCAGAGACTGAATGGATGCAACAGTGCAGCCTTCGAATGCTGCCTTGCAATGATGATTTTGTAAACTAGGGACCTTTGAAAGAAGCAACACTGTTGCTGGCTGTTTCAGTAAATCACACAACCAAAACCAAACAATAACTGTGCTGGTGGCAGACTCAGGAAAACGTAGAAAATAGTACAGAAAGTGCACTCCATTACAAACTTAGCAGTCGCTACCCAGCCATTGACAAAGCGCAGGGAGTGAAGAAAGGACTAATAAGCCAATGGATGCTCTGCTGCAAGGAGTTGACCATTAATAAAAGCCATCAAATCAACCAATACACAGCAAGGCAGCAGCATGGGCTTGGTAAGCATCCAGGTGTTGTCAAGGCAGCTAGGACTAAAAAAAAAAAACAACAAATAGACAGTGATTGGATGCAGGGGATGGGCGTGCTGATGGCCAGTTCATGCACAGAAACAGTCACGCTTGAGTTGAAACTGCTACATACCAAGAGAAGATGGCAATCCCCAGAACAAGGCATCAGCCTATCAGATGTGCTCCAGGATGAGGTAGGACCGTAGCTCACAAACAGAGGGCTTTCAACTTTGTTGGATGGTTTGGGGGGATTTTGTGAGACTTTTGGGAGTTAATATACATTGCTGATGGGTGAACTACTCCTTTAATTTCATTGGTGTGTGTTTTTCTAACATACTAAAATGCCAGCAGAATAGGCCTAATGGTTTTTCGTGTCTGCTCGTTTGGTCAGCCCCCACTCTGGGAGCTGACCTTGCTGCCCCCCTTGCCTCCTCTGGCTTCTCCTTTCCCAGTTCCGGATATTCTCACTGCATTGGATTTTACTTCCAGAACCCTTCCCCTGTACCTCCCACCCCCTCTTGAACCCCTCCACCATCTCTGCCTCCACCAGCCCCCTAGGCAGTGCATTCCATGGCTCCACCACCCTCTCAGTGAAGTAGCACCTCCTCCTTTCTCCCCTGAATCTTCCCTCCTCCAGCTTCCACCCATGCCCTCTAGTGGCCCCCTCCTCCTTTCTTCAAAGCACCCTGACTGTTCCTCCCCTATTTACCCCCTTCATGTACCTGAACACCTATATCATGTCACCCCCGGTCCCTTCTCTCTTCCAATGTGTACATATTTAGCTCTTCGAGCCTCTCCTCATAGGTCCTGTCCCCCAAGCCCCAAATCATTTTGGTTGCCCTCCTCTGGACCCTCTCCAGGAGTTTAATGTCCCTCTTTAAGTGTGGCCTCCAAAACTGCATGCAGTACTCAAGGTGCGGTCTCACCAAGCAGTTATACAGAGGGAGTATCACTTCCCTCCTTCTGGAGGTGATCCCCCTAGCGATGCACCCAGCATCCTGTTGGCCTTGGCTGCTGCCCTCCTACATGCCTCTGAGTTGTTCATCTTGACATCTACCACCACCCCCAGGTCCCTCTCAGCCATCGAAACTTGTAGAATTCCCCCCCAGGGTGTACACTTGGCCCGGGTTTCTGCCCCCCAGGTGCAGTACCTTGTATTTCCCTGCATTGAACCTCAGCTTCCACTTTCTAGACCATCTTTCCAGAGCCTCCAGGTTCCCCTGTAGGGCCATCCTCCTCTCCTCCCCATCCACCACCGCCCCCAGTTTTGAGTCATCCGCAAAGAGACTCATCTCACTCCTGATACCTGTCCTTATGTCAGAGACGTAAGCATTGAACAGGAGGGGCCCAAGGACTGATCCCTGTGGGACCCCACTAATGACCCTCCTTGGGAATGAGACTATCCACTTTCTGGAGCAAGAACAAATATACAAGCAACTCCCAGCCCTGCTGCCAAATGTTAAGTTTTACTAGGAGCCTGCCAATAAAAAATGTTAAAGAAGATTCATTTGCAGGTCCTTGTTTTTGCAGCTGTGAAATCCCTAGTACCAGTATCAGTTCAAGGAATGCACATTCATGTACCCATCCTCACCCAGAAAACAATAGGTGCTATCAAATAAAACTGAAGGAGATACAGCAGTCCTCCCTTTCCTTGCCATGTACTGCTTCCAAAAGCAACAGCTTCTGTTTGCTGCCTGAGACTAGAGCCCCTCCAAGCCTCCTGTCTGGCTGTTTCACTCACTGGAGTGAGGAGTCACCATCACTGGCCACTGCCTTAGTTACCTTACCCTTTTCACCTTCCTAATCTGACTTCTTTCTAAGGCATCCAGACCATCAGCACATCCCTGTCATGGTAGCCGAGGTCCTCCAGGAGAGTTGAGTTAATACTGTGTTACTGTTACTATGAGACTAAGTGAGGCAGGCAAATATTTTCATTTTAAATTTCCACACACTGATGTTGCACTACTACTGCTGTAACATTTAATGTAACTAGTGACAGTTCTGTCAGGCTCAGCAGCGTATGTCTGTGTTAATCTGTATCCTCAGTTCAGCTTTTTTAATCAGTCAGCTAGACATATAGTTGCTCTCTAATAGAACACTATGTATAATTGAGGGGAGAAAATGTATAGTCAAGTTCTATGCTTTGTCAGTAATTTAGTGTCATGCATGTGCTGTTTTCATAACTAGTATGCCTGTCTGCTCCTGTTCACAATATCAATGGATTGTGTTGGGTTTGCTGGCTTAAGATGTTATTCTGTATTTTTTAGCTGTATTAACAAAATACCAGAGACTTGGTTAAGGGGAATATCAGGTCTGTGCTGTGAATGATAAGTCAGTCATAGGTTAGGTGTTCAATTGCCCATTTACTGCAGAAGGACGTATCAGGTCATTGGGATGAGATAGGGAAGGGAGTGGGTTTCACTGTATGCTGTACAAGCATAAGACTAAGTTGTTATTCTATGAATATACACTTACTTTAGCAGAGGCACCAAATGCACAGAATGAATGTTGTTCCTTTTACAATATAAAGGCATCTTTGTTACATAAGGCAATCTCTTCCAGTCAAGTTTAAGTAAATAAGTTACTCATACAGTTATTCATTAATTAGAATTTATTTTGTGGGGGAGTTGAAATATTTTGTTTTATGGAGATGTCAGTAACTTAGGAACTGTCAGGTCAAATGGGTGGCATGTACCTGTTTCTGAAAGGATCCACATAACAATACAACTGTCCAAAATAGCTTATTTTTAAAGAAATAACCAGAAGCCATTTTGGTGACACATCATTTTGCAGTTGGTTATATTAACTATGTATACACAGTTTGTTTAAAAACAATATATTTTACATTACAGAATGCTTGATATATCCTCATACTAATCTAAATAGTATAATTATCTGCACACATGAAACACATCTTTTAACTATTATAATTATTTTAGTTTTACACATGAGCACAAGGAACCTCCTAAAAACCCTTTGGAAACTGTGCTAATCTGGGGTTTTCATATTGTTGTTTTTCATAACTTGATTTCTATATGGAGTTTCTGTCAATGTCTGCCAATTAATTCACAATGCAAGGTTTATAAGATAGTTGATGCTTCAATGAAAACCAGATTACAGTAATTTTGTAAAGTGTGTGTGTGCATGCATACCTGTCTGCTCAGATCTTCTTTACAACAATTTCCTGATCTTCAAAAGTAAAAGTACACTAATGAATTAATAGATGTCAACCTCTAGGTAGGTTGGTAGGTGGGTAGTAGTGGTGGGCGAAGTGAGCTCAATCCACTCCGCAAAGTGATTCATGGAGCAAAGGCAGATTTGCGGAGTGCTCTATAACACGAAGTGGAGTACTTTGTGTTATAATGAGGAACATGAAGTCCATTGGAACTGATGACTTTGCGTTACTCCACCTCCCCAGATCACTACTCTGCCAAATTTAAGGCAAAGTGCATTGCGGGCAGTGCACTTCGCCTCACTTCGCCTTGTTTTTGAGCTCCAAAGGCAAATTTTGCAGTGATTCATGGGATTTCAGGACACATGGGCTCTATATTGATCTGCACAGCCTCAGTTCGGGGTAGCATGAGTAGACAGGAGTAGCAGACAGTGTGCTCTGATAGCTGTCTGTGATAGAAATCTTGTAAAAGCTGTTCAAAAAGCATTTTTGCGTTTTTTTCTTTTGGGCTCCAACTTTAGTACATCGATTGTAGGAAACACTCCTGTGCTCATATCATCAAGCATTTTTGTTTTTGTATGGATTTTGAATGTTAATTTACAACATTGAGTGTGTGTGGTGAAAGACAGTGAAAGTGTGCTTTCGGGGAGGGGCGTATCTGTGGTGTAGGTAGATTTAAGTTGGAGAAATAGTGATTTCTTTGTTTTTTGGTTATATTTTTGTTATATAACTGACTGTTTTAATGTACACACAGTAATATTTTCAGTAATAGTTGACATTTTCTTGCCGTTTGTTGTGGATGTGGTGCAGCAGTTCATAAGTTCAGGTTGTTTACATTACAAATTTACAATACGTAACGTGGCATAGTACTGAACTTTTGCATTTGCTATGCATTCCTCATTCAGCATTGTACACAAACTGTTCTGTGTGTGAGTGTGTGTGCAGTGTTGCGTGCATAAAATAATACACCTTTTATTGTGCCACAGACTAGTGTAATTGCAGGCACAGCAGTGTGAACCTGCTTTCCACTGCAGCTGCCTGATTTTGTACTGCGATAGTGGTATCTGTTCTTAGTTTTGCTGCTTGTAGTGCCGTAAAAATCTGCACTGTCTGCATTCAGTGCTCCCCCAGCCCCCACGTTCAAAAGGTATTTTTTACCAGATTGGATTGTTTTTGTGACCTCATCATCACCACTGGTTACTGAAGTTGTTTTAATTGCGTGACAGTCTCAGAGTAGTCTCTTATCTGTTGCTGCTGAAGCCACAGTTGTTTATTTGGCTTCACAGCCAGTGTCCCTCCAATAAGAGAGTGAACGTATCAAAATCTGAATTTGGTTATAATATTGTGGTTGATCCCTCAAAATGCCTGCAAAGAGACGTGCAAGCAAAGCTGTTTCTCGCCATGTCAGTGTTGGCAGTAAGATGGTCTGTGGGCATGGTAGTAGTACGCAGATGAAGAAGTGCATTGCTGATGTGAGGAAAGGTATTTCTCCTGCAATGCTTTTTACAGCCCAATCAGTAGCTTCACTCATAGTTGGAGGAGATGATGTTTTCCCAGCTGGTGGTGTTAGTGTTACTGGTGTTAGTGGTAGTGGAGGTAGTATTAGCATTGTTACGTCAAGTTCTAATTCCGACCAGTGTACTGTATCCAAAAATATTGAGTGTGAAGCAGTCCAAGTGAGTGGCAGCGTAGATGATGTCATACTTCCCAGTAACATCCCAGTAACTGAACCTGAGGATTCTGATAATCATGTCAATGACAGCATACAATGTGATATTCCATCCACTGTGGCACTTAATGTCACGCATTTTCCATGCAATGATTCACAGTGTGATGAAAAAATATCAGGTGATGGTGGTGTAGATGCTGATGAAAAATGTGATGATGATGATGATGTTGCTGTTGTTGCAACATGCAGTCCACATGCTAGCATCCAAGCAGAAGATGTGGATGTGTGTGACATTGATGAATATGATGATGATGTACAGTAATTGACCCCAGTTGGAAACTGGAAAAAAAGAAATTCAAAGTGGCTGTGTCTGAGTCTGTTTGCAGGAATCCCCCCCTGTAAAAACTTGTGATCTACCAGTTTTAGTTGATGATGATGACCCAGAAATCAATTTGATAGGTAGTCGTGGTGGTCAGTTGCAGTCCAGGTGTGCAGTGCCCGAAACATCAAGTGCCCCTCACCCCACTTCAGTGCTTAAAATAACGGACTTAAGTAAGCCACATCATGGACATGTCAAAAGCAGAGCATCACAATCCCTTGTTTGGGATTTTTTTGTTCAAGATGAAAATGATTTGTCAGTTGCAATCTGCCAGATTTGCCATGTGCGTATGAGTTAAGGTAAAAAGGTGAGCCATCTAGGCACAGGAGGACAACATACGCATCTTAAAAATAGGCACTTGGCACTGTGGACCCAGCACAAGCTGGCAGCTAATACCACAGTGGGACGTTCACCCTCATCACCGGCAGCCATAGCCAGCATGTTATCCCCTTCCATGACTGTTAAGTCAGTAGTAAATTAAATGTGTGCAGTAGTGAGGTAATAAGAGCAGAGGATTACTACAGGCATGATGAGGTGGAGGACCATAATGACTTTGAAATGTTGTCCAGTGCTGGTGAGAGTAGCTGTTTTTGTGGTGGTGGTGGTGGTGGTGAATGCAGTATGTCTAGTGCAAGTGGTACATCAACCCTGGTTTTCAAATCTTGCAAAATAACAGCATTTCTGGGTTTGTCATCATCACCTGTGCAGCTGTCTTCATCAAATGTCCACACTCCACCTCCTGCCAATGCCATTCATCACAGAGCACAACCATTTGTGATCAACACACCCCATGTAAAATGTTTACGTCAGCCCATATTACAGAGTGTTTTTGCACATAAGGTGAAGTACCCCCGCGAATCATACAGTTTCACATGAACTTAGTGCTGCTGTAGCAGAAATGCTGGCAATTGATCTTTTGCCCTTCTCCTTTGTGGAGAATTCTGGGTTCCGTCAGTTTGCTGCACGTGCCTATCCAAAATGGAAAGTCCCATCCAGGACATACTTTTCTGCCTGTGCTGTCCCCGAGTTGTTCCACACTGTATCTGACTCAGTAAGACATGCCCTTCAACATTCTTCCTCTCCATTTATCCATTTAAGTATGGATATGTGGACAAGTTGCAAAACAGTGGGGAGTTCATATTTGTGTATTACTGCATACTGGGTGCAGGTGCCGGGGGTTGTTTGTGATGTTGGTAGTGTGAATAATCAGTGCAGTAAGGTAGATTGTCGCAATAGCAATCTTCCAGGAATTCAACAGCATGCAACGATTGCTATGCGCAATGTGACCTGTTCACACACTGGTAAGAACATATTGGACATGGTACTGACTGAAACTGACAGATGGCTAAACCTTCTGTCCCTGAGAGCTGGGTTCATAGCAAGTGACAATGGGTCAAATGTGGTGAAATGCATCACAAATGGTGGTTTTCTTCGTGTTCCATGCATGGCCCACTATTTAAATCTTGTGGTTCAGGAGTTTCTGCAGCACCATGATATAAAGAAAATGCTGACCATTGCATGACGTATCTGGTCTCACTTTCCAAAATCTGGAAAGGCCCGTGACCAACTGCGGCAGTTGCAGATACAAAAGAGCCTGCCTCAGCACTGCTTGAAGCTGGAAGTTGTCACCCAATGGAACTCCACTTTATACATTGCAGAGAGGTTGTATGAACAATACAAAGCCATCTCAGAATATCTTGTTATGCACACTAGCTGTGACAGTTCTGGGGCCTCCATGTCTATGATTACTGAACAGTGGCACCTCATGGACTCTGTCATAACAATTTTGCGGTCTTTTGAACATGCCACACAGGCAGTGAGTGGCGGAGTCTGCCTCCATTAGCCAATCAATTCCACTGCTGTGGGTGCTGAGGCAGACATTGGTGAATGTACAGCATAGCCTTGATGTTGCCGGAGATGGTCGTAGCAGTATTTTGCTGCAATACATGCTGACAGTATTCAACCAGAATCACCATGTTGTGAGCATTCAGCCTAGTGACAACTTTGCCATAACAACAATGCTGGACCCATGATACAAACGTGGAATTGCATCAGTACTGGAGGGAGGGCCTGAACAAATAAAAAATATCAGTGGCCAACTGGTGCGCTTGGTTCATGGGGCACAGAAGTCACATGCCAAGGTCAACAAACCTCAGCAGCATAATCCGGCTGAAGGTGAACCTGGAGGATCATCAAGCATATCCTGCAAGGGGAAGGGGACTGCAGTTCCAGGTGGTCTGTCATCCAAAGTGGCTGGCATCAACCTGCTTTGGGAGGCTTTGTCCCAAGTGGGTATTTGTGAAATAAATGATTTGGGAGAACAGGATAATGCATCAACAACTGGACTTAGTGTGGCACAGAGAATGGTCGAGTCATATTTGTCTGAAAACAGGCATCTGACAATAACTGAAGATCCTCTTTTGTACTGGAGTGGAAAGGTCAGTGAATGGCCAGAGCTGATTGCAGTGGCATTGAAGTACCTCACATGCCCACCCTCCAGTGTAAGTGTTGAGAGGGTATTCAGCTCAGCAGGTGCAATAGCCAGGGATCGTCGGACAAACCTGTCTCCTGCAAATGTTAGTTTGTTAACATTCATTAAAATGAATGAGAGGCACATACCAGCACAGACTGCAACCTCGGTATTCATATCCCGGCCTAGTCATGGTGGTCTTGCTGATGTGGAAATGGACCATCCTGGTGGTACTGGCAATGGCTGCCTGAAACTGCACACCACTGACATAGATGATGACACAATGGAGAAAGAATTTCCCAGTGGTCATACTTCAGACATCGATGACTGTGAGGGCAGCTTTATTTATGAGGATGATGATGTGGTAAATGTTGACAGGTTTAAGGTGGTGTGCCACCCCAGACCACCACCACCACTGGGACTGATGTTAGCCAGTGCCACCACTGAGCCTGAGTCTGTCTGCCCCCAGACCACCACCACCGGGACTGATGTGAGCCACTGCCACCATGAGTCTGTCTGCCCCCTGGACCACCACCACCGGGACTGATGTTAGTCACTGCCACCTTGCGTCTGTCTGCTCCCTGGACCACCACCACCAGGACTGATGTTAGCCACTGCCACCACTGAGCCTGAGTCTGTCTGTCCCCCGGACCACCACTGGGACTGATGTTAGCCACTGCCACCACTGAGCCTGAGTCTGTTTGATCCCCGGACCACCACCACCGAGACTGATGTTAGCCACTGCCACCATTGGGCCTGAGTCTGTCCGCCCCCCCGGACCACCACCGGGACTGATGTTAGCCACTGCCACCACTGCCACCACGACTCTATCTGACCCCCGGACCACCACACCGGGACTGATGTTAGCCACTGCCACCATGAGTCTGGCTGTCCCCAGACCACCACCACCAGGACTGATGTTAGCCACTGCCACCACTGAGTCTGAGTCTGTCCACCCCCCCAGACCACCACCACCACCGGGACTGATGTTAGCCACTGCCACCACTGACCCTGAGTCTGTCTGCCCCCGGACCACCACCGGGACTGATGTAAGCCACTGCCACCACTGCCACCATGAGTCTGTCTGACCCCCAGACCACCACCACTGGGACTGATGTTAGCCACTGCCACCATTGAGCCTGAGTCTGTCTGACCCCCGGACCACCACACCAGGACTGATGTTAGCCACTGCCACCACTGCCACCATGAGTCTGTCTGACCCCCAGACCACCACACCAGGACTGATGTTAGCCACTGCCACCACTGCCACCATGAGTCTGTCTGACCCCCGGACCACCACACCAGGACTGATGTTAGCCACTGCCACCATGAGTCTGGCTGCCCCCCAGACCACCACCACCACCAGGACTGATGTTAGCCACTGCCACCACTACCACCATGAGTCTGTCTGACCCCCAGACCACCACACCAGGACTGATGTTAGCCACTGCCACCACTGCCACCATGAGTCTGTCTGACCCCCGGACCACCACACCAGGACTGATGTTAGCCACTGCCACCATGAGTCTGGCTGCCCCCAGACCACCACCACCGGGACTGATGTTAGCCACTGCCACCACTGAGCCTGAGTCTGTCCACCCCCCAGACCACCACCACCACCACCGGGACTGATGTTGGCCACTGCCACCACTGCCACCATGAGTCTGTCTGACCCTCAGACCACCACCACTGGGACTGATGTTAGCCACTGCCACCACTGAGCCTGAGTCTGTCTGGACCTCCACATCCATCAGCCAGAGACACAAAGCTTCTTAATATTTAAACCATAAAGTGAGTATGTGTACTCAGTCATGTTTGTTATGCTGCTTCACTTCCTTTAGTTGTATGTTTTGTTTTCTGTAGCTTTTCAGAACTGCAATGGTAAAACACATACGGTACACTTATTTTGTTTCTTTTACAGGGTAACTAAAAAAGGCTCCTTCGCTAAAACTCATTGGGAATGGTACTGTAGCTGTACCATACAGAGAGGAAGCGATGTAATATCCATGTGAAATCCATTCTGGTAAGTATGAAGATTTTATTTCATCCATTTCATTGTTTTGGAAAGACTGCAGCAAATATTGCACACAGGTTGTGTTAGTTGACAAGATGTGGGTTTGAAATGTAACTTGACCTTAGATTGAGATTTGAGAACCAGGGAGGGACAAATAACAAGTTGTAAGAAGTCATTCATTTCTTTTTTTTAGGAAACTTCCAGATGCTTTGTTGTTCTGTCAAAGTGACCTTATCCAAAGAAGTTCTTCAACATCAGGCACCCCCCTGCCCCAAGCTTGGGCACACATGCAACATGCAGAAGTCATTTCCTTCGATGACCATGACCATCATTAACAACCAGACTCCAGAAGGATGCTGATGAAATCTGTGAAGAAGTAACAAAATAAGAAATCATTACAGACAAATCTGCAAATATGAATCCCCCCACCCCCCCCAAAAAAAAATACTTACCTTCATGTGCTTGAGAGTTATCCATTTCCAATTTCAGTGCAAAAAATTCTCATTGAGCACTGGAATGTTCACACCAACAGTTTCTGTGTGACCTGTGATGCAGAACAATACCATGAGTACATGTCTATGTCAACCCCCCTCCTCACCTACACAAAACACAACCATATATCTATATATATATCTATCTACTCACTATGGCTACTATTAGTGTACAGCCAAAGGGGCACTCTTCAATCCAGTTGAGGTGATCACATTGCGTTTGCTCTAATTGTCTCCCGGAATACATTGGACCAGCAACACGACACTCACAGTCATCATTTTAATACTGGGGTATGTGCTGAAACACTCTTATTCCACTGTGTTACCACTTATCAATTTTCTGCACACAAGCAGGATGCATTTTCGGCCCGCAGAAAAAATCTGGGGACTCTGTGCCACCACTGCGCGCATGACTTAGTGCGCCATTAATTCTGGGGGACTTTGTATGTGCTGAACCAGTCTCATTCCACTATGTTACCACTTGTCAATTTTCTGCACACAAGGAGGATGCATTCTGGGCCTGCAGAAAAAATCTGGGGGCTCTGTGCCACCACTGCACACATGACTGAGTGCGCCATTAATTCTGGGGGACTTTGTATGTGTTGAAACAGTCTCATTCCACTGTGTTACCACTTGTCAATTTTCTGCACACAAGCAGGTTGCATTTTGGGCCTACAGAAAAAATCTGGGACTCTGTGCCACCACTGCACACATGATTGAGTGTGCCATTAATTCTGGGGGACTTTGTAGGTGCTGAAATAGTCTCATTCCACTGTGTTACCACTTGTCAATTTTCTGCACACAAAAAGGATGCATTTTGGGCCTGCAGAAAAAATCTGGGACTCTGTGCCACCACTGTGTGCATGACTGAGTGCGCCATTAATTCTGGAGAACATTTGTATGTGCTGAAACAGTCTCATTCCACTGTGTTACCACTTGTCAATTTTCTGCACACAAGGAGGATGCATTTTGGGCCTACCAAAAAAATCTGGGACTCTGTGCCACTTTTGTATGTTCTGTGATTGTTGCTGTGAGCTCATGATGTCATACTAACATTTTTACAATTAAAGCAGCATTGCAAGAATGTCCTGACGGTTTTGAACTGTACTTTTTTATGCTACTTTACATTGCCACAGCCACCACTAGTTACCTCCAAGTAGTGACTTGAATAACACACTTCTTTTCACAATTTATGTCTGCTTTACTTACTTGACTTCTTTTTTTCATGTATGGAAAAAAAATTAGCACGCCTTCCAAAATTGTTCGGACCAGGTTTGTATTTATTTGCAGCTGCTTTTCAATAACTATTGTTCTGTGGTGACATAAAACACTGCCTGCTGCATACTGTTAATTAACAACAGAAGTGATATGTAACAACTAATTGATGTGATGGAGAAAAGCAGAGGAAAACAATGACAGAGACCTGGTCAGCACCAATTTAAAAGGAATGCTCCTTTCATTATTTCATACATGAAAAAAGGTAGTACAGCAGACTCAACTACTGCAAATTCTCGTATCATTCCAGTCAGTCAGGATGTAAGTAAAGGAAGTTATAACATAGCATTAAAAAATATAGGTCACAGTTCTCAACAGATTGTTGCACTGCTGCTTTTCAGAGAGTCACCACATTACATAGCTATGGTGATGCACATAAACTAATACGTGGCGGCATTACTCCCACTGGAATATTTCTTGCTGCACAGAGTGCAATATATTTCTGTGAAAAATGCCCATAATTTCATTACAGTGTGTCACGTGATGGAGGAATTACCGATCAGAAAAGCCACCCACATCCTGCCCCCTTTCTCAGCAACATTAGGACTTGATGCCAGGGGGAGCACAGGTGCATGCTCCACTATAGTGAATGTCCGGCAGCTATCCCAATGTTTCCTTATGTTATAAGGTTCACTTTGTGGTGAAATGTTGGAATGTTTCCATTAACAAGGCTCTTCATACTGAAAACGTGCCCACACGTTTCACCACAAACTGACCATTATAACATAAAGAAACATTCGGAAACCTGCCGTACAATCGGATATTCACTGTAAGGAGCACGCACATGTGCTGTCCCTGCCATCACGTCCTAACGTTGCTGAGAAGGGAGGCAGAATGTGGGCAGATTTTCAGAACGGGAATTCCTCCATCACGTGACACACTGTAATGAAATTACGGGCGGTTTTCACACAAATGTATTGCACTATGTGGTGTAAGAAAGATGCCCCTAGAAGGGAAAATGTGTATGATTCAACAACAACAAAGAAAAAACACACAAAAACAGTACAACACTGTAGTGGGGTGGGGTGGGGTGGGAGGCAGAAAACAATCCCCTAACTTACTGTTGCCGTGGGATGCCATGGTGGTCCAGCAGCAGGTGCAGCATTGAAACTATTTGCTGCTGCTGTTCTTCTATTCTGTTCACCTGCTGCTGCAAAGCACCAAACTGCTCATTGTTTTCTTCAAGAGCTGCCCACACTAGAGTGATCTCAGCCTGAGTTGCAGGGACTGTGACGGGGTCCACTGCAGCAGGGAATCCAGGTAGTGGGGGTGGTGGTGGAGATGGTGGTGCTGGTGGCTGTGGTGGCGGTGGTGGTGGTGGTGGAGCAGCTTCTGTACTAGCCCCCCTCCTTCTGGGTGGTGATGAGGCACAACTCCCACCCCAGCAGTGCCCTCTGCCACTGCCACAGAAGGGCCAGCAGGTGGGCACCTGGCCCCTTCCGTGGCAGCCTGCTACTCTGCCCTGTGGTGGTTCAGCATGTGGGTGCACTGACCACCGGTCCCCAAATGTGTCCCATGGGGGCCACAGCGCACCACCACACCACACAGATGGCACACCACCACTGTGCTGTCTCCCCCCACAGAGGTAAAAACTCCCACACTGGGGAGCTGCAGGGGGGACCAGACACAGTCCTCGCATGATTTCCACCACCTGCATTTTCCAGGGCCACCTCCTGTGGCTGTGGAGGTGGTGCTGCTGGAGCCCCTACAGCTGCTGCTACCAGTGGTGGTGGTGGTGGTGGTGGTAATAACAGAGAAGGTGGATGCACAGCAGCCACTGGTGGCACTGGTGCTGCTGCTGCTCCTGTTGCTTCAATATGGGGGGAAGCAACACCCAGGAATCGGGAGCAGTCCAGCACAACACGACCACCCTGCCCCCCCCAGGTCTGCACTCCCCTCCGACCGTGCCCACGGGCCAGTGACCCGCCTTATCCTGGGTCCATCCTCCTGACACACAGAACAAGTCCCCGGACTGACACACACACACAGACACACACACTGACACTCACTGACACAGTCAGTCACACACACAAAACAAAACAAAACTTATACAAAAAAAGCACTAACAAAAAGAAACTACAAATACAATACAAAAACTAAATAAAGATATAGCTTTTAAAAAAAGCTGTTGGTTTTCTTCTGAAAAGCAAGTGGCAAGGCAATCAAGCACTTTAACTCCTAGTCTCCTCTCTCAATGCTTTCTCCCTCTACAAATGCAAAGGAGAAAGTGAAACTGCTTCTCTGACTCACTTCCTTCCTGCCTGGCTAAAGCATGTGACTTACAGTACTGTAAGCCATATGATGTGGGGGGGGGCTGCTTATTCTCTTCTCACTTCACCTTACTTCATGTTAAGGCATAATGGCAACGCAAAGTGGTAATAATAATGACGCGAAGTGAGCACCTCTCAGTGCCCACCTCACATTGTACTCCGCTAGTAGTAGTAGCCACTTGCGTCCACTTCTGCTGGCGGATTAAAATTAGACTGCATCTCTAGTGGGTAGGGATAGATGGAGGGAGGGGGGTAGACAGCCAGATTGACTGACAGACAGGTAGTCAGACAGATAGATAGACAGACAAACAGACAGACAGAGACAGACAGATAGATAGACAGATAGATAGATAGATAGATAGATAGATAGATAGATAGATAGATAGATAGATAGATATAATGACTGGCTGACAGACAGATAGACAGACAGCTAGTCAAATAGATACATAGACATCCTTGAAAATCAGAGGCAGTTAAAGTAGCAGTACAATGAAACTGGGCAAAACTTTGACCCTTCATTTTTTTACTACAAAAGATGACAAGAATCTTTCAGTTTTATTTGGGAGTAAATGTTATCAACAGATGAGTTTTTATAAATGCTTCAGTATTTTTCCGAATTGTGTGTGTGTGTTTCGGTTGGTTTTTTTTTTTTTTTTTTCATGTAGGGGGGTGCAATATAGGCCAGAGGTTAGAATAAGGAGCTGTGAATGAGCGTGATACATCCAGCAGATCTGGATTTAATTCCCACACCCTCCACTTGCATACTGTGCAAGTCTGAGCAAGTCATTTCACTTTCCCCGGGTGCCCAGTCACCCCTGAAAAGAGGCATGTGGGTCTAGGGCTAGTGGGCATTACCCCGGTTAATATAGAAAAAAATGACTGCCTTGTACATTTCAAACCTGGTAAGGATTAGGATCAAGAAAATAGAAAGAAAAGAAAACTCACAGGCCCAGATATTCAGAGCAGTTGTGCATAGCGCAACTGAGTTGTGCCAGCGCAAGTGCAGAATTGTGCCAAGGAGCCATATTCGGTGGGAGCCATTGTGCAGCACAAATACCATTGTGCCAATGTGCAACTATAATGAATGCAGGTGCAAGCGCAGGGGGCGTTCCCATGAATATCCAGCGCAGTGGCATATTCAACTATGAACCCATGGAGCAAGTGTGGAGCAAATCAAAGTTGCGCTGACCAAACTTGTTCCTATAAATACAGAGTGCAAACACCACAGACAGCAGTTGCTCCAGGGGTGACAGTGAGAGAGAGAAAGAGACAGACAGAGAGACAGACAGACAAAATACCACTCACAGAGGGACAGGGACAGAGAGGTGGCCGGGAGAGGGAGAGGGGGCAGAGAGAGAGAGAGAGAGAGAGAGAGAGACACACACACACACACACACAACCTGTGCACCAAGGTGGCACACAGCAAGCAGCCAACTTCCCAGGGGGACAGTGGACAGCAAGGGCTATGGATAGTGCACCCTTCTTGATGGAGGCAGTAATGAGGGGTGTGAGGGTGCAGGAGGAACAGCGACGTGGCCAAGGAAGGGCCCATTGGCGGTATGCCCGACATAGGTGGTACCGTGGCCACATCACCTTTAAGAACTACAGGGACACTGAGATTGTGGGCTGATACCACCTGAACAGGGCCATTCTGAGGCAGCTCTGTGAGCTGTGCAGTGAGGAGATGCAGGCACCCACCAGACGGAGCCACGCCATGTCTGTGGAGACGAAGGTGACCACCCTCATGTGCCTGCTCACCACAGACACCTTCCAAAGACCAACAGGAGACACCACAAGCATCACCCAGTTGGCCATGTCTTGTCTCCTCACACAGTTCCTCAATACTCTGCTGCCATGTGCTTCGGAATTCATCCATTTCCCCAGCACACAGGTGGAGTGTACAGCAACAATGCAGGACTTCCACAGGGTGGCACAGATGCCTGGTGTGATTGAGGCTATTGACTGCACCCACAGGGGCATCTGCATGCTATCTGGCCCTGAGGGTGTAGCATATCTAAACAGGAAGGGGAGCCCGAGTGTCAACTGCCAGGTAGTGTGCAATGCCACATGGCACATCACCAATGTCTGCGCCACACACCCTGTGAGTGCACATGATGCATTCATCTGGCACAGCTCTATGCTGTGCCACAGATTCAAATGTGTGGATGTCACCACAGGCCACCTAGTCAGAGAGTACGGCACAGGCAAGGTGCAATGAGCAGAGCAAACCTGGGGATGGGGGGTGGGCAGGGTGTGCATGGTAGCGGGGCACTAGGGACAGGCAAGGAGTGCATCACAGCATAGCAGAAGGCTACCCATGTCCTTCTCCACACAGATGACAGTGCATACCCGCTGAGGCTCTGGCTGCTCACCTCCTACTGGTGCCCATCGTCCTCAGCAGAGGCACCTTACAACGAGCACATGTCAGCATGCTCAACATCTTCGAGTGCATCTTTGGCATGCTGAAGGCATGGTTCTGTTGCCTAGACAAGTCAGGAGGTGCCCTACAGTACAGCCCCTCGAAAGCCTGTGGCTTATTCCTGGCCTGCTGCATACTGCACAACATAGCCATTGACTGTGGGGTAGCTGTCAAAGCTGATGAGAGTGACAGTAGTGGGGACGATGGGGACAATGGGCTGTAGGGTGGTGGACAGCCACCCCCTGGGCGGAGGGACCCCAAACTGCTGCCATAGGCTCGACTCCACCATGACACTGTTGCACAGAAACTCTACGGTGAATGCAGGTAGGTGGTGTGGTACACATGCATGGGCCACACAGACTGGTACAGCACACATGCAGGGATGTGCATGGCAAGGGGCGTGATGCAGGGGTAGGGGAGTCAGTGGCACACAACCACACACAGCAGCACACACACACACACACACACACACACACACACACACATACACACACATGCACCCACCCAGGAGTTGGAATGTGGCATGGATCAGACACAATGCACCAGTGCACAGGCACAACCAGTGCTAGACTGCCCTCATCACACCCATGTCACATAGTCCAATGGCTGGGCAAGCACACACACAAGCAGCATGTGGCACGACACACAGGCGTGACACCAATGGTAAGGCACACACATCGCCCATGTGCGCACCAGGCAGCAGCTGCAGACCACGGTCAGGGCAGCCCACAGATCAGGGCTGCTGCATGGTACCATGGCCATCACAGCCATGGTGGCAGCCACACTGGAACCGTTCAGCAGCCACAGGGGGTGTGCAACAGCCCCAAGGGGTGGAAGCATGGGACCATGACCCTGTCCTCGCATGGGTGTGCAGGCACCCAAATAGGACAGCCCCAGGCGTGCCTGGGATGCCTACATCAGAGCCTGGCATTGACTGTGTTGGGGTCACCTGACACCAGGTGTGAGGGGTGGACAGCGCACTGTGGGGGGTCACCTGTGCATGTCCATGCCCTGTGGCAGCCAGCAATGCAAAACCATCCTTGATCGCTCTGGCAATACAATCCAAGGATGCAGTCATGGCCTCCTGTATGCATTGCATCCCCGCCAGGATCTGTGCAGTGCCCCCTTCCTGCTGCTCAGCTAACTGGTGCACCTCTGCATGCAGTACATGCACCCCAGTGGCAAGCAGCACCTGTTGCTGAACAGACACCTGAAGCAGCTGGGTGTGCTCAGCCAAACTGTCGGCATCCTGGGGCTCCCGGGTGGGACGCCATTCCTCTTGTGGTGACCAGCCATGCTACACACCCCCTCTCCAGTGGACACTGCATAGTGGGGTCTGCAGGGGGTATGGGCACAGCAGGTGCACCAGGTGGAAGACCCTGTTTTCAGCTGCATGGTGGCACCTGCAGCCTGCTGCTGTCACCTGTCTGGCCACTGTACACCACTCTGTGCCTGCATGGCTGCAACACCACCACTGCAGGGCACATCCAGGGCACCACACACCAGTGCACCTGCAGTGGTGGCAGGCAGCTGTTTCGCCACTGGCAGAGTGCTGGGTGTGGGACCTGCCTGTGATGCCAGCAGGAGCGACATGCTGAAAATGTCACCCATGCTGTCCAGGAGCTGTGAGTAGTCATCACTGGTGTCAGACAACACCCCAATCTGTATCTCCGCACACAGAACGCCAAGGCTGGCATCCTGCAGGATCACATCCAGGGCCTCGTCTGACCCTAGGTCTAGGACATCCACTGGCACAGTGGTGCTAAGCTGCAGCCTGTTGGGCCACTGGATGCCAGTGGATGTAGAAGGTGTGTCCCCCAGGGATGTACCAGTGGCCACGGGTGCTGCTGCTGGCATCCTATCCTCTGCACGGAAGCGTGCTGGTGCTGCAAAAGAAGAAAGGTGTGTCAGTGATGCAATGCCAACATGTGCCCCCCTGCACACTACCACTGCATGTGTCCTACAGCATGGCATGTGCATAGGTGTGCACACATGCACATGATATACATGATGGCCGCATGCATGCTAGCATGCCCATGTACGCACCCTCCAGGCCACCAGCTGTACATGTTTGACATACATACCATTCAGTGATGGGCTGCCACCCATCTGGAAGCCTCCTCCAGGTACACCCTCCCCCATGGTGTGGCACATGGTGGCTGCCACCAACTCCTCTGTCGGCGACAGTGTGGGTGCATCTGCTGGCCTTCCCCCGGTGACATTACGATATGCCCTGATTGCAGCCACCTTCTTCTTAATCCACCACCTGTCAGTCCCAACCTTCTTGCAGCACTCCTTTGCCGACCGCTGGTGGCTGCTGTGCTGGTTCACATAGGTCTCCACCTCCACCCATGCAGTGGTCCTGGCCTGTGGTGCACCCATGGCACCGCTCAGCAGGGCCTCCTTGTTGAGGTAGGCCTCAAACAGGGCATCTGTCTCAGCCTTAGTGAGGTTGATTGGGCCTGTGCTTCTGTGCAGGTCCCCGCTCCTTGCCCTCCTCATGTTCTGACATGTTGCTTCCTGTATACATGAACAGCATAGTGTGTCAGTGGCAGCATCTCCCTGGTCCATCCCACCCTGCAGTGCTGTCTACTCCCAGTGTGCTGCTGCGGCATCCACTCCTTACCTAACAAGGTTGCAGTACCGTTCCATGGCTTGTGCTGTTCCATGGCACTTATGAGGCGCAATGCATGCAAATGAGGTTGAGCACAACACTAATGACATCCTAATGCACCCCACTGCACCACGCATTGGCTGATGAGCTCATTTTAATGAGGCATCTGAATATCGAGATATTGCACCATGCACAATGGTACTGTGCCAGAGCAAATGGTGGCGCAATGCCCACACATGCACAGTGCTCGGGCCTGCAGTGGGCATGCGCACTGCAATGTCATAGTGTCAATCGCACAGGATGCGCGAACAGCATGATGTATCAGCACTGCGCAAGCTGCGCATGGCTGGCAAAGCACACTTTGTGCATGATGGCATGTTCCCTATCATGCTCTCGCGCACTCTGTGCTACCCACTGACCTCTGACCCCTGGGTCCCTCCATGACCTCACCAGCCACACCCACTGCGCATGTCTGGCACTGTGCGATGGGTGGGCACTTTGCAGTCTCCCACGCATTGTGCATCCGGCACCTGTACCAAACACCTGCGCTCGATGCTGCCATTTTCACTGCCAAACCTGCTAGTGTAAAATAGTGCAGGAAAGAGGTAGCCAGGCCCCTAACTGGTCCCTGGTGGAACTCGCCAACCTTGTGGCCTGTGCGGAGCCCCACACCCCCCAGCTGTATGGGCAGGTGCCCTTGCAGCAGGCCAGGGGCACTGTGTGGCAGAGGATTACTGCCAGCCTGGAGCGCAGGACCAGGGTGCCCAGAACAGGGGAACAATGCAGGCACAGGTACGGTGACCTCACCAGATTTGACCCTGACTGGCTTAGGATGCTTCAGGCATGTGCCAAGTGTGGGGCTGTGCCACAGCCAGGTAAGTCATCCCATGTTGCATGTCTGCCCTGGTGCTGTACTGTGATGTTGGCTTGGCTGTCTGGCATACCCTGCAGAGGGGTACACTGTCATCATATGCATCACGGAGTGGCATTGCCAGCTTCCACTTGCATTGAGATGCAGCCGTGCAGGCATGTGGGATGTGTCAGGCAGGGGCACACTCTGTGCCCAGGGGTTGGGGGGGCAGCTGCTGTGGTCGGGTACTGATGTGCACCTGTTTTCTTTCCATTCCCAGGGACAGAGGACTGCAGGCAGGCCAGGGCTGTGGCAGCTCGGGACTAAGCGGTGCACCATGATGGTGAAGGACCGGCACCAGCAGGGTCGCAGGGGGTAGGTAAGCACTGTCATGGTCCTTCATACTGTATGTGGGGGGTGGCAAGGGGGAGTGGGTGTGGGCATGGCCGCCTGTGCCCTGTGCCATGGCAGCTGTGTGTGTTGCACTGTGCATGGTGCATGCCACAGTTGTGCGTCCATTGGACACGTGTGCCGGCTGTTGGTGGGGTGGACATGTGCCTGGCTGCCACCGTTGTTGCTGTGGTGCTGCCTGTGCACTGTGCCATGTGACTGTCATTGCACAGTTGTGTGGCCATTATGCGGCAGGGCCCACCTCTGTGCAGCATCGTGGTGTGCCGAGTTGCTGGCTGGTATTGGCCCACCCCCCTGTGGTTGGCCATTACGGGCCCTCCAGGGGTGTGTGTTCCCACTGCCCATTGCACACTGTGGGTGGGCATGGTTCCTTAGGCCATTGCACTGATCACCTGTCCTGCCCCTTGCTATAGGTGTCCAGCAGCCAGTGTGCAGACTCCCGAGGAGGATGTTGAGCAGACTCATGTGAAAGACCCTACTAGTGGTGTCATTGATCCTGGAGGTGGTGGTAGCAATGAGGCAGATGATGGCAGCAGAGAGGCAGGGGAGGCATAATGCCAGGGCAGTCACACAGGGCCATTGCTGAGCCTTCCCCAGTTTTCTCCTGTCTCCCCTGTTTAACCTTCCCCTACAGTCACCCCCCCACTGTACAGTCCGTGTTCCCTGTCCCCTTCGCTCACTGTACCTACCCTTTCCCAGACCCTGTTTTTCTGTTTATAGTTTTCTGAGATATATATTTTTTCTGACATACCTGCCTGTGTCTGTGTCTGCTTTGCAGGTGGCATGAGGAGCCATGCTGCAATGGCCCAGTGTCTGTCCATGTGGTGTACATGAGAGGGTGTGTGTGTGTGTTGTGCTTCTGTGGTTCGCTGCTGTGTGCTGTGGAGTGTCCCACCATGGTGGTGTCCATCCCCTGGGTTGGTGACTGTGCCATGGGGCAGCTGTCAGGGGTGTGTGGCAGGTGTGTGTGTGGTGGTGGCACACGGCCATGGTCATTGGTCAGGTACTGTCCGCACACTGTGTTGAGATCCTCTGCTTGGCATTGTGTGGCCTGTCCCATGTGGTCTGCCACGCTGCCTGCAACCCAGCACTTTCAGTGCCTACTGTGTGGGCTTCCTGTGTGTCTGTGTGGCATGTGTGTGCTTGGCTGCATGGTCCTGGGTGTGGCCTGCTATGGTCTAGGAGGGGGGGCATGGCCAGCGGCCTGCCGGGGGGGCTCCCTTGGTGGTCCTCCATTGGCGGTTGGCACCTCCTTTCACCTGCTATCTGTGCCACTGTTGTGTTCTGAGGTCACATGTCTGGGTGAAGGCCTCCTGTGGCCTGTCACTGTGCCTCCATGGCACTATCCCTGGGTCTGTTCTCTGTGCCCTGCCCCCCCCCGTTGCTGTGCTGCTCTGCTTCCTTGGTTGTGCTGGAGCATCTCTATTTGCCCCATGGCGCAACTCTGCCATATTCAGCCAGTTGTGCTAGTGCAGTTCGGCTTGCGCAACCTCTGAATATGGGTCCAGTTGCACCATGGGACATCAGATTTGCACTGTGCCAGACTTGCGCCGGACTTTGGTGCATTTCTGAATATCTGGGCCACAATGTACAGCTTAGGAGGTATCTAAAAGTAGATTTGATAGGTATGCTAATATTTTTTATGAATTGTAGCTAAAACTAACTTTTTGGTAAAAAAAAAAAAAGTTTTCCTTGTACTGTGGCTGTAAGGTAGACGAACAGTGCAGTTAGGCAATGGGAACAACCAAGCTTAACAATGAGGTCCTAGGATGGCACCCCCCCCCCCCAAAAAAAAACATCAACTTGAAAATCATACTGTACATGCTGTCAATGGTATATGTATGCAACTAATCAGCTGGTATGTTGTTATTTTTTTAACTATAACTTAAAGCAGCTGCAGGTATTTTTTTATGTTATTCTTTTTGGTAATCAGGTAAGGTCCACTAGGCACAAGTTCCTGTTTTCAGGGGAAACTTGGGAGCACTGGTGTGATTAAGTGACCTGTTCAGAGTCACACAGCATGCAAGTGGAGGTTGTGGGAATCCAACTCATATTCACTGACTGCACAAAGGTGATTCACAGCTCATTAATCTGTGTTAAGCTGTGTTAAACATTTCTTATAATTTATTTTTTGTTTTGGTGGTTCCAGATGTTTAGTTTTACTTTATGACTTTAGTTAAATAGTTTTTTAAATGGTTAAAAAAGTTTTATTTTATTTAGTTTTTAATCAAATGTGATATACGATGTCACAATGCCCCCTTTATTGGGGTTACTGATATTGTTGTGCTACCGCGCGTGACGAGCAATGCACACTCTGAGCCTTTCCAGGAACTAGAACTTCCCGCCTCCGAAATCCCAATTTAACCCCTGCCTTCAAGTAATATTTCTTTTAATAGCCCAGATGATTTTGTTTGATTTTCTTACAGCCTCTGATGTCTGCTTAGAGGTGCTAAAGTCTTCAGTTATATGGATTCCTAAATCCTTTTCACTGCTAGACTCTAATAAGGGGAGGCCATGCATGTAGTACTTTTGTATGAAATTATTCTTCCTCATGTGCATCACTTTGCATTTACCCAGATTTAGTTTCATGCCCCATTTGTCTGTCCATGCTGCAATTTCATCTAGGTCTTTTTGAATAATTGTTTTTGATTAACCTCCTGTTTTGGTATCATCAGTGTATTTTGACACCCAACTATTCAGATTAGGTGTTAAATCTGATATAAAAATCTGAAATAGTGCTGGTCCCAGGACAGACCCCTGCTGCACTCTGCTCTTCACAGTCCCCGGCCCAAACAGGTGCCCATTCACTACTACTCTCTGGTTCCTATTTGTAAGCCATTCTTTTAACCATAAGATATAACTTTCATTAATATACATATCTTCTAAGTTTTTAATAATGGCTCAGTGAGGACTAAGATTGAACACCTTAGCAAAGTCCAAATACATTATATTACAGGGTGTTTTTTGGTCCAATGTCTCACTAACCTTCTTGTAAAAAAAAAAAAAAAAGATTAGTGGTGCAACTTCTGCCATTTTTAAATCCATGTTGTTCTGGGTCACAATTATTGAGCACTGTGGACAGCCTATCCTTGATGATGAACATTGCTTAGTCACTTTATTTGACCTAATTGTAATTGTCACATGTTAAATTCTACTGCTGTATTGTTCTTACTAACTTCAATTTTTGTCATTTTCTGCTTTTATTGCCTCAAACATCTATATGTAACCTGTATTTTGTTCCATAATGTTCTCTTGAAGTTTGCCTCTGTAATCTCCCGGGTCGTGCCTGAAAATAGTAATTTTTTGGCTAGTGCACCTACCTGGTAATCGAAAACTAAATAAATAAATGATAAATTCAAGTATTTTGCAACTGACACAGATTAAATTTATAGGTCTGTAGTTTTGTAGTTGTGATTTATCAACTTTTTTTGAATATTGGTACAATGTGGACAGATTTCCATTAGAGATGCAGCGAAATTTAATTTCATTGGTGAAATCACAGATTTCACCGTGCAACATATTTGGTGAAATTCTTGCATTCCGTGGAATATTTTATGGGTGCAAAATGCAGAATTTCACCCCTGAAATGTGGAATTTTGCAGGCAAAATGCAAATTTTGCTGCAAATGGCAGAATGTTGTCTTCGAGTGGTGAAATTCTGCCATCAGTGGGTGAAATTCTGCTTTTTGTCTGTGAAATTCTGCATTTTGCTGATGGAATTTCGCATTTTGCACCCGTAAATATTTCACAAAAAGAGCAAATGTTGCGAAATATTTCATGGAATGAAATTTGTGGATATCGCCCATCTCTAATTTTCACTTGAGTGGTATAGTACCAGTTTTAATTGACTGCTCAAATAGTTATTTTAGGGGTAATGTAATATGGCTAGCCATAATTTGTAGTAGTCTAGCTGATATCTTATCTGGACCTGGAGATGAATTTGTTTTGAGGTGTTTAATTTTTGTCATTATTCCTTCTTCAGTAATATGTATTTCATTTTTATGTATTAATATTGTATTAGATGATGATGTGGGAGATTGTATTCCTTTTGCAGTGCTGATAAGAGCTTGCAAGCCTTCACAGTGTGGCTAAAATGGCCACAGATTTCATGGGTAGTAGCAAGCATATTCTGAATACTTCAGTCTTCCTTAAGAAAATCATGCACCACCAAGGTCAGAGTATGAGAGTATGAGGAAAACACAGGATGGGTATAATTGCATCAAACAGCACTGCCATTAGAATATTACTACCATTGTCAGAAGCCACAAAGTCAGATGACAAGCAACAGAGGGACAGCCATCCTTGAAACTGTTTAGTTCATCTAATCTGTTTGAGCATAAATGACCTTTCTCAAATGCAGTTATACACAGAGCAGTCTGTGTTTTGAAAGAATGCTGTATGTTGCTGCTAGTGGTGGGGTTAGAGACTGAGGTAGGGGAGTCTGACAAAGAAACCCAGTGGCCATTGACTGTCATGTAGTCAACAGTTTGGTTACTTGTCCACATCAGTTGCAATATGTATTTTTGGGACAAAAACCTGCATTAGAGCATCATTCACTTGTTGACATGGTTCATGGTAACTATTTGGTACTGCTTTTTTGGAACATAAGAATTGAAATGGTGCATCTGATGCTAAAAACCAGCAGCCTCTACACATGACAAGTGATGCAGATCCACTGCTATCATTGTTGCAATTGCCTTGGTTAACTTCTGTGCCACTGGATGTCTTTGTTCATATTTTGAAGACATTTCAAATGGTTCTGTTGGCCTACTGGGGTACTTGAAGCTGAAGGGAGCAAAAACTCTTTTTTGACTGATCCAGCCCAACCCAGTGAGCTGGGACAACCCTCAAGACCAAAGAAGGAGAAGGTACTACTCTGTGAGCTGGGCAATGGTGCACCATCCTTAGCTTCTTTCTCAGAATTTACAAACGATCTGTATCAGATACTTCTGTGAGATGATGGGTCTCTGACTGAGTCACGCATGTGGGCAATATGTTCCTCTGCCTCATTCTCACCCCTACATCCACTGCCTTTCACTTTGCCCTCAGGTTTGGATGTGATCAGAGTGAGTACCTTATCATAACTGATATGTCAAGATTATTGCTAGTATTCTTACCTCTACTGACAAACTTGTTATACAGTACTCGTATAGTGTTAACACATTATTTCGGTCAAGACGAAAATAATTCCATTTCGCAGATGTAGGCCTCTTAACCTCTGGAACTGGACTGGTCTCAAATTGGGACTGGAAATTACTCAGACTAGCTGGTTCAATATCACTAGCTGCACTTTCATTTTCAATTATTATAACTGGGACTTTCTCAGCTTCATATGTACCTGGTTTATTACTTTCATGGTCATCATTGCTATTGTTGACAGCAATGTCTTTGGAATCATCCTGAACATTACAAACTTTTTTTTAACTAGAGTGGCCATTCTTTCAATTCTGTTCCCAGTGGTACCTGCAACTTCGTAAATTTTTCAAAACAAAAATACCTGCTCTACTAGTACTCCTTTGTTATTTAGGGTGGGGGTCACAGATTCTTCTTGTTTTATACAGACTTTTTTTAATGGTGTGCTTTGTATTGGTAGATGATTTTATCCCCATATTTTTTAAAATGCTAGGGTCCAGTTGCACAAAAAAGTTAAGTCTGTGTTTAAGATTTGTTTTTAGTCTTACAAAGGCAAGGCAGGCTTAAACATATTAAGTCTGTTGCAAAAAAATTGACTTGCACTCCATTGGTCTTATTTAAAGACTTTAATTTAAGCCTCCTATGTACCAGGCGTATTTGTTGTTAGTAGGCTTGTCCTGCCATAGTTAATTATAGAACTTTTATTGTAGGAACCATTCTGAATATTGCAAATTAAAAATTATGTATACTTGAGTGCATTGATTTCCTGTTTTAGGGACTGTTATTTCCCATAGCTTATCTGTATGGTACCATGAAAACCATTTGACTGATATATATATATATATATATATATATAAATAATATGTGTGTGTGTGTATATATGAAAATATATAAACATATATATATATATATATATATACACACATACATATATATATATATATATATATATATATATATATATATGTATATATATTGACATAAATGTTTTTATCCTCAGCTCAGATGGGCAGCTGCTCACAGCACTGTCCCTGCTTCCCATGATTAGCTACCACCACCCCCATCCCTGGGGACTTGAATCCTCTGGGATTCCCCCATTGCAGAGCCAGAGTTGGGAGCCCCCCCCACCTCTGAGTACAATCCAGACATGCTAAAATTTCTTACGCAGCTGCACTATCTCATATCTCTATAAAGTCTGGGTCCCAGGCAGTGAAAGGACTAACCCCCTAAAAGTCAGGAGGAGGTAAATGTCGGCTGGAAAGCTCATCAATGCAGGCCCTGTAGGACAGCAAGGACAAAGCCCACTCTACAACGAGAGGCAATATCCAAACTGTAATGCAGATTGAAAGTGTCTATGGGACTCCAAGTGGCAGCTGCACAGATATCCACTGCAGACACATTTTTAATGGATGGAAAAGAATCCGCCATATCCATGGTAGAATGGCCTTTGATCAGTCCCGTCAAAGGTGTGTCATACTTTCTATAACAATAAAGAATGCAGTTAACTAGCCATTTGGACAAAGTCTGCTTAGAAACTGGAGTCCCTTCAGTCCTTGAGGTGAAATGAGCAAACAGATGTTCAGACCTTTGGACAGCAAGGGTACAATCTAAGTAATAAAGAAGCACCCAGTAGACATCCAGAGTATGAAGTAGAGCCTCCTCTTGATTGGAATACTCTGGGTAGTAAACAGGTAGCTGGATGTCCTGCTTCACTGTAAACTCAGATGCCACTTTGTGCAAAAATGTAGGATTAATCCACAAGGATACCCTGTCCTTGTGGACAACTAGATAAGGCTCTTTACATTTTAGAGCCTGAAGTTCAGAAATCCTTCAATCAGAAGTAATGTCAACAAAAAATAGCACCTTCCACTAGGCCAGCTTGGTGGTGTGGAGGGCTGAGGCATCTTGCCTTACCTCCTGCCATGCTGGCAACCTGTGTTTGTGGTTGTAAGCAGGTCACCAGGGGTCAGCCAGGGAGGAGAAGGATCAAGCATCACAGGGACAGCTTTCCTCCTGGGGGGCAATCAGTGGCCAGTGTTTGCCTGGCCCCTAGCAGAGACTAGTGCTGGTGCACCGATGCTGTCCATGGTGGGCGCAGAGGTGGGGCATACGCCTAATGGGATGCACACAGGAGCATGCAGGGCACTGTCATTGGTGTCATTGCATGCCCAAACTTCAGTAGAAAAATGGAAAAAGATCTCCTGGTGGGTGGATGATGGAGGGGCTCGCAGGCCCTGCTCCCTGACTAGCCATGGTGCTGACCAGAAATGGACCTGGTCTTCAGTGGGGGCCCAGGGTATCCCCCTACAGACCCCATCATGGGGAGCAGACCCTGGGGAAGACAGTCAGCCAGTAGACATCGCGGGGGGGGGTTGACTGAGCTGGGGATCCCTCCTGAATGTGGCCCACAGGAGATGGGGTAAAAAAAAGTAACTTAAAAAAAAAACCTTCCAATTATGGAAACCACAACTCACAACTTGTGGCCTGTTGGAATGGAGGCAATGTAAGTTTTTCCAAAACATATAAAAGGTCCCATGATGGGACAGGGTCCCTGATGGGAAATTGAGGTACAGAATACCCCACAAAAAGGTGTGGGGAAAAATCCAGTTGGGCAATAGTTTTGCCTCTACAGGTGCATGATATGCAGAGATGGCCAATAGGTGCACCTTAATAGAGGAGAAGTTCAGCCGTGAGTCTAATAGAGAAAATAGGTACACCAAGACAGAGTTCACTGGGTATGCAAATGGATCAAGATGGCAAGTCGAAGACCAAAAGCAGAACTGTTTCCATTTCATCGAATAAGTAGTCCTGATGGAAGGCTTTCTGATGGCCACCAATACTTCTGCCACTATGGGGAAACCCCCAAACTGAACCACTGCTAGGTCTGCAGGAGTCATGCATACAGGTGCAAAGACTTCAGGTCCAGATGTACCAGGGTACCTTGCTCCTGGGAGAGCAAGTCCGAGCTCAGGGGCAGGGGAATCGGAGGGGGGGTCCACTGCCAGCTGCTGAAGTAGTCAGGAACCAATTCTGAGGTGGCCGGTAGGGAGCTATTAGAACTGTCCCTGCTCCCTCCAACTGCAACATGAGAAGTGCAAGCTGCAGTAATGGGAAGGGAGGGAAGACATATAGAAACCTCTCTGTCTAATAGAGGGACAATTCATTTCACCAGAAAAAAACAGTCCCTGGATCTAGTGAGCAAAAACAGGGCAGTTTGGCATTGAGCTGGGATGCAAAGAGGTCCAGCTTGGACCAGCCCCATCTGTCGAATAGCTCATTGGCCACTAACTGGAGGAGTTCCTATTTGTGTGCCTAAGACTGAGACCAGCTTAAACTGTCAGCCAAGGTGTTTTGTATGTCTGGGACATACATGGCAGTGAGTTCCAGATGACGCTCGATTGCACAATACCAGACTCTCATGGCCTCCTTGCAGAGGGGATAGGAGTTAGCCCCCACCCAGCTTGTTTATGTAGAAAACCATTGACATGTTGTCAATGTCAATAAGGTGAGGGCCCAGGAACAGACTCAACTGGAATGCTTGAAGGGCATAAAATATCACTTGCATCTCCAAAATGTTCATATGGAGATGTTGCTCTAGGGGAGACCAGGTTCTGTGGGTTCGATGTTCTGCCAAACTTGCACCCCAGCTCAGGCTGGATGCATCCATTGTCAGGATTTGACAAGGAGACTCCTGTCAAAAGTGGACCCCTGTAGAAAGATTGGAGGTGTCCAACCACCAAGTTAAAGTCTGGCACACCGGAGTGAATATTGCCACCAGCTGCTCCAATTCATCCAAGTGCTGGTCCGTCTGAACTCGAAGTGTCCACTGGGAAATCCTCATGTGCAAGCATGAAAAAAAGGGAAAGGTCGCAATGACCTCTGCCATGGTCTGAGCAGTATCATCTGGCTGCAGAGTAGGCTCCTCAGGTGTCAGTGAAGGCTTCTGAGGAGGACCCTGAGGCTGAACGCCCAAGGATATAGGTAGTGTCCTTAGGAGTGGGTGCAGGTTTCAGCAGATATTTGGCTGGGGGGGCTAAAGTTGTGGGTCAATGATTTATATAATACCACTGGTGGAGAAGTGGGCTAATATCCATGGTGGGAATTAGCTAGTGTAGTAAAACAAAATAACCTTTCCCCTGTGGTCTATGGTGGTGGTGGTGGTGGCGGCATGGGGTTGGGGTTCCTGGACTCAATATTGTCTTGGCAGGCAGGGAGGTGGAGTGTGAGAACATCAGCAGGCTCAAACTTCTGACATCAGCTGGATCTTTTAGAAAATAGAAGCAGCCCTGCATCAGTAATCTGTTTAGGTGCTGCACTCATCCAGCTCTATTTGTTTAAGTGTGGCATAATTTACCATAACAGTATTATGTACAGTTGTGGACAGGCTGAGCCTGTGTAGCAGGTGAAATGATCTGTGGGGTAGTTTCCAGCATTATATATTATACAGTGTTGGAAATGACCCTGTGTATTATTTTCGTAGGAAGGGAGGAAAGGCATTAATCGGAGGTGGAAGCTAAACAGGTAAGGCAGGGACATGGCTGAGAGCTCACCTGTGCTGACCACAAGGCAAAAAGCATTATTAAAGAGATCTACCAAGCTATATAAAATGAGTTATTTAGTATATATACTGAAGCCTTACCCCTGCAAATAGTAATTGCTTCACATGGTGCCAAAAATAGCCCTGTAGTTTCCAGTAAAAATGCTTGTAAAATTGTCCTGACCAGGTTTAACTTACTTCCCGGTCTCTAGTGCCACCTATGCTCCGCTCCCATGCACAGCCACGTTATGATGCAAAGCCAAGGAGTGCATGGGGGTGCACTTCATAATAGCCTATGGGGCAACTTTTCAAGTGTTTCTAGTTAGTCGATCAGTGCCCTCGATTGATCACCAGCTGGCCATTATAATATATAGCAACACTTGGAAAGTTGTCAACCTTAGGCTATTATGGAGCGCACCCCCATGCACTCCCTGGCTATGCATCATAACGTAGCTGTGTGTGGGGGCAGAGCACAGACTGCACTAGAGACTGGGAAGTAACCTAAACCTGGTCAGGATGATTTTACGAGCTTTTTTACTGGAAAACTACAGGGTTATTTTTGGCAACATGTGCAGTAATTATTATTTAGAGAGGTAAGGCTTCAGTATATGTACTGAATAGCCTTAACTTGGCAGATCTCTTTTAAAAATAGGTGCTGTGGTATGTTTAACCTTAATAAATACACACACACACACACACACACACACACACACACACACACACACACAAACACACACACACACACATACTCTGTCTCTCTCTCTCTCTAACAAGCACAGTTGAACTGCTACAGTAAACCCAGCAAGTGCAGGTAATATGTAGGGTAATCAATCTTGAGAATACTTCATAAACACAGGAGTCAATAATGAAAATTCACATCAAAAAGTTTTATTCACACCGGTGTCCCGATTTATTTGTAAGAGGTATTTCCACTATTATGAATACAACTTTTTGATTTTCATTTTCATTGACTCACTGTGTGTTTTATGATGGAGGGTGGTGCTTGAATTTGAGGTACCATTTTGTTTTTCTGAGCACACCCAGCTGTGGGTGGCTTTTACTCTGCTTAATATACAGAGGGTCTCTTACCTTGGTACTAGAAAGCATGAAGCAGGAGTCTTGAAGGGATGACATCAGTGGCACAGGGTCATAATGTCACAAGACATTATGCCGCATGGCTAAATCGCGTTGCCAATACAGTGCAATTTATGCCATGCGGCATAACTCTTTTTTTCTGTGTGGACATTATGACCCGGTACGCAACATCAGTCAGACCTGTAGAATAAAATACAGGAAAGGCTAGGCATCACAAAGAATCCGTAGTTCTTAGGGAATAAGTAGGAAAGATAGGACAGGTTAAACATGGAGTAATACCTATCTGATGGAAAATGAGTCAGTATTCTATCAAACCTGTTAAAATAATAAGAAAAAACTGGTTAATATGGTGAAAATACAGTAGAAAGAGAAGGAAAATGTAAAGGGTATAGAATGACACTGTAGTAAAAAAGGGAAGATGTAGATAAAAAGTTACTGTTATGACAAAGAAGAAAGATAGAGAAATAGAGAAAGAAATTAAATTACTAAACAGACAGAAAAAGAGAAGAGAAAATGTAGCTTGTGGAGAGTCTCAGAAAAGGAGGGAATCAGGCAGAGGTATTAAATGTATACTTCTGTTCTGTATTCACAGAGGAGAAAGGGGGGCAGATACCACAAGGGAGGGGTGGAGTGAGCTTTGGGGGGGAGGGGGTGACGGATACAGGGATTACAGAAGACAGTTCTGGAAGGGTTAAAGGCACTAAGGGTGAATAAGGCACTCACCCTAGGGTACTTAAGGAACTAGCAGAGGTTCTGGTAGGAATGCTGGCTGACCTCTTCAATACCTCACTGGACACAGGATGTGTACCACAGGACTGGAGGATGGCCCATGTGGTGCCCATTCACAAAAGTGGCCCTATAGATTAGCTAAGTAGTTGCTGCACTCCTGAATGTGTAAGGCAAGTGTGTTTTTTTTATCTAGCAGACAGACTTCGTACTGGATCCTGTTGTTCAGATTTAGCCAGTCAGTGCTAGAGTACAGTTCACAAGCGTTAGTTAGGTGGTCAACACCCAGAAAGAGGCGGTAGGCTTTGTTAAGAATGGTTTTGATTCTCTTTAATGCAGCAACAGTGCCAGCTCCATAATCTACAAAACCATAATCTATAATTGAGAGTACTGAGCTGTTAACTGCTAGTTTGACGGCACTCTCTGTGAGGCAGTGTCTCTGCCGGTAAAGTTGCCCTAATCTAGCACTCGCTACCTTAGCTACATGGTCTATGTGCAGGCTATTTGAGAGAGTGCAGACAAGGATGACACCAATGTATTTAAAGTTGCTGACTATTTTGAGAGTCTCAAGCTTGCTGTTGTATATTTTGAGGTGGTGGGACTTATATAGGTTTTGGTGAGAGGCAAACAACATTGTTTTAGTTTTTTTTTATGGTGTGGTTCAGCATGGAGACATGGACTCCATTAAGCCACAAAAGGGCAAAAGTATTAGATTTCAGGATGGCAGATTTCACTGAAATGGGCAGATGTATACAAAGCAGTCCTGGGGAAGGGAGAGGTAGTAGAGGGGGTGGAAGAACAATAGCAGAAACTGAAAGGAGTCATAGTGGATATAACAAAGCAATGCATTAGGATAGTGGCCAAAGGGAAAAAGAAGAAGGAAACCACTATGGTTCTCCAAAGAGGTGAGGGACAAAGTCAGGGCTAAAAGACTGAGTTTCAGGAAATATAAGGGGAGCCAAAGGGAGGAGGACAGGGAGGTGTACCATGAATGTCTAAGGGAAGCAGGGAAGGCTGTTAGGAGGGTGAAGGCGCAGACAGAAGAGGGCTTAGCACAGTATGCAAACAAAGGGGATAAGGGATAAGGCATTTTGCAGGTACATCAGTGAAAGAAGAAAAACCAGGAAGGGGATTGTGAGGGTCAAAGGGGAGAAGGGAGAGTGTAAGGAGGAGGGATGTGGACAAGGCAGAAATACTGAACAAATACTTCTGCTCAGTATTTACTAAGGATGGGGAGGGTCAAAGACCAGAGTTGGGTTGCAGAGGCAATGGGGGGGAGAGGTGAACACCAGTCCATTCACAGTGGAGAGAGTTCTGGAAGAACTCACAAAGCTGAAGGTGGATAAGGCCATGGGGCCAGATGGCATCCACTCGAGGATATTAAAGGAGTTGTGAAGGGAACTAGCAGTGCCTCTGGTGGCCCTGTTCACAGAGTCACTCAACACAGGTATCGTTCCAGAGGACTGGAAGAGGGCACATGTAGTACTGCTGCACAAAAGTGGCAGTAGGGAGGAGGCAGAGAACTACAGGCCAGTCAGCCTCACCTCAGTGGTGGGAAAGATCATGGAGACCCTGCTGAAAGAAAGGATAGTGGCATATATGGAATCCAGTGGTGCTCAGGATCTGAAGCAACATGGATTCACACCAGGATGGTGATGGCAAATTAATCTAATAGTTGTTTTTTTTATTGCATGACTAGGGAACTTAATCAGGGAGGGGCGGTAGACATCGCCTACCTAGATTTCAGCAAAGTATTCGACACCATCACACATAGAAGGCTGATTAACAAGATGGGTGGTCTTGGCATGAGAGACAAGGTGGGGAACTGGGTTAGGAACTGGTTAACAGGCAGGAGACAGATGGTGGTGGTAAATGGGGTACAATTTGGGATGGGGGGGTGACCAGTTGAGTACCACAGGGATCAGTACTAGGACCAGTCCTGTTCAATGTCTTCATTAGTGACATTGCAGAGGGGCTGGAAGGAAAGGTCTGCATATTTGCAGATGACACCAAGATCTGGAACAGGGTAGATACTCCAGAAGGGGTGCAGAAAATGAAGAGGGACCTGAAGAAGCTTGAAAGATGGTCAGAGATGTGGCAACTGAGGTTCAATGCAAAGAAGTGCAAAATAATGCACCTCAGTAGAGGGAACCCTGGGGAGAGCTATAGGTTGTGGGGGGGGAGCTGACTTTCACCAAAGAGGAGAGGGACCTAGAGGTTATCATCTCTGATGACTTTAAGGTATCAAAGCAGTGTACAAAGGTGGCAGGGAGGGCCAGTGGCATGCTGGGGTTCATAGGCAGGGGTATCACTAGCAGGAGATGGGAGTTGGTGAGGCCATTGTATAAAACATTGGTAAGGCCTCATCTGGAGTACTGCATGCAGTTCTGGAGACCATACCTGCGCACTAACATAAGTAAGGTGGAGACTATCCAGAAAAGGCAACAAAGATGGTACAGGGCTTACACCATATGAGGAGAGACTAAGGGACCTCAATATGTACTCACTGGAGAGGAGGAGACAGCAGGGCTACATAATTGAAACTTTCTAGTACCTCAAGGGCATAAACAAGCTGCAGGCAGGGGACCTTTTCCAATGTAGAAAATGTACTAGAGCAAGGGGGCACAATATGAAATTGGAAGGGGGTAGGGTAAGAGGTAATGTGAGGAAGTTTTTCTACACAGAAATGATAGTTGACACTTGGAATAGTCTGCCACAGGAGATAGTGGGGGCAAGCACAGTGGAGGGGTTTAAGCATGCTTGTGACAGGCATAAGGGAAGCCTGAGAGGGGAAGGAGTGATGAAAAGCTATTGATCACATGGGGTCAGTGGCCACATACAATGTATAGGGCCTACGGGCAGACTTGATGGACCTTGCAGGCCTTATCTGCCAACAATTTTTGTGTTTCTATGTTTCTTAACCCCACCCCAAGCCAGCCTTGTCCCTTCTGAGAGCACCATGCAGCCCCAGCCTGTCAAACCAGCTATCTCCTACAGCAGGACTTACCTGTCTCTTGGCTTGGTATCCTTTGGTATTTCTTCCCCATGTTGGAGGTTCTCAGGCTGAGCCAGGTCCTTCAGAAATGCTACAGTTGGGAACCCAGGGGTGAGCCTAGGTTGGTGGGGTGCAGGGTCTGCAGGGAGTGGCCATAGTGCTTGCCTGCATTTTTCCCTTCTCTCCCGCCTCCCCCAAATTGACACTGGCTTAGACCGACATGGTTACGCAAGGTATGTACATCCAGCCAATTAGCTGTCTCATAACCCAGATGCTGCATTTTGCTGCACTGCCACCCATGGTTGCCTGGGTGTGGGATGCGTAGCAGTTGTGATCCCCCTTCCCTCTCTGAAGAACAGCATTCTGTGGGAAGCTCAGTCCACCTCCCCTGGCTGGCCCTTTAACAACCTAGAATTGCTTCCAACCCTGGATCTTTGGCACTGCAAGCAGTAGGCAGGCCAACAGCCAAGGCAATTTTCCATTTTCACTCCATTCACACATGGTGTGGAGGAGCAGGCTTGTACTGTTAATGGAAGTGCTGCGCAAGCTTCCATATGCAGTATGTTGGATATCTACCCAACCTCCACCTTCTGCATTGTGGTCCCAGTTGTCTGACCACCAGATACTGCTAAGGGGCAGGCAAATACTTGGCACTATTCCCACCCCACCTCAAAGGAAAGCAGTACATCACACACACGTTTTTCCCTTCCTCTAGCCAATGACCCAGGCTCCGGGCAGGAACCAGGGTCACCAACATTGCGAGTGGTAACTATACCATGGTGCCAATGGGCTGGCTATTGTTTGCTCTTTTGAATGATGCTGTATATATACTGTCTGGCTTCCATGGACTCTGCCTACAGTTAGTCAGCATGTTCTTTAACTGAATTGGGCTATCCACTGTTGCATCACTAAAACTAGCAGTAGTTGAAGAGACATACAGACTTACAGGGATGCGGGGCCCATATAGTGAACAAACTCACAACTTCCCTATCCAAAATCCTGGAGGTCTTTTTTTTGCACTTTGACACTTTCTGCATCCTTGAGGTTTGCAGCAATCCTAAACCATTATCTAGTCACACAACATAGTATGTCATGTTTGCGTCACAGTATTGTCAGAAGCCCAGCACAGAGTGCACAAAGTGTCTTCATCTCTGAAGCACAAGCGGAGGAACCTTTAAGAAACAAACAGACTGGTTGTGATTAATTGCTCTTATCTGAGCAACCAGAGAGCAGTCAAATAGTTTCAAGCAAGTAACATGATAGCTGTGAAGGGTGAAGCAGTCCGCTTTAACTTGGCTGTTTTGTGTCATGGGCTGCAGAACGGCTATATTTGCTGTTTTATTTTACATAGCTGGGGTAAGCATTTACCTACTTTAAGAATGCAATGAACTGCACACACTGGAATGTGACTGCTTTCGCCGCATTGCTTTCACTTGTTGATAGGAAGGGAAGCAAATCTTCTGCTCCACAATGCAGTCCCAACAGCTAACAGATAAATTTTCGAGGTACTGTATCTGCATGTCACTGCTGTGCTTTGAACTTCCTAGCAATAAGGGATGACACACCGGAAATCAGATCCCGGATACGCAACACAGAAATTGTGCACCTTATTTCATAGAGAAGTAACCCCGGTAAACTCAAGAGTTAACCCCTTCCCCCATATATGTGATTTTTCCTTTATGTAGACAGAGCATTTGATTTTTGAGCTCTGAACATTTTTTTCCCATTTCTGAAAGTACTTCTGGCATTATTTAAATGCTCAGTCAATAGAAGCTGGTAGTTTGCCTTTGCTAATGTAAGCAGCGTTGTGCAATGGGGTGAAACAGCACATCCTATGAGATGCAGCTCATGTGCAGCCCACGATTAGGGCAATTAGTTTATGGGACCCCACCACCCCCACTGGATGTGCAACCCAGAAAAAGCAGGAAACAGTGACAGTTTGTTTAATAAACATAAGAAGCTCATGGCATGTACATTAATAGTTGATATGAGAATCAATGTTTTCCATAACAGTGATACTCAAAGTTAGCATCTTGAACGTCACAGCGTTTGTCAGTAACATTTTTTTTGAGCTTGACAGTTTAGAATTTGTGATACTGCTAGATACCAAATACAGAAAACTGTCATATGCAGTAAATTCATAGTGAAACAAGAGGTTTGCCATGATGTTATAACCATATTTCAATATTTTTTTTCAGCTTAAAAGCGAATATTTAGAGTGTTTACAGTCACCAAATATTTGGTACAAGCACCATCATCACTGTGGTAAAAATAATGTTTACAAAATTGCGAAAACATCCTAACAATAATAACAAATTAATTATGCCCACAACAGCAACAAAAATGTGTATGACTACTAATAACAATTAATTTAAACTCACAGTCTTGCTTCTGGTAGTCATCTTGATTTTTACAGAGAAGTGTCAGTGTATGCCCATTTTACAGTCCTCTATGTTGCTAGGCAACATTGGTCTTAGACTAGTCTTATGTAAGTCAGGCCATTTTTTTTTGTGTGCAGCAGTCTCGCATCAAGGATTTATGCTACACTGCTTTTAAGTCTTAAGACCACGTATTAAGACTTAACAATTAGCCTTGTTCTGTGCAACCAGCCCTTGGTGCTTATGACAGTAAGGAATTCAGCTGTGTAAATGGAGATGGTATATTTTGTGCTTGGTGCAACATTTTGCACAGAAGAAATATCCACCAGAACAGATAATTGTTAAAGGTTTTTGCTCTGCCATTTTCTTAAGCTTTGTCCTTCTCATATCCCCTGCCACTTTTCCCCATTTATCCTGATCCATGCCAGGTTTGGTTCCATTTGTCTGCTTATGTTTATTGTAGAACACAAATTTTCCTGCTGGCAGAGTCTATAACAGAGACTTGGGTTATCTCACGTGTCATTACTTCACAGCCTTTAATTAAATATGCTTCAACAGACAAAGGCATCAGCCACTGGTTGGTAAAGCCTATCACTCACACCAGGGCAATTTATAATAGCCTTGCTTCAATCATATTTTAAATAAAGAAACAGAAGGCCTCCAGTATGGGGCTGAGTCTGGAAATGGCCCAGACTAGGGTACCCATTTTTTCTGTTTCTTACTGTTATTAGCTAAAAAAAACAAGAATTTTCTGAAAGACAGAGGCTGCAGTCACAACATGGCACAGCATACCAGATACTCCTCACACCAGACACTCTAACATGTGTACAAGTAGCTTTGCTTCACTTGTGTTTTTTACTTACTGAAATACATTTTAAAGAAAGAAACAAAAATCCTCCTACCACTGGTGCTCAGTGTGGTACTAGCCCAGGCCAGTGTCTTCTTACTTGTGTTTCATATGGGTCTTGGTTAAAAAAAAAGAGCAAGAAATACTCTGAAAAATAAAGTCTACCAGCTACTGTCCACAGCAGGGCACTCTGCCTTGTGTACTAATAGCTTTGCTTCAGCTGTATTTCTGACTCATTAAAAAAAATATATTAAAAAAAATTTAAAAAAGAAGGCCCCTGTCACTAGAGCTAGGTTTACAGGCTAGTCCATACCAGGGTGCTATCACTTGCTATTGTCAATAAAAGTCCTTTCTGTCTCTGCTTGGTACATAGCTTGCAGCTACCACTTGCTGTAGGTGCTAGGAGCTGTTCTACTCTGCTGCCCCCAAATGCCTTGAAATGCCTGGGTTTGTGTGTATAGAATCTGTCTGCATCAGTGGCACCTGACAGGCCTGACCATGCTATCCTACCCTTCTCCTCAGCTTTCCCCTTCTTTTCGTTGTCTCCCACCCACTGCAGAAAAAAAAATAAATTTTCTTTTCTTTCTTGAATCTTTTATGAGGTTTTTGTAGGTTAGGTATTTTTTTTTCTTTTGGTATGGATGTTTCTTTAATTTAACTAATCTTTGCTTCTGTCATTCCTGTTCCCATTCTTTCATGTGTCTCTCCCCAGTTGAAGAAAAAAAATCAGCTTTTATTTTCTTTCTTTGAATCTTGTTTAGGCTAAGCATTTTTTTCTTTTGGTAAGGCAGAATTTTTTTTTTAGTTTAAGCAATCTCAGCTTTGCATTTGCAATCACAGACAGTTTCTGAGATGAAGAGCAGAAACAATCCAAATCTACAAATGTGGTATTGGCATCCAAAATTTCTGAATTCTGAAAAATCAGGTCAGATGCAGAATGGGAATCTGCTTCTTCATCAGACTGCATTTCAGTCAAGTAATACCTCCCTCCACCCAACAAAACAAGTGTAACCCTCACCATCAAGTCCTTCCTACTGCTTTCACCCTTGTTCCTTCCCCTTATCTTGCATTCTGAGTAGGTGGCAGTCTGTTCTCTAATGGTCTGAGAGTACAATTTCAGCTTAATCAATGCTTAATCACTGGAGGAGTAACTTACACCTTCTATAACCCACAATATCTCTACCAGATGCCAGCCATCTTGGTCACACCTCTGTGGTTGTTGTTGTAACCTGTAGCTGGCATGCTAGGTTTGCTAGCTATTCTGTACTGGGCTTGATTCCCCCAGTGCTATCACTGCTGCCGACAACCTGCAGAAACAGATCCCTGTCTGGTCAGCCATGTCATGAGATCCACTGCCAAGGAACAGAACACACCAGCCACACAGTCCACAGTGAGTCCTAGAAAATATCAGGCCAATTAGTCCTCCAGGCTCAGAGTCTAGCCAGACAGTAGATATCAACTGAGTCTGCTGGGAAAAGTGAGGTTGCCTGGCCTACCAGTAACAAACTCTGGGTACCAAGAAGGCACCTCACTATACCAGCTCAGCACCTAAATAGTGTAAAACCCAAGGATTTGCTGCTGGTGGACCAGTACACCCACAATTTTCCCCAGCAGATTTGGAGTAACTCAGATGATACAGGACACAGATTGGAGGATGATGGTCAATTCAGTTTCCTACTTAGGTGGTGTGTTCACTTGCCTGTCCCAGAGCCCTTGGAATATTGGATTGATGTAATAATTGATATGGGCTGACCAAGGAACAAGTTCTTGGTTGCAGTCGGGCGGTGCAAATCAGAAAATTTGCACATGTAACTATTTGATGCTGACTGAAACTGCTACAGAGCTGGTTTGTTTAATCTGTCATCTGGTTCATAAGCATCTCACCTCCCACAAATCCTGTCCCAGTAACCTTGCTGGTTTGCCCACACACTTCTATTGTTCTAGCAGTGGCATTGACTAGGTGGGAATTACAGGGCAGGGTCAGTGCTTTGGGAATTGTGATTATAAAGCCAGACAAGGAATTTGGCTAGGAGGTTTGTTACTGTACATTTGGAAGCTGGGGATGGGTTGTATTACTGAAGTTATATTGTATGTTAATATTGACATGGAGATCAATGTTACAGCTGCAAGATGTTCATAGGGTATGAGGACTGCAAATGGAACATGAGCAGCTCTGATACCCAAAGAATGCGAGACCACTCTTAAAACCCTAAGAGTGGCCTTCACACTAGTATTAATAAATTATTGATCTACATCGAGCAATAATATGCTAAAAATGTAAAAAAAAACTCCTGAATATGCTTGCTTCCATGGCTCCTGCCTATTAGGCACTCTTTGCAGAATGAGTGTTTCACTATCAGGTGAAAGGAAGGCACTTATCAGTTGGGAGTGCTCCCACAATACATAATTTTAATAAATGATTAGGAAAATGGTTTCAAGTTATATGATCTTAGTTCATCCTCAAGCTGCCAATCATAAACCTCACTCTGGCTATTGCAGTCTCTCTGTTATCTGCCTGAATGGCTCCTTACCTGCGTAGGTAACTTCATTCAAGTACCTTGGAAGTTTTCTTGATCTCTCACTTTATTTTTCCCTTCATGTCCGGACTACTTGTAATCTAGTCAATGCTGAACTTGGGCCTGAGCCTCAGTTATAAAATGAGACCTAGCCTTTCTCCAGAAGCCCATCTGTGTATATCCAATGCTGTTCTATTGCCTAGTCTTCATTACCATGTGCTGGTTTACTTTAACTCCTTTTTAACTACCTTAACTAAATGGGATGTAGGAAATGATAGGAAGGCATCTTTGGGATGGTAGAGAAAGGTGAGATATTGCTGATGAGGGACCTGAATATGCCAGATGTTAACTGGAACACCCTTTCTGCAGCCACATCCAAGAGCAGGGCCATTCTCAATGCCCTACAGGGGGCATGCCTCAGACAGCTAGTTTTGGAACCACTCAGGAGGGAGCAATCTTAGAACTGGTACTCTCAAATGGGGACAGAGAGAGGATCTCTGATCTTGAAGTGGGTAGTCATCTGGGAACAAGTGACCACCAAACAGTGTGGTTCACGATAAATGATAAACTTAGCTGTAGAGTTAAGCCACACAAAAGTGAAGGTACTGGACTTCAGGAGGGCTGATTTTGTCAAAATGGGAGAGTGCCTCAGAAAAGCACTAGCAAACAGGCAAGAAGGTGGGGTGGAGCAACAATGGAGAAACATCAAAACTGCCATTGCAGAGGCAACAAGCCTTTGTGTAAAGCAAACAAACGAATCAAAATGAAAGAAAAAAACACTATGGTTCTCAAAAGAAGTGGCGGGGAAGGTAAAGGAGAAAAAGATAGCATTCAGGAAGTATAAGGAAACACAGAAGGAGCAGGGTAGAGAACTGTACCAGTTAAAGCAGAAGAAGCAGTGAAGGCAGTCAGAATAGCAAAGGTCCAAACTGAGGAAAAGATAGTCAGCTCAGTTAAGAAGGGGGGGAAAAAACTTTTATACGTATATTAGAGAGCAAAGAAAGATGAAAGCAGGGATACTGAGGCTGAATACAGAGAAATGTGGTTTGGCAGAGAGTGACAGTGAAAAAGCAGAGATACTGAATGACTATTTCTGCTCAGTATTCACAATGGAAAAGCAGGGGGAGAGACATAATTCAGTCAATAGACGCACTCTGGATAGGGGGGTTGATATTAGTCCTTTCACAGAAGAAAGGGTTCTGAAAGAACTCTTAAAACTGAAGGTGGACACAAGAATTCGAAAAGAACTAAGGGAAGAACTAGTAACACCACTGTCTGCCCTTTTTAATAAATCATGGGAGGATGGAGTGGTACAAGAAGACTGGGGAAGGGTGGATGTGATTCCACTTCACAAAAGTGGGACCAAGACAGAAACATGGAAACATAGAATTTGACGGCAGATAAGGACCACTTGGCCCACCCAGTCTGCCCATTTCCCTACCTAATGGATAAGCTGCAGATCCTAGTTAACCAGCAGCTTACTTCTTCCTACCCCAACCCCCTAGAATTGCCTTATGACTGTCCCACGCATGCTTGAATTCCACCACTGTTTTTAACTCCACAACCTACTCCAGAAGGCCATTCCATGCATCCACAACCCTCTCTGTGAAAAAATACTTCCTTAAATTACCTCTGAGCTACCCCCCCTATCTTCAAATTGTGCCCCCTTGTTCTTGCCCACCTCTTTTTTTGAAAGATGCTACCCTCTTGGACTTTGTTGATTCCTTGAGGTACTTGAAAGTTTCTATCATATCCCCCCTCTCCCTCCTTTCCTAGAGGCTATACATATTAAGCTCCTTAAGTCTCTCTTCATATGTCTTCTGGAGCAGACCCTGCACCACTTTAGTTGCCCTCCTCTGGACAGCTTCCATCCTGTCTATGTCTTTGTGGAGACTGGGTCTCCAGAACTGCACGTAGTACTCCAGATGGGGTCTCACCAGCTGTCTGTACAGAGGGATAATAACTTCCTGTTTTCTACTGGTGATGCCTCTCCCTATGCATCTCAGTATCCCCCAGCCCTCCTTGCTGCCCTCTCACATTGCTTGCCCACCTTTAGGTCATCTGATATGACTACCCCCAGGTCCCTTTCCATTTTTGTTGTTGTTAGTATCTCACCCTCCATTGTGTACTCTTCCCCTGGGTTTTTGTTTCCCAGGTGCATTACCTTGCACTTCTTAGTATTGAGTCTAAGCTGCCATACATTTGACCATTCCTCTAACCTTGCCAAGTCCCTTCTCATCCTTTCCACCCCACCTTGTGCATCAACTCTGTTGCAGGGTAGTTGGTCCAGGAGGTTGGCAGGTGGTTAGGAGGGGCAAATCAGGTGCCCCATCACTCTCTGCTCTCCAACATGTTACCTCCAAAAACCATATAAATGCTACAAACAGGTATCTGCCTCTATCTCTGAAATCAAACAAAGAGGCAGAAGACACTGCAGAGCAGGACACTGCAGCACAGGAGCTAGCACAACAAAACTCACCCAAATCAGGAACCAAAGCAAAAAAAGCAAAATGGAAATCCAAAAAACTTCTGATCATAGGAGACTCCATAATTCAGGGAGTTGATACCCATTTCCAGTCAGGGGTAATGGTCAGATGTCTCCCAGGTACATCAGCATGGAGAGACACTGACCGCATTGCTAAAATTGTTCACAAAGCAGGAGAAAACATTGATGTCCTAGTACACATAGGGACTAATGATCTCACCAGCTGGTCAGTTGTGGAGACCAAGGAACACCTGACCAGGCTGGGTGACAAATTATCATCCATTTCATCTCTGCATCTCCTTCTCTGAGATCCTGCCAGTCTGGGAGAGGGGGGCAGATGGACGGAAGGTCAGAGAAGGGGAGATAGGGGAGCTAAGCATGTGGCTCAAGGGCTGGTGCCAGGAAAAAGGACACAGATTTGTAGGGAACTGGCAACAGTTCTGGGAGCGAAAGTTCTTTAAATTTGATGGACTGCATCTGACTAAGGAGGGAGTCAGTGCATTGGGGCAGAAGTTTGATGTCTTTGCAGAATATTTAAACTAGCAATGGGGAGAGGTGCAGCACCCCATACTGCCGAATGGGAAGAACACCCTCCCCCTCAGCTAGTGGTCAAGCAGGATTCAGCATGTTTGCAGTTCATTTGCATCACCAGGTAAGAAAAAAGGTTTGTCTCCCATATGATGCATGGGGTAATGCCAAACCTCACCCAACAACTAACACACCAAATATGGCCAATAGAAAATCATGTACACAAATGCTCACAGCCTGGGAAATAAGATCCCAGACCTGCAGGCAATAATGTCAGAGGCTAAACTGGACATAGTAGCAATTAGTGAGACGTGGTTTACCAGTAACCACACTTGGGAGACTTCAGTACCTGGCTATGTATTGTTCAGAAGAGACCGAGGTGCAAAAAGGGGGGGAGGAGTGGCCCTGTATGTCAATGAAAATATCAAATCTACAGAAATTCAGAATACACATAAGGAGCCAGAAGAACTGTGGGCCACCTGGAAACAGGAAATGAGACAGCCATAAGAACTGGGGTTGTCCACAGGTCCCCAGACCAGGGGGAGGACATAGACACATTACTGTTAGAAGATATACAAAACATGACAGCTAAAGGGGAGGTTCTGATAATGGGAGACTTCAACATGCCGGATACAGATTGGTCAATACCAGCAGGAACATCTGCCAGAACTAGACACATAGTGGATTCCCTGCTGGGGGAAGGCCTCAAACAACTGGTAAAACAACCCACAAGAGACAGGGCTATCCTAGATCTAGTACTGACTAACAAGGAAGGGATCACAGATCTTAAGGTAGAAGGTCACCTGAGGGCCAGTGACCATCACATGGTATGGTTCAATTTGGCTACTACATCTAAATCATCCCATTCCAAGGCAAAAATATGGGACTTCAGAGGAACTGACTTTGATAAGATGGCCAACAGAGTTAAGCTAGCCCTGGCAAAAAGAAACACAGGTGAGGGGGTACAGGCAAAGTGGGCAAGCATTAAGGATGCAATACTTGAAGCAACATCCCATTGTGTTAGACAGAAAAGGAAGTGCAAAAGGAGAAGGAAACCACTTTGGTTCTCAAATACAGTAGCAGAAAAGGTTAGAGCCAAAAGGCTGGCCTTCAGGAAATATAAGGGAACACAATGGGATGAAGATAGGGAGGCATACCAAACTGCCCAAAGGGAAGCAGGGAAGGCATTAAGGCAGGCAAAGTCCCAAACTGAGGAAACACTAGCATGAACATTAAAATAAGGTGACAAGACTTTCTATAGATACATTAGTGAAAGGAGAAAGTCCAGTGGGGGTATAGCAAAGCTTAATGGAGAAAAGGGAGCATGTGAGGAGGAGGACCCTGTAAAGGCATCTATTCTAAATATATACTTTTGCTCAGTATTTACTGAAGAGAAGATAGGGCAGGGCCCACAGCTCAGCATCATGGACACAGGGGGGAGGGAGGTGAGCACTACTCCCTTCACAAAAGAAAGGGTCCTACAAGAGCTTGCTAAGCTCAGGGTGGATAAGGCTATGGGACCTGATGGCATACATCCCAGGGTACTTAAGGAGCTAAAGGGTGAACTAGCAGAGCCATTAGCAGAACTGTTTAGTGAGTCTCTGAGCACAGAAGAGGTCCCAGAAGACTGGAGAAGGGTTCATGTGATCCCGCTCCACAAGAGTGGTAGCAGGGAGGAGGCAGGGAACTACAGACCAGTCAGTCTTACCTCAGTAGTGGGCAAGATTATGGAGGCACTCCTTAAGGAAAGGATAGTGCAACACCTGGAATCCATAGGGGCACAGGATCCAAGACAGCATGGGTTTACAAAAGGAAGGTCCTATCAAACTAATCTCATAGATTTCTTTGACTGGGTAACCAGAGTGGTGGACCAAGGGGGAGCAGTTGATGTCAGCTACCTTGACTTCAGCAAAGCTTTGACACTGTTCCACATAGAAGATTGATAAACAAGCTGGGTAGGCTCGGGTGGGTCAGAAGTTGGTCAACTGGGTGGCAAACTGGTTGATGGGCAGAAAACAGAGAGTGGTGGTAAATGGTATACAGTCAGAAGAGATGCAAGTCACAAGTGGGGTACCTCAGGGATCAGTCCTGGGGCCAGTACTCTTCAACATCTTCATTAGTGACCCTGCAGATGGACTAGAGGGTAAGGCTTGTCTGTTTGCAGATGACACCAAGATCTGCAACAGAGTAGATGATCCAGATGGGGTGGGCAGAATGAGAAGAGATCTGGATAAACTAGCAAAATGGTCAGAAGAGTGGCAACTGGGATTTAATGCAAAGAAGTGCAAGATCATGCACATAGGGAAGAGAAACCCTGAAGCCACCTATAGGCTGGGAGGGGAGTTGCTAGCAGTCACAAAGGAAGAAAGAGACTTGGGAATCATCATCACTGATGACCTGAAATCATCCAAGCAGACCTCTAAAGCAGTAGGTAAGGCTAGGGGGGTGTTAGGGTGTATTAGTAGGGGTATCTCAAGTCGTAAGAGGGAGATAATAATCCCTCTTTACAGGACACTGGTTAGGCCCCATCTGGAGTACTGCGTGCAGTATTGGAGGCCACACCTTCACAAGGACATTAACCAAATTGAGGCAGTCCAGAGAAGGGCAACCAAAATGGTGCAGGGACTGCATCAGAAGACATATGAGGACAGATTAACAGAGCTCAATATGTATACCCTTGAGCAAAGGAGGGAGAGAGGTGATATGATCGAGGCATTCAAACACCTTAAGGGCGTTAACAAGGTGAAAGAGTCTAACATGTTTAAATATAAGAAAAATAGCAGGACAAGAGGACACAGCATGAGATTAGAGGGGGGCCGATTAAGGGGGAATGTGAGGAAATTATTTTTCTCAGAAAGGGTGGTGGATGCATGGAATGGCTTACCTCAAGAAGTGATGGCTATGAATACAGTGCAGGGCTTCAAACAGGCATGGGATAGGCATAAGGGAGCAATACAAATGAGTATGAATAGATAGGCCACTGACAGAGCAAAGGCCGATGGCACATTTATAAGGTAGAAAAAGAAATGGGCTGATTGGATGGGCCTTGCGGTGCTTATCTGCTGTCAACTTCTATGTTTCTATGTAGACATACTTTTCCTTCCAGTCCCTCTGCAATGTCGCTTATAAAGACATTGAAGAGTACCGGTCCTAATACTGAACCCTGTGGTACCCCACTAGTAACCCCCCTTTCTTCAGAGTGGACTCCATTTACTATTACTCTCTGTGTCCTATTCTCCAGCCAATTCTTTACCCAGGCTGTCATCTTGGTACCCACTCCCAGGCCAGCTAACTTGTATATTAATCTTTTGTGTGGGACTGTGTCAAATGCCTTGCTAAAGTCTAGGTAGGCCATGTCCATAGCCCCTCCCTGATCTACTACTTTGGTCACCCAGTCAAAGAAATCTATCAGATTCATCTGGCATGACCTTCCCACTGTGAATCCATGCTGCCTTGGGTCCTGTGCCCCTCTGGCCTCTAGATACTCGACAATTCTTTCCTTCAGAAGTGATTCCATCATTTTCCCTATCACTGAGGTTAAACTAACAGGTCTGTAGTTTCCTGCTTCTGTCTTGCTCCCACTTTTGTGAAGGGGAATTAAATCTGCCCTCCTCCAGTCCTCGGGTACCACCCCATCCTCCCGTGATTTGTTAAAGAGAGTAGTCAGTGGTGTCACTAGTTCTACCCTTAGTTCCTTTAGAATTCTGGGATGAATCCCATCAGGCCCCATTGCTTTGTCCACCTTCAGTTTTAAGAGTTCTTTCAGAACCCTTTCTTCTGTAAATGGGCTGGTATCAATTTATGTATCCAGAGTGTTTCTACTGTTTGTTTTAGGTACCTCCCCCTCTTCATTTGTAAATACTGAGCAAAAATATTTGTTTAATATCTCTGCCTTTTCACAGTCACCCTCTGCCCACCCCTCCCTTTATTAAGCCTTACTATCCTCCTTGGTCTTCCTTCGCTCCCTGATAGACCTATAAAAGGTTTTATCCCCTTCTTAACTGACTTGGCTATCTTTTCCTCGGTTTGGGCCTTTGCTATTCTGACTGCCTTCCCAGCTTCCTTTTGCTTTAACTGATACAGTTCTCTGTCCTGCTCCTTCTGTGATTCCTTGTACTTTCTGAATGCTTTCTTTTTTTCTTGAACCTTCATTGCCACTTCCTTTGAGAACCATAATGGTTTCTTACATCATTTTGTTTTGTTTATTTGCTTCACACAAAGGCTTGTTACCTCTGTGATGACAGTTTTATTATTCCCATTGTTCTTCCACCCATCCTTCCTGCCCATTTGCTAGTGCATTCCTTAGGCACTCACCCATTTGTAAAGTCAGCCCTCCTAAAGTCAATACTTTTGCCTTTGTATGCTTGACTCTATTGTTGTGTTTATTGTGAACCATACTGTTCGATGGTCGCTAGTTCCCAGATGGCTACCCACTTCTACATCTGTGATCCTCTCTCATCTCCATTTGAGAGAACCAGGTCTAAGATTGCTCCCTCTTGAGTGGGCTCCAGTACTAGTTGTCTAAGGCATGCCCCCTGTAGGGCATCTAGAATAACCCCACTCTTCGAAGTGGCTGCTGCAACTGCACTCCAGTTAACATCTGGCATATTCAGATCACCCATCAGCAATATCTCCCCTTTGTCTGCCATTCTAAGTATACTTTCTATCATTTCCTTGTCCATTTCCTCCCCCTGAGAAGGCGGTCTGTATACAACCCCTGTGCAGATTGTGGTGCCATTGCCGGTCTCCAAATTGAGCCACAGTGCTTCTTCTCCTCCCTGTTTACCCTTTTGTTCTGTTGCTTTGATTCCTTCCTTTATGTAAAGAGCTACTCCTCTTACTCTTTTACCCTCCCTGTCCCTTCTGTAGATAGTGTATCCTGGTATGTTTACATCCCAGTCATGATTTTGTGTGTACCATGTTTCTGTGACTGCCACTATATCCAGATGTTCCTCCTCCATCAAGGCCACTAATTCAGGAAGCTTGTTACCCAGACTATGGACATTGGTACTCATTGCTCTCCATTTTTTGATGGCTTTACCTTCTGTTGCGGCATCCCCCACTGACCTTTCTACCTCTGTCTTTTTCTCATTTAGTACCCTGTTTTGTAGGGAGAGGCTGGGATTTTCCTGCTGCTTATCAGAGGTAGGAAACTACAGACCTGTCAGTTTGACCTCAGTGGTAGGGAAAATGATGGAATCACTTTTGAACAAAAGAATTGTTGAGTACCTAGGGGCCAGTGGGGTACAAGACCCAAGGCAGCATGGATTCACAGCAGGAAGGCCATGTCAGACAAATCTAATTGATTTCTTTGACTGGGTGACCAAAGTAGTAGACCAGGGAGGGGCTGTGGACATGGCCGACCTAGACTTTAACAAGGCATTTGACACAGTCCTGCACAAAAGATTAATAAACAAATTAGCCAGCCTGGGAGTGGGTCCCAGGGTGGTAGCCTGGGTAAAACATTGACTGGACAACAGGACACAGTGGGTAATAGTAAATGGAGTCCACAGTGAAGAAAGGAGGGTTACTAGTGTGGTACCGCAGGGTTCAGTACTGGGTCTGGTCCTATTTAATGTCTCTATAAGTGACATTGCAGAGGGACTGGAGAGCAAGGTATGTCTCTTTGCAGATGACACAAAGATCTGCAACAGGGTTGATATGCAAGGTGGGGTGGAAAGGATGAAAAGGGACTTGGCAAGGTTGGAGGAATGGTCAAATGTATGGCAGCTTAGATTCAATGCAAAGAAGTGCAAAGTAATGCACCTGGGAAACAAAAACCCAGGGCAAGAGTACTCAGTGGGGGGTGAGATACTGACAACAACAAAAATGGAAAGGGACCTGGGGGTAGTCATATCAGATAACCTAAAGGTGGGCCAGCAAAGTGAGAAGGCAGTAAGGAGGGCTGGCGGGATACTGGGATGCATAGGGAGAGGCATCACCAGTAGATAACAAGAAGTTGTTGGCCCTCTGTACAGAAAGTCGGTAAGACCACATCTGAAGTACTGTATACAGTTCTGGAGACCCCATCTCCACAAAGAAATAGACAGGGTGGAGGTTATACAGAGGAGGGCAATGAAAATGATGCAGGGTCTGCACCAGAAGACATATGAAGAAAGACTAAAGGAACTTAAGATTTATAGCCTCAAGGAAAGGAGGGAGAAGGGGGACATGATAGAAACTTTCAAATACCTCAAGGGAATCAACAAAGTCCAAGAGGGTAGCATCTTTCAAAAAAAGAGATGTGCAAGAACAGGGGGACACAATTTGAAGATAGAGGGGGATGGCTCAGAGGTATGTGAAGAAGTATTTCTTCACAGAAAGGGTTGTAGATACATGGAACAGCCTTCCTGAGGAGGTCATAGAGTCAAAAACAGTGGGTGAATTCAAAAATGCATGGGACAGACATAAGGCAATTCTAGCGGGGGGGTAGGAGGAAGTAGGCTGTTGGTTAGCTAGGATCTGCAGCTTATCCATTAGGTAGGGAAATGGGCAGACTAGGTGGGCCAAGCGGTCCTTATCTGGCATCAAATTCTATGTTTCTATGTAGTATACAACAGTATTTGCTGCTTTGTGTGGGATGTCACTTGTCTCACTCATCACTGTGACTTGTACTCTTCCCTTCCTCCAAGCATTCTTGTATTATTGGCTGCCTTATTGAGAAGCTGGTCAGAAGTCATACCCCCATCTGCTTGTTTGTTATCTAACAGTACCCCCCTATAGCTATAATTCATGTTCTAGTGACACTCTTTTACTGCTTGAAGCTACTGTAGGTACTTCACTAGAACTGGCCAAGTAGCCTTCTCTGATTCTGTTTTGAAGCTCGGGAATTCACTCCCTCTTCCAGTCAGGCTCTCAGAATCTCATCAGCACTGTAGAACACTGTGATGCATAAGCCTCATAAAATGTACTCGCCCATATGATCGATGTCTCCTGTACATGAAATGTATCTGTGTTTAATTTTTTTTCACTTTTTCTCTTGATCTGTTATTATCTGTTTCTGTATTTATACTTTAATGTACTCTGTAATTTCTCATGCTGAAACACTGTATAAAAATTATGTAAATTTTATGAATTTTGTAATCTCGATAGATTAGGGTATGATGGGTAGACTGGGTGGTCTTTTTCCTGCCATTCTTTTCTGTTTCTGTGTTATTGTTATCCATTTATTGTTTGTCTACCATGTAAGACCTGGTCATTCCTATGACTAGGCATTTTATTGCCTAGGGAACTTTCCTGGTTACTAGAAACTAGGGAGGTGCCAGTAGGATCTACCAACACCTTTGAGTGTATTTTGGGAGCTGGTGCAGACTGTAGGATACTTCTCATATACTGTTCACTAGGTGATGGGAGGGTTTTCCTGGAGGAGATGACGGACTTCTTTGCTGATGTGGTGTTGGAGTCTCCCTGAGATGGATGATTATTGGGGACTTCAATGCCTGGGTCGAAGATGAACTCTCTCTATTTGGACAAAACCTCCTCCAATTGATGGAATCATTGAGCCTGAGATGGGTAGTTACCTCTGCAACCCATGGGGGGCACTCCTTGGACTTGATGTTCCTCCTGGGGATGGAAATCTCTGAGATGGAGATGGATCCTATCAGTTGGTCAGACCATCACACCCTGAGATTCAGCTTCGTGACCCCCCAGATTAGGCCTGTCCTGATGGAAATGGTAAAGTACTGTCCTTTTAAGAGGAGTTACCTCAGAAAGCCTAATAACAGTGCTTGACCTTTTGGGAATTCCAACTGATAGCGATGACCCAGGGAGTCTCGTTGTTGCCAATAACAAGGTGATATCGGGAGCCCTGGATGTCATTGCTCCTGTACGTGTTCGTCCTTTAACTCTTTGACCAGGTGCCCCTTGGTATGATGTGGCACTGAGAGAGATGAAGAGATTAGGACAAAGGTTGGAGAGACACTGGCAGAAAACTAACCTGGAGGAGAACAGACTTAGAATGGTAGACCATGGGTCACACGATGGCTGCTTAACTGTAGGTCGCATCCTCTCCTCGCTTCCTGACAGAACCTGCAATTTCATTTTCTTATCGCAAGCTCCAGCTAGCGATTTTGAAATTATTGTGAAGAAGAAGAAGCTTTCCGAAGGTGATAGGAGGAAGATACAAATGGAAGCAGAGATGCGGAGAGTTCCTCCACGGCACATGCCTCCACCTTCCCCCAAGAAAGATAAGGCTGCAAAGAGGCATAAAGCACAGGCTGCCACAGCTGCACTATCCACCGCGGTCCCCACGGCATTGTCCGAAGACAAGTTTATGGAAATAATGCTGCCTTTAAAGGAGTCCATTGCGGCAATCTCTAGTGATGTGCAGCAAATCAGGGCTAATCTGGACTCACTCATTACTTGAGTCGGGGATATGGATGCATGTTTGATGTCAGTAGAGAAGTGGAGGAATAAGACTGAATTGGACTCCTCCACATTAAAACAGAAGATACAGAAGGTTGAAGACAAGCTGGAAGATCTCGTAGGGCGCAGTCGGCGCAATAACCTAATTATCTTCGGTCTTCCAGAGAAACAGGAAGGTACCAATCCTGTGCTGTTTGTGCAAAAATTCTGTGAAAAATAGCAGGTCCCTCCCCGAATAATGGTGTTTATGTAGTCGAGAGAGCACATCGCTCCCTGCACCCCTCCCCCCCGTTACCAGGAGCACCACCCAGGCCATTGGTCTTTAAATTGCTGAACTATTTGGACAAGGCACACATTTTGAATAAAGTTAAAGAAGCACAAGAAATTCAATGGGAGGGGAGTAAACTAAGAGTTTCCCAAGACCTACCCCATTCAGTGTGGCTCAAAAGACAGGGCTTTCATCCTCTGGTATCTAGTTTGATTGCCGCTGGAGTACCCTTTCGGATGAAATATCCTACAACTCTGCAAGTTAAATCTAAAGATAAGTGGGTAGCGTTTGAATCACTTAAGCAAGCCACAGAAGAGCTTCATACACTTTTCCCAGACCTTTTTAAGTGAAGTAAGCTTCGTCGTTTGAAGGAAGGACAAACTGGTTCGTACCATCTGACATATGAGAAATAGCAGTTGTTGATCCTTGAGGTGACATCCTGCTACTTGCCGACTTTAAAGAACTACATTTTGGAGTAGTTGAGTGGAAGTAATCCCTGGACTGTGGAGGGGAAGAGGCCTGATGGCTTGAGAACTTATTTGCCTCTATTGTTATAATAGTTAAAGATGTTAAAATTGATTGGACAATAGTGTCCCGAAATTGGGAATCCTATTCTGCATAGCTGGAACATGTGTTGCTTAGTTGTTGTTCCTTTTCTCAATGTTGCGTACTTCTTTTATTTTATAGCCTGATGCCCTGTGTTTGATGAAGGGAAGCGTTTACTAAAAGTTCTATACAGGGCATGAAGGGCAGAAGGTGAACTGTTAGCGAGTCATGTATTGTGGGTCAGGGGAGGGAGGAGGGGAGTTACTTGGGGTTGAGTAGCGAGAATATATAATCACGTGCCGCGTTGTGCATTGGGAGATCAGTTTTGTTAGAGCCGGGGGTAGTTTATTACTATGTCTACTGTTGGGAGGGGGGGTTTGTTTGTTACTTTCTTTTTGAGGGGATGGCAATGTCTTCATTATTACAGTAATATAAAAATGGTAAGGGGTGGGGGAATTAAGGAAACTCTGCACACCAAGAATTGGAGGGAGGTATTTTGTACTAAATCATTTAAATCTTGGACTTCCTCAGTTTACTCATTGTTTAATCGAAGTTAATGGGGGGGTCTTACAAATTAGTGAATTGGAATGTAAAAGGGGCTCAGAGTAAACAGAAGAGGGGTATGGTTATCAAGCGTCTCGCCCATTTAGGAGTGGACATTGTTTGCTTGCAAGAGACGCACATGTCCAGAGATGACATTTCACTCTTCAAACGAGGTTGGATAGGGCAAGTGTATGGCTCAGGCAAGTCCACCAAGCGGGCCGGTACTACTATCCTGATAGCCAAACATGTGCCATTCAGTAAGTCACAAGAGTGGTATGATCCAGAGGGGTGTTATAGCATTATATAGAGGATATGTTGGCTTTTGCTCCAGTGCTAGTAGGGTCAATCTATGGACCAAACATAGATTCACCCTCTTTTTTCACACAGTTGTTAACAAGGGTGGTATCTAATACGCCTATCCTAACTTTTCTGGGTGGAGACTGGAATCTGGTTCCGAGAGCAGACATTGACCGCTCAGACAATAGAAACTGTGGGCTCTCACCAGCACAGCATGCTTTCAAAGAGCTCCTGATGGGAGCCAGGGTAGTAGATGTGTGGCGAATTCTGAATCCAGATGAAACACAATTCACGAATTACTCCCCGCCGCATGGCACTTTTTCTAGAATAGATTATTGGTTGGTAAGCTCCTTTTCCCTGCCTGGTATTATTGATGCATCCATTTATTCTAGGGTACTTTCTGATCACTCCCCAGTTGGTATATCCTTTATTTTAGTGTCTAGGACAAGGAGGTGCTCCCTTTGGCGCCTTAATACACAATTGCTCAAGCATCCCGAAACTCAACTTTCACACAGGTCTTTATTAAGGGGTTTCTGGATGCAAATCTGGGGACGGTGGAGAGGATTGATGTAGTGTGGGCCACCCTCAAATGTGCCATCAGGGGTAATTTTATAGGAATAGCATCTACACAAGCTCGGGAAAATAGATTGAAGCTTGACTCTATATTAGAAGGAATACAGCAGTTGGAACGTAATATTAGTAAGTCATCACCACCAGAAGAATGGGCCAGGTTACATAGTCTTCAAGCGTCTTATTATGATATGATGGCACATAAGGCAGAATTGGCCACTCATAATACTAAACAGAGATATTTGGAGTCAGGGGAATGAGCAGGGAAGCTTTTGGCACTTAGGTTAAGGCAAGTTGAAAGGGCTAAATCCATTTTGAGTTTGAGATCTCCACAGGATGGCCATATTATCTCCCACCCCCAAGAGATAGTATTAACGTTTGGGAATTTCTATAAGGATCTCTACTCAGCCAATGATCCTCTGCAAGTAACTGATCGAAGACTATCTCCACTTAGCCAATCTTCCCCCTATATCACCAGTAATGGCAGACCAGCTTGGTGCTTTAGTCACATTAATGGAGGTAAAAACCACCATTGCCCAGCTTCCCCAAGACAAAGCCCCCGGCCCAGATGGTCTGTCCAATAATTTGTACAAGGCCTGTCTCCCACAACTCTCCTCATTGTTAAGAGATGTGTATAATTTGTGGTTTCACAAAGGGATAAAAGATCCTAGCTTTCTAGATGCAATCATTATGGTTATTCCTAAACCAAATAGAGACCCATGGTGCCCTGGGAGCTATAGACCGATCTCGTTACTAAATTCAGATGTTAAAATATTGGCAAAAATCCTTGCCAACCTTCTAGTCCCTATGCTAGGGAGTATTATTGGTAATGACCAAGTGGGATTTATGGCGGGGCGCTTAGCTGGAGATCATATGCGTAAACTCATGCACCTGATGGAGAGGGCCAAAGAGTCAGGAATCCCATCAGTACTTGTTTCCCTTGACACTGAAAAAGCATTCAATATGGTTTCCTGGTGCTTTCTGTTTGCCACTGTCAAGCAGTTTTGTATGTCCACTTCCTTTCTCACCTGGGTTAAAATCCTATATACTGCCCCAGCAGCGCAGGTGTGGTGTAACGGACACCTATCCCAAGCCTTTCCGCTTGAGAAGGGTACTCGACAGGGATGCCCCTTATCCCCTCTCTTGTTTAACTGCTCTAACCACTAACTCGGACGCTTGTATCAAATACAGCTTTAAAAGGAATTCAATTATATGGTGAGAGATTTGTTTTAGAGGTGTATGCAGATGATATCCTGCTACACTTGGAGGAACTAGAAACCTCATTGCCGGCTTTTTTGGAGGAAATCCACAGATTCTCTAAAGTTTCAGCTTATAAGCTTAATTTATCTAAGACCAAGGCGTTTCCATTAAATTGTAGGGCTACTAAAACCAGTATCATGGAATTGGGCCTTTCCTGGGAGTATCGAACCCTCACCTATTTGGGGATAAAGATTTCCCGAGGGATCCCCTCTATGTTTAAGGATAATTTGGCTGCACTAGTATAAACCTTGCAAGCAGACCTGAATAGGTGGAGTGAGCTCCCAATGACGTTGTTGGGATACAGTAATATTTTGAAAATGAATGTTTTGCCGAGGCTTTTATATCCGCTAGGGATGATGGGTCTTTATATTCCCAGGAAATGGCTTACGAAATTACAGAGAATGTTTAGCAACTTTCTCTGGAAGAATAAACCTCCCAGGCGAGTGTTTCACAAACTAACTGCTTCTAAATTGCAGGGAGTACTAGCTCTCCCTTATCTGTTCACCTATTATGGGGCACAACATCTCAGTAAAATAGCTCTGTGGTGCAATGCAGATTCATTGATCGACAGTGGCAGGTATTCCCCGGTATGGTTAAATATTGAAAGTAAGGCAGTGCAGACTGTCAATAGCTCCCTGGCTGCTCTTGTCTATGTTAAATTTTCTAAGCTTGACAGGTCACTTAGGTTCACTCCCATAGCCTGGTCTCTTAAGGCATTGCATCAAATTCTGCAGTATTATTCGATAAATTGGCATGGGTCTCCCGACCAACCTCTAGTTTGTAATCCATAGGTTTTAATTGATAGGCACCCTATCCCACCCTCTTTTCTTCCACAGCTTAAACACTGCACATTGGCCAATCTTTTACAAAATAATGTGGTGGCCCCCTTTCAAACTTGGCAGACGTGTTTCCACTTAAGCTCCAGAGACTTTTTTAAGTATCTGCAAGTCAAAAGTGCATTAGCAGCGTTCAACAATAAGGAAAGTTGGCCTGATCAATCAACTCAGGGGCTGCAACAAATTCTTCAGTGTATAGAAACTGCCCATGCAGTCTCAAGGATATATAAGCAACTCCAGGTTTTGGATCACAATCTTCCAACTGGAGTCTGTTACTACTGGGTGCACAAGCTTTCTTTGCTGACTGAGGTAGAGTTTTGGAGGAAAATATGGTGCACGAATTATAAACATATCAAACAAGTCAGATTGTGCCTTGTGCAATTTCAAATTATGCACAATATGTACTTTACAGCACTAAAATTGTATAACGCAGTTCTTGCAGTCTCCCCTGCCTGTTTCAGATGTAAGCGAACTCAGGGCTCTCTTTATCATATGTTATGGGAATGCCCCTGTACGCAGATTTTCTGTAAATCTATCCAACAAGTGTTGGATCCCGTTCTAGGCTTGGACACCTTATTCACTCCTGAATCCTGTAACCTGGCGATATTTTGGCCGGGAACACCGATGGTACGCCAGGCTCATATTACGCTAATTGCGGCCACAGCTAAGTTAACAATGCTGAGGCACTGGAACGAGGACACTCTTCCTGAAATGTTGGAGTGGTATCGTGAGACCCTCCTTGCCATTCAAGTAGAAAAAACATATTGCCACTGTAAGACAGAGAGTGCAATATTACCAGACTACCTGGGAGCCCCTTATGACTTTACTTTCCCTATGGAAATCAGGATAGTTTTTTATAATTATCCCACTACACTTCTGTAGTGTATGGGAATTAGGCAGTCCCCACCTTTATTTGATTTTGTACTAAATTTTCTTAGCAGCTTACCCCCTCCCTTTCTTCCTCCCTACGGTTTGCTTTTCATATGTAGTCTTTTCCCCATTGTGCAGAGTGGAGCTTTGGGGGGGGTGGGGGGTAAGGGGACTATAGAAGGGATGGTGGGGAAGGGGTTTTGCTAGAGAGGAGAATGGGTTTATGTTGGATTACTTAACAAGGGACACGGCTGGAACACTGGATAGATTTTGTGTGGCTATCTCTTATTGTATTCTTGTATTGTTGTTATCATGATGCTATATGATGAAAATAATAAAGTATACTGAATTAAAAAAAGAATGGTAGACCATTATAATGTCTACCAATCATCAATTTCTCATAGGAAGGCAGCATTCCTGTCCAGGAAAATTCTGGCAGCTAAATACAGACCACCTCAGCTCTTCCTGACTGCAGACATACTGTGCAATCCAGTCTGTCTGCAGTCTGGTCGAGCATTGTCACAAGTTAAGTTGATGAGTTTGCGCAGTTTTTTACTGATAAGGTGGTCTCCATCAGGGATGAGATCAACCAGTGCCTCTCCAATGGACCTTTCAGCGATCAGCCATATGGTACTAACACCCAGGTGACCTGGCTTACCTTCAGTCAAGCTTGATACATTCAGCAGACCAGATCTGAGTTTGATTCTCACAACCTCCACTTGCATACTGTGCGACTCTGAGCAAGTCACTTAACCACCCAGTGCTCCCAGGTCGCCCCTGAAAACAGGCATTTGTACCTAGTGGGCCTTACCCAGTTACCAAAGACTAAAAAAAATACATTAATCATGGATATAGAGAGGATTATCCAGACTCTGTGGCCAGCTTTCTGTAGTCTGGACCCAGGCTCAACTCACCTTCTAGTAGGGTGCGTTGAGATGATTGCCCTGGCCCTTGCTGGAATAGTAAGGGTATCATTGGAGAGAGGGATTTTCCCATGTCCCTTAAAGGAGGTGGTGGTAAGGCCCCTCCTAAAAAAGCCCTCCTTGGACCAGGACTGTCCAGTAAACTACAGACCAGTCTCAAACTTGCCTTTTATTTATCGAGAACGTGGTTATTTTGCGGCTAGTGGACCATTTAACAATCCATAATATCTATGATCCTCTCCAGTCGGATTTCAGAAAAGACATCGCACTGAGATGGCCCTAGTTTGGGTACTAAATGATCACCTGATGGCGAGGGATTGGAGGACCCATACAGTCTTGGACCTACTTGATCTCTCAGCAGCATTTGACACTGTAGACCATGGTGTGCTACTCAAGTGCCTGCAGTTTTTCTGTGGACTGAGGGGGCAGTCCTCAGTTGATTTCAATTATTCCTTGAGGGCAGAACCCAGAGAGTGGTGTCAGGGATTTATTCCTCTGCCTCCCACTGTCTGCCCTGCGGGGTGCCACAGGGCTCGGGGTTGTTGCCCATGTTGTTTGCTGTGTACATGCTTCCATTAGGGGACATTATAAGATGGTACACTGAGTTTTCACTGTTATGCAGATGACTCTCAGCTGTACCTGTCTTTTGTGCCTGAGCAGGATTTAGATACTGTCTCTGGGCCCAAATCCAAGACAGCGATGAAAGCAAGATGCAAAGTATGCCAGTGCATAAAGTTATGCTAAAATCCCTATGACATGCGCGAGCTGCACCATATTCCAAGAGAATCACCAGATATGACAGAAAATACAGAATTATGCAGGTCACAAGTTATGCCCGCAAGACTTGGCGTAACTCGCAATAGCGGCGTAGTAGTACACACATGTCGCAACTTATAATACTGTCAGCAGTACATGCCTCTCGACTGTCCCACAGTGCATGGCACTGTTCACTACTGTACATCCCATCACTTCTCTATTCCACAGTGTGATGCCCTGTCCCACAGTCTGTGTTTGGCTATTGTGCTACATGCTATGGTACATGTTGCACCAGGTATGTATTTCACTTACTATTGGCCTGTCCAGCCATACTGCTACCTATTTCACTGTGTTCTGGGCTTCCTAGGCCACATTTGCTTGGGTGTTCTACTGTTTGCCCATTAGTCCCACATTTGGGGCCTACTGGTTAGGGGTATGCTGCAGTCTGGCTTTGTGGGGGGGGGGATTCTTTCTATAGCCTGTGCTCCGGTTAGGACAGATTTTCCTTGTTCTAACTTATGTTACCATCCTCTGGCATGGTTTATTATGCCACCTGTTCTGGAATAGCATTTCTGTGGTACTGGTGTGTTATGCATGTCGTAAGCCACATTACGCAGTGGCACAGGCATTCTTTGGCATAACTGTGGCTTAACTTGCATTTGTCATAGCAGTTGTGGGTTGCGACGTAAGTGTTCTTTTGGAATCAAGCATATCCAAATAGCTGGTGTAACTTGCGATTTGCACTATCAGTACTGGAGTATTGCATTTAAGCCTGGTGTAACTGTCTTGGAATCGGGCCCCCTGTTATAACAACTGTTTGACTGAGATACAGGACTGGATGAGTGCTAGCTGGCTAAGGCTGAACTTGGAAAAAAACTGAGGTGTTGGTTGTGTACCCAGGTCATGGACCGACCAGGGTATGGGGAGGACAACCCACTGGAATAACATTTGGGGGAACCCCATTATATGCTTCAAGCCAGGTACAAAACCTTAGCGTCATCTTAGATGAAGGCTTGACCTTAAAATCTCAGGTCTCTGCAGTGGTAAAATCTGCTTTTATCATCTGAGAAACATTGCCAGGTTGAAGCACCTGGTCCCGGATGAAGATTTTCCCACACTGGTCCACGCCTTTGTCACCAGCCAGCTTGACTACTGCAACGCCCTTTACCTAGTGCTACCAGGGGTAGATATCTGCTGATTACAGCTGGTGCAGAATGCAATGGCCAGGTTGTTAACTGGAACTTCTAGATCAAGCCATATAACACCTGTGCTGCGTGAATTGCACTGGCTGCCAGTACAGTGGCGGATAACCTTCAAAGTCTCGTTGCTGACCTACAAAGCCCTACATGCCCAGGGAACCCATTACTTGCAACACTTTCTGTATCCCTACTGCCCCTCCCGCACACTCCAATCCTCCAACAAGGGATTGCTAGAGATGCTCAGGGTATGCTTAAAAACATCTGGTGCACGATCCTTTGCCTTTATGGCTCCCACCCTGAGGAATTCTCTACCTCACCAGATATGAGATAGCCTGACTGTCGAGGATTTTAAAGCTAACCTTAAAACACATTTCTTTCTTCAAGCTTTTAATGGCATCTGATTTCTTGCTATTTATAGATTTGTATTAACCTGTTTGTAGAGTTGGACTGTTTTATTATGGATATTGTTCGGGTGGCCTGAGCTCTGGAAGGGTGCCTTTTTATAAATAAAAAAATGATGAATGATAATGATGATGATAATAATGAAAACCTTCACTATAATATACACAACTGAATCCTTAGCCACTGCTTATGGTAGCCTCCTAATTGAAAGTAGTCTTTCCTCTCCTCCTCCTTACCCAAACTTCCTGAGGTGTTTATACTTCAGGTGTCAGCTCCTTCAGGCAGTAACTCAGAATGAGTGTGTGGGGGGCTTCCAAGCACAGTTGGGCTTCCACATGCCTCTACAGTGGATACACCATTTGTTTTCTGTAAATGGCACTGTCTCCCTACTTCTTGACTGGAGCTACCATGTCATACATTCTCCCATGCAATGAAGGCCAGTGCATATACAGTACTACTCTGTGCCATTTGCCAATGTCAATCAAAGGTCGACCAGTTGCAAGGAGGGTGCTGCCATGGTAGGTGATCTCAGTCCCCAACCAGTAGAGTACAAGTATATCACCTCCACAACACTATTCTAACTCCACTGATCTCATCAATCTCAAGACTGAACCCATGCCTTCTTCTTGGCTGTACAATGCTGTGTATTGCATCACTGGGTTGACCATAACCCACATTTTTGCTCAGGTGTACTGTACTCTTTAATCGCCTTGTGAAATGACCATGGATTCTTTCTTCATTCATATTGTTACCTGAGCAATGAACACTTAAAGCAACAGTGTATGTTACAGAGAAAATAATGTTAACCTTGCCTCTTATCCCCTGTATTGTATGATGCCATTCTTTCTACAGTTTGATGCTGCTTTAGCACTTTTTTGACATATGAAGTATTAGTAAAAAGTGTTCCTTTTAATATGACTTGTGCCAAGTTTTCATCAATATTCTCAGCTGTTTTTGTATACCTCATGAGGTAAGGGAGCAGTGTCTGTTTAATGCTAGTTAATTTTAGTCACAGGAACACTGATATTTAACAATGGTTGTTTAAAAAAACAGCTGAGAACACTAATGAAAACCTGGACCAAGCCATATTAAAGGGGAACAGTGGTCACAAAGGGCCCCACACTAAGGTGTAGGGCGGTCCTGGTGTGCACTGGTCCAAAAACATTTTGGTTTACTTTCTGTTTACTACTGTATAGTAGATTGTATTACAACAAATCCTTGAATCCTCTGTGACTGACATTAGAGCAGTAGGCAGCAGTGGGTGATTCAACAGCCTGCAGCTCATGTTAGAGTTTTTATCAGCCCTGATTCTTTGTTTGCTGGTACTAATGTCCTTTGTGGGCTAAGTACAGTCACAGAGGATTGCATTTAGCCCCTGGTGAAAAGCAGAACCAGAAAATATCTGATCAGAGTTTTATAAAATTTCTAACATGTAATGCAGGCTATTAAATTTCCCACTGCTGCCTACTGCTCTGATATCAATTGCAAAGGATTCTGGGATTTGTAGTAATAGAACATGTCAGCCTACAAGAAAGCAACACATTGGGCCAGCCCAACAATAGAGTGTTAGGCTCTTTGTGATGAATGATCCCTTTTAAATGGAGCACTTCTTTTATTATCACAAATGTATAAAAAAGTCCTAAGGCAAACTCAAAATGGGAACAAGACTGAAAATAAGGGGCAATTTAAAAATTATTCAAAAAGTACAGGTCAGTTGTTTCACTATTAACATGATCTACTGCTGTAACAATTAATTGGTGCCCAGGCTTGACTGAAAATGAGGTTGAATACCCGGTCCACTACCTGATTAAATAAATAGAATATCAAGTGAATACGTCGCAGTATGAGTTATGATTATTATTAGTACTTGTTATTTACAGCTTTGTTATAGATTTAATGTACAGTTCTGCTGGCTGGATGTGTGCATTCAGCTTTGATCTCTGTCACCCTCTGTCCACTGAATGGTGTATGATAAATGTAGTGCTATACATCTCAAGAAAGACTTCATCTTTTTGATGGATGCTGGGGCAAATAAACTTAATCTTGATAGTCAAACCAGATGGAATATCTCATCTATCACATGTGTGATCCATTGACAGTCTTGGTTCCCACAGGTGCACCAAAATGGTATTTAGTTAAGAATCGTTCAAAAGACTAAATGTCAGGTAAAATGGATGAGAGCAAGAACAGCATAATTCTATACCAGATCCATATTGTACTTTGGTACTAAGCAACAGTTACAATATGTGCAAATGTTTAACCCTAAATGGCAAGTCTTATTTAAGAAATAATAGCTGATGAATGTTTCATTTTTTTCATTGAGTGATGGAGTTCAGTTGCTTAGATGTTAACTGACCATTGAAACAATAAAGGTCATTATTTTAATTATTAATTACATTAAAGACTGTTATAACAAAACCTCTGAAGTGACACATTTGTCTTGTTCATTCTTTACTGGCAACATACTGTACAGACCACTCTTGCAACCTGGCTATGTTCATTTTTACTCCCATTCTAATAGATACAGAATTTATTTATTTATTTATTTTTGCAGTTCAGCTACAATCAGTTTGCTTTGGACTGTAGTGTTCTTTTTATGAAAAATAGACTGGCACAGGCAAAGAGATGTTGCCATTCTGCCATCTTATTCAGATTGAGGAAAAAAGACACTACATAGAGACAAAAGACTACTGGACTTCGGACTGAGCATGACTGGAAACTGCTCAGACTATGAATTGCCCAATACAGGACTACAAGTGAGATGGCTTAACAGTTTACTACACTCTACCCCCTTGGATGAAACTAGTCTGCAAACAATGCTGTACTTGTTGAGGGCTGAAGTGGACTATTCAGTCTCGATATGTTTTGGGGATTATTCTGCCAATTTGATTAGAACTTGCTCTACTAAACAACAATGCAGCTTAGTGGCACCATTAATAGTTTGTTGACAGATCAGATCTCTGAGGTGCCTTGCACTGCCTTGTCAGATATCTTTGGGCCTGGGGCAGCAGCAGCTGTGGTTGCTACAGGTACTTCTGGAAGAGCATCTACTGGAACTGATGAGGGTGTTTGACACAGGGCAAGAGTAAAATACTCATCATTCTTTTGTTCTCGAGAGAGGCCGTCAGCTGTCTCTTGTGGAGGGACGTGATGGTAGGAGATGCTTCACATGAGCCAGTATGGTCTGTTAATCTTCATGTACCACATCAGTAAAAATTCTGCAGTTCTCTTGCACTGTCTCTGGATTCCAGTGGATGACAGATATAGAGCATTTATGGAACCCTGTCTTGTCTGTTCTGTTGCTGTAGCTAGTGTTTCTGCACTTGGTGGGAAAAGCACTGTTTTAAGAGAAACAGTCTAGTCCGTGGGTGTCAATTTAAGAACAATTTGGCTGGTGGCTTGTCCGTAACCAAAGATGTGTTATGATGTATAAAATAAAAGTTAATTGGTCGTTGGGCTCTAGGCATTGTGTGGGGGCCTTCTTGCACTCAGGTCCTTGTCTTGAATCCTCAGTGCAGACATATCCATGTTGGAGTATCAGGACATGTTTATCTTGTTATTGCTTGATCACATTTTGGGGTGCTTCTGACACAATGCAAGCAGGAAACTCTTTTCACAATTAAGTTGCATCTTCTGCAGCCAGTTCCTGCTGAGCAATGTAGATGTTTTTCCTTATACCTTGATAAGAGGGTCTGTCCTTCTCCCTCATATGTCACTGGAATTTTGTATCTCCACCAACATGAGACTCTGATTACTAGTATAGGATGTTAAGTGGATAGGAGATGGTCACAGTGGGTACTGGTTGAGAAAGATGGTATAGATGCATTCAGGTATCAGTGACACTGTTGCTCCAGTGTCAAGCTGCATGCTCACAGGACTGCCCACGTATACCAGACTCAGAGAGATGCTGTCTCCATGCCCTTTCATGGTCAGACAGCAAATAGGTCAATGGATTCATCTTCTTCCAGTGTCTCTGACAGACTATCGGTCACATATTGTGCCCATGTTGTGTGTGGTGCACATTTGCAGACCTACACCAGATGCCCCACTTTGATACACCTATGGCATGTTTTGTGGCAGAATAGGCACATGTCTTTACAGTGGTCTCCTAGATAGCAATAGCAGGCTTGCTTCACCTTGGCTTGTGGAGGTGTTATCTGAGGAGTATGGTGAAGTGAGCATGATAATGAGTGGCTTCCTCTTGGTTGAGGTTAATCCCTGTGATGTTGAGCAGAGCCAATACTGTGAATGTCCCCACTGGTTGGGTCTGTGTGATCTGTAAACTCCCTGGTGTCTTTTTTGGGCAAGTTCCAGTGCTAACCTTTGAATGCCGTGGTGTCTTTGTGGGCCAGTTCAAGTGTTAAGAGAATATCACATGTGGATATAAAAGTCAGGTTTGGCTTTGTAAGAAGGTGCTTTGTGTAGTGGTCACCACAAAGACCATAGAGGAATTAATCCCAAAGGAGTTGTTGAGCAACTGTCCAAATTCACAATAGGTAGGCAACATTTTTAGGGTGATTAATGAAGTCCACAACTGATTCTCCAATTATTTGATGACTGTGGTGGAATCAATAGTGTTTCCTGTCACAATGGGTTTCAGCTTGTAGTGCTTTAAGAACATGCCCTTAAGTTGGTCATAGTTGACCCCACTCAATAAATCCAGTGTCATTAAATTCTTCAGCAATGCAGACACAGGGGCGAATAAAATGGACAGGAATAGGTCCCATTGTTGATTGTGATGCCCTGGAATTTTGTTTGCTGAAAGCCAGTACTCGAACTTTTTGATGTATGTGTTCAGAGTGTTCATGAGATTCTTGAAATTCTGATACTCATACCAGGTGTGCCATTTTGTCATGAGACTGTTGTGGTTGCTGAAGGTGTGCAGTTCTGCTTTACGTTGCTGGTTCTAGATTTTTTTTTGTTTTAGTTGTGCTGTTCTTAGCTTCCTCATGAAGATGGCAATATTGCTTGCAAAAAGACACAATGGGGTGTGCATTAGACATTTCTAACACATGACCAGGTGCATAATAAGGCAGAAGGCTCCAGGCCAAGTACCTTCAACCCCTGGCAGTGAATTAGAAATCTCAGATGCACATTCGCAGAATCTATTATTGCGCTTATAAAATGAGATTCTGTTTGTTACCTGTTTGTTGAAATTAAAACTATTAGGTTTAAATAATAAAAACTTTTTTTTATTATTATATTTGACATAAAACAGTTCCTCCCCCGTATCAGCTGGATGTGTTTCTATTTACTTAGGACATTCATCCTTAGATTGACCTCTATGGTTGTAGTTTTCAATAAGTCCTGAGTTATGAGCTTGTGTATCCTCAACATATAGATCCATGATATTTACCCCCTACACCTTTGAATAACTGCTTTTTATTTGTTTGTATTCATGTTAGTTTTTTTTTAACTTAGAGCATGATCATGAGTGCTAGTGAACTGGCAGACAGACGGAGTGAGTGAGCATCAATGTACACATAGAACATAGACAACCATGCACAGAAAAGGTTGATTTTGTGTTTAATATTTATTTATTTATTTATTTATTATTTTCTATTTTTTTTTAGTTGTTTAACCAGGAGTAGCACACTAAGCTGAAAGCTTTTTTACAAGAGTGACCTGAGAGCACAGGGAAGTTAAGTGACTTGCTTAGATTCATGCAGTATGCAAGTGGAAGCTATGGGATTCAAACCCAGGTCTGGTCTGCTGGATGTCACCAGATTTGCAGCATTTTAGTTTCTTTTTCTTGTAAAGTATATTTGATTGTTAGTGAGAGTGCACTGGCTGGAGACAGAGTAGGGGAGCAGCTGAGCAGTAAAGTGTTTGGTGGTGGGGCAAGGGAAATACTCCAGTGCATAACACCAGATTCAGGAAGAGAGAAAGAACTTTATGAAGTGTGAAGAAAAATCATTTTCCCCCTCTACACATTTAGGACTGGTTTGTTTCTGTTCTTTATTAATTATATATATTTTTTTATATACTTTGAGTGTGATCATGAGTGATAGCAAATGGCAGACAGAGCTGGTGAGCAAGTGAACATGGAAGTGTGCAGAAAACACAGATGCCGTCACAGAGAAAAGGCTTAGTTTGTGTTAGCTTGCTTTTTATGTTGCTTGCACGCATGTGCAAGAAACATAGTGCCATCATCCGAGTTTTTGGAGGTGTGGCACCCGTCTTCCAATTCAGTCAGTGTGTTTGCAGGTGCGGCCCCAGTTCCCCAATCACTGCTGCAGCTGTCTATGACAGCAATTGAAAATGCATTGGTCGTACAGTTGAAAGGGAGAGCTCCACTTCAGTGAGCAGAGCTCTCCCCCCCACACACACACACATGCAAGCACGCATACTGTATGCTGATGTGCTCCCTCCCCCCACGCACACACTGTATGGCTGACGGGGGTGCCCAATCCCCTGTCGGCTCCAAGCCCCCCCCACAAAAGCTGTCCAGGTGCCACACTGGGAGCCTACCCCAGCGTGACAGAAACTGTTATAGCCGATGGGGGTGCCCAATCCTCCGCTGGCTCCATGGCTGCATGCCCCCCCCAAAAGCTTTCCAGGTGCCATGCTGGGAGCCCACCCCAGCTTGGCAAACATCCTGCATCGTCTTAATAAAAAAAAACCTGTAAACAAAAAAACAGTCCCTCGCAGTCTCCTTGCCCCCCCACAACCCGCACCCTCCGACTGCGCACCCTGCCTCCCCACACCCTCCTCATGCCATACTTACCTGCGGAGTCCGGCGCGACGATATTCGGTGGACCAGGAACACGTCTGCACTCTTCAAAGCCGACCGCGAACTGAGGAAATGCCAGTAAGCTGCATAATGGAATAAATAGGGTTTTTTCAACTTCGTTGCATATCTCAGGCATTTTTGGGAATTTTGGGCCCAAATTTTCAACATGGGGTTTTTAGGACTCCTCCTCATGAATTCGTGTACTGTCATGGCGTTAATCAGGCCCGAAGGGTGATTTCATGGTCACTGCATGAAATCACCTTTTGGGACCAATTAATGAAACAACACTGCCAGTGTTTATAAGGTGGGCTCTCAAAGTCTATGTTGAAAATTTGGTGAAAAAATTCCTAAAAATGACTGTTTTATGAGCGTGCATTGCGCAGTTCCTACGCACGCTCATAAGTTCACAAATTTTCAATATTTTCACTCCAGATTTTCAACATTACCATTTTACCACACCTCCTTTTGAGCAGTACAGCTGTCATTTTTCACATCTCATCCAAAATGTGTTTCCGCCCATGTAGCGCACAATGGCATAGTCGGTGTGTGAAATCAATGTATGGGACACATTAAGAAAATCACAGTGACACTGTTCATGAGCAGAGGTCTTAAAATTGTTATGTTGAAAATTTGGTGGAAAAATTCAAAAAAATGACTGTTTTACGAGCGTGCGTTGCGCAGTTCCTACGTACACTCGTAAGTTTGAGAATTTTCAATATTTTCACTCCAGATTTTCAACATTGCCATTTTAAAACACCTCCTTATGAGCAGTACAGCTGTCATTTTTTACATCTTGCCCAAAATGTGTTTCCACCCATGTAGCGCACAATAGCGCAGTCAATGTGTGAAATCAATGTATGGGACACATTAAGAAAATCACAGTGACACTGTTCATGAGCAGAAGTCTTAAAATCACAGTGACACTGTTCATGAGCAGAGGTCTTAAAATGGCTATGTTGAAAATTTGGTGAAAAAATTCCCTTCAGCCGTTCTGCAATGTTACTAATGAAGACCCTGCAGCACCCCACTGGTCACCACCTCTCCCTAGACTGCACCCCATTTACCACCACTCTCTGCCTCCTGTCTGTTAGCCAGTTTCTAACCCAGTTTACCACCCTTTCCCCCATGCCCAGCCTACCCAGCTAGTTTATTAGCCTCCTATGTGGGATGGTGTCAAAGGCTTTGCTGAAATCAAGGTAAACGTTGTCCACTGCCCTACCCTGATTCACTTCCTTTGTCACCCAGTCAAAGAAATCAACCAGATTTGTCTGACATGATGTCCCCACTGTGAATCCATGTTGTCTATGGTCCTGGGCTCTGATGGCTTCTAGATGCCCCACTATCCTTTCTTTAAGCAACGCCTCCATGATCTTCCTCTCTACTGAGGTGAGGCTGAATGTCCTATTGTTCCCTGCCTCCTCCCTGCTGCTGCATTTGTGTAGAGAGACCATATGTGCCCTCCTCCAATTCACTCATGTTGAATGACTAAGTGAACATGGCTGCCAGAGGTACTGCTATCTCCCTTTGCAGTTCTCTTAATATCCTTGGGCGTATGCCATCTGGTTCCATCGCTTTGTCCACCTTCAGTTTAATGAACTCCTACAGGACTCTTTTGCCTTTGAATGGACTATTGTCCACCTCTTCACCCCCTTGGCAACTGCTGTACTGCTGTGGCGCTTGCCCCACCCACTCTTCTGTGAATACTGAGCGGAAAGACACAGTGGATGACTTGAGAGGAAGGCATGGAACTATCACTTCCAAATACCTAAACAGCACATACAAGCAAGCAACATTCGGCATTGACAAATGCTTGTTTAGTTATAATTTCTTTTACAGTACTTTAGAGTATGATCAAGACAGCGAACTAGTAATGTGCCAGTGTAAAGAAAAATCTTTACAGTGTCAGTGTGAGGGAGAAGACCATAAACAAACAAAACCAAAAAAAGATATAAGAACAAAATAAAAAGAAAATAGAGAATTAACTTGGACATTAGCATGACTACTCTGGTTGTTATAATTACAATCAATCAGAGGTAATCATACACAAATACAAATATAATTATAACACAATACACCTAAATTCACTTACAGTAACTATAAACATACAATAAAACCACCAAAAACTTGAAACATTAAACGTATAAACCTGCAAGTTAGTTTAATAACTACTTCTTAAGTCTATAATACAAATTATCTTTTAAAATGTAAACAAATAAATATTAAAAGGAAAAAAATGAAAGGAGACTTAGAGGAAGGAAAGGCAAAAGAGAAAACATTAAATAACTAGGTCAAAATAAAACAGAAATAAACAGGTTTTGCCTCCTCAAAGTGGCAGCTTGGTCACTGTACAATATTTTAATAACTGATCCCACTTTTTAATAAACTTAACAGATTTACCATTATATCCATGAGCAATTTTTTCCATCTTAAGTGCCTCCATAATTGCAGTTTCTTTTCATACAGCGTGAGGCAGCTTATTTCTACCCAATATTTAAGGGTAACCCATGAAGACAGCGACTGGGGAAAGGCAAACGGTCACAACAGTAATAGAATTACAATGCCAACACTTTTCTGTGACCGACAGTTCCCCCCATCCCCGAGGTGTGCCTCCCCTGGAGTTGGGATATATAATTAGGGGGGTGGGGGTGAAGCCCTCCCTCAAGAAAAGACTTTCCCTAAAGTTGTCACAATCTGGATTTGGCACCATTGTGACCATTCACCTTTCCGCAGTCGCTATTATGATATGGAACCACATTTAAGAATGAGATTTTTAGCTGTAAAGGGAAACAAAGAAATTATACAGTTCTCACTATAAGGGAGTCCCAGAAGTGCTTGAAATTGCCCAATAATACATGTATAAAAAATAAAATTAGCATATACTCTTGGGAGATTGATCAGATAAGCCCTTATGTGGCAAAAACCTTTTTAGGGCTTTTAAAAAAATTCTATACAGTATCTCAAGGATTTCTTCGCAGTTCTGTGTGTAGGTTGACAGTACTTGTGCATTAGACACTTCCAATGCACAGCTGACAACCAATCACAGTGTAGGATTTTCACTTCCAATTATATAAGTAACTTGGCAACCCGACTGCATTTCAGTCCTTATCCAGGGATAATGGCCTGGAACAAAGTTTACTGCTGCCTAGCCATCAAAGGACATTTGCTGCTTTGTTTGCCTTGGTCAATCAGGAATGGGCTGAGCAGCAGTTTGCAAGCCTGTCTAATCGTTCCAGCTGCTGTTTGGTGGAAACTGCAGTAGCTTCTTTTTTCCTTTTGTAGCTGGAGCTGGCTTGTGAGCTTTTTTTGTGTGGATCTTCAGCAGTTCCAGCATGTTGGTTGTGGGGCAGGGGGTAGGCAGGCAGCTCTAAACAATGCAGGCAGGTTGGATGTGTTCCTATCTAGAGAAGGCCTGACAAATTCAGCATGATTCCTATCTTGTTTCTTTAGAAACAAAATTGGAAAGGGCTTCCCACATAGTTAGATGAGAACTCTACCCTTGTGGATTATTTCTTTTACATTGTCTCCATAGTAGTATTTTTATGATGTAAAAACAGGCTAACACAGACTCAGAGACTACCGGGTTGCCATTTTATTCAGCCTGAGAAAACAGGACACTACACAGAGACAAAAGACTACAGGGTTTTGAACTGAGCATGACAGGAAACTACTAGGACCACTAATTGACAGCTATGGGACTACAAGTAAGATGGTTGTCCAAGTGCTTCCTTACTGTCAGTTCCACATCTATTTAGGGGTTGTGTGTTGTTTTGCATTCCCTGCTGGTATACAACAATTATTGAAAGATCAAGTGCTCAGTAAGGATGTATATCTTAAACAATGACTGTTTGGGCCTTTAGATGCCTCTGTAATAATTTTTATTACTTTTTCCTTATTTTATTTGTATGATGCCAATGACTAGGTTAAAAACACAATGACATTTTTATGTTTGCCATACGCGCTTGCATGCAGCAAGCAAACATCTTCCTATGATAGTTGCTTTTGAGGGGTGTGATACTGTCCCTCCAATGCAGAGCAGTGTTTAATGGGCAAGTCTGTAGCAGACCAATTATCATCCAGTCTAATTATGACAGACTTTTAGCTTGGTTGGTGGAAACTGCATCTACTTCAAACCAAAAAGCCAACTCAATCATGGGTTTGCTGTTTCCTTTGATGTAGCTGCTCAGCATGCTGACCTCTCCTTATCAGACTGGCTTAGGTATTCCAAGCATCCAAAGCCTGTGCTGTTTCAGATTCCAGCTTTTAACAGTAATGTGTGTCTTTCTTTCTTTCTCTCTTTCTCTTTCTCTCTCTCTCTCTCTCTTACTGTCAGCAAATGGTATTTACTTACCTGGTAAATGTAGTTATCCCTGCAATCTTTTATGTTTTTACATGCCTCAGTAACATCCATGCTATATGTTTATACTTATAACAGCATTTGTGCACTTCAAGTTGTAGCTAGCAGCATGCAATATCCCTTTATTTTATAGTTGCTGCAGTATAAACCAGAAACTGAGTGTTTAACCCTTAGGCTCTCAATAGAATTAGAATGTATAGGAATTTTGGACTGATATATCAGTCAAGAAGCCACCCTTGTGTTTGCAATGATCTCAAATCTCTCTGTCCCAGCTCTGACTGGTGCTGGAGTAAGTTAGTGTTTTTTTTTGTTTTTACAGTGGAGGTTTACAGTGGACTGTTCATCTGCACTTTTTCATCTTAAAAAATATCATACTGTTGGATTTTCTTTTGGGATAGTTAAAAATCTTTTTAAGTAACCATGAGAGCTTGCACTAGAAAAGGTAATATTTCAGTAAGTACATCAGCTGGGCCAACAGAAATGTCTGTGGGGCTAATAGATTTTCCATGTCACTAGCCTGCTGGCTAGTGGCTGCAAAACTTAAAGAGCTAGTGAAGCCAAAGCAGACAGACAGGAAAATGAAAAAGTAGTCTGTTTTAACTTTTCATTTCTGAAGCAGTCTTTTTTTTTTACTCATTAGAAAGTCTTACATGTGATACAGTAATATTGTGCTGGATGTGTGGAACAGCTCTCAGCCTGTCAGATGACTTATCTATCTGTATCACCCCCCACTACATCATCAGCATGGTGATCTCACTGAACGTGACATCACAAGTGAATGACCTGGCAGTCATTGAATGGCTGTTCCTAAGCAACAGTGATGCTCACAGAAGTTAGGTTAGAAAAAAATTGCTCACCAGCAAGTATAAAAAATGAAGGATGTGGTAGTGTGCGTACTCTAATTTAATGCACGTCCTCAGTGTGGGATGCTTTTATAAACCCCTTAAGCTTCCACCTCGGGGTTTATGAAGCATCGCACACCTCAAGTGTGTATTAAATTCTTGTATCACACACTACCCCATCCTTTATTCTATATTTATGAAAGGGATGATTAAAATCTAGAAACCTGATTTGACAACAGAATTTATTTCCTATGATTAAAGCAGAAAATCATTGGTAAAGAATAGTCCCCGATCAGAGCTTGTTTACGTTTAAGCATTATAATACACATGATCAAAAACCAGACCTTAATACAATACAAAAATCAACTTGCATCTCTCCTGCATAACCCTCATGCTCATATCTCACATATTTTTCCTTTATCCTTCTAAGCCAACTTTTTTTCTATACAAGTTTTTCTGCCAACAGGGCTGCCAGGCAGCTACGGCTTCTCCCTCAGAGGGGCTCATTCTCCAGTCCCTGGGTCTCCTGCACCTGACCCTCCCAGTAGGTCCCACACAGGTCCCCCCCAATGGCAGGGCTGAGGGTGAAGGGCGAAGGGCATTGACCCCCACCGGAGACCAGCATCTAGACTCCGGAGTGCTGGTGCAGGTGCTGTGGGGCCATCATCGAGCCTGCTAGCTCAATTTTCCACTTTTCTTCCCTCTTCTTGTTGCGGTTGCTTGGGCATGTGTGGAGGTACACATATACAGTGCTCCTTACTCTAGTTGTTCCCATCTGCACTACCCTTGGCCTCCACCGGGGACAGCCTTGAAGTGGTCATGACAGGATCCCTACCCAGGAGAGGAGAGTTGTAGGCGGCTGCTCAATCTCCCTCTCCCCCCCCCCGGCCGACCCTCGATGACCCAGGCTAGCTTCCAAACCCGGGTTGCTGGCATGGAGCGAAGTGTGGCGTCTAGCAACTCAACCTTCAGCTCCACTGGGCCAGCATACCTCTAAACCCTTTTGTGGTCTTCCTCTTTTACTACCATGGCACTTACTATGGATATTGTCAATGCTTCTCTGTAGGACGGGCTGTTGCCAATGCCTTTACAAAGGGCAGTGGTGAATCCTCTCTTAGAGAAGGCATCATTGGATGCTGACATACCTGCCAATTTGTGTTCTGTCTCAACCTTCCTTTTTTGGACAAGGTTGTGGAGAAGGTGGCTGCAACCCAACTGTTGAGCCATCTTGATGAAAATGACCTCTGAGCCATTTGAATCTGGTTTCCATAGCAGGCACAGCAAGAGGCAGCTATGATCAGGGTATGTACTAATCTTGTCTTGACAAGACATTATGGTGAGATCTCTATCATGATCTTGTTGGAGCCTTAGTCAGCATTTGACACAATTGGTAATGCAATGTTGTTGTCCAGACTGGAGGAGGAGGGAGGGTTGTCTGGAACTGTATTAAAATGGTTCAGTCCTTCCTTAGTGGAAGGCAGCAGTCAGTAGTGCTCAGCTCTTGCCATTCATGGCTGGTTGCTATGGACTGCAGTGTTGCCCAAGGTTCTGTTTTTTCACCTGTTTTGTTCTCAGTGTATATGCTGCTGCTAGGAGAGATCATTAGACAGCACAGCTTGTAGTTTCACTGCTACAGGGATAACACCCAGCTATATGTATCTTTTACTCCTGAAAGGCTGTTTTCTGTGCTGAATTTAGAGCAATGCTTGGAGGAAATCAGGTTTGGATGGCTCCACTTGGTTGGCTTTGAGCCCAACAAAGACTGAGTTGCTGGTGATGTGTGTGCAGAAGCAGATATCAGCCATTCAAGGTAGCCTGAATATTCACTCCCTCAGAGAGATATGTCTTTAGGCACAGAGGAGGTTTGCAGCCTGGGAGTTGCTCTTGATTGGCAGCTGATATTTGTTTTGCAGGTGTCTTCTGTGATCAAGAACTGCTTTTAGCATCTGAAGAATGCTGCCAGACTGAGACCACTGCTTGATACTGCCGATCTGACTACACTAGTTAACGCCCTAGTTTTCACCCATCTCAACTACTGCTGTGCGCTCTATCAAGGCTTACCAGGGGGTCAATTGCATCACCTGCAGCTAGTCCAGAATGCTGCTGCAAGACTTCTGACCTCTACTTGCAGACTGGAACATATTACTCTCTTGCTGTGGATCCTGGGTTAGCTGCCTGTTATGGTTCATTGACTTCCGGGTAGTGTTGATAACATTTAAGGCCTTGAACAGACTGGGCCCACAATACTTAAGTGATCTTCTGACTCCTAAAGTCCCATCTAGGGATTAAGATAATGTGGGTGGGGCTTATTAGCAGTTCCATTTTCCTGGATGAATTCCACTGGTGATCAGGCTTTTTCAGTGGCAGCTCCCACACTTTGGAACTCGCTCTCTGAGGATATAGACACTGTAAGATCGGTTCAATTCTTAAAAAAAAATCTAAACAAACTACTTATTGCTAACAGCATTTGATTTGAGTATCAAGAGCTATTTACATACATCTGTTGTATTGGCTGTTTTATGTAAATTTGTAGTACAGATATTTGTTTGAAGGTATGTGATGTATTGTTGGTTTTATATTATTTATTTTCAGATTATTTATTATCTGTTCTGTACAGGCACTCTGAGCCCTGGAGAGGTGCTTTATAGAAATGTAATGAATAAACAAACAAACTAGCAAGTCCTTTAGACAGCTATTTACTGCCCTGGTCAACTTAACACTAAAACTAACAACTCTTGCATGTGTCCAACACCTCTGAACTCCTGCTTTGTGTCCGTCTGTGCTTAGCTACTGTGCCCATCTGCGTGACTGTTCTCACTGTTTCTCATAGCACTCTCTGATGCCCAGTCTGTTGCTCACCTTTCCACTTCTGCAGAAGGCATTTGTTCTTGGCTGCTGCTTCCATGTCTGTGACTGTTCTTATTGTACCTCACCCTATGCTATCTAAAGCCCTCTTACTTCTTGTGACACCTTCCAGGAACCCTGCTACCTCTCATGGCATCTTTGTACTATGCTCACTCACAAAAAACAAAAACAGATGCTACATTTTTAGACCTGCTACCATTCTCCTGCTGTACTTCACCAGAAGTTGCCATTCCCACCCACCACCCCTCATTTGCCCCACTTGTCCTTAGCATCCTCTGCACCCTTTTCTTTTACACCACCCCCTGCCTCATAAGCCTGAGACCCAGACACTGTCTTGCGCACCTCATAGTTTAGGGACTTCCTTTCAGGCCTATAACTTGTGCCGATGGCCAAGAATATAAACAATTTTCTTTTCTCCTATGGTTTGTATATGACAACCATACACACCATGCTTCTGTGGGCGCTGTATATATCTTGTTACTGTTGTGTTTATGTATATATTACTTGTACATGTGCCTTTGGAATGTATATACTCTGCTCCTATCATTATTGTAAACATCTTGTTAATTTTTGTATAATGTATATTTTATATGTAACTGCACAATTTTCCCTGCCAACAGCAGGTCCACCTTGTAAACGAGCTTGCTCAATGGTGATCACCTGGATAAAGATTTGATTGATTGATTGATTGATTGATTTATAAAAATGTACAAAACAAACGCACTCCCTTCAGGAAAGGCAGAGTTGTATTGGGTGGGTGGGGTGGGGGGATGAGCTGCAATGAATGGTAAGCAACATCTCTTTTATAAAAAAGAGTGCCACACATGACTTTCATTACCTTTTATTGTGGTTAGCTTATCACCCCTACTGTGCCCAGAATGTGGATTATATTTTGTCGTTAAAGTTAAAATGAAAGCATATTTAAATGACAGGTGCTTGTTTTTATATGTTTAAAATAATGTATTTTTATTCATTTTTTATTTTATTTATTTATTTATTTAATTTTTTAGGGATTCGGAAACAACCTTTGACCATGAGCTCTTTTACAAAGGTTTCACGTCATACAACATAAGAAAACAAACAAGAGTCAAATACAAACAACAGATCAAATTGCATTGCAATATAGGAAATGATCTTTAGTATACACAAGTGTGCAGTGATAACCTATTACAAGAGACAAAGAAAGCAGGAGACTGGGTAGGTATGGGGAGACTTCCACTAGACCCCTGGGCATGAGTAGGTGTTGGAGGGTGCTAGAGGAGAGTAGAATTCAGGGAAACACCTCCTCCAGGAGTGGTGGTGTCTGGTTAGGGTTTGGGGGGGTGACAAGCAGCCTCGAGCAAGAGGCCTTGTCTGGTAACAGAAGGTTAGGCAGGGGGAGGAGCGGGGTGAACAGGACATGCCAATGGGGGGCTGGTGGGCCACACATTTGGCAGAAAAGAATGGAAAAATGAGGGGGGAGGGGGAACACTGGGATAGGAGGCAGGTCAAGGGGGTAAAATGCACAGCCCTGGGCTTGTTGGGGGGAAGACCCGTGGGGGCCATTATGGTGTACTGCTGGGGAGGTGGTGTTAGGCATTCAAAGAGCAGTCACAGGCTGAGCTTCATGCAAGGTAGTGCATGAAATTGGATTTGATGTTAGACACACTGAGGGTGTTGAGGGAAGCTTCTGGAATTTTGTTAAGCCAGAGAGGAGTTCTGTATGAGAAGGTGCACTGTCCATGTGCAGTATTTTGAAAAGGGACTGAGAGTGCCCCTGACTTTCTGCCTCGAATGCTATACACCCAGCTGGCCCTTGGGAGGATATCAATTATGCAACGGAGTGCCTTTCCCAGAAGAGCGTTTTTACCAAGCAGGCAGGTTTGGAATTTGATTCTGCAACTCAGCAGTAGCCAATTTGTCTGCTCATAGAGTGAGCAGGTGTGAGTGAGGCTGTCTGCAGACAGGATGACTCTGTACGCCTCGTTTAGGGCTATTTGTACCCACTTTAGAGACATATCAGTGGCTCCTCCATAGATTACCAGACCATAGTCGATGGTTGATAGTATAGAGCTAGAGACTGCAAGGCGGAGGGCATCCAGCTTGAGGTACTTCCTGTGTCTGTAGAGCACTCCCAGCTTGGAGTTGACTGCCTTGTCCACCTGATCTATGTGTTGAACAAAGGAGAGAGTGTCATCAAGGGTGATCCCCAGATACTTGAATGAGTGCACTTGCTCCAGTGGTGCATGGACGTTGTTTGAGATAGAGAGGGCAGGGAACCTTTTTTTGAGCTGTGGGCTGAAGAGGAGCATTACCTTGGTTTTCTTATAGTTAAGCAACAACTTGTGATCACCAAACCAATCATCAAGCAGGTAGAACGATGTCTGCAGTTCTGATTGTAGAGTTTCAATTCACTGGTTGCTGTTCAGGGTGCCTGCATCATCAGCGTATAAGATGGTTTTGGTGTTGCACGCCTTTGGAAGATCATTTAGAAAAGTGCTGAAAAGCAAGGATCCCAGGATCGACCCTTGGAGGACTCCCAGTGTGATGCCTCTGGGGTCTGACACTGATTGACCAACTCTAACCCTCTGAGTCTGGTTAGTCAGGTAGTCCTGGAGCCATTGTGCCACCCTCAGGCTCCGTAGCTGCTCCAGGAGGAGGACATGGTTCACAGTTTCTAAGGCCTTTGTTAAATCTATGAACACAGACACAACTGGTTTGCCTTCATTCACAGCATTGTGTATGTATTCTGTGTGCTCCACCAGAGCAGTGGTAGTGCTATGGTTCTCCCTGAAACCATGTTGGTTGGGGCACAGCAATTGGTATTCGCTGAGGTATTTGGTGAGTTGGTCTGCTGCGATCTTTTCCAGCACCTTTGATAGGGGGAGAGGATGGAGATGGGTCTATAACTGACAATGCTAGACCTGTTCCCGCTCTTGTGGATGAGGGTCACCAGTACTTGTTTCCAGATATCAGGAAATGTTGGTGGGATAACAGATTTGTTGAATAGCTTGGTTATTGGAGCAATGAGTTTGTGCAGTGTGATAGAGACCAGTTTTATGTCCACTCCATCAGTCCCCATTCTGGTGTTAACAAGAACTTTTTTTTACATATGCCAAGGCCTCCTTTGCTGTCACCCTCCTGAAGTAGAAATTCGGGAGGTTGTGAGTGGAAGTGTTGGCGTGCCAGTGTGCTTCCATGGGGTGTAAGTAGGTGGGGGGGCAGGACTGCGCTGATGTCAGTGAAGGCAGAGTTGAAGGACTCCGCTATTAAAAGTGGGTCTGATGAGAGTTTGCTGTTGATGAGGAGCTGTAGGGGGTGTATTTTTTCATCATCCTGAGTAGGTTTTTGATACTCTCCCAGAACATCTTTCCATCTCCCCAGCTACTGTTCAGCTGCTCCTTGTGGAACCTTGCTTTGGTCTGTCTGATGAGCATTGTACATCTATTTCTGGAGGCCCTGTAGAACTGGTAGTCAGGCTCATTTCCTGAGGACCTGGCTTTTGACCAAAGGTTGTCCCTTTCATGCATCCGGGCAAGAAGCTCCCCTGTGATCCAGCCATTGTTTCTTCCATGGATTTTCCTCCTTTTTACTGGGGCATATGAATCGCAGATCTGGTTGAACCCATCAACGAAGAACTTCAGGGCAAGGTCCGAGTCAGCCATTGCATCAATGGGTGACCAGTCAAAGAGAGAGAGGGCAGCTTTGAGAGACTTTAGCCAACCTTTGCCTAGGACCCTGCTTTTGATTGTGATTGGGGGGTTGTTTTTGAATTTATTGGACCATCTGAAGGTGATATGGGAGTGGTCGCTCAGGGTATCAGGCAGCACAGTGACCTCCTTTACCCTGGTGGGGGAGTTGGAAAGGATCCAGTCAATGAGGGTGTTATTGCCTGTTTTGTAGTTCCTCCATGTGGGTTCAGTGACTAGCTGCGATAGGTTTAAGTTGCCCAAAGCATCCCTCTGGGGGGCTGAGTCTTTGCAGTCCCAATTAATGTTAAAGTCTCTGGTTACAAGTTCACAATCCTTGTTTAGAGAGGCAACTGCCTCCAGGACCTTCAGGAGGCTGTCACAGGCTTTCTTAGGGGGTAGGCAGACTGAAGCAATGATGGGGACTTGCCATGCTGCCCAATCTGAACTCTCATGGCTAGGAGTTCATGGTCATCAGCCACCTCAGTTATGGTGAGGACAGTACAGTGGAGAGAATCCCTGATATAGATTAGGCAGCTGCCTCCTTTCTTGCACCTTCTGTTAAGCTGGAAGGCTTGGTAGCCTGACAAAGTGATCTCATTACTTTTTGTCTTGCTAGTTAGCCAAGACTCTGTTAGGCAGGCAAGGTCCAGGTTGTGAAGGGCCATCCAGGCCTGGAATTGTTCAAATCTGGCAAGGATGCTACATATATGCATGGCAGCTATTTTAAGAGCTTTACACCCTCTGGGCCTGGTGGGCATTGTGGGGCCAGGATTTGGGTGCACATTTCCTGATAGGAGTAGTAGAATTAGGATCATTTTCCTAGTAGAGAAGGTCATGGTAAGCATGGTCTGGACCTTACGGGATCTGATTTTGCCAGGGAAGGACAGCTTGATCTCTAGGGGGTATTTCTGGGGGCTAGCTATGCAATTGTGCCCCAGCTGGGGGTGGAGGCTAGGGCCAACAAGTATGTCAGTGGAGTGTAGTTCATAGGGTAGGTCCCCAGGGGAGAGGTAACACTAGATACTTTCAAGAAGGTGCCAGTGCCAGAGCAGAAGTTGAGATGCGGGAGCAGAGTATGGGGTCTTTGGGGACATCCAGGTCCTACAGCTAGCATGATTTGAGCTAGTACTTAGGAGGAAGGGGAGGCACAGTTTTGCATTGATTACTCTTGCACTGTCAGAGAGAGTAAAAGCAGTTGGTGGAGGCCCTAAGGGAGGGTTGAGGAAAAGTGGGCCTTGTGGGGTAGCCCCCTAGCAGCGGGAGTAGGTCATTGTGTCAGGTGAGATTTGGCTCACACATTAGGCTGCTAGGTAAATGCTAGGGTTGACAGTAGTCCACTGTATGTTTAAGGTTAGGGTTGAGCAGTAGTTCACTGTACCTTTAAGGACAGGGTGAGAGGAGGAACCAATAGGAGTCCACTGTTAGGGATGGAGGAGGAGCTAGTGCAGATTTAATAGAGGTTGGGGCCACGGATGGTGGATGGCACAAATTACAGGGTCTTGTGGAGCCGTGGACTCAGCGGGGGAGAGTGGAGCTTCAGATTCCTAGCGGGCTTTGCAGCAGTAGCCAATGGGGAGCTCTGGTTGTACAGTTCTGGCCAACCAGAGTCCCTGGTGGCAGAATTCAAAGGGGGCAGTCCGCGAGGGTGGAGAGCAGTGCAAAGTTTTGAATGTCTGGCCCCAGGTGACTAGAATGTTCTTAACCAACTTATTATTCACCTTATAAAATGGATAGGGTAAATACTGTGCTCTGAGTGGCTGAGACCAGTGGAATGGGAGACCACAATACATAAGTAAGAAAGAGTACCAGTAAGCAAGCTGCAGTACACTAGTAATATACATGAGCAGATGTCTGAAGTTTCAAAAGGCTGTCATTGTTATTACTCAGCATTTCTCAGCAGCTATATAAAATGTCTGCCCTACTAGCATCGCAGTTCTATATGTTTGCTGAAGAAAGTCTTGAAAATCTATTCAGAAATAAAGAATCTGCATCAGTGCAATCTTCTTCACCTGCAAAAAAAGAAAATGAATAGCAAAAGCCAGTGAATGTTAGTAGGTATGTGAATTTATCTGCTGAAACCATAGATATCATTGAGGAAAATTACATTGTAAAAAACACCAAGAAACAACTGCCTTGGCTGTTTCAGTATTCACTGAATGGCTAGCTGTCATGACATTGGACATTATTCTGCAAATGGTAAGTTACTCTTTCTCATCTTATGTATTCGGATTAATAAGGATTTGTAAAAGGTCGATTATTATTTGATGCTCTGAAGAGAGTTCAGGTAATCATTTCTTCTTCTAAACAATCAGATCAAGAAAAAAATTGTGATGGTGCTCAATGTAGCCAAGACTTTTGATCTGCTTTCATGGCAGTACATGCTTCCCTGTTAACTTAAATGGGGTATTCAACCACTTTTACCATCCTATACAAAATTGATTTACAGTGCTCCCTGGACTTCTTTTAAGATTAACAACTTTGTATCAGAACCAATACGTTTATATAATGGGGAATGATAAGGTTGTCCTCTATTCCAAATTCATTTTATTTTAGGTTTAGAACTGTTTCTCAATGCCATCAGACAGAATTCTATGATTTATGATACAACACTAGGACTTGAGGAAGTGAAATTGAGTGTTTTTTTGTATATGAATATTTTTATTAAGTTTCAGCATGAACAATCAAAGACAAAGACAAACATGTGCTGTAAAGGAGCAATAATCCATAACAACAAAGAGAAAGGCATGAAAATACAATAATTAACATAAAAATCATCCAAAAAGCAGAGAAATGGGGCAGGTACTTAACAAACACTAACTAACCATTGAACAATAAAGGACTGTCCATTTAAAGAATGTCTGTACAATTAACCACCCCAAGTTTGGTTAACGTAGGTGCCAGATCATTTGAAATTTGGACAAGACCCCTTTCCTCAAGTACAAAACTCTTAAATATGAAGCAATATTAAGAATAGCCTGCAACCAGTGATTCATTGTAGGAATGGTGGAGGGGTGCCCACAATAAAAGAATCAACAATTTTGATTCAAAGGCTACAGTATATAGTAATGCTTTGTATTTCAAAGCCTCCTGTGATAATGAGGAGGGATCTCTGAGAAGCCAAAATTTAGGAGAGTGGGTGATAGAGGAGCCTAAAGCCTGTTAAAGACTACTAAAAATAGTTGACCACCAATCTGATAGTAATGGGCAAGTCCAAAGAATATGAAATAAGAATCCAGGCTCTCTGCCACATCTCTAACATGAATTAGTTGTGGAGAGACCCATTCGCTTCAGCCTCTCTGGCATTCTATACCACTGACTCAAATGTTTGTTTCTGAATTAACTGCAGCGTTGGGTGCGTGATGCTGTATGAGCCTCTGCCCAATGGATATCCCAAGATACCTCCTCAGTCTCCTCCTACATCTCTATTTCCCACTTTAATCTATGTGACTCCCAGTTAGGGAGGTACCTCTCTAAGAGCAATTCATAAATAACACTAATGTGGCCCTTAGGAAGCAAAACCATTTAGCTATATATTTAACCCCTTCAAAGTGCTTGAGAGAATAATCAGCATTAAACCATTGGGACAAAGCATTCCTAATCTGCACAGACTTCCAAAAGTCTCTAGAGGGTAGGTGATAATTAGCCTGTAATTACTGATAAGATTTAAGTAGGCCAAACTCTGGGTCCAATAAGCTGGCCAGAGTCCTGATCACTTTGGACACCCATCCATGCCATATAACTTGAGAGCCATCAATCAAAATGTTGGGGTTATGCCAGAAAGACTCATATGGGCCTAAGAAATTAACATTCCACTGTAGTATTTTAGATACCCTATTCCACACCTGTTTGGTATGAAGAATAGATAAGGTGCCTTGAGAGGAAATGGGAATAGAACCACCCTACAGAACTTGCCAAACAAAGGAGTAGAGCCCACAGTTTCCTGCTCTATCTCCAACCATAGAGGGACAGATGGAGAGGATGGCGCAAGCCAATAAAAAGCTTGTCTCAAATCATGGCTAACATAATATAGCCACAGCCATGGTAAAGAAAATCCATCCTTCAAAACTGTAGCATGAAGGTTTTTTCTCCCCAAGCGCGGATGCATCCCTTCCTAAATAAAATTTTAAAATAACCTGTCCAGCCTATTCCAAATCCCCAGTGGTATGGGCAAAGGATGCTTACATAGACCAAAAAAAAAAACACCTTAGGAAAGGCCATCACTTTAATCACTGCTATTTTACTGCAAACTATTAGATGTAGCTTCCCCTACCTGTTGAGTTCTACTGATAAAGGCTCCAACATATCTTGCATATTCCTAAGTCATATATCTTGAACAGAGCCCAAAATATGCATACCCAGACATCTGATGCCTGACGGTGCCCATTTCAACTTCTTTTCTCCCAGGCATGCCCAGGTTAGGTCCCCTTTAAACAGGGATAACAGTTCTGTTTTAGACCAATTAACTTTTAATCCAGATATAGCCCCAAATGACTCTATAACCATCCAAGCCTTGGGCAGAGACATTTCCACTTGCATTAGGGTAAGAAGCAAATCATCCACATTCAATAATATAGTGTAGGAAGTATTTCCCGCTTTAACCCCAAAAATATCTGGGTGTTGCCTTAGAGCCACAGTCAGCAGTTTGATCACCAGTATGAAAAGAAGAGGGCTGAGGGGACACCCCTGCTGTGTACCCCTAAATAAAGCAAAGGGTTCTGACAGAATATCATTGGCTTTAACCTTAGATGTAGGGGCGGTGTACAGTATCCTTATTCAGGCCTGAAAAATAGGGCTTATCCCAAAGGCTTTCAAGGCTTCAAACAAATAATCCAATTCGATTCAATTAAATGCTTTTTCTGCATCAATTGCAAGCAGAGATGCTGAACCAGGGCCTCTGGCTGCAATCTGCATTAAATCAATCACTGCTCTCAGATTATCACTGCCCTGCCTTCCCCGAAGAAAGCCCGCTTGCAATTTATGGATAAGAAGTACAAGAATCTTTTCCAATCGGGTAGCTAACACCTTCACCAATATTTTATAATCGATATTAAGTAAGGAGATAGGTCTGTAATTAGTACACTCAGAGTGGTCTTTCTTCGGTTTGGGCATGACAGTTATAATGGCCTCCCTCATGATTGGAGGCATAATTCTAACTTCCTGCATTGATCTATAAAGATCCAGGAGTTTTGGGGAAAGAAGGGTTCAAAAGCCCTAAAAAGTTCTGAGCTAAATCTGTCAGGGCCTGGGGCTTTGTCTTGTGCTAGACTTTTAATAGCTGCAGAGATTTCAGACAATTTGACGTCTTGGTCCAAGCCTTCTGTCACCTCTTAGGGGAGCCGTGGCAGGGAAAGCTTTTGAAAAAATGATGCGGTATCAACCTGGGCCTGAGATAAAGAAGATTTATGCAAATTTGAATAACAATTCTTAAACATATAACTAATACTCACAGGGTCAGTGATAAGTCAACCATCATCTGCTGCAAGATACAGAACTTGGGCTTCCATAAATTTCTTTTTCAACTGGAAAGCTAGAAGCTTCCCGGCCTTGTCCCCTGTTTCCCAGAAGGCTTGTCGGAGGAAAAACAAAGCCCTAGCAGCTTATTGTTGATATATAATATTAAGACAAAACTTTTACTCATTTACCTGCTGTATAAAATGGTCCTGATTCTGTGGGTTCCTATGAATTGTTTCCTCTGCCTGCTTGATCCTGACAATAAGATCAACTACTTCCTGTTTCCTCAACTTGTTCCTCCATGAGGCATAAGAAATGAAATGCCCCCAAACAAAGGCCTTAAAGGCCTCCCATAAAGTATAATTATTAACCTCTGGGGTGGAATTACCTTCAAAATATAAACTAATTTCAGTTCCAAGCCAAGCCAGGAACTCCTCAGAATTTAGTGAAGCAGGATTAAACCTCCAACGAGGGGATTTTGTTACCCCACTCTGGGACACCCATGATAGGCTGACCGGGGTGTGATCTGAGATAATCACAGGTAAAATGGACATCTCTGCTCTCTGTGACAACAAAGCAGAACTACAGAGAAAAAAAATCTAATCTACTGCACATTTGAAATCTGGGAGACCGAAAGGTATATTCCCTGGCTTCAGGATGATGGTTTCTCCAGCAGACTACCAATCCAAGTTCAGAGCAAAGTAATTTTATTGCATTTCTGGAGTGATAATGGGAAGGGTTATCTTTTTCTTGGGGAGTTCTATTGACAAAAGGGATCAAGAGACAAATTAAAGTCACCCACAATCATAATACTCGCTGGCTGCTGGCAGCAATCAGAAATAGCTTGGGCCAACTCAGAGAAAAAATCAGAAGCATCAATATTAGGGGCATAAATGTTTACTAATATAACTGGAGCACCAAAGAGTTTGGCAATTAAGAGAATCCACCTACCTTCTTTATCACATACAGTGTACTTGCAGGGCGCAGGCCTTTCTTAACAATACTGTTACCTCCCATTTCTTTGAGGAAAAAGTATTAGAAAAGATCTGCCCTACCCCCCCCAGCAACTTGTCAGCCTTGTTTTTGAGAAGGTGGGTTTCCTTCAATTGAGCAATATCACAACTACAGCATTTTTAATATGATAATATTTTTTTTACATTTAATGGGGTGGTTCATACCCTGGAGATTCCAGGACAGAACCTTTAAACTAACCATTATCAAAAATCACATCATATTGCAGTATGAAAACAAGGATTCCACCATTCCTAAAAGAGAACCAACAAGAAAGATTCAGACGAGAGTGCCATGTCCCCCTAAAAATAAGTGTAGGGGAAAATCGTCCCTCTATAACATTAGGAGAATTCATAACACAAGTAATTTTTAATCTTCCAAGGACTCCCTTTTTGTAAAAGAAAATCACCCATTCAACAAACATCCATTGAGAAAAACTGGAAAGACTAACCAGAACCCTGATATAATAACATGTACTAGTAAGTGAAACAGATACCCAAAGTAACCCCAAAAAGTGAAAAACACTTTCAACAACCAATCTACAAAAATAAATACTGTAAAAAGAAATGAGGAATAACCAAGTGTAGCATAAACATATAATAAACTCCACCTATGCAGCAAGGGGAGTGGGAACATATGGACTGGTGGTAAAGTACTATCCAGGTCCTCCCATTCCTCTGCAGGCGCACAATACAGCATCAGTACTATGCTACAAACGTACACTAAACCACAGTCCGCAGAGCTCCTACTGCTAATAACCAGAGGATATTGTGCCTCAGAGAATACCCACAAATAAAAATGAACACACCCACCCCTTCTGTATGTCATACTGTACTCTTATTAACTTAACAAAGGGATCAAGGACCAACAATAGCAATATATATCCCCCAGAAAACCCTAAAAGAATAGCAAAGTGTCCAGAAATTCAGTCTCCATATATATTAAACCAGGAACTGTAAGGCCATCTATGTCATAATTAAAGCATCTCAATGTCCATACAATATAGAAGGGAGCCATGGAGCTTCCAAAGTCAGAGTTCTCCCCGCAAAGCAAGATCCAAACACATTTCCCTGCTTCAGACAGGCTCACCATGCTCCCAGATGTCAACGTGTAGTTAGTTCACTTCCATATTCCATAAGCTGCTACTGACGGTTCATCAGAGGAAAAACAAAATGTGAACAACAAACTACTAAATAAGTAAGCATAATTTCCCATTCAGCGCACACACTGAGCCAACGCAGTCAGCAGAGATGGCTGCTCCAGGGGCAGAGGCTGTGAGAGTGAAGCTGCGATGTTCTCTGCAGGTAGACCGGGTTAGCGCAACTCTCCTGCTGTATCGTCTGAAAAAAGTGCAGCCAGCAGTACCTCTTCCTCATAGTCGACCCAATCCATTCCCACTGCTTGGGAGGGGACTTCCATCAATGTGGGGGAAATACTCAGATGCTTTGGATCTTGGTCTACTGACCAGCCTGTGGGGCTAGATGGTGATGATTTATGTGGAGAATGAGCAGTGGACACTGGCAAATTCTGAGTGTGGCCCCCCTGTTGCAGTGAGTAAGCAGCCCGGGAGTTTTGAAGAGTTTCTCTCTGCTTCTTGGGCTTCTGGCTGAAATCTTTCAGGCCCTTAGATAATGCCAACTGAGAAGCAGTATGACAAAAATGATGAGGAAGTACCTCAGAATCTATAGACATGGATTATGGGTCCCTACGGCTCCTTACTTTCTCCAGAGGGCATCAAGACCTCTACAAAGTGCTTGCTCCTTGGGGCCAGGCAGTGACCGGGGATGACTTTTTTGGACAGAATGAAGAAAATGCTGGACCTCCAAGGGAGTCTCAAATTTATTTCACTTGCCATCCCAGAAGATAGAAAGAGTGGCAGGATACCACAGGGCATATTGAATGTGCAGTTGAGCCAGATCCCTCCTTATAGGTGTAAAAGCCATGTGATGAGTCATGACTTCTTTGGATACATCCTGAAAAAAAATTATGGTGTGGCCATTCCATTTGATAGGGCCCCGTTCTCTCCCCAATCAAAGGACCTGCTCCTTAATCCAGAATCTTAAGAAAAATGCCAATATAGGTCTCGGTGGCTGTCCCTGGGCAGGTTTTGGGCTCAGGGATCTGTAGGCCCTTTTGATTTCTAATGGGCCATCCCAATAATAATCAAGGGTCTGGGGTATGAGCTGCTGGAGAAACTCACATATATTATGCCCCTCTGAGCCTTCTAGGATGCCTATATTGCACAGGTTGTTTCTTCAGCCCTGGTTTTCCAAGTCATCACCTTTTATCCATAATGATTGTACTTGCTGCTCTAGAGGGGCAATTTTATCTTTATATGCAGCTGTAGTGGATTCCACTAGGAGAGTAAAAAAATCTGCATCAGCAATATGCAATTCTGCAGCCTCCATCCTCTCACCTTACTGTGTAATATCAGACTTCATACTGGAAATGTCCCACGTCAGAGCCTGGAGCATATTTCTAATATCAGTCAGATATGCCAGATTAACAGTAACCTGCAAGTTTGCAGAGGCTTGATCTTCCATGATTGCAGTCTCAGGAGATGTTGTTAATGCAGTTCAAATAACTCCTCAGATCCAAACTTATAAACACCACTACCAGGATCGAACAAGTGTGCCGGTAAGTAGAAAGGGTTTCAGTCCAAATTTGCAAAAGAAAGAGGCAATTTACTCACGCAAAAGTAACGGAAGAAAAGCAGTGTAACGGAGCTCCCGTTTCAAGCTGCCACCAGGTCTGATATCCACCATAAAATTGAGTTTTTATGCTGATATTATGCTACTCCTTTCAAAATCTAAAATTTCAGTTCCTGCCCTCTAATGGGAAATTGGTCAACTTTCTGAATTTGCAGGTTATTAATTAAAATCAGTCTAAGACAATCATTGTACCAGTGACTCCACTTTCTTTGAATACACTGTCTATATTTTTTCCAATGCAAATGTCAAACAAAATGAAATATTTAGGGTTAATTATTACCAGTGAATTGGAATTAATGGTTCAACAAAATATTCATAGGATCTATAATATTATATCTACTTCCCTTAATGCATGGAAAGATCTGTAAATGTACCTTTAGGGCAAAAAAGCAAAGGAACCAAGTCCCCGGCGTCGTTCCTCTGTGCACCGAGCATGTCAGGGTGGTGAAATTGTTTTTGCAGCCCTGACATCGCGATAACGCAGGTCACCATTCGGCACTCACCGTTATCACATAGAACCATTCCCATACATGTGGGACATTATCTCATAAAATAGAAGTAATTATTGCCTATAGTGAAAACTTTAGTTTTGTTGCCTAATTTTATTCCCATCTAATTAAGAACTTAATATATGATTGGGTGACATTTTTTTTGGAAATAAAATTTTATTGAAAAGAGAGTTTGTTGTTTGATTAAATCTTACAGGTACATTGTATACACATCTGTATAATATTTACTTGCAAAAAGGAAAAAAGAGAGAGAGAGAAAGGGATAGAAAAAGTAGGAAAATAGAGGGAGGGAGGGAGTGAGAGGAAAAAAAACCCAAGGGTAAGTTAAGGACAAAAGAGAAATCAATACTTTCAAAATACATTTCAATAGGCTTAGGAGATCAGAGATCAAGGTTCCACCATGCATCTGTAACAAATATAGTCACTGTATTTTATGTAGGACCGTATATATCCCCATGGCCCTAGATATCTAGTTTCCCAGCCACCCATTGTAGCTAGCTATGTTAATATTTCAGGCATACTTGGCTAACAGTGTCAGGATATCTGATTTTTCCCTTTGTGACATAAAATGCAGAAAAGATAACCAACAACTTCAGAATTTTCCTATCCCGAGCAGTACCTTAGCTGTTAAATAATCCAGATCCATAATTTTCCGACAAATATCATACCATACTTCTATCTCAGGCTTAGATGGTGTCAACTACTTTATTGTAATTGTTTTAAGGGCCGCTCCAACCATAATCACAAAAAGATATTTCTTGGCTTTAGCATTTAGGGAGGGAGGGGGGAGACCTAAGAGCCAATATTGTGGGTTTCATATCAATGGGATCTCTAGAAGGTCACAAGCGAGATTCTGAATTTGTTTCCAATACTCCACAACCACCGGACAGCTCCAAAATATGTGAGAATAGGAACCCACAAATTGACAAAGGCACCAGCATTTGTCCGAGGGGTGATTGCTGTAGTGCTTTGTAACTGTGGGGGGGGGGGTCTAAAAAAATCATACTCCAACTTTCCAATGGAATTCCCTCCAGAACAGGGAGGCTGTTGTGGAGTGAACTCCTCCCATGTCTTTTCCCACTCTTTGTCTGAAAGTGTCACCCCTAACTCTGTACGCAAGGCCTCTTTAATGTCAGCTAGGAGGTCCAGGGTGATATCATTCATTGCCTGGACTAACCTGGATGCTATTTTATGCTCTTCCCCTCCCATTGTTAAGGTTGCCATAAAATCCCTGAGAGGGTTTTCTGGTGTCTTTACCCACTTTCGTGGGAGACCCACCACAGGCGCCAAGTAATGACTCAGTTGCAGGGATCTAAAGAAATCTTGCTGTCTGAGGTCAAATTCTCCCTTCAATGGTTGAAATAATTTAAAATTAGAACCTGCAAAACATTGGCCAAGGGTCTGTACACCTTGTCTAGTCCAATGATTGAATGTTGGGTCCCAGGCCAGGGGATCAAAGTCCCTGCAGCTTAGAATATGGGTAGAAGGTGTAAGGGATAGTGTAAGGCCAAGTTTTTTATTCACTTCTTGCCAAACCCGGAGGGTTGTCTTGGTCCAGGGGTTTGAGACAGGAAAGATCTTTAGTCTAAGGGGATCTACAGTAGGAGCAATATGTTAGCTATTGATTTGATGGGCCAAGCTCCCAGCTAAATGATTGGGTGACATTTTTAAGTCACTTGTAGAAAAATGGAATGAGGAACTTGCTATACTGTTACATGCATCTAAATGGATTCTACTTAGAAAATGTTCAATTAAAATGATTAAACATGTCAAAACCAAATCTATTCAGTTTAAGATTGTTGACAGAGTTTACTTCACCACATTAAAATGTTTCATGTAAGATGATAAACTGAATAAAAATTGTTGGCATCTATGTGGAGTTGAAGGAATGTTTTTTTGATATGTTGTGGTCTTGTTCACAATTCTTTGTGAGACAACACTGGAGTAGAATTGACTACATTTCTTACTCTGGAAATTCCCATTTCATTTGAATTATTTATTTTGAATGATTTCTCCTATAATAAATGTAATGCCTATACTCAATACATAATTATTTTAGGATCCATGACAACAAAAAGACTGATATTAAGTTATTCGAACTTCCCTTCCTTACCTAACTAGAAGCAACACTGAATTCATGAATTCACACAAACTTTAATTTTGGAAATGTGCACAAACCATTCAGTATACTTCAACAAGATTAAGGGATCATCCTGGGTACAAATTTCTTATTTGTTTCTTCCCATTCTAGAATTACCTTAGAACATTTTATATTCTGCATTTTGGTATTATTGAAATAATGGTTTTGGTTTAATTATTATCATGAATATTTATTCATTTTTTCAACTTTTTATTTTTTCTTATTTTTCTTTTCTCTCTCTTATTCTTTTTTCTTTTTATTTGCTTTTTACCACTTTTTATATTGTATCTTGATTAAAACTGTTATCATTAATTACCTTTAAAAAATCTGCAAATGATAACTGAAAAAGACCTGTGTCAACTCCTGAGGCATCTTTATACTGAAATGAGGACAGTAACAGGAGAACAGTATTCAGTCTCCAGTCTCCAGATGTACCAGCATTCGTTCTGGACTCAACAGACTTTTAAACTCCCCTGTTGTTGGATGACAGATTAACATAATCAATGGTAATGGGTTTTTAATCTGCAAACAGTGAGTGTCTCTATAATAAAATCTTTCATATAAAAAACAAGGATACCAATGAAAATCACACTCCACTGAACCTGGCAGATTTATGAAACTTAAAAAATCTATAATTTCCATAATGATAGCACTTGGCTTACTTAGAGAGGTCTGGATAGACATCCAACTACAGTAATATGAAAATGCCATAATGGTTTTCATTTAACTAACAAAAAAACACAATAATCAAACAGACATAAGCAGAAAGATTGGGGGGGGGGATTTATGCATGCCCTCCCTTAAGGCCCAATTCACCCCGTATCATCTTTCAAAAAGTATCTCAGAAAACTAAAAGGATGCACCTGCTGTTTCCTATCACTCCAGAAGACTGCTGCAGGTACAGTACACTCTCGATTTTATGAATGCATTCGGAGACACCAAAACTATTCAGATAATCAAGCGTCCATAAAATTGGGAATTGCATTGAAACTGATGTTAAAATGTACCTCTGTAAATAACTACTGATGAGAGAAGCTCTCCCGTGACAGCAAGGTGTCTTATGCTATGCCTTTGTTTAAATCGTGTCAACCGTTGTCACTGGCTGTGAACATTTCATCTTCCCCATTTAGGTTCCTATGAAATTGAAGGGCTTTCTCCTTCAATATGGGGCCAGAAATAGGTATGCCTCTCGCCCTGTTCTGCACAAACCAGAGGTACACATCTTTATCAAGTTGTTCATCTCTGCAGCCCTTCATAGTCTTTCACTGCTGAGGTGTATCACTGCAATCCAGTTTAGAGGCAAAGTCACAGATTTTTTGTTTGGCTTTTTTTATATCACAGACAGTGGAGTTACCAATTCCAAACTTTCGGGCAACATCCACTGCTCTCTCACCGTGTTCTAAGGCATCCAGGATCTCGAGCTTCTGCCCAATGTCAATTGCAGTACACTTCTGTTTTGCCATAGCTGCAGATTCTACTGAACGAAGGTACAATACTGTACTGTACTTGACTTTAGCAGCCTCTTATAACTTCATTTTAGCAGTACAAGCATTAACCGGACAGTTTTAAAAATAAAGAGTTTGCAATTAGCGTAAAACCAGTTCTCAACTAGGGAACATGAAATGAATTCAGATTAACCGGCGGTTTGGTTAATTGGTATTCATAAAATCAAGAGTATACTGTATTTCTAGACAGTAAGACTGCCTGGTATACCCAGGAGCCACTAAGGATAAACTATCAGTTCACTCTGATGCTGCGGTTAAGTAAAGAGGATGGCCTGTCTATGAGGTATACCAGCTACTGCCTCCAAGTGATGGCGGAGCAGCTCCCTACCTTAAAAGTCTGGAAGTGAGACAGATTATGTCAGTGATGAGCCACCAATGTGATGCAAGCCTTAACTCTTACTGGACTACCTCTTCGAATGATCAAATGCACTGGAGTCATATCCTGATGACAGAGAACATGATTATGCTGAGAAACAGCCCTGCACTTCTGGAAGAACAAAACAGATCCGCTAATTCAATGATCACAGAAGACTCAGACTGAGTTTAAGCAGAGGTGGGAACAACATCTAGCGGCCAGGCCACAGTCAAAGCAGGCAGCAGCAGCAGCAGCAGCAGCAACAGCATGAACAACAGACCATTTAATCTTACAAACTGCAACATCAATGGACCAGTAAACTTCTTAAACATGTGCAAATAATGCATTAAACAAGGAGGTCAGACTGGTTTGTTATTTATTGTTCTTATTTTGCCCATGATTTATAGTGCAATGCATGGTTTTCTGCCATTTTCTTGTTCCCCACCAGTTTATGACAAATTTTCCTTAAGTTATATTTAAATTCTAAATAATTTATTTATTGTAACTTTAAACATGCTTTCTGTGTATTTTTAGCCACAGTTTATAGCCATTTTAAAAGCACAATAAGACACTCTGGCATTTGTGCATTATGCTGACATAACCTCATACTCTGGGGTATGTGGATGTGCCAGCACAACGCACACCACATTGTGTCTTATTGCTAACATAATGCACGCCCTGACACATCTTATTACTTACTAAAGTAAATGGATAATATTCTAATGAATACCATAAACATTTTATTTTTCTAGGAGGCAAGTAGTTAAAGTTAAAAGAAAAAGAAGTAAACTTTGGGAAAGCAGCAAGAGGCACAGTAGGAGGAGTATTCTGAATCTGCACCAGTCAACAACATTAATAACATCAAACAGTGCATATCTGATGTTATGGACAGCTCGAAACCCTGACCAGAAGTAAGAAGCAAAGAATCAACTTGAAGATGAGTAGTTGAGAGGACACAACCTGTCTAAAACTGTTGATGTAAATAGTACCTTTGTTATTTGTCTATAATCAGAATATCTGACATTTCCAATCGGGTTTTGTAGACCAAAGGAACAGTTATAATGCTCATATTTTCAGAGTTGATTAAGTCAATCTCCAAGGGAGTTATCAGTTAACTGGATGTGTAGGCAAATGGTAATACATCAGTAATAATTTCAAGCATACTGTAAACTTTGTGCATAAAGAATCTGTATCAGATGAAGTGACAGTAGATATACTCATAATAGTGACTCATTTAGAAAAAGAAATAAAGTTGGAAACTCTCTGGCTTAGTGGATTAAGGAACCTTTTGCCACCAGGTCACTGGTTCAAATCCAGCCCTGGACAGTAGTGGCTGAATAACATGATCACCTGAAGGCTGTTCAGTGGGCTATGTGAAATGAGTTGGGGTGGTCTCAGTCAAGTTCAAAGAGGGCAGGTGTCCACATCACAAAACTACCAACACAATTAACCATAATTGGCACCCTTGTTGACAGTCTGATATGAGAAGTCAATGACTAAATGGGCATGAAGTCTAAATTGCCCTCACCAATGTGGTGGTCCTTCCATGTTAGGTTTCAGGCACATTGGCAGGGCAATGTGAGGAAGCTTGCACTCTGATCATCCATGCTATACCTGTCATGTTAGAAAATAGAGGGCTTCAGTTTCCAGTCAGTCCAGCACCTTTCACAAGCACTAAATTCATTAACAGAAAAAAGTGAAAGATGGTAAGCTAAATTCTTGAAATAAAATACCAAAACAGAATCAAGATCAGTCATTTCTCAATTTTTTAACATCCTAATGAAATAATTTTACAAAATCAGAGGGGAAAAGAAACAAGAGTACTGTATTTCACAAAATTAACTCTTGATCATTAACTGAAAAATTCATCAAATACTATTCTATTATAAGACCTTATAAGGTCCTTGGAATGAAATGAAGGCCTAGTGTTTTGCATCAAATACAACATAAAGTTTATGGTCAGTAACCCAGGATTTGCACAGTAATCTGATTAGCTAAATAAAATTCTTATCACTAAAATGAAGTAAGGTTCCAAGGATCTGTGTGTCAGCTACATTTACAGATTACCCAGTACCCCTAAGTCTTTTCTTTCATGGATCTTCTTCAAAAATGTCCCCCAATACCAAGACTTTTATTTGGTGACTTCATTGGAACAAATTTAATAACACAGAAACTATGGACTAAGGTACTGAACATCTCCACACCTATCTAATATCCAACTGCACATGGCACAACACCAGAACCAAGATCAGAATGAGCGCTTTGGATCATTACCAACAGATCAGATAAAATAGCTACCTCAGGTGTCTACCCAGATTCTCTGAGTGACCACTTCCCCATCTTCAACACATTGAATTACAAGATTAGTTACCCAGCTCCTGACTTATCAAAGTCTCTTCTTTCAAATCACTGAATATAAATGTACTCAATGTGGAGCTTGAGCAATTAAATGGTACCAGACTTGGATCTCATTCCTGACTTAGAAGCTGCTTGGGCATAATGTACATTGATTCTAAGTTGAAATCAGTCTGCAACAAATTGCTCCTTTTGAAGATGGTAATAGTTTGATGTGGACAACAGAATTGGATATCCCTGGAACTCATGGACCACAACATGAAAAGACAGAATGGGCAAAACATAAGCCTACCTTTGAAGACCATGATTGGAAACTGCATGGACAACTCAAGAACCAGGCAATTGTGAGAGCTGAATCAGCAAACTACTCTAGCTACTGGAAGACAAACTGCAAACAAGCCAAAGTACCTCTGGACTGGAATCAACATTTTGCTAACAAAGGCAATCACAATCAATATCTCACCATTTTACAATGGACCCCTAATTATAGGTAATGCATACATTGCAAGAGCCAGGAACAAGCATTTCATGAACCTCAACCTTTCACCCAGCGTGGCTTCACAGCCTCCTGATCATGAACACCACTGCTGTCCTCCTGCAGACATCCACCATTCAGCCTACTACTTTCACATGTCTAGAAATTAATCAAGGAGATGTGCTAAAGTTGCTGCAGGAACTTGACACCATGAAGAGCTGCATGAAGGAAAGCTGCAGCATCCAATCTGACACAGCCACTCTCAAACATCTTTAAGCAATCCCTCACCAATGAACCAGACCAAACAATCTGAAAAGTACACACTGTGACCCCTCTGTAAAAATCAACCCCCTCCCCCTGTAGTTCCTGGTAACTATCAGCACATCTCTGTCCTATCTGTTTTCAGAAAACTCCAAGGAAAGCTAGTGCACAAGAAATTGAAGGACCATATTCTCTCCACAACTTTCTCACAGAAGCACAATTAAGCTTCTATCCTAACCATGCAACCAGCACTGCGCTGCATTGCACTGTTGAAAGTCACAAGTGACCGGTCATCTTCCCCTGACACTGGCCTTCTTGCAAGTATCAATTTCATTGATCTTGCCAAGGTCTTTAACACAGTGGACCATCCCTCTCTTCAAATGGCAACAACTTGGCCTTATTCAGGATGAAATGTAATATCTTAGATTTTACCTCACTGACAGGTCACAGATAGAAGTGGTCAATGGGAGATCCTCTCCTCTAAGCCTCTCAGTCTTGGTGCCCCACAAGGATCCATCCTTGGGCCACTGCTTTTGACCTTTTCATTAATTACCTCCCTTCAGTATACTCTGATTGTGACGCAAGTATGCATCTCTATGCAGACAACATCAATATTTACTCAAAATCACAATCTGTCTGTGTCCTTAACAATGCACTGCAAACAGTCTTTGTACGAGCCCCAAACTTAATGTATACAGATGACTGCTGTTGAATTATAAACAAAAAAGAAAACTAAAGTTATGACTTACAGTGTGAGAGCCACACCCTTAAAACCCATATAAATTCTACCTTATCAAAAAAAATCTCTGTAGGCAGTACAATCTTTCAAATATCTTTGCCTCTGGATGGAAACTATGCTTTGTAGATCACATTATTAGGACCACCTGGAATGTTCACCCCAAAATAGGTGCACTATATTGCTCTCAAGCCAATCTCATGGCAATCAAAAGGGGACATATTTTCAAAGGGTGATGTAGGGCTTGCGTCAAGCCCTGTGTCAAACCCATCTTATGGCACAGCTGCACCAAGCACCTTTGCCACAACTACATCCATTTTTAGTACATCAAGTGCAGTCACAATAGTCTTCCCACTTTACAGTGGCTTGTGCCAGATATTTGGCACAAGAACCATAAAAAGGTTACCTGGGATTGATACAAGGTAGACCAGCAATAAGCTGGTCTAACTTATTTTAAACTCTGTTTATTGTCTGGCTGCAGGTGGGGCACTTGCCCCATATCTGTCCACTTGCTCCTATCACTAGCATTCACTGCTTAACTGCCTGGATTGGAGATCCTGCAGCTTACCCCTATGGTGGAGCTCCCAAGGGAGAGACTGTGATCCACCTGTTGTCTGCCTGAGACTTATGTGTTCACAGCATAATTTGGCAAAGGTCAAGGGCTGTCATGAAGTGCTGCCATATGTGGTTTTACCTTGTATCTGTTTCCCCCAGCATGGACATGCAGTGACATCAGCATGTGGGCAAGCGTGCTTCCACACATGCCCCACAGACATTCGCTGCTGTTGTCACACTGACTTGTATTGTCCTGGCAAGGTGTACACCCAGCCTCCACTGGGTGCTGCCAAAGTTCTGGACACCACCAATCCCTCCAGAGGTGAAAAGCAGTCCATCAGATGCTCATTCATACTCCCCCCAGCAGGCCATTTGACAACCTAGGCTTGTTCCAAAACCTGGATCATCAGTGTCACAAGCGGTAATGCTATCACTGTGCCGGTGGACTGGCAAGGTGGCCTAAGTTGTGGCAATTGGTGCACAGGACAGAAAATCCAAATCACCAGCCAGGAGAATGTTGCAAGTCCCATGCACCAAATGATTGGTGCACCAGGGGCTTGCAGCATTCATGGGGCTTTGAAAATCTGGGCCAAGAAAACTAATTCATAGACAATCAATACTCCAAGCTCTACTATATGGCGGTAAAGTATATTGGTTGTCCCCCATGCAAAATCACCACAACTTTCAGTACCATCTGTTGGTACACATTGTACTGTAGCTAAACCACCCACTAATGTCTTCTCTATGGCAACCTCAGCCAACTTTCTTCAGAGAAAAGATAGAAACTGAGATTGACAAGCCTGGTTTATAAATGTACTGCATGCATGAAAATTATCCAAATTACTTCAATGGCCTCTTACATAAACCCATCTAGTCATACAGATTGTAATCCCAACAAATGATCCTCCTCCATGTACCAAGAACACAAAAGACAATTGGAACTCAGTGTATTGCAGTAGCTGCCACAACTATGTGGAATGCTCTCCCAGTCAGTGTCAAAGAAGTCTGGACCATTAGCCCCTTCAAAAGGATCATGTCTAGGCATCTCAGCAACCCGTGTATTTTACCTCACCCTTATACCATTTATACTCCAGTCTCCCAGTCCCCAACTCCAGCAATGTGCTAACCCTCTCTATGAGAGTACATGCTAATTAATCTCTGTAAATATGTACACTTGTTTATATTCCAGTTGTTATTATGAACTATGCTGTCTCAATTAGTATAAAAATAATTTTTAATGAGCTGGGCCATCAGTGAATTGGTAGTGGTACCACCTGCGACACCAGTGACCCAGGTTCGGGAAAAAGCTTGGGTCTTCTGGGACTGGCTGGCAGAAAGAGGTCCAAACATCACAAAGGTCACTCTCCTTCTCCATGGGGGAGTGCTGTCACATTGCCCCATTACCGCTGCCTGCGGATGCACAGCAAGTGGCATGGGACTCTTGTTGCGGGATGGGGAGGACACCATTAACTGCTTGGCTGAGATGTGCACCATCATGTCTAGAATCTGGACTTATGTTCTTTGTGCTGGTATCCTTAGGAGTGAGTTTTGGGACAAAACAACCTAAAACCAAAAAATGGTAACCAGCTCCCACTGCCATGCAGCATGATACCCAACAGCTGGAGTGGAGTTTCTTGCTTTTTGCTTAAGTGTAGCAAGCATCAGGACTCTCCTAGAGCTGTGCACAATTTTCATATTCTGACAGAAAAGAATTTAGTGGAATTTCAGACTATGCCACCTAATTCTGTAGAATTCTGTTACCCATGGACCCTGTAGTTCAAACGTTCAGTAGTTTGTGTGAGCAGGAGTTAGGGAAACTGTTTTCTGAATTACCAGCCCTATGTTGTGTCAGTTGTACTAATGCTGAATTTGAAGCAATGAAACAGGTGAAAATCATGCAATTCCTATTAATCCGGTCGATAAAGGACACTCGATACTAATAATGGATTCCGATGCATATAAACAGGAAGTTCTTTCCTGATTTTATAATACAGATTTTTGGTGTGCCAACCAAACATCAAAACATTTATATCGAAATCCCTCACAGTGGCAATTACAACAGGTTTTGGAATTGTCACTGTGAGGGACCCAGTGGCAAAATTATGCCCTTTCAACGTGTGTCACCCCCCCCTTCAAATCAACTCTGACTCAAAGTTGATAATCTTTTGAAGGGGAGCACAGCTCCCTAGAGAAACACTCCAATGTCAGACAGGCAACATTTTTCCTGTCAACATTGAGGATCTCGCTATGCCAAACTTCAACAATGGTTTTGTTGATTCGCCATAGGTAAACCCAGATTTTTATATATTGTTGGAAACAGATCCTGTTCCCAGTTGTAGGAACATTGATGCATACATTAGGAGTGCATCTGAGAGTCATATAAGACCGGAGAAAAAAATGAATTTTTTGATTGTTGATTCCCCCATTAGGGCTACTATTTACATGTTGCCCAAATTACACAAGGATAGGGAAAAACCACCCGGGTGACCGATTATACTGAGTATTGGCTCTTTAACATAACCACTGGACAAGTACATTGTTGCACATATTAAATAAATTGCAGCAACATATCTAGAATATTTATGATATAGCATGGATTTTTTGAATATTATGAAGGACTTGGTGATTACAGCAGACATACTTTTAGTAACATTAGATATTGCCTCTCTGTATACTAATATTCCACATTCAGAGGGGCTTGAGTCTCTTTATAGGGCACTGATCAGGGCAGACATTTGCACACAGCAATAGAATCAAATTTTCTGTGAACTAACTAGAAACATTTTAACATGTAATTCTTTCATGTTTTGGGGCAAGGATTATCTACAATGTAAGGAAACAGTGATGGGAGTGGCATTTGCCCCAGATTATGCAACTATTTATTTGAAAGAATGGGAGAACAGCATAGTCAGGGATTCTACAATAAATGTATTTTTTGACTGCATATTTATATAGGCATTATATTAATGATAAAATTTTATTATGGGTGGGATCTGTAGAGAATTTGTGTAATTTTATTGCATATTTGGAAAGGTCTTATACTTTAAAATTTACTGTAAATTATGACTAGGAAGTTAAGCATTTCTTACATTTTAAATATGGTAAGAATAGACATTGGGGGTTGGACAATAGTATTTTGGAAGCTGTTGGACCAAAATTCACTTTTAGAGTTCTCTAGTTCTCACCCTAGGCACATTATAGAAAATATTCTGTTAGCCAATATCTAAGATTGAAACAAAATTGTAGTAATAGCCAATGTTTTCATGAACAGGCTTTAAATATGGCCGAGCATTTTAAAGAGAGAGTTTACAGGGAGGATGTGGTGTGTAGGGGTTGGCAAAGATCTATATGAACAGATAGAAGTGAATTATTAGTGCCACCGCAATGAACTGCAACACAGGATAAAAGGAATGGTGCTATTTTGAATTTTGTGATGGAGTACAATCCAGTGAAACAGGACACATGATTAAATCTCATTGGCATGTTCTAAATGCAGAACCTTAGTTACAACCTTAAGTGGCAAATCCACCAGGAATGGTGTATAGGTGGGGCAAACAATTGGAGGCAGAATGGTACAATACGTAGTTATCAGAAGAAAAATGTGCAACAAAAAATGGTATACTGATTTCCTCACTGCCGAAAGACAGTTTTGTTTGTGACACTTGTGTACACTGTCCATCTATAATTAAAATGAACCTATTTGTGAATGTTAATAACTGGAAGGAATTTTTTATACAGGATTTTAATAACTGTAGTTCTGTGGGGGTGATTTATATGACTCAGTGTAATTGTCAGTGTTTTTATACTGGTAAAACAAGGAGAACATTCAAAATTCAGATCAGTGAGCAATCAAATGCTATAGCAAAAAAGGATAAAGAAAATGTATTAGCCTGTCATGTTTTATACAAAGGTGTTACACGCTGCTTTAGATTTACTGAGATTTAAAAACTAGCATTAAACCCTAGGGGTAACAATTATGATAATCTATTATTACGAAGGGAGTGTTTTTGGATCTATACACTGGATGTTAAAAAGGGTTTTGGTCTGAATGACCATTTTGATTTACATCCCTTTTTAATATAAAACATAAAATACTTTTTTTGTAAATGATTAGGAGGTACAATTATATTGAAGCATTTAATTGCTGATGTAATAATGTTTCCACATTTTTATTCCACCCTTTGTTTGCCTTTCTCCCCATATTCCCTTTTATTGTGTCCCATTTAGTTGTTTCTTATGTAATCCATTTAAATGTTATTTTTATATTGGTGCTATTAATGTTTTTGCATGTATATGTATTTCATGCTTTGTAATTGTTTATTATTAACATTTTAATGTCCTTCATGCCATTATAACAACCGGGATGACCTTTTTCCCATAGGGAAACCATGGCGTAAATCACTGTTATAAAGGAGCGTTTATAATGGTGAACACACGCTCGGTTTCCCTCGCACTGCGCAGGCACCCCAGTCTCTGAAGCTGTTTCTTCTAACTTCTGTCCGTGTTGTCTTTTCCTCTCTGAACCACTGCATGAACTCTGCGGTAAGTGCTGGAAGGCAGACAGTAATAGAAATGAGGGAAATATCCTCAAAATGTTGGCTCCAACTGAAGTTTAATTTAAAAAAAACTTCACAAAAGCGAGCAAGCGAGCGACTGATAGAGCATGTGCTCACACCAAAGTAGACCGCCTTTCTTATTTTATGTACTTGCTGTGGGGAAAAAAGGAAATTCTGGCAATTATATAAAATAAAATATGGGTCTCAGTGTGTAACATGAATTTACCCACACCCTCAGGGTTTGATGCTATGCATAAACCCCTTGAGCCGCCCGGGTTTATGTAGCATCAAACCGGGGTGTAACTACTTGCACTCTGAGACACATACTTTATCCTATATGTTAATGACATTATTAAGGTTGCTCTTTATATTAATTGATACACACCTTTTTAAATCTGCAATTTAATTAATTGGAATATTTAAGTGTGTCAGTGATCAGTGTCCATTACTCTTGAAAAAGCACGTGACTAGTGCGAAATGCTGAGTTGTGTTAGCTACTGATGCTACATTTTTTAAAATAAATAAATATGTTTCTTGTGCCTTACAACTTTGTAAGAGCCTATTTTCTGAGGATGTGAGCTAGGGCTTTTGGCTGTAGACAATAGCAGAATTCTCAGATTTTGAAAGTGGAATTTGTTTTGTACATTAATAATGTATGATTTACATGCACAGCATCATAAGATTCCACAACCCCCCGGAGTCTGGTAGGTTGGTGGATGGCAGCTGTAGCCCACTGAAGGAGCTACAAACACCGATATGGAAAAAATAAAATCTATGATTTACAGAAGCAGCAGATTCCTTTTCCACATTCCCCAAAGTTTATATAATCCTTGGAAAGTTATTTCTCAGTTTCCACAGAAATGGGTTTTGGAAGTCTGCAGAATTAAAAAAGAAATCCTGAAAAGCATTTCAAATGCAGAATTGCCATTTTGCATACATTCTTCCAGCAGAATCCCACAATCTACACAGTTCTTGACCTAGCATTAAAGGGAGATGAGCTTTACATGGCCAGACCATTTGGCAACATTTAATTTTTCAGTTATTTTTTGCTAATTTTTAAATTTCTTATCAAAATGTCTCCATTTTACAACTTTTGAAGAACTATTCTATATGGGTGTGTATCCCAAGATTTAGGTTTCAAGATTTAAAGCGGGATGAGTTAGAGGCAGCCAAAAAATTTGCAAAAATTTGATTTTCATTTATAGTATTCCACTACATTTTAAAGCAGTTTATCCAAATTTTTACCAAACATTAGATGTTTAAACTAATGTATTTAACATGGATAAATGTGGCATATTTCATATCTATGCTGTAGAAAAACACTGGTGAACCCACCCTTAACTACTATGCTTTTATGAATAAAACTGAAAACAAATTACTTGTCCAATGTTGCATGAATTTCTGTGCAAAAAGTTCATTTTGTTCAATTCCTTCCTATTCATAGATTGGCAATCTATGGCAAGTAACCACTGTGCAGTACAAAGTGATACAGTAGGCAATGCAGTCATTATGCAGGAACTAACATTTCACACATTTATAATGGGCTTCCTCAGACTCTGTTGTCCCCTTTACCTCACTTGGTCCCACTATAAACAAATAATTATATCTGGTAGACCAGTGGTCTTTTCTCTTCCTCACTTGGCTCCAGTATAGACAAAAAAAGTCCATGATGGTCCAATGGTCTCCATTCTCCTTCACCTGGTACTGCTACAGACAAATAAATATTCCTGGTAGTCTAGTAGTGTCTCCCTTCCCTCACCCACTTCTGTTATAGACAATTAATTTATTTTATTTATTTATTTGAGTCTAGGATTACAAAGTACCTTTGAGCCAACACTCTTTTACAAAGGTTCCACGTCATGCTGGTTGCAGGGTAACAGACACTAAAACATAAAACAGTTTCAGGTACATGATTTTAGACAGTAACTTTGCTTGACAAAATCAGACTGAGCAATGAGTAACTCAAGAAACAATAGGAGGAAGAGGGCAAGAAGGGGAGAGGGCTGAGGGTAGGGGAAGGCATAGGTGTAGAGGGTCAGGGTGAGGCAGCCGAGGGGCCTTGTCAGGACAGACACAGGGCAAGTGCATTAGAAGTTGCATTGGACAGGTAAGTGCAAGAAGAAGGGCAGAAACTGACACCTATAAGGTCAGAAGCAGCGTAGGGAATGAAGATGTTATGAGGTGCAAGCACAGGTAGAGGTGCCAGTTATGGAGTGGTGGAGCTTTTTTTGAATGCTCCAAGCATTGTTGTGGATGAGGTGTCACTAGAGAGCTCATTCAGCCAACACAGAGCCCTGTATGCAAATTACCTTTGGCCTTGGAAAGTGCGGCAGCAGGGAATTTGAAGGATTTGGGGCTTGGAGCTCCTGGTGTTGCGGTTGGTGATTTTGGGTTTGAGGAGGGTGCCGACTCCTGGTGGTGCCTTTCCTATCATGATTTTCTTAGCAGTGATGCAGGTTTGGTATTTGATTTGGTTGTTCAGTTGCAGTCAGCCTGTTTTGGAGTAGAGGTCGCAGGTGTGGGTGAGTCGGTGGGAACCAGTAACGAGTCAGCAGGCTTGATTAAGGGAAGTCGAAACATGCCAGAGAGATGAGGTTGTGGCAGATCCATAGATAATGAGACTGCAGTCAATGATGCTGATGGAGCTCTGGACAGCTATGAACAGAGCTTCTGAGGTTTGATGTTTCCTATGTCGGAATAGTAAGCCCATCCTGGTGTTGGCTACTTTTGCCACGTTATTGATGTGTGGGACAAAGGGGAGATTACAGTCGAGGGTGAGGCTGAGGTATTTGAAGGTATGAACTTGTTCAAGGGTGATTCCTTGCTTGGTTTTAATGGAGAGCTGATATTGTTTGTGTTTGTTTTGGGAGCTGCAGAAGATCATGGTCTTTGTTTTTTTCTGGTTAAGTATAAGTCTGTGTTTTATGAACCAGTTTTCAACTGCAGAGAAGGCCTGTTGGAGGTTACCTTGTAGATGGACTGGATTATGGTGGGATGCCAGGATGACAGCATCATCCACGTAGAGTAAGATCTGTTCAGGGCAGGATTCTGGCAGTGAGTTAAGAAAAAGGCTGAAAAGGAGGGGGCCCAAGATTGAGCCCTGTGGGACACTGGACTGGACTGGTCTTTGGTCTGAGAGTGTGCCAGCAATTCTCACTCTTTAGGAGCAGTTATCTAAGTAGCTTTTGAACCAGTTCACCGAGTTAGGTGAGAGCCCTGCTAGTCGAAGCTGGGCAAGTAGGAGATTGTGGTTGATGGTATCAAAGGCTTTAGTTAAGTGGATAAAGGTGGACCCAGTAAGGTGACTGTTATCGAGTGAGTGCTGGATTGCACCAGTGAATTCAAGTAGTGCCGTGGAGGTGCTATGACCTTTTCTAAAGCCATGTTGCTCCTTGCACAGGATGTTGTGATTGTCTAGGAAGTCAGTGAGCTGGTCTGACACAATCTGTTCTAGGGCCTTGGAGAGTGGCGGTAGGATGGAAATTGGACGGTAATTCTCAGTAGCTGTTTTGTCACCAATTTTATGAATTGGGGTTACCGTGGCAGATTTCCATAAGTCAGGGAACTGGCTGAGGCTGAGGGAGAGGTTGAAAATCCTGGTTAGTGGTCGGAGTACTTCTTCAAGTGTGAGTGATAGCAGTCTGAGATCGAGGGAGTCACTGCTGGCTCTGGAGTTGCAAATGGCTGTGGTAACGTAGCTGCAGACTTGATGCATTTTTACTGCTTTAAAGTAGAAGGGAGGGTGGCTGAAGGTGGCTGGAGGGGCAAGGGGAACCACATCATCAAAAAAAACCCTGTGGGAGTACAGCGCTGAGGTCCATGAAGGTGTCATTGAATGTATCAGCAATGAGTTTCTGGTCAAGTGTAATTTCACCATTTATGCTCAGTACTGACGGGGGTGATTTAGATTGCTTCCCGGTGACTTCTTTAATGTTATTCCAGAAGTCCCTACCATTGCCCCATGAGTTAATGAGAGCATTATGGAAATAGGTGGTCTTTGTATCCCAGATATATTTGGTGCAGTTATTTCGTGCATGTTTATAGTTAGCAATATCAACTTGTCTCCCGGTGTTTTTGGCAATCTTCCAAAGGTGGTCTCGAGCTTTTAGTCATCTAAGTAGGTCTCTGGTGAGCCATGGGTTACATAGGGCTGTGGCCTTGCACTTCTTGAAGGGTGCAAGTATGTTACATGCTTGGTTGAAGATCCTGATGAAGTGTTCCAGTGCGGTGTTCACATTGGTTGCAGTGAGAACTGGGGACCAATCTTGTTGACTAAGGAAGGTTTTGAGATAAGGTAGCTTGCCTCTAGGTAGAACCTGGCTAGTAATGGTTTTGGGGAATTAAAATATTCTGGGTACTTTATTGCCTCCCCAGTTCCAGTGTCTATGGTGTCTGGTGGAACCCCCCCCCTCACTGGGCACCTGGCCCTAAGATGGCAGCTGGAACTAGTATCTTTTATTGCCTGAGTACTTGAGTACAGCAGATATAGCTGGCAATGCCAGTAAGTGAAGGGTAAATGCCTGCTGCCATTTTGGGATGAGGGAGAAGGTGGGAGGGGTCTTCCTGATATTGGGACTGGGAGGTGTGTGCCACTGGAATACCAGTGATGTATAAAGCATGGGTTCAAGCCCCACTGAAACCAAATACTAAAAATGTATGATAGTGAGCAACTCCCTTAATCACTTCATGCTCTAGTCCACCCAACTGTTGGAAATGGTTTAGAAGCACGGTATCATGGAAAAAGGTATGTTGCATCTCAGCTGGGCTATCCTGGGTAAATACAGTGGTGCCAAGCAGGAAGCACTGCAATACTGCACCATACTGCAGTTGAGCACTGCAGTAAACAAGACAATTTATTTTTTTTAATTCTATTTGCAGTATGTTAGGATAAGGGTAAAGCAAGGACCCTGCAACAATTTGGGCAGACAAGATAGACCACATGGTCTCCTTCTGTTGGCTAATTTCTTATGTTCTTATGTATTGTATGTTGTAGCCTTGCTCCAAAACAAACAAACAACACAACCTCAAATCTGGATGATGTATGACTCTATCACAACAGGGCACACAGCTTTCATTCCAGCCAAAGGGCAACAGGATTGCTCTTTAGAGGTAAAATGGTCCATAGTGAGATACTAGTACCCTATTAGGACCTTCCATTGGGGCTGAGGTCATTTGCATGCATACATTTAAAAAACACATCTTAGTGCAACAGCTATAACACTTTTGGGATGCCCTAACTGCTACTTTTTTCCCTGACAACCTATTATTTCTACTAAGTGTGATACCATAATGTGACCAACAGGAGATTGTGCTTTGTGCCTGAGCACCTCTAAGTACCTTTTGTTGTGCTGCTCCCTAGATGATATTTTAAAATATGCTTTGAGCACTCAAAGTTTGCTCAAAGCTTTTTAAATAAATACCAAACGTTGGCCCCATATTCAAAAAGTTAGTGTGGCACTGACCCAGTTAGCCATGCACTAATCTGGATAAGCATGACTGGATGGGATAGGGGTCATATTCGGAGCCCCCTCTCCATGTGCAGCACTAACCTGATAACACTGTTGCACAGAATATACTGCTGCACCCATGCAAAAAAGGCTTCCCATTGCAGTACCACTTAATTCTGTCAAACCCATCTATTAGGTACCCTGTCAAGTGAGCACTACCCAAATAGTGCTGCACTATATGGCACTAGTCCAGCAAGCACTCACACAGACAGCAAGGGGGGATTTACAGCTCTTGCTGTAAGCACTGCCCTGGTTGCTGTCCATGGTGCTGAGGACACACAAGAGCACCAGGAGCCAGGAGGCTGGCCAATGGTACTGGCCGAGCTGCTTGATGCCCTGGCCCTCCATGCCACAGGAGAGCTCAGCCAGTGCCATTGAAGACCAGGGTTCTAATCCTGGTCTCCAAAAATTTTACTGCAATTGGGACTTACACTTATTTATGTGGGGCCATGGAAACAATATTCTACAGCCCCACAATTTTTTTATTTTTCCCCATAATCCACTCCCCCCAGAGTTAGAATCCTTTAGTCTGGGGGGATAGGGCAGAGACCCTCGCGTTAGGGGTGTGCAGGGTTTCACAGACCCCCCCACAAAAGAAAAATTGGCACTGTTTTTGCTGCATGGTCCAAGTCAATGATATTCTTGTTGGCACTCTTTGGACCCAGTGTCACCTTATTACTGTGCACACCTCTCCCCAGCCAAGCGCCTGGTAGCAGAAGGTGACAATCACTGCCAGTATCCTCCAATCACCATACCAATGCCTCTTATCAATGGTTAATAATATTTCTAGCACCCAGTGATCCCCTCAATCCACCCATCACCATCGTTATGGCTCTTTATATGGGATGTAATTGCCCTGGCATCCAGTGCCCCCTTATGATTGCCATAGATATGCTGCTTAATATGTGATGTAACAGTCCTAGCATCCAGTCCTCCCCACCCCTGATCATATAATACAATCCCTTTCCCATCTCACCTAGTCAGGAACATCCACTTTGGTGGCCCCAACTGACCCCAATAAGTAAGTCCATCATTGACTCCAGAGACTGTGTGCTATCTCACATGCACTGTTAATGAGTGCATGGTGCAAATGACCAGCATTGAATATGTGGTAGGGAAGAGACCTTTCATGCTGCTAACCTCAGCTAGAACCCAGAGTCTCAAATTTTCATTGCAGACTTCTGTTGCAGCTTTAATAAAAATGTACAATTTTCAAAGGATTTGAAACACACATTTTTCCTGACATTTTGTCCATCATCATGTATGGTACAGTACATCACTGGCATAACAAATTAATGGTTTGTTTTCTTTAGATCAAAGGTCACACTGATTATTAAAACAATTCATGCTGCAGAAAAAATACATCTGCTTTGTTAACCTTAAAGAATGTCTTCAACAGCTCTTACTTAATCACCTTTAATTTGAGGAATATGCAGATGCTAATAATTAACACGAATTAATGTATCTGGTGCTGCAGCAGCCTCGTTTGTCAGCATTGACTTCCTAGGCCCCACAGTGATTTGATTTAAATAATACATGATAATAATCCCTCTGTTGTTTGACTACAGAGCACTGGGGTTATCAGATTTATTTTAAATCCCTTTGATGTATTTCTTTAAGCCAATTGCTGATATACCCATGGCTACATACCGTACCTTCAAACAGTTCAGAATTGAGTTACTTTCAGCAAATGCAGTACCTGGAAGATAGTATGTGAGTAGGTAATTCTGATATATTCCCCTAGAAAGAATTAACTACTGTCCTCAACAGCAGCAGACGTAAATGAAATAGAAATAGAGATTTGAAATCAGAGTATAAATGCTTTTACTTGTGGGGGGGGTGGTTCCCTTTGTAAATAGACATGGAACTGCAGAATCAAGCAGTTTGTATAGACCACGAGGTCTTTATCTGCTAGCATGTTTGTATGCTTAATAATACTGCTAGCTATCAGATGCTTAACTACACAGTAACTGGAATGACAGACAGTGGTAGTCAGCCTCAGCACTAGGTGCATGCAAAGTTTTTAAGTTTCACTTTGTGTAGAACTACGTAAAGTGGCATAGTGTGAAGTGTCACTTTTCGTAGCTCTTCACCTAGTGAAGTGCCCACTTCGGCAGCTGAAGACTACACATAAAGGCACTTCATCAATGAAGGTGCCACTTTATATAGTTTGTGACATTCAGAACTACACATGGTGATACCTTCTCTGACAAAGTATCACATAATTTTTATTTAATGAGTTGTTTTGTTTAAAAAATACACCCCCACCCATGTTCAGCATATATACCTCCCCCACCACCTACCTGTTTAAAAAAGCAATTCCCTCAATCCCCCACACTCATATCACCACCTCCCTTGTCACCCAGAGCCCCAGTAAAGTGCCTAATTATTATTAAGTAAACCCTTCCCTCCATCCTAGTGGCAGCATTTTGTATGCACCAAATAAGCCACTCATTGATCCCGCCCCACACACTCCTGACCCTTTAAAATAACTAATCTGTACCCTCACACCACACATCCCCTGACAATCAGAAACCCTCCTTCATTCTCATGAGCCAAAGGTCATGCACCTATGTTCCTGTAAAAAGAGAAAACCATCCTCAGCAAAGGTGTTCAGCCTTCCTCTAATAGTAGCCTGCATTTCACTAGCTCATTCAGGCAAAGGAATGATTAGGTGATGAAGTGATAGTAATAATAGTTGCATGGTCACTGGGTCAGCCAATCTGCTGTTACTACAACCACATCATCACCATATCTTTAATTCTAATAAATGAGCCAGTGAAGGAGGCTGCTAGAGAGAGGCAGGTCTGGGGCACTTTCTTTTTCTTTTTTTTTTTTTTTTACATGTACATAGAATTGTATCTGTTGAGTGATAAATGGGAGAAGAAGATGGCTGGATGCAAGTGGGTGTGTGGGGTGGGGGTACTGATTATTTATTCTACCGGGGTCAGGTGAGGGGTACTGATGAGTGGCTTAAATGGTGCAGACAAAGTGCTGCAAACTAGGATGGAGGAAGATTTGCTTAATAAGCAGATGTTTCAGTGGGGCACTGGGGGAGTTAGGAGGCAGGTGGCATGAGAGTGGACGATTGGGGGAACATGTTATTTAATTAAGTGAGGTGAAGGACATGGTATATATGCCACACATGGGTGGGGATTTTATGAAACAAAATAGGAAATTTAAAACAAAAAACTTTGCTACGCAAAGGTGTAGTGAACTCTAATCTGAAAAAAAAGAATTTGCAGTGCAAAGTTATAGTGAACTCATGAACTTTGCCCCACTATGCATAGTGTGAAGTTCTTGCCTTTGCCACAACTTCATCTGTGAAATGTAAACTGATAACATTCCTGCTCAGCACCAGCATGTGATCAAAATGATTAGAATGGGTTGGGTGGAGACAATGTGATAACGGTGACTGCAATACAGTTCCGATCACAAGAGCAAATGAATAAACGTGAACAACAATGCAGTGAGCAGCACTGTAGCGAGCTGCGCAATACACTACTTCCACCCAAACTCTCATAAAATAACATTGGCATCTCTTGTTTCTGTGGGAGGGCTATGCCCCCCACACCACCCTATATTTAGATTACCAACTCCAGGGGGGTGAAACACTGGGACAGAAGAAAACCCGGGAGGGAGGGACAAATTTGGGAAAGGGAGAATATTGGAGAGTGGAGGCAGTGGCCAACGGGGCAGAACAGCAGGTACTACAAAATCCCTGCTTACAAATAAAAAATAAATAAATAAATTCCCCAAAACAAAATAGAAAACATTCAAATAAACACATTCTCACCCAGTATCGAACCCGGGCCTGCCAGGCTCTTGGGCATTTATGCTCTCCTCTACACCAGGCAGCCAGCTCATAAACAACCACTCACACACATTTCTAGACTGCAATCATCCTTCCCTACTAGCTAATCCTGATATTTGCTGTAAATGAATACCAGCCATTTTCAACATCACTCTGAAATCCCATTCGCCCTTTTCCCAGTTGTTCTTATACCTTTGTTCAAATTACCTCACTCATAGTGACTCACTCAAATCATAGGTCACCAGTTGGATGCAGATAAAAATGCACGCTGCCCCATATCTGCAGCTGACCAACTGCAACCAAGCAGCCCTGTTCCTCTTTTCATAAGATGCATCCATTTATGAGAAAAAAGTCAACATTTGTGGCAAACAATTGATGCAAACATGATTTGCATCATTTTGTGCCTCAGTTGTATCTTTTTTTTTTTGTATGTGTAATTTGGACATAATAAATGATTTCACAGTTTGGACTGGTGCCCATTTAAAAAATTAAGGACATGTGGATCCTTTTTGAAATTCTGTCCCAAATGTCAAGGACCAGGATAAGTAAATCATTTAAATAAGGTCACTGAGTGCAGTGTGGAATGTGGAATTCCACTGGCAGAGTTCATGAGAAATAGTAAACCTGTTTCCAAAATGCTTTTCAGAAATTCTTTTTAATTCCACAGAATTCTGAAAAAGCATTTCCATGATTCCACGTACGAGGTAATCCACTGATGATTCCGCAGTTTGTGGAAAATGAATATGGGATTTACATACTGTAAAAGGTAGAATACAGTTCCATGGTTAGCATTTCTCTTTCAACATTTCAGAATTCCACTTCTGACAGGTTCCATGGAATTAGGTAACATTCCTGAAATTTTGCAGAATTCCAGCTAAAGTGGAATTTGACAATTCCTCACAGCTCTGCAAGAGATCACTATGGTCTGGTGTCCATTTCAGAGTACAGATTCAGGAAATAAACTGAAAGGCCACTCAATCAGAAATGATGACATTACATGTGGAAATGACCATCTCAGTGAAGAACAAAAGCAGCATAGGCTACTGGCAGAACTGGGAGGTATGCTCTCAAAAGATTGTAGCATTGTGCAAGGGGAAGGAAGGGAGGAAGGAAGGAAGGAAGGAAGGAAGGAAGGAAGGAAGGAAGGAAGGAAGGAAGGGATTCAGACCAACTGTTGGTGCATGCCACTAACAGTGCCCTCATGAGACGTGATTAATAGAAAACTTCTGGACTAGCTAAAAATGGGATGGGCACCGATCCCATAATTTTTGGTGGGCTAATGATTCTGGGAATGAAGGGGATAAATTTGAAGGCTCATTTGTTGAAAGAGAGAGAGTAACATGGCTTGAGAAAGAAGGACTGTTTAAAGTACAGTGGCGTGAAAAAGTATTTGCCCCCTTCCTGATTTTCTCTATTATTGCATATTTGTCACACTGGATGTTTTCAGGTCTTTAGACAAAATATAATATTAGATAAAGGGAACCTGAGTGGACAAATAACACTTTTTTTTTTTTTACTTATTTCATTTATTTAGTGAAAAAAGTTAACCAACACCAACTGGCACTGTGAAAAAAAGTAATTGCCCCCTAGTTAAATCTACCCAATTAAAGGGTTAATTAGAGTCAGCTGATTGAACACAGCCAGGCTTGATTACAGCCAGCCCTGCTCAATATAAACCTCACTTATTTTGGCCCTTACCATCAGAGTCACATTGCCAGCACAAAGATTCAACAAGCACATTATGCCATGATCAAAGGAAGTGCCTGAAAAGATCAGAAAAACATTTTGTTTGCCATCTATCAGTCTGGAAAGGGTTAGAGAGCTATTTCTAAGGCTCTGGAATTTGAACATGTAACTTGGCTAATCCTATGAAAATATTACCTGCATAAACTGATATTATCTTTGGTAAAATCACATATGGATGGACCATTTCTCACCAAGCAGTGATCGACCTCAAAAGAATCACCTATATAAAAGAGAATTAGAAGTGCAATGTCAGCAGTGACATCCAGTTGCAAGAAAGCACTGGGGTGGCCAGCATACATCAGTGAAGGGACCACACAAGCAGGCAAAATTCCCAGATGGTACTGATACTGTCAGATGCAAACCAGCATAGCACTGGTCAAGTCTTAAAGTTACAATTACTATGCTTAGTACATGCATGAGTACTGGAGTAGTTTCAGAGACTTATAAACAGGGAGAACATTGCAGTCAGTGGAAAAAAAAGAGGTGAAACTTCACGGATGGGTAAAGCACATAAATAAGAATCCAAATCTCCACAGCTGCTATACTGATAGCATAGAAACTATGGAAACAAATTGATGGCAGTGGATAATGTCAGATAACCTGTAGTGGGAAGAACAAAAATCTGGAATACTCAATCTGAATCAAAAAGGCACTTATGGTTGCCACCCATGACATTTGTGACACTGTTTCAGAAACAAGCCTGAGCTATCTGGGGCCAGCTTGGGGAGAGGGGGATTAAGCATCCTACAGGATTTTCTCCTCCTCCAGAGAGGGAGGGCAGCAGACTACACTTCAATATTAGTGCATGGATGACCTCATATGGGTTGCAGTCAGAGTTGCTCATGTGAGGTAGGATGCCAATTGCTTCCAAACTCCAGCATGCATTGTGTTTATGTGCACTCCATGTAGTCCTTAACAACATCATCCTAGGTGGCCAAAAACTAAGGTGGAGAGGTCCCAAAGCACAAAGCATGACACTGGCATTCTTGTGCCATGCCAATCTGACAGCCTTCACCTTGCCACCTATTAGATGGACCAGCAGGGAAGCCTACCTCCACCATGAAGGAATCCACTGCAGAGTGTGAGTGCTTTGTGGATTCCTTAGAAGATGGGTAACCAACAGAGAAGGGTGGGAGGGGGCTTGAAGGTGATGAACCAAGGAAGGCAGCACTGTTTACATGTGATAAAGAAAATATTTTAAAACAGCATTTACTTGTGTAGAAATGTACAATGCCACCTGCTTACTGAACTCAGGGACACTGGTTTGTTGGAACCTACAACAGAATGGTTCAAAAAATGTTTGTCAAACAGGTCTCAAAGTGTTCTGTTTTCAGGTGTTGTCTACCCATTTGTTATGTTGATACAGTATTAGAGTTCCACAGGACTCAATTTTAGGCCCCTTTCCTTTATTTTTTTTAAATGACCTCCCCAATGTAATTTCTTGTTCATAAATGCTTTTGTATGCTGACGTCATTTTATATAAAGATGGTTCAAGATTGGATTGGTTACTGATTCCTGGAAAAAGAACTTTGAAACAGTCCAGGAATGATTACCAAAAAATGGCTTATTGCTAAATGTAACTAATACTACATTTATGAAATTTTGCTCCAAGTCAAAATTGGGTACTACTGTTTCTACTGTCCAAACCTCAGACACTTGTGGAATGGAAATAGAGCAAGTTGAATATCTGGGCTTTATTATCAATTAAACATTCTCTTACATTAGAAATGTGGTCTAAAAACCAAAGATAGTTAATTGGGTAAAACTAGTCAGGTGACAATGCATTATACAGGCAATAACACATGATGGGTTGTAGGTTAATCAGGATAAACACATGCCTAGTAGCCAAGTGCCCTTATTGCACCTAGAAATGCATTTATTCAGACTAACCCACACCTCAGAGTGTGTTATTGCACTTATAACATGAGTACAGGTTGAGAAAGATGATACAGTTTAAAAAAATTGTTAGGAAAGTTAAAAAAGGTTCATTATTATACTGAATAGTCCCTCTGCTTGCCCTGGGTTGTCCCGTTGTTACTAATGGAGCTGTGCAGTGTTCTGTGATACTGACCGTCAAGGTGGCTACAGTTGGCCACCGGCAAGACCACAGGTTTCTTTTGGTCTTGCTGGCAGCATGCTACCATCTGTGGTAACGAGTTTCATGAAAGTACCAGCACTGTCATACAACTGACATTCAGGACAACATGGTCAGCACAGGTACAGTCACAGGGTAGGGAAGGAGAGCAAAAGTGATTTTAGATGTGAGGGAGAGAGAGAGAGAGAGAGAGAGAGAGAGAGCAACTTTTTTCTGTTTAACTTTGAAAATCCCTGAAGCAGGAAGCTACCATGTGGCAGGGACAAATATGGTGATGAAATGGTTTTGAACAGTTCTAGCAGGTGACACATGGATCTTGTGAGTTGTGAGACCACAGATACTAGGTCTTTCTTAAAACTGTGATATAGTTTAAATGAACACCATAATCAGAACCCCTTCTAAGCCAATCAGAGAGCTAGATTTTCCTAACCCATTTTATAATACTGCATGATGCACAGTCATCATGATCCTAAAGCTGATCGGATTCATTAGCAGCCACATCCCAAATCGAGCAACTAAGTCCCCCTGCACCCAGAACTGACCTTCCATCAACAACATGGCTGCCACCTCTACATAAAAAAACACTCTTCTACTAGGGCCTAAAAATAAAACTACATTAAATAAATAAAAATGTAATTAAAATCTATTGCCCTGATCATCAGTCTCTTCTTACACACATAAACCATTTGAAAAATGAAGTATTGTTCATACAGTAGTTTTCATTACTAGTATTTCTCTGCTGACAATACAACTTCCTCCTTCTATATTTACCTGCTTAGCAGGGAAATCACTGCTGCTTACCCTACCAGAGATAAAACTGAGTCTCTGGCTCCACATGAGGCCTTTGTTGTTTGTATGTACAATATGTTGGGAGAGGAACATTCTGCCAGGGGAATTGTGCAGAATTCTGAATCCCTGTATTCCATGGTAAACATTCCTTCTTTCAGTGTGGGGTAGGACAGACAAAAAAGAAACAGGGTGAGGAAAGGTGGTAATAATACTGTATAAACAAAGCAAGGAAAGGTGGGACAGCACAGTTACATAGGCAGAGGCAGACCCAAAGGTTTAAGTGGGACAGCACAGTTACATAGGCAGAGGCAGACCCAAAGGGTTAGGTGGGACAACACAGTTACATAGGCAGAGGCAGACACTAATGTTTGCCAGTTTTGAACACATTTCCATTAACATTCATGTATTGGTTTGAAAGGCAAATATGGTAACACATGATTTTTTTTTATAAAAATGTGTACAACATATGTTTTTTTCATTGTCTCTTATTGATTTAGTTACCCCTCCCTCATTACCAGAACATTGACTATTTCTTGTCTTCACATTTAAATGGAAGTATATTTCAATGAAAGGTCTTAATTTTTATCTTTTTCAAAATATTTTCTATTTATCTGAATTCATTTTAGGTCAAATATTAAAACGACATTTTATAAGTGCAATAAGACACTCTGGGATATGCAATTATGGTTTTGTAGTTTATGATGGAACCTTATTATACACAGAAATCCATCATTCTCCCAGCATTGTTATACTACATCAGGCACATCATTTTCATTGTTATGCTGCAGTAGCTATGTAGCTACTGCAGCATAACAAATTAGAACTGCTCCTCGTGCTTTGCCTTGTGTTTATCCATGCTGAAACAGAAGCTGTCAGTTGCCCATTAGTCAGTTACCTTCATGGTCATACTAATTAGTGACAGCAAACACGGATATTATGGCACCTGCTGTGTTCTCAAAAGTTTTGTCTGATCGAGAAAAACTTATTCTTGAACAGAACCAAAGTACATTTAAAAACAAACTGTGATTTGCATGCCATCCCATCCTGTAATGTCCCCTAAAGTAATCCTGCCAAACCTCATGCCTGAAATGTCCAATTTCAAATTGTTTGGGGAGAACTGCATCTTCCTACAGGGTTTCATGGTGAATAGTTATAACTACCTGTCAGATACAAGTAAAAGAAGAAACCCAGAAGATGCAGACTCTGACTGAGGTAATTCCATCCATTTTGAATGTCGCAAATATGCTGATCTCTGCCCTTTAACTTTTGGCTTAACGTTTTTTTTCTTCTCAAAGCACGCAGAATGAAGATCATGATAGTTCTTAACAGATAGTTGCTCTTCCTGATAGACTTAATTGAAATTGTGGACATTATTTATTTATTTTAACTGCCACAAGTTGTTGTTTCTATTTTAAATTTAGTAGCTGTTTTGTCAGTAATCAACTTTTTTAAATCCATAACTCCTCATGTACTGTGTGCTGTTCATTGGTGGTACCATAATTAAAAAAAAAAATTTTTACTGGCACTTTATTTTGTCTCTGTGTGCTTACGCATGTATGTTTTACTGCTGGTGGGGCATCATACACTATAAAAGACAATGAATACCTTCCCTGTCAGTAACAAACATTGTTGGATCATCTAGAGGTTGCCAGTGGTGACTTAACCTCTCGAGCTGCGCTCTTGAGGTTCATAAGATCGCCATGGCAACCTCTCAATGATCCAACATGCTTGTTACCGATAGGAAGGTATTCATTATCCTCTATATAATCCCACTTCTCAGGTGCATTTAATGACACTTGACTGTAGCTCATGCCTAAGAATGCATCTGAGGCATGTGACTATATCACCATAATGCACACGCTGTCATGTCTTTTAGCTTACATATCCATATTGACTACCTAATCAAATCCATTCACTTTCTTTTGGGATTGTTTTACATAATAAATGGTTGCATATCTTCAAGCCCTATAAAGATTCTGGTGCAACTACTATTGTGCTGTCTGTATATCCATGGCATTCCACCTCTTATTGCTAGGTTTATGTTCACCTAGACCCTTCCAGTTTTACCATGCTGTAGCGACAGTGGCTCTGGAGACATCCCTGACAGTTGCCTTGCCGACTGTTGGCAAAGCAGCATCAGGGATGCCTCCTGTTTTCATTGAGGGGCTGATCCCTGAATCCTCCCATGTGGGGGGCTCTGCCTCCACCCACCCCGGTCTCTAGGATTCCAACTCCAAGTCAGAGTTGGACTGGGGGGGTGAAACACCCTGCGAGGCATTCCTCTGGCTGTGTGGAGATCATCACAGTGACAGGAGGATTTTGGCCTATTCCTGTCGCTGTGATGGTCTTCATCGTGGGGCAGTTACTGCGGCATCAGTATACAGACTTTTCCACCCAAGCCGCTTCAGCTCCAATTGTCATCAGTTATTTTGTGCCTCTGAGAAGGCTGCAGCACACTCTCCTAGCTCCTGCACTGAGCAGATAATAGACAAGAGAAGTAACAGAAAGCAAGAGACATGGTAAGCTCCCAAATTATTATAAAGTATCAAGAAAATGAAGGGCAGACTCTGACAGAAAGGTTATGGTATATTATACAATAGCAAGAAAGAATGCTGGGCTCTGATTGGTCAGTCTAGGACTGGACCCATGATGTTATCCCAGCATAACATCACGGATCTAGTCACAGAACACACATGACCGAATGACATGAGAAAACATATCACTGCACAAGCCACCTCCAACTTACTTGTACTTCACATAGCACCTCTCCCACAGCACAGAAAATAACCAAAATTACATCCAGAACCATCACACATTCCACCTATCATTCATTTTCTTACTATAAAAAAAACAAGCAACAAAAAAACATTCACTAAAAATTCCACCAACAGCTTAATCTGGTTCAAGGTCAGTTGGCATTCATCTGTATCCCCCCTCCCCCGGGTCGTGCCTGAAAATAGTCAGAAATTGCCTAGTGCACTTACCCGGTCAACAAAAGCTAAATAAAATAAATAAAAAGCCAAGTGAAAGTCGATTTTGTGATTGGCTTCCCAGCACTCCCCTGCTCTACTGGCAGTCTCCACTCCATCAACACAACAGAAGTGTTGGTGTATTTTTTTATTTAACGGAAAAAAAGACATACTGAAAGCCATCGCATTGGCTTCAGAAGCAAGCACCCCCACTGCCTCCCAGTTTCCACACTCCCCATTGCCAAATGTAAAGCCATCATTATGATTGGCTTCACAGCAGTCCCTCCAAGTCTCTTCGCACTGTCCACTGAGTGTGTGAGTAAGAAAGTGCCGTAGTTGCTTACCTCTTTGGCAGTTTCTTCCTTCAACATTAATCACAAATGACTCTTCTAATTGTAAGCTGGACACTGCGGTAGTATTGGGGGGGAAGGAATGATGTGTCATTTCCACAAGGCAGCATAAAGATCAATGCAACATGAATTTACAAAGAGGCACTCCTGTCAAACAAATTTGCTTGCATTTTATGGTCAGGTTCAATGAGCATTGGATTTGGGGGGAGTCTGGGGATGTAATATTCCTAGACTTTACCAAAGCATTCGACAAGGTGCCTCATGGTGAATTGATAGATACATTAGTAGATATGAACATCCCAAGCACAATAAATACAGTAGATGGATTGCCTCTTGGTTGGAAAATAGGTGGCAGAGGGTAATGATAAGAGGAATTGACTCAAGCTAGCTTGAAGTACTAGTGGAATCCTCCATGGGTCAGTGTTGGGACCTTGCCTGTTCAACTTATATATTTCTTCCATGGGTTGCAACAGTGGAATATGGGTGTCAAAATTTGCTGATGACAAGCACATTGGCAAGAGGAGTAACAGCTCTGAAGACAGAATTGAACTACAACCAGCTCTGAATGAACTAGGTGAATGGGCAGAAGATCATAAATTGCAATTTAATTTTAAAAAGTGCACTGTTGTGCATTTGCATAGGAGGAACATTAATGCCAATTATACACTATCAGGCATACAACATACGGTCGTGTCCAGTGAAAATGATCTAGACATCATTGTGTGTGTAAGGAATTGAACTTCAAGGATCATTGCAAACATGTCATTCAGAAAACAAACCGAATATTAACCTGTATTATGAAGTATATCAGATGTAGAGCATGGAAAGTGATCATGCCACTGTACACCTCACTGGTTAGTCCTCGTTTGGAGTATTGTGCTCAATTCTGGGCACCAGAAACAAAAGCTGAAATCAGAAATCTTGAGAGGGCCACTAGAATGGCTGTGGATCTCAAGGGTAAGGAGTATAATGATAGGTTAAACAGCTTGGGACTATTCTCCTTGGAATATCAAAGAGTGAGGTGGGACATGTGCCTATTATTCAGAGCCATGACTGATGATGACTTGTGGGATCCTGTTGGCCTTGAAATGAGTAACCAACTGTATGTTCCTAGATCACACACCCTCCAGCTAAGAGGAGAGATATGCCACACCAGAAAGAGGTCTAGCTGGTATAATCAGAGGTTGTTAGCATTCTACTCACTGCCAATAGACATAGTGAGTAGCAGTAATATGATGTAATTTAAATGTAAACTTGATGTTTACTGCATCTGTAACAACATTTGAAGGTGAGCTAAATGGACTTATGTCTACTGTGCTCTGTAACAACCTATGAAACCTTAAAAATGCAGAGATAAGAGAAAGAGGGCTTAGCATGGCAGACTACAGAGCCATAATAACAACAGTACCACCTATTGGCCAAGGCAGTTAATCAGCACTGTTTTTTTAAGTATACTTCTCATTGAAAAAAAATAGTAAGAAATGAGCCATTGTATAATAGGCATAATGCACTCCAGGGTGTGTGTCTCGCTGGGATAGCATCACTTCTTGGGTGTTGAATGCACGTGGCCTGCAGCCACATTCCCAACCACTCTAGTGTGATGTTATCCCAGCACAACACACCTTGTTGTGCATTATTCCTTTATTAACAACTAACTCTGCTGTTAGCCACAAATCTGTGGGCACAGCACCACACTTGTCAGTGTAGATACAGTACCTTACAAGCTATCTACAGTATCAACTTATCAACTTCTATCCTTATATCAGTAGGACAGATAGAAGCAGTATCATCAGCACGTGGGCTTGGTGGTTTAAATCTGGCACCTTAGAGGAGATCAGATGCCTAGTGTCCCCCCCTATGAGAGGGGATACCACTTGCATGAGCTTGACTGCAGTCCCTGTCTCAGCGACTGCAGGGCAGCGCAGGTATGAGCACTATAGCACTCAAAAAAATCCAGAAAAGAGTAGCTAACATGCCCAACCTTCCCCCTCAGTGCAGTGATTTAACAGTGCACAGAGTTTGATCTCCACCAGCCCATCACGCAGCAGCCAGTTTCAGGCTATGTCCCCAAGAACAGAACTAAAGCACCAACACCAAGTACAACAATTCCTCTAGGTCAGGCCATCACAAGGGGAACAAATGCAACTAACCCTCCACCAGTGTGGCATGTTGCCAGGTGCCTGTGTTACCTGGTATCGGCTAAGAATACACAGGATGGGATGGCAAATAGACTACATTTCAACAGCCTATAGAGACATTGTCCCAAAATGGCACCACTGCCATGATGAGCTGCATTCTATAGATCTAAACAATGGATCCCCTCCATGCCTGCTACTTGCTTCCCCTACTTCTATGACCTTGGAGCACATCACCAGGCATGTCACACATGAGATGGCCATATTACATGGGCCAGTTTCAAACCACATGCATGTGCATCAGCACAGAGGCCATCTTACTTGGGCCAAAGAAGGCCAATCAGTCACATAGTCATGGGCAACCAGACTGCATAGGATGCTTTCAGACCACACACATATGTGCTGTCATGATGCCATCTTACATGGGGCTAAAATGGGGGAGGCCATTTCTAAAAGATTAATACAATGGTGGCCATCTTAAAAGGCCCTATCAAAAGGGAAAATTCTCCCTTAAGGTGCACCGCCCAAGAAACAGCTAAGGTGTAATTTTACATGAATAACAGGTCACATCGGGGCAGCACAGACAGCCCAGGGGTGGGTAACAAATGAGATGAATAAACAATATTCCATGAATCACCCAACCCCACACCACAATGTGAGCAATTTAAGATGCATATTAAGTAAAAGTGTCTTATCAAAACACATACACCTTATATCCCTACAGATGTCCAAGAACAGAGAACGCCCAACATGTGGAGTACCATTATTTTCCCCACCAGAATAGACCACAGTACTCCACCTGTGAGACTGAAAGGCCAGAATCCATAATGGATGTAACACACTCACTGGAGACCTCCACCACAGAGCAGGAACCATCTAGAACAGGATGGCAAATAGACCCCACCATGGTCATGCTATGAAAACCTACCATGGCTATGATGGAGAACCAACAGAATTTTATGTTAAAAATTCTTGAGCACATGGAGGCAATGGCAGATCCCAGACAATTAGCAACAGGGAATGCAAGCACACTGGCGTCAGGTACTGAGAAGAGTGCTAGCACCTCAGACCCAGTGGTAGATAAGATAACAGTAATACCAACTGACAATACAACTGATACATGTAATGACCCAGATGAAGAAGCTCCTGAGGAGGAGCAGAATCAGGATGAGACATCACAACATGGTTTGGATGGCAAGTAAGAACCACCTATGGCAGAAGGGCCATTCCAGACATCGAAACTATGCTCCTTTGATGTAGTACCAGACTTACTAAGGTGGATTAAATCAACCATGGGGTTCCAGCTACCAGCATCCCAACCAGAATGCAACCTGGATCCAATGATCCTGCAGGAACAAATGCAGGAAGATTACTTCCCCATCTGCCCAGCTATTGATGATGTGATAACAAGAGTGGGAAGCAATGGACCACTCCAGAACCCTAGACAGGAGGTCCCTATATAGAATGTATCCTATCCAAGAGGTCAGACTAAAGCTCTGGTGTATGGTCTGTATGGTGGAGCCCCATATAGTGGCTCTAAACAAAAATACTATACTACAAGCAGTGGGCAAACCACATTTAAAGACTCCACAGATAAAAAAAGTGGAGGGCATGCTTAAAAGGATCTTTGAGAGGTTGGGTCTAGTAGCTAGAGCAACCACAACAGCAATATATGCGTCCAGGTCACTGATGAGATGGCTCAAGAAGATATCAAAGAAACTAACTGTTAAATCACAGGAAGCTGACCTGGTAGACTATACTCTAAAAACAGCCAAATACATGGGTGACATGTGACATGACTATCAATGCCCTGAAACTAAACGCCAGAACAGCAGCACTAGCCAACTGAGCCTGAAGATCACTATGGCTTAAAGTATGGGACACAGACAAAGAATCCAAGTTAAGACTACATAAGCTATTATTTAAAGTGGGCCATGTATTTGGAGAGGGACTAAGGGAGTTCCTCAAACTAAAAGACTAAGGAAAAGATCTGGATAAGGACAAAGCAAACTCTTCTTATTTGCCTTCCTTTTGTGGCCATAACTGAGGCTACAAAACACAGTGGAACAGGAGGTGTACTTCCAGTTTTGGGGGCAGAATGGGCTTCAGTAGCAACAAATCAGCATACTCAGTCAATAATAACAACTTTAAGAGTAGAGGAGGGTTAACTGAAGGCGGCAGATTCAATGCTAACAGAGACAGAAATGTTAAGAGGTCACAACAATGACTACACTGACTCTTTAACAACCTAAGAAGAAAATCAATGACATCATGATCAAACTCTCTCAGTCTGGGGGCCACCTTCAGTTATTCAAGCCAGCATGGTTCAAAACAACCACAGACAAATGGGTAAGAGAGGCAATAAAAGAGGGGTATGCAAGCAAATTCAAAGAAAAAAAAACAATCAGGAACAGAGTGATAGTATCACCCATGTCAAAAAGAAATGTCACAAATCAACAAGTCAGAGAAATTCTGGACAATCTACTAGAAGCTCAGACCATAGAGGTGGTTCCAAAGGAAACAGGTGCTAGACCTGAAATCACCTAAACAAGTACATCTAAACAAAAAGATTCAAAAAGGAGGTAAAAAGGTCTACCGTAAGATTAATAAACAAGGCAACTTTCTCATGTCAATATATTTATAGGACACACACTATAACTCCATGTACAAATCTGGCCATCTCATGTAAAGTACTATACCTGAAATTCCACATATCAGGTCAACACTTCCAGTAACAAACATTGCCTTTCGAGTTGGCCTCTGTCCCAAGAGTTTTTACAAAAATTTCAATAGTAGTGACAGCCAGTCTGAGAGAACAAGGCATATACTGTACAGTAAATCATGCACTACTTGGACAATTGGCTGATCCAAACAAGATCACAAGAAGAATCACAAAAGAATACAGCAAAAGTTATGAAGACTGTGGCAGACCATGGCTGGGTGATCAAAACACAGAAAAGCCATCTCACACTGACACAACAGATAGAATATCTGGGGCAGAGATAGATACAATAGGGGGCAAAGTCAGGTACTCCAAAAAGATGATAGACAACATTGTGAACCTGGTGCTCATACTAATCACACACCAGTCCGCCACAACAGCACTGGTCACTCAAGTGCTGGGATGCATCGCATCATGCATCAATCTAGTACCACGGGCAAGATGGAATATGCACCCCCCTCCAGATGCTAGTAGTACAATACAGCTCACCATCGGAAGAGAACCTCCAATCCAGAATGATATTAACAAACACCACCAAGAAATCATTGCAGTGCTGGCTGAACACAGCAAACTTATTGAGAAGGATCCCCTTGGAGCTGACCCATGATGTCATCACAGACACCGATGCCAGCCTATGGGGATGGGGGTTATCCATGGGATACAGAGCAGCACAGGACAGATGGACCCAGTCAGAGAGCAAGATGTCCATCAGTGTACTGGAGATGAAGGCAGTGATAAATACCTTGTAAATCTCAGACCTCACATTGTTGGGGGAAAATGTCTTGATCAGATCAGACAACAGGACAATGGTAGCATACATACTGTAGCAAAGCAAGGGGTACCAAAAAGCATCAACCTACAGAGGGAGGCCAACAGAATCATGACCTGAAAGCAGCAGAACTTGAGGCACATAAATGCAATTCAACTGGCAGAAAATGTGAACACAACAACAAACTGGTTAAGCAGTTAACAGACACACCCAGAAGAGTGACAACTACATCCTCACGTATTCCAGCTCATACAGAAAAGATGGGGGGGGGTTAGCCATGAATCTAATGGTGAAAAGCAAGAACACTCAGTCTGAGAAGTTCTTGAGGTTCAAGGAACCACAGTCAACTGGAATTGATACACTGTCCCTACCATGGGCACACGATTATTCATATATCTGTCCTCCATTCCTGTTAATCGCAAGGCAATCATGAATCTTGGTCAGTCCAGGAGAGTGATAATAATGGTCATGCCATACTGACCCAGGAGATCATTGTTCACAACAGTGGTAGAGATGGTAATGGACAAGTGACAGTTGCCATTCAGAGAGGACATACTGGTCCAGGGTCTGGTAACACACCCAGTGCCCGCAATCTAAAAGTTACAGTTTGGCTCCTGAAAGGGAGAGACTGTTAAACATGGACTGTCATGAGTCAGTTATCAACACAATGATGCTGTTAAGGAAGCCTTCCTTAACATCAGCTTATTGCATTCAATGGTGAATCTTTACAGCATGGTGTGAATCAAGCAACAGATAACTGGAAAGAGTATCAATATCAGACATGCTGTTATACATGCAACAAGGTCTGGAAAAGGCCTGTCTCCCATGTCACTAAAGGTACAACTGTCCGCAATCAAAGCAATACTAGGGTGCATGGGTGACATGGCCCCAGCTACCCATCCAGATATCCTAAGATTCTTAAAAGCTGTCAACAACATCCAGCCATGAAAAAATCAATCACCCCATGGTACCAAACTTTGGTACCGAATACATTCACTGAACAACCATTTAAGCCAATTGTGGAGGCAGACATATACTGATGGGGCCTAAAACCAGCATTCTAGTAGCAGTATGTTCTGCATGAAAAATAGGGGAACTGAGTGCTCCATTGTGCAAGGAACCATTTACAACATTCACACCAGAAAGGTAACACTAAGGATAGTACCCTTCTTCCTTCCAAAAGTAAATTTGTCACTTCACATAAATCTGAAAGTAGAACTCCCAGTGTTCTGCACTGAACACACAGGGATGAGAAAGTCCTACACACACTGGGCATTCAAGGGGCACTGGTTGCATACATAGGCAGAACAAAACCATTCAGGCAAACAGAGAAACTGTTCCTGATTGCACAGGGCTACAAGAAGGGTATGGAGCAGCAAAGGGGGCTATTGCTCCCTGGTCAAAAAAAAAACAATCCAAGAGGTGTATAAACAAAAAACCAAAACTCCACCAACTGGAGTAAAAGCATACTCCTCTAGGGTGGTGGCTACATCCTGGGTGGAAAGGAACTGTACAATAGCACAAGAAGTATGTGCTGAAGCAACAAGGACATTGATTCACACCTTTGCAAGGCATTAAAGACTGGGCATTACAATTCCCAACAAGGCAGCATTAAGAAACAAAGTTCTTAATCAAAGTAGTCACAACCTTTGGGGGCCCTTAATCACCTAGCTCTATCCCTTCTGTTCCAAGAGGTACTGCTTTTTACATACCCTAGCAATAATAGGTGGAGTGTCATGGATATGGCACAGGGTCAAAATGTCGCATGGCAGAATGCCGTGCGACTTACTCGTGTTGCATGATTTCTCTATTTCTCTTTTGTTCTGTGGGGGCTATGCCCTACGGACCCCCTCACTAAGGATTCTAACTCTGGAGGGCCAACTCCGAGGGCGCACAGGTCCGGGGTGCGCCATAATGCCATACGCATTAAGTGTATGACATTATGACCCAGTATGCATCGATATACAGTACAGGCAACACAATGGTAGTTTACTCACCTGTAAAGGTGATTTTGTGCCTGAATATCTGTGGCACTCCAGTCCCACCCAAGCAGAGCAGTCAGTTCGACACCCGACGAGGTACTCACCAATGGAACAGAGATGAATCAAGATAACCACAAGTTTAATGAAACTGATAGATCATTAACAGTGTTATGTGACAATGTGAGAATAAAATAAGAATAGTGTGGTCCACTATGTCAGAGTCTGTTTGTGCTTCAAAATCTGAGTTCTCTTAGCTTAGGAAGGACAGTATCTAACTGAACTCAATTTGAGCCAAAGGGGCTTGAGTGAAAGGTTAAAATGTAATCCTAGATCACATGTGCATCTTACAGTCTATCAGGTGAACATAATCATAGCAGTAAGAGGTGGAGTGCCATGGCTATACAGGCACACAACCACCTATACCAGGTGAGCAAACTACCATTATTACCCCTCATTGATTATGGCATTCCTCTTTATAGGCTTCTTTCAGGCAAATTAAAGTGAGTGATACTAACTGTAGCACAGAAAATATGGATTGTGGAGAGACTGGAGAATGGAGAGCATGCAGTTGTCTTGGCAGAGGAGTATGGAGTTGGCAAGTCAATGATAAGTGACACTAAGTCTGCCAAAGACAAGCTGCGTGATTTTGCAGGCAGCATGGACACAGCTGATGGGTCTGATAAAAGCAAAAACATGCGATCCTGTAATGATGAGCAGCGAGATGCTGCTCTCTTCATGTCATTCCATCAGGAACATGAAAAAGGGACCCTGATTTCAAGGCCCATATTAAAAGAGAAGGCAGTCCAGTATTACCAGCACCTTGGCAGTTCTGAACAATTCTGCGCTAGTGAGGGTTAGCTAACTCGCTTCAAGCGCAGACATGTAACACAGCAGCTGAAATTGTGTGGAGAACGACTAAGTGCTGCTGGTGAGTTATTGAGTCTTTCATTCAGCTTCTGCTTGAGATAACTGAGTCTGAGATAGCTCTGTATTGGTGGGGACTTGCAGACTGAACCATTGCCCATGGTGCAGAGAAAGATGCCCCTTGCTATACAAAGCAGAAGGACTGCATTACTGTACTGGGTTGTGTGAACGCAGCTGGCCGTAAGTTAAAGCTGGTCATAGTGGGCAAGTTGCAGGTGCCATGGTGCTTCAAGCACCTGAATATGCAGACTTTGCCAGTACAGTACAAGGCACAGTGTAGTGTCTGGATGACTGGAAGCATTTTCAGTCACTGGTTTACAGACAGCTTTGTGCCACAAGTAAAGCAGTACCTGAAGTCTAAGGGACTGCCTATCAAGGCTCTTCTCTCTGTGAACAATTCCTCTGCACACCCCGATATTCCTGATGTTCGAACATGGGATGGTGTAATCAACTGTGCATTTCTTCCAGCCAAAACAACCTCAAAACTGCAGCCCTGTGACTAGGGTGTGCTTGAAATTATTAAGTGGTTCTGAGTCCATCCAAATGTCATAGACAAAATCTGGTATTAAAACATCTCGCTGCGAGCCTGCTCTAGCTGATCTCCCCTGACCTCCCAGATCTCCCTGACAATAGTGTGGCAGCTTCTGAGATTACAAAATTCACTGCCACCCTCTCTGACCCTCTGTCTGAAGAAGAAGTGCTGCTATGGCTGAAATCAGACAAAGACGAGAAGGGTCTTGAGGAGCTCTCGGATGAGGGGATCTTGGAGCTTGTGGCTAAGCCTGTACATTCAGAGTTGGAGGCAGAAAATGACTCTGAAGTGGAAGAGACTGCTCCCATTCTGCCAACACATGGTGCAGCAGTGGACTGTTTTGATAAATGCATTCTGTACATAGAAAGTCAGGTCGACTTCGATCCGGTACAGATAATGTTGCTACGGCAACTGAGACAGCATGCTGCTCAAAACAAAATTGATTAATTTAAGCAAAGATCAGTGAAAGATTATTTTGCTAAATAATAGATCCAGTAACTGGTTAGTAAGTCACAGTACTGTATTGTGATTTCTCAAATAAAGTTCAAAATCGTACTGTACGTACCTCACTTACTGCATATGGTTGTACAACTCTAATGTTTAAAATGCTTACAATCTTTTTTAAAAAACTACTGCAATTAACTGTCGTTGACGAAGTTACTTTGAGTAAATTAATAAAGATGTTATCATTTAAAACAGTGCCTCCTGAGTGTTTTGGTGAAAATTGTAGTAAGAATGCGATTGCTGCTTTGGCACTTTGCTTATTTAAAGTGAGCACACACGTTTATCCGACCTCCTGTATATCCGAACGAATCAGATGTCCCCCAGTGGGTTTGTATAAATGGGGTTGAACTGTACTTCCATTCAGCAACAGATGTCAAGAATTTAGGAGCTATCTGATGCATTGCAGAAGCCAGGATCCTCTGATTCCCATGCGTCCATGTGGCGGCAAATACAGACACACAGGGTAGAGTCCATCTGTTAGCCAATTTATGAGTCCTCTGCCTCACACAAGGTGAAGAGATGCAGGGCCCCATGCCAAAAGAAGAGTTGTCTTCACTATATGGTACCTGGGCCAATGCAGGCAACACTGCTGCTTTCAGTCCCTGGCTGGGGATGTTTCATAACAGCACCATCCCCCCACCCTCACCACATGTAGCTGTGTCACTGAGCTCACACCAACTCAAGCCACCAGTATGGGACCACAAAGCATATGCACTGGGGTGAACAGTGGCACTACAAAGAACGTTTCTTAATAATTATCATTTTTCACATAGTTGTTTTATGACTCCCCTTATAAACATGACATGGCATTATAGAATATTGTCTGAAATGTTATTTCTCACCAGAAGTGCAAAAAAAATCTCACCCAGGATTTACAAAAAAATGACACCTGTCACATTTATGAGCTGGTGTAGCAAAATGGCTATGTTGAAAGTTTGGAGTTAAAATATTGAAAATTAGTGACGTTATGAGTGAACATTGAAACATTGCAACATTCACTCATAACCTGGGCATTTTACCATATTTGTACACCAAATTTTCAGCATAAGCTTTATTTGAACCCACCTCATGATCCCAGTAGGTAAAAATGTTCAAATCTCTACCAAAATGTCATTTCATGCCACAAGTGTGAAACACATTTTGACCAGGGTTTGAAAAACAATGGCTGTCATGTTTATAGGGTGGTGTGAAAAAATGGCTGTGTTGAAAATCTGGGGTCAAAATATTGAGCATTACCAAAGTTGTGAGCGAGTGTAGAAAATGTTCAGCACACACTCATAGCTGTCATTTTTATATATTTTGACCCTAAATTTTTAACATAGCCTTTTTATGACCCCACCGCATGAACAAGGGTCATGAAAATGTTCTAATCCTGCCCAAAAGGTGATTTTGCAAAGTGACTATGAAATCATCTTTTGGGACAACTTTGCATAATTCCACCACCATTGATCATGAGGTGGGGTCCCAAAAAGGCCATGTTACAAATTTGGTGTTAAAATAAGCAAAATGACAATGTTATGAATAAAATAAATAAATAAAAGTGCAAACATCATTAAAATGAATTAAACTGGACATACCTTCTTTTCTCATGTGACAGTTGGCTGTTCCAGCAGTGAGACTCATCTTTGATCAGAGAGTAGATATACACCATGGGACATGTTCAAGTGAGTGAGGGTGTGTGAGGATATGGAGGTGTGGTGGGTGCTGTGTGGTAGGTCTGTGTGGGGTGTGTGGGGGTGTGTGGGGGATCAGGCCAGTGAGGGGCAACTTTCCTAGTTAAAGGTAAAAAAAATAATCAATGAGGGATGGTTTTCTTTATTACAGGGTCATTCAAATTCCAGCACTGGGGATTGGGCACCCTAGTGTCAAGCTAATGTTTGGGGAACAAGGGCAGGCAACCTGGAAGGGATGGGGGGTCAAGAGAAGCAGTACTGATGATGTGCACCATAGTCTGCTTATACTGAATGCAAAATAAATACATACCTGCAGTACATACATAAATAAGTAAATAAATAATCATTAGGAAAGGCGGGTGGGTGACCTGGGGGGGAGAAAGAAGCGGTACCATGGGAGGGCAGCCTGGTCCACTTAAACATGATAGTAGATAGATAGATAGATAGACAGACAGACAGACCGACAGATAGAGAGAGAGAGAGAGAGAGAGACAGGCAGATAGACAGAGCAAGAGGATCACTGGCTCACTGCATCAGATTAAGCCAGCAGCAAGACTCTAAATGCGGCTTTAGAATTCATGAATGTCCCACTGTTCTCATACAGAGCACGCAGGTGAAGTGATCCTCTCATTAAGCTGGGTACCCCAGATTTTAGGGTGCCCAGAATATGTATTTCTGGCCATTTAAAACAAACAAACACCAGACTCTAACTAAATGGGTCCTGTTTACCTGTAGTTAAGTTCAGGTGTTTGTTTTTTTAAAAATACAGAGTCTTTATGTGTTTTCTATGTTTTTTGGTTTGGGGGGAGATGGCAGCTATCACGGCACAAAAAAAAATGTTTTCATGCCAGGAGAAGCAGGTGGTGAGAAACCAAAAAGGGTCATGTGACACTGCATTTTTTTGTGTTGTATCAGAACATAATCCCAAAAGCCCTACTGAGCATGCTCAGAACAGGAAAAAAAATTAAATACTTATAACTCTAGGACCGTTTAATATTTTTTCACCTAACCTTCTAAAGGCACTACTTGGCAGAGCACACTTGTACACTGAAGGTTAGGGGAAAAAAGCACATTCCATGTAGGCTGTACATGATAGCATAACCAAAAACCCATGTTAAGTACTGGAAGAAGATTAGACATCTACAGGAAAAGGACATATGCAGATTTCAGAAATCACATAAGCTGCCATCAAAAACATTCCACATATTTAGACTTTGCCTACTAGACAATGCATACACAATTTCAGCTAATTTCATTAAACGCTGCCAAAGCCATTAAGGTGCAAAGCTAGGAGTTCAACATAGAACCTGTCTTTCAGCCCTGACTATGCTAGTGCTACCATGGCAGTATAATAACATGTGCAATAGTTTATGTATATTAGGGTTGAGCAGAGTGTTCAGTGTTAAACCCCAATCTTTTCTGCTTAATAACTATGTGGCATTCAAAGAAATTGCATGAAATTTGGCATGCCTAGTCTGCATAGCAAGTTCTCATGACATGGGAAGTTTTGTGATAGGCGATTCACTTTCAGTGCTGAAGAAGATTGTGCCAAGGGTGTGCCTTTCGAAGTTTTCATGATAAAATATTAATTAGATCTAGAGCTATAAGATTTAGACATGTGGCTTCTGAGCATGCTCAGTAGGGTTTTTAAGATAACGCTCTGACAGAAAGAAGAATTTTGCTTTTGCAAGCTGTTTTACTTTTCTGAGAAAATGTGTTTTACTTTTGTGAGAAAGCAATGCTACTGTCATGAGTTTGAGCCTTATTAACATTAGCACCATTTGATGACATTTTATGAAATATTCCATGTGTGGTCAGGGTGGCAGATTGTCATGATCTGGCACATTTTACCTAGGCTGCCAAAGCATTTCAGCAGTTGCCCCTTTTTCTGGGGGCCCCCTTTCCCCTCCTCCATGGCCAGTGACCAGAGGCTGCTAGGACATGGGCTGTATGTCCGGTCTAGCAGGATGCAGCTGCCTGTATCAGGATGGGATGACAAAGATCAGGTCAGATGGGATACTGCTTACTTTATGAAGTCCCCACAATGGTTAACGTGGGTGATAGCTACCTTGTTGAGGAAATACTACCCAGTAAGCAGTTAGGAACATATACTCCCAGCCATAACACTGATCATGACTCAGAGTGCAAGGACAACTATTTGGCTCAGTGCCCCCTCTTCCACAGGTAAGTCATTGGCAGTATCACCTAGGGAGTCTTCTGTGAGGAAGCATCAGGGGACTCAGGTAACAATACCTCCCCTCCACAGTAGGAGGGCAAAGGAACATTCTGGGTGGTTAAAGCTGGGAAACGAGCCCAGGAAGGCTGGGGTGCCCCAGCAGGTCTGGGACACAACTGTCAGGAGTTAATTGGTTGGCTGCAGGGGGGTGAGCACATGGGCCAGGTTGTTTAGTAGCCCATTGGTAGTGGGTTGTCCCTTACCTAGTAGGAGAGGGGCTTAAATCTTGCAAGGGTTGAGGATTTCTTTCACAGGAAGGCCTCTCTTGTAACCAGGGGAGCTGCAATGGGGCAGCTGAAAAAGGGAGTGAGGGTGCACTGCAGTGGTAGCATCATCCTCACAGACCTGGATAAGTGACCAAATCATCTTAGCATATTTGGTTAAGCATGCTGGCTTTTGGGGTAATCCAGGTAAGAGACCTGGCTCAGGAGCAGATGATAAGGGGCTCCATGGCAAGGCTGGGTTGGAGTGGCTGCAGAACAAGGCCCGGGGGGGCAGACTGGTAGGCCATTTCCTCCAAGAACTGTGTTGCGTCTTTCTTGACCATGGAAGGGGGGGTGGGGCCATGGGGGCCTACCAGACAATACGTAGGCTGCCAAAGCATTGCAGAAGCCACCCCTTTTTCTGAGGGCCCCTTCCCCCTCCTCCATGGTCAGTGACCAGTGGCTGATAGAGACCAGCCCAGGGGAGTGGCTAGCAGCTTCTGGACACAGGCAGCTAAATGGCATAGCTAGCCCCTCTGTGGGGGAGGGGTCTGAGGGGAGGAGATGAATAAAATTAGCAAGCTGGCTGATTTTCAGCCTTCTTGATCATCCTCCCCTTGGATCACCCACCCACCTGTCTCCCTGGCATTTCAGGAGGTGAGAATGGCTCAGTAGGGCCCCCTTTTTGACCCACTATGGGCGACTGCATTATGGGTGTGGGGAGACTTTTCCTGGTTTTCCCCTACAGGGTTTATTCCCAAGTTTTTTGCCTCCCCCAAAAAGGGATGCTATAGTATGGAAGTAGAAAAGTAAGAGCATCAGGTAACAGTACAACAAAATGCATGTCAAACAATGTAGTGTAAATCTTTAACTGACAAGGTAAATGAATTACAGTGTGAAAAGGTGTTACAATATGTCACAGCCAGTAGTGCAGCATGGGAGGAGCACATGAGGGAAGTAGCGGAAAACAGGGGATGATGCCATTTCTCCCGAAGGTGTCGTGGCCCCCTGGTCAGCATGAGGATGAGGGACCACAAGCCCTGTACCTGCATGGGGGGGTCTAGGTCCAGCCTCAGCAGCACAGACTGCAAGGTCAGCGATGCCAGATGGGGGCAGCCATCAGAACCTTGGCCATATGACCTGTCCTGCTACTGCAGAGGTATGCCTCAGCCTGCACCCAAAGGGGTCTCCCAGACTGGGGGTGGTTTGGAGGACTGGGGTATGTGCTTCCTCCCTGCAGCACCCACTGCTCAATATTAATTGATTAAGGTATTAATCTAAGGTAGAAATTATAAAGTAATTTAAGACGTAATAAAGGATTAATATCTAAAATTGTAAATAATAAAGCATGGCAGTGGCCATTTCCTCCAAGAACTGTGTTGTGTCTTTCTTGACCATGGAAGGGGCAGCCATGAGGGCCTACCAGACAATGTGACCATTGCTTGTCTGAATTCCAAGACCCAGGGAGTGTAAAAATAGAAAACAAATGCTCTTTTTTGACCTTTCTTTGCCCACATCTAGAGGAAAAACAGTTTGGAGTTTGGTTCCAACATTTTCAGTGTAGAAGAGGCTCAGCCGAAGAGGTGACTTTCAAACATTTTGTGAAGAAACATTTATCATTTGTTGAATTATAAGGTTTTAAAAATGTAGCTTCTGAGCATGGCTTGAGTCGGCACTTTTATGTTAAACCCCAGTCTTTGCACCTTAATAACGTTGGTGTTTTTCAACAAAATTGTACGAAATTTAGCATGCTTCACATAGGCGGCTAGTTTTCAAGATGTGGGTTATGATGGGTGCAGATCTGAATTCTGAGATCCAGAAATGTCAAACATACATAACAAACACTGTTTTGGGCTATTTTTTACTCTCACTTACAGCAAAGGTAGTATGGAATTTTGTTCCAAAACTTTCTGGATTGAAATGGCTTGTGCCAAGGGTTGGCCATTTGAAGGTTTTGTGAAAAAAATATTAATCATTTCCAGAGTTATAAGGTTTTAAAATATGGCATGTGAGCACACTCAGTAGGGTTTTTCAGTTAACCCTCTGATACAAAAGAAGAATGTTACTTTTGCAAGCCATTTTAACTTCATGAGAAAATGTGTTTTCCTTTCATAGGAAAGAAAATACTGTTGTAAATTTGAGCTGTATAAAATAGACTGGGGCAGTCCTGTGACTTGATTAGTCAATTGCTGTACAGACCTATGTAGTGACTGAGTGGTAACTGCGTGGATCTGTAAACTTCTCACACAAATGTCTTGTGACTGTGCAGCTTTCTGCTTACAAACAGCAAGCAGTGGCTGAGAGTGCTACATCGGCCATCCAACTTACTAAACCAATGAGGCTTTAAAAAAACTGTGATTCCAAAATCAGCACGTGGAAAAACCTACATGATGAAGTATTCATTCATTTTTTCAAGTTTCATCCAGTTTCGAAGTATGCCTAACAATCACCATGGAGACTGTGCTGCGTTATTGGAACGCCAGTCGAATGCACCGGATGATAAACTAATAAATAACATTTTCTAACTGTTAAAGTGTTAAGCAGGTGGAGCACCATTTTGTAAACACAATAATACACTCCAGGATTCGTGGCTACCATGCAATTACAACCCCCATCCCACTCCCAGTTGAAGGCACTTGGGTGACGCCTTGTGCCTCCAACCTTGGTGGGCATGCAGTAATTACACGGTAACCACATCCTCTGTTGTATATTATAAAATGGACACAAAATCTCCTCATTTCTGATTAGCTGAAACAGGTTTTCAGCTGTGTCTTTATCAGATCATAACCTTAGAACTAGCACTACTTGTGCCAACCTGAGCCCCACAACAGAAATATATCAGTGTGCCACCCTCAGCCATAGTCGTGGTATCATAGCATCACCAGCCTAGAAAGACCTGGACAACACTGCCAGCCCCCCCCCCCACACACACACACCCACACACATACTATCTCTTAGGAGATGTAGGTAGACAGGCAATTTCATTGATTTTTTTTTCACTAAAGTTTGACCTTTGCTGCGATTAAAGTTGACAGCAGTACAGAGAGCGAAGTGCATGATGTGGGTTTCAAATCTCACTACAGATACACTAGCACTCTTCCATTCATGATCCAGAGAACAAGACAGCAGGTTTAAAATAGAACAGTAAGACAATTTGTTATAGTGACCCCTGCAGCGAGCAGCCCAAGGAAACCACAGTGATCAGAAAAGCCACTCACTCCAGGAACATGAAGCAGAAAGCGCTCACTACAGCGGCTGCTCAGGGTCACTCTTGGTATCAAACGGGACATTAGCTTTCAGTCACACAGGAAGTTCATCCACATAGCCATAACAAAACTACAAAATAAACTATGTCAGAAATCTTACAGAAAACCATTGTGACTCTCTGTTTCTCTCTGATGGGAAGGGAAATTATTTATTTAAAACTTGGTAACTGGGAAAAGCACACTGAGCCAAGGCTTGTTTCCAGGTTCAACCCGGGGACATGAGTAAGCAATTACATACAGATACAGAGGGAAAAAAACATTACATTTCTAACAAGTACCAAAAGTAGTTTATAAGTGCCAGCAGCAGATTAAGCAGTACTGGATGCATGGCAATTACACTGAGTAGTTAGATTGCAGAATCATACATTTGAGTAGTTAGGTTGCAGAATCATAGATATCATACATATGATACAGAATATGATGTTTTAGATAGGTACAAAAACTTGTCAGAAGAGATGGTATTAAAAAGTAATAAATAGAGAGCAGGCTTAATAAGGTGGGTACTGCAGGAGGGGAATCAGGGAAGGGGTAGGAGAAGAGTGGGGGCAGGGGAGGCAGGAAGGAGGAGAGGGGAGAGATAAAGGGGGAGGGGAGATATGTTTAAATTGGCATTTAAGAGCAGGGAGGGATAGGGATTCATGGAGGTAAAGGGGAGTTGATTCCAGAGGTGGGGTAGGTGGAAAGAGAAGGTGGAGACTCTGGCTGCAGATCACCGGGTGGGGAATGGAGAAGGAGTGGGGATGGCAGGATCTAAGAGAGTAGAGGGGTTGGCAGCAGTGGAGAGGAGAAGAGATGTGCAAATTAAAAAGATTTTGCCCAGCAAAATATTTTGCGTAATCCTCGCATCTTGCGAAATATTTTTCAGGTGCGAAATGTGAAATCCCCCAGGTGCAATGTAGAATTTCACCCATAAAATGCTTATTTCGCCAACCACAGATGAAATTCCACATTTCAGAAGAGTCAGGGGGGATGATGTTTAAAAATAAAAAGTGTTTCCCCCCCTCCAGTCCATACCTTTAAAGCCAAGATCCCATACCTGGTGTCTAGTGGTCCCACCCCCCCCTGTCTGATTGCTGGCCCACAAGGATTCTTCCCCCCCATCGAGGTTCAGCCCTGTCCCCCATCCTTATATTGAAATATTAAAATTAATTTTCTCTGGTGTCTAGTGGCCCCACCCCCCCTGGCCAATTGCCGGCCAAGAATGATCCCCTGAGAGTCAGTAATCCTAATACAACACAATATAATTCATTTTTCTAAGACACAAGACAAGTAGATCCAAAACATACTAGCTGCTACATCTAGCAGACACTTTGTATCACAAAGCAGAAATATGGAGACTGGTAACATAAGAGCACTTATTCTGAGCTACGTGAACATTGTATGTCTTTTTAAGCAATAAAGAGCATTATGGCACATAAAGGCATATGTAAAATACATAAAAGCTATGTAACTGGCATAAAAAACATGAATATTCAACAAGGCTTTACAATGCAGATACTGACATCCACAAATGTATATTTTTTAAAACATTTTCCACACTTGTATACAGAGAATAAATATCCACCATCTCATCAAAGAATACAGACATCAGACTGACACATGAGCTCTTTTAATAGAACCACATCGTTCTTGATAACGCACACCAAGTAATTCTGAACATTCCACTAACTAACCCCCTTCAGTCTGCAATTGGTAAGGTGAAAATTCAAAGGAAAAATAATCAGACAACTGATGACACATTCAAAATATTAATTTATGAAATCCAACATAATAGTGAGAAAATGTTGCTGATACCACACAATTCTTTAGTCAGAGGAAGTAAAAGAAGTAGTGATGCAGGTGATCATGTGTGTGTTTGGAGGGGGTTACAAGCTGCCGACATAGGTAACACAACTTCATTGCAGTAGTGTGAACAATGCAGTGCCAAATGTAACGGGCATGAGTCCACTTTATGTGCCGGTGGTCCGCTGTGGGCTGTTAGTTGGCAGGGGTGTGGGGGTGTGATGGGATTACTAAAGAACAGGGTGGGGTGGGTGAGGGGTCCACTAGACACCAGAGGAAGTTTTTTTTTATTTTATTTTATTAGGATTACTGATGTTGGCCCTGGGGTGGAAGCGGCATTTATGGACAATGGAAGGGGGTGGGTGTGACTCTCGGGGGTTGTATTCTTGGCCGGTGATTGGCTAGGGGGGTGGGGCTACTAGACACCATGGAAACTAATTTTAATTTTCAATATAAAGATCAGGGATGGGGCTGAATTTCAGCAGGGGAGGTGGGACCACTAGATACCAGATTTGGGATCTTGGCTGTAAAGGTATGGACAGGAGGGGGGAAAACACTTTTTTATTTTATTTGTTTTTTTAATGCAGCATTTTACACTGGTGAAATTTTGGCAAAATGGGTGAATTTTGCAGGGTGAAATTCCTGATTTTGCCAGAATTTCACAGCGAAATTAAATTTCCCTGCATATCAAGAGAGGAGAGGTACTGAGGGAGAAAATTCAACTAAATTGTACAGTGATTGCTACTGAGTGAATGTATCATCTGAGGGAGAGGGGGGAGAAATTTAGAGAGAAGAGAGGTGTGCAGTCATGAGTATGAGGTGGCGAGATTGTGGCAAATCTACAAAAAGGGTTGAGTAAGGTGTCAAGCTTGGAGAGGGAGGAGGCAGAGGCTGAGGTATAGATAATGTCCCTGTAGTCAAAAATTGGGAGGATGGTCTTGTGGACTAAATCACGGCAAATGTGTAGGGGGATGGCTTGTTTGTTGTGAAAGAGCATGCCTATTTTGGGGCACAGTTTCGAGCAAAGGGAGGCAATATGGACAGCAAAGTTAAGATGTTGGTCCAACCAGAGGCCAAGGTATTTGTATGAGGTGACGTATCAAGAATGAAACTATGCAGGGTGGTGAATCGAGGTGGGGAAGGGAGTTTGTCCAGTTTTTGGGGGGATCCGAAGTTCATAGAGACGGTTTTGGTAGCATTCACTTTTAGGCTGTTGTCTTGGAACCATGTTAGCACTCAGCTGAAGTCAGACTGCAGCAGAAGTGGGGCTGAGTTAGTGGTGGTACCAGAGACATAGATGATGGTGTCATCCACATAGAGGTTTATGTTAGATTGTGAGCAGACAGTGGGGAGATCATTAATAAATATTGAAAAGAGGATAAGGCCAAGGATGTATCCTTGAGGAACTCCTGATCAGATGAGCAGGGTGGAGATGCAGAGTTGCCTACCAAGACAGACTGATGCTGATCACAGAGGTACAATTTGAACCAGTGTGTATGGAGGGAGATGCAAGGCCAGCAGAGTGCAGTTTCTGGAGGAGAAGTGGGTGAGAGATGGAATCAATGGTCTTGGCGAGGTCAATAAAGATTGCAACTGTGAGGTGGTCTTTATCCATTGCAGTGAGGACTGAGCCTGAAACTTGGAGTAGGGAACAGATGGTGGAATATTTTTTCCTGAAACCAGATTGATAGTCTGAAAAGAAGTTTATTGACAAGAAGAAGTCTGCTAGTCTAGAGAGAACTAGGGATTCCTGGAGTTTAGCCAGGGAGGGAAGCTGGGAAATGGGGCAGTAGATTCCTGGGGATGAGGGGTCACCTCCTTTGGGTAGGGAATTTTGATAGCCAGTTTCCATTGTTGATGGGCTATGCTGGTGAAGAAAGAGAGGTTGATGATGTAAGAGAGGGGGTTGGCTATGGCTGGAGCTGGGAGGCACAGAAGCTTGGGGTGGAGGCCATCAGGGCTGGATTTATGTGGGTTTAGAGTGCTGAGGGCATGGAAAACTTCATGTGGGGTGGTGAGGGAGGCTAAACCCATGGGAGGGGAAGGGGAATGGGGGAGCAGGACTGTCAGGGAGTGCACAGGACATGAATAACTTGTTAAAAGTGTCAGCATCGGTGGTTGGGTCAGAGACCAAGGACCTGTTTAGTTTAAGTGAGGGGGAAGTTGCCTGCAGGAGGGATTGAAAAGGGATTTGACTGTGCTTCAGAAGGATATGGGGTCAGGGCAGGATGAAAAGTTAGAACTGAAATACTCTGACCTGGCTTTTTGTATTGTTTTAGTACAGTTGTTTCTGAGCTTGTGATAATGGTGAAGATCAGAGTTGGCTTTAGAGTATTTAAATTGGGACCATGCTTTGTCACAAGCTTTGCAAAGGGATAGGATAGTAGGGGAGATCCAGGGAAGGTGATGACGCTTGACCCTAGCAGTGCAGAACAGGGCATGAAGGTTCCAGATACTAGTCAGGTTGAATAAGAAGTGTACAAGGGCCTGGCTTATGTCTGGTGCCGAGAAGACTGGGGACCAGTCAGCTGCATTTAGGTCAGCCAGGAGAAGGTGATGGGTTAGGTTATGAGTAGAGCAGTAGTTTAGGTATTTGGTGGGGGGGATTTGGGGAGGTGAAATTTCCTGATGCAGTATGTGAAGCATTGATCACTGAAAGCATCAGCTAGGACTCCAGTAACAGATAAAAGGCAGGGGTGGGAGGAAAGGATCCAATCAAGGAGGTTATGATTGGGTTGCAATTGGTTGGTTCATTTAACAGCTGAGAGAGATTGAGTAACTCGACAGAAGTTCTATTGTGAGAGGAGGTGGGAGAGAGCCAATCAATGTTAAATTCCCCCATCATGAGCAGTTCTCTATCTGAAGAGAGGGAGACAATTAAGCTGAGGCACAAGAGGAGGGATTCAGGGCAAGTTTAGGGGCTGTATGGAGAGTGCAGATGCAGATAGGGACTGTGGATGGGAGGATGAGTCAAACAAGGAGAGTTCTGATGGATTTGGGGACTGTTTTTTTGGAAAGAGATGGAGCAGGGGAGAGAGCTACGGACACACATAATGACACCGCCACCACACTTGCAATGGTCCTGGTGGCACAGTTTGAAGTTTGGCAGGGCAAGCTGAGATTCTGGTGTGCAAGAGAAGAGCCAAGATTCTGAGACACAGAGAACATCTGATGGGCGTTGAGTAAGCTAGACTTTTAGAGTGTCAATTTTGGGTAGGAGACTCTGGGCATTTATGTGGAAAATATGAAGACTCTTCTGGGAAAGGGAGCTGGGGGAAGATGGGCCAGGGTTAGGTTCAACATCACCTGAGATCAACAGGAGAAGAAGGTGTAGGAGACACTTACTTGGTGAAAACTATAAGGAGAGGTGCACAGAGGGGACAGAGGATACAAGAAGGAGGGGTGGCAGGCAGATGAGGGATGGGTCCATTTAGAGGTAAGGGTGTGGGGTGTAAGGGGGAGAGAAAGGAACCTGCTTGATCTGGAGCTGGAGCTGCTGAATGAAGCAGGGAAGAGCCAGGGTGAGTCAGGCTGGGTTGTGGAATTGCATAGAGTGCTGCTGCTCTTTTTTGGGAGGAATGTAGGCATTTAGCGACACCTAGTGGGAAGGGCTGAGAACGAGCAAATGGGCACACAAGGAGATAGACTGTCACATCACATGTCCCTATAAAGGCAAAGCTAGCCAAGGGTGGAAGGGTGTGGGTGGGGCAGCGGGACCAAATGCTGAGTAATTGTATGGCACTGCACAGCTCTGCACACTGCATGTGATCTGATTGGGACCCTGTGTACCTTATTTTCCAATGGCTGAGGGATGGTAGGAAATTTGTTTATGACCGGGCAGCTGGTGAAGGAGCAGGTATGCTCTAGAGGTTCATCTGAAAAACACGAGGGGGCAGGGGATTAAATACTAACAGGTGGGGGGGTGAAAGGCAAGCAGCTCGGAATGGGTGCTGGAAGAACATTGCTCAGTAAAAGTAAAACTGGACACTCAGTAGCTGCCTGCCAAAGACACAGTACATAAATCAAGTTAAAAAAAATAATCTATGTCTGTCTTTGTGTAAAGAGTTGAAGGGGGCAGCGGAGAGACAGACATCACCTCCATGAAAAAGCTAACTTTAAAAAACCTTCTGCAGTTTTCCACTATAAGGAATTATTTTCTTCATCCTCAGGTGAATAAAAAGATAAATAAGTTACATTTTACTTTTTTACTTTCCTAACTTGTTCGGAGTCTATTTTGACATTTTTTTTTACAGGGGGTGCCCATTTTATAAGTGTGATTTATGGCCTGATAAGAACACTTCCCAGGTGTTAAAGGCACTCAGCGCAAGTGTCTTGTGCCTCATTACACACCTGGGGTCAAGCACCCTTACTTATTGCTTTCTTAATAACACTGGTGCCACTTGACAAAATTGCATGAAGTTCTGCATGTGCAGTCAGGGTACTAAGTTCTTATGATTTAACAAGTTTCGTGATGGCAACTTTTTCAGATTTTGAGATCCAGGGAGTTTAAAAATAATATAAAAAAGTTCTTTCTTGGCCCTTTTGTTACTGCCATCTAGAGCAAAAATGGTTTGGAACTTTGTTCCAACATTTTTAGTGTGGAGAGATACTTTTCAAAAATGTCATGAATAAATATTATCAGTTCTTGAGTTATAAGGTTTCACAATTTGGCATCTGAGCATTAGTTGAGTAGGCACTTTACTATTAATCAACAAGGGCATGGAGAGGGGGGTGCCTGAATGGGGCTGGGTTTGTGAACTTGACCAAGGCATTTGATTTGGTGGACCATTCCCTTCTAGTCGAGAGACTTAAGTATATTGGGGTGGGGACACCAGCATTGTTTTGGATATCAAGTTATCTTTCAAACAGGTTTCAGATGGTAAAGATTGGAAATAGCTTATATGATAAGGCCTTGGTCAAGTGTGGAGTCCCACATAGCTACATACTGGGGCCAATTTTATTTTCTATTTTCTTTGATTCTGTTATTTCATCTATTAAGGATGCACATGTGGTTATGTATGCAGACGACGCTGTTGTCTTTTGCCAAGGAGGAGTCCTATCAGCGCTTAATATAGCTTTGACCAAGGAACTTAAAGCAATGCAAAATTGGTTGAAAAATAATAAATTAGTATTAAATAAGCAAAAAACAAACATTATGGTATTTGGTACTCCTGTTAAGTTAAAATCTATTGGTTCTAGTTTACAAGTTGAGTTGTTAAATGGGGTTTTGTATGAAAATGTAAATAGTTTTAAGTATTTGGGAGTAGTTTTAAATCCCACATTAACATATGAGTCACATATACATGCTATTACATCTAAAATTCATTCCAGAATTGCTTTATTATACAGACTGCGCAGCTTCTTGACAGATGAGGCACGTTTGGTTATTGCTAACCAATGTCTGTTTCCTATTTTGAACTATGCTTCCATAGTAGTGGACAATGGAGTTTGCCCTTTAAGGGGCAGACCAAGTTGTCCTGGTACACCCCTCTCCTTATGGTAAGATGGTGTGCTCAGAGGGAGGGGAGGAGGTAAGGGGAGGGACAGAGTGGGCTAGAACAATAGGTAGGTAGGCAAGAAGGGGAGGGGCTAAAAGAGGTACATAAGAGTCAGCACAGTGGTGGTTCATCCACTTTTGCTGAAGTTTTTGTTGGGTTAATTACAGTGAAAACTACAGCACATCAGATTGGCATTTGAATCACGGGAGCAGTGGCTGAGGTTTGTGTTGGGACATTACTAAAAGGTAAGCAACAATATATGGACAATCAAAAAAAATGGTTTCAATACAAGGCTCTTGATTTGTAGCTATGGCTTGCTGTGGCATTACGATAAAAATTGTATGTAATTGATAACAAGTGGAGAGCAACAGAGTACAGCCAGGAGAAGGGGCTGGAATGCTGGAAAGCTGTTTGTCAAGTCTTTGGGCCCAGCATGGGGGCAACAGAATAAGTTTTGGGCCAGAGGCCATGCTTAAAAATTGTACAAAAAAAAAAAAAAAAGGAGACCGATAAACCCATGAGTAGAAGCAGGACGAACATTGGTTGGGAGAGAAAGAGAGCAGGAATAGGGGTTTTTGTGTGGGGAGATGAGGATTGAAGCAAGAAAATGGAGAGAGCGAGCGATTAGAGCAAGAATGAGAATGCCTGAGCTAGGAGAACAAGGCCTGACAGTGGCATATAATAGATTGAGATGGAGTGTTTTAAGGTTTTTTTTTTCAGGTTCTGAGAAGAAGGAAAGAGCGAAGGGTGTGGGGCAGGTCTGCTGGTACGGTTGTTGGTCGAGCGAGTGTGTTAAGGCCACATGGCGTGATGTCAGATGCCGCGGTAGGGCCTCGCAGTAGCCTGGAAGACATTTGTTTTGTGGGACAGAGACTAAGAAAGTTTTGTTGCTTTCATGTTAACTGTAAAGAAAAGGCAGGGCACCGTGCCTGCATTTAAAAGGAAAAGGGAGCAGGAAGAGCTCCAATACGTTTGATTTTTGAGAGCATAGACTGGGAGAGGATAGGAGCACATGTGAGGGGAGCAGGATGCCGGGCCTGTATTTAAAGGGAAAAGTGAGCAGGAAGAGCTCCAATTCTCTTGATTTTGGGAGCATAGGCTGGGGGAGGCTCGGAGCACATGTGGAGAGAGCAGGACGCTGGGCCTGCGAAACAAGAAAGGGAGCAGACCACAAGGGGGGGGGACTTAGTAGGGCGACCTGGTCACCTGGTGACATCAGATGCCGATGGGTAGAAATGCAATGGCTTGATTGTGAAGGCACAGGAGCCACGTGAGGCATGGGGATTGTGGGGGGCAAAAAAGAAAATAAATTTGGGAAAGTCAGGAATGGAATGATGGCAGATTCAAGGGCTACAAGGGCCACATGGCATGACCAGAGGCATGGAGGGGTGGAAGATGGACAAGTGATAGGCCTAGTGAGGACATGCAAAAGGGATGGCGGCCTATAAAGGCCTAAATGAAAAAAAAGGCCTGTATTAAAGGCATGGTGGTACAGTGGAAAATGATCAGAAGGAACGATGCACAGGAAAAAGGTCTAAGAGGTTCGGGGGTATGTCAGAGTCAGAGCCAAGGGATGAAAGCGGTGGCCTGGCGAATCCAGGTTGATGCCCATGTGGACAGGCATGGAAGAGGCCTTTCCAAAGGGAAGTGGGGCACACAAAGGAAATGGGAGAATGGGAATGAATGAATTTTGGAATGGGGTAGGGAGCAATACAAGGATCGGGGTTTAGCACAAGGGAACATAACGGCCCAGGCAAAGGGGGAGTAGGGTGCATGGACAGAGGGGTGTAAGTAGGGTATGGGTACAGTATAAAAAAAAATAATATATATATATATATATACCTATAAGCGAGTGGATGAAAGGGCGTTTCGGTGGCAAGACAAGGCAAGGTCATAAAAACAGTATTGGGCATTAAGGAAGATGTCTTTGTTCAGTTTTCTTCACAGCATTTATAGAGGTGCCCAAGAAGAGATGGCACCAAAGAGAAACAGGCCAACAAAAGAGGATGCCTACAAGGCAAACGTGGAATTGGCGGAGAAGGCCAACAAGATGTGGCAGATGGTGGAAGGGGAGGAACTGGGAGATCCTGGGAGAAAAGGAAAGCGGGAAAAGGAAAAGGGGCAGTGGAAAAAGGCTGGTGGGGAGGCCACGCAGCCCAAGAAGGCTGCAGCCACTGCAGGTGGTGCCTCCATAAGCAATCAGCCTAGTCCTACCATTGCCCCAAGTACCAGAACCATCAGTACCTCCTCAGGAACACATGGTAGTCCCGCTACTGGAACCCAGACCAGGTCCTCCATGCACAGTGGTTCCTCCACCTCAACCAAGCATCCAGCCACAGCAGACCAGACCAGGGCATCCTGAGGACAACAGGCCACAAGGAATGGACAAGGCCACAGGTAAAGTATTAGGCTCGGTGGAGGAAAGCATCAAAGACTACATAGGCCAAATTATCACAGCCCTCAGGACAGGGGGTTTGGGGCAGATGGAATCAGCCTTAGCCGAGATCAGGTCAGAAAAAGAGACAATGGGAGGAGCAGAGAAAGAGACTGACAGTATAGGTAAAGAAACAAGAGATATAGGAGCACCGGGGATGAGAATAGGGGAACACATACTGCTGGCTACGAAGGAGAAAATTTGGAAAGGGGAGCATGTAGACATATTCACCTTGGTGAGTAGAGAGGCCATCATGAAATATGAAGAAACAGAGAATATCAGGAAGAGCGAGATGACGGCAGCCGTAGTTTTGTTGGGGAAGAAGGAGGAGGACAAATTTACAAAAGGAAAGACGTCGAATGGGTGGTTTGTGGGTTTCACCACATACTCAGCAATAGTGCTAGAAAGGAAACCAGAACTGGGCATCCCACTGATTATGTACTCATTGATAATAAGAAGGGCCATGGCAAAAAGGGAAGTGGGGTGGATATACTACGACAAATTCTTTTGGCGTAGAATGGTGACGTATGGGGATGTGAGATGGGATACCAAGCAGTTGGACTTCTGAACAGACTATGTAACTGATCAATCCATGCCAGAGGGAGAAATAGGAAAGGGGGGTTACCTCAGAAGTGTTGCTCAGGATACAATAGGGCATTTTGTTCATGGCCCCAATGCCAAGTCTGGCATGCATGCTCGAGATGTGGGGGAACCCACCCGGCAAGCAGATGCAGGACAACAAGGACACAAGGGGCTCAAGGAGGAGGGAGTCAAGGGACAGGACAGCAGCCCTTTCGGGATGGATGGGGGCATAGAGGACAATCCTATCATAGAGGTTCAAGAAGAAGAGGATATAGCGGTCGGGGGATCAGACTTCCTGAATGAAGGGAACAAAATTGGGAAGGTAAAGAAGGTGGGAAAAAGAGGGAGAGCTGTAGCAGAGCAATTCCAAGGTGTGAGAACCCCCACAAGGTTAGAGGTGTGGGCAAAATGGTTAAAAAGGTATCCAGACAAAAAGGGGGCAGAAGCACTGAACAAGGGTTTTAGAACAGGTTTTCCATTGCACTGTGACATCCCAAGAAAGGCAAGAGAGGCTAACAATTTAGGGTCAGTAAAAGGAAAGGAGGGCATTTTGAGGGAAAAGATAGAGAAAGAAAAGGCAGTGGGCAGGATAGAGGGGCCATTTTCAACCCCCCCATTACGGAACTTGAGAATTTCCCCATTGGGCCTAGCCTCCAAGAAACAGAAGGGCGAACAGAGGGTGATTCACCATCTGTCATTTCCAGAAGGGGAATCAGAGAATGATTTTATAAGGGAGGAACACAGTAGGGTTTCCTATGCCACATTAGAGCAAGTGGTACAGATTATCAGAGTGACCCCCGATGCTTGGATGGCCAAAACAGATATAGAGTTCGCTTTCCAATTGCTTCCAGTCAGGAGGGAGCATTGGGACCTATTGGGTTTCAAGGTGGGGGACCAATACTATTTTAGCAAAGCTATGCCCATGGGTTGTTCCATAGCCTGTGCTACATTCGAAGAATTCGCACCTGTTTACAGTGGATATTTCAAGAAAAAACAGGTCACAAGATGGTTATACATTACTTAGATGATTTTTTGTTAATTGTCAGTGGTAGGATGGAGACTGAAAGGGTGCTGGCCAGCTTCCAGGAACTGTGTGTAGAGCTGGGGGTACCATTGGCACCGGAAAAAACAGAAGGTCTCGGAAAGGTGTTAGAGTTCTTGGGTATAGAAATAGGTACACAGAGAGAGGTGTTTAGATTGCCAGACAACAAAGTAAGCAAACTAAAGGAGCTCATTCAGTTACACACGAGCAGGAGGTGGGTACAATTGAGACAAGTTCAACAAGTTATGGGTCATCTCAACTTTGCTTGCAGGGCAATTGGACCAGGTAGGACCTTCACCAAGTGACTAGTGAGGGCCACGGCAGGAATAACCAGGCCACACCACTGGTTGGACATAACAAAGGGTCCAAAAGAGGATTTTAAGGTGTGGGAACAATTCCTTAGCAACTATAATGGCTTTTCCTTTTATCAAGAGGAATGACTTTACAACATGGACCTTGAACTATATACAGATGCAGCAGGGGAGGTTAGAAATGGGGGCTATTTGAGAGGAAAATGGTTCTCAGAGCCGTGGTTAGAAAGTTGAGTAAGGGAGGAGAAGGTGAAGGACATCACACTGCTAGAAATTATGCCCATCTGGGCCTGCACTTTGGTATGGGGAGAGGATTTGCAGAATCAGAAGGTTACATTTTGGTGTGATAACAAATCATTGGTAGAGGTTTTGAACAACAGAGGAGCCAGGTCCGAGATTGTCATGAAGGTGTTAAGACAGCTGGTATTAAGAGCCTTGCAATTGAACATGTCCTTCAGGGCAAAGCACATAGAAGGGGTGAAAAACACCCTAGCTGCCAGCCTTTCCCATCTGCAACTGGATCATTTCCGGATGCTGTCACCAACAGCAGAGGAGTGGAAAACACCCATACCAACGAACATCTGGGACATTGGCAAGAGGGAGCTGAAATGCTGTTTCACAGCTTATGGGCACCATGGACCTTGAGGGCCTACGAAGGGGCTTGACGGGTGTTGCAAGCATTCAGGAACACACATCACATGGAGGTAAGTGGGCCACTTACAGAGGAACAGTTAGGAAAGTTCACTGTAGACCAGTGGCAGAAAAGAATGGCTCACACAGCTATGGGGGTATACCTAGCAGGGATTAGTTTAGTTTGTACCCTAAAGAAGTAGAAGGACCCGACCAGGTCATGTTGATAAGGAGAATGATGCAAGGGTGGAGTAGGTTGAAACAAAGACCAAAAGACAGTAGGCAACCAATAGCAGAACATTGGCTAACAAAACTTAAGGGCATATTACCAGCAATCTGCAGATCTAAAGACTAGGCACAGTTGTTTCACATGATTTATTTAGTAATGTTTGCAGGGGCTGTGAGAGTGAGTGAGGCGGTAGAGCATGGCAGAAAGGACGAAGGCAGGGGGTTAGAATGGGAAGACATAAGCTGGGGGAGGGATGAAATACAGATGAGAATAAAGAGGTCAAAAACAGATCAAGGGGGGAAAGGTTGTACTATAACCATTTAGCTGCACATAGATGGCACAGTATGCCCAGTAAATGCATTATAGGCTTACATCGCAGAGCGTGGGAATAAGAAAGGGAGATTATTTGTGCATAGGGACGGGAAGAAAGTGACAAGTTACCAAGTAACGACCATGCTCAAAAAAGGCATGGAGTTTCTTTGTGAGAACCCAGACAATTATTCATCTCACTCTTTTCGAATAGGGGTTGCTTCGCAATGAGCAGTGACAGGGGTGACGGTGACTAACATGTTGGAAAAAGGGTACTGGTGGTCTGCCAGCTACAAGAGGCATATTCGGGCCCTGCAAGTTGGAGATTAACATGTCATCTGTGTTTTGTTTTACAGGTGCGGAACTGGATTGGGAGGGGTGGGGGTTTACGGAAGGAGGCAATGCAAAGGAGCCAAAAAGATGTTTTTAAGATGTATATTTTTGCTTAAATCCTATAGGTAGAGGGAGGATCTCAGAAATATGGATCTGTGAGCATGCCTACATTTATTGAGTGGAAAAGAGAGCTGAGAAAAAGGCTGGGGGAGAACAGCTGTACCAAGACATAAGAAAATGTAGGTTGTTTTGGTGTGGCATACAAGGGATGAGATGGGGACAGCTTTTTCCTACCCTGAAGGAAATGAAAGAGCGGTGACCAACTCCAGATTTAATTATTATACATCTAGGGGGTAATGACATTAAGGGAAAAATTATGGGTAGACACATATATGCAAGTAAAAGAGGACTTGGAGAAAATACAACACTGGTGGCTAGGGGTGGCCATAGACTGGTCTGACATAATACCAAGGAGGGTATGGAGACATGAACACAGTCACGTAGCAATAGACAGGGCCAGGAGGAAGATGAACCGAAGAGTGGGAACTACGGTAAGAAAGATGGGGGGCACGTAATACTGCAAGGGGTAGGGGAATGGGTCAAGAATTTTTACAGATCAGATGGGGTGCACTTGTCAGACCTAGCAATAGACATGTTTAACACAGAGATGATGGGATTTATCGAGGAGTGGAGGAGACAGGAAGGAAAATTTAAAAAAAAAGGAAAAGGGGGGAGTTACCCAAAAAGGGGGAAAGGCCACTCATTCAACACAAGCTGGAGACTGGCTATGGGAAAAAAAGGGGAGGAGGGAGAAAAAAGGAATAGGATGAGAAGAAGAAGAAACTGAAGGAGAAAAAGCGGTCTCGGTTCTCACTGTTACCTACCAGAAAAGAGAAGAAGGCACCCAGGTTTTCACCTGGGGAGTGAGAAAAGGAAGAATGAGGGATGATCAGAGATTGATATATTTATTTATTTATTTAGCTTTTGTTTACCGGGTAGGTACACTAGACAAGTTGTATGTCTATTTTCAGGAACAACCAGGAGAGTACAACAAGGAATACAGATGCATCAGATCATAACAGCAAGTAAAGCAAGTACATTGAGTCACAAAATATATTGAGTCACAAAAACAGTCAGGCATAGAATGATCTACTGTGACAGAAATTGTTAACATACATATGAACAACAGTATATTGTCTAGAACATACAATGGCACAGACGAATGCCTTGGAGAGCATAAGATCATGAGAAATGAACAAGACAACATTTGCAATAAAGATACAATTATGGGAGAGACAATAATAAATGATGATGGGAATTGTAAATGAAATTATGGTATATAATACATTAATTGCCAATCTGAACATGACAACATACAAATAGTTTTGTCTTTTGTGGGAGAAATGGGGAATCCGGGACAATGGAGTTTGCCCTTTCAGGGGCAGACCAAGTTTTCCTGGTACACCCCTCCCCTTATGGTAAGATGGTGTGCTCAGAGGAAGGGGAGGAGGTAAGGGGAGGGACAGAAGGGGATAGAACAATAGGTAGGTAGACAGGAAGGGGAGAGGCAAAAAGGGGGGTACATAAGGGTCAGCACAGTGGTGGTTCAGCCACTTTTGCTGAAGTTTTTGTTGCCTCCCACCTGCCCATCAAAAAAGGAGAGCAGGTGATGGATACAATAAAGGGAACAGTTTGGTCTGTCAGAGGTGGATGGCAGAAATTGTCCGTAGGACAGAACAGGACTGCCAGAGGTGGATGGCAGTGGGGGGAGGAAAAAAGGAATAGGATGAGAAGAAGAAGAAACCGACGGAGAAAAGGTGGTCTCAGTTCTCACCGTTACCTACCAGAAAAGAGAAGAAGAAGAAAGCACCCAGGTTTTCACCTGGGGGAGCGAGAAGAGAAAGAAAGAAGGATGATCAGAGATTGATGTATATGGATGCAATAAAGATACAAATATGGAAGAGACAATAATAAATGATGATGGGAAATGTAAATGAAATCATGATATATAATAAATTAATTGCCAATCTGAGCACAACAACATACAAATAGTTTTGTCCTTTGTGGGGGAAAGGGGGAATCCGGCACAGTACTATAAGTCGGAAATCTGTACTGTTGCACAAAATTGGAAGATTTGCTTTATTAACATCTAACAATGTACATCATTGTACTATATTGGAGAATCTTGGATGGTTATCAGTCAAATATTAGCATAAGTATGTAATGTCTAAATTTGTTTATAAAACACAACAAACAGGGGTACCTCCAAAACTAAAAAATCAACTTGAGATTTCTAGTTCTAAATTACATATTAGATTATCAGGGGACCCAACTATGATAAGAATCCCATGTATGCACACTTCAAGATGACAGTAATCATTTGCATACTATGCACCTACAATATAGAACAATATTCCAGTACACATTAGAGGTATGGGTAGTTATGGATAATTTACAGCAGCCTTGAAAACACGTTTTATGAATTTGTCTAAGTGCAGTTGTTTTTTAGATTGATACTTACTGAATGTATATATTAGCTATGGAGCCACAGCCCTTGTGACACGGATCTGTATAATAGTTTAAATTGTATTAGAGTTTTTAAACTTACACTTATCTGAGATTTTACTTAGACGTGGAATTTGTATTCCAACTTAATTATGTTTTGTATTAAGTATAATATGTCTGATGTAGTTTTGTATGTATTTGATTGACCACGGGTCGTACCTGTAAAAGGGATTGTATCCCAGTGTGCTTACCCATATACAAATAAAAATCAAATCAAATCAAATTTTTGCACCTTCATAACTTTGGTGGCATTCAATAAAATTGCATGAAATTTGACATGTGTAGTCCAGGCTGCAAGTTCTTGAGACATGGGAAGTTTTGTGATGGGTGCCTGACCAGATTCTGAGATCCAAACATGTCAACAATACATAAAAAGTACTGTTTTGGGTCATTTTGTGCTGTCACCTACAGCCAAGGTATTATGAAATTTTGTTTCAAAGCTTTCAGGTTTGAAAGAGCTTGAGCCAAAGGTGCCTTTCTAAAGTTTTATGCATCAGTATTGATCAGTTCCAGAATAATAAGGTTTTGGAATGCGATTTCTAAGTATATTCTGTAGGATGGCTTGTGATAATCCTCTGATACAACCTAAAAATTCTTCTTTTGCAAGGGTTTTTAGGTTGCAACTAATTGTGTAATTGTGTTTTGGGGTCTCGAAAAACATTTTTTAGGTCATGATGGCTGCCATCTTGTTTTTTGTTGGGCAACAAAGTGAAAATACCTAAGAAGGAGCTATTTAAAAAAAACATGACATTTGCTAAACGGGACCTATTAAGCTTGATTCTGGTGTTTGCTTTTCAAAAACAAATGGGCCAGAAATACCTTTTTTGGACTTTGCTAAGTTTTTTGCCTGTCAGCTTACTGAGATAGACAATTACTGTGTCATGAGTCATGAACTCTTGGATTGCACATTTACAAATGACCCAAGATTTTTTTGTGTTCACTAAAATGTGTGACCCAAGAATTCCATTTTTGGTGTGCACAAAAAAATTTTTCAATCACACTTAAATGTGTGACCCAAGAATTTCATATTTAGTGCACATGAAATCTTTTTTGTCTGTCACATACTTTTACTCATACCTTGGCAGTTTTACAACATTTTAGTCCTAAATTTTGAATATACTATTTACACGATCCTACTGGATGAACAAGGATGGTGGGTCAAAATGTGATTTCACAGTCACTCTGTGAAGCCACCTTTCAGGTAGGATTTAACACATTCTAGCAACCAACTTCATGATGTGGAGTCAAAATGACAAACAAGTTATGAAAAAATGCTGTGTGCAAGGCCGGCCTCTGGCCCAGTGCTTAACGTGTTATGATCCTGTGCTGGTGAGCTGAGTTCAGGGGCAAGTTCAGTGAGCTAGCCAGATGAGTTGAGGTGGGGGGATGCCACCACCATGTGGCAACACCTCCAGTCTGGGGTGGGATGGTACAGTGTTGGCTGCACAGGCAACAAATAACCATATAGAGAGGAGAATTTTTCTCTTGGCATAGGGCCTGATGGACTCTGAACCTCTGCACCTGCAGCTGCATGGAGGTGCAGGGCACAGAGGGCTGTGCACCTCCATAGCCTGAAGGTCTTTTGGTCATAAGCATCTACAGCTGTAGCCACCCTATGGCCCTGCTCTTCCACAGCCCCCAGACTGCCCCACAAATTCTTTGCATCAGTAACCACACAGAATTGCACTGCCTGGAGAGCTTTTACAACAAGACAGACTCTTCCCTTGGTGCAGGGACTGGATGGCCTGTGTTTCTACATCTGTAACCACACAGTAGTGAAGTGCAGGGCCCAGAGGGCTTTGGCAGCTTCTGCATGCAATTCTACTATCACAAAAAAAGGAAAATTCATTGCAAAAAACAATGTTAAAGTGACGATTAGGGTCAACCCTAACACCCACCCACTTACTGAGCAAAGTTATACATAGTCTCTTGCTTCACCAAGGCCTGCAGTGCCCTGGTGAAGAAAGTTATGACTGATTCTGTTGGCCACATGTGGCAAGCCATACTTCACTACCTCCAAACGGTATATGACTGTGAGGCATGGACTTGGGCAGTTATTTTGGCACTAGGCAAGAGGCTAGGGGCATATGGGTAAATCAGAGGTGCCCAGGGAGTGCTGGGTGCTCTAGTGACAAAAACCTGTATCAGAAAAGAACAGTCATGGCACTTACCCTTAACAAAATGTCCTGGAATCACAAGTAGTATGCTTCTCATGACCAAATGATAAAGCTGATGCCGGTGAAACATCATATTTTTTTTTTTTTTTTTGGCTGCTCCCCCACTGTGGCTGTATGTATTCTTTTGCACTTGCACAAAGCACTTTAATGTGGAAATAAATGTTAAATGAACTTTGGGAAACATGCTATTTGTGACTCAGGAGGCTAGGGACTTGGGAGAGGGTGGGCAATAGGGTAGACAACCCCATTGAACACTGCACTACCAATATACCAAGACTCAAACCACTAATGTTTTCATTTGCCCACGTTGTATGATTTGACTTTTGGGAACCCTAGTCTCTGTATTAATAAAAAAAAATGTTAATAAATATTATAGCTATATACTACAGTGTGGTAGTGCCTGTACAGTGTATTAGGGCTGTCAGCATTTTTATGTTAAACCCCAATTTTTGCACCTTAATAGCATGGCCATTGTTTAACACATTTTCTTGAAAACTGTAATGTACGGAGTCAGTGCTAGGGCTGATGTATCCAGTAAATGTTGTTGCTATTGGTTGAGCTGTGGTAACTTACAAAAGATTGAATACACAAATTCACCAATATTAAGACATTTTGTTTTGCTCACCAACAATTCAAAAACAGTTTGGATTAGAAATGGGAAACTTTCCTTTTTGATAGAGTTTGGCCCTAGGTGTGTGCACTGCAGATTTTTTTTTTAGATATTTGCAAGAATGTATTATTTGTTTTGCATGCTGAGTTCTAAAAATGAACATTCCAAAGATTACCATATTTTTGCAAAAGCATATTATCACCCTTTCATTTGGTGTAATGGTGTAATTGTGTAAAACACTATAGCTTTTGTTTGATTTTGTGATATGAAAACTAAATAAAATGAAATCTTTTTGCAGGGAAAACAAACAAATAGATGGAGGGATGGTCTGTACTTAGAATTGTCAACAAAATAGTATATGAGGAATGTGCTTTGGTACTTTTTGTCATGCATTTTATGTTTTAGCAGTGTAAATATTTTTTTTTTTAAATCACTAATGACAAGAGCATAATGGACAAAATGAGTTTGTACTGTTTGACATTTAGCTTTTGTATGAGTTTGTAATGTGATAGCTTAAAAAAAATCTTTGAGTGCTAAAAAACAAAACCTGAAATGGAGGGTGGTCTGTACTTGGAGAAGCCAACAATATTGTGAAAGGAATGTGATTTTGTAGTTCTTATTTCTTCTTTTTGATTTTATTTATTTAAAAATAGATTTTTTTTGTAAAATAATGGTAGACAAAACCATAACTAGTCTGAAGCCAGTTGGTGATGCAAAGCTTGAAACCTCTCACATACTGTAATTATTCTTTGGGACCTGTACAAAAGATGATGTGAGTCCACTACCACAAAAAAGAAAGGAAAATTCATTGCAAAGAAAAAAAAAGTATGTTATTGCAGACATTAGGATTAAAAACCAAAAAATACAAAGTAAGGAAAGTAAAAAAAAAAGGGTTTGGGGTCTCAGGAGTCTTGTCAAATCAGTGATGTATTGTTCCTTGTTGTTTTCAACCTTAATGACCACTCCCTCCCCAGCCCCTAGCTTTGGGACCCAAAAACAAGCTACAGGTTTTAGGGCATGCAACTATTGTATAATAAAAAGTCATAAACGATCCTGTGCTTTGTGCAGGGCCTACTAAGCCCTGTGTAAAAAAGAGCTATAGACACAGAAACATAGCATTTGTTGGCAAATAAGGATCATTTGACCCATTAAATCTGTTCATTCTTCCCTGCCTAAACTGTAACTTCAGACCCTATTTGATCTCTGGCTACATTCCTCCCTGCTTCCTACCAAGATTCCTTTGTGCCTATATCCTATATATGATTGAAGCCCATCATTGTTATTGCCACCATTACCTTTGCTAGAAGATTGTTAAGGGTATCCACCACTCTTTCAGTGAAGAAGTACTTCCTCGAATCCCTCCTAAATTCCTCCCCTCCCAGCTTCAGTGCATGCCTCCTTGTTCTTGTGCAATTTCTCTTCTGAAAAATACTCCCTTCCTATACCTTATTCACCTCGTGATGTATTTATAGGTCTCTATCATGTCCATCCTTCCCTCCTTCCTCTCTTTCAGGGTGCACATATTGTGATCCCAGAGTCTCTCCTCATAGGGCTTTTGATGTATCCCCTGCACCATTTTTGTTACCTCCACTGGACAATCTCCAGAACTGGAGACAGTATTCCAGGTGGGGTCTCACCAATGATCTATACAGGGGTGACATTACTTCTCTCCTTCTACTGAAAATAACCATCCTATGCACTGCAGCATCTCACTGACTCTGCCTACTGTCTTGTTGCACTGCCTCACCACCTTGAGATCATCAGAAATGATCACCCCAAGGTCCCTTTCCTGTTTAGTAATCATCCTTACCTCTTCCTCAATTTTATACTCCACCTCAGGGTTTCTGTGCCCTAGGTGCAGAAAGCAATGTTAATCAGGTGTACAATTGTAGGGTGGAGCTACCAGAAGCTTAGCACCTTTTAACAAGTGCATTATAAAAGACATCCTTGCCCAGCATGTCTCAGCATGCTCATTTCCCAGCATTTGACTAGAACTAAGATGTATCTTGATCTCCTGCTTCACACAGAGTCCTGTGAGAAGAAAGGTATACATGATCTCCTGCTTTGTTGAGAGCCTGCAAGGTCCTATGCAAAGAAAGTTATGAATGATCTTGAGCATATGCTTCTCACAGGGTTCACTGGTCCCTGTGTGAAAAATGTTATGGGGAAATAAGTGTTATTCTTGCAGTAGTCATGAAGACCTTTGTTTTGATGTATAGAGTGTCCCTTAAATCCAAGAACTGAGGGAGTAATGGCTTGTTAAAGTTCCAATGTTATCCTATGAGAATTTTTTTTTATTATTATTATGTGGACCCCAAGTATTTTAGGGAGGATTAAGTACTATTCTTGTAGTACTCATAAAGACCTTTGTTTTGATATATAGATTGTCTCATACATCCAAATATTGAGGGAGTAATGGCTTACTGAAGTTGAAATGTAGGAAAAATCTAAGTCAAAATCTTTTTCATATGAGAATTCTGTTTCATATGAACAAAAATGTCATACAAAAAAAGGATACTTCATTCAAAAAAAGAATGGGAAAAAAACTAAGTCCAAAATCTTTTTTTTTTTTTATGAGGGAATTATTTTTTCATAGCAACTAAGAAAGCCATATGAAAAGGATGCCCTCACTTGAAAAAAAGAACGGGGAAAAAACTAAGACCAAATCTTTCTTTGTAAGAAGTCATTCTTTTTTAGCATGAATGAAAAAAGCATTTGAAAATAGATTGCTTCATATGACAACAACAAAAAAAAAAGAATGGAGAAAAAACTAAGTCAAAATTCTTATTTTGTATGAGGGCATTTTTTTTATTTGAACGAAATAAACAAACAAAAAAAGGATGTCTTAATATGAAAAAATAATTTGAACTCAGTTTTCTTTCCTATTCTTTTTTGCATGAAAGCATCCTTTTTCATATACTTTTTTTGCTCATATGACAAAATAATCAGAAAAAACTAAGTCCAAAAACTTTTTCATATGAAGCCATTCTTTTTGGTATGGACTAATTCTTTTTTCATATGCCCATACATAAAAAGTAAATCGGCTCATGAAAACAGCATTTAAAAAAAATACACTTCTGCATCATTTTTCCAGAAATTAAGTGCAGAATCCACCTAACAGGGTCCAGATTGGAAATATCCATGTGTTGGTGTGTGTGTAGGTCAGTTTTGTGGGTTTTGAATTTTTTTTTTTAAACCAGAAACAAGAAGGTGGCCATATGAAAAAAGATGTATTCCCTTTTGGAAAAGAATTTTGCAATATGAAAAAGGATCCTTTTTCATATGGACCAAACTCTTTTATTGTTCAAAGCAGCTATCCAAAAGACTGTACATGCTCATACATGTACAAGACATGCTCAGAAAAAAAATCAAAATTTAATGTTTGGAACGGATTAATACTTTTTCACCAAACTAGCAAAAGACACATCTGCATACCAATCCTTTTCTACCCAGAAAAGTGCAGACCAAAATTCCACACTGTCTGGGTGCTAGGCAATAACAAAAAAACTGCAAAAAACTGTGATTTCTTTTAACGGTTTTCGCTATCTGCATCTTAGAATCTACTCATCTGACCAGAATAAAATGTAGCACATCAAGAGACCTACACTATGAAACTGTGCATGAAATATTTTATGCAAATCCGTTGAGAAGTCACAAAGATATTAAAGTGCAAAGTTTGAGGTTTAACATAGAAACCCTTACTCAACCCTACAGTAACTATAGTAGCGCTATCACACCATTATAAAATACAGATACTGTATATGTGATATGCCACCCCTACTGTAAATATCCATTATATTTCTACTAGGGTCTCTTGACCTGATGACCTCACAAGTGATGAAGGCACGCATGATACCAAAGGCCAAGCAGCACAAGATATGATAAAAACAAGCCAGCATGCCAGTGGAAGCGTGTATGGTAATATGGAGAGGAAAATGAAAATTGTTGTATGTCTGTGTGGGTGGGGGACTTAAAAACCTGGGTGACTGAGCTGCAGTAGAGCTGGAATTGAAAAGGAAAGTGCAGAAAATGTGGTGCTGGTGGTCATCGGGGGTTGATTACATAATTGCTGTGGTGCCTATGCATTAAAGGGTGGAATGTGGACACCAGAGGTGTGTACTCCACCTGCATGGCTCCACACCTTCAGACAGGTACATACAGGCTGGTATGCACAAATGACCACCACCCATCCATGACTCCGCCCCTTACATGCAAGTATGATCAGGGTGGACTGGGATGGAGTAGCAAACCCAGGCAGGCAGCCAATCGGATTGTGGATTCCCTGTGCATAAAGGCACAGGACCTGGTGTGTGCATAGCCTGCAGTTACCTGTGGAATGCACAGAGGGTCCTCATCACCAGTAGTACCTCCCAGACCAATACCCACCCAAATAGCATCACCCACAACCCAGTGCACAGCTGTTCCCCCCACCACAGCAAAGCACCTGCCCCGGTTCCCTCTGCCTGCCCACTGCCCCAACACACAGCAGTGGCCAGTCCCCATATCTGTGTAAACCCCCTACACAAATCAGAGCCTTGTCCCCATCACATTGGGACACCAGGCCAGTATGTACAATAGCCCCACTGACACACAATGGGGCACCAGCCCCTTAAATGCAGTACCCCCCAACTACACACACTTCTATGATGCATCCCCATGAATGCAGTAACTCCCCACACACAACTATGCCCCAGTCCCTATTTGTGCACACACTCACCCCACCCCACCAAGCACATCATGACCCGACCATCCCTGACCCCAGATCCCATCTCCTCCACCATCTAATTTGTGGTCAGTGGCTCCCTCCTCCCCTTGTGGCACTGACATCACCACAGTACACTGTACCTGCAGGTCAGTGCCACAGCCATGGACAGCCAACTGCACAGCCCACTGCAAGTGGGGTCATCAGCCCTAACACTCACCCCATTCCTGATGACAGATCTAAAAGTACCAAAATGAACTGTTTTCTCTGGTCTCTCACCATCAGGAGATTATTGAGCACCCGAACCCGCTCAGTCTCAGTACTATGCTTCTTTCGAAAACCTGATTGAAGAGGTTCATAGATGTTATGGATGGTCAAATGGTTCTCCAGTTGGGCCGCCACTACGTTCTTAATCAACTTCCCCACAAAGGGGAGATTCGAGATAGGCCTATAGTTTGCAAGAGTCTGGGTCCAGAGAAGCTTTCTTCAACAAAGGTATCACCACCGCCTCTTTCAAGGAACAGGGATATTCACCCAAGTCGAGGGAACACCAGACTATCTGTGCCAGAACCAGGCCAATAGACTCACCACAACCCATAATCAGGGATGTAGGGTCCTGATCTAAACTACAGCATGTAGGGCGCATCCCCTGGACAAACCACATAACATCCACGATTTCCGGGTGGTCGAAGGTTCTCCAGGAAAATGGAGGGATAGTGACCAAGCCCTGATCTCTAGCAACTCACAAAGAATGTGTCAAGTGGATCTCCGACCTAATGTCAGCCACCCTATCGGCAAAGAACTGAGCAAGCTCATCACACTGTAATTGTGAAAAGGCTCTTCGGAGCTGTAGACAGGCTGGGTTGCACAACCTGTCCACAGTTCTGAAAAGCTGAGCTGGTTGATTCTGAGCAGCAGAAATTTCCCCAGACAGGAACTCTGCCTTCTTATGAGAAATTTCTGACTGATAGAACTGATAATCTTCTAACAGTCTAAGATGGTCGGCATATAAGCCGGATTTCCACTAACAACATTCTAACCTGCGTCCTAGTTGCTGTAACTCCCTCAAGGCTCCATTAAACCAAGGAGCTCGAGGTCGAAGGGAGAGAGGACGCACATGTACTGGAGTAATAGAATCCAGGGCAGAGGTAATGGCATTATTATAGACCAAAACTCAAACTTCTGGATCCTTGCAATGCGCAGGAAATTGTGATAGGTCAAGCACTGCACCAAGGCCATCGGAAGTTATATTCCGTAAAGGTCGGTACTTGACCATCTCCACAGGGGTCAGCCTACAAGGGGGGGTGCCAAAATTGAACCTCACAATGCAGTGATCAGACCAACTGACTGGTTTCACCCCCACGTCAGAGGCCTCGATCCCCAGGAGGAAGACCAGATCAAGAGAATGGCCACACTTATGGGTAGCAGTGGTAACCACCTGTGTCAGGCCCAGTGAATTCATCAACTGGAGGAAGTGTTGTCCAAATTGCGAGAGTTCATCATCAATCCAGGCATTAAAGTCACCCAGGACCATCAGCCTGGGTGACTCAAATGCCATGTCGACGACGAAGTCTGCCACTTCCTTAAGGAATTGCTTCCCATCTCTGAGTGGACAGTAGATGATAGCAATTCAATAGCCCACACCTGCTACTACAGTACGTTCAAATGAGCTGGCCTCCTCAACTGGAACACTAATGAGTGCCAATTCGGTCTTGAAACAGACTGCAAACCCCCCACCCCGCGGTCCAACCTTGGGTGGTGTTTCACTATATACCTGGCTGGAATTGCAGCCTCAAGTATTGGGCCCACATTATCATCCAGCCAGGTTTCAGTGATACAAGCCAGATCTGTTGACCCAACAAGATCGGAGATCACTGCAGTCTTGTTGCAGACAGATCTGGCATTGCACAACAATGCCCGGGTTGGACAAAACTCCTGGGCTGCCCCAACTACCTGCCCATCACCAACGGTGGTGCCATTGGGTTTGGAGACCAAACAAGGTGGCCCACGTTCCAAGCTCCACTTCACCCCAGGGCGTCTTCTGGGCTTAACAACCCTAATGAGAGCATCCCACTCTTCCAGCCTCCACTGTTCATGGCCCTACCCTCCCCTCCTACAGGCAATACAAGGCCCAACAATGTTGATAGGTGGAAAAAACAAGGAGGGGCAAAAGGGCAGAGGGCATGGAGAGTGGAGGCTGAATAATGCATGACCAGGGGGGTAGCAAACTGGCACATATCCCAGGCCCACAACCTAACCCTAAGTTCTAAGTCTAACTAAACAATCTTAAAAACAATAATAAAATACCCCTACACTTTGAGCCTATCTTAAATTTCACCTCCCGCCCCCAACTAAATAATCTATACCTGCTACAAAATAACAAATAACTAAATTAAATAACTTAAAATAAAAACCTAACCTAACCCCCTACCACAACCTATATTCAGCCCACAGGTCCTCTCACTACCTGGGGGACAAAATATACAGGAAAGCAACTTTAAAGCACCCAGGCCTCTCACTTCCAGGTGCTAAAAATAATAAACCAAAGAAATCATACAAATACATTTTAAAACACCCAGGCCTCTCACTTCCTGGAGTTAAAAATAATAAACCAAAGAAACCAAAATATAAATATAAGGAAATAAATAATTTGGTAAACCACTCTCCAGATAAATCTCTCACAGATATCTATGTGAGGGAGGAAATTACAGATTTTTACTGAGCACTCTGACTGCTCGTTAATTTCCATAAATATAAAATAATAAGGAGCAATTCAGGCTGATGATGCTCAAAAGTTTAAAAAGTACTTGCTGTCCAGAAGAATTCGGGCAATGATAGAGGTCCAAACACAACTTGCAATAAGTCGATCCCTAAGATCATCACACAGTTAAAATATCCAACAAGGTCAGAGACTGGGCAAATCCAATCTTCAGTTTCAAAGTTCTGAACCAGAGAATCCTCCAGCGGCCATCAGTTTTCTTCAGCTACCTGCAGGGAAAATATCTCAATGGATCAATGGCACATCACTAAAACTATGGGCCATGCCAGCCCTCCAACTGACCACCCCACAAATCTAGGGAAGGGGAACAAAGAACCGATCTTCAGATCGGCCCCACTCCCGAACCCTGTGAGTGTCAACAACCCCCGAGATCCCCAAAGGAGCCCACAATTCCAATACAGAACAAATCAAAGTCAATTCAGATATGAATAAAAAGGCCACCACAGACAAAATACAGAAGTCAACAAAAATGTAAAAAGTCATTTTGTCCAGATATATCCTCAGAGACAGCAAATCCCAGTCAATCCTTGTAATAGTAAGCACCAGACACTTCAAGGGATATCTAGAATCCAAAGACCTCCACAAATGATTGGACACAATGCGATGTACAGCAAAGTTAGGTCAGGTGCTGAGGATCTCAATCAGCCATCCCACGATCAAAAACTTCAAAGCCCCACAAAATATGGGGTTACTGCCAAAAATGACAGTGCCAGTGTACACGAGGTGGGGTCCCAAAAAGCCCGTGTTGAAAATTTGGTGTAAAAATACCCCAAAATGCTAGAATTATGCATGGATGTTTAAATTTTCCTACGCACATGTGTAACTTTGGCAATTTTTAATATGTTGCCCCCAAAGTTTCAACATAGTAATTTTTTCACAGCACCTCATGAACAGAACAGCTGTAATTTTTCATATCCTTCCTGAAACATGCTTTTGCACCTGTGGTGTAGAATAGAAACATAGAAATTCTCAGCAGATAAAGACCACTAGGCCCATCCAGACTGCCCGTAGGCCCCATACATGTATGCATCCACTCACCCTAAGTGGTCAATGGCTTTTCATCACTCCCTTTCTGCCCAAGGTTCCTCTGTGCTTGTCCCAGGCATGTTTAAACCCCTACACTGTGCTTGCCCCTACCACCTCTTGTGGCAGACTATTCCAAGCATTCACCACCCTCTCTGTGTAGAAAAACATCCTCACGTTACCTCTCAATCCCTCCCAATTTCATATTGTATCCCTCATTCTGGTATCTTTTCTACATTGGGAAAGATCTTCATTCTGCACCTTGTTTATGCCCTTGAGGTACTTAAAAGTTTCTATCATGTCACTCCTTGCTTTCCTCGCCTCCAGTGAGTACATATCGAGGTCTCTTAGTCTCTCCTCATATGTTTTGTGGTGCAAAACATGCACCATCTTTGTTGCCCTTCTCTGGACTGCCTACACCTTGTTTATGTTCTTTCACATGTGTGGTCTCCAGTACTACATGCAGTATTCCAGGTGAGGCCTTACCAATGTTTTATCTAATGGCATCACCACTTCCTGCCCCATACTAGTAATACCTCTACCTATGCACTCCAGCATGCCACTGGCCCTCCCTGCAGCCTTTGCACACTGCTTTGATACCTTAAGGTAATCAGATATGATAACCCCTAGGTCCCTCTTCTCTTTGGTGATGGTCAGCACCTCTCCACTATCCTGTAGCTATCCTCAGGGTTCCCCCACCCAGCTGCATTATCCTGTACTTTTTCACTTTAAATTTCAGTTGCCACACCTCTGACCATCTTTCAAGTTTATCCAGGTCTCTCTTCATTTTCTGCACTCCTTCTGGAGTAGCTACCTTATTGTAGATATTGGTGTCATCTGAAAATAGGCAGACATTTCCTTCCAGCCCCTCGGCAATGTCACTAATGAAGACATTGAACAGGACTGGTCCCAGTACTGATCCTTGTGACACTCTGCTGGTCACCCCTCTCTCCTCAGATTGGATCCCATTTACCACCACCCTCTACCTTCTGTCCATCAGCTGGTTTCTAACCCACTGTATCATCTTATGCCTTATGCCCAGACTACTCATCTTCTTAACCAGCCTTCTGTGTTGGACAGCATCGAAGGCTTTGCTGAAATCCAGGTAGGCAACATCTACGGCCCTTCCCTGATTTACTTCCCTAGTCACCCAATCAAAAAAATCTATCAGATTCATTTGACAAGACCTTCCTGATGTGAATCTGTACTGTCTCAGATCCTGGGCACCAATGAGTTCCATGTGTGCCACTATCCTTTCTTTCAGCAGTGTCATGGGAGGATGGGGTGGTACCTGAGGACTGGAGGAGGGTGGATGTGATTCCTCTTCACAAAAGTGGGAGCAGGGCAGAGGTAGGAAACTACAAACCAGTTAGTTTTACATCAGTGGTAGGGAGAATGATGGAATCACTTCTGAAGGAAAGAATTATTGAGTGCCTAGAGGCCAGTGGGGCAGAGGACCCAAGGCATCAGGGATTCACAGTGAGAAGGTCATGTCAGATGAATCTAATAGATTTCTTTGACTGGGTGACCAAAGTAGTAGACCAGGGAGGGACAATAGACATGGCCTACCTAGATTTTAGCAAGGCATTTGATACAGTCCCACACAAAAGATTAAAATACAAGTTAGCCAGCCTTGGTGTGGGTCCCAAGGTGGTAGCCTGGATAAAAAACAACAGGACGCAAAGAGTAATAGTAAACAGAGTCCACAGTGAAGAAAGGGGGGTTACTAGCAGTGTACCACAGGGTTCAGTACTGAGACCTGTCCTTTTAATGTCTTTATAAGTGACATTACAGAGGAACTGGAAGGAAAACTATGTCTCTTTGCAATGACACAAAGATCTGCAACAGGGTTGATACACAAGATGGAGTGGAAAGGATTAGAAGGGACTTGGCAAGGTTAGAGGAATGGTCAAATGTATGGCAGCTTAGATTCAACACAATGAAGTGCAAGGTAATGCACCTGGGAAATAAAAACCCAGGGGAAGAGTACACAATGGGGTGAGATACTGACAACAATAAAAATGGAAAGGGATCTGGGGGTAATTGTATCAGATGACCTAAAAGTGTGCAAGCAATGTGAGAAGGCAGTAAGGAGGGCTGTGGGATACTGGGATGCATAGGGAGAGGCATCAACAGTAGAAAACAGAAAGTTGCTATCCCTCTATACAGACAGTTGGTGAGACCCCATCCGGAGTACTGTGTGCAGTTCTGAAGACACTATCTCCGCAAAGACATAGACAGAGTGGAGGCTGTCCAGAGGAGGGCAACCAAAATGGTGCAGGGTCTGCACCAGAAGGCATACGAAGAGAGACTAAAGGAGCTTAATATGTACACCCTTGAGGAAAGAAGGTAGAGGGGGGACATGATAGAAACTTTCAAGTACCTCAAGGGAGTCAACAAAGTCCAAGAGGATAGTATCTTTCAGCAAAAGAGATGTGCAAGAACAAGGCAGCACAATTTATAGATAGAGGGGGAAGGCTCAGAGGTAATGTGAGGAAGTATTTTTTCATGGAGGGGGTTGTTGATGCATGGAACAGCCTTAGTGAGGAGGTCATGGAGTCAAGAACAGTGGGGGAATTCAAGAATGCATGTGACATATATAAGGCAGTTCTAGGTGGGGCTAGAAGGAAGTAGGCTGTTGGTTAACTAGATCTGTAGCTTATCCATCAGGTAGGAAAATGGGAAGACTAGGTGGGCCAAGCGGTCCTTATCTGCCGTCAAATTCAAATTCAAATTCTATGTCTCCATGATCTTCCCCACCACTGAGGTAAGGCTGACTGGCCTGTAGTTCCCCTCTGGCACCCTACTGCCACTTTTGTGTAGTGAGACTACATGCACCCTCCTCCAGTCCTCTGGAACCACACCCATGTTGAGTGACTCTGTGAACAGGGTGGCCAGAGGCACTGTTAGTTCCCTCCACAGCTCCCTTAATATCCTCAGGTGTATGTCATCTGGCCCCATGGCTTTCTCCACCTTCTGCTTTGCGAGTTCCTCCTGAACTCTCTCCACCATGAATGGACTGGTGTCCACTTCTTCCCCCTAATTGCCTCTGCTCTCCAATCATGGTGCTTGACCCTCTCCCTCCTCAGTGAATACTGAACAGAAGTATTTGTCCAGGCAATCTGTGAAGGCAATCCAAATGTCACCCTAGTTGACCCCGTACCAGATCCAGGAAGTAAGGGAGGTTTTAGCAGACTTAGACCCATTCTTTAATGCCAAGCCTGGACTAACCCCCTTAGCGACACACAATGTAGAGACGGGGATGCAAGTGCCCATACAGTGGACAGCATAAGAGCTTTCTTTAGACACCAGGTTGTAACAGGTTGTAAAATGACAACTGCTTTGAACCTAGGAAACTGGCTATAACATACTGCATTTTATGACCTATCAGGAGGAAAGCAAATTTTGACAGATACCTTGGAAAATCCTCACACAAATAGAAGAAATAGCTTTCAGGATGTTCTTCAAAGATCAAAGTGGTAATTCTGATATGTCATAATTCCTGCTCTGTCAGGCTCACTAACTAAAAGTATATATATATATATATATATATATATATATATATATATATATATATATATATATATATATATATATATATATATTTTAAGTGGGATATATAGCAATGTGCAGATGCATGTGACTAATTCAGTATGCAGGAATGACAGTGACCTCACAGCCAGCATCACCACAGGGCTGTGATCTCACAAGCTGGGTGGGACCCTTTTTCCCCTCATGATATTGTCAAGGCTGAGGGAACATTATACTCCTTTACTTTTGGACTCCTGAGAGAACACACTCTTGTTCCAACGTTGCAAGGCTTGGCATACTTGTGTTTGAACTTTCAAGAGACACTTGTGTTTTGGATTGTTAAGAAGCACTTCTACCAAAATAAGGTAATTTCAGCACCACTACTTATCAACTGCAACTGGAGTAGGATTAGCTATTCAGTATAATGTGGTTTGTGTACAATTGTCCATTTATTTTTATGATCGTACCATTAATGTAATATGCTCTGTGTTTTGTAGTTTATTTACTATTTTAACTTTAGTAAACTCTGTTTTCCTTGAAATCCTGCTTGAAACATGTTTTCATTTTGAGTGTGAATGCTGGGACAGTGTTGATAATTTTGACAGAACTGTTTAATTGCTCATAGTGTTCCACCATATGCATCAAGATAAGGAAATACCTAGGTCTCAATTAAGTCAGAAGTGGGATTGTGAACCAGGTTGTGTGCCCACTGGGTTAAGTATTGCACTGCATTCCCCAAACAGGGTGTGATATTTGGACCTGTTACCTGGGCATGCTAGTGAAAAAGGGTTCATATTTGACCCTAGGACTCAAGACTGGTAGTTGTTTGGACCCAAAACAGACAGGAGTTTTACCCTGTTTGTCTCCCATTCACATATTGCACTTTGAGGTTGGGCACTGTGGGAGCAGAGGGTCTGACCCCCGGAGTGTGTTTGTGACACCTTTTATTCCCCATTATAACAGAACCAGACAGCATGTGAGGCACCTCAATTTATTAGAATAAATACACAGTCACAAGTTTTCAGTTTTTTTCTCATACAAAGCATACAGAATGTGAAGCACATACTTTTTTGTGTTCCCAGTATGTGCCCTGCAACTACACAGTGCCTTCCCTAAATGTCATGCACACAAGATAAATACATTATACCTGTTACTCTCAGTGCAAATTGTTACCTGTTACTAGGAAGGCATGTAAACAAATAGCTAAAATTATTTGTACCACTAGTTTAAAAAATAAATAATGAACTTTTATCATCATCAAACTAACAATTCCTTTTGATCTCAGACATCTTACCCACCTCCACACCAATATAAACTCACACACATCAGTGAGATTTAAAAAGATTTTATGTGATGCCTATCAGATTTGCAAGATAATAACTCAGTTGAACCACTGAATAAAAAAAAACTCTTAGACAATGTAGATTCATTGTTGCTAGAGGATGTACTTTAGCTTATTATGATAAAATATACTTCAAAACCAGTGAGAGGAACTCAAAATAGACAGCACTTCATAAGGGAAAAAAATTCTGTCAGCACTGTACTTGTGCATCACTGTAGATGTTGGGCACACGCACACTGCCCCTCCCCTCCACCCTACAGAAGGTGCTCTCTGTCATTGGTTGACTGAGTCAAGGCATTTCTGCACATGCCCACCAATCAGAAATATGAATATCAAGATGGCAATTGTGACCAAGCTTTGTACAGTATATAGCAGGGAAAATGTGAACAGCTATGAACCAGTCTACATGCTGGTTAAAAAAAAAGTGTAAAACTATGTTTTAAAAGGTCAGTGATACTGCTGCTAATCACAAAAATGATTCTACCTCAGTGCACTGTTGCTTAATAATGCATAGCATAGCAATAGGGATCTCATGTTTGTGTTTTTGTCCTGCTGTTAATTTAACAGAGTGATGCAGTCGATACGTAGAATCTTTTTTAAAGTGTCACCCAACTTACACTAAAAAGCTGCCCGGTGTGAAACACAATGGTCAAGATATTTGTTGTAGGGCACAGAGGATGTAGAGGGAATCAGTTTAATAATTAGATTAAGCTCAGTAGATCCCTAATGAGGACCTAAAGATTGCTCTTGGTATTGCCAAGCTGGTGAAGGCTCACTTATGAAGCCCTGAAACCCCAACAGTGCCAATAGACTGCACTCTAACAAGAGGAGAGCAGGGAAGTTCAGAAGCTGGTTTGGAGGTCACGGTGGGTGTCTGGTAGCTGCTTCTCCTTTGAGCTCCCGTCTACCACCCCAATTAATTGATATTTACTCGATATAGAGCGCTTATATCAAGTTTTTACTCATCATCTTCAGTACCTCTACTTATTGGGATCAACTTCAACTACTTATTTACCAAAAGGAAATATTACTCGTTGAAGAGACGATGGAATCGGAAATGAAGCTGGCTGGGGTTAGGCATACTCCGCCTACAACTCTGGAGAAAAGTGCCAAGAAAGCTAGAAACACCAACACTAATCAATCTATAAAACAAGGCTCACCTGCTTCTCAGTGCAATCTGCTTACGGAGGATCGATTTCTCCAAGAGTTTCACCCATTTAAAGAAACGCTTCAGGAGATCTGCAGTGAAATAAAAATTATAAGGAGCGACTTTACTGACCTATCACGGAGGGTGGGTGATATGGAAGCAAGGGCATCCTCTCTAGAGAACTGGAGGGGCCGTGTCGACCCAGAAATTGTCAAGTTGAGGCAGCAAGTTCAAAAACTCCAACTGAAGATGGAAGATTTAGAGGGCAGGAGTAGAAGGAACAATATTTTAATCCTGGGTCTGCCTGAGTTGGAGGAAGGGGGAGACACCATTCATTTTGTGCAACATCTACTTAACAAGATCGTAGGTCCATCACCGCTTCGACAACAATACCATATCGAAAGAGCGCATCGCTCATTAAAACCAAGACCCCCATCCGATGCCCCCCCTCGTCCGATTATTGTTAAGTTTCTAAGTTTCATCGAGAAACAACATGTTCTGACCAGAGTTAAAGAACTGGAGTCAATTCAGTGGGATAAGCACAAAATCCAAATCACTTATAAAATGTTTTCTTGCTTTGTACACTGTGTTTGATGTGTGGATTTTCGCAATAAAAGTTCGAATTTAAAAAAAAAACAAAATCTGAATCACCCAAGACCTTTCGTACGAGATCAGACAGAAGAGATCAGCCTTTCATCCCATAGTTAAAAGACTGATTGCAGCTGGGATAAAATTTAGAATGAATTACCCTGCCAGGCTGAAAATCTCTTTGGATGGTACTTGGCACAGGTATGATAGTCCAGATCAAGCACTCCCTGATCGCATGAAGAAGCTCCCGAACCTCTTCAAGGAGGACTGAACTGAAGTGCCTGATGTCTCTCCCTTGTTATAACAGTTGTTATATTTTTTTATATATATCCCTTTTACTCTTTACTTTACTTTATTTTGTAGGTTATGGCTAGGCCCATATAAGGTATCTCGGGGTCTCCTTGTGATGAGGCTTACCTTGCGTTGTCTCCGGGTGGGTTGCTCGAACACGAAGGCGTTGGGGGACGAAGTAGTAGGCCTTGAGGCCTAGTAGGCCTGTTCGAATTTGTAATGCCTGCTGCTCCATCAGACGCTGAGATAGAGGAACTGGTAGGGAGAGGGCGGTTTCCGGAGGACACATTTGATGATCGGACCTTCGGGTCCGTCTGTGCGCCTTCCGCTGGAAACTTCCTGACCGAATATTTCCGTTATGGCGGTGTAGGGGAGTCGTTGGGTAGAACTTTGTTTCCTTTTGAAATTGTGGATACTGCATTTTAATTGAAGGCTCTTGATGCTGACTTGCCAAATTCCTTAGAGGTCTGAGTTACCGAGAGGTGGCGGTCTACGGGAATGGGAGGTAAGAAACTTATCCCAGGTTAATATTGGGGTTTAGTTTAAAGCCGCCAGTGCATGGCAGAAGAGGTATCACTGTAGCACATGGAAGTTTTTTTGGGGGGGGGGAGCTTGAGAGGGGAACTAAGCGCTAGGGAACTCTGCCTTGCAGTCTAATTTGGGAGTTTGAGGTACTTAGGACCGACGCAGATGAGATGCTTAGCTCAAACCATTATCGGGGTGGGGATAAGCTGGGCCTTAGTTATAGGTTTACCCATGCTTTAGGATTCGGCAAGCCTCGCTACTGGTCCAAGTACCTTGGGGGGGTTGCTGGTTCCACACTATGTCTGGATGTTTCCATGGTTTGGAATAATTTTTGGAGCAATTGTAAATAGTTTGAGTTTATGTGAAGAGAAGGGTCTGGGTAACTTTAACAGGGAAGGGTGGGGAAGGGATAGGATTTTCACTATTCCAGTTTTACCCAATCTGTTTTTGCTTGAGGACTTAAAGAGGGGATTTAAACTTATGCTCATGTGGTTAATCCTTGTCATGTGTTGTTATGGGTTCTCCCACGCTTTAGGACATAGTAAGCCTCGTTACTGGTTAAGGTATCTCTGGGGAAGGTTTCGGTTTTATATCAAGTCTGGATGTTTCCAAGGTTTGGGTTATTTTTGGGAACCATTGTTAATAACCTGGGATTATATAAAGAGAGGGGCTTCGGTTACTTTAATGGGGAAAGGTGGGGGGGATAAGATTTCTATTGCTCAAGTTTCCCCCAATCGGTTACTATTTGGGGATTCAATGATGAGGTTGGGACCCATACTCATGCGGTTAGTTGTTTCTATGTATCGTACATTGTTGGTTTATTGGGGTAAATATTTGGGGGGTGGGTGGAAGGTGCCACTAAGAAAAGGGTTGGTTCATACTGCCAGGGGCTTTTACTGCTTGTTTTACTTCTATATTTTGCTGTTCAATGGTTTTAGGGCATATTAAATGTGCTTCTTGGAATGTCAGGGGTATCAGAGATGTATCAAAAAAAGACAGGTCTTACTAAACTGTTCCCTTCAAGGTGTGGACATCTTATTTATACAAGAAACCCACATTCTAATTTCTGAAATCCAATTATTGAAATGTCAAGGATTTTCTCAGGTGTTTATTGCTGAGGGTTCTAAAAATAGCAGGGGGGTGGCTATCATGATAAAGCGTAATGTTCCCTTTGTTCTTGGGAAATGTATTCAGGATCCAGAAGGTAGATTTGTTTTAGCTAAGGGAAGGCTCAACAACCAGGAGATGGTTTTAGGGGCCATATACGGCCCAGTGGGCGGAGACCCTAACTTCCTCATGCAGCTATCAGTCAGTTTAAGTGAGTTTCTTCCAGCTGTATTCATCCTGGGTGGGGATTGGAATATCTCCCCTTCACAGGTACTAGACAGGACCTCCAAGACTATTAGGTCCCCTACATCTGACCAATTGGCCCTCCAAGATTTCTGTAACTTACTGGGTTTGAGTGACCCTTGGAGAATTTTGAACCCCTCTAATCGTAGCTACACATATTATTCGTCTATACATAAATCATGGTCCAGATTAGATTACTTTCTGGTGAGCACTACACTTTTGATCAATATCTCCCTGACTGGTATTGAGCCGATTGTCATCTCAGACCATGCCATGGTATGGATAAGATTTTCTACTAACCCCCCCGGACAGAGAGATACTTCTTGGAAGCTTAATACGCAACTTCTAAAGGATGAAAATATTATCACTCATCTTAGAGATAAGATCTCCAATTTTTTTGAAATTAATCAGAGCTCAGTTTCAGGAGGACTTAGTTTGGTGTGCATTCAAATGCTTCCTTAGAGGTGAATTCATTAAAATAGCCACTCAGAGGAAGAGGCGGAGGGAGGAGAAAATTAATTTTCTGGCTAACAAGATTAAACAAGTGGAAAGGACTCTCTCCTCCTCTAACTCTCAGGTGGATTTAGAAAAGTTATGCAAACTCAGGAATGAATATGAAGATCTGATTAGAGATAAAGCGGAGTATGCTGTTCTGAAAACTAAAGCACGCTATCTTGATCAGGGAGAGAAGCCTGGGAGGTTATTGGCTCTCAGGTTAAGAGAGGTGGAAAACTCCAGGTTAATTCCTGCCCTTAAGGCTGGTGATGGGTCAATTAAAACCACGCCTAGGGAGATAGCGAAGGTCTTCGAAGACTTTTACAAAGAGTTATATTGTTGCAAGGCTTCATCTGCGTCTGAGGCAGATATCGTAGCCTTCCTAGAAGGGTTACCTCTCCCCAAATTACACCCGTCCCAACAAGATCTACTTTCCTCCCCTATCAGTCTGAATGAGGTGGAGATGGTCATTCAACAATTACCTATGGATAAAGCTCCTGGGCCTGATGTCCTTTCCCCCAATTTTTATAAATCATTTTGTAAGGAGATTGCTCCGGCCTTTCTTAGGTTGTTCAACTATATCCTCTCCTCTAATTCATTGGACCCTACTCTGTTGGAAGCTACCATTATTCTAATTCCTAAAATGGATAAACCCAATTTAGACCCAGCCAGTTATAGACCTATTTCATTACTTAATTATGATATCAAAATACTAACCAAAATTCTCTCTTTAAGGATTAAACAGGTTTGGCAGGTTTTATTAAGTGATGAGCAAGTGGGCTTTGTTCAGGGGAGATCAGCTATAGATCATATCCGTAAGTTGGATCACATTTTCCGAGCGGCCCAGGAGTCCCAACTGCCAATGGCCCTAGTTGCCTTAGATGCGGAGAAGGCCTTCAACCGGGTTAGTTGGGAGTTCCTGTGGGCTACTCTAAGTAAAATGGGTTTCCCAGACAGATTTATTGATTGGATAAAGGCAGTCTATAGGTCTCCCTCAGCGAAGGTCTACTGCAATGGGGTGTTCTTGACTCGTTTTTTATTACATTCCGGTACTCGTCAGGGATGCCCATTGTCCCCATACCTCTTCAATCTATATTTAGAACCCCTTTTACTCCAAATTAAAACTTCACCTAGGATTTCAGGCTGTGTTGTTGCTCAACGAGTTTTGACTTTGTCAGCCTTTGCAGATGACATCCTTCTGCACTTGGTTAATCCCGTAACTTCCTTAATGGAAGTTTTGAAGATAATCGGATCTTTTGGTAGAGCAGCTAATTACAGGCTGAACCTATCAAAATCTGTGATATTCCCACTTAATTCATTCCAACTTCAGGATGATGTTTCCCACTTTGGGATGAAATGGGCCTCGAACCATCTCAAATACTTGGGCATCTATTTAGCTAGAGAGGAAAAGATGCTTAAGAAGCTCAATCTGGAAGACTTACTGGATAGAATCCAAAAAGATCTTACCAGGTGGGACAACCTTCCCCTCGCTATAGGAGGGTGCATTAATATTATTAAAATGAATATATTGCCACGCATTTTCTATCCCCTGAATCTTCTTAATGTCTGGCTTCCTAAATCCTTTTTCCAAAGAATCCACTCAATAATAAGTAGATTTATTTGGGGCGCCAAGAAACCTAGACGGGCCTTTATGAAGCTATGTTTACCAAAGGATAAGGGTGGCTTATGTCTGCCTAACTTTGAATTTTACTATTGGGCCAGCCACCTAGCTAAATTAGGTAAATGGATTAAACTTCCGAATGAAGGTTATATACCCACATGGCTGGAGCTGGAGCTTAATCTGATGAAGGAACATAATATCTTACCCCACCACATTTTCTATTACAACTCCTCTTCCCTGCCGGAAACTCTCCGGGACTCAGTGATAGGGGTGTCTGTTAAAGTTTTAAGCCAATATGGGAACTGCTTTAAAATTCCATTCACCAGGATTCAGCCCAACCAATTTCTCTTAACCGAATATTAGGATAGGGGACACATGATTCCACGAGCCTGGATTCCACAAATGCAGGATTGCTTGGTGGAAGACCTTTACTCACAAAACTCTCTTGACTCCTCTGAGGATATATTGATAAAATGGGAACTGTCCTCCCAAAATATCTTTAAGATTTATCAATTAAGGCACTTGATTGGTAAGAATTTTGGGCTGGTAAAATCACCCTCTCAAGTTAAACCTTTCTTGGAACAACTTAAAGCTTGTGTTAGTAACTCCCACAGTGTAGCTAAGATATATAACTATCTGTTAACTACAAAGTTTCCTGAGCCTCTAACTGGCTCCAGAATATGGGCCCCCCTTACTTCAGACCTCTCTCTGCCCTGGACCCAAATTTGGAAGAATATATACCAATTTATTACGTTAGATAGGAATAGACTTGTCCAATTTTACATTTTAAACAATATGTACTGTACACCACAGAAAAGAGTAAGATTGATGCATCTAAATCTGATAAGTGTACCAGATGTAGCATGGAGGTAGGGGCCTACCTCACATATTCTGGTCTTGTGTTAAAGTTGCCCCATTATGGCACTCAATTCGCAATAATCTAGACCCGATTTTAGGCCTGCGGATCTATTCTCAATGGAAGTTTGTATTTTGGGTTCATACACGAATACTAATTGTAGAGAAAGAAATTCCATATGGCCATGATCTCGATGGCAGTCAAAAGGCTAGTACTTAGGCACTGGCTAGACCAAACAACCCTCACCTATGATGAATGGTTGGAAGAAATTACCAGGTGTTTTAAGATGGAAAGGTTTATAGCCAGCGCCAGATATGCTATGTCAGCTTTTCAGAGGAAGTGGGGTAAGCTGTATGCGTTGTATCTTCACTAATTTCTGATACCCTGATGAACCTATTTTGTGATGCCCTTGTTTGAATGGATTAAGTTGATTGCTTAAACTTTCCAATAGGTATACCCCATGGCATATCTATGTTTTCCCCAGGTTGTCCCTGGGGCGGCAGTGGCACCTTCTTGGGAAGGGGGGGGTGAGCAGGGGAAGGTAGATCGGGGATTTTGACTTCTGTTTCTACTATCTCATGTAATTAGCTCTTAATATGTTTTGTATAGCTATAGAGCTGGTATGCTGTTTCAGATGTTGTTTTTATGTAAAACCAATAAAGTTCTAATTTCAAAAAAGAAGCTGGTTTGACTGCTGATGTTCAGACATCAGTGGGTAACCATTCTGATTTTCTACCAACCCACAGAAAATAACATGCCCACAATACACCCAACAGTGCTTCTGCACAGGAAACTGTAATACTGGAGGTGGTTGATTGTATGACAGGAGGCTAAATCAATTCCTGTCTTATGAGGTGTGCCTAGCAATTGCACAAGGAAACCTTCTATCCTTCCCTGAATACTACTCTCTAATCTATTCCCTCCTATCCACAGCTCTGCGCTGTAGACTGAACTCAGTCTACAACAGTATCTTTTGCTTTGTCCTCCATGCCCCCTATTCTACCCATCATTGTGTATTGTACCAGTCACTTGGATGACTCCTACTGTGAGGACAGTTTGACTATGCCCTTGGTTGCTTAATTGACAATATTCTGAGAGGCAACCACCTGTCCCTGTACTCATCCCTCCTCACGGGCAGAGTGGCAGCTAGGAGCCTCTGTGAATCATCTGTCCCCCCCCCGCAGTAGTTCTACAAACCTCCACTACCATGACAGTAAAGCCTTTTCCGTCTCTGCCTCCTCCCTATGGAACAGACTCCCCACATTGCTCCGTTCTTCCGCCTCCCATCTCTCTTTCAAAAACAATTTCAAGGACTGGCTACTATCCGAAGCCAAATGCCACTGCTCTCCCAGGTATTCTCTGGCATCCTCTCCCTCCACCCACCCTCCACGCATTAGTGAATCTCATCCTTTCTACACTCACCACTTCTGCTCCTCTCCTCTTACCCCACTTTATGGTGCTGCTGCTGTCTCCTTCCTACTCTACGTCCCAGCACTATTTGCTAAGGGGAAGTGTTGTACTCGATTTCCATGTTCCAATCTGATTGTTGACCAGTGCATTATTAGTGTACCTGAATGCAATTTGCACTTTATGTATCATATCTGAGAATTATGTTTGGTCTCTGTGTTTTGTGACTTGTATTTCAGCCTGTTGCCTGGCCTGTGACTATATATTTTTCTCATGTTGAGGTCTATATTTACTGTTGTTCTGTAAACCTGCACTGTATTGCTTAATGTGCCATGCTGTGGCTCAGGTCATGCCTGAAAACGGCCCTTTGGATCAGTGCACCCACCCAGTCATCAAAGACATAAAGAAAATAATGAAAAACAGCAGCCTTCAGTTCCCAGTGAGGCCACTGCCAGATTCTCCACTTTCGTTAAACAAGCTGATGGCATGGAAAACCCAAGCACAGATCCACCCCGGGACACCTCTCCTAGCACAAGGAAAATTTTACCTGAAAATCAAAACCATAAGACCCAGTCCTACAGCAGTGGGACATGGGGAAGCACATAACCTCTGAAGGGGTGACAGAGAAGAGTGAGACACAGAACTGTGTTTATTTAATTGCAGTGAATTTTGAGCTGTTCAGACATGTGGTTACGGTGTTTCCTAAGTTCTGGGATGGGATTAGGCTGGCACAGAGGGGGGCTTCTACTCTGTATGACTGTGATGGCGACTGGGTAGAGAGGATGTGCTGCACCCTGTTACCAGCCGTAAGGTCTGGAGTTCATATAAAATGGTGCTGAAGTGCACGCAGTGCTTGTGTGTATGTATAGTAAATCAACCAACTAACCACCTGTCTCAAGTGTGGGGACTGGCCCGTCTGGGTATCTGCTCCTGTAATCTTTGCAGAACTCTGTGTGTCCCATTGATCATGCTGTAGGATAGACAGGACTCATAGAAATGAGAGTCCCCCTTCGCCATAATGTCTGCAGCCCGCCAGCCTCATGAATTTTTGGCATCCTTCACTGCAAGGAATTACATGGATGGAGTATTCCCTTTCTTCCCTTGCTGGGGGAAACCTGAGAGTTTTGTCTGTTCCAACTGCTGTTGTACCAGAATGGTTATGAGCCAGTAATTTTATTTTGGTTTTGCATTTGCAGTTTGCATAACAAAAATAGGTTAGTTATAGTTAGTTATATCAGTCCTTGGTTCAGGTGTTTAGTCTTTTCCTTTGCCCTCCCTAAACTTCCTGATCCTAACCCTCTCAAACTAATTCGGAAATAAAAAGCCTCCTTACACACTGACGATGTCTGTTGCCTTAGCTGCTGAACAAGGAAAGTATGGCAGAACTTGGAGAGACACCTTCTATGAAGTAAGCAATAAGACATGACAGGTGTTGCTATTCTCTGATAACCAGACACCTAGCTGCATGATAATGCATGAGGCTGCAGGCCGAGTGTCCTTCCGCACCTAGGCATACAGTTATCACTGAACAACCAACACCCTGGAGTGTTTTATTGCACCTATAAAATAGGCCATAACTATTGAAAGATGGCACAGACAAGCAGTTTTAATTTTAATAATACTGTAACATTTATTTGAATAAAGAATAGAGAATTTCTTTAAAAAGGGAGAAAAAATAGTCCCTTACTAAACTGTTTGGGAATACCAAAATAATAACATGCTTAGAACCACATACTACACTAATTTAACCTGTTTATTTGTTTCTAGGTGTGTTTCTGTTGAACTTCTAGTACATTTATCTTTTTTTTTATTTGTATGAAGCGAAGCCGCAGGAATGTTCAAGCTGATAAGCTTACAGAAAGCCCCGATCGTACCACCACATTGAAGGAACTAACACTGACAGTTCATACAGTTGTGTAGCTCCTTTAAGCTTGGTTCACTGCACTACCTGTCAGCTATTACCTTCCTTTGACTCTCTTCAGCTTGTGTGTGTGGGGGGGGGGAACATACTGGGGGAAGGTAGTGGGTAAACTATGTAATTTCTGAGTTTAATACCCCTTATTCCATTCTGGTGCAGTGCCATCTTCTGTTCTGATGCAAGTAATTTTAGGGCTTTTAGCAACATCCTACTAGGGCTGCTTGTGGATTACTGTCAGAACAATTTTTTTTTAAAACATCTGTTAAGGTCCCCCCCTCCCCAAAATCACACACACCGAGTTCCTGGACTGTTTTGGTAGCATGTTCATGGGGCACAATTTGGAGTGCTCCTGTGCCCTATACAGCTACTGTAAAGACTGGGGCCAGTTCTGGTACACAATGAAGGTACTCTGCTGCCAGAGCAGCACATGTTATGAAGTGTTGTAGGACTTTTTTTTTAAAATGAAACAAAGCTCTAAGGTTGGTGAGGGTCATGACTGTAACAAAGTCGGGTCTCACTGCATTCCCATTCTACATTGGTGCACTATGTTTTTCCCTATTACAGGGCAGGCGAACACTTACTGAACTGTTGTTGCAGGCTACTCGAGAGTGAGGATCTATGGCCTTGGATTCAACATACTTTGATGACAATTAAAAATAGGTTAGTGCCAACAAGAAAAGAGCGCTCATATGTTGCCATTGTATTAAATTAAATTATGTACTGTTTCATATTAAAAGTACTATGTTTGGGGGATGTTATGACCTAGGGCACTTTTAGGGCCCTCTAGGTGTGTCCTACGGTAAGATGTCTGCCTGACATTCTTCTTTAGAAAACAAATAAGCATTCATATCTGGTTGACTTGCTTACAGCTGGCTGAAAGGGTTCCCAATGCAGTGGTTGTCACCCCTTATATTCTGGACCCTTTCAGCCAATCGGAATTCATAAAATTACAAGCCTGTTTTATAAGCCTGCAGTAATAAATCAAAGCACATTACATTTTTGCATGTTGCCTTACTGACACAGGACAGAAGCAGGTACGGTTGTTGTTTTTTTTCAGATGTTTAAATTCAAGCTTCTCTGCAATAGTAGCCACACTTGAATATAAATTGTGGATGGAAACAGCTGTTTGTTACAAGAAGCCATGGCTTCCATTCATAGCAAACAGCCTATGGGAATAAACTACATGGGCAGCTTTATTTACAGCTTTATTGTTGACAAGGAAAAGAGAAATAGACAATACTGTACTCCCTTTTTTGGGGGGAATTGCCTTGCAGTGGCCGTGATGGCAGAGTACCGTTCTGACCTTGGTCCTCCCTCAGTATAATATCACTAGATTCATGCATCTGCACTGCATACTTGCCCCTCTGGTTTGAAGCCCACCACTGTGTTAATGCAGTTCAAATTAGAATTATACTGCAAGTATGTAATCATGCAAGCATATCTCAAGGGGGCACTGAACTACAAAACTTCCAAAGTTGTTGCATACCCTGATGTCTGTCCATAGATACCTTCTTATAGAAGGAGATTTCTACAATTTCATTCAGAGGTACAGGAATCATGGGAAGGGTGTTTCTCACTCCTTTACCCATCTACGGTCAGAGTGATACTTGATTCATAACGATTTTTCTTTAACCAACCTGACCAGCAGAACAAATTCTTTAAGGAATGCCCCGAAGAAGAAACATTGAGCATTAGCCACAAAAACAGATTCTAAGATAGTTCTATTATTTGTTCTCTGTGAGAACATCACAAGGGGAGAAAATTGAAAATCTAGAAAACGCAGCATGGAGATCTAATTTGGGAATCATGGGACCTCCCAGCATGGAAACTGTGGAACCAATTACCTGGTACCTCGAAGTGTCCTTTTGATTTCTGCACTTGGCTACTCTATGACGAGTCTGCCCCCCCCATTCAGGTTTTCAGACTGCCCTCTAGACTTACAGCACCAGGAATTGCAACTATTTAGTCCATTCCACCTGTACCACTAACTAACCCATCTTTTTTGAAGCCTGCCACAGTACTAGTACAGTTCATATTAGAATCAGACTGCAAACACGTCTCAAGGGAGCACTGAACTATAAACTTCCAAAGTTTTACATATCCTGATGTCTGCCCCAGATACATTCTTATAGAAGGAGAGTTCTTCATTTTCATTCCGAGAGCCAGGAACTCGGGAGGGGGGTATTTCTCATTTCCTTACCCCTGTAAAGTCATAGTGTTACTTGATTCCTAATGATTTCTCTTTTATGACCCTGACCAGCAGGATGAACTGTTTAGAAAATGCCCTCAAGAGGGACTCTTCATCAGAAGATTTGAATGTTTCAGCAGGAGCTGTTGACTCTTGTTTGGTACCACTGCTAGTAACCCTCCCTAAACTGAAGCAGAAAGAACAAAGTATCTGCACTGAGACTGCTTCAGTGCTAATACTAAAATGTCATTGCAAACGAAAAAGCACCTGAACCAAGGATTTATATATTTTTATTATGCAAAGTGTAAGTGCAAAATAGATATAAAATTACTGGATCATGATCATTCTGGTACAACAGCAGGTGGAGCTGACTGCTGAGCGAAACCTGAGAGTTTTGTCTTTACCAGAATGGTTATGAGCCAGTAATTATATATCAGTTTTGCACTTGCACTTTGCATAATAAAAAAATGCTATTTATATCAGTCCTTGGTTTGGGTGCTTACTCTTTTGGTTTGCCGTCTCTAAACTTCCCAGACCTAATTCTCCCAAACTAGTTCAGAAATAAAAATGTTGGATGGGTTGAACAGTCTAAATGTTAGTACCAAAGCATCCAGTGGTCAGAAAACTACAGTTATTGACAATTTAGAATAATTTGTGATAAAATAGATTAGATATGGCTACACTTCAGATTATAGCACTTCTATCAAATTCCCAACTGTCTGTGAAATCACCTTTTGTGTAGGAGTTGTGTAATGACAGCCATATTGTTCATGAGGTGGGGTCCCCAGAAGGCCTTGTTGAAAATGTAGGTTAAAAAGGTCAAAATATGGCAGAATTATGCATAAAAGTTAAAACCCCCATTGAAATACATTGAACTGCATTTACATTAGTTTCTCATATTACAATCACTGGTTCCAGTAGCAAGACATGTCTTCAATTGGAGAGTGTATCTCGAACCTGGGACCTCTTCAGGTGAGTGAGGGTGGGTGTGGATGTACTGGGGAGTGTGATGAGGGGGGTTCTGAGTGGGAGATGGGTGTGAGGGAATGATTGGCAAGGGACCTTTATTTTTTTTTTTACATAAAAAACAACCAGGAAAAAACCATCAGGGATGGCAATCAGAGTAAGGGGAAGAGGGGAGGGACCACTGGACTACCAGGGAACATCAATTCTGCAATGGGGATGGGGATCAGAAAACAGAGGAAATGGGAGAGGCCACTGTACCACCAGGGGATAATTTTTATATTTAGGATGGTGATCGGAGAACACGGAAGGGGGGAGGTACCACTGGGATACTAGAACTCAAAATGGAAATCTTCAGTTTGAACAGTAAACTTTAAACTATTAATAAGTACAAATGGTTATTTACTGTTTGAATAGTCAAGTTCGAACAGTTAGTAGATTGAACAGTAATTACTTAGTGAGTGACAGGGGACATAATTTTCAGTGAAAAACTACATATTTCCAGTGTAGCTATACCAACTTTAAGACAAATATTGAATTAAGCATATCACTGAGACCTAAATACAGGTGTTGCGCTGTCCTTACCATGCAGTAGTTGCATACAACACCATTTTGCAAATTGTTAGAAAAACAAGATGGCTGACATCACAAATAGTATATCCAGAACACCAACAGTAAATTTACCATTCAAACAGTAAATTTACAGATCAAACTGTTTCATCAACTAGCCTGTCTTGTGGCTATTACAAAAATTGTTATAATTAAACAATGGTAAAATATTTTGTCACCAAACCATCCAAAGGCACACCCTTGGCACAGACCCTATCAACCCTTAAATTTTCAGAGAAAAATTTCATTCGGTCTGGTCTGTAGATGATTGAAAAAAATCCTATGTTAGCCAATGGAAAAACAGTGGGTTTTTTCTGTTTTTTACCACTTCATATCTCAAAAACCATACAAGATGCCATCACAAAACTATTCACGCCTTGAGGCTCTGGCAGAATGACCACACATTACAGATTTTGGGCTATTTTGTAGAAGTTCACCAAAGATATTAAGGTGCAAAATTTTGAATTTAACATTGAAGTGCTGTACCATCTCTAACTATAGTGGCACTACCATGCCCCTATAATTGTAGGGATGTGGTTGCGCCATTGCATTTAGGGTTAAAACTTCACTTCTATGTTGAACTCAAAATGTTGCACTTTGCAACTGTTAAACTGATTCTTATACAAATTTTGCATGCAACATCAGGTACTGAAGATCTCATGATGTGCCAAGTCTCGTTCTGGTCAGATGTGTGAGTGCGGAGATACAGAGAGTCAAATAATTTGAAAATTACTATTCTGTGTCATGGCGCTGTACAAAAACAGCTTGGGATTTTGGTCTGGAATTTTCAGAGTTGAAATGTCTTGGGTCACAGATGTGCCTTTTGAAGATTTGGTGAAAACATGTTAATCCATTCAAAAGTTATTATGTTTTAAAATGTTGCATTATTTTCAATAGGAAAAGTTAGATGTAAGCCTTGAAATAGGATTCTGTGTCACAAATGGGCAATCCTGTGTCGCAAATGAGTAATCCTGTGTCACAAATGGAAAATCCTTTTTCATGCTGCTGCCATCTTGTTTTCACTTAGTGAGGAAAACAAATTTACATAAGTAAAAAAAAAAAAAACACATGGGATTATTAGAAAGCAACAGTTGTCTTTACCTAATGGAGACCTGTTCTATCCGATTCTGGGCTTAGTTTTTTGATGAATGACTTGGAAATGCATTTTTTGACATATCTAAATCCTTTTTTGCAAATTATGAAAAAGAAATCATGAAGCAGGATCCTTTTTTGCAAACTACGAAAAAGGATTTTTCGCAAATTCTGAAAAAGGAAGCACAGAAAAGGATTCTTTTTTGCAACTCGCTGAAAAGCGGTTTTTAAATATCTTTTTTTTGTATAAAACACACTTCCAATTCATTTTCCAAAAAAATAACTTAAGAATGGGGCAAAATGGCCCCCAATTAGCACAACACATGTGTTGGCTTGAAAAATCTTCCTGGTGTCTAGTGGCACCCTCCCTGACACTCCCTCCATTTGTGTGCTGTCCACCCGACTCGCTGTTCCCAGTCTTGGCACTGATGTTCTTTAAATTAACCCTCCCAGTCCCTCCCTCTGTGTGCTGTCCACCCTCACCCTCCATTTCCCATTTTGGCACTCAGCATTTAATTAAGCCCTCCCACTCCCTCCTTCTGTGTGCTGAATGCACCTACCCACCATTCCCCGTCCCAACAGCTGGTGTTCAATTAAATCCTTCTGCTTTCTCCCTCTGTGTGCTCTCCACCCCATCCTCCATTTCCCATCTTAGCACCACTGTTTACTTAAACCCTCCTGGTCCCTCCCTCTGTGTGCTGTCTGCCCCCACCCTTTGCTTCCTATCCAGGCACCCAATGTCTAATTAAACCCTCACATTCTCTACCTATGTGTGCTGTCCACCCCACCCTCTGTTTCCCACCCCAGCACCCAGTGTTTAATTTAACCCTCCTGCTCCCTCCCTATGTGTGCTGTCTGCCCCTACCATCCACTCCCTGTCCCAGCACCTGTCATTTAATTTAACCCTCATGCTCCCTCCCTCCCTTCCTCCCTTCCTCCCTCCCTCTGTGTGCTGTCCACCTCCACCCTTCATTTTCTAACCTGGTATCCAGTGTTTAATTAAACCCTCTTTCTCCCTCTATTTCTGGTGTCTAGTGGCACCCCCACCCTCTGATCCCCATATTAGTTTAATTTCATAGAAAAATACATAGAATTGATGGCAGATAAGGACCTCTTGAACCACCTAGTCTGCCCATTTTACCTACCTGTTTCATATACTGCAGATCCTAAATGATGATTTCATATCTCCATTGGTGGTCAGTGGCACCCACCACCCTTCTATAGCAGTATGAACCTGAAAATAAGAAAAAGGTCCCTCAATGTCTTTATTTTTCAAACCTGTAAAAATATCTTCCACTATTGCTCTGTCTCACACCCTCACTTGACCTCCCACTGTGCACCCACCACTCTGCTCCCCTTCTTGACCCCTCCACACACAGCCTCACTCACCTGAATCAACATCACAGTAAATATCCACTCTCTGGTTGAAGACATGTTTTGCTGCTGGAATAGTCCAGGAGCCAGATGCATTTATTTATGTGTCTTGATCTGAAATGTTTGATGCCTGTTTCTTATGTAAAAAGTGTGTAGAATCCAGATTTACAACTCTTATTCACTTGAAGTTGCATGTTTTCTTGGAAAAATGCACTTCTTCAATGAAAAAATGAACTGTTGGTGAAAACTGTATATATTTTAAATAATGGTTCTTTCTTTCATTTCAATTCTATAAGCTTTTATTGAAATACTACAGACATTGTAACAAACAGCAACATATGTATCAAAGGCTCAGTATTAAGGTTAGTATTTATTTTATTCTATATTTAACTTGAAACAGTCAGCTTTTTATGATGTTTTATGAACCTAAGTACAACAGTCAGTATTCTTGTTAGCTATCTTCATTGTCTGACATGTTAAGTGGTTCCATGTGATAATGGCGAAAGCCTAAAGGTGATCACTGTTATCGCAAAGTCACAGTGGCAAAAATTGTTTTTGCCACTGACACCCCAGCACACAGGAAAACAGCATTAGGGACTTTGTTTTGAATGTTTTCTGTGGGGAACTGTGCCCCCAACCCCCCCAATGGGGGGCATCGCCCCCACTCCTCTCTACTAAAGGATTCTCAGCTCCAGTGGGGTGCATGTGTGTGGGGGGGTTGAAAACATTAAAAATAAAAGGTTCAGGACAGGCGCAACAAAAAGGCACAAGCGCCCAGACCCAGATCCATACCCCACGCACCAGCGCCAGTAACTGACCCACCAAGCCACAGGGTCAGCTCAGCAACCCACCGTGGCACCACCCCTCACATCCTCTCCCACCCCTCGCTGTGTGTGCCCTTCCCCCTGTGCACGTACACATAGCGACATCCTGTTGTTATATTCACCCACCCCCTCTATCCAGTCACCCTACCAGACCATGGCAATCTCTGTAATGCACTGAGAAGGAGTCACCATTATTGTAGGCACACTTTCCCCAGTGCCATTATCACAGGCTACCTGTTAAACAAATCTGTCTCATCAATATTGACATCACAGCCACTCTCATCATCTTCTTCATTTGGATTGTTGTCATGCTCATTCAATTGTTCACTTAAGGCTGGTGGTACAACTTCACATGTGAACCATGTTGGCTTGTATTTGCCATTCTCCTAGGTCCAGCCATTGTTCTCTGGCTTCAGCAGTGTCATTTCTGGTGTGTCTGTATTTTTCCATAACAATGAAATGTAATTTGCACAGCAGACGTGTTGTGTCAGAGTTGATCTGCATGGTGGCAGCGAGCTTACGTCTGCTTCTTTGATCTTTTCTAAGGGTGCGTCTTTGTCACTTAGTCAATACTTGATGTTGAACACACTGTAGCAAGCTGTGTTGACACTGTTTACTTTCTGTCCATACAAGGTACACACACAGCTCTCAATTGTATCCTCAGTTTCTTTAGACAAGTGTGGACATCCCAGTTTTCCAAATGCCTATGTGTACTCTGTTTTCTTTTCCATAATTGTTAGAGATTGTACCTTCCCCTTGCCTTTGAATGCTGGTGAATAGTAGCACCCTGTCAGTGCATGGAGACCTGGTAGAGCTGCACACACAGGTCTGCCTAACTCTGTTGACAAGTGGGATACATCTATGAATTTTCTTGTGTTATTCTCTGAATGGCCAACGTCCATATGCAGTTTGAGATTATCATTTAGACTTGCATGATACAGCAGAATGACCAGAATATCAGTATCATCTGCCCTGACCACTACATGCACATCGTCACCCTCATTTTGACTGCAAATGTAGTGTATGTGTTGCATGATTCTTGCATCTGCTTCTACATGTTTGCTTTTTAGGGCCTTACACGCTAGTCTGAGCATATGTCCAGCTTCCACTTTGTATGATTAACAGGTTTCTCCTACTACACACGTGAGCTTTTTATCACCTAGAACTTCACAGTACACATCAGAATTCCATGCTGTAACTAGAGAACCTAGGAGTGCAGTCTTAAATGAAGATGAAGACAGGGATCCAGCAAAGTCTATTGGTCGTCTTTGGTCAGGACCAGTTATGAGATAGGAGAGTGGAGCGATGTTATGCTTTCCTCTCTTCTCTTGTTCAAGACCTTTGATTGATGGTGACTTGTAACAGTCACTGACAAGGTGGACTTCATTTGCAGAAGTACAGCAAACAAGAAACATGATGGTTTTGCCACACTGTGGAATGTTGGTGGCAGGTTTGTAAGACTTATGATCAAGAACATGGCTTCAACCACAGTGGCATTTGGAGCATCTGGGTGGCTACTTTGGACTCTGGTCTCAAGTTTCTTCAGCAGTGTTGACTTCATTGTTGTGTTCATTGATCCATCAATGTTTCCTAAGGAGAGGAGTACCGGGGTTAGTGGGTAGGCAAACACCATCATAAGTTCAACGATTGAAGTCACAGATAGATATAGCAAGCGTCCAAAGAGATCTCGAGTTCCTTTCAACTCAACAATTTTCTTGCCCATGTTCTTAATTTTCACCTTCATCGTATCATATGCAAAGTTCTTCAACTTGTATCTTTTGGTGGGTTCCTCGAACCTACTGCCATTGTTAATGCATTCATCTCTAAACACATGATACATCCAAGTACCTATCTCAGTAACCTGTAACACTTTGTTTGCTGCCTTTTGTGATACTGCTTTTCCATTACCTATTAAATAAAGATTGCTGTCCTCAAACACATCCTGGAATGGATTCATGGAGGAGTCTATTGTGTTCAACAGCTTGTTTAGATCCTTTGAATCTTGTTTAACTCTAAAACTCTTCAGCTGTTGGCTGGCTTCTTCATGGCTGACAAGACCAACTTTTTCCATAAGACTTCCAACAATTTTATTTCGACCTGACTGCAGAATGTTCCACCTCCTCCTCCTTGTGTTGATGTTCTGTGCCAAAAAAGAAATCCCGGTTAGTCTTGATGCAGCATCAGCATTAATTGTCTGTTCCAAGGTCAAGTCTACATCATTTCTGCTAAGCCCTCTCTTTGATATTGCAATGGTTAATGCTCCACTCTCAAATGTTTTCCTTAGTTCAGGGTGTGTCTCAACCATGTTTAGCAAATTCATAAGGTACAGGGTCATCCACTTGGCATAGTTATGGTGCCCAGTTGCAAAGTAAAGAGGTATCATCTTATCCAAGCTATATACAAAGAGAGGCAAGTAATTTGTCCTGATGGAACAGCAGAAGAGCTGGTACAACTCTACCAAACTGCAGTACTGCAGCCAAAATTGGGTAGTTGTGCCATGCTCACCATGGTGTGTGGAATCTGAGAATGTTTCATATGCTTCCATGAATGTCTTGAACTCAGCTGTATTCTCTAGGTCCACCGTTGAGGAAGGCGATGAGTCATTGAGTACCTGCTGCAGATGTTTTAAGATTGGAAAGTCTGACAGGCCTCTATATTGTATAAAGCAGTGCAAATGTTTAATTCTGAATGCTGCTGATAGCATGGAGGAAGCCTCTTTGCCCGATTGAAAAATGTTCCTTGAAGAAGTCCATTCAGGGATCCCAATGCCAATACACCACTTTCAACAAGAATGTGGTCTCCACCAGAACCATTCAGGAGGTATCCAAGACCTTTGAAATATGCAAATTTTATAAGGAATGGTCCAAAACATATGAAAAGTATGTCATATTCTGGGGACTTTGTGGACCAAATTTGTAGCGCAGGTTTTGCCATAGCCAAGTCATAAGTAATAGGCATATAGTCCTCCTGGCATTCATCCATAACCTTGGTAGCAGTATTCATGGTGTCCTGCACTACATCAAGTCTTGTAGGAGGCTTTCCTATAGGGTTCATGTATGATGTGATCTGCTGTGGCAGGTTATCAACAGCAACAAGGGCATTCCATCCGTGCCACATTTGAGTAGCATCTACACTTGCACAAGATATCATCCAGGCAATGTCCCTTCTCTTAGCTTGCATGAGGTTTTTTGTTCTGAGCTTTCCATCACCTTATATTGATACTGTGTTATTTTTGGTTTTCCAGATGTATATGATCGAATGTCTATCTCGACAATATCTAAAGCTCTTTTCCACTGAGACATTTGAATGCACCAGGGTACAGTGTCTTGTTCCTGTCATGCCATTGGTTGCAATATCTGCTTCTTTACACTTGCCAAATAGTCTTCATCAAAATCTTCAGCCTTTGTCTTTAATGTTCTGCTTTGTTTGCTATTTGATGTTAAAGATGGCCCTGCCTGGTTGTGGGCATCAACTTCTGATCTTTGCTTATCTGTGTTTATTTCTATTGTGTGTGTTTCATTTCTTGTTGGTGCTTGGTCATCCATGTGTGTTCTTGCCATAGCTTCTTTAGACCTTTCTTTGGGTACAGCTGTCTCCTCAATACTGGATGGTATGTTTTGATATGCCATACCCACAGTGTCATGCAAAGTGTCATGACCATCAAGTGCCTCTGTCATCTTATCATAATTGTTGAAAGCCAAAGCAGTGGCTAAACCTGGCTGTATGAGCAATCCATCTGGTGTATCCATATTCTTCTCCATTTTATTGGTTGTGACTGCAGTTTCCAGTTCCTCCACAACATGATACCTGACACAGTGACCAAACCTGTTCAAAATAGTTAAAACATTCTTACTGCCTGTCATGGATTTAATACCCATGCCCAACAAGAGGTGTTTTTGTGGTTTGATTATTCCCCTTGACACTGCAAACACAATGTCATCTACAATAGATTGAATTACCCTCTCTTGTTGTTCACTGCCCACTTCTGATGAATCCATGAGTACAGTACATAGGAATGTCTGAAGAACGGGAGTAAGTTTTACATTTTCTTCTCTTAAGTCTTCAGCTTTAACTTTGGTTTTATTATGAGGCTGTACCTTTAGGAGTTCCAACAACTGTTCTCTTATGTGTTGAGTTGCTTGTGCTGCTTGTGCTTTCCTCCAATCAGCCTGTTTCTTAGCAAACCTGATAATTGTACCCACTTTTCTACTTTTGGTATCAAATATGATATCATCTTTGAAGTGCTCCACCAGTTTTGACTGCAAGCTCTGTGGGTTGTAATTTGTTTCACACCCACTACACTCCATAAGAATGTCCATGTACATTTTGTGTAGAGATAGCAATTATTCTTCTTGCATTCCATTAACAATGATGCACTGCACATACTTAACAAGTCTTGAAAAGGCAACCAGGTGACTGTCCCTCAAATGTCTGTATTCACAATTTGTACCTGTGCCCTTTATTTGTTCTGCCTTTTTTACATACTTGTTCTTACAGCTGCTATGGTACTTCTCTTCTTTGGATATGAGATCAATACTGCCTACCATCATAGCCATTTGTCGAGCGTCCATTTCTTTTGTAGCATTTTTTATACTGTCCGCTGCCCCATAAGTTACATATGTTGTAGGATATTCAAAAGTCTCCTTTGACCCCTTAGGATTCCTTTTCTTGTATGATTTGCAAAATATACATTCATTTGGGAATATGCCTGATGTAAATGCTGCAGATTTAGATAGAGCACTGTGAACTTGGGAGCAAAGCAATTTTGCTGGATAACTCTTTACAATGTCTTTTTTTAAAGTTTCAACAGCAGCAAGTTTACCGGAACTCTTATATGCAGTGAAGTTCTTGTAGCAGATGTAATGATACCCATGGCTGCTGGAGTAACATTCAGGCAATTCAAGACACACCATGTTGTACTTTGACAGTGTTTGACTAGAACGCCTTTCCTTTGCATCAACTACTTTTTCCCAATGAGCATCATCAAAAGGTAGCGGATCTCCATGGTCTATGCTAACTCCTGGATCAGTGTGTAGGATGCATCACCTCTACAGTTTGTGAGAAGTCCTGCTTGCCATATCTGAAACATTAAATAAATTACATTAATAACTAAGTAAACTGAGTCTATTAAACAAATTAGATAAATTAAATAAATAACTAAGTAAAAAGAGTCTATGACATAAATGTAAAGCTTTTAGTTACTCTTAAGAAAGTGCATTTTCCAAGAAAACATGCAACTATGGACAAATCAGAGTTGTAAATCTGAATTCTACACACTTTTTTACATGATAAACAGTCATAAAACTTTTTGGACCCGGACACATAGATAAATGCACCTGACTCCTGCTCTAGAACAGGCAACTGCTGTATGAGAAATATGGTAACTACGGTTCAATGTATTTTCTGATTGCAGTTACCTTACTTATCAGACAGCAGTCACAGGTTCCAGGAGCAAGACCCGGCTTCGATCAGAAAGTGGATCTTCATGGTGGGGACAGTTTAGATGAGTGAGGGTGTGGGGGAGGTCAATGGGGGGTTTGAGGAGGTGCGTGCACAGTGGGATGTCAGGTGGGACGTGCGGGTCAGAACAAAGGTGAACTTTTTGTTTTTATAGGTTTGAAAAAAAATAAAGACATCGAGGGACCGTTTTCTTATTTTCAGGTTCACACTGATATAGAAGGGTGGGGGTGCCACTGGTCACCAATGGGGATATGAAATTAAATTGATATGGGGATCAGAGGGTGGGGTGACACTACACACCAGGGGTATATACTAAGGCATGAAACTGAATAGGGAAAATTGTAGAGTAGGAGGTACCACTGGACACCAATGAATATATTTAAAAAACATATAGAACTGGGAGGGCAAAGGGTTCCACTAGACACCAGGGCAGTTAAGTATAAATAAGTGAGTACCAGAGCAGAGTTGGAGGGTGGGGATACCACTAAACACCAATGAAAAATTAATATAAAATGTATAGTGAAATTGGAGTGTGGGGATGCCACTAGACACCAGGGATATTAGTTTAAAATTAATGGGGACTGGGCACAAATGTAGGGTGGGGGTCCAGTGAAAACCAGTGAACAGACAAATCTCAGTCAGTAAAATAAAATCTGACAAAATGACATATGCATTGGAGTGCAGGGTCCAAAGGACCCTGTGCTCCCACAGTAAAATAGGGATATGATTATACTATCTCAAAAAGTAAGGAAAAGCACCCATTAGGGTCAAAGTGACAAAGGCTGGTAAATGTGGCATTAGGGTTTACAACCCTAACTTCTGTTTTCCAGATAGCACACATCAGATGTGGGTGTGTCTTAGAGGTCATGTTTTAATGCCTCCCTCACCATTCCATCCATAAATCAAGTCAGATGTGTATAGTGTAGAATGGGGAGAGCATTAGACTTGAGTACTCTAAGGCACATCCCACACCTGATGTGCTGCCTGGGTGGGGGTGTTAAGGTTGTAAACCCTAACATCACACTTTCCAACTTTTGTCACTTTCACACTAAGTGGTGCATTAGTGCATTAATGAAGTTTTTTGCAATATATATATATTTATATATATATATAGCTACAGTATATATATTCTACAGTATATATACAGTGTATATATATATATATATATATATATATATATATATATATATATATATATTTTAAACGTTGTTATTGTATCAGTTAGGGTTGAAGTGACAAAAGTAGGGAAGTAATACCATTAAGGTTGAGCCTCTAACACCTCCCATCCAACCCCTCCAGCCCACTCCACATCCAACCTCCACAGACCAACAGGCATCAGATGTGCCTTGGAGTCATTGGGCCTAACTCTCACCCCATTCCAGGTGTAAGAAATTTAACATGGTACAGAATAGGAGAAAGGAGTGAGAGTTAGGCCCGATGACTTTAAGGTTCACCCCAACGCCTGTTGGTCTGTGGAGGGTGGGTATTAGATGAGCTGGTGGGGTTGGATGGGGGTGTTAAGGGCTCAACCCTAACAATATAATTTCCCTACTTTTGTCACTTCAACCCCCAACTGATGCATTAAGAAAGTTTTTTGCAATTTATTTCCTCACTTTTTGAGATAGTATAATAGTATCTTTATTTTACTGTGGGAGCACAGGGTCCTTCAGACCCTGCACTCCCATCCCTCCACAAATGCACATATGTATCTAGCTGTGGAAACACAGGGGTCTCTGGTCCCTGCGTTTCCACATATTAAGTTACGAGCAAGCATAGCAAAATTGCAACAAATAGTCATAACTGTGCCATTTTAAATAATATTCACCCCAAATGTTCAACATAACCTTCTTATCACCTCATGGCATATACCCAATACAGAAAACTTTCAAATCCCTGTCAAAATGTAATTCTATGCAACTGTAATGCTGTTTTGTGCCACAGCTGTGGAAAAACATTGTTGGCAGGATTTGAAAAATTACAGCAGTACTGTTCATGAGGTGGTGTGAAAAAATGGCAATGTTGAAAATCTGGAGTGAAAATATGAAAAATTGGTGAAGTGATGAGTGTGCATAGAAACTGCGCAATGCATGCTTGTAACACGGTCATTTTTTGGAATTTTTTCACCACATTTTCAACATAGGCTTTTGGGGCTCTCCCCTCATGAACAGTGGCACTGTGATTTTGTTAATCCATCTGAAAAGTTGATTTCACACAGCTTCCACACCATTCTGTGCCAGAGGTGCAAAAACATGTTTTAGGTAGGATGTGAAAAATGACAGCTCTAGTGTTCATAAGGAGATGTGAAAAAATGGCAATGATGAAAATCTGAAGTGAAAATATAAAAAATTGGAAAAGTTATGAGCATGAATAGAAACTGCACAATGCACACTCATTACGCAGTCATTTTTTGGATTTTTTTTTTCATCAAATTTGCACCACTGGCTTTTTGGAACCCCACCTAATGAACAGTGGAACTGTTGTTTTATTAATTGGTCCCAAAAGGTGATTCTGTACAGTGACCAAAAAAAAATCACCTTTTGGGACAGAGTAATGAAATGATACTGGCAGTGTTCATGAGGTGGGGTCCCAAGAACCCCATGTTGAAAACCTGGGGCCAAAATTCCTAAACATGGCTGAGATATCAACATAAGTTGAAAACCCCATTGGCTGCCATTATACAGCATTTACCTTAATACTTTTGTTTGCAGTTCAGCTTTGAAGAGTGCAGACATGTCCAGGTCTTCAGAAGATAACAGTGCCCAACCTCTGGAGGTAAGTATAGGATAAGGGGGAGTTAGGGGAGGTGGGTGCAAAGAGGGAGGGTGGTGGCAGTGACGATGAGGGACCATTTCCTTTTTTTCAGGTAAAAAAATAAATAAAAGACGTTGAGGGACAGTTTTCATTTCTTGCCATATTAGTGTGGGGGGGATACATGCTGACATGGGGACTGGGCACCCCGATGTCAGCAATTAAACTATATGGGCTTGGGGGCAGCATCTGACACTGGGTGTGGGCATCCTGGTGTTGGAAACAAAATATTTCAGCACACTGGGGTGGGCTCTGAGTGTGCCACATTACTGTGTAGGGGGGATACATGTCGATATGGGGATTAGGTACCCCAATGTTGGCAAAAAAAGAGGAAAAAGCGGGGCAGACTAGTTTGATGCAGGATCCTGCATTGAAAATTTTGATGCAGGGTTCTGCATTGAAAAAAGACATTGGGGGATGGTTTCCTTTTTTTCAAATAATAAAAAAAACAGCTGAGGCATCAGAGGGTGGGGGGTGCTAGACATTTTGTTTTCTCCCCTCGCTAAGTGAGAAAACAAAATGGCAGCTAGAGAACACAGATTTTTCTTGCGAAGAAGGATTTTGTGAGATTTCTGAATCCCTCTTTGCAATCCCTCTTCCAATAGCCATCCATGACCAGGGATCCTTGATCGAAACTGTACATTTATCCCAAAGACTGAACTGAGCATGCTCAGAACCCAAAATTCCAAAATTTAATAACTTTGGAACGGATTAGTATTTTTTCACCAAACCAATGCTGGATTGTTCCTCTGGATAACCTCTTTCTACCCTGAGAATGTCAGACCAAAATTCCAAATAGTGTATGCACAGTGCAATTTCAAAAAATAATCCTGGCACTTGCCCAAAAAAGCAAAGAATATGTTTTTTGATGCTTCGCAGCACACGATCTGCAAATCCAATCAAAATGCAACTTGGCAAATCAAGAGATCTACCACCAGAGACTGTGTATTCCAAATGTCGTGCAAATCCATTAAACAGTTGTGATGTTATTAAAGTGCAAAATCTGGGGTTTAACATTAAACTGCCAATTCAACCCTAGCTATCAGGGTGCACCCGCACCCTTATAATGTGTGTGTGTGTATATATGTGTGTGTGTATATATATATATATATATATATATATATATATATATACCTAGATAGATAGATATATAGTCATATTTTTTGGAGTCCATGCACCCTCCATTTTCAATTACAACAGCCCCCCCCCATACATCCAGCAACCTGCAGATATACCCTTCTCATCTCCATGTCCAGCTGCTAAATGAAAGATTATGATCAACTTCATATTGAAAGCTGTGATACAGCATGCAGTCGACCATGATCTGTCATTTGGCAACTAGCTGTGTATGTGAGAGTAGAGGAGGAGGAGAGTGGGAGGTGACTGAAGATCCAGGTTGGGGAGGCAGAAGTCAATCTAAATCATGGTGGGCAGTGGGAGGGTGGTCAAAAAGCAAGCACCATATACAGGGAGGGTAACATTTCTACAGTTAATAAAGCTTATAAAACTTTTTCATAGCTGATATACTGCAGACTGGCAAAGAACTGGCATTTACCTCTGAAAGGACAGATAAAATGCTGCCCATGTAGTCTCGTTAGCTTAATTGTCATTTACTTGCAGTCAGATGAATGGCAGCTTCTTGTTTAGGATCACACAGTTCATAGTATTGTATTCAGCTGTACAGGAGGTGAACATTTAAGAATAGATCATCTGTCATCAAGTTTGTTCTGACAAGAGTTTTACAAAGGGGTCTGCAAGCTGGCAGCTTAATCAGCAATACATGGAAGGTTTTTTTTGTGTTTTTGATGTAACAGGTGTTCGTACATGACACGTAATGCTGAATTATAGCTATGAACATCTACGTTAGTTGTAGACATCAATAGCTTCTTGCTTATGGGACACAGATAGTATTGTAGTACACAGAGGATGGAAGTCTTGAGAAAAGACCACCTGACAGCAAAATCTGTTTTGGCACGAGTTTGAGGAGGTTGGAGAGGGGTGCAGGCAGCTTCATTATCAAGAAATGGAATGCTTTTTTCTATATGAGGCATATTCTTAAAATATAGGTACTACCCTGTAGACTATTTGCAGACATCATTGCATTATCATATTTGTGCATTGAACATAGGTGCCATAAGCTACTGACAGTCATTCTAAACTGCTACCTGTATACTGGTGGGAGCTTCATTTATTTTATTTCTTTATTTTAATTTTTTTACAGTGGAATGCATGGCCGCTTCTTGGTTATGGGCACACAGTTAGTATTATTGTATTGTAATGTACAGGGGTAAAAATGTGGAGAACAGAGAAGCTGACAGCAAAATCCATCCTGACACAAGTTTGTGTGTGTGGGGGGTGGTGCAAGCCACAGCCTTCATCAGCAAGAAATGGGAGGGTGTTTGTTCTTCTAGAGGCATTTATACAGTAGGCATTTTGTTAAAATAGAGATATGAACATCTAGTTTGTTTGGATTAGTCATCATATTAGTGTGAGTAGTATAAGTTCATATATCTCGTCAAATGTTAAATTTCAGCCAATCGGCGCGTGCCACGTCATTTGACAGGTGGGTGTGGCCTAAAACGGACCAATCAGAATCGCCCCTTGTTAAACCGGAAGTCCCTCCCTAAAATGCGCTAGCCCCGCCCCTTCTGGCGGAAATGACATGCATTCAAACCCGTGTCCTGCCCCTTGCACAGGAAATGACCCCCACTGAAACCCTGGAAGTGACCTAACACCACCATTTTGTAAGCATCTTATGCCCCTCATTCTCATACACTCCTCGAACCCTGCCACCCACCATTTTGTAAGCGTCCTGCACCCCTCCTTCTCATACACTCCTCGATCCCCTGCCAGACCATCCTGGCTGGAACCCGAGTCCCACCATGCTAGCTTGAACTCCTCGTCCCTCCTTTTCCTGCACCCCCACCAGCCTGGCTCGAACCCCTGTCCCCTCTCCTGCACCCCACCATCCTGGCTCGAACCCCTGTCCCCCTTTCTCCTGAACCCCACCATCCTGCACGAACCCCTGTCCTCTTCACCACGTGCTCCTCCCACCCAAAAAATCAGTTAGTGTTTATGTAGTGGTGTGCCCCCTGTAGGCCTGGTGTATAACTGCAGGACATGTGTGTGTTTTTGATTAGGATATTTTCAGAAAGAAGTATCTAGGAGGGAACCTGATCATGCAGAGGTTTCACAGATCTGTGTGGAGACCCCAACCCCCGAGGAAAATTCATCTGCTTGTGTGAGTACCCCTTTTTCTGTTTTTGTAACAATATACAAAATTATTTAACATGCATCTGTAGGACTGTGTCAAACTTGCATCAAAAGGATAGCTTTATGTATACACATGTAACATTTATAAGCTAAAACGGGGGGACCTCTGTGTAAATAAGATGGTTCAGCAGTTGTCTCTGGATAGCATTGTAACAATCGCAAAAAACTAATTATTTATACATTTGTCATGAATTAGAAAGAATAAAAATATATCAGAAAAAAGGAATACACATACCTATAGTTCACCCCCCTCAGCTCTGTGTAGTATCAAGGAGAAGGCTGAAATGAAATGTGTGTGTGATATTTATAATGTTTTGAAAAAGGGTGGGTGGGGGCTACAACAGATGTGCCTCTGACATGTTACCATGTATAGTATGATGGGGTGTGGTGATGGTTTTACCAAGGGGCAGTCCATCTTGCTAAGCGTTATATAAACCCTGCATTTAAAGCCAGAAGGCACAGCTTTTGAGAGATTTCTCAGATTCTGTTTTATAGACTTGGAGCAGATTATCAAAAACATCAAGCAAGAAGATGGCAAGTGCTTCTCATTTCAATATCCCTGTAACAGGTCAGATTGTCATACCACCTAATGAAAATTCAATCTCCTGTAACAGGCCAGATTGTCACACCACCTAATGAAAAGTCTGGAGATGAAAAGCCAAGCAAGAAGATAGCTGTGGGGCCCCACAACTCAAGCCAACGATGTGTACTACGTGGAGGTGTGAAAACGAATGCCCCACACAAGTCTTTTGGAGTGGAAGAGTGTCTGACATAAAAAAGAAACTCGCTGAACAGTTTGGTGAATCAGAAAATCCTAAATCTGACTGTCCTTCTGAAGAGACACCACTGCAAGACCTTGAAGAGTTGCTGAGGTGTGAATCTGATGCAGAAAAAGAAGTAACTATGAAATCAAAAACAGAGAGTGACAAGAAGGGGGCGCCAGAGAAGATGGTCAGTGAGACACTGCCAAAAAAAGCATCGGAGAAAGTTGTGAAAAAGAAATGCAAGACACAACCAAGAGGGGCCTCTGACCAAGAGGGTGATGATGATAATGCAGCCACAAGCAGTCAAGCTCAGGCTAAGAAAGTGAAAGATGAGAAGAATGAAGAAGAAGAAGAAAAGAGTTGCCTTGATGAGGTAAATGCATTTTAACATTTAAAAATGTAACATTTAAAAAAAAATGTGAGTGGTGACATGGTGTAACTGAGGGAGATGAGTTAGCAGTAGAACTAAATCTTACCTATAATGAGTCAGAGGACCAATGCTGTTTTCTGTTTTACTTTAATAGACTGAAGGATTTGCGATGGAGCAGCAGTCATATTCGGACAGCATGGATTCTCAACTTTCCACAAATCTACTGCTCGACTGTCTTTGCTGTGTGAAAGATACAAATGTGGTTGTTAATGAGATGTGTGAGAACTAGTATGTTAGAAATACAGAGAGCGATAGAATGTTTCAAAATGTCACAGAACAGGCTGTGATCACTACACAACCCTCTTCTTCTACTGAGATTAGACAGGGGACCTCACGTGAAAAACCAGGCCTCAGTAGTAAACCCCCAAAACTGACAAATATATGTACTGTAAGTACGTTATGTATCATACCATCCGTGGCGCAATTGCTTCAGTGATACAGAGGGTGATACATTGTGAATTGGTCGATTCCTGTCCTGGGCGTGAGATAGATGATCCGAGTCAGAAAAAACATTCATGTGTCCTTGATGACTTAAGGTCTAAAGAAGCATACAGAAATGTTTCTGAAGCCATACATATAGAGCAGCTTATGCCCGTGATCTTGGCAATCGCTATGAAGCATCAGGGGTTAAATATGACCAATTGTACCCTGGAAACTATAAGTCATGTTTTAAATGATGTGAGAAAATCCGATGACCCCATGTGGTTAGTTATGCAAATGTTACAGCAGACAGGCGGTGAAATTAAAAAGATGCCTGCCGTCTGGTCAGCAAAGGTTCCTTTAAAATTTCTAAAAGAAATTCAGGAACCCTGTTTATATTAGTAAAAATTACCCCACCCCCCCCTCCCCAAATTACTACATGGAAACATTTCAGTACCAAAATGTGTCATATTTTATTTTACAGATAATCATGCGGGATGCAAGTACAAGAGAGAATCAAAGGCTTATGTATCTGATCCTAAGCCATTAATGTCATCCATCACTGTTTGGTTCACCTCAATATGACATTTGCCTTTGTGAGATACATGCAGCCTATGAACTGATGATGTTTGCCCTTCCAGAAGTGTGGGAGGATACAGATAAATATATAAATGAATCTGTGTTACCACTTGTAGAAAATGTTAAAGTGATTGCCGATATATTAAGTGGAAGGCGATGAATGTCTTTGTGGACTTTATATCATGGTCATCATAGCCATGTGTGTGTGTACTACAAAGCAGAAAAACCTTGTGATATTATGCGTGTTGTTAACCTGGCTTCTCTGCTTGCTGAAATGATCCACTGGTCAAAAAGGACCCTTTAAAAATTATATAAGGAAATTCAGGAACACTGTTTACATTGTTAAAACATTTACCCCCAAAAAAAACTGTTACTTGTTACCATTTTAATATTGTTCATATTGTTACCCTGGCTTTTTACCACTTGCTAAATGTATGTTTTTTCCAGAGTATACAACGATGGAAACACCCTGTCAGTGCATCCAGAGGCTTATTTACCAACTAGTCAGACACAAAGCTAAACAACCTGGTTTAAATCTACCTACAGGACAAGCACTGTCTACACTTTTAGAGACATGCCAAGGTCTTTTGATGGTCTCCCAGAGGGACCCCAAAGGAAACTGTGGATTATTTTAAGGATGAGGGGTTACTCTTGAGGAAGCAATGTTTAAAATTGCTATAGAGTTTATGCATAACCCTTATGATGTAATACACTTTTGTGGTTTATCTGTACTGCTGTTGACTTTTTAGTGTTTAGTTTGCAGAGCGGGGGTCTGAGTCTGACATCATAAATTTTGCTTCTTTTATATCGCTTTTGTTGTGTTTCATAAACCAGATTTAGCATATGCTTTTCCTAAATAATGTATTATAATGTACTTTCAGATGTAACGTACTGGCATGCTCCCAATATTCCAGACAGTCTTGATATCTACAATGTACCATGTGATAAAGGACATTTTAAAGGAACCTATATACTTTGGAAAGCAGCCTGCATTAAATGTCTGCTCTGAAGATGCTGCTGCTTCACTGGCAGAAAACACACTGACTCTGATTAAAGAGTTGCCACCCTTGTATGGAGACTCTATGTTGACGTAATGGAAAACAGTAACCGTGAGAGCAGTATGCAAGGTGAGCGTCATTTTAGATGTAACAGAATGTCTTCAAAATCAGCCTTGTTATTTTGAGTGGTGTATGGCATATGTGTGTATGTATTGTGCATACCTCATCACTAAGGGAAGTGGACGATGCAATGCTTGTGTAAAACATGCAGCTCAAAAGTTGCTGTTTCTGGGTATTGTGAAGCGTGTAAAAATTGAAGAGTAGAAAAACAAGATATTATATAATCCGTTGCATGCTTGCCATGTGTTATGCCTTTTGTATGTAGAACCTATATGCATTAGTTTATGTATTATAAAGGAAATATTCAAATACTGTTATGACGTGTGTATTTATAAATAAAATATAATCATGCATTGCACTTTGTGGTTGTCATAGTGTTTTTAAAAGAACAAAAAGAGCACATACTTTATTTTACTGGTGACAAGAGTTTTGCTAGCTAGCAGATGTGTCGGGGGGTTGACGAAAGGAGATGAATGATCACCTGTTCCAGAATATATATTTTAATGCAAAAAAAGTGGGTAGTTTCACAGGGGTGACTCAGCTGTATAAGGCTGCAAAAACTTGATAAAGAGGTCACCAGGAAGGTGTTGCAGGAATGGCTTATGACAGGAGCCCATTCATTACACAAAGCAGCCAGAGTCCGATTTAAGAGAAATCTTGTCATTGTTTCTGACATAGACAGACAATGACAAGCTGATTTAGTGAATATGAGTCAATATGCAAAGTACAATAATGGGTTTAAGTACATACTGACGTGCATCGATGTGCTGTCCAAGTATGCCTGGGTAGTGACTTTAAGAGAAAAATCAGGCAAGACAGTGACGCAAGCCTTTAAAACTATTTTTAAAAGTGGACGCACACCTCAGAAGTTGCAGACTGATCAGGGTAAAGAGTTTCTAAATGCTTCCTTAAAGAACCTATTAAAACAAAATAAAATACACATTTTGTGACGAATAATGAAGTTAAGGCCAGCATTGTAGAAAGATTTAATAGGACACTGAAGTCACGATGTGCGTTACTTTACAGCCCAGAATACTTGAAATATACAGATGTGTTGTCAGACCTGGTGCACAGCTATAACCATACTTATCACAAAAGCATTAAACACAAACCTGTGGATGTTAACCCTTCAATACCCTGGGTGTATGGAAGATCCTCTGCGTAATTCTGTTCTTGGCAAAACAAAAGGGTACCCTTCAGAAAGATGATCACGTGAGACTATCTAAGCTAAAGGGGTGTTTGAAAGGGATATGAACAGCGTGACACAGATGAGATATTTATTGTGACGGAGGTCTTAAGACACAGAGGCCCACCTATAAGCTAAAAGACTATCAGGTGGAAGACATTAAAGGTACTTTTATGCTGAGGAGCTGCAAAAATTGAACCTGATGAGGACCGTGTGTACAGGGTGCAGAAAATCCTAGAGGAGAAAAGCGTGGCAGAAAACATGGTATCTGGTAAAGTGGAGAGGTGGCCGACAAATTTAATAGCTGGGTTAAGGCAAACACAGGTTTGGGACATTAGAAGCAGATAAGGCTTAAAATGCTCAAAAATGGATTTTATATCACATTGCCCAGCAATGCATCGCATAACATTTTCCCAACAATATTATATCTACTTTTACTGTAAGTTACCACAACGCTTGAACTACCTGGTGAATGGGAAGTGGGGTTAGTAGAAATTCAGTACCCTCATACCTGGGACAATGTGCCTGCACAGAAAAACAAGTTCAGTAAGCTCTATCAGCCTCTAAACGTAGCCCACTGTAAAACACCACCAACAGGACCCTTTACAGAGTCAGCAGCACTTACAATTCCATCGGGCTATTATCCTAACATGGCTGGTGTTATTTCTCAAATTAATAAAAGCATATTTGAAGTAAATGAACTGCCAGTGGTTTTGGAACAACAAACCATTGGGAGAGAAATAAGCATTGACAGTGACATCAAATGCATTTTGTTTATGCACGGACAGTTACAGTACCTTTTGGGTTTTAGCAGACTCGAGGTAGGTGTAGGAAAGAATCTAACAATGAACCCTCCAGATATTAATGGGTTTTTACTATTATATATCTACACTGACGATTATCACATGAAATAGTGGGTGACAGTCTAGTTACTTTACTGAGATGTGTACCTGTCAAGGGCCAAGACAATGAGATAGTGACCGTGACCTCGATAAACCCCATTATCAAACAGTCAGCAAACATCAGATCGATACAGTCACTATTGAAATAAAGAATGATCAAATGAACCTGTACCATTTCGATTTGGAAAGGTGATCGTGAAGTTGCATTTACTCTCAGAGAGTGCTCTAAAATTTAAACAAGGATGGTGATTGTTCGACATTATAGGGACCCTGCCTTGTACAGAAGCTATTACAAGGAACAGGCAGGATCTGGTCTGCCAGGCTTTCATGGACTTCCTACTATGTATGGTTCTGGTATAGGAGGGATATTTCATAGTCTGTTCAGAAAAGCAGTTCCATTTTTAAGAAGGGGGTTTGAAATTGCAAAACCACATCTACAGACAGCTGCTAAAAATGTTGCAAAGGATGTTGTGGGGCATGTGAGTAGTGCAGTCCCTCAAAAGATGTCAGGGGGTGATAAGCCTACTCAGGGTGGCTCAGGGCTGATTGTATTCAAGAGAGGTAAAAGAGAAGGCATGAGTACACCTTCTGCTTCTCATCAGCCCCTGGCTACTTTAAAAGAGGTGTTTCAAAACACAAAACTTCACATAAAAGAAAACGCTCAAAGGCAAAAGGATCTTCGAGGGGTCGTAAAAAAAGCAGAGACCTGTTCTAAAAAACATGGCTTTCGTGCACTGTGGTTCTGAAGAATGCACAAAGTCAGAACTTGACTTGTTTGCCATTTCTCCCACACAGACAAGCATTGAAAAAAAGCATTTATGTAGAGATACCCCCTCTGGCTGCCCTTTCAGAAAACTCACTGATTGAATTTTATATAGCAGGGACTGGTGAAGACTATTTGGATCTAAACAACACGCTTCTTACCTGGTTTGCAAAATCACTGAAGCGGATGGTAGTGATATACCTGCAGTGGCCAAAGTGTGCCTTATAAACTACCCAGTGGCAGCCATTTTCAGTCAGCTGGATGTGACTGTCGTTGATCGGCTCATCAGTCAGAGCAATAACTAGTACCCCTACAGGGCTGTCATAGAATCTAAGCTGAACTTCAGTGAACAGACCCTTTCTACACAATTTACCGTAGGGTTATTTTACAAAGACACCCCAGGGAAACATGAAATCACAGACAGAGATGCGATGTTAATGTAGGTTTTAATAAAAGAAGCTCCTTCACACATCTCAGTAGAGGGGTAGAACTGCTGGGACACTTGCACACAGACTTGTTTTTTTCAAGAGAAACTGATGCTGAATGGTGTGGATATTAAAATTAAACTGACACGTAACAGTGACAGCTTTTGACTGATGAGTGGAGATGCTGAGCCTTATAAGCTAAAAGTCATGGCCGCCTCTCTGTTTGTCAAAAGGGTTAAAGTGACCCCCGGAGTCTGTCTGAGACACTCAGAAGCCCTCCTCACCTCCAATGCTAAATACCCTATAGACAGAGTGGGTATGAAAGTGTTCAGCCTCCCTGCAGGCAGCAGGGTCTGCAACCAAGATAATTTGTTTTTGGGACAGTTACCAAAATGATGGTCATGGGATTTGTTGACAATGATGCTTTTAGTGGTTCCTACACTAAAAACCCCTTTAACTTTAAGCATTATAACATTAATTTTGTGGCTCTGTATCTGGACGGTGAACAAATTCCCACTAAACCTCTGCAGCCAGATTTTAGAAATGGGAATGCTGTGAGAGAATATTTTAATCTAGTACTAGTGGCGGGGAAATCTATGAAAGATCGCCCACTTTTAGTTAACTGTCAGGAATTTACCCAAGGGTACACCCTGTTTGCCTTTGATCTCACCCCGGACCAAGAATGTGCTGATCATTATTCTTTAATTAAAACTGGGAACCTCAGAGCTGAGATCAGATTTGCAGAAGCCCTTCCACAAACAGTTAATCTCATTATCTATGCGGTGTTTGATAATGTCATTGAAATAAACCAGAGAAGAAATGTAATTTTTGATTATATGTGATAAACCATAAAAATTAACACAAAGCAGCTTGAAAAAATTGTAACCAATGACACCCACATCCGTGACTGCTTTCTGGGCGTGTTTCCCTGTGATCTGCTACCCAAGGAGAGACTGAGAAACCTTTCCGCAGCACTAGTCATCAATACTGACCCCCATGACCTCCCTGGACAGCACTGGTTAGCCGTATACATTTCAGAAAATGGGACTGGGGAGTTCTTCGACAGCTACGGTTTTCATCCTGACAATCATGCACAAACTATTGTTTTTTTTAAACAGAAATGCAAACAACATTTTGTACCAAGACACACAGTTACAAGATACCTTTTCTACCACCTGTGGATTTCACTGCATATTTTTCTTACACCACAGATGCAAAGGACTTTCTTATGATCAGATTTTAAGAATGTACTCTAATGATTTGCTGAAAAATGATGCCATGATAACTAGTTTTGTACGTCACTTTTCCAGACATCTAAACATGTCAGGGCACGTATCAGTGAGGTGGCAACATGTTCAGACTTGTTTGTCATGTAATGAATTTAAAATATGCAGCTGCTTGTAATTTTATTCAAAACCAATCACTTATAAAATCATATATAAACACTCATAATTGTGTGTCTCTGTGTTTGTTGTGTTTAAACTTGGGGGGAGCACCTGTTTTAAACTGTGGGGGGCTGTGTTTAACGTTTTCAGATATGCAATGTCTTCTATCGACAAAAATATATAAAATATAAAGGTGTTTATTGTAAAAACTGCCAATAAAATACAACATACATCAGTGGTAACATCATGGATAAGATATGCAATGTCTTCAATAATGACAAATGTATAAAATACAAAGGCATTTATTGTAAAAAACTGCCAATAAAATACAACAAGCATCAGTGGTGACATCATAGATAAGATATAATAAACAAAAGCATCTCCTGTTAAAAAATGCACACTATATACACCATAGCACTGAGGTAGAATTATAAGCACATCTTTCTAAAAACATGTTAACATATTTAACTATGAGGTAGGCTAACATGCATCAATATAAACACTTTTTTGTAAAAACAGGATTACATATTCAGTATGAGGTAAATTGCTAACATAGGTTGTACACAGCAGGCACTGAGGTAGGATTACATATTTAATATGAGGTAAAATGTTCAACATATGCTGTACACAACAGTCACTGAGGTATCTAACATTCATACCTAGAGATTGCATTTTAAGTTTTACATAGTGAGCCACACAGGTTTCTTAAAGACTTTGTCTTTTGGGCATCACTGACCATTGGTTAACTGGAGACGGCTGTGGCTGTTTTGCACCAGCTACCGATTTCAGCCTTTCCACATAGCTCCTGTTTGCTGAGTGAGCAAACACTGAGGTGGGTATGTTAGACTCAGCCATTGCTTTGACAAAAACATCCCAGCCCTTTGCCTTTCTGTGGTCAGGGATTGCGTGAGTGGCTGTAGCCGCTCTTACTAAATCGACCATGTGAGACCCTGAAACAACAGTGCCTTTATACATTAATTCACCCTTATCACTCCAAAACACAATATCCTTGTTCTTTGCCATATGTTTTAACAACAGTTCAGCATTGGTTTTAGACCGATGAAAACACTACTTAAAATGTCTTTTCCATAGTACTAGGTACAGAAGCTGTCTCTGCCGTGGCGGCAGGGTGGTCGAACTCTGATTCATTTTCAGGCATGAGTAATGTCAAACTGGTTTTAGCTTGTTCTCCTTGTCTTACAAAGTCAGATAGCACTGTAACACAGCAGAGTACATTTGGCTTTGTCATAGTCTGATAAATCAGTCCAGGACAGTATAGCTCTCATGTCAGTGTCCAAACTGTTAGTTGCAACTTTTCTCATATCCTGATCAGGGTAATTAGTTTTAATGTGATCCATCTGTTGCTGAGGTACCAAATACATTTTCTGTGTAAAATCCATTATCTGTTAGCCAGCAGGCCTGTGATCAAAGGGATGGCAATTCCTAGCAGCGTTCCTATAAAACCACCACCAGTCTGATTAACTATTTTCTTTTTCCTTTTTAAGGTTATTTGTTTATCGCTTAAAGTTTTAATGACTCTCCGTTTTTTTTTCAGCAAACCTAACTGTTTTGCTGACAGTGGAATATTTCCTCTGAGAGTGTTTAAGGCTATCTCAGCTATAGCGGATATCAGATCATCAGAGGCTGAACATAAAATAGCTTTTCTTAAGCTCGGAGGACCTTTACTAGTAACTTTTAAAACAGACAGATTTCTCTGCAGTCTTTTTAGACATAACGACAATACAGTATCAAATATTTTTAGAAGCAGAATGTGTTTTCATGACATATGCCACAGGCCAGTCAGGGAAACACACAACTCACATGATCTATATTCAGTCTGGTGTATTGGATCTTAAATCAACCAGTAAATAGCCATGAGGCTTTCTTGTAGCATCTTCAAAGCTTCTAAGAAAATTTTTTCTGACCAGGATACATTTGTCTAGCTAGTGTTGTGATCTGAAGCTTGTTTCTGGGGTTTTTAAACAAAATCATGTATTTGGCATTTAGCGTGATGGTCCTGCTTTTTTTACCTTGACAGAACACATTCTGGACAATTAAAAATATTGTCAATTGTTTATGATGACTGTACTTGGTAAACCCATATTCCACTTCACTATTTTGACAGGCAGAGTCCATCAAATCATCTATAACGACAAAATTTACCTTTCCAGGGGATAAGAGATCATTGTCAGCTAGTGACATCGGTAGCCCCTCCACAAATTTAATCTGAGGGAACTTTAACAGCAATTCATTATACAAAGTTGCCAACAGCTGTAGAAACCAGACAATATTTTCAGGCTTGTGTGATAAAGTGGCATCAGCATGTTCCAACAACTGTTTTATAATGAAGCTCTTCCCACTATTAGAGGGGCCAGCCAACAGACAAGTAAAGGGATGCTGCAACCTGATATCCATTTTTCACAATCAGTATCCGTAAGAAAGTGTTTTAAAATTGTCTTGTAAAACTCGCTTGTCATAAACTACTCTCTGGGTCTTGGACAGCGTTTTTGTTTCAAGGGACCACTGCTTTTTATTCCTAACAATGCTGGGTTGACTCACAGTAATTTCTTTAGAGATCTGTGACCCCATATAGTCAAAGACCAGGTCCTTCAGACTTTCAAAATTAATGTGTTTACTGCTGGCTACATTAAGGGTAAACCCTTTCACTTTAAGAACAACCTCACCACTGGACAGCCTGTAACCGTAAGTTTTTGGGCCTGCAGAAACGAACTCTGTAATGTGTTCATCAGCAGGAACTTCACTGGTCAGCTCCCCTAAATAATCGCCCAGAGGTGGGGCCCAGTCACCCGGTCTGGACACAAAAATGACAGAGTCTGTGTCGTGGTAAAGGCACCTGTCCTGTAACCTATCTAGCAGGTTGTAGAGTTCGACTCTGGCATATGCTGTTGTAAAACTAGCTATAAATATGTTGATATTATTGGAATTTGTGTAATGATCGCTGGTATATTTTCAGCTTAAACATGCTGTTTCATCATCGATGAAAAGCATGATGATTTCATGATATGGAACAAAACATATTGAAATAATTTCTGTGGGTCTGTTACTATGCTTTCGTTGCATGGTAAATTAGCTCTCTGCCCAAATTTGTCCCAAAGAGAATTTAAAACAGTTTAGACATCTGTCTCCTTGCAGGGTTAACAGCTATGGCTGCAGGGTTCAAATGTACATTTTCCCTTTCAAAATACTGTTGTATGTACCTGACTTTATCCTCTTCAGTTTTGACCCATGAAGGAAACCAGATGCCTCTTGCTTGCCTTTTAGATGCAGCTTGATGTAATCTGCAAAAGCTCTGTGCATGACTCTTTAAAATGCCAAACTTCATAAATGTTAATGATTTTGTAGCCTTTTTCCAGTGCCAGGTTTAGTTCTACGGTACAGTAGGTACCTGTAAGTGACCTTTGCTCATCATCGTGTGCGCATGATGTTGTTTGAAGTCTATTTTCAGCGCATGCACAACATAATGTAAACACAAGCTTTTTACCAATCCTGGATGGCAGCACTGGAAAGAAAAGACCTCTAGGGGGTAAGACTTTTACTTTTGCTAAACCAAAGTACTGAGTGAGGTCATCAAAATTGTCATAAATGATGTCAGGATGACCGACTGGATACTGTTTGGTTTTGTTAACAAAAGGGTAGAGGCTGGTAAAATCATAATAGTGTATTTTCTCATCAGGCTGTGTCTTATAGTACAGACAAATGGCATTTGTTCTCCCCAAACAGTGACTGCCCTAGGTTCAGTGGCTGTGGTAGCTGCCTGTCCCTCAAGAAATTATTCAAACCCTGATCTGTAGTCAGCATTGCTTTCCATTCATGTTCCCACAATACTCTAATGGCAAAACCCTGTCTTTTAAAAAATGAAATTTGTCGTGGTCCTATTGAATAACTGTCCAAAACTAGTCCCTGTCATGTGGTTTCTATCTTTCTCACAGTAACAGATGTTGCAGCCATGGGAAAACAACCATTAAATTCAAATGCTGTGGGTATTCCATTTATGACTGAATAGCCATCCAAAAATCTGGACCCACCTTAAATTCACCACCCTTAGCGCATGCTGAATAGAAATGTTTTTTTCTCAGATATGTACATAAGCCACTGAATAGCAGGTGTGGAGTATCTCTTCAATTGTCTGTGGTAGTTGTCTGGGGAGAACAGCAACAGTGCATTCTGTCAAGAACAGAAATCTGTACATCGCCATAGAAATTGAGGCTATGGTGACGTACTGGAAGGGGTCTAAGGATACTGTTTCATACTCCACTGTATCACCGTCTGACTGTTTTAAAATACTTTTCGTAGTCATCTCTAGTACTTCATTTCTAAATCTGACACAGGCTTTTCGAAGAATTTCAACATCTAACTGACAATAGTAGCGAAGCTCTCTTTTCAGATTAAATTCTCTATGTCTGTTAGTTAGGTACCATTGCAAAAACTCTTGCTTTTCTGCAGGCAACATATATTCAGAACCATAAAACTGAGCATCGGCAGGGGGCCTACATAATTTTCATTAGCCATTGTTAAAAAAAAATGGGAAGTAACCTTTAGCAATCTCATTCTCAAATCAAGGGCTGCAGGATTTTGCTAGTTTAAAAGGAAGAAAACAATGGCTGTCAATAAATCTGATGTGTAGGGATGTCACTGTGACACAGAGTACTTTTCCTCCTGTGTGAGCAATTTAATATCAATTCTTTCCTTGACTAGTTGGCTAATGATAAAGTAACTGTCATAGCCTTTGGCATTGTGTGCTATAAATGTGTAGTGTCTAAATGGGGCATCAATAAAATGTCCTACAAAATCTTTTATGCAATCTTCACCTTGAATTCCCAGGACCTCTTCCCATCTAATTGCTTAGCATACACAAAATTTGGTATGTGCACCCCGTTTCTTGTGTGGCTTCAAAATCAAACACTATATATTTCTCAGTGCTTTTTATGTCTGTGTGGTGACATGTAACACAGATGCTTGTCTGCTGTCATGAAAGAACCACATCTGCTACACTGAATCAATTTACATGTATGAGATCCTTGTAAAAACAAAACATTGTTCACACAGTTTCATGGATTTACAAGACCCTGTATCCCCATCAGCTCTAGCTAAATGTCTTTCTAGGCACGCTGAAGACCTACAAATCTTCTTACATTTGTGACAAGATACTGTGCCAATTTCCTTTTGAGACAACATGGGTTTAAACAAACTTTTGCACTGTTGTGCACAGATATGATTTCCTTATGGCTGTAGGCTACATCACAATATTCGCGAGTACCAGGCGCCTATGAATTTTTACATTAGTGATACCATAAAAGCGCTTCATGTAATAATACAAACAGTGTTTTAGGAAATCTTTCTGGACCTGTTGAAAATGTTTGCCAGTTTCCTTCATTATGATATAAAATCTTAATTTGACTCCTAAAAACGTTCAAACTGGGACACATCGCTAAAAGTGACAGGGTTTGGTCTGACAAACCTAGCTCAGCATACAATATTTTAGCCTTGTTCAACAACTGACTGTCACTCATATGTGGATTTAAGAGTGCGAGAATGGAGCCACCGAAACACAAACTATTGTCTCTGTTATTTAAATCAATCAGGTATCGTCTCTTTTTTTGTAAAATCCTGCTATACAAGATGGAGCTCAGTGTCCGTCTCCCCCCCACCCCCGAACCCTGGTGGTTCCTGATAGTCATTACCACGAGATGTATAGAGGAATCAGCAATTACTTCAGTATTGCTCTGTAGCATATCAGCTATCTGATCTAAGAAGGTTGCAGCATTTAGTTCATTTGGTCTTGTCTTTCTTGAGAACAAGGGGTGATTCAAAGAAGCAGCATTTAATCTTACCTGTATAAAATCCCCATATTGTGTTTTTTCTCTTCACACTGTCTAACAAACTTTCTATAGCCTGGTGCATTGTAACAATAGCTTCTGTAAAAGATTTTATTTTATCTAGATTTATAAACTTATATCTTTGATGAAATTCTGTAGCATTAAATTTTTTTAAACTGCATTCATATTCCTGTACAGCTTCTAAATACACTGTAGGGGGCGCCCTGTTAGCCTGATCATCATCATGATGGTTTTCTAATTCAGACTGCAGACCATTTGTAGCATGCTGTAACAGACTACGTTGTAATATTTTCCTGGCATGTTTTACTTTTCTTAGCAACTTTTCTCGGATTGTTTTATTTTTTACCCAGATTTTTCTTTTTTGACCCCATTTGTTATTTTTTTTCATTTTGTTAGTGATGCAACCCTTTGTATTCAGTTTATGAGAACTTCTGTGCTTTCACTTTGTAATTTGATCTTTGTTTTTGGCCACTTTTTCCTCCAAACCCCTGTACTTTTCATACATGTGGGCTGCACTTGCCATCATCTTTAAATCCTTGCATGACTGTTTAGATACATGCACTAAACCAACACTGTTCAGTAAAGTAGCTGAACTTTTAAAAGCTCAGATTTAAGCAGCTGATTATCGTAATCCTCACTAGATAATCTACCCTCAATTACAAGGCATTAAACAAACTATCAATTGTTTTAAAAATATAAGCTTTCCCAATATTGATCATGTCAATGTCACTTTCTTGAAACCTTTGGGCAGAAACTCTTGTGCTGCTTCTCCTAGATGGCTATACATTGTTTATTGTCACATTTGGTTCATTTACAGCCACAGAGACTCTTGAGCCGCTGCTCCTAGATGGCTGTACAATGTTTATTGACACATTTGGTTCATTTACAACTGCAGAGACTCTTGAACCATTGCTCGTAGATGGCTGTATATCTTGTTCAGTTATGCTATACGTATTCTGGTCACTGACACCAGCAGAAACTCTTGCATGCCTTTGAAAAACATCACTTTCATGTAATGATCTCTTTTTCACTCTCTCACCTGTAGGGTTTCTCTGTGCTGCTGTTTAAAACAGAAAATAAACCCCATGTCACTACTTTCAGTATTTTAAAACTTTTATAAGACAACATTTAAACTCTAAAACCTGCAGCATCTACTATTTCTAGTTAAAAATACACACCTTCTGTAGTGGTAATATGGAGATTAGCCAGCATCTCCCCTGCAGGGTTTCTCTGCATGGCTGTTTAAAAACAGAAAAATACACCCCTGTCACTACTTTTCAGTATTTTTAAAACTTTTATAAGACAAAATTTAAACTCTAAAACATGCAGCATCTACTATTTCTAGTTAAAAAATACACACTTTCTGTAGTGGTCAACTGTGTATTAGCCAAATGAGTAAATGTTTGGATAAGTTCTTCATCAGGAGTCCACGAGTCCATGGCTACTTGTTGAATATTTTTAAATTTTTTTAGCTCAAGACAAAAGGACAGAGCGAGACTGCCACAACTACTTCTTGAGCTTCCAGTATCTTGAAATGCTTATATAAAATGACTCAGACACCCCTCTCCCCACCCCCTCCCCACCCCAAGTCATAGCAAGTAGTGAAAAAACATCTGGTACTGTCCATCAGACCACCCACCCATTCTCAAGGAAATATATAGCCCCTATGCTAGTCAATGTAGGCTTTGTTTCTCACTTCCTCGACAGCTGGAAGGCGATTAGAAATGCCTTTCTGCTAATACATTGGTCACAGTCTAATTAAAACAGATGCTTTTATCAATCTTAAAACACAAAGAGGCAGAGTTTATAATAACGGCAGTTGAGTGCCAACAAGTTATGTTTTTAAAAGTCAAAACAGAAATTCTGTCTTTTTAAACAGCTACGTCCTTTAAATTAGTAATTCGTAAAACTGCTTGCATACCACTAATCAGAAGATAAAACTTATTTTGTTAAAAAGTTAATCATGAGAAACACAAGTATTTCTCATTTACAATGTAGGAGAGTTCAAAAAGAAATGCCATACTGCTAATACGTTGGTCACAGTCTAATTAAAACAGATGCTTTTTATCAATCTTAAAACACAAAGAGGCACAGTTTATAATAATGGCAGTTGAGTGCCAGCTTAAGTTATGTTTTTAAAAGTCAAAACAGAAATTCTGTCTTTTTAAGCAGCTGAGTCCTTTACATTAGTAATTCAGTAAAACATAGCACACACACACACACAAAGTGTGTATTCTTTAGCACTGACTCTAAGCAAAACTGTAGATACATTTTAAGAAGACTGTGTGCTTTGAAATTATTTTTGAAAGAGAAACATTATCATTTTACATTCTGTCTTTCTTTGTAACATATCATTTATTTTCTATTTAGTACTACATGACTTTTAATTTTTGATAATGTAACTATAGACATTTATTTTGTAACAAAGCATAAAGCTACATTTTACAGATCCTGTAAATACAGGGACCATGTAATCAAAAATCTTGAGACACACATGTTTCCAAAGAGAATCAATAGTCCTTTGTAGCCATGGCTGTGTAAATGAACAACAGATGTTTTGTCACATCTTAACAGACAAAGACACCTACCACACAGCCAACAGGACCATGAGCTCAAAAAGGCCATCTATATTTTAAACATCCATAAAAGGCATTGCTTTTCCTCGTGTCTAATGAGGGACGACACACACACACACACACACACACACACACACACACACACACACACACAGTGTGTATTTTTTGCAACGACTCTAAGCAAAGCTGTAGATACATTTTAAGACTGTGTGCTTTAAAATTATTTTTGAAAGAGAAACATTATCATTTTACATTCTGTCTTTTCTTTGTAATATATCATTTTTTCAAAACATTATAAATATCACACACACACACATTTCATGTCAGCCTTCTCCTTGATACTACACAGAGCTGAGGGGGGTGAACTATAGGTATGTGTATTCCTTTTTTCTGATATATTTTTATTCTTTCTAATTCATGACAAATGTATAAATAATTAGTTTTTTGCGATTGTTGCAATGCTATCCAGAGACAACTGCTGAACCTTCTTATTTACACAGAGGTCCCCCCGTTTTAGCTTATAAATGTTACATGCGTATACATAAAGCTATCCTTTTGATGCAAGTTTGACACAGTCCTACAGATGCATGTTAAATAATTTTGTATATTGTTACAAAAACAGAAAAAGGGGTACTCACACAGGCAGATGAATTTTCCTCGGGGGTGGGGTCTCCACACAGATCTGTGAAACCTCTGCAGGATCAGGTTCCCTCCTAGATACTTCTTTCTGAAAATATCCTAATCAAAAAACACACATGTCCCTGCAGTTATACACCAGGCCTACAGGGGACATACCACTACATAAACACTAACTGATTTTTGGGGTGGGAGGACACGGTGGTGAAGAGGGACAGGGGTTCGAGCCAGGATGGTGGGGTTCAGGAGAAAGGGGACAGGGTTCGAGCCAGGATGGTGGGGTGCAGGAGAAGGGGACAGGGGTTCAAGCCAGGCTGGTGGGGTGCAGGAGAAAGGAGGGATGCAGGAGTTCAAGCTAGCATGGTGGGACTTGGGTTCCAGCCAGGATGGTCTGGCAGGGGATCGAGGTGTCACGAGAAGGAGGGCGAAGGACACACTTACAAAATGGTGGGTGGCAGGGTTCGAGGTGTCTGAGAATGAGGGGCGTAAGATGCTTACAAAATGGTGGTGTTAGGTCACTTCCAGGGTTTCAGTGGGGGTCATTTCCTGCACAAGGGGCGGGACACGGGTTTGAACACATGTCATTTCCTGTGCAAGGGGCAGGACATGGGTTTGAACGCGTGTCATTTCCGCCAGAAGGGGGCGGGGCGAGCACATTTTAGGGAGGGACTTCCGGTTCAACAAGGGGCAATTCTGATTGGTCCGTTTTAGGCCACGCCCACCTGTAAAATGACGTGGCACGCGCTGATTGGCTGAAATTTAACATTTGACGAGATATATGAATTTATACTACTAGTGTGAACAGTTACTGTCATTTGCTGCTTGCAGGCAAGCTAAACTGCTTTCTGTATAATCTCACGAAGGTCATGCATTTAATTTTCTTTTTGCAGTCTGATAAATGACATCTTCTTGTTTATGGGCACACAGTTATTAGTTGTCTGTTCTGATGTACAGGATGTGAAAATTTTATGAACAGATTAACTGACCAGTAAAGTGCATTCTGACATGACTAGGGGCCGGGGGGAGGCATCCCAGCAATCAATTGAATTTGGCTTTCTTTTCCTAGCAAGAGGTTTTTATATATTGGTCATACCCTGGTAATATTGTACCTATAGGGCCCAGGTATTCAGACTGTGCCAGACAGTAGCACAAGCCTGGGTGCAGCGCAACTGGGATGAGTTGGTGCCAGGGCCAAGTGATATTCAATGGTGATGCACCATGGTGCAGCATCATTGAATATGGCAAGGTGAGCACACATACTGCACATGGCGCAGTGTCACTGCACTGGCTTGAGCCACAGATAGGAGCACGGGGATGCACCAGCACAAGTGTAATTGCGCTAGGCACATTACCCACGATATTGAGCAGGGGGCATGTAAATGAGGTCATAATATATGCAAGGCATGAATGGGGCCATTTGTATGTCATTATGTTCCCATTTGCATGCCTTGCACAGGGCAGCCCAGTGACTTGTGCTTGGCACCCTACACAGCATGACGTATGCAGTGGGGATCCCAGGGTATCTCCCACCCTGTAGCCGTGATCATGGTATAGGTATAAACAGTAATCCCTGGTAGTCTAGTGGCCTCCCCGTCCTTGATTCCCCAATGAATATAAAAAATGACCATCCCTGGTGGTCTAGTGGTTCCCCCTACCCGAGTCCCCGATTTCCTGATAAATGTATAACTGACTGTCCCTGGTGGTCAAGTGGAACCCGTCCCCTGCCCATTGCCGTGATTGTGGTAAACCTCCAAAAGAAATACCCTGGTGATCAGTGGCACTCCCACCCCTCCCACCCACAGAACCCCTTGCCGAGTGGGACCACTAGACCACCAGGGATGGTCATTTATCATATTTATTGGGGATACGGGGACTCAGGAGGGGGCCACTAGACTACCTGGGACCAAGCTGTACCTCATCTACTGCGATCGCGGCAATGGGTGGTGGGGTTCCACTTGACCACCAGGGTTGTGAGTGCTTGCAGATGGTGTTCTGGGCGGGCAGGTGGCCACCCACGACTGGGCTGGTGTCTTGCACCCTGCAATACAGCAACCCGCCTGTGGGTGGCCGGGATTGGTTCCTACTCTGCACGGGTTCAACTTTGAGCCCCCCTATGGCTCAATGCAGGGTTGTGCCAGGATATGCCGCCGCATCCCAGGCTGACTATTGGATGTGCCGCGCTATGCATGAGCACGACCCTGCATCTGCGCTACTGTCTGATACGTGCACCCTGGCACACCGGGATTTGCTGTGCTGGGCAGCCTTTTCAATATCCCATTGGGTGTAATGCAGGGTTGTGCCTGGTGCAACGCTGTTGCACCAGGCACAACCCCTTTGAATATCCAGGCCCTAGTATATATTTGTTTCCATCATTAGGATGTCATCTCTGCTGTGCAGGTCAAATATTACAATCCTAGCATGAGTTTAAATCTTTTCGCGGGAGATTGGTGATGTTGCTCAGACGTATTATTATATCTAGTTGTTTGCTTTATATTTTTGCTGAACACACTCAGTGATTGTCTATTTTTCAATATGCATCAGGAGTTGGCACGGTCTGCAGATACTGATGAGTGTTTAGTTTGTATGCATTGAAAAGGTTGTACCGTATGGCAAATATTCCTTTTTGAACACAGTTACGTGCAATTTCCAAATGTGAAAGGCAGTTTCATATCCTTTTAACACACTACTACTAATCCTTGAAAATAATATTGTCATGCTCTGCCTACCCCAAGCACTGCTAAACACAAGTTTGAGTCCCTAAGAATAATTCTCTAAGAACATCAAATTCAAATCCCACCACCCTCTGTACCAGGACAAATGCATCATGAGCCTGCATATTTTTACTATATATATATATATATATATATATATATATATATATATATATATATTTATGCAATGGAGGTGAGGGAAAAAAGTTGCAAATAACAGCACTATTTTTGGCTGGTCAGACCTACAGTGAGAATATCACATTTATTCTCACTGTAGGTCATTTATCCTCACTGTAGGTAATAACCAGGCACTATCTGCAACTGCTCACAAAGGTTTTGATTGGTCGGAGCTGGCAGCATGAGCAGCACAATCAGAATGCACCTGCTCACTTGCATTCCAGCTCCCACTGGCAGTTTCATTTCTCTCCAGCAGCACACAGAAATTTCATTTTCTCCCCAGTTCTTTCACTGTATCTTATTTTAAAAAAATAAACTTTCAGCCTCACACAATGTTAATTACCATTTCTCCTAAAGGTCCAAAATACCAGACAAAAGACACTGAATTATTTTCATTGTCTTCCCCACCCCACATTCTTTCACTTCAAATATTTAAAAAATAACTTTTAGCCTCACATAAAACATTAACTTCCTTCAAACCCCAGCACACAAAAAAGCAACCAACTCTCTTTTTTACTCTTACCAATCTCCTCAGCAGCACAATGGCACAGCGTCCTGATGCAAAAGTTCAGTTTTACGGAACACAATGCTCAGTCATCTGGAATCAAAAAGAAATAAAGAAAGACATACCTATTTAAAAAAAAATTAAAATTACACTGATTAAAAAAAACTTGGCCCATTGCATAAATGGAACATACAATGCTCTCATCGAAAATATCTCAGATATTTTCCCCTCGAGTAGTTTGACCTATGGCATCACTCGTGGCTTTGCCACTGGTGATGTCAAAGGTCAAACTGCACTCAGGGAAAATATCAGAGATATTTTCAATGTGGGCATTGCATATCTCATATATATATATATGTAAAGTGGTTTTATTTGTAGTACGTGCACCCACCATTTCCAATAGCCCCCATCCATCCAACAACCAGCAGATATATTCCTCTTACCTCCATGGCCAGCTGCTAAATGAAAGAGTACCATCAACTGCACATTGAAAGATCTGATACAGTATGAGGTTGATCATGATCTTGCATTTGGTGGCTGCCCATGGATGTGAGAATAGGGTATGCACTAGTTACCAACTTGTGACCTACATACATTATGTGTTTGTCTTGCTTATTCCAGTGTTAGCCTAGTAGACAATTTAGAAGTCAAACATTTGGAAGCAAATGACAGTGTTGACAGATGACAGATAATGGATTGTGTACACAATCAGTTTGTGACATCATGGCTCTGCATTGATAAATAATACCACTTGGAAGTCAAAATACATAAACAAACATACATTGTGTGCTTCTTGACATTTTTTTACATTTATGTTCATGTAAATGACAAACAGTGAAACAGGCTTACAGTTCCATGTGACAATGGCGAAGATAGAATGGTGACTACAAACACAGTGAGTGCACACTGCTGAAAATTAATATGGCAATGTGCACTAGAGTGCTTTGCAGAAACAGCTACTGGTGCTATATTTGACATATATGAACAAGGCAACTATTCATTTTATGTGGGGGGCTATGCCCCCAGCACCCCCCAAACTTAAAATAGTCAATCCCTGGGGGGGGTGTTGATACTGGGGAACAGGGGAAAACTGTTAGGGGTACATTGGGAGATAGATATCAGCAGGGGGAGAACATTGGTGGGAACCTACAGGCAGGGGGGAACAACTTCAGGAAGGGTGGTGTAATGGGACAAAATGCTGCACATTTATCACAATACTTTATATTTCCATAAAACAAAAAAAATTGTATGCCTACAGCCAGTCCCAAATCCTGGTTGTCCGATACAAAGGCGGTTACTTTACCCACCGCACCAGATGGCCAGCTCAGAAGAAGCCCATCGAGCAAACCCACACATACTCTTCCAGCTACACAACTAAACTACATGCTCAAGTTCACTGTGCTATTAATGGCACATAGCTATTAACAGCACATAGCCATTTTTTACTTTCACTATTTTTACTTCACTCATATTACCCCACTCAAAATGGTATGCTGTCACTACAGCAACAACTTTACCATACTCGACACTGCAATGACAACAGGGCCAGGTCACTGTAGTGTCAGTGCAGGACCCTGGCACTGCTTTCTGGAGGTATTACATCCCCTCCCTGAAGCAACTCTGACTCAGAGTCGATTAATTTAGTAGTGGGAGGGTGCAGGGGAGGCAAAGCCCCCAAAGAAAACATAGTTTGAAATTACTCCCTTTATGCTGACCGCAAATGCAGTCAACATAAAGGAGTCACTGTAACATTGGTCAACAATGAAATTGTTGACCGACTGTCATAGATCCACTCAAAATGACTTGCTCTCTTGATGGGATACTTAGGCTTACATACTAGAAAATTACCATTGCTAAACTGTCACTTTATTCATTAGCCATTTTGCATTGTGTTTTGAAAAAGCTGAACTTCTTTCTTCTGACCTCTACTGTTCTCCCACAAGAATAATATCAAACAAGAAAATGAAAGGAAAACAGCATAGTACTGCTTTTTAAAAGAAAGGGGGAGTGCAAGAAGGGAGGTGAAAAACATGAATGTGACAGTCAAGGGAGACATTTTAGTAAATCAAAAACTAATACATTATACATACACCAATATGTGGGATTTATCAAAGAATAATGTAGAGTTTGAAAATGATTGAGCTACATATCAATAAATCGTGACCACAGGATTATGTTGATGCTGCTCTGTTTTTGGTGCCAATGTTGTTCAATGCCTTTGTTTAAACCAAAATCAGCATTCCTGACCCCATTTTTATAATGGCATGCTGGTGAGCTGCTGTCAGGCTGCTGCCGTAAAACAGAGTCTGGGTGTGTAACTCATAGACAGGACTTGAGGAGTTTTTTTGAAACAAGATAAGTGGGGTAAGTTGTGGAGAAACTTGCTGAACTTGTGCTTTTCTTTCTGTCTTTAAAGTAAGTTGGAAGCACAGTAGCCCACATTTTAAAGGCATTAAAATAGAGCTGTGTTTTTGCCCTGTAGTTTGGGGGCTAGGTGAGAATTGTTTGGCCTGATTTCTTGGCTTGGGCCCTCTGCTAGGTGATAACTTAAAAGGAATTGCAATAATTTAAAAAGAATAGCATGGTGGATCCCAAGGCAGTTCTCCCTCATGGCTAGACACAGGAGCATCAGAGAGCAGAATGCAGAGTTTGGGCTCAACTGTTTCATTTTTCTCTGATTGAAATTGTTTTTTGCAGGGTGTATTTTCTGTTAATTTGTTGTGCAGGTTGTCTTGCTGAAAGAAAGGAAAGCACTTACCGGAGTGGTGGGTCAGAGCTATAGCTGTTTGTTTCAGGGGGGCACAGGCTTGGTCCTTCACACCCTGCCTCTCACCCCATCCACCCTAAAAGCATCATTTCTTTTATACCAGGGGTCCTACCATCACTTTCCCAAAAGAGCAAAGGACATATACCTGTCATATCCTTAACAGCCCAGCATGCTGTGTAGGGGATAAACGCATGCACATGCTCGCACACACTAACAAAAAAAAATTTAAGCAGGAAGGGAGATAGGCATGTGGGGAGTGGTGCAATGCACTGACTGCGGGTGGCAGTCTTCCAGGAGACATTCTGGAGGCTGCAATGCTGCCCTATTTGCATGCACTTCTTTGGTCTGAGGGAGGAGGTTGCCCATCTCCAGATCAACCTGGTGAGGATTCAGGAAATCTCTTCCCCACCCAGGGACTACCAGGGCCATCTCTGCAGCCTCATAGATTGCCAAGAAAGAGGAGTGGTTGGACCACGGTGGGCTCAGGTAGGGTGAGGGTTGTGGAACAGAGGCTCATCCCTCCAGTAGTACCTCTCCACAATTCATACACCATTCTGGTGGAGTGTGGTTCCCCTATGGAAGCACCTGCAGTGGAGACCAAAGAAGATGCTTGGAACCTCCACGAAGGAGACCCACAGGACAGTAGCACAGGACCTCACAGGGGAAGGAAACAACTCCTGGTGGGGGACTCAATAATTTGGGGGTAGAACTGGGGAAGGAAGGGGAGAGGGTGGAAAAGTGCCTGCCTGGCGCCATGGCAAACAGGGACAGGAAGCGAATCCTCATGATTGCAGAAGCAGCAGCATGGGAGAGGGAGCTGGATGCTATTGTCCACCTAGGGACAAATGACCTGGCTGGGAATGGGATCAGAGCAGTGCAGGAGGAGTTTGTGGAGTTGAGGATGGGCCTTAGACAAGTAGCATGCACAGTAACCTTCTTGGAGGTGCTGCCTGTCTATGGCATGGGTGAGGCTCTGCACCATGGATTCAATGAATGGTTGAAAACTGGTGCAGAGCCCAGAGTTTTGGCTTAGTTGGGGACTGGGTGTCCACTTGAAGTGATACAGACTCTACTGGAGTGATGGGCTGCATCTGTACAGCAGGGGAGCCAAGATCCTAAGTGATTGGTTTAAATGCCTCATTAGCAAGCATTTAAACTAGCCAAGGGGGGAGGTACTGAAAAGGAGCAGTGAAATCCCAGCCCCACCCACAAAACAGGGTAGTTAGCCAGGTAAACACCAAGGTAGAGAAGTCAATAGGGAGAAGGATGGGGGTAAATGGAGAAAAAGGCAAAGGCAGCAAGGACAGGGATAGGGCTAAAAGGGGTAAGGCCATCAAGAAATGGAGGGCGATGAGTATCAATGACCATAGTTTGGGTAACAAGCTCCCTGATCTAGTGGCCTTGATGGAAGGGAGATTCCATGATATCGTGGCAGTCACAGAAACATGGTACACAGAGAAACATGACTGGGAGATCAACATACCAGGGTACACAATCTATAGGAGGAACAGGAAGAGTAAAAGAGGAAGAGGACTAGCTATCTATATAAGGGAATGGATTAAAGCAACAGAACTAAAGGGTAAACAGGGAGGAGAAGAGGCACTGTGAGTCACCCTGGAGATAGGAAATGGCACCACAGTCTTCATGGGGGTTGTATACAGACCCTTGTATCGGGGGAGGAAATGGACAAGGAAATGATGAAAAGCATCCTTAGAATGGCAGAAAAAGTGGAGATATTGTTGATGGGGACTCTAAATATGTCAGATGTCAACTGGAGCACCTTTGCTGCAGCCACATCCAAGAGCAGAATCATTCTCGGTGCCCTACAGGGGGCATGCCTCAGACAGCTAGTGTTGGAACCCACTCGACAAGGAACAGTCTTAGACCTGGTACTCTCAAATTGGGATGGAGAGAGGATCTAACATTTAGAAGTGGGTAACCATCTGGGAACAAAGGACCACCAAACAGTGTGGTTCACGATAAACACAGCCATAGAGTCAAGCCATACAAAAGCGAGGATATTGGACTTCAGGAGGGCTGACCTTGGCAAAATGTAAGAGTGCCTCAGAAAAGCACTAGCACTAGGAGAGGTGGAGAAACAATGGGGAAAATCAAAACTGCCATCACAGAGGCAACGAGCTTTTGTGTGAAGAAAATAAACAAAACAAAATGAAGGAAAAAAACACTATGGCTCTCAAAAAAGGTGGCAGGGAAGGTTAGGGAGAAAAAGATAACATTCAGGAACTATAAGGAAACACAGAAAGTGCAGGACAGAGAACTATACCAGTTAAAGCAGAAGAACGTGGGGAAGGCTGTCAGAATAGCAAAGGCCCAAACTGAGGAAAAGATAGCCAACTCAGTTAAGAAGCAGGATAAAACCTTTTATAGGTACATTGGGGAGTAAAGAAAGACCAAAGGAGGGATAGTGAGGCTTAATAAATGGGAAGGGGTGGGCAGAGGGTGACAGTGAAAAAGCAGGGATACTGAATCAATACTTCTGATCAGCATTCACAAAAGAAGGAAGGGAAGTACCTAAACCAAATAATAGAAGCACCCTGGATGGGGGGGGAGGAGTTCAATACCAGTCCATTCACAGAAGAAAGGGTCCTGAAAGAACTCCTAAAACTGAAGGTGAACAAAATAATGGGGCCTGATGGGATTCACCCCAGAACCTTGTAGGGTTTTCAGCATCCCAAGAGGGTGAATGTCCCACACAAAAGATTAATAAACAAGTTAGGCAGTTTTGGAGTGGGTACCAGGGTGGTAGTCTGGGTAAACAATTGGATGGACAACAAGATGCAGAGGGTAATAGTAAATGGAGTCCACTCCAAAGAAAAGGGGGTTACTAGCAGGGTACTGGGACCAGTCCTCTTTGATGTCTTTATAGGTGACATTGCACAGGGACTGGAAGGAAAAGTATACCTCTTTGCAGATGACACAAAGATCTGCAACAAGTTTGATACACAAGGTGGGGGTTGAAAGGATGAGAAGGGACTTGGCAAGGTTGGAGGAATGGTCAAAAATATGGCAGCTTAGATTCAATGCAAAGAAGTGCAAAGTAATGCACCTGGGAAATAAAAATCCAGGGGAAGAGTACACAATGGGGGAGGTACTAACAACAACAAAAATGGAAAGGGACATGGGGTAGTCATATGAAATGATCTTATGGTAGGTAAGCAATGTGAGAAGACAGTAAAGAGGGCTGGGGGAATACTGGAATGCATAGAGAGAGAGAGAGGCATCACCAGTAGAAAACAGGAAGTTGTTATCCCTCTGTACAGACAGTTGGTGAGACCCCATGTGGAGTACTGCATGACATAACAGAAACTTTCAAGTACCTCAAAGGAATGAACAAAGTCCAAGTGAGTAGCATCTTTCAGAAAAAGAGATGTGCAAGAACAAGGGGGTACAATTTGAAAACAGAGGGAGGAAGGCTCAGGGGCAATGTGAGGAAGTATTTTTTCACAGAGATGGTAGTGGACACATGGAACGTCCTTCCTGAGGAGGTCATGGGATCAAAAACAGTAGTGGAATTCAAGAAAGCATGGGACAAACAACGCAATTATAGTGGTGGACAGGAGGAAGTAGGCTGTTGGTTAAATAGGATCTGCAGCTTACCCAATAGGAAGGGAAACTGGCAGACTGGGTGGGCCAAGTCATTCTTATCTGCCATCAAAGTCTATGTTTCTGTGTTTCTATGTAAAATCAGTCCCTCAATAAAATAGGGATATTGCCCGACTTGGGAGGTGGTATGAATGTACATTGCTGTGTGAAATGAGCGAATTCAATTTAGTAATAATCTTGTTTGTTTTCACCACAGATTTTTTCTTAATATCTCATCAAAATGTGACCTTTTTTTAACTTTCATTTTTGTAGCATTTATCAGATCTTACTTGCTCCTTGCCAAATGAAGTAAAGTCTCATTCATCAGTCTGACCAGAATCACCATCTCCAACCTCAGATCCTGGTTTTGGGGTAGGGGGCTCATTGCAAAATGCTGTCCTTCTGTTCAAGTTTGTGGGGGGAGTAGAAGGTAATTAATATTGCCAGCAACATCAACACTAGCTGTTGTACTGTTATTTAGGAAGCCTGTGTAGGAGTGTGTGTTTGTTTTGGGGTGTTAGAATATTCACTGTGCTGAACAAGTGAGCCAGTGGCTGTGCCTTGTGTGGTTTATGGGTGGCAGGTGAAGAATACAACCTTTGTACACCCAGGTGCTGATATTGGGCCCTATGCATGAATGGGCAGGAATTACGTGCCGGAGGCGCATATTCCACCTGTGTAGGTTCACACCTGAGGACAGCTGTGCACCTGTCAGTGACCCAGCCACTCAGCATGCAGGACTCATCAGGGTGGCCGGGGAAGGGCTGTGGTCCCTCGGGGGTATCCAATTGGATGCCTGTCCTCGGCCAAAAGTGGATCCTGTGCATGCTGTGGCATAGGTCTGGGTGCATAAATGCTTACAGCAGGCACCCGGACTGCATGCCTATGCCGCACTGTGCAGACATCTTCAGAGCCACCCCCACCACAATGCAGGGCTCTATCCCTTGAAGGCTGCCCCCCACCTGCCCCAGATGGTGGCAACCCATATACCACACTGTACAGGCATGTGGCAACCATCATGGCTCTCAGTCACCACAGCTGTCTATCCACCCAGTGCCCCTCCTCCTAGCAGCACCAACATCACCCCCCTTCCCCAGTACTTGCATGCCGGTGCTGGTCTAAGGGACAGCTAGTGGCACAGCCCCCCACACACCTCCTCAGCCACTGGCCATCTGAGATACACAAGTGTGCATCCACTGCATACACCTGTGTATGTCAGATGGTCGGCAGCTGTGGCAGTGTGTGGAGTGCTGTGCCACTGGTCGCCTCATGGAGCAGCACCTGCATGCAGGTATGGGGAAAAGGGGTGGTGTCAGTGCTGCGGGGGGGTGCACAGGGCACATCTGTGTTTGAGGGACTTCAGGGCACACAACAGTGCAGGGGCAACCTTGCTGGTGGGATGGGGTGGTGCTGTCATGCTGTCTGGGGCAGGGGCACTGCCGGGTGGGGGGCTAATGGGGGTTGGCTCCCTTGCTGATGGGATAGGGTTGGCTCGGTTTGTTGGGAGGGGAAGCACACTTGCTGCTGCGGCTGGAGGGCCCTCTAGGTGGGTGGCCATGGCCATGTATGGCCTTTACTGCAGGGTACCACCTGCCGTAGCCTGCATTGGCCTCAGCACCCCTGCTGACAGCACTACATGTGACAGTGACTGCAGTGTATTGATGCCACACCCACCGCCCACCCCGATGCATTGCTGCCCATGCAGATGGGGGGAATGGGTGCATTGGGGTTGCTTGCCCCCAGCAGTGCATCCTGCATGGGGGGGCAATGGGCATTGAGTGGCTCCACACCACAGATACACAGCATGTAGCCACTCCACCCCTTTGTGCATAGACACTTTTGTTGGTATCAACATTCTCTCCAACCCCCATCCATCTCTTACACACAGAGCCCATTTGCCAGTCCTCCTTGTCACCAGAAAGACAATAAAAAGTGCTCCCATTTCAGAAAGCATTCCACATTCACACCACCTCTCATTCTCAGCAACATCACTACTTTAGTGACAGATTGCAAACTCAAGCAGCTTTTAACGCAGTGAATATTGATCCTGACACACCCCACATCTCACACTGAGACACTGCTGTACTCAACTTTGACATGTCTCCCCCCATCGCTTACCATGTGAGTGCTGCTGTTCCTAATTACGGCATGTTCCACATCTCTCACAGTGACACTGCTGTTCCTGCTCCTGACCTGTCCCAAATTCTAGTACTGAAACACTGCTATATTCAAGGTTGGCATGACTCACAACTAGAGAAGTGTGAAATATGCAGATTTCATTCTGCAAAATATTTCATGAAATTCACACATTTTGCGAATTATTTCACGGGTGCGAAATGCAAAATTCTGATGCAAAATCATGAATTTTGCCAGTGAAATCAAACATTTTGCCCACAAAATGCAGAATTTCACCTGTGACTGATGGAATTTCGTCATTCTATGGTGAAATTCTGTCACCCTCTGGTGAAATTCTGCATTTTGCGGGCAAAATGTGATTTTGTTTGTGGAATTTTGTGTTTTGCACCCGCAAAATTCATGGACGAAATCTGCGAATTTCACACAAACATTTGACATGGCGAAATTTGCAATTTCACCAGTGAAATTAAATTTCACTGCAACACTACTCACAACCCTTACCATGACAATACTTTCACACATCTCACAGTGACATGATGTCCCAAGTCTAGCATGCCCTACATCTTGTTTCACACCTGGTCAACAGATGCATACATGCAGTCTATATTAGTGGTGATCCTGTTGAACTATCATAATATGGAATTGTGAAATCTTCATAAAAGGGAGCCTAAAAATTCCCATTACTCCACTGGACATGTGTGTTATTCTTTGCACTTTATTATTAGTAAAACACCCCTACCCCAAAGTCAGCAACAGCAAGCTAAAGAGTTACTTTACTGTTTGTCCAGGTCCAACTTGCTCTCTGTGTCCGGCCCACTGATGACAAAGTAGTTGGGGAAGTGGCAGGACACAGCACTGGTGCTTTTACTGTTCATGGTGGACATGTTAGAGGGCTGATGACAGCAGCCCCCTCTCCTCATGAAGAGCGGACCCTAGTGATAGAGGGATAGTGCACACTATCCTGTCAAAGTACAGGCAATTAGTTAACATTTACTTGCTAAAAGAGCTAAACTGCTCACGCATGACCTGTATTGCAAAATATAATTAAATACTGTATTAAACAAGCAAAGACGCAGTCCTTGGTGGATGTTGAGGAAGCAGAAAAAATGTGAATTTATGACATTACATTTGTTACACTAACTAGCATTCACATGTCCAAAATTAGCCGACCTTCAGCTTGACTCAAAATCCCATCACAACAACTTAGAACAATCAGAAAATGGAGACGATATAGTTCTTCTTATTTTTTAATATAAACTTAACTTTTTAAATTAATTCTTACACAGGTATTACATTAACTACTGAAAGCAATACTAGTTTGCTTGCTTATGTCCAGGAATGGTTGGGGACTGAAAGAAACTAACGCGCTTCTTCATTCCTGCTGCTACGGGTGCCAATGTTATTTTTTACATCATTGTGACCAAGTGGGTGTTTAGGAAAGGAAAAACAAATTTAGAGGTCTAACTTAGCAGTAGCAAAAAAGCTGTTTATTTATGTATCCTGTTCTGTATTGTCCACATGAATGACATTAAGATGATCAAGAGCAAATGTTGTTGGCAGTTGCAGGAGCTGCACTGCACACAGTGCATCCTGGAATGATGTAGCTTCAAGAAAGTCTCCCCTAATTAATTATTGAATTAATTAATCAAGTGAATCCCTTTGTAGAGGTTTGGGAATTTCAGACTTTTTTATTGGAGATGCCCAATTAGATATCCCAAAACACTATTGAGCTAAGATATATGGAAACTGCATGCCCTTTTTGTCAAACGATCTTTGCCGCAGAGTTCATTTGCAGCTGCAGGTCCACATTGAGTAGTAGGAAGTACATTATAAGAGCAAATCAAAAAGGAAAGTACTCCAACTTTTATGCAAAACTTTCAATCAATTGATAAAAGAGTCTGTATTCAATGAGGAGACTGAAGACCACTGCATTAGTTTAGTAAAGTAAAATGGTGTGTGTGGGAGGGAAAAGTTTATAGGGGTCTTCAGTTTTAAATGGCAAAGGGGCATAAAACACTTATGCCTAATGTGACCTCAGTTTTTCAGGTATGATCTTGAAGTGTTTACAGTTGGAAAGGCATTGTCTATTTAACATCTGAGAATTGAAAGTACAGTCCCACAAAAAAACCCACTACAAGAGGACTAAACTTAAAAGGAATACTTTTCACTCTGGCTTCTGTTCTTAATGGAAATATTGATATTGTTTATTTATTTATTAGCTTTTGGTAACCAGGTAAGTGTGCTAGGCGACAATCCTGCCTATTTTCAGGCACGACCCGGGATAGTACAAGACAGGATACAGGTAATCACAATTGTACAAGTTCATAGCTAATAACAACAACATAGTACAAACAATATAAAGCAGGTTGAGATACATCATGGCAGAGGACGGGTAGACAAATTATACAGGCAGAATAAGAGGTGAGAAAAGGCTAGTGGATAAGCTCGCACATCTTCTGTCTATAACCCATCCAGTATACAATAAATCAAAACACTATAAATAAAACACAATAAATAAAAATACCAGGAGGTAAGTAATACATGGACTGCAACCCTGCAAAGGGACCTGATGACAGTTTCATCTACATGCATTTACAGCTACCAAGGGTGTAGAGGTGAGAGAACAGCGAGTGATTAAAAGCAAGATGGGAGGTGGAATTTTTTACTTGCAAGGGGAGTGAGTTCCAGAACTTGGGAGCAAAGTTGAAGAATGCCTGTTCTCCCATTTTGGTAGCACAAGGACGTACTGAGAGCATAGTGATAGATGAGGACCTGAGGGTATGGGATTGTGAGACCGGGGTAAGCAAGTCAGCCAGAGTCCGGACGGGGTGGACCAGCAAGGGAGTCAATAAGACACCCTAGGAAATAAGCCCAGAGGTCTTTAGGTGACAGCCAGTTCAGGCCAGAGTAAAGTAGGCAATGATGGGTAAAGCGAGAGGCTGATAAGGTGAACCTACAGATATTATTGTAGGTAGTGTCCCATTTGCAGAGCACACTGGCATTTGGCTGGGTAAAAAACAGGGAGGGCATAAAGGAGCTGAGGGAGAAGTACTCCTTTGGCTACTGATAGTCTCGCTGATGGAGTGAAAGAGTGGTGCACACGATAGGCCACTCCTTTTTGCATTGGCCAACTGACAGACCTCATTTACATGAGCAGAAAAGTCAAGGGCAGGGTCAAGCGTAACCCCTAGGTATTTGAAAGTAGAGATGTTAGTGACTGCAGAACCATCACTGCAGTGTACAAGGAGCTTAGGGGCCTCAGAGGGCACTTTTTTTGTGGAACCAAAAAGCATGGTCCGTGTTTTACATACATTTAGGATTTGATGGTTATCCAACAGCCATGAATGAAGGGATTGAAAGTCATGAGACAGTTGGAGGTTAATATCATCAATGGAGTTTGAGGAATAGAGCACCAAATCGTCAGCATACATGAGCATGCTACTGTGAAGAGAAGGACCATCAACCTGGTATAGGCCAATAGCAGGAGTACCAGTCAATTTAACTTTTTGGAAATGGACATGGCTGCCTCATTTCACTGACAGACTCCAAATAAACCTCTGAAAAAGTCTTGTGGTAAATTGAAGTTACATTATCCTTTTGAGGAGAATAAAATTAAGGAATGACCCACAGTCAGGTGTGTGGCAATATCGTGATAACTGAATGAGCTGAGTGAGTTGTGAGGCCTGAGGCACAGCTGAGAGCCTTCAGTCATAGATACATAGATACATAAAAGGTGACAGCAGATAAGGACCATGAGGCCCATCTAGTCTGCCCCTTTTTCCTACCTTTCCCACTGGGCCATCTGATAATTAGTGGTATTGGGTCATTAATGGAAAGTCTTTCACAATACCTGGATGCATATATGCGACCATATGCAAATGAATTACCTTCCTTTGTACAAGACACTAGTGACATGCTTAGAATTTTCAGGAATGTAGTGTTAAAACAAGATAGCATCTTGGTTACCATGGACATAGAATCATTGTATTCAAATATTTCCCACGAGGAAGCATTGGATGCATGGGCCTATTTCCTGAATACTAGGGAAAATGAGTCTAAACCTAGCACTGAATTTTTAGTTAAATTGTTGGAGATGGTTCTAAAGGACACTTTTCTTTATTCAACAAAGAGGTATTTTTACAAATGAAGGGAACCACCATGAGTGCAGCATGTGCACCATCAGTTGTAAATTTGTACAGGGGGGTATGGGAAAACCAGTATGTTTTAAAGGAAAAACAGAACCCTTTTTTGGGGAAAGTTGCCCTCTGGAAGAGATACATTGATGATTTGTTTTTTATTTGGGATGGGGATTATGCAGAGCTAGAACTGTTTAAAAAATATCTGGAGGGAACAAATCAGAACCCCCGGTTCACATATAGTGCATCAAGAGAACAGGTATGCTTTCTGGATTTAAAAGTTATTAGAGTAGAGGATAACATAACAACAGATGTCTATAGAAAGTCAACAGATGGAAACACTCTATGAAAGGCTGAAAGCTGCCACCCCAAACATGTTACGAAAAACTTGCCAAAGGGGCAGTTTTTAAGAATCAAAAGAAACTGTGGGGATGGGAAATGTTTAAAGAGGGAGCAGAAGAGTTATGTGAAAATTTAAAACAAAGGGGCTATAACTTTAGAAATGTAGAGAAAGGCTACAAACAAGTGGCAGATTTAAATAGAGAAGATATTTTAGAGAAAAGGAACAAGGAAAATGTTGAAAATACCCTGAAGAGATTTCATGTAGTTTTACCATACTCGGCCCATTCATATGAAATTGAAAATATAGTAAAAAAACATTGGCATAACCTGACAAGTGATCCAGGTCTAGAGGACCAGGTTCTAATCCCACCATGAATAGCTTACTAGAGGGCACCTACTTTGGGAAACAAATTGTGCCACAGCCATTTTATAAATAATATGGAGACAACAGAAGCAGAAAATAGAAATAAAATTGTAGGATGCTTCCCCTGCAGAAATTGCAATTGCTGTACTTATATAGCACAAGAAAAAAGTTTTGTTAACCCAAATACAGGACGTTGCTTTGAAATTAGACAGTTAGTGACATGTGATTATATGGGCATTATTTATCTTGCCACTTGTAAATGTGAGGCATTTTATACAGGAAAAACAACTAGAAGTTTCAAAATTAGAGTGAAGGGACATAACAGAGCAATAGAAAAAAGGGATGTGTTGTATGCCACAGCGGCACATATTGTGATTGTTAACAATGTATCTGAGCATGGATTTTATTTTATGGGAATAGATAAAGTTAGCCAAAAACTGAGAGGTGGAAATTTTTATGATTTGTTGCTCTCCAGGGAAGCATTTTGGATAATAAGTTTGAATGCAACCAAGAAACAGGATTTAAATGCTAGATTTGAGCTGAAGCCCCTCTTAAAGAAAAGAAGGTGTAAATAAATGTGAAATAGAATGTGAAAACAGGGCCATGTACCTGTGTAGTGGTCAAATACCTCAAAGGAGCACTGATGATGAAATGAATTAAGCTGCTAATAGAAATTAAGATGTCTATGTGATCTGTAGTTATTATGTGATGGATCTAGCTGTTCTGAGATATTAGTGTATTTATGTGATATGTAGGTTAAGCTGTTGTATGATATTAATGTTTTATAAAGAATATGCATGTACTGTAAATGATTATGTGTCAAGGATGTGTTATATCATTGATTGTTTTTAATAAGCTCTGCAAAGCAGATCCAAAGATGTAATTAAGGTAGAGTAATTGATAAGTGATTACATCACAATGCTGTTCATCTGGATGTATGTATAAAAGCCACAAATTAGTAGATGTGTTTAGCCTTTGATAAAGGATGGAAGTTCATCCGAAATGCGTTAGGCAATTTCTCGTTTTGTTATTTATGTAGTAATAATTGTTTTTTAAACAAGAGACTGGTGCCCTGGGTATCTTATTGAGGTTTGTGTGTGCTTTGCTTCTGTGTTACTTACAGAAAAATAGATACTGATGTAATTGCAGATGAGATCAACCAAAGTGGTTACAGATTTGGAGATCATGGGCTATGAAGGCTATCTGACATAACTTATTCTGATTTCTATGGAAGAAAGAAGAATCTAAGGAGACATGACAAAGATCCTGAAATACCAGAAAAGAATAGCACAGTTATACCATGGCACAGAGTCATAATGTCACAAGACATTATGCCACAGCAGTATACTGCACTGCCAATGTAGCGCAATATATCGCCAGTGGCATACGTCTTTGTTTTGTGGGGGGGGTTCCACCTCCCACGCCCCCTGTTATGGGGAGATGTGCTGCTCCTGAACCCCCAACTAAAATAATTAACTCTGTGGGGTGGAGTTAACATTGAAATTTGCACAAAGTGTTAAAAATTAAAAAAATTCAATGCATTTGGGACCAGGAATCGAAACCCGGTACACAGATGCACTGCCTCCCTTGCTGCCTGTGGCTCATTCCATCAAGCCACGGCAGCTGCTCACTGTGCCCTCATCCCAGCAGGATTCTTATCCTGTACCTGGGAAGAGTAAGAGGGTGCACTTCCGTACATATGTCCTTTCATGATTTTGTACCCTCTCGCTCTTCCTTACCATGTTGTTCCTGTTACACAGTTATGTCGTGCACTGTAAAACATATGACATATTGATCTGGTAGGTTAGACCATATACAACCCATCAGGAGACAAACAGATGATTGGAAAGGGGACACATAATGTCATTGAAAGAGGAAGATTCAAGGGAAAGGTGAGGAGGAATTACTTCACAAAATCTGTGGTAGACATTTGGAATAAACTTCAAGTGCTGGTTGTATCAGCAGCTCAGCTGCTACAATAACACTTGTAACATGGCTCTAAACAAGAGACAAAAATAACTAACATGGATTGGATAAACAGCAACATCTGACCATTAAGCAACCATGGATTACTTCCACAATAGAACCATGGTTGCTTGTGTAATACCAGTATTAACCACAATAAAATATATAACGCAGTTCTCTAATAATCCATACTTGCTCCAGCAATTCTTTGCTCAAGTGCTGTTCCCATAGCAGCCCAACAGATGGCTATAAAACAGTGCTGTGCTGCTAGCATCATTTTACAGCCATCAAAACAGCAGAATTCCTTGATTTTCCCACCCACCCACCCAGTGGATTACCATTCACTCATGAAGCACAGAAGGAGAGCAATGCATAATTTTAATGTCAACTTTTGTGTGTGTGTGTGGAGTAGTAGGCATCACTACCTTGGTAAATACACACAATTGTAAAGATGAACCTTGCACCTTCTGTAACAGAAAGCAAAAACAGCAAAAACAGTGAGATAAGCAAAGCAAGAACAAAGAAAGAGGCTACTTCTATGGGTGAAAAGAAAAATAAAGAAAGTGTGAAAAACAAAAAGAAATCAAAGAAAGAGACTAACAATACTAGTCAAAACAAATATGTGAAAGATGACAGCAGTAAAAATCATGTTGTTCTATGTCCTGCTGAGCTAGATAATTTAAAGATGAAAAAAGTGAAGTTAATACTCACAAAAATAGTACCTGATCTATGAAAGTTTTTTCAGATTGTCTCAATTCAGTACATTTGGAAATTGATCTAAAAATGGCTGTAAAACAGTGCTGTGCTGCTAGCATTGTTTCACAGCCATCTGTTGGTCTGTCAAAAGAACTGCAGGAACAAAACATGAGGATGTACCTTAGCATGGTCCCATTATGCAATGCAACCCGTATCTTGTAATACACACAGATGAAAATTGAAGAACCTAGCATAGAAAGTTAACTGCAAGTTTTTGAAAAGTTTTAAAATATGTTTTGATGTTAGAAAGCTTAAAACTTGTAATGAAAGCTATTTTTGCAAAAGTTAAATAGCAGCCATGATATTTCCAATAGGTGTGTTCCAGTTGTTTTGTACTGTGTGTACACCATGTTTAACAGCTCAGCATAAAGCATTCCAAAACTTAATCAGTCTGTCTGCTCTCATTTATTCAGAGAATATTAGTCATACAATGATTGCCATGTTACAAGAGGATTAAGCCACTTGAAAGGATGGGTCTACTGTGGAATTAACCATGGTTGAGTCATTGGAGGCACTCGGTCTTGAGCCTTTTGCCCCAACCCCTCTCCAACCATGGATTTTCATTGCTTAATCCTTACACGTAGGCAGAGACCCAACAAGTACTTTGAAGAAATGGGGTATTCCCACTAAACCAGTGGATGAAGGAACTTAACACACTTATGGTCTTTCCTCCCTAAAGGTAAATGTATGTACGTATGTAAAGTATGTATGACAAAAAGATAGCTGAGATAACAAAATAAACTGCTGACAAACTTTCTGATCTCCTCCCAACAAGCCTTTTCCACCGCAGTGACAGAAGCATATTTTCACAAGTAGAAAACATTGTTTTCAAACTAGACACCAAAGCTAGTAATTACTAAAAGGAGGTGGGTGAAAACATATACAAATGGAAATGAAAGTCAGCAGAACCAATGACTTACAAACTTCAAAACCTACCTCACAACCAGCCTTTTTCAACATAGTGAAAGAAACATATTTTTGCAAATAGAAACCATTCTTTTCAAACAGAAACTAAAGCTAGGAGTGGGCACATTTTGTGATCACTTAAATACATTATATCAGCTGAACAGTAGGAAAGTAATTGAGACTCATAAAATGCCATTTTAAGGATCTAACAAGTTTATAAATCCATTCACCCTTGGATTTGTGGGTTACTGCCTCATAAGGATCGTACTACTAAGGATGGTAAAGGAGCAAGAAGGCAGGCAATGCCCATAAGCACTCCTGGTAATCAATAGGTATAATAATTCAAAGAGCCACCAGACAATATATAACTGTCTAGTCATCTTTTAAATTCTGATTTAGTTTTGCTAATAATTATTTTTATAAGTAACCTTTTCCAAGGGTTGATCACTAAGAGCAAAGAAATGCTTTCTTTTATTGTGTTTAAATTGTTGACCAGTTAATTGTAGGGGATGACCTCTAGTATTACAAGTCAAATCTTTAAACTGGTGATCTAGTTCAAACAATAGATAAGGATCTTGAATAACATCATATATTAACAATAAGTCACCTCTTAATCGATGGGTTTGTAGGGGACATTAAGTTTAGGATCTCTAATCTATCATCATAGGAGATGTTATGAAAGAGATGAATGTGCTTAGTTAAATTATGGTGAACCCTTTCAAGCTGTAGACAGTTTGATTTTTTGTAAGGACGCCACAACTGAGAGGCGTACTCCAGATGTGACCTAACATAGGCCCTAAATAAGGGCATCGGAACTGTTTTATCCCTAGATTGAATGCTACAACAGATTGACCAAATTACTTTATTGGTTTTATTAATAGCCTCAGTAATATGGTTAGAGTTGTCAAAATCGTTAGATATAATAACACCTAAATCTTTCTCATCAGTTGTTGGCAGTAGAGGAGAACCATTAAGTGTATATAAAATATGTGGATTGTGTCTATCTAAATACATAATTTTACATTTATTTGAATTGTTTCATCCCTCATTTATTAACCCATTCTGTGATTTTATCTAGATCATTTTAGAAACATAGAAACATATAATTTGATGGCAGATAAGGACCGCTTGGCCCACCTAGTCTGCCCATTTCCTTACCTAATGGATAAGCTACAGATTCTAGTTAACCAACATCCTACTTCTTCCTACCCCCACTAGAAATGCCTTATGTCTGTCCCATGCATTCTTGAATTCACCCACTGTTATTGACTCCATGACCTCCTCAGTAAGGCTGTTCTATGCATCCACAACCCTCTGTGTGAAAAAATACTTCCTTGCATTACCTCTGAGCCATCCCCCCTCTGTCTTCAAATTGTGCCCCCTTGCTCTTGCACATCTCTTTTTCTGAAAGATGCTACCCTCTTGGACTTTGTTGATTCCCGTGAGGTACTTGAAAGTTTCTATCATGTCCTCCCTCTCTCTCCTTTCCTCAAGGGTATACATATTAAGCTCCTTTAGTCTCTCTTCTTATGTCTTCTGCTGCATTCCCTGCACCATTCAGGTTGCCCTCTTCTGGACAGCCTCCACGCTGTCTATGTCTTTGCAGAGATGGGGTCTCCAGAACTGCATGCAGTACTCCAAATGGGGTCTCACCAACTGTCTGTACAGAGGGATAACAACTTCCTGTTTTCTACTGGTGATGCCTCTCCCTATGCATCTCAGTATCCCCCCAGCCTTCCTTACTGCCTTCTCACATTGCTTTACCACCTTTAGGTCATCTGATATAACTACCCCTTGGTCTCTTTCCATTTTTGTTGTTCTCAGTATCTCACCCCCCATTGTATACTCCTCCTCTGGGTTTTTGTTTCCCAGGTACATTACTTTGCACTTCTTTGCATTGAATCTAAGCTGCCAAACATTTGACCATTTCTCCAACCTTGCCAAGTCCCTTCTCATCCTTTCCACCCCACCTTGTGTATTAACCCTCTTGCAGATCTTTGTGCCATCTGCAAAGAGACATATACTTTTCCTTCCAGTCCCTCTGACATTAAAAAGGACCATTTTGGAGAATCATGGTCTGTTCCAAGCTAGAACTGATATTACCTAATTTCACATCATCTGCATATTTTACAGTGAATGACTCTAAGTTGGACGTTATGTCAGAGATAAATGCTTGGAACAAGATTGGCCTAAAACTGAGCCCTGAGTCACCACACTTGTGACATTACCAGATTCAGACAGTTGGCCATTTATCATAACTCGATGAGTTCTCTGACTTAACCAATTATTTATCCATACAATGTTATTTTTATGAATGGCTAATTTAGATAGTTTTTTAATTAGTGCCCAATGTGGCATGATATCAAAAGCCTTACTAAAGTCTATAAATACGGCCCGGTGGCACTGAGGGTTGGGCACTGGAGACCACAACTTGCGCGACGCTGGTGACCAGGGGAGATGAGAGGAATGAGCATCTGTAGACTGCTCTCCTCTCTCTGTGGAGGGATCCAGGGGAATGCCTGGTGTAACAGTGACCCCCAGTGAAGGCAGGAGGGGTGTGCGCATGTTGGGTACAGCTTAGAGGGGTGGAGCTGCAGCAGACATCCCTAGATGTCATTGCACGTCCAAACTCTGCGGGGGGTGGGATGAGGGACATAACATAAAATTCCCCTACCTTCGGGGAGGCGAGAGAACCACCAATGGCCTGGGCCCACATGCCCAATGTTGGCCATAAAAACCCGACAACCCCCCGGGGATTCTGGGCTGCTCTGAGGGGAGCAGAGTGGCAGTAATCCTGAACCCGATGCAGTAGTCGGGTGGAACGTTTCAGGAGGGTGGTTAGGTGCACCAGTGCCGAGTGTGGATTCCAGAGAGTTGCCCCAGCAGGTAGGATCATAAACAGAGTCTAAAAGAATAAAAAAATTCTATAACTACAATGTCACAAAGTAAGTTGTTATCCATATTATAGCGGATTTTTTCATAAAAACAGATCAAATTGGTGAGGCAACTTCTACCTTGTTTAAACCTGTGTTGCTCAGTATCAGAAATGTTAAGTATGGGGGTGATGATATTTTTGATAAGGCTTTTGATGATTTTACAGATTGGGGAAGAAAGACTAACTGGCCTATAGTTCTCCCAGTTTGTTTTTGGCCCCTTCTTATATAGCGTGATGTCTCTGTTTTCCATTCTTGTGGGACAAATTTTCAGAATGACAGCCCTGAAAGATGATTTTTAGTGGAAGAGCAAGACTATCAGCTATTAGGTATAGCATATGGCCAGATATGTTCTCAGGATCCAGAGAAGTTTTTCCCCTTTTCAGCAAGAAGTTTAGAAAGAATATCTACATTGAGATTAGAGGGATTAATATCATTTTGTGTGTTAATGCAAGGGGTTTGATTTTGCAGACCAAAAATATTACAGAATCTATTGTTGAAAATATTAGCCATTTTCTTATGGTCATGAACAAGGTCATTATGTTCAAGTAAAGGGCCGACTTGACAAGCAGGTTTTTTTAATGAATTAATGTAAGAGTAAAAATATTTCCTATTACGCTTATTAGCATGCTCTGCTAAGCGGACCCCCGGTTGTATTATTTTCACTTACACAACACTTTTACAGAATGTATGCTATCTATAATAAATGGATAGGCCATTGTTCCCACAAGGAATGTGTAGGTTTATGAGGCCATAATACTGTATATACTAATTAAATCCATAATACCAGTTCACACAATAAAATCCATAATGCACACTAATTAAATGAGTATTACAGTGAAAACCTGCAAAAACATATGCTGTGCAGTGTGTTGATTTGTGTGTGTAGTCCTAGTGTGTCCTGCACTTTGTTAACTATTAAGAGTTTTTTTCTAAATTCGCCTGCTAGTTATAAGGTAGTTTTATTGCCGCTGAGGATCTCCGTCTTAGCATGGTTTATTGTTCTTCTTTTTCCTACAGTTCCTCCTGTCCCACATGACAATGATGTGTCTGGGATGACTGATTCAACAAGTACTAGAAATAGCAGCCTGATATTCTGGCCTCCATTAAATAGCTCTAACTCAATATTTTTGCTTGTCTATGTGTGTGTCAGGTCTAGCCAGCAGGAGTAAATGTTTTACATTTAAAACTTTCCATTTCATCAAACTACACACAGCCATGAAACACACATGAATCACCCCAAATCATCTATGCTATAATCAGTAAAGACTCTTGCTGTTTTCTTACAGATTAATCTACTAAATTAGCCCTCAGGTATTTGCTAAACTGTAATTGTAACAATTAGTACTAACTGGATAAGGAAAGATACTTAATATCACAGCTCTGCTGTTGTAACTTGACACTAAACCACTACATGGATACTGTGTAACTGGCCCTGGATCATTCACGCTGCCTGCAGCAAATGGGATCTAGATCTGGACCAGTTAAACTGCCTGGTTGCTAGAACTGGCCTTAGATAAGTTACATTACCTGCAGCATATGAGAACTGGCCCTGGATCAGTGACATTGCTTCAGCAGTTGGGAACTGGTCCTAGATCAGCCGCACTGCCTGCAGCAGATGAGAACTGGCCCTCGATCAGTTACATTGGCTGCAGTACAAGGGAACTGGTCCTGGATCAGTTACACTGCCTGCAGTACATGAGAACTGGCCCTGGACCAGATGCACTGTCTGCAAAACATGGGAATGGCCCTGGATGAGATACAATGCCTGCAGTGCAATAGAGCTGGCCCTGGACCAGTTACACTGCATGAAGTGCATGGAAACTGTCCCTGAACAAGTTACACTGCCTGCAGCACATGGAAACTGGCCTTGGACCAAATTACACTGCCTGCAGTATATAGGAACTGGCCCCAGACCAATTACCCTACCGGGCAGCACATGGGAACTGGTTCTGGATCAAACATACTGCCTGCAGCAGATGGGAACTAGAACTGGAGCAGTTCAACTGCCTGCAGCAGATGGGGACTGGCACTGGACCAGCTACACTGCCTGCAGTATATGGAGACTGTCCCTGACCAGTTATACTGCCTGCAGCATATGGGAACTGGCCCTGGATCAATTACACTGTCAGCAGCACATAGGAACTGACCCTGGACCAGTTAAACTACCTGCAGCATGCCGGCCCATTGGCAAAGCGGTAGAGCTACCACTTGCGACTCTGACGACCCGTGTTCAGTAGTGAGCTCAGGGTGTCAAGAGGGCCGGCGGGGGGGGAGGACGATCGAGCATCCTACAGACACCTCTCCTCCTCTGGTGGGAAGGATGCAGCTGGCAGTTGAATCACCCCTAACAGAGGCCAGAGGTCTGACAGCCAGGGCCCGCATGTTCAGGACATGGGGAAGATGGTCAGCGTGTGCCATACCATTATTTCACACCACATCTCCCCAGGGGGAAGCCAGAAAAATTATCATACAGAGCAGGAAAGCCTTCCCCTCACCAGGACCCACGCAGCTGACCAGGGAACTCTGTCCCTGGATCAGTATCAGTCCTTCAGATCAGTCCTTCAGGGAGAAGGGGGAGCTTGTCAACGGCCCTGGGCTGGAAGATAAGCCTGTGTGCACTCCAGGGAAACAGTGGGTAAGTTCCGGGAGATGGATGGCTGGGTGAAAGGGCAGACCAAGAAGAAAAAAGCCATTCAGTAGCCAAAAAAATTTCTTGCAGCATATGTGAACTGGCCCTGGGACAGTTACATTGCCTGCAACAGATGGGAACTGACCTAGGAACAGTTAAACTCATTCCAGCAGAAGGGAATTGGCCCTGGATCAGTTACACTGCTGGTAACAGATGAGATGTGGCCTTGGATCTGTTACATAGCCTGCAGCACATGGGAACTGGCCCTGGACCAGTTACACTGTCTGCAGTACATGGGAACTGGCCCTGGATCAGTTACATTACCAGCAGTTCACAGGACCTGGCCCTAGACCACTTACACTGTTGCAGTACATGGGAACTGGCCCTGGACCAGTTACACTGCCTGTAGTATGTGGGAACTGGTCCTGGATCAGTTGCAGTGCATGTAGTACAAAGGAACTGGTCCTGTACCAGTTACACCACCTGCAGTACATGGGAGCTGGCCCTGGAACAGTTACACTGCCTGCAGTACATGAGAATTGGCCCTTTACCAGTTACACTGTCTGCAGTACATGGGAACTGGCCCTGGACCAGTTACACTGACTGCAGTACATGGGAGCTGGCCCTGGAAGAGTTACACTGCCTGCAGTACCTGGGAACTGGCCATTTACTAGTTACAATGTCTGCAGTACATGGGACCTGGCCCTGGACCAGTTACACTGCCTGCAGTATGTGGGAACTGGCACTGGACCAGTTACACTTCTGGCAGTATGTTGGAACTGGCCATAGACCAGTTACATTGCCTGCCGCACATGGGAACTGGCCCTGGACCAGGTACACTGCTGCAGTACATGAGAACTGGCCCTGTATCAGTTGCATTGCCTGCAGTACATGGCAACTGGTCCTGCATCAGTTACAGTACACTGCCTGCAGTACATGGGAACTGGCCCTGGACCAGTTACTCTGCCTGCAGCATATGGAAACTGGTTCTGGATCAGTTACAGTGCCTGCAGTACATGGTATCTGATCCTGGATCGCTACACTGACTGCAGCAGATGGGAATTGGAACTGGATCAGTTACAGTGCCTGCAGTACATGGCATCTGATCCAGGATCGCTACACTGACTGCAGCAGATGGGAACTGGAACTGGATCAGTTAAACTGCCTGCAATAAATTGAAACTGGCCTAGATCAGTTACATTGCCTGCAGTAGATGGGAAGTGTGCTGCACATGGGAACTGGCCCTGGATCAGTTTCACTGCCTGCAGTGCATGGAAATTGGTCCTGGACCTGTTACACTGCCTACAGTACATGGGAACTGGCCCTGGACCAGTTATGCAGCATGAAGTACATGGGAACTATCCCTGGACCAGTTACATTACCTACAATACATGAGAACTGGCCCTGGACCAGCTACATTGTCTGCAGTATATGGGAATTGGCCCTGGATCAGTTACACTGCCTGCAGTACATGGGAACTGGCCCTAGACCAGTGACTCTGTCTGCAGTACATGGGAACTGGTCCTGGACCAGTTACACTGCATGAAGTACATGGGAACGGGCCCTGGATCAATTACACTGTGTGATGTAGATGGGAACTATCCCTGGACCAGTTACGCTGCCTGCAGAACATGGGAACTGGCCCTGGACCAGTTACACTGCCTGCAGTACATGGCAACTGGTCCTGCATCAGTTACTGTACACTGCCGGCAGAACATGGGAACTGACCCTGGACCAGTTACTCTGCCTGCAGAATACGGGAACTAGTCCTGGATCAGTTACAATGCATGACATCTGATCCTGGATCGCTACACTGACTGCAGCAGATGGGACCTGGAACTGGATCAGTTACAGTGCCTGCAGTACATGGCATCTGATCCAGGATCGCTACACTGACTGCAGCAGATGGGAACTGGAACTGGATTGGTTACACTGCCTGCAGTAAATGGAAACTGGCCTAGATCAGTTACATTGCCTGCAGAAGATGGGAAGTGTGCTGTACATGGGAAATGGCCCTGGATCAGTTCCACTGCATGAAGTACATGGTAACTACCCCGGACCAGTTACACTGCCTACAATACATGAGAACTGGCCCTGGACCAGCTACATTGTCTGCAGTACATGGGAACTGGCCCTGGATCAGATACACTGCCTGCAATACATGGGAACTGGCCCTGGATGAGTTACACTGTTTGCAGTATATGGGAACTGGCCCTGGACCAGTTATACTGCATGAAATACATGGGAACTGGCCCTGGATCAATTACACTGCCTGATGTACATCGGAACTATCCCTGGACCAGTTGCACTGCCTACAATACATGAGAACTAACCCCAGGCCAGTTACATTGCCTGCAGTACATGGGAACTCGCCCTGGACCAGTTACACAGCCTGCAGTATTTGGGAACTGGCCCTGGATCAGCTACATTGCCTTCAGTACATGGGAACTGGCCCTGGACCAGTTACATTGCCTGCAGTACTTGGGAACTGGCTCTAGACCAGCTACATTGCCTTCAGTACATGGGAACTGCCCCTGGACCAGTTACACTTTCTGCAGTATATGGGAACTGGCCCTGGATCAGATACACTGCCTGCAGTACATGGGAACTCGCCCTGAACCAGTTACACTGTCTGCAGTACATGGGAACTGGCCCTGGACCAGTTACACTGCGTGAAGTACATGGGAACTATCCCTGGACCAGTTACACTGCCTACAATACATGAGAACTGGCCCTGGACCAGTTACACTGTCTGCAGTATATGGGAACTGACCCTGGATCAATTACACTGCCTGATGTACATTGGAATTATCCCTGGACCAGTTGCAATACCTACAAAACATGAGAACTAACCTTGAACCAGCTACTTTGCCTGCAGTACGTGGGAACTGGCCCTGGACCAGCTACATTGCCTTCAGTATATGGGAACTCGCCCTGGACCAGTTACACTGCCTGTAGTACTTGGAAACTGGCCCTGGACCAGCTACATTGCTTGATATACATGGGAACTATCCCTGGACCAGTTACATTACCTACAATACATGAGAACTAACCCCGGAACAGCTACATTGCCTGCAGTACTTGGGAACTGACCCTGGACCAGCTACATTGCCTTCAGTATATGGGAACTCGCCCTGGACCAGTTACACTGCCTGCAGTACATGGGAACTGGCCCTAGACCAGCTACATTGCCTGCAGTACTTGGAAACTGGCCCTGGCTCCTGTTGGGCAAGCTGTAAAGTCAGTTTGCCCAATAGAGATGTGATGTTTTTGTCTCAAACTTCCATAAAATGTCTGCTACCTTGATTTAGAAAGAGTTATCTCTGGACTGCAGGCACTTACATGCAAGTTAAATACTGCATTTGAAGTAACTTTTTATGGACTTTTCAATTCACTTGTTAAATGGGCACTATAGTGTAATTCACTTTGAGCTGCCACACCAATTTGATGCTTTAGTATTTCTCACTGAGTTGCTTTAAGTGATGCTGGATCCAGAAAAAAAAACTTGAAAAAAATGTTGTCTAAGAGCTTCAACTCTGTTTTGCATTGCATCTTCACAGAACTATTGATGCATTCTAGATGAGTTGATAAAAACATTTTATAAAAGTTTTTCTTGAATTGTTTGTGTTAAAAAGTACAATTTGACTTGCCAACCTAAAAACAAAACAATGCCAGACCAAGCCACTGGTGGAATAGAATGTTGGTAGAATGGTTGGTAAGTAGGATGCGTGGCACTATATAGATTTGGGTGCATATGCAGAGTGGACTTTTTGACTGTTTATTGTCTCTTACAAGCAGTGACACCCTTTCAAGGTACCATGAAGTTACGTAGCAAAGAAGGGTTGATCTCCGGTTGCCACCACCACCCTGATAGGGTGTGTAAGAGTAGGGACTACTGAGGAGTCTCTGTAGCACCAACAAATATCACCTAAACAAATAAGAGAACTGTACTCCTGATTACAACAATTATTCAAAATTTATTTTAATTAGTTGTAAGTAACACCATTAGTAAAATCATTGACATTTCATGGCACGTGATACTTTATTAAGGAATCAGTGGCCGTCCAGTCATGTTTTCCATCATATTCACACCAAATAGATATGCAATCTTGTAAATTATTAAGATTTTCCTAACTGCTGCTCTTCCCTTTAGCTTTCCCTGGGTTGTACCCTGAGGGAGGGCTTGCTGTCACTCGGATGCTACACCTGGCTTCCCCATCAAATGGAAAGTTAAGCCAAGGTACCATAAATGCAAAGTAACTGTCTTGAGGAGGACTATGCTCCTAGAGTTAATATGGGATTAATGCCCTCATGTACTAAAGGTACCTTGTGAAATGCTAGAATAATCCTCAAAGAATGAAAGGAAGCCACTGGAGGAGGAGGGGAGGATAGTGGAGCAAAGTACATGAGCATTTAGTATAATGTTAACTCCAATAAACATTTCATAATGTCTGCAGAATTGCATTAGTGTTCATTATTTTACAATTTCTTCATAGTACTACAATAGCAGCTGCCAAATGTCAAGGAAAAATAATGCACATTAGTTCCCATTTTATTTACAAAGCCGAAGACTGGAGGAGGACCAAAGGGGGAATCATAAATGCACTGTAATTTTCTTTCTGTGGCATAAAATACTGATGCAGCTTAAATTTAATTTAGGCATCAATAAGATGAGCTGTGACACATCTGAAAGTTCACTCACGAGTATTGCATCACTCTAACTAGTGGAACTCAGTAGTCATGAGTGTATTAAGCAAATGTTAATTAGCCTGCCGAGCCCCTCATTATGGTGAAAAATGAGGCTCTGAAAAATGGCATGACAAGAGACTCCAATAAACCATAAGAAGTTAATGTGGCAGTGCCTTGTTTTAACACATACTGTAATGTGGATATTATAACAATAACATGTTTTGATATTATAGCCTTTCAAGGATCAGAGTGCATTTCTTAAACTAATTCAACATTCACAGAAGTACAACATATAAACAGAAAACATAACTCAATAATTCAGCCCTGTTAATCAATAAGCAAGTATATTGTAAAACTTGTGTGGTAAAATATCACAAACAAATCTGTTCATATGCAGTATAGCCTAGGGGTTAGAACACTGCGCTGCTGAGCCCTGTTTCTTAAACAGCCCTCTATCCATTGTGCTATATATTTATTTTATTTATTTATTACAGATTCGGATTACAAGTTTATATATATATATCCTGCAGTTCCATGTTTCCTCAACTTCAGAACCAACCTCTTATGAGGAACCATGTTAAATGCTTTACTAACATCTAAGTATATTATGTCAACTGGATTGTCCCTCTCTGGTTTGTTTTTTTCATTCTTTAAAAAAGACCAAACATTAAACTGGCATAATTTCAACTTTATGAGCCAATACTGAATACCCTAAAGCAAAGAGAATGTACCCAAATATTCCATAATTGCAGGAACATCATGTCAATAGCATTTCTGGGGGGGGGGGTACACACACCTGAAAATGAGTCTATGGTAAACATTAAATTATACTTTTACAAACTTTCTCAGCCCCCAAAGCACCACTTGGATAGGAGTTTGGGGGTATGTGCCCCCCAGAGTATATGGGCATGACGACCCCACATAGTTGTGTCTTGGATGTAATCCCCACATGCAGCATGTTTGGTTCTGTTGTTTTGATATGCAGAAATGTCTGTCATTGCTGCCATGGGGAGCCCATTAGTGAAAGGAATACCAAAACAATGATTTCTATTGGTTGAATCCTGTTTTGCTAATAGTGCTATGTCATGACTTGCCACTTTATCCTACTGTTCTCAGCTGAGTGACAGAACGTAACATACAGCAAGTATAATCAACTCCAGCATTTTTCTCACAATCACGGTCAGGTTACCTCATCAGTACTAACCTGGGTCCCTTTTGTGACACCTGGCCAGCTGGTTATGCTACAGGATATGAAACTGACCAAGGGATCTCTGTAATGTAATTAACTTCCTTGAGAAATTGCATTATATTACCTTTTTATGACATGCCTAGGCTTTTTGAAGAGCAAACTAAATGTGACTTTATGACTTCAGAAACAGGACATCATGAAGCTGATTCCTGTTGGCTAAATCACACCTGAGTGATGGATTGCAGGGTTGTAAATCCTCAAAGGAACTGGCTGAATAAAGACTCATAATTTGGCAAATGAGTTTTTGCTGATGTCACATTGTTTAATACACCTCCTGATAGGACATCATGTTTGTATTTTTTTAATTCTTGAAAGGAGGAGCTAGATGACTCACCAAGGGGGTGGGGAGATGGAGTTGAAATGTATCATTGTAACTGGGGAATATGACATATTATTTTGGGACTCCTAGAGAGAGAGAGAGAGAGAGAGAGAGGGAGAGAGAGAGAGCTATCTGATTTAACTTTAAAGACACTTACAGAAGTAATACATTAGATAGAAAAGGTCTAAATGTATTGTGGTAGGAGTTTGTTTTGTACTTTTTCCTTGCTCTTTTATGTAATTGTGAGCTCTTTGATATATTATTCAGTGTTTACATTTTTCATATTTCTATCATATTTTAGTAAAGAATCTTTAATTTAAAAGACTACCTGGGTGTCTGACAGTTCTTTTTTGCACGTGACATATAAGAGGTTAAGTCTGCCAAAACTGTTCAACAGCTTGATGGTGTTACTAAACTGGGAAAAGATAAGAATATACCTAAGGTCTCTTATAGATCTTTAAGGGTTCATTTTGGAAGCCTGACTTGGTGCCTATGGTGAAAGATTGTACCGCAATCCCTGAAAAGGGTACATATCGGAGCCTGAACATTGGGTATGCTAGCAAAAGGTTCACTGTTTGAATCCCCTCAGAACATGAAACTAAAGGTGATTTGGACCCAAAAACAGACAGGAGGGTTACGATCTCTGTTACCTGTTCACACTATTGCTCTCTGAGGTTGGCACTGTGGGAGCAGAGGTCCTGACCTGCTGAGTGCATTTGTGACACCATTTACTTTAATTTTTGTAACAGGGTGGTTACAATTGCCCTCCTCTAGGCCCTAGGCATGTCACAATGGCAGTGTTTGTGATATCACAGTCTCTTGTCATGGTAAGAACTATAATGTCATAAACAAAGGCACCATAAGGTCAGTTGGAGGATGTCAAGTGATTTTATACAGACTTCATGAATAGGTTATCATGATATGTTGTAAGCTGGAACGGAAAATAGAAAATCTCAAAAAATATTCAGTCAATTGAAATACCTTAAACATGGCATTTATGAAATGAAATGCTATAATACATATACAGGTAACTATATAAGTGAGCATATTTGCACTTCAGATTGTCTCTCTGCATATTTAGGTTTATTTATTCAGTTTCTTGCAATACAGGGTTTGTCTATCAAGAAGGCCTACAGAAAAACATTGAAAATCTCAGAAGGTATTCCTTCCTTCGTACTCTCACAAGACAACCTTGAATAAAGAGCATCTGGGTCCTAAGCATTTTATCCTATTAAAAATAAAGATTTGTACTTTTACTACTACTTTCCTCAATGTAATGTAATAGGTACTGGCATAGGTGCACCTCTGACTCTCTGCGACATGCTCAGGTACATTTTTGTAATGTAGCAAGTCCACTCTATTCCAATGATCCACACCAGAGTTTGGTGTTGGGCAAAGCCTGAGAAGCCAGAGAATTGTGGGTGAGCCCAGGCAAACTATAATCAGGAAGTAGGGATACACGTTGGCAGGAAAGAGATTGTTCTAGTTGCAACTGTCCTTAACAAGTGTACAATATAAATTGGGGTAAGTCCTTGCCTCTGAGTCTGCGTCTTCATTTTGGGACAGTCCACAACATCAGATTGGTGATTTGTGATCCAGATCCATTGAAACTGATTAAAAAAAAAACCTTCAACTGTTCTTCAGTAGAAAAGACTTGATCCTTGACTGAGTTGCCTGCCTTGATGCATGCAATTCCAGCAACTTCAACAAGTATGGGCACTCCATGGGGTACTACTAACTTATCAAGCAAAACCATAAAATATTAAACTAGTCAACAACTGGATGTTAGCAGCTGCCACCATTTCCTTTGCTGATGCAAAATACTGCAAACCCACACTGCCAACAACAGCATGGCTGCACCCAGCCTTCAGGGATTCTTTCTATTTGACATAGAAAGTGAACCTACATGTGTGGCCACTCATTTGAAAGTGTCTCACAAGTCTGAGAACTATTTGTTAGCATGCAGCATTACCACTGGGGCCAAGAAGCGTGACCTGATTCTTCATTGTATAAGAGACACAGTTTGTAGAAACATAGAAAGGTGATGGCAAAAGAAGACTAAGGTCCAGCCAGTTTACTCACATGCTCTCCATCTACAAACCACTTATTAGATCTCCTGTGCAATGTGGTTTCACTAGTCCTTTATGTTATATCCCATGCTCTCTTGAATGCTATCAATGTTTTGACCTTCACCCTCTCTCCTGGTGGCTGTTCCAGTTTTCCACCACTCTTTTGGTGAAGAAATACTTCCTTATGTCCCTCCTGAATCTGGCCCTGCCAGTTTATATTCATGCCCCTGGTAATGATATGACTGCATAGGCTTCCATGATCTACCTTGCTTATCCCTTTCATGTACTTTGAGGTTTCAGTAATATCCCCCTCTTTCCTTTCTGTCTCCAATCAAGTACATATTCAGGCTGTCAATCCTCTCCTCTCCTCTCCTCTCCTCGTATGACCTTCCCTGCTAACCAGTCATCTTTTTGTGGCCTTTGTTTGGACAGATTCAAGCTGACTCATATATTTTTGAGTTATGGGCTCCTGACCTAGATGCAGTACTCCAGGTGAGGTCTGACTAATGAACTGTAGAGAGGCAGTACTACTGCTTTCTTTCTCCTGTCAAATCCCTTCCCTATATAACCCAGCATACTATTGGACTTTTCTATTGCCTTAGTACACTGAACTGGTGACTTCAGGTTATCAGAAATGATTATCCCCAAAGCTCTTTTTTCATTAGTGTGACAGTTGGAGAGGAGCCATGAGAGCGGGAGGGGGGTGAGGAAAGCTGACCGAGTGGCTTGGGGGATATTAGCTGCTTTTTTCTGACTTTCCAGTGCTATGAGGGGTGAGGATTGCTTCAAATACATAGCTGCATTGCTGGAAGTCAGGTGGAGGAGTGGTGCTGCTCAAGCCTAAAGGGCTGGAGTGGACAGAAGAAGGAGAATGGAGCACAGAGGTCCACACAGAGGGAAGTCATTTACCTTAATCTGAGCGGGGTGTGCTGTGCATTTTAAGTCATAGCTTTACCTGTTTGGGGCAAGGGGGAATTTTCTGTGCTGTCCACAGGTGCTGTGTATTTTAAATAAAAGCTTTACCTGTATTGAGCAAGGAGGATATATCTCTGGGGTTCTCTGTGGTTGTGAGAAAGAGGGATATTTCTCTGTGGTTCACAATCGAGGTTTTAAATAATGTTTAAGGTAACCATCACTTTAATTGTGCTGAGCAAAGGGGAAGTTCCTCTGCTGTGTAAAAACTGGCATTTTGATATCTTTTACTCCTGCAGTGTGCTCAGTACTTGGAGTGGTACCTATTTTGAACAAGTGGTGAGGGTTGGGGCTTGGGCTCACTACCATGAGGGGCTGATTGACTTGAGAGAGTGAGTCAGGGATTGGGCCCATCCCTCCCCGGGCTCATCCACTTTTATAGAGGAGGTGCTGAATAGGGGTTGGTGGATAGCACAACCTGGTGCATTCTCTAGATTGGACTGATCAACTCTGACCTTCCCGGGGGGACAACAGGAAAAGGATATAGAGAGAAGAGAGAGAGAGAGAAAAAAAGAAAAGGACAGGTTCAATAAAGGTAGCATTGGGGTAGAGAGTGTGCATCAGATAGGGTAATATGGATATCCCTAGAGGGTGGGACGGTCTGAAGGTTGTGGCAAGCAGCCTTCAGTGGGGTGTGCAGAGGTAGGCTGGATGTCTGGAAGGGATAGGGGAGGGGCATGGGGAGGGTAGTAGGCTGAAACTGCTGAGGGGCAACTATATTTAAAGGGGTTGCATGGAAAGCAGGTGGGTGCTTGGTGTGCAGACAGCTGCAGCAGCTTAGGGATGTGATTAGTTACTTAAGTACAGAGCAAAGAAGAGGATGGAGACAGAGTGGCAGAACCATCAAGGACCGAGGGCTCATAAGCATGCCCAAGAGGTAGTCAGACAGCCCAGACCCAGGGAGGAGGGGGGAAAGGTAAATGGGCCAAAATTGCCACCTCCTCAGGAACCTATGGGAACAGAGCCAGGGGACTGGAGGAGATCAGGAATAGAAGCAGTAATGGCCCAAGAGCAAGTAGTAAATGGAAGTCTTATAACAGTTTACCTGGGGAAGCTCGTGGCAGGGTGAGGGCATCAAACAATAGATTCCCAGTAGTGGCTACACTAGTGGATATGAAAGGGGAGGAGCCCATAGAGGGGGCTGAAGGAAAGGAAAGTACTAGCAATCTGGAAGGCAGCAGTATGGCAGCTGGTGGGGACAGGGCTTCAATGGGTAATGGTAATGGGTGAAGGCTAAGGGACTGGTCAGGGGGACTAAAGCTAATGAGGGGGAGGGTGAGCAAGGTTGTAGTGGTGGGGGTGATGGTGAGGATGCAGGGAGAGCATCAGGAAGAGTGGATGTTGGGTCAGATATGGGACATGGAGGGTTGGGTCACAGGATGAGGGAGGGGCACAGGAGGAGGCTTGTGGGGCAGGAGGCATCATGGATATGCAAGGTGGGCTAAAGGGTCAGAACTGGGGCCAGGAAAAGAGGAAGCATTTGGAGTGGAAACATGAGAAGCAGGGTGGAGTACTAATTCTGGGAGACTCAATATTTGAAGGGGTGAGGTGGGGAAATGAGGGTGAATGGCACAGTCGCATCTGGGCGGAGTGCATGCCAGGAATGACAGTGGCAAGGGTGGGACAGTTTATTCTTAAGTATGCAAAAAGGGGGAGGGAGATGCCTCATACCGTGGTGCACTTGGGCCAAATGACTTGGAGGGTAACACAATCAAAGAGGTGCAGGAGAGATTCGTGGAGCTTGCGAAGGTATGTGAGGAGGCAGGGAGTTCGGTGGCTTTCTTGGAAATTCTTCCAGTACCCAGAGTAAGTGCGGCAAGGAAACTGAGAATTGAAGAGTTTAACACATGGCTGGAGACCTGGTGTCAGACTAAAGGGTACAGGCTGGTGGAGAGATGGGATAGAACTTGGGATAGCAGCACCTTGTATGCCCAGGACAGGTTATACTTGAGCAGTGAGGGCTCTGGGGTCTTAAAACAGAGACTGGGAGACTACATAGCAACCAGAGTGGATTTAAACTAGGTGTGGAGTAGGCAAGTAGGTGGAAATAAAACAATGTCTACAGGCGGGAAAGCCAAACAGGCTTACCCCCAATACCAGTAGGATAAGAGCAGGAGTGTGTTCACACAGTATCACTGACAATAGTGTTCAGAAGAGGAAGAATTGAAAGGGCACATATTGAAGGGTAGTCTCCTTAAATGCGAGGAGCCTGGGGAACAAAGCAGCCAAGTTATAGGCTGTGATGGCAGAAGGGGAGGTGGACATAGCTGCCATCACTGAAATGTGGGCCTCCCAATACCAGGACTGGACCTGGTGATCCCAGGGTGCAGGCTGTATCACAGGGAAAGGTAAGAAGGGAAAGGAGATGAGGTAGCTTTTTATGTGAGGGTGGGGATAAGGTGTCCCAAGGAGGAGGGGAGGAGTGTAGGGCAGAGGCATTATGGATGCAATTCCAGGATCCGAGGAACAGGACACATAGGATGGGGTGGTGTATAGACCACCATCTCAGGTAAAGGACTTGAATAGGGAACTAGTGGAGCAGATAAGAAGGGTCAGTTGGAAGGGTAACACCATGATTGTGGGGCACTTCAGTCTGCCAGGGGTAGATTGGAACACCCCAGCCACCTCAAGCATTAAGGAGCAGATCCTCCTGGATGCTTTCCAGGACAGTTTCCTGGTACAGATGGTAAATGAGCCAACCAGGTTAAGTAACTTTCTGGACCTAGTGCTGACTAATGGGGACTTTGTCAGGGAGCTGGAGGTGGAGGATCCACTGGGAGGGAGTGATCACCACACAGTGTGGTTCTCACTTAACATGTGCAGGGAGGTGACAGGAACAGTGACCAGAGTGTTGGATTTCAAGTGAGCAGAATTTGGTAGGATGGGGAGATAGTGGCTGGCACCTAGCCAGCATTCACCCACACATGGATGCAAATCAGAAATGAGAGGTTATTAAGCTAGGTCTCACAGAGGCCACTAGCTCTTACACCAAGACACTAAGCAAAAAACTAGGTCCAAAAAATCAATTTGGTTAAGCAGGGAGGTGTTGGATAAGGTGAGGGCAAAAAGAGTAGCCTTCAGAAGATTCAAGAGATCCAGTTGGAGAGAAGGTAGGGAGGAGTACCTGAAGAAATCAAGAGAGGTGACCAAAGCAGTCAGGGCAGCCAAGGCTTCAAGGGAGCTTAGACTGGCACAGGGCATCAAGGAAGGAAAAAAAAATGTATCCACGTACATAAGGGAGTGAAGGAATTGTAAGGATCAAATTGTAATGACCAAAATGGATGGAGGGTGGGTGGAGAAAGGGGCAGATCAGATAGAAACACTCAATGAATACTTCTGTATTTACTAAGGAAAAGGATGGATCACTGCCTCAAGGGATAGGAAGGGTAGGCACGGGGGGGGGGGTGTTGAGATAACTGATGGGGTAATCTCAGCTGGCCAGGTACTGGAAGGCCTAATGGCACTACAGGTGGATAAGGCACCTTGCCCAGATGGGATTCACCCCTGGGTATTGAAGGAGTTGGCGGCGATCCTGGCAGAGCCATTGGCAGACTTGTTCAATACATCTCTAGTGACTGGGTGCATACCCCAGGACTGGAGGATGGCGCACATGATGCCCCTCCACAAAAGCAGTCCCAAGGATGATCCAGACAACTATAGGCCAGTAAGCCTTACATCCATTGTAGGGAAGTTAACGGAGATGATCCTTAAGAAGAGGTTGGTAACCTTTCTTGAAGGGAATAGTCTACAGGACAGACAGGAACATGGGTTTGTCTCTGGCAGATCCTGCCAGGCCAGCCTGGTGGACTACTATGACTGGGTGACTAGGGCACTTGACAAGGGCCAGGTGGTGGATGTCCTGTATCTGGATTTCAGCAAGGCCTTCGATTTGGTGCCACATGGGAGGTTGATTAGCAAGTTCGGATACCAGGGGGCAGGAATGAAGATGGTGAATTGAGTCAAGAACTGGTTGCAGGGGAGGCAGCAGAGGGTGGTGGTGGATGAGAACTCTTAGCTCCATGGGCTGTGACTAGTGGAGTGCCACAGGGCTCAGTACTAGGCCTTGTGTTGTTTGGAATTTTCAGCTCCAACTTTTCACATGGCAATAAGAACAAGACTAGGCTCTTTGAGGATGACACAAAGATCAGGGTTGTGGTAGGCGACACAGTAGGGAGGCAGGGGCTGCAGGAAGATGTGACTAAACCTGAGTGCTTGTCAGACACATGGCAGCTGGGGTTCAATCAAAGATGTGAAAAGTCATGCAAATGGGAGCAAGGAACCCAAGGAGTTGTTACCAGTTGAGGGGTGTGCAGTTAGCCATTACAGAGGAGTACACAGATCTGGAGGTGATAATAACAGGGCAAATGAACCACTCAGCACAGTGTGGGAAAGCAGCAGCTAAAGCCAATAAGTTGCTTGGATTTATTGCTAGAGGCAACACCTCCAGGAGAGGGGAGTTAATCCTGCCACTGTAAAGGTTGTTAGTGAGGCTGCACCTGGAGTACTGCATACAGTACAGTACTGGTGCCCATATTTAAGGAAGGATGTCTAATTACTGGAGGGGTCCAGAGCAGAGCTACCAGGATGATCCTGGGATTGGAGGACAAACCCTATGAGGAAAGGCTAAGGGAACTGAGCATGTATTGCCTGGAGGAGAGGAGGGACAGGGGAGATATGATAGAGACCTTTAAATATGTGAAGGGTATTAACAAGACTGATACAGGGGGATTTGTAAGTTAGAGGGTGGGAGGGAGGGAGGGACACAAGGGGGCATGATCTGAGATTGGACGGTGGAAGATTCAGGAGAGAAATGAAGAGGCACTTTTTCACAGAAAAGGTGGTGTCTAGGTGGAATGCTCTGCCCGAGGAGGTGGTTTCATGCCAATCAGTACGCAGTTTTAAAAGGGGGTGGGACAAAGTGAGGGGGAGGGTCACCATTATGAGGGTCAAGGAGGGAGGGGCAGCTGCTGAGTAAGGAGATGGCTAGCTGCACACTCGAGCAGACTTGATAGACCGTGTGGCCTTTATCTGTTGACAGTTTTTTATGTTCATATATTTCTGCAGCCTCTAGTTTATGGTATGTCTTTTTTTCTCCACTATTAACTTCACTATGCTAATTGACCCCGACCTGTTAAATCACTCATTTCTGTTCTCTTTATGCTATCTGAGATGTAACCAGCAATTCCTCTCCTATACATGCACTTCTGTCTCTTCAGCCTGGAATAAGGATGTCCCAGTCATGATTTTCCATTGTCCATGTCTCAGTCATTGCTATTATGTCTGGTCCGGCCTCTGCAACCACAGGCTGGAGCTCTTCACTTTTATTACCTTAACTCCAAGCATTGATACAGACTATGTCCCCTCAGTTGCAATTCCCTGCCTTATTTTGGTTTGGTTGTTCTTCAACAGTCACCATTTTCCTCCTATGACCCTATTTGTTTTCCCCTCCCTCTTGTCTGTTTACTGTTTTTTATCCAATGTAAAACATGCCACAATATGTGTATGGGGAAAGCCCAGAAGGCTCTGCCAAGTTGTGATCTATGAAAATATCCCTTCCCATTGCTGTCACTCACCGTACCGGGTCATAATACCACACAACATAATAGCATACGGCATTATGTCGAACCCGGACTTGTGCGCCTCCCGAGTTGAACCCCCCTGGGAGTTGAGAATCTTTAGTGGGGGGGTCCAGGGGGTGCATCCCCCTGTAACAGGGGGTGTGGGGGCAGAGCCCCCCTCAGAACAAAGTCAGATGCCTCATGGCATAAATCGCGCAGTGCAATTGTGCCACGTGGCATTATGTAGTTCGACATAATGACCCCATGCCATCCCTCACTAGTTTAAACTCTTGCTTGTCTTGCCCTTGGGCACTGGTGCCATCTTGGCTCAGATGCAGGTACCCCATTGAACAGCCAGTGATCTTCCTTGAGTTATCCCCACCCAGTCAACAAGGTTTATGATACCATAAGATGCCCATACAGGTGCAGGTCGAGTGAATGATTACAGCACTGCTGTTCACAAACTGATAAGAGCATTTCATGCCCCCCCCCCAAAATAGAGAAGGAAATGTACACATTTTGCAAGGTGAGACAACAGCCCAATGAAATGTTGGATTACTATCATACTCGCCTGTGACAGCTTGTGGCCACTTAATTAGAGAACACAAGTTCCAATTCATAACGAGTTGCTCTTCCTTCCACGTACACCAATAGACCTAGCAAGATGTAAAGTGCACTGTTACAGATCTACTCACTTTTAGGAAATCATTGGAAACATTCGAGATCTACGCTGCAGGTATCATGAAATCAGTGCATCAGGAAGGATACTCCATAGGTGGACTCACTATTAACTAAATATGGGCTGGTAGATTCTCAAGTAAGAAATGTTGCCTTTCATACAGAACCATCCTGGTTCCTGCAAGTCAGCTCCATGCACCACAATCTGCCATAACTGTGGCAGTCATTACACCTACCCTGGTAGCAAATCTTGATGCCTATCCAGTGTGAAACAGTTCACAAACTGTGGCAAACAGAGCCTCTTAACAAAATACTTTTTGTACCTGCAGTGGAATGGCAACAACAAGGCACACTACCATAATATTACTGCAAAGTCAAGAAACATGGCATCAGCAAGATATCGCCTGTGAAGTGACCAGTCATTTAGGACAGTATGCTCTCAGCCTTTTCCAGCATAGAGGAAGAATATATGTGCATGTTGTGCCTTAAGAATCCTCTGACTGTGCTCCACATCAAGGAAGTTCCAGTTAGTGTCATAGTAGATTACAAAGCCACTGTATCATGATGAATGACCAAGCTTAACAAATGCATCAGTGGCATAGCACACTGAAACCTATAAGAATCAAAATCTCTCTGTATGGGTCCAGTCACAGCCTGCTGTTGTCAGATAAATTTGACAGTTTCGTGGCAGCTCACTCTAGACTCCCTATTGCAACTTTCTATGTGTCAGCTGGAAACAGTAAGTTGCTGTTCCACTACCAAGCAGTTTCTGGTCTGTAGTTTTTCCACATTGTCAACTTCCAGATGCAAAAGGCTTCTATACCATATCTGCTAGTGCAGAATACCCAAGTTTTGTCAAAACTTTAGGACAGCTAAAGACTCTGAAGTCACTTTCCACATGGATTCCTTAGCACAGCCTGTCATACAGCCTTGTGCAAAGATACCTTTCCACATCAGGAAGAAGGTGGAACTGGTTCTTGAGTGCCTAGAGCAACTAGGGATCAGCAAAAAAGTCACTGACGCCACTCTCTGGGTGTCTTCTCTTGTAGCAGCATAAAAGTCCAACTATGTTAAAGAAGTGAACATTCACCGTGACATGCAAGCACCCAAAAAGGCCACCAAGTGAGAGTACCATGTTGCACCTGTGGTGGATGATATCACATACAATGCTTAATAGGTTGTAGCACCAGAAAATAGCAGACAGAAAATGCTATGCTTTTTAAAAGTAGTCAGTTCTTACTTTTCTTTTTCATTTACTCATCATAAAGTAGGTTTTCACTGTATGTAACATTGCTTTACCTGTCAGCATACATATCTAGTTATATTCCTGTTCATACCACATCAGCAGTGTCATCAATAGTAATCAATCTGGCAGCCATTAAGTGGCTGTTCCTGACCGTTTATGATGTCACAGTTAGTGAGGTCATAATGTTGATGTGGTAGGAAGAGGAACAGAACTAGATATGTCAGCATCCAGGTAGAGTGATATTCCACATATCACATCTACAGCAGTAGTGTCAGGTAGAAAATCTTATTGTTAGCCAAAATGAAATAAGAAAGTACCTCAGATAAAAAAGTAGTAGCTGACTACTTTTAGGCAGTACCCTAGTTCTTTAATGGTGTCACTGTGTTTTTCAAACTAAATATGAATGCTGGATATCACCAATTAGAGTTAGCACCCTAATCATTATACATCCCCACCATCTTAATCCATGTCGGCCTTCCAGGCAACAAACACCTCAGATTTGGGATTTTCTCCACCAATAAGATGTTTTAAAGTGACACGCAGCAAATGCTTCAGGGTATTCCAATGTCTGACACTTTGGTGCTAATGTGCTATGCTATGATACCACTCAGATGACACTTGATCAAACCCTCAAAGCAATGCCAAAATGTGTGATATCCACACATTGTGATTTTTTCAGAGATGGTATCCTCTCAAACCTCAAGAAGTTGTAGTCCATACTGTAGTACTCTAACAATGTGGCGACCATACAGCCATCAGATTCATGAATGCTGAATTTATCCTTCTCAAGAGAGAAAGGCAGAGAAAGGACATGCCTCCTCCAACAAAGAGAGACTTATTAGATTTTTACGGCTGCATGGGCAGAGCCATGCTGACCTACTGTTTTGATGTACAAGAGAGAAGGGACTGTGGAAACACATGACTGGACACCTAGACTGTGTCCTTCCACAGCTGAACTGAAGCATATGTGGTCCTGGCCATTTACCACAGTGCTGTTTACCCCCTCCTCCATGCACTATTTTCTAGCTCCACTCTCACTTTCAAGTTCGGAGTGCTACTTTTACTTTTAAAAATATAAATAATTTTTTTTCTGATTCACTTACAGGTTTCAAGTGCTGCATAGTTCTTGCTCCCAACCCCACTGGCTTTACCTCTATAGTGCTGCAAAAAGTTCCGTGGATGAGTGAAAAATGCTTTAATGATTTCCACCCCGGCCCTGAAAAGATGAAACTGAGTCGTGTAAGTTGGTAGCAATACAATACAATTGTACAACTCCTGGGTACAACTACACCTTTGCTATTGTTTGTTGTTTAGTGTTTTTGGTCTGCCTACTTGTGACAAGGGTACTAAAGGGCAAGGTTTTTCTTTGATGATGCAGAGAGAAGATAGTTGCTGTGAGGTGACCACACTGAGGGAGAACGTTTTAGCTATTTTCAAAAAAAACTAAAATGCACTTTTCAGATATTTGGAGGGATTTATGGGTGTCGAATTTCAAATTGAAAGCAAATACATAATATAGATGTGAGTTTCATTATCATCTTTAATGCAGTAATGGAGAATAGTATGTGCAAATAAGGTTAACAATTAGTTCGGCCCACTTACTGAGGTCCGCTCTTTTTTCTTGTCTTTTTTTCTTTTTTTGGTTGGTGTTAATGATTTTATTTTTAACCCCTATACTTGTGCACTTGTCTTGATATTTTAGCTTTGCAGCTAGTTTAATCTGTACACAGCTCCAATTTTTTGTTTCTGTTTTGAATATTCTCAAAATCAATTGGATTGCTCCTGTTAGGGATGCGTGATGTCAGTTGACCAGTACATCCTCAATAGTTGAAAAAGACCCCATTTACTGTCTGCTTTAATCTCTTCCTGTTTGGAATAGTGGTGGGTGGATCACTGTATCCTTAAGGTTAAAGACTTGTTTCTTCCTGCTGTCTGGTCTACAAAGGTTCCGTTTCGTTAACAAAAAAGAGTAGCATCTACTGTATAGTTTCAAGGTAAATCCTGAGGAGGTCCCAAATCTATTTTGATTTGCAGCATTAAGGAGCTCTGCTACAGCTGCAAATCAAACTATAAGTAAATGCAATTTAGTGCCATTCTGTAAAATGGTTTATGTGCTTGGATTTGTTTTTTTCTTCTAGATGAGAGTACACTACAAAGTGGGATGAGGGACTTATGAGCACACATCCAAATTACTTCAGTACTATTGCAGTAGCAGCTTTTGTGGCTCTGACCAGAGTTTGTTAAACCTGGCTGCAGGATCCACACTGGTTTAAATAGGACAGGAAATTATTTTTAATTGGCAGATGTTTATAATATTCTTTTTTTAAATTATATTCATACTCATAAATGATCCCTATGCAACTGTACCTGAATAAAAGTGATGCAAAAGATGGTATTTTGCATTGATTTGCTTTATTGGGCAACATTCTGTTACACTTCTCTTCATAGAACTAATGATCTGAAGTTTTTACTGTGTCATGGTTTGTGTAAAGTACTGTGAGCATGGTTATAATAGGTCAACAGCAGATGCAAAGATGGGGGTTGGACCATGTATACACGTGCAGTGCAATATGTAGCATGTTGGCACTGTACAATGGGGTCAGCACAATCACTTAGCACAACACAATTACTGCAAATAAAAAGGCCAACTTAAACCCAGACAAACCACAGAGGTGGGCAGACAACACTGCAAGATAGCATTCAGGGGACACACAATGTGTACATGCTGCAGCAGGCTGTACAGGAGAAGTAGAGGGAAGATGCCCACCCTAGGCCATATGTACGCAGCGGAGCCGCTATGCTGCACACTGACAGTACCACCCATGAGTAACATATGAAATCCTTAGTGATGACCAGCTCATGGGATGGTACAGGCTCAACAGGCCCATGCTCAGGCAGCTGTGTGAGCTCCTGCATGACCAACTTTTGGCAAACATCTAGCACAACCATGCATTGGCCTTTGAGCTCAAGGTGATGGCTACGATGTGTTTCCTGGATACAAGAACATTCCACACACAGCTAGGGGACATGACATGTATTTTGCAGTCAGCCACCTTGTGCTTGCTGACAGTTCCTACAGTAAATGCTTTGCTGGACCATGGAGCACTTCCATTGAGCTGTGTACATACCATCTCTACTCAGTGCTATTGACTACACCCATGTTGCCATCCGGGCACCCATTGGTGATGGAGTGGATGCACATCTCATGAAAGGGTACTACTCCATTAATTTGCCAGGTGGTGTGTGATGCAACAGGGTGCATCATCAATGTCATGACGTGGTACACTTGCAGTGACCATGACGCCATCATATCATACAACTCCATCTTGTAGCAGACGTTTGAAAGTGGGGACATCCCTCGTGGCTACCTTATCAGTAAGTATACCCCACAGGGACCCCCAGAAGCCCCATATGGGACATGATTGGTTAGAACCCCATATAGACAATTGGTCCTGGGTGTGCTAGGGTCGGTGTGTGGACAGGATGAACCAGTAGTTGCCATCTGTCATCATTGTCCATGTGTCTATGCCATTATGTGACATTAACCTATGCCTCTACCATCACAGGGACAGTGCCTATCCTCTGCACTCCTGGCTTGTCACACCTATCCTCTACCCCTCATCCATTGCAGAGGACAGGTACAATGTGGCACACACTGCCACATGCAGCATCATTGAGCATGGCTTTGGCATGCTCAAGATGTGGTTCTGCTGCCTGGACCTTTCCAGTGGTGCCTACAATACACCCCTAAGATGGGCTGTGCCATATTCCTTGCCTGTTTTATACTACACAACATGGTGCTCAACCATGGGATATGCATGCCAGCCACAAAGGTGCAGTCTGCACTGTATGTGGGAGCCAGATGAGCAGGGTATACCAGAGCAGCTTGACAGAAGTGATCCTAGAATGGCCAGAAGGGCCCAGGAGTACAGAGCCCACATCATACATGACATCTACGGTAAGTACAGACCACACAGGAGACTGTAAGATGGCTCAGTAATGTATTATGAAACAGGAAGAGCAATAACAACAATGAAAGTAGTACAGTATGCCAGACAAGGAGGTAACATAGCATGCGTAACACAAATACAGTACTATGCAACTGGGCAAGGTGGAGTGCAAATAGAGGACACACAAGTAGACTTCCCATAGTTGCAGGTCTAAGGGGTGTCTACAAAGATAAATGTCTTCCAGGCCGGGGGGAAGTGGGATACATGGCAAAGCAGGCCCACTATGCATGGGAACAAAAAACAACAGAGTGGGCAAAAGAAAAGAGGCTGACGCACTAAACACTTCTAGGCATGTATTGTTGCATCACAAAAGGACAGCACTGATCAGGGATCAGTGCTGTCATTTTGTGTGACCACAATAAACTTCTAGCAGGATTTACTGCCTCCGTCTCTTTACTTTTGCACACTCTTGTTTTTTGTTCCCTGGATACTCAATTTACTGAGTGCTCCACTTTTTCTAGTGCACCTGCCAGCTCTCCTCTTTCCACCATGCATGGCGGTAGCACATGGGGACACACAAAAATAGACCATGGGGGGGCAACAGGGGAGTTCTACAGGAATACCCGCAAATGAGGTACTAGGGACATTCTGATGGTGGGGGGGGTGGACATGCTCTATTTGTGTCTGCACCTGCCCACCAACCTGAGTACAGACAGATGGACTGCACAGTCCCTTGTATGGTGGGGGGAACATAGTCACAGTACAGGGGATGTCCATGGTAAAGGTGTTACCAATCCCTAGGTGCAGGTCCATGGGGTACTGCCCCAGAGGTTGGTCAGGTCATGACCTGATGTGCACAGTGTTCTCAGTGACTAGGGAGTCCCAGACATACTGAGTATTATTGTCCTGGAACCATGCAGCATTGGCATAGGCCTAGTTGTCTGTTGTGGGGTAGCACTACTCACACTTGCGAGGCCAGGGCTATGGCCAACCCTCATGGTGCCCATCACCATGGTTCAGCCTCTTGCACAGCGCCACACAAGTCCTGTAGGACTGCCTTGAATTCAGTATGTAGCATCTCAGCCCACTGCTCGGCAAGCTGCATGTCCTCAAGTAGCATTTTCTGAGGCATATCAGCTCCTATTGTGCAGCACTCTGTGCCTCCATGGCTGACCACAACAGCTGCCTGTTCTTGGCCACATCACGGTGTCACTGGGGACTGTACAGTGGGACAGGGCTGGGATGCACCCATGGCCACTGTATGGGCTGAGGCTGCACCGCAAAACAATAGGTGCAGCAGCCCATTGGTGAGTGCAGAAGGCCGACTGTGTCCAGCCTGGTATGATGGGTGTGGGGTGGCAGGGTCATGGACATGCCACTGGAGGCATCATGAGGAGGCACAGAGGTGGCTGGCCCAGCAGTGCTGGCAGTGGGTAGTAGGACACTGGTGGTGGAGGGTTCCTGGGGTGACAGTGGAATGGCTGTGCCAGGGACAGAGGTGGGTAGCATCCCTGTGTCCACTGTGCCATGAATTGTCTGTGTACCACCATGTCTTGCATTAAAGAAAGAGTAATGTGCTTGAGGACACTCCAAGTTTCAGTTGCCTTGGTGGTGCAGCTGGCAGCACAACCGGAACAGTATTCCAGGCAGCCTGGGTTCAAGTCTCAGCTGAGACACTTACTCCATTCTCTCTCTCTTTGGTTTGTATGTGTTCAATAACTGCACACTGCATTCTTGGGATTGTCACAAGGTGACTGTGGCTGCGCCCCAATGGTGCAGGGGCTGGAAGTGGGGGATGGCCTGTCCAAGCTCTTAATGTAGGTTTCATCATCATTGTCCCATTTCCACAGCCTCCTTACTGTTGTCCTCTGAGTGGTGTGGATGGGTGAGCATTGGGAACTGCACATGCCTGGATGGTTCTGCAGCATCCTCCTCCATGTCTAACTCCAGGAGCTGTGCTGTAGAGAGATGACAGGGACATTATACAGTACCATATTGGACAGAACGGTGTACAGGCCAAGATAGCATGCATGCCATGGCATTCGGTGCCATGCACCAATGCATTGTGTGTAGTGCTAATCCATACCCCACAGGGAGTAGCACATCCATACACTGGCAACACACACACCATCACCAGAGGGGACACAACACGGTACCAGCGTCAACACAACCCAACACTGATGTGTGCACACACCACACATGAGTACATACATCCAGCACCATTGTGTACACACCCCACCAATGGTGGACACACACCCAGCACTGGTGAGCACACACCCCAACACCAGAGAACACACACTCAGTAATAATGCACACAAATCCCAGTTGAATCAGACATATACCACCACCCCAGAGTGCACACAACCCAGTCCCAGAGGGTAGATGGGGCAGCAACACATGGAACACTGTTGTGGGCATGCACGCAGATGGCCACTCACTGGGTGAAGGGGACAAAGTAATGTTGCCCTCACCCCATCCACTACCTAACCCTGACCTTGTCATGCACCCATGACCACTGGACAACCACACCAACACATATGGCCAAGACCCCTAATTTTCTGCAGCATATTGGGACCAAGTTCTGTGGCAAGATTACCATTTGCCCCAGAACTTCTGCATTGGTGGTTTGTAATTTCTGCGGACATTCTGTGGCACTAACAAACTACCACATAACAGTGTCAACTTGTCATTCTGACTTGTCCATCACCATGGTTATAGAAATCAGGAATGGGGAAAGCACAGTAACACTAGTTCAAAAAATAACAGACTTATAGAAATAATTTTATGTCTAAAAATGCAAAAATAAAAATCTATCCCTTAAGGTCCTAGCCTATTACATAAATGAAATATGCGGAGGGGAACGTATGTGATAAATAAGGTATTTCTATACTCATGCTGTCTATACCACTCATGAGGTTCCCACTATGTATCACTTATATATTTATATGTGCTGTCTATACCACTCATGAGGTTCCCTCTGTGTATCACTTATATATTTATATGCAATCTGTAATCCTCATTCATACGGGTCCCTTTGGAAATGGAATAAACAGAATGGAGGAGATATTTCAAAACTCGTTTTTCATGTCAACCCGCTTCCCCTGACAAGCTAAGTAACACCATTAGCCATGACATGCATGTGAAACTATTGTGAGATAAAGCTCTTAGCCTATCATAATGTGTCCCCCCATGTGCTAGAACACTGTGCCATACCTTCACATGCTCAGAGCAGTGCTGTGCTTCCCCAATCCTTGTGCTGCCCAGCCAGCTCCCAGATCTTGTCTCCTAACCTGAGTTGCCAGCACAGGAACACAACATGCTATGCTCTGGCCCAACAGCTGGCCCTGCACACAACACTCCTCCATAACTTTTAGGTGATTCTATCAACCAATGACAATATGTAATCACTAGCCATGGCAAAAATGTGTACAGTGCAATTATTTAACAGGTCTATTATTTCAGCAGGTCTACACATTATTATATTTCACTTTTCTGGGCATAATTACTCTACTTTTCTTAAAAATTATAGGTTAATTCATTTGACCAGTTATTCATATCAGATGGCATCTCTATACCTTAAAGGCACAAATATGTTTGTACGAAGTAAGATATGGACTTAACAGGTATATGCTATTGTCAAGGTTTTGTTTAAGATGGCCATAGTGTAATAACGCAAGACTGAAAATTGTATTAGGTTGTAGTGTAGGTTGAGTAAATATCACCATACCTGATGAACTGTGCCACAGCCTGTGACAGTGAGAGCTGTGGTAGATAACTGACTATTCGTTTCTGTGGCAGAATGCAGCCATTTCATTAGTTAATGTATGGTGTTATAGCACTGATAACATCACATTCTGATTATAGAGGGGTTTTAAATATAAAAAGAGGGGAAGGGAACTAGGTTCTATGGATAAATGGAAATATTAACAAAAAATCACCAAGAACAGTGAATTCTGTGGCACGTTGCAAGTTCTGTGCAAAATTTTGCAACTGCAGAATTCTAGGTGCCTTGCAGATGGCCAATGGGAGGTCACACAGGCAGTCTCTCATATGACTGGACCAGTCCCACTTGACTTTCACATCCACCAGCTGGTACTTCAGCCACCTCCATGGGTCATAGAGTGGATGCTATGGCCTTCCAAACAGGATCCAGGGACTCTGCGGCCACCATTCCCTGTGGGCCACCACCTGTGGCATAAAGTTCCCTGTGCTTTATTGCCATGACCTCCTTCATGCACCTCTTCAAGTCCCAGAAGTGCTTTCTCACCACTTCACCATGCCTGTTCCATCTGCCCACGACATTCACCTCTTCCATAACCTCATTCCAAGCCTGCTGGACATGAGCATTGGTTTCTTTTGCAGTGGAACAAGACATCTTCCTAGGCCTTATAGGTCTGCACCAGCACATGAAACTCTACTGCACTGAAGCAGTTGGTCCGCAGTCTGTTAGTATCCTCCCTGACACCTGCTAGACAAGGTGGTGCAAGACAGGTGACCAGGGCATGCAGGCAGTGGCACACAGCTCAATGGAATGCAGGTTGCCCCACTCACATCACGGATGCATCCTGGAAATGCATACCTTCCCCCTGCCCTAGGCCTACTGACACTGGGCCTTCCATGCATGCACACAGCTATTGTGATGGTCACAGACAGGCTGGGATACACAGGGGCATAGGTCGACCTACCCCATGGACACATGTATGTGGGGGGATGACCACACTAGAAATGTGCAGCATGGATGGGGGCCCCATCTCAGACACAGCAATACCACTACTAGTGGACGAGAGTGCCAGCACACACATCGTGCACACTGGATACAATGCCCAGGTGTCCTAGAGCCTCTGTCCTGGCATGATCCCTGCACCCTGCTGGCAGGCCCACCACTGGCATCATGCATCCCCAGTTAGACCACTAACTAACAGACTATACCCCCATACTACAGACAACACCTAGTCAATGGGTTGTGATGGGCCCCACTGCTGCACATTCTCTGTAGCAGGGCCCTCTACAACTGTGCAGTATGTTTTGTAATGTACAGGGCCTGGGACACCTGCCCATCAACAATGTGTCCATGGTGGTACAGCAAATATATGGGGAAATCACCCACAATGTCCACCACAGCACAACATAAGGTTCCAGAACATTACAGACCCTAGCCCAGAGACACAGTGGCATACTGCTGTGCCATGCTCTGCAGAGCTCAATAGCACATGCTCCATGTTCCCTTGATGCATAAAGCATGGCATATGGCCACATGCATTCTCTGTTATCCCATCGAACCCCTGCATGGCTATGGGGACAGTTGTCCATTCCGTGGTTCAAGGGCCATGTGTATTACATGACACCCACTATATATGCTACCCCCGCCTAGTACATGCAGTGCTTCCTGAGTTACCTAGATTCCTGTATGTTGCAGGGCATCAGAGGTGTCTACATGGACATATATCCCATGCAGTCACTTTGGTTACACAGGACAGTAGGGAATGTTGGTAAACATATGCATAAATATCCACTAGATGAACACATCAACAGCACCCCAGGGTAAAGGGACATTGCCAAAACATTCTGTTAGCAATGGGCATGCCACATGTATCTGGGGGACCAACACATGCATACAGTCCACTGCACACACCTACCAGTTGAGTGCATTCCACAGGATGCTTACCTCCATTTGTCTGCATTTCCACTGCTGTCTAGGTGGTGCAATGTGCTCCTTTAATAGCCCAGGTGCAAGTTGGCATGCTAATGTATGCATCACTGCCTGTAATGGCTTGCTAATGTGGTTGTTTGCCCAAGGACTGCCTAGTGACAAGATTTGCATACCCTGGCAGAAAATTGCAGTTTTGCACACCACGCAAACCAGTTTCGTGCCCACGCAGGGGTGAGCACTAGGCAATCAGTTGCATGCCCTATGGCCATTGCGGAGGCATGATGATGTATCCTTCCTATGACATCATCAACCTGCATAACTGCTCAAGCATGCAGTGCTATGTAGAATGGCACATGCACCACATTTGCATGCTCATTCCATGCACATGCCACTACATACCAGCCGCATGCCCACAACTCTGCCTCCACCCCTGAATGTGCATGTTGCACAGTGCAATGAGGCGTTGCACAGCACCACAAATGCAACCTATTGAAAAAATGAAGCACAGGACCTAAAACAGGAAGCAGCATGGATCCACCTGTGTAGCACATGCGAGGCAGCAGCCATGAGCAGACACTGATGCTGAGCTATATTACTGTGTGACCAAAGGTGGTCATCAACCGAGGTGACAAACATCAAGGACCTTTGGGTGACCAGGGATAAGGAGATGCTGGGACGGGCAGCAGGGGCGGACAGACTCTGGTGCAGCTTCTGGGCCTCAGTGTGGTGGCACCTGACCCACTGAAAAGGTATCACCCACACCGTGGACCAATACTGCCACTGATTCAGTGACTTGCAGTGGAGGGAGGCATGTAGGCTGCATGAACTGTGGGCCAGAGAAACCAGTGGCATCACGCACAGCCCAAGTAAATACAACTGAGTTTATGAAGAAGAAGAAGAAGAAGAATCAGCATTTATATAGCACTCTTCATACATATTGTATCCCAAAACACTTTACAAGCAATGCTAGACTGGTAGTGAAGTGACTGAATGTGTAGTGGTGGCCATATCACACATCAACGCCCACACACAGTCTGGAAAACTGCATGAACCGGTTTTACGGGAAGGAGAATATTGGCCAGGACACTTGGAATGTCCCCTACTCTTTGCGAAGAGTGCCCTGGGTTCTTTTACTTCCACCTGGACACCCACCAGGACAACACCTGGATGGGCAGAAGGGACCTCGGTTTAACATCTCATCTGAAGTATGGAACACCCCAGCAGTACAGCACCCCCATTACTGCACTCAGATGCCAATGTTTTTAGGTGCAAGTCCAATCTCAGTGTGGGACGAGAACCCAGGACCTTCTGGTCCTGAGGCGGATGTGCTGTCAACTGAGGTGTGTGTACAGGCTTGTGTGCAGGCCTATGGCATGGTAATATGTGTTGGAGCAACACTTCTGTACACTGTGCACCCCACCTGTGTGCCCTGGGTGTTCCCCTGTGTGCACAGGTATATGCCTCTCTGCATGGCTTTCTAGACATATGCTGCTGGCCAGCAACCCTGACCCACCAGATGGCTGTCTGTTCTGTTAATGACCTCACCTGCCATGAATGCCTGAGGGGTGTATGTACAGGCCATCACCACCACCACCACTAAAGTAAATATTTTCTATTAGAGCTCTTTCTTTAGTGTTATATTTCTCTGTCTTTATAGTCTGCGCGTGTGTGTGTGTGTGTGTGTGTGTGTGTGTGTGTGTGTGTGTGTGTGTTTGACTCCACATCCCCCCAGTCCCTCCCTGTATCTTTCTTTCTTTTTGATTTATTTTCTTTAGTTTAATATTGAGAAAGAAAAGTTTTGTTTATGATGGAGAGGGAAACTGGTAGTGCACCACCAGCAGCAGGAGGAGGATCTGCTGTCCGCCTCAACAGGTGGGCATTTTCCAAGTGCCCCCCCAAGAGAAGCATGGTGCCTGTGGCCCCTCCCAGCAGCAGCAGGTCCCCCCACCACCAGCAGCAGCAGGAGAAGCAGCTTGCGCCTCCCCTGCAGTATGTGCCCACCGCACAGCAAGAGCAGCAGGAGCCCATTGCACCCCCCCCGGAGCACATGCAGCTAATGCCCACCTCTCATCCCCAGCAAGAGCAGCAGCAGCAGCAAGTCTCAGTCTCAGAGAGATCAGCTGATGAGCCCCCCCTCGCCCAAAGTTTCTACTGTTTGGAGTTTTTTTCCTACAAAGGTTGGAGATGACAGTATTGTCACCTGCAACCTTTCTGGTAAAGATGTCAGGTGTGGGAAACAAGGGCCCCACTTTAGGACCGGCAAACAGAGGAGCCACCTGCAATACCACCATGCTGCACAGTGGCTCTCCAAGCAGCAAGAAGCTGTAGCAGGAGGCAGCGATGGGGTGGAGCATCAGAAGGGCATCCAGCGGCCTAGGGGGTACCACAGCAGCAGCAACAGGAGGAGTGATACACCCCACACCCACCAGCGCAGCCATGCTGCAACTGCAAGTTCGACATCACAGCTTGCAGCAGCTCCCCCAGCAGGTGACATCAATATGGAGCACCTTGAGGATGTGCGCCCAGATGTAGTGGCAGTGCACACAGAGGTGCAAGGACTCCAGCAGCAGGTGGACCAGTTCTGCCAGGAGGTCAGGGGAGAACTTGATAAAATAAGGGAGGACCAAAGGAAGGTCTTGGACCTCCAGGCGGAGCTGCGTGGGGGTGGGGGTGGTGATGGTGTTGTTGTCGGAGGCAGTGGCATTGGTGCAACTGATTAGAGCTATCTATGCACCAATTCATTTTTCTTTCCTTTGTCTTTTGCAAGTCTTGCTCTTTTTTCTCTGCACCCCCCCAAAAATTAAGAAAAACACCAAAAAAGATAAAAAAAGTGAAAAAAAACATAAAAAAATATTTTCTGTTCTCTTTCTCTACTATTATATATCTTCTTTGTTCTTTTCCTTGTCCAGTGGTTGACATTGCAGAGGGACTGGAAGGAAAAGTATGCCTTTTTGCAGATGACACAAAGATCTGCAACAGGGTTGATACACAAGGAGGCATGGAAAGGATGAGAAGGGACTTGGCAAGGTTGGAGGAATGGTCAGAAGTATGGCAGCTAGGATTCAATGCAAAGAAGTGCAAAATAATGCACCTGGGAAACAAGAACCCAGGGGAAGAATACACAATGGGTGGGAGGTAGTAGTAACAACAAAAAGGAAAGGGACCTGGGGGTAATCATATCAGATGACCTTAAAGTTAGCAAGCAATGTGAGAAGGTAGTAGGGAGGGCTGGGGGTATACTGGGATGCATAGGGAGAGGCATCAGCAGCAGAAAAAGGAAGTTGTTATCCCTCTGTACAGACAGTTGGTGAGACCCCATCTGGAGTACTGTGTGCAGTTCTGGAGACCCCATCTCCACAAGGACATAGACAGGATAGAGGTAGTCCAGAGGAGGTCAACTAAAATGGTGCAGGGTCTGCAAGAGAAGCCGTATGAGGAGAGACTAAAAGAGCTTAATATGTATACCCTTGAGGAAAGAAGGGAGAGGGGGGACATGATAGAAACTTTTAAGTACCTCAGTGGAATCAACAAAGTCCAAGAGGGTAGCATCTTTCAGAAAAAGAGACTTGCAAGAACAAGGGGACACAATTTAAAGATAGAAGGAGGGTGGTTCAGGGGCAATGAGGAAGTATTATTTCACAGAGAGGGTAGTGGATGCATGGAACAGCATTCCTGAGGAGGTTGTGGGGTCTAAAACTGTGGGAGAATTCAAGAATGCATGGGACAGACATAAGGCAATTCTTGTGGGGGGTAGAAAGAAATAGACTGTTGGTTAACTAGGATCTGCGGCCTATCCTGTAGGTGGGGAAATGGGCAGACTAGATGGGCCAAACAGTCCTTATCTGCCGTCAAAGTCTATGTTTCTATCTTATATGTTATGTTTTTTGGAATGTTTATGTTCCATCCATTTCCCCTCTGTCTCATATGATTGAATACCCTTACCCTGAGTCTGACCCTGCATGTCCCCCCAAGTACTATGCCCATAAACTGTGTACCTTCTTGCTTGTTTTATGTTACTCCTTCTTTATTTGTTTCCTTCTGTCCACAAATGACAACTATTGTAATTTGTTCATATGAACAAACATTTTTTCCCAAAGCTATGTGATGTTGTTTTCTGTTGTGTGTATGCTAAGGGCTGGTGGCAGTTGCTTTGGCTGTGTGCAGCAGCAGTCCTAATACGTACACAACAGTCATAGAAATAGTTACATAAGCACTTTTATTGTGAAGTTAAACATGAACATGTTTTGTTCTACTGAACAACAGGTGTCCCCCTGACCTTGCCATATTCACAAATGTTAACTTTGTGTCCCTCCCCTCCTCCAGTCATGATAATGTTTTACTACTGCCTCACCACCATCACCACCACCACCACCACATGGTCACAGCCCAGGTGACCCAGTCCAAAATGTGCACTTTGGCCACAATTTAACACAGCCTGTTGCTGCCATACTGTGCAGAGCAGGCATGGTAAAAGGAGAAATATGACAGGAGAAAAGTTTGATAAAACTGAGACTGAAATCTGATCTGAGTCAGGATGTGATGTGCCCCCCCCCCCCCACCACCACCACAACCACCCAGACATTAAATAGCTGTTTTCAGGCCTGTTTGCCAAGTATTTCAGCCAGAATCTTAGCGCTGATCGTGTCAAACAGGGCCTACAAGTCCAGAAATGTTTCCCAAAAAATGTGACATTAAATTCAGACAGATATCAGGTCTCATCCAAGTTGTTATATGGTGCCCAAGCCACCACCCGAACCAAAACATGGTCTTTGGTCCACTGCTTACATGACATCTCATGCTGACTCTTTGCTCTGCGAGTGCAGTACAGGCAGTACATGTCCAGAAATGAGACAGCAAAAATGGTACATCGAACTGAGACTGAAATCTGGTCTGGTGTCAGTCCTGATGTTAAATGCTGCGCCACCACCTCATGGACCTGAAATGGGGTGCCATGCAATGAAAATGAATTTGTCCTGCAAAATACTGCTGCTACTCACAATTGTTTCCTCCTGCTGATGCTTTTTGAATGGATTGAGACAGACATGCAATAGAATTATCATTTCCCTATGCTGCTATCCTTATTGGCTGTGTTGACTAACTATGAGGTAGTAACTTGCCTGCCTGGAGGTGGGGAGGGAGTGAATAACATTTTGGGGCACTGTAGCTTGCTGTCTCTGACTACTACTTGCCAAGTTGCCACAAGAAGTACCGCTTTGTATAGTTGATGGTGGATCATCTTCACAGAGTCCAAACCGCTGTTGCTGCACATGTAAGTATCTGTCTTTATTTTTTCCTGTGCAAGATAAGGGTGTTGGCGGGTTGGTATTGTGGCGTCTTGAGTTCTAGTATGTTTGTATTGCTTTTATGTTATTTTTCAGTGTGCTGTGGATGAGATCATCATGACAGGTCTGGATTACGATCTAAGGATGTTGGAACGCACCACATTTCCAGTCACAAGGCAGATGCTATTTAATTTTTCATTACTGTGAGATACTTCTGTTACTACCATCTGGATGTCTGAGTTTGACCACTGACATCACTGTGTTGTGTGGAATGTGCCTTTCATTCCTTTTGATGAATGTTAGTATGGACACATTCTTGGGTGACAAATTGGTCCTACGGTCACTCACAATCGCCCCAGTTGGTCTAAGCACTCGGTCCACACTGACACTGGATGGTGAGCAGCTCAGGTATTTCACAAAAACTGATGTTAGTGGTGGCCAGTCAGTCATTTTGCTGCTCCAGCATAGCAGTGGCTCGTCACTAATGACAAGGTGCTTTGGGTCCCCCATGTAGGCCTCCACCATTCATTCTGCTGCCCTGAGTCCAGCTGCCTCATCTGTCTCCTCCTCCTTTTCCTCCATATCTTCCACTCCCACATGAAAGAGAACATCCCAAATAGAATTGCTTGCTGTTTTCTGCTCTGCTCTGCTCTGCTTTGCCCATTTTCTCTGATTGGGTTGCCTGTGAGCCACTGGTGGTGGTAGCAACACCCGTTTTCACTGCAGTGCATGCCTTTTTCATGTGTACAGCATATACCATTCTAATGAGGTTCTCTGTCAACTTTTGTACTCTCTGACGACCTCCTTTAATTATAGAAGGCAGGCCATGTTTGTATCATGGATCCAGCATGGTGGTGACTGCAAACTTAGCTGACTGTAAAATGCCGGATACATGGGTATTTGGGTCCAGCACATGGAGCATGTGATCCATTATATTACAACTACCATGATCCCCACTTGCCTCTGTCTGGTGTCACACATTCACTAGTGTCTGCCTCAGCACACGTATGAGTGGTATGGATTGACCTATACAAGCAGTGTCCTCACTCACTACCTATGTAGCATGCTCGAATGGATGAAGAATGCATATTAGCCCATCCATTTGGTGCCACTGCTCTGTTATTAAAGCGATGGACACTCCAGCACTGTCATGAGTGGTGTGCACCAGAAGGTATTCTGGCACAGCATTATACTGTTCATATAGCTGCTCAAGCATGTGCAGTGTGGAGTTCCACCTGGTCACAACATCGAGTTTCATCCGGTGCTGAGGCAGATGGTTATTGCACTGTAGCTCACGCAGATGGTCACGGGCCTTTGCAGAATGTGCGAAGTGGATTCAGATGTGATGTGCGACAGTAACTGTTTCCTTAATGTCCGCATGGTTGAGAAACTGTTGTACAACAAGATTAAGGCAGTGTTCCTGGCAGGGCACCCTGAAAAAAGCCACCATAGCTAATGTACTTCACTACATTTGAACCATTATCACTTGAGATGAATCCTGCTATGAGTGACTGTATGTGAAGCCACCCATCAATCTCTGACAGCAGAACATTAAACATTTTCTCAGCTGTGTGAGAACCAGTAACACTTGTCATACTCAGGGTTGCATGCTGCCGAATACCAGGTGTGTTGCTACCACCACAGTTTTGATTTCTGCAGGTTTTGCCAGGCCCCAAATCAAGTACCACCCCAGGCAACTGTGCCCAGTGTGCAGTTATGCATAGATATGAGTTTGCTGCAGTCTGTCCACATGTTCACATATCCATACTAAGCTGGACATATTCTGATGCACTATGCTTCAATGCATCTCTAATAGAATTAGCCACTATACTGTTCAACTCTGGCCTGGCACGCTTAGTAAAATAGGTTCATGATGGAACTTGCCATTTGGGATGGGCACGGGCCATCAACATGTGGAAACCAGCATTCTCCATGAACAAGAATGGCAACAGATCGATGGCCAGCATTTCAGTAGTGGCAGCATTTAACTCTCGTGCAGCAGCATGATTGGGGGGGTACTTTGTCTGCTGCTCAAGGATGGTCTTCAGAGTGGGCTGCATCTTTTGGGGCTGTCTGACCGGAACTCTGTATTTGTGTTAGCAATTATGTTCTTTTAGGAGTAACACTTTACTCTTGGGGCTGTGTACACCACATAAAACCAGTTATTTTGGTTGCTTGTGGGTGTGGTGGTGTACTTTTCAGACTCAAGGGACTGGGACTGGCACCTCCACGGCTATGCCCACTACTCGAGAGATCAAAGGATTGTTCACCCTCCTCCTCCTCCACCACCACAGACCCACTCTACCCTCCCTCCTCCTGCTCTTGCTCTACTACATTTAACTTGCCAAGGGAGATGCCACCAACAGCTCTGGCTCCTTCTGGTGTTGCTGTCATGTCAGCGGGTGCTTGTTTTTCAGGTGGGCATGTTGGCCACCGGTGACTATGTGGCTTCTTTTTTCCCCCCGACTAACACGTGCCTGACAAAGTTGGTATATTGCTATGGTCTTGTCAGCAGGATCAAGCACATAAAAGTCCCAAACTAAGGACTTTTGTTCTCTGGACTTAGATGCTTCTGGGACTGGGATAATTCAGAAACAGGTGAGGGAGTGTGTTTTTTTTGGGCTGCTCTCATCACTTCCATAAGACTACTTTTGGGAGGGTGGGTTACTTGACTGCTTGAAGGTTTGCTTATAGGCTTGGTGACAGACTGACCCATGGGCTGTGCATGTAAATGGCCAACATCACCCTTTACCTTTTTTAACTCAGGCTTCCATGTGGGATCATCCCAGTCTTCATCATCACCACCAATAACGATGATGTCCTCCTCTTCCTCTTCCCTATCACTATCTTCTTACGAGCATATAAACATACAGATGTGCCAGCAGAAACAGACCACCCAGTCTATCTAAGTCTGCTCGAGTGTACAGCCAACACCCCTAGGTTGCAGCTGCCCCAACCCCCCCTTCCTTTTGTCATCCCATTGCCAGCCCCCACCCTCACTCTCACCTGTTTCCTGTCCCATGCCTTTTTGAAGCTGTTCACAGATATACATGATGCCACCCATTCTGGTAGGGCATTCCATTTTGCTACCTCTCTCTCTGTGAAATAGTGCCTCCTCATTTCCTTCCTAAATCTTCCTCCCTCCATTCTTAGCCCATGCCCCCTGGTGACCCTCCCACTCCTTAACTTAAAGACCCCTATTTGCCCTATCCTTATTGATTCCCCTCAGATGCTTGAATGTCTCTATCATGTCCCCCCTGTCCCTTCTATCCTCCAGGGTGTACATATTGAGTTCTCCCAGCCTGCTGTCATAGTCTCTCCCCTCCATTCCACATATCATCTTTGTTGCCCTCCTCTGCACCCCCTCCAGCAGCCTGATATGACGCCTTAGGTATGGCCTCCAAAACTGCATACAATACTCTAAGTGTGGCCTTGCCAGCGATCTGTAGATGGGCAAGATCACCTCACTTCACCTGGACAAAAAACCCCTTGCTATGCACCCCAGCATTTTGTTCGCTTTTGCAGCCACTCTCCTGCACTGGGCAGTGTTCATGGTCCCCGTTATCATTATCCCAAGGTCCTTCTCCTCCTCTGTGATCCCCAGCTTAACCCCCCCCAGCCAGTATTCTCTCCTCAAAGTGCATAACCTTACACTTTGCATTGAACACCAGCTGCCACCTCTCAGACCACTCCTCTAGCTTACTTAGGTCCCCCTGCAGCTGCTTCCACCCCTCCTCTCCATCCACCACTGCTCAAAAGTTGGTGTCATCAGCAAACAGGCTTACCTTGCTCACCACCCCATGTCTAATGTCTGATATTCTTGCAGCACGGCACCTTTTTCTTTCTCTGCAACAATCTCAGGGGGCTGACTATCCCTGTCTCCAGGATTATCAGACTCTGGTTGAACACTTTAACAGGACCATCTTGAAAATGGGTAAATGACCTAATGATGTATATAACACCTTTCCTGTATAAAAATAAATATTTTTACTACTACTACACTATCATCACCAACTTCTGCAGGAACGGGGACAGTCACACCAACAGACTTATCACCCTCCTCCTGGACCACTGTTCCTGTACTAGTATCAGTGTCTCTCAATCCCTTCTTCTCACTGTCATCATCTTCCCCTACCAGCATGGATGCAACAGTTTTAGCCTTAAAAAAGTAAGACACAGGTATGCCAGTACTTCCAAAAACTCCTTTGCTGGTGCCTGCCACGCCATCGGAGCCCACAGTAGAAGACACTGATGCGGACATATGTGTGCTTTCACTGCTGTGGGGAGTGGGACCTGGAACTGAAGTTGTACTCTTTTCAGCAGACTTTTTAGCTCCCTCATCCCCCCTGCCACATTTCCCCCATGTACTGTGCCATCTCTTAGCAGGCATTTTTGCTGGCTACTGCTTCAAAGCTTTGCCTTTCTCTGGGAATATATCAAGAAAGGATGTATTACTAATTGTGTCACTAACACCTCACATGTCACACCTACAGTACTGGTGTCCTTACAAGTCCAAACACTATCAGGGCAGGTAGCAGCACTTAGAAAACAACTAATACCATATATGGTAAACAGAAAGGCAACTTTTTTCTTTCCCCAAATAGGAATTAAAGCAACACACACAGGTAAAAAGGGCACAAGTGACAGACTTTAAATACAGATCACCTGTGTCTGGACAACTAAAGTACTGTGATGTGTTATTACTTAGTTAATGCCACAAATTTGTTTTATTATAAAAGAGCAGACATAACCATAAAATATTGACAAAGGCGAGTGGTAGTGGTCTGGATGGGAGGGATCAGCAAGCAATCTCTTGAAAACTACTATATTAATATATAGTTTTTTTTATACTACACACATCAGGTGTTAAACAAACAGTGCTGCAACAGAGAAAGGGTAAGGTACGTCAACTAAAACAGGAACACTGTGCAATGTGAAGAGGCAAGCTCTAGCAATAAAATACAGGGGAGAAATTCAACAAAGCAGTGAAACTGTAAATGGACAAGGCCAAGTGATCAAAGTAAAAGTACTTAAGTTTCCATACAAAAAAATACAGAACTGTTGATTTTCACAGTTTAAGTGACACACGTTAACACTCCAGCAAACAGAACTAACCACAAACAAATAGAAACAAAATAATGGATCAGCTCTGTGTGTTTAAAACTTTAGAATTTACAATCACAACTAAAAGCAGAAGAATGGTATATATAACCAGGCTAACAGTGACAGGAACTCTCAAAACAGGATGGAGTAACTTTCCAGAGAAAAAAAAATTGTCACGCTATAACAAAATTAATAAGAAATAACAGTGAAAAATAACTCACAATTTGTGAGTAGTCCATTTGTAAAAGGCTAAAAAACAGCCTGCACTGGTTTACACTCCTACCCTACCCCACTCAACTCCTTCAAAGACACAGGCAAAAGTAAAACCTAATCAAACTAAGTATTATGCAAAATTCCTCAAAATTAGAAAATGTTCCCTAGCAGCACTAGGAAAAAAACTGTATGTTTTGGAGCAATTAGCTCTCAAAAACAAGTTCTAAAGAGGTTTTAAAAGGGTTTATTAGCTCTGATATACTACAACAGATTACTCTCTGACTCAAGATGCAGCAGAATTAGCTGTAAACAGGCTGCATGTGATATTTGACTTATTTACCCACAATGTATTGCAAATTTTACTTTTGGAGCAAAATTTCACCTGCGAATTCAAAAGTTATGCTGGCGAAATTGCATCACAAGGTGAACTTTTAAGCATTAATGGGTGAAATTGGATGAACAAAGCATTTCATATGAAATTTCACCATTATTTGAAATCGGAAAACCAGGGGAAATTTCATTTCGCCTAGGTGAAAAATTTCACGTACTTGTGGAACTACATGAAATATTTTGCCAGGCAAAATATTTCAGTTTTGCACAACTCTAATCATTACTCTCCCATATTCTGACAGGAGCTGCCACTTCAGACCTGTAACTTCACCAGCAGGCAGTACAAGTCAAACAACATGTACACAAACTGCAAATTATCTTTTTGGCCTATCTGCATCACAAAAACAGTTTTCCAGAAACTTTCCTACAGACTGTACTGCTGAAAACACTACCACATAGGAGACTGGACTTTGATAAAGGAGACAGAAAATCATCTATGCACTGTACCCACAATGCTTTCCTACATATATATATATATATATATATATATATATATATATATATATAAATACATAACTACTGACAGCAGATAAGGGCCTACAGCCCAACTAGTCTGTTCATATGCACACGTACTTAGCTTCTTCAATCTTCTCTAGAACTAGGTTATATGTCTACATATTAGATGCTGTTCTGCAGTCCCCAGTACCATAATAAGGGACTGCACCTCTGAATAACGAACATTTAAGTCAATTTTATAATTTACCCAGAATTTCTTATTGCTGTATATAAAATATTGACAGTTCCTTTGCATGACATCGTCTGGGGGTGTGGCCACACACAGAAAACTGAAGGGTGCGCAGAAACAAAAGCATATAAAAAAATTACTATGACAATTTTTTTTTTACAAAACAAATTGCAGCTTCAACATCTGAGGCATGGGTGGCAATGGCATACTATGTGAAACAGGTATTTGCGGAATGTGACTAAATCACTTTAAAAACTTTGTTTCCCTTGCATGATGTCACGGTTGGGGTGCAGCACTGAGGAAAAAAGGGGCAGGGTTATGCAAATGAAGCAGAGCACAGAAATAAACGCATATTTTTCATGGAAAACTGCATTTTTTTCACAGCTTGAATGGTAGGAGACTGATTCACAACTTTTAAAGGTTACTACTCCCATTTGCAATTGCAAACATGACAAACTCACTTTAAGTTTAATTTAGGCAAAGCAGTTAACAAAAAAAAATTCCAGTTGGAACCAGGGGTGCAGCTAGAAATTTTAAAGTGATTTTGTAAGGTTTGCTATAGTAAATGGGAGTAGTAACCTATCAGAGGTGATTCAGTCTCCTGCCATTCAAATTGCCAAAAAGTGCTATTTTCCATGAAAAAAAATGCTTTTATTTTTGTGCTCTGCTTCACTTGCATAACACACCCCTTCTTTTTCACAGTGCTGCAAACCCCAGCTGTGACATCATGTAAGGGAAACAAAGTTTTTAAAGGAATTTACCAATGTTTTCCATAAGAAATGAGAATAGTAACCTGTAGATGTTGTGAATCAGTCTCTTACCATTCAAACCGCCAAATAGTGATGTTTTCCATGAAACAAATCCTTTTATTTTGGTGCTCTGCTTCAATTGCATAACCTGACCATTTTTTCTCAGTACAGCAACACCCAACTGTGACATCATACCAGGGAAACAATGTTATTAAAGGGACAGTGTCACCTTTTAGTTTTAGATAGATAAATCAGCTATGTACTCTACCCACAATGCCCCACTGTGTAAATGAGTATACAGGCTATTATATTTCTGTGCTCACTGCAGAAATAGAAGACTACATCTCTCAGTATGGAAGTCTTGTAGCTAGATACAGTATGCACGATGCATTGTGGTGAAAATGAACATATAAAAGCTTAAATTGTTGACACCAATACAGAAATATGAGACAGTATCTCACAATAAGGAAACTGGAAAACAGGTTCTTATTTTGTCCACAATGCCTTGCTATGTACATTTACAGTACATATAAGTGTTTACTACTTTCAACATATGGGACTATACTCCTGAGTAAGGCACATTTAAGTCAATGCTATAAATTACCCAGCATTGCTAGTTGCTGTATGTAAAACATTGACTGCTCCCTGGTATGGCATCATTATTGGGGTGTGGCCACACATAGAAAACTGAAAGACAAAATACTGATAAAACATAAAAATAATGACTATGACAGATTGTTTTACAAAACAAGTTGCAGCTGAAAAATCTGAAGCATGTCTGGCAATGACATACTATGTGAAAAAGGCATTTGGGGAACCTTACTATATCACTTTAAGCATTGTTTTGAAACAGAGACCTCTGATGGTCTGTCTTGGTATTGCAAACATCTACTCTACCAACATAGGAGACTGCATTTTTCAGTAAAGAACTCTTGTGAGCTAGATACTATATGCACAATGCCTTGTTTGGAAAAACACATATGACAGCTTTTATTATTGAAGCTACTACAGAGATATGAAACTGCACCTCACAGCAAGGGAACTGGAAAACAACTTCTTATGGTACCCACAATGCCTTGTTATGTACATCTACATATAACCACCCAGTCCCCTGGGGTTACTAGAATCCTGTTTGTGCTAGTCTTAGGCAGGTAGAAAATCCAGCTGGTAGGGAGCTCATTAGAGGCTTTCTACATAATGACATCATTATTTACTCAGCTAGCCTGAGTGAGGATGATTATGTTTTTAGAACTCTCACAGCAGCATAACCATTTTTGAGTCACCTGCTCAGGGGAAGTTTAGAATGTTCAATTAGTCTGATTTGAAGAGTCAGAGTGGCAGGAGGTCTGCCAGCTGGGGCTCTGTCACAGGGAGCCCTGTGTTTCTCACCCTAGTTTGTATTACATCTACAGTTGCCAGAGAAGTGGTAGAAACCTTTTGTAGCAGGAATCCTTGATTTCACTCCACGAGGAGTGAGGGGGACTGCCAGTGGATCCAAGGGGCACTCCCCTGAAGGTCCTAGACTGTTTATAGCTGTCTTTGAGAAGGACATTGTGTGAGAAATTCTGGCAAAGCTACCATGAAGAAAAAGGGTGTTTTCTGGTTTGTTCTCCATGCCTTAAAGAAGGAGCACCAGATATGTGAGTACAGATACAGAAACAATTCTCATTATGGAGTTGGCTGAGGTGTGTGTGCCCAAGATAAGGCTAGATCACACCTGTCAGGACCCCTCATACACTTTGGTGTCAAATTTAAAGTTTAGAGTTTGGAGTGTTTAGCAATTCAGTGGAGATTGAAGGCTACTTTTGGTGTAACCCTGAAGGAATGGCAGAGACGGTCTGTTGGAGCAAAGTGTGGGAGGAACGCCAACTGGTGTCTACAAGGCAGGGCTATCTGGTTCATCGAAGGGTGCCAAAGTCTCCTGGTTAGAGGTCAATATGTGGCTCAGGTCATGAGTTTACACTGTGAAATGTCTTTTGGAAATGGCTCAAGAATGTTGTTCAGGCCATGAGCATCCAATTTGGGAAATGTAAATGTGTTTGAAAGTAACTCAAGCATATGGTTCGGGCCACAAGCACTTTTGGAAAAAAGGCTAGAGAAGTTTCTATGAAAAACTGTACTGCCTAGCAAAGAGTTTGTGGAAAAAGAGTGCACTTGTTTTGTCATGACCAACTATTGGGGGTCTACTTGTGCTTTAGTAACATCTGTGAATAAAGTCATACTGCACAATCCCAGCTGCTGTATTGGTCATTCTGATCATTGCTTTCTGTGTGGAGTTATTGGGGCCACATGAGCAGTTAGGTCTAGTATATGCCTAGCATCCTTCCCCCCGGACCTGGTTTTAAATGCAAATATTAATTTGGGTAATTGTACCTCCACCACCTTCTTTTAGATAATGAACCTGGTATACACACGAAAGCTAGGGATGGTAACAATCTGAGTATTTCTGTTAAAAGTACTGTAAATTGTATGCCATATATGGGTACTAGTTCTTTCAATGGGGGGGGTGCCAACTTGCCAAAAGTGGCATGGGGGTTACATACAGTACATATTAGGTGCAGTCACCAACACCAAAATAAGGGACTGCACCTCTGAGTAACTTGCATTTAAATCACCTTTATAATTTACCCAGAATTCCTTGGTGTTGTATGTAAAACATTGACTGCTGCCCTGCATGACATCATTCTGGTGGTGTTGCCACACAGAGAAAACTGCAGGACAGGCAGAAACTAAGTGCTGATACAACATCAACAAAACTGACTGTGGCAGATTTTTTTACAAAATAAATTATAGCCTCAACATCTGAAACATGGCTGCCAATGACATACTATGTGAAAAATGCATTTGGGGAACTTCCATAAATCACTTTAAACTTTGGAGAAACAAGTTCTATAAGCTTGCTGACAGGGAGGATTAGATGGTGAATTCAGGAGATGACATCAGCAACAGCACTTCACTAACACTAGCTTTTTTGAACAGGTAGTGAATTAAGGGTTGTAAAATGACTTGTAACTTTTAAACAATGTAACTTAGAGATCTCATTTTTTTGGCATGAGGTAGACTGCATCTATACTGATCCAAATTCTGAATCTACTGATGTCAGAAATTTAGATCATAGTCCCACTTTAAAAGTTGTCTTTATTACCAATGTTCTTCCAGAGTAACCCTTGCTTAAAGTAAAGGTGCAGATTTGTCATAACAAATGGAAGTAGTAGCTTGTAGGAGTTGTGAATCAGTCTCCTACCATACAAACTGCCAAATAATACTGTTTTCCATGAAAAAAATCATTTTATTTTGGTGATCTGCTTCATTTGCATTACCCACCCCTTTTTTTCTCAGTGCAGCAACCCACAACTGTGACATCATACCAGGAAACAAAGTTATTAAAGGGATACTGTCAGTTTTTAAATTTAGATAGACAAATCAGCTCTGTACTATACCCACAATGCCTCACTATGTAAATTAGTATACAGGGTGTTATATTTTTGTGCTCACTGCAGAAATAGGAGACTACATCTCTCAGTATAAAAGTCTTGTAGCTAGTTATGATATGCACAATGCATTGTTGTGGAAATTAAACATACAAAAGTTTATATTGTTGACACCACTACAGAAATGTGAGGCAGCATTTCACAGTAAGGGCATTGGGAAACAGGTTCCTATTTTACCCACAATGCCTTGCAATGTACATTTACATATTAGCGCTCACCACTACCAACATACGGGACTGTACTTCTGAGTAAGGCATATTTAAAGCAACATCATAAATTACTCAGAATTTGTCATTGCTCTATGTAAAACATTGACAATGCCCTGGTATGACATCATTCTGGGGGTGTGGCCACACACAGAAAATTAGAGGATAAAATGTTGATAAAAACATAAAATGAAATGGCTATGATAGATTTTTTTACAAAATAAATTGCAGCTTCAACATCTGAAGCATTTTTGACAATGGCACACTATATGTAAAAGGCATTTGGGGAACATTACACATTTACTTTAAGTGCATTTGTGCCAAGGTTCCTTGTCTTTTTAGATTGCTTTCCTATTTGGGGCTCACCATAAGTTAATCCAGGCTAGTAACACCATTTTAGGGCTGGGTATCCCTTCTCCTAGGTTGACATACAGATGAGGCACACTGATGAGTCCTCAGATACATGAAACATGTGTCTGTGTCTGTTTTTTCAAACTTTGGAGATTGTGTGAGAGACCATTAGGCATCACAGTTTCTTGCTTCACACAGAACTCAGTAAGACCATCATATGCTGGGCCTTGGTTCCCCTGGACTTAAATACAGATGAAGCACACTGATGAGCCCTGACTCTAAGTAGGACAAAACACAGCTGTGTGTCTTTCGTTTTTAGCCTCTTGCAAATTGTATGAGATGCCATTTAACATCATACTTTCCTACTTAAAACAGCCCATGTAATTTTTTTCATGGTGATTAGCATATATTTTCCATGGTTCTTTACATTACAGTGGCATGTGTAGTTATATATACAGTGTTTGTTTTCTCCTCCAGGACAGAGTAACTGTGTGTCTCCACCAGCACCATCATGGCACTATAACTGAGTCTCCCTGCATCACCAACATATCATTGCTTTGTACTGTAAAGTAAAGTAAGTTCAGTTTATTGTTCGACTATATGCCTTTACAAAATACAATTAAAATACAAATACGTAAATACACTCCATGTACAATTAATAACAGCTCAATTAGCAGCATAAAAAAATTTCAGCTTACAAAACAATCTTACGTCCTGCTACAGTAATACCTTTTTTTATAATATACAAAAAGTGATCCATATCATTGTTTAAAAACAATATTGTTCCTTTACTTATAGTATATATAATATATCCAGTTTTCTGTTTTATGTATTTCCACTATGCAAATTACAAATGAAGAGCTGACAAAAAAACACACACTTTATTCAATATGTCAGTATCATGTGAATTGAGAAGGTGGAGAATAGTTTGGTGGGGGGGAGTCAAGATCTCCCAATATCATACTCAGCCATTCCTGCTGCCCCTTTGTATGAAGGGGGCATATAAGTACAGGAAAATATGTTTTAGATCATCTTCATGTTTCAAGTTACATTTGCAAAACGGAGAAGAACCCATCCTTTTTTGATTGAAAAATATGTAATTTGCGCTATATAGTTCTAATCTAAATCTTGTTAAAATACATCTTCTATCTGGCTTAACTATTTTCCTTAAATAAGGCTCAATTAGATGAATAGTTTTAAGCAGTTTATACCATCTGAAATCTTTCAAAGTCATAAGATCCTGCAGATTAATTGAGCTCTCAGTATTTGTACAGTAAGACTATTATAGTTCTGGATCTCCCTTCCTCTGCACTTAAATACAGATGAGGCACACTGATGAGTTCTGACACTGAGAAGGACAAAACCCATCTCTATGTCTTTGGTTTTCAGCCTTTGCAGAAAAGTTGGGACATGGTGAGCACCATCACTTTGTATTGTACACAGGCTGACTGGATAGACCATTGATCTTTTTCTGCCATCACTGTGTATGTCCCCCATCACCATCTGATACCATCTCTGTGTCCTCCTGTTACTATCACCAAGACACTGTCAGTATGTTTCCTTCCACCACCAGGACACCATTACTGCATGTCTCCCCACCACCACAAGGACAATTTCTCTGGTTTGTTTCCACCAGCAGAATGCTATTCATGATGTGCACCACAAGGACACTATCACTATATGCACCCCTAGGAGACTTTGTGTCTCCCCTTCCCACCAGAACAGTATTACTGCACCACCCCAAACACACATTTTAGGTGTGTCTCACACTACTTCCAGAATTATGCTACTGTTTGTGTCTCCTCCCAGGACACTGTTACTGTAAGCCTCTCCCTATACATACAGAAACACACACATGCACACAGATGCACGCACACACACACACACATGCACACACACACACACAGACACTTCTGGAAAATAGAGATTTTCAAGTAAGCAGCAGCAGCTCAGCTAGGCTTAGAAACACAGAAACTGAAGGCAGATAAGGGCTGCTGGGCCCATCCAGTCTGACCATACAGGGGCATCAACACCCCCCTTATCCTGCTAGTGATGCCCCTAGCAGTGCACCCTAACATTCCACTAGCCCTCCTAACTGCCTTGCCACACTTCCTGGCCACCTTTAGGTCATCCAATATGATTACCCCCAGGTCTCTCTCCTGGTTAGTTGTCATCAGTATTACTCCCCCATTTTGTTCTCCACCCCTAGGTTTCTGTGGCCAAAGTGCATTATTTTGTACTTGTTTTTATTAAAACCCAGCTGCCATACCCTTGACCACACCTACAGTTTTTTTTCAGATCCCTTCCCATCCTTTCCACACCCACACCCAGAGTGTCCACTCTGTTGCAGTAGTAAAGGACAAATAATAGGAGTCCATTACCAATGTACAGGGACAAAGGTTTGAAGGTGTTTTTTATATGAATAAATGGTGCTAAAAAGGATGGGCTTGGGGGACCTGCTCAAAAATGTGGGCAATTACTGCTAGGTGGCTAAGTTCAAGATGGCTGCCAAAATCTTTAAAATTGTATATCTCAGCTCATAGTTGTTGTATAAAGCTGTATTTAGTGTCTAAATGGGAGTTTTGACTGTCAAGGAATCCATTTCTTATAATGAATATGTTCTTTCTTGAAGCCAAAGACACCATAACAACTTGTTCTCAAATTTCCACAATAATGGATGCTTAATTCTAAGTTCCCCCACCCTCAAAACTTGAAATTTGTGTTTCTGACTTATGTATATAATGCATATCAGTTTTCAGTGTCAGAAAAATAGCCAACTTTTATTTTTGCAAAATCTGGTTTTGTACAGTTAGTAACATTTTTAATTGAAAAGATCTAATTTGATAACATTAGTCAGATTGTACAAGTATTTACAGTCCATAATGTTTGAAGCCTTATTGCTGTCATAATATTCTCCAATTAATGTTTTAAGTGCTGTTTTCATTTGAGTATGCCCAAAATATCCTACTCCTTTTCTTCTTCCATATTATTCTCAGAGTCATTATCAGAATCATAGTCTGTATCAGATTCTGCATCAGATTCTGTATCATCTTTTCAAGTTGTTGAGACATTCTCTTGTGCTACAATATCCCTGAGGCTCTTTGGCAGAGGTGCCTTTGTGTATAGGAGAGGTTGACATTTCCTTTCAGTCAGAGGCCAGCCATGGTCCAGTGGTGATGGCGGAGCATCAGGCTTGTCATAGTTGAGCAGGATGTCACCTTCAAATCATGTGAATCACAGTCAGGAGGTAGTTTCTGGGTTGATTTCTCTTTATTTTGTCCCACTTCAATGCCCAAGCCTCAGCTAGCATCTTGCTGATAATATCTCAATAGACAACCATTCCAGATTGGAGAGTTGTTAGGATTTGTAAGGTCAAAAGGATCACAGTCAAATTCTGTGATGCAACTATCGAGATCCTGTACTACCTGACCATCTGCTCTGAGTCAGGTGGTTGAATTCTCACTGTGGCATTGAGAGGTTGTCTTCATGTTTGTGATGGCATACAGGAGACTCTAACTCTATAAAGTTTGCATATCTAGTGTGAGTTACCAGCATCTTCTCATTCTTCAAAATTCTCATCCAACTGGCTTTCATCTTTGAGCTCTTGTTCATTGTTATTTCTATCCATAGATCCAGTGGCGAGCAAAAGTAGGGGTTCCCTGTCATTAATTGTGTAAATAAATCATCATGCATGTATTTTACTTTCTTCTCACAAGTGGATAGCTAATCTCTAGCCAGAACTCAATCAGCCATCTTCCATACTTGTCATCTTATATACTTGCAGCCATGGCAACATCAGTCTGAGTGATGCCTTGAATGCCTCCCAATCCTAAGTTCTTAATGCATGGATGTTCATCATCAGTATTTCAGTCATGTACATAAAACTGAGCTAATACTTTGCCATTGAACTATCAGAATTTTCAACCATTTTGAATGCTTTCACAACAAAGGAAGATAACTCTTAATCAGTCTCTAGTTCATCACAGATCATCTTGAGCTCTTCTTGTGCGTTTGTGGAGGGGTGTCTTAGTTTCTCCAGCTTTTCATGTAGCTCTGGAGACAAGTGTAGACATCACTAAGTCCTTTTCAAATTATTCTGTGAGCCAGTACCTCGTACATCAGCTGAAGACATCTGATGCTTCTCTTACAATGTTTTTCATGCAGTTCTTTGTCAACTGAACCCTCTGTAATCACACTAGCTGCAACAAGAGTTTCAGATAAACCAGATCCTTTGACTCACTTGTTGATTGCTGATATGAAAGAATACTGATCATGAGGCTTTACTGACGTCAAGCTACAGTTTTTCTGTTCAAGCTTGGTTGTGACTGGGCATGAGTAGGAGGATGATGGTGATGTCAGTTCTGAGTAAGAGCTGGAGCTGAGCAAGGCTCCTGCATACTGCAGGGAGGTCAAATGGTGGCAGGTTTGACATTGCAATTAGCATAGAGTTACTACGTGCCAGCTTGCTTGTCACATAAATGTACAAGGGTTGAAATATTGAAAGAGGAGCATACCTGAAGAAACAAACATCTATTAGCAACAAATGACAGAGGAGGTTTACCGTCAGAATGAGTGGTTAGAAAAGTATGTAAACAAAGCAATAACACACCTAAGATTTGTGATGGAGAACACGGGTGACAAAAGGGTTGTCAACAGCAGTTCAAGGTGTCAAAGAAATAACAAGACAAAGGACACAGAACAAGAAAGAAGAACAAGGCAAACAAGAATCTTGACTAACACAAGGAGCAATGCATTAGAATTTTTTCTCGCCTGGGATTGATTGTATAAGGTTGGTAAATCAAACACCCCTGTCCCCCCTTATGGACTCTCTGGTAAGTGGAGCTACTTTATCACCTGGCAAAATTCATTTTATTGTACACAGTCTAAAAAAGCAGAAAACAACATTACTAATTTTTTCCCCATAGATAATTTGTATGTTTTTTTTTCACCAGTCCCCAAGCCCTCATGTCCCCAACATGATGCACACATGTGGAGGCATGTGCACATCAAACCCTATGGGATGCCCCACCCTACTTGTTGATCCATTGCAGCCTATGCCTGTCACCAGACCTCCATCTGGTGATGGTGGGACTACAAGCAGGTGATCCACCCACCAGGAGAGGAGATTCTCAGGAGCTGCAGACCATGATTAAAGCAACCCAAACAGATAGAGACTTACAAAAAGAGCAAGCAGCAGAAATAATGAATGCAGTCACCACTCTCCTAGTGGAAATGCTCAAAGCACTAGGGGACATTCAAACATCGATGAAGGGAATATTAGATTCAGTTAACACTGTAACAGAGAAATTGAAGGATTAACAGTACACCCTCAGAGATTAAAAGAGTGCATTTCATAAACTGAAGACATTAGCAGCACTAAGCTAAAAATCCAAATGCAACATGAAAAACTGCTTCAACCACTGATACAAAAAGTGGTAGAAACAGACGATCGATCATGTAGGGTCAACCTAAAACTGGGTAATGTACTTGAAGGACTAGAAGGTACAGGAGACCCATTACAATTCTTCAAAAAAATGTTAACCTCAGTCATGGGGAGAAACTACCCTGAACAAAAATTGATTTAAGTAGAGCACATGGGGTGGCTCACATTTTTCTAACAACCAACAAGGGTTCCCTAGGGCAATTTATGTCAAAACACATAAGCATCAGGATAAAGAATCTATTCTACAAAAGGCAAGAATGGAGCAAGGATTAAAATTTCAAGATGTAACATTCAACGCATATCCTGACCCTTCATTGGAAACAGTTAATATATGAAAACTCTTTAACCCTGTTAAAATGAAGCTTTATGATATGGGAATAAGATTCACAATTCTATATCCTGCTAAATTGCATTTTGTGGTAAAAGGCAAAATATTGACATCTGACTGTGCAGAAGATGCATAGGAAACTTTTGAATTAGCCTACAACAATCAGACAGACCATCACCTGAAATCCACCCCAAAACAAAATAGGCCACACCCATATCAACATCATCTCAAAACATCAGGCAACTCAGAGACACAGACACAAGAAGTAGAACCCTAATAAATAAGGAGCAGCAAGAGGATAGTAAGTTTTGCACTAAGATGTCACTAGATAATGAGGAAACAAATCAATCTGAGAAACAGATGAGGCAAAGACAAAATAAAAAAAGAAACAATAACAAAAATATGGCTTGAACTATATAACACAGAGAAAGAGAAAGGTTCAGTAGACACCTAAAGGTGAAGATAAAATATACAGTGTTTTAAGAATGTTTATAGACCTAAGTAATGAATGCTAAGGAGTAAGAATGAGTGTGAATGAATGTGAATATGAAGTAAGAAAAGAGAAATGACTTCTGGACCCACAGGGACAATGTCAGCAGATGTGACCCTTGGAAATGCACACTGACCTCCTGGTGTATATTTAAGCACACTTTAGAATTATGATTTAGAAGGAGTTAAGTATGGGTGGAATATAAATCTTTATAGTGAACAGCTTTAATGGTCTTCAAGGGGTGAAAGCTCAATTGTTGTTATAAAATGTGGGTATCTAAAAGTGTCAAAGGTGGTGAGGAAAAAATATATATATATATATATATATATGGAAAAGATCAAAACATGTGAATGTTGAAAGGTGGTAAAATATGGATAAAAGGAAACATACATATATATATAAAAGCATAAAAACATAAGTATTTATAAGATACATCTGACAACTAAGGTTAGAGTGGATCAACGATCTAACATAAAAAAAATAAACGCAATAAGATATGATTTCATATAACTCAATGCTACAAATGGGAAATGAAAAGACCCATGCAGCACTTTTCTGGCACAAGAGATGATGAAGCAGTCACCTCTGCTGCTATGGGGGGAGGGTTAGGAGAAATGTGATTTCTCCAAATTGGAAGTAGGGACACCGGTGTTTGGGTTTTGTTTTAGGGAATCACATAAGAATAGCAAAATTTAAAAAAAAGAAAAGATCAATCAAGTATATAGGATCCAGGATTCACAATCTGACATAAGAAAGTATAATAATGTGCTCTGCAACAAATATGCTCCCCCCAAACAACCAAATGGATAATAATCTAATAATTGCTACATGGAATATAAAGGAAATAAGGAATAAAATAAAAATGAACAAAACAATCAATTACTTAGAGAAAAAACAAATAAATTGCATTATGTTACAGGAAACACATTTCATGGATATTGATTTTCAATGGGTCCAGAAGTGATGGGCACCAGGGTCTTACTCACCATATAACACAAATTCAAGAGGAGTGGCTATATTCTTCCATAAATGAAAATTAAATCTAATAATAACAAAAGTTAATAAAGGCCAATGTGGCAGATACAGTGAAGTCCACCAGGATGAAGCACAGTACTGCAGAATTCTGCAGTATAGTTACTGCAACAAACAATGCAGTTTCAATGGGAGTGAATCCCTTTTGTCATGCAGTAAACCTGTGACACTGCATTTCATCCTGGTGGGCTTCACTGTAAAGTGAAACACATAATTTATTACTACAAGAAAGAAATATTTTTTCCTAAGAAACACAGAATGGGCCACAAACATATTAATAATTTGGGATGCCTTCAAGGCTTGGATAAGGGGCAAGCTACAAACATTAAAGGGCATTAGAAATAAAACATGGGAACAAGAACAAAAACAATTAGAGGGCAAACTCCAGGCATTAGAACAATTACATAACTCAATGTTAGATAAAAACATATACAACATATTAATACAGAAAAAAAGAAGCCTACAATAAATTGGCAGCGGAAATTGCAGAAGAACAAATTCTTTGTGTACAAACCAACTAATACATAACGTCAGACAACCCACTGAAATCAATAGCCTGGCAATTAAAAAAGAACAAACAAACAATAATATCTTAATGATGAGGGACTAAAAATGGTATTCCGCAAAAACATCCAAAAGAAATCAGTAATATTTTTGTGGACTTCTATAAAGAACTATATACATCCCAAAATAAAGCAGATGATAAATCAGTATAGGATTACTTAAAAAAGATTGAATTAAAATGTCTACCTCAAGAAATAAAAACAATGGGCACTATGCACGATTGGGCGGGAATTACATGCCAGAAGTGCATAACCTGCCCACGTAGCTCCGCAGCCCAGGACATGTGCAGAGTGTGCAGTATTCCCTACTGCATGTACCCACAGGGCACCTATCTGCAGCCCCACCCCCCCTGGCATGCAGATGCACAGAGGACATTTCTACGAACCAGGCGCACATCTGATGGAATGCCTAGACCTGGTCTGCTAATGGATCCCTTGTGCCTGTGGGGCACAGAAAACAACAGAGGGTGTGATGTGTGCCACAAACTCCAGACAAGTGGGTGCCCAGTCTGCCAGCCCAGCCCTCCTTGTTGATCCATGGGCTGGAGTGGCATGTGGGGGGGTCTGCAGTGCCCCCACATTGATCCTGCTGCTGCAGGTGGTGGCATTATGGGAGGGTGTCCCTTACAGTTGGGTGTTTCCCAGTATAAGGTGTGCCCCCTGCACCCAGCACTCTGCACCTTTGTGAATGGTGCAGAGTGTGGGCATGCCCTCAACACACCCCTGGCACATTGCTGTCTGTGTGTCTGGGGGATCAGGCATGTAAATGCAGGGTGCATCCTCTGTGAATGCCTTGTGGGGTCCATGGGACCCTGCTCTGTGGCATTCCATCTTAGCAATGCCAACACGCCCTGTGTACATGGCATGTTGGCATTGTGCATAAGGCCCAATAATAGACAAACCAATATAAGTAAAAGAGGTAGAATTAGCAATAGATAAATTAAAGACTGGGAAAGCTCCAGAACCAGATGGTTTTCAGATGGAATTCTTTAAAAAATATAAAGAAGTATTGATTCCAATACTCACTAATCCTTACAATAAAACAATACACTAAATAATACCTCACTTTCTTTCAGAGAAGCCAATACACTTTTATTTCATAAACAAGGAAAAGATCCAGACTTGTGTAAATCCTATAGGCTAATTTCATTACTTAACATTGATTGCAAAATATTTGCAAATATCTTGGCAATGAGATTGGAGGATGTACTCCCAGCATTGATCGATCAGGAACAAAATGATTTTATTAAAGGTAGATGAACTTCTGAGAATATAAGAGGAACAATAAATATAATCTCAAACTCTAATTCAGAAGATGCTGTTCTTCTAACAGTTGATGCTGAAAAGGCATTTGACAGGACAGAATGGAACTTTATAATGAAAACATTACAGAAAATGAATTTTGGGAAAAAAATCATAAATTGGATTAAAGTACTATATCAAAACCCTACATCAAAAATAAAAACTAACAAAATACTGTCAGACTCCTTAAAATTATTCAAGGGAACAAGGCAGGGATGTCCCCTCTCCCCTCTGATTTCTGCCCTTGTCATGGAACCTATAGCAGAGGAAGTAAGAAGAAACAATCAAATAACAGATATCACAATAAATAATAAGGCACACAAAATAAGCTTGTATACAGATGATGCATTGCTTTATATGGAAGAGTCACATAGCTCTATAAACAAGTTTATTAGGCTATCAAAAATATATGGCAATGGATCAAGATACAAGATAAATTGGCAAAAATCTTTAGTCCTTAGGTTAAAAAAAAATGGGTCATGTTGCAACTCCCAATTGCCCCTGCCCACAGGTAGATTCATTTAAATATCTGTGGTTATAATATCAAACCAGATTAACTCATTATATTCGGAACCTGGAATTCATTTTACAGGAAATAAAAACGGATTTAATAATGGCAGTTTTTACCACTAACGTTGATTGGAAGAATAAATGCTATAAAAATGAATATTCTTCCTAAAGTTCTGTACTTTTATCAAACACTAACTATGCTTTATTCCTAGTGAGTTCCTTAAAAAACTAAAAAAAAAACTTTCAAATTTTATTTGAAAAATAAAAATCCACACATAGTCTATGACAAACTAGTACTACTGAAAGAAAAGGGAGGCCTCTCATTACTGGACTTCAATAAATATTATTTAGTGTCCCAAATAGCAGTGATTTGGAACTGGTTTAATGTTACAAAAAATACACTCAAAAATGTAGAAATGGAGACAAATATGCATGAATCCACAAATTTGTGCAATTTATTATTTTCAGGATATTACTCAAATAAAGAAAATAAAAATGAAGGAAATATGGCAACATACAGTATATAGCAATTGCATGTTGGAATGAACTTCATAAAAAACTTACATTTAAAATAGAAGTAAGGAAATACACTCCTATCTACAATAACTATAGTTTTTTGTGCCCTCAGTAAAAGACCATACATATAAAAGATGGCAGATACTAGGCTTATATGAATTTATTTATATTTATTTATTGAAATTGTTTCACCAGGAAAGGCACGCTGAGCAAAAAGATGCTTGTCTCACGGTGTGACCTGGGGAGAAGGGATTACAGTGGAGGCAGATCATATACAGACAAATATAGAATTGCACAATACAGATGGTGTACATGGGTAGAAGGGATAACATGAGCACATTGTTTACAATAGATGGAACAATACAGGGGGACTATAGAGCATTTAAACAATCGGTGCAACAGTACAGCGATCAGAGCATGAAGGACAGGGTATACATAACATGGAACACTTCCGGTTAATACATGTTTAGGTAAGTGCCAGTAGCAATGCAAGGGTGGCAGTGGCATGATGAGAGTTGAAATGGAGCAAGTTGACAGTAGGAGTAGGAGAGGAGAAGTGGGGGGTGATAAGGGTGGGGGGCAAGAGGTGAGTCGCAGTAGTGCGTGAGGTTGAGAAGCGTGGATTACTGAGGGAGGGGAAAGGAGCGGGAAGGGGAGGGAGAGATTAGGATGGAAAATTAGAGGTAGTGAAGAAGTGCGTAGGGCAGTATATAAGCCAGGTAATTAGGCGAAGGCCGAGCCACTGGTCAGGCACAATGTGACAACTCTTCACAGACAATCAGTTCAAAACCTTTGAACAGATACAAATTCAATACAAGATCCATATTAATCATTATTATAAATATTTACAAATAAAGAATTATATTACAACAGTGAATAAGGGGCTGACTTTACAAACTATACCTGTGTTAGAAATCTAAACTGTGCATAAAGGAGCTATGTGATAACAGCGATAGCCGGAAAAATGTTTAATCAATATACTCCCCAGCACACAGCAAAATGGCACTGGGGACTTCAGTTTGTATGCTTTATGCAGGGGGCTGTGCACCCCACACCCCCATACTTAAGCAATAAGGCACAACAGGGTGTGTGTTATTAAAGGAATAATGCCCAACAGGGTGGTAGTTATGCTGGGATAACAGCCCACCTCAGGTGGTTGGCTCCAAGGCCACCAGCCAAGGGTGTCCAACACCCGAGAAGGGATGTTATCCCAGCATAACACCCACCCTGGAGGGCATTATTCCTATTAAACAATGTCTTGTTTTTACATGTAGAATAAAAAAAAATTAAAAAATATTGTTTGTGTGTAAAAATATTTTTGTTTCTTAAGAGAAGAAGGAAATGTAGCTCCAAACAATCAACAGGGATGCTATGCCAGAATAACATCCCTGCTGTGGTGGCCAACTGACCAATCAGAAGCCAAGATTCTTTCTTGTCATTGTATAATGTGTTATAACATCACTCCTTGGGTGGGTTGAACCATGAAGTGAAACTGAGCATTTCTACCATCCCAGGAGTGATGTTATTTAAGCAATAAGCCATGAGGGGGTGTGGGTTATCGGGGGATTTACCACGGCTGGGATGGTTTACCCACGAGGCTCAGCCGAGTGGGTAAATCTGCCCCAGCTGTAGAATCCTAATAACCCACATCCTCAAGTGGCTTATTGCAATTATACCATGTTTATTTTAGTTTTATGTAAAAAAATGAAAGAAAATAGTGTTTTGTATTATTTGAAATTGTATTTCAATTTATTGCTGATTTGCAAAAATAGTTCCTTGTAATAGATTGAATTTTGAGAAGATGTTTCCTCCCACCCCCGTTACACAATTATCACAGTTTGAGGGTTTTAGTGAGCTGAGTGAGGCAGCAGTTCAATAGATGCTGTTTTTTACTAAGGTCTGCTGCGTGCAGGTCAGAGAGCGAGAGACTGAAGGTTTGTTGTTGTTCCGGTATAGGGTTCAAATAGGCAGACAGCAAGATGTGTTTAGCGCTGTGACTGGGCAGAGTGGGGTGTTACAGATCATGTTTTTTTGTTCAACTTCCAGGTATGTGGCCACAATGGTGTTGAGGGGAATTTATTATGCAGCTTTTTTGTGGCTGTTTCATTTTTTTTTTTTTAACAAATTATGGGATAAGATACAGTGGCACAGCAGTGAATAGAGAGTGGGGACAGAGCAGAGAGGAAGCAGGAGTGATATGGAGAGCAAACGGCAGTTCACTAGAGAACAAGTCAGCTGGATAAAGTAGTCAGTTTAAGTGAATGAGGTATTAAAATGCTGCTGGATGATCCCTCAGTTCAACAAGTTATTTTTTGGGTGTTGTGGTTGCAGAGGTAGAGGGCTAGTTACTATAGGAAACTTTATTGAGGAAATAAACATGGTGGCTCGGAATGATTTTTTTTTTGGTTATTGAGATGCGGCTAGCTGGCACCGTTTGCAGTGATTATCAGAGAATTTACAATGGAGGTAAGGTGCCAGCCTGCCATTTTCATTGGTCGGTGTCCGAGGTCCATGGTATAATATACAATAACACACACCCTGGAGTGCCTTATTGCTATTATACAATGGCTCATTTTTTTTTTTTGGTTAGGGCAAGTATAACCTATTTTTGAAAAAAAAAAGAGTCCCTGGCTACTTTATAAATTGTCCAGCAGATGGCGCCACTGCTTCACATGCATGTGTTCTATTTTAGGTCAGTGTTTTCCTCCGTATGTCTGTGTCTGTGATCCCCACCACCACAAACACACATGTCATTTTATTGCTGTCCCTTCTCCCACACACACTTTTTGTATTTCAGTTTGTGGTTGCTCTTACAAGCTGGTACCGATGAAATCCAGAGTCAGACTACAGGAGCCTGAGAAGAGGAAAGTACAGTCAGAAGCTGGAGTGGATCGGGGAGAAAAGCTGTTATCTGCTGGGTTACATCTGGTAAATTTTGGCAGCCTTGATGGAAGAGGGATGCCTGGATATCGTAGCAGTCACAGAAACATGGTACACAGAGAACCATGACTGGGATGTTAACATACCAGGGTACACAACCTACAGGAGAGACAGAGAGGGTAGAAGAGGGGGAGGAGTAGCTCTCTATGTAGGAGAAGGGATAAAAGCAATGGAACAAAAGAGTAAACAGAGAGGAGAGGAGGCACTGTGGGTCACCTTAGAGACTGGAAATGGCACAACAATCTGCACAGGGGTTGTATACAGACCCCCATGTCAGGGGGAGGGAATGGACAAGGATATAATAGAAGGCATCCTTAGGATGGTATAGAAAGAGGACATACTGTTGATGGGGACCTGAATATGCCAGATGTTAACTGGAGTACCTTTGCTGCAGCCACATCCAAGAGCAGGGTCATTCTCGATACCCTACAGGTGTCATGCCTGAGACAGCTAGTTTTGGAACCCACTCATGAGGGAGCAATATTAGACCTCATACTCTCAAATGGGGACAGTGAGAGGATCTCAGATCTAGAAGTGGGTAGCCATCTGGGAACAAGTGACTACCAAACAGTGTGGTTCACAATAAACTTAGCTACAGAGTCAAGCCATACAAAAGTGAGGGTACTGTACTTCAGGAGAGATGACTGTGGCAAGATGGGAGAGTGCCTTAGAAAAGCACTAGCAAACAGACTAGAAGGAGGGGTGGAGCAACAATGGGAAAACATCAAAACTGCCATCATAGAAGCAACAAGCCTTTGTGTGAAGCAAATAAACAAATCAAAATGAAAGAAAAAGCCACAATGGTTCTTAAAAGAGGTGACAGGGAAGGTTAGGGAGAAAAAAACAGCATTTAGGAAGAATAAGAAAACACAGAAGAAGCAGGACAGAGAACTGTACCAGTTACAGCAGAAGGAAGTGGGGGGGAGTCAGAATAGTAAAGGCCCAAACTGAGGAAAAGATAGCCAACTCAGTTAAGAAGGGGGATAAAACCTTTTATAGGTACATCAGGGAGTGTAGAAAGACAAAGGGAGGGATAGTGAGGCTGAACAGAATGGACAGTGGGTGAGCAGAGAGAGAGACAGTGAAAAAGCAGGGATACTGAATGAATTCTTCTGCTCAGTATTCACAAAACAGGAGGAGGGGAAGGTGACTAATCCAATTAACAGAAGCACTCTAGATAGGGGTGTAGATCCCAGTCCTTTCACAGAAGAAAGGGTTCTGAAAGAACTCCTAAAACTGAAGGTGTACAAAGCAATGGGGCCTGACAAAATTCACCCCATAATTCTAAAAGAATTAAGGGGAGAACTAGTGACACCACTGACTACCCTTTTTAACAAATCATGGGAGGATGGTGTGGTATCTGAGAACTGGAGGAAGGCGGATGTGATTCCACTTCACAAAAGTGGGAGCAAAACAGAGGCAGGAAACTATAGACCTGTCAGTTTGACCTATGTGGTAGGGAAAGTGATGGAATCACTTCTGAAGGAAAGAATTGTTGAGTACCTAGAGGCTAGTGGGCAAAGGACCCAAGACAGCATGTGTTCATAGCAGGAAGGTCATGTCAGATGAATCTAATTGATTTCTTTGACTGGCTGACCAAAGTAGTAGACCAGGGAGGGGCTGTGGAAGTGGCCTACATAGTCTTTAGCAAGGCATTTGACACAGTCCCTGACAAAAGATTAATAATCAAATTAACCAGCCTGGGAGTGGGTTCCAGGGTGGTATCCTGGGTAAAACATTGTCTGGATAACAGGACACAGAAGGTAATTGTAAATGGAGTCTACTCTAAAGAAAGAGGGGTTACTAGTGGTGTACCGCATGGTTCAGTACTGGGTCTAGTCCTTTTTAATGTCTTTATAAGTGAAATTGCAGAGGGACTGGAAGGAAAAGTATGCCTCTTTGTGGATGACACAAAGATCTGCAACAGGGTTAATACACAAGGAGGCATGGAAAGGATGAGAAGGGACTTGGCAAGGTTGGAGGAATGGTCAGAAGTATGGCAGCTTGGATTCAATGCAACGAAGTACAAAATAATGCACCTGGGAAACAAAAACCCAGAGGAAGATTACACAATGGTGGGGGAGGTAGTAACAATAACAAAAATGGAAAGGGACCTGGGGGTAATCATATCAGATGACCTTAAGATTAGCAAGCAATGTGAGAAGGCAGTAGAGAAGGCTGGGGGATACTGGGATGTATAGGGAGAGGCATCACCAGCAGAAAAGAGGAAGTTGTTATCCCTCTGTACAGACAGTTGGTGAGATCCCATCTGGAGTACCGCATCCAGTTCTGGAGGCCCCATCTCTGCAAAGACATAGACCAGATTTAGGCAGTCCAGAGGAGGGCAACTAAAATGGTGCAGGGTCTACAAGAGAAGCCATATGAGGAGAGACTAAAGGAGCTTACTATATCTACCCTTGAGGAAAGGAGGGAGGGGGGGACATGATAGAAACTTTTAAGTACCTGAGTGGAATTTACAAAGTCCAAGAGGGTAGCATCTTTCAGAAAAAGAGATGTGCAAGAACAAGGGGACACAATTTGAAGATAGAGGGAGAACGGCTCAGAGGAAATGTGAGGAAGTATTTTTTCACAGAGAGGATGGTGGATGCATGGAACAGCCTTCCTGAGGAGGTTGTGGGGTCTAAACTGTGGAAGAATTCAAGAATGCATGGGACAGACATAAGGCAATTCTTGTGGGGGGATAGTAAGAAATAGGCTGTTGGTTAACTAGTTTATCCTGTAGGTAGGAAAATAGGCAGACTAGGTGGGCCAAGCAGTGCTTATCTGCCGTCAAAGTCTATGTTTCTATGTTTAAAAGATTTGGGCATTGATATTTCAGACAAATAATGGCATGAAATTTTAGCCGCTCCAATAGCAAAAGTTAAAACTTGTAAAATGCAACAAATCCAGTTCAATGTATTACACAGAGTATATTACACCCCGTATAAATGACATAAAATGAACAATACTGTCTCAGAAAAATTCCCAAGATGCTCTCATGCAACAGGGATGTTGATACATCATATTCATGACTGTCCTTATTTAACCAATTTTTGGACTCAATTATTTCAAACATTAAGTAAAACTTTAAATAGGCAGTTAACTATTTCACTGTTAATTATGTTTGCACAAGAGGAAGATTCATTAAATCTAGATCAATATTGGAAATCCTTTGTCGTGATGGTGATGAGTTTGGCAAACAAATGCATTTTAGTCAAGTAAAGACCCATGCCCCCTACATATGAAACATGGATAAAGATAGAAAGACTTTATTATATGAAAAATGATGAAGACAGATCTTTTAAAAGAATCTGGAGTCTCTTTAATATACAAATACAAAAAGGAATTGGGTAATAAAGAACCAATTTATGTATTGGTAGTAATAAATCACAGAACCTAGTACAAACATTATACAAAGTAGTAATTAAATAAATAGAATCCTGGATCTATAGTGAAGGTAGGAGGTAATGATGATGGAAAAGAAAGGGTATATGGCAACTGATAATCTTATGTCAGATGATGAATAACCTTAAACTCTTTTTTCAACTAAACCTTGAAAAAAAAAAAGAACACTGATCATGGAATGGACCTAGGAATGGAAGGTTGAGTTCAAACTGTGTAGGACTCCCATTTTTCAGCTGAACAATCAGAGCATAGACTGCCTGGTCTCCAACCAGTTAAGGCATTGATGTCTTTTTCACTACAATGACTATGCAACACATCACCTCATGTACCACTGACTTGTGGGGTGCCATGGCCAATGAGAGGTAGCAGTATGCCTTGCTCTTTGTAGCCAACTTCTGGATATTGGCTTGAAATCCAGCAAATGCTCCAATCTTCTGACTTTCTGCGAGAATCTCTTCCCCATTGCTATCAAGATGAGCCAAAGAATGGACCATTTCTCAAATCTCTTGGTCCCAAGTGCTTTGTGGTGAGATATCAACTTCAGCTTGAACTGATGATAGGCCACGTTTGACTGTCTTGTAAAGTTGAACTCTGTGTTGTTCTGCACTGCTATTTTTCATCTCAAGAGGCTTTGCCATGGCCAGTTTACTATGGATCACAGCAGAAACTTTAGTAGCAACATCCTCTGGTTGAACAAACATCATGTTTCTGTGGTGAGATGTATCTGCTCCAGTCAATGTGTCACCCTGAAAATCATCATTGCCTAGAATGGCAGTTCCAGGAAACTCACTAGCAAGCTCTTCAGGAAGGCTGTCACTCTTCTCAAGCTCATACTTGGCCTATGTAGAATACAGATTAAGAACATCCTGTTAGCTTATTCCAAGTGATAATTTCTTCATCATGTCTTTGATCTCATGACTGCTAGTCAGGCCATGAATTGTCATTGATAACTTGACCTTTATGGAAGTGTGCTTCCCAGTGTGAAAATAAAAGTGATGACAAGGCTGCAACCTCTGGATCCTGGCAGGCATAACTGAAGTTACTAGCAGCAGGGTACTTTAGCCAGGTGAGAAACTTTCATAGCTCAGGACTAGGTTCTTCAGTGTTCTCAAGCTCATCAAAATGTGGAGGCCAGTTCATGCCTGTATCACGCGTTAACTTATCTTTCAAGCACCTGGCAATGATATTCAGTAATTTGTCATTGCTCACTCCCCATGAGTAGATTGCTACTTCAACATAACTTCCACCTGCAGATGTGTCATACACTACAGTACTTTCATTTTTGAGGAAATGATCATGAAATCCGATCCTGTTTGCTAACTCTTTTTGAATCATTTGTTTAAGTGTGCTTGATTTTGTTGTACTTGTATCATAACTGAAATTCCTCAACAGGTTATTGTAGTCCATCAGTAGTCCTTGTAATGTTCTTGGCTCATTCAATTCCAACTGTCTGTACATGTTTGAAGAACATTTCTTGAACTTCTGCAAGACAAACCTGCTGTAAGTGGAGATCTGAATTAATGTTTTTGTTCTGATGGTATATTGGAGAGACATATTTTTTCAACAGGAATGATGATGTTGAATCTCAGTGATGAAAAGATCTGTTGTAAAATCAAATACATCTAAGATATGGTCACTCATTGTAGTATCTTCTGGGTTCACTGTATCAGCCTTGAACATGTGCTATGCATCCATTTGTTGGAGAAAACAACACTTGTCTTGGCCAGGATGTTTTTGTTTTCTGGCATCATGCACCAGATGCAGAGATCCCTGTCCTGTAGAGGACCACTCTTTGAAAGTCTAGCAGAAGGGACAGGAGTATTTTCAGGGGCACTGTCATGCTCAGATCGGGATATAAAGATTTCTTGAATCTGCTGTTTCTTTTTCCTAGGTTTCACTTGCTGAAGCTTCCTTTTACTCATGAAGCCAGTCTTACACAATTTTTGAAAAAACTTGCCAGTTGGACCATCATCCTAGTTTACTTTCTCAAAAACACTTCCATATTTATTCAGTCCCCTCCATTCCAATTCTAGACTCTTCAGTTTATTCCATGAATTAGTTGGATAGTCATTTTCATTTAATTTAATTTTTATTTCATACTGGAAAGGTATGTGGGCAAATATGCCCATTTTCACAAGCATCTAGTTTTAGGGTTTTTACAGTGGTGGATATATACACTTTATACAGACACATGGTTCAAAAAATACAAAGACAAAAATGTATACAGGAATTTCAGTTACATACAAAACGGCTTATATAAAGCAGCTACAGTATTAACAGCAAGTCTAAACAAAATGTACAAATACCCGGGAGAAGGCAGGAAATACTCTGAAAGAGCTTAGAAGGGGAAAAGAGGCATAGAAGCAGTGAGGTGGACATGAGAGATGGGTTAAGAGAAAACAGAAGGAAAAATTCTAACTGAAAATTGAGCAAGTGACCTAGGGATTGCTTTGGTCAGTAGTTGGACAATTAAGATATGCTACTGTATCTATGGCAGTTGCAAGGTGGTTTATTGAGTAGGTACTCCTTTAGTTTGACCATTTGTCTTCATCATACTCTATCACATGATACACAGTTCTTTAATTGCCTCAACTCAACTCCTCTTATTTCTTCTCAACTGTTGTACTGGTTTTATCAAGGGTGTTGACATCTTTCCAATCAAAAATCACAAAACTTCATTTGAAAACATCTGCTAAAAGAAAAAACATACATGATATATATATATATATATATATATATATATATATAGATATATATATATATATCTATATATATATATATATATATATATAAAATACAAATCACACATGCCACACAATGCAAAGCATCATGGGATGCATATGCAAATCACCACAGCATGTTATGCTGGTTCAGCTTTAAGCAGAATTGCATGGTGCCGAAAGGCCTCTCACACAGTTTGCAAATATATATAAAGACATATATAGATAAATATATATATGAATTTGGCATCAAGAAAGAACATTATTATTATAAGAAATGAATTCATTGACCCTCAAAACTCCCATTTAGACACCAAATACAACTTTATACAACAACTACAAGCTGAGATATGCCATTTTACAGATTTTTGGTGGCCATCTTGAATTTAGCCACCTAGCAGCAATTGCCCATATTTTTAAGAGGGTCCCCCAAGCCCATCTTTTTTAGCACCATTTATTTATATAAAAACCACCTTCAAATCTTTGTCCCCATAAATTGGCCACAGACTCCTATTATTTTTCCTTTACTACAGATCTTGTTGTCATCCACAATGAGGCAGACATTCCCTTCCAGCTCCTCCACTATGTCACTTATAAAGACATTGAAGAGGATTGGCCCCAGCACTGATCCTTGAGGTACCCCAGTGATCACAAGTGAACTCCGTTTACTACTACTACCCTCTGTCTCCTATCCTCTAACCCATCTCTTATCATGTTACCACCTTATTATAACCCCCAGGCTACCCGACATGTTCACCCGTCTTCTACATGGAATGGTGTTGAAATCTTTGGTAACTCTAGGCAAGCCACATCCACTGCTCCTCCTTGATCTAACTCCCTGGTCACCCAGTCAAAGAAACCTATCAGATTTGTCTGGCATGACATTCCCCCTGTGAATCCATGCTGCCTCTGATACAGTAAATCATTGGATTCCAGATATTCTACAATCCTTTACTATAGTAGTGCTTCCATTAACTTACCCACCACCAAGGTCAGATTGACAGGCCTATAATTGCCCACCTCTTCCTTGCTCCCACTTTTGTGGAGCTGGGCAACATCTGCCTTTTTCCAGTCCTGTGGGACCACTGCAGTCTATAGTGATCTGTTAAGTAGGTCTGTCAGTGGGTAGCACTAGATCCAAAAAGTGAACTCAAGAACAGCGCTGCACAGAACAGCACAGCAACAACGATACCTTCAGAAACAGCACCCACTGAAACCACACACATAAAGATGGTAGTGGTCCAAACACACAGCGAAGATCGCTACCATGAATACAAAATAAAATATTAAATATATGTGTTTGCTCTGCCCCCCGCACCCCCAGTTTCTAATATAATCAACTCTGGGGGGGTGTTGGATTATGGGGGAATTTAGAAACTCAGTGGGAGGAGAGAAGGACTTCGTAAAAGTATGTACAGCTGTCTCACAGTCAAAAATTCAGAGACTAGAAACAGAACCCTGTTTTCCAGATCCACACTGGCCAAGCTGCTTTGTACCTTAACCCTCTCCACCACAGAAGAAGCTTGGCCAATCACCACTTTTTTTCCACCCTTCCTCCCTCCCTTCAGTCCCTCCCACTGAGGTAACAGCTACAGGGGTCACGGTAATTGCTGTTCACTTTTCTACCCCTGTAGTTGCCCTCATTTTGCTGTTTCTGCAGTGCACTTCTTGCATGCACTGTAAACGATGGCTGTTCTGACCAAGTAGGGCATGGGCCACATGATGAGTGGCTGGGTCAACTGGGTAAGGTATCACCTATTTTTTTCCAGGCAGGGTAGTTTGGGTAATGTACTACTCTGCCGGATGTAATAGTGTAATTCTCCTGTCGATTAATTTGAGACAGGTAATGGGTAATTACCCTACCCAATTACAACATTACCAGACACTCTCCCTATCCCCAATCTGTCCGTATTCATATAAATAAAAAACAACCACTTTTCATGGTGGTCTAGCAGACCACCTTCCCTATCCCCAATCTGCCCTTATTAATATAATTATCACTTTTCCTGGTGGTCTAATGGACCACACACACCCCCACCCTGGCAGGCACTGCTCACCACCCCGCTCCTCCTCTATCCCATCCCGAGCTTGCGACTGGAACAGCCCTCTGTTCTCCACCACAGCTGGCAGCCGACTAAGATGTCACCTGTCAGATCAATGAATGACCACATACTTGTACAAGTACATGCTCTTTCATTGACATGACAGCTCAGTCGGTGGCCGGCCATGGTGAAGAGAGGAGAGCTGTCCCAATCATTGGCTCGGGGTTGCGGTGGTGGGGGAATGGCACGGTGGGTCCCTTCAGGGCCCACCATGCCATTCCTCCCCATTGTGACCCTAAGCCAGTGATCAGGACAGCCCTTAGCTCTCCTCCATGGCTTCCCACTGACTGAGCTGTCAATTGTCAAGTCAGTGAATGAGTGCATACTAGTACAAGTATGCACTCGGTCAGCAGCTGGCCGTGGTGAAGAGCAGAGGGCTGTACCGGTCACTGGCTTGGGGATGGGACAGGAGGAGTGGGTTGGTTGGGCACTGCCTGCCGGACTGGGTGGAGGGAGTCCACTACACCACCAGGGAAAGGGATATTTATATTAATATGGGCACACTGTGGATAGGGAAAGGGTTCACTGGACCACCAGGGAAAGTGACATGGGCAGATCAGGGATAGGGAAGGGGGGCTTCCAGACCACCAGGGAAAGTGATATTTTAATATGAGCAGATCAGGTATATGGAGGGAGCCGCTGCACCACCAGGGAAAGTAATATTTATATTAAGATAGGCAGAATGAGGATGGGGTCTGCTAGACCACCAGGGAAAGTGATAGTTTTTCTGTTATAGTCAGGGTAGGGTAATTGGCTAGTTGAATGAACTGGTAGTAACTGTCCAACCTGAACCAACTTACTCATTTCTCATGAGGGTATTTTTAGGGTAATTTTGAGTAGTTTAGAGGTACCTGCGGGGTAGTCTTGAGGGCTGGTATTTTACTACCCACCCATGCCTTGTCACAGGTGCAGCTAGTACTTCCCTGAGCTCCCTCAGCACCCTTGGATACACCCTATCTGGCCCAATATCTTTGTCAACCTTTGGTTTAGTGAGTACTTTCCTGACTTTCTCCACAGAGAAAGGACTAGTATCTATTTCCTTCCCCTCAAAGCTCCTGGTGCCTTTTTGTGGCCCTTCTACTGTGAACACTGAGCAGAAGTATCTGTTCAAAATGTCTGCCTTTTCTTGTTCCCCTTCTGCAAAGTCCCCCCTTAACCATACAATCTCTCCCTTTGTCTTCCATTTTTCGCTAACATTCCCCAACAATATCTTGTCCCCTTTTGATACTGCCTGAGTTATTCTTTTTTCAGTTTGCACCTTTGCACCCCTTGCTAATTTCCATGCCTCTCTCTGTTTTCCCTGATACACTGCTCTATCCTTCTCCTCCCAGTAGGTCTTCTTATACCTTCTGAATGCCACTCTTTTAGCCTTTAACTTTTCTGCCATCTCTTTTGAGAACCATAGTTGTCTCCTCTTCCTTTTGCTTTTGCTTACCTGCTTGGAGCAGAGGTTTGTTGCCTTCACTATACTTTAGTGTGGCCCACTGTTCCTCCACCCCCCCCGGGTCATCCTCCCCACCAGATCATTCTGAGGCATTCACCCATCTTTATAAAATCAGCCCTTCTGAAGTCCAGGACTCTCAGCATAATGTGATTGGATTCCACAGCCATTCTTATGTTGAACCATGCTGTACAAAGATCACTGGTCCCCAGATGGCTTCCCACCTTAATGTCTATAAAACTGTCCCTGTTAGTAAGCACCAAGTCCAGTATTGCCCCATCAAGCATGGGTTCACTGACTAGTTACATCTGGCAGATTGAAATCTCCCACTAGCAACACCACCCCCTTTACAGTCATTTTGCCAATTGCTTCTATCATTTCCTCATCTAAGTCCTCCCTCTGTGTGGGAGGCCTGTAGATCATAACTCTCTTAATAGTGACTCCTTTTCCTGACTCAAGGGTGACCCTCAACACCTCTGCCTCCCCAAATTCCCTGTATTTATGTTGATGTTATGCTTTTCTTCACAGAAAGCACCACTCACTCTCATTTTCTTCCAACCCTGTCCTTTCTGAACACTGTGTAGCCTGGTATGGCCATGTCTCAGTCATGTTTGGCAGTGCACTATGACTCAGTAATAACCACAATATCCAGCTCAACCTCTGCCATGATGACCTCTGTGTCTGGGATCTTATTTCCTGGACTTCTAGCATTAGTACACATGGCCTTCCAGATTTTGTTAGCTCTTTGCTTATCAATTCTTTTATTTTATGTTCATGGTGTGGCACATGCAGTGAACATTTTGCTAAGAAAGTCGGTTTTGAGGGGTGTGACACTGTTGGTCCAATGCATAGCATTCTGCAAGGAGCTCATCAGTGTCACACTAATTATCAGCCAAGCTGATCAAGACACTGATCTGGCTTGCTGGGTGGAAACTTCATGTAGTTCAAAGGAGAGAGCCAACCCAATCATAGGGCAGCTCTTTCCTTTGATCATCATAATGCCGCCCAGCAAGCAGAGCTGATTGTATCATGATCAACCTGCTGTGGTTCCTTCCCCCCCAACATATTCCCCAGTGCTGCAGCTCTCCGTGCCACCAATGATAAAGAAAACCCTTCCTCTATGTCTTCCCAACTTTCCATGGGCACAAGGGTGCCCAATTTCCCATGTTGGCTGCTATCTCCCACCATGCCAATTTGACTGCATGCACACCCTCAATGTAAAGCCCAGTGCAGGTACAGTCCCCCACCTTGCCAATTTTCATTGAGCGATGCCAGGGATCCCTCCCCCAGTGCTGCTAAACATAAATAAAACCCTCTCTCTCCATCTTTATTCTGGCACATGGGTGCCCAATCCCCTGTGCCGGCTGCTATCCCCTCCCTGGTCATTTTGATTTGCGACACCAGGGAGTCCACCTCTGGTACCACCAAACATAACATCAACACTGGGGTGTCCTCTCTGGACTGCAGACACATCTGCATTCTTCAATGCTGGATTGCAAAGTGAAGAAATCAAGTATGCAGTTCTGTGTATTTCAAAGGGGTTGTGAATTTATTGGCATAACTTGGTTATTTTTGAATATTCTTGCCCCACATTTTCAACATGCCTTTTTTGGGACCTCACCTAATGAACAATGACAGTGAAATTAGAAAAATCTGTCCGGAAAGGTGATTTTGCAGTTGCTGTGTGAAATCACCTTTTGGGCAGGATTTGAACATTTTCTCCACCCTTGTTCATGAGGTGGGGACATAAGAAAACTATGTTGAACATTTGAGTAACAATATTAAAAAAACAACAAATGTATGAGACTACATCGAAAATTTATGAATGCAAACTTGCAGCTTTGGTAATTTTCAGTATTTTGACTACATATTTTCACCATAGCCATTTCTTCACAGCCTCTCATGTGACAGCTGTCATTTTTCAAATCCCGGCTAAAATGTGTTTTCACATTTGTTTTGCAAAATCCCTTTTTGGGCAGGATTTGAACATTCTATCCACCCTTCTTCATGAGGTGGGGTCATAAGAGGGCTTTGTTGAAAATTTGGGGTAAAAATATAAGAAAACAACAAAGTTATGAGCTAATGTTGATATTATTCAACATACACTCATAACTGTGGTCATTTTCAATATTTTGACCCCAACTTTTCAAACATAGAAACATAGAATTTGACAGCAGATAGGGACTGCATGATCCATCAAATCTGCACATATATACAACCCCCCTCCTGATTAGTTGTCTGGTTTAGTAATACTACAATGTTTATCCCATGCTAATTTAAATTCTCTTACTACTTTCTTCCCCTTGACCCCTGGAGGCAGGCTGTTCCATGAATCCACCACCCTCTGTCTGAAGAACTTCCTCACATTTCCCCTGAACCTACCTCCCCTTACACACGCATGCCATGCCCCCTAGTCCTGGTACAGGTGTTAAGATGAAAGAGGTCCTCTACCTGTACTTTGTTTATACCGTTGAGATATTTTAAAATCTCTATCATGTTACCCCTCTCGCCACTGCTCGAGGCAGTATAGGTTGATTTCTTCCAACCTCTCCTTATACACCTTCTGATACATGCCTTGTATAATCTTCATCATCCTTCTCTGTACCATCTCCAACCTATCTATGTCCCTCTTGAGGTGTGGTCTCCAGAACTGGACACAGTGTTCTACATGAGGTCTCGCCAGGGACCTATACAGTGGCAGAACCACCTCTTTTCTTCTACTTGTAATGCCACTCCCAATGCACTCCAGGATCCTTCTAGCCTTCAGTGCCACTTTCTCACATTGCTTGCCTACTTTTAAGTCCTCTGAAATGATAACTCTTACATCACATTCCTGCTTTGTGGCCAGCAGTTTCTTGCCACCCAGGTAGTATTCCTCTGCTTGATTCCCTTTTCCTAGGTGCATGACCTTGCACTTCTTTACGTTGAATTTTAACTGCCAGTTTCTCAACCACTCTTCCAACCTCTACAGGCCAGCCTTCATTTTGCTAACCCCTTCTGGTGTATCCATCCCATTGCAGAGTTTTGTGTCATCTGCAAATGGGCACTCTTACCTTTCTAGACCCTCAGCAATGTCACTGATGAACACATTAAAGAGTATTGGTCCCAACACCAACCATTGCATCATACCGCTAGTCACCTTCCCTTCATCTGAGAATATAACATTTACCAGTACCCTCTGCATTTTCCTTTTCAACCAGTTTTTCACCTAGTTTACTACCCTTTGCTTAGCTTCCATGTGCTCTAGTTTGTTGATCAGCCTTCTGTGCAGGACAGAGTTGAAGGCCTTACTGAAGTCCAAGTAGACCACATCTATCGTGCCTCCCTGGTCCACTGTTCTGGTAACCCAGTCAAAAAACTCAACCAGGTTTGTCTGGCAGGACCTTCCCACTGTAAAGCCATGTTGTTTTAGGCCCAGTTGATCACTTGCTTCCAAAAATGCTAAAATTCTCTCAAGTAAGGTTTCCATTAACTTTCCCACAACCGAGGTGAGGCTTACTGGATGATAATTTTCCATCTCCTGTCTGCTTTCACTCTTATGGAGTGGGATAATCATGGCCCTTTTCCAGTCCTGTGGCACTTCCCCCTCTTCCAGTGACTTATTGAAGAGTTCTGCCAGAGGGGACTGCCAGTTCCTTCCCCAGCTCCTTCAGTATTCGTCAGTGTATTTTGTCAGGTCCTATTGCTTTCTCTACCTTTATTTTATTTAGCACCTCTCTTTCTTCTTGGTGAAGGGACTTGTGTCCACTCCTCCTACAAGGCCCTTCTTATTTCGAAGCTTAGATCTATTTCCTTCCTTCCTTCTCCTGCATGAAGACTGAGCAGAAGTACTCATTTAGTACCTCTGCTTTTTCCCTGTCTTCCTCTGCATGGTACCCACCCTTCTACACCAGTCTTACAATTCCTTCTGTAATTTTCCTCTTTTCCCCATATGTACCTATAGAAGATTTTGTCACCCTTTTTAATTCCCTTCACTGTCCTTTCCTCTGTCTGTGCCTTTGCCATCTGAATTACTTTTTCTGCCTCTTTCAATGTTTCCCTGTAAGCATCCTTGTCACTGTCACAGTCTGTCTTGTTATATTTTCTGAATGCTTTTTTATCTCTCCTTGTTTGCAACCTCCATAGTGAACCAAAGTGGGTTTCTTCTTCCTCTTGATTTATTAACTTGTTTGGCACATTGTGATGTGACTAAGGTTATTCTTCCTTTAAGCATGTACTCATTCACTCCCCCTTCTGACCTACTGTCCAGGATGTTTTTTAGACAGACTCTCATTTTTGCAAATCTGCTTTTTTGAAACCAAGGACCTTTAATTTTGAGTGACCGCAGTCCTTCATTGTCTTAACTTTCAACCATTCTGTGCAGTGGTCAATAGATCCTAAGTGGCTCCCTCCTTCAATGTCCATGACCCTGTTACTATTTGAAAGTACAAGGTCCAGGACAGCTTCCTCTCTTGTAGGTGTTTTCACCAGCTGATCTATTCCTGCTCCCCACAGGGCTTTCTAGGATATCTTCACTTCTTGTGGAGGCAGCCATGAAGGTGCTCCAATTTACATCAGGAAAATTGAAGTCTCCAACCAGTACTACCTCCCCCTTGTCAGACATCCTTTGCACAATTTCCAAAAGTTCCTTTTCCCTTTCTTCATACCGTGAAGGAGATCTGTATAGCACTCCTACCCGGATGACTGCCTTATTTCCAGCCCCGCTCATGATCCATAGATCCTCAGCCTCCCCATGGATCCCCCGATGATCCATTGCCTTTATTCCCTCCCTCCCTCACATACATTGCCACTACACCCCCTTTTCTACCCTTCCTGTCCTTTCTAAATAGGTTGTACCCCTGTTACAGTAGTAGCCAGAGACATTGCCAGCTATTTCCAGATATTTCGTGAAATTTCTGAAGAGTTTCTCTCTGCTGCCCCTAATGTAGAAATGCAGAAAACAGGAGATATTTCTGGAAATATCACAGAAATTTGGGGAAATATCTGGCAGTGTCTGTGGCTGCTACTGTATATCCCAATCATAAATTTCATTTAACCATGTTTTAGTCACGGCAACCCAGTCAAGTTCTGTCTCCACTAGTGCTGAAGTGAGGTCAGGGATCTTGTCTGCTAGACTGTGTGTATTGATACAAATTGCCTTCCATACCTGGGTTTCCCCTTTGTTGGTGTGGTTACCCTTTTCCACCTTTTCCCCCTCAAATACATGCAGTGTTTGACCCTTTTGGATTTAGACAATTTTTCTCTTTGATGACACACCCACTATTTTGCCCTTGAATTGCACTGCTAGCTATTAGGGGAGAGACAACTGATTTACTGTATATTATTTCAGGTGCTGTCATCATCTTCCCTACACCTAGTTTAAATGTTCTGCATTGGGCTAGGTGTTTTTTGGTCTCATCAGCTGCTTGGTCTGAGAGATCATTTGTTCCCAGGTGAAAGAGTATGTTTGAGTCTATTCCTCCCTTCTGTATTTTCCTTACAATGTGGTTCAACATAATCACTTTTTCACACCACCCCTGGGTGTACTGGTAACAGGGGAAATGAACAACTCAGCCCAGTGCAGGAAGGCAGCAGCAAAGGCCAACAGAATGCTGAAGTGCATCACAAGGGAGATTACTTCTAGGAGAGGGGAAGTCATCCTGCCCCTGCATGGGTCCCTGGTTAGGCCACACTTGAAGTACTGCATGCAGTACTGGTGCCCCTACTTGAAGAAGGACATCAAGCTACTGGAGGGGGAGCAGCACAGGGCAACAAAAATGATCCTGGGATTAAGAGATAGACCTTATGAGGAAACACTGAGATTGCTCAATATGTATTCCATGGAGGATAGAAGGGTGAGGGGGGAAATGACAGAGACCTTCAAGTACCTGAAGGGCATGAACAGAGTAAATGCCAAGAGTATTTTCAAACTAAAAGGCAGGCAGGAGACCAGGGCACACAGTCTGAAATTAGAAGAAAGCAGATTCAGGAGGGAAATGAGGAGGCATTCTTTCACTGAAAGGGTGGTCACAGAAAGAAAAAAACACTGCCGGAGGAGGTGGTATCACTGCAGCCAGTGAGCAGCTTTAAGAAGAGGTGGGATAGGATCAAAGGGATGGTTCAAACTGGGAGTGGACAGGGGTGGGGTAAGTGAAACAGGAGGAAAAACAGTGGGGGGCACGGGGGTGCAGCTGCAGTCTAAAGCAAGCTAGATAAGCCATAAGGCCTGCACTTGCTGGCAATTTTGTATGTTCGTATGTTCTGTCTGAGTGCCCTAACCCTCTTCTTGGCAGGGTGGAGGCTGTCATACTTGAAGAACTTCCTTTCCCAGAAGTTCTGCCAGTTGCCAATGAAGTTGTGCCTGTTTGCCTGGCACTAGTCCTGCATCCATGCATTTAGTTTGTGTATTTCTTTTGCCTGGATTCTTTTCCTTCTACCCCCTTTTTCCCCATACCGGAAGAACTTCTGAAAGGTGAGGGTGGATGAAAAAGAAGCCAGCTTTTCCCCTGGTTTTGCTAGGTGCTTTTTGGGCTCATCAGCTGTTTTGTCTGAGAGTTTGTTTGTTTTCAGGTGAACGAGACTGCTCTAGTCTGTTCCTCCCTTCTGTATTTTCCTTACATTGTGGTTCAACATAACCATTTTTTCACACCACCTCATAAATGTGACAGCTGTCATTTTTCAAATCCAGGATAAAATGTGTTTTCACACTTGTGGTATGAAATCATCTTTTGGGCATGATTTGAAAATGTTTTCCTCCCTTGTTCATGAAGTGGGGTCATCAGAAGGCTATGTGGGGTCACAAGAAGACTATGTTGAAAATTTGGGGTAAAAATATTAAAAAACAACAAAGTTATGAGTGTTCGTTGACATCTTCCAATGCACACTCATAACCATGGTAATTTGCAGTATTTTGACCCCAGATTTTTAACATAGCTATTTTTTCACAACACCTCATGATTGTGATAGCTGTATTGTCTCATATCCTGGGCAAACTGTGTTTTCACACTTGTGGTGCGAAATCACCTTTTGGGTGCAATCTGAAAATGTCTCCATCCTTGTTTATGAGGTGGGGTCATAAGAAGGTTATGTGGAGTCATAAGAAGGTTATGTTGAAAATGTGGGACAACAATAATAAAAATCAACAAATGTACGAGTGTACATTGAAATTTATTAACGCACGCTTGTAACTGTCATAATTTTCAGTATTTTGACCCCAGATTTTTAACATTGTTATTTTTTTCACAATACCTCATGAATGTGACAGCTGTCATTTCTGAAACCCTACCCAAAATATGTTTTCGCACCTGTGACTCAAAATTAAGTTTTAAACATTGTTTCATAAATGACACCTGTCATGCTTAGAAGGAGTGGAACCTCTCAATGGTGTTTCAGGGCCATAAGGGCTGGATTACCATAAAGTATTTTATTTGTATATAGTAGTCTTTTGGCAGTTTCACTTACTTTGGAACATTATGTCACCACAGACAAGGACTCACTCATTCTTTCACAACCTCCAGAAAATTACTGCTCACAGAATTACTTAATGCTGTGTGCCACACACTCAGAGTTCCCACTTACACATCACACAGTTTAGAGGAACTGTTATCACACAACAGTAGTCACCCTGTATTCAACACTTTACAACATACAATCTGGTAAACTCAGCAAGCAGTAACTCAATGGCTCTCTCTCAGACGACTTCATATGCTCTGCCCTCATTACCTGCACCACATCTCCTGATATTTTTGTCTTTTCCTAAGACAAAATGTCAGACCCAATGAACAAATTATTTGAATATGTCTTGCAAATGCTCTGTCAATATTTGAGGCCTTCATTGCAAATATTGAATCATTGTAGGCAGATTATCTCTTTGGCATCAACAAATAGTACACTATAAGGGATTCATCCTTTGCATGACAGTTTTTTGTCCTTCAACATTACACCTTAGCTTTTGACACTTCCCTAGCCTATATGCATTCCAGTCTAAGATTAACAAGAGCCCGCCAGTCAGGCACAGAATTCATACTAGTACTTCTATAATTTTAGCACAAAATGCACAGTGCTATCATTTTATGAGATCTTCCATTGTTATACCTGCCACACAGCTCATAGTCATAGGATTCAAAACAGTAAATAGACTAACATTATTCTATTGCACCTTTCCATCCAAACAGTAACTCACCATACCCATTAAATAGCTATTCTTTATGAAAATGTAGCCATTTTTAATAACTGAATTCTGCTTCTACTATTTTGTTCCCGGAACATTAGTGTCACTCTTTTAAATCCTGTATTAGAGATGTGAGAATGATTGGAAAGTCACTTTCTAATTATTGTAGTAGCTTTCTCTCACTGGCAGGCAAATGTTCTTCTACTTCTTCACATTACAGCTGAACTGCTGTGCTTCTGGGAAGTAATTATGTTTTTTTTTTTCAATAACAAGCTTTTAAGGACAGTGAATGTGTGGACAAGTGTTTTCCAAAATCTAGTAGTTAAACAATAAATAATTAAATGTTAATGGACAAAAAAATGTTGCACAAACCTATTAACATTAACCCAAACTTATTGTTTTAAGGCTCAATCCACAAAGCATCTGCTTCCACAGAGCAATGCTTAGGCATGTCAGTGGTGAAAAAAAGTCCCACTCCACACACGTGGAACCTCCACAGCTTCCAAACCCTGACTGCTCACACCTTCCACACTTGATCCTTAGCTGTGCACACTGCTAGAAGTCTGGCTAGGTTGGGGAAGTCAAGGAGGTATGGGGGTGCCTGCACCCAATCCTAGTGCATGTATTGGTCCAGGGGAGGGCCAGTAGATGGAGCAGAGGCTACGCAGCCTGAGAGGCTGCCAGAGGGTCTATGTGCACCCCTCCATGAAGTCACAGGACTCTCTCTGGGGCCTGATTGGCCCCCACTACTCCAGCCTCCAGCCCTCTGTGTAGGCTGGAGAGCTGTATGGTCTACAGGAGCTGGCAGGTCACACTGGCATTAATTGTTGTTGTCTCAATGGGGATATAGTAGTAAGTGGTGGGCTTTAACAGGCTGCCATATCCCATAGTTCCCCCACTCAATGCGGAGTGAGGAATCCACCACAGTGCTGACCTGGATATCTGATTGGATACCTAGCATTCTGTATTGCATTGTCCCCACTCCACCCCAACAGCTGCATGGGGCTCTGCATATGTGGGGTGCAGAAGGATGGAGCTGTGGATGCTGTCCCTCATGGGCCAGCATTAGGTTGTGTAGAACTGTGGCTAGGATACACTCATGTCAAGTGTATCCTGGCCACCTTTGTGAAGTGAGCCCTTAAAGTTGTACTGTTCAAATTGTTCCTGAATGCAGAAGGAGATGTAAAGGGAAGGAGGAACTCTAGCTGTTGAAAGTGAGTCTGCTGTCTGACTTGGGTTCATGTGGTGTGCTTAAAGTGGAAAAGGTCTTGTTCTGGCGAAGAACGAGCATGGACACTGAAGTGGACTTCATGAGCCCCTCAACAGAATGTCAAGAATATTCATCCAGGACCATAAGAAGGTAATCTCCCGAGAGGATACATCCCTAAAAAATTAATAGCAAGATGTTGCAAATGACCTGAAGGTAAGTCAGAGATACGGAAACAAGTGATGAGTGTTATGCTTGTGGTGTAGTAGCTTGACAGGGATGCAGAACTTAACCTGAGGTCTACCCTTTGTTCTGTGATAGGGACCAAACTTTTTTCTCTGACTACTACCCTGATGTCCTTCATGTACAAGGGAGTGGGCTTGGTCCTGTAGAGAAGTGGTGAGAACAAGTCTAGTGCTATGCAACACAACATTCTGAGAGGCAAGTACAGGCTGCTTATACTAAATGAGGAAGAAGGCTTTGAAATGATTGGACTATTCTGTAGAAAGGGTGCTTGATTCTGGCCAGCAGTCAGAGGAACAGAAGGAAGTGCTCAACAGTTGTATCTGTGTCGGTTTCATGCTGAACATCTTGAAATGCTGTTGCCTTGGGAATGGTATGAGTCACAAAGAAACTAACATACTCCTGCTCAGTGATGATAGAGTCATGTTTAAGGGACTTGTTCTGTCCTGGCTCATAAAGTGATCTAAGGCTATAAGGTTGGAAATATAGACCACTGTACTGTGAACATAGAAACACAGAAACATAGAATTTGATGGCAGATTGGGACCACATGGCCCACCTCATCTGCTCACTTTCCCCACGTACTTTAACACCACAGACCCTACTTGATCTCTGGCTTTCCCCCTTTGCTTACCACTAAGGTTCCCTAATGCCTATCCCATGCTTTTTTGAATCCCACTACAGATTTTGCCCCCACCACCTCCACTGGGAGGCTATTACAGATATCCATCATTCTTTCTGTGAAGATGTACTTCCTTACATCTCCCCTGAGCCTATCCCCCCTCCAGCTTCATAGCATGACCTCTTGTTCTGGAGCATCTTTTCTCTGAAAATGGCTTCTCTCTTGAACCGTATTTATACCTGTGAGGTATTTGAAAGTCTCTAGCATATTTCCTTCCTTTTCTCCAGGGTGTACTGTACATATTGAGATCCTTCAGTTTGTCCTCATTGGGCTTTTGATGCTGACCCTGTACCATTTTAGTTGCCCTTCTCTGGACTGCTTCTACTTCATCTGTGTCCTTCCAGATGTGTGGTCTCCAGAACTGGACACAGTACTCCAGGTGAGAAAGCAGGAAGTATGCGGTTTGGATTCTTGAAGATGAGCCCAAGTGGTTTGATGTCAGTGATGAAACAAATGAGTGCAATGCATGAACAGATGAAAATGCTTTCCGTGCCCCTAGAATAGTGAATATTTTGCATTCCTTTTGGAATAGTGTTGTTTTACTATCTCATAGCACTGCTAGCATAGGTTATGATTCTTGGTTGTCATGTTGATAATATAGTTTGATTCATGCAATATTTCCCTGTCTGTGAAATCAATCATTTTGGAAAAAATACTTAACATAAATGTGTGAATGCGCCCCCAGTGATAATATTTCTAATGTTTACGTTTCAGGACTAACTTGTCCCTTCTTCAGAACAGGTGAGGACTGTGTGACAAAAAAAAACCCAGCTATTTAGTATGCTAAACTGATATTATACAAATACATTACTTACTATTTTTAAACTGTATGGCCCCGATATTCAGAGTTGCGCCTGGCAATGGCACAAGTGGTGGCGCAGTGCAACTGTGTTGCACTGGTGAAACCCAGGGATATATTCAAAGGAGATGAGCAATGGCACATCCCCTCTGAATATATCAGGTAATGCGCACTGTGCAACTACGATGTGCTGGTGCATCCCCCCGCCCCCCCGACAGGGCTGAATACCAATAATGGGAACTGCGCCAGCACAACAGAGTTACTGTGTGTGCAAATGCCTGATATTCAGCCAGAAGTATGCAAATGGAGCCATAATGTATGCAATGCACAAATGGGTCCATTTGCATGTCATTATAGCCCCATTTGCATGATTTGTGCAGTTAGGCTAGCGGAATGCTCATGGTGCCCTGCACAGCTTGGGTGATGCCAGAAGGGATCTAGTGACACTCCTCCTCCCTCCCTCCCCGTAGTCTCCGATCATGGTAAAAGAAATAATCACATCCTCCCTGGTAGTCTCAGTGGCACTCCCTCCTCCTGTAGCTCCAATCACCACAAAATAAAGATATACTTCTGCCCTGAAAGTCTAGTGGCACCACCCTCCTCCCTCCTCCCGATGCTCGATCTCCATGATATACATATTTAAATCCCCTCTGGAAGTCTAGTGGTTAACCACCCCTTCCATAGCTGCAATGCCCATACAAGTAGTTGTGAATGACAATTACAGTATGCACTGCAAGTCCACTGATCCATAGTGTGGACCAATAGGCTTACAGCTGCTACTGTAAGCTGTCATTTGGCAGGCAGCTGGGTGGTATGCAGGTGGGTTTGTGCTGCCTACCAATGATGGGGGTGAAGCTGGTTGGGCAGGGGTCCGTGTGGATGGGGGGGTGGGGGTGTCACTAGACCACCAGGAAACTCTTGTCAGTGCTCATACGGGCAATTGGGGATATGGGCAGGGTGGGGGTTTCCATTAGACTACCATTGAAAAATAGATATTATTGTATGGGCATCACAGCTATGGGAGGGATGGGGGGACCACTAGACTACCAGGGTGGGATTTAAATATGCAAGTCATGGGGATCGGGGCTACAGGAGGGAGGAGGTACCACTAGACTTCCAGGGAGGATGTACATATGTATTTTTCCGTGATCAGGGCTATAGCAGGGGGGTGCCACTAGACTACCAGGAATACTTTTTATATCTTTATATTACAGTGATCAGGGCTACAGGGACAGCAGAGGGTGTGCTACACCACCAGGAAAGGTGTGGGTGCTTCTGCACGGTGTACTGGGTGGGCAGGTGGCCACCCATGGCTGGTGGCTGCTGTGTTGTGCCTTGCAGTGCAGCAGCTTGCCTATGGGTGGCCACCATTTGATCCATGTTTTGCAGGCTCAACTTGGTGCAAAGGTATGTGGTGCATCCCAGGGTTGTGCAGGCATCTGTGCCACATATCCTGGGCTGAATATCGGTATGTGCCACATATGCATGGGCATTCCCCCTGGAGATGCGCCACATACATTATCTTTGTGCCCTGGTGCATTGGGACTTGCGCTGTGCAAGTTCCTCCTTTGAATATTGCCCCAGAGTGCATTTCTGGGGTTGTGCTGGTGCAACTCAGTTGCGCCAGGTGCAACCCCTTTGAATATCTGGCTATATAGATAGATAGATAGATAGATATAATAGGAGTGCGGTAGTGCCTTTATAGTTAGGGTTGACTAGGATGCTCAATGTTAACCCCCTAATTTTGCACCTTAATAATTTTGGCAGCATTTGATGAAATTAGCTGGAATTTTGCATGTGCTGTCTAGTAGGCAAGGTCTAGATCTGTGGAATGTTTTGTGATGGCAGCTGGTGTGTTTTCTGAGATCTGCATATGTCATTTTCCTGTAGATGTATAATTTTTTTCCTTATACTTAACATTGGATTTTTTTTTTTTTTGCTTTTGCCTACAACTCACATGGAACAGAATTTTTCCCAAAACTTTCAGGGTAGATGCATGCTGTGGCAAGGTAGTACCTTTGGAAGGTTTCATGAAAAAATATTAAATGGTTCTAGAGTCACATGGATTTAAACTTCTGTGTTGTTGTTTTTTTGCTGTTGTTCTGAGCATGCTCAATAGGGTTTTTGGGATAATGTTCTAATATGTCACCAAAAATGTCTTATCCCAGGACCATTTTTATGGCTGCATGGTGATGTCAGCATGCTGATGTATTGCTGTGATTAGGGGAAAGGACTGACGGGATTGTGAGAGTGTGGTCTTCCACTTAGTAGTTTGGTTTGCCTGCATGATTCATATTACTCCACTGTTTTCTCTTTGTGCTACAGTGGTGTGTGTCTGCAACCCTACCTGCAGTAGATAGCACTATTTCCAGAGCTCCTTTAATAATGGTGCCTGTTAAAAGAGCTTAAGGCAGTAATGGCTGTAATTCCTGTTGAAACACATTCATCATTTGAAGAGCATATAAGATAAATAGCTTTGTAACTGTTAACTTCCATAAACAATGAAAACACAATTTTCTTTCAATGACACTTTCTTCCCTGCACTCTGGCATTGCATTCCACTGTGTAGCATTCCAGTCTCTGCCTCAACTTGATTCAACATTACAAGATTTTGTCTTTAAAGGGCACGCTCCTATTATGTGCTGATAATTTTTTTATTGCTGCATATTTACCTGATGCTGTGGTATATGTATGATAACCTGCAAAATGTGTCTTTAAAACAAATATATTTATAATAATTACCTAGTTAATGAAGCTGTGTGACTTTTCTAGTTGGCTTTGTTTTTATTATTGCTTCCTTCTCCCCCTTCTCTCAGATTACCTTGCAACACATTTGAGTCTTAACCTTTCATTATCCTGGTCATTAATCTTCAACCTTCTTGTGCGCTTTTACATAGATACATAGAAGCTCACATTTTATTTTAGCTGCCTGTTCTTTACTCTTTGTTCAGACCCATAAAGGCATTGTGTTTTTACAGAGTTTTTTAAATTTCTCACCTTGCTCATTTTATTTTGCTGTCCAATGTCCACCGCCACATTTATATTTTTTATTTCTATTTGATCATGCTTCACAGCATGTGAGGCCAGCTAGGAGGAAGGGTCACAGCTGTAGCTGTAGCAGTCTATATATTGAGGGCTCAACAATCCTCAAACAGTTCACTGCCCCTCTGTGCATGCAGGGGTTTTGGGAAAGTTTGTAAGGGACTCTGGGTCCATCATGTCCAACCACTCACTATAATATAGTAATTTAATGTTGTAAGGGACCCTGGGTCTATCATGTCTATCCTCTCACTGAAACATAGTAATTAAATGTTGTAAGGGACACTAGGTCCATCATGTCCAACCCCTCACTGTAACATAGTAATTTAATCTTGTAAGGGACTCTGGGTCCATCATGTCCAACTCATCACTGTAACATAGCAATTTAATGTTGCAAAAGACTCTGGCTCCATCATGTTCAGCCCCTCACTGTAACATAGTAATTTAAGCTGAAAGGGACTCGAGGCCCATCAAGTCCAACCCCTCACTGTAACATAGTAATTTAAGGTTGTCAGGGCCTCTAGGTCAATCATGTTCAACCTCTCACTGTAGCATAGTCATTTAATATTGTAAGGGACACTAGATCCATCATGTCCAACCCCTTGTTGTAACATAGTAATTTAATTTTCCAAGGGACTCTGGGTCCATCATGTCCAACCCCTCACTGTAACATAGTAATGTATGTTGTAAGGGACTCGAGGTCCATCAATTCCAACTCCTCACTGTAACACAGTACTTTAATATTGTAAGGTACTCTAGGTCCATCATGTCCAGCCTCTCACTGTAACATATTAATTTAATGTTTTGAAGGACTCTAGATCCATCATGTCCAGCCCCTCACTGTAATATAGTAATTTAATGTTGTAATGGACTATAGGTCCATCATGTCCAATCCCTCACTGTTTAACAAGAGATATTGTATGTCTCAGGAGGTATCTGCAGTCCAAAAGAGACTTGTTACTTTATTTTAATTAACTGAAGAAAAGTGAATCCCTCCTGATACAGGGAAGTGAGTGGATTAAAATTTTATAAACTAGACCCACATTTCACCTGGGGCTTGAGCAGTCAGCCTCAGCTTGATACAGGGGACTGATGACTGAGCTTTAACTATCCAGGAGTCCAGGGTATGCCACTTTCACTGAGAGGGCTGAGTATGGGCACAGGAAATGGTGAGGGGCAAACACAGGTGAGGGTCTGTGGCAGCCAGGTGCAAGAAGCATGCTGGTTAAAGTAAATGTGTAAGGTCCCCAAATGCCTTTTACACATAGTATGCCATTGCCAAACATGCTTCAGATGTTGAAGCTGCAATTCGTTTTGTAAAACAATCTGTCATAGTCATTTTATTTTATGTTTTATTAGCATTTTTTTTTCAGTTTTCTGTGTGTGGCCTCACTCCCTAGAATGATGTCATACAAGGGAGCTGTCAATGTTTTACATACAGCAACAAGGAATTCTGGGTAATTTATGATGTTGCCTTAAATGTGCCTTACTCAGAAGTACAGTCCCATATGTTGGTAGTGAGTACTGATATGTAAATGTACATAACAAGGTATTGCGGGTAAAATAGGAACCTGTTTTCCAATTTCCTTACTGTGAGATGCTGTCCCATATTTTTGTAGTGGTGTCAACAATATAAGCTTTTGTATGTTTATTTTCACAACAATGCATTGTGCATACTGTATCTAGCTATAAGACTTCTATACTGAGAGATGTAGTCTCCTACTTCTGCAGTGAGCACAGAAATATAAAACCCTGTATACTAATTTACATAGTGAGGCATTGTGGGTACAGCACATAGCTGATTTGTCTATCTAAATTTAAAAACTGATAGTGTCCCTTTAATAACTTTGTTTCCCAGGTATGATTTTACAGTTTGGGGTTGCAACACAGAAAAAAAGGGAAGGGTATTGCAAATGAAGCAGGACACTGAAATAAAAGGAACTTTTTCATGGAAAACAGCATTATTTGATAGTTTGAATGATAGGAGACTGATTCACAAATTCTACAAGTTATTACTCCCATTTGCTATGGCAAACCTGAACCTTAACTTTAAGGCATGGGTGGGGGATTTGTGACATAAACACAGAGCGGTCAGAGGCATATGTATCTTGCTTCTGTTTGAAAACCTGAAACTATCACTATTAAAATAGCAAGGCAGTCACCAGGAGCAAAACCCCAGTTCCACCCCCCCACCACCACCACTGGGTAGCCAATTCTAGGGCTGGATGGTAAACTAAAATGAAAAGTAAGTAGCCACTTGCTGCTCAACTCTGGCTCCATCAAACTCCCCCCATTCTGACACCAAGTGCCCAACTCTGGAGTCATTAAATGAAAAAATAAGTGGACAATGAGAGACAAACCCCAGTGCTGCCAACCCCCATTCTGATGCTAGGTGCCCAGCCACCAGGTCCAAGAGTCAGTGAAATAAAGTAAGCAGACAATAGCAGCCCAACTCCAGTGATGTTTTAGAAAGAAACTTTAATTGTTTTTTTTTGCACTGATCTATTGTAGTATTGATCCCTGCTATTCATTGTACTATTGCACTTCTGTGTACTTGCTACTCGTACATCAAATAAAAAGCAGTTTATTCCATAGTCAGCAGTAAAACTTTAACCAGCTTCATAAAAAAGCATATGGGAATTCATAGGATGAATATTAAAAACTACAACAGTGCAGTAGTGCAATTAATAGCAGGGAGCAATGCTATGCCAGATTGGGGCAAAAACAACTAATATGTCACTCCAGAAGCAGAGCTTCATCAGAGTTAGTAACTTAATGCAGAAATGCCCTTATATTATTCACAACCAGTGATATGTAAAAATTTAAAATTTAAAACAACAAATGTGACACATCCTCGGGATACGAGGAGGCACTTATAAAATTAGAACCAGCAATTAAGGTAATGAAAAATATAATATCAAACCTGGTATAAACTACCCACAATGCATATTTTCACAGTTGGTTAGTGCATGTAATTAGAAAACAGCTTTACATATAAACTAAAATATCAGGAAATATAAACGTACTGTATAGCTTCATTTTAAAGCCACCCTCGATCATAAGTCACCCTCGAACATAAGCCACATGTAAACATTATAATTGTGAACCAAAGCCGCCCTCGATCATAAGCCATGGCCAGTATTATAGAGCTTAAATGAACCAAATGAATCCAGTATTCCAAGTGATAGTATGAATTTTAGCTATCTGTAGTGCAGCTTTAATTACAGTAGGTGCTACTGTATATCCTGTTAATGGTTATGGTGTACAAACATAGTGCTGCTACAAGATTAATTGCACAACTGTTTTGAGCTTACTCGACAAACAAGCAACTGCCAGCACTTAAGGTATGGTAATGGTGTGTCCATCTGTAGCAGTTTGATGCCGGAAGTAAAAGAGGCCAATCGCATGACATGATCAATAATCTTTATTGGTTACCAATATTTAACAAAAAGAAAAAAATCAGTCAGGGTTGGAAAATCAAGTCAGGTACCAGAACACATAAAAAAATCAGTAGCATTTACTTGAGTTCTGAAACGCTGTCAATATCTGCATTGGAACAGCTTGGTGGATCTTGAGTGTCAATTTCCTGTGGTAAGAAACAAAAAGAAATGTTAGAACACAGATTAGATTGGCTTTGTAGACTGGATCTGTTTGCACTGCTCACTCCAACCAGTCTCTTCAGCTGTGATATTTGTGATACTTGTTCAGTTAAGATGCAGAACCCGGATTAAGTACCAGTTCCTGGTGCTCAATTGCAGTTTTCAATCACAGGTACCATACCTCGGCATGGAGGTTTTGCATCATAAGCCGCCCTTGATCAATAGCCGCCTTTGAACATAAGCCGCTGCCAAAAATTGAAATCTGAAATATAAACTGCGGCTTGAACGTGAAGATATACGGTATATATAAATCCAGTTTTTGAAAGTTGGAGTGAAGCACTGAAGATATAAAATGTACAAATATTCATTTATATATCCCTTTTTTTGAGAGACATTTTCATTAGGACTGTGGAACCAATGAACTCTGCAGTACAATGATTCCAAATGTCAGGAATCTATTCTAAAAAAACACGGCATTATTATATTAGATGCTCAGCCATAATGGATCGATACATTGGAGGACTCGCTATAGCCCAAGTGTGAATGCTTGTTTTGACCTTGTGCACTTTCTGTAAGACTTCTAAAGACAATCTACATTTCCAGTATATAAAATGGCATACTTTGCAATAGAAGTGTTTTTATTGTATTATAACTACATGAGCATCTGATGTAATAATGTCTGACTTTTTATTGTTTTTTAGAATACATGTTTGACATTTGTATTTTCTATCACAGAGTTCATTGGATCCACAGTGCTAGAGAAAATGTTTCTCATGAGAAGAAACATATATACTTGAACATTTTATATCCTCGGTGCTTCACCCCAACATGTGCAAAATGGCCTTCTATATAAATTTATATTTACTGATATTGTGGTTTATATGTACATTTTTTTAATAATTATATCTGCTAATCAATTGTTGAAAATATGCCTTGTGAGCAGTTAATACAGGGTTTGATGTTGTACTTTCCATTACTTTATTGCCAGCTGTTACTTTATGAGCCTCCACGTATCATGAGGATGTGTCACATTAGTAACAGACTGCTATTGTCTCTTTCATATATGACACTGCTTGCCATATTACATGTAATATGGTAAATTTTAAATAGAATCTTTAACAACAAAACACTGTGCTAATTTCTGATATCATGAATGTTCACTAAAATCATTTTGCAGCCACATTGGCTCTGACCTGAGTTTGTTAGTTTTGTTAGAGGTTCCGGTCATGGCACTAAAATTAGTTTTCATTTTGTGACAGTCACCATCTTGTTTCTCACCTCAGTAACAATTTATGAATCCAAACTTTTACTACAGCAGCAATAATTAAAAAAAAAGAAAACATGATTATATCTCATTAGAGCATGCTGCTTCAGGCTTGTTTCAGTCAATTATGATAATAAATATATTTTACATATTTCTCCTGGCCATGTTAATGTAATTTCCATTTTTTTAATCATGACACACTTTTCTGTGTTGCATCATTAAGGTGGTGAGAAACTAAATTTAACTCATGAAACTTTTTTTTTAACTGCAATTCAAAGAAAATCTGTTGGAAACACATTTTGATTGTTCAGTATAATTTTTTTCACAGAAGAAAATTAGTTTCTCAGCATGACATTTGATTGTGTAGCATGATTTTTCAATTCGCAGCAAAAAAATTTGTTTCTCAACTTTAAATTTCATTGCACGTCAGAATTTTTTTTTTTATTTTACTTAAACTCATTTCTTATCATGAAATTTGGTTATATATAAGCATCTTAATTTTCTATTTCACAACAAAAAAGAAACTGATCACTCCATATGAAATTTCACTGCAGATAATAATTTATCATTGCATGCCACAAATTGGATGCTGGACATGAAATTTGATTTTGGTCCATCATTTCATGAGGTAAATTTGACTTGTGAAGCTAATTTTTAATTGTAATTCAAACAAAATGTTTTTTGATGGAAACACATTTTGGTTCTGGATCATAACTTGTAGTTGGAAAAATGGGAGTCGGTTGCACAATATGAAATTTGATTGAGGATCATCTTTCCCTTTTGCATGACAATAATTGATGTTGTGACATTAAATTTTCAGCGTGGATCATAATTTCTTTCTGGAATTAGTAATTTTACATGAAATTGCGAATAAAATGTTGCTTTGTGTGACTTAATTTGGTTGCATGACATGACATTTGATTGGCCGTCATAATTTTTTGTTTTGCACTACAAAATTAGTTTCTCAACATGAAATTTGAATGCACACCATTATTTTTCATTTCATGCAAAGACTGGTTGCTCAGCTTGAAATCTGATTGTGCATTGTAATTTTTGATTTTTCTACCTAAATTAGTTTCATGCCATGAAATCTGATTACGCATATAGTAAAGACAACTCTTCTCTTGGTATAGAGCCCTGTACGTCTGCACCCGTGGGTGGCAGAGGGCCCATAGCCTGACAGATGGACTCTTTCCTCTCTGTGCCTGCAGCCACATTGAAGCACAGAGAACATAGAGCCCTGTGATTCTGCAGTCCACCTGACAGCCCCATGAATTCTTGGTATCCATTGCTGCATGGAACTGCAGGGCTTTGCACTTCCATAGGTGGACAGTGGCTTACCTTTCTTCCCTTGGGGCCTTGTGCATCTATATGTCTTTGTGAACCTGTGTGAATGAGGATACGATTACACTATCTCAAATGAAAGGAAATTTTTTGCAAAAACATCATCAATGCACCAGACAGGGTTCAAGTTAATGCGACAAAAGTAGGGAAATGTGTTGTTAGAGTTTCTGAATCAGTGGTGGGGTCTTTCTTGGGGCTGTCAACCATAACGCCCATCCTGTTTCCTAATTAAACAAGATCAGATGTGATTTCCTTTCCTCATGCAGGGCCCACAGGGACATACGTGCCCTCCTGTTTTTCTCTGTCTCTCAACAACCACCCATGCTTTCAGTCTGCCTCTACCGGTCTGTCAGCAGCTATCCTTGCTCTCTGTCTCTCTCCCACCAGTTGCAGCTCATTGTTTCCTGCAGCACAGATGCAGGTCCAACTGAGGCAAGTTACACTATAAGTACCTGCTGCACCATAGACACATACCTGATTGGGACCACTTACTTTACTGTACCTGTCAACCATGGCAAATTTTTGAGATGGGAATGGAGCACAGCTACAGGGAAGCCCGAGCTGTGAGAAGCAAATCAGCCGAGACGGTCTCTTCCTGCTCACCTCTCCTCATCCACCTCTCTCTCTCTCATGCACTCTTAGTCTCTCACTTCAGGTATCTATGTAGTAACAATGACTCCTCTCTCAACAGCCCCTACAGCCATCTTCAGCCCATGGTTTCAGCTGTCACACACACTAGTCAAACTTTACAGTAATATCCTTGGGGATCCACTCAGCTGATCTTGACCTGCTCAACTGTGGGTGTTCTATTTCTGTGCTAAAGTTTGTGTCCAGGGATATCATTGTGTACCCTCCATCCAGGGCATTTTATAGCTTAATGGGGGTCACAAGGAAATTTATATTTTTACTACGACTGGGGTAACCACGCACAGACTGGGTACACTCACTCCATGCAGGCACACATTGCAGCAGTAGAATCTAAATTGTCAGCCTTTTGGTGAACAGTTCTAATTTACTGAATCTTTAAATTGATAACATATATTTTTCATAGGGGAACCTTCATCTTATAATTCTTGACCCATCTGGGTTACATGCTACTTACTAGCCAGAGGCTACAGCTGGTACATTCCTTAACTGTTACAATGTACATGATACGTACTGCTACAGTTTCCCAGAGGGACTATTTACAACTTAGGCCTCAGATCCAAAGACCTTTCTGAAGACATTTCTGTCCTTGAGATGTACAAACTAACTGAGCCTCTAGCAAACCCTATCTATTGTACATACTGTATAGATTGCCTACTGAATCTATGATCCAGCCATAAACCCAGCCATAAACCCAATCTACAGGATTTCTCTTCTATTGGTGCTTTATAATGAGCAGTGACTTCTACAATATGAGCAACATTTTTATTGTTGGGCAGTACCAGACTTCCCAGGATATCCCCCTATTCCCCAGCACTGTCCATATTGAGCAAAGCAGGAGACTTCACCCCCACTCCCACAACACACACTCCTGTAGATTGATCCAGCACCTGGATCAAATGTGAACAAATGTATTCAACAAATTAGCATATTATAAATAAAGGGCATCTCAAACTAAAGAAGCAGCACTCAAGTAAAAACTTTCACACAAGTCTCTTTTCTATCAAAAGCAGCCAAGTGGGCTCAGACTTTACTTATAATTCAAAAAATAGCAGCTTGCAATATGAACAACACTCTGAAAGGTCAATCTTCATTTCAGTGGGAATGTACTCCTCAAGTTCTCCCTGTCATGTGGGGTGCCATTGGGCACGGTGCTATCACCCATGTTGTTCACAGTGCATATGATGCCATTGGGAGACATTGTAAGACCTTATGGGCTGAGTTTCCACTGCTATGCAGATGACTCAGCTCTACATGTCCTTTGTCCCCAGATGGGGGAAGCTGTCTCAAATTTTAACAACTGTCTTTCTGAGATTCAACACTGGATGAGTGCTAATTGGTTGAAGTTGAACCCGGATAAGACCACAGTTCTGGTCATGGACCCAGGTCGCTATGTAGAGGGGTCACCAACAGGATGGCCATCTTTGGTTTGGCTTGGTGGCTGCCAGTTGATGACCTCTGAACATGTACGAGATCTGGGCATTATTCTTGATGGGGGACCGATGCTTAAATTCCAGGTGTTGTCCGTGGTCAAGACTGCTTTTTTATCATCTGAGGAATATCTCTGGGATCAAGCACCTCATTCCACCTGATGACCTTCCAACTCTGGTTTATGCCTTTGTGACCTCTCGCCTTGACTACTGTAATTCCAAATACCTAGGGCTACCAGGGGTTGATATTCTGCACTTGCAGCTAGTGCAGAATGGAGCAATTTGGCTGTTGACTGGGCTACCTCAGGTTTGCCATGTCATGACTGTGCTATGCGACCTGCACTGGCTGCCTGTTCAGTGGCAGATCATCTTCAAGGTCAGCTTGCTGACCTATAAGGCCTTACACAGACAAGGTCTGAGCTATCTGCAAGAGCGTCTTCACCCTTACTACCTCTTCTGCCCACTCCACCCTGCCAATGATGGATTGCTAGAGCTTCCCATGGTTCATTTGAAGACTTCTGGGGCCTGAGCATTTGAATTCAGAGCCCCCACCCTGTGGAATTCTCTATCTCGGCAGATAAGAGAGTGCCTGATGGTGGAGAGCTTCATATCTACTTTGAAAAAATATTTGTTCAATTCTTGCTTTTTGGATGTTGTGTAATTTTAATGCTGATATTTAATAATTATTTATAGATTTTTAGCTGTTGTTTTATCACTTACTGTGCTAACGCTATGGTCATTGTGTGAATAGCGCTACTTTATAAATAAAGTTGCTTGCATACTTGCTTGCATAGTGAGCTCAATATCTAGTCATGTGTTGCTGCCAGCTTCAGCAATTCAGCTTCAGTAACTTCAAAAACAGTGCCAAAATGAAAGAGATGAGAGAAAACATCCATTTACAAAAGATGTCAGTGGAAACCGCATCTAGCAAGTTTCACCAAAACTACTTGGGTGTTGCTCAGGAATGTGCTACATTGTGGCATAGTGACATTTCGGGGCCCGGCCCTTCATCAGACATGACTTATTTTGGACTTTCCTATTGGCAAACCATGCACTAGGTCTATTCTTCTGGAAGCGTGGACCCTTTGCTCTTTTCTTTCCCCTGGACAGTCCTGAGGCTTGAGGCCCACCCAAGCACCTCCTTTGAGGGGAGGCCTCACAGTTTTTCTCTACCACGTCATCTTCCCAGAGAGGCAAAGGCCAGAACCTCCTGTGCCAAGGCTTTTATTTGCTAGTTTTCTACCAGTAGTCAGCTAGTAACACACTAACTCCCTTTAGAATAGCAGGGGGGGGGGCACTGCTGAGCAGCTGAAGTGGAAGCAGCAAATTCCCTGAGCTCCTGAGAGATTTTTTAAATCTTTTAAAAAAAAGCTATATTCTGCCCTAGTTTCTGGAGTTGAGATTTAGGGCTAGATATTCAAATCTTTGCCCCTGGGCTAAATTAGCACTGCCCGGCAGGCAAACTTATCCTGGAGCACAGAGCAAGCTATATTCAAAAGGGATAGCCTGGGGCAAACAGCTTCTGAATATAGCATGGAATGAGACTGGGCAAACTGGGCTGGGAGTGCAGGGCAAATTTAGCCCAGGAATAAGACAGCTCTGAATATAGCAACCAGGAAGTGCAGACCACAACAGCAACACAGTGCACAGCAACGTGAAGATAGCTACAGGTGACCTATGTGGCCAATGTGTGTTCAAGCAAATGCGTGGACCCAGTACAGCTGTAGGGAGCAGCCTATGGGAAAGTACAGTGTGCAAAACAGTGTAATATTCCCCGAACCGTTTGCACAGAGCTAACGCGTTTGTGTGGGATTTGCGTGGAGCTAAGCTGTTTGGCAAGTGCAAACACATTTGCCCATTGCTAAACTTTGCCATATTCAAAAGGTACATGCAAATGAGCCTACTTAGGTAGTCTCTGGGCAAACATCCAGATTAGCATCTCATTATGCCCTGATTTGCATGCAGTTTGCCCAGCGTTACTGCAGGGTCCCACAGAGCCACCTGTAGGTCAGTCTGGAAGTACAGGGGATGGCCAGGTCCAACCGCAGCTCCACCTGTAGGTCAGTCTGGCAGTGTATGATGATAGCTACAGGTTACATGTAGTTGCTACAGCACAGCATAGCATATTGCACCTCAGGGGACAAGACAGCATAGACACAGGAGGTGGTGGGGCTACATGCAACTGTCACACTGAAGAGCATGCTACAGTGCAGAGCAGACACTGCAGTAGCAAGGGGGGCCAGTAGTGTGAGGGACACAGCACTACCTATGGTGTGTAGGGCAGTGATGCTGACTGCACTGTACACAGTGACAGGACCAACGTGCAGGTGTTTACTGACTGTGGACATTACTGTTACGCTGTTGTGTGATCCACAGATGCTGCACCAGTGGCATGGGATGCACCCAGTGACATATACATGGTCGGCTGTGTGTGCTGTGGCATCTGTACAGCAGTGCTGTATGTGGTGGGGGGGCACGTAGGATCCGACAGGCACATGGGCAGTGGGGTATTCCCACTACTGGCCCCTGTGCACTGCATGCTGTGTCCCAGTCTTGTGGCCACACCTGGGCTGTGGTGAGGTCTGGCCACCCGTACACCCTCCCCTCAATGGCCACCATGCCCACAGTGCTTCCTGTGTGTGCTGGGATCTGTTGGGCACCACAGACGTATGGTCTGCAGGTGTGTGCTGTATGGACACACTACCATAATGTCCCCCATGGGACCGATCACCCCTTACTGCCTATGCATGGCTGAGACCTGTGGCAGCAGTTGGCATCATGGTGGTGCCTTCAGTGAGCAGCATGTGTCCTCCATGTCTGGCAGTTTCTAAGTGTCAGACTCAAATGTTAGGGTCATGCAAGCTGCACTAATGCCGCGCTAACACTGCACAAAGCAACAATGTCACACAAAGCTGTTTGCCCATGGTTAAGACCAGCTTTTCCGCTGGCCTGGTGGCGCTGAGGGCTGAGGTGCTGGATGCCTTACCATACGCCACACCAGCAACCCATGTTCAGGAACGGATATGGGGCACTGGTGGTTGGCATGGAGGAGAAGGATAAAGCATCCCTAGGGCTGCTCTCCTTCTCCGGGAAGGGGGGATTGTAGGGCTCAGTGATTGCCTGCCACCTAGTGGAGGCTGGAAGGTGGCACATCAGCACTGCAGAAGAAGGGCGACAGTGTGGCAGGCGCTTGGCAAGATGCGCACGGGAGTGTGTACACTGCTACCCCTGGCACCATTGCATGCTGCACCTAGAGGGGAACAGAGTAAACACAAGAAAAACAGAGTCCTCTGCAAATGACAATGGTTCCCTTCTGTGCTGGCCCAGGAAGGCACCTCCCTGACCGCTCATCTGGTCCGGTGAGTTGAGTTACTCCCCACCCCCTGCCATGAAGGGTAAATCGAGGGGTTATTGGGAGGGGGTCTTATACCCAGAGCCTACACGGGGGGGATGTTAGATGCTGGCAGAGGACTCCAGGGGAAGAAAAAATAAGTAGCTGCAAAAAAAAAAGAGACCAGATTTTCCTGGGTGGTAATTTGTACCATGCTATGGGTCACGCAAAGTTACGCTAAACACCTTAGTGGGGCACTATTTACTGAATATCTCATCGCGCCTATATTCATGTTCACTTTGCTCCTTGCATATAATTATGGTTTGCCTGGTGCTACTGCGGTTTGCGCACTCTATTTGGCTTTTGAATATAGCAGACCCATGCTAATCTCACACTAAGCCTGTGCAAACGTTTTTTTGGTGGTGCAAAGCTTTGAATATCTGGCCCTTAGCTTCTTGTCCCGGGGTCACAAAGGCTTTCAACATGTGAAAGAGTAAGGGAGCATCTCAACCGATGACAGATTTTGTTGCATCTAAGAAGGCACAAGGGGAAGGGTGGCCTACCCAGAGAGTGGGAACCTCAGGCTCTAGTGCTACGAAGTCAGAGGAAGTCACCCTCAGTGCTATCCATGCTATGTTAAACCAGTTGGTAAAGACTGTTCAGGAACTCAACAAGAAATTCTACACAATTACTCCGAGAGTAAATGCGTTGGAAGCTAGAATGGATCATTTTGAAAATACAGTCCAGCGATCGGAGGCTTCAGTTCTCAAATCTGTTCATGCCACAGCTAATTTAATTAAAGAAAATACCTGACTGCGTCAGCAGTTAGAAACTGTTGAAAACCAGGCTAGAGAAAAGAATATCCGGTTGTTGAGACTGAGTGAGGGATCTGAGGGTGAGGATTGTATGGCCTTTATTATAATGTGTCTACCTTCCTTGCTAAAAATTATTGAATCAGATCCTCCACTTTCAGTCAAAAAGGCCTACCGGTTGACCCCTCATCATGCAACCATGGGTGCTGCCACTCGCAGAACACTTATGGTAGTATTCACTGGTGTGGGAGATTGGGATCGAGTATTAGCTATTACAAAAAGAAAGAGGATTCTGACTTATGGAGAAAATAATATTGCGCTGCTTCTGGATCTCTCTTATTGCATCAGACAACGGAGAAAAAGTTTTGACGGTATAAGGGGTCGTTTATGGCAACTCAGAATACAGCATCAGTTACTATTACCTGCCAAACTTAGGCTAGTCTGGAATGGTAAGCAACATCTTTTTAATGATCCTAAGGAGGCTGACAAGCTAGTAGCTCGCATAGACCAAGAGATGGCCTAGGAGGAGGAAACTGTACTTTGGTCTGATGAGAACTGAAATGCTGTCTGCAAGTGTTGATCTCCTTTTGATACAAACATGGTGAAATCAGCTTTAAAACATAAGAATTTGGGCAGCTTCAAGCAATTGCTGTTGTTACATCTGGGGAATACAATAATTAGTTAGAGGGAGTTGTCTATTGTTTGTTAAACGGAACTATTAACTTTTCTTTGCTGCTTCAACTTTATTTCGATCAGGGAAATTGTACTATGCCTGATGAAACTTGGAAACCTGCAAGAAGAGACAATATTTTAGTTAAACTGTGTTAACATAGGAATGTTACATTCGGAGTAAGAGTGCTTTTTTCCATTGTTTTTACAATTGGCTCTCATGGGATAGGGATATTCCTATTAGATACTTTTGGGTTGAGATTTGGGGGAATCTTTGTGACTTAATGTCAATTTGGTAAAAAGGAAAATGTTTATTTATTTTTCTGGGATGATTCTCCTTTGTCCTTTCAGGGTTGCATGTGTCTGGCATATAATTAGTTTTTAAATTTATTGGTTATTCCCCCTATCATGTAACTAAAGAGGGGGTCTTTTGCATTCCTCCTTAGTAAGAGGTTCATATTAGCAGTGTATACTGTTAGCTTTCTAGGATTCTATGTATTGTGAGTGTTTTGCTTACAAAATGCATAAATAAACAAGCATTTGTTAATGCCGAATGTTGCTTGCTTGTATGTGCTGTTTAGGTATTTGGAAATGATAGTTCCATGCCTTCCTCCCAAGTCATCCACTGTGTCTTTCCGCTCAGTATTCACAGAAGAGTGGGAGGGGCAAGAGCCACAGCAGTACAGCAGTTGCCAAGGGGGTGAAGAGGTGGACAATAGTCCATTCAAATGCAAAAGAGTCCTGCAGGAGCTCACTAAATTGTAGGTGGACAAAGCGATGGAACCAGATGGCACACACCAAAGGATATTAAGAGAACTATGAAGGGAGATAGCAGTACCTCTGGCACCATGTTCACTGAATCATTCAACATGAGTGAATTGGAGGAGGGCACATGTGGTCCCTCTACACAAATGCAGCAGCAGGGAGGAGGCAGGGAACAATAGGCCATTCAGCCTCACCTCAGTAGTGAGGAAGATCATGGATGCATTGCTTAAAGAAAGGATAGTGGGGCATCTAGAAGCCATCAGAGCCCAGGACCATAGACAACATGGATTCACAGTGAGGACATCATGTCAGACAAATCTGGTTGATTTCTTTGACTGGGTGACAAAGGAAGTGAATCAGGGTGGGGCAGTGGACAACGCTTACCTTGATTTCAGCAAAGCCTTTGACACCATCCCACATAGGAGGCTAATAAACTAGCTGGGTAGGCTGGGCATGGGGGAAAGCATGGTAAACTGGGTTAGAAACTGGCTAACAGACAGGAGGCAGAGAGTGGTGGTAAATGGGGTGCATTCTAGGGAGAGGGGGTGACCAGTGGGGTGCTGCAGGGTCTTCATTAGTAACATTGCAGAACAGCTGAAGGGAATTTTTTCACCAGATTTTCAACATAGCCATTTTAAGACCTCTGCTCATGAACAGTGTCACTGTGATTTTCTTAATCTATCCCAAACATTGATTGCGCACGCTGACTGCGCCATTGTGCACTACATGCACAGAAACACATTCTGGGTGACGTGAAAAATGACAGCAATACTGCTCATAAGGAGGTGTGGTAAAATGGCAATGTTGAAAATCTGGAGTGCAAATATTAAAAATTTGCGAACTTACCAGCATGGGTAGGAACTGTGCAATGCACGCTCGTAAAACAGTCATTTGTAGGAATTTTTTCAGCAAATTTTCAACATAGCCATTTGAAAACCTCTGCTCATGAACAGTGTCACTGTGATTTTCTTAATCTGTCCCCCATACATTGATTTCGTGACGCCAACTGCGCTTGTATTGCGCTTATGTGGGCAGAAATACGCTTTGGGCGAGATGAAAATGACAGCTGCACTGCCTATAAGGAGGTGGTAAAATGGCAATGTTGAAAATCTGGAATGAAAATATTGAAAATTCGCAAACTTATGAGCGTGTCGAGAACTGCAAACGCACGCTCATAAAACAGTCATTTTAAGGAATTTTTTCACCAAATTTTCAACATAGCCATTTTAAGACCTCTGCTCATGAACAGTGTCACTGTGATTTTTCTTAATGTGTCCCATACATTGATTTTGCACACCGACTGCGCCATTGTGTGCTACATGGGTGGAAACACATTTTGGGTGAGGTGTGAAAAATGACAGCTATACTGCTCGAAAGGAGCTGTGGTAAAATTGTAATGTTGAAAATCTGGAGTGAAAATATTGAAAATTCATGAACCTACGAGCGTGCATAGGAACTGCGCAATGCACGCTTATAAAACCGTCATTTTTAGGAATTTTGGCACCAAATTTTCAACATAGACTTTTTGAGATCACACCTTATGAACACTGGCAGTGTCATTTCCTTAATTGGTCTCGAAAGGTGATTTCATGCAGTGACCGCAAAATCACCCTTCGGGCCTGACTAACGCCATGACAGTGCAAGAATTCATGAGGAGGAGTCCTAAAAACCCCACGTTGAAAATTTGGGCCCAAAATTTCCAACAATGCCTGAGATATGCAACAAAGTTGAAAAACCCTATTTATTCCATTATACAGCTTACCGGCATTTCCTCAGTTCATGGTCAGCTTTGAAGAGTGCAGACATGTTCCCGGTCCACCTAAGATTGTCACGCTGAGCTCCGGAGGTATGTGTGGGGTGGGGTGTGGGAGGCAGGTGCAGTAGGTGGGTGCGGGTTGTGGGTGGGCAGGAGACTACAAGGGACGTTTTTGTTTACAGTTTTTTTTTTATTAAGATGATGTGAGACATTTGCCACGCTGGGGTGGGCTCCCAGCTTGGCAGCTGGAAAAGCTGTTTGGGGAGGCTAGAGCCAATGGGGGATTGGGCACCCCCATTGGCCATAACAAGCTTTGCCATGCTGGGGTGTGCCCCCAGCGTGGCACCTGAAAACTTTTGGGGAAGGCGTGAACCGTGGAGCCGGGCGGGGATTGGGCACCCGCCGGCTATAACAAGCTTTGCCATGCTGTGGTGGGCCTCAGTGGCACCAGGAAAGCTTTTTGAGGGGGCATCAGCCGTGGAGCTGGCGGGGATTGGGCACTCTGGCCGGCTATAACAGTTTTTGCCATGCTGAGTTGGCCCCAGCATGGCACCTAGACAGCTTTTGTGGTGGAGCCGACTGGGGATTGGGCACCCCACGGGCCACATGGTGTGTGTGGGGAGGGGGGAGGCAGCGCATCAGCATGCAGTATGCGTGCTTGCGTGTTGGGGGGGAGAGCTCTGATCACTGAAGTGGAGCTCTCCTTTTCAACTGTAATACCACTGCATTTTCAACTGCTGTCATAGACAGCTGCAGCAGTGATTGGAGAACTGGGGCCGCGCCTGCAAACACACTGACTGAATTGGAAGACGGGTGCCACACCTCCAAAAACTAGGATGATGGCACTATGTTTCTTGCACATGCGTGCAAGCAACATAAAATCTAAAAAAAAAAAGAATAGCAGAGGGGGTTCACTTAGACAAGCACACACAAAAAGCCTATGCTAATCCCAGTAAGTCTGCTGGCTGATACCAAGTACAGCAGCTTTAAAAAGGACATGGAAGCAGTCAAGAGAGTGCACCAGAGGGCCAACACAATATATTCAGTGCATGTGTTTGTTATAGTCAGTTGTGGAAGAGGGGGTACATTCAGTCATTTCATGTGATCTTATGAACCACTATTTTGCAAACTGCAGCATGGAATAAAGGACATAAGCCATGCAACCATTCGATCCTTAAACACTGTCTTTAAAACAAGAACTTACTTTGCAGGGAAAGGGTACTGAAAGGCACAGCTGTTATATCCCTGAACAATGAAGATTCATGCTGTGAGACAGCATAAATTTAGAAACAAGTACTCATTTACTAGAGTGGGCACTTTAACTGCTCAGCCTATATACTGTATCCTTATCATCAGAAATTGAATATGAAGGCCACGAGGCCACTTTGTAAATAAAATATAATTTGTAGCATTAAAATTAATTTATTTGAAATTGTTTTCCGCTAACAGGCAGATCCAGCATGGCACTACACACACCTGGTACTGTTCCAGCATAGGAACCACATTTGCCAGATTATAGCTTTGTTTGTAATGACAGGTGGTCTCTTTGGCTGTACTATGATGCACTGTAAATTACATTTTAGCAGACAACTACTGCATCATTACTAGTTCTGCAAGTGGGACATATTCTAAGGACACAGCATGTTATAGATATGTTGTTGCATATTTTATATACTTTGAAGTATCAGCATTTAAATTCTACCATTTCTGATTTTCAGTAAATTTAGAGGAGCTTTGTGGATCTTGTTTATTTTTTCCACTTCTGGGTGGCAACAGATCTGGCTGCAACAAATTGGTTTGTGAAGTGTCAACATATTTCATGACCAAACTTTGCATAATTTTATAATGACTTCCATTATGTTATCAATATTTGCTATGAACCTGTATGCAGTGTATACTGTAGGACTGCTTATTTTCACTGCAGTGTAATTTTCACTGGTGTAACACAATGTGAAAGTTACAAGAAAATAAAATAGTGCTAGCTTGTCAAACGTGTACATTTTCAGTAGGCATGATTAGACACTAATCACTTAGTGCAAAATGTTATTTACACAGTTGTGATGTACAGTATGAGTGCCATGTGTGAAATATAAGTTGCACAAAAATAAACAGTTCTATAGTATTTAGTGCTCATTTCTTAAAATGGATCATTCAATGAGTCTCTTAGTATGCAACATGTTCAGTTTTTGTTCACTTCCCTGTATTATGAGACAAATGTTAGTCACCATATTAGTCCTTGTACAACAAGATGAACAAAATCTGAGGTTTGATACCTTTTATTGGACCAACAAATATTTTTTACAAAATGTTTGAATTGATTTTGCGAGGTTTTGCAGATGCCTTCTTTTACATAGTATGCCATGATCGTCCATGCTTCAGATGTTGAAGCTGCAATTTGTTTTGTAAAAAAAAATTGTCATAATCATTTTTATCAGCATGGTTTCCTTCAGTTTTCTGTGTGCAGTCACACCCCAAGAATGATGTCATGCAAGAAAACTGTCAATGTTTTAAATACAGCACCAAGGAATTCTGAAAAAATTATAATGTTGAGGTAAATGTTAGTTACTCAGAGGTGAAGTCCCTTATTTTGGTGGTGGTGACTGCACCTAATATGTAGATGTACTTAAGGCATTGTGGGTACAATTGTTTTCCACTTCCCTTACTGTGAGGTGAAGTATCATATTTCTGTAGTGGCTTCAAAAATAAAAGTTCTCATATGTTTATTTTCAAAACAAGGCATTGTGCATATAGTATCTAGCTAACAAGATTTCTTTACTGAGAGATGTAGTCTCCTATATCAGTAGTGTAGATGTCTGCAATACCAAGACTGACCAACAGAGATCTCTGTTTCAAAACAGTTAAAATCTTTGTTGTTTCCCTTGCATGATGTCATGGTTGGGAGTTGCAGCACTGAGGCAAAAAAGGGAGGATTATGCAAGTGAAGCAGAGCACAGAAATAAAAGCATTTATTTCATGGAAAACAGCACTTTTTGGTAGTTTGAATGGTAGGAAATTGAATCACAACTTCTACAGGTTGCTACATTTTGCTACTCCGATTTGCTATGGCAGACCTTGCAAAATCACTTTAAGCTTTCAGACTCACAAAGTCCTTCATCAGAAACTTGACAGTTAATGAAAGATAACACTTTAAATCCTCAGAGCAGAATTAGTAAAGACCACATATGGATTGGACACCTCATCTGATAATAAGATTTAAGACAGAGACTGAAATCAGAGAACAGGCCAGTCTTAGGGATCTTAATTACTGTAGGTGTAAATCACAAATTCTAACAAAATGGAATGCATATGATGACAGAAGTCTATAAATGGTCAAATCCTAATTACCTAAAAGAACAACTATGTGTGTGTGTGTGTGTGTGTGTGTGTATCTGAAGCTGAAACAAGAAGCAGTATGTCTGTGTGTACGAAGCTGAGACAAGAAAAAAGCAGTTGGAATTCAAATTGTGCAATGGGCTAGAAAACCAAGGTCCATATTCATATCACAATTAGCTGTATTAGGAAGATAAATATATTTGACCACATATGCTCACCTCTCAGGTGCATTCCTGAAATACCCCTTGAGAACTAGGACAGATAGGTTAGAAATGGAGTAATCAAACTGAGAAAAATGTTGTCCCACTGGTTTTACAGTATTTTATCATTTTAATGTCATGTCTATGTGAGTTAATTTGGGTTTGAAGGTGTTGTCTGGTTCCCCCATATAACCTGCATGTGGACATTTCTTGCATTGGATGTAATAAACAGTGTTCTTAGATGTACATAGATGTACATGTATGATTTCCCTGAATTTTGAATTGCTGTTTGTGGGATGTTGATAGAATCTAAGGTGGAAATGTACTCTCATGTCTTATATTTAGGGCTATTGCGCAGTTTAGTGCCACCTAGTGTTCTGTTGTTTTGGACAGGTGTAAGTCTGCTCCTGACAATCAGGTTAGATAAATGACGTGTCTGTTTGAAAGACAGTGAAGGTAGTTCTTGGAAGATGCATGTCAAGGCCTCATCTTCACTGAGTTGGAGGTCCCTAATGATTTTATGTAGGGACTTCAGTAGTTGTTCTCTTAGCATAAGCAAGGCAGCTTATCTATTCTATGACATTTGACCTTGACATAACTTTCCTTTGATGGATCTCTGTTGACTTTATATGGTCTTGTTCAAGAGCCCTACCCAAATGAAGTGAGACCACACATGATGTTATGTTGGTTGCTCAGTAAGCACAACTTTTATTAAAATTCTTTACAATTTCTTTATTAACATAGCACAATCCAAGGTCCTTTTATTCACAAAGCCTTTCAATACATTTATTTCCAATCCACTGCATACCATCATCATTATTTATTTACCTTTATTTCAGTTTTTATTACATATTCACATCACATCACTTTGTTATCCTTTCATCCCCAGAACTACATTTGAGGGGCTCTTTTTCTTTGATCCTGGGCCAGGTGTACATTCCTGACCCCTCCCCCTTTTTGCTACCTTGGGTGTCCACACCCCTGAGTAGTCCTCTTAGGCGTGGGGCCATAATGTTGCAGGACAGTATGCCGCATGGTAAAATTGCACTGCCAATACAGTGCGATTCTTGCCATGTAGCACATCTCTTTTTTCTGTGGACAACCCCCAAACTCCCTCCCCAATATAGATTCTCAACTCCAGGGGGACTCAAGTCGGGGAGTGCACAAAGATTAAAAAAAATAAAAGTTTCTGGGACCAGGAATCAAACCTGGTACCAGAAGCATTGCTTGGGTTCCCTGCTGCTGTGGCTCAGTCCATTGAGCCACAGCAGCTGGTCAGCTGAACCCACTCCCAGCTGAGGTCTTATTCTCTGCCTGGGAGAGTGAGATTGGTGCAATACTGTGTACAGCAGTATACACGGTATTGCACCATTCGCTCACTGGTGCAGCGCTGTATAGGGTTAGCCATAATGTCGTACTCTCTTAAGTATGTGACATTATGACCCGGTACCATCCTCGTACCCCCCACCTTGGCATACACCAAAGCTGGGTCCCCCCCCCATTTAAGGATTTTCTTCCTTCTTTTCCCCCACCTGCTGTCCACCTTCAGCAGTCCATAATCTATTCATTTGAATAATCTCCTTGTTCTTCTCCCCCTTTCCCTCCCTTCCCTCTTGCATGGGTGGTGAGCGGGAAACATAATTCTGGCTAGCAAAAGTGAGGGAGAACCTCTCACTTGCAGACCCTTATAAACCCCATCAAATCCCTCCCATTCTAAGTCTAATTCCTCTTTCTTTCTCTCTCTCTCTTTCTCTCTCTCTCTCTCTCTCCCCGACTTACCCAATTCAATTTGTCTTCCCTATTGTCCCTTGCTTAGCCCCATTCTGACATCATAGCCCCTTAGCGAGCCCCCTTTTTCCTTTTGTCTTCTCTTACCAACCCCTTCGTGATGTCATGCTCCCTTCCCCCTTTCTCACCTCCCCCACCTGCTGAGCTGTCTTCGTGGGTCCAGGCCTAGAACAATGGTGCCTGTCTTTTGAGGATGAACCTTTTTGTTCTAGACCCCTACCCAAATGAAGTGAGACCACACATTATGTTATGTTGGTTGCTCAGTCGGCACACCTTTTATTAAAATTCTTAACAATTTCTTTATTAACAGTACAATCCAAGATCATTTTATTCACAAAGCCTTTCAATACATTTATTTCCAATCCACTGTATACTGTCATCATTATTTCTTTACCTTTATTTCAATTTTTATTACGTATTCACATCACATCACTTTGTTATCCTTTCACCCCCAGATGTACATCTGAGAGGGTCTTTTTCATTAATCTTGGGCCAAGTGTACATTTCTGACCCCCCCTTTTTGCTACCTTGGGTGTCCACACCCCCGAGTAGTCTTCTTACCCCCCACCTTGGCGTACACCAAAGTTGAGTTCCCCTCCACTCCCCTATTTAAAGACTTAATTCCTTCTTTTCTTCCACTAGAACCAAATGTAATTGCTTTGCTGTAGAAAACTTTGAGGAGGGTGCAGTTGCTCTGACTAAAAGACTTGTGCAGAGAAGATATAGCACTAGGAGCATCCAACAAGCTTATGAAAGGGCCAAGTCCACAGACGGGGAAGCTCTATTGGCTGACAATACTTCAGAAGTTGTGAGGGAGGACAGGTTTAATTATGTCATGGAATTCTCAGCACAAACATGAGATTTTGAAAACATCTTAAAGAAGCACTAGCATGTGTTAGGAGTAGAACCAGATTTAAAAGATTTGTCCTCAAAACCTGTAAGAATGTGTTACAATACATTACCTACACTTAGGAATGTTCTTACACATAGTCACTTTAAAACTAATCAACCAGAAACATGGCTTAGAAAACCAAAGGGTTATTTTAAATGTAAAAAATGTGTGCAGTGCGTTTCTATTTTGCAGGGAAAATCTTTTTCTAGCTGCAATACTGATAGAGTCATTGAGATAAGACAATGTATAACTTGCAGTACAGAAGGAGTTATCCACCTGGCTACATGTGAATGCCAAGCTTTTTATGTGGGTAAAACCACTAGACGTTTTAAAACCAGAGTTGGTGAGCACATCAGAGCCATTCAGAAGAAGGATGTCACCTATGCAATAGCAGCTCATATTGCTGGGGCTATTGGTGCACACCACTCCTTAACATTTATGGCACTAGACAGAGTTTGCCATAATCCAAGAGGTGGAGATTTTGACAACTTAGTTTTAATCAGAGGTAATTATTGAATTTTAACATTAAGTGCCACTAAAAGCCCAGGCCTCATTGCTCTGCTGGAACTGCACCCTTTCTTAAAAAAGCGGTAATCTGATGTACTCTGTCATTTTCAGTAGTTGCTGTCACTGTTTTGTGAGAATATCCAAATTTTATTTACAATAGTATGTAATAATTTGTCATTAGATATTTTAGGAATTCTGATACACCTTTATTGAAAATTCTTTGTCTGTTTGTTGTTAGGCAGTACATATAAAGACTTTAGCTTTTATACAGCCTAGTTAAAAACTGCAGAGATTTCTAGATGTCAGTTTGTCTTCATCTTTGTTATCAAACTACCATAATATGTTCACGGTCATTTTCTGTGTGATCTTATCAATTAAGCAATCTATCCATGTATTCATATGACATGAGAATTTAATTACTTTTTATCTTTTTTCTATTTTGTTTTGTCTTTTTCCCTATCCTTGTGGCTTCTTCCTTTTTTGTTCTTTTTCCTGCATCTTTCTTTTAGATTTGCAATTTCTAGTTTTGTTTTATCCTTCCTTGGCTTTCTCCCCCTTCCCCCCATCTTTCTTCTTCCCTATTTTGTTCTCCTTCAGTTTTTAATTAGTCCATTCTACCTGAATGTTTTCTTTTGTGACACTAGCCCTTTAACTGGTGGCTGTTTTAACATTTGTAACAAGGCTTAAATTGATTTATGATATGATTTACCTGGGCATAGGCCCTATTTATATGTAGTGTTTCTTTATGTCCTTAGCTTTTGAAGGAGGATTGCTGTCAGTCCGAAACATATCAGGCCGGACATTGTGTCTTGGTAAAATAAAATGTTTTTGAGTTAATTATTTGCGTCCCTCTTTATGAGTTGAGTGAGTGCTAGAACCTTTTTCATTGCACCCCTACCCCAATGAAGTGAGACCACACATGATGTTATGTCGGTTGCTCAGTCATCACACCTTTTATTAAAATTCTTAATAATTTCTTTATTAACAGTACAGTCAAAGATCCTTTTATTCATAAAGCATTTCAATACATTTATTTCCAATCCATTGCATACCGTCATCATTATTTATTTACCTTTATTTCAATTTTTATTACATATTCACATTATATCACTTTGTTATCCTTTCACCCCCAGATGTACATCTGAGGTGGGTCTTTTTCATTAATACTGGGGCAGGTGTACATTCCTGACCCCCTCCCTTTTGCTACCTTGGGTGCCCACATCCCTGAGTAGTCCTCTTACCCCCCACCTTGGTGTACACCAAAGTTGAGTTCCTCCCCGCTCCCCTATTTAAGGACTTCATTCCTTCTTTTCTTCCACTAGCCCATCTCCAGCTTGCGTTGGAAGGCAGGCTTCCCCCTTTCACTGAAAACTGTCTCCCCTTTGCCAAAAAGTCTCTCTCCCCCTTTTTTTTATATACCCACCTATTTCTTATGCCATGCAACTATGCCCCTCCCTAGTTCCGTTATAAAAATGTGATTGCCTATCTCTGATAGATAGATACTGCCCACCCTATACAACACTGCTATCTTCTCAACTAGCTCCTCGTCACTCACCACTGATTCCCCAAGGCCCCTGAATCATTTTCCTGCCCTCCTGTTCATCCTTTTCTGGGCTCCTTTTATAGCCTTATGACTTTTTGCATATCACCACACCCTTCTTGGCACCATTTCTGACAAGGTGAGGGTGACATTAGGCCACCGCATCTTTACTACCCCCAGATCCTTCTGGATTTGGTAAAAAATGTCCAACCATGGCCGAGTGCTTAGATCATTTCCTCCCAAATGAACTATGATTAAGTGTAGCTCTGGATTGGTCCTGCATGTTTTCTCCAGAAGCAGCAAGATTTGTCCCCATCACATCCCCTGTATTCTTCTTCAGATAATGCGCACCTCCCGGTGATCAAAATAAAGCTGCTCCCCCCCCCCCGCTTTCTCTCTGCTTGCTGTTCTGCGAAATAAATGTAGGAGTGTCCCATGATCCAAACCTGTAAACGATGGGTATTTTCTAAAATACATAAGGAAAATGAGATGTGCCCCGGTAAACAAACTTCTCCCCTCATTCTTTTTATGTAAACTGTGTTTGCCCATATGCATCCGGGTCCTGTGAAGAGAAAACAATAACATCCATTAGTCACTGATACACCGGACATATTTTTTATAACAACTGGACATCCATCTGCTCAGACTCTTCAGAGTCTCCTCTTGGACCCCTCTTGCCGCCGCCTCAGAGGCTGCACCTATCCAACATGAATGTGAAAAGTATCTCCCCGGATCCTCTTCTATAGCAGCAATCCCTTTCTTCAAAACCCCTGCCAAATGAGCCCCCATTGCTGCGGTCCCATTTTTGTGCATGAACATCATACGACATCCCTATGGCCTGATGGTCCGTATAGACCCACATGGCTTGTACTGGGAAAATGACCCTTATCCTATTTTTGTGTAGGCAAACACTGGCTCCCTTTCCCATTTGGTCAACCTTGGACTTTCTCAATATTATGGTAATCGTCTCCCACTGTAGACCCATGCGCTGTGCTGATCATGCTGTGCCCAGCAACTTCCCTACCCTAAAGACCCCACCATACATTGTCGTGAATATTGCAGTGAACAAAATGGTCTTACAGGCTGAGTAGTATACCTGTGCTAAAATGCCTATCGGTCTCCTCAAAATGAGCTCTGATATGGGCCATCTTTTGTCCTGCTCTCTCCCTTTCATCCTTAGCCATCCCATCATCATACGCTTTATGATCTGCCCTTTACTGGGATCCCCCCAATCCATCAGGGTACTGACCCAACCTATGGCCAGTAAATGCACATTCATAGTTGTGTGTTCCACTCCATTCTGTCATCCCAAAACTACAAACCTGGCTACTTGCTTTTCAGTGACTGCCCCACTTACCTCCATGTTGTTTCTGACCTGAAAAGCCTGGAATGCTCTCCAAGACCCCTCGTATGCTTTTAAGATGCTGTCTGCCCAAGAGTTCTAAAGCAGAAACTCCGCTTCTTCCAGCCAATCTCTTACATTCCTGTTTGAATCCTCGTCCCTGCCTCGGCTGCCTTCGGAGTGATGGCCCAAAACTTGTCCATCTGCAGATGGGAGAGGCTGTCAGCTACGGTATTCCACACTTCCTCTATATGCCGGGCCCTTGCAGTACTAATTGTCTCAAGACTTGCAATACCGTGAACGATGCTGCCCCTCTGTTATTCAGTACATCCACTACCGCTCAGTTGTTGCACCAAAAAGTCTCCCATTGGTTGCATAGGGCCTCCCCACCATACTTCCATTGCTACCCATATTGGGAATATCTCCAACAGGGCGATGTCCTTACTGAATCCCCTCTCCCTCCAAGACTAAGGCCCTGGCTCAGCAAATCATTGCCCCTTAAAGAAAGCTCCCATCCCTATCCCCCTGACGTGTCCGTATATAACTCAAGGTCTGTATTAAATAACCACTCCTCCTGCCAAAAAGTTATCCAGTTATATGATTGTAAGAAATGTTCCCATGCCACCATGTCCTCCCTAACTGCCTTTGCGATATCCACACAGTCGTGTGGCCATCTGACTCCTCTCATAGCTCTGGCCAGGTGACGTGTAAACACATGCCCAGGTCCGATGGCCCGCCAAGCAAAATTCAGATGGCCCAGCACTTGTTGGACCATCTGAAGAGTCACTCACCTTTTCTGCATTATTCTTCCCAGCAGCTCCCTCAATCTCCACACCTTATCTGCAGGCAACCGGAACAGTCCCTTGCGGGCATCAATCTCTATCCCTAAGAATTCCAAACAATGGCTGGGCCATTCTGTTTTGTCTGCCACTAAGGGAACCCCCAACCTATGGCACATATCTTAAAAATCCCCCCTGAGGATCTCAAATAAATGTATTTATTGCTAACAAAGAGGGTTATAAAACCCGGACGTTAGGACCCCCTGCCAGCTGGAATCACGTTGTCCCCCATTCGGTCCACTCCACAAAAGTCTTTGCCAGTTTCTGCTAGGAGGCCATCCTTAATCCCCATTTTCCCCCGGCCATATCTGGAATATACTTATTGTATTTTGCTTTATGTTATTTCAAATCTTTTTTCTTTTTTTTATAATACTGTGTGATCATGTTGCAATCCTTCCACAAAACCAGCCCTTTATGACAAAATGACGTCCACTGTGCGGGCCGCCCACTACTAAAATGTTGGCCGCCAAGTGGGCCACCCTACTAGTCTTCAGCATCTAAAATGGCAGCTGCATGGCTGTTGCAGGATGGTGGATGCCACTTGGCCACCACATTCCCAGTGCAGGGCTGTTCAACCGAATTGGCCACCCTATGGTCTGCTAGGCCCAAATCAAAATGGCAGATGCTGCATGGCTGCCCCTACCACAATACAGGCCTGAACACACAGGGGCAGCTGCCCCGTGGCCTACTAGGCCCAAATTAAGATGGCAGATGACACGTAGCCACCCTCACCATGATGCAGGCCCAAACACACAGGGGAAGCAACCACACGGTCCATCTGAGCCATCCTGTCCCCACTCACAAATCTCTGTTGGAATCCACACCAAAACTTGCCCTTCATAATGCCACCACATGGCTGAGAAGCCCCACTTCTGAAGGTCAGCCAATTTCCAACCCAAAGCCCAAGGAGGGGTTTTCTTGTGGTTGATCCCCCCCAAAACCCCAAATTATTTCATCCAAAACACCCGCACTGCTTGGGTTGCCTTTCACTACAGCTTTTTTGAATAAAAGGGGAGACATGAGCTGCTTTCTTATAACACAGCACAACCAGACCTTAGTTGTGCTCTGTTGTGGCTGGTCGCACGTTCGCCTCTACCCATAGGGCCTTGTGCCCCCCCCCACGTGACCACCCCAACCTCGCGGTATTCTAGCAGCAAAAATAAGGTGCTCTCTCCATGCTTTTGGGTGCTGAACTGCCTAAAACAAATTCAATCCTGCAATTTTTCACGGCAGAGGCCTAAACTAAAAAAGGGATTACTATTTCTGAATGTTAGCTCGCAACCCCACCACCATTCTCTGACTGCACCTTGGACTAAACGACCATCTGAAAAGCTGGTTCAGTCTGTCCAGATGCTCCATTCTGCTCCAATTACCAGAAACATCTGCCCAAACCTGCTCTAAGCCCAGGACAAGTCTTAATCTTCTGCTATACCTTGGCTACACAATATAAACAAACAAAACTCCAGCTTCTCTGTTCAAAACTGCATTAAGATAGCAATACAAACATATAAACAAGCAAAACTCCAGCTTCTCTGTCGAAAATAGCATTAAAGTAGCAATACAAGCCCAATAGGCTAATCCAACAAACCCAAGCCTTGTGAATTAAGCTTTCTAGCTGTAACTTATTTTAAAAAAACTACCTAATATAATCAGTTTTAATCTTTTAACATACTCACTGTTTGCTGGATAAAAAAAACACTCAGTTTTTGTAAAATTCTGGCTAGCAAAAGTGAGGGAGAACCCCTCACTTGCAACCCCTTATAAACCCCATCAAATCCCTCCCTTTCTAGCTCTAATTCCCCCCCATAGGTCCAGGCCTACAACAATGGTGTCTGTCTTTCAAGGACAAACCTTCTTGTGCTGATTTTTAAAAGCAGTTTTGGGATTTTTAACAACCTTTTATCTGTTTTTTTTTTCATGTATGATCTGGACTTTAACAAACTGCATTCTTGCAAACCAACTGTCATTTTTCTGATGAAGGAGTCTATGTAATCCAATAAAAGGTATCAAATCATCTCTTTTTTTTCTGGATCTTTTCTTAAATGCAATGTTTCTGATAAGGACTTCATCAATCTGAAACCTTAAACATTTTGTAAAAATTATTTTTTGTTCAATAAAAGGTTTCTCTGTATTATGTCAATCAACAGACTCTAATATTGCTTGCATCCCCCCAGGACAGTTGCGAAAGGCCTAAGCAGCTATGATACAGCAAAGAGCAGAGTGAGGAGGGATTTCTAGCTTTCAGTACATTCTCATGTTCTTGCTGGCTATGGTAGGTCTCCATACAGCATGGAAAGTGACATTGAGTTTGCCCTAATGGATTTTGGGAGCTGGCTGAACAGCAACTATATCCTTTTAAAATGTTTTTTTCACAGAAATAAAAATAATTGCATTTAAAGAAAATACACATGCTGTATAACTAAAATGAAGAGATTTTATTTAATTAAAGACAATATTTTAGCAGGAATGTATGGCATACACAGCAGTTACACTCACCTTCTGGCAGCTATTACTGCTGCACCCCAATCATCCCCAATGCCATCATCCTCATGGACCACTGTGAACTTTCAAAATTAGCACACCAGCATTTATACACTGATCACAATCCTGACTCACAGGTTTCTGAGCATTCATATATGTCACATCCACGATGCATGCCTTTGGTCTGGGACTTTGGTGAATTCCATGGCATGCAATGAGGATGTGCAAGATTACTATTGCAGCTTGGAGGGAGTCCATCTGGCATATTTTGTGTTACGTTAGACTTCAGAATCTGAATGTGCACAAATAGTAGGAGGAGAAGGTAGAGGCTACAGAGCCATCTGAATTACATGATGTGTGCAATCTGAGCCATTCTGTCCTGTTAGCATATACATATATTGCAGGTAAAACTTGTAAGATCTAGTTTTGAACAAAGTATGGCAACAGATCCTGCTTATATTGCACAGTCCTTCAATTTCTCTGCCTTTTTTATTGTCCACAGCTCTATTAGATGAAGGAGCCTACACATTCCCAAACCTCTTGTGGTCATGCAGTGTGACTTAACACTATGGTTCATTTGGCTGAAAGACTCAAGGTCATCTCTTGAGGATTCTTTTCCAGACTTAAGATACACTGAGATAGCATGCAGACTGAAACTTGTAGCCTCACAGATCTCTTGAGAGTTGTGCACAATAAAGTAAAAGTATGGTTCACTGGTCCCTAAGAGCTCAGGAAGAGATTTAGAGAGGTTTTTACATTCTAAAGAGACACATTTACTTTCTGTGAATGACAGCTCTGGTAGTGTTAGTATGCAATGAGTAGGTCAAACAGCAGTAGGCAGAAAAAGCTGGATAAACATGATTATGCAATGAGCATGGACACAGAACCCATTGTATCAATCCTGTCATCTGAGCTGCTATTGTATAAATTGCATTTATACATAAGTAAACTTGTCATCAGGATTTATAGATAGAGTAAATTCTTTATAGGTTGTCCACCACCCCTCCTGCCCATGGTCAACTGGCACTACTTTCTACCTTCCGTTTTGCTCTACACCTCCCATGATGCAGTCTCTTTAACCCCTGCTACTCCCCTATAATTCTAACACTCACACTCGCTATACAGAGAAAAAGGAAAAGCTTGACAGGTTGCAATATCCCCCAGTTATCATTAAATGTCCCTCAACCTCTGCCCACAATCGAATTTGCTTTTAGTTTTTTTTTTTTCAACAGTCACACTGGTTTGCATCTGCCTGATCTCCTGCCGGTACCTTCCCCACCCACACACACACACACACACCAGCCTGCCCCTGCCCACCAGTCAGTGAAATCAATACCATACACTATACAGACCCATCATGAGCAACTTCTTATCCACAGCTTCTTTCACCTTTGCCCTCAGAAGTCTGCCTTCACCAGCCACTCCATCTCTGCAGCATCTCCTCAGCTCTCACACACACAATGCCTCCTCAGTTCTTCTCCGATTCACCAGCTGCACATGCTTGCATCAACTTCCCAGATCAGAACAAAACAAAATGCTCAACACAGCAGTAATTTTGCACTCTGTGAACTTGCAGAGCAGCACAAATGGACCAGCAAGTCTTTATCAAACCCACACTATAATCTTGGAGTCAGTCCTCACTAACTTGCTGCAAATATTGTATCCTACCCTTTTCAGGTGTTACTGCTTACTTTTATCTCCATTTATTTTATTTAAGTTTCTGCTGTATTGTTCCCTGTCTGTTATGTTCTTTACATGCCTAATTGTTGTTATTTGCTGTACATTACTGTTTGCCATTTCTGTATTGCCTTTTGTACTCTCCCGGGTCATGCCTGAATATAGGCAGGGTTGTTGCCTAGCTCACTTACCCGGTTACCAAAAGCTAATAATTAAATAAATATCTTGGAGAGAAAATTTCTCTCTCAACACTGTTGGCATTAAATCAGCTGGTTCATAGTACGTCCAAGCTGGTGTCATGTTAGGGTGTCCATGGCAATGCCTATGGCAACAGCACAAGTACAAAACAGACAGGTACTACTTTACCAAAAAGTCACACATGACTTTTTTTTTTTAAAAAGTAAATAAATCCCTAACAAAAAATAGGTAACTCACCTCCTGATGAGGCACATCTACTGTGACACTGGAAGAGGTTTGCATGGACTGATGCTTTCTATGGTGATTCTGTGATTTTAACATTAATCATTATACCCAATAGCTCCGTATGAAGTCCAAACCATCCATTGATTCTCCTTATACAAAATGGCCACTCAGGGTATAATGAGTTAAAAAGCTGATTTTTGTAAGTAACCCTTGAGTAGTGCTAGTATTTGCTTCTTTTGTACCTTGAACTGTTACCGAGCACACTCTCTTACACAGTTAGAGCTGTTTTGCGGCACCTTTGTATCTCACAAGGTCCTAGCCTATTACATAAATCAAGTACCTATAGGGGACCATGTGCGATAAATTATTTATCTATAATTCTGCTGTTTAATCTTGGACCCCTCACTTGTGGCTTACGCCACTCATGAGGTTACCTGCAGTCAAACAGCACATCTATACATAGACAATTTAACCCTCAGATCCCCTCTGCACATCCCTTGTTTCTTGTCTGTCGTCAGCGGAAGAGCATGGCAGATATTGTGTCTCATTGGTTTCTAATAATCTAAAAAGTCAATAAGGTAATTAACAGTATTAGTTAAATTAAATTGATTTAATAAGGCAAATGCTACAATTTGCTGTAAGTAATATGAAAACTATTTGCTCAGTTTGAAGTTCTCAGTTATGTTTGGTAAACAAAGTATATTATTTGTTGTTTTGTAAATAAGATACTGTACATTTGTCAGTAACATAGATACTATAACTGGAAACGACCCATTTTTGAAAGATTTTTTTACACATGGTTATTCTTTATAAGTAACCTGCCACCGAATTAGTGGTGTACAAAGTCCTAAAATTCCCTATATCAATAATACCATTTAGAGAAATCCCTTTAACGTTGCTCATTTCTTATTAAATTGATCATAGAAGTAATCTACAGTGCATTGTGCATCTGGTGTGTGGTAGTTTATTCTGTTTAACAACATTATTTAATGTAAAACTGTGTTTTTTGTTTGAGGTACTTTTCAGTATGAGAGTAGTACTGCTTTGGGGGGAGGTGAATCTTGACTGAAAGGTATTTGGAGGGAAAATATCTGTATTTTAGTTTGTTTTTCAATCGGTGTCAAGGGTTTTGCTGTTTATGTGACAGTGATCCATTGCACTTGCTGAGTCAGTTAAATTTTTATCAGTTACAGTGACTTGAGTGTGTTAAAGTCAAGTCATCTTTTCTTCTTTACAACACATGTTGAGCTCTTAAGTGACAGTGCTCTGTCATGTAGCCACTTGCCAAGAGCCAAGTTATGCCTTGTTGTGACCACCAGGGTAGACCAATTTTTTTAATTGCTTTTCTCTCATGCCGAACTGCTGATCCCTCAGAGGGGTTGTTATCAGCTGCTGTGATTGCAGTCTATCAGATATCTGCAATATCTGCATCAATTTAAAGATATTTATTTTTCTTTAATTGTGTGCATTTTGCTCTTTGACTTTATTTTTGCTTTAATTATTTTCGCTGTGTTTTTGTGGGTCAGACACTTTAATATATCTGATCTTGAACCACATGGCTGTAAGCTTACGTTTCCAACAGGAGAGTGAAGTGGACATGGCCTATCAGGACTTTAGCAAGGCCTTTGACAATGTGCTGCACAGGAGGCTGATAAGGCGTTAAAGAGCCTAGGGGTGGGATCCAAAGTGGTGAATTGGGTTAGAAACTGGCTAACAGATAGGAGACAGAGATTGATGGTTAACAGTACTTACTGTAAGGGATAGAAGCATTACCAGTGGAATACCTTAGGGATCAGTGCTGGGAACAGACCTCTTCAATGTCTTATAAGGAACATTGCAAAAGAACTGCAAGAGGAGGCATGCCTTTTTGCAGATGATACCAAAATCTGAAATAGGGTGGACACTCAGGAGGAGTTGGAGAGAATGTGCAGAGATCTAAGGAAACTCAAGGAGTGGTCAAAAGCATGTCAGTTAGGGTTCAGTACCGAAAAGTGCAAAATAATGTATCCAGGGCATAGGAAATGAAAAAGGTGAATATAGGATGGAGAGGAGGTATTGACAGTTACTAAACAGAAATGTAATTTGGGGGTTATCATATCTGAGGACCTGAACATGGCAGGGGTGTGTATCAAAGCAGTGAGTAGGGCTAGTGGGATGCTGGGGTGCATACAAATGGGTATCTCCAGCAGAATGATGGAGGCGGTTTTGCCAGTGTATTATTCGCTGGTGAAACCCCCACATAGATTACTGTGTACAGTTTTGGAGACCACACCTCAGAAAGAACGTGGGCAGGGTGGAGACAGTCCAAAGGAGGGCAACTGCAATGGTGCATGGTTTGCACAAGAAGGCCTATGAAGAGGGACTGAAGGATTTCAATATGAGAGAGTTGACATGATATATACCTGCAATTGCCCCACAGGGGTGAACAGGGTATGGGGGGTCTCTTTCAAATTAAAAAGAGCTCAGGCCCAGGGGGCATATAATGAAGCTGGGGGGGGGGAGTTCAAGAGAGATGTTAGGAAATACTTCTTCACTGATAAGGTGGTAGGCACCTGGAACAGACTTCCAGTGTAAGTGGTAGGGGCTAAGACAGGAGGGCTTCAAGCATGCATATAATAGTCATAGGGGCATATTAGAAAAGAGGCAGGGAGGTGGTAGGTTGCTGGAGACCAGCTAGGGACTCAGAGGCAGATTAGACAGATAACATCTGGGCAAACTGGGGGGGCCAAACAGTCTTTTTTTGCTGACATATTCTATTCTTCTATGTTTCTATGTTGTGAGCACTTCTACCTGATATTAAAATGAGCGTGAGCAGTAGACACTCTGTTAAAGGGAGAGGCACAGGGGAGGTGAAAATATGGCAGGAACTTTGGTGGGTTGCAAAGTTTGTGCTGAACCTGCCGCAGGTAAAAAAATCAAAGTCTGCAGCAGCAAGCACAGGAGTGGCAGATAGTAGTAAAGCAGTAGTTGGTAGTGAGAGTGTTAGTGTTTCCATTTTTTTCACTATGGCTGTGTCATCCATTGTGGTTGGGGTGGGGGAGGTGATCACAGGAGGAGCAGCACACGAGGTGACAAAATGTTGGAGGGGTTGAGGAGGAGGAGGAGGGTGCGGGTGTTACTGTGGTGCTGGCACTGATACTGTTGGGCAGAAGCCACAAAATGCTGATGAGTGTATCTCTGTACGAGGGGCAGATGAGCAGTCTGAAATAAGAAATGTTAGAGAGGATGGTGAAAAGGGATGACGTAGCTGAGGAGGAGGAGGAGGAAGAGCATATGGGCAGCACTGGTGAGGGAACCAGAAAATAAAAAGAGGAGTGGTGCTGATGAAGAGGTGGGCCCAGTTCAGAGACCTGTAGTGCCTAAGCCAAATCCTAAAGTCACCACTAATCGTACACCTGCTTTTTATCCTGGTGTTGAACCCAGTATACCAAATTCCCCAAAAACACAAGCCAAAATTTGGAAAGCACTGGACAAAACCCCAACTAATCCAACCACAGTCCTTCCCCCCACCCCATTTAAAAGCAAGCGCCTCCACAATCCATAGTTTTGTACTTGATACAGTGACAATATCTCAACTTTGTCAGGCTCCTGTCAGCATAGGAACAAAGGCCAGTCACACAGATACTTAATTCATGCCACTTTGCATACTGGACTCAGCATCGGAAGTTAGCTATTGCAGATACAGGCAGGCCTCATCATTCAAGACAGTTACATGTCTGAAAATACCCCAGGAAGGGGGGGGGCAGTGGAGGATAAAGTTCAATTAGCTGAGAAAAAATATAGAGAGGAGGAGGAGTATGGGGGCTTCCTACTAGTGGGCATGCTAGCATCAGCAAGTTGAACAGTACCACCCCTGGTACAGTAAAACAATTACACCAGTGAGAAAGATCAAAAAAATCTGTGATTTCCTCCAAACACCAGATGTGCAGTCTCAGTATTCAGATATTACCCCACCGACACTGCAGTTAAGATGCATCCAGCTGTTTGGTAGCCCCACTCTAAGAAAGGTGCAGCCTACATGACCTTCAAGGCTGCTCTAAAAACTTATTTATTTGAGTCAGCCTTTTCTGATGTGTTTAAATTCAGAACGTTGCTGTTTTTAATGGATTACTGTTTATCTTAATATTATTATGTTTTTATGCCTATGTACAAGTGCTTTGATATCGCAAAAAGTGCTGTTTATAAATAAACATGACTTCGACTTTGACCAAGCAGGTACCATAGCACGTGAGTTGAATGGAGTAACTGCTGAAATGCTTCCAAATGATCTTCAGCCATACTCGTTTGTTGAGTATGAGGGCTTTTGGAGGTACATGCCTGTCCTGAGTAGTAGATTCCAGCATGGGCATATTTCTATTTGTGTGCCATTCCAGAACTGAATGTGACAGTGCCACATGCAGTTGTCTGTGCCACACAGCATTCTGCACCCACAAACATACACCTCAGTATGGATATGTGGACTAATGCAAACAGCTGGTAGCTCTTACATGTGTGGTACAGCACACTTGACACAGGTGCCTGATGTAAGTTTTATAGTATATGAATAGCCTTTGTTCTGTATAAAAATCAGCCTGCTCAAAACCTTGTTGCGCAGATTCTAAACTGTTGTGCACAGTCCAAAGTGTTGTTGTGCACATTCTGCATGGTTGTTCTGCACAGTTCAAATGTCATACAATTTTAAATTTCTCATTTATTCCACACTTAGTTACTTACTAACCACCCAGTGCCCAAAGTTGTACCTTTTAACTTTCAAAAGTCTGTAAATTTGATTTTGATCATAGAACAGAACAAAGAAATGGCAAGATTTTTTGTTTTCACTTCCATGGGGGTCTGTCCTTCCAGTGTAAAAAACCATATATTATAAAAAATAAAATATGGGCAACCACACACATCTCGGCATGTGTTTCCATCTCGGGGCTGAGATGACAGCATGGACTTCTCGAGCTTCACTCTCGAGGTTCATATGCTGTCACCTCAACCCCTCAATGGAAACACAGCCTTGTTGTGTATGGTTGCCCATACATTATTCTGTGCATCTCCTGGTTGAGGATTATGTATACTAAGCTCAATTGCTGTGGTAGTAACACTTCTGGATTCTGCCAGTAAGCCATGCTGGCACTGAAAAGTCTCAATGAAGCATACGCTGCTCAGAAAATCTTGTCATTGCTCCTTACAGAGATTAATGAATGGCTTCACTCCCTTTCACGCAGGGTGGGTTTTATTGTAAGAAATAATGGCTTCAGTGTTGTGAAGTGCATTAGTGACAGTGGGTATTTTGGGGTGCCATGCCTGGCACACTGTCTAAATCTTGTAGCGCAGGAGTTGCTCTCATATACTAATGTTAATGCAATGTTGGCTGTGGCCCTTTGAATCTGTGTCCACTTTGCTTGCTCTGTAAAGGCCTGTGACCAGCTGCTGCAGTTAGGTACAGCTGCAGAACAAATAGCTTCAAGATCATATAAAACTGGAAGTCACGACAGGATGGAAATCGACACTGTATATGACAAAGCACTTATATTATTAAAGCTGTCTCAATACCTACATATTCACACAAGCAGTGACAGTGCCAGAGTACCTGACAACAGACTATTAGTGACTAATGGATAGTCTGGTAATGATTCTCAGGCTATTTGAACATGTAACACAGGCAGTGAGTGGGGACACTGCAAGAATAAGTCGGTCCATACCTCGTCTATGGGTGCTGAGGCTGGCTGTTCTCAGTGTACAGCAGTAGTTAGACACAGGTGATGATTTGGAAGTTATGCTCTGATGGAACACATGCTGTGTTTGCTGCACTAAATATTTCCAGCATACCGCAGTCTGTCAAGTTTGGGGTTGCCACCATGCTGGATCCACATGATAAAAGTGGCCTTGCATCTACTCTTGAAGGAGGCCTAAATCAAGTGCAGAACTTACCTGAGCTTTTGGTAAGATGGCTGGATGAGGCACAGATAGTAAAAAAAAAAAACAATTATCAAAACCAAAAGCATAAGAAATACCACATGTTGCTACCAGTATATAGGTGAAAACTGAGACAGAAACATCCAGTCACAAAGACAAAATCATAACCAGTCCACTGTGGTGTTTGTTGTCCTAGACTGGGCTGGAAGTATTGGAAAAAAAGCAAAGGAGACAGATTATGATGCAGGATTGCATGCAACTGAGAGAATAGTAGATACTTATTTGGTAGACAACTGTACCTCACCATAAACGATGAGCCCTTGTTTTAGTGGAGTGGTAATGTTACTGATGGGCCAGTACTGACATCAGTAGCTATCAAATATTTGAGCTGCCCACCTTCAAGAGTCAGTGTTGAGTGCGCCTTTAGTCAAGGCCCCTAGAATTCTGCAGCTGCAGAATTTTGCGCAGAACTTGCAATCTACTGCAGAACTTCTGCGGTGCCACATAATTCACTCTTTTGTATTAATATTTCTGTTTATACATAGAATCTGGTTCCCTTCCCCTCTTTTTATATCCAAAACCCCCCTATATGTTCAGAATGTGATGTTATCATTGCTATAACATCATACATTAGCTAATGAAATGGCTACATTCTGCAACAGAAATGAACAGTCACTTATCTATCACAGCTCCCACAGCCAGAGACGGTGGCACAGCACATCAGGCACGGTGATATTTGTTCAACCTGCACTACAGCCCAATGCAATTTTCAGCCTTACATTATTGCACTAAGGCCAGCTTAAACAAAACCTTGTCAATAGCACAGACCTGTAAAGTCCATACCTCACTTTTTACAAATGTATTTGTGCCTTTAAGTTATAGAGATGCTATCTGATATGAATAACTGGTAAAATGAATTTAACTGTCTAAATTTTTAAGAAAAATAAAGTAATTATGCCCAGAAAAGTGAAATATAATAATGTGTAGACCTGTTAAAAGAATAGACTTGTTAAATAAATAATTGCACTGTACACATTTTTGCCAGGGTTATTGATTACATATTGTCATTGGTTGATAGAATCACCTAAAAGTTATTGAGAAATGTTGTGTGCAGGGACAGCTGTTGGGCCAGAGGGTAGCATGCTGTGTTTCCGTGCCGGCAACTCAGGTTCCGAGATTAGCTCTGGGAGCTGGCTGGGCAGCACAAGGATTGGTGGAACACATCACTGCTCGGAGCCTGGGAAGGTATGGTGCAGTGTTCTGTCACATGGTGGACACATCGTGATGGGCAGGAGAGCTGTATCTCACAATTGGTTCACATGCATGTCATGGCCTGATGGTGTTACGCAGTGTGTCAGGGAAAGCAGGTTGACATGAAAAATGAGTTTTGCAATAACTCCTCTATTCCATTTCCAATGGGACCTGTATGAATGAGGATGCAAGTTCATGGAAATTAAAAAAAAAATATATATATATATATATATATACACACACATACAGTATCTCTGTCTCTCTCACCACACACACACACACACACACACACACACACACACACGCATATTTGTGTGTATGTTACAGATTGCATATAAATATATGTGATACACAGTGGGAACCTCATGAGTGGTAGAGTGGTATAGAAAGCACATACAGATATATAAGTGAAAGACAGTGGAAACCTCATTAGTGGGATAGATAGCATGCATGTAGAAATACCTTATTTATCACATAAGATCCCCCTCTGCATATGTCATTTATGCAACAGGCTAGGACCTTAAGGGAGAGACATTGGTTTTGATTTTTTAGGCATAAAATTATTTTCATAAGTCTGCTATTTTTTGAACTAGTGTTACTGTGCTTTCCACCATCCTGATTGCTATAACCACTGCCATAAAAGTGAAGTCAGGATGACAAGCTGACACTGTGATGTGGTAGTTTGTTAGTGCCGCAGAACTTCCGCAGAAATTACAAACCACCGCCGCAGAAGTTCTGAGGCAAATGGTAGTCTTGCCGCAGAACTTGGTGCCACTGTGCCGCAGAAAGTAGGGGCCATCATGAGGGACAGGTACACCAATTTGTCACCCAAAAATGTTGGTATTTTAACATTTATTAAAATGAATCACAGCACATCCTTCCACGCTAGTGGTGGTGATGATGATGATGATGACCATGGCACTGGAGGCAGTGGTGGCTGACTGACAGCATGTGAGCTGGATGAAAACATTCTGAAGCAGGAATTCCCAGGTGGTGACAAGTCCAGGAAGACTGTAAGGATTGCTTCTCCATACTTGACAAGGGAGCATGAATTATTGTATATTGTCATAAATCCTGATTCCAACTTAAATTTCTTGATTGTTTGGCGTAACCCCCCCCCCCACCGAGGAGGCTTACCTGAACTGTCATCTGCCATCCTCCCACCCTCTCAAAGCTACCAACTGCTGCCTGAAGTCTGCATTGCAGCGGCTGTCTCTCTCTACATCAACTATGTGTAGCACAGAGAGAGAGCTGGGCGGCAGAAAATCCTCTGCACCTTCTGGCCCTTTGCTTTTTGGCTGCAGCCATATTCTTCATTCCTTTCCCCCAATCCTGGCAGAGGGGACTGGGATCAAGCAGGCATAACACTCTTCTTTTCAGCACCTCCTGTGCCATGATGGTGCTGCAAACTAGAGTTAGAGAACATGCTTCAAAGGGGCTCCTCTCTAGAACTCCCAGCTCCATCGACCCCAACACCACCACCTCCAGACCCACTACTCCACCACTGTATCTGGCCAAACTGGATAGCAATCCAGGAGGGCTGGTACAATATTAGGGGGCCAGTACACTGAATGGGACAAATAGATACAAATAAAATAAAGACTTTGGTGCACAAGGCTCTGTCAAAATATGGGCGCAGCCATATTGTTGACTTCTGACCTTGCAACATGGCCAATCAGAGGGATAGAAAGCCTTAGCAACAAACAGCAGAGGATGGTGGGAAGAGATGTCAGAGGCCCTCCTTAAAGGACTGGTGGGCTAAGAAAGCCAATCCATATGTTGTACAGGGCAACGGAACAAACAGCCCTGTACAGCCAATGGAACACTAAATTGTGCATAGAAGATTCTGAGCTCTCTGGGAACTTGCATCAGTCCAGCTGTAACATTAAGCAGGGTAGACCTACAATCACTGCAAGGGAGCAGGGGCATAGCCAGGGCTGATCCTGTAGCTCCTTTCCAGGGCCCATTCTGTGTAATGCTCTGGGTCTTCTCCTGTGCTCACTTAGCTAAGTGTATAACCAAGAGAATCTGCCAGAAGGGCACCAACTACAGTATGTGACTTTCAGAGAGATTGTACCAAATGGGTGCTGACTGTTAACTGCTGAGAGAATGTGCCAGAAGGGCAATGATTAACTGAATAGCTGAGAGATTGTGCCAGAAGGGCACCAACTGAGCTGAACTGCTGGTGAAATTGTATCAGAAGGGTACTGGCAGTCTGAGAAAGACACTGAGGTGTGCAGACCTGCTGCTTGTGAGAGCAAGTCAGATGCCTAGTCAGGCCAAAAATCCTGCAAACCCTCACAAGGGTTCATCTTTTTTTTTTTTGTAATTAAGTGCACTTTATATCACACAGAACACAGCTCCAGGGTTCATCCTGCAAGGTTATTGTGAGCCTTAACCTGGGCTTATACTGGTCAGAGTCTGTGCCAGTGAAAGGCACCTGTTTGGCAAAAGCTTTGAAATTGTGCCGGGTGGGCACCTGTTGAGAGAAACCACTGAGAGTCTGTGACTGTGGGGCATTGCTGCAGACCAAAGCTGCTGAGCTGTAGAAAGCAGAGACAAAGACCTTCGTCCTACCCAGGTTGCTTCAGAGTCAGGTAAGGGGACCTGCTAGTCATTATCTAGTGGTGTGGATCAGGGAAAATAAAGCCATGGGGTGCATGCCCTGAGTAGTTTGATACTCCCAATCCAGAAGGAAGATGAACCATCGGGGTTGCTTCTGGGGTCTGGACTCCTTGAGAACTGGGAAGCCACTCTGTAGTGCACCACTGACTGCGAGCTGAGGTAGGCAGGCTGCGTCTTGAGAGGTATGAGACAGAAGGGCTATGCTGCTGCAAAACATCTGAGAGTCTGAAGCGTTTCATCCCCAAGCCACTGGGGCCTGTTCCTGACTGTTGCCTGACATGTTGCTGCAACTCACTTAACCAGCTTGGCCCTGAACAGTTACCAGGTAGGGGTGTGAACTCAGGCATCATGATCCCAGGGGTCACATTTTCTCAATGTATCATTTTTTATGTGTAATGTATTGTTATCACCCATGCATCTTCTCATAGACTGCAATCTCTGGAATTGTGCTGTGGCTTATGGCCTAGATATTCAAAGGGATTGCACCTGGTGTAACCCCAAAAATGCACCCTGGGGCAATATTCAACTGTGGGAATTGTGCAGCGCAATTCCCGATGTGCTGGGGTGCAAAGATAATGTATGCAGCACATCTCCGGGGGCGTGCCCATACATATGCGGCACATCCCGATATTCAGCCCAGGATGTGCAGCGCATCTACTGACATAACCTAGAGATGTTCTGTAAACCTGGGCTCACAGTTGAGCCTGAAAAAAATGTCTCAGCGGCTAGCCACCCACAGGAGTGCTGCTGTATTGCAATTTGCAACACATCAGCTGCCAGCTGTGGGTGGCAATCCCCCCCCCGAACACCATGTAGAAGCACCCACATTGTTCTCTGGCAGTCCAGTGGTACCTCCCTTCCTGCCCCTAACACTGATCACCAAAATACAGTAAAGTAACATCTCTGGTAGTCCAGGGGTACCCCCCTCCCCATACTGACACTCTGATCACTGAAATACAGTAAAGTAACATCCCTGGTAGTCCAGTGGTATCCGCCTCCCCATCCCAACACTCCAATCACTGAAATACAGTAAAGTAACATCCCTGGTAGTCAAGTGGTACCCCCCTCCCGATCCTGACACTCTGATCACCAAAATGAAGTCAGCTAATATCCCTGGCAGTCTAATAGTACCACCCTCCTCACCTGAATCCCTGCTTGCCATGAAAACAGCCATTACAACTCCCTGGCAGTCTAGTGGTACCCACCCAGCTCCCCCACATCATCAGTGGGCAGCATACCCACCTACATGACTCTGCGGCTTCCCGCCGAATGACAGCTTACAGTATGAGCTGCAAGCTCATTGGTCCACACTGTGGACCAATTGGCTGGCAGTGCATACTGTAATAGTCATTCACAGTTCTGTGAATGAACTCATTCATTCACACAGTTGTGAATGACTATTACAGTATGCACTGCCAGCCCTCTGATCAGTGTGGACCAGTGAGCTTGCAGCTCATGTTGTAGCTGTCATTTGGCGAGAGCAGCGTGGTATGCAGGTGGGTATGCCCACCAACTGAAGGGGAGCTGGGTGGGCTGGGGTCCTGTGTGGTTGGGGGTGGGGCACCACTAGACTGCCAGGGAGTTGTAATGGCCATTTTCTGGTGAGCGGGAATTCGGTGGGGAGGGGGATACCATTAGATTGCCAGGATATTAACTGATTTCATTTCAGCAATTAGAGTGTCTGGATGGGTTGGGGGTACCACTGGACTACCAGGGATGTTGATTTACTTTAATTCAGTGAATGGAGGGTCAGAATGGGAAGGGGAGTACCACTGGACCACCATGGAATTTATATTAACTATTCACATGATGATCAGAGGTACGGAAGGGGAGGGGGGAATCACTGGACCACCAGGGAAATTATATTGACATCTATCATGGCACTCAGGGTTATGGGTTGGGTTGGTACTACTGCAGTCCTTTGTACAGGGACCGCATGCTGTGCAGGGCGCCAGGTGCATTTCGCTGGCCATTCCTACACAACACATGCAGATGGACCTGTTTGCACCATGCATGCATAATGGTCCATTTGCATATCAAGGTCTGAATATCAGGAATTTGCGCGCACGGTGTATCTCTGATGCACTGGTGCATTTCCCATTCCTGGTATTCGGACTTGTCTGGGGGGGATGTGCCAGCACATTGTATTTGCACAGTGCGCGTTACTTAATATATTCAGAAGAGATGCACTATGGCACATCTCTTTTGAATATGTCCCTTAGTTGCTCCAGCACAACTCAGTTGCGCTGTGCCACCCCTTGCGCCATTGCCAGGTGCACTTCTAAATATTGGGCCCATTATGTATTTCATTTTTTGTTATTGTTGGCGCCGAACCCATGTTGCAGCTTATATGCTTCACTTCTTTTGTAATGTACTTGTATCCTGCATTTTATGTTATCTGTGCCACTTCTGTGGACCAGGTCATGCCCTGAAAATGGCCCAGTGCACTTGCCTGGTTACCAAAGACTTAAATAAATAAATAAGTGGTCTAATAGTCCTTACTGTGCTGTGCATTACCACTCATGATGATTCTCATTTCTTTCTCATTTACTTTATGTACCAATGCCATAAATAAAAATAGTTTGCTATCATGCTACTCAGCAGCAGGGGCATACCACAGATTAACAGAGTAGGGCCCTCTCAGTCTCTTCATTGCATAAAGGCCTACTAGAAACCTGGGGACAAATGACCAGGCAATGATCAGGGTAGGGGTAGATTTCAGGGAGCTGGGAAGGGGCCTCAAGAAGGTGGCATGTATTGTGGCTTTTGCCTGAGCGTTACCTATATATGGCCGGGGAGATGACAGGACAATCTGCATCAGGACTTTTAACAATTGGTTAAAGTCATTGTGCATGGAGGATGGTTTCCATTACATTGGGAACTGGAAACAAACCTGGGAGGATATGGCCCTCTACTGGAGAGGTGCCTGCATCTTTCCAGGAGAAGGGACACAGTCCTTAGTGGGAGTTTTAAATGCTACTTGGATAAGCATTTAAACTAATCAGGGAAGGAGGCTGTAAAACCAAGGGAAGCAACAATTTCACCACTCCCCAGATGAGGAAGCAGTAGGGGTGGAGAGCTTAAGGGGTGTAAGTTCTCACAGGGCAGAGGCACAAGAAGAGAGGGGTGGGTACAAGGCAGATGAAAAGGGGGTTATAAATCATGAAAGCAAGAAGAATGGAGTAAAGGAGACAGGTAACAGAAAAGGTAACAATGGGAGTGGGGGTCATGGGGAGCTTCAGGGATAATGCAAGCAGGAGGGGGAGCAAGGAAGCAGGCAGGGAGGGATTATGGTATGGAGAGCCACGTGCGCCAATGCAAGAAGTCTGGGAAATGACATTGTGTACCTTGATGCCATCATTGCAGAGGCAGTCCTGGCTTTGGTGGCATAACAGAGTCGTGTAGCACCGACAGCCATGACTGGGACATGGTCATACCAGGCTACTCTCTGTTTAGAAGAGGCAGGGAGGGGAGTAGGGGAGGAGAGGTTGTACTACATGTGAGGGAGGAAATCAAGGCCATGGAAAGGCAGGGGCACCCAGGGGAAAAAGAAGGGTTGGAGGTGCTATGGGTCATCCTGGAAGCAGGTACTGGAGCTGACACGGTGGTGTACAGACCTGCAGCACAGGGAGAGGAGAGGAGAGGAGCTGGATAAGGCACTTGGGGAAGCCATCATCAGGATGGAATGAAAGGGGGTGGTGCTGCTAACTGGGGACTTCAAACTTCCAGAAGTGGATTGGAGCCTACCAACTGCAGCTTTGGCAAGAAGCAGAGCCATCCTTGACTCCCTACAACGGGCTTTTCTCAGGCAGCTAGTCAAGGAACTCACTAGTAATGGGGCAGTACTGGACTCTGTGCTTACAAACTAGGATGTTTTTGTAGATGTCACAGTGGGCAGTCCCTGGCATCACCGTGCAGTGTGGTTCAATGTTAAGATGGAAACAGAACCTAACCACATGATGATGAGGGTTCTGGACTTTAGGAGGACAGATTGTAAGAAATGGGAGACAGGCTCAGAAACTGCCTCATGGGGAGGGGCATTACCAGAGAGGGGTACAGGCACAGTGCAGAAGAATAAGGGAGAGCATACCTAAGGCAACCAACCTCCACATGAAGGAAGTGAGTATAAGTAGAAGGAAAAAGAGACCTTTATGGTTCTTTAAGGAAGTGGCCAAGGTGGTAAGGGAAAAAAGGGTGGCTTTCAGGAGGTATAAAGAAACATAGAGAGAGGAAGACAGAGAGGTATACCAAGTAAAACAAAGGGAAACAAGAAAGGCAGTGAGGGAAGCAAATGTACAGCTAGATGAGAGGATATCCAAAGGGGTAGCTAAAGGGGATAACACTTTCTTCAGATACGTAAATGAGAAGAAGAAGAACAAGAAGAAGAAGAAGAAGAAGAAAGCAAGTGTAGGGATTGTGAGGATAAGGAGGATAGTAGGGGGAGTCTGCACAGAACAGGATCAAGAAAAAGCAAGTTTCCTGAACAGATACTCCGCTTAGGGGTCTCAAGTGGGGGTGCCAGGGAGCAGCAGGGAAGAAAGTGGGGAAGGTGGACACAAGTCCATTGTCAGAGGAAAGAGCCCTGAAGAGACTTGCAGTTCTGAAAGTGTACAAGGCTATCGGCCCAGGCTACTGGACTGCATGGGGTACAATCAGGGGTAAAAAAGGACCTCGTAGAGGTGTTAACTGCCCCACTGATGACACTATTCAACAGCTCGCTGGATACTGGTGTGGTTCTGCAGGACTGAAGGAGACCTGACATGGTCCCTCCATAAGAGCAGCAGCAGGGAGGAGGATATCAGTTATAGGCTGATCAGTCTCACATCAGTTGTGGGGAAATTAATGAAACCCCTGTTAAAGGAAAGGTTGGCACAATATCTTGAATCCAGTGGGCTACAAGACCAAAGGAAGCATGGATTCACAAGGGGGAGATCATGCTAGACAAATCTGATTGATTTCTTCAACTCAGTGACCAGAGAAATAGTTCAGGGGAGGGTAGTGGCCATGACCTATCTGGACTTTAGCAAAGACTTCAACACTGTTCCACACAGGAGACTGATAAAGAAATTGCACAGCCTATGGGTGGGACCTAAAGTGGTGACTTAGGTGAAGAACCGGTTAATGGATAGGCAACAAAGGGGGTGCTTAATGGTACTCACTCTAATGAGGGAAGAGTGACCATCAGGGTTCCACAAGACTCACTACTGGGACAAGTCCTCTTCAATGTCTTCATAAGTGATATCATGGAAGAACTGTAAGTGAAGGTATACCTTTTTGCAGATGACACCAAAATATGTAATAGGGTGGACACTCACGAGGGGATAGAGATACTGCATAGGGACCTTGGGAAACTCATGTAGTGGTCTAGAGCATGGCAGTTGGGGGTTCACTGCCAAAAAGAGCAAAATCATGCACCTAGGGCATAGGAACCTAGGAGCTGAGTATAGGATGGTGGAAAGTACTGACCATCATTAAGTGGGAAAGGGACCTTGGGGTTAGCATATTAGATGGCCTCAAATTTGCAGGGCAGTGTGACAAAGCTGTAGGCAGGGACAGCAAAATTCTGGGATGCATAGGAAGAGGTATTTCCAGCAGGAGAAGGAAGATGGTGTTGCTACTGTATCACTCACTTGAGACCCCACCTGGAGTATTGCATGCAGTTCTAAAGGACTAATGACTAAATGAACTCAATATGTACACCCTGGAACAAAGGAGAGACAGGGTGATATGATAAATACCCTTAAATACCTCACAGGGGTCAATAAGGTACAGGAGTAATGCATCTTTCTGAAAAAAGGTGCTCAGCAACAAGGGGACATGCTATGAAGCTGGAGGGAGGAGAGAGATTCAGGAGAGATGTGAGAAAGTACTCCTTCACAGAAAGAGTGGTGGATTCCTGGAACAGCCTGCAAGTGGAGGTGGTGGAGGCAAAAACAGTGGTGAGGTTGTAGAATACATTAGATAGACTTAAGGGATTCATAGTGGAAAGGAAGGATGGATGGAGAATGAGCCAAGATCTGCGATGATACTGTAGGTAGGGAAAATGGGCAGACTGGATGGGCCAAACAGTTTTATCTGCTGACTAAGTCTATGCTTCTGTGTTTCTGTTTCTATGTTCTGGAGGTTGCACCTCAGAAGGGACATTGACAGGGTGAAGGCAGTAAAGAGGAGGTCAACTAAAATGGTGCAGGGGTTGCATCAAAAGCCCTATAAAGAGAGACTGTGGGATCACAACAGTTACACCCTGGAAGAGAAAAGAGTGAAAGGGAACATGATAGAGACCTAGTACAGTACCTCATGGGATGAACAGGGTGCAGAAGGGGAATATTCTTCAAATGAGAAATAGCACAAGGACCAGAGAGAATGTGGTGAAACTGTAGAGGGGAAGTTTAAGAGAGATTTGAGGAAGTACTGCTTCACTAAAATAGTGGTGGACACCTGGTCAGGAGCAGTTTGCCAGTGGAAGTGGTGGAGGTGAAAACAGTAGGGACTTCAAGCATGTAAGAAACAAAAGGTTGTCAGAGCACTCCCACCTCTGTGCGTGCTTGTGTAGTTTGTAAAGCTATCTCCGAGACTTTGACTAACAAAATAAAAAAATAAGATGCAGAACTCTCCAGCAGGGACTGTATTATTTTATTAGTCAACAGAGTCCATTTAACTAATTCAGTGCAAACCCGAGCACTGTGTTATTTAAATGGACCCTGTTGCCTAATAAAATAATACACTCCATGCTGGTGAGTGCTGCATCTTTATTTTTTTATTTTGGCTTCAATCATGTGTAGGATAGACATAGGGGAATACTAGTAAATACGCAGGGAGGAGGGAGGGTCAACGAACACCACGTATGGTCTATAGAGACAGACTAAGCAGGTATGATCTGGGCAGACTGGGTGGGCCAAGCAATTCTTTTCTGCTGACAAATTCTATGATTCTGTGTTAACCTGCCATTTTCCCCTCCTCCTTCAGTCGCACAAATTTACACCTCTCCATTTCATACCTTTCTGCACAAATATGAGGAATGCTACATCAGTCCTATTTCCCACCATGATGATGATGATGATAATGATGATGAGGAGGATTCTGACACATCCATCCAGACATTCACCTGATTGATGCCAGAACATTGAACACTGGATAAATGATAAACTGGATCATGCTGCCAGAGTCCCCTGAAGTTTCCACATCACATAAGTATTAAAACCTTTGATGGATTTTGTCGGAAGCCTTCATCAGCAGTTGGGCCAAATGCTGATGGCAAACTTGTTGATGTGTGATGTCTCTGTCATACTGGCCACCATTCTGCCATTCCTGGAGGATCCAGCCATCATAGTGGAACTTGGAATGGTTACTTTTTGAACAAAGAATCAATTATTACTGTTTAATAACATTTAAAAAGTTTTATTATAAAATGGGTTCAGAAAATACTGTATTCTGATTCATCAAAACAGGTTACCTGACCATGGATTAATTCCCAGTAAATCCACAGTTGGGTTGCTGGACTACAAAACCCTGATTGACAGCAATGTAAAGAGACCTAGTCAGATCACTCCATCAGAGAGGAATGTAAAAAACTACAACTACAGCATCCTCATTAGAACATTATACACCTAGTGGAGAGCTACAACTACAGCATCCTCAGTAGGACAACCCCATTAAGCAGACAAACTATTTTATTACAAATACATGTAGAAAGTGTTTTTTTATTTAAGTATACCTCTAAACTGAAGTTGCCCATTTTATAAGTGAGTTAACCCACTTTGGGGCATGGATTTACTTGAGAATTAATCCATGTCTGGGTGGTTGAAGGCACTCAGTCTGTGGCCTCGTGCCTCACCCCGCTTGGATTAATTCTCAGTAAACTCATGCCCTGTCATGAGTTCATGGGTTAATCCTTATTAATTCTGCAGTACAATATTCTTTCATGGCTGATCTTTTTGAATGCTCTAATAAACATCTTACCAGATTTGCTCAAACAAACTTTTTACATACTCCTTTTCACAAAACATCTTTAGGACAGAGATTTTTCTTGCTTCATGTCACCAAGCTATGGAATGTTCTGCCTGGCTCTGTTATCTGTTAGTTCCAGTTTGTATTAAAGAAACAGTTAAAACAACATTGTATGCATTTCTCATGAAGTCTGTTTAATGATACTGATGGTCTGTGATATTTATGTATGTTTTATTTTTTGTAATCTCTTGGGTCCTTCTTAAAATGGGCTTCTGATGATCTTGTAGCTACCCGATGAACACATTTCAAGTAAAAATAAAATAAACAAGCATTTGTCAGTGCCGAAAGTTCACTGTTGGTATTGCTGTTGTACATGCCTCCCATATATTTCTGTGTATATTTTTCTGCCTTGTATTTTAAGGCATCACTCTCAACACAAATTTCTTGTGTTTTTCCAGCACTGGTTCACTTCATTAGAAAATGCTGAATATTTACTTGCTGGTATTGGCATTGGTAGTGCAGGAGTTAGAGAGATGCATATTAGGAATGGCAGTGAAGTACTGAAGTAACATTAACCCTCACCCCAACCCCTGCAGAGACTGACAGGCATTGGGGGTTTGCTTTTGGGTCATCAGCCATAACACTCAAGTCATTCCGCCTCACCCCAACCTGCAGACACTGACAGGTGTGGCAGTATGCCTTGAAGTCTTTGGCCCTTACGCTTGCCCCATTCCATTAGGAAATAAGCTGAAATGGGTGCAGTATAGGAGAATAAAGTGAACGTTAGGGCCAAAGACCCAAAGATGCACCTCAATGCCTTTCAGTGGCTGCAGGGTGGGGTTGGGGGTAGGGGTGGAATGGGGTGAGCATTAAGACTGATGACCCCAAGTCACACTCCCGATGCCTGTCAGTCTGTACAGGGTGTGCATTATGGTTGCAAACCCTAATGCCCCAGGCGTTTTTTGATATTTTTGTTTCAAATTTTCAACATGGGCTTTTTGGGACCCCATCTCATGAACAGTGGCAGTATCATTTTGTTACTCGATCCCAAAAAGTGGTTTCGCACAGCGAGTGTGCCATTTGGTGCCACAGGTGTGAAAACACATTTCAGTCAGGATGTGAAAAAATGACAGTTGTACTGTTCATAAGGAGGTGTGAAGAAATGGCAATGTTGAAAATCTAGAGTGAAAATATGACAAAGTGGTGAAGTAACAAGTGTGTGCAGAAACTGTGCAACACATGCCAGTAACGCAGTACTTTTTTGGAATGTTTTCACAAAATTTAAAACATTGGCCTTTTTGGGGCCTCCCCTCACGAACAGTGGCACTGGGATTTCATTAATCTGTCCCGAAAGTTGATTTCACACAGTGACCATGCCATTCTGCTCCACAGGTGCAAAAACAGTTTTCGGGAAGGATACAAAAAAATGTCACCTGAACTGTTCATAAGGGGGTGTGAAAAATGGCAATGTTGGAAATTTGGAGTGAAAATATTAAAAAGTGATAAAGTTAAGAGCATGCATAGAAACTGCACAATGGACATTTGTAACACAGTCATTTTTTGGAGTTTTTTCACCAAATTTGCAACAAGGGCTTTTTGGGACCCCACCTCATGAACAGTGGCACTGTTGTTTCATTCATTGTTCCTGAAAGGTGATTCCACACTGAGACCACAAAATCACCTTTCAGGACTGAGAAACAAAATGACAGTAACAGTGTTCATCAGGTGGGGTCACAAGAACCCCATGTTGAAAATCTGGGACCAAAACTCCAAAAAGTAGCTCAGATATCAATCTAAGTTGAACCTCCCCATATTGACTGGCATTATAGGGCTTACTGTCATTTCTTCAGTTTTAAAGAGTCCAAACGTGTTCTCGGTCCACAAAATATCATTACTCCTGACCTCTGGAGGTGGGGTGCACAGAGGAAGGGTCTGGGATGGGGAAGGGGGAACGGTGAGAATGATGAGGGACCGTTTTCTTTTTTTTCAGGTTAAAAAAAAAACATTCATGGCAGTAGTTATAGCTCAATTAATCAGATTCTGGGATCACTTTAACACAAAACTGCCCAGAAATGTTAACTTTGTCTGCAGCCATATTCATGCTGCAAATTGCAATGGTCATTTTGCGAAACAAGTGTAGTTTGTGCCACAAATTGCGGCAAAATGAGTCAGTGTTTTCAGAAACACCCTTCCCTGTTTTGCGGAACGACTGATGCAATTTGAGGCACAACTACATCCGATGACAAAATAAATATTTCTCTGCATTTTTCTGGAAAACAGACTCCAGAACCAAATTTCTCTGCCCTTTATTAGGTAAACCCCCTCTTGGTGTTTACTTAAATCAAGTATTTTTTTTTTCTTTTTACAGTTAAAAGTTTTAATTGAAACAAGCAACAAAACATTTTACAGCTGATGCATTTGATCTGCATGGGTTACATTTAAACCAGGTTGAGGGAAGCCCCCACCTTACCATTCCTAGAATCATGTAATGAGCCTTCTTACAATACTGTCTATTAGCATTACAGATCAGAAACAAAATAAACAGATCCAACAGACAGCCACCTCTTGACCCTCTGGATAGGGATATTAATGATTCCTAGGCCACCGGGGGGAGACCAGGTACTTGCCCCCCGCCAGGGACCCGGGATGTCCCTGTGTCCCAGGTCTTTATCCCTGGGGGGTATGCCTGCCTGGCCTCCATGGGTGACTGGATCAATGTGCCCCATGTTATGAGAATGTCAGTGCCTCGTAAATAATGAACCATAACTATATATGTACAGGAATCATGGTGTAGTAGACAGGTTTGTTTCGGCCTACATATCTGAGGGATCAGGAAATTCTAGAGTTTTGAAGAATGGGTTTCAGGGTGTCAGTGCTGAAGGAGCCCCTGCAGCATTCTGATAGAACTTAAATCTCAAGAAGGGTTGCCAGGACAGGTCAAACCTTGCCAAAGTGCCCACTGCAAAGTTGGACACTCTTTCATAGGTGGCCACCTGAGCCATAGCTTGTGGCAGCTCTGTTAGGGAGGGACAACTGGGGGATTTCTACCATGTCAGTAGCAGGCATTGTGCCACCACACCTGCTACAGTGATCTACTGGGTCATGGGGTTATACTTAAGTAGAGTCTCAGGGGTACATCCCAGCAGTAGCAGCGGGGGGCTTCAATTGATAACTGTGGGGGCCACTTCTACGCACAGGTGCACCACATCATCCCAAAGGGGGTGTATTTGTGGGCATGACCATAAAACATGATATAAGTGGGTCCCTGTTTGGTTGCAGCACCAGCACACATCTTCTTAAAGTAGGCCCAGTTGCTTAAATTTAGCAGGGGTGTAATACCACCTTAGTAGTGTTTTGTTCATGATCAGCCAGGACCTACCATCCCTACAGACACAGTGAATTCTGTGCCAGCAGTGGGCCCACTGTTTCTCCAAGATCTGTGATCTCATTTCAGATTCCCACTGGGATTTGGCTGTGAGGATGGAGTCTGTTGTGGCCTACTTGAGGTCTGAGTAGATAGGCTCACCCGCCCTTTCTCAGTTTTAGCCAAGGCCCCTACTTTTCTGTGGCACATTGGGACCAAGTTCTGTGGCAAGACTACTATTTGCCTCAGAACTTCTGCTTCGGTGGTTTGTAATTTCTGTGGAAGTTTTGCGGCACTAACGAACTACCACATCTCAGTGTCAGCTTGTCATACTGACTTCACTTTCATGGCAGTAGTTATAGCAATCAGGATGGGAGGAAGCACAGTAACACTAGTTCAACAAAAAACAGACTTATAGAAGTAATGCTATGCCTAAAAAAGCAAAAAAAATATCTAACCCTTAAGGTCCTAGCCTATTGCATAAATGAAATTTGCAGAGGAGACCTTATGTAATAAATAAGGTAGTTCTATACTCATGCTGTCTATACCACTCATGAGGATCCCACTGTGTATCACTTATATATTTATATGTAATCTGTAACATACATACAAATATGTGTGTGTGTGTGTGTATAGTGAGAGAGAGATACTGTATGTGTGTGTGTGTGTGTGTATATATTTACTTTTTTTAAATTTCCACAAAATTGTATCCTCATTCATATAGGTCCCTTTGGAAATGGAACAAACAGAATAGAGGAGATATTACAAAACTAATTTTTCATACCAACCTGCTTCCCCTGACACACTATGTAGCACCATCAGGCCATGACATGCATGTGAACCTATTTTGAGATAAAGCTCTCCAGACCATCACAATGTGTCCACCATGTGACAGAACACTGTGCCATACCTTCCCAGTGTCAGAGCAGTGATGTGTTCCATAAATCCTTGTGCTGCCCAGCCAGCTCCCAGAGCTCATCTCTGAACATGAGTTGCCGGCATAGGAACACAACATGCTACCCTCTGGCCCAACATCTAGCCCTGCACATAACATTTCTCCATAACTTTTAGATGATTCTATCTATCAATGACAATATGTAATCAATAACCCTGGCAAAAATGTGTACAGTGTAATTATTTATTTAACAGGTCTATACTTTCAACAGGTCTACACAATATTATATTCCATTTTTCTGGGAATAATTACTTTATTTTTCTTAAAAATGACAGATTAATTCATTTTACCAATTATTCATTTCAGATGGCATTGTTATACCTTAAAGCCAAAAATAAGTTTGTACAAAGTAAGGTATGAACTTAACAGGTCAATGCTATTGTCAAGGTTTTGTTTAAATTGGCCCTAGTGTAATAATGTAAGACTGAAAATGGTATAAGGCTTTAGTGCAGGTTGAGCAAATATCACTGTGCCTGATATGCTGTGCCACCACCTCTGGCAGTGGGAGCTGTGGTAGGTAAATGACTATTCATTTCTGCAGCAGAATGCAGCCATTTCATTAGCTAAAGTATGATGTTGTAGCATTAATAACATCACATTCTGAGCATAAAAGGGTTTTGGATATAAAAAAAGGGGAAGAGAACCAGGTTCTATGAATAAATGGAAATATTAATAAAGAATCACCAAAAACAATGAATTCTGTGGCACTGCAGAAGTTCTGTGGTAGGTTGCAAGTTCTGCGTAAAATTCTGCAGCTGCAGAATTCTACGGGCCTTGGTTTTAGCCAATCTGTTTAGAGCTATAGTTGATGGGGTCCTTGGTGGTTGGGCTTGCCTCTTAATGGCATCCCTTAATTGCAAATATCTCCAAAAATAATCAGCAGGGAGGTGAAACCTCTCCTTTAAAGAAGCAAATATGTCAACAACCTTAGTGCCAGGAACCAACATGTCCTGCACTAGCCTGATTCCCTGGAACTCCCATAGCCACCAGTGTACTTTGGCCTTAACCAGTAGGAGTCTCTGGTTGTTCCATAATGGCATGAGTGTCCAGTGTGTGGGGTTGGAGCTCAGCAGAATATGTATTTTCTTCCAATATTTAACTGATAGGGCCATGGGAGGAGCCATTAACCCTGTGGCACCTTTACTCCTATAGAGCACTGTGGCCATTGATGGCGAGCCTACTAGTGAGGCCTCCAAGGAAACCCAGGTTGGAGCCACAGTACCTCCTGGGGTGAACCAGTTCATGGTTTGTGCAGTGATGAACACTATATGATATCCCTTGAGCCAGGGAAGCCCCCATCTCCACCCCCAGATCAGTGTTGTCATAGTTTTTGCCTGCTGAATTGTGTCAGGTGCCCTTCCCATAAGAATCCCCCAAGTGGGGCAACCACTTCCCTACTAGGAGTATTTGGCAAGTCATCATCATATCTGGTCCAGGTTAGGGTTTAAGATGATCCCCAGGTATCTGTTACCTTCCAGGGACCATTTCAGTCCCAGGTGGATGATATCCTACCCTGTACATGCCTTGTTAATCAGCAAGGCTTCCATTTTGCCTTGGTTCACCCTCAGGCCCGATGCCTTGGTAAACTCAGAAAGGGTGGCCAGGACTTTCTGTATGATCCGAGGTGAGTACTTCGTGGTGACTAATAAGTCATCTGCATACAGAAAGGACTTAAAGGTCATGTCCCCCACATTGATACCTGGTATGTCCCTGGATTCCCTGATAGCAATGGCTAGGGGTTCAATCACCAGTATGAATAGCAGGGGTGAAAGGGGATGGCCCTGGTAAATACCTTTTTGGAGACTGAAGGAAGTGGGCATGATTTTATTGGTCAGTACTGAGGCTACCGGGGAAGAGTGCTGCACCCATGCTCAGAAACTTGGGCCTACCCCAATCTTCTCCAATGTGAGCATCAAGTATGGCCATTCAACCGAGTCAAAGGCCTTCTCAAAGTCCACAGTCAATGCTAGCATGGGAATCCTGCATCAAAGTAATTTGGATCCTGTGGCAGTCTGACACCACTCTTCCTTTTACAAAGCTGGCCTGGGCGAGGTGGAGGAGTCCTGGAAGTATCTTCTCCAGGCAGGATACCAGAACCTTTGCCAGGATTTTGGCATCAGCATCAATGAGGGAAATGGGATGGTAACTATTGGGAATGAGGGGGTCCTTCCCTTTCTTGGGGAGGTTGGTGATCACCGCTTCCCTCATAGAACGTGGGAGAGCTCCTTTGGCTAAGAAGTGTCAGAACATCCTTAGTAGGTAACTAGTTACACCCAAACCTGGGACCTGATAAAAGTCTATTGGGAGACCATCTTTCCCTGAGGCTTTGTGGGGATTCATAGCTTTAATAGCCTTGATCACCTTTGCCTCTGTAAGGGGATCCTCTAGGAGAGATGTCTGAGCAGGTGCCAGCTTGGGGGTCAGGAGATCCTCCATAAAGTCCTCCATTGTGTTGGAATCTGGTGGGGATGAGGAGGAGGAGTAAAGATCTTCATAAAATTGGGCCATTATATTGTTAGTACCTTTCTGGGAAATAGTTAGTGCCCCCCTTCTGTCTTTGAGGCTTAGGATAGTTCTGGCTGCCTGTCTGCTTTTTAGGCAGTAGGCTAAGAGTTTGCTACTCTTCTCTTTACCCTCCCAATAGGCATGGCCCAGCTTTCTAAGGTTGAGCTCTGCTTTCCTTGTTAAATGTGTGTTTAGGCAAAACCTACTGTAGCTTCAGGTAGCTGTGCCAAAAGGGGTTGTGGGGGTGGCCCAGCTGGTAACACCTTGTATTGGGCCTCCAGATTCACCAGGGACCTCTCCAGTGTAACTTGTTCAGCTTCCCTGTGTTTCCTTTTTGGCAGAATCATAAGCAATGATCCTGTCCTGTATGGTGGCCTTAATGGCCTCCCAAAGGGTCCAGTCTGATATCTCCCCAGTGTCATTATTGACCCAGTAGTCAGCTGCCTCTGGGCCCAGCCATTCCAGAAACTGTGGGACTTCTAGTAGCAAGGCATCCAGGTGCCAGGTAGGAAATGCTGGTTCCTCGGGGCCTGAGTTTCAGAGAAGAGTGGTCAGAGATAACTACAAGATGAGTGTCCACTCTAGACACCAGGTCATAAGTGGTGGCTGATATCAACCAGAGGTCGATTCTACTCAAGGTGCCATGTGTTGATGAGAAGCAGGTATAGTGTCTCATACCTGGGTGCCTGGTACACCATGTGTCCAGAAGTATGTGCTCAGCCATGAATTCTTTGACCTCATTCATCGCCTGTTTGTGCAGTTCCATAGATCCCCTGCTTGTGTCCATACTAGTATCCAGGGTCAGAATAAAATCCCCCCCCCACTATAACCTGGTGCCCATCTTCATTAAATTCCATAAGAGTTTGTTTAACGACCAAGAAAAACTGAGGGCAGTCCTGGTTGGGGATGTAAAAATTCAGAAGTTTTTGGGGGTCCTCTGGGGTACCCATCTCAACCAGGATCCACCTTCCATCTTTGCCAGCTTTGTGTCAGTTAACTTTCCTACCAAGGTTCTTAAGGAAGAGTATAGAGACACCCTGTTTACTAGATGGTGCAACACTGTAGACCTCTTCTCCTACCCATCGCTGCTTATGCTTTTTAGCTTCCCCAGCAGAGAGTTTGGTCTCTTGAAGGAATTCCACCAGAGGGCTCATTCTCTTAAGCTGTAACATGGCTTTTTTTCATTTAATAAGAGAGTTGAGCCCCCTAACATTCCAAGACACCATTCTAGTATCCATAGTGATGTCTACAGCTAAAATGTCAAGGTCCAAGTGTCATGCTCCAATCTGGGTTGATGATGAGACCCTTATTGTCTGACACCCCTCAAATCAAAACTCCCACCCCAAACTTCCCCTCTCCCGCATTACTTGTTTGCAAAACAATAACACATTATTATCAGCATATCAGAATATAACCAAACTGTAAACACAACTCTTCTATACAGTGAGAAACCTGTACAAATCCAAACCTCCCCCCATCTCAACCCCGTGCTAAGAGCAGCTGTCACTAGGTTCATCAGCTTACCTGTAGCCAGGATAAAAGTGACGGTCACTGGGGGTGGACCCATTAGGTTGCTTGCCTAGTTAGTAGGGATGGTAGCCTGTTTGCTTCCATTGTCCCTTACCTTTGTTATCTACAGAACCAAATAAACAGGAAAAGAAATAGCAAACACGAGGCATTGCTCTCAGATTCATTTCAGATTTATGGATGTTAAGTATCTCAGAGTTCAGTACTCACAAAGCATAGCATGGTTAATGAGCTGGGGGAAGTGGTGCTTGTAAGTAACCATGCTCCTTGCATTGGTGTTGTACCTTCCAAGCTTCCCATCCTCCCCCTGTTTGTGCTATGTCCCTTCATTTCAGTGGTGGCAGCATAAGAAAAAAAAATTGTCTTATTAGTGCCAGAGGTTCTGGGACCTACCTGGCTAGGCTGAGTCCTTATAGGGCAACTGAGGTAGCCCTCGGGTCCCTGACCCAGACAATGAGTATGCCTGCCCTGATTAAATAAAACCATAATGGCCAACGTGGCCTAAACATTGTAGCAGGACTATAACTGTAGGGTGATTCTTCTTTGTGGGAGACAGTGGGGAATACCTATTAGTGTCCTCCCTGATCCCTGAATGTTGATGTCCTACAGGATTACATATCAGCCTGAGGCACACCGCTTTCTTTGCAGACATAAAGGCTGGCTACTGGCCTTATTTTGCAACCCCTCTGGCAGAGGTTGCACAGAGTGGAAAGCTTTCTTATTCATGGGCCTTTGGGGGGGTGAACTGGACCTTCAGAACATCACACTGGAGGGGGAATAATCATGCATGCCGTATGCTCCCTATGTTCCACTGCCCCTTGAAATGAATTTCCAGCTAGCCGACAGAAAAAAACAGCAGTGCCAAATGGCCTATATATTTTATACTTGATATATCCAATGCCACATTGATATACCTACTGAGGATCAAATTGGCATTGGTAACTAATCAACCTGACCAGGGCTAACAGGGGCACCTGTGCACCTGGGGGGGGCTAAAACAAGAGGCCCAACTGCCATTTCAAACTACAGCATCATGAGATATGAAACCCCCCCCATAGCCAATGGGATAAACCTGAAATGACCCTAAGGGTCAGTCTAATGAGGCCTAGTACCCCATCAGTCCAAACCTGTGGGCATGGCCATAACTCAGCCTGCTGCATACATTTTCTCCAGTGGCTCCGGGAAGGGCCCATCCTTGCACCCGGTTCACCTGCTGGATTCTACTCGGGTCCCAGTAGTGCCGCAGGTGTGGCTGCTTTCACCCAGGTAATGAAACCTTCAGTCTCTGCAGTTTTCTGACCAAATGGAGAATGACAACAAGGAATAATTGACAGAGTAACTAGTAATAGCATTTAATACTGGTTTTTCCATAAGACAAAAGTAAATACAGCTTACCATGCCGGGATCCCAAAGAGATCACAGTCTAGCCTGGGTAGAAGACAGAAACTCAGAGAAAGAGTGCACTTACATCACATTATATATGTCAGATAACAGTACTGGTTACTGTGGTTACAGAACATTTGTACATTACCAATAGCTATCTCATTGGTGAGTCTGGTGGGCATCTCCGGCATGGTGAATGTTACCAGAGATGTACATTTTTGTGCAAGGCTAAGAATTCTAGCAAACAATAGGAGTCAGTTATAATTATAATAAAAGGTGTTATACTTGCAAAGAATACAATATATGTCACCCTCAGACCACTATTATACTGTAGTACTGTTACAGAGACTGAAAAAGAGGTGATTATTATTGTATATAGTAAAGCATAGGCAACTCATGTGCAGTAATATATACAGTATTGTAAGTATACCTTGTTATAATCAGTTCCCAGCATGTTATATATTATAATGATGTTATATTTGGTATGGGGGACCAGAGGGTTGGCAGGTCTACATAATCCCCCTTTGTTGCCTGAATAAGGAGGCAACATGAATTGGGTGCTTGGGTAGTATTAGCACTCGCACAGACCAGCTGCACGAGAGGCCAAAAGATATTTCAGTTGTGCACAATGTTGTTGACCAAGAAAAGTTTGTTTGGCCTGCTCTAGCAAATAAATGCTATATACATGGAAAAGTATTTCCTGTTTTCTTTATATTTCTCCAAGTCCCAACGTTGCGCCTACCAATTAGGCTTCATCTGGGTAACTCTCCATTTAATTAGAAAAATGATACATTCAAGTACTTATAATTATTAACAAAATCAAGGCTACATATGCCATTTTACATACTTTCAGAACTGGACTTCATTCTTACTTCTAGGTATATCATTATTATATATATTTGTTGTAATTTACTTTACACATCAGTGTCACCTGTATCAAATTTTCACGTCACCATAATTACAGCCACCAATACTTTTAAAATCATGTCAAATAAACCATTACCTGCCTTTTAACTTAGCCAATGCAGCTCCTGGACTGCTGTATAAATTTTCTTCAATATATCTTCACCTGGTATGCCAATATAACCAAAATGTGTCATTTAGTAAACAGTCTTTTATGCCTTTGCTGAATCACCAACATTTCAAATAATGATTCTATACATATTAAATTATTCACCTGGTTACAGACGCAAATTCACTTTGTGCACACTCCAATAATAAGTTTCTTCTTATACTTTTACTCAGTAATCTATTGAATCTGAGGTGTATTTAATTCAGATTATTAATTCCATAGCAACTTTAGTCGATTTATCAGGGCTAAATCCATATTTTTAAGGAAAGTTTTTATATAGCATAAATCATGTATATATACCTTTAAGTACTGTCTAAATTTAGAGGTCTCTTTAGTGAAGTCGCTCCTCTTTTTTAGAAGATCGTGTTGCATAGATCAATCAATAAATATCAAAATCTATTCATTAGCTTGATTTGTTCTAGTTATTAAATATAGATGTAGTCTGAACTTCCATGTCACCCAGGTACTCATTAATGATCTGCACAAGTGCTTAATTCACATTTCTCAAGAAACCTATTCAAAACTGTAGTTGCCAGTTTCTCTTACACTATATAACATGCCTCACTGCATTCACTGTTATAGATTCCTTATATTTTACTATCTGCCCACTGTTACTAACTTTCTTAGCTACGGCATCCAATGCACTCACTAAATAAGTTTAAACTGTTCAGGTGGCATTCTTGTGTCCCATTCAGAGCACCTGCTTTACATGTAGCTGTTCATTTTCTTTACGGGATTTGAAATGGAACATTTTGGCTAAAGCATGTGATGCGCTCACTAAATAAGTTTAAGTTGTTCATGCAGCATGCACCTGTAGCTTTCAGAGCACCCGCTTTACATTTAACTGTTCACTTTTTCCATTAGTTTGTATAAAGGGAACATCTTGATCATGGTGTCTGATGCACTCACTAAACAGGTTTATGTATATTTGTTTTATATTTTAACTCACTGTTGATATAGGTTCTTCTTAGTTATGAAAAGCAAGCTAACTTTTGGGTTGGGGCTCCTAGGAAAAGGTTGCCTGTTACAGGCTGTCATTGTGTTTTTAATTCAGCAGCTAGGAAAGGAGCCGAGTCTCTTCCTCTTATGTCCGTGAGAAAGCCATGTGACCACGCGATGATGTTGTCACATTCAGCTGGAAGCCGAATGGTTGTAAGTAGCAACCAAGGCTTTCCTCACAGGCATTTATTCAGCTGTTTGGATGGTCTTTTGGCATACTGAATAAAGGTATTTATTGTAATACATTCTTACACATATGAGGCTTGAATCTAGAACTTGTTCTCTATAAAGTGCATTTTATCCTTGATCAGTAAAAAGATATCTAGACCTTGTAATTTCCTTTCCTCTTGGTCCTGCCACTTTTATTCTAACCTTGCATCTTATTTTCTGTTAGGTCCTAAATTATATACTCTTAAGTTTTTTATTTACTATCTAATAATATGCTTATTCCTACTCCTTATAGGTCTTTTGTGTTAACAAGTCTATTCTTTCTTTTCTTGTTGCTCAAGCCTCTATAGTCCTTATTTTTGACCTTGGTCTCACTCAGGTCCCACATTTTATACCATTAATGATTTAGTTATTTATCTGGCCAACTATTGTATATTGTTGTGGTGTTTTTTACTTTAGTGTTATACTTCTTAACTGTGCAGACTCTCATTTGCAGCTGTATGATGTCTACCAGCAAGCCTGCCAGTGAACATCTTCATTTAATCCCCATTGTTCATAAATCATTCCCATTTCATACATCCACCACATTTCTCTTGCTTCAACTTTTTTATTGTAGTCTCCTCCTCCTCTTGGAGGCTCTGGAACATGTTCCAGGCCCCAGAATCTAATTTGCACTAGTGTATGACCTATTTCTCTATGAAATGCCTCACCAGGGGTGAATTCTCATCTCTGTTTCTAATTCTGCTTTTGTGATCATATATTCTGGTCCTTAGTTCTCTTGTCATTTTACCTATGTACAGATGATCGCAGAGGCATTGTATTAGGTACACCACTCCTTCTTTTGCACATGTAATATGTGCCTGAATTGCATATTTCCTTCCTGTATAAGGATATTTATAAGCAGTCTGTTTTGTGGTATGTCCACAGGTGGCATATTTACTGCAGGGGTACATGCCATTTTTAAGTGGCCCTAGCTGTAGTGTTCCTTGGGGCTTTCATTGATAATGCTGGGTATGCACAATCTTGTATTTAATGGTATTAATTTTCTTTGAAACTATATAGGGCTTACTCTTAAAAATATTACTTGTGGTAGGGTTATTTTCCAGGAATTTTCCAATTGTCCAGAATGGTTTTCTTTATGTCTGTCATGTACATGTTGTGTTGTGTGCTAAATGTTACCTTCTTAGTGTCTGATTTTTCTTTTAATTCAAGAACTTGTTGTCATGTTATTGTGGAGACCTTTTCTGGTGCTTTGGTTAGTATGCTGTTTTTATAGTTTCTTTCTACAAACCTTTTTTCAATCTCCTTTTGTTCTTTTATATATTCCTGCTCAATGCTATAATTTCTTTTAGCCCTGAGAAACTGGGAGTAAGGTATACTCTCCACCAGCCTCTTAGAATGAAAACTCTTGGCATGCAGTATAGTGTTCCTATCAGTAGGTTTCAAAATAGTCTCATCTCCAATGTGTTGTCTTTCTTATACATCATTATGTCCAAAAAATCTATCTGCTGTTCACTACTATTAAAAGTAAGTTGTAGATTTGAATTTCTAGTATTCATATAGGTTTTAAAGTCTCCCAGACTATTAGACTCTCCTGCCCATATTAAAAAGATGTCATCTATAAAGCATTTCCAGGCAAGGCATATCATAGAGAGAGGTCATACACTAGTGAAAATTAGATTCAGGGGCCTGGAACACATTCCAGAGCCTCCAAGAGGAGGAGAATACAACAAAAAAGTGGAAGCAAGAGAGATGTGGTGGACGTATGAAATGGGAGTGATTTATTAACAATGGGGATTAAATGAAGATGTTAACTGGCAGGCTTGCTGGTAGACATCATACAGTTGTAAACAAGTGGCTGCACAGTTAAGAGGTATAACACTAAAGTAAAAAAAAAAAAATATATATATACAATAGTTGGCCAGATAAATAACTAAATCATTAATAGTAAAAAGTGTGTACCTTTTTCAGGGTACGCCATGTCTCAAAAAAGGACTTAGAAACTTGGCAAAAAGTAATAATGAAATACATCTGGGCTAATAATAAGCCAAGAATTCAGAAACAGACAGTGTTTCTCCCAAGAGAGTGTGGGGGGAGGGGGTGGCCGTACCATACCTTGAGGGCTACTGGGTTGCCTCACAAATGAGGATTGGAACACTGTGGGGGCACTCTACATAAAAAGCTACTTGGAAGGAGATTGAAATAAGTAATTCTCGGCCCCCCCAGCGGCCCTTATTTTCCACCCTAAGGAGCACCTAAATGACAGACAAGAAATGTTTACTGGCACCAAAGCCACGCTGGAGGGTTGGAGGAGGGGAACCAGAGGTAAAACATACTTGAATAAGGTTTGGAGGTACCAATGCTGATCACTAGACCCAGAATTCGATCCTGCAGCCCATGATCCCTGGTTCAGAATAAAGACTAAAGAAGGTCTTCAAGCACCTTGGCAGCTACTGCAGGAGGGGGGTTTGCTTCCTTTCAGGACAGCTCAAAGAAGTTTAACCTAACACCTTCATACCCAATGAGATACTATCAGATAGGTAGTTATGTAAGTTACAAGAGTAGGAGAGAGCAGCTCAGTGGAGGCTCAGGGGATGGAGAAGAGATGTTTGAACAGCTGTGGTGTTCAGAAAAAGCTCCAAAGGCTATCACCCTCTTGTACAGAAGATATATTCAAAACCATAACTGGAACACTGAATATATTAGACAGGAATGGGAATGGGAATTGAATTTGGTCCTTACAGAGGGGCAATGGGGTAAAGGGTGGGGGACTGTGTGGAAGGTATCTTCCTCTCCTACATGGTGGGAATTTTTTGGAAATTAAGGACTAGACACTTTAGAGTCCCACTGGTGGTATCCAAGCAGCAACATGGCATGTCCTCTGAGTGTTGGCGGCAATCTGGGGAGCTCAGGGCCACTCATGCCCATATTTTTTGGGCATACCCACATATATGCCAATTCTGGACACATATTGCTGACTCCCTGAAGCAGATATTTCAGGTGCAGGATGTGCTCAGACCAGGAATCTTGGTGCTGGGAGAATTGCCTGAAGGGTTAAGGGGAGAGGAGGCTGTCTACTTATGGCTGGTGCTAATAGTGGCTGCGTTGAAAACAATAACTAAGAAGTGGCTCCAGGTCCCCTCACCAACAATTCCGGAGTGGCTGGAGGTGGTCTCACAGATACAGCAACTAGAGGAGATCACATTCCACTTACAGCAGAGAACCCAGGCTTTCCAGAATAGATGGACGAGATGGGTAACTAGGCAGACCCAGATCTCTTAACCTCCTGGAAGGGAAACCATGAACACTATTGGTCTTGCATATGCCCCCCCTCCAGACACCCCCCATGAATAGAGAGAGAACTTCAATTTGACTTGTAGATAATTTTGTCTGTACACCTAGTTGACACACATAGACCCTGAGAGAAACTGTGTAGTTTTTAAATAGTTACTAGTAGTTCTTAATAGATGAGAGTCTGTTTTAACTCCTTTGAGGTATGAGCTTTAAATCTGGTAGTAATGGTTCTAAAATGACATATGATCCGGTATATACTACCTATCTTATGTAGCAAATGACACTCTATGTTTCTTTCCCAGAAACTGCTGAAAAAGGGATTGATTGTGGAGAAAACTAAGCTAGTAGATTATGTGTCATGTGTAAGTGGATTACAACTGATATTGCTTACTGAAAGGAGAATTTGTACATATTAGAATGTATCCAGTAAATAATGTATGTATGGTTACAATATGTACTGAATCAAATAAAGAAGTATAAAAAAAAAATAGTATAAAATGTGGAACCTGACTGAGAACAAGGTCAAACATAAGGATTATAGAAGCTTGAGCAACAAGAAAAGAAAGAATAGATTTATAAACACAAAAGACCTATAAGGAGTAGGAATAAGAATATTATTAGATCAGAAATAAAAAATTAAGAGTAAATAATTTAGGACCTAACAAAACGAGATGCAAGGTTAGAATAAAAGTGGCAGGACTAAGAGGAAAGGAAATTTCAAGGTCTAGATATATTTTTACTGATCAAGGATAAAATGCACTTTATAGAGAACAAGTTCTAGATTTAAGCCTCATGTATGTAAGATTATGAACTGGAGATCGTAAATGGAGGAAGCTAATTGGCCGAGAGGTTTTTGAAGCCGTGATGATATCGGGCTACATCATCACGGCTTCAGAAAACCTCCGGTCACCAGTCTCCTCACAACAAATACAGCCGCACTGAAGTAACGCTTGCTCGCATCAGCTCTTCCTCACATGCTGCCACTCATAACTTCAAAAGCAGCGTGCTCATTGCAACAAAAGACACTACAAACAGCTACCCCAATCTATTTGCTGCCGACACTGGTACACAATTGGACCATGTCCCACCACTAGCCCACAAATACAGACTCTGTAACCTCCGACAACTGTAACCCCTGCGCACTGCAGACTGCAACCGCTTTTCCTAATGGCAAACCGAAACCGCAGTTTATATTCTGAGTCCCCATTTAAAAGCAGTACAGAAAGCAAGTAAAAAAGACAGATCCAGGGTGACTCAGCAGAAACAGCCCTCCATGAGCATTTTTACCCATTCTGTTGCTCTCCCCTTTCAACAGCTACGCTCGCTACTTCCCCATTAGCACAACTAAAACAATGAAGATGTCTAATTGCATTCCTCTCATTCAGATCGCGATGCTCAGCAGACAGGAATTTTACCCCCAAAAAAATAAATAAATAAATAAATCCACACAGATCTTCACCCACTCCCACATCAGTTCAGGCAGCCAAAAAAAAAAGTTTCAAAACTCGGAGCAGTGCTGGCAGAGTACAACATGAGTTCCACAAACTCTATCTACAACAGCGCCACCTGTTGCTCAGAGCCCATCAGGACCTATTTTCTGAAAACATATCTTTCCAACACCCAATAAAATACATTTTTGAAATGTTTTAAAAGTTTCTTTCTTATTTTTTTCTACTAAAACTTTAAAGCCACTTCATAATAGCAATAATGCACTCAAGGGTGTGGTATATCATGGGATATTGTCACTTCTCGGGTCATTGGACACACTCGGCCTGTGGCCTCGTGCCCAACAACCTGAGGCATGACAATATCCCATGATATACCACACCCTGTTGTGCATTACTGCTCAAATGTACTACGATAAATAGCTCTTTTCAGCATGCCACAGGACCACCCAAACAGTTGAATGAATGTCCATGAGGAAAGCCTGGGTTGTTATCGGCAACCATTCAGCTTCTGCTGAACATGATGATGTCATAGCATGGTCACATGGCTTCCTCATGGATAGAAGTGGAAGAACCTCGGCTCCTTTCCTACCTGCTGAATTGACAACACAAAGAGCCTGTAAGAGATGACATATTCCTAGAATAGCCAACCCAAAAGTAAGCTCGCGTTTCATAACTAAGAAGAACTTATATCAACATTGAGTTAAAATATAAAACAAATATACATAAACCAGTTTAGGTAGTGCATCAGATGCCATGATCAAGATGTTTCTTTTGTACAACTCTAATGGAAAAAGTGAACAATTAAATGTAAAGCTGGTGCTCTGACAGATACAGGTGCATGCTGCATGAACAATTTAAACTTATTTAGTGAGTGCATCAGATGCCATAGCCAAGATGTTCTATTTAAAATTCAGAAAAGAAAATGAACAGCTACATGTAAAACAGGTGCTCTGAATGGGACACAAGCATGCCGCCTAAACAGTTTAAACTTATTTAGTGAGTGTGTTATATACCATAGCTAAGAAAGTTATTAACAGTGGGCAGATGTAAAATATAAGGAATCTTTAACAGTGAATGCTGCAAGGCATGTTATATGCTGTAACAGAAATTGGCAACTACAGTTCTGAAGAAGTTTCTTGAGAAATGTGAACTATGCATTTGTGCAGATCATTAATGAGTACCTGGGTGACATGAAAGTTCAGACTACATCTATATTTAATAACTAGAACAAATCAAGCTAATGAATAGATTTTGATATTTATAGAGCTATGCACCATAATCTTCTAAAAAAGAGGAGAGACTTCACTAAATGGGTCTCTGAATTTAGGCAGTACTTAAAGGTATATACACATGATTTATACTATATAAAAAACTTTCCTTAAAAATGTGGGCTTAGCCCTGATAAATTGACTAAAGTTGATATGGAACTAATAATCTGAATTAAATACACCTCTGATTTAATAAATTACTGAGTAAAAATATAAGAAGAAACTTATTGTTGGAGTGTGCTCAAAGTGAATTTGTGTCTGTAACCAGATGAATAATTTAATATGTATAGAATCATTATTTGAAATGGTGATTCAGTAAAGGCATAAAAGACTGTATACTAAATTATACATTTTGATTATATTGGCATACCAGGTTAAGGTATATTGAAGAAAACATATACGGCAGTCCAGGAGCAGCACTGGCTAAGTTAAAAGGCAGGTAGTGGTTTATTTGACACGATTTTAAAAGTATTAATGGCTGTAATTATGGTAATGCAAAAAATTTGATACAGGTGACACTGATGTGTAAAATAAATTACAATGAATATATATTAATGATATACCTAAAAATAAGAATGAAGTCCAGTTTTGAAAGTATATAAAATGGTATATGTAGCCTTTATTTTGTTAATAATTACAAGTACTTGAATATATCTTTTTTCTAATTAAATGTAGAGTTCCCCAGATGAAGCCTAATTGGTAGGTGAAACATTGGGACTTGGAGAAATAGAAAGAAAACAGAAAATACCTTTCCGTGTATATACTGTAGCCTTTATTTGCTAGAGCGGGCCAAACAAACTTTTTGTGGTCACAATTACCAAAAACCGACCAGCTCCACAAAGAAAATTAAAACACTTTGCTGGCAATTTCCCTTGGAGACCTCTCTATGACCACAATGTTGTTGAAGCATGTGTCTCAAACAGCAAAGTATTAATATAAGAAATATAATCAAAAATGCTTGTAAACTGACAAAACCTTTAAATGTAAATTCTAACCAAGTACTAGATAGAGCTGTCTCCAGATCTCCATCATTGAACAAATCATTCAGGGAATCCCTTGCCTTGGAAATATTGTTACTAATATGAATAAGGTGAGAGTCTTTCCTTTCAAGCAAAGAACATAAATTCATCGTCAATGGATCAATGCGAACATTGAAAATAGGCAAATATTGTGAAAGATCATTCGGATAGTCAGGGTTGCTATCAATGTATTCTGGTTCCAGGATGGGAACAGTTGTTATAACCGTATGGCCAATAACAGTACTTTCATGTGGAACAAAATAAAAGTTAGGGTTAGTAATATTGCATGTAAGATCAGCGTATGCAAAGGTTTTATGATTCATTACAGCACAGTATTGTCCATCAGAATTGTAAGATACAAGGACCTGTGGAATCCTCCATTTGGTGAGCTGGATAGGGCAAATAAACATTGAATTCATCAGTTGGCTGTTTAGCATTGAACATCCTCCTTGTAGTCCCGATACATGGAAGCATGTTTCAGCATGGCAGGCCATGCTGTAGAGACTGATGGGTTGGGTGTGCCAGAGTTCATTGAATCATTATCAGAGAGGTCTGAGTCAATGGAAAAAGACCAATCAAAAGAGTCAGGTGCATACCACAAACAGGCTTAATTAAATTAAATACATCACACTGGCAGAGATAATGATAACCCTTTTAGGCACAACAGTCAGTGTGTGGTACAACCAATGCATTAAGTTCATTATGGAAGACAAGTAGAGGTGGCATATCAATCCTTCCTCTGTACATGCTGCCCTTGAGGTGTCCCACAGAATGGATAATGGCAAGTTTGTCGACAATTGCAGTTTCTTGATCAAAGCGTGGCAATGATACTATAAAAGCCACATACATAGTGTCCTGTATGGAATATTGGCATGTATTGTAACAGGCCCCCTGGTTGGGGCGTCTGGTCACATATCCTAGATTTCTAGATGTTGCTAAAGGAAAAGAAATAGTTCTTTGCATACATTTTGCAGTACAGGATAAAAAAAAATGGCAGTGTGAACAATATCATTTGGCCATACGTTTATCATGAATCAAATCTGGGATTCTACCAGATTCCAAATCCCAGAAGAGATTAGTCAAAGTAGTCATTACATAAGAACCATAGGCTGAACTTAAAAGTTCCCTGGCTATGTGATGCTTCCTTGTTATTCTGAAACACCAATTCATTGATTTTGTGCTTAGATTCATTAAATCTATGGGCTATGTTGTACGTGTTATAGATAGTATACCTCTCTTCTTGTGTGAGGCTGTCTATGCCATGTAGAACAGGAGTAAGAACATCATGACCTACTCCTGACTGAAACTTTATGGTTTGACTCTTAATATTGGCAAGGTCTACCCTTTTCCAGATTGACATCTGTACCAAATAGGCCTGAAGCAGCACCAGTAGCACTGGCTACACCAGATAGGCAGGCAGCCCACTTATTCAACCTGTGGAACGTGGCCCAGCCTGAAGCAACCAATGAAAGAAGCCTGCCACAAACGTTCACAGCGCTATCAAAATCTCCATCCAACTGACTGCTCCTTACTCCGGATTCCTTCCCCCACCAGCCCGAGCAGAGCTTACACAGCCACGGTGGACAAACTTCTTGAACTTCCCCTGTTTGGAGAGCATGTCGGTTGAATCTACAGTTTTAGGCTGAACTACAGGGCACTACTAGCAGCTCCCAGCACGGCGGCTACGTCAGGCTCAGTGCAAACTGAGTCATGGTGAATTCCCTATCCAGTCTGTTTGATTGGTCTGGACTGCTGCAGGCTTTTTGGCGTGAGACTGTAAAAGTCGTATCAACCCACGGGTTGATACGAGTTTTTTCGTATCAACCTGCGGGTTGTCACGACTTTTTACAGATACTCAAAAATGGGTTGATAACAGGGGTCACCAGTTATTATTAACCAATAACCTTCCCCTCTTTCTGGTGGGAAGGTAGTTCTTTAATTACCTTTGTACAACTTTAGTTGCTTGGCATTGAGCCACTTATCGATTGGCTTTTTCCAATCTGTGATTCTGACTTGATACACAGCTGGTGTCAATTTGTTGATGATGTCATATGTGCCTTCCCATTTGTTTGCAAACGGGTGGACTGGGGTAGCAAATTTCAGTACCATGACTTGATCTCCCACTTGCCAATCGACTTCCTTGACAGTCCTGTCAAAGTACAATTTGGATTGCTGTTGAGCGTGTCCCATGTGTCTGGCTGCAAACAGGTGAGTCTGTCTAATGTTGTTCCTCAGTTGTGAGACATAGGTGTCTACTTCCACTCTATCTGTGGTAGGGGCACTGAGGTCAATCAACAGATGCTCAGGTAATCTCATTTGTCTCCCAGTCATCACTTCAAATGGACTGCACTGGGTTGCTGAAGCTGGGGTCACCCTGATTGCCATTAGGAGTAAGGGCAATAAAGTGTCCCAGTTCTTGGAGTTGTCATCAATGAACTTGCAAAGCACTGGCTTGAGTCTGCAGTTTGCTGTTTCTACCTGGCCTGAAGATTGAGGATGGTATGGAATGTGAAATTTCTGGCTAACACCAAGCATTATCAAAAATTGTTTCGTAACCTCACCTGTAAAGCTTGATCCTTGGTCAGAGTCTACCTTGAGGGGAAGGCCCTATCTGGTAAATACTTGTTATACCAGAATTGTTGCTGTTAGATTTTCTTTGAGTGCCCGAGTTGGATAGGCCGCTATCCATTTTGAGAATAGGTCTGTGATCACAAGTGCAAACTTGTTATTTTTGCTGGTTTTAGATAGAGGGCCAATGAAGTCAATCTGGATGGCATGTCAGGGGCCAGATTGCCTTTGAGGCAGTAGTTTTGCATTTTTCTTACCTGAAATCAGATTGTTCTGTGCACAGACTAGACAGTTGTCCACATAATGCTGAACATCTACTGTCATACCAGGCCACCATCCTGCAGATTTGAGTCTCTGCAGGGTTCTCTCCACCCCTTGGTGTCCACCTGTAGGGGTGTCATGGCTTGATGAATGAACTCTGATTGCAGCAATGTAGGAACCACCCACAATTTTTGTCCTTCATCTGCAGACTTATACCAAACTGGTTTTCCATCTTCTGAGAGGTGTAAATTGTCTGCATGTCTTTTGAACAGATTATGGGTTGGTATTTCTGTCTCCTTGTCCTTTGACAAATAGTAAAACACTTCTTTGATTTGCGGATCTGTCTTTTGAGCTGCAGCAAGATCTAGTGGCACCACTTGATGTTTTGTCTTTGCTGCTGCTGCTACCACTGCTGCTGGTATTGAGTGAGACATGGTCCAAATGCCCTTCCCCCAAGCACCATCCTTGGCAATAGTGTCTGCTCTATCATTGTAGTCATGAAAGGGTTCAGCCTTGGAATGGGCCTTTAACTTATGGATGTACAGTTTGTACTTGAATTTCTGCACAAGGCCATCAATGTATATGGATTGGTCCTTGTAGCTGATGGGACTGCCATCAGACAAGGTAAAGGAGTGCAGTTTCCAAAAGGTCATCAATTCTGTGAGTGAATTACAGACCCAAGAGAATCAGAAAAGACAATGGTATCAGCTTCTCCAGTTTTAATAATTTCCAGGGTACAGGCCACTGCTGCTAGTTCTGCATACTGACAGCATTTGACAGGGCATGTTTTGGATGCCTGTATGGTATCCCCATTGAAGTAAACTACCTGCATGCCTAAACCTGCCACTTGCTCCACCTCTTGGTAGGATGAGGAGCTATCTGTGAAGATGCGGCAGAAAAGAGGATTTTTCAGGTCCAGTTCTGTGGCTGGTAGAAATGGACCAGGATTTGGCAGGATAGGTGGCTGTATTCCACCTTCATGTGGTGGTCCTCTGAACAGTAGGCCATGGGCCAAAATGGAGGGTAGTCTTGTTGGCTGTACTCCAATATCCCTATCCTGCAAGAGGAGGAACCAATGTGTGAGTCTAGTACTGGAGACTGTTCCATCCTTTATCCTGTCTGAGAGCAACAAGTTAGTGGGAGTATGATTGGTTTGCAGCAAAACTGGGGAAAATTCTATAAGGCATAGGAAGTGTTTGAATGCCCAGTAGGTAACCAAATGCTTCTCTCACATAAAGAATATTTCAGTTCCACTGGTGTGAACATTTGGGATGTGATGCAATGTTCTTGAGTGTGTGATTAACCTTCTGTGCAAGGACTGCAGACATGTCCTCCTCAGATGTTGCTATTTCCAAGTGGAATGGTAGTTCTGGGTTTGGATTGACCAATGCTGGGGCAGAGGCCAGTGATTGTTTTAGGGCAGCTACCACAGCTGTATGCTGAGGACCCCAAGTCCAAGGAACAATCTGTTTCAAAAGCTGATACAGAGGGGAGGCCTTTTGTGCATAGTTACAGATAAAGTTCCTGGAGTAATTAACCATACCCAGGAAGCATCTCAGTGTAGCCGCACTGGTTGGAAGTGGCAAATGTTGTAGGCCCTGAATTTTGCTGAGGGCAGGGTTTCTTCCTTCTGCAGTGATGCGCAGTCCCAGGGAGGAGACCTCTTTTTGGCAAAGTTGTACTTTGGCAGGATTGCACTTGAGGCCTGCTCTCTGTAAAAGAGTCAAAAACTCATCAAGGAGCTCTAGGTGTGTTTCTAGGGTGACTGTTGCTAGACGCAGATCATCCAAGTACTGTAAGAGGCATTCAGGTGTGGAAAATACTTTGAAGGTATCTCTCATGTGGATGTGGAACAGGGAGGGGCTGTTATGGAATCCCTGTGGCAGGCAGTTCCATATGTACTGGCATCCTTCAAAGGTGAAGGCAAACTTGTATTGGCTCTCAGATGACAATGGGAGTGACCAAAAGCCACTGGAGATATCTCGAGTGCTGAACCATTTGTGATTCAGTTTGAGTAGTTTGAGCACATCTGGGGCAGATGCCATGGTGGGTGCACAACTGGGGGTGACTTGGTTAACTCATTACCTCCAGGAAATGCCTGTAGTTCGCAGTCAAATCATCCCCTTTGTCTCCCATAATGACTTCAGTCGTCAGCTAAAGACTTCCTATTTGCTCTGGACACTTCTCAGCTCATCAGCACTATTTCTGTGCATTACTTGCAAACTGAGTTGATTAGAATTGACTGCATAGCACCATTAGAAAGGTAATTTTGTCCTGAACAACTTTGCCACTGATACTTTGTATGTATCACATATACTTTAGGAGTTATTCGCATTTGTTTATGGTATTGTGTGTATGACTGACATTTGTCCTTCAAGTCTCACCTAAGTACCTTGAATAAACTAGGAAAAATACATGTTTTATATTAGAAAAATTGCTTGAAGTTTAACATTATTTTTATACCTACATCTAATGTATGGATAGTTAATTGGGTGATATGTTACATATTTTCCTACCAAAAATGATATATGTTGCCTTTTTTATTGAAAAAAACACTTTATATGCAATTTCAATTAGTGTAGAAAAAATAAATTACTTATAATTAATTGCATAGCACTGTTGGAAAGATACTTTTGTGCTGAACAACTTTGCCATTCATATTTTGTGTGTAGCACTTACGGTTCAAGAGATATTCACATTTGCTTGTGGCATGCTGATTATGGCTTGATTTTGCTTAGAAAGGCCCACGATGCAGTGTTAAGAGTTTACGGGATGCAAGTGGTGGAACTGACAAAGAGGTCACATGGAGTGAATGAGTTAAGTCGTCTGTAGTCAATGATAAGTCTCCAAGTGTGGTTTGGCTTTTTCACAGGCCATATGGGTGAATTGGCTGTTGAAACACATGGTCGGATGACCCCCTGCTTTAGTAATGATTCAATGGTGGCCCTTAATGAGGGCAATGCCTCTGCAGGAAATGGTTATTGTCTCTGTGTAACTGGTTCCGTACCTGTAACCTCTATGAGAGTGTTCATCCTCCCACAATCATGATTGTGCTTTGCAAAATCTAACAAATGTTTTTGCAGTATTGGTGGTAGTTTGGGAAAAAGTTTGTTGTCATGAAGCATAGCTATGATGTCATACTCCATGTCACTGGCTGCAATGGCAGCCACCATGTATGAAATAGAAATGAGCAACACTTGTTACTGTCCAGGGATTTGTAGCAGTAGCTAGTTTGCTAGATCCACAACACAGCTGTGCTGTGACACAAAATCTATCCCTAAGATGCTAGGGTGATGATGTAATACCATCAGGTCGAACCTGTGGTGCACACTGAGTAAGCCAATCTCCACAGGAATGGGATTTGACCGGCAAGTGGTTACCACTGTGGCTTTAAAGGTCTGGGCAGAGGTAGCCTTCCCTGTTGACCACAGGGAATTCCATGGATCATTTTGGTGCAAAACAGACTCAGCCACACCCATATCTAGTAATAACTGTAGCTGGCGGCCCCTAACCCTGGCCTTAATGCAAGGCCATCTGTTATCATCAGTCACAAGGGAGATAATGATTCTGACTGGGGCCTGTAACCATCAGTCTGAATTTTCCTGTTCTTCCTCCATCTCCAGTGGGCAGTTGTAACTTTCTTCTCCCAGATCCTGCTTTGCTGCTTCCAGCATGTGTCTAGCCTCAGCACAGGGGAGTTTGGAATCTCTACAGATTCTGTTTGGGCCTCCTCTGTTGCCACCAAGGGAGTTGTGGTGGCAGCCACTGAAGCTATGGTGTTCTTGGGGAGGGATTCTGCCAGTGATTGCACCTTAGTCATGAGTTCCTTAAGTTTGTTATTTTCCTGCGCTAGTTCCCAGTAAGAGGGACTAGGGTTTTGGCCTTTGTGCCTAGAGTTTCCCTTCCCTTGCTGCTGCTGGGTTTGTTTCTGCTGGTAGTAGAGCTTATTTTCATTTTTTGTGTTCATTTGTTGTAACCCCCCCCCCAGCCTGGGTGGGTTTCTGCTTATAGGCAGAGGCTTTGCTGTTTTGGGCTTCCTTGCCTTTCCCTTCCACTGCATAGTGTGTGGAGGCTCACTGGTGTGCTGCACCGCTGCCACTTTGGACTTAGAGCCTGATCCCATGTCTCGGATATACAGCTGAAAAATCCTTTCTGTTTTCTCCAGGATTTTGTTGAATTTGTCTGTTTTGGGAATCACTATGTGCTCACCTTTCTTTCAGAGGGCTGGCAGTATGGTTTTCAAAAACAAATTTTTGTATTCAATGGAATCATGGCTGCTGCTGTCCTTAATCAACCTTTTGCCAGTTATGTATGATAGCCGCAGTCAGCTATTGTACTGTGCAGGGCTTTCCTTAGCAGTTCATTTGACAGGCTGAGCCATCATTACATCAACAAGGTTCGGGTTGTTGACAGCCTATAGCTTGACAGCTATTTCATCAAACAATGCCCCTGAGTCAGTACGAGCTGCTTCGGGTAGTTGCGTCAAGAGGGGGTGCTTAGCAGTCTGCCTTAGGACCTGTACTCCGTACTGCTCAGGGAGACTGAACATTTCATATTGATTTCTAACCTTTTCCAAATTACAACTCCAATTTTCATTGGTAGTCATCTGACTTACTTTATCTGCAATGGTATGGATTGCCTGAGAAGCTTGCAGAGAGCTAGCACTGGGATCAAACTAGGGCTGCTGCTATGACCTCTTTGTATGCCTCTGACTACTGCCTCAGCCATAGCAATGGCTACACTGGTAAGGACTGGTTGCTTCTCCCCCTACTTACAAAATATCCTTCTAATTTCACCTCTCAGTGCTTCTGCCTGCACATCAGAAAGAGTGGAACAATGCCTGCTGCTTTGATCGCATTGTGGATCATCTGATTAATCTCCTGCTTGTCCTCCTTCTTGAGAACAGCAATCAGTGGTGGGCATCTCCACCACCCCTTCATTACAATGGGTACCACCATCTTGGATGCTAACATCATCATCCTCATCATCACTGGATGACATCTGGTCAGTGGGTGGAGGATAGGGTCTGCCCATCACCACATGATCAGCCAACACACCTTTTTGATGGTGCAGTTTTGCCATCTTGGCTCTGCGTATTATGTGATTTTCCCTGTGGCTGTGATTTCCCTTTGTAACATGTTCTTGCAAAACTCTATAGGTGGTGCTGAGATCATGATTTTCCTGAAGTTCTTTGTCTAACTCACCCTGCATCTTCCTCATCTCCTGATACACCATTCCATTCTCCTCTCGCAATGTATCATACACTCCAGACAACAAATCATTCATCTGTAACACTTGCCTCTTATCCTGCTCCAGCTTACCACATTTGTCCTTCAACATACCTAGTTCTTTCTCTGTATTTTCAACAGCACAGTCCAGTTCACCCTGAGTTTTTTCATGGAGCATGTGCATTTTCTGTTCCAACTGCTTCTGTTGCTCAGTCATTTCAGCAGAAAAAATGCCCAGTTCTCTTTTCAGAGCTGCAGCATCCAATTTCTCTGATTTCATTTTCATTCCTGCTGCTTGCAGGGCAGCAAAAAGTGCAGCAACCATTAACCTTTTCTGGTCATGTCTGTTAACTGTCAGTTTGGACTCCACATAGAGTGTGCACGCTTGTAATATGCGGTTGTCTTGTGACATCATGTCCAGTGCAAAGTTACACCAGCTCCCATGAGAAGTCAAGAAATTAGAGACATCTAGTCTCAATTTAGTACAGACAGTGGCCATTTGTGATCTCTAAGTTTTAATTTCTGCACTGACCATGGGCACTCAGTGTATTGATCCATGGAGCACCCAACTAATTATTCAAAGTTGTCTCAAGGAATCTGAACACCCCGGGAGATGGTATCCTGGAGTATCCAATGTTGTGGAAGGGCCTGGGAGATTATTCAGATTATTTTCTGAATGGATGGGCATAGCCCATTGCTCTAGGCCCCTCACTGATTAAGCAGTCCAATCCCCACTTTACTTCTCTTCAATCTTTGGTGCTGGACTTGAACCTACTTGAGTTAACCGGAAATGTCTATTACACTAGACCTCCTACAGATTAAGCAGTCCAATCCCCACATTACAACAGTTCAGGTGAAAAACATTGGCCCTCTGTCAGAGCAAACTCACCCTTTGGTTGCAGGTGCCCCACAGGTGATTTCTCCACAGGAATTTCTCTCTCAGAACTTCTGGTGCCGCAGCACAACTTGAAATAGGCAGCTTCTTCCCTTAGCTGGAACCAGGAGGGTTGCCCCTGGAAGACAGACAAACCTTCCCCCCCATCCCCTCAGGGAGGGGGCACTTGGACCAGTGACAGCAGTCTCCACCACTTCAGCAATAAGTTTCTGTGTCCCTCTTACGGTGGAAACACACACCTTCTTAACAGTAGCTCTAAAACAGAGCTTAAAGCTCTGACAGCCTGCACACAGACTGCTTTGCTGCTGTCTCTCACCAAGACTGCACACAGACTCTGTTCAAAATCCCCAACATTATATCCTAACTTCCAACTGCAGCACTCCAGTGTGGCTCATGCAGCTGCAAGAGTTCTATGGTGATGTCATCCTTCAGTCTCAGCTGAGATTGAGAACAGAGTGAGACAGTGTGAAATCCATTTAACTGGAGTTTCACAAGCTGCCTTCCCTGCCTACCACTAGGTCTTACTGGGATTCTAGTAACCCTGGGTAAAAGGGGGGTTACACACACATCTGTGGAAGAACAGGGATCAGATGAAGAAGGGGCCCCTGCCCATTCTACGAATGTTGCATGGGTCCAACTGGACCATTGATACATGGCTGTCTATTGGTGGGGTGCCTACATGCTGCATATATGTGGTGGCTAGGTACAGTGCATACACCCAATGTAAATATTTAATTCTGTGAAAATATGATGGTGCTACTGTTGCAGTTCAGATGCACTTAACAGTATTATAGATGTGAACAGATAACTTCTGATACATCTGAATAGTTGAGGGTTTGGCTGTTTTTTCTGAAATGAACAATCACTTACCACCAGAGGGGAGCAGTTGCTCTGTAAGATTGCAAGTTACTGAACACAACAAAGCTCCAATGCAGAGCTGCAGCAAATAAAGCAAATCAAATAATTCCATGCATTAAGAGAATGTTATAAGTAGTGTAAAAGGTGTTAAATGCAATTGTAGAGATTCTTGATTAGGATACATCTGGAGCAGTGGCGGAGCCAGGTTTGGGAGCCGGGGGGGGGGCAAGTCAGTCATTTTAGGGGTGCCAAGATGGTATCGAGCAAAAGTGATCATTTGAAATTGTGACCGTTAAGGCCATGAACTGTACATTGAAACATTCCTATCTATTGCATATTGAAACACCTTGCACATGGCAACAAAACACTGTAACATCTCTGCTACAAATGTAAACAAAACACATATTGCATATTGAAACAGCAATGTTACAATGAAACATGCCTTTTGTCCATTGAAATAGACATGGAAAGAAGTAATTTAACCTCAGAGATCGAAGTAATTTTTAGGACTGGGACATATTTACTAATAGCTGCTTTAATTTACCCTGGTAGTATTTTCATCTACATGGAAGTAATACCATGCAGTGACCTGTCTTGGGGCTCCATTTGTAAAAAAGGTTGCAGTTCCCCTAGATGCATCTAAGCACTGAGGACTCCTTCTCTGATACTACCAGTGAGGAGACTTGAGATACTAGTGTGGTGACCCTGTTCTTATCATTTTATGTTGCAACTGCCCTCCTTCCTATCCAGTGAACAGCTCCTCAGTCTCCTGTATGTATGCAACTGATACATATGCTGTTTTCTGACCCCACACTGTTGACAGTCTGTTAGTATGTGGATCCATGGATATTAGCACTGAATGTTGCTGCCAACTGTGTGCATGTACCAAAATACTGTCAAATTAGAGGGTGGGAAACACATTCCTAAACTCAGAAAATTGGAGTAAATCATGCAAAACTGGTTGTAAATACTCATTTAATCTGTTCCTCTGTTTAAACTGTTCATACCCATACTGTGAATTAAACTGTTAGTAAAGCACACTGAAAACAAAATTCACTCACATCAATTCAGTCAAATTCAATTTGTATTTTATTAGGGAGAAAAAACACACCATTGAACAGACTTATTTAGAAGGTGGTGAAGGAGGGACACAACATGAAGATCAATAAAAAACAACATTAAATACAAGACAAGGACCATATATTTTTACAATTTCATTACCATACGGAGAAAACATTGAGTATAACCACCAATCTTGGCTAACAAGGAGGGGAAAAGGTACAACAGGACAGGTCTCTTGTCTACTGGAAGGCACTTTGGGAAATACAGGAGTAAGAATTAGGTAGCCAGGAGTGCTGATGAGGATACTTCAAGTGTACTGCACAGCGTACTATGTTCTACTTCACTATATACTTAACAGGCAATAATTTGAAAGGTGGCTGCACATTACAGAGCTTTCCTCCATGGTTTCATGCGAGAAAAGGTTTCTATAACTTTTTCATAATCTACTGCATCAGCTAGCTGCCTTTCTATATTTAATAGTGCAAGGTTAGAGAGTCTCTCTTCTGTCGTGGATGACCTTAAGTAGTTTTTAATTAGTTTCAACTGCCTAAAGCTGCGTTCCGCTGCTGCACTACTCACAGGTAATGTGAGGAAAATCTGGTACAGATTTGAAAGGTTTGTGAATACTCTGATCATGTCATCAGTGATCATGAAGCTAAGGACATCACTAATTTTTAATTGCTTCTGACCTTGGAAAATGTTTTTATATAATGAACAAAACGATGAATATTCATCCAACAAGTCAGACACACAAATATTCCCATCGTAGAAATTAGCCAAGTTGTGTATTGCTGTTGAGCTGTTTTCAGTTGAAAAGTGCCTTGGGTCAAGAGCTGAAAACCTGTGTGCTATCTCAATGATATCTTTGAATCGCTCCCTCATTTGTGTATTAAATACATCTAGAAGAGCATAGAATGTATTTATTTTGAAGTGTTATCTTCCACCTTGTACAGGATCATCATCCACAAGCTCATCGTGGAAATGCTTCCTTTTGTGGGTTCATTTCTCCTGAAACTGTGTCATGGTGCCACATCGTTCTGCTAAGTGCCTTGCTGCTGCCTCCATTCCATCAAAGACTTCATCTGTTTGAATTTTTTCTATTTCACTGCAGCTTTTTTTTATTAAGTTCATAGCAGTGACTAAATCAACAGTACTGCCTTGAAGATATGTTGAAAGAGTATAAATTATCTTCAGAATTTTGTGCCAAAAGCACAGCATAAACTTAAATTCAAAACTTTCGATGGTGGCAAGAAGTCCCCGAGCTTCAGACACTGTTTTAGCTTTGGAATTTTCAATTTCTCCATCCGCTATTCACTCTAGTGCAGTGCTTACTGCAGAAATCCCTTGCCTTACAGAGACCACTGCTCGCGTGTGACTTGCCCAACGGGTGTCTGAGAGTTTTTTCAATGTGCACACTGTTTCATCCAGTTTGTTCTGCTGTTCTTCTTGCAGAATTTTCAGTCGTGGCAGACTACTATTCAAGAATGTATACAGTGACTGAAGTGTACCAAAAAACATCTGAGCACTTACACAACATGTTGCTGCATCAATTAAAGCCAAGTTCAAATTGTGTGCACAACAGTGAATGTACACAGCTTTGGGCGATACTTGTTTAACAAGTGTTTGTAGTCCTGAATGACAACCAGACATTGTGCTTGCACCATCATAAGCTTGACCTCGGCAGTAGGAAATCTCAAGCCCCAGTTTCTCCAGACTTTGCACAAGCAGACTATAAAAGTCTACAGCAGTTGATCTTGGCAACTCATCAAATTTTATGAAATGCTCAGTTGCATGCCCAGAGCAGTTCACATAACAGAGTGAAAGAGAAAACTGATCAGTCCTTGTAATGTCAATTGTGGAGTCCACAATTACTGTGAAGTACTTGGCACTTTTCACTTCAAGCACAATGGAACGCAGCAGTTCCTGAGATAGTGCATGAATAAAATTGTTCTGAATATCGTGGCTCAAATAAGTCTCATTCCTTTTGCATTTTGAAAGATGATTTGCAAACACACTATCATATTTAGCCATAAATTTCAAAAATTCTAAGTAGTTCCCTTCATTCACTGTGCCTGAACATGAATACTCTCGGTGACCACGCAGAAGGAGACCTTGCTTTGCTAGAAGTAAAACAGTATCTAGGAGTCTTTTAAGAACTTCATGATTTTTTTGAATCAAGTCCTTCTCTGCTTTTAACATCTGTGCAGCAACTGTCTTATCTTGAGAAAGTCTATACTTTGTTAGCAGTAATTGCTGTTCAGCTGTGCAGTGGATTCTTGAATTCTCATGTTTTCAATTTTTTCTGTTCCTTTCTTAAAGTTTGAGAAGCCACACTCAGGATCTGCCCAAGGTTTGGAATAATGTTCACTGTTTCTTTCTGCAAACAGCCAACATGCAAAACAGTACAGATGAGCACACCGTAAGAGAATATACCAACCACTACCTTTCTACCTGACAACCTCCAGGAGCAACCTTTTTCCTATACCAGTCTGGACTAAACCTTCTATGAGTGTCATCATAAGGAAACCTGTCCCAGTTATCTTTCAGACCTGGCTGGCATGGGCCAGCTTTAAGCAAAGCTCTAACCAAGGCTGTACTCTTAGTCTTATTCCTAAACAGATAGGCATATGTGGCATATTCTGCATGCATATCCAAAACATCAGTCATAACCATATTGTCGTTATTACAACTCCCGGCAGATAGCTCCAGGTCAGCCGCCTTGTCAGAATCGTGATGCTGGGAAGGAGGAGGAGGAACACTCATCTCTCTCTCTGAGCAGTAGTAGAAGTCCTGGAGCACTGAGGAGAAGCAGAGAACTGTAGGTCACCATCTCTGTCACAGTCTTCAGGTTGTGCAGGAACAGGATACATCAAGTCCTCTTTACAAGCACAGGCAGGGTCCACTGACTTGACTTCAGAAGGGGTTAACACAACACCATATTACAAGGATACAGGATGTTCTGTAACTAAATTTTATATTAAAAATAACTTGTACTGTAGATATGATGGCCTAAGCAAGGCGACAAGCATCATTTCAAACGCAATGGTGATTAAATCAGCCACACATTGGGAAAGTTCAGTTGCAAAGTTGAACGAACCTTTGAAGTTTTATAATGAAACTGAACACTGAGCTGCATAAATATAACTGTCAGGTGATAAATAGACAGATAGATAAAGTAATATGTGCTTATGCATTAATTGGCTCTATATTGGAGTATGACATGTGCAATTAAGAATGATCCCTTATAATTGAAATTATTGACTAGTTTTCTGATGGTACAGTACGCGACATGGCAATGGATATGACATACATGAGATATAAATTAACTTCAGCTGCACTTGAGCACTTTGACATAAAAATATAATTTTTTCCTGTTTTGATCTGAACATTTACACTGTACAGTTCAGCTGCAACAACCAAAAAATCACTTTGAGTAACAGCAACAGTATAACATGAGCTATTGAATTTTGTATAGTCCATTACCTTCCATTACCTTCCATAATATTGTGCAATATCTTCATCACTCTGTGCTTCTAGAGGAAATCGACTGTGACTGATCAGTTTGGTTCGGTTCAGAGTAGACTTTATTGTAGGCATAATACAAGTTCACAACTGGTACTACAATTAACTGGTATAAGTAGCTGAAATGCTTGCTGTGACTGACTCAGCACTGTGTTGTTCTGTAACTTCTGTTGTGCTGTTGTGTTATGCGGTTGCAGTGAGTGGCTTGGCGATTGGTGGAGGAATGGGATGCTTTTTTGGTGCACTTGTCTTCAATCAGCAGATCAGTTAGTTTTTTGGTTTTTTTTGTGCCTGCAGCAGCCTGATCGCACTACAGAGTGGAGCAGAGGAGGGGAAGGGAATTTCCGAGTCTCGGGTGACCCGTGTCGTGTCCCGCTCCCACGGCTGATTACTTGGGGCTTGGGATCTAGTCTAGGGGTGCCAGGCAGGACTACCACCTGCCGTGGGTGGAAGCCAGCCCAGGGAAGCAAAACAGCTGGAGGCAAGGGGTCACAAATTCAGAGGCAAAATAGTCTGGGTGGGAAAATGACTGGAGGTAAGGGGGCGCAAAATCAGAGGCAAAATGGTCCAGGGTGGGTGCTGGCCCCCCTCCCCCTACCTCCGCCATTGATCTGGAGACTAGTGTAAGGCTGACCCCCACAGGCAGTTTACAAATGGGGTCCTCCCTCCCTGGGAGGGGACCAGCCAGGCTTCTTAGAGCCCAGGAAATCCTAAAGCAAAAATTCTCAGATGCAATCACTGGGAGTAGTTAGTTAGTTTTTGCAGCAATGGAGCCACAAGAAACAATGCTCACTCCTGTTTTTTGCAACAGAACTGCTATGAGTTCCCAGTTCATATCCGTCAACAAATTCTGATGATCTTTGTGTGCCAGTGGGGCAGGAGCGGTATCTGAGGCATAAATTAGGTGTTTGACCCAAAATAAAATCCCCCCCTCAGCAGTTTGCTCCAACAGACCATGCATTAATGAGAATGAGGATGTTGTGCACCATGCCATGTAGTGGGAGGGGTGAAGTCCCCCAGCGTGGGTTTACAGAGTACCATGGCAGTGACCAAGGAACAGTTCATAGAGAGTTGTGTGGATGTGGCATCCCCGGAGTGAGTGTTTTGCATGCCACGGTGCATGGGGATAGTCATTGTGCCAGTCCTGAATGTGCTTGGGGTGCAGGTTTCCAGGAATAGAAGCAGTTTGGTGCAGTTCTTTGATTCAGCCTGAGTTGATCCCAGTAGATAGGTTCAGTGTAATATAATTAATTCTAATACTTGACAAACATAATTGGTCATTTGTAGTCTGGCAGTGAGTCACACAGGATCTTATTCTGTGTGTGAGGGGATGGAAGGACAATAAATGTAACTGCACTGAAGTGTGCTTAATAGTTTTATTTGAAGCATTCCTCACATGGGAAGCTGATTATTGTTTTGTGTAAATGACTGCAATCAGGAATGTAGTGGCAGATTCCTTTCATGCAGCAACGGACAGAAGTCAGCAGCTTCCAGAATCTAGCATCAGAAGGATGCGCAGAAGATGGCATGCCATCAAGCAGCATCAGGTGAAATTAAGTATTTTGTTTGCTACTGTATCTAGCTACATTAACAACAACATAGAAATTCACCCTTATTCTACATAAACAAACAAACAAACAAAAATGAGTCCTAAGTAGGCTCTTCTATTTGTTTTCCATCCAGGCAACATGGCAGCATCCAACACCAGCAGACTGTAGCTGAAGCATACTGCTCACAAATGAGATGCTGTCAGTGTCCAGCACCAGCAGACCACAGAGTACTGCTCCCACAGGAGAGCCTTGCAACATTTCTGGTGGTGTCTGACACTAGCAGGCAGCAGTGTTCCATTCTGTTAGAAGAGCCTAAGAAGGTCACTGTATTTCTTTCTCCTTTATTTTCTAACTTTTAACTCTTCATTTTGGTATCCATTCCCTCTTTCTAAAGCTGTTGTGACTTGCCTGATGTGCTTTTTTGTGCATTATTTTTATTTTGCCCAAATTATGGAATGATATTAAGTATGACAAATTGCTAGGTAAATTTGATGTGCATTCAATATCTGATACAGTACTGCTGCTACTAATGTGGAAACACTATGACATGCTTAATGGGACTGCAGTATTTGCTGCTAAACATGATGCAATAACAGTATAGAAATATTGACCAGAAGTGAAGGATATAGTGGGAAAATGCTGATCTCAATGAATGAACTATTGACTGACGGTAGTTACATTGCCTGGAGCCAAAGTCAATAGTCCATCCTGAGGAGCCCATATGTTCCATACACAGTCACAAAATCCTGTTCTCTGGTACTCTAGTGGCCCTTTTCCATGTAGTCCAGTGGCCTACCTCCCCTCCCGGTCCCCATGATTTTCCTCCCATTCCTCACTGTGACTCCAAACACCAGCTGCCATCTCATGCATGCATGCCTACTTCTGTTATATTAACACGTTTAGCAATATTGGACTCTGGCAATGATAATATCATAAAGTTATTTCAGTATGAAAATGCCAGTTATACTTGGACGAGATGTTGGACAGTGGCAGAGATGAGCGGTGAGTGAATAGCGGCTGACTTCTTTGGGACAGCAGAAAGGTAATCATGGGTACCAGGAGGGGGTGGGCCATTGTCTTACCAGGAAAATAATTTTTAATAAAAAAATCAGGAGCAGAAAGGGTGCAGAGGTGGCACCAGGGTCCAGCACCATGTTTGTTTATTCTTTAAGAAATGATGTGCATGTGCTTGTGACACTGGTAATAGTTTTGAAATCTGTTGCCCATTGCTCGGACTATTGCTCCTTATTAGCAGATTTTAAGGACAATTGTACCAGCTATGTCTGGTCATGTGACCTGGTTTTGCCAGTCACAGGCCAGGATTGTGTTCCAGTGTGTAATAAAACCACACAGCAGTGTCACTGGCTCAGCGGGTTGCACATTTGCCTCTGAGGCTGGAAGATCAGAAGGCTGTGGGTTCTATCCCCACTCCAGGCACTTGGGTTAAATTCTAATACTGACACTGTACTGCAGAATGACGGGCTGCTGCACTGCTGAGGTGCCATCTTTTGGATGAGATATTAAACCGAGGTCCCATCTGCCTATTCAGGCGGATGTTAAAGATCCCATGGCACTTCTCGAAAAGAGTAGGGGAATTTTGTTTTATTGAATATCAATAAATAACACATGATAGACAATACTGAAATATAATAGTCATGACATTACAGTTCATGTTCTTAAAAATCAGTGCTTACAAACAAAAAACTTATAATTAATCCATCATGTAACAGCTACATCCGAATCTGTAATCCAAGGTAAATTCCTCCATTTTTGTGGTACATATTGCAAATTCTTAAATGACTTTTCTGCATAATAAACAGATTGTATTTCCTTCATAATGCTTGCCAATAATTCAATATGTGAAGTCTGCTTTTGTTGAAGAGTAAACAAACACCTCATGTTCCATATGTACCATTTAAAAATTACAAAAGTTATATTTAATTAAGCAATAATGCCAGACAGGGTGTGTGTCGTGCAGGGATAATGTCATGCCTCAGGTGGTTGGGGGCCGAGTGAGTCCAACAACTGAGGCGTGATGTTATCCCAAACGACACACACCCTGGAGGGCATTATTGCTATTATACAATGGCTCGTTGTTATGCAGAATAAAAAAAATAATTTTAAGGATATTTTTGTGTGGGAAATATTTTTGTTTTTTAAGAGCAGATGAAACAATCCAGCTCAAGATCATCAAGTAGGTCAAGCTATCTGCAGGTTCACAGTGAGGCTGAGACTAGACCCGTGATGTTGTACTGGTTTACATCACGGGTCCAGCCCAAGACTGACCAATCAGAGACCAGGATTTTTTCTTGCCATTGTATAATGTACTGTTATCCCACTTGACCCATCCACCCTGATACTTTCCATATATTAAGCTTTGGTAAGAAACTTGTGAAACCACAACTTCTCCCCATAGACTGACTACATTGTCCCAAAACCCTTTAATATAGGAACATGTAAAAAATAAATGATTAATTGTTTCTTGTTCTGCTATATGCTGTGGCCTTGCACAAATTTGCGCTTCTACTATTTTATTTTTTTGATTTGCTTTTATGTTTAAACGCTCATGACAGCACAGCCATTGTACATCCTGAAATTTCTTTGGCACCCTTTTGTCTGTAAGCAAGGCCGGCAAAGTAGATAAACATTCTTTTGGGCAATATGGAAATGTTTCAGGTTCCACAAACAAATTGCTCATAACTTGATTATACACCTGTTTCTTCATTTTGGTACTTAAATCTAAACTTGTTATGTGCCAGAACTTCAGTTTTACAAAGGCCTCCTGTACAAACTGGGGGGCCTGTACTGCTGTTTTTAAGCTCTTTTGCATACCTGCTGTCCACCCTGTGTACAATGGAGAAATGGTATTTTGATATAGATCTGCCCAAAAGCTACGCCTTTGTGTAAATAAGGGTTTAAAATTAGAAAAAGCAAATTGGAAATAAAAGAAAAAAATAGGATTCACCATGTTTAAACCTCCATTTTGTACTGGTAAATATAAAATATTTATTTTAATTTGGTTGCATCGGCTACCCCTTATAGACTGGAAAAAGATGCTTAGAATGGTTCCTTCTCTAGCTTTATGTGATGGAAATACTGAGCTAATAAACAAAAAAAGGGGAAGTAAATATGTTTTAACTAAGTACACCCTTTTCATCTTGCTCATCATCCACTTATTCTACCTTGTTACCATGTCTTTCCCCTGCTATATTTTTCTATCCCAATTTAAGACATCTGATTGCCCTGTCCCATATTATATACCTAAAATTTCTATTGGCTCTTTTGTCAAGTAAATTCCTGCTACCTGTTTATATTCTGTATGGATCTTCCCTAGTTCCCTCCCGATGCATTGTGCAGCATTCGAGCATGCCCTTAAGGCGTCACCATACTGTTTACAGAAACTAATTGCAGTTTCTATTGCATGCTCATCCTTCATTGATAAACATAGGTCATCAGCATATGCAACTGCAGTAAAAGGGAGCTTTTGTTTTGCTGATGCTATTGGTGAGAAAAATTGTACATCATTCAGGAGTCTTAATAGGGGGTTTATACTAAATACATATAGAAGGAGGCTCAGGGAGCATCCCTGCCAGACTCTCTTGTATATGGGGACCATTGTTCCACTAAAACAATTAACCAGTGGAACAACTATAGCATTCCTATATAGAATTTTTAGCCAGGAAATAAAGATTTTTGGTATTCCATAACAAGTTCGTGTATACCACAAGAATTCATGATTCACAGAATCAAACGCTTTTTTCTGATCAAGTGACAAAATATATCCCTTCAATCCACACAGGTTCTCTCTCTGTATGACTTCTCGAAGCAGGAGCAACTGGTCTGTCATAGTTCTCCATGGTATTGCATATGATTGGGCAGGGGAAATTAGATACAGCGCTGTTTCCACTAGTCTCGCATTTAATATTTTTGTTAACATTTTGAAATATACATTTAACAGACTAATTGGCCTCCAATTGTCTAGGCACCTTTTGTCTCCGTTCTTATGTAAGAGCATTATTAACCCTGTAGACATATCCAAAGCAATGTTTCCCATGGAGAGGAGATGATTAAATACTTTTGCCAATTCATTTGATATTTCTGATCCAATAAATGTATATAACTCTGCTGTTAGCCCATATTTTCCCATTTGCATTGAAGTTATAGTCTTTTCAACTTCTGAAGCCAAAATGGGTCTAGTAAGAGTTTACAATGTTCACTTTGGACACTCAGGTAAGTCAAATAAAAAAGGGACGAAAGGCTTCTATATTGTTTTGTTGTTTCTGAAAAAAGGTTCTCACATAGGTAGACACTGTTTTTAAGATATCAGCCTGCGAGGTCTGCAGAACATTATTCAAATCTGGTACTACCTCTATCCATTTCTTTTTAATTCTTTCAGTGCAGCTCAGAAAAGGGCATATGATATCTAATTTCCATTGAGTTCCTTATATCTGCTGCATAGTTCATGTATTTATTTGTCTGTTATGAGAATCTTTCATTTTTTCTTGGATATCTTTAATTTGTGAGGCATAATTCTGTTTTGTACACTGTGCTAGACTCATTAGATGTTGTAGCTGTTGTCTGTACTTCTGGTATTTCCATTAGTTTTATTAAGAAAAATTAGTAGCTGATGCAACTCTAAATTCAAATGTTCCCACCAAATTGTAGGATTTTCATAAATATACCAAAGTGACTTTTTACAAATTACAAGATATAATATTTGTTGCATAAATGTTTCTGTTTGTAACAGGGATGAATTAAATCTCCAGATATCCAGTCCTTGTCTATTCTGAGGAGATTCTATTGTTACATAAAGTTCTTTATTGTCTATATATTCTACTACTTCAGTCTTAGCTGAATGTATTTCTAGCATTTTGTTAAGGAAGAAAAAATATATTCTTGTAGCAAGACTCCCTTTTTGAAATGTCGGGTCTGCCTTGGACATTTTTTTTTATAGTAAGCATCTACCAATGCCATCATTTGTATCATAGATTGTACGAAAGACATGTCACAAAATATTTTTTGTGTGGTAGTCACACTTCCTCTGTCTTTTCTTGATAATCAACAATTAAAGTCACCCCTCAGATGATATTCTGTGCTGAAAATAAGTATGGACAAACTTGACTAAAAACTGAAACTCTTTTTGCCTTCTTCTGGGGTGTGTATATATTAATAAATCTATAGTAACCCCACCCTATATTTTACATCCAATAATAATACTCTACCAGGAATTAAGTCAACTACCTTTATCACTTGGATTGCGGTAGTAAAAAGTATTCCTAAGCCTGAGCATGGCTCTTGCCCCAATGACCAATAGGACACCCCTACATACCATTATTTTGCTGCTTTAAATATTTCCTGAGTTGTGTGTAGCCTGAGGTGTGAAAAAAATGCTCCTTCATTTAGTATTGCTCTTGATGCTATTAACATTTATCGAGATCAATTTTAACTGTTGTTGCATGGGTAATTATTCATGGGGGTTTCATTCTTTTACTTTTTGCTGCTGCCCCTAGTTTTTTCTTAAGGGGCTTTTGCACGGCCTTGTGTTGTTGTTCCCTTCTTGTCTCCTAAGTCACTGGAGTCTGAGTCACAAAGGTATGGCAAGCCATTAGGGACATAATTCATAATCTCTGGCTGTGTAGTAAAACACATACACTACACAGTGAAATACATATATCATATAGTGAAAAATATACATCATATAGTGAAATGCATACACAATGTAGTGAACCACATACACTATCTACTGAAATATATATATCATACAGTGAAATACATATACTGTATACTGAAATGCATATATAACACAGTGAAACACATACACTATATAGTGAAATGCTTACATTATATAGTGAAATACATACACTATCTACTGAAATCCACATACTGAGTACTGAAAATCCACATACACTATATACTGAAACAAATGTACCATGTACTGAAACATATACACTACCTATTGAGATATGTACACTACAGACTGAAAAATCCACATAAACTATCTGCTGAAACAAATACTCTATACATTGTAACACATACACTATATATTAAAAAAATCTGCATATACTATATACTGAAACAAATACACTATATATTGAAAAAAAGCACATACACTGTCTACTAAAACAAATACACTATATATTGAAACATCTACACTTTATATTGAAATACATACACTATCTATTGAGATAAATACACTATGCATTGAAAAATCTGCATACACTATATACTGAAAAAAATACACTATATATTAAAAACACTTACCCTGTCTTGAAAAACTTTGCATACTCTATATTGAGAGAACTATATTACATACTGAGATACATGCACAGTATATTTTCAAAAAACACATACACTATATACTGAAACAAATACACTACATGGTGAAACACATACACTATGGGCCCGATTCTAGTACACATATGCCTGGTGTAACAGCAGTTTCGCCAAGTAAAATGGCACAAGTAGCAACTTACACCAGCAGTTGCGTCTTGCGCGATTCTACAAAGTGGCCTGCGACATGTCACAGGCCGCTTGCGCCAAACAGCAGTTACACCAGCAGTTGCACCATAAACCCCCTGTGACATGGTGCTAGGGGGTTTACAGCAGTAGTTGTGCCCAATTCCAGAAGGGCAGCAACAAAGACCCCAATGTTGGGATTCTACAAGAACCCCTGGAGGAGAACCACCATCGTAAGTTACACCTGCAATTAGCAGGTGTAACTTACATACGTCCTCAGAGGGTTCCGTAGTACCCAGTCCATGTGCCCCCCATGCCCTGACCACCCCCATTGTTGCCCCAATGGGCACCGCACAGAACCAGCTCTAGACTCGGAGGCATGATCTCACCCCATCCCACTACTGTACACGCCCCATACAGTAAATGCCCTGCAGGGCTGCCCACCCCCTGTCTCCAACTCCCTGTGTAATTCCTGACCCACAGGGCATCCCACACCCCCAGCCCCCCAAATCCCCCTTTGTCAAATGTCCCGCAGGGCGGTGCTGTCATCCCTCCACCCATGCCTCTGACCCTGGTGGCCAGCGCAAATGGGGCACAAACCTGATAACCCTTGGTGATCTGGTGGCCCCACCCCACCCAGCCATGCCAGCCACCCAGCACCCCCACATCCCCAGCCGGTGACTGGCACAGCCCACTGCTCACCACTATGGCCAGCCACCGACTGAGTTCAGTATGAGCGCATACTGAACAGACATGCTCGAAATTAATTTCTGAGCACTTCTTCCAGTATGCACTCATACAGAACTCAGTCAGTGGCTGGCCAGGGGGGTGAGAGGTGGGCTGTGCCAGTCGCCAGCTGGGGATGGGTGGATGGTGCTGGGTGGGCTGGCACAGCTGGGTGGGGGGGCCACTAGACTACCAGGGCTTATCAAGTTTTACTGCATTTGCGGCTGGTGACTCAGGGGTAAGGGCATGGGTGGGAGGATGACAGGGCCACCCTGTGGGGCATTTTACAACAGAGGATTCAGGGGCTGCGGGTGTGGGACACCCTGCAGGGCTCCGTTTGGACACTTTGGGGGCATGGGGGCATGGGAAGCCCTATGGGGCTCTGTTTGGACACTTCAGGGGCATAGGGGTATGGGAAGCCCTGTGGAGCTCCATTTGGACACTTTGGGGGCATGGGGGTATGGGAAGCCCTGCGGGGCTCTGCTTGGACACTTCAGGAGGCAGTTGCAGTGGGCAGCCCTGTGGGGCATGTATTGAGGTTAGCTGGGTATGGGGGGCACTTGGGATCTGCATTGCAGCTTGCGACATGCTCGCCAGGTGCTCCTGCAGTTTGGCATACTTGGCCGCATGTTGCAAGTCACAGGACTTAGCTGCGGAGACCCTGTCCCTTCTAGAATAGGGCACAGGGTCAATGTCACAGTTGCAGGTGGTGCAAGTTGTGTTTGGTGGTGACTTGCCCCACCATTCTAGAATCGGGCCCCATGTATTGAAATACATACACTGTAGATTGAAAAATTCACATACACTATATACTGAAACAAATAAACTATATACTGAAAAGGACTACAGTCTGAAATTACCCATCACCCCAGCCCCTCCCCCTTAAATGGTCTGCCACCTTGCCTGTTGCATTCAGTTAGCTGCTGGCTTGATGAGAGGATGTCTAAAACTGCAGAGCAGGAGGTAAACAAAACAAGGCTATCTCTTATTCTACTTCTTTATGGGGTTTTACATCTTGTTTTGCTTGCACACCTTTAATCAAATTTCAGAACATTGTGATGTGACAAGAAACTTTTAGAACTAATTTAAAATGCTGTAGTTTATTCTTTTAAATAAGTGCTGCCTTCATTTAATGTTAGACAACACATTTATATAGGAAGCTAATACTGGATATCCTTAACATATACATAGGGGGCTGCATGCGTTTTTCCAAGTTAAATTTTTTATTAGATTTATGTGTAATTAATTACTGTGTTAGTCCAGCAACTTATCTGAGCTGAATGCTTGGGAAGCACTTCAGGAACTGTGATAGTGTAAGCCAAAAGCTTTGCTAGTTTGTACTCTATGGACTTAGTTTTGATTAAGTTTTTGTTTTTATTTTAATGTTTTGTTTAATAAAAGTTTCTTGGTTAAGAAACAAAAACACATATTTTTGCTGCAACCCCTCAGTATCCAGTTCTCATTAGGAGTTTAGCTGGCATATGCATATAATTTGCATGGTTTCTATACTAAATCACTTTACTGTGATGCCTCACTGAAGGCATTCACAGCCTGCTTGGGGGTTTGAGCTTCTCAGACTGTGTTTTATTTCTTTTTTTTCCCCATATGGATTTTTATCTCATTAGTCACCCTGTGACCCCTTTGCCCAATGACATCTCCAGCCCAACCACCCACCATCCCCAGGACATACTTGCTTTGAGATCCTCACCCCTTCCCACACACACACACACACACACACACACACACACACACATATCCCCATGTTGGGGCCTGGAGGGGGAGGGCCATTGGCAAGTAGACACATGTTCAGACAGGAGCAGAGTCTGGCTAGTAGAGCAGAATCTGCAGCAGGTTGTTGGATCATCCTACCATTGGGGGTTTCTACCTTTGGTTTCATTTCCTGGGCAGCCAAGCATGCAATGATGCAATTGCATATAAAGGCACGTGCTTAATTTGTGCCTGCCTTAGCCCTCCCCCTTATGCAACTCCACTGCCCTGCCAGCCCTCCTCAGCTAGGTGGATGTTGAAAAGCAGGGTGGTCAGACCTCCCCTCGCTGAGAGGAGAGCATTCCCTGAGATGCTCAATCATATCTCCCCCCAGCTAACCCCTGTGTAACCCAGGTCCACCCCCAAAACTGGGCCACTGGCATGGGAGGCAGTGCAATCACCACCAAGTTGCTAGGCCAGACCACCAGACTGTGTTTTTATAAGTAAATAAAGACAGCATATAGATAAAAGAAGAAAATAAACTGTATTTTAACTAGTTTGTTATAAACGTTTTAAGTCACATCACAATGTTTTAAAATCAGTTAAAGGTTTTACAAGTAAAATACGATAAAACAATACATAAAGAGATAGAAAAGATAACCCTTTTATGTTTACCTTCTGCATCTTAAGAGGCATCTGCCAGGATTTTTAGTCAATTAGGGCCCCATTTTCAGAAGGTTAGTCTGCAGAGCTATACATTACATTATCTGGGAACAGAATGGTTGGATCGGTGTCATATTCAGCATCACCTGATGCTAACCTGATCGTGTGCATATATACTACTATGGCCATGCAAATGAGTAATCTTCTCCTGCATACAGAGCACAGTGCTATATAAAAGGTTTTCTTAGTGACCATAAGTACCTCCCCCTACATTTTATACTCAGTCTCTAGGTTTCTATTCCCTAGATGCTTGATTTTGCACTTTTTGGCTTTGAACCCAAGCTGCCATGTCCCATACAACTCTTCAAGCTTTCTAAGGTCCCTACTCATTTTCTCCATCTGCACCTATCAACGTTATTACAGATTGTGGTGTCATCTGCAAAAAGGCACATCTTCCCTTCCAGTTCTTCTGTTATGCTACTTATAAAGACACTGAAGAGGATGTGTCCCATTACTGAGCCCTCTGGCGCCCTACTGGTCACTCTCTCCTCATTGGAGTGAGTGCCATTTACCACCACCTTCTGTGGCTATGCAGTATCTCAGGTGCAGCACTTAGGAGTGCACAACACTAATCTGAAAATAGGGGCCCAAATACCACTGTAACAAAATTAACACTGCATTGTGATAAGCAAGGCTGGTACTATTTTAAAAAGCATTCTTCTGTGCAGTGCTTATCTGCTAATGTAGCACTATTTTATTTTTGTTTTGCACGGGATTACTAATTGCAACCAGGTGCCCATACAACTGGGTGTTACTCTAATGCATAAAAGGTGTACAGGTATATTAAATGCTTTCTTGATGTGTTAACACACTGCGTGGTTAGTGCTAGTTAACGATTCTGGGAATCGTGTTTTAACTGCACACATGCAGCCTGCCAGCAAAACACACACACACACACACACACACACACACACACACACACACACACTATCAGTCCTAGACACAATAAAAAAATAATAATTCTTTGGTAGTCTGGTGGTCCCCCACTCACCTAATCCAGGTAGAGCTAGAACATTTATTCCTCATTTCTGCTGCTGTTATACTACATATATTTCTCAGCCTGTCTAGTGCTGGGGAAAACAAGTTTTAGTGTTAGTGACTGGCTGGAAAATAACTGAAAATGCTAAATTTTGTGTTGGGCCATCAGAGAGAAGAGGTTGCCAAAGAGTAGAACTTCAGTGAAGACTCTTGGGGAAAAATACCGGGGACAATCTGGGTGCCTTTTTCGGTAACCAGTGAGGTGTCACGGGAACCTCGTACATGTTAATTTTGGTTGACAGTTGCTCCTGCCAATGGGAAGCTGCCAGAAAGCTCCCAAGGGGAAAGAACTTTGGTTTCTAAGTTCAGTTTGGTGAGAGTCCTGCCACCGGAAGGGGGTCTCCAGCCCCTAGGGAGAAGGTGGGGTTGTGGGGCTGTGAGGGGGGCTGCCTGTCTTCTGTCCCCCAGAGCTGGTTGTGTCTTTCCCCATCTAGAGAGAAAAGAGAAGATTTTGTGGACAGCTCAGCAGAGAGATAGATCTGCAGTATTCTGTTGCTGCCAGAAAAATTGCACCACAATGGTGAAATTATTCAGAGTAAAGGTTAAATGGATTGAGAAAAAGGTTTAAGAAAATGGATTTGTGTCAAGCGGATGGGGAGAAAGCCTCTTCAGTTTTATCTGCGCCACATTGGTGAGACACGGATGATCAAAGATTTTTGATGAGAGAAGTAGGAAAAAGTGTAAAAGGTTCTGTCTGACCCTGTCAACAAGACGTCAACAGGAAAAGGGAAAGACAAGGTTAAAGGACTGTTTTTTGGCAGAGAAAACTGGATTTTAGAAAATGGATGTGAAAACTGGATTTGAACCCAGGTTTTAAGAAGCTGACAAGAGAGCCTCTTCTGTCTGGAGTCGACTAGCACCTGCACAGTGAGAAAAGGGACTTTCTTAATGTATTTCTGAAAAAGAGTTGCTGAACTTGTATGTGAGCCAGAGCACAAGAGTGGCCACTGTGTTGGAGTTGAAAGACTGTGGGGGCAGGAGGATGAATGGGTGCTGTCTGGGTGGGTGCCTGCTGTCTGGTCCTGAGATACAGCAAGACGGGTGACTGTTGTGTTAAATCCCTGGATTTTCAGACTCTGCACAGTCCCCCAGAGCCTGATATTCGAGAAGGTAGCTGAGACTGCTTGACTACACAGAGTAGCAGGTAACTGAGGAAAGAATGGAAATTATCTGAACAATCCATCCTAAATGTGCCAGGTGGGGAGCTCACTGACCCCCATTAAGTGGGGCTGCTGGCGGCAAGGGATTGTGGGTTTGTACCAAGGTGCTGGGGTGCTCTGACCTGTGGGGGAGCCAGACCGTGGGGATGCTCCCATGTCTGGGTCCCTTGTAGCTGGTGGGTCTTGTGTGATGCCCTGCAGTGGGCCTCTGTGGGGCCTGGGGGGGAATGGGTTGCAAGACCTTGAGTTGCACTGAAGATCCAAGCTGCAGCTTCTACACCTTCAAGTGTTAAGCATCAGGCCTGATTCTGCGTCTGCTGATCCATCTTCTGCAGGACTTCAGTCATGTGTGCCATATGGACTAATACAGCAGAGCTGTGAGTGAGGGCAGGAATTGCCCTGCACCTGGGGAGCATATATAGTTATCTGTGTTCAAGTCCGCTGACACTGAAAGCCAGTTCAAGATTTCAAGCAATCAAGGTGAACATGTGGGGGGTTGTTTGGTTCAGGTGGGTGTGCCAGCACCGGTCGACCAGCTGCACGTCAGACCTGCAGCTTGGCATTTAGGTACCCAGGGACAAAATTCAGGGTGCCTTTCTGAACTGATACTAGTGGGTTTGGGTTTGGTGACACCTGCAGCGGTTAGATAGTCAGGTAGTTTGGTGGCTGCATTATCAAAAGGTGATTTGGGTTAAAATCAAAAGGGGAAATGCTGTTTGGGAAAAAATGTTTTCTTTTTTTACCAACTCTTTTTCCTCCGATCACTGGAAATGTGGCCTCTTTCAGGCATCATCCCCAGTTCTTTCCCACCCAACCTGCCCCCCCCCACTTTGGGTCCCCTCCAAAGGCTCCGCTAATGCCTAACTCTGCCTGGTGAGAGACCTCCCTGGTTTACCCATAGGGCAGGGCCGCCACTCCTTCTGGCGCCCAAGACATCCAGTATCATCTAGGCAGAGGAGGCACGCAGATGATTGGCACCCAGGTGGGCAGGGTCTGGAAGTGGGCATGGGGCCAAGGTGCACCGTCACCAAGCACAACTCCAGGGTTTTTCCTTGTTCATTTAACAGAGTTACAATGGTTTTAAAAAGCCCTAAGGCAAAATATTCAAGCTTTTTTTGTGCATGTTAGATAGGTTATATGAACATACGAACATACAAAATTTGCCAGCAGATAAAGGCCTAGAGGTCCATCAGGTCTGCTCGAATGTGCAGCTAGCACCCCTTATTCTGCAGCTGCCCCTCCCTTCCACCCTTCCTCTTCATTAACCTTCCCCCTTGTCCTGTCCCATCCCCTTTTGAAGCAGTCCACTGTTCTACTGCATACCACTTCTGCAGGTAACGCATTCCACCCAGCCACCACCCTCTCTGTAAAAAAGTGTCTCCTCATCTCCCTCCTGAACCTTCTTCCCTCCAGTCTCATATCATGGCCCCTGGTGGCCCTCCCCTCCCTTACTTTGAACAGCCCCTCTGTACCCATCTTGTTTATTCCTTTCATGTATTTAAAGGTTTCAATCATGTCACCCCTCCAGTGAGTACATGTTCAACTCCTTCAACCTCCTCTCTTATGATAAGTCCCCCAGCCCCTTGATCATCTTTGTCACCCTGTGCTGCACCCCCTCCAGTAACTTAATGTCCCTCTTCAGATACGGGCACCAGTACTGCACGCAGTACTCCAGGTGTGGTCTAACTAATGACCTATACAGTGGCAGAATCACCCTCCCTCCTCGAGGATATACCCCTTGCAATACAACCCAGCATTTTGTTGGCCTTTGCAGCTGCCTTCCTACATTGTGCCGAGTTGTTCATTGACCCTGTAATGAGCACACCCAGATCCTTCTCCTCCTCTGTCTGGGCTAGCTGCACTCCCCCAGCTGGTAACTCCTCCTTGGGTTCTTCATCCCAAAATGCAGCACCTTGAACTTTTGGCATTATTAAACCCCAGTTGCCAGGTGTCTGACCATGTTTCAAGCTTTGCCAGATCATTCTGCAACCCCTGCCATCCACCTAGGTCATCCACCACCGCTACTACCTTGGTATCATCAGCAAACAGACTGATCTTGCTCTTGATGTCCCATGATATGTCTGCAATGAATATCCCAAACAACACTGGTCCCAACACTGAGCCCTGTGGAACACGGCCGTCACTGCCCTTGGGTGCGAGAGCTCCCACCCACCACCACCCTCTGTTCCCTTCCCGAAGCCAGTTCCCACCCAGCTCACCAGCTTTGCACCCGCCTGTGCCTACTAACTTCCTTCCCAGCCTTCCATGTGGACCGAGTCGAATGCCTTACTGAAGTCCAGATACAGGACATCCACTGCATGGCCCCTGTCCAGTTGCCTAGTTACCCAGTCATAGAACTCCACCAGGTTGGTTTGGCAGGATCTGCCATGTATGAAGCCATGCTGTCTGCTATCCTGTAGTCCTTGGCCTCTAGGGAGGACCACCAGCCTCTCCTTCAGGATAGTCTCCATTAGCTACCCACGATGGATGTGAGGCTCACTGGTCTGTAGTTTCCCGGTTCATCCTTGGGGCCATTCTTGTGGAGGGGCACCACGAGGCCATCCTCCAGTCCTGTGGTACACACCCCAAATGTAGTGAGGCATTAAATGGGTCTGCCAAAGGTCCTGCAAGGACCTCTGCCAGCTCCTTCAGTACCCTGGGTGGATGCCATCTGGGCCTGGTGCCTTGTCCACCCTCAGTGCCTCAAACCCTCTCGAACTCTGCCTCCATGATTTCCCATCTGTCACCACTCCCCCCGCTTCTGTCATTTCTCCACCTTGGGTGTCACCCCCCTCTTCTCTTTAGTAAATACTGAGCAGAAGTACTCATTTAGTGCTTCCGCCTTATCGCACCCTGCTTCCACCCAACCCCCCTCCTTCCTAATCCTTACAGCTCCTTTTCTCCCTGATGTACTTAAAGAAGTCCTTCTCCACCTTCTTAATGCCTTGTGCCAGCCTGAGTTCCATAGATGCTTTGGCTCCCCTTACTGCCCTTGTCACCTCCTTCGATTCTGTCAAGTACTCCTCCCTGTCCTCCCCATTCCCTGTTTTCTTGTATTTCCTAAAGGCAGCTCTTTTCCTCCTTACCTTTTCCATGATCTTCTTGCTCAACCAGCTCGGTTTCTTAGCCCTAGCCTTCTTGCTGTGGGCTTTGCAGCAGGTTTAGGTTGCCTCCACTGTCCCCAGCTTTATGAGCTCCCACCTCTGGTTAGTGTCCATACTAGATTGAATTCTGGCCAGGTACCCTTTTACCACTTCCTCCATCCTCCCAAAGTCAGCCCTCCTGAAGTCCAGCACACTCTCGTGCCAGATTCCACTCCTTCTTTGCCCATATCCAAAGTTATCAACTTGCTAATCCCAATTTGCACCTCTAAAGCAGGATAGTACTGCCCAGGGTCATATGATTGCTTGGTTACCAAGTCACTAGCCCAATTGTCAGTGGCCCTAATCCATCCTTGTGTACCTATGTAAAACAGCTGACAGCACCTTGCATATAGGCAGATCAGCATGCTGGGAGGTTTGGGGAGGTGTAGCTATCCATTAGTGCAACACTAGTTACTGGTTCCCCAAACCAGATGTTACGGACTGTGCATTCCTGCACTGCCAACACCTGGCCATGTCAGGCTACCACTAGCCCTGGTCCCTCCACTGGTACATGGTATAACTGTCCAGGTGTCCAGTGCCCCACCCCCAAAATTGCATGCCTGTGAAATAAAACATCTGTCCCATGTGTCCAGCAGACAGCAGACCCCCCCACTGATCAACTGGGACCCAATCAGACACTTGATAAGATCAGTAATTCCTCTGTACCATTTGCCTGATACCCAGACTAGGGTTCCCCATGTGTCCCAATTAGTAGTCTGGCAAGAGCTGTAATTCTTCCATGACACATCCTTGGTGTTGAGTGAATCCTCTGCCCCATAAGTATAATATCTACCCCCCAACCAGCCCACCCAGTACCGCTACAACTGCCCCCACTTGCCCTAACCTATGGTGTATGGCAACCAGCACAGACCCTCCACTCACCTCCATAGCAGCCACCAACTGAATGATAGTTCACAATCAGATGCCTACTGTAGTAAAAGCTGTTTCTATAGTAGGTGTGCGATCATAAACATAGAAACACTGAATTTGTCATCTGAAAAGGACTGCTTGGCCTACCTAGTCTGCCTAGATGTTTCCTGCCTCATCTTCCTCCTCACATGTTGTCTGATCTCCATCGACCCTCCCACCTCCCCACCTCTTCTTTAATATACCGCTATGTCTACGCCACACATGCTTGAAGCCCCCTACTGTTTTACCCTCCACTACTTCAGCTGGCAATCTGTTCCAGGCATCTACCAATATTTTCTCACATCTCTTTTGACTCCTCCAGCTTCATTGCATTCCCCGTGGTCCTGGTGCTCTTTCACATTTGAAAGAGACTCCCCTGGACCCTGTTCACTCCTGTAAGATACTAGTAGGCCTGTATCATGTCACTTTTCTATTTCCTCTTTTCTAGGGTGTGCTTGCTGAGATCCTTTTGTCTCTCCTCTTAGGGCTTCTCATGTAAATCCTGTACCATTTTAGTTGTCCTCCTATGGACTTCCTCCACCTTGTCTATGTTCTTTCAGAGGTTTGTTCTCCAAAATTACATTGCACTCCAGGTGGGGTCTGGCAACACCACCTCCATCCTCCTGACGGAGTTACCCTCCTTACACACCCCAGCATCCCACTAGCCCTACTCACTACTTTGTCACAGTGTCACCTTGAGGTCCTCAGACATAATAACCCCAAGATCCCTTTCCTGTTTATTGACTGTCAATAACCCCAATCCCCCATCCTATACTCAACTCTTTGGTTCTTATGCCCTAGATGCATGATTTTGCACTTTTTGGCATTAAATCTAACTGCCATGCTTTTTACTACTCCTCAAAATTCACAAGATCCCTGATCATTCTCTCCACCACTCCTGGGTGTCCACCCTACTGCAAATGTTTGCAAATAGATATACTTTATTGCACAAATTATACATAATAATAACATACACTTCAAATAAATAAAACATTGACACACTTACACAAATAAATCGGCAGTGGTCCCCAAACCATATTAGATAATATAAAAAAAAAACATTTAATGTGCAGACTGTTCAGGTGGGGTCCCACACTTTACCCCCTACCCCTACCCCCACCCCTAGGCAGCAACATAGTAGTTTCTAACCTAAGGCCTAAGAAGGCCCAAAAATAAAATTATGGCTCATTTACCACTATTTACTCTCCGAAACTTTGCATATAGTCACCACCCAGGTATGAGCAACCTTAACATACTGCTCTTTAGATGATTCAGTACCTCTTAACTACTCGTTAACATGCATTAATAATAGTCTTGCTTATTAATCATCTTGTTAATAAAGAGGCAGAGAGCTCCGCAGCGCCTAATGATATAACCTGGACCACCTAACCCTTATTGTAAATCGAATAAACCAAAGAATAGGAGGATTCTCAGTTTATCAGTATCCATATCTATCTTTCAGAAGGTTCGAAGTTATTCCAAATGCAATTAAATTTCTCATCGTTCCCATGAAAATAGCAGCAAATCTCAGCATTTAGTGCGGTGAAATTCGTTCCACCATTCTTTTAGAGGTTGGGAGCTGGTCATTACTCAGTAACGAAGGCAATAGCTTTGTCACTAAAGCTACTAATGCTAGTTGGTATTTAACCTTTTTACTCAAATTATGGCCATATAATCCAAAAAAGCAAACTTCAGCATTAAAATAAGCACCCAAGTTAATAAAGGAGACCAACCATTTAGCTACTTGGTTCCAACATTTCTCTGCTTTGGGACATTCCCAAGATATATGAAATAATGTTGCAACAAGACAGTTGCATATTTTACACCTAGGTGAGTAAGATTTAGCACCATGCTAGCTTTGCCGGGAAAGTAGAGTTGCAAGAAGATAAAATTGTAGACTCCTTAATCTATCTTGTTTAATAAAGGAGTAAATATTAACCCATATCTCCTCCATGTCCCTCAGTCCATCCAAGAGACATAGCAGTCTCCCAATAAAATGAAACTGGGAGATATTGGCTTTTTTTAGCTCTAATCAATTTGTATAATTTGAGAAAGGCTTCCCCAAGACAGTCAAATCCTCTATTTCTTCCAACAAGCCACTTGCTTCTACTGTCCCCTTGCCATCTTTTGAGAAAGGAGTTTATTCTTCCTTGGATCTGATACAGGGTAAGTCTATCTTTAGCTTGCACATTAAATTTCTCTACCAGTGCAGCAGATGACATCAAGGAACCCTGGGAAAGGAAATCTCCAAGTTTATAACTACTAGGCTAATTCCCTATGATCCTTTTCAACAGCTGCCTCCCTACTGAGAAATTGGGGTTTCTTAGAAGAGGCTGTGCTACATCCTTAACATGCTGAATCTTCATTAAGGCATACAGTTGATGTAAGGCCTTTATACTCCAACCTAGTGGGGTATCTCTCAGCTTGCTAGGATCTTTGCCCAAGAAGCAAACAAACAGGCTTCCACATCTAGACCTCCCTGCCTCATGTTTCCTTATCAAGAATTTGACTAGGGCTCTGTCTTGTTTTGCCTCAAGCAACCATGGGAGGACCAACGACCTATGGCATGCTAGGTAGTACATATAAAAGTTTGGAAGTTGGAGGCCCTTATTTTACCTGAGTAGTTCAGTTTAACATATGCCCTATGAGGGGTTTCTAACCATAAAAAGTCAGCAACATATTTGGTGATTGTTTTAAAAAGGATCTTGAAGGTATACATTGAGGTTACTAAAAAAATAGGATCTTGGGAGGATCATCATTTTATAGTATTAACTCTCCGTAAAAAGAAAGGTTAAAGCTTTGACCAGTTGTTTAAATTTTCTTTAAATTATTTTAGCAGAGGCTTAAGATTTAAATCCACCAGTTCTCCCAAATTTATTGAGACCCAAATACCAAGGTAATGAAGAGCTTCAGGTTGCCACCTAGATCCAATGACAAACACTAACTAGGTTGCAAAAGGGGATAACGGGAGAACTTTCGTTTTCCTCTATTTAAATGATATCCTGAAAATTGACTGAACTCACTGATGATTTGAAACACCCTTGGAAGAGAGACCACGACTGGACTGGAAATATATTAGAATGTCATCTCGAAGGCTGATATCTTATATTCACAGTCCCCAAAACGAATCCCATGTATAGCGTTTATCTATATTTATAGCTCTAATTAATGGTTCGAGATATAAATTAAAAGGTAGAGGAGAGGACAACCCTAGACGGTACCCCGGTCAAGGGAAAGTCATTGAGACCTGGTTGTTACAAAATTTTGACTGATGGACAAGTACACAATACTTTAACCTGTTCTATAAATTGATGGGAAACCAAATTTGGATAAAGTGTAAAACAGAGACCCCCACTCCACCCTATCGAAAGCTTTCTCTCTGCGTCAAGAGAGACTGAGATGCTTCAGCTCTAGATGCTCAATGTGCTGAGATTAAGTAAAATAATTTCCTGAAGTGATCTCCTGAAGAATGACTGGCGACAAAAGCCCGCCTGTTCCGGACTCTCACCAATTCCAGCCATACTTTTTTTAACCGTGTAGCTAATATCTTAGCATAGATCTTAATATCTATGTTGAGTAGAGAAATTGGTCTGTAATTACCAGCAATATCCACCGGCCTATCTGGTTTTGGCAAAAGTATAATTTTGGTTTCGAAAAGGGAAGGGTCCTGAATTCCCGATTTTAACCAAAAAATGTATAGTTGGTGTAGCAATGGTACCAGAAGGTCTTTAAACATTTTAAAAAATTTGGCTGTGAAACCATCTGGGCCCGGAGCTTTACCAAGCTTGAGGTCATCAATGGCTTCGCTAATCTCTTTTTGAGTAAGGGGGGCTCGTAATTCCTGACAGCTATTTTCCGAGAGTGAAGGAGAGAAGGTTATCAAATTTTTCCATATTATGGCTCCTTTCAGATGGAGACAATGCACTAGAATACAGGTTTTGTAAAAATCTGAAAAAATATCCAATATCTCTTTCGGGTCTACTTACTAGTTTGTTAGTATGAGGATGTTTCATTGCAGCCACGTTTTTTACCCTTGATCTCTGTTTTAGTTGCCAGGCAAGAATCCTCTGTGCACTTACCTAAATACAGTAGCTTTTAACTTGACGCCCGGCTTCTCCCACCCCTTCTCTTATCGCTCGGCACATGCCCTTAACACAGCCAACTCATGTTCTAACCCGGATGGTCTCACATCATCACCAGCCTCTAAAATTTTAATTCTCCAGGCAACTAGCAACCCAAGGTCCTACTTCTCCATGGTTGCAGCATGCCCTATCAACTCCTCCATGTAGCCTTAAGAGCAGACCAAACTCTTATCTACTGCCCAAATTGAGCCCCAATTAACTTCAATTATATGTTCCATAAAGGGATGTAAACGCTTCAACAAATGAGTGTCTCAATATATCATCATTAAGTGACGGGAAGAGGCTCTTGGGGTACAGACATAGGCCGGCAACACGAGACAGGCGAGTGGTCTGAGATCACTCTGCTCATAATAACCTCACTAACAAGGGAAGAGTCTGATGGTTAACCAATAATCTATTCGGGAATAGCTTTATGTGAATACGAGAAAGCGTGTATTCCCTAGAGGTTGGATTTCAGCATTCTCCAGGGTCTGATAGACTCAAGGAGGATAAAAGATCCCATAGTGTTTTTATGCGGGACCTGCGCCTCCTTTAGACTACCTAACGCATCCCAAGGATTCGACAGACAAGATTCCAGTCTCTCAAGATGACTGGTCTGTTAGCCAAGGGACTTATAATCGTGGCCAACTCTGCAAAAAGAGGATTTTCTTGATTCGGCCCGTGGGATTGACCTTGGATAGCACTTCTAAACCCTCCAGCCTACCCAGAACTAAAACGTATCTTCCGTTAGGGTCAACCAACATTTGAGAGCAGGAAAAAGTACCTTTCGCTATTAAAATTGCTACTCTCCCTTAGATGATGTAGGATCCTATCCATAAACCTGTTCTACCCATTTCTTCAAATGGTGGATTTGACTACTGGGGACATGTGTCTCTTGCAGGAAAACTATTGATGTTTATAATGAGCTAAATGGTTTAACACCATGCATTTTTGATATTATCTTTGTGTCCTTTATATTCCAGGAGATAAATTTTGATGTTATCAGCCATTTGTGATCCCTCAGACTAGTCGAGTGCATACTAGTTGCTGCCTAGTTCCCCCCTCAGCTCCCAAACAATCAAACCCATTACTAACTTCAAACACTAACAACTCAAACTTAAAGACCTTCCCCATGGCCTAAGCCACCTCCGAATTCTTGGTCCATGTATGCTCCAGAACCCCTTCCCCTGTTGCCATTAACTTGGCCTTTGTAATAATTAGTATAACCTAATTTACTGTCAATTTCTAACTCCCTGAAATTTTAGATTTGCCAATCTATTACTCAAAGACCGCTTGACTCTACCATCTTCTAGAAATTAGCTTATCAGAATATTTAGCAAACGCGCTGATAGCTTAATCTTTCCCCTGTGAGCCCCACCTATAAGGTAGAGAAATACTAAAATTATCAAGTTGCCTCAGCACCTAAAGGTCAGTTGCATTTTCCCACTTCGCTATCCCGACTCTCCCCAGAGATAGTACTACATTTATACAGCTCGTATTTATACCTAAATAAAAATCTGAAACCACTTACATCAGTGGAAAATTAAGAATTAATTGCCCCTCTGAGTTCAATTCCCTGGACTGGGAGAAATAATTTAAATAATAAAAAACTATCTTTGAGACTCTGCACTTAATAGGCCCCATTCGATCCAGATTATAAACTCAAACATAAAGGGTACCATCCTCCTTTTGTAATATAAGTTTATAAGTGCAACCCCTGTACCAAGGCCTCTTTCTCCAAAACTATTAATATACTAATTAGGAAATGTCCAGTCCCCGATATAGTAATCTGAAACTTTGGTCTCAGCTAGCTACTAAAAACATTTAGCCCTACTGCAAATGTTGATATCATCTGCAAAAGCGTATCCTTCCTTCTCGTTCTTCTTCAGTGTCCCTCACATTCAGAAGGATCGGTCCCAGTACTGGAGCCCTGTGGTACCCCACTGGTCACTCTCCCATCATTAGAGTGAGCCATTAACCACCACCTCTGTCTCTTATCCATTAACTAGCTACTGTACTAATTGGAAGGCTACAGTCTGTAGTTCAAGGGGGCAGTGCAACAGGAAACACTCCCATTCAGCCCATTTAAGTGCTGCTATCCTCACTCCACACACAAGCATTTTTTCCTTTCTCTTCCATCCACCCCTCCTCCTCCAGTAGCATGCCTTTCTTTCCCATGGGCTTCTTCCTAAGGTATCATTAGTCAAGAGAATCACTTCTGATGGTACCTCAAGGGGTGGAACCTTCCTCTAGAGTTCCTTCCCTTCATACCCATACAGGGTGGCATATCCTACAGAATAGAGAGGTGAAGAGCTAACATTATCTATGTTACACAAGCACAAAACCAGCTGCAATAGCACATTGAACCCAATTAACCATTGTGGATCCCACACCCAGGACATTCAGTTTCCTTTATCACCCTCCTGTGTGGCACTGTGCTGAAGGCCCAGCTGAACCCAGATCAATCATGTCCTGCTCTTCCCTTTTATCTATTTCCTCAATACCCAGTCAAAGAAACCCACCAGATTCATTTGGCATGACCTTTCCCTGTGAATCTATGCTGCCTGTGGTCTTGCAGCCCATTGATTCAAGATACTCTAACAGTCTCTCTTTAGTGTGGATTCCACCACTTTCCCATGACTCAAGTGGACAGACCAGACTGTATTTGCTAGCCTGCTCCCTGCTGATGCTCTTACAATGGAACTATGCCTGGTCTCCTCAGTCCTCCAGAACCACTCCTGTTCCAGTGAGTTGTTGAATAAGGCCAAGTAGTACAGCAAGCACCTCCTGCCTAGTTCCTTAATACCTTGGGTGTATCCAACTGGTTCTATGGCCATTTCACCCTAAAATTTGAAGTCACTTCAATAATATCTTTCCTTGAAAATGGACTTGTGTCCACTTCCCTACAGTGTTCATGCTGCTCCTTGTGAACTGTCCCTCGTCTCTCTCCACTGTGAAAACAGTAGAAGTACCTGTTCAGGATGTATACTTTTTTCTGATCCTCTGTGCAGTCTCCCTAGTCATCCTCCTTATGTCTTAGAATCCTCCCTTGCCTTCCTTTCCTTGCTTATGTACCTAAGTCTGGTCTTTTTGATACCCTTGGCTTATGCTTTCTTCTGTCTGAGCCATTGATCCTCTCATTACCTTACCTGCTTCCTTCTGCCTGAAACACCTCTCTATCCTCATTCTTCTGTGTTTTTGTTCACCTCCTGAATGCCACCTTTGCAAGCTTCTAAAGAAGGCTATTCAGATGTATCTCTCATGTCAGTGAAGTTCTGCTTTCTTGAAACTAAAATTTGCCTTTTGTGTGACTGGACTGGGTCCTGGTCCCATGCTAAACCACACTATGGGTGAACACTGATCCCAGTTGCCCCTGCACACAGACATTCACGTGCTCTGTCCCTATTGGTCAGTATCAGGTCAAGAATGGCTTTTCTCTGGATCAAGCATGTTGCCTAGACTGCCCCTGTAGGGAATTCTGGATGCTTGCTTCTGGCTGAAGTAGTTGTGTGGACCAATCCACATCTGGCATACTGAAATCCCTAGCAGCAGGATCACTTTTGTTGCCATTGTGTATTCCATCCACAAGCCCCTGTTTATTTGTTTCTGTGCAGAAGGCCGAAGATCACCCTGTTCATATTGCTGAGCCTTGCCAGTTCTGGGTGACCTATGTGCCTCAGCTCTCTATCTACCCTGCACCTCTGTTGCCTTTATAGCCTCTGATGTACAGGCCACACCTCCTTTGTTTACCTTCATCTTCCTGAACAGAGCATAACCTGGCATCAATGTCTCATGATTAACAGTGTTCCATGTCTCACTTATTGCTACTATGTCCAGGTCTGCCTCTACTATCAATGCTCTAGGATTTATTTCCAGGGTGTGGGCACTTGTTACCTTGTCTCCATGTTTTGTATCCCATCCCCTTCTCTTGCTGCTGCTCTCCTGCTTTCTTCCACCCTCTGCTGCATTCTCACTCCCTGTTGTCTTTCCGATGGCCTAGAATCCACTGCCTCCCACTCTCTTCTGCTCAGTGTCCCAGACTTCAACCTGTTTTCTGCATGTGCCCAGGGGGTGATACTAAGTCACCTGACCTTCGACTTTCCTGGCTATTTTAATGCTTGTCATTGAAGCATCACACTTCTTATTCAGGTCACCTTCCTGACTGATGCAGTTCATTATCTTTCACAGGCTTGCATCCAGGTGGGGCCCCAGTCCGCATGTAGCTATAACCCTTCTTCTCCCTTCCACACTATTCCTTCAACTGGAGTTGAACTGGATGTGGAGCTGTCTTCCGCTGCTATGGATAGGCACTTGAGAAGGTGACGGAGTGTTTTTTTTTTTTACCAGGAAGACACACTGTTGAAGCTTGTTTACAGGTGACCTGGGAGCACAAGAAAGTTAAGCACTTGCTCAGGGTCACAGTATGCAAGTGGGGCTGTGGGATCTAACCCAGGTTTGTAGCTTTGCAGCTCAGAGCCTTAAACCACGGTGCATACTGCCCCTTGAAGTGTTCTACTGCTTTTGGCTACCTCAACTTCCTGAAATTTTGGATTCTAGCTACTCCACTTTGTCTCCTGCCAGGTCATTCATCCTCAGGTGGATAACATCCAGTTCTCCCTCCTTGCCTTGCCCTTGTGAGCCTAGATCCACTCTTATCCTACCATGCAGTGCCTTCGAAATGCTCTTACCCATGTCCTTCTCAGGTTCCCTAACTTCATTCCTCGACAATTGAGTCCCCACCAGGAGAAGCCTCTCTGGGGTTTTTCCCTTTCCTGGTGCTGCATCCCTGAGGATCTGCTCATCCACCTGGTCTTGGCTAGTGCCTGGGCTATCCTATTCTCCAAACCGCGTATAATTGTTAACCAGACTGACTGGGGATGTCACACCTTCATGGCAACTTCCTACTATGATAATGGTTCTTTATGTTGCTTTGTGCACACAGCGCAGACAATATATTGTGGTGAGTCTTGAGGTGCAGTCGTATTGTGGCCAATGGTGCCACTGTTTTCGGGCTGGCTCAGACACTAAATAGCATGCTGTCTTATGACAGCACTGCAAAGCATGCCACTAACTTGAATACTTTCACTGCTGCAATGAGGGTGTCCGTCATTGCAGGGCATCTTAGCTTGTTGTAACATTTCAATAATGGTTGCTTCTGTCATCTGCCTCTCACAATCCTGAGCAAGCACGGTGTCGAACTCTGTCAGCATAGTAACTGCAAGATTGTGTGGCACACTGAGCCCACCCCAGTGTGCCTCTGTGTTGAAAAAAGCTGATAGCATTGTATTTTCTGCCTTGCCCACTGCAGTAGCTAACATCACATCATTAACTTATGGGACACATGGGAACCCACCCAGTGTGCCCAATATTTTCCTTACACCAAAAAAAGAAAAATGGTCCACGTGAGTTCTTTCCTTTATTTTTATTGTATCGAAACAAAGAAAATGTTTCTTCCATTGGGTACCTTCCCCAACCTGCACCCACCTCTGTGCACCCCACCTCCTGCACACCCCCGCCCCATACTTTCATTCTGGAGTCCAGTGTGTGATCTTCGTGAGCAGGAACACGCCTCAACTCTTCAGCCATTGTTAACTGAAGAATGCTGGTAACGTATAATGGCATCAATGGGGGGGTTCAACTTAGATGTATATCTCACCATTTTGTGATTTTTTGTTCAAATTAACATAGTTCTTGGGATTCCTCCTGAACTCAGTCACTGTCATTCATTATTCAGTCCCAAAAGATTTCACGGTCACTAGGTGAATCACCTTTGGGACCGACATCGAACGACGGTGTCACTGTTCATAAGATGGCTCCCAAATGCCTATGTTGTCTTCGAACAAATTCCTTAATGATTGTGTTATGAGTATGCATTGCACGGTTTCATGCATGCTCATAACTCAAGAGTTTTATATTTTCACTCCAGATTTGGAACATTGCCATTTCTTCACACATCCTTGTGATCAGTAGAGCTGTTATTTTCATATCCTACCTAAAATGTGTTTCCGACATCGGTGTAGAATGCCAGTTCCTGTGGGAACAACGCTCAGGACATTAACAAAATCACAGTGTCATTGTTCATGAGCGGAGGTCCCAAATGCTTTCATGAGGTGGGTCACAAAAGCCCATGTTGAAAATTTGAGGCAAATGCCAACAAACAACCGGGTGTTAAGGTTTCTAACCATAATATCCTACCCTGTAAGACTGACTGGTATCAGGGTGGTGACTGGATTGTCAGCTGTAGTGGTCAGTTTCATTCCATCCCACTTCTACCCTACAACCTGGACATGCATCAAAGTGTGCCTTGACTCCTTTGCCCCAAATTTGGGGGCAGTATACAGTGGTTTAAGGTTCTGAGTTGTAACTGTGACATCCAACAGACCATACCTGGGTTTGAACCTTCAGCTCCACTTGGTATACTGTGTGACCCTGAGTGTCACTTAACTTCCGTGTTCCGCAGTCTCTCCTGTAAAAGCCAGCTTAGTGCTGAGCCTGGTTAACAACCAAAAAAAAAGTTTACCCCATTCTCCTATACCATCATTCAATATATTTCATTATGGAATGGGATGAGCATAAGGCCTGATGATCCCAAGGTACAACGCAACACTTGTCAGAGTCTGCAGGGTAGGGTGAGGCAGAGTGCTATGGCCGAGAACCCAAAGGCACCTCAGTGCCTGTCAGTCTCTGCGGGTGGTGGGCTGCATCACTCCATACTTCACTGCCATTCCTATTATGCACTTAACTCCTGCACTACCAATGCCAATGCCAGCAAGATAACATTCGTATAATAAATACTTGTTCCTTCCTGCGGTCACTACTCATGCAGATGCTGGTCACCTATGCCTTTACTTAATTCCTTACTAGTCCTCTATGCCTCTGACAGTCCTCTCATGGCTGTTTAAAGAAGTCTCCCATTTCTTTAAACTAACCTATACCAAAGTCCAGGACCATCATGTTTTGGCTTGCCTGCATTTATCGTAATATTGAACCACACTGTACAGTGATCACTGTTCCCTACTACACTGTGACAGACAAGGCACCATCACAGCCCAGTAGGATGTGATTCAGAGGTTGAAAGGGAGAAAGCATGTCCCAATAGGATAGCACCTTTACCTCATGAGACATTTCAACTCTCAGCAATAAGTCCGAGGGTAAGAAAGTTAGGAACATTTGCTGGCCCATATGGCTAACTAATATCTCACAATGCTCTGTGTATGACATGGAGAAATATATAGAGCAGTGCCAGTTCTCACCTCTTACTGCAGTTCAGATGCCCTGATATAATAAATTATCCCTGGGATCTAGTAGTTCCCCTGTCATATTCAGATAACCCCATTAGTAAAATTATCCTGCATCTATATTTCCCATTCCAATCACCATCAGATGCTTGATTAGTAGCAAGAGGATCCGGCATCCAGATCACCCTGATTGCAAGTCGATTCTCCCACCCACCCATTAAGGCCCTTCCACCCTCCCATGGTGGCTCATAAATTATCTTAGCCAATCCTCCCACTGTGAGTGACAGGTCCAGTCCTCGTCACCCGGTTGACATTTTCTGAGGACAGGGAGAGTATGCACCTACTATAGAAACAGATGTTCTATAGTAGGTGCATTTTCCCACTTCGCTATCCGACTTCCCAGAGATAGTACTACATTTATACAGTCGTATTTATACCTAAATAAAAATCTGAAACCACTTACATCAGTGGAAAATTAAGAATTAACTGCCCCTGAGTTCACCCTGGACTGGGAGAAATAATTTAAATAATAAAAAAAAACTATCTTTGAGACTCGGTACCAATAAGCCCCATTCGACCAGATTATAAACCAAACATAAAGGGTACCATCCTCTCCTTTTGTAATATAAGTTTATAAGTGCAACCCCTGTACCAAGGCCTCTTTCTCCAAAACTATTAATATACCAATTAGGAAATGTCCAGTCCCCGATATAGTAATCTGAAACTTCTGGTCTCAGCTAGCCACTAAAACATTTAGCCCTACTGCAAATGTTGATATCATCTGCAAAAAGGCATACCTTCCCTTCAGTTCTTCTTCAGTGTCCCCTACATTCAGAAGGATCGGTCCCAGTACTGAGCCCTGTGGTACCCCACTGGTCACTCTCCCATCATTAGAGTGAGTGCCATTAACCACCACCCTCTGTCTCTTATCCATTAACTAGCTACTGTACTAATTGGAAGGCTACAGTCTGTAGTTCAAGGGGGCAGTGCAACAGGAAACACTCCCATTCAGCCCATTTAAGTGCTGCTATCCTCACTCCACACACAAGCATTTTTTCCTTTCTCTTCCATCCACCCCTCCTCCTCCAGTAGCATGCCTTTCTTTCCCATGGGCTTCTTCCTAAGGTATCATTAGTCAAGAGAATCACTTCTGATGGTACCTCAAGGGGTGGAACCTTCCTCTAGAGTTCCTTCCCTTCATACCCATACAGGGTGGCATATCCCATGAATAGAGAGGTGAAGAGCCAAATATTATCTATGTTACACAAGCACAAAACCAGTTGCACAGGCACATTGAACCCAATTAACCATTGTGGATCCCACACCTAGGACATTCAGTTTCTTTATCACCCTCCTGTGTGGCACAGTGCTGAAGGCCTAGCTAAACTCCAGATCAATCATGTCCCTGCTCTTCCCTTATCTATTTCCCTGGTCATCCAGTCAAAGAAATCTACCAGATTCATTTGGCATGACCTTTTCCCTGTGAATCTATGCTGCCTGTGGTCTTGCAGCCCATTGGATTCAAGATACTCTAACAGTCTCTCTTTTAGTGTGGATTCCACTAATTTCCCCATGACTCAAGTAAGACAGACCAGACTGTATTTGCTAGCCTGCTCCCTGCTGATGCTCTTACAAAATGGAACTATGCCTGCTCTCCTCTAGTCCTCCAGAACCACTCCTGTTTCCAGTGAGTTGTTGAATAAGGCCATAAGTAGTACAGCAAGCACCTCCCTGCCTAGTTCCCTTAATACCCTTGGGTGTATCCAACTGGTTCTATGGCCATTTCCACCCTAAAATTTGAAGTCACTTCAATAATACTCTTTCCTTTGAAAATGGACTTGTGTCCACTTCCCCCTACAGTGTTCATGCTGCTCCTTGGTGAACTGTCCCTGTCTCTCTCCACTGTGAAAACAGTAGAAGTACCTGTTCAGGATGTATACTTTTTTTCTGATCCCCTCTGTGCAGTCTCCCTTAGTCATCCTCCTTAGTCTTAGAATCCCTCCCCTTGCCTTCCTTTCCTTGCTTATGTACCTAAGTCTGGTCTTCTTTTGATACCCTTTGGCTATGCTTTCTTCTGTCTGAGCCATTGATCCCTTCATTACCTTACCTGCTTCCTTCTGCCTGAAACACCTCTCTATCCTCATTCTTCTGTGTTTTTTCATACCTCCTGAATGCCACCCTTTTGCAAGCTTCTAAAGAAGGCTATTCAGATGTATCTCCCCATGTCAGTGAAGTCTGCTTTCTTGAAATCCAAAATGTTTGCCTTTGTGTGACTGGACTGGGTCCCGGGTCCCATGCTAAACCACACTATGTGGTGAACACTGGATCCCAGTTGCCCCTGCACACAGACATCTGCGTTCTGTCCCCATTGGTCAGTATCAGGTCAAGAATGGCCTTTTCTCTGGATCAAGCATAAGCTGCCTTAGACCTGCCCCTGTAGGGAATCCAGGATGCTTCTGCTTCTGGCTGAAGCAGTTTGCTGGTGAACCAATCCACATCTGGCATACTGAAATCCCCTAGCAGCAGGACTTCACCTTTTGTTGCCATATTGTGTATTCCATCCACAAGCTCCCTGTTTACTTGTTTCCCCTGTGCAGAAGGCCTGAAGATCACCCCTGTTCATATTGCTGAGCCTTTGCCAGGTTCAAGGGTGACCCACAGTGCCTCAGCCTCCCCCATCTACCCTGCACCTCTGTTGCCTTTATAGCCTCTCTGATGTACAGGGCCACACTCCCTCCTTGTTTACCCCCCATCCCTCCTGAACAGAGCATAACCTGGTACATCAATGTCTCATGATTAACAGTGTTCCATGTCTCACTTATTGCTACTATGTCCAGGTCTGCCTCTACTATCAATGCCTCCAGGATTTTATTTCCCAGGCTGTGGGCACTTGTTACCTTGTCTTCCATGTTTTGTATCCTATCCCCCTCCTTCTCTTGCTGCTGCTCTCCTGCTTTCTTCCCCCTCCACTCCTCTGCTGCATCCCCACTCCCCTGTTGTCTTTCTCGTATGGCCTAGAATCCACTGCCTCCCACTCTCCTTCTGCTCTCAGTGTCCCAGACTTCAACTCGTTTTCCTGCATGTGCCCAGGGGGGTGATACTAAGTCACCTGACCTTCTTGACTCCCCCCTCCCCTGGCCATTTTAAATGCTTGTCATTGAAGCATTCACACTTCTTATTCAGGTCACCTTCCCTGACTGATGCAGTTCATTATCTTGATACAGGCTTGCATCCATCCAGGTGGGGCCCCAGTCCCCCCATGAAGCCATAACCCTCTCTCCCTTCCACACCATTCCTTCAATCAGGAGTTGAACTACTGGATGTGGAGTGCCTAGCCTTTCCGCTGCCATGGATAGTGGCACTTCTGAGAAGGTGACGGAGTGTTTTTTTTTTTTTTACCAGGAAAGACACACTAAGCTGAAGCTTGTTTACAGGTGTGACCTGGGAGCACAAGAAAGTTAAGCGACTTGCTCAGGGTCACACAGTATGCAAGTGGGGGCTGTGGGATTCAAACCCAGGTTTCCAGCTTTGCAGCTCAGAGCCTTAAACCACGGTGCTATACTGCCCCCTTGAAGTGTTCTACTTGCTTTAGGCTACCCCCAACTTCCTGAAATCCTTTTGGATTCTAGCTACTTCCACTTTGTCTCCTGCCAGGTCATTCATCCCCAGGTGGATGATAACATCCAGTTCCTCCTCCTGCCGGCTACCCTTGTGAGCCATTGATCCACTTCTCATCCCACCATGCAGTGCCTTCTGAAATGCACTTTACCTCCATGTCCTTCCTGCTAGGTTCCCTTAACTTCATTCCTCGGACAATTGAGTCCCCCACCAGGAGAAGCTTCCTCCTCCTCTGGGGTTTTCTTTCCCCCTTTCCTGGTGCTGCATCCCTGAGGATCTGCTCATCCACCTTGGTCTTGGTTATGGGTGCCATTGTGGGGCTATCCCATTCCTCCAAAACTGCGTAGTAATTGCTTAACCAGACTGACTGGGGATGTGCTTCAGACACCTTCATGGCAACTTCCCTACATTATGATAATGGTTCTTTTTATGTTGCTTTGTGCACACAGCGCAGACAACATATTGTGGTGGTAGGTTTTGGAGGTGCAGTCGTATTGTGGCCAATGGTGCCACTGCTTTTTCGGGCTGGGCTCTATGACACGAATGAAATAGCATGCTGTCTATGACAGCACTGCAAAAGCATGCCACTAACTTGAAACAATTTCACCGCTGCAATGAGGGTGCTCCCCGTCATTGCAGGGCATGCCTAGCCTGGTGTAACATTTCAATAAACATGGTTGCAGCTGTCATCATCTGCCTCTCACAAGCCTGAGCAAGCCAAATTCGGGGGTGCCCAATCCCCCTGTCAGCATAGTTAACCCTGCAAGATTGTGTGGCACACTCGGAGCCCACCCCAGTGTGCCTCTGTGTTGAAAAGCTGATAGCATTAGCATTTTCCTGCCCTTGCCCACTGCAGTGTAGCTAACATCACATCACAAACTCATGGGACACACTGGGAACCCACCCCAGTGTGCCCAATATTTTCCTTACACCTGTAAAAAAAAAAGAAAATGGTCCACGGTGTTCTTTCCTTTATTTTTATTGTAACCTGAAACAAAGAAAATGTTTCTTTTCCATTGGGTACCCTTCCCCAACCTGCACCCACCCTCTGTGCACCCCACCTCCCCACACACCCCCTCACCCCATACTTACCTCTGGAGTCCAGTGCTGTGATCTTCGTTGGAGCAGGAACACGTCTCAACTCTTCAAAGCCAACAGCGAACTGAAGAAATGCTGGTAAACTGTATAATGGCATCAATGGGGGGGGGTTCAACTTAGATGGATATCTCACTCATTTTTGTGACTTTTGGCTCCAAATTTTCAACATGGGGTTCTTGGGACCTCTCCTCATGAACTCAGTCACTGTCATTTCATTATTCAGTCCCAAAAGGTGATTTCACGGTCACTAGGCAGAATCACCTTTTGGGACCGATTACCGAAACGACGGTGTCACTGTTCATAAGATGGGCTCCCAAAATGCCTATGTTGAAAATCCGGTGAACAAATTCCACAAAATGACTGTGTTATGAGCATGCATTGCACGGTTTCCATGCATGCTCATAACTTCAAGAGTTTTTAATATTTTCACTCCAGATTTCCAACATTGCCATTTCTTCACACATCCTTATGAACAGTAGAGCTGTTATTTTTCATATCCTACCCAAAATGTGTTTCCGCACATCTGGTGCAGAATGCCACAGTTCCTGTGGGAAATCAACGTTCAGGACACATTAACAAAATCACAGTGTCACTGTTCATGAGCGGAGGTCCCAAATGCTTTCATGAGGTGGGTTCACAAAAAGCCCATGTTGAAAATTTGGAGTGCAAATGCCAACAAACAACCGGGGTGTTAAGGTTTCTAACCATAATATCCTACCCTGTAAAGACTGACTGGTATCAGGGTGGTGACTTTGGATTGTCAGCTGTAGTGGTCAAGCCATTCCATCCCACCCCCACCCTACAACCTGTGACATGCATCAAAGTGTGCCTTGGACTCCTTTGCCCCAAATTTGGGAAGCAGTATAGCACAGTGGTTTAAGGCTCTGAGCTGCAAATCTGGTGACATCCAACAGACCATACCTGGGTTTGAATCCCACAGCTTCCACTTGCATACTGTGTGACCCTGAGCAAGTCACTTAACTTCCCTGTGCTCCCAGGTCTCTCCTGTAAAAAAGCTTTCAGCTTAGTGCTCAGCCTGGTTAAACAACTAAAAAAAAAAAGTTTACCCCATTCTCCTATACTGCACCCATCTCAATATATTTCATTATGGAATGGGATGAGCATAAGGCCTGATGATCCCAAGGCACAACGCAACACTTGTCAGAGTCTGCAGGGTAGGGTGAGGTAAAATGGCATGAGCGTTATGGCCGACAACCCAAAGGCACACCTCAGTGCCTGTCAGTCTCTGCAGGGTGGTGTGGGGTTGGCATCACTTCCATACTTCACTGCCATTCCTATTATGCATCTCTCTAACTCCTGCACTACCAATGCCAATGCCAGCAAGACAACATTCGGCATTAACAAATACTTGTTCCTTCCTGCTTTTGCTCACTTACTTCATGCAGATGCTGGTCACCTTCCCTATGCCTTTACTTAATTTCCTTCACTAGTCCTCTATGCCTCTCTGACAGTCCTCCCCTGCTAGGCTGCTTCTAAAGAAGTCTCCCATTTCTTTAAAATCCAACCTATACCAAAGTCCAGGACCATCATGTTTTTGTGGCTTGCCTCTGCATTTATCGTAATATTGAACCACACTGTACAGTGATCACTGGTTCCCACTGGATAGCCCACTGTGACATGACAAGGCACCATCACAGCCTCCAGTAGGATGTGGATTCAGAGGAAGAAAGGGAGAAAGCATGTCCCAAATAGGATAGCACCTTTACCTCATGAGACATTTTCTACTCTCAGCATACTAAGTCCGTAGGGTAAGAAAGGTGCTAGTGGAACATTTGCTGGCCCATATGGGCTAACTAACATCTCCACACGATGCCTCTGTGCATGACATCATGGAGAAATTATACAGAGCAGTGCCAGCCCTCACCTCCTCATCGCAGTTCAGATGCCCCTGATATTATAATAAAATTATCCCTGGCATCTAGTAGTTCCCCCAGTCATATTCAGATAACCCCAATTAGTAAAATTATCCCTGGCATCTATAATTTCCCCATTCCAATCACCATTCAGATGCTTCTGATTAGTATAGTAAGAGGATCCCTGGCATCCAGATCACCCTGATTGCAAGTCTGAGCCCCCTCCCAATTCCACCCATTAAGGTCCTTCCACCCCCCTCCCCATGGTGGCTCATAAATTATCCTAGCTGCCAATCCTCCCACTGTGACAGTGACAGGTCCAGTCCTCTGTCACACCGGTTGACATTTTCTGAGGACAGGGAGAGCACACACCTACTATAGAAACAGATGTTCTATAGTAGGTGCGCACTCACTCCCTTTCACTCAGACAGTGATCAGCCAAGGTAATGAGCTAAGACGCTGTACTGATTACAGTCACAGGGAAGTGGCTGCAATATTGGGTAAATGGGGGGCCAATGGGGAAGGGGTGGAGGGACCTGGCTGGATGGCTTTGGGAGCGGGCTCAGATTTGTGACTGGTGGGTGGGGCTACTAGATGTCAGGGATCATAGAAAAATAAAAACACAGAAACAGACAATGACGGCTGAAAAGAAATGGTACATCCTGTCTGCCCCTGTTTCCCCTATTAAACCTCAGAACCTGCTGTCCATACAGGGTACTAGCCTTCACTATCCACTCCCCTGTTCCCCTCCCTTCTACTATCAGCCTGAGTACCCATAAAACCCTTCACTTTGTCACAGCCGTGCTTAAAACCATTTATGGTTTTGGTGCCTGCCATTTCAGTTGTCAGACTATTCCACATTTCCACCACCATTTCTGGAAAATACAACTTTCCAATATCCTTCTTGAACCTCCCTCCCATCAGTTTCTACTTGTGCCCCCATGCCCTTGAACTGTTACTCATGCTAAGTAGTTCTTCTCCATTCACCTTGTTTATTCCTTACAGGAACTTGAAGGTCTCTATCATATTATTCTTCTCGTCTGGTATCCAGTGAAGACATGTTCAGTGCCTTGAGCAGATCCTCATACGACCTATCCTGTCAGCTCTGAATCATTCTGATCACCCTTTGTCCTTATCTTTCCTGAGGTGAGGTCTTCAGAAATTCAGAACTCTGAACAGTATACCAGGTGCAGCCTCACCAACGATCAATAAAGAGGCAGTAAACCTCTTTTCTTCTACTATCAGAACCCCTTCTGGCACATCCTAGTATCTTATTTGCCTTACTAGATGCCTCACTGTACTAGCTTGATTATTTAAGGGAGTCACTAATGATGAATATTAGGTCCCTTTCCTCAGCTGTAGTGCTCAGCTCTACCCCGCCTATCCAGTACTCTGTCCTGGGGTTCTTGCCCTGTAAGTGAATCACCTTGGACTTTTTGGCATTGAATTTCAACTGGTAAGCCTTAGGCCACCTCTCTAATCTTTACATGTCACTCTGCAGTTTCTTACTTCCCCCGTCCCATGAGCTTGGTGTCATCTTCAAAAAGACACAGACCCAGATTCATTCTCAAACGTTGTTAATGAGCACATTGAAGAGAGCAAGAGTCAGGATGGATCCCTGTGGCATTCCACTCTTGACTTCCCTCTCTTTTGATCTGACACCATAATCACAACCCTTTGCTGCCTCTCATTCAACTAAAGCTCCCTCACCCCCAACAAAACACTGCTTATATTTTCCTTCAAATCCCTGGACCTCACCCCCTTGTGCCATGACCTAAGCTGCTCTGATTGGTCCCCTATCTCATTGGCCTGCTTCACTGACTCCATGCTAACGTATTCCAAAACAAAATTCCTCAAAATATGGGGCTGCCATGCCCCCCCAGAGCAGGATATGAGAAAAGGTACCCCACCTCCTCTAGATCATGGCCGAGCTCATAGCTTGCTTGCAAGTGCATGATTTGGCCTGGTCAGAAAATAAAGGTAAGCCATCCCTAATGGCTTCCAGAGGTATCATCACCTCTGCAACACCTGTACCAGGGCAATAAGGCTTGCCAAAGGTGAGTATTTTACATCTACCTTCAGTACCAACATTAGTTACCTGTCTAAATTTTAGAAGGCTGCCACAATCTCTTCTCCCTTCCCACTCAATCTCCTTCACCTGTCCTCAAAGTGGGTGACACCCCTATCTCTAACCCCTTCTTCATCACCACAGAGGTGTAATTCCTTTTTATCACCTGCACCTCCTCTCTTCTCTCCTCCCTCTCCCCTTCCTCACCTCCCTCTCACCCCTGCCAGCCTACATGATTGTCATCTCTTTCCTTCCCCTATTGTTTTTTTTTCTCTCCAGTAACTCCATCCTCTATCACCAACACCCTTCCCACCCTTAATCCTTCCAAGGGTCGGAGCCCAGATGGCCTGGATAGCAAGCTCCTCCATCTGTCTCTTTTGCAATCTCCTCCCCATTGGCTGACCTCCCTAACATCTCTTTCTGCTGTTCATCCATCCCTGCTGACTGGAAGATTGCCACTGTTACTCCTCTTCCAAAAGGTGGTGGCCCATCTGGTACTAACAGCTACCAACCCATTTCTCTCCTCCCTCCAAAATACAGGAACAAATTATATTGTCACAACTCTCTCCCTTTCTGGACTCCTCTACCTTCTTCACCCAATACATGTCTGGCTTCCGCAAAAATCACTCCACCACCACCTCCCTGCTCAGGCTCACCAAATCCATCCACAATGATATGGATCACAGCCTATTCACCTCTGCTATCTTCGTCAATCTAGCCAAAGCATTCAACCCTGTCTCCCACCCCAATTATTAGCCAAACTCCAGGCTGCAGGCCTCTCCAACTCAGCCATTGGCTGTTCTGCTCCTACTGCATGGGTAGGTCCCAAGCAGTCAAAATTTATGACCCTCTCTCTCCTCCCTGCCTGTATCCACTGGGGTCCCATAAGGATCTGTGTTAGGCCCTCTACTTTTCTCCATTTTCCTTAACGATCTCCCCTACGTATGCTTGTCTGCATCCATTCACATATACATGGATGACACAGTCCTCTTCACAGCAGGCCCACAGACTCCAGCTGGACTTTGATCAAGTTCAACACTGACCATGCACAAATCAGCATTTCCTCAATGCCAAGAAGACTGTCTCCATGTCCTTCGGCACAAGGCACAGACTCTCTAGGCTCCCTCCCCTCCCCTGCCTACTATCCATACCCTGGATGGCTCCACTGTGGAGGATGTTACCACCTTTAGTTATCTTGGTATCTGGCTAGACCAGCATCTTAACTTTTCTGAACAAGTGGATGCTATAGTCAGAAAGTTGCACCCCAATTTGGTGCACTTTACAGGAACTGTGACTGTATCCCATCTCCAGCATACCATGCTATTATCGAGAGAATGATCCTCCCAATCTCTGACTATAGTGATGTGGTCTACAGCATAGCCCCAGTCACTACCCTTACCAGACTGGACACACTCTTCAACTATTTCTCCCATTACACTCTCGACTATCCTTCTTGGACTCATCACTGTTCTATATATAAATCTCTCTCCTTTTCTTCTCTTATAGACAGACACTATGTCCACTGTGCCAGCTTTGTGGGAAAATCTGGTTTGTTTCCCTACCCTCTTATCTCTCCGTCCACCCCCACAGCCATACCATCAGAAGCTGAAATATTTGAACCCTAGCAGTCCCTTCAGTTTCCACAACCATTGTCAAAGCCACATTCAGCCACCATTTCCCTAAAATCTGGAACTCCCTCACCCCAGCCATTCACCAATCTCCCTCCCATGGATTCTTTCAAATCACTTCAGAGGTCTCACCTCTCCCTCCTGCACTTGCTCTAATTTTCCGTCTTGCTCTCCAATGACTTGTTTCCAATTTAGGTACAGCTATAATTTGGCACTTTATGCTTCCACTAAAGGCATTATACACAAATGTTTACAGCTAGTGCTGATTTAAACTGCTCTGTATTTGATTGCCAGCATACGTTTGTGGCTCCTGACTGCGCTGTATGTGCATTGTCGATTGTTTGCTTGTCACTCAAGTTCTTACATCTTACATGTATTATTCCCATTGTAATTTGCGGTTGTGTACCACTTTGCTCCATGTATGTTATATATTTTGAACTTTTGTGCTACCTAAGCCCCACTTGTACAAGTTCCCCTTCCCGTAGGATGCATCTGGAAATGAGCTCCCAGCTTAGTAAGCCAGGGGGAGGGGTCACTAGACACCAAGGATCATTTTGCTATAATAACTGGAGCCATTTAAACTGTGATCAGGAGTGTAGAACCTTTATATGGCAAGGATCATTTTGGTATACTACTTGGGAGCATCAGAATGGTGACCAGGGGTAGGGTGGCAATATGCACCACTGTGTGCTCAAATGAGGGCTGGATTTTTGGAAGCAGTAAACAGTATTGCAATTTCAGTTGTTAAACACTTTCAAGACCTTTTATATAGCACTATACTCTGTATGCAGGAGGGGATCCCTCATTTGCAAGGCTTTAATAGTACATTTGCACATGCACATGATCAGGTTAGCATTGGCAGCTGCTAAATATATGGCACCTGTTCAGCCATGCTATTCTCCCACATGGCACAGTGCTTAGATGTTTATCACTCTGCTAACCTTCTGAAAATGAAGCCCTAATTGACTAAAAATCCCCTGCCAATGCCTCTTAAGATGCAGAAAGTAAACAAAAATGGATTATCTTATTCTGCATCTTTATGTGTTATTTTACGTTATTTTCCTTGGAAAACATTTATCCAATTTCAAAACATTGTGATGTGTCTTAAATATTTATAACAATTGTAGCTAAAATACAATTTCTTCTTTCATCCAAGTGCTGTTTTTATTTACTTATAAAAATACAGTCTGGTGGGCTGGCTTAGTGGCTTGGTGGTAGCTGTATTGCCTCCCATGCCAGTGGCCCTGTTTTGGGGAAGAACGTAGGCCAAATAGGAGTTAGCTGATGAGAGAGATGATTGAGCACCTCAGGGACTGCTCTCCTCTCAGGGAGGGGGAGTCTGACCACCCCACTCTTTAACAGCCACTTAGATGAGGAACGCTGACAGGGCATCAGTGTGGCATAATGGGCAGGGCTCAGACAGGCACAAAATTACTTGCCTTTAATTGGATTAGCATCATTGCATACTTGACTGCCCAGGGGATAAACCAAAGGTAGAAAACCTCCAATGGCAAAATAATCCACCAACCTGCCACAGGCTTTGAACTACTAACCAGGCTCTGCTCCTGTCTGAATATATGTCTCCTTGTGAATGGCCCTCTCCCTCCTGGCACTATGATGGGAGGGTGGCCATGGGAGATCTTAGAACAGGTAAGTCCTGGTGATTTTGGGTGATGTGGATGGACAGGCCAGTGCACAAGGGGGTCAGTGGGTGACCTAGAAGATAAACATCTCAATGGAAAAAGAAATAAAACACAGTTTGGGAATCTCAAACTCAATAACACAGTCATACCATATAAACAGTGTAACTATGCACTATGAGGCTAGACCAGGGCAGGTTTATTAGTGGAGACCAAGTGCCTGGCAAAGCTCTGTCCACCTTGCAATACTCCGCAGATATGTAAGGGGGAGGTTAGGAGCTGTGAGAGCCACCAGTGAGGCATCACAGTGAAGTTATTCAGAACAGAAAGTGCAAATTATGCATATGCCAGCTGAGCTCCTGATGGGAATTGGGCCCTGAGTGATTGCTGCAATATATATACATATTTTTTTTCTTAAAAAACAAAAGCAAGGCACTGCATCAGCATGTGGCCTAAAAGCAAAACAAAATGGTTATATTAAATGCACACTGAAAATAGAAAATAGAGTTAAAGATCTACATTTCAACCTTAGGTCTTCTTCAGGAAATATCTTAAAGAGAATCCCACTTTATCTCCAGGGACCACAATGTCAACGACCTTTCTGTTTGTGCCCTTCAGCAGGGCTTCTGAGATCCTGACCATAGAAAAAACATGGAAGCCAAGCTGATCATCCGTCTTGGCTCTCAGCAGCCCTCTGGTTTAAATGATAGACTTATTTTCCATTAACATCTTTCTGCCATCCCTTTTTCCCTAAAGTCTATTTGTTTTTGTACTCATTTAATTTATTTTTCATTTTCACCATAAGTCTCCTTCTCTGTCTCCTTCCCACACATTTGTCACCTTTCAGCCTTCTTACTATGCCCTGTTAATTAGTCCCCACCTGGGAAATTCCCTAGCTCTTTTACTCCTATTATGCTTTATCTTTCCCATCATCACCTTTTTGTTCCACAGATTCTCTCTTAATCTTGCCATTTATCACTTCTTCTCTCTGAGCCACCCCTTTCTTCTTTCCCCACATATATCTCTCTCTCATTTTACCTCCCCTCTACACTAACTTTGTTTTTTTTTTTTTTGAGATATTTCCTGAAAAAGACCTAAGGTCAAAATGTAGATTTTTAACTCTATTTTCTATTTTCAGCGTGCATTTAATATAACCATTTTATTTTGCTTTTATATTTTTCTTAACCAAGAACCTTTATTAAACAAAATATTCAAATCAAAACAAAAACTAAATCAAAACTAACTCAGTAGAGAGCCTTTGGCTTACACTTTCACAGCTCCTGCAGTATACTTCCCAATCATTCAGCTCAGATAAGTTGCTGGACCAACACAGTAATTAATTACACATGAATCTGATCAAAACTTTAACTTAGAAAAATGCATGCAGTCCCCTATGTTTATATGGTATAAGAGTGATATGTTAGCAATATCCTAAGTATTAGCTTCCTATACAAATGTGTCTAACAGTAAATGAAGGCAGCACTTATTTAAAAGAATAAACTACAGCATTTTTAATAAGTTCTAAAAGTTTCTTGTCACATCACAATGTTCTGAAATTTTATTAAAGGTGTGCAAGCAAAACAAGACGTAAAATCCCATAAAGAAGTAGAATAAGAGATAGCTCTGTTTTGTTTACCTCCTGCTCTACAGTTTTAGACATCCTCTCATCAAGCCAGCAGCTAACTAAATGCAACAGGCAAGGAGTGCAGTGGCAGGCTATTCAACGGGGAGGGGCTGGGGGATGGGTAGTTTCAGAATGTAGTCCATTTTTGTATATAGTTTATTTGTTTCAGTATATAGTGTATGTAAATTTTTCAGTCTACAGTGCGTGTGTTTCAATACATAGTGTATGTGTTTCACCACGTAGTGTATTTGTTTCAGTATATAGTGTATGTGTTTTTTTAAATATACTGTGTATGTATTTCAGTATGTAATATATTTCTCTCAGTATATAGAGTATACAAAGTTTTTCAATACAGAGGGTAAGTGTTTTTAATATATACTGTATTTGTTTCAGTATATAGTGTATGCCAATTTTTCAATGCATAGTGTATTTATTTCAATATATAGTGTATGCTTATTTATTTATTTATTTATTAAGCATCAGTTTACAACCTTTGAGCCAGAGGCTCGTTTACAAAGGCACCTCATCACAGAGAAGACAATACAGTGAAACAACTTAGTACAGAGAAACAGTGTACAGTTTTTTTTTTTTGAGGATACAGGAGGACAAATGAGATCAACAGTATACCACATACAGGGTTGGTGAAGTTAACATTGTTCAGGGAAATAACTAGAACATCAGAAAAACATAGGATATCAATACAGTGTGTTTTAGCGGAGTCAACAGGGAGGTAACAGGAACCAAGGGTAGAGATGGTAGAGGATTTGAGCAGCCAACAGGGGCCTTTGTCAGAGAGTGAGCAAGATAGCTTAGAAACAGCAACGGCTGTGAGTGGTGAAAAAGTGGTTCCAGAGGGTAGTTTTAAAGCAAGAGATTGTGGGGGTGTCTGAGATACTGGCAGGAAGGGAATTGTACCAAGAAGGGGCACGGTAGTGGAAAGCCCGTTGTCCATGAGAGGGCCTTGCCCTAGGTACCTTCAACTTGGTTTTACAGGAGGACCGTGTTGAAGCTAGGGAGTTAACACGGTGGATAACGGCAGTCAAACCAGGAGAAGAGAGCCCAAGGAGAGTTTTTTTGTAAGGATGCAGGTTTAATACCTAAGACGTTCGTCAAGATTGAGCAGATTAGCCTGGGAGTAAAGATGGCAGGTATGTGTAAGTCTAGGAGCACCTAAGATTAGTCGACAGGCCTTATTTAAGGTGAGGCAGATTTTGTTTAGTGAGGTCTGGTCAGCAGCCCCGTAGACTGGTAAGCCATAGTCAACAAGTGACAGACAGGAGGACATAACTACGAGTCGGAGGGCATCAGGGGATAGACAGTGTTTGTGGCGGTAAAGGATTCCCAACCTAATATTGGTGGTGGAGGCTAAGGCGGAGATATGGGAATGGAACTTGAGGGCAGGGTCAAAGGTTATCCCAAGGTATTTGTATGTGTAAGCTTGTTCGAGTGGGAACATAGAGCTGGCGAAGACTTGAAGTTGGAAATTACTAGCTTTGTTTTGGGGGTGGGAGAAGATCATAGATTTGGTCTTTTTTAAGATTGATTACCACTCTATGTTCTTTAAACCAGGCTTCCATGTCTTTATAGGATAATTGCAGGGAATCTTGGAGGGTGGTGCAGTTATGGTCAGAAGCGAAGATAACAGCGTCATCTGCATAAAGGAGGAGTTTACCAGTACAGGCACCTGGCAGGGTGTTGAGATAAAGGGAAAAGAGCAGGGGGCCCAAGAATAGAGTCCTGGGGAACCCCAGATCGGATAGGGCACAGGTCAGAGAGGGTGCCATTGATTTTTACACGCTGGGACCGAGCAGACAGATAGCTGGAGCACCATGAGACAGGTCCTGCAGCAAAGCCAGCATGGCTGAGTACATCCAGCAGGAGAGGATGGGATACAGTGTCAAAGGCTTTTGACAGATCGATGAACACTGCACCAGCAAGACAGCCCAAGTCCAGGGAGGAATGGAGGAAGTTAGAAAACTTGATGAGGCATTCCAATATAAAGTGTAGATATTTCAATATATAGTGTATTTGTTTTAGTAGACAGTGTATGTGCTTTTTCAATGTGTAGTGTATGCATTTCAATAGATAGTGTATGTATTTCAACATATAGTGTATTTGTTTCAGCATATAGTGTATGCAGAGTTTTTCAATATATAGTGTATGTGTTACAATGTATAGAGTATTTGTTTCAGTAGATAGTGTATGTGGATGTTTCAGTCTGTAGTGTATATATCTCAATAGGTAGTGTGTTTCAGTACATGGTACATTTGTTTCAGTATATAGTGTACAGTATGTGGATTTTCAGTACTCAGTATGTGGATTTCAGTAGATAGTGTATGTATTTTGCTATATAATGTAAGCATTTCACTATATAGTATATGTGTTTCACTATTTGATATGTATTTCAGTATACAGTATATGTATTTCACTATATGATGTATATATTCCACTATATGATATATGTATTTCACTATGTAGTGTACGTGTTTTACTATACAGCCAGAGATTATGAATGATGTCCCTAACAGTTTGCCATAGAAAAGCCCTCTAACTGTCCAGTATCCCCTGAAGAAACCTGATTCATTCCCAGATCCTTCTGTACCATCTGCTAGAACCTGATATTTGTTTGATGTAGGAGTTTCAGAGATTTGGGGGATTTTGGAGGCTGGCTGCATCCAAGTTTGTTTTCTTCTAGTGACCATTTTGTTTTGCTCCTCCCCTTGTGGAGGGAGGCATAATAACTGTATCTGAGACAGAAACTTCCTCCACATCCTCCATCGTTTCTGTTCCTCTCTGCTGTGGAGTTTCCCTAGGCTCAACCTCTTGCAAAGTTTGTACGTCAAGATCCCCTGCTCGGATGCATTTTCTGGTGCTTGCTTCACTGGAGGGAGCAGAGGGTACTTGAGCATCTGCATTCACTACTAGATGGGGGACTTCCTGCCTATCTAGCGTTCTTAGAATCCCAGTTTTAGCATTCTCTCTCTGTGCTACTGCAACAAGGAGGTGCTGTTCCTCTGAGTCTGTAGGGCCTGTAGTACTATGAGCTGCCTGTGGGCATTTAACGTAAGAGTGACCTTCCCCCAGAAGGGTTACATGTGGCCTCGCTCCTACAATGAACACTTGTATACCCTGGATTACCACACAGACAACATCTTAACCAATCACAGGCATTGCTAATATGTCCTGGAGCCCCACATTTGTAACAGGTTTTTGGCTGTCCTGGGTAGAATAGTACCCCTGTCTCCTACTGAAAAAAAAGGAATTTGGAAGATGTTGTAGGTCACCATCTGCTGTCTATAAGATAACTCTAACCCTCCAGCCTCCTGTCCAAATATTTTCTGAATCAAAGATGGCCTCTGGATGGCCCACCACGGTACATCTTTGCTTCAGCCAGAAAAGGAGATCTGTAGCACTTACCCCCTCATTATGAAATACAATTGTAACTGCCTTCTGTGCTGGTTTAGTTAGTGGGATAACATTAAAGGGTGTCCATAAAGTAGAATTTTTAACCCTATTATATCTCACCCAGAATTGCTCTAAACCGCTGTTTAATTTAAAACTTATATCAAAGGAGTATTCCCCAAAAATATTGATAAGAGCATACAGTTCTGTTGCGTGAAACTTTAAACTTTCTTTTAACAAAGTACACCCCACGTATGCCCTGTCAGGAAACACTTCTAATCCCCCTTTATAGACTAGCCTGAGAGCATTATGTCTCCTAGTCGGATACACTGGCTGTTGAAAGAAGGAGGCATAAGGCCGAGAGTGCTGTCTATCTTTTGGACAGCCAGTTCTAGTATTGTTTGCCTCTGCATGTTCTGAGGAAGGGTCATTAACTTCTGATATCTCTGAATGTTTGATAGCTGTATCTTCATGCCTATGTTCAGTATCACAATTCACGTGCTCATTTCCAGTAATTTTAAGATTCAGAGTTGGATTTTGTGTGAGGGAAAGGTTCATGCAGTACCTCTAGTGCTGCTGTATTTTCTGCATTTACTTCATTTGTATCATTTACAGTTGCATTCACAGATACTGAGTTAATAGCTGTTTCCACAGTGTTTATTTCATTATTTGCCAGGCTTACCCCTGCTGTCTTTATCAGAGTGAAACCCAATAGCCATTGCCCCGATGCTGGAGATCTCACCCATCCTACTGCTTTCAACGAGTGTTCTACTGACCAAGGCTCCATGTTAGTGTCTACTTGTTCTGCCCAAGATGCTTTTGGTTAGATCGCTTTTTTCCTCACTCTCTTGAGACTTTTCCATTCGTGAAGAAAAAAAGAGAAGATGGTAGCTTTGTCCTGGCTATTAAGGTCTGTTTGGAATACAGATTTTAAGTTTAAAGCCGGTATTTCAGTCACTGTTTGCTCCGCTGCTGTTTCCAGGCAACTCCTGTCAGCTGCCACTTAGTTGCTAGGGTGGTCTTACACAGAGACTGCTGTTTGGATCTCAGTTAGGGCTGCACTCAACTCTTGCTTTTTCCTTAAAAACTTTTCTTCTTCAATTTTTAACAGTTCGGTAAGTGTTTTAGTTGACTGTTTTTTATACTGTGTACCTCAGTTTCTGCAGTTGTGTGTTTCTCCGATGTCTCGTTCTGGTCCATTCAAGTATTTTTTTTCCATAGATGCTACCTGCTCCAGGGCCCCATTGCATCGAAAAACTCCTCAGCCTCCGCAGCTCCCACAGTTAGGATGGACACCAATTCCCCAGCTGTGCGCTCATCCTCTTCCATCACAGCCTACACAGAGACTGAGCTGACCAACAGTCAGCCCACCAGCTTGGATCCCCCTACGGGAGAATAGGGGAATTTTTTATTTGCAAAAGTATAATAAGGAGGTAAATACAAATACACATACACCACAATTCATTAAAAGGAACAATAACGTGCAAACGTCATCACCATCAAACCCCATCACCACGTGAAAAGGGTAAAAAAATAAAAACAGATTTCTACATTAGACAAACTTGAAAGGAAAACAAAACATATGCTCCTCAGACCCCTCATAAGTACATCAAATAAATACCCTAGAGGAAAACAAAGAAAGACATACGAAAACTGCCTAATAAGCAGCATTCCAGATATTGAAACCTTCTAGTAGCTGAGTAAGGAAACAAATCCAAATACATACATCCTATAATCTATCCAGGATCCCATGTTGCCTGTATATGAATATGCCTCCACCAGGTGATCATGACTGGAATAAACAGCTGAGCAAGATCATTAAGATAAACACTGTGCCCTTCCTTCTGAAGTCTTTCAATTAATCCACAAAGCGGAATATATTTCTGTTGTAGAGCATGCTGGGAATGAACCTGCCAAATCATCCATTTAAGAATAGTAAAAAGCACTCTCGAAGTACCTGAGTAATATATAGCCCATACACCATCAAAGTGGCAATATACCAGGACCTCATATGACATCAGAGATATCTGTGGAAAAGACAATTTATTTGCTAAACTAAGCCAGAGAGGCTTAATATATGGACATTCAAAACACAAATGTGACATAGTTTCCAATGTACCGCTACACCCCTCTCTAAGACAATACCTGTCCTTCAGTGTTTCATGCTTATGATTTGCCTGAGCATTTACTCTACTGTGGCAACACAACCACAGGGTGCCCCACATTTTTTGTGGTACCCTTACCTCAGTTAGTTGTCTTTGTAAATCAAGTTCCCTAATACCAGGTGGGCAAGTAAAAGACGTGAATACCAAAAAATGTTTATTTAAAACTAAAACATTCAAACCTGTCCTAGGGTTACTTAACACATTATGTTCAGAGAGCTGCCATGCTTTAATTTGTCTAAAAGAATCAATTAAGTACAGTGCAGTGCCTGTTGGTATAGCTCTAAAGGGTCCCCACCTGGGAGTGTTATTCCACTTCTAAAAAAAACAAAAACTCCTATAACTTAGCTGGGCACACCACACAAAATTCTTACCCTGAAGAATCGGCACTATATTAGCATAAAAAAAAATCATTTAAAAAACCACCACGGGATTAATCATATTCAAGCCCCCCTTCTGGATAGGCCAATAAGTGATTGATCTCTTTACCGGATTCAGTTGACTACTCCACAACAGCTGAAAAAAAAGTTATACAGTCTGGGCTCAAGCCTCCAAGGCAAAGGAAATATATAGCTAACAGTCAAAAAGAGTGGCACTATAAAAGTTTTCAACATAAAGATCTGTTCTGACCTCATCATGGGAAATAGTTTCCATTTCTGTACTTTGAAATCTGCTACAATCAGGGCAGAAGCCCAATTCTCTCCTGCGGGATCAAGACCCCCAGACTGAAGCCCCAAAATATGTATAGGACCTGGCAGTATCCCAATCCCCGCTATTTCCTTTGGTAGTGGAGCCTGTCCAAGGGTAAAAAAGGACCCTCTACATTTCCCAAGATTAAGTGTGGCACCCGAGCATTCAGAATATGACTGAATAATATCCAGGGCACGTCTGGCAGAAACTCCATCTGCCACTAACAGGCAGATGTCATCTGCATCTGTCAGACTGGTTAGAAACTGACAACCAGAAGCAGGCTGCAGATGCCAAATCACCTGGTGAGTCTCTAGTTTCCTCAAGAGGGGGTCAATCACAAAGACAGAGTAAGGGGCTCAAGGGGCACCCCTGGCTAACCCCTCATCTAATAACAATGTGGCTACCCCAATCCTGTTCACATATGGGCATGTGGAGGCCTTATCATATAAAATCCTTATTCAATTTATGAAAACATGCGGGATGCCATAATGCTCTAAAACTTTGAACAAATAATTGTGTGACACCTGATCAAAAGCTTTATTCTGATCCAAACTGAAAAAAAAACCACTAGTGGTTAGGGATGGGCGGTTATCTGATCCGATAAAAAAATCCAATCGGATATTAACAATTGTACATTGAACCATTCCGCTCAGATATTTTGCCTTTAAGATGGAGGATTATGTTAATTACTGAATTTACTTAATTGAGCACCTGTTAAATAACTGGTAAGTTCTACCGTAGTGGAAGGAGGGGTGAAACCTGTAAAGAGAGAGAGCACGAGCGAGCGAGCAAACTAGAACGCAAGATACGGTGTGTGCTGCTGTGACCCAGTACGACTGAATGACAAGTAAAAGTCTGGTATGGACTCATTTTATTGTGGACAAAGATAATGAATCAAAAGCTAAGTGCTGTCTTTGCCTGACTCCTACATATATCAGTCATGGTTCTTCTAATAAAAGTTTTGGCACTTCTGGCTTGCTTAATCACCTTAGAAACAAGCACAGAACAGGATACTCAGAGTTGCAAAGAGAAAAGGGTAAAGCTGATTTAGCAAGGCAAGGTGAGTCACTGTGTGAGCCACCAGCCAAGAAAGTTAAACTTGAGCTTCAAACAATAGAAACCTGCATTGCTCACACTTACCCCTTCCCTAGTGACCATCCCAGAGCTGTCAAAATCACACATGTAGTTGCTGAGACGATGGCTGTAGACGAGCAGCCATTTTCCATAGTTGAAAATGTGGACTTTAAAAAATTGCTATCTGTTCTGGAACACAGATATTGTTTGCCATCTCATGGCTACTTCTCTAAAGTTAAAATACCAGAGATTTACAATAAATTAAGGTCTAAGATGAATGATGAATTAGTCTGTGTTACCTCGTTTGGGTTTACCACCAACACCTGGACAGCTGAGTGTTCAATAATATCATGCCTCCCTATTACTGCCCACTGGGTTGATGAGAAATGTAATAGATGTTCAGCTTTACCTCACCTACAGTACCTTTCTGATGAGCACACTGGTGAAAATCTCTCAAAAGAGTTTTTACAAGCACTTGACACCTGGGGAATTGCTGCCACGAAAAGGCACCTTGTAGTGAGAGATAATGGGCTTAATATTGTTAAAGCCATGAAATTAAGTGCTGTTGCCAGTGCTGGATGTTTTGCCCGCAAATTACAGCTAATAGTTCATGATTCTATCTTGAAGCAACGCTCTATAGAAGAACTACTGGCCACAGGGAGGGCGATGGTAGCCCATTTTAAACACTCAGCTTCTGCTACAGCAAAGCTGACTGAACTTCAGAATACCCTTCAATTGCCACTACACCGCCTTATCCAAGATGTTCCAACAAGGTGGACAGCACATTTTTCATGTTGGAGAGGCTCCTGGAACAGCAACGTGCATTAACAGGTTATGGCGCCAAGTGTGAGACACGCACTTCCAGCTGTGCACAGTGGGCACTAACAGAAAATGTCTGTACAGTACTAAGACCCTTTGAGACTGAAATCAGGAGACTCAGCGCGTGACAGCGCATGTGTTTCTGATGTTATCCCAACTGCGACAGTCCTCCACCACAACACTGATAGCATTACAGTGCCTGTAGTTCTCAAATTAAAAACTGCCATACTACAGTCCATGGACAAACGTTTTGTACACTTCGAATCCACAAAGGAGCTAGTTGTTGCAACTGTGTGATGCAAGATATAAAATGCATTTTTTTCGCACTGAATGTGGCAGAACTTTTGCACAAGCAGTAATAAAGCAGCTTATCGAAGAGCTGACAGATAGTAGGCTGCAGAAGTCTAACCTACCAGAGGACAACCCAGCAATTGAGAGAGAAGGGGATAACGATGGAGATCCCTGGGATGTGTTCTCACAGTCAAATGATCTCCCTGAAGATTGTAAGTTTTCTGGTTTTTTTTTTATTTTCTTTCTGTCACACAACCTTTTTTTTACTAATAGACTGTACCCTTTCATTTTACAGCTTCAGCCATTCATGGTGCACCTCTCCAAAATACAGAACTGGACTCATACTTAGCAGAGAGCTTTGTGCTGAAGAAGTCTACCCCAGACTCACTACTTTTTTGGAAATTGCATGCTGTGCATTACCTGACTCTAGCAAAGACAGCAAAAAGTTATTTAGCACCGCCACCCACAAGTGTACCAATTGAACGGGTCTTTAGTGTGGCAGAGAACATTATTAGTGACCGAAGATCACTTTTATCACCTGACATTGCCAACATGCTTTTGTTTGTTAAGCAAAACTTAAATAATTTTAAGTAATAGGTTATCATATGATGCCTGATGACAGAATTTTAAGAAAAAAGTGTAACTTTTTTTACCACATTCACTGTGTGATGAAGTGATGTAAGTGGGGGTGGGGGAGGGCAATGGGTATTGGGAGCTAACATATTCGACTTGATAAAAATATTATTCCAATCGGATACTGACCAGACAATATCCAGATCTGATATCCGACTAAAATCCACAATTCGCCCATCCCTACTAGTGGTTATACGTTTGTACACCTCTCTGACTACTTTAAGGTTGTCCATCATCAGACGTGTAGGGATAGCACAAGTTTGTGTGTTTGATATCAACATAGCAGCTACCCGGGAAAGTCTAATACAAAGAATTTTACACAGAATTTTCCAATGAGTATTAATTAAACTTAAAGGTCTCCAATTATGCAAATCCAACTTATCACCTTTTTTAAAGACGTAAATCAATAAGCTATCCGCCAACACAGGAGGCAAAGAATAGTCACTCAACACAATAGCATTAAAAATCATCGTCAAATGGGGTACTATGACATCTGCCGTTTTTGATAAAATTCACCAGGGAGCCCATCAGAGCCAGGGGTGGTCTTACCTTCAAAGTTGGTAATTGCCACCGTAACCTCCTCCTGGGCGATTGGAAGTATCAGGTGTTAAATAGTTTCTGTCTGTAAGGTTGGCACTGACAAGCCCTAAGAAATCCCACCAGGGTCTCATCAGCTGGAAGTCCATGCCCAAACAGTGCATCCGTATGATGTACTACCACTTTCAGAATTTCCGTATTGGAATTCATCACCTTCTCTGACTCTGATTTCAATTGGACCATATATTTACAATCCATCCTATTACTACAATTATCATATAGATTTACCATATATGCTGCCCCTTGAGTGCCAAATTTCTGCTCCAAAAATAAAGAATGCCCTCTGTCATATTGATATTTACACATATCAAGCTTTATCTGTTTTATTTGGGAAGAATAATCCAATCTTCTCTCAACCAAAAGTGACATTAAGCGTTGCAATTGTCTACGTCACTAAAAATATTGAAAATAATTGCACCAACTCAAGTATTTAGACATGGAGTAAAAAAAATGTTGGACTTCCACCTTTGTTTCCTGCCACCAACAGAGTAGATTAGGATAGAATTCAAAAAGCAAAATCCTGGCTTCCATAAATGCTTTTAAGGCCAACCTGGACAAGGAGTCTGCCAATAATGATGTGTTCAACCTCTACCAATTGTGGGTCACTGGTTTATTCTCAGAAAACCAAAAATGTGCCACAACCATGCAGTGGCCCAAAGATGCCATTGACAAAACCTCAAAGTTAACACAAGGCAGCCAGTGTGACAAGAATAAACAAGCATTTGTCAATGCCGAATGTTTGTTTGCTGGCATTGGCAGTGGCAGTATAGAAGTTACAGAGCTGCGTAATAGGAATGGCAGTGAAGTATTGAACTGAAGCCAACCCCACCACCACCCTGCAGAGAGTGACAGGCATTGGGGTGTGCGTTTGGGTCGTCAGGCATAACGGCCACGCCATTTCACCACACCCCACTCTGCAGAGACTGACAAGGTCATGTGTTCCTTGGGGTCTTTGTCATTATCACCCCATTTCATTAGGAAATACGGTGAGATGGGTGTGATATAGGAGAATGGGGTGAAGTTTGAGTCAAGAGTCCAAGGCATACCTCGATGCCTCTCAGTGACTACAGGTGTGGAATGGTATGAGCATCACAGGCAAGAATCCAAGTCACACCCCTGATTCCTGTCGCTCTCTATAGGGCGATTTAGTTGAAAAGCCTAATACCTCAGGCATTCGTTGGTATGTTAACTCCAAATTTTCAACATGTTTGTTTTGTGACCCCACCTCATGAACAAGGGGAATATCAGTTTGGTAGCCAAAAGCTGCTTATGAACAGTGACTACGGCATTTAGCACCACAGGTGCAAAAATATTCCGAACAGGATGTAAAAAATGATAGCTGTACTCTTTCATGGGGAGGTGTAAAAATGGCTATGTTGCAATTGTGTAGTAAAAATATTTAAAAAAATGGTGAAGTCACAAGCGCACACAGAAACTGTGCAACGCACACCTGTTATATAATTAGGTTGGGGATTTTTTATAGCAGATTGTCAACTCAGGCATTTTGGTGCCTCCAATCATGAACAGTGTCACTGTGATTTTCTTTATCTGTACCGAACAATGATTTCCCACAGCGACCACGCATCTCTGCACTGAAAGTGTGAAAACACACTTCGGCCATGTTATGAAAAATGGCAGCTGTACTGTTCATAAGGAAGTGTTGAAAAATGCCACTAGTGAAAATCTGGACTGAAAATATTACAAAGTCATGAACTGACGAGGATGCGTGGAAACTGCACAATGTTCACTCATACCACAGTCATTTTATGGACTTTTGTCATCAAATTTTCAACATAGCCATTTTAAGACCTCTGCTCATGAACAGTGTAACTGTGATTTTCTTAATCTGTCCTAAACATTGCTTTCGCACACCAACAGCACCATCGTGCGCTACATGGGCGGAAACACGTTTTGGGCAGGATGTGAAAAATGACAGCTGTACTGCTCATAAGGAGGTGTGGAAAAATGGCAATGTTGGAAATCTGGAGTGGAAATATTGAAAATTCGCAAACCTACGAAGCGCATGGGAACTGTGCAACGACACTCGTAAAACAGCCATTTTAGGAATTCTGTCACCAAATTTTCAACATTGCCATTTTAAGATCTCTGCTCATGAACAGTGACACTGTGATTTTCTTAATGTGTCCCATACACTGAGTTCGCACAACGACTGCGCCATTGTGAGCTACATGGGCGGAAACACATTTTGGGTGAGATGTGAAAAATGACAGCTGTACTACTCATAAGAAGGTGTGGAAAAATGGCAATGTTGAAAATTTGGAGTGGAAATATTTAAAATTCGCAAACCTATGAGCGTGCGTAGGAACTGCGCAATGCACGCTCGTAAAACAGTCATTTTTAGGATTTTTCACCAAATTTTCAACATAGCCATTTCAAGACCTCTGCTCATGAACAGTGTCACTGTGATTTTCTTAATTTGTCCCGTACATTGATTTCGCACACTGACTGCGCCATTCTGCGCTACATGGGTGGAAACACATTTTGGGTGAGATGTGAAAAATGACAGCTGTACTACTCATAAGAAGGTGTGGTGAAATGGCAATATTGAAAATCTGGAGTGAAAATATTGAAATTTCGCGAACTTACGAGCCTGCGTAGGAACTGCATAGCGCATACTTTCGTTAAGCGGTCATTTTGGAATTTGGCACCAAATTTTCAACATGGGGTTTTAGGTCCCCTTCTCGCTGAATGATGTTACTGTCATGGTAGTATTCAGGCCCAAGCGCGATTTCACAGTCACCGCGCAGTCACTGCACGAAATCACCCTTCGGGCCTGAATAACGCCATGACAGTGACATCATTCATGAGAAGGGGTCCCAAAAACCCCATGTTGAAAATTTGGTGCAAAAATTCCCAAAAATGGCTGAGATATGCAATAAAGTTGAAACCCCCCTATCTAGCCCATTATACAGCTTACCGGCATTTCCTCAGTTCGCGGTCGGCTTTGAAGAGTGCAGACGTGTTCCAGGTCCACCGAAGATCGTCGCGCCGGAGTCCGGAGGTAAGTAGCATGGGGTGGGGGTGTGAGGGAGCTGGGTGCACAGTGGGTGGGTGCGGGTTGTGGGGGCGGGGAGGCGCTGGCGCTGGACCGTTTTTCTTACAGGTTAAAAAAAAAGAGCGTCGTGGACTGCTTGCCACGCTGGGTGGGCCCTAGCGTGGCACAAGGACTTGGGGGCATTCGCCGACGGAGGATTGGGCACCTCGCCGGCAACATGACGGATTGCCACGCTGCGGTGGGCCTCAGTGTGGCATCAACTATGGGAGGGGAGGAGAGAGCGCAGTTCAGCCGACGGGGATTGGGCACCCATTGGCTATACACTACGTGCAGGGACGCATGCGCCTGCTGGCTGGGGGCTGCGGCGTGAGCAGCTTCTTATCGCTGCTCACTCAGCGTAGCTCCCCTTTCAACTGTATGCACTGCATTTTGGAGCGAGTCATAGACAGCTCCAAAATGCATTGGCTTACAGGGGCCGTGCCTGCAAGCACACTGCCTGAATTGGAGGAGGAGGTGACACACCTCAGAAATCTCCGATGATGGCACTATGTTTCTTGCACATGCGTGCAAGCAAACATAAAAATCAATCCTGGTAGATAAACATCCTTTGCGAAAGGTATGGCCTAGTGGATCCTTCCCAGAAAGAACACCATCTACCAATCGGGCAGATGAAACCATTTCCCTAAGGAAATTGGTAATACTATACAATTTCTTAGTAGCTCCTATCTTGCCCGTTAATGACAAAACACAATTAACAACCCCACTGAAAATCACCAGTCTGGTTGTATAAAGATATGGTCGTACAGCTGTCAATAGCTGAACCCTCAAAAGCTTTGACTGTGAGTTATAGATAATAATAAATCTATACTCCTGCCTGAGGTAAACCATGTCCTAAATCATGGCACAGCCAGGGACTAAGTCAACCAGTCTAGATACAGAGAATCCCTGGGTATTAAACAATATACCTACCCCAGTGCACATTTCCTCCCCCAGAGACCAAAAGGAAGGACCACCAAACCATTCCTGAGACGCAACATCAGTGTCATGCAAAGTATGCAACATGATATCTTGCAAAAAATATACAGATTTATGCAGGTCCCTTAAAATTGAAAAGGTTACAATCCTTTTCCTGTGTGATTTTATACTATTCCTATTCAATGAACCATTGGTCAAGGAAAACACCAACATGGGTGAAGAATATCAAATCCTTAAAAACTTATGTCTGTGGGGTTTTAACCTTCAACTGCTTCCTGCTAGAGGAGTGGTAGTCACTAGATATGCCTGCAGTGTCCATCATTCCATCAGGTTGTGAGGATGCCACAGAAGAGGCATCAGAATCCTCCCCGACTGCTTCCTCTTTGCCAGGATTGCAAACTTATTCCTGGCACTAACTCATGTGGGTACTGCCTGGTGATCCTTCTGAGACACACAGGCCCCCAAACCCCTATGGGAATGTCTGCCTCTCTGTTGTTCCCATACAGGTTCAGTCAGAAGAGGCATCTCAGTACCCTGTATGAGAACAGGTTCCAGTGCCGACACACTGGGATCTTCCATCCTCTCAAGACCCTGCATAGCTTCCACGGTGGAATCCAAGGCCATAATATCCCCACTTGGAGGTGCTTCACCTGAGAGCATATCCTGAACATTTGAAGGGGGTGAGCAATGGTCAGAGTCCTGAGACTGCAGGATCAAAACCTCCTGGCCTCCCGCAGCCTGGGCAGAGGTCTCTGTGTCCAGTGATGGAGGGACTGCTGGTCTAAGCACAAGTTGCTTAGTGGCAGCATTCTGTCGATCCTTAGTGACCCCGTCATCCTGAACTTCCCTATCCTTAGCAGGGGAGTTATGCGCAGCCCAGGGGCAGTTGGCATATATATATATCTGTTTCATATTGTCACACAAATTACAAAATGTAGGATTTGGACAGTTAATGCCAGTATGGCCAATGCCCCCATACAGGAAACACTGTTGCCTGTGTAAATAAAGTTGTTTCACTACTACTTCAGTTTATCGCATGCACTATTCAAGTGCGTATATGCCCCACAATGAAAACATGTTTTCTGCTGGCCCGCATAAAATAGAAAACCCCTATCCCTCCCCAGAAAAAAAAAAAACTAGGGAGATGCGAGTCATTACTGAGAGGAAGGTGCATACGAATATGCCAACCCCCTGTCCAAATACATAGGGAATCCATAATAGGGTCAGGAGCCCCCAAAACTGTAACACTTAAATTTCGACTATTACAGAATATCCCCAATAGCCACCCCCCTCATTTTTAAACAGGACAGTTATCGTCCGGAAGGCTGGTTTGGAAAAGGGGATGGCAATGAATGAGGACCATAACACTGTATGTTCCACCTCCTGGTAGTTTTGCCAGAAGGATTCCAGCCCATTGACTGTCATAAAAAAATGTAAGTCAAGAATTGGGTCCCCTGAGGTATGTACTAGGGCATACAGTTCTGTAGCAGAGAACCCCATATTTTCCAAAATGAGAGCATTGCCCACATACAGTCTATCCAGGTAAGTCTCAAGCCCTCCCCAATACCTATTGTGTACATAATTTCTGCATTTAGCAAACTGAGGTGGGGTATGAAATAGACCCGCATATGTTCTGGCATTTGGACTGGCCCAAGCTGAGGCCAGCGGGGTTATACACTTCCAGTTTTCCCCATAGCCTGTTATGGCCCATCCGTATGGAGAGGGGAAGAAGTATGTGTGAACCGGAGGCTCCGGTCTCTCAAAAGCCTTTGTCTGTCACAGTCATTATGGGGGGGTACTACATTGCTCCTCAGTTTCTAACACCATGCCATGTGGTAAAAGGAGCACAGGGTGTTGCGTTAACTGCAAGTTAGAAGATAAAGATAAAGGATTGTCTACATCTTCCAAGCTAGACTGTTCATAAATTGTGTGTTTCTCAGGAGACATCCATGACTGGTTCCCCTGTTGCCTGACCCAGCTTGCATTATGCAAAGCATCAGTGATATTGACCCTCATACAAGACAGGTTCCCATCAAAATCAGGTGGAGAGGGCAGCTTGTTCAACCACCATCCTATAACCCGTAAAGCAGTCTCACTCATTCCTGAAGCATCCGTCTGTGAGTGCAGAACATCCTCATGCAGCTCCTTGGGCTGCGGCTCCCCTGTATTTCCTCTTTCCACCACCATGCTTGTGTTAGGGGCTCTCTGCCAGAAAACTAAAGATAAATATATTACCTGACTGTAGCAGAGTCCCAGGCACCAGCACCATTCCAGTCCACTTTTCTCTGTCCTCTTCCATCTGTGAGGAACCATGGTCCTTCATCTGTGTGGGACACGGATCCTCTGCAGACCATTCCTCCTTCTCTGACACTCCTTCCTCCAAACTCCGGTCTCCTCCTCCATTCCGACTCACCCTCTGGGCCAACATAGTGGACTGTTCAGCAATCACACTCTACTGCTGCATCTTCTTACCCTCCAATTCGAGGAAGAGATCATCCTCTGCATCTCCCAGTGATTTCTGTACAGGTACACAACCATCTTGCTTCTCATCAGCAGGCATTAAACATTTGCCTGCCATCTCACAAGCCACAGCTCCTATGAGGCCTGAAGCAGAAGGGGGAGCAAACGCTCCTGCTTCTTCCATAGCCAACTCCACTCTGGCACCATTGGCAGCTATCCAAACAGACAGCAGCGCCCCCTCTCGAAAGAGATGGGGAATTTCCCTGGTGTCCTGGCCAAATTTCCCCATTCACTAAAAATACCACCAACAGCTTAAAAATCTGGTTCAATTTCAGTTGGCATCCATCTGTATTCCCCCCCCCCAAGATGAGGCTGAAAATAGACAAAAAATTGTCTATTCCTCCTTCCTGGTCAACAAAAACTAAATAATTAAAAAAATATATAGTTGACGTGAATTCTCTAGGACTATACTGCTGCTAACAAACCCACACTGCTGCACTGTAAAAAAATTTAAACCAACATCACTGCATTTTTGCTTTCCTTGTATTGGAAGGCTAATGATGGAAAGTACTACATAAAGTGGTAAATGGTGTTTAGAGAGAAAGTGGTATGTGGCCACCAGCAAATTCTGGTGGCTGGAGTTTGTGACCACCAGATCAAGTGTATTATATGTATTCATTTCATTGCCTTAACAGGATCTCCTTGTATACGAACAGCACCCAATGGAGATTTTTCCTGGTAAAACAAACAAATATATTATGCAGTTTACATGTACTTCCATAAGGCTTTGCATTAGTGGCTTCTGAGTAATTTGGTATACTATATAAGTCCTAATATTCAGTCTCTATGGGAATATACTTGGCCTGGCAAGGAGCAGCACACCTGTATATAGTCCATGGGGGAATGGTAAAAGATTTGACCACTTTGAGGTACTTTTCTGCATAATACCCCTTTGTACCATACTCAAAGGGGTCATAATTATTTTCCTGCCATAGTGCACATCAATGAACCTGTGCAGGAGAAGGCATGGGGGAGTCTGACTTTGTAAGGGTGCTTGTATGTATGGAGGTGCTGTGTTAAGCAGAAAAGTTTTCTGGTGAACTCAACCCCCATCCCAAGGCACAGCAACCCCTGCTATGGTAGAATGTCTGTAATTAGTTCTTACAGGGTTGTAGCCTTGCAAGCTGGAATGCTTGTTCCAGCAGGGGGAAGAGTTAGATGGAGCACAGCACCACCCTTAACAGTAAGGGAAGGGAAGGGAAGGGGTGTTCCACTGGATGCTAGTGATATGGATTGGAGTGATCGGATTCCATGAAATTTATTCTGTGTGCATCCTTTGAAGTGTCTGAAATTCAAATTCCATGTCCAATTCTGATGACAATTCTGTAGATAGCTTAGAATAACTGGAATCAGAGCCAGAACTGGAATTTTTGATTCTGTTTCCAACTTGTAAGCAAACCACCTTCTACCCATCAGAAGAAAGCCAAAGCCTCCCCCTCCTTGTACATTGCACAAAACAAAGCCAGTCTGACCTGCTGGGATAGGACCAAGGAGATGGACAAGCTGTTGCTGCAGTACTACAGAGGATGACAGTGGTCCGGTCGGTGGTCTCTGGAGGATTGACAGAGACAGGTCCGGTCCTGGTCCCCTGATGGTACCAGCACGGTGGGTAGTGGGTTGCTGCTCAGCACAACTTGAGGCTGGCTCTGTCCTCCTACATCCTCATGATTCAGCATGTCAGACAAAATGTGCCCTCTTCTTGGACTCTAAGTCTCAATTCTTCTCCCCTGACTGTATACCGAACCAGCACCCCCCTCCCCCAATAAAAACAAGCCCATATAGCACTGACTTTGCTGGTGGCCTGGTGTCTGATGTTGCTCACTGCTGGACTCTCAGGCTTGCCATAGCCATTGGCCACCCCAAGAAGACTCGTTCTAGTCAAGATATAGTAGCTCTGACACACACTCACTCACTGACCCAATGGTCCTTTAAACCCCCAGCTGCAGATCAATTGTTCCAAATCCCATATATTCTTCTGCTTCTTCTATCTCCAACTCATCCCTCATGCTGAACTGACCCCCATGAGCCATGACCTGACCAACTGACAAGAACAACAAACCCTGGGAAAACTAGTGTGCTAGATGCTATCCAGAGAGCTTCTGGCATAACATGTTTCCCAAGGTTTGTTCCTGTTGGCCATCCTATATGGTCTAGTTTTCCCAGGTCACACTGGGAAAATGTTTGGTGGCTCTCTGGGATTTATGAGCTTTGGCTAAAGGGAAATGGGAGACAGACAGCAGTCACATGTCTGACTGATGGAGAATCACTAAGGGGTGGGGAGAGGGGATGTTTAGTCATTCTTGAAGCTAGGGTAGGGGACCTTATTGGCTCAGGCTGGTGGGGAGTGTATGTACTGTGAATGAATGAACTCAACAAGTCAGGTGATGGAAAAGTGAAAATTTTATTGATTGTTTAAAATACAAATTGGACTGAGGCATGTCTCTGGAGGATGGATGTGCTGCTGCTCAATTCAGGCTCTGAGTCTGGAGGAGGACACAACTTGTTGGTCAGTCACTGGAGAGGACAGACAGAGCAAGGAACATTTAAGCAGTGCCACTGCCACACTAACTGCTGCCACTGTGCCCAGCTGCCCAGGATGGTGGACTGTCTCATAGAAGCTTTCTGGATGGAGTTCAATTACAAAGGAAGGAGGAAGTCAGGTAAGGTCAGATGTTTTTTTTTAAACTTTAAGATGAAAGTGAATTAAATGTGCTGAACCAAATACCAGATGCAGAACTGGAATTAGATTCCATTTTCAATTCAGAAATCTGGCTCTGAATCACAATTTTCAGAACTAGGATTTTCAAGATCAAAGTCCGAGAATCCCTGGTGATCCCTAATGTAGACTACCAGTTCTCAGGATTTCAGAGCCAGTGGATCATCAGGAAAGATCAGTGAGAAAAGGTATACAGTATATACATATTTTGGCATGGCCATAAGACAAATCATCTTGGCACGGGGAAAGGAGAACATGAGACAACTTCAATAGTAGCACTGTTTGCCTAGGGCACATGGCATGGCAAACTGAAAGCAAAAACAGCAGCTCCAAGTATGGCAGGGCCACAGAAAACTAACTAGAGCTTATGCAGAAAATCTGAACTCTCTTCCAGCCTCACGACATAGCACAACAAAAAGCATACAAAAAGGTTAAAACAGGCACTAACAAAACTAGTAGCAGTGGTGGAAAACAGAAACAGTGCACAGTCCTTTTAAGACATCCAAGGTCCTGATACAGCCCCACAGCCATGGATCCCAGCCCTCCTTCATGCCACACAGGGCTGGAAAGAGGATATTGGCTGTAGAACAATATTTGCACTGAGTGTAGTAGTTGTAGGCAATGGGGGGCATGGCAGTTCATACATGGACTGCTGTATCCTTGATCCCCTGCTCCTGTGGATCAAAGGATCCACTGTGGGCCATCGGGGACTTTTGACTAGAAGCCCACAGTCAGGCCCAGGTTTGTTCCCCCATCTGGTCCTACCCCATATGCAGAACTATGTGGCCACACAGCGAGCCAGCTGGGATTTGTGCATCCTGGCTCTGCATGTGTGACAGCAGTCGGGTACATGGTATGTAGTTGCACAGTTTGCTATGCACTCTCTCTCTCTGGTATGTACCGGGCTCCATTGTGAATAGGGACCAGTGGGCAGAACCCCATGCCACACACACACACACACACACACACACACACACACACACACACACACACACGGAATGGATTTTCACGTGATGGATTTTAATAATTTGTAATTGAGTAATTTCATCTCTGGAGCCTCTGCAGTATCCTGTGGAGTTCCCCAAGGATCAATCCTCACCCCTGTGTTGGACTCTGTGTAACATGTTACCCTTGGGGAGATCATCAGGCGATACAGTGCTGAGTTTCACTGTTATGCAGATGATACTCAACTGTGCCTGTCCTGTTCTCCTGCCATGTGGCTTCGGTGTTAGTATGATGTCTCACTAAGATAAATGACTGGATGATCTTAAGCTGGCTATGTCTCAACCCAGAAAAGACAAAGGTCATAATGAACAATCTGGGACACTGGGGCTCAGCAGTGGTGGGAGGTCTGGTTCTCCTTTCAGTGGTAGTCAATCTCTTGTAGTTGTTTATGTGGTTAAGGATCTAGGGATCATTTTGGACGCTGGCTGACACTAGAACAACAGGTGTTGGCAGTGGTCTGATTTGGCTTCTACCACCTCCGAAACATCACCAGGATCAAAACACATCTGGCTCCTGTGGACATGGTGACAACCATTCATGCTTTCATCACCTCTAAGTCAGACTACTGTGACACTCTTTACTTAGGGATATCTGGAGGTTTAATGCAACACCTGCAGCTGGTCCAGAATGTGGAAGACCAGCTGGTAGTGGGCTTTTCCTGAAGTGACCACATCACTCCAGTCTTGCAGTCGCTGCACTAGCTGCTTTTGCAATGGTGCATCACCTTCAAGATATGCTTGCTAACATACAAGGCTCTACATGGTTTGGGGCTGGACTACTTGAAAGATCTGCTACCTTACCACCCACTCCAATCCCTCCACTCCACCGATGCAGGCCTACTTGTTGTCCCCTCTTCCTGTTTGAGACTCTTGGGGACAGAGCTTTTGGAGTGGCAGCTCCAGCACAGTGGAATCCACTTCCTGGGAACATTCACATGGCCCACACAGTGGAGGCTTTTAAAGCCTCTCTGAATACCTACTTATTCAAACAAGCTTTCCCCACCTAGATATTATTTTGTTTGCCATAACTGACTGTATTTAAAAAATGTTGTTATGCCTCGCTTCCTCTGCATTTTTTGATTTGTTTTATGTACAGTGTCCAGAGCCTTCAGGATAGGGTGCTTTATAAATAAAGACTGCCTTGCCTTGCCCCCTCCTTGCAGTCAATAGAAATTTAACAAAGGTTACAGACTGCTACAAGAAAGGACATGAAAATGCACCACTCACTTGTTTTTGGCCACAGGCAACACCCCAGGGTATTCCAAAGGCACAGCTCCAAAACAGTTCCTCATTTCAGTTGCAGTAGGAATTGATCAGCTATGAAGACCCGCCTTGTAAGGTAGTTCCACATCAATCCATGTCCCAAAAGCCTAAGGCTTCTGTGTGCTTCAGAGATTTATATGAGGGTTTGGTTTACCCAACGTGCTCAGACTAAACCAGTCTATATGTTACTGTTTGTCTAACAGTGACCCATTTTAGAGTTATTTTATGACATTTTTTCAAGAAATACATTTGGACATTTATTGCAAAGGTAATGCTGTGATAGTGCAATGAACAATTATCATCTAATAAAAGTATGTACAGTGATCCCTCAATTATCCACCCAACTTGGGGCCACAGTTTTTGGGTGGATAAGGGAGGGTGGTGGATAATGAAGGGTGCCTGAAAATAAAAACCAAAATGTTGTGATGTGAAATACAGAACACTGTATCCGGTAGCAGGGTGTTATGGTGGTGACAGTGACAAAATGGACACATATTTTGATTTTCTGCATATAAATTATATACAGTTATTTTTATTTTGTTTTCAAAAATGTTAAAAGCAGTGCAATAAAGTGCTTCTCAGTGCTAAAAGCACAGCATAGCAGCTTATTATAGCAAAGCAGTATGAGGTTCACAATTACAGCATCATAGTATAGCAGAGCAGTATGAGGTTCAAAACCACAGCAGTATTGTTTTAGTTACAAACTGGAGTTATGTAAGCTTGAAGTAGTCTGTAATAGACATTTACTTAGCTCTCACAGAAGCAAGTTGTCTTATCTTGCAATGTAAGAAAAGGCACTTCTGAATATCTGTCTCATCTGCAAGCTCATAAGACTCAAAAAATCTAAGCACAGTGTTTATTTCTTCCTTTGCCTCCACTACAGAAGGAGGTTTTATCTCCTGTTCTAGGGTGTCATCATTGTCATCCTGTGATTCTGTGAGTTCCAAGAAATCATCTGGGACCTTTAAATTTGCCACCATTGTTACAATATCATCATCAGTGACACTTTCATAAACATCACAATCATTTTCAAAAGATACATATTCAGCAGCTGAAATTCTCATTTCTGTTTTAATAGCCATTGCACCAGTTACAGTTCTTATCAGATCATTCAACTGAGTGCATTCTTGTTCTGTAACTTCTGGCATCACTCTTGGCACTGACAAGGGCCTAGGAATTATGCCAGTGTGAAACCAGCAGTTTTTGAACTGTCTCTGCTGTAACAGAATCCCATGGGCTCTGGCATTGCTGAACCACAGGAATAACACCTCCTCCAGATCACCATGTTTTGGTGCTCTCTTAGACTTTCTGTCACCGGCAACAGCTACAGCGTCAGGCCATTCCTCTCTTCGTGAAAGGACATCTCCAATGGTCCATCGGGCCATGGGCCGGCACCACAGTGTTGAAAAATGCAGAGCAACCTCCTGGTGGGTTGCTTTAGGTTTATCGACTGAAAACTTAACAATCAGGCTCTTCTGAGCCACAGTAAGAGCAAGACGCGATTGCTTTCCACTTGCCGACTCTGCCATCATTCTCTCCAGACTGACTGACTTGTTCATTCACCAAAAAGCGAACTAAAGATCAACCACTGATTACAGACTTTATAACAAACAAATTGCAATAAAGTTAAATTGAAGCACTAATGACTACCCAGGTGATAGGGTTTTAAACAAGGGCTGACAGGGGATGACAGGGTGGACTAACGTGCGCGGCAAACACCAGCTAGTAAAAAACAATTGATGCACTAATGACTACCCAGGTGAAAGAGTTTTAAACAAGGGCTGACAGGGTGGACTAACGTGTGTGGCTAACACTAGCTAGTAAAAAAACAATTGATGCACTAATGACTGCCCACTACACCCAGCTAGTAAACATTCAGCAATCAGCTCTAACGCTGTACTATGCGGGTAATTTATTTGATCACTTGTTCACGGTACAAGGGCTGACAGGGTGGACAACAAGCTGTGAATTTTTTATGATGCGATGGAGATGGCGAAAGAAAGAGGGCAATTTCTATTACAATATGGGTGAGTGGAATGATTAATGAATGGCGGATGGCGGACAGTGAGGGAGGCGGATAATGGAGTGTGATAACATGGACATACAATCGGGATGGGAGGTGAGAAATGGAGGGTGATGGATAATCGAGGGGCGAATAAGTGAGGGAGCACTGTACAGTACATCATTTGTACAAATGTGTCATTATTACTCATTAAATGCACATGCTCTTCTGCAACACTGAACATTTTACACTATGACAGTAAAATATAGAATTTTTGAATCATGTTGTATAAATTGGCAGTTACAAAATAGACAGGACTATAATCATGTCTCAAAGCCTTGCTGGTACTTTCATTTTGGAAAAGTACGTCCCGTAAATGGACTGTGTTTGAGACAGGTACTGATATAAAGGGATAAAGCCCTCTTATTAGAGGGAAACCAATGCTTCTGCTATCACTGCCATGCTGTCCCCTTAATTTAAATAAGTTGACCCCTAAAGAACCTGTGCGGGTTTGCAAAATCACTGGGATCAATTTTCTAATGGTCTTTTCATGGCTGCGTCAAACTTCAGGTGAGTCAAGGACTGCACCCTATTCCAGAGAAAAGGGTGTCCTGATGACAAAGTCTTGAGAGTTGCCACAGTCGCAATGTTGTGACAAACTTGTGGCACACTGGAGGGGTTTGACAGAGGGTCCCATCAAGCCCTCCTTCCTGGCCCAACATTGGTCCAGTCGCAGAGTTGGGGAGGGGGAGAACAGGCCCGCATGGCCAGGAACCAGGGCATAGGGACCAGTGAGGGTGCTAAACTGGGTGATGGGGGCATGACAGCAGTGGCAGGGTACAGAGGTGGCACCCCGTGGTGGTGCCATGGCCAGTGGGACACAACGGCATAGATGTGGTACACCATGGGAGGCATGCATGGACCCTGTCCTGGACCCCCTGGTGCCACCAGCCCTCACACCTGCTCCATCGCTGACACAGTCCCCGATGGTGTAGTTGGGCATCAACATGGCTCCACACAGTGGGATACATAGGGAGGAATATGGCAGTGACTGAGGGATATCCCCATCCACTGGCTGCACTTAATACCCTGCAGCTACTGCGACCCACCAGGTTACTGAATTTTGCACTTGCTCCTCACAGCATTTTGCACTGCAGTTTTTTTCATCTCATTTGTGGCTGTAATGGTGCTTGGAGTGCTGATCTTTTGGGACAGTGCCATATGTCAGGGACAGTGTCAGTGATGGGGAAGGTGCCAGGGCTGGTAGCACTTGGGGTTCCAGGACAGGGTCCGTGCATGCCTACTACAGTGTACACAGTCTATGTGGCAGTGTCCAACTGGCCATGGCACCACTGTTGGCTGCCACTTCTGTACCCTGCCACTGTGGCCGTGTCCACTGTCACCCAGTTCGGCACCCCCACTGGTCCCTATGCCCTGGTTCCTGACCTTAAAGGCCATCCTTCATGTAACACCCTCCAAAGCACTGGCCCAGAGCCCTTAGACCAGTTTATGGATGGTCTAACTTAAGCTTCATCCTGCGACCATGGCAGGGCTTCCGAAATCCAAAATAAGGAGATGCTGCAACCCTCAACTGGTGCAAGCCCCCTACAGTCTTGGTGCACCACTTCTGCTGACATAAAGGTGACACGGGATTTCGGTGCATGGCATCCCACTTTTGATGCAATCTGCATTCAAACATCGGGATTTCTGCAGCAATTGTGCAAGGTGCACTCGCATCAATTATGTTTGGCACAGGCACCAAGCGCCAAATGTCCACTTTTGAAAACTGAGCCCACTATCTGTAACTGTTTTGATGGGTCTTCATATTGCTTGATCTGCTAGGCCTGCAACTGTGTTCACAAATATGTTCTCTACCTCTATAACCCTATTTTGGGTTTCAAAATGTAAGTAACCTTCTGTAACTGATTATTACCCTTGTGTATACTGAACCTTGAATGTGTGCAACCTACAGTAATAAAACGTATTACTGTTATTGAATGAATGTCGTCTTTCTAACATACTTCCATGTAATTAATTCTAGGGCACCCCTGAAAAATTGATTTTTAGTCTCAGTGGGCCCACCCTATCAACAAAATTCAATAAATAAGTAAATAATCAGTGTTGATTATAAAGACCTCCATGCATTGCATAGCATGGATATTTCCCAGTGAAAATACCATTAAAATAATGACAATCCACACAGAAAAAGAAGGCCTTCAAATTCAATACAAGTATTCTTCAGTTTTTAAAAACTGATCCAGTTATTTTTATGTTTTTGAAGTAATTCAAATTGACTTCGATTGTACCTCAAACATCAGTTTTTATCCACTGAAAAACTTCTCAATTTGTTCTCAAATGCCCTTCAAAATAAGCATGAAAAATGCAAATTAGCCTTCAAAAAGAAGGTTAAAAGACTGGTAAAAAAAACTGTTACGAGAACGCCCTTCAATTACACACAGAACACCCTTCTTTTCCACCTAAAATGAGGGCCTTTAAATACACTTCAGTTTTTGAAGTAATTCAAATTGACTTTAATTATATCTCAAACACCAGTTTTTATCCATCGAAAAACTTCTCAATATATTCTCAAATGCACTTCAAAAATTGCAAAAAATGCAAATTAGCCTTCAAAAAGAAAACTAAAATAATGGTAATAAACTGTTATGAACAAGGCCTTCAACTGTACCTGAAATACCTTTTAAAGTGTAACAGTCCTGAAACATAAGAATTAAATGGCCATCAAATCAGAAAAACTGTCTGTCCCACCGATGGGCCCCATTTTCTTCCACCCAGACCAGCCCTAGGCCCTCTGACTAGCATCCCCTACCTACATGCCCCCTCTCTGCCCACCCTGACCAGCAACTGGAACCCAGACCAGTCTTCCCCACCTACATTCTCCCTGTCCCCTACCCTGAATCAGCCATGGGACTGCTGGGCTGGCCTGCCTCACCTATGTCCCACTGGTATCCTCATATAGACCATCCTTGGGATAACAGGCCTCCCATGTGTACGTTTCCATTGTTCACCCACTTGGGCCAGTCCTGGGAGCACTGGATCTGCCTCCACACCTACATCTGAACCTTGCACAATGCAGTTTCAATGGTAGTCAGTCCCTTTTGTCATGCTGGAAACTGTGACACTGCGCTTCATCCTGGCGGGTTTCACTGTACGTCCTCCATGTCCCTTGAGCTGGATCAGTGTTGGGATCTAAGGTCTAGCTTTCCCTAGGAAAATTTCTCTTTTTCACCCACATGGACTATCCCTGGGAACCCATACTGGCCGTCCCCATGTATGTTACTATGTTCCTTCACCCAGATAATCCCTTGAACCACAAGACTAGCCTTCCACATCTATGACTCCCCTGTCTGCCCACCCAGACCTGCCATGGGAACCCTGGACCAGCTTTTCCCACCTATGTCCCAATATCCCTCCACCTGGACCAGCCCTGAGACCACAATTCTCCCTTCCCTCATTTAATTCCCTCCTCTTCCCCCACCCAGACCAACTCTGAAATCTCAAACTGGCATTTCCCACCTACTGTATGTCCATCGTACTGCCCACCAGGACTAGTCCTGCAAATCCTAGAAGAGTATTTGACACCAACCTCCACATTCATCTCCTATGCTGTCCAGTCCTTGAACTCCCAGACAGGTGTCCTAAACTCACCTCTATGCTTTGCTTCTAGTAGGACTAGACAAGGTACCCATGGATGGGTGTCCAACTCACACATTTTCCCTTATTTTCTAATTGGACCAGCCATAGGACTCTTATACAAGGGTCCCACACTCACCTGCACCCCTTCTCCCACCTGGAGCACCCTTAGGTCCATAGAACTTGGGTCTGAAACACAACAGCGTCCACTTCTCCCACTCATAACATCCTTAGGACACTAAAACAAGGGCCAGATACCCACATGTACCTTCATCAGAGTTACTACGGCATACCGAAATGCCGAATCCCGACACCCAGAAGCCCAAAAATTATAGCCTCATAGTCGGTATCCCAGCAGTCTGTAATTGCCCTCAGCTGAGGTTTTTACAGTGTTTTGGAGGTCTACGCCATCTGCACTCCCTTATTTATGAATGCCAAATTCTGCTGCGGTCAGTCTCAGACTATCGGGATACTGACTATTGGACTATAATTTTCAAGCTCTTGGGTATCGGGATTTGGCAATTCAGTATGCTGTAATTCTCCCCCTTCATCTTCCACTCAGACTACCCTTAGGGTTATCATACCACAATTCTGACACCCCCTGCACCTTTTTTCATACCATTCCTATAACCAGGATTCAACAGCTACCATACTGTGCCCCCCAGACCACCTATAGTCCCCTCTGAAGCCTATTTACTCATCTGAATCACCAAAGGGACCCCCCAACAAGTCTTCTCCAGCTATGACACCCTCTTCCCCACCTGGACCTCCCAGGGCACCCACATAATAGACCCTCCCCACATACTTTCACCCTCTTCTCACATCTGGACCACCTAGCGTACCACCCGAATCATGCTGCCCCTACCTAGCACACTGGGGGTTTAGAAACCTATGGCCATGATTGGGGAAGTCAGGAGCCCAACAACATTGCTATGGGAATGGGGAAGCCTGAAGTTGGGGATGGGGCTCAAGAACACGCTGCCAGGGCTAAGAGAGGTACAACAGGGAGTATGACACCATGGCTGGGGGACTCAAGAGCTAGTGGCCCTACCTTCAGCATGTAATGGGTGTGGGTACACCATTACAGTCAACTCACCCAATACAGATTAAGTAGAGGGTCTTACCTGATCACTATAGGAGCCCAGGTAGGAGTCTGAAAGGGATGTTGTCCACCACACCTGTAAAAAAAATAGAAAAGGGGGTCACTAAGGATCCATAACTCTTAGAGGGTACAGTAAGGATGGAAAGGACAGGTTAGGCATAGAAGTATATTTATCTGATGGGTAGGAGTCCATGTTCTGTCAGACATGTCAAATAAAATAAAATTAGGTTAGCTGGGTAAAAAATAGTGGAGCAGAAACAGAGAGGAAAGGAAGCGTGGTTTCGGAGGGGGCTCAGCCAAAAATTCCTGTGCTCGTATTGGTTTCTCACTGACCAGTATTGTACCTGGTAGCCAGGTGGGCTAGTGGAGGCTCTTCAGGGCTAGTAGGCATGTTGGTAAATAAAAGAAAGGTACAGGCGATCTTGCACACTAGGAATGCCATGGGGGGGGGCTAAGTAAAATGGTAGCCCTGATTATCTAGTACCCTGTCGCTAAGGTCAATTTTTCTTTGAAATGAATTGGTACCCTTCTCTGGGGTCTAATGGGGGCTCTTTGAGCCCTAGTATTGTGTGGGTGCTGCTGATGTGGAATAGTGGCAGCAGGAGGAGGATACACTTGGGATGCATCTGCAGTCAGCCACATAGTGCAATCGTGCTACAATGTTTAACTTCCAGCCCACACAGAGCTCAGGCTGCACCCCACTCTGCATAGGTGGTGGTTAGAGACAGAGAGAAAGGAGCCAGAGGGAATTGGAGGAGGCAATAATAGAAGCACCTCCCACCAACCTTCCCAAATCACCACTTTGGTGGCAGAGTTTGTTTATGCCCTAAGGGGCAGAAGCAACAGCAAGGAGGAGGCCATGGAAGATCCATAACCCCCGGCTGCAGCAACAGTTTTGGAAGTTGGGGCTGGAAGGCAGCAGGATCTTCCATTGAAAGAAACCACTCCCACAGTAATGCAGAAGTCAGGAAGGGAGTGCAGAAGTGGCAAGTGCTGCCAGGGAGTAAAGCCACTCCCATGGCAATAGTAAAACCTGGGGGTGGGTAGTAAGAATGGGAGAAGAGAGGATGGCAGCAGTAGCAGCAGCAGGTGTCACATAGTTTAAGCTACACTGTGACTTCTGGAATGCCAGTGGCTAAAATTCATTGAAAAGGTCTGCAGGAAGCAGACAAGATTGAGCGCTTCCCACGGGGAGTAACAGACAAGCCACCTGTAGCTGCAGTCAAGCCCAAGAGCATCAGTACATAAGCTGGGGGGGGGACAGGAGTGCACATTAGGGCTGGGAGAGCCCAAAGATAGCCATGGTGGCCACAGCAGAAGCCAAAATGGGCATAAAAAACCCCACACATTTACAAAAATATATAGATTTAATTAAGTGGTTACCGGTGGTGGGGGGGGGGCAAGCAGTCCTCCAGGTTAACTCCAGGCAGGCCATGTTTGGAGCATGCTGACATGCGCTAAGATCATTAGGACATCTTGACATGGCAGCAGGAGGCAGAATCAGCCAAATAATAAATGAAAGTTGGTAGGGGGGCAGTTATTTTGCTGTTCCCGACAGCTAGAGGATATAACTTGCAAAAGTATAAGGTAGGCTGTCTAGGGAATCGCAAGCCCTATCCACCCATACCAGAACTTGCCAGTGTTTACCTCACAACGGGAGAAAACAAGGGGCTCAAAAGAGGCAAGGACAGTGTGTGGCCCCACCGTTACAGTCAACCCACGTAGACATCAATAGTCTGTTACCTGAGTACTAGGGAGCCAGAGGTGGCTCTTTAAGGGACAATGTCTAAGGGACCTGTAAAATAAAATATAAAAATGGGGTCACAAAGGATCCATAGTTCTTAGAGAGTAAATAGGGTGGAAAGAACAAGTTAGGCATAGAATGATACTTATCTGATGGTGAAGGAATGAGTCAGCATCCTGTCATATCTGTAAAATAAAGAGAGTTAGGTTAATATGCAAAAAAAGTAAATAACAAGAAAAGAAATAGAGAGCCAAGAGATACAAGAGGTATTGAACGGCACAGAAGTAAGGAAAAGGGGACATTTAGAATGTAAGGTTACAGCTGGGACAAAGTAGGAAAACAGACACAAAGAAAGGAAATGATAAAGATAGAAATGATAGGAAAGAGTAGAGAAAGTGCTGTTTGTGAAGAAGCTCAGTTAAAACCTGTTAGTGCTCTGTATGGCCAGGTATCCAGTATTTTAGAATGGTAAAACAGCTGTGCTGTTGGATTCTCTTTTGGGTTGATGGCTTTAATGAAATGGGGAAATTGTTTAACCAGGACTGGAACACTAAAATTAATCTTGTTTCCAGGTGCGATCTGAGAGCACAAGAAAGTTAAGTGACTTGCTCAGGGTTGCATAATATATAAGTGGGGGCTGTGGAATTCAAACCCAGGTCTACAGGTTTAAATCTCAGTGCCCTAAACCACAGTGCTATACTGCCTCATAAAAAATAAAACTGGCACTGGTGGTCCTGTGGGCTCGGGATGCCCTAGAACTGGTAACCCAGATGGACTATCCTCACCGAAGTCTGAATACTAATTTTTGTCTTCAATTTGTCTTCTTTGTTGTGTATTGAAATAGTAATTTTAAGATCATTTTTGTCTAATATTCAGTAGTAGTATAGTAGCTTGCCCACAAGCCAAAACATTTTAATGAGTTATGTATTTGAAGACTAACTTAGTAATAAGTAAGTATTCAGTTAGTAGTTAGATAGTCTTGTATGCAAATTAAGGCAGTGCTGTGAAGATTAAGTAATTACTTGATGAATACGTCTGAATTGTATAAGTGAATACCAATGAAGACTAATGAAGACTAATTGAATACTTTGTAATAGTGGCAATTTTGTTGGTAGTACAGTGGTTTTGTTCCAATTCCAGTGTGATGTCATTATGTCCACTGTGATACTGACACACAGTGGTAGCACAGTAGCAAACACTTGTGCAGTGGTAGCACAATGGTGAATACCAGTGTGATACCACTGCAATTGGTATCACAATGGATTTGTTTCAATTCCATTGCACTACCATTGTGATCACTATGGTACCATGTGTCAGTGGTAGCACAATAGGTGCACTTGCAGTGGTAATACAATGGTCTCATTTCATGCTTTGTGCTGGTGGTAGCACAAATGGTCATGTAGCATGGTATCACAATGGCCTACGTGGGTCACTGGTATCACACTGACCACACTGTAAGGGAAAACCTGCCAGCGGAGTGATCCAAAAAATAACTGAGGCACATCCAACAAGCTCAGATATCCACACATCTTTACTGTAGGTGTCATCCAACATCTGCTAATCACCAGCTGTACATTGGAAATGCTACCAAAGTTATCTGTGCACTAGTTGTGTCCCTAGTCTATGCTACACAGTGTCCTCCTAGCCTTACAACATGGTGCCACATGGTGTGGCCTCAGTGCAGGAACCCTCCTTGTTCACGTGAAAAGCACAAAGGGACCTTGTGCGACACTCCTCCCTACAAAAATTGAAAACAATAACATAAATAGCATCAAACCTATCTGTTGCTAGAAGTAAGGGAAAAGGTCTTCCTGAGAATGCGGACAGTTTCAGCCCATCCTAGCATTGCCACCATGGGTTGCTCCATTCACATCTCTGTACTACAGAATTAACACAGCAGTTCAGCTGAGAAGTGACTTTCTTTAGCATGGTATCCTTTTGTTTTGCTGCAGGTGGGGCAAGAATTGTTAGAGATCATGACCCCATATTCCCCCTTTGCACTGTAACATCCACTGACCCCATGCAAGTTGTCACACCAGCAGATTCTATAACATAATGTATGCTACCACATCTCACAGTCCCATACTCCCAAGCATGCTGTCACATCCACCAATCCCATACCCTATGCACGCTGTCACAGCTCAAGATTCCATACCTTCATGCATGCGGTCACATCCATCAACTGACCACATATTCCCATTCGCACTGTCACACCCAATGATCTATGTTGTGGGGGAATTCAAGAATGCATGGGACAGACAAAAGGCAGTTCTAGTGGGAGTAGGAGGAAGTAGGCTGTTGGTTAACTATGATCTGCAGCTTATCCAATAGGTAGGAAAATGGGCAGACTGGGTGGGCCAAGTGGTCCTTATCTCCCGTCAAAGTCTATGTTTCTATGACCACATACTCTATCACACCCATCATCCCCATATACCCTGTCAAATTCACTGACCTATACCATAATGCATGCTAACACACCTCACAACTCCATGCCCCCATGCATGCTGTCACACCAGCTGACCACATAACACCATGATTGCTATCACATTTATGATTCTATACCCCATGCATGCCGTCTCACCCACCAATCCTATGCTTGCTGCCACACCCACTAACCACACGCACATACTCTGCTGTAAATAAACAGCAAGCATGAGCAGTGAGATCAGAGCATAATTTTTAAAAGCTATTATTGTAACCTACCCTGCCACATGGCAGATTACACAGAGCTAGAAAAAAGACTTGACTGGCAATGCCCCTCAGTTATTCCAGGTGCAAGTATATTGAGTTTGGTGCCATGTTAAGGATGGCAATACGAACCAGAGGAGTTACTGATCTGTAGCATTATGTGTGTTGTGAGCTCTTACATGGACTGGTTGAACTGCAATTTCTACCTTTTTTTTCTCCTGTTTTGTGGTCCTGCAGATGGCACAAACTGATGTGTGGGTTGTGAATCCTGTATAAAGTCCATGAGACACCTACTTGCTTGCCTCCCTCTCTCCCTCAGGGCCAAGGATGGAGCTCCCTGTTTGAAAAGTGAAAGCATGTGTGTGTATAGACACCAGGATAATATTAAATATAATATTATCTTATTATATATTATTATAAAATTAAATATAATGATAATACTAATTGTGTGCATTCCTTGCCCAACTGTTGCAATAAAGTCACTTGCACTTCCTGATGTATTTTCCTCAGAGTCAGAGATACAGCAGCAGCCTATATTTCACTCACAATATCGCCGCTTTCTTGCTGCACGTGCCCCCTCAGCCTCTCCCAATGCAGCTGGCATACTTTAAGCAGAGTCTGTTCTCCGCGATACTACCAAATCTGCCCCCGTATGCCAGCAACAGCTCTAATCTTCCCTATCCTGCCCCCAAAGGCCAACCTCTTTCCAGCTGAACAAAAATTCTGTGTTGTTGCCCTGGACCTGGGTGCCAACCCTGGCTTGGCCCATAGCCTGCAAACCCTCTCAGAGGCAGTATTCCAGCATAAACAAGGGGTCCCTATCAGCGTGTTACCCTACTCAACCACCTCAGTGCACTTGGAGCAGCAACACACAGCACCTCTTCCAGTGGGTGTCTCAGCCTCCTGGCATTATGCCATCCTGTTCTTCAAAAGAGTCAAAGAGAAAGCTTGCCTACTACCCAGTCCATAGAAACATAGAAACATAGAATTTGATGGCAGATAAGGACCGCTTGGCCCAGCCAGTCTGCCCATTTCCCTACCTAATGGATAAGCTGCAGATCCTAGTTAACCAGCAGTCTACTTCTTCCTACCCCAACCCCCTAGAATTGCCTTATAACTGTCCCATGCACGCTTGAATTCCACCACTGTTTTTGACTCCACAACCTCCTCTGGAAGGCCGTTCCATGCATCCACAACCCTCTCTGTGAAAAAATACTTCCTTAAATTACCTCTGAGCTGCCCCCCTCTATCTTTTAAATTGTGCCTCTTGTTCTTGCACACCTCTTTATTTTGAAAGATGCTACCCTCTTGGACTTTGTTGATTTCTTGAGGTACTTGAAAGTTTCTATCATGTCCCCCTCCCTCCTTCCTCGAGGCTATACATGTTAAGCTCCTTTAGTCTCTCTTCATATGTCTTCCGGTGCAGACCCTGCACCATTTTAGTTGCCCTCCTCTGGACAGCTTCCATCCTGTCTATGTCTTTATGGAGATTGGGTCTCCAGAACTGCATGCAGTACTCAGATGGGGTCTCACCAGCTGTCTGTACAGAGGGATAATAACTTCCTGTTTTCTACTGGTGATGCTTCTCCCTATGCAACCAGTATCCCCTAGCCCTCCTTACTGCCTTCTCACATTGCTTGCCCACCTTTAGGTCATCTGATGTAGACTACCCCAGGTCCCTTTCCATTTTTGTTGTTGTTAGTATCTCACCCCATTGTGTACTCTTCCCTGGGTTTTTCCCAGGTGCATTACCTGCACTTCTTAGCATTGAATCTAAGCTGCCATACATTTGACCATTCCTCTAACCTTGACAAGTCCCTTCTCATCCTTTCCACCCACCTTGTGCATCAACTCTGTTGCAGATCTTTGTGTCATCTGCAAAGAGACACTTTCCTTCCAGTCCTCTGCAATGCCACTTACAAAGACATTGAAGAGGACCGATCCTAATACTGAACCGTAGCACCCCACTAGTAACCCCCTTCTTCAGAGTGGACTCCATTTACTATTACTCTCTGTGTCCTATTCTCCAGCCACCTTTACCCAGGCTGTCATCTTGGGACCCACTCCCAGGCTGGCTAACTTGTATATTAATCTTTTGTGTGAGACTGTGTCAAATGCCTTGCTAAAGTCTAGGTAGGCCATGTCCACAGCCCCTCCCTGATCTACTACTTTGGTCACCCAGTCAAAGAAATCTATCAGATTTGTCTGGCATGACCTTCCCACTGTGAATCCATGCTGCCTTGGGTCCTGTGCCCCTCTGGCCTCTAGATACTCGACAATTCTTTCCTTCAGAAGTGACCACTGAGGTTAAACTAACAGGTCTGTAGTTTCCTGCTTCTGCCTTGCTCCCACTTTTGTGAAGGGGAATCACATCTGCCCTCCTCCAGTCCTCGGGTACCACCCCATCCTCCCAAGATTTGTTAAAGAGGGCAGTCAGTGGTGTCACTAGTTCTACCCTTAGTTCTTTTAGAATTCTGGGATGAATCCCATCAGGCCCCATTGTTTTGTCCACCTTCAGTTTTAAGAGTTCTTTCAGAACCCTTTCTTCTGTAAATGGGCTGGTATCAACTTCTGTATCCAGAGTGTTTCTACTGTTTGTTTTAGGTACCTCCCCTCTTCCTTTGCAAATACTAGCTTAAAATATTTGTTTAGTATCTCTGCCTTTTCACAGTCACCCTCTGCCCACCCTCCTTCCCCTTTATTAAGCCTCACTATCCCTCCCTTGGTCTTCCTTCACTCCCTGATGTACCTATAAAAGGTTTTATCCCCCTTCTTAACTGAGTTGGCTATCTTTTCCTCGGTTTGGGCCTTTGCCGTTCTGACTGCCTTCCCAGCTTCCTTTTGCTTTAACTGATACAGTTCTCTGTCCTGCTCCTTCTGTGATTCCTTGTACTTCCTGAATGCTTTCTTTTTCTCTTGAACCTTCACTGCCACTTCCTTTGAGAACCATAGTGGTTTCTTACATTGTTTCGTTTGTTTATTTGCTTCACACAAAGGCTTGTTACCTCTGTGATGGCAGTTTTTATTATTCCCCATTGTTCTTCCACCCCTCCTTCCTGCCCATTTGCTAGTGCATTCCTTAGGCACTCACCCATTTTGGCAAAGTCAGCCCTCCTGAAATCCAGTACTTTTGCTTTTGTATGACTTGACTCTATTGCTGTGTTTATTGTGAACCATACTGTTCGATGGTCGCTAGTTCCCAAATGGCTACCCACTTCTACATCTGTGATCCTCTCTTTCATCTCCATTTGAGAGAACCAGGTCTAAGATTGATCCCTCTCGAGTGGGCTCTAATACTAGTTGTCTAAGGCATGCCCACTGTAGGGCATCTAGAATAACCCCACTCTTCAAAGTGGCTGCTGCAACTGCACTCCAGTTAACATCTGGCACATTCAGGTCACCCATCAGCAATAGCTCCCCTTTTTCTGCCATTCTAAGTGTACTTTCTATCATTTCCTTATCCATTTCCTCCCCCTGAGAAGGGGGTCTGTATACAACCCCTGTGCGGATTGTGGTGCCATTGCCGGTCTCCAAATTTACCCACAGTGCTTCTTCTCCGCCTCCCTGTTTTCCCTTTTGTTCTGTTGCTTTGATTCCTTCCCTTATGTAAAGAGCTACTCCTCCTCCCTCTTTTACCCTCCCTGTCCCTCCTGTAGATATTGTATCCTGGTATGTTTACGTCTCAGTCATGGTTTTGTGTGTACCATGTTTCTGTGACTGCCATGATATATCTCAAGGGGCTACAGTACCTCTGCATCGTGGTGAAAAATCAGCTTCTGCTGGCCTTTATCATTCAGAAATGCCAGACCTTCTGAACCTTGAAAGATGAGCTAAACCCAGGAGGGAGGCGAAGACTTAACATCCTTAATAACTTACTCAGGGCTGTCCCCACACGTTTATGTTGGCACTGTAAAGGAAGGCCCCCTAAACTGACAGATTTGTTTTAGTTCAAAATGGTTCTTCCTGCAGGGTTAGGAAATGACATGTGGGAACCTGAATACACCTGTAATCTGCTTGTTGCATTCCTGCTGGTTCTGGCATTTTGATTCTGGATGTTCCACTGCAAATGCATTTACATGATATATGGGTCAGGGCATAGGCAATGCAAAGGGTGCAGGAGACAGGCAAGGCACAGTTGAGGCTGCATCATTACAGCTTGCCTAACTAGCAGAGATATGAGATCTCTTACCTGGGTCCTGGGCAGCATGGGATGGGTGTCTTGGAGTGATGTCCAATCATACTTGTAGAAAAAGAATATCCATGGGGTCACAAAGGATCTACAGTGCTTCAAGAACAAAATGGGACCAACAGGGAAGGCTAAACAGAAGCAATACTTATCTGGTATATAAGTAGTCTGTGTCCTGTCAGACTAGGGTCAATGTCCTCTGAGACCTGTAGAAATAAAGGGAAAAAAAGGCTTATTATTACGAAAAAAGAAAAGCAAGAGTACAGACCGAGTTCCAGAGAAGTACAAGAGCTACAGGGAAAACATGGATATTGCATACACAAGCTCAGTGACCCCTAGTTCAAATACCACAATGGTCACTGGCACAGGATATGACATTGGGAATGACACATGACCTCCCATCTTTAAAACTGGGTTGAAACTGGGTGTCATTGTGAACTGGTTAGGGACTAACCAGGCTGTAGCCTTAAAGCAGTTGGCCAAAGGTCAGTGATTTATAGGGGTACTGCATTTTTCAATAGTATCCCATAGTATCCCATCAGCTGTTACAAACAGTAGAATAGTCAAGGCATTTAAGTATAGATTAATACAATGGCTAGACACCTTTTCTGAGTATAAATGTTTTCATTAATGTATATTATGTATGAATTTGATAATTATATGTTTTTGTAAAGCTTGTTATATTATAATTATATGTATGTATGTTTAATAGTAATGTCCTGAGTATGTCCTTTTTTATGTAAAACTTGTTGCTTGTGAAAATGGGCAGCTTTCCCATCTTGCTTACAAGTATAAAAAAGTAAAAATGAAATGAAAAAACAAATGAAAGTGTAGACCTTCATTTTGATTCAAAATTTTTAACATAATATGCCTTAATGCTGCTGTCCATGGATACTATTTGACCTACAGGGAATGTATCAATACTTGGGCCTTCAAGGGTGAGTGGATGAAAATAACTGATGCCACAGATGCCCCAGCCTCCAGCCTAGGACCCACGAGCAAGGGCACAGCAATGGTCAACACCAGGCACAGTTCCAATGAAATTGGCAGTGCACATGGCACCTAATATTGATAGCAGTGCAAATGACTCAGTGTGGACTCGGGAGTGCATGTGGTACAGCAAGTAGTGGCATTGTACATAGAACAGCAAGCTGGTGGCTGTGCAAGTGGCACTTTTGGTGAAGACAGTATACATGGCACAGAGTTGGCAGTGCATGTAGCAATACAGTGATGATACATGAGTCACTGTGTGGTGTTGGAAGAGCAAGTGGCACAGCATGGAGTCAACAGGGCATATGGCACCACACAGAGATGGTGGTGCACATGACACAGTGCAGTGGTGGTGGTGGCAATGCATGTGGGCCGGCAGTGCACATGATGCAGAGTTGGCAGAGCATGTGGAAATGCACTGTGATGACAGTGAACATGGCACAGTGCAGTGGCAGAAGTGTGTGTGGAACAGTGAGGTGGTAGCAGTGCACATGACACTGTGATGAGGGGAGTGCATATGGCACAGTGTGGAGCTAGCAGTACTAACCTTACCAGTTGAGGGCTATAGAGGGAAAATATTTACACTAATGGATAAACTACTGAATTACAGTTGTGTTCATCCCAAAAAGTCAAGGTTTCCCGTTATATATCCTAACAATTCCAGTTATATATCCTAACAATTCCAATCTGACCACCACCTTCACCATCCAGTGCTCAGAGCAGCCCCCCCAACTACCCTCCTCTCTGCTAGATCACCATTCTAGGCACCAGGCTATCCTCCATCCACCTGGACAACCCTTCTAGCCCTAGCCTCTCCCATGATGAGCAACCTCACTGGAGCTAGAGCACCACACAAGCTCCAGACTAGCCTGTTCCCCAGCCGACCACCCTCTCATCATCTGGACCAGCCTCCATCTACATGCCATACAGCCTTCATGCAGCTGGAGCACCCCCCAAGCTTCCACTCCAACAGACCACTTCTCTGCAGCTACCCCACCCAAGCCCCTGGACCAGCACTCAACCAGCCAACAACTCTACCTACAGCTGGACCCACCACAAACCCTGTACCAGCCGCACCATCTGACCACCCACCCTGCAACTGGACCTCACTTCCTTCCCTGAACTAGCCCCCCCAACCAGCCACCCTCCCTGCTGCTGGCTCACTCTTTCATGCCCTCGACCAGCCTGCCCCAGCAGACAAACCTCCTTGCAGTTGAACCCCCTGTGTTTGTTCCCACCCATAGATCTGTCCCCCTCCCAAGTTGAGCACCCTCCCTGGAGCTGGACACCCAGATAACCACCCTTTCCAGGAGCTGGACCCACCCTCCCTCCAGAGCAGAACATCCCCCAGACCAGTACCCACCCTGCAACTAGACCCTCCTCCCCAGATCACCCTTCTGCAACCATGGACCTCATACTTCTCAACATAGTATAAATAAAATGTGAGACACTACCATACAAAATATAAAGTCATGAGTGCCTTTAAAATAAACAGCAACATGGATTCAAACAATCAGTTAAGAGGCATGCTTTTCAGAAAACAGAAAAATTAAGAAATTCTTCCCCAAGTATACCCAAAAAACAGATTTTCGTAATCAACAGTCTTCAGCAAAAGGAAAAAAAAGTACATTAATCCCATCATTACTATTTAATTTAATGTAGTGGATTTACGTATGCTAAATTCTTAATTAAATTCAATATCCAATGCAAAAGCACAGCTTTCCCAGTCCACCCCATCTTGAATCAGTATATGAACAAACAGGATTCAAGGAAATATAATTCCTCCAGAATATATAAGGATATATTTTCAAAAGCTGCAGTCAGCAGTTTTAGGAACATAAAACAAACACAAGGATCCCATCATTACTATTTAATATAATGGATTAACACATGCAAATGTTTTAATCAAATAAAATATTAAATGCAAAAAGCAGCCCCCCCCCACACACACACACACACACACATTCAAACACTCAAATATCTGCAGTAAATACATTTTCCTTTATCTGCTGGTTACGCCAGATTGCAGATAAAACCTCTGTAAAGTCTTTTTTCTATAAATACTGAATGGATATGCACACAGAAAATGCATTCTGAATATCTTCCTGCTGCTCTATAACTCCTCTGCCCCCTCCAAGAAATTACAACTTTAAAAGTAACCAAATCAGTGAAAATACCACAAATAAAATGTAATCTAGAGGCACAATGCACACTAGACACTTTAAGGAGTGATTTGATTGAAAATAAATTGTATATTTTAAAGGCTTTTCAAAAGTTTTGCCACATGAGTTCAGAACAGAGAACATTTCTTCACAACAACATAGTCATGATTAAAACTGCACAGCATTTCACTTAAAACCTGAGTAATAATCCCTTTACTGTATTTAACATTTCAGGCAGTTAAAATTATGCACTTTTCTATTTAAACATGAGCACTTACCTCAAACATGTAAATCATAGCTGCAGGCAACACCAACTTCAAAATGGAGACTAACATCAGTGCTCGTGTATGTTTTTTTTCCTCAGTCTGGGAAGGAACAGGAAGTGGTTCTGGGAAAATGTAGTTCACTGACTGAGTTGACTTCTAGAAAATGTAATTCAGTAGCCTTTTAAAGGGACACGGTCAACCTTTTTTGTATCATATTATTTCTAGGTGTAACCCCTCACCCCTGCCTTTTTGCCAAAATGACAGGTGGCATGCTGTTGGAGCTGACAGCAGTACCTGGTGGGGACCTGGGTTCAGGGAGGATGAGGTTACTCGGCACAGGGGGACCTAGGTTTGGCTACTCTGCACAGGGGCACCCAAGTAAATCCGAACACAAGAAGCAATAACTGTAATGTCCAGAACCAGGAATGGGATTCTACAGTGTGGCTTTTATTCACAAACTAGCTGAACAAAACAAAGCATAGACGGACCCCCATGGGACTACATTTACTGGTAATGCAGATTAGAGACTACAACGCGGTCCACTGGAAGAATGAACCAATTATACTGTTTTCAGGCTCTGGACCCACCAGGCACACAGCCTGGACTTGCACACACTTTGGGTACACAGCCCGACTGGCCCGGCTCCCCCGCCGGCCACTTGATCCTCGGTCCATTGGAAGAATGAACCAATTATCCTGTCATGGCTCCCCACACCACTTAGAGTCTGTGACTCCTAGAGAGATTTCTTCCTTACTTCTTATGACTCCCCATCACACAAAGAGAATTCTTCTTTACACTTGTTGTGGCTCCCCACACCACTTAGAGTCTGCGACTCCTAGAGAGATTTTCTCTTTTGCAACCCCACGTCTGGGTACTTCCCTCATCACTGGCCAAGTGCATGAGGCAAAGTAGCAACCACAGCAGAAATACGTAGAGGTGGACCTGGTTACTAAAGATGGGGGGGTTTGCCCACCTCCAGCTCCCACAGCCCATACCCGGCCATTTCCCTGGGAAAACTGAACCATTTCTTTTCTGAGCTTCTAAATGTAGATTAAAGGGTAGATGATCTGGGTGCATCTCCTCTACATATTACTCGAATCACACAACACTCTAGCATTTGACACTACTTCACTTGTTTGGCCCAGTCCTATAGGCTTCCCAAAATGTAGCTCAATCCCTAGATTTCCATACATGTCCCAGGGTGAAGAAAACATTTTGCCCTCTCATGTTAGAGCTAACACTCACCCTTCAGTTGCAGGTGCCCCACAGGCGAATCACAAATCTTCCAACTTTCAAAATAATTGCTGAACTGAGATGGCAGCTTTTCTTCCTCTTGGCAGAATTAAGGGGATTGCCCCAGGAATCTGCATGGGGATCTTTACATCCCCCCCGGGAGGGAGGGGCACTGAGACCTGAACAGCGGTCTCCACCACTTGACACTGACTCCTTCTTACTTGAAGGCAAACTGGAACTGAACACTTCCCTTTGAAAACTCCCAACGTTCTATCTAACTCCCTCTGCTGCAGATTCCAATGTGGCTTATGCAGCTGTGAAAGTTCTATTGGTGATGTCATCCCTCAGTCTCAGCTGAGACTGAGAACAGAGTGAGACAGTGTGAAACCCATTTAACTGGAGTTTCACAAGCTGCCTTCCCTGCCTACCAGTAGGTCTTACTGGGATTCTAGTAACTCTGGGTAATGAGGGGTTACACTTGCCCTTGACCAGGAAAATGACTGTCCGCAGTCATTATTTACCCAGCCTTAGGCCATCCCACTCTACGTGCTACCTGTGGAGGGGGGTGATCAGGCCCCCTCCTACCATGTGCAAGCACAGGCAGGCAACACTAAGGGCCTAGAGGCCTGTAGCTGACATATCAGCCTCTACACTATCCACTTACTATGGACACCCAGTGGCTCTGGTAGAACCATCCAGAGCATAGCCCTGATAGATCAGCACAGTGGTCCCTACTGCAGGTCAGGGCCACAGTCTGTCTATCCCCTAACCCTCTAGGGAAAACCTATCTGCCTTTAACTGAATACCCCAAACAAAAAAAAAACCCTGGGACCTCCCCAACCTTGGGCAACCTGCAACCACCCCATTAAAATGCCACATTACTGCCTCCTCCCTACCCCCACAACCACACCTGTGGAAGGAAAGGGTTAATATAGCAATAACCATAACAATAACACCACAGTACTTTAAATTTCTACACAATAAAGCACTGACGAGGAACTCCGATAAGCCCCTCCTCCTCTTCTTGTCTTCTCTTCTGTCTTCCCAGGAACACCTGTAAGAAAAAGAAAGACTAAACACATGCTCCTAATCTGCATACACAGTCTACCTAGACCCCTACAATAAAAACACTGCAAAATCCCAAAAAGATTTTTTAGGAAAAGGTAGAAAAACAGTATTTACATTAGAATATAACAATGACATTATTTACAGTACACATTTGGGGGGATGGAGTGCCTTAAAAATCTCAACTAGTGACCACAAGGCCCGAAGGCTAGTCCAATAAAGAGTGTCTCCTGGGCCGGAGCCCGGTGAAGCACAGTTCTAACAGGCCAAAGTCCCGAAGGGGAGACTCTTTGCAGACAGTTCACACATTTTTGAAGTCTGTAGTGTAGGGTGTGTACTGCAATGTCATAAAGATAGAAAAGTTCGGACTTACCAGCCACTTGTAGTACAAGACTAGGCACCGACCTGCACCGCAGCCGAAGACTCTCCCTGGCAGCATTTCTTCTGATACAGCTGGGAGGACATCTTCCATTAACCACAGGAGGACACATCTGGAAACAGCTGGGATGATGTCATCTCTGGAGACGGAATCTTAGAACAGGAACAAAAAGAAAACAGCTGGTCCAACGTCATCCGATTATCAAGCGATGAACAGGAAACAGCTGGGCTGGTGTCCTCTCTGGATATGAAGTCATCTGGTGGGCCAGTCGATGGTTGCTGGACAGGACAGTACACTGTAGACTGATGAATGTGGGACACCTGAGTCCTGGTTATTCACATTGGTGGATCAATAAGGGCACTTCACAGTCTGGTGTGGCAGTATTGACTACCACTGCTCTGCTCTCCATTTTGTAGGCACGGACACATTTGCTGGGAGGTCCTTGCACTGAGGCCAATAGTACTGGGGGTCAGGGGCTTGAATTATTACCCCATCTGGGAGCACATAATTCACACAGTGGGAGATTTCACATCCCTCTCCATCCACCACTCTCACTCTGTCCATAAACAGTGTCCTGCCTCTCTTCCACTGTGTATACTTTTCATGTAACAGTCTATTCTTTACATGCTGGTTGGTCCCAGGATGCACACTTTTCATTGCTTCATCCCAGATCCAGGATTTCCTGCAGTTCTCAATCTCTTCCCAGACTTTTCGAGGCAAGGTAGGAAAGGTCATGCCATAGATTTCAGTTGCCTTTCTATGAACCAGTCTCTCCTCTTTACTTGCTTTGGTCAATCTGAGACCGCTGGCCTGGCTTGGGGGTGGCCAGTCCTGGTTCTGCCAGCTTCACATCCTTAAGGAAATTAGAAATGGATCCCTTACTTCTTCCTCCTGTAAAGCCAGGGTAGTGGCATCACCACCTTCTTCAATATATTCCTCCGAGGCAAGATCTTGAGGCTGTGTACCCGTTCCTTTCTCACAAGGCCACATAGGTTCCCCCTCATCTTCCTCTTCACTGAGGATCTGAGCCCAGGAGTGAGCAATTGTTCTCACCCCGAGACTGTCCATTCATCACTAGGTGTGGAGGTCGACACCTCCCATTCAAAGGCCTCCCGCATCTCATCTTCACCTAAGAGACTCGGGCTAGGCCTCCCCACCCAGGGGTCTATTGATGCTTTATCCAAACTTTCTTTCTGGGATCCATCATCCAAAAGTTCAACTTCTGATTCTGTCTCTAACTCTGCACCCTCTATCTTTGTGCCACACTCCCCTGAGGGACCTTCCTCCAAAGGCTCCGCCTGGTGCTGTGTGCTGCCAACTGCAGATTCCTGAATTTTTGTCCATGTGGGGGCCAAACGAATTGGAGGCGCTTTATACAAGCCATATTTTTGTAGGCATCCAGCACAGTGAGGAATCATGAAGACGTCCCTTCCAGCACTCAAGCATATCTGGCATACACGCACTGGATAATTAGGAATCGCCACATCAGGAGGCAGTTGTCCTCCATAGCACCACTTTTTAATGTCTCTCAGTCTATTTACTGCTGCTGTTACTGCAACCCGGGCATGATCCGGGTAACGAGCTGGTCCTGAGGCCATAACTGCAGAAAAATAAACAAAAGTTCACTGTAACTGAAGGTCCCACTTTATTGAACACACTCTGTAGTTCTAAAATGGTTCCTCTGCTGCTGTGTTTATTTTACTACCCCACCCTGTAATGGCGGCGGCAGCACTCCTGTGCATCAACATTTAGAATCTGGGTCAAGCCACTGTGCACCCGATTTACACAAGCTACTGATAACTTTTACTCAAACTGCACAACTTGCTCTGACCTGGCTTTACACACATTTACAGGATTTTCCTTGGACTTTTCACAAGCCAGTAACATTTATCTTATTCACAGTCCCTTAAAAGCTTCAGGTTTTAGCACAGGGTTGCCTGCTTTTACTAGAGTTGCACTTTTCTACAACCCACAGTCTCTCTCTGGCTGCAAACTTTAAACTGAGGCTAATTTCACTTCCATGCACACAGTCAATGGCTTAATAGACTTGCACTTGCTGGCAGGACTTCACACAGTCGTTACTTGCAAAGCGACTACACTGCTGCACACACATTTTATATGGCATAGGCTGAAAATCACTGTTTGAGCAGTTTCATGAAGGTTTACTTACTGTTATCGGTAGCAACTTGCTGCGATGGGGGAAAAACAGCCTGCAGCCAGTTCTTGAAGGCCTCAGTATACAAAAGGACGGGCAGTCCTAGCGATCGTCATTTTAAACACCTCTTCTACAATTTTAACGATCGATTAGCGGGTTGAGCCCGATTTTAAGCAAAAAAGTCCATTTTTAAACTGTTTACAATGCTTTGAACACTCTGCGATGCTCCTCCACTGCCAGTACATGCACTCCACTCTCACTCCCTCTCGAATGCTGGGGCAGTCTCTGTAGAGCTGGCTGAGGGGTGGGACTGATTGCAGCCTGACCAACCACACGACGCCATGCAAATGAGAGTCTTCTTCCTCACGAGGGCTCTTCTCCTCATGGCAATCATCAAGCAGGCAAATTTAAACTGCAGAATGCAACTTTTTTTTTTTAACTGACTCCACGGCGGGAGCCTATTTCAGCCATATAACATAGCCATTTACTCTGCAGTCTCTCAATTCACTCAGAAAGCATTTCCAATGTCCAGGGCATAATTTTCCTTTTGCTACCCCTAGTCTTCCACACTTTCTATCACAACAATTCATTTTAAAAGCATTTCAAACGTCCAGGGCACAATTTTCCTGTTGCTACCCCTAGTCTTCCACACTTTTCTTCACAACAGTTCATTTTAAAGCAGGCAAAAATGCTGTAAACAATTTTGATGATGCAGGACAAGGGCACACTCTTTGGCTTTACAGCTCCTTGGTAAACAGTTGGCATTTTTTAAACAGTAGCACAAGATTCACAGCACACAGCAACACACACTAAGGAAATTGCTTCAGTTTTTTGGGCTACCCACTGCCAGATAGCCAAAATGCTAGCCCCCCTGCCCAACCACCTTCCTTCCTGAACAAATCCCAGCAGTGCCTCCATTTTTGTAACCCCTCACCCCTGCCTTTTTGCCAAAATGACAGGTGGCATGCTGTTGAAGCTGACAGCAGTACCTGGTGGGGACCTGGGTTCAGGGAGGATGAGGTTACTCGGCACAGGGGGACCTAGGTTTGGCTACTCTGCACAGGGGCACCCAAGTAAATCTGAACACAGGAAGCAATAACTGTAATGTCCAGAATCAGGAATGGGATTCTACAGTGTGGCTTTTATTCACAAACTAGCTGAACAAAATAAAGCATAGACGGACCCCCATGGGGCAACATTTACTGGTAATGCAGATTAGAGACTACAATGTGGTCCACTGGAAGAATGAACCATTTACACTGTTTTCAGGCTCTGGACCCACCAGGCACACAGCCCTGGACTTGCCCATGGCCTTTTAGATTATGGCCCGACTGGCCTCCCCCGCCGGCCACATGATCCACAGTCCATTGGAAGAATGAACCAATTATCCTGTCATGGCTCCCCACACCACTTAGAGTCTACGACTCCTAGAGAGATTTTCCCTTTTGCAACCCCACGTCTGGGTACTTCCCTCATCACTGGCCAAATGCATGAGGCAAAGTAGCAACCACAGCAGAAATACGTAGAGGTGGACCTGGTTACTAAAGATGGGGGGTTTGCCCACCTCCAGCTCCTACAGCCCATACTCGGCCATTTCCCTGGGAAAACTGAACCATTTCTTTTCTGAGCTTCTAAATGTAGATTAAAGGGTAGATGATCTGGGTGCATCTCCTCTACATATTACTTGAATCACACAACACTCTAGCATTTGACACTACTTCACTTGTTTGTCCCAGTCCTATAGGCTTCCCAAAATGTAGCTCAATCCCTAGATTTCCATACATGTCCCAGGGTGAAGAAAACATTTTGCCCTCTCATGTTAGAGCAAACACTCACCCTTTAGTTGCAGGTGCCCCACAGGCGAATCACAAATCTTCCAGCTTTCAAAATAATTGCTGAACTGAGCTGGCAGCTTTTCTTCCTCTTGGCAGAATTAAGGGGGATTGCCCCAGGAATCTGCATGGAGATCTTTACATCCCCCCCCAGGAGGGAGGGGCACTGAGACCCGAACAGCGGTCTCCACCACTTGACACTGACTCCTTCTTACTTGAAGGCAAACTGGAACTGAACACTTCCCTTTGAAAACTCCCAACATTCTATCTAACTCCCTCTGCTGCAGATTCCAATGTGGCTTATGCAGCTGTGAAAGTTCTATTGGTGATGTCATCCCTCAGTCTCAGCTGAGACTGAGAACAGAGTGAGACAGTGTGAAACCCATTTAACTGGAGTTTCACAAGCTGCCTTCCCTGCCTACCACTAGGTCTTACTGGGATTCTAGTAACCCCGGGTAACAAGGCTTCACATAGGTAAAAACCCACATTTTAAGATTTCTTACCTTCTCTAGAATTCATTGATGTTGCTGGTTGTTTTGGCTGTCTCCTTGCTTAGTACACCTGAAATGCATGGTAATGTACATATCCTTGATTGAATTCAAATCTGTGAACTACCTGGCTGACTGTAATCTCCATTTATGATTCAGTAGTATTAAAAAAATTGTACTTTGAAGAGCATTGCAGTTCTATTACTAAACCTTATTTAGAACAAATGGTATGATACCTTTTATTGGACCAACAAGGATGTTACAAAAAGAGCAAAGAGCTTCAGCTTTTGGACCACAATTCCTTCTTTGGAAGCCTAATGAGAGTTATTTAGAAAATCCCATATTATTAACACTTAGAACATGCAGAAAAAGACAGAACTAATTCTCATTGGTTTAAAACAGACCTTCAGAACATAATTAAAGTGACATTGGAGAGCTCGAATATCTTAAGTCTGCTTTCAGCTAAACCAAACTTAAAGGTCAAAGGTTGTCCAGAGATAACAGCAGACAGAGAGTTCATCCCACATATATTATACCATGTATCAGTCTAATGAATAAGGAAACACTAAGATTCTCTACTCACTAAATTATATGTCAAGTGAAGAAACTTCCTGAAGACACATACTTCAAGAGTGAGGTAACAGCACACCAATAAAAGCTAGTTTCAACTCTGCTCAGAACTTTGTTTGTGAATACAGCCTATGACAATAAGATACCCTGGAGAAAACAATTGCATGCCAAAATGTAACATATTAGCAAGTAAAAAATAAAAAATAAGCCCCAAAATTACAACATCAGAAATTATCTTTACATGGCATATACTATGATGAAAGTGATATTTACCCAAAGTGAGTAAGTGTATACTGATGAAAGTACAACTGGCTGGAGATATATTCCCAACATACTTTCAACAAGCTATTATGTTCCAGAAACCTTAAGGCCTTCAGTGCTGTAACAAGATTTTATACATGATAATATCGGTTGTCAGTGTAAGTGCCAGATACTAAGAAGTGCTAGTCAAGGACCCCCAAGAAACTGAGACTATGCAGCCTGACATGTACAGATTTCAATAAATTGTCAGTGTATAATCGAAATAATACGTATATAGAAACAGTCCAAGGAATCTAAACAAAACATTCTGAAGAATTAAATCCCCCACTGGGGGAAAGTTACTGCTTAAAATGAAATAAATGTACATGAATCCTAATACACCATCAACTGCACCCAACACTACAAAAGTTACCCAAAAAGGAATTACACATGTCATGAACCCCCAAGAAAATGAGGTAATGAATCCTAATAAGTACAGAATGTAAAATCATAACAGTATATGCTCAAACTACAGAAATAGCAGAAGGAAGCAAATATCCACTATAATATGAGTCCAGAGTCCTAGCCACTATGACACCATAAGTCATGTATTTAGTGAGTAGATAATCTCAGTGTTTTCTTATTCATTAGACTGATAGATGGTATAATATATGTGGGTTGAACCCTCTGCCTGCTGTTATCTCTGGACAACCTTTGACCTTTAAGTTTGGTTCAGCTGAAATCGCTCTTACGATATTCAAGCTCTCCAAGTCACTTTAATTATGTTCTGAAGGCCTGTTTTAAACTAGTGAGAATTATTTCTGTTTTTTTCTGCATGTTCTAAATGTTAATAATATGGGATTTTCTAAATAACTTTCATTAGGCTTCCAAAGAAGGACTTGTTGGTTCGAAAGCTAAAGCTCTTTGTTCCTTTTCTAATATCCTTGTTGGTCCAATAAAAGGTATCAAACCAATTGTTCTGGATTTGTTCTTACTAGGACCAATATGGCATTAAACAGTTTGCATGTAAATCTTATTTAGTAATCATTTACTTTTGTAAAATGGGACAGCAAATCTGATTTTCTGATTGATTATTGCTTGTGCATGAAATCTGTTCCATGCACAGGTAATAACAAGTACTCTAAAGCAGGACTGCATAGCATTAAAAGTCAGTGAGTCGTTTGAATATGTTGAGGTTTTAAAAGCTGCCATTTTCTTTTTCCTTGCTAATGCGTCTCAAACTTGGCCCACGACTGCCGAAGTCCCTGCCCACTCCCTGCCCTTACATGTAATAAAAAAAGCAATTCTGTGAAACAAAAGCAGAAATGTTTTCTGTTTTCACCCTACTGGTGTTTCTACGAGTCCAAGCCCGCCAACTGCTCATCCCTTCTGTACCTGCTATGCTGCTGTACTGTGGTTCATCAAAAAAAACACAGTTCTCCCTCTCTCTCTCTCTCTCTCCCCCCACATGGAGCTCCTTCCCATTACAAAAAATCTACACATGTACATGGGGTGCAGGGGTCATGCTCCTGCATTACACAGAGCAGAAATTAAACAACTACTGGTGCAAGCAAAGGACAAACTGTGCCCAGAACATACATAATGATGTCATTCTGTAATAGGTGGAAGGACTATTTTACACTAAATTCACAGAAGCATATCTTTTTTTCTACATATTAGTATGATTTTTCTAACTGTAAAAAGTAAAAAAACAATAGGAGCCCATTTTATAAGTGCAATAAGACACTCCAAGGTGTACATGAAACATATTTTACTGCACGACCAGTGGCTAAAGTCACTCGGCCTATGGCCTCATGCCTTACTACACCCTGGCCATGAGGTAAAATATGTTCCATGCACACCCTGTCATGTCTTATTGCTTACTTAAACAAGTAGCCTGCTGAATACTTCTTAGAATTTACTGTTCTTAGAGACTGTATTTTTTCAATGATGATTAAGCAAGCAATAATACCTGACAGGGTGGGTGGTATTGGGCAATACCAGACTGCCCAGGGGGTGTAATGTGGCCCAATGCCACAGATGGAGGGCCTTATAGCACCTGGAAGGTCCAGTATTGTCCGTACTACCCACCATGGAGGGTATTATTGCGCTTAGAAAATGGTCATCAGCTTGTTTTTTTATTTTTTATAATGATTTCATTAGGAAAAAGAAGTAAAAATATTAATAACAATGATGAGAAATAGCAGCTTCAGTAAAATAGTCCTTTGAGTGGTTGAATTTCCACTAGAGGGATCTGGTGCATATAAGACCCCTTTTTATCAGTTCACTGTGTCTGTGATTGTGTTTGTTTCCAGTACTTTACAGTTTCCCTTTTCATTAGTTTTGTGATAGAATAATTTCTACAGTTTTCCTCCATTACAAAACTGTGTTTTGTTGTATACTGTGTGAGTAGGAAGGGATTGGCTCAGTTGTGCAACGTAAATGGCAGTGTCTGAGCTGGGCAAAGAAGAGGGAAATCGGCTGATTAACGCTTCAGTGCAGAGGTTTCAGTGCATTGGAGGTTGAGCAAGCTGGGAGAGAAAAAAAGAGGTACATTGCTGTGGGGCTTTTGAGCAGGGGCACTCAGCAGGGTACACTTTAAAATGTGACAGCATGAGAAAGAATCAGGCAGAATAGTGATGGTGGTATTCTAGTAAGGTGGAGTTCCTGGAGAAGGAGGGAGAGGTGCTGCCGGTTTGCAGGATTCACTAGGTTTGCCGGCTTTCGGGAGAGTGGGGGTGCTTGCTGAGGGTGGAAACTTTATTTTACATATTTATTTATTTATTAGATCATCGGTTTACATACCTTTGCATCAAAGACTCATTTACAAAGACACCTTGTCAAGAGAGCAATAAAACATAGAAACATAGAAGTTGATGGCAGATAAGGACCGCAAGGCCCATCAAGTCTGCTCATTTCTTTTTCTACCTTATTAATGTGCCATCGACCTTTGCTCTGTCAATGACCTATCTATTCATACTCATCTGTATTGCTCCCTTATGCCTATCCCATGCCTGTTTGAAGCCCTGCACTGTATTCATATCCACCACTTCCTGAGGTAGGCCATTCCATACATCCACCACCCTTTCTGTGAAAAAGAACTTCCTTACATTACCCCTTAATCGGCCTCCCTCTAATCTCATACTGTGTCCTCTTGTCCTGCTATTTTTCTTGTTTTGAAACATGTTAGACTCTTTCACCTTGTTAATGCCCTTAAGGTGTTTGAATGTTTCAATCATATCACCTCTCTCCCTCCTTTGCTCTAGGGTATACATATTGAGTTCAGTTAACCTGTCCTAATATGTTTTCTGATGAAGTCCCTGTACCATTTTGGTTGCCCTTCTCTGGAGTGCCTCAATTTGGTTAATGTCCTTGTGAAGGTGTGGCCTCCAGTACTACACACAGTACTCCAGATGGGGCCTAACCAGTGTCTTGTAAAGAGGGATTATTCCGACTTGTGATACCCCTACTAATACACCCCAACATCCCTCTAGCCTTACGTACTGCTTTAGAGGTCTGCTTGGATGATTTCAGGTCATCAGTGATGATGATGCCCAAGTCTCTTTCTTCCCTTTGACTGCCAGCAACTCCCTCCCAGCCTATAGGAGGCTTCAGGGTTTCTCTTCCCTATGTGCATGATCTTGCACTTCTTTGAGTTAAACCCCAGTTGCCACTCTTCTGACCATTTTGCTAGTTTATCCAGATCTCTTCTCATTCTGCCCACACAATCTGGATCATCTACTCTGTTGCAGATCTTGGTGTCATCTGCAAACAGACAAACCTTACCCTCCAGTCCATCTGCAATGTCACTGATGAAGATATTGAAGAGGACTGGCCCCAGGAGTGATCCCTGAGGTACCCCACTTGTGACTTGCATCTCTTCTGACTGTATACCGTTTACCACCACTCTCTGTTTTCTGCTCATCAACCAGTTTGCCACCCAGTTGACCAACGTCTGACCCACCCTGAGTCTACCCAGCTTACTAATCAATCTTCTATGTGGAACAGTATCAAAAGCTTTGCTGATGTCAAGGTAGGTAACATCAACTGCTCCCCCTTGGTCCACCACTCTGGTTACCCATACATGAAAGCAAACAAAACAGTACAGTACATAACACTTAGATTAAAAAAGCAACCAGTGTTACAGGCATTCACTGGTGGTGCAAGTTTGGTAATAGGTAGATCACAGTACTCATAATATAGGTACTTGAGTACCAAGTCAGGTAGCAACCAGATATATTTTATTACATTAGTCAGCAGATGTTGCCTGAGACCCCAGGCATATACAGCAAAAGTAGACAGGGCAGACCCAGCCTAGGGGTGAAGGTAAGGGGCAGGTGGGGGATTATGTGCAGTTGCAGCAGCAAGTGTTGGTCAGATGGCTTCTGAGGGAGATCTTGAAAGGACCAAGCTTAATGGACTCAGTTATGTTGGCTGGGAGGAAACTGAACCAGGAGGGAGCCCGATAGCAAAAGGATCTCTGGCCCATAGAGGTCCTTAACCTGGGGACAATAAGGGAGGTTTTGACAGTGCAGCGGGTGGATACTGAGGGGGAGGCATGCTGCAGGGAGGTGGTGACCCCAGGGGGGAGAGCCTAGAAGGGTCTTTTTTACAAGAAGGCAGGTTTGGAAGTGGAGTTTTTCTTCAAGGTTGAGCAAGTTGGTGGTGGAGTAGGCACGTATGGGTGCGCCTAAGGGCTCCCAGCATTAGCCTGCAGGCCTAGTTTATAGAGAGCTGGATTCTTGCAAGCACAGTGTTGTCGGCTGCAGCGTAGGTGGGCAGCCCATAGTCAATTAGCAACAGGACAGGAGAGGTGATTGCCAATCTAAGGGCCTCTTGTGGTAGGCAGTCCCTACAGTGGTATAACAGTCCAATCCTGACATTGGTGGCAGCAGAAAGGGCATTGATATGGAAATGGAAGGAGAGTGCTGAATCAAAGGTATTGCCCAGATACTTGTAGGAGGAAACCTGCTCAATGGGGTTTAGTGTGCTAGGCAGTATCACAAGAGGGGCATCACTGGCTTTGCTTTGGCAATGCAAGAAGAGCATAGCTTTGGTCTTTTTTAGGTTCAGGACTAGCCTTCGTGATGTGAACCAATGCTCAGCTCTATCAAAAGCTTGTTGGAGGGTGGCCTGGAGTGTGTTGCGGTTGGGATCAGAGGCGAAGAGCACAGCGTCATCTGCGTAGAGGAGAATTTTACTTGGGCAGGCCAAAGGGAGGGAGTTGAGGTAGAGACTGAAGAGGAGAGGTCCTAAAATAGAGCCCTGGGGAACCCCAGAGTGGATAGGTCATGTGTCAGATTGGGTGCTATTGATTTTTACACACTGGGTGGGATATTCAGAATGTGCCAGACAGGGGTGCAAGCCTGGGTGCAGCACAACTGGGATGTACCAGGGGGTGTGCTGGGTGATATTCAATGGTGCTGCGCCATGGCTCAGCACTGCTGAATATGGCACGTGGCTGCCTCTGCACATACAGCACCAGCCAGCAAGTGGCAAGAGAGGAGCAGAGGGATGTACTAGCCTAGTGTGGTTGCGCTAAGCGCAGGAACCACGATATTCAGTGGTGGATATGCAAATGGAGCAATACTGCATGCAAGGTGCAACTGGGGCCATTAGCATGTCATTATGGCCCCATTTGCATGTAGGTGCACCGATCCCCTGTGACATGCACCAGGCACCCTGCCAGGCTGCAGCCCTTGGGGACCAATGCCCCCATGCACATCGTGGGAAAGTGCCCCAATGCCTGATCACAGGCATCAGTGAACTACAGAACATGTCCAATATCCCTGGTGGTCCAGTGGACAGCTCCCAGCCCGATCGCAGGCATCAGTAAAATAAAACACATGTCCAATATCCCTGGTGGTCCACTGGACTGCTTCCAGCCTGATCGTGGGCATCAGTAAAATAAAACACACATCCAATATCCCTGGTGGTCCAGTGGACCACTTCCAGCCTGATAGCGGGCAGCAGTAAAGTAAAAAGACATTTTACATTATCCCTGGTGGTCCAGCAGGACCCCCCTCCCCACTCGCCCACTCAGACCTGCCACCCCGCCCCCCCCGGTTAGCAGTGGGCGGCAGCTCATCAACCGCAAGCCGCCCAGCCGCCCACTGACTAACTGCGTACAGTACGGTTGTACACCCATTGGTCCACAGCGTGGTCCAATGGGCGTGCAGACTGTACCATACTACACAGTCCCGATATGTGAAAGAGAGTGGGGGAATGATGGAGATAGGTCAATAGTTACCCGAGGTCGCTCGATTGCCACTCTTTAGGATGGGAGTGATGATAGCAGTTTTCCATGTGCTGGGGAACTGCCCCAGACACAGAGAGCGATTGAGCAGCTCGATAAGTGGGACCAGGATAGCATCCAACATCAGACAAAGTAGCCTAGTGTCCAGTAGGTCAGTGCCAGGGTTGTTACTAATAACGTCTTTTTGCAGAAGGAGTCTAGCCTCCAACAGGGAAATGGTACATACAGTAGGTAGAAAGGAGGTCTCTGGGGAGTGGGCAGGAGTGCTACTGGGATGGAGTCAAAGAAGTTACTGGACAGGACTGAACTCAGGTCTGAGAAAGTGTGGTTTAGGCAGTCTGCAATACCAAGGGGGTCAGAGCAGACAGTTCCATTAAAGGAGAGTTGAGAGGGGATGGGGAGTGGGATTTCCCATTCAGCTCCTTTACATTATCCCAAAAGTTTCTAGCCAAACCCCAGGAGGAGACAAGAGTGGATTGGTAGTACTGGGCTTTGGCCTGTCGAATGGCCCAAGTACACTTATAGCACTCAGTGCTGTATGATGCCTATCAGCTGGCTTGCCAGATTCCATGGCAATGTGCCATAGGTTGTCTCTGATTTTAAGTTTGTGAAGGAGGAAGGGGGTACCCAGGGTGTGCTTTGCTTTTTGGTGCTATTTCTAGTGAAGGGAGCATAAAGGTCACAGGCAGTGTTAAAAGTGCGAGTGAAAAAATCCAATGCCTCTTCTATGGATGGTGCAAGCCTGATTGGGGACCAATCCAGTTGTGAGAGGTACAGTTTAAGGCAACGCAGGCCACCTGGGAGTAGGCAACGCGCTGGGTGGTTTGTGGTTTGTGGTGCAGGTTTGCTGTTGGCAGTGGACCAAGAAAATATGACCAGGGAGTGATCACTAAGTGAGTTGGGAAGTACACTGATATCGAGCACCCTCTGGGGGCGGTTGGTAATGGTGATATCCAGGAGGGTGCTGGAGCCAGTAGAGGGGTTGAGTCTAGTTGGGGTGGTGACAAGCTGAGACATGCCAAGGGTGGCAAAGATATCTCTGGTTTGTGAGGCCGTGGCAGACAGCCAATTGATATTCAGGTCACCAACAGTTATCTGGGTCATTTTGGGTGGTAGGCCAGAGAGGTAGTCAGCAAGCGCCTGAATGCTGAGGTCTTACTTTTTTGGGGGAATATAGGCAACGGTGAGAAAGAGTGGGCCCTTACCAGGGTTGGGGGAGATTTGTAGCGTGAGGGCTTGCACCCCGTTATCAAGTTTGGGTGGTGGAAGTGCATGTCCAAGTAGGGAGTCACACATGTAGACAGCACAACCGCCTCCACGCTTACCCACCCGATCTTCCCTGAAAGGGGTGTAACCAAGGAGGGACGGAGATGAAGGAGTCAGGGTTGGATTTGGATAACCAGGTTTCGATGAGTGCGACAATGTCCAGTTGGTGCTGAGTAACCCAGCATTGAAATGCAGCAACCTTCTTAAGGAGGCTGCAAATATTCATAGTAGCTATGCAGAGTCCTTGAACCTGGGCAGACGTGTTCATAAGGTTGGGCACGAGGCCAGGGTTTGGATGAATGTTACCTGATAGAAGCAACAGGAGGGTGATTAGGTGCACCAAATCGTGGTAGTGATTGTGGCATCTCTCCTTGTGACTGGACACAGGGTCGGGTGTTGGGGTGCAAGGGTGGGTAGAGTACAGAAGGGTGGGAAAGGCATTGAGGAGAAGAGACCAAGGTATGAATGGGAAGTAAGAGGCAGCAGGGTGGAAGTAGGGGTACCAGGGGAGGTGGTTGAGCATCGGGGGTCTGGTAGAGGTGTTATAGATAAGAGGGGGGATACTATGGGTAGAGGGTGACAGTCCTTATATATAATATATGTTTAGTTTTGTTGTAGCTTGTGCTTTTGAAGACAGAGTGGGGGGAGGAAACTGTCCGATAGTAGTTGTTGGGGAATGACGTTTAGCGGTGTGCGGTGCGGGTTTGAAAAAATACACTGGTGACCATGGTGATATAAAGCCGATCAGAGTGACAGCTTGCTTTACATTTTAAAATATGTATTTTCTTATATTTGCTGCAATTGTATAATGTGAGCCCTGCGGCCAGAGGTGATGTGCGCGTTCTTATGGCAGCTGACACTGTTCAGGGAGGTGGGCAGGATCTCTCACTAAGCAAGAGAAGAAAAATGGCATCAATTTCACATTTTTTTGTGTGGTTTTGGCCAATTAGCAAGTAGGGTGGGCACACTGATAATAGAATGGGTGAAGGGGCACTTGGGTTGGTACTTTTTATTTCCTGGTCATCTATGGAAAGTTAATATACCCCCCTTACAGGGGTGTCAGCCAATCAGAGACCAGGAAATAATTTATTTTCTGAAGATAATTAAAAATGACAAAAATTAGTCTTCGAAGACAAGTTAATGACTGCTTTAATACTAAATTTAGTATTCGACTCAGTGAGGGAATCCGAACATATACGCCTTCCGGACACATTGGTCTCGATATTCAAAAAGGAGCAAAAGCATAGTGCAAATATTTGCACTAAGCCTTTCACTCACCCAGGTACCCAAAGACTATATATTCCATGAAACTGTGCACTGGTGCTATTTTATTGAATCTAGGGCCATGCTGACCCAGCACTAAGCCACTTAGCACTGGGCAGACATGGTTCCTGAAATAGAGTGCCACAATGGCTTGTGCCTGTGCTAAATTTCCAATATTTAAACAGACCCATGCAAATGAGGGAATTGGGCATGCAAGATGCTAAGGGGCCATTTACATGCCTATTATGGGCTCATTTGTATGGCAAGCAAGGCTGGATTGCATGGTGCTACCCACTAATTGCCTGGTCCCAGAGAGCTATCCATGCTGCAAGGGCCCGCCTCCGACGATCGTCGGCCTGATATTAAAAATAAATCTTTCCCCGGTACTATTGAGTCCTCCCCACCACCAATTGCCAGCCCAATCTTAAACATAAATCTTTCCCTGGTGTCCAGTGGTCTCTTCCCCCACCCGAATCCATGCCCAATGCTGAAATAATTATTCCCTTGTGTTCAGTGGTTCCTCCCCCCACCTGCACCCATGCCTGATGTTGAAATAATTATTCTCTGGTGTCCAGTGATCCCTCCTCCAACTCACACCAATGCCCTATGTGAAATTTAGTATGTGTACAGTGGTCCCTCCCCCCCACCTGATCACCCACCTGATGGACAAAGTGTCCCTGGTGTCCACCCGATTACCTGCCTAATGGACTAAGTGTCTCTGCTGTCTATTGGCCCCCCACCCAATAAACCACCATATGGAAAGACAAAGTGTCCCTGGTGTCCAGTGGTCCCTCCCCCACCTGATCACCCATCGGATGGACAGAAAAAGTGTCCCTGGTGTTTAGTGATCCCTTCCCCCACCCAATGTCTGACAGATGTACATTTGCAATATTCCCCGGGGTCTAGTGGTCCCTTCCCCCACCCAATCACACACCCAACAATGTGTCCTTAGTGTCCAGTGGTCCCTCCCCCACCTGATGCCCTGCTAGAGTAAGACAAAACTATTGTTCCTAATCTAGTGGTCCCCTTCCCCCATCTGATCCCTATCCTGGGTTTACCAACCTTCCCCCCACAATTGTCATTCTGCCATGGACTCATGGGACAGCAGGTGGAAAATATTGTTCCCCCCACTTCACTGCTCTGGCACCATTCACATTTACTAGTCCCCCACCTCCCAGCCTGTCCCTCATTGGTGCTAGTGGACCACCCTTCCACCCACAACAACAACAACCCACCTCCCATGGTCTCCCATACCAGCCTATTAGTGCCATTATGAACTGACCATGAGCAATGAAGCCCACCACATACCACCTTGGCTGCCACCATCTGACTGAATTTCAAAGTGCGCTGCATATTTATAGGGTGGTCCTTATAAATAAGCAGCACACTCCCAGCTTCAGTCAGCTGGCAGGTGACCAAACTGGTGTGTAGAGGGCTGTGCTGCTCACCATCGATTCACCATGGCACTGATAGACAGGCACTAGAGACCATGAGGGTATTTGTTGTCTCTGCCACATGTGGGGGACACGACTACCAATGATGGTCAGACTGGGAGGCAGGAGACCAGTGAACATGATCTGTGCCATGGCTGTGTTGTGAGGGGGTGATACTTGGCATGCAGCATCCCATGAGTCAGTGGTGGGATGATGATCACAGTGGGGGGTTGTCAAATTGAGGATGGGGATTGGACAGGGGAGAGGGACCACTATAAAAGGAACAAAAGTTTTGTCTTACTCAGGCAGGGCATCGGGTGGGGGGGAAGAACCACTGGACACCAAGGACACTTTGTTTGTACATCAGACAGATGAGCAGGTGTGGTGAGGGACCATAAAACACCACAAAATGGGTATCCAACCTCTGGGCATGGGTGTGGGTGTGGGGAGGGACAACTGGACACCAGGGACACTGTTGTTTTTGAACAGGATTAGTGAGATGGGGTCTGCCATACTTCCCCCACCAACTGCTAGGGTTGCGTGGGAGTAAGTTGTGGTCTAAGTCAGCGGTATCTGTGCTGTGTAAGGAAACCATGCAAAACACCCTTGTGTGGTGCAAACACTCTGAATATTGAACTGTGCTATTATTCAGGTTGCTGCACCTTCATTTGTATTGCACCCCCCTCCAAAGCTTGGGTATCCAGTGAAGAGGGCAACTGAGACTGAGCGACCGCAATAATGGTGACTCAGTCTCAGTGCCTGTGTTTTGGACTACTCTGAGAGGGTAGCGAAGGACAATAGGCAAGGCAACCATAACCATAACCGTCACCACAGATTGGGAGACAGAAGGGGATGAAAGGTATGTGGGAGGCTGTGCATCAGAAGGCTGCAGAGCTGACCATGTGGCATGGTAAGGAGGGTGGCAGGCTGTGGTGGGGGAGGTTGTGGGGTTTGGGTCTGGGGTGGCATGGAAACCTTTTGCGTTGCACTTTTTTTTTTTTTTTATAAGTTTCACCCCCCCCCCGATATGAACCCCCCAGAGTTGAGAATCCTTAGTTGGGGGTAGGGGAGGCACAACTCCCCACATACATACAGTAGCAATTCTGTGTCACCACGTCATGTTCACCGTGAGTGTACATCACCATTTCTTTTTCCAGCGATGTACCCTCACGGTTATCACATAGATCCCAAAGTTTGCCCTGGTGCAACCTCTGTGTGCCCATGCTAACAAAGCTTTTCCATATAGGACGTCAAAACAAACTCAGTTTCGAAAGGCAAATTAGGATTTGTGCCTGGGTAAACTTAATATCTTGATCATACAGTTTTCCATTTTTATTGCTCTCAGACCATCTAGCACCCTTTCTTTGATGTAGGAGCATCATTGGTCCCCTCTTCCTCTCTCCCAGTCAGACTGATTGCATAGTCCAGCAATGGGGACTCCTCTATCCCATGTGAAAACTGAACAAAAATATTGGTTCTGCATGTTGGCCTTATCTATATCCCCCCTCCTCCCTCTCCTCTCTCCTACCTCAGCCTAATTTATCTCTTTAGTTTTATACTACCTCATATATAATGGAAGAATGCCTTTTCCCCTTTCTTCTGCCTCACAGCTAATCTTAATCAAACCATGGATTTTGTAATTTGTTTTTATCACCCAATTAATGGTTGATATTGTAGTAAATGGGAAAACAGCAGTAATAGAAAAACTGAGCAGTCAAACAAAAGAAAAGTAAAATGAAGGCTCAGAATTATTAACTATTTCAATCTGGTTTATTTGAATGACATTTGAAGGGATATTGGGAGCAACCTTGACAATGAAAGATAAAAAAGGGAAAATATTTTTTTCAGAATAAAACAAAATGAAATATGAGTGGCTCAGAATAAATTGCTCAAAATGATGGATCATTTGAAGGGTATTTGAATGGATATTGGGAGCAAAAAATGAAGGGTACCGTTAAAAAATGGAAAATGAATGGTTGAATGGTATGAATGCTGAAATATAAAGGAACTTTGAGAATAAAACAACCGAAAATTTCCCCTTCTTTTTCTGTATGGGTAGACTTAACAATTGCAGTGCTGGTACTTGAGAGAAAACACTGCCCTACTTGGGATAAAAAAAACAGAAATAGTATGCATCTTTATTCCTTAGACTGATGACAGAAAAGAATGTATAGGGATTCTGGACAGATATATCAGTCCGTGGCACAGCAAGGGTTAAACAATAATTCACAATTTAAGTTCTGGAAGTGGTGACAGCCTTAGTGCAGTTAAGAAACCACAAGAACAGTTCTTATTGGCTAACATTTATGCATCCTGTGGTAGTGATAGAACAGTCTTTGTACAAGATCAGACCCTGCAGTGTCAGTATCCCAAGGTGCTATACCTTTAGCAGAGAAAACAATCTTAGTGGGTACTACACATTTAAACTTCTTCAATCCTGAAAACATTTTTAAATCTCATCAAAACAAATGTTAAAATACACCCATTTTTTGATTACCCAAATGTATTCTACTAAACAAATAGAGAACTTCTGTGTACTTAGAAAATAATGCCATCTCATGGGTATGCTGAGTTAATATTTCAGCAATAAGGCATGACCAGGGGTTAGATTAACAGTCTGTTAATCACCCCCTTGGGGTGTAATGTGGCACGAGGTGCAACCGAGTGCCATATTGCCCCTAGGGGGTGATTAACTGACTGTTAATCTAACTCCTGGGAGTGTCTTATTGCTATTATAAAAAAATATTCTGAAAGAAAAGTGTTAGAAGTATACTTTTTGAATGCTATCCTCATTTAGAGAGAGATTTTTAACAAAATAGTTATTCCACCAACAGTTTCAGAATGCTGGTTCAAAATCAGAATGCAGCATTCCAGTCATTTTGCAGTGCTGGAGGATGGAATGCTGACAGGAAGAATCCATCTGCCATGGTGATCATGCTGTACATGACAGTATAACATGGATTAATGTAAGGCTGTTGGAATCCTAACAGCCAATCAGATTGCAGCATTTCTGAGACCCTTTTTATAATTCCAGATTATTACCCCATTAGACTCCCTCACTGACAATATTTTCTTGCACACAAAATGTTTCAATCAGTTATTGTGTACATATGATTATAGTACATACACATCATGAGTTTTGAACTATGGATCAAATGCATGGAGCAGCCGAGTTGCCGAAATTCAAGCTGCTGGCCTACCTGGGCTAGCTGCCCCCAGAGCATCTGAGTTGCTGAAATTCAAGGTACGCTATTGAGACACCCATGGAGGAGCCGGCATTTTCTGTTGTTGCTTCTGGCCGAGGAATTTGAATCTTGGTGCCTTTTCTTTTCACTCTGCTACAGGTGAACGGAGTGCTGTCACTCACTTGCTCCTCACTACAAAGCTAATCGTGCAGCCTAATTAATTTTATACAGGGCTTGGCTCCTTCCTTAACACTTCAAATGCTTGCTTAAATCTATAATTGTTTTGTAAAACAAAAAAAACCCTAAAGTTATCTAAATCGGTTGGTCTGCTCACCAAAGGGACTTCTGCAGGTGGGAGCAGAGTCAAGGTACACTTCCATACAGCTGATTACTGGGCAGATATTTCCCAGTTGGGCCAATCCTGGCAGCAGTTCATGAAAGTGGTTTAGCATCTCCCTGCAGCCGCTACGTGGCTGCTCCCCATCCGCCCTCAATTTCCTACCACCCTTGGCTGGTGTTGAACATATAGACAGAAATAATCACGTGGACTGGGCTGCACAAAAGGAAAAAACTATCTCCCTAAGTTCTCACCTGCAGTTTATAACTGTTGGCAACTAGCAGTCCCCATTTCTTCATTCTAATCATGTACCGCCAATAGGCTGCTGTAAACTGTGCTGTTGTATTCTGATCTTTTGCTCTGGGCACTCTCTCTCCACCTTCCCTCTCTTCACTCTCTCACCCACTTCTTTTCTGTCCCACTAAGCTGAAGGATGATGTTCTGATTAAATGCCTCCTCATCTTTCTCTCCTTACTGACTCTAGACTCTTTGTTACTAATCCTGGGGCACCCCTCTACCTTCTCTGCTGCCTCCCAAGATGACTTCTCCTACTCAAACATGTTATTGCATAAATCCTCTGATCAGGTACCTCCGCTGAGCCTCAGTTAAAAACCTATCAGTTCAATTATTAGACTCCTGATCAGAAAGAAAATCATTAACCATGGTTGTGCCTCTCATATGTTCCTGCATGCCACAATCTGGATTACTACTCTATCCATCTCACTTTCTGGTGACATCAAGCCAAACCCTGGCCCCATAGGATCAAACATGCAACATCCTCCTGTCTATTCACCTCAAGTGCCCAAACCCCCCTGGACTATCCTTTGCCCACATTAATATCAGAAGTTTGGCAGCTAATCTGCCTGAGCTAGAAGTGTGGGTACATGTTTATAATCCTAATGTCCTAGCCTTATCTTAAACCTGGTTAAAATGATCAGTTCAGTCCCTAACTCTGCGTGAGCTTTCCCAGGGGACAACATGTTTCGTGTGGACCATCCCACCTCCAAGAGAAGGGGTGGCCTGGCGTTGTATTACAAACGGCACCTCAATATGTCTCTTGTACCAGGTACTCCCCTCAGTTATTGTGAAGTCGCTCCTGCTATTGAAAGGCACAAAAAAACTTCACATCTTCAATGTCTACTCCCCTCCAAGAAACAGTAAGCTCGGTCTTGAAGAACTCATTGACCTAATACCTATGGTATCCTCAAAAAATGACCATCTGTCTTGTGGATTTCAACCTGGACTGGCTTGGCCCAAATGTCTCTCACCTAGCATCAACCCTTAATACAGCTAACGTGACTCAACTTATCACATCTCCTACCAGAATTTCCCCCAATGGTTCCAGCTGCATGCTCATCGACTGGATACTCACCAATAGAGTGGATCAGATTAACTCTTCTGGAGTCCTAGCAGACTCTTATCAGTGACCACTGTCCCACATACTGCACGTGGGATGCCTGTCCCCCAATGTATCCCCCTAAAATACTATCCTTCTCAAATTTTGCCCTCCTGGACACAACAGCCTTTCTTCAGAACCTTAGTCTAGTTGACTGGTCCCCTATTTTCATCACTAATGATGTCGACATGGCTGCTGAATACTTCAACAATGCCTTACTATACTTATAAAGGAGACATATCCCCATCTCTACCCGTAGGGTTAAGAGCAAACCCACTGAGTGGCTTAGGTGCCCTCTACTCCAGTGCCTAAAACTAAAGGATAAGCTATGGGTGAAATGGAAATCCCCTGCCCTGCCTTTGGACTATGAGAAATATCGCACCTTAAGAAATGCATGCAAGAAGGACATCTGGTTGGCCAAAAGTATCTACTACCATGAGCTATTTTGCTCTTCACATCCAATCCAAAGCGATATTGGTCATGAATTAATGAAATCCTTGGGAACGACAGGCTACAGACTCCAAAGGAAATTATGGTAAATAATGTCAGCTGTGACCACCCCTCTACTATCGCCAAAGCTTTTAACTCTATCTTCACAATGCTTCCCATCTTCCCTCAGGCCTCTCCTCATGGCTCTCCTACTTCCCTCCAGGATACTTCTGATGCCCCAGCACCTCTGAAGCTTGCCCCTGTCAATAGATTTGAAGTCCTAAAACTTCTCAGATCTATCTCTCCCCACGGAAGTGTGGGTACGGATGGTCTTTAGCCTAGGATCCTTCGGCTGGTGGCCTCCCTCTTAGTAACACCAGTAACTAGACTATTCAACCTCTCTATCTCTGCCTCTGCTGTTCCTCTTATATGGAAATTGGCCAGGATTATTCCAGTGTTCAAAAAAGGTGACCCAAACATATTAACAAATTATAGGCCCATTGACATACTGCCCACCCTTAGCAAACTGCTGGAAAAATTAATTCACGGCCAAATCATCTCTCACCTGACCGAACTCAGTCTTCAGTCCCCTATCCAGCATTGTTTTAGGCCTGGACATAGCACTACCACGTCTCTTATCCTGTTCACCAGCGATGTTAAGACAAATATGGATAATGGACAACTCACCGGTGCTGTATTCATTGACCTTACTAAAGGTTAACCATCCCCTCCTACTGCACAGACTGCAGTGCCTTGGTGCTACTGGTCCCACCTTGCCCTAGTTCAAAAGCTATCTTGACTGTCATTCCCAAACTGTCTCCTTCTGCAAAGTTCAATCAGCTCCCCCTGCCATCTCCTGTGGTGTACCTCAGGGCTCTATACTGGGCCTGTTGCTGTTCTCCATCTTTGTTAACAATATTCCGGCATCCACAACCCACTGTAAATCTATCATGTATGCTGATGACCTGCTACTTCATACTATTTCCATGTCTGTCAGTGACATTAATGAGCACTTATCATCCTCTTTCCATCAGATCCAAGCCTGGCTCTCCTTAAACCATTTAATTCTTAATCCTTCCAAGACTCAGGCCATGCTCTTTGGGTCCTTAAGAAAAGTCAATGCCGAATCCCAATGCCTGCAGGTCCAATGCCCTGACAGATCTACAATAACCAACACAAAAATCTTTAAATATTTGGTGGTGACACTTGATCCCCAACTTCACTTCATCATACACATTAATGAGGTCTGTAGACATGTCAACTCAAAGATTGGAGCCGCCTACATGGTACGCCACTCACTCACTACTTCAGCCCGGGTCTCCGTAGCCCATGGGATCCTGCTTCCAGGGTTGAAATATGCTCTTCCTGTCTTCTCTCATGCCAAGGTTGTGCATCTACATAAATGGAATACCACACAGGGACACTGGTTTACCGTGATTGAGAAAGAGCAAATTCCGTTTTGCACATTGGAAAAACCGGTATTGTCACCGGTGTCTGCGAATCCAAAATCCGTTTTTACCGGTGTTTTGTTTTGGGTAATTTATTTAATAAATATTTGCTCTGCTACCATGCATATTACCAATTTTGACGTCCACTATTGCACATAGATCCATCCTTGCACCAATTTTGTTATTTTGATAGGTACAAGATGTGATGGCAGCAGCAGCACAGTTGTGCCCAACCCTCAGGTGCGACGGCAGTGTCAACAGCACTATGGCCTCACTCTATCCCTCAGATACTGCACTGTAGCCCCCACCCTCTATTGCATTGTCTGCAGAAGGACTACAGCTCCAATTCCGCAGGTGTTACAGCAGCAGCAACAGCACTATGTCCCTATTCCTCAGGTTTGACTGCAGCATGAACTCATCCCTCAGATGACATGGTGACACCAACACAGCCAACTCCTCCAGGTGCCAACACAGCTTCTCCCCACAGTGCCCCCCAGATGCAACAGTGTGTACAAATACAGCCAATCCAGTCCCCAAAATTGCATGCAGTCAGCTCTCCCCAAGCACCAACACAGACAGCCCTGAACATACAGGATAGCCACTCATGCAACCAAATCCATGGTTTAATGAACAGAATTTCTGCCCAGTCACCCATTTTCAATGGGTTCTCTACTGAGCAATGCCATGGTAATTCCCTGTTGGGCAGGGATATTTCCCCAAAGCCCCCCAACCAGGCTTTTGCCCCTCTATGACATTGGTACCATGACTTTGTACTTTGGTCTATGCTATACATCAAGGAATCATTGCTCTGCATGTCTTGTCATATCACTAATTCAGAAATGAATAAAATGAAATAGAGAACAGCTGCATTAAATAAAATAGTGTTTATAAAAGATGTGCAGAAAGAGTAAATAGAAATACAAAAACATCCATACAGTAAAAATATGCAAAAGTATTAAAAAAAAGCATAAAAAGGCAAAAGTGGTGTAAACGAGAAACCACATTCTATACAATCTATACAAAATGTTATAAACGGTACACTGAAAGTGTAGAAACAGTGAAGAACAGACATTTGAATGGAAACCCATATAACAAAAATATGCAGAATGTGGAACATAACATATAAGTACAGCAATTAAACTAAAGCTTTATCAAAGAAAATGTGTAAAACCTGACTAACTACAGTGAAAAAGCAAGTGAACTAAAACCTACAGTATAAAAATATGGTATCTAACCAACTATAAATATATTAAATGTGCAAAGGCATATTATATGAAATATGAAAAACTGGGCAATAGTATAAAAGGTGTTCCTCACATCATGTCATGTGTATTTATGGGGTAGCATAGATATGGTGTCCTGGAGAACCAAGACATGAATGCACAGCATATGCTGCACCAGAGTTTGTAGAGCTCAGGGATTCTAAAGAAAAATCTGGGACAGTTTATTATGGAAAAGTATAACTTAAAGCTGGCAGGGTGATTGTGTGGGTGTGGGCAGTAAACTGCACCACCATGCAAAGGAGTCCATCATCAGTCTCCAAGCCCCCCAATAGACAGGCAGAAGGAGGGAGCAATCAAATCTCTATTCGGCAAAGAAGGGGAGGGGAAAGGAAGACTGTTAAGAAGGAGGGTGGGTACAGCAAGGGTCAGAGCAGGTGCAAGTACTAAACAAGTACTGTTTAGTGTTTACCAGTGATGATGGGGGACAGGGTTCCAACTTTGGGTGACGAATTATCCTGGGGAAGAATGACAGACAGGGCACATGAGGAGAGAGAGGGAGCTCAACATGTACAACCTAGAAGATAGAAAGGAACGGGACATGAGTGAGACCTTCAAGTACCGAAGAGGCCAAAAAGAGGGAAGGACAACAGGGGCAACAGTCTGACATTAGAGGGAGGAGTCAGCCCATTATTTCATGGTGAGGGTGGCACTGGTGACTGGCTTGACTACGCTAATAGAAGTATGAAAATGGGAATCAGACATGTTGAGGAAACCATGCAAAAATATATAATCCAGCTACTTGTTGTACATGAGCTGGGATAGCAGTTTCAGATTTTCTACCAGCAGGTTCCTCCTTTGATCTGTGTGGATCTGTCCATATACAGAGAAGGATCTTCCACATTTGCACTTGACACAGGAATCCAGATAGCTTGTAGAGCAGCCTGAGAGTACAGTTAGTTGTGACTGCCTTGAAAGCCAGTACTGCCAACATCTCAACTCCAATATGCTTGGAAGTTCCCTTATATCCTCCCTAGCATATACATCCCAGTCATTTTGCAGTTCTGTTTGGTTATGCAGTGCTAACAGAGGAATGTCACTGGCATGCCGTGTCAAATCCCTATTCAGTTTTGGTAAATTTCTTGGGTCCAAAATACGGCAAGCCTTAAAGAATCTAACTGATGGGTTTGTGTCCATATGCTTAGAAAGCTTGTTTAAAGCGACACCAAATGCTCCTTGGAAAGGGCAACATTTTCCTGCTTGACCCGGGGCCTCATAGCCTGCAAGTACCGACAGTTCTGTCACCAAATCATTCCATCTTCAACACTCCTGCTTCAAACCGCTTTTTTTTTTGTTAATAATGTCATACAGCAAACAGCCAAGGCTTTTCCTTGCTTTGCAAAAGCTCGATTGCATCAATAAGGTCAGTACAGTTTTCAGCAATGAATGCAGTTTGAACCTGCAGCTTTGTGAACCAGTCTTCAAATAGTTTTTTAAGGACCTCATGGAGTTGGCATCACTGGTTTCATCCTTGAAGAACTCTCGCAGGTGTTCCAGATATGCAGAGTGGTATTTTACTGCTTTGAACCAGGTGTTCCAACGGGTCAAGACAGGAACAGGAGGCAATATTGTTTTTTCCACACCCCTCTCCTCCAGGAATGCAATGTACTCTCGTTTACATTTTGGTGATTGTTGAAAGGCATATTTTATAAGTGCCACAAGCTTATTGACCTGCTCAAAGTGGTCAATCCAGGTATCGCCACCAATGATAAAATATGTGCCAACAACCCACATGGACTACGGGTCACCAATTAGGCCACGTGAATACATCATTAAAGCACTTTGTCATGTAACGTGCATTGTCACTAACAAATGCTACCACTTGTTCCATCTCCACACCATATTTATGCAAGGTCTTTAAAACACTTTGGGCAACAGTGGAGTGGTTTACCGCTGTTAGCTCTATGCTGTCTGTTATTATAGATTTTGCACCTCCATTACAAAGATAATGTTCATTACACAGCGGAGTCTGCATCAGTTGTTTCATCGCACATTACTGCGAGTGTCTTTCCTCTTACCAGCTGGCTAATTCCCTCCTCCATTTCCCTATTTAGTCGGGGCAAGTAATTCTGTCGTAAAGTGTCTGCCTTTGGAAGCGCTCCAATTCCTTTGATATACTTCCCCATCCAGTCTTTCAAGCAGGGCTGATCCAGCTTTTCAATTGGTATATTGGCACCACACCAAGCCCTTAACGTGTCCAAAATGGTTTCCTCCCTTGCAGCAGCTGCAGCTGTTGTGGCATTAAAACTGGTGTGCAGGGTCACCTGTCTGCTGTTACTCTTCTGGCTTGTGTTCTTGGTGTGTTTTTTGCTTTTACAGTGATCCACCACTGTGTCCTTCCTGATGTGGTCAACAGGGTGATCACAGAAGCGACAGAACATCTTCCCTCCATCTTCATACATGCCATAGGACTTGAATTGCAACGCACGGTCTTTAGCAGTAAGAGATGAGATTTTGGCCATTTTGCTTGGTGGTGGTGTTGCCATTGCTACACGTGTAGTGTGGATGATGACTCCCAACAAACTAAAATTGAAACAGTTGGGAGATATAGAAAAATATATTTACAATTGTGCAGCACAACTAATTAATCTCTCAAATCAAGACAGAAATCATGCTGCCCTTCGAAGTTTACAGTCCAGACTAGAACTAGTCTATCTATGGTAAGAAACAAGCATCCAAATCTCCCTGCTAATGTAAGACCATGTCTACGCGAGTGGGGAGGAGCAGCTACAGATTTTATGCTGACCTCAGCCACTTAAATTCTAGACTACAATATCGCTATTTATCTACATCTATCCCATTCTCATCCAAGTCCTGGCCACCATTTCAGAGTTAGGAGTAGCTGACAAAATCACGCTGACCTCAGAATGTCACAGTACAATAGCAAGAGTACAAGATCGGCATTTGAAATATATCTCAGCTAATAATTCTTGTCCAGCTTTGAGAGTGAGGAGGAACAGCTACAGAAATCATGCTGCCCTTTGAAGTTTACAGTCCAGACTAGAACTATCTATAGTAAGAAACAAGACCATGTCTACGCGAGTGGGGAGGAGCAGCTACAGATTTTACGCTGACCTCAGCCACTTAAATTCCAGACTACAATATCGCTATTTATCTACATCTATCCCATTCTCATTCAAGTCCTGGCCACCATTTCAGAGTTAGGAGTAGCTGACAAAATCACGCTGACCTCAGAATGTCACAGTACAATAGCAAGAGTACAAGATCGGCATTTGAAATATATATCAGCTAATAATTCTTGTCCAGCTTTGAGAGTGAGGAGGAACAGCTACAGAAATCATGCTGCCCTTTGAAGTTTACAGTCCAGACTAGAACTATCTATAGTAAGAAACAAGACCATGTTTACGCGAGTGGGGAGGAGCAGCTACAGATTTTACGCTGACCTCAGCCACTTAAATTCCAGACTACAATATCGCTATTTATCTACATCTATCCCATTCTCAGCCAATTCCTGGCCACCATTTCAGAGTTACTTGCATGTCTCTGCCAAATCTCACTAACTGCTAATGTGAGGCTATGTGGAGAAGGGTACCAAAAAGAAACCACTGTGAAGTCAGAAACATACAATCTAGACTTTGAGTCACTGTGAGTGCAAAGAAGTACAACAATACCTTTTCAGAAGGGCAAGGACTCACAGCAGCAGACCACCAACAGCACTTTCACAGTTTGACCTAAAAAAAACAAAACACAGTAAGTCCTAACTCTGCAACACCAAAGCATTCACATTTTTAGCATGGAAGACCCACTAGTGGGCAAAAGAAAGCAAACTGTACCTTTACAATGGAGGACAGTAGCCCTGCAGCAGATCATGTCCGATAGCACTTCAAGGCCTGAAATTGTAATTGAAATGTTTACATGTGGCCCACAGAAAACTGTACACATAACTCTTAAAAAGATCATCATCATCATCATCCACATCCTCATCCTCATCAATGCACTCTCCAATTACAGTTTTCCACCAACACCCACGCCTACTTACTTGAAGAGTGGTGCAAAGGGACGAGCATGAGGCACTGGTAGCAGTGCTGGCAGGTGGTTCAATGTCAGAAGGAATCTGCAGCAGCGCACAGGCATCATTCATGTTCATGAAGACTTCACCTTCTGACTCCCAGCAAGATGGATGGCAACATCAGGTTCATCGATTCTCCAGGATAGACAGAAGCAAGTGCAGCCCCAACCCCGCAGGCATGACGGCAGCAAGTGCAGCCCCCACCCCGCAGGCATGACGGCAGCAAGTGCAGCCCCCACCCCACAGGCGTGACGGCAGCAAGTGCAGCCCCCACCGCCCAGGAGTGACGGCAGCAAGTGCAGCCCCCACCCCGCAGGCGTGACGGCAGCAAGTGCAGCCCCCACCCCGCAGGCATGACGTCAGCAAGTGCAGCCCCCACCCCACAGGCGTGACGACAGCAAGTGCAGCCCCCACCCCGCAGGCATGACGGCAGCAAGTGCAGCCCCCACCCCGCAGGCATGACGGCAGCAAGTGCAGCCCCCACCGCCCAGGAGTGACGGCAGCAAGTGCAGCCCCCACCGCCCAGGAGTGACGGCAGCAAGTGCAGCCCCCACTGCCCAGGAGTGACAGCAGCAAGTGTAGCCCCCACCCAGCAGGCATGATGGCAGCAAGTGCAGCCCCCACCCCGCAGGCATGATGGCAGCAAGTGCAGCCCCAACCCCGCAGGCGTGATGGCAGCAAGTGCAGCCCCCACCACCCAGGAGTGATGGCAGCAAGTGCAGCCCCCACCCCGCAGGCGTGACGGCAGCAAGTGCAGCCCCCACCCCGCAGGCATGACGGCAGCAAGTGCAGCCCCCACCCCGCAGGCGTGATGGCAGCAAGTGCAGCCCCCACCCCGCAGGCGTGACGGCAGCAAGTGCAGCCCCCACCCCGCAGGCATGACGGCAGCAAGTGCAGCCCCCACCGCCCAGGAGTGACGGCAGCAAGTGCAGCCCCCACCGCCCAGGAGTGACGGCAGCAAGTGCAGCCCCCACTGCCCAGGAGTGACGGCAGCAAGTGTAGCCCCACCCAGCAGGCATGATGCGCAGTGCAGCCCCCACTGCAGGCGTGATGGCAGCAAGTGCAGCCCCCACCCCCCAGGAGTGACGGCAGCAAGTGCAGCCCCCACCCCGCAGGCGTGACGGCAGCAAGTGCAGCCCCCACCCCGCAGGCATGACGGCAGCAAGTGCAGCCCCCACCCCGCAGGCGTGATGGCAGCAAGTGCAGCCCCAACCCCGCAGGCGTGACGGCAGCAAGTGCAGCCCCCACCCCGCAGGCATGACGGCAGCAAGTGCAGCCCCCACCCCGCAGGCGTGACGGCAGCAAGTGCAGCCCCCACCCCGCAGGCGTGACGGCAGCAAGTGCAGCCCCCACCACCCAGGAGTGACGGCAACAGAGTTAGAATGACAGTACTCATCCAATGCCATGTACCAAAGCTTTACAGAGCTCAGACGTGAATTAAACTGAACCACCAGACACCAAGGTGGACTCCGTCGGTTCAGTCCCTAACATCTAGCTCCCTGGATTGGTTTATTTATATGTAAACAAAGTGCATCCAATTAAAACAAAATTCCACAATGATTAATGAGGATTGGGACTGAGGATGCTAATGGAGAGAGATCAATAATCTGTACTGAAGAATAAACCAATCAGGAATTGCACCAACAGTAAATTGGGCACTCTCTAACTTGGACCTCATGAAAATGGAGCCTCTTAGTTTTCAAGTCGGAGCTCAACTGCTGAAAGGTGTTCTACCGGCAGAGGTAAAGCCATAAAACCACTGTGCAGCTCGTAGCTTCATCATGTCTCCTAGTCCCCTTGCAGTCAGCAGAAATAAATCTATCTTTGTGCTCAATCACCAATTTGAGTGCTCACTGAAGAGCAAAGACTATTTTTTTGTATAGTGCCTGTGGGGGGAGAGGTGAAGCTCAATCTGCACAGTGGTCAGCTCACCTCTGCCAGTAGTTCACCTTTAAGAACTTACCATCAATTCTCTGTAATTCCCCAACACTTCCAACAATATTCCAGTAGACATTCCTGCGGTTATTCAGTTTGATGTGGCTTGCTTGCTTAATAAAGTTATTATGTATGACTGTGTCTCTTTTTTATCATCATTATTATTCATGCAGACTGGTTCACATGCTGGGAAAAATGGTTCTGTGCCGCTCTGCCCATTCACCCCTCCCTCCGAGGCCAGAACCATTTTTCCCAGCATGTGAACCAGTCCGCCCAGCCTGCCCATCTGCCGACTGTTCAACCAACAAACCAATGGAGCATGGCACGGACCCGCAGACTTGGTTCACATGCTGGGAAAATGGTTCTGTGCCGCCTGCCCATTCACCCCTCCCTCCGAGGCCAGAACCATTTTCCCAGCATGTGAACCAGTCCACCCATCCTGCCCATCTGCCGACTGTTCAACCAACAAACCAATGGAGCGTAGACGGACCGCAGACTGGTTCACATGCTGGGAAAATGGTTCTGTGCCGCCTGCCCATTCACCCCTCCCTCGAGGCCAGAACCATTTTTCCCAGCATGTGAACCAGTCCGCCCAGCCTGCCCATCTGCCGACTGTTCAACCCCTTCCCCAACATCTTCCCTCCCTTGCTTTCCCATTCAAATAAAAGCAGCAGCAGGGCTACCCGAAACACATAACATTTAAATTCAGCAGGCACACAGAAAAGCAGTAGATGGCAAGGCAGGTCTATAGCACAAGGCAGACAAAGGTGCAGATCAGGAGCACCAGGCTACTAGTACAGTAGGGCAGGTGAGCAGCACAACGTTTGCAGGGCAGTTGAGCACGGCCTTTCTTCACACCCTCAGACCAGCCCGGACACTCACTAATCTTTCCCCTCCGACACACCAGCCCAGTCACTATCCCCACCCTAATGGACCACCACAGCCACTCCAACCCACAAGAAGCTGCAGCAGCATGGCGCTATCCCAATCCAGATGCTGGTGATGCATGACCACTCTGCTTACCCAGAGTGGACACTATTCCCACCCCACGGGCGGCCATGAATACTTTCCCCACTCTGACAGATGCCCAGGGCTACCCTCCTCACTGCAGTGTAGCAGCAGGGTCAATCTCCCCATCCCAATGGACCACCAGGGCAGTATCCCAATCCAGATGCTGATGCACATCAACTCCTTCCTCAGATAGACTAGCCAGCCACTCTCCTAGCACAGACGGGCCAGCACGGCCACTCCCCACCCCAGGTGGACCACCAGGGCCACTTTCCCACCCCAACAGACCACCAGGGCCACTGCCCCCACCACAACAGACCACCAGGGCCACTTTCCCCACCCCAACAGACCACCAGGGCCACTGCCCCCACCACAATGGACCACAAGGCCACTCTCCCTCCCGACATGCCAGCATGGCCAATCCCTCCCGACAGATCACCAGGGCCACTCCCCACCACGACGGACCACCAGGACCACTTCCCCCACCCCGACGGACCACCAGGGCCACTTCTCCCACCCCGATGGACCACCAGGGCCACTCCCCCCCGACGGACCAGCCCAGCCACTCTCTCCTCCCCTTTAGGCCATCCATGGGGGTGGCACTATCCCAATCTCAATGCTGATGCACAGCTTACCCAGACAGATCCAGCCCAGCTCTCCCCACCCTGATAGACCAGTGCAGACACTTTCCCATCCCCAACAGACACTGTCTATCCCCACCCCGATGGACTAGGCTAGCAACTGTCCTCACCCTGATGGTGATGCATGGCCACTCTGCCCACCGAAACTGATCCTTACCTGGATGACCCACACTCCAATGGTTCAGCCTGGACACTATTCATACCATGACTAGCCTGACCAGCAGTAACCCCAGATCAGATCAGTCACTATCTCCACCCCAATAGACCAGTTCAGCACAGCCACTTTCTCTGTCACTCTTCCCACCTCACTAGTACATCCAGGCTCAACCCCTCCCCTACATTGATCCCAAATTCCCAGGCATTCAGATCAGTTTCTCCTCCTCCTAGAACTTGTGCACAGTAGGGTACCGTATACCATGTGCTTCCTTCCCTTCACTCCGACTCCCCCCCCCGGACAGCGTGCGACAGCTGCATTTATTTATTTAATGTATCCTCGACTTCCGGACAGCGTGCAACAGCTGCATTTATTTATTTAATAAACCTCTTCCCTTACCTGCTCAGCTGAAGCTGCAAGTGCTTCCTTCTCTCACCTCACCCCCGACAGCGACTGCAGCATTTATCTATTTAATGCAACCTCTTCCTTCTGCCAAGACCCAGCGATCTCACTGCATCCAGGAACAGTGAAAAAGTAACAACAAATACTCACAGAGCCAGAAAAATTTGAATTCCCCCAGGACTCCAGCAGCGAGATTTCCCCAGGACTCCAGGACAATACTGGCAAAATGACTGAGCAGGCAGTAAGAAAAGATGCACGCTACCGCACTCACTTTAAAGCCTGCACAACATCGGGAGGCCCGAACAACGCTTATTTCCGCTTTTACGCTCGCCTCGGCCAATCGCAATTCCAGGTTTCCATCCGCGTCACCGCTAATGCGGTAAACCAGTGTCCCTGCACATACAACAACATCTGCAGATTTGCCCTGTCGGCTCCCCGTCACACCCATCACTGTCTTCTCTACTCAGCATTGAACTGTCTGTCTCCCGATGGCCTGTGCTCCAACACTCTGGGTAACCTTACTGATTCCTTATCCTGTCCATCATGTCCTGACGCACTTGCAGCTATACTTAACCCTGTTACCCAAGCCCGTCATCTAACATCTTCAGCTTCTCCCCTGCTCGCCATTCCTCCTTGCTCTACCAAGATGGGTGAGCAAGCTTTCTTCCACTTTGCTCCCAAATTCTGGAACTCCCTTCCCACCGACATTAAGCATTCTCCTTCTCACTATTCTTTCAAAAAAGCACTTTTTTCTTACTTGAACTCTCCTGGTGTCTGCAGTTGCCCCTAATTCCCACTCTGGTTTCTTCTGCTCACTCCATGTCTGACAATGCTAAGTAGTCATGCTGATGTTCTGTATATTTGCTTGGCTGGCTTGTTGTTACCCACTCATATATGGGTGTTTTCTTATATGTACCCTAGTTTGGCCTCCCTGAACGGTGGTCCTGTGTTTTGTGGCTATACCTGTCTCGTCCTCTGTAATATTGTCTCCTTTATTGTTGTACACTCCCGGGTCATGCTTGGAAATAGGCAGGTCTTTTGCCTAACGCACTTACCTGGTTACCAAAAGCTAATAAATAAATACATGTGCAACAGAATAAACTGCTGCAAAGTTTTATTTACGAACATATGAAATTGCCGGCAGAAAAAGGCCCACATGCCTATCAAGTCTGCCCAATTGTGCAGCTCTTAGTTTCATATTACTACAGCTGCCCCAGCCCCACCCAAACCCCTCCTTTCATCTCTTTTCCTGGTCTTCCCCCATTGTGTTCTTGTCTGTACTAATCCTGCCCTTGACGCTATCCCAACCCCACTTAAACCTATCCACTGTCCTCAGTTCGATTAACTCCTCCAGCAGTGCATTCCATCATGCCACCTCTCTCTCTATGAAGTAGTGCCTCCTCATCTCCCTCCTGAACCTTCCCCTTTCCAACTGCAGACTGTACCCTCTAGTGATCCTTCCCCCCCTTTAAGCAGAACAATCCTCCCTCTCTGACTTTGCTTATGCCTTTCAAGTACTTAAAGGTCTCTATCATGTCCCCTCTTTCCCTTCTTTCTTCCAGCGAATACATGTTGAGCTCCCTTAATCTTTCCTCATACAGCAACTTCCCCAGCCCCATTATCATTTTTGCAGCCCTGTGCTGTACCCCCTCCAGTAATCTCACATCCTTTTTGAGGTATGGGCACCAGTACTGCACACAATATTCCAAGAGTGGCCTCACCAGTGATCTATTCAAGCGCAGGATGACCTCTTCCTTTCTAGAGGTGATCCCTCTGGCAATGCACCCCAGCATCTGATTTGCCTTGCTGCCACTTCCTGCACTGTGCTGATACCTTCATGTGCCCTGTGACTATTACCTCGAGGTCCCATTCCTCCTCTGAAGCTGTTATCTGCACTCCCCCCAGCCAGTAGTTGATCTTGAGATTTCTTGCTCAGAGGTGCATGACCTTGCACTTCTTAGCATTAAACCCCAACTGCCACTCCCTAGACCAATGTTCGAATTTAGCTAGATCCTCCATGAGTGCCTGTCTCCCTTCCTCATTGTCTGCTTTTGCACAAATCTTCATGTCATCTGCGAACAGGCTGATCTTACTCTTGACCCCTCTGCAATGTCTTCAATGAAGACATTGAACAAAACAGAGCCCAGCACTGAACCCTGCAGTATCCCACTTGTTACTGGCCTTGGCTTGGATGTCTCCCCCCTTACAACTACCCTCTGGTGTGTGCCCTGCAACCAGCTCTCAACTCAACACACCAGTTTCTCTCCCATCCCCATGTTCCCCAGCTTGCTCATTAACCTCCCGTGGGGCACTAAGTTGAAAGCCTTGCTGAAGTCCAGATACAGGACATCTACAGTGTGGCCTTCCTCAACCGCCCTAGTGACCCAGTCAAAGAAGTCGATCAGGTTAGTTTGGCATGATCTTCCTGAGACAAACTCAAGCTGTCTCTCATCCTGTAGACCATTACTATTGAGAAAGGTTATAAACCTCTCCATCAACTTCTCCACTACGGAAGTCAAGCTCACCAATCTGTAGTTGCCCAGTTGGTCCTTGGGTCCACTCTTGTGAAGGGGCACCACGTGAGTCATCCTCCAGTCCCTGGGTACCTTCCCCATCTCCAAGAAGGTGTTGAAGAGGTCCATCAGAGGGCCTGACAAAACCTCTGTCAGTTCCTTCAGGACCCTTGGGTGTACAGTGTCTGGTCCTGGTGCCTTGTTCACCTTCAAGGCTTTAAGGCCCTTCAGAACTCTAGCCTTTTGGATGACCCCATCTGTTATCTCTGCCCCCCCTTTACCCTTGTCCCCTTTCCCCTGAAGTATTGGGTCATCCCTTTCTTTTGTGAACACCGAGCAGAAGTACTCATTGAGTGCCTCTGTCTTTTCTTCCCCTTGTTCTGCCCATCCCCCATCCCTCTTGATTCTAACAATGTCATCTCTACAATTCCTCTTCTCCTTTATGCATTTAAAGAACCCCTTTTCCCCCTCTCTGATCTCCTGAGCAAACTTCAGCTCCTTTGCTGCCTTGGCTGCCCTGACTGACCTGCTCATCTCCCTAGATGCTTTGTGAACACCTCTCTATCCTCCTCCTGCCCCAATTTTTTGAATTTAATGAAGGCTAATCTTTTTTCCCTCACCTTCCCCTCCACTTCCTTGCTGATCCAGCTAGGTTTTTTGGACCTGGACAGCTTATTCTGAGATTTGGCACATGTGCTTGTGGCCTCATTCAGCCCCTTCCTAATGATTGCCCACTTCAGCATCCATCACTGGGTTAATTTTAGCTAAATACCCCTCCAGGATGCTGCCCATTCCAGCAAAATCTGTCTTCCTGAAGTTCAACACTCTTGTCCTGGTGTTAGCTGACTCTCTCCCTCCCTGTGTTGAGGAGGAACCACACTGAGTGGTGGTCACTTCCTGCTAGAGGGTCCTGTACTACCACATCCTGGACCTGATCAACATTTGTTAGCACCAAATCTAGTAAGTTACCTTTTCTAGTAGGTTCCATCACCCCTTGCACTAAGTAGCTGTCTTGGATAGCCTCCAGCAGCACCTGTTCTCTGGCGTGTGCTGTAGTTACTGTCTGCCAGTCAATCCCAGGTAGGTTGAAGTCTCCCACTATAACTGTATTTCCCTTGACACTGACCTCCTGATTTTGCTACCCCAGCTCCTATCCACCTCCTCACTCTGTGAGGGTGGTCTGTACACTATCCCCATCCTGAGCTTCTTACCTTTACACTTTGGAGCAATACCCATATGGCTTCTGGCCTCCCCTCATCCCCTTCCTCCCTGGTACACAGTATCCCCTCCCTGACATAAATAGCCCTTCCTCCATCCTGGTCCCTGTGGAACACCTTGTAACCTGGGATTGTAAGATCCCAGTCATGGTATTGGGTGGCCCAGGTCTCTGAGATGGCAGCAATATCTACCTCTCCCTCTACCATCATTGCCTGGAACTCTGCCACCTTGTTTGCTAGGCTCTTTGCATTCAAGTATACTACAGTCCACCTTGTGCCCCTCCTCTTCCCATCTCTCCCCCTTTCACTATTGTCCTGGTAAATTCCCCCTCATTCTCCTCCTCCTTCTCTGGGGGGAGAGGCCTTCCAGTCTCCCCTGGAAGGTGCCTTCTCCCTGCTATCTGACTCAGCCCTCCTCCCTCCTCAATTTAAGTAATGGCTCAATCAACGTAATGATACAGTGCTCTTAAATGTGTTTTTGTGATGATCAGCACACCCCACAGTCCTAAGTAAACCTATTTCTCTGTCTCTCAGGCTCTTAGATTGTCCAGACCACCATTGTCTCCATCAAGGTCCCCACTTTATCAAGAGTGCATACTCCAGTGCTCTGATATACCCTTTGTTCACTACCTTCTACCATTTAGACTCCCTGTAGTGAGGGTCTCTGTACTGGATAGATGTACTTTGTTCTCTCAGGGATGCTTTACCCTGCACACCTTATCCAGATACAGTGCCAATCCCTCATGGATCCAGTCACACACAAACCAGTTACTCCATCTTTGTAACAAAATATCTAATTTATTACTAAACAATGGTTAGCCAGCTGTAACACGTACCGGGTCATAATGTTTGACAAGCAATGGCGTATGGCATTATCGTGAACCAGACCTATGAGCTCTCCAGTGTTGGAACTCCCCGGAGTTAGAATCATAAGTGGGGGATCCGGGCACAGCCCCTGTAACGGAGGGTGTGTGTAGAGCCCTGACAGAACAAAAGATATAAGAAATCATGCACTGCGATTAGGTCGCACGGCATTCTGCCGTGTGACATTTTGACCCCGTGCCGCTGTAACAGTAGTACACAGATATACACAATATTTACATGTAATCCATACAAGCAGTAAGCATAACAGTGTTTAGAAGAAGCTTGCACATTTGTGGAGGTAAACACTTGGCTATCTTCCTAACAGTTACCGTGTTTATTAACCTCATTATGCAAGGCAGGGCATGTTTATTTTTAGGCACCTTTTCCGAGATGCTCAGGGCCCCACACAAGCTTGTTCATGAATTTAAACACTTGGGCCTGACGTTTGACCCTATTTTATCTTTCGAGTCCCATATTCATAACACCACTGTAAAATCTCTACAATGTCTAGGTTGATTGAAAAGGGTCAGACAATGTTTGTCATTGCAAGATTGGAAAACTATAGTGGCTCAATCAGTTCTTCCAATTTTGGATTATGGTGATGGTATTTACCGGAACTCTGGCGTTACATATCTTTCTTTACTAGATAAGGTCTATTTTCAGTAACTATGTTTTATTTTAGGTAGTCCCAAAAATTAACACCACTGCACTCTTTTAACTGAATTAAATTGACTGTCCCCCTCATCAAGACATTTACAGCACTGGCTTACATTAATCTATAAAACAGTAAACCACCAAACTTCAGCCTATCTTTCGAATCGTTTACTGGTTTCTACCCATAGACATAATCTTAAGAAAGTTCCCAATCAGGACTTACTCCTACCTAGATATCAAATTCAATTTGGGAGAAATTGTTTTTCTTTTGATGTCCCACTAAGATGGAATAAACTCTTTCCTGAATTACGTAATTCTCAGACAAACATATACATTTTTAAACAAAACCTAAAGAAAATACTTTTACAGGAACAATCCATCTGCAATTGTTTTTCATAAATAACTTATTCTTGATTATTTGTTTTTGGTTTTGTTTACGTGCTTATGTGTAATCATGTATTTTTATTTATTTATTTATTTGTACATCAGTTTACAACCTTTGAGCCAGAGGCTCATTTCCAAAGGTACCTCGTCACATTGAGGACAAATACATTACAGACTCATTGTTACATCATACGGTTACAAATTTTAGCGAAAATTAAAAACATGATTTACAATCATTTGTACAGAGAAAAGACCAGATTAGTTACAGTGGCACATTCTTGCATGCGGAAACGTGCAGAAACAGCATGGTGATAATAGTTCAATGGGCAAACGGGCAGGTTGATGGAGGTGAGGTGTGATGCCGCTCAAGTGAGCTTTGTCAGTGCATGGTGGGCTATGCCTCAACTAGAGACAGGTACAGCTACGTATATTAAATAGCTGGTTCTGGAGTGCAGTTTTGAAAGTGGAGATCATGGGGGTGTCAGAGATGGGGGTAGGGAGCACGTTATACCAGGATGGAGCTCTATAGCAGAAGGACCTCTGTCCATGGGTGGTCCTGGATCTTGGGATCAGAAGGGTGGCCTTGCAAGAGGTTCAAGTATAAACCAAGGGTTGGGCTTGGCGGATGGAGGCTGTCAGCCAGGGAAGAGATAGCCCGAGAAGGTTTTTTTTCATTATGAGGCAGGTTTGGTATTGTAGTAATTCGTCTAGATTAAGCAGCATTGCCTTGTCATAGAGCTGGCATGTGTGAGTGAGCCTGGGGACCCCCGTAATAAGCCTACATGCCTTATTCAGAATGAGGTGGATTTTATTGAGGGTGGTCGAGTCAGCAGCACCATATACAGGTAGGCCATAGTCCACCAGGGACAGTATTGAGGATGTAACCACTAGTCGGAGGGCAACGGGGGGGGGGGAAACAGTTTTTATAGCGGTAGAGGATACCTAGCCAGACATTAGTAGCAGAAGCAAGTGCATCAACGTGGGTGTGGAAGGTGAGGGCGGTGTCGAAGGAAACCCCAAGGTACTTGTAAGAGCGGACTTGTTCAAGGGGTTGTTTGGAGCTAGGGAGGATGTGGAGTGGGAAGTTGCTGGCTTTGTTTTGGGGGTGGGAAAAGAGCATTGTTTTTGTTTTTTTGAGATTGATGACAAGTCTGTGCTCTTTAAACCAGGTTTCAGCATCATTACAGGATAGTTGTAAGGTGTCTTGAAGGGAGATGGGGTTGCGATGGGTGGCAAAGAGGATGGCATCATCTGCATACAGCAGAATTCTACCAGTGCATGTACTGGGCAGGGTGTTAAGGTAGAGCGAGAAGAGTAGTGGTCCCAGGATGGAGCTCTGGGGAACACCTGAGTGGATGGGATAGGTTTTGGAAAGTGTCCCATTGATTTTGACACATTGGGAGCGGTCAGATAGGTAGCTAGTGCACCAGGAGAGTGGCCCAGTAGAGAAGCCAGTGTTGCAGAGGGCATCCAGCAGGAGGGGGTGGGAGACAGTGTCGAAGGCTTTTGAGAGATCAACAAACACTGCCCTGGCTAGGGAGCCAGTGTCCAGGGAGGAGTGTATGAAGTTTGAAAACTCAATTAGTGCAGTGCCGGTACTGTGCCCTGCATGGAAGCCATGCTATTCTGGGCAGAGGATGTTGTATTTGGTTAGGTACTCAGTGATTTGAGTGGCCACCAGTTTTTCTAGGGCTTTGGAGAGGGATGGGAAGATGGAGATAGATAGGTAGTTCCCGGCAGAGGACCTGTCACCTCCTTTATGTATGGGCATAACTATGGCAGCTTTCCATGCAGATGGGAATTGCCCCAGGCAGAGGGATTTGTTGAGAAAGGTGGTGAGTGGAGCAAGGACCTGATCCAGCACCCGACGAAGAATGCTGGGGTCCAGGGAGTCACTGCCAGAACTATTGCTCTTTAATGCTTTGAGCAGGTGTGATCTGGCTTCCTGGTCAGTTACCCTGCACAGGTTGAAACTAGGGCATTGGATGACTGGGGCCAGTAGGGAGGGGGGTGGGTCAAAGAAATTGCTGGGGAGAACCGAGCTAAGGTCCGTGAAGGATGCGTTTAGGAAATTGGCTATGCAGGCAGGGTCGGTAGAGGTAGAGCTGTCAATGGTGATCTGGGATGGGGAAGAAGCGCTCACTCCCATTTAATTGTTTAACGTTGTCCCAGAATGTTTATGCACACCCCGAGGAGGAGGTGAGCGTGGCCTGGTAGTGGTCGGCCTTTGCTTTACGGATAGCCCAGGTGCACTTGTTCCGCGCAGCGTTGTATGCCTGTCTGTCAGCCAACTGGCCTGTTTCCATGGCAAGGTGCCATAGGTTATCCCTGTGCTTGAGCAGTTGTAGTAGGGCAGGGGTAACCCAGGGTACATTATGCTTTTTGGTTTGGGTTCCCGTGAGGGGTGCGAAGAGGTCACAGGCTTTGTTAAAGGTTTGGAAAAAGAAGGTAAGGGCAGTATCTATGTCAGGAGCGTGGTGTATGGGTGACCAATTTATCTGGGCAAGAAATTGTTTGAGGCTTTTTAGCCCACCTGGTCTGAGGTGCCTGCGGAGTGTGGATTGGGCTTTGAGTTGGGGCGTGGGGGTCACCTAGCTGAATAGGATAGGGGAGTGGTCACTAAGTGAGTCGGGAAGGACCTGGATATCTTGGATTTTTTGGGGGCGGTTTGTGATGATTACATCTAGAAGGGTGCTGGTACCTCTCTTAGTGTTTACTCTAGTGGGTTGGGAAATGAGTCATGTCAGGTCAATAGCCATGAAGGTGTCCCGTGTGGTGGAGGAGGAGGTGCTGAGCCAGTTCACATTTAGGTCCCCCACAAGGATTTGATCAACCTTGTGATGGAGGGTTGCAAGATAATCTGTTAAGGATAACAGTGCCGGATTTTGGTTCTTTGGGGGAATGTATGCAACAGTGAGATATAGGGGGCCCCTGGAGGGGTCCAGAGTAAGTTTGAGGGTGAGGGCCTGTGCCCCGTTTACAAGAGCCAGGGCAGGGAGTGCTTGTCCAGTAAGTGAGTCCCTGGTATAGCTAGCACAGCCACCTCCACGTTTGCCTGCACGATCCTCCCGGTATAGGGTGTAACCTGGGAGTGAGACAAAGTAGTCAGGGGTGGATTTTGATAGCCAGGTTTCCACCAGTGCTATGACATCTGGTTTATGTAGCATGACCCAGCATTGGAGGGAATCAAATTTTTTGAGTATGCTGCATCTATTCATGGAGGCTAGGCGGAGACCGGGGGACCAAGTTGGAGGGCTAGTCTGGGTGGGGCCTGGGTTGGGATGTATATTGCCTGTTAAGAGTAATAGGAGGATCATGGCTTTGGCCAGGGGGCAGTGATGAGCGAGCTTTTGGTGGGTATGTAGGGATGGGGAGGAGGCCTTCAGAGAGCAGGGGATGGGCAGGGTTTGCAAGGTCGGGAGGGTGAGAGTGATTAACCGCCAAAGGAAGCCAGGATAGGCAGCGGGGAGGTAACCTGGGGATGGGTGCTCTGGGCAAGGGCAGATGGTCATTGTAGGGTGGGATCATATTATGTCCGGGAGAACTGTGGGTGCTAGGGCCAGTGTACCAGGGGGGGCTGCCTGGTTGCTGGGACGTGGGTACCAGAGTATAGATGAGGGGGAGGCATTTTAGAAGGAGGTGGACTAACATAGTGCTTGCAGTAGCAGCAGGGTCAGAAAGGTAGAAGTATTTTGGTTACCCTCCAGAAACGTAGATACCATTTTGGATCAGTGGTAGTGTCACGGACTCAGGTGGTGTATGTTTAATTCTTGTTATGTATTTAGAATTATATTGACTTGGGAAAATTCTGTAAATGAGCCTTGTGCTCATGGAATTTATCCTGTAACTATTACTTTTAAATAAAAAATTTAAAAAAGGATACATAAATAGATTAAAACAACAAAGTATTTATCAAACAATAAACAAATCTCCAAATGTACACCTTAACTTAACTAGTAGTGTAGCAAAATACAGAATTAGCTCAGGTTAGGCAGTAGGCTTCTTAGAAAAGATACAATAGTAGGGTCCCCTTAAAGGCCACCACTGAACTGGCAGAAGGAATGTGTGGTGGCAGGATGTTCCAGAGTACTAGTGCAACCACCATAAATGCCCTATGTGGAGTCTGCAGATCTTTCAGTTAATTAGTTCCCATAATGTGCAGGGTCTTGTAAACCAACAAGCTTATCTTGAAGCTGATGTCCCACCAAATAGGCTGCCAGTTCAGACTGCACAAGGGTGATGTGAGCCATTCAAAATGTTCCAGAAGTTTTGTTTTTTTCGCTTTATTCCTTTATTCCCCTTCCCATGCTCCCCAGCCTGTTAATCCTGTGGGTGGCTCAGTGTCCCTGCTGCCCACCAATCCACCCCCACTGCCGACTCCCACCACCTGAACTCCCACCATTACCTGGGTTCCCAAAGGGTTCCAGCTTATCCCTGCCATAAGGCCCCCTCCCTAGTGGAGGGGCAAGGGAAGAAAGAAGTGGGATCTCTAAGTCCTCCAAGGTGACAGGCATGGGGGAAGTAGCATGGACTGATGAGGCCACCATCATCTAGCTGACTGGGTAGGCGATTTCCATTTTCAGGGCCCCACCCACCTCCCATATGCATGCAGCCCCAATGGTATCCTGAGGATAGGGACATTCAATGGCATGTGGTCACCCATGCCAAGAATGCCTCCACTAAGCCACCACCAGAAGCTGCTATGGGAGTGGCATGCAATGACCCCTCCCCGGAAGAGAAGCGTCCAAAGGACACTTGTAAATCCCTCCCTGCTGGCCTCTGCTTGGTGTGTGAACCCAGATAACCAGCATGCCAGAGCAATGCCCCTTCACTCAGCTCTATAGAGCAGGCATGTACCAGCGACTTAACCCTTAGGTTGCCAGAAGATTTAGAATGTATAGGTTTTTAGGATATGTATATACTCATTGGCAGCACAGCAAGGGTTAATGGACTGCTCTATTCTAGACCAGCTGCAGGCAGTGCAGACTCCCAGGTTACCCTAGATAGTGAGCCCATATGTGATGAAGGTATGGACCACCATAACCAGGTCAGCAGATGCCAGACATGGTTTGATCAGGGGGATTTTTCAAAGATGGAAAAATGAATCACAACAAACACCTGCAGTTCATAGTAATCCCCCACATTCTAAACTGATCAAAAGCTCCAAGGGTGACACTGTTTAAAGATAGCCACAAGGCATCAGTCCTTACAGTTGTTGACCCCCAGGAACCTAAATCAACACCAGCACTTCAGTTTTGCTTGGGTTGAGACTTAAACAGTCGGAGGCCATCCAGTCATTGATCTCTTGTAAACTACACAAGACAGGGCTCATATCAACCCCATCAGATGAACAAGACAAGTATAGCCTGGTATCATCACGATTGCAGTGAAACTCCAGACCATGCTGTCTTATGGTCTAAACCAGTGGCAGCACATGCAGTGTAGCTTGCCAGGAGGAAACCCAATTCTGCAGCACTCTGTAGCAGAGTTACTGCAGGAAACAATGACATTTCAATTGGAGTTAATCTCTTTTGTCATGCAGGAAACAATGACACTGTGCTTCATCTTGGCTGGCTTTACTGTACGTCACAAACAGCGTAGAGGCCACGATCGAGTCTAGAGGAACACCACAGTTGAGCACAGTTATTCAAGAGATGAAATAGCCTAGAACAGTCTGCTGTGCTCTTTTAGTAAGGTAGGACTCAAACCAACCCAATACAGTGTTGGTGAGTTCCACATAGTGCTTCAGGTGTTCCAACAGTACCTCATGGTCCACAATGTCAAACACCAAAAACAGATAAACAAGGATCAGAATAGAATGGTAACTGCTCTCAAGGAGATTACAGGATACCTTGACAAGAACAGTATCTGCTGTGTTGAGGCAGAAGCACCAACTGGAGAGGCACATTCACTAGATGTCAAATCTTTTCCAGTGAGCCTCCAGATGCATCACCAACACCTGCTTGATTACCTTCCCCTAAAAGGGAAGGTTCAAGACAGGACCGCAATTCAGTAGAATGTCAGACTTCTGAGATGGCTTCTTGAGGAGGCACCTCATCACTGCCTTTTTGTAGGGCAGCAGAGAAAACCCTTCCACATGGAAAAACTCGATGATCTCTGAAACAACTAGACTCAGAACCTCCCTGTAGCCAAAGAACACCCAGATAGGCCCTAGATCCAGTGAACAGTAGGCAGGGTGCAGGCTCAGGATTACCCAGAACATGTCCTAATCTACAACTGGAATAAAACTCACCCCAAGATGGCTGACTACTTGAGCCTATACTAGGAATGGTACTACTTGGCCATGGCAATTTATTTTAAGAGATCTAGCCTGTGTAGAAGACACCTTGATGAGGAAGTACTGGCTTAACTCATCACACTTCTCAGCCAAAAAAACTTTCTCAGACTGTAGATGGGGAGTTAAGCAACCTGTCCACTGTGTGAAAAAGGTGAACTGGGTGATTCTTTCCTACAGCAATAATCCTTGATAAAAACTCTGTGTTTTTTATTTCAGGCTGATTGCCCACTCTTACTCACCATAATGAGTTCTCCAAGTCAATTTGTCCTTCAAGGAATGTAATCTCCACCAAGATTGCTCCAACCTCCATTCCTTAGTCTTCAACCACTTCATCTCCTCACAATACCTTAGAGAGATGTAGCAGGATGTCAATGGATGAAGTCTGTATCCTTCCAGAGAGTCAAGGGCAGATGCAAGAGCCATGTATTTACCCTTCACAACTTCCTCTACTCCCCAGCACATGCTGTCATACCCAGTAGGTACATTACCAGAGAGTGTCCTAGGCTCCAGAATATGTTCAGTGCAGTATTAGTCCATCTCCAGAGAAGGCAAAATTTAAATGATGGGCCACACAGAGGAATGTCACAGCATGATGATCTGACCACATGACCAGCTCAATCTTAACTTTGTACTGTATATGTCAAGACTCAATAATTAAATGAGGTCCAAGATGTGGCCATACTGGTGGGGGATACCACTGGTAACTGTCTGTGCTAGGCCCAGGGAGATCATAGGCTGAAGGTACTGTTGACCAAATTGTAAGGCATTATCAATAACCCTGGCATCACAGTCCCTGAGTACCAATAGTCTAAGAGCATCCAGCACCAGGTCAATCATTTTGTCTGACAGTTCATGCAGGAATTCATTTGTGTGCCCTGGAGGCCAGTACATGAGAATTAGTCTACAACCTGCACCTCACCCACCCCTAGCTGACACTTATTCATATGGCCTAGCTGTACCCATGGAGTATGCTGTGAGTCCCAGAGTAGCTCCAAGACACATGGCCACCTTGCCCCCTTTGCTCTCTCACCTTGCGCAATGCACCACTGAGTATCCAGCTGGAATAGATGCCTCTAACACCAGGCCAGTGTCATCCCCAAAACAAGGCATTTGTGATGCATATAAGGTTAGCTGAGGAGTCTGCAATAAACCCTTGTTTCTCATTGTCTTATTCCTCAGTGACCTCGTATTACACAGAACGACCAAAGGGAAGGAGTAGAGTCATCTAGGCTGATTGCTTCATGTCTGCTAACAGTAGGAGGAGACCTGGGATTTGGAACCAGGCACAGTAAGCCCCACCTGAGTTCTAGTTTCTCCCAGAGTCTCTTCATGGCCTGACTACCCCAGTCCTACTCTCCCTAACATCTACTCCCAGATCCCACCTGCAGTAATTGCCACTCCCCCTGAGGACACTTCACTGTTATCTCAATCCTTTCTTAAGACCCATAGCCCAGTCCCATCCTTGGTATGGTTTACATAGAATTTCTAGTGAAAGAGAGCAAACCTTCTGTATCAGTCACCTCTAAATCCCCCTCTGTCTATACAGAGATGTGGTAGAGTTTAGGGTCTGTGACATCACTTCCTCTGTAAGAAATGAGTATTTCCCAGCTGACATGGATAACTTGCAAGTGCACTTGTAATGGATGGATATGTCTAAAGCAAACCAGGTACTACCAACCTCCAATAACCTGCATTATTACCAGCACCTTGTGAGTTGTTAGGCAATATAAGATATATGCACTGAACCTTTGTGAGTGGTTAGATCATTCACTAACAAATAGTGGATGCATGCCTCACCGTTAGTTTCTAAATTGTCATTTATTCATTTAATTTTTTTTGGGGGGGGGCATAAAACACACAAAACTGCACACATCCCAAATCCTTCTAACCTTTCAGTATGGTCACTTTTGTAAAAAACATATAATATCCATTTGTTCCTTTAACTAATTTTTTTTCCTTTTTTTCACGTTCATATGTAACCATATATCAGCATCAATGCACTGTTTGTAGTTTAAAGGTTCATAGGTAATATTCATTAATCCATTCTTAAATCCCCAAAAGACATATACTTAGTGAGGTAACCAATAGTGCTCTACAGTTAATGACTTCTATTGCAATATTCCTGTATGGAATGTTATAAGGAGCTGCAGTGAGCAAAGAACTGAAAATTCAGTCAGCTTTGAAAGGCTGTAAGCCTGTAGTTCAATGGCTAAAGAAACAGCCATGCCTCCCTGCCTGACCTATTTAAACTAGTGCTGAGCAGAATTTTCAAATTCCAGCAGAATGAAATTCCACAGAATATTCAAAATTCCACTGAAATTCTGCTGAATTCCACCTGAAATGGAATGGCAGAATTCTGCATCATAAAATAGTTGCGGAATGATTTTCCATGGAAAAAATCACCACGGATCTCAATATTTTCTGTGGAAATTGTTGTGGAATAATTTTCCACTAAAAAAATTACTGTTCCAAGGAATATTATTCCGCAGATCACAGTAGGTGGAATTCTGCAGGCGAATGAGTCAAATTCTGGTGGAAATTCTGCCAGCAGAATGGTCATTCCACACTAATTCCACCGGCGGAATTCCATATTCCACACAGCACTAATTTAAACCCTTCCTTCCTGCTTCATTCAGAAACCTTTTTCTTTGCAGCCAAGGCTCTGTCTATCCTCTCACTGGGCCCAGCCTTTCCTTGATCACTGTCCCCCCTCCCAAGTATTGTTCATTTCCCTACCTTCTATTGTGTTTGGAACCCACTGGCTGTGCTGGACTCTCTGCCTGGTTTGTATACTTCTGCTTCTGGGTCAGTATTTTGCTTCTGGCTGCAGTCTGTCTTGTTTCTGTCTCAGTAGTTTGTTTCTCCCTTCTACTCCAGTGCTTGTGTTTGCTTTGTTTGCTTTTGGAGCTTTAATTCTAGCGCCCCTTGTTTGCTTTGTTATGTTCCATGCAATCTCTCTTTTATCTGTACTTGTTACTTCTGTGCTTTCTGTTACAGTTGGTTTCCATGCAGTCTCTGTGCTCATCACCTTAATTGTTTACACCTGCCTCTCTCAGTACTGGCTCCTTGTTATGCTGTGTCTCTTCTGCAGCTCAGCTTTTACTCCCTCAGTGCCTGCTCCCTGCCCTCCCTGTGTTTGTATTCTCTAGCCTCATATGTTGCTATTTCAGAATAGCCTCCTGCTTTTCCCAGGCCACTGGCTTCGCCCGGCCTCCTCATCACTACCCTGCTACCTTATCTACAGCCTCAGAATTTTACTAAACCATACTTTTACCAAAGACCTTGCTGTCCATTTCTGACCGTACTTTTACCAAACCCTCAGCAGTTAGCCGACCCAGTGGTGTAGAGGGCTGAGGCACTGGTGCCTTACCTCTTACCACACCAATGACCTGAGGTCAGGAACAACCTTGGGTGTTGGTGGGTTGGCCGGGGGAGGAGGATTGAGCATCCCATGGATGGCTCTCCTCCTCTGGGGAGGCTGGGAGGGGATGATGGCTGAACTACTGACTTGTGGTGGTGGCCAGGGGCTGGTGCAAGCTCAGGGGGCACAAGTGTGGGTCAACGCATGCCAATTTTGGATGTGCAGCATGCAGAAGCATGTGTGGCAGCATCCCTGATGCCATTGCATGCCTGCACCATGGGGAATCACGAGGCCCAAAAAAGAATCTCCAATGCACACATGAAGGCAGGTCCCAGCAGTGTCACAGCAGATGCACTTCAGTCAGCTCCCCCCAAGCCTGGCCTCCAGGTCTTCTGCAGCATGTATGATAAGTACCCATTGTGAAGTGGCCTGGGGAGGGGAGGGCAAGGGGGTTAGAGCTCTGACTGTGGCCAGTGAGGGGGCCAAGGAGACAGTGCTGGACAGGTGGTGCCATAGGTGAGAAAAAAAAACAGCCAAGGAGGTAACATAAGGAAATTAAGAAGAAAAAAACCCTCAGCAGACTGTATCTGACTTCTACCATACCGACACTTCAGCATTTCAATTGGCTCTATTATTTTTTGGGGGTTTTACCCTACCAACATTATAGTTGCTGTTTGGTCTCATGGTGCTCAGCTCATGACTTCCCTGTTATTCCCACAGCGGGGGACTGTGATGTCACGATGAGGCATCATGGCTCCAGATAGCAGGAGTATGCTTATCTAAGTTAATAAATCCTGCTCCTTTGCCTACATGGTTTCTCAGCTATCTATGCATAAATACATTAACTTTGCAGCCAACATAGCTTGCACAATATTCATTACATGGAGTTCAAGATTTTCATTTCATTCCATTATCATGTTGCAAATGCTCCTTACTGGAATAACTTAACTCTGCCTTTAAGGCATTTATGGCATTCAAGCCACCCATATCAATTCTCTATTTATGCTGCAACCATAGCAATTACTGCTAAACCTCTTGAATCAATTTCTGACATCACTGTCTCTCACTCCTTAATGGCTTCACAGCCTCTCACTACTCAATCACCTACCATCCATGACACCATTAATCTGGCTTCTGTAGTGGAATTGGTTGGCTTGCTTTTGCTGGCTCTGCTCATATCATTCAATCATATTAAGCATTCCTATCCATCAATCTCATCAGTAAATTGTATCAGTCCATTGTATCCATCAATCATCTCAGACAATCACATCATTTACCAATACCTAACCAATGGCCACTGGCTTCGCCCGGCCACCTCATATGTACTGTTTCATAGTTATTTGTCTGCTCTCCTTCAGAAATCAGAAGCTTGCCAACCATAACAATTACTTTCTATGGCTCAGAGCTTCCCTGCAGTGGACAGTCTCACTCTGCACCGAAGTCCACATCATTAGCATGTGAACCTCGGGGTGAGGTTCTTCTCATCTGGCCCATAGTGGGAATGTTCTCTCTCTGGGCAGAGCTTTAGCCATTTCTGCCACTGATGGCACCTCTCAATGTAGAATTTAAGACTTCAGCTACAAGAGATGGGGCCCTCACGCCCAAGAGCACTCCTTTATCTGGCCAAATTCAGTTCAGCAGCACACTCTAGCTATTCTCCACATAACTGCCTCTGATTCACCTGGTCTGTTTTAGTCGGTAGGCTGGCTGAGTGCCTTAGCAGTCATTGTTCTCCTCCTGCTGCCTTGGGGGTCCCGCTCAATCTTCAGAGCTTCTGTTGTTGCAAAGGTGTCTCACAACCCTTGCTGTCATTCGTGTTAGAGGGATCATGAGAACTTTCCTCCAAATTAGAATATTTTCCACCCCTCAGATTGGGTTTCTAAATTGCAGCAGCAGAGCCATCACTAAATAAAACACCCCTAGCCTGGTGGGAAGGTGACCTAGGCCTCGTATCCCCATAGGTTTTCTCCTCTTAAAATTGTTTTTTTCCTCTCCTCAGTGCCAAAGTATGTATGTAGTCAGTTTTTCATAGCATATTCCCTAGATTCCTTAGGTATTTTTCCACTGTTGGATGGAGATGGATGGCGGCCCTCCTTTTCTGTTTCCTCCCTCTCTCCTTGGGAAGTCCTGCCTTCTCATTATGGTTCATTCAACGTATGTTCAAACTGTTACTCATTTCAGATATCTCTGACCATTACCCTCATCTCTGATGGTCATGTATATATTCCAATCTCAATACCAACTCATTACATTCGCAATGCCTTCTAATCAATTTATTACCTTTGCAATGCTTTCTGATCTATACTCTTTTTGGGGCTTTTGCAAAGCTACCTTTAGCTTAAGGGAATCCTTCCCATGGCACCTCTAGGGGTGGAACCCTCCTCTAGGGTTCCTGCCTCCGGCATCCCTACTGGGTGGTATTCCTAAGTCACAGAGAAGTGAACAGCCACAATAAAGTTTCTTCAGCAAGCTGCATAAGCACAGCACCACACTAAGCTGATTAAGCACATTGAAGTTTCTTATAGGCAGAATGTATCTCATTCATGCAGTACAAATTAACATTATGGTGATTTTCAGAAAACAAGTATTATCTCAGGCAGCCAAATGAGCTCTGCTAGAAGGCTTCCTTAGCAATATTCTTTTTCAAAACTGTTGAAAGATACTGCAGTGAGCAGAAAGCTAGAAGTTCAATAAATTGTTTCTGAAAGGTAGAAATGTGTCATTGAAACAGTGCAAATGCACATGGTTACAGATAAAGTGGTATGTATAAAGAAGGTGCTGGTATGAAGAAAACTCCATCTGGTCTAGTACATATAGACATTTTTGGTGGTAAAAAGACTTTGTGGGAGACATAGTAAAAACTTATTTTTCAGAGATAAATTATTTTTTAGACAAATCCAGACATTGTCAAATAGATGTAGTATACCACAATAAGGGAGAAGGAGAAAAACTGCTCATTTTAGAAGCTTAAACACAGTTCAAGTAACAATGCTCTAAACTAAAAATCTTACTTTAATTTTCATGCAAAACAACATGGCTCAGAACTCAACCATCTCCATTCAAAGAATCAGTGTGGGGGGAGCTGCTCCCAGATGCCCCACCAGACCACTTTCAGCAATCACAAGAGCTCTTTTCTAACCCACTGGACCAGGATGGGTGTTGTGGGGAGGGACCACTGGATGCCAGGGTTTCATGTTTTTATACTGTGATGGGTGCTGGGTAGGGGTGGGGGACCACTGGACACCAGGGACATGTTTGTGACTTAATGGGATTGGTTTCAGGTGGGAAGGGACCGCTAGCCATCGGGGATAGTTTCACAAATTGTCGGCTATGGTGGCGGGTGGGGAGGGACTACTAACCATCAGAGATACTGTTAACTATTGTCGGAAGGGCATTGGGTGGGGAGGGACCACTAGACACCAGGGAGTACATTTTGAACTGTTGGGCAGGGCACCAGGTGGGGGGAAGGACTGCTAGCCACCAGGGAATTTTAACATTAAAGTCAGGCATGTGTGCAGGTGGATGGGGGCCACTAGCCACCAGGGAATCATAATATTAAAGTTGGGCATGTGTGTGAGTGGGGGGAGGGACCTCTAACCACTGGGGAATCATAGCGTTAAAGTTGGGCATATGTGCAGGTGGGGGGAGGGATCACTAGCCACCAGAAAATCGTAACATTAAAGTTAGGCACGTGTGTGAGTGGGGGGAGGGACCTCTAACCACCAGGGAATCGTAGCATTAAAGTCAGGCATATGTGCAGGTGGGGGGAGGGATCACTAGCCACCAGGGATACTGTGAACTATTGTTGAGATGGGCATCTGCTGGGGAAGGGACCATGAGATGCTGAGGACTGGGGCTGCCTTTCCAGCAGGGGCTGGGGGGTGCTTGCTATTCTCTAAACAGCCTATGTAAATGGGCCCATGATGGGCAATTAAATGCCCGCATAGTGCCTTGCATGCCCAATGGGCTAATTTGCATGGCTGCTTTACTGAATAGCAATTAGTATAGCTGCACTGTCCATTGCCTGCCCATTTTCATGGTTATGGGTCAGGGCTGCTCACAGGGGTTAGCGCTGCACTACAGGGGTTAGCGCTGGCTTAACCTGCCCCTATTCACAGTTGGATAGTGTTTTGAGCTATTTGACTGTGAATAGCAACTTCAGACAGCTGGGCAAATGCAAAGTGCAGTGCAAAATGTTATGCTGCACTTTGCTAATCTTTAGGAATCTGGCCCCTGGTCTTTGAGAACTATTGTTTTAAAACTGAAACTAGGTTTTAGAGGCGCAGGAAACTCAGACCAACTATCATCGAAGCAGCAACCTGCATCAGATCTCATGGACGTCAAAAATTCTTTACATGTAATTTGCAGATCCATTCAGGGGTTAGAAAAGAAATTTGAAAAATGTCCATCGCTCATGATGAATATGGAACAACCTGTGACTTACCTGAAAAATAAAGCAGAAGATGAAGCAACACAGGTCAAAATGTGATAAGTAGTAATTTCTTTTAAACTCATTCCTAAAATCAACCTGCTAAAAAGATATCTTAACAGGACCATAATCTGAGGTTAGCTGGGCTGCTGGAGGACATTGTAACTGATCATCTGGTGGAGTTTTTGAATGACAGGTCTCTCAAGTGTTGAACAGGAACCCTGTGCCTCCTGGCACACAGACACCACATATTGAATAAGTTCTCACATCTGCTTGCTGCATTACACACCTTACTATCAGGGAAACTTTCCTCCTCTTGTACTCCTACTATTCTAATATAACTAGACAGAGGTGCAAATAACTTGGTGTGAAACATCAACTGTGAAATCATTGCCCTTCATGCATTTGTTACTGGCATGTCTTTGTATTGGGGCTGACAATAAGGTTCACATGTTCTCCAACTTGCAGGAGACTAGCAGGCTGTTTAAAAAAAAACTAGACATTGACTGCAGAAACTGTCGGAAAGCACATGCTCTGATGCAGAAATGGATTAATGAATGTGCTGCTGTTATTATAGTTTATTCTATCTTCCCAGTTTTGGCTTGTGTGCTGTCCCCAACTTTGTGTCCCCTTTGGGTTAAATACTTTAGATATTATTGCAATTTTGTGTCTAGTTCATTTGGGATTTATTAACTTTCCATCTGTAAATTTTCTGTCACAATGTCAGCCATGTGGCATTTTTGTTTCTCAAGATAGAACTATTTGGATACAAATCTGCCTGTGTTGAAGAAGAATGAGCAGTAGCCTTATCAGCAAAAGTTGTTGCTGCAAGATTGACCAGGCACCTTGGTGAGGGTGTGTTACCTTCCATACATTTGTATGACATTAATTAGAATATCTGATGATGTTTAAGGTTTTTGTTTATGATTTCACATTAATCTTTTGATTAATTGTATTCCAGCTTCATTATATTTGGGTATAGTTGATTTATAATTGCGTATTTTCTCAGTGTTTTCACTGATAGTCTGTAGCAGGGTTGCATGGCATCTATTATACTTTTCTAAATTATTTGAATAATATGCATGACCCAATTCCCTTATGTGGGCCATTCTATTTCATCAGATAGTCTTCTTTAAGAATTCCTACTGTTTGTCATGCTTCCCTGCCAGAGTTGGGCGCACTGCAATATATCTGTATTTTCCAGTGTAATTTACATGTGTGGCAGGATAAAGCTGTACCATATTGTTTTAATCATATTTCATGTTATTTTATGTACATAATGCATCAGAGATGTCCATGGTGGCCCAGTCTAAATTTCAAGGGATCATGGGTACAAAGAAAACATGGGCCTTGGAATGATGAAATTTTCTTTTGCTGGGCAGAAACTGTTTGCTGCTTAGCCAGGGACTGGGGAGTTGACTAAACCAGTTAAAAGAAAACAAAAGGGCTAATTAAGCATAGCTGGGAGGCCAGGTATCCCATTTTGCTTGTGAAAGACCCAGCCCTCTAGAGGAGCCGTGATGTCTGGCGACCTAATATCCTTACAACTGAACATCATTTGGGTAAAGTGATGTGCTCAGTTTAGCTTGATTGCAACCATTGGGGGGGGGGGCCTGGATCAGCTCCTGGAATTCAGGCTAAAACTGGTTTGCCACTGGGACCTTTGTCCCCTGCTCAGAAATGAACATTTGTTTTTTGCAATAAAATATTAAAACCTGATTGGTTGCATAGCCATAGAGATGGAATGATAGCCAACCACAGGGCAAATCAGTATCATTGGACCTGCCTTTTGAGAAACCCCATAAAACAGGGATGCAAGACTATCAGTGCCTTTTTGCCTTTTTGTCATATGTTCCTGTCTGCTGCCTTTTGGCCTTTGGCCTTTTTGGACTTTGATGAAAGAAACTGCACTTAGGACTCTGTCCTGCTGAGAGAGTAGACATTTCTTTTCAAGAATTTCTCCTGGACCACAAAAACCAAGATTTCAGCTACCACTTTTAAGAACACTTTGCACTTTAAATTCAGCAACCAAGGACTTGAGGTTGAACTTTAACCTTATAATTTTAAAGTGTAGTTTTTTTTGTATATTTCCACTTTCTTTTTCATATTCTGTAACCAATGTATAAAATTATCTGTCTTTAAGCTATTTACTGCATTAATTAATTAATTAATTAATTGAGCCTTTGGCTTATTTTAAGATAATTCTGCCAGTGTATTTTGTGTGTGTTGTTTTGAGAAAGGGTTGTTCAAACTATACTACGCCTGTGTGGCTGCTTAAGGGACAAACACTACCAAAGTAAAATACCACAAGGGACTCAGTGGACAAAAGGAGGGGAGGAAATATGAAAGGTCTCAAGAAGGAGTCTGTGGGGGTTTGAGCCAGTCTCTGCAATTTGTTATTGCTAAAGTCACCTATAGGGTGTATAGGGCATTCCATGAGGGTCTATACATGCCTGTGGCTTTCTGGTTCATTGTTCTGTGGCCAGGAGGGTTCTCTCCCAGGAACAGAGCCTTGAGACTTGTATTTGCACCCCCTCACATGGAGAGAGGGAGCCTTGGGAATCCTCTGGCATACACTCAGTTGTGAAACAGCGAACATGTTTAAAGGACAGAGGAGGGGTATCCCTTACCCTGATCACAATGGGATTCACTGTAGCCCTGGGAATGTCTGCCCCACTGGAGTGGGCTTGTGACAGATTTGGTGAGCAGTGGTGTGCTTGGTGAACTGTTTGAACAAGCCACACATAAAGAGGGCAGAAATTGGAAAAGGAAAAATTTGTTACAAGATATAGTTCCCTACCCTGTTTTTTTTTTTTTTTGTGCTGCAAGCGAAGGCAGACTAGTGGTAATGTAGGCAAGAAAGATGACTTCCAAGTACAGCAACTACACTGTAGAAATTCTGAAGCAGCTGTGCTAGAAGAAAGGGGTCCATTATGAGGGGAAAAGCAAAAAGAACCTCATGGAAGCTCTTGTGGCAGCTGATGAGCAAGCAACTGCCCAGGACCTTGAGTCACCATCAGTGACTGAAAGGGACAAGACCTTGGATGTGGGAGTGCCAAGGAAAATTGCAATGTCCAGTCCCAGGGAGGAGGACAGTGAGAGGAGAGAAGACCTGGAACTGCAGCACCAAGTGAAGTCCACCACAGATCCTGAGCTACGGAGGGTAAAGCTTCAACTTGAACTGAGGAAATTAGAGCTTGCTGACAAACAGTGTAAAAGGGAGTTTGCAGAAAGACAGGGAACTGGAGAAGAGAATGTTCAAAGCCTAGCAGCAGAGGGAATTTGAACAAAGAAAGTTCAAAATGGAGATATAGGAAAAGCAGCGTCAAAGAGAGTTCAAATTGGAGAAGCTGAAGCTGCAACAGCCAGCACCAAAGCCAGATCAGGTAAGTGACAGGGGTGAAGCTGAAACTCCAGAGTTGGGATATAAATTAAATTCCAAATTAATAGCAGAATTTAAAGAGGGAGGATATGGATGCATTTTTGAATTAATTTGAAAAGATCTGTATCCAGGCCAAGATACCCAAGGAGGCCTGAAGCTTTCAGCAATCCCCACTGCTTACTGGCAAGGGGCATGAGGTGCTAGGCCAAATGGACAATGAGGACAGTAAAGACAATGACAAACTTAAAATTGCTTTACTGAGAAAGTACGAACTTACTCTTAAGGCCTATAGAGTCAAATTTTGGAAGCTTTGAAAGAACTCTGAAATGAGCTTTGAAGAACTCGCCACAAAGCAACAGCAGTTTTTGAAATGTTGGTGGAAGGGGGTGGAAGTGAACTCTGTGGAGAAAATTGAGGGGGTGGTGTTACTAGAACAGTTCTTTTGGGCTTGCCCAGTGGAGCTGGAAACCTGGCTAGAGGACTGGGATCCAAAAACAGCACAGCAAGCTACTGAGCTCTCGGATCGCTATGCCAGGAGCAGGCCTGCTCTGAAAGGAAGTGGGGGAGCAGGTGCTGCAGGGACAAAAGGGAAAAGCGTGCCTTCAGGGCAGCTAAAACCCTCATCTCCTCTGTAGAAAGGGGGAATCCCCAAGTTACCAAAAAGGGATTTCTTGGATAGAAAAAAGTGATGAATGTAGATTTTTAAGCAGCTAGGGCATCTTGCTAGACAGTATCCAAAAAAGGCACAGAGTGGACAAAATGTACCTAGAAAGGAGGTGGGTGCATTGTGTACCTCTGAGAGTATACCTGTGAACATAAGGGCACACATACACCAGGTTACTGTAAATGGAGTGCAGACCCATGGGTTCAGGGACACGGGGGCATCTCTTATCTTGGTAAAAGAGGATTTGGTTGGGCCTGAAAAGCTGATACCTAATCAGTTTGTAACTGAGAGGATTCACTGGGAGGAGAAGACCCTGCCACTAGCTAATGTTCTCCTGGATTGGGGTGAGACAGGAGAGAGGGTGCAAAAAGTACCAGTGGCAGATGATCTCACCCTGGATGTGATTACAGGGAATAATCTACAACTAGGGGTAGTGTGTGCAGTTACCCACAGTCATCTGGCTAAGGCTGCTTGTAATTCTCTGAACCCCACAGAAGCACCAGTGGAAAAGAATAGGAGGCTGGTTCCCCAGCCTGTGTCTCCTGAAAGGGAGAGTAGTGAAAGGGAGGTAGGACTTCACCAAGTAGCTGTTCACCAAACAGCTACAGAAGGTCATTCTGAGGAGGAAGGGAGGGACAACAAATGGTCAGAAAGTTAGGGATGGCAGTGACTCTGACTGCCCTGAAGGTAGCGCTAAGGACCCTAGTTTACGAACTGAGGTGGACATGTCTCATGCTTCGGGAAAATGTAAAGATTTTGCAGCCACTCAGAGGACTGACCCTAGTTTGGAGAGGCTGAGGGCTTGTGTAGAATCTGATGAGACATAGGCAGGTTGCATGAGATATAGGGTATTTTGGGACAATGGACTGTTGTATACACAGGACATGAAGACAGCGGAAGAGGTGATGGGCAGGCAGCTTGTCATTCCCCAGAGTATCATGAGAGATTGCTCAAGATCACTCATGATATCCCCATGTCTGGATATCTGGGCATCGCTCAAACTATGCAGTGATTAGCCCAAAATTTCTATTGGCCCAACTTCACCCAGCAGGTGGAAGAATATTGCAGGTCTCATCACTGGTGCCAACAGATAGGGAAGGCAGGTAGCAAAACAAAAGCTGCCCTATTTCCCTTGTCCAATGTGGAGGAGCCTTTCCAGAAGGTACAAATTGATATTGTGGGACCCTTGAGTACCCCAAGCTCCTTCAGGAAAAAGTACATCCTGATGGTGGTCGATTTTGCCATCTAATACCCAGGGGCAGTTGCCCTCTCCTCCATTAAGGCAGACAAAGTGGCAGATGCCTTGCTAGAGATTTTCTCCCATGTCAGGTTTCTGCAGAAAGTTCTCTCTGATCAAGGGGGTAACTTCATGTTGGACATGATGAAGTGTTTGTGGGAGAAGTATGGGGTAGTGCAGAGATGCATGACACCTTATCACCCACAAGCCAATGGGCTTGAGGAAAGATTCAGTGGTACCCTAAAAATGATGCTCCAAGCATTTGCTGAACAGCATGGTAGGGACTGAGAAATATCTTCCCCACCTGTTGTTCACATACAGGGAGGTGCTACAAGAGTCAACAGGGTTCTCCTCCTTGAAACTCTCATACAGACGTAGGGTGCATGGGTCCCTAGACTTGATCTGGGAAGACTGGGAAGGCAAGCATGCCACCCAGGGAACTCCCATAGTGGAGTACGTCCTTAAGTTTAGAAAGAAGCTGAAGGAGCTTATGGGGTGGCCCAAAGCAACCTGTCAGCTGCCCAGCAGAAGCAAAAGGTCTGGTACTATGGCGGAGCCAGAGCTCACTCATACAGTGCAGGCCAGGAAGTAATGGTCGTAATTCCAGTCCAGAATGATAAGCTGCAGGCCAAGTAGGCAGTACCATACAAGGTAGTCCAACAGGTCAATGACATGAAATATATTGTAGAACTGCCTGACAGGAGACATATCCATAGGATGTACCTTGTCATTATGGTGAAGCCATATGCAAATAGGGCTGACATGGTGTTTGCAGTGTGTAGTCCTGGGGAGGAGACAGACAGACAAGGAAGACCCCCTCTTGGACTCGCTAGAGGAAAGCAAGCAGGAATCCTCTGTGGAGATGATCAAGCTATCGCCCTAGTTGACCTCGGAACTGGAACAGACCCAGGAAGTGAGGAAGGTGGTGGAAATGCTGGACTTAGGGGTAATCCAGAAAACCCACAGTCCCTAGGCCTCACCAGCAGTCCTTGTCCCCAAACCAGATGGGTCTACCCATTTTTGTGTAGACTGCCATGGACTCAGTGCAATCACAATGTCCGATGCCCACCCAATGCCCTGCACAAATGAGTTGTTGGACAAGTTAGGGGGTGACTTTTCTAACAGCCATAGACCTGACAAATGGCTACTGGCAGGTGGAGTTGACTCCCAAATCTAGGGAACAGTCAACCTTCACCACCCCACTAGGCCTCTTTGAATTTAAGGTGATGCCTTTTGGGATGAAGAATGCCCCTGTCACATTCCAACGGTTGGTAAATTAGGTGCTACAGGGTACTGAAGAGTGTGCAGTGGCCTGTCTGGATGATATTGCAATTTTCAGTCATAGCTGGAAAGATCCCCAACCCATCTGAGGGAACTACTGGGTAGGATACAGGAGGCTGGACTAACTGTCAAAGCTGAAAAGTGCCAAGTGGCCATGGCTGAGGTATCATATTTGGGACATGTAACATAGATCAGGGGCTAATGCCAATGCAGATGGCCTACCCCACCAATTGGAGTAAAGGACAGAACTGGTGGAAACCACTACTAAAAAGGGACATGTTCCCCCAGGTTCTGTTAAGGAGGGATGAATGTGGTAGGATAAAGCCATACCTTATTGTTTTAATCAAATTGCATGTTATTTTATGTATGTAATGCATCAGAGATACCAATGGTGGCCCAGTCTATCTTGCAAAGGATCTTGGGTACAAAGAACACATGGGCCTTAGAATGATGACATGTCTGTTGTTGAACAGAAACTGTTAGCTGCTTAGCCAGGGACTGGGGGTTTGACTAAACCATTTAAAAGAAAACAAAAGGACTAATTAAGCATAGCTGGGAGGCCAGGTATCCCAATTTGTTTGTGAAACACCCAGGCCTCTAGAGAAGCTGTGATGTCTGGGGACATTTTGTCCTGAGAGGTCTGCCCTGAGTTAATCTAATTACAGGTGAATGGACTATCATTTGGGTAAATTGTTGTGCTCAGTAGGGTTGTGCAAAATTGGAACATTTTGCCCAGCGAAATATTTTGTGTAAATAGCGCATTCCGCGAAATAGTTCACTAGGCAAAATGCAAACTTTCACCCATGGTTGGGCATGAAATTTTGCCCCCAAGCCAGTGAAATTTTGCTTGTGAGCAAAATTTCACACCCTCGGGTGAAATTTCACCACCAGCGGCGAACTGTCTCTACTTGCTGGAGTAATTTCGCCTCCCACTGCAAAATCTTGTGGCCATTTGGCCAGAGGCCACTGGCCAAAGTTCTCCCTGGTGTCCAGTGATCCCCCCCAGCTGATCACTGGCTGTAATTACATTAAATAAGGCCCTCAAGCTACCCTGCCCCATCCATTTGTTAAATTAAAAAAAAATTCACTCTCATCTCCCTGGCGTCTAGTGGTCCACCCACCCCGGCCTTTACTCTGTCAATGGCCTATCTATTCATACTCATCTGTATTGCTCCCTTATGCCTATCCCATGCCTGTTTAAAGCCCTGCACTGAATTCATATACACTTCTTCCTGAGGTAGGCCATTCCATGCATTCACCACCTTTTCTATGAAAAAGAACTTCCTCACATTACCCCTTAATCGGCCTCCCTCTAATCTCATGATGTGTCCTCTTGTCCTGCTATTTTTCTTATATTGAAACATGTTAGACTCTTTCACCTTGTTAATGCCCTTAAGATGATTGAATGTTTTGATCATATCACCCCTCTCCCTCCTTTGCTCTAGGGTATACATACTGAGCTCTATTAATCTGTCCTCATATGTTTTCTGATACAGTTCCTGCACCTTTTTGGTTGCCCTTCTCAGGACTGCCACCATTTTTCTAATGTCTTTGTGCAAGTGCAGTCTCCAGTACTGCACACAGTACTCCAGATGGGGCCTAACCAGTGTCTTGTAAAGAGGGATTATTACCTCCCTCTTACAACTTGAGATACCCCTACTAATACACCCCAACCTCCCTCTAGCCTTAGCTACTGCTTTAGTTGTCTGCTTGGATGATTTCAGGTCATCTGTGATGATGATGCCCAAGTCTCTTTCTTCCCTTGTAGTTGCCAGCAACTCCCCTCCTAACCTATAGGTAGCTTCAGGGTTTCTCTTTTCTATGTGCATGATCTTGCACTTCTTTGAGTTAAACCCCAGCTGCCACTCTTCTGACCATTTTGCCAGTTTATTCAGATCTCTTCTTATTCTGCCCACTCCATCTGGATCATCTACTCTGTTGCAGATCTTGGTATCATCTGCAAACAGACAAACCTTACCCTCCAGTCCATCTGCAATGTCACTGATGAAGATATTGAAGAGGACTGGCCCCAGGACTCATCCCTGAGGTACACCACGTGTGACCTGCATCTCTTCTGACTGTATACTGTTTACCACCACTCTCTCTGTTCTGCCCACCAACCAGTTTGTGACCCAGTTGATCAACCACTGAAAACCCTGAGCCTACCCAGCTTATTAATCAAACTTCTATGTGGAACAGTAACAGAAGCTTTGCTGAAGTCAAGGTAGGCTACATCAACTGCACCCCCTTGGACCACCACTCTGCTTACCCAGTCAAAGAAATCTATGAAATTAGTTTGACAGGACCTTCCTGTTGTAAACCCATGCTGTCTTGGATCCTGTGCTTCTATGGATTCCAGGTGCTGCACTATCCTTTCCTTAAGTAGTGCCTCCATAATCTACTACTAAGGTAAGACTGACTGGTCTGTAGTTCCCTGCCTCCTCCCTGCTGCCATCTTGTGGAGCGGGATCACATGAACCCTTCTCCAGTCTTCTGGGACCTCCCCTATGCTCAGAGACTCACTAAATAGTTCTGATAATTGCTCGTCTAGTTCCACCCTTAGCTCCTTTAGTACCCTGGGATGTATGCAGTTAGGTCTTATTGCCTTGTCCACACTGAGCTTAGCGAGCTCTTGTAGGACCCTTTCTTTTGTGAAGGGACTTGTGCACACCACCCTCCCCACTGAGTTCATGGTGCTGAGCTGTGGGCCCTGCCCTACCTTCTCCTCAGTAAATACTGAGCAGAAGTATCTATTTAAGATATATACTTTTCCTTGGTTCTCCTCCACACTCTCCCCCTTATCCCCTTTGAACTTAGCAGTACCCCCTCTGGACTTTCTCCTTTCACTAATGTATCTATAGAATGTCTTGTCCCCACCAGCCCAGTGGCACTGAAGGTTCAGGTACAGGACGCCACACCTCGGACCATGCTGATGACTCAGGTTTGGGAATGTCCTTGGATTGCCAGGGAGCCAGCGGGGGGAAGGGTTGGAGTGGAATTTCCACTCCAGGGGTGGATGCCCGCTCCTCCATAGTCTCACACCCATCGGGTGGAGGCCATTGGGTGTGCAGGTGTCAGGAGCAAAGATGCAAGCCCGGGGTGGGGTGGAAGGGGTAATCGGATCCTGGCATGTGCATGCACCACCACGCACATGTACGCATGTGTGCGCCATGACCCCAGGAAGGGGAAAAAATTGTAAAAAAAAAAAAAATGTATATAAAAAAAAAAGAAAGTCTTGTCCCCTTCTTTTACTATTCATGCTAATGTTTCCTCGGTTTGGGCCTTTGCCTGCCTTACTGCCTTTTCTGCTTCCTTTAGGGAAGTTTGGTATGCCTCCCTATCTTCGTCCCACTGGGTTCCCTTATATTTTCTGAAGGCCAACCTTTTGGCTCTGATCTTTTCTGCTATTGTATTTGAGATCCAAAGTGGTTTCCTCCTTTTTTTGCTCTTGCTTTTCTCCCCAATACAATGGGATGTTGCTTCAAGTATTGCATCCTTAATGCTTGCCCACTTTGCCTGTACCCGCTCACCTGTGTTTCTTCTTGCCAGGGCTAGCTTAACTCTGTTGGCCATCTTATCAAAGTCATCTCCTCAGAAGTCCCATATTTTTGCCTTGGAATGGGATGATTTATTTCTAGTGGCCAAATTGAACCATACCACGTGATGGTCACTGGCCCCCAGGTGACCTTCTGCCTGGAGATCTTCGATCCTCTCCCCATTAGTCAGTACTAGATTCAGGATAGCCTTGTCTCATGTGGGTTGTTGTACTAGTTGTTTGAGGCCCTCAACCTGCAGGGAATCCACTATGTGTCTAGTTCTGGCGGATGTTTCTGCTGGTATTGACCAATCTGTGTCTGGCATGTTGAAGTCTCCCATTATCAGAACCTCCCCTTTAGCTGTCATGTTTTGCATATCTTCTAACAGTAATGTGTCTATGTCCTCCCCTTGGTCTGCAGGCCTGTAGACCCACAGTTCTTCTGGCTCCTTATGTGTATTCTGAATTTCTGTAGCTTTGATATTTTCATTGACATAAAGGGCCAATCCCCCCCCCACCTTTTTTTGCAACTTGGACTCATCTGAACAGTGCTTAGCTGGGTACTGAAGTTTCCCAAGAGTAGTTACTGGTGAACCATGTCAAGCTAATGGCTACTATATTCAGTTTAGCCTCTGTCATTGTTGCCTCCAGGTCTGGGATCTTGTTTCCCGGACTGTGGGCATTTGTGTACATGATTTTCCATTGGCCAGATTTCGGTGCGTTAGTTCTTGGGCAAGGTCCAATGTTTTCCCTGTGCTTGTATGAGGAGCCGGACCTTTTTCCTTACCTGGTGATGCAAATAAACTACAAACATGCTGAACTCCTGATTGATCACTATTTGAGGAGGGAGGGGTGTTCTTCCCGTTCGATTTATCAGGTGCTGCACCCCTCTCCCCATTTGCTAGTTTAATTAGTCTACAAAGACATCAAACTTCTGCCCCGATGCACTGACTCCCTCCTTAGTCAGATGCAGTCCATCAAATTTAAAGAACTTTCACTCCCAAAACGGTTGCCAGTTACCTACAAATTTGTGTCCTTTTTCCTGGCACCAGCCCTTGAGCCACATTTTTTGCTCCCCATCTCCCATTTTCTGACCTTCTGCCCATCTGCCTCCTCTCCCAGACTGATAGGATCTCAAAATAAGGAGATGCTGGACAAAATAGATGACAGTTTGTCTTCCAGCCTGGTCAGGTGTTCCTTGGCCTCCACAACTGACCATTTGGTGAGATCATTAGTCACTATGTGTACCAGGATGTCAATGTTTTCTCCTGCTTCCTGCATGATTTTAGTAATGCGGTCAGTGTCTCTCCATGCTGATGTACCTGGGAGACATCTGACCATTACCTCCGACTGGAGGTAGGTATCAACTCCTTAAATCATGGAGTCTCCTATGAGCAGAAATGCTTTGGATTTCCTTTTTGCTTTTTTGTTTTGGTCCCTGTTTTGGGTGACTTTTGTAGTGCTAGCTTCTGTGCTGCAGTGTCCTGCTCTGCAGTGTCCTTTGCCCCTTTGATTGATTTCAGAGCTAGAGGCAGATATCTTGTTTGTAGTTTTTATATGGTTTATGGAGATGATACGTTGGTGAGCACTGAGTGATGGGGCACCTGATTTGCCCCTCCTAACCACCTGCCAACCTCCTGGACCACCTACCCTCTGCAGTTGAGGTGCTTCAGTTAGATGTTTGGGAAATGGCAGGCTGTTCTGGTAATATATTTCCTCCTGAATATGCAATTTGTGGTGTGCAATCTTTTCCCATGCTGCGCGGAGCTGAGCTCTTAGATTTCTGATGGTCCAGCATGTAGGACAGCATCCTAAATCCCGTATAACTTCCCTCTTGGAAAGTGTCCCACAGTTTCTACAGTTAATAATATCCATTCTAGTTGAGTTGCTGAGTTTATAACCTGGTCCAAGTAATCAGAAGGAAAATGAAAGCAAAAGATTTTATATATATATATATTTGTTTTATTTGTTTTTCTATAATTATTTATAACAAGTTAAATTAATTGTGCCCCTGTAAGTGAGGCCACTGTGTTGATAACCCTCTAATCCTCCCCTTCCAGCTTTGCTACAGGAAATGTCATGACTGTGCTACTCTATAAAAGGAGTATAGCATGGGGTGGTTGGGGATGGGGGTGTGGGCCCTTCCCCTGCTGAAAAAGAAGAACCACAGATGAAAGAAACAAGGAGGTAAGAGCAGAAACAATCAGCCAACAAATACAGTAGCCTTGAAAGCTTAGCATAATGATAGATGAAACTGTAAAACCTGTAAGCACCACCTGTAACAATTTCACAGAAGATATACTCTGCAAAAAACGCTTTGCTACAGAGAAAAATAAAGCAGTAACAGAAGATATACCTTGCAATAAACAGTTTGAATCGGAGAAGATTATAGCAGTAATCTGTAAGCACAAAGCAGTAACAAACCTGTAGGCACACCCTGTAATAATGCAGCAAAAAGTATACCCTGCAACAGCAATTTGAATCAGAGAACAATAAAGCAGTAAAATGTAAGCAAAAAACAGTAACAAAATCTGTGAGCACAAAAGAAAATAGTAACACACAGTAAATCTACCTAGCCAAAAGAAGCCTTAATCTTCTTCCTTGCTCTGATAATGTTGTTCCTTACTCTGTCCTTACAAACAAACCTAGAAGAAAAGAGCTCAGGTGAAGCTAGGTGTCTTTGCCAGCAAACCTAGTCTTCCACCTCAAAAACACCAACTAACCTGACCATTTAACTCTTCCCTCTGTTGAAAGTTACTAAGACTTTGTCAGTTCCACCCCCAGTTACACTCCTAATCCCCTGAAAGAGCTGTGGGAGGCAAAGCGATAAGTTCCTTCAATGTGAGAAGGAGACTGCAACACCTTTGAGACCAAAACAAAAACCTTTCAGCAAAAAATAAAATAAAATAGTAGCAAACAGTAATTTTTCTTAGCCCAATGATATATAAAAAAGTCACAAATCCTCTAAGCACCACTTGTAACAATTTCACAGAAGATATATCCTGCAAAAAACACTTTGCTACAGAGAAAAATAAAGCAGTAAAAAAGTAACAAAATCTATAGGCACAACCTGCAGAACACTTTAACAAAAGCTATACCTTGTAAAAAAAATATTGAATCAGAGAAGATTTCAGGCTGAAACTGGTTTGCCTCTAGGCCCTTTCTTCCCTGCTCAGAAATGAACATTAGTGTTTTGTAATAAAATATTAAAACCTGATTGGTTGCATAGCCATTGAGATGGAACGCTAGCCAACCACAGGGCAAAAGTCAGCATCACTGGACCTGCCCTTTGAGAAACCCCATAAAACAGGGGTGCAAGACTTTATCAATGCCTTTTTGACTTTTTGTCTTCTGTTCTTGTCTGCTGCCATTTTGGCCTTTTGCCTTTTGGGACTTTGGTGAAAGAAACTGCACTTGGGACCCTGTCCTGCTGAAAGAGCAAAGACATTTCTTTTCAAGAATTTCTCCTGGACCACAAGAACCAAGATTTCAGCTACCATTTTTAAGAACCCTCTGCACTTCAAATTCAGCAAACAAGGACTTGAGGTAGAACTTTAACCTCAGAATTTTAAAGTGTAGTTTTTTTTTTGTATAATTCCATTTTCTTTTTCATATCCTGTAACCCATGTCTAAAATTATCTGTCTGTAGGTTATTTATTGCATTTATTAATTAATTAGTAATCAGGAAGTTGTTATCCCTCTGTACGGACAGTTGGTGAGACCCCATCTGGAGTACTGCATTCAGTTCTGGAGACCCTATCTCTGCAAGGACATAGACAGGATAGAGGTAGTCCAGAGGAGGGCAACTAAAATGGTGCAGGTTCTGCAAGAGAAGCCATATGGGGAGAGACTAAAAGGAGCTTAATATGTATACCCTTGAGAAAAGGAGGGAGAGGGGGGACATGATATAAACTTTTAAGTTCCTCAGTAGAATCAACAAAGTCCAAGAGGGTAGCATCTTTCAGAAAAAGAGATGTGCAAGAACAAGGGGACATCATTTGAAGATGGGGGGCAGTTCAGGAGCAATGTGAGGAAGTATTTTTTCACAGAGAGGGTGGTGGAAGCATGGAACAGCCTTCCTGAGCAGGCTGTGGGGTCTAAAACTGTGGGATAATTCAAGAATGCATGGGACAGACATAAAGCAATTTTGTGGGGGTAGGAAGAAATAGGCTGTTGGTTAAGTAGGATCTGCAGCTTATCCTGTAGGTAGGGAAATGGGCAGACTAGATGGGCCAAGTGGTCTTTATCTGCCGTCAAAGTCTATGTTTCTATGTTTCTATGTTAATGCCTTTTGTTTATTTTAAGATAATTCTGCCAGTGCCTTTTGTGTATGTTGTTTTGAGAAAGGGTTGTTCAAAGTATACTATGCTGTGTGACAACTTAAGGGCCAAACACTACCGAAGTAAAGTACCACAAGAGACTCATTGGACAAAAGGAGGGGAGGAAGTACGAAAGGTCTCGAGAAGAAGTCTGTCAGGGTTTGAACTGGTGTTTGCATTTTCTGGGGAAAGGCACCTATAGGGTGTATAGGGCATTCCCCAAGGGTCTATACACACCTGTGGCTTTCTGGTTCATTTGCAGTGGCCAAGAGGATTCTGTCCCAAGAACACAGACTCAAGACTTGTATTTGCACCCTCTTGCATGGCGAGAGAGGGAGCATTAGGAATCCTCTGGTATACATTCAGTTGTGAAACAGCGAGAGTGCTAAAAGGACAGAAGGGGTTATCCCTGATCCTGATCACAAGGGGATTCATTATAGCCTATGGAATTCCTGCCCCCACCAGAGTGGGCTAGTGACAACATGTACTCCTAGTGAACTGTAGTTTCAGGTTTGTTGACACCCACATGTATTGTACAAATACAAGACCCTTTGCTATATAATGTATTTTGACTGGTGTGCTTGCCAGTATCAGTTGTGTTTGTATTAGTGTTTTGCACAAAAGTCAATAAATACAAAGTTTAAAAAATGTAAATCATCCCCTTTTTGCTGAATGTTTATGATTGGACTACGTATATAAAAACGTATTGACCTGTTAAAACATTTTAATTTGTGGATACCATTTATCAAAATGAAATCAGCGATTTCTGAAGACAGATCTAATGAAGCAGATTATTAAAAAAAACTGCCTATGTCAGGGGCATCAACAATCTTTATCATGTTGTTCTATTTCACCCACTAAATAAATCTTAGATCAAGGTGATTGTCTCCTCTGTTAGCATATAGTGGGCCCGATTCTCAAAGCTCCCAACATGGTGCAAGGGGCTTGCACCACAAAGAATGGTGCAAAGTACCCCTTGTGCCAAAAGATGCACCAGGAGTGATTCTCAAAGGCAGCCTACATCAACCACAGGCTGTGGTCGCAAAAGGGGGGCTTGCACTGACCTTAATGGGCTGCGGCATGGCGTTAGGGTTTGTGGCAGATGTAGGCAGGGTTTGTGGCAGATGCAGGCTGCCAAATCCCCTAATTCAGGACTCTCTAAACTCTCCCAAAGGACACATTTCTAAGTACAATTAGACCAGCCAGGTCTAGTCTTAGGGTACTTAGAAACTTGCTCTGGTGGGGTTTAGCATCCTATGCCAATGTGCTGCAGTCTCCCCTCCCCAGCCCCGATCCCCTTAGTAATACTGTAAAATATTTAATGTCCCCGGTGGTCTAGCAGTCCAGCCCTGGCCCTGATCCTCTTATTAATTATAAAAATTAATGTCCCTGGTGGTCTAGCAGTCCTCCACATATGCCCATACATTATAATGTGTAAATAAATAATTTCCTGGTGGTCTAGTGGTTCCCCACCAGACCCGATATGCCCGTATATTAAAATGGTAAACAAAATCTCTTCCTGGTGGTCTACTGGACCCCCACCCAGGCAAGTAATGCCCATCATCAAGCTCCCCCCCAGCCTGAACCCCAAGCCAGCAACTGGTACAGCCCTCCTCTCATCACTATGGCTGGCCACCGACTGAACTGTCACTGAGTGCATACTGTATACAGTACACGCTCGGTGACAGTTCAGTTGGTGGCCAGCCGTGGTAGTGAGAGGAGGGCTGTGCCAGTCACCACCTCAGGGTTTGGGCAGGGGGAGTGGGGTGGTGGGCACTACAGGGGGTGGGGTGGGGCTTCACTAGACCACCAGGAAGAGATTTTGTTTAACATTTTAATATACAGACATATCAGGGCTTGGGGAGACCACTAGACCACCAGGAAATTATTTATTTACACATTGTAATATACAGGCATATGGGAGGCACCACTGGACTACCAAGACAATATTTATTTATATGTTTTAATATATGGGCATATTGGGGTGGGGGGTGCCAGGAAATAATTTATTTACACACCATAATTTATGGGCACATGGGGGCAGTGGGGGATCAAAAATTTTACAGTGGAGGTTGCTAGGGTAGTGTGCATATTTGATATGCAATTTTATTTTTAATTTTTAATCCTTTATATCGCCTGCTGTTATTTTTTTTGTTACATTTTTGACAGAAAAGACAAATGTCATCCACGGTTTTAAATATAAACTTTTGTACATTCAATAAATCAGACTTCTTCAACAAAGTGAAATGCAACATAAGTAAGCAAGTAAGTTACAATGGGAGGTGTGGCTGCACCCTTCACCACTTCCTAGATCTGCCACTGTATGGGGGGATTGATAGACCACCAGGAAAATGTTTATTTAAACATTTTAATATACGGGCATACTGGGGGGGGGTAGCTGCTAGATCACCATGGGACTGTTGCATATGCATTGTGCCATATGGGCACATCAGGGCTGGGGGGGGCTGCTAGACCACCAGGGATTAGACTGGCACATGGCCATCCCATGATTTGTTGCAACCCTCTGGATGCATGTCTGTTTGATGAATGGCCACAGTTGCCATAAGCCAAGGGACTTTGCTGCTGGGACCCTGCCCAATAGAGAATTGGGTGCAGGGTCCCAGGCACACCAGGCTTTGACACAAGCTGCCTTTTGCTGCAGCTTACATCAGTCAAAGGGCTCTTTGAGAATCAAGCCCGGTAAGTCTATTGATGAAAACATTCTTATTAGAATTTAGTCTGTTTAAACTGAGTCTGCAATCTATTCTGTAGCCATTGTTGCACATTTGGTAGGTTTTCATAGGCAAAAACTACTTCATGCTCCACAGAGTTACAATGATACAGATATGTAATTTATTGTATTTAGGAGCCCTGCTAAAAGGCATGTTAAATGTGAATATTTATAATTATGAACTGAGGATCATAAATAGAGGAATCTGATTGGCCCAGAGCTCTTTAAAGCTGTGATGATTTCGGGATACATCATTACAGCTTCAAAAACGTTCCAGTGCCACCAGCCTCCTTGCTGTCTACTGTCTGAGAACTATTTTTTTTCAAAATGTACTCCTACACCACCCAAAAACTCATTCATAAAATGTTTTAAAACCTGTTTCTTTTATTTTTTTTTTATATAACTTCTCAGGTGGTTGGACGCACTCGGCCTGCGGCCTCATACCCAACCACCCGATGCGTGACGATAAACCATGATATACTACACCCTGTCATGCCTTATTGCTCAACTGTCTCACACATTCTTCTTTTGAGATTGCACTTTATTTGGAAAGTACAGTACGAGACAAATAGAATACAACTATCTCAACCTGAATCTTTGCCAAGTACTGTGTCAAAATTATTCAGTTTCTATACCATTTGGCAATTGTTAATACCTCAAGTCTAGTCCCTTTCTCCTGCTCGGATATCTAATTTCCCCTACCATACTCAAGAAACTCAGACTTTATTCAGTTGTTGTCCCTCAGATGATCTATCTACTGGAAAGATATCTAATAACTTTTATTATCTAATATTCTATGAAATTTGGTTTTTAGGACTCTTTTGACTCATCATTATTAAAGGTCTAAATGCACTTTAAATACTGGTGTCTTAATTCTGATAATATATTATCACCCAGATTCATCGAGTTATGTATTTATTGTTTTTAGTGTGAAGGTAAGAGCCATATAATAAGCATGACTGACTTTTCAAATGTGTCTCTGAAAGGAATTGGACCCTTAAGCATTATCCAATAAAGAAATTCACATGTTACAGGCATAAAGATCTGGGGCAGGATTCATAAAAGAGATGTGTTGGACACAAGTGAGATGTGCTGTCGCATCCCAGAAATGCACCATGAAATGATTTACAGACAGAGCGGATGCGCCAGCACATTCCAGATGCGTTGAGTCAAACAGGATGTGCTGTTGATGCAAACTAATGACACGCGGTGAATATAGAGGGGGTGTACACATGCATGTACAGTGCAAAGCAATTCACAGTGCAAAAGGAAGGCGCAACTACAGAGCAAACCTGCACAAGTATCAAAATGCCCTATCAAAACATAAGTATAAAAGAAGTAGACTTAAATGCAAGCCACCAGCAGGTCAGCAGCAGAGCAGCAGCACCAGCACAGTATGAGAGTAAGAGGGAGAGAGAGAACACCACGACCATGGATGGAGCACCATTTGTTATGGTTGGACTACTAATGAAGATGAGGAGACGGGGAGGTGTAAGATACCGTAGGTGGCCTGCCCCACAGCGGTATCGTGCCAGGCTGTCTTTCGAGCAGCTGACAGATATGGAGACAGAAGGCTGATACCCCCTGAATCAGGCCATTCAGAGGCAGCTCTGTGAGCTGTGCCATGAAGAAATGCAGACACCCACTGAACGTGGTCATGCCATATCAGTGGAGACCAAGGTGACAACAGTAATGTGCTTGCTTAAAATGGAAACATTCTAGAGGCCTTCTGGGGACACCATTGGCATATCACAGGCCTTCACATCCCATCTCCTCACACAATTCCTCACCGCACTGCTACTACATGCTTTGGAATATATCCATTTCCCAAGCACATAGGCAGAGTGGACAGAAGCCATGCAGGAGTTCCACAGGGTGGCACACATGCCAGGCATCATAGGGGCCATTAACTGCACCCATGTGGCAATCCGCGCAACACTTGGCGACGATGCAGTAACATACATCAACCACAAGGGATACCACTCTGTCAACTGCCAGGTGGTGTGCAGTGCCACAGGGTGCATCAGCAATGTCTGTGTCACACAACCTGGGATAGCACATGACACCTTCATATGGCACCAGTCTGCCCTCTGTCTCAGATTTGAGACAGGGGACATACCAAGTGGCCATTTAGTAGGTGCGTGGGACATGGCAACCAGCCGCACAACAGAGCACTATGGCACTGGATAGGATGGGGGGGCAGGTGTGCAGATAGCATGATGCACAAATTACAGAGGGTGCAGCAGATGTGGGACAGCAGAGGGGTGGAAGGTGACACAGGCAGACACCAGCCAGTACAGGGTGGCACATGTGCAATGCTTGAATTGTGGGGTGCAGTGCCATTGGGGGCATATGCGGCAGGGACAAGCGCAACACATGCAGACAGCAGCAACTGCCACAATGCATACTGGGCAGGACAATGGTGGGCATGACACATGTGACCCCAATGACATTCGTGGCCTGGAGCCAACAACAGCAGCAGGCCCAGCAACAGCAGGTGAATGGTGGGGGTAGGATTGCAGGGAAGGGACAGACACAGCCAGTGGCAGATGCTCAGGACACACTGCTGCACAGCATGGGGTGGGGGGGCACGCTGCACATGTGACCAGAGTACTAACAGCCACCCTTCACCCCCATAGGTGTTGTGGCATACCCACTGAGGACCTGGCTCCTTACTCCCTTCCGATGACCCAGAACAAAGGCGGAGGAGCGTTATAACGAGGTGCACACAGCTACATGCACCATCATCGAGCGTGTCTTTGGCATGTTGCAGATGCACTTTTGGTGCCTGTGTAGGTCAGGTGGGGCCCTACCGTATAGCCCTGAGAAAGCCTGTGACATATTCCTGGCCTGTTGTATGCTAAACAACATAGCCATTTATCGTGGAATAGCTTTCAAGGCCAGTGAGGGTGACAGTGCCGGGGGAGGAGGAGGGGGGTGTGGAGGAAGAAGCAGTGCCACAGGGCCAGAACACTGGACCACCAGTGGGATGGTGGGACCCACAGCTGGCTGCAAGGTCAAGGCTCTATAGGAGTACACTGGTGGAGGAGCATTTTGGGAACCATAGGTGAGTGTCACAAGTATGTATAGGGAGGTGCACAATGTTGACAACAGGTAGAAATGTAGCCATGCAGTGTATGGCTGGCACAGCACAGCACACAAACAGCCCAACACGGGCACACACACACACAATACATGCCACACTGTGGTGTTGGGGCAGCAGTGGACCCCAAACATGCCAGGGACCATGAGGTCCGGAGAGACACACACACACACAGCTCGTAACACACTTGAGTACCACAATGACAGTGCCAGGGATGTCATGGATCAGTGTGCACTGCTGCTGGCACACAGGTGCAGCAGACAGTGGACTGCACTCATCATGCCCATGCCACACGGCACAAAAGTGGCGCATACAGACATGCAGGTGGCACTGCATGGGGAACCCATGATGACATTGCACTGGGGCAAGCGCATGCCACCCACATCACCCCAGGCACCGTTATCCAGGTGAGTGGGACACAGAGGTGGAAAGTGCAGCAGCTGTTGGAACTGGGACTTGGACATCACTGGGTGGCACCATGATCACCATGGACATGAAGGAAGCCTCTGCCATGATTGGTGGATGCAGCCATGGCATTACCAGCCACAGGGGCTGTATCCCACACCCCTGTAGGGGTATTGCAATGAGACTTTGAACAGGTGCTCATTGGTGTGGTGGCCCCGTGAGCCATGTCTGTGCTGGGGACGTTGGGCAGTGCAACATGAGATGATGACATCAGCATCAATGGATCCACCTGATGCTGCTGCCTGGTTGTGTGGGAGGTGCTCCTGGGTGTCTGGCTGAAGGTCCGACAGCCACAGTGCATAACAGATGCAGCCACTGCCTCTGCAGCAGCTGCAGTCCTCTCCAATGCTGTGATCCTGCCCACCCACTGTAGGTGTGCCTCTGTCAACATCTGGGCATGCCATGCAACTCCAGACTCGTGCTCCAGGACCATCAGCATCTGGAGGCCCCTGAACTCCAAACATAGGGCTGACTGCTCCTCCACAGTATCATACAGGAGGCAGACAAAGCCCTCAAAGTTGTCGGCGGGTGATGGCTCACAGTGACATCACAGACATGTGGGTGGTGAAACAACCTGCTGAGGGGCATCCACAGGGGGAGGTTGCACCATGGCAGGCTGCAGCATGGATGATGCTTGGGTAAGCTTGGCCCCAGCATGTCCTCGGCTGGTGTCACATTTCAGCGGTGCCTGTATGTGTCCCACAGCACCTAGACATGACATAATTGATGGTCCCACCACAGCACATGGACTAGATGCAGAGGGTACAGCTCCCACTGCCTCTGCATCCATGCCACATGCAGCAGGGCTATCAATACCATTGGGGCCACCTGTACAGGCACCTATGTTCTGCATGTCCCACTGTCAGCCGTGTCTCCCTCTATCTGGGTGGCATCATCACCCACAGGGTCATCACTGTAAGCCCCCTGTGTGCCAGATGCCAGCAAAAGAAGGGCATCAGCGATGTCCACTGCATCTGCTGGGTCATCATCAGACAATCCCAGTAAACCCTCCAGCCATGCAGTGGCAGTGCTGGCTAAGGGGCCTGACTAGCCTACCACCACTGGCGCTGGAGCAGGTGGCACTGGTGCAGTGGTTGGTCCAGGGATGGCACCATCCACCGCTGTGCCAGCAGCCCTGTGTGATGGACCAGCATCGTTGCCCACTAGGGCATCTTTTGTGCAGCCATGCCCATGGCTGCACCCATGAGGTGTGATGGAGTTGTGAAAATAAGATGAGAGAACATGGTTAGTGTCAATAGATTATACAGTGGCATACATACATACATACATATATACATGTACAGTTTGACACAGTGTTTTGCCATGGTTATACATGACAGTCCCTGGCATGGCTGTGCAGTGCATATAATGCCACTGCAGCCATGCACCTGCTGTGACCGGTGCTGTGTGGTGACAGGCCATGGCCACATGGTACCCTGTGTGCCAATGCTACGACTTGCCCATCCAACACTGTTCGTGTCCCAGCAGCCTGACAAGGACCAGACCATCACATGTGCCACCATGGGCATGGACTGTCAGACACAGAGTAGCAAAGCATGGGCCACGCAAGGGCCACTGCCACATTGGTACATCACGTGGGACCACAGTCACACAGTGGCACACATTAGGACTGGCATGGCAGCCAGGGCACACACATGGCCAGACATGTGTCATGTGCATGGCTACTTACAGTGCTGCAATGGGCTGCCACCTGTCTGGAACCCTCCTCCAGGGACACCCTGCACAGCTGACCTGGCAATGGTTGCCTCTAGGAGCTCTTCATTAGGCCCCAGGCACACATCTTATTGTGGGCCACCCCATGTCCATTGCAGGGAAGCCTCAATGTTGGCCACCTTCTCCTTTACCCTCCTTTTCCCATCATTAAGGTGCTTCCTGCACTCCAGGGGGGTTCAGTTGTACTTGCCCATGGCATTCACATGATGGGCCACTGCCTCCAATCCCTCCTCCCATGCTGTACGGCTGCCACCCCTGCCTGACAGTACATCACGTCGCAGACTGTAGGCTTCAATGAGGGCCTGCTCCTCATCTTTAGTAAAGTTTGGCTGTCTGCGACTGACGGCACTGTCTCCTCCTGGCATACTGGTTTCTGTGGGAGAGTATAGACAGACATTAAACATGCACCTGGGGATTCCCATGTGCCCATTACCTACATACAATGGTTGCAGAGTGCCACCACAGCATCTGGCTGACATGGCCTGCAGACAGTGCACATGTGTTGTGGTGCACGGTGTGTTGTGGCAGTCAGTGCTGTGTCTGGCATGGTCAGCCTACCCACCATGGACAGCTGCATGGCCATGAACATGCCACCTGTGACGCATGTCCAGATACACTTGCAGCTGGCTGTCCATCACTCTCACTATGCACACCTCCCTGTTTGTGCAGGCACATTGGCCGCCAGCATACCCCCTACTGGAGCGATCTGTGGGACACTGTGTGGCACACCATGTCATGCAACAGGTGTCCCTGCACATAACCGGACAGCAACAGACTGTCCACTGACCAGTTCATCATGTGGATTGGCTACAGTAGTACTGGACTTGTACAGAAATGGATGACTCTATTTATAGTCCATTGGCAGTCATCTGTATCATCCTCCCCTGGGTTGGGCCTGAGTCTAGCAGAGGTTGCCTAGTGCACTTACCAGTCCACAGCAACAGAAGTAATACATGTAGAAATGAAGTAGTACTCACTTTCAAGGCTGTAAATCCTCTCAGTCACCTATTCTCAGTGTGGTCTGAGTTGGGAGCATTTATAGCTCAGGGTATGCAAATGAGGTCTGGGGCAGTGATAATGAGATGCTAAACAGCTGAGATGCCCCTGAATATATTATTAGGCTGATTTGGGAGCATTGCCTGTGAATTGCATAATTGCCTCAGTTCATCTCAATCAGTACGGCGCATCTGCTGAGTTGGGTGCATCTCTACATGGCGCATTACCGACGCATGCTTGGTGCATTCTAGGCATCTTCCTGAATGGGGCGCAAGTGCTTCAGTGCATTCAGCGCACATGCACTGTGAGTGGCACCCCTGGTGCAGCACAGCAGTTGCACAACTGGTCCAACACTCACATCGAGGACATGCATATGCAGGACGTCACACGGTGCAGTCTGTCCGAGCGTGCATGTCCCCCTGCACAGTGCACATTATGACAGCTGTCAGTAGTTGTCAGTGGATCACACATTACATGCCATTGGGTGACATTGTGTGACTGCGCATCACAGGCTCTGTGCGTGATAGTGCGTGCCACACATAACATGGTGGACAGCTATGTATTGTGCATGCACCACACAGTCATGGCCCTTGACCCTGCATTCCCACCATACCATTGCATATTGCGCATGTGCCTGTGGGTGCATGCCTGACCAATCACACAGCACATCAATGTGTGCGGAGGCATGCACATGTCCCAGTAGTGCATGTGGTGCCATGTGCCATTTTCTCTACACAGGACCTACAGAGTGGTGTACACCTGTTGCTCAGCAGAGATGCCCAGGGCAGCCAGAACAGGGAAGAGGGCCATGAACTGGTCAGAGGTTGAGCTGCTCCACCTGGTGGCACTTGTCCTTCATGTGGAGAGACAGCTGTTTGGCAGGGGGGATATGCAGATGCCCAGGGCAACTGTCTGGGCTGAAATTGCCCGGCACCTGGTGCGCTGCACAGGGGTTCCCCACACTAGGGAACAGTGTCACCACTGGTATGGTGACCTGGGCAGAAGGGACCGGGCATGGCTGGAGAGGCTGCAGGTGCATGCACGCAGGGGTGCACTACCAGTGCTAGGTAGGTATCTCACATACGTGTGTGACACAGGCACCTGCGGATTGGGGTTAGGTAACATCACATCAGCCAACTCACATGGGCACTCCCCAAGACGCACACTTGTGTGTGGCTGCACCTGCCCTGTGGTGCCCTGCCATGCATGACACATGGTCTGGGCCTCTTTTTGGTGGTGTGTGTGTGGGATGGGTATACTGTGTCCGTGCATGTGGTGGGACCACTGTGTATTATGCATATCCATGGATGGGCACTTTGGGGGTTCAGGCATGGCTGCTGTGCACAGCTGCTGACTGCACAGTCATTCACTGGTGTTGCACTGCATGTGTTCACCAGCACTGCATGCCCACATTGGTGTTGGGGGTGGTTTGTGCCAGGTGCACTGCACTGGGGTTCCCCACACTGGGGAACAGTATCACCACTGGTATGGCGACCTGGACAGGAGGGACCAGGCATGGCTGGAGAGGCTGTGGGTGTGTGCATACAGGGGTGCACTACCAGTGCCAGGTAGATATCTCATGTACATGTGTGATACAGGCACTTGCGGGGTGGGGTTGGGTCACATCACATCAGCAAACTCACATGGGAACTCCCCAAGGTGCACACTTGTGTGTGGCTGCACCTGCCCTGTGGTGCCTTGCCATGCATGACACATGGTCTGGGCCTTTCTGTGGTGGTGTGTGTGTGGGATGGGTATACTGTGTCCGTGCATGTGGTAGTACCACTGTGTGCTATGCATAGCCATGGATGGGCACTTTGGGGGCTCAGGCATGGTTGCTGTGCACAGCTGCTGACTGCACAGTCATTCACCGGTGTTGCACTACATGTGTACACCAGCACTGCATGCCCACACTGGTGTTGGGGTGTGGTTTGTACACTGACATGTCTACTCATGGCGGTCTCTGTCTATTGTGCCTTGCAGGGCTGGAGGCCAGGCAGTGGGCCTAGTGGCCGCTGAGGCATGATGATAGGGGACTGTGGCTGGAGCTCCTTATTGTGGCCGTATGGGAGCAGGTAGGTGTCAACCTTATGTGTTCAGTGTCTGCCTGGTGGAGTGGGCTATTGTTTGGTGGGGGTTGTGTGTCTGCAATAGGATTTAGTATGTGTTCTCTTTGTCCTTGCTGTAGGTGTCCGGGATCATCAAGCAGCAGCCGGCGGTGGAGGTGCCTTGGACTGGCAACTGGACTTGGATGTGTGAATGCAATAGGCCATCCAGGGGTCACTCAGGCCCATCTTTAGGATGCAGGGGTGCCTTCATTGCACCCTAGGGGCCATCCCACATCTCCTGAAGGCACGTGGCCATGTGGGGTTGAGGCGCAGAGGTCCTCGGCCACTCACGTAACCCTCTGCCATGTGCTAGACTGTGTATATTGTATATAGCCTGCTGTTTCCCCCATTCTCCCTACCTATGTTGCTGTCCCCACCCCTCCCCCCTTTTGCCCACCTGTTCATGCATATAGTCCCTCACTCCCCATTCCTTTTGTCTTGGTTTGTGTACATAGTTTCTGCTGTTACTTGTGTTTTCATTGTTACTGTCTTTACTGTTATTTATATAAAATGTTTGATTCTCTGACATGGTGTCTGTGGTCATTCACTGTTTCACAATCCTGGGATTGTGTACTGTCAGGGGCTGTTCACTGTCCCTGTGCTGCCATGACTGTGTGCCCCCATCTATGTATGGTCTGCTTCCCCCCTGCACCCCCCACCTTTGTGTGGCCCCATCATTACCTGTGGTGTGTGCGTGGGCCTCATGTCCTGCTGCTCATATCCCTGCCTCTCAGTCTGTGTGTGCAGCTTGTGGCCTGCATACATTGCACTACAGCACTATTGGTCTGGGGCCCTGTGTGCAGTGTACTGTGGTTGAGGCTCTGTCCTGGCTGTGTGGCGCTGTGGTGGCACAGTGTGCTGCCCAATGTGTGGAACAGTGTCACCCTGTGTGTCTTCCCTATGGCCAGAGTCTTGGCCACCTGTGGTGTTGGCCTTGTCCAGTGGCCACCACCTTGTTCCTTGCATTTGCCCGCTGTTGTGTGGTACCATGCCGGCTCCAGCAAATCTGTTCTGTGTGCCTGCCATGGGCTTGTGTGGGTTGTGGCCTGGACCTCTGGGTGTTGTTCTGTTTGCCCAGCCTCAGTATTGTGCCTGTTTTGGTCACTGTTGTGCCCTTGCCATCTTTGGTTTGTCCCATTAGTCATGTGTTTCTATCTCCTTTGTCCCACTGCATTGTCCCCTGTTGCTCCCACTTACCTTGCTGAGTTGCTCCACATTCACTACATTGCTCCCCTGGGTGGTTGTGTGCATACCGGATGTGCTGGCGCTTCTCCACTTGCACCATGCACTTTCCACACGATTCACAGTGGGGTTGCGCTTGGCGCATCCCATGGTGCATCCCTTTGTGAATTGCTTGGTGTTTGGTGGGCACATCATATTTGCACTGGTGCATCTCACTTGCATCCAGCGCATCTCTTTTGTGAATTCTGCCCCTTATGTGCAGAACAATAGACTAATATGTATTTCATCTGTTTACAACAACTGACCAATGAAATAAGTAAATGTACATATTGTGCAGCAATTTTTGCAAATAGAATATTTTCATGGAACCTTTTTTAGATGTCAAGAGGACAATCCTGGTAAGAAATTCATTAATCTTGCACATAGGCCATGTGCTTTAATTTCCACAGCAGTGGTAGAATACCATGACTATCTAAAGTGATTTGATACTTTAGCAAAGGTGCTTGAGGAATATCATTGATAAGACTCCTGTACTGCCATGTACAGTACACATGGTTAATCATTGGTTTGCTTTACATTTCAATAGCAAATTCAATTCATTAGCTGTCAAAAGAGGGCTTATCACAGAAGGGCATGGTCCAGTGGCTAGAGCACTAGCTTGGGAACCACCCAAGCTCACCACTCAGGTTCAAATCCTACCAGATGCACTTACTACTATGTAGTCATGAGCAAGTCACTTAAAGAGCAACTCTCTGTCATAATAAAAAGCTTTAGAACATTAGATTTACACCAATTATGTTTTAACTTCATTGTTTTCTGTTTTGTTTTTTTTTGCCATTTTATTTCACTTTCTCCTGTTGTTGGTCTACTAAATATTGTAGATAATGCAGCAATTATTTCACTGAGTCTTTCAAACTGGATCTTGCTCTCCCATGCTAAGCCCACAATTATTGTTTGTGACATCAGAGTCCATCATCATGATGAGCACTGTGATGTCATAAACAAAGGCACCATGAGCTTAACAGGGTTGAGGCAAATATTTTCAAATGATTTCTATACAGACTTTTTTGATGGACCACCAAGATGTGCTGTTTCACAGGGGGTGCAGCATGTTCTACTTTTAAACCTTTGCATTAAATAAATATTTAGCTGAACCTAGCATTTGAGGTTCTCTTTGCAAAGTGCTGTGTAAACCAACTTTTTGCCTCCTAGTTTGTACCTTGTTAGTTGTGGCTCCAGCCTTGGTCTTCATGTAGCCGCCTCCTTCAATTTTTGTAATGTGCTGTAAATCTTGGAAAGGAACATTGAAAATAAAGAACATGTATTCTTTTTTTTTAAACTGTACTAGCTGAAACATCTTATTTATGAAAGCACATACTGAAGTGTAAAGTTGTTGTTTAACCTTTTAGTGCTTCAGCCTATCCAGATATAACAAATTCTAGTCAGAGCCAATATGGCTGTGGAGAGCTTTTGGGATGCTTTTACCCATTATTTCTAATGAATTCGCACATTGCAGATCTGCTGAGAGACAGTTTCAATGTGGTCTTCCTTTTACACATTTTTTACAATGTGTTTTCCTAGAATATGCCTGCTGATTGCCATATATTTAGCCTGGATAGTTCACAAAAGACATGGCATCTTATTTTCAGTAGGGCTCTACATGTATACAATATTATGTTACAATATTTAAAATCAGAACACACTTAATATTTTACATCTGGACTAGATTTTCTAACACACAACAAAAAATGAAAATTGTACACTAGGGGCCAGATATTCAAAAGGGTTGCGCCATGCGCAATAGGGTTGCGCCTGCGCAAGTCCAAACTTGCTCCAGTCTGTGATATTCAGCAGGAGGCAGTTGCACCACAGAAAACATGCTGAGCAACAGCACAATGCAAATGAATGCATGCTGAACTGGAGGGGGAGGAACCATGCATAAACTGCACAGCCCGATATTCAGCCGGGCTGTGCAGAGTTGTGCAGGCGCAACCCCCAACCTGTGCCTGCAGGACTTTGAGCCAAAAAAAAAAGGCTTAAGTCAGGCCACCCACAGGTGAGCTGCTGTATTGCAGGGCACAACACAGCAGCTGCCACCTGTGGCTGACCCCCAACCCAGTCCCTGTGCCCCCTGCAGCCTGATCACGGGCATAGTGTACTCCCCACCAGCCCGATGGTGGGCATCAATGTGGCTCCCCGTACATATCCCTGGTGATCCATTGGACTGAAATGCCCGATCGGCGGGTGTTATGTAATAATTCCCACCCCCTCCCATACATATCCCTGGTGGTCCAGTGGACCGGAAATGCCCGATCATGGTCGGTGTATGTGTGATAAATCCCACCCCCTCCCATTACATATCCCTGAGTAGTCCAATGGACCGAAATGCCCGATCGTGGGTGGTATGTGTAATAAAACTACCCAGAACATAGCCCTGGTGGCTAGTGTCCCCACCCACCCACCCACGAAGCATCACCACCCGCTCCCCGGCGGCGTGGTGGCAGCACCCACCCACCTGCCGACTGACTGCCGGTAGGGCTGCGTGCCCATTGGTGCAGAGCAAGAGCCAATGGGCATACAGCTCTCTGATACATGACAGTCCAGATTTGTGAATGATGTTCATTCACAAATCTGAACTGTCATCGGTATAGAGCTACACACCCATTAGCTCTTGCTCTGCACCACTGGGCTGCAGCCCTCTACCGGGCAGTCAGTCAGCGGGCGGCGGGGCGGCAGGCAGGTGGGATGCTGCCGCCTGCCGGCTGCCGGGGGGGGAGCGGGGTGGTGGGGCTTCGTGGGTGCGTGGGGTGGGGGACACTAGCCACCAGGGCTATGTTCAGGGGGGTGGTTTTTATTACACATACCGCCCGTGATCGGGCATTTCGGTCCACTGGACCACCAGGGATATGTACAGGAGGGGGGGAGCCACATTGCTGCCCACGATCGGGCTGCAGGGGGCGTAGGTCCCCGATGGCTGCTGCCTGGCAGGGCACCAGGTGCAAGTCCTCGGGGATCGGTGCACCTACATGCTAATGGCATGCAAATGGGGCCATAATCAGATGCAAATGGCCCCTGCACCTTGCATGAATTATGGCCCCATTTGCGTGTCACCTTTTGAATATCGTGATTTTCGCGTAGGCGCCAATGGTACTTCTAGCCACCGCCAGGTTGAATGCTCCACTCTGACAACTTGCGGTGGCGCCAAGTTCCACTGCGCCATGCACAGTGGCTGTGGCTGAGGGAGTGATATTAAAAGGAGTTGCTCAATAGCGCAACTCCTTTGAATATCGCCCCGGCCACACCCCTGCGCAACTATGTTGCGCAGCGCAAGGGCTTGCACCTCAGAATGGTGCAGTTTGAATATCCAGCCCAGGATATCATTTAGAAGTATTCTCTAGTAATGTCTTAAAGGCAAGGTATGAGGGTACTACTGATATGAAGTCTCATTATTGTACTTGCAATCTAACTCAAATGAAAGATTAGCACCATGTGATATTTAATTGTAACTGGTATATTCAGCCAAGAGTGCAATATTTACAACCGCTTTGGTCTGCTATACAAGCTACTGATAAAAAGCAGATATTGAGAATTTTCTTCACAACAAATGACGAAATAATCAAGGGTGTTGCAGCCTACCTGGCAGCTATTTCCAAAATTAGAGTAATTCAGCAAAATAAATGTATTTAAATTATTATAAATATTTTGTCCAAAGGGTTATACTGAACTACTTTCTACTTTCCAACTTGGGACAATATGAAAAGTGATCTTCTGTATTGTACAAAAGTGATTTTAGTACTGGAAATGTTCTGTTAGTATCTCATTTTATAAATTGTATTTATTATACGTTGCAGGTAAGAATTTTTTAGATTTTTGTAAAGATCTTCTGACTGTACAATACAATTTTCTACTACCCATCTGCAGCAGGATACCCTGAATAAATACATTATAAAAATGGTAAAATCATGACCCTACTGAAAACAAGACATTGCACCTAATCTGGGACATCCTGAGTAAATACAGCACAAAAATGTGTAAAATGAAGATTCCCATGACAATGAGATGTAGCATCTCTCCTGCACTATCCAGGATACAAAATATAGGATAAGAAATATTTAAAGGAAATCTACTGTAAACTGAACTTCACTGTGTTCACTGGCATAAACAAACAGTTTATTTTTTGCTTTATAACATATTAGATTGCAGTATTTATTTTGAATGTTATGGCCGTGAGGATGGTGTGTACAGTGTGTGTGTGTGTGTGTGTGTGTGTGTTGCTGTAGCTCAATATATTTTTTTCCCAAAAAGCATAGTACAAAAAAACTTCCTGCTGACTGCTATATATTTAGCCTGGATAGTTCACAGAAGACCTGGGGCAGTTCTTATCAGATAGTGTCTTAAGAGTTTAAGAAAAACAGTTAATATTTTTTGATTCATTGCTGGGGAAGGGTGACATTTATGAGGTGTGAATTTTTCTTGAAAGACAATACATGCCCAACTGAAGTTAGCAGCAAGAAAATCTTTAAATGCCAAGTATTTAAATGTGCAAGCTGTTGCATTTCGATGGGGGGTAAACAAATCTCCAGTTTACTAGGCAACCAATATTTAACAAGCTGTTTCAGTTTCCTAATGGCCATCTGATAAGCAGCTTGGAGTTCTGTCTCCAACATTCTAAACAGAAAGAAGGGAGCATTTTATTTCAACTGGCATGTGATTTGTAGGTGTGGAAAGATAGATTGAAAACTCCAAAAATGTGTTCCACTGTATTCCATTTTTCCAGCTACAGACAGAAAGATGACTGTAGGCTCAACCCACAGCCATAAAAAATGGGTAAAAGTACAGTCCCACAGAAAATGTGCTATTGCTTCTCTGACAGTTAATCCTGGGTCAATAAATTTTACATAAATGACCAAATATAACTTTTATTACCCACTGAGGTGGAAGTCCTTAATTTCAATGTTGTTCAAATACTCAAGAAATTAAAAAATCAGGAAGTAAGATGTTTGGCACACACAACGCTGCTTTTTCTGTAAGCAATGAACTGAAAACAGCATTCAGTATGTTGAAAACACATGTTGAGAGACTTCAAAGATACAGTATCAAGAACTGCAAAAAAAAAACAAAACCCATAAAGGAATAAAGTAGTAACAAGATTAAATTGTTGCTGCAGTTTATGCCATCATAAAATAAAACTCTTTTGAAGTTGTTTTGTTCTGGAAAGTATGAGCTTGCCAGACTGTGCATTCCTTAGTTCTTTGAAGTTCTTATGCAAAAAAGACCTCTGACTTGGAGGAGACTATAACAGCAGAGAATTTAGACCTTGTAGCCATAACAGAAACCTGGTGCTCAGTGCATCAGGACTGGGATCGGGCCATTCCAGAATTCACAGTGCTCAGGAGGGCTAGAATGGGGAAAAAGTGGGGAGGGGGGGTAGCACTCTATGTAAAAGAAGCTATTAAGGTCACAGAGCTACAGGGAGGAAAAGGGGGAAATGAAGTACTATGGGTGAATCTGGAGGAAGGAACAGGATTGATACTGTGGGTGGGGGTAGTATACAGACCTCCTCTGTAGAGTGAGGAAATGGACAAGGTCTTGCATCAAGATATCGTCAGGGTGGCAAACAAGGGATAATTGCTGCTGGTGGGAGAGTTCAACCTCCCAGATGTATGTTGGCACCTCTCAGAAGCAGCAACCTCTCGGGGCAGGGATGTCTTAGACGTAATCCAGGGAGCCTGTCTTCAGCAACTGGTGGAACAACCAACCAGGGAAGGGGCAATACTGGATCTCATTTTTACAAATGGGGACAGTGTTGACAGGGTGGAAGTGACTGAACCCCTGGGGACCAGTGACCACAAAGCAGTGTTTTTTATGTTAGAACCAGACTGGAACAGGGCCACACAAAAACTAAGGTCCTAGATTTTAGAGGGGCAGACTATGAGAGGATGACGGTATATCTGAGGGAAGTCCTAACCGGTCTGGGGGGAATGCAAAGGGGTGGAAGAGAAGTGGAATGGGATATGGGTAGCTACTGGAAAGGCCACTGAAACAGGGGTCAGGAGAGTTAGCAAAAGTAGGAAAGGAAAGAAACCTATATGGTTCACAAAGGAGGTGGTAGGAAGGGTGGGAGCCAAAAAGAAGGTGTGTCTGCTCTACAAACATATGCAGAGTAGGAGGGATAAGGAATGATATCTGGACTTGCAGAGGGAAGTGGGGAAGACTGTCATAAGGGCTAAAGTGCAAGCAGAGTTGAATATAACTAGTAAAATCAAGGAAGGACATAAGGCCTTCTTTAGATACATAGGGGAGAGAAGGAAAAATAAGCCAGGGATGACAAGATTGAGAGAAGAGGAGGGGGGAGCGTGTGTAGAGAAGGATGGCCTAAAGGCAAATATATTGAACAGGTATTTTGGTTCAGTGCTCGCCAGCGAGGAAGAGGATGGGGGACCTAAGATGGAGCACAGGGTGGTGGGAGAGAGGGGATTGATACCTCACCCTTCATGGCAGAAAGGGTCTTAAAAGAACTAGGTGGTCTTAGGGTAAATAAGGCCACTGGTCCAGATTAGGTGTACCCCAGGATCCTGAAAGAACTCAGGAGAGAACTAGCAGAACTGCTAGCAGAATTGTTCAGTCTGTCACTAGAAAAAGGAGAGGTTCCAGATGACTGGAGGAGGGCAAACATAGTATTGCTTCATAAGGGAGGGGACAGAGCAGAGGTGGGAAATTACAGGCCAGTGAGCCTAACATCAGTGGTCGGGAAGGTCATGGAGGCACTCCTAACAAAAAGACTGGTAGACTACCTGGAAGGCAAGAGGTTGTTTAATCACAGGCAACGCAAGTTTGTCAGAGGGTGAGCCTGTCAGACAAACTTGGTGAGTTTCTTTGACTGGGTGACAGGAGTGGTGGACAGGGGTGGGGCAGTGGATGTGGCCTCTCTGGACTTCAGGAAGGCATTTGACACTGTTCCTCACAAAAGATTGCTAAACAAGATGGGTGGCCCAGGTGTGTGGTCAGGCATAGCCAAATGGGGGTGGGGGGTTAACTGGCTCTCAGACAGAACCCAAAGGGTGATAGTAAATGGGGTGCTCTCTGAGGAGGGAAGAGTAAAGAGCGGGGTACCACAGGGGTCAGTTCTGGGACCAGTACTTTTCAACATTTTCACTGGAGACATTGCTGGCGGTCTAGATGATAGGGTGTGTTCGTTCGCCGATGATACCAAGTTATGTAATAGAGTGGATATGCCAGTGGGTTTGAGAAAATGAGGGAGGACCTTGACAGACTAGAGAGGTGGTCCAAGGCTTGGAAGCTTGACTTCAATGTGGGTAAATGCAAGGTTATGTATATGGGGTATGGAAACCTGTGAGCAAAGTACAAGATTAATGGGGTGGAAATAACAGTTGTGGACCAAGAGAGGGACTTGGGAGTCATCATCTCAACTGACCTGAAGGTGGTAAACCAGTGCCAGGCTGCAGTGGTGAGGGTAAGTAGAATGTTGAGATGGGTAAGTCGAGGCATAGCTAGCAGAAGGAGGGAAGTCATCATGCCACTGTATATGACCCTGGTCAGACCTCATCTAGAATTCTGTGTACAGTTCTGGAGACTGCACCTGAAGAGAGACTCAGAGAAGGTGGAGGCAGTCCAGAGGAGGGCTGCTCGGATGATGCAGGGGATGCAGTGAAAAGCATACAAGGAACAGCTGAGGGAGCTGGACATGTGCACATTGGAGAATAGGAGAGACAGGAGGGATATGATTGAGATATTCAAATATCTTAAAGGTATAAACAGGATGCCAAGGGAGAACATATTTCAAATGAAAGGATGTTCAGCAACCAGGGGAACCATATGAAGCTGGAGGGGGGACAGTTTAAGGGTAACGTGAGTAAGTACTATTTCATGGAGATGATGGTTGAAGTTTGGAATGACTTGCCAAAAGAGGTAATTGCAACTGGCACTAGGTTTGAACAGCACTGTCAGTAACAACACCGTCCATAACAGTGCTGTATTAACAGCATTGTCCAAAACAGCGGCAGGAAAAAATGCCACCAGTAAAGACAGCGCCAATGGTAGCAGTCGTACACCACAGTGAAGACCACTACCACTGACAAACAAAATCACAATTTCATTTTTATGTGGGGAGGGGCTCTGCCCCTTACACCACCCATAACCAAAATATCCAACTCTGAGAAAGAGCAGATCACGGGGAACAGTTGAAATTTGTGGGGCCATGGAATTACTGTTTCCACGGTCCTTTGACAAAAAAAATGTGACTTCCCCTGAAGTGGAAAAATTACACTCGCCAAGTTGGGAGACCAGGATTAGAAGCCTAATCTCCCACTCTGTGCTGGCCGAACTACTGCTGCTTCAACCCACTCTGCCACTGGGGCAGCTCAGCTAACACCTGTATTTTTTCCCCCTTGTCCTGCTTTTCCTCATCTTGCTGAATAGCGACAGGGGTAGTGGTAGTTGCTGAACACTATTCTACCCCTTTCGCTATTCAGTCCTGACATAATCCTGACCACGCAGTTTTGACTGCGCGGTTCAGGGCACATTCTTATAACCAGACAGACTTATGGTTGAGATAGTCTCAGGCTTCAAGCATATGTAGAATAAACACATGGGTCTCCTGGGAGGGAAAGGGGCACGGGTAAGGTCTGAGGGGGAAAAGGGGGGGCTCAGTAAAGGGGGGATCCTGGGCAGACTAGCTGGACCTTGTGGGTCCTTATCTGCTGATACTACTATGTATGCATGTATGTATTAGAATCAAATGCAAATTCCTCTGTCCAATGGGCATATTACTGCTGAATGTCTGATTATGATAGATATTTTAAAGTTAAAATCATGGCATGTAATTGCTCATAGACTTCTGAAATGAACTTAAGCACACAGTTTAGAACTGATTGATGCAATAAAGCAATATGTCTTTCTTCATAAAGGAATAATGATGGGCACCTGTGGTACTCGGGGACTACTCCCCAGTGGTACTTCTGTAAAGGCATTTAAAAGAATATTACTGTTAATTAGAAGAGCCATGTGTTGTTCAGATATACAGTACAGGGGCCCTCTACGTGCACATGCATAACCTGAAGAAAACACACACACACATATCTTTCAAATGTTAACGCAGTCTCTCTATGATGTTGCTGCTAGTATAACTGCAAGATTTCCAATTTTGTATCAGTGCATTACTATTTAATGGACAACATAATAATGATGGCAGTAATCTTTCAAATGGGGAATAATAAGTAATGTGTAATTAGACATGAATTATTTATATTTTCTGTTCTGATGTTCATATAAGATAATAAAGTAACTAGCAAAGAAATATTGTTCTTTATATAGAAACGTAGAATTTGACAGCAGATAAGGACCACTTGGGCCACCTAGTCTGCCCATTTCCTTATCTAATGGATAAGCTGCAGATCCTAGTTAACCAACAGACTACTTCCTCCTACCCCCCACTAGAATTGTCTTATGTCTGTCCCATGCATTCTTGAATTCCCCCACTGTTTTTGATACCACGACCTCTTCAGGAAGGCAGCTCCATGCATCCACAACCCTTTCCATGAAAAAATACTTCCTCACATTACCTCTGAGCCATCCCCCCTCTATCTTCAAATTGTGCCCCCTTGTTCTTGCACATCTCTTTTTCCGAAAGATGCTGCCCTCTTGGACTTTGTAGATTTCCTTGAGGTACTTTAATGCTTCTGTCATGTCACCTCTCTCCCTCCTTTCCTCAAGGGTATACATATTAAGTTCCTGTAGTCTCTCGTCATATGGCTTCTGGTGCAGACCCTGCACCATTTTAGTTGCACTCCTCTGGACAGCCTCTGTCCTGTCTATGTCCTTGCAGAGATGGGGTCTCCAGAACTGCATGCAGTTCTCCAGATGGGGTCTCACCAACTGTCTGTATAGAGGGATAACAACTTTCTGTTTTGTACTGGTGATGCCTCTCCCTATGCATCCCAGTATCCCCCCGACCCTCCTTACTGCCTTCTCACATTGCTTGCCCACCTTTAGGTCATCTGATATAATTACCCCATGTCCCTTTCCATTTTTATTGTTGTTAGTATCTCACCCCCCATTGCGTACTCTTCCCCTGGGTTTTTGTTTCCCAGGTGCATTACTTTGCACTTCTTTGCATTGAATCTAAGCCATCATACATTTGACCATTCCTCCAACCTTGCCAAGTCCCTTCTCTTCCTTTCCACCCCACCTCATGTATCAACCCTGTTGCAGATCTTTGTGTTGTCTGCAAAGAGACATACTTTTCCTTCCAGTCCCTCCACAAAGTCACCTATAAAGACATTAAAGAGGACCGGTCCCTGTACTGAATCCTGTGGTATCCCACTAGTAACCCCCCTTTCTTCAGAGTGGACTCAGTTTACTATTACCCTCTGCGTCCTGCTGTCCAGACAATTTTTTTTACCCAGGCTACCACCTCCAAGGCTGGCTAATCTATTTATTAATCTTTTGTGTGGGACTGTATCAAATGCCTTGCTAAAGTCTAGGTAGGCCATATCCACAGCTCCACCCTAGTCTATTACTTTGATCACCCAGTCAAAGAAATCTATTAGATTTGTCTGACATGACCTTCCCGCTGTGAATCCATGCTGCCTTTGGTCCTATGACCCACTGGCCTCTAGGTACTCAACAATTCTTTCCTTCAGAAGTGATTCCACCATTTTACCTACCACGGAGGTCAAACTAACTGGTCTGTAGTTTTCTGCCTCTGCCTCTGCCTTGCTCCCACTTCTGTGAAGTGGAATCACATCCACCCTCCTCCAGTCCTCAGGTACCACCCCATCCTCCCATGATTCGTTAAAGAGGATAGTCAGTGGTGTCACTAGTTCTCCCCTTATTTCTTTTAGAATTCTGGGGTGACTCCCATCAGGGCCCATTGCTTTGTCCACCTTCAGTTTTAAGAGTTCTTTCAGAACCCTTTCTTCTGTGAATGGACTGGTATCAACCCCCCTATCCAGAGTGTTTCTATTGTTTGGTTTAGGTACCTCTCCCTCCTCTTCTTTTGTGAATACTGAGCATAAGTATTCGTTCAATATCCCTGCTTTTTCACTGTCACCCTCTGACCACATTCCCTCCCCTTTATTAAACCTCAGTATCCCTCCCTTGGTCTTTCTTTACTCGCTAGTGTACCTATAAAAGGTTTTATCCCCCTTCTTAACAGAGTTGGCTATCTTTATGGGAATATGCATTAATAAGAATCTTTTGACATTATTTTAACTATGCTATTATTATTTTTTTTATTTCAGTGTGTCACAGTAGATTTTAAAACAGCCAGTTTGTGTCCATGTCAATGTTAGTACAGGAAAGGAGAACATGGTCATGTTCTAATGCCATGGTAGTGCAATATCCAATTCTTTATTGCCTCTGTACAGTATTCTTGTTCTTGCACTCATGCTCACATCATAGTAACATAGGAACACAACTTACACAGCTGGCTCACTCATGTTCAATATTGTATGTAACAGAAAGCAATTCAGGTTCTTGCAATCACACTGACATAGCGACATAACTTTACCATTAAACTCAGTAACATGTTGCTATCATTTGTGTTGCATGTTCCTGACTGGAGAGAAATTGCAAATCAAAAACAATGAATAATAATATGTGTGTGGCTGGGGGGGGCTAATTACATAATAACAGGGCATGGGTTATTGTGGGATTTGTCTGGACCCCATGTGGTATGTCATGAAGTGCATATAAGTGATTTAGCCAAAGGAGAAGTGGGTAATCCTCCAATTACCTATGTCCTGGAGCAGTTTTATGCAATTATACAATAGGCCCAAGGGTAAAATAAATTTAAAAAAGTGTTCATGTTTTGTTTTTTATAAATTCCCTTCCTCAGCTGTGGGATATTATATGATTTGCCCATGGGTAAAGACCTTAGTGGACCAATCAGGTTACAGGATTTTTAATGTCCACTGTGTAATATAGTAAAGACCAGTATTAGAGTTGTAAATTGGATATTGGAGGGACCCAATCCCACCTTCCCCATCCCTGCCCACACCAGGGCACATCTGCATTTATAGGTACCTAATTGGGATCAGCTTTCTGTGTGCTCAGAGGATGTGGGATAATTTATGTGATTGTAACAGAGACACAGAGGGAGGATAATTAAGAGAGGGAATAAAAAAAGAACAAACAAAAAAAGTTGATTTGCTTGGGTGACTAAAGAGCTAATTAAAGAAAGGGAAACATCAGACATGATGGAAGTGGTGAAATGCAGTGCTGTGGGGCAGCAGTCTTCTGGGAGACATTCTGGAAGCTACAATGCTGCCCTATCTGCAGGCATCTCTCTGGCTTATCTCCAGGCTGAGTTGACTAGGATTTGGAAGACCTCCACCCCAACCCAGGGACCACCAAGCCCACCCCTGCTGCCTCAGAGAATGCCAGTAAGGAGGGGTGGTTGGATGACAGTGGGCTCAGGGAGGGTGAGGGAGGTTGGGCAGAGGCACATCCCACCTGTGGTTCCACTCCACAACTCCTTCATCATTCTGGCAAAGTGTGGTTATCCCATGGGTGCACCCACAGTGATGGACAAGGTGGATTCAGGAAACCTCCACAGTAGAGATCCCCGGGGGGGAGGCATGGGACCCCAGAGGAGAAGAAAGCAACTTCTAGTAGGGGACTCTATTATTAGGGGGATAGAATTGGGTGTGAGTGAGTGTGGGAGGAGGTAGAAAGGTAAGATGCCTACCCAGCACAACCACTTGGAGGGATAGGAGGTGAATCCTAAGGATCACTGGGGCAGCAGTATGGGAGGGTGAGCTAGACATCATTATCCACCTGAGAACTAATGACCTGGCTGAGAATGAGATCAGAGCAGTGTAGAGGGAGTTCAGTGAGTTGGGGAGGAGTCTTAGACAGGTGGCATGCATGATATCCTTCTCGGAAGTGCTACCTGTCTATGGCATGGGGGAGGCTGGAGTGCTCAATACTATGGGATTAAATGACTGGCTGAAGAACTGGTGCAGAGTTGAGAGTTTGTGCTTCATTGGAGACTAGGGGCCCACCTGGAGAAATGCAGGCTTGTACACAAGATATGGTATGCATCTGTCTGGGGGGGTAGGATCCTGGGTGAAAGGTTTGAATGTTTCATTGGCAAGCATTTAAACTAGCCAAGAGGAGGAGGAAATAAGCAGGGAAAACCAAACTGCCCCCCCATACACATATTAAGGTAGACAGTAAAAGGATCCTAAGGATGAGAATACACATAGGAATGAAACAGGGGATAAAGCCAGGTGATGCATAGGGGAAAGGGATAGGACTGGTACTAATATGGACAAAACCATCAAAACATGGAGGGCCATGTGTACAAAAGCCCATAGCCTGGGTAACAAGTTCCCTGACATACTGGCCTTGATGGCAGCGGGAGACCTGGATATTGTGGCAGTCATGGAAACATGGTACACTGGAAGCCATGACTGAGATATTAACATACCTGGGTACATAGTCTAGAGGAGGGACAGGGAGGGCAAAAAGGGAGGAGGGGTAGCTATCTACATAAGAGAGGGGATCAAAGTAATTAAGATCAAGGGAAAACAGAGAGGAGAAGAGGCACTGTGGGCCACCCTGGAGATAGGAAATAGCACCACTATCTGTACAGGGGTTATCTTCGGATCCCCAGCACAGGGGGAGGAAATAGATAGGGTGATGGTAGAAAACATCCTTAAAATGTCTGAGAAAGAGGAAGTGTTGTTGGTAGGGGACCTAAATATGCCAGATGTCAACTGGAACACCTATGGGGCAGCCACATCCAGGAGCAGGGACCACCTGGATGCCCTGCATGGGGTGGGCCTCAGACAGCTAGTGGTGGAATCCACCAATGATGGGGCAATATTGGACCTGGAGCTCACAAATGAAGACAGAATAATGGATGTATCAGTGGGCAGCCATCTAGGGTCCAGCAATCACAATACAGTATGGTTCAAGGTAAAAACTGTAGAAGAGGCAAGCCACACAAAAGCAAAGATCCCAGACTTCAAAAGGGCAGATTCTGCAAGAATGGGAGAATGCCTTAAGAAGGCACGGGCAATGGGAAAAGGGGGTGAGGGGTTAAAAATGCAGTGGAAACAACTCAAGAGAGCCATAACAGAGGCATCAAGTCTTTGTGTGAAGCAAGTTAACAAGGCAAAAGAAAGAGAAAAACATAATTTTCTAAAGAAGTGGCAGTGAAGATTAGAAAGAAAAAACAGGCAGTCAAAAAGTACGGGGAAACACAGATGGATGAAGACAGGGATCTGTATCAGACAAAGCAGAGGGAGGTAGGGAAAGTGGTCAGAAGCACAAAGGTGCAAATAGAACAAAGGATAGCCCAGACAGTAAAGGAAGGGGACAAAAACCTTTTCCAGGTACATTAGGGAAAGAAAGAAAGTCCAAGGGAGGGATAGTGAGGCTAAGCAAAGGAGGGGGAGTAGGTAGAGGGGGACTTAGGAAAAAATGATATCCTGAATGAATACTTCTGCTCAGTATTCACAAAGGAAGAGGAGAGGAAGGGACTGAAATTAGGCAGTAAAAACACACAGGGAAGAAGGGTGGACACCAGTCCATATATGGAGGACAGAGTACTAAAAGAACTCTTGACACTGAAGATAGACCAGGCAATGGGGTCAGATGGGATACATCCCAGAATGCTAAAGGAACTCAGAGAGGTGCTGGTGACACCATTGACAGCCCTGTTCAACAAATCACTGGAGGAGGGAGTGGTGTCAAAGGACTGGAGGAGGGCAAATGTGATACCCCTTCACAACAGTAGGAGCAAGGTAGAAGCGGGAAACTATAGACCAGTCAGTTTGACCTCAGTGGTAGGGAAGATGATGGAATCGGTGTTGAAGAAAAGGATCGTAGAATACCTAGTGGCCAGTGGGGCACAAGGCCCAAAGCAACATGGATTCAAAGCAGGAAGGTCCTGTCAAACAAATTTGACAGATTTCTTTGACTGGGTGACAAGGGTAGTAGATCAGGGAGGGGCGGTGGACATGGCCTACCTAGATAAAGTCCAGTACAAGAGGTTAGTAAAAAAGTTGAATAATCTGGTAGTGGGTCCCAAGATGGTAAACTGGATCAGAAATTGACTTAGTAATAGACACAGAGGGTGGTGGTAAACAGAGTTCAATTGGATGAGAGGGGGGTGACCACTGGGGTGCCACAGGGGTCAGTGTTGGGGCTGGTTATCTTTAATATCTTTATAAATGACATTGCAGAGGGACTAGAAGGAAAGGTATGCCTCTTTGCAGATGACACTAAGATCTACAATAGAGTTGACACTCCAGGGGCTGTGGAGAAAATGAGAAGAGACTTAGGCAAGTTAGAAGATCGGTCAAGACTGTGGCAGCTCCAATTCAATGCAAAGAAGTGCAAAATCATGCACTTAGGTAACAGAAACTCGGGGGGGATACATAATGGGGGGAGGTACTAGCAAGAATCAAACTGGAAAGAGAGCTGGGACTAGTCATAACTGATGACCTAAAGATAGCCAAACAATGTGAGAAGGCAGTGAGGAAAGCCAGTGGGGATGCTGGAGTGCATAGGAAGAGGTATCATCATTAGAAAACAGGAGGTGGTGATGTCACTGTACAGACAGTTGGTGGGACCTCATTTGGAGTACTGTGTGCAGTTCTGGAGACCGCATCTCTAGAAGGACATAGACAGGGTAGAGGCAGTCCAGAGGAGGGCAATGAAAATGGTGCAGGGACTGCACCAGGAACCATATGAGGAGAGACTGAGGGTTTTAAATATGTATACACTGGAGGAAAGGAGGGAGAGGGAGGATATGAAAGAAACTTTCAAGTACCTCAAGGGAATTAACAAGTTCAGGAAGGCAGCATCCTTCAGAAATGGAGATGTGCAAGAACAAGGGGTCACAACATGAGGCTCGGGGGAAGACTCAGAGGCAACATGAGGAAATACTTTTGCACAGAAAGGGTGGTATATGCATGGAACAGCCTCCCTGAGGATGTCATAGGGCAAAAACAATAGGTGAATTCAAGAATACTCAGGACAGACAAAAGGCAACCTTAGTGGTAGGAAGGAGAAGGTAAGCTACAAATCATATAGGATCTGGAGTTTATACAATAGGTAGGGAAATGGACAGACTAAGTGGGCCGAGCAGTCCTTATCTGCTGTCAGATTCTATTTTTCTATGTTTTTATGTTTTGACATTTGGTTGTGAATGCCAAGTGTTCATTAAAAGGCTAATGTACAAGTGCCACCCCATCATCGCAGCAGTAGCACTACTGCTCGCAACACTTGCAACCTAGGTTTGGGAATAAGCAAGGGTCATCGGGACCCACCAGAGGGAGGAGGATTAAGCATCCCAGAGTACACTCTTCTTCAGTTAGACAGGGTCACTGTCCTTGCTACAGTGCTGCTACCTGGGTAACCACAGGTGGTAGTGTAGGTAAGGGGACCAGCTCAAAGCATGCTATGATATACATACATGCCTTGGTTCCCCAGTGCACCAGCATTTTCAGGGGTTCAGGAGAAACATAATGAAAACTACCCCCAGCTGAGCAGGATGATTCCCCACTCCATTGACTGGCTAACCAACAGAGTTGATAATGGCCGTGCTGTATATTTACTCTACTTTGGCTGCAGCAAGACATTTGGCTCAGTGCCGCATTGAAGGCTGCTGAAGAAGATGGGTGATCTGGGAAGACCCAGTCTTCTTCTGTATGCTTATCAGCAACATGGGAGAGGAAATACAGGGCAGGTTTTGCATGTTCACAGATGACGCTAAACTCTATGGCATGTTTACAATGTGGAGGGGATAAAGGGGTTGCAGAGAGACATGAAAAGGCTGGAAAATTGGTCCAAAGTCTGGTAACTGAAATTCAGTGCCAAAAAGTGCAACTGTATACACTTAGGGAACAAAAACCCCAGAACTGAGTATTGGATGGAAGGGGTTGAGCTGGACACAACATCAGAGGAAAGGGACCCAGGAGTCATCATCAGTAACTCCATTAAACAAACCAGCCAGTGTAACAAGGCCTTCAGCAAGGCATGCATTGGGAAATGGTTCAGCAGTAGGAAGCAGGAGGTACTGTTCCCTTAATAAGGACAAAAGCTTAAGATAAATAGAATAATAGATAGGTTACAGTGAATTACAAGGCTGTAATTCCATCGAGAGTGGCTTACATACACAGATGCCCAGGCTGCTTGAATTAAACTTGTGTTGGACTGCTTGTCACTCACTCAGGAATGGTCCAAAATGAATGTGGTGGAATGGACGAGCTAGCCTAGCAGAATTGTTACAAATGGAGACCCGAGTGCAGTGTCTGAAAAATTACACAGTCACACAAAGTAAAACAAGTGACTATGCTAACAAACAACCTAATGACAACAAATTTAACAATGTCTTTCTCTGATGTTAGCAGGGCACTGACACTGTCACAAACAGTGTTTGAAGTCAGTGCCTTAACTCTCAGAGGAGGAGGAGGAACCTGAGGAGTTGACAGGGGAGTTTGGCTTTAACTCAGTTTAATAAAAATGTCCAAAGTTATGCTTAATATTTATATTCTTCATCAGCTTCAACAACTTCAGTCGGGTCTGAATGAATGGCAGCAATGGCAAGTGAAGTGTCAAATGTTGCCACTTTCCTTAGAGTGCACGTCTGCAGCAGCTCGAGAAGGTGGGACACAACACTACTTAATATTTCTATTGGCTGTCTGACTTTACACAACAGCCAATCATGTGTAAAGCCAGCAGCTAGACTCCTCCAATCCTCTAAAATTTTACTGTGGGCAGGCAACTACATCAAGTCCAATTCTATGTGCTCTGGGTGCCAGGTGGCTCATGGATGCTGAATCTGGGTACTGAATTAAATGTTTTTCATCAGGATTCGGGTCTTGGCATGCGCCCACCCCACCTGGCCGCTTGCTGGCTCCCCAAGCAGCCGCATGCCTCGTATGTGCCAAATGCTGGTAATGGGTCACCCCTGTGAGAGAGAGAGACACACACAGTAGAGAATGATGGCGCTCCCTGTCTGCGTGTGTCTTGATGGGGATCCCTGACTTTTTCCTGCCATCCTGATAAAGTGGGTGAGAAAGAAAGATGGAGTTCTTAAAAGCTGCTGCAGTCTTCTCTGTCAGTGCATCCCTCCCTCTCTCTCTCTCGCTCTCTCTCTCTAACTCTCTCTCTGCAGACAGCAGCATGTTGACCCGTGTTGTACAGTGCCAGCACCTAAAGTGTAAATATCTAAAGGTTGGTTGGGGGGGTGAGAAAAATGCATCCAAGGATAATAAAGACAGTCCACAGCACCCCACTAGTCCAGAGTGAGCAGCCTTCCTCAATGTGTGTGGCAGAGAGAGAGAGACTCAAGTGCTGACAGTCAGCACACTGAGCAATGGGAGCAGGGCATGTATGTCTCTCTCTCTCTCTCTCTCTGTCTTTCTGTTGCTCCCCACCAGCCCATTGTGGTACAGTAGAACAGCAATGCAGCAGCCGCTAGTCAGGGCACAGTAAGAAGCAATGAGACAGCAAGGTTCTGGAGTTGTTGCCAGTGTGGGTGATGTTGTTTTGGGCAGATCCTGGGGGGAGCAGCATCCCCAGTGTGCGCCGATCATGGTCTGTGTCAGGAAGTTAGCATCAAAGTGTGCAGAGCACAGGTAGCTTGCTGCTGGGATGGTGAGTCAGGCTCGATCTCGTACAGGCAGTTCTGGCTACTGTTGATGCTCTCCTCCTTCCTCCAACAGCATTGCTTTGCAGAGACAGTGTGTTGGCTCTGTCCTTGGTGGAGTGGCAGTGTCACTCATGCACACACTCATCACATGAAAATAGTAATTGAAAAAATAAATAAATAAATACACAAATAAAATGCACACTAACACTAATCCTGTGTGATCATAGCCCCCATGGTCACTACAAATGTAACCAATTCATCTTCCAAATCAAAGGACCAATGCCCTCCGATAGGAGCAATTTCAATCCTTTGAAGTGCATGACCGTTCAGTCCACCCAGCAGAGATTTACATCAGGATCACACCATGTGGTCATTGGTGTAGACTGCTGAGCCCATTCTGAGCCCCTAGTTTTGTGCACTGCAATGGACTCAGCAGTGACACACACCCCAGAATCCCCTATTGCCATAATACATTGGCTTGTGCATGCACAATCAACGTAAAAATACTGGGAACTCACCCACCAAAAAAGCTGTGGACACAATAGCTACTGAATGCTAAATATTTATTAAGGTGCCAAGTGTAAAGTTAAAAACCTTTTGAGGTACAGGTACATTGCCTGATGTGTTTCATAAGGAAATGCTTTCTCAAAGGCAGAGGTGCAGTAGCAGAAACTAGTTGTATACATGGACATTAATGGGACCATGCCCCACTTCTACTGCATTGTTTCTTAGGCTCAGCAGAAACTGCAGTACCCAAGATGCTTTTGAAGAAAAAGTGACTGATCTTAGAGATCATTTTAGAGAGGGGGGGGAGGCTTCTCAGACAATAACATCACTGAGACAGAAATGTTTGCTAGATCTCAAAATAGAGAGGATTTGTTGCCAATAATAACAGAACTAACAACCAGTCAGAAAGACAAAACATTAAGACAATTACTACAAAATAGAAAAAATACGATAAAACCTGCTGATAAGGGCTAAAGTGCAGCAATTCTAAACACTATTGATTACATAACGGAAGTTCTCAGACAATTGTCAGATGGTCAGTTCTACAAATGATTATGATCCTTCTAGGGAATTTGAAGGCAGAACTTTGAGTCTGAACTGCTATCTGATACACTCAACAAGAAATGTATGACAGGGTTGGGTAAGACTCTATCTTATTTAATATACAGAGAGAGTTAAAAGCAATGATCTTTTTTGTCCTCTCCTATTCTGTCTTTTGTAGCAATTTGAACATTGCAGTTAGAAAACTATTACTTTGTGAAAAAAGAAATCCTTAAAAGATATGACATCAAAGGAGAGACCTCCAGGCAGAGATTCTGGTCCCTGAAGTATCACCCAGTTGACAATCCTCAAGAAGCCTTCACCCAGCTCAGGAAACTCCTCAAAAAATGGCTCTAACAAGAGGGCAAAATAATCTCACATACAGTATCATGGCCAGACAGACAATGCATCAGGTAAGTAACAACAAAGGAATGATAGGACACTTTTTCCCGATTTACCTCCAGGTCAGATAAGAACTCTGATAGGGATAACAGATCTGCACCCAGAGATTGTATTTGTTATATCTGTAATAAGCTAGACCATGTTGTAAGAAACTGCCATAAACATGAGGAGGACAACATTGGAGCAAATTTTGCCTAAGCAAATCAGTGCAAGTATTTAACAAATGTCAAGGTGGGAGATACGACTGTGAAGGGACTTATAGATTCAGGAAGCAGATAGACCCTTCAGACCCTGGTGCATGCTGAAGTGCTGGGAAAATACTGTGCAAAAGGACCAGGCACTGGGGTCATCTGCATCCATATGGACACTCAAAAGTATCCCACCACCCAAGTGACTCTGAACATTAATGAGGCGTTGCACCAAATGAAAGGGGGGTAGTATCAAAGGTACCCGAACCTGCAATTGTTGGAAATCACTTTTCAGGATTTTCAAAGTTAATCATAAAGGGAGTAAACCCTGCTGTTTCAGTAGCTGTGATAACAAGAGCACAGACAAAGCAAATCTCAGATGTTGGGGACTTATTTCCTTTTGGTGACTTTAATTCAGACTAATATGAGCACAGCACCAAGATCCAAAAGTCCAGGAAAGAAAGAAGATGCCTGAAAAGAGAGTGGCAACAAAAGACTGATGGACATGAGGGGCTGATATATGAAAATACTGAGACTGATAACTGATTGTGATTTTGTTTCTGAGCAAACTATCAATGTTTCTCTCCAAGGTTGTTTTAAGAAGCTGAGGTGAAACAAAAACCGGGTGAACCAGTGCTTACAAAATGTAATAGGCTTCTCTACAAAGTTTGGGTTACTCCTTAGATGTAGGAACAGACAGAATAATTGGTCATACCAAATATGTGTAGAACTGAGTTGTTACAGATAGCACATGATAGTCCTATGACTGGTCATTCAGGGAGAAATCATACTCTTGCCAATTGTTGTACAGATTTTAGTGGCCTGGTGTTTATGAACATGCTGCTACCTATTGCAGTTCTTGTGCTGAATGTCAGAAAGTAGTCCCAGTGACTAAAAAAGACATGGAGTCCCTGGTGCCCATATCCTGATAGATGCACCTTTGGAGAGAATTGCAGTGAATGTGGTTGGCCCTTTAGACAAAAGTAAAAAGGGTAATCAATCCATTTTGGTCATATATGACTATGCTACTCAATACCAATAGGTAATCCCAATGCATACTGTCACAGCCCCAAAAGTGGTAGCAGAGCTTGCCAAAATGTTCAGCATGGTGGGTATACCAAAAGAGATTACTACTGATCAGGGTAGTATTTTTGGTGCTGCATTGCTGAAGTAGCTGTACCATCTACTAGATATCACTGCCATAAGAATTTCACCTTATCATCCTCAGAAAGATGATCTTGTTGAGTGTTTTAATCAAACTCTAAAACTCATGTTAAAAAAGTTTGTGAAAGGTGAAGGGAAAGATTGGGACCAATACTCACCTTACCTGCTTTTTGCTTACAGGGAAGTGCCTCAAGCATCAACAGGTTTTTCACCCTTTGAAATACTTCATGGTAGGCAACCTAGAGGGCCACTAGATGAAATAAGGGAAGATAACCCCACTCAGGAGGAATCTGTTACATCTTATATGTGTGCATGGAAAAAGAAACTGGTAAAATATGTTAAAATTGTCCACAGTAATCAGGAAGAAGCTCCAAAATGGCAGAAGGTGTATTATGACTATATGGTAAAAGTAAACGGTTTTGAGTCAAGTAAAAAAGTCTTGTTACTGGGTTCTGTATAATGTGGGCAAAACCAAAAAAGGCATGGGTAAAATGAGCACAGCAACAAGAGCACCCATCAAGAAGGTGAGAGGCAAAAAGGGCAACATCACTCAATGTCGCGAGAAAGCTGACCCCATAAAGTACAGCACTGCACACAAGTTGGAGTCATAATGCTGTGGGGGGGCAGAGCCCTCTGCACCCCCCCGGAGTTATTATAACAAACTCCGCAGTGGGGCACATCTGGAAGTGGGAGGCAGAGAGATGCCTTCACCACACAACACCCACAAGTCCTGTGCGCCATCTTGAGGGGTGCCCACATTACGGTGCCCTTGTTCCCATGATGGCATGAATTGTTACTGCTACCTATTACAGAAAACAAACTGTTAATGAAGTGGCAAGGCCCTCATAAAGGGGTTAGATGTACTGGTACAGTTAATTATAAGACTGAGACCCCTGATAGGAAAAATCATACCAAGATATACAATGCTAACCTCTTGAAAAATGGGTTGAAAAAATATCACAGGTTGCTTTGTTAGAATTACCAGAACCTGCTAAAGAAGATATCAATATAGATTATGAGAGACTGGAACAAACTGTAACTTCTGATGCTGTAAAGGTGAATGTTTCCTTAACCATAGAGCAGACTATAGAAATTCAAAACTTGTTAGACATTTTAAAGTACTTTTACCACAGTGCCAGGTTGAGCAAAAGGGGTCGAGCATGTAATCATGACAGAGAATGCTCACCTTATCAGACAAAAGACATACTGATTACCAGAGTGGTTCAGAGCAGATGTTGTTAGGAAATATAAAAATCAAAATAGTCGGGTATCACTCAAGAATCAAGAAGAGCTTGGTCATCACCAATGGAGATTGTAAATAAAAAAGTGGGTGTAAGAATCTGTCTCAATTTTAGGAAACTTAATGAAGTGTCTGACTTTAACAGCTGTCCTATGTCCAGGATGGATGGATGATTTGGTGAACAGATTGGGAAATGCCAAGCACAATAGTACCCTCATTCTCACTGAGGGTTATTGGCAAAACCCCCTAGTTAAAGAATCCAGAGACAAAACTGCTTTTGCCACTCAGCTGGATTCCATCATTTCACCACCAAGCTGTTTGGCTTGCAAGGCACACTTACTACATTCCATTAGTACTGTACATGGATGTAATTTTAGCCCCTTATACTGGTTATTATGCTGTTTACATGGATGATGTTGTGGTCTACAGTCCAGCTGGAAACACCTGGAACACCCATAAGCAGTTATTCAGTCTATCAAAAATGCAGGTCTGACCATTAATCTACCAAGTATGCATTAGGCATACTGGAAACCAGATATTTGGGTTATATTTTGGGAAATGGAGCACTAAAACTAGAGATTTCCAAAATTGAAGTGGTAGCTGTCACTCCTATCCCTAAAACAAAGAAACATGTCAAGTAAGTTTCAGGGCTGACTGGTTACTACCGGAGATTTGTTCCCAGCTTTGTCCAGTTAGCTACTCCCCTCAAAGAACTCATGAGGAAACTGTGCCTGAATAATGTGAAATGGTCTCTGGAATGTGATGAGGCTTTTCAGGCCATCAAGGCTGTCTTATGTTCAACCCCTGTTTTAAGAAGTCCAGGTTCTGAGAAACAATTTCCTTTACAGACAAATACCTTCATGACAGAGATAAAAAGTACTCCACTATTGAATAAGAATGCCTTGCTGTGAAATGGCAATGGAGTCCCTTAAGTTGTATCTGCTAGGAGCTGACTTTGTACTTATAACAGATCATGGTCCTCTCTGTTGGCTTAATCAAATGAAGGGTAAAAATCCCAGGATCCCAATGTGATACCTGGCACTACAGCTATTTGCACAAATCCAAAACAGAAAATGCCATGGCCAGTTTTCTGACAACATAAGGTTCAGGAATTCAGAAGGTTAAACAAATGTATGCTCTTAACTAAGATGTTTGCTGCGAAAGGTGTTATTTAAAAAGATACTGCATATGCAAGGAACTGGAAAAATTATAAGGTAATGTTATAAGAGACATAAAAGAAGAGTTAGGAAACCTGTTGTTTTTTTGGGGGGGTTGTAAGAAAAAAAGAGAAAAACACAGATTCCCTCTTAAAGAGAGGCATGTGTGACAGGGTTGGATAAGACCCTATCGATTTGTTAGGCAGAGAGAGTTAAAATCAAGGATCTGTTTTTGTCCTCTTTTATTCTGCCTTTTGCCTGTCTGATTGTCACATCAAATTTTTATTGTGGCATGTAGTAATTTGTCACTATGATAGTCCCAGAATTTTCTCCTGTTATCTCCCTTCCTTCACTTGCTGTTTCAATTCTTTCTCTCTCCTCTAGCTTCTCTATGGTTTAAAAACACTATATATGAAGTGTTATGTGAAACTGGGATCCCTTGGTTTGCAAATGTATATAATTATATTGTTGACATGATTGCAGAAAGCTGTTTGGGTTTATTAGAAAATGTATCCATCTGGAACACAAGGTACTGACTTTTGACTCCACAAGTTTGTTAAGAGAATTGTCAACAGGAGACCAGCCCTGAGATAGAATGTTCTGTTTTGCTGCACCTGCAGGCTGGCTTCAAGAAAGAAATTGAGAAAGTTCTGAGACATTTTGAGAGAAATGGGAGATAGATTTACACCAACAGGATGTAGAATTTAAACCGTCAGAAACTACATTTTGTTAAAAAAAAAAGAGAACAATGTTTTATACAGGGACTGAGAATTAAACTTGATAGAGAGGCTCACTGATGTAGGACTTTCTCTGTACTGCCTGGATGGGCTTTCTTTCATTGTACTGCCTGAATGAAGAGCTATCCTGTAGAATTTTATTTATTAATTTGTTTTGTTATAGAGAATAATAAAATGCTACTTGCAAAATTGATAACTCCTCCTGGTCTGCTTGTGCTTTCAGGCATATGCCTCTATGACAAAGGTACATAACAATGTGGGATTTTTAAGGAGTTTTCCATTTATTTTAGAAGTTTTAGGGGATGCAAAGTGACAGCAGAACATATTTTCTGGTCAACATTTCACTAGCAATAGCGTCTTCAATGGCCAGCCTGCCATCACAACAGTAGCACTACCACCTGTGGTGCTGATGACCCATGCGTGGGGATGACCACAAAGTGGCAGAGGGTCAGCTGGAGGGAGGGAGAATAAGCATCCCATGGACAGTTCTCCTACTATGGGGGGAGGGTTGTGGCTTCCCAGCATGCCAGCGATGCCCAGTGAAGACTGGGTGTGCAACAGCCAGGACCACCAGGTACTGGGAAGGGGCATCAGGGGACATCTGTGGGTCAGGTGTGAGAGTGCTCTTGACCTGCACTGATGTCATTGCACATTCATATCTCCTGGGGAGAAGGGGAACCTAAGAGGAAAACCCCTGGACACAGTAAAACAATGAAGCCCCTGGATGACCAACCAAATGACACCCCAGGCATAAGCCCAGCTGGGGCCTCAGGTGTATTTTCATCTCCCCCCACAGGGAGCCCCACCACAGGAGCAAGTTGCAGGCCTCCCAGTCTGGGCACCCTGGGGGGGATGCTGGGTTATTGGTCCAGGTGTCAATGAGGGGGTACATCACCAACCTGTAGCCTGGGCATGAAAAAGATTTAAAAAAAAAACAACAACAACAGCTTCTTCAGGATAGTATGATTTGTTTTGTCATTCTACATGTGTTTACATTTACACAAGCGGTGAGGAAAAACACTATTTAATATCTGTATGATACATAGAAACATAGACTTTGATGGCAGATAAGGACCACTTGGCCCACCTAGTCTGCCCATTTCCTTACTTAATGGATAAGCTGCGAATCCTAGTTAACCAACAGCCTACTTTCTCCTACCCCCCACTAGAATTGTCTTATGTCTGTCCCATGCATTCTTGAATTCCTCCACTGTTTTTGACCCCATGACATCCTCAGGGAGGCCATTCCATGCATCCACCACTCTCTCCATGAAAAAAAACTTTCTCACGTTGCCCCTGAGCCATCCCTCCTCTATCTTCAAATTGTGCCCCCTTGTTCTTGTTCAGCTCTTTTTCTGAAAGATGCTTCTCTCTTGGACTTAAGTTTGTATCATGTCCCCCATCTCCCTCTTTTCCTCAAGGATATACATATTAAGCTCCTTTAGTCTCTCTCCATATGGCTTCTGGTGCAGACCCTGCACCATTTTAGTTGCCCTCCTCTGGACTGTTTCCATCCTGTCTATGTCCTTGCAGAGATGGGGTTTCCAGAACTGCATGCAGTACTCCAGATGGGGTCTCACCAACTGTCTGTACAGAGAGATAACAACCTCTTATTTTCTACTGGTGATGCCTCTCCCTATGCATCCCAGCATCCACCCAGCCCTTCTTACATGGCTTACCAAGCTTGTACAGGATTAATATTTACAATGTTATCAGTCTGTATTATTTACCTGCTATAGCCCCTTAGTTATATAGCTGTCATCTCAGGTTTATCCTGTAAACTATGACCTGAATGAACCTGTAAATGTATATGTCTTATAAAATTGCAAATGGTAATTTGTATTTAAATGTCAGAAAGAAATCCAGTTTGAAGTTGACCCCATACTATCTTTTATTCCATTTTCTGTAATTCAAACGTTATTAATAGTTTACATGTCTAAAATGAAATGTATTCATGCTGTGTATTGAAATGACAGTTTATTACCTATTTTCCCACTCCTAAGAGGGGCCTTCTTCCATAACTGAGTTACTATACAAATCAATAAATGGTGACTCTAGCACCCTCCAAGCAGTTAATTTAATATCTGTTTATATTGCTAAATAAAATAATTAGTAATATGAAACTAACTATTTTCACCCCATTTTTTCTCCCTTAGAGCACAAGAGTGCTATAGGAAGAGGGCATGAGACATTGGCAGAAGCAAGATATTTCAGGGAATCAAAACATCCCCTACTAAATGTAAGATCTGTGGGGCTTGGACTTAGTTAAAAAGACATTCAGAGGTGGAAATTGGGACAAATATCTACTTACCAGGGAAGCCTTCTGAATATGTAGTAGTAGTAGTAGTAAAAAGTTTATTTCTGATATCAGAAACAGGATAACCCAATTTAGCAAAAGCTAATTTACAATGGGGTCCTACTGTACACAAAATATTAGTTTCATTATAAAAGACAATTACAAATAATATAACATACATATAAATGAAAATCATACATACAAATCAGCAATTTGTACAAAAGATCAAAGTTTTAAATACAGCAGCTTCTTGCTAACAATGCAACCTTTTCAAGCTACGATCTCAATACATTCCAAGATTTTTTATAAGTATGTGACCTCAAATGGCCTGGCAATGAATTCCTTAATTTTGGGCCTTCATACACATAGCAGTGTTGGCCCTTCACTGTTCTCATAAATGGCACCCTAAAACATATTTCCCCAGCAGATCGTAGTCCCTCCTTAACATTCCACTCCTCGAGAAGCTCTATTAAATATTCTGGAGCCTTTTTAAGGCAACAGGGATGGGTCAAACACTGCACATGAATTTTACGATGATCCATTAGAGATATCCAATTTAAGGTTTTATAAAGAATACAATGGTGTGTATTCCAAGGTGCATCGAAGACAAAACATGCAAATCTTTTAAAGGCACCATCTAACTTATCCAATGTACACTTAGCAGCCCCAGTATACTCAACATCACCATAGTCAAAATGTGGGATTATCATTGAGTTCACAATTTTTAGTCTGGTTTCAGGTAAAAGACATTTTCTATGCTTATACAATACCCCCAGCTTCTTTTTAATTTTTGTGTTAAGCTATCAACATGGGCATCCCAATTACAGTGGGAGTCCATCCAAGCTCCCAGATATTTATAATAGTCCACAAGGGCCAAGCTGCATCCGTCCAGTGTTTTTATATCTAAATTCAAAGATAATTTTTTGTTCAAGAATAACATAACCTGTGACTTTAAAGGGTTTAGAACCAGCCCATATTCCCAAAAATAAATCTGCAATAAACTAAAAGATTTTTGTAAATTTTCCTGTATATGCCCTACAGATTTACCCTCAAAATACAATATAGTATCATCAGCATACAAATGGTGTCGGACATCATCTAACAGATGTCCGACACCATTTGTATATATATTAAATAGGACAGGACCCAGCACTGACCCCTGTGGTACACCAGTTTTAACATCTAGATAGCTGGACACAAAATTATTCTCCAGTTTAACCCTCTGCTGTCTTCCAGTCAGGTAGCCATGGAACAAATTCAGGGCCCCCTGCCTGAGACCTATAGATCACAAATTATCGATCAAGACCAAATGGTCTAAAGTGTCAAACGCTCTAGATAAATCTATAAATATGGCCCCAACCAGGTGGCCCTTGTCCATGGCCACCTGAATGTCCAACACAACCTTAGCAAGTGTTGTGGTAGTGCTGTGTTTTACCCTGAAACCCGATTGGTATTTATTGCACCTGTTTTTACTTTCAAGGTATCCTTTTAGTTGAGAAACCACAATTTTTTCAAATATTTTTGAGGTATCTGAGAGCAATGATATTGGCCTATAATTCCGCATATCATTTTTCTGGCCTCCCTTATACACTGGAATCACTTCAGCCTGCCGAATATGTAGATGTATATATAGATTCAAGCGTACTGACAGTGAATATGTATTAAATGAGGAAACTAATTTGGCAGCTATATTGTAAATAACATACTCAGAAAATTTATAAGGAAGAAATTATTATATATAAACATGCCAACATCTATATATATACAGCTCTCCCTTGATTGTCTACCCCCATTATCTGCCACCCTCTGTTATCTGCTCACTTTTGTCTCTTACCAATTTCTCATTTTGTCATCGCCCCCATTATTCACCAGCCTCAATTATCCACCACTCTTGATTATCCACTAACTTTTGCCTTGTACCAAAGTGGGCGGATAATCAAGGGTGCACTGTATCTTATGTGTATCGTGTAGGGATGGGTGAACTGGACCTGCCACATTTCAAACCCCCCTGGACTGGGCCGACACGGCTCTCACTAGGAAAACAGAACCTTTCATGGCTTGATCCAAGTTGCTGATTTGGCCTGGTTTGGAAATGCGGTTTGGTCCAGAAATAACACTCTCACCAGCAGTACTGCTTGAAACTCACTAAACAAGGTAGGTCAGGGTGCAGAAATAAAAGAAAAAAAGCATTTTTTTCCCAATCTCTAATGAAGACTCCCAAGTCCCTGGACCATCACATGACCAACAAAAGCAAACTCTCATGATACTGGGGCACTGAAGGGAGACAACTAATGAGTGTCTCTGTTCTGTAATTGACTCATGTTGTTCTAGCCAATCCTGTGTGTCAGCCACCACAGGACATCCCTAGGGAACAGTATATCAAGTTGTGTGTGTGTGTGTGTGTGTGTGTGTGTGTGTGTGCCGACAGATTCTAAAAATTACCCAGCAAAAATGAACGTTTTTCATTTTTTAAGAAAGGAAGAGAGGGAGAGAGGGAGAGTAGAGAGGCCTATTAATTCAACTGCAACAAAGTGCAGGCATTGCAGCAGAGTACTCTGTAAAAAAAAAAGATATGTTTCATTAGAAAGAGAGAGTGAAAGAGTAGAGAGTGAGACCAATGAATTCAACAGCAGAGTGCAGAGTAGACAACAGCTGAGTGCAGACATTGCAGATGCCACAGGAAGTGATTATAGGATGAATTTTGTTACAGCATACTCCAGACACGCTAAAGAGATAAGGGACATCATTAACTCTAACTGGAATATCCTTCAGGGAGATCCATTGCTGGAGGAAGCCACTAGATTAAAGCCAAGGATGATCTATAAGAGGGGTGTAACTCTGTGAGATAGGCTAGTGCATAGCTACATGCCAGAGGTTGCAGATTCAGATGGAAGTAGCAGACCAGCACTCACTAATGGCATGTACATTTGTGGAAATTGAGAATTTTGCACTTCAGTACTTAGATGTAATACATTCACAAGTTGCAATAGTGATAAAATGTATGAAATAAGGGATTTCATCATGTGTAGTACTAAAGATGTGGTCTATTTGGCCACCTGTCAGTGTGGGGTGTTTTACGTGGGAAAAACATTAAGAGCACTTAAATTGCGCATGGGAGAACATCCTAAGTCCATTATTAACAAAGATACTAGAGGTGCATTAGTCATTCACTGCAAAATGACCAGACTTAGGGACACAAACCATGAATTAAATTCTGTGGCCTAGAAATTGTAAAACTTGGACCTAGAGGAGGCAACCTGGATGATAAACTAAAGTACAGGAATCATACCGGATTTATACATTGGGAGCCCTTTCTGTCCCTGGTCTTAATGATCGTATAGAACTTCTGCCTTGCTTGAAATGGAGTAAATGAAATGTGCTTGAAAAGAAGTAAATGAAATGCATATTTTAGCTCCTATTCCCCTGACCATTTTGTGCCCTCCCCTCTCTCTTTTCCCTTTCCTTTCCTCCTTCTTCCCTAGTTCCCTTCCCGTTTTTCTGCCTCTTTCCCCTCTCCCCTTTTTCTACCCAGATAGGTGCAGTGCAACCCTGTTTTTACTGTCCTGCTGTTTTGGATTTTCTAGTAGACACTGTATTAGGTGTACTGACTTTATGTTTATTTGTTTTCTTTTAGGAACAAAAGAATTAAGATTACCCTCTGATATAGGACGCCTTGAAACTCAAACCAAAACATTTACTTATTAGGAAGTTTCAAACCCGAATTGATGAATAGATAAAAAGGAATTCACCTATGCTGTTTTTATGCACCTTAGTGTGGGATGAGGTATTTCTATGGTGATATTTATGTATTTATATGTAACTTATATAGCACTTGATATTTTATGCAGTTTTTCACAGTGTTTGTTGTCTAGCTGTAAACTTGTGCTACTGCCACTTTAAATGTTATCCTAATTATGCCCAGTGCAATACATGAGAGAACCGCCCCCTGATGATATACTAGTGGTAAGAAACAAGTCGGGGTTCTAGCTTGCTACGACCTGTATGCTGGCAAATACTGGCGGTTTGTCTTTTTTATCTTTTGAATCAATAAAGTAAGCGCGTTGGAACACTAAGCTGAGGACTGCTGGCATTTGCTTTGATCTGTACACATAGAGTAGACAACAGCAGAGTGCAGATGTTGCAGACTCCACAGTACAAAAATTAAAAAAACACCCATTTTTTGTTAGAGAGAGAGAGAGAGAAAGAGAGAAACGAATTTTAACAGCAGACAACAGCAGACTGCAGAAAAAAATATTAAGGGGAGCAGAGTCAGTCAGGACAGGGGGACTTTATCTGATGGTAGCATATGATAAAGGCAAATCCATAACAGGTACACCTATAAGTAGATACAATAAATGGTGACTGGTATTAAAAGGCTACTGACAATATATGGCAACTACAATAACGGCGACCAGGCAGTTGTGCATTCCCCCATTATCCAAGTGTACCTCAGAGTTAGATAAATAGAAATGGCAGGGGGTTTGTGGGGTACAGCCTCCATGGGGGTGTGTGAGGGCACAGCTCAGCTTGTCAATGAATGTAGAACAATGGCAGCAGTCAGGTATTGTGGATTGTAAGGATGGCAGTACAAACAACTGGTGTCTGGTGCTGGGATCGCTGCTGGAAGGAGATGGTACCAGGACGTTAATGAGCGGCTAAGTCTGGTGCTTGGAAAGTACTCATTGTGGGATTGACCAGAGTATCTGACAGGGCTCACCTACAGTTTTCAATTTCAAGTCTAGTGGTGCATGATTTAGTGTGCCATAATTTGCAGTAACCATTTGTGTTTGCTCCTTTATGGTTTTGCCGTTTTGATGTTTGCTCATATTTATTAATCATTTTGACATGGAACCAATGTCATAGTGCCTCAATATTTTTTTTGGGGGGGGGCTTATGGTGCCATACAGATTTTGAAGGGGGGTGTCACCCACATCTCAGACTCTGTGTTGCTCATCTCTGTGCTGCCCTGAAAGGTTATACTGCCACAGTCTCTGTGTTAACCGTCTCTGTGCCTGAGCTACTACTAGATCATAGTGCTATACAGATTATGACAAATGGGGCACGTCTCAGACTTTGTGTTGCCCATCTCTGTGCCTGAACTACTACTAGGTAGTATAGATTCTGTGTTGTCCATCTCTGTGCTTGAACTACAGTACTGCTAGGTTATACTGCCGTAGACTCTGTGTTGCCCATCTCTGTGCCTGAACTACTACTAGGTCATAATGTCAAATGGATTGTGAAGGGGGGTCACATCTCAGACTCTGTGTTGCCCAGCTCTGTGCCTGAACTACTACTAGGTCATAATGTCAAATGGATTGTGAAGGGGGGTCACATCTCAGACTCTGTGTTGCCCATCTCTGTGCTTGAAATACTACTAGGTCATAATGTCAAATGGATTGTGAAGGGGGGTCACATCTCAGACTCTGTGGTGCCCATCTCTGTGCTTGAAATACTACTAGGTCATAATGTCAAATGGAATGTAAAGGGGGGTCACATTTCAGACTCTGTGTTGCCCATCTCTGATTGAACTACTACTAGGTCATATAGCCATAGACTCTGTGTTGCCCATCTTTGTGCCTGAACTACTACTAGGTCATAATGTCAAATGGATTGTGAAGGGGGGGGGGTCACATTTCAGACTCTGTGTTGCCCATCTCTGCTTGAACTACTACTAGGTCATACAGCCATAGACTCTGTGTTGCCCATCTTTGTGCCTGAACTACTAATATGTCATACTGCTGTAGACTCTGTAGTGTCCATCTCTGTGCCTGAACTACTACTAGATCATAGTGCAGTACAGATTGTGAAGGGGGATCACATCTCAGACTCTGTGTTGTCCATGTCTGTGCCTGAACTACTACCAGGTCATAGTGCTGTACAGATTGTGAAGGGGGCTGTCACATCTTAGACTGTGTTGCCCATCTCTATGACTGAACTACTACTAGGTCATATAGTGCCTCATGTACTATAGAATAGGAAATATTCACTGTACATACATTTTCACTATATTCACTGAAGTGCTCAAAAGCATGAAAATAAAAATATGTTAATTAGCACTTTTTCCATTAAGGTGAATAGAAGACTAAGTTTAGAGTGAAAATAAATTTACACAAATATGGCCACTTTGTGGCTAGCGCTAAATATAATCGATGCATTCTTTTCCTATTTTACAATATTTTGAGAGGAGGATGTCACATCTCAGACTCTGTATTGCCCATCTCTACGGCTGAACAAGTACTGCTAAATAAGCAATTAAGTTGGAACTCCAAAAATGAATTCAGAATCAGAGTCTGTAATGAAAATGGAACATGTGGTCAACACCAGCAGTACGGCTGAAATTGGAACACATAACAATAAACATATTTACCAAAAACAAATTCAGAAAAAAAGAGAAATTCACTGCTGAAGATATTAATACAATTGATACAAATGAAGCAACACAAGCAGAAAAAGATGAATCAACACAATCAGAAAAGGAAAAGAATGTTGGTGAATCACCTGATCAAAGTAATGCAGCACTGTCGGCACTGCCAGAAACTCAGATAAAAGTAAAACACAAAAACAGGTAGCCAAAACACTTAACCCTAGAAAGTCAATGATAAAGGATAAAGCTCTACCTAGTACAACTAGACATGGCACTCTGCATTATGCCACTCATGCATAGTGGGCTCCTTCATCAGAAAGCAGTTCCTCCAATGAAGAAGAGGTTGTAATTGCGCAAGAACAAAGTCACGATCACGATGTATCACAGTTATGCTCTTACAAAGGTGATAAATCAGAATGTGATACTGATGAGGTATCTGCCACTGGAGCGACTTTGAGGGGGCTGGCTGATACTGTGTTTTAAGCCCTTCTGGACCAAGCAGTCCCCATGTGAGTGGTCCCAACATGAGTGGCACAGCAGGAGTGGGAGTCCTCGAGGCGAGTCACCAGAGGGAAGATGCCAGGACACCACGAGACACTGCTCCAATTCCATCCTGCGAGTGTCTGTAAGTATGTAACACCAATGCTTTGCACATATCTTTCTCTGCTTAAAACTGGCATCATTTTAACTGCATACTTGCACTGCTATATCTGATATCTGCTGCCTCATATATATTGTGCTTTGTGTGGTACCTTCAGCTTACTGGTGAGTAGTGCTGTACTGTATTATTATTGTTCCGCTGTCAACATGATCTATAATTAGGCTCACTGCTTACTGTATGTTACTGGTACATACTGCTGCATTGCTACTACTATTGCTTTGGTACTGCCTTGTATAATTTCATGCATTGTGTTATATTTATTATTGCCCTTTTCAGATTGCTTATACTGCTATCCTTAGTGCTGCCTGTATTCATTACTTATACCCATACATCTTATTGCCCTAATTCAAATTGATTATACTGCTTATATCATTAGTACTGCAAATGTTCATTGCTTATACCCCTTCAGCCAGCTTACTGTGTAACGCCTACAAAATAAATTACCTCTCCTAGTGCTCACTACCTGCTATCCTCCAATCCCCCTTTTTACTCTCTACTAATTCCTCCCTCCTACTACTCATCCTCAATCCCTTCCTGCTGTTATCTCACCCACCTTGTGCCTACCTTTTCTGTCTAATGCTCATACTCCCTTTCAAAGGTCCCCCTGTCTTTTGCAACTCTGTGTTGCTCCTTCTACCACTACCACCCTACTCCTCCCTCTTGGTTACAGCTTCTCACTCCCCCCATGCTTCTGTCTGCGCACAAACTCTTTGTCTAGGGTACCACTATCTTTATATCTCAGGGCTACCTCAGCTTCTACATATTCACCACCTCCCTAGCTGCTTGCTCACTCTTCCCCTTCCCCTTACTTGGCTGTCTCCACCTCAACTCCCTATATAGGGTTCTCCTATCCCTGTACCACTGTACAACTCACCCTTCTGTCTTCCATCCCCTGCCTGGATGGCCCATTCTCCCCCTCTACCTCCTCCTCCGCGACCCCTCTCTATAATACACCTTTCTGCTACTCCTTTCTCAGCTTAGCCCTGCTCCTCCCTCATGATTCTCCTCCCCTCCCCAGGTAAGTCGTACTCCCCCATCTTCCCCACACATACTCCTTCTACTGCTCCTCTGCGCAGACGCTATTCCTTCTCTCCTACTACCAACATACCCCGTCCTTCTGTCTCTCTAATATGTTCCTCATTACCCTCTCTCTCCTTCCCCTCATGTTTTCCTTTGCTTCCCTCCCACCTAGTAGCTTTCCCTCTTCCTCCCCCTCTTTCTCTATCTCCCCCTCCTGCCTTCCCTCTCTCTCCCCCTCTCTACCTCACTCCCCCTGACTCCCTTGTCCCTCACTCCTCCCTAACTCCTGCCTCCATCTTGAATCTCTTTGATACTTGCTTCTGACCCACCCCTCCTCCCACTCTCCCTACCCCCTCCCTCTCAACAGTCATGCAGATGCACCTCTGTCCCAGCTGAGACTCCTTACCTCACTGCTACTCTTAGTTGCAGTGGATATCGAGCACAACCCAGGCCCTACTCACTCCTCTCCTACCTGCCTCCCCAAAGGGATGAGAGTGGCTCATCTCAATATCAGGTCCTCCTCCCAAAGGTAGACCTTCTACAACCACTCATGGTTAACCTTAAACCTGATGTGTTAATCATCTCTGAATCTTGGCTTTCCTCAAAGATTCCAGATACTGAAGTCTCCATCCCAGGGTACTCTCTTCCCCACCAGGATCATACCAATATGGGTGGTGGTGTTGTTATATACCTTTCTTCTGCTATCTAGTCCCTCCCTATACTCTCTATCTCTTCCCCTTCTGCCTATGAAGTATTACTCCTCAAATTCTCCCTCCCATTCTCACTCCGCATCTATGTGTCTGGTGTCTACTGCTGTCCAGGCACCTCCCTCTCTTCTGTCACTGACCTCCTCACTACTATCTCTACCCACGCCTTCTCTAGTGAATTACTCATCCTTGAGGATTCAATATAAATTATCTCTTCCCTGCTCAATCCAAATTCTTTAATAACATTAAGTCCCTAAATCTTTCTCAATATATCACTGACCCTACCATACACAACTATAAATCCCACAACCACATCCTACTGGACTAGATTCTTGCCTCCCATCCCTACTGAACTATTGCTGCCAGCACCCTCAGTGATCTCCATACGGTCTACTGTATCCACAAAATACACTGCTCCAAGGCCCCACTGAAGCTCCTTCAGATCTGGTCCTTCCAAGTGCTGGACTTGCCCCACTCCATGTAGATTTGGCAGCTACTGACTGGTTGCCAGCTCTTCTGCCAGCACCATCGACTCTGCCCTCAGTTATTTCCAGACCACATTTCTGCCTATCTGGGATTTACATGATTCCCTCAGGAAAACCAGGGTTCATGAGTTCCACCATCCCCCAATCTCAGCCAAACTGTTGGCATGCCTGTGAGCTCAGGATATTCCTGAAAGGCCCACAAGTCCTCTGACTCTGCTGATGATCTTCTCAGGTACTGTGCCCTGTGCAATGGCTGTACCAAGGCCACTAGGCTTGCCAAGGATGAATACTTTGCCTCCACCTTCCAGAACAATATTAATCACCCCTCCAAGTTCTAGAAGATCATGCATGCCCTCTTCTCCACTCCAGCTCAGTCCCGGCCCTAATCCTCAAGGTTAGACATGTCACCATTTCTGACCCCCCGTTGCATCTGAGTTCAATGCTTTCTTCACCTCTTGTGCCTCCTTCCTTCTCTCCTCCATTCCCCCTCCCCTCCCCTATCTTCCCAGCTCCCCCCTTTCTCTTTCTCTCATATTTCTCTTGCTGACATTCTCAAGCCCTTCCCAGCTCTGAACCCTCTCAAGGGCATGAGCCATGATGGGCTTGACCCTATACTCCTCCATCTATCTTCCCCAGACATAGCTCTTCCAATCACCTCCGTTCTCAACCTGTCTTTCTCCCTTGCCTCTCTTTCTGACACTTGGAAACCTGCTACTGTTGTACCCCTTCCCAAAGGAGGTGACTCCTCCTGTCCTGGCAATTACTGTCCTTTCTCCCTACTCCCCACCCTTGCTAAACTGCAGGAGCACCTATTGCTTTCTCAGCTTTCCCCTTCTTTGACTCACCCTCCTTTTTCACCCCTTTCCAGTCAGGTTTCAGTAAATCCCACTCCAGCTCCTCCTCCTTCCTCTTGCTTACTGACTCCATCCTCTTAGGCATGGATCAGAACCTTATCACCTCACCATCTTTGTCTACTTGGCCAACGCCTTCGACACTGTAGCCCACCCTCTTCTCCTTGACAAACCTACAGCAGCAGGGCTTTCCATCTCTGTAACCAATTGGTTTCACTCCTACCTTGAAGGTAGGACTCAGTGGGTTAGAATAAGAGATTCCTTATCCCCTCCACTCCCCATCAGCACTGGTTTCCCCCAAGGTTCCATCCTTGGCCCTATACTTTTTTCAACTTTCCTGAATGATCTCCTCACTGCCTGTACCTTTGCATCCTTTCATATGTACGCAGATAATACAGTTTTAATTTTTTGCCTCTGGTTCCTCCCCTTCCGATCTGTTGGCCAAGCTCCAACTGGACTTCTACAATGTCTAACACTGGTTCCATTCATATCAACTGTCCCTCAATGCCAAAAAAATGGTCTCTTTGACCTTTGGCTCGAGGCAGAAGCTCTTTAGGCTTGCTGCCCTCCCATCCTTCCACACCCATGACGGGACTGCAATCGACGATATCCCCTCCTTTAAGTACCTCCGGCTCTGGCTCGACTGACATCTCAACTTTTATGGTCATGTGGATACCATCCACAAAAAAACTATTCCCTAAACTAGGGACCCTATAAAGGAACTGCGGTTGCACCCCTCTGCCGGCTCATGGAGCCATTATTCAGAAAATGATTCTCCTTAATTTTGACTAAGAGACATTGTCTACAGTGTGGATCCAAATTGAATTCCCACTTCCACTCTTCTGTCACTTTGCTCTTGTCTGCCTACCCTGCATCCACCATTGCTCCCTTTATACCTCTCTCTCCCTTCCCTCCCTCGAAGCCAGACTCCTCGCTCATTGTACCTCCTTTGGTGCTAAATATTTGCTAGGCTGTCTCCCCTTCTATTTCACCTCACTCCTCCCCCCTTCTCAATACACCCTTCACATCTCTGGCTTTCATTCCCTGGCACTCCCTTTTAGAACATCCTCAGCTGGCCAGGCTACCTTCTCCTACAGCTTCCCCAAACTTTTCAATTCTCTCCCCCTTTCTATATGGCAGGTAGCAGGAGGTTGTAACCGCATCCAGGGAACCACAGTACCTCAGACAAAATTGTTAATAAAGAAGAAGTTTGGGGACTGGCACCCACAGTAAGGGGCACAATTGCATTGCTCCAGAAAAACTCCTCGGACTCGTGTTTTAATCCAAAACATGCACTGCTTTATTTAAGGTACACAGAATATGTAAAACACTTACAGTATCATCACAAAGTGTAACAGGATAAGACCAGAGTCCAGGAAAGTCCATATGTCCATAAAAACAAATGAGCCATGTATCAGGCTGGTATGAAACTTGCAGCAGCAATACAAAAAGAGTCCTACCCACTGATGTTGCCGGACACATTTTGCATGCTTGTACTTTATCAAAAACAGACATGGGATCTGCCATGGGATGTCTAGTGGTTCCTTAAAGTGACAGTGGAAATTATGTGCAGTGAAAACAACAGTTCCCAACAGATCTGTACTAAAAATTACAGTAGTTCATACCAATACCATTACACATATGCAAAGAGCTATATAAATAACTAATACAAGTATTTTATAAAAATGTTATAAAAAGTCTAAAAAATACACCACACAATCCACCATAATCCATATAGATAGAAATGCTTGTGCCAACTGGATTTAGGGTGCCAGAAAGAAGATATTACACACACTTCAAGTTGAATCAGCATGGAAACTGTAATTCAAATTGAAGACTGTAAAATACTCACCCAGAATGGTGGCAGTCACTGGTACAAATCTGAAAGATAGAGACACAAAGGTAAGAAAAAGGACACACAACAATAAAAAAATGCAGCATTTAATAACATGAACTCCCGCCTAAATGCTAAGTGAATCATTTCTTCAAAAATGGCTTGATCTCTGTTCTATCATTTAAACCTGTGAAATACATTAATTGCGTAGAAAAGATCCAATATTGTTCCCTTCTCAAAAGTAAATTATCATACTCTCCCCCTTTTCTGGTCATTATTGGTTTATCAGTCCCTGTAAACAAAAACTCATGTTCAATTTTGTTTCTTTCTTTTAAAACATGGATGGCTAGGGCATTTGTAACATCACCATTCTGTATAGCCATGTCATACTCTCCAATCTTGGTTATAAATGCCCTTTTAGTTTTACCCATATAAACTGTCCACATTTACACTCAGCCAAGTAAGACATGTAAGCCAGATTTCCATCTGACTTGTTCTTAAAAGATGTGTACTTGTCTTTGAGGTCTATTCACGACCATTTTGGAGAATAAAGGCTAGATACTAACAAAGGATTTTTACATCCTGCATATGTCCCAGGCCAGTGTAGTGTTCATCACCTTCAGGAATTTAACCCCTTCAGGAATTTATCACATTCTGGGTCTTTGAGCTACAATAACAGTTTTCTGGTCCCTGGTAGTTCACCATTTCCTGTGTATTTGATTACTATTCTTCAATCACGTGGCACCTCTGAGAACATGGCTTTATATACTGTGCTCTGCAATATCATGGGGCAAATGCAGACCATCAAGGCCAAGAGGACTAGATGCCCTACAACAAAACTAGTCTGCAAAATGATTAACGTGTACCTTCTTAGGATACTACTTATGCTACTTCTGATATCTGGAAATGTTCATCCTAACCTGGGGCCTACCAGCCGAGCACCCCATGCCACAAAAAGGCGGGAGGGGTCCCTCACATTAGCCTCAATCAGTGTCTGCAGCCTCCTTAACAAACTTGACATCTTGCAAACCTGGGTCACGCAACATAGCCCTGATGTACTCTCTGTTGTCGAAACATGGCTTAACCCCAAGATACCAGATGCTGCAGTCACCATCCCTGGATACTCTATATTCAGGCAGGACAGGGTTTCCAAATGAGGTGGAGGCTGTGCCATCTACCTGAGGAATTCCTCTCTGGGTCAAGTCTTCTCGTTCTCAAACCCTAAACCACCCTCGCAGGTTCTCGCTATTAAAGTTCTACTCGGGGCGCACAACAAGAAACTCAGCATTGCCTCTGTGTACCTACCCCCTAAAGATCAGCCCAATGGATTTATGAGCATATTGGAAAACCTACAGGGATTACACCATAACTCTGAACTCATAGTACTAGGTGACTTCAACATAAATTGGCTATCGCTGGAGGCCAGAAACTACAAGGATGCTGTCACATCACAGAACCTCACCCAGCTTGTTACCACCCCCACCAGATGCAACTATAGGACAGGGTCACACACACTTCTGGACAGAATCCTTACTAATCACCCTGAACGAATCTCAAAAGTCTCAGTTCTCCCTGATGGGATCAGTGACCACTCACCGGTCACATATACCTGGACAAACAAATTCATTAAGCCCCCTCCTAAAATAATCTACACCAGAGTGTTAAAGCAGGGGTACCTTGAGCTACTAAAGACACACCTAAGCCACCTGGACTGGACACCAATTGACTCTGCCATTGATGTAAACCAAGCCTTAGACCTTTTCATCAGCCAGTTCACTACAGCCTGCAATATCTTTGCACCTCTCAAAAAGCTGAAGGTCAGGGGCAGAGCTAACTCTTGGATAACCCCCGATCTAATCACTTTACTCAAACATAGGGATCATCTCTGACACTGTGCCCATGCAACATCCAAACCTGGGGATATTCAAAAGTATAAAGCTGCCAGAAATGAGTGCACACGGTCAGTTAGGAGCATCAAATGCAAATACTTCAAGGAAGCTATCTCCAACTCCTGGAGTGATGGAAAAAAATTTTGGAGTAATTTGAAAGACCTTACAGGCAAGGACCCTAAGTCACCACCCACCATGCTCAACATAAATGGAACACCGACATCTGACCTGTACGCAATCACCACCACCTTTAACAATGTGTTCTCCAACTTGGATAGTGTTCTCCCTTCTAATTTCTTTGATGCCCCATCTAGTAGTAACCCTCCCGCAACTACTCCTCTCCTACACCCTGCCCCACAATTCTACCTCAAGGAGATCCCAGTGCATGAAGCCAGAACTATATTCGGAAGGCCATTCACAACGCAGGCTACAGCGGTGACTCCCTTGACCTGAAGTTGTTAGCACTTGTCCTTGAAGAAGTCCTTGAACCCCTGACAAAGGTCCTCAATCTATCACTAAGGATGTCCCAGTTCCCATCTCGCTGGAAACAGATGACCATCACACTGGTACACAAAAGTGGAGACAAATCACTGCACTCCAACTACAGACCTATCTCCATCCTCCCTCCATTGTCTAAGGCCCTGGAGCGCATCGCCTCAGACCAACTAGTCAAGTACCTGGAAAAATATGACATCCAGTGTCCTGAGCAACATGGTTTCCTAAAAGGGCACAGTACCACCACTGCACTATTAGAATTCACGGGCTTCATCCATACCACGCTCGATCAAGGAAACTGTGTAGGGGGCAGTATTCATCGACCTTACGAAAGCCTTTGATACTGTGAACCACCCACTCCTACTCAAGCAATTATCAAACATTGGGCTCTCCAATGAAGCACTGCTCTGGTTTTCAAGCTACCTTGGGGAGAGGGTCCAGCGGGTTAGGATTGCCGATGTCACCTCGGAAGAAAAGCCAGTCCTTTCAGGAGTCCCACAGGGGTCCATCCTGGGGCCACTACTCTTCAGCCTCTTCCTCAATGACCTTCCCGGTGTCTGCCACCAGACACTACTGCTCTACGCTGATGACGCAGTCATGTTCACCAACCACCAAAATGCAGAGCTCCTTGAGAAACAATTACAGCTTGAATTCATGTGCATCGAAGAATGGTTCAAGTCACACAAACTGGTCATGAACTACAGCAAAACAAAAATGCCAGGAGCAAGTACAAATCCCGTGACCTCACCATCTTAAACCAAACAGGGACCTTACTTGAACATGTTCCTGATTTTAAATACCTAGGTGTCACATTGGACAGCTCACTCTCCTACCATCGGCACATAGATTCTGTCGCCAAAGCCACCAACATCTGTATAGGCCTGCTCAACAGGCACAAACACTGCATGACTCCTGACACTCTCCGGTTGGCTATCAACAGCTCTGTCACCTCCATCATTGATTACGGACTAGCAATTTATGGCTCTGCCTCCACCTCTGCCCTCCACAGAATTACAGTTGCACTCAACAAAGCATGCAGGCTGCTAACTGGGGCTGACCAACTTACACACACTTGTGACCTGTACACTCAGGCAGGATGGCTTCCTCTCATCAGCCAGATATAGTATCAAACCTGCTTCTTAGCCAAAAAAGTCCTCCTCAGGGTCATGTCCCCGGGCATTGAAAAGCTCCTTATTGACCACCACAGCACCCAACAAACTAGAAGTTCACAACAACTAACCTTCCTTGTCCCCAGATGCCGGACTACCATGGGCCAGAGGGCCTTTGCCCACAGAGCACCACAGTGGTACAATACTCTCAGCAAAGAAACTCTTACTGCTGCTGCTCTTGTCCCTTTTAAGAGACAACTCTGACTTCATCTCATTTCAACTAGTCATTGTGACTGCCTCACCTAATCAGGGGCCCACCGCTCACTGACCTCCACTTCAGTCTTGACAGCTACCTCTCCCCGCCTTGCCCCCTCCCACCTGCCTACCCCTTACCCCTCCCTTTCCTCCCCCAGGCATTTCCTGACTTTTATCCCTCCCTCCCTCCCCTTTAGAGCTCTTATCCTCACCCTCTACCCTCCAACAATGGCTTTCCTGCTTGCATACCCCTTTCTCACCTGCAGCACTTGTTTCTAAGATTGCCCTTGGCTGGTATGTCATGCTACCTAACATTTGGCACATTTTGAATTACTGGACTTTCCTAAGCCTCAGTCTCTTACTACTTTTTATTGTGTAACTATGTATAACTATGTTGACCTTTGTATGTATGTATACCCCCATTCCTTCGACGTGGAACCTTTGTAAATGAGCAGTTCCTGCTCAAAGGTATTTGTAATCCTAGATTTCAATAAAAAAAAAGTACACTACACTGCATGCATTGCATGCAATCAAACCTCTCACTTTAAAGAGCAGCTTCATAGTAATTGACTCACCACCTCCACAAACATATATGATTGGTTACCTGGCCCAGAGTTGCTGTATAAAAATGATTCCTTTTAATTATTCCATTTCATAAAGTTATAGCACTTGTAATTTTGTCCCCGAAGAACTCAGAAAGAAACTGAGCCACTTCCCTAATTGGTAGACACGCCCCCAAGCAGTTCTGTTTTGTGGTGTCAGAAATTGAAGGCTATGTGTGTGTGCCCCATTGACCTGAATGGGGGTAATTTTCTTAAACACTTTATTACTATTTAGCGTTGTGATTTTAATAAATTAGTGGCCCCTGCTACTGCAAAGATTCCTCTGACATGAGAATCCTTCATCTGGTCCTAGATACTGTCCTCTCCCCCCTGACTGTCCTCATTAACTGCTCCCTATGTCTGGCACAGTTCCCAACAGCCTTGAAGACTGCCATTATCATCCCAGTACTGAAGAGTGGTGACAACACCTCCTCAAATGACTACTGGCCCATCTCCATCCTCCGCCCACTCTCAAAAGCCCTTGAAAGAATTGTAGCCACCCAACTCACCAAATACTTGCTTGCTCACAACCTACTATGTAGAGAGCAACATGGCTTCAGATCTGGACACAGTACCACTACTGCCTTACCGAGTTCTCTAACGTCATTCACTCTGTCCTGGACAGAAAACACCTAGCCAGAGCTATTTTTATCGACCTGTCAAAGGCCTTTGATATGAAATTAAATTAAATGAAACTTTGTTTATATGGCATCTTTCTCAAACCAAGGCACCTTACAATAATTTAAAACAATGAACAATAAATAAATACAAATCCATAAATAATTTATATGACATTAACTCTAAGCTCCAATTCACAATCAATTAATTAAAATTAATCTTTGACATTAAATAGGTCTTGAGGGCCTTTTTAAACTCCTCCATGGTCACACACTGATGAAGAAGATGGGGTAGAGAATTCTAGAGGGTAGGAGCAACAAACATAAAAGCATGAGCACCTGATTACTCTAAGAAAACCCTCGGAATCTCTAGCAACCCCTTGTCCACCGAGTGGAGAGAACGCCCAGGGCAGTAGGGAACCAAAAGTTCTTTCAAGTAGTCTGGACCCTGTCTGTGTAGGTCTTTGTAGGTCAAAAGACCAACTTTAAAAGTGATCCACCACTGAATCAGCAGCCAGTGCAGATTGTGTAATACCGGCGAGATATGACAGGTATGGGAGGTACCCATCAATAATCGGGCCTCAACATTCTGCACCAGCTGCAAGTGGCGGATGTCAACCCCAGGAAGCCCTAGATAAATGGAGTTGCAATAATTCAGGCATGAGGTCACAAAAGCGTGGACCAATGTAGGAAGGTCAGCTGGTGGAGCAAGATGCTTAATCCTGGCAATGTTCCTAAGATGATAAAAGGAAAGTTTGACAACTGCCGACACCAGCAAACGCAGTGTCATTTCATTGTCAAAAATCACCCCCAGGTTCTGCACCCATTCAGAGGTAGGGAGCTGGATACCTCAAATAAATAAACCTGAGGATAAACCAGCTCCCATCCCCTCTATCCTACAACCTGGGTCCACAACCAATACCTCCATCTTCTCCAAGTTCAACTTTAGCCAGCTTGAACTCATCCAGCCTTGGATTTCTGCAAGGCAGCTATTAATGACCGAGAGAGCTCTATCCTGGTTGGGTGTAAAAGACAGGCAGAGCTGAGTATCATCTGCATAGCAGTGAAACTTCAGCCCATACCTTCTTACAATGTCTTCGAAGGGAAGCAGATACACTGTGAACAACATGGGGGACAACACTGAGCCCTGGGGTACCCCACATGGCAGAGAGAGAGTGGGCAGGAAGAATTTAATCCAGACACCACTTTCTGAGTCCTGTCAGTGAGGAAAGATCTAAACCAACTGCAGACTGTCCCTGACAGGCCACAGATAAACTCCAGGATCGTGAGAAGTACCTCATGGTTCACAGTGTCAAAAGTTGATGAGAGATCAAGAAGAATGACAATGGAACAATTCTTCTGATCTCTGGCCATCAGGAGATCATCGAGCACCCAAACCAGCGCTGTCTCGGTACTATGCCTTTTCCAAAAACCAAATTGAAGGGGTTCATAGATGTCATGGATGGTTAAATGGTTCTCCAATTGTGCAGCCACCACTTTCTCAATAGTCTTCCCAACAAAGGGTAGATTAGAGATTGGCCTGTAGTTAGCATGGCAGTTGGGGTCCAAAGTAGCTTTCTTCAGGAGGGGTGTCACCACTGCCTCTTTCAGGGAGCTAGGAAACTCACCCATATCCATGGAGCACCAGACTATCCATGCTAGAACCAGGCCAATAGTCTCAAGACAATCCTTTATCAGGGAAGTCTGGCCCGGGTTTAAACTACAGCATGTAGGGTGCATAATCTGTCTCCCATGCCCTGCTGTTAAATATTCTCTGTCACATCGGTCTGTCTCAAGGGTCCATCTTTCGGTTTACTAGTTACCTCATTGCTAGATCCCAATGTGTCAAAATAAACAACACCCTCCCTACCACCCTGCCAATCTGCTCCACGGTCCCTCAGGGCTCCATTTTCTGCCCTCTACTATTCAACATCTACCTAAATGCCTTGCCCAACTCCTACTATCATTGCTTTTTGCTGACGACGCAGTTCTTTTCGCTTCTCATCCACACCCCGCAGTTTTGCAATCCTCACTCCAACATGCTTTCAACCAGATTGAAAACTGGTTCTTAAAATAAAGTCTCATGGTCAATATAAAAAAGACAAAGACCATGCTCTTTGCCCATCAACAGAACAAGAACATGGACACGCAGCTAACAATCCTCTCCCATTCTCTCATCCCACTAGAACAGGTCCATACATAGAAGTACCTGGGGCTTACATTTGACTCCAGCCTCTCCTTCCACTCCCATATTGACATTCTATCATCAGTCATAAATGCCCGCATAGGCCTACTTTATCGACACAAAGATTGCTTAACCCCAGAAGCCAGTAACCTGGCTGTTACCTCGGTCGTCTCACTAGTCGACTATGGGCTTACCATCTATTCAGCCACTGACCACACAGCTCTTAGCAGAATCCATCTGGCCATAAACAAAGTATGCAGACTTCTCTCTGGGGTGGACAAGCATACCCATACCTGTACCCTTTATGCCATAACAAATATCCTCACTTTGAATGAAAAGTTACATTATCAAACATGTTTGTTCACTAAAAAAATACACATGGGTCTTACCCCCCGGGGTCTCTGCCTCTCACCTCTCATCCCACACCTCAGTAAACACTCACACTGCCAACAAACAGGTGTGGTCCATTCCCAGGGTCATAATCTCACTTGCTCAAAGGTCTTTCTCCTACAGAGCCCCATTATGATACAATGAACTCCCCGCTGCAGTTATCTCTATCTCCAATTTAGGACCCTTCAAGTTAGCCCTCAAGGATCACACCCTCTCTGCATGACACTGCCAGTGTATCAGCTAGCCCTGATCCCTTGTCTACCCCACTCCTCAGCACTCACCAAGTGTACTCTGACAATGCCCCCCAAGGCAGCACTCTCCTGTGTAACAGGCCTACCAGCAGCTGGTCCTCAGGCTCCACAAGTCACCTGAACTGTTGTACTTTGCCACCCTGGCATTTGTAAATTGTTTGACAGCTCCTATCTTCCGCATCAGCAGGCCTTCCAATCTCTCCGATGTACTGTATAATATCTCTCGACAATGCCTCAACTGGCTGCACTCACTAGATATCTGTCAAGTTCTACTACTATGTAAAGGTCAATATGTTACTCTCTCTCTCTTATCCCTACAAATGCTTTGTAATCTTAAAACTGTAAACTGTAGCTCCTTGTAGCTGTTTCCATGCAATGTAAATGTGTCTCATGAGGTGGCAATATTGTGTAACTGTAATACCTGTAGTTTTTTCCTTGTAACTATTGTCATGATCTGTTTATATGTATTGTCCTGTATATGCTGTTCCTAATGCAGAGCCATTGTAAATGAGTCCCTGACTCAAATGGTTGTAATTTCTAAAGAGTGTTACATAAATAAAAAATAAATCAAAGTGACTGCTTGACTAACAGGGTCCCTGTGCATGCACTCATTCATTGAAAAGGGTTCAATCAGGCTAATTTTGTAAACCAGCTTAATCGGGCGGCTGGTCATGGAGGTGACTGGAGGGCTGTGCCGGTGACCCACTGGGGTATTAGATGGGTGGGGTGAGGTTACTATTACTCAACAGGGTGGGGGTCCACTAGACACCAGGGAAAGTTTTTTTTTAATTACATGAAGTCTAAGAAGATGGCTGATGTTGGCACCTATGGACAACAGGGGAAGGGGATGGGTGTGAATCTCAGGGTAGGGGGTCATTTTTCATTTGTTGGAAAACTAGGTTTGCTGACAAAGGCACATAGCTTCACCTGAACTCTTTTCTTCAAGGTTGCTTGAAAAGACAGAGAAAAGAACCTTACCAGAGCAAGGAAAAGGATTAAGGCTGCTTTTGGCTTGGCAGATTTACTGTGTGTTGTTATTTTTATTTTGTAATTGCAGGGATTGTTACTGTTTGTTGCTAACATGTTATTGCTTTTTTGTTCTTTGATGCAAATTGCTGTTGCTGGATATACCTTCTGCTGCATTATTACAGGGTGTGCCTACAAGTGTGTGCTTACAGATTACTGCTGTAATCTTCTGATTCAAATTGTCTTTTGCAAGGTATATCTTCTGTTACTGCTTTATTTTTCTCTGTAGCAAAGTGTTTCTTACAGGATATATCTTCTGTGAAATTATTAGAGGTGGTGCTTTACATGTTTTATGGTTTTATCTATCATTAGGATAAGCTGTCAGGGCTACTGCATTTGTTGCTGGCTGATTGTTCCTGCTCTTACCTCCTTGTTTCCTTCATCCATGGTTCTTTTTTTCAGCAGGGGAAGGGCCCACAAACTCACCACATACCCAACCACCCCACACTACATTCCTTTTATGGGGTAGCACAGTCGTGACATTTCCTGTAGCAAAGCAGGAAGGGACGGATCAGAGGGGTATCCACATAGTGACCTCATTTACAGGGGCACAAGTAATTTAACTTGTTATAACAAGTTATGCACAAGCAAACAAACAAAACACAAAATCAAACTTTTGCTTTCATTTTCCTCCTTCTAATTACTCTGACCAGGTTATAAACCCGGCAACTTATCTGGAATGGATATTATTAAGTGCAGGTACTGCAGGACACTTTTCAGAAGGGCAGTTTTACAGGATTTATGACACTACCTTACACATTGGGCCATTGGAGATCTAAGGGCTTAGCTCCAGGCAGCATGGGCAGAAATTGCACACCTCAAATCACATATTCGGGAGGAAATATATTATAAGAACAGCCTGCCATTTCCTCAACATCCAGCAGAAGCACCTCAACCACAGAGGGTAGTTGGTCAGGGAGTTTGGCAGGTGGTTAGGAGAAGCAAATCGGGTGCCCCATCACTCGGTGCTCTCCAACACATCACTGCCACAAACCATATAAAAACTACAAACAGGTACCTGCCTCTATCTCCGAAATCAAATAAAGGGGCAGAGGACACTGCAGAGCAGGACACTGCAGCAAAGGAGCTAACATAACAAAACTTGCCTAAAACAGGAACCAAAACAAAAAAAGCAAAAAGGAAATCCAAAAAACTCCTGATCATAGGAGACTCCATGATTTGGGGAGTTGATGCCTATCTCCAGCCAGGGATAATGGTCAGATGTCTCCCAGGTACATCAGTGTGGAGAGACACAGATTGCATTGCTAAAACTGTACAGGAAACAGGAGAAAACACTGGCATTCTGGTACACATAGGGACTAACAGTCTCACCAGCCGGTCAGTTGTGGAGACCAAGAAACACCTGACCAGGCTGAGTGACAAACTATAATCCATTTCATCCAGCATCTCCTTCTCTGAGATCCTGCCAGTCTGGGAGAGGGTTGCAGATGGATGTAAGGTCAGAGAAGGGGAGATGGGGAGCTAAATATATAGCTGAAGGGCTGATACCATGAAAAAGGATACAAATTTGTAGGGAACTGGCAACAGTTTTGGGAGTGAAAGTTCTTTAAATTTGATACACTGCATCTGACTAAGGAGGGAGTCAGTGCATCGGGGCAGAGTTTGATATCTTTGCAGAATATTTAATCTAGCAAATAGGGAGAGGGGTGAAGCACCCGATACATTAAATGGGAAGAACACCCCTCCCCCCTCAGCTAGTGGTCAAGCAGGAGTTCAGCATGTTTGTAGTTCATTTGCATCACCAGGTAAGGAAAAAGATCCAGCTCCCAATACGACGCACAGAGGAAATGCCAGACCTTGCCCAACAACTAATGCACCAAAATCTGGCCAATGGAAAATCATGTACACAAATGCTTGCAGTCTGGGAAACAAGATCCCAGACCAGCAGGCAATAATGACAGAGGTTAAACTGGACATAGAAGCCATTAGCGAGACATGGTTTATCAGTAACCACACTTGGGAGACTTCACTACCTGGCTATGTACTGTTTAGAAGAGACCGAGGTGCAAAAAGGGGGGGGGTGGAGTGGCCCTTTATGTCAATGAAAATATCATAGCTACAGAAATTCAGAATACACAATATAAGCCAGAAGAACTGTGGTTCACCCTGGAAACAGGAAATGGGACAGCCGTATGAACTGGGGTTATCTACAGGCCTCCAGACCAGGGGGAGGACATAGACACATGACTACTAGAAGATATAGAAAACATGACAGCTAAAGGGAAGGTTCTGATAATGGAAGGCTTCAACATGCTGGATACAGATTGGTTGATACCAGCAGGAACATCTGCCAGAACTAGACACATAGTGGATTCCCTGCAGGGGGAGGGCCTCAAACAACTGGTACAACAACCTACAAGAGATAAGACTATCCTAGATCTAGTAGTGACTAATAGGGAAAGGATCACAGATCTCCAGGTAGAAGGTCACCTGGGGGCCAGTGACTATCACATGGTATGGTTAAGCAGTATACCACGAGAGGGCATTGGTGATGCCAGGATTTAGCCATGCCCTGGGGTGTTGTTGTACGAGGCACAAGCCAAGTGGCCAAACACCCCAGGGCATGGGCAATCCTGGCATCACCAACATTCTAGAGTGGCATATTGCGATTATACAATGGACATCTGTATATTTTGTGTGTGAAAAAATAAGAAAAAAATAAGTTGGTTTAGATGTTTTATTAGTTTTTATTAGATTTGTTTTTACACTTGGAAAAATAGCGCTTTGTTGGTAGGTATGTGCATGTGCAGTGGTGCCAGCAAGCGGGCAAGGAAATACCCTTAATGGTTATAGTTTGGGGAAAACAGAGGCTCGAGGAAACCGTGGGTCTGGAGTCCAGCAATGTAAGCTGTACTGTTACATATTTAAATGGAGCAAAACGAAGAGAGGTAATTTTGTTGTGGGATGTTTTTTACAACGTCGCTGACAAACTGTAAGAACAGGGTTCTGAAAGTGACACGGAAAGAGAGAGAGAGCCCGGGGAAAGAACAACATGTTTGTTTTTTTCCCCCCAAAAGCCAGAAAAGAATAAAAATGAATTTCCTGTGATTTGGAGTTTTTTTTTTAATTCATAGCTGAATTACCATTTTGAAACTTGCGGAATTTTTCATATTGTTTACTCTGACAGCAACATCATGGCTTTGTGGGGGTTTTGCCCAGTGACTGTCTGTGTTTTTGCTGGTTTTGTGTTTGTGATGGTCGCATTGACTTCAGGGGGGCCCTTGTTGCGGCTTACTGGTGGCTGGTACCTCTTCCCATGGGAGAGGTGTGCCAGGTAGAAAATGAGATTAGAGGATTTGTGCTTCATTTCTATGCCCATTGTATAATTTAATTTGGCCACTAGAACTAAATCATCCCATTCCAAGGCAAAAATAGGGACTTCAGAGGAACTGACTTTGATTAGATGGCCAACAGAGTTCAGCTAGCCCTGGCAAAAAGAAATACAGATGAGGGGGTACAGGCAAAGTGGGCAAGCATTGAGGATGCAGTACTTGAAGCAACACCCCATTGTGTTAGAGAGAAAAGGAAGTGCAAAAGAAGAAGGAAACCACTTTGGTTCTCAAAAACAGTAGCAGAAAAGGTCAGAGCCAAAAGGCTGGCCTTCAGGAAATATAAGGGAACGCAGCAGGTTGATGATAGGGAGGCATACCAAACTTCCCTAAGGGAAGCAGGGAAGGCAGTAAGGCAGGCAAAGGCCCAAACCGAGGAAACACTAGCACAAACAGTAAAAGAAGGTGACAAGACTTTCTATAGATACATTAGTGAAAGGAGACCATCCAGAGGGGGTATTACTAAGATCAAAGGGGATAAGAGGGTGTTTGAGGAGGAGGAGGACCATGTAAAAGCATATATCCTAAATAGATATTTCTGCTCAGTATTTACTGAAGAGAAGGTAGGGCAGGGCCCACAACTCAGCACCATGGACACAGGGAGGTGTGTACTAGTCCCTTCACAAAAGAAAGGGTCCTACAAGAGCTCGATAAACTCAGGGTGGACAAGGCAAGGGGATCTGATGGCATACATCCCAGGATATTAAAGGAGATAAGGGTGGAACTAGCAGAGCCATTATCAGAATTGTTTAGTTAGTCTCTGAGCACAGGAGAGGTCCCAGAAGACTGGATAAGGGCTCAAGTGATCCCGCTACACAAGAGTGGTAGCAGGGAGGAGGCAGGGAACTACAGACTAGTCAGTCTTACCTCAGTAGTGGGCAAGATTATAGAGGTACTCCTTAAGGAAAGGATAGTGCAACACCTGGAATCCATAGGAGCACAGGATCAAAGACAGTATGGGTTTACAACAGGAAGGTCCTGTCAAACTAATCTCATAGATTTCTTTGACTAGGTAACCAGAGTGGTGGACCAAGGGAGAGCAGTTGATGTTGCCTACCTTGACTTCAGCAAAGCTTTCGATACTGTTCCACATAGAAGATTGATTAATAAGCTGGGTAGGCTCGGGGTGGGTCAGAAATTGGTCAACTGGGTGACAAACTGGTTGACAGGCAGAAAACAGGGAGTTGTGGTACTCTGTATACAGCCAGAAGAGATGCAAGTCACAAGTGGGGTACCTCAGGGATCAGTCCTGGGGCCAGTCCTCTTCAATATCTTCATCAGTGAAATTGCAGATGGACTGGAGGGTAAGGTTTGTCTGTTTGCAGATGACACCAAGATCTGCAACAGAGTAGATGATCCAGATGTGGTGGCCAGAATGAGAAGAGATCTGGATAAACTGGCAAAATGATCAGAAGAGTGGCAACTGGGGTTTAATGCAAAGAAGTGCAAGATCATGCACATAGGGAAGAGAAACCCTAAAGTCACCTATAGGCTGGGAAGGGAGTTGCTGGCAGTCACAAGGGAAGAAAGAGACTTGGACATCATCATCACAGATGACCTGAAATCATCCAAGCAGACCACTAAAGCAGTAGGTAAGGTTAGGGGGTTGTTGGGGTGTATTAGTAAGGGTATCACAAGTCGTAAGAGGGAGGTAATAATCCCTCTTTACAAGACACTGGTTAGGCCCCATCTGGAGTACTGCATGCAGTACTGGGGGCCACACCTTCACAAGGACATTAACCAAACTGAGGCAGTTCAGAGAAGGGCAACCAAAATGGTGCAGGGACTGCATCAGAAAACATATGAGGACAGATTAATGGTGCTCAATATGTATGCCCTAGAGCAAAGGAGGGAGAGAGGTGATATGATCGAAACATTCAAACACCTTAAGGACATTAACAAGGTGAAAGAGTCTAACATGTTTCAAAATGAGAAAAATAGCAGGACAAGAGGACACAGTATGAGATTAGAGGGAGGCAGATTAAGAGCTAATGTGAGGAAGTTCTTTTTTACAGAAAGGGTGGTGGATGCATGGAACAGCCTACCTCAGGAAGTGATGGATATGAATTCAGTGCAGTGCAGTACAGGCATGGGATAGGCATAAGGGAGCAATACAGATGAGTATGAATAGATAGGCCATTGAGAGCTCAAAGGCCGATGGCACATTCATAAGGTTGAAAAAGAAATGGGCAGACTGGATGGGCCTTGTGGTCCTTATCTGCCACCAACTTCTATTTTTCTATGTTTCTATGTTTCTGGTCAGCAATCGGCCAAGGGGATGTGGCCACTAGATGCCAGGAAAATTATTTTATTTCAAATTATGTGGATGGGGGATGGAGCTGAATCTCAGCGACGGAGGTGAATTCTTCCTATTGTGGGCCGGCAATCGGCTGGGGGGGTAGGACCACTAGACACTAGGGTGTGGGGTCTTCAGGAGGGGGGAAAATACTTTTTAACATTTTTTTTTATCACAAGCTGTTCTCCCTGGCTCTCAAATGTGGAATTTCACCCGTGGGTGGTGAAATCAGCATTTCACTGGCAAAATTCCACATTTTGCCAGGGGGATTTCACATTTTACACCAGTGAAATATTTCTCATAATGTGGGGATTACGTAAAATATTTCACACAATACTAATCACAGTGGCAGGAGTGGTCTGGGTCACAGTTGCAGGAGTGGTCTTAAGTCGCAGTGGCAGAAAGGGCCACTGTTGCAACAGAAGCTGGAATGCTAGTAGTCACAGTGAATGAGTGTTGGTTCAGAGCAATGGTGGATATTAAGGAGGATAGCCTTGTCCTGGTAGCACTGGTGGTAAGAGATAAAGAGGACATATTCACATCGGTAGTATCAGTGGCAGTTAATGACATGACAATGTTCTCCTAGCAGAAATACTAATAGTTTGAATGGTACTTTTACATTGTTCCCTAGTATCAGCCGATGCCATACCAGAGCTGGTGGAGACTGCAGGCTTTGATGGGGTAAAACATAATTTTGCATGGTGAATATTCCCTGAGAATCGCTGTGTAATATGCTCACTCTTTCCTGCTGCTTGCTGCTCTACACCTGCTGCAGCTTTGCTGGGGCTGCTGGACCAACTATGTTTTCTGGTACTATGTCCTCTGTCAGTCATGGTTATGTTCCTCACAGGAAGATTATTAAATTAAAATTACATTATTATGAAATAAAGTCACTCAAGTGCCTGCAGCAATGTTAAGCTAACAAGTCTCACTCACTAACACTGAAGCCTGACTAAATTCTCAGAAAAAAATTTATGTTTTTTAAAACTTATTCTGGGGCACACAGTCACAAACTTAGAAAATGTTGTAAGTGCACAGCCATGCACACACACAAAACAGAAAAGCTGCTAGATGAAGCAGTGTGAGTCAGCCAGCTAGTCACACTCTACCAGCTATGGTGCTTTCACACTTGCTTAAGTGGCTGTGGAGGGACCCTAGCCTGGGTTCCTCATAGGAAATGTGTGATATTAAATTTAAATTATATCTATTATGAAATCATGGTGCTCAAGTCACTGCAGCAATGTTGAGCTGAAATATCTCATTCACTATAATCAAGCCTTATAAAATTCTCAGAAAAAAAAATGTAATTTCTTCTTTGGTACACAGCCCCGGACTTAGCAAAATGTCTTCAGTACTCAGCTGTGCACACAAATAGAACAGAAAAGCAGTTAGCTGAAACAGTGGGAGTTAGCTGACTAGTCACACCCTACCAGCCATGGTGCACTTGCACTTGCTTAAGTAGCCACGAAGGGACCCAAGCCTAAGAGTAGAGGTGTGAGAAGCCGGTAACAGTGCATCATGGATTAATTCACAAATTCACCACAATGAATGAAATTATTCCACCCTGCAAAGTTCCAATTTGTAGCACAAGTCTAACTTCGTGAATGGTGAATTCAGTAATTCACTGGTGAAGTTGGGCCCACAGGAAACGTTTGCAATGTATCATGGGAATGGGTATCACATGGTACTGAAATGAGTTGTATGCCATGCACAGGCTGAATTCAGTGTAGTCTTATGAAGAGAGAGAGTTGGAGTTAAGTCTGTCCATGAAGTTCTGCACCCAAAAACATTTTAAGAGTGCTTTAAACATGAAGTATTTTGAACAAAATCACTCCTGTGTCTAGAGTGCCTTAATGCAGCTAGATTAGCAATTTATTTTGGTAGCTTTCCAGACCAATTTACTCTAAGGTAATAGCTTTATTTGGTGTAGTAAAGCAGTGCTGTGTGGCAAGGTGGGATGCTTAGCTAGCAGCAAGCAAGGCAGATCTGTCTGTGAGCATTGTTCTTTTCCTCAGGATTTCTTCTTTTTTATTTGTTCTGTTTTCTGTGATTTATTTTATTTCTGTACAACAGTGTTGTGTATTTCATTAAATTACTTTTATCAGTTTGGTGTTACTATTTTGATTGTAGTTATTTTATTTAGTTATTGAGGTTATAGTTTTACTGTAATACTTAGAGTAACTTCTTTATAAGTACCCCAGTCTTGTGTGTCCTCTTGATCCCCCACTAAAAGTCTGCGCTCTGTGATTTGTTATTTTATTTCTGTAGCACAGTTGGTATGGTAAAGTGAAATATTTTGCTCAGTAAGGGTAGGGGACACTGTTGTATAGTTAATATTTATTTGGATTTTTTTTTTACTTATTTAGGAGCTCCTCCTTTCTTCATGGTCATGGACACATTAAAGGTCATGGTCATGTTACAGTAAAATATAATTTTTCTTAGTAATTTAAAAAATATACATTTACTTTTGTTGACTCCAACACATCTATTATGTCTAAAATAAGGTGGCAGAGGCTTTCTGCCTTACTTCATGGTCACGGTAACATTAAAACTTAAAAGTCACGGTCACTTTAAAATAAATTTAATTTTATGGAATTATTTAAAGAACTATACATTTACCTGCATTGACTCACCCACTGTCGCAGTGCATCAGCAACCCTTTGCTTCTGCAACAATTAACCAACACTGGTGTGTCAAAAGAAGTGATGCTTTGGTTCAAAAACTACCTGGATGATCGAACTCAGTGTGTAAAAATTTTCAATGTCCTATCTGACCAATGAAATGTTCACTCTGGCGTGCCACTAGGTTCCATCCTTATCCCTCTACTTTTTAGTGTTTTTGTTAACAACCTTCCCCTCCATTGCCACTAGCACATACTGTTATACACTGCCGATGCTGTCATTTATTCAAGCCAACCTAACCCTGCTGTACTTGAGGATTGTCTTCAAAGTGGCTTTGATGATGTTGAAACCTGGTTCTCTAATCAAAAGCTTGTGATGAATTACAAAAAAACTAAAGTTATGTTGTTCAGCACCACAAGAAACAAATTTAAAACGCATGCGCCTAATATAAAAAATCAACAAGGTGTCCCCCTTGATGTAGTGGAACAATTCAAGTATTTAGGGGTTACACTGGACAAACACCTCTCCTTCTCCCATCATATTGATGTAGTAGCAAAGGCAGTAAATAGAAAAATTGGTCTACTATATCGCATCAAGCGTAATCTAACTCTTGAAGCTCTCAAACTGGTGATGTATAGCTACATCCTCTCAGCCATTGATTATGGTCTTGTAATCTATGGATTGGCTTGTTGCACCTTGCGTTGCAGAATAACTGTTGCACTAAATAAAGCCTGTAGGTTAATTACAGGGTCTGATCACTTTACTCACACCTGTGATCTATATGAACAGACGGATTGGCTTCAACTGAAAAATCAGATTAAATATCAAACCTGCTTACTAGTCAAAAAAGCACACCTAGGACTAATGCCTCCCGGGACGGCAGCATTGCTTACCCCCTCCTGACCCACAAAGATCACCAGATCATCTGCTCTCCAGTCTCTCCTAGTTCCTAGATGCTGGACATCACAAGGCCAGCATTCCTTCATCTACAGAGCTCCTTAATGGTTCAATTCACTGGACTATGAAGACTCAACACTGCAAAGATTGGGTGTTTTCAAGACCAAGCTAAAATTAACCCTTGTGGCTAACAGTTCTTGCGACTGCTTCACTTGACGTCTGCCACTTGCACCCCTGGGGTCTGCATAGTACATTTCAGTGACCTTGCCACCTCATCCTGTCCTTGGTTCTCCTTACGCCCACTCTCCCTACCTCCTGTTCATTTTGATAGTAACCCCTGCTTTTCCCCTCTCCCTCCCACCCCTCTGCTTGTCTTTATTTGGTCTGCTCCTCCCCTTACCTCTTCCCCTTATACACTTCCCTATCCTTCCTCCCCCTCTCTAGCCTCTCTCACCCACTATTTATACTTTTCACTTGAGAATCCAACACTGCTATCAATTCCAGGTACTGTTTCTTACCTCACTTCTGCTACTGTTATCATTAACTAAGTTGTATACTGTATATCCTCTCATGTATTTATCAATGTATAATTTTAGTTATACTGTTGTTTTTTTGTCATTTTAGTTTACAGTAATATTACTGTGTCTATATGTTCCCCTCCCACCACTGATGTGGAACCTTTGTAAATAAGCACCTGCACTCAAAGGTGTTAATCTGAGATCAAATAACTAAAGTAAATAAAACAATCATCCCTGAAAACACCCATTCCCACCCTACTACTGTCCCAGTACCACCAACATGTAAAAATCAAAGGCTGCAAAATCCATAGTTCAGTATCTGTCAATGTCAGGCTATCCAGAGTCTATGGGTGCTGAGGAAGACACTGTTAAATATACAGCAGGTAATGGAGGCAGATGATGATGATACGGGAAGCTGTACCCTAATGGAACATGTAGCCCCCCCCACCAATTTTGGGCTTACCTTAAGTGTCTCCTAGGGCTCAAAAAATGCCCACTGCCAGGTAGATATCCTGCAGAGATAGTAAATCCATGGTTATTTGTTTAATCCTGTCAATCTGCGTTAGAGTGTCATGATGTGCCTCCGGGCCTGTCCCTTTAAGGTTATGGCCAGTGTGTATACAGTAAATGGTCTGGGCTGGGTCTGAGTGCTTCAAAGCTCACGGCCAGCCAGGCATTGTCCTGATTGGCTCCACTCTGCAGTCGGTAGTACAGCAGAGGGAGCTCCAACTAGTACTGTAAATATTTGTTTGTTTGTTTTTGTTGAATTTTGTTGACCCGGTAAGTCCACCAGGCCTAGAAGTCCCTTTTTCAGGGGTGACCGGGGGGGGGGGATACAGATGATAAGCAACTGAAATTGAACCAGATTAAGCTGTTGGTGGTATTTTCAGTGAATGAGGGAAATTTGGCCAGGACACCAGGGAAATTCCCCTACTCTGCCTGCAGGGGTGCTGTCACTTGCTGCCAGTGGGATGGAGGGACCCAATTCACAGCTGGACACAGGAGAAGGAGGAAGTGATGATGTGAAGGGAGAGCAGGCCTCCTCTTGTTTCATGGATATGCCAGAGGCTAAAAAGCAAAAAAAAGACCTTTTGAATGGAGATTCAGATGAGGACATCGGTGATGTCTATATTTCTACTGAAGATCTCAGTAATCCTACCTGTGTGGACAAAGATGCGGTTTTACTTCTGAACTTGGAGGACAAATGTCAAGAAATGACAAAATTAATGTTTACAGAGCAAATGAGTAATGGGATGAAGAGCGAGTGCCTTACAGCACGCACTGCAAACTTGGCTTTCCCTGTCAATTCTGATGCCCGGCCTGTCAACTGTCTAGAGGGAACTACAGCAGTCAACGCCCTGACTGGGCCGGGTGAGTCAGATTTAAAGCATTCAAAAGATATCCCGTTGCAGACTGGCATTAGAAACACTGACAACAGTGTGTGCCAACAGCCTAAACTCTCTGAAATTCCCAAAGTAGCTGTAGCTACAAACTGTGATAACTCTCAGACAAAGCAGAATGCGGGTTTAGAGCAAACTGCATCAGCGAAGCCTGAGAAACGGGCTCCTGCAGCTACACTTTGCCGTATGACTGGTTTTGTCTTTAAACCAACACAAAGCGTAAATCTTTCACACCCTGTGATGTATCAGTCTAAATCGAATTGTCAGGTACTACTGAATTTACCTTCACCAGTAACACCCAGAAGCAGATTCTTTCTTCTAAAGCTCTGTTAAATCGGAATGTTTTAGATGGTATTGACAAACTAAATGCTACACAGGGTATGGAGTCTTCTGTTTTAGCACCACCTACTGCCCGAACTGAGAATTTTTCTCCGAGCAACTCTTGGACTCCACAGAAAGCCTTGCAAGGGGCTGGTTGGCAGTAAACTTTAAAAGGAAACTGGGTGCCTGATCCTAACTGGGATTCCCCTTTTCACAAACCTCTCCTGAATGGGAACCACATGTTTTGGGACAGTATACTACTTCAGACTTGCCTCAGATTAAAAAAGAAGTACTCATTAAATCTATGGCTTCGACTCCCTCCACAACACCTCCCGGGGAAGAGATACAAGGAAAATTTTTACATGACTTTCCACTGTTGAAAATTCAGGAACCTTGTGTTGGGGACAAACCTTTGCTAAAACAAGACACCATAAATAATGACTCAGACTCTAAACCCTTGTTATCACAGTTGTTTTCTAAAGTTAAAAAAGAGGCTGCATCCAGAAGGAATGCAGTACGTATTTGTTATAAAGGAGGGTTGACAGACAGACAGACCTGATGGGCATTATGTTGGGAAGCTTTTTTTGAAAGATTCATTACAGTTTACTCTTCAAGATGTTTTTGCCTTTATAAATATTTCTAGGGAGGATAACTTTGATGTCAGTTTTAGAACTGCATATGCACTAGATTTATTCTGGGAGCGATATGGGCAGGTGAAATTTTCCCCTGTATGGACTCCTTTTATGGTAATCCCCCTGACAAAGCCTCTGGTAAAATATGTCATGGTGATGTTTCGAAAGGAGGGTTACATGTTGATGACATCACTTACTGGATTTCACAAAGGAGTGAGGTGTTGGGAGAACCTGAGGCCATACTAGACAGTGAATGTTTTTGGACAGGGGATTGGAAGTACAAGGTTAAACTCCAACAAAATGAAACCAGAATTGAACACATTCCAAATTCCTTCTTGTTAGACAGAGACCAAGGGGTATGTTTTTACACAGGTCAGCCTCGAGCATGCAATAAATGTGGCTGTCGGACTCATCTTTTGAGTTCCTGTGATAAACCTAGATGCAATAACTGCGGGAAAATAGGCCACATTACCACATAGTGTGCTAATCACACAAAGTGTGATCTTTGCGAGGATTATGGCCATGTGTTTGAGGAATGCCCATGGGCAGCCTGAAACAAAGCATCATGCGGAAGTCCTGAACTACTTATTCAACAAGCACAAGACTTAGCAACTTCAGTGGTTGCAAACCAGTCAGCTCCTCCCTCAGAACCTTCCCCCCTTCTTCTTCTATCATACCCAAGGTTGTTGATCTTACCTTGCCCCCAGAGGACCTCTCTGTACTATCAGACATGCCACCTTTAAATTCGACTTCACATTTGACCCCTGAAATTTTGGCCCTGTCTGTTATTCTAATCCGGTGAAGAGAGATAATGAAAAAGATGGTCAAACCTTCCAGGAACAATTACCTCCTAGGAGGTCTTCTCGGTTTCAGAAGTCTTTACCTCCCGACCCTCTATCCCATCCCCCACCCTCACAATCCTCATCTCCAATATCCCAACCTCCTCTGCTATCTCCTTCCCTGGTGGAAACTAAGAATTCATACTCTGCCTTATTTACATCCTGGGGAGAGTCTGAAATGGAGATAGGAGATTCTGACTCCCAAAAATCCTTAGTGGAACAGGAGACTTGTGGTATAGAGCAAGGGGCTTACAAAGAGAAGAAAAGGAAAAAAGGAAACAAAATAGTTGATTTTGTCTACTCTGACACTTACATGAATAGCTTTTGGTGTTTTAGGATCAGTGAATGTTCACAGTTTATTGAATCCAATTAAAAGACAGATGGTTTTTCAGTATCTGCATGATGCAAAATTAGATATTTCTCTCTTACAAGAGACTTGGATGAGCATAAATGATCATGCTTGGAATTTTCAAAAAGAATAGGTTTGGGGACCTTCATATTGGTCTTTTGGTTTAGAAGTTGCCGATGGGGTGGGAATTTTGTTTCATTCTTTTTTTTTTACATTGCACAAATTAATAGATTTGGTTCCAGGGAGGGTTTTTATTTTGGATGGTATCTGGAAAGGAATTGATTGTCGTTTTATTAATGTTTTCAACTTGCAAAAAAAAAGCACAAAAAGTTCACCATATGCAACTAATTTAGCCTTTTTTAGATACTACTTATAAAGTTTTCCTTTGTGGGGACTTCAATTTTAGTATTTTTCATAAGAAAAAACAAAAAAGGGAAGAAGGACAGAAAATATATTGTGATTCTAATGCCTTAGCTCACTTGGTTGGCACAGTTGGGTTCATTGATTGTTTTGAGTATCATACAAGTGGTCCTAAATTTACGTTTATAAAAAATAAATATACATCTATTATTGATTACATTTTTATCTCCCCAAATCTTCCGAAAGGGGTTTTATCCATTATCCTGGTTGAATTTTCAGACCATGTTATGCTAACAATATCCTTTACTCATGAAATTAGCCATCCAGCCAGGCCTGGTAGGTGGAAACTCAATACTTCCGTTTTATCGGATCCAAAAGTTTTTCAAAATCTGGCTGTCTTTATATCAGATAGACTGTCAGTAGAATTTTTATATACTGATAAGGGGGATTGGTGGGCCGATACAAAAAAAGACATTAAGGATTGGTGCATACTGTTTGGCAAATCACAAGGCAATAATAATTTTTATAAATATTTATCCCTTGGGCAACAGCTACAAGGTTTGTATACCCAAGCTAATATGTCCATGCAAGATTACACTCCACAAATTATGGCAAAAAAAATGAGATGAATGTGTACCAACAAGATAGAGCTAAAATACTTCAGGCATTGCTGCACAATGGTACTCAAAAGACTCCAATTGGGGACCCTTTTTTAGCATGTAAAACAATTCCGGATAAAATGAACATGGATTTTGTAATATCCTCACAGCGGAAAAGGGTCAGTTCATTGGAAGGGCTTGAAGATTTGATAAAACAGCACTATGACTCCCTACAGCCACATAGTTCAATATCGGAAAATTATATTAAATCTTTTTGACAGTCTGTCCATATCCCTGATTTTCCTACTGAACTCATAAATCTACAGGCCCCTATTACTAAGTCAGACATTTTACAAGCTATAAGTTCCTTACCCAATAACACAGCAGCTGGATCAGATGGTATTCCTCATTTATTTTATAAGTCCTTTTGTCAACAGATTGCAACCGGCCTAGAAATGGTATATGAGTATTTTTTTTTCAATTCTAACTCAATTCCTTCCTCCTTTACGGAAGATTTATTAATATATCTTTACAAAAGGGGAGATAAAACTAGTATAAATAATTGGAGGCCAATTGTTTTATTAAATACTGATTACAAAGTTTTGGCACATATTTTAAACAATCGTCTTCAGAGATATGCTTCACTTGTGATCTCCCCGCAACAGTATTGTGGACTTTCAGAGAGGAAAATTCAGCATGCGCTGATCACTATTTGAGATGTCATAGAACATTGTAATTTACTAGGATTACCTGGGTGTGTGGTGAGAGCAGACCAAGAAAAGGCTTTCGACAGAGTCCATCATCCCTACCTGTTCATGGTTCTGGAAGCATATAAAATTCCACCAGTATGTATTACACAACTGAAATTGCTTTATTCAAAATTTTTAGTACGACCTTTTCTTAAGGGACAGATTGGCACAGGTTTTGAGGTACAATTAGGGGTCCAACAGGGATGTCCTTTAAGTCCTCTTTTATATGTTTTTTTGCTTGATCCTTTACTCCGACACATCATGGCACAGTCTCAATGGGTAGATTTATCAGGTCCCAGTATCCAGCAGCCTTTACGAATTCAGGCATATGCAGATGATATTTGTGGTTTCTTTTTAAATACACATCAGTTTTGGTTTTTTTTTAGAGGCACTTGGACACTATCAATTGGTGTCCAAAGCAAAATGAAATGTTACAAAAAGTAAAGGGCTTTTGATAGGACCTAGAGTTTCAGCTCCTGTTGTGGTAGCCAGTATTTCCTTTTCATATGATCTGATTGAGGTTTTAGGCATTATTTTTGGGTCTCACAACCTTTCTGAGGAAAATTGGGATAGGTCAATTCTTAAAGCGGAGTTTAAGATAAATATGTGGAAACAGTGGAAGTTATCCAAAGTGAAAAGAATTGTGATATTAAAAAAATGTATTCTACCACTTTTACAGTATGTAGCCATGATTTTCCCTTTACCTGTCAAATATGAGACAAAACTTTATAGCATATTTTTTCAAATGTTGTGGGGTAGTAAGTTAAATCCCATTAAGAGGTGTTATACATATTTAGGGATAAAGCAAGGAGGCCTTGGTATGATAGACCCTATTGTGTTTTTACATACTTTATTTTTTAAAAAGACAATACAGGCGGCTCTTGCTGTCTCTTCATCTACTCATATTTCTTGGTTGTGGCAATCTTTAGATACATACATTAAACTGTGGACAAATCTGGCACCCAAATTACATCCTCGAATTCACATTCCTTCCTATTTTAGACCAGCTGCACAGAAATGATATAAATGGAGCATGACACAAACGGCCATTTTAACTATGAAAAATAAACAACTGTATCAGGACATTATGTCCAGAATATATCCATCTGAACCATGTTTTAAAAATTGCCCTACAGTTGACAATTCATTACTTCTGAAGCAACTTAATAATCCCAGAATCCCCCATAGAATGTGGGAAAATGTATGGCTTACGGCATATGTTAAATTGAACATAAGGGGAAATGCTAAACATAAAATTTTGGTAGAAAGAAACTGTCCATCTATGGACTGTATAGCTGTAACCAAAACCATGGAACATTTTCTTTTGGAATGTACTTATGCGACAGCTATGTGGAAACATCTAGCTGTCAAATGGAAGATGAGTTGGCTCCAAAACTTAACCTACGACATTCTAGTTCTTGGCAAATATGACAAAAAAATTGAAATGATACCATCTGGATACTTCGGTACTTTTTTTTTCTGCTGTATTAGGTTTTACTTATGGCAGGCAAGATGCCAATGGGTCTTACAACAATGCAGAATGTCATATGACTGTCTAAGTAATTTGGTCTCAACGGAGTTGGGTCACATTTATTTAAGGGACCAAAGTTTGTATTCTTCACAACAGGTGATGCACTGGTGGAAGGGTTTTAGTTATTTCATTAAATACAAAAGAGACGGTATTGCTTGTTTGTTTTTTTTCTCCCTTGAATATGTCTCCATTTCATTTTGCCTTTATGGAGTTTTATGTTTGTTTTTTTTTTTTTTACTTTTTTCCTCAATCATTTTTCTAGGTTTATTTGTGTATCATTTTGTTATGATTTATGATTATGATCATGTTTTTTCTGTATATGTGCATTCAGTAAAATTTCCCCTACTGTCCTGTAGGGGGACCCTCTGACCATTTGGCATTTGGCCAAGCTGGCAGACAACAGCCAGGTAGCAGGAGAGCAGGACTATGGTATGGAAACTGAAGTGGTTTTGAATGCTGAAACTCCTATGATGACTGACCCAGTATTGCCTTCAAGTATGGGTTCTGCAGTTTTGGTGTCTGGGGAGAAAGCTGTTGCTAGTACTTCTGTTGCTTCAGACTTACTGGAGACTGTACCAGACTTACCGAGTGAGAGTGATTCCGATGAGGTAGAACGCCTCCCGACAGAACATGTACAACCTTTGGATGTTACCATGTCAGAAAAAGAACAGCTTTTGAGAGACAAGTTTGCACATGAAGAGTGATTGCTTTTTTTGGAAAAGGGCACAGCTGGAGACCTCTATTAAGCAGTTGCGGTCTGACAGCAGCATCTTGCATGTCAATTCCAGCCAGCTGAGTGCTAGTGATGCACATGCATCAAAGGGAGAGCCGAAAAGCTGGGTGGTACTCGTAGAAGATGCAAAACAGCTAGGAATTTGACAGAGTCTCCGTTGCTGACACGGTCCAAAGATATTGCATAGGGAATGGCGTTATCGAGCAATGTTCAACTCAGCCTAGGATGCTCTGCAGATACCTGTACTGAGGCCCACGAACTGGGGAGAAGGGCTGGTTGGTGAACGAGGGATTGCAAGCAGCCGGGTGGCAACGTAATCAACAAACAGGTCAGTGGTCCTCTGGTAACACACCAATATGAATGCCGAATGCTGCTGATTCTATTTCTGTGACTTCAGTGCCTAATGATGCTGGTTTAGCATTAGAACTTCCTTCTGACTTTGCACTCACTCAGAATCCTGAATTGCGTTTTTCTAACATGCAGACTTTGCCTCAGTCTAGTGGGGACCGGCCTTCAAATGCATCTTCTATGCCCCAGAGGCCCCTGAATTTAATTAATAAAACTGCTCCAAAAACTTTTGCCTCCCTCTTTAAAATGCCTATTTATCCTGCAAGGCGGCATAATGCTGTCCGACTGACCTACACTGGGGGTATGGAAACTCCGTCTGACTGGATCTTTGTTGCCAAGATGCTTTTGAAAGACTCAATGAAGTTTTCTGCAACTGAAATCTATGCGTTAATCCATATTTCTAGGGACACTACCTTTGATGCCATTTTTAAAACTGCACATGGTTTGGAATGCTTTTGGTTCAAATACAATAACCTAAAAAAATCCTCTTTACGGTCCCCCTTTTTAGTAACTCCTCTGTCTAAACCTGCACATAAAGTTATTACAGTACTTTTTAGGAATGAGGGGATGAGTGTGCAAGACTTGATATTATGGTTAAAACACCAGTGTACCATCATAGATGATCCAGAGGCTATACTAGACTCAGAAAATATTTGGACTGGGGGTTGGAAGGTGAAAGTCATGCTTAAAACATCTGACACTGGTACTATTCATCTGCCTAATTCTGTTTTTTTGGGAACGGATAGAGGCATCCTTTTCTATGCTGGGCAGCCCAAAATGTGCTATAAATGTGGGTCTTTGGAGCACTTGAGCAGTGTCTGTGATAAGGCAAGGTGTGTAGTATGTGGTGATCTGGGACATTTGAGAACTGACTGCCTTAATGAAAGTAAATGTAATCTTTGTGGGGAGTTGAGTCACACATTTCAAAATTGTAAAAATGCAGTGCATTACTCTCCAGATCAAGCTGATGGGGCAGAACAACGACTGTTGACTGCCTTAGCCCAAAAGAAGGCAGGATGCCCGGGACTTCTACAGATGGGATTCAGGAAGGGAATGGTGTGCCCCCCTCCTCCCCCCCTTGTAGTAAATCTGATCCATCTCCCTCCTCCCCTCTAGCCAATAGGGTTGTTTGTGCTTCAATATCTTCTGTGGCTGAGGGAATACAGATACCATTATCACATGAGCCTACATCACCGACTGTCTTACTGGCAGAGTCTGTTATGCCCCCCCCACTACTCCAGGGAGAAAAACTGGTGGCAGGGAGACTAGGCAGTCAGTGAGGGGGAATGTGGATCAGGTGATAAAAAAGCAGCCACTGGCAATTCTTGTTTCTAATAAATTTGATGTCTTACAGTCTGAGCATTCTGATGAGGATTCTGATTTATCCTCAGTGGACTCTCCTTTGCCGGAAGGCACTACATATACCGAGGGACAGGCTAACCCCAGAGGACAGCAAAAAAGGAAAGCTAGGGTGAAATTGAAAAATACAGATAAACTCAGCAGGAAGGGTAGTTACAAATAATTTAATGACTGAACATTTGTCTTTTTACACTATTAATGTGAATAGCATTTTAAGGGTGGCAAAAAGACAGATGGTCTTTTCTGTCCTAGCTCATCTTCATCTAGGTTTCTTCTTTTTTACAGGATACATGGTTACATACACTACATGAAGTACAACATGCCTCTAATGCATGGTATTTGGGTCCTTTATTTTGGTCTTTGGATACTGAGACTTGTTCTGGTTTGGGTATTCTTTGTAAGTATCCTGACACTAAAGTGTTGAAACTTTTTGACTTACTTTCAGGTAGGGCCTCGATTCTGGATATTCTCATCCAGTTTTTGCCTTATCATTTAATTAATGTTTCTGCACCTCAATATAAACTTCAGAGATGTGCCTTGTTAAAATTAATCGAACCCTACTTACATACCACTTAAAAGATTGTTTTTGCAGGGGATTTTAACTGTCCTATAAAGGCAAAACAAGGTAAACAATACTGTGATTCCAATTTACTGTCTCAAATGATTCACAAAGCTGACTTAAGGGATATGGTTTTTCACCTCACAAATCTGGAACTTCCAGCTTTCCATAAAGGAACCTTAACTTCTAGAATTGACTATATTTTTGCTTCAAATGCTTTAGTTCTGCATAACGCTAATGTATTATGATTGCGAGGATAAGTGGGGAAAGTGGAACATTGCTGGAAGGGGATTTCTAAAAAGCAGAGGCATTAAATAGCTATTTTGCCTCAATCTTCATGGAGGAAAGAGAGGGCATGGGACTAGGACGGGCTGGGGAGGGTGACAGCCACAGGCAGGTGGGTGTGGCAGAATTCAAAGCTGAAAGAGTGAGGGAAGAGCTGGGTAGACTTAGGGTGGAAAAGGCAATGGGGTCTGTTAGAATACACCCAAGTGTTCTCAAGAAGGTGAAGGATGAACTGGAGCCACATCTGGAGAGGCTGTTTAACTTGTTCTTGGTCACAGGGGTGGTGCCAATGGACTGGAAGAGGGCAGAGGTGGTCACACTACATAAGGGGGGGCAGAAGGACGAGGTCAAAAACTACCATCCCATTAGTCTTACCTCGGTGGTGGGGAAGGTAATGGAAACACTACTTAAGATCAGGTTGATAGAATACTTGGAGATGAATGGCATGCAGGATGACAGGCAGCATGGTTTCACCAAGGGGAGGTCCTGTCAGACTAATCTGATAGAGTTTTTCGATGGGGTGACACAGATAGTGGACGAGGCCTATCTGGATTTCAATAAGGCCTTCAACACTGTTCCACATGGTGGAATGGTGCATAAGCTGGACAGACTAGGGGTGGACCTCAGGGTCACCAGGTGGGTGGAAAACTGGTTGAAGGGAAGGAGTCAGACAGTGGCGATAAATGGGACACATTCAAGGGAATGGGCAGTGCCCAGTGGGGTGCCACAGGGGTCAGTGCTAGGACGAATACTTTTTAACATGTATGTTAGTGACCTAGCGGAGGGTCTGGAGGGATGGGTGTGCCTGTTCGCAGATGATACAAAGGTCTGCAATAGGGTGGATTCACCTAGTGGGGTGCAAGCCATGAGGCAGGACCTGGAGAGGCTGGAGAGGTGGTCTGACACCTGGAAATTGAAGTTTAATGCATAAAAGTGCTTGATGATGCACCTGGGGAAGAGGAATAGGAGGGAAACTTAATCCCTTGGGGGGTGGTGATTAACGAGAAGGAAACGGAAAGGGACCTGGGGATTATTGTATTGCGTGACCTCAAGGCGGGCAGCCAGTGTAGCACGGCAGTGGGAAAGGCAAATGGAATGTTGGCCTGCATTGCGAGGGGTTTTAATAGCAGGAAGAGGGAGGTGCTAATGCCATTATACAGAACCATGGTCAGGCCTCATCTGGAGTATGGGGGTGCAGTTCTGAAGGCCTCACCTATGAAGAGATGTTGAGTTGATGGAAAGTGTACAGAGAAGGGCAACCAAAATGGTATAAGGGATGCAGGATGTACCTTATGAGAGAAGATTGAGAGGGCTGAATTTGTACCCTCCGGAGACTAGGAGGGAGAGGGGGGACATGATTGAGACCTTTAAGTATCTGAAGGGAATAAATAAGGCGGAGTGTGATAGCTTGTTCAAATTGAAGAAGGGAGTGAACACGAGGGGACATAGCCTCAAACTGGAAGGTGGGCAATACAAAGGTAACGTCAGGGGGGCAATTTTTCATGGAGAGGGTGGTGAAGGCCTGGAACAAGCTGCCGGAGGACGTAGTGGTAGCTGAAACAGTGGAGGGGTTCAAGAGGGCTTGGGATAGATTTAAGGGGTTTGGGAAAATAAGGCGGAAGCATAACAGAAGAGGAGAGGTAGGGTGTTGGGCAGACTAGATGGGTCATGGGGCCTTTCTCTGCTGTCACAATTCTGTATATCTGTGTATTATTCATGGAATTTTCTGATCACAATATTGTTTCTGTAACCACATGGGCTGCTGCTAGACCACACAGATTTTTTGGATTCTGGGAATTTAATACTTTATTACTCTCTGACCCACCTGTTAGTTTGCTTATTCAAAATTTTATTCATGCAAGAAAGTCTGTATTTAATTTTTTTGACAGTCCCACTTTATGGTGGGAAGATACAAAAATGGAGTTGCAGAAATTGTGTAGACACCTCAGTAGTGGTATGGCTAGGAATGCATACCTCAGTTATTTACAGAACAGAAAGATTCTGCAACAACTTTATTCTGTCTCTTATGAGACGGGGCAGGATTTGAATTCTCAGATTTCAAGAATTATTCAGGATATGATGGACTTTCATAACAAAAAGGCTAAAACTTTATTATTTCAGCAACAATTTGGCGTTCAGGGTAGCATGGCAACTACTTGCCCATATGAAAATTGGCAGGCTCAGTTGCACAAAAAAACTATTTCTGCAGTTTGAGACACTGCGGGAATTGAATATCATGATCAGAGGGATGTTCTTAGAGTAGTCACAGATTATACTAGACACATGTATAGCAAACTAGAGGTGCGCAGTATGGGAGTAGAGCTTTTTTAAAATGATCTGGACATACCAAAATTGGATGATGTTGATATACAGCTCTTAATTGCACCTATATCAGTCTTGGAAGTACAAACTGCACTTTCCTCTTTGGCAGGAAAGAAATACCCTGGTCCAGATGGCTTGCCTAGTGAATTAATGAAAATTATTGGGCATCTGTGTTTGGAAGAGTTGACATTGGTTTTTAATGATATATTGAACACTGGGGAAGTTCTTCTTTACACAAATACAGGGAGTTTGACCTATATCTATAAAACCAGAGAGAAACTGGATCTATGCAATTGGCATCCTATCATGCTGCTAAATTCAGATTTTAAACTACTTATGAAAATTTTGGCAAACCGGCTTTCAGTAGCAGCTGCAAAATTAATATCACTGGCACAAGCATATGCAATTCCTGGTAGGAAAATTCAAACTCAACTTTATCTATTACGTGAGTTGGTTGAACAAGGGAAATTAGAAGCCTAGGATTGGTTCTTGATATCCCTGGATCAATCTAAGGCTTTCGATAGGGTTAATCATGACTGTTTATGGACAATATTAACATATTATAAAATTCCTTTCTGTATGATTAATTGGTTTAAAAGTATATATCATACAGCTACTGTTAGCCCTGTTGTCCAAAGTTGGAAGGGTCCACTAATACAATTAGAAAGAGTATGTCAAGGATGCCCATTAAGTCCGGTGTTTTATGCTTTTTTTATTGATCCTTTATTAAGGAAAATTAATGGTTCCAGAGCAATAAAACATATCCTGTTCGATAGGCAAGTCATTCCTTATAAACTAATGGTGTATGCAGATGATGTGACGCTTTTGATGCATGATGAAGCCTCCATTCGTTCCAGTTTAGATATTTGCACTGAATTTGGAGGGCTCACAGGAGCTGCTCTCAATGTAGACAAATGTATTGGACAACGATTACGGTATTCATTACAAACAACAGGTAACATTGAGGGAATTATGCTCACAGAGGATCCAATTAAAATTTTAGGAATTTATTGGGGAAATGTTGAATTAGATGTGTTTAATTGGGAAAGGAAGGTTGCTTTGGGTAAACAGAAAGTCCTTATGTGGAACAGGTGGAAATTTGATAAAAAAAGAGGGTCTATCTCATTAAAACTTGTTTAATTCCTATTTCTTTGTACATTAGTTACATTTTTCCACCTCCAAAATCTGTAGAAACTGGACTTCTGAGTGTTTTTTTCAGGCTTGTTGGGGCAGTTGACTGAATCCTTTAAAGAGGAATATTTTCTATCTTCCCTTAAAAAAAGGTGGATTGAATGTGCCTAATCCTATTTTTTTAACAGCTTTTTTTTACATAGTAATGTAAGACCCCTGTTAACTGGTGAAAATCTAGGCTGGGAAGGGTTTTTATTACCGAAATGTGTACAGTGGCTCACATTATGGGATACTCAGTCCTTAAAATGTTTGAAAAGATCTGTTATGATTCTTGAGTACAATTGATGTAGTTTTTTACGGATTAAACAATGGGATCTCATGAAATTTCGTATTCTAAATTTGTCTAGGAAACAACTTTATTTTTTGTCATTAGATACCATATGTAAGGTGGACATTGTATTTGACAAATGTCTGCTAGGTTCTAGGAATACTTTATTGGGCTTCCTAAATAATAAATGTATACCGGAAAATCTTTGGGATTTTCACTGGCCGGCCTGTCAAGGAAAAATAAATGTTAAATCTAATCAAAAGCATAAGGCCCAACAGGAAAGATTTTGTACTAGGTTACAATGTATACAACAAGAGAAAACGACTGAACATCTTCTGTTCCATTGTACCTTTATTTCAGGATTTGGGGCTTTGGTAGCACAACAATGGGGGAAAACATTTTTAATGCAATTTCTTATGAGAATTTAATGTATGGAATTTTTGACACTACTTGGACAGACAAATGGCATTTTAGTACCTTGCAAGTGTTAATGACATTTTTTAAGTGGCATATTTGGTGTATGCGGTGCAATTATACACTGCAGCAGAAGGAGGGTAATTTGTTAGAACTGCTTAACAAAGTGACACAAAATATGAGACGTGTATGTTAAAGAAAAGAATATGATGTCTGAAGGACAGTTGCTTGAATTATGGATTGGATTCCCATGGATCATGGATAATGATTCTCCTATTACCTAATCTGTTACTGAAGTTTAATTCAGAGACATGGGAGCATTATGAAATCTGGATTAAGTGTACTTTGTGGGCAGAATATTCAGACTGCGCCAGGCTGTGGTGCAAGCCTGGGCACAGCGCAACTGGGATGAGCATGGGCATTGACAGGGTGATATTCAACGGAGCTGTGCCATGGCACAGCATCATTGAATATCGATCCATGGCCACCCGCAGTGTGCATAGCGCAGTGGCACTGTGCCAGCACAAGTGGCCAGAGTGGAGCAGGGGGATGCGCTAGTGCAAGTGCCGTTGCGCTAGGCTCAACAACTGCGATATTCAAAAGTGCACATGCAAATAGGGCCATAATGCATGCAAGGTGCAAATGGGGCCATTTGCATGCAGATGCACTGATCCCCAGCAACTTGCACCTGGCGCCTGCCGAGCTGCAGCCGGGGACCGGCCCCCAGCACAGCGTCAGCAACCTGCGGCTCTGGCGCCCGATCGCGGGCATATGTACCGTGTAAATGTCTCATAACCCTGCAGGTCCAGTGGACTGCTCCCAGCGATCAGCGGGCATATGTGATACTACAAGGTCCCTATATCCCTGGTGGTCCAGTGGACCGCTGCATGCTGTCGGGCATCAGTAATGAATTATGACAAACTAATCCATCCCTGGTGGTCCAGCAGTTCCCCTCCCCACCTGCCCACTGAGCCCCGCCTCCCCTCCAGTCAGCGGCGGTGGCAGCTCCCCCCCTTGCCACCCTGCCCGCCCGACTGACACCATATGGTAGGGCTGTCGCCCATTGGTCCACAGCAGGCCAATGGGCTTTGCAGCCATTACTCTACCTGAACCAGATATGTGAATGGATTCATTCATTTCTAGACTTAACAGCAATGCGAGTCTGAGCTGCCGTCCATTAGCTCATGCTGTGGACCAATGGGCTACCTCCGTATTAAGTCAGTCAGCGGTGTGATGGTGTGACAGGCGGGTGGGGAGCTGCCACCACGCTGACCCGGGGGAGCCTGGACAGTGGGGCTCAGTGGGCGGGTGGGGAGAATACGGCTGGACCACCAGGGATGGATGGTTTGTCATAATTTGTTACTGACGCCCACAACCAGGCTGCGAGTGGTCCACTGGACCACCAGGGATCTAGGACTATTATTTAATTACATATGCCCGCGATCGGGCTGCGAGCAGTCCACTGGACCACCAGAGATATAGGACCATTATTACAATACTAATGCCCGTGATTGGGCATGGGGGACACCACCACAAAGGTGCCGCCGGAGCTCGGGTGGCCACCCACCGGTGGCAGCTGCCGTGTTGCACCCTGCACTACGGCAGCTCACCTGTGGGTGGCCAGCTGTTGCTCCCTTTTTTTTTGGATCAACTGTGTGCAATGCAAGTAGGGGATGCACCTGCATGGGCTGAGCACATCCCAGGCTGAATATCGGGATGTGCGGAACATGCATGGGCACTGCCCCCCTACTTGTGCCGCATACATTACTGATGCGCTCCGGCGCATCGGGATTTGTGCCAGGCACATTCCCCTTTTGAATATCACGCCAGGGCGCATCAGTGGGTTGCGCATGGTGCAACTGTGTTGCACCATGCGCAACCTTATGAATATCCCACCCTGTGTGTCATTCTGCTTGTTTTTCTCTGAGAAAGTGCCTTTTTTCCTTTTTTCTTTTGTCTGAAAGCTATAATTTATGTTACACCAGCCAGGTGTTGTTTTCTGTTTTTTATTTCTTGTATTTGATATTTGCTCTTTTTGGGGGGCTGGGTGGGAACTCTTGTTTTTGATTTTATCTTGTATTTATGTATGCTGTAATACTTACTTTGTTTTTCTGACTCTCTGTAATCCCAGGCTGAATATCGGGATGTGCGGAACATGCATGGCACTGCCCCCCTTGTGCCGCGCCATTACTGATGCGCTCCGGCGCGCCGGGTTCATCGCCGGCACATTCCCTTTTGAATATCACGCCAGGGCGCATCAGTGGGTTGCGGATGGTGCAACTGTGTTGCACTATGCGCAACCCTTATGAATATCCCACCCTGTGTGTCATTCTGCTTGTTTTTCTCTGAGAAAGTGCCTTTTTTCCTTTTTTCTTTGTCTGAAAGCTATAATTTATGTTACACCAGCCAGGTGTTGTTTTCTGTTTTTTATTTCTTGTATTTGATATTTGCTCTTTTTGGGGGGCTGGGTGGGAACTCTTGTTTTTGATTTTATCTTGTATTTATGTATGCTGTAATACTTACTTTGTTTTTCTGACTCTCTGTAATACAATACTGTCTGGTTTCCACTTTCATTTTTCTAATAAAAACTTCTCCCCTACTCTTTTCGATAAGTGCCATGGGATCTTTAACATCCACCTGAACTACCACCAATCCAGGCAGATGGGACCTCTGTTTAACGTCTCATCCGAAAGATGGCACCTCAGAAGTGCAGCACCTCTCTCATGCTGCACTACAGTGTCAGTAATGGGGTATTAACCCAAGTGCCAGATGTGGGAACTGAACCTGCAACCCTCTGATCTCCCGGTCTCAGAGGTGATTAGGCTACCTACTGAGCCACTGACACTTACTTTTTATTTGTTGTTATATTTAATTAGAGTGTGCATTCTAACCTGCCATCTTGTAGCCTATGCATTCAAATGGGAGCCACCATGTTTGGTCCAGGACATCCAGGACTTTGGACCAATTGAGACACAGGGGACCTCGAGAGGTCCTTAGTTCAGGTGCCTCATGGAAAAAAGCTGTAGTTCTTGTAGTTTTACAGGCTGGCACCTAAACTGACAAATGGGAGCACCAGAACTGTGGGTGACAGCTCCCCTAGCCAGCTGGAATCCAGAAAAACTGGACTAGTTCAATAACTGTTAGAAAAAAGAGTTCAGTTGCTGTTAGAGTGGAGAGAGTGAGCAACTTGAGCCATCGAGAAGCAGTTCTAGGAGAGGAAAGAAGCTGAGGAGAATTGACAGGGAGAGCCTCATTTGCCTCCGTACTATTATTTCCAGCATTGGACTGCCTGTTAGCAGTAAAACAGACTAATCCAAAACTACTTTTAAACTGTGTCAGTTAGCCCCAGGACTCTGAGGAGTGCAGTTCGAGATATTGGACCGAGAGGAGCTTCTGTAGAGCATTTGGCTCAAGGACTGTGATCAGAGACTGTTTCTACAGACTAAGAGGTTTGCTCAGTGAATTGACTGCAGTCATGAACCATCCTAAAACTGAATTGAAAGGAAGATAAGTGAAAGGTGTTTCCATTAAATGTGCTGGATGTTCATTGTGGGTCAATGCCTACTGTCCAGGAACTCCTGATTGCCAGAAAGGATCCTGTCTTTACCAGTAACCGAACTGTCTGCCAGCTGGGGGTTTTCACCAGGAAACAAACTGAACTTTGCCAGAAGTTTTTATCAAGCCTTGGGCTCATGCCAAACTTGGCCCAGGCCAACTATCCTTGTACCAGTTACTGTTTTCTCAGTGAGAGACCAGCTTGGGGATCCAGCCCCTGCACAGCAAGAAATCACAGGTTGTGGCCACCTGGAGGGAAAGGCTGTGAAGCGTAGGTGAGTCATACAGGCCCAGCTTCCCCATGCTCTTCAGTAATCTGCAACAGGTCTTCATATCGCCAGCCCAATTCCTATTAACTGGTGTTGTGAGTAAACTCAGGGTAGCTCCTTGCAACATTTCTTTAAATCATTTTGTGGTACCAACTGATTTCGTCAGTGTATTACAGGGTTACATTGGACTGGGCCAACCAGCTGAGGATACAAATAGCCAAGGGCTTTGTTATTGCATGTTTAACTGCCTTTCTTTCCACCAAGGGCCCCAACAACAGCTGCAGCCCCAGGCAATTGTCAGGCTAGCCACCAAGAGTCGGGGTACCCAGCAGCTGCAAACTGTACAGTGGGACTAAATGCATGCAAATGTGCCACAGTTTAAATCCAGTATAGTAATCATTCATCTAGATCTGCCCCTTCCATTGTTCAGATTCCCTTAATAAATTGATTGATCTGTTTCACTGTTACATTGCCTCACAAATATCTCATTGTCTGGGTTGAGGTTGATTTGTCTGGGGGAAATGCATTTAAAAGTGCATGCCTGTATTGAATGCAGTTTTACAGGGGTTCCAAGGGATTTGCTGAAGACCAGACCCTGGTGGTAAATGCAAAGGGTGTGTGCATATTGTAAATGTTTATTGCCAACTGTGTGTTAGCTGCTATAAGAGGCTGTGTTTATTTCAAAGGTCCCTGGTCACTAAGTGGGCTTGTGTATGGATATAGCTTCCCAGAGGGCTGTACCAGGTTAGGTAGAGAACACTGCATACTTTACTGGGTAGAGGCACTAAAATATTGAACTAAGGCCCCTCAGCCTGTTGTCAAAAGTACAGGCAGGGGTAGTAACCCAAAAGTAGTGCTGTCTAGGGGTTACATCTTTGGAGGTACTGCTGGGATTAGCGCCCCCTAGTGGCCAAAACCCACATTTCACTTATGTGTTAATTTGGTGCCAAAACGAAAAACTACAACTGAAATTTATAAAGATTGCACTAAAGTGCTGCATAGGGGTTACAAGCACGTGCTCTGTGCTCACATCCATACTCATATCATACACATGGTCATAGTCATGGTCACATTAAAAGTCACAGTCACTATCTGGCCCATTCGTGAAAGGGTTGGATCTCCACTTGCAACGCCGGTGACCTGGGTTCTGGAATGGATCCCGGTCATCAGAGGGCCAGCCAGGGGAAGAAGGATTGAGCATCCCTTGGACTGCTCTCTTTCTCTGGTGGGGGGGGAAGGTGGCATGTGCTCAGTGCAGTAGCGACACCTGGTGGAGTTGGGTCCATTGCAAAGCACCGATGCCTAATGAACTCTGGGGCAGGGAGGACGCTGGCCATCATTGCACATCCCCACCCCAACCTATTGGGGAAGAAAAATCTGTGGCCATCTGACTCCATGAAGCCCTACCCCAGGCTTCAATTAGCCTCCTAGCCAGCTCTCCCAACCAGGACTCGTTTTGCTGCACAAAAAAAAAGCCGGGACAGTACCATGACCCCATATCCTGGGGGGTAAGCCAGGGGTGTCTGGGACAGCGCAGGCAGATAGGAGGTGAAAATACAGGGGCGCCATGACCAGGACGGATATCAATGGCTGGAGCAGCAAAAAGTACAGTAATTAAAAAAAAAGTCATAGTCACATTAAAATAAATTATGATTATCCATAATTATTTAAAAAATATACATTTACTTGTGTTGACTCCAACACATCTATTGCATCTAAAATGTGGTGGCACAGGCTTTCCACCTTTCTTCATGGTCATGGTCATGTTAAAACTTGAAAGTCATGGTCACATTAAAATAAATTTAATTTTACAGAACCATTTAAAGAAATATACATTTACTTGGGTTGACTCACCCATTGTTGCAGTGCATAAATCATCTTCAAAAATACCCATTCCCACTCCTCTACTGTCCCAGCAGGTAATGAAAGCTGATGGTAATACAGGAAGCTGTGCCTTAATGGAACACATGCTCTATGCTCACATCCATGCTCACATCATACACATGGTCACAGTCACATTAAAACAAATTATAAGTTTTGCATAATCATTTACAGAAGTAGACATTTACTTGTGTCAACTACAGCCCATCTAACTCATCCATGATGAAGTGACAGAGTCTCCTCCTTCCTTCATGGTCATGATCACAGTCACAGTCATTATAATTTTCCTTAATCATTTAAAGAAATATACATTTACAGTAAAACACTGATGGATCTTAACTTAAAAAATAACAAAGAAAGATCATAAAATACAGCTAATTTACTAACAAGAACACAAAGAACTAAAAGACCGTGGGAAAGAATAAAAATGCTGAGAAATGGTGAAAAATAAGATTTTAATTTAGAAACCTTAATGAAAGCTGTCAGGATTCTGTTTTCCTCCACTAGATGACTAACCATGAAAAACTAAAAATTAAGCTGTCTTACTTTGTACCATATCACCCGCAGAAGCTCTTCAATGTAACCTCACAAAACACTTGTTTCCCAGCACATGTTAATTACTGTCTTGATAGTAACCAAAGGAAAAAAAAAACATGGCGGGTTACTAGCTAGTATTAGCTCAGCAAACTGTTTTTTTATTTCTTATTTTTCAGATCACACTGCTAATCCCTTGAGGGGGATATTGTCTGCTGCTGGGATGGTTGTAGTAGTGAAGGGGTAGTTGGCATCAGTGGCAGAGGCATTAGTGTGGCCAAATATTTCTCTGCCACATCTGTGTGACAGGGGTAAGCAGCAACAAGAGCAGCAGCACAAAAGTTAGCAGCGACAGTTGTCCTTGCTCAAAGTCAAGGAAAACCCAAACTGTATGCACTATTTTTAAGATCTTTGTCAAATTGTATGCTGTCTTCACTATACTACTACTACTATTATTACAATAGGAGAGTTCCACCACCTAGGAATGACAGTTCCACCACCTAGAAATCTAGACATAAGACTTCCTCCAGCTGTAATATTACCAATTTAACCACTGCATAACCTTTCCATTCACTTTCCACAGTTGTTACACCGAGATAGCAGACACCTTTTTCTTCAACATGAACTTCTCAGTCATGGCTCCCAGTGCTGAATGATTCCATGATCACTATCCCTAGGAATTGTGTGAACTGCCCACCATCGTTAGGGAGAAGCAAGTGATTTTCTGACTCCTCCACAGCAGTGTTATCCCCAGCTTGGGGTGAGCTGTGCTGGGATCCAGGTAAAGGTTAGCTGGGACTAAGTAAAGAACAGACTCCACCTTTTTCCATGCAACGTACTGGAATGGTCTGTCAATTTCTTCCCAGTGTAGATATAATTGGAAAGGGGGCAATACCACGCACGGCAGAATGTCTTGCGAAATAATCGCTTTGCGTGATCCATGGATATCTTTACCCCCGTTGCAGGAGGCTGCAACCCAGAACCCACTTAGGATTCTAACTCCGGGGGAGGGGGGTCCAACATGGAGAGTGCACAGGTCCGGGTTTCGGCATAATGCCATGCGCTACTAAGCATACGACATTATGACCTGGTACGGATATAATTTAGTCATATGTGGAGCTGAAAATGTGGGAAGGGGCCTAAGAACAGACTGAAACAGATCCTCCAGAGGGGTAGATTTTCTGGAAGTCAAAATGCTATATCTGATGTTCTCCACCAGACTGGCAGCCAAAAGGTTCTTAGAGTAGCTTATAGTTATAAAAGACTTTTAGCACAGAAGGCAGCTATAGTCCGCACTGCTCCCCTCCCAGTGGCTGTGGATACACTGGTGGCAGAAGTTGTGCACACATGGTAATATGACAGGCTCTCTGAAGAGGGAAATATGCTTTTGTTCAGAGTAGTAGACAGATGGTCTTGGGAGGGTCTCCTCTTGCTCTTGGGGTTCAGGCAGTGGCACAACCACAGGGGCAGGTGTTGCAAGTACAGAAGCAGGATCAATGGGTGGTGGCACCACTGCAACTACTTGCTGCTGCTGATACTGTGTCAGTGCCGTACGTTCACTTGAGGTATTTGCAGCGGTGTTTGGTACTGGTACTGGCTTCAGACGAGTAAGGAGGCAGCAGTGACAGGGGCAGGTGCCACATGGCGGAAGCGGCACTGTAAATCAGGAAGGAGCTGCTAGTCAGAAAAGCCACTCCTGCTGGCCTTAGTGGACCAGGGAGAGAGAATGCACTGGGCAGCAGGAGCCACCAAAAAGTAGTTCCACACCGTGGCTCATGTAGAAGCCTGAGGAGGGTTCAGAGGAGCAAGGACCAGGGAGAGACAGTGTGCCGGGTGGCAGAACAAACTAATAAGTAAAGCCACACCATAGCTATTGTAGGAGCCTTGGGGGGGATTTCAAAGGTGCGAAGACTGGAGAGAGAGAGTGCGGCAGGCAGCAGGCACTGCCAATATGCAAAGCCACACTGCAGCTAATGTAGAAGCCTGGGGGTATCTTATGAGCGAGGACTAGGGAGAGATTTCAGATGGTAGTAGCCGCCAATAAGTAAAGCTGCACTGTGGCTATTGTAGAAGCATGGGGGGAATAGATTTCAGAGGAGTGAGGGCCTAGGAGATAGAGTGGAGTGAGTGGCAGGAGATGCCAATAAGTAAAGCAGCAGCATGGCTAATGTAGAAGCCTGGGGGTGGTCAGAGGAGTGAGGAATGGGGAGAGAGAGTGCAGTGAGCAGCAGGAGCCACCAATAAGTAAAGCCACACTGCGGCTAATGTAGAAGCCAGGGGGGGCAGAGGAGTGAGGCCATGGAAGAGAGAGAGTGTGGTGGGTGTTATGTTACCAAAAGCAGAGAGTTTAATCAAGACTTACACCAACTGCTGCTAGTCTTGCCCATAAACTCCTTTTTCTATGAATTTCAGATAAAAGTCTTCCAACCTCCATCATTGCTCTGACTTTGTCTCTTGCCATTTCTTCTGGCTAGTGTGAGTTAATGTGTTGATTCAGTTTTTAATCCACCTCCTATATAAACTGGGTGCAGTTTGGGAGTTGACCTGATTACCCCTTTATTTCTTTTACCCCTCCCCCGCGAATGTTGAAACAAAAAAGAAGATAGAGAGACTGAAGAGAAGGATGAGGAAGTGGAGCAGGGACCAGTGGCAGGCCTGTCTCCTACGCACTGCCCATGGTATGTATGTATGTATGTATGTATGTATATATTCTTTGCAAAAAGCTTCATTAATGCATCAGTCCTAAAGCCTCATTTCCCTCCTTTTGTTGCTATAGTACTCACCCTAACTGATGCATTACCAAAGTTTTTTGCAATGAATATCCTTACTTTTTGAGATAGTGTAATAGTCTGGACCCCGTGCTGCAATCCCTCCATAGATGCGTATATGTATGTAGGTGTGGAACACATAGAAATATAGAAATTGTCAGCAGATAAGGACCAGTAGGCCCATCCAGTCTGCTTGTAAGCCCTGTACTTGATTAAGGCTTCTGACCCTCCCTCTACTTTACCTCTATGGCACCACTACGCCTGTCCCATGCATGTTTAAATCCACCCACAGTGCTCACTCCCATTCTTTCCTGTGGCAGATCATTCCATATGTCCAGTACCCTTTCCATGAAGAAAAATTTCCTCACATTCTCTCTTAGCTTGCCTCTTTCCAATTTCACATTATGCCCCCCTCATTCTTGCACTCCTATAATGGAAGATGTCTCCCCCCGCACCTTGTTTATTCCTTGAAGTACTTGAATGTTTCTATCATGTCCCCTCTCTCCCTCCTCTCCTCCAGCAAGTACATATTGAGGTGCCTTAATCTCACCTCACAAGGTTTGTGGTGCAAGCCATGTACCATCTTAGTCACCCTTCTCTGGACCATGTGCAGCCTATTTATGTGCTTTCGATGGTGCGACCTCCAGAACTGCACACAGTATTCTGTGTGAGGCCTGACCAGGGTTTTCTATAAAGGCATCACTACCTCCCTCCTTGTGCTGGTGATATCCCTACCTATGCACTCCCAGCATGCCACTGGCCCTCCCTGCTGCCTTTGCACTCTGCTTTGACATTTTCAGGTAAGGTGAAATAATAACCCCCAGGTCCCTTTGTTCCTCTGTGACTGCCAGCCACTCCCCTCCAATCCTGTATCCCTCCCCAGAGTTTCTATGGCCCAGGTGCATTATGTTGCACTTCTTTGAATTAAACCTTAGTGGCCACTCCTCAGACCATTTGTCAAGCCTCCCTAGGTCCTTTCTCTTTTTTCCACCCCTTCTGGAGTATCCACCTTGTTACGGATGTCAGTGTCATCTGTAAACAGGCACACCTTTCGTTCCAACCCCTGTACGATGTCACTAATGAAGACATTGAACAGGATGGGTCCAAGGACTAATCCATGCGGTACCCCTTTGGTCACCTCCCTCAGCAGATTGTACCCCATTTACACTCCCCCTCGGTCTCCTGTCTGTTAGCCAGTTCCTAACCCAGTTCATCACCTTGTCTCCCATGCCCAGACTACCAATCTTGTTAATAAGCCTCTTATGTGGGACAGTGTCAAAGCCCTTGCTGAAATCAAGGTAAGCAACATCCATGACCCCCCGTTCATTTACTTCCTTCATCATCCTGTCAAAGAAATCTATCAGTCATCTGACACAATCTACCTGCTACGAATCCATGCTGCCTTGGGTTCTGGGCATCAATGGCTTCCAAATGTTCCACTATCCTTTCTTTAAGCAATGCCTGCATGGTCTTCCCCACTACTGATGTGAGGCTGAGTGGCCTATAGTTCCCTGCTTCCTCCCTACTACCGGATTTGTGTAGAGGGACCATATGTTCCCTCCTCCAATCCTCTAGCACCACTCCTCCGTTGAGTGACTCTGTAGACATGGCTACCAGAGGTTCAAACATAGAAATTGTTGGCAGAGAAGGACTGCTAGGCTCATCCAGTCTGCCCATAAGCCATGTACTTGACTACGGATTCTGACCCTCCCTCAGCTTTACCTCAATGGTTCTCCCTTGCCTGTCCCATGCATGTTTAAATCCAACCACAGTGCTTGCTCTCACGACCTCCTTTGGCAGACCATTCCATGTGTCTAGCACACTCTCTGTGAAGAAAAATATCCTCACATTCCCTTTTAGCCTGCCACTTTCCAATTTCACATCATACCCCCTTGTTGTCGTACTCCTCCTGTATTGGAAGATGTTTCCCCCTGCACATTGTTTATACCCTTGAGGTACTTGAATGTCTCTGTCATGTCTCCTCTCTACCTCCTGTCCTCTGGCCAGCACATGTTAAGGTTCCTTAATCTCTGCTCGTAAGTTTTGTGGTGCAAGCCCTGTAACATGTTAGTCGCACTTCTCTGGACCATCTCCAGCCTGTTTATGTCCTTTCAAAGGTGCGGCCTCCAGAACTGCACACAGTTCTGCATCTGAGGCCAGAACAGGGTCTTCTATAATGGCATCACTATCTCCCTCCTTCTGCTGGAGAGACCCCTGCCCATGCACCTCAGCATGCCGGTGGTCCTCCCCGCTGCCTTAGTACTCTGCTTTGACATTTTCAGGTCATCTGAAATAATAACTGGCAGGTCCCTTTGTTCCTTGGTGACTGCCAGCAACTCCCCCCGCTGTAGCTCTCTCCAGGGTTTATATGCCCCCACCTCCCTCCATCTGTTAGTGATACCTCTGTCTATGCACCCCAGCATGTCACCCCCCCCATTCTGTGGCTCTTCCCAGAGTTTCCTCTTCTCATGTGCATTATTTTACACTTTTTTGCATTGAACCTCGGTTACCACTACTCAGACTATTTTTCAAGCCTCTCCTGGTTCCTCCTCATTTTCCCCACCCCTTCTGCAGTATCCACTCTGTTACAGATATTGGTGTCATCTGCAGGCAGACCTTTTTTGTAGGCCTTCCACAGTGTCACTAATGAAGACACTGAACAGGACTGGTCCCTTGACTGATCTCTGAGGTACCTCACTGGTCACTCCCTCTCCTTGGATTGGATCCCATTTACCACCACCATCTGCCTTGCTTTCTGCTGCCACTTCTTATGGCACACTATTCTATGTGACCACCACCCTCTTTGTGAAGAAAATATTTCTCACATTTTCTCAATCTACCCCCGTCCAGTTTTCATATCATGCCCCCTCATTCTTGTGCTCCTTCTACATTGGAAGATGTCTGCCCCTGCACCTTGTTTATGCTTGTGAGGTACTTGAACTTGTCTATCATGTCCACACCCCCGCTCCCTCCTTTCCTCCAGTGAGTACGTATTGAGGTCCTTTAATCTCTCCTGATGTGTTCTGTGTTGCAAGCCATGTACCATCTTGGCTACCCTTCTGTGGTGCAGGTGGGGGACCTTTTCTAATGTATAAAATGTACTAGAACAAGGGGACACTATATACAATTGGATGGGGGGGTAGATTAAGAGGTAATGTGAGGAAGTTTTTCTACACAGAAAGGGTAGTCGACACTTGGAATAGTCTGCCACAGGAGGTAGTGGGGGCAAGCACAGTGGAGGGGTTTAAGCATGCCTGGGACAGGCACAAGGGAACCTTGAGAGGGAAGGTAGGGAGTGATGAAAAGCCATTGATCACATTGGGTCAGTGGCCACATACAATGTATAGCACCTATGGGCAGACTGGATGGGCATAGCAGTCCTTATCTACTGACAGTTTCTATGTTTCTATGTGGACCGCCTCCACCCTGTCAATGTCCTTGCACAGCTGTTGCCTCCAGAATTGCACACAGTACTGTAGGTGAGGCCTCACTAGTGCATTATACAATGGCATCACCACTTCACGCCTTCTGCTAGTGATACCTCTACCAATGCACCCCAGCATGCCACTGGCCCTCCTTGCAACATTTGTGTTCTGTTTTGACGCTTTTAGGTCATTAGAACTGATAACTCCTAGGTTCCTTTCTTCCTTGGTGATCATCAGCAACTCCTTCCCCCATCCTATAGCTCTCACCAGGGTTCCCCCTTCCCAGGTTCAATATTTTGCACTTCTTGGAATTTAACTTTAGTTGCCAATCCTCAGATCATTTTTCGAGCATCTCCATGTCCCTGCTCATTTTCTCCACCCCTTCTGGCGTATTCACTGTTACAGATGTTGGTGTCTCTGCAAACAGGGAGACCTTTCCTTCTAGCACTTCCACAAGGTCTGTAATAAAGACATTGAACAGGACTTGTCCCAGGACTGATCCCTGAGATACCCCACTGATCACCCACCTCTCCCTGGATTGGATCCCATTACCACCACCCTCTGCCTCCTGTCTGTCAGCCAGTTTCTAACCCAGTTTATCAGCTTGTGCCCCATAGCCAGACTACCCATCTTGTTAATCAGCATTCTGTGTTGGATGGTGTTGAAGGCTTTGTTGAAATCAAGGTAGGTGATGTCCACCGCCCCTCCCTGATTTACTTCCTTAATGAAGCATTAGGATTTCCAACCCTAATGCCCCACCCCCACCCTCACCCTGCAGAGACTGACAGGCATAAGGGGTGTGCCTTTGGGTCCTCGGTCGTAATGCTCACACCATTCCACCCCTACTCATGCCCTGCAGACATGGACAGGCATTGCAGTGTGCCTTGGGATCTTCAGCCCTAACACTCACTCCATTCCATTAGGAAATAAACTGAGATGGGTGCAGTATAGGAGAATTGGGTGAATGTTAGGGTTGAATACCCCAAGGCACACCTCAATGCCTGTCACTGTCTGCAGGGTGGGGGTGGGGGAGGAATGGTGTGAGCATTACGGCTGAGGACCCCAAGGCACATCCCTGATGCCTGTGAGTCTCTGCAGGGTGGGGGGTGGGACATTATGGTTGGAAACCCTAATGTCTCAGGTGTTTTCTGGTATTTTCACTTCAAATTTTCAACATGGGCTATTTGAGACCCCACTTCATGAACAGTGGCACTATCATTTCATTACTCAATCCCGAAAGGTGATTTTGCATAGCAACTGTGCCATTCCATGCCACAGGTGCAAAAACACATTTTGGGAAGGATGTAAAAAATGACAGCTGTACTGCTCCTTGTGTGTGTGGGTGGGGTAAATGAGTGACACAAGTCCTTGGTTTAAGGTTAACACACCTTTGCTCGGTGTGATGTTTATTAGTCCTGAGGACTGCTTTTTGTTTTTAAAAGATATATACAAAATTAAAAGAACATCCATAAACAACCTTAAATGATAATAAGTTTTAGATTTCAGACAACAAAATAAAAAGAAAATAAATAAAAAAAGGAAATAGCTCTTCCTCAAGCTCCAGAACTATCCTTCCTTGGTAGTCCTGCCACAGAGTAGTTAATTTTTTAAACACAACTCACTACGATCTTCTGTATTGTGAGACAACCTCTCCCTTCTCACTCCAAGGTTGATCTGATACTTATGAGCACCAGGGCAGCTGTTATACTCTTTCCTAGAGTGTCATCAGGTCAGCTGATCCACCCTTCATCTAAATTACCATCATTCCTGCCCTAATACATACAGGTTGGAGGATCAGCTGGACCATATGCTCAGATTATCATACTATATCATTATAAACACTTTTTGTCCTCCTTTTGGCAGTACAGGACAAAATATAAACAGATACCTACTAATTGCTTGTAATTTGTGTAGCTCCTCCCCCAACTCAAATTGAGTGACAGCTCTCATTTCTTATATAACAGCCTCATCATGGGGCTGCTGGCTCCTAAGAGCTCATTTTTTCCAAACTCCCAGCACTCAGGTAGGAAATCACTTTATGTTTTCAAATAGAAAGCAGACATGTATTCAATTTATATGGTCACTGATTCTTCTGTGCACACACATACAATAATAATACCCTTAACACCTTACAGCAGCTTCTAAACCCAGCATCTGAAAAGGTAAGCCGTCGGTAAAACATTTCAGTTCTGCCATTTTCTCTGTGTCTATTTCACAAGGGGTTCCTTTTATTTATCAAGAATAAATTGTTTCTTTAAGGCACGCATCAAGGAAAGTGACAGCCTTGCACTTTCAGGGCACTGAGGCACCATGAGCAATCTCCCGGACTGTTTAAACACAGTCTCTCACTGTTTTATAATGGGGAAGCCTTCCTATGCTGCGGGCTTCTCTCCTGTGGCAGATCTCACTTCTCTGAGATCCTATTCAGCTCCTTTACCCTCCGTAACCAGCAGCAGCCATTTCTCTCTCACGACGAAGCTAAACATGGCTCCTTTTAAGGAACAGATGTCCCTTTCTTTACCAGATCCTCACAGGGGCTGGACTATAGTGCAAATGTGCATCGGGGCATAATACATTAAGAAAAATATTGTGCTCTGTTTTTCCTGACTGGAATTCATGCTTTCCACAGAGCATATTCAATAACCAGCTCTATCTTACTGGTTCCTTGGTTTATTAACTTGCAGGCCTAAGGCAGGGATAAACAAGAATATATAGAGGAAACAGCCAAGTGAGTTTAAGATACTTTAATGGGTGGCCTACCCCAATAGTAGAAAAAGATATATTTAGAAAAATAGAATAGAGAGAAGTGCAACTGCAGTAGATTTTAGGGGGAAAAGAAATATCAAACCCTGCTTAAGAAAGGGGGGGGGGTCAAACTACCACACTCATGAGGTGGTGTGGAAAAATGGCTATGCTGATAATTTGGAGTGAAAGTATTGAAAACTACCAAAGTTACACACATGTGTAGGAAAATGTCAATGAACCTTTGTAACATGGCCATTTTTAGGAATTTTTCCACCAAATTTTCAAGTTGGGCTTTTTGGTACCCCACTTCATTAACACTGGCACTGTCATTTCCTTAATTGGTCCTGAAAGGTGAATTTGCACAGTGACTGTGCAATTCTGTGCCAGAGGTGCAAAACATGTTTGGGCAGGATGTGAAAAATGACAGCTATACTGTTTATGAAGTGATGTCTTAAAATGCATGTGTTGAAAATTTGAAGTGAAAACATTAAACATTGGCAAAATTGTGCAGCTGCAAAGAAACTGCACAATGCATGCTCATATTGCAGCCATTTTCTTGAAAATGTTTCACCAATCTTTCCACATGGGATTTGTGGGGCCCCACCTCATGAACACTGGCACTGTTGTTTTGTTAATCAGTCCCGAAAGGTGATTCCACACAGCAACTGCAAAATCACCCATCAGGACAGAGTAACAAAATGACAGTGCCGGTGTTCATAAGGTGGTTTTCCAAGAACCCCATGTTGAAAATTTGGGGCAAAAATTCTTAAAAATGGCTGAGATATTAATATAAGTTTAAAATACCATTGATAGCCATTATACAGCACTTACCTTGATTCTTCAGTTCACGGTTTGGCTTTGAAGAGTGTAGATGTGTCCTGGTCCACAGAAGATGACACTTGCTGACCTCCAGAGGCAAGTATGGGGTAAAGGGGGTGCAGAAAGGTGGGTGCATAGAGGGAAGGTCGGGATGGGGTGGGAGATGGGGAAGATGATGAGGGACTATTTTCTTTTTTTCAGGTAAAAAAAGACATTGGGGGACTGGTTTATTTTTTACAGGTACATTTCTAAATAATTTTTGGGGACACTGGGAGTGGGCTCCCCAGTGTTCTGGACTATTGGGAGGGATATATATGGGGACACTGGGAGTGGGCTCCCCAGTGTCCCAGACTTTTGGGGGGAGATATAGATATAGAGACACTGGGAGTGGGCTCCCCAGTGTCCTGGACAGCAAGAGGGGTGGGAGGAAATAATTGGGATGCTGGGAGTGGGCTCCCCAATGTCCCTCAGTAACAGCATGGGGGGTTTGTATTGCCGACATGGAGATTGGGCACCTGATGTCAGCTTTAAGAGAAAGCTGCACCATGGCTAATGTTGAAGTCTGGAGGGTGTCAGAGGAGTGAGGACCACAATAGAAAGCCACACAATGACCAATGTTGAAGCCTTTGGAGGATGTCAGAGGAGCGAGGATGGGGAGAGCGAGTACAGTGGCCATAACTGCGACTCTTTGCATTAGTGTGCACTCTAATGCACATGGCTAGAGTTATGGCTACAGAAAGAAATGAGCACTTTCTCATTAGAGAGGTTCATTTCTTTCAAGTAGAGGACGCGCCACATCAGCAAAGCAGAACTACTGTCATGACCAGTGGGTCTGGTCATTGGTGTACATGGCCAAGCCCATTGCAGTTTCAGCTGTAATTGGCTCGGTAGTGACACACCTCTCAAATGCCATATAGTCCCAAGATGTTCCTTTCACAAGTGCAAGTGAATGCAAAAATGCTAAAGTAATGAAAAATGAGGATTTATATCTCTATGTAATGCTGAAAGTTATCAGTCTCTTAACTCCTCCACTGACTAACACTGCAAAACCAAAGTGAAGCAGACTCATTGTATAGAGATGTACCATGTGACCTGCAGAAGCTCTTCCAAGTGACCTTGATGCACTGCTGTTTTAATTACGGTAGCCTCATTCTGAGAAACTTCACTTAAATGTACTCTAAAGGCAAATTGACAGGCAAAGTTGCCAGACAAAGTTTATAATGGCAAATTTCCCTCTCTATTGCAAAAATTTGCAAACTAATCCACAAAGCCAAATTTGGTAACATCACCTGACATTAACTTTTGAATTAAAATTTCGCAACCTCTCTAGCTAACAGCTAAGTGCATTTCAGTTAGTCTACTTGCTTTGTTCTTTGTTTCAGACAACTATGTTACAAAAACCTTAAATTTCTAATCAAAATAAACTCCTACAGAACCTTCCTTTCTCCCTTAAGCTGTTAGTCTGTAAAACACTACACAGCAGCTTTAACTCTCACTTGGTTTTAGTATAGTACACGGTGTGTGTATGTTAGGGATGTGTGAATATCTTAATTCAAATACTTAGATGAATATTCATATTCGGGGCACCAGACATTCGGTATTTGGTATTCAATCCCAAATAAGTGTTTTTTTTTTAAATATTACATTGTAACACTGTTAAAGTCCACCACTTCCTTCCCTTTTGAAGTACAACAGTTAATTCTGCCATGAACTCCCCAACAGCCTTTCAGCTCCCAAAACGGCAACAAACTACTGCACTGGTCAGTGGTCAGGTGACAGACAGTCATCATAGATTGACCGAAGGCTGTAGATGAAGTGACGTCTTGTGTCTCGTCTAGGGAAACTAAAATGGCACTGGTGTAAGTGCATTGTATGTGCACCCTGGAAGAGAGGAGAGTGAGATGTACCATGACAGAGACCTATACAAGTACCTCACAGGAGTAAAGAGGACACATAAGGGGTGTCTCTTTTAAATGAGAAAGAGTACAAGTACTGTTCCTGGGGGCATGTGATGAGCTGAAGGGGGAGTTCAAGACAGATGTGAAGAAATATGTATTCATGGAAGGCATGGTAGATGCCTGACAGAGACTGCCAGAAAAAGTGATGATGGCAAAAACAGTGTGGGGCTTCAAGCATGCATGGAATAAGTATAGAGGTGTATCTCAAAACAGGCAGGGAGGTGGCAGGGTTGCTTTAGGGTCTGCAGAAGACAATGATAAGGCAGGGATGGACAATCAGGGCAGATTTGTGTGGGCCAAGTGGTCCTTTTCTGCCAACAGATACTTAATAACCTAAAGTACACAATAGTAACTGCACTAAAACATTATACAGTATTTAATTGTTTCTAGTTTAAGAGGGATCTAATGGTGGTCCTGCAGCATATATGTCAGGGAGTGGAGAGTTACCCTTTAAATTAAATATTTAACATGATAGAAAAAAGAAAGAGTGAGCCTAATAAAAAGTAACATTACACGGTCGTAACATTAGGGAGATCAACAGTAGTACTGTATCACCAGTTTTATGTTGGCAGATCATATTTGTAGCCAACTACTGGTAAGATTAGCTTAATGAACACTGCTGTTCAACACATTGAGGGTCCAGCTTGGAATGGTGTGGCTCAAAAATGTCACCAGCAGTGCTAAGCATCCTCTTGGATGGTACACTTGTAGGAGGGCAACTTAAGTATTTTAAAGCAAGTTGTGCCAGGTGAGGAGAGGAGTTCATTTTCTGAATCCAGTAACCCAGTGCATCAACTTCAAATGACTCAATTGACTCTGCAAAGTAGCCATTAAGAAAATTTTCTGCAAAGAGAGCCTGAGACTGTGAGTGTTTGTGTTGCTGTTGATACAATGATGTGCTGAGTTATGTCCAGTCACTCTCCTCTGCAATGTCACTATGCCATCTTTCCCCATCTTCACCAGTACCATCCGATTCCAAACCAACACACATGGCTGTTTATCTCCCTCAGGAACCTGAACCAAAGCATCTTCTTCCCCTTCCGAGTGTCTCACTGCCTACATGGCGCTATTTAACTCTTCACATAGCTATTGCCTAAAATGATTCACCCTGTGGCTGTCCATGGCTACGTGATAGATCTTGCACTTGAACCTAGGGTCCAACATGGTAGCAAATATATGGCGGTTGTTATCCATGACTGTGGAAAACCTTGCATTAAGTTCTGCATCAAGATGCTTAACAAACACAGTGACCTCTTGTGTACTCATAGTATTGTTATCCAAAAATAAATGAAGTGATCTTTTGAGAATATGCACAGCTGGGGATAACCTGTGTAAGTAAGGCTTTGGTAACACTTAGGTGACATGTACTCCTCTCAAATGGCGCAAAAACCTTCACCATGCCCTCAAGAACTAACCAGTCATGATGTTCTAGGACCCCTCCAATGTCAGCCTCCATAGACATTTCTTGTATTGCCCGCTTTTGCTTCAGCAGTCTTGAAAGCATTGGGTATGAAGATTTCCACTGAGTGCTAACATCTTGCATTACATGGTGTTTGAGAAGACCAAGGCTTTCCTGAACTTCTCATAATTTGTTAGTGGCTTTTAAGAGTGATGGAAATGGCTGCAGATGGAATGGGCTGTGGATAATATGTTGCTGATCCTAGTACTGTTACGCATTGCATGAGTTGCCACTAAATTCAGTGTGTGTGCAAAGCAGCAAACACTCACAAAATGTTCATCATTGATGGCTTTCACCATGTTAGTGCCATTGTCAGTAAAATAATCCCATCTTTTAAACTGGTGTTAACACCAGTCCAAGACTGCAACATGTCTTGCAGGAATGTGAGAATATTATGTACTCTGTAGTTGTCCTCCATCAGTCCAATGTTAAGCAAAGCTGACATAAAGTGACCAGAGTAGAGGGATTTTGTGTTGATGAGAGGGAAGGAGTGCCATGACCACTGGGTTGCTTGAAATCAGATCTGTCGGTACCACCACCACTGCCAAGAGTACCTGCCTGTTCACCAGAGGGGTTTGGTCTTGGTGAAACCAAGGGTCCAGATTCAGACCCAAATGGCTTTGATACAGTTGAGGGTGCTTAAGCATCAAGTGGTTCTGTAATGATGTTGTGGTTAAGTTAGAGAGTGATTTCCCTCTGCTTATAGTGCTGTTGCAAAAAGAACAGATTGCTTTCATTGTGTCCGCCTTTAACACAATGAAATGCAACCACACTGCACTCTTAACACTGCGGTTACCAATGATTCTGGTAGCACCATATCTCCTAGTTCATTTTTCAACAGATGTGCTTGTCTTGTGCTTATGTTCTTGCCCTGTGACCACTGGCCCTGATGGTACCATACCAGTGCTGCCATCTCTTGACTGTCCTTCGGGCTGTGATGGAGCCTGCTAAAGAAACGCCAGTGTTGCTTATTTGTTTTTCTTATGCTTACTGCTACTTCTACTACCCTTGGTACTAGTGCTATTCCAAGAGACTGTTTTGCCAGTCACCTTTTTTCTGCCCACAAGGTACATAGCATACTCTGCCTCATCCTCAAAGTCACTCACATTTGCCTCTCATGAAGAAGATGACATGTCACTGGACAATTCGAGTGGAGGGAAACACTCAGAGCCAGATGACTGCTACTCCTCTACAACATTTTGAGAAGTGTTGAGAAGCAGGAGGCATAACTGAATCAACTGTAGTGGTCATTCTGATAATATTCACCGTGGCAAGGATAACAGACTGTGGTGACAGTGTTACAGCAGTGGCAGTAGTGGCAGAGTTTATAGTTTCAGTAGTAGCTGGAGTGACATTCACAGTTGCAGGAATGGCTGCACTGGTCATGCTGCCAGTTGTTGTGGAAGATAGTGTCTCTATGGTGGTGGTGGAGACAACAGATGTGATGGTACTAGTGAGAGATGGTAACCCATTTGTGGTTGTTGGAGTCACGAACAGTGCCCTTCTGCTTGTGCTTCTTGTATCACTTTCTCCTTTGCCAGCCACAGTACTATTATTGCTAGAAGAAATAGGCTTGGAAGGGGTAAACAATAATTTTTAGTGTCAAATATGGCCTGACAGTCTCTCACATTCAGGTTCACCATCACCAACCTGTTCCTCCATTGTAGATATGCATGGGTTGGACCAAGTACATTTTTTTACCACCTCCAGCTGCCATTGTCTATGCCAACAATTTCTAAACACTTTCAACTACTGTAATACTTTTAAATAAACAAAGTACTGATTAATGTTTGCACAAAAAAATTCTTGCAAGTGGCTAGCTGGCAAGGGTGTGCTTGTGACTGCACGGTGCCACTACCTGGCCCTAAATGGCGGGAGCGGTGAGAGTGCAGTTAGTCCACTGCCCTTCGAGACTGCTGGCTGTTACTGACTTTTGTGAAACCTGAGCCCAACCCCAGATTATATCACTAATATTTTTAAAGACATATTTCTACAGCCGAACTACTGTTATACTTTTTAAGTGTATGGAAATACTGATTTATTTTTACACAAAAAAATTCTTGCAAGCAGCATGCAGGGCAGGCAAGGGTGAGTGTGCAGTGTAACTGTGCAGTGTCACTACCTGGCCCTAAAATACAGGGGGTGGGAGTGCAGTCAGCTGACTGCCCTCCGAGTTTACTGACTGCTATTGACTTTTGTGAAATCTGAGCCCATATTATGCCCTATTATTCAAGCCAGAACTATAATACTTTTAAATGTATAGAAGTACTGACTTATTTTAGCACCAAAAAAATTCTTGAAAACAGCACACAGGCAAGGGTGTGCTTGCGACTGCATGGCATCACTCCCTGGTTTTAAGCTGCTGGCAGTGGCCTGGGAGTGCAGTCAGCTGACTGCCCTCCGAGATTTCTGGCTGCTACTGGCTTTCATGAAACCTAAGCCCCCAAGAATACTTATTACTTACACCAGCAAATAAAATATATTTTTTTAAATAACTACAGCAGTCAAGCTAGAAGTTAGAACTACTGTAATTAATGTATATATAAAATAGTTTCAGTAACACTGTCTTCTTCTCCTTCACCTCCACAGAGGCCTGTGAAATGAAGGCAGTGAAACTGCAAGTCTCTCTCTGCCAGCTCCTACTAAATAAATCACTAGATCAGATGATTTCTCTGGGAGAAAAAAAGACTCCTTCTAGTACCAGGCACGAGATGAAACCTAGTGCACTAATAAAAAAGCAAAGGTTTTGTGATGTAATATAATTTTTTGGTGTTTAATCTCTCCCACCCTCAGAGCTCTCTCCACAATGTCTTTCTCTGCTGCAATGTGGCAGTCACATGATCTGGCTTAGGCAAATGCACATTGATTGGCCAACAAGTCCCATGAGATCTTAAATTCCCATCCAAAAGCCAACCCAAATACTGGCCAAATAGTGCCACTATTTTGGGTTTGGGTTCTGAATAACGAATAGTGCAATATTCATGGTATTCATGTAAGCTACCCCTCTCGGGGCTGGCATACTAATCCATGCCCCCCCCCCCCGCTTGGCTAGGGTCCTGTTTTGGGCATCCATGTGCCCAACCCCCTTTGATGGTAGGCATTGTTCCGGAAGGTCCAGGTATAAAAAAGTGGAGGAGTCCTTTCGGTGGACAGCTGCCTAGCACAGTGTAGAGCAAGTAGGATTGCATGGTTAACATCCCATCAGCCTGGGAGATTTCAGCCTGTGAGAGTTTTGAGGCTATGCATGTTAATTGGTTTCTAAAGGGACGGGTGGCAGAAGGGTGGTGATCAAGGGGTCCAGGTTCTGGAAGCTCACTGGAGGGAAGGACAGCAGGAAAAGAAGGTCAGGAGGTGAGTGAGTTCTAGAGGCCTGGTTCTCAAATATTACAAGGTATGGCAGTGGGGCTTCCAAGGTGATGGCAGGACCATGGCAGGGCTTCTTTGGAGGTGGCAGCTCCAGAGGCCATCTTCCAGAGTGGCACGTTGCTTAGGGATGGCTGGTGAGTGTATTTTGGGATTCACTTTTATTGGTCCTGCCGTGCCCATGTACAGTGTGTGCAACTGGAAGGAGGGAGCCGGTTTCACCCATTTCTGTATGCAACACTGGCAACACAGTCCTGAATTAAAAGAAGGGCGACAAGTTGGTGGGTTTAGGATTTTGTGCAGGGTGGCTGCAAAAGGTATATAGTCTATAGCCATGGTGTTAGTGGATCGGGGAGTGGAGAAGTAAGACACTTCTCTGGGGACTGGTGATTTATCTCGCACCCTGGTAAGGTTATGTGCTTTGAAGACAGCTCTGGGTATTTGCGTGGAGTCTACACCTGGTCTAACTGTCTTAGGCCTGTGAATGCATTAGTACTACCCAATTCTGTATTGCCTCCAAGTTTGCCCTACGTATGCTTTGGCCTCCCGGCTCCATGAAGCTGAACAAAATTATTTATTTATTAATTTTATAACTGAAGATCAGAATTAAATTTCTTTTCTTGTTTCTACTCTATGACTGCTGAAATTTATTGAATGAACTTGTTGATTTTCTCTTGAGACTATGTATGCTGTTTCCATCATAAATCTTTCACCCTGTCACGGCTGTGAGTTGCAACTAGTGGGGAAAGGTGGTTTGGAAGAGGATCTGTATTTTACACTATGCTATAGCACCAAGCTGAGGTAAAGCCTTGCCTTTTTTTCATATTTATAGCTTTACTTCTCTGGAAAGTTTTCAGTCTGTATACCCCCCCCCCCATTACAATCAGGATCCCTAGACACAAAAAGGGGGGGTTGAAGGAGGGTCACGTTCAGAATTTGATATTCGTCACTTGCACACCGTGTGTGTGTGTACATGCGTGTGCATGCATGCATGCATGCGCTGTTGTGGCCTGCCCACCTGTCTCTCTCTCAGCATACATTAAAGAGCCCTTCTATTTTCCTTTTCCTAATAAACACCTAGGTTTCACCCCACAGTGAAACAAAATCAACTCTCTCTAGCTTGGGATTTAGAGAGGGAACAAAAATATCAAGATATCTGATTTTTGTCTACTTTTAATAAATGGAAGTACATTCTTTCTCTGCAGCAACTCAACTCATCTGTCTCTCCTGCCAGAAGCTTCTGTGAGTGCTGGGTCACATGATCTGCCCTCAGTGAGCTTCCAAAGTGGCCTCTGATTGCACAGGAAGTCTTGAGAGATCTTGAACACCCACTGAATAGCAAAATGCGGCATAGCCCCAAATAGTGCTAATTATTATTCTTTTCTTCCAGAGTAATGAATAGCATATTATTCATGGTATTTGGCAAATACTATTCATTGCTCACACACCCCTAGTCAGTACTGCATCCCGGAGAAGTGTTCTGCACACGTCATCTGGCTCACAAAACCTCTCTGAGTGGAAGCAACATGATCTTTTTTATTTGCTCTGGGATGAACCCCCTACTACAGGAGAAAGAATAAACCCAACTTCTTCAAACAGGTGGGCTCATCTGGCCTGATGGCACTGAGGGCTGAGGCACTGGACGTCTTACCTCACACCACACCGGGGACCCAGGTTCAGGAATGGACTCGGGTCATCAGGGAGCCGGCATGGGGGGGTAGGGTTGGAGCAGGATTGAGCAGCCGGAAGGCAGCTCTCCTCTCCAGGGGGTGGTCACCAGCCCCTTATACTCCTGCTGCCACAGAGTGGAGGCCCAGTGGTGAATGTAGGTGTCGGGGGTGACATGTAGTGGGTGGATACCTCGAGACGCGGTGTGTGCATGCCTCCACATGCATGTTCACGTCTGAGGTAGGGGGCTGGGTTATGGGAAGAAAACAAGAAAATACCATAAATTATATATAAAAAAACAGGTGGGCTCTACATAATCAGCAGGCAGGGCTGTAAACTCAGACACAGCAACCTGGGGGTAACACACTGAAGCTACTGACTAGATCTCCCGTTGAACATCTTGACACACCTTTCTTTTTCTTCACAGACTTTTTGCTACTCACACACACAGAAATGTCTGCAGTAGTCAAAAATGAATTTTCAAGAGGTAGGGGACTGGTAGTTGTTTGAGGGTCTGGGCTCTCAGAGAATACTCTTGCTAAAAAAATATTGTCCAAGGAGTTGGACAATGGATCCATCTTGCAAATGCTAGAGGATGCCCTGAAAGATTTGAGAAAATAAAAAATTCAGAGGATTCAATTCTCATAGGTTGATGCAGGGCTTCCACAAGCCCTGCATCAAACTCTGTGTTATGTTGACTGCATTGGTGCACCTTGCACCCAATTCTACAAGGTCACACCCATTTGTGACTATTTACCCTTTTTATGGCAGCTTGTGCCACGTAATTGGTGCAAACCCCATTAAAAGGTCCATAAAGTTAGACCAGCATAAACTCTTGGCATGTGGTGCATGGGGGACTAGGGGACTGAGAATCCCAAGTGCTGGCAGGGGACTGTGGCAAGCCCTTTGTGCTGTGCATTTGGTGCACCCAGGGCTTGCTGTATTCAAAGTCGTTTGAGACCTGAGACCAGAGGGTGACTAGAGAACCAAGTACTCAGTTTAGAAATCTAATTGTGGAAACTGAGAAGGACTTGAGGGCAATGAGGATGCTTGCCATGGTGAAACCTGAGGAGTGTCAGGAGATTTGGGAGGTGATAAGCAAAGGAAGTCTAGTCAGACCAAAACCTCCTTCACCATGCCTGAATCCTGTTGAGGATTTCAAGACCAAACTAGAATATCTATTGGCTAGTGAAGAGAAGACCTTCAAGGATATGCAGTCCTTGTTGCCTCCCTGGGCAACCTCTGAAGAATCTGGGCTAGCTCATCCTGCTGGTTCAGATATTTCTGACACCTACTAATTTTTTATGGCATCATCTACACCTCTGCTGGAGAAGATGATTATGAAACTGGGATCAACTATACTGTTCCAGTGCTACACAAATGGCAATGCACTGAGGAGGAAAAACACAGAAGACTGGCAGAGAGCTTGAAGAAGCTTGCATCAGATGCCATCTTGTCCTTGCATTGTACAGATCCAGATGCCCAAGCAGATATATATCTTGCCTCCCTAGACAGTGTGCTTGGAAGTACAAATTTCTGTGATGACTTCACTGGAAGTTTAAGATTACCAAACAATGTTGGAGGGGAGTCCCTCACCACCTAGCTGAACTGACTTGAAAGGTATTTACAAAAAGTGTACCACCAAGGTGGAATAGAGTTCAAGGACCTAAACAAGGTATGACCAGAACAAGTGCTAAAGGCCGCCCAAGTTTAAAAGATACTGCTGTTAAAGTTACACTTAAAGAGAGGCTGGCTTGAGCCATCCTCCTACTGAGTCCTGCTGCAGAAGGTTAGGGAGGCTGAGGAACAGGTAAACAGTGGGTGCCCCCACTTGCTGTCATCTCCAGTGCCCATGTGTTGGATAGTGGAGGCTCCCTTAATGTCACAGAGCAACACAGACTGACTGAAGAGATGAAAAGTGTGATAGTCCAACCTGGTATGACCAGCCCATCCACTGGGGGTGCCATAAACCTTAGTCTCCAGCTCACCTTTTTCAAGTAGTGTTGTGTCAGCTGTCTCAAGCAATGTGATTAAAGCATCAAATGCTATCTCACTGGTGGAAGTCCATGCTTAAGTGATCAAGCTAAAGAAAATTATAGGAGACTCAGCAAACCACCAAGTCCTGCAATTGCCTAGGATCCCTACCTGGGAGGGAGGGCACCCATGGAACACTCTGACCGGAACCCCTCAACAGCAAATGCATAGAGACATTGTTTATTGCTACTGCTGTGGGAGGGGTGGACATATCAGAAGTCAATGTTAGCCAGAAAGGAACTTTCACAAGGTCATCGACTGGCTACTCTGAAATTAGCTAAGAACCCTGCTAGATCTTTAAACCTCAGCACACCTCTAGCAGAGGAGCTCTCTGGTACCCTGGAAACAAGTCGTTTACCAGCAACCATTGCTAAAGCTACAGCTTATGTCAAAACCAGTTCATCAGGTACCAAAGTCAAAGTGTCAAGGAACTGGAAATAGACTATAGGTCCTTCTGTACGTGAAGAAGCTTAAGTGAACACACAGACCACATGAGTACTCATGAATAGTGTCTCCCAAGTCACTATAATGTTCAAAAATTATTATGATGAGTATCTGTCACACAAAAATGTGGGTCCTTGGAAGGCTTGGATGTGCAGGGTCTCAATGAAGCTTCATACCCCCATCTGAGCTTGATTCATATCTGATCTTCTTCCCAGTGAACATTGCTGGAACTCCTATTACTGTAGAGGCATATGCCCTGTTGTGCCCATGGAGGAGTAGGTACAAAGAGATTCCAATCACTGTGGGAACCGATTCCCATATATTTCACTGCATGGGAAGGTTGTATGTAAGCAATAATACCCGACAGGGTGGGCGGTATTGTGCAGTACTGCGGACCGCCCAGGGGCGCATGAGGCCCGACGCCGAGGCGGAGGGCCCAGCCCCTGAAGGTCCGCATAGCATAATGCCACCCACCCTGGAGGGTATTATTGCACTTAGAAAATGGGCACTGTAAAAAAACACAAAATAGTTGGAAAGCGTTAATGAAAAATAAGTTTAAAGTAACCTTTGAAATAAAATAGTTCCTCCGCCTGCATTTGAATGTATTTTTTTTTTTTTAGAAGGAAGACTTTTGTGTTAATACAGCCCCTGCCATAGTTCCCCCACCTCTATCCCCACACACGGGGCTTTTGGGAGCAGCAAGAGTTAGTGTAGCGTTTTATTGTTTAATATTTGACATACCATAGACTAGATCGGGAGACAAAGGCGCTCAGCAAAATTAGTTTAGTGAGCCAGCGAAAGACAGAAACAAGTCTATCTCCCACAACAGCACTACTATTTGTGACTGACACAAACCCTTCCCTGCTTTCTGTCGCCAATTACAGTAAGCTAGGAGATGGCTTCTAAGTATCAGGGATCAGCACGAGACTAGACAGCATGACCGGAGCCAGGAGAGAAAAGAAAGAGGGCAAAGGTAGATTGTTTTCTGGCAAATGTGTCCCATTTATGGGATTTAAGTTAATGGGGCAATGGCAAAGTAGTACAGTGGAAATGGCAAGGCAGTTTGACAACTAATGGCACGGTACGTGGAGTTTTATGCAGAGAGCTTAGGGAGCCACTTGATGAGCGAGCGATGTCAGCGGGGTTTTTAGTCGCAGTAGAAAAAAAAATGAAAGAGAAGTTTGTAGCAAGGAAAATAGGCACACAGATTTCTTTTGGGCAGTTACTGGGTGGTGAATGTGTGTGTGGGGGGCTTTTACTCGCGATCTCGCTTAGCGATGAAAAAAATGGCGGCAATTTTAAATTTTGTGTCCAGTGTTCCAACCAGTCATGAAGCAGGCTGGGCACTAGGATACTTGTCTGGGTATGAGGCAGGTATGTGCTGGGGCTTTTTATTTGGTGGGCATCTATTGTCTGATAGATGCCCACCTAAATAAGTGTCTCAGCCAATCAGAAGAGAGAATTGTCTTTGCCCATTTTCTAAAAAGAGTTTGAAGCCTGACAAGGAAAAGCACCAGACCCCCTCCATGGAATTCTCAGACAAGCATAAATTAGCAACGCTCTTGTGCTACCTGAGGATGATACCGAAACAAAGAAAACAAGCATTTGTCAATGCCGAACGTTCGCTTGCAGGTGTTTGCAGTGGTGTTTGACAAGTATGGTGCTTTACCCTAATGCCCTGTGCGATTGCTGGTATTTGCACAATAAATTGTCAGCATGACCTTTTTGTTACCCCCCATTGTACGCTACATAGGCAGAAACACGTTTTGGGCAGGATGTGAAAAATGACAGCTGTACTGCTCATAAGGAAGTGTGGCAAAATGGCAACGTTGAAAATCTGGAGTGGAAATATTGAAAATTCGCAAACCTAGGAGCCTGCGTGGGAACTGTGCAATGCACGCTGGTAAAACAGTGATTGTTAGGAATTTTTTTCACCAAATTGTCAACATTGGCAGTTTAAAACCTCTGCTAATGAACAGTGACACTGTGATTTTCTTAATGTGTCCCATACACTAAGTTCGCACACCGACTGTGCCATTGTGCGCTACATGGGCGGAAACACGTTTTGGGCAAGATGTGAAAAATGACAGCTGCAGTGCTCATAAGGAGGTGTGGTAAAATGGCAATGTTGAAAATCTGGAGTGAAAATATTGAAAATTTGCAAACTTAGAAATGCATGAGAAACTGCGTAATGCAGACTCATTTATTTATTTATTTATTTTATTTATTTATTTTTGTTGACCGGTAAGTGCATCTAGACAAATCCTGCCTATTTTCAGGCACGACCCGGGGGAGGGGGATACAGATGAATGCCAACTGACCTTGAACCAGGTTAAGCTGTTGGTGGTATTTTTTAGTGAATGAGAGAAATTTGGCCAGGACACTGGGGAAATTCCCCTACTCTTTTCGACAAGTGCCATGGGATCTTTAACATCCACCTGAACTACCACCAATCCAGGCAGATGGGACCCGATTTAACGTCTCATCCGAAAGACGGATAAAACAGTCATATTTAGGAATTTTTTCACCAAATTTTCAGCACAGCCATTTTAAGACCCCTGCTCATGATCAGTGTCACTGAGATTTTCTTAATGTGTCCCATACATTGAGTTCGCACACCGACTGCGCCATTGTGCGCTACATGGGCAGAAACACATTTTGGGCAGGATGTGACAAATGACAGCTGTACTGCTCATGAGGAGGTGTGGTAAAATGGCAATGTTGAAAATCTGGAGTGCAAATATTGAAGATTCAAACATCTGACGTCTTGTAGGAACTTCGCCAAGCATACGCTCATCAAAACTCAGTCATTTTAGAATTTGTTCACCAAATTTTCAACATAGCCATTTTAAGACCTCTGCTCATGAACAGTGTCACTGTGATTTTCTTAATGTGTTCCATACATTGATTTAGCACACCGACTGTGCCATTAATGCGCTACATGGGGGCGGGAAACACATTTTGGGTGAGATGTGAAAAATGACAGCTGTACAGCTCATAAGAAGGTGTAATAAAATGGCAATGTTGAAAATCTGGGTGAAAATATTGAAAATTCGCGAACTTACAAGCCTGCGTAGAAAACTGCTAGCATACGATCATAAAACAGTCATTTTTTGGAATTTTTGCACCAGATTTTCAACATGGGGTTTTTGGGACCCTTTTCATGAATGATGTCACTGTCATGGCATTATTCGAGGCTGAAGGGTGATTTCACGCAGTGACTGTGCAGTGCCAGCGAAATCACCCTTCGGGCCGGAATAACACCATGACAGTGACATCATTCATGCGAAGGGGTCCCAAAAACCCCATGTTGAAAATTTGGTGCAAAAATTCCAAAAAATGACTGAGATATGCAATAAAGTTGAACACCCCCTATCTAGCCCATTATACAGCTTACCGGCATTTCCTCAGTTCGCGGTCACCTTTGAAGAGTGCAGACATGTTCCCGGCCCACCGAAGATTGTCGCGCCGGAGTCCGGAGGTAAGTATGGGGTGGGGGTGTGGGGAGGCTAGAGTGCGCAGTGGGTGGTGCGGGTTGTGGGAGGGGCTGGGAGGCGCGCTGAGACAGTTTTGTTTTACAGGTTTTAAAAAAAAAAGACAACGTGAGGCGTTTGCCACGCTGGGGTGGGCTCCAGCGTGGCAGAAGATAGCCTGGGGGCCGAGGAGTCAATGGGGTTGGGCACCCCATCGGCAAACTACGCTGGGGCGCCGAGGAGCCGGACGGGGATTGGGCACGCATTAAAGCAACACTTCCACGCTGGGTGGGCTCCAGCATGGCGTGATAGCTGGGTGGGTCGTGGAGCCGACGGGATTGGCACGCCGAAATAAAGCAAACGTTTGCCACTCTGGGGTGGGCTCCAAGCTGGCAGCAGAATGGTTTGGGGTGGCCGTGGAGCCGACGGGATTGGGCACCCCGTCGGCAAACAATGTTTGCCACGCTGGGTGGGCTCCCAGCGTGGCATGAAAGCTTTGGGGCGCGGCGTGACGTGATGCGGGGGTAGCGTGACACTTGGGGTAGTGCCAGTATGGCAGCGGTGTTTTCTTTGAAGCAGAGGAACACCACTGTCATGCTGACTGCTACACCATTGGCGAGGACCGCCACGCCTGCTTAAGGAGCAGTGCATTGGGTGGAGAGGCACACCTCTAAGTGTGCTACTCTCCCAAAACGTTCCTTGCGCATGCGCGCAAGCGAACGTAAAAACAGCACACACAGCTGTTAAGATGACTGGTATATTTAATAGAGTGCAAGGAAATTCTGACCAGTTACCCCTATGTGTAGACACTTGCCAGTGGTATCCTCAGGGGTCATGCCTCCTGAGGAAGCACTGGCAAGTAGTGATATGTAGGGGTAGCTGGTCAGCATTCCCTTGCACTTTATTTATTAAATATACCAGTCCTCTTAACAGTTGTTTAATGGATTTTTTTTTGTTTGTTTGTTTTGGTATGCAAAAGGTACTTATGTAGCAGCAGCATCTTAAGAAGTGAGGTGTGCCTCCCTTTTTCCTATTTTGCTAAGTACCTGAGGATGAATCTCTGGGAATCTAGTAGCCCCTTTGTATCACCAATTGTAGGTATCAGGAAGAATAAGAGTGGGTCTGTCAGAATGTGTGTTGAGTACCAGACTCTAAACAAAAGAACTGTACTTGACAGATACACTATGGCATGAGTCTAAGGCCCTGTCCACACTACGCTTCTGTAACATTACAGAGGGTGTAAAACATTACCGTAACAGGTCACGTTTACACCTGTAACATTACAGGAAGCGTTTCCGTAACCGTTTTTGAAACCACATATGAGGTGGTTTCAACAATGGTTATGAAACCGATCCTGCCCTGGTAATGTTACCGGCGGTAGTGTGGACTGCCGGTAACGGTCCCCTGCAGGGCACCAAGCACAGCGCGAGCCACATTGTGGGATAGGGCACTGCTGTAACGGTCGTCCGGATCCTGATGTGTGGACCGGCGATGCCGGTCCTGTAACAGACACCGCCCAAGGTGTGGACGCACTGCACCGCTCCGTGGCCGTAATGGATTGCATCCATTACCGGGCGCAAAAGGTGTAGTGTGGACAGGGCCTAAGATGCCTTTGATTGCCTGAATGGAAGTCAATGTTTCAGTGTGATGGATTTGAGATCTGGCTATCATCAAATCCCCATGGCCGAGCAATATTGAGAAACTACAGCATTCATCTGCCCCCTGAGGTTCTACAAGTTCCTCCGAATGCCACAAGGGATGTCAGGGGGCACCAGACACATTCCAACAGCTGATGGAGAGAGCAGTGAGTGACATGAACCTGTTGGAATGCCTTGTGTACTTGGACAATATTATATTCAGGAGAACCCTGGAAGAACACAAAGCCTGGCTATTCAAAGTACTCAACAGACGGGAAGAGTTATGGTCTGAAACTGTCTGTTAACATGTGCCAGTTCTTTAAGACCACATTCAAGTGCATGGGTCACACTGTGTCCCAAGAAGGCATCCATACCAATCCGATCATGTCCAGACTGTCACAACAATGCCAAAACCCACCTAGCCTAGAGAACTGCAGATTTTCTTGTGATTCTTCAGTTATTAAGTTCATTAAAGACTACACCAAGATCATCAAACCACTGCAGGACCTGACTCAAGTGTATCCTCCTACTAACCAGTAAAACAAGTGAGTGCTACAGTCCACTCCTGAAAAAGTTTACTAAAGAGTGGATGAACCGTTTGGTCCCAGATGGAATCAAGCTTGTGATGAAGCATTTGAAGAGATAATCACACAGCTTACCAATGTCCCTGCGTTGGCCTATGCAGACCACAGGAAGCCATATGAGTTATAGCCTGATACCAGTCTCAGTGGTTTTGGAGCAGTGCTATATCAGGAACACTCACAAGGACGCAAATCAATAGTTTATGCCAGTCATAGTTTCCAGCCATCAGAAAGAAATGATCCTTTCCACAAGCTGAATTTTTAGCACTCAAATAGGCAACTGCCGATCAGCTCCATGAGTATCTGTATGGGTCCCACTCCACAGTCCATCGATAATAATCCCCTGTCCTATGTGCAGACAACAGCAAATTTGGATGCTGCAGGCCACTGCTGATTGCCAGCCTTCTTGGTTCCTTCACTGATGCTCAATTAATCACACATTATAAAGAAAACTAAATAGGGGGTCAAAAACCATACAGTGGTAGTGTAAGGGCCCCTAGGGTGTATATCCAATATGATTCCCTGAAATCCTGAGAGTTAGGGAATCATATTGGATATACACCCTTGAGGCCCTTACACCATCAGGCCTAAATTATCGCATTGACCTTCTACCCTGCATAAAAAGGAAGAAATTATCAGACTGCCTGTCCAGTTTTTGACCCGTTTTCTTTGTAATATGAGATTAATTTGTCATCTAATGCATTCTGTTGTTATATTTGTATTTATTTTCTTCTCTCCAGGCTTTCATTGAGGTGTTCTTCATTTTTCCTCTCCAACTGGGCATCAGTGAAGGAACCCCCGGAGTTGGTGTTTAAGTATATTTTATTTATTTGTTCAGAAATCGGAAAGTACCTTTGAGTCAGAGACACATTTTCAAAGGTTCCACGTCACATATATTGAACAATACAAAGTTACGGTAACCACTACAGCATGCCTGATACATGGTAAATATGAGAAATAAGGTTTGCAGTCATGGCCCAACAGACTTTTGCAGGCACATATAAGCAACTAGTCACAAAAAAAAAATAAAAATAGGAGAAATAATCAAAAAAAAAAAAATATGGGGAGGCGCAAGCCAGCCAGAGGCCATTGTCATTGTGGTGGGAGGAACATGTGGCAGTGTCAGTTGTAGTCACAACAGTTTGAGGATTGGAAGTGACCCTTTAGGTGGGTTTTGAAGAGGCCGATAGAGTTTTGGGTTGTGATGAAACTGGGTAGCTAAAGGACCTTTGAAATTGGGAAGTATGACATCGGGGAACAGTGAGATGCTGCTTGCTGGAGCTATGAGTTACTTTTGGTGTAGTGGATGGGTAGATTAGGGAGGTGAGACCCAGAGGGGAGAGACCTAGGGTGATTTGTTTGGCCATGCGACAGGTGTGGAATTTTATCCTATTGTCAAGGTTAAGCCAGTTAGTGAAGTTATATAGTGAGCAGGTGTGTGTGAGGTGGTCACAGTCCAGGACAAGGTGACAGGTTTTGTTGAGGGAGAGATGGAGCCTATTTAGGGCCAAAGTGGTGGCAGCGCTATAGATGAGTATACCGTAGTCTAGGAGGGAGAGGATTGAGGATGAGACTGCAAATCGGAGAGCATCTTGGGTAAGGCAGTGTTTGACACAGTATAGCAGTCCTAGGCGGACATTGAGTGCCGTGGACAGTTGATGGAAATTGAAAGCCGGGTCCAGGGTGATGCCTAGACATTTGAAGGAGTTCACTTGCTCGAGAGGGGTTAGGTCAGCAGTTAGAATCTGGGGGCAAAGTGTCTGCTTAGTGTTTTGGGGGTGGGTGAAAACCATGAATTTGGTCATCTTATAGTTTAATATAAGTCGTTGTGCAGTGAACCACTGTTCGGCTTCATTAAAGGATGACTGGAGGGTTTGGTGGAGTTGCAAAGGGTCATGGCTGGAGGTATAAAGGACAGCATCATCCGCATATAGCAAAAGGCTGCTAGAACAGGTGCTAGGGAGGGAGTTAAGGTAATGACTGAAAAGAAGGGGACCGAGGATGGACCCCTGTGGGACCTCTGAGAGAACTGGGAGACTACTGGATAGGGTAGTGCCGATTTTGACCTGTTGGAACCTACCCGTTAAGTAGTCAGTGAACCAGTGTAGTGCATCCTGTGAAAAGCCAATGTTGAAGAGTGTGACAAGCAAGAGGGAGTGATTGACTGTGTCGAATGCCTTAGTGAGTTTGACAAAAACAGCACCAGTGGTGTGGCCTTTGTCTAATTCAGAATGGATGTGTGCAGTGAATTCTAGGAGGGCAGTAGTCATACTGTGCCTTTTGTGGAAGCCAGGCTGCTGTCTACAGAAAAGATCGTGTTTATTAAGGTGGCCAGTAAGCTGGTCATAGACAATGCGCTCGAGGGCTTTGGATGGGGGGGTAATGGCTGGTACCTCTGTTTGTTGTTCAAAATTATTTCAAAATAATTATTGTCTGGAAATTCCCCTAAGGACTAATACATTGTTTGGTTGTGGTTTTAGGTATTTGTGATAGATATCTATATATAATGATAGCACAGTTATTTATTTTCTCATATTGACCCTGTTGAGCACTTTCAAACTTAATCCACTGATGGATAAAATTGCACTATCACTTTAAGAGTGTTCTTTATAAGTCTAATACTAAGCCAGTACCTCACCCTCCTGATGGCGTACTAGAGTGTACGAAACCAGTCGAGGTTTCCAGCATTTGTTCCTGTTCTGCGAGTATGGCATTTTTATATTAATAAATAATTTTTCTACACCCTTTCTGACTGAGGAAGTGTGTTTTTTTTTAGTTTTATAATGTTGGGATGCAGAGTACCAGAAATGTTGGTCGCATAAGAATCAATTTTCTATATAGAACTGTCTGTGAAATTGTTAATTCTAAACCTTTTGATATTGTTATGTTTCTCCAGACCCTGTGAACAGCCTAGCTAAGAAGCATCTATCTACAGTAGGTGGAACTGTTAGTATCTGTTTTTGTTGCTTGCTTTGTGTCTATCCGATAGACACTGGATGGAACCCGTGGAATTGCCAGGACAACAATTCATGACCTAAGGGAGAGTGTAACCCTCCTCTTTGGGAGGGGCATACCTGGACCCTTGCTTGCCACTCTCCCAAGAGCAACCCAAGCTCTGCTGCAGCTCTGTTGTTCAGCTGCATATGTGGTGCAGTGAGAGAGAGCTGCAGTTTGGAACATCCTCTGGCACCTCCTGCACTCTTTGTTCTGCCGCTGTTGCCATGTTGCTTCTGCTCTGGTCCCCCAATTTTGGCACAGGGGACTAGAGACTTCAGGATGCCTCTTTATTTCGGCACCTCAAGTGTCAGCACATGAACTGATGCCATTTTTCAAACAGGAGCACATGCAAAGGAGGTTCTTCCCCAGTGGTCCCCACTCTCGACCCCCAGCTGCTAGCCAATCCATGCCCCACTGGACAACAGCCCAAGGGGGTTGCAGAAAATATTGAGGGCCAGTACATGTGGGGTAGCAAACTGAAATAAAATTGAAGGACTTTGGTGCACATGGCTCCTACAAGGACATGGGCATAGTAATCTTGTGCCCTATCCTGTAGCTCGGCAAATCAGTGGGCTAGAAAGCCCTGGAGAGCACACTAAAGGACTGTGAGGGAATGATACAACAGGACCCTCTCTAATGAACCGGTGGGCTTAAAGATCCAGTCAGGAAGCTGAAAAAGGAACATGGACAGAGTGACAGCCCTTTTCAGACAGTTACAGGATTGAGCTGAAGAAAATAAGTTTCTGGGCTCTCGATGGGCTTGTGGCAGTCTGAGAGAGACCTGACTTGCCCTGCTGCTGGTGAGATCAAGTGAGAGCCCTATCCAGGCCAAGCATCCTTTGAAATCACTGTGAATCTTATCCTGGGCTTTCACTGTTTGGAGAAAGTGCCAGAGAAAGACATCTGTCTAGTGCATGCTGTGAGATTGTGCCAGATGGCACCTGTTGACAGAAATCACTGAGAGTCTGTACTTTTGAGACATTGCTGCACACCAAAGCTGCTGAGCTGTACATAATGGAGACAGGGTCCGACATCCTACCCAAGCTCCTGAGCTGTACATAATGGAGACAGGGACCTGCATCCTACCAAAGCTGCTGAGCTGTACATAATGGTGACAGGGACCTGCATCCTACCAAAGCTGCTGAGCTGTACATAATGGAGACAGGGACCTGCATCCTACCAAGGCTGCTTTAGAGTCAGGTAAGAGGCCTGTTAGCCCTTATCTGGTGGGGTGGATTGAGGAACAGGGAACATAGAAACATAGAAACATAGAAATATAGAAACATAGAAACATAGACTTTGACGGCAGATAAGGACCACTTGGCCCACCCAGTCTGCCCATTTCCCTATCTACTGGATAAGCTGCAGATTCTAGTTAACCAACAGCCTACTTTCTGCCACCCCCCACTACAATTGCCTTGTGTCTGTCCCATGCATGTTTGAATTCCCCCACTGTTTTAGCCCCAACCTCCCCAGGAAGGCAGTTCCACGCATCCACCACTCTCTCCGTGAAAAAAGATTTCCTCACATTACCCCTGAGCCGTCCCCCCTCTATCTTTAAATTGTGTCCCCTTGTTCTTACACATCTCTTTTTCTGAAAGATGCTACACTCCTGGACTTTGTTGATTCCTTGAGGTACTTGAACGCTTCTATCATGTCCTCCTGTCCTCCTTTCATCAAGGGTATACATATTAAGCTCTCTCAGTCTCTCTTTCATATGATTTCTGATGCAGACCCTGCACCATTTTAGTTGCCCTCCTCTGGACTGCTTCCATCCTGTCTATGTCCTTGTGTAGATGAGGTCTCCAAAACTGCACACAGTACTCAGATGGGGTCTCACCAACAGTCTGTACAGAGGGATAACCTACTTCTTTTTCTACTTGTGATGCCTCTTCCATGCATCCCAGTATCCCCTGGCTCTCCTCACTGACTTCTCACATTGCTTACCCACCTTTAGATCATCTGATATGACTACCCCCAAGTCCCGTTCCATTTTGTTGTTGTTAGTACCTCCCTGCTATTGTGTACTCTTCTCCTGGGTTTTGTTTCCCAGGTGCATTACTTGCACTTTGCATTGAATCTAAGTTGCTATATCTGACCATTCCTCCAACCTTGCCAAGTCCTTCTCATCCTTTCTACCACCCCTTGTGTATCAACTCTGTTACAGATCTTTGTATCATCTGCAAAGAGGCATACCTTTCCCTCCAGACTCTCTGCAATGTCACCTATTAAGATGTTAAAGAGGACTGGAACCAGTACTGAGCCCTGAGGTACTCCACTAGTGACCCCCCTTTCTTTGGAATGTGTGCTACTCACTATTACCTTCTGTGTCCTGTTGTGCAGCCAGTTTGCAACCCAGGCTACCACCCTGGGACCCACTCCCAAGCTGGCTAACTTGATTATTAATCTTTTGTGCAGGACTGTGTCAATGCCTTGCTAAAGTCTAGGTAGGCCATATCCACAGCCCCTCCCTGGTCTATTACTTTGGTCACCCAGTCAAAGAAATCTATTAGATTCGTCTGACATGACCTTCCTGCTGTAAATCCATGCTGCTTTGGGTCCTGTGCCCCGCTGGCCTCTAGATACTCAACAATTCTTTCTTTCAGAAGTGATTCAATCATTTTCCCTACCACTGAGGTCAAACTTACATGTCTGTAGTTTCCTGCTTCTGCCTTGCTCCCACTTTTGTGAAGGGGAATCACATCTGCCCTCCTCCAGTCCTCAGGTACCACCCCATCCTCCCATGATTTGTTAAAAAGTATGGTCAGTGGTGTCACTAGGTCCTCCCTTAGTTCTTTTAGGATTCTGGGGTGAATCCCATCAGGCACCATTGCTTTGTCCTCCTTGAGTTTTAGGAGTTCTTTCAGGACTCTTTCTTCTGTAAATGGACTGGTGTCAACCCCCCTACCTTGAGTGCTTCTATTGTCTGGTTTAGGTAACTCCTCCTCATCTTCTTTTGTGAATACTGAGCAAAAGTATTCATTCAGTATCTCTGCCTTTTCACTGTCTCCCTCTGCCTACCTCCCCTCTCCCTTATTAATATTCACTATTCCTCCCTTAACCTTTCTATGCTCCCTAATGTACCTATAAAAGGTTTTATCCCCTTCTTAACTGACTTGGCTATTTTTTCCTCAGTTGGGCTTTTGCTATTCTGACTGCCTTTCCCACTTCTTTCTACTTTAATTGATACAGTTCCCTGTTGTGCTCCTTCTGTGATGCCTTATACTTTTTGAATGCAGCCTTTTTCTCCTTAACCTTCCCTGCCACCTCTTGAGAACCATAGTGGTTTTTTACTCCGCTTTGTTTTCTTTATCTGTTTCACACAAAGGCTTGTTGCCTCTATGATGGCAGTTTTGATTTTTCTCCATTGTTCTTCCACCCCTCCTTTTTGCCCATTTGCTAGTGTACTCCTCAGGTATTCACCCATTTTGCCAAAGTCAGTCCTTTTAAAGTCCAGTATGCTTGTTTTTGTATGGCTTGTCTCCATGGTTGTGCTTATTGTGAAGCACACTGTGCAGTGGTCGCTTGTTCCCAGATGTCTACCAACTTCTAAATTTGTTATCCTCTCTCAATTTGAGAGTACCAGGTCTAGTATTGTCGATCCCAAGGAGAGTTGGACATTGGGGGTTGCCCCTGGGGTGTTGTCTACTTGGGAACCAGGAAACTGCTGCATATTGCTCCAGTGACTGAGTGCTGAGCCAGAAGGGTTGTATCCTGAGAGGTGTGAGCCTGAAGGGCTGTGTTTCTGCAAAGCATTTGAGAGAGTATGAAGTGCTTCATCCCCAGTCCACTGGGGGCTCTTCCTGACTGCTGCCTGACCTACCACTGTGGGCTGTTCCCTGCCTTATCTGAGTTGCTGCCTCCATGGGTCACACAAGTGCTAGTGTTGCTGGCTGGGTTTTTTGTACTTTTCCAGTCTGGATAGCAGTTACTGTACCTCATTTAGATTCCAAGTTGGTTTTCAAGCATTTTCCATTCGGATTTCAAGTTCTTTAAATTGTGCTAGCACACTATGGCCTGTTGAGGGGTTAAATTGCAAGCTTGCTAAATTTCATCTACTGCACCACTGAAAAAACCCAGGCAACATAGCTACCAGCCCTGCGCTGGGGCATTAGTGGTATTCTTGGGTGCCCAGAGTCATTGGTTCTTATGTCATACTTGAAATCATAGTTTTAGTACTGGTACCAGCTAAAGAGCTTACCGCACCTTATGTAGCACAATTCATCCTTTTGTACCCCTTCACTGGGTGGGTGCTTCATAGTCTGTGTGGAATCTGAGAGGGTTGCAGTGATCCACAGTACAGTGACTCCAAGGGGACATTGCTATAGGGTGGGTGTGCGCAAGGTAACTTTGCAACTGTCTAACCCCCTGTTTCCCTCCAGGTTCCAGGCCTGTGTTCTTAAATAAAAGCCCCATTAATCTGCTGAATTTTACTTCTGTGTGTGTGCCTAGTTTGTACAACCCGATTGAAGTGTTCATTTGGGAAGGTAACAACTGTCTTATTGGCCCCCACTGGGTGGTCCAGTCCAGAGTAGGGAGGTGAGCAGGTACTGCGTCCTGGGGGCTGGTGCTGCTCACAATGTCTGGCCCACCTGTTCTCTCTGGGTGTAGGCACAGCACTATTTCTTTTAATTCTTGGACTAACCCCCCCTACCACAGGAGAAAGAATGAACCCAAGCCTCTCAAGCAGGTGAGCCCTGTATAGTCACCAGGAAGGCATATGAACCCAGACATGGTGACCCAGAAGTTGCACAACTGCAGTCCTCCCCCCAAAATATGAGTTTGCGAGTACTCTTCAAACGTCTCCCCATATTGAAAGTGTAGTGACCACCAGAGCAGTGGAAGAAATCCTAGTACTTTACAAGGTCCTGGTGAAGCCTAACACGGGGTAATGTGAGTAGTTTTGGGCTCTCAATTGCAAAAAAGTCAGTGAAGTAGTTGAGATGGTGCAACACAGGGAGGCCGAAATGATTAGCCATATAGGGGTTAAAATCTAAGAAGAGAGACCAGAGGCTCTTAACATATTTACCCTGGAGAAAAGGAGGCTGATAGGTGACATGAGCTCAGTCTTCCACATACTCAAGGGTGCCGACAAGACTGAAAATACAGAGATGTTTGATCTGTTCTCCTCCAGGATGGGGATGCAGGGGAACACCCTTGCTCAGGGGTGGCAAATTCAGGGGTAACATTGCGAAGCACTTTTCTCTCAGACAGTGGTGAACCTGTGAAACAGTTTACCAGTGGAGACAGTAGATATGAAGGCATTGCAGGACTTCACATGAAGCCTGGAGTCTTGACAAAATTCTGCTTACAAAGGGAATCCTAATAGATACCATGCATAGTAGAGTGGATACGGAATTAGTACATGTTTACACAGAATACTTTTTTCATCCCTGCTTATGAAGCATGGGTGACAGACATGATGATGATGCTAGTGTCCCTTCCGACTATAAATTGCTATGATTCTATTTATGCAAAACAATAAGTGATGCTTTATTAAAGAGCCATATTGTAGAGTGCTACCTGCTTACAACTCAACCTTTCAATGCCCAAATGTGTGACAAGATGTGTGGCAAATGTGGAAAATGTGTGACATACAGTATCATCAAACATGCCATTTCAAGCTCAGAACACTGTGTATACAGTATCAGTGAACTCATGTTTATAATGTTTGCTTATAACTGAGCATCATGGATTATTATCAATGTATGCATTGAAGTCTCAGTGGCAATGTGGAATATCACCTTCTAAATCAGCAGGTTTCTGAGGTGAAATGAGTGACGAACCTCATAATGAGTGACAGTTAAGAGGTATGACTGCCAGAGTTTTTTTATGTAATGTGTATAGGCCTCAAAATGCAATTAAACAGAACAATAAAAAAAAAAAAAGCTCAGACATCCTTTTTATGGTTACGGGAGAGTAAATAATGAATCACTGATGACTGCTTATGAGACTAGTGTGGATTACAAAGCTAGATGAAATGTGACATGTTACATTTGGCAGCAGCACCACCTAGTGAAAAATACTGAAGAAGCAGGATGTTTTAAGGCATTCCGTGTTATAGTGAAAAGTTTTATATACATTGCATTCTATTTTAGATCACCCTTTTTCTCGTCTTGTAAGATGCCCCTTTTGCCTATTTTGAGTCTGCTTTAGCACTTTTTATTACTTTGGAAATAATAAAAAGGAACACTCTATATTATTGCTATCCCCAGGTTTTCATCATTATTCTCAGTTCTTTGTGAGCATCCTTTGTTTAATATCACTTTTTAATGCCTAACATGAAGTAGCATACAACAGACACTGCACCCTAACATTATGGAATAATTGGTGCTCAAATATTGCTGACAATTCTAATAAAAACCTGGGGTTAGCCATATTAACAAAACCCTTCCTTTTATTATTTCAAATGAAACAAAAAAGGAGCAAATAAAAAAAAAGACTTCTGGTAGTGTGGTGTGCAAACTTTACAGCAGACCACAGTCCCAAAAAAGAAAAGAAAATGCACTCACAACTCTTTCACGCTGGATGTTGGTGCAGCAAAAACTCTAGCCAGGATTTTTAACAGGCAGCGAAATCAGGATTACTTGAAGTCTTTTCATTCTCTGACACTCCCTTCTAGGACTTCCTCAGCTGGCCAGGCTGCCTTCTCCTACCACCTCTCCAAACATTGGAATTCTCTTCCCCTTCCAATCCACTCTTCCTCTTCCCTATAATCTCTCCTTGCTTCTCCTCAAGTTTACTTCTCACTCCTGCAACTGCACCTGATCCCTGCCTCTATACCACTGTTCCCATCCTTCCACTCCCTACCTTCTTCCCATCCTTATCTCCCCCTCTCTGACTCACTGCCCTAACCCTTGCTGCAGTCTCCCCCAAGTTCCAACCCTCTCCAACTGCACTCTTCCTTGATTACCTGCTGGATAGCTTCGCTACTACATGCCTACATGTATAGCATTCTGTACTTCAATTGCACCCTCTTGCTACTCTCCTGGATGCATTTCTGCTATATCATAAGCCATTGTACATGATGCTTAATCTATTGTAGCTTGTATGTGATGCTTAGTGAATTGTACTTATTTGTCTAAGTTGTCTATTGTAGCTTGTTTTTTATGCTTAGTTCTGTTTCTTCCTGCTATGTAAATTCTCTATTGTTACACATGACCCTCCTTTAACCCCCACCCTGCCCCTGGACGATCTGGAAATGAGCTGCTATCAGCTCAGTATGTCTTTTCTGATGATACTTTTGAAATAAATAAATAAATGCCACTTTTAAATTCAGTAACATAGAAATGAGGGCCTGGATATTCAAACTGCACCTGGAAAGGGCGCAAGTGGTTGCTCCACCCAACTGAGATGCACCGGAGCACAAAATTGATATATTCAAATGAGATGCGCAATAGCACATCTCGTCTAAATATATCAAGAAATGTGTGTGGTGCAAATGGGAGCCACCGACGATGCGCCAGCCCATCCCCCTGTCAGATCTGAATACCTGGAATGGGAATGCGTGGCGCTCCTTGCAGATGCGCCAAGCACAAATTCGAGATATTCGGACCAAAAGATGCAAATGGAACCATTAGCCATGCAAGATGCAAATGGGGCCATTTACATGACATTATGGCTCCATTTGCATATCCTGTGCAGGGATGCACCTGGCAGGATGCGCCGGGTGCCCTGCAAGTAGGATGGCAGGCCATAGTCCCTGGTAGTATAGTGGCACCTCCTTCCCCCCACACCTGATCCTTACCAAATAAGTGTATTGTCTATCACTGGTAGTCTAGTGTTCCCCCTCCCTTCCCCGATACCTGCTTGTAATATATACAGTAATAAAACAAATCCCCTTCTTCCTGGTAGTCTAGTGGTGCTCCCTTCCCATCCCCATTCAAAATATATAATAAAACAAATCCCCTTCTCCCTGGTAGCCCAGTGGTGCCCTCCCCTCCCATCCCCGAACCTGATCACAGGGTATACGAATGATCCCGGTATCCCTGGTGGTCCAGTAGACCCCCCCACCCACTGAAGAACCCACACCCCACCATGCTCCCCCCATCCCAGCTTGTTCATTCGGCCACAGCACCACCGGCCACATCCCTCCTCATATCACCATAGCTGCCCACCGACTGAGCTGTCAGTGAATGACAGCATACAGTACACGGTAGAAGCCCATTGGTGGACGCTGTTGACCAATGGGCTTGCAGTGTGTACTGTACATTTTCATTCACAACTTTGTGAATGACACAAGGTTGTGAATGACAGCTCACAGCACACATTGCAAGCCCATTGGTTAACAATGTCCACCAATAGGTTTCTACTGTGTACTGTACGCTGTCATTCACAGACAGCTCAGTTGGTGGGCAGCCTTGGTGGTGTGCGGAGGGATGTGCTGCCCGCCGGTGCCGTGGCCAAATTGCCATGCTGGGATGGGGGAGCAGGGTGGGGTGTGGGTTCCTCATTGGGTGGGGGGTCCACTGGACCACCTGAGATACCAGAGTCATTCGTATATTCTGCGATCGGGTTCGGGGATGGGAGGGGGGCACCACTAGACTACCAGGGAACAGGGGATTTGTTTTATTGTAATTTATGATCAAGGATGGGAGGGGGCACCACTAGACTACCAGGGAGAAGGGGTTTTGAATTATTTTATTTTACAATCAGGGATGGGGAGGCCACTGGACTACCAGGGAATATCAGGGATGTCAAATATTCATTATTTTGGTGTTGGGGATGGGAGGGGGGGGCCACTAGACTACCAGGGAAACAGGGTTTGGATTTCTTCATTTTCTATGGTCGGGGATGGGGGGTAGTCACCCAGGGGCTGGTGGCTGCTGTGTTGTACTGTACAGTACAGCAGCCTGCCTGTGGGTGGCTAGGAGTTAGGCATGTTGCTTCCATGCCTAACTTTGTGTGGCACATCTCTGAGATGCGCAGGCATCTGTGCTGCACATCTCAGCTGAATATCAAGATGTGCAGCATATGCATTGGAATGCCCCCTCCAGAGGAGTTGCATACATTATCTTTGCACTGCATTGCATACGGAATTTCACGGTGCATCACCCCTTTGGAATATGGCCCAGGGGTGCATTTCGGGGATGCGCCAGTGCAATTCAGTTGCACCTGGATCATCTCCTTTGAATATCTGTGCCGAGAACTTTGGCATGTTATTTATTGGCGTTCTGATGGTCCTTTTTCCAAGTTTCATGCCTTTGATGGTATGCTCTATTTAAAGGAGAAGACTTTGCACAGTTAGTGACTAATAAAGTGATGCAGTATTTTTTTTTTAATCTATTTTGCTCCGGTCGCAGCTTGTGGGACCTTCTCTTGGACATCTGGTCCTTTATCCTGCCCACCTGTGGATCCCTCAGTCTGTGCCTCCTCCCCCCCCCCAGCCAGCACCCCTGGTTTCACCTGCCATGGGAGGGTAGCCCTCGCCTCTTTGGGCTCTCTTGTAAGTCAGACTCTGGCTGCAGGTGAGCCTGGAGGGAGGAACTGGAAGGCCAGCTAAGGAGAACCCAGTGGAGGGCATGGGGGACAGGTGCCATCGTCTGTCCCTCAAGCCGGTCTTTTCCTTGTTCTGCGCTGGTTCTCCCACCCCTGCATGGGCACGCCCCGATGCTGTGGCGTACGGCAACCCTGCTGGCATTGGCCATGCTGATCTTATGCTGCCTGGCTTGCTGCGATGTCCCCTGGTCTCCACCAGGGGTCACTGGCATGCCGAGCCAACCCAACCCGTTCTCCTGGGGAGGAGAGCACCACTAGGGCACTCCGTCCTCAACCCGCACCTGCCAACCCGCCAGCTCCCAAGCTCGCTCCCGAACTCGGGTTGCCAGCGTAGCGCGAGGTGTGGCATCCAGCGCCTCAACCTCAGCATCACTGGGCAGGCCAAAGTGATGCAGTATTAAACAAAGGATGCTCAAAAACAACTGAGTGCTTCTACCCGTCTCAAATTTGCCCACACACCCCTTCCAAAAATAGCACCTTATACCATTCCCAAAATTCACACCTTCACACCTCCTGAAATTTGTGGCACACACTCTCTCACTCTCTTCTCTCTCTCTCTGAAAATGTGTTACCCTCACCCCTCTCACAATTTGCACCCCACATCCATCTTAAAATTTCCACCCTGTACCCTCTCCTAAAATTTGTGCTCTTAACCGTTCTGAATGTTGTCCCTCACCCCCTTCCTAAATATTGGGTTCTGCAAGCCTCCTGAAATTTACACCACACCCTCCCAAAGTTACACCCCTCTTGAAGTTTGCTCCCCATCCCCTCCCAAAATTTGTTCCCCATTTCCCTCCTGAAATTTGCACCCATCCAGAAAATTTGTATCCATCCACCCTGAAACTTGTGATATGCTCCCTTTTCAAAATGTATGATCTACTCCCCCTGAAATCTTTACCCTGCCACCTTCTGAAATGTGTGCCCTTCACCCCTTTCAAAATTTATGTCCCACACCCCTCCTAAAATTGACAACCTAAACACCTCCAAAAATTCTTGTCCTGCACCCCTCCTGAGATTAGCAAACCACATTCCTCCCAAAATTTATACCCCTTTCCCGTTCCTGAAATTTGCATCCCTCCCCAAATTTGTGACACGCAACCCCCCAAAAAAAAATGTGCATTCCTTTTCCTCTCCCAAAATGAAGATTGGCCCCCTCTTGAAATCTGTGACATTCTCCCATCCTGAAATTTGAGCCCCACTCCTCTCCTGAAATGTGCACCATGCACCATTCTGAAATGTGTGCCCTGTGCCCTGTGCCCTGTACCTCACCCAAAATGTTCATCCTGCTCCTGTGCAATATACAATATTGTGTCCTCTACCCTGTAAGGAATTTGGACCCCACACACATTCAAAAATTTACACCCCTCCCAAAATGTGTGACCTGCACCCCCTCAAACTTTATACTTCACACCCTTCCCTAACTTAGTGCCCTGCACCTCTCCAAAAATATGCACTGTATTCCTATCCTGAAATTTGCACCCCTCCTCTATGGATATTTGTGATCTGCTCTCCTATCCCCCATCCTGAGATTTGTACCACACACACCTCATGAGGGTTGAGCCCCACAATGCTTCAGAACTATGAATTCCCTCATCTACCAAACTTTGTACATCCGTACTCATCATGATGTATTTACATCCCATACCCCTCTTGGAATTTACACCCTGCATCCCTCCTGAAATCTGTATCTACATCTCACACAAATTTGTACCTTACTCCCCACTTAAAATTTGCATCCGATTCTCCTAAAATGTTCCAGTCCTCTCAGATTTGTAGCCCCACACAACTCCCTAAATATTGTGAAGGGCATGGGATGTCAATTTCAGGTGGTGCATGGGGTTCCAATTTAAGGAGTGTGGATCAAACACTTTAGGAGGGTTGCAGGGTAAAGAATTCAAGTGGATTGCAGGATGAAAAATACAGGTGGTCTGTAGGGGTGCAAATTTCAGGAGAAGTATGGGGAGAACATTTCTGTAATAGTATCAAGCATCAGTTTTAAGAGTAATGTAGGGTGCAGCATGGAAATTTCAAGAATGGATGCATTGTGCAAAATTCAGGAGGGAAGTGTAAAAAGATCTTGGTGGGAATACAAGGAGCAATTCTGGGGAGTAGTTGTCAGGCACAAAACTTGGGAGGGGTGCAGTCTCCAAAATGTGAGGGGTATGTGGCACACATTTTAGGAAGCAAATTTTAATAAGGACGTGGGTCACAGGGGAGGGATTTGTGGTTACAAATTTGTGAGGCATGGAGGCTGTGCAAGGTGGCAGAATCACAAGGCACAAATTTCAGGAGGTATGGGGATATACATTTTGGAAGGGTGCAGGCTGAACATTTCTGGAGAGGCACAGTGTACAAAGTTCAGAATGGGTGAATGGAGCAAATTTTGTAATTGGTGGTGGAAATACTGTATGAGCCAGTAGTCATACAATGTTGTTTGCAGTGCACTAAGCTATGAATACCCTTGCTGACATCACATGACATCAGCTGCAGTTCTTCAAGAACCCAGCTTTTTTATGACAGGATGAGAAATCAGAGTTGCAGAAAGGTTTGTAGTTAGAAATCTGAATGCTGGTGAGATTCTAATGGGGAGCTGTTGGTCTGACCTAACTTTTAATTTGCTGCTATTGTAAAGGTTGGTTATATCACCTATTTAAATATCTGGGGGTATGGCTGGATAGTCACTTTGAATTTTTTAGTCACGTGATAGCCATTCATAAAAAAAAAAAATCCTCCTCAATCCTGGTGCACTATACTGGAACAAAGCATGTATCCCTCCCTTCATTTGTTGTGAGATCATAGTGAAGATGATATTCCTGACATTTGATTATGAGGATGTGATGTATAGTGCTCCATCTCCAACCTCACAGGATGGATTTCTTGCATGGGTTTGTGTGACCTGTGAACTTCCTGGTGTCTTTCTGGGCAAGTTTAAATGCTAATCTTATGTCACATGCAGAGTTGAAAGTCAGATGTGGTTCTGTAAGAAGGCATTTCGTGTAGCAGTCCCCATGAAGACCACAGACAAATCGACCCCTTAAGGTGTCATTGTAGGATTGTTCGTATTCACATGAGGTTGCCAAATTTTTCAGAGCAATGATGAAGCTGGCAATTGACTCTCCCTCTATTTGATGACAGTGGTGGTATTGATAGCGCTTCACTATCACAGTGGGTTTGGGCTTGTAGTGCTGCAAGAGTGTGCCCAATAGTTGTTCATAGTTGTGCACACTTAACGAATCTGGTACTACTAGAATAAAGCAACTGCACTGAGTAAGCACTAAGCCCTTTACTCTGTCCCAACCTGTCCTGAAACCATTAATGGTCTTGATGCCCATCATCTCAGCTGGCAGACTGCTCCCTGGCTCAATCACCCTTTCTGTAAAATAAAACTTTCTCACGTCCCTCCTGAACCTTCCCCCTCCTGTTTCCACTTATGTCCCCATGAGGCAGTGAGAGGGCCTCCACATTAATTTGTAAACACCATATGACAGTGAGTGAGACATTGAGAGGGCCATAGCATTTGGACATATAACCTGGTAAGAGGCTGGTGAGAGCTTCCCCTTCCCCATCTTGGATTGTTATGAAAGACATGGCTTGTCTTCTTGGGAAATGCTGAAATTTCAAGAACTGATATGAGTGATCAGTAAAAACTGTTGGATCATAATTTAAAGAAGTTATTACTCTACTGCTGCTTTGGGTTTCTTGTCATTTTTAGCTCTATGATTGTTTATGTGGGGGCTGATGTTAGTGGGTGGGTTTTGAGTAGAAATTGGGGGGTTGCTGTTTTGTGTAAAGTTTTGGGGTGGGGAGTAAGAGTGTGACTGAGTGTATGAGTGTGTGATTGATTGTGGGTTGTAGCAGGATGTGTTGGCAGAGGGCATCTGTGGGCAAATGTACTCCTCCGCTTAGCTTTGGGCCCTCCGCCCTTTCAATTGCCCCCCATTATCAGAAGTGTACAGGTGCTGTCATGCTCTGGTCATAGTGAGGAAGGTCCAGAGGGGTGGGGGACATGAACCTGGTGGGGGAGGGTGGATGGATTGGGGTAGTGGGTTCAAGGAGGTGCCCTGGGGTGACATGGGTCCAGGAGAGGGGTCCTCCCTGCCTGATTCCCATACCCAAGGGCTCCACAACTTGTGGGCAGATATCGCGGTCAACCTTGACTGCTCACCCATCCCGGGCAGTGTTACATAACACCAGGTCAATTAGGAAAAAGACAGCATTAATTGCTAATCTTATTGGAACATCTGACTGGGTGTGCATCACTGAGATGTGGCTGGACGAGAATGCTGGTTCCATTTTGGAATCAGCTTTTCCAGCCGGGTACTCGGTGATACACCGCCCGAGGTTGGGTCGTAGGGGTGGGAGGGGTAGCCATCTGTTTTAAGACGGAACTGAACCTTGTAGATGTGCCAGTTGGGGTCACTAGATCCTTTGAATGTATCACGGGTGCAGGTGTGGATTGTAGGATACTTCTCATTTACCATCCACCCAGGAATGAGAAGGATTTCCTACAGGATGTCACGGACTTTATCGTTGAGATGGTGTTGGAGTCCCCCAGGTGGTTGGTACTGGGGGACTTCAGTGCCTGGGTCAATGATGAACTCTCACATTTTGGACAAGACTTCCTTCAACTGATGATTTTGTTGGGCTTCACACAGGTGACTACTGCTGTGACCCACTCTCAAGGTCATTCATTGGACCAAGTGTTCCTACTGGGGATGGAGATCTCCGATGTGGTGGTGGAACCCATCAGTTGGTCCGATCACCACACTATAGGGTTCAGTTTTGTGGCCCTTCCCCATAGACTTGCTCTACAGAGATGGTCTGATACCGCCCTTTGCGGGGCTTGACCCCTGATGGTCTTATGGCAGTTTTGGACATATCAGGGAGTACAAGTGTGAGCTGGGATCCAGAGGAACTCCTGCTAGCCTATAATGAGGCAGTGGTGGTGGCTCTGGATTCCATAGCTCTTGCCCGGGTTCGCCCCCTCACCCTTCATCCTCGGTCCCCATGATTTGATGGGACTTTGAGGGAGATAAGGAGAGTGGGGAGAAGGTTGGAATGATGCTGGCAGAAATCTGGCCTTATTGATGACAAACTTAGATTGATGTCTCATTATAGGGACTATCAATCTGCAGTCTCCTGTAAGAAGGCATAGTTTCTGTCCAGGGAGATTGCAGCTACACGGAATTGACCAGCTCAGCTCTTTCAGACAGTGGACAGGCTGTGCAATCCAGCCTGTCACCAGAGCTGGGGAGCTTTTTCACAGTTGAAGTGTGAGGAGTTCACATCATTCTTTACAGATAAGGTGGTCACCATTAGGTCAGAGATCAGCACAGCTCACTCATATGGGCAGAGTGGTGATTGGTGGGAGATCTCAGCCACCCAGTCAGTCTGGTCTAACATTGACCAGCTAGCAATCAAGGATGTTGTGAAGACTATCCAGGACTTTCGACTAACGTACTGTAGTTTGGACCCATGTCCAATGCGCCTCTTGGTGGGGTATGTGGAGGTAATTGGACAGGCCCTTGTAAAGATAGTCGGGTGCTCATTAGAAAGTGGGGTGTTTCCGGACACCCTAAAGGAGGTGGTGGTCTGTCTTCTTTTAAAGAAACCTTCTCTTGACCCTGACTGTCTCACAAACTACAGGCCTGTCTCTAAACTGCCTTTTGTTGGCAAAGTTATGGAGAAGGCAGTTGCATTGCAGCTTGAGGAGTATCTTACCACCAACAATATCTACGATCCTCTTCAGTCTGGTTTCAGGAAGATGTATAGTACTGAGACAGCATTGGTTCAGGTACTAAATGATCTCCTGATAGCGAGAGATTGGAGGGTTGCTCTATCTTAGTCCTCCTTGATCTCTCTGCAGCATTTGACACAGTGGATCATGAGGTATTGCTGGGGCACCTGCGGCTATTCTGTGGACTGTCTGAATAAGTCCTCAGATGGTTCCAATCTTTCCTTGCAGACAGGGTGCAGAGAGTGGAGTCGGGAGTTGCTTCCTAAGCCCCTCACCTCCTGACGTGTAGGGTGCTGCAGGGCTTGGTGCTTTCATCCATGCTATTCATGGTGTACATGCGGCCGTTGGGAGATATTATTAGGCGGAACAGGTTGAGTTTTCACTGCTATGCGGATGACACTCAGCTGAACACGTCCTTTGTACCCGAGCATAATGATGCTGTCTCGGTCTTTAATAACTGCCTTTCTGAAATTTAGGACTGGATGAGTGCCAACTGGTGCAGGTTGAACCCGAATAAGACTCAGGTGTTGGCTGTGGACCCAGGTCATCGGACTGAGGGGCAGGCGGCTGAACAACCCTCCAGACCGTGTCTGGGGGGCAACCAGCTGTTAACCTCTGACCGGGTACGGAATCTGGGCGTTGTACTTGACGATGAGCTTATACTGAAATCTCAGGTGTCTGCTGTCATCAAGACCTCATTTTACCACCTGAGAAACATCGCTCGGATAAAGCACCTGGTCTCACCTGATGATCTCCCAACGTTGGTCCATGCCTTTGTGATCTCACGCCTTGATTACTGCAATGCCCTATTACCTAGGGCTACTGGGGTGGACCATCGCCATCTGCAGCTGGTGCAGAATGGCGATGGCCAGGTTGTTGACTGGCTTGTCGAGATCTTGCCATGTCACACCTGTGCTCCACGGCCTGCACTGGCTGCCGGTGCAGTGGAGGATCACCTTTGAAGTCAGCTGATTGACATATAAAACCCTACACAGAGAGGGGCCACGGTATCTGCAAGATCTCCTTTGTCCCTACTGCCTCCTTCGTCCTCTCCGTTCCACTGATGAGGGATTGCTAGAGATTCCCAGGGTCTGGTTGACAAATTCTGGAGCTAGGTCATTTGCATTTATAGCTCCGACCCTGTGGAATGCCCTACCTCGTCAGATTAGAGAGTTGCCGTTCACGGAGGCATTTAAATCTGCCATAAAATCTTATTTATTCGAATATGCTTTCTCTGATATTTGAAAATCTGCTGATGATATTATTCGGTTTTATTAATAAGATGTGTATTTATATGTTTTATTGATATTTTTATATGCATGTACACCGCTATGGTCTTTTCTTTGGAATAGCATTTTATAAATCAATTTTGCTTGCTTGCTTGCTTGATCTGCTATTCCTGCTAAATAGTTCCTCACAGCTGACCTTTTTAATTTCTTTCAGGAACTTGAATGTCTCTATTATATCTCCCCTCTGGCCCCAATGAGTACATGTTCAGTGTCCTAGGCAGATCCTCATAAGATCTACCTTGCTGGCACGGAATAATTTCCCTGTCCAAGAGCACTCACTCTCTCTCTCTCTCTCTCCTGGCTCCTCCTTCATTCTCCTATGCCTGCCAGCATGGTGTCTGGACTGTAGTTAATATTGTGGGATGACTCCACCTACACACATCAGCAACTCCCCTTTTCTGACATTCTAGATAGATGTGACACACTTTATTTGAAAGCTGGCCCTTTTAACTCTAAATGATCTACATTTGGTGAGGTTCTGATTTAAATTGCCCACATTATAGGACTTAGTAAAAATGTTGAGCATATTGTGCTGTTTAAAATTGTGCTGTATCATTCACTCATGCACTCTGCCTTTAACTACCTCTGTTTTTGTATACAAACACTTCTTTTTTTTTTTACCTTCTGTTTATCCTGGCTTCCCTACTCTGCTCTCGTTATGTGGCATCCCCCTTGGGACTCCAACCGCAGTCCAACTGGATATCGCTCCCTTAGGGCCCTCACCTTCTTCCCTGCTGCTTACCCCCCGCAGTGGGGCAGTGAGGAGCCCCCAACTCACCCACCATGTCAGGATCCAGTTCAGGTGATGCTCCCAGAGACAGTGTTTCCAATGGACGGCCATCAAGCCGCTCGACCAGGTGGCCTCTTTTTCACTTTTTCTCCTTCCTTGGCAGTGGAGCATACAATGCCATCTGGGGACGCACTATGCATGCATCCACCCGCAGCACATCTGATGGCTGCTCTTCTGCCTGCCCCCTTGTAGGCACAGTGTTGGTGTGCCAGTCCCCAGCTGCCACTAGGGGCCAGGCAAGCACCGACTGCTGGGAAACCCCCCACCCCGGAGAAAGACAGCTGTCCAAGGACACTCCATCCTTCTCCACCCTTGCTGACCCCCGGTGACACGCACTTGCTCCCAAACAGGGGTCGGAGGCGTGGTATGAGGTGTGGCATCCAGCGCATCAACCCTCAGTGCCACCGGGCCGGTTCATACAAACACTTCTGGAGGAAAAATACTATTACTGTTCAGTTGATTCGTTTATGAACTACCTTGCTGTGCCATTTGTTTGTTTATTTCATTTTATGCAGTCTTCCATCTAGTATTTAGCAGTGTACCTCTTCCATTCCTTGACATCTGCTACTGCCTAAGATGGCAACCGATTCATGAGCCCACCTCCCATTCTGAACAGTGTGTCTCTCCTCTTAACCACTCAGGATTAATATTTTAATTTAGTAGGCAGTCCCTATATTTGTTTGCCCAGTGGTTGTCATCTGTAGGGATATGCCAAAGTTTTAATTCCCTGGTGAATTTCCGGCGAAGTTACTGACTCTGTCTCCTCATAACAATCCGCAAAGTTTTACCATTACCCCTAAAATTTGTGGTTAACTTCACCATTAACTTCACTTTTGTGGTGTCAAAGGTGATGTTTTTGAAAATGAGGCTTCTGGAGTGGTAAACAACTTGTTTCAAGGTTACATGTTTCAGCTTCTGCAGTCGAGTGACATCAGTGATTTTGGGGGGGGGGGTTCTGCAATGTTGTTACTGTGCTTTTGTGACTCTGGGTGGTACTACTCAACCCACCACCATTACTGCTATGCCCACTACTAGGCTGACCAACAGAATCCTCCTCTTCCTCCTTTCTGTAGTCCTTCTCACTCATCCCTCTGTCCATGTGGTCTATTGCCCTGTCACTTCTGTTTGCCTTGGCTAATGATGATGATGAGGGACAGGGATTGCCTGAACTGGCTTCCTTCTGATGCTGATGTTAGTGTAACAGGTGAATGTTATTCAGGTGTGTGTGTGTGTTGCCCACCGGTACCTAGGTGGTTGCCATTTTCCCCCTCCCTACTAACTTGTGCTTGACACAGCTAAAAGATAGCGACTGTCTCATCAGCTTGGTCAAGTATGTAAAAAATCCCAAACTAGGGATTCATAACCCTTGATTTACCATGGCTGCGGGAGTGGGACAGCTAAGAGGAAGGGATGGAAATTTGTGTTTTCTGGGATGATTTCATAACTTTAAGAATATTGGGGGGACTTTGGTAGTTGGATCACTGCAAACAACATCCCCTGCACCATCTGCATCACCAGCCTTATGCTTTTTCTCTTCAGGCTCCCATAGGGGGTCCAACACATCATCATTTTTTAACTAAAGTAATATTTTACCCCATAGATTTTTCACGCTTCTTTGCTGCCTCCCTGGCAACTATCCCTTTACTAGAGTGTATTTTCCCAGTTATTCTTATAGGCTAATTGTAACTTGATTTAGGATGAAAAATTATAAAATGTAAATAAAGCCTGCAGTACAAATAAGTACCAGGAGCAGACAACACCTCTCCTTAGGGAATCAGGGATCAGCAGTGCGATCTGAAAAAAATAAACACCACAGGGATTAACATGACACACACAACAGGGATAAAAGGGTTAAACACGTTACTAACTACCAGCAGCAGCCAACACCTCCACCTAGAGAATCAGGGATCAGCAGTGTGATCTGTAAAAATACTATGCTAATAGTATGTAGTGAAACCAAAAAAAGTTGTTTTTTAACACAGCACAGGAATTCATAAACTAATATGACATGACAAATAAGTACCAGGAGCAGACAACACCTTCCTCTAGGGAATCAGGGATCAGCAGTGTGATCTGAAAAACTAATACTACAAACAACCAAAAAAGTTATTTTTTTAAACAGAACAGGGATTAAAATGACAGCAGTAACAGGGGAATTTAATCTTAAATATCACAAAACGTGACAGAGCACTGTCACTTTAAGAGAAATATGTCTGAAAAATCACTAAAACTGCTACAGAAGCACAGTGAACAAATACATTACTTAAACATGAAAAACTAAACCACAGAAATAAACTCTAGCAAGAGCCAATATGACTGCAAAATATTGGCATTGTGGGCAGTGAGAAATGTGTAAACTAGGATTTTTGCAATAACCACTGAGCCGCCTAACTGCACTTTCTAATTGAAACAAGTAGCAATAGAAATGAGCAGTATTGTGTTCGGTTTTAAAAAAAGTTGCTTTGTAATTTTTTTGTGCACTTGGGGTGCATCAGAAAATAAACTGGCTTGGAGTTTTTTAAGTGGTACAGTTGGAAGACTTGGAGATGTGGATAAGAATGAGTGGAGCTGGAATTGCTGCTTACAGAGCTGGTGGGTTTTGGCCATGGATGGAGCAGGGAACAGAATTGGATGGCACTGTGATTACCTACAGCGAGGAGAGCAGAAAAACAGTGCCTGTTGGGAAAAAAACTACACTTTTAAAATAATATACATAATATAGAAAGGCAATCTGTGTTGTGCAGTGTTATTGTGCGATGCAATTTGGTGCTGCAGGCAAGGTGTAGCTATGAGTTGGGAGAGGTTGTAGTGGCAGCTTGGTAAGAAAAAGATAATCTTTCTTGTGTTTTCATGTTTTTGTATTGACCTCTGATACAGAGTTGAATATAATGGTGGTGGTCAGAAAGAGTAGACGTTCTGCTGGTGTGTGTGTGTGTATGTTTGGGGGGGTGCCTAAGGCAGTGTGGTAGAGTAGGAGAACTAGTATGGTAACTTGTAATAGATAATGCAGCAGTCGAAATATTCCCCCTTCCCCCTACCTCTGGCAATGTTGGGCAAATGTGGAGGATTACTAACATGCACTGAGACTGTTTATTATAGCCCCGTTACTAGTTTGAAGATTTCTTTTGAAACTTATAAAGTATTACGGTATTAAAAGTTAGAGTGAAGTGACAGTGAGATTCTCAATATGCTGAAAAGTTGAAATGCATTTAGCCTGCCATTCTAAAACTCCCTTAAGAAAAATCTGTTTGTTTCCCTGCCTTGCATTTTAACTGCCATAGCTGATATACTATAGCAGAGGTGTTCTACTCCTCCTTACCCCCGTGCATATCATCCACCACCCCATCTTCATGCCAACCTGCAAACCCTCCACCATTTCTTGGCACAGGTGTCATGGAGGCCCCAGGGCAACTGTACAGAATGCATCAGGGAAGGCAAATCTAGGAATCTTTCATCTACACTAAAACACAGACTATACTTTTTCAATGGAATTCAAACAGACATTAACATCATTAATATTATATCAGTGAGTCACCAGACTGTAACTGAACCAAAGACAATAGTTTGGGAAGGGGGTGTCACTCTCACAAGAGTTTCTTTAGCAGGACTGCACAAGAGCAGGTGTCAGCAGCTGGAGGGAAGGTCCAGATTCAACAGCATTGTTTGTCATCATCAGCTTCTCATTAGCATCTCAGCTGCTTGTCTAGTGTTAAAAATACAGCAGTGCATGTAGTACTTAATTTTGTTCAATGACCCGAACTGGCCATTTGGGATTGTTCCTTTACTCAGTTCCTCCATGTGGACAGTTAATTTTTTACTTGGCATTTTATGAAGTTTGCATGCTTCAGGACTGTCATGCATTAGTTCAGCAGCCAGACTCCAGAGCCTTAAACCTTTTGACCGGGTTTCATGGACTATTGATGCGTTTGGAGGGAAGGTAAGGTGTCACTGTTTAGTTATGAGAAATGTTTACAACATAACTGTGGACCATCCTTATGGTAGATATCATTATACCACTCTGAATTAATATACAGGAATGTCAGACATCATATTATAGTATACTTTGGCTTTATCTATGCATCTGTCTAACACTTTAATGGTCTTAACACTAGAGGACATCAGAGAAATTAAGAAGCCAGTACACTTAGAAGTGGAATGAGGCCAAAAATCAATATTTACATATTTGTTTAATGCCAGCCTTACATCCATTTAACATCCATTGCCACTGGCAAAGAGCTAAATTAGCTCTAGGACATAAAAAAATGAGAAAAGTCCATTATAGCCTCCAGCTATTGCAGCTCATTTGCTTGCTACTTCTTTCTTACATCTTTCACCACAATCAAAACCATAATTTTGCAGCCATATTGTCTTAGACCAGAGTTTGTTTTAAATAGGATCATCTGTCTAAAGTAGCACAGCCCTAGTGTAAATATGTTGACAGTTTTGTAAACAAAGTCATTTTTGAGTATTCACTAATAAACAGCATTTTTTTTCTAAAACTCCATTTGTTTCTATTGTTGCAGATAAACACAATGAACGACAGTAGTCATGTAAATTGTACTTGCAAGCTACTATTATGATCTTGAAAGTAAAATGGTTATGGATTTCAAGATCAGGGGAGGACTGATAGCTTGATATGTAGTGTGCTGTAATTCACAAAGCAATATATACAGAATGCCTGTATTTCATATCTATGCTCACATTTTAATACCCTTATCTTGCTAGGTTAGATACTAGGTACATCAGTGAAAAGCAGAAACACTTGCACTCTTGGACCAATTGTATTTCCAGTTCCTTTATTGCTGTTGTGCCTTGAAATACATCAAATAAAGCCACATCGGTATGTATGCTCTGGGAGCTATAACCAGGACAAGAAGAAATCTCTTAAGGTTGAGAACCACAAGGAATACCACATAACTCAATTGTCCAAACACCTTTTACCACAACCCCAAATTTTTTAATTTAATTTCCTTACTTTGTCCGCGTTGTATTCTTTAACCCAGATGTATGCATTAACTTATTTGTTTGCAATGAATTTCTTTAGTTTTTGTGGTAGTAAACTTGGTTTGTATGCATAATGTTAGTACTCGAAGTATAATGTATTTTAACAGAGGGTCATGTAAATTCATGTTCCCAATAGTACTGAACAAACATACATGTACTGCATGTAATTCTTTAACTTTGTAATGTCAGCGTTAACAAATTGTAATTGTCTAGTGACACGGTATGGCTGTATTCATTACCTCATTTCATGGTTATATGGTTTAAGTAATCGCCAAAAGCATTTCTAAAATGTTTTCATGGCACAGCACATTTACACAAATTTATTATTGGTATTTCAATGTTCATTGCTAGTGTGCATATGAACATATTAGAGAAAAGGAAAGGAGAAATTGTTTATCCAGGAAAGGCACACTAATCCAAAACTTGTTTCCAGGTGCAACCTAGGGGCACAAGGAAGTTAAGTGACTTGCTCATGGTCACACAGTAAGCAAGTAGGGGCTGTGGGATTCAAATCCAGGTCTCCAGGTTTGCAGCTCAGTGCCCTTAACCACTACACTATACTGCCTCCTGGCAATCCATTGCTTAACTGTAAATTCTATGTGTGGTACATGGCTCAGTGTATGATGTACTTAGAACTGAATGGTATGGTTGGTGCTTAGAACATTAGGACTAGAACAGTACGTAGGAAAGTGCTTGCAGGATATGGGAGCTGGATGGTATGGTTAGTGCTTAAGTACATTATCATTGGATATGGACATAGGTCAGTGGTTCTAGTACATAGGGACTGGATGGATGATTGGTGCTTAGATACTTTGAATTGCATGAGCTATAATGGCTGGTAGAACTTGATGCTTTGGCCTTTCTTTGTATCCTACCTTAGGCTGGAAGCTTATCTGAGGGTGGAATGGAAGGCACAAAAGGAAAAGAAATAGCTAGAAGATTACCTCCTCCATCTCCGGAGAGTGTGACTAGTAGCACGCAGGAGAGGAAAACCTCCCTTAGGGGGAACCTCCGATGACCCATGGCTACTATTCTACCCATCCTCTGGGCAAACTAAAGGAGAGTAATCCTAATAAACTAAAGGAAGAAGCCCTTGAATAATCCACATCACGAGGCTTGACTGAAGAGTAGATCTTGAGGTGAATGCTGGAGAACTTGTAGTTGAAGAACTGATGATAAGTGTCCATGAAGAAACAAGTAGCAATTTCTAGTTAGCAACCCTAGTCCAAATCCATAGATGAATAGGTTGAGAATGTTTCATAAAGCATGTTCAGTCTACTGTTGGGAGCAGGGAGTGGAATCACGTCTAGGACAGGCTGGAGTAAGTGAAGTGGACAATCCTGGAGTCTGAAGGAGAAACGTCATTTCAGGGGACTGGTATGATAAGCAATGGCTAAGTTCCTTTGCAAGGTAGAAGATGACTAATGTCCTTTTACTCTTGAAATATGAAGCAGAAGTAGGATCCTCAGCTGAGAGGATCTGGCAGTCAGCTGCTAACGATAACTGTGTGCTCGGGTGAGCAAGTAAACTTGAGTCTGTTAGAGGATGGCAGCTACAGAATGATACTAAGCCCCCATGTGGGCTAGCAGTAATGGCTAGACCTCCACATAGGTCAGCCAGAGGTATGAGTGGTGAATAAGAATCAAGCTAGGCCACCTCCACATAGGCTAGCAGGACCGGCTAAGCCTCCATGTACGTCAGCCTGAAGAAAGGGTATAAATGTGAGTCAGCTAGCCTCCACATAGGCTAGCACACTGGCTGAACCTCCACATAGGTCAGCCTAAGGGAAAGGGTACATGAGTCGAGCTAGGCTTCCGCATAGGCTAGCAGGAGTGGCTGAACCTCCACGTAGATCAGCCTAAAGAATTGCAGAGATAGGGAATATCGAGCTAGGCCTCCACGTAGGCTAGCAAGACAGGCTGGACCTCGATGTAGGTCAGCCTGAGGGGACTAAGAGGGCAGAACCTCCATGTAGGTTCGTCTGGAGTAGAGGGGAACTGGCCAGTTGTTCCATCAGCTTATAGACTGTTGGATAAGGATGGCTGTAGGAAGGGTAATCTGCAGAATGGATCCGAGGAAGCCAATGGCTTTAGCACAAACGGAGGATGTCCACAGCTAGAGCTGCAGGGTGAATGGCTGAAACATGAATAGATATCCTGGTTGATGCAAGGGCATCTGATAGCAAATAGGAGTATTGGGGTGTATCCTTGTACATAAGCTGGCACTGTAGAGATCCACTGAGCCAACAGGAATGTTGAGCTGAGGAGTTCAGAACTGATAGGTGGTATGGGGATAACAATCACAAGACATGACTGATGGAAATACTGCAGGTCAAGAAGCAACTGAAGCTCATGGGTTATTGGACTCAGCTGGCAAAGGAAAACTGGGTTATGTGAGGATCATGGTCTGAGACAAGGGCAGAAGTGAATACTGAGGCAGGAATAGTCTTGCTGTCTTGCTATTCCTGGTGGGCCGAACAGATGCAAAGCACAAGGGAAGAATGAGGTAGTAATGCATTGCTGGCAGGTGGACAGGCAGAAGCATTCTGAGTATAGACTACGGCTGATGATGGTTAAATACATGAGAGCAGATCCAGGGGTTATCAAATGAAGAGCAAAGGGTTGATTATTGCAGACCCAGGAATAACCAAGGAGAGCAGGCGGGTAAACTGGTATAGAGAACAGGCTGCAGTATTCTGGAGGATAATCATGGGGAGACATACGAACTGCCAAAGGGATACTTTTTTCACTACCAAGATAGTAAATATTCACTAGCACCCAGATTCAACAACATAAATTCAGCATCACTTCATGTTTCTTTTCTTATTGTTGTTTTTATTTACTGTATACAGCTCATTTTTGCTTTATTATAAGTACCAACTTTTCTCTAGCACAACTGCTTTAAATTATTTTCATTTTAAATACCAACTTCATTTGTGCTGTCATATTTATTTATTTATTTTTATTTGAAGGTCCCTTTTTCAGGGGTGACCGAGGATAAAAATACAAGTTATAAGAATGAACAAGGACATAAGGAACATTTGAGGCGTTGTGAGTTACATCATGAGGTGGTTACAGTAAAGAAAAATAGTGGATACAGGCATGGTTATAGGCATGGTAAAAGAAAAGCAGTGGATACAGGCATGGCTTACAGGCACGGTAAAAGAAAAGCAGTGGATGCAGGCATGGGTACAGGCATGGTTATCAACATGACATGTAAGCAATTGGTAGTACTTTGCATATAGTTTATTCAGGGGTTACACGTGGCCTCTGGCGAGCAGTCTGTATAAGGCAGGTAGTAGGAAGGTTAAACTAGGAGACGGGAGTTGGAGAGGAGGGGAGTACCTTAGGAGCTTTAAGTGCCATGAAAGTGGCATGCGCTTGAGGTCAGCAGATGGGACTTTAAGCCTGGTGCGAAAGTTCATGAGTGAGGAGGAGGCCTGGACCTGGGGAGGGAGCTTGTTCCATTAGTAGGCTGCTTGGGATGAAAAGAATCTTCCACCAGCATTTGTCCTTACCCTAGGGACTTCTAATAGCATTCTATCTGAGGTCCTTAGGTTCCTTGGGTTGTGTTTGAGGGTTATGGTCCCGGCAATGCTTGCCAGAGCGTGGGGTTTGAGAAGTTTGTAGGCCTGGACAAGCAAGGGGTGTTGGAGGCAGGCGACCAATGTGGGCCAACGAAGATTGGCCAAAGTGTCACAGTGGTGACGTCTCGGGTGGTCTAAGGTTGCGAAATGAGCTATTTTATTATACAGGGTTTGCATCCTGGTAATCTCTTGTTTAGCCATGCCCTGTATAATAGGGGCCGCAAAGGTCAGGTTGGGTAGAAGGATGCTGGTAGCTATGGACAGCCTGGCTTCAGGGATGAGTTGGTCCCTGAGTCGGTACAGGGTGCCAGGTTTCCGATGTAGGGTCCTGGTGACCTGGTCCACGTGTTCCTTGTATGTGATATTCTGATTCAACATGAGGCCTAAGTATTTAAGGGAGGGGACTACGTTAATGGCTTTGCCAGAGAGTGAGGTTAAGGAGAGGGATGAGGACCTGTCAAATCCAAGGGATCTTGGCCCAAATAGCATTGCCTTGGTCTTGTCGGCATTTAGTACCATTCTGTTCTTACATAGCTAAGTCTCTAGTGAAGTGAGATCCTTTTGGAGTAGAAGGCCTAGGGGAACCACATCACGCAGGGGTTGGAAGATGACAGTATCATCAGCATACTGCACAACCGAGCTCTCCCGCAGGTGGGTGCATGAGTCATTGGTAAACAAAGGAAAACAGGAGGGGCCTAGGATGAGCCCTGAGGTACACCCTGGTTTAGGGGTAGTGGGTCAGACATGGTCCGTTTCCATGAGACCCTCTGTGCCCTGCCTGATAAGTAGCCCCCGAACTACTTCAGGGCATGATTGTCTAGGCCTATATTTTGCAGCTTCTGTAGCAGCAAGTTGTGGTCAATGAGGTCGAACGCCTTGGATAAGTCTATAAAGACTGTGCCAGTGGGTATCCCTTTGTCCATTGCCCTGAGAACTTCATCCGTGAAGTTAATGAGGGCAGTGTCAGTACCATGGTTTGTTCTAAATCCATGTTGGGAGGGGGCAAGGAGCTGATGAGCTTCCAGGTAGTCCCTGAGTTGATTGTAGATGACTCTTTCTTGCACCTTAGCAAGTGAGCAGAGGAGGGAGATGGGCCTGTAGTTGTTGAGCTTTTCCCTGAGCCCCCCATTGTGAATAGGGACAACATTGGCATGTTTCCATGGGTCAGGGACTGCTCCTTCCCTCAGTGATCAATTGAGGAGCATGGTTATAGGCCAGGCTAAGGAGGTAGCTCCTGCCTTGAGTAGCCGAGGGTTGATACCGTTGGGTCCCCCGACCCTTTCAGTTTCAGATTCCTTAGGAGGTTTAGTACTTCAGTGCGTTTAGCCAGTCTCAGGTGAAATGGGGGTCTTTCCATGTGAAGTGGTTCATCTGAGGTAGGGGGGGAGAGTCTGGGGAGACAGGCAGGTCTTGTAGGCCTCGAGGTCTGAGAAGTGCCTGCTAAGGGCAGCCGATATTTGAGAAGGGTCAGTTATGAGCTGACCGTTAATCTCCATGGGACAGGAATCAGGCTTTTTGCTGCCCTTGATCAGGTCATTGATATGATTCCAGAATTGCTTGGGGTTGCCCAGGCTGGTTTTCTGGAGGTGTGTTAAGTAATCTGTCTTAGCGAGTTTTATGGCTCACTATTTTTAAGCACATAGAATAGTACTTATCAGTTTCTGAGGGGTTGTTCCTTCTTATCCCTTTGCGTTCATCTAGTTTTTCATGGCTCTATTGCCTATTTCCATTCTGCATTGGAAGTCCCAAATAGTGAGGTTGAAATAACAAGGAGACTCGTGCTGCACTCCACGCCAAGATTCAGTTTTATTTTTAACTTCCGGCTTCTCGCTCCACAAGTCCTTTTTCACTCCTCTTCTGAACCCGACTTCCTATAAACGCCCATGAAGAACTCTTGTTAAACTGGCATGTCAGACTTTAACTCATCAGTAATTTCGCAACTCGGTGTCCATATTGCTATTTGAGCTTGTTACCTCCTGCGCACCACATGAGTAGCACCTCCATCCAGGTGCTCTGATGCTCATCTGACGTGCTGTCATTTCGGAGGGAAACTCCTCGTTCCTCAGAGCTACGTCCATAACACCTATTCTTGCCATTTAACTCTGAATGGTGACCTTATGTATACAACTTGATCTTCTAGATGTTATTTTCCAGTTCTTGCTGAAACTCACCAAGATCACATCTTTATTTAAAACCCTTTCAGAATCACATATAATGATAACCCTATATATTTTCTTTTGACCTTCTTGTTATTCCAAAAATATTTATAAATAATGTTGGTAACCGTGTTCTTCATTTAAGCCTTTTGGCCACATGTTTTGAAGTTCAAAAATCCAGAAAGCTTCTCTTTGTAGCAGCATTTGTTTTAGATCGCCACCTCTTGCAATGCTGGGAAGGTCCTGTTGCTGTAGTCCTTCCTCTCCCCAAGGGTGGTGACACATCCACTCCTGGCAACTATCGCCCCATTTCCCTCCTTCCTACCCTTGCCAAACTTCAAGAACATTTAGTTCTCTCTCAACTATCGTCCTTCCTCTTTGATTCCTCCTTCTTCACCCTCTTCCAATCTGGTTTTAGGAAGAACCGCTAAACAGCCACCTCCCTCTTCAGGCTTACTAACTCCATCCTTTCAGGGATGGACGACAGCCTGATCACCTCAGCCATCTTTGTCGACCTAGCCAATGCTTTTGACACTGTTTCTCATCCCCTGCTTCTTGATTCACTCTTCTCAGCTGGCCTTGCTCCATCAGTCACCAACTGGTTTAAATCCTACTTCATTGGCAGGACCCAGTCGGTGAGAATCCTTGATTCCATCTCCTCTCCTCTCCCCATCAACACTGGTGTCCCTCAGAGCTCAGTGCTTGGTCCCCTACTCTTCTCCATTTTCCTTAATGATCTTCCCACAGCCTGCTCATCCTGTTCTATCCCCATGTATGCTGATGATACTGTTTTGTACAGGTCCAGCAAAAACCCTGCTGCTGTGCAAACCAGCTTACAGCATGACTTCAACCAAGTTCAGCTCTGGTTTGCTTCTCACCAGCTTTTTCTAAACACCAAGAAGACAGTCTCAATGACCTTTGGCACCAGGCAGAGACTCTCTAGGCTCCCAGCCCTACCCACCTTCCACACCCTTGATGGGATCTCTTGGAGGACACCTCCTCATTTAGATATCTGGGAGTTGGGCTGGACCAGCACCTCAACTTCTCTGTGTATATCGATGCTATCCTGAAGAAACTGCACCCCAAGCTTGGTGCTCTGTACAGGAATTGTAGTTGCATCCCACTGGCAGCGAGGCACAAAATTGTCCAGAAGATGATACTCCCTATCTTTGACTACTGTGATGTAGTCTATGGTGCTGCTCCCAAATCTTCCCTGACCAAGTTGGACACTCTTTTTAACTCCTTCTGCCACTTTGCTACCGACTCCCCTTACCGCTCCCACCACTGTGAACTCTATCGCTCTCTAACCTTCCTTCCACTATCTCACTGACGCATCACTCACTGTGCTAAACTAACCTCCATATTCTGGTTTGGGGAGGACTCCCCTCCTATCTCTCATCCTCTCTCTCTCCACTCCACCTTCCCCCACCCATTCTCTCAGATCAAATGACGTCTGCACCTTGACAGTCCCTCGCCGCTCCACCATCATGGGTCAGACTGATTTCACCCATCGTTTCCCTAAAATCTGGAATTCCTTCCCCCCTGAAATACAACACTCCTCATCCAACTACTCCCTTACCTCTGCCCTACACAATTACCTTTCCCTCAGCTGTTCCTGCTTTAACCCACCTTAATACCTATCCCCATTTTCTGCCTTCATATCATGACCCCGGCAGGGTTCTCTACATCCTGAAGGGAAATCAGGAAATGTCTACCTTCTCATCATATTCAGTTCTTGTCTCTCCTCCCTCTCTTCTCCACCTGCCCTTCTGGGTCACCAGTGTGCACAACCTAACCCCATCCTTTTTACTCCAACAGCACTTGCGTACTACCTTGAGCCTACTCCTGGTACACTCATGCACTATAAATGGTTCTGTCGCATTATTACTGTTTTGTACATTCATATGTTCTTTTGTATGATTTTGGACATGTATTGCAATGTACTCAATGTTCCACTACTGTTTTTTTGTACAATACCTTGTGTTCCAAGTGTTGCACAATCTTACAATGTTGTATTGTTTGTACTTCCCACATACCTTTGTAACTGATCATCCTTCACAACCCTATTTAACCCCTCCCCCCAGGTCGCACCGTGAGACGAGCAACTTGTTGTTCAGTCTGCCCTCCTGGTGAAACATTTCAATAAATAAATAAATACGGTGACATACTCTATTCCTACAAATTTTAGTGAAACTGCCTACCCGTGTCTTGCATCCTCATAGTGCTTGGCCATTGCATATTTGAAATTTTTTGTTCTAATGGCCCGGTTTATGCTCACTTATTCTATGCTTTAATTGTCTTTTCCTTTGACCCACATATGACATACTGCATGGGCATGTTAACAGATAAATTACATGTTCAGTATTGCAATTAATAAACCCTCTGATTTTATATTTTTCCCCAACCTTGGATGATTAAATGTTTTAGTTTTTTGTGTTCCACTTCACTGTGCACAATTCCCACAGTGGTAATTTCCATCGGGGGGGGGGGGGCATCCATTCTGGTCTTATTGGTTCTTTTTCTTCCTGAAACAATGTCTTTACAATAATATCTTTCAAACTATTTCCTCTTTTATAAATTAGTCTCGGTCCTATCTCTTTAGTTAATGTTTACTCTGGTTCTGTTGTTAATATTCCACAATGTTTCTTTACACTTTGACAGATTTCTGAATAGGTGTCATTATACATACATATGTTGTTGAATCTGGGTGTTAGTGAATATTTACTATCTTGGTAGTGAAAAATTTCTTTACTTGTAAATTCCCTGACACAAAAGCACCAGTATCTCCCGATATCACAATTAGGTAAAAAGAACACTGTAAAATTAAAAAGTTTACAACTATGCCGAAGGGATAGGTTGCAAGCGATGGGAGAAATGTGGATTACACCTGACACCAGCTGTTAATTGTAGAGGTCCTCTGTTGCAGATAGGAACATCGGGGCTGCTGAGGACGAGGTGACACTATGCAAACAGCCAGTGGAGAGATCAGCACGAGGAGTGTATAGAAGAGGAAAATTGGCATCCTCGGAGTTTCAGCATGAAAGTCCTTAGGCTTGACAATGAAATACAGCTGCTTGGAATCCAGGTGGATGGATGAACCAAGGAAAGAATGGCACAATGGCTGAAATAGGGAGTCTGAAGGTACAGAGGACTGCATGGGGGAGGATTCCTAAGTTATATTCAAGCAACAGTCATAAGCTATAAAGAAAATGTGGCAAGCACTATCTAATATAATGGTACAGGTAGTAATGAAGCCCTGAATAGAATCATAGCCTGCCCATCCAATGGAGCAAGTAATGGGAATAGAAGTCGGTACATTATGGATTTGAGTCCAAGGAATTCGATCCATAGGCAGAAATGGCTCAGGGTTGCCATAGCGGAGACTGGTAGGGATGGCGCTGCTGGCAGACTTGACTGAGAGACTATGCAAGTGGAGGAATGGTGGAGCCATCTAGTGGTTAAATGCAGAGCATAAAATGGTCTGCAGGGGAGGTAATAGATGGAGGAGTGAGCAGGACAATATGATAGGCAGGGAGTATGTATAAGGTCCAGAACCAGGCTAAATATAGGAGCTAGGTAGCTAATAAGATGTAATATAAGTACATGGATGTGTCCACAAAATTGCAAGCCCCAGAAAATCCAATTTGTCCCAGGGAACAGCAACTGTGACTAAAAAATCCAGAAGGAGGGATCTTCTACGAAAAAACTGCAGAAGGGCAGGACTGAATCCAAATCTGCACTGGAGGCATTGGGATGCCTCGCTTCCTGTCTATAGCTTCCAGTCTGTTACCCCTGCTTGAACATCAGAGCCTGCCGGTGAGGAGTGGAAAACGGGATCCATTGAAGACACAGTGACCAGGCGGCACACAGCCACAGGGATAGGTATGGCAGGAGTGCAGCAGGAAATCCAGAAGTCCCTCACCACAATGACAGAATGGAGAGGGCATGAAGAAGTAATGATGGCGGTAGCAGTATCTGGAAATATGATGCTGCAAGGAAGGCTCCTGACCCAGGGAGCAGGAGGAGTCTGGTGGAACAGTGAGCTGCATGGGGCTAGAGCTGCAGGGAACATGGTGGATTGTGTTGCTGCATGGCTCAACAGCTGCTCATTGGAGAAAGGCAGCAGCAGCAGCAGGGCAAAGAAATGAGCTGTATAACAGGAGAGCGGCAGGAGGAAGCAGAGAGCCGGGGAGTGTGAAGCGGCAGCAGGGGAAAGAACGAGTGCAGTGGGAGTAAGCGGCTGCAGGGAGGAGTGCCCAAAAAAGAAAAGGAGGTACAAATACAATGAAAACAAGGCAAACGGAAATGGGGAGGGGGGGGCAGAGGGAACAGAAACAAGGCAGGTGGGGGGGCATGGATAAGTTGAAAAGGACAAAAGAAAAGCTGGGGAGCAACGAGAAAAGCCAACAAACAGCACAAGGGCAGAGTAACAGATCGAACGGGAGTGCACAAGAATGGAAATAAGATGGCAAAACAAGAATACGAGAGGAGCATAGCAAGGGGGTAGGCAGGAAGGGCACAGACCAGACAGCCAGGGAAAAGAAAGAGCAGCTGCAACTAGCAGCATGCGCCAGTGAGTGCGGCTCACTCTAAGCAGAGTGGGCATTACGTGGAGGCTTATAAGGAGATGGGGAAGGAGCTGTATCCCCCATAGAACCACTGGCTACGGCCTTTCATAAAAATGCTGTTCACAAACACTATAAGGCAATGAACTATGTGCAAAGTATTAGAAATCCCAGCAGTAAATGGAACATACATACAGTATTTAACACCTTGTATCCCTAGACAATTACATGACAGTTACTGATGTGGCTTTGTTTGATGCACTTTTAAACACAACAGTGATAAAGGAACTGCAAATATAATTGGTCAAAGAGTGCAAGTGTTCTGCTTTTCACTAAAGTGTCTTTTTCATTGCACCAGAATTTACTGAGTGCGATTTTCAATTTTCCCTGCTCGAGTGGATACTAGGTATACACACCTTTGCATGCAAAAAAAAAGTATTCATTTTCCTGTCCAGCCCAGTCCTTGACATAATGAAATTTACCCCCTCACCTACAAAAATAAGAAACATATAAAAATAACAAAGCAAAAAATATATGTGCACTAATATCGGATATTCGGACATCCTTTCTTTCAATGAATGCTTTTTTTTAAAAATCTAGCACTACATAAATGCAGGTGAAAAATGGAGCTCTTGAACGAGTATTCTCTGAGTATGCTGAATCTTGCTACCAGTTATGTAATGATATTTGTATGTTGTGGCTCCTCTATTCATCAAATTTCCACCAGCATAACCCCCCACATCTCCCCTCCCCATCCATAATCAAACGCACTATTGTGACAGATGAATTTTATACATATATCAAGCTGTCAGTATCGGTCTTCACAGTAAAGGGGAGTTGTGGGGGGGGGGCAAAGCAATCTCGCAAGATATAGTACTCACTGACTTTCTTTAATCATGAGGTGGTGGCTTTTAAGAACCTAATTTATATGCCTTATGTACCTGGGTTCGATATCGGCTAAAGCCCTCTAGCTCTACATAGCCAACATCAACCCATACCCAGATTCATCAATTGTGTTTGCAATGTATGTGCGAGAATACATTGATCACTGTTTATTTGAAGTGGGTTTTTTTTTGTTATGATTTCAGCGTGTGAATGTCTTTGTAATTTATACCGTTAAACCCATCAAAAGACTATTCGATGTTTCTAAAATGGTGGTGATATGCACTGGAAGGTTATATGTAAAGCAGCGCTTAGCCACTGTGTGGAATAAATGAGTGAATTAGTGACGCGTACGTAAAAATTCAATGATTTATTCCTGCATTGGTGCAATCATATAAGAACAAAACTGCCAGCAAAATACAGAAACGTAGAATTTGATGGCAGGTAAGGACCAAGAGGCCCATCTAGTCTGCCCTTTTTTTCTTTTACCTCCAAAAAAGTGCCTCAAATCCTACCTTATCTCTTGCCTTTACCTCCTCTTTTGAATCAGTAGTGTTCCCCAGTGAAGCCCACCAGGATGAAACCAAATTCTGCAGCATTCAACAGTAGAGTTACTACAGTAAACAAGGCAGTTTCAATGGGAGTTAATCCCTTTTGTCATGCAGGAAACTGTGACACCGCACTTCATCCTGGTGGGCTTCACTATGACCCAGATATTCAGAAATGTGCTAAAGGCCGGCGCAAGTCCTGCGCAGCACAAATCTGATGCACCATGGCATAATAGGAGCTATATTCAGAGGTTGCACCTACCAAACTGCGCCAGCGCAACCTGGCTAAATATGGTACAGTTGTGCCATGGCACAACCAGAGTAGTGCCATGGCACAAACACAGTTGCACCATGGTGCAGAAAGAGATGCTCCAGTGCAACTGTGGGAGCAGAGCAGCAGAGCAACAGAGGGGGGCATGTCACAGAAAAGAGACCCAGGGACAGAGCCTGGGAAGCACAAAGACAGGCCACAGAAGGCCTCCACCAGCAGGGCACATCAGAGCTCACACAGGCACCCAGGCACCCCTCCCCAGAATACAACAGTGGTACAGATAGCAGGCAACAGGAGGTGTCAATGGCCAGTGAAGGGCCACCAAGGGAGCCCCCCCACAAGCTGCACGCCGTGTCCCCCCACCCTCCCAGATCAGAGCAGGCCACACCCAGGACCATGCAGCCAAGCACACACACACACACACACACACACACACACACACACCACACAGGTACACAGGAAGCTCACACAGGAGGCACTGAACATACCAGGAGGCAGGTAGCATGGCAGACCACATGGGCCAGGCCGCACAACACCAAGCAGGGTCCCCAACACAGTGTGCGACCAGTACCTGACCAATAACCATGGCCGTGTGCCACCACCATGCATACACCTGCCACATACCCCTGACAGCCGCCCCATGGTCACCCCAAGGCACAACCACCAACTGAAAGGAAGGACACCACCACAGTGGGACATACCACAGCACACAGCAGTGAACCACAGAAGCACAACAGGCACCCAGACACAGGCACACCACACAGATAGACACTGGGCCACTGCAGCATGGCTCTTCATGCCACCTGCAAAGCAGACACTGACTCAGGCGGGTAAATCAAAAAATATATATAAGCAGTGAAAACTATATACAATAACAAGGGAGTGGGAAAGGATAGGAAAGCGAGGGATGGGACAGGGAACAGGGACTGTACAGTGGGAAGGGGGACTGTAGGGGGAGGTACAGCAGTGGAAACAGGGGAAAGCTGGGGCCTAACTAATGGTGGCCACAACCTGCCTCCCCTTGGCGTCCTCGCCACATCCAGTCCACCAGCAGCAGGTGCCGCACCTGTAGGACCACCTCCATGGTGGTCGATGCAATAAGGATGAGCTGCCGGAGCAGCCTGCAGTACATGGGCCTTCTACGCTTCCACTGGACACCTATGACAAAGGACAGGACAGGACAGGTGATCAGTGCAATGTCCCAAGGAACCATGCCCACCCACAGTGTGCAATGGGCAGTGGGAACACACACCCTTGGAGGGCCCATACTGGCCACCCGCAGGGGGGTGGGCCAATGCCTGCCAGCAACTCGGTGCACGACGACATTGCACAGAGGTGGTCCCCACTGCACAATGGCCTCCCAACTGCGCAATGACAGTCACATGGCACAATGCACCAGAGGCACCACAGCAACACCAGTGGTAGCCAGGCGCATGCCCACCCCACCAACAGCTGGCACATATGTCCAATGGATGTGCCACAGTGGCATGCACCATGCACAGTGTGACACACACAGCTGCCATGGCACATGGCACAGGCGGCCATGCCACACCCACTACCCCACCACCTCCATGTAAAGTGTTAAGGACCCTGACTGTGCCTACCTGCCCTCTGTGGCTCCAAGGGTGATGGCCCTGGTCCTCCGTGTCCCACCACGGCCTGGTTTGTTACTGCTGCTGCCCATGTCTGGCCTTGATCCTCAGGCCCTGGGAATGGAAAGAACACAGGTACACATCAGGAATCATGTACAGCAGCCAACCACCACCCCACCCCTGTGCACAGGGTGAGCCGCTGCCTGACATGTCCCACGCGACTGCATCACAGTGTAAGCGGTGGCTGGCAATGCCACTCCATGATGCACATGGTGACAGTGTACCCCTCTGCACGGCATGCCAGGCAGCCTAGCCAAAACCACAGTACAACACCAGGGCACACATACAATATGGGCCAACCTACCTGGCTGTGGCACAGCCCCTCACCTGATGCACGCCTGAAGCCTCCTCAGGCACTCTGGGTCCCACCGCATCATGTCTCCATACTAGTGGAGGCATTGCTCCCCCATTCTGTCCACCTCGGTCCTGTGCTGCAGCATGGCAGCAATCCCCTGCAAGACTGTGACCCTTGCTTGCTGCAGGGGCACCTGGCCAAATAGTTGGGGGGCATGGGGCTGGACACAGGCAACCAGGTTGACCAGCTCAACCTGTGACCAGTTAGCTGCTCTACAGACACATCCCTGCACCATTTCACCAACCCTGATCTCAGGGACAAAAATGGTAGCAGGAGGCGCACGTGTCCACGACATGCGCCAGATGTGTGCTACAAGGGAACATGTGCAGTGCCCGCCCATCATGCAGTGCCGGAGATGCACAGCGTGGGCATGGCTAGGTGGGGTCACTGGGTCAGAGGAGTGACCCAGGGGTCAGAGGTCTCCCCAGGGGTCAGGGGTCACCTGTGCAGTGCGCAAGTGCACGATAGCAGGCCTGATGCAACATGTGCTATGCCACTGCATTGCACTGTCAGCACATGGTGCACGATTGACATCATGATACCATTAGGCACATGCGCACTGCAGGCTGCACAATGTGCGTGCGCATTGCACCACAACTTGCTCCGCGCAATCTCATTACACACAGAGCAAAATCATGATGTTCAGGAACCATATGCAAATGAGCTCATTAGGCAATGTGTGGTGCACTAGGTGCATTAGCATGTCATTACTGTTGCGTCAAACCTAAGTTACATGCATTGTGCCTTATAAGCACCATGGAACAGCACAGGCCATGGACTGGTGTTGCATCCTTTCGAGGTAAGTTGCACATGCTGCTGCAGCTCACTTGGAGCCAACAGCACAGCAGGGTTGCATGGACCAGGGAGATGCTGCTGCTGACACACTGTGCTGTCCATGTCCACAGGAAGTGAGATGTCTGGACGTGAGGAGGGTAAGGAGCGTGGACATGCTCGGAATTGCAGACCCAACTTCACTAAAGCAGAGAAAGAGGCCCTGTTCGATGCATACCTGGACAGGGAACCCTTGTTGAGTGGTGCCAAGGGCACACCACAGGTCAGGGCTGGGGCCTGGAAGGAGGTGGCGGCATATGTCAACCAGCATGGCAGCCACCAGCGGTCAGCGCAAGAGTGCCAGAAGAAGGTGGGCATGGACAAGAGGTGCATTAAAGAGAAGGTGGCAGCCATTCATGCATACTGGAATGCCACTAGAGGAGGGCCTGAAGATGCACCAGTGCTCACAGCACAGGAGGAGTTGGTGGCAGCCACCATGCACTGCAGCACAGTGAAGGGTGTGCCTGGCAGTGGTTTCCAGATGGGTGGCAGACCACATCTGCATGATAAGTATGTTAGCCACACACAGCTGGTGGCATGGTGGTGTTGCACAGGCATGCTGGTGTGCATGCAGCTGGCATGCATTGCATGTGCATGTGTGCACACCCACGTGCATACCATGCTGCAGAACACATGCAGTGGCAGTGTAGGGGGGGACATGTGGGCAATGCATCACTGACATGCCTTTCTTTCTCTTGCAGCACAGGCACACCTCCGTGCAGATGATGGGGCTCTGGCAGCGGCAGCAGCTGTGGAAGCTGGGATGGCCCCGGAGGACCAGCCGTCCACTTCCACTGGCATCCGGGGGCCCGATAGGCTGCAGCACACCACCACCACAGTGCAGGCAGATGTCCTGGACCTGGGGTCAGATGAGGCCCTGGATGTGTTCCTGCAGGATCCGAGCCTTGGTATCCTCTGCGCAAAGACACAGATCAGGGTGGGGTCTGACACCGATGACGACATCACGATTATCCTGGACAGCATAGGCAATGTTGTGGGTAAGATACCCCTGCTGGTCACTGAAACAGGCAGCAAGCCCAGTGCTCTGCCAGCAGCAGATCAGCTGTCTTCCACCACTGCGGGTACAGCGGTGTGAGCTGCCCCGGCTGTGCCCTGCGGTTGTGGTGGTGCACCCATGCAGGTGCTGGGTGGCATACAGCAGCAGGATGGATGACAGCAGCAGGTCGCAGATGCCACCGGGCAACTGGACACAGAGTCTGCCGCCGGTGTGCCTGCTGTGCTCCCTGCAAACCCCACTGTGCAGTGTCCACCAGAGAGGGGGGCTGTGCAGTGTGGTGGGTCACCACATGACCATCGGCGTCCTGCCTGGGATACCCAGGATGCTGACCCACTGGCTGAGCACACCCATTTGCTGCAGGCATCCAATCAGCAACAGGTCCTGCTTGCCACTGGGGTGCATGCACTGCATGCGGAGGTGCGCTAGTTAGCCAAGCAGCAGGAGAGGGGCAATACACAGAACCTGGCGGGGATGCAGTGCATGCAGGAGGCCATGACTGCATCACTGGATTGTAATGCCACTGCCATCACGGATGGCTTTGCACTGTTGGCTGACACAGGGCATGGCTGCTGGGCACAGATGACCCCCCACAGTATGCTGTCAACCCCACAAATCCGGCATGGGGTGACCACAACACAGTTAACACCAGGATCTGATGTGGGCATCCCAGGCATGCCCGAAGCTGGCCTATTTGGGTGCCTGCACACTCTCGCATGGACACGGTCATGGTCCCACACTTCAACCCTTGGGGGGCTGTTGCTCACCCCCCATGACTGATGCTCAGCCTGTGGTTGCCGATCGGCAAAGGCGTGGCTGCCCCCATGACTGTGGTGGCCATGGTTCTGTGCAGTGGACCTGATGTGCTGGCCGCCCTGCCTACAGTCGGCAGCTGCTGCCCTGTGTGCACATGGGCAGTGTGTGTGTGTGTGCCCACCACTGGTGTCGTGCCTGTGTGTCACACCACACGCTGCCTGCTTGTGCTTGCCTGGCCACTGAACTGTGTGGCATGGGTGTGATGATAGCAGTCTAGCATTGATTGTTCTTGTGCACCGGTGCAACACATCTGATCCATGCCACATACCACTACCTGGGGGTTGTGCGTGTGTGTGTCTGTCGCTGTGTGTGTGTTGCTGTGTGTGGTTGTGTGCCACTGACTCCCCTGCCCCTGCATAGCACCTCTGTGTGTGCATGCCCATTGCCTTACATGCCCCTGCATGTGTGCTGTACCTGTTTGTGTGGCCCATGCATGTGTATCGCACCACCTACCTGTGTGCACCGAAGTGCTCCTGTGCAATGGCATCCCGGTGTCATCATGCCTGCTGTTGCAGCCAGGGATCCCTCTGCCAGGGGGTGGCTGTCCTCCACCCTCTGGCCCATTGCCTCCATTGTCCCCACTACTGTAGCCCTCATCAGCCTCGACAGCTATCCCACAGTCAATGGCCATGTTGTGCAGTATGCAGCAGGCCAGGAATAGGCCACAGGCTTTTGAAAGGCTGTACTGTAGGGCACCGCCTGATCTGTCTAGGCACTGGAACCATGCTTTCAGCATTCCAAAGACATGCTCAGTGATGTTGTTTGTGCTGGCATGTGCCTCGTTGTAGCGTTCCTCTGTTGGGGACGATGGGCACCAGTAGGGGTTGAGCAGCCAGGGCCTCAGTGGATATGCACTGTCACCTGTGTGAATAATGACATGGTTAGCCTCTTCTATTCTCTGCTACATCCCTTACCTGTCCCTGGAGCCCACGCCAACATGCACACCCTGCTTTCCCCCATTCCAAGGTCTTCTCTGTTCATCGCCCCTTTCCTGTGTCATACTCACCCAGTAGGTGGCCTGTGAGGATGTCCCCATGGCACAGCACAGAGCTGTGCCAGATGAACGCATCATGTGCACTCCCAGGATGTGTGGTGCAGACATTGGTAATGTACCCCATCGTGTCTCACACCATGTGGCAGTTGACCCTTGCGCCCTCTTCCTGTTTATGTATGCCACACCCTCTGGCCCAGGTGGTATGCAGATGCCCACATAAGTGCAGTCAATGGCCCTAATCATGCCAGGCATACGTGCTACCCTGTGGAAGTCCTTCATGATTGCTGTATGCTCCACCTGTGTGCTGGGGAAACTGATGTATTCCGACACACGTGGAGTAGAGCACTGAGGAACTGTGTGAGGAGGTGGGATGTGGCTGACTGAGTCGTGCCTGTGGTGTCCCCTATTGGTCTCTGGAAGGTGCCCATGGTGAGCAGCATGTGACGGCTGTCACCTTCGTCTCCATGGATATAGCGTGGCTCCATCTGGTGGGTGCCTGCATCTCCTCATTGCACAGCTCACAAAGCTGCCTCAGAATGGCCCTATTCATGTGGTACTGGGCCACAATCTCCGTGTCACTGTAATTCTCGAAGATGATGCAGGCATGGTACCACCTGTGTTGGGCATACTGCTAACGGGCCCCTTCCACGGCCACATCACTGTTCCTCCTGACCCCTCACACCCCTCATTACAGCCTAAATCATGAAGGGCGCACTATCCATGGCCCTTGCTGTTCAATATCCCCCTTGGTGGTTGGCTGCTGCTGGCTGTGTGCCACCCTGATGAATTTCCTGGCAGTATGTCTGTCTGTCTCTCTCACTCTCCCTACCCCTCTCTCATCTCCAAGGCCACCCTTGTCCCTCTCCCTCTGTGTCTGCCTTGGTCTGTCTGCCTGTCTGCTTTCTCTCTTTCTCTCTCTCTCTCTCTCTCTCTCTCACTCTTGCCTGGCACAAGTGCTGTCTGTGTGCTTATGCCCTGTATTTATAGGAACATGTTTGCTTGGAGCAACTTCAATTTGCTCCGTACTTGCACCATGGTTTCATGGTTGAATATACCACTGTGCTGTATATTCATGGGAACACCCCCTGCACTTGCACCTGCATTCATTATAGTTGTGCATTGGCACAATGGTATTTGCACTGTGCAATGGCTCCCGCTGAATATGGCTCCTTGGCACAGGTCCACACTTGCGCTGGCACAACTCAGTTGCGCCATGCGCAACTCAGTTGCACCATATGCAACTGCTTTGAATATCCAGGCTGCTATGTGTATCCCATGCTGTTTTGAACTCCCCCACTGATTTTGCCCCCCCCCCACTACCTCTACTAGGAGGTTGTTCCTTGCCTCCACCACCCTTTCCATGAAGAAATACTTCCTCACGTTGCCTCTCAGTCTACCCCCTTCCAGGCTCATGTCATTTCCTCTTGTTCTAGAATACCTCCTTCTTTAAAAGATACTAGCCTCCTGTACCTTATTTATTCCCTTCAGGAATATAAAGGTCTCTATCATTTCTCCTCTCTCTCTCTCTCTCTCTCTCCTCTCTTCCAGGGTATACATATTGAGCACCTCCAGTCTCTCCTTGTATGTCCATTGGTGTAGGTCCTGCACCATTTTTATTGCCCTTCTTTGAACTGCCTCCTCCCTGTTTAATGTCCTTTTGGAGATGTGGCCTCCAGAACTGGACAGAGTACTCTAAATGAGGTATCACCAATAATCTGTACAGTGGCATCACCACCTTTTTTCTTCTGGTGGTGATATATCTCCCTATGCAACCCAGCATCCCACTGGCTTTCCCCACAGCCTTCTCACATTGTTTGGCCACCTCTAGGTCATCAAATATGATCATGTCCAGATCTCTTTGCTGTTTGGTGGCCAATAACAACTCCCCACCCATCATGTAATCCTCCTCTGGATGTTTGCACCCAGATTTCACTATTTTGTACTTCTTTGCATTTAATCTTAGTTGTCACACTCTGGACCATTCCTCCAGTTTAGCTAAGTCTTTCTTCATTCTTTACACCCTTCCCGGAGTGTCTACCCTACTGCAGATCTTAGTGTCATCTGCAAAGAGGCATACCTTCCCCTCCAGCCCCTCCGCAATGTCACTAAAGAAGATATTAAATAGGACTGGTCCAAGAACTGATCCCTGTGGCATCTTTTGGCACCCTCCCTTCCTCGGATTTTGCTCAGTTTACTCACTGTACCAAAGAACTCAGCTTCCTAATCACCACAGACAGTCGAAGGCAATTCATTGTTGCAATATAAATGCCATTTATTGGAAAATGTTAAAAGGTGCAGCGGGTACATGGACACACACCTTCCCTCAGAAAAAAACAAATGATTTTGCGCTTGTCGCATTTTGTAAAGGTTGAGTGGGTGTTTGCAAGTAATGCCTTTTAAAGCTCATTCTTAAAGTGACAGTGTATTGAGAAAACACAGTGTATAATTATAAACAGTGTAACCTATATACATACAGTATGTGTGTGTGTGTATACGTGTGTGTGTGGGTGTACACACACATATATATATAAATATATATATATATATACATACATATACACAGTATACTATAAACATACTTAAAAACACCTATAAATATTGTCATAACCCCACAATTAATCAGGCTATCCTAGTATTATATTTAATAAAAGAAAAAAGAGAAGAGATAAACAAATAGCAAGATGCAAGAAGGACAAAATGTCTCAAAAGACTCCCATATCGGTTTATCATATACTCACTAATATTTTCTACCTTAACCATATTTTTATTTCATTTTTGTATTATTTTACTTCATTAGTTCTGTATTATTAGAAATTAATATTACAGCTTTATCTGCTGGTTGGGATAAAATGCCAAGCTGATTAAGAGACCTGTAAAAAAACACAACTAATCTGATCAATTCCCCATGTACTTCTAAGAACTTCTAATACTTATTACATACACAGAAATAATGAAAGTGCTGCAATAAATATGGTTCCGACTGAGAAGCACCATTCAGTCCTGGAAAGTTATATGATAATAGCTTATATTGCCAAAAGGTCTTTCTTTGTAACAATTTCCTATCAAGACCCCCCCCCAAATGATAATGTCACTTTGTCTATTATTTGGAACAGGAAAATGTGTTCTTTGCCTTTTCTGTTATGATGTTGTGACAAAGCACTAGTATCATCACCCTTCCGAATACTCCGCACGTGCTGACCAATGCGTACTTTTAATTTTTGAGTAGTCTTGCTGATATAGAAGCAGGTACACTTTTGGCAAGTAGCCAAGTATATAACATTTGTGGTATTACAATTGCCAAAACTCAGTATTTCATTTCATGATTATTCACTGGATTTGTAGATTTGTGAACTGATTTCCTGTTAAGATAAACTTACAAAATTGACAATTTCCACACTTAAAAGTTCCCTTCGGCAAAGGTGCAATGAGGTTTTGTGCAACATCCAATGTTTGTCCCAATATGTGCTACAGTATGCACCAATTTATCTTTTAAGTTGGTTCCCCTTCTATAAACAACTTTTGGTGTATTACTTGCCACATGCTGGAATTTTTTGTCAGTTGCCAAAATATGCCAGTTTTTCTAATGATATTTTTCACTAAACAAGCTTGAGGACTAAAACTCACAATGATAATTGGTGTTTGATTTTTAGATGTGTCCTCATCCATATTTTCACCACGAGGTACATGTAACTGATTCCTAGCCACATGATCCACTTTTGTTTTAGCTACTTGCAAAATCTCTTTTTTGTAACCACTCTGTAGAAATTTAATCATTAAGTCATTTGCATTTTCTTGATAATCTGCTTCATTCGTGCAATTCCGTTTCACCCGAATGTACTGTCCAGTGGGAATATTATGAGTCACATGATGTGGGTGGCAACTTTCAAAATGAAGGAAGGAATTTCTGTCCGTGGGTTTATAATAAACTTGAGTATCTTATTGTGTTATCTGTACCCTTCCTTATTTGCAAATCCAAACAATGTATCTGCTCAGTACTACAAGATACTTCAAATGCAAGGTTTCTTTTAGTGCTTTCTAGATAATGAACACATTCTTTTAAGTTCATAGTCTGTCCCCTTAATATAAAAAAGGTCACCATTGTACCACTTGTACAGATATGGATTTTCTTCACAATATATGTAACGGTCTTCCCAGGTTGCTATATACATAATGGCATAGTTTGGGGCCATTACTGCCCCCATTGCCATGTTATATTGTTTACTTTTGCTCCATTCACCACCACCCTCTCAGTTCTATCTCTCAATCAGTTTGCCACCCAATTTGCCACATTCTGATCTAATCCCAGGCTTCCCAGCTTGTTCACCAGCCTCCTATGTGGAACGGTGTTAAATGCCATGCTGAAGTCCAGGTAGGCAAGGCAAGGCAAGGGCAAATTTTATTTTTCTGGCACCCAATCCCAGAGGCTCTGGGTGCTGAACAATAGGAACAAACTATCAGTGCAACAATACAAATCAATACAAAAACAATAAAATATCAGTATACAGAAATATAATTAATAAATATATTTCTAAAATCTGATGCTAAAACAAATAAGCCGGTTGCTCAGGATGTACTAATGCCCAAGGTCCGGGAAGGCCTGATTAAGCAGGAAGGCCTTGAGGCCACATCCACCGCTGCCCCGATCCAATTCCCTGGTCAACCAGTCAAAGAAATCAATCAGATTTGTTTGACATGACTTCCTGGCATAAATCCATGTGGCCTTGTATCTTATATTCTGCTAGTTTCAAGGTACTCCACCATCTTTTTTTTTTAGCAGTGACTCCATAATTTTCCTCACCACCAAGGTCAGGCTGACAGGTCTGTAGTTTCAGGCCTCCTCTTTGCTCTCACTTTTGTGAAGAGGGCCTACATTTGCCCTCCTGCAGTCCTCTGGCACCACACCCGTATCCCGTGATTTGTTGAATGCCGCCAGCACCTCCCTTAACTCCTTTAATACTCTAGCCCGGATCCCACCTGGTACCATTGCTTTGTCCACCTTCAGTTTAGCAAGTTCCTTTAGGACTCTCTCTCCTCTGCAAATGGCCTGGTGTCCACTTCCCTGCCAATTCAGTTTCTTAGCTGCGGTCCCTCCCCTTCCCCTTCTTTTGTGAAAACCGAGCAGAAGTATTTGTTCAGGATTGAAGCTTTTTCCTGGTCTTCCATGCTGTCTCCTTCCTCCCCTTTCATTCTTTCAATCAACCCCCTTGTCTTTCTCCTTTTACTAATATAGCTAAAGAAAGTCTTGTCCCCCTTTTCGCTTCCTTTACTATTTTTTCTTCTGTCTGCGTTTTTGCTCTCCTAACCACTTTTCCTGCCTCCCGTTGTGTTTGTAGATACACTGCCCTGCCCTCCTCCTGTGTTTCTTTATATTACTTGAAAGCCAACCTTTTTGCACTTACTTTCCCTGTCACATCCTTTGAGAACCACAGTGGGTTTCTTCTTCTCTTCCCTTTGTTAGTTTGCCAAATGCAAAGATTAGTCACCTCTTCTATTGCTCCCTTCAAATGGGCCCACTGTTCCTCTACTTTCCTGCCTTTCTCCCCCCCCCGTTAGAGATTTCCTGAGACATAGCCCCATCCTAACAAAGTTTGCACTGCTGAAGTCCAGGACCCTCACTTTTGTGTGACTTGACCTTATCGCAGTACTCGTGTTGAACCACACTGTGCGGTGGTCACTGGACCCTGGGTGTTCACCCACCATGACATCTGTGATTTCGTCCCCATTTGTTAGTAACAGGTCCAAAATCACTTGCCAGCATGGTTAAGAACATCTGTTCCTACAGTCCCAAACATGAACTACGATGTTTTTAATATACCAGAAAACATACGGTTCATACTAGTATATTATTTATTATACAATAATTCTCAAACCTGCTGCTCTGGAATTTGGCTCTCTGCCCAGAGTGCCTGGAGAATAGTGAGTCAAAGGATCCCAGCAATAAAAAAAACACACGTGGTTTTTAACTTTAATACTCCTGCACCAATTGATAGTAGCACCTCAGCAGTTTGGCGCACTCTGTGTAAGGGGTGCCAGGAGTCATGTGTAGTCATAGGAATGCTCACTGTTTTGCGGGAAACCTGTAGAAATTCAGAGTGGTGGGAGGTCTCAGAAAACAATCTCCTCCACTTCTGTAGAAGTATTCATGACTGACAGACATGTACTACTCCTGCTAGCAGCATATTCCTAGCAATCCACTGTAAACAGCCACATCTACAGTTTTCCTAGTTACAAAATGGGCAGTGTCAGTCTGTCTGCCAGTGTTGATTGAGGTAATCATACTCTGCTATTTGCATTGGAATAAACAATATTAAATAAACAAACAAACACACAATTGTTATTTTAATGTAGCATTTAAAGAAGTGTGTGTGTGTGTGTGTAGTTCAGGGGTGCTATCAACATTAAACAAGATGGCTGCCAGAGTTCCATGCACATGCACACTGGGCTACTGTGGCCATCTGGGACATGGCAGAGAGTGTCGTGTTCCACCAGACCAATGGACAAAATAGTGCAATGAATACACAGTGATTGCTGTTCACCTCCACTATTTAAAAAGTCCATTCAGTATCTGGTAACCTCCCTTTTCTCTACAGTCCTCGCAAGACGTCTGCAGGGCTATGCCCACTGCAGCCATAAAAATTAGAAATTATTCACTACAGGTCAAAAATAATGAACAAGAAAGAGTGAGAAAACCAAAATATAACACAAATATCCTGCTTTGACAAAAATGCTCTGGATCTTTCTCGGCTGCATTTTCTAACTTGCACCTACCCTCCCTCACAGCACTGCTTCATAGACTGACAAAACAGAAACTATTACTTTAAAGTAAATTATCACTGAAAAAATTAACAAAAATCACAAATACAGTAGCACAAAGCCCTCTGGAAGAATTTGTGAGCAATTTGGATTCAAAAAGCTTGGTTTTTTAATGTATTTTAGAAGTTTTTTCTCTCAGACAAGCATACACAAACTTCTCTCCTACTCTGTCTTCACAAAACTGCACTGAAGATAGCATTCACGGGGCACAGGCTGTTTCAGCATCATGTGACCTCCAGTCCCAAAGTACATTGCAAACTTTGCTTCAGTATCAGACTTCACCAGCAAGGTTATAACTTCGTCTTCTTGTGAGACTCCATCTCTATGGCAAACTCTTCTGGTGAAGTTGCAACTTTGCAGTTCACGAAGTTATCAGTTTTTCATGAATTTGGACTTCACATAAGAGGATTATTTCATGAAATGAAGTGAACTAGCATCTGCAGATCCAAGTTTTCCAGCTTTGAACATCACTAATCATCTGGCAAACTAAATGGTGCTGTTTGTGCTGTGGGAATACTGTGATCGCTGAGAGTGCCACTGTCATGTGCTGCTGACAGGCCTAATAATGTTTAGTAGCCATGCACTTATCCCTAGGTGATGGCTCACATGAGATTCTCACTCCTCATAGCATGGTTGCATTTAATTCAAGAACCACTCATTCCCTCCCACTAGGGGGCCTGGTGCTGCACACCTGCTGTTCTACATTTTTAATAAAAGCAACTGCTCAACTCAACACACAAACAGTGTGGCACTATTAAAAACTGAATATGTGTGTGCAAATATTATTTAATGATGGCACATAGACATAACACTTCAGCTTGCTACGCATAGTTACCACTAGACTACCAGGGTGCTAATGTTAGTCAGAGCAACCTATTTATTAGCCTATTGCTACCAAATAGCAAAAATATGGCTATTTGCTAAATATTGGTGACAGGCACCCTTTCATTAGTGTCAGGCTATATTCAGTGGGCCAGATATTCAGAAATGCACCAAAGGCCTGCGCAAGTCCAGCGCAACACAAAACCAATGCACCAGGGTGCAATGAGTGCCATATTCAGAGGATGCGCATGTTGAACTGCGCCAGCACAACCTGGCTGAATATGGCAGAGATGCGCCATGGCTCAACCAGACTAGCGCCATAGCACAACCAGACGTGTGCCATGGTGCAAACAGACCTGCGCCATGGTGCAGAAAGAGATGCCCCAGGCAACCATGGGAGCACAGCAGCAGAGCAACAGAGGGGGGGCACAACACAGGAACAGACCCAGGGACAGTGCCAGGGAAGCATTGTCAGGCCAAAGGTGGCCACCACCAGCAGGGCACACACAGGCACCCAGACACCCCCGCCCCGGAACACAACGGTGCCACAGAAAGCAGGCAACAGGTGGCACCAATGGCCAATGGAGGGCCACCAATGGAGTCCCCCCCACAGGCCACATGCCGTGCCCCCACCCACCCAGACCCCAGCATGCCACACCCAGGATCATGCAGCCAAGCACACACAGGCCACACACCCCTGACAGCCACCTCATGGGCACCCCAAGGCACAGCCACCAACCAAGGGGCAGGACACCACCACAGTGGGACACACCACAGCATACAGCAGTGCACCACAGATGCATGAAATGTGCACTGACACACGCACGCCACACAGACATACACCACGCTACTGCAGCATAGCTCCTCATGCCAGCTGCAAAGTGGACACCAACACAGGCAGGTAAGTCAAAAAATATATATTGAACAGGAGAACTATTTACAAGAACAAGAGGGTGAGAAAGAGTAGGAAAGCAAGGGAAGGGGACAGGGAACAGGGAACAGGGACTGTACAGTGGGAAGGGGGACAGAAGGGGGGTACAACAGGGGAAACAGGGGAATGCTGGGGCATGAACTAACGGTGGCCACACCCTGCCGCTCCTTGGCGCCATCTCAGCCTCTGGTCTGCCATCAAAAGTCGGCGCACCTGCATGACCACCTCCATGGTGGTGGACATGCTCAAGATGATCTGGCGGAGCAGCCTACAGTACAACGACATCTGCCTCCTCCACCAGATACCTATGACAAGGGACAGGACAGGTGATCAGTGCAATGTCCCAAGGTACCATGCCCACCCACTGTGCACAATGGGCAGTGGGAACACACACCCCTGGAGTGGCCACCCGGCCACCCACAGGGGGTGGACCAACACCTGCCAGCAACTGGACACACCATGACAATGCTCAGAGGTGGTCACCACTGCCCATTGGCCACCCAACTGCACAATGACAGTCACATGGCACAGGGCACCAGCAGCACCACAGCAACACCAGTGGCAGCTGGGCACATACCCACCCCACCAACAGCTGGCACATGTGTGCAATGGCCACCCCACAGTGGCATGCACCACGCACAGTACGACGCACACAGCTGCGATGACACACAGCACAGGTGGACATGGCCACACCCACTCCCCCGCTAACCCCCCTGTAAAGTGCACAGGACCAAAACAGTGCCTACCTACCCTCTGCAGCCCCACTGGTGCTGGTCCTACTCCCGCACCACCTCCATGGCCTACTGCGGCCTGCTGGGCTGCCCCTGCCACTCCTGCCACCCTCGCTTGGTGGCGATCCTTAGGTCCTGGGAATGGAACAAAGACAGGTACACATCAGGAATCATCCACAGCATGGGCCCCCCACCCCTGTGCATAGGGTGTGACCCTGCTCGACACATCCTGCACAGCTGTATCGTAACACAAGCTGTGGCTGGCAATGCCACACCACAGTGCACATGATGACAGTGTACCCCTCTGCAGGGCATGTCAGGCAGCCAAGCCATCACCACAGTACAGCATTAGGGCACACATGCAGAATGGGCTGACTTACCTGGCCTTGGCATTGCCCCTCGCTGGACACGTGCCTGCAGCCATCGCAGGCACTGCAGGTCCCACCGCATGAGGTCACCATACCTGTAGTGGCATTGATCCCCAGTTCTAGCCACCCCAGGATGCATCATGTGCACTCCCATGGTATGTGGCACAGACATTGGTGATGTGCCCCTTGGTATCGCACACCACCTGGCAGTTCACACTTGGGAACCCCTTTCTGTTCACATAGGCCACACCCTCAGGGCCAGGTGGTGTGCAGATGCTCATATGGGTGCAGTCAATGGCCCCAAGCATGCCAGGCATGCATGCTACCATGTGGAAGTCCTGCATGGTTGCTGTACGCTCTGCCTGTGTGCTGGGGAAATGGATGTATTCCGAAGCATGTGGCAGCAGGGTATTGAGGAACTGTGTGAGGAGGCGAGATGTGGCCAACTGGGTTATGCTTGTGGTGTCCCCTGTTGGTCTCTGGAAGGTGCCTGTGGTGAGCAGGCACATGACTGCTGTCACCTTTGTCTCCACAGACATTGCGTGGCTCCATCTTGTGGGTGCCTGCATCTCCTTACTGCACAGCTCACAGAGCTGCCTCAGAATGGCCCTGTTCAGGCAATACCATCCCACAATCTCTGTATCTGTGTAATTCTTGAAGGTGGTGTGGGCACGGTACCACCTCTTCCAGGCATACCGCAGATGGGCCCTTCCATGGCCATGTCACTGTTCCTCCTGCCCCCTCACACCCCTCATTACGGCCTCCATTAGGAAAGGTGCACTATCCATGGCCCCTGATATCCTGTCTCCCCCTGGGCAGATGGCTGCTGTGGGCTGTATGCCACCCTGGTGCACTGTGTGGGACTAATCCTGCCTGTCCCTCTCACTCTCTTAGCCCCTGGCTCACTCTCCACTGCCACCTCTGTCTCTGTACCACGTGGCTACCTGTGACAGTCACTCTGACCCTCACTGGCTCTGTCTCCCTTGCTCTTTCTCTTTATCTATCCACTGTCTCTTGCCACTCTCTCTCTCTCTCTCTCTTCCTCTCAAGTGGTGCAAGTGCTGTCTGTGTGCTTGCACCCTGTATTCATAGGCTCAAATCTGCTCGGCGCATCCATGTTTTGCTCCGCACTTGTGCCATGGTTCCCCAGTTGAATATCGCACTGCGCTGAATATTAATGAGCACGCCCCCTGCTCTTGCGCATGCATTCATTATGGTTGTGCATTGGCACAATGGGATTTGCGCTGTGCAATGGCTCCCACTAAATGTCACTTCTTGGCGCAAGTCCGCACTTGCACTGGCGCATGAATATCCTGGCCTATGAATGTAGGGTGTAAGCAATTGCACCCCCTTCCCATTAGCTTACGCCATATGTTCTAATAATAAGCTCATGGGAATGCTTCTATTTATTACAGTGTTTGAAATCCTGCATGGCAAAATCCTACCAGTCTCTGCTGGACTTCTCACCAAGTGATCCACAACTGTCAGGCACATTACATTTCTTGTAGAACAGGAGTTCCATGACTTTCACACTTCACTATCACTTTGGAAGAGGGAGAAGGGAGGAGTGTGCTAGAGGGTGGCAGGTGGGGGGACAACAGTTTTATACTGTAGGTCTGGGTGGATTGAAAAATGTGGGAGATGTTTGTACAGTTGGTGGAGAGTTCATTAAAGGTTCTAAAAGTGTTTTTTTTTTTTTAAAGAGAGAACTTTGCCGTGCAATGTTGTGTGAAGTTGGGATAACTTCATCACACTATGCATAGCACAAAGTTTCTAACTTAGCATGAACTTTGCCAGTGGAATAAAAATTTGCTGCATCTATAGTAAGTATAGAAGGTTTCAGAAAAATACAGTCTGATGGCAGAGGGAGGCCAACAATCTATTGAGTCTGCCCTGACTATATTACCTCATCCTACCAAGCTACTGTGCTGGTGGGCTATCACTCTCCCCTCTCTCCCCCCACCTCTCAAACCCCTGGTACCCTTCCTTGTGAACTCTGTGTCCTTTTGCCCTGTCTCAACTGAGTGGAAACATTTAGGCAGTATAGCGCAGTGGGTTAAGGCTCTGAGTTGCAGATCTGAAGACCTGGGTTTGAATCCCACAGCTGCCTAAGTACATACTGTGTGATCCTGAGCAAGTCACTTAACTTCCTTGTGCTCCCAGGTCGCATCTGGAAACAAGCTTCAGCTTAGTGTGCTACTCCTGGTTAAACAATGTTCCCAACTGTGTCTAAACCCATTTCTTTATAGCTGCCCCCACTACTTCCACCAGAAGTCTCTTCGATGGTTCCATCACCCTCTCAGTGAAGTCAAACTTCCTCATGTTTCTTCTGAACTTGTCCCCACCAACCTCCAGCCATGCCCCCTAGTGACTGCATCCCTATTTCTTATAAATGGGTCTTTACTGTTTACCTTGTTTATACCCCTGAGAAACTTACATATCCTCCCACTCCCCCTGGCCTCAAGTGAATACATGTTTTGTGCCCCCAGCCAACCCTCATACGGTCTGCTCTGCAGGTCCTGGGTCATCTTGGAGTCCCTTCTCTGTACCAGTTCTAGCCTGTCAATGTCCTTCTATAAACCATTGTGAAGAAAAGCTTTTTAACCTATGTACAGGATAGTAGACTACAGGACAACAAGCAGCATAGGTTTCACTGGCCTACGCAGCCAGTATAGTGTTATGCTTGTGCAACTGTGTTAGTTTGGTTTTGGCCATTCACACTATTCCAGAGGAAATACCACCCTGCAGAGGTACGAAGACAAGGAACCTTTGGAGAGGGTGCCACCCCTAGAGGTGTAATGGGACAGTTTCCGTGGCCAAAGGTACCTTAGGAATCCCCCTAAGGAGAGAGTGCTGCTGCTGGAGGAAGAAGGGAGGATGGTGGGGCAAAGAAACAATGCTTCACAGTGAGACTTAGAGGAACTGCTTATATAGCTCAGGAAGTGAGAGTGGCTGGCTGCTTGGCCACCGAACTACAGGCAAGTCTTTCATTTCACTGGCCTATGCAGCCAGTATAGTGTTATGCTTGTGCAGCTGTGTTAGTTTGATTTTTGCTGTTCGCACTCTTTATTCCAGAGGAATCACCACCCTGTAGGGGTACGAAGGCAAGGAACCTTCGGAGAGGGTTCCATCCTTAAAGGTGTAACAGAATGGTTCCCGTGGCTAAAGATACCTTAGAAATCCCCCAAAAATGTAGTATCATCCCCAAAAAGGAGGCAACATGAAGCATATGAGCAAGCAGTAACTGAGACATAGGAGTAGTAACTGTAACGTAGTAGTAGAGAAGTATAGGCAGTTTGATAATGCAATGAGATGTGCAGTTGTTGTAATGACTGCCCAGGTCTGCGTAGCAAGATACTGCTGGTTTGCTTTGAGAGTAGGGGATCCCCTAAGGAGAGAGGGAATGGCAGGACATCCTCCACCTCCATCCAACAATGAAACCTACCAAAGAAACTAGGGGAAACAACTAAGCTAACTAAGTGTTATGGCCTGAGGCAATGGAGGAGAGAAAAAAAAACCCTATGAGGAGGAAATCTCTTGGGATCCAAGGCCTAGGTCACCTTCCCTCCAGGCTTGGGATAGTTTATTTAGTGACAGCTCTGCAGCTGCAATTTGGAAAACACAATTAAAGGGAGGTGGAAAATATTCCAATTTGGAGGAAGGCTCTCAATCAAACCCTCTAGTGGGAACGCCGTGGAAGGTTGCGAGAAAACTCTGCAACAATACGTGCATCCAAGGTGCAGAAGGACAGCAACAACTGCTGAGGCACTCACCTGGCCTATCTGCCCTAAATCAAACCAGGTGAACCAGAGGCAGTCATAGGGAGGATGCAGTGAAGGTGCCTCGCTAGGGAAACACTATATAGTGGAACACTAGAGCCAAAGGAGATCATTGTAACCACCCTTCACTGCTAGTCTTAAATTATACACCAGGAGCTGCTGTCACATAGCAGGCAGCTAAAGCCAAGCCTGTGATGAGGACATTCCCAGCTATGGGCCAGGTGAGAAGGATCCCGCCCCAACTTGGACATGCTCAAGATGTGGACTAAAGCAGAGCCAGACCGTTGGCTGCAGGAACTCTGCACCAGAATAGAATGGCTGTCATGCCCTAGAAAGTGATTGAGAGCTGAAAAGCTGGTGAGCTGAATGAGCACGGCGTGCTGAGATCATAATGAGCATTGAGTGCTGAGACCTTGCAAGGTCGAATGCAGATTGAGTGCAGCAGAATCCCAGGCTGAAGCTGAGGGGATGGCAGTAGGCATGAAACAATGGTTTACATAAGCAAGGAGCTACAGTTGCATAAGCAGAGTGGCCTGCACATAGGTCAATAAGCAGTAGTGGTGATAGGAGAACCTGCATAACATATGGTATAGCAATTAAACAGCACTGAATTGGGCCAAGCCAGCCAAACAGGAATAGCCAAATCAAGGTGACAAACACTCAGGATTTTCAGTAGTGAGGCAATTTTAATAACAAAACTATATTAACAGCCTCAGCAGGAGCTTAGTTGGCTGACCTCAAAGTTGTACTGCAAGTGCAATAAAACAGGAGACAATGCTTGAAGCAGGTGTAGCCAGGCAGTGCAATGAAGCTGCAAGAGAATGAGAGCAGCAATAAGCAGCACAGCCTAGGTCAGTAAACTGTGCCAGGTGAAAAGAATAGAGTATGCAACATGGAGCAGCTATGGCTGAGCTGAAACACACAGATAATTATTGCAGTTGCATTGCAGTAGTTTGAGCATGGTGAGCACAGCGTAAAACACAGGCACTGGGTACAATATTAATTAAAGTAAACAGTCAGCAGCAGTGGCTGTAGTAATAGGTAACTGAAAGCAGTAGCATGAGCTCTACGTAGCAGAATGCTAGGAGTTTCTGTACAAGTAATTTGAGAGTTGTGAGTAAATAATATACGAACAGTAAAAGAAGGTGACAAGACTTTCTATAGATACATTAGTGAAAGGAGAAAGTCCAGAGGGGGTATTGCTAAGCTTAATGGAGAAAAGGGAGCATGTGAGGAGGAGGACCCTGTAAAGGCATCTATCCTAAATAGATACTTTGCTCAGTATTTACTGAAGAAAAGGTAGGCAGGGCCCACAGCTCAGCATCATGGACACAGGGGAGGGAGGTGAGCACTACCCTTCACAAAAGAAAGGGTCCTACAAGAGCTTGCAAGCTCAGGGTGGATAAGGCAATGGGACCTGATGGCACACATCCCAGGGTACTTAAGGAGCTAAAGGAGGAACTAGCAGAGCCATTAGCAGAATTGTTTAGTGAGTCTCTGAGCACAGAAGAGGTCCCAGAAGACTGGAGAAGGGTTTATGTGATCCCGCCCACAAGAGTGGTAGCAGGAAGGAGGCAGGGAACTACAGACCGGTCAGTCTTACTCAGTAGTGGGCAAGATTATGGAGGCACCTTAAGGAAAGGATAGTGCAACACCTGGAACCATAGGGTACAGGATCCAAGACAGCATGGGTTTACAAAGGAAGGTCCTGTCAAACTAATCTCATAGATTTCTTTGACTGGGTAACCAGAGTGGTGGACCAAGGGAGCAGTTGATGTCGCCTACCTTGACTTCAGCAAAGCTTTTGACACTGTTCCACATAGAAGATTGATAAATAAGCTGGGTAGGTTTCTGGTGGGTCAGAAGTTGGTCAACTGGGTGGCAAACTGGTTGACGGGCAGAAAACAGAGAGTGGTGGTAAATGGTATACAGTCAGAAGAGATGAAAGTCACAAGTGGGTACCTCAGGGGATCAGTCCTGGGGCCAGTCCTCTTCAACATCTTCATTAGTGACCTTGCAGATGGACTAGAGGGTAAGGCTTGTCTGTTTGCAGATGACACCAAGATCTGCAACAGAGTAGATGATCCAGATGGGTGGGCAGAATGAGAAGAGATCTGGATAAACTAGCAGAATGGTCAGAAGAGTGGCAACTGGGTTTAATGCAAAGAAGTGTAAAATCATGCACATAGGAAGAGAAACCCTGAAGCCACCTATAGGCTGGGAGGGAGTTGCTAGCAGTCACAAAGGAAGAAAGAGACTTGGGCATCATCATCACTGATGACCTACAATCATCCAAGCAGACCTCTAAAGCAGTAGGTAAGGCTAGGGGTGTTAGTGTATTAGTAGGGGTATCACAAGTCATAAGAGGAGGTAATAATCCTCTGTACAAGACACTGGTTAGGCCCCATCTGGAGTACTGCATGCAGTATTGGAGGCCACACCTTCACAAGGACATTAACCAAATTGAGGCAGTCCAGAGAAAGGCAACCAAAATGGTGCAGGGACTGCATCAGAAGACATATGAGGACAGATTAACGGAGCTCAATATGTATACCCTTGAACAAAGGAGGGAGAGAGGTGATATGATCGAGGCATTCAAACACCTTAAGGGCATAAACAAGGTGAAAGAGTCTAACATGTTTAAATATAAGAAAAACAGCAGGACAAGAGGACACAGTATGAGATTAGAGGGAGGCCGATTAAGGGGGAATGTGAGGAAATTCTTTTTCACAGAAAGGGTGGTGGATGCATGGAATGGCTTACCACAAGAAGTGGTGGCTGGTGAATACAGTGCAGGGCTTCAAACAGGCATGGATAGGCATAAGGGAGCAATACAAATGACTATGAATAGATAGGCCACTGACAGAGCAAAGGCCGATGGCACATTTATAAGGTAGAAAAAGAAATGGGCAGACTGGATGGGCCTTGCGGTCCTTATCTGCCATCAACTTCTATGTTTCTATGTTTCTATAAAGCAAGCAGTATAAGCGCTGGAGTAGCAGTATGCTAGGAGCTTAGAAATAAAGCCCCCCAAAAAAGACAAAACCGAAACACAGCAAAACAGAAAAGAGGGAAGGCCCAAAAACAAGAAACACAAAACACAGGGAAGCACACAGCCAGAGGAAAGATACAAACCAGAAGCAGGAAAACAAACATCGAAGTCCAGCAGAGACACACAGAAACAGCAGGTGGGGGGGGAGGTAGGCCCTAGCCAGCTCAGAGAACAAGCCAACATAGCCTCCGGCTGCAAAGAAAAAATGCTTCACAGTGAGGCTTAGAGGAACTGCTTATATAGCTCAGGAATTGGGAGTGACTGGCTGCTTGGCCACCGAACTACAGGCAAGCCTTTCATTTAGTACCACCATCTTGGAACTATACCACCATAACAGTGATACCCAAGGAAGGAAAGGATCCAAAAGAATGCAGCTCTTATAGGCCCATTTCATTACTAAATGTAGACTACAAAATTTGTACGGCCATTTTGGCATCCAGAATTAACTCACTCCTGACTCAAATTACAAGACCAAACAGGATTCATTGAGGGAAGACAGGCTCAAGAAGGCATACGGAGGATTATAAATATAATAGATTTAATTAACAAACGCCACACCCCAGCATGCCTTCTAGGGTTAGATGCCGAAAAGGCATTCAGTAGAGTTAACTGGAGCTTCTTGTTTGCAGTTTTAGAGAAAATGGGCTTTCCGGGGACCTTTATGGGGGCAATTAAATCACTATACATGGCTCCGCAGGCATGTTTCAGGGTCAATCGGGGGATCTCACAGAGATTTGGACTGGGGAGAGGAGCTAGACAAGGTTGTCCAATGTCACCACTACTCTTTGCTTTATATATTGAACCATTAGCACAGGCCACAAGGGAAGACCCAGATATAGAGGGGGTACAAACGGAGGGAGGAGAACAGAAGATTTCGTTATATGTAGATGATGTGTTACTATACATAACTAACCCAGAGAAGTCCATACCAAAAGTCTGGCACCTTTTAAACAATTTTGGAAGGATCTCAGGATATGCAGTAAATAAAAATAAAACAGAGATACTAATATTTTTCTATACCCCATCCACTAACATCACAAGTTTACTACCCTTGAAATGGAGCCTTCAAAAAATAAAATATCTTGGTACTTACATCCTTAAAAACCTAAATCATTTATTCATGGACAACTTTGACCCCCTCCTTACACAAATCAAACAGGATCTCAAAAAATGGGAACTACTGCACTCGCCACTGTATTCTAGAATAGAAACGGTATCACTGAATCTCCTACCTAGGTTTCTATACCTCTTTCAGTGCTTACCCCTGAGGATACACCCGGACCAATTCAAAAAATGGCAAAAAATGATAATGAAATTTATATGGGCAAATAAAAAAACAAGAATTAAGACTCTCCTACTTCAAACAAACAAAAAGTATGGAGGTAGAGCAGTCCCAAATTTAGAAGATTATTACTTAGCAACACAACTAAAATATGCCCGCTTGTGGGGAACCCCACAATATCATGCTATTTGGAAAACTATTGAGGTAGAAAACAGTGAGGGAACTCCCTTGGAGGCCAGAGTGTTTACATTAAAACTAATGTTAAGAGATAGGGGAGTCTTACTGTACTCAGTAAGAAATACACTGAGGGCGGTTAAAAGATTATGGAAAAAATATAAACTGGAAGGAGAGGTCTGGCCCTTGAGCCGTTTTGCATGGGAAGAGGAATTTGCACCTGCCCACTTTGACCTCACCTTCAGAAGATGGAGCAAATTAGGTTTTAACACATTAGATCAAATGTTAAACATGAACCTGGTAAGGAATTTTGAAAACATTAAGGCACAATTTCAAATAAGGAACACGTATCATTATAGATACTTACAGCTGAGGGATTATGTACAAAAGTTACAAAAACAATATGGGCCACAAGTTGAACAGTCTGAGTTGAGGGTCATTATGAGGGAAATTCTACATTCTCAACGTAACAAGGGACATATATTGGCCTTATATGGAGCCCTAAGAGATAGGGGACAAAGACACTCTCAGCTTCTTAAGCAGAGATGGGAAAGAGACCTAGGGAAGCAAATTACCCCACAGGAGTGGGAGAATATTTTTAAGCAGGCACACAAAACCACCTATTCCCAGAGATGGAAGGAATTTGAATGGGAAATTAGAACTTGATTCTTTATCACCCCAGTGGTAAAACGCGAATGGGATGGGGGGCATACAGCAGCCTGCTGGAGAGAATGTGGAGAGGAGCAGGCAGGACATTCACATGTCTTAAGACAATGTCCAAGGCTGACACAATTTTGGTCAGGAATTAGAGAAACATTAGTAGATATTTTCTCTCCCACAGAAGAATTGAACACAGAACACTTAATATTGGGACTGCCCCCCAGAGGGGTCAGAAGTAAGGAACAGGTGTACCTGTGGAATGTTCTGGTGACGGCTGCCCATAAAGCTGTTAGAAGGAGATGGCTGTCTCCAGATCCACCTACACTAAAGCAGTGGTATAGGTTGATTAAGGAGATTCAGGAAATGGAGGAATTAACACACAAAATTAATTCTAGGACCCCTTAATACCTGAATAGATGGACAAGATGGATCATTAGAAAGGAGGGGGAGGACAAGGAGGAGGAGGAGGAACAGGAGGAGAGGGAGGGACCAAGAGAGGGATGAATAGCGGAGTCAGAAAATACTGAAGGCCACGGCAGAGAAAAAGAATAAGATTAGCCCGTTCTAGTGCATAACTGGTGGGGGGGAATTAGTCCATTGTCCCCATGTGAAGGGTCTCCAGGGCAAATACATCTGTTTGTGTTTTTTTTTTAGTATTGTACTAAGCTGAAAGATGGAATTAAATTGCAGACTGTAAAGTACTAACAGGTGATAAAATGGTAATAGTTAATTAAAATATATGAAATGTATAAGATACTGTAACTGTGAAGATGCCCTAAAGGTTCAGTAAACTTGAATTTAAAAAAAAAACAAGCAGCATAGGTTTGTGTCAGGGAAGTCATGCCAGACCAAACTGATACCGTTTTTCAGTTGGTTCACCAAGGTGATTGAAAAAGGACAGGTGATAGATTTGCTCTACTTTGACCGGAGCAAGGTCTTTGATTTGATATCACACAGAAGACTGCTGAAGAAGTTGGAGGACTTGGGAGTAGAGCGGGGTTTAGTTAGGTGGGTAGGAAGTTTGCGTGGGGTGGCAACAGAGGGTTGTGGTAAATTTGGCTAAATCAATGACAGGAAGGTTATGAGGGAGTGCCACAGGATCGGTCATGGGACCTGTCTTATTTAATATGTCTAAGGTCCGGCAGTCTTGATTCAATGCCAAATGAGTAAAGACTCTGCACTCATGGGGCCAGATATTCAAAGCGGAGCGCCGGGCGCAAATCCGTTGCACTGGATTAGCACCGAATTTGCACCAAACTGCAATATTCAAAAGGACATTTAGCGCCGGCGCCAGGTGTTAGCACCGATGCTAAATAATAATGTATGCAGGGGAGGGAGTGAGGGGAGGGGCCCTGAATGCCCTGGCATATTCAAAAGTATAGCGCTGTGCTACAGGCATTAGCACGACCTGTAGCGTGGTGCTAAATACCGCCAACTAAAAGCTGACAGTAATGCAGCGTTGCCCCCCCCACACACACACACATAAATCCCACCCCCCTGTTGACCGTAAAGTAAAGTAGAAATTAAAATAAATGTCTTTTCCCTGGTAGTCTAGTGTCCCCCCACCCCAAGCACAGCTCCTGACCCCCGTAGATATTAAAATAAATATCTTTTCCCTGGTAGTCTAGTGGTTCTCCCCCCACCTGGCAGTGACACCCAGCTCATCCCAATCAGACAGCAACTAAGCTCCAGCCTCCTCTCACCACCAAGGCCAGCTGCCGACTGAGGTGCAAATGAGCACCACTTCATTACGAGTAGCACTCTGTACCTCAGTCGGCTGCCGCCGTGATGGTGAGAGGAGGGCTGAGCCAGTCACCGGCTCCGTTCTTGGAGTGTGATTGGGATGCCGGGTGGGGGAAGCCACTAGACTACCAGGGAAAAGACATTTATTTTAATTTCTACGGGGGTCAGGAGCCATGCGTGGGGCTGGAGGGAACACTAGACTACCAGGGAAAAGACATTTTTTTTTCTTTTTATATATTTCTGCCCCTCCACTCACCTGGTCACCACCACTCCTTCGGGCTCTGACAGATCCTACTCAATCTCCACTATCCCTACTCGAGCTCTCTCTGTCCTCAAAACTCAGCCATCCCCCGGGACATCCCAGACGTAACCCTTCGCTGGGTGGGTCCCCCTCCTCCGAGGGGGAAGGCACCGGGAGGGAGTTCCAGCGCACTACTCAATAGGGCCCAGGGGATGCTGCTGAGTAAGGAGGCTCGCAGAGAGCATCGGAAGCATCGAGGGATGGGGAGCCATCTTCCGGCGGCCACCAGGCAGCATTTCCGCTTTTCTGAGTCCCCTTCACTACATTGCTCAGGCAGTGCCTCCAGTCTCCACTGGGGGCTGCTGCCGACCGATACGTTCCCCAAACCCACCCCAGGATAGGAGAGCAGTCCCTCCGGATGCTCAATCCTATCCTCCCCCTGCCGACCCATGGCTCCCTGGGTCCGTTCCCAAACCCGGGTTGCCGGCATGGGTGGAGGTAAGGCGCCAGGGCCTCAACCCTCTACGCCACCGGGCCGGGCAGGGAAAAGACATTTATTTTAATTTCTACAGGGGTCAGGAGCCGTGCTTGGGAGTGGGGGGACCACTAGACTACCAGGGAAAAGACATTTATTTTAATTTCTACGGGGGTCGGGAGCCGTGCTTGGGGTGGGGGATCACTAGACTACCAGGGAAAAGACATTTATTTTAATTTCTACAGGGGTCAGGAGCCGTGCTTGGGAGTCGGGGGACCACTAGACTACCAGGGAAAAGACATTTATTTTAATTTCTACGGGGGTCGGGAGCCGTGCTTGGGGGGGGGACCACTAGACTACCAGGGAAAAGACATTTATTTTAATTTCTACAGGGGTCAGGAGCCGTGCTTGGGAGTCGGGGGACCACTAGACTACCAGGGAAAAGACATTTATTTTCATTTCTATGGGGGTCGGGAGGCATGCTTGGGGTGGGAGGACTACTAGACTACTAGGGAAAAGACATTTATTTTAATATCTTCAGGGGTCGGGAGGCATGCTTGGGGGTGGAGGGACCACTAGTCTATCAGGGAAAAGATATTTATCTTATTTTCAATGGGGGACAGGAGCTGTGCTTGGGGGTGGGGGGACCACTGGCACATGAGGGGTTTCAGTGTGTTTTGGGGCTACCGGAGGTCGGGGATCATGCTGGAGGGAGACACTAGCCTGCCAGGGTATAACAGGCACACACTAGAACAGGGACCATGATGGCAGAAAAGGACTACCTGGCCCGGCCAGTCTGCCCTGTTCCCTATCTACTGGATATGCTGCATAACCTAGTGACCCTACAGCCTATGGCCTCCTGCCCCCACCAGGTTTGCCTTATGCCTGTCCCATGCATTGCATCCCCCCACTGTGTTTCACCCACTACTGCAGTGGGGTACCTATGCTGTTGGGGGGAGCATTCTCCAGGGCATGCATGACCATGGGCAGTGTGTCTATTTAGCTATTGATCTGTATATGTATGTATGTATGTAAATATATATATATATATATATGATATATATACACATATATATCTACAGGTCCTGCTTGCATAGCTGCATGGGTGTGTAGTATGCACTGACTGTGCCTGCCAGCACACAGTTCCTGTTGCTTCCAGCTTGTACTTCCATTCTGACCGACGGGATGCTGTGGGCATGCCTTGGCCTGCAGCTTCCAGCCTGTACTTCCATTCTGACCAAAAGGGAGAGCTTTGTGCTGCATGCAGTAGCACTAGGTAAACTGCATGGTAATGTATGCTAAACAGCACTTAATGAGATGCAAATGTACTTGTTTGCCCATGGATTACCTAAGTACGCTCATTTGCATGGGAGCTTTGAATATAGCTCTCGTTTGCCCCAGGCTAACCAGATTGCACCGGGCTAATGTGTTAGCACTGTGCATTCAGGTTAGTCCCGGGCAACCTTACTTCAGCATAGCACACTAATCACAGTTCTGCAGTGTGTGGCTTACATTGTTGTTTGCAGTCATACCTGTCAACTGTCCCTGATTTTCAGGGACGTCCCTGATTTTACCTCAACCTTTTATTCTGTCCCTCCTACAAATTGTGTTTCCATGACCAAACAGTGGGGGTTGTAAGCATAACATACTGTCAGACATTAATGTTACAGATGTGTTCTTCCTTAGATAATGCATTTTACACTACACAACTTATTCTACTAGCTTACAGAGTGGATATCACCAATTTGTAAGGTGTGTCCCTGATTTTAAACCTTTGTCCCTGATTCTTTTAAGCCTTTTCCCTGATATATGAAGCAGGAGGTTGAGAGGTGTGTTTCCAGTAGATGTGAGACATCTCTGTGCAATCACACGCAATGTTCTCCACCTGCAACACTGGCTTGCTACAGAGTCTAATGAGCTGCAGTTGCAGTTTGCACTTCCCTGTTGCTATATTCAGTGCCGTCTTATTCCCGGGCTATTTTTGCCCTGCACTCCCAGGCCAGTTTGCCTGGCTTTCTTAGACTGCTATATTCAGCAGGATTAGCACCGGGCTATTTCCTTTTGAATATAGCTTGTTTTATGCTCTGGGCTAAGTTTGCCTGCTAGGCAGTGTTAATTTAACCCTGTGGCAAAGTTTTGAATATCTGGCCCAATATGTGGAAACAGTGGAAATTTGGCAAAAAGAAACGTATTATGGTCATTAAGAAATTTTTACTGCCAGTTTTCCTTTATTTAAATTATCTTTACCCTCCCCCAGTTAACTTAGAAACAAAAATCTTTATTTTTTCAGATGGTTTGGGGCAATCAATTAAATCTGGTTAAAAGGGAAATTACATATTTACCTGTGAAAAAAGGTGAGTTACATATGAAAAATCCTATTGTTTTCTATGATTCCATTTTTCTATTTAACTCCTTTACTTTTCTGTGGAGACCAGCCACTATGTCTTGGCAATTATGGTCACAATTTTTTTGGGATCATTATTTTCAGAAGTGGATTCTTTTGCTCCCCACAGTATTAGTTTAAGATCCTATTCCAAGTTATGGGATTTCTACTATAAAAAAGTTGCAGCAATGGAAAATGTTATTTCAAAAATTAATTTCATTGGATAGGAAATCATTTTATTCATTTATAGTTTATGACGTACAGCAAGTTTCTCTTCTTTTTCCTGAATGTGTTCTCACTAAAATGACTTTTGCCTTACACAAATTGACAGATTTTAGACTCCTAGTTCATGTATGGGACATTGTCTGGATTTCTGCCCAAGGGAGATTGGGAGTTAGGGGTAACCTTAAGTATAAACCACAGGTGGACATATATTGTCCTAGGCTTTCATGTCATAATATGGAAGAGAGTATATCGCATTTCTATATTGACTGTACTTTCAGTAAGATGTTTTGGAATGAGGCAGCAATCCATTGGAATTTGCCATTCCTCACACTAATCACATATAATATGTTAATCCTAGGAGATTACACAGGGGTATGGGGAAAATACCATAAAAATACTTTGAATGTTTTCTTTGCATATGTTCAATATTTTTATGGCAGGCACGATGTCAATATGTTTTACAGCATCAACAAGTGTTAAATGTTACCACTATTTCTCAAATAGAGGCAGGGGCGTTACAAGTTAAAGGGAATGATACTCGCACGTTTTATCCGGATAAATTTGATCAGCTTTGGAAACATTTTTTTCTCTGGACAGACAACTGTATTTCTGATTTTGTGTTGTATTAATGTCAATTTTCTGTAACTTTATGATTTACCTTGTTTGAATGGAGATTTTGTTTGTTATACTCCGAATATTCCTGTGATGTTATGTCTCTTTTTGTTTAATAAACTTCCCCTACTGTTTCCATTTCGGGTTACAGCGAGCAGCAAGATGGATGTGCGGATGGCTGAGGATGGCATCTCCTGCTTAGCGCATGGGAAATAAGACATGGAGATCTTTTTTGATGCACCCTGTGTTGAAGTGCAGGGTGAAATTATCGAAACCATGCAGGATAATGTACAGCAAGAAGCTGGGAACATGCAGGAGGATCAGAATGAGAATCAAGATGTGGTACATCAAGAACAACTTGCAAAATTGTTACAGAAAGCAAAAGAGGAATACTGCAAGAAAACGGAAGAGATAAAGAGCCAGTTTGCTTTAAATGTGGCTGACTCAGTGGGTGAGAGTGTTACTGGCATCCTTAGCAATGAGGGAGACATAGGGCCTCCGGCAGAGCCCACACAACATTCTGCGCCCGCATCAGTGAAATATCAATTAACCAGTGGGGAGCAAAGTGACGCTTCGGTATTTTCTTTTACGGTGGGGTGCTTAGTTCAGAAAACAGACAGAGTAAAAAAAAAAGGAGTTGAGAACAGATTCAATTGGGTGGATCTGTTGGTGCCGGAACCGGGCCCATGGTCTGTCGAGAAATCATTGCAAGTAACTGGGTGGGTAAAAGCTACGGATTCAAAACAATGGATTTCTGGATTTACACCAGTGAAGATAATGGGAGTTAGTATGCTACCTAAGGAGGTGGAGCAACCTGTAAGTACTGATACAGTGAATGTTTTAGTTCGTAGTGACACTTCTCGGGGGGGAATCCAACGGAAGATTCTTCTCCTCTTCGGTTACCCAAGGAATTGGAATTGACACAGCATCCAGCTGGTTTAAATTTACCAGAAATAGAGCCTTTATTGGCTCCTATGGATGAAATCATGAGTGACTTTTCGGATGCTTCAGACATTCCTAGGAAAATTCCAGCTGATATAAGAAACAAACCTAGAAGTGGTATGGAGAATGAGGGGCTCAGCAATGAGAAAACAGCACCAGACACAGAAGGACAAAATGCAAGGCCTTATGCCTCTTTATTTACTCAGCCTGTGTACACTGCTAAATGGCATAACGCCATCTGTCTTGTGTATAAAGGGGGTCTTGATGTTTTCCCAGATAGGCAATGCATAGGGAAAACACTGTTAAAAGAGCATATGCAGTTTAATGTATGGGAATTATGTGCCTTGATACATGTATCGGGGGAGATCTCTTTTGATGTAAGTTTTAAATTAGGAAGTGGTTTGGATAAATTCTGGGCACGGTATCAGCAAGTTAAAAATAGCCCCCTGTGGGCCCCCTTTGAAGTGATTCCTTTGACTAGACCAGCACACAAAACAATTTCAGTATTGTTTCGTAATGAGGGGGTAAGTGTAACTTACTTAACGTTTTGGTTGAAGCAGCATTGCCTGGTCCTGGGACACCCTGAGGCAATCTGTGATACAGAGGGTATTTGGACAGGAGGGTGGAGGATAAGAGTTATTCTGCATCATAATGATACTGGTTTACAACATCTGTCAAACTGTTTTTTTTGGGGGGGGGAGGATAGGGGTGTATTGTTTTACCCAGGCCAACCCAAGACATGCTACTAGTGTGGGATGGCAGGTCACATAAATAGTGCTTGTGATCAATTGAAATGTACTTTATGTTAACGTACAGGGCATCTGCTTAGCCAGTGCAGAGAAGAGGTTGTGTGTAATTTATGTGGTGAAAAGGGACATGTTTGCACTTCTTCTCCAGAGGCAGAACATAGAACTTCCACGGTGACTGATAGCGAAGAACAGAGATTATTAGTCTCAAATGCACAAAGGGCCTACAATAAACAAAATCAGGAAAATCATGTTAGGGGTTTCCCTGGTTGACAAGCAACCCAAAGTATCAGAAGTTCAGGTTACAAAGGAGACTCCAGCCCCAACTGAGGTAAGGGATCGAGATGAGCCCCCCCCTTCCAGCAAGTAGTCAAACTAGACAAAATATAACCGCCTCACAGGAAATCCTGTTAAAAGAGACACCAGAAGGAAGGTAAACCCAAGGGAAAAAAAAGGGGGAAGAGCAGTGAAGAAAAAGAGATAGACACAAGAGATTAGGGTATTTGGGAAAACAGGGCAAGGTATTTTTAATTGCCAACTCATAAAATGACAGAGACCCTAACTTTTGTGGCATCCAATGTCAATAGTATTAAAAATAATACAAAAAGAACTGCTATTTTTCATATATTACAAAGTTATAGTCCTGGTATAATTTTTCTCCAGGATACTCAGCTAAATTCCATTTTAGAGATACAGAAAGCAATCAAGGAATTGGTCTATTGGTCTGGAGCAATGCTCAGGGATTGGGATTCTTTTCCACCACTTTCAACCCAGAGTTTTAAAAGTGTTAGATTTAATACCAGGGAGAGTGTTGTTGGATTTGAAACTAGATGCATTATATTATTGGGTTATTAACATTTATGTACCACAAACAAAGGCAGAAAGGACCACAATTTTTCAACAAATCAGTCCACATTTGCATTCCCCACACCAGGTAATCTGGGGGGGGGGGGGGGGGAGATTTAATTGTGGTTTAAGTAATCATGACAGGAATTGGCAATCAACCACAGAAAAAATATTTGGTGACATGACATCACTAAATAATGCAGTACATATGGCAAATTTGGTAGACACACTTTTAATGCATACAGGGAAGAGAGATAAAACATTTTTAAAGGGTGTCTGGTGACACAGATTTACTTTTTTTCATTTCTAAATCTCTTTTAGTACAGAAGGCTGGTGAGGTACCATCTATATATTCGGACCATAAAATGTTGATATTTGTGTTAGACCCAGTGGAGCCTAACACTGGTCCAGGGTTTTGGAAAATTAACCTCAAAGTGCTACAACAGGTGGGGGTGCACCAACGGTTGTTATATTTCTTAATATGCAGGAAATAATTATTTGAGGTACATGAGGATCCATCCAGATGGTGGGCAGATACAAAATATGAACTAAAAATCTCGCTAATTACTGAATCTAAACACCTGAGGGAGGTACACTATTTAACATATTTGAATGATAGAAAGCAGTTGCAGCATTTACTGTCACTGGCACAAACTACTAAACATAATTTTACGGAACAAATACAAAACATTAAAAAAAATGCTACAATTTCAGTATAATCAAACAGAAGCGTTACAAAAACAGCAGACTCATGGGACACAGAGGAACTTTGAACACATATGTCCTTTACTTAGAAATCAAGAAAATATTCAAAAGAGGGTGATGACAGCCATTACTGATTCATGTGGGGTTACACACATTAATCCTCAGGCAATAGTTACAGAAGCCTCAAAATATTTCACCTTCTTGTTTACAATGGAAAGAGTATCCAATGAAAGTATTAAGGATATATGACAATCTTTAGAGATCCCAGTAGAACCCCCTGGGCTGTTAGAGGATATGGTACAACCCATAAACTAGCAAGAAGTGGATGCCATAGCATCCCTGGCAAAAGGGAAATCACCAGGACTGGATGGTCTAACTTCTGATCTCTACAAATTAATAGGTCAAGAAATAGCAGGAGAATTGGCATAAGTTTTTAATTATATGCTACGGCACCAGAATTTACCCATGGAGATGGCACAGGAGTCCTCATATTCCTGCACAAAAAGGGTGACAAAACCAACTTAACAAACTGGCGTATGATTAGCCTTTAAAATACGGATTTTAAAATACTGGCAAAAATATTGAACAACAGGTTATTGTCTGTAGCCAAATATTTATTGACTCTGGCACAATCATGTACAGTGCCTGAAACTTGTATTACTGACCAACTGATTTTACTAAGGGAAATCTTTGAGAAAAGTAATGTAATGGAGTTACAGGGTTATGTGCTTTCATTGGATCAGCAACAAGCATTTGATAATGTTGATCATTACGGTCTTTGGGAAACCCTTCTAAGGTATGACATCCCTAGACCATTTGTGCATTGGCTACAGGCCATGTACAAAACGGCAATAGTCAAACGACTAGTGAATGATTTCTTTGGGGCCCTGGTGCGGATCTAAAAAGGGGTTAGACAGGAGCTGCCCTATCAGTCCATTGCTTTATGTTTTTAGTTTGGATCCTGTTCTTAGATTATTGAATACTTCCCGAGACCTACAGCCTATTCAAATCCAACAACACAGGTTGCCATACATTGCTTAGGCATATGCAGAGGACATAGTACTTTCAGTAGGAAATCAACAGTCGGCTAAGAAGGCTATCCAGATTTGTCAAGCTTATGGAAAGAAGTCAGGAACAACTTTAAATATGAGGAAATGTATGGGGAAAAAGTTAGGCCCTCAAGATAACGAGCAAAGTTTAGTGGCTGGCATCACACTCACCAAGGACACAATAAGGATCTTAGGTATTGAATTTGGATCTTTACATATGGATGCTATTAACTGGGATAAGAAAATAGCATTAGGACAACAGATAGTCAAAAAATGGAATGCATGGCATATAGGTAAACAAAAATGGGTGTACTTGATAAAAACATACCTTATTTCTTTATTCTTGTTCATCACCAACATTTTTCCTGTTCCCAAATCAAGAGAGACTCAAATATATAATTTATTTTTTTTAGGCTATCTGGGGGAGCCGGCTGAACCCCATTAAACACAACACAGTATATCTTCAAATCAAATATGGCAGACAAAATATGATAAATCCCATAATATTTTTTTTCAGTCAATTTATACATACAAATATTAAACCACTCTTAACAAATACAGAGAAGGTTTGGGGAGCCCTGGTTTATTCGGCAGTAAAGACTTGGTTCACAACATGGGAAAGGGGCTGTTTGAAAGTAATAAAACAACAGAACACCACAGCTGCATACTTAAGAGAATTCTTTGTGAAATTTAGAATTTGGGGGCTCACGAGTAATAAAGTCCTTACCCAGACTAAAAAAACTAATTAATTCATCTACTCTGGCAACACATTTCTTGGAAATTAAGGTATTCCCTAAATGTCCTAGTAAACACAAAGAAGCCCTACAGAAACTTGTGTCAGAGGGGAGAATGCCCCCAAAATTTAGGGACATTCATTGGCTGAATTGCCATGAACGATTTAAAATCAAGGCGAATCGAAAGCATAAAATGTTGCCTGAGAGGATATGTGCGAGGCCTAATTGCATTAATATTTTGGAAACAATTGAGCAATTGTATTTTACATGTTCTTATATTAAGAGATTTTTGTCCTTTTTAGCTCAACAAACAGGGGAGAAGATGTTTGAAAAAACAACATATGAAATACTTATGTATGGCAGTTATCCTAAGACATTTGGGATATGGGAACAAAGTACCTTACATGTGATTTACGCAATATTGAAATAGTACATTTGGAATTCTAGATGTATTTTTACCTTACAACAAAAGGAATTTGGGTATCTAGAAATGTATGGGAAAATTAGGAAAGCTATAAGAGAAATCTATGCAGGTGAAGTAAAACAGATCACACAACAACTTGTAAGACAACTTTGGAGAAATTTAACCTAGGTTACAGATAATAATGTTCCAATTACATAGGTTAATAGTTTGTCTCTTTTTTTTGTGTTTTAAGTCAATAATATTCTCTTTTTTAGCAAACTGGGATATAATTTAAAGTAGGTGACTTCAAAAGGGAGATTTAGTTTTGTTATAAATATCAAGTTCACTTGGAAGGTGTCGTTGGGTTTTATGTCATGAATGCTGTAACATGACAAAAGTATTTATTTTTTTGCCTTTTGTATGATTTCACACAATAAAGTATTCCACTACTCTTTTTGAGAAGTGTCATGGGATCTTTAATATCCACCTGAACAGGCAGATGGGACCTCAGTTTAACATCTCATCTGAAAGACGGCACCTCAGAAGTACAGTACCCCCCTCATGCTGCACTACAGTGTCAGTATTGGGATATTAACCCAAGTGTCTGGTGTGTGGATAGAACCCATAGCCTTCTGATCTCCCAGTCTCAGAGGTGAGTGTGCTACCTGCTGAGCCGCTGACACTGTTAGAATGTCTTATCTCCTTTTTTAACTGATTGAGCTATTCTCTCCTCCATTTACGCATTAGTGCTCCTCACTGCCTTTCCCATCTCTCTGACACTTCTGGTACATTTCCTTATCCTCATCCCTTTGTGTCGCCTTGTACTTCCTGAAGGCTAGCCTCTTGGCCCTTACTTTTTCTGCCCCCCCCCAACAACTAAAATGATTTTCTTCTCTTTTTACTCTTATATATTAACCTAATGCATTGTTTTGTAACCTCTGCTATAGCCTACTTGATGTGTGCCCATTTCTCCTCAACCTCCCCAACTATCCCCCCTCTTTTCCAGGGTTTCTTTTAGCTGTAGTCCCATACTGATAAAGTCTGTCCTTCTAAAGTCTGACTTGACTACTTATGGGTTGACTGGATCCCTGTGTCCACTTTGAACCACACCATTTTGTGGTCACTGGACCCTAACTGACCTTCCACCTTAAGATCTGCTACCCTGTCCCCATTGGTCAGCACCAGATCCAGGATTGTCTGGTCCCTGGTAGGTTCCTGAACCAGTTGCCTAAGGCCAGCCCCTTCAACGGAGTCCACAAAGTCCTGTGTCCTAGCTGAGGCCCCTGCTAGGATTGACCTATCAACCTACGGCATGTTAAATTCTCCCATTAGCAGTACCTCCCCCTTGGCTGCCATTTTATGTATGTTTTCTAACAGCTGCATGTCTATTTCCTTGGTCTGAGCAGGGGGGTTGTAAATATCCCCTGTGCAATGGTTGTTCCATTTCCTGGCTCAAGGGTGACCCAAACGTGCTGGGCTATTATAAATAAACAAATATAATTATTCATCTTATAAAGATCTAATTTGATTATATTTACAACAAACTATTATATATCAATTTATAAAGCAGAGGAAACATACCTGCTATAATCTTTTTAGTTGCACCCTCTGATACATTTTTTTAATCTTGTATTATATCTGTAAGATAGAGGGAGAAAAAAGTGGGTTGGGGAGGCTGTGATGAAATAAAAGTGTGTTGCAGAACATTCCTTGAAAATGTATTAATTTTAAATTGTAACCAGGTTTTTAATGTAAATGAGGCATTTTAAACATACCTAATGGTATACTTCATTTGGATAATCTCTTTTGTGTGCCATTCTTGTGTTTCACTATCTGCATAGGTGATGGCATAAAATGTTCATATTTTCCCTCATTCTAATGGAATGATAAAATAAAATCTGCTCCTAAATGAATTTAACTTTTACAGTTGATTTCAGGCTCTGGCTTTGGAGGAGCTTCCCTCTTTTGTTCTTAAAAAGTGAACCCTGGAAAACTGAATCACCCGTTCAGTACTGTTGTTAGATTTTGCCCGCTGTAGGATGCCTGGGTATATGCTCTACGGGGTTTACCTACAGTGCTTCAACAGCACTAGCGCTGACATCCCCTACAGCAACAGCTACAATGCTGACTGTTGGCATTGTAGCCACAGGGATGTCGGCGCTCACAATTGGGGGGGGCTGCACCCCCGAACCTCTCCCTTGTGGGGGCCTCCACCACCACACCCCTGGTCTCTAGGATTCTGACTCTGAGTCAGAGTTCGACTGGGGGCGGCAATAGCCTAGCGAGACAGTCCCAGTTGACACACAGACCACCACAGCGACGGGCGGATTTTGCATGATTCCTGTCGCTGTGGTGGTCTTCACCGTCAGAGAGTCACTGTGGTGATGGTACACCACTCTAAGGCCATGTATTTTGGGCAATGCAGTCTAGAATTATGGAATTCAAAAAAGGGAGCCCTCAAGGTATTACTTTGGTTGCCATTTACTATGGCTCTTGTATGCTTTTGGATTTGGACCTTAACAGTTCTCCTTATGTGGGAGAGATTGCAAGAGCCTGAGCACATGTAGACTACAAATGCAGTCATACACAATGTTAACTGTTTAAAGGCTATAGAAACACTTTTTATATGTAGTGCTTTACCAGTTTTTGAAAGTTACAATTGTTAATGTACCCCCTGATTAGTCTACCTTTCAAGTTTCACCCATTTCTGTGCATTCACTGGTTTAAAATTCATACTTTTATTATGGCACCTTTTTGTAGTTTGCTTCCTTGTTTTCATGCATGCTCTCATTTCTGGAGTAGTTATGAGTAGAAATCTCCACCCAGAAGTGACGTCACACTAGCAAGTCACTCCGGAGGCAGATTTCTCACTGCAGACTGCCTCGGTGCAAGCATGAGCCTCTATTCAACTGTGTCACTGGTGATCTGCTGTGGGCTTGTGGCTGCTATCATTATAGGCACTGAAAAGCAGCACAGCAGCCAAACTATGGGTTTAGATATGTTTTTATAACAGAGACCCCACGTGTTTGAATGTGCACAATATACAACGTTGACAGTATCGATTATCACTGTCGGTTCTCTGTCACACACTATACCTTTCATTCAGTCAATTCACAGTGAAGCATACTGGAATCGTATGACATTGTCATTCTGATCTCTGCAAGACTGAATAAAGAAAAACATTTTTGTCTAATTTTGTGTGATTTTGTTAGGTTATGTGAGTTGTGATGCATTTATGTATGAGTTTATTGATACAATTTGAAATGTTCACCAATGCTGTGTATGTGAGATTCCTTGACGTTTGACTTTTTTGGTGAGAAAATCTGTGGCTGGTGGGGTAAGACTGTGAAGCACATATCATTGCCACTGCTCCTTCAAGCTACTGTTCCTGAGATTACTGCCAGGCTAGCCTATTGTATTATATTGCTTTATATTTTATTTTTGTATAGAAGTATTGGTTTGCCACTATTTTTTATTACTGTAAAAATTCCATATTGTGTGGTGTATGGGTGTAGGAATAAAAGTAGTCGCAGCTGTGGACTACATTTTTGTTTTCCTCATGATTCAAAATATTGACGGGCTTGGATTTATTTTTGTAAATGTAAATCATTTAAACCCACAGAGTGTAGCCATATGTGTTCTTCTCATGTCCTTAGTTCGTGTTACGAGCATGGTCCTATCAAGCTTGCAGAACTGGGATGGACAAATACCAAACTGAAGTTGAAGCCAGATACCGTCCCGTCCATTTTTCATCCTGAGGAGCATTGCAGTTCTGAGACCCCAGCGATTACACATTCTGCATATGTGAAATGGTGTCATTGCAAGGTGAGTTTTTTTCTTATTTTCTCTTTACATGTTTTTTTTTTTTGTTCCATACAAATTATTTCTTTTTTTTAATTATCTGTTTATGTCCCCTGGCTGTGGCTCTTCCACCACCCCTCTGCTGGTGTCATCACTACCCACAGTGTCCACAATCTCCCTGGCTTACCACAGTCTCACGGGGGGGGGTGGTACTGATGACCACCAAACAGGAGAGAGACCTGGGGTTTATCATATCAGTTGACATAAATGTGCCCAAACAGTATGACAAAGCTGTGGGGAGAACCAGTAGGATGCTATGGTGCATATGGAGATGCATCACTACCAGAAAGAGGGATATGGTGATACTATTGTAGAAATCATTGGTGAGACCTCACTGGAGTACTGTGCCCAGTTCTGCAGACTACAGCTCTGCAAGGACAAAGAGAGAGTAGAGGTGGTCTAGATGAGGGCAACTAAAATGGTACAGGGTCTGCATCATAGATTATATGAGGAGAGTGTACAGGACCACAATATGTACACCCTGAAGGAAAGAAGGGAAAGGAAGGGGGCATATGTCAGAGACTTTGAAATACCTCATAAGAATCAGTAAGGTATAACAGGGAAGCATTTTTTTCAGGAAAAAAAATGTTAAAGAACAAAGGGGGCATGCTGTGAAGCTGGATGGGGGATACTCAGGGGGCATGTAAGGAAATATTTCTTCACAGAGAGAGTGGCACATGTGTGGAACAGCAGAGGTGGTGGGAACGAAATCTGTTGCAGGATTTAAGAATTCATGGGATAGGCATAAGGGAACCAGAATCATTAGGGAAGGGAGGACTACACTGAAGATCAGGTAGGGTGTAAGGTATTACAGTAGGTAGGGGAAATAAGCAGACTAGGGTGGGCCAAGTGGTCCTTATCTGCCATCAGTTTCTATGTTTCTATGTTTACCTGGTGGTTCGTTACCTCTATGTATCCTGCACCTCCCTTGTGGGGTTAGTAGACGGAGGGTCATTCTTCCTCCAAAACCTCAATTCAGCTGTTGTGTCATGCTTTGGTAATGTGACTGATGCTGGTGTGGTGCACATGTGGGATATATTCCCTGCCGGACCAAACCATTTCCCTCTGATGTTGTCCCCAAATTCAAGGCCGTGGTAAGTTTTCAATGCATGTGTGTGTGTGTATGTATGCTGGCATGCATTCCCTGTCCACTTCTCTATCCACCTTCTGGACATTTCATCAACTTCTGTGTGTCCATGCTGTAACCCTCTGCCTACACTATGTGTTCTTCAAGAAGGGGACACACAGTCATCATCCATCCCTGGTATGTGAGTACCCTCCCTCTGTCCCTCCCCACCCCTGGCAATCCATGCTCGATTAAGAACTTGCATTGCCATTGTGAGGCTTGTTAAGGTGCATCTCAGCACCTGAGCCCTGAACAGCACTGAGGGATGGCTGCTTCCATACAGATATTTATGGCAATGGGTATCAGGGGTACCTATTGAGACCTGTGCACATGCACCGCTGACCATTAAGAAACAGTCAGCTGCTATTTTTCCTTGTGCCTCGGTCTTACTGGTTTTGAAGTGCTGACCATGGCACACAATTTAGGTTTCCAGTACCACTGCTCCTGTGTACATTTTCCTTCCAATTGTTCACTCACTGAAGGACACATTAAACATGGAACCAAATGTATGTGGAGGAGCCCATGTGCGTCCGAATGACCAACACGGGTGCACACTTCTGGCATACAAGTACTCTGGAAGGATCATCTCTGCCAGTGTAACACAGAATTGACACAGAAAAGTATAGAATGTGCCATGACATATGTCACTCTGGATCCAGCCAGTATGCAAATGCAACATTTTTGTTTTCTTCTTTGTTTTTGGTGTGGTAACACGACATTCATTGCTGTCTGTGAACCTTGTGGATCTGCCATCCTTTATCTCCCCCCTTGCACTGTGTGATTTACTTGTGCCCCTGTCACATGCATGCTGGAACACAAGCACTGTTTTCGTCACCTGTACCTACACTGGGAGCATTTTCCAGGCATCCACAACTGTTTCTGTGAAGAAGTACTTCATCACATGTCCTTGGAGTCTACACCCTACAACTTCATAGCATGTCACTTTTTTCTTCAGTATTTTTTTTTCAGACTTTTGCTTCCCTCTTGCACCTTATTTATCTCCTTTCTTTATTGGAATGTTTCTATTATGTTCCCCCCCTCCCTTTTTTTACCCTGGGTGCACATATTGAGGTACTTCAGTCTCCCCTGATAGGGCTTGTAATGCCGACCATGCAAGAGTACACTTGCCCTCCTATGTACTGCCGCTATCCTTTCTGTGTACTTCTGTATACAGTATGTTGTTTACAGAACTGGACACAGCACTGTATGTGTGGTCTCACCAAGGATCTATACAGTGGTGACATTATCTCTCTCTTTCTGCTAATGATACCCTTCCCTATGTACTATATTATCCCATTAGCTCTCCCCACTGACTTATCATAGTGTCTGTCCCCCTTTAGGTCATAACATATGATTACCACCAGTTCCATTTTCTGTTTTATACCATTCCACCCAAGTTTTACTCTGCCCCTGGGTTTCTGAGTGCAAAGTGCATAATTTTGAACTTCTTCGCATTGAAAACTAGCGGCCGCACCATTGATCATTCATCTTCCTTTCTTAGATCTGTACTATTTTTTTCTGCACCTCCCTGGATTGTCTGTACCATTTCAGATGTTACTGTAATCTGCAAACATGCACTGCTTCCCTTCTGGCCCCTCTGCAATTTTGCTAATAAAGACAGTAAAGAGGATCGGTGACAGTACTGTTGCCTGTGCACCCTGCTTGTCAGTATCTGTGTCTGGGAGTGAACTCTGTTTAGCACCACCATTCATTTCCTGTCCCCCAACCAATTTTTCACCCACTGTATCACCTTTGGCCCCACTCCTCAACTGCCCACCTTGTGTGATTCTCCCTACTCCCTCCTTCTCTATGACTGACTGTACAGTGTATGTCTCCCCCTCTCATTTTGCAACCCCCCTCTAGTACTTTAAAATGGTCACTAATGTAACATCTAAAATGTACAGTGAGGAGTGTTGCTCTTCTCCAGTATGGATTTTGGCCATGTTCCCTCTATAGGGTCTTATCCCTCCAAGCGGGACCACAGTCCTGAATGTAGCCAAACCATGCTTCTCTGTCCCATTATTGCAGCCATATGTTGTGTCTCCCGGCATTGGCCACCCTATGCCACCCCCTGTCATACGCAGGTGGCAGCACTGAAAAAACACTGATCATGCTACCTGCCTAATACCCCTCTATAACTCCCTGAACTTGTCCTGTACTATGTTACCTTCATTCCTAGTCATGTTGCTATTCTGTAGGTGAAAAAAGACATCCAACTGTCCCTCCATTTCTACTTCCCTAGCGATCCTCTGTATCAGCTAACCATCCCTCCAAGCAGTGGCACTGGTTAGGCACCTAACCTCTGTCTCCCACTCACTATCTTTCCCCAAATCAAGCCACCTCACAATGGAGTCACAATGGAGTCCCCCACCCAGACATGGTTCCTCCTACTCAGGGGTTCTCTCCTACCATCCTTCTTGTATCCAATATGGAGGACCCTCCATATCAACCCTGGTCACTACTGTGTGAATCTACAATGCTGAGTCAACAACAAACTTGTTGACTGGCATCGAAGCACCAGGCTGCTTGTCGACTGTGAGTGGCAGATGGCAGGGAGCTGTGCACAGCAGGGTCTGTGTTTTTCTCTGGGGGGCTTTGCTCCCGAACCCTCCAAGTGGGAGGCTCTGCCCCCTGCACCACCTATCACTATGGATACCAACTCCAAGTCAGAGTTGGTTCAGGGAGGGGGTGCAAAATGGGGGAGAGTGTTCTTGGGTCCGGGGTGCAACCCCTACAGTGACATGGCGCTGTTGTCGGCAGCAATGTATGTCGCTGTAGAGGTTTCACGATGGGGGGTATATACCCTACTGTGTGTATCTCCATGGGACAGTATCATCCTTCAAGAGTAGCATACAACTTGTGTAGTTTTTCCATTCTGGTGATGTGCCTCTGACCCTCTACCATCACCATTCCTGATCCCACCATTCTCCAGCCATTTCTACACTTCATTATCCTTTGAGAAGAATGGTGAGTGCAAATTGTTGCAGTAGCCTGTGGTGTTATTTATGTGACCTCACCACAGAAGTTATCCTGTCATCAGGCACCCTGCTCTGCAATCTTCCTGTGTACACCAGTTGTCTACTCTGACTCCTTCTACGTTCATGCCCCCACCCCAACCAGACTGTACTGATCTATGAAAGAGCTTGTCTTGAGGATGTTAAAGCAATCCATACTATGAAGGAATTTTCCTACTTTAATAACATCACTCAGGAAGAAAGGACATCGCTGGATGAGCTGGCAGGTAATGATAGGATTATCATTAAGCCAGCAGATAAAGGTAGGTCTATTGTCGTGATGGACACTGCAAAGTACGTGCAGGAAGTCTTATGACAATTACATGATGAAAACTTTTATATTAGGCTGAATCACGGCCCCACATTGACCTTTAAGGCTGAGATTGATAATATGATCGATATAGCAAAACTAATAATAAATGTGGATATTGCTGAATTTTTAAAGGTCAAACATCCACTAAGGAGCACTATCTATATGCTCCCAAAGATCCATAAGTCTCTTGCTGACCCTCCCGGTAGACCTATTGTGGCAGGAATTGGCTCAGTTATTGAGCCACTATCACAGTTTGTGGATGTTTATATTAGAACATGCCATCTTATGTTAAAGATACAACTGATGTGTTAAACCTTATTTAAGAGGTTAATATGGAAGAAATCTGGCTTTTGTGTACGATGGATATTGAATCCCTGTACACAAACATTCCACATAACAAAGGTCTGGATGCACATAGCCAGTGCCTGGGTAACAATGAAGAGCTTGGTGTAGGACAGAGAGAATTCATTTTGCAATGTTCTAGGAAAGTTCTGCAGTGTAATACATTCATTTTCCAAACAAATGTGTATCCCAAATCAAGGGAACCGCAATGGGGGCAACCTTTGCCCCAATTATGCCAATGTTTACCTTGGTACCTGGGAGAGGGATGTTGTTCTGTCACCACAGGACAACCCTTATTATGAGAAGGTTGTCCTGTGGAGATGCTTTATAAATGACATCCTCCTTATTTGGAAGGGGAATGAAACACAACTGAGATTCTGTAACCTTTTTGGAATTTTCAAACAGGACCTAAGGTTCAAAGTGGAGGCAGACAGGTACACTGTCAGATTTCTGGACTTATGGATCACTAAAGTAGAAAATGGTAAACTAGAGACAGATCTGTTTAGGAAGGATACTGACAGAAACACCATCCTTCTCCCCTCAAGTTGTCATCCAAGACACATGACAGATAACATATCAGGGGCACAGTTTTTAAAGATCAGGAGGAATTGCTCCACAGATGAAACATTCATAAAACAAGCAGACGAGATGGCACAAAGGTTCAGGGATAGGGGATACAAGACTACCTCTATACAAAAAGGCAGAGATATGGTATCCCTTAGGGACCAAGAGAGCCTACTAACATACACCAATAGGGAAAACCCAGGACAGGAACCCACACAAATTAATTTTACCTCAACCTACACTAAGAAATCACATTTGGTTAAGGACGTTTTGATCAAACATTGGGAGATTTTACAAACTGAACCTCTTTTAGAAAAAGCAGTACAAACCACCCCAGAATGGTTTATTGATGGGATTCTAACCTTAGGGATAAGATGGTTCACAGTTTACAACCAACACTCAAAAGGGAATTATGGTTACCACAGGCTCCCAATGGTTTCTTCAGGTGTGGTCACTGTGTGCATTGTGACACAATAAAGAAAACTAACATATTCACATCATCTAATTGTACATCAACATACCAGATTGGGCAGTTTATCAACTGATCATCCACTTCGGTAGTATATCTAGCAACCTGTAAATGCACAGCATTTTACATAGGTAAAACTGGCAGAGCACTGAAAACTAGGATAGGGGAGCATAAGTCAGCAATCAAGAATGGAGACCTGTAAAATGCCTTAGCAAAGCATATCAGCCAAAATCAGAACCCAGCGGAACATGAATTCCACTTTTGTGGTATAGAAAGGGTATAACTGGGTGAAAGGGGAGGTGATTTGGAAGACAAGCTTCTAAGAGAGAGAGAGGCATTTTGAGTTTTAGTTGAACAGCCAAGAGAAACCAGGTTTGAATGATGGCATTAGCATAGTGCTTTTTCTAAGGAAGAAAAAGAGCTAAAAAAATGTTTTGGAAATAATTACATATAAGAAAAATGCTGTAATGATTTTTATGTTATACATAATTTAAGTCACTGAAGGTTGCATGAACGACCCACATGAATATGTACAGACACCACCTGTTGTATCTTTTGATTATTTGCCACTTATACACCCCTTTTTTTCTTCTTCTTGTCCAGCAGGTTATGGCCTCAATAAATAAGATCTGCTGAGGAATCTATTGAACCTCAAATGTGTAATATGCATGAGCAATTCATCACATTTATCTCAGTAATTCTTTACAGGTTCTAATGATTGTGTAAGAAACTTTAAAATGGACCTTGGATATGAATATTATATTAATTTCTGAGCAAATTTGGCCTAAGTTTGGTTATGAGACAGTTTTTGATGCATATTGGAGCTGGTTGTTATTTCAGCTGTCCATGAATACTAAATAGTAATGAATGGACAGGAGATATATTGTGATGGCAGAGACTATATCCATGACACAGTTTGGTCAGAATCTGTTAAGAAACCAGTTAGTTGGGACAATATAGGTTTGAAATGGAGTTAAAGGGAAGTTATATATGGTAATAACTTACATTATCCTATGAAAAGGAACATTTCCTAATTTTATATTTTTGACCTTTTTACCTCCCATATATAACCAGCATTAAATGTATAGAAACTCATGTTTTCTTAATTTTATTTTTCTTGACCTTTTGACCTCCCATATATAACTAGCATCAAGTGTATAGAAACGTATGTGTAAAAATAATATATAAAGGTATGTTAGTTTATAGTTAAGGTGTTACAATGTAATAGATACATAATTTTGTGACAATTGGACCTTCTATGAAATTATAAGATTTAGTCATTGGAAAAGGAAGTTACAACTAGAATTGTGTCTCACAATTAATGTAAAAAAACATGTAATGCATTGTCAGGACTTTAGGTTATCTTGTCTGTTCAATAGTAAGATTTATTTTAATTTTGCACTTTTGAATATATGCTTTTAATTTGCACAAGGTTCATTCTGGTCTCACTAACTGATTGATGTAAAACACATGCTAATTTCTATATATATGGTTTGTAACCACTAGGGACCTGCCTCCCTGAGGAAAAGTGCATGCTCGAAACCGGTTGGGGTAGTTGAGGAGGGTGCACTCTGCACTTACACTTTGAGATCTGATGAGCTGTACGAACTTATCTTTGAGGAATAAATAACACTGAACTGTGGTGTGCTGGTGCTGCCTTGTTTTTCCCAAGTTCATTGTCCTTTTGGCATTGCACAGTGGTACTGGAGCTGCCTTTTTTGTGTAAATTAGTTTCTATTTCACACCTTAAAGGCACAGGGTTCTACCACTTGTACTCATATGGGGTAGTCTGCCGGAGCAATAGAGAGTGGGAATGTGCATGTCTGGAAACTTACAAAGTACGGGAATTCACACAAAGGACTTCCCCAGCCCTCCCCATCTTTACAGTGTGCTGTTGTTTCATATGGGTGAGACTCCCAGTCCCATTGCAGGTGGCAGGTGTCATCCATGGTGGTGTGCGCTGGATATAGCAGTGTCCCCGACACCATATCCGGTATCTCCTTGCAACAGGCAATATGTAGCTGTCTGCATGGCGTGTGTTGGAGGCACTCCTCTGACAATCCACATGGACTGCCCATGCCACTTAGCTGCACTGGAGGAGGGGGTCATCCTCTGCATAACTGGGTGGTTTGCAGATACTGAATGGCAGTGGTCCTAATATGTGCTGCATTCAGACTTAGGGTTACCTATGCACCTGAGATATAAGTCACTTACCCAAGCTGCACATTCCAGCATAGGGCCTCTTATCCATGTTTCAAAACACACGTTATGATTGCTGAAGTTCCATACATTACAATGATGCAGTTTTCATGTAATGTTTGCTGCCTTCCTTATTGATCTGCATGACATAGTGTAGTTGTACTGATACCCTTTCAGTCATTCGTATCCCTTCTATATTCGATATGTCTTCAGAACACCATGCAACCATTCCCCATTTCTGCTGTAATTCTGTTTCCTGTTATGCCTGCATGTGTCCCTTCTGTAGACATAGTAAGTGTGGTAGAGAAACGGTACTGGGCAATGCAACTATTCAGTACTGGCTGTTTACTCAAGTAGTTGCACAGTACAGAACTCGTGAGATGTGTTGTGATTCCATAGATTTTACTGTCATTGACCTCCTGATTGGTCAACATGCCACTGAGATGGCAGACATGACATCATGTGACTGTACACTTGTGACCCCCACTGTGTTGAGGGTACAGTTACCATTGTTTTTTTTGTGGTCCCCCTGAAGTTGTGCTCATTCAAGGCTTGCTACTTTGTCCCTTTGTAGGTTTATCATGTTGTGAGTGCTGTTTTGGTTCACATGACAAAACACAGAGAATGTTCTATGTGTGTCACTGATGTGAATCATGCACAGACTGTCAGTACACATGTCAGTACATAATGCACACTACTGTTTGTTTTGGCCCACTGGTGGACAACATTAAAACAACCTTAACTAAATATGATACGTGTTATCATAGTGTATTGCTGGATACATCAACATGATGGTCAATGTATGCAGTATGATGCATTTCAGTAAAAGGGACATAAAGTGATTGCTTATTGGTAATATTTTACATTGCTAGTGTTCAGAGGTACGTAACTTCACAGCAATAGAGCTCGAGGAGTTGACGAGAGGCATCGAATTCTTACAATCCAATGGCATAACAACTGACCAGCTAGTGACAGACCGACATGTCCAAGTGAAGTCCTTCATGAAAGGAGAACATCTTGACTTAAGGCACTACTATGACATATGGCATTTGGCAAAAGGTTTGTCAATGTGTCCTGTCAGGATGTGTCATCATACATGTGTTGTACATGTATGGGTAGGTGACAAGTAATGCATTGATGTCAGTGGTGCAGATATGTTTTTATTTCATCCACTCTTTTCTTGGTCATTATGTGCTACCTTTAAAAGGATGCCACATGGTGCTGGCCTGGTGGCGTTGAGGGTTGAGGCACTGGATGCCACACCTCGCGCCATGACGATGAACCTTGTTCAGGAGTGAGTGCAGGTCATCGGGGGTTAACAGGTGGAAAAGGATGAAGCATCCTCAGACAGCTCTCCTTCTCTGGGTTGGGGGTTTTCCCAGCAGTCAGTGCTTGCCTGGCCCCTATCGGTGGCTGGAGGCTGGCACACTGATGCTGTGCCTTCTGAGGGGGCAGAGGAGCAGCCATCGGACATGCTATAGGCATCCTTGATGGCACTACATGCTCCAATGCCCATGAGGGAGAAAAACAGTGAAACAGCAGGATTCCTGGTTGGGTGGCTTGATGGCCATCTGATCACTGGCTCTGGGGAGCTCGTTGCCTGAACTGAATGCAGATAGTGTGGGTGAGATGAGGGCTCCATACCATCCCACTGTGGGGGGGTAAGCCGCAGGAGTAGAAGGCAGAGATGGACCCTAAGGGACATGCAGTAGCCGTCGGCAGTCGGAGTTCCATGGGATGCCAATGTAACAGGAGCAGACCAGGTTGCCAGAGAAACAATAAAACAAACCAAAAAAAAAGATGCCAAGTGATTGCAGTGCAGCAAGATGGGGTCACTTTTCAGACACTCCTTATATCCCCCCTATTTGTGGTAATCAATGGCTGAAGCTGTCATGAGTTGGGACACTGCACCTTAGTTCAATAACAGTATTGTCACAGCACCCAAGACCACACAGGTGACACATCTGCAGCATTGCCACAGACAGTTTTTTTTTATTTAGTTGTTTAACCAGGAGTAGCACACTAAGCTGAAAGCTTTTTTACAGGAGTGACCTGGGAGCACAGGGAAGTAAGTGGCTTGCTCAGGGTCACACAGTATGCAGGTGGAAGCTGTGGGATTCAAACTCAGGTCTGGTATGCTGGATGTCACCAGATTTGCAGCTCAGAGCCTTAAACCACTATGCTATACTGTCAGTTGGCACCACTGTGCAATTTGCCAGGAACCTGTGTAACGCGCACACATAGCAGTACTCTCGAGGGCCCACAAAGGTGGTGTGGGTGCAAACACTGGTACTAGAGGAGGACTCGGGTCATATTAACTGGGAGGTTGCCATCAGGACTGAGGGTGGCATGGTGGCCATGGTAGAGTGCAGAGGTCTCACTTTCAGGGGCCACAGTTGAGATAGCGATTCCTCCAGCTGGCATCTGTGCCTTAGGTTGGTGTGCGAGTTAATGTGACAACACATGCTGGCAGTGAGCTGATGGCAAGGTTGTCATGGAGGATGATAAACAGGCCAATGTTGCAGTGCCCCATGTCTGTTCCTATCCACCAGCAACACCACCATGCAGCCACTGCTGGTGCATAGGGCACTCTGGTATGTGGCAGCTATGGGGCAGGTCCTAAATCTGCATGCACCTGTTGCCATGTCACAATTCCATTTAGCAAACCTTACATATGTGGGCATATCATCTGCCACTACTTCTCCAGGGAGCCACCGGTGTGTGCCATATCAGCAGTCTCCCATTGGCCCTGTGGCCCCCTTCAATCCTTATGCCACACCCATGCTTCATAAGCCCTCTGTCCCCACCTTGGGGCACCACCGTAATCTCTGGTGTACACATCACTGATGCATGGCCTGTTGTCAAAGTCATAGATACATAGATACATAGACAGTGTCGGCAGATAAGGGCCTACGGCCCACCCAGTCCTCCCATTTGAGCTTGTAAGTTCACTTTATGTTTTCCTAAAAGTCTGTTGCCCCTTACCCCTGACCTCCAGAATTCCTTTATGTCTATCCCATGCATTCTTAATTCCTGTGATTGTTTTAGCCCCCACCACTTCTTCTGGCAGAGTGTTCCACTTGTCCACCACCCGTTCTGTAAAGAAAATCTTACTCATGTTTCCTCTGAATCATCCTCCCTCCAACTTCATCCCATGCCCTCTAGTCCTGAAACATCTTTTTATGCTTAAAAATAGTGTATTCCTGCACCCTATTCCTCCCTGTAAGATACTTGTATGTCTCTATCATATCCCCTCTCTCCCTCCTCTCCTCCAGGGAGTACATATTCAAGTCCTTCAACCTGTCCTCATAGGACTTGTGATGCAATCCATGTTCCATATTTATTGCCCTCATCTGAACCTTCTCTACCCTGTCTATGTCCTTATATAGGTAAGATCTCCAGAACTGTACACTGTACTCCAGCTGGGGCCTCACTAGTGTCTTGTATAGTGGAATTATGACCTCCCTTTTCCTGCTGTTGATGTCCCTGCCTATGCATCCCAACATCCTATTTGCTTTACCTGCTGCCTTGTACCACTATTTCCCTACCTTGAGGTCATCAGAGATGGTAACCCCAAGATCCCTTTCCTGCTTGGTGCATGTTATATCCTCACTATTCTTCAAGTTTCTGCAGGTCTCTTCTCATTCTGTCATGCCTTGCTTACCATGTGCCCCACAGTTGTGGCCATGGTATAGCTTCTGGAATGTCATGTAAGGTGATGGTGCCATCCCACCATCACAAAATAATCATTGCAACTTGGAGCATGGGCTCTTGTTCATTGAGGGTGCCATGTGGTGTCTGTGACACACGGCATCCCAATGATACAGCAGCCGGTATTTCCAAAATAGGTTTCCAACCAAGTATACTGCAAGCTTACATTTGCCTCCCACACCTTTCCCTCAGGCAACTTGCATCATACTTCCCAGTTTGAAAAGCTTGTGGCATCTCCAGGGTCTCCCCGCCACAGTGGCACTGATTGAAACCTAGGGTTGGAATATGTGATAGATCAGCTGTGTGAAAGGCCAGGGTGACAGGGATTTGTTCAACATTGTGAATGAAGGCCAACTGTGATGATTGAGATCAGTACAAACAAGGAAATGAAATACATATCTAACATTCTTTTTCATTCCTGACCTAGGTGTTGGGGGGAAATGACTGGAAGCAGCCTCAAAGAGGAAAGATTCTGATATGATACATCAGTGGATAAAATCCATACCCAGTCACCTTTTCTGGGTTACTTGTTCCAGTGATGGTGGTATGGACATAACCATACAGAAATGGCTTAGTGTTCAAGTTTAAGTTTATTGCAGGAAAACTCCGTTGAGCAAGCTCATTCACAAGAAGGTCCTGAGACATTTACACATACATATCATTATTACTCAGTGTACACATTGTACACATTGGCCATGGTGACAAATGTCCACGCTGTCTCCATGGCATCCTGGTTGATGAAAGGGAATGGTTGCGACAAGGTAATGTGGTGCAAGTATACAAGCATGCTTCTTTCTTGCATTTGGCATCGCACTCCATTGCAAACCTGGTGGTAACAAACATATTTCTGAACAAACTTTTGATTTGATTTGATAACATTTTTTTTTAATCCCGTTTTCAACAAAGTCCTGTGTTATGACATTGAAAACAAAAATTAAGCACAACATACCCTAAAACAGATTCAACTATACAAAAAAAATAATTAGTTAAAACATATACAAGTTGTTCTCAATAGGTCAAATAACTTTAACTTAAATGGGAACTGTCATCAATAAAAGCCTCACACTCAAGTGTGAAGCTTATCACAATTTGCACTTTGTGTACAAAAGCATTTTTTTTACTTACTGTTTACTGCAGCATAGTAGAATGCACGTGGGGGTATTGTTAAGAACAAAGGGGATAAGGGGGCATGTAAGGAGGAGGACCATGTAAAAGCTTCTATCCTAAATAGATACTTCTGCTCAGTGTTTACTGAGGAGAAGGTAGAGCAGGGCCCATAGATCAGCACCATGGACACAGGAGGGAGGGAGGTTTGCACTAGTCCCTTTACAAAAGAAAGGGTCCTACTAGAGCTCAATAAGCTCAGGGTGGACAAGACAGTGGGACCCGATGGCATACATCCCAGGGTATTAAAGGAGATAAGGGTGGAACTAGCAGAGCCATTATCAGAACTGTTTAGTGAGTCTGTAAGCACAGGACAGCTCCCAGAAGACTGGAGAAGGGCTCATGTGATCCCATTCCACAAGAGTGGTAGCAGGGAAGAGGCAGGGAACTACAGACCAGTCAGTCTTACCTCAGTAGTGGGCAAGATTATGGAGGCACTCCTTAAGGAAAGGATAGTGCAACACCTGGAATCCATAGGAACACAGGATCCAAGACAGCATTGGTTTACAACAGGAAGGTCCTGTCAAACTAATCTCATAGATTTCTTTGACTGGGTAAGCAGAGTGGTGGACCAAGGGGGAGCAGTTGATGTCGCCTATCATGACTTCAGCAAAGCTTTCGATACTGTTCCACACAGAAGATTGATTAATAAGCTGAGTAGGCTTGGGGTGGGTCAGAAGTTGGTCAACTGGGTGGAAAACTGGTTGACGGGCAGAAAACAGAGAGTGGTGTTAAACAGTATACAGTCAGAAGAGATGCAAGTCACAAGTGGGATACCTCAGGGATCAGTCCTGGGGCCAGTCCTCTTCAATATCTTCATCAGTGACATTGCAGATGGACTGAGGGTAAGGTTTGTCTGTTTGCAGATGACACCAAGATCTGCAACAGAGTAGATGATCCAGATGGGGTGGGCAGAATGAGAAGAGATCTGGATAAACTGGAAAAATGGTCAGAAGAGTAGCAACTGAGGTTTAACGCAAAGAAGTGCAGATCATGCACATAGGGAAGAGAAACCCTGAAGCCACCTATAGGTTGAGAGGGGAGTTGCTGGCAGTCACAAGGGAAGAAAGAGACTTCAACATCATTATCACAGAGTACCTGAAATCATCCAAGCAGACCACTAAAGCAGTAGGTAAGGCTAGGGGGATGTTGGGGTGTATTAGTAGGGGTATCACAAGTCGTAAGAGGGAGGTAATAATCCCTCTTTACAAGACACTAGTTAGGCCCCATCTGGAGTACTGCATGCAGTACTGGAGGCCACACAAGACTGAAGTGTTGGTAGTGGGCACAGGTCATCCGGGGATGGGTCTGGGGGCTGGACAACCATCAGGTTTATTGCTCGGTGGTATACAGCTCACTACCTCAGACTGGGTGCATAACCTGGGCATTATTTTTGATGATGGTTTGACTCTAAAGCCTCAGGTTTCAGCAGTTGTCAAATCATCTTTTTATCATCTCAGGAATATCGCTCAGGTGAAACACCTGGTTCCTCTGGATGACCTTCCAATATTGTTCCATGCCTTTGTCACTACCCGTCTTGATCACTGGAATTCCCTCTACCTAGGGCTACCAGGTGTTGATATCTGCCACTTGCAGCTAGTGCAGAACACAGCAGCCAGGCTTCTGACTGGGACCTCTAGGACCAGTCATATTATGCCTGTGCTCCGCGAGCTGCACTAGCTGCCTGTTCAGTGGTGGATCACCTTTAAGGTTGGCTTGCTAACCTTTAAAGCCTTACATGGTCAGGGATCTGGCTACCTGCAAGATCTCCTTGTACCCTACTGCCCCCTCCGTCCTCTCCAATCTGCCAATGAGGGATTGCTGGAGATTCCCAGGGTTTGACTGAAGACATCAGGTTCTTGAGCTTTTACTTTCTCAGCTCCAACCCTGTGGAATTCTCTACCTCGTCGGTTGAGAAAATGCCTGACCGTCGATAAGTTCAAAATTGAGTTAAAAACCTATTTATTTGATTTTTTCCTTCCCAAAATATGGATAACCTGTTTGATCTTTTTGTTTTATTCTTATGACGGGGGGGACCTGGAATGTAGGAAAATGGGGAGCAGTGAATCAGAGAAGGAGGGCAGGGGAAGAGGGAGGAAAGTGCAGAAGGACCAGTTGGGAGGAAAGGTAAAGGAGAAGGACCAGAAGTACAAGGAGGATTCAGTAAAGGAGCTAATGGTTTAGGCCAGGGAGCACGACGAGCAAGGAGGAACTCAAATGGAGACAGGAAGGAAGGAGGACGAGCCAGGCTAGTTTAGCAGATGGGGAGAAGGACCAGTCGCAGCAGTGAGGGGGAATTAGCAAGGACAGAAGGATACTCAGGAGGAGGAGAGGCATAGGATTGAGGAGGTGGCCATGATAAATAAGGAGGGGGTGGCATGTGGCACCCAGATAGGGGGAGGAACAAGGAGCCGGCTGGGTGGAGGGGCCGGTAGAAAGGATGAGGGACATGGAAGGGGGGGAAATGGAGGAAAAGGAGCAGTCAGAGTGCTCCTGTTGGGCGATTCTATGATCAGGGGTATCAAATGGGATAGGGAGGGAGAAGCCTGGCCAGTTAGAACAAGATGCTTCCCTGGACTAACGGTGCACAGGGCTAAGCACCAGGTATATCAGCTGGCAAAGGATTGTGGGGGTTCCCCAGACATACTGGTCCACCTGGGTACAAATGACATTGAGGAAATAGCGAGCTAGAGATACAGGCAAGATTCAGGAGCTTGCCAGGTCTGTCATGACATAGGATGCACAGTTTTTCTCAGAAATCTTGCTGGTGCCAAAGGCCAGTGGGGAACACAAAAGGAAGATTAGGGAGATAAACCAGTGGCTCAGGAGTGGTGTGAGGCCAGAAGCTAGTGGGTTGATGGGGATTGGGGGGAGACCTGGGAGGATAAGGAGCTGTATGCTAGAGATAGACTCCATCTCAATTTGGAGGGAAGGGGAATCCTTAAGTTGAAAATAGAGGGGTTCATTGGTGAAAAGTGGGGTTTAAACTTGTGAAGGGGGGAGGGATGGGAGAAAAGGCTGTCAAGGGGGTGCCGATAAAGGAGGGACTCTGTCTTCACCCCCCTGGGGAGCTGGAGGATTGCGGGAAAGGCCGACTGGCAAAAGTGCAGACCAGGGGAAAACAGAATCCCCATGGGAACACGAGCAGGGGAAATGGAACTATAGGGAAAGCATGGAAGGTAGTCCTGCTAAATGCCAGGAGCTTGGGCAATATAAAATGCCTGAGCTCCAGGCAATGCTAACTGAGGGAGCAGTGGATGTGGCAGCAGTCACTGAGACTTGGGCCACTGCAGGACATGACTGGGACCTGAACCTGGAGGGTTACACTATGTTCAGGAAGGACAGGGGGGAGGGAAGGGGAGGAGGGGTAGCAATGATAGTCAAAAACTGCATTGGCATAGGGGGAGTAGAGGAGGCGGAGGGAACCGTGGAGGCGATTTGGGTCACCTTGATAACAAGGCGGCAAGAGAGCAAAAATAGGAGTGGTGTAGACTCCTGCCCTGGCGGAGGAGCTGGAGGAGAGTCTGGTGGCAGATGTTGGGAGACACTGCAGACTGGGCAGAGGAACGGTAGTGGTGTTGGGGGACTTAAACATGCCAGGAACAGACTGGGAGACTATGACATCCTCTGTGACCAGGGAACAGAGGTTGTTGGATGTCTTTCAAGACGCGTTCCTAACTCAGCAGGTGAGGGAACTGACCAGGGAGGCACGGATACTGGATGTGATCCTGGCAGACAGTGACCAGATTGGGGGCCTGGAGGTAAGGGACCCATTGGTGGGGAGTGACAATGGCATGGTCTGGTTCTGCCTGGACCTAGGAGGGGTAGAAGGCTGCACAAAGACAGAAGTAACCGGCTTCAGGGGGGCGGATTTTAAGGAAATGGGAAGGATCCTTAAGGAGCATTTGGATGGGATTGGGTCAGACATGGACGCTGATAGTAGGTGGGAAATCATCAGGAGAGGGGTGCAGGATGCTACCAGCACCTGTGCAAGAGTAAGACGAAAATGCGGTAGGGCCCAAAAACCGTACTGGTGGACCAGGGAGGTCCAGGAGGTGGTGCAGGGAAAGAAGGCAGCCTATAAGCAATTCAAGTGCTCAAGGAGTGAAAGGGATTGAGGGGAGTATGAGCTGATGGCTAGAAGGGCCACTAGGTGGTGAGGGCGGCTAAGGCAAGGAAGGAGCAGAAGCTGGCCAGGGAAATTAGGAGAGGGAACAAGGGGTTCTTTAGATACATTGGGGAAAAACGAAGGGTGAAGGGGCAGATTAGCAGGATTAAATCAGGGGAGAGATGGGCACAAGACCCGGGGGAGCAGGCTGAGGTACTAAATGAGTACTTCACCTCAGTTTTCACCAAGGAAAATGGGGGTGCTGCATCATACATGGGAGGAGACAGAGATACTGAGGAGGGGGGACCCTTACTGATCGGCGGGTCTGGGGAGAGGGGGAGGCATCACTGGCAGGAGGGGGGAGAACTAAGCAGGGAGAAGAGATATCAGAAGTGGAAATCACAGCAGAGAGAGTGAGGGAAGCACTCAGCTCCCTTAAGACGGAGAAGGCACCGGGGCCGGATAAATTACATCCCAGAGTGCTGAAGGAACTTGCGGATGTCCTGGAGAAACCCATGGCGGAGCTTTTCACCATCTCTCTGAGGACAGGGTGGGTGCCCCAGGACTGGAAGGTGGTGCATATAGTGCCTATCCACAAGGAGGGATCAAGGGAGGTGGCAGGGAACTGCAGGCCTGTCAGCCTGACATCGGTGGTGGGCAAGGTGATGGACGGCATTGTCAAGGAGAGGCTAGGGGGGGACCTGGATAAGTCAGGGTGCCTGGACGATAGACAGCATGGATTCATCCCGGGGAAATTGTGTCAGACAAACCTTGTGGAGTTCTATGACTGGGTGATGAGTGCCTTGGACCTGGGTAGACCAGTGGACGTCCTCTTCTAGACTTCAGCAAGGCATTTGACTCTGTTCCTCACGTGGGCCTGTTGGATAAGCTGGGAGAAATGGGGATGGGGAACCAGATGATCAGATGGATAGGCAATTGGCTCCAGGACCGGACCCAGAGGCTCGTAGTTGGCGGGATAGTCTCATCCCCAAGGAGGGTCATTAGTGGGGTCCCACAGGGATCAGTCCTTGGGCCCCTTCTGTTCAACGCCTACGTCTCTGACATAAGGACAGGAATCAGGAGTGAGATGAGTCTCCTTGCGGATGACTCGAAACTGGGGTGGTGGTGGATGGGGAGGGTGGCCCTACAGGGGGACCTGGAGGCTCTGGAAAGATGGTCTAAAAAGTGGAAGCTGAGGTTCAATGCAGGGAAATGCAAGGTACTCCACCTGGGGGCCAGAAACCTGGCCAAGTGTACACCCTGGGGGGGGAATGCTACAAGTCTTGATGGCTGAGAGGGACCCGGGGGGTGGTGGTGGATGTCAAGATGAACAACTCTGAGACTTGTAGGAGGGCAGCAGCCAAGGCCAACAGGATGCTGGGATGCATCGCTAGGGGGATCACCTCCAGAAGAAGGGAAGTGATACTCCCTCTGTATAACTGCTTGGTGAGGCTGCACCTAAGTACTGCGTGCAGTTTTGGAGGCCACACTTAAAGAGGGACATTAACCTCCTGGAGAGGGTCCAGAGGAGGGCAACCAAAATGATTTGGGGCTTGGGAGACAGGACCTATGAGGAGAGGCTTGAAGAGCTAAATATGTACACATTGGAAGAGAGAAGGGACCAGGGGGACATGATAGAGGTCTTCAGGTACATGAAGAGGGTAAATAGCGGAGGAACAGTCAGGGTGCTTTGAAGGAAGGAGGAGGGGCCACTAGAGGGCATGGGTGGAAGCTGGAGGGGGGAAGATTCAGGGGAGAAATGAGGAGGTGCTACTTCACTGAGAGGGTGGTGGAGCCATGGAATGCGCTGCCTAGGGGGCTGGTGGAGGCAGAGACAGTGGAGGGGTTCAAGAGGGGTTGGGACAGGTACAGGGGAAGGGTTCTGGAAGCAAAATCCAATGCAGCAAGAATATCCGGAACTGGGAAGGGAGAAGCCAGAGAAGACGAGGGGGGCAGCAAGGTCAGCACCCAGGGTGGGGGCTGACCAAATAAGCAGACACGAAAGACCGTTAGGCCTATTCAGCTGGCATTTTAGTATGTTAGTATTTATACCTGCTGTACCTGGTTTTATGAACAGCACCTTGGTTTGGAAAGGTGCTATAAAAATAAAGTTTGACTTGACTTGACCTTCACAAGGACATTAACCAAACTGAGGCAGTCCAGAGAAGGGCAACCAAAATGATGCAGGGACTGCATCAGAAAACATATGAGGCCAGATTAACGGAGCTCAGTATGTATACCCTAGAGTAAAGGAGGGAGAGAGGTGATATGATTGAAACATTCAACCACCTTAAGGGCATTAACAAGGTGAAAGAGTCTAACTTGTTTCAATATAAGAAAAATAGCAGGACAAGAGGACACAGCATGAGATTAGAGGGAGGCCAATTTAGGGGCAATGTGAGGAAGTTCTTTTGACAGAAAGGGTGGTGGATGCATGGAATTGCCTACCTCAGGAAGTGGTGGATATGAATACAGTGCAGGGCTTCAAACAGGCATGGGATAGGCATAAGGAAGCAATACAGATGAGTATGAATAGATAGGCCATTGACAGAGCAAAGGCCGATGGCACATTCATAAGGTAGAAAAAGAAATGGGCAGACTGCATGAGCCTTGTAGTCCTTATCTGCCATCAACATCTATGTTTCTATGTTTCTTTGTAACCAGACATCCCAGAATCCCCTGCTGTTGACATCAGAGGAGGGCTGCAGAGCTGGAAGAGTCAATAGCCTTCAACAGTCTGCAGTATTCGTGTTAAAGATTTTGTAAGCTAAAATCAGATGTTTGCTGATCCTGCTGTGCTCAGGGGGCTTAGTGCAGTCCTATGTGACATACCTAACCCCAAAAGAACAGCAGTCCAGCAAATGTAAGATTATAGCTTACAAAAAACTCTGACATTCACTGCAGGCTATTGAAGGCAGTTGAATCTCCCAGCTCTGTAGTTCTCCTCTGATGTCAGCAGCAGGGTATTCTGGGATGTCTGGTTACACAAAATGACATCGTACAAGTCAATGAAATTAGCCTGATGTATTTATCACACTGCAGTAATCAGTAAGTAAATAAAAGTGTTGCTGCACACAAAGGGCTAATAAGGATCGGCCACACACTTGGGTGTGAGGCTCTTATTGCTGAAAGTTCCTCTTTAAAAGTGGTCATGCTGCTAGTATGCTTCAGTTCATAAGGTAACTAATTCCAATGTTTTTTATGAACACATTAGCAAAAAATTATCAATGAAGTGGTCTCATCCCATACTTGTTACGTGACATCTGCTATATTTCCCCAACTTACCAAACGTACACGTTGGTGGTATTTCACAGCCTGGTGTGTCACTTTGCACCAAAATGTTCACATTTCTTTTATGGAGCTATGTATACAAGGTACATACTCACAATACATTATTACATAGTGTTCTCAAGTTTGAAAATTTCTTTTGATTGCCAAGCAGGCCTACCTGTGCAATGGCACAGGTACCAATTCTGACACAGAAAGTCAGGGTTCGGAAGTATTTCTGAGCTATCAGAGGGATGGGTGTTGGAGGAGGATATACCAGCCCATTGACTGCTATCCAACTGCAGGGTGGGACAGTGTGCAACACTGGATTGGCCTCATGTGGAGTCAAGGGGTCTGCCAGTGAGTAGCTTTGTAAATATGGGGAGGTGGGCAATACGTACTAAGCCATGCCACAACTGCCACATTGCATGCAATGCCTCCCACTGGAGTAACAACCAGAAAAAGCTGTCAACACCAAAAGATGAATTGTGGCGCTCCGTCATAGCACTCCCTCCCTGCAGTATGGAATAACTCTGTATGAATGATGCTGTACCTGTGCTTAGAAGGAAGGGGAGTCTGACTCCTAGCCACCATTCCTATGTGGTGTCATCCACAGGGGAACGTGGCAGCAGGCAGGTTGGGTGGATGGATGGCGTGGCTGGGCAGTAGTGGCATGGCTGAAGGTCTCTGGTAGTGGCAGCCAAAAACCACACAAACTTTCCAGTGAAAGTCCCCAACACAGACTGGTTCATTTGTATGATGCCAATAACACAGTAGTGTGTATGTATGTCATAAGAGATAGGCACTCCCAGGGGAACAGTATGTCATGACACCACAGTCAGTCATGCTGAATGTCAATTACAGTTTGTTACTTGTAACATATTGTACGTCACACGCACCCGTATGTTCTTGCAGTCATGTCATATGCATAATGTCCATAGATGTCAGACTTCAACCTGGCTTGTGTATGTCAACCCCCACAACCATGTCCCAGTCATCAGTATATGTCAACTTTCTTAGTGCTGTGTTCTGCAGGATACACCACACCAGATGACATTACTAAATGTCACGTGTCACAAACGCACTCCACAGGTCAGGCCCTCTGCTCCCACAATGCCAACCTCAGAGCACAATAGTGTGAACAGGCAACAGACAGGGTAATCCTCCTGTCTGCTTTGGGTCCGAATCACCTGTTAGCATCGAGTTCCTTATGCTAGAATACCCAATTAACAGGCTCGGATACGTACCCACTTTGGAGGATGCGGTACAATCCTTCACCCAGGGGCTCCCAGCCAGGTTTTCCAAAATGTACCCTTAGAACTCTATATGAGACCTAGGTATTTTTTACCATTTAGAAAACTGGCTTCTTAATTGGAGGCATCTGATTGGCTGGTACCTATTCCACAGGGGTACATTAACTTTCAATAGATGCCCACCAAAAAAAAAGCCCCAGCCCAAACCTGCCTCATGACCAGCCAAGTATCCTTGTGCCTAGCCTGCTTCATGACTGGTTGGAGCACTGGACACAAAATTTAAAATTGCCACCATTTTTTTCATTGCTAAGCGAGATGGCGAGTAAAGGCCCCCCCCACACACATATTCACCATCCAGTAACTGCCCAAAAGAAATCTGTGTGCCTATTTTCCCTGCTACAAACTTCTCTTTAATTTTTTTCCCTACTGAGAGTAAAAACCCCGCTGACATCGCTCGCTCATCAAGTGGCTCCCTAAGCTCTCTGCATAGAACTCCACATACCATGCCATTAGTTGTCAAATGGCTCCTTGCCCTTTCCACTGTACTGAACATACTTTCGCCCGTTGCCCCCACAACTTAAATCCTATAAATGGGACACGTTTGCCAGAAAATGAAACTATCTTTGCCCTCTTTCTTTTTCTCTCCCGACTCCTGTCATGCTGTCCAGTCTCCGTGCTGATCCCCGATACATTTAGCTTTCAAACTACACCCTTGCACTTCCAGCACCGTGTCACACATTTTTTTTCATTCATTTAAACCGTCCCTCGTAGCGCTTTGAATCCTTCTGACACGTCACCCGCTCATCATTCTGGCTGCGAGCAAACTGCTCATAAGTGTGGATAAATCAATATGGTACTCTGTATGAAGGGGCAAGAAAAATTTCACTGGTGCTCCTACCTGCCTTTCTGCAGGCTTAGTTTGCCCTCATACTAAAACCATGCACCTTTTGTTCATCCTTGGCAGCTGAGCACAATAAATCTGTCTCCCGCCCGCCACCACGCTACTCAGCCCAACACTCCCGAATAATAGATTTTTTTTAATGGTAGCCCTGCTTAACTAAGCATCACAATAATCCTGCCACCCATCCACCACCATGCTCCGCAGCCCAAATTACAATCAATGGATTGTTTTTTTCTAAATGGTAGCTCTATTTACCTAAACTATAAAGGTAACAGCAAAAGCATGAGAAGGCTCAGGATTGGACAGGGCGTAATGCATTTTGACAATATTAACATGTGTCTCGGGGTTACCATGACAACCAGCTCCCAAAAGATCACTGTTACAAAGGCTGTACTTGGACAAACATCAGAGCTCAAAAAGAAACATATCATTGTAATATTGGTGGAGGAACTATTTTTTTACAAAATAAATATAACACTTAACAGTTTTAACATTTTAGCATGTACATTTATTCTTTCAAACATAGATAATACATTGGCCCATTTTCTAAGCTACTAATACCCTCCAGGGTGTGCGGTATGGGCAATACTGGACCTTTCAGGGGCTATAAGGCCCTCCGCATGCAGCGTCTGGCCTCATTATGCCCCTGAGTGGTCCGGTATTACCCAATACCGCCCACCCTGTTGGGTATTAATGCTTGCTTAAGCAAGCTCAGTAACACAATCAAGTTTTTAACAGCTGTCAGCCTTAAATACAGGTTCAGCAAGCACATGTAAAATAACAGAAAAAAGCACAGGCAGTATTTTAAAGAAAATGTTGCTTACTAAAAAGTTTTAAAACAGGTAAAATAAAATACAGAACAAATTATATCACAAATCTCATAGTCATCTACAAATAAAAAGGAAAGTTACAGAATGCAAACTCCTACCACAAACACTTAATTCTGCTCTGTTACCTTTCTAAGTGCTTTCCAAGTCAGAGAACTATCTCTCAGAATCTAGAATCATATATCACACATTTCCCAGATACAATGTTTCATTTTAACTCTATCTTTCCCCACCCCCTTTGGTGAGTCAGCTAGCTCCTCCCTTGGAGTTCATTTGAACATAATTTCTACAAGGAGGTATTTTAATTAATGTGAACATCAGAAAAAAAAGCCATTTCCTACATATGACTGTCCTTAATCAAACATTTCTCTTTGAGGTTTTACATCCCAACAATCTGTCACTAAGGTGTGAAAAAGCCAATGGAAATCAGCCAAATTACATCCTGTTCTGGTGTCATGAAATTCATATTCAGGAACCAACATCAAAGCAGCAGCAGTTGATAAGGGGCCATAAACTATCCCTCTGGAAGGAAAGCATTAATTGAGTTTTTCTCTGGCCAGTTCAATGACATCCTCACTGACACCTTGAAGGTTAAAAGCCAAATTGCTAACTTGTATGAGACAATTACATACACAGACCATGGATTTAATACAAATATTATACAATAACAATAAGCAGAAGGCAGAGTGTCACAATCCTCCCCACCTAGACTGAGTTTGGGGGCTCTATCCCCTGCATGGGATGAGCTCCCCAAGTCAGTTCATGTCTCATACCGATGTGACAAGCCATTGGCATTTTCATTAGCTGCCCCTGCCCTCTGGGAGAACATCATGTCATACCCTTGCAAGGTAAGACTCCATCTTGGTAGTCTACCATTCATTTTACCCATTTGTGCCAGCCAAACCAAGGGGTTGTGGTCAGCTTGTACCTCAAAATGCTGCCCAAATAAGTATGGCTCTAACTTCTTTAGGGCCCACACCATGGCAAGACACTCTTTTTCCACAATAGAGTAAGCCTACTCCCTGGGAAGTAACATTTTACTCAGGTACACTATGGGGTGATCTTTCCCTTGGTTGGATGTCTGACTCGGCACTGCCCCAATACCCACATCTAAGGCATCAGTCAGGACTATAAAGGGTCTGCTATAGTTTGGACTTATCAATACAGGAGCACTGCATAGTGCCTCCTTCAGTCTGGTACAGGCTTTTTCACAGGCTGGTTCCCAGGTAACTTTCATAAGCATTCTTTTCTTTACCAGGTCAGATAGGGGAGTGGCCAGGGCACTGTAATTGGGTAAAAATTTCCTATAATACCCTTCTGTCCCCAGAAAACTCATGACCTGCTTCTGCATTTCTGGTCTGGGTCATGCCTTGATTGCCTCTAGTTTTACTTGGTTAAGACAGAGCTGTCCCAGGCCTACAACATGCCTGAGATATGCCACTTCAGCCATGGCCACCTGGCACTTCTCAGCTTTGACAGTGAGCCTGGCCCTCTGTATCCTGCCCAGCACTCCCCTAAGGTGGGACTGGTGTTCCTCCCAGCTGGCACTAAAGATGGCAATGTCATCCAAGTATGCCACAGTGTACTCCTCAGCACCATTTAGCACCTGGTTCACCAACCTTTGGAAAGTGGTCGGGGCATTCTTCATTCTGAAAGGCATTACTTTAAATTCAAATAACCCTATCGGAGTGATGAAGGCCAACCTCTCCCTAGTTCTGGCAGTTAAGTTTACCTGCCAATACTCCTTTGTCATGTCAATAGTTGTAAGGTATATCACCCCTCCCAACTTGTCCAGGAGTTCATCTGTCTGTGGCATTGGGTGGGCGTCTGACTTCATGACTGCATTCAGTCCATGATAGTCCACACAAAAATAAGTAGAGCCATCTGGCTTGGGAACAAGGACTACTGGTGAGGCCCTGTGGCTGTGGGATTTCTGGATTACCCCTAAATCCAGCATTTCCTGCACCTCCTTCCTAATGTCCTTTTGGACAGCCTTGGACCCCCGATATGCTGTTTGCCATATGGGCACCTGCGTCCCTGTCTCCACATCGTGTGTTGCTAAGGGGGTTAGTCCAGGCTTGGCACTAAACAGTTGGGCAAAGTCTGCTAAAACCTTCCTTACTTCCTGGATCTGGTCCGGGGCCAACTGGGGTGACAATTTAATTGCCTCCACAGAGGACTCCCACTTACTTTCTTCCAGCAAGTCAAGAAGGGGGTTTCCTTCATCTGTCCCCTCTCCAGGATGATGCACTGCAAACACCATGTCACCCCATTAGCGTATGGCTTCATCATGTTGACATGGTACATTCTTTGTGTATGTCTTCTTTCAGGTAACTCTATACCATAGTTTATGTCGTTTATCTTTCTGACTACTTTGTATGGTCCTGCCCACTTGGCCTGCAGTTTGTCTTTCCAGACTGGAATTAGGACCATAACTTCCTGACCCACTGTGTATGAACAAGCTCTGGCTTTGCGGTCATACCACACCTTCTGTTTTTGTTGGGCCACTGACAGGTTGCTCTGGGCTGTCCCCATAAGCTCCTTCAGCTTTTCCCTAAACCTAAGGACATAATCCAATATGGGACTTCCCTGGGTGGCATGCTTGCCTTCCCAGTCCTCCCAGATCAAGTCTAGGGGCCCACATACCCGGCGTCCATATAAGAGCTTGAAGGGGAAAAACCCTGTCAACTCTTGGGACACCTCCCTGTATACAAACAACAGGTAGGGAAGGTATTTCTCCCAATCCCTCCCATGCTGTTCATCAAATGCTTGAAGCATTGACTTAAGGGTACCGTTAAATCTTTCCACAAGCCCATCGGCTTGCGGGTGATAAGGTGTTGTGCGTCTCTGCACCACCCCAAACTTCTCCCACAAACATTTTATCAGGTCCGACATGAAGGAATCCCCTCATTCAGTGATAACCTCCTGCAGAAACCCAACATGGGAGAAAATCCTAAGTAATGCATCTGCCACTTTATCTGACCTCAGTGAGGATAGGGCGACTGCCTCTAGATACCGGGTGGCATAATCCACCACACTCAGAATGACCCTCTTCCCAGAGGAGCTGGGGGTATTTAAAGGCCCCATAATATCCATTTCCACCCTCTGGAATGGGTCCTCCACTATGGGCAATGGAATTAGGGTGGCTTGGGATTCTGTTACCAGCCTTCCCTATTTCTTGGAACCAGTGACAAGACCTACAATACTCCTTCACCTGCTGGGTGAAGTTGAGCCAATAGAAATTCTGGGCCAACCGCTGCATAGTGTGTGTGATTTCCAGATGACCAGACATGGGACTATCATGTGCAGTCTTGAGCAACTGCTCATGGTACCCCTGGGGAATGACAAGCTGCCTGCCTCTTACTCCTCCCTCTGTCTTAGCATCCTACATATACATCAGTCCATTTTCCCTATAAGCCTTATGTTTCCATCACCTCCCTGTGCTCCGTCAGAGTCTGCCCAAGCCCTCAGCTTCTCTAGACTAGGGTCGCTTTTCTGAGCAGCTGCAAACTCCTTACACATTCCCAAGGCATGGGACAGGTCCCCTTCAGTGTCTAAACTCGGGTCCCTAGCTCTAGCATCAGAGCACTCAGTATCACTGCCATCCCTAACCCTCTGACAATGGGTCACCCCTTCTTCCTCAGAGTAACCCTCCATAGCTGTTTGGTTAACTGCTACCAGGGAAATTTCTACCCCCCTTTCATTAGTCTCCATATCAGGAGACCCAGGCTGGGCAATCAGCCTCCCAATGGTTTCCACAGTGGCTTCTATGGGGTCCCAGGAACCACAACTTTCCTTTGCTGCTTGGCTGTGGGTAACTGCACACACCATTCCCTGTTTGAGGTTGTTACTGATAATTACATCAACAGCTAACGTTTTGGCTACAGCAACCTTTTGTACAGTCCCCTCCGTCTCACCCCAGTTTAGGAGGACACTAGCAAGTGGCAAGGTTTATTTTTCTCTCCAGTGAATCCTCATACAGTCACAGATTGATTGGGTATAAGCTGATCAGGCTCTACCAGATCCCCTTTTACCAAAGTTAGGGGTGCTCCCGTGTCTCTTAACCTGTGTGTCTGTACACCATTCATAGTGACTGGGTGCATGTGTTCCCTCATGTTGACTGGCATGCTTTCAGGGACACACAAACAACCCACTTCTTTTCAAGCACCACTTTGGGTACTACTTGTCCTTTTGGGACACTGTCTGGCAGTATGCCCAGTTTCTTTGCACAGTCAACATTAATTTATTCTCTCAGGAAAATCTTTTCTTTGAAACCCGGGGCTACCTGGTTTCAGTGGAGGCAGTGAGGGTTTTAACTTCCCTGAAGGTGCGCTTTTCCCTTTCTGCACTGCCACACCAGCTCCATTCACTCTCAGAGCAGGTCTGCTCCTGGCACAGTGGTCCGAGAGTTCAGCAGCCTCTTGCACTGTTTTTGGATCTCAGTCCTCCAGCAGGTTTTCAGCTCTGCTGGCCATGCCCAAAAAAACTGCTCTAACAATACAGCAGTCTCAATTTTATCTACAGAGTTTGCTTCAGTTCTTTCCCACCAATGTTTTAAAAACTGATGTTTCATGGCTAGCTCCTCATAGCTCATATCAGGGCTTCTTCTGAGCTTACGGAATTTAGCTCTGTATGCTTCTGCAGTTAAATCACACTTTTTTAAAAGCACAATTTTCAATTTACTGTAATCATTGCTGTCCTCAATGTCCATTTGACCCAATGCATCCTGAGCTTTCCCAGTAAGTAGCTGGGACAGCTGGAAGCTCCAGGACTCTGAAGGAATATTTGCCTGAATACAAACTTTTTCAAAGGAATTTAAAAGGGCATCCATATCCTCCCCCTCTTTAAATTCAGTTATCAATTTGAAATTTACTTTGTAACCCAGTCCTGTAGTTCCAGTTAAACCCAGGCCACTTACCTGCTCTGGAGCTAGTCTTGGGAGTTGTAGCTTCTCCAGTTCAAATATCCACTGGCACTCTCTCTCCTCTTGTTCAGCCTCTCACTGATGCTGTCTCTCTTATCACTCAGCCTCCTGCTGTTCTTGATCGGTTTCTCACTTTTCTCACTCAGCTTCTTGCTGTTCTCGCTCTGCCTCTCACAGAAGCTGTCTCTCTCTCTCTTTCCTTTTTTTCCATCTGCAGTTGAAACATTTTCTGTTCAAACTCCAGTTCCATCCTTCGCAACTCCATCTGCAAACTGATTGCTTCTGGCTCCAGAATGCTGGTGACCTTCCCCTGCTGCTGTGCCCCTTGGCTTGCACTGGCACTGCTGTCCTCCTCACTGGATCTGGACACTACACTGGACTCTGGCCCCTCCATGCCCAAGGTTCAGTCCTTTTCAGTCACAGACTTGTGACTTGAGGCTTGAGGTTCTGCTTGTTGGCTTTCCCCTCATGCTGGACTCCTCTGTCCTGGCACAACTGCCTCAGTTAGTCTGCAGTGTACCCGCTGTAGTTGGAAGTCATCTTCTTCCCTAACTATGGCTACTCTAACTTTCACCTTTGAAAAAAATAAAACAGGTAGGAAGTTTGACTGTAAGCAAAATGATATAGTTCTGTTTACTTTTTTAAAAATAAATCACTGCCTTGTTTTGCACATGACTTGTACAGTATTAAGTTGTCACACTGAACTGTTAAGGCTTCTGTTACCAAATACTTTTGCATCACAGTGCTGCCAACCAAATCTGTCACAAATGCACTCCTCAGGTCAGGCCCTCTGCTCCCACAGTGCCAACCTCAGAGCGCAATAGTGTAACTAGGTAACAGACAGGGTAACCCTCCTGCCTGCTTTGGGTCCGAATCACGTGTTAGTCTCAGGTTCTGGAGTGATTCAAACTGTGAACCTTATGCTAGCATACCCTACTAACAGGCTCAGATACTTACCCTCTTTGGGGGATGTGGTACAATCCTTCACCCAGGGGCACCCAGCCAGGATTTCCAAAATGTACCCTTAGAACTCTATATGAGACCTAGGTATTCCTTACCTTTCAAGCAAGGTCAGTAACACAATCAAGCTTTTAACAGTTGTCAGCCTTAAATACAGGTTCAGCAAGCACATGTAAAATAACAGAAAAGAGCACAGGTAGTATTTTAAAGAAAATGTTGTTTACTAAAACATTTTAAAACAGGAAAAATAAAATACAAAACAAATGCTATCACAAATCTCATAGTCATTTACAAATAAAAAGGAAAGTTACAGAATACAAACTCCTACCACAAACACTTAATTCTGCTCTGTTACCTTTCTAAGAGCTTTCCAAGTCAGAGAACTATCTCTCAGAGTCTAGAATCATATATCACAAATTTCCCAGATACAATGTTTCATTTTAACTCTTTCTTTCCCCACCCCTTTTGGTGAGTCAGCTGGCTCCACCCTTGGAGTTCATTCTAACATAATTTCTACAAGGAGGTATTTTAATTAATGTGAACATCAGAAAAAAAGACATTTCCTACATATCATAGTCTTTAATCAAACATTTCTCTTTGAGGTTTTACAACCCAACAATCTGTCACTAAGGTGTGAGAAAGCCAATGGAAATCAGCCAAATTACCTCCTTTCCTGGTGTCATAAAATTCATATTCAGGAACCAACATCAGAGCAGCAGCAGTTGATAAGGGGCCATAAACTATCCATCTGGAAGGAAGGCATCAATTAAGTTTTTCCCTGGTCAGTTCAATGACATCCTCACCGACACCTTGAAGGTTAAAAGCCAAACTGCTAACTTGTGTGAAACAATTATATACACAGACCATAGATTTAATGCAAATATTATACAATAACCATAAGCAGATGGCAGAACATCACAGCATGTATGACATGGTGTGCACTGTCTCTCCCTGACCACCACATTGCCAAGGTACATAGTTACATGTATGTGTACTTTGGACAAAGTTACTCCACCATCACACACAAGTCAGAGACTGACACCTATCATAAATATAACCTATACATGTTGTGAGTGCTGATGTTCACTGATGCCCATTCCTGCAAATTGCACATCCCTTTTTGCCGTTGTGCAAACCTGTGCCTGGCCAGTCAGTATACATTAAGTGATTACCATTGTAGTACAGTTCTATTTTGATAAAGAACCTTAGTGCACAAGTACCAGGGCAGGGGTTACCTGAAAGGGCATTAGCTGGGAAGCCACGGTTCAAAGAAATACAAAATCACACATACCCCCATAATGCAAAGCATCATGAGCTGCATATGCAAATCACCACAAGATATTATGCTGGTTCAACTTTAAGCAGAACTGCATGGTACCAAAATGCCTCTCACACAGTATGCAAAGGGTACCAACAGAAGACACGTGTGGAGGCTGTCCAGAGAAGGGCAACCAAAATGGTGCAGGATCTGTACCAGAAGACATATGAAGAGAGACTAAAGTAGCTTAGTATGTATACCCTCGAGGAAAGGAGGGGGGGGGGACATGATAGAAACTTTCAAGTACCTCAAGGGAATCAACAAAGTCCAAAAGGGTTGTATCTTTCAGGAAAATAGAAGTGCAAGAACAAGGGGGCACAATTTGAAGATAGAGGGGGGATGGCTCAGACGTAATGTGAGGAAGTATTTTTTCACGGAGAGGGTTATGGATGCATGGAAAAGCCTTCCTGAGGAGATTGGGGAGTCAAAAACAGTGGGGAATTCAAGAATGCATGGGACAGATATAAGGCAATTCTAGTGGGGGGTAGGAGGAAGTAGGCTGTTGCTTAACTAGGATTTGCAGCTTATCCATTAGGTAGGGAAATGAGCAGACTAGGTGGGGCCAAGCGGTCCTTATCTGCCATCAAATTCTATGTTTCTATGTAATATATCGTAGCTGTACTTTTTTTTTTAATTTATTTCTAGGAAGTACCTTTGAGCCAAAGGCTCTTTTACAGAGGTTCCACTTCATAGTAATACATGGGCATTACATCATTTACAATGGTTACAAGTACATAAGTAGATACAAGGTGGTTCCATGCCTAGAAAGACATGAGTACATCAGGTTACAGAGGTTACATAATTACAATAATAGGGAGTACATAAGTAAAAATATACAGACACATAATTTAAAGCAAGCTAGGCTGACAGGTTGTTAAGTGAACAACTTGAGATTCTACACGATATAGAGTGAATCAGGTAGGGAGCAGAGGATGATATAGTCTGTAAATTAATTAACTAATACTATACGCAAGTAGGCGAGAACTTGATGGGCAGCAGTTATTTTGTCATAAGTGCTAAAGAGTGTAGTCATAAAGGAGGGCTAGACTCACTGGGGGGAGGTGCTGATGCAGGGACCTGGAGCCTACTATGGGAGTGTTAGTTAGCAAGAAGAGAGGAGAGGCAAGGGTGCAGGTTAGAATGAGGGTAGCAGGAAAGAGGAGGGGAGAGTGTGGATGAGTTCAGGTCTCACAGTCACAGTTCCTGTTTGTGGTGAGGGCCACTCTGAGTTTATCTTTAAAGGGGCCTGTTTTGTCCTCTTTTGTGATGCCTAGGTCAAGCACATTAAGCCAAGGTGGTGCCCGGTATTCGTAGGACCATTAGCCTTGTGTGGTTCTACGGAAAGAGATGCAGGGAGCTGAGTTGTTTGTACCCCTAGTGCATCTGATAGAATTAGGTTGGCTAAGGAGGCTTTGCAGGCCTGGGGTGGTAAGTCCTAACATAGACTTCTTGGTGAGCATGTATACTTGATACTGGAGGCGACTGTCAAGGTTGAGCCATTTTGCTTGAGTGTACAACTCGCAGGTGTGAGTGAGATGGGGTACACCTAGGACTAAACAACACACTTTATTTAGTGTTGTTTTGATACGTTTCAAAGCAGTTTGGGAGGCAGCCCCATATACTGCTAGACCATAGTCTATTACTGAGAGGATTGAGCTATTTACAGCAGTTTTGAGTGCCTCAGAAGTCAGGCCTTTTCAGTGTCTGTACAGTAATCCTAGTTTTGCATTTGACGACTTTGTGACTGCGTCTATGTGTTGGTTAAACGAGAGGGTGCAGTCCAGTGTCAATCCTAGGTATTTAAATGTTTGTACCACCTCCAGGGAAGTATTCTGATTGTTCTGAATGCAAAGTTGGTGAGTGCGGTGTTTGTTATGTGATGATGCGAATAACATAGTCTTAGATTTTTAATAATTGAGGAGCAGCTTTGATTGAAGGAACCAGTGCTTAGCCGTGGTGAAATTAGCCTGCATTTGCTTTTCCAGTTTGTAGGGGTCAGAATTACATGAATATAGGGCCGCATCATCTGCATACAGTAGTAGCTGGTCGTTTACCAAATGAGGGAGGTTGTTTAAGGACAGGCTGAACAGTAGTGGGCCAAGGATAGATCCTTGAGGAATGCCTGTGTTAACACTAAGGATGTTGGAGAAGGTGTCCAAGATTTTCACTTTTTGGACCCTCCCAGAGAGGTAGCTTCTGAACCATGCTGCTGTTGCAGGGGAGAGGTCGGTATTAGAGAGCTGATCCAGGAGCAGATTGTGATTGATGGTGTCGAAGGCCTTGGTGAGATCAATATATGTTGCCCCCACCAAGAGACCTCTGTCTACAGCATTATGGATAAAGCTGGTAAACTCCACTAGAGCAGTTGTGGTACTGTGTTGTTTTCGAAATCCATGTTGTTGTTGACATTGTAAATGATACTGTCTAGATATTCCGTCAGTTGGTCACTCACGATTCACTCCAGGGCCTTGGAGAGTGGAGGAAGGATAGATATTGGGCAGTAATTTGTAGAGTTGGCTTTGTCACCACTTTTGTAAACAGGGGTAACCACCGCCACCTTCCAGATCTGTAGGAATTTGCTTGATACCAAGGAGAGATTTAAGATTTTGGTGAGGGGTTTGAGAGTTATTTCCAGGGTGAGCCTAACTAGTTTTAGGTCAAGTGCATCAGAGCTAGTTCTGGAATTACCTAGTGCTTTTAGGATGTACTTTTTTGCTTCCATAAAGGTGATAGCTCTGAAGTAAAAAGACGGATGGGAGTTTGATTGGGTCCCCGGGTTTCGTTCGGTGCAAGTATCTGATTGGTGTTGCAGGAAGCTAGGGGAAAACACTCCACTGAGGTCATTAAAAGCTTTGTTGAAGACATTTGCTATGTGACTGTGATCCTGCGCAGGTTGGCCCTCAATGTTCAGGAAGGTGGGAGGAGTTTTATTAGGTTTACTGGTTACGGACCTGATGTTCTCCCAGAACCGTCTACTGTCACCCCATGAGTCTGTCAGCTCATTTTTAAAGTGAGTGTTTTTGGCCTTACGAATAGCCCAGGTGCATTTATTCCATGCAGCTCTATAGTTCTCGTACTCTGTCTGGGTACTGGAGTTTCTTGCTTTGTACCACAAGTCATCTCTATTTTTCATAAGGGCTAGTAGCTGTGTCATGATCCAGGGGCTGTCATTGTCACAGATCTTTCTTTTGGTGTAGAGGGCGTAGACACTGCACACTTCATTGAATTTGCTTATAAAGCATTCTAGGGCAGTGCTGACATCTGTTTTGTGGTCAATAGAGCTCCAATCTTGGAGGTTGAGGTGTGCTGTTAAAGCTCCCAACTTGCCTTTCTTCAGAAGTCTAGTAGTAATAGTCCTGGATTGTGCCTTTGGGGCCTTATTTGACCATTTACAGATTAACGGGGAGTGGTCACTGAGGGAGTCAGGGAGAACCATGATGGAGGATATTCTTTCTGGCTGATTTGTGACCACCCAGTCAATTACTGACCCCATGCCTGTTCTGTTGTTATACCAAGTGGGGGAGTCTACCAATTGCACAAGGTTGAGAGTGGCTAATGAGTCCTTGTAATGCACAGCTTCAGCAGAGGCCCAGTTGATATTAAAGTCTCCAACCATTATCAGCTCTGTGTGTGGTCTCCCTTCAGAAAGGTAGTTGATGACAGAATTGAAACCGTTCGCTTGTTCCTTGGGAGGGATATAGGCTGAGACTATTGTTAGGGTTTTCCCGTTCTTGCCAAGTATTACTTTTATGGCCATCAGCTGAGCCCCACATTTGGTGTCACATGGGTTAAGCATTTGGCCCTGAATGTGGTCTTCAACATATATAATACAACCACCTCCTCTTTTACCGAGTCTGTCTAGTCTGATTGCAGCATACCCAGTGAGTTGTATAGCAGAGTCTGGCACCCTAGGTGATAGCCAGGTCTCTACTATCGCAAGAATTTCTTCTCTGTATGTTACACGATAAGTGCTCAAAAATACAACTTAAATAGCAACACTTCAGTCTGTGTGACATTACTAAACCTTGATCATTTTGGGTACCTGTGTTATAGACACATACTGGCAGCATTACATATCAATGAAAATGTCAACAGAGACCAGGCCGTGAAACAAGATGGAAACAAGCAGTACAAAGTGTCATTCCTGAAGGCAAAGAAGGTAAGTAAGGCTGTAGTGAAACCAGTGAAAACCAAAACAACATAGAGTTTGTACTGCCTCAGATTTTGGTTTCATGTAACACATGTATTTGAATGCACATATAAGATAACTTTTGGTACAGGATTGCTGGTACAGTGCAATCCAACACCACCCAGTGTTGTAGTCATTAGTCAAGCTGTATGCAGAGGTTGCTTTATGCAGTGCAAGTGGTGGCATCGACCATCACTCCCATAATACTGTGTATTACTTCAAGGTAAACTTTAGGATTGTCAAACTGAATAATAGTTACAACATGCCAAACTGATAAGTAAGCTATAACTCACAACAGGGCAAGGCTATACTAGGCATTACTGCACACCCCAATTGTATTGTGAGGCACGAGTGTGAAGCCCGAGTGACTTCTAACAACCTGGGAAGTGCATTAATGCCCAGTATACCCATGTCCTGGAGAGGGCTATTGTAGTTATAAAATGGGCTATTTTTTTTTTTTTTTTTTAGAAATAAAACGGAAGTTTTTTGGGGGTGTTTACATGGGGAAAATGGAAGTGTATCCTACTGCTTTCAAATGTAGTCCACAACAAAAGATGCATATTTCATATGTGTCATAATATTTGAAATGCCAGAAATACAACAGTAAACTGATTTGTGAGCTTTGATTTTAGTAAAACAAATTACAAGACTTGAGAAACTGCTTTCTTTTGTTCCACTCTACTGGGAGCTGATTTTGGAAGTTTGAATGCAGTATGTTGTTGTGGAAAAAAAAAACATCTTGCATTATGGATAAATGCTTAAAACATGTTTGGCAGATCTGCACTACTCTGTATGTATTACAAATATTAGGGAGAAATGGTTAAAAACTGCCACTGTATCTGACTGACGTGCTGCAGTCAAACTTCCTGAATCGGCTCATGGGGGAGGGGGGAGCAGTTTAAGTCTTACAATTTATTTTACAAAAATCAAATATTAGGGAGAAATACTTACAGTGGCCCCTGTTGGCATCATCAATACTCACCCGGCTACATTACTGTAAAGTACACTTTCCTGCTGCTGCTATGTCACATGCATTCTCTGTCTCGACACTTTAGCAGCAGCACAGTGACCCAGTGACCTGTTCCATCTCCTCTCCTCTTTTCTCTGTTGGGTGAATTTGGGCAGTGCAGTGAGCTGTTTCATCTCGGTTCCATCTCCTCTCTCTCTCTCTCTCTTGCTCTGTCTCCTACATTTGCCAGCAGCACAGCGAGCTGTCCTTATCTCTTTTTCTTTCTTTCTCTCTCGCTCTCACTCTTGCTCTCTCTCACTCTCTCCCTCCCTCCCTGTCCTCTCTCAATCTGTGGGGAGGACTGCAGTGGCATAATGATTTCTTTTCTTTTTACTGTAGTAAGGCTGATGGGAAGCAAGTGTGGATATGTTAGTCATTAATCAACAGTCAGGTGACTGTTTTTAACCAATGATATTTGTGGTTTTGGCTCATCCTTGTCAGCCCATTTTATAACAAGCTGTTAGGAAACCACCTTTACCTACGAGGACCCATATTCAAAGGATTTTCTCTGCACAAATCCTGGTTGGCACATGAGAAGTGTTCTGTATGTTATTTCACAAAGTAACTGCTGTCACACAAAACTTACCCTGATGTCCAGTGGTACCTCCCAACGCCTGCAATCATGCCCGATATCCGCACACAATTTCCATGATATACAGTGGTTACTCAACCCACCCACACACATGCCAGAAGTAAGACAACATGTACCCTGTTGTGTGGTGCTCCCCTCCAACCATGACCTGCCCAATTCATAGTATGGGGATTTGCACTGGTGTGCAGTGGTCACTTCCTCTGTTGCACACCCACCCATGTACTGTTAGAAGCACACCCTGGTTTCACACCCCATCTACCCACCTGGTTATGAACGGCCTGGTCAGAATGTGTGTGATGCCTGCTTTTGTCACACAGGGGGCAGCAGAGGTTATGTGTTGACTACTTTGCTGCTGTTTCTTGCCAATTCATGGAACAGAGATTCAGGTAAGGGTGATGAGGTGTTTTGCTCCCCCAGGCAGTTTGAGAGAAGGGAGAAACCACTGTGAAACTGCATGAAATTTGCTGGGGGTTACGTAATATTATTATTTAGAAAGTAGAGCAGAGTGCTGTTGTTTGTGGATAGGGATATTACTTTCCAAAAGTATCACACGTGTTAGGTCCAGTATGTCGATCATCTTGGTGGGAGATTATCAAATGGGTGTGGTGTCCCCTGTATGTGAAAGGTGATCAGATGGGGGAAGGGACCACTGGACACCATGGAGAATCCTGTTTGAATCAGGAAGGTCATGGAGTGGGAGGTGGCCCACTACACAGCAGGGTAAATGCTGTCTTACATGGGCCATGTGTGCAGGTGTGTCGTGTGACCATTTAACATCAGGGAAAAGTGTTTGTGGACATCATTCATTGTTTGGGGTGGGGCGAGACCAAGTGAACACCAGGGAAATTATGTGTGGTCATAGGTCATAGGCACTGTTGTGGGGATTGAGCAATGCTCAACACAACCCAGATCTACTTTTATGAAAGAGGATCTTTCCACAGGAAGTGAACTCCTAGTACTGCATTGAATATCTTAGGACGTGTATGGTGCAACATGTTTTGAGGTGGTGTTTGCATCATGTAAGGTCACCTGCTGCTGAGCATCTGCGACTGTCATTGGTAGTGCAAAAATGCAGTGATGCATATGAGAAATGTTTTTTGGGAAGCACTGTAATGTGGTGTACCAAATAGTATTGCATGTTATGAGCCTGTGTCTGTAACCTGCTATGACTTCAGTGAAACAAGGTGCTGAGAAGTAAACATATGACTTTTATCCTGCACATCGCCATGGAGAGTGATAAACAGCCTCTTACTCATGGCCTCAGTTTTCATAAGCCACTTAATGTGTGTATTGAAGTTTCTTAGCATAAAGCACTTTACAGACATTACTATGCAATACAAAGAATACGTCTTAGTCAAAGCACATAAATGACTACAAAGTGCCCATTTGTCCTGTGCAGCATTAAGGTGCTGTATAGGAAAAAGAAATGGAAAGTAAAATGAGGAATGCTTAGGAGCGGTGTACATTCTGCAAGTCATCACTTCATGTCAGGCCTGTGACAAAGAGTGGATTTCATGTTTCACACACGATAACACTGCCTGAGTTCCTAATTTTGTAAAATAACAGTTGTACAGCAATAACAAGTGTGGCAAGCCACTTTACAGTGTGAGCTTATGGTGAATAATGAGACTTCTCATTCAATTGTTAAAAAGCACTTTGACACACCAAAGTGGTGTGTTCACAGACCCTGTCATGTGTTATTATAAAAAAAAAAGTTAAAGAAGCAGTGTATGTTATCTTCTGCACTGCACTACGTGTAGTACACAAAGATCATAAAAGTGTATGACCATGGACGTTTATGTAAAAGTAACATCATTACCATTGCCACGCACAATGTGACCAGAGTGATCTGTTTCCCTATTTTTTCTCTAGTACAGTACAGTACAGTAGAAGTGGCTATGCAGTATGTTGGTTGCTGCACACTTCACTTGTTGATGCATCACTGCACATATTTGTGACATGCATCACTGCACTGTTGTAATTTAATTTCATGAACAGGTTTGGCAGACGTTGGTGCCATGTTTGAGGCATGATGAAAAAGACATGTTGTTGTCCCAGGTGGTGTACAGCAATCGCAATCTGTGATGACTTAACCGTCAAGATACACAATGCACAGTAAACTGACAGGACATCTGTCAGCAACTTCATTACTTGCACTGAAATTCCAGTTAAGGACATATGAATGTGACAACTGAATAAACTTATGTGATACACTGTGAGACTACTGGTTTTCCTACACTGAGCATACCACTGCGGTGAATATAGTATAAGGCATGTTAAGGTACCACAGTGACGCATTAAACCATATGTAACTAACTAAACTGTGAAACAGAACTGATGAAACAGGTTCAAAACAACATATTTTAATCACTAATCAGGTCATACACAGCAAGGTATTATGACATGGATTAGGAATCAACATTAGGTGGTCAAAAACCTGTCTATTCCTGTGAGGGATATGCAGTTCTTATTGCTGTCAGCACACATGCAGGCAACACTTTTCTGTTCTGACATCCCAGCCTCTGCCATATCCATGACACCAAGCATCTGTAGGCAGCATGTCACAAGGTCCTGTGTGATAAAAAGAAATCATTAGACAGTGTTGTAATTCATTGTTTGAAACTATATATTTCAGTAGGTTGCAATACAGACACACTGTGACTAAAGATATTAGAATAACAAGAATGCCAAGTTAAAATATGTTAATCAGGACCTAATTCCCATGTCAATGGGGAACACACCTTACTGGACAGGACAGCACCACAGAAGGGTGCTGACAACAATGATAAATACATCACAATGACATTCCGTGGATGAGGATGGAATGGTTAGTAACAGCATGTGGCACCACAACCCATGCAGAAAGTCACCAGTATATTAGGTCTCGCATGTGGTGTGCAGTGGCACACACTGCCATCTGTTCACCCACATCTGCATACCTGTTCTTCTCCCTGGTGCTCAGTGACATGCCCTGCACATTGATTGCCAGTCCCTATTGTTGGAATGCATTTCATTGTGTGTGCATATCATTAGTTAAATTTATGAGCACAACAAAATGTTGTGACAGTTAGCTTTGTATATCATTAGATTCCATGAGCACAGTACACCCATGCTAAGTGTATTGTGACAGGTGCATTGTTAGTTAGACTGTATGAGCTCAGTGTATCTTCATAAGCACTGAAACAGGCAGAACAAATATATAAATGCTTGTATGAAATACATAATTATTAGAACACTGGATACCTTTATTTAGTAATAGGTCTTCAACACACACACACACACACACACACACACACACACAGTATGCTAGTGTAATATGCTAACATATTTTCTTTAAGGATAGGCATAGAACTTATTAATAAGGCTTTAGCGGTATAGATACATATTGCTAGGCATATCATAATTTTCATCACATAAGGGTTAACACAAATGAGAGGAAAAATGCCTTTGTTTTTCAAGAGACTTTGAGAAAAGCTGTGGTAAAGGTTATTTTAGGAAATGAGGCACATGTTTATGCCTGTATCATAACTTTTTGCTGAGAAAGTGTCTTGTTTTAGATAAATGCAGGTGCCAATACTGTTTTAAGAAAAATACCTTGTTTTGTATTAACTGTTATGGGAACGGAGACTAACTGCTATGAGAAAGGGTTCTGTACATGTAGTCTGTTGTGAGGTCGCACTGACCAAGGTCTATGAAGTCAGCATTCAGCATTCAGCATAATGCTGAATTGAAGGTATAAGAGGGACTAGCTTTTATTATTAGTTTGTTGTGCAGTTTACATAGCCCTACTACTGTAAGTATAATTCACATATTATGTGGTAGCTAGCCATGGTGGCAGGGTATCTTAAAGTACAGGTCTAAGATGTATTGATATTCTATATCTGTGTGTTTACTGTATAGTGGATTAGGGAGATCTAAGAATGCTGGATGGACATTTGTGTTTGCTTTGTATAACTGTGTGTAATAAACTTGGATTTTGTTATATTTTATAATTCTTGCAAGAACTTTATTGGTAATTCTAGAATTGTAAGTAAGCCCTCAGATATAAATTATAATAATACTAGTGCCAAATCCAGCACCTATGAAGTTCTTCTTTCCCATGCTGCATTGCGACATATAATACATTATAACATATTATCTATGGTGTACACAAACTCACCATAATCACATGCAAGGGGAGGCACACCATGTCACAGGACTGATGTGTGGCTCACTGTGTTGTGATCAACACAGGTTAACAACATCATAGATGAAATGTTGGCATGGTTGCTTTCCTCAATACAAGCAGTGCATGGGGTGTGCCTGTAGCCAACAGAGACTTCCAGGTAGCACTGCTATGGGTAGGGTCGTGGAACAATAAACAAAAGGGAAGAACAGTGCATTTTGACCAGTGTGATGTGAGGTTGTTGGGGGATTCTACCAAGCAGGGCACAGTACCACCATCCCATATGGGTGACCACAGGAAGGGATGGCCCAATACACCCCATACAAAATATTTACATAAGGTCAAATTTGACATGCATATCAACATTAGGTGCACTGCATGTACAACTGGTCTCATTTGCATTGCACGCAGCAATATAGTGACAGTAGCCACAATGGCATGGATTGAGATGGTGCACTGGTATGTGGACCAGTCACACTGCAGGTCCACAAGATGCAGCGCCTCATCAGGACAAGGAGTGAATTACTGACATGCAATCAACGGGCAATATTCATTGCGAAAATGCTTACAATGTTGATGAAAACAAGTACATCAAGGACTGCTAAGCAGTAACAGTCACCATAGTACACCATACCTGTTAGCCAGCAACACACTCCGTTGTGGGCACAGGTTACCAACTCACACTCGCATAGCACAGTGCATGTTGTTATGACATTACTTGATGTTCAGCAGCATAACAACAAACTCTCTAGAGGAAAGGGAAAGGGGGTTATGATAGAAACATTCAGTTACGTCACAGGTAGCAATAAGGTACAGGAAGGTAGCATGTTACATAGAAGAAGATATTGCAGGACAAGGGGTCACAATATGAAGCTGTAGTGAGGGGAGGCTCAGAGGTAATGTGAGCACATTCTACTTCGGACATGGCGGTGGATGCCTGGAATAGCCTGCAAGCAGAGGTGGTGGGTGCTAAAACAGTAACAGTAGTCAGGAATGCTTGGGATAGACACAATGGGACCTTAGAAGTAAGTCATGGGATGGAGAAGAATGCAGATCCAGTAGGGTCGGCAGTGGCACAGTAGGTAGGATATATAGGACACACTAAGTGGGTCTACAGTTCCTTCTCTGCCAAAAAATTCTGTTTGTATGTAATCCTGTCTAGCTTTAAGAACTGTGCTGTACATATCAGAACATCAGCAGGGCTGATCAACTGGTGCCCTGGGGTGTGACATTGCATTTTGCATATCTGCCTTGGGACTACAAAGTGTTCCTGATGGTCTGCCATCAGTTAATTGAGTACACATGACCACAATTACTAACATTTTATGTGACAATCAGCTTGGAAGATGACATGTACTCACTCATGAACAGGTGTGTCATCATCAAAAGGGTAGTCGATAGAAAGTTACTCATAATATGATACATGGGCAACATTCCCATTCACATAGTTGTCTCAAAAGCAATCCACCTCTGTTATACAGGAATACTATTCCTCATCCATTTCAGCCAATACAGCATTCAGCTCATGGCAGCATAAACATTCAAGTTCTGTGTCCATGATAGCACAATCATTACAGAGGCAACTATAAAAAAAACAGATTTAATGAAACGGATGTTAGCATTATGCAAAATTTAATATGCAGGGCAACTAAAGAACAAAGAAGACTATATGGAGAATGTGATGCAACAAGGGGGACATGCATCCATCATGTCCTTCTGCAATTATTTGTTTCACAATGCATCACAACACACTGCTCCGCAAATTGAAATCAGCCTTCTGTTCTACCCCGGGTGCATGAAAATGAGATATTCAGTAGATTAGTGAGATATCGCATTTCCACTGAATATGGGGGCATGTACGCCCATCACTACGACACTTACTGCTGACCAGACATGTCTCCAGAAATAGTACTCCACAATGACTTGTACATGCATTACAGATCTAATATTGAAAGGGTCACATGCAACTTTGCCCATTCGGCATTTAAGGGGCCATTCACATGGCCATGATGGGGTCAGTTGTATGGGGGAGCGAGACTGGAGTGTGTGGTGCCACCCCACCAATTGCATGTCCAAGAGAAACATCCCTGTTGGTACTGTCACCCCCCCCATGTCAATCGCGCTCCCCGTGTGTAGAATAAATGTTTCCCTGCTGGTGGTGGCTGCCCCCACACACTGAAAACACTAATTACCAGTCAACTATGTAAAACACATACTTCCGTGATATGCTGAACACTTTACTCACTGACGATCAATGACCCTATGTGTAAAATACATCCTTCCCTGAAGCTGATGCTGGTGGCCCACCCCCATTACTGGATCCTTACAAAATGTTTACAATATCCCTACTGATAGTGTTCCACCCCAACGATCACTGCACCTTTCCATAGTAACTGTTGTATCTCTGGTGACAGTTCCCCCTCCCCTCACCCGCAGATGGACCCTTCTATAATATATGGTATATCATTACTGGTAGCATTACCCTGCCTCCCTCTAATCACAGTCAAGGACTAAAGATATATGTACATGGCTGTGTGGTACTACTGAGTGGCTAACATGGGTCTGAAACTAAGGAAGGTCAATGATATGGGACAGTTTTGAGGTTGATAGTGGCATGACACTGTGGGACAGTCTCCTTTCACCATCATGGGTCTTTGCCCTAATATGAAATGGCTGCTGTCCTTGCATTTCACTCCTCAATGTCTGTCGACCAGCCTGTTAGGACACTCTACTTTCCCAATGCAATGTGACAGTTATCTGGCAGGGGTTAGTGAAGACATTGCAGGGATACACAGTGATCAGGCTGTATTGTTCAGGGCCATTGCAATGTTGTTACCATTACAGAGGACTGCACCCTTGAGCACTAAGTGACTGTCAAGTATAACACAGGGCAAGTAATATTGCATGGCATTATGACTCTACCTTCTGCATGTTGCTACATGAGGGCTGCTTGTGGTGGCCAGGACAGTTTTAAAAGACACATTTCTCACCGCGACCTCTGGAGGAGGTCATGTCCCTGTGCCCTGAGCAAATGCACTGCTCAAGGTCTGCTTAAAGACGTAGGTCGAGGGATACTGTATTACTAGGAAGCTTGACAGCCAATGTGTGTATGTCTTCATCAGGTGTATTATTGTACACCCAAGCCAGCTGGAAGCAGGAAGTCACACAGAATCCAGTACATATAGATGTGCAACACAGACAACTTGCAGCACTTTGACATCTCAGCAGGAGACGCAGTTTCACCTCCTCCCTTTCTGTTACCTATACAGGTATTCATTGTAACAGTTGTTCCTGTTACAGCACTGCCTGGTTGTGAACCCAAGCAAGAGGCGTGGTGTCCAGACCTTTGGGTGGGTGGGTGGGTGAGGGGTTGTGGCTAAGACCTTTAGAAACTGTTTACTTTTCATAGGGAGACATGGAGATGGGGTCCTACAGGCTACCAGAACCCATCCATGTGATAAATTACCACACTGCAGTGCACTGACACCCTGTTATATACCGATCAGTCACTGTCAAGATGGATAATATCACTTTTGCTGAGACTGTGTAGCCAGACAGTGACTTCTTGAAGAGATAAAACAGAAATACTGCAGGACCTATCCTGTACATTCCCATGAAATGTTACCGAATTACCAACTATGTGCTCTCAGACTGTCTTGCTCCTTATGAGACATGCAAGTCAAATATGTTAAACATAATACATAAGGCACTTGCCCTACAATACCACTCAGCAATACCACAGACACAATGAAATGGGTGCACTGAATTTACCTTTCGAATGCAAGCTGTCAGTGACCCATAAAAAAATGAATTATACAGGAAATACTTTGGCAGTTAAGTAACCAAAAAAATCAACAACTCACCAATCCAAGCTAAGTCTCAGATTTCTGTCCTCTGAATCAGAACTGTCATTCTCAATATCTGAACTGGACGCAGCTTGGGCACCCTCAGTCTAATTAGAACAGGGCACTATCGACTCAAATTGGTATGGCCGTATACCAATATCAAAGTTCAAATTGATATCCTCAATATCTTCAAACTTCTCTACATCGAACATGATGAGGATTTAGTAAAATACAAAAGTAATAACTCTTAGAAAACACTCGTTTTCATGCAGCAATGCCCATTATGGACCTAATACAGGGATGTCTTGCTAGTATGACATCATCGGAAGGCACCGGGGGTGGAGCTGAGCTCCATTTTCTGGAAGAACGAATGGAATAGCCAGAGCCAAATAAACATTTTTTATGTACTTTGGATACTGAATTTCACCACAGTAGTTTTTTCATTTGTGAGAATGAGCGTATAATTAATCGATTGAAGCCCTCAGATGTGTAAAAATGGCACTAAAAAAATGGATAGTGTTTAAGTGTTCTTTAATTTCAATTTGACAGTTAGCAGTAATGTACTTTTTACCTATATTTGCAAGTCTGGAGATGCTGCATTTTCCACACTTGTAAAAGCCATCTGGCTTTTTTGGCAACCAGTTTAAGTTCCCTTTTTGTTTTTCAGTGGCAGTAAAGTGGCTAACAGTTAACCTGTCCCCAGGACTCCTTCCTTTACTAAAAGTTACCCTTGGTCTTAGTCTATCTTCTTTAAAATGAGGTCAGTCAAAAGAACAGGCTATGCTTTAAAGGTAAGCCATATTCTGAAACTTTCAACAAAGCCTAAATTAAAAAGACTGCATAGTAGGAAAAAGATGTAATTGCAAGAAGAAGAAGAAATAAGCTTGCTGGAGGCATTACAGATTATGAAAAGAAGGAGTTCTTTATTTGGGAAAGAAGGGACAGATCACACAGCAGAGGCTGCTCCTGATCTAGGTCAAGGGGCTGACAGTTTGGGCGGAAAAAAACAATATTAACCCTTGCTATGCCACAGACTGATATATCAGTCCAGAATGCCTATACATTCTAAATCTTTTGGCAGCCTAAGGGTTAAAATAGTTCCCTTACAGAAATATAGGTGTGCTGTGTACATGCAGAATGAATGCCATGTGCTTAAATGTGCAATGTTTGCATGTGGTTCGCATACACAAAGTGGGTTCCACATCATATGAGTGAACGCACAATAGCGATCGACATATGAGCAAGTGCAGATCTCCAAAAAACCACATTGGCGATGTGTACAACAGCGGGACCATAGACAGCGGTAGTCCAGACCACAAGAAAAAACAGCACATCGATACCATGTTTAATGCGGGGGACTATGCCCCTTGCACCCCCCATGTGGGGGGCTGTTCCCCCCCCACACACACCCTAATTATTATAACCAACTTTGAGGGGGAGCCTGACACTGGGGTAAGCAAAAAAAGCTAAGTGCACACAAATCTCAAAAAACATAGCACTCCTGCCCAGATTCAAACCTGAATCCTTCAGCACTAGAGGCATATGCTGCCTCCACTAGACCACACAGCCAGCTCAAACTGAGCAACCAAAATTACTTCCTACATCTTCTACATCATAGATCCCTCCTACCGTCACTCTCTCTACACTCGATATTATTGTTTCACCGTCCGCTATATCAACGTTTGATAACATATCCCACTCGCTGTATTGCAAGGCGCTCTAAGGTAGTTGCTCAAATGTAATCACTCAGTCATATTCACCCATATCATTGGATACCCATAAAATGATCCTAAGAAAACCAGGTCTAAAAAGCAAATCAGGTTCACATGTTGTATGCTTGACATGAGTGCAGCAGTTAAGCTGGTACAAATCTCATCTGAAAAAATGCATCGGTTTCTATTTCTTATACTACTGTTAGCAATTAGAGTCATTAAAATACATTTTTATTTGGATTCCGATAAAAATTAAGCAAACTCACTAATTCTGATCCTTTTGCAAGTTGTTTAATGACTTTTGATTTTTGTCATTAAATTGCCATTAATTTGTAAAGTATTGTTTGCTTACTACATTAAATGCTTAGGATATAGCCAGTCAACATCCCCCATTCCAGATGTACGGAGAGGGGCCTCTGTTTTGTGAAGCCTATCCTTTTTGTTTTGGACCATGCAAATCACTTATGCATATTTAGTGCTACAAATGTGTTTCTCCATGACTGTTTCATCTCACTTACTTTCCCTTTGTCATTCTGTATTGAACAAATACACTATGGCCATGCTCAGCACTCTTTGTGCTGAGCAGGGTCTTGGAAGCATGCACCATACCTCACATTTTGTCACTGAAATGAGGGACATGGACACTCAAAATGAGGGACAATGAGGGACACTAACCCACATGATGATCAGGACACATCATGAAACATGGAGATACAGTACCTCAGAACACAGTGGAAACCATTGCATTAGCACCTGAGAATAAATTTCTACCATTAAGCAGTGGTGTCATTTAGGTAGGGCAGAGGCAGTCCCCTTCCCCCATATCTGTGCCTAAGTTGTTCTTATGGTGTGGCAATAATGGCATTAAATTTGGATTTAATCTTTTGCATAAAAGTGCCCACCTGGCCTGTGTGTGTTCATGCTGCAGGTACTCTCCAGACTCAACTGTGTCTGTATTGTGTTGTCCACACTCTCCACCTATTAGTGGTGGCACAATCACAAGTGATGCGGATGAGCTCCAGCCAAGAAAGAGTGCATGAGTCTTGCACGTGCGACACTGTCTTTCCCACCACAGAGTAGACAGACTGCACACTACAGCTTGGAGGAGTCAGTGAGCACTGAACTCTCAATAGCAGTGTTGTGGCAGCATATTTTTGTTGTTCTACTCTGAGTGAGTCTCCATCTCCCCGGTGGCTGAAGGGGTAGAGGGTGATCTAGAAGCTAACGCAAGACTAGGTTACCTACTAGGCTCGCCATGCAAAAAAAAACAAAAAAAAACAGCATAGATCCCTACAGCAGTAAGCTAAGCTTAGCAGCAGTGGTGACAGCAATGTGGGTGGTGTTCACAGGCCTTGATCAGTGCAGTGTGACAGCAGCCACAGCAGCAACCAAGCAAGAAGCAAGGAACCCAGGTTGGGTGGGTTCAGTTGGTGAGGTGACTTGGTTGCAGACCACACTGGGGACCTGTGATGGTCGGTTCTAGCATCCAGCTTCTGGCGGAAGGAGAGAGGGGGAGCAGACTGAAAACTGGGCTGGTGGCACATTGTACCAGGCTACAGGTTCTGGCCACATGGCTGGATAAGTAAAAGTAAATAATTTTTCTACGGGGGGATTGAGGAAGGAGGAAGGACTGCAATATTGATGTGTTTTTCATGTTTCTTCACCTTTGGGCAGCTTCATGACCCATAAGAGATGGGTATTGAATGGAATGGAGTCAGGGAGAAAAACGGGGACAAAGTTCTTTTGTGGGGGGGGGACAGAACTTCAGCCAGGAAAAATAATTGGTTAGTAATGGGTGGGTTTAAGCCCAAATCTGATGCACTGCTCTGGGGTATATACAGATGAATCTTATACTGTACATTTGAATGTTTCATGATTTGCATATCACTTTTCAGTCAAAACAAATAAGTTGTACCTTTTAGAGATGTTACATTCTAGAGCAGTTCCTTGCATTCATGAACAGTTGAGCGACATGGTATGCACAGACTATTGAAACCCCACTATAGTCAGGCTTATGACCCCCCCAGGAAACTGACCCACACATCCCCACACTCAGGCACATTACAACAAAGGGCAAAGGAACCTGCAGGGGTGTGCACCATTGAAATGAAGGGGGGTATTGTTTTATTACTATGTTATACATTATTGATGGAGAGTTGGAGATTAATGAAGGCAACTGCTCGACTAACAAGGGCCTTGTTAGTAGAACAGTGGCCTTCATTATCCTCCAATTCACCATCATAACCTATAAAATAGTAATAAAAACTAACTCCATTCATTTCAAGTGGGTACGGCCCAGCACTCTGACCTATGGACATCATCTCTTAAAGACTTCTGCCTCTGGCTCCCTAGTACTCAAGTAAGATGCTTTTTACTTATACCTATACTTGGTGGGTTGTCTGTAGCAGCATGGCTGTACCCGCTACAGTGTGTGAGCATGGGGGGGAGACTGGCCATGTGAATGTGTGTCAAGTTATTGCTACTTTTGTGTTTGCACCTTAAAGTCTGTTTGCATGGAAGCACTCAAAACTATGGAGAGAAAATAGTAGGAGTACAAGCCAGACAGAAGTAATTAAGTGGTTTTGGGGTAAATTTGTGTATTGGGGTGGGAAAAGCAACATGTGTTTCCATTGGTATGTGTGCTACAGTTCAACTGTGAAACTGAGATGAGTAAGAGAAGAAAAAGAAAACTGAAAAGCATAACAGTGGCTATGAGCATGCCGCATGCATGCAGATATAGTCAGCTACAGTATGTATTGAAGTACAAGTAAGCCATATGCGCACAGACAGTATGGCTTAGTGGTTAAAGGCACTGAATTGCAAACTAGGAGACTTAGAGGCATCAAGACCTGGGTTTCAATCTCATCAACCCCCTCTTGTGTATGGTGTGATCCTGAGCAAGCCACTTAACTTTTATGTGTGCAGTTATCAGTCACCACTTGCTTTTTGCACGCATGCCACATGCATGCAGTCTTTCCCAATTTAACATAAAAATCATGGTTTCCACACTTGCTTGCTGTACGCATACCATATGCATGCAATTGGTTCCAATTTAACATTTAAATCATACTTACAGCATGCATATCACTTGGGAAGTTTTATGTGTGCAGCATTAAAACATTTCATATAATTATTTCCGTAAGGGTTAACATACAAGAGGCTACCAAAGAACTAATGCCCACACAGCCCATTTTTTCTAACTGTCCCTCAACTGCAGGGTCTATTCCTGCAATTTGTTTGGGAGAGCACAGAGATGAACAAGAAACAGAAGGACAAATCAAAACAAAACCCTGTTTTTAAAAAAAGAGATGCTGCAGAAGGGGGATACGCAGGAACAAACCAAACCCAGAAAGTATTGAGGAACAAGGTACAGTATAAGTATTATATGAACATACTTACAAACATATGAAATAGCCAGCAGAAAAGGCTCACAGATCTATGAAGTCTGCCCGAGTGTGCAGCTCGAGTTTAATACTATTGCAGCTGCCCCCACCACCCAATCCCTCCTCCATCTCTCTCCCAGGCCTATCCCCAATTATGTTCTTGTCTGTACTTACCCTACCTCTGACTCTATTCCATCCCCACTTAAAGCTATCCATTCTCCTCAGTTTGATTAACTCCTCCTGCAGTGCGTTCCATCCTGCCACCACTCTCTCTCTCTCTGTGAAGTAATGCCTCCTCATCTCCCTACTGAATCTCCTCCCTTCCTACTTTATACTGTGCTCCGTAGTGACCCTTCCCCCTTTAAACAGATCAGTCCTCCCATTCTGACTTTATTTATGCTTTTCAAGTATTTAAAGGTCTCTGTCATGTCTCCCCTTTCCCTTCTTTCCTCCAGAGAGTACATGTTGAGCTCCCTCAATCTTTCCTCATAAGGCATCTCCCCTAGCCCCATGATCATTTTGATCACCCTACGCTGCACCCCCTCCAGCAACCTTACATTCTTCTTGAGGTATGAGCACCAGTACTGCGCACAGTACTCCAAGTGCGGCCTCACCAGTGATCTATACAAGGGCAGGGTGACCTCCTCTTTTCTGGAAGTGGTACCCCCAGCATCTGATTTGCCCTTGCTGCCGCCCTCCTGTACTGTGCAAATACCTTCATGTCTCCTATGACTAGTACCCCCAGGTCCCACTCCTCCTCTGAATTATAAATAAATGAATTATATATCTTACTGACATTGCCCTCACTGAACAACAGAAAATTGTACTAAGGGGGTTTCCTTCATTCCCAAGCCATTTAAAATAAGCCAAGAATTTAAAATAAGTTGATATATTCACCTTAATACCCAAACTTAAGCTAAGATGCTAGTTTGCTAAAAATGATCAAAATTTTGAAAATTCAGCCATGGGTTACATGGACTGTACAACAGAAAACATGGAAATATCTATTATGGGACAACAGAGAGAACAAGACACTATTTAGTGGAACAGCAATTGATGACCATATGGACTAATCATCAGAATACCAACAAATTAACAGAAATACATAACTTAAACTCTACCATAAACCAAAGTGTTTGGCTGGTGCTGATACCATTGACCAGACTGACTTAACCAAACATTTATTTTTGAATGAAATGGTTTAGAACTACAGCAAGATAAACTAAATTCAAACACAAATTGGTGTTTTGCCCTCAAGTCTACAGCCCTGCAATACCGACATTTGACAAAATGTAATTAAATGAACCTGATAAAATCTTTACTAATACAGCTTCACAATTTAACAGAAATCTAACTTTTGGAGAGAACAGGGCTTTAAAACAACCTCAAGAGCTAAAACGTGTAATCTTCAAAAGTTCAGACAAATGGGATGATTTTGTTCTTATGGGGGACGCTATCCCCCCAAAAATACTGGATCTGTTAACAGTAAGAGAGACTATATGAGGTTAAATATTGACCAAGCCAATAGATTTCAGGGAGAATTGTACAAATGTATTGATCTGTCGCATAAATGCAGCTGGATTATAGAGGGAGTGTCAGGTTTTTTTTTAAGTGAATTGTCCGATTGTTCCCACATTCTACATTCTCTCTAAAACACACAAAAGTCTAAGGGGACTCCCAGGTTGCCTGATCAAGTCAGGGGTGGGGTCACTCACGCAAAACCTGTCTGCCTTTGTGGACAACTTCCTTCAGCCAGAAGTAGTCAAGCTCAAATCACATATAAGGTATGGTATGGATTTGACTGGCAAACTGAATGACTTTGTTTGGGATATAAATTGTAATTGAATTACAATAGATGTCTCCAGTCTATAAACACAGACAGGGCCTTGAAGTTGTTGAGTCTTTTCTGGTAGACAGCACTGAAATTCCATCCCATTTCCTCCTGAGAACATTACAATTTAGTCTCACCCATAACTTTTTCACATCTGATAAAAGATCCAGAAAAAAGAGATGATTTGATAAAGAATTTTATAACATGGGGTATGATAAAACAGGAAGCCAATTGGTCAATCAGCTTCACCTGACCATTGATTAATGCTCAATAAATGTACAGTTGGTGTGAGGGGATAAGATACAGGATCAGTGGAGAGAATGGGACTCATTATCTCCTTAAGGAAATGTAAGTGCAAGGCTGCCATTTGTAAAGTGAGCAGAGCGAGAGGTAGTGAATCAAAACTTTCTATTGTGGTGGTATGCTGCGTACAGAAATCCCGTAGTGTTGCTTTCCTTCCCATCCCCTCCCACAGCAGTTGTTGTCCTGTGTGCAGGTCCCACTTGTGCATGGTCAGCTATCATTGTGTGTGACAGACAGAGAGAAACACAGTGGGACGGCACATAGAGAGAGACACAGCTTAGAGAGTGAGACAGAAAGTGAGAAGTCCTGCAGTGTCCTGTGTCTGTCTTCACTGTTTAGGAATGCAATCACTTCTCCCATCCTGGCCACAGTGGATGTCCCCAACCCCCAAGCATGTCTGCTCCACATGGGACCTTGATTCCCCTGTATGTGTTTGGGCACATCCCCCCCCCCCAGCATGTCTGTTACCCGTTTACCCATGGAACCTTCTTCAAGTGAGAACCCAGTGTGCGGTGTGGTGAGAGAGCAAGACAGAGAGTGAACTGGAGAGAAACACTGTAGACGAAATGTGCTTCACTGCCTTGTCTCTCTGACATTCACCAGGAGTTTTGGACTGTCACCTATTAGTTTATTAACACTGACAGCATAAGACACAGAGAGACACTGGGTGCTGGAGGTAGTTAGGGAAAGACAGCCCAGTCACTTCTCTGTCTGCAGTGCCATTCCTCTTACGTGTGTCTGTCCAGTACCCCCCCATGATGCACTGTAGTGCCTCATGACCTTAGACACAGCGCTCCATTCCTGAGTGCTGCCTGTACTCTGCTAGGTGTCCCCGAAGACATGCAGTGAAGTTCGCTCATTGTCCTCCTATGCCTTCCTTCGATGTGTGCAGAGTAATCAAGGAAAATGGAGTATGACAGAGACAACCGCATTTGTGTTTCAGGGAGCAAGCGAGAGCGAGGCAGACACACCGAGAGGAGCAGGTTGGTGCAATATGAGCAGTAAAGACACAGTGTGACAGACGGGAGCAAGAGAGAGAGCATCAGGTTCCCCTGTCATGGCTTACTAGTGAGAGGCAGCGCTGTGAAATGGTACATCCATATAGAGATAGGTTTTGTTTCAGCAGGCAACAGAAAAAGCAATCTTACAGTCAAGTCAGGTGACAGTTCTGCTCTTGGATGTCATGGGTACTTCCAGATAGTGGTAGTTTTTGTTTCAGCAGGCAACGCATGGGAACTACATTCTGAGGTGGCAGGATACACTGCCAAAAATCTAATTTTTAGCCTGACAAACAGCATTTCCTCTATTATTCACCTGACAAGGATGCCCCATGTTATAGTGAATGCCTAGGACACCCACTTCCAGGTTAATCACCCCAGGTGCTGTGAGAGCACTCGGCCTGCAGCCTCATGCCTCACAATGCACCCGGGGTGTTGATTAATCCCCAATAACCCCATACCCTGTTGTGGGTTATTGCTTATGTATCTTAAGGAATGTGACACTGCTATGGGGGCAGCATTCACTCCCTCATATGCAAATTTGTTAATGGGTTACAGGGAGGAAAAATGCATTTACAGTGCAGTCAGCAATACATTTCTGGACCATATCCAAGTATTGTACAGATTTAGTGGTGATATAATTGTTGTGTGGACAGGTGAAGTTAATACCATTACTGAATTTAGATCCAACTGACAGGCATTCTGGGCCATAAAGCTCAAACAGCTAGTTTCAGGAAAGATACTGCAGTTAACTCTGTTCCCCATGCCCAAAGTGCTCAACCTAGATGTCTAATTTCCTCTGTTCCTTATGGGAAATGCTACATCTGAGACATAATTGCTTGGACATCACTGATTTTCATGAGCAAGCTTAGGACATGAAGAACAGGCTTATATAGAGAGGTTATACCCAATCTGTCATTGAACAAGCCTTTCATAGAGTCCTGAGCTTAGACTGGGAGAAACACCTGGTTCCAAAGAACCATAACAACAAAAGAACAAACTTAGAAAACCCTGACTCCAATTCACTACCTGCTGTTACTTTACAACAGAATTTAATCCCACATCAGGTTGTGTAGGAAGTATTGTCCACAAGCTTTTGCCTGTTCTTTTGACTGACCCCATTTTAAAGGTCAAGATAGTCTCAAGATCAAGTATGGCATTTAGCAAGGGAAGGCATATTGGAGACAGGTTAACTGATAGATCCTTCACTGCCACTGAAAAACAAAAAGGGAACTTAAATGGGTTGCCAAAAAAGCCAGATGGCTTTTACAAGTGTAGAAAATACAGCAGATGCAGACAAGCAAATGCAGGTAACAAGTACACTACTGCTAACTAACAAATGGAATAATTTATTACATGTACAACTGCATTTGGGGGGACATATTAGGAGCTGGCCAGTTGAGTGGGCACAAAGATGCATTGAGCAGAATAGATGTGCCGGCCAGCTCCAACAGTATATTCAAACAGCATGTGCTGTCTGGCTTATCACACATACTGCATGAATATCTGACCCTGGATGTGGGCCCAGAGCGGTCAGCCACCAGGTCCGATGCAGCGCATCCAGGGTCAGGGCTGACTACTGCCATTGGGAACTACTGGATGTGCCACGACCCCAAGGGTAATATTTAGCCAACATGCTAATGAGCTCATTGGGCATGCATGGCGCAAACGGTCACCATGCATGCTCATCATGAGCCCATTAGTATAGCTGCACTCAGTGGAGTGTGCTCGTCCAGCCCCCCCAGACCCTAACCCAGTTCTTGCTGACACTTGCACTGCCCTTCCTTGCAGTGTAGCAATAACCCCCCTCCCATCCTGTTCCCATCTGCTGACCATGCAGACCGGTAATGACCGGCAATGCCCAGGTAGTCAGCCAACCCCCTCCCATCCGTGCCCCAATTACAGAATGTGTAATGTATGCATGCGATGATGATGCCAGCGTGAACAGATGGACCCTCCACCCCAGCCCCAAATGCATGTCCCACATAGTATGGATGCCCTCATCCCTGGCATTCTAGTGGATACCCCCGTCCCATCCCCAATCCCTGCCATTTGATACATGGAGGCTTACCTCCGTTCCATCCTGTAGTAGCCCCCACAACCCCACCTGTGCCGGTGACTGCCAAAGCATACCACTCCTATCCACAACCAGCCACTAACTGACAGGCACCGGAGAGCTGTCATAATATAGGACAGCGCTCACTGGTTGATTGAATCCAACAATAAGTGCTGACTATATTATGACAGCTCTCCAGTGCCTGTCAGTCGGTGGCTGGCCATGGACGGGTGCAGTGGGCTTTGCCAGTAATGGGAACAAGTGAGGATATGGGGGCTACTACAGGATGGAATGGAGGTAAGCCTCCATGTATCAATTGGCTGGGATCAGGGACGGGGCAGGGGGTCCACTAGACTACCAGGAATGAGGGCATTCATACTATGTGGACATGAGTTTGGGGCTGGGGCGGGAGGTCCACCTGTCTACCCAGGCATCATCACTGCTTGCATGCGTTACACATTCTGCAATTGGGGCACTGGATGAGAGGGGGTTGGCTGGATTTCCTAGGCATCGCAGGGGCATCAATGGTGTACACTGTCAGTGATCGGGCATGGGTTGGGAGGGGGGGTTGGCGCAAGCCTGCTGGGGCTGGAAGGCTGCGGTGCACCTGGGTGCACTTCTGCAGCCTGCCTGTGGGTTGCTGACCATGTTAGGCCAGCTGTATGAGGCCCATCTGTGCGCTGTGCATTATCGGCCTGTGAGGGGCGCATTCCCTCCAAATATGCTGCTGCGTGGCATATGCATGGAAATGCCCCCTCCACTTGTGTGGCATACATTATTTGCACCCTGGCCCATTCCCTTGTGGCTGGTGCATCCTGCCCTTTTGAATATCGCACTGCAGCACATTGTTGGAGTTGCAAGGCACATCGCCCTTTTCCGCCAGGCTGCGCCACTCATCTCCTTTGAATGTGGGGGCCTTCTAGTCTACATCTGCTGGAGCTCTTGCAATCTCTTCTATATAGGGAGAATTATCAGACCAGTTAAAGTCTGAATCCAAGATCATATAAGAGCCATAGTCAATGGCAACCAAAACAATGCCTTAGGAGCTCACTTTTTGGAATTCTATAACCTCAAACCTGATTGCCTAAAACACATGTCTTTGGAGCATATATCCAGGCATCTTAGGGATGGTGACAGGATGCACACTCTCCTGCTAATAGAATTTGTAAAGAACAATTGATTGATTATCTTTTGGAATCTGAATATTTAGGTATATTTTTACCCTAACTAACTGACTAAGGAATGTGGGAATTGAATATCATATTGCATGCAAGAGTACAGATAAAGTCCAGATCCAGGATATTTTAGGTATATTTTTACCTTAATCAACTGACTAAGGAATGTATGGAATTGAATGCCATATTGTTTGCAGGAGTATAGGTAAAGTCCAGATCCCACTGAACTGTATTGAATTTTAAATATATGAAATGTGATACTAAACAAAGTATGTGTTATAAATCTTTGAGAGTGTGTCTATTTGTAATTTAGAGATTATGTATTAGAATATATCGTTTATAGTTTTTATAGTTGTAATATTATCCTGTTTTTAAACAGGATCGTCTTGAAAACAGGACCTCCAGTCTTAATGGTGTAAATTTCCAACTTCTTTTATAAAAATAAAGATTTTACTACTAATGGATGTATCACAACCCTGTGCATAGCCTTCCTATACGGTTTAAATGGAGAAATTGCCTTTATTCTATACTTGTTAAGTAATCTGAATTGAAAATAGCAACACGCACATAGTCCTCGTAGTCAAGTTATGGGGAATCAGAAATAGTTTACTGTTAGAAAAAATATATGTCATTGTTTGAGATCTGCTTCAATGTATTAATTTTCTCAATGTCTTTCAGTCTTCAGAAATATTACCATGTTTGGAAAAAGTCATGAACTGGTGCCAGGGAATCTTCTTTCAAGCCTTCACAACTCCCTCACCCTTTTTTCTACTTCTCTTACAGTATGTTCACATAAAAATGGCAATCTTCTTAGTGCATCCCGTTTACAGTAGGTGTTTACACTTGAGACCTAAAGGGCCAGATATTCAAAACTTTGCTCTGGGGCTAAAGTAGCACTGCCTGGTGGGCAAAGTTGGCCCGCCAAGCTATATTCAAAAGGAATAGCCCAGGACAAACAGCCTCTGAATATAGCATGAGAATGAGGCCGGGCAAACTGGGCTGGGAGTGCAGGGCAAACATAGCCCTGTAATATGACAGCTCCGAATACAGCAACCAGGAAGTGCAGACCACAACAGCAACACAGTGCACAGTGATGTGAAGGTAGTTAGAGGCGACCTATGTGGCCAACGTGTGTTCCAGCAAATGCGTGGACCCAGTACAGCTGCAGGAAGCAGCCTATGGGACAGTACAGTGTGCAAAACAGTATAATATTCCCCAAACCATTTGCACGGAGCTAACGCATTTGCATGGGATTTGCGCGGGCTAAGTTGTTTGCCCAGTGCAAACATGTTTGCCCGGTGCTAAACTTTGCCATATTCAAAAGTGACAAGCAAATGAGCCTGCTTAGGTAGTCTCTGGGCAAACAGCCACATTAGCATCTCATCATGCCCTGATTTGCACGCAGTCTGCCCAGCGTTACTGCAGGGTCCCACAGCTCCACCTGTAGGTCAGTCTGGAAGTACAGGAGCTGGCCAGGTCTGACCGCAGCTCCACCTGTAGGTCAGTCAGCAAGTGCATGATGATAGCTGCAAGCTACATGTAAACAGTACAGCATAGCATAGCATATCGTACCCCAGGGGACAACACAGCATAGGCACAGCTAGTGGTGGTGCTGCATGCAACTGTCACACTGTAGGTCATGCTACAGTGCACAGCAGACACTACTGTAGTAAGGGGCCGGTAGTGTGAGGGACACAGCAATGCCTATGGTATGTAGGGCAGTGATGACTACTGCACTGTACACAGTGACAGGCCCAGCTTGCAGGTGATTACTGACAGTGGACAGTACTGTTATGCTGTTGTGTGATCCACAAATGCTGCACCTGTGGCATGGGATGCTCACAGTGACATATACATGGCTGGCTGTGTGTACTGTGGCATCTGTATAGTTGTGTGGTATGTGGCTGGGGGGTCACATAAGATCCGACAGGCACACAGGTGGTGGGGTATTCCCACTACTGGCCCATGTGCACTGCATGCTGTGTCCCAGCCTTGTGGCCACACCTGGGCTGTGGTGAAGTCTGGCCACCCGTACACCCTCCCCTCAATGGCCACCATGCCCACAGTGCTGCATGTGTGTGTTGTTTGGTCACACTACCATGATGGCCCCTGTGGACCAGATCACCACTTACTGCCTGGCATGGCTTGGACTGGTGGCAGCTGCTGGCATCATGGTGGTGGCATCAGTGAGCAGCATGTGTCCTCCATGTCTGGCATTTTCTAAGTGTCATACTCATATGTTAGGGCCACACAAGCCGTGCAAATCCCATGCAAACACCACGCAAACCACAAATGTCATGCAAAGCTGTTTGCCAGTGTTAAGACCAGCTTTTCCTGGGCGGCAATTTGTATTGCACTAACGGTTGTTCTAAGTCCCGCTAAACACCTTAGCACAGCGCTAGCCGATGAATATTCCATAGCACCTGTATTCATGTTCAGTGTGCCCCTTGCATATAATTATGGTTTGCCCAGTGCTAATGTGATTTGCACAACCTATTTGACCTTTTAAATGTAGCAGACCCACGCTAATCCTGCGCTAAACCCATGCAAACAGTTTGTGCACCGTGCAAAGCTTTGAATATCTGGGCCATTAACTTTAGTTTCTCCAAACGTCAATTGTCATTCCCAATTATAGGTAGCCAGGTCTCCCTGCCCAAACCAAATACCCAAAATTTTTTGAGGGGTATCTACCAGAGGAATTTCAGTAAAATCCAGAGGTACTGTCTGGGTTTGAGATAAGGCAAAAATAAAACTTTTCTCTTTATTAATTTGTGCCCCTGAGAATTGCCCACAACTATGAAACACTTCGAGTGCATGTTAAAGTGAAGTAACATCCTGTATCAACAAAGTAACATCATCAGCATATGCCGTGATTTTTTCTGTCACTAATGAAGGATGGGGGGGGCTAAAACAACAATATGTTGATCCCACTGAATTTGTCTAATTACTGGATCCAGTGCAAAAGTATATAATAGAGGACTTAAGGGGCATCCCTGCCTAACGCCTCTACCGAGCTCAATGTCTGACCCAAATAATCCATTAACAGTAGGAATTATTGTAGCTTTAGTGTACAACTTAGTAATTCACTGTACAAATTGATGGGGAATACCATAATTTCAATAATAGGTTAAAAAGATATCCATGCCTAACCCGATCAAATGCCTTGGCTTGATCTAAGGCAACCACATAACCTGAAATGTTTCCCAGTTTACCAGCCTCAAAAAGTTCCCTTAATGGATAAAGGTTGTGCTGAATTTACCTATGAGGAATTGCACAGGTCTGAACTGGATGAATAAGAGTATCAGCAACTATTAACAATCTATTGTTAATAATCTTTGATAAGATTCAGTAGTCACTATTAAGGAGACTAAAAGGTCTCCAATTAGAGAGCAATTTCTTGTCTCCTTCTTTTATGAAGAAAATTAAGAAGGGAGGTACTAAAACCTTCAAACTGTAAATCTGAGGTCAACATAAAATTAAACACTAAGGGTAAAAAATAACTCACATGTGGAAGGAATTTTTTATAAAAATCGTTGGGTATACCGTCAATTCCTGGAGATGTCCCTGTATTCATTTTTTTTATCACCTCTTCCACTTCTTGTGAAGAGATGGGCTCCATCAAATACGTTTTTATAGATTCCTCTACTTGTGGAAGTGGTGCCATAAAATTATCCAGTAGAGGGTCAGTATCCCTTCTTGTATCACTAAACATATCTGTGACAAATTGTTGTGCTACTAGTAAAATGTCCAGATCTGTGTCTGCTATAGTACCATTAGATTTAATTAGGCTAATCATTAAGGTTTTATCTAATCTTTGTTTGCATGCTTTATAGGGATCAGATGCAGGTTGTGTTTGTGTCCTAAATCTAAATTCCATTTCTAAGGACTTAGCCCTATCATATTGATAAATTTTCATCTGTTTTTTAATTTCAAAGATTTGTGATCTAAATTTTGCATGATCACTTGGAGGGAAAAACATCAGTTTATATAATTGATTTTGGTATTGTAAACATTTCAAACAATTAGCATTAGCCATCCACCATCCCAAACCAAGGAGCAATGTTTTCAACTCAGTTTTAGTATCAAGCCACATTCATATAGATTATCATACAAACATATAGTTGAATTTCTGGCTTAAAAAAAAATCTCCAAACTATGAACACAGTCTGGTGAGTCCAAAAGTGACAGATTTAACCTCCACCTCTGTATGGTGGAAAATACTTTAGTAGGAACATCAGCAAGACTGAAATTACATAATAAAATCTGATGATCCAAAAATTCTTTAGGTTTGGCAACACTGAAAAATGGTTTAATATATTGAGAAACAAAAACCATATCTATATGAGTAGCATAGACATGCCTGTGATATATGGCTCCACTGTCATTTTTTAAGGCTCTATGCGCATCAGATAAGCCAGCATCAAAAACAATTTGTTTCAATGCATGAGAATCACAGTACATTTTGTTTTGGACATCTCCCATAAATTTTGCATCTATGTCACAATTAAAATACCCTCCCCATATTATATGTTTTCTAGTATATAAAAAGGGTTTTATTTCTTCAAACAATTAAATTCTGGCAGTTTTGACTTGGGGAGCATATATATTAATTAGACGAAATGCAAAATCTCCAAGGGAACAATCCAGGATTAGAGCCCTTCTTGGTCGTATATCTACAAGTTTGGAGACTCGAAAATTAGTATTTTTAAACAAAATCCCAATCCCATCAGCAGAATCCGAACCAAATGTCCAGAAAGAAGGACCCCAGATCCACTGTCTTTTAACTTGGTCTATTTCATAAAGGGAGGATAGTCTAGTTTCCTGAACAAATAGGATATCCACAATGAGGGAATCAAAATAGGAAAAAATAGAAAGTTGTTTTTTATAATTCTTTAAACTACATACATTATATGAAGCAAGCTGTAAAGTAGCCATCAGCCGGCCCAGTGGCGCTGAGGGTTGAGGCACTGGGCACCACACCTCACACTGCACCGGTGACCTGAGTTTGGGAACAGACCTGGGTCGGCGGGGGCCGGCAGGGGGAGGCAGGATTGAGCATCCCAATGGATGCTGTCCTCCCTCTGGGGAGGGTTACCAGGGGTGTCTTGTGCACCCGCATCCTGAGAGAGACGGTGGAAGCACGGGCTCTCCAGGGTTCTGGCAGCTCCTTTCATTGGAGTCGGGAAGGGGGGATGCTGTCAGGCTCTTGGAAGATGACGTACGTCAGCACGTCACCTCTCTGGATGTACATCCTTGTGCTGGCATCCCGGGGTCAGGGATAGGGGACAGAAAAATGGAAAAAAACCCTCTTGGTCCTAGATGAAGACTGATCAGTGCCTCCCAGATACAGCCGACTTTCGGGCAGACCCCGCTGTACCAGGCTCTCCTCAAGTAAGGTCAAGGAAGAAGCGGCACTTCCTCGCCCCACCCAGGGGGGATAGCTGGGGTATCAAGGTAATACAGTGGAGAGACTGGGGGTACTCTAGGGGCAGACACTGGGGTTGGTGGTCCATGGAGGTTGATCAAGGGTCCGAAGGAGTGGTCAGGGAGGGTAGTACAGGCAGATAAAAGAAAGTTGGAAAAAAAAAGTAGCCATCTAAGGTTTAGTGAAGTCAAGACCCCCCCTTTTTGACTGAGACTTGCTTTCCTTTTCTTTCTTTTTTTCTTTTTTTCCTTTAGCCAATTCAGTAGTTTTACTATCCTCATCTTCAGTTACCATTTCAGATCTATGTGAGGTATCTGATTCTAAATCTGAATCCCCTAAATCATCATGAAGGGGTGCAAAAAATTTATCTGTGGGTATAGGGCTGGGAACAGATTGTCTGAGAGAGGCCTTAGTGAACCGTCGGCTTTTAACTGTCTCAAACATGGGGTGCCATCGATACAATAGTGGGTCATTCAACAATGGTGGAAGGTATTTCAGTTGGAGGAGTACCTTCTACAATATCCCTATCTTCCTGTTGTGGACCAAGCATAGGCCCGTCATCAAGAGGTGGTTGTCTACTTGCAGCAGGCTTGCTTGGACTCAAGATATCCCTTTGGTCCATATCTTGTCCGTGTGCTTCAGCAGAAGCACTAAAACTAGAATCCCTTTGTTTATCCTGGGCTCTGTTGACCAAATCATCTTGATCCCACCCCTCAGTTCTACTTCATTTAGCCCAGGGGCATTGATGAAAGGTATGTCCTTTGTCGTCACAGAGATTACATTGAAATATATTCTCACAAAGGTCTACAGAGTGACCATACCCCCCACATAATGAACATTTCAACATATCACAGGTGCTGCTAATATAAGTCTTAGCCCCACATTTATAGCAGGCCCTGGGCTGACTCCCATAAAAACAAACTCCACTGTCTTTACCCAAAAAAAAAACTATTGGGCAAATGAATGATGTCAGAATTAACTTGAAATAACTTCACCTTAAATTTCCATCTCCCAGTCCAAATCCCCTCTAAGTCAAGAATGGCTTCAGGGGGGCCCAGAACATCACAGCGATTTTGAAGCCAATGGTACTGTAAATATCATTGACATTGACCCCTTCATTTCGAAACTTGATGGTAATATATCTAATTTGGGGCTTTGTAAGGGGAATCACATAAAAAGGGGTCCATAGAGGGGTAGATTTCAAGGTAGAGTATTTGTCCCAGCATTTTTCCAGACTGTTATTGGTTTTAAAGCTAATGTCAAAGGAATCCTCCCCTGAAATATGAATTAAAGTATAAATATATGCAGGGGAAAAGTGCATAGAACCCTTTAACAGCTGCTTCACAATGTAGTATCTATCTGGGTGTTCAGCAAGCCCTCCCTCATAACGTAATCTAACTGCATTTCTTCTTGGTGCTTGTTCTAATTTATTTTTAAACAAGTCTGATGTAGGAATACATTTAGAATGCTGCATGTTATCCTTCTCAAAATCAGTCTTCTCATGACCTGCCTGACCCGTTCTATGTTTCCCACCCCCTCCTGAGGAAGTGCTCGGCCTAGACAAGGCCGCAGCCTGATCCTCTACATGCTGAGCAGCAGATTGAAGTAAGGCCTTATTATGATCACATAGTTCATTACCTGAGCTCAGGATTTCAGTTACGGTAGCATGCTGTGATGTGGCCAAGTCGAGTGAAGAATCATCACCCAAATCTGGATTGGGCATCCAATGCCCTGAATCTGTACTTTTCTAGCCTGAGTCACTAAGCGCTCTATCAGCCGATCAGTCCTGATCCATAAATGCTGCAGAACTGGGAGGTAGTCCAAATTGCCATTGCACAGCTTGCGACGTGGTTCAAGTCGATCTTGTAGGAGGAGCAACAACTCCATCCTGCTGCTCACTATTTGCAGCACCCGGAAATCCCAGCGTCGCAGTGAGGTCAGCCCCTTTCAAATGCGGGTTACCCCTCCCAGAGGTGGGAGAAATATGATGCGGTCCTGAAGGTCTCATAGGTAGCCCACTGGCTGTGACAATCCGACAAGAGTCAGATGCAGTCTCTGATACTGGATCAGTGCCAGTAATCCCCTGAAAATTCTTCTCGATCTCCAGGACAATAACCATAGACACAGTTTCCTCCATTGCAAGAGGCAAAGAACTTTCAGGCAAGACATCAACATTCATAGATTTCTCTGTAGAGCTGAGCAAAACGTCCTTCTCCATGAGAGGTTGAGCACAGTCTGCCATCCTGCAGACAAATGCCAACACCTCCCCCTTCTGTCAGCAATGCAGTAGGGGAATTTCCCTGGAGCCCTGGCCACATTTCCACCCATTCACTAAAAATACCACCAACAGCTTAATCTGGTTCAAAGTCAGTTAGCATTCATCTGTGTCCCCCTCCCCCGGGGTTGTGCCTGAAAATAAGCAGAATCTGTCTAGTGCACTTACCTGGTCAACAAAAACTAAATAAATAAAATAAAAATTCTTCAAGTACATTAGTGAGCAAAGGAAGGCAAAGGGGGGAGTAGCAAAGCATAGAGGGGCCAGGGGGGAGATAGTTGAGGGAGACTGGGAAAAAGCAGCAATCTTGAATGAATATTTCTGTTCAGTCTTCACTGTGGAGGGGGATGGGCAGGGCCCACAGCTAGACTTCAAAGGAGCTAAGGATAAGGAGGTAAACACCAGTCCATTCACAGTGGAGAGGGTCTTATAAGAACTGGCAAAGCTAAAGGTGGGAAAAGCCATGGGTCTAGTTGGCATACATTCAAGGATCCTAAAGGAACTGAGGACTAACCTGGCAGTTACTCTGGCAGCCCTGTTCAGTGAGTCCTTAGATACTGGAGTGATCCCAGAGGACTGGAGAAGGGCAAACATTGTCCCTCTTCACAAGAGTGGTAGTAAAGAAGAAGTGGGGAACTACAGGCCAGTTAGTCTAACCTCTATAGTCAGAAAGATAATGGAGACACTCCTTAAGGAAAGAATAGTGGAACACCTGGAAGCCAATTTACTGGTGGATCTCAGGCAACATGAGTTATCTGCAGGACAATCCTGTCAAACTAATCGGATAGATTTCTTTGACTAGGTGACAAAGGCAGTAGACCAAGGGGTAGCGGCAGATATTGCCTAACCTTGATTTCAGTAAAGCCTTTGATATGGTAGCACTTAGGAGATTGGTCAACAAGCTAGGCAGCCTGGTTGGGATGCAAAGTAGTGAACCTGATTGGAAACTGATTAAGGGACAGAAAACAGAGGGCAGTGGTGAATGGAACCCAATCAGATGAAAGGGAGGTGACCAGTGGGGTACCTCTGGGGCCAGTCCTCTTTAATGTCTTCATCAGTGACATTGCAGAAGGGCTGGAGGGAAATGTTTGCCTGTTTGCAGATGATACCAAGATCTGCAACAGGGTGGATACTCTGGAGGGGGTGGAAAGGATGTTAATAAGACCTGGAACTGCTGAAGAGATGGTCAGGGGCATGGCAGCTAAGGTTTAATGCAAAGAAGTACAAAATCATGCATGTGGCGAGCAGGAACCATGGGTCAAGCTACAGGTTGGGGAAGGGGAAGGGAGTTGCTGACAGTAACTAAGGAGGAGGAGAGGGACTTGGGGGGTCATAATTACAGATGACTTGAAGGCCACTAGGCAGACGACAAAGATGGTGGGAAAGGCCAGTGGGATGTTGGGGTGTACTGGAAGGGGAATCACAGGTTGAAGAAGGGAGGTAATAGTTCCACTGTACAAGACCCTGGTGAGACCTCACCTTGAATATGGTGTACAGTTCTGGAGACCATACCTTTGAAAGGACATTAAACATAGAAACATAGAAACATAGAAGTTGACGGCAGATAAGGACCGCAAGGCCCATCCAGTCTGCTAATTTTTTCTACCTTATGAATGTGCCATCGGCCTTTACACTGTCAATGGTCTATCTATTTATACTCATCTGCATTGCTCCCTTATGCCTATCCCATGCCTGTTTGAAGCCCTGCACTGCATTCATATCTACCACTTCCTGAGGTAGGGCGTTCCATGCATCCACCGCCCTTTCCATGAAAAAGAACTTCCTCACATTACCCCTTAATTGGCCTTCCTCTAATCTCATGCTGTGTCTTCTTGTCCTGCTATTTTTATTATATTGAAACATGTTAGATTCTTTCACCTTGTTAATGCCCTTAAGATTCTTGACATTGACAAAACAGAGACAGTGCAGAGGAGGGTGATCAAAATGGTGAAGGGATTACATCACAAGTCTTATGAGGAGAGAGTGAGGGACCTCAATTTGTACTTGCTGGAACAAAGGAAGGAGAGAGGTGACATGATAGAAACATTCAAGTACCTCAATGGCATTAACATGGTGGAAGGGGACAACACATTCCAGATTAATAGTAGTGACAGGACAAGAGGACATGATATGAGACTGAGGGGTGGCCACATAAGTGAAAATATCAGGGTGTTTTTTTTTTTACAGAAAGGGTGGTGGATGCATGGAATAGCCTGCCCCAGGAGGTGGTGGCAGCTCGTGTAATGGCAGGCTTCAAACATGCATGGGATAGAAACAAAGGAATAATAGAGGTAGGAAGAAAAGCTAAAGCCAATGACCAGATAGGGTCACTGGATGCTTCGTTAGGCAGCTTAAATGAGCAGACTGGATGGACCTAGTGGTCCCTTCAAACTGGATAGACCTAGCGGTCCTTATCTGCTGAACGCATCTATGTATCTATGTATCCATGTAGCATGTTCTGAAGAAGGGGCAGGTTGGTCCTGAAACGTACGTTAACAAGAAACTTCATATTGGGTACTTCATAATAAAAAAGAATACATGTGAGGAAATCCATTCAAAAGTGAAATTATTTATTTATGAGGTTGAGATCTTCCACATCTTTTTACAACTGGTCCTAGAGATGATGACAGGCTGCACACTTTCCTGCAGATGGAGACTAAATGGATCGTAACCCTTAACACAGCCTTCCCATATGGTTTAAATGAAAAAAATAACTTTACTCTGTACTTAAGTATATTAAATTGAAAATGATGAAACACATTTAGTCCTCATAGTCAAGTTAAGGGGAATTATAAAATGGCAGAGAAGAATGGAGTAATCTGATTGGTTATTTATAGTGCAATATGGGACAATGTAGCACTATAAATAACTAGTTCCAGTAAAACAGCTGGCTCACATAATTTGATGGCTCATGGATTCATTTTCAGGCATTCTACTTAGAATCTAACAGTAGTTTGAAATTGTCATTTTTCTTTCAGTAAAAGCTGAGTGAAGGTCCATCCCTAGCACTGTTTGTGGTTTTTGATCAGCTTTTGATTGGTAGCAGAGGGGAAAGATGTCACACAAGCTGTCTAAATTAGTGTGCTCAGTTTGGATTACTCACGTTATATTGTTTCTCCTACTTTTTTTGTTGTCATGCAGTTCCCATGCATTACTCACAGTCTGCTGGCTCTAGCTGCCATACAGTGGTTCAGTTCACACCTGACCGACTTTAGAGCACAGGTCAATCTTGACTTTCTCAACTGCATACCACAGAACAAAATGCTTAACTTTTTATCTCGCTTGCACTTAGTGAAATCTCACAGTAAGCAAGTGAGTGCGAGCCTACTGAAAGTATGTGGATGGGAAGGAGGTCACTGCTGAACAAACCTCTCACCACAAACTATCAGCATATTTAAATTTACTCTGCTTTGTGTTTTTTTTTAATGCGCTCACAACATGAGCAAGTGGGCTGCTGAGACAGCGATCCCAAAACAAAAACTGGATAATGGTAAACCATCCATGGGAAAGAAGAAAAAAAAAAAGACTACTACTACTAAATTTACTAAATTTTAAATTTTAACAATGAAGGGGGGGGCAAGGGAACTACAAAACTACAACTATGGAAGCTCCATAATATCTAAAGACCAGAAAGTAAAGCAGTACATTAAAGGTGGAGGGAATACTTTTGGGGTAAAATTACAAACAATTACTTTTTTCAGCCTAAAATATTTGTTTTAATAATAAAACTTATTTCAAAAAATAGAAGCCCATTTTTTAAATGCAATAAGACACTTCGGGGTTGTGCATTATGTTCTGATGACCACACCCCTGGGGTGACTGACACTTGGCCTTCAGCCTCGTGCCTAACTACACCCCTAGGACTGCAGCTATCACAATGCAAAGTACACCCTGTAGTGTCTTATTGCTTTCTTAAAACTAGTTTATTGTTATAAAGATTATATGTAATTATTTAAGATCTGCTTCAATGTATTAATTTTTTTTAATTCTTTCAGTCCTTTTCAGAAATATTACAATGTTTGCAAAAAGTCATGAACTGGTGCCAGGGATCTTCTTTCAAGCCTTCACAGCTCTTTCACCCCCAATCTACTTCTTCTACGTTCACCTAAATTGGAAATCCTTTTAGTGTATCCCATTTAGGTGTTTACACTCGAAACCTAAAGACCTTTACCTGTGTTGGACTAGAGGCTGTATTAGCGTTACCTCCTTTCCTGGCTCAAGTAATTGTACTTTTCCTTATTGTCTGGTAGGCTCCCATAGCTCTCCCATGCTTTCATGGTGAAGAAAAACACAACACAGTTCTTGGAGGAAATGGCTGCAGCCATGTTTTATTATTTACAATTCTAGATGTTAATCTTTATTAAGACATAACTTGCTTTTAATTTCTACTTTAGATTAATACCTTATTCAATTACTATTGAGCAGCGGGTGCTGCAGAGAGGAAGCATATACCCCAGACCCCCGCCCCACCCCCAACTTGGGAGACCCCTTCGGATGCAGGCCGAAGCATACCTCTGCAGTAGCAGGACAGGTCATATGGCCAAGGTTCTGATGGCCGCCCCATCTGGCATCGCTGACCTTGCAGTCTATGCTGCTGAGGCTGGACCTAGACCCCCCATGCGGGTACAGGTCTTGTGGTCCATCATCCTCACACCGCCCAGGGGGCCACGACACCTTCGGGAGAAATAGCATCATCCTCTATTTTCTGCTACTTCCCTTGTGCGCTCCTCCCACGCCACACTACCTGGCTGCAACATATTGTAACACCTTTTCACACTGTAAATCTTTTACCCTGTTCATTAAAGAGTTATGCTACTTTGTTTAACATGCATTTTCTTGTACTGTTACCTGATGCCCTTACTTCTCTACTTCCAAACTATAACATCCCTTTTTGGTGGAGGCAAAAAATCCATGAAAAAACCGTGTAGGGAAAAACTGGGAAAAGTCTCTCCCCAACCCATAATGCAGCGCCCATAGTGGGTCAAAAAGGGGGCCCTACAGTGCCATCCTCGCCTCCTGAAATGCCAGGGGGATGGGTTGGTGGGTGATCCGAGGGGAGGATGATCAAGAAGGCTGGGAACCAGCCGGCTTGCCAGTTTTACTCGTCCTCTCCCCTCGCACCCCCCCCCACAGAGGGGCTAGCAATGCCTTATAGCTGCCTGCCCAGAGGCTGCTAGCCACTCCCCTTGGCTGGTCTTAAGCAGACTCTGGTCACTGGCAATGGAAGAGGGGGAAGGGGGCCCCCAGACAAAGGGATGGCTGCTGCAATACTTTGGCAGCCTAGGCATTGTCTGGTAGGCCCCTATAGTTCCCCTCCCCTTCCATGGTCAAGAAAGATGCAACACAGTTCTTGGAGGAAATGGCCGCAGCCATATTTTATTATTTACAATTCCAGATATTCATCTTTATTAAGTCATAAATTACTTAATAATTTCTACTTTAGATTAATACCTTAATCAATTAATATTGAGCAGTGGGCGCTGCAGGGAGGAAGCGCTTACCCCAGACCCCTGCACCACCCCCAACTTGGGAGACCCTTCAGGTGCGGGCTGAGGCATACCTCTGCAGTAACAGGACAGGTCATATGGCCAGGGTTCTGATGGCCACCTCTGTCTGGCATCTCAGACCTTGCAGTCTATGCTGCTGAGGCAGGACCTAGACCCCCCATGCGGGTACAGGTCTTGGGGTCCACCATCCTCATGCTGACTAGAGGGCCATGACACCTTTGGGAAAAATAGCATTGTCCCCTATTTTCCGCTACTTTCCTTGTGCACTCCTCCTGCGCCGCCACAGGACAGACCCTGTCTGACCCCCAAGCCCTCTGCTTAACCCTTTCCTCCACTATCATTTTAACATTGCTCAGTAATCTATCTAAAACCTCACCCTGCAGCTAACCCTCTGGACCCACCTCCAGGCAGTGATGGGTTCAGTAAATATTCTCATGCCTCAATACAGTGCCCCCAAGGGCCTACATAAAGGCCCCCATCTCCTTGTTGATACGCAGACAAGCCTGCTTCAGTGTGGGCACCTTGCATGCATGAGCTCAATGCTTCCTTATCAACAAGTGTGACCAGATAAGAGTGATGCCAGGCCACCAGCCCTTGATGGTTAATAAGTCATCCTTCATTGCCAGCAGCAGGTTCACCATCTTCCTGTGACCCAGGTCTTCTCCGCTCAAATTAATCAACAAGATGTGCGGTGCAAGCCCTCGGTCAGCCTCCATTTGCAATCGTAGAAGTAATCCCTCCCAGAGCAGACCATTGGTCCCCAACCACACAATCCGGGTGACCTTCCATGGCAGATTCAGGTTGCTTCCCCCCGGCTGACTGACTGCCCTCTGAGCTGCCCACCAGACGAATGAGTGGCCACATATCCAAACACGCACAGTGTCTTGCCCAGGACCTGTAAGAGACAATAAACAGTTACTGCAGGTGTGGTCTCACATAATGCAGGAATGCCTGAAACTTCCAGTGTCCCAAGGCCTGAATCTCAGAATGCGAAAGGCCCCTGCCCCTGGCAGCCGTTGCTGGATGAACCTGAACTGGTAAGCCATCACTGAACTGCCATCCTGATGCCTGAAGAAGGCCTCCCTGTTCATGGAGCAGTACGCCCGATAGTTTACCAGAGTACGGGCTACCTGCCACCACTCTCCGGCTGGAGCTTTAACTTCGTGCTAATGGCTTGCTCCCCTCTGCTCTTTCTTGGATCTGTGGAGACACAGGAATACCCTGTTTCCTATCAACACCACATCCTGTGACATCAGTCCCAGGGTGACCCGGTCCTTGGCTGGTTTCTTTAACGCCGAAACCCTGAAGGACCCACAGAAAGCAACCAGGAACATGATGCTGAACAGCCAGGCTTCATGCTCATCCCTGCAAACGCTGGTCAAGACCCCCCCAAATGATTTCTAACTTAACTGGCGTAATAGGCTGTCTAGCATCAGGAGTGGAGACGACCTCCCTATGCCAGCCTTCTAATAGTTTCCTTACTTTAAAAGCACCCGTGGTGTCTGCCATACCCATGGCTTTCATCACTCATGACAAGCCTGTAAGGTGACATGTCACCATGCCTAGCAAAAGACCCTCTGCTCTCCCTACCATGATGTAACTGCAAAGCTAATCTACCAGGATGGGCCAAATGTCCTGACACCCTTTGGCCTCTTGCATGGCTAGGTATCGTTCGACCCCCCCAGCAGTATGCCTCCCTGGTAGAGGGTGCAATGGAGTTACCTATGCATTTCCAAGCTTGTCGTTCACTACCTCCCACAGGAAGGGAGGCACCTGCTGTGGCTCCTTGTCCACTCTTGGCACCAGCCTGAAGAATCTGTTCCACTGTGAACGAGATAAGGCAGCGGCAATGCCATTGTCAGTTCCTGGGACATGTATAGCTTGAAATGTCAGGATAAGCAACATACACTTTAAGACAAATACCCACATCAAGTCTCCCATTGGTCCGATGTGACCCAGCTGCCTATTGATGGTATGAACCACCCCCATGTTATCTGACCTGAAGTGCAGTGCCTGGTTACGGAATCTGTGACCCCAGATGCACAGGGCGACTATAACTGGAAAAGATTCCAGCAGAGTAATCTGCTTCCCCAACCTCCAGCCAAGCCAGTGACCACTGCCCTGCACACCACTGCCCTTGGAAATAAGCCCCGAACCCCAGATTGCCCGCTGTGTCAGTGTACAGCTCCAAAGGAGTACCCCCCCCGTGGCTCTTGCCACAATGCTGTCCCATTGAAGTGGTCTAGGAACAGCTGCCACACCTGCAAGTCCTCCTGGAACTGCTTTGTGACTCGAATCCTGTGATGGGGCCTTGAACAGCTGGCTCCCCTCCTGGCCAACCGTCGCATGAAAGTCCTCCCTACCAGTATGACCATGCATGTGAAGTTGAAGTGCCCAACTAACTGCTGTAGTTCCCTAAGCGATACCTTCTTGTTCCCAAATACCCTACCCAACAGAGACCAAAGTGTGGTCAATTTATCCCGCGGCAGGCAACACAACTTATTCGCAGAATCAATTTATATGCCCAAGAAGGTGAGGGAGGTTCCAAGAGGTTGGGATTTTTCCTTTGCTAAAAGAACCCCAAACTTCCCCCGTGCATGTGTTTAAAGACCTGAAATAAGTCCCCACACACTGGCCACTCTGTCAGGCCCACAAACAGGAAATCATTGAGATAGTGTACTATGCTGTTGATGCCCACTGTCCGTGCGGTAACACAATGCAAAAAGGTGCTGAACTTCTCTAACATGGCACAGGCCACCAAGCAGCCCGTAGGCATGCAGTTATCCACATAATACTCATTCTCAAACTTCATGCCCAATAGTACCCTATCCTCCTGGTGCACTGGCAATAGTCTGAATGCAGACTCGATGTCCACCTTAGCCATCAGGACACTTTGCCATGCTGCCTTCACTACGTCCACTGCCTGGTTGAAAGACTGGTAGTGAGCTGACTTGTACTGTTGGTCGATGTGGTCATTCACCGAGTCCCCCAATGGGTGCAACAGGTGATTAATCAACCTGTAGTCCCCCGGGACTTTCTTGGACACTAGGCCAATCAGTGATATCCTTAGTTTGGGCAGTGGTGGCCTGGGAAAGGGGCCACTCACCCACCTGAGCCACTGCTCTTTTTCCAGTTTCCCCCAGACAACATGGGGCAGGCCTCTGGCCAACTCAAGTTCTCCGCCTCGTACTGCTGGCGAGGACCAGAGTATGGGATCTTGATGCCTTCCGAAAACCCTGCCTGCAACAATTGTGTGGCTGCTCTGTCTGGGTACTGGTCCAGCCATGGCTTAATCCTTTTTTTCCGCACTGGAGTGGGAAGGCTTGCCACTTGGGGGCTTACCGTACTTGCCCTGACTCCCCTTTCCCAAACCTCTCCCTCCCTTCTGGGAGGTGCACTGGAGAAAGGGATGCTGTTGGTCACAGGCCAAGCATGCATGTTTGAACCAGCAGCTGGGGCGTGAGCAGGATGACTGATTGTAAGCAAAACACAGCTGGGAAGAGGTGCTGTCCCCTGTTCGTGGCACTGAGGTGTGAATCAGAGCCCACTGTCAGTGTGCTGCACTCCCCTGCCTTGCATCACATCCACCATCAATGGCATGTCCAGCTTGCCCCAGTTGATGACTGGATCTACTTGCCATCTACAATGAAACGCGTTGTCGTAATCCAGCCAAGTCATCCCACCTTTCTTGCAATGCATCAAGGAGATGTGATGCATATAGTCCAAAATCTCAACCCCCTGTTTGTCGTAGCCCTCCAACACCACTATGGCATAGATTATGAAGGCCATGACCCAGTTGTCGTATGTCTGGGGGACTTTAACCTTTTTCTGGTCCCGGTCATCCCCTTTGTCCTTCTCCTGTTTCTTCTCTGGGGTGTCAATGGGGTGATTAAGCAGGGAAAATATATCTCCGTATTCCCTGTCCCTAATCTGTTGCTTAATCTTGTCGGTTAAATGCATCCCCACTGGGGAGTCTAGGCTTGTCTGGGAGACTTTCTGCCCCTGTGCCAGCCCCCCCTGCAGGTGGGGTAACACCTGATTCTTAATCTCCGCCACTAAGTCTGTGACCACCCCCAACAACTGCTTCAAGCACTCGCTGGTCGCTGCCCACAGACTGTTGTCTGGCAAGGGTGGCTGTCTGCCCCCTCCTCCCTTTCTGCCCTGTCAGGGATGCTCCCAGTTTTGTCTTGATCCAAATCTGTGGTGTCTGCCACTATGTTACCCTCAACTTCATTATGGGATGACTCCTCCCCTACTGAGGACTATCCCCTCACTGCCCCCAACACTTGCCTTACCTGGATGGTCCCAACTTGGGGACCCTTTGCACCTGCCTTACCTGCTGGGCGGGATAGTTTTGCTGGTCGCAGCAACTTCCGGCCACCTACCCTCTTCATCTTTTTGGGTATAGTGGACTCCTCCAGTCCTTCCAGGCATGCCTTCAGCCAGGCCACTCTATTCTTCCTATGCGGGGTGCATAGCTTGTCTTCAGCCGCTGCCATTACCTTGGATATGGGCACTCACTTCCTGGCAGACATGTTCTGAAATGACAACTAATCCTTCCCCCAAAAAAACATGGTTAGTGAGTGTTACAACCTGACCACTCCAGACATTAATTGGGGGGGCTCCTTGCCTTCCTGTTGCCCTGTCCATCTTAGGGGGAGGTCCAGTTACGTATGGGCCTGTAATTCGCTACTCAAACAAAAATTACTGTCTGGGACACTGCCAATGTATTGTCATTTCCCAAAGTTACACTACTGTTTATTGTCCTGTGTTCCAACCATTGCATAATCTTACAATGCGGAATGCTTGAACTATCCACATACTATTATAGCTGATCATCCTTCGCCACCCTCCATAACCCCCTTGTTCCAGGGTCACACTGTGTGACGAACTAGTTGTCCAGCGAACCCTGCTGGAGCACATTACAATAAACAAATTTATGGTACACAACTTTCCTTTTTCTTATCATTTATTTAATATATATATATATATATATATATATATATATATTTAGTTTAGTTTAAGTTAGTTTTGTTGACCAGCTAAGTGCACTAGACAAATCCTGCCTATTTTCAGGCACGACCCGGGGAGGCTGATACAGATGAATGCCAACTGACCTTGAACCAGATTAAGCTGTTGGTGGTATTTTTAGTGAATGAGAGGAAATTTGGCCAGGACACCGGGGAATTTCCCCTGCTCTTTTCGAGAAGTGCTATGGGATTTTTAACATCCACCTGAACTATCACCAGAATAGGCAGATGGGACCTCGGTTTAACATCTCATCCGAAAGACGGCACCTCCGGAGTGCAGCACCCCTCTCATGCTGCACTACAGTGTCAGTATTGGGATATTAACCCAAGTGCCTGGTGTGGGGATAGAACCCACAGCCTGCTGATCTCCCAGCCTCAGAGGTGAGTGTGCTACCTGCTGAGCCACTGTCACTGACATATATACTATATTTTATATATATATATATATATATATATATTTTTTTAGGGGGTAAAGGGGGTATCCCAAGGGAGGAGAGCAGAAGCCGGTCTCGCCAGCCCGGCAGAATGTGCATGCTCCAGCCCATACCCAGGAGTTGGAACCACTCACAATGCCTCCAAGCCTAGATCTGGGTCATGTGACATGCTCTAGCTACCCAAAGGCTGTTGTGTGATTCAAACCTGGAGCCATTTTGCCCCAAGGCAAGTGTCCAGGGTGAAGATGCAATTAGGCTTATAATGTGCAGACCACCTGCTGGGTTAGCGTTCTGATCCTTGGATTATGCCCCTCAGTTAAATGACTTGCTCAGTATCCCCTTGCACCAATGGGTTTTGATGAGCGTCCTCCCAGTCATGAGCCGACTCACTCCGCACTCAATAGAACTGAGACTTAGCCCCTGGCTCTGCTGACATTCCTAGACCTCATCACTGACCCCCAGAAACTGCTACCTGAACTGTAGCTCGCTTACCTATTTAATTAACTTATTGTGCCATGAATACCCTAGACCGCGCCTTACCAGCTGGAGGCCCCTCCAAGATGGCTTCCTTCCCCTCACAAGCAGTCCCATGAGACCTGCATGTGCTGCATACAGGCTGGGTCCAAATCTTGCAGGAAGCTCAGAGCAGCACTATCACATGATCCGGCCTATCCCTGGCTGACGGCAAGCCCAGAGGAATGCTGGGACTTGTAGTTCTGCCTGATGGCTGCAGGATGGATGCACCTGAGCCATTAGCCCCTGCACCTCCCATGCTGCTCCTTGCCTTTTGGGCCAAAATGCGGTCACCCGCCACCATGCCCCTAGAGCCGCGAGACAAACTCTCCAGCCACTGAGCTGCAGAACCAGCAGCTGCTCCCGGATCCACTGTGGATTGGTCGACCAAGGCCATGAGGTCCCCACATAGGAGCTTCCCTCACCGGCCACCTGTTAGCCGTCCTCTGAAAGCTCACCGAGCCTCAAGCCACATAAGCAGTACCCAGGCGAATCAACCGAGGATGACACAAGCGGGAGCCATGGAAACCATCTTCTGCAACTCCACCCCACTCGCCAGCTGCCACGGCAGAGGATCCTGGACACTGAAGCTTCGAGAACTCCTCCAGCACAAGGTAAGACTGTACACCCTATGCATTTGGACAGGGGAACAGAACCAGACCAAGTAGCTGGAGCTGTGAGAGGGGCCATCCTCAGCTGCCAAGAAGAGCACTGTTGGGCCATGTAGGACCAGCTAGCCCACTGCCTACTCAAAACAGGCCTGGTCACTCAGGCAGCTGATAGTTTTTAAACAGGTAGCCCCACTTAACAACCAATGCCTGATTCCCAGGGCAACCCAGGCTCCAGACTAATGGGGCTTAAATGAACCAAGCGATTCATTGTTCCAGGATGCCACCTTCCCCCAGGCCCCAGCTACCTTACCTGAATCCTACATCTGGGAGCTGGAACTGTTGATCCGAGGGGAGGACAAAGGCTGGGAAGCAGCCTGCTTACCAGTTTTATTTGTTCCCTCCCCTCGGACCCCCCCCCACAGAGGGGTTAGCGATACCCTATAGTTGTCTGGGTCCAGAGGCTGCTAGCCACTCCCCTGGGCTGGTCTCTAGCAGCTTCTGGTCACTGGCCATGGAGAAGAGGGAAGGGGGCCCCCAGACAAAGGGATAACTCATTTTTTCAAATCTCTTTTTCATACTTATTCATTCATAAAATGTTTCACTACTTTTGCAGTCTTTCTAACGTTCAATTTTCATTTCTGACTTTATTATCCTGTTCCCCATTCCTCTCCCTTCCCCCAAAATAAAAAACTCTGGCTGCGTCACTTTTCTCCCATTACTTCCTTCTGTTTTTTTTTTTTAGTGACTCCATTATGCTCTCTGCTATAAATAGTTTCATTGTCATCACCCTTTTTCCCCTTTCATTTCCCCAATCCTAGTCTTGTATTGATTATTATTTTGCAGTATATTAGTCAAAGGATTTATTAACTTATGTCTATGAGAGTCAGCTATTTTTTCCATTTCATTTACTTTTTAATAAAAAAAAAACATGTTGGGCACTATAAAGTATGCAGACTGTGTTTTCCACAATTAGCCCTCCCCCACTTTTTGTTTATAATGTGTGTAAATCTAGGTGTTACTCTCTCCATAATTTCAAAACATCTTGTACTGTATATTTTGTTACCTGTTTTACACTTATTCTTTATACACACAGATTCAATTTGAATGTCTTAGAGGCTTATCTCAGTTTGTATGTCTTAAAGGGTTATTCATTATATAATGAGATCTATTTTCTGTATGTGTTACACTGAACATGTGTATCAAAACTTTTAGTATAAAATGTGCTTTTTCCAGACACTATCTATACCCGCTCTCAGACAAAGACCCTGAGTCGGCTGAACTGCCGAGGCTGATGGTACTAGTCTAGCTGTCTTCCATATGGTGCCAATAAATCTACTTTAGAGTATTTTTATGCTTGTATATTTACTTCCTGACTCCATGAGTACAGAGTCTTTATTTTTATGTATGTATCAGGTTGGATGCCTTGATCAGCACCACCTCCAGTATCCAGAGTGCACCATTCAATCAATCAATCAATCAATCAATCAATCTTTATTTTACCAGGTGAAACACCATTGAGTGAACTCATTTTCAAGGCGGACCTGGGAAGTTAAGATAAGTATTAGTTACAGTAATAAGACAGTATACATAATGCAGAATATGGGTAGACAGGATGAATGCATAATGATCTGAGACTTATACAATAGAGAAATCTGGAGAACAATAGTCTGAGAAGGCAAAAATGTCTATAAACAATATGTACAAGTAACTTGCAGTTTACAATATATACAAATGCCTGCAAGCAGTACTAGAAGAGTATCCTTGAGGCAACATATAAATAAATACTAGGATACCCATTGAGTGACTCACATATGGAGAGCGAAGAGGAAGTGGGGACATTATGCATAGTAGGATGGAGGAGAAAAGAATAGGATGCAGAGGAGACAGGAGGAAGGAGATACAAAGTGATGGGAGGCACCAACTTTATTTAGTGAGGATGGTGTCAAGTGCACTAAAGGAGACAACTGCAGACAGGTAATACCATTTATCATGGTGCCTGTGATTCAACACCAAGAAGTGCAAGTTAATGCATTTAGGGAGACAGAATCCATGCACCCAATACTGGATGGCAGGGGTTAGACTGGCTTCTTCAACAGAGGAGAGAGATCTGGGGTTCATAATCAGTGACTCCCTCAAGCAAACGAGTCAATGCAATGATGCATACAGCAAGGCATCAAGGTTTCTGTGTTGTATAGGGAGTGGTGTTGACAGTCATAGAAGTGAGGTAATTCTTCCACTGCAAAGATCCTTAGTGAGGTCTCCTGGTGAGGACTCCAGAACTGGGCACAGTACTCCAGGTGAGGCCTCACCAGGAATCTGTACAGTGGTAGAATTACCTCACTTCTCCTACTGCCAAAACCCCTCCCTATACACCCCAGCTCTTACCCTCAAAACCCCTCCCTATACAAAACAGCATCCTCAATGCTATACTGTATGCTTTGTTGCATTGTCTCATTTGCTTGAAGGAGTCACTGATTATGAACCCCAGATCCCCCTCTTCTGTTGTAGTGACCAGTCTAACCCCTCTCATGCAGTATTTTGCATGTGGATTCCTCATCCCTAAATGCAATACCTTGTACTTCTTGGCATTGAATCTCAACTGCCAGACCCTAGACCATCTTTCTAGTTTCTCTAGGTCATTCCAGAGTTCCTGCACCCCCTTTCTTGTGATCAACCCAACCACACAGCTTTATGTTGTCAGCAAAGAGACACAACTTACCCTGGATACCATCCCCTATGTCACTTATGAACATGTTAAATAGGACAGGTCCCAGGACTGATCCCTGTGCCACACCCCTCCTGCTCGCTCTGTCCCCTGATTTGACCCTGTTCACTACTACCCTCTGTTGCCACCCTCTTACCCAATTTCTTACTCACCTAATTAAAACCCGCTCCAATCTCAAGTCCTCCAACTTCTTCAGCAGCCTCCTCTATGGTGCCAAATCAAAGGCTTTGCTGAAGTCAAAGTAGATCAAATCTACCCTGTGTCCCCTATCAATCACATTGGTGACCAAACTGAAGAACAGTATTAGGTTGACTGGTATAACATCCCTGGCAAAACCCATGCTGCCTGTTGTCCTGTAGTCTGTTGTCCTCTAAGTAGGCTACCAGACTTTCTTTGGCCATGATCTCCATCAGCTTGCCTATGAAGGAGGTAAGGCTGAGATGCTGGTGGTTTCTTGGATCCTCCCTGTGCCCCCCTTGTGGAGTGGAGCTATAGCAGTAGATCTCCAATCTCCTAGCACCACTACAAACTGCAGTGAGTCATTAAATAAATAGGTTTAGGGTACTACCAATTCTGAGGCCAGCTCCCTTACGATTTGTGGCTGAAGGCCATCCAGGCCTGGCACTTTGTCAACCCTGAGAGCTTCCAGTCCATTTTGTACCCTATCCCCTAAGAATGGTATTCCATCCATTTCCTGAACCCCCATGTGGTGGTCTTGATACCACTCTCTGGTAGAGGACCAGCTCCTGTCAATGATGGCACACACTGATGTAGACCTAGTGGCAATCACGGAAACTTGGGCCACAGATAAAATTGACTTGGAGATGACGGTCACTGGGTTTTCACTGTTCAGGAGGTATGGATGAACTGGTAGGGGTGGAAGACTTGCCCTTTTTGTCAAAAAAGGCATTGAAGAGACAGAAGATGAAAGTATTAGAGGGTAGCAGTGGAAAGGCTGAGTCAGTATGGGTGCAACTCATGGCAGCCTCAGAAGGGAAAGTGATCTATAGGCCTCCAGGGCAAGGGAAGGAAAGGGACAGAGAACTCAAAGAGGAACTTAAAAGAGGGGCAGCAAATGGGGGGAAGTAGTGGTGGTGGGTGATCTGAACCTGCCTGATGTCGATTGAGAGGTCCCGGTGGCCAAGAGTGACAAGAGTCAGACATTACTGGATGAATTTCAAGACAGTCTACTGGTAATGTTAATGGACTTAACAGTCCTATAAAGAGAAAAAGGGTACTAAAGTTCCTGAGAGAGCAAGATTGCCCTATAGTATTTTTGCAAGAGACACACCTCACTCCCCAGGAAGTGGAGAACCTTAAAACCAATAGCTTCCCCAAAATTTACCATGCCTCCCTAAAGGGGGGGAAAAGAGAGGGGTGGCAGTCCTCATGTCGGCCAACTTGCCATTCGAGGAAGAAGCGGTCATAGCAGACCCAGGGGCGAGATATGTCATGGTAAGGGGAAAGGTGCAGGACACACAGGTAACATTAGTTGATATATATGCCCCCCTGGATCCCCCTTGGCTTTTTATTCAGAATTCATCAAGAGGGTTGTGGAAGAGGCTAGGGGAATCCTGCTTATAAGAGAGGACTGGAACCTTATTCTGAACAGACAAATGGACACCACCTCACAGATTCCCTCCCCAGGGTCCAAAACAGCATAGCTGTTCAGCAGACTTCTTGTAGTTACAGGTTTGGTAGATATATGGAGGGAAAAGTACCCACAAGCGACAGACTATACGTGTCACTCACCCAGGTACAAAACATTCTCCAGAATTGACATGTTCTTGATACAGGCCGGGGACTTCTCCAAAGTAGGGCACTCCTGGGAGGGGACGGCAGTCCACTCAGACCATCAGCCTCTATTTGTTGAGATTGACTTAGGGGTTCCTCAAAAGAAGACTTAGTGGTGCCTAAACACCTCCCTTCTTTGAGACAAAGAGGTCACAACTAAACTAAAGCAGTGGTGGACCAAACTATAGAATACAACTCCAAACCTGGGGTAGCTCCTCAAACATTATGGGACACCCTCAAAACCATGCTGATGGGGAAACTCATATCTATAGGCACCCATAGACAGAGAGAGAGAGAGAGAAAGGCCCTACTAGTCCAGCTCAATAATCAATTAAAGAACCTTCAGAAACAACAACAGCAAAAATGGACCAAACAAAGAGACAGGGAAATCATAATGACTACAGATTGACTACAAAAAATTCACCAGTTAGAAACAGAAAAACTACTTGCCTACCTTAAGCAAACATACTGTGGGGGGGCCCTAGAGCCTCTAGCATTCTAGCCCTTAGACTTAAGCAAAGACAAGCCAGAGTCGCTATCACTACAATCAACCACCCCAAAACAGGCTCACCGGTATACAAAGCTGACCAGATCAGAGATGCCTTTGCCACTTATTACAAACAACTCTATCGAGCCCAGACATAAACCATCCCACAGGATAAGAATAACTATCTAAAAGCTCTAAGGATCCCTACATTAACTCCACACCAACAGGAGGCCCTTGCTGCCCCTATCTGCTTAACTGAAGTGGAGGAAGCCATTAGACATCTAAAAACAGAGAAGTGTCCGGGCCCTGATGGGTTCAGCGGAGAGTTCTACAAATCCTTTGGGAGGGAGCTAGCCCCTCACCTTTTGAATGCCATCAATGGGATATGGGTGGGGGGGGAGGCGCCGCCCTGCTGGGACTACGCCACTATCACAGTTATACCCAAGGAGGGTAAGGATCCAGCTGAGTGCAATGTATACAGCCCTATCTCACTATTAAATGTGGACTATAAGATCTTCACCTCGATCTCAGCTGGGAGGCTTCTCCCCCTTCTCCCCCAGCTCATTACTAAAGACCAAACAGGCTTTATCGTGGGCCGTCAGGCCTTGGATAATGCAAGGTGCACCATAGACATCATGGACGGCATTGGCTGTGGAAAGACTCCCTCTTGCCTGATCAGTCTTGATGCCGAGAAGGCATTCGATAAAGTCTCCTAGCCCTTCCTGTTCATGGTGTTAGATTCAGATTTCCCTGGTCCATAATAGAAGCACTAAAAAGCACTATATCGAGCCCCTCAGACCTATATCAGAGTAAATGGGAGCATAACAGATAGATTCCCCTTGGGTAGGGGCACGAGACAGGACTGCCCCCTCTCACCCCTCTTATTCGCCCTATATATAGAGCCCTTGCCTGCGTCATTTGAGAGAATCCAACCATTACGGAAATAAAGATAGGAGACACCGAGCATAAAATCTAGCTATACGCAGACAACATCCTCCTGTACATCATTAACCCCAACCAATCCATCCCAGAAATTTGGAAGACCTTGCAGGAATTTGGTTCCCATTCGGGTTACTCCTTGAATAAGGACAAAACAGATATTCTTAGATTCTTCTATAAACCTGCACCCCAGATGACTGATCTCCTCTGCCTAAACTGGAACAAACAAAAAATAAAATACTTAGGAATTCAGATTACCAAAAACATAAGGGAGCTTTTTGTGGCAAATTACGAACCTTTGCGGTCCCAACTCCAGTAAGATATAGATAAATGGCAGATTTTAAAACTCCCTATGCCCTCCAAGATCCAAACAACAACCATGAATATCCTCCCAAGATTCTTATACCTCTTTCAATCGCTCCCAGTACACATCCCTCAGAAACAATTACAAATCTGACAGAAGGTTATATCCAAATTCATAAGGTCTCAAGGGAGACCAAGAAGAAAAATGAGCACCCTACAAGCCGATAGAACACAGGGAGGGAGGGCGATCCCCAATCTAGAGATTTATTGCATGGTTGCATACTTAAGGTGTGCCCTACTGTGGAGCACCACTACATATGACACCCACTGGAAAGAAATAGAGATTCACATGACGGAAGGCCCTCTGATGGGTGCCAGAATTGCAGATGCCACTCTCCCAGGAGGGGACACCAATCTCCCACAAGTGGTACAGAGTACCCTGAACATGACACATAGACTTTGGTCCAAGCTGGGCATTAAATGAGCCATTTGGCCACTTCAATGGTTTGCATGGTCTGCACAGTTCACCCCAGAGAAGCTGGATCACACTTACCGGCTCTGGGCCAGACTGGGTCTACAGAAGCTGGGACAGCTGGTAGCTAAGAATATAGTTTTAGACTTCCAAACCCTCAAACAGATATTTAACCTCAGAAACAGGAACCATTTTCGTTATCTGCAGCTGAGAGCCCATATCTTGGCCACCCAGAGATCCTCAGCCTCAGAGCCCAACATAGAGGGACTACTGCAGGTAATATACTCTGTGATATCTGGGAGACTGGAGAGAAGCCAAATCTCGGCCTTATATAAATCGATCAGACAACTCCAAGTCACAAACACCACCACTACAATCAAAACCAGATGGGAGAGTAACTTAGATATAACAGACAGGGAGTGGGAAATTATCTTTAAATCCACCAACAAAACCACCCTCTCACAGGGTTGGCGAGAGTTTGCTTGGAAGGTAAGGTTGAGGTACTTTTACACCCCCAAAATACAGGGCAAGTGGGAAGGGAGAGCCCAGGGAAGCTGTTGGAGGGGTTGTGGAACCCAAAATGTCCATCACACCCACATATTCTGGGACTGCAAAGTCATAAAACCATTCTGGGAGGGGGCACTGCGGGTCACCACCAGAGTGCTTCTGAGCCCCCACCAACTTACCAAGAAGAACATGGTGCTGGGCCCCCCCCCCCGAGGCGATGAGGGCAGCGGATGCACTCTACTTATGGAATATCCTCCTGACGGCTGCCCATAAATCAATTACTAGAAAGTGTCTCTCTCCTGACCCCCCAGATAGAAAACAATGGATTGCCACTATTCAGGAAATTAAAGAAATGGAGGAACTGACTCACAAGATAAATAATAAATTCACAGTATTTACAAGGAGATGGACAAAGTGGTCCATATTGGGAAATCAAGAGAAGGAGGGAGAAGTCTGAAGGCATTCACCCTCCACACAGTATAGTGAGGGGGGGCACGAGCACACAGCAGAGGAGGAGGCTTGGACAGCTGAAGGGAAGTCCAACACTGGGTAGGGAACAAGGATATAGAGGAGATTTCTTTTCCTTTTTTTCTCTTCCCTTTCTCACTCCCTAAGGCAGGAAATTTAATTTACTAAAAGATGATCCACCAGGAGCAGTATTAACACAGTGTCATATAACTGATTTTATTTAGTATAACATAACTTGTGAAATGACTAGATGTATAAAAATGGTAATAGACAGGATGTATACTGGGCACAATGTTTATGGGTATTTTAAAATGAAATGATATGGCTGTACACTGCTTCTTGGCTTTCAACAAACTTGAATAAAAAAAAAAAAAGACTGTCTACTGGTGCTGCTTGTTAAACAACCTACCGGGAAGAATGCAGTCCTTGACATGGTGATCAACTCAGAGATGGTGGGGGCTGTGGGAGTTGGGGAGCCACTAGAGAACAATAACCATAACTCAGTGTGGTTTGAATTGGCCCTAAGGGCTGGCAACCCACAATCAAGAACCAGAGTCCTTTACTTTAGAAGGACGGACTTAAGTACATTGAGAGAACTGGTCAGGGATAAGTTAGTAGGGGTGGAGGATGTAAAGGGGGTAGAGGAGAGATGGGGGAGGGAAATAAAGGGAGCCATTCATGAGGCATCAAAGGGAAGCATAAGAGTGGCATCTGAAAAAAAAAAAAAAAAAAACAGGGTTCAGAGACCACTATGGTTCTCAGCCAAGGTCAGGGAAGCAGTTAGGGCCAGAAAGAATGCCTTCTATAAATACAAGGAATAGCAGGAGGAGGCAGAAAGGGAGGATTATCTACAGAACAATAGGGAGGCAAAAAGGGTCGTTAGGAGGTGAAAGCAGACAAGGAACTGTGTATCGCAGAGGGGGGTCAAGAATGGAGAAAAAGTTTATTTATTTTTTGATTTATTACACACAAGATCCTTTAGGCAGAGCCTATTTTCATAGAGTCTAGGATCATATACAACAGAAAAGCATAGTTACAGTAATTTTACATATTTACAGCATTGAATGATGATTTAAGGACGAGGAGTATGATACATATTTACAGTGATACTTGACATGGCAAGACACAGCTGAGTAACACAGCATGATAGACATAATAGGTGACAGCTGAGTAAACTACATGGTGAACAGGCTATAGCTTGGCATAGGAGCAAGGACTGTGCATTTTGCAGCAGTGATTAGATAGCAATATAGTGCAGTCATTCCCAAAACTAAAAATCTACATTTTGGGCAGTGTTGCCTAGTAGTGGTTAGGGGTCTGCCAAGTATTACAGCAAGGGAACACAAGGTAAGAATGTGCAATTCAACAGCTCAGAGTGTGGGAGGAAGAGGGCAAGAAAGTCAGTGAGGAGTAGGGAAACGTGGTAGTCAGGCTAGTGATAACAGCCACAAGGGTTATGATGGGCAAGTGAGGCTATTAGCTGGGTCTTAAAGTTGGCAAGAGAGACAGAGCTTTTGAGTGCTGGGGTGAGGGAATTCCATAGTTTGGGGAAATTAAATGAGAAACAGGACTGACCCAAGGAGGTTTTACTTCCTCGGAACATCAAGGAGTTGTGCTGCACTCCCCTAGTTCTATGCTTGGAGGCCATGGGTGCTGAGGATGGATAGGACACCTGTGGACAGTTGTCCAAGCAAGGCTTTTTTTTACCTGAGACAAGGGTAACATTACAGTCAGGAGTCCAGATTAAGCCAGTCTAGGTCATAATACAGGGTGCATTTATCAGTATCCCATTTCTGGTTAAGAGCAAAACAGCAGGCCCTATTCATTAATTCCTGGACTCTGATGAGTGCTTTGCTGCAGGCAGCACCCACAGATCACCACTCCATAGTCTACAAGACTGAGGATGTGGCATCTGATGAGTTGCTGCTTGATTTCGGGGAGAAATGCATTTTGTGTCTATAAAGCATGCTGAGAGTAGAGTTAGCAGCCCTAATGAGTGTGTCCACATGTTCTGAGTAGGTCAGGCCCATGTTAAGGGTAATCCCCAGGTATTTGAAAGTGGTTATTTGCTCAACTGGGGCTCCTAGGTCAGAGGTGATGACTATGGTGTGTGTGGGGGGGTGGGGGTTGGGAATTTGCATCTAGCATAAAAAAGCATGGATTTATTTTTTTTGTGTTCAAGACGAGGAGGTTGTTAATGAACCCGCCACAGATAGCAGTGAAGTTGGTTTGGAGGCTGTGTTGTATGGAGGGTAGGCTGCAGTGAGTGGCCCGCGATACCCGCATCATCCATATAAAGGAGTATTTTAGTGGAAGAGCTGGCTATAGGGAGTTCATTAACAACAAGACTGAAAACAGGACCAAGGGCAGATCCTTGTGGGACTCACACTGTTACAGGCCTGAAATCTGATAGGGTCACTTGGCATTTAACTGCTTGGGTTCGGCCCAGCAGGTAATTTTTTTGCCAGCTAAAACTTCTGCTGAGAGGCCTAGTTTATTTAATTTTAGGCAGAGCAGATCGTAATTAACAAGGTCAAAGGCCTTGGTGAAGTCTATGAATATAGATCCGGCAAGATCCCCTCTGTCCAGGGCCTGGTAGAGATGGTCAGTGTATTCTATTAGTAAAGGTACTGTGGTTTTTCTGGAAGCCATACTGTTCAGGTAATAGTAGGTCATATTTACTCAGGTATTGCAGGATCTGTTCGTTTGCTATTTTTTCAAGGATTTTTGAGAGGGGTGATAGAATTGAAATGGGACGGTAGTTAGTGGGTTGTTCTGGGCTCCCCCTTTGTGGAAAGGTGTTACATGTACTGTTTTCCAGATGTTTGGCACCCACCCAGTTGAGAGAGACAAGTTAAAAATAAGCTGGAGGTGTCTGATGACCTCGCGCATGACATATTTTAGGAGTTTCATGTCGATTTATCTGGCCCCATTCAAGTAGATATTTTAAGCGGGCTAGATATTTGTATGTTTCTACCCAAGTTAATCTCCTAAAATAAAACGTGGGGTGTGAATCATACATAGGGGTGGTGCTCTTCCACTGGATGACTGGAGTGTGTTGGGATGGGCTGTGAGGTCACTAAATGTGCTATTAAAAGTATTTGCTATGTTTATGTCACCCTCAATATGGGTCCCATCAATGAGCATGGAGTGAGGAAGAGGTTTGGGAGTTGCCTAGTATATCATTGTTTCCTCTCCTGACTGATTTAGGTGACTTGAGGGATGCAAACTATTTTTTTTTTTTTTGTGGTAGTTAGCCTTGGCCGCTGTGACTTGATTTTTTACCTTGTTTCTAATTTACTTGTGCTTTTGAAGGAGGGTATTTAGGCTGAGCTCACGGTATTGTGACCAGACTGTATTGCATTCTCTTATAAGTGACATGAGGTTTAGTGTGAACCATGGTTGGGAGGTTCCTTTTCTGGTAAGGGTTTTGTACGGGGCCACTATATCACAGATTCTGCTGAAGTGTAATATAAAGTAGTTCAAGCTGGCATTGACACTTATATTATCACTGGCAGTCTCTCTGGTGAGAGAGTAACAAGGAAGGAGGTTTCTGACTTGCCCCATCATTTTCCATTTGCTCTATTTGGAAGTTACCTCTGGAGAGAGGAGGTAATCAGATCAAAGCCTGGTTACCAATGTAACAGTAGGTACACTTTCCATAATAGTGGGTTTGTGGGACGTAAGAGGATCTAGTGCTCCTTTCTATTGTTAAGGACAAGGTGAATGGGCCGATCCTTATTTTAAACATCCTTCTACCCTTATCAGGGTGATTGACTTAGCGCAGTCAAGATCACTGCATGAGGTGGCTTGACTTGCGTAAATTTTAAACTACTGTCACCAAACATGGAGACAAGAAACCCAGGGATTGACGAATTTCAAAAATGCATGCTAGTCCAGGACAACTGGTCTAGTCAAAGTGGTAGTCCCCAAGTTCTGAGTGGTAGTCCAGTACATTTAAAAAAAAATTTAAACCGACATATGTAGAAATAAATTACATGGTATGGCCGAGGTTGTATTATTTCATAGGATGGATGTAGATGTCGAAGAACTGCCTAAAATGGAAAAATATTATATTTTACTATTAATACAGGGTGCTGGCAGGGCTCTAGGGCAATCTGAACTCTGTATTAGAAGATAGTGGAGAAAACATTACAGAATTAGTTTGACTTTGAAGTCCTCCCAACAAGCCGACAGTGAGCTGTGAACGTGAACGGACTGTCATCAAGGACTAGGACAGAAAGAAGAAGAAGATGATGGAGGACCAGGAGGAGCAGGAGTACTTTCATCAGGATCACCAGCAAATGAAACAGCAAAAGCTGTAGCAGCAGCAAGATGCCCACCAACATGTCGAGTGCCTGTACCAGACAGCAGCCAGTGATTAATTGCAGGGTCAGGATCAAATTCATGCAGTTCAGGACCTTCTAGTGCTATCTGCAGGAGAGACTGAAGTGTGTCATCAGTAAGGCATGTCCTTATTTTTGTTTTGATTAGGTTCTGAATAGAACAATCTTTCACACTTTGCAGTTGAGACACTCACAGTCATTATTATTTCGACTAAGTCAAGAATGTGCTCAATCTGGGGTGGTTTTTATTTTAGTAATCTTACATAGACCTGCAAATAGGGCTTGTCAGCTGAAGATTTAAGCAGTGTTTTAAATGTAGCATACGCTGACATTATATCTTCCTGCTGCCCTTCCGTGAAACAAATCAAAGTATTCAGTTAAGTTTGCCAGTTCAGAGGTCCCAAACACTGCTAGTTGGTCTCTTGGCAGATCAAACTGCTTAAAATCTAAACAGCTGAGCCATTTAAGAGGCACCCCTGAGAAATGTTTAAACCTCTCATCTATGTACATTACTGCTGCATCTATTAAAGTGTGCAGTTGTGTATCTGTTACAAAATTGACTTCTGGGCAGTTGTCTCTGAATGGGAAAGGAACAGTCCTCTCCTCAGTTCCCCTCTTTGATACAACATACTCCATACATTTCTCCTCAGGTTTGTAATGGTTGAGGAAAGCTGCCATGTATTTCCCTGGCGTTGCTTTAAATTCCGTCATATGTAGTAGACAGGTCTCAACAAGTTGTGGAACTTCCAGTATTAGTATGTCTTCTCTTTGAAACTTCAGTGACAGGTTTTTTAGTATTGGCATGAAATCTTGCAATATACTGTATGGAGGAATTTTACAAACTGCACACTCTGTACTTCTTTTAAGAGGGCCTTTGTTCTTGAACCTTCATCACCAGCAGCCGAGAATGTATGTTCCGGGTGTTGAGTGACAGTAGTTAGGTTAACCTGAACTGCATGAACTGATTGAGACCTGCTGGCAAACCATTTCATTTGTTTTATTGCAGTAAAGTGAGCCAGATCAGTATCCATTACATTAGCAATTTCTTTGAGCTCTGTCATTTCTCTCATTTTTTGGGGTACTATAATGATAAAACTTAAATATTCCCTAGAGAGTACTTTCAAGCTTTGATACAAATGGATATTTTTTAACGCATCGAGAACTGACAGCTCTAACTTATGGGCAATGCAGTGCATCACAATTATTTGAGGACAGTGTTCCCGCAACTTTGCTATGGTTCTTCCTCTTTCGCCCATCATGACACTGGCCCCATCAAAATTTGCTGAAATAAAGAGCGCCCATGGATTGTTAACATTTTGTAGGTTATTTAGGGGATGATTTACTGACTCCAGTGCAGTTGTTATTGTGTGAAATACACCTTCTGCATGTGCATGTTCCAGTGGCACAGCTTGGCTAAGCAATGTACGCATCTGTTTTGAGTTTGGGTCAACAAACCATAGGAAAACATTTTCCCACTCGAATCTGTACTCCCGTCAGCAAGAACTGTCACATATTTAACATCAGTAAGAATCTGCATCTGTGTTCGGGATAAAACTGCTGATATAGCACCACAAAAGTCCCTGGCTCGCTTCTCATTGGTATAATTAGAACCAAGCGTTGTCCCATTTTTTCCTGCAGTTCACAGAGCCATTCCATGTCCAAGAAAGGGCACAGATTTTTGGCAATGGAGTATGTTGTGTTGAACAGGCATCGCATCTTGACCTTAGTGCCCTCATCTAACTGCATAAATGCTTGTTACAGTGGGGACTCAGTGATATCAAAATGTACCGCATGCTGACCACTGTCTGCAATATGCTGATTCATACACTGCACATGTGGATTAGACTTGTCATGTGCATGTAGTGACTCAGTCCTAAAATTATTTGAGCCAGTGGCAAACACATTAGGTTTTTTTTTTGTTTTTTTTTTAAAGATTGGCACTGCAATAGTTGGATATTTTTGCACTGCATTACATCAGTTCTCCCCATCATATCTGGCCTTTCCTCCTGATCATATTTCTTATCTTTATTTGCCTCTCTGGCCTCTTATCCTGCTCATTGAGCACTAAAGTAGGCTTCTTTGCTTAATTCAACACACTGATCAGCAGGTATATCCCAGGACACAGATATAGGCTCATTTTCATTGTTATTATTACTCTTATCTGCACTAGACTCAGAGGTGGATTGTGTTTCTGTTTCAGGTGGTGACTTGCTACTGTTAGAGGCTGTTGTCACTGCTGCTGCTACTCGTGAGGCTACTGACCAGAGAGGAAAAAAAAAGAGGCTGCTGTTTACCACTCTTCTTCTGCATATTGTTGCACTTATTTTGTTTTTCCCCAATAAAAAAATATATTTCACCAGTCTCTGTGTGGTGTGAGTTTCTTGGGTGCCAGGGTTAAATAGCTGGACTGGGTGGGTTGGGGGTCAACCTTGTCTGGCTGAGTAATGTAAAGAGTAAGACAAAGGCACTAATAGTACTAGTATGAGAATGAGATGCTAGCTTAGCCTTTACATATAACGCTATTTATTTAGTCAAAAGGGTCTTGAAAGTTGTGATTGTGCAAACAAGGGAAAGGGAAGGCAGTCACTTATGCAGGCACACAGTCAGACCAGGACTCAGGAGTAGGGCAGTGCCAGTATCACACACACACTGTACTCAACTAGCAATCACGTAAGGTCAAGTCTCAGCAGGTTACAGAGGTCTCAGGTTACCCTTCTTTATTCTTAATTATTTTTCTTTTCTTTTTTTTTTTTTTTTTTAACAACAATCCTGACCTATAAGACCATATGCTGTTTTTTTGGGGGGGCCTTCTTGCTGACTTGCAACTGTTCCAGATGTGCACACAGATTGCTCCACAGGCCCAGCCCAACACTGCAATGTGTTGATTATTTTTTCCCTTGGCACTTATTTTTCTTTACTTTTTAACTACTTACTTCTTCTTCTCTTTACTTTTTCCCTGTGGTGGACATACAGCTCTCACACACACACACACACACACACACACACACACACACACACACACACATACTGTGTTTCTCAGTCCTAAAACAGTGTATGTATGAAACTTATATTTAGCCTGGTGTTTCACTTTCTTATTTGTAGCTAGCAGCAGATGTTTTGAAGAAGACTAGTTTATTCATGAACCAGATATTGCTGACATATTTTTCATACATCACATAAGTTATTTCAAGTATGTCAATAAGAGATCAGTCATTTTTACGTTGGTGCACTTGCGCAGCCAACATTTTGGGACAGAGCAGCTTTGAAGGCGCGGTCGCTGTTGGGCGAATGCAGGGCACGCATCAGTGGTGCGTCCTCGTTTCTAATCAGCCTACATGCGGGCGCCACACCATGCATACATAATGTGGCAAGCACATCTAAGAAAAGGTCCGCTGCAATCCAAGCAAAGCTCGTCAGATGCAGCGGGCCTTTTCTTGCCGTGCTCGCCACCATTATGCACATGACGGTACACCGGCCACCGAACTGCTGACTTTGGGGGTGCCCAATCCCCCTGTTGGTTACCCCTGCTCTGCCCACTGTACTGCCGATGGGGGAGCCCACTCCTCATCAGCATAAATAACCCCCCCATTTGTTATATGCCAAGGGGGTGGCCAATTCCCCTCAGCTCTAACCCCTCCCTTTACTTGTGTGCCAATGGGGGAGACCACTCCCCGTCGGTATAAAGGACCCCTCCCCCCATTGTGAAATGCCAAAGGGGTGCCCAATCCCCTTCAGCTCGGTGCCCCCCCTTTCTTTGTGTGCCGACGGGGGTGCCCAATCCCCATCGGCATAAATCCCAACCACCCCAGTTGTGTGCCGACGAGGGTGCCCAATCCTCTGTCAGCTGCAGACCCCCCCAAAGAAAACAGTTTGGTGGCACACTAGGAGCCCACCCCAGCGTGCCAATCCCCCTGAAATACAAAAAACTGTCCCAAAACTTTTTTCTGTTTTTTTTTTTTACCTGTAAACAGAAAACGGTCCTTCGTAGTCTCCCTACCCACCACCCGCACCCACCTACTGCACACCATGCCTCCCCACACCCCCCTCACCCCATACTTACCTCAGGAGCTCAGCATGATGATCTTCGGTTGACCGGGAACACGTCTGCACTCTTCAAAGCCAACCGCAAACTGAGGAAATGCCGGTAAGCTGTATAATGGGATAGATAGGGTTTTTTTCAACTTTGGTGCATATCTTGGGCATTTTTTTGTCTTTTTGCACCAGATTTTCAACATGGGTTTTGGGACCCTCCCATGAATTCTGTCACTGTTATGATGTTAATCGGTCCCGAAGGTGATTTCGCAGTCACTGCGCGGAATCACCTTTTGGGATGATTAATGCAAGGACAGTGGCAGTGTTCATGAGTGGGCTCTCAAAGCCTATGTTACTAATTAGTGGAAAAAACCAATAAATGCCTGCTTCTGGCGTCGTTGTGCAGTTGCTATGCATGCTGCGTAACCATAGAAATTCAAAAATATTTTCCTTACCAGATTTTCAACATTGTCATTTTCTACCTCCTTGTGAACAGTACAGCTGTCATTTTTCACATCCTGGCCGAAATGTGTTTCCGCACTTCCGGAGCACAATAGCGTGGTCGCTGTGGGAAATCAGTGTTTGAGGCAGATTACGAAAATGACAGTGACACTGTTCATGAGCAGAGATCCTAAAATGCCCATGTTGAAAATTTGGTGACGATACTCCATAAAATGGCTGTAACGAGTGTGCGTTGCGCAGTTGCTACGCATGCTCGTAACTTCTCGAATTTGCAATATTTTCATGCCAGATTTTCAACATTGTCATTTTTCTTTACCTCCTTGTGAACAGTACAGCTGTTATTTGTCACATCTTGGCCAAAATGTGTTTCTGCACTTCCGGCGCACAATAGCTCGGTCGCTGTGGGAAACCAGTGTTCGGGGCAGATTACAAAAATGTAAGTCACACTGTTCATGAGCAGAGGTCCTAAAATGCCTATGTTGAAAATTTGGGGACAATACTCTATAAAATGACTGTGTTATGAGCGTGCATTGCGCAGTTTGCACTCACACTTGTAAGTTCGCAAACTTATAATATTTTCACTCCAGATTTTCAACAGTGCCATTGTTCTGCACCTCCTAATGAACAGTATAGCTGTCATTTTTCACATCCTGACCAAAATCTGTTTTCGCAGTTCCGGCGCAGAATAGCACAGTTGCTGTGGAAAGTCCATGTTTGAGACACATTATGAAAATGACAGTGATACTGTTCATTAATAGATGTCCTAAAATGCCTATGTTGAAAATTTGGGAACTGAAGTCAATAAAATGTGTGCTTTATGAGCATGCGTTGTGCAGTTTGCATGCACATTCGTAACTTTGTGAATTTGTAATAGTTTCACCCCAGTTGTTCATCACTGCCATTTTTCGATACATCCTTATGAACAGTGCAGCTGGCTGAAGTGTGTTTTCGCATATCCGGCGCAGAATTGCACGGTCGGTGTGCAAAATCAGTTTTCAGGACAGTTCCAGGAAATGACAGTGACACTATTTATGAACAGAGGTCCTAAAATGCCTCTGTTGAAAATTTGATGCCGAAAGTCACTAAAATGACTGTGTTGCAAGCGTGCATTGCACAGTTTCCATGCACTCTTGTAACTTCTTCAATCTGCAATATTTTCATGCCACATTTTCACCACTGGCATTTGTACACATCTCCTTATCAACAGTCCATCTGACATTTTTCACAGCCTGGGCTCAAATGCTGCACTGCACAATAGAATTTTAAACAGCTGCATGCTCAACAGATCAGAAGAAAGACATCTATGTGGTAATGACTTTTTTTATGTAGTACTGCTGCTTTAAGAGGCAGAGATTTGTGCCTCAGCACTAGTCGAAACACCAAGCATAGGACAACTACTTCACATTCCTGTACCACACTAATTTTTCTCTCCTACATCATGGCAATACGTCAGCATGGCTCCGCCCATGCTGCCGGAAAAATTGACTGTTGTTCTTGCAAATACTATGTGTCAGCTGCCATATGACATTCATAAGAAACAGTGGGTTGGATTCACAAAACTCTTGAAAATCCTACAGCTGCAGGAAAAACTCAACGCAAGTGAGTTGCTACTTGAGCAACCACAATTTCTCCCACAGCAATGGTATTCTCAAAAGTGGAGTATGTTTACAACTGGCTCCAAAATTAATGGCAGCTTGCAGGTGGTATTGCTGAGGAAATCCTCACAACTGTGGAAAAATGTTATGGCCGGTGGGACCGGCCATAACATCTTCTACAACTGCTGTGGATGTGAATAGCAATTTCTACAGCTGCAGAGATTTCAGTCCGCAACTAGTGTTGTGGTGTGGGACTTAGTCCCCAAAATGTTTTGTGAATCCATCCCACTGTATACAGGTCATTTGGGGCTTTGCAGTGAAATGAGGCAGTGTGTAAAACATTTGAGAGAGAGAGAGAGAGAGAGAGAGAGAGAGAGACCAACAAATTCAACAACAGCAGAGTGCAGACAGACCTTCATTGAGTCTGGCATGCTTTTGGTGGGAGATAGGTAGCATAAGCATGATATGTGATGGAGCCATAGCCATCCATCTTGTCCTTTTCACATAAGATTTTTTGTTTCAATTGTACTTATTTTGCTTGCCTAATTGGTGTTATAGCAAGGATCATGGGCTCCAACCATCCCACACACTCCTGCCTGATTGACCAGTTACTTTTTATCACTTGTGTTTTCTAACTTACTTTCTTTTAATCTGGTTGATCTTGCCCCACCCACAGCATTGCAGTTTTGTTTTAAAGAGCTGCTTGACCACCAACTGCCACCAGCTCCTGCCCTGAAGCCCACATGCCAGTCCCCAGCCCGTTTCTGCCTCCCCCCCATTGTCAAGCCAACAGGGATCCATGCTGTATACTCCCTGTGGGTTCCCAAATTAAAAAAAAACACATGCAACAATACATATGATGTAATATACACAGTGGCTGCATGAGAAGGAATTTATTTTACTTGCTTTTTCTGTTATGGTTGCTGACATGGTCTTCTCAATGCTAAGAAATAAATCATTAAATTTAATAATATCATCACTGCTGTCTTCAAACACCACCAAGGATTCGTCTTCAAAACCCCACCAAGGAAGCACCCTTATTAGGAGACACCTGTTACAGCTGTTGATCATCATTGCTTTTATGTTCCTGCCACTGATCACTGAACTGGTAAGAGAATTTGTTGAGCTTGACTTTTAGGAAGGTAAGGCTCTATACATTTTCAGGAATAAGTCTTGTGCGACCATCAGAGATAACATTTCCGTCTGTGCTAAATATATGCTCACGGTAAACACTAGCGGGAGGGGTAACTGAGAAGCTTAATAGCAAAGCAGATAGTACAATCCAGATGTTTTGCTTTTCCAATCAGTAGTCAGTAGGGTCATCAGTAATATTAATGAGTGGTTCTTGCAAATGGGCATCCACAAAATCAGACAAAGACAAAGACAAAGAGGGCGGCTCCACGACATCTGAATTACAGTATCAGTTTCCATGAGTTTTGACCAAAAATATCAGTCATTGGTGTGCTTTTCCAAATGACATGCCTTTTTCAAGGGCCATGAAAAAGAACTTTGTGCAGGACTACCCAAAGTTGATGAAGGATTGGTACTTAGAGAAAATTATTGCTGTCACCATCAATAGATTTTGCATCATTAGATGCATCCACATGATGTGATTCACTTGTATTGTCAAATACAGTCCCTTCCTTTTCCTGTGCAATTGCTGTAATCAGTATGTTTTTGTATTCGAGATAAGTCACTGAGATCTGAAGGCGGCAGCTGTTGCAGCTTAAACTGAGGGTCAAGATGAATGTAAAGAAGAAAATTTGTCTGTTGTAATATTGTGAAGTCTTCTGCAATTCTGGAATTGCTGTATCAGTGAGTCCATTAGGGATACACCAAATTTGCCTCCTTTTTTATGATCATACAAAGAATGCCAGCACATACAGGCCTGATGATCTATCTAATCTGCTCGAGTGTGCAACTAGCAGTCTGTTACAGTGCAGCTACTCCCCACTCTCCTACCCGCATATCCAATGTCATGTCCATACTAGCTGTTACCCTTCCCCCCAGTGCCTCATTGGGGATCTTCACCTGTCTTTATTCCATCCCCTCTTAAAACTGCCCACCATCTTCAAAGATACCACCTCCTCAGGCAGTGCATTCCACCTGTCACCACTTTCTCTGTAAAATAGTGCTTTCTTATTTCCCTTCTGAATCTACCACCATCCAACTTTAAATTGTGTCCCTAGAGTTCCTCCCTCTCCTTAATCTTAAAATTCCCTCTGTACCATCTTTATTTGTGCCATTCATATATTTGAAGGTTTCCATCATGTCCCCTCTATCCCTGAGTTCTTCCAAGGACTACATGTTGAGCTCCCTCAGTCTCTTCTTGTAGGATGTGTCCTCCATACCGAGGATCATCCTAGTTGCTCTACATTGGACCCCTTCAAGCATTTCACATCTTTCTTTAAGTAGGGGCACCAGAACTGCATGCAGTACTCTAGGTGTGGCCTCACCAATGGCCTGTTCGGTGGCAGGATGACCACCCCTATCCTGGATGTGATTCCTCTGGCAATATACCCCAGTATCTTATTAGTCTTAGCTGCCACTTTTCTGCACTGTGCTGAATGGTTTGTTTGTTATGTTATTATCACTGCAAGATCTTTTTCCTCCTGTGTAGGGGATAACTTTACCTACCCAGCCAGTAATGATTCCTTGGGTTTCTTGCTCCCAAGTGCATGACTTTGCACTTCTTTGTATTGAACCCCAGTTGCCATGTTTCTGACCAGTGCTCGAGTCTAGCCAGATCATTCTGTAGCCCCTGCCACCCCTCTGTGTCATCTACCACTGCACCTAAATTTGCTTATCCACAAAAAGGCTGATCTTATTCTTAATCCCATGTGAGATGTTGGTAATGAAAATGCCAAACAACACTGGACCCAGCACTGAGCCCTGTGGTACCCCACTGGTTATGGCTCTTGGAGTTGAGAGTTCCCCCTGGTTATGGCTTTTGAATTTGAGCATTCCCCCTTATGACTACCCTCTGCTTCCTGTCATTCAGTCAGTTCCTGATCCACTCCACGATTTTCTCCCCTGCTCCTGGTATCTCAGCTTGCTAATCAGTGTCCCATGTGGCACTGAATCAAAAGCCTTGCTTCAGTCTAGATATAGGACATCCGCTGCTTGGCTCCTGCTGAGTGCCCTAGTCACCCAGTCATAAAAGTCCACCAGATGGGATTAACAAGATCTTCCTGAGACGAACCCATGCTGTCTGTTGTCCAGGAGATGATTCACCTCCAGAAAGGTTACTAGTCTTTCCTTTAGGATAGTCTCCATTAGCTTCCCCACAATGGATGTGAGGCTGACTGGTCTATAATTGCCTTGCTCATCCTTGGGACCACTCTTGTGGAGGGGCACCACATGTGCCATTCTACAGTCCTGGGGGCACACCCAGTTCCCAGTGAGATATTGAATAAGTCTGCTAGTGGCTCTGCCAGGACCTCTTCCAACTCCTTCAGAACACTAGGGTTTATGCTGTCTGGGCAAGATGCCTTGTCTACCCACAGAGCTCTTAGACCTTCCATCACCCTGTTCAGTGGGATTTCCCTATCTGTTAACCCCCATCCACTGAGACACTGACCCAGTTTTCTCCCTGGTAAATGCAGAACAGAAGTAGTCATTGAGTGCTTCTGCCTGGTCTGCCCCCTTTTCTACCCATCCAACATCTTTCTTGATTCTAACAATTTGATCTTTGCAGTTCCTCCTCTCCCTAATGTACTTAAAGAAATCATTTTCTCCTTCTCTGATACATTGTACAACCCTCAACTCCCTTGATGCCTTGGCTGCCCTGACCACTCTGCTCACTTCCCTTGATTTCTTTGTACACTCCTCCCTGCCCTCCCCCTGTTTGGATCTCATAAGTTATCTGATGGCTGCTCTCTTATCCCTCACCTTTTCTAACACTTCCTTGCTTAACAGCTTGGCTTCCTGAACTTGGTCTTTTTCCTTTGGATTTTTGTACCTGAGCTAGTGATCAAAACCTCTATGCAACCTCCTGAGTTCCTTGTTCAGTACATTTATGATGGGAATAACCTGGCTTAGAGTACCTTTCTCTTTGCTAATCTGTCAAGTTGCTTCCTTAAAGGGAGTCAAGAGAAATGTAAGATACTCCATGAAGCCCCACTGGAATGAATTCAGCACAACACTGTATGTTGTGCTCCATGGTATATTTATAGACTTATTTTTTTTGTGTGAGAAGTCTCTCATACATGTTGAGTTTCATCTTGTCAGAACATCTTGTTTTAGTTGCTGTATTGGCAAGCCATTTTTTCTGGAGGTCAGCCAAGATACCACTTGATTTTACAGTGACTAAAATGACCATAGATTTTCTTTGCAGCTCTTACTAGTATTACAGTAGTGTTGTCACTGGAAAGGAAAAATACAAGAGAGTGGCTCAATGTAACAACGGACCTGTGCCAAACCAAAAAACAAGAAACAGTACTTACAAATGCCCAGGTTCAGCAAGTAAGTATCTGTTCATTCCAGAATGCAGGTTTCCAGAAAGTCAGATAACAATCAACCATGCACTGGTACTAGTACTCAAAAAGTTATTTTATTTCATCCAAAAATGAATACAATGTAAAAAAATCCAAGTTGAAGGCTGCCAACAGTAAGAACCATGGACCTCTCCCCAGGAACAAACAGTCAAACATTTTTGTGCGAGACGTACGCTTTCTCAAGACTGGTGAGTGTAGTGAATGTAATGGTTAAGCAGATGTGCATTTAAAGTGACAGTGCTTGTGCAGATGTCTAAGTGCAAAAGACTACACAAATGGAAATATAAAAGAGATGTATGTTATACCCAGGCATAAAGGGTTTAAATGAATAGAAAAAAGGAATAAGAAAAAGAAAAAGCAAATGGGGGAAGTGAAAAAAATTGAACAGGGGCTGGGGAGGGAAAAAGAATAGGATGAAAGAATGATAAAATGGGATAAAGAAAGAAAGCAAAAAGGGGGATGAAATGTGACTGGGCCATATAGGGTGCCAGTGCTTATAAATAAATATGTAAAGGATTATGAATATATACTTATGCATGTGAAAATGTCTATGTAATGAAAAACATGTCTATGTGATGAAAAGGTTAAAACCAATATAAAAATGCAGTGGACAGCAAGATGTAATAAATAGTCATAGTGAAGGATAATATTAACTATAATTATGATGAAAAAATTATAAAACGTTATAAAAAGTTGGCCTACAAAAAACATAAACAATATATGTTAAATACTTTACAAAGAAAGATCCTTTAATTAAGTTCTAAAAGAAGCAAGGAGGAGTTAAATGTATGAATCTAGTAAAGATGCATTTAGGCATTTAATATTATGTTATACTCAAATTAAATATTCCCCATCATTTAGTTACTCATTATTATACTTATTAAATCACTCATATTATATTGTATTATGTTATAATGAAGGGGATAAGCATAGAGAAATATCTCAGTACTGTGACGGGGTAGAATAGGACCCTGTCCCATTTGTTTTGGAGAAAGTACGTAAATGCAAACTCTGTATTCTTTTCTTTTCTCTCTTCTCTGTCTGGTTGCGCAACCCAATTTTCTTGTGAGAATTTGGACTTGATCAACCCAAATAGCCTCACAATTCTTTGCCTCAATGTCTCTCTTTTGTCTCTTGCTGTCTGTTTCCCCCCCTTGCATATCTACATCTGGTAATATAAGAATATGTACAAATCAATATATGGAAATGAAACTGATAATGGGATCATGTTTGTATAGAAAATATCTGGTGTTACTGTTGAAATGTATATATGTATGTATATATATATATATATATTTATGATTTGAGATGACTGTAAAAAACTAGAGGTTACTTGAGTACAAATGTCTCAGCCTTTTGCAGCTGCTGCGGGGACTTCAGGAAGCTCACTGTTCTAGCAGATCCTGCCCGAAATTGATGAGAACAAAATGTTTTGCTAGAACAGGATGTTTGCTAAGGATGGGGGTTGAAAAGCATTATAAAATAGCTAAGCTGCAATTGCAGAAAGAGGTTTGTTTTGTTTTGTTTTGGAAGAACAAGAGAGAGAATTTTACAAGAAAGATTTTTTTATCTCTCTGTACATAGTTATTCTACACAAGTTTGCTTTTTTAATGTTACTGCAACTGCAAATAAATAGTTTTGTTGAATTCAACAACTGCTCCTGTTTTTTTCTATGCTTTCTGACCTGCGCCTCGACAAGTACATTCAAAAGGAAGCATTCAAAAGAAATAGCAAAAAATGCACAAAATATCACAACCAAAACAACCCTCAGTCTGAATATTATCATTTAGCGATATGGTGCAAGTTGAAAATGATCATTCGAGGCTGGCCAATCATAGGTTTTCAAAGTAAACTGCCAGTACATGTCTCTCTGTAATGGCTGTTTGTCTATATTTCCACCTCTGATAGTTGGTACCAGTTTTTCCATGCCCTGAACCAGGAAATGGTGATCCTTTCCTTTGGATTGACAGTGTTGAGCTAAGGCACTAATTCCATCCTGTTTCTGAATATTGCAAATGTGTTGCCCAATCCTTTCCTTTAGTTTTTGTTTTGTTTTGCCAATGTAGAATGCAGGGCATAAATCACATTTCGCAAGGTAGATCACATTTTGAGTACGACAATTAATAATATCTCTTCTAGGGTACGTATTTCCAGTAGTCAGATGTGAGGAACAAGCTCCTGGTTTAATATATTGACAAAAAGCATAATTCATGCATTTGTGTGTTCCAGGGGTAAGATGTTGATCCTTATTTTTAAGAGGGTCTTTATCCCAGTATGTACTGTGAATAAGGGTGTCTTTCAGATTTTAACCCCTCTTGAAAACCATGCATGGTTCAGTTTTAGTTGTAACAGCTTCTTTACTGTTTTAAGAATATGCCAATTCTTGGATATAATTTCCCTCGGTAGGTATACTTGGGGAACTGAAATTTATAATTAACAGGGGTGTGTCAATGTTGAAAGTGATTGTTAAAATGTGTGTTTCTCCTTCTTGTGCTTGCTGTGTTTTTGGATGGAATAAAATATTTTTTTTGAGTACTAGTACCAGCACATGGTTGATCTTTATCTGACTTTATGGATACCTGAATTCTGGAATGAACAGAGTCTTAGTTGCCAAACCTGGCCTTTTGCAAGTACTGGAAAAAGAAAAGCTTGTACTAACTGATTTAATGAGTGCAAAAAGCATGTAGTGTGAGTAAAATCACCATTTTTTTAATGCACTAACAATATTGGCACCATTGTCTGAAACCAATAATTTAGTAGTGAGTCCCGGGGTCTCAGCCACTCAGAAATGTTTTCATGCAACTCTTCCAAAATACTGTCAGTGGTGTGATGCTTACCAAACATGCTAACACAAAGAGCTGCCATTCTTTGTCTTTCTTCCTGTACACTGTTGCTTGTAGTGGTGTTTGAAGATGATTGTGACACCCAATGTGCTGTGATGCACATATAATCAGTTGTTTGAGAACTTTTCTATATGTCTCTGGTCAGGTTCACAGAACCACATTCATCGTCTTGAAAAGCCAATTTTCTTTCACTTTGCATACATTCATACATTTTGGGAACAGCCACAGTCACAAAATATTTATGAACTGGTATGTTGTAACATAGAGTAAAATATTTTAAAAGGGCTCTAAAACTGTCATTCACCACCACAGAAAATGGTTGTAGGTCCTTGGCAATAAATTCAGCAATTAACTGATTAATTTTTAACACAACTTGAAGTGATCTACTGTAGACAGTTTCTTGTTCAAGCATTGCATGGTTTGCTGTTTAATTCATGCGGGGGGCGGGGCAAAAAACATGGGATTGCAGTGGTGAAGCTGTAGCTTGTCCAAATACTTTTGTCATTGAATTCAAACATGTATTTTTGTTTTGTTTGTTTGGTTTTTTTTTTGTTTGTTTTTTGCCTTGTCTCATGATCTCTTCACCATCACTGTTGTCTGTAGGATTATTTTCATCACAGATATGTTTCCCTTGCTCAGGACTGCTGCCCTGCCAAATGGTTGGATGTGCTCTTTGAAAATGGCTTTTTAGTGATGTTGTCCCAAACTGGCCCCTCACTTTCTCACTGCTAACTTCCCACTGACAAAGGTGCATACAGCAACTAATTAATTTTTGGGGCTTACATGAAAATAGCTCCAGACAACTGAGGGGGAACATTTTGTTGTCATGCCAGGAACTGCAACAGTTTTGGTGGCAGTTGTTTCTGACACTAAATCATTCACATTGTGGCTATCCCCAGAAGAACTACCTTGATTATTTCTCTACCAGTACTGGCTGTGACTACTGGTGGTGCCTGCTGCATGTGTTTTTTTTTTCTTTTTGGATGGGGGAACCCAGGTGGTAACCCTACCTCATCAGTATCTCATTTTATTATTTATTTATTTAGTTTTTGTTGACCGGGTAATTGCACTAGACAAATCCTGCCTATTTTCAGGCACGACCCGGGGGAGCAGGATACAGATGAATGCCAACTGACCTTGAACCAGATTAAGCTGTTTTGATTCATCACCTTTGGAAGAGCACAACTGTGAGACATCATGATCTTGTTCTTTTACATTTACAACCTCTTCTTCATCAGAGGCACTGCTTTCTGATGAAGGAGCCCAATATGCATAAATGGCATATCATGGAGTACACGTCTAGTGGTACTAGATAGATCCTTTTCCTTAATCATTGACTTTCTAGGGCTAAGTGTTTTGGCTACCTGTTTTTGTGTTTTACTTTTACCTGATTTTTCTGGCAGTGCCAACAATGCTGCTGTCTTTGATCAGGGGATTCACCAACATTCTTTACATTTTCTGGTTGTATTGCTTAATTTTCATCAATTGTATTAATGATATCTTCAGCTGTGAATTTCCCTTTTTTCTGAATTTCTTTTCTGGAAATATTTTTATTGTTATATGTACCAATTTCAGCCATACTGCTGGTATTGATCACATGTTCCATTTCCATAAAAGACTGATTCTGAATACATATTTCAGGGTCCAACTTAGTTGCTTACTTAACAGTATTAGTTTGGATGCAGAGATGGGCAACACAGAGTCTGAGACGTGACACACACCCCGACACACAAAATACGTGAGGCACTATATGAATTAGTAGTAGTTCAGGCACAACGATGGACAACACAGAGTCTACAGCATGACACACCTCCTTCACAAATTTGTATGGCACTATGACCTAGTGGTAGTTCAGGCACTGAGATGGGCAACACAGAGTCTGAGATATGACAACTCCCTTCACAAATCTGTATGCACTATAACCTAGTAGTAGTTCAAGCACAGAGATGGGCAACATGGAGTCTACAGTAGTATGACCTTTCAGGACAGCACAGAGATGAGCAACACAGAGTCTAGGGCAGTATGACCTTTCAGGGCAGCACAGAAATGGGCAACACAGAGTTTGACACATGGGTCACACCCCCCTTCAAAATCTGTATGGCACTATAAGCCCCCTTCAAAATTACTGAGGCACTGTGACCATCAGAGTCCTCCTGTCCTGTCTGACTCTGTTCCCCTAAATATGTATTTTTTATTTTTATTTTCTGCACTCTGCTGTTGTCTGTTGTTGAATTCATTGGTCTCTCTCTCTCTCTCTCTCTCTCTCTCTCTCTCTCTCTCTATGCTCTCTCTCTGGCTAACAAAAACAAATGTTTTTTCATTTTTTTTTTGTTGAGGAGTCTGCATCATCTGCACTCTGCTGCCTTCTACTCAGTCATCTGCTGTTGAAGTCACTGGTCCCTGTCTCTACTCTCTCTTTGTAATGAAAAATAAATCCTTTTTTTAATAAGAGTACTCTGCAGTCTGCTTGAATTTGTTGGTCTCTCAGTCTGTACTCTCCCTCACTCCCTCTCTAACAAAATGATTTTTGCAGGTGTTTTTGAGGAAAATCACACACACACACACACACACACACACACACACACACACACACACACACACACACACTCACTCACATGACTATCTCTATTGAATGTCGTGCCCCAAATGCACTCAATGCTCAGTTTCCTAGGGATGTCCTGTGGTGGCTGACAAAGAGGATTGGCTAGAACATGTGTCAATCACAGAATAGAGACCATCATTTGTTGGCTGCCTTCGGTGCACCAGGATCATGAGTGTTTCCCTTTGTTGGTCATGTGACAGTCCAGGGACTCGTGAGTCTTTGGCAGAGATTGGTGAAAAAAAGAAATCCTTTTTTTCTGTAGCTTTCTGCACCCTGTGCTGCCTTTTCATTGCAGTACTGGTGGTGAGAGTGTTATTCTCGACCAGACCACACTTCCGAACTGGGCCAACTTAGCAATTTGGGTCAAGCCACGAAAGGCTCATTTTTTTTCTGGTCAAAGCTGAGTCAGCCTAGGTCAGAGAGGTCAGAACTGCATACATGTGATATGTATAGCTTGCTTAAGAGGGATATTTGGGTCAAACTAGTAGGGAGATTGGCCTGTTAGTAGGGAGATGCCATAACGTCATGAGTTGGTCCTTCAGTGGCATCAAAAAATAAGAAAAAAGCATTTAAAACATTTATTATATTTCATTTTGTCAAGAATAAGCACTAAAAAGAATCAGCAACTAGTTGTACAAAGTTATGACTTACATTGTTCATCACTAATTTACTTTTTATGTGTCTTTATCTGCCAAAAAAACATGAATGGATATTTTGAACAGAAGTTTACTTAAGCAGGAGATTTTGTCTCCCACGGGGAAGGGAGGGAGTTCAGTCAAAAAAACAGGAGTCTCCTGAGAAAAGAGGGAGATATCACATGTATGGAACTGCACCAGAGTCAGTTCGCCCATCCCTATTGCAAACACAATATCATTTAAACAAAACACCAATACTGGCAATACGTACAATTAAAACATGCTTTATGGGTACTATTAGGCTTGGAGCTCAAGACAGCAAGCCCAAATCCTTTAGATAATGTCCTGTTACCATGCAACAGGAAAGGTCTTGCTGGCGGAAACATATATAAACAATTACTAAATCTGCTTGGTGACTCCACAGAACTTCTTCAGAGGAGATAGAGTGAGGAACTATGCCAAGATGTCTCTCTTCAGGACTGGCAGAATATCTGGAGAAACCTGCAGGAAGCAGTCAGAGACACCAGGAGCCACTTCACACAATATAAAATCCTTCATCAATGGCATAGTATCCCTCAGAAACTATACAAATGGGGCCTATCCACCACTGACACATGCTGGAGATGCCTAGCTTCTCCAGGCACTATTACATAGATCCTCTAAAGATACCCAGTGCTCAACCCATTCTGGGATGCAGTCCAACATACATGTTTCCAATTCTTGCTCACCACTATCTCTCTCTCTCTGTCTGTCTCTCTCCATGCCTGGTGAACCTCGGCATTATGAAATCACGGATGTCGGAACCACTGTCCTCATCAGCCTATAGGAAATAATTGCTTGCAGCTCTCATCAAGGCAAAATGAGTCTTTCTTAGACACTGGAAGGATCATAACCCTCCTGGCATATTAGAGTGGCTAAAAGAGCTAGAGACAATTGCCAGTAGTGAACGTGTACACTATACGATGATGGGGAAACACTTGAATTTATGGACATCTTGGGGCCATATCTCAACTCAAAGTATTGTCTAATCCCCCAGAGGTATTACATGCCTAATTATACTCACACCCACCACACCACATAACCCTACTTCCTTCCCCCTTCCCAGAGCATTAGACACAACAGCAGTTATTACCCACCTTTATATCCAGAACACCCCCCCCCCTTTCAGGTCCAACACTCTCCCTTACAGTGGACTGAATAATGTACACCCTATGGCTCTAATTGCATGAGTGGCAGCTTAATGTAGACTGTTTGAAACTCTTATTATTTTGAGCTTTACTACTCATACTCTATTGAATGTTATATATGTACAATGTTATTGTAGAATTATACTATTGTACGTTAGCAGTGCAGTTCTATGGGCCCACCCTGCCAGGCTCAATTGTTTCTCATTATGCGTTTGGTGTACTCTGCATGTGAACTGTCTGATGTATTTGTAAAATGCAATAAACGTTACTTTACAAAAAAAAGCAGAGAGCTGCCAACCATGGACTTCTGATTGATTATACAATCATTGTCATTTACAAAATGGATTTAAAAAATGTTTCCCGCATGCCATTTTTCTTTCCATTGTTGTAATCCATGTTTACAAACCACCTGCTTTCTAACTTCTGTCATGTATGGAAAAGGGAGATTCATTTATTTTATTCATTAATTTGAAAATTTGTAACTGGAAAGGCATACTGAGCCAAGGCTTGCTTCACAGTGCGACTTGGGAGAAAGGGAAGGAGAGAACAGTTACAAAGAAATACAAACCAGACTGTTAATGCAGATACAAGAACAGTGAAACAAAGTGCATGAGTACAGTGCAGTACAGACAGTATTGCCAGACATTGCAACTGGGTGCCAAATAAATAGCTTGCAAAACCAAAAACAAGTGTGCAAAGCAAGGTAGAGTCAAAAGTACAGGGAGCCTGGATGATGGGACACTGAACCAGAGCTGAGAGGAGGGGTTGGAAAAGGTAAGGAAAGGTTCAGGAACAGGGTTGGCTAGAACAAGGTGGAGGAAGGAGAATTTTTAGTTAGCATCTGGGGAGACAGGGAGGCAGAGAGATGAATGGGGAAGGGTAGCTGATTCCAGAGGGAGGCGACACAGTATGAAAAAGCAGATTTTCCATCTAAAGAGTGTGGTTGGGGAAGGGAGAAACTGCATGGATCCCTTGAGTACAATGAGTAGGAAGAGGAGGGGATGGGAGAGAGGAGAGGAGATGGAATAAGTAGTAGAGGAGGTACCCAGGTGCAGTTCAATATCATGTACAACTTATATTACACTCCAAAAAACTTTATAAAATTGGCAGACTCTCCTCTACTGAGTATAGCAGATGTCAGGAAACCCCAGATTCCCTATTTCATCTCTTATGGGAATGTCCCAAGATTCGGCCCTTTTGGAGTCTCACTAGACAAGCACTGGACCCCCTGCTGCGACTGGACAACTTTTTTACTCCTGAGAGTTGTCTCCTACTTATTTTCCCTCCTGGTACTCTACAAATCCAGAAAGCCCATCTCTTCATAGTGGCATCAGTCACTAAACTAGTCATACTTTGACATTGGAAGGATGCTACACCCCCTTCATTCATGGCACTGAGAGAGACTACTTGCCCTTCAGCTGAAAAAAGATATAGCCACTATGCGCAAAAGGTCGCAGACCTACCGCACTACATGGGAGCTGCTTTATACATTATTATCTTTATGGGGCACCTACTGTAGCTCTTTACACAGAACTTCTTTCCTGATGGCCAGCCACTTCTACCATTAAATGACGAGCCCTTGCATCTATCCCATTAACGTATTTTTTGGAGAGGGGATAACAGACAGGGTGGGAGTGTTTGGGTGGAGGGGGGGTAGAGTGGATGTGGATATTCTTACATGTGTTAAAGTTTCCACAAAGCATGACAGATATTAGTTCATCTGTACTTCCTCTATTACCTGGCATTTTCCTGGCTTTAGCTTAGCTTACTTAAGTCAGCCTATTGTTTGGTTGGTTGGATGGTTTATTCTTATAAAAAACAATAAAGCATAATAAATAAAAAAAAAAAGAAGTGGTACCCAAACTGGTATTTAGAGATGGGAAAAGCACAGTGGAACTGGCAACATGTGGGGAGTGGGAGGATGGCTAGAGAGGAGTAAAGGGAGCAGTCAGTGGTGGGTGCGAGACAGTGAGTTTGTATCAAAGTGACAGAAGGCACTGCAGAGGGTGTCCAGTCTGATCAGGGAAGTGGACGGTCTCAGTGCCATGGAAAAGACATGCACAATCAAAGAGTGGAAGAACCATTTTGGTCACAAACTCCCAGTGGACTAACTACCAGAGGCAGAACTTATTGCAGTGCAGGGAACCGAATTTGGGGCAGAGTTTGGCATGGATAGCATCGATGTGAGCTGAAAGATCAAGTCTCTTTTCTAACCACACACTGAGGTACTTGAATGTTGGGACTGCCTCAAGCAGGGAGCCATTTAGTGTGGAGAACATGGGGAGAGAGTTAAGACAGGTCAATTTCTGGCTGGTACAAAAGGTCATAGACACAGGGGTGTGTGTGTGTGTGTGTGTGTGTGTTGTCCCATAGCTAGTTGGACTGGAATGGTGCAGCATATTGTGAAAGTCATGCTGTTGTGTGACTTCCACAGAAGCAGTCAAGGGACCCAAGTCAAGTTGTAGAGGACTGTGTCGTCTGCATACATGTGAATATGAGAGTTGGCACAAGCAAAGGAGAGGTCATTAAAGAAGATCAAGAATAGAATTAGATCCAAGATGGAGTCCTGTGGGACCACAGCCTGGATATGAAGTGGGGGGGGGGAATGGGTGCCTCCTACCTGTACCTACTGTTGATGGCCCAGTATAGGACCAAGTTGACAGTGAAGGCTGAGACATCACCAGCACTCAGCTTATCCAGGAGGAGAGAGAGAGTGGAACACCGAATCAAATGCTTTGACCAGATAAATGAAAATGGCCACAGTAATGTGCCCCTTATCCATCCCTGACAAGATGGAATCAGAGACCTTAAGTAGGGAGGTGATGGCAGAGTGATTCTTCCTAAAACCAGACTAGAAGGATGAGAGGAAGTTGGAGGAGTGGAGGAAGTCAGCAAGCCATGAGTAAACCAGTTTCTCTTGCAGCTACACAAATGAAGGGATTGAGATAGGGAGGAAATTACCAGCAGTGGAGAGATCGCCCCTTTTGTGGAGGAGGAGAAGCTTGTCAAAGTTCCAAGACTCACTAGCCTGCCAGCACAGTGGTAGTGCTACAGCTTGCGATGCTGGTAACCAGGGTTCAGTAGCGAGCCTGAGTCACTGGAGGGCCAGCCAGGGAGAGAAGGATTGAACACCTGATGGGCTGCTCTCCTTCTCTGGGAGGGGAGGGCTGCAGACCTCACTGCTATACCGCCACCTGGGTGACCATGGGTGGTGGTGCAGCAGAGGCAGCAGATTGACAGGAAGTGGTGGACATTGGCTAAGGACCAGGTCAAAGGCACATCTCCGCATGCCTCCTCCTCATTGGTCCCCCCTGAGTGCTAACTTCCACAGGGGAGTAGGACCAGAACGTAGAAAAAAACCCACATCTGGGCCAGGCGAAGAGCTCCCACACCAGCCACTGGGAGGAACCGAGAGGTTTCAGCTCTAGGTACATGCTCTCCTGACAGATTGGAGGGGGAAATGGGGCCCCTCTGCCCCACCTGGGAGGGTCATCCGGGTCTCTAGAATACTGAGTGGGGCACTAAGGGAGTAGGCCCCTTGTTGCTTATGGTGCAGCTCCGTGGTGCATTGGGAGACCCCGAAGGAAGGTCCTGATGTGGTGACAGGGGGCATAAACAGTAAGTAAAAAAGTTCCAAGACTGAGGGACAGTGCAAAGGGTGAAGGAGGAATTTTGAAGGTGAGTGAGGGGGAAGGTGATAACTGGAGTGGACAGTTGGAGAAGTTTTGGATCCAGACTATCAAGGCTACATTTGGAAGGGTTGAGTGAGGAAAGGGTGAGAAGACTTTCCTGGAGAGTGACGGGGGAAGTCAAAACCAAGGAAGGGAGAGGTGCTTTCATTTTAGGATGTTAATCATGACTACAGTGCTTCTAACTCTTGGGAGATTTTATATTTGGACCACTCTGTTGTAGCTTTCAATAAATATATTTGCTCTACCTGTTTATGTTGTGCACTGATTCTGTGTTTTACCTCTTCGTAATTTGCAGTTTTGAACTACAGTTTTCAACTGTATGCTGGAAACTAAGAGTGCACTGTTCCTGGACTGTTCCCTAAGGAAAGTTTTGCCTGAAAAAAAAATGTAAATAACCCACTGTGGCACAAGGCTGGGGGGGGGGTAAATGGTTACAACTATGGGAAAGAAAGTTATTCTATCCACTTCTGAGAAAGTAACACATTTCACCTGAGTTCTATTTCAAACAGCAGGTTCACTCTAATTACTATTGAGCTGCTGCATTTACCATACAACCACAGGCTTAATTAGGACATGTGATCCTGCCAACACTTTGTGAAGGTGTCAGTGAGACTAAAGGAACTGAAGCAATTACAGGTACCTGACTTATTCATCAGGCTTACATGAAGACACTCTTTATGTGATATTCTAGTTCATACTCCTATTGCCCCCCCCCACCATAATTAACACATGCTAATTATCTCTAACTCCCACATGCTAGTTACTCAGTGACAGGAACTTACTTGTATACAATGGTATCTTCAGGAAGCCTTTTACAAAACTGACATTGGGATATTGTAGCTTTCATTAAACCATGACAGTATAACACCTTTGAGACTGGTGTCTGCTTAACAAAGGTGTCCTTCCAAGGGGGAGCAGCAGCATAATAATTTGAGTAGAAGACATTCAGAGCAGCATTTACACATGAATTAGTATATCATCACTACACAATAGCAGGAAATACAAAGATATACATCAGGATCATAAAGTCAGATAGTCTATTTAAGAAAATACAAAATCACACATGCCCACACAATGCAAAGCATCATGGGCTGCATATGCAAATCACCACAGAATATTGTGCTGGTTCAACTTTAAGCAGAATTGCATGGTGCCGAAAGGCCTCTCACACAGTTTGCAAAGAGTGCTAACAGATGACATAGACACGTGTTTCGTCCTACCAGGACTCATCAGTATGCCTCGTCTGTTTGACACCCCAGTGGAATGAACCAGCTACCCTAAGATGGTCTGTCTGGGTTATGTTGTGTTGTGGTGAACCCATTAAAATAAAAAACTATTTAAAAGACAGAGAACCTCTGTGTGCAAACACTGAGGCAAGGGTTACCCCAAAGGGGTCTATTTAAGGCACCTATATTCATTGTTAAAAAGCAGATTTGTTCCCAAACAATAAAGGTTCCAAAAAGGTCCCAGGGTAATGTTCTACAGGTATGTATTGGAAACATGGAAGGATTAAGACACTCGTCCATTAATCCTACTTTTCAAGGACATTTTTAAGGGAACAAACATGCACAAGAATAGGTTGAAAGGAAATATGTTTTTTGAAAAACATGGGTATGGTAACTTGGCAAGAAACTTGACAATCCTCCTGGAGGCAGACATTTAATACATTTGGAAGTAACATACCAGAGAGGCAGTCCGGAAGAAGAGCAAGATGCAGGATCCAACAGGATACAAGGAAAGAACACATTCCAAGAGTGTTTAGTTTCTATATTATAATTCAAGTGATTTCAGCCAATTAGTGCACGGAGTCACTGTACCTCTTATCTTGCATATAGTGGTCTCTAGTGCTGAAATGTTAGGAGTGGTCCATTCCACTTCAGAGCTTGTCAAGTTCCACATACACAGCACTCCACAAAGGACCAGACTTTCCACAGATTGTCACAGTAAAATGCAATTCATTAAAGACCTGGGTTCTCACCCAAACCCAGCACTTCGGCAGAAAGCCTTCAACAGGGGTGTGGCTACATTGATTACAGCATTTCATTAAGTAGACGTGTTTTAAGAATAAACAGCTGTGGTTAATTATTCCATTACAACAATGATCAAGAAACAAATGGCAGAGATTTTGTTTAAACAACATAAAATAAAAATAAATATAATTTTAAATAAACAAATGAATGTTGCCACATAAGAGAGACCTCACTAAATAATTTAAACATAAATAAGCAGTAGCTTTACTAGGGTCTTAGTGACAGGCTGTAAATGGGCACAACAGCATACATGGAGGAAAGAGCAAAGCAGAGTAGTGACCAACCTATTAACATGAGTCCAAAGCTTTCTAAGTAAAATTGGGGCTCCACAGGAACATCATACTTGCATTGAAGGAAGAGATGTGCAGAGATGAGTTTTCAGGTATGACAGGCAGAGGTAAACTCCTGTAAAAAGAAGCAGATGAACAAGGGAGGTCACTAACCCCTTATATATGCTGGGTGTTTTTCTCGCAAAGAGTTGGTTCCACGAACTGCAGGCCCTAATTAACCAATGTATTTGGAGGGGGAAGAGAGTTCAAAAAGCTTATTTCAAGCTCACTGCACCAAAGCTACAAGGTGACTTATCGCTTCCTTCACTTTTTGCATATTACTGTGCAACACATATAACTAAGGTGGTACACTGGATCTTACCAAATAATCAAAGTAGCATTACCCCCCCCCCAAACCCCTCTGGGTAAACATTGAATGCTTTCTGGCAGAAACTCATCACTGCTCCTTGCCTGCTCTCATATATTCCCCTCCTTGGCAAATTTCCAAAGTCCTTAAGAGCACACCAACAGGCTGGTCCCTTACAGTGCTATCCCAAGTACATAAGCACTGGAATTTGCACTGGTATAAATCATTGCAGCAGCTTCTTATTAACAATTTTAACCTCCAAATTGACCATACACCTATTCCACCTTCCTTCTGGTCCCCTGTGAAAAATATGAAACTGAAGGATCTAATCCCGGATGGCAACACTATTCCTTTTTTGCAGCTCTGCCAAAACCTTAATATAGAAGATGTAAACCCTTTTAAATATTGGCAGATTCAATGAGTGGTCCTATCATTTCTAGGGCAAAATCCTCAAGCAACTGTCTCTGAATTCAATCTCCAGCCCTTATTACTGGAAGCCAATCAACCCCACGCAATATCCATGGTTTACAAGAAACTGCAAGCCCTTGACCAACATCTCCTGTTTTTTTATTTTATTTTATTTATTTATCAAGTCTAGGATTACAAATACCTTTGAGCCATGGCTCTTTTACAAAGGTTCCATGTTCCACATCTCCCCAAAGGTACTTGTTATTATTGGGTGAATAAGCTATCTCTACCCGCTGAAGTATCATTCTGGCATTGCATTTGGTATAATATATATAAATTTATCAAACAAGATAGACTCCGTTTGGTGCAATATAATATGTTGCATAATCTATATTTTTCACCCGATAGACTTTACAAGATGGGGGGGGGGGCTATCATCTCCCCAGTGTCAAAGATGTAAAGAATCCCCAGATGACCTTTTCCATATGTATGGTCTTGTCCCAAAGTTTTAACATTTTGGAATAATATTCAAAACTCCATGGATCCATTGTTGGGACTGCAAGATTTATTTACCCCTCAAAGTTTGCCTGCTTAATGATTTTCCCTTGGAACCATTAAGATCAGGAAAACTTATATGGCCCTCATTTCAGCAGTGGCCAAACTCATCATTATGAGAAAACTGGAAAGATGATTCCCTACCACCAGTGATTGAATGGCATAGAGAATCTCTAATAGCCCTACAACTTGAAAAACATATAGCTATGCTATTTAATAGAAACCAGAATTACCTAGACAAATGGGGCTTTCTGGAGGCCCTGCTGGTAGTTTGGAAGTCATAAAATATCGCATATTTATTTTGTATTCATGTACATTGCTGTGATGTGGAGAATTTTCTTCATCTGACAGGGCACAGGGTAATTGTGGGAGGGATAATGGAGAGGGTGGGGGTGGAGAATATAGTAATAAAGGTTTCCTGTCAAGGTTTGATAGAGGATTGATACCTATATGTACTGTATTATTGACATGTAATATCACCTCAATTTTAACCCGGTACTCATGTATACAGTGTATGGTTATAAAAGATCAATAAAGTATATTAAATAAAAAAAAGGGAGGTCACTAAATCTTGCAAAAGGTCACATTTACAAATTTTCAAAATCACAGAAAGTTTTAAGTACGGGGTACTGTTTACATTTTTCTAGTTACGATGACGTAAATGCCTATTTGGGATAAAATGTAAAACTTAGTCATTAAGTAGCCTCAACAATAGAGACAGAAGGTCAGAAGGTAAAGACCATGCAAAGTTTCAGAAATTATCTTTTCTTTTTCAGAAAGGGCTTTAGGTCCTTCTGGTCATTTAGCCCATCAGGTTTTACACTTTGCAATCTAAAAATCTACTCACTTCTTTCATGATGAGCAGGTTCACCCTGTCACCACCATATCTCATAGGTGGGACCCACTCTATCCCCATATACTGTACCTTAATCCATTTGTTGTGCACTTCAGAGCCAGGCAGAGGGTGAGCTTTATTATACAATGGCAAGAAAAATTGCTGGGCAGTGATTGGTCAGTCTGGAGCTGGACCCGTGATGTTATTCCAGCATAACATCATGGATCTAGTCCCAGCACACATATCACCAAATGACTTTAAAAAAAACATTACTGCCCACTGCCCATTCCATACCACCAGTCAGTTTCACAGTGTGCTTGGCTACCAACTCAGTTTTCATAACAGCAGCTCGGCTATCTTCACTCACAGCAAGCATCCATTCCTCTACCTCCAGCAGTGCCACAAAATCAACACCTCACCCCTCCACATAACAAAGAGCACCAAGAGTGTTTTGTTTTGTCCCTCCTTCCCCCTTGCTCCATCTTTAAACAAAGTTGTGCACTGACAGGCTTCAACTGTAATGTGCATGTGCACAGAACCGCCACTACCCAGCTTCCCTCAAATCACTCGTGCCACTGCCACTGAGCACTCTTGCAGTTGTCCTGAGCTTTCTCCCAGTACAAATCACAAATGCTACAAACTGTACTGGGATAGCATAAAATAAAAAGTACAGTAAAAAACTATCAGCGGACTAATTCGATGTTAGAGCATGCATGGGTCAACAACACTGCGCTCTTGACTTGGTGGCAAACCTTGAGAAAAAATTGCCATCTATTTCTTCTGTTCCTTAAAAAAACAGCAATGCAACTTACCAGAAGGTAAGGGAACAGGCCAAGAGAGATCCAGACACACCAACAATGGGAGACAGTGGGTGGGGGGGGGAGAAAAACACCTGCAGACAGCACACAGTAAGCATGCCACCTGCTGGAGAAGCAGAAAAGGGATTTATTTTTGTTTAAATACTCCTCCGCATTTATAAATCAATAAAAAAAAAATTATTTTAAACTTTATTCATTGTATTTTTTCAGTCTAAATATAACTAGCAATGATATAATAGGAATAATGCACCCCAAGGTGTGTGTAGTGCTGAGATAATGTCACGCCTTGGGTGTTGGACGCACTCGGCCTGCGGCCTCATGCCCAACCGCCTGAGGTGTGACATTATCTCAGCACGATACACCCTGTTGTGCATTATTCCTTTATTGAAATTCTAAAACAACAAAAAAAATTTGAAACTTGTTATAAAAGCTCTAGCTGATTCAAGTAATTTATAATAAGTTAATAGGGCTTCCTCTGGGTGTCTATAATGATATAAGAGACTCCTCACATGAGGTTTGTGTAGCCAGAACTGCTCAGATTTGCTTCATAATACTCTCACCCAAACCTCACCCTCAGAGTCTTTTATACCATAACAGAAACCCAGTGGAGGCCCCATTAACTTAAATATTTCTCTTAAGCCCACAAATGCACTCTAAAGCCTCACACCTAGCACAAAGCATCATGGCTATGCCAGTCCTTCTATGGGAGAAGGTAGCAAAGCTTCAAACAACAAAGGTAATATTTTAAACAGACATTTACATCTGTTTCAGCCAAGACTTGGAATGACAAACTACTGCAGACGTGTGTTTTGTCCTGTTGGTACTCCTCAGTGCAGTGTAATCAGTTGTTCATCCAAGAACCAGGTCAGCCTCAGAGGAAATCAGGCATTTAGTGCACTCAGAGGTGGTATACCAAAGAGGAAGTTTGGAAGAAGAGCCGTATATAGGATCCATAAAGGATGCTAGGAGAAAGCAAACATTCAAATTCAAAAACTGGGTGAGGTCAAACATAGATGGTGGTTCAGCACATTGATGAGCATGGGTTGCTCTCTAGCACACAACGTGACTTCACAAAAGGAAGCTCTTCCTAGTCCAGCCTGATACCTTCTTCCTGGAGATGACTAGGGATTTGGATAATGGAGGTATAGTGGATGTAGTGTATCTAAACTTCAGCAAGGCCTTTGACACTGTACTGCTTGGAAAACTCATGCAGAAAGTAACACAATACGGAGTTCACAGAGTATGCAGGAAGTGGATAGTGAATTGACTGACAGGTAGGAAACAGAGAGTGGTGGTGGAGGGTCAGCAGAATTTGAAGTGGAGGGATATTCTAAGTGAAGTACTCCAGATGTCAGATTGTAATTTTTTTGCATTTTATAATATTAATTAATGACCAAAAGGACAATGTCAGCAGCGGGCTGTTGACTGTAATTGATGGCATTACCTGGCTAGACAGCATGGGGAGATTTCCATTCTCCTTCCACTTGACAAGCCATCACTCTTCAACCCCATGGACCACAGGGTTTGTTGAACACGTTCATGAGACCTTGTGGATTGGTTGGTACTGTTCTCAAATGGATCTGGTCATTCCTGAATGGTAGACAGCAGTCACATTATTGGTTATTTATTTATTTATTTATTTAGATTTTGTTGACCCGGTAAGCCCACTGGGCCTAGAAGTCTCTTTTTCAGGGGCGATTGGGGAGGGGATACAGATGGTAAGCAACTGAGATTGAACCTTGAACCAGATTAAGCCGTTGATGGTATTTTTAGTGAATGAGGGAAATTTGGCCAGGACACTGGAGAAATTCCCCTACTCTTTGTGGGGTGCGCTGTGCTGCTTTGCAGAATGGCAGATGGTGTTGAGCCACCGGAGGAGCAGTATGTGTTGGTTGGTCAGTGGACCGAGGTTTCATCCCCAACCTTGGTTTCAGAGCTATGTGGGGACGAGTTGGCTGATATTGCTTTGGATTCGGGTGCTAGAGATATGCAGGGGTGAACCCTTGCAGCGGGGGTGGAAGAGGCAGGGTCTTTAAATACATCTCCCCTTAAAAAGGTCCTGAAAATATCCAAAGAGATGGTACATGATGTTGCAGACAGTGTATCAGCTGAGCCTCAGCTGAATGAGGTGAGTGAGCCGGTGAGTGCATGCTGGAGTGATGATGTGGAAGGAACAACAATGTGGAACAGCTGTGAGTCTGACGCAGCAAAATCTGACAGTCTTTGGTCAAAAGAACAGGCACTTTTAAACACTGGATGGTTATGTTTGAACAGCAAGTGGGTCCCAGATTCAGAATGGGTTTCTTTTTCGACTCAAATGGATGCTTCGGAGGTTTCCAGTGGTGATACAGGGCAAGTATACAACTTATCAGATACAGGAGGGGGTAATGGGGAGCGAGACATTTTAGCTGAAGGTCCTGTAACTACAAATGAACTGCCGTATGGTACTGCTGCTGATTCCCCAACCCACTCCCCACACAGAGATCGAAGGAGGACTGGTCCCAGGTTTTCTGACCTATTTCATCAAAATACTTTGGAACAAGTGCCCCAGCACAATGAAGTTCCTCTTAGATATCGGGGAGGTTTACAGGAGCATCCAGATAGACTTTATGTGGCCAGATATTTGCTAAAAGACTTGATGAATTTCTTAGCATCTGAAGCATATGCCTTAATAAAAGTGAGGGGGAGGATACTTATAATATCAGTTTTAAAACTTTTTCCAGCCTGGATAAGTTCTGGGCAAAGTATGAAGTATGCAAAACTACACCTTTATGGGCCCCCTTTTGGGCTATCCCTCTCACTAAACCTCTGTTTAAGACCATAAATATTATGTTTCGGAATGAGGGAGTAAATGTGGGGTATATCCAGTTTTGGCTGGAACAAAAATGTACTGTTTTGGGGCCCCCAGAGCCCATCATTGATGATGGAGGTATCTGGATGGTAGTTGGAAGTTAAAGGAAAAATTAATATCATAGGAAACGAGGTTCAGCATGTTCTGAACAGTTTTTTGGGGGGGCCAAAGATAGAAGGGTTTGTTTCTATCCTGACCAGCCTCAGGCCTGCTATAAATGTGGGAGTAGGAGGTATCTTAGTAGTGTGTGTGATAAGATAAAATGTGTTCTCTGTGGGGATTTTGACCATGATAGTGGGACTTGTAGAAATGTTTTCCAGTGTAACTTGTGCAATGAACAGGGACATGCCTACCATCAGTGCCCCTGGGCAGGGCAAAACAAATAGGATGGTTTGGATAAAGAAGATCTGATTAACCATGCACAAGAAAGGTATAGGCCCAGATATTCTAGCAGGGCTCCACCCCAAACTGGGCCTACCACCTCAGAGACAGACCAAATGTCACCAGAGAATCCTGCCCCACAGAACAGTCAGAAACTACAAACGATCAGCATGTCTTAGTTCAGGAGTCCACTTTCACCTCACAAAAGAATCAGCAGGATATGACCCCCCACCACCACTTTAGAGTTCCAGACCCCACATCCCAAATGAGTTACAAGATCTTCTAGTAGGCAAAAACAAAGTCCTCCTGGGCTTTCCACTCAAAATGTTTTCTCGGTTTAGCAGGATCCAGAAGGGAGTTCCAAATCTGATGTTTCCTCCATTTCTGGGGTACTTTCAGAAATGGAATGTGAGGAGGAGGGGGGAACAGAAGGTTTGGTTACAAAGAAAAAGACAGGAAGGAAAAGGAAAAAGGATAAGCACACTTAAAACTCTATAATGTCTACCTTAAAACTAGTTTCCCTAAATTCCTGTAGTATGAAACACTATAGGAAAAGGTGAGCATTTTTACATTTTTGCAGGACTTTAGCTGCTAACTTTTTATTTCTACAGGAAACTAGATTCAATACATTACAGGATGTGGCACAAGCAAAAAAAACTTGGATTTCTGGGCCTTCTTTTTGGTCCTATGGTACAGATGTGGCTGATGGTTTGGGAATTGTATTTGGGAACATACAGGTTCAGGTAGTGAGAGTGGTAGATTTAATACCTGGGAGAGTCTTAATTCTGGATTGCTTTTATAAGGGATTTTCCCTCAGGCTGATTAATACCTATGCTCCACAAGTTAAGTCTGCTCAGATTGACCTCTTTAATGCAGTGCAGCCATATCTGTATACCAGTAATCATGTTATTTGGGGTGGAGATTATTATTGTAGTTTGGATTGTAAAGTTAGGGATCAGATTCAGAAAAAGATTTATTGTGATACCCATGCATTGCAGGGCATTTTGAGTACATCACAGTTAAAAGATGCTTATAGGGAACTTTTTTCTGATTCAGGTTTTACCTATACCAGGAGTATTTATAGATCAAGAATATATTATTTTTGAGAACTCGGGGAGGGGGACTGGGGTTTCTAGAACTTGTGTTTCATTTGATACAAAAGAATGGAAACTCCCATGGTGTACATCGCATAGCCCATGCGGAACATACCTCTCAACTGTCCCACATTACGAGAAACAGTTCCTCATTTTGGCTGACAAAAGCCCTCTGTTCCAGGATGTCCGGCTCCGGTATAACTGCCTGAACAACATCTACATTTCGGCTTCCCAGCCAAAAAACTATATCAAACCTCCTACCTTCAAACTTCAGCCTGCTTCATACTGAATCAAAAGATAACACCACTGGGAAACTGCAGCTGTAAAAATCTTAAATTTTTCTTGCTTTGGATGGCCAGAAATCGAACAAACAGATTCCTACTGCTCACCGACCTGGAGTGGGAGGAAGGGGGAGAGCTGTGAGGAAGAAAGCAGCGCGATACAGACCAACAAGGCCTTCAATTCTCAAACATTGCCAAAAACGAGCATGCAATTCAAATGTTGGGTAGGGGAGGAAAAAAGAAGGGACCTGATGCTCTACATGGCTCACAGCCAGAACAAAACATTCTTAGAACCATAGCAGAGTTCCGGGAAGAAATGAGGGGCTCAATCCAAGAGCTTAGAATGGACCTGGGCACACTCCAATGTTGAATGAATGATGCAGACACCCAAATATAGGCCAATTGTACAAAAATCAAAACTCTCTAGTCTACTATCATTTCTCTAGCCTCTGCACAATTGCATAACTCTCTGAGACAAGAAGATGTGGAGAATTGTGGAAGGAGAAAAAACACACAAATCTTTGGCCTGCCTGAGGGGGGGAGGGGTCTGATCCTCTGGCCTATGCTGATCACCTCTTCAGGTCAGTCCTAGAGCTTGGCCCAGACTACCAACTAGATTTTGAGCAAGCCCATCAAGCTCTGGGACCCAAACCCTTGGCTAGGGAGGCCAGGACCAGATCTTTTGTAGTAAGATTCCAGAGTTTCCAAACAAAATAAATAATGCTTTTTTTTTTGTTTTCTCAGAAGAAGCCAGAAGGGAAAGGAAACATATTCATGTTAGTGCTTTAAGTAACTGGTAATTGCTACTTTTGTTTTAAACTTAGATTGTGGGCTTTTAGTGACACTGTAATTTCTTTGCTATCTTTACTTAGAATAGTTTTTGGGCTGTTGAAAATTTAAAACCTAGTTTGGTGTGCCCGTAGTGGTGGTGTATTCTTTTGCTGTCTTTAATTGCTGCAAATGTTCACCCCCCCAACTCTTAATTATATGCCCTGTTAAATCTGATTGACAGGAGCAAAGCACAGGGGATAGTAGGGTGTGTGGAGTAGGAGGGATATAAGGGGGAAGAAGACCACCCTCAGCACAAGTGTTTCGAATCACTTATTTATTTATTTTCTGTTTTTAAAAGAAAAGTATCTGAGGATCAGTGGCAGGATTTTTAAGACAGTAAATTAATAAAAAGGGAACTAGGAGAGCTTCAGTAACAGACAAGTACTGGAATAGCAGTATAATTGCAGTATAATGTGGGGAGTGGTGCAATGCAGTGGCTGCGGGGCAGCCATATTCAGACAGACCTTCTGGACACTGAGGTGCTGCCCTATCTGCATGCATCTCTCTGGACTGCAGGATGAGGTAGCCAGACTCAGAGCGGAAGTAAACTGGGTCAGGAGTACCATCACCCCTATCCAGAGACCACCCAGTCCAATGCCACTGTCTCAAAGGATGCCGAGAACGAGGAGTACTTGGATGACAGTGGGCTCAGGGAGGGTTAGGGTGGTCAGACAGAGGCACATCCTAGATCCTATTTCACTCAAGAACTCATATGCCACACTGGCAAATGGGGACAACCAAATAGAGGTACCCAGAGAAGTGGAATGGTAGGATGAGGAGGTTAGCCAAGGAGGTGACCTCAGCAGGTAGAGCAGTGGATCCCAGAGGAGGAGGAAGTGAATCCTGGTGGGGGAATCCATAATAAGAGGGATCCAGCTAGGAACACAGGAGGGGGAGAACAGGGAGGTGAGGTGCCTACCAGGTGCCATGGCATGGAGGGATGGAAGGAGGATCCTGAGGACTGCTGGGAAGGCAAGACGAGCGGGTGAGCTGGATGTCATTAGCCACCTAGGTACTAATGACCTGGCAAATGGGGAACCAAAGAAAGTTCAGGAAGAGTTTAGGAAATTGGGAAGGGGTCTCAAGCAAGTAGTTACTTCTGTCACCTTCTCAGAAGTACTACCTGTGAGAGGCATGGAAGAGCATAGGGGTACATGCACCAGGAACTTTAACTCATGGTTGAAGAACTAGTGCTGTGAGGAAGGGTTTGGATTCATTGGTGACTGGGGAACCACCTAGAGGGATGGAGGCTTGTTTGAGCCTGACGGCTTGCATCCATCCTGGAGGGGAATCCAAGCACTCAATGATAAGTTTAAATGCTACATTGACAAGCATTCAAACTAGTCAAGGGGGGTGGCAGGCCAGCAAAGAGGCTACCTACTTGCCCACCCCCCACAGCTAGCAGTGGAACCAGTGAACCGGAGGAGTGGATATCTCTACAAAGCAGTGTGAAAAAGATGGAGATTAGCACACAAGAGGTGGATAGGCAGAACAGGGGCAACATTCAACAGAAGGGCAGACAGCAAGGAGAACCAAGGATGAAGGACAACTAGGGAAAGGGCTGAAGTAGAATAGCTAAACAGTCTAGGGAGGTCAAATCATGGAAAGCCATGTGTGCCAATGCCAGGAGCCTTAGCAACAAGATGGAAGATCTGGAGGTTGTCATGGTGCAGTCAGACCTGGACATTGTGGCCATCACAGAAACCTGGTGTAATGATAACCATGACTGGGAGACAGCCATACCTGGCTACAACATATTCAGAAGAGACAGAGCAGGTAGGAAAGGAGGAAGAGTGGCACAGTATGTGAAAAATGACATAAGGGCCACAGAGATTCAGGAGGAACAAAATGGGGGGAGAGATACCGTGGGCTAAGCTGGAAAGGAAAATGGGGCCAGCCATCCGCACAGGTGTAGTCTATAGACCACCAGCCCAGGAGGAAGAAACAGATAGGGAGTTGATGCTAGCCATCCAAAGGATAGCAGACAAGGGTGAGATAGTGCTGGTTGGAGACCTCAATATTCCAGATGTGGACTGGAGCATCCCAGCAGCAGCACCAACTAGGAGCAGATTTATCCTGGACTCCGTTCAGGGTGCCTTCCTCAAGCAACCAGTCATGGAACCAACTCAGCAGAAGACAATACTGGACCTTGTGCTCACAAACAGGGACAGTGTGATGGGGGTAACAGTGGGGGAGCACCTGGGGAACAGTGACCACCAGTCATTGTGGTTTAAAATCACAGAAGGAGCAGAACCAAACCACACAAAAACATGTATCCTGGATTTTAGGGGGGCAGACTTTGGGGAAATGGGGAGATACTTGAAAGAGTCATTAAGGAGAATGTGGCAGGAATCAGGGGTTGAGGAACAGTGGGCAGTATTTAAAATGGGGATTACAAGAGCAACAGAATTATGCATTAAGCAGGCTAGCAAGAGGAAAAGGAAGAGGAGGTCATTATGATTTTCCAAAGAGGTAGCAAAGAAAGTGAAAGCCAAAAAGATTGCATTCAGGCAATACAATAAGACACAGGCAGAAGGGGATAGGGAGAAGTACCAGGAGAAGCAAAGGGAGACAGGGAGGTCAGTAAGGGAAGTGAAAGCTTAGACAGAAGAGCACATTGCAAAATCAGTGGGTGGAGGGACAAAACTTTTACAGGTACATAAGTGAAAAAAGAAAGGCAAAGGAAGGGATAGTGAGACTGAAGGGGGAGGATGGGGGCCACGTGGATGATGACAACAGCAAAGCTGACATATTGAACAGGTATTTCTGCTCAGTCTTTACTGAGGAAGAGGAGGGTAATAGGTCTGAAGGGAGTACAAGCGGTGGGAATGGTGCAGAAATGGACACAAGTCCCTTTACTCGAGAAAGGGTCCTGAAGGAACTGAAAGTAATAAGAGTTGATAAAGCAATGGGGCCAGATGAGGTGCACCCCAGGATCATTAAAGAACTAAGAGAGGTGGTGGCTGAACCTCTGGCTATCCTGTTTAGCCAATCACTGGAAACAGGGGAGGTAACAAAAGACTGGAGGACAGCAGATGTAGTTCCCTTATACAAAAGTGGGAACAAAGAGGAAGCGAAAAACTACAGGCCAGTCAGCCTCACCTCGGTAGTGGGGAAGATCATGGAAGCACTACTGAAGGAGAGATTGGTGTAACATCTGGTTGTTAATGGACTACAGGACCCAAGGCAGCATGGTTTCACCAGGGGGAGGCCATGTCAGACCAACCTCGTTGAATTTTTTGACTGGGTGAAAAGGGAGGTGGATCGGGAAGGACAGTGGACATGGCCTATCTGGACTTCAGCAAGGCCTTTGACACTGTGCCACATAGAAGACTATTACACAAACTGAGGAATAAGGGTGAGGGCAGGACAGTAGTGTGGTGGGTAGGTAACTGGCTCGGTGGCAGGATATGGAGGCTGGTGGTAAATGGCTGTCACTCCACAGAGGGAAGAGTGACCAGTGGGGTACCACAGGGATCAGTGCTGGGACTGGTCCTATTCAACATCTTCATCAGTGACATTGCACAGGACCTAGAAGGCAGAATTTCCTGTTCGCTGATGACACAAAGTTCTGTAACAGAGTAGACACACCAGAGGGTGTAGACAGAATGAGAAGGACCTGCAGAAACTTGAAGAATGGTCAGGGTTTGGCAGTTGAAATTCAATGCAAAGAAGTGCAAGCTAATGCATATGGGGCACAAAAACCCTGGCACAATATGTCAGTTGGGGGTGAGGATATAGCAAGCACCAAGCAGGAAAGGGATCTTGGAGTTATCATCTCTGATGACCTCAAGGTAGGGAAACAGTGTGACAAGGCAGCAGGTAAAGCAAATAGGATGCTGGGATGCATAGGCAGGGGCATTACCAGTAGGAAAAGGGAGGTCATAATTCCACTATACAAGACACTAGTGAGGCCCCACCTGGAGTACAGTGTACAGTTCTGGGGACCTTACCTATGTAAGGACATAGACTGGGTAGAGAAGGTTCAGAGGAGGACAACAAAGATGATACATGGATTGCATCACACGTCCTATGAAGACAGGTTGAAGGAATTGAATATGTACTCCATGGAGGAGAGGAGGAGAGGGGACATGATAGAGACATACAAGTATCTTACAGGGAGAAACAGGGTGCAGGAATACACTATTTTAAGCGAAAAAGATGTTCCAGAACTAGAGGGCATGGGATGAAGTTGGAGAGGGGACGATGCAGAGGAAACGTGAAGAAGAATTTCTTCTCAGAACGGGTGGTGGACAAGTGGAACAACCTGCCAGAGGAAGTGGTGGGGGCTGAAACAATCACGGGATTTAAGAATGCATGGGATAGGGCCAGCCCGGTGGCGCTGAGAGTTGAGGTGATGGACGCCACACCTCATGCCACACTGGTGACTAGCGTTCAGGAACGAGCCCGGACCACCAGGGGTCAGCATGGGGGAGAGAGAGAGAGGATCAAGTGTCCGGAGGACTGCTCTCCTCTCTCAGTGAGGGATTCAGGGGTAGCCCGGCACAGCAGCGGCCCCAGTGGAGACCGGCGGCACTGCAGCGCATAGGGACTCACAAGCGGGGATGACGCTGGGCAGCTGCCTTCTGGACATGATTGGGAGCACCCACATTGCAGGCTGGGCAGCATTGCACATCCCACGTCTGGGGCGTAAACTCTACAAAAAAGCCCCACCAGCCTGGATAGGCGACGGCCATCCTAGTGCTGAACCACCACATGCCCAACACTGGAGTCCTGCCACTGCCCTTTCAGCCTCCTCAGGCCCTTCATCCCCCTCGGTGCTTGGGGAGAAAGGAACGCCCTTGAAGATAACAGGGTTCACAGTGGGAGGTAGAATGGCATAGGTGAGCGGAGAGGCCCAAAAGAGTTACGGTGCCTGGGGGAGATAAACAGAATTGAAAAAAAAAAGAATGTATGGGATAGACATAAAGGAATTCTGGAGGTCAGGGGTAAGGGGCAACAGACTTCTAGAAAAACATAAACTGAACTTACAAGCTCAGATGGGCAGACTGGGTGGGCCATAGGCCCTTATCTGCCAACACTGTCTATGCTACGAAAAGCTTGGCAGAAGGGTAAAATAATGATGGGAACACATCGTCAAATCATAGACAATGACTACGCTCCCTATACTCAGGGCCAAAGAAGAGGATACGCTCCTCTATTTCCTATCCTGACAACACAACAGATAAGATTTTGCACCCCATATCCTTCTAAACTCATTGTGATGCTAACTAATGGCCCAGTCACTTATAACTCAGCCTCAGAGGCAAAGGAAGACCTTTTTTTTTGGTGAGGGATAATCAAAGAACGCCTGCCGGGTCAGAATGCCACCAGAGTCACCCATCTCAGACAACCAGGAAGGCCCTCAGGAACTACTCTGGACTTGGAAGAAATGTTGAAGAGAATCCATCTCCTGAGAAACCCCACATTAATGGCTGACCAGAAGTAAGTCCTGGGTCTTGGTTCCTCTTGTATCCCCCTGTGCCCTGGGTAGACTGGTGGGGGGAGGTGTGGGGGGGTTGGTTGACTATGGAGGGCCCGGGGGTAAGTGATGTGGACTGCCAACCCAAACAGTGGACAAAAAATAAATAAATAAAAAGTATAATTATGCCTTTATTTAAATTCGGTCCTACACTGTAATGTTGGGTGATTGGATCCCCTTGATGGAGGACAGATAGTCTGGCTGGGGGGACCAGGCAGGAGCCCCTGGTGTTTTGTCTCCCCCCTTCTCTGTTTGCTCTCTCCCCCTGGCTCACCTCATGCTCCCTGGATCACCTGCTGATTAGTCTCTGCTGACGGGGGTCCTCGGGGCGGGTCTCCTGGGGGCTGGGGGTGGCTGGGAGAGGTCCGCCCCCAGGTGAAGACAGGGTGGACTACTTGATGATTCTGCACATGTTAGATGGTTTTGAGCCAAGACTCTGGCTCCAGCCAGTGAGAACTTTGAGTTCACCCACCACATGGTGGCAGCAATGAAATAAAAGCTGTGATGACCTTTTGAAATAGAAGACAGGCTAGGACATTTAAGATTGGAATGAGAACACTCTCCAACATGGACAAGGCCCCTCTCCCTTTCCTTTCACTTTCTCTTTTTCCCTTCCACCCCCGCCTTCCCCCTTTTTTTTCTCACTTCTTCTCTCTCTCAAGGGAAGGTTATAATACTTCCATAATGCTATGGATCTAGGGTTTAAAGGGAGTGACAAGTTAAATAGAAATACAAATTCATGAGCCCACTATGGTTGGACCAAAGATTCCCCTGTCCCCCTGGCTACAACCTGGGGAAAGGAACACATACATATCTCCACAGGGTGGAACAGAGGGACCAAAACCTAGAGTTTCTCTCAGTTCCCACACTATGATCAATATGGAGGTGTGCTCCGGGTGGGTGGAGGGGAGGGGAGACATGGCACAGCTGCGCTTCACCTGGAATATGGGAGGTTACAAATCTAGAGGAAGGGGGGGTCCAGAGATGACAGTAATATCGGACCAACTGAGAGGGACAAACAACTACCCCAAGGGGAATTTCCATCTCAGGGAGGGGGGAACCACCCCATTCTGGAACAGGATATCCCCAATCAAACCTGGTCCCGGTTGGGGGACTGGTTTGAGAATACTATAAGGTTGTATGGGTTCTTCACCTTAAAAATGGAAACAGTCATGTACATAGTTCTAGTTCACACAGATACTAAGTTGACTGTATCTAGTTTAAGTTTTATTATGGAAATGAGACACTGGAGACATTATTACATTCTGTACATCATTGCTTTATTAAAAACACTTCAGACGCAGCAAGATAAGAGACCAGGAATAAAAATCAGTAAAATTACTGCTATAACAGACCAAAGCATTATTGATATTTGGGGGTGGGAGTGGTCCAGGTGACAGTAGAGGGGAGAGGCCTGAAAAACAAACAAAAAAACAAAAGGTTAACAAAGTATATAGCATGGATCGACACAGATCTTAGACCTAAACAAAATTCATAAATTAAAATGAATACAAAACCAGTAAAGATTTACCCCCCTAAATGTGAACAGACTTCACAGCCCTATTAAAAGATCACTAATGATGCAGCATTTTAATAGATAAAAGGCCGATATAATCTATGTACAGGAGACTCACCTTTCGGAAATCGAACACCAGAAATTGTCATGGGGGTGCAGGTACACTGTACACTCCTCCTCTCACCTGGGTGGACACAGGATGGGAGTGGCTATTATGATTCCTACTGCCACCCAATTTAAAATAAACAAAATTTATTCCAATGGATTAGGACGTTACACTATAATCCAAGGATGACTATATAACCAAAAAGTTACCTTGGCCAATATATATTGACCTCCACATACCTCCACAGACCAAGACACCAATAATTCAATCCATTTTGACAAAAAATTTTAGATTCTCTTAAGGGACAGCTATTAATGGCCGATGATTTCAGCTTGACCCTATAGCCTAATTTAGACTCATCAAACCCAAAAATTTACCATCTCTCCAATTCAGCAAAATTCTTTAAAACACAATTCAAACATCTGAGTCTGGTTGATATCTGGAGAAAAACCTTCTCTTCCTCATTAGGATTCACATACTATTCGGGCAGATACCACTCCCATTCAAGATTAGACTATTTCTTTACTACATGTGAACATTTTTCAACAGTGGGGGACGTTGAGGTCTGTCCAAAGATTCTATCTGACCACCACCCGCTTATGTTAAAACTCGAGCTAGGTAAGAAACCTAAACTTACTCTCTGGGGACTTAACTCTTACTATTTAAAGAATAAAGAATTCACTGACCAGATGAAAAAGAGAATCTCACAATTCTTTGAAGAAAATAATTTCTCCTCACTCTCAGAAACTACTTTGTTGGACGCTATGAAAGCCACCATAAGAGGAGAAATTATTGCCTACGCCTCAGGGAAAAAAAAAGAGAGAGAGACCAGATATAATGACCTTATTACTACCTTACAAAATTACCAATTACTGTACAGAGAAGGTGATAAAGCATTACAAATTAAAATTAGAGAAACAAAAGTGGCCCTCCAAAAGATTATGGACACCAAGATCCAAATGTCCCTAATATATTTAAAACAAGCCCACTATGGGAGGGACTAGCACAGAGGCTGAGTGCAAGGAAAAATTCAGTAACAATATTAAAAATCAAACACCCCCAAACAGGGAAGATACTACATAGAGAAGAAGAAATAAGACAAACTTTTATAGTCTACTACCAACAACTATGTAAGCCACAAAACACATCAACCTTGGAACAAAGACAGGATTTCTTGGCCCGTCTGCATTTACCAAAACTAACAAACTCCCAAATTTAGAAGTTGAAGGCTCCTATTGTACCTGAAGAAATAGGTACAGTGATTGCTAACTTATCTACCGGTTGGTCTCCAGGCCCAGATGGGTTTTCCGGTGAATGGTACAAATTATTTAACAAGGAACTGTCACCTAGACTCCTCCAACTATATAGAGAGATAGCCGAGGGCAAGCCCCCCCCCAACATGGGATTATGCAACATTATACAATGGCAAGAAAGAATCCTAGACTCTGATTGGTCGATGTATGCCTGAGACAGTGATGTTATTACACAATAACATCACTGTATGGATGAGCATATCCATGATGAGCCATTTTTTTAAGAAACAAAGATGTACTGCCACACTAAAAATCTACTAAAAACATTTTTTTAAATGTTTTTTATTTTGTATAACGAGTCATTGTATAATAGCAATAAGGCACTCCAGTGTGTGTGTTATTGTGTAATAACATCACTCCTGGGGTGGTGGAAGCCTTATTGCTTAAATAGCAGCCATTCCCAAACCACATGGGAATAAACTAGAACCATCTTCATATCGCCCAATATCCATCTTAAACTCAGACTACAAAATCTATATGGCCATCTGGGCAGCCAGAATAGAAAATATTCTCCCAAAAGTAATTCACCCAGTCCGGTTTCATTAAGCTCAGATCCACAACGGGCAATATCAGAAAATCCCTAATTTTAATAGAATACATCCAAGACTGAAAAATACCAGCAGCTTTTATCAGTCTCGTTGCAGAAAAAGTATTTCATCAGGTTTATTGGCCCTTTTTATGGGACACACTGAGGGAGTTTGGATTTCCAGATTTACTTTTAAATTGGTTAAGCCAAACTTATCTCTCCCCAAAAGCCTATGTGCGAATTAATGGAGGACTTTCCTCACCTTTTTCATTGTATCAAGGTACAAGACAGGGCGCCCACTATCCCTTCTATTGTTTGTAATATATATTGATCCTTTAGCTGCAGCTTTATGAGCATCAACAAAAATAGAAGGAATTCCTCTGGAACAAACAGAGTATAAGACTAGTCTCTTTGTGGATGATATTCTCCTCTCCCTTCTATCCCCCTTACAACTCAATCATTGAGGCATGGAAAATTTTAAAAAGGTATGAAAAAATAGCCGGGTTCAAACTACACATAACAAAAACAAAAGCCCTGCTATTTAATTATTACCCTCCGAAAACTTTTAAACAAAGCTTGCCTCTAAAATGGAATTCTACAAACATGAAGTACCTAGGTATATACATCCCCAAGAATTTACAGCTACTTGAGTTCCTTAACTCAAGTATAATGCAGTGGTCTAAGGCTCTGAGCTACAAATTTGGTGATATCCAGCAGACCAGACCTGGGTTTGAATCCCACAGCTTCCACTTGCATACTGTGTGACCCTGAGCCAGTCACTTAACCTCCTTGTGCTCCCAGGTCGCTCCTGTAAAAAAGCTTTCAGCTTAGTGTGCTATACCTGGTTAAACAACTAAATAAAAAAAAAAACTATGAACCTCTCTCCATCTCAATCCAAAAGAACCTGGAAAGATGGATCCAACTTCCACTCTCTTTATTTCAATGTATTGAAACAATTAAAAACAATGTCCTACTGAGTCTTCTGTATATGTTCCAAACATCCCATACTTCCCATCCTCGTGCTTCTTTAAATCATGGGACAACATAATAGCTTCATTTATTTGGAACAAAAAAAAAAACATGTATTCGGCTTTCCATATTAAAATTGTCCTTACCCCATGGTGGAACTAACCTCCCAGATCTCTATCGCTACGCATAAGTGGCAATTCTCCATGTAATGCTCTTTTGGCTTTCTGATAAATATGAATCCCCTTGGAAGAAACGAGAGTTTCATTTAATTATCTATATGACATTAAAAAAACCCTGTTTTCATCTCCAGGGAAGACCCCCCCCCCCATAAAAGATTTTATAGACATCTCATCACAAATCCTTAAAATATGGTTTCAATTACATAAAAAAAGAACCATTCCAACAAATATACAAATATTGCAAGGTGATCTCTGAAGATGAACTCTTCGCCCCGTCCTACACTGACCTGTCTTTTACTTGCTGGAGAAGACTCGGCCTAGAACAGGTATTCCAGGGCCCCAATGGAGTATTAACTTTTAATGACCTAAAACAGAAATTAATTCTATCAAATGCTGATCAATTCAGATGTCTACAAGTAAGAAATCATCTGCTAAGAAACTGTATTAGTCAGGTTAAATTAACCCACCAACCCCACCCTTTTAAAACTATTTTCTGATCATTCCCTAGGTAACCATTGGAACCATTTAATTGGAAATCTATACAAATTACAGAGGACCTAACCAAAGAATCAACTCATTCAATACTGACTAGTTGGAACAAAGATCTTGACCTTAATACACCAACAGAAGCGTGGTCCTCTGCAGCTCTCAGAGTGGTCAAAATTACCTAATCACATATACAGAGAGAAATTTCATGGAAATGTAGGTCTAGGTTTTTTCAGGTCTCCAGCACGGCTAACGAAATATCTTCCAGCTGGATACAGGATTTGCTGGAGGGGGTGTGGGTGTGACATGGTTAATATTGCACATATAATGTGGCAATGTCCACTATTGATGCCTTTCTGGATCACCCTTTAGATTGAAATAACTGATAGCATGGGCAAAATTACAGAACTTACAGCTGAGATGGTTTTGCTGGCCATTTACCTGGACCACCCCCCCAGGACAAAAACTCTGTTGCCTATTTTTCTGTTGGTTGCCAAAAAGTCACTTATAAAAAAGTGGATGACTCGTGACATCCCTACCACATATGACTGGAGACGAATAATGATTTCAATATGCCAGATGGAAAACATAACAGCCAAAATGAACTATCAGTCTCAGGTTTTTACTAGGAAATGGCAGAGATGGACATTACATCAGGCAGGGGTAGATCCAGAATTTTGCCCATGATTGGGGTCTGGGGGGAGTGGGGACGGGGGTGAGTTCTTGGGAGATGAGATGTTTGTTTGGTCCTTGATAATCTCTTGCCTCATCTAAATGTAAACAGTACTACTGGATGTTAAAGAACTGTAAAACTGAAGTAGTTCTCAGAATGTCAATGACTGAAAGTGTCTCATGGATTTAAAGGAGTACATTTTCAATAAGAACATATTAAAAAAAAAAGAATAGATTATTTTTTTTCTTTCCAAACATCTAATTCCATACTCCTTTTTTTTTACATTTTTGTGGGGTTTCAGACCATAATGCACTGGTATGTTTTGTGTAAGTCTTTCATCTGTTCCCCCCAGGTTTCTATCTGTGGCCAGTAGATGGAAATTAAATTCTGCTTTATTGGAGCAGGAAGAAATCAGGAGGCATTCATATTAGAAAAAACAGTAGCTGAACTTTATGAGGATTGGGCAACATGGTGGGAAGACACTAAGGTAGAGATAGGATCCTTTTTTATGCACTTAGGGAAACCCAAGTGTAATGATGATTACATTAGATATTTGAATTATAGGAACCAATACTATCAACTTATATCTTTATCTAATGGTTCAGATCCCTGGTTTCAAGAACAGTTATGTAGAATTAAAGAACAAATGAAACTTTATCAATATGATAGAGTGGCTTCTTTACAGGCCGATATAAAATTTGGCTTAAATAAAACACCTTATGCGGATCCTTTTTCTGCCTGTAAACAAGGTTCGGAAAAAAAAACTAATGGAAGGTTTATGGGATGAGATGGGACAAGTTAAATTTTCTGATGAAGAAATGTTGGAAATTACATCTCGTAGCTTGCGTTTACAACATGGGTAGGTTTTACCACAGATAAAGGGTGGGAGAATTTTGCAACTTTCCCAGTACCTATTACACCAGAGGATCAAAAACAGGATTTAGAACAACCCATCACTATCAAAGAGGTCAAGAAGGTCATTACACAACTTAAATTAGGAGTTTCACCAGGGAGTGATGGAATTACAAATAAATTTTATAAACATTTTCCAGAAGAAATGAGTGGGATTTTATGTAGTCTCTATAATGAAATATTAGACACAGGGGAACTTTCTAAATCCTTTTCTGATGCTATTGTTATTTTTTTATACAAAAAGGGGCAGAAATATGACCTAGGTAATTGGAGGCATATTAGCCTTCTGAATACGGACTATAAAATCTTAGCCACTATCCTGTGTCACAGGCTGCAAAAAATTGCAGGAACAGTGATATTGCCTGTCCAAACCTGCTCTATACCTCACAAGAACATTCAGCAGAATTTACTTTTCCTTAGGAATTTATGTGAGTATGGAAGACAAAATAAACTTAATGGATATTTAATAGCATTAGACCAGATGAAAGCTTTCGATAAGGTTTCTCATTATTTTTAATACAAAACATTACAAGAATATGGGATTCCTAGTAGATTCAGGACATGGTTACGGGTTTTGTATAAGGATGCAGTATATTATCCAACCATTAATAGGTTACTGGGGAGTGGACTACCTTTTAAGAGGGGTGTGAGGCAGGGGTGCCCACGCAGTCCTTTATTATATACCTTTGTATTAGATTCTGTTATTAGATTGATTACACAGGATCTGGGAATATGGGGTCTTTCACCAGCTATTACTATAAAATCACAAAAACTGGGCATCTGTGCAGATGATATCTGCTTAGCAGTGCAGAATCAGGAATCTGTGGTTAGAACTATGCAAGTGTTAGAGGATTATGCAGAAATAGCTGGGACAGAAGTGAATTTTATTAAAAGCCTCGGTGTCTATATAGGAAATGCAATCTTTCCTGATACTATAGGCCTGTTGCAGATCTCTAATAATCCCATTAAAGTATTAGGTGTTTATTTTGGAAATGGGGATTTGGCCTATTTAAATTGGGAAGAGAAATTAAAACAGGAGGAAGCGAAGGTGCAACCCTGGAAATCTTGGTCTTTGTCCAAGCAAAAAAGGGTATTGATCATCAAGAAATTTCTGCTTCCTCATTTTCTATAAATCAGCTCTTTTTTTCCAGTCCCTATACAACTGGAAACTAGATTACTGAGTGTATTTTTTCAGATGGTGTGGAGGAGCCACCTGAACCCAGTAAAAAGAGAATTTACATATTTGAAATTAAAACAAGGAGGTGTAGGTATGATTCATCCAGTGGTGTTCTATCCTTCTTTCTTTTTGAAGCTCAGTTTTGGACTTGGAGATGTGAACAATGGACATCCCTGGGAGGTTTGGACTTTAGATTTATTTAGCCATTTTATGCAGAATTGGGAAACTCAGGTTCCTCTGCTTACGGCCACCCTTATGGTTCCAGACTTTGCCAAGCCAGCAATCAGGAAGCTTAGCGTATGGGGGATTACGAAACTACACATACAGACCTTTCACAGAAAAGCTCTGTGTACTGGGATAATGTCACAAAATTGTGTGAATCAGGTAGAGTTTCCAAAATGTATCCCTTCAAAATTAGGATTTGCTTTACAAATACTGACCAATAGGAGAATCCCGGTAATGATGTGGGATATCCAGTGGTTAAGTTGCCATGGTAGACTGAGGGTGAGGGGCAATTTGAAGCATAAACATTTATTGGGTAGGCAATGTATAAGGCCACAATGCACTAAATGCCACTAAAGCCTTTTGGGAAATGTTGGTCACTAGATGGCAGTGGAGACCTGTTCAGCATGTGGCATATGGTATTTTGGTGCTAGGGGATTATAAAAGACTGTTTCCCAGATAAAATCCTAGTACTTTAAATTTTGATTTTTGCTATTATCAAGTATTATCTGTGGCAAACAAGATGCAAGTTTTCATTGCAGCATATAGATACACCTATTTTAACTCTGATAAAACAAATTGAAGCTGCAATTCTTAAACATAAAAAGAAGGAAAGAATGACCTTGGATGTTAGGATCTATCAAATGTTATGGCAGAATATACCTTGGATATCCTTCAGTAATGTAGGCTGAGGTTATATCCTTTTGTTTATTTCTTTTTTTTTTAGGTTTTTGATGCTTTATATTTTATAAGGGGAAATAGAAGTGATTATATAGAGTTTGATGACAAAGATTTCTGTGTATAGATTTTTGTTTTATTTCTTTAGTTCCTATTTTTTCCTTTTGGCCCCTTTTTTCTTGGATGTAAATATGTTATGCACTTGTGATTTTGTTTGAGATGTTTTGTTTCAATCAATAAAAATTCCCCTACTCTTTTCAATAAGTGCCATGGGATCTTTAACATCCACCTGACCTACCACCAATCCAGGCAGATGGGATCTCGATTTATTGTCTCATCCGAAAGACGGCACCTCAGAAGTGCAGCACCACCCTCAAGTTGCACTAGTGTCAGTACTGGGATATTAACCCAAGTGCCAGAAATGGGAACTGAACCCACAGCCCTCTGATCTCCCAGCCTCAGAGGCGAAGTGTGCTATCTACTGAGCTGCTGACACTGGTAATTCCAGTGGAGTCTGGTTGCTCTCGGCTGTGGAGTCCCCCAGGATTCTGCCCAGTTGCCTGTGTGAAAGGTACAAATGTTCTGATTGGCGGTGACAGTCTTTATAAATCAGTAGTCACGCAGTGCTGCTGGCAGTGATGACTAAGAACTGAGTGCCCTAGCTGACATCACATGACTTTAACCACAGCTCTCTCTGAACTGAACTTTCTTAACAGGCACAGAAATGAAGGTTGCAAAAAAGGCCTGTAACATTTAAACACAGTAACTTAGAAATCAAAATATTGGCATGATGCTTATTGGAGATTTGCTGTTATTCAGTTTAAATTTACTGGTCATAAGGTGTTGCTGGCTATGAAGGCTAAGCTGTGAGTGCCTTGGCTGACATCACATGCCATCAGCTGTACAGCATCCCTTCACTGAATCCAACTTCTTTTTTAACAAGCAGAGAAATCAAGGTTGCAAAAAGACTTCAAGCTAACAGTCCAAAATGCCCCATTTCTTCTTTTAGAGGTTTAAGTTTAGTTCTCAGCAGATGGGGATTTTATGAGCCACTGCACTTTAGTCCTCAGTAAAAGTGAATCTCTCATGTACTGCTTGTGAATTCACTTCTGCCAATGCAATCCCAAAGTTTTGTGAGGTCCTGATATTTATTCATTGGCTGGCAGTTCTTCTTTTTACTATGTAGTTTACTTATCATTCTTGCTCCCTGCGAATTGCAGTCACCTTTCATGATTACTGTTTTTCAAATACTCTGTATTTTATATGGATTCCATGAGCTCTTTCTTCTTCATTCTAGTTTGCTGAAGGGGCCGCAACAATCTATACCCAAGAAGAAGGGGTTCAAAGAGCCTAAATGAAATACAGAGTTACAGAAAGGTTTGTAAATTTTTAAATGAAGTACTGTAACTTCAAATCTGAATTTTGGTGTCTTGTTTATTGGGGTTCTGCAGTTTCTAATTTTAAATTTGTTTGTTTTGTTTGTTTCTTTTATTGATAACCAAAAAGGCTTTTGAACTTAGTCCATTTTCAAGAATGTCACAGGGAAATCAGTCATACACAAAATATAATATATATATATATATATATATATATATATACATATACAATACATCATACAATTACAGTGAAGATGCATACCATTGTATCAGTCACAGCAATATTTCTCACTGTCAAATATCAATTTACTGCTATTATAAATTAGCACTATCCCCTCTTTAATGCAAGATGATAAACCTATAGTAGTAGCGTCAAATTAGTCAAGGGATTTTTAAGGATTTTTGAAAATCCCTATTGAGAATTGTGAAACGTTTTGTTAGGGATTTTCTTTTGTTTGGTATTGTGTTCACTGCTACCAGGGAAGGGTACTTCCATCTGATAGTGTAGTTGAAAATCTACAAGATGGTTCTTGAGTACTGTAATAGGAGCTGGCCTCTTTCTGTAGATATAACAAAAATAATTTTAGAGTATTTTCCCCTAATTTTTTTGAAGGATAAATAGGGACTATAACAAAATTACTTGACACATTTGGCACTACTACTGTACAGCTTATGCCTGCCATGTGGTGACACTAGCCCAACGAAATTATGCACCCATTCAAATGGAGCATTTCGCTATAGTGGTTGGATGTCAGAAATTCCACATGTACATTTATGCAGACAGGTCACCACTTAGCATGATACCAAACCATGGGAATACATTTCAAAAAAAGTTATTTAGTGCTACCCCACCCAACACAAACAATCCAGTAACTGCAGAAGTATGATACAGTGTGCACCGCTTATAACAGACACAAGTGAAGGTGCCTAAAATGTCCATTATGTGGGGTGTCCATTTTATTGTGCTGTGCTATCTTTTTGAATTTTTTTGTTTGTTTTGCTTTGCTGTCGTATAGTGGGGATGGGGAGGGGGAACGTTGCTTGTGTCCCACTTATGGTGCCACTTTTAATTTTTGTTTAAGACACTCTTTTATTGAACATTGTCTTGCTTTGTTGATGCTGTACTTGCACCAGCATGACAGCCTGAAGACGTATGGAGTCAGAAGTGACCAGGTGATCCAACATACAGCTGACATTTGACAAAATCCAGTTGAAAAAAATGTAATCATGATGTACCAAACAGCTGACATCAGAGCCTCCAATTAGGAGGATTCCCAAGGTTTAGCATGGAGGAGTAGCTACTTCTGATGCAGCTTCCAGCACTATTGGTGTGTGGTGTGCGATATTACAGGTGAACAAACCATAGTACATGGTAAGAGTCAGTGAGGACTAGCGCAAAGGAGAAGTGAGAGAAGAAGATGCATCTGGTGCCTCCAGTGTATGTTATTTCCTACAGACAAGGTATACTATAATGTTTAGGCTTTTGGCACACACAGTCTGTCAACATTAATCAATTGTCTGTTGTAGAGGTTCCAATTAAAGTGGTGTATACCGTATTATACAATGGGGTCTGATTTTCCAGAAATCTGATTGGCTAACCAGGGTCTTTACCTACAGATAAATCCAACAGTAACCCAGGAAAAATTATCCATTAACCAGAGAAGCCCATTCACAAAAAAAAAGAAAAAACCTTCCTCACTGTCATCAAAATGTAAACAAGCTGCCGCCATATTGTTTCCCCACTAAGGGCTCCAGAAAGTGGGCCAAAGTCGAAAACTCTGCCAACCAAAAACTGCAGAAGCCTCTTAAAACAAGTGGTAAATAAAAAAGAAATTTTGAAAAATGGCTGTAGATTCTACAATACATAAACACTGCAGATTTCTTCCTCTGATGGTTGCTACCTCCCACCTCTGTTGCAGTGACTGCTGGGTCCTCTAGCATTCACTCCTCCTGCCTCCATTATGGTGACCACTAGTCACCATAAAGGGTTCTGAAAGAACTCTTAAAACTGAAGGTGGACAAGGCAATGGGGCCTGATGGGATTCATCCCAGAATTCTAAAAGAACTAAGGGTAGAACTAGTGACACCACTGACTACCTACCCTCTTCAACAAATCATGGGAGGATGGGGTGGTACCCGAGGACTGGAGGAAGGCAGAAGTGATTCCCCTTCACAAAAGTGGGAGCAAGGCAGAAGCAGGAAACTACAGACCTGTTAGTTTAACCTCAGTGATAGGGAAAATGATGGAATCACTTCTGAAGGAAAGAATGGTCAAGTATCTAGAGGCCAGAGGGGCACAGGACCCAAGACAGCATGGATTCACAGCGGGAAGATCATGCCAGATGAATCTGATAGAGTTCTTTGACTGGGTGACCATAGTAGTAGATCAGGGAGGGGCTGTGGACATGGTCTACCTAGACTTTAGCAAGGCATTTGACACAGTCCCACACAAAAGATTAATATACAAGTTAGCCAGCCTGGGAGTGGGTCCCAAGATGACAGCCTGGGTAAAGAATTGGCTGGCGAATAGGACACAGAGAATAATAGTAAATGGAGTCCACTCTGAAGAAAGGGGGGTTACTAGTGGGGTACCGCAGGGTTCAGTATTAGGACTGGTCCTCTTCAATGTCTTTATAAGTTACATTGCAGAGGGACTGGAAGGAAAAGTATGTCTCTTTGCAGATGACACAAAGATCTGCAACAGAGTTGATGCACGCGGTGGGGTGGAAAGGATGAGAAGGGACTTGGCAAGGTTAGAGGAATGGTCAAATGTATGGCAGCTTAGATTCAATGCTAAGAAGTGCAAGGTAATGCACCTGGGAAACAAAAACCCAGGGGAAGAGTACACAATGGGAGTGAGATACTAACAACAACAAAAATGGAAAGGGACCTGGGGATAGTCATATCAGATGACCTAAAGGTGGGCAAGCAATGTGAAAGGGCAGCAAGAAGGGCTGGGGGGATACTGGGATGCATAGGGAGAGGCATCACCAGTAGAAAACAGGAAGTTATTATCCCTCTGTACAGACAGCTGGTGAGACCCCATCTGGAGTACTGCTTGCAGTTCTGGAGACCCAATCTCCACAAAGACATAGACAGGATGGAAGCTGTCCAGAGGAGGGCAACTAAAATGGTGCAGGGTCTGCACCAAAAGACATATGGAGAGAGACTTAAGGAGCTTAATATGTATAGCCTCAAGGAAAGAAGGGAGAGAGGGGACATGATAGAAACTTTCAAGTACCTCAAGGGAATCAACAAAGTCCAAGAGGGTAGCATCCTTCAAAAAAAGAGGTGTGCAAGAACAAGGAGGCACAATTTGAAGATAGAGGGGGTGCGGCTCAGAGGTCATTTAAGGAAGTATTTTTTCACAGAGAGGGTTGTGGATGCATGGAACGGCCTTCCAGAGGAGGTTGTGGAGTCAAAAACAGTGGTGGAATTCAAGCATGCATGGACCAGTCATAAGGCAATTCTAGGAGGTGGGGGTAGGAAGAAGTAGGCTGCTGGTTAACTAGGATCTGAAGCTTATCCATTAGGTAGGGAAATGGGCAGACTGGGTGGGCCAAGCGGTCCTTATCTGCCATCAAATTCTATGTTTCTATGTTTCTATATTGAAATGTTTATTTTCAAATAAAACCATTTTAATCATTTAAAAAAGCACTTTAGTTCCTACCCATTGTATAATTACAATAATCCACTCCAGAGTGTGGGTTATGGTGGGATTTATCCACTTCTGGTGTGGTTTAGTCATTCACATGAGGCATGGGTAAATTTCATCATAACCCACACTCTGTTGTACATTATTGTTAAATTAGAATACAATACTGACCAGGAAAACATGCACTTATGGTACACACATTATCAAGAGTCATGCAACCAGAGCAGAATGTCATAAAAATGCAGCATTGGAGGAACAGGTCTGGTCCGTAATAGAGGATTTGCCGGTCATTCCAAATTAGCTGTAAGACTTGAAAACAGTGGTTAAGGAAGACAGTACTTTGCCCATACTGTTTACTGTGATCAGACATGAGTGACCAGACAAATGAAGCAAGCTTCCCATAGAACTGAATGGTTGTACGGCACACGGGGATGAACTATGAGAAGTACAGGATCTAATTCTGAAAGGTGAAACTCAGTTGACAGAAACATAGAGTTTGCCAGCAGAAAAGGACCACTTGGCCCACATAGTTTTCACATCTCTCCTTGCCTACAGTATCACCACAAATCCCACTTGATCTACTATGTTTATGCCTATTCCATGCATTCTTGAACTCCACCTCTTTTTTAAACCCCGCCACCTCTGCTGGAAGACTCCTCAATGAATCCACACTCTTTCTGTGAATAAGTACTTCCCCACATCTCTCCTGAATCTACCCCCTCCAGCTTCTTATCGTGCCCCCTTGCCCTTGAGCAACTTTTTTTTTTTGAAAAATCCTTCCCTCCTGTACCTTATTTATCCCTGTGAGGTATTTAAAGGTTTCTGTCACATCCCCCACTCCCCCCCCTTCCAGGGTGCACATATTTAGGTTCTTTAGTCTCTCCTCATATTGCTTCTGATGTAGACCCTGCACCATTTTAGTTGCCCTTTCCAGAGATGTGATCTCTAGAACCAGACACAATACTCTAGGTGGGGACTTAGCAGTGATCTATACAGAGGCAATACCACCTCCCTCTTGCTGCTGGAGCTATCCTTCCCTATGCTCCCCGGCATCCCACTAGCCCTCCCAATGCCCATAGCACACTGCCCGGTCACCTTTAGGTTATCAGATATTATTAACCCCAGGTTTCTCTTCTACTTCATGGTCATCAGTACAATTCCTTCCACTTTGTATTCTGCCCCTAAGTTTCTGTGCCCCAAGTGCATTACTTTCCACTTTTCTGCATTAAAACCCAGCTGCCGTACCATTGAACACTCCTTGAGTTTTCTCAGGTCTCTGCTCATCTTTTCTACTCCCCTGGAGTGTCTACCCTATTGTAGGTTTTAGTGGCATCTGCAAAGAGGCAGACCTTCCCTTCCAGCTCCTCTGCAATGTCACTTATAAAGACATTAAAAAGGATCGGTCCCAGCACTGATCCCTGAGGCACCCTACTGGTCACTATCCCTTCCTCGGGGTGAACTCCATTTACCTCCACCCTCTGTTGCCTATCCCCTAACCAATTTTATATCCAGTTGACCACCTTTGGACCCACCCCTAAGCTACCCTGCTTGCTTACTACTCTCCTATGAGGAATCGTGTCAAAAACCTTACAAAAATCTAGGTAGATCACATCCACTGCTCCACTCTGATCTAATTCCTTGGTCACTCAGTCAAAGAAATGTATCAGATTCATTTGACATGACCTGCACAGCCCTGTGAACCCATGCTGCCTCAGGTCTTGTAAACAAACTATTCCACAATCCTCTCCTTCAGCAGTGATTTCATTAACTTTCCCACCACCAATGTTAGGCTGACTGGCCAATAATTGCCAGTCTTCTTCCTGCTACTACTTTTGTGACCTGGGACTACTGTATATCTGCCCTCCTCCAGTCCTCCCGAACCACTCCTGTCTCCAGTAAGTTGTTAAATAGGGCTGTCAGAGAAGCAGCCAATACCTCCCTGAGCTCCCTGAAAACCTTTAGATGCACCCTGTCTGGCCCCATTGCTTTGTCCACATTCAGATTAGCAAGCCACTTCAAGACTCTGTCCTCTGAAAAAAGACTAGTGTCTCCCTCCTTCCAAAGGTTCTGTTACTTTTTTTGTGGCCCCTCCCCTTCTCCTTCTTCTGTGAATACTGAACAAAAGTATTCATTTAGGATGCTTTATCAGGGAAGAATTAACATTAAAAGACTAGGATCATTGTTTGCTGCACATAGCCTTCTTGTTAAAGAGCAGAACGACTTTAAATTGAATTTTATTCTTGGAATGTTGGGTATTTGGGGTCTGCAGTTGCCAACCGCAATTTGTTTTCACTGGTGACCAGAGACCTTTGTTTGATTGATTGATTAATTGATGACTGACTTGATCGATTAATTGATTTATATACATATTTACATATTTAGTCAGCCTAGAGATCGCACTGGACATATAACAACTTGTGTCCATATATATCTGGAGGAAGGCAGATTGGGCACAAAATAAACAATAAAAAGTAGATGTAAATTTACAAAAATGCAAGAGTGCATTAATACAAAGATACATCAATGATTCAAAATACAGCAAATAAGCAGCCAGATGAGGTGAACTGGTACCCAGACAACAGGATCTGGAGTCAATAGACATGTGAGCATCAGGAAGAACAGGAGTAGTGTGAGGGAGGCAGAGAGGGAGAGAGAAGAATAATATAGAAGAGGATAAGATGACAAAAAAGGGTGGTGAGGGTGATGATGAAGAAGAAGAAGAAGGGGTGGAGGTAAGAAGGGAGTGGTCAGGTACAGACATGGGTTGTATGTTCATTGGTTAAAGTTGTTAGGTCAATGGGAGAGGAGGAAAAAGTGATCGCAAGAGGGAGACTGGAGCAGAGAAGAAGGCTGCCTGTATGGTTGAAGTCTTAGGGATATAGAGAAGAAACCCATGTCAGTGTTTCATAGATTAGAAATGGGGGGATATGAGGGCACAGTTGGGAAGAGAGTGGTGGCAGCACTGAAGGGAAACAAACCAGTACATAGATATGTGGGAGGCACTCTGTGAATGATATCTATCTTCCATGGAGGAGAGAAAGAGGGAGGAAAAAGAGGAACTGCGTTGAGTATGAGTGGGGCAGTTGGCATGAGTGAAGGAAGGGGTTGAGTCTGGATTTGGGAGGCAGTTCTATAGCCCGCATTTCCTTAGTCAAATGCTGGGAGAATAATTTTCACAGCAATCTGTGGCAGGTAGGACTAGAAAGACACTTTTGTTTATGACATAGTGCCCTGAGTAAAGGAAGGAGCCTCTTGTCAGTTGTGTCTAAGGTGCTAATCCAACTAGGTTCCCTGATATTTGAAAGCACAGACTTCTTGAGAGTGAGCAGTCAGTAATCTTCAAGACTCTGTGCTTTGATGGAGGGATATTTGTCAGTCACTGCCTGCTGGCAATGGCATAGATACAGTTTTTCTTTTTTGGGCATTTAGAGAAATGTGGTATGCACTTAACCAGTACGTATGGCACCAAGAAGATGTAAAATAAATATTTTATTTTTATAGACTATGTAACAGTGAAAACTGCTAAAAATGATTGTCCATAAATATGTATTTATTTAGTTTATGTTGACCCTGAAAGGAGGGTTAGGCCTATTTTCAGTCTCCTTCCAGGTGAGGTGAATGCAGATGTAAACTGACATGCTGAATCAGGTTAAGCTGTTGGTGGTACTGAATTTTTAGTGAATAGGGAAATTTGTCCAGGACACCAGTAAATTCCCCTACTCTCCAGCAGGGGAGATGCTGCTTGTCTGACCAACATGGTGGACTCCAGTGGTGTGGAGGAAGATCATGCAGGAGAAGGGGAGTTGACCTCCTCCCCTACCTACTTATATTCCTGAGGTCACACATGAACCAGCTGAGAATATTATTGTAGAAACAATGAACATGGACATTGGTCACATTTCAGATGTTTCAAACATGGAAGCAGATCTGGCAACTGAGGAAGCCAAACTGAAGCATGCTTTGGAAGTATAAAAATTGCACCTGATGGCCTAGATGGCTGAGGAAGAGGTGAGATTGTTTAATGAGAGAGACTATGTGGTTGCTGCCCAGATAAGACGTGGTGTGGCTGCATTCATAATGGCAGCAGTAAAAGTTACACCAGCATCTGTTCCTGCAACTGACACTGTCAAAGAGTTTTACAGTAGGTGTACTAAAAGTAATAATCCAGAGGTGGTTCTACAGGCTGCTACTGACCCTGTAGCAACAAAATCCAAAACAGATCCACTGGAACTGCCAGCCATGTCCCCAGTGCCCAGAAGTGTTCCTGATTTAAATGCTGCAGACAACATACGCCTGGTAATGTAGGTAATCATGGCAGTGGTGGTCCTCTCAGAGCTGAGGAATCAAAGACTGTGCTATCTGCGACTGGACAGAAGGACTGGCTCCCAATGGAAATCTGCTGCCAAAGTGGATATCCATCTAGATTCTTTGGCACCAGGTGGAAAAAGTCTGACAGCTCCACCTGGTTGGGTCACTCTGAGGACAACACTGAATTACCCAGACAATGCCTGCACTGCTCACAAGCTATAAAAGTAGGTGGGATGGGACAGTAGTCAAAGAAACCCCCAAATGACTCAGAGACACAGCAGAGTGTGTTACTGCCAGCCCTGAAACAGTGTTACTCCAAACCTGTACAGATACTACAAATGCTAACATTTTCTCTGATTTTGTCTCTGACTCTAACCTGACTGTTGTACTGTCAGGGGGAAAAAAGCCAGTGGTAATTCTGGTTACTTGTCTGCTACTAAAGATGACTCAATCAAACTTTATCAAACTTTATTTTTAAAAAAAGGTGATTTTCTTAAAACCAAAGCGCCTGTACAATTTCATAGAACAATAAATAACAAAATCTAAAACTATTATAAATCAATAAAAGCTATGTTAAAAAGGTGGGTCTTCAAGGCTCCTTTAAAACTCAGGACAGTCGGACTATTTAGCACCTGACGAGGTAGAGAATTCCACAGGATCGGGGCCATAAAACTAAATGATCTAGCCCTGCTGGTAATGGGGTGTTAAGAACTGATCATGTTAGCGAATTGCACTGTATAGTAGCCTGTGTACATTCAAAATCTGAAGGGGAGGTTTCAAAGATTTTGAAAAACTCTAAAACCACTACCAATCAAGCTTTCAATAAGGATGGCGAGGTTGCTGACCCATCAAGGTTACAGCATACAAGGGATGCTCCAAAGATAAATGGCCCTAATTACACAATGGCTGCTGGTAGTAATGCAAAGAACATATCAGAATGACAAGAAAAAGACTTGCATTTGAGGGAAACACTTCCTTGCCACCTATTAGTAACCAGGAAAGAATCTTTAAGTTATCTGATCTGTTAACATCTCGCAGAGAACCCACTTAAAGGCAGATCATGGCTATATTAAGGTACAAAAGGGGTCTGTTTACCACTCCTGACTGCATGTATGTTGCAAGATCTCTACTGAAAGATTCTATGTGGGTTTTTTTTCACATTCAAAATAACTGCACTGATTCATGTTTCAGGGGAAGCTAACTATGACATTAGCTTTAAAATGGTGAACTTCCTGGATAGGGTCTGGGCCAAGTACAATCATTTAAAAGACACACCAGTCTACTCTCCTTTTCTAGCTATTCCCTTGACTAAACCCATAGTCAAGGTTGTTACTTTACTGTTTTGAAATGAGAGGTGACTGTGAATGATATTTAATGCTAGTTTTGTCAAAAGTGTGATGTGCTTGATAAACCAGGACCTATAACCAGGGCCCCTAGTGCTCTGTGGCAGCATTTCTCAATTTCTGTGGCAGGGCTCCTAGGCTTCTGCAGCAGCATTGTCTGATTTCTGTGGAATGATTTATTAATTTCTGTGGCAGAATGCAGTCCTGCCATTGGGTAAAAAATATGATGTGATGTCATTGATGACATCACAAAACAAAACTGTAGAATTTAATGAAAATTAACTGAAAACAATGAATTCTGTGGCACTATATGAATTCTGTGACATGATGCAAATTCTGTGGAAAATTCTGCAACTGCAGAATCACAGAATTCCAGGGGCCTTGCCTATAACAGTATTGAGTATGTATGAACAGGGGGTGGAAGTTTAGAATGAAGCTGCTACAAACAGGCAAAGGGTATTCCACCTTCCTAGCAGCTTATCAATTTGTTGAGATTGAGATCCCTTGTTTCATCAGGATTAACCCAAAACTAACAAATGTGGTTCAAAGTCACATTTAAGTAACACATGCTGTAATTTATGTTTGCAGTATGTCAACATAAGCTACCAGTGTTCAAACACATTTAAATGCAACTTGTGTTACAATACAGGTCACACGTACCAACAATGTACTTACATAGCACATAAAAGGACAGTAGGACTGCATCAGGTGAATCTGCTAACCAGAGCTCAGCAGAGAGGTTCTAAAATGGAATCTTTGCAGAACCAAGCAGAACCAGACCCCTCCTGGACCTGCTCCTGAAGACCCCACTCTACAGTAATTAAGGTCCAACAATTTAGCAGAAGGATGGTCCCCCCCCCCCATGCTGTTGTAGATGCTCCAGATAACCTTCTCAGCACTTGGTAGAGAATTGACAAGATCTTTCCATGGCCTCCTGTTTTGCCACAAAGATAGAGGTTAAATCTCAGGGAGAGGAACCATATATACAGATATTATCTGCAACAATTGAGCAACCCCAGTCTGAAATGCCTTCCCCCCCCCCCTCCTTCTGAGGACTGGTTCCACAATGATGACTAGCAGAAAGTGAGGCAGACACAGATAAGCCAAGGCAAAATCCCCTAAATCCTTAAAGTTGCCCCTACTCCTGTGAAAGACAGATATCCTGCTTTGCATGGAACAAGACATGGGGTGCTACTGAAGATGAAGAGGACTCAGGGGCTTCATCTCTTCCATCATTCTTGCAGGATGCATTCTCTGATTAGGAGGACTCACTGCCAGAAACGTCACTATCCAAAAACAGTAGAACAAGGTACCAAAACAAATAAGTATGATGTTGTGAACACTTCTTTTTTTTCTTCTTCTAATGACTCTTGTAGCCTTCCCTCTTACTTGTGTAACTCAAAATGTTTATAGCCTTAAAACTATAAGGATGGGTGCATACATGTCGCTGAAATCCTCTGACAGTGACATGATTTTCTTACAGGTTACTAAACTTAAAACTCTTTTTGAGATTTCCCAAGCTTAAAAGCAATGGATGCTGGGTGGCTGCTTCTGATCTGCAGGTACAGATACCTGTAATGGGGTGGCAAAACTAGTTAAGGGGTCTGTTTCTTCTGTCTCTCAACTTCTAGAAATACATACAGGACGTGCCCTGATGCTGGACATGTCTCATAGAACTATACAGTATTATATGAATTGTGTGTATCTCCGCAGGCAAAAGTTTCACATATGGAACTGTTTAGAGAAATGCAGCCATATCTTCATATCTTCAGGATAGTAATATTAGGAAGTGATATTACTTGTGGGTTGTCAATCACCAACAGAGGATTACTGACAAATACATTTTTTTGCGACGGCTCGTCTAGCCCAAGTTGTTATTACTGGCGACTTAGAGGATGCTTATAGAGCTGTTCATCAGGGTGAAGGCAAACTTTAAGTTAAAGGCATAAGATCTTCTAGAACTGATTTTGTTTTTCAAATGAGTGCATATTTCAGCTGCAAACACACTTGTTTCAGAAATTTCAGGCCATTTATGTTTGAAATGCATCATATCACTGTCTCAGACTGAACCTGTGGGGAAAGGTTGGTTGAAGCTGAATGAAAGCATTACTTCAGAAATGATAGCACAGATCTCTTTAAATCCATAATATCTGTTTTAGGGATGTCTGAGGATGTTACGGCTTGGTGGAAGGATACAAAACAGAGTTAAGGAATTTTTTACAAAACTTTTCAAACTCAAAGGCAAGGTTGCAATATCTTGATTATTGACAGATCCACTCTAAATTGTAAAACCTTGTCTCCAAAACTGTAGAAGATAAAGTTTCCTCTTCGGAATAAATTTTTAACTTACGTAACCAAATGAGGAAATCACAATGTAACAGGGCAACCATTTAGAAAAAGAAATGAAATACGGTACTGAAAATGTACTTTCAAGCCATTTAGAGAGGAAATGATGGGAAATAGAATTATATCTGCCCTTAAGGATTCTGATAAGAAAGTTTCTGAAAAAGGGACCTACTCTGAGTTGTAGATAACTGTGTGAATGATACTTTTGGCTCAAAGGCTACAACCTCCAATTTAGAAGGTTTTCTGGCTAAATCATCACCCATGTTGACAATCACTTTTCAAAGAACTAAGTGTCAGCCAATTTCTACAGAAGAATTAACTAAGGCAGTAGCTTCACTGTGGAATAATTCGGATCCAAGCATAGACAGGCTTTCCCCAGGGTTTTATAAATCTTTTATTAATGTGCTGAGTCCAGTCATCTATTGTTCAGTTTTGTCCACTGTCTTTAATTAGATATTAGAAACTGGTACAAACAGAAAAACAAAGTCAGAAACCTTGATTTTTTTTTTATTTAAAGCAGTAGGGCAATGACAATTTGTTTTCCAAAAAGCTAGTTTCAGCTTCGCATGTGCACCATGAGTTTTTTTCTTTCAATCTTAACCCTTGCTAGGTATACAATACTATTTCTATGCAAAATGTAGCATCCATCTCTTTTTTTTTAGAAAAAGCTTAACTAAAACATTTATGAAATACTCAAAATGTTGGTGGAATTAGAAAACTGTACCACAAAATAAAACTGGAAGATGCCTGGAATCTTTTATAGTGACAAAAGGTAGGGTCACATTTTTTGCCCAATTTTGTTGCATTGCTGCTTTAAGAAAGGGGTTAGAAGGGAACTAGAAAATTGAAGTTTTTGAGCTTATTGAATGTGAACTTAAAAACGCAGTCCAGAATATTGGCAAAGAAGCTTACTGAAGTTGCAGATCATCTACTAAGTCTGTACTCGTCTTGTGCTCTTCCACATAGAGCCATATCTGATAATTTGATTTTATTAAAAGAACTCTGTGAACATGGTTCTTGCACTTGCATAACATGCACTTATTTTGCACTTACCTCTGGGGTCCTTCTGCCACCACCTACCCTCTCCTCCCCTATCCCAACCCCCTTACCACCCCACCCACCCCACCCATTCTCCCTCACTTCTCCTCCTCTCTCCTGCCTGTTTCACTCTGTATGTAGTAACCTAGTAACAATTAGACTCAGGCATACATTGTACAGTGCATCTGCTGTATGTAAGATGTACAATACCTCTGATTACCATTAGTGTTATTTTCAGTTTAGTTTATCTATAATCTCCTGAATCTTCATCTCCCTTCTGTTCACACATAAATGTGTTTAGGCCTGGTGACACTTGCAATGTAACTATTGTAAATGTTAACCTGACTATGTTATCATTCTGATGTGGAACCTATGTAAAGAGCATCTGCTCAAAGGTCTTGAATCCAAGATGTTAATAAATAAATAACACGGTAAGTTGGGACTGCTTTCAGGTTATTTATTATCAAATGATCAGGTCAAGGTCTTTGACAACATCTCCCATGACTACCGGAATACCACATACTTTCAGGACTTGGATCCTTTTGATTGTATTCTGAAGCAATACTAACCCCAGTCTTGAATGACAGGATGGGACCTCCTGTACCGGTACTCAAAGGAGTTAGACAAGGTTGTCTTCTGAGTCTGCTGTTGTATGTGCTTTGTCTTGACTCACTCCAGAGAATTATGGGTTCTCATCCTGTTATTCAGGGTTTAGCTCCTGCCACCAGCACTCAGCAAGATCTGTCTTGGAATATGCCAATGACATTTGCCTGCTGTTAAAAGATGAAGGTTCAGGTACTGCTGCCTATGATGTCTTACGGGCTTTTTCCAGTGTTTCAGGGTCCAGCATCATTCATCATAAAAGTAAAGGAATTACTCTAGGCCAGGTTAGTAAACCAGATCCCTCATTTATTCCCCTAGTGTGTTCCCCTATAAAAATCTTATGGTTACTGTCTGGAGATGGGGATTTAACTAAAATTAATTGAGGGCTCACTGTTAAGCAGGTGACCTGGAAAGTTTCTGTTTGGAAAAGTTGCACTGTGGTGAGGGATCTGTATGTAAATCAAACATCCTGCTGGTATAGGAGGTGGTGGTGAGCCAATTAAACATCGGGAACAGCTCAGTTGGAGGGGTTTGCTCCAAATTTTTAAATTTCTGCCCTGCACCCCAGCGTGAGCATGGGGTATGAGCACGAGTGGCACAAGCGCCACTCAGTGGAGAAATCCACAGTGAGAGTTTAGCTGAAAGAGAGTTGTATAGATATTAAAGAAAAAGTGAGTATCTAACTGGCACTGTAGTAAAGGGGTTTAAAGAACTACATAACGTTTATGTAAGGTGTTAAAATGAAGCTTCACCTAGGTAGATCAGTTGGGCTGATGTTACTACTCGTTTGGACAGTGGTGTGTTCTGAGGACAGCAGTGTCAGTGTAGACACATGTACTGAGCCCAACATTAAGTTACATAAAGATACAGCAAAAATAATAATGTTTTCCCATATATACAGTGACACTGGGATAGTACCTGGTGTGATGCCCCAAACAGTAATTACAAGTTTAGTGAAGGCAGTAATAAATGTTATTAGAACTGTAAACATACTAACATACTAAAATGCCAGCAGAATAGGCCTAACGGTCTTTCGTGTCTTCTCGTTTGGTCAGCCTCCACCCTGGGTGCTGACCTTGCTGTCCCCCTCGCCTCCTCTGGCTTCTCCCTTCCCAGTTCCAGATTTTTTTGCTGCATTGGATTTTGCTTCCAGAACCCTTCCCCTGTACCTGTCCCACCCCCTCTTGAACCCATCCACTGTCTTTGCCTCCACCAGTCCCCTAGGCAGTGCATTCCATGGCTCCACCACCCTATCAGTGAAGTAGCACCTCCTCCTTTCTCCCCTGAATCTTCCCCCCCTCCAGCTTCCATCCATGCCCTCTAGTGGTCCCCTCCTCCTTCCTTCGAAGCACCCCGACTGTTCCTCCCCTATTTACCCTCTTCATGTACCTGAAGACCTCTATCATGTCCCCCCAGTCCCTTCTGTCTTCCAACGAGTACATATTTAGTTCTTCAAGCCTCTCCTCATAGGTCCTGTCCCCCAAGCCCCAAATCATTTTGGTTGCCCTCCTCTGGACCCTCTCCAGGAGAGTAATGTTCCTCTTTAAGTGTGGCCTCCAAAACTGCACGCAGTACTCAAGGTGCGGCCTCACCAAGCAGTTATACAGAGGGAGTATCACTTCCCTCCTTCTGGAGGTGATCCCCCTAGCGATGCATCCCAGCATCCTGTTGGCCTTGGCTGCTGCCCTCCTACAAGCTCTGAGTTGTTCATCTTGACATCCACCACCACCCCCAGGTCCCTCTCAGCCATCGAGACTTGTAGCATTTGTAAACCTGTCGAGTATTTGTAAACCTGTCGAGAACTATGTGTGTAAAGGGAAGGAATGTTATAATAAGGCTGAGAGTGAGGGACCATCTAAAAACATCACAACAGCTAAGGGGGTAATTATGTTATGCTAAGTACTGTCTGGGGATGTGCAATTAATCCAGGTCCATACACAGGAACAAGAGAAGGAAAGATGTTTTAAAGGATAAGGGGGGCATTTTTATACACTTTAATGTAGGTAGCTTAGCCCCCAAAATGAGTGAGGTTAGAAACTGGATGCTGGAGAACAACCCAAAAGTTTTTGTTATTACTGAAACATGGTTGAATAACAGAATAGAGGACTTGGAAATTCAAGTACAAGGATATCAGAGTTGGTGACAGGACCGGAGTAAGGGGGGTGCTGATATATGGGCAAACGTTACTTGATCTATCCCCTATAGAACTGAATGGTATCCATACTCCAGGGATGGAAATATTGTATTAGAGCTAAGAATACCTGGAAACAAACCTGTCCTGATTTTGGGGCGTTATTCACCCCCAAGGGAAGGGAGGAAAACTTTGATGTGATTCAGGATTTCTTATATTCATATAGGGCTGGTCATGAAATATTGATGATGGATGATCTAAATGTTTGATTGGTCCAGCCCCCCTTACATGGAAAGTTGTTGGAGTTGACCCTAGGTGTAGGGTTAACTCAGATGACTGGGACTCCAACTAGACTGAATCCTAGAAATCCTGATTGCTCATCAATTTTGGACTTGATTTTAACCACTGATCCTGATAATTACATACAGTAAGATGTGCTACTGGAAGCATTTAGTGACCACTAGGTTACATATTGTGTCCGGAGACAAAAGTTAAAGCTTAACAAGCATGATGACAGAGAATCATGGCAAATGAAGTGTTTTGATTACTTAACATTTATGACTGACTTGGAGAGTAGGAGATAGGATCGCTTATTTCTTATTCCTGATGTGGAAAGTGCTTGGAAATATTTTTACACTGAGTTTAAGGTAGTGTGCGATTCCTATGCTCCAATTTTAAAAAGAAAAGTGAAACTAAAAAGTGCAGAATGGTACAATAGGACCCTGGTCGAAATAAGGAAAAATATGGATAGATTATGGAGAAAGGCTAAAAAGATAAATACAAAAAGTGTATGGGACAAGTACCAATAGTTAAGAAACATCTATTCATAGGAGGTAAAGAAAGCTAAAGGATGTTACTTTAATAATCTATTTGAGACAAGGAATGCAAAGAATCCTTGTAACATTTGGACATTGGCCCCGATTCTAGAGAGTTGAAGCAAGTCACCACCAAATGCGACTTGCACCAATTGCCATTGTGACATGGACCCTGCACCCTGTTCTAAAAGGGGCAGGGTCCCTGCTTCTAAGTCCTGCGACTTGTGACATACGGCCAGGTGTGCTGAACAGAGGGCATACCTGGCGAGGAAGTAGCAAGCCGCAACTGCAATGCTGCAAGGTGCAAGTGTCCCCCATGCCTGAACCCCAGCAGAGCTCTGCAGAGCAAGAGGCCCCCCACCCACTGCCATGCCACCATGTGTCCCCCAACACCAATCCTGTGTCCCTTGCATCTGATGTACTGTACAGTATGTACAGTACATGCAGTCCGATGTGGTTTTTGTAGCACCTGGTAGTCTAGTGGACCCCCACCCAGCCATGCCAGTCCACCCAGCACCCCACCCATTCTCAGCCAGCGACTCTTGATCCACCTCTCACCTCCATAGCCAGCCACCGACTGCATTCAGTAGGAGTGTTTAGTGAATAAACACGCTCAGAAATTAATTTCTGAGTGCGTCTATACAGTAAGCGCTCCTACTGAACTCAGTCAGTGGCTGGCTGTACAGATGGAGGTGGGCTGTCAATCACTGGGCTGAGTGAGTGAACTGGTGGGGGATGGGGGGCCACTAGACTACCAGGGATGGTCTGGGGTATGGCCAGCAATTGTGGCAGTGACTGGGGTCTGGGCATGGGTGGGGGTTGACAGCATTGCCCTGTGGGGCATTTAGCAATGGGGTTCATTGGCAGGGGTATGGGCAGCCTTGCAGAGGCACCTACAGGGTATGCTGGGCATGGGGAGGGCACCTGTGGATTGCCTGCTGGGTTGCTGGTGGGTCTACAGAACCCTTGGGGGGGCATACGTAAGTTACACCAGGTAAATGCTGGTGTAACTTACGTTGCCGGTTCTCCTCCGGGGGTTCTTGTAGAATCCCAACATTGGGGACTTTGTTGCTGCCCTTCTGGAATGGGGCGTAACTGCTGTTGTAAACCCCTTAGCACCAGGTCGTAGGGGGTTTATGGTGCAACTGCTGGCGTAACAGCTCTTCGGCGCAAATGGCCTGTGACATGTCGCAGGCCACAGTGTAGAATCATGCATGTTGCAACTGCTGGCGTAAGTTGCTACTTGCGCCATTCTACTTGGTGCAAGTGCAGTTATGCCAGGTGTAACTTTTCTAGGATCAGGGCCATTGTATTCAAAATTAAAAGGTGAAACATCAAAAGACTTTCCTGGATCTTTTAGTAGTGATGGGCAGAACATTTCTATATCCGATCAAGTAGCAGATGCATTTAATAGGTTTTTTATAGATTTTGGAAGTTTAACAGAGGAAGTTGATAAAAGTAAGACAGGGAAAGATTTGGAGTTAGAAACAAATAAAACTGGCAGTGAACAGGATCCATTAAAGGAATATAAAAACAGAGGGAAAATATCACACAGATCAGATTTTCCTTTTTGCCCATTTAAAACTAAAGCAGTCATAGATGAACTGCTGAAACTAGATACAAAAAAAAGCTTTAGGTCTATATGACATTTCTACTTTATTGTTGAAACTTGCAGCTCCTGCAGTAGCACAACAAATTTTTTACATCTTTAATTTATCTATGACTACCAGTACATATCCAAGCACCTGGAAAAAGGTGAAAGTAATTTTGGTATATAAGTCTGATAAAAAAAAATGAAATTCAGGATCACAGACCAATATCCATACTCCCGATAATATCCAAACTTTTTGAAAAACTTGTGGGGAAGCAGTTACATAATTACTTAGAGAAAAACAAAATATATAATTTGTATTAGTCAGGTTTTCTTTCCAGCCATAGTACAACAACAGCTTTGATAAAGGTAACTTCTGATATTCAGTCTTCACTGAATAGGGGCCTCCTAGTCAGGGCCATATTTATTGACTTGTCTGAAGTGTTTGATACGCTTAGTCACACAGTCCTGTTGAACATGTTAAAGGACCTTGGTCTCGACCAGGTGGCCCTGAACTGGTTTAAGGAATATTTGACTTGTAGGATCCAGCAAATTATGCTAGGAAAGTTTACATCTCAGTTTTCACTGGTTATAGAGGACAGGAAATGATTTTTAATTGATGGCTGTTTATAATGTTCCCATTTACAGAAATGATATCCATAAGTCTCAATGATCCATATGTAACTGTACCTGAATAAAAAGCAATAAGACAAATTGTATTTTGCATTGTTTTGTTTTTATGGGCAGCATTCTGTTGCAGTTCTCTTTATGGAACCAGTGATCTGGAGTTTTAACTATGTCATGGTTTGAGCAAAGAACTCTAAACATGGTTCTGACAGGACAATAGCTCATGTTTAGCATCTGTACTCAAACCATGACACAGTAAACACTCCAAATTACTGGTTCCATGAAGAGAGCTCTTCATAATGTTGTTCATAAAAAGAAAACAGTTGAAAACACAGTTTTTCACATCAATATTTACTAAGGTATAGTTAAATATGGTTCATTTGGAGGCAAGTTTATTATTTCTGTTACTAGGAATATTACTAACTGCTGCCAATTAGCACAGATTTCCAGTCCCCCTTAAATCTGGGGTCCCTCAAGGATCAGTGCTGGTCCACTCTTGTTTAATCTGTATACGAATGGAGCTGGTGCCCTTAAGGGAGGTTGGGCACCACTCATATGCAGATTATGTGATTTTGTATGCAGAAGGTGCTTCCCCTCAGGAAATTCAGAAAGAGCTTCAAATGAATTTTGCTATTTTACAAGAGTATTATAAGCTGTGAAATTTAATATTAAACAACACAAAATCTCAAATTATGCTTTTCAGAAATAAGCAGATAATCACAACAAATACACTTTTAATTGAAACTTCTATTAATCAAACACTAACACAGGTAAACTCAAACAGATATTTGGATCATGGTTGGATACACATCTAAAATGGGACATACCTGTGGACAACTTGATTAAAAGATTACATAGAAGACTAGGAGCGTTGTACAGATTGAAAAGATGTATACCAAAAAAAGTTAGGGAACATATTATCAACTCTACAATAATTCCATTCTTTGACTACGGGGACATTGTGAATGCTGATGCGTCAAAAACTGTATTAGCAAGGTTGGATATAGCCTTGAATAGATTCTCAAGGTTTGCATTAGATGCTCCTTGTTTGACGCATCGGGGCACTATGTACAGTGCTCTAAAATGGAGTTGTCTTACGGAGCATAGAAATTCACATGTATTGTACCTAACTCATCAATGCTTAAAGAAAAAGCCACCTTATTTGGACGACTTGTTTAAAATATGTACATCTAAAGTAGGTTTGCGATCAGCACAAAACCTAGAATTGGAAATCCCCAAAACTAGAACAGCAAGAGAGAACTCTGCACTAAAAGTTAGTGAGTCCAAGCTTTGGAATGGGTTACCAGGCTATTTGAGAACAAAAGTAATTGCACCATGGAACAAGATCAAAAGGTGGCTACGTCAAAATCCTATTCAATCAGCCAATTGTGGCTGTAACTAAAAGTTTGTAATTTTTATGGTCACTCTTCATTATTTATTATTGTTGTTGGTGTCCCTCTAGTCATTTTGTATAAGAAGTATGGTTAACACCAGATACTTGTGTTATGGTTATTAGCAGACAAGTTATATGTGAGTGTGACATTGTTATATTCTGTATGATGTGGATTTTATAGAACTATGTGTATGCATGAATGTGCTTTGTTTGTTATGGACCCCATTGTAAAGGAGTCTAACCACTCAACTGGCACATGCTTTTCCTTGTACTTGTAAGGCATAAATTTTTACAAACAAACATCAAAGAAAAAAGAATCCTTTTGTTAAAAACAATGCTACTACCTATCTTATATATAAGTTTAGTATTCCTAACCCTTACGATAGAAACTCAGCTTTTCAGGCTGTTTTTCAACTGTGTTGGGGAAATAGGTTTATTCCAATAAAATGAGAGGTGACATACTCTACAGGAAAGACTCAAAAGGAAACTTAGCAATGATAGAGCCTGTGAAACTAAAGCTTTTGGTACCATTGGCCAGGGAATTTTTGGCATTTCCCTTTCCTTCTTGGCAGGTAGGCTGTCTCTAGCTGCCTAAACCCTCACAGCAGATTCCATCAGAATATATTAGTACATCATTGAGAAGACTGATATCTTGGAAGGTATCCCCATCTCAAGTGCAGCAACATGCTAGAAAACAATTGTATGATAGTATGTTGTGCCCTTTACTTGAATGGGAGGTAGAGCTCTGTAATTGCACATCATCTGAAAGATCCTCTGTTTTCAAATATTTACAGGGCAGAAGGCTCCCTGCTCATACGTGGGATGTTGTGTGACTTTCATACCGTGTTAGGCTCATCATGAAACTTGCACGCAAACATAGAAGTACCAAGACAAAGAATTGCCTGAGGCCAGAATGTAGTGGGATACCACAAACTCAGGAACATCTGTACAGTAGAACCCTTTTAATTGGGATGGCCTGGTGGCAGCCCTTTCATTCCGATTAAGCATCTAACCCTTTTATTAGAAGTGCAAGTTTTCAGTATTGTACTGTGATTTCGTTTATAGAGTCAGCTGTTTCTGTGTATTTAACTGTTTGTCCATTTAGACTACTTCAGCTCTACATTCCCATGTCCCCCTAGCTTAATATAGTATAGTAGTGCACTGTATAGTGCAGATTTATTACTGTATGATGTTATTTTAAAGCTTACATCTTTCAGTCGGGAGCAGAATAGAACCATGTGTTAATCTAGAGCTGCATGTTAGTCGGGCGCCATCTTTGTAGCATTGCACTTTAACTGCTTTCATCTTCTTTCAACTTACGAAATGGGAAGGCAGTGAGAGTGACAAGATATGGATGATGGAGATGGAGACAGAGACAGTGAGAAGCGCTTTTACTTAGAGGATGGAGACTGTGATAATCAGCAGAAAAGAGAGTGAGTCTATGTGAGCCTTTAGTCTCGCCAAGCAAACAGAAGGAGCTTGGGGAAGGGGGAAATGAGAGCAATGGAGAAAGCACTTATGCTGAGTGTTAGAGTTTGAAGCATGAAATCGAGAGCAGAGGAGTAGAGGATGCATGGTAGAGGGAGATAATGCTGAACAGGGAAGGCAGGGGGAGAAAGTGAGTCAGACCTTGGTAGGTGTTAAAAAATGGATTAGCGAGCCAATTAAAGGAATTTGAGAGGGGCATGCCTGGACCAGATCAGGCTTGATTGTCCCAATTAAGTGGCAGGCACTTCAAAAGCCATTCCCTTTTAAGCAATTGTGGTTGCCATAGAGTTGCAAAGCCACTTAATCGGTTCCAGGTGGGACATCCCAATAAAGCAGATGTCCTGATTATCCATGTCCCAGTTAAGTGGCTTGCACTGTATTTTGAGTGCCCTTTCATTAAGGGTTTTTGGACAAGTCTCATTAACTCTTGCTGTGAATGTCAGTTTTTGTCTTTTCATTATAAAGGATTTGTACTTAGGATTCTCTCTGTAGGGTAGTCAAATTATCATATAAGTACAGTACAGATTTTATTTGCTTTAAGTATTATATATGGCAAATACACTGCGTTTTTACTACACAACAGAAGGTAATTATCTGCAGAAAATGTATATGAAACTTAAAAACTGGATTATGCAATGTATATTCCTCTGATCATTCTTTCATGGAGTCTAGAAGCAAAAAGGCACTATGAAAATCTGTCAGATGGTTTGAGTTTGAGTAACAGTAATGAGCACAATATTGGAATATCTAGACTTTCGTACATTTTCTTTCACTATAATTTGTTATTTTAAATTAGTTCTTCTTTGAATATCTGTTGTCAATTTGTCTTGTTTTTTTGTTCTGTTTCTGACTGTGTAATGATACATTTTGATTTCTCATAACACAACACGTGATCTCTTTGTATCGGTGTAGTTTTAATAAAAATTATCCTACTCTTTTAAAGAAGTGCTTTGGGATCTTTAATGCCCACCTGAAGAATCACCAGAACAGGCAGACAGGACCTTGGTTTAACATCTTGTCCTAGACACAGTACCCTTGGGAGAGCAGCAACCCCTCATGCTGCACTACAGTGTCAGTACTGGGATTAACACTAAGATCCTGGTGTGGGGCTAGAACCCACAACCTTTCTGTCTTCCAGTCTAAGAGGAGAGTGTGCAAAATATCTTTATAAGATATAAGGAATAATTCTCAAAAACAGAGCAAAGAAATACAAATGAAACATCTATAGCTTACTTTTATTGCAAATAAAACAAAATTGATTTAATTTTTTTTTTAACTTTGCAAAATGTAAACATTGTTTTGTTTTGTATACCCATATTTCTATGAGGCAAAATACTGTTTAAAAGTTAATTATTATACAATGGCAAGAAATAATGATGGCCTGTGATTGGTCAGTCTGGGTCTGGACCCATGATGTTATCCCAGTACAACATCATGGGTCTAGTCTGCACAGGGTCGTAATCTCACATGATAGAATGCTGCATGGCAAAATTGCTCTGCCAATACAGCACAAGTCTTGCCATGTGGCATTTTTTTTTTCTGTGTGGGGCTTCACCCCCTACCCCACCCCGTTATGAGGGCTGCACCCTGAATCCCCCCCACTATAGATTCTCAACTATGGGAGGGGTTCAAGTCAGGGAGCACACAAAGTTGTAAAAAATAAAAGTTTCGGGGACTGGGAATCAAACCCGGTCCCAGAAGCACTGCATGGGTTTCCTGCTGCTGTGGCTCAGTCTGTTGAGCCACAGCAGCTGGTCGGTGGAACACACTCCCAGCAAGGTCTTATTCTCTGCCTGGGAGAGTGAGAATGGTGCAATATTGCATACAGCCGTATACGTGGTATTGCACCATTCGCTCACTGATGCAGTGCTGTACTGGGTAAGCCATAATGTCATACGCTATTAAGCATGCAAGATTATGACCTGGTACTGGTCTAGTCCCAGCACACAAAAGACCACATCAAATGTTAACAAAAAAAAAAACAGAATCACTCCATGACACGATTGGCTGCCCCACTACCCTCCTTGCCGAGACCTTGATCAGCTTCACTACCTGGTCTGCCCCTACACTAACAACACTGTGTTGTAGTGAAGACCAAGTTAAAATCTGCTGCTAAGTTACCTGAAAAGGAAAGGAACACTTCATCGCAGTCCCTCTCATTTCAGACCACAGTGAGCGAGTGAGCGAGTGAGCGAGCGTGCCTTTTAAATAGTGACCGCGTGGCTCTTGTCATAAGGCTCGCTGGGTTCTCAAATACATTTCTTTTCCTTTTTTTTTTATCCCAAACTAACCATCCTGCTTTTCTACCAAGAGACTAAAACACCGTTGTCCCTCTCACTTCAGACTCGACACCAGACTGAGCGAGTGAACAAGCAGATCGAACGAGTGAATTAGCAGGCGCGTCTTTCACTGCACAGCTGTTTTCATAGTGCTCGCTTGGTCATCTTCAAGTAAATTTCTTGCTTTTTTTTTAAACTCCAGGATATAAAAACAATCAAACTCTCCATACCACTTTCCTACCTTCATCCTCACGATAGTGGCAGCAGGCAAGTGATCGTACAGTAAATGATGGAGGAGGGGGCGCAATCTCTGATGCTAAATGAACACAGAGTCAGGAAACAAAAAGACAGGGGAAACCAGGAAAAATAGCCTAAACACCCATAGAACAGGGCAAATTAATAAAGACCCATAAGAGTGGATGGAAGCACTGAAGAAGGTTCCTATGGACAGAACAGAGCCACATGAGTTACCCAGCAGCTCCAGCTGCTGGCTGAAACAATCAGCACTATTTTGTTATAAAGTATTCCTACCACTTAAAAATAACAAAAAAAAAAACTTTAAATATACTTTATCATCTTTTTTTGTTATTGTTACAAATGAGCTATTAGAGTGATAGTAATACGTATTCTGGTGGCAGTGCTGGAATATCACGCCTGGGGTATTGGACGCACTCGGCCTGTGGCCTCGTGTCAAACAACCCCAGGCGTGATGTTACCTCAGCACAACACACACCCTGTCATGCATTATTGCTTAATTATTCCATTACTAACCTAATGATGTACTATAAACATAAATATCTGAATGGATACAGTACTTAGAATTCTGTTGTGGTGTTCCAAGTGCTGTTGGTCTCTTACAAAAAATGGAGACCTCACTTCTTGAAAAGTTTATTTATGTCTGTAAAAGTATATTTTTTGTAGGTCTTGTCTTCAAAATGGACAGCCAAACTTTATTTCCTTTTGATCAGGACATTGTTCCATAAAGGATGGCAGAAGGCCTTTTGAAATGAGTCACATACACACTTGAGGTTCAGCATCTTCACAGTAAATTCATACTTGAAGTTCTCACGTGACTTCACTTCAAATACTTTCTTAGCTGATGCTGTCACAACTTGATACATCACAACTGTCAAGCTGTATGAAGTTGACTAGACATTTTACTTCACAAGGAGCAGTAACCCCCACCCCTTTAGCTCACATGCCAAAAGGTGACCCCATCTTAGCAATGAATTTAAAATATTCTCCACAGTTCCACAGTTTCTGTTAGAATGTAGTCACCTTGATGAAAGCATAGTCCTGTATCATTCACAATAAGAGAAATGAATAGAGGCGATTCCTGTCTGGGCGACACTCTTAATCTTGGAGAAAATCTTTTCTCTCACTAATGTCATTTTTTAGCATCTTACAGCTTTGAAAAATTACCTGGTAGGTCCTGATTTTTTTCCACAAAACAATGTAGAAGAAATCACTGCATATGCAATACAATAGCTTTCGCACAACATACAATTTTAATTCTGCAAAACACAAATCCTTTGCTTCATGTTGAAGCTACTTAAAGCAAACTTCATTTCTTATGTCCTTAGCAGTCATGAAATCTACCAAGCTATTTACATCTTTAAAAGATCCATTGTCTATTCCTTTTTTTTTTTGGTCCAGTGTTGAAATAAGTTTTTTCTTTTAAACTTGTGTATCTCCTTTTAGCAATGCACTGTCTTCATCAAAATGGCAATTTTGGACTTTTCAGTGGTAGCCATTCATTACAAAATAAACTTAATATATGTGACCATGATAGTTTAAGCAATAATGATTTGTGTCTATATGTAAAGTTTTAAATATACTTCAGTTGTGCTGCATAGTTCATTAAAATAGTTATACGTTTCTTTAGCATGATGAATAGCATATTAACATAGCTTCTGAAACAAAAGAAAAAGTGTTCTGAAATTCTCTCTCATTGTTTGATGCAGAATCTGTTACAACTGTGATCTGTTAAGGCAAATGAAATGGGACCTTTCTGATCATGTCTGGCTCCTTGCATGAGACTGCACTAAATAACAAGTTAGTCTACAGTTTCGAGACATCATACATCCTCCTTTCTTTATAGTATGGGAAGACAGTTTCTTTTGTATTTTAAAAGTTGGCAGAGTTATTATTTTAAGATGTCACTTAATCCCTTTTAATCAGAATTTCAAAGTACTCCTCATTCTTCTACCATCATGTAATGTGTTTTACTTTACATAGAAAAACAAAATAAAAAAGACAAAAATAAAAATCCCTTGAGCATATAATATTGTGATAAAATATTGACCAACTACACTAACTGACTCTGACATGCATCAACTCATCTATTGCCAAGGAACATTTCTCTGATGAGCTCTGGAGAGCAGCAGACCTCACATTTATCTCACATATGGTAGCGGCACTGCTAGTGAAGTCCTCGGTTTAGTGAGGCAGCAGGTGCAGCATGCTCACTAGAAGTTTCCAGCACTTTCATTTGAGATGGCAACATGTGGGACACATCTACTCAGCCTGCATTTCTTTGCTGTAGCTGAAGAGGTAGACAAGGTGTACCCTAAGGCCAGATATTCAGAAATGCACCAAAGGTCGGTGCAAGTCTGGCACAGCGCAAATCTGATGTGCTGTGGTGCAACAGAAGCCATATTCAGAGGTTGCACCAGCCACACTGCGCCAGCACAACCTGGCTAAATATGGCACAGTTGCACCGTGGCACAGTCAGGCTTGTGCCATGGTACAACCAGAGTTGAGCCATGGCACAAACACAGTTGTGCTGTGGCGCAGAGAGAGAGAGATGCTCCAGAGCAACTGTGGGAACAGAGCAGCAAAGCAACAGAGGGGAGCATGGCAAAGAGAAGAGACCCAGGGACAGAGCCAGGGAAGCACAGTGACGAGCCACAGGAGGCCACCACCAGCAGGGCACAGCATGGTGCACACAGGCACCCAGACCCCCCAGAACACAACAGTGGCACAGATAGTAGGCAACAGAAGATGCCAAAGGCCAATGGAGAGCCACCAAGGGGAGCCCACCCACAGGCTGCAGGCCATGCCCCCCCCACACACCCAGATCAGAGCAGGCCACACACAGGACCATGCAGCCAAGCACACACACATGCCACACAGGCACACAGGCAGCCCACACAGTAGGCATGGAAAATGCTGGGAGGCACTTAGAATGGCAGACCACATGGGACAGGCTGCACAACACCAAACAGGGGCCCCAACACAGCATGAGGCCAGTACCCAACCAAAGACCATGTCTGTGTGCCCACACCATACACACACCCACCACACACCCCTGACAGCTCCCTCATGGGCACCCCAAGGCACAGCCACTGACCTAGGGGAGGGACACCGCCACAGTGGGACACACCACAGCACACATCAGTAAACCACAGAAGCACAGCACGTGCCCCAACACACATGCACACCACAGGGACAGGCACTGGGCCACTGCAGCATGGCTCCTCAAGCCACCTGCAAAGCAGACGCTGACACAGGCAGATCAGTCAAAAAAGATATATTGCAAAATCAAACTATTTACATCAACAAGGGGTGGGAAAGGGTAGGAAAGCAAGGGAAGGGGACAGGGAACAGGAACTGTACAGTGGGATGGAGGACTGTAGGAGGAGGTACAGCAAGAGAAACAGGGGAATGCTGGGGCCCATTCACCAGTGGCCATGGCCTGCCACCCCTTGGTGCCCTCACCACCTTCTGTCCTCCAGTAGCAGGTGGAGAACCTGCAGGACAGCCTCCATTCTTGTTGACATTATAAGTATCAGCTGCCAGAGCAGCCTGCAGTAGATGGGCCTCTGTCTCTGTCACTGGACACCTATGATGAGGGACAGGACAGGTGATCAGTGCAATGTCCCAAGGAACCATGCCCAACCACAGCACCAAATGGGCAGTGGGAACACCCCCCCCCCGATGGCCCACACTGTCACCTGCAGGGGGGTGGGCCAATGCCTGCCAGGAACGCGGCACACCACGACAGTGCAGAGAGGTGGTTCCCACCACACAATGGCCACCCGACTACGCAATGACAGTCACATGACACAGTGCACCGGCAGCACCACAGCAGCGACAGTGGCAGCCAGGCACACTCCCATCTCAGAAACAGCTGGCACATGTGTCCAATGGATGTGCCACAGTGGCAAGCACCATGCATAGTGCGACACCCACAGCTGCTATGGCACATGGCACAGGTGGCCATGCCCACACCCATGCCCCCGCCACCCCCCATGTATTGTCTGAAGGACCATGACAGTGCCTACCTGCCCTCCATGGCCCCACTGGTACTGAAGCCACTCCTGCACCACCTCCGTGTCCTGCTGCAGCCTGCTGTCCTGCCACTTCTGCTGCTGCCACCTCCCTCTGGCAATTCTCAGGCCCTGGAAAAGGAACATAGACAGGTACACATCAGTAAACATCCACAGACGCTGCCCACCACCCCCACCCCTGTGCACAGGGTGAGCCCTTGCCTGACACGACCCGCACAGCTGCATCACAATGCAAGCAGAGGTTGGCATTGCTACCCCATGATGCACACGATGCACACGATGGAAGTTCACCACTCTGCAGGGCATGCCAGGCAGCCTAGCCAACACCAGAGTACAGCACCAGGGCACACATGCAATATGGGCCTACTCACCTGGCTGTGGCACAGCCCCACACCTGATATGCACCTCAAAGCCTCCTCAGGCACTCTGGGTCCCTCCACACAAGGTCGCCATACCTGTGGCGGCACTGCTCCCCTGTTCTGGCCACCCCAGTCCGCTGCTGCAGTGTGGCAGAAATCCTCTGCCACATTGTGATCCTGGGCTGCTGAAGAGGCACCTGGCCAAACAGTTGGGGGGCATGGGGCTGGACACAGGCAGCCAGGTTGACCAGCATCCAGTTCTGTGCTCGGGATGACTGTCACTGCACCATGCTGCAAAACAAAGCTGGTAAGCAAAATGATGGCAGTAAGTGCATGTGGCCATGACGTGCGCCAGATGGTGATGCAAGAGAATATGCACTGTGTCCACCCATCGCGCAGTCTCAGAGATGCACGGCATGAGCGTGGCTAGGTGGGGTCACCTGATAGGTGAGTGACTTAGGGGTCAGGGGTCACAGCAGGGATCAGGGGTCGCCTGCCTCTGCACAGTGCGCATGTGCACGATAGTAGGCCTGGCACATCATGCACCATGGCCCCCATCATGCAATCAGTGCACAGTGTGTAATTTATTTATTTTATTTATTTAGCTTTTGTTTACCGGGTAAGTATACTAGACAAGTATTATGCCTATTTTCAGGAACGACCCGAGAGAATACAACATGAGGAACAACAGTCAAGGAGACATGGCAAAGAGAGTACAATTTTTTGTCACAGTAAACAAACATGTGGGAAATACATCATTTGACGCTAGGGGAAACATACAGTAGTAAGCACATTTCAGATTATACACTCTAGACTAGCTAGTTCAACTGACAGATATATACAGGTCATCATACATAGGAGTGGAGCATAGCTCAAGGACTGGATTGGTCATAATATAACTTATAACATTGTCGTATACACCCCCTAGGCTAGTTGGATCATGGATAGGTATATACAGCTCATCACATTTTTCTAAATATGCACGTGTTAGACAGAAACAGAAGCACTTGGTAGTATAAGTTTCTACCAAGTGACCAAGGTGCAATATGTCATGGTTAGCCTATGACTGTGGAGCAATAATGGGGTGTAAAAATGCCCAAGGCTTTTTAGGCAGGAGTAGTCAAATGTCATTGATACAGTGGGGAAAATATCTCCAGGAATTCAATGGAGACACCCTGGGGAGGTTCAGACAAAACAGTTTGACACTTTACTCAAGGGAGGTTTGGGGCAGTCACACTCTGATGCTAGTTTTAGGAAACCCCACAGGGAATTTCAAAAACTCAGATAGGATGGAGCAGCTCAGATATCCACAGGCAGTGAATTCCAGAGTCTGGGCACACTTATGGCAAAGTCCCGATCCCCCATGAGGGTCCAGGTAGGAGGGACTTTGAGCATCCCTGATGTGAGAGACCTAAGTAGGTAGGGGGTGGGATTCAGTTTAGGCAGAAACCGGGCCAGCCCCCTGGGGGGTTCTAGTTCTGATCACTTTCCTAGAGATGCATCCCAAACCAAAATCAAGGTATCTAGCTGGTGAGATCTAGCAGAGTTTCTCATATAGCTCACAACGGTGGGTGAGTCGGGGGGCAGCCAAGGCAAAATGGCAAATGTTATTGTAAGCAGTGTACCACCAGGTGAGATGTGTCTTTGGAGAGCGAGCAAATAGGTGCAGCCCATAGCTGAGGAAGGGAAGGAGCACACCCTTCACTAGGGCAAGCCTGGCTGCCGGTGTAAGGTTATACTTGGCCCTATAGGCCAGACCCAGTTTGCAGTTTGCTGCCCTGCAGATGTTAAGGATATGATTACCCATGCCAAGTTGGGGTACCATTTGGTGCATGCACACTGCAGGTCTGCACACCGTGTATGTGTGCACATTGTGCCGCGACTTGGTCCAGAGCAATCTAATTGCACACAGAGCAAAATTGCAATATTCAGACTCCACATGCAAATTAGCTCCTCAGCCAATGCGTGGTGCACTGAAGGCATTAGCATGTCATTACCATTGCGCAAAGCTCATTTGCATGCAGTGCACTATATAAGCACCACGGAACAGCACAGGCCATGGACTGGTATTGCATCCTTTTGGGGTAAGTTGCGCATGCTGCTGCAGCTTACTGGGAGAAGTCAGCACAGCAGGGTGGGACAGAACAGGGCGATGCTGCCACTGACACACTGTGCTGTCCATATCCACAGGAAGCGACATGTTGGAACATGAGGAGGGTGAAGAGCATGGGCATACTCGCAAGTGCAGGCCCAATTTCACAAAGGCAGAGACAGAGGCCCTGTTCAATGCCTACCTTGACAGGGAGCTCCTGTTGAGTGGTGCCACAGGCACACCACAGGCCAGGGCTGGGGCCTGGGAGGAGGTGGTGGCATGCATCAACCAGCAGGGCAGCCACCAGCGGTCAGTGCAGAAGTGCAAGAAGAAGGTGGGCACAGACAAGAGGTGCATCAAGGAGAAGGTGGCGGCCATCTGTGCATCCCAGAATGCCACCGGAGGGGGGCCTGCAGATGTGCCACCACTCTTGGTTCAGGAGGAGTTAGTGGCAGCCACTGTGCGCTGCAGCACAGTGGAAGGTGTGCCTGGTGACACCTTCCAGACAGGTGGCAACCCATCATTGCATGGTAAGTATGTCAGCCACACACAGCTGGGGGCATGGAGGGTGTATGCACGGCCATGCTGGCGTGCATGCAGCCATCATGCATGTCATGTGCATGTGTGTGCACCCACGTGCATGCCATGCTGCAGGACACATGCAGTGGCAGTGTGGGGGGGGGGAACATGTAGGCAATGCATCTCTAACATGCCTCTCTTTCTCTTGCAGCACCAGCATGCCTCCGTGCAGATGATAGGATGCCGGCGGCCGCAGCAGCAGTGGATGCTGGACCGGCCCTGGAGGACCAGCCATCCACCTCCACGGGCATCCAGGGGCCTGACAGGCTGCAGCTTACCGCCACTGTGCAGGCAGATGTCCTGGACCTGGGTTGCATGAGACCCTGGATGTGTTCCTGCAGGATGCCAGCCTTGGTGTCCTCTGTGCAGAGACACAGATTGGGTTGGGTTCTGACACCTATGATGATGATGTTACACTTATCCTGGACAACATGGCCACCACCGTGGGTGAGACACCCCTGCTGGCCACTGACACAGGCAGCATGCCCAGAGCTGTGCCAGGGGTGGAACAGCTGCCTGCTACCACTGTGGGCACAGCAGTGTGTGCTGCCCTGGCTGTGCCCTGCGATGGTGGTAATGCAGCCATGCAGGTGATGGGTGGCGTTCAGCAGCTGGACAGGTGACAGCAGCAGGCTGCAGGCACCACTGGCAGCCAGACACAGTGTCTGCCACTGGTGCACCTGTCATGGCCAATCCCCCTGCAGACCCCACTGTGCAGCATCCACCAGAGAGGGGGGGTCGTGCAGTATGGCCGGATACCACATGGGGATCAGTGTCCGGCCCTGGAGGCTCAGGACACTGACCCACTGGCTAAGCACATCTGTTTGCTGTGGGTGTCCATTCAGCAACAGGTGCTGCTCACCACTGGGATGAATGAACTGCATGTGGAGGTGCGCCAGTTGGCCAAGCAGCAGGAGAGGGGCACTGCGCAGATCCTGGTGGGGATGCAGTGCATGAAGGAGGCCATGACTGCATCCCTGGATTGCATTGCCACTGCAATCTTGGAAGGCTTTGTGCTGCTGGCTGCCACAGGGTGTAGCTGGGCACAGACGACCCCCACAGTGTGCTGTCCACCCCGCGTACCCAGCGTCAGGTGACCCCAACTAAGTCAATGCCGGGCTCTGATGTCAGCATCCCAGGCACACCCAGAGCTGGCCTGTTTGTGTGCCTTGACATCCCCACGCGGACACGGTCACAGTCCCATGGTTCCACCCTGGGGGGCTGTTGCACAACTCCCATGTCTGATGCACAGCCCATGGCTGCCAAACAACCCAGGTGTGGTCACCCCCATGGCTGTGGTGGCCATGGTTCCATGCAGCGGACCTGATGCGTGGACCACCCCACCTGTGGTCTGCAGCTGCTGCCCAGTGCACATATGGACAGTGTGTGTGTGTGTGTGTTTGTGTGAATGTGTGTGTGTGCATGCCTACCACTGGTGCGGTGCCTGTGTGTCATGCCACATGCTGCCTGTGTGTGTGTGTGTGCTTGCCTGGCCACTGGGCCATGTGGCTTTGGTGTGATGATAGCAGTCTTGCACCGGTTGTGCCTGTTCACTGGTGCAATGCATCTGATCCATGCCAGATACCCACGTCTGTGTGTGTGGGTGCGCATGTGTGTGTGTGTGTGGGGGGGGCTGTGAGAGGTGCTGTGTGTGGTTGTGTGCCAGTGTCTCCCCTACCCCTGCTTCACACTTCAGTGTGTGCATGCCCAATGCCATGCACGTCCTTGCATGTGTGCTGTACCTGTTTGGCCCATGCATGTGTATCGCACCACCTATCTGTGTGCACCATAGTGCTCCTGTGTAATGGTGTCCTGGTGTCATCTTGCTTGCTGTAGGAGCTGGGGATCCCTCCACCCAGGGGGTGGCTGCCCACCTCCCTCTGGCCTATTCCCTCCATCATCCCCACTACTGTCACCCTTGTCAGCCTCGACAGCTATCCGCAAGTCAATGGCCATGTTGTGCAGTATGCAGCAGGCCAGGATTAGGCCACAGGCTTTCAAGGGGCTATACAGTAGGGCACCACCTGACCTGTCTAGGCAATGGAACAGTGCTTTCAGCATGCCAAAGACTCGCTTGATGATGTTGCACATGCTGACGTGTGCCTCTTTGTAGTGTTCCTCTGCTGGGGATGATGGTCACTGGTAGGGGGTGCACAGCCAGGGCCACAGTGGATAGGCACTGTCCCTTGTGTGGACAATGACATGGTTAGCCCTCTGCTATTCTATGCTGCATCCCTTGCCTGGCCATGTCACCCATGCCAACATGCACTCCCTGCCCTCCCCATCCCAAAATATGCTCTGCCCATTGCCCCTCACCCATGCCATACTCACCCACTAGGTGGCCAAGGGGATGTCCCCACATTCAAACTTGTGGCACAGCATAGAGCTGTGCCAGATGTATGCATCATGTGCATTCCCAGGGTGTGTGGTGCAGACATTAGTTATACGCCCCAGGGCATCGCACACCACCTGGCAGTTGACACTCGGGCTCCCATTCCTGTTGATGTATGCCACACCCTTGAGGCCAGATGGCATGTGGATGCCCACATGGGTGCAGTCAATGGCCCCAGTCATGCCAGGCATACGTGCTACTCTGTGGAAGTCCTACATGGTTGCTGTACGCTCCGCCTGTGTGATGGGGAAACAGATGTATTCCGACACACATGGCAGCAGAGCACTGAGGAACTGTGTGAAGAGGCAGGACATGGCTGACTGGGTTATGCCTGTGTGTCCCCTGTTGGTCTCTGGAATGTGCCCGTGGTGAGCAGGCACATGACGGCTGTCACCTTCATCTCCACGGACATGGCATGGCTCAGTCTGATGGGTGCCTGCATCTCCTCACTGCTCTGCTCACAGAGCTGCCTCAGAATGGCCCTATTCAGGCAGTACCTGCCCACAATCTCCATGTCACTGTACTGCATGAGTCCCTTCCATGTCCACTTCTCTGTTCCTCCTGCCCCCTCACACCCCTCATTACATCCTCCATCATTAAGTGCACACTATCCATGGCCCTTGCTGTCCAATTTCCCCTTGGGCGGTTGGCTGCTGCTGGCTGTGTGCCACCCTGGTGCACTGCCTGGCAGTTTGTCTGTCTGTCTCTCACACTCTCTCTGCCCCTGTCTCCCTCTTCATTGCCACCTCTGTCTCTTTCCCTTTGTGTCTGCCTTTGTCTGTCTGTCTGTCTCTCTCTCTCTGTCTCTCTTGTCCTTTTCCTTTCTTTCTTTCTTTCTTTCTTTCTCTCTCTCTCACTCCCTCTCACCTGGTGCAAGTGCTGTCTGTGTGCTTGCACCCTGTATTTATAGGAACAAGTCTGCTCAGCGCATCCTTGATTTGCTCTACATTTGTGCCATGGTTTCATGGTTGAATATCCCACTGCGCTGGATATTCATGGAAACACCACCTGCACTTGGGCCTGCATTCATTATAGTTGCGCATTGGTGCAATGAGCTTTGCGCTGCGCACTGGGTCCCACTAAATATGGCTCCTTGGCACAAGTCCACGCTTGCACCGGCGCAACTGAGTTGTGCCATGCGCACTGCTTTGAACATCCGTGCCTAAGTCTCCTCTTTCACCATAATATTATGCTACAATATTTGCCCAGCTAAGAATAGCGAAAAAAAAAATAATGTAACTACATAGGTAACCTGGTGAGAACTGAATGAAGCATAAGAGAAGAATGTCTATGATTAGATTAGATTGTCTTTATGACATGTGGGTATCAATTATACATAATTTAATCAACATTGTATGAATGTGACAGGAATAATTAAAAACTCAGCAATTTCATGGGTTGCATTCTGTCTGAGAATCATGTGATCAGCTGTTTTGTTATGCAAGCAAGTGTAGGAGTGCTTTCCCATTCACAAGAAGGCAGCCAGCTGTAGATGAGGGCCAGTTGTGTCAATCACCTTCACATGGGGGGGACTTTAATGTTTGGAAATATGAGTGCTGGGGGATGGGGTGAGACTTGGGTGCTGCTGCTGCTAGCTGGGTAAATGATTTTTCACAATGACTAACTCAGAACAGGAGATGATGACTGCCCCTAGAGGTGGACAGGTTGTACCAGTCACCCATCATGGGAGTTTTTGATGAACACTCCAATTGTGGGTGCTGGAGTGGAGTGGAGGAGGTTGGGGGGCAGATTTGTTGATTATATGATTTAGCAAGGAAGGAGTGTGGAAGCTGTTTTTTTTACTACACCCCACTGGTGCAAGAATGACAAATAAGAATACTGAATTTCTGAATAATTGGGGCCCCAAATACAAATACTCATCCAAATAGTCAAAGTGAGGTATTTGCCCACCCCTAAGTAGCTCTTCGTTTTATATGCTTTCTAGGGACAGGAGAGTCGGCTGCAGCCCAGTTCTGATTCCAACTCTGATGTACTCTGATTAATTTTAGACCTTTTTAATCTATCTGAGTATGAGAAGTGCATCTGAATTATTTTAGAGCCCTCTGTCAAATAAAAATAATAAAATTAAACTTTAAAAAAAAAGTGTACCTGTGTTTTCATGTTGTTTCCTTCCCTGAGTCCAACATGCTCTTTTGTGGAAGACAAACAGCATGAGCAGGTGATGTGATGGGGCCCAGGCCATTCCTTGTACCCTTTTCAGATGTTATTTTTATTTGCATTTACTTTGCCTGCCTACTTGGTGTTATAGCAAGCATCATGAGCCATAATCCATTACACACACTGGTGCCTGAAACCCTGAATGTTACATAATTTAGTTTGCCATGTGGTGTACTGTTATGGCAAGCAACATGGAGTCTAATACCTTTTCTTCACCCCCCCGTCCAATGTTAAATTACATCTTGCCTGCCTGTTGGCTGTTATGGCAAGCAGCATGGAGTCTAATATCTTTTCTTCACCCCCCTCCGTCCAATGTTAAATTACATCTTGCCTGCCTTTTGGTTGTTATGGCAAGCAGCATGGTTTCTAATATCTTTTCTTCATCCCCGTCCAATGTTAAATTACATCTTGCCTGCCTGTTGGTTGTTATGGCAATCAGCATGGAGTCTAGTACCTTTTCTTCACCCCTGTCCAATGTTGAATTACATCTTGCCTGCCTGTTGTTTGTTATGGCAAGCAGCATGGCCTAGTACCTTTTCTTCACCCCCGTCCAATGTTGAATTACATCTTGCCTGCCTTTTGGTTGTTATGGCAAGCAGCACAGGGCCTCATCCCTTGCACCCACTGCCTGATGTTACTCACATTTTTAGTGAGGATTAATAAAGCACAAAAATGAAAATAAATAAAAATAAAAATTAAAGGATAAGGAAGGAAACTGCGAGTCTGTTTAATTTACTGTGAGCACGAGGGATCAACTGTCAGATTCTTCAGATTGGCCAATTATTTTATCACATGTATTTTGTTACTTTTTATCTGGTTGACCTTCCCCCATCACACCCCACCCCCAGCATTGCAGTGTTGGATAGATCCCACAAAGCTTCTGCAACTGAGGTACAGTACAGCCTCAATTATCCAAATGCACCGGGAGATATCAGATTCGTATGGAGAATTGAGAGTTTGGATAATTAGGGGGTCCATAACATTACACAAACAAGAGTCAGGAGACAATGTCAGAGTTTGGATAATTAGGAGATCTCGATAGTTGAGGTTTGGATAATCAATGTTGTACTGTAATTGCAGTCAACTATGGTGGACTTGATGGCAGCCAACTGCAGATGTGAATCCTGTAATATATAAATCCCTCTATGGGCCAGGACAAGCACATGAAGTTTTAATAATTTAAAGAGGACATCAGCAGTTGTGACATGTACTATATAGCAATGAATGGGATGGCCGGTAGGGGATGGCATGATCAGGTAGATAAACAGTAAGTCACAACACTCAACTGATACTGATAAACCCAGATTTCTATACATTGGGGCCTCTTGGTCTCAGTATACTAAACAGAAAAGGCCAGCTTACATATGTTCCAGTTTTATGCAAAAAGGTTAAACCAAATATGAGGGCACTCACCCATTTAAGTTGTGAGCTGTATGATTAATATAATTAAACAGAACTATTGTTAATTTTTACTGTCATCTCATGGCATAAATAAACAACTAAAATTCCACCAGGTACCTTTTTGCTAGAAACATAAAAACATTGAATTTGACAGCAGACAATGACTGTTTGGCCCACCTAGTCTGCTAATTTTTCTCTGATTATACTGCACTGCAAAACCCACTTGATCTCTGCCCCCCCAACCTTGCTTCCCTCTACTAAGACTCCCTGGTGCTTATCCCATGCATGCTCGAAGCCTACCACTGTTTTCACTCCCACCACCTCTGCTGAAAGACTGTTCAAGGCATGGGCCACTCTTTATAGTGAAGAAGTACTTTCACTCATCTCTCTTGAATTTACCCTCTTCCAGCTTCATTCCATGTCCCCTTGTACACACACCTTTGCTTTCTGAAAATATTCCCCATCTGTACCTAATTTACCCTCATGCTGTATTTATGTCTCTATCATAAACCCCACCCACCCTTTCTTCCTGGTGTACATACTGAAGTCCTTCAGTATCTCCTTGTGGGGCTTCTCATGCAGCCCCTGCATCATTTTAGTTGCCCTCCCCTGGACTGTCTCCACACTGTCTATGTTCTTCCTGAGATTTGGTCTCCAGATGTGGACCTGTTCTGAAACTGTTCACAGTTTTGTGGTTAGTCGCACAAGACCCTTTTAAGTTTCTTAGCAAAAATTGATCAGGTTTTCCCTTTACAGGCTCTTGTTTAAAAAGGTTCACATAATTTTGTAAATGAACATTGCATGTGATGTCCAAGAAGTACCAAAAATAGTTACGTATTTATTACAAAACTGTAAAAAATTACCATAAATAGTTGTGCAGTTAGGCAATGATACAATAAACAGTGCATATATTTTCAGGTCGCACAAGTATACCAAAGCAACAAAAAGAAAAATTAATAAATGCAAAATATTTCAACGTACTTTTTATGAGAAAACCAAAACAACTTAAATTGTTCTAAACTTTTAATCACAAGATACCATTTTGTATACCCATGTTGCTGTGGGGTTCAAAGACATTTGAAAACAAAAAAGAAAGGAAAGGAAATAAAAATAAAACAACAATGAGCAATAATTCATTAATCAATCAATTAATCAATTAATTAGCATACTTTACCATCAAATGTTATATTATAAAATATAAATATCTGAGAAAGGTACATAATACTGTAGGATAACTAGGTGTGATCCTCCAAAAGTCTGAATATACAAGATGGAGCAGAGTACACAGCCCAACTCTGGACTTCTTCCAGCTACGTTTCTTAAAACATAACAAAAAGGCAATATTAAATGCACACTGAAAACATAAAATAGAGTTAGAATTTACATTTTGATTATAGCTCTTCAATAATTATCTAAGAGAGAGAAAAATACAAAGTACTAATTTCATGTCAAAAGGTAAGATCCAATGTAAGAGCACCCACCCATTTAAGTACTAGTCAGTGTCTCTGTATACAGCTATCATAATTAAAAAAATCTGGTGGCTATTTTTCATCACCCTATCAACAACTAGAATGCAGGCAAGTGCCTGCTTCCCTATTTTTCCCAATTTTGTGTCAAAATGTAAAAATGCCATTCAAGGGCAGCCACCCATTTAAGTACTAGTCTGTGTATTCAACAAGCATACATGAAAAACAAATTACAATGGCTTTTTTCACCACCCTATCAACAACTAAAATGTAGTAGGCAACTGCATGTTTCCTTTTTTTATTTTATGTGAAAGGTAAAATAAATTCCATACAAATACAGTCACACATTTAAGAACTAGTTAGTGTACAATAAGTAATTACAATCTAAAATGTAGGTAATTCACTTCCTGTTTGTATTTTAATTTTATAAATAAACAAAGAAAATGTCAACGGGGTGCCTAAACTGAATAAGAAAAACACAGACACCAAAAATATGCCTCACCATAAGGCATTTTATTGGGTTTTTCTGTTACGGTGCTGACCATTATCCACTGAATTCCAAATAAATCTTGAAATGTCAGTTTAGGTCAGGCATTCAGCTAGTAGCTGAATAAATGAAGTCTACCGAGATATAAACCAGGAGGCAGCAAATTTGTCTTCCTGGTAATATTAATAATTTTATAGATTTCTTACCAAGCTTTCTTCATGCAGTGTATAGTGTAAACCATAGCTTATTTTTCAATTAATTATACCATGTAGAGCTTATAGATGTTTGTCCTTCTTCACGGCTCAGTTGCCTAATCCAAAATGAAAAAAAATCTTATAGTCTTTGGAAAAATCTATTAAACATTGCCTGAGTTCACAGATGCCCTTACAATGTTCAGGCTGTATAGATCAGGTGGGGACACGTGCATGCTTGGTAATGCACACAGCATTACTGCTGATGTTGGGCTGGCAGTATAGCCTAGAAGTTAGAGGAACGAAGTGTGAACAAGCTTGGTACATCCAGTAAACCAGACTTGAGTTTGATTCTCACAACCTCCACTTGCATACCGTGTGACTCTGAGCAAGTCACTTAACCACCCAGTGCTCCCAGGTCATCCCTGAAAACAGGCACTTGTGCCTAGTGGGCCTCACCCAGTTACCAAAGACTAAAATTAAAAAAATAAAAAAGTAATTAAATAAAAAATAAAAAAATGTTTTGGAGAAACCACTCCCTGACATTGGGAAGACAAATTTACTGTATCCTGATTTATGTCTGGGTGGTGCCAATAGACTTCATTTATTCAGCTACTAATTGAATGCATGGCCTAAATTGATGTCCTAAGCCTGCTTCTGAGCACACTGTCACAGTCCTAGAAGCCTGAGTTAGAGCTTGCTTGAGCAAAACAATACCCACCCCATTTCTTTTTGGAAAATCTTTACATGTCATTGTCATCATCTTCAAGTACCAACAAGGAAGTATCCTTATTATGAGACATCTGCTGCAGCTGTTCATCATCATCACTTTTATGTTCCTGCAGTGTTAGTTTAACTAGTAAGAGGATTTGTTAAGATTGACTTTCAGGAATGTAAGGCACTATACATTTTCAGGAGTAAGCCTTGTGCAGCTATCAGAGACATGTCCAGCCATGTTAAAAATACACTCACTGCAAACACTAGAGAGATAGCACCTTGCAAGCTGTATAGTAAAGGCAGACAGTGAAGGCCAGATCTTCTTTTCAATCCAGTACTCAAAAGGGTCAACAGTAATATTAATGAGTGGTTCTCTCAAACAGGCATCCACAACATCAGACAAAGACAAAAAAAGCCTGCTCCGTGAGATCTACACCTAAATTATTAATTTCCATACATTATGACAAAAAAGTGTGAGATTCACCTGTGTGCTTTCCAGAAAGACATGCCTTTTTCAAAGGCTGTAAAAGCTGACTTTCTTCATGACTACCTGATGTTGACAAACAAGTAAATTGTGGCACTTATTGAAAACTATTGCTGTCACCACCAGTCGAAGATGTTGCGTCATCAGTATTCCCATCACTTCTATTGTCAAATATTACTTTCTTTTCATTTGTAATTGCAGACAGCAGCACGTCTCTGCATTCAGTTTGAGTCATCAAGTTTTGTAGAAGGCAACTGTCGCAACTTAATTGAGGGTCAAGAAGAGTACAAAGAATACAATTGTTGCCTTTTGTCATATTTGCTGAGACTCATGCAAGTTTAGAATTGCTGTATCAATCATACCATCAGGGATACACTAGATTTGGCTTCTTTTTGGTCGATACCTTTTTGCAGCCTCTTGAGTTCCTTGCTCAATACATTTATGATGGGAATAACATGGTTTACAGTAGCATTCTCTTTGCTAATCAGGTGGGTAACTTCCTTAAAGGGAGTCAAGAGCAATGTAAGATGTTCCCTGAGGCCCCACTGAAGTGAATTAAGCACAACACCATCTGCTACATTGTGCTCCATTGTATATTCATGGACTGATTCTGTTAGCGAATCTGTGGGTGCTGTGCTTTGAACTGAAGGCCACACAAAAGACAAAGCATCTTCCTTAAAATCTTATTTTATTTTTTTAAGGTTACCCCACCGTTTTGCCTAGCAATGTAAGCTTTTTCAATGGAACTTACCGTAATTCTCTATAAGAGAAAACAAAATCTCATTACATATTTATACATTATTTTATTGTACAATATAAATAATACATTTCTTTGAACAACAATATTACCCTTGTGCTAGATTGTGCTTTCTGTCAATACTAGAATGCCTGATCCATTGTTTTATGTATCGCTGTAATAACAAATAAAATTATTATTCAATTGCATATTATAAAGACTATTAGCCCCTAATTATTTTATATGCACCATACTGGTGTTTCAAACCATGTAACTCGGACACACTTAGTGGCCCTGAAAATAGTTAAAATGATTTTATCTGTGAAAAACATGTTTTTTATTTATTGTGAATATGCATTTATTTTATGACTGCCTGTAAAGCCTGCACCATCTTTGTGGCCATGCGAATCTTTTAGAATTGTAATTGGGCCTTTATTGGTTAACTGAGTTATTACTCAATCTTAAATAAATTAATGCTCTAACACCTTTTGGATTTAAGGGATGCTGCAAATGCATCTTAAGCCTTTATGAGAACTTACGTTCCATGAAAAAAATATCAGCAAAGTTTACCTTTCTTTAAGCCGTTATACAACAGCCATGAACAGCTCACTGGTGTTTTTAAAAAAAATCCTCCAGAAGCTGCCTGCAATGAAGTATGTTAGCATCAGTTTTTGTTAAAATGAATTGTGTAATTCAAAATGTATGATGTGCTGGACTGCTATACCCTGTGTCTGAATCTGTGCTTAAGTATTCACCATTGGAGAGAACACCACTATGATTCCACTCCCTCTTGAGCTCTGTATCAGCCCGACATCACTATGGAGTGCCATCACCCGAATAACATGCATGAGCGTGTTCATGCTCTCTTGACTTGGCAACTGACAACTAAAATGTCCAGTTGGAAAACCACAGGCGCATAGAGGGCTGATGCTGGCCTATACAACACAAAGGGGTAGTGTACTAGGCATTAGATGGCTAATGCAATCTCTTGCTGACTTTACATTTGAAGCCTGTATTAGATTGTTTAAAAGGTAAATTTAAGCTCAAACCCTCCTCAGTTATCATAGTTGGCTGCCCTTTGTAACATGCCATGTAATCCAAAATAGGCAGCAACCTAAAACTTATTTGGATAACTGAAATCAATATATTTAATAAGTTACACTTAGTGAATTATATTAATCCAAATTTATAAAGTTATCTTCAGTGTCCTTGGAAGCTCACTTCAGCCAGATGTCACTGCAGAGCACCATCGCCCCCAGGACATGTGTGAGCTCACTCACTCTTGGTTGCTATAGCAAACAACAACCAAGACACCCGATCAGAAAAATATGGGCACTTCATTGGCTGAAGCAGGGTCCAAAAACATTAGTCTTAATTGAGATGGCATTATATTATTTAGAATCACTCTTCTAAAACCAACTAATACGCATGTACTGAATATAATAATGTAAGCCCCTCTCTAATATCTGATATTAGAATTTCCCTAATAACACATTGCACTGTCTTAACCAAAATACCTTTCTGATAATAATGTATCATTTTATATAATTAATTCTTTCATTTTCATTACCTTCTATGGTTACCCTTAGTTTTTGTTGTACAGCATGTAAGTACTGCTGTGAATCACACTTCAACAAAATGTTTTTTTCTTTGAGTGCATGCACTACTATTGAATGCTCATTATAATTCCTGCTATTATATATAAAAACAGAGGGAAACACAGAGTCTGAAACATGACCCCTGCCCCAAAGCATTGTAATAATCTATATCCATGGACTTCCTTCTTTTGTATGAGAAGTCTTTCACACGTGTAAAACACTGGGTTCCATCTTGTTGGGACATTTTGTTTTAACTGCTGTACTGGGAAGTTATGTTTCTTTGCTGGAGATCAACCAAGATACCACATGATTTAATGGAGTGCCTGAAATAGGTACAGATTTTCTTCACAGCTCCCTTTGTTTTACTGTGCTGTTGTCCCTGGAAAGGAAAGCTCACATTACTCACATTAACAGATTTAATGACTACAAAACATGGAATGTGAGAAAACCCACACCATTTCAACAAACAAACAATGCTGGTGCCGTAGTCTGAAACAATAAATTAAACATTAAGACCCAGTGACTCTTAACATCTTAGAAATCTTGTCATGCATCTCTTTCAAAATATTGTCAGCAGTGTGATGCTTACCAAACAAGCTGACACAAATAAATTATTTCTTGCCGTCCTATAGATTCCTGCTTCTGGTGGTGTTTGAAGATGATTGCCACATCAAATGTGTTATGATGCACATATAATCAGTGGTTTGAGAACTCATCCACATGTCTGAGGTCAGGTGTGCAGTACCACTTTCACTCTCTTGAAGAGTCATTTTTACTTTACTTTGTATACATTCATACACTTTGGAAACAGCCACAGTTGAACAATACTTATAGCTTGGTATGTTGTAACACAGGGCAGAATATTTTAAGAGGGCTCTGAAACCCTCATTCTTCACTACAGAAAATGTCTAAATTCAGCAATTAACTGATTAATTTTTGATGTTACTTGATGTGATCTGCTGTACACAGTTTTTACAACTGCACAACATCAGAGCTGATGTATTGCTATCAGAAGAAAGGGTCTGACTGGAATTCCTAATGCAGCACAGCTGTGCTAAACAAAACATCCTACAAATCTGTCCATGTCCTCCCCATTCACTAAAATGTTTTTCCTTATTCTTCCACTCCCCCCCCCAACCACACTATTTTCTGCAGTAGTGATCCCTGGAGTAACTGGAATGGACGGTGTCATGTTCATTTAGATAGAGAAGAAGGGTAATTTCTGAATGTACAATTTGCCCCCTCCCTCAACTTTCTGTACTTCTTTTCACCCCCCATGGAGCTGCACTTGGCAGCACTCCTATCAGCTCCCTCTGCCCCTGCAACTCAACAAGAGGCACTCCTTTTTGGCCCCCAACAGAGAACTGCTTGACAGCGGAGGATAAACAGGAAAAGAATGGGCTAAACAATCAGTCCAGAGTTTCCCTTAATCCAAGCAAAAGGATGACACCCTCACCTGCACCTCTGTTCAACATGTTGATTGTCCACCCACCACGCCTGAGCATGCCGGCTTTGCTGGTTCTTGAAACAAGCCATGCTACAGCACTCGATTCTCCCTCCTTCATTTTTCTCATCCTCTGATCTGTTTCTTATCTCTTTTCCCCCTCACTGAAGATGCCACCAATTTCTGTTCTGGCCTCCACCCAATCTCTGTACCTCCCACGCCCCAAACACTGTCAAGTCATTCCACTCTGCGGCACTTGATTTTGCCCCCCCCCATGCAAGCCTCTCCTCAGCACTTGATTTGGATCACTCATCTCTCCCTCTCTCTATGCCCACCCAAACAGCATCTTTGAAACTCTGCCACTGCCACACAAAACAAAAGATCTTGTTTTCTCTCACAAAAGATGTGTTAAGTGCTACCTTGCTCATAATGAATCCCAACTGCCAGCTCTAACATCTCTAAACTTGTTTGCGTTTGTAGTGATAGCAGTGGAATGCAATGGCAATGCCCATGTCATTCCCCATGTTTGCAGCTCATTTCTTTGTCTGTGTCATTCCATTTCTCTCACTATATCCTTTTCTCAGATGATTGGGGCCAGTTAGTAGGCACCAGGCATGGTGAAAATGAAAGACAGCCTCCTGAGAAAGGAGCACGGATCCAGCAGCAGCCTTGCCCGCCTGCCATATCCCAAGCCCCAGGCAATAGGTCACCCTGAACCAGGGATGGCGGGGGGGGGAGTGCCTGGGAACTAGAAGCAAGGAATAAGAAAGAGAATGAGCAGTGTAATATGGGAGCTTCCATAGCACCTAATGGGTTCCACTGATCTCCTGTACTATTGCAATCTTGAACAAAGTTTCCCAATGCAGTTTTGATCTGGATTTTTTCCCTGGTATGCCTCTAAATGGATCTCGCTGCCCAGAAATTAACATTTAAGTTCCTGCAAACAGCAATTAAAAAAAAAACATAAATAAATAATTCCTTTCCTTGTTGCTGATGTTTGCAAATTATCCGTTCTAGTTTACTGCCCCATCCCATTCTAAAATCCCATATAACATCAGTCAGTAAAACTGCATATTTGCAGTGTTTTATAACTGCCAGTCCCTGCCTGCACAAATGGGTGTTCTACGTAGCACCACTTCAGTGCGTGTTGTTGAAACCACACTACCAAATCTTTACTTTGCAGATGGCTTTCAGACAGGCAGATAGGCCAGATTTGAAACATGCTGCATTCAGAAAATATATAACTAACTAAATTCCTAAATTGGGGGGGGCTTTAGTTTGTGCAAAGCAGCAGTGCAGAGAAGCTGTGACAGCCCTGTGACAGCCATCACACACATTTAAGAGCATACACTCCTATACTGACACACATATGCAACAAAACATCTATGTAGCTCTCCATTTGTAGTTCTGACAGTTTAGCCTATTTTCAAGCTACATTTCATTTTTATAAGTATATTGGAGGCGCTGACCCCGTGATCGGAGCATTCCTTGTATCACCACAACAGAAGCCATGCTGTTCATATTCAATTCATTAAACACATGTCTTTTTTGCTAAGTTACAGCCCAAGCATAACTTTCTTAAAAAATCCTTGTTCTTGAGAAATCTACCAGCCTAACTAATGAGTGAAACACAGTTCATTATCCATTCCTACAATTACTTAACAAAGTCATACTGTCCTCTAATGAACATAGGTATGTGCTCCTAAATGCATATTTAGCCCAGCCATAATATAGTCATAAAATTAGAGCTTTCAGACTAATGTTTAAATATTGTTTTTTATTAGTACATGTGGGCTCATGCAACAATTGGATGTAGGTTATACTGCCAACTGCTTATTTCCATGCCCCTGCTCCTAATCATAGGCGAGCATTCTTAATTAAACATTCCTTCAGAATTTAATTTAATAGTTTTCCCACATGTCACAAAAATGTGTTTTCCAAGGTTAAATACTTACTAAATGTGTCTGACTCAATTTAGTCAGATCAGGATTTTCCCAGAAATGCAGGCAATCACTAATTTTTGTGGTTTATGGTACAAAAAGGGGAAACCAAATGGTTATATAAAGTGCCAACAGAGTGACATGCTCTGCATTGCATAACAGTTAAGAATTTGGTAATAGCTCATGTTTTGTTATCCCAGTAAATTTGTTGTGTTTGTAATGGAGGCTGTGTCAGTCTATAGTTATTGATCATTGCTCTTAAGGAGTTCCAACCAGACCCATACCAGTACTTGACGATTAGTATGACTGCGTAAACATTTGGCAACAGTTTAGTAATAGCATCAAATGGCTAAGACAGCCCTTATATAATTGTCTGCACCTTCTGTTGCGATTTTTTAATATTGGGTTTCCTCCAATATCTGTGCTTGTGTGATAATGCAGGTATATGTTGGCTCTGTTCCAGTTTTTATAAATTTTGTAAAAGGGATTTAAAAAAAAAAGAGAACATAAGAACATAGGAATGTGTCAGCAGAAGGGGACCATACAATCCATCTAGTCAGCCCAATTTCTTACCCCCCCCCCACTTCATTTTGGGCTTCCAATGTGCCTGTCCCAAGCTCACTTGAACTCTTCTATTGTTTTAGCAGCTACAACCTCTTCAGTCAGGCTGTTCCAGGGTTCCGCCACTCTCTGTGAAGAACATCCTACTTTTTTACTGGTGATGCCTCTCCCTTTGCACCCCAGTATCCCCCCAGCCATCCCTACTGGCTTCTCACATTGCTTGCTAGCCTTTACGTCATCTGATATGGTTACCCCCAGGTCTCTTTCCATTTTTCTTTTTGTTACTACACCCCCCCACTGTGTACTCTTCCCCTGGGTTTTTGTTTCCTAGGTGCATTACTTTGCACTTCTTTGCATTGAATCCAAGCTGCCATACTTCTGACCATTCCTCCAACTTTGCCAAGTCCCTTCTCATTCTTTCCACTAACCCCTTGTGCATCAGCCCTGTTGCAGATCTTTGTGTCATCTGCAAAGGGGTATACTTTTCCTTCCAGTCCCTCTGCAATGTCACTTATAAAGACATTAAAAAGGACTGGTGCCAGTACTGAACCCTACGGTACCCCACTAGTAACCCCCCTTTCTTCAGAGTGGACTCTGTTTACTATTACCTTCTGTGTCCTATTATCCAGCCAGTGTTTTACCCAGGCTACCACCCTGGGACCCACTCCCAGGCTGGCTAATTTGTTTATTAATCTTTTGTGTGGGACTGTGTCAAATGCCTTGCTAAAGTCCAGGTAGGCCATGTCCACAGTCCCTCCCTAGTCTACTACTTTCATCACCCACTCAAAGAAATCAATTAGATTCATCTGACATGACCTTTCCACTGTGAATCCATGCTGTCTTGGGTCCAGTGCCCCACTGGTCTCTAGGTACTCAAAAATTATTTCCTTCAGAAGTGGTTCCATCATTTTCCCCCTACCATTGAAGTCAAACTGACAGGTCTGTAGTTTCCTGCCTCTATCTTGCTCCCACTTTTGTGAAGGGGAACCACATCTGCCCTCCTCCAGTCCTCAGGTATCACACCATCCTCCCATGATTTGTTAAAAAGGATAGTCAGTGGTGTCACTAGTTCTCCCCTTAGTTATTTTAATATTCTGGGGTGAATCCCATCAGGACCCATTGCTTTGTCCACCTTTAGTTTTAGGAGTTCTTTCAGAGCCCTTTCTTCTGTGAAAGGACTGGGATCGACCCCCCTATCTAGAGTGCTTTTATTGATTGGATTAGGTACCTCCCACTCCTCTTCTTTGGTGAATACTGAGCAGAAGTATTCGTTCTGTATCCCTGCTTTTTCACTGTCCCTCTCTGCCCACTCACCATCCTCTTTATTCAGCCTCACAATCCCTCCCTTTGTCTTTCTTCACTCCCTAATGTACCTGTAAAAGGTTTTATCCCCCTTCTTAACCAAATTGGCTATCTTTTCCCTGGTTTGGGCCTTTGCTATTCTGACTACCTTCCCCACTTTCTTCTGCTTTAACTGATATAGTTCTCTGTCCTGCTCCTTCTGTGTTTCCTTATACATCCTAAATGCTGTCTTTTTCTCTCTAACTTTCCCCACCACCTCTTTTGAGAACCATAGTGTTTTTTTCTTTCATTTTGATTTGTTTATTTGCTTCACACAAAGGCTTGTTGCCTCTATGATGGCAGTTTTGATGTTTCCCCATTATTGCTCCACCCCTCCTTCTTGCCTGTTTGCTAGTGCTTTTCTGAGGCACTCTCCCATTTTGACAAAGTCAGCCCTTCTGAAGTCCAGTGCTCTCACTTTTGTATGGCTTGACTCTGCAGCTGAGTTTATCATGAACCACACTGTTTGGTGGTCACTTGTTCCCAGATGGCTACCCACTTCTAGCTCTAAGATCCTCTCTTCATCCCCATTTGAGAGTACTAGGTCTAAGATTGTTCCCTCCTGAGTGGGTTCCAATACTAGCTGTCTGAGGTATGCCACCTGTAGGGCATCAAGAATGGCCCTCCTCTTGGATGTGACTGCAGCTAAGGTACTCCAGTTAACATCTAGCATTTTCAGGTCCCCCATCAACAATATCTCCCCTTTCTCTGCCATCCTAAGGATGCCTTCTATCATTTCCTTGTCCATTTCCTCCCCCTGTGATGGGGGTCTGTATACAACCCCTGTGCAGATTGTGGTGCCATTTCCAGTCTCTAGGGTGACCCACAGTGCCTCTCCTCCCTGTTTACCCTTTTGTTCCATTGTTTTGATTCCTTCCCTTACATAGAGAGCTACTCCTTCTCCTCTTCTACCCTCCCTGTCCCTCCTGTAGATTGTGTACCCTAGTATGTTGACCTCCCATTCATGGTTCTCAGTGTACCATGTTTCTGTGACTGCCACAATATCCAGGCATCCCTCTTCCATCAAAACCACCCGTCCAGGGAGCTTGTTACCTAGAGATGGGCATTGGTACTCATTACCCTCCATTTCTTGATGGCCTTACCCCTTTTTACCCTATCCCTGTCCTTATTGCCTTTGTCTTTTTCACCATTTACCCCTGCCCTTTTCCATATCAATGTCTATTTTTTGGGGTTTACCTCACTAACTACCCTGATTTTGGAGGCGGACTAGAATTTCCCTGCTCCTATTCAGTGCCTACCCCCTTGGCTAGTTTAAATGCATGCCAATGAAGCATTTAAACCTATCATCTAGGATCCTGGTTCCTCTCCTGAACAGATGCAGATCATCACACCAGTATAGGCCTTCATCCCTCCATGTAGGACCCCAAGTCCCCAATGAAGCCAAAACCCTGAGCTCTGCATCAGTTTTCAACCATTGATTGAATCCCATAGTGTGGAGCACCCTAGCCTCGCCCATGCCATAGACAGGCAGCACCTCCCAGAAGGTTACCATGCATGCTACTTGTCTAAGGCACCTCCCCAACTCCACAAAACTCCTCCTACTCCACTGTTCTGATGCCTTTCCCAGCCAGGTCATTTGTCCCTAGGTGGACAATGACATCCAGCTCTCTCCCCCATGCAGCTGCTCCCATGATCCTGAGGATTCACTCCCTGTCCCTCCAAACCATGGCACCAGGTAGGCACCTTACCTCCCTCTCCCTCCCTCCCTCCCTCCCTCCCAGTTCTTCTCCTAACAATGGAGTCCCCACCAGAGTTGCTTCCTTCCCCTGTAGGGTCTCATACCACCCTCCTGTGGGTCTCCTTTGAGGATGTTCCCAGCATACATCTTGGTCTCCACTGTGGGTGCCTCCATAGAGGAACCACACTCTTCCAGAATGGCATAGAAATTGTTGAGAGATACAACTGCAGGGATGCACATCTGTTCCACCACCCTCACCTTCCCTGAGCCCACTGTGGTCCAACAGCTCCTCTTTCTTGGCAACCTCTGAGGCAGCAGCAGTGACCCTGGTGGTCCCTGGGTGGGAAAGGAGGTCCCCAGAATCCTGGCCAACTCAGCCTGGAGATAAGCAACTTCCTCCCTCAGCCCAGAGAGGTGCCTGCAGATGGGACAACACCGCATCCTCTAGAACATCTTCCAGAAGACTGTTGCTCCACAGCCACTGCACTGCACCACTCCCATCATGTCTTATTTATGGCCCTTTAACTGTTGTTTTGTATACTTACTCTTTCCTCACTCTGTTTATTTATTTTTTAATATTTTTTTCTCCCTACTTTCCTACTGCCTCCATGCCCTTAAAGCTCCTGATCTTCCTGTTCTGGGACAGGAAGTTCATATATTCCTCAGTAGTCTTCTTCTTACTTGCTCAGAGGCAGACCTCCAGCAGCTGGAGAGGATGGAGAGCTACTCTTTTCCTTCTAGGATAGTGAGTCTTTTGTGCCTCTGTGATCACTCCCTTCCTGCTCCCAAACAGGAAGTTTCTGTTGCCAGTCAAATCCTGTGCCTATAAAAGTAGAACAGGCTATGGGTAGGTGGGTGGAGGAGGGAGGGAGGGCTATATAGTCCCAGTAGAGTAGTACATTTCTAACAGTACCTCCTTCTTCTTGCCGCTCTCTGCCCAAAAGGGATCTAGGGCAGTTTTTAAATCCAAAACATCTGGCTTTCTTCTGCTTAAGCCACTCCCCCAATTCACAGTTTCCTTCTACACCTAGCTAACTGCAAAGATAACAATTCACTTCACCCAACTCAGTTAAACACACTAACTCTTTTTGTTTGTTTATTTGTTTGTTTTTACCCTAAATTGAAGGTCCCAGTAGTAGAGTTCTAGATCTTTAGTCCCAGTAGAGTAGTGCAGTTCTAATAGCATCTCCTTCCTCTTGCTGCTCTCTGCATTTAATAAGTCTCCACTGTAGTAAATACACAAGTTAAGGCTGAAAGTGCATGCTTTGCCTTGAATGAGTGCCTGTCTATTTTAAGTGATGTGCTGTAGTTTCTAGAGCTACAATCATTTTAAATACATTTACAAGATAATATTACACATTCAGAGCTATACATAGAAACATAGAAATTGCCAGCAGATAAGGACCACCAGTCCCATCCAGTCTGCCCGAAAGCCCTACACTAGTTTGTGGTCTCTGACTCTTAACTGGTCAATGGCTTTTCACCCCACCTTCCTATGTCTAAGACACCCTTATGCCTATCCCATGCATGTTTAAAACCCTCCACTGTGCTTGCCTCCTGTGGCAGTCTATTCCATGTGCCCCCCATGAAGAAAAACTTCCTCACATTTCCTCTCAGCCTGCCACATTGCAACTTCATATCATGCCGTCTCATTCTTGTACATCTCTTATACTGGAAGATGCCTCCCCCACACATTGTTTGTGCCCTTAAAGTACTTGAATGTTTCTGTCATGTCCCCTTGATCCCTCCTCTCCTCCAGTGAGTACATATTGAGGTCCTTTAGTCTCTCCTCATATTTTTTCTGGTGCAAGCCCTGTGCCATTTTAGTCACCCTTCTCTGGACAGCCTCCACCCAGTCAATGTTCTTATGAAGGTGCTGCCCTTCAGAATTGCACAGAGTACTCTAGGTGAGGCCTCACTAGTGTTATGTACAATGGCATCATGACCTCCTACCTTCTGCTAGTGATATCTCTGCCTATGCACCCCAGCATGCCACTGGTCCTCCCTGCAGCATTTGTACTCTGCTTTGACACTTTTAGGTCATTAGAAATGGTAAACCCCAAGTCCCTTTCTTCCTTGGTGATCATCAGCAACTCTCCCCCATCCTGTAGCTCTCACCAGGGTTTCCCCTTCCCAGGTGCATTATTTTGCACTTCTTGGAATTGAACCTCAGTTGCCACTCCTCAAACTATTTTTCAGGCTTCCCCAGGTCCCTCCTCATTCTCTCCACCCCACCCGTAGTATCCACCCTGTTGCAGATCTTGGTGTCACCTGTAAACAAGCAGACATTTCCCTCCAGTCCTACTGCAATTTCATACTTAATTAATATGCAATTTCAAGTTATAACCTGCAATGGTATTTCATTTAAGCATTTGTCAGAGTTAAGAATTTGCAGTTATTATCCAACTGTTAAATGACAGCTGATTTTCTTCAATCTTTCCCATAACTTGAATGTGTGTTTTTTTAACAGCCAGAAAAAACACTTTTCAATCACAATTTGTGCATGAACCTGGTTATTGGGTCAACAATAACCTTAAATCATTCTGGAATGGACATATACAGGAAAATGACCACAACATGTAGAACAGTGGATGGGAAACCATGCACAACAAAGCTGTTTCCAATGAGGTGTTCTGATTGATTATTTCATGGACCTCCAGAACAAAGCTCAGCAGATCTCAGATGTCATTATAACCCTGAGATAGAAACACAAGTCTTGTCTGTGCATAGTTTACCATCCATTTTTTTAGTATATGCTTTTAAACAATAACTTGAAATATTTCCACAAGTGTCCACCTACACAAATGTTTCTATTTTTTTCCTTTTATAAACAAAATAAAATCACCCTGCTGCTCAGCAACTTCCCAACCATTTCTCCAAATTATACCTGGTAAAGTAAGTTTATGCAGGCAATAATACTCAACAGAGTGGGTGGTATTGGGCAATACCAAACCACCCAGAGGCATAATGAGGCCTGACACCACAGGCGGAAGGCCTTACAGCCTCTAAAAGGTCTGGTATTGTCCATACCGCCCACCCTGGTGAGTATTATTGCAGTTAGCAAATGAGCTATATATAAAGTTTTTGTGAAATATTTAAAAAATAAAAAATGATAGTAAAAAAATCAGTAAAACTTAAGTTACAGTTGCTTTGTTGATAAAATAGTCCCTTTTCTTCCCTCCTTGGTTCTTGAACCATACCTCCCACCTCCCGTGCTCACTTGCATTTCATTGTTGTTGTTGCTTTGTGAGAACTGTTGCATTTTCGGTGGATGCTGCTGCCATTGGTTGGGCAGCATTGGTTTTATTGTATTTTAAAGGGTTCAGTGGGGCGCTTTACTTTAGTGAGCTGGGGGAGATAGAGAGCACAGCTGTCCTGAGACTGGTATAATCTCCAGGACGGTTATGAATGCAAAGGTTCAGGAAAGGATCAGGTGGTAAGCAGAGCTGCAGGTGTGGGCATCGCAAGAGCACTAATGGCCAGAGTGTGAGTGGAACCTGGGTGAGTGACTGAGTGACAAACTTGAGAGAAATTTTCTTCGAGTAGTGCTGAGCACGTGATGTGCTAGCACTAGTAATTAAAAAATATAACTTTTTTCCTCTTCTTCACTGCACGAGAACTGTGACAAAATCGACAATGTGTCTTTGTGTTTGTGTGTGCTTTCCTACTCGTTGCAATTGCTTTTGATTTGGGAGCTGATACTGGGGAGCCGCCAACAGCATGCTATGTTTGCGATTAGGTTACTATCTTCTGGGAAAGCAGGGATGATAAGGATTGAATACATTGTGTTCAGAAATGAAACAGATCCAGTAAGGAAAGGTGCAGATGACCTGGGTAGAACTGTGGAGACTTTTTTACACTTAAAGTGTGAATGTTGCCAGGGGATCAGGCAGAGATCGGTAGCAACTGAAAAAAAATGGCGCCTCATAATCCTGAAAATTCAGGGTGCCCAATGATATCCTAGATAATGGGGCACCCTGAACTGGCACTCATTTTATAGCGGGTTCTATCTGTAAGATAATGTACCCCCTTAGAATGTGTGCCAGCCAATCAGAGTTCAGAGTTTCTGAAGCCCATTTTCTAATGTTAATGTAGTCACTTGTTATTTATTGCCAGGTACCCACTACTCACTGTAACTGCTTCCTTCTGACTGTGCTGAATCAGACATAAAAGGAATTATAAAGAGGAGTCCACACTCAGTGATGGACATTTTACCAGGTAAACAACATTAAAATAAACCTTTTACCAAATATGATGTGGGGCACTGTGTAAGTGTTACTGAGGAGCTGGGTATGGGGTGTTTGTTTTTAATAAATTACTAAAAAATGGGAGAAAAGTTTGTGTTTCAGGTAATGGTGATAGGAGGCAGTACTGCAGCATCTGCTGAATTTATTTATTTAGTTTTTGTTGACCTGGAAATGAGGTCTAGGTAATTCTGTTTAATTTTAACTTCATCATGGTTTTGGGAGGGGGGGGAGTACAGATGCAAACTGACATATTGAACCAAATTAAGTTGTTGATGGTATTTTTTGTTTTGCTACACACACTCATAACTTTAGTAATTTTCACAGTTTTTACCCCAAATTTTCAATATATTCATTTTTTCACATCACCTCATGAACATGACAACTGTAATTTTTCAAATCTTTGCCAAAATGTATTTTCTCACCTGTGATGCAGAATGATGTTTCACTGCACAAAATTACCTTCCGGGTGGGTTTTGAAAATTTTCTCCACCCTTGGTCATGAGGTGGGGTCATAGGAAAGGTATGTTGAAAATTTAGGGTAAAAATATTACAAATCAATAAGTGGACAATGTCCCTTTAAAACACTATAGTAGCCGTCTTGGCTCTGACCAGATTTTATTTGCTCTAGTATTGCAGTAACGGTTTCACTGTTTAGTTCTTGAAGTGGGCAAAAACAATAGGACTGCAGTGGCTGGTGTAAGAGATCTAAATCTCACTTTCAGGTTCTTGGCAATATTGGAGTTGCAAATAATCACAGACAAGTTGCATTTGAGTAATAAACAAGTTTATTACTACTAAATAGGGATAAATCACAGTTGCCCTAAGCAGTTCTTACCAATACAAACTGGGAGCCAATGCTAAGCGTTCCCTACACCTCGAGGTTTCTTTGTTGTCTCTTGGGGTCTCTCGGGTCTCCGAGGTGTAAAGCCTGTGCATAACATTATATACCTATGATAATTACTATGCTTACTAAAAGATAGAAACATTTCTAGTTACAGAGATGAGCCCTATTGGCTAAATTAGAGGTGGCTCCACGGTATAAGATAACATTATATAAAGTTGTAAAGTCATCAGTTTTAGAACAAAGACCTTCTTATACAAAGTCTTACATAACAGGGTGAAGTGGTGTTCAACACCGAAAGATGGCAATGTTGCCTTACACATCATAATCACTTCAAGGACAGGTGTCTTGGCATCTGACAAGTAAGAAATAGACAGAAGTACATAATATAATGTGTTTGCATTAGCAAGCAAAGTGAGTTACAATATGTGTATACAAATCCTAACATCTACTCTTATACGGTAGATGCTCTAAGCCCTATATATTAGTATAGCCTATGCCTAAATATCAGCTGTCTACGGTGTGCCCCTGAGGGTATCAATTAGGGTGCAGGGACCTCGTGTAACAATTCCCCCCCTTGTTGCCTTCAAAGGGCAACACAGGCAAATGTAAGGAGTTGTTAGGAGCAGTGGTTCTTTACAATCCGGAGGCTCGAGCCTTGTAAAGAAACTCAAGCTGCTCACGGTGTTGGCGCAGGGTACGTCATAGGCAGCAAAGCATAATAATCAAAGTGAATATCAAAAATGCTTGTATTATAACAAAACCTTTAAAAGTAATTTCCATCCAAGTGTTAGTCAAAGCATTATTCATATCTCCGTCGTTCATTAAATCAAGAATAGCTTCATTGGCTTTGGTTATATTATTGCTGATGTGGATGAGGTGTGTGTCCTTTCTATCTAAAAGGGATTCCAGTGTAAGTGTCAGTGGATCTATGTGTACGTTAAAGTAAGGTAGGTATTCTTCTAAGGTAAGTAAATAATCAGGATTCCCATCAATGATGTCTGCTTCTACAAGGGGAACGGGGGTTATGACAGTATGTCCAATAACAGTTTTCTGATGGGAACAAAACAGAAGTTGGGGTAATCAATTTGACAAGTAACAGAACCATAGGAGTACGTCTTAATATTTGTGACAATGCAGTACTCCCCGTCAGAGTTATACTGAGAGCGCACAGTAGGTAGTCTCCATTTTTGCAACTGGACAGGGCATGTGTAGGTCATCTTTGAGATCCGTGTTGACAGGCGATGAGCTTCCTCACGATAGGACTGATAGAATTGATCCGGTGTCTGCGTTGGTGCAAAAGCGTCGGTGCCATTTTCAGTGATGTCAGCATCCATAGTGAAAGTCCAATCAATGCTGTCTGGTGAATAGCCACATACAGGGCGTATAACATCAAACACATCACATTGGCACAAGTAGATGTATTGCTTCTTTGCACAACAGTCTGTGTGCGGTGCCACCCAGGCATCCAAGAAGGAATGGTAGACCAGCAGAGGAGGTAGATCCAGGCGTTCTCGGTAGATGTCTTCGTCCAAATGCCCAATAGAATGTGCCAGTGCAAGCTTGTCGAACAAAGCTGTAGTAGGGTCAAAGCGTGGTAAGGAGACAGTAAAAGAGACAAACATGGTATCTTTTATAGAACATTTCTGAACAGAAAAACAAGGACCAGTGTTTGGATGTCTGGTCACAAACCCCAAGTTGCGAGCTGTGGAAAGAGGAATAGACAAAGTCTGTTGCATACACAAATCAATACATGATTGAGATTTACATCTGGGACAATACCATTTAGAGGCGTCTGTCATGTATTATGTAGGAATCCTTCAATTTCTAAATCTCTAAAAGGTTGTTGATGGTGGTGATTATGTATGATCCATATGCAGAGCAAAGTATTTCCTGCCAATGTATTGTTTCTCAGCTTCTCTATTGTTCTGTTGTATGAGTGCATTAATCTTATCTTTTGAATCAGTGATACCTTTGCTATATCGTGCATGTTGTATACAGTGTATCTCTCTTCCTGACTAAGACCATCCACACCATGCAATAACGTGGTGGAAACATCATTTACCAAGCCAGCGGAGAATTTTGCAGAGTGACTCTTTATAGCAGCAATGTCTGCTTTGTTCCAAATGGACATAGCAGTACCAAAAGACCTGTAACTGTGCCAGCAGCACCTGTAACATCAGAACTATCTACTTCACGTTTAGTACGTTTATTAGTATGTGTGCTAGGAGGTGGTTTCCTCTAAAGTTACCTCTATGTTCAGTCGAGTATACCCCAGTAAAGGGGTCTGTAGTACGTATCTGGAATGCAGCTAAACTATCAAGCAATAAGGTACTGAAAAATGCAGATGTGTTAGTATTGTGACACATACCAAATTCCTTCATGTTCCAATAAGTAAGATTAAACAAAACCGGTACATGTATAAATTGTAAATTATTAATCAGAGAACCTGGGAGGGCAGTGGCGGTGAGACCACTACGAGGGCCAGGATTGTGTTTTGGACATTCCAAAAGCTGTTTCTCAGTGGGAGGTAAGACAGATAAATACATGGCAGCAGAGGCCATGTGGTGAATAGCACAACATTTTCGGGCAGCATCCTGAGAAAGAGAATTACAATAGGAAGGGTCAATTAAAGCAGTAATGTTATATAACCCAGAATGTCTTAATGCAGTTTGTAACAAGGACAGAGTACCATTTGGGGATAATTTAGCGTTGGGCCAGCCTTGAAAGTTCCTTAGAAAGTTTGGCCACAGGAAGAATTTGTCCTTGGGATGTGGTTTGCCATTCAATCTGGAGGTAGATTTATCAGGAGCAACAACTGAGGCAGTGAGGTATGCTGGAACTTTCCTGTACAGTGACCATGGTGTCTGGAATTTGATGGAAACTCCTCTGGAGGAGGTGATGGATGATCAAGGTGGTGAAGGAGGTCCGGTGCCGTGCCTTGGGTGTTGGGGAGTACTCGCAAGGAGTACTGAGAGAATAAGAGCCATCTTGTCAATGCATCTGAAAAGGAAGATGAAAGATTAGTGTATTAGTACAGTTCCACCCCAATGGGTTAGGAAAAGTAAGTTTAAGCTCCTTTGTACAGATTCAATTGGTTTGCATGTAACCATTTGTCAGTCGGTTTGTTGTGAGAAGTCTAACTTGATAGACTGCTGGACTGAACTTGTTGACAATGGGGTAAGGCCTTCCCACTTGTTGGAGAAGGAGTGGGTGGGATGTGCAAATCGGAGTACCATGACTTGATCTCCAACCTGCCAATCCACTTCTTGTGCGTGTTTGTCAAATTGTATCTTGGATTGTTGCTGGGCCCTGCCCATGCAATTTGCAGCATACAAGTGTGTGTGTATGAGGTCTTGTCTGAGTTTTTCCACATACTGATCTACAGACACTCGGTCTGCAGTGGGTGTGTGCAGGTCAAAGAGCAAATGTTCAGGTAACCTCATTTGTCTGCCAGTCATCACCTCAAAGGTGTGAGCTGGTAGTGGCTGAGCGGTACCCTAATTGCCATAAGGAGTAAAGGCAGGGAATCCCAGGTCTTGGGATTGTCCTCAATGAATTTGGAAAGCATTTGCTTAATCCGTCTATTAGCTCTTTCTACTTGACCTGAGGATTGAGGGTGATAGGGTATGTGGAACTTTGCTGAACCGAGGACTTCAAGGGACTCTTTCATCAACTCACCTGTAAAACTGGTTCCTTTGTCAGAGTCTACTTTGAAGGCAGACCCCACCTGGAGAAAATTTGTTCCACCAGGATTTTGGCAGTTGTTTTGCAGTACAAGTCTTAGTGGAAAGCTTCTACCCACTTAGAGAATAAATCTGTTACTACAAGTGCGCATTACTTTTGTTTCTACTGAGTGTTGGTCAGAGGGCCAATAAAATCAATTTGGATGGCATGCCAAGGTCCAGTATGTCTTTGTGGTAAAATTTTGGCATTCCGTTTTGTAGGTATTGGATTGTTTTGTGCAAAACAAGGCAATTGTCAATGTACTGTTTGACATCTTTGGTGATTCCAGGCCACCAAGCAGTAGTTTTGAGTCGTTGGAGGGTGTTTTCAGCACCCTGGTGTCCACCAGTGGGGGTATCATGTACCTGATGCAAGAATTCAGATCTCAAGTGTCTAGGGACTACCCATAATTTGGTGTTGGTATCCTCTGGTTGGAACCAAATGAGTTTTCATCAGGGATAAATGTAGCTTGCTCTCATGTCTCGGTAAAGGGTTATGTGTGGAGCCTTTCTTCAGTACCTTTGTCCAAGAATCAGAACACTTCTTTGAGTTCAGTGTCCAAGTGCTGGGCTGCTGAGAGGTCTAAGGGGGAAAAGGATTCAGATTTCCTTTTAAGAGCTGCAATTTGGACAGCTGCGTTGGCCTCTGGATGTTCCATTTCCCAAACATCCCCCCCTCGGGCCCCTTCCTTGGCAAGGGTGTCTGCTGTGTCATTAAATGCATGATAGGGATCATGTAAGGAATGAGCTTTAACCTTGTGCACATAAAGTTTGTGTGGGTATTTCACCCACACATGTATGTAAAATTACCAACTCTTTGTATTTCAGTGGACTGCCATCAGAAGAGAGGAAGAGTTCTTCCGACAGAAAGGAGGAATTCTGTAAGGGAGCAACAAACCCAATTAGAATCAGTAAAGATGATAGTATCCTGAGTTCCATGTTGGATGAACTCTAATGCACAGGCCACTGCTGCTAGCTCTGCATACTGTGATGAAGCTACAGTACAACGTTTAGATATCTTGACAGTGTTTCCAAAGGATATACTACCATGATACCCATCCTGCAATTTGTTCACCTTGATAGTATGAGGCTGAACCATCGGTGGAAAGCGACACAAGGAGGTGTTTTCTAGCACCTCAGGGGTGGCAGGAAAAATGGACCTGGGTCTGGAAGGTCAGGTGATTGCAGAGCGCAGTCGTGGGGCTCTCCCTGAAAAAGGAGGCCATGTGCCAATAGAGATGGAACTTTGGTTTGGTGAACCTGTATGTCCCTATCCTGGAGGAGAAGTGACCAATGTGTCAGTCTGGTGTTAGAGACTGACCTATCCTTCACTCGGTCTGAAAGTAAGAATGTGGTGGGAGTGTGATTGGTGTTAAGAATCAGTGGAGAGTACCCAATGATATACAGGAAGTGCTTGACTGCCCAATAGGTAGCCAGAAGATTCCTTTCGCAAAGGCCATACTTCTGTTCCACTGGAGTCAAGAGCTGTGATGCATATGCAATTGGTCTCAAGGAGCCATGTACCTTCTGGGCCAGTACTGCTGACATAGCAATGTCAGAGGTGGCACACTCTAGGTGAAATGGTAATGTTGGATTGGGGTTCACCAGTGCTGGTGCGGAGGCCAGAGCCTGCTTCAGTGACGTCACAGCCTGGGTATGGACAGGGCCCCAATTCCATGGAACGTCCTTTTGAGTAAATCGTACAGTGGGCGGCTTTCTGTGCAAAATCACAAATGAAATCCCTGGAGTAGTTTACCATACACTAAAACCTTCTAAGAGTTGCCACACTGGTAGTAATGGCAAGTCCTGCAATCCTGAATTTTCTTCCAAGTAGGACTCCGACCCTGATCTGTTATCTTCAAACCTAGAAAGAGTACTTCTTTCTGACACAATTGTGCTTTTGCAGGATTACACTTCAAGCCTGCTCTCTGAATAAGAGTCAATAGTTCATCCAAGAGATCCAGATGCTGATCCTGTGTGGCAGTCACCAGCAACAGGTCATCTACATACTGCAAGAGACATTGGGGGGTTGAGAAACCTTGTAAGGCATCCATCATATGGAGATGGAAGAGGGATGGGCTATTATGGAATCCCTGTGGCAAGCAAGTCCATGTATATTGTCTTCCTTCAAAGGTGAAGGCAAATTTGTATTGACTCTTGAGGGCCAATGGTAATGACCAAAAACCATTGGAGATATCCAGAGCACTGAACCATTTCTGGTCTGGTGTTAGTAATCGAAGCACATCTGGTGCTGATGCTACAGTTGGGGAACAACTAGGAGTGACTTGATTTAGTTTCCTGTAGTCAATGGTAAGTCTCCAGGTACCTGTGGGTTTTCTTACCGGCCAAACAGGAGAATTGGCAGTGGAGACACAAGTTCTGATTACTCCTTGTTTAAGGAGTGACTTAATTGTTTCTCTCAAAGAGGGTAAGGCTTCAGAGGGAAACGGGTATTGTCTTTGTCTCTCATGTGCCGGGCCTGGCACTTCAATGACAGTATGCATTCTGCCACAGTCGTGTTTGTTAACTGCAAACACTTCCAAATGTCGTTGCAGAATGGGCAGGAGTTTTGGGAAAAATTCATGATTCTTGAATAAATCTATGACGTCATATTCTTTATTGTTAATGGAGATGGTTGCCACAGCATGTGAGTCAGGAATCAAGACGGTATGGTATTGACCCTGGATTTATATCAACAGCATGTTTGCTAGATCCACCACACAGCCGTGTGGTGCCAGGAAGTCAATCCCAATAATGCTAGGATGATCATGCAACACCATCAACTGGAAGGCATGGGAGGCCTTCAGATGTCCTAGCTCTACCGGTAAAGGCAGGGAGCGGTATGCAGGAAGCCTAGTACCGTCGACTCCTGACATGTTGGTCTTCTGTCCGGTAGACCATGGAGACGTTTCAGGGTGATCGTCGTGTAACACAGATACAGCTGCACCTGTATCCAAAAGTACAATTAAGTGGCGGCCCCCGACCTCGGCCTCGGTGCAGGGTCTTCCGTTTGTATCCAAGACCAGCTTGTTTACAATGCGGACTGGGGCCTGTAATTGTCAATCCGTATCGTTGGGGGCATGGAGTGGTTGGGCCTGGCTTGCATGGATGACCTCACTGTGTTGCACTGATGCAATGTAAGGCGTTGCTTCTGGGTTCAGGCTGTGGTTCTGCTCACTCCCACTGCCGGAGTCTCCATGACCAGTAGTGTAATGGATCGCTGGTTGCACTGTTGCAAGCGTTTGTGCGGGAACGGCATCCGCTACAGAACGCACTTGCCCCAGGAGCTCCCAAAATTTCCAATTTTCTTCAGCTATCTGTTTATATGAGGGACCCGGTCTTTGTGATGGCTTCCCTTTCCCCTTATACTTTTGGTTTTTGTTCCAATTCCGGTTCCCACTCCACTGCTGCTGTTGCTGCTGTTGAGGGTTTTGTTGGGTACCAGCTGGAGGGGCCGATGGAGGTTTGGCCTGTAATTGTTGGGCCTGTCCTTCCACCATGTAGTGCGTCATGGCCCCCGAAGCGGGTTCCACGGCAGCAATCTTTTTGGAACGGAACCCAAATCTCGGATATACAACTGGTACACCCTCTCGGTTTTCCGAAGAATATCGGCAAACCTATTCATATTTGGGTAAGTAGTGGGCTCTACTTTATCTCTTACGGCTGGGATCAGTTTCTAAGGAACAGGGTCTTATATTCAATAAGGTCCACATCCGCGGCCTCTTGTGCCAGATGTTTCCCTGCTCGATAGGCCATCCAGAGTCTCTGGTGGTAAGTCGTTGGGCTTTCTTTAGCATTCTGCTTCATGGGATATGCTAGCATTACTCCAACCATGCCAGGGCTATGAGCGGAAATGAGCTCAGCTGCTACTCCGTCAAAGGTAGCGTTCCCATCCTGGCGAACAACTTCGGGGAGTTTTGCCCATAAGCCAGGATCGATGGTTTGGCGTAGTATTTGGACTTGGTATTCTGCAGCGAGACTGAGCATCTCGCACTTGGAGCGTACCTTCTCCAAATGGCAGCTGAGGTTGTCGGACTGGGTCATCCGACCGATACTGTCAGCAATTTGCTGAACAAGTAGGCCATTGCAGGATTAGTTGGTGGTCGATCAGGAAAGGGCAGCGCATCTCGCGCACCGTCCAACACTGCACGGGCTGCAGCTTCAGCTGCCGTCCGAACAACACCTTCCTGAGTGCCAGCTTCTTGAAAAATTTGTCGAATTTGACTTTTAATGGCTTTCATGCTTCTTTCAGGAAGAGGAACATTCCCTAGTGCCCTTTCAATCATGGTTTCAATCTCTTGTCTGTCTTCCACACCAATAACGGCTACCGGAGGCGCCGTCGGGACCAGGCTTGGGCCTGTTCCCCCTATCATGGTCGCCGCCATGATGGCGTCTCCCATGATGAACGTCACGACGTCATCGACGTGTGACCTGGGGAGTAGTGGGTGGGGACCCGCCATGCTGTGGATGGCTGGGTGGGGAGTATCTGGGCCATAGTAGGGGCACGACTGGGCATTGTACTGTAAGCGTCGTCGCCGGATAGCTCCCCTCCGACGACGAGTGAAAGGCGGGGCTACGCCACCATCGCCTTCACATGGCCAGTCAAAACCTCTCATGATGGCAGTTTATCCATCTTAACCTTACATTCATCATGACTCACACTTGCAACATCCATATCAACCTGATCTTGCTTCTGTTTCTGCAAAACACGGTACGCAGCGCTCAACTCGCGATTGTCCCTATAGGCTATCTCTAAATCGTTACGTACCTGGTTGATCTCGTCCTGTAGCTCACCCATCTCATCACTCATTTGTGCATTCGCAGCACTCAACAAATCATTCATTTGTACAACTTGACTCTTATCCTGTCTCAAACTTTCACACTCAGTTTTCAGAGTACACATTTCTTGTTCAACAGCTTGTGCAGAATGATGCAGTAGTGAATCCTTTTCATTATGCAGCATTTGGAGTTCAGCCTCCAAATTCTGCTGGATCTTAATACATTCCGTTTCCTGCAAACCCATCTCCTGTTTGAGAGATGCGATCTGCAGATCAAGGGTTCGAAACCTCGCTTCGGAGGCTTCCAAAGCAGCATAGAGAGCAGCGACCATCAACCCTTTAGCAGAACACCTATTGGTTGACTGTCGTGTCTCAGTGTACTGAGTTGAGATCCCCAGTACAGGGTTGTCGGATTGACTTGCGTCCCGCGCGAAGTCAGCCCATCCTCCATGGGAGGTAAGGAAATTCGAGACATCGAGTCTCAGTTCTGCGCAGATATCTGATACGGTTGCCATTTACGTGGGAGGGAACGAAAATTCAAACTGTGAAAAAGACCATGCGTTGCATATCGATCCACAACACAGGTACTTTGAGCACAGCCGGGCTACTGTATAAATTGTAGGCTTGCAATTCAAAGCCGCTATGGAGTGGGTCGAGACGGCATCGACCACACACACAAAGTCAGCTAGACTTTGCAAGTATCCACAACTGGTGGAAAAAGACGGGAGAGGTGATACGGAGATGTACACCTACAGTCCCCGTGGGAAAGGGAAAAGTTTTAGCAATGAGTGAAAATTCACAACAGCCAATATCGCCTGCACACGGTCGCCAATTGTAAGAGATCTAAATCTCACTTTCAGGTTCTTGGCAATATTGGAGTTGCAAATAATCACAGACAAGTTGCATTCGAGTAATAAACAAGTTTATTACTACTAAATAGGGATAAATCACAGTTGCCCTAAGCAGTTCTTACCAATACAAACCGGGAGCCAATGCTAAGCATTCCCTACACCTCGAGGTTTCTTTGTTGTCTCTTGGGGTCTCTCGGGTCTCTGAGGTGTAAAGCCTGTGCATAACATTATATACCTATGATAATTACTATGGTTACTAAAAGATAGAAACATTTCTAGTTACAGAGATGAGCCCTATTGGCTAAATTAGAGGTGGCTCCACGGTATAAGATAACATTATATAAAGTTGTAAAGTCATCAGTTTTAGAACAAAGACCTTCTTATACAAAGTCTTACATAACAGGGTGAAGTGGTGTTCAACACCGAAAGATGGCAATGTTGCCTTACACATCATAATCACTTCAAGGACAGGTGTCTTGGCATCTGACAAGTAAGAAATAGAAAGAAGTACATAATATAATGTGTTTGCATTAGCAAGCAAAGTGAGTTACAATATGTGTATACAAATCCTAACATCTACTCTTATACGGTAGATGCTCTTAGCCCTATATATTAGTATAGCCTATGCCTAAATATCAGCTGTCTACGGTGTGCCCCTGAGGGTATCAATTAGGGTGCAGGGACCTCGTGTAACACTGGGCTATAGCTTTTTTAAATACTTTCATTACAGAAGTTGAACATGTTTTTTTCCTGCCTTGTCCCGAAAGATTATTTTCATCACAGATATTTTTTTCTTTCTCTGAACTGTCTCCCAGCCAAATAGTTGGATGTGGTCTTTGCAAATGCCTTTTCAGTGATGTTGTCCCAAACTGGCCCCTTACTTCCTACCAGTTCACATCCCAATGACAAAAGGTACAGACAGCAATACAGTCATTTTTAGCGCTTATATGACACTAGCTCCAGTCAACTGAGGTAAAATGTCATACTAGGAACTGCAGCAATGTGGCGGCTGGAGTTTCTGACCCTGATTCATGCACACTGTGGCTATCCCCAAGAAAACTAGTATGATTGTTAGTATTTTAATTAATTTTTTCCTACTACTGCCAACTGACTGTGCTTGTATGTGTTTTTTTTTCTTTTGGGGTTTGGTACCCAGGTGGTATCCTCTAACTCATTGGCATCACATTCAGATTCATCCCCTTTGCATGAACATAACTCTGATGTGTGATTTTGTACAACCTCTTCATGAGAGGCACTGCTTTCTGATGAAGGAGCCAGATATGTACTGTATAAGTGGCATATCGTGGAGTGCTACGTCTAGCGGTACTAAACAGTGCCTTTTCCTTAATCATTGACATTCTAGGTCTGTTTTGGCTACCTATTTTTGTGTTTTACCTTATTTTTCTGACAAAGCTGAAAGTATATTACTTTCATCAGAGGCCTCTACAACATTCTTTTTCCTTTTTTTTTTGTATTCTGCTGTTTGACTGTTATCAGTTACATTAATTATATCTGCAGTTGTAAATTTCCCTTTTTTGTACAATTTCTTTTCTGGAAATATCTTTACATTTGCCAATTTCAGCAGTACTGCTGACAGTTGGCTCATATTTCATATCTTCTGAATCCCTTTTTTTTTTTGCTTCACATCTCTCCCCCCTAAAATCAATGAGGCTTTATGGTCCAGTGGTAGTTCAGGTGCAGAGGTGGGGAACATATCAGAATGTGAGATGTGTCATGAACTCTCCCCTAAATTCAGTAAGGCACTATGGCCTAGTAATAGTTTAGGCACAAAGATTGGGAAAACAGACATGAACTCCCTAAACTCAGTAAGGCACTATGGCTTAGTAGTTCAGGTGCAGAGATGTGAAACACAGAGTTTGAGATGTGACTACCCCCAAAAAAAAAAAATTAGTGAAACATTAAGGCCTAGTATTTAAGGCAGAGAGATGGGGAACACAGAGTCTGAGATGTGACCCCCCCCCAAAAAAAAATGTGAAGCTCTATAGCCTAGTAGATCAAGTGTAGAGCAGAGGAACACAGAATGTGAGACGTAAGCTCGTCCTAAAATTACTGAGACACTGTGGCCTAGTAGTTCAGGTACAGAGATGGGGAGCACAGAGTTTAAGAAGTGACCTCACCTCAAAATAAGTGCGCCACTATGGCTTAGTTGTTCAGGTGTAGAAATGGGAACACAGAAAGTGAGATGTGAACTCTCTCCCCAAATCAGTAAGGCACTATGTAGTTCAGGCCCAGAGATGGGGAATACAGAGTCTGAGACATGATCCCACCATCGGACTTTGTGTGTCCTATATCTGTGGCTAAACTGCATAGTGGGGAGAGCAGAGTCTGCGATGTGATCCCCTCTCAAAATCAGTGAGGCACTTCGGCCTAGTATTTGGGGATCACAGAGTCTGAGATGTTGTTCTCCCCTCAAAATAAGTGAGGCACTACAGCCTAGTAGTTAGGGAACATAGAGTCTGAGATGTGATCCCCCAAAATCAGTGAGACACTATGTCTAGTAGTTTTGGCACAGAGCTGGGGAACACAGAATGTGAGATGTGAGCTCCTCAAAATCAGTAGGGCACTGTGGCCTAGTAGTTTAGGTGAAGAGCTGGGGAAGACAGAATGTGAGACTTGAACTTTCTAAAAGCAGTAAGGCACGATGGCCTTGCAGCTCAGGAACAGAGCTGAGGAACACAGAACGTGAGACAGAAAATCCTCCAAAATCAGAAAGTCATTATAACCTAGAAGTTAAGGTGCAGTGCTGGGGAACACAGAATGTGAGAAGGGAACTCCCCAAATACAGAAAGGCATTATAACCTAGAAGGTCAGGTGCAGTGCTGGGGAACATAGAATGTGAGACGGGAACTCCCCCAAATCAGTAAGGCACTATGGCCTAGAAATTCAGGTGCAGAACCAGGGAACACAGAATGTAAGAAGTGAACTCCCCAAAATCGGTAAGGCACTATGGCCTTGTAGTTCAGGTTCAGAGCTGGGGAACACAGAATGTGAGATATGAACGCCCCAAAATCAGTAAGGCTCTAATGCCTAGAAGTTCAGGTGCAGAACCAGGGAACACAGTATGTGAGACGTGAACTCCCTGCCCAAATCAGTGAGGCACTATGTAGTTCATGCACAGAGATGGAGGACATAGAGTCTGAGACATGATTCCCCACGCAATGAAATCAGTGAGACACTATGGCCTAATAGTTCAGGGGCAGAGCTGAAGAACATGGAGTCTAAGATTTGCCCCAACCCCCCCAAATCAGTCTCCCTGCTCCCTTTCTTAATCAGTTCAAAAGAAACTGATCTTTTATTATTTTTCAGAAAAAAATGTTGTTTATACTGTAGTTCTTCTCTAATAATTGCTAGCTACTGTCACCACCTCTTGGTTCCACAATATGTGAGCAGATGCTCCCCCCTCCCCCTCATTAGCAAAATCTCTCTCTCAAGACAGTGAAGCCAGTAATTGTTTTTTGTATTTTTTTCCCATTGCAGCTAGTTTGCTTATAAATCATGTAGCTTTTATTTTTTTTTGCCTACAGTGTCAAACAAACACACTCCCGGCAGCCTCAGCAGCTAACGCAATGGTAGTGCTACTGCTTGCAACACCGGTGGCCCGGGGTCAGCAATGAGTCTGGGTTGTCAGAGGGCCAGCCAGGGGAGGAGGGCTAGGTGTCCCACAGATGCTTGCCTTCTCATAGGTGGGAGGAAGCTTGGACTCTGCTGCAACACTACCTACGTGACCACAGAGAAAGTCCTGCTGAATCATCCTATGGATTTAATAAACACAGCCAGAATTGTTTTTTTTTTTTCGTGTGTACAGTTAGTTTTACTTTTTCAATTAGGGCCACTGGCTGCAAACAAGGAAACAAGTGCCCCTCCCTGTAACATGTCTGCACTGCTCAGAAGCAGACCCTTCAGTGGCAGCAGCAGAAATAAGCAACATTTACCAGTGCATTCACTGCTCCACTCCATAGGGCTGCTGGGCTGTCCATCTGGCATTCAGTATAATCACTGACCTCCTCTGAGTTCATGCAGGCGTGGTCACTACTCCTGACTCCAGCTTCCTGCATGGCAATGGGCTCATGTGATGGCACTTCACTCACCAAATTGCAGGTGCTCATGTGACTTCCTCTCCCTCTCCCTCTCCTGAAAGCAGTATGACATCCAGACGCATGCTTGCTCTCTGAATTTTAGACCCAGGCAGCCACTTTCATTGCTGTGAGCCAGCAGAAAGAGTGGTGGATCCATGGAACAGCCTTCCAGCAGAGGTTGTAGGGGCAAATATGGTAGAGGAATTCAAAATCGCATGGGACAGACATAAAGGAACCCCAGTGATAGGAAAGAGAGGAAAAGTCACAGATCATTTAGGACCTGTGGCATATGATACAGCAAGTGAAAATGGGCAAACTAGGTGGGCCAGGTGGTCATTACCTGCCATTAAATTCTATGTTTCTAAGTTTCTATGTTAATTTCAGATCTAAACCAGGTCAATGACCAGACTCAAGCTAAACTGGGATTGGCCTGAAATTGGCGGGTCGGGTCAAATTAGCCAGGTATGGGGTGCTTCGAATCAGCAACAGAGCTGGTCTGTCCATCCTTAATACTTTTCTGTGCACTTTACATCTGTTTGGCTACTTATCTTTTTCCATAGGTGTGCCAGAGTACTTTTGCCATCTATCTCTACATTTCACCTCTGAGCACCATTTATCTGAGTGGCAGGCAGTATTCTTACTAAGAATATTCCAGTACTATGTTCTATTTGACAAGTTTCTACTCAAACATCACAGTACCTATAGAACTGAGAGTCATCAGGGTGATCTAAGCAAAGAAAGGACAAAGCGGACTGAGATGTGGAATCACTTCTAGGAACTCTTGTGGAAAGGAAATGATTGTATGCTTGGAGTAGATACTTTTTAAGTATTTTCTTTAAAAAAAAATCACAGCTCATATTGAGGAAAGGCATTGCAGCATTCTGGACCTGCTTCAGATCTCTGCTCCTGGACAAGTGCTTTATACTACTTGAGACAACATAGGGCTGCAGTACTCTTTCCACACTATGGGCTCTATGCATTAATAGATTCCTGGTCCAACACTCCTGATACACAGTGTATAGGGCCGGGATACATGCATCTCAGGTGTCTGACAGACACCTGTGGATGCACTACCAGTGCTCATCTGCTCTGAACACTTCTCCTGGACTGTTCAAGGGGGATCTCACACAATTACATGGCCTGTATGAGTGGGAGGATAGGGAATGAGAATGTCTAGGGAGTGCTGGCAGAGTGTGACATGCACAATGCCTTGTGTGCTCTGCCAGGCCGGTGTCAGGAGGGCTAACTGTTATGACTGTTATGCTAGTCAGAGGGCTGCCGTAATGACTTCACACACTCTTGTCCAGCTGATACAGTGTGGAATGGCACCCCACAGCCATGGGCCCCAGTCCTCCTCAACACCATGAAGGAATTCAGGGTGGTGGCAGGCTGCATGGTACCGACCTTGGAAATTATCAACATACTTTCCAGCTGCCAGAGATATGGCAGTCTTTACTCAGGCTACCATGTCCCAAGATCCCACGGTCCCCTGATCCCATGGAGTGGGGATCCACTGTGGAATCCCATTAAAGATTCTAATTGGAAGTCCCTGGTCCAGCCCTCCTCAATCTCTCTGGCCAGCTCTGCCTCTTGTGCAGAGTTATGCAGCCACACTTCAGACACTCAAGGGGTCATGCATGCCAGTCCCACACATACCATTGGGCCAGATATTCAGCGAGCAATTACGTTGCCCAGCACATACAGCTACTGGCGCATACAAGGAATATTAGCGACTAGAGCCTTATCAGGTTTAACCAAGAAGTGAAATCAAGTTATGATAAAAGAAACCTCTAACAACAACCAACACCTAGATTTCCATGGCCAGCAAAAGTTGAATCCTGTATGGATAAGTGGCAATTAACACTTTAACCTCCTGAGGGCAGACACTTTTCTTGTCATGTTATTGTTGCAGATAGTGAAAGTGTGAAATGATTTAATCTTTCTTGCTTTCATAGGCTTCACCTGTGAAGGCACTGGAAGATAACAAACATTATTTTCCAAAATTACTATGAAGATGCATATCATCCTCTGGAATCAGCAATTCCAGGAGCAGCAAGGGATCAAGAGGGTGAGTGTCCTTCTCTCACATTTTCACCCCCCCCATCTTTTGCTGACTCCAGACCCACCAGCAAACTGAACCAGCTGGTCCCACAGATGAATCAGATCACTATAATGCCCTGCAGCCATTCAGCAGCCATAAGTGGTTGAGGGGCTGTGGTCACCCATCTTCTTCAAATGGCCCTTTGTATTTATTCATTTGTTCTTGGAAACCAGGTAAAATACACTAGGCATACCTTAGCATATTTTCAGGCTCAGCCTGGGAGAGTTACAATACCAGTCACGAACAAAAGAACTTCAAAATAAATACACCATTGACAACAAGGTTTCAAGTGGGATGGAGTGCTGTTGGCTGGAGCACAAAGGCAGGAGCCTAGGAGCTCTCACACTGTGGGTGTTAGCTGTGGAGTCAGCCGTCGGCTGGCCCCTCTGCACAAACAATGTGTGCCTGCCCCTCTCTTGCTAAAAAATGTCCACTGCTCCCACACTGACTGAATGAAAATACTATGTCATGTAAACAGCAGAGCCAGCCAGGATGCAAAGCAATACATTGCAGTATTATTGCAGAGTGCTGCAGTATGCTGCAGGGAACAGTGCAATTCAATGGCAATTAAGCTCTTTTGTCATGCAGTATTTTTAACCGGTCATTTACTGCAAGGTACTGCATTCCATCCTGGATTGCTCCACTGCAGCATCTAATGCTTTTCTGCCACTGATCTTGTTTTCATTGACTGTGCAGGTGCCTTAATAATTTTGAAACTGTTTTCAACCCTGTGCTCTCAGTTAGGTCACCTGCTATTTACCACACAAATTCATTGGCTTTCTGTCTAGGTAAGGCCTATGGACCCGTTTTTTTTATTTTGGTTTCCTCCCATTCTGGGTGATACCTTCGGTTCCTCTTATATAATTTGGCTGACTCCCTACTTGAGGTAGACCTACACACCCTTTCTTGATATTGGTTTCTACCACCCCATCTTTTTCTTTTGTTTTGTGTTTTGTTTTTATATTAGAAAATGGAGGGCCTACAAAGTAAATTGGGACCATCAGTCAAGGTATGAAAGGTACAGCACTTAGCAGAAGGCAGCTAAAGTCATTCCTGCAGAGAGCTGGGGGAGATAGCTGTTAACTGGGAGGTGAGACGTAGGCAGAAGTGAAGCCATCACAGCAAGGATGCAGCTGAGCTGGCTGAGCCAGCTAGAACATTTCTAACTAGGGGATAAGTAGACAGATACTATAAATGTATGGTCTGCACAGTACATTGGCACCTTCAGTCAGGTCAGGGTATAAAAGGTGTGGCAAATTGGCCACTGTGGTCATATTTGTTGTCATATTTCTCTGTAATTATTTTTATATTTAATTTTTCAAAAGGCCATGACATAAGGTTCAGTTTACAAGGGTATCATGGGAAAGGACAAAAAACTATAGCCCAGGTCTTTGTTTCAGCTGGAGATTCATGTGTAAAACAAAGGGAACTAATTGTCTACAGTAGGAAGGCTGAAAGAAGATTCATTTGTGTTTGAATAGCTCAAAAGCTGAGGCCATGTTCCTGGAGTCAAGATGTCTGAAGTTTTTTTGTGTGCCTTCAGACCAGGGTCTTGTCTGACAATGGAGAACCATTTCAGAATTTAATGAACTTATTTTTATGTAAAATGTTGAGTTAATCTTGTTATAGCCTGGCCACCCAGGGAGTTAGTGCAGTGTGCAAAACCCATTTCTGATATTTGTTTTCCATTTTAAAAGTTTGGGGAATTTGAGAAAGAACGAGAGTGAGACCCTTGCAGGCCTATAGCTGAACACCTGAATCTTAACGTTTTAAGAGACCGGCCAATCAGGAGGAAGGCTGGACTGACCTCACAGATCCTATAAAAAAACACTGTGGGGAGAAGAAAATTGCCATTTTGTTAAACATTTAGTAGTTGCCAATGTGTTGTGTCTAACACATGACATGGAATTACTGTGTGTGTGGAAATGAGAAGGAACTGGTTAGCCATTTTCTTTCAAAGAGACCCAGAACCTTCTACAACATATCTTAAGCCCTGTTCTATTGAGAAAGTATATCACAGAACAAAAATCACCTTGTCTTTTTGTCATTTTCATCTGAACTTGGAAAAGAAGATTCTTCAACAGACTTGCTCTTTGCTTATGTTGGACACTGAACACCACAGGTAGACTTTATTAGAATAATAACAGTGTAGATTTTTTCTGTTTAACCCCTAGGTGGCGATATCCCAAGGGCTACTACCCCTGCCTGCTTGGCTAGTAGCAGGTTAAGGGGCCTGAGTAATGAAACGGGTGCCTCCACCTGGAGGTCAGGGTTTTTAGTGGTCAAGCTAACCTGGGCACAGCCCTCCGGGATACTGTAACCCCCACCCTTTCTCTTCCAGTGCCCTGAACAATATACAATAATTAATGTACTTTCACAATGATCCTTATTCACCAGGCAATTATCCACACTGTTTGCACTTACCACCAGGGCTGGTTCCTCTAGCTTGACCCTGAGACCCCCTGTAAAACAAGGTTAAGCACAGCAAATAGCAACAGTACAATACGTTTGGCACAAACAGGAACCACAGTCAGGGTAAATGCAAACAAAGTTAAATCTGATTTATTCAGGGAACTTGAACAATGGATGGGCATAATCAGGTTGAATTGCTTAAAAGTTATATTAATCAGACAGTTATGCATGCATTTCAGAGTCCCTACACAGTCACGCACTCTGGATACCGAGGTAGGAAAATGGTGGGCTAGCCAGGAATGTTGCAGCTGGTCGGGGCCCTGTGATGGAAGAAAGCAACATGCACAACATACACTATTTGTAATCTGGAGCCGGAAGACTCAGTTCATGAAAGAAAAGACAACAAGACAATCAGATGACGACACTTTTAGATTTAGCTGTTGTTGCAGGGAGCTACCCTAATGTTTACTCACAATACCCAATACTGGACACAGGCAGGAAGAAATCTAGGCTGCAGGCTGTTGAGCTGGAGTGCCTGGAGAAGCACGGCCCACACGAATCACCAAGGTGACGTTCTTGTTCAAGGCGTTGAGCAGGGGGCTGATCCCCAGGCCGGTCTCTCGTTGACGACTTTCTCTGCATAGCAGGTATTCTGGCTGGGCCTGTGTAGCAGGGCCCAGGCAAATGGAAATGGATACAGATTCAGTCCATGGAGCTGGATACAGCCTCCAGCAAACAAAACACAGTTCAGACACACAGTGGGGAACCAAATCACGACCCACTATAAGCACGCAGCACATTCAAATGTAAGGAAATCCACTGTACCAGGCAAATGGCTCTCTGGTCACAATTACAGAGTATCTGCACAATCCTGGAGTTCAGAGGTAGCTGGAAGTCCTGACAGGCCGATCGCATTTAGCAAATCTTCGGTTTTCTTCAGGTTAAAGCCTGGTCACAATTCAGTGGCTTAATTCACTCTCCAAATTCAGATGCAGTCTGAAAAAACACACATGTTCCCTCTCAGGAACAGCAGGCAGGCAAGGAGGCCAAACTCAGGCCTTTCCACAGTTATCCCGTGTGAATCCACTATGGCTTGCTGCTCGAACTATCTCGAGCTGTTACTTCTTCACTTCCTAACTCAGATCTAACTGAAACTGCAAGCAGTGTGAGACTTTCTCCAAGATCCAAAAGGTTCAGTTGGCTGATCTGTCTGTCAGTCTCAACAAGGGCTCCCCCTTTAGGTTATTTTAGGTGCCAAAAGCCCAAAACTACAATTCCTACAAGTTTTGGCCCCACCAAGCCGCTGTAGGCAGGCTTCATTTTAGAGTCCCAAATGTACTGATTGGTCCATTCTGCAGTCCAGGACCAAGATAATGGAAACAAACAGAACTGTCCATGCTGCAAAGAAGGCAGGTTAGAACAAACTGCATTATTATTGCTACTCTAACAAAATGATCAGCAAACAAGTACATCTTCTAACAGAGCTCCCTCTCAGATTAATTATGACTGCAATCCAGGCAGCTCTTAAACAGACAATACACAGAGGCTATACAGGCACTCTCTGGCAATACATTTAAACTGCCAAAATGCAGAACATCAGCCTAGCAGTGAGCATTTAGGCAAGCTCAAGGAAAACTTTTCAGGAACCCCATTTGTAGGGGGGGTTACATCTGTTTAATCCACTTTATTTTAGAATTACCGTCTGCAACTCAATGCTTAAATTTCATGTAAAATATTGTAATGTTTTTCTTTATTTAAGTAAACGTTTACCATAAACTGATTAGTGGGGGAGCAGCAAGGAATAGTCTAGATAATAATTCCCATTGTAATATTGTGGGTAAGTTAATAGGGTACAGTAAGAAAGTAGGATTTTCAGGGAGGAGAGGGTCTGTATGTGAATACCAGAAGTCTGAAATAAAATGCTGGACCTAGAGACAATGACGGTGGATGAATGCCTCGATATTGTGGCTATAACTGAGATCTGGTGGTCAGACCATCACTCCTGGAAAGTTAGTATTCCAGGACACAGGCTGTTCAGAAGGGGGCAGGGTGGGCAGAAAGGGGGTAGGGGTGGCATTATATGTCAAGGAGACCATTAAAGCAACTGAAGGACAGGATGCGTACAGTGAGACAGAATTCCTGTGTGTTACATTAGAAAAAAAACCTGCAGCCATAGTAATAATAGGAGTGATACATAGGCCTCCAAATCAGGGGGAAGAGTTAGACAGGCAAATGATGCAGTTGATTTAAACGGTGTCAAAAAAGGGGAGTCTGTACTACTGGGGGGACCTTAATATGCCAGAAGTAGAATGGGGACTCCCAAATCAACATCAGCCAAGAGCAGGGAAATACTTGAAGTACTGCAGGGATTGTTTCTACATCAGCTGGTTAAGGAGTCTACAACAGGGGAAAATAATTTTAATGTGGTACTCACAAATGGGGCTAGTGTTAAAGAGGTTATTGTGGAGACTGTCTGGGTACAAGTGATTACAACACAGTAAGTTTCAAGATACAAACAGGGAAGATGACAAATAAGACCAGTATGAAGGTTCTGGACATCAGGAGGGTGAGCTTTAATAGAATGAGGGAGATTTTAAGGGAGGAAAGGAAATGAAATGCGGTGACCAGATAGAAGATGTACAGGAATCATGGAAATGTATTAAGGAGGCATTAGTAAAAGCAACTGAACTATGCATAAGGAAGGTAGGAAAAAAAAACAAGAAATGAAGATGGCTCTTTGGTTTAATAGGGAGGTTGTAAGGGCAATAAGAGATAGAAGGATAGCTTTCAGAAGATATAAGAAAACTCAGAGTGTGATAGAGTAAATTATAAGGGGAAACTGAGACAGGCAGGGAAATTGATTGTATTTATTTATTGATGTATTGATTTATTTAACAAATCGGAAAGACCTTTGAGCCAAGGGGTCTTTTGCAGAGGTTCAACATCCAGTCACGAGAATAACAAATTACAATGGTTTCAGTAAGTAGTACAACATGAGGAAAGTAATTACATAAACAAAAGAATAATATGGCAAGATAAATATCGTGTCAAGTGCAGCCAGTGGCCTTGTCTGAAGAGGCGTGGAAGGGATTACAAGGAGAGAAGGATAAGGGCTGAATTGGGGGGGGGGGTGGAAGGAGCAAAATAAGACCAAGGAGGGAGCTGCCACAGTGAAGCTTATGCAGGAGAAGACCCATGGGATTGGGGGGTAGAAGGAGAGACCAAGGTGAGGAACCAGAGATGAGGGAGGGAGGGGGACGTGAGAGTGGAAGGGTAGAGGAAGGGAGGATGAAGTAGGATGAAAAGAGGGCAGGGATGGGGATGGGAGTGGGAAAGGGATGAAGTAAGGAAGTGCTGTAAGTGGAATAGTGCAGCAACAGGGTTAGGGCTAAACAGGGGAGAAGGGTAAAAGAGGGAGGTCCCAGTGCATTTATCTGTCTGCAAAGATTAGGTATAGCAATCACAAGATGTTCTGGAAACTAGGAACTGATGCAGCTTCTGCTTAAATGGTCCTAAGGTTGCAGTCATCGCAATCTTAGGAGGAAGGGAATTAAATAAATTAGCCACTCTAACTACAATGGATGGCTGTCAGAATGAGGTTCGACAGTGAGGGACGGTAAAAGTTTGGCTCACAGAACTTTGTGTGTTACAAGTGCCCCAGAAGGGACTGAAAAGCTAAAGGGAACCTGGTGGTAGGAGTACAAGAGCTGCCTTCTTAGCCAGAAGGCAGGCTTGATATTCAATGCAAGCCTGGAGTTGAAGCCAGTTTGCTTGTGCATAAAGATCATAAGCGTGAGTACGATACGCTGCACCAGTTAGTAGATGGCATGCCATATTCAGAGCTGTGGAAAGCCACCGTAGGGTTGTATCTGTGGAGGTACCATAAATGACCAAATCATAGTCAATTATAGACACAATTGAACTTTGGATATCCACTCTGAGGGCATCGGTAGTAAGGCAGTGTTTGTGTCTGTGGAGAAAGCCTAGGCAAATGTTAACTGCCATGGTAACATTCTCAACATGGTGGGAGTAGGAGAGCGTACTATCCAGAGTAACCCCTAGGTATTTAAAAGATTGAGTCTGATCAAGGACAACACATACACTATTTTTAATCACCAATTGTATGGCTTTGTGCTTGCTGTGGGTACCATGGAAGAGCATGACCTTTGTTTTTTTGCAGTTAAGCACCAACTTATGAGAGGTGAACCAGGACTCAGCTTTAGTAAAACTTTCCTGAAGTTGGGCCTGAAGGAGGGTAGGGTCAGCAGACTTTTGAGAAAATGACTGCATCATCTGTGTAGAGGAGTACTGGTTCAGAAAAGGATGCCGGAAGATTATTGAGGAAGGTGCTACATAGAAGGGGTCCAAGTATCGATCCTTGAGGAACCCCAGAGCAGACAGGTAGTTTAGCACAAAGAGTAGACCTGAAGACCACATGATGCAGAGCACCGGCTAGCAGCTCCTCTACATCTCTCCAGCCAACCAACCTTTTTTCTGTTCTTTTACGGCGGTCAAACCTCCAGAATACTGCTTCTAAGCACCAACTGTAAGAGAACTAACAATCAGCTACAGTTTGCAATAGTCAGCAGCACCTATGGAGGTCGAAATGAGGAAGGTGCCACTAAAGCACACTCCTCCAGTAACTCCAGAGAAGGCCCCAAAAAAACTGCAGGCTTCCAGGTCGACAGAAGTGGCAGCTGCAGCACCCACATCAGAAGACCAAGAACCGCTCACGCTCCAGAGATTCCTAGCGGAATTCAAGTCCTTCAGAGACAAACTTCACAAGATTACAACTAAAATTTAAATACTTACCCAAATGATAGAGGATGTGTCGCAACTGGTTTCAGACAATGCGGAGAGAATCTGTTCTCTTGAAAGGAGGGCTGATAAAACAGACCCGGAGCTCGTGGCCATAAGGCAAAAAATGTCCTGTTTGGAGCTGAAAGTGGAGGACCCTGAGGCGCATGATCTGAGGAATAATGCTGTCCTCATAGGTCTCCCAGAAGAAGAAGAAGAAGGTCAGGACACTATCCTGTTTATGCAAAAAATGATAGAGAAAATTGCTGGCCCTTCCCCATTTGGGCCTTGATATATAATTGAAAGGGTGCACCGAGCTCTGCACGGCTCCTCCACGGCCCTTGATTTTCAAGTTTCTGAATTTTCTCAAGCACCAACATTTCCTCTCTAAAATTAAAGAATTGCAGGAAGTGATATGGGAAGGCAGCAAAATCAGAATAGCACAGGATCTGCCTACCACTGTACGTCAAAAGAAGATAGCATTTCACCCCCTTGTCTCGAAAATCATAGCGGTTGGAATTAATTCAAGATGATCTACCCAGCCAAGCTTCAGGTCCTCGTTGCTGGGATCTGGTCATCTTATAAAGATCCAGACACTGCTGCAGCTGGGCTCAAGTCTGCCTTTCCTGACCTCTTCCATGACCCTTGAACAGTAGAAGCAGAAAGAGGGGAAATAATTTAAAAGAAAAATAAAAAAAGATAAAGGACTCATTGTTGAGTGGATTAATTGCAAAATAAAAGCTTCAATCTTGTGGTATTACTGTGCAGATGATAATATATATTTCTGCTTTCTTCTGGACTTGGCAGGACATGGCTGTCTCCCATATTTATTTCAAGGGACCTCCTCGGATAGTAATTCAACCAAGAGGAATACGACACATCAAGTATATTGTGCGGTCTCCTGGACCAATTTGGCTGGTACTATTTCAGTTTTCTGCCATGCAACCTGGAGTCTGGCTGCAAGCTCCCTCTCCACACGAATGTGTGCAATGTTGCGCGGCTTTCTTTGTAAGCCTGCAAACTTGTTTTCAGCTGTAATGCTGGTTGAGAGCCGCCAGAGGGAGCAAATGTTACATCCCCATTTCAGTCTGACTGACTCGCACATCCGATGGGCAACCTGCACGTCGTGATCAAGGTGGGTAAGGGGAAAGTGGAGTGGTAAAGGCCAAAGAAGACCTTATACCCTACACTTCACTTAACTTTCCAAACTTTCTTTAACTGGAACATCACTTAGTGCGGAATCCTATATTAGTTTGAGTTTTTTCTTTACTAAAAGAACAAATGTGACACTGTGTATGGCTGTGTCTCCTGAGGGACACATAAATAAGACTGCTCTTCCAAGTGATCGCTCATTTTTTCCCTAGACACGTTCGCTGTGACCTTTATTCTGAACCTGGGACACTTCCGATTTATTTTTTGTGATCCTATATAGGGAACAACTCTCCTTTGATTTGATTTTAGTCTCAGACCAAATAGTCCCAGGCTTTCTAAACATATGAAGGCTACATTCATCTATGATGGTCAACCAGTTTTGACCTTATAGCCTATCAATGAGGCTCCTTCATTAAGCACTCTGCCTTTCATATATGCTAAAAGGGACTTTTACCTATAATGTGTGCAGCTTATGGTTTAATGCAGAGACATGTTTACTTTTTCCGAAGCACGTTCAGTAGTGGGGGGGTGACCTGACAATTATACTGAGCACCCCATTATATGGTAATATAAAGACTAGTAGATAGTGACTTGTTAGCTGAGGTTTTAGTTAGATTACTAGTTGCTTTGTTGAAATCTCAAAAAGGTTGAGAGATGGTGGAAGGGAATAGAATTGTTTTTATATCATTGTTTCTTGTTCCTGCTATCAATACCGTTAATAAGTTCTGGGATTGTGCTTAGGGGAAGCTCAGATAGGGTGGCTGGAGGGAAGAGGAGTGATAATATGGTAAGCTGCAGAGCGTAATTCAAAGCAAAAGGGGGGAGGGCTGGGGATCACCTAACATTCAGAAGCTATCATTCGGGATATTCAGAGTCAGGGGACTGGGGGGGGGCGATATGGAGTTGTTAGTAGGGGAGGATGGGGTAATAGGTTTCGGTGTTAGGCTGGGAGGTACAGACGAGATCAGGGTGGGGTGGGAGTAAGAAGTGCATGTGCACGGACAGAATCATTTCCATATTACTTTGGGCAGAAATTTCTTTCCTTCCATCCAGAGGGGTACAATTCCTAATGGCGCAGACATATGGCTAGAGATTTAGTGTTTGCTACATGGAACATTAAGGGAGCAAGGCATAAGCTAAAACAATATAAAATATTAAAGCACTTGCATTTATTAAAGGTAGATGTTACCTTCATACAGGAATCCCACTTACTGATTCCAGAAGCCATGAAGCTGAGAAGGCAACAAATGGGACAAGTTTTTGCTGCCGCAGGAAATACCCAAAGCTGTGGGGTAATGATATTGGTAGCAAGGTCTGTCCCATTTTCTCCGGTGAATATTATTAATGATCCTAATAGCAGATTTTTGTTGGTTCATGGCAAATTGCATGCCACTGGTATTTTGTTGGGCAGCATTTAAGGTCCGAATAATGACTCTCCCGGGTTTTTTCTGTAGCTGGTTAACACATTAGCTCCCTTCCTCTCAATCCCAATGATTATAGGGGTTGATCTAGATCCGAACATGGATCGCACGGGCTGCAGGTTTAAGGGTCTCACTCCAGCTCAAAGGGTATTAAGTAATATGCTGGGCCAGGTTGGTTTAACTGATGTCTGGAGAATCCTTCACCCTTCTGATGGAAGATACATGTTTACGTCTCTGGTCCATGGGACCTCTTCAAGAATAGATTATTTATTGATCTCACACAGTCTGCTACCTGGGGTATTGGATTCTTCCATCCATCTGGGTCCCCCTTCGGATCACTGTCTGGATACATGTCAACTCTCCATTTTCTCCCTCCCCAAAAGTGGAGGGTGTTGAAAGCTCAATAGCCAGCTCTTAAAAGACCCGGGAACAATTCAATATATTGCAGAACATATCACACAGTTTGTATCAACTAACCATAACTCCACAGGTAAACCTGATATAGAATGGTGTGCATTAAAGGCTTCTCTAAGGGGCTTACTGATTGGCCTGGCCTCCAAATGGAAGAAAAAGAGAGAAATTCAAATGTTAAATATCCTTTCTCAAATTAGGAACATCGAAGCCATGCTGTCCCTGCATACCTCAGAACAGATTAAACAGGAGCTCATAAAGCTGAATGATTCTTATCTAAACCTTCTGAGGGAGTAGGCAGAATTCATGATTCTAAAAACTAATGCTTCGTACTCTGATCAAGGAGAGAAAGCGGGTCGCCTTCTTGCACTAAGACTTAAACAAAAAGAGTCTTCCAGGCTCATTGCTGCTATTCAGTCGTCCGTAGATGGTTCATTGAAAACTGCTCCGGCCGACATCACCCCTAAGTTTAATTTATACTACAAAAAGTTATATGGTCCAATGCCAAACCTGCCTTCCCTTGATAATCTGGATAATTATTTTACGGAATCTCATCTGTCTTCCCTCTCAGAAGCACAATGGTTTCTCTTATGAGTTCCTATTTCTCAAGCTGAGATTTTCAGAGTAATAAAAGAACTACCCACAGAGAAGACTCCGGGGTCTGATGGCTTCTCTGCTGATTTTTATAAGGCTTTTGCAAAACAACTGGTCCCCTTACTCCTACCCCTTTACCAGCTACTGTAATTCTCTCAGGTTCCGCAGTAGATAAATCATTCTTCGAAGCCCTGATTGTTCTCCTACCCAAACCTGGTAAGCCCCCTGATCTCATAACTAGTTACAGACCAATCTCTCTCCTCAATCAAGACATCAAAATCCTGACTAAATTACAGGCAGACCATATAAATGTGGTTCTTCCTGATCTTGTAGGACTGGAGCAAGTTGGTTTCATGAAAGGCAGGTACTCAGTTGACCACCTTTGTACCTTGGCCCATGTCTTCTTGGTGTCCAGGGATGCAGAATATCCTGCTGCTCACATTTTCCTGGATGCCAAGAAGGCATTTGATAGGGTCAACTGGAACTTTTTATTCTGTACCTTACATGCATTCGGCTTTCCCTTAGAATTTCAAAAATATATTCGGGCACTTTATCAAGCTCTGTCAGCCTGGGTGTCGAGTAATGAAGTTATTTCTGATCTATTGCTCCTAAAATAGGGTACTAGACAGGGCTGTCCCTCATCCCCTCTTCTTTTTAACTTATACCTTGAACCTCTTATAAGCTGGCTTGTTAACTGTCCCAGTATTCAAGGTATTACTATACAAAACTCCATAATTAAGCTATCAGCTTATGCAGATGATCTTTTACTTCAGCTATCTCATCCAACTTTTTCCATCCCTCTATGCTGGGAATTATCTCAGACTACAGCGCCCTTTCCAATTACAAGCTGAATGTACAAAAGACAGTTGTATTTCCTCTCAATCATAAACTGGTGAAACAGGAAGTCATGGCCTTGGGATTGTCCTGGGAGGAGGATTCTGTGAGATATCTGGGAATTGATCTCTCGAGAAACATAACTCTTTTACAAAAGAAAAACCTGGATTCCTTACTGCTCACTCTTAATCAAGATTTAAAAAGATGGTACCTTCTCCCACTATCTCTATGTGGTAAAATTAATCTGATAAAGATGAATGTTTTCCCCCACCTTTTCTATCCACTTAATCTTTTAAACTTATGGCTTCCCCTTTCGTGGTTCAAGAAAGTGCATAGACTCATTATCAATTTTGTTTGGGCTGGTAAAAAAGCACGTATGGCCTTTTATAAATTAGCAGCCCCTAAAGTTAAAGGAGGCCTCCGCCTCCCACATATTGGTCTCTATTACTGTGCTAGTCATGCCAGTAAATATTTCAGATGGCTTGTTCCAGAGGATCCTCAAAATCCATCCTATTATACACTTCTCTGGCTTAAAATAGAACTAGCTCAGATTGCAAGTCACCACCTCTCTCCTTTTGCACTTTTATATACCAAGTTAAAAGGTCTTGCTCTGCATGTGGCCTCAGCCTGCAGATCCCACCAGGTCTGCCTTTATCATCAGGGGAGGCTGGTCCTTCTCAGAACCCACTCTCCCAGCCACAGGACTTACCAGCCTCACCCAATGAGGTTAACCCACCAGATGAACCTACTCCACCACTGGACCAAACTGGGCCAGCCCTGGTTCCCAAGTCTCTTGCTTTGTTATCAACTTCAATCAGGCCTAGCCTCCTAGGTTTACCACCATTGCCTCCACCACCATTTCATGACCCTTGAAGGAGGGTGCCTCTACCATGGGTTCATGCCCCTTTGAGGAGGATGCCTTCACCTTGGATTCATACCCCTTGGGGAGGCTGGCCTGGCACATTCAGCCCACTAAATTTCCCTAGGCCACCAAACTACTATAACCCATGGATGGAAAGCCACTGAGGCTACCTGCCCCATGGGGTTTTTCTTGTCCCCTTGCCCCCAGTGATTAAAGAACTAGAATCAGAGGTTGAAGAACTAGAACCAAAGACTGAAGATATGATAGATGCATGCATTCAGGCTGAATACCAAAAGTGAAGCAATAAGGCTTAGATTTTCTCAGATCAGAAATAAGCAGCAAACTCTTGTATGCTTGCCACTGTATTGACTGATTGATTAATTAACAACTCATGATGGAATAATTGCTAATGGATTTTAAATATCTTAAGCTTAGCTAATAAATGACTTGTACAGCAACAAATTGTATTTTACAAAGCTCTGAAACTGATGCACTTAGTTTTTAGTTTTGCATTCCTAATTTTAAAAATTATTAAGAGCAAGCTAGTAAGTTGACCTGACAAGCTATGCCTTCATGAGACCTAGAGCATAACTTTTCCAAAACACCTGCAAGGGACTTTCCACAGCCAGACATAGTCAATATCCTATCAGTCAATCAGGTTTGGCCATATGGGGTGGAAAAATCGGTCAACCTCATCACACTTGTGGTTTGCCTAATTGCATGAGTGTGCAAGGTGGCCAACCTTGTCTCAATTAGACTGATGTCTCAGTTTAGACTAACCACAAAGGATGATAAGTTGTTTACCTTGCTGTCAAATGTGAAATTTCAGACTATGGTCCCATGCTACTCTTTATGTTTATGAGAGTTTTCTTTTCCCTGACTCCTATGTGAGATGCTGTGAGGTCAAGTTAGATGTCACAGCTCAAAGCAAAATCCTATATCAATTACATGTTAAAGTTGTTGACAACATTTGGCATCTGATCAACAAACCATGATTGATTACTCGGAAAAAGGCCCAGAACTCCATAACCTATTTGTCAGAAACCCATTTTCTACTCTGGCAAAAAATATATAGATCCTCAACCATCCCAGGCAAGGTAAGGAGTCTCGGAGGAACAGCTGCCTCCACTCCCAGGGTCTCAGAGGACATCAGGTTTGCAGGTTTGGCAAGTGTTACCACACTTTAGGCATAGGACCTAGAGAACTGGCACTCTAGCATTATTTTTTATTTCTTTATGAAGCTATTACATTCAGTGAGGGGAATATTATTTTATTTCTTTGCTTGCACTGCTGATCAGTAGTTATAGTAATTGTGTTTTAATAATTTTATATAATTTGGAAGATAAGTGCTTGCCTATTAATGCATTGCCAAAAATTGCCTTACAAATGTCATGATCCATAGGAATAACCTAGTGGCAGGAAAGAAACTTTAAACATATGATTACCTATGCCAGTTGCTACAAAGATTAACTTGCCAGTGCTTGAAAGCAAATCAAATCAAAGGTAAATACTTTTAACCATGAACCCTGGTACTAGTTTTCATTCTCAATTTAATATCATTAAACTTAGAGCAATGGATTTAGAAAAGGATAATCTCAGAAGTAAAACAGGTTTAGATCTATGCTTTCAGGGACATGCTGGACTCTTAAAGTGATGGTCAAGGGCTATATCCACATGTTAAAGTACGCAGATTTGTCATGTACAGAACCTCTGCACAAATATTTAGGATGGTTATTTTTAGACCCTGAAAAAAGATGTTGATGCAAAATATTTGACTGTCCAAGGTGCTTGGGAACAGATGGGTTTAAGGTTCATTATAAAAATATTCGAGGAATTGAGGAAATTTCACTGTCCACTAATACATAATCACAACCACAAAGGTAATGTAGATTTTAACGAACATACAGCCTTTGTAGACCAAGATCAGATAGTCTTGGTCAGCCAAGTGTCAGATGCAATAATAGTGGCAGGTCCCCTAGGGCAAAACTCAGAGGGCACACTGCCCACTCTTTGTGTTTAGACCCTTAAAAAACTTTATCCTAACCTGACCAAACTGGTGGATGAGTTGCAAAAACATCATCCACAGTCAACGGAATGTTCAGAAGAGCCGTCAGCTTCTGCCAGTCGTGGGGAAACCCATGTACACGAATCTGACCAGGGTGATCATCATGGGGAACCTCACAGCCCCCAATAAGATCCCCACTTAGCAGTCTCCCTGCACAACTCCGTACTAGCTCGACTGCCACCTTTATCAGGGTGCACTCTCAATGTTGTGTCTTCTTGAGATATAATCACTTTCAAGACTTGGCACCATTAATAGCTAACCCTAATTTTAGGATTGCCAGCAAAGTTCTCTCTCCCCTTTGGCTCCCACTGCTAAAAGATTGTTTACTTTCCTATTTTATTAATGATGCAGAAGGGTCCTGGTTATCTTCACCTGAGATTATTGCCAAATTGGGCATCCCAACCTTCAATGTTTTTAAAATTTTCCAACTTCATCACCTTTTGGTAAAAACCTTGGGGGAAGTTCCACCACAGTTTAAGGAACCTGCATTTCAAGCTGAGATGGCTCCTCTGGCTGGCCTCCCACATCCCGTGTCTAAGTTGTTTAGTGCCTTGCATGATTGGCTCTATCCAGAGCATTTTGGTCCATCTATTTACTAACATACTAAAATGCCAGCAGAATAGGCCTAATGGTCTTTCGTGTCTGCTCGTTTGGTTAGCCCCCACCCTGGGTGCTGACCTTGCTGCCCCCTTTGCCTTCTCTGGCTTCCCCCTTCCCAGTTCCGGATATTCTTGCTGCAATGGATCTTGCTTCCAGAACCCTTCCCCTGTACCTGTCCCACCCCCTCTTGAAACCCTCCACTGTCTCTGCCTCCACCAGCCCCCTAGGCAGCGCATTCCATGGCTCCACCACCCTATCAGTGAAGTAGCACCTCCTCCTTTCTCCCCTGAATCTTCCCCCCTCCAGCTTCCACCCATGCCCTCTAGTGGCCCCCTCCTCCTTCCTTCGAAGCACCCTGACTGTTCCTCCCTTATTTACCCTCTTCATGTACCTGAAGACCTCTATCATGTCCCCCAGTCCCTTCTCTCTTCCAATGTGTACATATTTAGCTCTTCGAGCTCTCTTCATAGGTCCTGTACGCCAAGCCCAAATCATTTTGTTGCCCTTCTGCACCCTCTCCAGGAGGTTAATGTCCCTCTTAAGTGTTGCCTCCAAAACTGCATGCAGTACTCAAGGTGCGGCCTCACCAAGGAGTTATACATAGGGAGTATCACTTCCCTTCTTCTGGAGGTGATCCCCCTAGTGATGCATCCCAGCATCCTGTTGACCTTAGCTGCTGCCCTCCTACAAGTCTCAGAGTTGTTCACCTTGACATCCCCCACCACCCCCAGGTCCCTCTCAGCCATCGAGAGTTGTAGCATTTCCCCCCCAGGGTGTACACTTGGCCCGGGATTCTGGCCCCCAGGTGGAGTACCTTGCATTTCCCTGCATTGAACCTCAGCTTCCACTTTCTAGACCATCTTTCCAGAGTCTCCAGGTCCTCCTGTAGGGCCACCCTCCTCTCCTCCCCATCCACCACCACCCCCAGTTTTGAGTCATCCACAAAGAGACTCATCTCACTCCTGATTCCTGTCCTTATGTCAGAGATGTAGGCATTGAACAGAAGGGGCCCAAGGACTGATCCCATTGGGACCCTACTAATGACCCTCCTTGGGGATGAGACTATCCCACCAACTACAACCCTCTGGGTCCGGTCCTGAAGCCAAATGCCTATCCATCTGATCATCTGGTTCCCCACCCCCATTTCTCCCAGTTTATCCAACAGGCCCACGTGAGGAACAGAGTCAAATGCCTTGCTGAAGTCTAGAAAAAGGACGTCCACTGGTCTACCCAGGTCCAAGGCACTCGTCACCCAGTCATAGAACCCACAAGGTTTGTCTGACATGATTTCCTGGGATGAATCCATGCTGCTCATCGTCCAGGCACCCTGACTTATCCAGGTCCCCCTAGCCTCTCCTTGACAATGCCCTCCATCACCTTGCCCACCACCAATGTCAGGCTGACAGGCCTGTAGTTCCCTGCCACCTCCCTTGATCCCCCCCCTTGTGGATAGGCACTATATGCACCACCTTCCAGTCCTGGGGCACCCACCCTGTCCTCAGAGAGATGGTGAAAAGCTCCTCCAGGGGTTTCGCCAAGACATCTGCAAGTTCCTTCAGCACTCTGGGATGTAATTTATCCGGCCCGGTGCTTTCTCCGTCTTAAGGGAGCTGAGGGCTTCCCTCACTCTCTCTGCTGTGATTTCTACTTCCGGTACCTCTTCTCCCTGCTTAGCCTTCCCCTCCTGCCAGTGATGCCTCCCTCTCCCCAGACCCACCGATCGGTAAGGGTCCCCTCCTCAGTATCTCTGTCTCCTCCCATGTATGATGCAGCACCCCATTTTCCTTGGTGAAAACTGAGGTGAAGTACTCATTTAGTACCTCAGCCTGCTTCCCGGGTCTTGTGCCCATCTCTCCCTGATTTAATCCTGCTAATCTGCCCCTTCACCTTCATTTTTCTCCAATGTATCTAAAGAACCCTTGTCCCTCTCCTAATTCCCTGGCCAGGTTCTGATCCTTCCTTGCCTTAGCTGCCTTCACCACCCTAGTGGCCCTTCTAGCCATCAGCTCGTACTCCCCTCGATCCATTTCACTCCTTGAGCACTTGAATTGCTTATAGGCTGCCTTCTTTCCCCGCACCACCTCCTGGGCCTCCCTGGTCCACCAGCAGGGTTTTTGGGCCCTACTGCATTTTCGTCTTACTCTTGCACAGGTGCTGGTAGCATCCTGCACCCCTCTCCTGATGATTTCCCACCTACTATCAGCGTCCATGTCTGACCCAATCCCATCCAAATGCTCCTTAAGGATCCTTCTCATTTCCTTAAAATCTGCCCCCCTGAAGTCGGTTACTTCTGTCTCTGTGCAGCCTTCTACCCCTCCTAGGTCCAGGCAGAACCAGTCAGTAGCATGGTCACTCCCTGCCAATGGGTCTCTTACCTCCAGGCCCCCAATCTGGTCACTGTCTGCCAGGACCACATCCAGTACCCGTGCCTCCCTGGTCGGTTCCCTCACCTGCTGAGTTAGGAACACGTCTTGAAAGACATCCAACAACCTCTGTTTCCTGCTCACAGAGGATGTCATAGTCTCTGAGTCTGTTCCTGGCATGTTTAAGTCCCCCAACACCACCACCGTTCCTCTGCCCAGTCTGCAGTGTCTCCCAACATCTGCCACCAGACTCTCCTCCAGCGCCTCCGCCAGGGCAGGGGGTCTATACACCACTCCTATTTTACTCTCTTGCCCCCCCTTGTTATCAAGGTGACCCAAATCGCCTCCACGGTTCCCTCTGCCTCCTCTACTCCCCCTATGCCAATGCAGTTTTTGACTATCATTGCTACCCCTCCTCCCCTTCCCTCCCCCCTATCCTTCCTGAACATAGTGTAACCCTCCAGGTTCAGGTCCCAGTTGTATCCTGCAGTGGCCCAAGTCTCAGTGACTGCTGCCACATCCACTGCTCCCTCAGTTAGCATCGCCTGAGCTCAGGCATTTTATTGCCCAAGCTCCTGGCATTTAGCAGGACTACCTTCCACCCTTTCCCTATAGTTCCATTTCCCCTGCTCGTGTTCCCATGGGGATTCTGTTTTCCCCTGGTCTGCACTTTGCCAGTCGGCCTTTTCCCACAATCATCCAGATCCCCAGGGGGTGGAGATAGAGTCCCTCCTTTATCGGCACCCCCTTGACAGCCTTTTCTCCCATCCCTCCCCACTTCACAAGTTTAAACCCCACTTTTCACCAATGAACCCCTCTATTTTCAACTTAAGGATTCCCCTCCCCTCCAAATTGATATGGAGTCTATCTCTAGCATACAGCTCCTTATCCTCCCAGGTTCCCCCCCAATCCCCCATCAACCCATACCTTCTGGCCTCACACCATCCCTGAGCCACTGGTTTATCTCCCTAATCTTCCTGTTGTGTTCCCCACTAGCCCTTGGCACCGGCAGGATTTATGAGAAGGAAACTGTGTATCCTATGTCATGACAGACCCTGGCAAGCTCCCTGAATCTTGCCTGTATCTCTAGCTCACTATTTCCCTCAATGTCATTTGTGCCCAGGTGGACCAGTATGTCCGGGGAACCCCCACAATCTTTTGCCAGCTGATATACCTCGTGCTTAGCCCTGTGCACCATTAGTCCAGGGAAGCATCTTGTTCTAACTGCCCAGGCTTCTCCCTCCCTATCCCATTTGATACCCCTGATCATAGAATCCCCCAACAAGAGTGCTCTAACTGCTCCTTTTCCTCCATTTTCCCCCCTTCCATGTCCCTCATCCTTTCTACCGGCCTCTCCACCCAGTCGGCTCTTTGTTCCTCCCCCTATCTGGGTGCCACATGCCACCCCCTCCTTATTTACCATGGCCACCCCTTCCCCTCCAATCCTATGCCTTTCCTCCTCCTGAGTATCCCTGTGTACCTTGCTAATTCCCCCCTCACTGCTCACGACTGGTCCTTCTCCCCATCTGCTAAACTAGCCTGGCTCATCCTCCCTTCCTTCCTTCCTGTCTCCATTTAGTTCCTCCTTGCTCGTCATGCTCCCCTGGCCTAAACCCTCAGCTCCCTTTACTGAATCCTCCTTGTACTTCAGGTCCTTCTCCTCTACCTTTCCTCCCAACTGGTCCTTCTCCTTGCGCTTTCCTCCCTCTTCCGCCTGCCCCTCCTGCTTCACTGCTCCCCCCATTTTCTTGCATTCCAGGTCCCCCCCTGTTCTTCTGCTATCTGGCCCCTGCCCCCCACTCCCTTTCCATCTCTAACCACCCCTGTCGTGGCTACATCACCCCTCATCCCGAGCAGAAGACGAGATTTGAAGCAGTTACTGAGTGTAAGGTCTGATCCACCTCCCCGCCTTGCTTCCTTCTGTCCAGCCCTGGCCATCTGCCTACTTCCCTGGGAATGTTGTCCCTCTGTCCCTCCTTTGTGAGGGTCCCCAGTTACCTGCCTGCTTCCTTGGTAGTGTCCTTTTGGACCCCCTCTGCCAGGGTCCCTATGTGACCCTTGAGTATTCTCCTGCACTCCTTTCCCTATGCCCCCACCCCCAGTGCTTGGTGCAAACCTGTGGGAGATCCCCAGCTCCCTTCCCCAAACATACCTCCCTCCTTCCCCCAGCTGTCTCCTAATCCCCGCAACCTCCTCCCTAAGCTGTGCCAGCTGGTAGCACATTGGGCAACCACCGAACTTCCAAGCCCAGTCCAGTATCATGGCTGCTCCACACCCTGTGCACCCCACCACCCTCCCAAAGATGCCGGCCCTAAGGATGTGTGGCTCCATCCCATTCCAAATAGGTTTCCTTGGGTGAGCCACCAGGTTCCCCCAGTCCAAGATACACCCTGCTGCCTAATCAGGTCACCCACTAATCTTAGAGACAGTTCCACTGTACACCAGTAACCCTGTTACTAGGTGCAGTACAACACATTAAACTTATACGGGAAATGAACAACTCCCTAAGCTCCTCTCTCCCAGCCTTTAAATCCAACCCCCAGTGACTAGAACTACACGAGCTGCACCTGCAGCCTTTTCCTCAAATTGCAGGGCAGGTGTTCCCCTATAAATTAGCAGAATTCTGGGGAGGGAGGGGTGGGGAGGGCGGGTCTTGGGCAGACACCTGACTCGAGAGAGAGTGTATCAGCCCTGTGTCTCTCTTCCAAGCCCAGCAGCCAAAGAACCAGGCCCAAGCAAATCCCACCAAATAGGTTTTAAATCAGAAGAAATCCACAAGAACCCTGTGAAAACAACAAGCAGCAGCTACTGTCCTGGAACACAACTGATCCTGTCCCCTTCCAGTTCTTTCTGAGAAGACAAAGCAGCTAACACCTCAAACCTGATTCAGCTCTGCCTCCAGTCAATTGGCTGAGTGAGATCTGGCCAGACCATTAACACCCTTCCCCCACTATGCACTAACCTTTGCAGCTAGTGGAGTCAGCAAAAAGGAATCAAAATTCAACTCAAAGCCCCCAAAATATGTTTGCTGCCAAAGGAAACAGGTCTCCAATTAAATCAGTTTCACTAACAACACATCAAAATAGGCTTGAAATTAACAGATATAGGTCTCGAATTCAAATAACCATCTCCAAGCAAATACCACCAAATAGGTTTTAAATCAGAATAAATAGGCCTCCACCAGCGCAGCCTGTTACACAGTGAAACATCCACAAAATGAGCCCACTTACAGCCACCAAATCAGTTTTCAAACTTTCAGCAGCCCCCCAAACAATACCCTGCTAGCCCCTTAAAAGTAAGAAAGAAAAGAACTAACCTTCTACCAAGTAAAATCCACAAGAACCCTGTGAAAACAACAAGCAGCAGCTACTGTCCTGGAACACAACTGATCCTGTCCCCTTCCAGTTCTTTCTACTGGTCCTCCTTTTCCCAAAAATGAACATAAACTGGTCCGTCCTATAACAAGGTTGTCATAAGTTTATTAATCAAGATAGACTTCATCTCATGCAGCTTCATATATTACATAACTTATATTATACACCACAAAAGTTTCACCAGATATGGTATTGCCCCCTCCTCCACTTGTACAAGATGTCCACAGGATGTAGGCAATTTGTTTCATATTTTCTGGACCTGCCCCAAAATAGCCCCTTTATGGGAGCTTATTAAACATAGAGTTGACCCCCTCCTTTGCCCTAATGATTTGTTCACTGCAAAAATATGTCTATTGGGGGATTTCTCTGAGATTCCGGTCCTTACCCATCATTTCCATATGGCCTTAATTTCCATGTTGGTCAAAAAATTAGTATTGAGACATTGGAAGGATACTGAAGATGTTTCCTATACTGAATGGCTGAGGGAACTGTTAGCTAACCTTAGAACTGACAGAGCAATTGCAAGCCTCCGTAACAACACTGTTAGATTCACTAGAATCTGGGGCCCCTTACAATCTCTGTACTCCTTACAGCCTGCCTAATATCAAGGTTTCATATGGAACATCTATTGCTATTTATGTACTCTTACCATGCACATTTTGGGGGGGGAAGGATAGGGGGAGTGTGAAAGGGGGAGAGGAAGGCTCTCAGATTTTGTCATGCACTAATTTTGTATTGTACAATATCTTATTGTTTATTTATTTATTTATTTATTAGAAATGTCGGATTTACAACCTTTGAGTCATGGACTCATTTACAAAGGCACCTCATTGAAGGGGGTGTAGACAGAGTTACATAGTGTGGTTACAATAGTGAGAACAGTACAGGTACAGAACATTAAACATAGAGTACACATAGGTTACATAATAATGTTACTTATAATAGGTTACAGTCATATTCAAGGTACCCAAGTGTTACTTTGAGGGTACAGCCCTGAACATACCTAGATAATACCTGGAGAGGGTGGAGGTAGGGATGGGGAGTGGGATGGAAGGGGGGAGAGGATAGGCTATCCAGAGGATGTTGTCAAGTCAGGGAGACCTGACAGGAGGATCCTACAGTGGGATTAATTAGGTGCATCTACAGCAATGAGCATCAAAGAGATGGTTCCAGAGGGCGATTTTGAAGGGACCAGTTTTGGCAATGTCTGTGATACAGGGTGGGAGGGAGCTGAACCAAGCAGGGGCTTGGTAATGGAAGGACCTCTGGGCTAGTGAGGTCTTGGTTCTGGGCACCAGAAAGGTGGCTTTGACAGAGCTACAGGTGGCAACAGATAAGGACGTACACCGTAGGGAAGTAGAGACCCCCAGGGCGGAGAGCCCTAGGAGAGATTTTTTGGCAAGTAGGCAGGTATGGTAGCACAGACGGTCCTCAAAGGTGAGCGGGTTGGTGGTGGAGTAGAGCAGGCAAGTGTGAGTGCGGCTAGGGGCTCCGGTCAGAAGCCTGCAGGCTTTACTGATTTGTTCTCTGTATGAAAAATGTTAATAAACTTTGAATTGAAAAAAAAAAGTGTAGAACCTATTCTCACTTGTTGTGTGTGGTTTGCTAGATAGCTGGTGATCCTCTTTTGGGCATCTGAAGATATACCAAGCCCAGCAAGTTGACGTGTCAGCCAATGGTGATTGACCATGTCAAATGCTTTAGACAGGTCAATAAAGGTTACGCCAACAAGTTTACCCTGATCATGAGTATGGTGAATGAAACCTGTGAATTCCAGTAGGGTCATAGATGTGCTGTGCCCTTCCCAAAAATCATGTTGTTGGATACATTGCAGGCTGTATTTTTCTAGGTACTCCACAAACTGATCAACAACAATCCTTTCAAGTGTTTTGGACAATGGGGAAGAATAGATATTGGCCTATAATTCCCAAGTAGTAGTTTGTCCCCAGTCTTAAAAACTGGTGTAAGCAGAGTGGATTTCCAGATCTGGGGGATTTGTGAAAGTATGAGGGAGTGATTGAGAAGCTTGGTGAGGGGGGATAGGACTTCATCTAGGGTTAGGGTAATACGTTTCAGGTTGAGGGAATCACTGCTTGTCCTAGTTCCTCCTAGAACTTTACGTAGATATGTCCTGGCCTCACTTTCCGAGATAGCTTTGAAGTATAAACATGGGTGGGTCAAGGCCTCTTCTGATTTGGTGGACATAGGAGCAGTGCTGGGCAGTTCAAAAAAATTTGGGGCCAGAATCTGGCTAAGGTCTGTGAAGTATGAATTAAATGTGTTGGCAATTAACACGTGGTCATGGGTGATAGACCCAGCAACATTAACATAGTTGGAGCCTGCTTGGATGCTTTCCCAGTGATTTCTGAAAGGTTTTCCCAGAATTTTTTCCTGTCCACCCAGGTCTTGGCAAGGATGTCATCATAGAGATGCACTTTGTGCTCACAGAGAGCCTTAGTACATGCTTTCCTGGCCATCTTATAAGCCTGTATGTCAGGTTGACTGCCAGGGGTCTTGGCCCTATACCAGAGGTGGTCATGAGCTTACATATGAGCCAGAAGGTTAAAAGAGATCCAGGGATTATCAAGTCCCCTGATCCTACATGTACTAAAAGGGGCATGGACATCACAGGCTGCGATGAAGCGTTCAATGAAGTATTGTAGAGTTGAGTCAATATGAGGGGCGGTTTCAATGTAAGACCAGTCTTGTTGCCAGAGGAGAAACTTTAGTGGCTGCAGGTGGCCACGAGAGAGCACTCTACTTGTGATTGTTTTGGTAGGGGGCTTGATAAATGTGTTAGTCCAATAACATTTGGTAGGAGAGTGATTGCCAATAGTGTCAGGCAATACTTCAGAATGGGAGATATGCACTGAACAATTCATTAGGACCCAGTCCAGGAGTTGATTAGGACAGCAAAAGCAGAAACAGAAGGGAGAATTGATAAGCATGTCAAATGAGGAGATAAAACCTTTTTAGATATGTGAGGGAAAAGAGAAGGACAAGACAGGGGACCATGAGTTTGAGGGGGAGGGGGGAACTAAGGTTGAGGGGACTTTGAGAAAGCTGAGGTTTTAATTAATTATTTTTGCTCTGTACTCACAGTGTAAGGGGATGGAAAGGGACTTGAGTTAAAGAAGAAGGGAGGAGATGAATGTGGGGTGGTCAAAGTCCATTAAGTGAGAAAAGAGTTAAGGAAGAACTTGGAAAATTAAAGGAAAACAAAGTAATGGAGCCAGATGGTTTGCATCCACATTTAGCAAGTTATTTAATGTGTCTGAGTGACTGGAGGATGGCAGATGTTGTACCACTGTACAAGGGAGGCTGCAAGGAGGAGGAAGGAAATTACAGACCTGCCAACCTCTCATCAGTGGTGGGCAAGGTGATGGAGGTGTTAATAAAGGAAAGAATGATAAATTACTTAATGGACAACAATCTATTAGATGAAAAGCAACATGTATTCAATAGTGGGAGATCTTGCCAAGCCAATCTGATAGAATTTTTTGGTGGGTAACGAAGGAGGTTGATCAAGGAGGGGCAACTGATGTTGCCTACCTGGACTTCAGTAAGGCCTTTGACTCTGTCTCTCACTGCAGGCTGGTAAATAAGGCAGAGAGCCTGGGGGTGGGACAGAAAATAACTAGATGGGTGGAAAACTGGCTGAAGGATAGAAGTCAGAGGGTAATGGTAAATGGTGTACATTCTGGGGTAAGGAAGGTTATGAGTGGTGTTCCTCAAGGGTCTGTACTAGGACCAATCCGTTTTAACACATATATTAGCGATATATCACAGGGAATTGAAAGGAATATTTGTCTGTTTGCAGATGATGCAAAGTTATGGAATAGGGTCGACACTGAAGGAGGGGCTGAGGCCATGAGGAGGGATTTAAGTATACTAGAGAAATGGTCAGAAACATGGCAGCTGAAGTTCAATACAAAGAAGTGTGCGGTGATGCATATAGGGTGTAAAAATCGAATGGCCAAGTATTCATTGGGGGAGAGCAGATAAAGCAAACAGAACAGGAAAGGGATCTGGGGATTATTATATCAAATGACCTTAGGATAAGTGACCAATGTAGTAAGGTGGTTTGCAAAGCTAATAGAATGATAGCGTGCATCAGAAGGGGCATATCTAGTAGGAAGAGAGAGGAGCTGATGCCATTATATAAGTCCATGGTTAGACCACACCTGGAGTACAGTGTACAGTTCAGGAGGCCCCATTTAAGAAAGGACATAGATGTAATAGAAAAGGTTCAGAGAAGGGCAACAAAGATGGTGCAGGGTGTGCAAGGGAAAGTATACTGTATTAGACAAGATTAAGATAATTAAATCTGTATCCGCTGGAGTTTGCAAGAGAGACAGGAGACATGATAGAGACATTCAAGTACATGAAGGGGATAAATAAAGTGAGGGAAGGAAGTCTATTTAAAAAGGAAGTCAGAGTTAAAATAAGAGGTCATACTTTAAGACTGGAAGGAGGAAGATTTAAAAGTAATGTAAGCAGGTGTTATTTCACTGAGAGGGTGGTTGAACCCTGGAATAGATTACCTAAGGAGGTGGTAGGTGTAGAAACAGTGGAGGGATTCAAGAGAGTGTGGGATAGACATATGGGGTTGGTTAGAGGACAGAGGATAGGCTCCTCGTACATCGGTGACAAGTAGGAGAGGGGGAGATGGGCAGACAGGGTGGGCCTTACTATGATAATATGATCATATTTTTGTCAACAACTATGCCTGGGCCTTTTGCTATTTGTGTTATTTGTGGATAAAAGGTTTGTTCAGACTGTGCCTAATTGCTCTATGGCCAAAACACTATCAAAGAAACAATAAGTAGATTGCTTGCTATGATACTGAATATTAAAAAAGGCTCCTTGGATAGAAGGAGAGGAAACTCTCCTTCTTTTTACAATTCTCTTTATCGCCCCGACACCGGAACTCTCTCGGGCCTCTCCACTGGCCAGTGTCGCTCTACCACCCACTGTGAGCCCCACCATCCTCAAGGTCATTTACTTTCTCCACAAGCCCCTGCGAGGGACATAGAGCCCCAAGGAGATCAAAGGGGGCGGTGAAAGAGCTCCAGTGTTGGGCATGTGGTGGCGCAGCTCTGGGAGGGCCGTCGCCTATCCGGGCCAGAGTTTCGTGTAATGTTTACGCCCCTGACGTGGGACGTGCAATGCCACCCAGCCCGCAACGTGGGTACTCCCACCCACGTCCAGAAGGCAGCTTCCCGATGTCTACACCTTGCTTGCTTGTGAGCCCCTGTGCATAGCAGTGCCACCAGTCTCCACCGGGGACCTCTGCTGCATTGGGCTACCCCTAGATCCTTCCCCGAGAGAGGAGAGCAGTCCTATGGATGCTCGATCCTCTCTCTCCCCTGCCGATCCCTGGCAGTCTGGGCTCGTTCCTGAACCCGGGTCACCGGCATGGTGAGAGGTGTTGCGTCCAGCACCTCAACCCTCAGCACCACCAGGCCGGCCCGAAACTCTCCTTCTTGACAGTCAAAGTCCCCGGGTTCATCAAGGGAGGATCTCCTGGGAGTAGGCGATCCGGCTGTGCCTAGGGGTGAGCTTGTGGCAGATTTGGTGCCAGCTACTGGGATTTCTAAACTAATACCTGTCTGAACAAACCACACACAGTAGAGGGCAGAATTTGGAAAAGGGAAAAAAATTGCTGGCAAACAATAATTGCCTACGCTGTTTACATTTTTTTTTCTAAGAAACAATAGATAGTGTTAATATAGGGGAAGAACATGTCTTCCAAGGACAACACTTTAAACATGGAACAGCTAAGGCAGCTGTGTGATGAAAAGGGAATTTCAGGTGAGAGACAAAATAAAAAGCAGCTCACAGAAGCCCTCTTGGCAGCTGATGCTGAGACAGCCAATGAAACTTGGAGCCATGGTCGATGACTCAGGGTGACCAGACGCCAAACATGGAGGGGCCAGAGAGGAACCAGGAGCCATGGATCCAGAGGGAGGCTTCTGAAGACAAGGACTGGAGATGCTGAGGCTCCAGGTGGAGCTGCAGAAAGCACAGCTTGCCCAGCCAGACCAAAAGCAGAAGGTGGAGATGGAGCAGAGAACACTCTAAATGGAGATGGAGGACAAGCAGTGCCAAAGAGATGCTGAGAACAAGCAGTGCCAGAGAGAGTTTGAACTGGAGAAGCTGAAAATCCAACCAGCAGCACCCGAGCAGGAAAGTGGTGGGGGTGAACCTGAAACTCCAGGGCTGGGGAATAAATTAAATTCAAAATTGCTTCCTGAATTTAAAGAGGGGGGAGGATATGGATACATTTTTAAATCTGTTTGAAAAGGTCTGTATCCAGGCCAACACACCCAAGGAGGCCTGGAGCTTTCATTTATCCCCACTGCTTACTGGCAAGGGTTGTGAAGCATTGGGACACATGGACAATGTGGACAGCCAAAAATTATGAAAAGCTAAAAACTGCATTGTTAAAAAATTATGATTTAAGCTCCGAGGCCTATGGGGCAAAATTTGGAGAAATCCGGAAAGGGCCCAAAATGAGCTTTAAGGAACTTGCCACAAAACAGCATCAGTATTTAAAACATTGGTGGGATGGGGTGAAAGCTGATTCAGTTGAAGCTATTGAAGAAGTGGTACTGTTAGAGCAATTCTTTTGGACATGTTCAACAGAACTAAAATCCTGGCTGGAGGACCGAGATCCTCAAACAGCAAAACAGACTGCTGAGCTGGCTGACCGCTGTGCTAGAAGCAGGCCTGCTCTCCAGGGAAATGGGGGAGCAGGGAATACAGGGCCAAAAGGGAAAAGAGTGCCTTTTGGACATCCAAAAGCCACATTGCCTCTGCAAAAAGAAGCGAACCACACTGTACCTAAAAGGGATTTTGTGGAAAAGAAAAATGATAACTGCTAGTTTTGCAAAAAGCCAGGCCATATTTCCAGGCAGTGTCCTAAAAAGACACAAAATGTAAAAGGGCCTGTGCAAACCCGCACTCCTGTCTGCCACTGTAATTGTGTATGGCCTTCCTAGCAGTTGCTGGGCTGCCTATTCTTACCCTGTAGCTAAATGATATGTACAAAGCTCACTATTCCTCAGTGACTTTCTTTTTGTCTCTGTATTTATGCACTCTCTGTAAATATGTATGTATTCTCCTCTACCCTCACCCCCAGGATGCATCTGGAATCAAGCAACACTCTACTCAGTATGCCTTCCTGGTAAAACCTCTTAAATAAATAAACTGAGCTGGTTGCAAACTGTATTCCTGAAGCTATTCCTGTGAATATGAAAAAGTTCATTCACCCAGTTACAGTGAATGGGATGCAGACTCGAGGGTTAAGGGACACTAGAGCATCTCTTACCCTGGTAAAAGGGGATTTGGTTGGGCCTGAACAAATCCTGCCAAACCAGTCTGTGTCTGCATGGGATTTCACTGGGGCAGAGAAAACCTACCTATTAGCCAGTGTTACCCTGGACTGGAGGGATGCAGGTGAAGGGTCATGAAAGATGGCTGTAGCAGACACCCCCATTATGGACATTATTGTAGGAAATGATGTTTCCCAGGGATTGGTATGTGCTGTCACCAGGAGACCGATGGCTGGGGCTCCTCATAGTCTCATAGTCTTGTACAGGTTCATAAGGCCGAGGCCCATAACGAACCTGTCACCACAGTTTAGTGATGGTAGTGATATTTTTGGTTTCCATATAATGGTCCAGGTTTAATTTAAACTGTTCAACTGTTTTACTCATAACAACACTACTAGGTAGTGTGTTCCGTACAGCTGGAGCTCTTTGTGTGAAGACATTTTTCCACCTAGTTGTCTTATTTGTAGTAGTTTTTAGTTGCAGTTTATGTGACCAAGTGTTATTTTGAATTAATTGTTTCTCTAGGCAAATAGTAACAAGTACTGATTTATCATGAAAAGCTTTAAAGAGATATATCAAATCACCTCTTAGGGATCTGTATTCCATCGAGTATAGGTTCAAGGATCTTAGCCTGTCACTATAATCCTTGTTTTTAACTGTATTTATTCTTTTTGTAACCCTACGTTGGACTTATTGTATGATGTTTGTACCACTTATATTAGTAGGGGAACAAAAGGGGGCACAGTTCTCCAAGTGTGGCCGAATCAGGCTGGTATATAGGAGAAGTATTACCTCTGGTTTTCTGCTTTTAATGTGTTTCTCTATACATCCAAATACTGTGTAATAACATACTAACATACTAAAATGCCAGCAGAATAGGCCTAATAGTCTTTCTTGTCTGCTCGTTTGGTCAGCCCCCACCCTGGGAGCTAACCTTGCTGCCCCCCTCGCCCTCCCTGGCTTCTCCCTTCCCAGTTCTGGATATTCTCGCTGCACTGGATTTTACTTCCAGAACCCTTCCCCTGTACCTGTCCCACCTCCTCTTGAAAGCCTCCACTGTCTCTGCCTCCACCAGCCCCCTGGGCAGTGCATTCCATGGCTCCACCACAGTCTCAGTGAAGTAGCACCTCCTCCTTTCTCCCCTGAATCTCCCCCCTCCAGCTTCCACCCATGCCCTCTAGTTGCCCCACCTTCTTCCTTCAAAGCACCCTGACTGCTCCTCCCCTATTTACCCCCGTCATGTACCTGAAGACCTCTATCAGGGAGGGGCTGACCAGAAGCCCTCTCCTATGGATGAGGGGAGTAGCCTTCAAACCCAAGGGGGGGGAGGGGGGAAACAGACTGGGGGTGGAGGTTTCAGGAGGAGCAGAGGGAGGATGCAAGTATAAGGATCCTGGGTGGGGTTCGACAAAGGGGATCAGGGATAAGGGGTGAAGGGTGGTGTTAGTAAATGCCAGGAGCTTGGGAAACAAGTTGCCAGAGTTCCAGGCCATGCTGTTCGTTGGGGGGGGTGGATGTGGCGGCGGTCACGGAAACATGGGCCAACAAAAACCATGACTGGGACCTAAACATGCAGGGGTACACTATGCTTAGGAAGGATAGAAAGGAGGGCAGAGGGGGAGGAGTGGCTATGTTCATTAGAGATGACATAGAAATTGCTAGGATAGAAGAGGCAGAGGGAAACGTGGAGGCCTTATGGGTCACCTTACGAACCCCAGCAGGAGGTAAGGTCAAGCTGGGTGTAGTATATAGGCCCCCTGGGATGAGTGATGTTCAGGAGGATGGTTTGCTGGACGACATCATTGCCCAGTGTGGACCAAAAGGGGAAGGAGTGGTGTTGCTGGGGGACCTTAATATGCCAGGTACAAACTGGGGAACCATGCCCTCTAAGGAGGCCAAGGAGCAGAGGCTGCTGGACGGCTTCCAGGATGTGTTCTTAACACAGCATGTGATGGAGCCTACAAGTGAGTGGCATGTCCTAGATGTGGTTCTGGCAGATGGGGATCTGGTTATAGAGGATCCCCTGACTGGGAGCAACCACAATACTGTCTGGTTTCAAATAAGCATGGGGAAGGGGGGAGATCTAGGACACTGGCAGTGGACTTCAGGAGGGCAGACTTTGTGGGCATGGGAAATATTCTCAAGGATCACTTGAAGAGGATTACATCAATGACGAATGTGGAAAAGAGATGGAAGGTCATGAAATGGGGACTTCATGTGGCAGTCAGGACCTGCGCTAAGGTGAAACGTAAGGGAGCAAGATCACATAAACCATGCTGGTGGTCCAGTGAAGTTCAGGTAGCGGTCAGAGAAAAGAAGGCAGCCTACAAAAAATATAAAACAACAAGAGGGGATAGGGAAAAAGAAATGTACCATCTTTCATCTAGAAAAGTCACCTGGATGGTGAGGGGAGCAAAGTCCAGTAAAGAGCAGTGGCTGGCACAGGGGATTCATGGAGGGGAAAATGGGTTCTTCTGGTACATTGGGGAGTGGAGAAAAACTAAGGGCCATCTCAGCAGATTGAAATCAGAAGGAGGGTGGGTGGAAGAGGTGAGGGACCAGGCAGAGGTATTAAACAAGTACTTCACCGCTATGTTCACTAGGGAGAGGGATGGGATATCTACAAAGCAAGGCATGATGGGGATAGAAGTGGCAGTGAGTGGGATCAGGGGAGCAACAGAAATGGAGCAAGAGGGAGGGAGAGGTACCCCAGGGGTGTCCCATCAGGATAAGGATAAAAAGGCCAGTAAGGTGGAGGGGACAGATGATGCTATCTCCACCGAAAGGGTGTGGTTAGCCCTCAAGGCCCTAAAGAAAGACAAATCTCCTGTGCCGGATGGCATTCATCCGAGAGTACTATGGGAATTGGCGGACATACTGGCTGCACCCCGACGGAGCTCTTCAACAGGTCACTTGAAACAGACAGGGCACCTAGGGATTGGCGAGAGGCACATGTGGTGCCAATCCATAAAGGAGGGTTAAGGGAAGTACCAGGTAACTATAGACCCATCAGTTTGACCTCGGTGGTGGGAAAATTAATGGAGAGTATACTAAAGGAACGATTGGGGGTGTACTTGGAGGAGGTGGGAGGTCTGGATAGTCGGCAACATGGGTTTGGGCCAGGTAGATCATGTCAAACCAATCTTGTGGAGTTCTAAGAATGGGTAACATCAGAACTGGACAGGGGAAAGCCTGTGGATGTATTATTCTTGGACTTCAGCAAGGCGTTTGACTCTGTCCCCCAGAATGGTCTGGTGGAGAAACTGATGGGGTTGGAAGTAGGCCGTTTGATGGTCAGATGGATTGAAAGCTGGCTAGCTGGATGCACCTAGAGAGTAGTGGTCGGTGGGGAGCTCTCGAACCCTAGAGAGGTCGGTAGTGGGGTACCGCGGGGCTCGGTCCTGGGTCCGATCCTGTTTAATGCATACATATCGGACATCAGGGAGGGTATAGGGTGTGAAATGAGTCTCTTCGCTGATAACTCCAAAATGGGAGCAGTAGTTGAGGGGGAAGAGGGGAGATTGGCCCTGCAAGGGGACCTGGACACCCTGAAAAGCTGGGCTCACACATGGAAATTAAATTTCAATATCACCAAGTGCAAGGTGTTACATCTTGGGTGGGGAAACCCTAAACACAGGTACACCCTGGGAAGGGAGGCGCTGGAGGCCTCAATAGGGGAAAAAGACCTAGGGGTCATAGTGGATGCATGGATGAATAACTCTGAGCAGTGCAGGAGAACAGCTAGCAAGGCAAACAGGATGTTGGAATGCATCGTAAGGGGGATCACCTCTAGGAGCAGGGAAGTGATTCTGCCGCTGTACAATGGACTGGTTAGACCACACCTTGAGTACTGTGTACAGTACTGGAGACCACACTTGAAGAAGGACATACAGCTCCTGGAGAGGGTACAGAGGAGGGCAACTAAGATGATACAAGGACTAGGGGATTTGACATACGAGGACAGACTTGAGGAGCTCTGCCTGTTTTCATTGGAGGAGAGGAGAGATGGGGACATGATTGAGGTCTTCAAGTACCTCAAGGGAATAAATAGGGTAAACATGGAGGAGATCTTTAGACTAAAGCAGGGAGGTATCACCAGAGGGCATGGTTTGAAGTTGGAAGGTGGAAGGGTGAGGGAGGAAAAGAGGAGGAGGTTTTTCACTGAGAGGGTGGTGGACCCTTGGAATGCACTGCCTGGTGAGCTGGTTCAGAGATCCTCAGTGGAGGGCTTCAAGGGAGGGTGAGACAGACACAGAAAGTAGATGTATCAGATGATGGCCTGGCCCAGGGGGATGGGGATGGATGATAGGGGTTTCTGGAACACAAGTGGGGGGAGGGCCTCGGCATCCAACTAGGGATCTGAGGTTCAAGCAGACTCGATAGACCATATGGCCTAATCTGCTGGCAATTAGTATGTTAGTATGTCCCACCGTTCCCTTCTCTCTTCCAATGTGTACATATTTAGCTCTTCGAGCCTCTCCCCATAGGTCCTGTCCCCCAAGCCCCAAATCATTTTGGTTGCCCTCCTCTGGACCCTCTACAGGAATTCAATGTCCCTCTTTAAGTGTGGCCTCCAAAACTGCACGCAGTACTCGAGGTGTGGCCTCACCAAGCAGTTATACAGAGGGAGTATCACTTCCCTCCTTCTGGAGGTGATCCCCCTAGCGATGCATCCCAGCATTCTGTTGGCCTTGGCTGCTGCTCTCCTACAAGTCTCCGAGTTGTTCTTCTTGACATCCACCACCACCCCCAGGTCCCTCTCAGTCATCAAGACTTGTAGTATCACCCCCCCAGGGTGTACACTTGGCCTGGGTTTCTGGCCCCCAGGTGCAGTACCTTGCATTTCCCTGCATTGAACCTCAGCGTCCACTTTCTAGACCATCTTTCTAGAGCTCCAGGTCCCCTGTATGGCCACCCTCCCTCCTCCCCATCCACCACCACTCCCCAGTTTTGGAGTCATCCACAAAGAGACTCATCTCACTCCTGATACCTGTCCTTATGTCAGAGACATAGGCGTTGAACAGGAGGGGCCCAAGGACTGATCCCTGCGGGACTCCACTAATGACCCTCCTTGGGGATGAAACTATCCCATCAACTACGACCCTCTGGGTCCAGTCCTGGAGCCAATTGCCTATCCATCTGATCATCTGGTTCACCACCCCCATTTCTCCTAGCTTATCCAACAGGGCCCCATGAGGAACAGAGTCAAATGCCTTGCTGAAGTCTAGAAAGAGGACGTCCAGTGGTCTACCCACATCCAAGGCTCTCGTCACCCAGTCATAGAACTCCATAAGGTTTGTCTGACATGATTTCCCCAGGACAAATCCATGCTGTCTATCGTCCAGGCACCCTGACTTTTCCAGGTCCCCCCCCCAGCCTCTCCTTAACAATGCCCTCCATCACATTGCCCACCACCTGATGTCAGACTGACGGGCCTGTAGTTCTCTGCCACCTCCCTTGATCCCCCTTGTGAATAGGCACTATATGCACCACCTTCCAGTCCTGGGGCACCCACCCTGTCCTCAAAGAGATGGTGAAAAGCTCCACCAGGGGTTTCGCCAGGACATCCGCCAGTTTCATCAGCACTCTGGGATGTAATTTATCTGGCCCCGCTGCTTTCTCCGTCTTAAGGGACTTGAGGGCTTCCCTCACTCTCTCTGCTGTGATTTCCACATCCGCTACCTCGTCCAGTTGCCATAACATTTTTTAACTGTTTTGTTTATATGAGTATCAAATTTAAGATTGTTTGTTATTATGACACCTATATCTTTTTCTTCCATAGTCTTTATGAGTTGAACGTTGTTCGTTACGTATTGTGCCATAATATTGTTTTTCCCCATATGCATAACCTTACATTTTTGTTCTTTTAAGTTCATTTTATAAATTTTAGCCCAGTCACATAAATAATTTAAGTTTTCTTGTAGATTATTAATTGATTCTGTATTGTTGACAATACATTCAATTTTGCAGTCATCTGCATATTTGATAATCCAGACACTGCTATTAGTCTGTATACTTGAGACAAGTACTGTATATTAAAGAATAATGGGCCCAGTAGGGAGCTCTGTTGAACCCCACTTGTGACATGTGTCCAGTTTGATTCATGGCCTCTGATGACTGCTTTCTGTTGTCTGTTTGTTAACCATGAGCCTATCCATTTTATGATTCTTGTATCTAGATTTATTTTGACTAATTGCTCTATTAAAGTTCCATGAGACACTGTGTCAAACGCCTTGGTGTAATCTAATAAAATTATGTCAACAGGCATTCCGTTTTCCAAGGCCTCACTGATCGGATCAAAAAAATTTATAAGGTTAGCTAAACATGACCGACCAGCTGTGAATTCATGTTGCAAAATATCAGTACAACCACTCATTTTAATGTGATCAAGTATTTTATTCTGTATTAGTAGCTCAATCAATTTACTAATTATTGATGTAAGACTGATTGGTGTATAATTACATGGATTTTGCCTATCACCTGTTTTGAATATGGGTGTAATATTGGCTCTACCCCATGATTTAAGAGTTTTTCCTTCCTTGATGGATATGTTAAATAAGAGAGTCAGTGGGCTGACTAGTTCTCTACTCAATCTTTTAATGAAAAGAGGACTTATACCATCAGGTCCCAGGGATAAATCTGATTTTATCCATCCAATGGCATTTAATACGCTCTGCGCAGTAAAAATGATTGTATAGTCACACTTAGTGTATTAATGTTGAAACTGTTAGCCTCTTTGAAGACACTTCCATAGTAGGAATTAAGTTCTTCTGCTATGTCAACCTCTTCATTCAATTGTTTATTATTAAACATTAGAGGTCCAACTTCTTTTTGATTTCCTTTTAGTGTCCCAATATAGTTATAAAACTGCTTTCTATTGTCTTTTGTTTTCTGACTAAATTCAGTTCTAATTTTTGTTTTGCTAGTTGGATATGTTTTTTTTGTTTTTTTGGCTAACATTCTAAATTTGTCCGGATCATCATTACTGTTTGATTTTTTTGTATCTACAATATGCTATTTTTTTTTATAGATTAAGTTCCTTATTTTTCTGTTCTGCCAAGGAGGGACTCTGTTTTTTGTTATTATATTTAGTTCTCCACGGCACCCATTTATTAATACAGCAATTAATCTCCCTATCAAAATGCTCCCAGGTTTGTTCTAAATTGCAATTTTTTTAACATCTCCTCCAGTTCTTATTGTTAAGGTAGGTTTTGATATTTACATAATCGGCTTTATAATAATTTCTGAATTTTGTTATTCCATTGATTTCCTTAGTACTTTTAATTAAATTAAACTGAACCATATTATGGTCACTGTCACTGAGGGGGAACAGGATTTGAGGGGTTGTGCAAAGGTTTTTTATGTTTGTCAATATTAAGTCCAATACATTGTTACTCCTGGTTGGGAGTTTTACAAGTTGTTCTAGGTCATGTAAAAAACTTATTTCCATAAATCTTTTTTCAAGCTGTCCCTTAGCATCGTAACTGACCCAATTTATATTTGGAAGATTAAAGTCTCCCATCAGGATGAAATCATTTTTTATATCCAAGTTTTCAATTTCGTCAAGGAAAAGTTGATTTTCAAGTGGTCCAAGATTGGGGGAGTGGTAGGCTAGACCAATTGTCATGCTATTATTGTCTTGAGCTAACTTGATCCATATTATTTCAGTGTTGGAATGATAAGGGAATATCTGAAATTCTGAAATCCCTTAAGATGTTCTGCAACATACAAAGCTACCCCACCTCCTTTTTTGTCTGACCTGTTTTTTAGAAAGGTAGTATAGTCTGGTACATGAGTGTTCCAGTCAGTATCTGTGAACCAGGTCTCTGTTACACCACAGATGTCTATCTCTAATTTAGTAAGGATATGTTTTAATTCATCCATTTTGTTGGACAGACTTCTAGCATTTAGCAATAAAATCTTTTATTTCTGTATTGTGTTGCATTTCGTTGATAATAACATTATCAGTTTTGCTTTACATCCTATGATTATTTATAGATGTATTATTAATATTATTAATTACTAAGTAATCCTTGGATAGTGGGATAGGATGAGTCTGATGACCATTGTATATAAGGCTGTTTTTTGTACCACTTTTGGACTCCACACCCCTTGCTTCTAGCTTAAATGATTACAGATGCAGTTTCTTAGTTTATCACCCAGAAGCTGACTGCCCTGCTGACTCAGATGCAATCCATCTCTACAGCAGCGGTAATTTCTGTTAGAAAATTCTTCCCAATGTGGTATACATCCAAGAGATTTTCTTTACACCGTAGTCTGAGCCAGTTATTAATGTGTTTTATTTTACACATTTGTTGATAGGATGCTCTAGGAACAGGAACAATTTCTGAAAAGACGAGTTCACATTCCAGGCCTATCATTTTATTAGTTAAATTGATGAATTCCTGCTTAACCTGTTGTATACTTTGATGTAAAATATTGTTGACACCAGCATGAATAATTAAAATGTTTTTCTCATTCGGACAATTTAGTATATCTGTGGCCATTTTCATAACATGGGAGAGTTTTGCTCCTTTAAAATAAGACATGATTCTGTTATATTTATCTGGGTCACAAATGACCCTATCCAATCCCTTTAAAATGGAATCTCCTAATACATAAACCTGTTTTGCAGTACTAGTTGTATTATCTATTTCTATATGTTCCTCTGTATGCTGTTGTATTGGTGTTGCATCATGATTTAGTTCATTTGTAGGTATTGTGGCTGGTTCAGATGTTATTAAATGCCCATTTGGTGTTCCTGATACATTTCTGTCCAATTATAGGTTCAGTAAATTAGTTTCAGTTGATTCTGCTGGTCCAAAACTATCACCTAGTATTTCTTCATTTATAAGTGGGTCAAATCTATTCTGTAATGAGAGTGTGAACTGATCTGCTTTTCTATCTTTCTTTTTTGGTATTTTTGAACTTTGAACCTGATACCAGTTATTCTCAGAGTTATCAATTGTGTCATCCTCTCTATTTCTTTTTTTATTGGGGATATGATCTGTTGTGTGGGATAGAGAAGCAAAATCATTGACTGTAGTGTTTATTAACAGGGGGTTAGGTAGGGGACCACTAGGGGCTGTATTCAATACTAGGGTGTTTGGTGTACTTTGGAGTTTTAGTTTGTTTAATTTGACATATCTTTCTGTCATATCTTTTTGACTTTTTTTCAAGTTCTGTCAGTCTATTACTGAACTGAGATATCTCATACATCATATCACTGTTTTCCATACATTTAGAACAAGTATAATTTTGATTATATGTGATATCTAGTGAGAAATTGTACATTGAGCAGGACCTGCATTTAATGCCTAGTCACACATCTTGGGTCATTAGTTTGTCTTCCATTTTACTATCCAGAAATCAATACCTTAAGTAGTAAAAAGATAATCAACCTTTAAATGTTCACAGCTCGTGGAGTATCAGGATCCCCTTTGTTTAATTTATTTATATAACTGTTAGTAACAATACTCACTGGCTTTGTAAGCTTCACCTCATATACTGGTAGATATCTTTTCTTAAAGGTTTTCTTACCTCACTACCCTCACTAAACACATGAAACACATGCCGATGACCGTGTCTTTGTGCACATCTTCGCTCATGATGACACACACTCACCCTGCTCGGGTTCGCCTTGCTCACCGCAGGGATTGATTTTATTGGAGTGCTGACCCAGGAAGTGACTCAGGGGTCATGGAGTGCTTAATGCACTGTTTGCAAGAAATAACAGTTTAACATGTTAAGATAAGCACTTAAAAGTGGCTTAACACACTAGATAATACAGCCACAAGTTACAGAAAATAAAAAGTCCCCTTTCTTGCTGAGCTGTAGTTCCTGAGTAAACCCAGGGAACTACAGCTCCTCTTCCTAGTTCATGTGTGGAGTCTAGGGCTCGCAGTACCTCACAATAGTGAGTAGACACAAATTCAGCAGTTTTCACACAAATGTTGCATAAATACACTACATCTACCTAACAGCTAGCACATGCACAGAGTGTGCTATAGAGTGCTGCTGTATTCTGAAATGCGCTTGCCACAGGGCTTGATTTTATAGGAGCATTTACCCAGGTTTGCAAGAGACATTAGGAGACAGACCAGCCAGCCTGTGACTCTTGTAAGAAAGGGTGCTAACAGGGGGACAGAACTTCCCCTAGTGGCAGTTCACCAAACTGCTACTGATGTTTTGCTCTAAGGAGAGAGGGACAACATATAGCTAGAGGGAGGAAGATGGTTGTGATACTAAGTCCCCTAATGCCATAGCTATGGACATCAGTCTGGGAACTGATGGGGTCATGCCCCATGCTTTGGGCAAGTGTGAGGACTTAGCAGCAGCACAGCAGACTGACCCTAGCTTAGAGAAGCTGAGGGCCTGTGCAGAGTCTGAGGGGACACAGAGAGGTGATGGAAAACATGGTATTTTAGGACAATGGGCTGTTATACACACAGGACATAAGGACAGAGGTAGGGGCAATAGGCAGGCAGCTTGTTGTTCCCCAGGGGTATCGTGAGTTACCACTCGAGGTGGCTCATGATATTCCCATGTCTGGACATCTGGGCATTGCTCATACAACACAGCGATTAGCCCACAATTTCTGTTGGCCCAATTTTACCAAGCATGTGAAGGAATACTGCAAATCCTGTCACCTGTGTCAGGAAATATAGAAGGCCAGAAGCAAAGCTAAGGCTGCCCTGATTCCTTTGCCAATTGTGGAGGAACCATTCCAGAAGGTGGGAATGGATATTGTGGGTCCTCTGAACACCCCAAGTTCCTCGAGGAAAAAGTATACAGTATGTTGATGGTAGTTGATTATGTTACTGGCTACCCTGAAGCCATTGCCCTGTCCTCCAATAAGGCAGACAAAGTGGCGGACGCCTCATTGGGGATGTTCTCCTTTGTAGGGAAGTTATCTCTGATCGGGGGTAACTTCATGTCAGACCTTATGAAATGTTTGTGGGAGAAGTGTGGTGTGGTACAAAGGCGCACAATGCCTTAGCTCAATGGTCTTGTAGAGATATTTAATGGGACCCTAAAATCAATGCTTCAAGCATTTGCTGAACAACATGGGAGGGACTGCAAGAAATACTTTCCCATCTGTTGTTCACATACAGGGAGGCACCCCAAGAGTCATTAGGGTTCTCCCCATTCAAGCTGTTGTATGGACACAGGGTGAGGGGGCCCCTAGAGTTGATACAAGAAGACTAGGAAGCTAAACAGGCCACCCAGGGGTCTCCCATAATGGAGTATTTTTTTAAATTCAAGGAGAAGCTGAAGGAGCTTATGGGCATGGCCCAGAGCAGTCTGTCAGCTGCCCAGCAAAAACAAAAGACCTGGTATAATTGTGGAGCCAGAGCTCACCCGTACAGGGTAGGACAGGAGGTAATGGTTCTGACCCAAGTCCAGAAAGACAAGTTACAGGCAGAGTAGGTGGGACCATGCCAGGTAGTTTGGCAGGTAAGCAAGGTGAACTACATTGTGGAGTTACCTGACTGAAAATGCACCCACAGGACATACCATGTAAACATGATGAAGCCCTATTTCAATAGGGCTGACATGGTACTTGTAGTTTGCAGTCCTGTGGAGGAGGTGGGGGGGAGGAGGACCCCCTTCTCGACTTGTTATTTATTTATTTATTGAAATGTTTCACCAGAAAAGTACGCTGAGCAACAAGCTGCTCGTCTCTCGGTGCAACCTGGGGGGGAGGGGGAACAGAGGACTGGATAACTCACAGGTTATCGAGTGAGATACAATTAACATAGTTATACAGTGGGAGGAGGTTATATTTAGTACAACTTACATGGGTACTGTAGGCTCAATGCCACATAGGTATAAATATTGATACATTTAATACAAGGAAAACAAGTGCAAGCAAATGACAGCACAGAAAGATGAAACAATAATAAGTGCAGAAGTTGGTGCAATATGCCAGCATCCATAGCATAAGCTAGGTGCTGCTGGTCAGGCAGTCGGGGGGATGGGGGACGCAGGTGCAGCACAAGCAGGTTATCACATGCAGGAGCAATGTACCAAGAGGTAATTTGCCAGGGCAGTAGATAGGGAGTGGGCAGAGGAGGAGAGGCAGATTTGAGGGGGATCTTGTTCCAGAATAAAGGGAAGCGGTATGAGAAGACTGCTTGGCCGGTGGAGGTCCTCTGCTGAGTGATTAATAGCTGGTGGGAGTCAAGGGATCTAACGGCATGAGTTGGGGTGGGGACTGATGATAGTATGACTGTAAGATAGGACGGGAGGGCACCAAGCCAGAATTTTGAGACAAATTTAGCGCAATGCAGTAAGCAACGATTTTTGAGGGATGTAAATGCAAGGGATCAGTAGAGAATGCAGTGATGGTTATGGGAGGGGACACTGAAAGCAAAACGGCAGAAAGCGTTAAAGAGGGGGTCCAGTTTGGATAGGGTAGACTTGAGAGCAGCACTGTAGACGATGTCGAGGTAGTCAAGGGTAGGAATTATCATCTTCTGGACTAGATCACGCCACATGGTGAGTGGGAGGCTACTACGATTCCTGTAAAGGGCACCGAGCATAGGATGCAGTTTATTTGTAAAGCACTGGTGAGGTCAGAGAAGGATAGATAGCAGTAGAGCCAGACCCCTAAGTACCGAAAGGTATTTGCATCCTCCAGCATTGTCCCATCCAGGGTGTGGTAGGAGGAGAGGAAGTGTTGCCTGGACAGGCATTTCATGGTTCTGAATGTCATGATGACTGTTTTTTTTTTGCATTGAGGGAGAGCTGGTGAGAGCCAAACCAGAGCTGAACTTTGTTGAAATCAGTTTGAAGGGCAGTTGCAACCTCTTCCGGAGAAGAGCTGGTGGAAAACAGGACAGTGTTGTCTGCATACATATGGATAGATGCAGATGAGCAGATTTGAGACAGATCATTAAGAAGAATGGAGAATAGAATGGGGCCAAGTACCGACTCCTGAGGGACTCTGATAGTCATGGGGAGCGGGGAGGGTATGCACTCTACCTGTGTGGTAGGCGCTGAACCAGTCAGTGGCAGAATCAGAGAGGCCTGATTCTGAGAGGCATGATAATAGTAAGGGATGGGAGACTGTGCTGAATGCTTTAGCAAGATCGATGAAGATGGCCAAGGTAAACTGCCCTCTATCCATTCCAGAGAGGATGATGTCAGTGAGCCTTAACAGGGAGAGGGCAGTGGAGTGCCCTTTCCTAAATCCAGACTGGAAAGGCATAAAGAAATTTGAGTCTGAGAGAAAGGAGGTAAGTTGTGCAAGCACAAGGTGTTCTTGTAGTTTTGCAAGACTAGGGAGGGGAGAGATAGAGTGGTAGTTCGAAGTGGAGGTGGGGGCACCCCCTTTGGGGACAGAAAGGATGATGGCATGTTTCCATGTTTGGGGCACAGCTGAAGTGGCAAAAGACTGGTTTAGGAGGTTTGCAAGCAGGGTTGCTATGGCGGGGCAGAAAGGTAGAGGATTTTGGGGTCCAGTCTGTCAGTGGATTTGCCTTTCGATGGGTTGAGAGTAAGTAAAGCATCTAGAGCTTCAGCTGGTAAGATGTCTTTGAAGGAGAAGGTAAAAGACCCAAGTGTTTTATTTGTTCCTGTGGTGGGTCCCTGGGATGCATGGTTAGGCAGGGAAGAGAGGAGAGAAGCCGCACATCTCATGAAATATGTGTTGAATTCAGCAGCGACTGCACGGGGATCCGAGAGAAGAGTGTTGTTTATGTTCAGGAGTGGAGCAGGGCTGGCAGCTGCAGGAGAGAAGAGGAAATGAATGACCTTCCAGAATTTGGATGGACTGTTTAAGTTTGATTGTAGGGAGGAGGTGAAGTAATCCATTTTAGCTAGTCGAGTTGCTCTGGTGCACTTGTTGCATAGCATGCAATATGTGGTGAGGTCTTGTGGGAGACATGAAGATTTATGAACTCTCCATGCTTTGTCGCGGGTGCTTTGACATGCTATAAGTTCTTGGGTGATCCATGGCAGGTGGTTGCCATGTACCCTTGTGTGACTCAGTGGGGCATGAGTATCCCAGACATTGAGGAATGTGGTTTGGAAGTGTAGGAGGGCATCATCAATGGAGTAGTTTACATGTGAGGGGACCCAGTTTGCGATGGCTAGGTCGTCTAATAAGGGGACGAGGTTGAGGGATTTGTCAGATCATTGAACTAGAAACATGAGGGGGGATTTAGGGTGGTGAATTTTATAGACTAGTTATATAATATGGTGGCTACTCAGGGAGTCAGGGAGTACTCCAGCATCGATGACTCGATGAGGGTGGGTAGTCAGAGCCCAGTCTATTAACGAGTGGTTGCCAGATTTGAGGTTGAGGCGGGTGGGCTCAGAGATGATTTGGGTTAGATTTAGTGTGGAGATTTCTGTTCAGGTTTTATTAAGAGCTGGAGCTAGCCAATTGTGGTTGAAATCTCCCATAATGTATAGTTCCCCTGTATGGGTTAGGGGGAAGATTTGTGCTCGTAGGTCGGTGACAGATGAGGCTGGGGTGCCAGGCAGGCAGTATATACCAGCAATGTTAATTGGGAGAGAGAAGGGGAGAGCCAGCTGTACCAATAGCAGTTCGTAGGCTTTTGGTTCAGATTTAGCTAGGACTACCGAGTAGTGCAGGTCCAAGCTTACAAATATGGCCACTCCATCACCTCTGGTGGCTCTGTTCTGATGGGCCATGAAATATACTGGGATAGCGAATGTGGGATCAGAGATATTTTTATTTAGCCATGTTTCTGAGAGAGTGATGATATCAGGGGCATAGTGAGCTGTGAGTACCTGGAGTGAATCAGTTTTGAGGGCTAGACTTCTTATGTTTAGGTGCAGAAGGTGCAAGCCACAGGGAAGGGGGCCACCAGAGAGATTTGTGACAAGGGATGTAGTAGGGGAGGGGTCTGCTGAGTTTGATAGGGCAGTGGTAGATAGGGGCCAGGGTTTGGGTGTATGTCCCCCACTGCAAGGAGCAGGAGGGCAATTGTTATGTAGTGTGCTATCATGTGCAAGCACCATGAAGAGAGTGAACGCCGCCTTGGTAGCAAGCGAAAAGGAGCATGAGAGGCTGGACGGGTGGTAACTACTTGAAAAATTATCCAAGAGTGTGAGGGAATGAATAGAAAGGGGCAGGGACATGGGGCGCAGTGGGACCACTTTTAGGAGTGTTAGCTGAAAGCAAGCAGGAGTCATCTGCAGAGACCATTCCATTGTCACCTCAGTTGACCCCTGAACAGGCCCAGGAAATGAGGACAGTTTTGTGGGAATTTGGGGCCCGATTCTAGAAAGGAAATTATGGCAGATGCAAATAACGCAATTGCGGAACTTACGCAATAGCAACTGCAACATGCGAGTTACAGGCTATTCTGGAACCTGTGAGAATACGCCAGACGCAACTGCACAAATCGGGTTGCAAGATACACCATATAAAAGTGCGTAACACCCGGTTCCGGTCCAACATACACTAGCAGGTATGCCACAGCTATGGCAGAAACTGCAGCTGAAAGACAGAGGAGGAAGAAGAATTTCAGCCATGAGGAGGTTAACACACTGGTAGAGCAAATGGACCACCACCATGCACTCCTCATGAGTTGCGGAGGGGATGCCAAGAGGAGGGATAAACACAAGAGGGCATGGGACAGGGTGACACGCAGATTCAATGACATCGCTGCACAGTGCAGGAGAGTCCGAGATGTACAAAAGAAGTACAATGACCTCAAGATCCTGGTGAAATGAAAGGAGGTGCACAACAGGCGCAGTGCACAGGGCACAGGGGGTGGACCCACCCAGCAGGAGTCACTCAGCAGCATCAAAAGGAGGATATCAGCATATCTCAGCCAACAGAGTATTGCTGGAGTAACACAGCTAGATACGTTCAGACAGCAGACGGCCACAGATAGGGACAAACAACCAGCAATGCATGTGACAGGCAAGACGTGGCCATAGCACTGAAGCCAATGGCAAAGACGGGGTGGGTGGGGTGACAATGTGTAGGCAGATGTAATGGTGGGGAGGCATGCCATAGAATGCCCCATGGCCACAGCCGGCCACAGAGTGGGCCAAGGGAACCAGACAATGGCGAGGGGCAGGCCAGGGACAGGCATGTGTGTGCTGCTGACATGTGCAGCAGTGCAAAGGAATGACCCATGACCAACTGTGGAGGGGCTGACACGGGCACATGAAACCAGAGGGGGCCTGTGCACAGGAATGGGCTGTGACACACTGGGGGATGCTGTGTCCTGCACTGTGTACTGTTGGGGGGGGGCATGCTGAGGTATGGTCTGGGCTGCACTGGGTGTTGCTGTGTCCTGCACTGTGTACTGTTGGGGGGCATTCTGAGGTATGGTCTGGGCTGCACTGGGTGTTGCTGTGTCCTGCACTGTGAACTGTTGGGGAGGCATGCTGAGGTATGGTCTGGGCTGCACTGGGTGTTGCTGTGTCCTGCACTGTGAATTGTTGGGGGAGGCATGCTGAGGTAAGGTCTGGGCTGCACTGGGTGTTGCTGTGTCCTGCACTGTGTACTGTTGGGGGGCATTCTGAGGTATGGTCTGGGATGCACTGGGTGTTGCTGTGTCCTGCACTGTGTACTGTTGGGGAGGCATGCTGAAGTATGGTCTGGGCTGCACTGGGTGTTGCTGTGTCCTGCACTGTGTACTGGGGGACATGCTGAGGATGGGCTGGGCTACACTGGGTGTTGCTGTGTCCTGCACTGTGTACTGTTGGGGAGGGCGTGCTGAAGTATGGTCTGGGCTGCACTGGGTGTTGCTGTGTCCTGATCTGTGTACTGTTGGGGGGACATGCTGAGGGATGGGCTGGGCTACACTGGGTGTTGCTGTGTCCTGCACTGTGTACTGTTGGGGGGACATGCTGAGGGATGGGCTGGGCTACACTGGGTGTTGCTGTGTCCTGCACTGTGTACTGTTGGGGAGGGCATGCTGAGGTATGGTCTGGGCTGCACTGGGTGATGCTGTGTCCTGCTCTGTGTACTGTTGGGGGGCATGCTGAGGTAAGGTCTGGGCTGCACTGGGGGATGCTGTGTCCTGCACTGTGTACTGTTGGGGGCATGCTGAGGTATGGTCTGGGCTGCACTGGGTGGTGCTGTGTCCTGCACTGTGTACTGTTGGGGGGCATGCTGAGGTAAGGTCTGGGCTGCACTGGGGGATGCTGTGTCCTGCACTGTGTACTGTTGGGGGGGCATGCTGAGGTTAGGTCTGGGCTGCACTGGGTGATGCTGTGTCCTGCACTGTGTACTGTTGGGGGGCATGCTGAGGTAAGGTCTGGGCTGCACTGGGGGATGCTGTGTCCTGCACTGTGTACTGTTGGGGGCATGCTGAGGTGGGTCTGGGCTGCACTGGGTGTTGCTGTGTCCTGCACTGTGTACTGTTGGGGGCATGCTGAGGTAAGGTCTGGGCTGCACTGGGTGTTGCTGTGTCCTGCACCTGTGTACTGTTGGGGGGGGCATGCAGAGGTAAGGACTGGGCTGCACTGGGTGTTGCTGTGTCCTGCACTGTGTACTGTTGGGCGAGGCATGCTGAGGTATGGTCTGGGCTGTACTGGGGGATGCTGTGTCCTGCACTGTGTACTGTTGGGGGCATGCTGAGGTAAGGTCTGGGCTGCACTGGGAGATGCTGTGACATGCACTGTGTACTGTTGGGGGGGCATTCTGAGGTATGGTCTGGGCTGCACTGGGAGATGCTGTGACATGCACTATGTACTGTTGTGGGGGGTCATGCTGAGGTATGGTCTGGGCTGCACTGGATGTTGCTGTGTCCTGCACTGTGTACTGTTGGGGGGGCATTCTGAGGTATGGTCTTGGCTGCACTTGGAGATGCTGTGACATGCACTGTGTACTGTTGGGGGGGGCATGCTGAGGTATGGTCTGGACTGCACTGGGGGATGCTATGACATGCACTGTGTGCTGGGGGGGCCAGGCACAGGCATGAGCTGGGCTGCAGAGAGGGGGTATGGGTCACTGTCCCAGTGCCTGCAGAGTGCAGGCAAGGGCCACAGGGGTTGTGCATGGATGGCAGGGACAACATAGTCACCCAGGGTGCAGGCCCCTGCAGTACAGTGGTACCCCATGGGCGTGGCAGTGCACAGTGCCATGTACAGTGGTGGCATACACCAGGTGGGACAGCACAGAAGTGTGGTGGGTGCAATGCCATAGCGAACGCTGAAGCAGACCTGTGAGGGAAACACTGAAGAGGCAGGTGAGGGCACACTGTGATGTGGGGACACACTAACATGTTTCCCATCTAACAGGTGCAGTGTCAGCTGGCACAGGTGGCCCCAGCGGAGCCAGAAGGCGGGAGCAGCAGCAGGGCCAGGATGGTGCCGGCACAGCCCAGGCCACCGGCATGGTGTCAGATGATGGCAGCAGCCCTATGGCTGCTGGAGGCAGCCCTGCCACCAGTACACCTGTGGCTGGAACACCAGAGTCGATGTCGGAACCTGAGGGGTTTGGGGATGGCAACAGCCCCATGGTAGAGGAGGTGATGGACAGCAGTGAGGAGGATGCAGCTAGACAGCCATGGGAGCTGCAGGGGACCGCCAAAGACACCACCAGCAGTGCCACCACATCTGTGGAGGTGGTGCAGATGCCTGTGGTCAAGCGGGAGGCAACAGACCAAGACCAGCTGGCAGCTGAGGACACTGCCATAGGGTTGCTCAGCCCACTGAGTGCCTGTGGACTAGAGGACCAGTTGGAAGAGGCCGTCCGGGAGCTGCAGGATCAGCTGTCCCCACCAGCCTACATTGGGGACTACTGCCAGTCAGTGTTGGCCAGCCAGGGGGATGTCAGGCAGGAGCTGGGGAACATATGGCAGGGCATGCAGGAGCACCACACCTGCATGGAGCTGCAGTTATCAAGCATTGCCGGCTGTCTGCAGGTATTCACCAGGAACTCATCGGCATGCATGGCTGGCCTGGGGGATGCCATGGAGGGCATCCGGCACTGTGCCGAATGCCAGACGGTCATCATGGACCGCCTCAGCACAGGCCTGGAGAACATGTTGGCACACCAGCAGTGCCAGGATACAGCCATGGCCACTGCAATGCAGGCCATAGCTCATGCGCTGCAGCCGCTGTACCACCTGCAAGGCCTGACCCAGTGGATGGCACCCCAGCCACCGCTCATTAGAGCATCCAGACACAGCCACCGGAGCCAGTGGAACCCCTTCCCCCACCCCCGGCCCAGACATCAGTATCTACCCACCTGCCAGTCATGCTGCCAGAGCTGCATGCCCAGCCAGGTACTGCAGACACTGACCCGGGCACAGGACAGCACCAAGATGTAACCACGGTGGCTCACAGGCATGCCGGCAACACAGGCGCAGGCCAGACCGAGTCCCTCACACAGTCCCACAGGAACAGGGTCAGGCACACGGCAGACACAGGGGGGGCAGGCACACTGAGGAGGGTGCTCCGCAGGCTGCACAGGGCCTGAGGCACTCAGCACATGACGGGGTAACAAACCGTGCAGCCCCGGCACAGCCGATGCCACATGTGGCATAGAGGCAAGTAGACTTATGTGGGCAGAGGCACAGCAGATCACCTGTGGGGCACACACAGGCCCACAGGGTGTAATGCCAGGGGTGGTCTGCCAGGGCACTGCACAGCCCCAGACTGCAGTGCCACAGCTTCCAGCACCTGGCACAGGAGGGAATGATGCGAGACCACAGCGTCTGCAGTGGCAGACAGCTATGAGAGGCTCCAGGAGACCTGTGCAGTAGGAGAATTTGGGTGGGGCTGCAATAGGGGGTGGGTACATATGCAAGGCAGGGGGCACATGTCTATGGGAGGCACTGTGCGTTCACATGGGTTTGTGTTTGTGTATGCAAGACTGTGTGCATGGGTGAGTGTGGGGTCACGTGTGATGGGTTGTACCGGGGAGCACTGTGCATTGAGCACCTGATGTGTGTATAGAATATCTTGTCAATAAACCTTTTTGCACCCCATCCCTACGTTGTGTTGTCCTTATGTCATCATTGCATTGGTAGGGCCTTACTGGATACATGTTGGGTAGGATGTATCCCCCAGTCGTAACAATGCCCTGCGTGGGCCACTGCTGGTGGGCATCTGCATGCCACTGATCTCCTCAGGGCTCGCGCACACACATACACACACACACACACACACATGCGCACACACAGAGCCCTGCAGGCACTGGTGCTACACATGCAGGTGCACCCCACCCCATTCTGCAAATGCATTGCGTCCGCAGGGAGCCACACAACTGCATGGTGACAGGCAGGCTGCAAACTCACATCACAGATGCCATGCCACACATCGCTATTGCATGTCACAATTGCCACCACACCGCATGCCGATACATGCGATATGCACGGTTGACATGCGATGCACGTGTGGCCTGCATGTGCAGCAATGGTGTGTGGATAGGCCCAGGCACAGTGTAGTGGTACTGGAGCTGCAGACCTGGGTGTAGGACAGAGCTGGAACACTTCAGTGCCAACCTGACAAGCACAGGGACTGACATTCAGCAGACTGGTGAGTACTAGGCCACAGCAGCCCCACATACCCCTACTCCATCTGTTACTGCTCTGAGGGACAGGGACAGGCACGCATACCTCTCAACCTTTAATCCTCTAAATGTGGAACACTGCCTGTCACAATGTGAAACACATGGGCAAATAGTGGATCACTTACTCAATTCTTTTACTATGAAGCTCAACACACTGTTAAACTGTTGCATTTATGTTCAGGCAGTCTGTTAGTAATTGTATAATTTAGTGTTTAGCAACATGTACCATGGAGTGTTGCTTTAGTATGTTGACTTTGAATGTGGAACAGGGCCTCACAATGTGGAACAGGGAGCATTTGTGAAGTACAATGGGAAACGTTCCTCGTACTGTGGTACAGTTGAGAGGTATGCAGGCATGGACACACCCAAAGGTGAACATTCAGGGGTTCTGTTAGGTTGTGTGCAATGGCTGTGTTTAGTGATCAGGGGCTGTGCTGTGGCAAAGGTCCCAGGGATATGGGGGCATGGTACATCCACACACCACTGAGTGGCAGGCGGTGTACTGGACATGTCACATGTGTGGTTGGTAACATGTTACCTGTGTGGTACATCACATCACCCATGCAAGTAGGCCATGCCTAACTGCCCCCAGGCCTGCAGTGGGGGCAGACATCCTATGAATGTGTCCTCACCCAGATGGCACTTACAGTCCCCCTCCCACACATGGGGACTATGTGGGACAGTGACCCTCAGGATGGGGGTCGCTGCCCACGAATTGGGGAACATGATCAGACCACTGTGGCCCCCATGGTGTTGAGATGTATGCCACATAGTACGGTGTTGGGTGTGTTGTGTATGTGGTATCCGGCCAGCAGCTTGCAGGCACTGCACAGTGGCCATGTGAGTGGCACACTGCCCATGTGGGGCAGCCGTGGGCCAGGGCTCTGTGCATGGGTCAGTGTCAGTTGGCCCTGTTGGCATCAGCTGGCCTACACTGTTCACCATGGTCTTGCCCCACATCCATCAGTCCCCCAGCATGGTACAACACCTATCACACTGTGTGCCTGCAGCTCTGTATGGAGTGCACCTGCACACATCAATGCTTGGGGGCAAGGCCCACTGTCATGCTGTGTGCGGGTCTGTTCCATTGCCCAGGTATGCCATGCATATACAGACAGAGTCCCCATCTACTGTTGACATGTGCAGTCCAATGTTGGTACGGTGCTGCCTGTGTGCCAGGGCCACCTGTCATGGCACAGGGTGCCACTGTGCTGTCGGCTGTGGATGGTACCTAGTACCAAGGCTTGCTCGTGCAGTCTGCACATGCCACTGGCTGCAGCCACCCCCATGCATGGCTTCCGACGGTTGCACTGATGTGCACACCTGCCCCCACACCATGGCCCAGGTGCTGTATGACTGACTGGCCCAAGGGGTGTGGAGATAGTGCCAGCAACCTGTGACCATGTTGCCTGCCCCATGGTGGAATGGTATGGGGGGCATGAGGCACTGGCGTGTGCCTTGGCCAATTGGTGTGCACCTGCACCTGTGTGCTGCCCCACCCCATACCTGTGGTACACCAGGGTATCCATGGGCCATGTCTGCACACATCCTTGCCCGGGGGGGTACCTGGCATGTTGTGCCATGTGCACCATGGGATGGTGCAAGTACCCACACTGCACCTCTGACATGTGCACCCCACACGGCTGGGGCCATGGCCCTGTCACACTGTCACTGTGCCGCTGCTACAGGGATGCTTGTCTGTTTGGTGGGGGCTGTCACCACAGTGGTGGGCTGGCCCACATCCTGGCCTATGTGCCTTATCCATTCATGATGCTATATCTGTCAATGTAGTGCCATCCATACCTGTGTGTGGCACGTGGTGGCCCCTGTCCCTGCTGTCCCGTGCGGCTCAGGTCGGGAACCACCAGACGTCACGTCAGACTGTGTGGGGGGCAACACAGGTCATTGCCTGTGCCAAAAAAAAGGTGTATGGCCACCTGCCCAGCTGGCTGTGTACCACTGACCCTGTACCACGCCCTACATGTTATGCCCATCAGGTATGCACCTGGCCACATCCACCCTGTGCAGGGTCGAGGTCATGGCAGGGTGTCCTGGGGGCCGTCCTGGCCCATGTGCGGGGACATGCCTGTGGGATGGAGACAGTGGGGGGGGTTGCAGCACCCACAGGCAGCTGGCCACAGTGGCACTTATGGCTGTGTACTAACCCATGTCCATTCTCTCCCTAGCTCCACAGTGGACACACACACGGGTCATCGGTGAGTATATGACATTGCTCAATGCCCACATTTCCAATGCCTCTATGGCACTGTTTACCTGATAATGTTGCTCTCTGTCCCCTGTGCAGGAATCAGCAGCACCACACAAGACCAGGTAGGTACACACTGCCACACCACAGCTGCTCTGGGGGTCACCGACTGTGCCACAGGCTTATGTTGCCCCACTCTTTCTCCATCCAGGTGTGCTCCAGATCTGTCAGCGCCGCACACCCTGGACATGACTGTGCACAGTACAGGTAAGGAACTGTCATTTCCCATGCCAGCACCCACAGTTGGCTTTGGGTCTGCCCCTTGGGCACCTGGTGGTTGTGGCCACATGCAGCTCCATGGGGATGGGGATGCGGACATGTGGCAGGGCTGCATATGGCACTCCATGCCCACACCGTGCAGGGTTGGGCCATCACATGCCTTTGCAAGGGATGGGTGCCATGTTGGTGCACTGTGGTCACTGTGTGCAGCACTGTGTGCCTGGCCCCTGCATGGCACAGCTCTGCCTTTACACACCTCATGCTGTGCATGGCATTGGCATGGGAGAACCACCTGAGGTGGTGGGCCACAGTTGCAGACCTGTGGTCTGGCCCTGACCCATGTCCCACAGCTGGTGTCCGGAGTTGCGCATGGTGGGTGGGGGTGGACTGCACAGCCACGGTAACATTCTGTAGTGATGCATGTGCCATTCATTCCCCTGTTACAGGTGCCATGCAGACAACCGGCCATTATGTCTTCAGGGTCATCCCTAAGCCTGAGCCGGTATGGCCCTAATTTTACACCCCATGAGACAGCGCAGCTGGTGAACTGCATTCAGCAGTGGGGTAGGACACTGCTACCACCTGGGAGCTGGAGGAGCAGTGCCGCAGAGCGGGAGTGGGCGTGGACAGCCATCTGTACATGAATGGCGGAGACAATAGGGACACGCCGGAACATCTGCAAGCTGACATACCACTGGCAGGACCTGTCACAGAGGGAGGCTGGGATCCTGCAGTGGCTGCTCAGCATAGCCCACTGCAGGGACATGGACATGCAGTCTAGGCAGGACCCCGGTGTTGGTATGTATACCTACAGCTGTTTGTCTGTTGCAGCAGTGCTGGTGAGGTGGCCATGGTGCATGGAGCCTCCAATGCACTCACCTGTCCCTTCACCCCACAGATTCCACTGGTGTGACCCACAGCATGCAGCAGAGCCACATGGCCAGCCTCAGGCAGGAGGTGCTTCACTGGAGGCCAGGTAAGTACATACTTTGGTCCCCTTGTGCCATGGCCATGGCTGGTGGCCACATTGTGGCTCATGCTGCACCCTCACATAGCTTGCCTATGGGTGTGTGGCCCCCATCTGGGCCTGGCACTGACTGCATCCCTTACATCCCTACAGATGTCCATAGCAGGCTGCCACAGCAGCAGAGGGCCAAGCTGAGGGCTATGGCTGATGTGAAGGCCCACAATGCAGCAGAGTACCAGCAGCACACCCTGTGCAGGCAGCGGAGGGCCAGGGTGCTGCCACCAACCTCCTTCTTCTCCTCCTCCCCCTCCTCCTCAGTGGCAGCATCTGAAGGGGACCCAGCCACAATAAACACACAGCAAGATTAGGGGGATCCCACTGATGGTGGGCAACAGGGTCTGCAACAACCACAGCCGCACAGCCTGGACACAGAATGTGCAGTAGCAGCCAATGGGGATGGGACCATGGCTGCACCACCTACCGGACCCGCTAATGTGGACATCACAGCACGGGCAGGTGAGGATGCCCCACCGCTGGACACTGTGCCATGTGCTGCTGTCCTTGCAGTAGGGGACACTGGACCATGGCAGGAGGCAGCCTTGTTGGGATTGCAGCAGGGGGAGGCATTGCCTGTTGCGGCTGAGGGACCTGCTGCTGAACCTGTGCAGGGCAGGGGCCTGGACTGGGAGTGCCTTGTGGTACTGGTGTCGGCCATCTTGCAGGACATTGGGTGCCTTCATGGGTCAGTGGGCACCCTCCTCAATGAACTACGATGGACCTAGGTCCCATGCCTCTGCTACAGCCAGACATGGGTGGGGCTTTCTGTGTGGGTGGGCTTGTATATAGGGGTGGTTGGTATTGGTGGATAGGTCTGTACATATTAGTGTTGTGGGTTGTCATCGGGTGGGCGGGGCCACTTATTGCTTTTGGTTTGGTGGATGGGTTTGTGGTTTGGTTGTTGGGCATGTGTTGGGTTGTACATGGGTGCGGGTTGGTGTTCGGGGTTGTTGTGGGTGGTTTGGGTTTACTGTTTTGTTACTGTTTGTTGCTGTTGTCTGTTATTCATCCCCATCCCCCTTCCATTGTTACCCTGTATCCCTGTCCCATTTTGTACATTAAACCTTTTGTCATACACACTGTGTCTCTGTGTCTGTTCCAGGTATGCATGGCTGTGTGTGCGTGTGTGTGTGTGTGTGTCGCTATGCGAAGGGGTGCACACTGGTGGTGGTGCCTGCTGTCCCCAGTGTCCCTTCCCTGTGCATCATGTTGGTGTGCAATTTGTGCTGCTCACAGCCCAGGTCACTGTCCCCAGGCCACATCTGCGTGGTGTCCTGTGTGCTGCGGGTCACCATGCATGCTATGGCATTCATGCCAGCTCACATTGTACCTCCCAGCTGTGTGGTGGCACGGTGATTGTGCTGCGGCCTTCCGCCTTGGGATACCATTGTTCCCTGCAGGTGGCATCACTGGCATGGACAGTGTGTCTCACCACCATTTGTACACTGGTCTGTGCCACCTGGTGCTGTGACCCTATCATGGTTACACTGTTTACATTTATCAGTGGCCATGGCAGAGGTGTTGTACCTGGTGGTTCCATCATCCCTGCATTGTGCCTGTGGCCTCTGTGCACCTTTTGTATTCTGTGCCACTCTGCCCCTGTGTGCCTGCCTTCCTTGGACACTCTCTCTGTCTTATCTCACATGGTGTGTTGCTGTGTGTCCAACCTGTCTGTCCCTGCTCCTTTCTATGCAGTGTAAGTTACACCTGCTCCCACCTGGTTTATGTTGCACCGGCTGGTCTTGATGTAAATTGTGGCACTGCTGCTTCTAGAATCCCGCCCTGGTGTTTCTCTTCCGTTTTCTTAGCATATGTCCAGTTGCGCATTGGCGTACCTGCAGGTTTGTCACAACTGCGGCGTAAGTCACCATTGGCGCGCTGCATTGTGTCAATGCGCATTTCGCAATGTTGAATTGCATTTGGTGCATTTGCTGGACTTATTTGCAACTTGCACCATTCCTGTTGGCACATCTGCATTGAGCATTGGCATATGCTTTCTAGAATTGGGCCCTTGATCCTTTATTTACCTCCAAGCCGGGGATGAATCCCAATAGCACTGCATGACGTAGACACATGGACACAAGCACACATACATAGGACAGACTACCAGGTGTCTGAGACAGTCCTCAAGGACATTAGGAGGGAGGTGGGGGCGATGTTGGATCTAGGGGCGATCCAGAAATCTCACAGTCCCTGGGCCTCACCTGAAGTCCTTGTCCCCAGACCAGATGGGACTACACAGTTTTGCATAGACTATTGTGGGCTCAATGCCATCATGAAGTCTGACACCCACCCAATGTCCTGCACAGAAGAATTACTGGACAAGTTGGGAGGGGCAACATACTTAACCACTATAGACCTGACCAAGGGGTACTGGCAGGTGGAACTCAGTGACAGGGCTTGAGAAAGGTCAGCTTTCATCACCCCAATTGGCCTGTTCGAGTTTAAGGTCATGCCCTTTGGGATGAAGAATGCCCCTTCCACATTCCAATGGCTAGTGAATCAGGTGCTACAGGGTACAGAGGACTTTGCAGTAACCTACCTAGATGACATAGCTATATTCAGCCATAGTTGGGAGGAGCACCTGACACACTTGAGAAAGCGTTTAGCAAAGATACAGGCCACAGGGTTGACTATCAAAGCAGAAAAGTGCCAGGTGGCCATAGCAGAGGTCACTTATTTGGGACAAGCAGTGGGGTGGGGCCAACTCTGCCCACATTAGGCAACAATAGAGGTGAATGTGGCATGGCTCAGGCTTGAGAACCAGAAACAAGTAAGGAGCTTTCTTGGGACCACAGAGTACTATAAGAAATCTGTACCTAACTACAGCTCTTTGACAGCTCATTTATCTGGGTTGTTAAAAAAGAAGCAGCCTAAGAGGGTAAAATGGAACTCGGCCTATGACAGGGCCTTCACACAGCTGAAAACCTTGCTGTGTAGTGCCCCAGTGCTGGCCAGCCCAGACTACACCTGGCTATTTGTGGTGCAAATGGACCCCTCAGATGTGGGAATAGGGGCCGTCCTCAGTCAGAGACCCAATCAATGGAAGGAACACCCCATAGTGTACCTCAGCAAGAAGTATACTCCACGGTGGAGAAAGAATGCCTTGCTCTGGTATGGGTTCTGGATAAAATGGAGCCCTATCTTTATGGGTGATGATCTGAGGTACAGACAGACCACAAACCTTTAGTGTGGTTGAACCAAATGGGTAAGACAAATGGAAAAGTACTTAGATGGAGCATTGCCCTACAGGCATATGATATGGAGGTAATCCATAGGCCCGGATCTGCAAATGGAAATGCAGATGGCCTATCTCACATATTAGAACAGTGTTCAAACTATGGAAACCCTGCCGTAATATGGGGCACATTCCCACAGGTTCAGTCTTAGGAGGAAGGGATGTAGCAAATTTGCCACTGCGGTCATATTTGTTGTCATATTTCTCTGTAATTTTCTTTCTGTTTAATTTCCCAAAAGGCCATTCAGAGGAGGGCAACAAAGATGGTACAGGGATTGCATCAAAAGTCCTATGAGGACAGGCTGAAGGACTTGAATATGTACTCCCTGGAGGAGAGGAGGGAGAGAGGGGATATGATAGAGACACACAAGTACCTTACAGGGAGGAACAGGGTGCAGGAATACACCATTTTCTAGTGAAAAAGATGTTCCAGGACTAGAGGGAATGGGATAAAGTTGGAGGGAGGTCAATTCAGAGGAACTATGAGGAAGAATTTCTTCACAGAAAGGGTGGTGGACAAGTGGAACACCCTGCCAGAGGAAGTGATGGGGGCTGAAACAATCACAGGATTTAAGAATGCATGGGATAGACATAAGGACATTCTGGAGGTCAGGGGTAAGGACCAACAGACTTCTGGAAAAACATAAAGTGGACTTACAAGCTCAAATGGGCAGACTGGGTGGGCCATAGGCCCTAATCTGCTGACACTGTCTACGTATCTATGTATCTATGACATAAGGTTCAGCTTATAAGAGTATCATGGGAAAGGGCAGAAAATCAATAGCACAAGTCTCTGCTTCAGATGGAGATTCATGTGTAAAACAAAGGGGATTAATTGGCCTAGGAAGGCTGGAAGAAGATTCATTTGTGTTTGAATAGCTCAAAAGCTGAAGCCGAGTTCCTGGAGTCAAGATGTCTGGCATTCTTTTGTGTGCCTCCAGACCGGGGTCTTGTCAGAAAAAGGAAAACCATTTCAGAATTTAAAGAGCTCATCTTTATGTAAAATGCTGAGTTAATCTCAATGTAGCCTGACCATCCAGGGAGCTAGTGCAGTATACAAAACCCATTTCTGATATTTGTTTTACATTTTAAAACTCTGGGGAATTTGAGAAAGAATGAGAGAGACCCCTGCAGGCCTAGAGCTGAATATCTGAATCTTCATGTTTTAAGAGACTGGCAAATCAGGAGGAAGGCTGGACTGACCTCACATACCCTATTCAAAAAAAAACACTGTGGGGAGAAGAAAGTTGCCATTTTGTTGACTGTTAGTTGCCTATGTGTTGAGTCTAACACATGGGAAGGAATTGCTATGTAAGTGTGTGTGTGTGTGTGTGTGGAAAGATTTTCCACATGTAACCCACCTACAAATGGGGCTTCCCGAAAAGTCTTCCTTGAGCTTGCTTAAATGCTCACTGCCAGGCTGGTGTCCAGCATTTTAGCAGTTTAAATGTATTGCCAGAGAGTGCCTGTATAGCCTCTGTGTACTGTCTCTTTAAGAGCTGCTTGGATTGCAGTCATAATTAATCTGAGAGGGAGCTCTGTTACAAGATGTACTTATTTGCTGATCATTTATTAGAATAGTAATAATATTGCAGTTTGTTCTAACCTGCCTTCTTTGCAGCATGGACAGTTCTGTTTGCTTCCATCATCTTGATCTTGGACTGCAGAATAGGCCAATCAGTACATTTGTGACTCTAAAATGGAGCCTACCTACAGGGGGTTGGTGGGGCCAAAACTTGTAGGAATTGTAGTTTTGGGCTTTTGGTGTCTAAAATAACCAGGAGGGGGAGCCCTTGTTGTGACTGACAGACAGATCAACCAACCGATCCTTTTGAATCTTGGGAAAAGTCCCACACTGCTTGCTGTTTCAGTTAGATCTGAGTTGGGAAGTGAAGAAGTAACAGCTCAACATAGTTTGAGCAGCAATCCATAGTGGATTTGCGCAGGAGAACTGTGGAAAGGCCTGAGTCTGGCCTGCATGCCTGCCTGCTGTTCCTGAGAGAGAACTTGTGCTTTTTTTGGACTGAATCTAAACTTGGAGAGCAAATTAAGCCACTGAATTGTGACCAGGCTTTAACCTGAAGAAGAGCAAAGATTTGCTGAATGCGATCGGCCTGTCAGGACTTCTAGCTACCTCTGAACTCCCAGATTGTGCAGAGACTCTGTAATTGCAACTGGAGAGCCATTTGCCTGGTACAGTAGAATTTCCTTACATATGAACGTGCTGTGTGCGTATAGTGGGTCATGATTTGGTTCCCCACTGTGTGTCTGAACTGTGTTTTGCTTGCTAGAGGCTGTATCCAGCTCCATGGACTGAATCCATATCCATTTCCATTTGCCTGGGCCCTGCTACACTGGCCCAGCCAGAATACCTGCTACGCAGAGAAAGTCATCAATGAGAGACCTGCCTGGGGATCAGCCCCCTGCTCAATGCCTTGAGTAGGAATGACGCCTCGGTGATTCGTGTGGGCCCTGCTTCTCCGGGCACTACAGTTCAACAGCCTGCAGTCTCGATTTCATCCTGCCTGTGTCCAGTATTGGGTATCATGAGTAAACATTAGGGTAGCTCCCTACAACAACAGCTAAATCTTAAAGTGTTGTCATCTGATTGTCTTGTTGCCTTTTCTTTCATGAACTGATCCCTCTGGCTCCGAATTACAAATAATGTGTGTTGGGCATGTTGCTTTCTTCCATCACAGGGCCCCAACCAGCTGCAAAGTTCCTGGTTAGCCCACCATTTTCCTACCTGGGTACCCAGAGTGTGTGACTGTGTCGGGACTCTGAACTGCATGCATAACTGTCTGATTAATATAGCTTTTAAGCAAATCAACCTGATTATGCCCCTCCCTTGTTCAAATTCCCTGAATAAATCAGATTTCTTTTGTTTGCATTTAACCTGACTGTGGTTCCAGTTTGTGCCAAAAGTATTATACTGTTGTTATTTGCTGTGCTTAACCTTGTTTACAGGGGTCCCCAGGGTCAAACTAGAGGAACCAGCCATGGTGGTAAGTGCAAACAGTGTGGGTAATTGCCTGGTGAATGAGGGTCATTGTGAAAGTAATTATTGTATATTGTTCAGGCCACTAGAAAGGAAAGAGGGGGGACAGTGTCCCGGAGGGCTGTGCCCAGGTTAGCTTGACCACCAACAACTCCTGGACCTCTGGGTGGAGGCACCCGTTTCATTACCCAGGCCCCTTAACCTGCTACTAGCCAAGCAGGCAGAGGTAGTAGCCCTTGGTAGAGCGTCACCTAGGGGCTACATCTTGGAGGCTCATCCTTGGGATTTTGTGCCTTCTAGTGGCCACAAATTACAAATTACTGTTAAAGATTAATGGCTACCCCAGTAGAAATGGCTGTACACCAGTTGGTGGGGTGGTGTACTGGGCAGGAGATCAACCCCCAAAATGCTCCGCTTATATTGGATATTCCCCTGGGTACCAGTAAGGACACTGTAGAGGGAGCACTGTCCAAAGTTGAATGTTTAAAAAACCCTGTGGTGGTGGGTCGACAGGCTGATTTGATCGTCAAAACTTTCATAGCCTTGGTAGAGTGTAGTGACCTCATGGACAGCTCTAAAGTGCCACAGACTATTGCCTCAGAAGGAGTCCTAGCCACCTGGAGAGTGATAACAAAAGACAGTAAATACCCTGGAGAGGATGAGCTGCCACCATTATCTGAGACTTTTGAGGAGAAATTTGCAAAGCTGTTGCTGGAGGAAGGGAAAACCATAGAGGACTTTAAAAAACTATTCCTGCTGCCTGGGGGTGTTCTTTCCCCAACACCCCCTCCCACTCCAGCACCTGTTACTGCCCCCACCTTCTGTGCCCATGCCAATGCTGGCCACTATATCTGTACCCGCCATTAGTCATGACTCCTACCGAAGGCTGAGAATCTTCTCGGGCACCCTCCCAACCCCCCAGGGGAGGATGACTGGGAGACCTGGATTGACTATGTTTCCCCCTTCATACCTGAGTGGCAGTGTGAGGAGGCTGAGAAGCAGAAAAGAATCATAGAAAGTTTGAGGGGCCCCGCCCTTGAAGCCATTACATTTTTGAGGTCCACGAACCCTGATGCATCTGCTCAGAAGTACCTATCTGTACTTAAAGTTAATTTTGGAAGCATTGAATCAGGGGAGACTTTGATGTGGAAATTCCAAAGTACCAAACAATAGAAGGGGGAAGTTTGTCTGTGTATGTTACTCACCTAGAAAGAGCTCTTCAGAAAGCTTATCAGAAAGGTGGGGTAGCCACCAGTGATTTGAACCATGTGAGATTGGGGCACATTCTGCAACATGCCAAGCATTCTAAACTGCAGATCATCCAGTTAAGGCTCCAGGATAGGAGAGGTAACCCACCTGACTACTGTGACTTGATAAAAGAACTCTGGGAGGTAGAAGGTGAAGAGGGAGATTGTAATTATGTGGTGAGTGTAGCCCAAGTGATCATGGAACCAGAAGGCCCTTCTGAAACGGAGACCACTACGGGTGTCCCGCCATGGGCTAAACGGTGGGGGGAGGAGTTGCTGAAGGAAGTCAGAAAAGTACAACCGGGTGCGTTCACTGAGGTATCGCTGCTGACAGAGACCCTGACCCTGCCAGGATGTAATGCATGGGTGTAGGGGGCAACCTGCAGGGTCCTCACAGGGGTGGCTTCTCAGCTGAGCTCAAGGAATTGACTGCCACCCAAAAGGAACTTTTGAGACATGGTGCACTACCAGTAGAAGTCAGATCACAATCTCCCGTTGATGCTTTGGCATCACCTGCTATGTTTTCCCCAAAGATGCCCCGAGAGCATGTCATTTGTTACAATTGCGGCAAGGATGGCCATATGAAGAGGGAATGCCAATCTCAGAAGGACTTAGAGAAAGTGGTGAACTCAAGCTTGACGGAGAGTTTGAAAATGAGTCAGTGGTCAAGGTACGAATGACTGCAGTGAAGGCTTCGGCCATCCTAACTCAAACCCCTCTGTGGCTAAATCATCTCTCCAGACTCCTGCTGTTGTCCCTCCAGACTGGTCCAAAATAGTGGGCCCTTCAATGAAGACTACTGTGGCTGTGAATGGTATTCCTACTCAGGCTGTGCTTGACAGTGGGTCGCATGTGACCATTGTATTTCAGGACTGGTATGACAAACACTTATTTGATGTTTAATTGCAATCTCTGGAAGACCTACATGTGTGGGGGTTGAGCAACAAGTCTTATCCCTACCTAGGATATGTCCACCTCTGGTTGTCTTTTCCTGCAACTGTAACTGGTATAGGGGAGCAAGTAGAAACACTGGCCCTAGTGTGTCCCCCCACTGGACTGTATGATGGGGTTCCTCTGTTAATTGGAACAAAAACCCACATGTTTGGGAGGCTAGCACCACTCTCCCATGAGAAACAATGGCAACTGACTGGATCGGCCCTAAGAATTCCATCCTTAGTAAAAAAGGCATATGATTTACAACAGAAACCCAATGAAGAGGACCCAGATGAGCTAGTGGGGATAGTGTGGAAAAAGGAACCAGACTCCTTGGTATTGGCGCCCAACGACCAGTGCACAATCCATGGAGAAGTCCACCTAAAGAGAAACGTAAAGAACAAAATATTAATGTTGGATGCACCAGGTGATGGAAAGTTGCCAGAAGGATTATTGGTTCAACCCAGCATCTTGCCTGCCCGTGCCCATGCCTATGCTCGACGAGTGATGGTCCATGAAATATGTCAGATCGGGAGGTCCAGGTGAACAGAGGGTGCACTCTAGCTACAATACACTGTGCAGACACTGCAATATTACCCAATAACAAGTACTCTGGCCAAAAGGAGAGAGTGACCCTGGACTTATTTGACTTTAGTGATTCCCCGCTGCCAGCTGAATGGAAGGCTAGGATTAGCAAGAAACTCGCCCAGATACACCAAGCGTTTTCGTTAAAAGAATGGGACATGGGGTGTGTCCAGGGTGCAGAGCATCATATACACCTGCATGATGACTGGCTATTTCGAGAGAGATCCCGACGCCTCATCCCAGTAGATATAGATAATGTGAGGAGACACCTGCAGGAAATGCTCGCTGCTAGCATGATACAGGAATATGCCTCTCCCATTGTGGTTGTGCATAAGAAGAATGGTTCGGTGAGGATGTATGTTGATTATTGAACTCTAAACTGGCCAACCGTCCGAGATCAATACACCATGCCCCATATACAAGATGTCCTGGATTTCTTGAATGAGAGCAAATGGTTCTCAGTATTGGATCTTTGCAGCAGATATTACTACATTCCGATGGCCATGGAGGACTGTGAGACAACTGCCTTCATCTGTCCTTTGGGGTTCTACGAATTTCTGAGAATGCCACAGGGGATTTTGGGTGCCCCAGCCACCTTTCAGTGACTGATGGAATGTGAGGTGGGAGATATGAACTTGCTGGAAAGCCTAGTGTACCTAGATGATGTCATTGTGTTTGGATGCACATTAGAGGAGCATGAGACCTGACTGTTTAAAGTCCTAGACTGATTGGAAGACTTAGGTCTCAAGCTGTCCATTGACAAGTGCCAGTTTTTTCAAACCTCTGTGAAGTATGTGGGGCACATACTGTAGTATCTGCAAAAGGGATAGAGACCGATCCCAGTAAGGTCGAGTCACTGACTACTTGGCCCCAGGCCCATAACTTGAAAGAACTACAATGTTTCCTGGGGTTCTGTGGCTACTACCGCAGGTTCACAAAAGACTATTCCAAGGTGATTTGCCCACTCCTGAATCTCACCCAGGGTTACCCCCTACCAACCGTAAATACAAGAAAGGGGCTATTAAAGAATCAGAGAAAATGTACTTCTGCACAAGTGAACCTTTTAGGCCCCGCTGGACACCTGAATGTGAAGCAGCCTTCCACAAAGTCATATACCAGCTCACCCATGTCCCCATCCTCACCTATGATGACCCTACCAAGCCCTATGTGCTACATATGGATTCTAGTCTGCAGGGCCTAGGAGCTCTGCTGTATCAAGACCATGAGGATGGTTTGAGACCAGTGACTTTTGCCAGTAGGATCTTGACCCCATCAGAATGAAAATATCCTGTGCACAAGCTGGAGTTCCTTGCCCTAAAATGGGCCATTGTTGACCAGTTTCAGGAGTACCTCTATGGGGCAAAGATATTGGTTAAGACCAACAATAACCCGATAACCTACGTACAGACTTCAGCTAAGTTGGACGCCACTGGGCACCGGTGGCTCTGTGTTTTATTAACCTATGATTATTCTGTCGAATACAGGCCAGGACTGAACCATATTGATGCTGATGCCCTGTCATGAAGGCCAGTCTCCAAGAGTGATTGGGTCAGGTTGTCTGAACCTGACATCTGAGCATTGTGCCAAAAGTTTGACAGAGATGAACAGATGTCTGCAGACTCAGTGGACTGTCTAGTAGATTGCTTGGGCCCTCCTGATACCTGCATATTGCCATTTCTCTGTTCTAGATATTAATGCACTACATCAACTTGAAAATGACAGTATTCAGTGGGCTCAATCCCAAGATCCTATGATTCAACCCGCACTTCATGCTCTGTGTGCAGGGGAAAAATGTGTCTAAGTTGTGTTCCCCTATTTGCAAACTGCCCTATTGTTTAAAGAAGGCCCCAGCTTGAAGTTATTCAATCAGTTATTATACAAAGAGACAGTGGATCATAGTGGTCAAGTAGACAAGCAACAAATGTTCCTGCCCATGGCCTTTATACACTTGGTACTGAGGTCCCTCCACAATCACATGGGGTACCTCAGTATTGACAGGACTCTCGACCTGGTACAATCTCGATTCTACTGGCCCAAGATGGGGGTCGATGTTGAGCACCATGAAAAGATCTGTAGTCATTGCCTCCAAAGAAAAGCCCTGTCTCAGAAGGCTGCCCCCCTTGTCAATATCACTACCAGTGCCCCCATGGAACTGGTCTGCATAGATTCTTTGTGTTTAGAACCTGATCAGCGGAATATTGGCAATGTGTTAGTGGTTATGGATCATTTCACATGGTATGCACAAGCTTTTCCAACTAAAGATCAAATAGCCTCTACCGTGGCCAAGGTGCTAGTGGAAAAATTATTTGTTCACTGTGGTGCCTCCCAGCGGATCCACTCTGACCAAGGCAGAGACTTTGAATGTAGGCTAATCAAAGAAATGCTCCCTCTGTGGGGGGGTGTGGAAGCGAAGAACCACCCCTTATCACCCATAGGGGGATCCTCAACCAGAACATTTTAACCGCACCCTTCTAGACATGCTGGGCATCCTCCACCCAAAAGACAAGCATAAGCGGAGCCAGTAGATTTGCACCTTGGCACACGCATACAATTGCACCAAAAATGACACTACTGGGTTCTCTCTCTACCTCCTTATGTTTGGGAGGGAGGCCCGCCTGCCAGTTGATGTCTGTTTTGGGTTCTCTCCAGATGAGGTCCGAGCTGAAAACTACCTGCAGTATGTATAGAAACAGAAAGCTCAATTAAACCATGCATATCAACTGGCCCAGACAATGGCTGCTAAAAGAAATCTCCCCAACAAAGAGAGGCCCGACAAGAAAGTAAAGGCTTAAGAGCTATGGCCCAGAGACCGTGTGTTGTTACGCAGTTTGGGACTACATGGCAAGAACAAAATTGCTGATAGGTGGCACCATCTTCCTCATGTAGTAGTTGGAAAGTTGGATGATCTACCAGTATACAAGGTACGTCCACAGAATAACTCCAAAGCTGTCAAGACCAGGCACTGTAACCACTTGCTGTCTATCAGCCAAGTTATTATTGAAGCTGAGCCAGCAGACATTGCCTCCCCTGGGCTGGTAACTCATGCTGCTGCAAAAAAGAGACAGAGTCAACCTACCCCAGTAGTTATAGATTTAAAGTTTCCCCCCACAGCAGGCCCAGAATGATAGTGACTGTCAGTCCACCTCTGATGAAAGTGACTATGGTAATGCCTATTATCCCTCTTGTGAACTGAGTCAGTTGTTTCATGGAAATCCTATGCAGAATCATGGGGATTAAGCTGGGCCTTCTGGACTGCCTAACCCCCCAGCTTCATCCTTGGAACCAATGCTACCTGAAAGTGAGGTGCAAAGCATCACATCTGAGGTTGCGGACTCTCTGTGTTTTGTGGAACTGTGTAAATTGCCTGAAGAAGGGGCTGATGGTCTAAGACTTCCTGGTGACACACCAGAACTTGAAGAACAGTATGAGAGTGCTGACAGCCCTATTTCAGGGCCACAAAGCCTAATTGTGCCTAAACTTTCTCAAAATGAGCCAACTAGGCCCTCATCAGAAGATAGTAATGAGCAAAGTATTGTGGAACCAGAGCCTACAGAGCAAGGAGCTGACAGTGCTCCCAGTTTGGACATTCCCATCCATGCAGAGGTACCCCTCACAAATGACGAAAGCTCCAAAGTTAGTGCTGAAAGTACAGAGACTGTGGCTGTTCCCCCCAAAAAGACTGGCCAAGCTGTCAAGCCAGTATTGCACTTCAGTTATGATTCTCTCGGGAGGCCAGTGGATTTGCCTCTCAATGTGGTTCACAAAGGTGTTTATATTTCTCACTGCTCATGACCCAAACTGAGCTAAATGGCCAATTCCAGGTTGATTGTTCTTCCTTCTCAGTATGGTGCCCCTGCCCCATCCAGCCCCAAGTTAGCTGAAAGGGAAGGGCCTCCTCCTACATTGTTTAATGTACAGGAAGTTATTACCTGAAACAGTACTGTGATGTTACTAATGTGTTAATCATAGTGGAATCAGCATTACCTGTATGAAACATGCATAAGTATTGTCAATATGGATGTAGTAATGCAAAGTATATTGAAATGTATAGTGATGTAACAAGCTAGTGATATATATGTCTAGTTTATATTGCATTTTTGATATTGTGATGGTACAGACTTGACACGGACGTCAAGTTTTCTCCAGGCAGGGAAGGGTGTAACCCACCTACAAATGGGGTTCCCGAAAAGTCTTCCTTGAGCTTGCTTAAATGCTCACTGCCAAGCTGGTGTCCGGCATTTTAGCAGTTTAAATGTATTGCCAGAGAGTGCCTGTATAGCCTCGGTGTACTGTCTCTTTAAGAGCTGCCTGGGTTGCTGTCATAATTAATCTGAGAGGGAGCTCTATTACAAGACGTACTTGTTTGCTGATCATTTGTTAGAGTAGTACTAATATTGCAGTTTGTTCTAACCTGCCTTCTTTGCAGTATGGACAGTTCTGTTTGCTTCCATCATCTTGGTCCTGGACTGCAGAATGAGCCAATCAGTATATTTGGGACTCTAAAATGGAGCCTGCCTACAGGGGTCTGGTAAGGCCAAAACTTGTAGGAATTGTAGTTTTGGGCTTTTGGTGTCTAAAATAACCTAGAGGGGGAGCTCTTGTTGTGACTGACAGATAGATCAGCCAACCAAACCTTTTGGATCTTGGGGAAAGTCCCACACTGCTTGCAGTTTCAGTTAGATCTGAGTTGGGAAGTGAAGAAGTAACAGCTCGAGATAGTTCAAGCAGCACTCCATAGTGGATTCACTCAGAAGAGCTGTGGAAAGGCCTGAGTTTGGCCTGCATGCCTGCCTGCTGTTCCTGAGAGGGAACTTGTGCTTTTTTCAGACTGAATCCAAATTTGGAGAGCAAATTAAGCCATTGAATTGTGACTAGGCTTTAACCTGAAGAATACTGAAGATTTGTTGAATGCGATTGGCCTGTCAGGACTTCCAGCTACCTCTGAACACCCAGATTGGGCAGAGACTCTGTAATTGTGACCGGAGAGCCATTTGCCTGGCACAGTGGAATTTCCTTACATGTGAATGTGCTGTGTGCTTATAGTGGGTCATGATTTGGTTCCCCACTGTGTGTCTGAACTGTGTTTTGCTTGCTGGAGGCTGTATCCAACTCCATGGACTGAATCCATATCCATTTTCATTTGCCTGGGCCCTGCTACACTGACCCAGCCAGAATGCCTACTACGCAGAGAAAGTCATCGATGAGAGACCGGCCTGGGGATCAGCACCCTGCTCAATGCCTTGAACAGGAACGACACCTCGGTGATTCGTGTGGGCCCTGTTTCTCCATGCACTCCAGCTCAACAGTCTGCAGTCTTGATTTTGTCCTGCCTGTGTCCAGTATTGGGTATCGTGAGTAAACATCAGGGTAGCTCCCTGCAACAACAGCTAAATCTAAAAGTATTGTCATCTGATTGTCTTGTTGCCTTTTCTTTCACAAACTGAGCCCTCTGGCTCCAGATTACAAATATTGTGTGTTGTGCATGTTGCTTTCTTCCATCACAGGGCCCCAACCAGCTGCAATTTTCCTGGCTAGCCCCACCATTTTCCTACCTGGGTACCCAGAGTGTGTGACTGTGTAGGGACTCTGAACTGCATGCATACCTGTCTGATTAATATAGCTTTTAAGCAAATCAACCTGACTATGCCCCTCCCTTTGTTCAAGTCCCCTGAATAAATCAGATTTAACTTTGTTTGCATTTAATCTGACTGTGGTTCCGGTTTGTGCCAAGAGTATTGTACTGTTGTTATTTGCTGTGCTTAACCTTGTTTTACAGGGGGGTCCCCAGAGTCAAGCTAGAGGAACCAGCCATGGTGGTAAGTGCAAACAGTGTGGGTAATTGCCTGGTGAATAAGGGTCATTCTGAAAGTAATTACTGTATATTGTTCAGGCCACTAGAAGGGAAAAGGGGGGGTTACAGTGTCCCAGAGGGCTGTGCCCATGCTAGCTTGACCACTAACAACCCTGACCTCTGGGTGGAGGTACCCGTTTCATTAACCAGGCCCCTTAACCTGCTACTAGCCAAGCAGGCAGGGGATAGTAGCCCTTGGGATATAGCTACCTAGGGGTTACACACACATGAGAAGGGACTGGTTAGCTGTTTTCTTTCAAAGAGACCCAGAACCTTCTGCAACAAATCTTAAGCCATATTTTACTGAGAAAGTGGATCAGAGAACAAAAATCACCTTGCCTTTTGGACATTTTCATCGGAACTTGGAAAAGAAGATTTTTCAACAGACTTGCTCTTTGCTTATCTTAGACACTGTACACCACAGGTAGTCTTTATTAGAATTCAAACAGTGTAGTTTTTTTTCTGTTCAATTCACTTTATTTTGGAATTATTGTCTGGAATGCAATGCTTAAATTTCTTGTAGAATATTGTAATGATTTTCTTTATTTAAGTAAACTTTTACCATATTTTTATCAACACCTCTGCCTGGGCCTATTGCTGTGTGTGTTATTTTGGGATAAAATGTTTGTTCAGACTGTGTCTAACTGCTCTAGGGCCAAAATGCTACCAAAAAAACTGTAAGTAGACTGCTTGCTGTGATACTAAATATAATAAAAAGCTCCTTGGATAGAAGAGGAAGCTCTCCTTCTTGACAGTCAAAGTCACCAGGTTCATCAAGGGGAAGGGGGGTCTCCTGGGAGTAGGGGATCTGGCTGTGTTTAGGGGTGATCTCTTGACAAAAGGCACAGTACTTAGCAGTGTGCTGATCTGAGTTGAGTGAATAAGCTGAAAATCCTCCCTGTCATTGAATGGGGGGGTAGCTGTTAACTGGGGTGTTTGGCTTACGCAGAAGTGAAGCATTTGTCTGCATTTTGACTCCATTATAGTTAGCTGTTACTAACAGCATGTCCCATCATGATCCTGTCCCATCGCATGAGTGGCACAGAGCAGGAGTGGGACATCTGTCTCTTGGATGTTTGCAGGGCATCCACAGAGAGACTGCAGGTCTGCAAGAGACTTTGCACTTGAGGGGATCAGGCAAGTTTTAGGTGCTGTAGCCAGCAATCCTAAAGAAAAAAGGGAATCTAGCAACTTCCTACCTATGATAAACCTAAGTATCAACTAATTCTCAGCAACTTGGTAAGTGACATCTAATATATGACACTGTTGTCTAAAAAATGCTATAGGATTGTCATGTTGCATTGTATCTGCTGAATCAAATTAGAGTCCCTGGTCATATACCTATATAGGGTAGGAGTAGAGGGTCTGTGCTAGGGATATAATACTGAGAGACAGTAAGCTTGTGGCAGGTAGATTCCTTATCCAAGCTATCTAAATGAGATGGGGTACAATGTAGTAATCTATGAAGGACAACCAGGCAGCAAAGCAGGACAGGAAGTAACAAGTCTGGTTTTAGTCAAAAGGTACTAGGCAGGTAAGGGAATACAGTTATCAGTGGTCTAGGATTATCATAGTTTCAGTACAGTGATGAGGTACAGTGGGGACCTAGTCAGTTGAGAGGAGGAGGTTACCTGTCTCCAGGCTAACCTGACTAGGATTTGTGAAACCTCCTCCCCCACCCAGGGACCACCTGGGCCAATGCCACTACCTCAGAGGTTGCCAAGAAAGAAGAGAGGCTGGACCAGGGAGGGCTCAGGGAGGGAGAGGATGGTGGAACAGAGTTGCATCCCTCCAGCTGTACCTCTTCACAATTCATATGCTGTTCTGTTGGATAGTGGTTTCTCTTTGGAGGCACCTGCAGTGGAGACCAAGGAGGATGCTGGGAACCTTCACAAAGGAGACCCACAGGAGATTGGCATGGAACCCCACAGGGGAAGGAAACAACTCCTGGTGGGAGACTCAATCATTAGGGGGGTAGAAGTGGGAAAGGAAGGGGAGAGGGAGGGAGGTAAGGTGCCTGCCCGGCACCATGGCTTGGAGGGACAGGAAATGAATCCTCAGGATCATGGGAGCAGCTGCAAGAGGGAGGGAGCTGGATGTCATTGTCCACCTAGGGACAAATGACCTGGCTAGGAATGGGATCAGAGCAGTGCAAGAGGAGTTTGTAGAGTTGAGAAGGGACCCTAGACAAGTAGAACATATGGTAGCCTTCTCGGAGGTGCTGCCTGTCTATGGCAAGGGTAATGCTAGGGTACTCCTCACCAGGGAATTCAATGAATGGTTGAAAAACTGGTGTGGAGCTCAGAGTTTTGGCTTCACTGGGGACTAGGGAGCCACCTGGAGGAATGCAGGCCTATACTGGAGTGATGGTCTGCATCTGTCCAGGTGGGAGACCAGGGTCCTAGGTGAGAGGTTTAAATGTTTCATTGGCAAGCATTTAAACTAGCCAAGAGGGGAGGCACTGAAAAGGAGCAGGGAAATCCCAGCCTTCCCCCACAAAACATGGTAATTAGTGAGGTAAACACCAAGGTAGAGAAGTCATTAGGGAGCAGGACAGAGGTAAATGTAAATAAGGAAAAGGCAGTAAGGACAGGGATGGGGCTATAAGGGGCCATCACAAAGTGGAGGGTGATAAGTAACAATGCCCATAGTATGTGTAACAAGCTCCCTGAACTAGTGGCCTTGATGGAAGAGGGTTGCCTGGATATTCTGGCAGTCACAGAAACATGGTACACAGAGAACCATGACTGGGATGTCAACATATCAGGATACACAATCTACAGGAGGGACAGGGAGGATAAAAGAGGAGGAGGAGTAGCTCTCTATGTAAGGGAAGGGATCAAAGCAACAGAACTAAAGAGTAAACAGGGAGCAGATAAGGCACTCTGGGTCACCCTGGAGACAGAGAATGACACCACAATCCGCATGAGAGTTATATACAGACCCCGATCTCAGGGGGAGAGAATGGACAAGGTAATGATAGAAGGCATCCTTAGAATGGCAGAAAAAGGGGAGATATTGTTGATGGGGGACCTGAATATGCCAGATGTTAACTGGAGCACCTTTGCTGCAGGCACATCCAAGAGCAGGGTCATTCTTGATGCCCTACAAGGGGCATGCCTCAGACAGCTAGTATTGGAACCCACTCAGGAGGGAGCAATCTTAGACCTGGTACTCTCAAATGGGAACGGAGAAAGAATCTCAGGTTTAGAAGTGGGTAGCCATCTGGGAACAAGTGACCACCAAACAGTGTGGTTCATGATAAACATAGCCATACAATCAAGCCATACAAAAGCAAGAGTACTGGACTTTACAAGGCTGACTTTGGGAAAATGAGAGAATGCCTCAGAAAAGCACCAGCAAACAGGCAAGAGGGAGGGATGGAGGAACAATGGGGAGTAATCAAAACAGCCATCACAGAGACAACAAGCCTTTGTGTAAAGCAAATCAACAAAACACAATAAAGGAAAAAACTGCTATGGTTCTCAAAAGAGGTGGCAGGGAAGATTAAGGAGAAAAGGACAGCATTCAGAAAATATAAGGAAACACAGAAGGAGCAGGACAGAGAACTTTATCAGTTAAAGCAGAAAGAGGCAGGGAAGGCAGTCAGAATAGTAAAGGCCCAAACCGAGGAAAGGATAGCCAACTCTATTAGGAAGGGGGATAAGCCCTTTTATAGGTACATTAGGGAGCGAAGAAAGACCAAAGGAGGGATGCTGAGGTGTAATAAAGGGGAGGGAATGTGGGCAGAAGGTGACAGTGAAAAAGCAGGGATACTGAAAGAATATTTCTGCTCAGTATTCACAAAGGAAGAGGAGGGGGAGGTACCTAAACCAAACAAGAGAAATACTCTGAAGACAGGGGTCGATACCAGTCCATTTACAGAAGAAAGGGTTCTGAAAGAATTAATAAAATTGAAGGTGGACAAAGCAGTGGGGACTGATGGGATTCACCCAAGAATTGTAAAAGAACTAAGGGTAGAACTAGTGACACCGCTGACTACTCTCTTTAACAAATCATGGGAGGATGGGGTGGTACCTGAGGACTGGAGGAGGGTGGATGTGAGTCCTGTTCACAAAAGTGGGAGCAGGACAAAGGCAGGAAACTACAGACCAGTTAGTTTGACCTCAGTGGTAGGGAAAATGTTGGAATCACTTCTGAAGGAAAGAACTGTTGAGTACCTAGAGGCCAGTGGGGCTCAGGACCCAAGGCAGCATGGATTCATGATGAGAAGGTCATGTCAGACAAATGTAATAGATTTCTTCGACTGGGTGACCAAAGTAGTAGACCAGGAAGGGGCTGTGGACATGGCCTACCTAGATTTTAGCAAGGCATTTGATACAGTCCCACACAAAAGATTAATACACAAGTTAGCCAGCCTTGGAGTGGGTCCCAGGGTGGTAGCCTGGATAAAAAATTGGCTAGACAACAGGACACAAAGGGTAGTAGTAAACAGAGTCCACAGTGAAGAAATGAGGGTTAGTAGCAGGGTTCAGTACTGGGACCGGTCCTTTTTAATGTCTTTATAAGTGACATTGCAGAGGAACTGGAAGGAAAAGTATGTCTCTTTGCAGACGACACAAAGATCTGCAACAGGGTTGCTACACAAGATGGAGTGGAAAGGATGAGAAGGGATTTGGCAAGGTTGGAGGAATGGTCAAATGTATGGCAGCTCAGATTCAATGCAAAGAAGTGCAAGATAATGCACCTGGAAAACAAAAACCCAGGGGAAGAGTACACAATGGGGGATGAGATACTGACAACAATAAAAATGGAAAGGGACCTGGGGGTAATTATATCAGATGACCTAAAGTTGGACAAGCAATATGAGAAGGCAGTAAGGAAGGCTGGGGGGATACTGGGATGCATAGGGAGAGGCATCAATAGTAGAAAACAGGAAGTTGTTATTCCTCTGTACAGACAGTTGGTGAGACCCCATCTGGAGTACTGTGTACAGTTCTAGAGACCCCATCTCTCCAAAGATATAGAGTGGAGGCTGTCTAGAGGAAGGTAACCAAAATGGTGCAGGGTCTGCACCAGAAGACATACGAAGACAGACTAAAGAAGCATAATATGTATACCCTTGAGGAAAGAAGGGAGAGAGGGGACATGATAGAAACTTTCAAGTACCTCAAGGGAATCAACAAAGTCCAAGAGGGTAGCATCTTTCAGAAAAAGACATGTGCAAGAACAAGGGGGCACAATTTGAAGATAGAGGGGGGATGGCCCAGAGGTAATGTGAGTAAGTATTTTTTCATGGAGAGGGTTGTGGATTCATGGAACAGTCTCCCTGAGGAGGTTGTGGAGTCAAGAACAGTGGGGGAATTCAAGAATGCATGAGACAGACATAAGGCAGTCCCAGTGGAGGGTTAGGAGGAAGCAAGCTGTTGGTTAACTAGGATCTGCAGTTTATCTGTTAGGTAGGAAAATGGGCAGACTAGGTGGGCCAAGTGGTCCTTATCTGCCGTCAAATTCTATGTTTCTATATTTCTATGTTTTTATGTAGCAACTGTGAGGTGCTTGCTCTCCAGGGTTAAGCTCTGGAGGAAGATGCATTGTCCAGTCTACAGAACCTTTGCAGAGCTCCATGCTCAGCTGTTAGCAGCAAGACAAAAGATATCTCAGCTGCATCACTGGCTCAGCTGAAGGCCACACCCCACATCCCATACTCCACTCCCCCAGAGGACTACTGGTCCAGGGTGGTGGAGAGTGGGTATGGGGAAGCGAGGCAGAGGTAGCCCCAAGGGGGTTGACCAGTCCCACGTCATCCAGCTGGCAAATCAATTTGAACCCTGCTGGAAGAAACTAAGGTACTTTACCTGATTCTACTGTGGGAGACTCTGAGTCAGTTGGGAGTAATGGGCAGGACAACCTCATCGCACCCAGGAGGACAAGCAGGAGGAAGTCATCCAGGAGAGCCTTAATGGTTGGGGACTCAATGATCAGGGGTTTGAGAGGGTGATGAAAGGGAGATTGGATGGGAGGGGGATGGTAAAGTGCCTTCCTAGTGCGTTGGCCATCCGGGATGTAGTCAGGATAGGGAGGATGGCAGAGAGGTAGGGGAAGCGGGTGGTGCTGGTACTCTTGAATATCAAGAATCTGGTGAACCAAAATTCCCTGCAGATGGGGCACTCAGTCCACTGGTGGTGCTACTGCAAAAGCAAAGCAAAGGTGAGAGAAGACACAAGCTGCAACTCATGATTTAAAGCTTAAACAAAAGGCACAAATGCCAATATACAGTAGTAGCACCGAATTAGTCAAGGGATTTTTAAAAATCCCTAATCAGAATTGTGAAACCTTTAGTTAGGGATTTTGTTTTGTTTGTTAGCATGTTCACTGCTACCCAGAGAGGGTTGTCTCATCTCATAGTGTAGTTGAAAATCTACCAGATGGCACTTAAGTTCTGTAATAGGAACTGGCCTCTTTCTGTCTGTATAACAAAAATAATTTTAGAGGATTTTTTTCCCCTAAATTTTGTGAAGGATAAATAGGGAGTCTCACAAAATTGCTTGACCAATTTGGCGCTACTACTGTAGTTAGAGTAATGTGCTTTGGCCTGACAAAGCCTCCGATCTAAGAAGTAAAGCACCAGGGTACATTTGTTTTCCCATGCTCTCCTTACATGTACTTTTTTAGAACCGTTAAAGCACATTACTCTATCTATATTGGCATTTGTAATCTGGTGAACCAGCCTATAGAGATGGTAAAACTGAACTTTTGCAGACTTGGAGACAGATTGACAGCATACTCAGCCTCCCTGGCCTTTTTTGAGGTACTCTGTGTATGGAGTAGGATGGGGCCAAGAATAAAGAAGGATTTCATAGTAGGTATTATATTGAATATATATCTAGAACATAGAGTTTATTGGGTGGTTAGAGAGATGGTATCAGGAGATGTGGTACCACTTTGTGGGGGACTAGGAGGAATTCTGGGACAGGAGGCTCTTCAAGGGTGATGATATTCACCTGACAAGAGAGCAGACCAGTGTGCTGGGACAGACGTTTGTGCTGTTTATTGGACAGTTAAGCTGACTGCAGGGGAAACTGGGGCTAAGAGAACCACTGTGATAGGAGAAAGGAAAGGGAATCTAGCTAGTACCCCTCCTAATCTGGGGGCTTTTAGTAGCACAGTGGGCAAAAGTAAGGTTGAGGTTCAATTTGGACTAGGGAATGAGACAAAGGAGGAAGGGCTCACAAAGCCTGAAAATAACATGAAAAACAAGAAGTTAAGAACAGTAGAGAAAAATAAGGAGAAAGACAAGAAAAAATCAAAAGTTAGATGGAAAGGGGTCTACCTTGACATCGGGAATGTGGGGAAAAAATCACTGAGACAGACCTTGTAGCCATCACAGAAACTTGGGTCTCAGAAAATAATGACTAGGACCTGACAGTGTCTGGTTACACAATGTTTAGGATTGACAGAGGAAAAGGTAAAGGGGATGTAGCCCTATATGTCAGGGATGGCATTGAGGTTGTGGAAAATGGATACATCAGGGGAAGTAATGGAGAGACAGAGTTGCTGTGGGTGCAGTTCACAGTGGTGTCTGACAGGAAACCATAGCAGAAGGTGATGTATAGACCTCCAAGACAGGGAGAAGAGAGGGATATGGAGCTTGAGGAAGAACTAGGAAGAGGAGTGGCAAAGGGAGAGGCAGTAGTGGTGGATGACCTGAACCTGCCGGATAATGACTGGGATGTTCCCCCTGCCAGGAGCACCAGAAGTCAGGTCCTGCTGGATACATTCCAGACTGTCTGCTTGTGCAGCTGGTTAAGGAATCAACCAGGCAGGCTGCCATTCTTAATGTGGTGCTTAACAACTCTGAGGTGGTAAGAGGTATGCAAGTAGGGGTGCCACTAGGATCCAATAACAGTAACTCTATTTGGTTTTGGCTGGCCCTTGGGACTGGAAAGCTCAAATTGAGGGCAGTGGTCCTTGATTTCAGAATGATGGACTTCAATAGGATGAAGGAGTTGGTCTAACATAAGTCAGCTGGGGTACACTGCATTGGACATGTGGAGGAGAGATGGGGGCAAATGAGGAGGCCATTCTCGAGGCATTTAAGTTATACATGAGAACAGTTACCAAAAGAAACATATACAAGAGACCAATATGGTACTCAGAAAGGGCCGGGGAAGCAGCGAGGGCCAAAACAAAGGCTTTCACTGGGTACGAGGGAATGCAGGATCGGAAGAATGGGGAGAATGCCAACTAAGACCCAAAGAAGCGAAGAGGGCAGTTATGGAGGCAAAAGCAGAAACTGAACTACATATTGTGGAGGGGGTCAAGGGCAGGGAAAAGCAGTTTTTTCAGGCATATTAGAGAAAAGAGAAAGAAAGGAAGGGGAATTCTTAGGCTATCTGAGGGAGGTAGGACATACAAAGGGTAGCTGTCCTCAATGATTACTTTTGCTCTGTCTTCACTAGGGGAGACAGCAGGTCCTTGCTAGAGAGTGGCATCAAGGCTACCATAAAGTGGGTCCTGGAGATGAAGCAGCCAGTATTTACCAGCAACAGGCTCCAGAAAGGGCTAGCAGATTTAACGATAGATAAGGCCCTGGGCCATGATGGGATACATCCAGGGTACTCAAGTAACTGGCAGTGGAATTGGCCGAACCCCTTGTAGGGCTATTCAATAGCTCATTACTGATGAGGGTAGTTTGAAAGACTGGAGGGTAGTGGATGTAGTGCTGCTTCCTAAGGGGTAAACAAGGAGAAAGCAGAGAGCTGCAGACCTGTAAGTCTTACCTCTGTTGTGGGTAAACTGATGGAGTCACTGGTCAAAGCAGACCTTGTGACCTACCTGGAGAGCAATGATCTCCAGTACAGCAGACAGCATGGGTTCATTGCAGGGAGTTCTTGTAAGATCAACCTGATAGTTTTATTTGACTGGGTGATGAGGGCATTGGATAGGGGCCACACATTGGAGGAGGAGGAGCTCTCTATGTAAGGGAAGGGATAAAAGCAATGGAACAAAAGATTAAACAGGGAGGAGAGGAGGCACTGTGGGTTACCTTAGAGACTGGAAATGGCACCACAATCCGCACAGGGGTTGTATACAGACCCCATGTCAGGGAGAGGGAATGGACAAGGATATGACAGAAGGCATCCTTAGGATGGCAGAGAAAGGGGAGATACTGTTGATGGGGGACATGAATATGCCAGATGTTAACTGGAGCACCTTTGCTGCAGCCACATTCAAGAGCAGAGCCATTCTTGATGCCCTACAGCTGGCATACCTCAGACAGCTAGTTTTGGAACGTATTTGTGAGGGAGCAATCTTAGACCTCATACTCTCAAATGGGGACAGCGGGAGGATCTCAGATCTAGAAGTGAGTAGCCATCTGGGAACAAGTGACCACCAAACAGTGTGGTTCATGATAAACTCAGTTACAGAGTCAAGCCATACAAAAGTGAAGGTACTGGACTTCAGGAGGGCTGTATTTGGCAAGATGGGAGAGTGCCTTAGAAAAGCACTAGCAAACAGGCTGGAAGGAGGGGTGGAGCAACAATGGGGAAAAATCAGAACTGCCATCACAGAGGCAACAAGCCTTTGTATGAAGCAAATAAACAAATCAAAATGAAAGAAAAAGCCACTATTGTTCTCAAAAGAGGTGGTGGGGAAGGTTAGGGAGAAAAATATAGCATTTAGGAAGTATAAGGAAGCACAGAAGGTGCGGGACAGAGAACTGTATCAGTTAAGGCACAAGGAAGCAAGGAGGGAAATCAGAGTAGCAAAGGCCCAAACTGAGGAAAAGATAGCCAACTCAGTTGAGAAGGGGGATAAAACCTTTTATAGATACATCAGGGAGTATAGAAAGACAAAAGGAGGGATAGTGAGGCTGAATAGAAAAGACGGTGGGTGGGCAGAGATGGACTGTGAAAAGGCAGGGATACTGAACAAATACTTCTGCTCAGTATTCACAAAACAGAAGTAGGGGAGGTGCCTAATCCAATTAACAGAAGCACTCTGGATAGAGAGGTCAATCCCAGTCCTTTCACAGAAGAAAGGGTTCTGAAAAAACTCCTAAAACTGAAGGTGGACAAAGCAATGGGGCCTGATGGAATTCACCCCAGAATTCTAAAGAATTAAGGTGAGAACTATTGAAACCACTGACTACTCTTTTTAACAAATCATGGGAGGATGGTGTGATACCTGAGGACTGGAGGAAGGTGGATGTGATTCCCCTTCACAAAAGTGGCAGCAACACAGAGGCAGGAAACTACAGACCTGTCAGTTTGACCTCTGTGGTGGGGAAAATGATGGAATCATTTCTGAAGGAAAGAATTGTTGATCACCTAGAGGCCAGTGGGGCACAGGACCCAAGGCAGCATGAGTTCACAGCGGGAAGATCATGTCAGATGAATGTAATTGATTTCTTTGACTGGGTGACCAAAGTAGTGGACCAGGGAGGGGCTGTGGACATGGCCTACCTAGACTTTAGCAAGGCATTTGACACAGTCCCACACAAAAGATTAATAATCAAATTAACCAGCATGGGAGTAGGTCCCAGGTGGTAGCCTGTAAAACATTGGCTGGACAACAGGACACAGAAGGCAATTGTAATAGAGTCCACTCTGAAGAAAGAGGGGTTACTAGTGGGGTACCGTAGGGTTCAGTTCTGATCCAGTCCTTTCTAATGTCTTTATAAGTGACATTGCAGAGGATTGAAGGAAAAGTATGCCTCTTTGCGGTGATACAAAGATCTGCAACAGGGTTGATACACAAGGAGGGTGGAATGGATGAGAAGGGACTTGCAAGGTTGGAGGAATGGTCAGAAGTATGGCAACTTGATTCACTGCCAAGAAGTGCAAAATAATGCACCTGGGAAACAAAACCCAGGGAAGATTACACAATGGGGTAGTAACAACAACAAAAATGGAAAGGGACCTGGGGGTAATCATCTCAGATGACCTTAAGGTTAACAAGCAATGTGAGAAGGCAGTAGGGAGGGTTGGGGGAATACTGGGATGTATAGGGAGAGACATCACCAGCAGAAAACAGGAAGTTGTTATCCCTCTGTACAGACCATTGGTGTGACCACATCTGGAGTACTGCATCCAGTTCTGGAGACCCCATATCCACAAGGACATAGACAGGATGGAGACAGTCCAGAAGAGGGCGACTAAAATGGTGCACGGTCTGCAAGAGAAGGCATACAAGGAGAGACTAAAGGAGCTTAATATATATACCCTTGAGGAAAGGAGGAAGGGGGGACATGATAGAAACATTTAAGTACCTCAGTGGAATCAACAAGTCCAAGAGGGTAGAATTTTTCAGAAAAAGAGATGTGCAAGAACAAGGGGACACAATTTGAAGACAGAGAAGGGACGGCTCAGGGGCAATGTGAGGAAGTCTTTTTTCACAGACATGGTGGTGGACGCATGAAACAGCCTTCCTGAGGAGGTTGTGGGGTCTAAAACTGTGGGAGAATTCAACAATGCATGGGGCAGACATAAGGCAATTCTTGTTGGGGGGTAGGAAGAAATAGGCTGTTGGTTAACTAGGATCCGCAGCTTATCCTGTAGGTAGGGAAATGAGCAGACTAGGTGGGCCAAGCAGTCCTTATCTGCCATCAAAGTCTTATGTTTCTATGTTCTATATTTCTATGTATCTGGTAAAACAATGGGAGGCAGTCAAAGCAGTAAGAAGCACAAAGGTGCAATCTGAGGAAAGATTAGCTCAGGGAGCATCAAAAGGGGACAATACACTTTTTAGGCATGTTAGCGAGAAAAGAAAGACCAAGGGAGGGATTGTACGGTTAAAAAGGGAGGGGGGTGACTGTACTGAGGTGAATCAAGAAAAGGCAAACATCTTGAACTAGTATTTCTGCTCAGTATTCACAGTAGAAGGGGAAGGGGTGGGACCTTGAAAATGCACTAGGAGGTTTGAAGGGATAGAAGTGAATATCATTCTGTTTTCTGAGGAGAAAGTTCGAAAAGCACTTGCTAATCTGAAGGTGGACAAAGCTATGGGGCCAGACAGGATACATCCAAGGGTGCTGAGGGAGCTCAGGGGGATACTGGCTGCACCTCTGACAGACCTATTTAACAGATCACTGAAGATCAGCATTGTCCCGGGGGACTGGAGAAGGGTAGATGTACTGTAGTCCCACTTCACAAAAGTGGTAGCATGGAAGAGGTGGGCAATTATAGGCCTGTCAGCCTGACATCGGCGGTAAGTAAGTTAATGGAAACACTAATAAAGGAAAGGATTGGGGAATATCTTGCATCCAACGGTATACAGGATCCAAGGCAGCATGGATTCACAGGAGGAAGGTCATGCCAATCAAATCTGATAGATTTATTTGACTAGGTGACCAAGGGGGAGGATTAGGAAGGGGTGGTAGACGTAGCCTACCTGGATTTCAGCAAGGCTTTTAACACCATTCCCTATAGGAGACTGGTAAGCAAGTTGGAGAGCTTGAGAGTAGGTAAAATAATAAGGTGGTAACCTGGATAAAAAAAACTTGTTAGTGGAAAGGACCCAGAGGGTAGTGGTAAACAGAGTTCACTCCAAGGAAGGGAGGGTGGCCAGTGGGGTACCTCAGGGATAAGTACTGAGACAGGTCCTCTAACTGTCTTTATAAGTGACATAGAGAAGGAACTGGAAGGAAAGGTTTGCCTCTTTGCAAATGACACCAAGATCTACAACAGAGTGGATACTCCGGCGTGGGGGGGGTGGTTAGTACAGATCTGAAAAGACTAGAGGAGTGGTCAAGGGTATGACAGGAACATTTAAATGCAAAAAGGTGCAAATTAATGCACATAGGCCATAGAAACCAGGAGCAGAGTACAAAACAAGCAGTGTGATACTGACAAAGACCAAGCAGGAAAGAGATCTAGGAGTAATCATATCAGATGACCTAAAGGTGGCCAGGCCGTGTGACAATGCAGTCAGAAGGGTGAATGGGAAGCTGGGGTGCATAGGGAGGGGTATCACCAGTAGGAAGAGGGAGGTGGTGCTGTCCCTATATAGATCACTGGTAAGACTTCACCTGGAGTACTTTGTCCACTTCTAGAGATCACATCTCAGGAAGGACATAGACAGAATAGAGGTGGTCCACAGAAGGGCTACTAAAATGCTGCAGGGTCTGCATCAAAAGTCCTACAAGGAGAGGCTAAAGGAGCTAAACATGTACACACTGGAGTAGAGGAGGGAGGGGGGGATATGATAGAGACCTTTCAATACCTAATTGGGGTTAGTAAGATACAGGAGGAGAGTATTTTTCAGAGAAAAGGGTGCTTTAGAACAAGGGGGCATGCTATGAAGCTGGAGGGGGGTAAATTCAGGAAGGCTGTGAGGAAGTACTTCTTCACGGAAAGGGTGGTGGATCCCTGGAACAGCCTTCCAGCAAAGGTAGTGGGGGCAAATACAGTGGAGAGGTTCAAAATTGTCTGGGATAGACACAAGGGAATTGTAGGGATAAGGAAGGGCGGAGAAGAGATAGCTCCATAAATCAAGTGAAGGCTACAGCAAAAAATGAAGGGAAAAAATGATAATATCATCAGAGTGGGTGGGCCAAACAGCCCTTATCTGCCGTCACATTCTATGTTTTCATGTTTCTTTTTCGGCTGCTGTGCCCCCCCCCCGATATCCCACTCCTTCGGGCCTCGTATCATCTCCTTTCATACCCCCCAGTCTCACCCCTTGTTGTGCATCCATGCTCGCCAATCACCAGGCATCTGATGGCCGGCTTATCCCTGCTGAGGGACATCTCCTTGGAGCTCCTGATTAAATAATAAATCATGCAGAATCTGCGCCAATTGGAGCAGCAGTAACCCAGCTCTTACAGTATGATATCTGATCTGCATTAATGATATAAAGAGGACTTTGCTGAAACAGGATATTAGTCAAAAAATGTCACTGGCTGCATTAAATCTCTTCAGCTAGGTAAATTACAGGGCCAGATAACTTTCTGGTTCAATTTCAGAAAACTGCAAGAAATCCTCTCTCCACTTTTGACAGAATTATTTAACTCTCAAATTAAACAGAATACTAGGCTCCTTCAGTGAAGCAGCTGTATCCCTCATACTCAAAATAGATTAACTCCATGTGGAGTGCAGATCTTAGCATCCAAAACCCCTGTTCAGTGTCAATTAAAAAAAATTTACGAAGATATTTCAGAAAGGTCAGAAAATGCAGTGGGCGACTTAGTTCATCGTGATCAGACTGGCTTCATGAAAAAATATAAGGTGAACATTCGACATATTTGATCAATCCGTAGAAAAAGACACAATCTTCATACCCCTACTTCCCACCTGTGTAGCTTTTGGAGACTCAGATATATGCCATATGAACTGCTAATATGCTAGGTTATCACTGCTTCACTAATTTGAGAAGTCAACACACTATTCATTAGAAACTGGTAGGCAAAATGATTTCCCTTTCCCTATCAGCAGTGCTGACCCAGTGCCTGCTGCTGTGCAGTTTTGCTGTTCAAAGTTACAGAACTCAGTATGAAAGTACAGATAGTTGAGAGCTACTGAAGGGAGGTGCACGTGTTTAAGGATGGAGTTGGGGGGACATGGCGGCTGACAGGACACCAGATATATCAAAGTGGGTCAGCTGGCATTGGTGCAGTGGCATTGCCACTGTATGTGACACCAGTGGCCCAAAATCAAGAATGAGCCTACGGACATACAAAATTTGCCAGTAGATAAAGACCTAGTGGTCTATCAAGTCTGCTCGAATGTGCAGCTAGCAACCCTTATTCTGCAGCTGCCCCTCCCATGACCCTCTCCCTTGCCCTGTCCCAGACCCTTTTGAAGCAGCCCACTGTTCTACTGGATACCACTTCCACTGGTAATACATTCCACCCAGCTACCACCCTCTCTGTAAAAAAGTGTCTCTTCATCTCCCTCCTGAACCTTCCTCCTTCCAGTCTCATATCTTGGCCCTGGGTGTCCCTCCCCTCCCTTACTTCGAACAGCCCCTCTGTACCTGTCTTGTTTATTCCTTTCATGTACTTGAAGGTTTCAATCATATCCCCCCATCCCTCCTCTCCTCCAGCGAGTACATGTTCAACTCCCTCAGCCTCCTTTTGCATGGTAAGTCCTTTACTCCCTGGATCATCTTTTTTGCCCTGCGCTGCACCCCCTCCAGTAACTTAATGTCCCTCTTCAAATATGTGCACCAGTACTGCACGCAGTACTCCAGGTGCAGTCTAACTAATAATCTATATCCTAGGGCACTGTAGGGTTAGCAGGGGAAGGGGGAACTGAGTATCCCAGTGGATTATGTTCCTCCTCAAGGAAGGATTGGTGACTGACTCTGCTGCATGACAGCCACTTGAATAACCACAGCTGGTAGTGCAAGCATGCAGTAGTGATCTGAGGAGGAAGAATGCTGGAAGCACTTGAGCCTATTTGGTGATGTACAGCAGTATACTCAGGTTCTATGTCTTAGTTCATCCTGGGAGAGTGATGGATTTGGCATCCAAAGGGAACTGGGGAGTCCCAAAGGCCCTGCCATGAAGGGAAAGTCATGGGGATAAAGCTTAAGTGGGAAGTGGACCCACTGTTGCCCCCTCTATCAGGGAATAGTCTAAAGTCATTTAATGAACATTCACCTCTGTATCATGGGACTGAGGAGGACTGGGTTAGAGAAAGAGGAAAAAAGACAGTATAGTCAGATCTCTTTACTATGTAACCATCTGCAATTTTAAAGTAAATATGTAAGGTTCCCCAAATGCCTTTTACACATAGTATGCCATTGCTAGACATGCTTCAGATGTTGAAGCTGCAATTTGTTTCGTAAAAAAATCTGTCATAGTCATTTTATATTGTTTTATCAGCGTTTTATCCTCCAGTTTTCTGTGTTTGGCCACACCCCCAGAATGATGTCATACCAGGGAGCTGTCAATGTTTTGCATACAGCAACAAGGACTTCTGGGTAATTTATAATGTTGACTTAAATGTGCCTTACTCAGAAATACAGTCCAATATGTTGGTAGTGGTGAGCACTAATATGTAAATGTACATAGCAAGGCATTGTGCAAGCAATAATACCTGACAGGATGGGCGGTATTGGGCAATACTGGACCTCACGGGGGGCATAATGAGGCCCGATGCCACAGGAGGAGGGCCTTATAGCCCCTGGACGGTCTGGTATTGTCCATACCGCCCACTCTGGAGGGTATTATTGCGCTTAGAAAATGGCCACTGGAAAAAAAAAAAAAGCTTAATGAAAAATTGCTAATAAATACTTAGTATAAGATCAATTTTGCAATAAAATAGTTACTCCGCCTGCATGAGCTAGGGAGTTATGTCCAAATGGACATCCTATAGTTTAAAACAACAAAAACAATGGTTGTATGTAGTTACGACCTCCCTTGGCAATATGTTTATCTCCCTCCATCATTCTACAGTGTGTGTTAGTTGGTGCTAAATTTTCATTTGTTTATCTGCCCCCTTCCCTGTGGCAATCGAAGTTTACGAGTTTTTCTGTTTGATTTTTGGATCGGGACCCAAAGGAGATGCGGTCGGCAGCAGATTTAAATTCCTCTATGATAGAGAAATCATTTCCTCACAGTCCGCAATGGTTCCCGAAAGTAACTGTCAGTTTTTTTTTGGGGTGGGGGGGGAAGAGAGAGCATGGAAAGCTGCTTTAAAAAGGTCAGTACTAGTAAATGAAGGATCACGTGTTCTGTAACTTGTCTTCATCTTGTGCAGCAGAGCAGTGAATTCAGAAGCGGCGCCAGTTGCAGGGCAGGATTGCTAGACATGAAGGCAAGAGGGGTTGAGGTGCATCGGGGATTGCAGCCATAAAAAAAAATCAATCATGATTATGTCTTTACTCCAGTGCTGCCGCTTCCCCATGCCTTCTTCTAACTATTTTGTAGGTGCCATGTCTAATACTGTACTTGCTCCTGTGTGTAGACTTTGAAAATCCCTCGCGCTTCAACAGATTATCGGGTCGAGGTACAAGAGTCACGCAGAGGTGGCAGTTGTCCATTTTAGGACATCACAGGACAGCTGAGTTGGTTCTTTTGTCCAACTACAGTGATCATTTTTCAAATCTTGAGTGGCTCTTGGCAGGGGGAACAGAGGGAGATTGGCTGCTGTTTGACAGAGACACAGACTGCGGTAGCTCCAGCACCACTACTGTGTGTGACAAGAACGGAGCTAGCGGTCTTCTCGGTCTCAAGCTACAGTTAGTAATTTTGCTCACAAGTTCTTTTTTTGATAACTACAGTGCTTATTTTAACATTTTGAATAAGTCTTGCCAGGGTGTGTGTGTGTGTGTGTGTGTGTGTGTGTGCATGGTGCATGGGGGGGTGAGCAGGATCTCTTGCTAAGCAAGAGAAAACAAAATGGCAGCAATTTGAAATTGTTTCACGTGGTTTTGGCCAATTAGCAAGCTAGGTGGGCACAGGGATAATCAAATGGATGAGGGGGCACCTGAGCTGGAACTTTTTTGTTTCCTGGTCATCTATAGAAAGTTAATGTACCCCCTCCTGGCAGGGGCACCAGCCAATCAGTGACCAGGAAATAAAAAGCCCATTTTTTTTAAGGCTAAAATAAGAACCTGTTTTCCAATTTCCTTACTGTGTGATGCTGTCCTATATTTTTGTAGTGGTGTCAACAATATAAGCTTTTGTATCTTTATTTTCACAACAATGCATTGTGCATAATGTATCTAGCTACAAGACTTCTATACTGAGAGATGTAGTCTCCTATTTCTGCAGTGAGCACAGAAATATAATACCCTGTATACTAATTTACATCATGAGGCATTGTGGGTACAGTACATAGCTGATTTGTCTATCTAAAACTAAAAACTGACAGTGTTCCTTTAATAACTTTGTTTCCCTGGTATGATGTCACAGCTGGGGGTTGCAGCACTGAGAAAAAAAGGGGCAGAGTATTCAAATGAAGCAGAGCACCAAAATAAAAGGTTTTTTTAAATGGAAAACAGCACTATTTGGCAGTTTGATTGGTAGGAGACTGATTCACAACTCCAACAGCTTACTACTCCCACTTGCTATGGCAAACTTGCACCTTTACTTTAAAATTTGTGACGTGATGAAAATCTACAGTATGTATTAACGAGTCAGGTGTCATTTCTATCTCTCTTGATTTTCACACATTTAAATTATCCTGTATAGTACAGTACACTATACCAATAAAAATAAACTCACAGCATATTATTTATTTGACTGTTAAGATACTACCCTTGCTTCATCCCTTTATTTTAAAAAGTCCATTATTTGTTTTGCCCTGCCTGCCCTGCTCCTGTACAGACTGGATGGGAGGTAAATTGCTGGGGATCAGAAGGATTAATAACTAGACAGCTTAGCACCTAATTAACATACTAATCAGGCAAAACTAAATAAAGCACTATAGATTTCTCTTCAGGCTGGAGGATATAAATATTCGGAAACTCAGGTTTCTGAATTAAGCAGGTAAAGTACACTAAATTAATTTGGTTTAGGGGGTTAGCCTCTTATGTTTAACTAGACATCTGTTGCAACGAGACATGGATTATAAAGGTTTGACTGCATTGGGTGGAAGAGAAGCTGACAGGAGGCTAAATATTTATTTGAATGTGAAGAAGGATCAGGGAGGTGGCTGATGGAATGGGGATGGCCATGGGATTATCCCTAGTAATGGTAGTGGTGTGGGGGTTAAGTTACAAAATGTGTCAGGCAGCTCATGATGCAAAGCAGTTTGAGCTGACTATCAAATACAAAAAAATATATATACTGTATATATTTTGGATTCCAGAATATACGTAGAAACATAGACACACAGAAACTGATGACAGATAAGGACCGCCTAGCCCACCTAGTCTGCCCATTTTCCCTACCTTCTGCATACATTACAGACCCCAGTTGATCTGCGGCTTACTTCTCTTCCCTATCGCTAGGGTTCCCTTATGTTTATCCCATGCATTCTGAAATTCTCCCACCATGTTTGCCCCCACCACCTTCATAGGGAGGCCATTCCATGCATCCGCCACCCTTTCCGTGAAGAAATACTTCCTGACATTACACCAAAGGTCTACACCGCTCTAACCACATATCATGACCCCATGTTCTAGAACATTTTCTTTTCTGGAAAATGGTACCTTCCTGTACCTTATTTATATCCTTGAGGTATTTAAAAGTCTCCATCATATCCCACCTCTCCCTCCTCACCTCGAGCAACTACTTATTGAGGTCCTCTAGTCTCTCCTCTTATGACTTCTGGTTGAGCCCTTGTATCATTTTTGTTGCCCTTCTCTGAACTGCCTCTACTCTGTCTATGTCCTTCTGGAGATGCAGCCTCCAAAACTGGACACAGTACTCCAGGTGAGGTCTCACCAATGATCTGTATCGTGGTATCACCACCTTCTTCTTCCTGCTGGTGATCCCTCTCTCTATGCTCTCCAGCATTCGACTGGCTCTCCCCACCGCCTTCACACATTGCTTGGTCACCTTCAGGTCATCAGATATGATTACCCCCAGGTCCCTTTCTTGTTTGGTGGCCATCAGTACCTCCCTCCCATCATGTAATCCACCCCTGGATTTCTGTGCCTCAAGTGCATGATTTTGTACTTCTTGGCATTGAATCTTAGCTGCCACACTCTTGACCATTCTTTCAGTTTACGTAGGTCCCTTCTCATTTTCTCCACCCACACCCAGGCTGCTCAACGTGTTAACAAACCTCCTACTGTATGTGGGGTGGTGTCAATGGCCTTGCTGAAATCCAGGTAGGCCACATCCACCGCCCCTCCCTGATCTACTTCCCTGGTCACCCAGTCAAAGAAATCTATCAGATTTGTTTGGCATGAGATTCCCACTGTGAATCCATGCTGCCTCAGATCTTGTGCACCACTGGATTCAAGATATATCATAATCCTTTCCTTCAGCAGTGATTCAATTAATTTTCCCACCACGGAGGTCAGGCTGACCGGCCTGTAATTCCCAGCCTTCTCCCTGCTCCCACTTTTGTGGAGAGGGACTACTTGCACCCTTCTCCAGTCCCTAGGGCCTAGGTCACCAGGGGCAATACACAATTTTTTTCAAAAGCAAGGTTTTACTACAAGAATATTTACTTCAGATCCAATTTTCACCTGAGAGGTGATCTGTGACTGTCTGAAGTTTAGAATAGTTATTACAAAACGGACAAAAAATCTTGCCATTTCATTGGTCTGCCTGGATCTTTACCTGTGGGTAAATCTCATAGCGCACATACGGTTAAAGTCCCAGCCATTGATTTTGATCTAAATAGAGTTTAACCATCTTTATTTTACTTTGGATTCATTTCATAATCACAATAATGTACTCCAGCCCTTGCATTGTTGGATTTAACCATTTGTCTCATGATTTATGGCACTTGGATGTACCTCATGCCACACCACATGATGTGTGGGTAAATCCTACACTAACACGTACCCTGTAATGCATAATTATTGCACTATTACTACAATCGATACTTCACTGGATCTGCCAACAGCTTGCCTCCCACATATAAACTGCATCAAAAGAAAGAGTGTATTATAGACCAAGAAGGATTCTAGGAACACTTATAATATATTCATAAGCTTGGACACATCTTGGATCGTTATTTGCCAGGCTTTTAGCAAGCTTCCTTACTTATACTGCTACAGTATGAGACAGTTTAGGATTATCAGAACAATCCATCCTTGTATGAACTCACAGGGCCCTAACCAGCTTTAGAAAATGAATCACTTCTGCTTCTCAACAAGGGATTACTCTATGCCTTTGGGTTATGCAACAATGATAGATTATTTTTGGTAACAATATTCCATTCAATTTTTCTTTCTGCAGCCGCATTCCACATTGCCCTGAGCAACTGTGCTGATAAGAAATGTCCATTGCTGATAGTTACCTGGCAACAAAATCATTTCATGAGAGGGGATGGATCTGCCTGAGGATAGGACCTTCCTGGGGGGCCTCTACATCAATACCAAAACATAACAAAATCTGGTCAGATACACCACGGCTGCAAAATGAAGTTAATGAAGTTGTGTGGAATTGTTAAGGAGGTATGGAGAAACAACACAATGATTTGTAAGTAGTAAGATTTGTTTTAGTTTCTGCTCTAAGGAAGGCATACACATTATCAGGAAAATATATGGTGGTGTACATTTTAATGGAAGGAATAGGAAGCAATATAGGTTTACAAAAGAATCCCAGAGCAAGTGCCACTAAGGTATGTGTTATCCTGGATGATATTGGCCGGACAGCCAAATTTTAAAGAAAACACAATTGCAAATACCCCAATAATGCAAAGCATCATGAGAAACATATGCAAATCCCCATGATGGTACAGAAGGTGGTAGTACACGAAAAAATAATGGCTAGCATATGTTCAGCCTTGGGATTATTTACACAGGTTTTTTTTTTTTTTGGAGAAGCAGGGTTTTTGTCCATGAGGTGATGTAAGTTATATTTAAGCAATGTGTTGATGTCAGGAAGTCAGGTGTAATGATGGACTGTTAGCAGAGAAAATGTGATAGTAACTTTTAGAGGGGGTCACTTTTGATAAGGGCAAGGTAGTTATGCTTGTGATAATGGGAATATTCGGAAAGTATGATGTCTATGCAGAAGTGGAGTACAAATATGCACAGTTTCGTAAGTATGTGCTCAGAGTGCAGGCAAATGTGATATGCAGGTTTGTTTTAGAAATAGGTAAAAATAGCGATACATTCAATTGATAGAAAGATAGATAATTACATAGACATATAGACAGAGCGAGAGAGAGAGAGCGAGAAACAGACAGACAGGCAGAATTGGAATGGCAGTGAAGTATTGAAGTGATGCCAAACCCACCCCCACCCCCAAGAGATGGACAGGCATCGGGGTGTGCCTTGGGGTCATTACCCATAACACTCGCACCATTTCACCTCACCCTACCCTGCAGACACAGACAAGTGTCAAGGTGTGCCTTGGAGTGTTCAGACTTTACACTCACCCCATTTCATCAGGAAATACGATGAAATGGGTACAGTATAAGAGAATGGAGTGAACTTTGGGGCTGAAAAGTCGAAGGCACACCTCGATACCAGTCACTGGCTGCAGGGTGGGGAAGGGGGTGGAATGGCGTGAGAATTACTGCTGAAAATCCCAAGTCACACTCCTGATGCCTGTCAGTCCTTACAGGGCAGGGTGTTATGGTCAGAAACCCTATTGCCCTGGGTGTTTCTTGGTATTTTCACTCCAAGTTTTCAGCATGGGCTTTTTGTGACCCCACCGCATGAACAGTGACACTATCAGCTCATTAGCTGAAAGGTGATTTTGCACAGTGACTGTGTCATTTGGCACTACAGGTGTAAAAACACATTTTGAACAGGATGTAGAAAATGACAGCTGTATGTTTATGAAGAGGTGTAAAAAAATGGTAATGTTGAAAATCTGGAGTGAAACTATAAAACAATTGGTGAAGTCATGACACTGCTCCTGCTAATGTATACCTTTTTCAAATTCCTATGCATCCCATTGTTTTCATCTCTATTGCTGTTATGTGACTTCTTAACCTAGCAACATCATTTAATGAATTACATTATAAGGACAAGTAAATGTTTTAATACAGTTACAGACAGTTACATAAACTTAATTTCCTTCATAGAATAATTTAAATGTAATAACAGTGGTAGTAGAAAGCAATTACTCAGACAACTTGAAAACTATAACTACTTTATATTGCACATTGACACCCTATAAGGACCTCCTTGAAACTGAGATGCAAATGTCACACATTTATCAGTTTTCTAACAGGAGTATTTTACTATCCTAAATACATTTCTTGCTTCAGTAACTGCTCAGCACATCTATTGCATGACCTACCTATTGACATTTTACACTTGCTATGCAATGTACTGCTGCTTACTACACCAACATCATGAACCATAAAACAGATGACTGCCACAACTAGGAAGGCAGTATAGCACAGTGGTTTAAGGCTCTGAGCTGCAAATCTGGAGATCTGTGTTTGAATCCCACAGTCCCCACTTGCATACTGGGTGACCCTAAACAAGTCACTTAACTTCCATGTGCTCCCAGGTTGTCCATGTAGACAAGCTTAGTGTGCCACTCCTGGATAAACAATTGAAAGAAAAAAAAACACAATATATTATTTTTCTTGCTTTATTTTGCTACTACAAGCTTTGACTAATACATCCATCCTTAAATGTACTTTTTATAGCTTATGTGTCTGTGACCTAAGCAGAACTACACTTAAAATCTTACACATAAATAAATAAATCATTAGAATAGTATTTATTTCAGTAGTATCTCCTTCCTTTTCAGGTGCCCATGACACTATGTATATATATTTATATATTTTAACTTCGAAGCACTAAACCTGTTCAAATGCACAAAACACAAGACGTTATTCTCTTCATACATTACTGTTAAACTTCAGGTCCCAGAATGGCCAAAAAACAATTGTTAGACTTCACTCTTGCATGCCACTGTCACACCCACTTCTCATGCAAACAATAATCAGTTAGGCAAACCCTTTCGTTTTTGTGCTATGCACTCATATCAGAGAGACATAAATCTTATAGAACTGCTAAAAAAACAAATTTATCAAGACTGGATTCCTGAATTAAAACCTGTCATTTACAGTACCTACATAAATAATAGTTTACTGGCTACAAATGATGCTACAGACATGACAATAACAAAATTTCTGTTTTGCATGGAAAACATCCATATAATGAACTTGTCATACAGGATTTGTGACCTTCTGTCTGCATGTATCTGACAAAGGAAAAGGCACCTGCTTGATCCTTTTTTTCTATTTTATTTTTATGCCCAACTTGCCCATACTGTTAGAGCCAAATATTGACATGCTTAGAGTTAAAAAAAAAAATCATGATGTCTATGTGTGTGTGTGTGGGGGGGGGGATATGCCTAGATGCAGTTTCAGGCACTCCTTAATTACTTCCCCAGGCAGCTTTGATAGTCAGTTGTTCCAACATGATAGATCCACCTCATGCCCCTCCTACATGAACCAAAAAAAAGGCGGGGGTGGATCTTTAGGAGGTTCTCAGGTGGAGGTGGATCTTACTCTCAAAAAAAAAAACTAATGCTGCCTCCCACTACTCAGGTTCCAGTTCTTGTACCTCCCATTTAAGAAAGAAAATAGTGCCCTGCAACCCTTGACTAACATGAAAGCACATTTATTTGAGGGCAGAAAACATTTCTTGGAGGAGGGTAAGGTCGGAGGAGACTATTTACACCTTCAGTCAGTTCATCGGACATAAAACATGACATCAGCCCCTTTGTACATGCAAAACGTCTGCAGGTTCTGCCCACTGTAGCCATAAAAAAGACACAGGAAGTGTATGATGACAAGCCAGTACCTAAGGCTTTCTCATATTGTTCAGCTAAAATTAAATTTAATAACTAAAAAAAGTAAAATAATTACACTACAGCTTCAAGATTCAGTGCCAAGAAAATTCAATAATTGGAACCCCATACACAACCCATACACACAGGGACAAAATTGGTAGATTAAGTGGGCCTAGCAGTCCATATCTGCCAACAAATTCTATATTTCTATGTTTCTAACCACAGTTTAGTGTGTAAAATGTTTGAAACTATCAGTGTGCAACACTACATTGTGTTGTAACATGGCAATAAATGTTAGGCTGAAATAAGCACTTTAGATTGGAGGAACAGCAACGTGATCATGGAGAAACCATGGATTAATTCCCATTATTAATCCATGGCTGCCATTGGGAGTGTGCTGCAGAAATAGTTTAACCAGAGCTGCCATTGGGACAGCACTCAGGAGTGAGCTGAACAAACCCTCCGTTCAGTCCTCAGTGTTTCATCTCAGCGTTCCTTCCACCCACCCTCCCCGCGGACCTCGGGGACTCGGCGTTAGTCTAACGCACAGGAAAAAATCTCAAGAACACCCTTTCTAAATGTTTAGATGCACCACATCACAGAAAAAGCAGGCATTGACCAGAAAACGGTGTAATTAGGCCTCGTAAAGTTAGTAATCACAAAGCAGTACACTAGTAAAATACTTTGCAATATGTTGAGTAAGACAGACAAACACACAAAAAACATTTACCTTTGTTCATAAACACAGTCTTCTGTAAAGTCATTGCCTTCATTTTTATGTTTGCTTGCACGCATGTGCAAGAAACATAGTGCCATCATCAGAGATTTCGGAGGTGTGTCACCTCCTCCTCCAATTCAGTCAGTGTGTTGGCAGGCGCGGCCCCTGTAAGCCAATGCATTCTGGAGCTGTCTATGACAAGCTCCAAAATGTAGTAGCATACAGTTCAAAGGGGGAGCTACGCTTGAGTGAGCAGCGATAAGATGTCGCCTGCTCATGTGCAGCTTCCCCCAATACCACACACACCGCCAGCATGGCGTCTAGTCACCCCCACGCACACTGAATAGCCGGCGGGGTGCCCAATCCCGTCGGCTGTGCTGCATTCCCCAGCCGTCTCCCCCAAAGCCTTCAAAATGCACGCTGGGTGCCCACCCAAGCGTGGCAAATAATCTAGCCGCGGAGGTGCCCAATCCCCGTCAGCTCCACTGTCCTACCTCCCGAACTAAGTGCCCGCTGAGAGCCCACCCCAGCGTGGCAATCCATACTTTGGCCGACGGGTGCTCAATCCCCGCCGGCTGAACGGCCCCCAACATCTTGTGCACGCTTGGGAGCCCACCCCAGCGTGGCAAATGTCCCTTGTTGTTTTTTTTTTGTTTTAACCTGTAAAGAAAAATGGTCCCAATGGCGTCTCCCAGCCCCCCACAACCCGCACCCACCCACTGCGCCCAGCCTCCCCACCCCCTCACCCCATACTTACCTTCTGACCTCAAGCGCGACGATCTTCGTGGACCGGAACACGCCTGCTCTTCAAAGCCGACCGCGAACTGAGGAAATGCGGTAAGCTGTATAATGGGCTAGATAGGGGTTTTCAACTTTGTTGCATATCTCAGGAATTTTTGGAATTTTGCACCAAATTTTCAACATGGGGTTTTGGGACCCTTCTCATGAATGATGTCATTGTCATGGCGTTATCGGGCCCGAAGGGTGATTTCACAGTCACTGTGTGAAATCACCCTTCAAGCCTGAATAATGCCATGACAGTGACATCATTCATGAGAAGGGTCCTAAAACCCCATGTTGAAAATTTGGTGCCAAAATTCCAAAATGACTGTTTTAACGAGCGCAAGCTGCACAGTTCCTACGCAGGCTCGTAAGTTCGCGAATTTTCAATATTTTCACTCCAGATTTTCAACATTGCCATTTTATCACACCTTCTTATGAGTAGTACAGCTGTCATTTTTCACATCTCACCCAAAACGTGTTTCCGCCCATGTAGCGCACAGTGGCGCAGTCGGTGTGCGAAATCAATGTACGGGACAAATTAAGAAAATCACAGTGACACTGTTCATGAGCAGAGGTCTAAAAATGGCTATGTTGAAAATTTGGTGAAAAAATTCCTAAAAATGACTGTGTTACAAGCGTGTGCACAGTTCCTATGCATGCTCGTAAGTTTGCAAATTTAATATTTTCACTCCAGATTTTCACCAGTGCCATTTTTCCACACTTCCTTATGAACAGTACAGCTGTCATTTTTCACAACATGGCTGAAATGTGTTTCCACACTTTCAGCGCAGAGATGCGTGGTCGCTGTGGGAAATCATTGTTCAGCACAGATAAAGAAAATCACAGTGACACTGTTCATGATCGGAGGCTCCAAAATACCTGAGTTGACAGTCTGCTGTAAAAAATCCCCAGCCTAATTATATTATGGGTGTGCATTGCACAGTTTCCATGTACGCTCGTGACTTCACCATTTTTTTTAATATTTTTACTACAGATTTGCAGCATTGCCATTTTTTACACCTCCCCATGAACAGTACAGCTGTCATTTTTTACATCCTGTTCGGAATGTTTTTGCACCTGTGGTGCTAAATGTCGTAGTCACTGTGCATAAGCAGCTTTCGGCTAACAAACTGATATTCCCCCTGTTCATGAGGTGGGGTCACAAAAAAAACATGTTGACAATTTGGAGTGAAAATACCAACGAATGCCTGAGGTATTAGGGTTTCCAACCATAACGCCCAACCCTGTAGAGAATGACAGGCATCAGGGGTGTGACTTGGGATTCTTGCCTGTGATGCTCATACCATTCCACACCATGCAGTCAGTGAGAGGCATCAAGGTATGCCTTGGACTCTTCGATCCCAAACTTTACCCCATTCTCCTATATCGCACCCATCTCACCATATTTCCTAATGAAATGGGGTGTGCATAAGGGCCAATGACCCCAAGGAACACCGTGACACTTGTCAGTGTCTGCAGGGTGGGGTGTGGTGAAATGGCGTGGCCGTTATGCCTGACAACCCAAACGCACACCCCAATGCCTGTCACTCTCTGCAGGGTGGTGGTGGGGTTGGCTTCAGTTCAATACTTCACTGCCATTCCTATTACGCAGCTCTGTAACTTCTACACTACCACTGCCAATGCCAGCAAGCAAACATTCGGCATTGACAAACGCTTGTTTGTTCCAATTTAATAATGCATTATGGGTACAGTACAAAGATTTGCACATCTCTGTTAGACCATATTTTCAAATACAGAGATATGCAAATATTCGTACTTTGCCCATAATGCTCAACTGAATGGGAAGTAAAAACAAACAGCACAAGTTTACAGAAGACTGTTTTTATCAACAGAGATAAAAAATGTGTTTCCTTTGTGTCTCTTATTATGGAAAATATATTGCTACAAACTGTGGTAAAACTGCACTCACAATGGTAATGCATACAGATGATTCAACATGCATGTGCTCACTAACTTGTAAAACCTTTACAGTTCAGCACCATAAACAGTTCAGTGAACGAATATTCTGAATTTTCTTTCTGTACCACATTTAACTGAGTAAAAACAGTGTTTGGCTTGCACTTGCCGTGTTACTAGCGCATCAAACCACTCCAGAGCATGGTTCTACTGTGGAATTAATCCATGGGTTGGGTGGTTGGAGGCACTAGACCTGCAGCCTCGTGCCCCAGCCCCCCCAACCATGGATTAATTCCACAGTAGAACCATGCTGTGTTGTGGTTTAATGCTTACTTACAACCAATAATGCTATATGCAACAGTGTCACAAGCCCCATCTGTGCCATCACAAACTGCATTGCAATGGAACAGAAAAGTGTAGTGGGGTTCAAAGCTGATGAGGTGGCCCACACGCAAATGAGCCACTGGTATGCAAATAAGCCACTGATATTTGGCGGCTATGTGGTGTTCTCACTCCTGATTGCTAGGCACAGTGACTCCTTCCTAGATTGAACTGCTGCAAGTAGGTCTGCAGGGGGTCGCTGCCTAGTGACCCAGAACAGAAGTTCCAAGGGGGGAGATTTAGGTGGTGCACATATTTGCAGAAGACATCCATTGCAAGGAATTGGAGTACAGCACAAGTCACATTGATCTGTTCACCCAACTCACTGCTCTAGCATTTTTTGTGTGTGATGACAATGCAGTGACAGCTTAAAGTTCTGTGACTGCAAAGTGTTTTCCAACCACCCCTCAACTCTAATGCAACTCACTTTCAATTGTCCTCAGCTCCTTTGCAATGTTAATGCAAAGCATTTTCAATGTAGCTGTTGTAATCCTTTAGAGCTGTTAGTCTCCTCCCATTCACTGTATTTCTCTCCATCAGTGCAGTTCTCATCTGCATTTACAGCACTGTACAGTACTGTACAATGTGCACCTGTACAGTATTTTCTTAAATTTTTCACATGTGCTGTACAGTACTATATAGGGAAAATTAAAGAATTATGGAATTAAACAGCATGTGTAACACCCTCCCATCCAGTCACTTGCTCGACTCCCTCCCTGCGTAACTTGCATTCGAGTTTGCTATTTGCAACTTCCCTTTATGAAAGACTCCAGCGCTAGCATTTACCTTAGGTAGAGTAATCCACTGTTTCCTGGTGTTTGCCAGTGTTGTATTAGTATTTTACTACATGCACTATATATAGTACATGGTGTATGGGTTGTTTCTGGGACCCCTTACTGACCGCACATTCCCATCGCCAGCTGTTAATGCCGACACCATGCTGTTAATTTTCCTCCTGTTTTCTCTCTTATGCTGCCGAACTTACAGTACTGTAGCTACAGGTGCAGAGTTCAGCAAGCAGTCCGGATGAGTGCGGTAGTGTGTATCTGGACTTGCCGATGTGAGAGAAAGTTGAGAGAGGTGAGTAGTCAGGAAAGAATGAATGCAGCACTTACAGTACTGTATATCGGGGGTTACAGGCAGGAAATGGAGGTCAGAGAAGTGAGCATTCAAGGGTGAATGCAGCAGTGAACATTCAGAGCAATCAGAAAAATAAGAAGAATTTATAAAATTATAAACGGGAACTTACAGTACATACATACTGGAAATGTTCTGCAGTGCAGTACAGTACTGTACAGTACAGCAGGAGAGTCCTCGGAAGTGGGGGAAAAACATGGCGGTGGGGGCAGGGTGTTCCATTTAAATGTAGGTTCACTATTGGCTGGAATTGGATGGGAGCTTCTTTGCCGAATTGGGTAGAATGGCATGTCATTTATGTTGTACTGCACACCACAGTAGTGAAATCAGGTTCCAACTCAGTGGTTCGGTATTTTTTGTGGGTTGCTTAATGTGTTGAAGAGCATTAATAAAAGTTTCCAAAGAGCTGCAAAGTAAGCTGAAACTGAATAGCAGCTACAAACAATTTGGAAACTTTTATTAATTCATTGCTGTAAGCAGCGCACACATTAAGCAACTCATTGAAAAATGCTAAACCAGTGAGTTGGAGTAACAGTTTAATATGACTTGTACTGTAGGTATGGGAGATCCACTGGATGCCAGAGATGGCTGAAAGGCTAGGGTTGGGTGGGGTAGCAGTGAACCACCAGGAACGGATATTAGAGCTCAGAAAAATTAAATGAGGTGATGACCCACAAGCAGGCCCAGAGGTGAGAGCTGAATGTGTTGGAGGAAGTCTACAGCAGTAGCACTGTTAACCTGGGGCTCAGATCATGGCATAGCACCTGTTGACTGGTGCTATGTCATGGTCTAACCCATATGGCTGTCACAGTCCACCATGTTTGTGGTCACACATCCTGTCTGCAATCACCAACATCTGGATTAGCAATTTACATAATAGTGCTGAGATACACTTGCAGCAGGGGATAACCTCCACTGGAAATTTGTATACCAAAAAAGTAGTGCTACAATGGGGAGGCCTTGTGCATCCCAATGTTTTGCCACTGCACTTTTTGACTATGTATTGGGCCTTAATGCTTAACAGTTAGTTGGAGTAACCTGTAGCATGCTGAGTTCAGCCAGTAGAGTGCTAAATATGTTTGTGAAATGATGGCAATACTCAGTAAATAACAAAAGCTCTAAAGGAAGAACATGGGAGTTGTATATCTGCTTCTGAAGTTCTTTATTGTTCCTTATAAAATGGGCAAAAAAAAACAGAAGCCACTGATTGGCTGTTTCACCCTCCTAGCCGTGTCCTTAATCCCTGGTATTGTACCCAACCAGCACTAACGCTTGCCAGTCTGCCCTTTGACAACTGAGAATCATTGAGCTGTGCCAAGCGAAAACCAAAAGACAGCCTGGCACTGCTGAGCAAGCGGCAGTGTGAAATCAATAGTCCGAAGTGACAAGAAACACAGACGGCAACAATACACGATACAACCTCTACTAACGGAGGATTGCAGGAGGATTACACCACCACATTAAAAAGCTAATGTAAAAATCAACTCAAAACTTTCCCCCAGAATTACTAACCTGTCCTGCTCCGATGAAAAGACGGCAATTCCATTGAAGCCGAGTCATGCGCGTGCAGCCAGTACGCCTCGCAAATTCACTTCAGAGACAAACTGCTCCAGTGACAGTTTCCTTTTTCAAAGCACCATAAATAAAAATAAATCTACTTTCCCGATCTCACTGAGCGAGTGCCCCAATATACAAAAGCCGCGATTCTGAAAGCGAGAAGTATGGCAGCTGGAAGGGAACAGACTTGTAAATGGGACACTTGCTCTTAAGTCAACGGGCGCTCAGCATTCCTGACAGACACACACTATGTGAAAAAAACGTGTGCCAGTGGGTCATACTGTATTTTTCATTGCTTTAAAAAAAAAAAAAGAAACAAACAGTATTCTGCATGTGTGTGTGGTACTGGGGGGGCGCGACATACTAATCTCAGGACTGTGTGTTTTGGATGGAGGAGAGCCCTCTACTGGCCAGCTACCCAGTCTGAAATACAGCACAATACAGTAATAGGGGACTATTTTTCCTATGACTAGTATTAAAAAAAACTCTTTTTAAAAACATTTTGGACATTTTCTTTTTTCCTTTGTTTTTTTTTAATATTTAGTTACAGGACCCATTTATAAAGAATATCACACATTCAAGGTGTGGGTTGTCTCCTGATAGCCAGGATCGAGGCATAAGGCACTCGGCGCAAGCGCCTCGTGCCTAACAACGCACCTGGGCATGCTCTTATCAGGAGATAACCCACACCTCATCGTGTGTTATTGCTTGCTTAAAGGGTGAGCTATTTAATGCCACTAACAGAACGTGATCCACAAGTGAAAATTACAGTAGTGATACATATAATTCTCCAAGGTGACAAGACATATGATATCACATGACGTACAGCAGCAAGAAGCATCACCCACTTCACTTAGATCAATGGAATTCCTGCATCATGTCGCATTTGGAATATGTTGGGGAAAATATACAATTACCTTACTCATTTGTTGTGAATGTAGGTTTCTGTCATTTGATGGCAAGGGCAAGCCAAAAATGGTAAGTGCCCTTACAGACGCACTCCTCCACACGAGGTGGGCATGCTGAAGCATGGTTCTGGTACAACAACTCTTCCATAACTTGCAGTCAGCCTTTGTCACCATTAACAATGTCTTGAAATATTTTAAACACCTTAGGCATGATTTTCAAAATGATCTGCCCAAGATGTGTCTGCCGCAATTTTCAAAGCAGAATGCACTCAGATACATAGATACTCATGGAAGGTGAAGGCAGATAAGGACTGTGTGGCCCACCTAGTCTTCCCCTTTTCAATACCTAATGCATTACCGCAGATCCTACTTGATCTGCAGCTTACTCTCTCTTCCCTATTGCTAGAGTACTCTAATGTCTATCCCATGCATTCTTGAATTCCCCTACTGTTTTGGCCCCCACCACCTGCGCAGGGAGGCTGTTCCAAGTATCCACTACTCTTTCTGTGATAAAGTACTTCTTCACGTTGCCCCTGAGCCTACCCCCCTCTAGCCTCATATCATGCCTCATTGTTCTTGTACACCTTCTTTTCTGAAAGATGCTACCCCCCTGTACCTTGTTTATACCCCTGAGGTACTTGAATGTCTCTGTCATATCCTCCCTCTCTCTCCTTTCCTCCTGGGAATACATATTGAGGTCCTCTAGTCTTTCCTCATATGACTTTTGGGGCAGTCCTTGAGCCATTCTTGTTGCCCTTCTCTGGATTGCCTTTATTTTGTCTATGTCCTTCCAGAGATGTGGCCTCCAGAACTGGACACAGTACTCCAGATGAGGTCTCACTAGTAATCTGTACAGTGGCATAACCACCTCCTTTTTCTGCTGGTGATACCTCTCTCTATGCACCCTAGCATCCCACTTCCTCTCCCCACAGTCTTCTCACATTGTTTGGTTACCTTTAGGTCATCAGATATGATTACCTCCAGGTCCCTTTCTTGACTGGTGGCCGTCAGTACCTCCTCCATCTTGTACTCCTTCCTTGGATTTCTGTGTCCCAAGTGCATGATTTTGCACTTCTTGGCATTGAATCTAAGCTGCAACACTCTAGACCACTCCTCAAGTATGTTTAGGTCCTTTCTCATTCCCCCCCCCAGAGTGTCTACCCTGTTGCAGATCTTAGTGTCACCTGCAAAGAGGCATACCTTCCCCTCCAGCCCCTCTGCAATGTCACTTATGAAAGCATTAAAGAGGACTGGCCCCAGCACGGATCCCTGTGGCACCCTGCTAGTCAACCCCTCTCCTCGGATTGTACACCATTTACCACCACCCTCGGTGTTCTGTCACTCAACTAGATTCTGACCCATTTTACCACTTTGGACCCACTCCCCAGCTGCCCAACTTAATTATCATTCTCCTATGTGGGACAGTGTCGAAGGCCTTGCTGAAATCTAGGTTGGCCACATCCACCGCCCCTCCTTGGTCTACCTCCCTGGTTACCAGTCAAAGAAACCTATCAGATTTGTTTGACAAGACCTTCCTGCTGTGAATCCATGCTGCCTTGGATCCCGTGCTCCACTAGATTCAAGAAATATCATAATCATTTCCTTTAGCAGTGGCTCCATTCATTTCCCCACCACTGAGGTCAGATTGACTGACCTGTAGTTGCCAGCCTCCTCCCTGTTCCCACTTTTGTGGAGAGGGACTACATTTGCCTTCCTCCAGTCCTCTGGAACCACCCGTCTCTATCGATTTGTTGAATAGGGCTGTTAGTGGTGCTGCCAGCACCTCTCTAAGTTCTTTTATTATTCTGAGATGTATCCCATCCAGCCCATAGCTTTGTCCCCTTTCAGTTTCTTGAGCTCTTTTAGGACTCTTTCCTCCGAAAATGGGCTGGTGTCCACCTCTTTCTCACTGGTGCTTCTATCACTCAATAATGGCCCTTCTCCTTCCCCTTCTTCTGTGAATACTGAACAAAGACATTTGTTCAGGATTGTTCCTTTTTCAAGGTCCACCTCTGCACACACCCCCTTCCTCCTTTTTTAACCTCACAGTCCAACCCCTGGTCTTCTTTCTTTCACTAATGTACCTGAAAAAGGTCTTGTCTCCTTTTTTTAATTGCCTGGGATATTTTTTCTTCCATTTACGCCTTTGCACTCCTGATTGCTTTTCCTGCCTGCCTCTGCTTTTCCAGATACAATTCCCTGTCTTCCCACCTCTGTGTTTCCTTGTACCTCCTGAAAGCTAGTCTTTTCTCTCTTACCTTAATGTCCACGTCCTTTGAGAACCATAGTGTTTTGTTCTTTCTCTTTGTTTTACTTAGTTGCCTAACACAAAGGCTTGTTACCTCTGCTATGGCTCCCTTAAGGTTAGTCCATTGTTTCTCTACACCCTCCCCCCTTCTTCTTCCTCTGCCAGGGATTCCTTGAGACAGTCCCCCAATTTTGCAAAATCAAACCGTCTGAGATCCAGACCTGTTAGACCGTCTATTAGATGTCCTAACAGTCTCCAAAGTTCACTTTCAAAAACAGATGCAGTTGCAACTGTTTTCTACCGCAAGTTGTACTGTACTTCTTGTAGTAAACGGTTATAACTTCTATAAATAACAGTAAGGCTGCCAGGATGCAAGTAGTTGGATGCAAAAGAAGGCACAGCATGAATCTGCATCTGTGTCCAACCCTTCTGACCCCCCCCCTCCCGCCCCGAGCCTATATGCCAGAAAAGTTGTCTACTACATAGGAATTGTTTCAGCTGTGAAACCAGAAATTTTAGTAACAAAGTAATACAGTAATTTAAGTTTGGACAGGGCTTTAGATCTATTATGTCTCGCCCCCAGCTTGGTCAGCAGGGATGAATAGGTATGCTGGTTCCCTACCATGCTATTACCAAAGGTATTCAGTAATTCCATTGGTAAGCAGAAGTTAGTCCAGGTTAACCTTGAAAACCTGCATATTTTCATATCCACTAACTCCACTGTTAGATTATTCCATAGGTTCACCACTGAGAGTTATCCCTGAATCCACCACCTCTGAGATCCAGGATATGTCTCAGTGCCCTGCTCAAGCATCTCTGTTCAATCTTGTTGATACCCTCAAGTATGCAGAAAACTGAAATTATGTCCCTTCTCAGGCTCCTTTTCTCCAACAGACTCTCCTCATAGATTCTGCCTTCCACACCCCTGATCATTTTGATGGTCCTGTATTTGCATGACACCATTTAGACTGGCTCAATATCGTTTTGTAATGAGGGGCCCCACACTGCACACAGTGCTCCAGGTTCGGCTTTACCAGGATCTTGTAAAGATGCAGGATAACTTCCTATTCCCTTCAGGCCCGCCCCCCCCAATTCACCACAGCATTCTCACGGGTCTTTTGACAGCCGCTGCACACTGCTTGTCATGCATTATCTCTTTGTTTTAAAGTCCTCTTCAAGCTGTTACTTACCCTGGTACCCTTCAGTATTCAAATACCATGCCACAAGCTTGTAAAGCAGATGGTTGCATGCAGTAAGCTCTGCAGGTTTGTCCTCAATGGCAATAATTAAAATCTTTGTGAACTTTTTCTTATAAGCACAACAAGCTACATTGAGCTGTAGCTGTCTCCAAGTATATTGATGGAAACCACTTTGAGTACTTAGGTGGCCTAGTATTGATCAGTTTTATTTGCATTTACCACCTTAGGTCAAAGGTCAAATACATGCTTCACATTCCAAAACATAAAATATTTCTGGAGAGAAAGCTTTTGCTTTATACCTCCCAATCCAACTAGAACCCATTATTGACTGCATCAAAAGCATCAGCAGCCTTCTTTAAGTAAAAATGCACTTTATTTACACTTGCATCTGTTCCTGCTAATTATTAAACTATTTATTTATTTATTTTATTTTGAAGAGATTCACCAGGAAAGCAACATGAACTGTGAACAGCTCATTTCTGGAAGTGTCCTGGGGGAAGGGGAATTACACAAGGAGGCGGTGGAAGCCAACAATCAGGAGAACAGAGTACAGAGTCATATACATTTCTTTAACAACAAGCAAACAAAAAGTAATTACATAATTAGAAGTACACAGACATAGTATGCAAAAATATGAAAATATACAGTTAATACAGCAAGGCCACTGATTCTATTGTACCAAAACAGCAATATGTTGGACACTTCAATTAATCCTTGTGACAAAGACAGTTTTTGACGATAGGGAGGACTGGCAGCTGAGAACAGTGCTACTAGTTGGAGGGGTAGATTGTAGGGTGAGAGCAGGCAAGGGATGGAAGTGAGCTGTATAAGGGGGGAGAGAATTACTAGGCACCAGGTGTTATCCTGAAGTGGAATACATGGGAGGAAGCTAAGGAGGATAGGGCAGGCAAGGGATGGACGTGAGTTGTATAAGGGGGGAGATAATTACTAGGCACCAGGTGTTATCCCTATATTGAAATACGTGGAGGCAGGAAACTAAGGAGGATAGGAGGAAGAGATGGGGGGAGGAGGAGGAGGAGGGAAGCTGTGTGAGGACCTTCACCCCTTCAGGATGCTGAGAACCCTGCAAGGGGGAAAAGGACCATGGTAGTGAAGGGGAAGGGGGAAATTGTACCCAGAGCCTTCACCCCTTCAGGATGCTGAGAACCCTGCAAGGGGGGAAGAGGACCATGGGGAAGGAACATAAAATGGAAAAGAGGGTAGGGGAGAAGGACAGAAGGCGGGGGTCAACGTGAGGGTGGCAGGGGTGCAGATTAGAGGATTAGGAATGGATAGAGGAATTAGAGACTAGGGAAGGTAAAGGGAAAGAGGATAACCTGAACTTTCACCCCTTCAGGATGCTGAGAACCCTGCATGGGGAAGGGAAGTTAAAGGGAAAGGGGTTATTGTCTGATGTATACTTTTTCTGATATCTGTATATATTGATGATATTTGTCTTTATCTGACTTCCACAATGTTTTCTTATTATCCTGTTCTGGATTTTCCTAAATATTTTTCACATTAGGGAGGCAGTATAGCACAGTGGTTTAAGGCTGTGAGCTGCAAATCTGGAGACCTGGGTTTGAATCCCACAGCCCTCACTTGCATACTGTGTGACCCTGAGCAAGTCACTTAACTTCCCTGTGCTCCCAGGTTGCACCTGTAAACAAGCTTTCAGCTTAGTGTGTCTCACCTGGTTGAACAATAGGAAAAAAAAAAAAAAACATAGCCTTATTTCTCCACTGCTGCTTCTCTTACCTGCTTCCCAGTTTTATTGCAGCTTAGTCTCAGCCTGGACCACCCCTAAAAGTAGATGTGAGCCCTTCCACCACATCATTACCCTGCTGTGCTTTGGGAATGTTTGTGTTGTGTCTTGGGGTTGGTTGCATTACTTCTCTTTCCCACATGACCACCATGGGTCAATCATGCTGCTACAGATGCGTGACTTCCTGCATGAAGTATTGCACATCCTCTTCAAATGCTCCTAAAATGTCTGGCAATTCAACTCACATACTGGGTCTAGGGCACAAGCCTGGGTCTCCCATACTGTAAGTTTAGTAAGTGTAGCAACCCCCACCCAAGTATATGATGCACCCATTCTTCTCCTTGTGTATTGGACATGGCCCTGCCTTGGTATGTTCCAGGGGTACAAAAGTCTCAGCCAGGACCACCCCTAAAGGTAGCTGTGAGCCCTTCCACCACATCATTACCCTGCTGTGCTTCGGGGATGTTTGTGTTGTGTTTTGGGGATGGTTGCATTACTTTTCTTTCCCACATGACCACCATGGGTCAATCATGCTGCTATAGATGCTTCTCTTCCTGCAGGAAGTGTTGCACATCCTCTTCAAATGCTCCTAAAATATCTGGCAATTCAACTCAGATGCTGGGTCTAGGGCACAAGCCTAGATCTCCAATACTGTAAGTTTAGTAAATGTAGCAACCCCCACCCAAGTATATGGTGCACCCATTCTTCTCCTTGTGTATTTTACATGGCCCTGCCCTGGTATGTTCCAGGGGTACAAAATTCCTTGTGAATATGAGAGAGTCTGTGTTCAGAAACTGAGGTGAAAAGCCCAGAGAAGTCCAGGGATACATCTTGTGGCACCAGCTGTAACTGGCCATGGGGACATGCTAGGCCCAGGGGGTGGCATCAGAGGTACTACTGTAAGTTTGGGATGTGACAAGGGTCTCCTGATAGGTCTTGTACCCACTTTGCCGTAAGAGAGGAGAGAAAGAAAGAGAGGAGAGAGAGAGAGAGAGAGAGAACCATGAAGCATCAGTGAGAGGTCTGTTAGGGTTACTTTCAAGGGGTTCATCCAGATGGCTGCACTGGCATTCTGTCTATGATATCTCCAAGCAACATGTTTGCTTGCCTGGCAGGCTGGATGGAGAGAGTAATATCCTGACCAGACACACAGAGGGGAAAGGAGTCTGTAAACCAGGAAGGTCATGAGGCATGGAGGTCACATGAGCTCCTTGGAGACATGGCCCACTAATCTGCTAGCTTCATGCTGCCTCCGCTCCATCTGTCCTTATCAACCAATTGATCTGCATGGGGTGCCCTGTAAATTTCACCAGTAGGGAGTCAGAGGAATATGCCAATGAGTTGGGCAGAAATTACAGACCAGCAGGAAAGTCAAAATGGAAAAAAGCCGTCATAACCTCCCCACCTACCAGCCACTTCCTGGAGTCTAAGATGGCTGCCACTCACAGCCCCACTGCCACTCTCCCGATCCAGTCCACAAAGTCAGCTTGATTGAATAGATGGCTGTCTCAGTTGAAGTTATCTGCCAGATGGTGACTGAGACCCAAGCCAGCCTTGCCTCTCTTATTGGCCGTATCGCAATGGTGAAAACTAATATCTCCAATCTCGTGGACAGGCAACTCACACAGGACCAGCATTTACAAGTCATCAAATCCAGATCTTCTGGCTCACTGCTAAACTAGAGGACCTCGAGGAATGTGGTCAAAGGAAGAACCTCTGCATCATAGAGCTGCCGGAGTGAGTGGAGTGCCACAATCCTGTTTAGCACCTCAGGAATAATCTTCCCATGTGACTCCAGCTGACTTCAGGGGAGTTCAATTTTAAAATCGACAGGCCCCACCAGATCTGCCAAGTGCAAGGCATGGAGAACAATCAGCGGCCACAGCTCCTCATCTTTAAGCTCCTATGGTACCAGCATAAACATCTGGTCCTACATCGAGACAGATAAATCAAAGACATTACAGTGGGTGACAGCTGCATAACATTCTACCCCGACTAACCTCAGAGGGTTCTAAACAACAGACAGGCATATGACAAAACAAAACAAGGACTGAGGAATAGGGGCATTTCCTATTCCCTTCTCTACCTGGCCACACTTGCAATTACACTTATTGGGAGAAGCCTGCAGTTCCAAACTCCTGCTGAAGTGGATGCCTTCTTCCTGAAGCATTTATTTTATTTATTTATTTATTTCATTTTTGTTGACCGGGTAAGTGCACTAGACAAATCCTGCCTATTTTCAGGCACGACCCAGGGGGAGGGGGATACAGATGAATGCCAACTGACCTTGAACCTGATTAAGCTGTTGGTGGTATTTTTTGTGAATGGAGGAAATTTAGCCATTGCACCGGGGAAATTCCCCTGCTCTTTTCGAGAAGTGCCATGGGATCTTTAACATCCACCTGAACTACCACCAGAACAGGCAGATGGGACCTCAGTTTAACATCTCACCAGAAAGACGGCACCTCAGGAGTGCAGCACCCCCCTCATGCTGCACTACAGTGTCAGTATTGGGATATTAACCCAAGTGCCTGGTGTGGGGATAGAACCCACAGCCTACTGATCTCCCAGCCTCAGAGGCGAGTGTGCTACCTGCTGAGCCACTGACACTGCTATTCAGAACCAACACACTCTCCCCACTCAAGCCCAGCAAAGGAGGATTTTCCTGAGATGCCAATTGCCACTATACAGCCAGGAACCTTTACCACCAACTCACATAAACCGTGAGTACTGTTACTGTCTTCTCTTAATTCTAGGAACCAATGCAGAGTCGGTCCTATTTAATGTCTTTATAAATGACATTGCAGAAGAACTGGAAGGGGAAGGTTTGCTTGTTTGTGGATGACACCAGAATCGGCATTAGGGTGGACACTCCAGTGGGGGTGGAAAGGATGAGCAGAGACCAGAGAAAACTAGAGGAATGATCAAGGGTATGACAGCTGGGTTTCAATGTGAAAAAGGGCAAAATAATGCACTTAGGGCACAGAAACCCAGGGACAGAGTACAAAATGGGTGGAGTGTTATTGATGACCACCAAACAGGAAAGAGACCTGGGAGTCATCATATTGGATGACCTAAAGGTGGTCAGGCAGTACGACAAGGTAGTAGGGAGGGCAAGTGGGATGCTGGGGTGCATAGGGAGAGGTATCACCAGCAGAAAAGAGGGAGGTGGTGTTACCTCTCTATAGATCACTGGTAAGACCCCACCTAGAGTATTGTGTCCAGTGCTGGAGACCACATCTCCAGAAGGACGTAGACAGAGTGGAGACTGTCTAGAGGAAGGCAACTAAAATGGTGCAGGGTCTGCAACAAAAGCCCTATGAGGAGAGACTAAAGGACCTCAATAGTACACCCTGAAACAGAAGAGGGACAGGGGAGATATGACAGAGTCCTTTAAATACCTCATGGGGGAGAATAAAGTTCAGGAGGGGAGTATTTTTCAGAAGAAAAGTTTCTCAAGAACAAGAGGACATGCTATACGAACATGCAAACATACAAAACTGCCAGCAGATACAGGCCATATGTTCAATCAAGTCTGCTTGAGTGTGCAGCTAGCGACCCCTTATTCTGCAGCTGCCCCTCCCTCCCCTCTCCCCTCTCGGTGACCCTCCCTCTTGCTTTGTCAGAGTCCCATCCCCTTTTAAAGCTACCCACTGAACTGCAGGATACCACTTCTTCAGGCTGTGCATTCCACCTAGATACCACCTTTTCTGTGAAAAAGTGCCTTCTCATTTCTCTCTTGAATCTTCCACCCTTCAATCTCAGACCTTGCCCTCTTGTGTCCCTCTCTCCCCTCAACTTAAAAATCCCCTCTGTACCAGTCCTGTTAATCCCCTTCATGTATTTAAAGGTCTCAATCATATCTCCCATATCCCTCCTGTCTTCCAGGGAGTACATGTTAAGCTCCCTCAGTCACACCTCATAAGGTTTGTCTTCCAATCCCAGGATCATCCTTTTTGCTCTGCACTGGACCCCCTCCAGTAGTCTAAAATCCTTTCTTCAAGTATGAGCACCAGTACTGCATGCAGTACTCCAGTTGCTGCCTCACTAACGACCTGTACAGAGGCAGGATCACCTCCCCCCTCCTGAAGGTGATTCCTGTAGCGATACACCCAAGCATTTTGTTGCCTTTAGCTGCTATTTTCCTGCACTGTGCTGAATGGTTCATTTACCCTGTTATAACCACCCCAAGATCCTTTTCCTCCTCTGTAGTGGCTATCTGCACCCCTCAAAGCTGATAACACTTCCTTGGGTTCCTTGCTCCCAAGTGCATGACTTTGCACTTCTTGCCATTGAACCCTAGCTGCCATGTATCAGACCAGCACTCAAGTTTAGCTATGTCCTCCTGCAGTTCCTGCCACCCTGCTGTGTCATCCACCACCGCACCAATCTTGGTGTCATCCACAAAGAGACTTATCTTGTTCTTAATGCCATGTGAGATGTCGGTGATGAAAATGCCAAACAGTACTGGGCCCAGTACCGATCCCTGCAATACCCTGCTTGTTACAACCCTTGGAGCTGAGCGTTCCCCTCCCACCACTACCCTCTGTTGTCTCCCTTGCATCCAATTCTTGATCCAGTTTACCATCCTTATCCCTGCTCCCTGGTATCTCACTTTGATAATCAGCCTCCCATGTGGCACTGAATTGAATGCCTTGCTGAAGTCCAGGTACAGGACATCAATCACATGGCCCTTGTCAAGTTTCCTTGTCACCCAGTCATAATAGTCAACTAAATTGGTCTGGCAGGATCTGCCCGAGACAAACCCATGTTGCTTATCGTCCTGGAGTTCATTATCTTCCAGAAAGGTTACCAACCTCTCTTTGAGGATTGTCTCCATTAACTTTGTCACAATGGATGTGAGGCTTACTGGTCTATAGTTGCCAGCTTCATCCTTGGGTCCGCTTTTGTGGAGAAGTACCATGTGAGCCATCCTCTAGTCTTGGGGTATGCACCCCATTTCCAGAGAGGGGCTGAACAAGTCCACCAATTGCTCTGCCAGGGGTTTTCCTATCGCGCGGTGACATCTACTTTGCCGACACCCCCGACAGCGACAGATACAATGCCAAGTGTCGACATTGTGCTGGGATGTCACTGTGTTTTCCTCAGGGGGCTGCACCCCCCACACACATCCCAGTTTCTAAATATACAGCTCTGAGTCGGAGTTGTCTAGGGGAGGGAGCGAAACATCAGGAGATGCAGTGCCGGTGTCAGCGGGGACCATCACAGCATCACCTCCTCCCCACTTGTGCCTACCCTCCATAACCCCTGAGGCAGTGACCCATCCGTCTCTTTAGTAAATACAGAACAGAAGCATTCCTTCACGCTTCTGCCTGCTCTACCCCTTTTTCTGCCCATCCCCCATCCTTTCTGATCCTTACTATTTGTTCCTTCCAGATCCTCCTCTCTCTTATGTACCAGAAAAAGTATTTTTCTCCATCCTTAATGCACTGTGCCATCCATAGCTCTCTAGAAGACTTGGCTACCTTTACTGCTCTGGTCACCTCCCTTGATTTTGTCAGGTATTCCTCCCCATCCTCCCACTGCCTGGATCTCTTGAATCTTCTGAAGGCTGCTTTTTTTTCCCTCACCTTCGCCAACACCTCCCTGTTTAGCCAACTTGGTTTCTTGGCCCTAGACCTTTTGCTCTGTGTCTTGGTACAGGATCTAGTGGCTTCTGAGAGTCCTAACTTGATAGCTTCCCATTTCTGGATAGCATCCATGTGAGGTTGGATTCTGGTTAGGTATCCAGCCACTATTTCCCCCATCCTCCCAAAGTCAGCTCTCCTGAAGTCCAACATCTTGGTCCCTCTTCCCACAACTTCCTTGCTGATGGTGAGCACGAACCACACTGTATGATGGTCACTCCGTGCCAGCGGATCCTCCACCCCCAGCTCCCTGACAAACTCTCTGTTAGACAGCACAAGGTCCAGAGTATTGCCTCATCTGGTTGACTCATTAACCATCTGTACTAAGAAGCCATCCTGGAAAGCCTCCAGGAGGATCTGCTCCCTTGTACTCGGGGTGGCTGGGGTGCTCCAATCCAGCCCTGGCAGATTGAATTTCCCCACGATCACAGTGTTACCCTTCCTGATGACCCACCTAATCTTCTCTGCCAGTTCTTTGTCCAAGTCCTCCCCTTGAGATGGTGGCCTGTACACTATCCCATCTTCAGTGTCCTGTTTCTTGAATCCTGGAATTGCATCCATAATGTCTCAATTCTACCTTCGTCCCCCTCTTCACTGGCACATCTTATCCCCTGCCTCACATAAATTGCCGCCCCACCCCTTTACCTTTTTCCCTGTCCCTGCTGTATATGCTGTATCCTGGGATCACTAGGTCCCAGTCCTGGTATTGGGTGGACCATGTTTTGGTGATGGCAGCTATGTCCACCCTTCCCATCATGAGAGCTTGCAACTCTGCCATTTTGTTCCCCAGGCTCCTTGCATTCAAGGAGACTACCCTCCAATATGAGCACTTCCCATCGTTTCCCCTATGTCAACTGTTATTATCAATACTGTAGAAACACTACCTTGTTTCCTCCTTACTGGTATTGGGGGGGGGGTTAGCCCGTTTGGCTCCCAGAGCTGGAGACCTTGTTTGATTTCCTCCCACTTGCCTCCCCCACACACCTAGTTTAAATCCACCATGGTTGCTATGTATTTCCCCAGCCTCTGTTTTAGCACTCCTGAGCCCTCCTTGCTCAAGTACAACCTGTCCTTGGCACACAGGATGCTGCTATCCCAAGTTCTACCCCATACCTCTACCAGCCCATACCCTTTTCTTTGAAATTCAAAATCTTTATTGATTTTAGAAAAGTAAAACAAACACAGACCATGGCAATACAATCAGAAAGAGTGTTAGAAAACTTAAAATACACACCCCCACCACCCTCTTCCCCCCTCCATGCCCCCAACCCCCTGCAGTGTGCCCTAAGAAAGTGTAGAAACAGCGTCTCCAATGTAAGGAAATAAAGAGGGAGAGCTAGGAAGACCATGAAGTGTTAATGTAAGTATATTGCATATAACATGCACCATTTTTACCAAACAAGTTGAGTTTATTACTGGAGCTGGCAAGCAGGTATTCAGTTCTAAAGCACATTGAAAGATCATTCAGCCACTCACTGTACAAAATGACTAGCTGATCCAACCGATGTTTGTGTACCAACTTTTTAACCACCATGGATATTAAAGCCATGTGAAATTTATGCTTTTTGACCTTGATATTAGTGCAGATACCTAGGATGCAGATCTCCACAGTAAAGAAGTCCTCCAAACCTAACAGGGGGTCCAGTCTGGATTGAATTAATTGCCATAGAGGGGCAACCTTTTCTCACTGCCAGAATATGTGCACCAGGTGCCCCTCTGCTTTACCACATCTAGAGCAAGTGGATTTAGGAAGATGGCCCATTTTAGCCAACTTAACTGGGGTATAGTACAGTACATGTCGTTCAGTATGTGGTATTGGGTGAGTCGGAGCCTAGCTTGGGAGTTAAAGGTATAGAGGTCCTTCCAGACTTGAGCCCAGTTAATGGTTAAGTGCAGAACCAGGGAACTCCAGACTTTAGGACCAGGTAAAGGGTCTGGGTGGCTTATAGTTAGAAGGTAAGCATATAACAAGGATATACTATGGGGTTTGGAAGCTAAGTCCTGGAGTTGTTCTAAAATGGGTTGAACTTTGGAAGCTTGAGGGGTGGTGCCAAACAATTGGCCCAGTAGGTGACACAGTTGGAAGATCCTGAATATGTACATCATGGGCAAACCAAATTTCTCAAGGATATTTGGGGAAGAAAGGAGAGAATCAGAGGAATAGAAATCCACTACTATGGCAGTCCGTAATTGTGGGAGCCAGCCAAGGGTGATGTGAATACCCCTATCTTGATATTGGGATTAAGGACAAGTGACTGAGCAAAGTACCGCTGTGGGGAGAGTTTGTAGAAGTAGCAACATCGAGAGAATACCTTTAGGGAAATCCCGATCCCTGATTGACGAAACGGTTCAGACAGATAGAAGATGGCTGAAGAGTGAAGATTGTGTTTTTTGAGAAGTTAAGTTTCTAGTTGCAACCAGATGGGAGCGTCAATCTCAACTACATCAGAAAGCCATCTACCAGTCCTGGTAAAGTGGCTGGCCCAATAATATAAGAGAAAGTTGGAAACATGGAGACCACCCGCTCCTTTGGAAAGACTCAGTTGAAGGAAAGAATGCCTGGGATGCTTATGTAGCCAAATGAAACTAAAAATAAGGTAATGAATATGTTGGAAAAAGGAAAGAGGATGCCAGATGTTCAGCATATGTAAGGAATAAAAAAACCTGGGGAAGACATTCATCTTTATAATATTAATCCGACACCATAAGGATAGTGGAAGGGATTCCCATCTTCTAAGATCCTGCTGAAGAGAAACCACCAGGTCATCGAGATTTAACTTTCTGGTGTTTGAGGGATCTGTGGTTAATAGTATACCCAGGTATTTGAGGGAATGAGGAGACCATTTAATATTAAAGTGACTAAAGTCGGCTCTGTGAGTGAAATGGTTCAAGGGGAAAATTTCAGTCTTAGTAAGATTAAGTTTGTAGTTGGAGAGATGGCTATATTGAGCTATCACCTCAAGCAAATATGTGAGAGAAGTAGCAGGGCGTTCTAAGTGAAGAAGAATGTTGTCAGCATATGCAGAAAGAGTGAGGGTGTGATTAAGAATTGAGATCCCTTGTATCTGAGGTGACAGTTTAATATGACATAGAAGGGGTTCTAGCTAGAGGTTGAAAAGGAAGGATGAGAGGGGGCAGCCCTACCTCGTGCTGGTGTAAAGAGGGAAATGGGGGGAGAAAACCCCATTACAATAAATCCTAGCAGAGGGGGAAAAGTATATAGTCTGGAGCCACTGAATAAAAGTGGGAGGGAAGCCCATTTTTCATAGGGTCAACCAAAGAAACACCCAGTCCACTCTATCAAAAGCCTTTTCGGTGTCTAATGAGATCAATACCATTGGGGTCTGAGAGGAGTGGGCAGTCTGGAAAATATGGATAAGCTTCCTAATATGGTCCATGGAGGAATGTCCTGGGACAAAACCTACCTGCTCTGGGCTCAGGAGATGGGTCCAGACCTGCCTGACACATAAAGAGAGTATCTTGGTTAGAATCTTAACATCACAGTTGAGAAAAGAAATCAGGTGATAGCTAGCCAGGGATGTATGAGTTTTATCAGGTTTGAGAAGGAGAACTATCTTAGCTTCTAATAATGATGGGTCAAGGAGGTCAGCAGTAAGCATGTATCGGTATGACGAGAGCAGTAGGGGGCTAAGTCTTTAGCAAAGGTTTTATAGAAATTAGAGGGGAAGCCATCTGGGCCAGGCGTTTTATCTAGGGCTAAGTCTTGAATTGCATCCTCAACTTCTTTAAGGGTAAATGGGGATGACAGAAAGCGTCATTGATGATCAAATAGACATGGTAGGTTAAGAGAACCCAGATAAGTTTCTATGTCCTGAGGGGGCGGAGGAGAAGGGCATTTACCATATAAGTTGCAGTAAAAGTGTTCAAAAACTTGGGCAATATCCCAGGGTGCTGTTTTGGTAGAGCCATCTGAAGCTAGGATACAGGGAATTAGTCTGGAGCTTTCCAGTTTACGCAGATGGAGAGCTAAAAGTCCGTCGGCTTTTTCTCCTTGATCTACGTAATTAGCATTTGATTTCAAGAGAGCATACTCTGCCTTTTCTCTCAGCAAGTCTGCATATTTATTTCTGAGGTCGAGCAATTCCGCCAGGAATCAGGGGTGGTAGAATATGACAGAGATAGCTCAGCTATCTGAATTTGAGATAGAAGGGACAGATCTTCCTTTTCTTTCTGTTTCTTCCTTCTAGATGCCAATTTAATAAACTCCCCACAGAGATAGCACTTAAATGCATACCATTTAAGATCTGCTCTGTGCACAGAAATCTTGTTGGTATCTACAAAATTGTGAATGAAAGAGTGGACCTTGGAGACAGTGGATTTATCTTTCAGTAGCTGGGTATTCAGCTTCCATACCTTATCCTTCTGCATGTCAGGATCAGGACATAGGATCATCCAGGCCACTGAATGATCGGAGAGTACTATGTGATCAATTCCAGACTGACATAAGCCAGTCAAAAGGGAGATACTAGTTAAAATGTAATCCAGTCTGGACCAGAATTGGTGAATGGGTGAGTAGAAGGAAAAAAGATGGTGGCATGGATTGAGAATACGTAATGGGTCACAAAGCCCAAGCGTATCCGTAAAATCCCTCAGAGCTCTTTGAGGCAATGAAGGGGGTTTTAATGGCAGGTAGGTCCAATCTAAGTCCTGCATAGGAGGGATGTTCCAGTCCCCTCCCAGGACTAGAGGAGTAGGCAGGAAGGAAGCGACCTTGCTAGCAAGGTCCATGAGAAACGTGGGGTCAACCCCAGCCAGGCCATATATAGAACCTAGTACCACAGTTGTTCCCATGAGGGAGCCCTTGACTAGAATATATCTACCATTGGGATCCACCAGGGTTGATTCTGCCTGGAAGAGGATTGTACCCATGATTAAGATAACAACCCCTCTGCTCGAGGAGGAATCCCTGGAGGCATAAAATTGGGACACCCCTTGCCTGCTTAACCAAATTGCCTCTTTTGCCAGCAAGTGAGTTTCCTGTAGTAGTATAATTCCAGCATTGAACAGGATGCAGTGCTTCAGGACTTGGTACCTCTTCAGTGGATTCCCAAACTCCCCGGACATTCCACGTTACAATTTTACAGGAGGCGATGGCCATATTTTTGAGAAAGCAAAGTAGTCAGCCTAAGGCGTTACGTAATCAATGACCACCCATAGGACACAATCCAGCCCACCCCAATCCATCCCAAACATTATTGACAACTGTAAAAAGTGATATCATCAGACATCTAGCAACAATTACTGTGACATGTGACATGTGGAAACCGATACCCCCAACCCATGGAGCACCCCCCAAAAAGACCCTTATAATATTGACCAAAGAATCGTGATACCTGTAACCCAGACATGCCGCCCCCAAAAAAAAACCAATAACCAAAACACTGTAAATCTGAACAACTATTTACAAAGGAATTCAAAATGAAACGGGTATAGCTGAATACAGACATACAAGTAGTAGAAGTCCAGCCCCATACGGCTCTCCAACCCAGTAGCAGTAGCCACAAACAACAACAAATATTATAATAGTATGGTAGGAGGCACACCCCTTCCCCCCAGAATTCAGTATGTTCTGCAGCTCTGCCTCGAGCCTGCATAATCTGGAGCATCCCATCCCACTCCTCATTTCCAGATGTGAATTAACAGTCAGGGCACAGATCTAACTCAGCCCAAGGGAAGGAACATATCACTACCCACGGCCCAGCAGAGGGCAAGGAGATGTAAGTGTAAGGCCTCGGGTATAGAAGCCTAGTATAGGCCAAACACCTGACACTGTTAAGCTTAAGGATAGATCCGTGGGCTACACCCCTCGGTAGATTAAGGGCTGTGAGTTAAACTTCCGAGAGCCCTCTGTAGCCTTGCAGAAGTGGAGGGTGGGTTTAGGGCCCAGGACTTGAAAAAGGAGGTCTGGAAATAGGCCAGAAAACTGTACAGTTAATATGGCCAAAGCCCCAGACCATCCCATAATCAGCCACACATGGATATCAGGGCCCAACGCCACCATCCCAAGATGACCCAGGCAGGAGGGAAACGAGTACTATGCAGCAATGCTTGGGACAAATAAAATAGAAATGTGGTACCTGCAGAGGAAAAGGTCCAGATGGTGTCCACAGTGGAACTTTGAGAAGGTTGCCAGGAGAAAGGGTAAGGCTGCAGGACCCACAAGACGTTCCGAGACAAAGCTGGTCCCCTGGAAACACCCCTCAGAACTGTAGTTCCTGCCAGTTGCAATGGGACCCACACTTGCAGCTAACTCTCTAGGACTAGGCCCAGACAGCCCCAGAGGGAGAATGAGCCCAGGACCCGCATCCCAGCCCTTCCAGACAGAGGAGACCCCATCCCTGGAACTGGACGAGCAAACAAACACAGGTGCTCAACAATAAACTAGAAGATAACCACAGATAGATTTAACTCCAGGGTAACAGAAGCTAAGTGCATAGTCTGCATTATTCAGTCTGGCTTGAAGAGATCAGGCAGCTGAGATTGTAGACCCGATAGGGCCTGCACGGGGGAGTCGTAAGAATGCCAGGTACCGTTAATAGAAACTTGTAGCCTCGCCAGATAGAGCATTTTAAAAAGAATACCAACTGCTATAATCTTGCTGATGATGGGGTAAAAAGCCAAGCATTTCTGGCAGATCTCATTGGGTAGGTCCTGTGTGATCTGAAGTTTAGACCCTTCCCAGGTGATGGCTTGGTGTTCCTGGACCTTCGAGAGTACATGTTGCTTCTCGATGTAGCTCAGAAATTTCAGGATGATTGGCCGTGGTTGTGGTTTGGGTCTGAGAGACTGGTGCACCCTTTCAAACTGGTAGGAGGGGTTGAGGGGAGAAGGGCCGACAACTTTCAGAAGAAACTTCTGTAGGAAGGCAATGGTATTCGGCTCCTCTTCAGACTCTGGCAGACCTAATATGAGGATATTGTTTTGCCTGCTTCTCCCCTCGAGATCCTCTGTTTTCAACTGGAGTTTTTGAATTTGTTGACGAAGGTGGATGATTTCAGGGTCTACTTTGGTTTTCCAGTTTTCCAGGGAAGAAGATCGGGCCTCTGAGTCATTTGCTCTCTGATGTAGATCAGCTAGATCTCCTCGCATTGATTTGAGCTCAGATGAAATTTCGGATAAAGTGTCTTTGAATGGTAGGAGCTCTTGGAGGAAACGATCCTCCATAAGAGGGATAGCCTGAGAAGTTGTAGGGTTATTTTTGCTGGACGCCAATCCTTGGGCCTTGGATTTTTTAGGCAGCTTCTTAGGGGTTGGAGACGTTGTGTGCTTCAAGGGGGCCTGTCTCATATCAGCCTCCATTGTGGCACTCTTTGGCCAAATGCGATGCAAAGAAACACAGAGATCGATGGCTGAAGGCAGGTCCTCACTGTTGGTGTGAATACTGAGGCGAAAGCCCCCGCTGTAGATGTCAAAATAAACAAAAATTCAGAGGAAAGGATAGGAGCTCCAGATCCTTGCTGCTGCTAGATTGCTTGCATCACATGATTCCCCCCCATACCCTTTTCTGTAACACCAGGAACCCAGCCAAGTGTTAAACTCCTCAATTCTCAGTTCCCTCGATATGCTTGCTCTGGGTATTGGAAGCACTTCCGAGAATGCCACTGAGTTTCCTGCTTTCTCTCAGAACTTCCCCAGCTCCATGAACATCTCCTGCACCTCCTTGACTGTGTTCCCTGCCAAATAATTCATGCCCAAGTGCACTATGATATGAGTTCTCTTCCTCCCCTTCTTTGCATACTTAAGGATAAACTGTCCCACCCTACTTGCTGTCATACCCTGCATGCACTCCACCCATATGCAGCTGTGCCATTCCCCTTTGCTTCCCCATCTCATTCCTTTTAGTATTGAGACTCCCAGAACTAAGACCTCTCCCCTTTCCTCATGCTTTAGCCCCATCCTGTTCTCATTTTCCTGGCCCCAGTTCTGAATCACTGCCCCAGCCTGCACGTCCCTAATGCCCCCACCTCTTCCCCTGTCACTGCCCTCACCTTGTTTCCCCCTGTATCCCTTCTTTGACCCGATCTTCACTCCCCCGTTGCACCTCCTGCTTCAGCGCTATCATTCCCATCCCCTTTAATCCTTCCTTACCACCCCCTCCTCAGTGTTAGTCCCCCTGCCCACCACCTCACTGATTCCCTTTTCTTGTTATCCATCTTATTCTTGTCCCTCCTTCTTCCATGCTGCCCACCCCTAGACTTTTCCCCTCCCCATTACCCATCTTATTCCTGCCCTCCATCTTCCACACTGCTGCCCTCAGGGTTGTCAGAACCTCCCTTTCTCCTGCCCTATCCGCGAGTCCCTCCCCCTCTTTATCCTCCATTTTAGCCAGCACTGAGAACCTATTGTTTGATCCCAGTACTCTACCCTGAGCTACCCCTTGCAAACTAATATGAGACTTCCATTTGCTGCCTGCTCTTGGGCCATTACTGCCCCTATTCCCGATCCTCTTCCAGTCCCCTGGTTCTGTACCCATAGATATCTGAGGTGGTTGTGCTGTCGGTCCATTAACCCCCTCCTCCCTCCCTCCCCTTGATCTGGGATGCCTGTCCAACTCAGGGGCACTCCTATGTTCCCTAGGTCCTGGACAGTTTCCCCACACTGCCCCCAATCCATTCCTTAGCACTGTTCTTAACCAACTGATCTCACTCCTAAGCTACGCGAACTGCTTGCACACCAAGCACCCCCCTGCTCTCCTTGTCACCCCTACAGAGAAAGCTGCCCCACAACCGTTGCAGCCTACCACCCTCCCTATTCCTCTGCTGGTCATCCAATTGACCTCTGCTCCCTCATTTGGGGGTTGCCTGCCACATCCCCTAGTCCCTTCCCACCTACTAGGTATTTTTTAATTTTTATTTTATTTACTGATATCTTGGAGAACACCTGTGAGTGGATGCTCATTTGTTGGTTTCACATCAGTTACAAGAAAAAAACTGAACAGGTACATAGCATTACATTACAAGGCATTACATTACAAGCAAGTACAAAACTGCACTGGTACAAAACAATACATTACAAGCTAGGTAGACAATAAATTGGTGTGAATTACAAGGTTGGGATAGCATTTAGCTTAAGGTATAACATTTAGACCCCGCTAAGGCATTGGTGAGAAGGCGCCTGCATCGGAGAGTTAGGCATACTTGTGGTGAGAAGGCACCTGCGTTGGAGAGTTAGGTATACTTATGGGGGAGAAACAGAGTGGAGAACAGGCACAGCTGTGGCATAGTGAAGTGCATGCCTGCATAAGGGGTTAAGAACAGACTTAAGGAAGGTTGGAGACAATGGGGCTAGGAGAGCATCAGATGGGGGGGCATGAGGGTGGGGACAGAGAAGGAAAGGGATGCCCAGTGGGGGGGGGGTAGATGGGGGGTGGAACAATGAAGTGCTGTGAAGGTAGGTGCCCTTAGGATTAGGTGGAACACTAAGTGCTGCTGCTTTACCGTGGTCCAAATGTATGAAAGTTGTTTTCGTCATCATGAATGGCCAACACAGTCATGGTTGTCTTCCACAGCAAGGTGCTTCCTGAGCTTACGCCTGAAAGCACCAATGGTTGTGGTATCGGAGAAGGCTGATGGAAGGGCATTGGTCCAGTGTGGTTCACAGTAGTAGAATGCACATTGACCCTGTGCAGTGCGGCATCTAGGTTCACTGAAAATTTGGCTGTGGGTGCTTCTGGTCAGCTTGGCACTTGCATGGCGTGTGAGCAGATTCTGGACTCCTGGTGGCATCAGATTATGTGTTATTTTTTTGGCCAGTAGATAGGTACAGTATTTAACTCTGCTTTTCAGCTGGAGCTACCCTGCCCATGAATAGAGCTCACAGGTGTGTGTAAGCCTTGCAGCACCTGCGAGGAGTCGGCATACCTTGTTAGGAGCCAGGGAGATGCGATGGAGCGCTGAATCTAGAGCAGAACCAAAAAGGGCCAGGCCATAGTCAATGAAGGTAACAACTGAACTGGTGATGGCCATACTAAGTGTTTCATATGTAAGGCTGTGCTTGTGTCGGTGGAGTATCCCGATTCTGGAATTGATGGCCTTGGCTGTGTTGTCTATATGTTGTGCATAGGATAGAGTGGAGTCAAGCGGCATGCCCAGGTACTTAAAGTGCTGCATGAGGTCCAGCATGTCACCACTGTTGTTCAGGATGGATAGTGGGAAGGTATTGTGTTTGCTGTGGGTGCTGGAGTAGATCATAGTCTTAGTTTTCTTGTAGTTGAGGATTAGTCTATGTTCCTTAAACCATGTTTCGGCAGCAGTAATTCGGGGTTGAGTTTGCAGGTGAAAATGTCGGTGTCATCAGCATACAATGGCATGCAACTGGTGCAAGAGCCAGGAAGTTTATTTAAGAAGATACTGAAGAGGAGGCGCCCCAGTATTGATCCTTGGGGGACCCCCGAGCGCGGACAGGTTTGCTATCTGAGATGATGTCCCCAATCTTGACCCGCTGTGACCAATTTCTGAGACAGCTGTTAAACCATAGAACTGTATCAGAAGAGGGAACGGTGTCAGCTAGCTGTTCAAGGAGGAGGAGTGTGTGGTGAACCATATCAAAAGCTTTTGATTGGTCGATGAAGGTAGCCCCACTAGCTGTCCTTGATCCAGGGCTTGGTGGATATAACCAGTGAATTCCAACATGGCCGTGATAGTGCTGTGCCCCACTCGGAACCCATGTTGTTCCTGGCATAGGAGTTGGTGCATGTTCAGGTATTCCACAAGCTGATCCACCGCTATCCATTCAAGTGCTCTGGAGAGTGGCGGGAGTATGGAGATTGATCTGTAGTTGTTCTGAAGTGCCCAGTCTCCACTTTTGTGAACTAGTGTTACAGAAGCCGACTTCCAGAGCTGGGGGAACTGAGCGTGGTGGAGGGATAGGTTAATGATGGTGGTCAGGGGGCTTAATACTTCCTCAAGTGCCATAGCAATGAACTTAAGGTCCAGGGTGTCTCCACTGTGCCTCGATTTTCCCAGCATCTTCTCAAGGCACTTTCTAGCCTCAGTAGTGCTGACTTCTTTAAAGTAAAAAAGTGGACCATTTCCCCTAGGGGATTGATCACCTACAGAGTGCTTCTGAACTGGAGGGTCAAAAAAAGTCCACCAGGAGGTCTCCACTTAGGTCTGTGAAGGCAGTATTTAGTGCATTTGCTATTTGGAGTGGATCCACTGTGGCTACATTGTTGACCAGGAGTATGGAGGGGGCTGTTTTGGGATCCTTGCCATTAATATCACTGAGGTTGGATCAGAAGGATTTGCTGCAGTTCCAGGAGTTGGAGAGAGCTTCCTTATAGCAGGAGCATTTTGCTAGGTGGATATCCTTTGTGCACTAGTTTCTAGCTTTTTTATATAGTTGGATATTGGCAGCCGTACCGTGTGTGTGTGTGTGCCTTTATCCAGAGTTGGTCCCGAGCATTGACTTATAGCAGGAGTTCTGGCATTATCCAGGGGTTGCAGGGAGCTTTAGATTTTCTTGTTTTCAGGGGGGCATGTTTATCGCAGGTGGCATTACATTTTGTGATGAAGCAGCCGAGTGCGATGTCTATGTCATTTGTTTCATGTAGATCAGACCAATCTAGGCCTTGAAGGTCCACTTTGAGTTGTGGTAGGTGCCCTTTGAGGAGTACATGTCTGGTTATGGTTCTGGGTGGGGGCTTGCTGAAGTTATTTTGACAGGTGCAGGTAATGGGTGAATTATTACTCAGTGAGTCAGGGAGGACAGTGGTGTTGGTGATGTGGGCTGGTTGGTTTGAGAGGATCCAGTGCAACAATGTGCTAGTACCAGTTTTGTAGTTGACCCTTGTTGGGGTTGCCACCATCTGGGAAAAGTGGACGGTCACTAGAGCATCTCTCATTGTAGCAGCTGCGGGTGAGGGCCAACTGATGTTGAAATCCTGAGAAGAATGATCTCAGAGTTTAGGTGCAGGTGCCAATAAAGTCCATGAGGCCGCTAGCACTGGGAATTGTTGTTTTAGGTGGAATGTAGACTGTGAGGATTGTAAGCACATTGTTGTGAGTGCCCAGCAGGATTTTGATGGGTAGGATTTGTAGATTGGTGCTTCTGTTGGGGAGGGAAGGATCTGTCCCTGAAGTGTGTCCTTTACGTAGACTATGCAACCCCCTCCTTTCTTCGAGGTACGGTCCTGCCTAAAAAGGGTGTATCCAGGCAGCACGATGGCAGAGTCTGGTACCTTGGGCAATAGCCATGTTTCCATGATCGAGAGGATATCGGGGTTGTGTTTGGTAACCCATACCTTTAGGTTGTCCAGTTTGGGCAGCAGACTGCAAATGTTTAAGGCAGCAAGGGTGAGGCCTGCAGATTTTTGTTGTGGGCTATTCTGAGAGCGAGGAGGGCCAGGGTTGGGGTGTACATTACCCAATAGCATTAGTAATAGCAGTAGTAGGTGGGTAATGTGGTTCAGAAGGCATTTGTAGCTTCTTGAGCATTGCTGTGTCCCTGGTATCAGCATTTTAGAGGAGCTGTAGCAGGTAAGAAATTAATTGATGTGCCAGGCTAAGGAGGTATGTTTAGACCTGTGGTCCTGGGAACAATGCATGGGGTACCCTTCTGTAGAGTATGAGCTTGTCCAGAAGTCGGGAGAAGTGGTCGTGCCTTATGCATTGAATACAGTCACCTGGGGGTGAGTTAGGGTAGCTGGCAGCAGCTTGCAGCTCGGGGGCTCTGTGGGGATATCAGTGCGAGTGAGACAAGGCACAATAAAATCCAAGGTTTCCAGGACATAGTTGAAGGTTCCATTGCTGGTTCGTCCACAGGTTGTTTATAATGGTTCATTCCAACCTAGCTTGAGATTAGGCACTCAAGAGGAGGTAGTACCACTCATACTAAGCAAAATTGCTCACTTTTCGGAATCCATCTAGCAGTAGATCCATATAAGGAGCAGATGAGAAAGCAGGCACTTAGTAAGTTTTGCCTCAGGTCAAATGATCACGGGGAGCTATATAAGAAAGAGTTCAGATAGGGCGGACAGGTGGGGAGCCAGCACGGAGTGCCGGTGGGAACAATAGACTGGTAGTCCTTGTTTGGGGTAGCCAAGTCAGGGATTCCCCATGAGCTAGTGGGAGGAGGAGGCAGGCGCTGTTGACAGCCATGCTACAGAAGCTCCCGGTTGGCTTCTTGGAGCTGGCGGTGTAGTCTTGGAGGGGGAGCTGGGTTAAGGCTTCCCTTCTTCAATGTGAGCAGCAGCAGTAGTGGGGTGGCCACATTGAAGTAGCATCCAGGGTGGGTCTACTAGATTTGAGGAGGGATGTGAGAAGAGGGAGAAAATAAATAGCTGTAGCTAAGAGTGGGCTGGGAGCAGTTGGGCGTGGTCTGGCGGCAGCCACCCAGTGGGGGTCTGAGGAAAGCAGAACAAAAGAGGGATTAAGCTAAATGGGAGGGTGGTCTGAAGGAGAAGTGAGAGGAGGGGGATTAGGAAAGGGGCTGGTTTTCAAGCAGCGCTGCTTTCCTTGGGCAGAAGCCTGGGCAGAAGAGTAAGATGCAGGGAGAAGAGAGGAGAGGTCGGCTCAGGCTTAGTGAGTAGCAGGGTAGTACCGAGTCAGCCAAGCAGAGGCAAGTAAGGCAAGGTGCTGAGAAGTTGCCGTCAGTGGGCCGGTACAGCAAGAGGCAGAAAGGGCTGATTATAGAAGGAATTTAGAGGTAGAGCTGCCGGGCAGTTGCTTGTGGATAGAGAATGAGGATAGAAACAGCAGGAATAGCACAAGAGTTAAAGTATAGCTGAGCGGCTGCCGCAAGGCAAGTTCGCTTTAAGTAGGGCACAAATTAAGTTAAACACAGCAGTAAACAGTAGAATGCAGCTGCAGACTAGGCTCTAAATATTCTTAGTACATTATTAGCAGGCAGGTATTCAGTTCTAGCAGTCTAGGCAAGTATTAGCAAAAAAGGTTGTTCACAGAGAAATATTCAGGCTAGTAGTCTTAGGATTGAAGAAGAGACCAATCGTGGGCTGCTGTGAAGCCGAGGAACCAATCAATTCAAACCAGGTGGATGAGCAGGCCAATTAGCAGCCGCAGGAAGCACCTGAAAGTCCAAGAGTTTTTTAAAAAAAGGTACTGAGAGGTCGTTACCTGGGGTGCAGCACTGGTAGTTCTTGTCCGGTGCAGCTGAGTCAGGGCTTCTCCGTGAGCTTCCAGTGTCACAGAATATGTTTAAAACCTGAGATGATGAACTGTGGCCTGGGCATATGCAGGATGTGAAAACCTTGTCTGTATGTTTCCTTTGTTCTTCAAAATGGTTGTTGGATCGATTCCAATTCCCACCACAACTAATGACTCACAAAGTGGCGTTTGCCCCAAATTTCACTGCCGTCCCTTTACAGTCCCAAAACTTCTCACTGCTCCTTAAGCCAGCTGCATCCTGCAATCAGGAGCACTCACCATAGTAATAAGAACAAGCATTTGTCAATGCTGAACGTTCGCTTGCAGGTGTTTGCAGTGGTGTGTGGCATGTATGGTGCTTTACCCTAATGCCCTGTGCGATTGCTGGTTGTAACCCCCCTGCAAATGGGGGTTCCCAAAAGACTTCCAGGAGCTTGCTTGAATGCTCCAAGCCTGAATGGTGTTTGGCATTTAAGCCATTTATCAGTGAGTGTTTTTAGAGCCTCTGGTACTGTCTCTTTAAGAGCTGTCTGCTTGCAGACATAATTAGTTGTATGGGGGACTGTGTGCTTCTCTGAGTACCACTCGAGCTGCTGCCAATTCATTAATTTTTGCAGTCACTAGAGTGCAAAGGAACCTATCTGAAAGATGTAACTGTTTACCAGAAATTATTTAGAGTAATAATGAAATTACAGTTTGTCTAACCTGCTTTCTTTGCAGTCAGAACTGTGTCTGCTAGTTCCCCATTCTAGTTTTGAACTGCTGAACTGGACCAATCAGTGTGGGGTAAGCTAGCTCTAAAATGGTGCCTTGGACGAATCAGAACTTGGACTCATAATCTGAGCCAGCCACAAGAGGATTGTATGGGCAGTGACTCTGGGAGATGTAGTTTAGACTTCAGTGCCTTTTGGACCAACAGCAGCAGTCTATTGTAGTGACAGCCAATCCAGTCAAGAACTGGGAGGAACTCAAAGGAAGTGCCAGTTTTTGTCGGTTGGAGTTCAGTTGAGCTTTGGCAGTGAAGAAGGAAGGAGCCCTGTACTTTTCAGTGTGCAGTTTTAGTCAAAAACGTGTGTAAGGCCCAGAGTTCGGTCTGCAGCTTGTTAGGACTGAATCCATCCTGTGAAAAGAATCAAAGGATCTCTGAAGAGTAGAAACCAGGCTCACCCTGTAGAAGACTGGAGGAATTGCTGAAAATTACACTCGGTCTGTCAGGAACTGAATCTGCTGTGTGTTCTCCTGGGTATTGTGCAGTAATTGCGATCGGGATACAGATGCAGCCTGCCTGGTATAGTGCTTTCTTTATATGGATGTGTGAAGAGGTTTGTGTACCTCAAGTGAGCCCTGCTGACATTGAAGGACCCTATCTTATTTGGAGGTCGTGAGTACTAATTCAGGGTCGCTCCTGTTGAATTGCCACATTAAATCCAAATGGAATTACTGTACTGCTGACTGTTTAATTCTCCTTTTCTCTGTGTGAAAGGGCCCTACCAGCTGCCACGGTTTGGACTAGCCACTAGGGCTTGGGTACCCAGGGACAGTAACTGATAGGGATAGGCCTGTGCACAGAGCCATAAATATTATTAGAGTGATAAGCTAATTAACCTGATTTCCCCTGTCCTTGTTATATCCCCTAAATAAATCAGAGCTGCTTGTTTCAGCAAAGTTATACTGCCTAGAGGTATTTGTCTATGTTAAAGTACTGTACTGTGATTGTTGCACTGTATCTCATTTCACAGGAGGTCCCAGTGCGGAACCAGTCCTGGGGTAAGTGTATACTGTGAAGGTAATTCTGATATATTGTGTGGGCCACTAGTGGGAAGAAAGGGGGTTGCAGTGTCCCAGAGGGCTGTGACCAAGTTAGTTTAACTATTGCAAACCCTGACCTCTGGGTGGAGGCACCGCCATTGGATCCAGGCCCCTCAACCTGTTAGTGGCAAATCAGGCAGGGGTAGTAGCCCCTGGGATAGCGCCATCTAGGGTTACATCTTGGAGGCTCACCGCTGGGATTGTGTGTCCTCTGGTGGCCATATTCTGAACCACTGTTAAGAAAAATGGGTACCCGACAGAAGTGGCTGTGCACGGCTGGTGGAGTGGTGTACTGGGGAGGAGATCGACCCCAAAATGCTATGCTTATCCTGGACATCCCCTGGGTATCAATACGGACACTGTGCAGGAGTACTTTCCAAGGTGGAAGGTTTACAAAACCCTGTGGTGGTGGGTCGGCATGCTAATCTGCTCACCCACACTTTCCTGGCCCTAGTAGAGTTTAAGGATCCCATAGATAGCTCCAAAGTGCCACAGACCATTACCCCAGAGGAGCCCTCACTGCTTGGAGAGTGATAACTAAGGACAGTAAAGACCGGGGAATCAGCCCCCACCACTATCTGAAACTTTTGAGGAGAAATTTGCTGAATGGTTGCTGGAGAGGGAAAACTGTGGAGGACTTGAAGAAACTATTCTTGCCACCTGGGGTGTTCCTCCCCAACACCCTCTCCTGCTCCAGTGCCCGTAATGGTGGCTGAACCAATGCAGACTCCTATTTCTGCACCTGCCATTAGTCACGACTCTTACCGAAGGTTGAGGATCTTCTCTGGCACCCTCCCACCCCCAAGGGAGGATGACTGGGAGACCTGGATAGAACTATGTTGCCCCCAAGTGCTAGAATGGCAATGCTCGGAAGCGAAAAGTGAAGAGGGTTAGTGAGAGCCTCCGAGGTCCTGCCTGGCTACCATCCGTGCTAAACGGGCCAGTAACCCTGAAGCGACTGCACAGGCCTATCTTGAGGCCTTGGAGAATGTGTATGGGAGCCCAGATTCTGATGAGGACCTATGGTGGAGAGAAGAAATGCACAACAGTACCAAGGGAGTTGTTGTCTGTGTATGTCTCTCGGCTGGAAAAATTGTTGCAAGAATGCCTCAGAAAGGGTAGTTTGCCAGCGATTGAACTGGACCGAACCAGACTGGACAGAATCCTTAAGTCTGCCCCCTTCTCAGAACTGCTGTTGCTTCAGTTACGCCTGGCAAATCGACTGGAATCCCCACCCTCCTATGATGAGTTAATGAGAGAAATTCGAGGAGTTGAGAAAGCGACCTCGGAGGTACCTGCACCAACAGCTGTGGCTCGACCCGAGTGACTGAGGGTGACCCATCAAGTGAAGTTCAGGGGCAGAGGTTGACAGTCAATGAGTGCTCTGACAAGGAAAAAGATATGCCACAATGGGGCGAACTGTTGAGAGAGATCGAGGAATTCAAAAACAGTCCCTTTATGAAGGCCACGCCTGCAAGTACGAGCCTGACCTATATCCGACTGCATCTGCTATGGGGTGGGGTACCCACCATGTATCTCCTGCTGATAACAGCTCAAACTCAATTCCTTGACCATGGAAGTGGAGAAACTGACGAGATGTCTCCAAATGCTTATCACGCCGCAGACAGAGATGGCACCAGGTTTCCAGTTAGTAATACCCCGCCCTGGCTCCCAGTGTGGCGCCTCGGCCAGCTCAAACTCCAGAAAGTATGTTTTGCTATAATTGTGGGAAAGATGGGCACATGAAAGGAATGCCAGTCCCAAAAGACACTGACAAAGTTGCATATAGGCTACAAGGAGAGCTTGGAGAAGAAATCAGTGGTTAAGAGGTGCGACATGATCCCAGTGAGGGCACCAAAATGCTAATTCACGTCCTTTTGTGGCAAGGTCAGTTGCCCAGGCCCCACTACCGCCTCTCCAGACTGGTCCAGAATAGTGGGTCCCTCCATGGAGACCACTGTAAAGGTGAATGGAGTGTCTACAAGAGCTGTATTAGACAGTGGCTCCCAAGTGACAATTATGTTCCAGGATTGGTATCAGAAGCATTTGTCAGGCGTGCCCTTACAACCATTAGAAGGACTGCATGTATGGGGGTTAAGTGAGAAGGCCTACCCCTATTCTGGGTATATCCGAATTTGGCTGTCTTTCCCCACCTCCGTGGCTGGAGTGGCCGAACAAGTAGAGACCCTAGCCTTAGTGTGTCCCCCACTGGACTGTATGATGGTGTCCCTTTGTTGATTGGAACAAATGCTCATATGTTCGGAAGGCTGGCACAGTTGTGTTATGAAAAACAGGGGTCAAAGACTAGTAGAGCTTTAAGAGTTCCGGCTTTAATTAAGAAGGCCTATGAGGCACAGAGATGCTGAAAAACAGAACCAGAGGAACCGGTCGGAATTGTATGGAAGAAGGATCCTGAGTCTCTGATCCTGGCGCCAAATGCCCAGTGTACCTTACAGGAGAGGTCCGTATCAGAAAGGATGTTAAGAATAAAATATTAATGTTGGATGCACCAGGCGATGGAAAATTGCCAGAGGGACTGCTGGTCAAGCCTAGTATTTTGCCCGCTAGAGCCCATGCTTATGCCAGAAGGGTAATGGTCCAAGTTCATAATGTGTCTGAAAGAGACATTCGAGTAAACAGAGGTTGCATCCTGGCTAATGTGCATTGTGCAGACACTGCAGTGCTACCCAGCAGCAAGAGTTCAAGGAAGAATGACAGAGTAACGCCTGACTTGTTTGATTTGACGACTCCCGCTGCCAGCTGAATGGAAAGTGAGGATCAGTGAGAAGCTTGCCCAGAGAGACCAGGTGTTTTCTTTAAAGGAATGGGATGTAGGATGCGTGCAAGGAGCTGAGCACAATATCCGGCTGCATGACGAACCATTTGTGAGAGGTCTCGGCCCCTGGCACCTGCTGACATAGATGATGTGAGGCGGCATCTGCAAGAGATGTTAGCTGCTGGTGTAATACAAGAATCCAGAAGCCTTATGCTTCCCCATTGTGGTAGTGAGGAAAAAGAATGGAACAGTAAGGATGTGTGTGGATTATCACTTTGTAAACGGCGGACTATCCTGATCAGTACACAATGCCCATTCAGGATGCTTTGGACTGCCTAAGCGGGAGCAAGTGGTTCTCTGTGCTGGATCTCCGCGGTGGGTACTACCAGATCCCGATGGCCCCAGAGGACCGTGAGAAGACTGCCTTTATCTGTCCGCTTGGCTTCTATGAATTCATGAGGATGCCTCAAGGGATTTCAGGTGCCCCAGCCACTTTTCAGCGATTGATGGAGCGTGCAGTGGGGACATGAACTTACTAGAGTGCCTGGTATACCTAGATGATGTTATTGTGTTTGGCAGCTCACTGGAGGAACATGAAAGCAGATTATTTAAGGTATTGGACCGACTGGAGGACTTTGGCCTTAAACTGTCCATTGATAAGTGTCAATTCTTTCAAACATCAGTAAGTATGTGGGACACATAGTATCCAGAGGGAATAGAGACCGACCCAAGTAAAGTTGAGGCCTTGACCACCTGGCCACAGCCCAAAATCTAAAGAACTGCAAAGATTCCTGGGATTCTGTGGTTATTAGGCGCTTCATCAAGGACTATTCAAGAGTGATCCGCCTTTACTTAACCTTACTCAAGGGTATCCCCAACCCACAAAAATACCAAAGTCAGCGTCCCTCAAGACTGAAGAGTGTATTTTCATCCAAGTGAAGTATTTGGGGCCCGCTGGACTCCTGATTGTGAGACTGCTTTTCATGAGATCATATATCAATCACCCATGCTCCAGTGCTGGCCTATGCCGATCCAAGAAAACCTTACGTCCTGCACACTGATGCTAGCTTGCAAGGGTTGGGGGCTGTGTTGTACCAAGAGCGAGAATGGCCTGAGACCAGTGGCCTTTGCCAGTAGAAGCCTGACCCCATCCGAAAAGAACTATCCTGTACATAAGTTAGAGTTCCTAGCTTTGAAGTGGGCTATTGTTGACCAATTCCATGAGTACTTGTATGGGGCTAAAATACTAGTAAAACTGACAATAATCCTTTGACCTATGTGCAGACCTCAGCTAAGTTGGATGCCACTGGCCATAGGTGGCTTTCTGCATTATCTACATATGACTATGCTCTCGAATACCGAGCAGGTCTGAACCACATAGATGCTGATGCTCTCTCCCGGAGCCTGTTCCCCAGAATGATTGGGTCCGATTGGCAGAACCTGACATTCGGGCACTCTGCCGGAAGTTTGACAGGGAGGAACAAATGTCCACAGACGCAGTGGACTGCATGGTGGATTGCTTGGGAGCCTCTGAGAATTGCATACCTGCTGCTTATTGCCACTTTTCTGCAATAGACATTGGTGCACTGCCTCAGCTGGACAATGACAGTATTCGGCGGGCTCAATCCCACGATCCCATGATCAAAGCAGCTTTAGAAGCCCTCTATGCAGGAAAAGATGTGTCAAATTACGCTCCACTGATTTGAGAACTGCACTGTTATACAAAGAAGGTCCTAAGTTGAAACTGATCAATAAACTGTTATACAGAGAAACAGTAGACAGAGGGGACAAGTAGACAAACACAACTAGTGCTGCCCACTGCCTTTCGAGACTCAGTACTGAGGTCCTTGCACAACCACATGAGGCACCTTGGTAAGACAGAACACTTGACTTGGTGAGATCCAGATTCTATTGGCTAAGATGGGGCTGATGTGGAGCAACACATTCGAACTTGTAGCCGCTGCTTACAGAGAAAGCTTTGCCCCAGAGGGCTGCCCCTTGTTAACATCACCACCAGTGCACCCATGGAGCTGGTCTGTATTGATTTTCTGAGTTTGAGTCAGATCAAAGAAATATCAGTAATGTGCTGGTGGTCACTGACCATTTCACGAGATATGCCCAGGCTTTCCCACCAAAGACCAGAAAGCATCCACTGTGGCCAAAGTACTTGTAGAAAACTTTTTGTTCTATGGGGCTCCACAAAGAATCCATTCTGATCAAGGAGAGACTTTGAGAGTCGTCTGATCAAAGAGATGCTTTCTCTGTGGGGTCAAAGTCCAGAACCACTCCTTACCACCCCAGGGGACCCACAGCCTGAACGTTTCAACCGCACTTTGCTAGATATGCTAGGCACCCTGCACCCAAAGGACAAGCCTAGATGGAGCCAACAAATTAGCACCCTGGTACATGCTTATAACTGCACCAAAGTGATGCCACTGGATTCTCCCCTACCGCCTGATGTTTGGAAGAAGCTCGACTACCAGTAGATGTGTGTTTTGGGGTCTCTCTGATGGGGTTCAAGCTGACAACTATTTACAGTATGTGCAAAGTTAAAGGCCCAGCTAACTCATGCGTACCAACTGGCTCAAACCATGGCTGCCAAAGAAATCTGGCCAACAAAGAAAGGTATGATAAAAAGGTGAAAGCACAGGAACTCCAGGAGGGAGATCGGATATTGCTAAGAAATCTGGGACTGCATGGCAAGCACAAGATTGCTGACAGATGGCACCATCTCCCTCACATTGTAGTGGGAAAACTAGATGATCTGCCAGTGTACAAAGTAAGGCCTGAGAATAATTCAAAAGATGTAAAAACAATGCATAGAAATCATTTACTGCCCATTGGACAAATCCTGATTGAGTCTGAGCCCCCAGAAGATGCCCCCTCTGGACCAGTGACTAGAGCTGCTGCTAAGAAAAGATCAAGAAAGTCTGCACCTACAGAAGCAAAGTTAAAGTGTTCCCCTCCACAAGTCCCAGTTGAGCATGACTGTCAGTCCATATCAGAAGAAAGTGAGAGTGACTTTGAATACTATCCTTCTTACGAACTGAGTCAATTGTTTGGGGCAATCCCTAGTCAATACTGGAGACAAAGCTGGGCCTTCTGGACTGTCTAAGCCCCAGCTTCATCCCTGGAGCCAATGCTCCCAGAAAGTGAAGTGCAAAGCATCAGATCAGATGAAATGGAATCATTGTGCATGGTTGAACTGTTTGAGCTTTCAGGGAGGAAAATGATAGATTGGGGCAGACTGGTGATACACCGAACAAGAAGAGTATTTTGAGTGCCCTGACAGTCCACTGCCAGTGTCCGAAAGCTCTCCATCGAGCCAAATGTTGTGGACTCAGAAACTGTAACTCCTGGAGCTGAAAGTGCCCCAAGTTCTAGCCTCTCTACCCCATAGAGACTCCTGACAAGTGAGGACAATGCTGAAAATGAGGCTCAGGTGCAGAGACTATAACAGTTCCCCCTAGAAAGACTGGTCGAGCTGTAAAGCCTGTGGTGCACCTCAGTTATGATTCACTTGGGAGGCCTGTGGACTTGCCTCTCAATGTTGTCCATAAAGGGTGTATGTGTCCCGAGCTCATTGCCCAAACTGAGCATCAGTGCTAACTCAAGTTACTTGTGTTGCCCTCTAAGTATGGTGCCCTTGCCCCATCCAGCCCCAAGGTAACTGATAGGGAAGGGCCCCCTCTCTTCAGGTTTCATGTACAAGAGGTAATAACTTGAGTTATGGTACAATGTGTATGTAATACTGTGTAAAGTGTGACGTACTGCAATGTTTCAGAAATGTGTTCTTGGTAAAATGATATATTGACTGATGATTACATGTGCGAGCCTAATGCAAATGTATATGGTTGCAGTTGAAACTTATGGGGGTACTTGCTTGACGCGGACGTCAAGCTTTCCCAACCAGGAAGGTGTAACCCCCTGCAAATGGGGGTTCCCAAAAGACTTCCAGGAGCTTGCTTGAATGCTCCAAGCCTGAATGGTGTTTGGCATTTAAGCCATTTATCAGTGAGTGTTTTAGAGCCTCTGGTACTGTCTCTTTAAGAGCTGTCTGCTTGCAGACATAATTAGTTTGTATGGGGGACTGTGTGCTTCTCTGAGTACCACTCGAGCTGCTGCCAATTCACTTAATTTTGCAGTCACTAGGGTGCAAGGGAACCTATCTGAAAGATGTAACTGTTTACCAGAAATTATTTAGAGTAATAATGAAATTACAGTTTGTCTAACCTGCTTTCTTTGCAGTCAGAACTGTGTCTGCTAGTTCCCATTCTAGTTTTGAACTGCTGAACTGGACCAATCAGTGTGGGGTAAGCTAGCTCTAAAATGGTGCCTTGGACGAATCAGAACTTGGACTCATAATCTGAGCCAGCCACAAGAGGATTGTATGGGCAGTGACTCTGGGAGATGTAGTTTAGACTTCAGTGCCTTTTTGGACCAAACAGCAGTCTATTGTGGTGACAGCCAGTCCAGTCAAGAACTGGGAGGAACTCAAAGGAAGTCCCGTTTTTGTCGGTTGGAGTTCAGTTGAGCTTTGGCAGTGAAGAAGGAAGGAGCCCTGTACTTTTCAGTGTGCAGTTTAGTCAAAAAACGTGTGTAAGGCCAGAGTTCCGGTCTGCAGCTTGTTGGGACTGAATCCATCCTGAAAAGAATCAAAGGATCTCTGAAGAGTAGAAACCAGGCTCACCCTGTAGAAGACTGGAGGAATTGCTGAAAATTACACTCGGTCTGTCAGGAACTGAATCTGCTGTGTGTTCTCCTGGGTATTGTGCAGTAATTGCGATCGGGATACAGATGCAGCCTGCCTGGTATAGTGCTTTCTTTTATGGATGTGTGAAGAGGTTTGTGTACCTCAAGTGAGCCCTGCTGACATTGAAGGACCCTATCTTATTTGGAGGTCGTGAGTACTAATTCAGGGTCGCTCCCTGTTGAATTGCCACATTAAATCCAAATGGAATTACTGTACTGCTGACTGTTTAATTCTCCTTTTCTCTGTGTGAAGGGCCCTACCAGCTGCCACGGTTTGGACTAGCCACTGGGGCTTGGGTACCCAGGGACAGTAACTGATAGGGATAGGCCTGTGCACAGAGCCATAAATGAATTATTAGAGTGATAAGCTAATTAACCTGATTTCCCCTGTCCTTGTTATATCCCCTAAATAAATCAGAGCTGCTTGTTTCAGCAAAGTTATACTGCCTGAGGTATTTGTCTATGTTAAAGTACTGTACTGTGATTGTTGCACTGTATCTCATTTCACAGGAGGTCCCAGTGCGGAACCAGTCCTGGGGGTAAGTGTATACTGTGAAGGTAATTCTGATATATTGTGTGGGCCACTAGTGGGAAGAAAGGGGGGTTGCAGTGTCCCAGAGGGCTGTGACCAAGTTAGTTTAACTATTGCAAACCCTGACCTCTGGGTGGAGGCACCCGCCATTGGATCCAGGCCCCTCAACCTGTTAGTGGCAAATCAGGCAGGGGTAGTAGCCCCTGGGATAGCGCCATCTAGGGGTTACATGGTATTTGCACAATAAATTGTCAGCATGACCTTTTTGTTACCCCCATTGTGCGCTACATAGGCGGAAACATGTTTTGGGCAGGATGTGAAAAATGACAGCTGTACTGCTCATAAGGAAGTGTGGTAAAATGGCAATGTTGAAAATCTGGAGTGGAAATATTGAAAATTTGCAAACCTAGGAGTGTGCATGGGAACTGTGCAATGCACGCTGGTAAAACAGTGATTGTTAGGAATTTTTTCACCAAATTGTCAACATTGGCAGTTTAAAACCTCTGCTAATGAACAGTGACACTGTGATTTTCTTAATGTGTCCCATACACTGAGTTCACACACCAACTGTGCCATTGTGCGCTACATGGGCGGAAACACGTTTTGGGCAAGATGTGAAAAATGACAGCTGTAGTGCTCATAAGGAGGTGTGGTAAAATGGCAATGTTGAAAATCTGGAGAGAAAATATTGAAAATTCGCAAACTTCTGAGGCGTGCGTAGGAACTGCATAGCATGAGACTCATAAAACAGTCTATGTTAGGAATTTTTCACCAAATTTTCAACACAGCCATTTTAAGACCCTGCTCATGATCAGTGTCACTGTGATTTTCTTAATGTGTCCCATACATTGAGTTAGCACACCGACTGCGCCATTGTGCGCTACATGGGCAGAAACACATTTTGGGCAGGATGTGACAAATGACAGCTGTACTGCTCATGAGAAGGTGTGGTAAAATGGCAATGTTGAAAATCTGGAGTGTAAATACTGAAAATTCGCAAACATATGAGCGTGCGTAGGAACTGCGCAACACACGCTTGTAAAACAGTCATTTTTAGGAATTTTTTGACCAAATTTTCAACATAGCCATTTTAAGACCTCTGCTCATGAACAGTGTCACTGTGATTTTCTTAATGTGTTCCATACATTGATTTCAAACACCGGCTGCGCCATTGTGCGCTACATGGGCGGAAACACGTTTTGGGTGAGATGTAAAAAATGACAGCTATACTTCTCATAAGAAGGTATGATAAAATGGCAATGTTGAAAATCTGGAGTGAAAATATTGAAAATTTGCGAATTTACGAGCCTGCGTAGGAAGTGCACAACGCACGCTCGTAAAACAGTCATTTTGGAATTTTGCACCAAATTTTCAACATAGGGTTTTGGGACCCCTTTCATGAATGATGTCACTGTCATGGTGTTATTCAAGGCTGAAGGGTGATTTCGCGCAGTGTCTGCACGGTGCCTGCGAAATCACCCTTCAGGCATAACACCATGACAGCATTTATGATCGTGGAAGGAAAACCATGTGAAATTGTGCAAAATTCAAAAATGACTGAATATGCAATAAAGTTGAACCCGCCCCCATCTAGCCCATTATACAGCTTACGGCATTTCCTCAGTTCGCGGTCACCTTTGAAGAGTGCAGACATGTTCGGTCCACGAAGATCGTTGTGCGGGTCGGAGGTAAGTATGGGGTGAGGGGTGTGAGAGCTGGCTGCGCAGTGGGTGGAGTGCGGGTTGTGGGAGGGGTTGGGAGGCAGCGCCGTGGGACAGTTTTGTTTTACAGGTTTGAAAAAAAAGAGCGGCGTGGGACGTTTGCCACGCTGGGGTGGGCTCCCAGCGTGGCAGAAGATAACTGGGGGCCGAGGCAGGGGAGGTTGGGCACCCCGTCGGCAAACTATGCTGGGTGGGGGTGCCGAGGCGGCGGGATTAGGCACCCCGTCGGCAAAATAAACAAGCGATTGCCACACTGGGGTGGGCTCCCAGCGTGGCAGCCGGATGTCTTTGGGGGGGCCGTGGAGTCGACTGAGGGATTGGGCACTCCCATCGGCAAACAATGTTTGCCACGCTGGGGTGGGCTCCCAGCATTGCACAGCTTTGGCGGCGTGGCGGACGTGCGTGGGGGTAGCGGCGTGGCGAGGGCAGCGCTCAGTATGGCAGCGGTGTTTTCTTTGAACCAGAGGAACACCGCTGTCGCCTGAGCTGCTACCGTGATGAGACTGCCACACCTGCTCAAGGGGAGCAGTGCATTGGGTGGGAGAGGCACACCTCTAAGTGTGCTACTCTCCCAAAATGTTCCTTGCGCATGCGCGCAAGCGAATGTAATAATGCAGTGACTGGAACTCTAGAAACCGTCCTTTTAGGTTCAAATTCAGGTAACTACTACTGTCAGTCACTATAATATTTATCTAAACCTACACAGGTGATTTCTCCCAGCAGGCAAGAGTAATCCCTACCCAACGACTACTAGCCCTGCAATTTGAGATTCAGAACACCTGCTGATCTCAGTCTTACAACTGCCATTTGCACTGCAGAGCCCCCAATAATAATAAATATTCAGTACTTCCCTCTATGCAGTCCACTGCACTCTATTCTGTCTACATTGTGCCCTCCGGTCCCTGTTTAGTCTCTGCACTCCTGGAAACACTGGCTGACCAGATGCGCCCCCCCCCCAATCCCTTCCCCAACCAGAAAAAACAAAAAATTATCAAAATACAAGCACTGACCCCCACGCATCTTCGCCTACACCTCTGTGCAGTCACGCTCCTCCCAGGTCCCACAGTTGGTGATCCACAAATCCCCTCCCTCACCTGAGACTCTGCTCTATCTGCTATGAGGATGGAGGGGGAGCAGATTCAGGAGAGATGTGAGAAAGTACTTCTTCACAGAAAGAGTCATGGGTCCCTGAAACAGCCTTCCAGTGGAGATGGTGGTGGCAGAAACAGTGGTGGGGTTCAAGAATGCATGGGATAAGCACAAAGGAATCACAGTGGAAAGGAAGCAGGAGGGAGAAAGAGCTGTACATTGGGTGTGGTCTGATGTTATAGTGTAGGTAGGGAGAAATGGGCAGACTGGATGGGCTAAGTGGTCCTTATCTGCCATCAGATTTTATGTTTCTATGTATGTTTCTAGGGCAGAGAACACTGTGTCTAGAAAAGGGTGCCCCATGGACTGGGATTTCCTAATTGACCCCAGTGTACCATCTACCGACACTTCCAGTTAGGGGACACTCCACTTTTGCTCCTGAGGGGCCCTTTTGTTGGATCCCGACCCTGTTCAGTTGCTTTGGCAAAATGGGACACCTGTGATCCTCACTGCCACTGTGTCCACCGTTTGAAATGTTTGCTGCCTCTTGCAGTCACCGTTGGACACAGAAGCGGGACAGATGAACTTTCCATGTCATTTCATTTTTATTTAAAACGGTAAGCATATTAGCAATAATGCCATTTTTCACAGCAACCAGTACATACAAGTACATTAAAACATTACTTAAAACATACACAATTGGAATCCAGCAACAACATGTTATACAATCTGGATTTAAATGAGGATGATTGTACACCATTCATAACAGAGAGAGGTAAGTTGTTGTAAAGAGAAGTCGCTTTGTATTTGAAAGACTTGTGACCAAATGCTGAGTTGAAGCGAGCAATGGAAAATACATATTTATATTGGGACCTGGTTGAAAACATGTTAGAATTTCTCACTTACAGTATTTGGCATAAGATCAATGACAATTTTGTGCAAAAAGATCAAAGCTTGGAATTTAATTAATGGCCCCATGCTATTTATGTTTATTCCTCTTAAACTGTTAACCTTATTATTTTGTCTGTGCATGTGACTACTGGGGTTTGCTGTACCTCATTTAAGATCCCCCCCTCTGCCCATCACTTTTACCAGCTAGTAAGGGTGTCCCTCTCCTTCTGTTAATGGAGTGATTAATGCTTATGTTGCGGTCAGAGCACCTGGTAATACAGAGTTTCTGTGGTCTGGGCTGCACCTGACAGGGGGGAGAAGATGCATTTTATTTAGGAAATCAGCTGGCTTAAAGCGACCGTGCCTCAGAGATGTGCTGGTTGGCGGACCCCCACCATGGTTACGGACTGAGTTATCATACTTATGCTGGGAGGGGGTGGATAGTGCTTCCTCACTCACTGGCAGCAATCCACCCCAACATGGTAGCCTCTGCCTCAGTCCCTGGGTAACCTGGTCCCTGGAAACTTGGGCAGCTAGATTTGGCTGGTGCATTGGCCTATTACCTGCTGAAAGCAGTTCTCTGGTTACCCTATCTAAATTCTCTCCTTGCCGGTTGCCCTTTGTAGAAGGAAGGTGGGTGGTGGAGGCAGCAGGCATCTCTCCTGTCAAACCTAATTCGGGTACTGTGTGAGTAAAGGCTTAAACGCCCCCACTCAGTCCCATTAAGGAAGCAACTGGTCCCTCAACTAGAATGCACTACTCTCAATAGTCTGTTCTCTTTTAATTTCAATAATGTTTTGGGTTTCCCTGACCTGCTTAAGGGACTTGAATTGAATTAGCTGTCCAACCTCGTTTATACAAAACAGCAAGTCACTATCTTTATGCATGCAGAGAATAAATAGACTAGAACTTTTATATGTCAGCCACTGCAGTTTTACTGACTGTGCAGGCTGTGTTTTTACTGTTTGAGGGGTGGGAAGGGGGAGTTGGGGGATCCACAGGAGAATAAGTCTGCCGAGGTGCACCCTGCTTATAATCTGGCAATGGATTTCTTTGGACATCTTAAAATAGTTTCTTGGAATGTTAGGGGGATGAAATATCCCATTAAGAGACTACAGGCATTACAAAAACTAAATGATCTGCAATGTGATACTGTTATACTCCAGGAAACACGTGTGTTGGAAAGGAAAGCACATAAGTTGCGTAGTATGTAGGTGGGCCTACATTTTCATAATGCCTACGCCTTGAAACAGTAGGGATGGCCATTCTGTCAAAAATGGCATTCACTTGGGCATGCATAAAGTATTTAAGGACTTGGAGGGCAGACTCCTTTGGTATGGTGTGTTTCGGGGGAGCTTCTTATATTTGACAGTGCCTATGCCCCCAACATTCTAGATCCAACTTTTTATAACGCCATCCTAGCAGAATTGCCAGCGGGACCCTCCCATGTTGTAACAGGAGAGACCTAACTCATGCCCTAGACCTTTAACTCAATTGTACAGGCCCAAGTCCTAGGAATGAAATAGCAAGAAGTGGTTACCCATGTGATCTCCACCTTTAGGCAAAGTGGCCTGCAGGATGTATGGAGGGCCATACATCCCCAGGACACTGACTTTTCCTTTTACTCTTCAGCTCATGACTCATATAGTTGTATAGATGTCATCTTTGTGTTCCAGGGTATTCTGATCCAGGTACTAGGGGCCACCATGGGCAACATCCTTATTTCAGACCATGCCCTTGTACTAGTATCTCTTGCCTGGAGCAGGAATACATGGAAACTGTACACAGCATCTTGCAGCAGGAATCTGTCACCTCTTGACTTCACAGGGAATTCACTGATTATTACTCCATTAACAATATCTCAGTGCATCTCATTCCACACAGTGGGAGGCCATGAAAGTGGTGCTCAGGGACAAATGAATTGCCTACTCTTCAAAAGCGTGGAGGGAGAGGGATGCCCTCCTCTGCAGTAAGGAAGGGGATCTCAAAGAAAATGGAACCTGCAATCCATCTCCACCAAAACTGCAATATCACCCTTCTCCCTCAGATTAGAGCTCTCTGGACTGAGACTGAAGATTCCCTATAGTACAAAACAAAGTATGTGCTCTACGGACTTATTAGAAATATTAGGGGGCTGGAGAGCAACTGGGAAAACTTCTAGCCACCACACTCAGGGCCCAAGAAGTAGATAAATACATCCCGGTAATTCAGACTAGCCAAGGGGATAAGTTAACTGGCCTGTCAGCTATCAACACAGCCTTTAGAGACATTTACTCTAACCTGTACCCAGTTTGAGATGTTCTACAGCAATATTACCCTTCCACAGGTGTCAGTGGAGCATCTAGATATATTGGCCACTCCTATTACCCCAGAGGAAGTAAACTCTGCCATCTAGTTTATGTCACAGTGGAAATCTCCTGGGCCAGATGGCTACCTCACAGAATTTTATTATATCTTAGCGGAGGCCTTAGTGCCCCGAATGGCTAGAGAGTTTAATGAAAACTGGAGCTTTGGGACCCTCCCTCCATCATTCTCCCAGGCACTTATAACTTTGATTCCAAAAAAGAGGAGGAACAGTGTGCTTTTTTCTCAGTGTCGTCCCATCTCCCCTCTAAACATGGATGTCAAGGTCTTCACAAAAATATTGGCCAGGTGACTAGAGCAGGTCATAGCCACCCTCATTCACCCTGATTAGGTCCATTTTGTGCTGGGCAGGTTGGGGTCAGACAACATCCCTGTCGAACTTTAGACTTGATCTGAGAAGCTAGAGCCATGTCAACTCCCACTGCCACCCTGTCACTCTCTGCTGAAAAAGCTTTTGACAGAGTGGAGTGGTCCTATCTGTTTGATGCAATGAGTAGGTTTTGGTTCCTACAAGAACTCATCTCCCTAGTGCATCTTCTCTATATGTTCCCATCAGTGGCGGTTATGACAAACTCCCTTGTCTCTCCCTACTTCCTGCTGTGCAGGGTCACAAGGCAGGGGTGTCTCCAGTCCACATTCCTCTTTATTCTGTCGATTGAACTTCTAGCCGAGAAATTAAAAGCCTCCCAGAGATTCCAGGCATCTCCGTAGGGGGATCCCCCCACAAAATATCACTCTTTGCAGATGTTATTATTCTGTTATTCTATTCCTACCAGATATCCCCACCGCTCTGACCTGCCTTAACTCCATTATCTCCAAATACTCAGCCCTATCCTGCTATAAGCTAAATGGCTCCAACTCCCAGGTCATGCCCCTTAATGATACATGCACTGCTTCACTCTTTCAGAATTTCCCATACCAGTGGTTCCCTGATGGTATAGTATGCCTGGAGGTCAGGCTTAAACATACCATTGCAGAATCTGTGGCTGCAAACATCCAGATTATGCTGGACAAGTTAGATACTGACTTGGCCAGATAGCATGAACACATTCTCTCCATGTGGGCAAAGTGAATGCCTTCAAAATGGTGGCACTTCCCAAACTTCTAATTGAAACATATGCAGATGTCTTCACTGGGGTAGGGAAGTTTAAAGGGGAGCATCATATCCATGCTGACCTTGAAATTGTACCAGTGGTATATGACTGTAGATGGGTACCATATGGAATTGTGGACAAACTAAAGGAAACCCTAGACCAGTGGCTGTCAACCTTTTTTGGTCTGGGGACCCCCTGGCCACCTTCCGGCCTTGTCAGGGACCCCCTACCCAAAAACACACATTTGGTATACTTCAGCGTGAAAAACAACATCAAGCAAATTTTCTAAAACAATGTAGTTTTTAATTATGTATTTGCAATTATACAAAAAGAAATATGATTAGTCAGGTGGGGTTTATAAAGTAACAATAAATAATAAACTCTTAGTGGTAATGGCACTTCTTGCTAGCTGGCTGCTTGGGGGGCAAATAATTATCCTTACACAGCTCTATAAATCTTTAATTAAGCTCCACAAAAATCATTGATGTGACACAGACCACAAATCTTAAACTGCTCCTTATCAGCAATCACCCTGAATGTATGTAACACAGACCACTGTTGACATGAGACATAACAATAAATATAAATAAACATTTAGTGGCAATTCTTGCTAGCTGCTGGGGGGGGGGCAATGACTTACACTTCTCTGTAAATCTCTGTTTTAGCTCCACAAAAATCATTGATGTAACACAAACCGCGGTTGAAGTGAGACATACAGAGTGTACATACCAGGGCAAATATCCTCATACCTGTGAGTCCGTGATTCATGAGGGAGAGACTGGATATAGAGTCAACTTTAAAGTGCTAGCGATAGCCGAGAGATGCGAGAGGAGTGAGTGCAGCAAGAGGAAACATGCACTAAATCTACAACTACAACTAGCACTTAGTGGTGAAATAGCTGCTAATACCAGCTCATCTTTATTTTTAGCAGATGTATACTAATTTACAATGCGCTGCAATGAGCTGCAAATAGCAAGGTAATTGCCCGGGAAGATTGTGACCTGAAAGAGAGTCAGCAAGTGATTCAAGGCTTTACCAGTTAACTAGTTAACAATTAGCTCCATTCAAATCATCTCCGAGGTAGAGAAACTCAAACATGGTTAGAGTAAGTGGAATCATTAATAAAAAAGTTCCCAACAGGCATAGAGTCCAGCTATCTGTGGCTCTAGAAAATTTAAATGCACCATGTTGCAGTTCACAAAGATCAGACAGCAGATCTCAGCATGTTGCAACCTCTGTTTAACATACCTGGCTCTTTAAAATACCGCAGATCCAAGTAATAAGTAGTCCACTGAAGATTATCAGGTACCAGAAGTGCTGGGCTGCTTTGAATGCTGAGCCTCCGAATTAAGAGGGATCGGGCTGGGGTTCATTAAAAACACTTTACTCGTGCATGCTTGCGCTTGACCTGTTACGTGCCTGAACTGTTATGGGAATAAAAAATGTTAAAAATTACCGCGATTCACTTTCAAATTTGCAGACTGTTCCACAGACGCCCTGGCATGTGCTTGCGGACCCCTTTTGGGCCACAGACCCCCGGTTGAAAACCACTGCCCTAGACAATCTAGAAGTGTCCCACATAATTGTCTGAGTCCTCAAGACCACTGACTGGGCTAACTGCCTGGTAATCACTGAGAAAAAGAATGGGGAACTACATATTTGTCTTGACCCACGAGAGTTAAATACAGCTATAAAGAGGCAACATTACAACATCCCAACACCAGAGGAAGTACAAAGTCAACTCATTGGAAAACAAGTATTTACCATTCCTAATAAGAACGATGGCTATTAGCAAATAAAGCTGGATGAGGAGTCATCTGGCCTCTGCACATTTAACACTCCAAGGGGCCGTTACAGATTTTGCAGACTTCCATTTGGTATAAAGTCAGCCAGTGAAGTGTTTCAACAGAAAAATGAGGAAACATTTGGCCACATAGAGGGAGTGTCCATCATTGCTGATGACATGATAATGGTGACAGACAATCAAGAACAGCATGATGACATATTGAAGCGGGTCATGGACCAGGCGAGAGCTGAAAATGTGAACTTCAGTAAAGACAAGTTACAATTCAAAGTCTCAGAAGTCAGATACATAGGTCATGTAGGAACTGCCAAAGGGATTCGCCCTGATGAGACTAGGGTGTAGGCCATTGTGGATATGCATGCACTGATTGATAAGCCTGGACTGTTACATCTTCAGGGAATGATATGATACCTAGTCCAATATATCCCAGGGGAGGCAGACATCACTGCCCCACTAAGAAAACTTCTCCAAAAGGATCAGCCATGACAATGGGAACATGAGCAGCAGCCAGCCTTCAAGCGACTAAAGGAAGCCCTTTGCAAAGCTCCAGTCTTGCAATATTTTGATGAGAAGGAGCCAGTCACTATCCAAGCAGATGTGTTGAGAGATGGACTTAGTGCATGCCTTCTACAGAATGGCAGCCCAGTCACATATGCTTTCAGAGCCCTGACAACCACGGAGCAAAATTAAACTCAGATAGAGAAGGAGCTACTAGCGGTCATCTTTGCTACTCACAAGTTCCACTGATACATGTTTGGCAAACAAGTTGTTATGCAATCAGACCATAAACTACTCCATATTCCATAAGCCTCTAGGAAAGGCTCCAGCTTGATTTCAAAGGATGTCATTACAGCTACAGAAATTTAACCTCCAGATATAATATGCACCTGGGAAGCTGATGTACATTGCTGACATACTCTCAAGAGGCACCGTTACCAAATACCTCTGAAGCAACTGTGAGTAATCAAGATGAGAGAGTGACTCATTCCATGGATTGTGAACCATCCACTGAGGATCAGCTGATGCAAAAAATCAGGATGAATACCCAGAGTGACAGCACCTTGCAAGTACTTGAAGGGCTAGTCAGACAAGGCTGGCCCCAGTACAGAAAGAAGATAGATGATAAAGTCAAACCATACTGGCCATTTTGAGACATGCTAAGATGTGAGAAAGGAATTTTATTTTGTGGAGAAAGAGTCATAATTCCAACAAATATGAGAATTAATGTGCTAGTGAGAGTGCACAAAAACCATCTGAGCATACAAAAAAACAACAGCAAGAGCAAGAACAGTAATGTGGTGGTCAGGAATGTCAAGTGAAATTGAGTGCATGGTAGAACGATATGATAGCTACACGAGGCATTGTAACAGGAACCAAAAGGGACCACTGTTATCTAATCCAGTCCTTGACCTTGCATGGTAAAAGGTAGCTGCCAACATTTTTGATTTCAAGGCCCACCCATTTCTAGTCATTGTGGACTACTATTCTAAATACCCTGAGGTCTTGAGGTTGACAGACAAAACTGTGCAGTCAGTAACTACCAAGATGAAAGCTGTATTCACCCACATGCGTGTACCCAAGGAACTTGTCAGTGATCATGTGCCTTTTGCCAGTCAAGAATTCCATAACTTTGAGAGAGAATGGGGAATCAAGCTTATCACATTGAGCCCAACATGTCCTCAGTCTAATGGAATCACTGAGAGACCTGTTCACACTGTGAAAGCTTTACTCAGGAAGTCAGAGGAAGCAGATACAGATGCTAATTTAGCCCTTCTAGAGTATAGAAACACACTGGTAGCAGGAATACCCTACTCACCAGCCCAAATGCTGATGAGCAGGATGTTGAGAGCATGTCTTCCGCTGACTAAAGATCTATTGCAACCAAAGATCCCTACCAGAGTGAAGGAAAAGTTAGTAATGGCACAATCCTGTCAGAAGAAATACTATGACCAAACAGCTAGGCCTTTACCACCACTGTATTCATGGGACTTGGTTAAGGTGGAGACAAACCACAGATGGCAACCTACCAGAGTAGAATCCAATTGTTTAAAACCTAGGGTCTTCAAAGTGGTCACTCCTGGAGAAGTCATCTTCAGGAGAAACAGAAGGCATTTGCAGAAGTTTAAAGGACTGCCAAGTAATGGAATAGCCAAGGCAGAGAAGTCATATCCAGAGAACATGGAATCTCACCACAGCGTAGCCCCGCAGTGTGACATGAAAGTGATGACTGTGCCAGAATCTGAACAAATGCTAAGGGTGTGCAAAAAAAAAAAATTATGCTGACAGAATTTCTGCAAAAGTGCGAGTTTCACTTCTGCGAACGCTCGGAAATCATTTTCACAACTTTCACAGAAATTCCACTTTAAAACTGCAGAATAAATATACAGACTGTGGGTTAATTTATGAAACTGTGGGGAAAAAATCCGCAGAATGGATCACTGCCAGTGGTCAGTTCTGAGTCTTTTTTTTTAACTGCAGTTTAATTCATTAATCAACCCCACCCCCCACTGATCAGGGGGTCCCAGTAAATAAATAAATAAATGAAAACTCCAATCCCTCCCTTGGACTCTCCTGGTGTCTAGTGCCCCCCCCACCCACTGATCATGAGTCCCAGATAAAAAATACCTGACCCCCAGTGTCTAATGGTTACCATACCCCCACCCAGGGATCACAGCCCATGGGTCCCGGTAAAGAAGAAACAAAAACTCCAATCCCTCCCTGGTGTCTAGTGGCTCTCCCCACCACCAATCATGGCCCCCAAAAACATTTTATTTCTCTGGTGTATAGCGGACCCCCCTCCCTATCTTGGTTTCCCTTAATCCACAAAAAAACAGCCGGCAGTCCACTGACTCATTACCTTCTAGTCCCAGTATTCCCTGGTGTCTAGTGGACCCCGCATCCCTGATCCCTTATAAAAAAAAGTAATCCCAATTCCCTGGTGTCTAGTGGACCCCCCACCCCAACAGTTCATCAGCCACCACCCCACTCCCCCCTGCCCTGCCCCTGAGTGGGCCATCGGTGCAGCCCTCCTCTCTCCTCCACTACCAGTGGCCCACTGAATTGTCAGTGAATGACTGCATGGTTGTACAAGCACGCGCTCATTCACTGATAGTTCATTAAATTGTGACTAGACTAAATTCCACAGTTTATATGCATTTTTCTGCAGTTCACAAAAAAGTCCACAGAACTCAGTGAAAATCCACGGAAAATCTGTTTCACCAATGGCAAAAGTTCCGAAATTTCCACTAAATTTCAGAAATTTTCAGGAAGTTCCACGAAAGCGGAAATTCACAATTTTTGCCCACCCCTAACACATGCATGATACATCTAGCGGAAGGCCAATGTGTTTGCCTCCTAGATTCAAGGACTATGATTTGTGCGGGACAGTGCTAGAGACTGACTCAAATGTTGGATCATGTTCTGGAAACCATTGATCCCAAGATGCTAAAGTTACTGAAAATCTAATGATTATTAACATGCTTATTCCACTTATTGTTATTAGGCTTCAAAGCAAAGAGGGGAGATGTAGTATATACTACTGCACCTTAAAGGATCTGAAAGTGCAGTGAGTCCTTAGTCATGTGATGGGGGCTTTCTCTGTTGTTGAAGAAGTTGATTTACAGTTGTGTCACAGTAATAAAAAGGCTAGTAGCAGCTCATCAAGTGCATAGTCCTTTGTCCCTTCCTTTTAGGACACATAACAAAGAGACAGAAGAAAACAAAATGAGAAAAACATCAAGAAGGTTACCATCCAGGGGGTTCACTGTATTTAATGATTGACTGAGAGAAAACAGATTTGATACTGACATAAAAACAATAACCGTACAAGATTTAAACCACTTTCTGCAAGGACTTTATGCGACAGTAAGAAACAGCAAAGGGGAGCAATATAGTATTTCAAATTTTGTTGGCATCAGAGCTGCACTGAATAGACATATTAACAGCAAAATAAAATGTATGTCAGATGAACATAATGTCGGACACAGTTTACATCAGCAAACAATGTGTTTGTATCTATTGTGAAAGTTTACAGAAGACAAGGAAAAGATGTGCAAACTCATCACCCCCACATAACAGACACAGATTTGAAGAGACTGAGAAAATCTAAAGTACTTTCATCAAACGTACCTGCTGCACTGATGAGAAAGGTGTGACTGGATGTGTAGCTATATCTGGCCAGACGAGGGCGCAAAGGTGTGCGTACACTGAAGCCAGAATCTTTCGTAATAAAATGTGATGAGAACCTCAAATATGTATTGTATCTGAATTTCAATGAGGAAACAAAGAATCATAAAAACTATAAAAGTAACGAAGAAAGACTACGAAGTTTCTTGTTTGCTCCCCAGGTGATCCTTTATGTCTAGTCTCTAACTTCAAAAAATATCTCTTGAAACTGCTGAAAGACCTACCAGATTTTTACTGCCACCCAAGATGACTATAGGAAGAATGCTTCAAACTTGAGGAGGTGTGATTTATAAAGGAGCCGGTGGGCATCAATTACCTATCCCAAATGATGCCACGTATATCAAAGGAAGCTACACTTAGTCTGAGGAAAGTTAATATTTGAAATTAGATACCAATTAATTGTTTTAACTGTTAATTTTTGATTAACCATTATTTTTCTTTTCTTTAATTCCACAGATACACCGACCACTACATTCAAAGCACAGTAGTACATTTACTAACAATGAGGACTGTCATTGAGGGAAATTATGTTTGTAACAGGAGACTGGTGTGAGGGAAGTTTTAAAAACTACTGGTCAGCATCAGTGTCAGACAAAAAAATTGGTGTGAAATCCTGTCCACAAACACAAAAAAAGAGGGAAGAGCCGAAGCAGCCCAACAACAGCTCACTGAGGTGAGCACATCCAGAGAACTACAGCAAACTACAAATGCTTTCTGTCCCCCCAAACATACCTGTATTACCAAAACAAGCACTTGTGTTGCCTGAGCTAACGTTGCCAGCAGTCAGTGAACTGGGTGACAGAAATCGTTTTGCATCTTTACCCAGTAGGAGAAAATGCACCCTTAAGTAATTGTGCTAGTCCTAATGACCAACTGCCATTTCTGTCCTCAGTTTCAAAGAATGACAACTTGTTCCCAAAAGACAGCTACTTAACTTCTGCACCCATGCCTGACATAGCAAAGAACTACAAATTACCTATAGAGCTGTGTTTTGTCCCTGGACCAGCATTTCAAAATCTGCCTTGTCATCTGGAACCTCACAGTAATGTGAACCAGTACCCACGCAGTTAACCAGATGCAGCTCCTTTGGTGGCCTATGGAAGTAAACATACTGCAGGGTGCGACTGTCACTCTAACACCGCAGCTACAACAAAAATGCCGGTGACTCCACTTCTGCTGCACTCTGATGCCGAAGAACCAATGGATTGGTCTGTTGATATGATCTGGCAGCCATCAGAAACAAGAAGCGGGAATTACATGAATAATTCATGTCCCCCATTTGTATATGCTGACAGAGCTGAAGCTAAGCCACAACAGCTTGGGAAGGAGGGAGTGATTCGCAAGTGTTCCTCTGCAGCATTGCCGCTGTTTGCTCTAAATCATACTGGACATTTGCCAATGAATTGGAAAAAATTTGCTATAAATGGAAACACGCAAATTAACAACTAGTACGAATGGGTGTTAAAAATTAGAAAGTGTTGCCAGTTAGTAGAAAACATGCTAAAATATCCCTATTGTCTATAATTTTGACAGTTTATACTTAAATTGGACCACTTTATGCTCATTCCATATACTATATTGGGAGTTTTAAAATAACTTATTCTTTAATATTGACACTTCTCATGTCATGTCATGAGGTCACATGGTCATGAGTGGAAATTAACAGAAGGGAGGCTCAGGAGAGATGTGAGGAAGTATTTCTTTATGGAAAGGGTGGTGAAACCTTAGAACAGTCTGTCAGACCAAGGTGATGGTGTAAACACAATCAAGGGATTCAAGCAGGCATGGGATAGAATGAAGGGAATAGTGGTCACCTGGGGCAACAAGACCAGGGAGAAGAATGGGGATAGGATGGGATGGGTTAGTACCCTAGAGGAACAATCAGTTCCAGGGAAGGTTCCAGGGATTATAGGAAATATAGGCAGGCTAGATGGACCTCTCATCTTTTTCTGCTGTCATGCTGTATGTTTTTTGATTTGATTTGATTTGATTCTGCATTTCTTTTATATTTGGGGCCATTTTATAAATGCAATAACATACTTCACGGTGTGCGGTTATTGGTTAATTACCATTCTCCCCTCCCAGGTTGAAGGGTACTTGACTGATGCCTTGTGCCTCCAACTGGGGGGGCATGTGGTAGTTACCCAATAACCGCACACCTTGTTGTGTGTTATTATTTACATATACTGTACTATACCTGGCTTCAAACCACTGATCCTTTACATGCTTAGAAAACACACTTTCAGTGTGCCACTGAGCTGAAGGAAAGGGAGTTGCAGTTCCTGTGGAGTAGATGTTAGTCTCAGCCTGCAAAAACAGGCGAGCAGGAATCTAATTCCAGCAGGTGATTTTTTTCACAAATATTTGTTTTTAGCTAAATTAGCTTCTCATATAATTTACTATTCCACTCCACACCACCATGAGTTGCCACTAAAGTGAGTTTCCATTTTAAAAACAAAATAAAAAAAAAATGTTTTAAAGTCCCTGCTAGGTTTTCAACCACAGATCCTCTGCCTGTTAAGCAAACACACATTCAGCATGCCACTGAGCTATAGTTAAGTGAATTACAGTTCTTATGGTGTAGAGGTATGTCACAGCCTGCAAAACATGCAATTGGGGATCTGATCCCAGCAGGTGATATACCTTCAAACATTGTTCTTAGCTAAATGCATGTAACCCCCTCCTCATGAGGGGGCTTACCTGGATGGCTGCTGTACCACCACTGGAGCCCTGCCCTTGGTCATCCTTCTTGATCTGTCTGAAGGACTGCTGCTTTAAGGGGAAAGGAGGAGCCACCACTCGAAGACCACCACACATTTGTGCAGGGAATGTGCGCACATTCAAGCAACTGCCTGTTTGAACGTGTGAGCTGTCTTGGCAGCATGAATGTTTCTAGCTTGAATGTTTCTAGCACTGGAAGTGTCCGTCTGCCAGCAACCTTCAGAGCTGCATCAGCAGCCAGCCACAGTACCCTCTCTACTGTGTTCCAGCCTCAAGCACACCAGTGGGCAACAGGGGGATTGGATACACTAGGAGGGGGTGAAGGAAAAAGGATGGGCTAGGATAATTGGTATGCTGCACCTTTACAAAATGTATGGGCAGCAATAGCACACAGACTGTCTGTGCAGATGGGAGACTCAGGAAACGGAGCTCCTGATGGGGAGCACAAGCACCTAGCCAACTTCACACTACTCTGGATACTCTGGATAACAGCCCAAGGGGCTGCAACTAAACCCAGGGACCAGCACACTTAAGAGGGAAGAATAAAAGAAAAGAAAAGAAACACTTTGGAGCACAGGGCTCCATTCAAGCAAGAGGGCAGCCTTCTTTGTGACCCCCAAACTGGACAGCTAGCCAATCACAGGCAGCAACTCAGAGTGATGAACTGTGGGAGAATGATGCACTAGGACCCTCCCAAATGGACTGGCAGGTTTTTAAGCCAATCAGAGGGAAGGACAGGGCAAAAGGAATAACAGACAGCCCTGTCTGCCCAAGTAGAGTCAGTGTAGAAGGAAAGAGGGGTCCAAGCCCTTCAGAAGCATTGGGCAGTTTGGCTGGGATGCTGAGCAGTGCAGATATGCAGTGCTGCTAGGGAGCTGGCATTCCAAGGCCTGCTCCATGTGAGCCCTCCTCAGGGCTTCATCCTCAGAAATTCTGGGATCACTCTCCTGGGATCAAACATCGAAAAGAGAAGTTTGAAGAGACTGTGCCAGAAGGGCACTAACCAAGTTAAAAGTTGTGATAGTGCCAGGAGTGCACCGACTGAGAGAGAAGCTGTAGCAATTGTGCCAGAAGGGTGCTGCTTGTGAGAGTTTGCAGTATAGTGCCGAAGGGCATAGTCTTAGATGGAAGATGTGATAGTGCCAAAAGGGCACAGTGTAGGAGAAGTAAAATATATAGTGCCACAAAGGCACCATGATTGATAGAGAGAGACCTAGCCATGCCAAATGTTCTATGAGTTCTCTTCAGGGCTCATCCAGGAGATTCATTGTGAACCTATGCCTGGGTTCACCTGTTTACCAGAGTCTGTTCCAGATGAGCAATGTGTGAAACTGAATCTGCTGAGAATGTAATGCAGTGTGCCATGTCTGTGTGCCAAGCTGCTAAGTTGTACCAAGTGGAGACAGAGACATGCAGTCTGTTCAGACTGCCTCAGAGCCAGGTAAGGGGCCAGCTAGCCCTTATTGGGGTGGATCAAGGAACAGAGAGTCACAAGCACGTGCCCAAGTACTGGTGTACTCTTGACCCATTGAGGATGCCCAAGTACTGGTGTACTCTTGAGCCATTAGGGAAGTCATACCATTGGGGTCGCTTCTGGGTCTGGGCTCTTTAGGAACCGGGAAGCTGCTGTCTAGTGCACCTGCATCCTAAAAGTTGAGCTAGAAGTGCTGTAGCCACAGAAGTATGAGTCAGAAGTGCTGCATCCAGAGAAAGGTGGCCCTGAAAGGGTGCGTAGCAAAGAAGTGTGAGCTTGAAGAGCTGCATCTTGAGAGCTGGGCCAGAAGGGCTGCATCTTGAGAGCTGATACAGAACATCAGTGTTCACAGAGGTGTGAGCCAGAAGAACTAAGCTGCTGTGGCCTGTAGGAAAGAATACAAAGCTCATGATTACTGTTTATCCTGCTTCTCTGTGCTGTTCCTTGCTTCTCCTGAACTGCTATACTGCTCCTGTGTGCTGCTCCCTGCTGCTCTGGTCTGCTACATCTGAGGGCACATGAGTGCTGGCATTGCTGGCTGAAGTTTGTATTTCTCCCTGTTTGAACCATAACTGGGTTTTCAAGCCTCTTGAGAGTTCAGACAAGTCTGTTGGAATTACAGTTCCTTTTCAGATTGTGCTAGTACACTATGGCCTGTTGGGGGGAGGGGTTAGAATGCAAGCTTGCTAATTTTCCTCAAGTGCACCACTGAAAGAACCTAACATGACACCCAGGCCTGCACCAGGACTTGAGCATAACTCTTGGGTACCCAAAATCTATTTGGTAATTGTGTTATACTTGAATCTATAGTTCTAGTACTGGTACCAGTTAAAGAGTATACTGCACCCTGTGTAATTTAGTCCATCTCAGTGGCCCCTGGCTTGGGTGGGTGTGCCTGGTTTATGGTGTACTGATTTATGGGGGAAGTGTTTACTGGTGACTTGCCATTGCTTAATCCATCTTTTCTTCTCCAGCTACCCAGGCCTATGTTAGCAAATAAATCACTGTTAATTGTTTGTATTCTTGTGTGTGTGTCCTCAGTTTGTACCATCTAATTGAATTGTGTGCTGGTCGAGGTAATATTTGTAGGTGGTCCCAGGGAGTGGTCTTGCCCAGTGCAGGGAGGTGGGTAGGTACTGCATCCCAGGGGGTGGTACTAGACATAACATCTGGCCCACTTATTCTCTCTGGGTGGAGGCACCATGCTATTTATTATTTTGGGACAAACCTGCTTACTACAGGAGAACAAACGAACCCAACCATCTCAACCAGGTGTGCCCCTTTACAGTCTGGGGTGTGAACCTGGTCACTGTGTCAACCAGGGGGGCCTCATGTACTTGTCATATAGTCCACACAGCCATGATTCACCACTCAAGTGAGCTTCCATTTTACAAAAAACAGTTAGAACAAATGTTTAAGTCTCCAACAGGATTTGAACTGCTGATCCTTTGCCTGCTAAGCAAACATACATTCAGTGTGCCACTAAGCTGTAGGTAAGGAAGTTGCAGTTCCTATGGTGTAGAAGTTATATCACAACCTGCAGAACAGAACAACTAGGAATCTAATCCCAGCAGGCAATTTGCTTTCACAAATGTTTATTCTTAGCTAAATATACTTCTCATATAACGTACTATTCCAGCTCGACACCACCATGAATCAGCACTCAAATGAGTTTTCATCTTACAAAAAACATTTAAGATCCTCTATGGATTTGAGCTGTGTCTATCTGTATTTGAACCATTGATTCTTTGCCTACCAAACAAACACTTATTCAGTGTACCACTGAGCTACAGGCAAGTGAGTTGCAGTTCCTATTATGTAGAGGTTATGTCACATCCTACAAAACAGGGGACTGGGGTGCTAATCCCAGCAGGCAATTTACCTTCACAAATTTTCATTCTTAGATAAATTTACTTCTCATATAATTTACTATTCTAATGCTGCACCACCATTAACTGCCACTCAAGTGAGTTTCCATCTTACAAAAAAAAAATAATTAAGTCCCTGCTCAGATTTGAACCACTAATACTGTGCCTGCTAAACAAACATGCATCCAGTGTGACACTGAACTGCAGAGGAAAAGAAATGCAGTTCCTTTTGATATAGAGGAAATGTCATACCTGCAAAACAGGTGACTGGACAGCTAATCCCAGCAGGCAATTCACCTTTACAAATTGTTCTTAGTTAAATTTACATCTCATATAATTTACTGTTCCAGTACACACCACCATGAATCCCTACTCAGCTGAGTTTCCATCTTACAAAAAGAGTTGAAAAACGTGTTTAAGCCGCCTGTCAGGATTGAAATTATGTCTACCTGAATTTAGATCACAGGTTCTTTGATTGGTGCAAACACACACTCAGTGTGCCACTGAGCTACAGGTAAATGAGATGCATTTCCTATAGCATACAGGTTATGTCACAACCTGCAAAACAGAAGACTTGGGATTGAATCCCAGCAGATGTTGTACCTTCACAAATTGTTGCTCTTAACTAAACTTGCTTCTCATATAATTCAATAATACCACTCCACACCACAATGAATTGACAGACAAGTGAGTTTCCATTTTACTGTACAATAACAATTTGAAAAAAAAATGCTTAAGACCCTGCTCAGATGTGAGCCACTAATCCTTTTCCTGCTAAGTGAATACACATTTAGTGTACCACTGAACTGCAAGTTAGGGAGTTGTATTTCCTATTATGTAGAGGTTATGTCACACCTACAAAACAGGCAGCTGGAGATCTAGCAGGCAATACTGTATATCTTCACAGTTTGTTGTTCTTAGCTAAATTTACTTTTTATGTACTCCACATTACCATGAATTGCTACTCAAGTGAGTTTCCACTTTACAAAAAAATATTTAAAGGGAAATGTTCACCTTGTATCGGGCCCCACCTCTTTGTGAAGTAGGGCCTGATTAGCAATTTAATAAATAAAAGTATTTTTTTAACTTACTGTAGTAGATTTAATTTAAAATTCTATGGTTGATCCTACACCCTCTCTGCCAGCATTTTACAAGTAAGAGTCCTCCCCGGTGCACCCACAACCATCTGCAGCTGTCCCCAATATGTTGCAGCATGTGGAGAGCAGCCAGAGCTCATCCATTGGCTTATTGCATGGCTTTATTTTTAAATAGCCTCAGTTTGGAGCCTGGGTGAACCCATGTTATAATGGGACCAGGTACAGGCTGAGAGGCACCCTGGCAGTCGGTACCTGGTCTTGGCATAGCATGGGCACACATAGGATCCAAATCAGAGATATTTGAAAATATGGCAATACAGATTACTGTATTGCCATATCTTCAAATGGCTCTGGTTTGGAGCCTATGTGTGTCGGTACTATACCGAGACCAGGTACCAACTGCCAGGGTGCCTATTAAACCATACCTGGTCCCGGTATAGCATGGGAACACCCAGACTCCAAACCAGAGCTATTTAAAAATAAAGCCATACAATAAGCCAATGGACAAGGCCCAGCTGCTCCCTGCACGATGCATCATATTGGGGACAGCCACAGGTGGTTATAGGCACACCAGGGAGGGCTCTTACTCATAAAATGCCAGCAGGGAGGGCACAGGATCAACCAGATAGAATTTCAAATTAAATCTACCACAGTAAGTTAAAAAAATACTTTTATTTATTAAATTGCTAATCAGGCCCTGCTTTACATGGAGGTGGGGCCCGATATGGAGTTGATGTTTCCCTTTAAGGCTTTTCCAGGATTTAGACTTTGTCTACCTGAATTTAAAACACTGATCATTTGCTTGCTAAGCAAACATACACTCAGTGTGCCACTGAGCTACAGGTAAGGGCGTTGCATTCCCTATGGTGTAGAGGTTATGTCAAAACCTGCAAAGCAGGAGACTGGGGACCTAATCTCAAAAGATGATTTACTTTCACAAATTGTTGTTCTTAACTAAATTTCCTTCTCATATAATTTACTATTCCAACTCCACACCACCATGAATCATCACTCTAGTTGAGTTTCCGTCTTACAAACAAAAATGTTCAATCCCTGCCATGCTTTGAACCATAGATCCCTTACTTGCTACAAAAACACACAATAAGTGTGCCACTGAGCTACAGGTACATGATTTGCAGTTTCTATGGTGGAGCGGTAATGTCACAACCTGCAAAACAGATGACTCAAATTGTATTCAAACCTAAACAAGCCTCAGCTGGAACTAATTTAATTGACTACAATATCCTGCAGAACTAAGTTCAATTATCTGAAAGTCTGGTATTTTGCTCTGCTGAAACCCTTTACTACATCAGCAATGACATCTCATAATTTCTCTGATACAATAAAAGTAGTAGTGAGAAAGAAAAAAATGTGCAATAGAGTGGATCAAACCCATTGCTTAGACCTAAAAGCCATATCACTGACATCATCAGTGACATCATGCAGCTGTATCACTCACACTGAATGTAACCTTACACCTGACTAAATGTGCAAAAGAGTACAATGACCACAATATGTACTAACAGTTATGCTACTGGCACCTAAAAAAATGGCAATAGGTTGCGCCTCCCTTCTGGAGAAAAACAGGAATATACTTGGTAGCTCTAACTTATTAGTTCAATATTTACTGTATAGTATTATGTTTTAATATACCAGGAAGAATTTTACCAGATAGTCAGCCCCAATTTTTCATATGTATAATTTTTCTTATGCTTACTTTATTCAGTTTGCACATGTTACAGATGGCATATTAGAACATCCAGCATTTAGCACTCATATATTGTCATACTACTTTTGTGCGCCTCAGAATAACAAAATACAAATTTATGTGAATTTTCTTACAAACTGATAAATAATATGCAGTGATTTAATTACTAATACATTTAGAACAGATAGGTGGGGCTCAAAAACTAAAACAAGTTTCTTGGCTCATGTTGGGTGGGGTGCTGCTTTGGAGGGGCACCGTCCTTTTACTCGTATACAATTCCATTTCTTAGGAAACCGAATAGTTTCCTACTCCTTTTGTATCAGGACATCTATAGTCTGACAAAACCCCTTTCACTTAGTTATATGGTTAACCAGAATCCCGGGAGTTACTATACCACACCTCTTTTCCACATTGTCCCCCTTATTCCTTATGGGCCTTGTAATTCACTCCACCATGTCCATCCTTCAGCAACTTTCTCTTGTCTATTTTGTACCTGATATGTTAATTCTTCCATGTCCTGTATATGTATAATTATCTATTTCCACTCCTCTAATGTTGGTGGAGGTGACTTTAACCAGTTTCGGGAAATAGCTTTATTATATGCTGCTACACAAATATACCACAAATAAAGAGAGCTACTTCCCTTAACTCCCCTGGAGGCAATCTCAACACTATGTTATAAAAAACTAGTGGGCCTGTCATTTGGAAAAAGTTGGCTATGGTCTCTGTAATCCTTTTTTTGAAAGGTTCCAGAATTGGACATGTGAAAAAAATATGTGAGGGAGAAGCGGTCCTCTCACCACAAAGGTGCCAACAGGCAGAAGACACATTCGGGTTCCACTTAGTAACCCAATCTGGTGTCAGAAAAAATCTCACCTTTATTTTCCAAAGATATTCCTGCCATAATGGTGAGGCGATCACCTTAATAAAGTTTCCCTAAATCTTATCCCATTCCATTTTTGACAAGTGGAACCCAGCCTCCCACTCCCACTTTTCCACAATATGTTTGTCAGCTTCCCCTTTACGAGAATTCAGAAACCTATATATTTTTGAAATGGCCTGTTTGGGCCCAACAAGAGAAAAAAGCTCTGTCAAGGCTGGCCCTGATAATGTGATTGCAGCATCCCCATGTGGTGTCTTAGTTTCGCTTGTATGTACTGTATGCTTGAATTTGTAAGTAGTATAATTTATCCAAGGGTCCACCCCAGATTTTCTGAACATTCCTCAAAGTAAAGGACACAATCTCCCCTCATTATCTGCACAGGGCAGTAAAAGCCTAGAATCATCTGGCGATTATACCAGGGGTTTCTTGAGTCAGTTATAGTCTGATGCCTTAATAAGCCAACAGTGCTTCCTGCTCTCCCTTTTAACCACATCATATGATCTAAACAGATCCCAGGCCTTGAGTGTCACCTGGACAGCCAGGTAGTCACCGACTATAGCAGGTCTTGTGTGAGAAGGTGAAAACAAACATGCTGCCGGGGAGTCTTGCAAAAGAGCCCTCTCCATATCTTGCCAGTGCACCCAAGTAGGGGTATGTGACCAAAAAAGTGTCCATGTCACTTGGGCTGCTAACCAATATTCTAGCAGGTCTGGTATAGCTTTTCCCTCTGACTTTTTATTAGCCACTAGGAGAGATCTGCGAACCTGAGGTCTCTTGCTAGCCCAAACAAATCTGAAAATTTTTGACCGAGTCTCAGTGAACCAACTTTGGGACAATTGTACAGGAACACATTGAAATAAATACAAAAGTCTGGGGAGGAGATTCATTTTTACAGCTTGAATTCTAGCTTGCATTTGCAGAGGTATTAGGGACTAGCGTTTCACATAGTTTCTAAGTTGTTCTAGTATAGGTTTATAATTGTCTATATAGAGGTGCTTATTAGTAGTTCTTAAAATAACCCCCAGGTATTTAAGGGTAGACAAATCTCATTTCATCTTGTATTTAAGACATAGTGATGGAGAAGGTTCATAGTGAAATTTTAAAATCTTTGCTTTGGTAGAGTTAAGTGAGTATCCCCAGAGTGTGGAGAACTCCTCTATCATTTCCATTGCTCGAGGTAGGGACGTGGTTGGAGAAGTTAGAAATAACAGAACATCACTGGCGTATAGAGCAACTCTATGTTCCCTCACTCCTATGTGCACTCCTTGTATTGTTTTCTCCAGTCTAATCCATTGAGCCAAAGGCACAATATATAATGCTAATAAAAGTGGGGACAATGAGCATCCCTGTTGTGTGCCCCGTCCCAAGCTAAATCCCTGTGAGACTCCTCCATTCGTATGGATAAAGGCCTGGGGACCTGTATATAGGAATCTGATAGTGTCTACAAAACTGTCCGGGAACCCAAACCTGGCAAGGACTCGATTGAGAAATTCCCAATCCACTCAGTCAAATGCTTTTTCAGCATCCAGACTCTTAATCATAGGTGGGGTACGATACATATTCAGATAATCAGTAATATGCATAGTCCAGCAGACACTGTCCTGCAGCTTGTCAGTCTGGGACAAATCCGGTCTGATCTCTATGCACCTTCCTTGGTATTATTTGTTGGAGGCATTTGACTATAATTGCTATTAAACATTTGTAATCCACATTGAGAACTGAGATGGGCTTATAGGATGAAGATAATGTTAGGTCCTTGTCAGGCTTGGGTATCACCAATATCACCACCTGCCTCCGAGAAGGGGGCAGCGATTGCCCATCCTCCAGTATCTCCTGATAGGCAGGCCTTAAAATAGGCACAACCATCTCATGGAACTTCTTATAAAATTCCACAGGAAGGTCGTCATTACAAGGAGATTTTCCTGTTTTTCTCTCCACTATTACTTTACTTATTTCCACCTCTGTGACAGGAGCAATAAGACTAGCACCAAGTTCCTCATTTAATTGTGGCAGATTCAACCCCTTCAGAAATCCTTGGATTTTCCCTATTTCCAGTCTTTCCTGTTGTGCATATAATTGTTTATAATATACCATGAAGGCTTCAGAGATTTGTTCGAGGATAGTGACCTAAACCCTAGTCTGTGGGTGGACAATATGTATTATTTGTTCATGGGCCTATCTGGCCCTTAGTCTAAGAGCCAATAATTTTAAAGCTCTTGGGCCCCCATCATAATATTTTTGTTTTAGAAATTGTAGGGTTCTTTCAACTCTAGCATCCAAAATTTTATTTAGCTTTTTTCTTAAGGTTGTCAACTCCTTTTTTCTCTGCCTGTCAAACTTTTCCTGCTGTGCCCTCTCAAAGGTCCAGATTTGTGACTCCAGGCTTCTCTGTTTTTCTTGTCTCTGCTTCTTCCTAGCTGCCACTATTGCAAGTAATTTATCTCAAACCACCACATTTATGGTGTCCCACATCATTCCATGACTCACTTCACTATTAATATTATCCTGAAGAGTTTGGGCTATAAGTTGGGGGGTTTATTCCACCACCTCTGCATCTCTGAGGAGGAATAAATTTAATCTCCAAAATGTATTTTTCTTTGGGAGAGAAAGGTCCATAGTCAGAGTTAGTGGGGAATGGTCTGAGAGTCCAATAGCCCCAATCTCACAGGCCCGGACCATGGATAAAGATTCTCTGGCCAGAAAAAAGTAATCCAGTCTAGAGTATATATGGTATGTTGATGAATAATATGTGTAACCCCTTGTCTGCCCCTCTAAAAATTTCCAAATGTCCTGAAATCCCAACTTTTGTAACATGGCTCTAACCAATTGTATGATTTTATATGATTTTCTAGGTTTCTAAGGAGTAGTATCATTAACTGGATCTAATGTCATATACCAATCACCCCTAGAAATAAGGGTCCCTCTGCCTTTTCTACAATTAGTAACAGAATTTTTCTGTACACTTCATAAGGGGAGTTGGGGGGCACATACACTGAGGCCAAGGTGATCATTTGTCCATTTAGAGTTCCCTTCACCAGTGCATACCTACCCACTTTATCTTGTACCCTCTCTATTACTTCAAAAGGGACATGACTCGGGATCAATATTCCAACCCCATGTTGTCTACCCCTCCCATAGGATGAGGAGTAGACCTCTGTATAACCAAAATTTCGTAGTTTCTGATGTTCCCCATCAGACAAGTGGGTCTCCTGTAAGAATATAAAGTCAGCTTTAGTTTGCTTTATATAATTTAGAACCTTTTTCCTCTTTATAGGATTTGTCAGACCGTTTACATTTAAAGTCAATATTTTAGAATCCATTCATACAAACTTAAATTGTCCCCGAATCACCAAGGCCAGTGTCCCCAGGGTGAGGAAGGATGTGCCCTCCCCCACAGCACCCCATGAGCCAAAAGATAACATTGTCACATCCTTACGATCAAGCTTATTAACTATAACTTGAACTTGAACTTTAACTAGAAAGAAATCAATAAAAAGTGAATAATAACTTGAAGTACTTCCAAGGCGGAGGAAAAATTCTCCCTGTTCCCTGTCTCCGCTAGGGCTAAAAAAAAAACCTGAAGAACTGTAGTATGTTCTCCATCCCCTGTGACGGAGATCACTACATGGACAATTTGTTGCCGTAAAATATCCAGCAACCATCTGTCCGAAAAGAAAAGGTAAAATAGGCACTGTCACAATCCCAGCAGTCAGTCATTCCTCATATTTTGTCTTCTCCATCCCCCCAATAAAAGGGTTTCTAAGTCCTTGATAGCCAACCAGATATATGTTTTATCTGTACAACTTATGGTATTATAGTATTTGACAGATTGCTCCCCAACCTCTCCAATAAGCCCTCTGTTTTCAAAAAAAAGATGTTCAGGATGGCCGAAGAGGTCAGGGTATGTGTAGCTGGGTAGCCTGAGGGTCTCTCTGACTCCCCTCAAGTGTGCCTCGAGGGGCATCCCGACAGAGACACTTGCCCCCCCTTCCCAGGCACTTATTCTGCTGAATGCACAGCCCAACTCTTAGCCTGATACCCAGGGTAAATTCTAAAAAAGCCAACATGAATAAGGGGGCAGAGGGAGTTTGTCATGCTCGCTATGCTTTTTACATAGGGTGGAAATATCCTAAACTCTATGAAGCCACTCCCTAGTGAGACGCTGTGTGCAATAATCTCCCCTAGGTATGCTGATGACCCTTACGTAGCCCCCAGCCACTTTCGCTAATCAGTCCTCCTTGCCGCTTATTGACTGGGTGAAATAGCAGTCATGTTAAGAAAGCTCTGCTTGGCACCCCATTGTACTTTTATGTATCTCATTTACATATATATATATATATATATAGCCCTCATTCATTTGCAAAATTGTGACTAAAACTGTAATTCCGGACAATGTATTCAAGGTCTGATTAAACTGAAAAGTTATAAAACTGTTAGTAGGCCCAGACAAAATACAACATTCAGAGTCCCCTTGAAATGTCACATAGTCTCAAAACAGTCATTTTGGGGAGGGAGGGAAGGGAAGGGGGCTAGAGTGTGCCTTCTAAGGCATGGTCATTTTCTGGTTATTCAGACATGAACACTGCTGTTTTATGATGACAATGGCTAACAAACCATTAAAAATTGTTACATGGAATGTTAGGGGAGTTAGGGACTTAACGAAAAGATATCAAGTTCTCAAACATTGTGCCTTACATAATGCCAATATAATTTTACTCCAAGAAACCCATATGTTAGCAAGTGAAGCAATCTGGTTGCAACAGCAAGGTATCTCTCAAATTTTCATTGCAGGTGAGTCTTAGTCGAGCCAGGGTGTGGCTATTTTAATAAAAGGGCAACTGTATTTCCAGGCAGAAGTGAATATCATAGACCCAAATGGTAGATTTATTTTAGTTAAAGGAACTCTTAACAACACCAAAGTGATTTTAGGATCAATATATGGCCGAGTGGGGGGAGACACGAGGTTCCTCATGGACCTAGCCAATAAAATTGCTACCCTCTTACCTTCTCCCCTTGTCTTGGGAGGTGACTGGAACATACCAACATCTCAAGATCTAGATAGATCTTATTTACCATTAAATCCTCCTTCCCCTTCTCAAAAAGACTTAACTGATTTTACTAATCTCCTTGGACTATGTGATCCGTGACGGATCCTTAACCCCTCTTATCGCCTCTTCTCTTTCTACTCCAATGTAGATCTATCATGGTCCAGGCTAGACTATATACTAATTAGCCTTCCTCTCTTGACTGGTCTTTGCCAGGCTGGAATCAAGCCTATCATCCTCTCTGACCACTCAGTAGGATGGTTGATGTTATCCCCAGATCCGGACCTACGGAGAGATACATCTTGGAGATTGAATACACAACTCCTTAAGGAAAACACACTGTTTCTCATATAAAAGCACTTATTCCCACCTTCATGGATTTTAATAAAGGTTCCACACAAAGAGAAGACCTGCTATGGTGTACTCTTAAATGCTACCTCCGAGGTGAATTTATCAAGTTAACATCTAGAAGAAAACAACAAAGAGAAGCTAGGGCTATATCTCTTTTAATGCAAATTAGAGAGGTGGAAAACTCTCTATCTTTAACCACCTCCTCTGTTTCTTTGGAAACCCTGTTAACATTAAGGAATGGATATGCTGATCTGTTAAGGGAAAAGGCAGAGTTTGCCATCCTAAAAACAAAATCCAAATATAAATTGAACAAGGAGAAAAAGCAGGTAGGCTGTTAGTCCTCCGGTTATATAAGACAGAGAGCTCTAGGCTAATCTCCTCCATACTAGCCCCAGATGGCTCTACCAAAACTTTGCCTCTGGACATTGCTCAAGTTTTTGAAGCCTTCTATTGCACACTTTATGGTAAAGACTGCCCCCAACACAACCTCAAATAATAGAAGCTTACTTAGATGCTCTCGACCTTCCCTGTTCACTGTCCCACCATCAGGTTTCCCTGTCATCCCCAATTACTCTCGCTGAAATAGAAAAGGCAATCAAAGGTCTAGCCTCAGATAAAGCACCAGGACCTGACGGAGTTCCCTCTAATCTTGCCCCCCTTCTCCTTAACCTATACAGTTACATGTTTATGGCTGACAGTCTAGATCCCACATTATTGGAAGCCACAATAATTCTCCTCCTTAAACCTGATAAACCCCACACAGATCCAGCCAGTTACCGACTGGTATCACTTCTAAATTGTGATATTAAAATATTAACCAAGTTCCTTTCTCTTCAAATTAAAAAAATGTGGTCCCACTTACTGAGTGCAGAACAAGTAGGATTTGTTCAAGGTCGCTCCTCTGCAGATCACCTCAGAACACTTAAACACATTTTTCAAACTGCCCAAACTTCTCAGATCTCTATGGCACTGATCTCTTTAGATGCCGAAAAGGCCTTTGATTGGGTAGACTGGGAATTTCTTTGGGCTGCATTAAAGAAAATGGGATTTTCCATCTCTTTTATTCATTGGATACAGATGGTTTACACATCACCCTCAGCTAAAATTTATTGTAACGGTGTATTCTCCTCCCAATTTTCTCTACATACAGTACTAGACAGGGTTGTCCTCTCTCACCTTCTCTCTTCAATCTTTATCTGGAACCTCTCCTCCATCATCTTAAAAGCTCCCCCCAAATTCAAGAAATCTCAGTACTTCAGCAAACCTTAACTCTTTCAGTATATGCAGATGACATTCTTCTTCATCTACAACATCTGGTAACATCTCTTGAACATTCTTTAGAAGTCATAGCTCAATTTGGTCGCTTGTCTAACTACAAATTAACTCTCTCGAAAACAGAGATCTTCCCTCTCAATGGCCTTACTCATAAAGCAGAGTTCAGTCATCTCGGGATGAAATGGTCACCACATTCAATTAAATACTTGGGTATATTCCTAACCAATGATCCTACAACATTCAAGAAATTAAACCTTGATGATCTGGTGGTTACAATCCAACAAGATATTAGAGATGGGTAGCCCTTCATTTATCTTTATGGGGCCGTATCAACATCATAAAAATGAATGTTTTACCTTGGCTCTTTTATCCATCAAACATGTTGACTATATGGCTTCTGTTATCTTTCTTCCAACACATGCATTCTATTATCTATAAATTAATTTGGCTAGGCAAACACCCCAGACGCTCTTTCCTTAAACTTAGTCTTCCCAAAGAATTAGGAGGTCTCTGTCTCCCTAACTTCCTTTTATACTATTGGGTCAGTCATTTATCTAGATCTGATAGTTGGTTTTCCACCATGGATAGTGAACATTCTCCCATCTGGCTCCAAATAGAAAATCGACTCTTGAGAACACTCAGTCTAGACTCTTCCATCATCTTCTACTTATTGAGATCAACACTTCCAGCTCCAGTACAAAACTCAGTCATTGATGCTTCTCTTAAGGTTCTCTCTAAATGCTGGGCCTACTTTAAGATCTCCCTTAAATACAATTTTGCTCAATCCCTTTTTTTAAATCCTAACATAAAAATAGATGGAACATGTCTTTCTCCCAACTGGCTTCCTCAACTACAGGATGCCCTGGTGGAAAATTTTTTCTCCCAGGATTCCCTTTTTTCTTCTCCTGAAATACTCACCAAATTCAAAATCCCTCAGAAATATATTTTCAAGATTTTCCAGTTGAGGCATCTACTTGGATCCTCTTTTGGAACTGTGCCCGAACATCTCAGTCTAGGCCCAAACTAGTCCAACTGCAAGAATACTCAGTCAAACCCCACTGTGTTTCAGTGATATATTCCTATCTTCTAACATATAATTTTCCAGACCCTCTACCAGGCTCCAAGGTCTGGAACTCCCTGTTACCTGACATAGCCCCTAACTGGGTCCAATTCTGGAAGGATCTTTATAAATACCACACCCAGGATAGACTCAGACTTACCCAATATCACATTTTAAATAATATGTACTATGCACCTGTCACCCTTGCCAAATTGGGTTAACTCACTGACTCCACTTCCACCAGATGTGGTAAGGCAGAAGGAAATCTAGTACATATATTCTGGCAATGTGAAAAGGTTTCCCCTGTATGGAAAATAATACAATCCAAACTGGACGCTCTGTTAGGGTTAGAGGATCTTTTCACTACTGAAATATGTATATTGGGTATATTTTCCAATACTGGGGTTCAGGAACGTAAATTTCACATGGCAATAATATCAATAGTTGTTAAAAAACTTGTGCTTAAACATTAGATGGACCAACTGGTTATATCATATACTGAATGGCTGAATGATCTATCAGCATGTTTTAGAACTGAACGTTCGATGGCTAGCTCTCGTAATAACCTGAAGTCCTTCAATAGAAAGTGGGGCAAGCTATACACTCTTTAACTGCACTAGAGATAGCTAATGAATATGTCTCTAACCCCCTAGGGCTGTCACTATTGTTGCTGTATTTTTGTTTCTATAACATTTTAATTGGCACACGCCAGGGGAGGGTGGAGGGAGGGAGGTGGGGAGATGGGGGGTAGTGTACTATGTATAAGTTTTCCGAATGTCGTCTAACCTCTTGTAATTCATCTGGTACTGAGTGTATGTTTATAAAATCAATAAATACTTTGAATTTCAAAAAAAAAGAAAAAAGAAAATTAAACCATTACTCTTCATCACGTGTACCAAACTGAGCAATAATCCTGGGAGACACACAGTTCCATCAATTAATCAATACATTTATTCCAGAAAATCTTGAAAAGGAGCAAAACCACTGTGTGTACCTCATTTACAGTAATGTCCCTTTTAAAGTTTAAAATAAAGATTTGGAATAAAAAAAAAGAAATGTCACATAGTCTGGGTTAAAACAAATGATTGAAACTCTGCAAAATGAAAATGGCAGTCAGAACGAGCATGACACTAGCATTCTATAGCCACATAAGTATTCATGCAAATATTAAAGTTACCATTGGGAGCCCGCCAACAAGGGCATACTGCTGATTACAGAAAGAGAAAAACAGACAAGCCGTCTGTAGATAACGTTCATATTCCTTCATGTAGCAGACTCTTCATGCTGCGTAGCCTGGCGATGTCCTCCCTTAGACTGGAGCTTTCTGTGTAGGTCCTCAAGGGATCTTTGCATGGGTGCACTGTGCATCAGTCTGACTGGTCCCCCTTGAAACTGTCTGCCCATCACCTATAGGTTCCTGTCAGCCATCGGCGCTAAGGAAGGAGCTCGCTTTTCCAATGGAATCCCCCTACTTTTCAAGGCGTCCTCAACCTCAGATGGAGTGGAATACAGTTGTGTACCCTCCTCCAAAAAGACCCTCATCTTGGCAGGGTAAGGGGTCTGAAATCAAATTCTTTTGTTTTTCAAAGCTTTCATTATAGGGCGATGCATCCATCTCAGTTTTTGGATTTCAGGAGGATAGTCCTGATCCATATATAGTCTGGCCCCATTATATTTAATTTCCTCTCATTGCCAAGCTTGTCGCAGTACCTCCTCCTTTACTGCATAATTGGCAAACTTCATCAAAACTTGCCGTGGTCTTGCCTCCAGATCTGTTGGTCTCGGGGCTAGTGTTCTATGGTTCTATGTGCCCTCTTGATCTGGAGGTCCAAAGTGGGTGGTAGGGCCAGCACATCACTTAACAAGTCCTGTAGGAATAGAGCCATGTTACTGATTTCTGAGCTCTCTGAGAGTCCCGATAGCCTCAGGTTATCCCTTCGGAATCTGGCCTTCAGGTCTATACATTTTTCCTGGAGGGTATCTGCATAGTCCAGTAATGTGGTCAAAGCTTCAGTGTGAAAATTTGACTCAGTCTCTAGGCTTGTGGCCCATGAGTCAACCTCTCTGAGTGATGCATTCAGATCTGAGAACTTGTGGTGTAATTTTTGGAAATCTGTATTATTTTCCTTACGGAGGACCTATACTTCCAGCAGTACTGTGTCTAGCCTGGTGTTGCTTAACTAATTGTCTGTGCCTTTCACACCCATGGCCTGTGAGTCACAATGCACCGGCGAGGGTCTGCAGCTACAGTCTTAGGCTAAGACTCTCTATATCAGGAGCCATCAAGTATCCATCTGGTTCTTGATAGATTTGGAGTCCCCCTTCACTTTAGGAGGCATATTGTCATGTTTGAAGTGCTCAAAGTGGTTGGAAGGGGGGGTTTCAAATACCTGTTTATGGAGGAGCTCTTAGCTTAGGCTGCTGCTCGGTTCATGGCAGAACTGGAAGTCTATAAAAAACTATAAAGAGATATTTTGTAAAAGAGGATGGCCAGAGTTGCACTTAAAAAAAATACAGTAATAAATTTAACACTGAGTAACTGAGACTCCATCAACATTCACGATGCATTATTTTTCATGCCCATTTTCTAAAGTATAGGATTCTTCAGCACCAGCCCAACTATGGAAAGAAAGGGATAGTATGGAGTTCAGACTAGCACATTCTAAGTACAACCTGAAGGCTTTCTACTCTTAAATTAACAGGACAAGGAGAAATTCAAGGGTAATTGGACCACTAATCGATGGCAATGAGACTTACAGCAGCCCTGAGGACATGGCAAAGGTTTTTAATGATTATTTCTGTTCCGCATGTGCAATTCCATAGATGAGCCAGTTGCCCCATTAGTTCCCAATGTAGATGTTAATAACTCTAGGGAATTCATTAAATGCAAGACTATATGAGAAACTGTTGGCATTAGATGATAATAAATTAGCAGGCCTAGACGGACTGCTACAGCAGAGACTGTTGAAGATGTTAGCCAAGGATTTAGCACCTGTTATTACAGACAAAGGTAACACATCACTGAATGAAGAATGTGTTCTCATGGATTGGTGCAAGGCAGTAGTGGTGCCCATCTACAAGAAGGGTAGCAAATCCAGTCTGGGGAACTACAGACCTACAAGTGTAACCTCTACTATAGGGGAATTAGTTAAAAGTTCTGTAAGGGATGAGCTGGTTATATATTTGACTAGTAAAGGTCTACTGGATTGCGCACTACATGGTTTCTCTAAAAATAGATCCTGCACCACTAATCTAATTAGTTTCTACCAGTTTGTAAGTGGGAGCATCAACCACAACTTAGTCATAGATGTTGTCTTTTTAGACTTTAAAAAGGCATTCAATACACTGCCTCATAGTGGCTTGATATCTAAACTGATTGAATTAGGTATAGACAAATCAATTGCTAGATGGGTTCAGAGATGGCTATCCAACAGGAAACAGATGGTCAGAATAAATGGATTACTATCTGCTATGGGTGGGTGACTAGTGATGTGCCCCAGGGCTCAGTGATGGGCTCTCCAGTGTTTAACATCTTCATTCAGGATCTACAAACATCTGGATGTAACAAGTTGATTAAGTTTGTGGATGACACCAAGTTGGGGGGGGGGGTGATGCTGTAACCTGTAACTCTGGTAGGATCAATATGACTACTGACCTGGAAAAGATTGTCAATTGGGCAGATGTGAATCAGATGCAATTTAACATCGATAAGTGTGTTGTCATGCACTTTAGGAGGAATAACGTTAGTGAGGGATGATGCACACTAAGGGCCAAAAGTGAGGGACAAGACTTCTAAGCAGCGGACTATGGCCATCCCCAGCAGCCTGCTGCACAATCTCCTACCTCAAGGCTGCGGGGCACACCCTGCACACCAAGGGACAAAAGCGAGGGACAAGACTTCCAAGCAGCGGACTGTGGTCATCTCCAGTGGCCTGCTGCCTGATCTCCTACCTTAAGACTGCAGGGCACACCCAGCCCACCAAGGGCCGAGCGCAAGGGACAAGACTTCTAAGCAGCGGACTATGGCCATCCCCAGCAGCCTACTGCCTGATCTACTAACTCAAGGGAGCGGGGCACACCCGGTGAACTAAGGGCCGAAAGCGAGGGACAAGACTTTTAAGCAGTGCCTACAGCCATCCCCAGCATCCTGCTGCCTGATCTCCTATCTCAATGTATGGCTCCCCTTGGTCCAAGCATCACAGAGTTTAAACTTTAGTGCTACATGCCAGATTGGCTGCTGCAAGCAGCGCTCACTCACCCATTGGTGCGTCGCTCAAGCCCGGATAACTTTGGACTTTACAGGTGATCCTCACTCGCCTCAGACACTCGGAGAACTGTATAATTTGGTGTAACTCCTTTTGGGCTATGGATAAATGTGTTAAAAAATTAGGTGAACTCGGGATTGCTTGAATTTTTATTAGGACATTTTGCTGTTAATAATGCTGATTGTGCTTGACAAGATTTTAATTGCAGCTACACAGAGTTTGAAGCAAGGAAATTGAGTGCAGATATGTGTATGGGACTGCCTCAGACTCAGGGAAATCTGAATTTCTGGTGGCCAATTGTATCCACTCAGGGATCTTCATTACACAGAAACCCTGCCTGAACTGCCCCCCCATCCCCCTTCAGGAGACCGCCAGTGCCTCTCGCCAAAGTGCTTCTCTCACCCCTTAGTTTCTGGCCAGACTATCTCCCAGCCCACCGATTTGCAGCAAATTTAACTCAGGCATTCTCATCATTCTTTCCCTTAGCCTGTGGGGTACACCCGGTGCACCAAGGGCCGAAAGCGAGGGACAAGACTTCTAAGCAGTGGACTATGGCCATCCCCAGCAGCCTGCTGACTGATCTCCTACCTCAAGGTATGGCTCCCCTCGGTCCAAGCACCACAGGGTTTGAACTTTGGCACTACACGCCAGATTGGGTGCTGCAAGCAGCGCTCGCTCACCCATTGGTGTGGCACTCAAGCCTGGATAACTTTGGACTTTGCAGGCGCTCCTTGCTCATCTCAGACACGCGGGGAACTGTATAATTTATACTTTTTTCCACCCACCTGCCCCGACACTGGCTTCTAATACATAGTTAGAAGCCATTCCCCCACTTGCAAATCTTTCCTGCTGAAAACAAGCTACCCATAGCTTCTAAAAGCTGTACACCCTCTTTTCTTGTTTATTTGTTTTTTTATCCACCAAATTTAGTAATTAACTGCACAGCCTAACCTAGGCACTAGTGGGTCAGGTCTGTCAACAGTAGTGAGCGGCCATTCTCCCCATCAAAGGGTATTACATATCTCTGCTCCTTGCTACCTGGCTTGGAACAACTGGCACCAGATGCCTTGCTGGGCCACATCTACCCCCCCTTGAACCACTACTGGGTAGTGTATGGCCAACAAATGCACCCTCAGAACCTACCTCTGTTGACTGTGGGTAGAGTTCCACTCAGCCTAATCCCGCAAACTCGGATGGCCATATGCACATCCCTAACATAGAGGTACTAACGGTTAGCCTTACCCTTAAGATCACACCAGTGTCCAATCACCTGAACCACCTGAAGCCTCGGTAGAAGAAGGTTCGCTCTGAGCTCTGCATAAACCTCTCTGCTAGGAAGGTCATCTATATGCTCCTGCTCCTCTCTGGCAGCATCCGCTCAAACCCAGGCCCACTCACTTCAATGGACCCTGATGTGTGAAGGGCTAAAGGACTAAAAATTGCCTCACTAAACATCTGTAGTTTAACCACAAAATTTATCCAACTGCAGGCATGGCTGGCCCTCCATCCCCCCGCCATCCTCTGCCTTACAGAAACATGGCTGACTGGTAGAATTAAAGATAGTGAAATTGCCCTATCTGGCATCCAAGCCTACAGGATTGATAGAACAGGCAAGAGAGGTGGGGGATGCATCATCTATGTCAGGGACTCCCTACAGTGCACTGTCCTCCTCAAAACTAGGGTGGCTGAGGGCCATGAGATAATAGTATTAAAAGCACAGATCAGTCAGAATGCCAAACCTTTAATCCTTTCACGGTATATCTACCCCCAAAAAAAGCCTCAGCAGGCTTCCCTAAAGTGATGGACATTATCGGCACCTTCCCACAGGGATGGAGCTCATCATTACTGGAGATTTTAATATAAACTGGGATAGAAAGGAGGCTGCCCCTTTCAGGGATTTGATAGCCACCGCCAACATGGCACAACTTATCAACTGCCCTACCAGGCAGAACTATAAGGCTGGAAGCAGCACCCTCATTGACTGGGTCCTAGTAAGATCACCATCCAGAATCACTGAGGTCAAGGTTCTGCCAGACACACTAAGTGACTACTCCCCAGGTTCTGCCAGACACACTAAGTTACCACTCCCCAATCACACTCCTGTGGTCAAATAAACTCACCAAAAACCCACCCATCCTCATAGAAAGAAGGGTCCTGAGGAAGGGTAAGCTTGGAGCCCTCAAAACGGCACTCACCCTGCATGACTGGTCTCTAATCATTCTGGCATCTACACTTAATCAGGCCCTCAACTACTTCATTAAGGGCTTTAATACCACCTGTGACATCTATGCCCCTATCACAAAAAGAAAAATTAGAGGGCAGACAAATGGCTGGATAAAAGAAAGGGACATACTATGGGAGAAGGCCAGAAACACAGGTAACAAGCATGATTACCAGTGCTACAGAGCAGCCAGAAATAGTTACACAAAACTAATCCGGCTCGCCAAAGCCAACTACCATAAAGCACAGTTTGCCAATTCCTGGGGTGATGGTAAAAGATTCTGGGACAGCATCAAAAGTATCCTTGGTAAGGAGGACAAGATGCATCTCCAGCTGCTCAATATCAGCAACACTCCCACTACAGACCCCCTAACTATTGCGGAGGCCTTCAACAACGCCTTCACTGATCTCACCCCAGTGCTACCATGGCCTACTTCCATCCTGAGTGGAACCACTCCAAGAAGTGGACCCACCAAACATTCACACCCAACCTTTTACTTTAAAAGGGTGACCTTGAAGGAGGCCCTAACTATGGTCAAGAAAGTACTAGGTAAGACCAGGCAGGACAGTGAAGAAATCGACATGAAACTGCTATCCCTCACCCTGGACATACTTATAGTGCCCATTATCATGCCGTTCAACAAGTCCCTGACTCTTGCTCAATTCCCGGAGGTTTGGAAGCAGGCCCTAGTCACACCTGTGCACAAGGGAGGCGACAAATCCTTGGCTGTCAATTATAGACACATCCCAATACTCTCTCCTCGGTCCAAAGCACTGGAAAAGATTGTGGCGGGTCAACTCATTGACTACCTCAGCAAATATAACCTGCTATGCCCCAACCAGCATGGTTTCAGGCAAAGTCACAGCACCACCACTGCCCTGCTGAACTTTAAGAACTATGCACATAAGGCCCTGGATGAAGGCAAACTGATGGGGTCTGTATTCATTGACCTCACCAAAGCTTTCGACACAGTCAATCACCCCGTTATTGACTCAACTGCAAAACATGGGTGTGGCGTCTAATGCCCTCTGTTGTTTCCAAGACTACCTGACAAGGAGAAATCAATGTGTTAAAGTTGGGCAAACAGTTTCCAGTGCAAGAGAGGTATCGTTGGGGGTACCCCAAGGATCAATACTGGGGCCCCTACTCTTCAGCCTCTTCCTAAATGACCTTCACACTGCCTGTGACACCAGACTCATTCTTTATGCGGATGATGCGGTGCACTTGAGCAGCAGCAGCATGTCCCTTGCTGACCTGCAAAAAGAGATGCAGGCCTCCTTCTTCTCAATCCAGAACTGGTTCTGTAGTCATAAATTGCTACTTAACTACAAGAAGATCAAGGCCATGCTTATGTCCAGCCCACACAGCAAAAATAAGCATCACCCCCTCATCATCACCAACTCCCACAGTGAGCAACTTGGACAAGTCCACATGTTCAAGTATATTGGTGTCATACTGGATGAAACTCTCACATTTGATCACCACATTGACTCTGGTCAAGACAGTCAATACTAAGACTGGTGTCCTATACAGGCACAGGCAATACCTCTCCCCCCAGGCCCTCTGCCTCACAGTCCACAGCTCTATCTTATCCCCTATCGACTATGGACTAGTGGTGTATGGGGCGGCGATGGATACGGCACTAAAGAGGATCCAGGTGGAGCTAAACAAAACCTGCAGGCTTGCCATTAATGCAGAGTGTGGCACACATATCTGTACACTGTATGAACATGCAAATTGGTTATCCTTAAGAGACAGGGTCAAAAACCAGACTTGCATCCTAGGAAAGAAAGCACTCCTGGGCAAAACACCGCCTTGTGTTGGCAACCTTTTTGTGGCTGCTAACATGCCACAGGAAACCAGGGGAAGGACCAGAGGGACCTTAGCCATCCCCTTCCATTGCATCTCACTCAGGCAATGTGCATTTGCTTACCAGGCCCCACTGTGGATGAATGAACTCCCCAGGAACCTCCTGGCCACCAGTTGTTTGGTCATATTCAAAACTGCCCTCAAACAGCACCTTATAACACTCTCTAAGTGCACTTGCGTCTAGGTGATTGACCTCTGGTATCACACCTCTCAGCCCATTCCTAAGACTGACGGAGCATTTGGCCATGACATGCCTCCCTCGGCACACCCTCCACACAACCCTAGGCTAACAATCTCCCTTCCCCCAATCCTCTGACAAGGCCCTCTGTGGCTGCACTAGTTTTTGCCTGTACCGTTACACTTATGTTCATGCACTAGCACTGTTAGTCTTTACAGCCAGGATAATTGCAAATTTGTTCAATTGTGTTGCAACTCTGCTTTCTCCTATGTAACTTGCCTGTAATCTATGACGTGGAACCTTTGTAAAAGAGCTTGACCTCAAAGGTGTTTTTCTGAATCAATAATAAATAAATAAATAAATAAAATATACATGACACTAAATTTCTGGCTATAGATAGAGAGAAGGATTTAGGGGTGGTAGTCAGCAATAACTTGAAAAACAGTGACCACTGCAGACAGGTGGCCAATATATCTATTCATCTGACTAACTGTGTTAGAAGGGCTTTCTTTAATAAATCTGACTCAGTTCCACTGCCATTATTCAGAACTTATATTACACCTCACGACGACTATTTCTCTCAACTTTGGAATCCTTATCTTAGGAAGGATACTGACCTATTGGGAAGATCACAGTGCAGATTTACCAAATTAATCCCAAGGTTCAGATCCAAACCATATGAAGTAAGGTTAGCAGAATTAGGGTTGTGGTCTTTAAGTAAAAGAAGATTAAGAGGTGACCTATTGTCCCTGTACAAAATATTGGAAGATAGCGTGCTAACACATGAGTTGGGATTTGAATTTAAGAACAGTAGCCATGACTTGGGAGGTCATAAATGCCAACTCCTAGAATACCGAGGAGTGATCTAAGAAAATATGCCTTTCTACCAAGATTAAGCAGGATGTGGAATCATTTACCAGGAGAGATTGTATATGCACCAAACTTCTCAATTTACAAAATAAGACTGAATAAATTCCTCAAGGAAGGTAACTTTAGCAGCTGCAACCACTGAGCAGTTGGGACAGTCATTATGGTCTCATGCCTTCTGCTATCCTGAATAATTGTTTGAACCATAGTATGGACTACATTACACCACTGATGAGTATTTTAACAGTAGCTTACCAGAAACACATACGGCTGCACATGGATAAAGCACTGTTTTATCAGGTAGTTAGAACAACAAGATCCCTGCTGCTTTAAGTAGTTTGCTTCCCAAAAACATAAAGTAAACCGTGAACCCACATTTTAGTACATTGACTCTAGGCGTATTACATCTTCAGGAGGCAAAATGCATAATATTTATTCAGAGCTGAACAAGTGAAATTAGTTACTAATGCCTCATGTTAGTTATTGTTTGCACCTATCTGAGCAAATAACACTACAAGCAAGTCTAATCAATGTTTGTGTGGAACTTTAACAAATACAACATATTAAACATTTACCCTTTGCAAAGTTGCTTCAATTAAATTCCCTTCCTGCCCACGTTCGTACTATCCCCTCCCACACCTGTTTCCAAAACTCCCTCTGGGATCACTTGCTGCACTCCTCAGCATGTAATTGCATTAAGACGCTAGTGGTCCTTCCAATAAGTATCACACTTGATACTTTGGTCCTCCCTGCGGGGCAGTTTCCTGAGCTCTGCATTGGTTGCCCTCCCAACCATACCTGCTCACAGTGTTTCTTGGTAAGTATTTTGTGTAATTTTTGAATTGTCTCATCTTGCAATGCCTGTATATCATTTACCTTAACTCTGTGCATCCTTTTTCTGTCTGTAATTGCATCCTTATTTCCTTGCAACCTCCTGGGTCGCACCTGAAAATAGGCATCTGTTTTTGTCTAGTGTGTTCCTGGTTAACAAAAGCTAAATAAATAAATTAATTAATTAACTGATATATCCATGGATGCTAAGAAAAGAGAAAGACTTTACTTCCATAATGTATTTTCTGTCTAGCTGGGAGAAGGGGGTAATGGTTGACTCCCAGCTCTCATAGGAGGAAACACTCTCCACCAAATTCCCACCTCTTTGGCAGTTGCTGTACTTGAGATCCAGGAAGATCTAAATCATGGTGCCACCAAGGGAAATGCCTCCTGATTGTCTGACTGCTAGGAAAGTGATTTCCTGTTCCTCACTCCTCCCCATGACTGCCAATACAGTTTGGGGCTGGTCTTCCGTGAGCCACGCCGGTATACCGTCACTATAATGACATCGGCACACTGAAACTCCCACAGTGAAACCCCCACCACGTCAATATCAGCAGTGATTGAAATTTCACTTTGATTGACTGTTCGGTGATGGGGATAAATATCTAAATTCACGGTCTGTGCAGTATCTTTAGTATAGAAGTGCAGGGGGTGCAGCCCCCTGCATGGGAGGGTGCAGGGGGGGGGCACATCCCCCCTGCATTGATTGTCGCTGTGTTTACAGTTGTTCCAGGGATGTGTTAGGGTCTGGGGTGTCAACAGGTTCCCAGCACGGTTGAGGTCACTGATGTATTTGTTGTCGCACCAGCATCATAGCTCCAGCTGTGCTCAACAAGGATTCACTCAGTAGGCTCTCGTGATAGTAATGCCTGCAGGAATGGATAACTCACTTGGTAGCCATGTTTGCACAAACAATTTGATGTCCTTATCATCTCACAACTCAGACAGCCCCCAAATACATATATTTGATGCACATAACGTTTTTTTCAAGCAATTCCAGCCTCACTTAAAGGACTGAATTTTCCTTCACCAGACCAATGCCAGTTATGATCGCCTTTTCTTCTGTAACGCCTGCTGCCTTTGCTTTTGTCTGGGCCCCCTCAGCTTTCTTTTCTAGCAGTGCCATTATAGAGTCCTCAACTTTCTAATTGAGAGTTTGAATTGCTGTGAGTAGAGCCACCATGGCAGCGCTTCCAGCTGAAGACCAATTGTACCGGGGCCTCCGGTTGGCTTGGCAGTTTGGGCCCGTGTCTTCTGCTGCTAAACTGGGCTTGCTGGCTTTTTTTAAACATATTTTGTTGAATCCGGCCTGGTGGTGCTGAGAGTTAAGGCACTGGATGCCACACCTTGCACAATGCCGGCGACCCGGGTTCGGGAATGGACTCAGGCTGCCGGGGGCTGGCAGGGGAGAGGATGCATTGAGCATCCCAGAACTGCTCTCCTTCCTCTGGTGTGGGATAGTGGGATACGTCGCACTTGGGTGACCCCGGTGAAGACTGGGAGAACCACAAAGTGCGGCGTAAGCAAGAGGCGGAATTCAGCAAGACGCTTGCTAAGCGCAGCGCGTCATTGCACTGCTGGCTCCAGGGGGACCAATTAAGGTGGAAAACCAGGCTGGGCATGACCGAGCAGCTTGATAGCCACACACCCACCGACCTGGAGGGCTGTCGTGGAATCGCATTGGATGGTCCGGTGTCAGCTGTGCTGGGACCCTCGTGTACGAGTGAGCCTGCTGTTCTCCGGGTCGGTGGGAACTGGTGGCTGGATGCCCCCGCTGGGAGTGCTGCAGAGACGAGAAAATAGAAAAGAAGATAAAAACATATTTTGTTGAGCAAGAACTGCAAGAAAATAAAGAGACTACAACAACAATCTTGTGGTGATACACTGCTGAGGAATGCAAGTAAAAAGATTCCAGGGCTCGGTGATTGCATAGTTGAGTTAAATACCTGGTTAACTGGGATAAGCAGTATGCAATACCTGCTTATTTGGATAACTCGCTGCCCCTCTGCACCCACTTAGGACCCCTCTATGACCACATATGCCTGATTATCAAATTTTATCTAGTTCACATTCACTTGATAAATGGATTACTAAGATGTCCACTATCAGGAAGATACTGTGTATGGTCAGCAAGGCCAAATACCAGACTCTGTTGCTCCAATTAGGGGGTCACATATTTTCATGAATAAGTGTTTATGACCTCTGGCTGTAAGCTGGGCCCTCTCTAATTTAGGGCAGCTACATACATTTCTAGACCACTGTGCCACAAAGGGAGGCATCTCAGCTAACCACTGCTGGACTATGACTTTCTTTGTGTTTACCAGGGGTCTTGCTGTTTTTTTAAGGTTTCCCATTGTCTCTTTCCCTTCAAAACTTCACCAGAGCAGGAGTGGAGTATAATGAGTCTGTATGTTAAAGTCTGGGCAGCTTGAATTGCCAAAAGTTCCGTTTTTAGTATTTTTAAACTATCTCAGGTCAGAGCACATTCAATGCATGTCTTGCGTGCTCGGCAATCAGGACACACCACCCCTCACTATGTGCTTTTAACGTCTGGTGGAGAGAGATGGGAGGTGACACAGTTAGAGAGATGGCCATTTTCACAAAATGGACAAGGCTGCCAGTGGGTGACAATGGGGGAGGGTGTGTGTGTGGAAGTTATAGTTCCCCTCATGCCTCTCGTATGCAACCGCTGTTGTGTCTCATACTAACATACAGTCTGTGACAATATGTTTTTAATTTATTTTAGGTAGCTATGGAATGGCAGCCACCTCGCACTGAACTGCTCAGCTTAGAGTCTTAACTTCATAGTTATCTTTTCCATTTTTCTGATTCACTTAAGTTGTTTTACCCAGTCTACTTGTCCTGGACTTGTCTGGGAGACCATCTGCAATTGATGCATTTGGCTACCACAGTGATCAAGATCTAGAAGAGCTAGCTGGTGTGTGCCCTATGGCACCCTGTTGTTTTTTTTCCCCAGAATTGGGGGGGGGCTGCAAGGTCAGGGGTTAGCTGCACAATTGAACAGACTAGATAGACCCTGAGGCTTGTATCTGCTGGCATTTTCGTATGTTCATAGGTGTGTGGCACCAAGTTCCACCCTGATTTGGAGTATTTTCTGGATTTCTCTGACTACTACCCCAAAAATGTTTTTTTTTCAGGACAATCCCATAAAATGTAGACATAGTCTGCCCTCTGCCCACAGCTTCTCCAACATAGATCCAAGATAGCTGGGTTGTAGTGCTTTGTTATGATAGGGATTTTTACAGCTTACTATCTTCCATTTAAACTCACGCCAGGATAAACTGGCCATTGTTTTATGCACCTTATCTAAAATTTCCACCTACTGAGACGGTGCCTCTTCCATCTAGAGTTTATCTTTCCAGTGCTTTTGTTCTTTTGTAATGTCCAACTATGGGGTTAGATCTGACAGAGCACCTACCAACGTGGATATTTGCTTCCTCCCACTGGGGGATTTGGTCATCTGCCCTGTTGTGGTTAGAATTGGGTTGACTGGTTGATGTACCTGGGTTTTAATGAGCTCTGTGATCAGAAAGGTCCTGTCTTGGAGTACACAAAAAATGTATGTGTGCAGGGGCCCAAATTCTTGTCTCAGTTCTTGGAAACTCTTGGGACCCCCTTCCACTGAGGTGAGCCCATACCTTTCCCATTTCTGGAAGGTGGGATCTATTCTTGCCAGGAGGAAGACTATACATTCTGTTATGGGGAGTTGTTTACTAACCCCCATTGACTAGATCATTTCTATTTAGAATTTCAACCCATGTTGTCAAGGTTATTCTGACCCAAGGGTTACTAATTAGCTTTAAGTCTTTAGCCACTAATCTGTTAGTCACTAGGACCCAGGGTTTCCATGGTAAGCACCCTCCTGTTTAATCTGCTCCCATCCCATGTCAGTGTCTTCCATTAAAGAGGTAACTATAGATACTAGCTGTGCTGGCTAAAAATACAATTTAATGTCTGGGGGGCCCATTCACCCTCCCCACCCAATTTCTTTGTTATTACCATCTGACATTTGTGCCATGGCCCTCTCCACACCCAATATAAAACTGGGGCGCATCCAAACTGGGAGACTGGAGAACAGAAATAGCAGTCTGCGGAGGATGTTTATACAGCATGAATCATTTCTGTATTCCCAAAGCTGGAGAGAAGAAGGATCACCCACCTACAGATATCTGCCTTGATCTGTTCAATGAGTGGACAATAATTGATTTTAAACAGTTTCTCTAGATTGGTTTTTACCTGGAACCCAAGGTGGCTGATTTTCCCCTCTGCCCATTTCCGTGGAATACACCTCTTTGGCTCAGGAATCATTTCTCCAGTGAGCCATCAGATATTTGACTTGCTTTCATAGATCTTAAAGAGCTAGTGTACTGCCGAAAACTAATATTAGTTTTTTTTTAAAAAACAGTAAACAATTACCTTTTAAGTCTGAGGTACTTTTCCTTTTTTCATTGGTTAATTAGAATATTTTTTTTGCTTGATGTTAGAGGGTGTGATGTGTGGAAGAGCATGCTGCCTGGCAGTGGTCATGTCTAGCTGTGTTCCTCCCACTATATCATCGGCATTGTGACCTCACTGTGACATCACAGCTTCTCAGGAAAAGCAACACAGTAGCTGACAGGTCAGTCATCTGGGATGTCACTGTCAGTGAGGTCACAGTGGTGATGATGTAGTGGGAGGACTAGAACTAGACAAGTCTTCTGCAGGGCACAGTGCTATTCCACACATCCAGCACAGCATTAACACATAGAAAAGGTTCTTATGAACAAAAGGAAAAAGAACAAGCATTTGTCAATGCCGAATGTTGCTTGCTTGTATGTGCTGTTTAGGTATTTGGAAGTGATAGTTCCATGCCTTCCTCCCAAGACATGCACTGTGTCTTACCGTTCAGTATTCAGAGAAAGAGTGGGAGGGGCAAGGGCCACAACAGTACAGCAGTTGCCAAGGGGGCGAAGAGGTGGACAATAGTCCATTCAAAGACAAAAGAGTCCTGCAGGAGCTCATTAAATTGAAGGTGGACAAAGCGATGGAACCAGATGGCATACACCCAAGGATATTAAGAGAACTGCGAAGGGAGATAGCAGTACCTCTGGCAGCCATGCTCACTGAGTCATTCAACATGAGTGAAGGAGAAGGGTACATGTGGTCCCTCTACACAAGTCTGGCAGCAGGGAGAAGGCAGGGAACAATAGGTCGTTCAGCCTCACCTCAGTAGTGAGGAAGATCATGGAGACATTGCTTAAAGAAAGGATAGTGGGGCATCTAGAAGCCATCGGAGCCCAGTACCATAGACAACATGGATTCACAGTGGGGACATTATGTCAGACAAATCTGGTTGCTTTTTTTGACTGGTGACAAAGGAAGTGAATCAGGGTGGGGCAGTGGACAACGTTTACCTTGATTTCAGCAAAGCCTTTGACACCATCCCATATAGGAGGCTGATAAACTAGCTGGGTAGGCTGGGCATGGGGGAAAGGGTGGTAAATTGGGTTAGAAACTGACTAACAGACAGGAGGCAGAGAGTGGTGGTAAATAGTGTGCAGTCTAGGGAGAGGAGGTGTCCAGTGAGGTGCTGCAGGGATCAGTCCTGGGGCCAGTCCTGTTCAATGTCTTCATTAGTAACATTGCAGAATGTCTGAAGGGAATTTTTTCACCAAACTTTCAACATAGCCATTTTAAGACCTCTGCTCATGAACAGTGTCACTGTGATTTTCTTAATCTGTCCCAAACATTGATTGCGCACACCGAATGCGCCATTGTGTACTACATGCACGGAAACACATTTTGGGTGACATGTGAAAAATGACAGCTGTACTGCTCATAAGGAGGTGTGGTAAAATGGCAATGTTGAAAATGTGGATTGAAAATATTGAAAATTTGCGAACTTACGAGCGTGCGTAAAATCAGTGCAACAAATGCTTGTAAAATAGTCATTTTGGGGAATTTTTTAACCAAATTTTTAACATAGCCATTTTAACACTTCTGCTCATGAACAGTGTGACTGTGATTTTCTTAATCTGTCCCAAACTTTGATTGCGCACACCGAATGCGCCATTGTGCACTACATGCACGGAAACACATTTTGAGTGACATGTGAAAAATGACAGCTGTACTGCTCATAAGGAGGTGTGGTAAAATGGCAATGTTGAAAATCTGGAGTGCAAATATTTAAAATTTGCAAACTTACGAGCGCGCGTAGGAACTGCGCAATGCATGCTCGTAAAAGTCATTTTTAGGAATTTTTTCACCAAATTTTCAACATAGCCATTTTAAGACCTCTGCTCATGAACAGTGTCACTGTGATTTTCTTAATGTGTCCTATACATTGATTTCACACACCGACTGCGCCATTGTGCGCTACATGGGTGGAATCATGTTTTGGGTGAGATGTGAAAAAATGGCAGCTGTACTGCTCATAAGGAAGTGTGGTAAAATGGCAATGTTGAAAATGTGGATTGAAAATATTGAAAATTTGCAAACTTACGAGCATGCGTAAGATCAGCGCAACAAATGCTTGTAAAACAGTCATTTTGGGGAATTTTTTAACCAAATTTTTAACAGTCATTTTAACACTTCTGCTCATGAACAGTGTGACTGTGATTTTCTTAATCTGTCCAGAACATTGATTTCGCACACCGACTGTGCCATTGTGCGCTACATGCACGGAAACACATTTTGGGCAAGATGTGAAAAATGACAGCTGTACTACTCATAAGGAGGTGTGGTAAAATGGCAATGTTGAAAATCTGGAGTGAAAATATTGAAAATTCGCAAACTTGCAAGCGTGTGTAGGAAATGTGCAACGTGCGCTCCTAAAATGGTAATTTTGGGGAATTTTTTCACCAAATTTCAACATAGCCATTTTAAGACCTCTGCTCAGGAAATGTGTCACTGTGATTTTCTTAATGTGTCCCATACATTGATTTCACACACCAATTGCGCCATTATGCGTTACATGTGCGGAAACACATTTTGGGTGAGATGTGAAAAATGACAGCTGTACTGCTCATAAGGAGGTGTGGTAAAATGGCAGTGTTGAAAATCCGGAGTGCAAATATTAAAAATTCATGAACTTAAGAGCATGCATAGGAACTGTGCAACGCACGCTCGTAAAACAGTCATTTTAAGGAATTTTTTCACCAAATTTGTAACATAGGCTTTTTGAGAGCCCACCTTATGAACACTGGCACTGTCGTTTGGTTAATTGAACCTGAAAGGTGATTTTGCACAGTGACTGCGAAATCACCCTTTGGGCCTGATTAACGCCATGACAGTGACAGAATTCATGAGGAAGGATCCCAAAAACCCCATGATGAAAATTTGGTGCCAAAATTCAAAAAAATGCCTGAGATATGCAGCAAAGTTGAAAAAACCATATATATCCCATTATACAGCTTACCGGCATTTCCTCAGTTCACGGTCAGCTTTGAAGAGTGCAGACGTGTTCCCGGTCCACCGAAGATCGTCGCGCTGAGGTTCGGAGAGAGTATGGGGTGAGGGGGTGGGGAGGCAGGGTGCGCAGGGTGGGTGCGGGTTGTGGGGCAGGGAGAAGCACCGAGGGACAGTTTTTGTATTTACAGGTTTATTTTTTTTTAATAAGACAACAAGGGATGTTTGCCACGCTGGGGTGGGCTTCCAGCGTGACAGCTGGAAGGCTGTTGGGGGGCTGGAGCTGACAGGGGATTGGGCAACCTCGTCGGCCATAACACATTTTGCCACGCTGGGGTGGGCTCCCAGTGTGGCACCTGGATGCTTTGGGGGGGGCGTGGAGCCAGCGGGATTGGGCACCCTGTCGCCATAACAAATTTTACACGATAAGTGGGCCCGCGTGGCACCCTGGAAGCCAGCAGAGCTGATGGGGATTGGGGCAACTCCTGCCCATGTACAGCATGTGCGTGGGGGAAGGCGGCGTAGCACGCAGTATGCGCGGCGTGTGTGTGTGTGTGTGTATGGAGGGGGAGCTCTGCTCACTGAAGCAGAGCTCTCCCTTTCAACTGTATGACCACTGCATTTTCAACTGCTGTCATAGACAACTGCAGCAGTGATTGGGGAACTGGGGCCGTGCCTGCAAACACACTGACTGAATTGGAAGACAGGTGCCACACCTCCGAAAACTCGGATTATGGCACTATGTTTCTTGCACATACGTGCAAGCAACATAAAAATACTTCAGAAATAAAAAGATACAACTGATTACTTCCTAAAATGTGTAACATTCTCCAATCTGTTATTTTTGGTTCCACTAGCTCTTTATTCCCTAAGACCCTGCAATATCTTTTCAGCTGGCTCTCAAGGTGGCGGTACTTCTCCATCAGATCATCCATGCACAGTAAGGTGTCAATGGCATACTGTGGTATTTTGTGCTCCCCCCAAACCTGTTATTACTGGATTTTCTCTAACTGCTTGTGCAAATGGCTTCATGCTTACAACAAAGAGCAACGAGAAGAGGAGGCATCCCTGTCTCGTACCCCGCTGGATGCTAAGCTGTTGAGACATTATGCCATTAACTTGTACTCCAGCTCTTGGGGCCCCATAAAGAGACTGCATTCAGTTATGCAGAGGATAGTGTGTGAGTGCTTATACACAACAAGAATATTTTTCACTCGAGAGATTTCTGTGGTAACTGAAGACCTCAAGAATGCAACTGGAGAAGTCTCATTATCATGGAAACCTCAAGAGTTAAAAATATCCTTGTTGTGTATGAGTGCTCATAGACTGTCCTTCATAGGGTATGGGCACTGATACATTGCAGTCTTGTCCTTATTTTTTAGTTTTTTCACCGCCACTCACTTCCACAGCTAACTGTCACCGCCATGGCCATTCCCCAAAGATCGGGAGGGTTACAGAAACGCACATGCACAAACACGTTCCAAGTTGTTGTGCTGCAGTAGCTACGTAACTAGTGCAGCACAACAGCTACAATGACGTAGCTACAGCAGCACAACAACATTATTGAGGGATGGATTTCCATCTTCACCAAAGTTCCACCATATGCTATAGAAGTTCTCTTTTATATTAAATGTCTTCAGGGTGGCTTTTAAAAATTCCCAGTCAAGCCTGTCAAAGGCCTTCTTTGTGTGAACTGCAATGGCCAGCTGGCCAGCTGCAGCCCCTTCCTGTCCTTATATTCGGACACAGTGTTAAGTAACCTTTCATCATTATCCCTTAGTTGTCACGTGGGTATAAAACCCACCTAATTTGGGTGAATGGTTTTCCCAATCAATAACCAAAGCCTGTTTGTTAAGATCTTTGTGAATAACTTTAGGTCCTGATTAAGTTAGGGTATGAGTTGATAATTATCAGATTCCTTCCCATTTTTGCTCTCCTTGGGAATAATTGAACTCAGGGCTTACCCCAGGACTCCAGCATTCCCTCTCCCCCTTCCACCACCACAAATATATTTGACGAGAGAGAACTTAGTAAGAGTGCAAAAACGTTCTCATGAGAATCTAACGGGGCCTCATCTAGGAAGGTGTCTATACTGTATGTTCTTGCTCATCTATATATTCCTCTGCTTTATACACAGTAGGTGCTTGTAGAACTTTTGGAAGATTTTTGCTATCCCTATTGGGGTATTACTAAACTTGTGGGATGCTGTATGCTCCTCAAAAACCTAACTCTGGCTGGTAACCTGTTTGTACATACATACTGCCATTAGCTTCCCTGCATGTTCTCCGTGCTTACAATATCTTTGGTTCATATACCATAGTTTGCCCTCAGTGTATCTGGTAAGCAAGTCCCTGAGCTCTCCTCTGTCCTTTTCCCCTTTTTTTAAGGGTCGCTCTACTTCCTCTTTTTTATGTTATTCTTCTAATTCCTGTACTTTCTGTTCAAAGTTGGACTGAATTTGTGTTTATTTTTCCTGCCTGCTACATATGCTATAATTTTGCTGTGTATTATGGCTTTAAGACCATCTCATATATTTTTCTGAGCTAATACTCTGTGGATCATTAGCTTTGTAATTTTTTATCACCTTTTTTTTGTACATGAATACTTCTTTATTTATAAGTGACACAGACATTTCTGTTGCCATATTGGTCCTTGTAACACAAGATCCACACAAACAGATGATTTGATACCTTTTATTGGACCAACAGAGTTGTTTAAAAAAATTGGTGCTTTAAGCTTTTTGGATTACACAAAATCCTTCACCTGAAAACACATGACAGTTGGTTTGGAAGAATGCACTTTCTTAAAGTCCAGATCATACATTAAAAAAAACTATAAAAAGTTGTTAAAAATCCCATTGACCTACACTGCTTTTAAAAATTAACATATGACCATATAAAGACAACAGAGTTCCATCAAAGGAAAGGTATTTCAAGCACAAATGTCACAGAATGGATAGCTCATTCCCTGAGAACAGCCATGAAACATATTAAAGCTACATCTGTGTGTCTGTGCATGCATTAGTAAATGTCTATGATTTTAAACCACAAGATATAATAAGGTAAAAAAAATACATAGTTTGTGATGTTAAAAGTGTTCTAAATACATTAAGAAAATATCTTTAGGTTAGGCAAAAAGTGGGTTTAAAGACAACCTGACCAAGTGTAAATCTAAGCAATAAACTACAACAGGGCATGGGTTGTGCTGGGATTTGCCCACACCTGGTGTGGTTTGGCCATGAGGCTGCAGGCTGAGTGGTCAAACCAAGTCAGTTGTGGGTAAATCCCAGCTTAACCCACAATCTGGAGTGGTTTATTGTGATTATACAATGTCCCCCTTCACTTTTTTGTAACCAAAATGAATAAAACACAGCTTTTGCCACTTCAAATAAGTTTTATTTTAAGCTATTGTTGCACCAGAAAAAATAGTTCCCTCTTGCTATGTATAGTAGATCCACAGGGAGCACCATGTCAGTCTCATTCTGTAATACAACAGCAGGTACTGAATCTGGAGATACATTTATCAGTATTATTATTAAGTTTTTACTTCAAGTTAGCAGCACTTTACATGACCATGGGCGAGCAAGTCTGCTTGGAGCTGTTGCTTTCAATGTCCATGGGACAGAGAGTCTGCTGTGGGCAGTTTATATATGTCAGTTGATCTGGCTATCAGTGAGCTCCGTGTTAGTTAGTGGCTTAAATGACTTTAGAGGGGGTAAAATCACACAGTCAGCAACATGCTTTGATTTTTATTTATTTATTGAAGAGCAAATGTTTTAACAGAGACAGACAATGGGCCGTGAGTAACATGTAGCTGGTCGCGGCCTAACGAGCTGCCATCTCCCAGCTTGTGCTTCGGTGCAAGTTTGTGGTGAGACTTGGGGGAGGGGGATTTTTTTTTTTTTTGTCATGAGATCAGAAAACTGCTGGAAGGTACTGGGCCATTTAGCCATCGGGGAAGATGAGAGTCTACTTGGTAGGTGGTAGGCATTATGATGTACAAATTGCAGACCATGGGACTGGCATAGTCAAACTGGGGAGGTAACGGCAGTGCTACAGAGGTGGGATGGCTGTTATAGGATGGGGGAGTGTGGAGTAACTGCTATGGAGCTTGGAGAGAGGAAATGAGTGTTACAGGAGCCAGAGGTGGGAAGGAGCAGCCATTACTACTTTAAGTATAGTGTTTATTTCAATGACATGTTTCAGAGGCATTCCCCCATTCCCATTATTACCCTGTATTATCCTCCAGCTTCCTACCCCCAATATACAGTAAGACCAAGTAAAAAATAAAAGTGGTAACATACCAGTTGCTAGGTTGCATCCTGTACCCTGTAATGTAACCATAGGAACTACCAGCTCCCCCCAATGTACTGGTCCATGGCGATCAGCAGACTGAAGACCCTCCCTCCTCCCCGCTCAACCGATTATAATTAACTGCCTTACCTAGCTAACTAAAATTGGTTATATAAACTGCTGGTTGGCCTTAATTTAGGCTTCGCAAATCAAACAATATGAATACATTTGTATTAGAGCCCTGCTGGCCTTCACAGGTACCTCCATGCTCATATTTGTCCTCAAAAGCTCAGAAGAAGGCAAATAGTGGAGGAATCAAAAACAAAAGAAAATGGGTGCATTGGACCAGCTCTGAGTCACAGAACACTTTGGAATTCTTCTCATGAACCAAACAACAAAGGTTCATTGCCACCGAGCAAGGGTAGTCCCCTCTGGTTGTATGGAGAGATATAAGGCATAATCTGGGGCTCCCTGTAGTTTAAAGTCTCCAGTTCTGTTAGTCTAGACAAGAACCTTATGGCATACACCATGCAGGGCTCCTGTGATTGTTAAATGACATATGTACTTGTTGGTATTAAAGTTCCACCTGGGGTCTTGTCCCCCAGAACAATGTGAATGAGTCCCTTGTATAGCCAGCGTCTGGTTTCAACTTCCAGACAATGAAACTGTCCCTCAAGCTTGACGTGCTAGATCGTGCCCTTCTATTTGTCTGGGGATGAAGCTCTTATGGATCCGAGATATCAATAGCCATGGCGAAACTTTCCCCAATACAGTGTGGTAATCTCTCCTTTTGTCCCTCTTTGAGAAAGGCATCCAGTCAGGAAGTGTTGAGGAAAGGTGTACTATGCAACGTAGAGCTGTGGGCACTGATAGACGGTTAACTTAGGCTCTTCTGGCGGCTAATTTAGGCTGTTAAACATCGAAAACAACAGCTTAAAAGTCTCTGTTTTTCTTATAAGTAATACCTTTAGATGTCAGTGAGTTCTCAGCGATCAGAAATAGAGCAGGACACTTCTGTTTAAAGTAATCCATTGCTGGGTCTAATTCTTCAATGAAGACCAGGAGCCATCCAGTTGTACTTGGAGTTTTGCAGGGTACACCATGCAAAATGTTATGTCCTAAGCAATATATTTTAATACGATTGGGTGAAATAGAGCCTGGTGTTGTCGGACAGTTGTTGGCAGGTCTTATGTAACCCTGATCTTTTGATCTTCCCACAGAACTTCTTGTATATCCCTCAATTTTGGAAAAATGTGCTGTTTCTCCAGAAAGTTGAGGAAACTACATATTATGGGTGTGGGTTGGGCATCAGGTGGAGGCATAGGCCTAAGGGCACGGTGTGCTCTTTCCAAGATATAGGCTGGGCCGAAGGGGGAAGGCCCATCTATTTTAGACAGTAATTTTGGCATAAATAGAAGAGAATCAATTCCTTCTTTCCTCTCAGGAATTTCCGATTACCACTATATTGTTATGTCGGCTTCTCCCCTCTAAATCCTCAGTTTTGCTCTCTAACTTCTTAATGGCCTGGTGATTTGTGGTAATAAGGGCTTCCATTTTATTGGTCCACTTCTTCACAGAGAAAATGTGGGCTTCGTTGTCTGAAGTGCACCTGGTGGTGTCTTCCAACGCTTCGGAGATCGCCTTCACCTTGGTGACCAGACATCGAATTTCATCCCTGAATGGCTGGAATTCTGAGAGAAATCATTCCAGGCTAAGATGGGTTGATTCTATCATTGCCAAAGGAGAGTTTGAGGCTGACTGTGAACGGTCTGTAGTAGAGGGATTCGCCCTAGGCTTTTTGGGCTGTTTTTCCGGTGTGACAGGTGGTGTATGCTGAGGTGCTGCCTGCCGCATCTCTGCTTCCATATTTGTCCGAAATCCTTCTTCTGAGGTAGCTGGTGGAGTCCAGCAAGCTGATAAGTCTCATTTCTGGTTTTATTTTAGGAGGATTGAAGTAAAAGTTTGAAGTAATTAGTCAGGTGAGCGGAGTGCTTGTGGAGCACGTTCTACTCAGTTGGCTGCATCACGTGACCTTTGTTCTCATAAGTTTTCTGATGCAGACCCTGTACCATTTTGGTTGCCCTTCTCTGGACTGCCTTCATTTTGTTAATGTCCTTGTGCAGGTGAGGCCTCCAGTACTGCACGCAGTACTCCAGATGGGGCTTAACCAGTGTCTTGTAAAAATGGATTATTACCTCCCTCTTACGACTTGTGATACCCCTACTAATACACCCCAACATCCCTCTAGCCTTACCTAATGCCTTTGTGGTCTGCTTGGATGATTTCAGGTCATCTGTGATAATAAAGCCCAAGTCTTTTTCTTCCCTTGTGATTGCCAGCAACTCCCCTCCCATCCTACAGGTAGCTTCAGGGTTTCTCATCCCTATGTGCATGATCTCGTACTTCTTTGCATTAAACCCCAGTTGCCACTCTTCAGACCATTTTGCCAGTTTTTCCAGATCTCTTCTCATTCCGCCCACCCCATCTGGATCATCTACTCTGTTGCAGATCTTGGTGTCATCTGCAAACAGGCAAACCTTATCCTCCAGTCCATCTGCAATGTCACTGATGAAGATATTGAAGAGGACTGGCCCCAGGACTGATCCTTGAGACACCCCACTTGTGACTTGCATCTCTTCTGACTGTATACCGTTTACCACCACTCTCTGTTTTCTGCCCACCAACAAGTTTGCCACCCAGCTGACCAACTTCTGACCCACCATGAGCCTACCCAGCTTATTAATCAATCTTCTTTGTGGAACAGTTTTGAAAGCTTTGCTGAAGTCAAGGTAGGCGACATCATCTGCATCCCCTTGGTCCACCACTCTGATTACCCAGTCAAAGACATCTATGAGATTAGTTTGAGAGGACCTTCCTGTTGTAAACCCATGCTGTCTTGGATCCTGTGCTCCTATGGATTCCAGGTGTTGCACTATTTTTCCTTAAGGAGTGCCTCCATAATCCTACCCACTACTGAGGTAAGACTGACCGGCCTATAGTTCCCTGCCTCTTCCCTGCTGCCACTCTTGTGGAGCGGGATCACATGAGCCCTTCTCCAGTCTTCTGGGACCTGTCCTGTGCTCAGAGACTCACTAAACACTTCTGCGAGTGGCTCTGCTAGTTAAACCCTTAGCTCCTTTAGTACCCTGGGATGTATGCCTTCAGGTCCCATTGCCTTGTCCACCCTGAGCTTAGCGAGCTCTTGTAGGAACCTTTCTTTTGTGAAGGGACTTGCACACACCTCACTCCCCCCTGCATCCATGGTGCTGAGTTGTGGGCCCTGCCCTACCTTCTCCTTAGTAAATATTGAGCAGAAATATCTATTTAGGATAGATGCTTTTCCTTGATCCTCCTCCACACCCCCTCTTATCCCCTTTGATCTTAGCAATACCCCCTCTGGACTTTCTCCTTTTACTAATGTATCTATAGAAAGTCTTGTCCTCTTCTTTTACTGTTCGTGCTAGTGTTTCCTCGATTTGGACCTTTGCCTGCCTTACTGCTTTCCCTGCTTCCCTTAGGGAAGTTTGGTATGCCTCCCTATCTTCGTCCTGCTGCATTGTCTTATATTTTCTAAAGGCCAATGTTTTGGCTCTGACCTTTTCTGCTACTGTTTTTGAGAACCAAAGTGGTTTCCTTCTTCTTTTGCCCTTGCTTTTCTCCCTAACACAATGGGATGTTGCTTCAAGTATTGTATCCTTAATGCTTGGCCACTTTGCCTTTACCACCTCACCTGTATTTCTTCTTGCCAGGGCTAGCTTAATTCTGTTGGCCATCTTATCAAAGTCAACTCCTCTGAAGTCTCATATGTTTGCCTTGGAATGGGATGATTTAGTTCTACTGGCCAAATTGAACCATACCATGTGATGGTCACTGGCTCCCAGGTGACCTTCCTCCTGGAGATCTGTGATCCTTTCCCATTTAGTCAGTACTAGATCCAGTATGGCCCTGTCTCTTGTGGATTGTTGTACCAATTGTTTGAGGCCCTCAACCTGCAGGAAATCCACTATGTGCTTAATTCTGGTGGATGCTCCAGCTGGTATTGACCAATCTGTATATGGCATGTTGAAGTCTCCCACTAGCAGAACCTCCCCTTTAGCTGTCATGATTTGTATATCTTCTAACATCATTGTGCCTATGTCCTCCCCCTGGTCTGGAGGCCTGTAAACCACCCCAGTTCGTATGGCTGACCCATTTCCTGTTTCCAGGGTGACCCACAGTTCTTCTGGCTCCTTATGTGTATTTTGAATTTCTGTAGCTTTGATATTTTCATTAACATAAAGGGCCACTCCCCCCCCTTCACCTCAATCTCTTCTGAACAGTACATAGCCAGGTACTGTAGTCTCCCAAGTGTGGTTACTGGTGAACCATGTCTTGCTAATGGCTACTATGTCCAGTTTAGCCTCTGTCTTTGTTGCCTTCAGTTGTGGGATCTTGTTTTCCAGACTGCGGGCATTTGTGAACATGATTTTCCATTTGCCAGATTTCAGTGTGTTAGTTGTGGGGCGAGGTCCAGCTTTTCCCCTGCGCATCGTATGGGGAGCTGGACCTTTTTCCTCACCTGGTGATGCAAATGAACTACAAACATGCTGAACTCCTGTTTGATCACTAACTGAGGGGGAGGGATGCTCTTCCTGTTTGATGTATCGGGTGCTGTACCCCTGTCCCCATTTGCTAGTTTAAATATTCTGCAAATACATCAAACTTCTGCCCTAGTGCACTGACTCCCTCCATAGTCAGATACAGTCCATTGAATTTAAATAACTTTTGCTCCCAAAACAGTTGCCAGTTATCTACAAATTTGTGTCCTTTTTCCTGGCACCAGCCCTTGAGCCACATGTTGAGTTCCCCTATCTCCCCTTCTCTGACCTTCCGCTCATCTGTCTCCCTCTCCCAGATTGGTAGAACCTCAGAGAAGGAGATGTTGGATGAAATGGATGACAGTTTGTCTCCCAGCCTGGCCAGGTGTTCCCTGGTCTCCACAACTGACTGGCTGGTGAGATCATGAGTCCCAGGAATAGTAATGCATATCTTAAAACATAACTGTAACAGTCAACCTGAACAGTTTCCCTAAAACTTGTTAGCATTGTGTCTTTCATGGTGAGATACTTGGGGATTGTTAACAAAGCCTTAGAATAGGATCTGTTCCCCTCAACCGACCTGTAGGAGTCAGTAAATCTTCTGCTGGTATGGGAGGCTTGGAACAAACAGTGAGGTGGCTCTGTTGTTAATGCCCGCCCACCTCTCCAAGAGTATGAAAGGCTGTATAAAGGGAGTTGTCATGGGAGTGGACTAGCCTTCTTCCTCCTTGCTAGCCCACTTCATGGCTCAACTTTGACCTAAAATATTTTATCAAAGTCTTTATTAGACTGACTGAGTAAGCCCTTTAAAGAGTTGTACCTGTGGATTCACCATGTGACACTGCATTGCAAGGAAATTTGTCTCTTTTTTTGAGAATTGGAGGGTGACTGCTTGTGGCCATATACAAACAATGTAATCCTTCATAATGGTGGCTGATGATGGCCCTCTTCCTTCTCTCCCAGCTCTGCCTCCACCGCCCATGTCCCCTATTTCTTTTGCTTCACCAGCAAGCCAACATTGTGGATTTAGTTATACTTGGGGGGATATACCCTGCAGACTGTGTCTCATTATTTGCCTAAGCCACCTCAGGCCTGTCAACTCCTGGCAAGAGTACCAGAGTGTTGGGAGTGCTCCCACTCCTGCTCCCACCATAGAAACATAGACATTGTTGGCAGATAAGGACCACTAGGCCCATCCAGTCTGCCCGTAGGCCTTATACATGTAGGCATCCACTCACCCTAAGTGGTCAATGTCTTTTCATCACTCCCTTCCCACCCAAGGAACCCCTGTGCTTGTCCCAGGCATGTTTAAACCCCTCCACTGTGCTTGCCCCTACCACCTCTTGTGGCAGACTATTCCAAGCATTCACTACCCTCTCTGTGTAGAAAAACATCCTCATTTTACCTCTAAATCTACCCCTTCCAATTTCATATTGTGCCCCTTCATTCTGGTATCTTTTCTACATTGGAAAAGATCTCCCACCTGCACCTTGTTTATACCCTTGAAGTACTTAAAATCTTTATCATGTCACCCCTTTCTCTTCTCTTCTCTTCTCTTCTCTTCTCTTCTCTTCTCTTCTCTTCTCTTCTCTTCTCTTCTCTTCTCTTCTCTTCTCTTCTCTTCTCTTCTCTCCTCTCCTCCTGTGAGTACATATTGAAGTCTCTTAGTCTCTCCTCATATATTTTGTGGTGCAAATCATGCACCATCTTTGTTGCCCTTCTCTGGACAGCCTCCATCTTGTTTATGTCCTTATGCATGTGTGGTCTGCAGTACTGCACACAGTACTCCAGGTGAGGCCTTACCAGTGTTTTATACAATGGCATCACCACTTCCCACCTCCTACTAGTAATACCTCTGCATCCCAGCACACCACTTTCCCCCCTGCAGCCTTTGCACACTGCTTTGATACCTTAAGGTCATCAGATATGATAACCCCTAGGTCCTGCTCCTCTTTGGTGATGGTCAGTACCCCCCCATCCTGTAGCTTTCCCCAGGGTTCCCCCGACCCAGGTGCATTATCTTGCAATTTTTCGCATTGAACTTCAGTTGCCACACTTCCCACCATCTTTCAAGCTTCTCCAGGTCCCTTTTCATTTTCTGCACCCCTTCTGGAATATCCACCCTGTTGCAGATATTGGTGTTATCTGCAAATAGGCAGACCTTTCCTTCCAGCCCCCCTGCAATGTCACTAATGAAGACATTGAACAGTACTGGTCCCAGTACTAATCCTTGTGGCACTCTGCTGGTCACTCCTCTCTCCCAGGATTGGATCCCATTTACCACCACCCTCTGCCTTCTGTCTGTCAGCCAGTTTCTAACCCACTGTATCACCTTATGCCCCATGCCCAGACCACTCATCTTGTTAACCAGCCTTCTGTGTGGAACAGTACCAAAGGCTTTGCTGAAATCCAGGTAGGTGACATCAATGGCCCTTCCCTGATTCACTTCCATAGTCACCCAATCAAAAAAAAAATCTATCAGATTTGTTTGATAAAACCTTCCTGATGTGAATCTGTGCTGTCTCAGATCATAGGCACCAATGGATTCCAAGTGTGCCACTATCCTTTCTTTCAGCAGTGTCTCCATGATCTTCCCCACCACTGAGGTGACGCTGATTGACCTGTAGTTCCCCGCTTGCAAACTACTGCCACTTTTGTGCAGTGAGACTACATGTGCCCTCCTCCAGTCCTCTGGAACCATGCCTGTGTTGAGTAACTCTGTGAACAGGGTGGCCAGAGGCACTGCTAGTTCCCTCCACAGCTTCCTTAGTATCCTTGGGTGTATGTCATCTGGACCCATGGCTTTATCCACCTTCAGCTTTGTGAGTTCTTCCTGAACTCTCTCCACTGTGAATGGACTGGTGTCTACCTCTCCCCCCAATTGCTTCTGCTCCCCAACTGTGGTCCTTGACCCTCCCCCTCCTCAGTGAATACTGAACAAAAGTATTTGTTCAGTATTTCTGCCTTATCTAGATCCCCCTCCTTGCACTCTCCCTCCTCCCCTTTGAGCCTCACAACCCCCCCGTTTCTCTTCTCTCGCTGATGTACCTATAGAATGTCTTGCCCCCTTTTTTCACAGTCCGTGCTAAACCCTCCTCTGTCTGTGCCTTGCTTTTCATAAGCTTCTCTTACCAAGCAAGATGGCCACTCCTTTATTCCATTTTACAGGACCTTTCGATAAGTGGGGCTGCCATGCAACCTTTGATTGCCATTACAATTTTAAGGATGATAGCAGGATCTGTTTCCATGCCTTTTCCCCATATCTGAGACCAATCTGGAAGGAAGGGAGGTAAGAGGACTAAGCTGGGAAGCAAAAACTGTGCCAGAGCTAGAGGGATAATGCCACTGGTTTTCTTGCTAGACAAAAGGGAAGGGGGAGATTACAGTAAAATATTTTATTTTTTAATTAATGTTTGTTGACATTTTTGCCTTGTAGTATGCTTTTGAGCCCATCTATTTTCTTTTTAAAATATGAGTGCTCCCACTGTATCATGGGTAGAGGCAGGCGAAATTGGCAAAATTCACTATGCGGAATATTTCACAGTTGGCCTCCAATTCACGGAGGCGCAATTTGCAGAATTGTCATTCGCGGAGTATAGATCATAAGAAAGTGTGGAATTTCACATGCAAAATTCCACGCTTTGTCCCCACCAACCCCAATGTAAAAAAATATATGGAAACCCCTAGTGTTTAGTGGAACCCCCCCGACCCACCGATCACCTGTCCCAATAATAGAAATCCCTGGTGTCTAGTGGAATCCACACCCTCCGATCGCCGTCCCCAATAATACAAAGTTCTTGGTGTCTAGTGGAACCCCCCACCCGCCGATCTCTGGGCCCAGTAATAAATAATCCCTGGTGTCTAGTGGAGATCCCCCACCCTGCTGATCACCAGTGCCACTCCAGCCCTGGCGATCAGCGGGGGGGTGGGACGACAACTAGACACCAGGGATAGAGCGGGGGTGGTGTTGGGGGGATTCACCATTTGTAACATCTACTTGCTTTGTGTGTTTTTAAGTGCAATTTGCACTTAAAACCCCTCAAAGCAAGGTAAAGTCACAAATGGTGAATTTTTGGATAATTTTCAATAATTACACAAAGTGTTCCACAGGGTGAAATGTGCAACTTTGCAGCATATTCACCCGCGAAGTAAAGCTCTAATCATGGGTACTTCTCATGACACCACTCGAGCATTCTTGCTGGCTCATTCAAATGATTCTTCCCACCCACACGTTTCCTGCCCAAACCACCTTTCCCCATAGCACCCCCATCCACCCCACAAGACTACACTTGCACAATAAAGAAAATGTAAAAAAAATCTGCCGCAGCTGGCCTGCTGGCACAGCAGTAGCACTACCCCTTGGGGCACTGGCCACCTGAGTTCAGAAACGAGCTTGGATTGTCAGAAGGTCGGCCGGGGGAGAGGCTTGAGCGTCCTTAGGACTTGCTCATCTCCTCTGGGGGGGGTGGTCGGAGGTTCAGCATGCCCAAGCAGTGTACAAGGGAGTGTGGGGCATGACGGATGCCAGTGTAATGGCATGGCATCAAGTGCACATTGTGGATCTATGGGGGGGCATGCACTTGAAAAATGCCCTGACCCTGCATGACACCAATTAGAGGGCTAAGTAGGCCCTCGCCACTGGCTGGAGTGGCTCAGGAGCAAGGACCCAAATGAGGACTAAAGTACTGGGAGGGTTGGCTTGAGGGTACTGGCTGCCCACTCCCACTCTGTCCCCACCTGGGGGGGGTAAGCCACGGTAGTGTGGGGGATCTCTCCAAGCTTGTGCCACGGTGGTCTGCCAGATACAGTGCCAGGGTCAGGGTGGGGATAAAATGGAAATTGAAAAAAAAAAATCTGCGACAGATTTAAACTACCTCTAGTTGACCAAGTCAATTTATTAAACATACTGTTATGTGAGGAAAATAGGCCATATTTTGTTCCACATTTTTCATTTGCCTTATGCTGTCCAAACACAAAGATTCTGAACCCTAAAAGCCTTAAGTCCCAAGCCCGATCCATGGGTAACCAGTTAGTATCTTGCTACAGTAAAGTTTCAGGTGTCATCTGTGGCTTCCTTGCTTTTGGATGCACCTGCTTTGGGTGAGATGCCACTTGCTAGTTGCAGGTTAAGGAGAAAGTTTTAATATCCATTACATTCTGTCTTTGCAGTGACTTCTTCCCGTCTCCTTCTGATGTTGTCCACAGCAACCGCCACGCCATCTTGCGTAGCTTTCTCCAAAACCATCCCATAGAAACATAGAAGTTGATGGCAGAAGGAGACCGCAAGGTCCATCTAGTCTGCCCATTTGTTTTAGACCTATTTTGACACTCTAGTTGCCCTTTGTAGTCAGGGCTCCCTTGTGTCTATCTCATGCATTCTTGAATCTCCCTACAGTGTTGACCTCCACAACCTCTTGGGACAGGCTGTTCCAGGTGTCCACCACTCTTTCTGTCAGGAAAAACTTCCTGGTGTTGGTAGAGAACCTCCATCTTTGCAGCCTGAGGTCATATCCCTTGGTTCTGGAGCACTTCTTGAAGTGAAAAAGTTCCTGTGCCTGTACCTTGTTAATGTCTTTTATGTCCTTGAATGTTTCAATTATGTCCCCTCTCTCTTCTCTGCTCCAGGGAGTGCATATCCAGTTCCCTAAGTCCTTTCTTGAAGGACATGTACTGCAGACCCTGAATCATTTTTGTTGCCTTTCTTTGTACTATTTCCACTCGATCAATGTCCTTCCTGAGTTGAGGCCTCCAGAAATGAACTCCATTTTCCAGATGAGGCCAGACCAGCGATCTACACAGTGGTAGTACCACCTCTCTCCTCCTGCTCATGATTCTCCTCCCAGTGTAACCCAGCATTTTGTTGGCCTTCAATATTACCTTCTCACACTGCTTACAAACCTTCAAGTCATCTGAGATTATGATTCCCAGATCTCGTTTCTGGTTTGAAGCCTCCAGTCTTTTGCCTCCTAGGTAATACTCCTTTCTTGGATTTTTCTTTACTATGTGCATGACCTTGCACCTTTTGGCTTTAAATCTTAGCTGCCACACTTTAGATCATTCTTCTAGTTTCTTGAGGTCAGCTTCCATCTTGATCACTCCTTCTGAGGCATCCACCCAGTTACACATCTTGGTGTCGTCTGCAAACAGACACACCTTCCCTTCCAGTCTATCAGCGATGTCTGCTATAAAAACATTGAAGAGCAGAGGCCCCAGAACTGAGCCCTGGGGCACCCCACCTGTCACCCTATCTTACGTTGATTGCGTTCCATTAACCTGTACCCTCTGGGTTCTGCCTTGTAACTAGTTTTGTACACATCTTACTACTTCTGGACCAGCCCATGTGGTCAAGCTTCTTCACCAGCCTTCTGTGTGGAACCGAGTTGAAGGTCTTACTAAACTCTAGGTAGACCACATCTACTGCCCCACCATCATCCACTATTTTTGTAGCGTAGTCAAAAAACACAAGCAGATTTGTCTAGCATGATCTACCTGCTGTGAAACCATGCTGTTTAGGGTCTTGTTGGCCACTAGTTTCGAGGAATGCTATGATCCTCTGTTTGAGTAGTGTCTGCATTAGTTTCCCTACTATAGATGTGAGGCTCACTGGTCTGTAATTACTAGCCTTTTTGCAACTGCCTGATTTGTGAAGTGGAACCACTATTGCCTTTTTCCAGTCTTTAGATACCACACTGCTCTTCAAGGGTTTTGTGAATAGAAGTGCCAGAGGGGCTGCTAATTCTGCCCCAAGTTCCTTAAGGATTCTGGGGTACATCTCATCTGGTCCCATGGCTTCATCTGCTTTTAGTTTATTTAGCACCTCCCGTACTTCTCTACTGGTATTCAGACTTCCACCCCTAGTTTTTGTATTGTGGAGGCCACCACTTGCAGATTGGGGAAGAATTTCAGTCCCTTGGGGTTCTCAATGACAACTTTTGCAGGAGAAAGGCATCCTTATTTTATGGTACTTTTTCTTTCTTTGTTTTAAAAGAGCCCGGTCTGTTTTCTTTTTTGTTGCACTGCTATGGTCTAATCATGTTCAAAGGACACACAGTACCCTGCATATTTTAAGGACTGTTTACACTGTCTAAACTGCACCATTGCGAGAGGTGCAGATGAGTTGCATTGGTATATGTCAGACAGTGTAAACATGACGGGGATCATTGCTGGTGGCTGTGTGATGCACGCTGATGCAGCACAGAGTGATCGGTGTTTTTTGTGGGTTTGTGTACTGATGCAGGTGTTTTTTGTTGGAGTGGAAACATGCTGCTCTGCTTGCATCAGTACACCCCTGCAACACATGTGATGTGCTATTTGGTCCCCCTTCTTAGTAGTTATGAATCCCGATTCCCTTCTTGTGGTTTTACCCACCAACTCCAACTCACTGCTGCCATCCCACCTTCCAACCCTGATTCCCTTCCCATTTAGTTTTGCTCTCCAACTCCTACCCTCTGCTGTCTTCCAATCCTCCAACCTCAATTGCCTTTCCTGTTCTGCTTCTGTCACAACACCACTTCTCTCCAGCTGAAGGGAAGTGGTGTTGAAGCACCAGAAGAGAGGGAGTGCTGAACGGAGCACTGCAAACAACTGCCATGTAAAACATGGCGGCAGCAGTGCAAACAGAGGAAATAGTCAGTGGTGCAGAATACAGCATACCACTCCCCATAGTGTAAACGTGCCTTTAGATCCTTAATGGCTCAGGCAGTCCTCCAAAGCTGTTCGTTGCTTTGGTGAAGATGAACTTCATGAGAATGGCTGGTGATCTGGCACTGGGACCCTAAGGTTTCAGGTCCAGTGTTTGGTGGACTCAGTGCATCTTGATGTTTAGCTCTGGGGTTAAGTTCAGGATGTTGGTGAGCATGTTTTTTAAGGAGGTGGTCATGTCAAGCTCTTTGTTTCTGCCCCTTTCTGCACATTGAAGATATGTATTTTGTTTCAGCAGCCTCTTCCCTCAAGATTGTCTAGTTTAACTGCCCTTTCCTGCAGTAGCAATCACAGCAGCAGTCTGTTGCACCTGATGACTTGTCATGACAGGGCTTTTATTCTGCTGTCTAGCACCACTGTCTTTGTGTCAAGCCAGTTTACATTTTTTTGTATTTTACCCAGTTTTGAATCTATTTTGAGGATGGTTGCAGCTATTGTTTGGAATTCAGACAAGAGGCTGCTGTCCAGTTGTTTTGGCTTGAGCTCCCATCTGGGTCAGCATCAAATTCTGGTGAGGAGGCCAGAGTTAGGGCTTTGCTGCATGGTGACATGGATTGCTGCTGTAGTCAATCAAATAACATTAAGGTTTTTACCTTTTGCACCAGCGTGCCTGCCACCTTAAGTTCAGTCAACATTTTATAGCTTTAGACTCAATTCAGCATTAGATGGACTTTGATTTTAAACTGATGTTGAACCAGGTCAGGAACTGCTGGGCTACCCTGCTGTCTCCTCTGTGCCATCACTGGAAGTCCCACAGGCACCATTTTAATGCAAAACAAATTAGTGCCCGACAAACCTTAAATAGACACGTATCCTGAGCACTCGCTTCCTCAATTATAATAATTTTTCAACCATCTAGACATAGGTGTGCATCTAAGAAAATAACCTGTGCACACCCTTGGTGTTACCCCAGTGACCCAAACTACTGAATGTATATATGTTGCCCCCAAGCTGTGCACCCTTATGCTGTCAAAAGTATGTGCATTATAAGTTGAGAAAGACTATAGCAATCCATTAGTGCACTGACATTATGTTTAGTTCAAATAGAACACACAACTCAATTATAAAGTGAAAAGAAAAGGAAAAAATTGAACCCCTCACAACTAAACTAGTGGGATCCTACTTGTACCCAATTTTGTAACTCACAACACTGAAGCACAAGGCGCTCACTTCTGCCTCCTCAAATGATTGATAGTATGAGCAGCACCCACGCTGTATTATGCTGCTTCATTTTTACCTCCTTAGTGGTGTTAGGCTTAGGTTAAGTATCTGATCCACCTTCTGTTGGAACTGAACTCCCATCATGTGTTGTTTCTTTTTGCGGTTTGTTTACCCAGGCTAATCCAGTTGAAGAGCACTGTCATTTTTTCAGGGATTTCTGTTTTTACCCATATTTACAGCTGGGAGGACTGAAACATGTGGGAGTTAAGTAATCTGCTTAGGATCACAAAGTGAATAGCTCCGGTGGGATTTGAACCTGGGTCTCCTAGCTCCTAAGCCTGTACTTTAACCTACAGGCCACATGCTTTTCTATAGCATATAACTAGTTCCAAGAACCTGCTCTCAATATTCTGGACCCCTTCACATAAGATGGTTCTGGAATCTGGACAGATGGGCCCTGTTCTTGGTTGGTTAGGAAATAGTTTCAGTACACTCCAAGGATTGCGTGTTTGACTCTGACCTGATTTTCAGACTCTTCCAAGATGAAGTTTAAATTCAATTATGACTTTTATGCTGTTGCTATTAAAAAGAAATGTGCTTTCTGCAACAGCTAGAATTTACACTAAATGCATGACAATATTGTTAAAGTAACAGACCAGCAACTAAATTACACATACAGCACTGAATGCTGCCATGTAATTACAGTAATAATATGCTGCAAATTACCACATTGAAACACTAACATGACAGAAATGAAAAGCTGTTTCAAAGTAAGGTCAGGCCAAATTAATTTCTTATTCCTCAGAAACAGATGTTCTTTGGGGAGGCACGCTATTAACCTCCCAGTGACTACGTCAGAAAGTCGGCTCCCTATGATGGGATAATTATTTGTAGTAGTTGTTTACTCTTCTCCGCCTGTCTACACAGCCTTCATAATCAGGGTTCAATATATCTTCAGTACCAGCTGGAATAGGGCTAAATGGCAATTTTGTTTTTCAGTGATGATTAAGGACATGGAGAAATTATTGTTTTTTTTGTGTGGGGCACATTTTATTTTTTTATCTTTTGTTGGGTGATGGGAAATGCTTTAATACAAATCAAAAGGCAGGGAGGTGAACTCAAGTTCATTCTCTGAGGAAAAAGTCCTGAAGGGATCTGCAGCTCTGAAATTGGACAAGGTCATGGACCTGGATGGGATACACCCAAGGGTACTAAAGGACCTCAGGAAGGTGCTGATTCCCTCACTGACAGTGTTATTCAATAGCTCTCTGGAAACAGGCATGGTTCCGGAGGACTGGAGGAGAGCAGATGTGAGCTCTTCCATAACAGCAGCAGCAGTGAGGAGACTAGCAACTATATATGCCACTCAGTCTCACCTCAGTGGTGGGGAAATTAATGGAAACCCTGTTAAATAAAAGGTTGGTAAGGTAGCTTGAATCTAATGAGTTAAAAGACCACAGACAGCATGGATTCATGGGAGATGTCATGCCAGAAGAATCTGACTGATTTTGTCGACTGGGTGAACAAAAAAATAGATCAGGAGAGGACAATGGACGTGGCCTATCTGGACTTTAGCATGGCCTTCGGCACTGTGCTGCATAGAAGACTGTTAAAGAAATGTGCAGCCTAGGGGTGGGATCCAAAGTGGTGAATTGGGTTAGAAATTGGTTAATGTATAGGAGGCAGAAGGAGGTGGTTAACAGCACTCACTCTAATGATGGTAGAGTAAATAGCAGGGTGCCACAGGGATCAGTATTGAGACCAGCCCTCTTTGAGATTTTTATAAGCAAAACTACAAAAAGAACAGGAAGAGAAGGTCCTGTATGCCTTTTTGCAGATGACACGAAAATCTGTAATAGGGTGGACACTCAGGAGGAGGTGGAGAAAATATGTAGAGATCCTGGTAAACTCTAGATGTGGTGAAAAACATGACAGTTGGGGTTCAATGTCAAAAAGTGCAAAATGATGCACCTGGGGAATAGGAACCCAGGAGCTCAGTATAGGATGGTGGGGAGGTACTGACAGTCACTAAGCAGGAAAGGGACCTTGGGGTTATTATATCTGATGACCTCACAGTGGCAGGGCAGTGTGACAAAACAGTAGGTAGGGCCAGTGGGTTACTGGCTGCATAGAGAGAGGTATCTCCAGCAGGAGGAGGGAGGTGGTGTTGCCACTATATCATTTGCTGGTGAGATTCCACCTGGAGTACTGTGTCCAGTTCTGGAGAGTGCACCTCAGCAAGTACATAGACATGGTGCAAGAGTTGTACCCAAAGACTTATAAGGAGAAAGTGAGGGAACTCAGTATGTACACCATGAGAAAGAGGAGAACGAGAGGGGATATGATAGAGACCTACAAGTGCCTCACAGGGTAAACAGGGTGCAAGACAGGAGTCTTATTCAAACGAGAAAGAGCACCAGGACCAAATGGCATGTGATAAAGTTAGGGTGGTAGTTTATGAAGAATGTGAGGAAGTACTACTTTAACTTACTGAAAGAGTTATAGAGGTCTGGAACAAACTGCCAGCAGAAGTGGGGGAGGTGAAAACAATAGGGTACTTCAAGCATGAGTGGGGCAGACATTGGGAACTATCACAAAATTGGCAGGGAGCAGGGGAGGATTACCAGAGACAAGTTAGAGTCTGGGCCAATCAGTTCTTTTCTGCCTCAAAATTCTATGTTTCTATGATTCTAGTCATTTCTGTTAAAAAAAACACAGATGTTAAAATTGAATACTGTTTCAGTTTTACTCTGCAGAATAATGATGGGTATTTCAGTAATGCTTGAAGGTCCCAAAAATACAATATCATTTAACATTAATAATGTAGTCATACTGCATTAAAGGAGTAGGCTAGCATAAAATATGTTTTTTAACTTAATACACTCTAATATCCACACCACCATGTGGCCCAGATGAAGTACATTCCAGAGCGAGCTTAGGGGCTTGCAGTTGAGTGACTAAGCTGGGAAAAGGGATGTCTCTGGCAGCTTGTCCCAGCCAAAAGAGAGAAAGAGGTAGCAATGCCTGCCATTGCAGCAACCACTCAATTGTAACCAATGAGGTTCAGTAGCTCCTTCATGAGGGGTAGACTGTAATGCTCCTGCTGCAGTTGATGAGGTCTTGATGAGGCTATACAAGACATCAGCGGAGGAGAGTGGAAGGGGAAAATGGGAAAATGTCCTGCCAAAACTACATAGAAACATAGAATTTGTTGTCAGAAAAGGACCTTTCGGTCCATCAGTCTGCCCCTTGTCCCTGCCTATTCAGTTACCACTGACCCTAGTTACGGCTGCATGGGTGGAGCCCTGCAGACGTTTTGCATGTAGAAAAGGGCTGACGTCATGTTTTCCGTCCGTGGAACTGTTTTTCCTCCACTTGACCCTCCTCCAAGAAGCAATCTGCCCATGTTGTCCCTATGGACTGCAGCACTGCACTATATCACAGTGGGCATTTTTTTTTATGGGCGTTTCTCTCCCCTCCCCTTAGAATAAGCGTCGCAAATGGCGACTGAAAAGGGTTTCGGCGAAACAGCTGGAGAATATTGGAACTGCTGAAAATGCGTATTCTTCTGTCACATTTCCCAATGGAACACATCCCATAGATGACAGTCCCTAAAGCTCTAGAGGGCATAGGGTTCTTCCACCTAAACAATTCCAAGTTAACCACTAGATAAACGAAGATGCAAGTAAAATAAAAATGCCACTTGTGCAAATGTAACAGTGAATATAATAACATTCAATGTTTATTCCACTCACCATGCCGAACACTATGCTTTCAGTTTGCACTCAGACTTCAACTCTACAGTCAGTTACAGCAACAGCCCGCTTCATCACTCCTAGCAGCCGACATGCTGCACCTGATGGCTATGGCTCCTGAAACAAACCGTGAACAATTGTTAGGGATTTGTTTGGAACGCCAGATTTTCTCATTTAGAATTCAGTCGGTATTCTCATTTAGAATTAAGTCGGTACATCGGCTCACAGATTTGAAAGTTTTAAATGCCACTATCTCATTAAAAGTGAAATTGCAATTGTGTGTTTGATACAGGTCAGAGTTCACGGAACAGGAAATGAAATTGTCGACAGCAGACATTTGACGTCACAGAGCGGTGTAATGTCCCAACGTTTCATTTTTGCCTAGTGAGCGTTGTCGACAGCAGACATTTGACGTCACAGAGCAGTGTAATGTCCCAGCGTTTCATTTTTGTCCAGTGAGCAGTACACCAGAACTGTAGGAATGGATTTAAACCATCGAAAGCCTACCTATATTTACTCTTAAGAACAATGGATCTACTTACAGGTATATAGAGTGTTTGGGGCAAGGTGATTTAAAAAGCTGTATTTCAAAGAGTTCTTTTTTTGGTACTGTAATCATGGGTTTCAGGGACGCATCTTGAGTGTTGTTGTTTTTTTTTATTGGAATGATTGGACTAAAACTGGCATCATTCAATGGTTTTCATCTAAGAACAACAGTTCAAGGAGATTGTGATGTAGGGATGATTGTTGTGAGTGTGTTTAGGACAGCATAGACAGGTGGGTATGGAGCGTAACTAAGTGATAAAACTGGTGTGAATAATGCTTTATCTGTGCATGTGTGTGCCTTCATAAGCCATTTAGTTTGCAATCTCAAAGAAGACAGGTGAAAAAATACATTGTGTATAAGGGCAGACCCTCCCCCACACACACACATCTACTGCCCACTGTAGCTTATGGGAACTGTTTGCTTCAGGTGACATTCTCAGAAGTACAGTCAAGCATTTTTTTGAACAGCTCCATTTCCCTTCCTTCTGATATTATAAGACAATGATATTTGTGCTTGGTTTGTACTTAGTTTAAATGCATAGCATGTAACTGTAGGCAACAATGCAAAGATATATGAAAGGAATTTGTTTTTTTTTAGCTTCTTTTATGCACCGTATGTTTGTTGTACATTGCATCCCAAAGTATTTTACAAGCCATGAAAGAAAGAGAGAGAGAGAGAGAGAGAGAGAGAGAGAGAGAGAGAGAGAGATATGAGGTTAAGCAATGTTCACAAAAGTTATACAGTAAAAGACAGTGGTGGAATTCAAACTTGGGGCCCAGGCTCACAGGTCTGCAGACAATCCACATAGCTACTCTGCCTAGCATGCAAAATGTACATCTTTTTTTCTAAGCTACAACCTTGATAGAGCATTCACTCCAGTGTGCGAATCTGAACCCAGTGTCCGATCCACGGGGGCCAGGATAAACTTGAATCAAACATGTCCTGGCTGCAGAAGGTTGCACTCCTGCTCCCATCCACAGCCCTTACCCACTGTGCTCCCCTAGTGCAGATCCATGCATGGGGGCAGTGGACTGTTGGGGACTGTTGTTCCAGACTACTGGTGTCCAATCAGATGCCCGTGCTGGGCTGCTAGTGGATCTCTGCCTGTGCAAGGAGCAGGAGATGATAGGATATGGCAGTCCTCCAGAGACTGTCATATTCCCACTTTAACATAATGATAATTAGAATTATTGCTATAAGGTGCCAGGACATGCTGCAGTCCACCATGTAGCTCCTGACAGCTGAGGTCTGGTAGAGAGGAGGCCCATCCATCCCCGGGAACAAAGTTGTGGCTGGGCAAAAGGGCAACATAGTTGCTACTGCAGCCCTAATGGCAGTGCAGCCTCTACCTTCTCTGCTGTTACTCTGTATTGTGTTTATAAGGGACCCCAGCCAGAGCTAATGCTAGTCAGCACTCAAAAGTAGTAGAAATCTAATTATGCTTTCATCTTGGTTCTTTCTCTCAGTGTGCCCTATTGAATCAGCATACAAGGGTTTATCAGCAGGTAGTATGGTCTAGTGGTTAGTGCACTGGCTTTGTATCCAAGAGATCACTGCTTCAAACCCTGTAAGAGCCAAATACTCTCTGTGTGACCCTGAGCAAGTCATTAAGACTCTCAGTGCTCCCATTCCCTCAGCTGTGAAAATGGCTCAACTAATGCCCCATTGGAAATGAGATTTTGCATCTCAGCTGGGCTATCCAAATAAGTTGTAAAATAAAAAGATAAAAGATCACTATGCTAAGCTGAAACACCCAAAATGGCATCATACTGTATGTCTAGAGGTTATCTGCCAGCTAAATGAATCAGAGGATGCAGATCAGGGGATGGATTTTAAAAATTGCAAAAAAACTTCTGTGGGACCAAGTCCTGTGCTGCAGTCTGCCAACATGGAAAGAGATCTGCACACTGGCATACAGTCTTATTTTCAGTACTTGCTCTGGCACAGGTGCTAGGCACAACTGCTGAGGATGCTGTAAGCCTGGTCTAACATTTTGATACAGCTGTACCAAAAGAAAAAAAAAAGCAGCTGCAACTTGTTATAAGTTGTGGAGCCTACCATTAAATGGCTGCTTTTTATGGCTGCATGGGTGGAGCCCTGCAGACGTTTTGCATGTAGAAAAGGGCTGACGTCATGTTTTCCGTCCATGGAACTGTTTTTCCTCCACCTGATCCTCCCCCAAAAAGCAATCTGCCCATGTTGTCCCTATGGACTGCAGCACTGCACTATATCACAGTAGGCATTTTTTTTTTTTTATGGGCGTTTCTGTCCCTTCCCCTTAGAAAAAGCGTTGCAAATGGCGACTGAAAAGGGTTTCGTCGAAACAGCTGGAGAATATTGGAGCCTCTGAAAAGGCTGTTGTCTAGGTCTGCCAGATTCAGCTTTTAAACATGAAAACCTACTGCATGCAACACAGTAGCAAGACACATATCCAGCACAAGAAACACACACACACACTCACACGAAGAGCTCTGCAAAATAAGTAACGTAAAGATTTCTTGAAGCTGCATTTCCCAACAATTTAAAAACCACTGCGAGTTTCTGTTCTGTAGATCCATGCAGAATAATATTACAACAAAATAAAAATAATAATATGACGGCGAGAGCAGTTATTGCTTATAAACAAGTGAGCTGGACGGAGGTGTAAGCAGCAGCAGGAACGGACCAAAATCAGGGACACACCTTACAAAATGATAATACAGTATGAGCCTAAGAAGCTGTTACAATATGTGGTGTCTCGATAATAACTTTTTCAGATGTAGAACCAAAATGTAACACTAACAAATTGCATAATTTTATGTTTCAAATGTCAACCCTTCTATGACAAAAAATGACAAATTCAATAGAGGACCGAGAAAATTTTTGAGTCGAAAGCAGGGCATCCCTAAAAAACTCAGAAACTGTTAAAAAGTACAGATGACCCTCCTCCTAAATTTGTAGCAAAGTTCTAGGCATGCTCTTCTGTCACATTTCCCAATGGAACACATCCCACAGATGACAGTCCCTACGTTTTACTAAAGCATTGCAACTATTTTTACTTTTTTTAATTAGGATCTGAGTAGGAAATCTGCTTCTAGAGAAGAAGGGTTGCATTAAACCTGAAATTCAAGCAAAATAGTGCTAAGGCCGTCCAATTTATTGAGAGATAAACATTTGTTTTCAGAGTAGGAGCAGTTGTGAGCATTGCCACACTGCCCACTTTAGGCTGGCTCCCTTCAGCAGCCAGCCATTCAGAAAACTGCTTTCATTCTGTAGTTAGGTCTGTGTTGTTTCTTAAAAGGCTTCTGATTGGTCATCATTTATTTATTTTTTGTTGTGGCTTTCATCTGCTCTTCTGTGAAGGGAACATTCATTGACAGACCTGTGCTGTTTGAGGTATACATTTTTGGAGTTTTTATCAGCATTTTCATTGTATGGTTTCAGTATCTTGAAGTGTATTTAAAAAGTGGCAAAATAAACCTCTAGTGCTAATCTGCACACTGGGGGTAGTGAATGGAAAATGGTAGGGGGCAGATTCAGAAAGGAAGCCAGGATATACTTGAGGAAAAGTGGAAGAGACTGCCCAACAAGTTAGTCTGCAAAATGAGTGGTTGAATTCAAGCAACCATGGGAAAGGGGCACAAAGGTTTAAAAGGGGGACATGAAGAGATGGGGTGACAAGTGACTGTTAGGGGTCTCAGTCTCAGTGGTTAGGTAGAGCAGACTGGATAGACCAGTTGGCCTTCTCGTGTGCATTTTCTTTGTTTCTATGAAATACAATTCATCTGTGTCTAACCCATATTTATTTACCCTCCACATTTGTGGCCAGATTTTTCAATCCTGGTCTTTTTTGATAAATGTTCTAAATATGGAACATGATTGCACTAATCCAGCAAAAGGGCAGTAAATTGAAAACTTTGTTCATGAAAGGCAAATGGAACTTTACTACAGTTAGTGCTGAGACCTTATTTTTGTTCATAAAAATGCTCTTAACTTCAATAATTTGGGTAACATGAGACATCCTGTAACCCCTTTGTTACCTGGGGTTACTAGAATCCCAATAAGACCTAGTGGTAGGCAGGGAAGGCAGCTTGTGAAACTCCAGTTAAATGGATTTCACACTGTCTCACTCTGTCCTCAGTCACAGCTGAGACTAGAGGGATGACATCATTATAGAATTGTCACAGCTGCATGAGCCACAGTTGGAATCTTCAGCTCAGAGTAGTTCTAGAATCTTGGGAATTCAAAGGCAGTCTTCCATTTGTCCTTAAGCAAGAAGGAAGCATTATTGTGCAGTGTGATTTCTCTCTCAGAGAAAAAGTCTTCCGTTTGTCCTTAAGCAAACAAGAAGGACACCAGTAGTGTCTGTTTACCCCCTCCCTCGGGGGGGGGGGTGAGGAAAAGTTATTTCTGGGTTCCAGGGGCAATCCAGGGCAATCCAGGGCCAATCACAGGGGTAATGCCAAACTTCACCCAACAACTAACACACCAAAATCTGGCCAATGGAAAATCATGTACACAAATGCTCACAGCCTGGGAAATAAGATCCCAGACCTGCAAGCAATAATGTCAGAGGCTAAGCTGGACATAGTAGCAATTAGTGAGACGTGGTTTACCAGTAACCACACTTGGGAGACTTCAGTACCTGGCTATGTATTGTTCAGAAGAGACCGAGTGCAAAAAGGGGGGAGGATGGCCCCTGTATTTCAATGAAAATATCAAAGCCACAGAAATCAGAATACACATAGTGAGCCAGAAGAACTGTGGGTCACCCTGGAAACAGGAAATGGGACAGCCATAAGAACTGGGTTGTCTACAGGCCCCCAGACCAGAGGGAGGACATAGACACATTACTGTTAGAAGATATACAAAACATGATAGCTAAAGGAGGTTCTGATAATGGGAGACTTCAACATGCCAGATACAGATTGGTCAATACCAGCAGAACATCTGCCAGAACTAGACTCATAGTGGATTCCCTGCAGGGAGGCCTCAAACAACTGGTACAGCAACCCACAAGAGACAGGGCTATCCTAGATCTAGTACTGACTAACAAAGAAGGGATCACAGATCTCCAGGTAGAAGGTCACCTGGGGGCCAGTGACCATCACATGGTATGGTTCAATTTGGCTACTACATCTAAATCATCCCATTCCACAAGGCAAAATATGGGACTTCAGAGGAGCTGACTTTGATAAGATGGCCAACAGAGTTAAGCTAGCCCTGGCAAAAAGAAACACAGGTGAGGAGGTACAGGCAAAGTGGGCAAGCATTAAGGATACAATACTTGAAGCAACATCCCATTGTGTTAGACAGAAAAGGAAGTGCAAAAGAAGAAGGAAACCACTTTGGTTCTCAAATACAGTAGCAGAAAAGGTCAGAGCCAAAAGGCTGGCCTTCAGAAAATATAAGGGAACACAGCGGGATGAAGATAGGGAGGCATACCAAACTGCCCTAAGGGAAGCAGTAAGGCAGTAAGGCAGGCAAAGTCCCAAACTGAGGAAACACTAGCACGAACAGTAAAAAGAAGGTGACAAAACTTTCTATAGATACATTAGTGAAAGGAGAAAGTCCAGAGGGGTATTGCTAGCTTAATGGAGAAAGGGAGCATGTGAGGAGGAGGACCCTGTAAAGGCATCTGTCCTAAATAGATACTTTGCTCAGTATTTACTGAAGAGAAGGTAGGGCAGGGCCCACAGCTCAGCATCATGGACACAGGGGAGGGAGGTGAGCACTACTCCTTCACAAAGAAAGGATCCTACAAGAGCCTGCTAAGCCCAGGGTGGATAAGGCAATGGGACCTGATGGCATACATCCCAGGGTACTTAAGGAGCCAAAGGAGGAACTAGCAGAGCCATTAGCAGAATTGTTTTAGTGAGTTCTGAGCACAGGAGAGGTCCCAGAACTGGAGAAGGGCTCATGTGATCCTACTCCATAAGAGTGGTAGCAGGAGGAGGCGGGGAACTACAGACCGTCAGTCTTACCTCAGTAGTGGGCAAGATTATGGAGGCACCCTTAAGGAAAGGATAGTGCAACACCTGGAATCCATAGGGCACAGGATCCAAGACAGCATGGGTTTACAAAGGAAGGTCCTGTCAAACTAATCTCATAGATTTCTTTGACTGGGTAACCAGAGTGGTGGACCAAGGGGAGCAGTTGATGTGCGCCTACCTTGACTTCAGCAAAGCTTTGACACTGTTCCACATAGAAGATTGATAAATAAGCTAGGTAGGCTCGGTGTGGTCAGAAGTTGGTCAACTGGGTGGCAAACTGTTTGACTGGCAGAAAACAGAGAGTGGTGGTAAATGGTATACAGTCAGAAGAGATGCAAGTCACAAGTGGGCACCCCAGGGATCAGTCCTGGGGCCAGTCCTTTCAACATCTTCATTAGTGACCTGCAAGATGGACTAGAGGGTAAGGCTTGTCTGTTTGCAGATGACACCAAGATCTGCAACAGAGTAGATGATCCAGATGGGGTGGGCAGAATGAGAAGAGATCTGGATAAACTAGCAGAATGGTCAGAAGAGTGGCAACTGGATTTAATGCAAAGAAGTGCAAAAATCATGCACATAGGGAAGAGAACCCTGAAGCCACCTATAGGCTGGGAGGGAGCTGCTAGCAGTCACAAAGGAAGAAAGAGACTTGGGCATCATCATCACCTGATGACCTAAAATCATCCAAGCAGACCTCTAAAGCAGTAGGTAAGGCTAGGGGGTGTTAGGTGTATTAGTAGGCATATTTTAAGAGAGGGAGGCAATAACTTGCATACATACATTGGTTAGCCCCATCTGGAGTACTGTGCAGTATTGGAGGCCACACCTTCACAAGGACATTAACCAAATTGAGGCAGTCCAGAGAAGGGCAACCAAAATGGTGCAGGGACTGCATCAGAAGACATATGAGGACAGATTAACGGAGCTCAATATGTATACCCTTGAGCAAGGAGGGAGAGAGGTGATATGATCGAGACATTTAAACACCTTAAGGGCATAAACAAGGTGAAAGAGTCTAACATGTTTAAATATAAAAAAATAGCAGGACAAGAGGACACAGCATGAGATTAGGGGAGGCCGATTAAGGGGAATGTGAGAAATTCTTTTCACAGAAAGGGTGGTAGATGCATGGAATGGCTTACCACAAGAAGTGGTGGCTATGAATACAGTGCAGGACTTCAAACAGGCATGGGATAGGCATAAGGGAGCAATACAGATGAGTATGAATAGATAGGCCATTGACAGAGCAAAGGCCTATGGCACATTCATAAGGTAGAAAAAGAAATGGGCAGACTGGATGGGCCTTTCGGTCCTTATCTGCCGTCAACTTCTATGTTTCTATGTTTCTATGTTTCTATCCCCTTCTCCCACCTTGGGAAGAAAGCTGCCTGTTTTAATTTAAGTTCAGTCTGTTCATTTATAACAGCAAGGGTTACATTTCTTCGCCTGTGGGACACCTGCAATGAATGGGTGAGTGTTTGGCCTCATTGGAAGGGGCAAACAACTTCTTTTCTTCAGTTGGATTTCAAGTATTGGGGACTGCTATTTGGGAGAACTCTGTCAACTAGGACAAATAAATAGAGCAGTCATCTGTTTAAAGTGTTAAAGTTCATTGTAGAGGGGGTGCTTCAGGTCATCCACCGTCAATCTACAGTTTTAAAGTCTAAAGTTCTGCATGTCCAGAGAAATGGCCAGGTATGGGCTGTGGGAGCTGGAGGTAGATAGATCCCCATCTTTAGTAACCAGGTCCACCTCTACGGATTTCTTCTGTATTTTTGCTACTTGCCTCATGCGCTTGGCCAGTGATGGGGTGGGTACCCAGACGTGGGTCGCAACTTGAAAATCTCTGTAAGAGTCGCAGACTTCAAGTGGTGTGGGGAGCCACAGTTTGGGAGCCTCCTTGTTTGATGGGATGTCTTTCCAAGTAGAGTTTGGGTTCATTGCCCGTGGAGCCATCAGGTGGTGGCAGGAGCTTGAACCAGTCGGGCTAATATCCAATGCGCATGCAAAGTCCAGGCTGAGTGCCTGGTGGGTCCAAAGCCAGACAACTGTTGTAGTGTTCATTCCTCAAATGAACCGCTGTGTTTAACCTCTAATCTGCATTACAGTTACGTAGCCCTGTGAGGACCATACAGAGCTTTGTTTATGTTCAGTGAGTTAATAAATAAAGCCACACTGAAAAATCCCATTTCTGGTTCTGGACATTACAGTTATTGCTTCCTGTAGTTGGATTTACTTGGGTGCCCCTGTGCAGAGTAGTCAAACCTAGGTCTCTTGTGCCAAGTAGCCTCATCCTTTCCCGAACCCGTAGACACCCCTATGTATATCCATGCCTTACAAAAATGGAACATAGAGGGGTTACACATCCTCCTTTAGATCCTTCTGTATTGGTCTTTTAAGCAATTGACTACATTATCCTCATAAACATACAATTTGACACTAGGTAAGGACCACAGGGGCCATCCTAGTCTGCCTATTTTCTTCACAAACTTCATTATGCAGGCGTAGTGGATCTGACAAGAACTTGTTGGTCATAGGTGTCACTCCCCTCTCAATTCCTTTGACTAATATGCCCCATGGCTATCCCACATATAGTTGAGCAAAGATTTCTGGTAATCTACAGGACTGAACTAAATTATAAACAAGCAAGGAACAGTTATACATTAGAAGTAAGGAAAAGTAAAACGAGTTTCTACAAAAATCAGATTTAAAACAATTCTGGAAACTGATGAAAAAAACATTATAGGGAGCACAGAATTTGAGCTTGCCCAACACCTTTGATATAGATGGCCAGAAGACCCCCATTAGTAATATGGTTGCAATTACATTTAGTGAGAATTTTGTAACAATGGGTAAAGAATCTCTGGCTCAATTCTTTGGTCATACAACAGCTAAATCATTGGACAAACAGCCTTGGAATGATACTTTTGCTTTAAAACTATCACCACAAATAAAGTTCAAGATAAGTTATTAAAAATTGACATCAGTAAATCTGGGGGGTTAAATGATAGTTTGAGTATACTATTAAAATATGCAGCTCCAGTGATATCGTATCCACTTTCTAATTTGTTCAATTTGTCACTCTGTACTGCAGAATGCCCCCAGGCATGGAAAAATGCAAAGGTCATACATATCTTGAAATCAGGTCAAAGGGACGTGTTAGAGAACTACCGTCCAGTTTCTCTTTTACTAGTGATATCAAAGGTTTTTGAAAAATTGATAAGGGATCAATTAAAGGACTATCTAGAAAAAGGTAAAATCATAAGTAAACATCAATCTGGTCTCAGACCATTGCATGGTACTATTTCGGCTTTACTGAAAGTAATGGTGGTCATTCCGGAAATGCAGGGCAGGAGGATGTCGGTGGGAGATATAGTCATAGATTTGTCAAAGGCATTTGACACTCTTGACCATGACATCCTCCTGTCCAGACTACAATTAGATGGAATGTCAAAAGGAGTGTTAGATTGGCATCAATCATACTTGTTAGGCAGGCAGCAATTGGTTACATTAAATGAATTTAATTCAGAATTGATTAATATAGCATCTGCAGTTCTACAGGGATTAATTTTAGGCTTCATTTTGTTTAATATTTATTTGAACAACCTTACTCTGGTTAATATGTCTAGTAATTATCACTTATATGCTGATGACACTATAATATATGCAGGGGGTCCCTCAGTAATGCAAATAGAACATACACTTCAGGAAGTATTTTGTGATTTACAGGATAATTTTTTTACTGAAAGCTTGCAATCAATGCAAAAAAGTTGGAAGTAATGTTGTTCTCAAGGGATAAAGATGCAGCTTTATTGAACTATTCACTGCACATTGAAACAAATAATCACGTTGTACTGGAACAGGTTCATAGTTATAGATATCTTGGTCTTTGGATCGATGATAGAATTAAGTGGGATGTCATTTGGACTCTTTGGTGAAAGAGGTGGAAAAGCAATTGAGGGCATTATATTGAGTGAGGCACTGTATGTCTATGGAAGTCAGAAGTTATGTTGTTAATTCACTCATCCTATCATTGTTAGGTTATGGAGATTTATTATTTGCAGGGGCTACAGCAACGGAACTTTCAAAGTTGGATATTATGTTTAATATATTAGTGAGGTTTGTTGTAGATGTACATAGAAAACTGCATAGATGTGCATTATACAAGATTCTCAACTGGCAACATCATGATAGAAGAGTCCTACAGATATTATTGTATAAGTTTAAATGCCATAAAGCCAGAGTACCTGAATATATATTGGACAAAATCCATGTCAGAAACATAAAAAAGGCCTTAGATCAGCAACAAGGTTGGAAATGAGAACACTACAGTCAAAATTCCATTTTGGGGCCATAAAAAAGTGGTACCTACAATGCTCGCATCATAAATTAAGCTGTTGCCATGAGCCGTATTGAATATGTGGGATGTTCTTTGCATAAAATTGCACTATTTCATAAAGTATGTACAAATGTGACAATGAATTTGCACGTGTAAATATATCAGGAGGGCTGTTTTGTAAAAATGTTTAATTATTTCTTTTTGTCTTGTGTCCCTTTAATTTGTGATGTCAATTATTAATGTTATGAAACATGTTGTTGTTTGACCCTGTTCACTAAGAATCTCACTGGTAAAGCTTGAGGAGTGGTCTACAGCATGGCAACTGAGATGTAATGCCAAAAAGTGCAAGGTCATGCACAAGGGAAGAGGAAACCCAAGGACAGCATAATACTTGGGAGGGGTAAGACCTCATTACTTCAAACCAAGAGTGTGATCTGGGAATCGTGATTTCAGAAGACTTAAAAAAGGGGAAACAATGTAAAAAGGTGATGTTAAAGGCTTCAAGCATGCAGGGATGTATAGGAAGGGGAATCACAAGTAGGAGGAGAAAGGTGGTCATGCCACTGTACAGAGCACTGGTCGGGCCACACCTGGAGTACTGTGTCCAGTTTTGGAGGCCACACCTCAAAAAGACATTGACCATCCAGAAACAGTACAATGAAAGGCAACAAAAATGGTTCAGAGATTACAACAACTGTCTGACAAGGAAAGATTGAGGGAACTGAACATGTACTTCCTAGAGCAGAGAACAAGGAGACATGATAGAAACCTTCAGTATATAAAAGGCATAAATAAAGTACAGACATGAGACCTCTTCCACTTCAAGGAGAAGAGTAGAACTAGGGGACATAACCTGAGGCTAATAGGTGACAGATTCAACACCAATACAAGAAAGTTCTTTTTCACTAAGAAAGTGGTGGATACCTGGAATAGCCTGCCCCTGGGGGTGGTGGGGTCAAAGACAGTGGGATAATTCAAAACAGTATGGGACAGACACAAAGGAGCCCTCACATGCAAGGGAAAATAGGCAGGGTAGAAATAAATAACATCAAGGATAGACTAGATAGATCTAATGGTCTTCCTCTGCCGTCACCTTTTATGTTTCTATGTTTCACTGGAAATGAGCTTGTCTCAGATGAGTATCCTATTCAGTATTTGAAAATGAATAAGAATATTTACTACTACTACTACTTGAAGCTTCCCATAGTCTTTGCCCCATAACCTCCTTTGGCAGTCTGCTCCAGTCATCCACCACCCTTTCCATGAAGAAATATTTCCACATATTTCTCCTAAACGTTCCTTCTCTTAGCTTTATTGTATGCTCCCTTATAACATGGGGACATATGGAGCAGATACTTGATTGGTGGAGTCCTGGCACCTGACTGTGCATTAATGCATGATATACTCACAGTTGATGTGAGAAGGTGCCAGGCAAAATCAGTGAACTGTGAAAATTCTAGTTTTTGCTCCGACAGAGCAAACATAAAAACAGCCATTTTTTTTACTCTTAGCGAGCAGTCTAGTAGAACCCACCTCCCCACTCCATGGATCATTAGTCATCCCCACACAGAGACAGGTACAAAAATGTACGAAATGGGTAGTCGTCCCCAAGCACATTCCCCTGTATGTATTAGAGATCCCCACACATGTAGCATAAAAATGTCAGTTTTGCCGAGATCAGCATTCCGAGAGCAGGCAGTCAGGAATCCATGTCCCCCACTACTACCAACCCACCCAGTCTGCCAGAGGATCATGTACTCCTCCTGTACAGTTGTTCTGTGGGCAATGCATTGACAGTTAGGCAGCCACAGAAGTAGGTGTCAGGATTTGCTTTCTGGTGCTTGTCTCTCTCCCCTCCAGCAATATGGAGCAATGCAGGAGACCAGTGGCTGAAACAGTTGTCAGGCAGCCCGACATTCCACAGTGCTGGTTGTCCAAAAGAACAGTGTCCCCTGCCTCTGATCCTGCAAGAAGAGGGAGATGCCCTTCCCCCCAGCAGAGATTAGACTACCATTCCTGCATTCCCGTTGGCTCTCCCCCAACAGAACAAGTATGCAGTGAGAGGGAGACAGCAACCAGAAAGACAGAACCCTAGAAAGCCAGATGAGAGAGAGAGAGAGAGAGAAACATTGACGAGGCATGAGTGGTGCACACTTAGGGACAGACAGCAGCTAACTGGAATCAGAGTAAATGGAGATGAGCTGTCAGTAACTATCAGTGTGTGAGCTTTCCATGGCTGTCTTAGTGGTGCAAAAGAGTATTCCTTTTGTCTGCCTCCGTGTCTCTCTGGATAATTTCTGCCTGTTAAGTGAATGGAATGTTTACCCGCAGTGACAGCTACTGAGCAGTGCAACAGGGTGGTGAGACAGAGAGAGAGAGAGAGAGAGAGATGGGGGGAGGCAGCACCGAGTGAACACACAAACCACAGCAGAAGCCGTAGTTGCCATGCTATAATTCTTAATAGTAGTAAACATGTGTAGTTGCTCACCCTTTCAGCTATAATGCACGCCAACTACCAGGACTGTGTGATACACATTAACTCTTCATCTGTTCTGCAGTGTAATGAATTGGAGGAGCGTATGTGTGTGGCAGTGGAGGGGGAGGGGGAGGAGGAGGAGAGAATATTACTTCATGTGCATGGTAGCAGAGGACGTTATGATCAGAAATGTGACAGATCATGTCAGCACTGTATCTGTCACATTTCTGTGTTCATAATTACAGGGATATCTTGTTTTTCTGTTAGGGACTATTTTGCAAGGTGGCAGGATACAGTACCTTTTTTGCTGTTTAAACAGCAAAAAAATAAATTTTCAGATATTTTTTGTTCTTTAAATACACCCCATGTTATAAGTGCAATAACCCACTCCAGGGTGTACGGGTATTGGGGAATAACTCATTTGCTCCACAGGAGCTCTTTGAGAGTTCCACCACTTGTGCCCTCTATACTCTTAGCACTGCATCCTGGGCCTTTCTAGGCAAAATCAATCCATGATCTGTATGCCACAAACAAATGCGACTACCTCATGAATCGTAAGTGCTGCACACAAAGAATGAATAGCAAAGTTGTTAAAAATTATGTTTCCAGTGGTGCTTTGTAATTAATAAGCAATTTTGTTTTCTATACTAGTCGAGATAACCATTTTTCTTGCACAAAAAAAGGAAATGTAAGCCATTTTTGGTTGGGAAATATGTACATATCAACACCAAATTAAGCATCCATACATTAAATGTATTTACAATAGTACATTTGTACAACAAAAGCATTTTTTCTAGTAAAAAACATGTGCTTTTCCCCATTTTATGCAAGGTGTTTAGGTAAGGCTTGATGGACAAAATGTCTGCCGTACACACCATGTCATAAACAAATGCGAATAACTTCTAAAGTGAACATGATACACATGAAGTATCAGCAGCAAAGTTGTTCAACACAACATTACCTTTCTAATGGTGCTATGCAGTCAATTCTAATCAATTCTGGTTGGCAAGTAATATTAAAATGGTATCACGTCAATACCGCGCATCAAATTGCACTTGAGCATTTTCAACACTGCAGTATGTGCGTAATCAGGGTCAGCATATATGTCACTTTAGCGCATACCACAACAGCGCATAGCTAGAACATCTTGCAATCCGATGTGTATTTTTTCCACCCTCTATGGTACAAAACGTTGGATTGGAGGTGGACATTCACTCTGGGGGTGAAATGGATTGAGCGGCTGACTTTTTAAATCCAGAAGCCAATGATTTTCTGTTTTAAATGGAAAGCACCTGTATTCCTTCACCACAATTAAAATGATGTAACTTTTAACTAACCGAACACACACACTCTTTCTCCCTGTGGTACGGCAGCTACATGGGGTTTAGGGTGTTTCCCTGAGTGAGCATAACTGTTGCTTTTAGTTTACAGACCTGGGCAGTGTCTGTTGATACTATCTCACACAGAAGTCTGTTCCATGAATATATAGTGTCATAACTAGTGTTATACCCCATACCATCAACACGCCTCGTGTTTTCTGAATTTCTCCTCCTCCTCCTCCTCGCCAAGTCCTAGTATGACTGGGACAAACAAATGAATGGAAAGACAGTGATCGGGGGAGTTAGTGAAGCACTTTTTTTTTAAAAGAACACATGCTTACTTTGCTGACAGGCATTCTGTTTTGTGGCTGGAAACAAGAGCGACGTGGGGAGACATGAACTTTTACAAATGGCAAAGTAAGTAAATGTTATCAGCGTTGTGAGGGACACTGAAGCTGGCTGCCAAGTGGTGACGGGTGAAGCCAATCATGACAGTGACTGCTTCTTCTTTCATATTAACGGTGGGAAGCAGGGATTTTGTGTTATAGCTATAATTACATTAAAGAGGAGCAGCTATATTACCTGTGGGCAAATGATGTTGCACAGTTGCAGGGACAATGCAGTGGGTATCAATATTTCCTCTGATCACTTCTAATTAGAAGTAGGCAGCACACTGGAATGCTGAGCGCTGAAGTGCTGATGAGTGCTAAATGCAAACAGCGATTTGACCGCACGTGAAACTACTGCAAAGGTTTTGTTTGCGCGGAATTGACATGGAACCTATTAAAACATGTGAGTGACATCTCCAGATGTTACTAGGGCACACAGGAAGTCTGTAGCTGACTTCTGTAGTCGTTCTGAGACACACTGCGGTACATTTACTGCCACCTACAGGCGTATTCTAGGAGGCAATGAGTTAATCAACAACCAAGGTGCTGTGAGGGCTCTCGGGCCTCATAATGCACCAAGGGTGTTGATTAATCCCCAATACCTGCACACCTTGTCATGGGTTATTGCTTGCTTGTTCTAGTACCTTCCTTTTTTCTGAAATAGATCCTCCACTTGCACCTTGTTCACTTCTGTGAGGTACTTGTAGGTTTCAATCATGTCCCTTCTCACTGTCCTCTCTTCCAGGGAGTACATGTTGAGTTCCTGCAGCCTTTTCTCACATGACTTCTCATGCAACACCCTCACCATTTTGGTTGCCCACCTCTCTACTGCCTCCACCCTGCCAGTGTCCTTGTAGACGTGTGATCTCCAGAAGTAGACACAGTACTTCAGGTGGGGCAACACCTCCCACCTCCCACTACAAATCTCTCTTCCGATGCACCCCAGCATACTGCTAGCCTTCTCCACTGCTTTGTCACACTGCCCAGCTATCTTGAGGTCATCAGATATGATGACCCCTAGGTCTCTTTCTTGCTTGGTGACTGAAAGCTCCACTCCTACCATCTTATACACAGCCCTTGCATTCCACAGCCTTAGGTGTATAACCTTGCACGTTTTGGTATTGACACCCAGCTGCCGCTCTTTAGACCATTTCTCTAGTTTCCTGAGATCCATTTGCATTCTCCCCATCCCTTTCTGAGTGTCAACCCAGTTGCAGATTTTTGTGTCATCCACAAAAAGACACACCATCCCCTCAAACTCCTCTGCAATGTTGCTTATGAATACACTGAAGAGTATTGGTCCCAACACCGAACTCTGTGGCACTCCACTAGTCACTCTCCTATCGCCTCCTGAGTGGCTACCATTTGCCATCATCCTTTGCCTGCTATCCCTATACCAGTTTGATACCCAGCTTGTCACATTCTCCCCGGCTACTTATTTTCTTAACTGGCCTCCTGTGTAGCACAGTGTTGAAAGCCATACTAATGTCCAGATAGGCCATGTCCACTACTCTCCCTTGATCCACCTCCCTGGTAACCTAGTCAAAGAAATCTATAAGGTTAGTTTGACATGACCTCCCCCCTGTGAAACCGTGCTGCCAGTGCTCCTGCAGCCCTTTTGCCTCCAGGTGCTTGCCAAGCCTCTCTTTCAGTATTGTCTCCATTAGCTTCCCCACCACTAATGCCAGACCATCAGCACAGCAGTAGAGCTACTGCCTGTGACAAAGATGACATGGGTTTAGGAACAAGCCTGGATCATCAGAGGCTGGCTGGAGGGGGGGAGAGGTCCGAGCATCTCATAGGACACTCTCCTTCTCACAGCGGGGAGGGTGTCGCATCCTGCTGCAGCACTGCCACCTACAGGTGTGTGTCTGGTAGGGCACCTGGGAAATGGGAGGAAGGGACATACCACTCTGTGTATCATGCGAACATGCCACCGCACATTCACGTCAAAGACGTAGTCCCAAATGCTGGCATCCCTGTGGGAGGGGTAGAGCAGCAGTTCATGGGGAATGAAATAGTGGAAAACACTCTGGCTAGCAGGATGATTACTGTCCTCTGCACACCCTGCATCCAGTGACTCAGGCTCCTCTCAAATGAGGATCTAGACCTCGGTAGGTCAAGGGACTCCCTGCTACCCTGCCACCCTGCCATGGAGGGCAAGCTGCAGGGGACTCAGGGAGAGGTTAGCCCTAGGAGATGCTGTGGTGCTGGGGCTAGGACATTTAGCTGGAAGGAGGGCCAGCCAGGGAGACAGGAGAAGAAACTGTGAATACAAAGAAAAAAATCTTCCCCACTACTGATGTGAGACTGACTGGCCTATAGATGCTAACATCCTCCCTACTACTGCTTTTGTGCAGAGGGACCATGTCAGCCTCCTCCAGTCCTCTGGAACTTCCCCCATCTCCACTGAGGTGATAAAAGCGCTGCCAGAGGGGTGGCTTGCACCATGCTCAGTTCATTAAGGACCCTTAAGTTAATCAGATCCAGCCCCTTTGCCCGATTCTCCTTTAAGGCTTCCAGTCCCTTCCGGACCCTCTCCACTGAGAATGGACTTGTATCCACTCCCCTCTTTCTCTGGTGCTTACTGAAGCATGCTGATCCATCCTCCCCACCCTCTACCATGAAGACTGAGTAGAAGTATTTAGTATTTCTGCTTTCTCTTGATCTTCTTCTGTGCAGTTCTCCCTGCCCTCCTGATTCTCACTATCCCGTCTCTTGTATTTCTCTTTCCCCCACATACCTAAAGAAGGTCTTGTCCCCTTTCTTGGTGTCAGCGTGGCTCAGTTGGTAGCACATCTGCCTCTGGACCAGAAGGTTGTGGGTTCTCGTCCCACACCGGGATTGGACTTGCACCTAAAAATCGCTGGCATCTGAGTGCAGTATTGGGGGGTGCTGTACTGCTGGGGTGTGCCATCCTTCAGATGAGATATTAAACCGAGGTCCCCTCTGCCCATCCTGGTGTTGTCCTGCTGGGTGTCCAGGTGGAAGTAAAAGAACCCAGGGCACTCTCTGCAAAGAGTAGGGAACACTCCCAGTGTGCTGGTCAACATTCCCTTTCCCATAAACCGGTTCATGCAATTATCCAGGCTGTGTGTGGGTGATGATGTGCGATATGGCCGCCACCACACATTCAGTCACTTCACTACCAGACTAGCATTGCTTGTAAAGCGCTTTGGGATGCACTGTGTATGAAAAGCTCTATATAAAAAAATGCTGAATGCTGATTCTTGACATCTTTAGCTATCTTCTCCTTTGTTAGTGCTTTAGCTGCCCTTACCTTCCTTTCAGACTCTCTTTATTTTGCCAAATACACCTCCCTATCTTTATCCTTCTAGGTCTCTTTGTACTTTCTAAATGTTATTTTCTTATCCCTCACTGACATTGTCACATCTTTAGAAAACTATAGCATCCTCTTCATCCTCTGTCCCTTCCTCACCTCCTTCAAACAGCATGCCATTGCATGGGCTATACTTAGAGCCAGGGTTTGACATGTTTTTAGGGTTCTAGTTCAGTTCGGGTTCGGCCGGGTATAGCTCGAGTTCGGTTCAGTTTGATTTGATAAGTTGAAGTTAGTGTTCGAGTTCAGTTTGGTTCAAGTTTTTTTATGTGTAATTTTCAGTTTGAGATCGAGTTCTAATGAATTCCTCCTACTGCCTCCATGTGGGTTCTCCTCATCTGACATGGTCTGGGTTCATGCTCTGTTCAGTTTCATCTGTTTTTTTTAGGGTTTAAGTTCGGTTCAGGTCGAGTGAAAATTGCATACTTTGGGCTTGGTTTGGGTTCAGTTCATGGATGAACCCTGGCTCTAGCTATACCTTCCTTAATCTTGCTTCATTGAGCCTCTATTTCCCCTCTGCCTTCCTGCCCTTGAGACATTCTCTAAGGCAGTTTCCAAAATCTGCCCTCCTGAAGTCCAGGACCCTGATCTTAGTGTTTTTGGTTTTTTTTTTATGTCCTATCCATATACCAAACCACACAATATGGTGATCACTTGTACCCAGGGGACTACCCATTGTGACATCAATGATGATGTCCCTGTTTATAAGTACCAGATCCAGCACTGCCCTGTCCCTAGAGGGTTCCAAAACCAACTGCCTGAGAAATGCTCCTTGTATGGCATCAGGATGGCCCTGCCTCTTGATGTAGCTGTGACAAGAATGCTCCAATCTACATCTGGCAAATTAAAGTCCTACATAACCAAAACTTCCCCTTGCTGGCCATTTGGCGAATGACTTCCACCAGGGCTCCATCTAAATCCTCCCCTGTGTCAGAAGCTGTACACCACCCCAGTGTGAACAACAGCCCCCAACCCCATTTCTAGGTTAACCCATAGTACCTCCAGCCCTTCATTTCCCCCTGTTGCCCCATATCTCAGAAGCCTACCCTCTTTCACATATGAAATAATCACTCCACCTTTCCTCTCTGACCTGTCCTTCTGGAACATGGTGTAGCCTGGGATGGCCACTTTGCAGCTGTGGTTGTCCGTGCACCATGATTCTATTATGGCCACCAGATCCGAGTCTGCATCCTCAATGATTGCCTCAAGGTCTGGAATTTTATTTCCCAGGCTCCTTCCATTGGCACATATGGCTGTCCATTCTCTTTGTCCCTCTTTCCCTCTAACCTGCCTCCCCTTCCTTCTTCCCCATTGCCCCCTCTGTTACCCTGGTCCAGTCTTCCCCATTACATTGTCTTCCTATCTTTCCTCCTTCCCCTCTCTTCCAACTGAAGTTCTTCTTCAGACTTGCCTGCCTTGCCCTTACCTTTGCTTCCATCAACCTCTAGGGAATTTCTTCTCCCTGGGTTAACCTTCCCTGTTGCACTAGTCTCTGTGGGGGGATAATCACTATCTCTCCCAGTCTTTCTGCCTCCCCCCTTGACTAGTTTAAATGCTTGTCAAAGTGACATTTAAACCTTCCACCCAGGACTGCCATTTCCTTCCTGGATGAATGGAGGCTGTCTCCCTTGTACAGGCCTCCACCCCCCCCAGGTGTGACCCCAGTCCCCAATGTAGTCAAAGTCCTCTTCCCTGCACCATGCCTTCAACCACTCATTGAAGGACCTGGTGTAGAGCTCCCTAGCCTTCACCTGACCATGTGTGGGTGTCATTTCAGTAAAGGCCTCTATCTGAGTTAACTGCTTCAGGCCCCTCCCCAGCTTCCTATACCCTATCCTGCACTACCCCTACAGCTTGCCTTGCCAGATCATTTTATCCCCAGGTGGTGCACTACCCCTACAGCTTGCCTTGCCAGATCATTTATCCCCAGGTGGACAACAACATCCAGTACCCTCCCTACTTCCTCTTCCTTGGTGATCCCCAAGGCTTCAGTCCTCTCCACTAAAGTACCTGGAATGCAGTGTACTACCCTGTCCCTCCCTTGCCCTGCCTAAAACTTAGTCCTCCTAACTATGGAGTCCTCCACCAGTAACTGTCTCCTACTTGGCTGGGTGACTCTCGCACTCTCCTTGGGGCCTGCTCCCTTGAGGATCCCTTCCCCCACGCTCTTACTCTTGCCTTGGGTTCTTCCTCTTGGCTTCTCCATCCCATCAGAATAGCAAAGGAATTGTGCAGCACTAAAAACTGAGGGGTGCTCTCTCCCTCCTCCCTCCTCCCTCCTTCCTCCTTCCTCCTTCCCTTCCTCCCTCCACCCTCCACCCTCCACAGAGCCCACCAAGCTCCATCCACTCTGCCTCTTTGCTAGCATCCTTTAAGGGAGTGGTGACAACCAAGGTGACCCCTGGGTGAGACAGATTGCTCCCTGTACTCATGCCAGTTTGGCCCAGAGTCCAACGACCGCTGATCTCAGCCCATGACTGCAGCACTCTCAGACTTCATGTCACAGAGCCCCTGCCACCAGATGAAGACTTCCTAGGGGATGAGACCCCACCAAAGCTGCCATGGGTATAGAAACGACAGAAGAATCAGGCAAGGTTAGTGGTACTGGGGTTGGGAGATGGCCGTGGCCGGTCAGAAAGATGGAGGAAGAGAGCGCTGGACATGGATGGGGAAAAACACAGTATGGAAAACATTTCAATCCCGACTAAGCTATTTATTTAACATTCACAGTTTTAAAATAAACCTTAAAAACCTTTACAAACAAATCTTTTTGCGTTGCTTGCTTCAAAACAGTGTTGTCACCTCCTATTTAATGAAGTCTGATTTGACTTCACCCAGACTACATAGATACCTGACTCAGACATGGTGTAAGTCTATAAATAACAGTCTGTGTGTTAAATAGCACCAGTTTTATTCATATCAAAAAAGACCCCCCAGCATAAAAAAAACACTTACCATCAGGGACAGCCAGGACAAGAGGGACTGAGCATCCTGCAGGACATATCCCCTCTCTGAGAAAGGAGGCTGCACAATTCTGCTGCTACAGTGCCATCTGGTGACCACAGGTGATACTCCTGGCAAGGGCTCACCTTTGGAGTAGGAAGGTTACCAGCTGACATTGTGCAGCCATGCACATTGTGCACATGAGTATTCCCATGGTACTGTCAATGACAGCAGCCTAGCAGGATAGAGAAAAATTGGAAAAAGGCCCTGCTGCTTGCAGACCACTGATACCAGGTCCCTGCGCCTCCACTGACCACTGCCTGACACAAAAAACTGTTGAAGGTATATCCCCCACCCACCACAGCCCTGCCTAGGGGGCTATTCAAAGATGAATGGAGGCAGATAAGTGTGGGGGAGAGGTATGGGTGGGGACGTGCCTAGGGGCTCCTAAGGGAGTCAGGCAATGGAAGTCAGGAGGCCAATGAGGTATACAGATTAAAGTGATATAGTAAGGTTCCCCAAATGTCTTTTTACATAGTATGCCATTGCTAGCCATGCTTCAGATGTTGCAGCTGCAATTTGTTTTGTAAAAAAATCTGTCATAGTCACTCATTTTATGTTTTATCAGCATTTTGTCCTCCGGTTTTCTGTGTGTGGTCACACCCCCAGAATGATGTCTTACAAGGGAGCTGGCAATACTTTACATACAGCAACAAGGAATGCTGGGTAATTTATAACGTTGCCTTAAATGTGCCTTACTCAGAAGTGCAGTCCCATATGTTGATAGTGGTGAGCACTTATTTGTAAATGTACATAGCAAGGCATTGTGGGTAAAATAAGAACCTGTTTTCCAATTTCCTTACTGTGAAATGCTGTCTCATATTTCTGTAATGGTGTCAACAACATAAGCTTTTAATGCATTTTGCACATGTATCTAGCTGCAAGAGCTCTATACTGAAAGATGTAATCTCCTATTTCTTCAGTGAGCACAGCAATATAATAGCCTGTATACTAATGTACATAATGAGGCATTGTGGGTACAGTACATAGCTGATTTGTCTATCTAAAACTAAAAAGTGACACTGTCCCTTTAATAACTTTATTTCCCTGTTATGACGTCACAGTTGGGGGTTTCAGCACTGAGAACAAAAGTGTCAGGTTATGCAAATGAAGCAGAGCACCAAAGTAAAATTATTTTATTCATGGAAAACAGCACTATTTGGCAGTTTGAATGGTAAGAGACTGATTCACAACACCTACAGGTTACTATTCCTATTTGTTACAGCAAATGTTGGAAAATCCCTTTAAAAAAAACTTACCTTGCTGTAAGGAAAAACGTTTGAGAGGGTTAATTTTGGGCTCTGTTAGAAAAGAAAGAGGTAAATTGTATTTGAACTCTGTGGAGCTGACTGCCTGATCCCTTTTACTTCATGGTATTGTGGCCTCGTTTCACACTGTTTTTACATCTTTTTTAGACATATGTTAAGGAACTGATTATTTAAAATCAAAGTTACTACTCAGCTAAAAAAATCATGGTTCTAGTTGGGCACTTAGGTATAAAAGTTGATGCTGTGGTAGGGGAGGGCTGAGTGAGATGGTGATGGGGTGGCTTTTTTTATGGGAGTCCTCATGGTGGTTTGGGAGGGGAAATGGACAGTTGGTGGGTGTGGATGGGTAACTGAATTTTTGGGAAGCAAACAGAGATGAGGATAAGTGCTGGAGCAGAACTGGGCAGTGGGGAGGTGAGTAATGGATTATCTGTTTTTTAACACATTGGGAAATGGCAAATAATACATTAGAATTGGTCAGTGGGGGGCACAGTTTGTCTATTGCCTGTTGTTTTGACATACAGGTATCTGGAGATGAGGATAGTGAATTGTGCAGTGCTGAAGTTGCTGGGGGACTGAACTATATTTTTAATTTTGAAGATAGGGATGAGGAAAGTGGTACCGGAACATAATGCATGGGTGGGTGCTATGACCTTTCATTACATCTGTTCTGGGAATCTACTATATGGAACTTGGTGGATGGAGCCAAATCAGATAATTTGTAAACAATATGTGTCTGCATTGCTTGGAAGCAACAAAAAAGGTTTGTAGAAGCTTAAGCTCCAATCCACAGAGGATTGTTTATAGGTAGCCAACCCATATATGCACCTAAAACGTGATGCATCTCACCTACTCTCCACAATGAATCAGTGGAAGAAACCCAGCAGAGAACCAATGTGTGGAAATTTGTACATATGTGGACACACCTGCTAAGCACTGGCAATGCCTGCAGCCTCCCCCTTTGGCTCACCCATTTCAAACATGCCATTAATCTACACAGCAGTAATGCCCACCTTAATAAATGTGAACCCAGCTTAGATGAATGAAGGAAGGTTGCCAACAGTAGAGGGGGTGAACTAGGTTATGCGTTGGTACCCACTGCTGCACCCATCACATCTAAGCCATGCAAGGGGTAGGACCATGGATGTTGGGCTATGAGGCATCAATGTACCTCAAGTGTCTTCATGGAGCAGACTGCAACAGTAGGAAGGGAGGTACACCAACCACCATACTCTGTACAGAAGCAACTCATTGAAGGGGAAACTACAGCACCATTTGTTGATCAGAAAAGGCATTCAGCAATCATCAATTCCACCCCTCCAAAAAAAAACACTATGTCATTTTAGAAATCAAACATAAGTGGCATACCCTCCATGCCAGCAGTGTCAAGAAGAAGCAGTCCTTACTAAGGCAAGCCTAGTTAACCACAGTTTGCATTATGCCCAATAATGTGTTGAACCTGACCTCCATCAACAATGTGGTGAACATCTTTTAGCAAGCAGAAAGGACAACAGCATGAACAAACTGGATTAGGAGAACTGGAGCTACACCATTGGCACCCAGTCCACAACACTGAACTATGTACCAATGCAATACCTCGCCAACCCCTTAGATGTCATGCCTTGTCCCAGGCCATTGATAAGGAAGTGGACAGCAGCCAGGCCAGCACTGTACCCAAAGAGGAACACAGAACCACACCCCCAATCATACACAGCCTGAAAAACAGCTGTCTTGTAAGTAGCCAGTGAATGGAACTTGAGCAATGGTCTACCAGTAGCACACAATATACAGTGACTAATCAATGACTCCTTTCAGTCTTACACAGGTCCTGGATGTCAAACACTAGTTGAAGGACCCAGTGCAGGAAAACAGCATTCTTGGGCAACATTGTTTATAACCAGTGGGAATCACAGGCAATGTACATGGCCAAAATGCCTTCTTTAGCCTGTAAAATTCCTGTGTTCCTTTGTAACATGGCACCTATTGCTGGTGTAACCAACAGTGCACTCACACCTGTTGTGTTCATCATGTGCCACCAACATCAATTCCTGCACCATGCCACACCCTTACCCCCATGCCCAGCACCCAGCTGGTATGCTATGCACCACACAAGAACCAGACCCCTTATGTAACCACCTGACACCTTGAGCTTCTCCATGATATTGGCAACATCTCATACAATGATAGCAACCCCATGGAGGGGCATTTGGTGGTCATACATGTACCTATTCTTTGTGTAAGAGAAGGCAAAGTTTGCAAGTAACATATCCTGAAAAATGAATACTGAAACAGCAATATTTACAAACGGCAGAGGGCACCCATCATCAGGTACACCTGTTGCATACAGTGGTTGTAACATTGTAGCTTCTAGATATAACTTGAGACATTGCTTGACTTTTGTCAGATATGAACAAACATAGGTAATGACAGCAGAAAAAGACCAATGGTCCATCCAGCCTGCCCTTAACACCCTATCATACCCAAAGACCTTTTGCCAATACAGGATTTTTGTCTACGCTATCCACCCCGTAGCTTCCTGTTTTACTACTAGCCCCTAAGTAACTACTAAACCCTTAACTCTGTCCTGACTGTGCCTGAAACCATTAATGGTTTTGGTGACCATCACTTCTGCTGGCAGACTGTTCCATGACCCAGCCTCTGTAAAATAAACTTCCCTCCTGAACTCCCCCCCAGCTTCCACTCATGACCTCATGTTCTAGATTCGCTACTCCTGTTGAATAGTTCCTCGCAGTTAACCTTGTTCATTCCTTTCAGGAACTTGAATGTCTCTGTCGTATCACCCCACTCTCATCTGGCCTCAGGCGAGTAGATGTTCAGTGCCCTAAGCTGCTCCTCGTAGGATCTGCCCTGCTGGCTCTGAATCATTTTGGTTACCCTATGCTGCACCATCTTCAGCCTGTCCTTACCTTTCCTTAGGTGATCTTTACTTTATTTGTTAGGTCAGGGTTTCTCAAATAGTAAGGCCAGCCTCCCAGGGGAGGCCCCAACCTGTTCTAGTGGAGGCTCAAGCAAGCCTTAAAATGTACTATATTTAAATGTCAAGTTTTGGATGCTTCATGTGAAAGGATGCAGCAAAGTGAAAGTGAATAATGGCCTGTGAATTTATGTACAAAATGGTTTCCAGGAAAGACACGCTCAACAAACACTTGTTTCCTGGTATGATATGGGGAAAATACAATTCTTGGAAACTGTGCAAAACAAAATTCAAAATAATGCAAATGAATAGGAACAAGGTAACAACTGACCCATTATACTGGCTGCAGAAAAGCACAAATACAAAGGCTAAGCAGAGAGGTACTAGGAGCAAGAGCAGGAGGGAGCAAAATGGTTCCTGAGAAGGTGTTTAAGAGCAGGGTTAAACTGATAAAGAAAACAATCTGACTCATGGCGGTATTGCAAAGAGGGGTAAATAGAGTCCAAAAGTCAGAAGTGTGGAGCGAGTAGGCTGACCTGGGGAGGGGGTTATAGAGAGGGAGAATAATAAGTTCAATAAAATAAGAATAAACTCAACTACTCAAATGCACTTCATTGTATTCTTCCTGTAATGTGCAAAGTATGATAGTTTTCTAACTATGGGGATTCCCAAAATTATTTCTATATTGGGGGAGGCTCAAGATCTTTTCCAAGGCTTGGGGGAAGCTCACTATGACAAAGTGTGAGAACTTCTGTGTTAGGTTATCAGAGAATACATGCATTTCTTTCAGTGTTTATTCTCCTCAGCTACTGACACAATGACCTACATCTTACTGCCAGAATTCCCTTCTTAACTTTAACTCAATCTGTGTACTGAAATTGTTAATGTATGAAACCAGATCCCATACATTAACTTCCGTTTACAAAAGAAAGTTTTTGTTTTATATTAGAAAGCAACACATTTGTATTTTTGTAAACAGGTGTCTTAGACAGACTGGCAGAATAGAAACATGGAAACACAGACACATATAATTTGCCGACAGAAAAAGGCCACTTGATCCACCCTGTCTGCTCAGTCCTATCTACCTTATGTGGAATGCAAGAAACTTAGTGGCTCTTCACACCTCTTCTCTGCCCTCCCCTTTTGATACTGTGCAAACTCTTTCCCCCCAGTGATATTTACTGGAGTGATTGAAGTAAAATTATTTAGGTACATGTCAGTTGGAGTTTCACAATAAATACAAAGACTAGGTATTTTATGGATAAATACATTAGTAGATACGGTTGATGTGAGGTCTGTACCTCATAAACACCTCAAACAATGGGCTCTCTTATTCCTGTTACCATGTGACACCATTGGCCACCCCATGTTTCTCTGTTTTCCCTTGAATATGCCACACTTAAACCACTGCAGTTCAGGCATGAGCCTGAATAACATCTGTATTAACATTGAGGAGTAAATAGTATGCCAGCAAGTTGCCCTACTGTCCACTATTACTACTGTAACACTCCCTCCCTGGTCTAGGGGTACTGATAGCAAAGTTTTTGTCAGGGAGGGGAGTGAACACCAAATGACTCATCTTGACCTTCCATACATGAACACTTGATATGTTAATTTCTGGCCCTAGTAAATATTAGCTTCTCAATATACTCAGAGTCCTCTCACAGCACCTGAGACAAATACTCTCATTATGTCAGCTTTTGTTCTTGCACAGCAATTTCTTCAGGTAAACACATTTCAGACTAATGCATTTTTTCTTGTACTTTAATCCACACAGGCCATTTTTAGCTACAGGCTAGAGCTGTCCAAAAGTTGAGGGCTCAGGAGCACTTTGCCATAGGTTACAGCTGCCCTAGGATGGTGTTCATTTCTCCAGACCCAGATGCATGTATTTATTTGTATTTATTACTTATTTTAAATTTGGTAACCGGGAAAGGAATGCTAATCTGAGGCTCATTTCCAGGTGCAATCCGGGGAAGAGGTAGGTGGAGTAAACAGCAGCAGACAACAACAAAATATCTGAACGGAAAAAACGAGCAATGTGATATAATAACAGAATGCATAAAGAACAATTTGCACGTACAGCAGTTAAACAAAGTGCCATGAACATTAGCAGTGCATAGAATCACAAGCAATAACACATGTGGATTAAGATAAAGCCTTCAAGAGTAACCAGAAGAAGGGTAGCAGGAGCAAAGGGGGGGGGGGTTGAAGTTTCAGCTGGCACTTGAAGGAGCTAGAGGATGTGGAGATACAGAGGTAGGAGGGGAGTTTGTTACAGAGAAAGGGATACCTATAGGATAATGCAGATTGTCTACCAGAGGAGCATGGGTGAGGAGTGTGATGGTCCCTAGAGCAGAGGGAGCAGGAGACAGGTGGGATTCAGGATAGGAGTGAGAAGGAGAGGTAGAGGGGAAGGTAGTTGAACCAATATTTGGAGATGAACAAAATGCAATGGGCCTGGCGGCAAGAGGGCAGAGGGAAGATGGATAAGGAGGAATATAGTGAGCAATGATGTGTGCATGTTAGAGAGTTAGATTCAAAACAAAAGAAGGAGTTGAGGATGGTATCCAGTCTGGTGAGGGAAGTGGAAGGGGCAGAACCATAGGTTACGTCCACGTAGTCGAAGACAGGGAGCACCATTTTGGTAAACAGCACCCAGCAGACATGCAGAGATAGGCAGTCTTTGTAACGATAGAGGGCATCAAGCTTGGGATGGAGCTTGGCATGAATGACATCAATGTGGGCTAAGAAGTCAAGTTTACTGTCTAGCCACACCCCCAGGTACTTAAAGGACTGAACGACTTCAAGTGGGTGCCATCCAGAGTGGTGAAGACAGGAGGAACAGTGAGCCTGGCTAGTTTCAGACTGGTACCAAAGGTCACGGAGACTGTCTTTTTAGTGTTAACTCTAAGTTGGTTAGAATGGAATCAGTGGAGGACATTCTTGAAGTCCTGCTGGAGCAGGTCTTCCACAGCTACATTGAAAGGACCACAGGTGAAGATGGCTGTGTCATCTGCATACATATGGATATGTGAGTTGACACAGGCGGAGGGGAGGTTATTGAGGAAAAGGGATAAAAGGAGGGGACTGAGGATGGAGCCCTGTTGAACCCCAGACTGGATAGGAAGGGGAGGCGACAGGGAATCACTGACCTTTACTGATCGTAGAAGGTCAGTTAGGGAAGAATGGAAACATTCAGGGGGAATCAGTGGGTTGGGGGAATTCAGGGAATGCATTCACAGGGTCTATAAATCTCTGTGCCTTAACCAGCCATGCTCTGCTTTAGATTGGATTTCTTTTTTTTTTTTAAACTTCAATAGATTGGATTTCTTAAAATAAATGCAGTTCACCATTAGATGTTTGTTGACTTTTATTTTACTTTTAATAATGGGCAAGGAGGGGCACTTCCCACTGGGGGACCGCAGTTAGTTTGAGACTTGCCACCTCACTCTTGAACCTCACAGGCCCCCATAATACGCAGGGTCCTAGGTCAAATTAAATACTTTTCTTTATATTTAAGTAAGTCTCTTACCTAGCTGTGGGAGTTTAGGATGGGGCACCGGAAACCAAACGTTTCAGTCATGCAAGCATTTTAGTCACTTTCACAGCTACATGCTAGCTATCATGGTACTAATTTTACTGCAGGGTCCATTGCAGTTCTCCTTTGATGTTCTCAAATGCTTTGAAATTCCCTGCTCTTATTCTGTATTTATTGCTGGCTGTCCCTCATAAATTGGCTGCTTGTAGGGGCTTCACCCCTGGTACAGCTGTGTCGAATGGCTTCAACCACAATCTTAAGGAAATAAAGGAAAAGTTCTCAGCAGGAATAAACTGTGACTCTAGGGAGAGGCTGCCACCACTCAGCACTTATCCAACTGAACTGCATCTTCCTGGGTGGTTCAACCCCAAGTAGCTGGCTCTCCCTCCACAACCCTCAGCCAGTGTTGCCTGACCAATGGCTCATAAAGGTGTATTAAGTGCTTAACATACCAGCTGTGGAGACCTAAAACTTTTGGGATCCTGACTCCCTAGGGTACACTACTACTTCAAAGAAACCACCAGACTGGCATTTCCTAGCCATGCCCTGGCACCCGAAGAATGCAGAAGGTCTTCACCCCTCCCTTGTGTGACACCCCAGTTGGGTCCCTAGTGTGGGGCATGGGACTCTAAACCCACTCCTGAGACCTTCCACCCACCAAAACATTGCACCAGCCTAGCCCCATATCTCATGAATGGCCACATTTTTCTCTTCTGGATACCACTATTTACCTGAGCAATGGACATTGCCAAAAAACATCACCTCTAGCTCTCTTATCTTCATGGTTAACTTCTCCTGTGTCGATGTTTATGGAGTCCCTCCAAGCCCAAAAGCCACTGGTGCTCACTCCATGAGGGGGTGCTGCCCCAAGACTCCCACTCCCTTCTGATCATGCAGTAAACTTTGCCTGTGAATGTGAGCTTACTATAGCTCTATCCTTCAGGAGCAGTAATACCTCACACAATGATTATAATCCTGCATAATGGAGAACCATGCCACCCAGGTCCTTCTCCTGCAACCAGCCAATTGACAGAACAGAGACGTCCTGTCACTCTGATGCACCCAACTCCCCTGGTACCCAACACTTAAGCTGGTGATGCCTGCACAAGGACTTCATATTCCACACCCCTCCTTCTTGATGCTTCAAACCAACCTGTCCCCCTGGCCCAAGGCATGTGTTCTGAGTCCCCCTGCAAATTCACTAAATCCTTCTAGAAAGGGCACCAGCCAACCCTCCACCTTGGTCTTAAGGGCAGATGTATGCCAGAGGGCCCCTGCTCCACCCCAGGCACAGGACCCTGGACTCTGGACCCTCTGCCCACCCTTGGCCTGGCAGGCCCCCTCCTGTTGCCCCTCATGTGAACCTGACTTGGTGTCAACTAGCTCCTAACTTCAAACCTGGACTAGAGCTAGAACTAACTCAACTTCCTGCCTAACACTCCTTTTCATTTCTTGTCCTTGACTCCTCCCTTTCCCACTAAAAACAGTGGTGGTGCCAAGGCACCCAGTGCTCTGATGGGCACTGCTAGTAACAACTCGGCCACTTATTATAATAAGGGGGTTGTTATATTCTCCCCCACAGTTAAAAGTTTCTACCCTCAAACAACAAGGAGGGGGCCTGATGTTATAAATCCTGCTATGGTGCAAAAGGGGGCTGATCAGACAACCCTTTACCAAATGTCCAGCGTGGGCACCTGCAGCACAGCTCCTCCACCCAAGGCAGAATGCCACCCAAACAAACAGAAAATGCCAAAATAACCCTACTGCTCTGCACTACTAAAAGGGATGCATCTTTCTACATGTGACCTGCCCTCATTTTTTCACAGGGCCATGGCACAGCAGATACACATTTTTGCACACACACTTATGTCCAGTCATGCAGACTTATGCACCAGAGGCTGCAGTCCTCCTTCCTTACCCTATTTGCCAGGTACTTGTGTTCTGACCTCCCCACTCACTCGACCACATCAAGCTCACCACCTGGACCATACCTGGACACTATGGCACCTGACCAAGACCATGACCCTCATCCCAAGAGGTAGAGTAGCATGTCCAAGTCTTCCCAACTTAGGGCTGGCCCTCCTCAACTGACAGGCACTCGGGGTACCCTGAGAGGACCTGAATCCCTGCGCTGCCTCTTATTCACCCAGAGTGACTACCTAACTATTGTGGATATCCCTCTGAACTGGGGCCCCTTAGAGGCATACCCATGACTCTTATTGCCCTCTCCCAGGGAAGAAAGTTACACATGAATTGCCAGAAAAATGAATTTTTCTTTTAATGAAATAACTCTTTGCATTGCTTGGCAGGCACTGATGCAATGACACTTCACTCATCATTGGGCTCTGCAACATTTTGTACCAATATTTAATGTGTATACATCATTTATTACAGCTTTTAACACAGCTAACCCCCACTTTGCAGTTCAGTTTAAGGGATAGACTTGAAAATATACAGTGATGCAATTGTGGCATAGGCTTGATTGGGCTGGTGCTGGAACCACCACCTACTTCTACCTGTGGAGGAAAACAAATAAAACATTCTGTTGAGTCCATTAGTTCAATGGCTATCTCTGACTCTCTTCTGTCAGAGTCTTGCAAAAATGTCCATAATAATAAATGTCCTGCAATGCATAGTATTTTAGCATAACTTTATTAACACCAATGGGGCAAACAATTTAAAACAATTTTGGGTTCTTCAACCTGTGCTTTCCACAAGCATAGGACATTGGTCTCTTTATTGTCTCTGCGATATCATTTATGGTTGCTTGCTGTCAGAGCTGCAGTACTGGTTCAGAGGAGGCTTGACAAGCAGACAGTCACCAGCCCAGTGTTCTGATTGTCATTGGATCCCATGTGCATTAGAGGACGCATACACCACACAGTGCATTCTGATGTTCCACCCCACCTTCCACTGGTTCAGCACCTCCTGCAACTTGGCCTCTTTAAACTCTGGTGCTGAAAAAGTGTTATGCTGGATATGATCTTCAACCTCTTCCCATCACCAGGTGGCCTTCACAGTGTACCACAGCCACACAAGATAGCTTGGGGACTTGTATTACCACTGACTTGACAACCTGCAGGCAATCTCCCTTTCTACCTGACAGAGTCATATTAATTTGCTGGTCCTCGGCTCAACTCCAGCCAGATTTATACATACTCTGGGCAGCAGAGCAGTAGGGCCAGTGGATCATGACTGTCCAGAAATCTCCAGAAGGTGGGAGGCATAAGTGGCATCACTGGTAACAAGTAGGCTGATAGCTTAGATAGTGACTCTTCTTCCCAAAGCCGAAGAAGGATGAGGCTTGGAAGCATCCCCACTCCATACCCTTTGAATCAGATTCTGATGGTATGTTGAGGTCCTCTGGCATTGTGGCTGGCAAGCTGACAGGTGCCATTGCAGTTGTTGGAGGAGGTGGCACAGTGGTGTTGGTGACAACATCAGCATGTGGGGGGATGTATAAGCAGTCTGTCAGATCCCCATCTGGGATAGTTTGATTGCCACCATTTGTCCCTTCAACCTTCCCCAGGTAAAGCCTGTCCTAGGAGTCACTGCTGCCACATCTGCCAAGCTGGGACCCTCTGGGGCTGGGTCCCTAATCTGGTGGGGCTTCTGCTTGTTTCTCCACCTTGGGGGCATACTCTGGCTCTGCTCACCCTAATGAAAGGATGATGAACTCCATGCTATCACCAGCTGGAGAATGCACCTTTTCTTCTGGTTCCAGCAGTGCAGTGAGTTGCTCCAGTGCTGGCATTACACCCGGTTCCACTATCTCATTAATCCAGGGTGCAAGAATAGGTAGATGGGTACCAGCACTGCTATGACTTCCACCAAGTATGTCATCATGATATGCTTTAAATAGCCTCACAGGCTCTAGCTTTGTGATTGCTCAGTGACACTTGGGGACACATCTGCATTCCCCACACTCTCAGCACTCATACGTCACAAGATTGTGCCATGGCTTCTAACACCACTCACATCAGGAGCCCCCTTCTGAATGACATGCTGGGCACTAACTGGATTTTGGAAGTCATGATGTTATGTTGGCTGAGATCTACTTAGTGGCCCTCTACCCCCCATGGAATGAGAGGCTGACTAACACACTGTTGTCACTTCCTCCCTTTCATGGCACCAGATGAAGTGATGTACCTCTTCTGCATGACAAACAGCAGATGGTCATTAACACAGGTCCCCACACAACAGGGTTCAACCCCCATTCCCACGAACCAAGTGCAAAGGTATCCATGCTGTGGAGCTTTATAGACCTACAGGCAAAGATTCTGGTCCCTGAAGTACCACTCAGTCAACAATCCTCGAGAAGCTTTCACCCGACTCAGAGAACTCACCATTAAATGGTTCCACCGAGAGGACAAAACAGTCCCACAGATCATCAACATATTTGCAATGGAGCAATTCATCAACATCCCGCCTACAGACGTGCAGCTCTGGGTAAAAGAACACTGAACAGAAAGTAGGGAAAAGGCTGTTTCTTCGGCTGAAGACTATCAGATGGCCAGATAGACACCTCAGCAGTGAAGTAACAGCCAAGGACTGGTAAGACCATCTTTTTCTTGATTTAATTCAAGGTCAGACAAAACCTCTGGTGGGGGTAACAAATCTGCACCCAAAGACTTTATTTTCTATAACTGTAATAAGGCAGGCAATATTGCAAGAAACTGCTATAAAAATAAGAAGGGCAACACTGGAGCGGATTTGGCCTAAGCAAATTGGGGCAAGTATTTAACAGACATCAAGGTAGGAAATAAGATTGTAAAGGAACTTATTGACCCTAGAGCATGGTGAAGTGCTGGGAAAACACTGTGCAAAAGGACCAAGTACTGGTGTCATTTGCATCCACGGGGACACTCAATACTATCCCACCACCCAACTGATTCTGAATAATAATGGTTTTGTTGCACCAAATGAAAGTGGGGGTAGTGCCTAAGTTACCTATATTTGTGATTATTGGAAATTACTTTCCAGGATTTACTGAGTTAAGCACACAGGGAGCAAAACCTGCAGTTTCAGCAGCTATGATGACAACAGCACAGGCAAAGAAAATGTCAGATGGTGGGGACTCTTTTCCTCTGGTGATTTTGATTTGGACTTGCTTGAGCAGAGCTCCAAGATCCAGAAGTCCAGGAAAGAAAGATGACACCTGAAGTAACAGTGGCAACAAAAGACTGATGGACATAAGGGGTTAATATATGAAAATACTAAAACTAAACTGATAACTGATTGTGACTGTTTCAGAGCAAACTAATAATGCTGCTTTCCAAGGTTATTTTAAGCAACTGGCAGTAAAACAAAAACAGGGTGAACTAATGTTTAAAAAATGTAATGGGCTACTGTGCAGAGTTTGGGCTAATCCTCAGTTGCAGGAACAGACAGAACGTTGGTCATACCACAGAAATATAGAACTGAGTTGTTACAGATAGCACATGATAGTCCTATGACTGGTCACTATGGGAGGGACCACACTTTTTATTTATTCATTTATTTATATAAGAGTTTAATCAGGAAAGCATACTGAGTAGGTAGCCACTCGATTCCAGATGCGTTCTGGGGGACAAGTCCCAACAGTATTGTTTTTACAGGTACAATAAATGCGAATAGACACGCAAAAGTATATTACATTAGTACAAATTGACATAGATACAGTCCTAAGGGATAATATAATAAACTACAAATTATTAGGCTGAGAGAGTACAGTGGCTCAATGGTGGTAGTGCTCAGATGAGCAAGAGTTGGATTTGTTCCTCTAATAGTCTGGCGGGTGTACTGATTCCCACTGGTAGGGTTTTTTTAGCCACAGGTGCTTGCAACTCAAAGCACATACAGCTGGTGGTGAAATGGGCACTGAGGAGGAGGTTGTACTGCAGGGGGTTAGTGGTGTGTCTAATGCTAGCAAGCAGCGCATTCCAGAGTTTGGGCATGTAGCATTAGAAGGCAGACTGACCTTTGGTTATGCCCATGAAAGGGACAAAGAGAAGCCTGGAGTTCATGCTTCTGAGGGAGTAGGTAGGTGTAGGCTGAGTTGACAGGGCAGAAGCGAGGTATGTGGGAAGGGATTGAGACCAGAATTTGGCAGTGGTCCTTGTGCAGTGAATCTGTCTGTGTGCATGAAGAGAGGGCAAGGCAAGAGAGCTGTAAAGGTTGCAGTGATGAGTCAATTGTGGACATTCCAGAGCGAAGCGGCAGAAGGAGTGGAAGAGAGTATCCAAGCTGGTGAGGGAGGTGGGGAGAGCAATACCATAGACTGAGTCGCCATACTCAATTAGTGGGAGAATCATTTTGTGAACAATTTCTTTCCGGGCCGGTGTGGGGATACTACCCTTGTTGCAGCTCCAAGTTTAGGGAGAAATTTCTTGTGGATGGAGTCAATGTGTATGTAGAAATCAAGGTGCTGGTCCAGCCAGACACCCAGGTATCTGAAAGAAGTGTATACTTCAAGGGGGGTCCCATCCAAGGATTGGAAAGAGGGTCAGGCGGCTAGGCGGGAGAGTCTTGCCTGTGAGCTGAAGGTTAGCAAAATGGTTTTCTTGGAGTTTAAGCACAAATGGTTGGAGCGGACCAGTGATGGACAGCCTTGAAATCTTGCTGGAGTACGTTGACCACTTCACCGGGGGAGGGGTCTGTAGCATACAGAACTGTGTCGTCTGCATACATGTGGATAGATGAGTGTCGGCAGACTGATGGGAGATTGTTTAGGAATATGGAGAAGAGCAGCGGCCCCAGGACGGGTTGGCAGAGTGCCGCATGGTGCTGTGAAAATAAGGACCAATTACCCCAAGGGATAGGAGGGGGGCAGGATGGTAGCACTAATATCCCAGTCGTGCAAGTAGTCATAGGGCATCTGTTGAGTGGAGTCGGCTACGCAAAGGGTCAAGGGTGTTGTGTTGGGTGGGACAGTAGGGGGAGTGGTTTGCTGTTCCGGGTAAATAGCTGAGGGGAGGGAGACTAGTGGAAGCATCAGAAAAAATAATGTTAGACTATAATTTAACATTGTGACTGAGGTGATAGAAAATAGGTTTAGCGGCCACTAGTGGTTGCAGCAGATAAGCTGCAAATGGAAAAGTGGGCTGATAGGTTTTATAATGTCACGTGAGGCTCGCTGTCCTCACTATATAGTGAGATGCTCACCAAGGGTGGTGGTGGTGGGGGGTAGCTGGCACTCTTCGATTGCAGCTGGCGCTGAGAGTATTTGCCTGAACCGTACCTTGCTTCGGGGGGTTCATTGCTCCGGTAGTGTTTGGGAAGGGCTGCTTCTCCTTGCCCTTGCGACCCCTGTATGCTTGCTTCGAGGGGGGGGGTCATTGCTCCAGCAGTGTTTGGGGAGTGCTGCTTCTCCTTGCCCTCGTGACCCCTCTGTGCTGTGAAGGAGAGAGAGAGGGGAGATTTAAGCACTGTGAGGAGGGGGGGCATTAATTAATCAAGGTAAGTAGCTCTGCTGGATAAAGAAGACAGTGAATTTAGCTAATATTCCTTGCAGCGTTGTTAAAATAGGCTTTACAGGGAGGCTACACTTTAAATACAGCACGGATATTAAATATAGCTGTTGCAGAGAAGCTGCAATCAAATATACATAAGCGAGCTAAAAGTAAAAGATTTACAGCTGCTGCAGGGTCTTAAAGTATCGAATATCGAGCTAGTGCTGGCATACAATGATTAGGTACTAAATTCAGCAGCAAAAAAACTATCAGTTTGTCTTGGTCGACACTGAAGTTCTTTAAGGGCAAGGACCATTTTAAATAGAAATTCTTGGCACAAAAAACAAAACGCTCAGCTTGCTCTCTCCGATTGCAGCTGGCGCTGAGAGTGTTTGCCTGAACCGTAACTTGCTTGAAGGTCATTGTTCTGGTAGTGTTTGGGAGGGCTGTTTCTCCTTGCCCTTGTGATCCCTCTGTGCTTGCTTGGGGGTTCTTTACTCCGGTAGCGTTTGGGAGGCTGCTTCTCCTTACCCTCATGACCCTTCTGTACTTGCCTCGGAGGGGTTAAGTTGCTCCGGTAGTGTTTGGGGAGGCCAGCCCTTGCCCTCAGATCTCTTCTGTGCTTGCTTCCTTGGGGGGTTCATTGCTCTTGTAGTATTTGGGGAGGGCTGCTGCTCCTTGCCCTCGCGACCCTTCTGTACTTGCTTCAGAGGGGGTTTGTTGCTCCTATAGTGTTTGGGGAGGGCTGCTTCTCCTTGACCTCGCGACCCCTCTGCCAGATTGCTGTACAGATTTTACTGACCTGGAATTCATGAAGATGTTGCTACCTATTGTAGTTCCTGTGCTGAATGTTAGAAAGTAGCCCCAGTGACTAAAAAAGACAAGGTGCCCCTGGTACCCCACCCTTGATAGAGGTGCCTTTTGAGATAGTTGCAATGGATGTGGTTGGTCCCTTAGACAAAAGTAAAAAGGGTAATTGATTAATTTTGGTAGTATGTGACTATGCTGCTTGATACCCAGAGGCAAATTCAATGCATGCTATCACAGCCCAAATGTGGAGGCAGAGCTTGACAACATTTTCAGTGGGGTGGGCATACCTAAAGAGATTATTTCTGATCAGGGTAGTAATTTTGGTGCTGCATTGCTGAAGGAGCCGTACTGACTACTAGATATCACTGCCATAAGCACCTCTCCTTATCACCCTCAGACAGATGGTCTTGTTGAGCATTTTAATTACACCCTAAAATGCATGTTAAAAAGGTTTGGGGAAGGGGAAGATTTGAACCAACACTGTACTTACCTTATATGCTTTTTGCTTATGGAGAAGTGTCACAAGCCTCAACAGGTTTTTCACCATTTGAAATTCTGTATGGTAGACAACCTAGAGGGTCACTAGATGTAATAAAAGAAACATGAGAAGAGCCTACTCAGAAAAAAAATCTATTACATCTTATGTGTGCCCTGAGAAAGAAACTGGCAAAACATGTTGAAATTGCCCATAGTAATTAGGAAGAGGCCTCAAAACAGCAGTAGGTGTATTATGACCATGGGGTAAAAGAAAACGTTTTTGAGCCAGGTGAAAAGGTCTTCTTACTCTTACTCACTACAGAAAATAAACTGTTAATGAAGAGGCACAGGCCTTATAAAGTGCTTAGATGTACTGGCATAGTTAACTATGAAACGGAGACCCCTGCTAGGAAAAATCCTAGTAAGGTATACAACGCTAGCCTCCTGAAGAAATGGGCTGAAAAGACACCAAAGGCTACTTTGTTAGTTGTACCTGAAACGCCTTCGGAAGATATTGAGATAGCTTATGACAGACTGGAACAAACTGTTACTGCCGGTGCTGTAAAGGTGAATGTCTCTGAGCAAACCACAGAAATTTGTAACTTACTGAAGGCATTTAACAGTACTTTTACCGCAGACCCAGGCCAAGCAAAAGGGGTTGAGCATGCATGTAATAGTGACAGGTGATGCTCTCCCTATCAGACAAAAGACATACAGATTATCAGAGTGGTTAAGAGCAGACATGGTTAAGGAAATACAGTACAACCCCTTTCTAATGAACATCTATCTACTGAACCACCCTATCTAATGAATCTGTTGTGTGTCCCCCCGCCTGTTCATGCCTTTTTCAGTTCGGATTTACTGTTCTGATTTGCTGCTATGATCAGCTGTTATGATCAGCTGTTACGATCAGCTGTTTACAATAAATTTATCTTTGGGTCCTGTATGTGTAACGTACTGTGATGCTGACTGTGTGTTTGAAATGGCAACTAAACAAAAAAGAAATGTACTGCCCCTGGTTGACAAGCTTTGTATTCTGGAACAGCTTGAGAATGGGGAGAAAGCTGTGCAACTTGCACAGAAATGTGGAGTTGGGAAATCCACAATTCCTGATTAAAGAAGTCCAAAGATAACCTGCGTCAATTCTCCATGACAAAAGAGTGAACATATGGTACGCAGAATCGTCGAAACATGAGTACGTGTGCCAATAAGGAACTAGATTTGGCTGTGTACCTTTGGCTCAAACAAGAGCGTGAGAAGGTAACCACGATCTCTGGCCCCATTATTAAGGAAAAGGCACTCCAATTTCATGTTAGGCTTGGCAGTGAATGAGAATTCACTGCAAGCAATGGCTGGCTGCATTGCTTTAAAAAGCACCATGGGATTAGGCAGCTTAGACTGTGCGGCAAAAAAATAAGTGCTGCATCTGATAGTGTACAGCCTTTCATTAACCAAATCAATCTGGTCATACAAACCAAACATTTCACACTTGATCAAATTTTTAATGCAGGTGAAACTGGCCTTTATTAGTGCTGTCTGCCAGATAAGACACTTGCACATGGGTCAGATAAGGAAGCACCTGGCTTAAAAAAAGCAAAAGACATAGTTACACTGCTGGGCTGTGTAAATGTCTCTGGAACATACAAACTGCCACTTCTACTAATCGGGAAGTCCTGGAAGCCTAGGTACTTGAAACACGTAAACATGGTGAACCTTTCCACACTTACGAAAACCAAAGAAGTGCCTGGATGGACGGTACCATATTCACCTGATGGTACAAAAAAGACTTTGTGCCCGGTGTGAAGTGCTTCCTTAAGACAAATATGCATCCAATGAAAGCACTCCTGCTGCTGGATAACTCTCGAGCCCACCCAGAGATTGTTGTTGTGTGCACTTGAGATGGTACCATAAGCTGCATGTTCCTCCCACCAAACACCACATCAAAACTTCAGCCCTGTGATCAGGGCATTCTTAAGATAATAAGGCAGAACTACTGAAGAAAATTCCTGCGGACAATGCTAGATGAAGGATAGCCTATGATCATAGTGACCCAACTGAGTGCTTTCAAAAAGGGCAACTCAATCACAGCACCTGTGCACAGGGCTACCAGACAGGGAGGGTGACCGGATGGGCGGTCCACGAATATAGCGACAGGATGTCACTATATGTACACACGTGCGGGGGGAGGGACCACACCGTGCGACAGGCAGAAGGAGAGGGAGGGAGTGTGGGGTGTGCTGCAGTGGTGGGCTGCCGAGTTGGCCCTGTGGCATGGTAGGTTGGTGGCAGGCTTGGGTTGCGAGGGTGCCGGGTTCGGTTCTGGGCGCACGTTCATTTTGGTGCACCCATCCATGATTTTGTTTTCCTCATTTCCACCATCCCCGACATCCATCCCCTTGGAGTTGAGAATCCTTTAGTAGGGGGGGTGGGCGCAGCCCCCCGCATAACAAAAAAAGAAATCTCAGGCACCCATTTGCTATGCGCCGGGAGTGTACATCGCTGAAATTGATTTTGGCCAATGTACACTCACCCTAAAGGCAATCGCCGTTATGACATAGAACCAGATGGATGAAATAAATGAACAAAGCACTCTGCAGGAGATTTTCAAATCCCTTATGCTGAAGGATGTTGTTCACATGGTGGCAGAGGCATGGGATGCAATACAGGTGGAAACGATTCTGAAAGCATGGGCAAAATCAGGAACTGGGCATCCACCTCCTGTGATACCTGTTACTGCTGCTCCAAGCACAGCTGCCACCCCTGAAACCCCTGCCACACAGGCACAGCAGACAACAGCCATTGATGACTGCACCACAAACCTAGCCCAGATAACAGATCTCACCAGAAATCTAGGCATGACAACCTCAAAGCCGGATCTGTCAGACTGGATTTTCTGTGATGCAGCTGAAGATGGACTAGAGCATTTAGATGAGAATGCCATCACTGCTGCCATTAGAAATCTGAAACTCTATGCAGACAAGTACTAGCAGAGCAATGAGGAGTTGCCAGGTAAGAATGTCCCAAGCCATGCAGAGGCAGAGAAAGCATTTGAGGATTGCATCACATGGATGGAGATTCAACCCTATTGTAAACCCCTAAACCTCAGACTCCTTCGCAACCTAAAGGATACCACTGCTCATTGAAAAGCTGCATCACTGCAGCAGAAAACAATAAGTGACTTCTTTTCAAAGCAAATCTAGTGTCACTAAGCCTTTCCATTGAACCACTCACTGTATAGCACAAAAGCACTTCAGCATATTAATGAAAAAAGTACTGAACATCTCACATGCCCCACACTAACTCCCACTAACCCGTCCTGCAATGTACTGTAATGTACTGTGATGCCTGGCTTTTTTTCTGTGATTAAAACCCCCTCGCAGTACTGTACTGTGATGCCCAACTTAGATTCTTTGATTAAAACCCCCTCGCAGTACTGTGACGAGCGAAGAGATCTCAAAGTAAAAAAATTCACTGACCACCACTGCTAACTTGGCAGCCCCATTTATCTGACCACTCATTTATCTGAACCAATCAGATGTCCCCTGAGTAGTTCGGATAAACAGGGCTCTACTGTACAGAAAATTAAAACAGTTGGTTATCATAGAAGAGTCAAGAAGTGTCTGGCCATCACCAGTGGTGATTGCAAATATAAAAGAATGGGGTGTAAGAATCTGCCTTGATTTTAGGAAACTTAATCAAGTGTCCAAATTTGACAGTTATCCTATGCCCAGGATAGATGATTCGGTGAACAGATTGGGAAGTGCCAAGTACACCAGTACACTCAATCTCTCCAAGGGTTACTGGCAAATTACCCTAGCTGAAGAATCCAGAGACAAAACTGAATTTGCCACTCCTATTGTAGCCTATCAGTTCACTACCATGCCATTTGGTTTACAAGGTGCACCTGCTATATTCCAGTGGTACATGGATGTAATTTTAGCTACTCACACTGGTTATTGTGCTGCTTACCTGGATGATGTTGTGGTGTATAGTCCTGACTGGAAAAGGCACCTGGAATACCTATAAGCAGCTATCCAATCTCTCAAAAAGGCAGATTTGACCATTAATCCTACCAAATGTGAATTGGGCAGGCAGAAAACCAGATATTTGGGCTACGTTTTGGGAAATGGGGCAATAAAGCCAGAGATTTCTAAGATAGAAGCTGTAGCTAACAGTCCTGTCCCTAAAACAAAGAAATATGTCAAGTCATTTTTAGGGCTGGCTGGTTACTATCGGAGATTCATTCCCAGCTTTGCCCAATTACTTATCCCCCTCACTGACCTCACAAAGAAACAGTGCCTGAAAAATGTGAAATGGACCCCAATCATGATTAAGCTTTTTGGGCCATTAAGTCTGCATTATCTTCAGCTGTGTTTTAAGAGTCCCAGACTTTGAGAAACAATTTTTGTTACAGACAGATGCATCAAAGGTAGGCCTAGGTGCAATCTTGAGTCGGCATATAGATGGGAAGGAACATCCCATTCTATATATCAGCAGAAAATTGAACAACAGAGAGAAAAGGTACTCCACCATTGAAAAGTAATACCATGCAGAAAAGTGGACCATGGAGTCTTTAAGGTTTATTTACTAGGAGCTGATTTTGTACTTATAACTGATTATAATCCTTTCTGTTGACTTAATCAAATAAAGGCTAAAAGTCCCAGAATCACAAGGTGATACCTGGCACTACAGCTATTCAAATTCAAGGTGATACACAAATCCGGAAAAAGAGAATGCCAATGCTGATTTTCTGTCAAGATATGGATCAGGAACTGAGAATTCTGATGGTTAAAATAATTATATGTGGGTTTAAACTTAACTTTGCTCTGCTGGTTGTTATGGAAAAAGGGATACTGCATATGTGCAAAACTGTAAAGATTATAAGGTAATGTTAGAAGAGAATTAAAAGAAAGTTTGGGAAACCTGTTTTTAAACAAAAAACAAAAAAAACAGGTTCCTTCTTAAAGAGGGGGTATGTGACAGGGTTGAATAAGGCCCTTTTCCATTTGCTAAGCAGAAAGAGTTAAAAGGAAGGATTTATTCTACCTCTCATTTTACTGTCTCTTGTCTGTCTGGTCATGACATTAAATTTTCCTGTGAAAGGTAGGAATTGATCACTCTAACAGTCTTGTGCCCCCTCCCCATGCTCTCACTGTCTCTCTGCCTTCACTTGCTGTTTCTATCTTTTTTCTCCCTTGTGTATCTGTCGTACAAATATATGTGAATCTGTATGTGAAACTGGGATCCCTTTATTTGCCAATGTATATAATGATATTGTTGAAATGATTGCAAAAAGCTAGTTGGAATTCAGGGGGTTAACTTGCAGATGCAGTTTGACTGCCACAAACTGTTTTGCAAAGTTGTCAACAGGGCATTAGTTTTAGGACACCATATTCTATTTTGTTCACCTGCAGGAAAGAAACTGACAAGAACTCCAATGCATTTTGTGCGAAAACAGGATGGGCAGGATTTTCAGAAACCTTAGATCTCCACAAGCACCGATTCACTGATGGTACGGGCCATGGGGCTTGCGGTGATCTAATGGAATTTTCTATCCCATGCAGCAATTGCCACAATCTAGATCTACTTTTTCTGGTCTAACTTGTGGCAGTCCTGAGGGCCACTTCATGGAGCATGCACCAGATATTTGCTACAAGCTGCTGTAATTCATGGAATCTGTCGCAACTGCATCCAAGATTGTAAAATCAGGTGCAGTTGTGGTGAAAGGTTTGCTGTACCACCAGAACCTAAGTGCTGTGGAGCAGGGCTGGATGCAAATCCTGCACCATGCTTTGAAAATCCTGCCCAATGTTTCTTAACAAGCTCAGGATTCAAAATTAATTGCCAAGCAATGACTTCTTATAAAAAGAGCAGCAATGTTTGTTAGAGGGAGAGACTGAAACTTAGCATTAGAGATGCCCTCAGGGGAAAGACTTTGTTTTGTTTGAACTGTATATGTTTAAAAAACATTCTGTACCATTTTTTATTGTTCTTGGAAATAATAAAACACTACTTGATAATTGTATAACTGCTCTTGGTTTTCCTATGCTTCCTGACTTACGCCTTCATGACACCAACCTCTTTAAATCAACTCCTATTTAAAATATGGTGGATAAAAATGGGAGAGGTTAGTTCTTATTCATCTGTATTACAGGTACCTGCATCCAACAAAAATATTGTAATTTGAGGAAATGGAAAGCTCAGCTTCTAAAAACCAACCTCTCCAAGTCAAACCACATTCAAAGCATGACCAAATAGTCTTAGCCTACAGTTTAATTTTCTTTAATAAAATAAACTAAAAAGGCAATGTTCTTGGAACACGCTAACAAAAACAAGTTGGTTTTAAATTTAGAGCTCTGGAACACATTCAACCTCTACAAAGAGGGGGAGACTGTGTTAAAATTCAATTATAATGAGAGGCTCCTTGGATTTTGACTTTGGGGGGCATTACATCCAGGAGGTCTTAAAGACCAATTGGATTAAAAAAACATTTCTCTGAATAATACAGGTCTTTCTCTATTCATTCTTCATAATTCCAATACCTCCCACCACCATTTGATTGGAGCCTTCTCTATTCTGGTTTCACCACTAATGTAGTTGTTGAACTGTAGATATTTACAAACTTGCATCTCCCTCTTTTCCACTAACTCTGATGTGCCTGAGTGGTATATTGATCATATTTGCTAATGTTTTCTGAAAAAAAAAATAAGGGAAACAGCAGATAGTTTTGAACTTCTACCCATCTCCAATTTCAGCCTTGCTGTGCTGGGATTTGGCATGTCTGATGTGTCTCAAGTTACATATATACTCTTTGCAAAAAAATTGAGTTAATGCACTAGTTAAGGTTCAACTTAACATTACAAAGGTAGGGAAATGTGGCATTAGTGCTTTCGGTTCTAACTCCTCACACCTCCAAAGCAGCAAAAGGACAACACAACACAAGCAACCACAGACAGCCATCATCAGGTAAGACTGATGTGCTGCCTTCATGGATTTGTATCTATGACATGCACGCTGCAAGAAATAAACACTCATTTGTAGCCACAGATACAAAGTCATGATACTCAAACCACAGCACTGCTTCTGTATGCAGAAGCACAGGCCTTTGCAGCAACAGATAAAAATCCATGATACCCAAATTACAAGAGTTATTTTGTCTGCAGAAATACACACCCAGGCACTCATGCACACTGTAAGATACACACACTTGATACACACTGACCTCTGGCTGCAGAAGCACAGGCACCACAAACCCCATGATACCAAAACTGCAACACTACTTCTACTTTCAGCTACAGGTGCAAGAAATATACACTGACATCTGGTTTAGAGAGGCAGGCCCCTATGAAGCCTGCAGTTATGTTGATGGAAATACTGTTGCAATATGCATATAATGGTTTTGGCAGCAGCTCCAGAAATTGTTTAAGTGGGTGGCAGCTTTTCAGGTATGCAGGTGCATATAGAAAAGCATGCACTAATGGAGCATGCTGTCTAGCAAGGTACCTCATACATATGGTGGTGCCATCATGATACAAAGCAGTAATGGAGCCAGTCATGGATCCCATCTTTGACTACTGTGACGTAGTCTTCGGTGCTGCTCTCAAATCTTCCCTGACCAAGTTGGACACTCTCTTTAACTCCTTCTGCCGCTTTGCTATCGACTTCCTTTCCCGCTCCCACCACTGTGAACTCTATCACTCTCTAACCTTCCTTCCACTATCTCATAGACGTATCTCTCATTGTGCCAATCTAACCTCCAAATTCTGGTTCGGGGGGCTCCCCTTCTATCTTTCATCCTCTCTGTCCACTCCACCTCCCCCCACCCACTCTCTCATATCAAATGATGCCCGCACCTTGACAGTCCCTCGCTGCTCCACCCTCATCGGTCAGACTGGTTTTGCCCATCGTTTCCCTAAAATCTGGAATTCCCTCCCTCAAGAAATATGACACTCCGCCTCCAATTACTCCCTTACCTCTGCCCTACACAATTACCTGTCCCTCAGCAGTTCCTGCTTTAACCTACCTTAATACCTGTTCCCAGTTTCTGCCTTCCTACCATGAACCCTGCAGGAATCTCAACATCCTGAAGGGGGAAATCAGGAAATAGCTACCCCTTTCTCCTCATATTCAGTTATTGCCTATCCTCTCTTCTTTCTTCCACCTGCCTTCTAAGTACTAGGTGTACAACCTAACCCCATCCTTGTTACTTCAACAGCACCTGTGTACTGACTCAAGCCTGATCCGGGTACACTCATGCACTATAAGTGGTTCTATAGCATTATTACTGTTTTGTACATTCATATGTTCTTTGGTATGATTTTGGACATGTATTGTAATTTACCCAATGTTCCACTACTGTTTATTGTACAATACCTTGTGTTCCAACTGTTGCTCAATCTTACAATGTTGTATTGTTTGTACTACCCACAAACTATTATAACTGATCATCCTTCACAACCCTATGTAACCCCTCCCCCCAGGTCGCACTGTGAGATGAGCAACTTGCTGTTCAGTGTGCCCTCCTGGAGAAACATTTCAATAAATAAATAAATAAATGATACAAAGTAATAACTTGAAGTAAAGGACATGTTTTATTTTATTCTTTGGTAACCGGGAAAGGTAATTGTAACATGTCATAAAATACAGCAGTAAAAAAGGCATAATTGCTATTGAATTACACTGTTCAATACAACATATCATAGCATTTTTGTGATATACTGCAGCATTACTGTACTGCATCCTTGCTGACACCGCTGTACCTCTGGCTGCAAAGGTGCAGGCTGTCTACAAAAGAGAAAGCTGCCATGGGGCCTGCACTTCTTCAGCCACACATACTTGTGCATGCAGTATCTCACACACACACACACACACACACACACACACACACACACACGTATGACTGCCTAAGCATGCAGCCACAGATACAAATCCATGAAAATAGCACATCAGTGCTACTGCATTTGGGTCATCTGGAAACAGTTGTATGTTGTTTGTCTTACCTGATGATGACTGTATGAGTTTGCTTCAATGGTGTTGTCCTTTTCATACTAAGGTTCATACTAAGGTTCTTGAAGAGCAAGGAGTCCAGGGCCCATGAAGCTCTTATGCTATTACAATGAATAATAAAAAAGTTGATACCCAGAATTGATAAGTTTGTCAAGGCAATGTTTAAATATGCTTTTACTTTCACTTCTGACTACCTCAAGCAGTATTCTATTCCAAGGACCAACAGTTCTGAGAGTAAAGAAAAATGTTCTGCTTATGTGGTTGAAAGATTTCCCTTTGTAAGTTGTAAGGTGTTAAGTTGAATGCTAACTGGTGCTTTATCACAGATATTTGCAAATAGTTTCCTTTCTTTTTGAGATAGTAGAATGATATCCTCATTTACACAGGTCCCAAGGTGATCTGCATGAACAGATGCAGACACACAAGTCCTTCTGGGCCCTGCATCAAGTGAAGACTCAGTCCACCTATGGAAGTCCAGTGACAGATGTCAACAATTCATGGGGTTGTCTTGTTGACTGCAGAAGTGCAGGGCCTTCTGGGCCCTGTGCTTCCATGTGGTTACAGATACAGATACGCAACACAAACAGTCCACCTCTCAGCCAATACACAAGGCCCTCTGCCATCCACAGGTGCAGAGGTGCAAGGCCCTATTCTAAGAGGAGAGCTATCTTCACTATATGGTACCTGGTCCCATGCAGACAACCCTGCACCTTTTCTTCCCTTCTGGGGGATAGTGTAACATAACAGCACTGTCCCACTAGACTTGCCCCTTCCAGCTGGGTCACTGAGCTCACCCCCCAACTTAGCATACTGTCATGGGATCACAAAGCACTACTCGTTGAGGTAAAGGCAGGCACTGCACACACCGTTTCTTAATAAGTATAGTTTTTTTTTGTAATTTTGACCCCAAATTTTCAAGATAGTATTTTTATGACTCTTCCTTATGAACATAACATGTGGCATTTATAGTATACTGGTCAAAATGTAATTTCACACCACTTGTCCACTTGGGAACAGAGGTAGGAGGTTGTTCAGGAAACAGGTTTGGTTTTATCTTCTGTTTTAACTGAACTATTTGAATAGTTTTGTACTTGAAATTAGTTCTGTGTGTTAAAAAATACTACTTTGAGTTAGAACTGTTACTTGGGCAGTGATATTGTAACTATTGGGGCTTGTGTGCTGGGTGTGGGAACACTTGTTTGGCAGTGATAATTAGAGTGAAATTTAAATGTGATGTTTGCCTGGTGGTAGAGCCTCCCACCCACCCTGTTTTGTAGGCTTTCTTAAATACTGAAAGTCCACTGGGGTTGGGATTGAAGGCTGTGTATTTCTGTTTGTGACTGAAATTTGAAGCCAACAGGAACTGGTGGGCCTGTGACATCACACGGTACCTGATGTCTGCATACACACACTGTTAGTGGGACTGGACACACACTGGACTGTATGTGTTTGTGAGACTTAGGAACTTTATTGGTGGGGTTGAAATTGGGTTCATAAATAACTGCAGTCAGTATAGAGAGTATTCCAGGGGGAAGGGACTGAGAAAAGGGGTGTGTGCCATTATGAACAGAGAAGAACAAACAGGGTGGCCACATTCCACCATGGCAGGCATCTTTGGAAGGGTTATAGGCTGCACAGGCTGTAGGATGGCAATAATTCTCAATTGGGCCTGGAGAGAGGGAGGCTGCCCACTCTGTAGACAGCTATCTTGTATCAGGAGTGAAGTATATTGGTTAAGGAGTAAGCTGGGGGAGTTGGGGGGGTCCAAGGATAAGGGGTATGGATATGGGTGGCAGAAGGGTGGGGCTGAGGGGAGGCTGGGGCAATGCTCAGAGATTACAGGATGTTATGTTACAGAAAGCAGGAGGGGGGATATTAGGGACAGAGGACCCTTAGATATTGATGTTGATGCTAAGGGGAAAATGTATGGGGTAAACTTTCTGAATATAAAGAGAGTGGAGGGGGAAGAGTCAGGAGGGGCTGTTGTGGAAAAGCCTAGAAGAGCAGACAGAGAGAAGGGATGGGCTGTTGTGGGGAAGCCTAAAAGAGCAGACTGTGTGAAGGGAGCTCCTAAGGAGAACAGGGCAAGAGGGGAGGAAGAGGGGCAGTTTAGAGGGGCAGTCAGGGGAAACTCAGGTTACTTGATGGAGGCTAGCACAGAGTGTTACAATAAATTTGAGCTACTAAGCAACCTAGAGGGGGAGGAAGGGATTGGTGGAAATGAGGAAACTGATACAGAGGCTGGGGGGAGGGAGTCAGATACCCATAGAGTATCACAGACTGGCAATGGAAAAGATAGAAATAGTCCCAGAGGGAGAAGGGGAAACATAAATGTTAAGCAGATGGGGGAGATGCAACATACTGCAGACATGAGGGAGGAGAGCACAACTGGAGAGAAACTAGGAGACAAGGAGGCGGGGGAGGGGTCTCCCTTTAGCAGGGGGGATCTGTACCAAGGATGGGGCCCTAGGTAAAGGGACCCACAGAGGGCCTCTGGAGGTAGGGGTACTATTACAAGGGAGGATGGGTGTGGGGAAGGAAACCATCAAGGCCAGGATAAATGATTCGGATAAGAGAGGGTTAAAGGGGACCCCTATTCAGGGGGGTCTGAGTTAAGTGTGCAAAATAACAAGGGAGGCAGAGAGGGGAGTGTGGCAAGGGGTTTTCTAATAAGGCAGGAAGACTCCCATGGAATTGAGATCATGAATAAAGGGGGGATGGGGGTTGAGAGTGCATAGTGGAGGTAACCATAAGGATGATGGCGGTGTTAAGGTACTGTTACTGGGAGACTCAATGATTAGGGGTATCCAGTGGAAGGGACGGGGGATGGATGCCATAGCCAGGTGAAGGTAGTGAGTATCTCTGGGTTGACAGTGCACAGAGCAAAGTACATGGTGTACGAACTGGTTAGGGATTGTGGAGGGAAACCGGATTTCCTGGTGCATTTGGGAACTAACGATCTTGAGGGAAATAGCATTTTGGAAATCCAAGCAAGGTTCCAAGAACTTGCCAGAGTCTGTTGGGATAATGGATGCAACATATCCTTTTTGGAGATATTACCAAAGGCCTCAGTGGAGAAAAAAATGAAGATCACAGAGGTTAATGACTTGCTCAGGAAGTGGGGGTGAAGAGAGTGGGTTGGGAGTGTTAGGTAACTGGAAAGGAGTTTGGGAGGATAAGGGACTGTATGCCAAGGACAGGCTTCATCTTGCCCCGTTAGGGAAGGAAGTCCTTAAACAGGGGGTGGCTGACTACATTCAAGAAAGGTGGGGTTTAAACTTGTGAGGGGAGAGATAAGGGAGGGGCTGACCAGAAGCCCTGTCCTCCAGATGAGGGAGTAGCCTCAAACCCAAGGGGAGACGACTGGGGAGGAGGTTTCAGGAGGAGCAGAGGGAGGGTGGAAGTATAAGAAACCTGGGTGGGGTTCAACAAAGGGGATCAGGGATAAGGGGTGGGGGTGGTGTTAGTAAATGCCAGGAGCTTGGGAAACAAGTTGCCAGAGTTTCAGGCCATGCTGTTCGGGGGGGTGGATGTGGCGGTGGTCACAGAAATGTGGGCCAACAAAAACCATGACTGGGACCTAAACGTGCAGGGGTACACTATGCTTAGGAAGAATAGAAAGGAGGGCAGAGGGGGTGGAGTGGCTATGTTCATTAGAGATTACATAGAAATTGCTAGGGTAGAAGAGGCAGAGAGAAACGTGGAGGCCTTATGGGTCACCTTACGAACCCCAGCAGGAGGTAAGGTCAAGCTGGGTATAGTATATAGGCCTCCCTGGGATGGGAGATGTTCTGGAGGATGGTTTGCTGGACAACATCATTGCCCAGTGTGGACCAAAAGGGGAAGGAGTGGTGTTGATGGGGGACCTTAATATGCCAGGTACAAACTGGGGAACCATGTCCTCTAAGGTGGCCAAGGAGCAGAAGCTGCTGGACAGCTTCCAGGATGTGTTCTTATAACAGCATGTGATGGAGCCCACAAGGGAGGGGCATGTCCTGGATGTGGTTCTGGCAGATGGGGATCTGGTAAGGGACCTGGTTGTAGATGATCCCCTGACTGGGAGTGACCACAATACTGTCTGGTTTCAAATAAGCATTGGGGAGGGGAGAGATCTAGGACACTGGCAGTGGACTTCAGGGGGCAGACTTTGTGGGCATGGGAAATATTCTCAAGGATCACTTGAAGGATTACATCAATGACAAGTGTGGAAAGGAGATGGGAGGTCATAAACCGGGGACTTCTTGAGGCAGTCAGGACCTGCGCTAAGGTAAAATGTAAGGGAACCAGGTCACATAAACCATGCTGGTGGTCTAGTGAGGTTCAGGTAGCGGTCAGAGAAAAGAAGGCGGCCTACAAAAAATATAAAACAACAAGAGGGGATAGGAAAAAGGAAATGTACCATCTTGCATCTAGAAAAGTCACCCAAATGGTGAGGGTGGCAAAGTCCAGTAAAGAGCAGCGACTGGCACAGGGGATACATGGAGGGGAAAAGGGGTTCTTCCAGTACATTGGGGAGTGGAGAAAAACTAAGGGCCATCTCAGCAGATTGAGGTTAGAAGGAGGGTGGGTGGAAGAGGTGAGGGATCAGGCAGAGGTATTAAACGAGTACTTCGCCTCTGTGTTCACTAGGGAGGGGGATGGGATATCTACAAAGCAAGGCGTCGATAGGATAGGCGGTAGTGAGTGGGATCAGGGAGCAACAGAAATGGAGCAAGAGGGAGGGAGAGGTACCCCCCGGGGTGTCACATCAGGGTAAGGATAAAAAGGCCAGTAAGGTGGAGGGGACGGATGATGCTATCTCCACCGAAAGAGTGTGGTTAGCCCTCAAGGCCCTAAAGAAAGATAAATCTCCTGGACTGGATGGCATTCATCTGAGAGTACTATGGGAATTGGCGGACATACTGGCTGCACCCTTGGCAGAGCTCTTCAACAGGTCGCTTGAGACAGGGAGGGTACCTAGGGATTGGCGAGAGGCACATGTGGTGCCAATCCATAAAGGGGGGTCGAGGGAAGTACCAGGTAACTATAGACCCATCAGTTTGACCTCGGTGGTGGGAAAATTAGTGGAGAGTATACTAAAGGAATGATTGGGGAGTACTTGGAGGAGGTGGGGGGTCTGGATAGTCGGCAACATGGATTTGTGCCAGGTAGGTCATGTCAAACCAATCTTGTGGAGTTCTACGAATGGGTAACATCAGAACTGGACAGGGGAAAGCCTGTGGATGTATTATTCTTGGACTTCAGCAAGGCTTTTGACTCTGTCCCCCACAATGGTCTGATGGAGAAACTGACGGGGTTGGGAGTAGATCCTTTGATGGTCAGATCGATTGAAAACTGGCTAGCTGGATGCACCCAGAGAGCAGTGGTCGGTGGGGAGCTCTCAAACCCTAGAGAGGTCGGTAGTGGGGTACCGCAGGGTTCGGTCCTGGGTCCAATCCTGTTTAATGCATACATATCAGACATCAGGGAGGGTATAGGGTGTGAAATGAGTCTCTTCACTGATGACTCCAAGATGGGAGCATTAGTTGAGGGGGAAGAGGGAAGATTGGCCCTGCAAGGGGACCTGGACACCCTGGAAAGCTGAGCTCACACATGGAAATTAAATTTCAATATCACCAAGTGCAAGGTGTTACATCTTGGGCAGGGAAACCCTAAACACAGGTACACCCTTGGAGGGGAGGCACTGGAGGCCTCAACAGGGGAAAAAGACCTAGGGGTCATGGTGGATGCTTGTATGAATAACTCTGAACAGTGCAGAAGAGCGGCTAGCAAGGCAAACAGGATGTTGGGATACATTTTAAGGGGAATCACCTCTAGGAGCAGGGAAGTGATTCTGCCACAGTACAATGGACTGGTTAGACCACACCTTGAGTACAGTACTGGAGACCACACTTGAAGAGGGACCTGCAGCTCCTGGAGAGGGTACAGAGGAGGGCAACTAAGATGATACGAGGACTAGGGGATTTGACGTGTGAGGACAGACTTGAGGAGCTCTGCCTGTTTTCCTTGGAGGAGAGGAGAGACAGGGGGTACATGATTTAGGTCTTCAAGTACCTCAAGGGAATAAATAGGGTAAACATGGAGGGGATCTTTAGACTAAAACAGGAAGATATCACCAGAGGGCATGGTTTGAAGTTGGAAGGTGGAAGGGTGAGGGGGGAAAAGAGGAGGAGGTTTTTCACTGAGAGGGTGGTAGACCCTTGGAATGCACTGCCTGGCAAGCTGGTTCAGAGATCCACAGTGGAGGGATTCAAGAGAGGGTGGGACAGACACAGAAAGCAGATGTACCAGATGATAGCCTGGCCCAGGGGGGTGGGGATGGATGACAGGGGTTTCTGGAACACAAGGGGGGAGGGCCTCGGCACCCAACTAGGGATCTGAGGTTTGAGCAGACTCAATAGACCATAAGGCCTAATCTGCTGGCAATTAGTATGTTAGTATGTTAGTAAGTGCAAAAACAAGTCTTGTCTAGGATTAAAAAAATAACACCTGTTACGTTCATCAGGTGTTGTGAAAAAATGGCTATGTTAAAAGTTTGGAGTCCAAATATTGAAAATTAAAAAAGTTATGAGTGAACATTGAAATATTTCTTCACTCCTAACTTTGTCATTTAAGCAATAATTCAGGACAGGAGTGTGTCATGCTGAGATAATGTTACGCCTTGGGTGGTTGGGCATGAAGCCACAGACTGAGTGCATCCAACACCCGAGAGGTAAAGTTATCCCTACAACACATGGCCTGGAGTGCACTATTGCAGTTATAAAATGGCTTGCTTGTTTAAAAAAAAAAACAAGGTGAAAAAAGTGCTAAAAAACATTTTTAGTTGCCTATTGAATAGGTATGATGTTGTGCTGGGATAACATCACTGTTGAAGAACAGCACTGACCAATCAAAGCCCAGACATTTTTCTTGTCATTTTATAATTTACCATATTTGCATGCCAAATTTTCATGATAACCTTCTTATAACCCCACCTCATGAACCTAGTAGGTTATGATTTTCAAATCATCCCCGAAAGGTGATTTTGTGTAGTAACTGCAAAATCACCTTCTGGGATAGATTTGAAAGCTTTCACCACCCTTCTTCATGAGATGGGGTCCCAAAAAGGCCATGTTGAAAACTTGATGTAAAAATGTTCAAAAATGACAAAGTTATGAGTAAAAGTTCAAATCCCATTCAAATACATTAAAACTGACTTTTATTTTCTCATATTGTAGTTCAAGCAGCAGGATTTGTCTTCAGTTGAATAGTGGCTCTATGTCATGAGACATCTTCAGGTGTGTGAGGGTGTGTGTGGGTGTGGGGTGGTGGGTGCCGAGCGTGAGGTTGGGGCAGGGTGGGTTGCGTTGAGGTCTGGGAAGTCAGATCACCAATGGACCACCTTCTTTTTTCATGTTAAGCAAAAAAAAAAACAAAGATCAACAAGGGACCCAAGCTGATACAGGGGAATGGTCATCCTAGTGTTGGAATTATCTTTGGCAGCACCAGGGGGTGGGCACCTCGGTGCTGCCAACAATACATTTGGAAAGGTGACTAGGCAGAGTGGAAGGGGCAAGAAAAGCAGGAATAATTACTGGCTCACTGTCCTCACTCAAACTGGCAGCAGCATTTCAGCTGTAGCTACAAAAACCAAGAAAGTCCTGCTGTTGATCTCATGAAAGAACCATAGTTCTTTCCTGTGATCTCACAAAAGAATTATAGTTCTTTCATATGATCCAGTAATTGCTGGCTTACTGCTCTCACTCAAGCCAGCAGCAGCAGCAGCTGCAGTTACAAAAAAAACAAGAAAGTCCCGCTGTTGATCTCATGAACGAATCATAGTTCATTTACATGAGCCCTCGCTAAGCAGTCCACCTAGTATTTCAGGGATATCCCAAAATCATATTTTGGAATCACTTTTCAAAAAACAAACTCCGGTCCTGTTTAGCTAGATTCATGTATTTGTTTTTCTCCAGGACAATCATTTTTATGGGTTTTTAAAATTAAAAATTAAAATCTCAAAAACAAGATGGTCATACGAAAGAAGAATTTCAGCTCATGAAAGAATCTTCTTTCATATTTTTCTTTCACATCAGTCATATAAATGAACAATTTTACTGAGCATGCTCAGAACTGAAATTTCAAATCCTCATAATTCGGGAACCAATTAATATTTTTTTCAACAAAACAAAAGAGGCCCCTTTCTAGGACAAGCCCCTTCTATCCTAAAAAATTCAGAACAAAATTCCAAACCATCTTTAAGGTTGCAGCAAAAAAAAACTGCCAAAACCCTACTTTGGTCTGTGCGTTTGTGTCCTTGCACTTAGATTATTGCAACTCCCTTTACCTAGGGCTTCCTGGGGTAGAAATCCACCACCTGCAGCTGGTGCAGAATGCGGCGGCCCAGCTTTGATGGGATTTGCTCGATCTTGTCATATTTCACTGGTGCTGCACAAACTGCACTGGCTGCCAGTACAGTGGTAGATCATCTTTAAAGTCAGTTTGCTGACTTTCAAAGCCCTACATGGACTAGGCCCAGATTACCTGAAAGAGCTCCTGGTTCCTTATTGCCCTGGATGATCATTCCGCTCGGCCAACGAGCGGTTGCTAGAGATTCCAAGGATGTGTTTAAAATCATCTGGGCAACAGCTTTAATGTATGCAGCCCACACCCTTTGGAATTCTCTACCCCATCGGCTATGGGAGTGCACAACTGTGGAGGGATTTAAGCAATCTTTAAAAACTTTTCTGTGGCACCAGGCATTCAGTGATGGATTTTTCTTTCTGTTTTTTGGTGTACTGCTATTTTAATGTTCATTTTATTGATGCTTGTTCTGCTTTTAAATTGCTGGGTGCCTTGGTTATGGATAAGGTGCCCTATAAATAAATTTATTATTATTATTAACTTATCCACTTTTTGCATTATCCGAATCTTGGACTTTGGACATCCAACTATCACCAAACTTGCCAAATCAAAAGACCTTGCCCTCCAAACCATGCATATGGGATCTTCCTTGGGGTTGTCAGCCCTAATGCTCACCCTTCCCCCTCAGCCTGTAGCCTCCAGTCTGAAGCACAAGTTGTAGCTCCAAGCCAGTGCCTCATATTGATACACTTCTCAAAGACAGAGAAGCATGTCTCACCACAGATTGCTAAAACAATTTGCTGTGGCTTTCTTCATGCAGGGCCCCTATGGGCCCTTTTGTGAAAAAAAAAATCATGTGTGACATTGTTTGCTCAGAGAATGGAGTGGTCATTAGGGCTGACAACTCCAGGGAAGACTCCACCACTGATTCGCCAAGACTCTGGAGATCCCAAATACTAATTTTATTTTGTTTTGCTGCTTGGGAGTGGGGATGGGGAGTTAGGGTTAGAAACCCTAACACCACATTTCCATACTTTTGTGGCATTAAGTTACCATAACTGCTGCAGTAACATAGAGGATAATGTATGGTCAACTATCGGTAACAAGCATGTGTAGCTATTGAGAGGTTTCCATGGCGATCATTTAAACCTTGGGAGCAAAGCTCATAGGTTTTGGTTGACATGGCTACCTCGAGATGGCAAGACATGCTTTGTTGCCAATAATGGACCATACTGTGTCTTTTATTGTGTATGGTCCACATAAACAGCAAAGATGAGTCCATTATATGTGAAATAAAGAAGCATGATCCTTACTATTTTGTCTTTTTTTTTATCATCGCCACTATCCTCCAGGTCGAGCTCTGACCACCGCAGCTGGTTCAGGAAGACTGGAGGTTCACATAACACACATGTGCGAACACTTTCCATGTTGTTATACCATTGATGTGATGTACTTGTGATGGTATTACATTGTGGAATCATGTCCTGAAAAGGTGCAGATTTGTAGGATCCTTTGGGCGATGTACCATAGAAAGACTGTATCTGCCTAGAGAAGTGCAGGGCCTGGAACATCCACTGTTTACACATTCACTCTTTACACATTCATTTTTTACACATTCGCTCTTCACACGTTCACTCTTTACACATTCAGTCTTCACAAATTCACTCTATTTTATTTAATTTCATTCCCAGGTTTTCAAGATAGTCATTTCATGACTGCCCTTATAAACATGACATGTGGCATTTATAGTATAGTGGCTAAATTGTCACTTCACACTAGAAGAGTGAAAAGACAACTTGTCCAGGATTTTAAAAAATACTTCAGTCACATTTACGAGGTGGTGTGAAAAAATAGTTATGCTGAAAGTTTGGAGTCAAAATATTGAAAATAAGAGAAGTTATGAGTCAACACTGAAATACTACAATGTTCAGTCATAACCTAAGCATTTTACTGTATTTGTACAGCAAATTTTCAGCATAGCCTTCTTATTACCCCATCTGGTTAATGATGCAGATCAGACAGTTTGGCATTTTGGTCCGAGACTTTCATGGTAGAAAGGGCTTGCTCCAGAATAGTGCCTTTTGTTGGTTTGATAAAAAATATTAATCCATTCCCAAGTTATAAGGATTTAAAATTTAAGTTCTGAGCATGCTCAGTCTACCCAAAAAGACCCTACTGAGTATGCTCAGAACTGAAATTTCAAATATTTATCACTTGGTAACAAATTAATATTTTTTTCATGAAACCAGCAAAAGGTGCCATTCTGGAGCAAGCCCTTTCTTCCCTGAAAATTTCAGACCAAAATTCTCAACCATATGGATACTAGGCAATGATACAAAAACAGCAAAAAAAAAAAAAAAAACTATTTTTCCTAAAAATGCACTATATGGATCTCAGAATCTGCACATCTGACTAGAACAAAACTTGGCACATCAAGAGACTTTGGTCACCTTCCCCCCACGCATGCAAAATTTCAAGTAAATCCATTGAATGGGGCAAAGCTATTAAAGTGCAAAATTAGGGGGTTAACATCAAACAGCCTACTCAACCCTAACTATAGTGGTATTACCGCATCACTATAATTTGTACACTGTATATGAGTTTTCTCTTTATTGTGACAGTTACAGTCTTGTGCATTCTGCCTACAACACTAATTAAATTACATGGGTGGACATAATTGATTCCCTTTTTCAGCCATTGTTTACAGTACTATTTTCCATCATCAATTTTCATATTTTATTTTGTTTGTGTATCATTATTTTTATTATTATCTTGAGCAGGAAAAATTCTAAAAACAACACTGTAAAACACACAAACAAATATCTTGAATCTAATGGGTTACAAGACTCAAGACAGCATGGATACACAGATGTCAGGTCATGTCAAACAAATCTGATAGATTTCTTTGATTGGGAGACCAAGGAAGTAGACCAGGGTAGAGTGGAGGATGTGACCTACCTAGATTTCAGTAAGGCATTTGACACTACTCCACATAGGAGACTATTAAGTAAACTGGGTAGCTTGGTAGTGGGTCAAAAGGTGGTAAACTGGGTATGAAATTGGTTAGGGGATGGGTAAGAAAGGGTGGTGGTAAATGGAGTTCACTCCAAGGAAGGGAGGGTGACCAGCGTGGTGCCTCAGGTATCAGTACTAGGAATGGTCCCCTTTAATGTCTTTATAGGTGACAATGCAGAGAAGCTGGAAGATCTGCTTCTTTGTGAATGACTCCAAAATCTGCAATAGGGTGGATACTCCAGGAGGATTGGAAAGGATGAGAAGAGATGAGAAAACTCAAGGAGTGGTCAAAGATAGATCAAAAATTGGGGGAGTGTTATTGATGATGACCAAGCAGGAGAAAGATCTGTGAGTAATACTCTTTGATGACCCAGAGATAGCCAAGCAGTATGACAAGGCATTTGGAATGTCTAGTGGGATGCTGGGATGCATAGGGAGAGGTATCACCAGCAGAAGGAGGGTAGTGGTGCTGCCTCTGTATAGATCACTCATAGGATCTTACTTATGGTAGAATACTGTGTACAGTTCTGGAGGCAACATCTCCAGAAGGACATAGATAGAATGGAAGCAGTCCAGAAGTGGGCAACTAAAATGGTGCAGGGATTGCATCAAAAGTCCTACGAGGAAAGACTAAATGAACTCAATATCTACACCCTAGAATGTGGTGGGATATGATAGAGACCTTTAAATAAATCATGGGGGTAAATAAGTAAGGTACAGAGAAAATAACTTTTTCAGAAAAAAGGTGCACAAGAACAAGGGAACATGTTATGAAGTTGGAAGGGATAGATTCAGAAGAGATGTGAGGAAGTACTTCTTCACAGAAAGAGTGGTGGATTTCTGGAACAGCCTACCAGCTGAGGTGGTGGGGTGAAAACAGTGGTGGGGTCCAAGAGTACATGGGATGGGCATAAGGGAATCTTGGTGGAAAGGAATGGGGAAGGGAGAAAGAGATGGAGATCAAGTATGGTCTATGGTGATACTGTTGGTAGGGAAACGTGGGCAGACAAGGTGGGCCAAGTGGTCCTTATCTTCTGACAAATTCTGTTTCTATGTTTCTATTTCAGATCAGCAGAGGTTCAAAAAATTAATCTAAATAGAAAACTGTTCACTTCTTAGGAAAAGACATGTCCTAAACTTGAGGTGAGAGATCCAATAACCTTCAAATCTAAGTATGACAGTAAAAAATGGTTTACATTCACTATTTCAAATGTTGTGTAGCAGCACAAGCATAAATACTGTTTTACTTAAGACAACTTTAAATTATTCACACTGCCCACTGCTACCAGTGAAAAAGCTCCCCCAAGCTTTCAGTTATTATTTCTGCATCATTTTTTATTCTTATGAAACATTGAACACAAATCATTGTATTATAGATGAATGTTCTAATAATTCATGGCATCCCGGTATTCAGAGTTACAACTTAAATGAAATTAGATATCAAGAAACAAAATATATTAACTGGTAACCCCCTATATCAACTTGTTGTAGAAAGTCTTCAAAAGCCATAATAAGCTGGTGTGACATCACACCAAGTTATTACAACTTTTGCTGGCTCTCACTCCACTGTCTCATGCATCTACTTACTGTCCAAGTGGGAAGCAGGACTGCAACCATTGTACAAAAGACAAGTAGAGCCATTAGCTCTTAGCATGCATTCTACACTCGCACTCTACTGTTGTAGCACAAAACACACTGTGTGCCCGTTTTCAAACCAACAGCCATCACAGAAATAAGCACAGACAGTTTACTTTTACTTTCTGTGCTGAGGAGAAGAAGGAAAAGATTTTCTTACTGGTTCCAATCATGTACAGTACTCCACAGGAAACAAAAAAAAATTACCATGATCAAAGGTGTCCTTTGGGAGCCGCATAGGTGGCTAGCACCATTCCTGCCTACATTTTGGCTTAACATTTTTGCAGTGCTTTTTTTTTTCTTTTTATTTCATTTTTAATGTAATGTTTTTACAGTCTTAACAAAAACACAAAGTACCAAACAAATAATTAATTCAACATTAAGGATAATTCTAGACCATTTCAAAAATGATGGATGGAGGACAGTCTTGTATAAAGTTTTTAATTATTTAGCCTTGCGTCTGCAGCTGCAATTTGAAAATACCAGACCATTTAGAAAAAAAAATAGATTTGCCATCTGGTTTATGCAAAAACAACCTTAGAATTACCTAAATTTCAAAAATGTAAGCCATATGTTTTTCAAAACTTCATATTAATTGTATGTCCACTATATCCACTATATGTCCATCCTTTCTTTGGAAGCAATCATCTCCTTTTCTGAATTTGTATGAGAGCTAATCAAATCATGTTCTGACGTGGTGGAATATTGTGATCTTAAGAATGTGACAAGCTGGTCTATTTCAAAGAAAATGTATATTTTACTGTCTTTAACCACCTTAACTTTTGCTGGAGATTGGAGAAAAAACTGTGCCCCCTGCTCCAACACTTCTTGTCGGTACATTAAGAATTTCCAGTGTCTTTGCTGTGCTTGGTAGCAATAATCAGGAAAATATATAATATCGACAACCTTTATACATTAATATTCCTTTCAGTTTTGCTAATTTAAAGATGAAATCCCTGTCAGAGTCAAGGCCAATGTTCCCATAATTGTAGATTTCACAGATGCATTTTTCTCAATATTCCGTCTGGGCACTCTGAACGCCCAGGCCAGCAATGGAGTGTTGTCTATAGGTAGTTCAGAAGTAGTGATCAAGATGTCCTTCACCAAATCATGAACATTATCAAAGCTGGAATCCATAGATTCAGGTATTCCTACCAATCGAAAATTTCTATATCTCAGCTGGTTTTCGTTTTGCTCCAGTTTTCATGATATGTTAACATTTTCCTTGATTACCCCCTGTAGCATTGCATTGATAGCTTGAAGGTTTCCTTCTTGCTGGTCTAATTTAGCTGCTTGATTCTCCACCGTTTTCTCTGTTACTGCTGTTTTTTTCTAAAACCCTTTTTGGCTCTGTTTGCAAATAATATGTCTTTTTTGTAAGTGCCTTGAAACGGTGGTCATATCTCTCCATCCAATTGAGCAATTTGTTGGGGGCTTTTCCCAATGTTCCTAGGGTGTATTGTTTGGATTTCACAGGAGAGGTTTGGAAAGCAGGGTGCAATCCACTGCAGCAGGTGTGGGCACTTCAGTTGCTGGTATGTTTGGCTGATCAGGGAATGAAGGAAGTCTTGCCTGCGGGGTGGCTGGGGAACCCACCCTGCTACCACTGTCCTGGCTTTTTGCGGGCTGCATCCACTGATCAAGCAGCACTGACTTTGATAAGATGCACTCAGTTACCATACTGAAATTTTTTCATCTACTTTCTGACATTTGTCCTCAAAAAAAGCAACAATAGTATTCCAGTCAGCATGGAGCTCAGGAGCAACGCTGCTACCAGATTGCCATCTTAACTTCCCCCCCCCCCCCAATATTTTTTGCAGTGCTTAAACATCTAGCACCAGTTATAAACAATAAACCATATGCAACTGTGTGCCTATGAGTTTTTTTACACACCCTCAATGTGTGATAACTGCATAAATCCCTTGAGCTTCACTCTCAAGGTTTATGTGTCATCACACATCTCAGGTGTGTAAAAAAATCTCATAGCACACAGTTACATACACATTATTCTTAATATATGCATCTTCATTTTTATCTCTTTTCCCCGCTGCAAGTTTTTATAAAGCAGTTTATTTTTGCTTAAATTATAATACTTAAATGCATATCTTTTTTATATTACTGGTAGTCCATTTAAATTATTCCATTCCTACTATTTCAATTTCCTCCTGAGAGTAGGTATTTCATCGACAAATACATCAGTAATCATGATAAATGAGAGTTCTGCAACTAGTGGTCAGCTCGAATATTGGACTCTCTCATCCCTGTTACCATGTGGCCCTTTGGCCAGGTGAGGTTTCCTTGTTTTCCCATGAATACACTAAGCATAGGAAGTTGCAACTCAGGCATAGCCTAAAATACATCTGAAGCAATGTTGTGGGCACAGGGGAGTGGCTTAGCCTCAGACAAGATGGCTGCCTAGGACTTTCCCACTGTATCCCTTGAGGTAAAATATCTGGCATCATCCATTACAGACAGCATAACTGAAGTGAAGAATACTAGCTGCTGGTAGCTCTAGCCAAAAGCAACAAATGGATATAATTAATTTTTAAATATCTCAAAGTAAAGGCCGTTATGAATGTTCTGAGCAACATACCATCCTGAAACACCAACACTGCGACAATCGGAAAGAATAAATGGGACCCAACGGCAATTGAAGATATGTTTTCCAAGCTACTCCAACAGACATCAGAGGTGACAATGGCATCCAATCATACCACGCAGGCCATCCAGAAGGGGGTTGCTAGATAATTCCAAATGGAATGGAAAGTTGCTTTGCATGATGCAGTGATACACAAGCTCATGGCTGCAGTCAGAGAACAAGGTTACACAATATAGTTTTTGCAAGAAAAGGTCAATGATCTTGAAAATCAAAGCCACTGGAATAACTTATGACTCCTGGGCTCCCCAGAAGGCATTGAGTTCCAGGACATTGTTGTCTTTTTGCAGCAGGTTCTACCCTCGGTACTCCAGATGGAAGGCAATCCATGGCTCGACACTGAGAGAGCTCGCCACTCCCTAGCACCTCCACTAAAGACCGAGGAGAAACCAAGGCCCATATTGGTAAGATTTCTAAATTTCAACACTAAAGAGGCTATTCTGGCAAGGGCCAGGGAACTGGGCAACTAGCCTGGCAAGATCACCAGATCCATATGTATCAGGACTTCTCCCAGGAGTTATCGAACAAAAGGCAAGCCTGTATGGAGGTCCGGCACTTCATGCACAACACTGAATTTAAATTCTCTCTTCTCTATCTGGCAATCATGAGAATCACCCAGAATGGGGTGCCCCTGCTGTTCTCTGCCCTGAAGCCCTCATGGACTATCTACACAAAAAAATAGCTGAAATAAATGAGGGCACCTAGACAGAATGCTCACAAGCCAGCCAAATAGGGGATACTCGATACTGAGAGGCAGAGAAGGAGCACCAGGAAGACATGAATGAAAACTGGGATCTTCCACCCTGTAACCATAAGAGGCATCAAAATTACAAGCATCACAAGAGGGATTCCCCCTCCGATAGAATCCAGTCTAGTAGTCATAGTGGAGAATTAGAACCTAAAGCCTCCCCGGATGAACTGTGGCCTCTTCTTTCTGCTAATCAGCATGCCTTGCTCCAGCCAGCTTCACCTTCACTACAACATCAGGATTTAACACCCCTCTTAGATCCGGAGGGGAAGGCACTGGCACAGACAGCTATTTCAATAAAAGCCTAGACAGCTATTTCAATAAAAGCCTGGGCCACTATTGTATCAGACAACACCATGACTTTGAGTTCCAGCCCAGCTACCTTAACACCCCCTTTACAACTGCACCAGATGGAAACTTCAGCAGATGCACCCCACCCTTTGGGTCCAGACCCAAACATAATGGAACAAGATTGAACACCAAATCAAATAAGTACTGCTTTTGTTTTTTTGGGGGGGAAGGGAGGGGAATGGAGTTAGGAGGGTGAGAGGGCATGAATACTCTAGTGATATATGAGTGGTTACACCCCAACAGGCAGCGAAGGCCAGGGGTTAAATGCTAGGGTAATATGTCAGCCTTGACCCCTCCCAGTAATCCCAGTGAGCATTCAGTGGGAGACTCATCTCCCTCCTCCGACCTTCATGCCTACTCCCTGAAAAATGCTCCCATACACTGGAGCTTATAACAATCAACCTTAAACAGGCCCAGCCGGAGCCTATGTATAGCAGTACAGTATGACAATGTCTCAAATACCAGCTTGCTCTGCTGTGACACGGTTTACAACACCATGTATCTTGGGTGCCTTTCCCCCCACCTCCTATTTTTTCAGAGACACTATGCTGCTGAAAGGTGGGGGACAACACCTAAGACAAAATATTGTGACAAGGGTGCAAATAAGGGTGCCATGAGAACTTCGACCTCCACTGCTTAGCAAGTGTGGATTCCTGAATGTGCGACCTAGATGACTGACAATATAATGTTTAGTTATGATGTAGTTTCTGTTTTATGCAGCGTGAATTGTTTGCATTTTTCAAGTTAAAAACACATTTAATGGCATAGGCCACTTTGTTAGAATGTCCTTATTAGTTAGTTTAGTAATGCCAACCCCCTCCCCCCTCAGGTAGGGGCCCCCCATACAGTTGTATTGGTCTGAGGTTTATGGCTAAACACTGGACAATTAAGGCCCCCCTACCTGACACCAGAAGAGGAGCTATAGAGATCATAGGTGGTGGGGGAGTAGAGAAGCTGTATAGGCAAGGTAATATCAATATTATCCTTCAACCAAAGCAACGTGGTGATGGGTACAATCATAATCATATTATATTCTCTGGAGAGTTTAAAGTGCTCTGATTACCCAAGGTAATGTACCCTAAGTTATATTATTGGGGAATATTTGGATCTCCTATGGCTGTAGAAGCTAGAGTCTACCTATAATAGTCACACATTTTCTGCATTTGCTGTAAACCTCGAGAGTCAGTGGGACATGTCTCAGCAGCAGTTGTGTGTGTTCTGATCCATCATGCACCTCCCAGACACACACACCAGTATGGTTTACAGTACTGCAAATGCCAACCTCCCCAGAACGAAAAGGTGGTCTTGATCAGCTTTTTGCTGTTGGCCCTTAGTCTTTTCATCTCCTCCTTTTATCATGTTCCTATTTTTGTAAATAGTTTTGCATCTACTGTAAGTCCATTTGTTATAAATTAGTTAAGGACAGACATATGTATGTAGATATGCAGCATCACAATTTTGATATGAATGTTAGGTATGAAAAAAAAACCTTGGTCACAAGATACATTATTACCTGCTGCCTCCCTAGTACTAAGGGAGGAGAACATGTTAGCTTTAGCTTCTCGTAGGTGGGCCTACACTTATCATTTCATTAAATCCTCCATCCTGGATAATGGGTGAGATTACATGTCACACATGGAACGTACGGGGACTTAGCACCCCAGTGTAAAGAAAGCACATTTTGTCTCACCTAAAGAAGCTCAAGATACAGCTGTCCTTACAAGAAACTAAAATGACTCTGGCAGAATATACTAGGCTGACCAGACATTGCGTAGGGCAGGAGTTTCATGCTTCTGCACCCACACACAAATGTGGGGTAGTGATCCTTGTGCACAAATCTCTTAGATGGACTTCTACTCACATGGATAGCAACCCTCAGGGCAGATTTTTTTTTTGCATTAATGGATACTCCCATTGAGCCTATTCTCTTGGGTAACATTTATGCACCCAATGAGGATGACCCCACATTTTTTCATAATATAGCTAACAAGATGGGACAGTTGGCCACTGGGGCTACCCTTATCCTACTGGGAGGTGACTTTAATCTTATGCTGATACCCCTATTAGATAGAAGCTCTACGGGTAGTGAGTGCCATACCAGAAGGGTATAGGCAGTTCATCAAATGATGAAAGACCAGGACCTAGTTGGCATATGGAGGACTTTTCATCCTCAAGACTGAGATTATTCATACAGTACTACTCTTTGGTCCATGGCTCCCATAGCTGCCTGTATTTCTGGCTAACCGCCCCATTAATAATCCAGTCAGCACTGGACTCAGCGATCCTTCCTATGGTTATCTCTAACCATGCCCATATGCAGCTCCATTTCCTATGGGTCCCTCCCCTGTCCACCTCCCCTTCTTGGAGGCTAGACCCTCTTTTGCTTTGGGACCCAGACTTCACCCAACAGGTCCAAATAGAAGCAACTTATTCTTCACGGAGAATTGTACAGAGGACACCTTAGCTGGGAACACTTGGGAGGCCTTCAAGGCAACCATCACAGTGAAGATCATTGGTTACTTGGCAACCAGACGTAGGAATCGGGAACAATAACTCCACAAGCTGGAGAAGAAATTGCAAACAGCAGAGTCCCAATTGAAAGCATTACCTTTCCCCAACCCACATTCCCCTCTGGGTAGTACTATTACAGGGCTTTCAAATGAAGATCAATACCTTACTTTCAAGAATGGCAGAAATCTCCATTCTTTGCTTAAAACATAGATACTGGGAAGGGAAAGGGAACACTGTTTAACCAGGAGTAGCACACTAAGCCCAAGTTTGTTTCCAGATGTGACCTGGGAGCACAAGGATAAGTGACTTGATCAGGATCACATAGTATGCACATAGGTGGCTGTGGGATTCAAACCCAGGTCTCCAGATCTGCAGCTCAGAGCCTTAACCCACTGCACTATACTGCCTCAGGAGGAGAAAAAGGAGGGAAGCTCTTGGTGTACCAACTTCAGAAACAACTGTATGAAAGATTTATAGCAGGCCTTAAAGATCTCACAGGACAGGCTTAAAATAAACCCCAGAATGTTAACAGCATCATGAAAAACTTCTATGCTACCCTTTACTTAACCTCCCACTGGCAGGACCCCACAGCTATCCAAGCCTTTCTAGAAACTATTAACCTCCCTCTACTGTCCCCCCAGCAAGCTGCACTATTGGACACATCACTGTCCACGGCAGAGTTCTCACAGATCCTTCTTTCCCTGAATGCTGGTAAGGCCCCGGGAGGAGATGGATTCACTGCAGAAATTCTTCAGTCCCTTGTTCCCATAATTTCCCAGGTACTAAGTAAGGTATACTCAGGCAGAAATCTTGGGCACCTTCTCCCAACCCTTAGAGAGGCAATTTTTATGGTACTCCCCAAGAAAGGGAAGGACCTTGTGCTGACTGCCAGCTACAGGCCCATTTCTTTAATCAGCATCGACAGTAAAGTATATGCCAAGGCCCTGGCCAATAGGCTTAACCCACTGCTCCCACAATTAATACATCCTTCTCAAGGAGGGTTTGTTCAAGGACATTATAGTGCAAACCATATCTGCTCCCTTATGAATCTTACTCACACAGCAAAAAAAGTGGATCTTAGAAGGAGAACATCATCATCGTTAAGGGTTCTGAAAGGGAACTGTTCATGAGCATCATGCCTTTAGTTCCCTATCCTGCCTTAGTATGGACCTTAATATAAACCTCCCCTTGCCTGCTGCCGCAGTCACCAATGATTTCAAGAAAGCCTTCGATTCTATCGAATGGGACTACTTGCAATCAGTGCTTGCTCACTTGGTGTCTGGGGATTGTTTTAGTCATGGATCTGCTCCATATACTCCTTCCCAACAGCACGAGTCCTCACCAACTCCCTTAAGTCCAACCCCTTTCCATTAGAGAGTGGCCCATGACAGGGTTCAATCAATCAATCAAACTTTATTTAACCAGGCATAACACCATTGAGCAAGTTCATTTTCAAGATGGTCCTGGACTTAATAAAATAAATCACAGGCAGGTACAAGGCAGGAAAATAAACACTATACGTATGAGGAGCTAAGACAGGCCTAAACAGCGAAGACTAACACAGTTAAGAGCTAGTTATAGCACACTAAACAAACAAGCATAATAAATCTAAGGTTAGGATGGTTCGATCCCGGGCACTTGCTAGGATACATAGCCTGGTGGTTATTCTAGTATGAGACTTGGGATAGGGAGGGTGGGGATATAGGAGACATGGGGTAGGGAGGGTGATGTTGGCCGGTTTGGTTGAGAAAAGAGGTTGCAAAAACGCTGGGGCCACACTAATAGGGAAGGTGGGAGCTGCATGTTTCTTGAGTGTCAGGGGATTCTTGGGGTCACCAAGACAATAAGGACGCACTGGTCACCTATAACAGTTGCAGCTTTCCTTCAGGTACTCTGTAATCAGTGCTTTAAGGTGAAGGGACCAGGGAGGGTTGAGAGCATTAGAGATCTTTGCATAGTATTCCAAATGGAAGGAAGGGAGGAACTAATTGCAGCCAAGCCATGAAATGATCTTTCTCTAGGTATATGAAAGCAGATTAAGGAGAAGCTTCTCAAGCCATACGACCCCTTGGCATGCTTAAATAAGCTCAAGATGTATGCTGGTAGCTTATCAGACAAAGACCCATATATCCAGAGGAAAGCATTTCTTTTCCTCCTTGTAGTAAGTGACGTCCATCCCATCTCTTGGCACAGCAGGCAGTGATGGGTGCAAAAAGGCAGATTAAGAATGAACCTCAAGGCCCAGTGATAAAGAGTGTCAAGTTTACAGAGCACTGAAGAAGGGAAGTTGCTGTAAAGGAAGTCAACATGATCCAGTAGAGGCAGGAATGTAGATTGCACTAGTCTCTTTCTGGCTTCCTTGGTAAGTAGATGTTTAATGCGGTAGGATATACCTAAGCGTTGTCTTAATTTTTTCGAGAGCTCTTTCAGGTGGCACAGGAAATTAAGCTTATTGTCCAGCCAAAATCCTATGTATTTAAAGGTATCAACAGTTTCAAGGGGTTCACCTAATAGAAGCTAGAATCTTAAGGCTGCATGTTGGTCCTGGGGTGGCGTTCGGTGAGAGGATCATGGATTTGGTCTTTTTGGCATTAAGCAGAAGTTTATGCTTCATAAGATTAAATTGGAGAGAGATAAAATCTTGCTGTAAATCCTCATGGGCCATGTCCAGAGAAGAGTTAGCGGTGTAGATGACTGTATCATCTGCAAATAAGTGCACTTTAGCTGTGCGCAGGTGTGAATCAAGGTTATTGATGTAGATTGCAAATAAGATTGGGCCCAAAATAGAGCCTCGGGGGACACATCGTGGTAGTGTTTTTAGTGGGGACAGTTCTCCCAGAGCTTTGACTCGTTGTAGTCTGTTAGCAAGGTAGCTGGTGAACTTTTTTATGGCAGAACTATTGAGACCAATATTACTGAATGCATTAAGCATAATGTTGTGATCCACAGTATCGAAGGCCTTACTAAGGTCAAGGAAGAGTGCAAACACATGCTTCTTAGAGTCCAAGGCAATTTGCCAGTCAGTGGTTACTTTAGCAAGGGCAGACACTATGCTGTGTTTGGCTCTGAAGGCCGACTGAGCAGTGTTTAGCAGTTTCTGTGAGTCCAGGTGCTCCCTGATTTGGGTGTTAACGATTTTTTCCAATAGTTGCCACCTGTCCCCGCTCCTCTTCGTTGTAGCAGTGGAATCACTGGCTGCAGCTGTCAGTCAGCATGAAGAGATTCATGGACTAGAAACTGGGTTGTGATAATATACCATTCTTATGTATGCTGATGACCTCTTAGTCCCCCTAGCCATTATAACCCTTTCTCTAAAGCCTCTCCTACTTTTGCTTAGCAGTTTCACACAGTGCTCTGGATTGAAGATTAATCAGTCTAAAACAGAGGTCCTCCTTTTAAATCAGAACTGCAAATCCAGCACTGCAACATTGCAAGGCCTGTGATGGGCTCCAGCAGGATTTACTTACCTAGTAATCAAGGTTGCCCCAACCCTCACCTGACTATGGGAACTAAACTTACAACCACTATTGGCTACCATAAAAACAGAATTTGAATGCTGGAAACAACTCCAGCTCACTAGGGCTAGAAAAATAGCTGCCTTCAAAATGGTGACAGCTTCAAAATTATTGTATCTGTTTTCCCATCTTCCATTAGAACTCCCTGTTAGCTGGTATGCAAAAATAAACAAAACTATTAGTAATTTTACATGGGAGGGGAAAACCTCTATATATAGCCATAATAAGCTGAGAGTACACTAGTGGGAAAGAGGTTGTACTGTGGTTTGAGGGATATAAATGGGCTTTTCAGGCAGTGCAAACACTACAGTAGTTTAGGTAGAGGTCTGTCAATTCCACTCAATTGGTCTGAATGGAGAAGGATCAAGGTATGTGCACTCCCTCACCTTCTTCTCTATTCTACATTCCCTAAGGGATTAGCATCACACCCTACTGTCTGGCCTATAATTGAATACTGGTCTTGGCTCCACCAGAAGCTGGATACAAACCCAACACCCTTACACCTTGCCCCTTATGAGGTAACCCAGCCATATTGGTGGGCCACAAGCCACTTCATTGGCCCCAATAAGTCACTAAGGGCATGTATTATCTGAATGACATACTGGAACCCGTGAAACTTCTGGCAACCACTTTCCAGGACTTACAAATTCATTGGTGCCTCTCTACTTTAGACTTCTGGAGGTATCTTCAGCTCAGAAGTGCAATTCAATCCTTTCTTCGCACAAGACCCCAGAACAGTAAGCCACCTCCACTACTCAACTGGTTGTCCCTCCAAAACGGCCAGGCCAGTAAAATATATTCTGCTATCCATGACACCCTGCCAAGTCAATTGCAGGACTCGAAGGCTAAATGGGAAGCTACTTTACACATCACCATATCTGAACAGCGGTACAGCTACTGGACGTTTGGGTGCAATGCTTTCACTGACACTAGAAGTAGGCTGATTCAAAATAAAATCCTTCATTCCTGGTATAGAACCCCAGCTGTTCTTCAAACCACAAAGCTCCTTATCATAGACAAATGCTGGAGACGCCAGACACACAAAGGAGATCTGTATCACATATTATGGGCACGTCCCACACTTCAACCCTTCTAGCAGCAGATATGTCATCTAGGCACCAAAGTACTCCGTAAAAACATACCCCAGTCTGCAGCCTTGCTACTACTACTACTGTAGGTTTGATGTCTGAGACATCCCACCTTAATGCACGGGAGCACACGTGGCTCCCATTGTTGAGTATGCAGACCCATAATCTTTTTCTGTGCAGCTGGCACCAGATGGATATCCAGACTACGCACAAACTGCTAACCTCCTTAATACAATTCTAGCCACATTAGATTGATTAAATCACTCAGCTGCTAACAACCTTTCAGCCTATTCTAGCTGTTGGCAACTTGGTAACCATTTGTATCATATGTAAGACCAGAACAGGAGTAGGATAACTTTACTCTATTGGAATTACCCTTATCCTCTGATACATTAATAGGACTGGATTTTAGTACTACTGGCAATTTGCTTTTGTTCTCCATAATATTGCTGTTTTATATATATATATATATATATATATATACACTGTACTTGTGTTGGGTTTTCTGTCTTTCTTTGTGGCTGCTTTCTTCTTTGTTTTAGGGCAGGGTGTCTCTCACACTTCCAGCATTCTTAGTTTAACTGCTGCATGAAGTGTCAAATGATCGAGTTGGCATGCCGTATATTCTTATGGAAGTTTATATTACCTTCTTTATGACTGTATAGCTGAATTTGGTACATATCAGGATGTTTCTAATGCATGCTGCTGCTTGTTTGTAAATGAAAAGCTACAACAAAGAGCTTAGCTGCATAAAAAAATGTTGGCGACATGATCAGCATTTCAGTGAGGCACCATACTGTTCAGAATTTCTGCTTCATCAAACAAACCACCAGACTGCCTTATCCTTGCGATACCCTGGCACACTAAGGACCCCAAGGGCCTCCACCTTTCTTTCATGGGACATCCTAGCCAGGCTCACTATAGGTGAGCACAGACTCCCCAGACTCACACCAGAGATCTTACACAAGGCAGAAAACTACACCATCCCAACCCTGTATCCCATGAATGGTACATTTTTCTCTTCCAGAAGTTGATCTTTACCTTAGCTGCAGATGTTGCTGAAATACATTACTTTTAACTGTATCCTCTTCTTAGTTAACTCCTGCAGTGATCATCTTGTTTAGAACTACCAGGCCAGAAAGCTATGGCTGTGCTTTCCTTGATGGGGTGCCCAACCAGATCTCCCTCTCCCTCCTGATCATGTCCTAAATTCTGCCCATGTAGGTCAGCTCACTAGTGCGCCATCTTTTGGGATCATTAAAGTCTAACACAAGGATGAGAATCCTGCACAGTGGTGAACATTGCCACCCTGATCTATGCCCTGCAGCTAGCCACTTGATGGAACATGCATGCATGTGCTGCCTCTCCAGTGCACTAAGCTTCCCTGGCACCAAACACTTAAGCCAGTGATGCCTGCATAAGAACCCATACTCCCTGTACAATACAGAGAATGTGCAGCCTGTACTATACAGTGGATGTGTTCTCCCTGCCTATCCATATGGTGGCTGCCCGAGGAGGTGAGAGAAGGCTATGTCGGTTGCCGTATGGGATCCGTGGCACCTGTGCATAAGGTAAGGGGGGGTTAGCAGGGTGGGTTTGTTGGTACCCGTGGATCAGGGGGCCACTAGATGCCAGGGAAATATTTCCATCTGCAGGGCTGTCAATCAGAGGGCTGGGGGATCACTAGTGTCAGGGAATGCTTTTGCAGCTGCACGGCCAGTGATCATTGGTTGGGGGGAACACTAGGAATCAGGGATAATTGAACTAACACCAGGGCCGGTGATCAGAGAGTGGGGGAACCACTGGACACCAGGGAAAGGATTTTACTTTACCGGAAATGGTGATCAGAGGGCATGGGGAACTACTAGGCACCAGTGATGAGTAAAATTATACTGGGGCTGGTGATCAGAGGGCAGGGGGACCACTGGAAACAAGGCAAAAATATTGTACTTTATGGAGCTGGTGATCGGAGGGTGGAGGGGACCACTAGGCACCAGGGATGAGTAAAATTACACCAGACTGGGCTATCAGAGGGTGGTGGGAACCAGTGAAAACCAGGGAAAAATATTGTACTTTACGGGGCTGCTATCAGAGGGTAGAGTGGGACCACTAGGCACCAGGGATGAGTACCTGCTGTGATTTTTTAACCAAATCCTGCCATATACAAAAAAAATCCACTTCCAAATCGAACAGAGTGCTGCACAAACGCTTCATACCTTAATCTGCTATGCTCCTCCTCCCACAATCAGGGCTTTGAAATTCTCCCCTCTCTCTCTCTCTTCTTCACAGACTGTCTGAGGGTCGCAAGGGCACACGGAGCCAGCCCTTCCCAGCCAGCCAGAGATACGCAGCCACCCCTCACCCTCCGAGAGACCCAGCTGCTTGTGAGCAGCCAGTGCCTGCTGTTTCAAACAGCGAGTGTGCATTTGAGTGCCAATTTCCAACACAAACTGGAAATTCAAGAGACTTCCACCACTCTGCCGTTTTTCATACTATTTTAGTTAATGTAGCCTCAGTGTTTGCAGTAGATTTTTCTCTGTAGCCTTAAGAGTATACATTGATGTTAGTGGACCTAATACTGGTTTTGTACAATTTTACTGCTAAGAGCTAGCAAAAGGTTACTGGGGGCTTAAACTTGTTTTCTGCATTTTATCTCTGGGCAGTACAGAGCACAGGAACCAATGCTTTCTCTGCATACCTGCTGTGATTTTTAACCAAATCCTGCCTTGTACAAAAAAAAAATCCCCTCCCAAATCGAACAGAGTGCTGCACAAACGCTTCGTACCTTAATCTGCTGTGCTCCTCCCACAATAAGGGCTTTAAAATTCTCCCTTCTCTCTTCTTTGCAGACTGCCTGAGGGTTGCTAGGGCACATGGAGCCAGCCCTCTCCAGCCCAGCTGGAGATACGCTGTTAATCCCCACCCCCTGAGAGACCCAGCAAGGTAAAGATCGCTACCTCGAGAATCAGCTTGTGAGCAACCAGAGCTTGCTGTTTCAAACGGCGAGTGTGCTGCCCCACCAGCGCAGTGCGCCTGCTCCCCACCACCCCCACCACCACCCTTGGTCAGCATTCTGCTTTATAGAGCTACTCACGTGGTTTGCCTAAACCAATCAGCCTTCTCCCATTAGCAGCTTATCAGGAGCTACCACTAGGGGCTGCCAAAACAGGTCCTGCTGTTTAGTCAATCAGGCAGAATGCTACCCCTATTCCTATCCTTATTTTGCCTGACTTTTTCACTAGCCTCCCTACCTCCAACTATTTATCTGCAATGCAACCAAACTCCCCTCCTACCTGCCCCTCCACAGCTCCCTCACCTCCCTATTCAACCCATAACAATGCCATCCAGCTCACTGGCATACTAAATAACTAGCTTCCTGGTGCCATCATTCTACCTCCCTCCTTTCACTCGACGCAAACAATACTTTACACCATTGCCTCTTGCAGCACTACCCCCAGTGCACTCCATTCCACCCACAGGCCCAAATCTACCTGGCCCAAAATGAAATAATTCCTTATGCTGCTACTCCTGATAGCAGGAGATATCGAAGCCAACCCTGGACCCACCCCTTCAAACCCCCCACTCCGCTTACTCTCCCCAGAGGCCTCAAATTGCTGCACCTCAACATCTGCAGCATCCTAAATAAAGTAACTGTGCTGCAACCCATTGTTCTAGCTCTATGCCCTGATGTCCTGATCATATCTGAGACTTGGTTAAAGCCCCACCACCCAGATTCTGCAGTAGCCATCCCCAGCTACTCACTCATTAGACACGATCGCAGGGCAAGAAAAGAGGCAGAGGTGTCACCATGTTTATCTCCACCAGGCTCCAGTTCACCATGGTACACCTCCCTCCACTATCGCCAGAAACAGACTCTCTACTCATCAAACTATCACTTCCTTTCTCCACCCCACTGTATGTGCCTGGTTCCTACGGTGCCCCTGGCACCCCCCTGACCAGCGTCCTAGATCATCTGGACACTCTAAAATCCTCAGCAGCCAAGGGGGAGCTCCACATCCTCTGCGATTTCAACCTCAATTGGCTTGCAAATGACAGTGCCAAGATGCATACCAGAATAAACGCTCTAAACCTCACCCAGCTAATCTCCCTCTCCACTCGACTAAACCATAAAACACAGAATCATTCCCTCCTGGATTGGGCCCTCTCCTCATGCCCCCGCCGATTCACTGCTGCGGGCTTGCTCCCGGACTCCTTAAGTGACCACCACATGACCTACATGGTCAGGAAAGTGCACAGGCCCATCGCACCCCCACCAAGGATGCTGCTCACTAGGTCCTATAAATCCCTTGACCAAATGGCTCTCCTGCATGACCTAGCCCATGTTGATTGGTCTTTCATTCCCAAGGCTTCTTCTATCAACCACGCACTCGAACCTTCAAGGCCAGATTTCTCTCAGTTTGGGATGCACATGCCCCTCTGAGAAAAAAAAGGGTCAGAGGCTCTCACCTTCCCTGGGTCTTCACCGATATCATCAATAAATTCCATGCCAGGGATCAGGCATGGAAAACTGTCAAGAATACGGGCACCCAACTATCTCTCCAACACTACCGTACTCTCCGTAACTCCTGCACTAAACTCGTACGCCAAGCCAAAAAGAATTATTTCAGGATGGCTTTCAACTCTAACCTCCATCATCCCACTAATTTCTGGAAAACAATCAAATCCCTACTGTCCCCCCTTACCCAACCACCAACCCTGACCCTAACCATCCAAGGCACTGCTGTCTCCGACCCTGGTGAAGTGGCCACCGCTTTCAACAAGTTCTTCACCAGCTGCGCAGACTCTCTCCTATCGGCCCTCCTGCAACATACGTCGCACAACCCCCCGAATTGGTGGCCACCTTCCTTACCCTCCAGTTTTTCCTTTTGACATGTCTCCCCAGCCAAAGTGTTTAAAGCTCTGCAGGCTCTCAACCCTAACAAAGGCAAATGCCCCACTGGCCTGGACACCAAAAATGTTACATCTGTCTGCTCCCGCCGTCGCCACCCCGCTCGCCAGCCTCTTTAATCTCTCATTCTCAACAGCTGAAATCCCTGCAAACTGGAAGCAGGCCACAGTCATCCCCATCCCTAAAGGTGGTGACCCCTCAACACCGGGAAATTACTGCCCCATCTCCCTCCTATCCATACTGGCCAAGCTTCAGGAAAGACTTGTTCTCGCCCAACTCTCCTCATACCTAGATGCATCCTCCTTCTTTATCCCCTACCAGTCTGTGTTCCGCAAATCACACTCCACCATCACCTCCATACTAAGAATCATGGATGCCATCCTCACCAGGATGGATAAAGGGCACATCACCTCGGCCATTTTCATCAACCTCGCCAAGGCCTTCGATGCCGTCTCCCATTCCCTGCTACTAACCAAATTAAAAAACGCCGAACTCACAGATCATGCCACCAACTGGTTTCATTCTTACCTAATAGGCAGACACCAATCTGTAAAAATTGGCCTGCACGCCTTAAACCCCCTGCCAGTCTCTAATGGCGTCCCCCAAGGCTCGATCCTGGGTCCGTTACTTTTCTCCATCTTCTTAAATGATCTCCCATCTGCCTGCCCATGCACATCTATCCACATGTATGCAGATGACACTGTACTGTTTGCCACAGGCCTCTCAATCACTGAAGTGTCTACTGCACTCCAACAGGACTTCAACTCTGTTCAGCATTGGTTCCGCTCCAACCAATTGATCCTAAACACTAAGAAAACCATTTCACTAACTTTTGGCTCACCAGCTAGACTCTCCTGCCTTGCAGCTCGTCCCACTTACCTTACCTCGGACAGGACCCACTACAGGCCTGTACCTCCTTCAGGTACCTAGGGGTCTGGCTAGACCAGCACCTTGACTTCTCCATACACATTGAAACAATTCACAAGAAGCTGCACCCTAAACTTAGCACCCTATACCGCAACAAGGGTTGCATCCCCATTTCAGCCAGGAAGGAAATTGTTCAAAAGATGATTCTTCCACTAATAGATTATGGCGACACAGTCTACGGCTTGGCCCCCCTCTCTTCTCTAGCCAGCCTGGACACACTCTTTCATTCTTTCTGCCAGTTCATCCTGGACTGTCCTCAAGAGACACACCACTGCAGCCTCTATAGTTTGCTAGCCCTACCCTTACTACAGGCCCAGAGACAGATCCACTGCACCAGGGTCATAACTAAATACTGGACTCAGTCCCTTCCCCCCTACCTCGAATCTGCCCTCTCGACACAGCCTCCGTCGGTACAGTATATGCCCTTAGGAGCACTGATTCCAGGCTCCTACATATCCCTTTTATGGGCTTCTCCAAAGGCCAAGCTGCCTTCAACACCGGTTGCCCAAAATTTGGAACACTTTGCCTTCCGTCATTAGGCCTACCACAAACTCTCAGAGCCTCAGTACCCTCCTCTATGCCCACTTCTCCACCAGTTGTGCATGCACCTAGTGCTGCAAGCCTCCAGTTCACTTTTTACTACCATGCACACTCCATCCACCTGGCCTCTCCTTTTTGGTCCATGGTAGTCACCGTACCTCAGTTCTGATCATCTGCCTCCTCTACAAGAGCACGGGGTGGACCTGCTTCCCAACACTGTACCTTAGATTTATCCCAATTGCACCAACCCTTGACTCAGCTAGCTCTGCCTACTAAGGCTGCTATTTTTTTCCCTCATCAGTCTAGCAATCTACCGTAATCACCTACTAGACCATACTGTATGCTAAATTGTCTGCTCTGTCAGCACTGCCTCTCCTCTCATAACCTGTACTGTTGTGATTTGTTGTTGTTCTGTATTTATTTTTATGCATCTATTGTTTTATTTCTGTAATCCCAGTTCCTTACCCCCAGGACACATCTGGAATCGAGTGGTACTCCGCTCAGCATGCCCTCCTGGTTAAACTCTTAAATAAATAAATAAATAAAAATTACTCCAGGGCTGGTGACCAGATGTTGGGGAGGACTGCTAGCATCACAGCATGAGTTTCCATATACAAGGCTGGTGACTGATGGGTGGGGGTTGCCAATAAACACCAGGGAATACATGCTTTCTATGTGAGCGGACAGTCGGGGTGGGGGCAGAGCCGGTCACAGGGGTGCAAACTTGCCACTGCTTCCCATGCAAAGGTGCCCATAATGGGTATGCAAATGGCCCCTTAGCACCTTGCATGCCCAATGGGCTCATTTGCATGGGTCTGTCTGAAAATCGTGCAGGGAACTACCGGTGCCATCGGGTCTGGTGGCATTGTTCCTTGCACCGCCGGCATCCATGTTGGGGAAGCACTAACTGGCTTAGCACTGGGCCGACATGCCCCTATATTGCAATGGGCAAGTGCAACACAAAACTTTGCACTCTGCTTTGCCCATTTTGAAATATTAGGCCCCGGTCTGTTACTAAGGTAAAGCAGACAATATTTTTTTTGTGGCATACATTCATTCATTTAGAATTATTAGGGATTGACTTCAATTAACTGGTCTATGATATGACAGAACACCATTTCTCAAAATTATTTCTTTAGGTAATTTAAATTTTGTATTTTAATTCCCTTGCAATTATTAGACCAGTATTGAGCTTTTGTACTTGATTATACATAGTAATGAGCTAAATGAATACTTGTTAATTGGGGTGCTGCCAGTGATTTCAAAAGAATATTTCTGACCAAAATTGATAAGGGAGATAACCAGCCCAGTGGCGTATAAGGCTGAGCGTTGTAGTGCCTTACCTCTTGTCATGCCGGTGACCTGTGTTAAGGAATGAGTGCGGGTTGCCAGGGGTCAGCCAGGGAGGGAGAGGATTGAACACTTGCAGGGCTGCTCTCCTCTCCCAAGGAAGGGGAACTACACGCTCTGATGAATGACTGCCATCGGGTAGTGGCCTGCTGGTAATGTGGGTCGAGGAGGGCAGTAGCAGGGAGGTGCTGTGGGACTCTGCAGCATGCATGTGGCTCCACACATGCATGCTGATGTGCACACCCCAGCATGGGAATGGGCCAAAAATGATGGAAAAAGTGGCAGGGCAGGTGTTCGTGATGCCTGCCTGCTGGCTATCTCCTGCCACATAACCAGGACCCTGGACCAGATTGTGCTCCGGGGGGGATCTGTGAGGGTACTCTGGCCTCAACTAAGCCCTGGGAAGGTGCTGGATAGTGGGGATCAGTGGGACAGAGCTGCTTGTCCTCGCCATGGGAGGAAAAATAGAATACGGAAAAAAAAAGAAAAAAAATTATATGTGTTAGCTTTATACTTAATTATGTAATGATAAGGACCACTATAACAGAGGTACACTCGTACCTGGCAGTATCCACACCCCCTGAGGAAGACCATTAGTTGAAGCACCGGGGCTTGTCAGGTTTTTGTTGGACAGACGTTCTTTTCTACAGCAATTGTATGTATGTGTCTTCTATTTATTGTCTGCCACTATGTTAAGCCATAGATTTGCACTATAAAAGCACTTTTCAAGAAATAAACTTTTTGAAGTATAGTAGCTGGAGTGCTCTGTCATTTTGCTTTGGTTTACTGATATTTGCAGAGCACGTGACTTAATTGGGACACAACCAACTCTTTTGCAGTTTGGTTACCCTCTCCGGACTGCCTCTACTCTGTCCCTGTCCCTCCTCAGATGTGCTCTTCAAAATTGTACACAGTATTGCCTGTTTGAACAAACCAATGTCCTGTACAGTGGTAGAAGCACCTCTCTTTTCTAGCTGCTGATCTCCCTCACTATGTGCCCCAACATCAAATTCATCTTCCCTACTGCCATACTGCATTGCAGTGATGTGTTTAGATTACCTCCAAGTTCCTCTCCTCCATTGTGCTTTCCACTAATACCTCCATTTTGTACTCAGTTTTCAGATTTCTTACCCAATGTGCATTATCTTGCACTTCTTGTCATTGAATGTTAGCTGATATACTTTTGACCACCTCTCAAACCTACCCAGATCCTCATTCATAATTCTGACCCCCTTTCACTGTCTACCCAGCCACAGATCTTAGTATCATCCACAAAGAGGCATATCTTGCCCTGTATCCCTACCCCGATGTCAGATGTGAAGATGTTGAAGATGACCAGTCCAGAAACAGATCTCTGGAGCACATCACTAGCGACCACCTTCTCCCCTGTGCATTCCCCATTAATTACCATCCTATGGGTTTTGCCACTTAGCCAGTGTCCTGCCCATCTTGTGAACCTGCCCTTCACCCCCCAGTCATGCATCTTCTTTGTTACCTTTCATGTGGGATGGAGTCGAAGACATTACTGAAGTCAGGGTACAGAATGTCTACCTCTTGTCCCTTCTTTGCTGCCTTCATCACCAAATCAAAGAAATGGATCAGGTGTATCTGACACAACTGTCCCTTCCCCCATGATACCATGTTGTTTTTATGGCTGTGGGCGGAGCCTACAGCCATATCGCATTAGCTTGAGAAGGGGTTTCCGTGGTACACATTTTTTAGTAGTTTTCAGTGTATCCTTCCATAACACTGCAAATCCCTATGGCAGTTAAAGAATGTAGTATAACCTCTATTATCCAACCCCCCATTATCTGAACCTCTGGATTATCTGAACTCGTACCATGTCCCCTATCTAATAGGAACATGGTGTGAGGGACCCTCAATTTTATGAACCCCTTGATTATCTGAACTAATCTTATGTCCCCCAGTGAGTTTGGATAATCGAGGTTGTACTGTACTACCTTCTTTTTGTTTAGAATGATGGACACAGATTTCAAAACTGATTTTTTCTGACAGCAAATGTGCACACCTTCCAAACAAATCTAAAAATCTTTAAAATTATTTAAGGTGCGCAAAAACAAACAGTGTGAAAGTTGTTTAGGCCAAAAAGACCTTTCACATGAGGGTAGTTACTAATCTGAATTCTTTATATTTTGTAAAATATGGTCTTCCAAACAGCCTCATTTTTTTTCTCTCTGTGTGAACACAGCAGGAGTCATGCCAAACAAATGTGAATATCTCAGAAAGTACACAAGTTAACAATATACAAGCAACATGAAAGTTGTTCGGGACAGACTTACCTTTCATATGAGGGTAGTCACTAATCTGAATTCATTAGATTTTTTAAAAATAGCCATCTGAAAGCTGAAAATTGTGAAGAAAAATGAAAATTCAGGTAATCAGATGGCCATAGTTTAAAAAATATAGTTAGCGCAGCTAAACAAATAGGCTAATTTGAATGTAGTTTTATCCTGACCAACTTTCATATAGATGGGCTATAAGTAACTTCTATACATTCAGAGATATTTACAACCTGGATACCCCCTCTTAAACACCTCTGACTCCCTTACCTGAGTCCATATCCTCAACCCAGATACCCCCCTCATCTGTCTGAGCTTTTCTCCTGTTTTACCTACCCTGGACCCCCACCTGCCATCTCTTGCCACCCCCAGCTCCCTCCAGCTCCCTCCCCTCCATACTCCCCCAACACCTCCCTTTCCACCCACTCTCCCCTAAATATTCTCCTTCTCCCATCCCTTTCTCTCTCTCTTTCTCCCTCCTCTCTTCTCTCTTTCTGTAATCTACCCCTTGTCCGCACTCTCCCCCCTTTCTTTCTCCTACCCTTTCCGATACTCTAACTTGACAGGCCCCCCTGGGGCAGCTACGCCGCATGTTGCTAATTGGGAAACCTCATTCACACTCTCCCTCTTTCTTTCTCCTACCCTTTCTGATACTCTACCTTGACAGGCCCCCCTCGGGAGCTATGCTGTACATTGCTAATTGGGAATCTCCTCCTGCTGTTTAATTTCAGTTGTCTCGGTTACTCAAATGTATTATATATCTTTTTTCTGTATTAAATAGCAATCTTATGTTTTGTGTTAACTATCAAGTTTTTGTTATGTCTCTGCTGTTTTATATCCTGATGTGGAACCTTTGTGAAAGAGTGTATACTCAAAGGTTGTTTCCAAATACACAAATAAATAAAATGAAATAAATAAATTTGTTTGGCATAACTTTTATTGTATGTCTGACAGCCTGATTTCTGAAATCACTATCCTGAGACCAGAACATATGATTTCTAACTTGTCATGCTTAATTTAAAAGCAGATGCTGAAGTTATTCTTGCAATGTAGAGCATGTCAATTGAATTCTTTACTTCTTAATATGAACAAAGAAAAACCACTTGAAACAAAATGATCTGCTTATTGGGGACACATTAGATCTTTTCAGGATGGGATCATGTTAAATCTTTTCAGGAAAAAAGCAGCAGATTTATTTTAATAATTATTAGCCAGCAATATCTATTTGTGAAGCTGACACTGACCAAATAATGGGAAGAAGGAAGACACAGAAGAAAAAAATGCTCTCACATATAAAGAAAACTTGACTGTCTGTGAAACTTTTAGAAGCAAATGGTTTGATATCTTTTAGGCATCTATGCTGTACCACTGATTTTTTCTTTTATTATGTCCCTTTTGGCAACTTCTACTATTAAAATGGAATAAAATGGAATAAATGTATAGTTTCCCAAATCTTGACTTTGGGATAACTCTTGAATAACTCCTCAGTAAGTTTTAAGCCATTTCCTTTATGGGAGGTCAAGACCTGTGCAAAAGGTCGAGTGTTATTTTTTCATATTTTTTTACAAATTTCCAAAGTAAAAGTTTGGAGAAATAGAAAAGTGTGTACAACTACTCTCCTTTGCAGTTTCAACTCAGAAAGAAGTTAATATTTACACAAAATTAAACCCAAAGTTTATACAGTTTTTGTTCTAAAGTAATGTTATTCTGAATCTTTTTGGACTATTGATGAAATGAGCTAAGAAATGTTTAGATAAAACAAATTGATGACTGCAGGACTGGGAGGTCATTAAAATTGCAAAAGGTCAAATTATTAAACCTTAAATGCACTCATTAAGACTATTCTTCCTTGTGTGTAATTATAATGAATTAAATACATTTGAACATAGACCTACAATTATACAACCATTGTGATACATATTTTTAGGATAAGAGGAATGGTGCAAGGCTGCTAAAATCGTGGTGATCTCACTGCTGCAGAGCTTCAGTGTGTGTTGATCAAACCAAAATAAGCCATAATAAAAGCTTCTATCTTCTCAAAAAAACAATTACATTTTGTTATATTTGATTTAACCTGAAAATACAAAATAGCAATAAGGAAGTAAAACAAACAAGATGAGACTTCAGCGTTCTCCAACCATACATTGAAACCGAGCCATAATAAAGGCTTTTATCTTCTTCAAAGCAATTATATTTCATGTTGATATATTTAATAGTCTGTAGCTAAGTAGACACTAGAAAAAAAGTTTATTGGGTGTTTGGAAACAGACAAATGCAACCAGACATGGAAGGAAGTAAAAAGAGAGTATCAGTTGCAGGGGCTAGTAGCAAGTAGAGGAGTTCACTTGATCACTCCAATTGGGGCCACCCACTGACACTACTGACTGCTGGTGGGGACTAGTAGCAGAGGAGGAGCTGGGCAAGTGCTGCAAACAGTCAATGTAGGAGGAGGAGGAGGAGGAGGCTGATGGCAGGCTGCCTGCCATAGACCAGCTCTTGTTTTAAATCCCTGGTGGTGCCTGAGTGGCTGTAGCAATCATCTTTGCAGCAGCCCTCCATCTGTAGGGATTAAGGGGACTCAGTTTTGCTATTCTGTTGTATTCAGGCAGGCTTGAGCTCCATTACAGCAACAGGTCCAACTACACCCAGGACCCCCAACTCTGCTGTACAGGACTGACTGCTTGAGAGCAAGGGATCCTCTCTGCTTGCAAAGGAAGTGGGAGGGGTAGAGGTTAGTGTTCATTTGTGTGTTGAGGCAGGCAGGGATGCTAGTTGGGCTGGGAGAAGTGCACGTGTCAGAACTGTTGTGGATTGCATGGGTGAAGGCGGGGGTGCTCAGAGTGTTCAACCCCCCCCCCCACGAAATTACCTCAGAAATGTTCAAATTCTTGCATTTTATTTTCAGGTTGCTTCAGGCTCAGCTGTTAAAACATTCAGTGTTGCAACAGTCTCCATAGCAGCTGGAGCTAGCTGCAACATAATGTGCATGCATGGCACCATTGATGGCTATTAGAGATCAAGACATCATCAACAGAGAGAGCGGGAGAACCCTGGTGAGACAGGCTAGTGAGCACGCTGCTGTGCTGCATCGTCTGTACAGCACCGAGCAAGTTGTGGTGTCCCGTTTAATGTCATGCTGGTAGAGTAGGACTATGTGCTGCTCTTCTCTAGCCTCAGTTGAACTGTGGGAAAACTTGAAGTATGTTCTACCACAGAAAGAACACACCTGTCTGGGGCCGAGCTGTGTAATGCGCAGCACGTCTTCTTGACTGTGCTGGACACTGGCTGGACTGGTAGTGTGGTCCAAAGAGAAGACAGGAGAGGTTGAGGAAAAATCTGCCCTGGCCTAGTGGCCTGTAGTCCTGTCTTGGAAGAAGAGCGACTGTTAAGGCAAGTCAACAGAAGGATAATCAGCAGAAAGTGGTGAGTAGAGAAAAGAATAAAGATTGATTTGAGGGAAGGAACTTCTCTCATTCAGAGAGGTGGTGAGGGGTATTGGCACCATCTCCCAGGGCAACCCACTCATTACATCTCAACCCCATCAATGTTCTTCCCAACTTGGAGCTTATTATGTGGAGTGGGAATAGGTGTGGAAAGGCAGATGCCTGACTAACATCTTTGTCTCTGGCTGTTGCAGAGTGCTCCCATGTGCAAAGGTGGAATGGAGTTAGGAGTACTCGATATATGCAGAGGTGGGATGATGGTAGAGGAGGAATGATGCAAATGTGTGGAGGTGTCCCCATGTGTAGAAGTAGGATAGATGGGGAGCAATGCTCCCCATGTAGGGGCAGTGGGATGAAGGGGTGGATTGCTCCCCATGTACAGAGCTGATATGAAGTGGGAGGAAAGCTCCCCATGTGTGGAGGTTGAATGGAGGGGAAGGAGTGCTCCCTATGTGCAGGAGGTGGGATGCAGAGGGAGAAGTGCTCTTCATGAGGGGGAGGTGAAATGTAGTGGGAGAAGCACTGGAAGGGTCAGGGGTTGAGTGCTCACAATGTATGGAGGTGGGATGGAGGTGGAGCAATGATATCTATGGGTGGAGATGGAATGGAGGGAAGAATGCTTTCCATGTTCAAGTTCAAGTTTATTGTGAAGGGATAAAATCCATTAAGCAAGCTCATTTGCAAGGAGATCCCTTGTACACTCAATAATAAAGACAATACATGGTGTGAGATACAAAAAGTAAGGACACATAATATAAATTAAAATAAAGCAATTTTCTTTACATTAGTATATACAATATGTACAATGTTCCATTCAACAAAGATTGAGACCAAATATGATTACATATGACACTATGTCCACCATGTGGAAGAGGGCTGGAGAAGGAGAATTGCTCCCCATATGCAAAGGAGGCATGGAGGGGGAGAAGTGCTCTCTGTGTGCAAATGTGTAATGGAGGGGGAGGAGTGCTCTCTATGTGTGGAGGTGGGATGGTGGGACAGTCACTTAATGGTCACCATCCTAGATCACACTCCAGCCTGTGTGTGAAACTCTTTTGGAATGAGCACAGTTTATGATGGGGCAGATGTGCAATCCACATCTCTTCTCTGGCTGCTGTAATGTATTGAGCTGATAGATGGGGGTGCAAGAGGGGGCACCAGTCACTCAGGAGCACCCACTGTGTTCTACTCCCCCACCCACCCAGCAGAGTGGTAACAGCTGTGGAGGGGCAGATACAAGATCCACATTTTTATATCTCAGTACCTCAGAGTACTTTTCGTGGGTACAGCACATTAGGTGGGATAGCCTCTGCCTGAAGCAGTGTGTTCTGCAAGTGCAGAGGTGTGGCATAGGGTAAAGAAGTGCCAGTCACCCAAAGCCCACTCCCACCTTCATGCTATCTCTGGTGGAGCAGGGACGGATATGAAGGGGCAGATGTGCAACTTACATCTTTATTCTTGGCTGCTGCAGGGTGCTACCCTTGTGTGGAAGTGGGATGGGGGGATAGGGCATCATTCTCCCAGAGCCACCTGCCTGGAGCCCACCCCTGGCTCTGTCTGGGTGCTCCCTTTGTGCAGTGGTGGAATAGATGCATCAAGTTTGTTTTACACTGTGTCTCTCAATCTCTTTCTCTCTCCTTCTCTCTCTCTCACTCTGTCTGTCTCTCTCTCTAACGGCCGCTCCCCCAAGGTGAAAGGAAAACTCTGCAGCAGTGCTCTCTGTCCCAGTCACGGCACTCTAGCTGCCATTTTCTCTGCCTCTCTGTATGTGCTGTCTGCTTCCACTGAGCTTCAGAAAAACAAACAGAGTCAGACCGACAGCAAGGTGCTGAAAGAGTGAGCGGAAATTAAACGGATGACAACTGAGCTCTGGCACACACTGTACTCCACGTCTCTGTTTGGTGGGAGGGGGGAGTTGACATCATCTCTGACTAGAACAGATTGGACCTGCACACATATGCCGCACTGCAAGCGACTCTCACTGTTGCTGTGTCTCTCTTGGGGGGGGGAGTAGACCCTGCTAGGGGACAGGCCACCCATTTAAATGAATGTTTGTTCAGGTGCAGGTCTAGGAGCCACCAGTCATCGTTGTTATGGTCACTACATTGCACTGCCCCCAATTTCACACTTTCAAGGTGGTGCTGCAATAGAGACAGCCTGTCACCTGGTGATCACTCTCATTCCACTTACTCGCCACATCTCAGCATGTTGCTGTCACTGTTTGGGGGCTCTCTCTCTCTCTCTCTCTCTGTTCTGTCCCTGACACTGGTGCCACTCACCACCTCTTTCGATCCTGCACTCTCTTTTGGGGGGGTGTTGCTGCCTCTCCTTCTCGGTTTCTGTCCCTGCAGCCTGTGTTTCTCTCTCTCTCCCTGCCATCCAGGTTTAAGCTACAGCTCTGCAGGAAATGCTGCCTCATTTCTCAGCACTCTTGCTCCTTGTATTATGTGGTGGGGTGGGGGGGCACACTGAGGCAGCATGGACTCTAGCAGATCCACAGGGAAGATCAGTGGGTACCATCACAGAGAGCAATGCTGAGGCTGGGCATTGTGGCACAGATGAAGCACAGGAGAGAGAGAGAGGAGCTCAGGGACAAGAACACGCACTCTGATTCACACAGAAACACAAACAAGTTCATTACGGACATCTGTCGGGGGAAGGATAAGTTATATTTATCTGTTCTTTACTGCTAGGACTGTTCACTGCTTATGGCACAGAGAGTGGGGGATGCAGTGCATGGCTGGGTACCTGGACATCTGCAGGGTGGGCGGGGAGACAATCAGTAAGATCAGTAAAGGCATGAATGAAAGGAATGAAGCACTCTCATTGGAACGCTTCATTTCTTTCAACTAGAGAACGGATTCCAGCTGTGAAACTGACTAGCATCACAGTCTGGTTGCATGCTCTTTGGTTTATAAGGGACGAGCCCACTGTAGATTGCTGTGCATTGGACTCGTCCCTGACACACCTCTGAAATGTCGTTCTACCACAAGATTTTCTTGCACTCATGCAAGGAAACATAAAAAACTATTAAGAATTTAGATTAATGGCTACCCTCATTTGAAAGGCATTGTTGTCCTGAACACAAAAATGTAAAATAATGCACTTGGGGTACAGAAGTCCAGGAGCAGAGTACACATGGGTGGAGTGGTTTTGACAACATTAAGAAAGCACACATTCAAAAAAAAAGAGCTTTTACATACAGTTGATTACTGTTTAACAATCTTTTGCATCTATGGCTGCCACTGTTCATCTGATGCAAACCCATAATGACGTTCCTCACTTGAAGCAAAAAGGGGGAGTGGAGGCCATAACTGGCTCCTTGTTTTTGTGTTAAAGGGGTTAGTTCCTTTACAGCAAAAACAAGGAAAGGCATCATTTCTAAAATGTGCAGAAGAACATGGGGACCACTTTTTTCCTGAGCATGCCACCACCGGCAGCTACCACTTCAAGACTGCTACTACCCCACCTAGTACAATCAGGGGAAAACCAGAAGTAGTCTGCCAGCACTGAGATCAATATGGTTAAGGCACATTTGCCAGACATTAATGCTTTGAAAAGAATGAGAAAGTGACTGTGATGACGAGCAAGTCCCGGACCAGATCTCTAGTTTGTTAATAGTCTCCTCCTGAGTCACATTCGTACAACTGCATGGGCCAAGTTCCACGGTTGTTATGCCATCATCAGATTTGTATAGCAGCACTGTGGAAGCACATAACCAGACCGCTGTCTGATGTGCTGCCACAGTGCTCCGACACAGTTTCCAGTGATTCTGTTTATTATTACTTATGGCGGACTGCGGTGCATCGAAAGCACTGCATATTCTTTTCCAAGCTCATGCCACTCTTAAAAGCTCTCCACAGCCATATTGGCTCTGACGAGAATTTGTTTGCATTGAAAACTGTTTGCCGTCAGGAAACTGACCAGCCTCACATTTAATATAGTCTCTAGCAGCATTCCCAGGTCAGTAGTTCTCCAGTGCATCCCTGTACTTGCTCTTGCGCAGGGGAACTACATTCGCTATCCTCTTGTCCTGTCTACTAAAACTGTTTCCAGTGAACTGCTGAGGAGCTGTCAGGGACTTTGCTAAACCTGCCTCATCTCCTGTAGCACACAGGGATACAGCTCATAAAGGCCCATAGACTTATCCCTCTTCAGCCTCTAGCAGCCTTGTCACTAAGGCTAGATCCTCACTGACACCCTCCCCTCCTTCCCCCTCTGCCCTGATACAACACTCAGGCATTTTCCCCTTCTCCTCTATTGTGAACAGTGAACAGAAATATTTGTTCAGGATGCCTGCCTTTCCTTTATCACCTACCTCCCTCTCATTTTCCTTCTTTAATCTAACAATTCCCTCCTTATTTTTAACTTTTCTCATACAATATGTAATGAAAAAGGGTTTTGTCTCCCATCATCATTTCATCAGCTGTTCCCAACTCTGCATTAGCCTTAGCCTTCCTCACAGTCCTGAGCGCCTTCTTCATCATGTTATGAAACTCTACCCTATCCCTCTCCTCATGGCTAGATTTTCATTTTTTTAAATGCTTTTTTCTTTGCCCTCACAGCTACCCCACCTCCCACGTGAACCACAGTGGTGTCTTGCCCCTCATATTCTCCCCTATTAGATTACACTTGTGACCTCTGGGTCCAGATATTCAAAAATGAATGCCTGTGGTAATGTGGTTTGTGGTGGCGATTTCCAGGTTTGCACCGTTTTTGAGCTGGGGGTTATATTCAGTGGCCTCTGTAGTGCACGCTAAACCTGTTGGTGCCCAGGAGCTAACACAATGCTGCACCCATGCAAATGAGGGGGTCCCTTCCTGCATACAGGCACAGTGGCATTTTCAAAGGTTTTTGATGGCGGTAAACAGCACCTATAAGTGGCACTATTTACCACTGGCAAAAAAATCATCTTAGCCAGGCACTAAGCCCAGGCACTCACCCCATCAATGGCAGGATGGTGGTACTGCCGACTCCAACCCCCAATTGCTGGTACACCAGAGATGTTGCAGGCCCTGGTGTCCAGTGACACCTCAACCCCTGACCACCTGTTCTGTATATGATACACCACTCCCTGGTGTCTAGTGGCACCCCCTGCCCCCCCAATTAGCAGTTCTAGATATTATACACACACACATCCCTGGTGCTTAGTGGCACCCCTCCATAAACATCCCATATATTATACACATATCCATAGTGTCTAGTGGCACCCGACCCCCCATCATGTATCCTGTGGTCTCAACACATATTTCTGGTGCCCAGTGAAATCCCCTAGATCATCCAACCCATATATTATACACACAGCCCTGGTGTCTAGTAGCAGCCCCCCCCATAATTGTTCTGTATATTATACACATATCCCTGGTGTCTAGCGACATCCCACCCCCACCTCGGACACTTGTGCCATATATTGAACACCTCTTCCTAGTGTCTAGTTGCACCCCTGCTTCTCAATCACCCATCCCCATATTGTATCACATATCCCTGATGTCTAGTGGCACCCCAACCCCCCAATCCCCCATCTCATGTACCCTATAATATCCCTCATGTCCAGTGGTACCCCTGCCCCAACCCCCAAATGCAGGCCAACAAATGGATCAGCGAAAAGTGGTGGTCCATTGCCCCCCCCCAACTGCCCCGTATGCGCCCAGTATGTCCAGGGACGTGCATTAAATACCAGTACAGAGACTGGCACAGCCCTCCTCTCACCTTCTCAGCTGTCTACCATATGAGCCAACAGTGAGTGCACATACAGTATATTGTACACTGTATGCATGCTCACTATTATCTCACACAGGGGCTGGCCAATAAGGTTATAGGAGGTCTAAGCCCATCATTGTATCAGGATTCAATGCCCATCCCAACACATACTGGTAAGGGGGGGAAGATTGGGGTGTTCTGGGTGCGTACAGGGTGGTTGGCGGGAACCGATGACTAACACTGTTTGACAGTCCGTTTGTCAACTGGCATTCAGGGAGCGGGGTTGGGGTATCACTGGACACTAGGGATATTATAGGGTATGTGGGCTAGACAATTGGGATAGGGGTGCCACTAGATACCGGGGATATGTGGTACAATACAGGATGGGTGATTGAGGGGCAGGGGTTGCCACTGGACACCAAGGAGAAGCGTTCAATACATGGCAAAGGTTTCCCGGGTTGGGGGGGGTGCCACTAGGCACCAGGGATATGTCTATAATATACAGGACAGTTATAGGGGGTAGGGGTGCCACTAGACACCAGGGAGAGGTGTCAGTATACAGCATGTGTGTCTGGGGGGTGGGGGAATGACGCTAGATACTAGGGATATGTGTATAATATATGGGACAAACAGCAAGGAGAACCAGCACTGTGTAAACAGGTAAAAATCCAAGTTCATTAATTTATAAATAGCTAAAAAGTACTTATAAGTACATCAGGCATGTAAAACATAACAAAGAGTGCAGAGCCCACAGCAACCCAACCAGCTTCACACAAGGGGGGAGGGGGCAGCTGCAGTTTAAATGGCTGAAGGGCTGCACACTCGAGCAGACTAGATAGACCATAAAGGCCTGTATTTGCTGGCAATTTCATATGTTCATATGTTTGTAATGCTTTCTCAAGAGATAGATGTATAATATGCAGGACAGTTATTGGGGATGGGGGTGCCACTAGACACTAGGGATGCATGTATAATATACGGAATGGGTAACTGGGGGTGGAGAGTGGCACTAGACACCAAGGATATGTGTTCAGTTCATGGTACAGGTATTTGGATGACATGTCCAACAGCCACAAAATGAGTGCTACTGGGTCTTCACTCACCATGCAAATGAGCCCATACTGGGCATGCAAGTGGCCCCTTAGCACCTTGCGTGCCTAATGGGCTCCTTTGCATGGTGCAGCTGAATATAGCCAGCATGGCTCCCGGTGCTATCTGGTCCTGGGGAATTTTTCCCTATGGGCTGGAAACAGACCAGGGCCATGTCAGGGCAACATAATTTCACTTAGTGCTGCACTGACACAGGCCAATATTCAATCAGATTACACCAGGCTGCTAGCCAAGTGAGTATAGCAGCCTCTGTGTTGGGTGCTAGCACAAGCACAGTGCAAACATTTGCACTGTGCTTACACATGTGTTTTAGTATCTGGGCCTTGATATCCCATTTTTAACCACTTCCCACTTTGCTTCCATCTACTCTGCTTCTCATACCCCTTCCAGTTTCCTATTCAACAGCTACTTCAGCCTATAAAAATCCACCCCCCTAAAGTGCAGGTCCTTTGTCTAGCATTAATTTGTCACTACTTCCAGTTTGATATCAAGCCATACTGTCTGGTAGTCATTGGCTCCCAGTGGGTCCAACACTGTGTTCTCTCTTGTCTGTCCCTGTTTATAAGGACTAAGTAGAGGATGGGCTACCCCTCTTGTGGGCTTCTCCACCCTCTGCACCAGGAATGATACTTTTAAAACTTCCACCAGCTGCTAACTCCTCACACTTTCTGCTGCTGGAATCCTCCAATCCACATCAGACATATTAAAGTCACACAGCAGCACCTCCCCCTGCCTTTCTGCTCTTTAAATTTCATCCTCCAGCTCCCTATCAGCTTCCTATTTTTGAGATGGTGGCTAATATATCACTCCTACCCCTCTGACACCACCTGTACCCACATTGGCTCCGTGTACTCACCTTTCCCCATATTCTCGATCTCTGTAGCCTTTATATTCACCCTTATGTACAATGCCACTCCTCACCTTCCTTCCCTTGTTAAAATCTCCTGAATAATACATGTCCTGGCATGGTCATGTTCCAGTTGTAGTACTTGGCTGCCTTCACTTCAATGATCGCCACTAGGTCCCAGTGTGCTTCTGCCACCATTGTCTCTAGATCTTTGATCTTGTTCTCCAAACTCCTGGTGTTCATGTACGTAGCCCTATAGGATGCCTGATTTCCCCCCTCCATTTGATCCTGCCCCCTTTTCCTTCCTCCTTGACCCCTTTTTCAGCCAGTTCCTGTCACCCTCCTCCATTCTGATTCCCATGGAGTACCTCTCCTACCACTTGTCCCAGCTCCCCCCTTCCTCTATACTTGTTTTTCCCTGTTGTTCCTTCTGTGTTTTCTAGCACTGGGGGAGCCACCAAGGCCTCCCTCAGTTAGATAGGTGCACCTGTCCACATCTTTATGGAGCACTTTTGAAAATACTACTCCCTCTTTCTAGAATTTTTGTTGAGCTCCCTTTTGCGGATCCGTCTTCCTTGTCCCTTCCCAAGTGTATTGCAGATTGCAAAAGTGTAGGAATAAAGAAAAAGACAAATGACTTCTCAGCTCTGGAGTCCATCTGTTCAGAACTAAAAAGAAAGAAGGAAAAAATGCCTATGTTGTTTACATAAACTTCATGTGCAGAAAGCTCGTGCAGCTATCGCCATGCACATGACAGTTTGCCACAATATGGATGACCAACACTGAGTGTGCAATTGCACTTGTCTTGATACTTAGTGCAATTCCTTTTGTTGTTTTTCAGACTAACTTTTTTGTGTATAGCATCTGTGGGTGTAACGCATTTGCACTCCTGCTGTTACAATAACAAGGAATTTGCACCACCATTTTGTGACTGTGAATGGGGCTTCAGGTGTTATTTTAGTAGTTCTTTAATTTATCAGGCCTGGATTTGTACCTATCTGTACATGGGAGGTTATTCCATTCAAAAACTGCACATAACTGGAAAAATCTTTTGACTGAATTTAAATCAAATTTTGGCAATGATAGCACTGGAAGAAAGAGAGGCATAAAATAATTTTAATAAACTGGAAGGTGATGTGGGAGCTGTTTATAATGTTAACAACAGTGTCTAACAAGTTGTACTTGTTTAAGATTTTAATGGAAAGAACACCTACGTTTGAATGCATAGAACAGTTAATGGTGAGGTATCCTTGGGGCACCAAGTGCTACTCTTCATATGTAATAAGGTATGGTTCCCTGCAACTTGGTCTCCAGTGATGGAAATAGCATACCCAAAAGTCAAATAGCTTCACAGCAAGTTTTCTGCTTAAAAGTAAAAGTATTACACTTTGGTCCTCTCTGTAGATCATGAGGCAAAGCAGATTTCTTACATAGAATGGCAGAAGGCACAAATCAAAGTATAATTACAGGGAGTAGCCCGGGATTATGTGGGGGAAGAGCTCCTCCCCCACAGCCTATTTAAATGAAGCAGCTGACTCCCACGCTGCTTAGAGTGAGCCGCACTCCTTGTTCTGTCGTTAGTCCATGGCTGCCTTGTCTTCACGGTCCCCCCCCTTCCCGTCTGCTCTTCACTATTCTGTTTGTGTGGTTCTCACTTCCTCCTGCCTGTTTGTTTCTCACTGCTCCATGTCTGTTGTGTTTTCTTGTTCTCCCCCATTTGTTTCATTCACCTGTTGTTGTTCTGTCTTCGTTTGGCTCAGTTCTGGATTTGCTGTTTCTCTCTATCTGCCCTTCTCTTGTTTTCTCCTCATCTAGTTGTCTCCCTTCCGGCAGCCCAGTTCCAAGCCTAGTTCATCGCCGCCTAGCCTCCGATTGGTTTTGAAGGGTTTCCTACCTCGTCACAGCACTGCTTGCCTGCTCCAGCGCCTTGCGCCCACCTCAGCTACATCACTCTTTGGATCCTCTGTGAATGAAGCCGCCACTGCAGTGCTGGGTTCCTCTTTCAGCTGCTGCTTCTCGGACGCTGCTTCCTTTCAGCTGCTGCTTGCCCGTTTAGCCGCATGTTAGGATTCCAAAACGCCTGCTGCGTTTCCGTTGCTCGGCTTCCCTTCAGATCCCACTCCACCTGTGTGGCTTGCACACTCTTGCGGGCGCGCTTCTTCGTCTCGTTCTGCTCCTATCCATACCTCTCAACCTTTCTTCACTGAAATGAGGGATGTGGACATTTTGGACACTCAAAATGAGGGACTATGAGGAACGCAGACCCTTAGAATGAGGGACACATCCTTGAACATGGTGATGCAAGCTCAGAACACTGTGAAAACCATAGTGTTTACATGTACAAAGTTTATTTGGTTTTAGTATTTTAGGATGTTAAGAGTTTCTGCTTTAAAGTCTGAATTTACAGCACATTCTCTGTGTGGGCAAAACCTTTTCCATGAGGGACGGATGAGGGACAGAGTGATTTTTAAAGGGCAAAATGAGGGATGTCCCTCGTAATGAGGGACACTTGAGAGGTATGCTCCTAACTCTTGGCCCTTGTTTCTGCAGTCTGGCCTGCCAATGGTCGTTCGTACTGGGAAGCTCCGGGGATTTGGCTCACATGAAAGACTTTGCGATGTGCCGTTGCTAGCTCTGCCTGCATGACTCATACTATTTCCTTGGGCTCCTGCTTCATTAAATTACTGATTCCTACCTATACTATGTACTGCTGCTGTACCAGCTCCTGCTTTTCACTTCCATTGCTAGATTGCCTAATTGGGGACTTTATGGGCGCTAGCCTCACAGGACACTTTTCCTGGCCTTTCCATTGTTGTACAGCAGTCCTGCACCAATTTCTTTCGTTTATTTTTGTGCACTTGCCTCTGAGACTCATCTGCATCAGGCGTCCTCCTTCCATACCTCTGCAGCTTTGGTAATCTAACCCTACGGATGCCCTCCATGTCTGCAACTCCAGCCAGTCCTCCAATGACTACTATTTGTCATTCCTACCTTGACCTGCCTCATAGCTCGGGGACTACGCCTACAGAACTGCAACTCATTCATTTGCTCTCATCCTTGACTCCTACAACGCTTCTTTCCTGCTTTAGCCTTCATCGGTTATGGCTTCCATGGATGTTGAACTGTGCTTGCCTCACTACTTCTACGATTTGGTCTTCTGACCTCTGTTCAAATTACATGCCTTAATCCCTTTCTGCTCCACTGGATGCCTTGCCTACTACATTCCACAATCTGCTTACCTCCGGCCATCCCTCATGGGCCAGCTGCACATCCTGGCCTACATGGGACTTACTCCCTCTATTTATATTACAACTGCCCTACGAAATGTTCGGCTGCACATGCTAGCTGCAGTGGGTCTAGCAGTCACCTTGCTCATTATTGGATGACTTCGTGGGGTCCAGCTGCCCGTATTGCCTATTTCTATGTCCTGCTCCACCCTTCAAGGTAAAGGTATGCTATTTCTACTCCTGCCTCGACAGCTCGGAGCGTACTGATTTGTTTCTCCTACTATATGTCACTATGCTGCTGCAGCAGCCAACCGAGGAGCTCATCATTCTGGATTCCCATTTTCAACATTCATCATCTTTCCTGGATGCTTTGTACTGCTTCCCTGCTCCTACGTCTACATTATGCAGCATGCTTCCTATTCCACCTTGTGCAGGTTACCTTTCTTGTCTTTCTTGCTCATGTTACCTGCTTCACATCCAGGACTTGGGGTCCTCATGACTAATCTGCACTTACATTCTACTGAGATCCTCCTGAACTGGCATCAGTCTACCTCTGTTTACGTCTTTATTGCAACCTCTCCATGTCAGGACATGACCCTCTACATTACTTACAGTTCAATGTTTCCATTGCATTATATACGACTGCTCTACAACCTGCCTTGCCCCGACAGGCCGAAGGTTAGCCTTCGCTTATGTCTACCCGTGCCCTATGGGCCCAGAGGTCCTTTGTTCCTCTACTACTTGCCCGATTCTATGATTTGTCTTGCCCTTCGAGCTGGGAGCGTTGCCTACTACTTGCCTGCTTATCCGACCTGCCTTCGCCCATCGGGCTGGGAGGTTTACCTCGTATTCATATACTTCTATGACCTGCCTTCGCCCTTCGGGCTGGAAGGATTACCTACTACTCACCTGCTTTCTGGCCTGCCTTCACCCTTTGGGCTGGGAGGTTCACCTATTTATGTTCTACTTCTACCTCGCCCACCTCGGGGCATGGAGATTCCCATTCTACTTCTGCCTACCTGCTCCTGCTGCCTCAGCCATGGAATTCCTGCTGCTTCACTTTTTCAGGACATTTAGTTAGAGTCTCAGCTCTTGCTCTCCCTACTTGCCTGGTGACTCCTACTTCTACGTCTAATGACTGGTCCTCACACTCAAACTCTTTCAGATTACCTCAGTGCTCATTCAGCAGCTTTCAGGGCTGCTCTCTTGGATGTTTTGCCCTGTCGCCTCAGCCATGGAATTGCTGCTGCTTCATTCCAGGACTAAGTTGGCATCTCCTGCAGACTTTCATTATCATGCTTGTGTTCTACAGAATTCCAGTCTGTGACATCGCTACTTCCTTGGATCCCGCTTCTTCAGTTGGATTTTGGGTCTCACCTGCTTCATGCCTCGCACTTTGCATACCTTCAGTTCTCCCTGTTCTTCCTCTTGTACAGTTGCCATATCTCAACCTCAGTCTCTTCCATGCGATCACATACCCTCCACCTGATGGATTCCTGTGCATCATCGAAGGACTACCTTGCTCAGTTTCTGCCAGCAGCCATTCCTGGCTCTGGCTGTGCTTCCCATACTGGAATCAGCTGCCTCTCTCCTATCTCACCTGCTGTCATTCCGATACGCTTCCTCCAGGGCCGGTTGCCGCGTCCTGTTTATTCTCATTACCTCCGTGGCTGCACTCTTGCTCCTCCTACCTTTCACTCTGGATTCAGTTCATTTGACTTATTTCCTTTTTGGGCTCACCATATGCTACTACTTGGATGTTTCATAGCCTTGTATCAGTATCTCCAAATTATCCTATACAGCCCTGCCATTACTCCACCTCAACTCTCCAACCGTTGCTTTCTTTCAATTCCTAAAGACTATACTTTCTTATCAGACCTGGATTTGTCACTCGATAGCCTGGCTTCAAGCCTTCTCTCATTCCTCATATCATACAAGCCCTCTATTATTAGAAATCTGGAAATCATACTCATATCTTCGTCTTGCCTCATTAACGTCAAAGCTTGGATGCAACTATCTTCTGGTCTCCTGTATTGAGTTCGTCAGTCTTCAACTTCATCCACCATCATTCAATTCCATGGATTATGCCCTCTATCAACTGAAGTATGGAAGACGGTTCTTCAATATATCTACTCCATCATTCCGAATTATACATGGATTCTCGGACTCAGACTTTATTAGAAGGAAATTACTTCACTAGACATTTACAAATCAGTTTTCCTAAGCTCCGTTCATATGGATTGAATTCTTCAAATTAGAATTCAGATTTAGCTGATTAATTAGTTTAATTAAGATCTCTTTCCTTTAGTATGCCCAGAAGGATGGGCAGGTCAGTAGCCATGGGTCCTCAGAGGTTCCCCCCCCAAGGGGGTTTTTCCTCTCCTGAGTGCTACTGGTCACACTCTCCGGAGCTGGAGGAGGTGATAGTCTATTCTTATCATTAAATTGTTATGCACGACTTTTTCAGCATTTAGTTACTGAATAATCGTTGATATTTATTCTTTTTGGGGCTTTCATAATTTTAAACCAAGCTTCCTTCCTACAGGTGGGATACAGAGAAAGGCCAAAACCTTCAAATATTATCAAACGACTCTATTCAAGCATCCAAGTACCTAAGCACAATACATTCTATACTATTACCTAGTGAATATTGTCCTCTCTATACTGGCCTCTGTATCTAACAACGATATTCATCATTCAACTATATGTTACATAAGCACTGAGCTATGAACCACACATAATTAAATGTCCAGTATCCTCCTAAGTATAAAGCCTGAAAAAACTGTAGCAAGACAGTATCCTTCTTGCGGTATCCTTCTTGCAGCTTTAACTATTAGATTTAAATGAAATTAGTGTGCAAATTATAGACTTACATTAAGTTGTGGTGGCTCTCGGCAAGATCACCAGTAAAACAGATGTATCAAAGTTTTTTATATCCTCACGGTGTGATGGGCATATATGGTCAAGGGAATACTCTGAAGTTGAAGTGCCATTGTCATAGCATAGGTTGATAATCTGCAAGGCTTTATTACTGGGGGGATTTCAATGACCCCTCTGTTAATTTTGCAAACAGCTCTAGATTGTTGATTCTATGGGGTTCATAGAGGTTATTGACTCGGTCACACATGGAAGGGGTCACACACTGGACTTGTGGTTCCTCACAGGGTCAGAAGTTGACATCACATTGGTGGATTCAGTCATGTGGTCAAACCACTGCACCATTAAGTTCAACTTCAGGGCCTCCTTAAAGCTTCATGTGACTATGAAGGTGACCTGGTATTGCTGCAAGCAGGGCATGGAGCTTGGTTGGTTTCTTGGTCTCTCACAGAGACTCCTCCAGGGGGTTCTCTGCTGCTGTTGAGGCCTAACAATATGGCCCTGGCAACAGTAATCAATTTCATGCCACCAGTCTGTGCATTTCCCATGAGTTTATATCAAGGTGCACCTTGGTTTACAGAGGAGTGTCAGTGTTTTATTCTTTTGAGCACTTATGGAGAAACTCATGAGTGGAATAAAGTCTAGTGGAATCATGTTTATGAGTGAAAGCAGACAAACTTGTCCTGATTGCTAATTATGAGAGCTATCAGGAGGTAATAGCCCTTACCAAATGTGACACAATGGCAACATCATGGCACCACAATGGCAACATCATGGCACCACAATGGCAACACAGTGGTGAGCTACAAAATGTGCAATGGTACTACCCAGTGGTACCATGGTTGTAGTATGGTAGTTTACATTTTGATTATTTTTGTTGATATGGTAGGACAGTGGTACAATGGTGTCACAATGGAATTGAAACAAACCACTGTGATACCATGGAAACCTTAATGGTAGTACAGTGGTTATCACAGTGGTATTGCAATGGCAAATGAGTGGTATTACAGTGGTATTCCGAAGAACTTTTTGTAAGGGAAGTGTTGTGATGTCTAAATTTCTTTTTGGCCTCAAAGCAGCCAGGAAAACCAGATCAGCTGCTTTTCCATTCTGTATATAGATTTTCACAACTTGCTTTCTAAAAATTACAAAAAGAAAGATCCAGCCATGGAGAAGTGTGACCATCTTAATCTGGTATTCAAGACCAAAGTTGCCAGCATCCAAGACCACATTTTTTACACCACTCAAGCCTGGAGTGACTGGGAGACTGGAGTGGTAAAACTGAATACTCTGGATTAGAGGGCGTTCAGTTGGTTTATAATGGAAGATGGGCCCAGGGGGTTTCTGGGCTATGTTATACCACCTCTACGCTAGATTCTGCCCTATCTGAGCTTGTTAAACCAGGGATGGTGGAGTTGACCTTAGCAATAGCAGGCATTGCTAATGCTTCCTTGGATGAAGAGGCTTGTTTGGTCACCTAGAAAAGGGCAGTTTTGAGACCCCTGCTCAAGAAGCAGTCTTTCATTCCTAATGTCCTGTCTAATTATAAGCCAAATCTGCTGTTCCTGGCTAAGGTTGTTGAAAAGGTAGTAGTTGTGCAGCTGGGTGATAATCTGGAGAAACATAACATCACTGAGACATTTCAGTTTGGCTTCCACCAACACCATGGTACAGAGATTGCCCTGAATAGGGTGCGTTATGATCTCACGAGGGCTCATGGTAAGGTATCAGTGGTTATCTTCCTCCATCTCTAATCTGATTTTCTTTTTTTAACAAATTAGTTGCTCAGACTAGCCCAGCAAACATACATCTCATTTACAGTAGGGTCCTGCTTCTACTAATTTTTGCAGCTAGGTGGACTGGAGCACTGAGACATTAAATGGATTGCCCAAGGTCACACAGTCAGTATTTGACTCTAGCAGCATTTTATACAGTGAAATTCCAGGTAACAAACTTGTTCTCTAACCAGAAGATCTCACTGCCATGACATAGTTGTTTTTTTTTATTTAGTTGTTTAACCAGGTATAGCACACTAAGCTGAAAGCTTTTTTACAGGAGCGACCTGGGAGCACAAGGAGGTTAAGTGACTTGTTCAGGGTCACACAGTATGCAAGTGGAAGCTGTGGGATTCAAACCCAGGTCTGGCCTGCTGGATGTCACCAGATTTGCAGCTCAGAGCCTTAGACCACTGCGCTATACTGCCTCCAATACATAGTATACATAGTAACACAAAGGATCACAGGGTATTAGCAGATAAACACTGGGAGCATGCAGAAATATCCAGGGCTGAGCTTATATGGTTCCACTCTTTCCAGGCATATTAGAAGCAGTCAGCAGCAATGGGTTTTACCTGTTGTAGCTGGTTGTTCTGGACTACAGTGTTCCAAAGTGAATGGTCCTCCTTCCAGTACTTTTTACTGTTTATATGATGCCATCGGGGGAGCTCATTAGTAAGTACTATGTTGGGTATCACTGATATGTCGATGATACTCAGCTGTGTCTCTTCCTCATTTCATATCAGGGCCAAGTCAAGAGCTCTCTATGGGTACTAGAGCATTGTTTGGTGTAAAGAATTGAATGACCTACAACTGACTGGCTCTGAAGCCTAGTAAAACAGAACTGATACTGGTGGGTGCAGATTGAAAGGTGTCTGTTTTAAAAATTATCCCCAGGCTTCCAGTCTTTGACAGTGTACAGCTTGAGACTGGAAAGGTTGGTAATACATTCAGAGTAGTCCTTGATAAAAGGCTGACCCTGGAGGAACATGTCATTCATATTCAAAGGCTGCTTTTATCACCTTAAGAATATTGTTAAGTTTCATCCCTTCCTAGAATCTGCTGCTCTAAAGACACTGGTGCAGGTATTCATTTCCTTGTGCTTTGACTACTATAATATACTTTTGAATGGTCTTTCTTCCGGTCAAGTCCAATGTTTGCAGCTAGTGAAGAGTACAGCAGTGCACCAGAGTAGTTTCCGAACTCTGTTAGGAGGTTAGAATATATTACACCAGTGCTATTTGTGCTGCACTGGCTGTCAGTAAGGTACAGAACTGACTACAAGTACTTTGTTGGTCTTTAAGGCTGTCATGTGCCTAGAGATGAGCACACAGATTTTCTGTGCATGTAGCTTAGGAAAACAATGTAGGCATTTCTGTTGTTATATTAGCAGATGCAGGTCCAGGGCTACAGGTACTAAGTCAAAGATAAAAGCCTGTTAAGCCCTTCCCTTTGTCCAGCCTCACAGGGGTGGCAGTGGAACTTTGTGTTCAAATGATTTTAGAGTGAGCATAAGTGTCACAGCTCTAACCTGCCTGGGTTCTGTTTACCTTTAAAAACTCCTGAACTTGCAGCTGCCCTAGTAGACCTTTTCATGCCAGGGATCTATGGCTGCAAAGTGTCCCCCACTCTAGGTTACAATCAGCAGGGAACAAAGTATTTTTTGTTGCAACCTTGAGTCTCTGGAACATCCTCCACATGTCTAAGTCATTACCTCAGAAAGTCACTTCAGTGCAGAGTCAAAATTGACTTGTCAATATGGCCTCCTCTGGGTCTATACCCTATACCTTATTCAATACTTTCATTTGTCCTTTTCTTTTTATTTTGTATTTGCTGATGTTTATTTTTGGGCAGTTGCTGATTTGTTTACGTGTATATTTGTATTTATATTTTATAGTGTTTTGATATAGGCGCTACATGAAATGAAAATCCAATGTTATTGGCTATGCCTGGCTGCATTGCAACAATAATTAAGCAAACTACAGCAGCAGTTTTCCTCACAGAAGTAAAATGCCCCAATGTATTACATTTATATTAACTGAGACAGTGAATTCAAATGTTTGCTGCTACAAATCAGTTACTAAAGGTGAAATGCAATCTTGGGAGAGTTTTAATGGCCGCAGATTTATAAATAGCTTTCTGGTCAATAAATCAATTATCTGGTGAGTGGTGACCCTTAATATGATTTGTGCAGTAGCGCAACATTCCCAGTTTTAAAAACAAAAGCTCCACACCCACCAGTGGCAACACTTGCTGTAGTTTAAAAACAAAAGCAGCAGGTGTGCTTTGAAAATACCAAAGATTTCTAGCATACCATATAAAGTAAGAAGCGTCAGCCTGGGTATGCCTGGTTACACGCAAACAAGAGTTAGCGGTTGCCAAGTAACTTGAGTGGTTGTGCATTCTCAGTGGTAGTGTCCTATATTTAGGTGATGACAAGCTGAGTGATATGCTCCCAAGTCCCCACACACTAAGACCCACCAGCCCAAAACAAGCCACCTCAACACTGTATTATTAAAGGGAAACTATCAGCTCCCTACAACAAATGCAGCACAAACAATAGGTCCTGATTTACTAATCTGCAAAGGAAGGGTCATTTTTTTTTCTATAAAGGTTTTTATTTTTATCCTCCTGGCTGGAACCAGGCAGGCTATCAGCCATGTCCCTAGGCGCCGATGGTTGGCAACCTGCCTCATCTACCACCTCCTTCTGTCCCCCAATCAGTGGTCTGATGGGAAGGGTCATGGTGCTATGGGCTGGGCTTCATTAGTGCCCCAGCTCCACCATTTGTTCCCCTTTTTCTTCTCTACTTACTCCCCAGGACCTTGATGACACAGTAGTGCATGTGCGTGGAGACATGCACGTGCTCTGGAACTAACAACCCTGTTTCATCCTCCCCTGGCTTAGTGCCAGTCCCCCATTTGTGTGACAATGCCACCAAGCCTCCACTTGGTGGAAACCAAGTGCCGGGAAGACTTCACCTCCCATTCTGGGAATGGAGAGCTCTGCCAAGCAGTTGCATCATCCTCTCCAGGCCCCCCCCCCCCGACCAACCCTTGGTAACACAACCTCTTTCCCAAACTCAGGTCACTGGCATGGGAAGAGGTAAGGCACATAACACCTCAGCACTCTGTATCACTCGGATGGCTAGAGAATGTAGTTTTTACTGCTTTGTAATCTTTATTTTCATCTGGTTGATCCTGCAACCACCAGAGACCATACTTTACCCAAAGTCCCCTGCTGCCATCCCCTGATGATGCACACAAGGGGTTGAACCATGGGGGGACACATATATGCCTTTCTGCATGTAGTTACTGTAAAATGCTTATTCAGCACACAATCACACTTATATTACTGATACTGGTCAGCTGAGGGAAGTGCTTTCCTCAGCTAACCAGTACCGGTAATATAAGCACGATTCCTGGGGACAGATCTGACTCTGCCACACTGCAATTCATGGGGTTGGAGTGGGTATCGCCAGCTAGAAAGGGAGGGGAGTGAATAAACAGACTATTCCAGAAAGAGAGCAGGTGGATTTACACATTAGCTACACTGAAACCACACTGCCCCTGCCTGCTTTTCTTCTTTTTCTCCCTTTCCCTCAATAAACAAATTACCATCTAACAAGGGCTTGGTAATCCAACTACCACTTGGCAGTCCAAAAGCTGTGTTGGTTGTACACAGTATTCAGCTGTCATTATCATCACATTTACAGCTTTCCTTCTTTATTGTTTTGTTTGCAGTATACCTAGGAATTTGATAAAAGAGGTGGAGTGTAATCTGTGGTCCTAATCCCATGGAAGTAGAGGTGGGCAAAGTGCTCCCACTTTGCTACATGGAGCACTTTGCGAATTATCCCCAGATCCGCATAGTGCTCCACAGCACGAAGCGAATTACTACACCTACAAACTTGAATGTGAAGTGTATTGTTTCTAATGGACTTTGAGCTACTTCGCCTTGTATTACAGCCTTCCCCTTAATTTTAACGTGAAGTGCCATTGATTTTAATGGGTTTCGCTTTGCTTCACCTGTTTATTGCTATTTGAGGTGAATTTTGCATTGATTCATGGGATGGCAGGTCACATGGGCTCTATATTGTCTTGCACAGCCTCAGTTCTGCATAGTGGAAAGCTGGAGACAGTTTGCTCTCAGAGCTCTGAGAATCAAACCATCGAAAACTCTTTAAAAAATCACATTTGATCCAATTATTTTGTTCCAAATTTAGTACATCGACGGTAGGATACCCTTCTGTACTTAAATCATAGAGTGTTGATTGTTTTTGTGTGCATTTTGAATGTTAATTTAGAACATTCAGCTTGTGTGCTGACAGACACTGTTGAAGTGTGCTTCGGGGGAGGGACGTATCTGTGGTGGAACGAGATTCACATGAGAAAGGCAGTCTTTCTAACTGTTTTGTACTAGTAGTGTGTGTTAGTATTTGTGTGTTTATATACATACAGTAATACTTGAAGTAATTTTTGAAAATTATTTTCTGTTTGTTGTGGTGCAGTGCATATTTTCGTTCTGTTTAAAATATTTGGTTATATGGTGTACTGCACTGTTAAATTTTCTGCGCATTACCTGTAGTGTATGAGTGTGTCTGTGTGTGTGTGTGCATGTCATCAAGTCAGAGACATTTTATTGTGCCGCACAGTAATCACTGCACTCTCAATCGGTTATCCATCTGCTGTATTTTTCACTGTTTCCTTCTGTCTAGCTAGTGGACTGCTACTGCAGCGCCCCCAACCCGCAAAGGTATAATTTCTTTTTCCAGTTTTGGATTTGTGTGACCACTGGTTAAGGTGTTTTTGTACCTGTGCCGCTGCATCTCTTTATAGTGTGCAATCTATGTCTGTGTGTTTGCATCTGTTTAGTGCCCAATCTTCATCTGTAAGCCCCAGTTGTTGTTTTTTGGCTTCCCATCCACCTCAAATTTCAGAAATCTCAATTTGTTGTGAATTTTCTGTGTAATCTCAAAAAATACCTGCAAAGAGATGAGCATGCAAAGATGCTTCTGGCTGTGGCACTGCTGCCAGTGGCAAGAGTGTCCATGGGTGTGGTAGTATGCAGCAGAAGTACATAGTTGATACCAGTACAGGGATTTCTCTGACTATGTTTTTCACAGCGCAATCAGTAGCTTCAATCATGGTTGAAGATGCTGTTGTCCCCGCTGGTGATAATGAAGTTGCTGATGGCATGAGTATTGCCCCAATTTCAACCCGTGACAACAAGTTAGCTAGTTTCCCAAATATTGTGGAGTCTAAAGCTTAATATGTATAACTGCAAGGAAAGGGGGGGCATGATAGAAACTATCAAGTACCAAGCGGGAATCAACAACGTACAAGAGGGTAGCATCTTTCAGAAAAGAGATGTGCATGAACAAGGGGCAAAATTTGAAGATCGAAGGGGGACGGATCAGAGACAATGTCAGGAACTATTTTTTTTACTAAGAGGGTGGTGGGTGCAAGGACAAACAAAAACTAATAATCAATGTTATGGTATGAGAGCAGTAGTTGAAGCATGCCCATTATTTGGAGTTGGTGCACCCCCATGCTCTCCAGCCACTGCTCCATGTTGTCAGTCTGGTGGTTCACATGGTCCAGCTCACTCCACATCAGGCCCAAATCAGCATGTGTGGCAGGCATTCATGCAGGGTTGCCACCATCACCTGCAGGTTGTGGAGCAGCTGCTTGCTCCATGGTCTGCCCTGCTTGACACCCTGTGCAGGTGGAGGCTGTGCTGCCACCTGTTGCCCAGCAGGCACATTCCTGCCCTGTTCAGCAAGCTTGGCCTGCCAATCTGCATGGTGGTGGTTGTATAGGTGGTGTGATGACCACCTGTGCCCAGATGACTTCCCTTGGGGCCATGGTGCACCACCTCACCACACAGATGGCACTTCACTACATTGGTGTCCGCAGGCAGTGTAGTGAAGAACTATCACACTAATGAGCTGCAGGGAGGACCAGGCACAGGCGAGGGGGCCCAGATGTTGTTTCCAGCTGCTGCTGGTGCTCAGTTGGGGCCAGGGATGGGGAAACCTGCTGCAGCAGCTGCAACTGCTGTGGCTTCTCCCTCACTTCCTGCTGAGCTGCTGGTGCAGGGGCCATGGCAGGTGGTGGCACTGGTGGGGGGGGGGCTGGTAGGTGCCACTGGAGGTGGTGCTTCCATGACACCATTACCTCCTGCTTCAGGGAGGGGACCACTAGCCTGGAAAGTGCTCTGGTTCAGACGCAAGGTTTATATTTTTTGCTATCTTTCTGTCTCCTCTCAAACACAGCTCTTTCTCCCACACTAGGTAAGGTGAATGTGAAAGTCTTTCACTCTCTTGCATAACTAACTTTCTGCCTGAAGCATGTGACCTGCAGACTGTGACCCATGTAATCTGTGGGCTGTTACAATGCGCACACACTCTGCCTTTAAAAGAAAATAAAGCGAAGTAACACAGAGTCATCATAACGTGAAGTCATTATGATGCGAAGTGGCAAAGTATTGCATTTCAATGGGCACTTTTCGTAGCTATGAGTCGAGGCAGAGTGGGCCACTTCATCTCTACTGCACTAGCGAAGTTAAACTTCACTGCATCTTTACAGGGAAGCAAGGAACGTTGTTTAAAAATGTATGAGTAATTGGTACAGATGACATTTATTGTACTTTTGCAGATATCTTGGAACACAAACCAGTTATTTTTGTTGACAGAACCTTGTACATGAACAGATACAGGAGTGTATTTAAGACATCACAAGCAACTGAGGTGCAAACATCAAAAATAACACTTTTTATAAGCAATATTGTTGTTTCATACGTTGATTAACATTGTGATTTAGCACTATGTCAAACCTCCCCCCCACACCACCACCACCACCGGAACCCCCCTATTCCAATATCCTTGTTAGCAACTATTGTTATTAGTTTTATAAATTACAAATGTTTTCAATTGTTGAATTCTATTAAGTATGCACTGAACACTTATTTATTGTGGGAGAGAGGTATGACAGCATCTTGTGAAATACTGTGGATCAGGTCCCTTTATGTAATAGGCTTGTGAAATAATTAACTATTCATGAAATGGCACAGGTAATTAGTTCAAGATGCATTTTTAAATTACACTAGAGTCACCAGAGACCCCCCCCCATGACAAAAATCCTATGGATCAGGGCGCTGGAGCATCTGGCTGGTGGCAAGCTCCTGAGACACCAGGCCTAAACTGCTATGCAGTATTTAACTTTTCTAGTGAGGCTTTCTGTTATTTATGCAAAGCTCTCTCCTCATCAATTTCCTGGTTCTCTTCCTACCTCTTTGGTCACTCCTGGGTAGTCTCTACTGACTTAGCCTTCTCAGACTGCAAGCAAGTTGGCAAGGGTATCCTTCAAGGATCTGTACTATTTATGAATATTCCCCAAATGCCTTTTTCACATAATATGCCATTGCCAGCCATGCTTCAGATGCTGAAGCTGCCTTTTTTTTGTAAAAATATCAGTAATAGTCATTTATTTTTATGTTTTATCAGTGCTTTTTTTTCTGGCTGCCCTCAAGTTTCTCTGTGAGGCCACATCCCTAGAATGATGTCTTACAAGGGAGCTGTCACTATTTTACATATCGCAACAACGAATTCTGAGTAATTTATAAAGTTGACTTTAATGTTCCTTCCTCACAAGTGCAGTCTCTTATATTGGTAGTGGTGACTGCAGTATAGTACCGAATATGTAGATTTCCATAGCAAGGTATTATAAGAAGCTGTTTTCCAGTTTCCTTAATGTGAGGTGCAGTCTCCTATTTCAGTAGTGGCTTCAACAATATGAGCTCTTGTATGTTTATTTTCAAAACAAGGGATTGTGCATAAAATATCTAGCTATAAGACATCGTCAGTGAGAGATGAAGTCTCCTATTTCTGTTGTGAGCACAGAAATATAATAGCCTGTGTACTAGTTTACATAGTGAGGCTTTGTGGGTACAGTAAATAGCTGATTTTTCTATCTCCCTAATCAAAGAGCAGTCTCCTATTTTGGTAGTGTTTACAGCAGTACACTCTCTAAAAAAGCTTCTGGAAAAATGTTTATGTGTTGCAGATATGCCAAAAAGCTCATTTGCCATTCTGTGTAGATGTTGTTTCACTTTTACTACCTGCTGGTGAAGTGACAGGTCTGAAATGACAGCTCCTGTCAGAATGTGAGAATATGATGATACAGTACAAGTCACATTAAACTGTTCCATCAACTCACTGGTGTAGAATTGTTTTTTTGTGCCGCTACTGGAGTGGCAACTCAAACTGCTGAAGCTTTCAACTATTTTCCAACCATCCTTCACTGCCTATTCAGCTCATATGTAACTGTTTAGTGAAATGGCAGTAGCTGCATTTTCATGGCATTGTTTATAAATATCACAGCAGTCCTTTGAGCATTGTTTATAAATATCAAAGCATTCCTTTAGAGCATTGTTTATAAATATCACAGCATTCCTTCAGAGCATTGTTTATAAATATCACAGCATTCCTTGTGAGCATTGTTTATAAATATCACAGCATTCCTTATGAGCATTGTTTATAAATATCACAGCATTCCTTAAGAGTTGTTTAGTCTGCCTTCTAAAATGAAACTTATAAGCACTCAGCTGAAAATAAAGCTTATAGCACATAACAGCTAGATGCAAACCAATACTAAACCTTTACTAATTCATTGAATTAAACCCTGCACAGATTAGGAAACTCATTGGAACAGTTTAATGTGACTTGTACTGTACTTTTCTATGTTTATGTTATAGGGCGTAAATGACCTACAATGGTTGTAAAACCATGTAACATCCAGGAATGGACTGGAGCACCCCAGCCACCATGAGTGCAAAAGAGCAGGTCATATTATAGGCATTTCAGGACAGCTTCCTGGTGCAGTTGGTCCATGAGCCAACTAGGTTGGAAAATACTCTCAACCTGGTACTATTGAATGGGGAGACTGTACGGGATCTGGGGCGAAGGACCCTCTGGCAGGGGGCGACCACCACTCTGTGTGGTTCACGCTCAATATAGGGAGGAAAGCAGATGGTATGGGCACCAAGGTGATTGAATTTAAGGGGGCAGATTTTAAAAGGATGGGGGAAATTATGAGAAGGCATTTGGCAGGAATCCAACCATGAATGGATGTGAGTCAAAAATGGGACATCATTAAGCAACGGCTAGTGGAGGCCACTGAGTCATGCACTAGGACATGAAGTAAGAAGGGAAGGGCAAAGAAGCCCACTTGGTTGACTCAAGAGGTCATGGAAGGGGTGAGGGCCAAGAGAAAAGCATTCAGGAGACTCAAGAAATCAGGAGGGGAAGATGACAGGGACGAGTATACAAAGAAATCCAGGGAGTTGACCGGGCTAGTTAGAGTGGCCCAGGCTTCTAGGGAGCTGAGACTGGCACAGGGTATTAAGGATGGAGAAAGGGGCTTCTTCAGATATATCAGTGAAAGAAGGAAAAGCAAGGACCAGATTGTGAGGATCAAGAAGGACGGGGGCGGGAGGAGAAGGGGGGTCAGGTAGAGGCACTGAATGAATAATTCTGCTCTGTGTTCATGAAGGAGAAAGGGGGCAGATACCTCAGGGGAGGGGAGGAGTGGGCACAGGGGATGGGGTGACTGATATAGGGATTACAGAGGACAGGGTTCTGGAGGGACTAAGGACACTGAGGGTGGACAAGGCACTGGGACCAGATGGAATTCACCCTAGAGTACTTAAGGAACTAGGAGAGATCCTGGCAGGACCACTGGCTGACCTGTTCAATACCTCCCTGGAAACAGGGTGTGTAGCACAGGACTGGAGGGTGGCCCATGTGGTGCCCATTCACAAAGGTGGTCCAAAGGATGAACCAGGCAACTACAGGCCAGTAAGCCTCACATCAATTGTGGGGAAGCTCATGGAGACTATCCTAAAGGAGAGGCTGGTGACATTTTTGGAGGGCAATGGACTGCAGGATGGTCAACAGCATGGGTTTGTCTTGGGTAGACCCTGCAAGACAAACCTAATTGAGTACTATGACTGGGTGACCAGGGAACTGGATAAGGGTCATGCAGTGGATGTCCTGTATTTGGATTTCAGCAAGGTCTTTGATTCAGTACCACATGGGAGGTGAGGGGGAAGCTGGAATATATAGGGGTGGGAACAAAGATGGTCAGCTGGATAACCAACTGGCTGAAGGGAAGGCAGCAAAGGGTGGTAGTGGGAGGGGAACTCTCGTCACCAAGGGAGGTGGTGAGCGGGGTACCACAGGGATCAGTACTGGGACCAGTGCTGTTTGGGATATTCATAGCGGATATCTCTCATGGGATCCAGAACAAGATCAGTCTGTTCACAGACAATACGAAGATGGGAGCTGTGGTAGATGACATCAAAGGGTGGAGGGAGCTGCAGGATGACCTGATCAATCTACAGGAGTGGTCAGAAACATGGCAATTGGGGTTCAGTGTCAAGAAGTGCAAGGTACTCCACTTCAGAGTTATGAACCTGGGGAGGAACTATCAGCTGGGAGGGGTACAGTTGGAAAGCAAAGTGGACGAAAAAGATTTAGGGGTTATTATAACAGGGAGTATGAACAACTCAGCTCAGTGCAGAAAGACAACAGCTAAAGCCAACAAGATGCTGGGGTGTATGGCAAGGGGAATCTCCTCCAGAAACAGGGAGGTGATCCTTCCCCTGTACAGATCATTGGTCAGGATACACCTGGAGTACTGCGTGCAGTACTGGTGCCCATTCCTGAAGAAGGACATCAGATTGTTGGAGGGGGTACAGCGTAGGGCAACTAAGATGATCCAGGTATTGGAGGGAAGGTCCTACGATGATAGGCTCAGCAAGTTGAACATGTATACCCAGGAGGAGAGGAGGGATGAGGGATATGATTGAAACCTTTAAATACTTAAAGAGGATTAACAAGACCAATACTGAAGGAATTTTCCAAATTAGAAGAGGGAGGGACACAAGAGGGCATCAGCTGAGATTGGAGGGGGAAGATTCAGGAAGGAAATCTGGAGGCATTTTTGTCACAGAGCGGGTAGTAGACAAGTGGAATACTCTGCTCAAGGTGGTGGCATCCAGTAAGATGGTAGAAGGTTTTAAGAGGGGTTGGGACAGAGGTGGGGGGGTGTAATTATAAGTGGGAGGGGAGGATGGGGCAGCTACCAGTTGAGGGGCTAGCTGCAGAGTCGAGCAGACTGGCTAGACCATGAGGCCTGTTTCTGCCGGCATTTCGTATGTTCATGTATGAGGATGACATGATTTTATTGACTTCTGGTAAAAGTTCTGCCATTATATCTGCTGCCCTACAGGCAGGTTTTGATACCCTTTACAACTGGTTCTTAGCCAACGGATTAGCCTTCAATCAGCCTAAAAGAGTGTCTGTGTTGTTTTGGATCAGAAAAATGCTTGATAACTGGTCCTTCCCTGGCTACTAATACTCCTGATGGTGGGACCCTGGAATCTGTAGCTGAGTACAAGTACCTTGGCATTCAATTTGACCAGTCCATGGATTTCACCACTAACATTCAGTCTTTGATGTCCAAATCATTCAGAAAGCTTGAAACACTTCTCTGGCTGATAGACATACTCAGCACCTTGCCTTAAGTACCTTGTTTTAAGTTTTGGCTAAATAAGCACCAAAGCTACCTGGGGTCCTGACTTACCCCATCTACCCTCCTAGCCACAACCTTCAGTCTAGCACAGGTAACAGATTAGTTAATAGATTACAGCTTCGAGTCTGAGCACAAGGTGCAACTATGATGTCTAGGTGTTAACCCGCTAAGCAGAGCAAGAGCAAGTGCAGAATCCCTTTAAGTGTCTCCAGAGAGCTCCTTTGAAGAGCCCTTGTGAGGGAAGGCAATGGATACCGAGGGGGAACTTCTGGGCAAAGATGGGGAAGGCCTGTTCTCCCATCTTGGTGGAGTATTTGGGAACTTGGAGTAGTGCTGCCTCAGAGGATCTTGCCTCTGCCCCCTCACCAGCAGAATTATAGGGCAGCAGTGAGAGGGAGGGTGTTTTCAGGGTGCCTCCATCCAATTATCTGTCTGTCTCCCTCCACAACTGCCAGTAGAATTTGGGATGAGTATTTAGGATATGCTCTGGACTCAAAGGCCAAAATGATTGCCCACCCCCCCCAGCCAACAGCAGGTGTCAGGATCAGTATGCACTAGGCTTTATCAAGGGCTTGATGGCCTGGTTGTTTGCTCCCACCACCCCTCGTAGCAGAATTCAAGACCTGTGTAGCCTGATTGTTCTCTTTTGTCACACCTTGCCAGATACATGCTGTGACTGGTGGAAGGGGACCTGAATTGAGAGCTTGAATACTTGTCTTCTTCTTTGCCACCTGGCAGCACATGCTCAATCAAGGGCCTAACTGATTCTATTCTTCTATTCCCTCTCCCGGAGCAGGAGCTGAATCAGTGATAGCTATTTGTGTAGCTTTGTTGGTGACGAGGGTTTGTACTGCAGTCTTGACCTGGGAGAAGCAGAAAACATCAAAGACAAAGCTATTTCTATGAAGATGTATTGTCTCTGTAAGGCCTTGTCCACACTGGCGTTTTCAAACATTTTAAGGAAGTTAAAATGTTTTAAAAGCTGCTTAATATGGTTTTTGTCCACACCAGTAATGTCTTCAAACCATGTTTGAAAACTGTGCTTAAACCCTGTAATTAAGTGGGCATTAGCATAGTTTTGAAAATGTTTTTCAAACAAGCACAGTTCACTTACCAGTGTGGATGCACTCCCGAACTATGTTTTGTGATGGTTCTCCTCCTTGGAGACTGAATACATTGTGAGCATATCCCATGGTGCTGTCCTGCTATTTGTACATTTGCAGTACAGCAAAATAGTCCAGAAAATAGTGGTTTTGTCCGACAGGATTTGACACTTTTGACGGCTTGAATCAGTTTAAATAGATTAACCGGATTCAATATAACTATTCTGAGTCACTTTTTGATATTATACTGTGCACACTGAGACCATTTTGTTATGATCGGAAGGTTAGATTTGCTTAGATCACTGATCTGTACTGCCTGCACTTTCCAAGACTTATGGATTTGCCAGACAGGATTTTTACACTTTTGACAGCTAGAAGCAGAGACAGACTGAACGGGATATTAACACTTGCATGTCATTTTTAATAATATACTGTGTGCATTAAGATTTACAATCTGTATAGTACTTGCATTTCACATCTCCAAGGGGCTGAAAACTGGAGGAAACATCTGGTGGCAGAATGACAATGAGCACCCACAGGTACTGCACCCACCAGGTGGGCACACCGACCTGGACTAGGTCTGTTCTGAGGTGGGGCTTCAGGACCCCCACTGACCCCACCAGGGAGTGTAAGCCCTGGGGGAAGACGGCCATCAGGTAAGTACTGGCAGACATCGGGGTGACATGGCTGGGGCACTCGTCAGAAGGAGGGACAACTGGAAGGAGGACAGAAAAATAAAAAATAAAAATTTCTGATTGATGTCCCTGTCAGAATGATGATGCTACTCACCTGCTTATAGAATACTGGTCCCAGGAACAAGTGCAGGACAATTTAGCTAACTACAGGTGTAACCCTAAAATGGATGAAAGCATAATCCCAATATCTGTTTGAAAATAGGATCAAATACATTGCTGAACAGTGCAGAGTGAGGTGAAGCAGCTGAAAGTAAAATGTCATAAGGCTTGAGATGGTAACCGGAGACCAGGAGGTGGTAGAGTAGTGTGCTCATTTTACAAACAGCTTGACAAAATATTGGGCATCAAACCCACTTCTGAACCTCCTACGGATCTTGGAAGCATGTCAATTAAAGAAGCAGACAATCCAGACATAGATGATCTTTTTAACCAGTTCCTGTGCTGGAGGCAGGTATATCCATTTTTAATTCTCAAAATTCAGTCCACTGTGACTATAACATTGCGGGGGGACAGTTTGCACATGACTACAGTACCAAGTCACAATGTGTATTACAATTGAAGAATGACTGATGTAATGTCTGTAAATGGGTGATAATATTCCCATCTGTCTCAACCCATGTGGGTTTTGTAAGCAATAATGGAGTCTAGGGAGTGTGATTATGAGCCAATATTTATACACCTTTCAAGGGTGTTGTTCGGCACAAGGAGCTTGCACTGAGTGCCTTTACAACACCCAAGACAGGTGTGTAATTATTGCCCATAATCACGTACCATAGACTGCATTATTGCACTTATAACATGTGTAGGAAAATTCTACAAAGAAAAATCATAGACACTGTTGTTTCGCTGTTTGGAACTTTGTTTACTGTGCTAACAGTATGAGACATAAAGTAGTCCCTAAGAAAAGCAGCTTTAAAAGCCATAAAATACTAATTCACTTTATCTATTAACATAACTCATGCTTACTTTTGTAATGAGTTACCATGTTTTAACTTTTAAACTAGTTTTTATGTTTTAAAATGAGACTCCAGACATGTAAGCACATAACCAATAAGACAGTCTGGTCCTGTAATCAGTTTTGCTGCAGTGTAGCTGATGTTAAACACCACATTGATACTAATAGTACAGTTTTAGAGAATGGAGCTGTTTTTTGAAAATCCTAGTTCTTTTGGATTTTCTCTCTACTTGCTGTTGTCATCCCATTCTTGTGCTTTGCTGCCACTGCTTGTGCCTGCTTGCTTGCTTGAGGAGGCTGAGGATGCCTTGTCATGCTGCCATCGGTCAAGGGGAAAGAGTGCGATGGCTGTGGTGGCGAGGTTGCTCCGATGTTCCCACCAAGAGCATTGCTCCAGTGATGGTGGTCGCTGATTGATGCAGACCAATAGTTCTGCAGGCTAGTCTCGCTTTTGTGGCCGGTTACCACCATAATCTGGTGGGTTTTAAGACCAGCATCTGAAAGTACATGAACCACTGTGCTGCGCAATGAGTGGTTCATGTAGCAGCAAATCAGGTTGGCTTCTTTAGATACTCAGGGGAGCATTGTAGACAAGTAGCTCATGCCTATGGGTTCATGGCTAAACCATATCTCCTAGCTGTCTACTTTGCTGTATTTTCACTTGTTTTGGATGCAGGAAAAATATTTTGCATCTGATGGTGTTTTAGTCATGTATTTAAAGTAGCTTGACACAGGGCAGAGAGAATCACTGGGATGTTCAAAAATGAATCCTCTTAGCTTCCCTTTATTAGATTCGTGGCTGTCATGATTATTAATCTGTTCATTAAAGTCTAGAGTAATGTAACAAAGTACTGTGGCATCTGTTTTATTTTAAAACTGTGTCTAGTTAACTCTTTCTGCCCCTCTTGTTCGCGCCAAGCGAGATGGAGTTGATCAAACCAGATCTTTTATTACGAGGCCTGAGGCAGTGTTGGGAGAAAGAGTTCTGCAGTTTCTAAGCTTGTTTAGGTCTTCAGTTAAAATTCTTGGGTAGTGTTCGCTATTGTCTCTGCCTTCTTTTCTGTACCTCTTAACCACTGCCACAAATATATTGTTTGCTGTATTAAAGTCTCTTCCTGATATTATGTTTATATTGCAGTTTATTTCTAGTGTATTTAAATATTTGCAAGGCTATGTCTGTAGTTCAATGAGCAGAGCAACAAACCACTCCCCCATCAAGCCTTTAAAGGCCGTGCCTCCTGGCTTGTCCAGGATTCATTTCTTTCGTTGCCTCACCATCTTCCCTCCCCTCCCCCTCCAGTGGCACATCTCTATTTCCTGTGGGCTTCTTCCTAAGCTACCTTTAGCCAAGGAAATCATTCCTGTGGCACCTATAGGTGTGGAACCCTTTACTAGGATTCCTCGCCATCGTACCCCTACAGGGTGGTATATCCCATGGATACCCTTACAGAAATAATTATATGAAATGTTTTCATGCTGCACACATAAAACTACCCATGTGATATGCATGCTGCAAGCATGATTTAAATGTTAAATTGGAACTGATTGCATGCATGTGGCATGTGTGCAGCAAGCAAGTTTGGAAAGCATTATTTTTCATGTTAAATTGGAGCAGACTACATGCATGTGGCATGCGTGCAAAAAGCAAGTGGTCACTGATAACTGCACACATAAAAGTTAAGTAACTTGCTCAGGATCACATCATATACTGTACAACTAGGGGTTGATGAGATTCAAACCCAGGTCTTTAGGTCTCCAAGTCTCTTGGTTTGTAGTTCAGTGCCTTTAACCACTGAGTCATACTGCCTGCACACATATGGCTTGCTTGCACTTCAGTACAAATCTGAATTCATCTGTATGCATGTGGCATGCTTATAGCCACTGTTATACTCTTTAGTTTGCTTGTCTCCCCTCATCTCAGCTGCACAGCTGAACTGTAGGGCACACATACCAGTAGAAACACATGTGGTTCTTACCATCCCCAATACACACACTTACCCACAAAACTACTTAATTATTTCTATCTGGCCTGTACTCCTACTATTTTCTCTCCATAGTTTTGAATGCTTCCACACAAACAGACTTTAAGGGGCAAACATAGAAGTAGCAATAACTCAACCCCCACCCACATGGCCAGTCCCCCGCCATGCACACACACTGTAGCAGGTGCAGCCATGCTGCTACAGACAACACACCAAATATTGATATTAGTCAAGTGTCTCTTACTTGAGTCCCAGGGAGCCAGAGGCAGGAGTATTTCAGAGATGGGTCAGAGTACTTGGGTGTACCCCCTTGAAATGAATGGAGTTATTTTTTATTACTATTTTATATGTTATGATGGTGAGATGGAGAATAATGAAGGCCACTGTTCTACTAACAAGGCCCTTGTTGTAAGTCGAGTGTTGGTCTTCATTAATCTCCAACTCTTCATCAATAATGTATAAAATAGTAATAAAAATACCCCATTCATTTCAATGGTGCACACCCCTGCAGTCTGTCTTGCCCTAGCTCATAATATGCCTGCACATGGGGATATGGAGGTCGGCTTCACTGGGGGGGCATACACCTGACTATAGTGGGGTTCCAATAGTCTGTGAATACCATACCACTCAACTGTTCCTGAATGCAAGGGACAACCCTCATTTTACCCCTGAAAACTGCTCTGCTCCTCATCCATCTCTCATGGAAAACATGCAGTTCACACAGAGGATGTCCTGTAAATTTAGACTTTATGGCAGGGGTGCCATTTCAGATTCTAGCAGGGGGGAACCAACAAGCAGTGGAGGCCAGGTGCTAGTTAGCCCCTAGGTGGCAAACTCTAGAATGTCTGGACATCTCTAAAAGGTAAAACTTGTTTGTTGTGACTGAAAAGTGATTTACAAATCAGGAAAAATTCAAATGTAGAAAATTCATCTGTCTATACTCTGGATCAGTGCATCAAATTTGGGCTTAAACCCACCCAGTTACTAACCAATTGTTTTCCTAGCTGACGTTCTGACCCCCAAAAAACACTGCCCTGATTTTTCTCCCCAACTCCATTCCATTCAGTACCCATCCCACATGGGTCTTGAAGCTGTCCAAAGGTGCAGAAATGAGAAAAACACATCAATATTTCAGTCCTTCCTCCTTCCCCAATCCCCATGTAAAAAAAATTGTTTACTTTTACTTACCCAGCCACCTGGCTAGAACCTGCAGTATGGCCCAGTGTGCCATGAGCCCAGTTTTCAGTCCTCTCCTCCTCCTCCATCCTTCTGCAAGATGCTGAATGCTAGAACCAAGCATCCCAGGTCCCCAACGTGGTCTGCAACAAAATCACCTCACCAACCAAACCCACCAATCCTGTTTTGCTTGCTTCTTGCTTGGCTGCTGCCATGGCTGCTGCTGTACTGCACTGATCAAGGCCTATGAAGGCTGTCCACACTGCTGTCACCACTGCTGCTAGGCCTAGCTTGCTACCATTGGGGTCTGTGCTGTTTTTTTTTTTTTGTGAAGTGAGCCTAGTATGGTAAGTAGGTAGTCTAGTTTTGAGTTAGCTTCTAGCTCACCATCTGCCCCTTCAGCCATCACGGGAGATGGTTATTCACTAAGAGTAGAGATACAGTGAAATTAAACTCTGCTGGTGAAGTGAATGCAAAGTGCCCACTTCACGTTGTCACTCTGCTATGTGGAGTGGCCAATAGGAAAGGCTCACTTCATCTTGTAATTATTACTTCACATTGTCATTCTGCCTTAATGCAAAGTAAGGCAGAGTGGCAACAATATTGGCAGCCCCCCCCCCTCAGTGCTCCCCCACACACACAGTCACCATAATTAATGTGCATCCCCAAAATGCCACTGTCTTGTGTCCAGAAAACTCCCCTGTGCTGATGAAGTGAAATGAGAGCACAACAAGAAATACAAAGTCCTCCAGAATTAATGACACACTCAGTCATGTGCACAGTGGACATGGTCACATCACAGTATCACACACAGACACCAGAACTAATATGCATACCCAAAATGCTATTGTCTTGTGTCCAGAAAATTCCCCAGTGCTGATGAAGTGAAATGAGAGTGTAACAAGAAATGCAAAGTCTCCCAGAATTAATGGCACACTCAGTCATGCGCACAGTAGTCACACACAGTCACCAGAATTAATTTGCATCCCCAAAATGCTACTGTCTTGTGTCCAGAAAATTCCCCTGTGCTGGTGAAGTGAAATGAGATGGTAACAAAAAATGCAAAGTCTCCCAGAATTAATGGTGTACTGCAAATGCACAGACAGATTAAGATTGCTCTGTGCACTCAAAAGATGCAGAGTCAGATGCAAAGGCACAACAACACCTAACCAGTGCTCACAAGTCACAAATCTAAATCTGGAAAAGAACATCTTTTGCCAGTTGGGGATAGTGCATGGCAGTAACAGTCCACTACCAGTAAAAATACCACAAAGCAGTATAAAAAATTCATGCAGGGGCAGAGGATAGCAGGTTCACACTGCTGCAATTACTCTGGCACAATAAAAGTTGTCTGATTTAATGGTACGCATCACACACACACACACACACACACACACATAATATAACCAAATATTTTAAACAAACTGAAATTATACACTGCTGCACCACTACAATCAGCAAAAAAAATTAAGAATTACTGAAAATGTTACTGTGTGTACATTAACACAATCATACAAGAAAAATATAACCAAAACAGAAAGACTGCCTTCTCCTCCCAGTTCATCTACCTATACCACAGAGACACCTCTCCCCAAACGCACACTTCACAGTACACAGACTGACTGTCCTAAATTAACACTCAAAATCCACACACAAACAATAAACACTCGATGATATGAGCACAGGAGGGTTTCCTACAATCGATGCACTAAATTATGAGCAAAAAAAAATGGCTCAAAAAGGCTTTTTTAACAGCTTTTAGAGGATTTGAATGGCAGAGCTCTGGCAGGAAACTGTCCCCATCTTCCACTACACACACACTACACAGAACTGAGGCTGTGCAGAACAATCTAGAGCCCATGTGACCTGCAATCTCATGAAGCACTGCAAATTTGCTTTGGAGCTCAGTAACAAGGCGAAGTGATGCGAAGTACATTGATTTCAATGTACTTCGCCTTAAAATTGGTGGAGAAGTGGTTTGGGGAAGGCAGAATAATGCAAAGTCATTGGTTTCAATGGACTTCACGTTCCCCATTATGATGTGAAGTACTCCACTTTGCGTTGTGGAGCACTTCGTGGATTCCGCGTTAGTCCATGAATCACTCCATGGAGCGAATTTCGGCCACTTCGCCCATCTCTAACTAAGAGTGGACCAACATGAATATGCTGCCACAACACTGCTATTGAGAGTTCGGTGCTCACTGAGTCCTCCAAGCTGTAGTGTGCAGCCTGTCTACTCTGTGTCGGGAAAGACAGTGTCGCACTCATATGACTCATGTGCTCTTGCTTGGCTGGAGCTCCTACATGTCACATGTGATGGTGCCACCGCTAATAGGTGGAGAGAGTGGACAACACAATATAGACACAGTTGAGTCAGGAGTGCAGCTGCAGCATAAGTGCACACAGGCCGGGAGGGCACTTATTGTGCAAAAGATTAAATCAAAATCCGCCATCAGCATCTATGTATCAAATGTAATGCCATTATTGCCACACCATAAGAACAAACTAGGCACAAATGCGGGGGAGAGGCAACTGCATTCCTCTGCCCTACCTAAATGGCACCCCTGCTTTATGGTAGAAATTCATTCTCAGGTGCTAAGATTGGTACAAGTAAATACAATGGTTTCCACTGTATTCTGAGGTACCTTATCTGCATGTTTCATGATGTGTCTTGATCATCATGTGGGTTAGTATCTCTCATTCTCCCTCATTTTGAGTGTCCATGTCCCTCATTTCAGTGACAAAATGTGAGGCATGGTGCATGCTTCCAAGACCCTACTCAGCACAAAGAGTGCTTGGTCATAGTGTATATGCTCAATACAGAATGACGAAGGGAAAGTAAGTGAGCTGAAATAGTCATGGAGAAACACATTTGTAGCACAAAATATGCATAAGGGGATTTGCATGGCCCAAAACAATATGGTCAGGGTTTCACAACACAGTGGCCCCTCTTTGCACATCTGGAATGGGGGGTGTTGATTGAGTATATCCTAGGCATTTAATGCAGCAAACAAACAATACTTTACAAATTAATGGCGATTTAATTACAAAAATCAAAAGCCCTTAAACAACTTGCAAAAGGATCAGAATTAATGAGTTTACCTAATTTTAATGGGAACTTAATGAAAATGTATTTTAATGGCTTGAATTGCTAGCAGTAGTATAAGAAATAGAAACTGCTGTGTTTTGTAGATGAGATTTGCACCAGCTTAGCTGCTGCACACATGGCAAGCGTGCAAAACGTGAACCTGATGTGATTTTTAGATGTTCACACCAGCTTACCTGCTGCACACATGTCAAGCTTGCAGCATGCAAACCTGATTTGCTTCTTAGACCTGGTTCACTTAGGTCCACTTTGTGTATGCGAACCGCATGTAAACATTGCACAAATAAGCATGTGGCATGCATTCTGTATGTACACAGCACACTTATATTTCTGTAAGGGTAGAGAGGTGAACAGCCACAATGTATCTAAGTCACACAGGCATACTTCATACCAGTTGCATGAGCACACTGAACTATTGATGGCTGCTTTTAACCAACTGTATCTGCTCAGTCCATATTGCTCTCCATGTGAGTTTCTGACAGTTCCCATAAAACTCACAGAACAGTTCATTCAGCTCTGGGCATGGGATTGTTTTGAGATCAATTTCTCCATTTTTTTTTAAGGTCCAGCTTTTAAAAATGGATACTGCCCAGCTGGTCTGATTTTTTATATTGGGCTCATTTTTTTCCAACTCCAGTTCATCTAATTGTTCTTTTTTCTTTTGTGCAATGTGTCTACTCACATTTTCTGTGTTTCCACCTTCTGCCAGTCCTGAAAATGTAGTAGTTTCAGGCTTCATGTGAAGTGTAATTTCTTCACTGGTTTCTGTTTTGTTTTCCATCATATTAAAGTTTGTTTCTGTTGATGTTTTTTTGGTAGCTCATTGCAGCTTAGGTGATTGTCGGGAGGCAGTTCAGTGCAGTACGTGGCATCCGCAGTGGGGATCTCATCTGGACCCGGTCCCTGTAAGTTATCACCTGGTCCCTGTAAGTTATCATCTAGCCACTTTTCAAGTGAAAAACCTTATGAGAAATATTTTAGGATGCAGGTAGGCCAAAGAGATCGTCTGTCATAGTATGTAACACTTCTTTCACTTTTAATGCCTTGTGGTGAAGTAACAGCTCTGAGGTAACAATTCCTGTTAGAATGTGTGAAAGTAGTGATACTTTTCTATGTTTATATTATGGGGTTTGAACTGCTGTAAGTAGTTCTGGCGTGCAGTTATGGGTCAATAATTACATGGCACAGAAGTACTTTCAGTTAATCAAATTACCTGAATTTTTCTACACATTATAAATGAAAATATCTGATGGCTTAATTTAAAAATATAAAAATGATACATTTCCATTGAAAACTGTTTTTTGTGGTGTGTAGGTGTGAGTGTGTGGGGGGGGCGGGGCTTAGCGATTGAATGTCAAATAGCTGGGTGTTTCCTCCGCTACCTTTTTATGGTTTAAAAGTTATCTGCTTAAGAGGTTCCAATGTGTTAAATTTGGCAACTCTCTGTCTGACCCATCTTCTACATCAGCCGGGGTCCCTCAAGGATCCATACTCTGTCTCTCTCCATAACAGCACTATCCATGTCAGTCTCTTTCATAGCATACCCGTCTTGTATGCTGATGACCTAGTCCTTTCTTATGAGCTCTTGCAATGTCTCTGATCTAAATCATCAGCTGTCTTCTGATTTGCAGTCAGTTCAAGGATGACACCAAACCAACAAGCTCCGCATGAATATCACTAAGACCCAGGCCATACTGTTCGGCTTGGCTCCAAGAGTAAAAACATGCCTCCCCCTTGCGATAGTGACATGTGAGAGTGGATCCTGTCTCTCCACTGTTTCCTCCTTCAATTACCTAGGGGTCACACTTGACACCTCATTGAACTTCTCAATGCATATAACTGCTGTTTGTAAGGCAGTGAATATCAGGTTGGGGCTGTCTCCACAAGATCTGTAACAATCTCACTCTCAAAGCCTGAATAGCCATTGCCTGTGGCATTATGCTCCCCAATTTCACCTATGGTATATCTGTCTACTTTTGGCCTCCAAAACTGTCCTACGGAGATGGTATGTGGCCTAAACAATGTCAGTAGATTTACCCTTGACATGAATAAATATACTCACCTCTGTAACCTATAATCCAAACTCAGTTGGCTTCTGCCATCTGTACTATGCAGCCTCATTATGGTAATTGTTGTTCATGACATTGTGACTAAACAGACACCACTTTTGCTAGCCTCTCTCCTTATACCCGACAGTATGTTCTAATATCCCTGGTTCCTTGGGCATCCCCAAAACCAGAACTAAGTTAGGCAAACTGTCTTTTCCTAATTTTCCCCTGCATCTGGAACTCCATCCCAGCTGTGGTCCATCTGTGCTGACTCAACTATAGCTTCAAGACTGGAAACCATTCCCTCCTACTCAAGACCTCAACATGTATGTGTCCATGGGTTGCATAGGACCACTAGTAAATTGTCTGAGTTACTGAATTAGTGTATATGTAAGCAATAAGGCATGATGGGGTGCACATGGAACACATTTTACCACACAGCCAGGGGCGTATTAAGGCACATGGCCGAAGGCCGAGTGACTTCCGCCACTGGCTGTGCGGTAAAATGTGTTTCACGCACATCCTGCAGTGCCTTATTGTGCTTATAAAATGGACTCCTTTTTTAAGAACTTTTTACAGTTGGGAAAAACATATTTATATGTAGAAACAATATATTTACTTGTGTGCATTTATGATAAAATAGTCCTTCTGCCCACTGCAAATGATGTCATTGATGATGTCATTGTATTATAGCCTACTTTCTTCTTCCTGTTTTTTTTTCTCTGTTTCTCCCCACATTCAAAATATTTATTTATTTATCTATTTATTTATTTATTTAAGAGTTTAACCAGGCAGGCGTACTGAGCGGAGAACCACTCGTTTCCAGATGCGACTTGGAGAAGTGGGGGATAGGGAAACATTGAAATAGTACATACAATTTACTATACATTTTTAAGCAGTGTAGGTAGATACAATGGTGAGTCAAAATGGTGCATTTCAGCATTACGATGATGAGACGTAAGGTGCATTACAAAATACAGCATAGGTATTACATTTGCATAGCAGAGTTACTTGCCAGCGGGCGGCAGGGCACCCGACAGTGCAGACAAATTACATATTAGTTATGCATTTAATACAGACAAGTAGTAAACAGTCCCTACAGCATAGCAACTGAGCTTTGTCGTGTCTGCCGGTTACTAGGAAAGAATTGCTAGCTTGTTCTTATAGCTACTGTGAGCATGTACATATGGTGGGGAAGTGAGCGTAGAGGAGTGGGTTGAGACACCCGGGGTTTGTGGAGCTTCTGATATCAACAGGCAGGTCATTTCATAGTTTAGACATGTGATATCTGAATGCCAATTGACCCTTGGAGGTATGCATGAAAGGGACTTGTAAAAACCTTGAGTCGGAGCTTCTGAGTGAGTAGGTAGGGGAGGGCTGGGCCGATATGGCGCATGTGAGATAGTGGGGGAAGGGACTGTGACCAGAATTTGGTGATGACTCTGGAGCAGTGAATCTGTCTACGGGTTGTGAGTGAAGGCAGGGCTAGGTCCCTGTATAGATCACAGTGGTGGGATATTGGGAGGGAGTCAAGGATGAAACGGCAGAAGGAGTGGAAAAGAGTGTCTAGGCTGGCCAGGTTAGATTGCGGTGCAGCGCCATATATTATGTCGCCATAGTCAAGTGTAGGGAGGATCATTGTTTGAACAATTTGCCTCTGGACCTTTTTGGGCATACAATCCTTATTGTGTTATAGAGCACCAAGTTTCAGGTGCAACTTATTGTGTAAGGAATCTATATGGGTGGAGAAATCCAGGTATTGGTCAAGCCAGCCTCTCAGATATCTGAAAGAAGTGCAGGACTCAAGGGGGGGGTCCCATCTAGGGTACGGAAGGAGGGGCGTGATGCTAGGTGGGAGAGTCGAGAACGTGACCTGAAAGTGAGTGAGACTTTTTTTTTAGTATTTAGGGATAGCTGGTTTGATGTAAACCAGTTTTGTATGGCATTGAAATCCCGCTGAAGCACATTTGATACTACTTCGGTGGACATTCGGGCGTACAGTGCGGTGTCGTCGTACATTTGGAAGGATGACAGTGCAGGCTCATGGAGGTCATTTAGGAATATTGAAAGCAGAGGTCCCAGGACTGAGCCTTGGGGGACACCCATAGTGACTGGAAGGGCGGAAGAGATGTGAGGGCCGATTTTCACCTATTGATATCTGCCTACCAGGTAGGCATGAAACCAGATAGTGGCATGGTCTGAGAGGCCAGCCCCCTTTAATTTAGCTAGTAGCTTAGGATGGGAGACCGTGTCAAAAGTCTTGGCCAGGTCAATGAAAATGGCAGAGGTGATATGCCCTTTGTCCATTCCAGATAGGATGTCATCGGTGAGCCTTAGTAGGGAAGTGATGGTAGAGTGAGACTTTCGGAAACCAGACTAATAAGGGTTGAAGAAAGAGGTTGTGTCTAGGAATTGGGAAAGTTGGGCGAGTGCGAGGTGTTCCTGTATTTTAGCCAGAATTGGAAGAAGGGAGATGGGTTGATAATTACCCAGCATAGAGGGATCTCTGCCCTTTGGGAGGGGGATAACAGTCGCATGCTTCCAATCGGCTGGGATTTTTGCCATGGAGAAAGAGAGGTTGAGGAGATCGGCTAGAGGGTCAGCAAAGGCGGGAGCAGATAAGTGGAGCAATCTGGCCAGATGAACATTTACCTTTGTTAGGACTGAGTGAAGTCAGTACTTGCAGCACTTCGGCCTGAGTGACTGGATGGAAAGAGAAACTGGGGGCATGTGTGGAGTTCGGAGCTAGCAGTGGGGTGCGTGGTGTTGATGAGGTGTGCAGGTGATTATATAGTAGAGACGCTACACAGCTAGTGAAGAAGGTATTAAAGGCAGACGCTACTTCTCCAGGGTTGGTGACAGTCAAACCTTGGATGGATAGGGTCAGGGTTGGAGGTTGGATGGGGGGGAGAGGAGGGATTTGAGAGTTTTCCAGAAATTTGTGGGGTGGTTGAGGTTCGAGTTTAAAGTGGACGTGAAATAGCTCTTTTTTGCCTGACGAATCAGTTTGGTGTAGGAGTTGCAGTGGGTCTGGTATCTTTGTAGGGATTCTTGGGACATGACAGCTTGTGTTTGAGCCATGCCTGATCTCTGGTGTGGCAGCTGCTAATGAGATCGGCTGGGACCCATGGAGGCTGGGAGCCCCTTACTCGTGTACACCTTTGCAGGGCATGATTATCCCAAACTGTGAGGAACCTGGTCTTAAAAGTTTCATAAGCGTAGTCAATCGAGGGTGCGTTAGGTATGAAGGACCAATCAATATGATCATGGTTATATGGTAGCGCAGGTAGAACTAAGGAGTTGTACGACCACTTGAGAATCATCCTAGAGGGTGGTTTTGCGGGTCTATGTACTTTCCTGACCATGTATATCATGTGGTGGTCACTTAGGGAGTCAGGGAGGAGACCGGCACTAATGATTCTGTAAGGGTGGGTAGTGAGGGCCCAGTCCAGGAGGAAGTGGTTAGGAGTTTTAGGGTTTAACCGGGTGAAATATGGAATGTTTACCATGGAATACATGAATTCAAAATTCTACTCAGTTCGACTGGTAGAATGTTACTCTCCTAGCATACTGTGCACACACTTAACAGAGGCCTCAGTTACAGTCAGAGGCTCAGTTATCTCACTGTCAGGGCAAGGAGAAGAGATTTCCCCTATGAGCAGGTAAAGATAGAAGGGGGATTTTTCATTGTCAGCAAAGAAACAGTTGTAATGAAAACTATAAACAATAATTAATGTTTTTAATTTGTTTATGTGTGTAAGGAGAGTGTGATGATCAGGGAAGCAACATTTAATTAATTTGCTTTACTTTGTATTTAAGGTAGTTTTATTTTTAGGGCCCAGTGCAAGCAAATGTGATGCTTACAGTTACAGGGCAAAAAGCAATGGCTGCCAGATGAATTCTTAACATTCTGTTAGCTTAGTGATTCCAGTGGTGATCATTGTACATTTGGCAGCACTTTTTATTTTCTATATGTGGAACATAATTGCTACATGAACAACAGCCAATCAGATTCCAAGATTTTCCCTTACCATTGTATAATGCTGATTACTAACTTTTTTTTTTCTGAACTCTGTTTGTAGCTCCGTCGGTGGGGAACTCTCTCCGGCATCCACTGACCACCGAAGCTCTACCTCCTGCCTGAAGTACCCTTCTCCTCACCCGAACCACCCTGGCAGACCCCCCAGCTCTGCACCCTCCAAGGTAGGGCCACCCTATCCTCCCAGGGAGCTCTATCTATAATCTAATTTGCCAGGTGGACAGGAAGGGGGCTCGAGGAGAGGTGCCCATCCTTGGAGTGTGGCTGCCCAGGGTCCGTGGTGCCTTCGCCTATCTCCATCAGTGGGGATTTTCAACTTAGTAACTCCCTTCCTCCCCTGCGGAGCATGACTTTACAAGGCAACATCATGTTGCAGCTCTGCCCCCAGCATAGGCTGCGCCACCACATCAGCGTCCCTGGCCATCATCGGAGGCTGCTCCATGAGTGGGAGGTCCTCTCAACCCTCCCTGGGAAGAGAGAGCAGTCCATCGGACGTTTGATCTCTTCCCTCCCATGACAACCCGGGCTCGTTCCTGAACCTGGGTCGCTGGTATGGCATGAGGTGTGACGTCCAGCGCCTCAAGCCTCAGCGCCACCGAGCCGGCTATGATTACTAACTTTAAATGTATGAAACCTATCCCTGTACTTGTTACTTGCCTTTTACAGTTGCACCTTACTCCTGCACCTTGCATCATGCTTACCACATATCATATTTCATATTTTGGTTTATTTCTTTGTATTACTTCTAGGCAATTACGTTTTATTTTGTTTTTGGTTTTTAGTTCTCTGTATTACCTTTAGGTAATTGTATAGACCCTCTGCATTTTTTTGTACTGTTCTGTCAACCTCCACTGTCGTGATCTCCCAGGTCATGCCTGAAAATAGACAACTGTTTTTGTCTAGTGTGCCTGCCTTCTAAATAAAACCTAAACAAATAAATAATTGTTGTTATTCTTACTGATTGTGAGAGTGAGGGGTGAGTTGAATGAATAATACTTCTCATGTTTTTTATTTTTGTCTTGAAATTACAGATGAAGAACATCAGAAGACTTCTGCAAATGTGGAGCGTACTGTCACCTTTGAAAGCATTTCTATACTGTCAGAGGAGTCAACGTCCACAACTACTGAACAATCATCTTCTACCAGTGGGCAAGGGAGAAAAAAAATACCATAATCTGAGACCCTTTTCAACCTGGGGGGGGGGAGGTAACTCGCACTGCAAGAAAAAATGGATTCTGTTTCAAGCCATTAAAAAAGATGCTTCTGGACCAACATAACAAAATGATCAAGCTGGGGAGGGAACATGCTAGCAGGGAAAAGGAAATGGAAGCAATGATATACAGAGAGGAATCAGAACAGAATAATGTGTTTTTCCAGAACTTGTTAAACATTTGCAACAGTTTCAGCATCACCTATGTCAGCACAATTCATGCATCTCTAACACTGGAACTACAAATCAGCAGAACGTTAATTTCCAGCAGTGTTTGCCATCTACCTCTCAGCAGCATAGTGCTATGAATAGCATTGCACCACCAAGTACAAGTCAGCAGTACCTGCTCTCTACACCTCAGCAGCAAAGTGCTATGAACACCACCACTCATCCACGTTCGAGCCACAATGCAAGGAACGTGTTACTCAGATCGTCCTGTAGTTCATTCTTTTACTCAGGTCTGCTGAGTGAAGAATATACTTGGACTTCCCTGTAGTCCACTACTGAATATGTCAACACCAATTTTAAGAGATCTGCCTATAGGCATTATATACATTTTGGAAAATGGGCTTTTTATTTGCTGGGTTCTGATTGACTAGTACTTGCCAGGGGGTGCGCTTAACTTAATAGACGCCCAGCAACTAAAAAGTGCCAGTCACCAGACCCCATCACCAACATAACTAATATCATAGTGTTAACCCTGTTTGCTAATTGGCCAAACCCGACAACTCAATTCAAAATCGCCACCAATTTTTTGTCTCGCTAAGTGAGACATAGTGCTCCCATCTATACTACCACACTGTGGGCAGATAACATAAAATTGTGCTTGTAAGCACCCATCTTCTGAAGTGTAGCCTCATTCGACATTTTTTTTTCGGTACCGTTTTCCCTTTCTTTCACTTCCCGCGACTCAGACTCAGATTCCCGATCCCATGGCTCCCCTGACTCAGTCCCCATGTCTCAAACTCCGGCTTCCTTGGCTAGAACTCCTGCTCCCCCGGCTGAAACCCTGTAATCCAGTACAATCACAACAGTCCCTACAAATGAAAAAAAAGCATCACTCTCATAACTGATATTTCAAAATGCTCAGTGCAAGCTTCTCCCTGCTTACTGCAACAAACTGCCAGCACAAAACTGCGATGTGCAACTCGCGATCGGCGAAACAGCGCTCCAAGAGCAGCAGAACTTCAGTCTTCTTTTCTGTCTCCTGCTTTTACTGACACTTTGACAGAATACCTATTAAAAAAAAAACACTTTGCAGTCACAACAGTCCATACAAATGAAAAAATAAACCCGGAACTCTCATAACTGTCATTTTAAAATGCACAGTGTGAGCCTCTCCCTACTTACTGCAACAAACTGTCTGCCAGGACAAAACTGCGAAATGAAACTTGCCACGATCGGCGAACTAGCGCTCCAAGAGCAGCAGACCTTCAGTTTTCTTTTCTGTCTCCTGCTTTTAATGACAGGATACATATATAAAAAAAAAACACTTTCACCAATGGGGTGTCATAATGCTGTCTACAGCAAACAAGAGACACAGACTAATGGGGGTGGGAGCTAAAACAGCACACTACCAGAAGTACAGCGACTACTTTGCCTCAAAAGAAGAAAACATGGAACTGTAGTCATTTTTATAGAATTACTTCACATTTTTCGTTGTAATCCTGCAAAAGTGACGCAGTTAGCCCATTTTCTGAGTGCAATAATACCCTCCAGAGTGGGCAGTATAGGCAATGCCGGACCTTCCAGGGGCTATAAGGCCCTCCGCCTGCGGCGTTGAATCTCATTACACCCCTGCATAGTCCAGTATTGCCCAATACCGCCCACCCTGTCAGGTATTATTGCTTGCATAGGCTTTATATACTGTACGTTTTCTCAGTTTGTAATGGCATGCAAATGAGACATACATGTACACTGCTAAAAGTTTATTATAGGCCTAGGTCAATATATCATTCAGGTCATCACATTTTCAATTTTGTGCACCTAATTTGTTATGCACAATTTTAATTAAAGGAAAGCTGTATTATGAACATATGAACATATGGAAATGCCAGCAGAAATAGGTCTCACAGTGTGTAGAGTCTGCTCGATTGTGCAGCTAGCTCCTCATCTCGCAGCTGCCCCTCCCACTCCTCCCCTCCTTAGACTTATTCTCTCCCTCACCCTGTCCCATCCCCTCTTGAAACTGCCCACCATGTTACAGGCCACCACCTCCTGTGGTAGAGTGTTTCACTTGCCCATCACCCTTTCCATGAAGAATTGTCTCCTTACCTCCCTCCTGAATTTTCCCCTCTCCGGTCAGAAACTGTGCTCTCTCTCATGTCCCTTCCTCTTCTTAATTGGAAGATCCCCTCTGTTCGAGACTTGTTTATCCCTTTCAATTACTTAAAGGCCTCAATCATGTCCCCCCATCCCTCCTCCCCAACAAGGAAAACAAATCTATCTCTCTCAGCTTTTCCTCATAGGGCTTGCCCTCCAATCCCTGGATCATCTTTGTTGCTCTACGCTGCACCCCCTCCAACAATCTGACATCCTTCCTCATGTACAGCCCCAGAACTGCATGCAGTAGTCCAGGTGTGGCCTGACCAGTGACCTGTACAGGGGGAGGACTACCTCCCTACTTCTGAAGGAGATTCCCCTCACCGTGCATCCCAGAATCTTGTTGGCCTTTGCTGCCACCTTCCTACACTAAGCAGAGTTGTTCATGCTCCCCATCATAAGTATCCCTAGGTCCTTTTCCTCCATGGAGCTACCCAATTGTACCCCTCCCAGCTGATAGTCCTTCCCCTGGTTCTTTGCTTTGAAGTGCAGTACCTTGCACTTCTTGGCATTGAACCCCAGCTGCCATGTTTCTGACCATTCCTGCAGTTTAGTTAGGTCATCCTGTAGCCCCTTCCATCCCTCAATGTCACCAACCACCGCCTGAATTTTGGTGTTGTCTGCAAACAGACTGGTCTTTCTTCTGATCCCATGTGAGATATCAGCTATGAATAACCCGAACAACACCGGTCCCAGCTCTGATCCCTGTGGCACTCCGCTTGTCACTGCCCTCAGTGTTGAGAGTTCCCCTCCCACTACCACCCTTTGCTGCCTATCCCTTAGCCAATTAGTTATCCATTTCACCGTCTTCACTCCTGCCCCCACAGCTTCCAGCTTTACCCCCAGCTTCCTGTGTGGTACAGAGTCAAAGGCCTTGCTGAAATCCAAATACAGGACATCCACTGCATGGCCCTTGTCTAGTTCCCTTGTCACCCAATCATAGTACTCAATGAGGTTCGTCTGGCAGGATCTGTCCGAGACAAACCCGTGCTGATGCCCATCCTGGAGTTCACTGTCCTCCAAAAAGGTCACCAGCCTCTCATTCAGGATTGTCTCCATGAGCTTCCCCACGATTGATGTGAAGCTCACTGGCCTGTAGTTTCCTGGTTCATCCTTTGGGCCACCTATGTGGCTGGGCACCACATGGGCCATCCTCCAGTCCTGTGATATGCATCCCGTGTCCAGGGAAGTATTGAACAGGTTAGCCAGTGGCACTGCCAGAACCTCACCCAGCTCCTTGAGTACCCTAGGGTGAATGCCATCTGGTCCAGGTGCCTTGTCCACCCTCAGTGCCCTTTAGTCCTTCCAGTACCCTATCTGCAGTAATCCTCGCATCTGTCACCCTTTCCCCCCCGCCTACCCCACCCCTCCCTTGTGGTACCTACCCCACTTTCTCTTGTGTGAATACAGAACAGAAGTATTCATTTAATGCCTCTGCCTGATCCTCCTCTCTCTCTCCACCCACCCACCCCCATCCTTTTTTATCCTCACTATTTGGTCCTTGTTGTTCCTTCCTTTCCTTATGTATCTGAAGAAATCCTTTTCTCCATTTTTAATACCCCGTGCCAGTCTCAGCTCCCTGGAAGCCTTGGCTGCTCTGATTAGTTTGGTGGCCTCTCTGAATTTCTTCATGTACATCTCCTTGTCTTCTCCCCTCCCTGACTTTTTGAACCTCTGGAATACCTCTATCTTGGCCCTCACCCCCTCCCTGACCTCCTGTGTCATCTAACTCTGCTTATTTGCCCTCCCTTTCTTGCTCTGTGGTCTAGTACATGTCCCTGTAGCTTCCACTAGCCCCTTTTCTATGACATCCCACTTCTGACTTGTGTCCCAGCCTGATTGAATTCTCTCCAGGTGCCCTGACAGAATTTCTCCCATGTTTTTAAAGTCCGCTCACCTAAAGTCAATCACCCTGGTACCTGTACCCCCAGCTTCCTTCTCCATGTTGAATATGAACCACCCCAAATAGTGATCGCTCCCCACCAGTGGGTCCTCCACCCCCAGATCCCTTACCATCTCCCCATTGGACAGTACCAGGTCTAGAGTATTTCCTATCTGAGTTGGCCCGTGGACCAAGTGCATCAAGGAGTTGTCCTGAAATGCCTCTAACAGGGCTTACTCCCCTGCACTTGCAGTGGTTGGGGTACTTCAATCCACCCCAGGTAGGTTGAAGTTCCCCACCCCCACCAACGTGTTACCCTTCCTGCAGACCCTTCGGATTTGCTTAGCTTACTCCCTGTCCAGGTTCTCCAATGGAGCTGGTGTTCTATAAACTACCCTCATCCTCAGTGTCCTGCTTTTTAAGTCCTGAAAATGCGTCCATAGGGCCTCTGTCCTGCCCTCCTCCCCCTCATCACTTGCACACCTTATCCCCTCTTGTACATAGACTGCCACCCACCCCCTCCGATTCTCTCCTTTATGAATATCCTATACCCTGGGATCATCAGCTCCTAGTCCTGGTACTGGGTGGCTTACGTTTCTGTGATGGCCGCAATGTCCACCCTCCCCTCTGCCAATAGGGCCTGAAACTCAGCTGACTTTTTTCCGAGACTCCTCGCGTTCAGTGAGACCACTTTCCAACCCACTCCCTTCTGCTCCCTAACTCTTCTCCCTCCTTTCTCCCCCTGTGTCCCCTCCCCTTTACCTTCCCCATTAACTAGGAGGGCAAGCTTGTCAGATTCCCCTCTCCAGGACCCCTGTCTACCAGCTGATCACTCGTCACCCCCCATCTAGCTTAAATTCATCTTTTTTTCTGCATACTCCTCTATCTTCTGCTTCAGCACCACTTTCTCCTCCTTGCTCAGGTGCAGTCTGTCCCTGGCATACAGATCATTCCTGTCCCAGATTCTACCCCAGCCACCCATCAAGTCATACCTCCTTGAGCGACATCATTCCCCCAGCCAAGGATTAAACTCACCAATCCTTCCTTTCCTTGCTGTACTCACGCAAGGTGCTGGGAGTCCCTCCAAGAAGGCCACCGATCCCCCCATCTCCTCACATAGCCTTCACAGTTCCTTGAACCTCTCCCGTACCACTTCCACCATCCCCCCGCAAGGTCGTTCATACCCACGTGCACCACAACATGAGGTCTCCTCCTTCCCTTCCCTGCACATTTAAGAAGAGACTGCCCACCCTGTCGGCAGTCAGCCCTGGTATGGATTTCAACCCTGATTTAGCTATGCCTTTCCCCCTTACTACCCCATCTGATCTCCTTCAGTATGAAATCCCCCAGCACTAGAAACCTCTTCATGTCTCTATACCTCCCCAACCTCTTCTCTATGTACTCATTAGTAGACTCCCCTTACCCTGCCTTTTAGTAATGCCATCCAATCCCACTGTACCTCCTCAACCACTTCCCTTGCCTGCACCCTCCCCCCAACACTCCCTTGCTATCTTCCCTTCTGTACCCCCATTGGGTCCCTATCGCTTCCTGCTGTGTTCCATCTATCCTGTACCAGCATTGCCCATCCCCCATTACCCCTGGGTCCCTCCATCCACTAGATCAACTGAGTCCTCTCCCTTTCCCTCCTTCCAGCATGTCCAACTGCTGTCACCTGGGCTGTCCCTGCCCTTATTCCCTCCTGCCCCATCTTGGAGATTCAGTGCCTCCCTTCCACCATTTCTGTCAACACTGCAAACCTGTTACCTACCTTCTCAGTGTTGCTAAGACTAGGCTTCTTCCTCCCTCCCTGATGATTTTCTCTGTTACTAGACTCCCTATTCATTCTGACCCCTTCTGCCTCCTCTCTGCCTCTCCCTCTTCAGTTCTGATGTTTCTCCCATGCCTGGCACCATCTACCTTGTGCCAAAGGCCAACCTGCCCCAGCTCTCCCTGCCTTCACCGTCTCCAACTCCTTACCCAGCCACTGCACTTCTCCCATCAGCCTCCTCAGCCTATGATAGATTGGACATCCACCTAGCTTCAATAATATGTTCATCTAAACAGCCGCCCTACAGCCGTTGCAGCCCACTATTCTTCCCATGTCGACCCCTCTAGCATCCTGCTGCTCCCTGTACCCTCCCCATTCCACTGTCCCCATCCTCCCCTATTTCTGCAACGCCACCCTCTGGTACCCTATTATGTTATATGTGCCTATTTTTCAGGGGTTACGTATGAAAAACAATATAAAAAGCGACAGACATATTTTCAGTTATGGTACTTAAACTGAATGTTGATTTTACTAAGTGCTGATTACAAAAAAATGTATTTGATATTTCTCAAATAGTTCAGTTAAACAAAATGAGCTCAAGCTATTTTACAGACAATGTCAATTTATTTAACCAGTGTTTATAAGTTCTCCTGTTCAAAACAAACATAATATGGTAACAGACTTTTCAAGCAGCCATAAACAATATTTCAAAATTGTAGTTAATCAAAATATCTAAATAACCTTTGCTTCAGCACACAAATGTGCAACAGAAACATGTTATAACAAGGATGTTCATGTGTGTTTCTGTGAACTTTTCTTTAAGCTTCATTAAGCTTAAAAACTATGTTTTAATATTGTTAATTAAGTTAGCAATAACCCATGACAGGACATGGATTTATAGGCATTAAATACATTGTGAATCATGAGGCCACAGGCCGAGTGTCCTTACAGCACCACAGGCATGCATTAAATGCCTATAAACCCACACCCTGGAGTGGGTTACTGCACTTATAACATGGGTTATGTAAAAACCACAGAAAGTGGCACAAAAAGGGGGTTTTGCCCTGTGGAAACATGAACAAAGGGACTGTATACTGCCACTTGGTAAAATACTCCCATAGAAGGAAAGCACAGTGGATGCCTGTTATGCACATAGAAATGTCACACATACACTACTGATGTGATATGTCACATTTCCTATGTATACCACTGCTTCCTATTATGCCAGTGACACATGCCTCATGTTCCCCCCCAGGAGTCAGTGAGATGCAGCTTGAACTGCAAAGCTCATAGTAAGTGTAGTCTTGCAGTGCTCCTTGCTCCCGATGTGTCGCTCACGCTCTCTGTCTCCCACTGTCTGTCCGGGGACAATGCACAGACATGTGCCATGAGGGACTGCAGACAACCAAAAATGTCTTACCCTCTCACTGACAAACAACAGCAACTGCACCGGAGATACTGCACACCACACAAACAGAGGACACTGGTGATACTGCTGACTGAAGTGTCCTGCTGTCTCTCTCGCTCTCTCTCTCTCTCTTTCTCTCTCACTCTCTCTCTCTGTTGTGGTCTCTCAGTCTGCTTTGTAAGGACTGATATGTGTGCCCAGGTTCTAATTGCCATGCCTCTCCCTGTATGCACCGTATTCCCCCCAAATGGAAACAGAACCAGTACAGAGTAGCTGATGTTCCCTTCTGCCATGGGCCCCCCTCCCCCCAAACCCACAGACACTTACAGACTGACAACTGACAGTATTGACATTTCTCTCAGAAAAGAGACTGCTGGCTCCATCTGTCTCTGACCCTGCACTGTGCACATCAGTGAGGAACACCCCCTGACCCCAACCCATGGAAAGAAATGGAAACTGTGGTGCAAGCACAGCAGTGAAGCAGTGTCTTATCCCTCAAACTCACTCGCTGTCACTGGGAGAAAGCCAAGTCAGCAGCAAATTGCCAGCCATACAAGTTATGCTTCAGCGCTCCCACACTGTCACTCACTTTCTTCTGACTGCACAGTCACCTGAATGCTGCACCACATATTTGCCCCGATTCCATGTTGGACACTCTGGCCCCACTATTCAGAATTGTGCCCTGCAATGGCGCATGTGGTGGCACAGCATAACTGTGTTGCACTGGTCCAGCTCAGGGATATAGTCAAAAGAGATGTGCAATGGCGCTTCTCCTCTGAATATATCAGGTAATGCGCACTGTGCAAATGTGATGTGCTGGTGCATTCCCCCCAGACAGGGCTGAATACCAGGAATGGGAACTGCAACAGAGTTACGCGGTGTGCAAATTCCTGATATTCAGCCAGCAGTATGCAAATGGTGCCATAATGTATGCAATGCACAAATGCACAAATGGGGACATTTGCATGTCATTATGGCCCCATTTGCATGAGTTGTGCAGGGCTGGTCAGCAAAATGTGCATGGCACCCTGCACAGCATGTGGTGCTGCCAGAGGGGTCTAGTGGTACCCCCTCCTTCCCCATAGCCTGATCGCCGAGAAATACATGTATTAAACTTCCCTGGTAGTGTATTGGTCCCTGCACCCCGCCCATAGCTCTGACCCCCATAAAATACAATTTTAAATCTTCCCTGGTAGTCTAGTGGTGATCCCCACCCCTTCCACAGCTCCAATCACTGATAAAATAGTATTTCAGAATTCTCAGGTAGTCTAGTGGAACCCCCCACCCCTCCCTTAGCTGCGATCCCTGTAAAATAAAATTTTAGTTATTCCCTGGTAATCTAGTGGTAACCCCCACCCTGCCCGTATCCCTGATCACCTGTAAAAGCAATGTAAACAATTCTCTGGTGGCCCAGTAGCACCTCCCCACCCATACAGGACCCCCTGCTCACCCAGCTCCCCCCATCATTGGTGGACAGCAGAAAACCCATTCACATACCTCTGTGGCGCCCGCCGAATGACAGCTTATAGTATCAGCTGTAAGCCCATTGGTCCACACTGAGAAACAATGGGCTTGCAGTGCATACTGTAATAATCAGTCCCAAATATGTGAAGAAGTCATTCATTCACATATTGTAGAATGACTATTACAGTATGCATTGAAGCCCATTGGTCCATGGTGTGGACTCAATGGGCTTACAGTATACTGTAGCTGTCATTCAGCAGGCAGCCGCCAGAGTAATGCAGGTGGTTTGCTGCCGCCCGCCGATGATGGGGGGAAGCTGGTGGGTAGGGGTCCTGTGTGGGTGGGGGAGTGGGTGCCACTGGACCACCAGGGAATTGTTTGCATCACTTGTACTGGTGACTGGGGATATGTGCAGGGTGGAGTACCACTGAGACCTACCAGGAACAATTAAAATGTTATTTCTACTGACTCACAACTAAGGGAGGGTAGTTCCAAACCAGGGAATTCTGAAACATTACTTTACTGGCAACTGGAGCTACAGGAGGGGGGGTTACCACTAGACTACCAGGTAAATTAAAATGTTATTTTACAGGGATAGCAGCTACGGGAGGGGTGGGGAGTTCCACTAGACTACCAGGGAATTCTGAAACATTATGTTTTCAGCAATTGGAGCTATGGGGGGGGGGTTGGAATTACCACTAGACTACCAGGGAATATTAATACATGTATTTCTCAGCGATCAGGCTACAGGGAGGGAGTGGGTGCCACTAGACAACCAGGGAATTTGGAAATGAGTTATTATTCAGGGATCAGTACTATGGGAGGGGTGGGAGGACCACTGGACCGTGAGGGATGATGGGTGCTTTCTGCACACACAATGTGGTGGGGTAGTCACCCATGGCTGGTGGCTGCTGTGATATGCCTTGCATTACACCAGCTTGCCTGTGGGTGGCTACAATCTCAACCTCCTTTTTCGGGCTCAACTTTGTGCACTGGTATGCGGCGCATCTCATGGATGTACCAGCATATGCGCCGCACATCCCGGGATGAATATTGGGATATGCTGCATATACATGGGCACACCCCCCAGAGATGTGCTGCATACATTATCTTTGCACCCCGGTGCATCGGGTATTGTGCTGCACAATACCCCCCCTTTGAATATTGCCCTGGGGTGCATTTATGGGGTTGCGCTGGTGCAACTCAGTTACGCCAGGTGCAACCCCTTTGAATTTCTGGCCCCCTGACTGCACTGCTACTGGTGGGTGCACATATTACATTGGGAGCTACTGTGTCATCCCTTCTCTTGGCCGGGATCAGATGGGGATTACAAAACCTTTCACTGTGGAAACCCCGGCATCTCTACAGAGTAGTGACAACTCTTACCAGCAAAGACTAAAAAAAGTAGCTGCTATTGGATCTGGGTTCAGGATTGCATGCTGTCACTGTGATGCTGCACACTTGGTTTTTGATGGGTGGGAGACATACCTGGCTCTACTGTCGGTGGCACTGTCATTGGGGGGCGGAATGTGGGTGCTGCACATCAAGACTAGAAATACAGTACATAGGACAGTGCAACGATTCTTTATTATCGCTTTCGCAGTATCAGACATGCTGCACCACTCAGTGCTACCGGTCAGTTGCCAACACATAACAAGCTTGGGAAGATGAAGGTATGTGCAGATCAGACAGGAGACTACAGCAGGTCATACTTCTATCTCCCACTCTTGGTGTGTGTTGCTAACCAACTACACTGGGTCACTGTGTATTAAATTCCTGTAATCAGCACATTGCTCTCACCTACTTTGTAATGGCTGCCTGTCAGGCATCTTTCTCTCAGTACCTAAGGAGTCCTGACTGTGTACAGGGATCCTGCTGTGGGGAGCTTCACACCAACTGCACATTTACAGGCATTTAATGCATAGTCAGGTGATGGTGTTTGGCCAATTAGCTCTCCCCTTTCTTCGACCCATGTTATAAATCCTGTTAAACTGCATCGCTGTTAAGACATTATGGGGTAGATATTCAAAAATGAACAAAAGCGGAGTGCAAAGGTTTGCACTACATGTGCACCAACCGAGAGGCTGCAGTATTCAGTCGGATAGTGGACCAGTGCTATCTAACTGAATATCAGCTCATGTCAGTGTAGTGCTAAGTCACACTGTGCTGCATCGACATGGGCCTGGGCTGTTTCGCCCATATAGAATTGTGCCCCCGGACCAGATAGTGCCGGATGCCATGGCATGAAATTTTGTCACAAAATGCAAATAAGCCCCTTGAGCATGCAAGGTGCTAAGAAGCCATTTGCATGCCCATTATGGGCTTATTTGCATTGGAAGTGGTAGCCTATTTTGCACCAATCCTGCTGTCATCCTTGTTGGCTAGTGGCACCCTCACCCCCTGAACACCCGTCCCAGTTCTTTGACAGGTTTCCCTAGTGTCTAGTGGCACCTCTCACCCACTGAACATCCATCCCGTGGATGTCCATCATTGCCCTAGTGTCCAGTAGTACCCCACCCCAAAACACCCATCCCATATACGTCTGTCATTTCCCCAGTATCTAGTGGCACCCAGCAACCCCCTGAACACGTGTCTCAGTTATGCAATAGTGTTCCCTAGTGTCAAGTGGCACTTCCCTGCCAATCATCTGTCCCGGTGATTCCAAACACCTCCTGGTGGCTAGTGGCACTCTCTGATCTCCCATCCTACATATTGTTCTGTATCCCCAGTGTCCAGTGGCAACCCCCAGTCTCCTGGCCCATGTAACCTAGATTATCACTGGCATCCAAGGTATCCCCACACCCCTGACTGCCAGTCGCCAAATGAACCAATGAACATTGGCATTTCAGTGGCCCCCTACCAGCACTGCCTGCACCCAGCACACCACCCAGCCAAACCCTCCCTTTCTCAACCAGTTATGCTGGAGCCATGCAAGGAGCCCGGTATGATGACTAGCAAAGCCCTTCTCTCACCTCTCAGCCAGCTGCTGTAGGTGTTGACAGTGAGCATGTGTACAGTACACAGTATACTGGACGCACATTCACTGTCAGTACATATAGAGACTGGCCAAGGAGTGAAAGAAGGACTGTGCCGGTTATTATATCAGGCTCACACCATGGCCCCAGCAACACAGATAAGGGGGGGTGGCTGGATGACGTGCTGGGTGAGGATAGGGTGGATGGAGGCAGCTGAACTGTCAATGTTCACCAGTCTGTTTGGCAACTGGCAGTCAAGGGGTGCCAGTGGACACCAGGCATGCAAAACCCAATTAGCTTGGGCAAATACCAGTTTGCACCAGCACTAACTTTTCAATATCTGGTCTACCATGTCACTGTGTATTTGTTTACTTTACAAATTCATCACATTTTTGAACTGTTATAACTTGACCTGATTTACAAAAAAAAAAAAAAAAGCACCAATTTCTGCATGTTGAAATAACGTAAAACTAATTTTTTATATAACCTACTACAGTGTGCTCTGGAAAAATATAAGGGGGGGAGTTGAGAAAGCATTTGCACCTGGTGCATCTCAGCTGCCCCAGTGCAAATGAGATGTGCCGAGCCCAAACTGTGGTATTCATGGAAGATGCACCGGAAAATTCCCCCCGGTGCATCCCCTCTTTGAATACCACAGTTGTGCCCAACCCAAGATGTGCCAGTGCAACCCCCTGGTCGAGTTGGAAAGCTAACTGGGCAGAGCATCTTGAGATGCGCTGTGACCAAGGTTGGGATTCACAGCCTGAGACATGCATATGGGGCCATTAGGCATGCAAGGCACAATGAGGCCATTTGCATGTCATTATTGCCCCATCTGCATGATGCCTGCAAGGAAGCACTTGGCAGAATGTGCTGGGCTCCCTGCAAGGGCTGCATGCTGTAGACCCAAACACATACCACTGACAACCTAGCACCTCCCCCCCCACTTGTATCCCTGTAGCTAATTAAATACCCCTCAAGAAGCCATAGCAGTGATCCAGTGGTACCCCCCTTGCCTAACCCGGTCCCACGCAACAAACATATATCAAAAAGTATCCTGATGGTCCAGTGGACCCCCACTCAGGCACCTTCTCCCCACCTCTCTCCTTCCCGGCAAGTGCCAAAAGTCGGCGGGCAGCACAAACCATCTGCATACCACCATGGCTGCCTGCTGACTGTGCTGTCAGTGAATAACAGTGTACAGTAAGCCTGCAAACCCATTGGTAGACCCTATTAACTAATGGGATTGCAGAGTGTACTGTAAGCCATCATTCACAACTTTGTGAATGACCTGTCATTTACAAAGTTGTGAATGAATGCTTACAGTAAACACTGCAAGCCCATTGGTCTACAGGGTCTACCAATGGGCTTGCAGGTGTACTTTATGCTGTCATTCACTGACAGCACAGTTGGCGGGCAGCCATGGCGGTATGCGAGTGGGTTGTGTTGCCCACCGTCTTTCGGAACTTGGTGGGATGGGGGAGCGGGGTGGGGAGGGGGTGCTTGAGTGGGTGGGGGGGTCCACTGGACCACCAGGGATACTTTTGATATAGGTTTTTTGGTGCGATAGGGTTGGGGCAGGGTGGAGGGTACTACTAGACTACCAGGGACTGTTATGTTTTGATGTGCCTTTACGGGGACATGGGCAGGGAGGGGGGGAACACTGGACTGCCAGGGTTGGCAGGCTGCTGTGCTGCTGTCTGCAGTATGGCAGCCTTCCTGTGGGTGGACACCCACCTAAGTCTATTTTTTGTAGACTTATCTTTTGGAGGAGCATCTTCGGACTTGCTCTGGAGATGCATCTCCAAGATGGGTTGTGAATACAGCTGTGCCCCATAGGCATGGACCCCCCCCACAACCCTCCAGATGCACCGCATAACATTACACAGGTGCATCACTGCTCTTCCAGAATCGTGAATGGGTGCAAGTCGGGGATGTACCAGTGCATTTTGGATGCGCTGGGTGCATCCCTTTTGTGAATCCACCCCAAGATGTGTCAAAGCAATGCAGTTCTAAAATGCTTTTTGGAATGTACTGTTTTTTAAACCTGTTACATTGGCATGTTAAGGTAATAAAACATTTGAACAGTAACTCATACTGCCTCTGCTTAAGTAGGTATTAACAGTCCAGTAATTAGTATCCCTCAAAATACCGTGCCAAAGCATCTCTTATAGATGCTGCCTGATGATTTGTGACTGCTATGGACAAGTCTTCAGCAGGAACACTGTCAGTGTCAGGTTGTTGAAAAGCTGTATCCTCCGTATCAGTCATCGGTCTGGCCAAATATTCTTCAGACTTACTTTCATACAGGTTGTGAAGTGTGCAGCACACTCTGATGAAATATAGAATGTTGTCTATACTGAATTCATTTCTTTTAAGCATCCACCTTCATCTCCCCTAGAGATGGCTAAAAGCGCAGTGAACAATCATCCTTCTTGGCATTGCTCGATCTGTAATTAAAGTTCTGCTGCTTGGTCTCAGAGTAGTCTGGCTTTCTTAGTAGTAGTTTTTATTCATGGTATGAATATGGATAGCCCATTGAACAAAGCTCATTTTCAGTGGGGTCCTTGGCATAAAAGAAAACATTGCTTATCATAGCAATATTGTTTCTTGTAAGGGATTCCTCAGTATGCTTAACTAATGCCATTAGCCTGGCAGGTTCAACTGCCCCGGAGACTAGAACTTATGTAAATTAGAGAATGTTGAAGTGGAACTAGAACATAGTTCAAATCTCTGCCTCTAGGTGCTGCTGCATTCTACAGGCTAACATCAGATTCATTTCAAGTTAAATGGGCAATAGCCCCCTATATGCTAACCTAAGCTGTTCTAAGAAGCAATGAATAAAGAAACAAGGGCCCATTCTGGCTATCAATGACAGAAATACTAAATAGAAAAAAACCTGTGAGTAGGTCATGTGATGTCTGGCTAGAGGAAGCAGCTTGCTCGCCTTTCTCCCACTCTCACGCCTCACTAATTTGGTTATTTAACCCTTCTAAACAGCTCTAATAACCTCTAAAAATGAAGGAATACATAACCAGTGTTCCCCAGTGCTTAAATTGCTATTTGTTAGCCTGCATAACCTGCAATGGAAATCACCATGAAGATGGAGCTCCCACGACACACTCCGCCTCCCTCGCCAGAAAAGGCCGCAAAGATATCCAGGCAGCAAACTACTAAAGTTATGCCGGGAGCTACTCGCAAAACTGCTGATACATCGCTCACGGTGGAGTGCTTTCTGTTAGAAATGAAGCCATTGCAGGAGGCTTTATCAGTGATTACCTCGGAGATTTCATCCATGAAAAGAGACTTGGGAGAAGTTTCTCACTGAGTTGGGGACACAGAGGCACATGCTATCTCTTTGGAAAAGTAGAAAACTACAGTTGACCCCGAAATTGTCTCACTGAGGTGGCAGCTTCACAAAATGGATCTTAAACTGGAGGACTTAGAAGGCTGTAGCTGCCGAAACAATTTGGTGGTGCTGGGTCTCCCGAAAGAAGAAGAGGGCTCTACACCCATCACCTTTACCCAGAAACTTTTAGAAAAAGTGGCAGGGCCTTGCAAAAATGGCCCCTCATATATTGTTGAGCGGGCTCACAGTGCATTACGATCTTAGCCTCTCCCAGGTTCGTCTCCCAGGCCATTCATTCTTAGGCTTCTAAATTTCTTAGATAAACAGTATATCCTGGCTAAGCTATGTGATATCCAAGTTGTATTGTGGGAGCATCATAAGATTTGTATCTCCCAGGACTTACCGGCATCAGTCAGACAAAGACGAGGCTTTTTCCGTCCTATGGTGACCAGATTGATCCCGGCTTGCATTTGCTTTCGTAAGCTGTATCCCGCCCAGCTCCAAGTAAGGGTACAGGACAAATGGCACTCCTTTGACAACAACAATCAGGCAACAGAGGAGCTTCAGCGCCTTCTCCTGTATCTATTTAGAAAATGAGCTGTTACCACCGGGAATACGCAAACTGATCATTTTAGCTATTGGTGTTGCTCGGTTGCTGTACTTTCTATTTATGGGCACATGGGATTCAAACCAACAAGACCCTGGATGTTTGGCAGTACTTATGGTCCATTTTCCACAGATGTATTTCTACTTTTTCAGCAGTAATCTTTTATCTGACAAACATTTCCTGTGCACTGGTCTGGTCAAAGTTACCTAGCTTGCAACTGGACTGGTTTCCTGAGAGCTAGCTTCCCTCTCCCGGGGCAACACAGTAGCTGGGTGAAAATCAGAATGTATGTGGGGTCTGAAATATGGGCTTGCTTGCCCTACGATAACTCATGGTGGCTCCGTTACCTGCTGAGGCTCTGTGTGCACAATTTGCCTCACGAACATGCTCAACATCGTGACTCTTTAAATAGCGACAAGCTAGCAGATCCACTGAACATGGCAAGATTTTGTTTAGATTTGTAAGACTTTAGTTATAATAAGTGCAATGCTTGTTTTTTCAGAGTTCTGCATTGACCAACACTGTGCTCGATCCATAAAAAGCAGCTGCATGGTTTAAGATGGCTCTTAAAGCTACCTTTTATGTACACTCTCCGGATCGAGGTGTACTTCTGATATGGTCATTTAGGGGAAGACTGCATTTAAGGGGGCTCCATGAGAGATTTGACATGGGGTATCATATTGGACATGTACTGTGTTTGTTAAGAAGTATTATGCAAGTCTTGTTCATCATGGGGTAGTATTTGTTAAAATTAATGGTAGGTTTTACAGTATTCTGGTAGATTGTAATTTAAGGTTTATTGGAGTTCTTAAGCTTTAGATGGAGGGTTGGGGTGGGAGGGTGAGGGCTTTATCTGCTCTTTTCTGGCAGCATCATGCATAGAATTAGGGGGACCTTACCACTACCCATTCAGCCACGACCATTAACCTTTATGGTTAGTTGTTGGTGGTTCGGTATGGATGTCCTTGTGCAAGGTACAATATTACACAGTACTACAGGATGTGGGGGGAGGGGGAAGGGGGGCTGTTATTTGGTTGTAGATTTTTTTGAGGATTAAATTGGGGGAGAGAGGAGGGTGGGTTCCACGGTATCAGTGAGCTACCAGTCTGTCTCTTTCGAGTATCTAAGATTAGGAATAACAACTAGTGTGTTGCCAGATGGTTAATTTTTCTAATTTGATGTTGTGGAACATTAAGGGTGCCGGTAATAAAACCAAGAGGTATAAAGTATTGAAACATTTACAATTGATTGAGGGACAAATTGCCTTCTTGCAAGAGACACACTTACTCAAGTCTGAGGCAAATCTGCTTAGAAGGTTTTGTGTAGGTCAAGTTTATACAGCTGACACTAGCACACAAAGCAGGGGGTTTGCCATTTTGATTGCAAAATCCCTTGGTTTTAAATGTGATCAGTATATTAGAGATCCACTAGGCTGGTACGTGTTGGTAACTGGTACGATAGAAAGAACTGACATAGTATCGGGTTCTATATATGGACCTAACATGGACACACCCTCTTTCTTTATGGAGCTGGCTAATGTTTTGATGCCTTTCTTTCCTGTTCCAATCCTGCTAGGAGGGGATTGGAATCTCCCTTTTTCACCGGATGCGGACAAGATGGGTAAAGGGTGAATAGGCCTGTCCTCAGCTCAGAGGGTCATCAGAGACCTAGTGGACAAACTCGGTCTTTGTGACCCATGGAGAGTTTTACACCCTGACCTTAGGGAATGCACATTTTGATCTCTAGTCCATGGGACATTCTCCAGAATTGACTATTTTCTGCTGAGCAAAAAGCTTCTACCTGGTATCATGGATTGCCAAATAAGTCCAGAAGTTATTTCGGATCATTCTCTGGTGAAGTGTTCACTGTCCTTATCGCCTACTTACCAGATGGGTATGATATGGAAGCTAAATAATCAACTTTTAAAAGATAAGTGGGTAATAGATTAAAATAATGCATTGCACATTTCACTAGGGACAACTAGGGCTCCACAGGGCATGTAGATTCTGAATGGGGGGTTCTAAAATGTTTCTTGAGGGGTGAGCTTATACAAATCGCTTCTACTAGGAAGCGAAAGCAAGAAAGGCAGATCACTGAACTGCTAGAACAAATCAGGGACAGGGAAAAAAAAATATTGTGCCTTCCTCCTCTGAGGCATGTCACCTAGACCTCGTCAAACTGTGGGCAAAATATAATGATTTGATTGGTGAGAAAGCAGAATTTGAGATACTTAAAACCAAAGCAACCTATGTGGACCAAGGCGAGAAGGCCGGAAAACTCCTAGCTCTATGCTTCAAGCAACAGAAACATCTAGACTTATCAACGTGATCCAATCCAGTAGGGATGGGTCCCTTCTGACAGGCCCGAGGGATATAGTAGCAGAATATTAGGGATTCTACAGGCACCTCTGCAGCACGAGGCCAGAATCCCCCTCAGAGGAGCAAATAGATGGTTATTTAGCAAACTTTCCTTTACCTATCCTCCTCTCTGAACAGCAAGACCTGTTGATCTCTCCTTTTACAGTTGAGGAGATAAGGCTTGCAATACGTGCCCTACCCCCTGGACAAAGCCCCTGGGCCAGATGGTTTCTCTCCAAATTTTTACAAAGAGCTAGCGGTGGAACTGAACCCTTGGCTACAGCAATTGTTCAGTTCTATTTTGAGCTGAGAATGTCGAGATTCATGCTTGTTTGAGGCCTTAATTGTTGTATTGTACAAGGAGGGTAGGGACCCAATGCAAGCCTCGAACTATAAGCCAATTTTGCTTTTAATCTATGATATTAAGATATTGGCCAAACTCATTGCTAACAGATTGAGTCAGGTCATACCATATCTGAACTCGGCCGAACAGGTGGGATTCATGGCTGGTAGATCTTCGTCAGACCACCTAAGAAAGTTGGATCACATTTTCTCTGCCTCCAGGGACTCCATATTACCTGCAGTTTTGGTGTCCTTGGATGCAAAGAAAGCATTAGACAGGGTGGACTGGCGCTTCTTATTTAGGACTTTACATAGATTTGGGTTCCTTCCCCTTTTTGTGCAATGGGTTAAAGCGCTTTCCTCTAAACCTAATGCTCGGATATATTGTAATGGAGTTCTTTCCCCCTCCTTCTCCCTTTTCTCGAGTTCTAGACGGGGATGCTCACTATCACCCCTACTATTTAATTTGTACTTGGAACCTTTGCTGATTCGAATCAAGATGGATCCAGAGATACAAGGAATTACAATAGGGGTGCAGGAGTTCAAATTGTTGGCCTATGCGGATGACATACTCCTACACCTTTCTAACCCTAGGACGTCTCTTGGAAAAACCTTGGATCTGATAACAGAGTTTGGGCAACTTTCAAACTATAAATTAAATTTAGAGAAATTGATAATTTTCCCTCTTAACTCAGCTACTCATAAGCAAAATATAGACACTTTGGGCCTAAAATGGAAAGGAAAGAAATTAAAATACTTAGGCACATTCCTGGAACCTCAAAGGAATGTAATCTGGATGTCCTCCTCCAGGTGATAAAACAGGATTTAGATAGATGGAGAGTAATGCCATTGTCCCTCTGGGGTAGGATAAGTTTGATTAAAATGAACGTTTTACTTGCCTTTTCTATCCTCTTAACATGTTGAATTTATGGCTCCCACATATTTGGGTTTCTTGACTGCATTCCCTTGTATCCAGCTTCATATGGTGGGGTAAGCCAGCTTGCAGGGCCTATCATAAATTGGTAGCCCCAAAAACTCTGGGTGGCCTGAGGCTCCCCCACTTTAAATTATATTATTGGGCAAGTCACTCAGCAAAATATCTGAGGTGGTTAGTGGTGGAGAGAGCTGTGGAAATGGCACCATATAAGCCCTTGTGGTTAGCTACTGAAAAGGCCCTGCTGGAGGCTCATGGCCTATCTCCCAGAGCTCTCCTAAACACTACCTTTAACCTACTACTGGAGGACTTGTGTAAGTCACCAATAGGGTCCTCAGTAAAAACCCACTCACAACTATGCACCTTTTTGTCTTATAGACATACTCAAGAGCCCATTCAACCCATAGCAGGTAATCCTAACTTCAAAATCGGAGTCAAGCACATTAGCTCCTCCTGGCTCCCTCAGGTAGCAGAAGCTACGGTATCAGACATTCTACACAATGGGCAGTTACTTACTACAGGAGATATTATCAAACACTTCAGACTGGGCAGATACTCGGGATTTAAAGTATTTCAGCTTAGAAATATGTCGATAAATTCTCAAATAATGCTGGAACCAGTGGAGGAGGGTCAGTTTCTGCACTCACGTAGTTTAGCAGTAACTGCATCTCATGAGGTTTCAGAGATATATGCAAAGCTTCTTGAAAGGGCATACCCTCAGCTCGATGGAGCTTCTGCCTATTGGAAAGCCCAATTTCCACAGCATGCCCTCAACTGGTCGAGGATCTGGAGGGACACCCATAAATTTGTGTCTCAAGATAGGCTGCGACTTATGCAGTTTCAGATCATTAATAATATGTACTTCACTCCAATATGGCTAGCTAAAATGGGGGGAACCATCGCCTTGACTTGTAGACATTGCATGCAGGATGAAGGTTCTCCATACCATATCTTTTGGGAATGCCCTAAAGTAGCCCCACTTTGGTCCCTCATTCAACATAAGGCTGACCCTTTGCTAGGAATATCCAATCACTTCACTCCTGAGGTCTGTTTAATTGAAGATTACTCTCGAGTACTTAATATGGAATGGAAATTTAATTTAACTCTGATAGCAATGTCAGTCAAGAAATTAGTACTCCGACATTGGTTGGACACGGAGGCCATTACTTACTCTGAATGGTTACAGGAGTTTCTTTCCAACCTAGCAATTGAAAAAACTATAGCTAGTATCCGCAACCCTTTACCATGATTTGAGAAGATCTGGGGTAAATTACAGACTCTTTACACTATATAACTGCTGGCACCTTATCTTGATTGGCACATTATCTTTAACATATTGTACTGATACCATGGAAGGGAGGGGAGTGGGTGGATCGGGGGTGGATTTTTTTCTTTTTTTTTTTTTGCCTTGTATGTGTTAAGATTGTTATATGTCATCATGTGTGTAAACTGGGCCTTTTTGTAGTTGTAGTTGAAAATCAATAAAGTCTTTTGAATTTGAAAAAACTGTGAGTAAACAACAAGTAATGCTCATATAAGAACACAGTCACTGCTCAAAGGGGAAGCTTTTCAGGTTCTGGAAGGGGTGGCAGGAAGGGAGATTTAAGCATACTGTGGGATCCCCTGAAAGAAACAATATTACTTTGGTAAGTAATATATTCTTCAAACTCCAAGATTCTCTCATTATGCTTAACCAATGCAGACTACCAAGCAGTACCTTGGGAGATTGGGTACAGAAACATTTTGGGGAAAAATGTTCTGTAAGACTGCAGTGCCAAATTTGGCATCAGTTGTGGATTGAACATTCAGGCACTAGTGCTTTGTAAAAGTGTGCACTAGTTTCCAGGTAGCTGCTTCTGACAAGGGGATATACCTCGAGGCTGTCACTAAGGCAGCAGTGCCCCTTGTAGAGTGAGTCCTGAGGTCTTGAGGAGTCTGCTTTGCCAACTTTGCTGTAGCAAAACTGGATGCAGGAGACTATCCAGCGAGTGATAGTCCTCTTCAAGGCTGGCCTAGCCTTACCCACCTCACCATAGGTAAGGAACAATTGAGAGTTGGTAGACCTGAGATCTTCGGTGCATTCCATGTAGTAAACCAATGCCCTTTTGACATCCAGACTGTGAAGCTTCAGCTCACCAGAACTGGATTATTCTGTAAAGAAAACTGGAAGATTAATGGATTGGTTAAGGTGGAATTCAGAGACCACCTCGGGAAGGAATTTCCTGTTAGTTCTAAGGACTACCTTGTCTTTGTGGAAGATAATGTAGTTTGGATCTGTGCAGAGGTCTTGGAGCTCGCACACCCTTCTTGCAGAAGCAATAGCCACCAGAAACACTATTTTCCAGGTGACATACTTGAGGTCTGCAGTAGTCATATGTACAAAGGGATGTTACAAGAGCTTGGCTATGCATAGGTTCAAATCCCAAGAGGGTACAGGCTCCCTGATAGATGGGTACAAGTTCAGGAGACCTTTGAAAAATGTCTTAAAAGTAGGATGAGAAGCTACAGTCTTCTCTTTACCTGCTGAGATGTAAGCACATACTGAGGCTAAGTTGAACTTAAGGGTTGAGGTCTTGAGACCTAGTCCCTGTAAAAGCACCATGCAATCCAAAAGAAGTAACAGTTCTGCCTGGAAAGGGTTGTTTTGCTTAGGTTCACACCACAAGGCAAACCTCTTCCTTTAGGAAGCATAAGTCTTTCTAGCAGCAGGTTTCCTGTACACTCTGAATACCTTAAGTACATCCTCTGAGAGCTGCAGACCTCAAAACTCTAGTTGATCAAGAACCAAGCCTTGAAAGCTGGGCAGCCAGCACAGCAGTGGCACTACCATCTGCAATGCCAGCTATCCAGATTTGAGAACAAGCCCTGGAACTGGAGGGCTGGACAGGGAGAGGAAGCTTGAGCATCCGATGGACAGTTCGCTTCCCCTGGGAGGGAGGGAGGGAGGATGATGGCCCGGTGCTGATATGAGCTCTGGTGGAGGTCAGAGGTACAGCAGCCTGACTCCACAGAAGGGGAGGAGCATGGTAGGACATTGGCATTAGTGCCTTGAAATCACGGTGCAGCCCGCGACTCCAGGGATTACAGGGGAAAAATCAGGACCTGGCAGAACTCACTGACAAGGATGAGCCCTTCACCACTTGACCAGCGAGGCTACAACAGGGGCCTGACAAAAACAAACGAGATATGGGGGTTCCCTCCACCCCAACCCCACCTGGCGGGAAAACCAAGGCTACATGGGGGTATCTGACTCGTAGATCATGATCGAGATGGGTTGGTGGAGCTATGCCAGACACTGGGGGATAAAATAGCAAGTTAATAAAAAAAAATAAAGAACAAGCCTTGAGACAGAAGGACTTCAGACTGGGGTATGTTATCCGCTCTGAGACATGGTCAGCAAATTGTGACTCAGGGGAAGATGGATAGGCTGGCACCTAGACAGAGACATGATCAGAGAATACCAAGCTTGTCTGGTCCAATCTAGAGCCACCAGAACCATGGATGCTGGCTGGCTCCTCAGCTTCAGTGAAACTCTGAAAAGCAAAGGGAATGGAGAAAAGCCATAAAGGAACCTCCCCGTCTTATCCAGATCTAGGGCATCCAGAGTGAGGGAACACACAACTGGTGGCCTGCAGCAAAACAGAGGAAGCTGATGGTTTTCTTATGAGACAAATAGATCTATCTCTGGAGTACCCCACCTCCCGAAGATTGTTGCTAGTACTTGCCTGTTCAGGGACCACTTATGGTGCCCCTGGCTGATTCTGCTGAGAGCATTGGCCAGAGTATTGTGCTTCTCTGGCAAGTGAATTGCTGTTAAGCTTACTTCCAGTGAGTAGGACAGAGACCAGATTTTCATTGCTTCTGTGCAGAGTCTGGAGGATATGGCCCCCCCCCGCTTGTTGATGTAATACATGGTAGTAGTGTTGTCTATCCTGATCGGGACTGACTGACCTTTTATCTGAGGTGAAAAAGGCCTGAATAATGCCAATAGTACTGCCCTCAGCTCAAGGAGGTTGATATGCAACCTGGATTCTCGGGGAAACAAGATGTCACTGACTGGTTGTCCAGGTGCATCCCCATCCAAGGAGGGAGGCATCTCTGGTCATGACCACACTGGGAGACCACTGCTGGAAGGGGACCTCCTCCCTGAGGTTGTCTCCCTCTTTCCATCACTCCAGTGTGTGAAGAAGGGTTCCTGTGACTGGTACCAGCTTTAAAAGTTGATCCCTTCTCTCTGACCAATGAGCTCTGAGATGATACTGTATATCTCTCATTTGGAATCTAGCCACTGGCACCACTGCTGTGGTGGAGGCCATATCATCTAAAAGGCTGAGAAAACACCTTGCTGGTCAGGGCTGGCCTGGAAGTAAGGAGTTTGCTAGAGTCTTAAGGTTTTGCAACCTTTCCTGAGGAAGAAAAGCTCTTCCCTGGATGGTGTTCAGCTCTGCTTCTATGATATCCAGTGACTGCACTGGCTGAATTTGGGATTTCTGATGGTTTATGAGGAATCCTAGGGATTCCAGAGTTCCTTGAGTGTGTTGAAGGTACTCTCTGACCTGCTGGGGAACAGTTTCCCATGACCAGCCAGTCATCCAGGTAGGGAAAAACTGAGACGTCTTGCCTTCTGAGATGTGCTGCAACTATAGTTAGGCATGTAGTGAACACCCTTGGGGCCAAGGAGAGCCTGAAAGGGAGAGTTGAGAACTGGTAATGACCTGAGGGTAACTGGAATCTTAGGTACTTCCTGTGAGTGGGTCTGATTGGTATATGCAAGTAGGCATCCTTCAGATCCAGGGAAGTCAACCAGTCACCTTGTTGTAAGGAGGGAATCACTATAGAGAGAGTGACCATCCTGAACTTGGCTTCATCAGATGCTTGTTCAGGTACCTAAGATCCAAAATGGGTCACCATTCTCCAGCCTTTTACTTTCCCCCACTGAAAAAAGGGAACATTTTCTACTGCATTTGCCTGCAACAATTTTCTGACCTCTAGTTCCAGCAGAATCTTTTCTGTTGGAGTCAAAGGTGGGGGTCTCCTATGAACCTGTAGTTTTGGGAATCTTTTGAACTGTGGGGAGAACCCTTGGATGATCACCTCCAAGACCCATCTGTTCATGGTGACATTTTGCCATGATTGGAAGCAGTGACTCAACCTCCCTCCAACTGGTACTGGGTTGGCAACCGGGGCAGGGTAATCAGAGGTTCTGTTTGGGACTGACCCTAGTGGCTAGGAGTGATTCAGTCTGTCTGGGTCCTTGTCTGCCTCTACCTCTGAAGTAACCCCTCATCTGAGGGTAATCCATAGGCATGGGAACTAGATAAGAAGTTCTGGGGTAATATCCCCTTCCCCTACCTCCCCTTCTTTGGGACCTATAGTTGGTGAAGGCCTTCTCCTTAGCTGAACTACTCTAGTAGGTAGCCTTAAACTCTTCCAACATTTTCATGTATGCCTCAGTCTTGTCACCAAATAATGAATTATCCTCACAGGGAAAATCCATGGCCTTGGCCAGTGTGTCTGGGGTCAGATTAGTGACTCGTAGCCATACAAACCTCCTCAGGGCGATGGCTAAGGCCATAAATCTGGATGCTGAGTTTTTGGCCTCCACTCCCATTTGAAACTGGTACTTCATAGCATCCAGTGCTACTCTGGCAGTGTCTGCTATGTCATGACCAACTTCATCAGTGACCTTATCACACATGGCCAAAACTGAGTTCCAGAGGGCTCTCTGATATTGGCCAGTATAGACCATGTAAGTGGCCTGTTTCAATAGGAGGGAGGCTACCATGAACCCTTTTTTGGCCATGACATCAATTTTTCTAGAATCCTTGTCCACTGGATGGGATGAGAGTGGAACCCTGGCATTATTGCAGGCAGCTGCCTGGACCACCCCCTTCTGATTGGGATGGGAATAAAGGTACTCAGCACTGGTTCTGTCCAGCTGGCATTTCTTTTCTGCATTTTTGTCCACCCCTGAAATTAAAAAAAGGTTTGCAAGATTTTCAGGGTTGCTTTCTTAAGGGACTTATGGACAGCCAACAGAAGCCATTTAGTTGGTGCCAGACCAATCATTTCAAGGAAATAATCTTCCTCCTTCTCTTCCATTGACTCCAGGGTGGTGAGGTTGTGAGTGTCCACCATCTGCCTGACAAAGACGTAATGTGAGGTATTGTCCTCTGGTCCCCTAGGAGGGGAACCAAACTCCTTTTCAAGGGAGACTTCTGGTTCTATTGGTTCCCCACCATGTTCCTCTTCCTCTTCCTACTCTTTCATTTCCCCATAGCACTCAGTACCCTGGTCAAAGAGGACCGGGGCCTGAGGTGGCAACTGAGGGGGGAACCTGGGTAGCCACAGGAAGATTCAATGACTGCAGAGCCTGTACAACCTGAAGGGCTTTAGTGATGTCCTCCACTGAGGGCAGTTTTGTCTTGTCCACTGAGAGCTCCCTTGCTTCTTCAGTGGGAGATGCAATGACATGTTTTTCCTTTTGTTTCTGCTTAGCGGCAACTGGGACTAAAACTTGCTCCACAGGTTTCTTATGCTTATTTTGGTCAGCTTTGTCAGAAACTTTTGGATCAGTGGAATTCTTAGGGTGATAGTCCTTTGATTTGCTGTGAGAAGGAAACTCCTTTGAATGCTTGAGTAACAAAGAGGAAGACTGACAGGCCATTTCTTCTAACTTCTTTGCCCTTTTCTTTATAGTTTTAGAGCAAAATGTACTGCAATGCTCACAGTTAGCAAATATGTGACTTGGACCCAGGCAGTGTATACATAAATCATGGCCGTATGCCTTGGCCAAAAGTTGAAAGCACTTAGAACTGTTTTCAAAGCCTGTGGGTCCTGTTTTCTTTTTAGACCGATCTGACATGCTAGTTTGTCAGACGTAGCCAGGTAATGGTTCCTGAAGAAAAAAACAACAATTTGCAATCAGTTCCCTTGAAAAGGAGAACCACCATAAGGGATAGCATTAAACCCCTCTTTTTTAATCAAAAATTTAAGAAATTTGCAGCTTGGTTCCTTAGGAGAAAAAAACTCTAAATGTGAGCCTAAAGATGTCTTTGTTCCCGAGCAAAGGAACCAAGATGAAAAATAAGTATAACCTAGCCAAATATCACAATCTGAGAGGAAAAACCCTCAGATAATCACAAATTAAACTAAAAAACTAAAAGGTTCAACACACTATTTCTCCGGTTCCCAGGAACCGAGACGGGACTGGAGAAAAAATGAAAACAATACAATTCCTGAAAAAACTAAACTAAAACACAAACTAGAGGCAGAAATAAGAAAATAAAAGGACTTTTAATGAAAACAGTTCAAATAAACCGACTTACAGCGAAGTTGCTGAGGGGAGATCTCTGAGGCATCTTGCTACTACAGGCAGATAAATGAATCTGATGTTAGCCTATAGAATGCAGCAGCACCTAGAGCCAGAGATTTGAACTGCAATCTAGTTTCACTTCAACATTCTCTAATTTACATAAGTTCCACTCTCTGGGGCAGTTGAACCTACCAGGCTAACTGCATTAGTTAAGCATTCTGAGGAATTCCTGGGGTTTGAATATTACAACAGAACATTAGTCATGTCTTACATACATTATTCTACTAATCTATATCATGTTTCAAAAACCTCAAAACATGTATAACATGCTATATACATAAAACAATTATAGATTATATATATATTGCAATTCCAAAAAAGGTATATGGAATAATAAATGGGATATGGTTTCATTAACCATGGCAGGATGGGATAGGCTGGGTCTCCAAGTATAACAGCTGCAATACTAATGCTACAAATGTCACGATTCCATGCAGGAAACAACTTACCACTCTGGCCTAATTGGTACAAAGCAATGTTCTGTAGCACATGTGCATCGTTTATCTTACCTGACCAGCCCATGTTGATGTCGATGAATTGATACTTGCGGTCAACCAGTGACTGCATCACCACTGAAAATTATGATTTCCTGTTTTTGCATTCCCAGGTGGTGATATAATGGTGAAATGTATGCCATCCACTGTCGTGCCTCAGTTTGGGAACCCCCAATCTTTGTAAACTCCTGCAATAATTTCAGGCACATTTGGATTCTGAACACCTTTTGAAGCAAAACAAGTATGATGGCCCACCTAGCACACCTCAATTACTATTTTCCTCATGGTGAATTGTCCAACCCCAAAAAAGTGCCCAAGGGTCTGGCATTCAATGTTTTTTGCCAGTCACCACAATGTGATGGTTACATGTTTGTCAACAGGGGCTGCCTTGTGTAGTTGGGTATTCATCCTGTGTATATACACAGGCAGCCTTCACCAAGGCTGAGACTTGGCTAGTTGAGAATCGCCTGGTTCTTAATCCTACCAAGACAAAGGCGATGCTGCTCAGACCAAAATCCCTGGACCCCTCCCAGGCCCATCTTCTTCCACTCACTACCATATTGGGCTCCAAAATAGAGGTAGTACAATCTGTCAAATATCCTGGCCTCACATTAGATCAGGGGCTCACATTGAAGCCCCACGTGAACTTGGTAATAAAAAACATCCACCAAAAGCTGGGCCTCCTCTATCGTCTAAGTCACAACATAATACCAGAAACCAGGCTGGCAATTGCACAAAGCATCCTCCTCCCAACCCTAACTTACGCAGCCCCCATTTTGCTCAGCATCGCTAATCAAGACTACTGCAGATTACAGACCTTATATCACAAAGTCGCTCGATTTGCCTCCAAATCCCACCCGAGGACCCATCACTGTGATGTCCTCACAACCCTCAACTGGCCATCCCTGAATAACAGGCTCCAGTACCCCCTTCTAAGCTGGACCTACAAGCTTCTCAAAGCGCAACCTCCAGCAGAGCTGATTGAACTACTTGCCCCAAAGTGGACTAGATGACCACTCCATTCCTCAAACAAAAAACTACTGGAAATCCCCTTGGCCTGCTCTGTCACCGGGAGCAAATCCTTTACTCACCTGGCCCCTGTATCTTGGAACAACCTCCCCAGCCACCTTCAGGAGGAACCCACCCTTGCCAAATTCCAAAAGAGATTGTGTGCTCACCTCCTCAACCCTAGTCCATGCCCCTGCACCAATGGCTAGCCTACTTCACCGGGTGTCAACTGGGTTAGTACAACATTGCCACCCCTCTCTTGGGTGCGTTTGAATAGCACTTACCACTACACATCCATCTGCCATCACTGCTGAACTCTGTAATCAACCCACTGCCCTCCTCACAGAAGTTATTTATTGTCCTTACTACCTTGTATTATATGTACTACACTGTTCTGTTGTATCCAATAATGTAGTGTACCTCCTGCCCTCTTCCACTAAAACTGTATACTGTCATTACAACCCTGTATTGTATGTATCACACTGTTCTGTTGTATCCAATAATGTAGTGTACCTCCTGTCCTCTTCCACTAAAACTGTATACTGAATTCGTAATTCCTGTACGACATGTTCTACACTGTATCACCTACTTGTATGTACAAAGCTATGTTTAACTAACTCCAGGTCGCCCCTGAAAAAGGGACCCTCGGGGCCCAGTGGGCTTACCCGGTTAACAAAATTCAATAAATAAAAAATACATGGGAACAGTTCAAGCACAACAAATTGAAAGTCTGCTTGTCCATCCAGAAATTTGTCAGCCACTGCTCATTGATCCACGTACACAGAACTATGTCCACAAGGTGCTGGTTCTTTCATTAGGGCAAACACTGCACTTCACTGTGCCTGTCACATACGCACATACTATAACATTTTGTAGTACGCTCATAGCTTCCAGTAGCTGCATGCACATTCTCTGTGCTCTCATTTCCCTAAGCTCTCTCCACTTTTTATTACTTTTTTTTTAACTGTTTTTTTCTTTCTGCTACATCTCACTGCCAGAAGAAGTACTAAACTCACAGTAGGAGCATCCATGCTTAAACAACTGTTACGTGGCAATGCTCAGACGTACCATGGGATTGTGCTCCTGACATCTGCACAAATCACAGTGCATTATAGGAAAGCAGGTACAATTGAACAGCACATTTCAAAACACAGTTAGGGAAACCCTCCATGATGAAGATGCAGTGTTACCATGTTCAGATAACCGGTACAGATGGAAGAACATGGTACGTTCTAAAAGAGTTTTAAAACCATTTTATCAAAAGCATGGTTAATATGGACACGGCCTATCTGTTAGATCCTAAGAACAGAAAGGCTTCAAGACACATCTTCCCAACCTACCCAACACGAAATAAAGCAGGTTTACTTCAATAATAGAATTGTACCTGAAAACAGAGTAGCTTAGGCAATGAGGACTGCTTGCACTCATAGAGAAGAAATTGGTGCTGTTCCAAAATGTGGACAAAAGAGATAACACAACTGATGCACTCAGGAGCCAGAAATAAATGATATATGCATAGAGCTGCAATGAATGAAAAAAAAATTATTATGCAAACTGAGGCAGGAAAAAACAGCCCCAGTGCTTGGTTCATATCTTTTAAGAAAACTGTCCAGAAAGGGAAGACAACAAAAATTATCATTTAAATAATGATTCCATCATACATCAACCTGTTTATGAGCTGTTGGGTTACCTGGGCCATACACAAATCAGATACCAACCTTAGCTTTAACAGGATTAGACTGTGTGGCCCCTTTATAGATGACATACTTTGTGTTTGGGAAGGTGTCACAGACTTGTTCTGTCCCAGAACTCAGTCTGCACTGCTACCAGTTTTCATAGCCCTTCAGACTCCTGAAGGGATTACCTTGGTATGATGCCACCACTCAACTGCAGCCTCACTCAGGGTATCTATAGGTCCAAATATTAAGACAGCCACTGCTTACACAGTACAATGCTCCTTATCTAAAGGGCAAACAATACACTCCTTCTGTTACAGCTGAGAACACTTAGCTATGGTGACTTTAGCATGTCTCTTCAGAAATGGATCACAGACATGCCAATTTACTCCTGCTTATCTACAGTATACCTGAAATGACTCAGTCACAGAAAGCATAGCATAAATAAAAATGACATTTAATACTACATGCTTTTTTTATCATTCACTTGTTTATTGTATGACTCAGAGAGTCGTCAACAAAAAGATAAAAACATTACAAAATATACATAAATACATATACATATGTATATAAAACATTTAAATACAGAGTTTAAAAACCAGCCATTGTAATTGCACTACTAATGTTCTTCTTGATTTTGCTAGCTGCCAAAAATAATTTAGCTATTCATAAAATTGTATATTCATCTTGTGTATGAATTAGAATGAGAGTCAGAGTTGCACAGTCAATATTATACATAGTATTTATAAAAGGTCCAAGCCAGTAAACACGTTTCTTACTGTACCAGGCACATTTCCACATAACATGAACAAGATCTTCACGGCCTCCAATTGCACAACTACAGTTGTCATCTGTAGTTTGTTTATACCTACATCTTATAACACTACTATTGAATTGCTCAAATTTATATTTAGTAAATGTTATTCTAAGAAGAGGATTTGTCAGAATATCAAGATAGGCTTTATATCCAAAGTTGAAATTATTAAGTGCGAACCATTTAGAGTAAGCAGAGTTTTTGATATGTTCTAAATCTTGCTTTTCCCAAAAATTTCTGATATTTTTCGTTACATATTTCTTATATTTATTACTTAATGAAATCTGTTTCTTAACATACCCAGCTAGTATTTGTAGTTTATATTTATTTAACAGTTGCACAATTTTTGGATACCAAAATCCATGAGTATATCCCATATCAAACCATTTCTGTTTTTCCTCCATACATAAAGCAGTGATTCTAGTAGTCGGAAGTCTAGTTATACATATCGAGAAATTAACCTATCTTATATCACATAATGCTTTAATATAAGTAATTCCAAGCTCCAATCTGATATATGAGGCAGGGCAGGACCTCCCTACCCCTAATATATTCCTTAAATTTTTAGAAATAGGTATAGTAAGTTTTTCCATATGGGTCACTTCCCAGATTTCAGTACCATATAAAAGTTGGGATTCAAATTTTGATTTAATCGCTTTAACCAAGGGTTTAATACTCATTCCTCCAAATCTATTATTAAACCAGACTAATCCCAACATTGTTTTATTGAGGGCATCTAGACATCTTTGAAATTGATGATTCCATAGTCCATTCTCTTTAAATACAACCCCTAAATAAACATATTCTTTAACTATTTCTAATTTTTCACCATGTAGAAATCAAACTCAGGGAGGCAGTATAGCGCAGTGGTGTAAGGCTCTGTGCTGCAAATCTGGTGACATCCAGCAGACTGGACCTGGGTTTGAATCCCACAGCTTCCACTTGCACACTGTGTGACCCTGAGCAAGTCACTTAACTTCTCTGTGCTCCCAGGTCGCTCCTGTAGAAATGCTTTCAGCGTAGTGTGCTACTCCTGGTTAAACAACTAAAAAAAAAAACTCCTTCCTTCTTTATATTATTTGGGCTAATAACAAGTATGTTGGTTTTAGTTAGATTTATTTTGAGTTGTAATTCTCTAGATCTTTCTTCTAATAAGTTAATTTTTTCCTGCAACCCCTTCTGTGTCAAAGAAAATAAAACCAAAACATCTGCATAGGCAAGTACTGAACAGGTTTGATTCTGTATCTTAGGGGAATCTGAATTTTGATCAGTCAAATCTATTAATAACTCATCAATGTATAATGCAAATAGAGTCGGGGCTAGGACACAGCCTTACCTGACTCCTCTATTGATTTTAAAATGAGCAGAGAGATGTCCGCTCATACCTAGTCTTACCTGCTCCCAATTATTATTATATAGATCATGTATGATATTAATCAGTGGTTTATCTATGCTTTTTTTCGTTAGTATATCCCAAAGCTTTATTCTGGATATAGTATAGAATTCAGCTGAGTAATCAACAAACATTACATACAATTTTTGCTTCCTCAGATATACATATTTCTCAATTAAATGATGGAATATATAAATATTATCCAAAGTAGAGTATTCCTTACAGAATCCAGCTTGGAATGGGGATAACCCACCTCTTATTAATATAGCTTCATTCAATCTATTAAGTATTATTTTGGAAAATATTTTTAAATTATTATCCAATAAGCTGATTGGACGATACATGACAGGATTCCCTTTATTACCTTTTTTGTGTATGGGGATTATATATGCTCATTTCCAGATATATGGGTATTTATTTTCCAGGATACATTTATTGTACATAGTTGTCAATACTCTACACCATAGTCCTGTGTTACACTTATATACTTCTGCTAGGATATTATCCGATCCTGGAGCTTTCTGTAATTTCAGAGTATTAATGGCCAAATAAACCTCTTTATAGGCAATATCCATTTGTTGTCATCCCACTTCTCTATATGTGTTACTAATCATGTTTGGTTTTATAAATATCTGAATACAATAATTAATCCAATTAACTTCTGATATATAATTATCTATATAATCTTTATGGTTAGTTGTACCTCTTGCCACTAACTGCCAGAATGCATTTTGATCTCTGGTCACAAGCACTCTATTCATTTCTTCCCATTGTTCGCTGTAATACTTTCTTTGTAAATCTTTCAGAAGTGCTGTATATTCTTTCTTAGATTGATTGATGACCTTCAATAAATCTTTAGTTTTTTTGCTTCATATACTGTTTATTTAATTTTCATAATACTTTTTGTATTTCATGCATTCATCGCTGAACCATCCCCTTCTTTTATTAATATTTATTTTAACAGCAAACTCCATCTCACTCTATTTTATCAAAAAGCCCATATAGTCTATTAATCAATTGTTCAGCAGTGCATACTGTATATTTAAGGACTCTATACTCTCATTTAAAATGAGTTATTAATAATATCTATAATAGTATAGGTTAATTCTGTTTTCCATATAATTTTTTAATTTGTTCTAATTTCCAGATGAGTCAATGATCATACTATAGGTATCTGCATAATCTGCTTTATTTTACTTCTAAGGACAATTGGGAAATGATCACTTTCTGATCTTGGATTAACATTCAAGCTTTCCCAAAAATCAATTGATCCTGTCCACAATGCCAGATCTATCAATGATGTTCCTCTAGCAGAAAGATAGGTACATTCCCCCAGCTGATCTCCTTTTAACCTTCCATTCAATGGGTAAAAATTACACTCCTTTAATATTTTAATTAGTGCAATACCAGCTTTAATTTTCAAATTTTTTGTTGCTCTTTTTTTCCCATTGATAAGGGGCAATTGCACATTGAAAAAAGGAGTTATCTACTAAACCATCAAAAGAGCCTATACGGGCATTTAAATCTCCAATCAATAAAATTTCAACTTCTAAATATTTAGTAATAATCTCAATTAGTAAATCATCCAATTGTTGCCAAATAATCATATTATAAAATGGAGACTTTTCTGGAGGAATGTAACCATTAATTACTATTAAACTCTGACTCTCATACTTCAACAGTACAACAATAAAATTATCACTAGACATAATACATTCACTGTGTATAAAACTATTCAGTCTGACTATATGGCTATCCCACCAGAATTTCTTCCCCTTTTAGTGATCTTTTTACCTGGCGAGTGCAAAACTTTAAAGCCATTTGTGTCAATCTGATCATTTACACCATGCCAAGTCTCCTGTAAATGGACTACATCATGTGCCACTATGTACTTTAACCAATCCTCATCCTGTTGTCTTTCTTTAATGCCTGCTATATTCCAAGAAATGAATTGTAAAGATCCATTGATGGATTTGTTTAAACTAGAGTCAGATCCCATGGTAACTTCCATGGAAAGTTTTCTATCAGGAACCCCTGATTGTCAATCATGGTAGCCAGCAATAAATTGTAATTTGTCTTTATCCGTTAATTGATTTGCAACTTGTTCTTCATTCTGGACACCCAAAAATTTTGATTCTATTAAATTCAACCCCATAGCATCCATTATTGATGTTTTCCCTAAGATTTGTTCTGCAATTTCTTTGTTCTTTACTAAAATATTAATTTGAGATCCTTTCCCTAATCTTTCTACTGCTATAATACCATCTCTTCCTAACCGCACCTGTAAGAAATTCCTTAAAAAAACACATACTTCTCTGGTTAATTCTCTATCAGTTTCTCTGTATAATTCATTTCAACCAAAGAGTACTAATTCTACAGGGTTATGGTCTAATTTCTCAGTCTGTAGGTCAGGAATATTAAACAGGTGCCTGTTAGGAAATGTTAAATATATTTCTTTGTTTTGAAAAACTGATGCATTAAGCCAGACATAATTAGCAGTTCGAGGAGAATGGAAATGAATATCAATTAACATGGCCGAGTCAACTTGGATGTTTTTTATCCCCATAATCTCATCTGGGTTAATATCTAAATCCATTTCTTTCTTCAATTTCTCTGTCACTTGTTTTATTTGCTATACAGGTTTTATTGAATCCATCCCTTCAGCACTAAAACCCTGATTAATGGGACTAAACTCATACCTCTTGAAAGTGATTCCTCTTGTACACTATCTCTATTACTTGCAACATGTACTGTTGTCTCATCGGAGTCTTTAACCTTTATATTATTTGCCTCAGTTACAGAATTTTCAACTATTTCATTCCTTTTCCCCATATCATGATTCAACAGAGCAATCTCCATTTCTAATTGTTGTGAGTAGTTAATTTAGAATCGATAGGTAATTCACTATTTGGTGACAAGGTATGTAGAACTAGTTTTGAATGCAATTCTTGAGTTCCCCTTAAAACTATTTGTTCAATCTCTGATTGCTCTACAATCGGATTTTGAGTCTCTTCCTTACTTATATCACTATTGACTATATTTGATGCAGAAGCTACTCTCTTTTTCTTAGTATTTTATTCTTTTTAATCTCTTTTGCTTCTACATTACTTTTGCTACTTTTCTTACCCCTTTTATGAGCATTTTTGACTTGATTTTCATTGGACTTTCAGGTATGTGAATACTTTCAAAATTTGGTCTAATCCCTTCATTGTTCATGTGTTTTTTCCCCTTTATCTCTTCTACTTGTTTTACATTCTCTCAATTAAAATTCCCCTAATTTGACCAATTTTACTTCTGACTGTTTCAATTATTTCTTTATTTAGTAGCACTTGTTCCATTATCAGTATGTTAGCTGTGTGTTGTTGTGATAACAAATTAATTAATTCATCACTCAGGAAACTTGATTGATAATCAAAATGTAAACCCTCTTAACATTTCATATCACACTCTTGTTGACATCTCCTGCATAACTCTGATGTTTCATTGTATTCATTAAACTGTTTCAATCCTGAGATTATACAATGTAGATCCCTTGAAACTTCCTCTAGCATTGTTTTTCCACTCGTTTGATATCGTTCATAGTCCCACAATTCTGATGTTATTACACAAGGACTAATTAATGCAGCCATCTCTTGATTGGCTGACGAATTCATAGCCTTTGCTTCCTTATCACAGCTTAGCACTGAATAATTATATTCAGTTTCTCATTGCTCAGTATTGTTCTTCTCCACCGTACCTTCTATCTGTGATAGGTCTGGTATAAATCTAATGTGCGAGAGCTGAGACAGCTGAGAAGCCATTTCTACAGAATTACAGGATTTACTTGTGGGAGTAGAGGCTCTACTGATGTCTTTAAGTTTATTTATATGGTCTGTAATTTTAGTCTGTTTTGTCTGTTTCATCACTTTAGTGTGTAATATTTTAACAGGGAGCGTTTCACTTAAGGGTGATAAGTTTGGATTATTCATTCTCTGTAATCTGGTGTTCACCATTGAAGCAGAATACATGTATACAATACACCTACAAGTTGAAATCAGGTCAAGAATAGATTAAGAACAACAACCAAGAAAATAGGTTTAAAATCAAAATTTAGAAATTTAGAGGAATCTAATCTACAACCCTATAGTTAAATCAGATTGAATTAAATTTTGGGCTAATGCAATTAATCTCTATTGATAACTATTAATAATTTAAGTGGGAATAAGGAGAAGTTAGAGCTTCCAAATTTTCAACTTCAGCTTCAAATCTGTCCAGAGTTTAATTTAAAACAGGGCACTTCACAATTTAACAACTTGTCAGATTGATTTAATTGTTATAACAGTCACAACATCCACGCTCATAGATTTGGTCAATTAACAGGTTGTCCAATTACCCAATTATCATAATTTGTCCCTTTATCCACTCAAATCCAGATCTTCCCGTGGTTCAGATTAAGATTCTATTCCAGATTAAGAATCAAATTTTGTTCCGAAGTTAGAATTAATCAACTAATATCCCAAGTATGTCAAGATAAAGGAGCACAAAACAGCAGTTCAAACGTCCAATAGTCAAAAATCAATATACAGCAAAGTGGTTCTCGTGGATTGATAGATGTATGCTATTTAAATATGCTATAGGATACTACACACTAAAGACTATGGGGAATACAGTATTCTACAGAGATGAGAAATAAACATTTGAAAATACAGAAATCATACAGAAAAACACTTAAAAAATCAAGATTCTAGTGCTGTGCGGAATGCGGAATTCTGCTGGTGAAATTAGCACAGAATGACCATTCTGCCAGTGGAATTTTCGCTGTAATTTCACTGGCTCTTCCATGGAATTCTACCTACTGTGATCCACAGAATAATATTCTGCAGAACAGCATCTTTTCGTGGAAAATTATTCCTCAGCAATTTCCATGGAATATATTGAGAGCCACGGAAAAATATTCCGCAGAACAGCATTTTTTCCCTGGAAAATCATTCTGTAATTATTTTCTGCTGCAGAATTCCAGCATTCCATTTTTGGTGAAATTTGACAGAATTTGGGTGAATTTTGAAAAATTCTGTAGAATTCTGTTCTGCCGCAATTTGAAAATTCCACACAGCAATACAAGATTCTAAGTAGCGTAGAAGAAGCTTACCTCCCAAATGGTAACTTGATGAGTTATGGTGAACTCAGACCCATGATGTTACTAGTTCAGAATCTACACGTACAAAAATATCTTCAGCTGATCAGCCCACAACACCCGTATCATCACACATGCCTCTGTGACATCACATACTGGACTATTTCTTTGTTCTCTGTAGACCACCCTTTTCCAGAATGGGTCTGAATTGGTTCTGTGGATTGACATCTGCAGCTTTTTTATTCCACCTAGCTAAACCTGCAGAGTGTCATCTCACTGTGCCTTGGCCCTGTTTAAATTCTAAAAATGTCTTTATTTTATGGAAGAGAATTAGCCTTTTGAAGTTTAACCAAAACAAAAGCCTTTTACAGGGCAGGAACTGTTGCAGTCCCTTCCCAACCTCTGGGATAACCCAGAAATGCTCACACAACAGGCCTGTGACTGTAATATAAGGGATTTTTCAATTCTTCCCATACTTCCCATAATTAAAATATTTGAATGGCAACATAACTAGTAAGATAATAATAATAAAAATAAAATTCCAGGGTGTTATATCTGTTATTACTCCATTCCCTGGAAAAATGAAAAACAAATCATTTGGTGAATCTAAATGATGTTCTTTTTTTTATTATCAGGTGTGCTGTCCCTGCTATGACCCAATCTTCTCTCTGTTTTAACAATTTATTAATTCTTTGAGATACTGCCCTTTCTTTACTGGGCCACTGATTATTGTCTGCACAAACCATTTGCATTACCATGCTGTGAACCACTTCAGTGCCTGATGTCCATGTTATAGGTCTGCATCACCAGGCTCTATCTTAATTTGGCATTTTGCCCGTTGGTCCCATGGAGTCATGAGAGGAGGTTGTGGTCAGTTACAATGTGAACACCCTCCCATACAAACATGGTTACAGCTTCTGTGAGCCCAGAAGATATCAGGTACTCTTTCTCAATTGTGCCATATGTCTTCTCTCTGGGCAGCAGCTTTCTGCTCAGGTACATGACTGGGTGCTCCTCCCCTGTGTGCATGACCTGACTCAGAACTGTTCCTAGCCCCTGACTGCATGCATCCATATGTGCAATGAACCTCAGAGAATAGTCAGGGCTCCCAAGCACAGGTGTCTGACAGAATGCTTACTTCAATTGTCAGAATGCTGTGTCACAGTGATCCATCCACTAAACATTTTCCAACATTCTCTTCCTTGTGAGACTGTGAGATTGGACAAGGGCATGTCCATGCTACTGAACTTTGGTACAAACTTTAAATACTAGCTTGCCATCTCTAGGAAGGCTTGTACTTTTCTCTTTGTTGTGGGTGTGGCCCATCCCCGAGTAGCTTACATTTTAATGGTTCAGGCCAGATGTGCTCACTCCCTACCCTGTGCCCCAGGTATGATCCCTCTGCCATACCTAACTAACACTTCTCAGTTTTGACTGCCAGTCATGCAGCCTTCAGTCTGTAGAAAACCTTTGTCACATGCCTGACACTGTCCTCCCATGTCTGGCTGTTGATGGCAATGTCTTTCATGTATATCACAGTAAAGTCCCCCCCCCAACAGAATGTGGTCCATAGGTCATTGAAAGGTGGCTGGTGCATTCTTCATCCCAAATGGCATTACTCAGAACTCAAACAGACCTAACAGAGTGATGAAGGCCAACCTCTCTATGGCTTCAGGGATCAGGGATACCTGCCAATAGCTCTTTTGTCAGATCTATTAAGGTCAGGTACATAGCTAACCCTAACCATTCTAGCACCTCAACTGTCCTAGGCATGGGGTATGTGTCCACCACCATACAGCTGTCAAGCTTGTAGTAGTCAATGCAGAATCTTGTGGTCTCATCCTTCTTGGAGATCAATACCATTGGGGAGGCACATGGGCTACTGGACTCCCGGATTACCCTAAGAGCCAGATCATCCTTGATCTTCCTCTCAGTGGCATGTTTCACACCCTTGGGACCTCTGTAGAGTGGCTGCCTCAGCGGGGCCTGCTACTCTGTATCCACTTGGTGCTCTGACAGTGTGGTATACCCCCAGTTTCCCCATGATCATTTCTTCAAATAAGTACAGTGCCACATGCATTTTGGCAGCTTGGGCCAATGTTAATGACTCTGGGAGTGTGACAGCATCCATTGAGGATTCTCCCTTAACCTTTTCCAGGAGATCCACCAGCAGGTCTACTTATGCTTCCTCTTCCACATAGAGGCACATAGCCAGGATCATCTCATCCCAGACATAGTAGGGCTTTACCATGTTTACATGGTAGATTCCTTGCTTGCACCACCTGTCGTGTAGCTCCACCACATAGTTAACATAATTCACCACATGAACACTGAGTTAGGATCCTTCAAGCTGACAGTAATTTATTCTGTAAGGCGGAGATGAGTACCATCACACCTTGCCCAATTTCATAGTCCTGGACTCTGGCTCCATGGTCATACCATGTCTTCTGTCTCTCTTGTGCAGTGGCTAAGTGCCCTGGGTGAACCACATGAGCTCCTTGAGCTGTGACATGAAATTCAGGGCATACGCCACTACAGATTATCCTTAGGGAGCAAGCCCACTCTTCCATTTATCCCTTACCAAATCAAGGGGACCCCTTATCCTATGCCTAAATAGGAGCTTGAAGGGTGAGAACCATATGGACACCTAAGGGACTTCCTTCCCTATATGTGAATAAGAGATGGGGTAAGTACTGGTCCCACTTGTTCATATGCTGATCATTGAATGCCCTTAACACAGACTTAAGAGATGCTTTAAATCCCTCAATCAGACTGTTAGTCTGAGGGAGATGTAGGGACGCCCTGATCTGCCACAACCCACAATTCTCCCAAAGACATGCAACTGATTTTCTGGTTTGACAGAATCCCTTGGGGAAAACCCATCCAGCTAAATATCCCCAGCAGATCATCTAACACTTTTTCCACATTAGTGGAGGACAATGACATGGCCTCTGGGTATCTCGCAGTGTAATCCACAACCACGAAAAAATGTACCTCTTGTCTGTGTGACTTAGGAAGCTTAGTAATCCCACAATGTCCACAGCAACAGAAACCCCCCAAAATGGCTTTTAAATTCTAGGCAGAGGAATCAAAGCTGTATTAGCCTTGTCGCCAATCTTTCCCACCCTCTGCCACTATGGACAAGTCTGGCAGTACTTTGCTACATCTTTAAAAATACTGGGCAAATATCAATTGTTAGTTAGCCACCTTTTTGTACAGCTAACTCCTAAGTGTCTGGATAAAGATATATAGTGGGCTAGGGCCAGAAGCTATTTCCTATATTCCTTGGGAACTACTATCTGCCGGAGTATCCTTTCCTCTATGCCTCCCTTTGGAACAAAGTCATGATATTAATTTAATCCCATTCTCACAGAAAACAAATCTAGTCCTGACTCTATTGATCTCTGACTCTGTTGATCCCTGCCTTCTCCGTATATCCACCCCTGAAATATCCCCCTCACCCATATTTTCAACTGATTATTCTATCAATGCACAGTTCCTCAAGCCTGGAAGATAGCCCAAGTTTACCCCTACACAAAGGAGGTGACTCTGTCTCCCCGGGCAACTGCTGTCCAATATCATTTCTCCCCGCTGTGGCCAAAATTCAAGAATCACTTGCCCTTACATGACTCACAGAGTTTCTAAACACAATGGACTTCCTCTCTACCTTCCAATCTGGTTTCAGGGCAAACCATTCCACCACCACCTCCCTACTACATGTCACTAACTCCATCCTCTCCACTATGGACCAAGGCCCCTTAACTGCAGCCATCTTCATTAACCTTGCTAAGGCCTTTGACTCTGTCTCCCATCTGCTCCTTCTAAACAAACTTTCCTCTACCGGCCTGTCCACAAAATTCATAAATAGGTTTACTTCATACCTCTCTGGTACAGCTCAACAAGTCCGCATTCGTGGAGTTCTTCCCCCCCCCCAATTCATGCAGGTGTTCCTCAAGGTTCCATCTTGGGCCCTATATTATTTTCAGTCTTTCTAAATTATTTACCATTAGCTCGCTCTGCTGTAAATGTTCACATGTATGCCAACAACACCATTCTATTCGCTACTGACCCCTCTACTGCTGTAGTCCAATCCCAGCTCTAAGTTGATTTCCACACAGTCCTTCATTGGTTCAACAAAAACCTTCTAAAGGTAAACATAAAAAATGGTGTCATCGGCCCAGTGGGGCTGAGAGCTGAGGCACTGGACACCACACCTTGTGCAACGCTGGCGACCCGGGTTCGGGAATGGACCCAGGCCATCAAGGGTCAGATGGGGAGGAGGATTGAGTATCCCAATGGATGCTCTCCTCCTCCTCCAGGGGTGGGTTCCTGGGTTGCTTCATGTACTCATAGCTTTTCTGCTGGTGGAAGCATGGGTGGTAGGGCACATGGCTCTCCAGAGCCAGGGCAGGGAGGAGGCTGTTGGGTGCTTGTCGACGGCATGCATTAGCATGTCATTCATCTGTATTGACGTCCTCTCCACCAGTGTCCTCAGGGGATGGGGAGAAAATGGGAAGAAAATTAATACATCCCCGGCTGAATGAGCAGTGTGAAACCAGGGGGATCCTGGTGGCAGGACCTGGCCGATAGAGTAGGAGGGGGTACGAGGCCCCCTCTGAAACCGAGGAGCTGGGCAAGCATAAAAAGAAATGGTGTTGATGACATCTGAGACTCCCCAAAATCTAGCTACCCTCCTCTCACCCCTCATCATCACCACATAGGATGGCTCCTTACTGCACTACAAATATCTAGGGGGTCTGGCTCGACTCTCGTCTAGACTACACAAAACATGTTGAGCATATGCAGGCAAAACTTTACCTGAAACTGGGAATGTTATATAGAAACAAAGAAGCCCTCTCCCTATCTACCTGACATCAGCTCCTGACCAAATTGATTCTCCCCTCATTTGATTATGCCAACATAGTATATGGCAACACATCAGCCTCCCTTCTAACCAGGCTGGACTCCCTCTTCCATTCTTTTTGTCTTTTTGCCATTAACACCTCCCATACACATCACTGCTCCCTCTACTCATCCCTTTCCCTCACCCCTCTGAACGACCACCATCACCTGCTACACTCCTCAGTCTTCATTGCTAAATACTGGTTTGGGTCCCTACTCTCTTACCTTTTTCTCTCTTTTGTCTCCTTCATCAGAGACTGCCTACCCTCTCTGGTCATGAGACTGCCACACCTTCTCCCTACCACGACTATTCATTTGGTACAGTGGCATTCGCATGCAGACTGTCCTCACACTGGAACACTCTACCCTCCCACATCAGACACTCCCTCTCTGCCCTGCTCCTAAAATGTGCTATATCTGTATCTGGCCTATCCAATCCCTGCCACTGTAACTGCTAACTGCAAATTGCACCCCCTCAAATCAGTCTCCCTCTGCAAACCCCAACTGTTTCACAGCCCTTTGACTCCAAATACGATCATAGCTTGAACCACTTATTTCACTCCACAGTCCCCTACTTTCACCTCTCTACCACTTCTCCCCCATGAAGCAATCCCGTACCCACTGTACTGTCACCTTGCTATCACCTGCCCTCCTTTGACAAGTCCCCTCGCCTGCCCTTTCTACTTCCCCTCCTTTTACCTCACACCACCTTTCCCCTTTCTATCCCTCACTCCCACCCTGTGGAGAGCTGTTCTTCACTTTTAATACAGGTGCTTCCTGCCTCTCTTCACTTGGTAGCACTTTTTCTCCCACAAGGAGCCAGTCATGTTCTCAGGCCTGTACTCCTGCAAGTATGTTGGTTACACCTGCCATGGCTGTTGAGCAGCCTGTGGCTGCCACACACCCTGAGCATGGCCATGGTAGCCATGGCACCGCATAGTAGGCCTGCTGGGTGTGCTGTCCCATTCTGCTACCCACTGCTGTTGGCTGGTGCACACCTGGCTGGAAGCACCCATGTGAAGTGTGCTGGCACATATGTGTAGCATGTGGCACATCCTTCATGTGTGCATGCAGTGCTGCTGGGCCTTGTGGCATGGGCATGATGAGGACAGCACTGTGCTGGCCTTGCCTGTGTGCCAGTGTATGCACTCTGATCCATGTCACAACCAGCTGCACTGATGTGTGTGTTGCCACATCACCCACCACTCCTGATTGTGCCACCTACATGTCTCACTGTGCCCAGCTGTGTGATGCATGATGATGCTGGTGGTGCATGTGTGAGTTAGGGTACTGCCAGCTGTGTCCAGTGCAGGGCCTGTGTGTGTGTGTGCATGTGCACATGCTTGTGCACTGTGTTGTGGGTGTATGGCTGTGTGTTTGTGTGTTCACTGTGCATGCTGTGTATGTGCCCATGTCCCTGCATGCATCCCTGTGTGGCTGTGTGCCTCTGTGTCTGTGTGGTGTTCTGTGCATGCATGCATGCATGCATGCATGGCTGTCATGTTTGGTACTCCCCTGCAGTTCCTGAAGTGCTCCTGTACAATCATGTCACAGTGCCTCCATGCCCATGCAGCCATCCTGGGGTCTCTCATCTGCATGGGTGGCTGTGCACCCCTATCTGACTCATCTTCCCCATCCTCATCACTGCTGTTGCCCTCATCCACCTGGACGGTTATCCCACAGTCAATGGCCATGTTGTGCAGCATGCAGCAGGCCAGGAATAGGCCACAGGTTTTTGTAGGGCTAGTACAGCCCTAGAGCACCACCGGACCTGTCTAGGCAATGGAATCACAATCTTGAGCATGCCAAAGACTCACTCAATGATGTTGCTTGTAGCAATGTGTGCCTCATTGTATCTCTCTTCTGCAGCATTGGATGGGCACCAGATGGGGGTGAGCAGCCAACGGTGCAGAAGGTAGGCACTGTCTCCTGTGGGGGTAACACATGCTGGTTAGCACATGGCATTGCTTGTTCCCTTGCCCTCCCTCTCTGCTGCCTGTGGCTGCCCACACATCCCCCTCCATTTGTGGCTTGGGACTGTCCACCCCTTCAAGGCTGCTCTCTCACCCCATCCCATGCCGTGCTCACCTATCAGGTGATCCATGGGGATCTCCCCTCACTCAAACCTCTGGCAAAGGATGGCACTGTGCCAGATGAATGCATCATGTGTACTTCCACGGTGTGTGGCACACACATTGATGATGCACCCAGTGACATTGCACACCACCTGGCAGCTGATGGAGGGGTAGGTGTTTTTGTTCATGTAGGTGGCCCCTTCTGGGCCTGGTGGTGTGTGTATGGCCACATGGGTGCAGTCAATGTCATGTGTGTGACCCTGTGGAATTTCTGAATGTTAGCTGTATGCTCTGCCTTTGTGCTTGGAAATCTTATGTACTCCGAATCATGTGGCAGCAGGGTGTTGAGAAACTGTGTGAGGAGGTGGGACATGGCCAACTGGGTTATACCAGTGGTTGCCCCACTGGTTTCTAGAAGGTGCCTGTGGTGAGCAGGCACATTGCTGCTGTCACCTTGGTCTACACAGTCATGACAAGACTCCTTCTGGTGGGTGCCTGCAACTCATCATGGAACAGCTCACAGAGCTGCCTCAGAATTGCCCTCTTCAGCTGGTACCAGCCCATGATCTCCATATCCCCATAGTCCTCAAAGGTGAGGCGGGCATGGTACTGTCTGTGTTGGGCATACCTTGGTCTTCCTCCTGCCTCCTCACTCTCCTTATTACCTCCTCCATCAAAAGGGCCCTGCATCCATTGCTGTGCATTGCTGTGGCTTGCACATCTGCTGTGTGTGTGTGTTTGAGCCTCCTTTTATATGCTCAAGTCTGTCTGGCACATTCTGTGACTTGCTCCTACTTTGCGCTGTGTTTTGCAACTGAATATGCCATTGCACAGCTTATTCATGGGCACGCCCCCATGTACTTGCACCACATACATTACGGTGTGCATCTGCACAATGGATGTTGCACTGCACATTCACACTGGTTGAATACGGCTCCATTTCTGTGGTTGTGCATGCGCAACTCCTCTGAATATCTGCCGCTATGCATCAAACAAAGGGAATAAAAGTGCAGAGAAGTGAAAAAGATGAATATATGTTTAAGAATAGATTCAATATAAAATTAATAATAGTAATAATCAGTAATGGTCTAAGCAGGTAACAAAGCTAAATTGCAGAACTGCTCAACTCCAGTGGAAAGTAAAAATGCATAATCCATCCATAAGTGCAGGAACTGGAGGGGACACTGCATGGGACCAGACATTACAGAAGTGAAACTCTAAAAGAAGAAAGAAAATAATATTAATTCACAATAATGATACTATATATATGTGTGTGTGTGTGTGTGTGTGTGTATATATATATATATTATGGTAGCATGGTAGTGCTACCATAGTTAGGGTTGAGTACCCCATTTAAGGTTAAATGGTGAAACTTTGAACTTTGCTGCTGTTTAACGGATTTGCCTGGAATTTGGCAGGCATGGGATGCAACCGTAGATCTTGAGATCTGGGAACTTTCGTACTAGGTGGATATATGGCTGCAGAGTTATTAAGCAACATTCATGCGTGCAATTATGTTTTTTTGCGCATTCTTTGCTCGCACCTACAGGTTGCACGGTTTATGCGACTGGTCCAAAAACTTCACAGAACATGTGGTCGGTGTCCCCAATGTGCTTTTTGAAGATTTCATGAAAAAATATTAAACGGTTCAAAAGTTATTCAAAAAACAATTTCTCATTATAAATCAATGGGAAAAGTTAACAAAAAGTTTGAAAGTGTCGCAAATGCATGTTTTAGCGTCGCAAATGGCCCTAGTAGTGTTGCAAGTCTGCCATTTTGTTTTCAGTAACTGATCACAGAAATGCTTGGCATTTAAAATTGGGACCATCTAGGAACATAATTATTTTTGTGTTTACCTATTCGAGCCATGAGGATGCTAGCCATGTCTTTATTTTGGGGTTAAACACCCCAGAAAAATGTTTTTCAAATTTCTGGGAAAAGTAGTGTCGCAAAGTAGTGTCATACCTATGACACTTTCACAAATTTTTGTGAAAGGTGTTGCAAATCATGACACTACTTTTCAAAGTAAGGCCAAAATGACAGGAATTCTTTGCCACCTTGCTGCAAAGGAACGGTTTGGACTTTTGGGCTGAAATTTGGAGGGAAGAAAGCCAACATCTCACAGATGTGCCTTTTGGTGGTTTGGTGAAAAAGTATTGCCGGGATGCTAAGTTAAGGTACTCCAAAGTTGGCACTTTTTCTCATAGACTAATATTGTGGTGTCCGTCTCGCCTTTCGGGGCCCGTATCTCGGAAACTGTGTGAGATACGTTTTTTCAGTTGAAACATGCTGAGCCACTATGGGGCTCAGTATTTAGTGAAAACATAGCCAGGAAAGTCATGGATCGTGAAATTATTATTTTTTTTTTCCTATGTCGTACAGTTCCTGAGATATAAGCAATTTAGTATTCCAACTCCTCATTTTCTGCTCTGAGCCCCATTATGCATACATTCTTTGTAGTCACTGAATTTTTCTATGCATCTGTTAGGAAAAGCCAGGGTGTGTGCTTTTGTTACTGTTACCCTTACTGTTTCCACTTGCATTTCCATACCCCTTTGCACAGGCCCTGCACTTCCACCGCTACGTTCCATTAACTATTTATACTCCTCATTCTCAAAAGAAGGGAAATTCATGGGAAGAAACTCTATTTAATGCATCAGTTAGGGTTGTTCCACAGTGAGAAAAGTAAGGACATTCGATGATAGGGTTGAAACCCCCCCTTGCCTCCCCCCTCACCACATTTTCCTATACTTCACCACCTCAGCTTCTTTACACATGGAATGGGGTGAGAGTTAGGGCTGATGACCCCAATGCACACCCCGATGCTCACAGCAAAAGAAACATTGGTACAGGTCCATGATTGCAGTAACACATTACTTTGGATAGTTGGAAGTTGAATGGTGTCAGCTAGGGAAATCCCCACCCTCCCCTCAGGGCAGTTAGTGCATCCTGAGTGGAGAGTCACAGGAAAAGAAAGTCCATAGACATCAATAGTGCACCTCCATGGTTGCAAGGACACACAAGTTATGACAGTTGGGAGTTGCATGGCATCAGCCAGGCAAAGCCCCCACCAGAGTAGGTACTGCATCCTGATTGGAGACTCACAGGAAAACAAAAGTTATGGATATAAACGGTACTGCTCCATGACTGCTGTAACACACTAGTTGGGACAGTTAGGAGTTGTACAGTGTCAGCTAGGCAATGCCCCCCCAGCTGACAGACCAGATAATGCACACTGAGTGGAGAGTCACAGGGAAAGAAAGTCCATAGACATCAACAGTGCACCTTTGTGGTTGCAGGGGCATGCAAGTTAGGACAGTTAGGAGTTGCACAGCATCAGCCAAGTGATGCCCCCCCAGATCAGGTACTGCATCCTGAGTGGAGACCCACAGGAAAAGAAAGGTTATGGATATAAATGGTACAGGTCCATGATTGCAGTAACACACTAGTTGGTACAGTTAGGGGTTGCATGGTGTCAACTAAGCAATGCCTTCCCTCCCAGGCCAGATAGTGCATCCTGAGTGGAGAGTGGAGAGTCACAGGAAATGAAAGTCCATAGGCATCAATGGTGCACATTCATGATTGCTGTGGCACACAAGTTAGGACAGTTAGGAGTCGCATGGTGTCAGCCAGGCAATGCCCCCACAGATCAGGTACTGGATCCTGAATGGAGAACCACAGGAAAAGAAAGGTTATGGATATAAATGGTACAGATCCATGATTGCAGTAATACACTAGTTGGGACAGTTAGGAATTTTACGGTGTCAGCTAGGCAATGCCTCCCCCAGGCCAGGTAGTGCATTCTGAATGGAGAGACACAGGAAAAGAAAATCCCTAGACATCAATGGTGCACCTTTGTGGTTGCAGGGGCACACAACTTAGGACAGTTAGGAGTTGCACGGCATCAGCCAGACAATGCCCCCCCCCCAAATCAGGTACTGCATCCTGAGTGGAGATTCACAGGAAAAGAAAGGTTATGGATATAAATGGTACAGCTCCGTGATTGCAGTAACACACTAGTTGGGACAGTTAGGAGTTGCATGGTGTCAGCTAGGCAATGCCCACCCCCAGGCCAGGTAGTGCATCCTGAGTGGAGAGTCATAGGAAAAGAAAATCTATAGACATTAACAGTGCACCACTGTGGTGGCAGGGACACACAAATTAGGACAGTTAGGAGTTGCATGGCATCAGACAGGCAATGCCCACCCCCCAAACTCACACACAGCAGGTACTGTATCCTGAGTGGAGATCCACAGGAAACAAAGGCTATGGACATTAATGGTATACATCCCTGTTTGCAGGAGCACACAAGTTAGGACAGTTAGGAGTTGCATGGCATCAGCCAGGCAATGCCCCCCCCCAGATCAGACATTGTATCCTGAGTGGAGACCCTTGGTAAAAGTGAGGGTATGAAGATAAACAGTACACCACTTTGATTGCAGGAACACACAAGTTAGGACAGTTAGGGGGTGCATGGTGTTAGCCAGGCAATTTACCCCTCACATGATCGGGTACTGTACGCTGAGTGAACACACATTGTTAAAGTAAGGGCATGGATATCAATAGCAGACCTTCTTGATTGCAGCAACAGAAAAGTAAGTATACTTAGGAGTTGTATGGCATCAGCCAGTCTATGCCCTCCCCTCCAGACCGGGTAGTGCATCCTGAGTGGAGAGTGACAAGAAAAGAAAAATCTATGAGCATCGATGGTGCACCTCTCTGGTTGTAGGAACACACAAGTTGGGGGACACATGTTAGAACACCTAGGGGTTGCATGGCATCAGCCAGGAAATGTCCCACCCAAACCCCTCACGCACAGCAGGTACTGCATCCTGAATGCAGAGTAACAGGAAAGCAAAGGTTAGCAATATTAACGTTACAGGTCCATGACTGCAGTAACACAGAAGATGAGCCAGTCATGAGTTGCATGGTGTCAGCCAGGCAATGCTCTAGCCCCCCAGACCAGGTAGTACATCCTGAGTGGAGAGTGAGGGGAAAAGAAAATCTATGGACATCAATGGTGCACCTTCATGGTTGTATGAACACACAAGTTAGGACAGTTAGGAGTTGCATGGCATCAGCCAGGCAATGTCCCCCCCTTCAGATCAGACATTGTATCCTGAGTGGAGACCCTTGGTAAGAGTGAGGGCATGAAGATAAATAGTACACCACTTTGATTGCAGGAACACACACATTAGGACACTTAGGGGCTGCACGGCGTTAGCCATGCAATTTCCCCCTCACATGATCAGGTACTGTACGTTGAGTGGACACACATTGGTAAACTAAGGGCATGGATATCAATAGCAGACCTTCTTGATTCGGCAACAGAAAAGTTAGTATACTTAGCAGTGGCATGGCGTTAGCCAGGTAATGGCACCCTGACCCCCTACACCAGGTACTATACCCTGACTTGAGACTCACAGATGGAAAAAATTATTGTAAATGGTTTCCTATGTCATGCAAACAAAGTCAGCATGGCAATAGCTGTGCAAAATACTTAAGCATTCAAAATTGTAGAAGAAAACCTTTTTTTAAGAACATATTTATTCACTTTCTTTTTAGCAATAATTGTATAGAAAAAAATTAACATTAAATATTATGATTCTTCTATGGTTTACAATAGAAAAATATGGATCTTTCAATAAACAATATTCATTTTAAAACTTTGATTTAGAAAAAGATTGTAACAAAAATATTTAAACATTATCCACTTAACATTATTTAGAAAGGAAATATATATTTTTCTATTAAAATAAATATTTGTTATTAAAAGTTTTAACAAAATTGTGAATTTAGAAAAAATATTTATTATAAAATGTTTTAGTGGTAACTTAGTCTACTTTTCTAAAAAAAACTTTACATTTAAACTATTTACAAAACAGGTAATGTCAGAGGGAGGTGTGCTGATGCTTGAGATAGCCCAGGCTGGAAGCTGGATAGATGTGGAGGCACACTGGGAGTGGAAGCTGTTGTGCCAGGGGAAGGGGAGATACTGGAAATGGCTGTGGAGGCCGTCCATCACTGGTCAGGGAGACTGGATTAGATGTTTGCAGGTGAAGCAGTGCTGGTGCGTGCACTGCTACCTGTTGCTTTGCCCAAAGGCTCGAGCACAAGATTGACTGTTGCCTGCTGTGCTGTGAGGAGGGACAGCATTTTAGTATGCCCCCCCACAGGCCTAGTACTTCTTTAGTTAGAGATTCAACCTTGTGCTCTAGTCTCCGAACACAGCGGCAGTGTACAGTGCACTGTTTTCTACATGGCAGATCTGTAAAGAGAAAAACAAGAACTATTAACATGTAACAATGACAAATGTACTTTGCTGGTTCTGTTTAATCTCATGAGATGTGCTTTCTGGGGCTGATATTTTTACAATGGTTGTAGATACGTATTTTGGGTTAAGGTAGACAGAACTTATGCTGATGAGGAGATGTCAGGCAATGACCCCGTTTAGTTAATTTCCACCCTGTGGAGAGGTAGTGCATCTTGACAATAGAGTGACAGGTATATTCATTAAATGTAGATGAATGGTACACCTCATTGATTGCAGATGCACAAAGGTTAGTAGTTGGCGGGGCTGAGCTATGGAATGCATGTTTACTGTCACTCCCCACCCACCCACCCACAAGATAAGGTACTGTTTCTTAAGAGGATACCTGCAGGTAAAGTGGCATCATGCACATTTAGGGTACACATCTCTGACTGTCGATTCATATGAATTAGTATACTTAGGAGTTGTATGGGCAAGGGTGTAGACAGGCATACTCACTGTACACATTTGTGCACAGTTTTGTTGAGTGCCTGTCACAAACCATAAGCCACTCTGTTAATATTATCATTCTATCTGTAGTATTTGGGTTAGTGTAGGCCACTGAGGAGTGTCTGATGCATGTATGACCTCTTTAGAGAGTAGAGGAATCATCTGACAACAGTCTGACTTGTTTGGAAGGGGGTGCCATTTGGAAAGGATGTGTACATTTTTTAATGGGGGGGTGTAACTGTTAGAGACTGTGTACAAAATGGAAATTTCTGGCTACACTCCTGTGTATGGGTTGTGGTAGGGAAGTCCCTGACCTCTCCCCCTGCCATTTGCTGTATAGCAGGTACTGCATATTAAGTTGAGGGGCACAAAAAAAACAAATACAGGCTATGGGCATCAAGTGTATATGTTGCTCATTGTAGTAGCAGAGAAGTTAGGAGACTTAGTACTTGTATTATGTGAGACAGGAATTCACCTCTCCCCCACCCCCCTACACTCACCCTCCAAGCAGGTTCTGTATTCTAAGTGAAGAAGCAGAGCAGAACTGAGGCTATAGAGATGAATAGCATAAAAGTTAGAGCACTTAGGAGTTGTGTGGTATAAAACAGCCAATGGCCCCTCCCCAAACCAGGTACTGAATGCTGAATACAGAGTCACAGGTACAGAAAGGGCATGAAGATGTATGGCACATGTCTGTGGTTGCAGTAAGATACAAGTTATAATACTTTGGAGTTACATGGTGTTAGACTGGTAAGGCTACCCTTCCCCCTCCCCCCCCCCGTACTTGGAAAGACACTGTTTCCTGAGTGGAGATTGACAAAAAAACATGTATGGTACAGCTTTCTTGTTCCCGCTGTACACAAGTTACACAAGTTAGTAGTTGCAGAGGCTCAGACACGCAATGCTCTAGTGCCACCTCTAACCGGGTAGTGAATGCAGAGTGAAGAGTCACTGTTATAGGAATGCCGTGGACATTAATGGTAGATATCCATGGTTGCAGTGGCACACAACTTAAACATTTTTGGAGTAGGGCGGTGTCAGGTATGTAATGCCCCCCCCACAACAGTAATGTGCTGCATCTTTAATAGAGAACCACACTCAGATTGACTGATGGATATGAATGGTATGCATGCGTGATTGTAGGTTTATATAAGTTTGAATAGTTAGGGGCTGCATGGGTGATCTAGGTAATTGTCTCTCACTGCTGCACAACGGGTGCTGCATCGTGAGTGGAGAACCTCAGGAAAACAAAGTCCATGGACATCAACATTATGCTCTCTATTTGCAGGCACATACATGTTACAAATGTTTGTAGTTGCATGTTGTCAGTCATGGAATAGCTTCCAACCCCAACAGATCAGGTACTGCATGCTGAATGGATAGTCACAGCTAATCTAAAGCTATGTACATCAATGATACACTTCTCTGATTGCAAGTGTCCACAAGTTTGAAAAGTTAGGGATTTTACGGACTCAGCTAGAAAATGTACCCCCCAGATCAGGTGCTCCTTCCTGAGTGGATTGGCACAGGAAGACAAAGGCTATGGAAATAAATGATACAGCTCCTTGATTGGAGTCACAGACAAGTTAGCTCACTGAGGAGTTGTGTGGTCTCAGTGAGCCAATGCGTGCTGCTCACTGCAGAACCAGAAAGTGTTCATGATACATAAAGCACAGCAAAAGTTAAGGCATGAACATCTACTGTGCAGCTTTAATGACTGAGTTAACATAGCCTAGGAAACAACATGTACTAATACTGTGGTCAGCAGCCAATGACATCTGTATGTGTTTCTGTTACTAGACTTACGTTTAGCACTGGTGCCAGGCTCCTGCTTCACCTGCGTCCTTGGTGTTGCAGCAGTCTCCCCGACCACTAGAAAATACATAAAAAGATTGTTTAATATAGATCATCTGAATATGTACATGGTAAACAATGCTGTTATTGTCTTAGTATCTATTTTTGCTATGATTCTGGCATGGTACAATGTACCACAGTTAATCATGTGCCTGCTCACAACATGTAGTTGTGAGATTTTACCAATGGTTAAACAAATAACATGCTAATTCCTTAGTACATGAACACTACTATAATAGAGGCATGAACATTTATTACATATGCCTGTGATTGGAGATGTGTACAATATAGGAGGATGACTTTTAGTGATGTTACACACAGGGTATGTATTTAGATTCCTGCTGCTGTTGTGTGAGAAACATAGAAACAAAGACTTTGACAGCAGATAAGGACCACTTGGCCCACCTAGTCTGCCCATTTCCCTACCTACAGGATAGGTCGCATTAGTATACAGCGATAGTACAAGTAGAGTGGCGTTTGCAGTACAGCTATCTGGAGGACTCGAGAGATGTGGGGGGAGGCACACGCTGTCTGGAGGGATGGCGGAGGAGGGGGACCAATTTAACATCATAACTATTCTGGAGAAAACTGAGAGTGGTACAACAAGACTATTGATTCTAGCGTAAGGATAACATTAACAAAAATCATTGCGAATGCGAAAAAATAATCTTTTTTCTTTATTTTTCTTTTCAAAAAATGTAAGGGACACATTGTATAAGCACAATGAACCACTCTACAGTGTAGGTGATGGTGGTATTTACTGACGGCTGGATGTTTGGTCACCCGGACTGTGTTCTCATGACTGAATTACAGCAGGCTTAGGTAAACTCAGCATCACTCACAGCCTGTCATGCTTTTTACTTAATTAAGGCACTGACGAGTTGTACAGATACAACCAGCTAATGACAAAGTCAGGTCATGTACATTAATGGAATACTACAGTAATATGAGGTGTTCGGAAATTAATGTAGTTCTCAGTCACATGATCTTAGCAAGGTAATGTGGCTGAGTTAGGAGACTTAGTAGTTGGATGTTCTGAAGTAGGCAATTGTGTTAAAAGGAAACTGGCACTCTGGGCTGATTGTAGTGCTGCAAGAAAAGTTCTATGATTGACATGACTGACACGGACATTTGCACAGATAGGAGTTCCCTGGTGCCACCCAGAGTATGAACTATTACAAAATGGCAATAGTGAATTCTTATACCTGATTTGGTGAGAGAGGTTCCAAGCTGGGTATTTATTTTTGCAATAGATGCCCAGCTAAAAGTAACAGTCAGTTCAAGCGCCTCTTCATAGAGTAATATTCTCTGATATGCAATTTTCTAAGTGCGATAAGCATTATGTGGAGATACTGGAACTTTCAGGAACTATAAGGCCCTCCGCCTGTGGTGCCATGCCTCAATATGCCCTGTGCGGTCCATTATTTTCCAGTAATGACCACCCTGTCGGGTATTAGCCCCTGTTTGACCACTGAACAGATGTTGTGTCTTGAGTGTAGAACCACAAGAAGACTACTGACATTAACATTAACAGAACAGCTTGCAGATTGCAGAGCTACATATGCTTGCACAAGTAGGACTTCTATGGGATCAGCAAAGGTTTGTTCTCTGATGGTACACAAGGAGGTTCTGGCTTGTGAGTGTAGAGTCAGAACAAAACTACTGCGTTACACAGCAATGTTACAAAAGCTGAGTGGTTGCAGAAGATCAAGAATCTGATGCACACCAAGTACTGAGAGCAACTATTCAAAATAATTTTTCCTAGAATTTTCTTACCTTCTGACTCGACAATGATTACACTGTCTGAGTCCAAGTGTTCGGCCTCCACAGCCTCAACTTGGGCTGGTACTACCTCATTACATGGTGGGGAGCACCTCTGATGTTCTGTGAATGAAGGATAATAATTCTATTTATTGAGTGTGGTATATGTGTCTTCAGTTATTTAAAACAGATTTCTTTCAACAATGGTAGTGTTGTCTGCCACTTAAGATGCCCCCAGATGAGGTGCTGTTTACTGATTGTAGATCCACAAAAAAAAATTTATGGATATAAATGTCACAGGTACATGACTGCAGTAACACACTAGTTGTGATAGTTAGGAGTTGTGTGTTGTCAGCCAGGCAATGCACCCCCCCCTTCACTTGAACAGGTACTGCATACTGAGTAGAGACTCACTAGGAAACAAAGTTTATGGATATAAATGATACGGCTACATGATTGCAGTGACACAGTAGTTGGGACACTTAAGAGTTTCATGGTGTTAGCTAGGATATGTCCTTCTGCCCCCCCATCCCATCTATAGTCAAGTACTACATAGTGAGTAGAGACTCACAGGAAAATAAAGGATATGAATATAAATAGTACAGCTCCATGATTGCAGTAATACACTAGTTGGGACAGTTAGGACTTGTACAGCATCAGGCAGGCAATGCCCACCCAACCTCCTCCCAGCCCCCCCCGGAACAGATACTGCATCCTTAGAGGAGACTCACAGGAAAGAAAGGTTATGAATATAAATGGTACAGGTCCATGAATGCAGTAACAGTCTGTTTGGACAATTAGCAGTTGCATGGTGTCACCTAATAAATGCTCCTCCAACCAACCCAGGCCTGGTAGTGCATCGTGAGTGGAAAGTCACAAGAAAAAGAAAGTCAATAGACATTAACAGTTCACCTTTGTGGTTGCAGGGGGCACACAAGTTAGAACAGTTAAGAATTGCTTGGCATCAGCCTGGTAATCTACCAGCCTGTAGCTCAGGTACTGCATCCTCAGTGGAGACCCACAGGAACATTATCATTATGGATAGAAATTGTACAGCTCCATGATTGCAGTAACACACTAGTTGGGACAGTAATGAGTTGCACTGTGTCAGATAGGCAATGCCCCCCTCAAACAGGTACTGCATACTGGGTGACCATTCACAGTTAAACAAAGGTTATGTATATAAACAGTACAGCTATATGATTTCAGTAACAGACTAGTTGGGGCAGTTATGACTTGTTCAGTGTCAGCCAGTCAATGCGGTCCCCCCCGGAGCAGGTACTGCATCCTGGGTGGAGAGTCACAGGGAAACAAAGGTTATGGATATAAATGGTACAGCTCTATAATTGCAGTAACACACTAGTTGGGACAGTTATGAGTTCCTTGGTGTCAGCTAGGCAATGGGCCCCCCCCAACAGGTACTGCATCCTGGGTGACCACTCATAGTAAAAAAAGGTTATGGATATAAACTGTACAGCTATATGATTTCAGTAACACATTAGATGGGGCAGTTACGACTTGCACAGTGTCAGCCAGTCAATGCCCACCCCCCCAAGAAGCTACTGCATCCTGAAAGGAGACTCACAGAAAAGAAAGGTAATATATATAAACAGTGCATCTGCATAATTTCAGTAACACACTAGTTGGGATAGTTAGGAGTTCCTTGGTGTCAGCTAGACAATGGGCCCCCCCAACAGGTACTGCTTCCTGGGTGACCACTCAGAGTAAAACAAAGGTCATGGATATAAACAGTACAGCTATATGATTTCAGTAACACACTAGTTGGGGCAGTTATGACTTGTACAGCATCAGCCAGTCAATGCCCGCCCCCGAGAAGCTACCGCATCCTGAGAGGAGACTCACAGGAAAGAAAGGTAATGAATATAAATGGTGCAGCTCCATAACTGCAGTAACTGACTAGTTAGGACAGTTAGGAGTTGCGTGGTGTCAGCTACTCAATGCAACCCCTCCCAGCCCAGGCCAGGTAGTGCATTGTGAGTGGAGAGTCTCAGGAAAAGAAAATCCATAGACATCAATGGTGCACCTTTCTTATTGCAGTATCACACAAGTTAAGACAGTTAGGAGTTGCACGGCATCAGCCACACAATGCACCCCATCCCCTCCCAGAAGAGATACTGCATCCTGAGTGCAGACTGATTGTAAAAATAAGGCCATGTATGTCCATAGAATATCACCCTGATTTCAGGAAGATATAAATTAAGACACTTAGGAGTTCATGGTGTCAGTCAGGCAATAACCCCCCACCACCCCCCAAGACCAGGCAGTGCACCCTGAATGCACACTCACTGTAAGAGTGAGGCAATGTACTTCAATGGAACATCACCATGATCACAGTTACACACAAATTTGCATAATTTTTAACACTCTGTTTTACAACAAAACATTGCATTATGGCAATAACAGCCTTTAAGCTGTGTGGTGTGGTGGGATAACATGATGCCTGAGGTAGTGGATGTACTCAGCCTGTGGTCTCGTACCTGACTACCTGAGGGGTTATCTTATTCAACACAACAGTCAGTTTGTTAGTGATTCCTGTTTAAGAATATGTTATGCTGAGTAACAAATGGTTTCTTTACTCACGGTGTGTTAGATGCTCCCCTGCAGCAGGCTTTCCAGCAGCCTCCCACATTTCATGAGTGAGGTAATCCCAGTACTTATAGTTCTTTGGTATCTCCCCTCTGTTCTTTAAGACATAGAACCTCTAGCGTGATAGCTTCCACTTCCTTTTACACATGCCCGGGTTCTTGTTTTTTACTTTTAAAATCATGTGTAGGAACCTGTGTATGCACCTCCATATCATATCCAACTTCCTGTTGGTGCTCCTCATTAGGATTCTCCGATTACCTCTGACCTGAGCTGCCTCAAGCAGGCAGCACACCTCCCTCAGACTCCAGAGTCTCATATTAAATATTTCTTGTTTAAAGCTGTAATAAATAGAGAGACAACCGTATGTTACTGTGATATATTATCACATGTGTATTTTTGTGCTCTGTTCAGGTTTTAGACTACGGATACACAGACAGCTAAATTTTTGTTATTCTATAGTTTTCAAAAGAACTAATGCTATGTGGCTACACTAATTGTTAGGTAATATGAGATTAACAACAGAGTACTGTCTCCGTAATGCCATGTCTTACTGTGTCTTATATGTATACTGAAACCACATACCGAGATATTAATACTACATCTTGTTAACAATAGCTTAATGCATGTCACAATTCTGAACATCTCCATGCATCTAAATTTGTGTAGTGGTGTGAAAGTGAGATAGCATGTATTTGTGTTGTGTGTGTTATGTATGCAGCTTTTCTATTTTTTGACCAAGTTTTTTGGCTCTTAAAAGAGCCTTTTTTTTAATGGTATCTGCTTTAACAGTCTGATATTTTTAGAGGATTGTGAGGATTGCATCTTGAAGGTCACCCAGGAAAAGGCAATTGCCAGCATGTGAGAAGTGCACACCATCTGGTAGGTATAGCCAATCATTACAATACTTTATTTCAGGGTGACGTATGGTGTGCATCCCAGACATGCACAGATATCCAGATATTTGTATGTTAACCTTTCTCCATGCTCTGTCAAGCAGGTACATGTGCTGTTCTGTTTGCCAGACCCTATGCTCTGTAATATCAGAAAAAAATTATCTTACAGGCAGGTAGCATAGCCATAGTAGAAGCAAGGTCCAATTTTGCTTCTGACACTAAATCTACCCATCATTTGGTGCCCAAATCATTGCCTCTGAGATGAATCAGCAGTATGTCCGGCCGAGCTTGAGTCCTCAGAAGTCTGTGCATTGTTGGCATGAGATGCTCCCACCTCATGCCACCCCTGCCAAACTACTTAACAGAGCAGTTTGGAAGCTGCAGGCCTTTGCCAAAATCAATCCTCTGAGCTTACTCTGAAGCGCACCTTACTATGCTGCTGCTGATGACCCACACAGTCCATTTGCTGTTTCCTGCCATTCTTAAATTTTATACTGAGAATTGGACAGAGAGCTACCAAAAAAATCAGTGTTTCTCCTGCAGTGTCTAGTCACAACGGAATATGGAACTAAGATTTCCCTCTGTGCTTCAACATTGCTTTGGTGGGCTGTTCCAAAACACAGTTAATTTAAAAGTTATTGGTTAATGCTTTCTCATGGCTAACCAATACAGTGGATGCACTGACTATTACTATACTGAATGGCTGTAGCTGCTGTCAACCAGAAATGCTGGAAGATTTCTTAGTGGGAAAATACTACATTTTTATAGGCTACTTCAAACAATCACAGCTACACAGAAGCATGCGATTGGTTGCCTCTTGTGTTATGATACACGTGCTGCTTGCTTTCTGCCTCTATTTGCAGCTCTATCTGTGCTAGTAAGTATTGATTGACACTCTGAATTTAAACAGTAATAACTTATTTTTACAGCATAATAGGTTATTTAGATTGTCATAATCAAATTTACCCATTTACTTGGGACAAGCTCATGCCACTGTGAGAGTATAGGATAATCACCCCCGATCCTAATCACAGCACCCATCCCCCCTCTCTTCTTACCTTAACCTACATTAAATCATGCCTTAAATCCTTAAATCTTTCAAGTGTTGCACTTATGATCTATGATTTGAATAATTGCCTGCACTGTATCCTCATTATCTTGTCTACTTCTTGTAACCCTGTATCACCTGACTGTATGTATTGTATTGCTTCTGGATCACCTGATTGTATGTATTGTATTGCTTCTGTTCCCTGGGTCGCCCCTGAAAAAGGGACCTTTGTGGGCCTAGTGTGCCAACCTGGTCATCAAAATTCAATAAATAAATAAATAAATAGAGCAGTAAAAAACATTTTGTTTAATGCTATTGTTGTGCTGCTAACGGTTTTTAAAATGCTAGAATAATTGTAAATAAAATGTGACGTACTTACACAGAGTAAAGCAGTGTGTCTCAGTTTCTTCCAAGATGGCTGCTATGGCCTTCTTCTCCACTCTTCAGCACATGTGATTGGTTGTCTGACATGGCCTGATCAATGTGACGTTGCATTGGTGGCAGTGTCTGTCAGTCAAATAGGAAGCAATGTCTGATTGGCTGAGCCTTAAAGAGGGTGTTTTTTTATTTCATTTTATGACACTTTCATGCTCACAACACTATTATTCGACACTTTCGTGCTTGCGACACTATTTTTGTGACACTACATTCGACAGTTTCGTGCTCACGACACCAAATTTTATGGCACTGTCACACATTCAACACTAATTTTTAAAATATTGTTAAAAACAGTATTAATTGGGAAAAAAATACTGTGGATGCTTTAGATTGTGCCAATACTTCACTTTTGACATTTTTATATATTTATTCTCATATTGTAAGTGAGCTTATATTCTGCGATGTTTGAAAACATTGTATATTGGTTTAGTGGTGTTCAGTTATTAGAGTAATAATGTCTGCAATATTTTGTAGGCAGTACTATTTATTCTTCTCATATGACACATGGACAGTGTGTGTCACTATGTAATGTTAGGACTAAAAAAAACAGTTCAACACTAAATATTTGTTTTTCTCTATTTATTAAATAGGTGTCTGATACTTCTGTAAGATTGTTGCAGACTACTGTGAATTTCCAGAGAAGAAAGATGCCCTCTAAACAGAGATGGAGCTCTTTGCAGAGACGAAACAGGTATCATAGTAGTTCACTGTTGCTTAAGAGTGGTTTGAAACCCAGTGATGCTAGTTCAAGATGTAAAATGATTCAGCGTTCCATTCAAGGAGTGACTTCACAGGTTGCTCACTCCACAGAAAAAGTATGTACTTGCTCAACTGCAAGGAAAAAATGTGTAGCTGAGCAACAGTTGTGGAAATCTGTGAGATGAAACACTAATGTTGCAAAGGCAAGCATAAATAAACGTACTAAGCAGCGGCATAAATTCATAGCTGCTGATGGTTATCTGAGGAAGCAAAAGTATTTTCGATCACTAACTTCTAAAGCTAAGATTGACAGATTTATTGCTGCTGTGAAGAGACGTGAGTGCAAAAAAATTGAGTCATCTTTCTTTGATGAAATTGCATCTCAAAGTACGTACGTTTGTTATTATAGCAGTATTTGTTCTTCAACATTTGTGGTGTAAGATGTCACATGTACTTGAGCAGTTCAGGAAAGTTGTGTACGACATTAAGATGAGGGTATAACGGTATCCTGTCTTGAACCTGCACAATTTCTGTGATGTTTTTACAGGTCGCTGGCTGCACACACAGCACTCAGAGGCGTATTTCAGGGTTGAGTCATATTACTCACAGAAAGAGGACAGCAACTTCTGCATTGATGAGTCCAGTAAACTCTGTAATGTGCTGAGTGTTTGTGATGACACTACAATGGAGTCAGATGATGAGTGTGAGGCAACTACTCAGCCTCGTAAGCGTCACTGTCTCTCATGGACGTGTGATGCAACTTGCAACCAAAGGCAATCATCATTTGACAAAATTAAGCACTTTATCAACCTGTTTGTTGTTACTGATCGTAAAGACAGACATAAACTGTTTGAGAGTATAGACCTTTGTGAGATCCATCCACATACTGGACTTATGGGTCACTCGCTTGCATGTCTAGATAGTGGTGTTTGCGACAGTGTCTTTCACCACATGCGGATGTGGGGAGTGCATCAATCAGGCATGCAAAACTTTCTGTACAAGGTCTATGAGGTTCGATGAGTTGTTGCTCAGTATACTCGTCTGAATGAGTTACTGCAGTCTGGTGACATGCATGGTGCCATGACATTTCTGAAACAGCTGCAACATGTCAGCAGTGTGACAGATACTGTGATTGATCAGTCATCAATTGCTGATGGACATTCTGTCTCTGTCTTAGAAACTGACATTCTCAAGCAGTTTGGGAAACCAATTGCCAAATTTGAGTTGGCAAAGACAGAGAAATTTGACTCTGTATGTGTGTCATGTGATCGGCTCTGTTACGAAAAACAAACGGTCACAGTGAACCTAAAAACCTTGTCACTGTACAATGACATGTGGTTTTGACTGTCAGCATTTCTGCTGTTAAAGTGTGACTTTCAGTTAGACCCAATCATTGTGATGTGCAAGCACTGTTTCTCCAAAGTGAAAGCTAACATTATGCCACCAAGGTCAGTCTTGAACAATATGGAGGCACATGTTACACCAGCTGAGATTGCCACATTGAATATATTTGAACGGATTCTTATTCAGACTATGAAACCATTTCAAACTAATTTACATCTGAACAGAAAGACACGGAACATTCCACAAAAATAACTCATTAGATCTCTTAAGGGTTCCATCATGTATCTTCCACTTCCTCTGCAGGAAAATGTGGAGGCGATCTCCATTGAGAACACTTTGGTGATTCTTGTCAATGGTGTTCAACAAAGTCAAAGGTCATTTGGTAGGGTGTTGTCAATGTAGAGAAGGTGAAGCTTGCTCTTACTTATTTAAAGAGCAACAATTCCTTTTATGCAGACCTTGATATTGATCACATGACTAGTGTGTCTGTTGAACATGATGTGTTGGAAACCACAAAACCAATGATTGAGAAGGTCAATGCGGAGATAAACGATAATGTGTATGAACAGTACACAATTCACCCACTGCATGACAAAGATCCAGTAGGGGACAACATTGATCTCTATCAAATGAAACAGGTGGAAGGTGAGCCTGTCAGCATTTGGAAGGCAACATTGGAAGCACTCTGTTTCTCAGATTTATTCCCAAAAGGGTCAGGTGGATGCCTAGATAAAATAGAACAGCTTGTACAGGGTGCTAGCCGTGTGCTCAGTAAGGATGGCAAATTCAGATGCAACATACAGTACCTGTTTCATCTCCTGTAGGAGAGTGAGCTTAGCATACTGTCTACGCCTATTGCGCATACTATTCGTCTCACAACTCCACCTGATGGAATAACAGCTGCACAGTTCCTGGAGAAATTAAAGCAGAATGATGAAAATGTGCAAGTGAATTTTTCTTCCATTCTGTCAAGTCTACATGGCACCAAAGAATACTGGTATCGCAGACACTCTGAGGAGATGACCATGCTGTGAGAGTATGATGCAGCCACATGGTTTATCACACTCAGTTGTGCTGAGTATGCCTGGGATGAGGTCATAGAACTGTTGGTGGGCAAATTGTGATGTAGAGGGCATTTCATCAATGACTCTCAGAGAAATGTGCTCACTTGACCTTGTGTCTGTGACAAGGCATTTGCACAAGCGATTCCATGATCTTCTGACTTTCATTTTGTCAAAGGACAATCCGCCTCTTGGTATTGTGGAGCATTACTTCTGGAGGATGGAGTATTAGGCATGAAGCACTCCTCATATTCACATGTTACTGTGGATCAAGGATGCCCCACACATAGGTGAACATGAAGCAGCACAAGTGCTAGCATTCATTAAGCAATACATCACTTGCTGCATTCTGGACAAGTACGGCAGTCCTACACTGTGGAAGTTGGTGCAGAAGTTTCAACACCATATTTGTGCAAAATACTGCCACTGGGTAGTGAAGAACAAATCTGATTGGTACACAAGATGTCGTTTCAGATTCCCCATACGTGTCTGTCAGGATGGTTGCATGAATGAACTGTTTTCAGCTATGCAACACTACTTGAAGGGAAAATCAACCAAGAGGGTATATGAGTTACCCAGAGAAGAAAATGAGGTGTACATCAGTGACTACAACCCTACTCTTCTTCTAATGTGGCAAGCAAATATAGATGTTTAGTTTGTGGCTGACAGCTCGTTGGCTCTGGTTTGGCACATCACTTCATACATAACTAAATATGAGCAGACTAGCTTGCAAGATCTTTGGGAAGATACTGCCAGTTCAGTCAAGTCACTGACATCTCAGTTGTAGTCACTGGGATTGAAGACCCTATCACACAGAGAATGTGGTGCTAATGAGGCCGGCGATTGCTTGATTGGTACACATTTGTACGGCAAATCTGATGCTGTGCGCTTTCTCAGTGTAAACTACAAAAAGAAGTGAAAACGCCTCATGCTGAGATTGAGGAACTGGTTCTCAAGAGACCCTCTTCAAGACATATCTTGAAGAATAACCTCACTGACACGTACTACCCCCTGTAGACATGAAGATATGGATGGCATGTGTCTATTTGAGGTGGCTAAGTGGTATGACTACAAGACGGGTGTCTCACCTGATTGTACACGTGACATTTACAAGATCAAAGGAGTAGACAGCTGTCTCATTAAGAGACATAAGCCTTGGCTCATTGATCACTGTAAATTACATCTAGGCACATCTGAGAGCAGAGAGCAGTACTACTTTGCTCTCCTATTCTTATTTAGACCATGGAGGAGTGGGTCTGAATTAAAAGGTGACTGTGATACATTCGAGGAAGAATTCAATCACAGTTATGAGACATTCAAAAGTGAATACTCAGACACATATATACAGAGGCTAGACACTGAGAAGGAGCAGCTTGAGAAGGCACAGAAACAACTTGAAGAGGACACTCCCATCAGTTCACAGAACAATCTTGATCCAGAAGGAGAAGGTATCCTTGGAGAACCTCTGCATCTGAGTGCACCAGAAGTACTCATGTTGAAAGTGGAGAGTGCTATGGAACATGGCACACACTGCAGTGTTGACCCAGCTGAGTTAAGAGAGAGACTCAATGAGCAGCAATGTGTGGTTCACTCTGAGGTCACTGATGCTGTCCAGCATGGGATACTTCATGAACACAAGAAATGTGGCTGTCTTGACTGCAAGCTACTGCTGATGTTTGTTAGTGGCTCAGCCAGTACAGGGAAGAGTTTCCTTATCGATGCCATAATGGCAGAAATATGGAATCTGACAGGGTCATCAATGTCTGTTGCTGTTAGTGCTCCCACCGGACTTGCTGCATACAACATTGGTGGAGTTACATTACACCGTCTCTTCATGTTGCCAGTGGAGCATGGCAAAGCAGGAGAGTATCATAAGCTGTCATTTGAGGTTGCATCTCAGCTTCGTTCTATGTTTACTAAGATGAAGTTGCTCATCATTGATGAGATTAGCATGGTCTCCAATTTGATGCTTGCCTGTATACACCTATGTCTACAAGAGATCTTGGGGACTGACTATGGAGAGGCATTTGATGGTAAAAGCATTGTTGTATCTGGAGTCCTTTTACAGATTACACCAGTAAATGTGGAACATGTCTTTGCAGCTCTGACTGTCAAGCAGGTTAAGAATACACTAGGCTGCATTGGAGATTTTAACCTGTGGGAGTTATTTACCTATGTCGAGCTGTATCAGAACATGTGGCAAAGTGGTGATCTGGCTTACAAGGCACTATTGGATCAAGCTTGTACAGGTTGTCTGTCACCAGAACATGTTTCAATTTTACATGGTCAAAGAATTAGAATGGATACTACATCCATAGAAACGGCATGTGATGTTTTCAGTGATGTGTACTGCAGGGGCACATGCATAGTGTGTCTTATGCCACAACTGAAGAAATGTGCTGAGTTCAACAGTGTCATGTTGCAGAGAGAGAATCAAGAAATTCTCACACTGCATGCTGTTGATACAGTTGATGGTGTCATTCTAAGTCAGAAGCTGGTAGCGAAGATGACTGAACGACTCTCTGAACTGAAGTCAGATGTTTCACGCACAGCTGGCCTGGAAGCTGTTCTTACAGTTTATAAGAATGCACATGCCATGCTACGCCACAATCTTGATGTGGAGCGTGGCATGGTAAATAGTGCCATGGGTCACATCATTGACTTTGTTTACAATGTTCAGAAGACGTTTATCGAGACACTTGTCCACTTTGACAACATGGAACAGCCTGTGTAGATTGATCATATTTGTGTTAAGTTCCAGATATTTAAGGATATCTATGTGAACAGGAAACAGTTCCCAATATGTGTTGGCATATGCTGTTTCAATTCACAAGTCTCAGGGTTTGAGTTTGGATTCAGCAATGGTGGACATAGGGACAGACATTGTCAAAGATGGCATGAGCTATGTCACATGTAGTCTTTCTGGGTTGGACATCATAACACTCACACCTCAGAAGATACGTGCTGACAAGCGATGTATTGTTGAGTAGAACAGATTACGTACTCTATATCAGCCACAGATGTCTTTAGTGCCACTACCTACGTATGTGGTTGCCTCACATCCCACAGTCACAGCTACATCTGGCAACAAAAGAAAATGAGCTTCTACAACTGATTCAACTGTGCAGAGTGCTAAGAAGTTCAAAATGTCAAATACAGATGCAGAACCGGCTGTCGGTCTGAAGTCCCTTGGTATGGCTGTTGTCCCACTGTTTGATAACAGTACTAGAGTAAACTGCTATGCTAATTCAGCTATGCAAGTCTTTCTCCACATGCCACACTTTGTGCAGGCAATATCTGCTTCACAAGAGACTCCCTTATCAAAGGCATTGAAGCAGGTTGTCAATGTGGCTTGTGATCAGTCTAACAACGTGCAGTTACTTACACCTCTACAACAGGTGTTGGATACATATGATGGATGCAGTACATTTGCTGCTAACATGCAGCAGGACACCAGTGAGTTCATGATGGCAATCATAAACAGCTTGGATGAAGAGGGGATTCCAATGCGTCACTATTTCACTGTGTCATATGTTACTAAATATGTATGTGTGTTATGTGGTCATTCAGAGCGAGAAACCACAGAAGACATGCTTTGGGTTTCTCTGTTTGTGCCTCAGACTAAAAGTGTGAAGTTCCGACAGCTGTTTACCAATGCTGAAAGTGGTCACTTGTGTGTAAGGTGTGGAGGTACATGTACTCCGTCCACACATCTCAGGACTTCATCTCAATATCTTATTCTTGTATTGCATAGATTTGACTCTAATGGGCTCAGAGTTGACACACCTATCACTGATTTCACAGCTGGTAGAACTGTATCTAACCAAACAGTGTTTGACACTCATGCTGTGATCTACCACTATGGTCAGTCTGTACATTCTGGACATTACACTTGTTTGTTGAGGTACAGAACTGGCTGGGTTGAGTGCGATGACTCAACAAGCTCTTTCAAACAGAGACTACCGCGACACTTAAAAAATGCATATGTACTGATATTGAAGAATTAGGACAATCTTTATGTGTCAGAGGAATAGTCACACAACATGTGACATACTTTGCTGTCCATTTTGTTACAGAGTGAGTTCTGGTACATTATCATATTTTTTTCTTACAAACATACATTCATGATTACACTGGTAACATATCACACAGTTTAATTGCATATGTTTACTCAATGAGACGTATAAGATGTTGTGTTGATCAGTGACACAGTGAAAATAGTTGCAGTGGTCTTCAATCGGCACCAGCTGTCTTCACAGTCACTAGAAAAACCACACTTACACATTTAAGAAAGACTTTGAAATGTCAAAAGAGATATTCCTATCTGGTCGCCCTCTTCTGTCATTGTCTTTTCTTATGAGTATGTTGTATGCCAACATAACAAGTACTAGTTGGCACACTTACTAACTGTGTGCCTCTACTAAGGCACAGTACTTGTCCATGTGCATAAAAAAAACTGTGTAACATATCTGTTTGTTACAATTTTTCTGTATCTTTACATTATTAGGCTCTTTTATGAGTAAAAGATATCCAGGTGTTTGTTTCAGTTCTGTGCCAGCAGTATTTAACTCTCTTTTTTAACATGGTCTGTTAACCTGTACTTAAGAGTACAATACTCTGAAATGCACATCACTCTGTCACATGTTGAGTAGCATCAGGTGTGGCCTGTGCTCCTTTTCTTTATCTGCTTGTGTCTTTACTAAATACCATCATTTTGTGTCACAACAGTGTATTACTATCCCTGATTTGTTGTCGTACATCTGTATTGTATATATGCATATATGATTGTAAAGACATTACTTGGTAATAGTTTGTACTGTGATGTTTAAAGCACTTGTGTTAATTGCCATGCAAGTTGATCTATTGCAAAATTAGTAATATTTGACTGTTTTGAAGTATTACATTCATAAGCATTTAAATGTTATGTAAATATATATATTAGTATGACATAGATGTGAAGTTGCACATATATAGTCTATTGTAATTCCATATAGCCATAATTGACAGCAAGGTTAAGTGTTGTAGTACGTATTTTTTATTATCTACAGGTTACATTTTCTGATTAAAATATAATTAAATCTTATATTCATAGTATTCTGTTACACAATTTCTTTTATGTAAGTACAAGATGTTACAGATCTAGGTGCTTTATTAGTTCGTTAGTAATGTGATTATTGATTTGATCATTTTTACTGATGTATATAGTACCTGTTACCATGTGCTGTTTGATTTATTTGTGTGATAAGTGAATTAAATGTATGTTTATAATAGCTGCCAATTGTACATCAGACACTTTCACTGATAACAACTGAGTTTTTATGTTCCTGATATTATTTTTTGATCGCCTCTATTGAGGGGTCGAATGGGAATTTTCCAAATGCAGTAACATAGAGATATGTCTTAACATGTATGTGTATGTGTATGTGTATATATATATGCATATGTGTACACATAAACTATATTACAATTAAATGTTTAATAGTAAGTTTCAGATGTATATTTTCTTAGACAGCAGTGTCTGTTTCTGCTGCTATTACTTTAACAGTTGGCATATGGTTTTTCATCCAAACCAGGAACATTCACACTATCAGTCACATAATAACAGCAACATAATTTCTGTTTGATATGTGTAAGCAGTGTGCAGAGGGTACTGTAATACCTGTGTTTATGTATTGTGTACTACTGTCTCATCTTACCCACTGACTATTTGTTATACTGTTTTACATGTGTTTCAAACATTAGTGCAAAACATTTGAATGATTGTTTTGTGAGACTGATTTTGTGCACCAATTGGATTTTTAATTTGGCCTTTTTTACAATTTTTAATTGGGCAATAAATCTTTTTTAAGCCTTATCTACCTGTGTTGTGTCTTTAATTAAGCATAAAGTAACAGTGGTAATATGTATATTGCTGTTGGTGTATTGGTGCATCTAAACATAGTGTATGATGTTCATTGGTGCAGATTTCCTACTTTGCACTGTTAATGTGCTATTGGCCAATGTGGTGAACATATTAATCTCCTATTCTATAGATTAATCATTTCATTTTTACATCAAAGGTGTTGTACATGAACTATTGCTGTATGAATACTATTAGACAACTACGTATTCAGACAAAGGTATCTATATCTTGGTGAGTCTACGTTGTGAAAAGGGAGGCACATTCTCAACAACATATACAATATAGTATGACATAATGATTTCTGAAAAAGACAGGAATTTCATGGCAAAAAAACTCTGTTTAATGCATCAGTTAGGGTTGTTCCACAGCGACAAAAGTGAGGAAATTCAGTGTTAGGGTTGAAAACCCTAACTCTGCATTCCCCCCACCCCCCCCAGCTCCACACACACACATACACATATGCAAGTAGGGGGCTGGACCAAGGCAACATGACCAATCACAGACAACCAGCAGCAGGTGACAGAAATAACATACAGCCATATTGTCAGACAGTCAGTGCTCTCACTACACTTCAGTAGTAGTGAGAGCGTCTGAATCCAATGAATGAGCGCGTGATTGCACAAGCATGCACTCATTCATTGAAGTGCTCAGTCAAGTTGCTGGCCATGGAGATGAGTGGAGGGCTATGCCAGTGGCCCAATCGGGGTACTGGGGGAAGTGGGGTGGGCACTATCTGATGTCCGGGTGAGGGTCCACTAGACACTAGGGAGTTGTGCATTTAATTAAGCATTTTTTTTAACACAAGGTCAGATTCAGGAGGGGACTTAGTCAGGAGGGAAATTACTCAGTATAACTCAGAAGAGGAGAGGGCTTTATTCAATTTCATCCCTGATCGGGCCGGGGGGACCACTAGACACCAGGGAGAAGATTTATTTTTAAAATTTGGGCCAGTGAGTGGGTGGGGAAGGGGACCACTACAGACACCACTGGGAGATGACCATTTGTGAGGGGCAAAATTGCAGTGACGTTTTGCCATTTCATCGCAATTTTGCAAAACATTTCACATGGCAAAGTTACCAATTTTGTGGCAATTTTGCAACATCTCTAGGTGTGAAGGGGTTAAACATACTCTTGACTTGCATTGTTAACATTGCAGTTCTATGCTGTAATCAGCAAGGAGTACAGCTAGAGATTTACAGCCAACTTTGACATCCTTACAGATCTGTGTAGTGCTGGACCAGTGTGTTGCAGTTTACAAAGAGAAGAGAAGAGAAGAGAAGAGAAGAGAAGAGAAGAGAAGAGAAGAGAAGAGAAGAGAAGAGAAGAGAAGAGAAGAGAAGAGTGGAGTGCTGCTTTTTGTCCCTTGTCCTTCAGAGTGCTACTGACTGAGCCATCTATCCCTTGCTGACAACACCTTGGCCTCTGATTCTCCATATCCGGTCCATCCTCTCGAGACACTGCCCATACTGCGTTCACCTGGCTGGTCTCCATTACTGGACTCATCACTGGCTGGAGGGAAAAAAGTAAGTTTTTTTTTTAATTATTAGAGAACCAAGAAAGACAAGACCCATATGAGTGACATGGCCATGGCATGGGTAAGAGAGGGTAGGAGAAGCTGGACAAACATCAGAGCTCCCAGATCTACAGAGATTCATATATTTTATACTGCAATGGAGCCATTTACAGGAAAATTGTTCCCATAGACTTAAATTGGTTATACAGGAAAACAGAGTAATTTGGCATCCATAAGGAAAATGCCAAATCAGTCTGGAAGCATTGATATACGGTTGGGCTGGCAGTATAGCCTAGAGGTTAGAGTAACATACTGTGAATGAGCTTTGTACATCCAGCAGACTAGGGTTTGATTCCCACAATCTCCACTTGCGTACTGTGTGACTCTGACCAGGTCACTTAACCCCCCAGTACTCCCCAGTTGCCCATGTATTGTCTGTAGGACTGTTCTCCTCCTCCTCCTCCTCCTCCTCCTCTGGGAGAGAGGATGGGCAAAAGCCCAAGTTTTTACATGTTCTCCCTGTACAATGATGTCAGGGGTGCATGCGTTGATTTCTGTCCCATCTTCCCCAACAATGTGCATCAACTGTCAGATCCCTGGTCTCCACCAGGGGTCAGTGAGTGCTTGGAGCATCCCCACCTTCCCCCCAGGAGGAGGAGAGCAATCCATGGGACACTTGAGCTTCCTCCCCCTGGCCAGCCCTCTGACACTGAGGCTTGCTTCTGAATCTGGGTTGTCAGTGTCATGAGCAGTAGCTCTACTGCTGTGCTAGTGGGCTGGCAGATTGCCCTTATTCAAATAATATTATTATACTTCACACTTACCTACAGTAAGAAAAGGGGAGGCCACTTACAAGTGCACCAGTTTCTAACTGACTTGGAATATAACACAGCAAATTAATTACCATGGCTCTCTATAGACCACAAAAATAAATTATTTTCAGATAAATTAGCTAACCCATTACATATATGGCATTGGTACAAAAATTAAATGGTCAAAATAATTTTTCAGACTTACATCATTTTTAAAAGGCTTACAATTCTGTTAGAATGAGCCTCATGAAACTAGCTTGATTTTCTGCCTGTAGCTGTCTGAGCAAGTAATGCTATAACTACTCTAATTTCTCTTAGCTAAATTTTTTCCATCCAGGCATTTAAAAAAACACACTCTGTGTTGTACCTCAAAAATATCCAGTAGGACCACTACCCAAACTGAAAAGTTCCAAGGTTGCTTGTGTGTCACCAATCACGAAATTCCAAAAAAAGAGTAAATCATGTACTGCATCTTAGTTAATACAGAGTTTGTGTTACCCTATGCTGATTAGTTTCCCTTATGTAAACCTCAGCTAAGAAAATATCACCCACATTTTTTAATTTGCTTCTTAGCATGGATCACCAGTGCTGCAGATACCAGGCAGCATTGTGTGGCAGCTCCTACTTCCTCCTTCTTTGTAAGAGGAGGAGGATTACTCCAATTGGCCAGACTAGCCACTGACACGGACCACGTTGTCGCATCCTTCCAAAGAGATGTTTAAGGATTCTAAACCTCTTAGATATGCTGTTGTATTGGCTACTGATTCCTTTGCATAATAATCTATGTAGACTGAAAGAGGTTCTATGATTGAATCTACACCTGCTATTATGGGTCTACCAAGGGGTTTACCCAATCTTTTATTAATTTTAGTAAGGCAATAAAAGAGAGGAAAGACTGGATTTTCTTTTTGTGATATATTTACTTACCATTCAATCCATTCAGCATCCAGCACATCCATTGAACAACTCTTGATAGTTTCCTTAATGATGTCAAAAGGAATCTTGCCTATTTGTTCATAACTGTCAGTGTCCATTAGTTGACTCAGTCATTCTCGTTTGATGTCTTCCCTATTCAATATCACTATTCCACCCCTTTTCTGTCTCTTTTATAATAATGTTATTGTTTGTTTCTAAGGATTTTAAAGCTTCATAGTTTCCCTTTCCAGCATGTTTATAACATTTTCTAAATTGGTATGTGTTTGACTTGGTAGCAAAAACTTAGATCTGATTTTTAGATCACACTTTAAGTGTCAGTTTCAGTGTAACTGCTGGGTACTGTAGGTAACTCAGTTCTCTCATCCTTTTCTTATCAGGTGTTTCAATGACCCCCTCACTTTTTAACAAAAAAAAACTGTCACAGTTTAATTTTCCGAAAGAATATTTGGAGATCAAGTTTTAGTTCAAAATTATTTATTTCCTGATGTAAACAAATACTGATGCCTCTATTAAGTGTGTCCATTTCACTGTTGGTAAGTGGTCTTTTAGACAAATTTAAATGCTTTCATTTCCATGTCTTTATCTTTGATATGGAATCCACCCCCCCCGGTAGTTGAAAAACTGTGGTCTCTGACCCCTGTAAGTACTACTGCTATCAGACTCAGTTGGTACCAAACTATCAGAATCTGCTATATTATAAATTCTCCTATTAGGCACATACCTTTTCCACTTGTATGCTTTTCCATCTTGATAGTCTATTATATCCCTCTTAAATTTCCCAATTATAACCTGTCATATTTTTTCATCAGATTCTCCAGTCCCTTCTCTATCCTTTCTATGAGCTACCATTGCTTAGATATTGCCCTCTGCTTCCTTAATTTCATATTTAACCCCATCCTACTCCTTAAGGAGTGTTTCAATTAACAGAAGCATGAACACAAAAGAGCATTTTGATCTGATCCCATTCCACCTCTCGCATAAACCATGAACAGTAAAGCTCAAATTGGGCTCAACCAAAACTGTCAAACCTCCGGGTATTCTTTTCTGTTTTACAGTTAAAGTAAATGCATGCCAGTCCAATTTAATCTCCTTGTTTCAAATGTTCCAATTTGTTGATGACTGGCCTTGGTGTTGTGCTTGTGTCCAATCTTTTTCTTCTAACTAAACCCTATATGTGATCCTCTTCACCCTGCAGAAAACTGGAATTGACCTATTATCAGTTAGCTTTCCAATGCAGTGAATTCCACCGTATTTATAGTGTGATTCTGTAAGAGGCTGGCTGACTTACCAGACCAAAACGCTGTACACAAGTGAAAAGAGTCAGTGTGGGCAAAACTTCAGGAGGAAACCACTCCCCAATTAAAATGGCAGCAGATCTTAAGTGTCAGACTCCTTGTATGACATTGGTTCAAACTCTATTCATTTGACTTGGGTCCATTTGCAAAAAAGTTCAACAAAAGATAAATGACAGTCCCATCAATGCCACATAGGCTTCCAGTCAGGCCAGATAATCCAATGAAAAATCAATGCCTCAGGAACCCCAGATCCTGTACATAATTACAAATAATCTTTTAAGAAGAGGAGACTGTCCTCATCTGGAAAGTGTCTACAAAAAGGGAAAAAAGCAGAACAATCTCACTCACCAGTCTTTTAGTATACATATTACCCATGCCAATATACATAACATTTTCTTTCAACATTTCATAACAAATGTTACATCTTCAGTAAAAGTGGCATACATCTAAAAAGTAATCAATAAATAAAATCAATACATATTTTATGGGAATTTCCCACCTATAAATTACATTAAATTCTGTTAATGCGTAGTATAGTAGTTGAATTTATAAGTGGATCAGACTTGAAGTCTATCAAAAGTGAGCGCCGTTCAGTTCAATTAGTTCTTTTTACTTTTGCAGCTATACCTGCAATGATTATAATTTAATTTATTGTCAAGACCATGCATCAGCCATTCACATAGATACACAGGTGACATAAACCTAAAAGAAGCATACCTACAACAAAGATTGTCTTTATTCAAATGATATTATTATACTTCATACTGACCCCCTATTAAGAAGGGGGCGAACTTAAAAGTGTACCAGTTTCTAACTTACTCGGAATACAATGCAACCATTAATATGGCTAGCTACAGACCACAAAAATACATACTTTTCCAAGAATTTAGCTAACCCATTATATATGGCATTGGTACAAAAATGAAATGGTCAAAATCATTTTTCAGGCTTACATAATTTTTAAAAGATACACAGTTCTATCAGAATCAGCTTCATGAAACTAGCTTGATTTTTTGTCTGTATCCATTTACTCAGTATTACTCAATTAGAGAAAAGTGGAAGTAGGTACTAAGCCCATCAAGACCACTTTCCCCACAGCTGTGGGGGACAATTTAAATAATTTGCCCCAGAAGGAATTTGCCCAGTTCAGTTTTAAATTTCATACAGGATGACAGCTTCACTATATATTGGGGTAGGGTATTTCATAATTTAGTGGCCCTAAGTGTAAAATAATTCTTTCTTTTATTTGTAAATGCCCTCAGGATTTGAATTTGCCTGTTATTGCATTTTAATCCAAGTTTTTTGTCAGAAAATTGTAAGTTACAGACATTCCTGAAGTCTTCATCTTTTAGAATATTAAATAATAGTCTCCTTTGTCTCTTGTCATTTGTAAATCATATAATCCCAAGGAAGTCACCCTTGCTTGATAGGGTAAGTTTCTTGTTCTGGGTATTAATCTCGTTGCCCTTCTCTGTAAGCTCGCTATCATTTTTTTGTCTTGTTCCAGGTATGGGGCCCAGAAGGAGACAGTATAATCTGTATGAGGTCTAATATAGGACTTACACAGTTGAATAATACACTCTTTATTTTGTATTATGAATGATCTCTTAATAGCAGATAAAATGCAATTTCCTACTTCGGTGACTTTATTACATTGATTGCTCCAGCTAAACTTATCGTTTGCTATAACACCCAAGTCCCTTTCTGTGTATGCTATCTTGATAACAAAATTACATAGAATATACTCAGTATGTTTTTTTTTCTCCTCAGATGTATAACCAAGCACTTTTCCATGTTGATGATCATATCATTCTCCCATGCCCATGATTCAATAATTTTGAGATCTCTTTTAAATCTGGTCATTTTTGTTTCTGTGTCCACCTCTGATGATATTTTGGTGTTGTCAGTAAATTTGCTTATCTGACTAGTTATACCCAAATGTAAGTCCCCTATAAATACACCAAATAATGTTGGGCCCAATACGGAGCCCTGTGGCACTCCACTGGTAACTGGAATATTACTTGAGGTGATATCAACTATTCTAACATTCTGTGACCTGTCTTTCAGCCATCCCTCAACCCACTTGAAGGTGTAACAATTTAATTTCATTTGCATCATTTTCTTGACTAACAAGACATGAGATACCTTATCGAATGCTTTTTTGAAGTCCAGATGGATAATGTCCACTGGGAAATTTCTGACCATACTGTTACTAATGCTCTCGTAGAATGCCACTAAATTAGTGGTGCATGACCTTCCCTTTTTAAAGGCATGTTGGGTATTGTCAATCAGTCCTTTACTTTCAATTTCTTGTTCAATCTTTTGTTTTATTATTCTTTCCATGATTTTACACATTATTGATGTAAGACTTATGGGTCGGTAGTTTTCAGTATTATTTCTATTCCCTTTTTTGTGTATTGGTATTACTGTTGCAGTCCGCCAATCATCAGGTACCTCACTGTCCTTGTAAGATTTGTTAAAGATGATACTCAGGGGATATAAAAGCTCATCCAGGGTATGTTTTATGAAAAATGTGTTAACATTATCGGGGCCAGGTGCTGAATTATCTTTAAGGGAGTCTACTGCATTCCTTATTTCCTTGATTGTTATCTCCTCATACTTACTCATGTATGGATATGTTGTTGTAATGGAGGTATGTTTTTTTGATAAATACTGACCCGAAATAGTCATTAAAGGAGTTCCCTATTTCAATCCTGCTGTTAATTTCTCTCCCATTCTTTCCAACAGAGATGACTGCAGAATTGCTTTTCTTGTTAGTGTTAATATATGCATAAAATGCCTTGGTGTTACCCTTTGATGTTGATAATTTAAGTTCTATTTGTTTTCTTTCCTTTTTAATAAGACCTTTAGTCATTTTGACTTCCCCTTTATATTCTGTTTTATTTGTTTCAGTTGGGCACTGCTTAAGTTTTTTGTATGCCCTCTCCTTTTTTTTTTATTTGGTTTTGAATACTGGGTATACATGATTGAATACAGGTATTTTACCCTTGTGATTTTGTGTTATTTTGATGGGGATGTATAGTTGTTCCAACTTATAAATAATTTCCTTTAATATCTGCCAGCATTTATTTGTCTGAAGACTAGAAAATAGTGAATTCCAGTTATTGGCATGAAGGGCTTCATTTATTTTATCATAATTCCCTCGATTATAATTTAGTCTGTATGTATTTTGAAAAAAAATAATATTATAACTATTATTCTAATTTCTCATGGCTAAATTTATTTCCATCCAGGCATCCAATAGGGCATCTTCCCAAACTGTAAAGTTCCAAGGTTGCAAGTGTGTCTAACACTCATGAACTTCTAAAAAGAGGGAAGCATTTACTGCATCTTAGCTAATACAGAGTACGTTACTCTGTGCAGATTAATTTAATTTCCCTTATGGAAACCTTGGCTAAGAAAACATCACTCATGTTTTTTAATTTGCTTGTCAGCATGGATCTCCATTGTTGCAGATGCCAGGCAGCATCATGTGGCAGATCCTACTTCCTTCTTCTTTGTAAATGTGCCCTAGATGTATGTGCCCTAGGGGTATGATTTTGTATGTTTTTGCATTGAAACCCAGTTGCCATACCCTCGAACACTCCTGGAGTTCTCTGTGATCCCTATTCATTCTCTGCACCCCCTCTGGAGCATCTATACTATTGCAGATCTTGGTGCTATCTATGAAGAGGCATGCCTGCCCTTCCAGCTCATCTGCAATGCTACTTATGAACACATTGAAGAGGACTGGTCCCAACACTGAGCCCTGAGGTACCCCGCTCATCAATTTCCCTTCAAGAGGAGGGAGGTCATAAAACTGGGGATTGAGGAGGCAACCAAAACCTGCATCAGGGTCCAGAGTAAAAGAGCTAGGGCCAAGCAACCCAGCTGATTAAGCAAGGGGGTCATGAAGAAAGTAAGAAATAAAAGAGTCACCTTCCGGAGGTTCAAAAAAAAGGGAGGGGGACGACAGAGAGAATTACCTAAAGGAATTGAAGGAGGTGATGAAGGCAGTAAGGGCAGCCAAGGTGTCTAAGAAGCTCAGGCTGGTGTAAGGCATCAAGAAGGGGGAGAAGGAATTCTTCAGGTACACCTGGGAGAAAAGGAGTTGTAGGGACAAAATAGCAAGGATTAAGAGGGATGGGTGGAAATGGGTAGAGCAGGCAGAAGCACTTAATGAATACTTTTGCTCAGTGTTTATTAAAGAGAAAGGATGGTTGCTACCAAGGGAGGATGGGAGGTCAGGCTCGGGGGGGAGGTGACAGATGGGGGAATCACAGAGGGCAGGGTACTGGAGGGCCTGAGGGCACTGAGGGTGGACAAGGCACCAGGGCGGAATGGCATTAACCCCAGGGTACTGAGACAGCTAGCAGAAATCCTGGTGGGAGCCTTGGCAGACCTGTTCAATGCCTCCCTGGCCTCAGGAAGTGTACCTCAGGACTGCAGGATGGCTCACAAGGTACCCCACCAAATGAGTGGTCCCAAAGACAAACCGGGAAACTACAGGCCGGTAAGCCTCACACCCATCATCGGAAAACTGATGGAGACAATCCTGAAGGAGAGGCTGGTGTCCCATCTGGAAAACAATGGGCTGCAGTACATTAGACAGCATGGGTTTTAATTTTTTTAGCTTTTGTTTACCGGGTAAGCACGCTAGACAGTCAGGTGCCTGTTTTCAGGTGCGACCCGGGAGAATTACAAAAGGTACAGACAAATAACATTACAGAGGCAAGGTACAGGCAATAACATTATACAGACAAGGTAACAGTAATTTACAGGGTACAGTCAGGTACAGACAGTAGACCTCAGGCAATAACAGATTCAGAGACATGGTAAACGGCTATCACATAAGGTATTGCCAGGAAGGGCAGAGAGCCAGGTACAATCAGGTAGCTAATTAAAGGCAGATCCTGTCAGACCAACCTGGTGGATTACTATGACTGGGAACTAGATGGCTGGACAAGGGCCATGCAGTGGATGTCCTGTTTCTGGACTTCAGTAAGGCATTCAACTCGGTGCCACATGGGAGACTGGGTAGTAAGCTGGCAGGTACAGATGCAGGGGCAAAAATGGTGGGATGGGTAGTAAACTGGTTACAGGGAAGGCAGCAGAGGGTAGTGGTGGGAGGGGAGCTCTCATCTCCGAAGGCAGTGACAAGCAGAGTAGCGCAGGGCTCAGTGCTGGGACCAGTGTTGTTTGGGTTGTTCATATCAGACATCTCAATGGGCACTAAGAGCAAGATCAGTTTGTTTGCAGATGACACCAAGATGGGAGCAGTAGTAGATGACCCAGGAGGGTGGCATGGGTTGCAGAATGATCTGTCAAAATTGGAGACCTGGTTGCACACCTGGCAGTTGGGGTTGAATGCAAAAAAGTGCAAGGTGCTACATTTCAGGGCAAAAAAACCAAGAAGGAGCTACCAGTTGGAGGTGGGGTGTTCAGCTAGCTGTGACAGAAGAGGAGAAGAAGAAGGATCTGGGGGTGATTATAACGGGCTCAATGAACAACTCAGCACAATGCAGAAAGGCAGCTGCAAAGTCCAACAAAATACTGGGTTGTATTTTCAGAGGTATATCTTCAAGGAGAGGAAAGGTGATCTTGCCGTTGTATAAGTCACTGGTTAGGCCACACCTGGAGTACTGCATGCAGTACTGGTGCCCATATCTGAAGAGGAACATTATGCTACTGGAGAGGGTTCAGCGCAGGGCAACAAAGATGATCCAAGGACCCTACATGAGCAGGCTGAGGGAGTTGAACATGTACTCACTGGAGGAGAGGAGAGAGACAGGGGGATATGATTGAAACCTTTTAGTACATGAAGGGAATAAACAAGACAGGCATGGAGGGACTATTCAAGTTAAGTGGGGTAGGGACACTCGAGGTCATGATCTCAGATTGGAGGGGGGAAGGTTCAGGACCAGGAGAGAAATGAGAAGACACTTTTTTACGGAGAGAGTGGTGTCTGGGTGGAATGCATTGCCTGCGGAAGTGGTATCCTGTAGAACAGTGAACTGCTTCAAAAGGGGATGGGATAGGGAAAGAGGGAGGGTCAGGGAAGGGGAGGGAGGGAGAGGCAGCTGCAGTATAAGGGTTGCTAGCTGCATACTTGAGCAGACTCGATAGACCATAAGGCAAATTTGTTTGTTCATATGTGTGTTCATATTAGAGTAAGTGCCTTTACCACTATCCTCTGTCACTTATCCATCCACCAGTTCCATACCCAGTTTATCACCTAGAGTCCAACCCCCAAACAGCCCAGTTTCCTTATAAACTTTCAATGTGGTATAGTGTTGAAGGCCTTGCTGAAGTCTAAGAAGGCCATGTCCACTGCCCCACCATGATCTATTTCCCTTGTCATCCAGTCAAAGGAATCAATCAGGTTCATCTGGCATGACATTCACCAGTAAAGTCATGCTCTCAGGTCTTGCAAACTGCTGGATTCAAGATACTCCACTAGCCTTTCTTTCAATAGTGTTTCCATTAACTTCTCCACCCCTGACTTTAAACTGACCGGCCTACGGTTGCCAGCCTCCTCCCTGCTCCTGCTTTTATTAAACAAGACTACATCTGCTATCTTCCAGTCCTCTGGAATCACTCCTGTTTCCATTGAGCTGTTGAATAGAGCTGCCAGAGGTGCAGCCAATACCTCCCTGAGTTCTCTCAGCTCCAAGGGATGTACCCCTTCCAACCCTATAGCATTATCCACTTTTAGATTTGCAAGTCCTCTCCAAATTCTTTCATCTGTGAATGGGTTTGTGTCCACCTCACTCTCCCAAGGGATCCTGTTGCTTTCATGTGGTCCAATACTCTCTTTTTCCACTGTGAAGACTGAGCAGAAGTATCCATTCAAGATATTTGTTTTTTTCCTGATCCTCCTCTTAACAATCTCCCCCTGCCCTTCTTAACCTCAAAATTCCTCCCTTGTCTACCTCATTTTGCTTATGTATCTGAAGATCTTATCCCCTTTAGCCACCCCCTTTGGCTATCCTATCCTCTGTCTGTACCTTTGTGCCACTCCCCACCTTCCTTGCTTCCCTCTGCTTCTCACGGTACACCTCTTTATCCTATTCCTGCTGCATCTCCTTGTATCTCCTGAATGCCACACTTAACCTTTACCTTTGCATCCACTTCCCTTGAGAATCATAGCGGTCTCTTTTCCTCCTGTTTCTTTTTTCATTTTTCTTTTTTCTTTTTATTTTATTAATGTCTCAGAATTACAATATCTTTGAGCAATAAGCTCTTTTACAAAGGTTTCACATCAGAGAACTAAGCAAAAATAACAAAGACAACACACAGGGTAGAAGATATAATAACTAGACAATGGTAACTAAGCAAGTAGAGAGCAATACATATATGCAAAATGAACCAACAATTGCACAAAGTGTGCCAGGGTGATCAGTATTTGCAATAGAATGACAGAATATGGGAATCAGATTAAGGAGGCCTTGTCACAACTGTTTTAAAGCTAAAGGAGGTCAAGTGCAGAAGAAAGGGGATGGGGAGAGAGCAATGTAGGAGGCAGAAAGGATTGGGTAGTGTTGAGATTATGGAGAGTGGGAGGTAGGGTTAGTAAAAGGGGGTGAAGGGCAGTTAAAGTGCTTGATGGTGACAGGATGTTTTTTGCCCATATCTTTCATGCTGTCCCATTTTAAAATGAAATCATGTGAAATCAGTAACCACAGATTTGGAGTTTCATTCAGGTATGATGGAATATTAGTGAATTTTCATTTCTTCTTTGGTCTGACCAACCAATCTTAAGTTATCAGTAACCTCTAGTGAAGTTGTTATATTGTCAGAAATGATGTCTGTATTATTATTTTTTTTTATTTTAGACCCTGCTGCCTTTGATTGTCAAAACACTGGTGTTATAGGAAGGTATGCTATATTAAACTCCAATAAACGTATTAAATTTCAGAATTGCTGAATGGGTCATAAGTCCTACCTAGACTGCAGTGCCAACAGTGCAACCACCTCAGTTTCTTTCCCCCCACTGTTGAAAGCACACCTTGTCATGACAAGCATCAGGTTTCACCTGCACAGGTCTCTGTGTTATTTCCAAAGTACAGTGATGAGTATTTTCAGTGTGGGAATAAAATTGCCTACACTAATCTTCATTTTTGTTATTTGGGTTGTATGGGGCTCAGCCATGACATGTATTTCTGCTTGGCCTGTCGTGTACTAATACTCTGCACAAGAAGATATTGTAAAAGTTGATGGAACCTGGAGGAAGCCCTATCACCCAAGTCCCAACAATCCAGATAAGTTCCAACTTGTCAACAAGAATCCATGATGGTTGTTGTTTCTGACACCAAGGACCCCCCCCCACCTCCTCAGGATCTAGTGATGGAGTTGTCTCTAGGGACTAACTCCCTTCTGGTATTAACACCCATGGGGTGTTCACCATTGTGTAAGTCCCACCACTCTCTGAAGCTGGTTCATCCTGATCCACCAGGTTCCTTGGGAAGTCACTCCATGAGAAGAACCATGTGCCACCCTTCCCCAGTTCTGTTGGGGATTCACTTGAACTACCCTCAGCACTATCCTCAGGGTCAGCACTGATCTCAGCACCAAGTTCTTTGACATTGATGTTGACTTCCACTTTAGTGCCATTGTCTTTTTTGGGAGCAAAAGGTTTATCCTCAGTGCTGATACCAACTTCCAATTCAACACTGTTACCTCTGTCAACACTGTTGTGTATTGCTCAGTGCCAAGCATGCAAAGAAAAGGGCCTATTACTTCAGTGATAACAATTATCCAGCAATGTCTGCCTCAACACCAACAACATCTAAGGCAAGGTTGGTGCTGGTCAATTCAGCACTGACAACCTTTATACTGACTAGTTGTTCTTTTTTTTGCATAACAATTTTATTGAAATTTTCAACACAACAAAAGTAAAAAGAGATATATAATGAAACAAGAGGTGCAGAGACATATCTGGAATACTGAAATAAGAAGAAAATAATGCAATATACAAATCCAATCTGTCTCTTCATATAATCCTATACATAACTACTCCAGAGCTAGAATTGCAAATTTTAACAGGGAAGGAAATATGCATATAGGATACCCCACAAAACTGAGGGAGGTGAAACTGACCATATAAAGGCAGAATATTTCTAGAAATGAAATACTGAGAATTTCATAATGAACTGTACTGTGTAATAAAGAGTGCAAATAAATAAAGAATGAATAAGAATAAATGAATTAGTGAATGAATGAATAATGAATACATGAATAAATAAGCAAATAAATAAATGAGCCCTGCAAAAGACCTAAAAAAGACTAATAGTTTGTTTCCTAAATAGTCAACCCAAACTTGATCAACCATGGTGCCCATACCTTTAAAAGTGTGGGAAGTGCTGTCCTCCTCCAAAACAAGACTTGCAAATACGAGGACTCACTATGCACAGCTTGAGTCCAGTGAGTTTGTGAAGGAATATCTGGGGATCACCACCTCTGAAGAATTAACCATGTTGCTTCTTATTCCGCAGTATGCAACAAGAGTTTATAGGGAAGCACCTCCCTAGTCAACATCTTAGGGTCTCCCAGGATTCAAAAATGTGGGGTGGGTGAGGAAGGGGGGTAGACAAAACATGTTCCAATACTACAATAATTGAATGTCACCAATCCAAAAGTGGGGGGAACTCCCATAGGATGTGAAGGATGGTCTCTGGGCTTTTCATTCATCTCCAGCATGTATCCGCGGCAGATAACCCGTCCAAACTAATTTATCCAGGGTCCTGTACCATCTACCAAGGATTTTCTTCTGAATTAGCTGGAGGTTTGAATCTGGGACGCATGATGGGCCTCGGCCCAACAAAGGGACCAGGAATCAGTGTCCAAGGGATCCTGCATTTCTGTGGCCCATCTTAACTTTATATATGTATCCCAGTTCGGGAGATGAATGTTCTGGAGGATTTTATAAATAGCACTCTTGTGACCTCTGGGTAAGGCAAACCATGTTTTGAGATGTTTAGTTAGCTCTGTGTGAATTATAAAATGATCTCTAGTAAACCAACATGACGGGGCATAGCAAATCTGCAAAAACTTCCAAAAATCATGGGTACATAACTGAAATTCCACACAAAGTTGTTGGAAAGATTTAAAAATTCCAAGTCTTGGATCTATTAGATATCCCATATACCTAATCCCCCTGGAACCCCAAGAAAACCACCTTACCTGGGAACCCCCAATCTGGATCCTAGGATTACCCCACAACAGCTCATAAGGCCCCAAATAGTGTGCATCCCAATGAAACTTTTTCCAGATCTTACTCCATAGTTGTATTGTAAATAAGATGGGTGAAGTGGGGCGGCAGGTGCTAGGGAGAGGATCCTGCAGTGTGACTGCCAGTGGTATTGGATCTAAGAGTGCCTGCTCAGTCTCTACCCAAAGGGGAGCAGTTGTAGAACATGGATTCAGCCAACATAAAGCCTGCTTGAAGCCATACAGTAGTAAGCCCATGGCCAGGTCATATTGCAGCTGCCCTCTGTCACGTGTGCTTGAAAGACGCATCTCCTGAGATGTGGGCATTTCCCTTCCCTTATAAAGTTAGAAAACAACCTATCTATTCTTTCCAGATGCCCACTGGTACAGGTACCACCAAATTGCTTAAAGCGAAAAAGAAAAAACTTGGGAAACGCTATCATCTTGATAGTGGTGATCTTATCGGGCATTGTTAAGTGAAGTTTGTCCCACCTATTCATATCAGCAGTTAACACATCCATCAAAGACTTTAAGTTGTTATGACACATTTCCTGGAGATTACTAGAAGTATGCATAACCAGATATCTAATACCCATTGGGGACCATTTAATCTGCTTTTGTGCTATTGAGGCCCAGCTGGGATCTTCTTTATAAAGGGATAATAATTCACTTTTATTCCAGTTAACCCAGAGTCCAGAGATGGAACTGAAGGAGTCTATCATGTCCTATGCTTTGGGCAAGGAGGACTCCACCCTGGATAGGGTCAAAAGAAGGTCATTTACATAAAGAATAGTAGTGCACGACTTGCCTCCCACTTGGATACCAGAAATCTCTGGGTACTGTCTGAGGGCTGCACTTACAGGTTCAATAGCCAATAAAATTAGGAGAGGGCTAAGAGGACAGCCCTATCTTGTGCCCCCAAACACAGAGAAAGGCTCACATAGCACCCCATTAGCTACCACACTGACTGTTGGTGAGGAGTATAAGACCCAGATCCAGTTTCAAAAAACTAGATCAATGCCCATCACCACAAGAGTATGGAACAAATAAGGCCACTCAATCAAACCAAAAGCCTTCTCAGCACCAATAGTGATCAGGGCTCCAGAATCAGGTCCTCTAGTAGTCATCTGAATAAGATCAATCACAGCCCTGAGAATATCACTGCCCTGTCAGCCCCATATAAGGCCAACTTGCAATTTATGGATTAAAAGTGGGAGAACTTTCTCCAGGTAGGTTGCTAAATTTTTTGCCAAAAATTTAGAATTGAAATTAAGTAAGGCTATAGGCCTAAAAGTGATACATACAGTGGGTCCTTATTGGGTTTAGGCAGGACAATAATAGTGACCTTCTGCATAGTGGGGAGAATACAACCAGATTGCTGGATATATTGAAAAAGATCCAGGAGTTTAGGTGCTAGAACCTGTTCAAAAGCCTGATAAAAGTCAGTACTCAGCCCATCAGGGATCAGGGCTTTGCCTGAGGCCATGCTGCGATCTGCTGCCACAATTTCAGGCATCGAAATATCCTCTTCCAGGGTTGGGGCTATTTCGGAATGTAGCTGAGGAAGAGCCAACTTCAAGAAAAAATAAATCATAATCCTCTAGTGATGGAGATTCACAGGACTGATACAATCTAAAGTAATACTCTTTAAATATGGCACTCATTTGCCTGGAGTCTAGTATAGTTCGGTTATGATCCAACTTAAGGTACAGCACTTGGGCCTCTACAGATTTCCATTTTAAGTGATAAGCCAATAATTTCCCTGTTTTGTACTGACTAGCTGTTCATCGCCAACCAGGTCACTCCTTAATGTGGCATCATTGTCCTGTTGAAATTCAGTCTTAACTGGGTGCCACAGTATTGCCCCATCAGGAGCACCATGACATCATCATAGGGTTCCATGTGAAAAGGGTGAACCCAAAATGGTGAGCATAGAATTGTGAGTGAATTATGGCGAGGGCACAAATGGCAACCTTTTGGCCCCCACACTCCCCTTACTTAGATAACAAACTCTGAGTTTGTAGTACCCTGTGGAAGGGGCAAAACTTTTGTCATTGTTTCAGTTTTACCCTAATTCCCTCATCAACTTTGGTTTCGCCATTTTTGTTTTCACTCACTTCATGTACCAACCATCATGGGACTGGCAGTATTTCCTAGAGGTTAGAGTAATGAGCTGTGAATGAGCTAGGTGCATCCAGTAGACCTGAGTTTGATTTCCACAACTTCCACTTGCATACTGTGTGACTCTGAGCAAGTCATTTAACCTCCCAAGTCCTCCCTGGTCACCCCTGAAAACAGGCACTTGTGCTTAGTGGGCCTTACCTGGTTACCAAAAGAATAAAAAAATTCATCCTCAGGTCTCTCTTAGTGCATCCAATTGGCAAGTTAAGAATCTGCAGGAGAACTTGTTTATAAGGCAGCTTCTGTGGTGCAGGAGACAAGCATGCCTCAGAGCTGCCCTACCATGTGTTTGTGCTGGGATCACACCCAGCATAAGACATCCTCATAGTTTTATTTTAAAGTATTTGCTCTACATCCATAACAACCTTTTTAATTTGTTTTTAAATTATATACACAGTTCACATAAGGTGAGCTGTTACAGAAATTTATGGGTATAACATATATGGTTTCAGGGATAATACCATTCATCATTATTGAAAGAAGCTAAAGTCAAATCTATTTTTATGCCAAACACATTTTGTTGTATGACCTCTCTGAAATAGATTTTTTAGCTTTTAAACACATATATGCTTTTTTTCTCCATAAAAATTGATTTGACTTTAGTCTCTTTAAATAATGATGCACCGTGAAGTATATATCCCCCATCCCCAGTTTAGCAAACATCCTTCATACTGGCATGTGTAGGCAGGGACACTGAGAGGACTTTAACAAGCTGAGCCAGTGTCTGGCATATTAGTCCCCTTTAAGGCCACCTCCTTTATGGAGATTCAGATTTGTTAGGAAGAAAGAAATCAGCTGAGGCCGAGGGTCCTGATTAAGGGACTAGTTGATCATAAGCAGCAGCTGTGACTATATATTCCTGCAGAGAACCACTATTTATGGGCTGGAAATGAGAAAGAGGAAGTAAAGAGACAGGTGCACCTGTTCTTGTCTCTAAAGACTTCTAAAGCTTCTAAAGGGAGAGCTACACAAACAGAGAAGACATAGTCTCTCAGTTACCCAAACAAAGAGATAATGTCCTGCTAGCATGGGAGATGTGAAGAACTGATAGATGGCTGGTCAATATGGGGATTGAGCCAGAGAGAGAAATAATGAGGACAGCGGAGCACAGAGTCCCTACCTCTAAAGTTTGTTCCATAATGTGGGCAGATCTGTGAATGGGCTAGAGAAAGAGATATTGAGACAAGAGAGTTTATGGTCCCGGCAGCCTCTGATGACTGCTACAAAGTCGGCTGGAAAAATAATTGTGACTAACAGTCTACTAGGAACTCCTCAGAGAAAGTTTTAAGGTCTAAGAAAATGCAACTAGAAAATTATGTGTTATCGGCCTTTTTCAAAGCTGAAGTAAGCTATTTTGTTAGTGGCATTTTAAGAGACAGTGACTGAAGTAAAGACCATTTCAGTTTGAACTTTGAAATGACAGGTATGTTCCTCTGAGTGTTTCTTTATCACCCCAGCCACGAGGCACAGGCTACTTGTTTACAGTGTTTCTGCTCCCTTTGATCTGTCTCATTCTTTGCAGCTGCAAGATTCTGGACCTGATATTCAGTATTATTATCCTCTGAAGATTTCTCAGGCCCAACCTGCGAAAGCAAGGAACTTAATAGGTTGGTTGGTGGAAGAGGCAAAATAGTCACAATGTAATTAAAGGTATTAAACAGAAGTGTGTGTGTGGATGAAATTGTGCTAGACATTTCTTAAACTGACATAGAACCAAAATCCAAAGCATGTTTAAAATATAGAATAATGCATCTAGCGGAGTGCATAATGAGAATGTAATGCCCACCCGAGGTGTGGGATGCTACATATGCCTACAGGGTTTATTAAAGAATCACACACTGAGGGTGGGCATTAGATTCTCATTTATGCACTCCACCACATGCATTGTGTTATGTAATTGCTGGCTTATGTTTTTTTCTGCAGTTAGAGAAAAGAACATTCTGTGACACAGCATTTATGTTAAGATATTTATTGTACTGAGTGTTTAATTTTTTAAACATTTTTTAGCTGGTGGAACTTGAAAAAACTTTCTGAAATTGGAACAGTGAAGAACAAAGTCATTTAATGCATTTGTTTCATATGTTTAACTTTTTAAACTGTGGTGCGGCAGTCCATGTCAAAACATTACACTGTAAGAGGAGCAAGCAAGGAAATCAGCGCTTATAGAGAATGATTTAAAATTGAAATAACTATGGTGGAGAATTACAGTTCTTCAGAAAAATGTGTCTTGAGTCCTTATTTTCTGAGATATTTCAGTTCTTTTCTTCGTTTCCTTTGTTGTCTTCCAGGTTATGACGTAGTGTTGCCTCAGAGATATATGCAAATGTATGGCCAGTTGCCATATAGCTATGTAAATGAGGGTGGTGATGTCTGCCGCCCTTAGCATTTCTATGGAGATGACACAGAAATAAAAGTGGTTACTGGGAATCATAAGTAGTGCTTTATTTTACAGACACCTGTTTTTTTACCTGCTGCTGTGCATACCACGAAGGTGTCTGTGAGGAGATTTTGACTGAATACTGTGTTTGTAGAGTGCTGAGGTGCAGTGCGAGCCAGGAGAAGGAGCAGGTGGCATGTGTAACCTGCTCCTTCTTTAGAACAAAAAAAGGAAGTCAGTTATTACAAAACATTTAATAATGTTTTTCAAATCATTATGGTCCAGTATTTACGTCTAAATTCTCTCTTTCACCACACACTGGTGTCATGGCCACAGGGGCCAACACAAGCTGTCCTGTATGCCACCCACCAAATGTCCACTTATCACAAGTAGGACCTCTCATCTCTGACCCCCAATCCATGATCAGGGGACCAACTGTAGTCTGGTTCTAGGCTAGCTCACCAGATCCCCATTTTATCCCACAGTGTGCTGTGCATAAGTCATAAGTCCTGTTGTCATGTGATATCCCCAGCACATGCCTGGGAGGAAGGGGAAGGTGCGGTCTCACATAATCCATGATGCTAAGCCAACTGACTCACTATTGATAATGCTATGAAAACTCACTCATCATTGATGACGCTAGGCAGACCGACTTATCATTCATGATGCTAGGCACATTGACTGGTCTGTCTGACTAACATCATTAATGATGCAAGATAACTCCTCCTCCTTCAATCTTGGGTGCACGTGCTGCTGATCATGCCACATTACAAGTTAGGGAGGCTGTACCCACAGAGTTTGCCTGGAATGGTATTATGATTGCCCCCTCCCCAAGTCATGGATCAGGGGTCAATGAGGGACACTTCCGATACTGTTGATTAATCTTTAAGTCTGAGAGGGGAGCCAGGATAAGGAGGGGTGGTTCACTGAAAAGATGGTGCCATCTCTGACACCACACCAGAGGCTGGCAACTTTTTTTCTGTTCCAGAATAAGGACTTTGAAATATGGAACTGGAGTTTGGGGGGTGTGGTAACTGAGATAGGTGTGTTTCACATATTGTGAAAGGCTATTGTTTTGGAAAATTCTAGTAGTTGTCCAGTACAAGAGAATCACACTCTTTTTCTAGTTGTGTAATAGGGAGACATTCAAAGGATGACCTCTGGCAATTTTGGACAGGCATTTCATTTCAAATATTGTATTTAATTACACTTGTGGGCCACCGTCATTCTTCTGTACATTAACCATACATAACTGGAATACTTTACCAATTCAATGAAGCAGCAGGACTTCAGAGCAAAACTGACAACAACATTTAAACAGCCATTGCCAAAACAAATTCAGGAGTCTCAAGATCTGACTTACTGAATGGCAGAATTTTGCCTCAGTTAGGCAAGGCAAGGCTATTTTATCTGCAGAACTCCCTTTCCCTAGGGCTCAGACTGCTTACCAAAGAGCGATATATTCAAAGACATATGACTTACTACAATGAAGTTAATATTAACAGTAATAATGATGCAACATTTTGTTGAAATATTAAGTATTCAGAACCATAAAAACTAGTTTCTCAAAATGTGATACATTATCAGTTCTGTCAGCATCAAAAGCTCACTTAAATGCTGGAATTTCAGCACCTTTTTAATGCCACCACGAAAGGTGAACACCTAACATTATAAAGTAGGGTATGCCATATACTGGGGCCACCACTGAGAAAGCTTTGTCTCCTGATTGTTTTCAATGAGACCACGGAACAACCAGTAATAACCGTTCAGTGGAGCAGAGGGCATCCCCTACAGTACAATACCGACACTCAGCATTGTATCTGCCACTGTCGGGGATGTTGGTCCAGTAGATGTTATTGCACTATAGGTAAACCCCTATAGAAAGCCACTGCAGACTGTGCAGCATGGGAGGAAAATGGTCCCTGCATGCACAGTACAAGTCACATTAAACTGTTCCTCCAACTCAGTGGTTTAGCATTTTCCAATGGATTGCTTAATGTGTGCGCTGCTTATTGCACTGAATTAATAAAAGTTTCCCAATGTTTTTTTTTTCTAGCTGCTATTCAGCTTCTGCTTACTTTTCAGCTCTCTGGAAACGTTTATCAACTCAGTACAATGAACAGTGCACACATTAAGCAACCCACTGAAAACTGCTGAACCACTGAGTTGGAGCCTGATTTTACTCCTGTACAGTACAGCATCTGATAGGGTCACTGTTGTGGATTTGCAAGAATTCTTGGTTCTGTCTGGACCTGTGTGCCACTCACAATGTATAGTCATTCACACTTCATGAATGGCCCCCCACTCTGCCTAGTACCATTTTTATTTGGCAATACTTTTGAAAAAATGTAATTCCAGATGGCTCACTACAGTACCTGAATGCTTGACTGTCAATGGTCATTGCCCAAGTTATGCAAGTTATGACATTTTTTTGCCCCCTGATATTTTTTGTAAATTCTGAAGCTAGGCATAATGCTGAGTTGCTAGATGCTCTTTGCATCTGAAAATGAGAGTTGTTACCTTGGAAAGAAGGATAAGCAACTGCTGAATCCTCGGTGTTGGGAATGAGCATCAATGCTGGTAAGCATGCCCAGAGCCAAGGATTCAGCAGTTTTTTTTATTTCTTTTTAAGAGTTACAATGCTCATTTTCAGATGTAAGTAGCATCTATTAACTCTTAGAAAAAAAGGTTAGAGGCAATCTTAAACCTGATTGGCTAAAGCCACCAACCACCCAGTCCGGTAACAGAAAATGGGAAATAATGAGTCCCCATCTCTGCCTGTTTGTTTACAGTAAAAGTTATTAAGGTGAAATAGAATGCTCAGTATAAAATCCACCACATTTTTCTCTCCCTTAGCAAGAGATACAGCCCCCCATCTCCTGAAATGATCAGTTCGGCCTTACAAAAAATTCTTGTTGTTAAAAAACACATATGGCACACAATATACACCTTTTTTAAACATTTTCTGCTTAGTCAAGAACTACAGTTTTTCTTGTTCAAACTTGAGCATTAGTATGTTGCATGCTAAGCACTACTACAGATAGCTTCCATGCCCCCCACTTGACCCAAGACAAGCATCAACAGTTTTTTTTTGGTGGGGGGGGACTGTATCACCACTCCCTCATCTAACACAGTATATTAATGCTTAATGAACTCCACTCCATGCTGCCCTCTCCCCCTCAATTAGCAAGCAGCAACTTAACCAGTGTAGCACCACCCTTCCAGACTCTACACTCAGCACCATGTTTCTGCACATTTCCCCTACTGTCCCCTAACGCTGCCATCCCCAGCTGTGGCTTGCAGTTTTAAATAAAAAAAAAATACAGTAACGCAAAATGAACAGCTACAGCACTGTAAGTCCTTCGCTCACCTCAGCATGAACCATGCTCAATCTGCCATCCTTCTATTAACCACTACAATGGTCTCCTGGTCTCAATCACAACAGCAATAGCATTAATGGTAACAACAAACCACATATAGTCTTTTTCTTAAAAAAAAAAAAAAGAAAGTAATCTTTGCATGTTGCTACTTCTTCTCACTTGGTTATATCCTTGTCTTGCGTCACTGCTGCTCTGCCTGACAACATACTACTGATCGCAGTTTAAAGGGGAAAAAACCCTGAAGTGCCCTGAAATCAAACATTGCCATAAATTCACGTCTAATGCAAGTCATTTTGATTTTGCTAATGGTGCTCAGTACTTCGGGGGGGGGGGGTGTAAAGAAACCAACAAAAGAAAAAAAAACATCTTTCAAACTCAGCAGTTCCCGCTATTGGCAAGTATACTAATAGTGGGACTACTTTCCAAGAAAAGTGATTTTCAATAAATTTTTACTATTTTATTATTTTTTTAACTATCATAAAAAATGTCACCTATAACCCATTTTCTAAGTGCAATATTTCCCTCCAGGGTGGGTGGTATGGTCTTTGCTGGACCTTCCATGGGCTATAAGGCCCTCCGCCTGTGGTGTTAGGCCTCACAACATCTCTGGGCAGTCTGACATAGCTCAATACTACCCACCCTGTCATGTATTATTACTTACAGATGTATGCCTCATTTCAGAATTAATAAATATATCAGAGAGCATAAAAATGTCATAACTACTGTATGAACAAGTCCAGTATCAGGACAATGACAATGGCGGTTAAGCTCACAGGTACTGTTGTGAGCCTGAGTCATCTGGAATTATGTTTTGGAAAAACAATCCTACAATATAATAGGTATTAGGCAGATTGGGACTATGAATGCCAGTACATTCTGAATGGGACACAGGTCCACACAGGACCAATAATTCTTACAAAACCATGACTGTGTCACTTTGCATATACTGTACAGTATTGTATAGTGTATAGAACTGTAAATGAAGAACTATTGCATTGAAAATGCATTTAAAAATGCATTGTATCCTGCCGGCCCAGTGGTGCTGAGGGTTGAGGTGCTGGATGCCACACCTCACGCTATGCTGGTGACCCAGGTTTGGAAACAGACTCAGGGTTGTTGGGGACCAGCAGGGGGATGAAGGATTGAGCATCCCAATGGATGCTGTCCTCCTCAAGGGGTGGGGTACTGGGGGGTGTCTTGCACACCCCAACATTCCTGGGAGCCAGTGGTAGCATGGGTTTACAGGGGCAATGGTGGATCTCTGGAGCCAGGAAGGGGAGGATGCTCTGGGTGCTTGACAATGGCATATGTCAGCACATCGTCTGCCTTGACGTACATCCTTTGCGCTGGTGTCCTTGGGGGTTAAGGGGAGAAAATGGGGAGAAAAATCACATACACCCCCAGCCCCCAAGCATAATGAAGCTGGGGTAGGGGCGGACTTGAATAGCTCAGGCGGACGGAGTAAGAGGGGCTACGAGGCCTCCTCTGAAAGCTGTGGGAGCCGGGTAAGTGCAAAAAAAAATGCACTGTATCAACATAGGCAGGGAGCTGAAGGAAATCTGTTCATTAGTTGAAAGTGCATTTGCATGTGAGTTGTTGGTTCATTGAATTGCCACTACATTGTCAGCACACTCCCCCCAAAAAATGTGAATGAGCAGTAAGCTGGAGGAACAGTTTAATGTGACTTGTACTGTAGCTCCCACGACCAATCTAGCCACAGCATTCTGCACCAGCTAAATGTGATGCACCAACTTTCCAGATATCCCTAAGTATAGAGAGTTACAGTAATCGAGTCTAGAGGTCACGAAGACGTAACAATGGTCACCAGGTCCTCATGCACAAGAATGGGTTAATTTCAGGAGCTATTATGATGAAGGATACCCCATTAAGGACTGCTGCTGACACATGATGTTCCAGTATCAGTTTGTCATCCACAGCAGCCCCCAGATTCTTTACCCTACCCATAGAAGACAGAACCATGCCATTCAAAGATGGCGACAATGGCACAACCCCATCCTTTCCATTAATATCTCAGTTTTGCCTGGATTAAGACACAGCCATAGGGCTGTGCAAATGCCTTTTCCAGAACATTCAGCTGAATATTTGGTATTTGGCAGTCACATATTCAGGTACTCAGTATTTAGATATTTGTCATTGGAGTGCTCTGAAATAAAATAAGAAACAGCCTACACCACCCATGCTTATTTTCCAGTGTTTCACATTCCTCACCCACCCCAAACACAGTAAATAATGTCACCCCCATCTCCACATCCTCTGTCAATACCCATATCCCACCCTCCTCCCCCCAGAACCAACACTATTTTTATATTTTAGTCCCATAGAGTGTGATGGGCACAACATGCCTGCCTTCAGAGTTGATTGCTTCTTCATTAGAGAAAAACAGTTGTTTGGGCTAAACAGATGCATTCCCTAATGTCTCCCTCCTCCCACGGGCACCACCCTGTTCCCACTGTCCTCCTCCCAGCACCCAACATTAGTCTGTGTGGGTGGCCAGCTGCCTCCACGATCTGCTGCCTCTAGATGACAGAACACATTCACACGTTTGTTCTCTGTAATAGAAAAACCAGCAGCTCATTTATTATTGGAATAAAGACATGTATGGTAATTGTTTGAAGATATATGTTTTGTACAACTGAACTGCTATGGGTACCATTTTGGCAGCTCCTAGCACCCCATCCCCCAATTGCCATCTACTGTATTTGAGCCTTGCAGCACTGAAACAGCCACATCCAAGCAAGCCCACTAGAATACTGGAGGACTGGCAGGAGGGTAAAGCATCCCAGAGAACACTCACCTCCTTCTCTCTCTCCTCCTCCTCCTCCTCCTACCTGACCTTACTGCAAAACTGCCACCTGGGTGACCACAGGTGATGGGAAAGTTCAGAGTCACAGCATACATGCAATGATCATGTCATTGAGCCTCATGTCAACATGTTGCAGAGAGTGTTTGCTAGGGTCTTTTAACTGCAGTACCCAAAGAGGAGAAAAATAAAAAGGACATATCTCCCAGATGCAGGATGCTTACCCAGCACAATTCAGGCCCTGCACCCTGTCTTGCTCAGGTTGGTAATGTGTGTTCAGTGGAGCGAGCCTCTCTATCACTCTGCCCTAGCACTACCATGGAGGGTGTGCCCTTGGGGCTGGGCTAGTTGAGGGATCAGTGGAGCTGAGCAAAGGTAGCCGTTGACAGGGTTTGGTGGGAGTTGGCTAAGATAATTTGAACTTAAACTTTGAATTGTAAAAAGACACATGCAGTGCAAAAACCCTGCAATTGCTGTAGAAATTAGCACAGCAATACTAATGTAAAAATTCCAGGTGTAAAGGCCTGAATATTGCTGTGCCAATTAATCTAGGAACTAGCCACTTTTTTGTCACTAGCCCCAGGGCCATGTCAAACCCAGGTCCAGATCTGTAGGTTCGTGGTTCAATGGAACTCAAATTTCTAGGTAAGATTTATGAACATCCCTAACATAGTCATTCCAACAGAAAGCAATATACAGAATTAAAAAAAAGTATTTAAAGGATACCCAAACAACATTTTGACAGCAAACTATTCATAAATCTGACTCCATAGGTGACTAAAGGAAAGGCTGCTGTATTCATTAATGCTAAAACTACATTTATATAATTTACCTAAATGCAGTTCCAAAGTATTTGAAAATTGTAAAATCAGCCTTCCAATTTCAAAAAAAACTGTCTTACCTGCTTTCTAAAATGGTTGCCAAATGTGTTATGTGATGGCATCATTGGAGACAACGTCAGAGAGATATATGGCTCTCTATAGTGCTAACTAGTTCTTTTTTCTCTTTGTATAGAATTGTCTCACCCAAATGGTCAAAACCATGTGCATTATTTTGTATAATACACATGTTAGGCTAGGGTTCTGCTCATTTTGTTTACTTTAACGTGATGAAATTGTGTTTTAATCCAACCGACTTTCTCTGTGGCAAATCACAGTGCAGTACAAATCTTGAATAATCTGGTGGTTTAGTGGTTATGGCAGATCCAGGATGCTAAAATGGGGGTGCTGAGGTGGTGTGCATATTTAATATGCACTTATTAACATTTTTATTAAACCCTTATATTTTCGGCTAGTATTCTTTTCTAGTACGTTTTTGACAGAACCTACAAATGTAATACATAGTTTGAATGTAAACATTTGTACAATCAATAAATCAGACTTCTTCAACAAAGTGAAATGCAGCAGCAGCAAGCAAGTAAGTTACAATGGGGGAAGGGTGCAGCCACACCCTTCACCACCCCTGGAGTCACCACTTGTTTGTAGCAAAGTTCTTGTGTAGTTCAGTGTTAGAGTTCATACTTTCTCGAAACTCAAATACATGCTTGTCTTGTCTTCTTTTTCCACAGAAAATAATAAGAAGAAGAATCAGCATTTATGTAGCGGTTTTCATACACATTGTATCTCAAAGTGCTTTACAAGCATTACTAGACTTCTAGTAAAGTGACTGAGCATGTAGTGGCAGCCATTTCATACATTAATATCTGCACACAGCCTTGGACAATTGCATGAACTGATTTTATGGGAAGGGGAATGTTGGCCAGGACAACGAGGTCAGGAAGTGATCATGGTGCTGGTAGACCCACATCTTATTTCTCACAGTAATCTGCTCATATTTCTCTCCTTCTGTCTTCCTTCTGTCTTCCCCCTTCACTGAATACAACAGTACCTTGCAAAGGGACCTTCTCAGTCCCCCTCTGATATTCATTCTTCACTATTCCTCCTCACACCGAAATCTGGTGAACTCATCACCCTTCTGCATCATGAGTGCAAGTACAGTCCTTGTTTTTTTTTTTTACATATAAAGTATAAACATATCTTTCCAGCAAGTCAGGATGATAGCAGCAGGGAACAAGGGGAATGATGGGCTTTCCTATCCTTAAAAGATCTAGGCTACCTTTGATTAGGCACTGTTAAATGATGGGTGTGCACATTATTATGCAGGTCATTTGATAGTGCCTAATCATAGGTGGCTTAGATGTTATATGGGTAGGAAAACCTATTTTTCCACTTGTGCCATGCTGCTATCAGCCTGGCTTACCAGAAGATCATGTTTATTATTAATATGTAAAAATAACACGGGAGACTGTACTAACCACATTTATGAAGCGGAACGGTAGTGAACTCACCAGTTTTTGGTGTGGGGAGCAGGTGAGAAGAATGAATGCCAGAGAGGGACTAAAGAGGCTATTCCAGCAGGGTACAGCTACATTCAGGTTAGTTGAAGACAGGAAAGAGGATGTTGAGCAGATCACTGTAAGATCTGAAATGTGGGGCTGCCAGTATCATGATCACTACCTGACTGTGGATGAAAGTAGCCAGCATTGACAAATACTCAGAGTGGCAGGGCTGCACCTAAACTGTTTCTTGAACTCAGTGTAGGGAGATTACCCTCGGGTGGGGGGGGTGTTGACATTTGTTAGGACAGTACTGAGGGAGTTGTGTATAGCTCATTCAAGATTTGGAAGGGTGGTAGCCAGCCAACTAGCACTGTGGAGTAGAGCACGGAAAGTAATGGAGAAGAATTGTTGGAAACTGTCCTGCGGGGTTCTGCAGATCACAGGTAAAGGAGTAGACTGACACTGGAAGTCAGGTGGATTTGCTCAAGGTATTAGTATGCCTCTCCTGCTAATAATATTGTTATCTATTGTAAGTGCAGCCCTTATGAGGGCATGAACAGCAGTTTTTCTGGTGGGTCATGATGCTTATTGCTTGGCCATCCAGGAAGACCTAGTTGTTAGTTAATGAGGTGGGAAAAAACACAACAGGGGAACTGTACATACTACCTTCACTGTGCAGAAGGGTGGTGATCCACTCAATGTTTACTGTGGGAGCAGAAGTCAAACATTGAGAAAGTGGACTGGAGAGTGATTTGGGGGGCAGATGATGATGTGTATCGGTATAGGTGTGCACAACTCTCTGAGGTACAAGATTACAATCTGAGGTGTGATAATTCTCTTCATGAGACCGTAAGCACATATGCAGCCCCAGGCAGTACTAAGGACAAGGTATGGATGGTGGGGTGTTCAGTGGAAGGCAGGCTAGGTGCAGAGGGTTCACTTGGAAAAGGAAAGCCTTATTTGTGGATTAACAAGAGAGCATGGGCTTTGGAATTGAACCAGACCAGTACTTTTCTGTGTGACCCTAAGCAAGTCATTAAACTTCCTTGTGCTCTCAGACCACACCTGTAAACAAACATTCAGCTTAGTGTGTCTCTCCTGGTTAACAAAAAACAAAATTCAGTGCATCACATAACCACTAGATCATCAGGTATTTGAAGTGTTGTACTGTACTGTATTTTGTCAAATAGAAAGTCTGCTGGATTGTAAAACATTTTAGGCAAGTTAAAGTAAACAAAATGAACAAAATCATAGCCTAACATGCGTACTTATCAAAGTAATCCATGTGTTAACACATGGTGTTAATCATTCTGGTACAACAATTCAAAACAAAGGGGTAAAGAAGAATAGTTAGTACTATAGGAATCTATGTGGGTCTCTGGCTCTGGCTCCGATGATGTCATCATGACTCATCACTTAACACACTTGGCAGACATCTGAGGGAGAAACTAAGGCTGTTTTTTGAAAGTAAAGGGCTGATGTTTACATTTTTCAAAAGCTATGAAACTGAATTTATGTTATTTACATAAATGCAGTTTTAGCATAAATGTAAACAGCAGCCTTTACTTTACCTCACTATGAAGCCAGATTTTGGAGTTTGCAGTTTTTAAAAACTGCTTGTTTAGGTACCCTTTAAGGGACCATTCACAGTGGGGCTTCACAATATTAGAACAGTACTGTGTAGTGATTTACATATACTGTATTGGCAACCCTGTTCCACGCCACTCCGAAGACCACCAGCACATTAACCTTTCCCTGCCCATATACAATCTTGCACTGCAGGCATCTCCCTTACACTTACATACACTCATATAATCTAATTTCATGGCTTGATCCCCTCTTCCTCATTTACCGACCTTTTCCTTAATGACACCCCCTGCTCTCAATGGTTATTTCTTCTTTTTGTATTACCTGTTTTTGTTTTTGTGTACCTTGTCCTGTTCATATGATATGTCACCTGAGAATTTATTGTCCAAGGTCCTCTCTATTCATTGCATAGGTAGGCACCTATGAACTTATGAATGGTCTACTCTGTATGTCTCTGATATATTGTATCCACTTTAACTCATTGTATGTAAAGCGCTTTACTTTGTATATTCTGATATATTGTATCCTCTTTAACTCATTGTATGTAAAGCACTTATAATTTGTTATCCTGTTAAGTTTCTGCATGTCTACTCTCCTGGGGCGCGCCTGCAAATAGTCATTTTATAGCTAGTGCACTTACCCTGTTAACAAAAGCTAAATAAAAAATAAATAAATAAAATGTCTGCAAATTAGCATTTGAAACAACATTGATCTCCCACATTACAGCAAATATATGCCGGGCGGATGAAGGATAAGGGGCTGGATTTTGAAAGGTTTGCATCCACCCTGCACCAGGGTATATCTTAAAAGGGGCTGTGCTTGTCCCAATGCACCCAAGCACAATTTCCATCAGGCAGGAGGAAGGGGCTTCAGGACAGATCCACATGTCCATCTGTGGATGCAGGGACCAGACACTCAAAAACATGTTTGAATTGTATAGCTTGACTTAGATATAGAACACTAGATGCATGGTGCCATAAACCTTGTCTAAATGTTTCAATTGGATTTAATTTAGAAAAATGGCACCCACTGTGTCGATACGGGTGATTGATGTAGCAGAGGTGCTGGGGTGCAAAGCATCTACTAGATATTTAGTTACCTAGTGTGTTTGTACTGCCTCAGTGTTTTCTTTAGTTTTTACCTTGTCCTGCACTTTTCTCAATGTAAGTTATATATATTTTTGTAGCTTAAATAAATGTAATTTACTGCTTTTGATAAACAGTGGAGCTTGCCTTTTTTTTCTGGTTATAGACCACTTCACCATTGCCCAGGTTTGTACTTTTAAGATCATCTGTTAGATGTGCCTGTGTCCAGACTTTTGAAAGTTCATACCTTGGTGACTGGATATGAAAATGAGGCTTTTCATCTCTGACTGCCTGCGTATTCCTGTGATATCTTTTTTATAATGCATCTTTCACTGCTATTGGATTAGTGTCTCCTTTTTCTATAGAGCAATTCTGTTAGGATGGAAAGGATGGAGGTACATTTTTATTTATTTTTTCAGTGTGTGGGTGTACTGGTCCCAGCGACCATTTTCCAGGATGGTCCAGGAGATAACAGGATATTTCATTATAGTTCCTCTTTTTCATAGGCAGCAGCTTGGTAGCATAACCCAGGACACCCGACAACCATATTTTTCCTACTATGAAGAAAACTGCCTTCCCCACAACTACAGTTAACAGCTTCATCAGCAATGAAGCTAAGATAAGAAATATTGCCACACTGGGTCTACAAATACAGACTTAGACTTGCCAATGAGGATAGTACATCTTAAACACCTGATTATTTCACTACAAACAGGCCAGCAGCACAAGAAAAATAATGTGTATCAAGGGGTGGGTTGGAAAATTAATCTATAAACAGATGGTGCTATTTCTTAATTGTGTTGATTTACGTTCATATGAACAATAATGGTCAATGAGATAAAAACTGCTGCTAACGTAAACAGATAATTTGTCACATCCTTTGTTAGGTAGGGATGTGCTGTTTTAATTTCAGGTATAACCTTTCACATCATTGGCTGATTAGCTCCAGCTATGATTACAGGGACATGACCTTTAAAGGTGAAGCTTTGCTTCATTAAAAATACATTGTGATGAAAGAGTGTGACTGTGTGTGTGGGGGGGGGGGGCCTTAATTTCCATATTGCACATTTTAGCATGGGAAGGAAAGAGTATGAACAAACACATGTCTGTGTTTGTATGTGTGTGTACTGTATGCACACAGAACCATACTAGACTTTCTGGAAGCTCTGTTTCAGTTCAGTCAAAAAGCATGTTGTTCAAAGACTACAAAGCAGGTCATCTGCCTATGACACCACACTGCATACAGACTAACAAATAAATTGAAGTCATGCTGGATTTGTTTCTCTTTCCATAATGATCCTGGAAACTTTGGGCCCGATTCTCAGCAGCATTTGAATGCTGCAAGCCCAGGGTATGTGGAACTCACGGCGCATGGGGCTTGCGGCATTTCCTGGCTAGCAATCAGGATTCTTGATACCGTGTGCCACATTCCTCATGTTAGGTCAGCTTTTGCTGATCTAACTTTGGGGACCTTTTTATGGAATTTGCACCAAATATGTGGCACAAGCAATCATAAAAATGGTAAAATGTCACAAAGGCATGCGACCTACAAGAATTGAGAGCACCATGCTACAAAGTGTTTGGGGCACTGCAGGGTTTGATGCAGGGATTGTGAAAGCCCTGTATCAACTTTTGAGAACTGAGCCTTTTGTATTTTTTTTTTACCAAATTACTTTGATAAAACATCCACTGATGTTAGACACAGTCTTTAGATATGAAACTGATTGTGACAAAATGTTTTTCCCTGCAAGACTTTTGTTATATTCTACAAGTTTCCAGCAGTCGTATACTGTATATTATAAAATAGGAAGAAACATTCCTGGCCTCTGATTGGTTAGTGCTGTCTTTTAGCAGTGATGTTATCCCAGCAAAACATCACACCTATTCAAAAAACATGAAGAAATATATTTTAAATATGCATTTTTCCACTTTTTTTTTTTACAAGAAAGACATTTTATAATTGCAATAATGCAGTCTAGGGTGTGGTCATGGAGATAATGTTACTTCTTGGGTGTTGTACGCACTTGGCCTATGGTATCATGCCCAACCACCTGATGTGTGATATTATCCCAGCACGACACATGCTCTGTCATGCATTTTAATTCTTATTCTTATGAGAATGTTACTCCTCTTCATAAATTTTTGTGTTGTCTAACACTGAAACTTTATATAATATCCAAAATGTTGACTCATACCTTCCATGCATGTGTACTCAACAGGCTGGTAGTGGCATCAGATTTACACTGCAAATTGTTACACTAAGCTCCTGTCTGTCAGTTATGAGCTAGTGATGCAGGCTCATTATTTATTAAGTTTTAAATGCAAGCCAGGATTGCTGGAATGAAGGGCCTTCACTAGGTTCACTAGGTTGTGGAGGAACAAAATAGGCCGGAGCCTATAACATAGCTCTTATTGGTATAAGATGTAATAATCCAGATTTCCCCCACTATCGATGTATATGTATAAACTGATTTTAAATGTATCTTTACTTCGACTAGATATTACTTCCAAAGGCAGTCTATTCCATAAATTTGCTACCCTTAATGTACAAAAATATTTTTGTTTATTTGTATGGAATCTTCCCACTTTGATTTGAAGCAGATGACCCCATGTTCCATGTGCATCATTTTTATATTCTGTTTAATTTGTCATAAGACGTGGGTCATTTAGAATATCGTCACTTCTATGTCTCCTTAGCTCTAAACTATGCAGTCCTAAGTATGCTAATCTGTCCTTGTAATTGAGATCATTCAGAGTAGAAATTGTTTTGGTGTAACGCCTTTGAACTTTTTCTAATTTGTTAATTTCCATCCTTCTATATCATAAGCTTTTCTCTATGGAACACCATTCCCCAGTATGTCTGTTAGTCTGAAACCGTTGAACACTTTAAAAGAGTTTTGCAAACTGTTTCATGGGTGTTCAATGTGTTTACTATATTTTTATGTAGTATTTTATATTTATGAATGCTATGTAGAGGACTTTGATGTTTATGAAGGCAGTTTTAGAAATAAAATGAATAATAATATTTTTTTCATTTTATTCAAACATTTGGTGACCGGGAAAGGCACACTGAGCCAAGGCTCAGCTCCAGGTGCAACCAAGGGAACAGGGAGCATGGGAATCACAATATACAGTACAAGGTATTAAAACTTTTAAGGCTGGCAGTATAGCCTACAGGTTAGAGTAATGAGCTGTGAATGAGCTTGGTACATCCAGCAGACCAGATCTGGGTTTGATTCTCACAACCTCCACTTACATACTGTGTGACTCTAAACAAGTCACTTAAACGCCCAGTGCTCCTAGGTTGCCCCTGAAAGCAGACAGTTGTGCCTAGTGGGCCTTACCTGGTTACTAAAGACTAAAATAAAAAAAATACAAAATTACGCCATAGTAAGCATAATTCAATGAATACAATACAGCAAAACAGGTTATGCAGAGAGACAACTGTACAATGGAATGGAGTATCAAAGATCAGAGTAGTTACAACAAGGAAAAAACATTTCAAGTGCAATGAGACAACTGTAAATGGCATGAAGTAACTCAAAATCAGTGTTGTTACAACAGGGGACAAACATTTTAAGTGCTAAGAGGTGTTATAGGAGCAAGTAGGCAAAGGTAGGAGACGGAGCAGCAATTCGACAGAGAAGTGAGAGGAAGAGTTGGGTAAGAGAGGAGACTGAGTTTTCCGCAGAGAGGGGAGATGATAGTGGAAAGCAGATTTGCCCATTTTCGAGGATGGAGTAGGGAGTCAGAAAGAGCATGAGTCCCTAGAACATAGGGAGTAGGTTGAGGCTGGGGCAGAGGAGAGGAGGAAAGAGATGCATGTGGGAAGCAGATTGAACCAGAATTTGGAAATTAAGGATATAGGGTGAATGAGATGCCTGTGTGCGAGTCGAGGGTGGTACAGAGAGGATAGTAGAGAACAGTGGTGGGATCTGTATGGAGAGTTAGAGGCGAAATGACAGAAGGCATAGTAGAGGGAATCAAGTTGAAAGAGTGATGTAGAGGGTGCAGTGCAGTAAACAATGTCAGCGTAATCAAAGACAGGCATAATCATTTTTGTTAGAAGTTCCTTGAGAATGGGGAGAGGGAGAGAGTCTTTGTTATAGTATAGTATACCCAGCCTAGGGTGGAGTTTAGTGGCCATGTAATCAATGTGGATAGTGAAATGTAACTGTTGATCCAGCCAGACTCCTAGATACTGGTATGAGGGGACAATCTTTAGAGGGATGCAGTTGAGAGAGGTGATTGGAGAGGCATTGATAGCTCTGGCTAATCTTTGAGTGGTTCCAAAAGCCATAGAGACTATTTTGGAAGTGTTGAGCTTGAGTTGTTCTGACTGGAACCAGGATTGAACTGAGTGGAGGTCATGTTGCAGCACAGAGTGGATAGTGGCTGGGTCAGGGCTGGGGGCATACAGAATGGTATCATCTGCATACATATGTATGAGGGATGAGAAACAGGAAGATGGGAGATTGTTTATAAATATAGAAAATAGGATGGGGCAGAGTATTGAGTCTTGTGGGACTCCAGCTAGGACAGGGAGGGAGGGAGAGGAGGAGTTTGAGATTTTTACTGATTGGTATCTGTCACTGAGATAAGATTTGAACCATTGTATGGTAGGAGGGGCAAGCCCTGCATCCTCTAGAGTGTCCAGGAGAAGAGGGTGGGATAGCAAGTTGAATGCTTTTGTCAGGTCGATGAAGACCGCAGCAGTGAGGTGGCCTTTATCAGCAGTAGATTGAAAGTGACTTGGGACACTGAGAAGGGAAGATATGGTGGTAAAAAATTTTTTTTTCTGAAACCTGACGGGGGGATAGGAAGTTGGTGGTAGAGAGGAATTCAGTCATCCTGAATTGCACAAGATGTTCTTGGAGTTTTGCCAGAGCAGGGAGGAGGGAGATTGGGCTGTAGTTCCCAGGTAAGGTGGGAATCACCTCCTTTGTGGAGAGGGATGTGCATGCAGATTTCCAGGCTTCTGGATCAATGCCCAAGGAGAAGGACTTGTTTATAATGAAGGTAAGAGGGAGTGTGATGGCAGGAGCAGAAAGGCACAGGAGACTAGGATGTAGACCATCCGGGCTGGATTTTAATGTGTTGAGGGATAGGAGAGTGAGCAGTACTTCGTTGGTGGAGGCAGGGGCTAGAAGGAAGTTGTGTCTAAGAATGTGATGTGGGGAAGGTTTGGAGGCAGACAGTGTAGTAGATGCAGTTGGGTCAGGGGAGGCACAGGTGGTGAAGAAGGAGTTTAGGGTGTCTGCAACCTGGTTGGGGTCCATAACTTCAATGCCATTGTGTTTAAGGGTAGGGGTGGTAGATTGAGGAGGTGGATTGATGATGGAAGGTACAATATTCTTAAAGGAGGATGTGTGTCCAGTGTTAAGGCGATGTTTAAAGTAATCCACCTTAGCTTTACGAATGGTCTTAGTGCAAACATTTCTGGCTGTGTTTTATGCTTGTCTTGAACTTGGGGATAGGGAGGACTTAAAGGCACACTGGGTTCTGTCTCAGGTTTCGCACATGGCAATTATAGGGGCAGTAATCCATGGGTCATGGTGGTGCTTCCTGACACTGGCTCTTTTAAGGGGGGGCATGGTAGTCCCAGACACAGTTGAAAATATTAATGGACTGGGCTGGAGCAGTATCGACTGTGGTTGTAGAATAAACTGGTGCCCAGTTGGCATTGTGTAAGACTGAAAGGAGGGAGTTAGTGTCAAGGGAGGTTAGTGGGTGAGTTTCAATGTACTTTGGGGCAGATTTGGGAAGATGTGTTTTTCTAATGCAATAAGTGATGCAGTGGTCATTTAAGACGGGGTCAAGGACACCCACTGAGGATATATGGTGAGGATGGGAAGAGAGGACCCAAAGAATGAGGGAGTGATTAGAGGATCGGGAGTTGTAGCGGGTAGGCTCCGTGATCAGTTGAGTGAGGTTTAGGGATTCCAATTTGGAGGTTGTGGTCTTAGATGATGGGGACAGCCAGTCAAGGTTGTAACCCCCTAGGAGAATTAGTTTACCAGACTGAGCCAGTGGTGGGAGAGCAGAGATGCATGCTGTTAGAGCCTCTTGACCAAGCCTAGGGGAAGCATAGACTACCCTGTTGAAAGAGGAGAGAGTATGGGGAAGGGAGAAATTAGCTAATATTAGTTAATGGGATCCTAGGCAGGAGTCCTTTTTCATTACCGAATAAGAGAGGTGCTGTCTTATAATCATGGCTACTCCGCCTCCTCTTTTGCCACGGTTCTGTCTTAAGATTTGTTAGCCGGGAATGGAGATGGACAAGTCCGACATTTTGGCAGAAAGCTAGGTTTCAGAGATGCATAGGATGTCAGGGGTATTTTGGGCTATCCAGAAGTTTAAAATGTCCAATTTTGGGAGGAGACTCCTAATGTTTATGTACATGATCTTTACGCCTTTGTGACTCAATATGATACGACTACTTATTGTACTTTGATTAGCATAGTACATTAAAGGAATAATGTATGGGCACCCATACACACCAAGCCTGTATTTCCATCAAGGGGTTGAGATACCAGCATATTGACCTTGAGAGCAAAGCTGGTATCTCAATCCCAAGATGGAAACACAAGGCGAGTTGTGTATGGGTACCCACATTTTATTTGTTACAGTGTATGGTAAAATAATGCAGCTGACATGTTTTTTTTTTTTTTAACTGCAGTTACCATCATGCTGAGGTACAGTGAGCAGAGAAGTGAAACTAATCAATGAGAGAGAACTGCAACTGCAGTTAATGATATAACATGCACAATAAGGTTTTTAGAATGTGCACAACAACTTTAGAACTTGCACAACAATTTGAACTGCTCAAATTTTGTACACAATAAGCTCTAACCATACACTATAAAACTTCACTGTACTTCACGGGAGTTAATGAATGGTACAGAGCATAAAGTTTACAAATACAAAATCATGGTATTTTGGCTTACATTTTTGGCGTAGGTGGAGGACTACTGACCCTCACACAAATTATTCCTGAATAGTAGTTTACACAAATTATGCTACAGTGGCCATGACAATGGTGGAAATGGAGCAGGAGCAAAGCAACTCTGTTTTCACATTTGTGAACTTATTTTTTTTTTTAATTTATTTACTTATGTTTATGTTGAGGTCTTTGCCAGTGCACTCCCATTTCTTTTTTCTTTTAAAATGGGAAGTGGGGTGGGGCAGAAGCCTCCAACATAAACAAATTAAAATAAAAATGTAGTTTGCAAGGCATGCGCCACTCACGTGCCGCCACACTAGTTTACCCAGGCTATGCTAACTCTAGCCTGCTCCCTTCTATGCTAACTTAGTCCTCTACCTACAGCATATTACCATTACAACATATTGGAAAATTCATTATAAAATAGAGGGTAATATGCTGCAGGGTTTCAAAATGCTGTTATTGCAGGATGGGACACTGAAGACTGGGATACCTAAAAAAGAGGTAGTAGGCAGATATGATGTACAGAACTGGCACTGCAAATGGCAAGTGTCTGCCTACTTATCTTTTGACATGGAAAATTTATAACTGCATTGCACAAAGTAGATATCATTTCAGTATGATAACATACATTCAGTAAGTACATTCATGCTTAAATGTTCCATGTTTGCAGCTTCGTATATAGAGCAGTGGTTATGCTTCTATTTGACTGGATCAAGTACACATTAATTGGCAGGTGCATGTCTTTCAAGACAAGTGATTCTGTTATCTTACAGAAGCGATAGCAAAATATTTTCACTCACAACACATGGTACAAAATGGCGACATGGTAGATGCTTCAACACACTAGAAAACTATCCAACAGAACACACCTAACACCTAAATACTGTAGTTAAATGACGTACAGCTAGGATTAAATAAAAATTATTTGGACATGATGAGAACGTAGCAGTGCTCATTGTACAACAATTAAAGAAGTGGCGCAGAAAGCTGGCCACATAATCCAAATAACAGAGCCAATAACTTGGTCACCACAACAGTTAGAGAGCCTCAGATGTCAAAGTAAAACTTTAAAAAACTAGCAATTAAACAGAATTCAATGTATAACTCATAGTTTTCCTGTATTTGTCTTTTCATTACTTGTTATTTCTAAGGACCCTTACAAATATCAGGATACTCTTTACCCTGATATTCATCTGCTCTGGCTGCTTGTCTACAAGTAACATCATCGTCATTTCTAGAACAAACAGTTGTCATGTCACAAGCACAATATAATGATGCATCTTGTAGACAAATGACAAGGGCAGATAAAGACCAAGTAACAGAAATCCATTTTCATAAAAATTTAATATGTAAAAAATTCTAAGGATCAGATAAGTATATCTATCAAAACTAAAGTGTGCATCCTTTTTCTGTTTTGTTTTTCAAAGTTGTCTGTGTGGTGTCAGTGGCTCTTTAAACAATATTATATATTGTTGATTTCTACCAGTAACTGTGCAGTTCAAATCAAGAGAAACGGATGTACAGCTCAGGTCATATTAGTTATTTCCTCTAAGATATTACACTCCCACAGATATCTGACTGCCAACATATACATTAAATTTCCCATATTTTGCAATGAGATTAGGCAAGTCATCATTCTTCTTCAATTAAGGAAATAGGGTACTGGAACCTGTCATAGTGTCTATGCACTGGATGACTGGTCCTAGTGTCCCACACTATGCTTAGGCATCATATCAGAGTCAATACGTAAGCCTTGGATGCACCCACAACAGTGTAGATGTTTTCATTCCATTAGTCATATACATATGGACATGAAGATACTGGACAAAGTGTCTGGACTAAGGTGAGAGCTCTAGCTACTCAAGTGATATGTGGTAGAGTAGGGGCTTCAACAGTGGCAGGAAAGATGTGATCTTGTCCCTGTACAAGACCCTGAGGAGGCCTCATCTAAGGTACTGTTCCAAGTCTGACCCTCTCCTGTTCACCCTTCCCTGAAAACCATTCACTCTGCACTGACAATATATTTGGCCTTAAAAGGGACACAATGCCACAGACACTGACTCCATATCCCATAAACAGCTATCTGGCAGATTACTTATGTAAATGTGCCTAATATTACTCTTTTCCCTTACAGGTTCCATGGTGCCCCTTTTAATTTCATGCAACTGCATAATCTGAACTGTGCATGACCAAAGGGCCACTAATCCACTTAAGTGTTATGGGAATATCTGTAGAGTGTTTTTTTTTTTGGGGGGGGGGGAGTGGCACCAACATCTCAGATGGAAGGTGATGATCTCACATTCAGGAAGGTCTGGTTCCAGAGGGTGGGGAACCATTTCAGGCCTCTCCCTTGCTGGGAAGTACAATAGTCCCTCTCTATAATAAACAACTCTGGAGCCAGCTGATGTGTTCGCTGGAGCTAGGTGTTCACTATAGTGAGATGATTATTTGCCTACTTAGGAAACAATGGGAGGCATCACAGCTGTTCATAAGAGGGATTTTGTTATAACAGGGTTCTTTATAGAGAGGGAGCATTGTACATGGATCTATGATGGCCATAGTTAATGGGTTTGAGTGTTTGTCTTGTTTGATGCAGACCTCTTCCTTCTTAGGAGGAGACGCCCTCTCACCTGGATGGTTGCCTGATTCTCCTGTGGACTTGACAGCAGAACCCTATCTCTAACATTGGATTCAAGATTAGGATATACACTGCTTAATTAACAATAAAGCATTTAAATCTTATTTGAGTAATTGGTTGATGGGATGCAAGCTGCTCTCCAGACTAGCTTTCACCATTTGGGTAGTTGCCTCCAGTGACTGCCCATGGAGATCTGGTTTCTGGTTAACACAGCTTAGGGATGGATGGATACTAGAAATGATTGTTGTTTCATAATTTTACCTGTACTGTTACTATTACGGTTTGCCCCTGTTGGATGCTACAAGTTTACAGTTGTTTCTTTAGATTTTACAGTTTTATACATTTTAAACCAGTCCTCAAAAACTTGCATTCACTTTATAGACCAGTCTAAGGCTTTGCCACTTTGTCTCCTAGCTGACTGTTCCATGCTGCAAAGGAGCCTGGAGACTACCTCTTGCTGGGGGGGGGGTACATACACCCCGGTAACATAGTATTCAATTATGACTCTGTTACCTAGCCTGAATGGCTGATACCACATTTATAACATGAAATGTCAGGGGTCTCAATTCACCCATCAGGCATAAGCAGGTCCTTGCCCACCTCAAACACCTAGGAGCCAAGTCGGCTTGGTGGCACTGAGGGTTTAGGTGCTGGATGCCAAACCTCGCTTCACATCAGTGACCTATGTTTGGTAACAAGGACAGGTTGCTGGAGGCTGGCAGAGGAAGAGAGGATTGAGCATCTGAAGGACTGCTGTCCTCTCCTAGGGAAGGACTGCATGCTTTGTAGAATGACTGCCACCTAGTGGAGGTCTGGTGATACTGCGGGACAGGAGCAGCAGAAGTAGGGAGGTGCTGTGAGACTCCATGGCATATGCTCATGTTGGCAAGCACACCCCAGTGTGGGAATGGAGAAAAAGCAGAGCAAAACAGGTGGCAGGACAAACATATATGATACCTGCCCACAGGATCCACCATCTACTACATCACCAGGATCCAGGGGCCAAAAAGATGGATTTGTGCTTGGGGAGAGGGAGGACAGCCTTCCCCCTCCTGACCCCAATGAGAGGGGGGAATTCAGAGGGTAACCCATGCTCAGGTAAGTCCTGGGGAGATGCAGGGCAGTGGGGGTCAGCAGGGCAGAGCAGATGGGAGCCTACCCTATTCTGGCCACAAAGAAGCATAAACACTTGAATGAAAAAAATAAATCTAGGGGACTCTTCTTTCCTTTTGGCAACTACACCAGATCCTGGCTGACTTGGGAGGGTTTGCAACTCCAATCCTGGGGGGGACTTCAATCCTATACTGCACCTTACACTACATAGATCTGGAACTCAGGGGGAGCCTTACCAGTGCTCTTGGGCCACCCTCCAGAGGTGCATACAGGAGTTGGCCCTCACAGACATCTGGAGGTTGGCCAACCCATTAGTTTGGTATTACACTTTCTTTTCTCAGCTGTACCAACCCTTCAACAGATTGAACCTTTGGCTCTCCTCCCCACATGTCATGTAGACAGTGGTGGATACTACTATCCACCACATAGTGATCTCCAGCCATGTACCCCTCTCTCGGAATTTCATCTGGGGCAACCCCAGAATCATCCATATTGTGGCTTGATCCTTTACTCATAAAAGACCAAAAATAACCTGGGTCAGAGCTGAACTCCAGAATTTTCTGTCTCAAAATGATAATGGGGCAGTGTCACATTCCACTCTCTGGGTGGCATGGAAATCCTTTCTACAGGGCCAGATTATAGGCTATGTGGCGCATAGGAGGAAGAGCTGGGAGGCAGAGACTAAGGGTCTAGAAAGACAACGCCAGGAGGCTAAAGCAGCACTGAAGACAGACCCCACTTTCAACCCACATAAAGTAATTCAATTACAGGATGAAACTAACCAGCTATATTTCTGTAAGGCAGAGCTGGTGTTACTCCACTCACACCATAGGTTTTTTTGTTGGGGGGGGGCATTGAGTAAAGCCCTCTCATATAGACTATACAAAATGCAGGCCAAAAGGCACATTTCAGGGCTTAGGGACACAGCAGGTACACTGAGCATCAAGGCCCCTGATCTGAATAAGGTGATGAAGGACTTATTCACTAGTTTATACTCCTTGCCTGACCCTCCCTACAAGGATTGGGTTCAAGAGTTCCTGAGTGGGCTGCAGCTGCCTACAGTAACCCTATGTATACTTAGATGCACTAGAAACACCTCATCTCTGAGAGAGCAGTCAGGGCTGTCATCTTAGCTGTGAACAAAAATAAATCGCCAAGGGGGTGATGGTTAACCCATCAACCTGTACCAGCAGTTGATAGTGATTTCACTCAACTGCTCATGCAAACCTTCCAGGACACACTATCTCAGGAGTACCCATCACCTTTACTGTGTGAAGCAGTGATTATTGTACTCCCCAAGAAAGGTAAGTATCCAACTTTCCCTGGGAGCTACTGCAGCCCCATCTAACTCTTCAATGCTGACACCAAAGTCCTGGCTGAAGTGTTGGTAAGGAGACTCGAACACATCTTTACCCACTTAATACACCCCTCCCAGGTGGGCTTCATGAAGGAAAGAGCAAGCTTGGACCATCTTCCCCATCTGGTTAAATGAACTTCCCCCATTCCACCACTAGCCTCACACACCTCGGTCATTTCAAATCCGAGCTTCGGAATTCCATCTCCCCTCCTGACAACTGCTTCTGCCTCACTTAATCTCTGGCTGAAACCATTATTTCTCCCATCCAAGGCCTACGTCCCAATTCACCTTGGACCATCTGGACCCTCCTCTGAAACTCCCACTTCACCCACCCCCCTCCAGCTACTTGTACCATTCCCCCCTCCCCTCCTCCCTCTGCTGCTTACCCTTACTACTTTTATCTCCTACCCTCTTCCCCCTTACTTCCCCACTGCCCCTTGATCATGCTCCCCAACTATTTCCTCATATACCCTCTCGCCTGCAACCTGCAGCTGTTTCCTCTTTCACTTTATCTTAGCCTTAATTCTCTTGTTCATTGAACTAGCTTTAGTTGATGTTTCTACCCTTAAGGAATGACAATGCTATAGCTGCTTCTGTAGTATCAACTACCTATACATATTTGCACTTATTGTATTTTACCTACTCTCTCTGCCCTGATAAATGTTCCCCCCCGTGTCTGTAGTACCTGTGATACAGACCTCTCAATTTTCCCTCACTGTTCAAATGTGCAGTGGTTGTCCTTTGTCCTCCACGAGATGTATTCTCAGATGTTGCTACAAGCTGCTAATGTCTCCCCTTACTCATTTATTTGTTTTTTTATGCCAATGAGAATCCTTTGTAAATGAGCTTTTAGCTCAAAGGTTGTGATTCCGATTTCTAAATAATTAAAATAAATAAAAATCTCAAGCCTATCCTTAATCTTCAGTACCTGGCTAGCTCTCTGCACATCCTGGCCGCTGCCCTCACAACTGACTTTGAGAAGACATTAGGGTCAGTTAAGTGGGAGTACCTTTTTGAAGTCATGCATGGCATGGGGTTCAGGCCATTCTTTTTAAAGGCAGTGGGCTTGCTCTACCAGCAGCCAAGGGCCAGAGTCCTGATGAGCAATACCCTGTTTGACTCCTTTGCCCTCCAGTGAGGAACATGCCAGGGCTGCCCTTCTCACATTTCCTTTTTTCACTAGCCATCAAGCTTCTAGCTATAGCTCTAAGGGCACACCCCCAACTGTCTGGGATCAGAGTGGGGGGGGGGCAAGGAGCATAGAGTCCTAATGTATGTGGATGATAGCATGATTCCCTTTGGCCTTTTCCCTACTGCAAGACCTTCTTGTGGCATTTTCAGGAGTGTCTGGACTCTGCATCAACCAATTGAAACAGGCTCATTGCCAGCTGGGGTTTATCAGATTCATAGAAACCTTCCCTCTTTCCTAGAACCCCATTTTTTTTCTGTGTGTTTAAATCAGACTTGTCATGTCCCTTTATATCCCACACCCTGCAGCTGCCAGCAGACTCACAGTGGTGTGCACATGTTAAAGTTGCCCTGCTCTTTCCCCCATCATGTACCCCCCAGTCATCATCAGACAAACAGCATGCAGCTGACATCCTCAAGTCACGCTGAATGGCTACAGTGTAAGAACAGTACATGTAGCTGAAGCCTGCACACCATCTGGTTGAGTGAGAGACACCATAGAAATCAAAAATGCTGTAGTTCTATGGAGACACCTGACCATGAAACAGACTGGACGAGGAGATAAGGCACAGAGCAAATCATCAACAGGTAAGGTTTCCTGTTCCAGATCCATCTTCTAAAATCCCCCCCAAAAAAATCACTCTATCCCTCTGGTGGCCTGCACCTGACAAATGAACACAGTAGCCTGGCAGGTTCCCTCACGAGTGCTGTCAGTGCTTTCTGGAATGTCCCAGTGCATTTGTGACTGGCTAAGCCATTAAAGACATTTATGACCCGAACATTGGCAGGATGTGAGCTCAGGGACAACCGCCCTGACCAAAAGTAAACATCCACCAGAAGCCACTAAGATTAGACTGTAATGGGGCAGACGATGGTGGTGAGGCCCTTAACTCTGCCATGTGGCCTGTGGATTTTAGACAGAGACAATCTCTGATGATGAGTCCCTTAACTCCATGTGGCCAAATAACTGTGAAAGCTACCAATGTACCAGTTATGTGTTTTGTGTGTAGATAATTTTTGTAAAGATTTGTTCAGTGTGTGCAGATGCAGTCTCATTTGTTTAGATGATGCAATAACAAAACCACTGCATTGTTTGTGTAAAAATAATTAATATTTTATCAATAAAAAGCCAGAGCAAGAAGTACAGTTACTCATGTGTTTTGCAGTGACTTCATTCACATAGTTGTGAGTGACTATTACAGTACACACTGCAAGCCCATTGGTCGACAGTGTGGACCAATGAGCTTGCAGGTGTTACTGTATGCTGTCATTCTGCTGGCAGTCATGAAGGTGAGTGAGTGGGTTTGCTGCCCTCCGATGCCCTGGGTGGAGAGCACGGTGGGATGGGGTCCTATGTGGGTGGGGGCCACCACTAGGCTACCAGGGTCAAGGATATTCGAATCTTAACAGCGATCAGGGTACCAGGCAGGAAGGGGGGACCACTAGACTACCAGGGACAATATAAATGTATATTTTACAGGGATCGGGGTTTCCTGTGGGGGGGAATACCACCGGACTACTAGGGACACTTAAAATATTTATTTTCCAGGGACTGGAGTTTTGTGCAGAGACTACTAGACTACCAGTGCTCTGTATGCACTGTATGGGCATCGGACGTGGTGCTTGGAGGGGGTAGCAACACAGGGGCTGGCAGATGCTGTGTTGCACCTTGCAATACAGCAGCCTGCCTTTGGGTGGTTACCATTTCAGCCTGTTTTTTTACAGACGTAACTTTGTGCCCATGTATGCAGCATATCTCCAAGATGTGCCAGCAGATGTGTGGCACATCTCAGCTGAATCTCAAGATGTGCTGCATATGCATGGGCACGCCCCTTGGGGATGCACCACATACATTATCTTTATGCCAAGGCACAATCAGAATAGTGCAGTGCATTTCCCCCTTTTGAATATTGCTCTGGGGCACATTTCTGGGGTTGCACCAGTGCAACTCAGTTGTGCAAAGTGCAACTCCTTTGAATATCTAGTCCAGAGTGTCAAAAATTATGTCATTCACCTTTTTTTTTTTTTTGCCATTTCATTGTCACACCGCAGCACAGAAATGGTTTGGAATTTTGGTCTGAAATGTTCACAGTAGATCGGACTAGCCCTGTAGATATGTCTTTCACTGGCTTGGTGAAAAAATATTAATGTGTTCCTAAGTTAGTACATTTGAAAATGTCCAGTTATTTTCACTGGGAGCAGTTAGATGTCCCATTTGAAAAAGGATCCTTTGTCACAAATGGGTAATCCTTTTTCACAAACCGGTGATCCTGTGTTTCAAATGGGATATCTTTTTTTGTGTGGCTGCCATTTTGTTTTACAATCAGTGAAAAAACCAAAAATTATGCATTTGGTAGAAACCAACACATGCAGTATGCCTTTCAGGATCCCCTAAACTGGATTCTGCACTTAACTGTTGCAAAAATGCCCTCAAATTTTTTTGTTAACATTATAAATCTTTTTTCATGACTCGTAATACCAAAAAGATTATTTTTCGTATCATGAGTCATGAAAAAGGATCCTTTTTTGTGATGGGAAAATCCTTTCCCTGGTGTCTACTGGCAACCCCCACCCTCTAATCACCATCCCCATAGTTTGTTATATTTTCTCTGGTGTCTAATGGCAGCCCCCACCCTCCAATCGCCATCCCCATTGTTTTTTATATTTTCCTTGGTGTCTAGTGGCACCCTCACCCTCTGATTGCCATCCCCATTGTTCCTTATATTTTTTCCTGGTGTCTAGTGGGGTGTGTCAACCGAACATCGAAACTGTTATGGCAAAATCCCTCACAGTGACAATCTTGCCCTTTCGCCATGTATCACCTCCCCCTTCAAATCAACTCCGACTCGGAGTTGATAATCTTTAGAAGGTGAAGTTCAGAGGGTGCAGTCCCCTGAGAGAAACACGCCAGTGTCAGATAGGTGAAATTTCACCTGCCGACATTGGGGTTCTCACTATGCTGAACTTCGACAATGGTGTTGTTGATTCAGCATAGGTAAACTATCTAGTGGTACCCTCCACCCTCCAAGTACCATTCCTGTAGTGCAACACTGCATTGTTCCTTATATATTCCTTGATGTCTAGTAGCACCCCCACCCTCTGATCACCATCCACATTGTTTGTTATATTTTCCCTGGTGTCTAGTGGTACCCCCACCCTCCAATTGCCATCCCCATTGTTCCTTATATTTTCCCAGGTGTCTAGTGGCACCCCTACCCTCTGATTATCATCCCTGTTGTTTGTTATATTTTTCCTGGTGTCTAGTGGCACCCCCCCACTCTCCAATCACCATCCCTGTTGTTTGTCATATTTTCCCTGGTGTCTAGTGGCATCCACTACCCTCTGATTGCCATCTCCATTGTTCCTTATATTTAACTTGGTGTCTAGTGGCACCCCCCCACCCTCAGATCACCATTCCCATTGTTTGTTATATTTTTCCTGGTGTCTAGTGGCACCCCTACCCTCCAATCACTGTCCCCATTATTTTAATTTTACCTGGTGGTTTAGTGGCACCCCCACCTTCCCATCATCATTCCCTTAATGAGTTATATTATCCCTGGTGTCTAGTGGCACCCCTCACCCTACCATCACCATCCAGATATGAAAAAAATAAATTGTCCCTCTTATTTTTTTTAAAGAAACTCTGTAAAAGAGAAAACTGTCCATCGATATCTGATGTAGTTCCATTAGTCCCCACCCAACCCTCCCACTCAGCACCCACCACCTCAAGCCCTTACATACTCACCAGTAATCAGACACCATAATCTTCTCTGGACCTCAGACACATCTTCAACCTTCAAAGCTGGACCTCGAACTGAGGAAATCAGGTAAGTGGTTCAATGTAATTCAATGGAGTTTTGAACTTTGCAGCATAACTTGACCATAAAGACATAAAGGAATTCTAGAGGTCAGGGGTAAGGGGAAATAGACTTCTAGGAAAACAAACTGAACTTACAAGCTCAAATGGGCAGACTAGGTGGGCCATAGGCCCTTATCTGCTGACACTGTCTATGTATCTATGTATCATTTCTGAATATTATGGCCCCAAATACTCAACAGGCCTTTTTGGGGACCCCACCTCATGAAAAATGACACTGACATTAGACACATCTGTCCTGAAAGGTAATTTCTCAGTTGTTGCATGAAATCACCTTTCATGCAGGAGTTTAACATTTTCTCTGCTTTTGTTTATGAGATGGGGTCATAAGAAGGCTATGTTAAAAATTTGGTGTAAAAATATTAAAAACAACAAAGTTATGAGGCCACATTGAAATTTGTGAACACAGGCTCTTAACTTTGGTAACTTTCAATATTTTGACACCAAATTTTCAACATAAGCATTTATTCACATCACATCATGTGAATGAGGAGCTTGATTGCTGGCGAGAGGCTGCACGCTGCACAAGCTGGAGTATCTGCTGTGAGAGCAGGGCTTGTTAGAGGCTTTTTTTCATGTTAAATAAGGTATGCTACTGGTTTAATACCTAACAAGCCTTACCAGATTTTCTTGTGTCTCTTGTCTGCTGTTTCTCTCCCCGGTGTCTCTTGTTTCCTGTAGGAGGAGGCCAGAGGGCTGAGGAGGCCGGTGCCCTATTGCCCTGTGCAGATTGTGGCAGACAAGGGGGTCCTTCAGAAAGGCAAGCCGAGTAGAGACTGGATGCGAGGGTGACAGCAGGCTAGACCAGGAAGAAGGCTGACGAGATCGATCTGAGAGCCTGAGAAAAAGGAGAGAGGAAAAAGGGGATGTAGTGTATTGGAAAAAGAAGTATCTACAGAGTTATTTCAGTGAAAGCTGATTTCTGCCCAACAGGTGTTTTGCTGCACTCTCCTGGAATATTTTGTGTGTTTGTGCTTTTACGTTTTTGCCCCAAATTGCTGCTTAGATGTTAATAATTTTAGTTTATTAGTTTATGTTTGTGGGATCTAATGGAATTGTATTATATATATTTTAATGAAGGTAATCCAAGTTAAGTTTTGCGCCATATGTAAATTGGGTCACCTGATCTGGATGCAATAAAAACATCAGACGCCATCTAGGAGCTGTTACAGATGCCACTTCGAAAAGAAATGCAGTGATTACTTGATCAGTTAATTTTTTGGCTGACTAGCCTCCTGCTATACTTTACTATTGTAAAATCTAGCAAAGATTTATCTGGGTCTAGCAGTTATTAGTGGAGGTTTTGCCCACTATCCATATACAGCTAACTCAGAAAAGGCTTTTGTTTTGTGAATCTCAAGCCATGGCTAGTGTCTGGCATCTTGAGCAGCTTTAAACTAAGTACTACTCAAGCAGGTGCTTTAACTCGTTTGCAATTCAGATGGTCCACTGAAAACTGTGGATTCTGGCACATTATTGAGAGCTCTTTTTGAAGGGGACAGACGTAAGTGCTCTTTTATCCTGATTATGATCATGTTTAGTTAAAATTTTATATTGTGAAGGCTCTTTTATCATAGCTTGCAATTGGGGGCTTAACAGTGAAATTATTCTGTTTATCTGCTTTTAAGTTGCAGTGCGGAGCATTTTAAAACTGCTGCTTAAACACTTTTTGGCTGGAACTGGAAACTCTGAACTTTATATACATTTCCTGCAAAAGGCTTGCAATTTTAGATGCCCTGATTTACCCTGTGGCAGCATACAATGTACACGCTACTATTGGCTCAAAAGGTAGTTAACAACTATTCCAGGTGAACTGTACTGGTTTGGATCAAGCTTGTGTTATAGTTTGAGACATTTTGTGAGCTTGGCATCTTGCATCTAATTGTACTGCATATATATATATATATATATATATATAGATATATATATATATATATATATATATATATGTGTGTGTATAGGGACTATTGATTTATATTTTGAAAGGAAGAGACTGGATGCATAAAAGCAAAAAACAAAGCTTTTCTGACTGAGGACAAGGCCTGGCCTGAATGAAGAACTGCAGTTTGAGTCGATGATTTTGCTTTGAACTTTTCCTCCTATTGAACTTTATATTGAGAGTCTGACACTTTTTGCTCTATTATCTTGTGTTCATTGTTGCACTGGTTTTACTTATTATTGCAGTATATTGTTTATGTTACAGTCAGGCTTACTGTCATAGAGACTACTTGTCTCCTGAATATTTAGGGGGCAAGAATAGTATATCTGATTAATATTTGACTGAAAATTATCTTATTTATACAATTACAGGATATAACTGGCACAACTGTCTATTCTGCTCTCATTCTCCCATCTTTTAAGGCCTCTCAAGTATTTTTGCTGACTTTAACGATTTTAGATGGTGCAAATTAGAAGTGGGAAAGTCATGGTAAAAAAGGGAGAGAGAGGCAAAATGGTGGCAAATCAAGGGAAAAAATATGGAAAAATGAGGAAAAAAGAGACAGGTGAAAGAGACCCTAAATGATCTAATAATGAAGAATTTGAAAATCCTCTGCAGTTTAAGCTCATGGATATGTGGCATAGGGATACCATTCCCATGGGTCCTTTGTGGCCACTTCATGATAATTATACTAGTACTCCTAGCTAGTTGGTACAACTTGGTCATAAAGAAAGAGCTCAGGTAGAAGAGATTGTCAGTTCTCATAATCAAAGCATAACAATCAAGACAAAATCATTGCCTCGGATGGAAGGAATTTCATTGGAGTCCTATGATTGGGCTTCTTATGAATCCTTCCAGCCTTATCTTCCTTCAGACCATTCTTTACGAGAAAGGTATAGTGAGACTAATATAGAGACATATGAGTCAAATAGCAGTAACAGCAGAGATGACTATCATCTTTCTTTAGAAGGATTTTCTCCTGACGTTGGTTCATTACTTGGCTCCCCTAATAGACTTACTCCAAGGTCCTCTGAAATAATAGGTCAAAATGGAAATCAAGAATGTAAAGAGCAATGTCTAAAGACTGAAGGAAGATGAAATGAAATTGACCACCCAGAAGTTAAGTAAGGTTATAGAAGGATTGAGAAACTTAGAGCAAAGGCAAGATGAACTTGGAATTAGTAATGAGAAAATAGGCCTAGGTCTTATTAACACCCCCAGCCATAGAGATATTATAGGTCCAGTCTTTGATAAAGAAAAATTTTCTGGGGAAGGTGATTTTGCCTCTTCTAGCTCCCTGTCTAAACAACTTCTTGAAATTATTAAGAGCCCTTATTACGCTAATATAGTGATTTTAGAAAATCTTATCGCAATAAAGGATGTGATGGATAATATTAGAAATTGTTTGTTTTATAATAGGGCACCCTTAGATAACCTCACTCAGAAAAATCATCATACAATAGCAGATCAATCTAGACATATTAAGAATATTGGTGAGATTAAAAATGAGAATCAGAAAGAGAATAAAGCTACTCAGGTGAATTTACCTCCCCCATTTGATAAAAATTATCCTTGTGCTTGTAATTTGGGTTTAAATAAAGAAATTAAAAGAACAACAAAAGGTAATTAAGTGCCTAAAAGAACTGAAGAAACCCAATTGAGAGATTAAAAAAGTGACAAAATATAAGGATAGCTGTGTTATAGGGAAACAAAAAGAGGACACGATAGGGGAGACTTTACCTAAAAACATACAGGGTAATGAAAATAGAAACAGGGAAAAGAGAAGAACCTTGGAAGTAAAAGGAGATGAGGAAATAAATATGGCCACTAGGGGCAGAAAGGGATTAGCTGATCAAAGCAGGATTGGGAAAAAAGATAGAAATATACAGGAAAATAGAGCTATGCAAGAAGGTATGGATGCTGGAGATTTGGGAGTTGATGGGGAGGTCGAGGCCAGCCAGATGCCACTTTGCACTAACTTCAGTATTACAAAAGAGAATTCAGATAAAAAAACTACTGAAAGACAAAAAGAAGATAAATATAGTACACACATTTTTTTATTTAAATGGGACAGACATGGAATATCTTATGGAAATATATGGATTTGACCATTTTCAAGGAGAAACAAGAGAGAAATTAAAAAGATCGATAATGCACATATTGCATGAGGAAAAAATGGAAACAGATATACATGTAATAAGGCCTCCAAACAAGGGTCATGCAGATTGTACCAGTTTATACACTAAATTGGGTTCAGTAGTAGACATGATATGGGACCAGCAAGAGATGCTAAGGTATATGGGCATTATTATAATGCCAGAGAGAAACAGTAAGTAACAATAGTAAAGGAAAGAGTTTGAGATATCTATATCAGACAAATACACAACCAGATACTTGGGAACATAAGACTATAACTATGTTTGGATGGGAAACAAGAGAGCAAGATTCACTAGGGTATATTAAACATGAAATAGTCTGTTTCTCTAGATTAACTGGAGTAAAAATATCTAAAAAATCTATAGAACTTATAAAAATATACAAACGTTATAATAGCACTTCTCAGATAGATATTACTTTTAAAAGTTCTAGCATAGTACTGTACAGACTATATTAAAACAAGTTAAGGTATTAGATCAGGTGGGGCTTCACATTTTGCTTCCAGATTAATTGACTACCCCAGAACAGAAAAATACTTTAAATTAGATTGGCATCAGAGGATGTGTAAATCCAAATAGTGGGGAAATTGATACCCAGTGGCTGGCCAAAAATAATAAAGAAGTTATTTCGGACATTGCTGGCTTAAAAGTACTGTCCTGGAACATAGAGGGAGTTTACTTAAAAATAGTTGACCCTGAGGTAGCTAGGTTCCTGGAGACTTTTGACATCATTTGCCTCCAAGAAACCTGGGTGATGGCAGGGGAATCTCCAAGATTACTTGGCTACCATAACCAGGTAAAATCAGCTATTAAAATAAACAGATATGATAGAAAGATGGATGGAGTCTCTCTCTATTTAAAAACTGATTTAAATTTTAAAATTTATAAAGAATATGATATATCTGATGATATTCTATCTTTATCAATGGAGGTTGGAAATACACATAATAAACTAATTTTAGTTAATGTTTACTTTCCACCCTCCAAAGACATAAATGAATCTTTAGCAAAACTCAATTTAACCCTGAGTGATATTTTGAGCAGGGAACCTGATGTGCCTATGATACTTTTGGGTGATTTTAATTCAAGAATTTCAACAAATTGTAATAATATAGATTTTTTTATGTATCTTGCCAGAGCTTAATCATGGGATCAGTAATACTAGACAGAGCCAGGACATGAGATTGAATAAAAGAGGGAAATTACTTGCTCTCTCATTGACCAATAAAAACTTGTTACTGCTTAATGGCAGGCTACCAGGAGATAGTAAAGTGGAATTAACATGCAATGGACTGCTGGGCTCTTCAATTATAGATTTGATCTGGGGGAATCTTGAAGCTGTTAAAATAGTATAAGATCTTAAAATAATAAGTAGAATTGAATCAGCACATAACCCAGTGAGCTAAAAAAATCCAGACGGATAATATCACCAGGGGTAGACCTGAAGCCCTTACTGGGGATGGAATGGAAATAATAAATCAGAAAAGGATACAGTGGGATCCTTATGCTATACAATTTTCTGGTAATTTTTTGAATGATTCTATGTTGGTAAACCTTAGACTATCTATTGTAGAAGAAACTGATATTGCCTCATCCTTATTTAAATGGAATGAGATAAATACACTAATTAAACCCCACTGCGTAATAAATAAAATAACTACTAACACAATTATGGGTAAGAATTGGTTTAATTCTAAATGTAGAAAGGCAAAAAAACTTTTACTTAGACATTGAGAATTCATAAACATAAATCACAGAATCTTAATAAAAAAACTGCTACTAATATAAACAAAGAAAGGAAAAAATATAGGAAAATACTAAATCAAGAAAGGCAAATTTATGTTAAGAAAAGATGGGAAGAACTTAAAATGGCAGTTGTAAAGAAGGATAGCAAACTACTTTGGAGAACAGTAAGCCAGGGTTATGATAAATACTCCACTAACGTTGAAGCTCATATCCTTCCAGGTATATGGGAAGCCTACTGATTTATGTTTCTCATCAGCTGAAGTTCAAATTACTCCAGAGACTCTAGCTGTATATGGCAATTCAAATTATCCATCCTCTTTGTTTATTTCTATAGGGGAAATAAGAAATGCTATATTGCGGTTAAAAAACAACAAAGCACCAGGCTCAGACAAAATGATAGGTGATTTATACAAACATTACATTGATTGGTGGATCCCTATATTACTTCAGATATTTAAAATCATAGTGCAGGGACATGATATACCTAATAGTTGGCAGGGAAGTATAATTTATCTGATACATAAAAAAGATGATCCTAACAATCCCAAAATGTATAGGCCAATTAGCCTTATAGATATTACCCAGAAAATATTCACTAGAATAATTCTGGGGAGACTAAATGACTGGGTGGAGGATGGGTCTGTTCTGCAGGAGTTTCAAAATGGTTTTAGAAAATCAAGATCAACTATATAACATTGCTATGTTTTGAAGCATTTGGCTTGGAAATATATATATATCAAAAAATGAAAGTTATTTTGCTGCTTCATAGCCTTCACCTCTGCCTTTGATACATAAACAGATCCCTTCTTTGGGATAATCTCTACAACTTAGGGATCTGCCCTGATTTACTCAATATACTGATTAGACTACATAGTCATACTTGGGCAAAGGTCCAATATGACCACAGAGAAAATACAACATTACCCTTTTTTACTAATATAGGGGTACAGCAGGGCTGTTTATTGGCACCACTACCATTTAACATCTACAGTGGTGTGAAAAAGTATTTGCCCCCTTCCTGATTTTCTCTATTATTGCATATTTGTCACACTGGATGTTTTCAGGTCTTTAGACAAAATGTAATATTAGATAAAGGGAACCTGAGTGAACAAATAACACTTGTTTTTTTTTACTAATTTCATTTATTTAATAAAAAAGTTAACCAACACCAACTGGCACTGTGTGAAAAAGTAATTGCCCCTTACACTTAATAACTGGTTCATCACCTTTAGCTGCAATGACTACAACCAAACGCTTCCTATAATTCAATATCAGTCTTTCACATCGCTGTGGAGGAATTTTAGCCCTCTTCCTCATAGAACTGCTTTAATTCAGTAACACTGGTAGGTTTTCTAGCATGAACTGCTCGTTTCAGGTCCTGCCACAGCATCTCTATTGGGTTTAGGTCTGACTTTGACTAAGCCACTCCAAAACTTTAATTTTACTTCTTTTCAGCCATTCTGATGTGGACTTGCTTTTGTGTTTTGGATCATTGTCTTGCTGCATGACCCAACTACGCTTCAGCTTCAGCTGACAGACGGATGACCGGACATTCTCCTTAAGAATTTTCTGATACAGAGCAGAATTCATGGTTCCTTCAATTATGGCAAGTCGTCCAGGTCCTGAGGCAGCAAAGCATCCCCACACCATCACACTACCACCACCATGTTTGACTGTTGGTATGATGTTCTTACTGTGGAATGCTGTGTTTGCTTTACACCAGACATTATGGGATCCATGTCGTCCAAAAAGTTCCACTTTGGACTCATCTGTCCATAGAACATTTTCCAAAAGGTCTGTGGATCATCCAGGTGCTTCTTGGCAAATGAGAGATGAGCATTTATGTTCTTCTTGGTTAGCAGTGGTTTCACCTTGCTACTCTCCCATGAAGCCCATTTTTGCCCAGTCTTTTCTGATTGTGGAGTCATGAAACTGACCTTAGCTGAGGCAAGAGAGCCTGCAGTTCTTTGGATGTTGTTTTAGGATCCTTTGAGACTTCCTGGATGATTTTACGCTCGCCCTTAGAGTAATTTGGCAGGCCGCCACTCCTGGAAGATTCACTACTGTTCCAAGTGTTCTCCATTTGAGATTATGGCTCTCACTGTGGTTCGATGGAGTCCCAGAGCCTTAGAAATAGCTTTGTAACCCTTTCCAGACTGATAGATAGCAACAACTTTTTTTCTGATCTTTTCAGGAACTTCTTTTGATCATGGCATAACATGCTTGTTGAATCTTTGTGCTGGCAACGTGACTCTGATGGTAAGGGTCAAAATAAGTGAGGTTTATATTGAGCAGGGCTGGCTGTAATCAAGCCTGGCTGTGCTCAATCAGCTGACTCTAATTATCCCTTTAATTGGGTTGATTTAACTAGGGGGCAATTACTTTTTCACACAGTGCCAGTTGGTGTTGGTTAACTTTTTTCATTAAATAAATGAAATAAGTAAAAAAAAACAAGTGTTATTTGTTCACTCAGGTTCCCTTTATCTAATATTACATTTTGTCTAAAGACCTGAAAACATCCAGTGTGACAAATATGCAATAATAGAGAAAATCAGGAAGGGGGCAAATACTTTTTCACGCCACTGTATATAAATGAGATTCTTATAAAATTACAGAACCCAGATTTTCATCCTCCCATGGTAGGGAATACCAGGATAGATTGTTTGGCATATGCAGACGATTTGGTCCTGATATCAACTTCAAAATTGGGACTACAAAGAAAACTTAATTGTCTTTATGAACAACGTGAAAGACATAAGTTAAAGATTAATATGACAAAAAAACAAAACATTGGTTTTTGGCAATAACAGTAAGAAAAAATGCATCATGTGGTTAAATAAAGAAAAAGTTGACCAGGTTAAATATTATGACTACTTGGGTGTAAGATTTGCAGATAATCTTAAATGGAAAGATCAAGTAGCTCTGATTGGTAATAAAACCAAAATGGCATTTAATGCATTTAAGATTTTTAGTGTCAAAATGGGAAGAAGTTTGGTAAAAGGTGTTTTAAAGGTAGTGGAGGCCAAAAAAAGAATCAAGCCTGCTATTTGCAGCAGAAATTTGGGGTAATGTTGGGTTAAATAACTTATGAATAATACTGAATAAGATAAATATATATATTCTGATGGTCCCACAATCTGTCCCTAAGGTTATTCTAAATCTTGAAACTGGACAATTCTCTCTAGGTACTTTGGTGTCAGAGAGACAAATAATTGCAACCATTAAACTATTACTTTTAAATGAAACAAGGTTGCCTAGACAATGTTTGGAGGAAGAATTAGAATTGTCTCAACTTGGTTTTGAATTTCCATCGATTAATGTAATTAAGAATTTTCTTTTTCCAATTGGTTTAGGTCATATATTATGGGATGTTTTTATACAACCCTGGGATGAGATTGTGAGTCTTGTTAAGAATAGGTTAAGAGATATAGAAAAAATAAATATGAAAGAGACATTAGCAAACCAGAAATTATATAGATGGTACAAACAAATTAAAATATAGTATGGATTAGAACCTTATCTCTTAAATTGCCAGATCCTTCTAAGAGAATAGCTTTTTCTAGCATTAGACTGGAAATATATAAAGCTAATTATATTTACCATAAGCAAAAGAGAGCGAATATCAGCTCACCTCACTGTAAGTGTGGCTTATCTCTGGAAGATGATGCTAAACACATTTTATTGATTTGCCCCTTATTTAGACCTCAGCGAGAGAAGTGGCTGGTTGGCATCTTGGCTGGCCTCGACCTCCCCCCTGAAGCTATAATATTGTACCTCCTAAATACTAAGGATTCAAGTGTAATGTATAAGGTGGCTGCTTATATGAAATCTGTTCATCTTTAAAGATGGGTCAGTGATTATTTATTGTTCAGAAATATTACTTTATATCATGTTAGAGTCCTTTCTGGAATTGATGTGGAAAAAATCTAAATGATACATTATGATTCAGATATTTAAGGAATTAACTAAAATGTAATACTGACATGGGAATGATCCTGATTTTAATCTATTGTCCATTCAGTTACATCTGAAAATATTTTATTGTTTGTATTTATTGAAATAATGAATGATGGAGTGTATACTTGGAATTTTATCATTTGATATTTTGTAATTTGTAATAGTATTTTTTAAACTGAACAAATAAAATCTGTTGAATTGAAAAAATTGACAGACGTCATTTTTCAAATCCTGGCAAAAATGTGTTTTTGCATCCCAAAAAGTAATTTTGCGATCACTTGGCAAAGTCACCTACAGGCAAGATTTGAACATTTCCACTGTCCTTGTTCATGAGATGGGGTCATGAAAAGGTTATGTTGACAATTTGGGGTCAAAATATCTAAAAATGGGAAAGTAATGCATATATGTTGAAATTTTGCTATGCTCGCTCGCAACTTTGGTAATTTTCAATATTTTGAACCCAAATTTTCAACACAGCCATATTTTTACAACACCTCATGAACGTGATAGCTGTCATTTTCCAAATCCTCTCCAAACTGCCTTTTTGAACCTGTGGTGTAGAATGACATTGCGGTGGCACAGAATGACATTTTTGACAGGGATCTGTACATTTTCAGTACCGGGTTCATGAATTGGGATCGTAAGAAGGGTATGGTGACAATTTGGTTCTGGTTTTTGTAACATTTGAAGTGCAGAGCCTAAAGGACTGTGCGCTTCCACAGCAACGTACATATACTGTATGCATCTATGGGAGGGTTTGAGCGCAGGGCCTCTCATGGGCAAATAAGGTTGTGATTACACTAACTCAAAAAGTATGCATGCATGGGAGTGCAGGGCCCTGCACTCCCACAGGCAAATAAGGATGTGATTATACTATCTCAAAAAGTAAGAAAATTAATTGCAAAAAACTTTGTTAATGCACTAGTTAGGGTTGAAGCAACAAATGTACAGAAATGTGGCATTAAGGTTTTCAACCCTAACATCACAACCCCACCATGCAAGCAGCAACAGGCATGGGGTGTGCCTTGAGGTTGCCAACCCTAAACCCGTGCCCCATTCTCATATACTGCACCCATCTCAGCTTATTTACTCAAGGAATGGGGTGAGCATTAGGGTTAACAACTCCGAGGCAAACCCCATGACTGTTGCTGCCTTCAAGGTGGGGGTGGGGTGTTAGGTTGGAAATTCTAATGACATATTTCCCTACTTTTGTCAGTCCAACCCTAGCTAGTGCATTAACATTTTTTTGAAATTAACATATATATATATATATTTTTGCACTTTAATAACTGCATCCATTCAATGGATTTGCACAAAATCTGGTATACTCTGTCTTGTAGGGTAGATCTCTTGACTTGATAAGTTTTGTTCCAGTTGAATGTGCAGATTCTGAAATCCAGACAGTGTAAACATGTGAAAAGTTACCACTTTTTACAGTTTTTTCCTCATCACTTCTCTTTAAAGCATGAGTGCATTCCCTATCCAGCTAAGGGGTTCATCTGTGATAGGGAGATTATCATTGGAGGGATGTTCCCTGTCCATTATAATAACACATTTCCTCAAATGTCTTTCAGCTCGCACCTTGGCCCTATACAGTGCAAAAGGTAAGGATCAGTAGTAACTCCTATACAATGACAGAACTGGGCATTGGATTTTAGTAGTTGGATTTCTGTGTGACAAATGGGAGCAATCATACTTGAGGTTGTCTCTTATGGGACCAAGCAGGAAGAAAATATTTACTACACCTGTAAAAAATAAACAGTCCCCTGATGTATTTTTTTAAACCTGAAAAAAAGAAAATGGTCACTCATCATCCCACCATCACCCTCCCTCATCCCAACCCTCCCACTGAACACCCACCACCCCACCACCCTTATGCTATACTTATCATCAGAGGTTGAAACACTGTCATCTTCTGTGGACTGAGACATGTCTGCACTCTTCACCCTGTGGAACATGTTTCCAGCTGTAGTCCAGGAGGCCCATTCAATTGGTGTTTTCAAACAGAAGTTAAAGGCATGCCTCTTCAGTCTGGCCTATATAGAATAATCAGGACTATTAGAGAATTTTATTATTGGAACTCTGATTTTATTTAGTTGTTATTTATTAAATGTTAATGAATTGTTTTATGTGTAATTCTTTGTTAGGTGCCCAGAACCTCCGGATTGGGCACCATAAAAATAATATTTGCCTTGCCTTGCCTTCAAAGCTGAACTGTGAACTGAGGAATCAAGGGAAGTGCCATTAAATGTATTTCAATGGCATTTTGAACTTATATTCATAACTTTGCCATTTTTTGGAATTTTTTTCACCAGTATTTCAACATGGCCTTTTTGGGACCTCACCTCATGAACTCTGTAACTGTCATTTCATTAATTAGGCCTGGAAGGTGATTTCATGGTCGCTGCACAAAATCACCTTTCAGGACCGAATAACGAAATTTTGCCACTGGTGTTCATGAGGTGGTGTTCCAAAAAGGCCGTGTTGTAAATCTGGTGAAAAAAATTCTAAAAATGGTCAAGTTATGTGTGTTTTTTGAAAGTTTTCTATGCACATGCATAACTTTGATAATTTTCAAAATTTTGAGTCTAAATTTTCAACATAGCCATTTTTCACACCACCTCATTTTTCACATCCTGGCCAAAATGTGTTTTCGCACCTGTGGCATTGAATGGCTTTATTGGCATGGTTGGGTTTATGAGGTGGGGGTCATAAGAAGAGTATGTTGAAAATTTGGGGTCAAAATATGAAAACATTTCAAAGTTATGACCATTCGTTGCAATTTCGCTTTGCCCGCTTGTAACTTTGGAAATGTTAAATATTTTTACCCCAGATCTTCAACTTGGCCTTCTTATTACCCCACCTCATGAATGTCACAGCTTTCATTTTTAAAAACCTAGCCCACTGTGTTTTCGCACCTGTGGCACAGAATGGCGTTGCAGTTACGCAGAATTACATTTTGGCAGGGATTCAAAACTTTTCTGTACTGGGTACATGAGGTGGGGTAATAAGATGGGTATGCTGACAGTTTGGACCACTGTTGTCCTACAAATGGAAGTGCAGGGCCCAGAGGGCACTGTGTTTCCACAGCTACATACACATATGCATCTATGGAGGGATGGGAGTGCAGGATCCAAAGGACCTTGCACTCCCACAGTAAAATAAGGATACTATTATACTATCTCAAAAAGTAAGGAAATAAGTTAAAAAACAATTGGTAATGCTCCAATTAGGGTCAAAGTGACAAAAGTGAGAAATGAGGCGTTAGGGTTTCCCTAACACCCCACCCTACAAACCAAGCAGGAGAACAGGTGTGGGGTGTGTCTTGGGCTTCTCAAGCCTAATGCTTATCCCATGCTCATAAAGTCTACACATCTGACCTTATTTACAGATGGAATAGGGTGTGTTAACATAGAAACATAGACTTTGATGGCAGGCAAGGACCACTTGGCCCACCTAGTCTGCACATTTCCCTACCTACAGGATAAGCTGCAGACCCTAGTTAACCAATAGCCTATTTCTTCCTACCCACCATGAGAATTGCCTTATGTCTGTCCCATGCATTCTTGAATTCTCCCACAGTTTTAGACCCCACAACCTCCTCAGGAAGACTGTTCCATGCATCCACCACCCTCTCTGTGAAAAAATAATTCCTCACATTGCCCCTGAGCCATCCACCCCCCTCTATTTTCAAATTGTGTCCCCTCGTTCTTGCACATCTCTTTTTCTGAAAGATGCTACCCTCTTGGACTTGGTTGATTCCACTGAGGTACTTAAAAGTTTCTGTCATCCCCTCTCTCCTCCTTTCCTGAAGGGTATACATATTAAGCTCCTTCAGTCTCTCCTTGTATGGCTTCTCTTGCAGACCCTGCACCATTTTAGTTGCCCTCCTCTGGACTGCCTCCATCCTGTCTATGTCCTTGCGGAGATGGGGTCTCCAGAACTGCATGCAGTACTCCAGATGGGGTCTCACCAACTGTCTGTACAGAGGGATAACAACTTCCTGTTTTCTGCTGGTGATGCCTCTCCCTGTACATCCCTGTATCCTCCCAGCCCTCCCTACAGCCTTTTCACATTGCTTGCCAACCTTAAGGTCTTCTGATATGAATACCCACAGGTCCTTTTCCATTTTTGTTGTCATTACTACTTCCCCTCACTATTGTGTACTCTTATCCTGGGTTTTTGTTTCCCAGGTGCATTATTTTGCACTTCTTTGCAGTGAATCAAAGCTGCCATACTTCTGACCATTCCTCCAACCTTGCCAAGTCCCTTCTCATCCTTTCCACGCCTCCTTGTGTATCAACCCTGCTGTAGATCTTTGTGTCATCTGCCAGGAGGCATACTTTTCCTTCCAGTTCCTCTGCAATGTCACTTGTAAAGACATTAAAAAAGGACTGGACCCAGTACTGAACCCTGCAGTACCCCACTAGTAACCCCCTTCCTTCAGAGTGAACTCTGTTTACAAATACCTTCTGTGTCCTGTTGTCTAGCCAATTTTTTACCCAGGCTACCTCTCTGGGACCCACTCCCAGGCTGGTTAATTTATTTATTAATATTTTGTGTGGGACTGTGTCAAATGCCTTGCTAAAGTCTAGGAAGGCCATGTCCACGCCCCCACCCTGGTCTACTACTTTGGCCACCCAGTCAAAGAAATCGATTAGATTCATCTGACATGACCTTCCCACTGTGAACCCAAGCTTCCTTGGGTCCTGTGCCCCACTGACCTCTAGGTACTTAACAATTCTTTCCTTCAGAAATGTTTCCATCACTTTCCCTACCACAGAGGTCAAAATGACAGGTCTGTAGTTTCCTGCCTCTGTCTTGCTCTCACTTTTGTGAAGGGGAATCACCTTCCTCCAGTCCTCAGTTACCACAAGGCACACCCCACACCTGTTCTCCTGCATGGTTTGGTAAGGTGGGGTGTTAGAGAAACCATAACACCTCATTTCCCATCTGTTGTCACTTTGACCCTAACTGGAGCATTAACAATTTTTTTTTGTGACATACATAAATAGAGATATATTCATTGCAAACAACTTTGTTAATACATCAGTTAGGACTGAAGTGAGGGAAATGAGGCATTAGGGTTGACACCCTAACACCTGGCTTGGTATCTTTGGCCCTAACTCTCACCCCATTGCATGTGTAAGAAAGCTGACATGGTACAGTATAAGAGAGTGGGGTCAGACTTAGGCCCAGTGACCCCAAGGCACATCCCATCACCTGTTGGTCTGTGGAGGGTAGGAGTGGGGTGGTAGGGTGGGGGGTGTTAGGGTGTCAACTCTAGTGACTCATTTCCATACTTTTGTCACTTACCCTTATATGGTTTTGGGAGCACAGGGCCCTGCAGGCCCTGCACTCCCATGGTATCAGTTTTTGGGAGCACAGGGTCCTATGGGACCTGTACTCCCATCTGTCCATAAGTGCACAGACATTGTAATGAACTGCCATCTCGCTCCTGGCCATGCATTCCCAGTATTGCATAATGGATGGTCCAGCAGTCCCATTACTGTATAATGGTATCCATTTGTAGGAGTGTACCTACCTATAATTGTAGAGACGCAGTGCAGCCCTAGGCACATTCCAAGAAAGCCTTGTTCTGCAAATGGTGCAATACCTCAGCAACCATGGCAACTTTGAAAAAACTTCCACTGCAGTTGTAATCATGGACTGGTAATGTTCATGCATGCTTAGACTGCACTTAACAAAAAATCTGTACCTTGAACCGTTTTCAAGATATAGGTACTGAAAAGCACTGCATTCCCCACAATGTTATCCTATGGGAAATTTCTCAGTTTTGGAATGCCATAACTATGGAACTGATGCAAATGTTTACACTAAACCAGCATAAGTCACATCTCTGGGACACCCCCCTTTTTACCCTGCAAATTTCAAGCCAAAAGTCCTAACCGTTTCTTTGCAGTGAAGTGGCAAAGAAGCAGCAACATTTAAAAATCCCTGTTCATAAGCTGTCAAATCCTTGTTCGTGAGTCAAATCCCTGTTTGTGAGGTGTCAAAATCCCTGTTCACGAGGTAGGGCCATGTAGTCATCCCCTCATGAACAAGGATTTTGACAGCTCACAAACAGGGATTGGCTCACAAATAGGGCTTTTGACACCTCACAAATGAGGATTTTGACAGTTTATGAACAGGGAATTTAAGGGCCTTCTGGTCATCCCCTCATGAACAGGATTTTGACAGCTCACGAACAAAGATTTCTCATAAGCAATGATTCTGACAGCTCATGAACAGGGATTTTGACAGCTCACAAACAAGGATTCATTTTTAGAATCCCTGTTCATGAGCTGTCAAAAATCACTGTTCATGAGCCGAATCCCTGTTCATGAGGTATCAAAATCCTTGTTCATGAGAAATCCCTCTTCACAAGACAGGATCATCTGGTCATCATCTGATGAACGAGGATTTTGACAACTCACGAACAAGGATCAGCTCATGAACAAGGATTTTGACAACTCACAAACAAGGATCAAAAGTGAGTGGCAAACAAGGATTTTAAAATGTAAAAATGGCTGATTTTTGAGTTAACTAAAGGAAACCAAAGCCATGGGTTTGTAGAGGGAATCACCCTGAACAAAACCCATACTTTTATCTCCACAGAAGACATCCCTGTGGCATGTTACAAGGTTTTGTTTGCGAAACTAATTGAAAACAAGATGGTGGCTCACGAACAGGGATTATTTTCATATGAACAGGGATTTTATAAATCCCTGTTCATGACCTGTCAAAATCCCTTTTCATGAGGCAACTTCATATTCATAATTTATACACCTATCCAAAAGTCTGAACTGAGCATGCTCAGAACCCAAATTTTCAAAATGTAATAACTTAGAAATAGATTAATATTTTTTCATCAAACCAATACTGGCTTGTTTTTTGGGGCAACCTCTTTCCATCCTGAAGATTTGATACTAAATTTCCAAATGGTGTGGCCTCATTGCGATGGGCAAAAATAAGCAAAAACAGGTGGAAAAAGTGAAAAACACACTTTTTTCACTATGTGCTACACAAACACTGCACGTCTGAGTGAAACAAAATTTGGCAAATCAAGAGATTTTCCCCACAGAACAACACATACCAAATTTCTTGCAAATCTGTTGAATGGTTACAAAGTTATTGAAGTGCAAACTTTGGAGTTTGACATTAAACTGCTTACTCAACCCTAACTTTAGTGGTGCTACTGCACCACTGTAATATATATATATGCATGTATATTCATGGCAAAAAACTCAATTTAATGCATCAGTTAGGGTTGTTCCACAGTGACAAAAGCAAGGAAAGTCGGTGTTAGGGTTGCCACCCCTTGCACCCCAGACCCACCCTGCTCCCACCAACAGGTATCGGGATGTGTGTTGGGGTCATCAGCCCTAACTTTCACCCCATTCCATGTGTAAATAAGCTGAGGTGGTGCAGTATAGGAGAATGGGGTGAGAGTTAGGCCCAATGACCCCAACGCACACCCCGATGCCTGTTGGTGGGGGCTGGGTGGGTGGGGTGCAAGGGATGGCAACCCTAACACTGAATTCCTCACTTTTGTCACTGTGTAACAACCCTAACTGATGCATTAAACAGAATGTTTTGCCATGAATTTCTCTTCTTTTTGAGAATGTGCACTATAAATTGTGAATGGTATGTGGTGGTGGGAGCGGGCCCCATGCTTCCACCATGTTTCCCATTTGAGCATAATGACCCTAACAGTAATGCTAACAGTAACAGTAATGGCAACGGTAATCCTAATGGGAATGTTAATGCTAACAGTAACGCCAATGCTAACGGTAACAGTAATGAGAACAGTAATGGAAACGCACACACAAATGGTAATGCAAATGGTAACGGTAATGCAAATGCAAGTGGAAACGGTAATGCCAATGGTGACGCGAGAGGAAACAGTAACCCAAATGGTAATGCAAATGCAAGTGCAAAAGCAAACGGAAATGGTAACGCAAATGGTAATGGAAACACAAGCGTAAACATGAACACAAACACAGATGGTAACACAAATAGCAATGAAAATGAAAATGGTAATGCAAACAAAAATGCAAATGCAAGTGCAAATACAAACGCAAATGGTAAACACACATGATGATGCAAATGAAAATGGTACCAGAAATGCAAACTGTATCGGTAACTCAAACACAAACATTAACGCTAATGGTGACTCAAAAGGAAACAGCAACGCTAACGGTAATGCAAACATAAGCGCAAACAATAACACACATGGTGATGCAAATGGAAAGGATAATGCAAATGTTAACAGAAATGCTAGCACAAACATAAACACGAACACTGATGGTAACGCAAATGGTAATGGAAATGCAAACAGTAATGGTAACGCAAACAGAAATGCAAATGGTAACGGTAATGGCAATGCACAAGAAAAGAGTAATGCAAGCAACAATGGAAATGCAAGCGCAAATGCTAATGGCAACACAAACAGAAATGGAAATGGTAGCACAAATAGTGACGAAAACACAAATGGTAGTGGTAACGCAAATGGAAATGCAGACTCAAATGGTAATGCACACGATGATGCAAATGGAAATGCTAACACAAACAGTAACAGAAATGCAAACGGTAACTGTAACAGTAATGAGAACAGTAACAGTAAAGGAAATGCACATGCAAATGGTAATGCAAACGATAATGAAAATGCAAACAGTAACCGTAACACAAATGTAAGCGGAAATGGTAACAGTAATGGTGACGTGAAAGGAAACAGTAACGCAAACGCAAGTGCAAATGGAAACAGAAACGGTAACGAAAAAGGTAATGAAAACACAAGTGCAAACGTGAAACCAAACACAGATGGTAATGCAAATGGCAACGGAACAGCAAACAGTAATGCAAACAGAAACACAAACACAAGTGCAAATATAAATGCAAACGGTAATGCATATGGTGATGTAAATGGAAACGATAATGCAATTGGTAATGGAAATGCAAGCTCAAACAAACACAAACACAAATGTTAATGTAAATGGTGATGGAAATGCAAACGGTAATGGTAATGCAATCGCAAATGCAAATGGTAATAGCAACGGCGATGCACAAGGAAACAGTAATGCAAGCGACAATGGAAACGGAAATGCCAATGCTAACGGTAATGGAAATGAGAACGGAAATGGTAACACAAAAGGTAACAAAAGCACAAACAGTATCAATAAGGCAAATGCAAATGCAAACACAAATGGTAATGCACATGGTGATGCAGATGGAAATGCTAATGAAAATAGTAACGGAACCTCAAACGGTAACGCAAACGCAAATGGTAACGCCAATGGTGATGCAAAAAGAAACAGAAATGCAAACAGTAACACAAACGCAAACAGTAAAGCACACATGACAAAAACAGAAACACTAATAGAAATGGTAACGAAAACACAAGCTGAAATGTAAACACAAACACTAATGGTAACAGTAATTCAAACGCACATGCTTTGTGTTCGAAAGAGGTTCAACAGATTTGCACAAAATATACCATGTGATATAATTTATATTGATTTTAGTAAAGCCTTTGATATCATGCCTCATTGGGCACTAATTTCTAAACTCCATAAACTAAATATAAACAGCATTGTAATTAATTGAATAATAAATTGGTTCCAAAACCGCTCTCAGAAAGTTTCTATAGATGGGCACAAATCAGTCCAGGGGTTTGTGACAAGCGGGGTACCTCATGGCTCTGTATTGGGCCCAATCCTGTTTCAGGCATTTATTGCTGACCTTACTACAGGATGCTCATCTTTTTCCATCAAATATGCATATGATGCAAAAATAGGTGGCCCCTGCTTTTCTGATCACCAAACTAACATTATACAGAGAGATCTTGATCACATTTCTACATGGGTTATGACCTGGGGTATGTCTTTGAATATTTCCAAATGCAAGGTAATGCATTTAGTATCCGGTAATTGACAAACCTCTTATTATTTGAGCGGAACATTACTTGATACAACTTCGGATGAAAAAGATTTGGGCATAACCATTTCAGACAACCTTTCTTACAATAAACACATTCATAACATTATTAATAAATCTAATAAAGTTATGTGGGCTATCTTACGCAATATTAAATCAAGAAAGAATGACGTGTTATTGCCATTATATTGCGCATACTTTAGACCACGTCTGGAATATGCCTCCCAGCTATGGTGTTCATATAAAAAATCTGAAGGTCTCTTAATGGAATCAGTACAGAGAAAATTTACTAAAAAGTTTTTAGGACTACGTGATGTCTCTTATGAGGTTAGGCTGAATACCCTAAAACTTATGCCTCTATCTACACGCCGGCTTCGGAGTGACCTAATATCATTATATGACATTATTCAAGATCCTTATCTTCTGTGCGACCTAGGTCTAGAATTTAAAAGTTGTCATCATAACATCAGGGGACATCTTTTACAAGTAGTCAGAAAACCCTTTGTGAGATCAAGTCGTAAATACTTTTTCACAATTAGAGTTGTTGGTCCATGGAATAGACTTCCGCTTGAGGTTGTCATTAGTGAAACTAAAAGTATTTTTAAAAATAGATTAGATAACCTCATTGTTAATGGGTATGATCTTTCTTACTATACATTGGATTAGAATAGGAGCATTATGGGCTTTGGCCTTCTCGTTCTTGTACTTTCCTTAATATGATCCTTAGTAGGTGCATCCAGAAGCACAGTGAATACAAAGAATTTGGGCATAATAATGGCCCTCGGACAGCAAAATGAGCACTTGGAATACTAAATTGCTTATATCTCAGGAACCATACGACATAGAAAAAAACTTAAAATCGCATATTATTTATGACTTTTCAGGCTAGTTTCGTGCAGAATTTTAGTGACAAAAAGTCTGTATCTCAAATCGTTTTTGAGATACGGGACCCAAAAGGCTCAGCAGATGCCGTAACGTTATCCTATGGAAGGAATCATCAATTTTGGAGTGCCATAACTTTTCAGCCCTGTTATATTTTGGCACCAAACCACCAAAAGGCACACCTGTGTGATGTTGGCTTTCTTCCCTGCAAATGTCAACCCAAAAGACCAAACTGTTGTTTTGCAGCGGGGTGGCAAAGATTTCCTATTGTTTTGGGCACAGTGTTGCAAATTACTTTTGCAAATCACGACTCTTTCACAAAAAAATCACGAAAGTGTCACATTTACGAAAGTACTTTGCGACACTACTTTTTACAAAACTAAAAAAAATATTTATCTATGGTGTTTTAACCCAAAAAAAAGACATGGCTAGCATCCTCAGGGCTCGACTAGGTGAACACAACAAAAAATGTGTCCCTAGAGGGTCCTACATTTAAATGTAAAGCATTTTTCTGACCACCAATTAAAAAAATGGTTGAATCATGAAAGCAAAAGGGTCATATACTACAGTAAAAACTGCATTTGCGACACTTTTGCATAGTTTAACTTTTCCCATAGACTATAATGGGATTCAGTGTTTTTTTAAATACATTTGAACTGTTTAATATTTTTTAACACATTTTTTTAAAAGGCACATTGGGGACATTGGGGATTGGCTGCATGTTCCTTGAAGTTTTCGGATCTATCACACAAACCATGTGGGCTATAGTAGCAAGAAAAGAAATGCACAAAAACCCATCATTTATGCATTATTTGGTGCTCTGTAGCTCTGCAACCATACATCCGACCCTAACGAGACTTGGCAAGTCAAGAGATCTATGATACCAGACTGTGTATTCCAAATTTCAGGCAAATCCATCATACGCTGGCAAAGTTATTGAGGCACAACATTTCAGATATAACCTGTAATGGGGTACTATATATATGTGTGTGTATATATATATATATATATATATATATATATATATATATATAATTTAGTGGTACAATAGTGTCACTATAATTAGGGTTGAGTAGGTTGTTCAATGTTAAATCCCTAACTTTACACATTAATAGCTTCACCCTGTTCAACAGATTTGCACAACATTTTGCATGCATGGTCTAGGGGACAAAGTTTCTTGACTTTCCAGGTTTCATTATGGTTGGATCTGCAGATTCTGCAATCCATAAATTTGTTAGTTAAAATTGAGATTTTTTTCTGTTTTTCCTTTTTTTGTCATCACCTAGTATTCAGACAGTTTGGAATTTTGGTCTGAAATGTTCAGGGCAGAAATGGCTTGTCCCAGTATGGTGCCTTTTGTTGGTTTGGTGAAAAAAATATTAATCCTTTCCTAAGTTATGAAGATTTGAAATGTTGGTTCTGAGAAAGCTCAGTAGGGTCTTTGGAGTAGGTGTTTGATACCCTACTGAGCATACTCAGAACCAAAATTTCAAATCCTTCTAACTTGGGAATGTATTAATATTTTTTTCACCAAACCAAAGAAAGGCACCATTCTGGGGCAAGCCCTTTCTAACCTGAAAATGTCAGACTTAAATTCCAAATGGCCTGGGTTGTATATATATATATATCTCTCTTATAGTAACATGGTAGTGCCACTATAGTTAGGGTTGAGTAGTCTGTTTAATGTTAAACCCCTAACTTTGCACTTTAATGGCTGTGCCCCCGTTCAACAGATTTGCACAAAATATTGTATGTGCAGTCTGGGGGGAAAGTCTCTTGACATATCAAGTTTTATTCTGGTCAGCTAAACCAGTGGTGAAAAGGGTTAAGGTGCATTGTGCCTTACCTTTTCTCATGCTGATGACCGGGATTTGCGAACAGATTTGAGTCACTGGAGGTCAACCGTGGAGAGAGAAGATTGAGCATCCAAAGGACTGCTCTCCTTTCCTAGGGATAAGTGGTCTGTCAGCCCAGCCTAGCATGCCCCTAGGTGGAGGCCTGGGGCACAGCAGTGTTAGGGAGTCATGCATGGCAGGTAACTGGAGGGGGCACGCTGGACAAGTGAGCCTTCACGTACATATATAGCACTCTGCAGTGGGGAAAGGCAGTAAATAGGATGAAAATGTCATCGGAGGGGCTTAGTGATCCCAGTGCATTCGCCCCTGTGCCCACACCACAGCAGGTCACTACTCTGGTCCTCCTCAGATTTGTTATATGGGGGGGAGGACAGTCTTCCCCTTTCAGCCCTGCCATGAGACAGAAGCTCGTGGGGAAACCTCTGACTGGGTAGGTGACCAGGTGGCAGGTAGCCGGGGACTGGGGACTGGCCTGATAAGTCTCCCCACCACACAAGGGGTGGAAAACATGTATATGGAAAAAAAAGTTTCATTCTGGTTGGTTGTGTGGATTCTGAAGTCCTTGTGTCGCATTTTTAGGAAGAAATAGGTGGGAAGGGGGATTACTGTTTGTTTGTTTTTTTGTCACTGTCTAGTGCCCAGATGGTTTGGAACTGTGTTCTGAAATTGTCAGGGAAGAAGGGGCTTGCCTCAAAATGGTGCCTTTAGTTGGTTTGGTGGGAAATTATTAATCCATTCCCATGTTATGAGGCCTTGACATTTTAGTTCTGAGCATACTCAGTAGACTCTTCTGGTTAGATGTTTGATACTATACTGAGCATGCTCAGAACTGAAATTTCAAATCCTTATAACCTGGAAATGGGTTAATATTTTTCCCCAAACCAACGAAAAACACCATTCTGAGGCAAACCCTTTCTACCCTGAACATTTCAGACCAAAATTCAAAACCATCTGGGCTGCAAAAAAACTCAATTTTTTCTAAAAAGACACTGACATTATCTCTTTTTAAAAAACAAACACTTTAAAGAACAGGTCCATTATTTTGCCCGCTCCCCCCAAAAAAACAACATTTAATGAACCTTGTCTGTCCCCGAATGGATTGTGTTATAAAGTGTACGGTATTATTTATTTATTTATTATACATATTGGAATTACAACCCTTTGAGTCAAGGACTCGTTTCCAAAGGCTCCACATCAGTTCCAGTGGATTCAACACATAGACAGCAACACAAATGCAATATGATAGAAAGGAGGTTACAAAAGTATTTGTGGCAGTATTCGCAAAACAAAAGGATTGCATTATCCTCTGTGGCACCCACAGCTGAAACAGTCACACTTCCCTATTTGGAGACAAGCCCCCAAGCTAGCACTTCCTGTGATGTTGGGAAATGAAGAGTGTGGGGGTGCGCTCCATAGACCAGAATGGGAACATTTTTAAAAGGCTTTTTATTATACTTTAGAGTGCTGAGTATGACAAATGAAGGCCACTGCACAACAAGGACCCAGTAGTATCAGGATGGGGACAAAGGGAAAATGTTTGTTTTGATGTTTCTATATACCACTATTATAGTATTGTTTTTTTTTTTTCACTTTAGCTGAGAATTCTGACAAAAACAATTTTAATAACATCAGATCTTTGGCTTCAATATTTTGTAAGTTGTTTCACACCATTATCGGCTGACTTGGATGTTGTCATGTACCAATGTATAAATGAGCTGTCATTCTTTTTGAACACCGCCTTGATGAAGGTCATAGACTGAAATGCCAGGTCATTTTTCTGGCAGTGTCTGTGATTTGTGATTCTAGCTTTATCAATTGGGACAGCAAACTCCTTTGGATATTGTAAATTGACTTACTATTTTTGTTTTCCTTTTGAGTGCACTGTTACTGTTTGTTGTTTACTAACTTAGAATACAGTTATCATGTCCTTCAGGCCCTTTAAGTCTGGCCCAAGTAGAAATAACTGTCTTCCAAGCATGCATTGTCTCTCCATTTACCAGCCAGATTAGTTGTTCCATCCAGTTTATTGCCCTGTAAGCAAAGGTGGGGAGGTATGCAATATAGGGTCAGGTTATTGTGGGTGTCAGTTCCTTCCTATCCCCCAAGGATATTGATTCATTTTAAGTACAGGACAGCCTTCTTTCCTATATGGGATCTGCACCCCTCCCCAGAGAGTGATGGAATGGGATCTGATAAGGGTGTAGTTAGATGGTGGCACCAGGAAGGAGCAGTAGCTAAGCAAGAGGACCCATTCAGATATAGTTGGCCCTTTGAGAGCCCATGTTTGGTAGCTCTATTCTGCCTCTGAATCACAAGGGCACACTGGCTCAGTACAGATTTCTGAAAACCAAGCTGATCAATGTAGGCAGATATAGAAGGGGTGATGCATGTTAAGATTCAACTCTTGTTTTCCAAAGGGCCTTACATGTCTTGCTTCTTTCAGGGCCCAGATGGACTCGTCCAGATCAAGCAAAGACTTAGCTCTTGTTTCACACAGGGCCCAATCAAGTTATGACTCTACTTTCTCAAAACTTGAGGAAATTAATTGTAGAAAAACCTACACTAATGCAATGTTAGGTTAAAGTACACAAAGTATAGAAATCTTTAACTTTGACACCCTCAGTGCAAGCATAACTGTGTCAAAATTATACTTTGTGTGACAAGACAGTGATGAATTTAGGTTAATGTCAGCACTGCATTACATGACCATTTAGTGTCTTAGGAACACCAATCCTCAGTTTCCATGGAACTTTTCCTCTAAGTTTGGATTTCGCTACTTTAGGTGCTTTGACCCTGACAATGTATTAATGCAATTTTTTGCAGTGATGCATATATATTATACTTGCACAGTAGTGCAAGTATAGTTAGGGTTCAATGCTAAACCCCACTCTTTGCACCTTAATAACTTTGGCTGAATTCGAGGTAATTGAGTGACACTTGGCATGTGTGGTCTACGTGGGAAATTCTTGAGATGTGCAAAGTTTTGTGATGGGCACGTAACCAAGTTCTGAGATCAAAAAAATGTCAAAAAAGCATAAAAAGCACCAGTTTTGGATCCTTTTTGCCCTCACCTACAGCCAAGATGGTATAAAAATTTGTTCTCAAATTTTCAGCACTGAAAGGGCTGGTGCCTGTCAAAGGTTTTGTGAAAAAACATGAATTAGTCCTACAGTAATAACGGTTTAAAATGTGGCTTTTGAGCATGCTCAGTAGGGTTTTCAGGACAACCCTCTGATAAGACCCCCAAATTCTTCTTTCAAGAGCATTTTTAGGTCATGACTAATCATGTTTTTGGGCCACAAGAAATTTGTTTTAGGTTGTGACAGCCGCCATCTTGATTTTTTCTAGGCAAAAAAAAAAATTTTGATATGAAAATTTGAAAGTACATAAAAATGAGTTATTTAAAAAAAATGAATGAACAAACACATGAATCGTACTAAACATGACCTGTTTAGTTAGATTCCAGGGCTTTTTTTTGTTAAAGGATCATAAATACCTTTTTTCAACTTTGTTAAGTTTTTTGGCTGACAGTTTACAAAGATGTCTGATTTTTTGTGTCGCGAGCTGACAGTTCTTGTATTGCATAATTCAGTGCACCATAAGAATTTTTAGTGTGCAACAAAAATGAAGTTCTTGGGTCACTCTTAAATGTGTGACCAAAGAATTTCATTTTTAGTGTACACAGTTGCACTTAAATGTACGACACAAGAATACCAGGTTTTTTTGGTACACAAAAGTTTTTTGTGTCTTGTATAAACTTACTCATTACTTAGCCGTTTTACAATATTTTGTCCCGCATTTTGAAAATCCTGTTAACATGACCCTACCTCATGAACAAGGACAGTGGTAATCTTCAAATACAGGTCAAAAGGTGATTTCATAAGCAATAAGACATGACAGGGTATGGACAGTGGTGTGATCTCCACACATCCAGGAGCAAATGAGGCATAAAGCTGAAGGCAAAGTGTCTTATTGCCCCTGGAAGTACAGTGATCACACTACTACCCCTATCCTGAAGTGTCTTATTGCACTTATCATATGGCATTTTGTAATAAAAAATAACTTTTCAGACATTAAATATACACTTTAAAAGTTAAATTAGTTAATTTTTTTATATGTATCATTGCACTGAAGAAAGCAGTTCAAAACTTGGGGGGTGGACAGCAGAACAGAGTATTATTATGTGGTACATTTTTATTTGTTAAAAATGGCTGGGGAGCTTATTTGCATATGAACATATGAAAACGCCAGCAGAAATAGGCCTCACAGTCTATCAAATCTGTTCAAATATGCAGCTAGCCCCTCAACTTGCAGCTGCCCTACCCTCTAATCCCCTCTTCATCATTACCCCCTCACTCTGTCCCAATCCCTCTTAAAACTTCCCACCATTCTACAGGATACCACCTCTTCTGGCAGAATATTCCACCTGTCCACCACCCATTCTGTGAAAAAATGTCTCCTGATACCCTCCTGAATCTTCCCCCCAGCCCTCCAATCTCAGCTGATGCCCTCTCATATCCCTCCCTCTTCTAATCTGAAAAATCCCTTCTGTATTAGTCTTAATTAACCCCTTTAGGTATTTAAAGCTTTCAGTCATATCCCCCCATCCCTCCTGTCCTCCGGGGAGTACATGTTCAGCTCACCCAGCTTGTCCTCATAGGACTTTTCCTCCAATCCTTGGGTCATCTTTGTCACCCTCCGTTGTACCCCCTCCAACAATTTGATGTCCTTCTTCAGGAATGGGTGCCAGTACTGCACGCAGTACTCCAGGTGTGGCCTGAACAGAGACCTGTACAGGGGAAGGATCACCTTCCTATTTCTGGAGGAGATTCCCCACTATACATCCCAGCATCCTGTTGACTTTTGCTGCTGGCTTTCTCCACTGGGCTGAGTTGTTCATGCTGCCCATTATAAGCACCCCAAGATCCTTTTCCTCCTTAGTGCTTTCCAGCTGTACCCCTCCCAGCTGATAGCTCCTCCTCTGGATCCTAGCCCTGAAGTGCAGTACCTTCCACTTCTTGGCGTTGAACCCCAACTGTCACATTTCTGACCACTCCTGTAGTGGGGTTAGGTCCTCCTGCAGCACCTTCCACCCTTCGATGTAGTCTACCACAGCTTCATCTTCATATCATCTGCAAACAGACTGATCTTACTCCAGATCCCATGCAAGATATCAGCTATGAATATCCCAAACAACACTGGTCCCAGTACCAATCCCTGTGGCACCCCTCTCATCACCTCTCTCAGTGATGAGAGTCCCCCCACTATCACCCTTTGCTGCCTTCCATTCAACCAGTTGATTATCCATTTGACCATCTTTGTTCCCACCCCTATATGTTCCAGATTCCCCCCCAGCCTCCTATATGGCACAAAATCAAAGGCCTTGCTGAAATCCAAATACAGGACATCCACCGCATGGCCCTTGTCTGGTTCTCTGGTCACCCAGTCATAGTACTCAATTAGGTTTGTCTGGCAGGATCTGCCTGAGACAAACCTGTGCTGTTGACCATCCTGGAGATCATTGTCCTCCAAAAAGGTCACCAGCCTCTCTTTTAGGATCATCTCCATGAGGTTACCCACAATTGAGATCAGGCTCACTGGTCTGTAGTTGTCTGGTTCATCCCTAGGTCCACTTTTGTGAATGGGCACCACATGGGCCATCCTCCAGTCCTGTGGTATGCATCCTGTGTCCAGGGAGATATTGAACAGGTCATCCAGTGGTCCTGCCAGGATCTCTTCTAGTTTCTTAAGTACCCTAGGGTGAATGCCATCTGGTCCTGGTGCCTTGTCTACCCTCAGTGACCTTAATCCTTCCAGATCCCTGTCCTTTGTAATCCCTGTAGTAGTCACCCCTCTCCCCCACTGCCCACTTGACCCATCTCTTGAGGTATCATCCCCCTTTCTCTTGCAGAGACAGAACAGAAGTATTCATTTAATGCCTCTGCCTGATCCTTCACCTTCTCTACCCACCCTCTATCCTTCCTAATCCTCATAATCTAGTCTTTGTTTTTCCTTCTCTCGCTAATGTATCTGAAGAAGTCCTTTTCTCTTTCCTTAATACCCTGTGCCAGTCTCAGCTCTCTTGAAGCATTGGATGCTCTGAATAGCATGGTAACCTCCCTGGACTTCTTCATATACTCATCCTTGATGTCTCCCCTTACTGATTTCTTGTGTCTCCAAAGTGCTTTTCTCTTTGCCCTCACCCCTTCCATGACCTCCTGAGTGAACTAGCTGGACTTCTTTGCTCTTCACTTCTTTTTCTGTGTCTTTGTAAATGTCCCCGTAGCCTCTGGAAGACCTTTATTGATAATATTCCATTTTTGACTAGCATCCATACTTTGTTCAATTCCTGCCAGATGCTTACTAAAAATCTCCCCCATCCTTTTAAAGTCCACCCCCTTAAAATCAATCTCCCTGGTTCTCATACCCCCTGTTCCCCTACCCATATTGAGTGTGAACCACAGAGGGTGGTGGTCACTCCCAGCCAGAGGGTTCTGCACCCCCAGATCCCTTACAGCCTCCCCATTTCATTGTACCAGGTCCAGAGTCCTCTCCTATCTTTATTTACCTGAAGAAGCACAATTTCTGCAACTGCTTTCCAATGTGGGCACAAAGAGCTAATGCTTCAGTGACTGGACTGCTAGACCGGTACTATTTACTGCCCATTGGTAGTAGTGCAATCTGTCATGCAGTAGAATCCAATCAGAGTAAAGCTTTATTCCTTGCCATATGATAAAGATGGCTTTAACACATTCTAGTGACCCAGTTCATGACATCAGGTCAAAATGTTAACAAACAAAAAAATGTTTTAGCTGTCAGCTTAGTGAAATGGCTGATTCTTGTGTCATGAGTCACAAATTCTTGGGCTGCATACTGTGTCTAAGTGCAATTGAAGATCTTTTTGTGCGCACCAAACATGCTTGTTTTTCTGCCAGATTAATTCTTTGATTGTACATTTAAGTGCAACCCAAGAATTTTTTGTGCACATCAAAAATGCTTATTTTTCTACCAGTCAGCTTCTTTGGCTGCACATTTAAGTGTGACCTAAGAATTTTTCATGTGAACTTACAATAGTTTTTGGGCCAGGTAGAGATTTTGATATGCAGACAAAGAATTCTTTGGTTGCACATTACGTGCGACCCAAGACTTTTTTTGTACAAACTTAAAATTCTTGTTTTTGTCTTTTTTGTTACTTTCCCTGCACACCCCAGCCTTCCACACTTTCTGGCTGCTCAATGGCCCTGTCTGCCCACTAGTCTCACCCTTTGCTGATGCTTCCTGCCACCTGGCTTCCCATACAGTTCTCATGGAGTTGGATGGTCCAGCTTATCTCTGCTGTGGAGACCCCTTTCTGGGGCAGAGGAGGGGAGTAGCATGCCTTGGGGATCATTTGAGGTATGCAGGCCTGGGGAGAAAGAGCAGTGTGCTAGGGGTACTGTGGCATGGGTGGACTAGGCAGCAATCATTGAGCAGGCCAAGGCAGGCACTAGTTTCTGTTCTTCTGAGATCCTCCACACATCCTAATGGTGTGCTTTGCAGTGGTGCCCTTGAGGTGGAGCCAGGAACTGTGTGGTTCCCCATGCTGGCAAGGCTCCACATACACCATCAGGTCTCATTCTTGGAATGGTGCTCCACAGCACCCTCCTCTGAAAGGAGTATAGATGCTCTATCACCCTCCTTGCCAGCCTCCACTCCTGACATCCATGGCTTGAGGCTCAAACCCATGTCACCAGCCTACCAAGCTTGTGTCTCACTGCTCAGTACCACAGAAATTCTTCCAGAGTCTGAAATTCTTTTTTAATAGCTTTGAATATGTGTATGTATAATCTAAGAATTTTTAGGCCACACATTAAGTACAGTAGTGCAATACTGGCTTTCTATACAAAAATGTGGTGTGTGTGTGTGTGTGTGTGTGTGTGTGTGTGTGTGTGTGTGTGTCATTTACTTATAATCTGGCCATTTTACAATATTTATTGTAAGTCCCAAATTTTGAATACACTGTTCACATGGCCCTGCCCAATGAACAGGGATGGTGGGAATTTTGAAATACAGTTTAGTCAGTTTGCGAAGCCACCTTTCAGGTGGGATTTATCACATTCTAGTGTCCAAGTTAATGGTGTGAAGTCACAATGTCAAGAAGAAGTTAAAAAGAAATGTTATGTGCAGGACCAGACTTTGGCCCATCGAGTAGTATGCTGTGACCCCATGCCAGTGAGCTGAGCTTGGGCGAAAGCTTAGTGAGCCAGCTGGATAGACCAAGGTTGGGGAGATGTTGTTGCAGTGTGACATCAAGCCCAGCCTGAGGAGGGTTGATGCAGTGTTTGCCACATGGGCAACAAGTAACCATAGAGTGAAGAAAAGTCTTCTCTTGGTATTGGGCCCATAGGGCCCTGCATCTCTATAGCCATAGTTATCAGAGTACACTGCACCTCAGCTGACAGATGGACTCTTTGCTTAGCACATCTGTATCTGTAGCTACATGGAACTACAGGGACCAGAAGGTAGCCACAGGTACTCCTGCACACTGCAAGACATGTGCACTAACTTCTGGCAGCAGAACTTGACCCTATGAAATCCATGACACCCAAATTCTAATACTACTTCTATCTGCATAAGTGCAGGCCCCTGTGGGCCAGTGCTTCTGTAGCTGCAAGTACTCATGCACACTGTAAGACATGCACACACTTCTGGCTGCAGACATGCAGGCCCCTATAAGGTCTGCACTCCTACAGCCACATATAGAAATCCACATTTCAACACTACTTTTGTCTACAGAAGAATTAGGCCCTTGTGGGGCCAGCACATTTGTAGTCAGGTACTCATGCACACTGTAAGACATACATACACTTCTGGCTGCAGAAGCCTAGGCCCCTGAAGGAACTGTGCTTCTGCAGCCATAAGTGTATGACTCACACCAACTTCTGGTTGCAGAGGCACAGGACCCTGTGGGGTGTGCACTTCTGCAGCCACAGACAGAAATCCATAATACCCAAATTGCAGCACTACTTCCGTCTGCAGAAGCACAGGCCCCTGTGGGGCCAGAGCTTCTGCAGACACTGATACTCATACACACTGTAAGACATACACACACACACACACACACTTCTGCTGCCACAGAAACAAATCCACAAAGGTAGCATATCAGTGATATTGCATTTGTGTCATCTGGAAACAACTGTATGTTATTTTTCTTACCTGATGATTGATATCTGTGGTTGCTTGTGTGTTCTTGCCCTTTTGCTGCTGGGGGTGGGGAATTAGGATTTAATATCTTAATACCACATTTATCTAGTTGTGTGGCTTTAAGTTGAACCCTAACAGGTGTATTAATGCAGTGTTTTTACAATATTATAGGGGTGTGGTAATACCATTATAGTTAGGTTTGAGTAGGTTGTTTAATGTTAAACCCCAATTTTTGCACCTCAAATAACTTTGGTGTCTTTTGACAAAATAGCCCACAATTTGGCATGCACAGTCAGGCTGCTAAAGTCTCCAGCCTTGAAAGGTTTCATGATGGCATCTTGTTCATTTTTAGAGACACAGACTGCCAAAAAATGGACCCCCCTTCCCGTTTGATTTCCCTATAGTTAACAATGGGTATTTTGTGCTCTCACATACAGCCCAGATGATGTGGAATATTTTCTTGAAATGTTCAGGCTTAAAGAGGTCCATTCCAAGGGCATGCCTTTGGAAGGTTTTATGAAAAAATATTCTATGGTCCAACAGTTATAATGATTTTAGAGTTAACATCCTGATGTGAACAATAAAAAAAAAGATTGTGCTTATTGCTTATTTTCATGATATATCTCTTGTGCTGAAAAACTACCAATTGTGTCAGCTGCCATTTCATTTCTGATTTTAAACTCACAAACATTGAAAATGCATACAAATAATATCTTTAAAAAACAAACACCTGAACATAGCTAAATGGGGACCCATTTAACTAGGCTCTATGATGCCGGTTCAACAACTAAGTTGTCATCCGCCATCACAGCAACGGATTTATGTGACCACAACTTGTGGTTGACATAAATCTGACTGGATACCCTGGCTGTTTTTTTCATCACCCCCCCCATCTCTATGAGTCTAACTCTGAGTTGGAGTTGGATTAGGAAGGGGGTGTAGGACCAGGAGACAGAGTGCCAGGGTCTCAGGCAGACTATTACAGTGAAAATGTCGATGTTGTTGGCATCAACATTATCACTGTAATAGTGTCACCATACAGGGGGCATACCATTTAACTAGATTCTGCTGTTTTTTTTTTAAACTTGCCAGAAATACCTTTTCTGGACACCCAAAAATCCAGGGTGCCCAGCTTAGCAAAATGAGCCTTTCACCCGTGTTCTCTGCATGAGAACAGTGGGATTTGCTTGAGTTCTGCAGCTGCAGCTGGAACCCGTGCTGTGGGCTGCATTGACGGCAGTGAGCTGCCAATCCCCTGCAGCTTAAGTAATCTATCTATCTATCTATCTATCTATCTATCTATCTATCTATCTATCTATCTACCTATCTACTGTAGCCCATTGGAATTGCCTTGTTTCCTGCAGCAACTCTTCTGCAGAATGCTGCAAAATGGAGTTTCATCCTGGTGAGCTACACTGTATCTCTCTCTCTCTCTCTCTCTTTGTCTCTGTCTCTCTCTCTCTCTCTCTCTCTCTCTACCTACTACCTATTTATTTGTTAAGCAGACTGGGGTGCCCACCCCGGTACCACTTCTCCCTTTCTCCTCACCTCCATGTCACCCACCCGCCCTTACCAATGTTTCATTCATGTGTTTTATAAGTGGACTGGGGTGCCCACCCTGTACTGATTCTCTTGACCCCCACCTCTCAAGGTTGCCCACTCCAGTCCCATTTTTTTTTTGTAATTAAAAGTTTATTGGTCTTCTAAGTAGTATCAGCAATACACCAGCATCATTTAACAACATCCTGGCTATGATTTCTCCCTTGGATAAACAGATTAAGATCAGCACTACCCATATATAAGGCTAAAGAAACAGTAGTGAATAAGATGAACATGAAGTCATTATGCAGATATTTCCAACAAAGAAAACAGGTAGACTGACAAACAGATGCGTACCAATGCAGTATGAACTTCTTCCTCACTGCCCACACTCGATCAGTCCTGTATCTCAAAATGTATTAAGTTTGAGGGTGCCCAACAGCATCATTCTAGTAAACAACAGATTAAGCATAACTATGGTATTCCCTAAAAAGTAACAGGTTAGCATAGGGACCATAGTAAGATGTCATATGGGGTCTGAGTGATGGACAGGAAACTGCTTGGAGGTTTGGAAGGGTGTACCTAAATGACCATGAATAGTCCAATTCTCTCCTTCTAGGTGTTAGTGTGGCCTGATCTATGGTGCTTGTGGTGAAGTGCAGTAAATGTATGTACTGGCTCTGAAGCTGTTCAGGCCATATGTGGTACTATGGATGAGCTTCTTCTAGGGGATAAAACATCCTGTGGGTATACTATAATATGGAGAGTTTAGATATGCCCCTATGTGTCTTCAAAGATGGCTAGCCTGTTCTGACTGACATTCAATACTCTTTCATAGCTGCTGGTCTTTACAACCTCCGACAGCCATTCCGGTATCTCAGGAGGGTTGAGGTCCCTCCAGTGCCACAGCAGAATCCTTTTTGCAGTGACAAATGCACCCAACAGCCAGTTATTCCCATCCTTGTGGGCACATGCATTAATGCAGTGTTTTTGCAAAGGGGTGTGTTAGTACCACTATAGTTAGGGTTGAGTAGGCTGTATTTTTGCACCTTAACAACTTTGGTGTCTTTTGATGAAATAGCCAAAAATTTGGCATGCACGGTCAGGTTGCTAGAGTCTCTAGCCTTGAAAAGTTTCATGATGGCATCTTCTTCATTTTTAGAGATGCAGGTGCCAAGAAATGCTCCCCCCCTTCCCATTTGGTTTCCCTATAGTTAACATTGGGTATTTTTTGCTCTCTCATACAGCCCAGAAGATGTGGAATATTTTCTTGAAATGTTCAGGCTTAAAGCGGCCCATTCCAAGGGCACACCTTTGGAAGGTTTTATGAAAAAATATTATATGGTTCAACAGTCATAATGATTTTAGAGTTAATGTCCTGATGCAAATGATAAAAAAAAAGATTTTGCTTATTGCTTATTTTCATGATTTATCTCTCGTGCTGAAAAACTACCAGTTGTGTCAGCTGCCATTTCATTTCTGATTTTAAACTCACAAACATTGAAAATGCATACAAATAATCTCTTTAAAAAACAAACACCTGAACATAGCTAAATGGAGACCCATTTAACTAGGCTCTCTGATGCAAGTTCAACAACTAAGTTGTCGACCACCATCACAGCGATGGATTTATGTGACCGCAACTTGCGGCTGACATAAATCTGACTGGATAACCCAGCTGTTTTTTCATCAACCCCCCCATCTCTAGGAGTCTACCTTTGAGTTGGAGTTGGATCAGGAAGGGGGTGCAGGACCAGGAGACAGAGTGCCAGGGTCTTGGGCAGACTATTACTGCAAAAATGTCGATGTTGTTGGCATCAATGTTTTCACTGCAATAGTGTCGCCATACAGGGGGCATACCATTTAACTAGATTCTGCTGTTTTGTTTTTTTTTTAACTTCCCAGAAATACCTTTTCTGGACACCTCAAAATCCAGGGTGCCCAGCTTAGCAAAACGAGCCATTCACCCATGTTCTCTATATGAGTACAGTGGGATTTTCTTGAGTTCGGCAGCTGCAGCTGGAACCCGAGCTGCGGGCTACATTGAGAGCAGTGAGCTGCCAATCCCTTGCAGCTTAAGTAATCTATCTATCTATCTATCTATCTATCTATCTATCTATCTATCTATCTATCTATCTACTGTAGCCCATTGAAATTGCCTTGTTTCCTGCAGCAACTCTGCTGCAGAATGCTGCAAAATGGAGTTTCATTCTGGTGAGCTACACTGTATCTCTCTCTCTCTCTCTCTCTCTCTCTCCCTACTACCTATTTATTTGTTAAGCAGACTGGGGTGCCTTCCCCGGTACCACTTCTCACTGTCCCCTCACCTCCAGGTCACCTTCCCCCTTTACCAATGTTTTATACATGTGTTTTATAAGTGGACTGGGGTGCCCACCCCCCATACTGCTTGCAGGGTCCTGCATGAAGAAAGCTACAACAGACTGTGTTGGCAACATGTGGAGAGAAGTATTTCTCTGCCTTTAAAGAGTGTATCATTATGAGGCACTGGCTTGGAGCTGTACCTTGTGCTTCAGACTGGAGGCTATGGGCAGGAGGAAAGGTAAACATTAGGCTTGACAACCCAACAGAAGACTCCATCACTGGTTCACCAAGACTCTGGAGACCCATAACCCTATGTATTTTCCTTCTGCTGTTTGGCGGTGGGGGTAGGGAGTTAGAGTTGGAAACTCTAATGCCACATTTCCCTAATTTTGTGGTGTTACAGTACCCTAACTGGTGCATTAATAAAGTTTTTTGCAATGCAAAAAACTATGCTAATGCATGTATTAGGGATGAAGAACACAAAGTGCACAAACTAGGAAAATGAAAAAACATCAGGGTTTGGGTCCAGAGTCGGTAAATCAGTAGTGGGGTGTTTCTTGGGGCTGTCAACCCCAATGCCCCCTCCCCTAGCCTGTAGCCTCCTCTTCAAAGCACAAGGTACAGCTCCAAGTCAGTGCCTCTTAGTGATACACTCTATAAAGGTAGAGAAGTATGTCTCACCACAAATTGCCAACACAATTTGTTGTAGCTTTCTTCACACAGGACCCTGTGGGCTCTGCATGAAGGAAACAGATCACAGCTGACCTTGCCTGCTCAAGGGAAAGGTGGGCATTAGGGCTGACAATGCCAAGGAACACCACACCACCAATTTGCCAACATTCCCAAGACTCTTGTTTTTCAAGTAAGGCTGGGGAAGTGAAAGTACTGCTCAGGAGCCAGCCATGAACTGAAACTAAAAGTTCTAATTTTGGAACTGTGGAGTTCTCATTGCTAGCAGGGGCCAATCAGGAGCTACAGTGAGGTTATGTTTGCTCATGGGGACCTAGAGTAAGAATATTTCAATATTCTTACTGTCGACAGGGAGAAAGCAAAAATATCTGTGATAAGTGCCAGGAAATATCCTCACAAGTGTTGGATAAATAAATATATAATAAGGCATGGCGGAGTGTGTGTTACAGGATTAATGATGCAAGCCCCAGGGGCATAGTAAAGCATGAAGCCTGTGGGAAGTGCATCCTTAATTCTTCTTGAACACCCCAGAATGGCTTAATGCACTGCTAAAATGGCTCTTTGTAGGTAATGTGTTTTTCCAGCCTTCATGATGAGATCCAGGCCCAGATATTCAAACTGCGCCATTCTGAGGCGCAAGCCCTTGCGCTGCTCCAAATAGTTGCGCAGGGGTGTGGCCGGGGCGATATTCAAAGGAGTTGCGCTATTGAGCAACTCCTTTGAATATCACCCCCCAACCACAGCCACTGTGCATGGTGCAGTGGAACTTGCGCCACTGCAAGTTGTCAGAGTTGAGCATTAAACTTGAGGTGGCGCAAGTACCATTGCGCCATGCGCAAATTTCCCATATTCAAAAGGTGACATGCAAATGGGGCCATAATTCATGCAAGGCGCGGGGGCCATTTGCATGTGATTGTCCCCATTTGCATGCCATTAGCATGTAGGTGCGCCCGATCCTCGAGGACTTGCGCCTGGCCGCCCTGCAGCAGCAGCCGCCGGGACCGACGCACCCCTGCAGCCTGATCGTGGGCAGTATGTATGAATACACTTCCCCACAATCTCCCCGATGCCCGATCGCGGGCAGTATGTATGAATACACTCCCCACAATCTCCGATGCCTGATCATGGGCAGAATGTGAAACAACTCCTCAGTGCCCGATCACGGGCAGAATGTAAAAGCCCCCAACCCGAATATCTCCCTGGTGGTCCAGTGGACTGTAATGCCCGATCGCAGGAAGAATGTCGTTACAACCCCCAAACATCTCCTGGTGTCTAGTGTCCCCCACCCCACCCACCCATGAAGTCCCTCCACCCCGCTCCCCCGCAGCGGCGGCGGGCGGCAGCATCCCACCCACCTGCCCGCGCCCACCGATTGACTGTCGGTGGGCTGCATGCCCATTGGTGCAGAGCTAGAGCTAATGGGCTGCAGCCGCACAGACATGTGACAGTCCAGATTTGTGAATGAACATCATTCACAAATCTGGACTGTCATAGCGGTATGGGCTGCATGCCCATTGGCTCTAGCTTCGCACCAATGGCTGCGGCAGCCCTGACGACAGTCAGTCGGCGGGCTGCAGGCGGGTGGATGCTGCCGCCACCGCTGCTGGGGGGAGGGTGGAGAGGGCTTCATGGGTGGGTGGGGTGGGGGACACTAGACACCAGGGAGATGTTTGGGTGTGTAATTGACATTCTGCCCGCTGATCGGGCATTACGGTCCACTGACCACCAGGAGATATTCGGTTGGGGGCTTTTATTCTGCCCGCGATCGGGCACTGGGGGTTGTTTCACTGCCGCCCACGATCGGGCATTGGGAGATTGTGGGGGGAGTGTATTCATATACTGCCCACGATCGGCATCGGGAGATTGTGGGGGAGTGTATTCGATACATACCGCCCGGATCGGGCAGTGGGGGCACAGGGACTGAGTTGGGGCCAGCCACGGGTGGCAGCCTGTGTTGCGCCCTGCAATACAGCAGCTCACCTGTGGGTGGCCCTCAACTTGATCCTTTTTTTGGCTCAAAGTTGTGCAGTCGCAGGTTGGGGGTTGCGCATGCACAACCCGACTGAATATCGGGTTGCGCAGTTTATGCATGGTTCTTCCCTCTCCTGTTGAGCATGCATTCATTTGCATTGCGCTGTTGCTCAACCTGTTTTCAGTGGCGCAACTGCCTCCTGCTGAATATCGCAGAATGGCGCAATGTAGGACTTGCACATGCGCAACCCTGTTGTGCATGGCACAACCTTTTTGAATATCTGGGCCCCAGTGTCTGACTGTGCATCATTAGTATGCGCGGTCACGTGATGGCTGCCATCCAATGAGGTCTATTTATTCTTGTCATTTTATAAATATATAGCCCTACCAGAAATATCTTGGTTATTTCTCCTGAGTGCTGTCTGACCTTATGGTATCACAAATGGCAAAACCACAAGTGATGCCAAAGGTTAAATGGCATGAGGGAGAAATAACTGAGATATTTCTGGTAAAGGCCATGGAATATTTGATTTATGCAACACCCATAGTTTTTTTAGTTTTTTTTAGCTACAAAACATTGAAACTATATAAAAATGATGTATTCTCAAAAAACTAACACCTCAGCCTAGGTAAACAGGATCCATTTACCTAGATTCTGGTGTTAGCATTTTAAAAATATGCACCCAAAAACCCTGGCGATAAGAGCCATCCACCAACGTTTTCTGTATGAGAACAGTGGGATATTCTTGGTTTGTAAAGCTGCAGCTGGAGTCGTGTTACCAGCTTGAGTTGAAACAGTGACCCAGCGATCCCCTGAACTTGAACTGTCCAAATTTGACCTCGTGATCGTTCCTTTCTCTATCATTCAAAGTCACTCACTCTTCACTTTGGCTGACATTCAGGTAGCTCTGTGGTGAGGTTAGGCAAATAAAAAAGCCTTTTGGCACTGCACTACTTGTAAAAATTGTCTCAAAAATCCTGGAACTGCCAGAAATAAAATTCAGTGAACAGATTTACAGAGTGATGTTACAGAAACAGGGACAGGGACTGGGACCCCCCCCCCGGCTTCTCTTACTTGTATTTCTCCTTTTTTTTTTCTTGTATTTAAAAATAAATACAGCATGTTGATTAAATACTGGAAGAGTAATAATTTCATGTCTGTCAGCAAAAGGTGGTTAATCTTTATTATAAAATGGACATTAATGCACGTGTCAAATGCATCAAAGCCATTGGTCAGACAGTGTCACCTGACCATTGATTAATGTCTAGTAAACCACCAGTTGGCATATTGATCTTTTCCCATCACACATAAAGCCGAATGTCTAAAAAAGACAACTAACTGCCTTCATGTTCTCCTGCTTAAATAGCCACCATTTAAAAAAGTGGTAGAAGAGAGAAAGTACAGTAGTAAAATGCAAACGAACTGTGTGAAGAGTTTGATATTTCTGAAGGGCTTACACCAGAAAACTGGATAGGAACACTGATCTGCAAAGAGCAAGAACTTTCACGGAAAAAAATAAAACTACAGTTACTCATGGAGTCAGAGCTGGAACTGAAGAATACCAAAGCACCCGCTGCAAACAAAGGGCTGGAAGACGATAACAAAACCCTCACTGCATTAGCAGCAGTCCAAAATGATGAATTTCAAAAGCCCTAAAATTCCCAGATACTTTGATGCCGAAACTGACAGCTGTCAACATTGAGCCTACCGACATAATGAAAGAGTATATTGGGGCATTCATGCACTTCCCAGCTGGTTGAAGGCACTTGGGCTTCACCCTCATGCCTCACAACACACCCGGGGTGTGCATTAATGCCCGATGCACCCATGGTCTGTCATGGGATATAGATTATGTTCAGGATAACTAACAGGAGCCAGCAGTTTCCTGCACCTCCATGATGAAAATTAATATACTTCAGTCTGAGTGAAATGTAAGCTGGACTCCGACTGAGTAAAACATTTAAATTTTTCAATTTCAATATTCTTTTATTGATCAACTTTTCAGTCATTTCATGATAAAAAGTGCAAAGTACAAAGTTAAAACATTTTTGTACAGTCTTTCTAGACAAATAATCTATCACTACAATATAAAAATAGGTTATCAATTTGATAAAAATACATCTTACTACATCACAGAAGATTTAATCATCTAGAACAATTTTGATCCCTTAATAGAGATCTCAAGGCATCTGAGTAACATTTTTGTAAATCATTTTTTTTATATCCATTTCATGTAGTTTACCATATCAATGGTGATATATTCCACTGGTGAGTTCATCGATATTCGTAAAACCTCATTTTCCGAAAGTGTATTTGTTTGAAAATATTGATCTATGAAGATGACTCATTTTTCTTTATATATAGGGAAGTACAGCAAAACATGTGTTAGGGTTTCTAATTCATTAATGCCACAATTGCAACATAAGTCCTCAAACTGGGATTTGACTTTAGAAAATATGCATTTCAGAAATTTAGACGGGTACAGCCCCAGGGTGAACTTTAAAAATAAGGTTCTATCCTTTTTATTTGTAAGTTGCAACAAGTAAGGCTCCAAAACATGATTTGTTTTATTTTGTGCAAACCAGCTATGTAATTGTAATGTTCTTATTCTCATCATATCTTGTTCATAGGATTCTTGTTTTAATCTATTTTTTTATTATTTCTATGTAGATACGTGAGACTAATATCCCTGGCTTATAATCTTCCCATAAGTGACCAAGTCTTAATTTCTGCAAATTTTCCACTATAGGTTTTAGCCATTGAGAGGAAAAACCTCTATTCAGTCAGGATGTCTTTTCCTGTAAACATTTTTTGGTCAGTCTGTCTTTTTGCATATTCATGATCCTTATCCAGTAGGATAGTTTAGAAATCAGAGCTGTGTGTGCTATTTGGACTCTCCCAAATTCGGCCCTCACTATTTCTGAGGGGGATGATCTCACTAAACATAAAATAGACCTATATAGCTCTGAAAATGTTTTTCTATGTCCTTTATGTTTTTGCCATACCAAATTTCCACATCATATAATGCAATGGGGTTCATTTTCATTTCTGTAGCTCTAAGTGTAGCTTGTATTGAGTTTCCCCATACCTAGAATCGAATCTTAAAAGTGCACTTTTTGGGCTGGCCTGGTGGAGCTGAGAGTTGAGGTGCTGGACACCACACCTCGTGCCATGCCAGTGACCTGGGGTCTGGAGTGACCTCGGGTTGCCGGGGATTGGCAGGGAAGGGAGAGCATTAAGCTTCTAATGACAGCTCTCCTCTTCCGGGGTTGGGATGTCATCCTGCTCCTTGGCTGCCCCCCAGTGGATGCTGGTGGGTAGCATCAGAGACCAGGAGGCAAGAGCATGGCTACATGACACACGTGTGCCTCCACATGTGTGCGTTCATGACCACAAGGGGAGGGGACCAAGAAAAGCAGAAAAAGGAGGGACTACTGCAGGCTACATAAAGCTCTGCAAACCACCAGCATCCAGCTCCATCTCTGGACTGCTGTGATTGCCCCCAATCTGGATTATGTATGGGGGGAGGATGGATCTCCCACTTCCTGCCCCACTATGGGGGGAAATCCATGGGGGAAATGGGGCCCGGGGTACCGGAGGGAGTGGAGGCAGACCAAGGCGGATGGCAAGGATGTAGAATCCTGCCTGCGGGGCCCCAAAAGAAACAGAGGATAAAAAAAAAACAGTGCACTTTTTGCTTGGTGGACTTTATTTGAGGTATCTGTAATATGTTTTTGGTTTTTCCCATCTGAGTAAGTATAAAGACCTAGATATTTATAACTTGATACCTGTTGCAGAGGAGTGTCATTTATATGTCATACATACTTAATTTTCCTTTTCCCAGTTATCATTATTTAAGTTTTTGCTGTGTTGACTGTCATTTTATTTTGCACACAATACTTTTGCAAGGCTTTCAATTGTTTTCCTAGTCCTATGGATGATATAGCTGGAAGTACCAAGTCATCTGTGTATATGAGTACAGGCACAGTATAACCTCCTACTGAGGGGAAATGATTTGATACTGTAGCAAAAATATCTGGCAAATCATTATTATAAGGGTTAAACAATAACTCTGTTAAAATGCACCCTTGTTTTACACCTCTATTTGAGTCAAAAGGATGGGTAAGATTTATTAAATCATACCTTATGGCTGTGTTATTTTGTGAATAAAGATTTATTATTAAATGTAGTATAGTCTGGTTCATATTGAGATTATACAATTTGTCCCACAAAAGCGTTTTGATAATATTGTCATCTGGCCACCCCCTCAGAAATGATTAATGTCCAGACATGTCTGGGTGCTCAAATGGCAAATATTTATTGACACCACCTCCACCATTATCTTACATCTCTTAAAGTCATTCAAATATATTTTACACCATATACATTCAGAGTCCACAATTCAGTCTTTCATTGAATCCCTTTCCTTCATCATCCGACTCTTCTTCCACTTGGTCTTCCTGCCTTTTCAGGGTCCGGATGCAGAATCCGACCCCCATACCATCACCCTTGCTTCACCTTTAATTAACTTCCCTTGCCCAGATGCAGTGACCCAGCACCTACAGTAGTACTTACTAGCCCCCACTCCCCCACCCCTCCTTTACTCATGTCCAGGCGTTCTTGAGCCTGGCCCATATTGCCTTACCCCTTCCCCCCAACTGCCCACCCTTTTCCCTCTAGGTCACCCCCTTGTTTTCTTTCTCCCTTTCATGCACCTGCTCTTTTAGCAGACTACTCTCCTCCGCAGGCACTGCCCCACCTGCCCTGGACCACCGATCCCCTGCCCTCTCAGGCTGCCACCCCAGGGGCTTTGACCTGGGCTCCTGACCTGGCCCCTGAAATCCTTATACACTATGGGTGGGCCAACAAAAATCCCAGCATAAAAGAGGGAGAGAACCTTAGTGCAGGGACTTATAAACCCCTAAGGACCCCAGCGAGGACCCCAGCCCAACTCCTCCCCCTGGCCAATTCTGTCCCACTTGGCCTGCCTGCATCACTGCCTAGATATTATTATCAGTGACCTCACCTAGCTCTGCTCCTTCCCTACCTGGTCTCTGCCCTCCCTTCCTAATCCCCTCCCCCTATACCTCCATTTCCTCTGGGCTGCCATCTGACAATTCAGGTTGCCTTTTAATGGCAACCCTGTTTGTCATCTGACCATCCCCTCAGAAATGATTCAGGTCAAGACATGTTTGGGTGCTCGAATGGCAAATATTTATTGACACCACCTCCAACATTATCTTACATCACTTAAAGTCATTCAAATATATTTTACACTATATACATTCAGAGTCCACAATTCAATCTTTTATTGAATTCCTTTCCTTTGTCATCTGACTCTTCTTCCACTTGGTCTTCCTGCCTTCTCGGGGTCTGGATGCAGAATACGACCCCCCATACCATCACCCTTGCTTCATCTTTCCTTAACTTCCCAGGCCTGGATGCAGTGACCAGGCACCTAGTACTTACTAGCCCCCTACCCCACCCTCCTTTACTCACATCCAGGCATTCCTGAGCCCGGCCTGTGTTGCCCCCCCACAACCTCCCCCCTTATTTTCTGTCTCCCTTCCACTAGCCCACCTCCAGCTTGCATTGGAAGGTGGGCTTCCCCCCCTTGTGAGTTATCTCAACCCCGTCTCCCACTTGCCTGCCAACTCAACTAACGGTATCAGGAAAAAAGACATCCCCACTTCTGAGAGATGGAACATGTCTAAGTGATACACCCCCAGCTTATGAAAGGGTATGTCTCTGTGAGACATGTAAGTGCCACCTATCTCTGCCAACAGGCCAGCAACCCTCCTGTTAAGGTGCTTCCTCACCTTCTCCATGACCTTTATATCCCCCACGTGCCTCCAAACTCACCTGGATATGACTTCCGACCACCCAATCTCAACCCAAGGCCACAACCCCTTTATGGTCTCCAAATCTATCTTAATGGCTTGAAACAATGTCCCCCAAGGTCATTCCCCCTCAAATGGATGATTAATAGGTTTGGCCTTCCCCAGGTTAATGTAATTCTTCCAATAACAGGAGCAGCTGGGCCCATCATATGCCCCCGACCCCTCACCAGTGCACCTGTGTTGTCTTGAGACCCCCTCTTCATGCCTTGCTTGGAAGGTGAGGTTCAGCTTCAAGCCCACCAATACCAACTGGTGCATAACCCTAGTGACTGTGTCTGTTGAGCCCTGTCTCCTGTTTATAACCTCCACCACCCCTTTGTTATCGCACCAGAAGATCACTCCCTTGTCCCTCATCTCTTCACCCCAAACAATCAGAGCAACCCAAATGGGAAATACACCAGCAGGGTGAGATCCTTCAATAAGCCAGCCTCTCTCCAGCTGTCCAGCCAAGCCTCTGATATCCATTTTTTCCTGAAGGATGCCCCTAGCCTCAAGGCCCCTGATGCATCTGAGTATAGCTCCATGTTGACACTCTCAACCCACTCATCTTGCCAGAATGTCACCCCATTGTAATCAGCCAGGAAGGTTTCCCAGACCACCAGGTCCTGTTTTATGCCCCAATTGATGTCCACCCAATGACTTCCCTGTTGCCCTTGTCAGCCTCCTTGTAAATGCCTGACCTGGTCTTACTGCCTTATATGCAATGTTAAGGTGCCCCAGTAGTTGCTGTACTAATGACTGTGTTATTTTGTAAATAAAGATTTATTATTAAACGTAGTATAGTCTGGTTCATATGAGATTATACAATTTGTCCCACAAAAGCGTTCTATCAATATTATCAAAAATGCCTTGAAAATCAACAAAAGACATATATATATATATATATATATATATAGCAAGTTTTTTTTATATAATGTTTTTCAATGATATGACTTATAATGAAACACTGGTCTATTGCAGAGTAACGAGTAAAACATGGAAAAAGTAAGTGTGTAATGCTAATGGGAGACTTGCCTTGATCATATTACTTGGGCCAGTTATTAATACCTTTTGTCCAGGTTCGGGGTTTAGGGGCTAAATCAACTGAAGCTGATTTATATCATGTTTTTTTTAAAGTTCTGACTTTGTGACATTTTATTTTATCATTCGTGTTTAGTTGCAATTTATTGTGCCCTTTTTGTCACAATGTCACCTAAATAGTTGGAGTAGTAAAATAGTTATTTTTTGAAATTAATTATAAACTATTTCTTGGTTTTCACCATAAGCCTGTAAAAACAGTTACACACAATGCCTCAAACCCAGCTAGATACTTCTGGCAAGTAAAACATCATGCTTCAAAAAAAGCAGAAGCAAATTAAAAACATGAAAATGGTGGCCCCATTTTAAAGTAAATGTGCTTTTCTGATATGTGAACTGTACATGATTTATCTGCAGCCCCAACAAAGTGTTGGGGGGAGTTCCATGGCAAGTCAATGAAAGCAAATACAGCACAGTAAAAACTGCTTAGTGAAAACAGCGACAGTCAAAAACGCGCATTCAGAACACTGTCAAGAACTTGTTTTCCAGTGTGATTTACTATTACAACACCACGTCGCCATGGACTACCACTCAAGTAAAAAGTTGAAATTTATATTTTTTATGACCTCTGTGTGTATTCTGCATGTGTGGTTTTGACTTTTGCTGTTTTCCCTGCTTGGTTTCTGTCCGCGCTATATTTGCTTTCAGAGACTTGTCATGATACAGTTGGGGGGTTCTGTGGGTGGTAGTCCAAATCCAGTCTAGTTGAATGTAACCTATAAATACAACCCACTAAAATGACCTAAAAGACAGGGGGAACTGACATTTAGTTTGCTTTTTTATTACATTTACATCTTCTCTCTGATGAAGATTTTGCTGTTCTATCACAAACCTTCACAGTGAAAAAGGGAACCAATTTGTCACCAAGGCATCCCTCAGAAATAATCACAGGGGCCAGTGCTTCCTGGTCAGACTTTATTCGTGATATGACCTGATGATATTGACTGTGAAAAAGGTAGCCAAACTCAAAATTCTAGTCGTTCTTGCACCTTGATCTCACCCCATCCCAATTAATAAGATTTCTGTAGCAACCAGCAATGCCATGGGTTGAGAAGAGTTAATTGCAATCCCGTATCTCATTTCTTCTTCGGCATTATAAGCACATATTTTGGTCACTCATAAAATATGCAGATTTGAAAGAAGTTCAATATGCCCAGAAGTCAGTGATTAAGGATTGTTCACTGGTTTCATTTTTTTTCTCTGTCTGGAGTTGAGATGTTACCGAGAAGCTTTGGGATTTCAGTGGCTTTGGGGTGAAAAACATACCATACCCCCATGCCAAAAAATTTAACTCCAAGTGAATCCAAATAATTCCAGATGGTCCAGGGATAGTGCATTTGGGATGACAGCCTCATCCTTCTCTACACCCCAACATAAGTTTGACAAGGACTCAGTTCCACAAGGAAAGGAAATGTTTTTGCATTGCGCTGCACTCCATTCCATTTCTGAGACCATGAAGCACACCATGTCAAGGACCGATTAGATGGTGGTAGACAGATCCTAGAAAATCCTTTTGGTGGGTTTCATGATTTGATTTGACACTGAAACTTATTGACACTCATAGAACCCCCCCCCAACTCCTTTTTGTGACTATAAATATACTAATCATGTACAGTTTACATATCAGAAAAGCACACACTTGTATGATCAAAGTGATACATGAGTGTAAACCATGCACCTGGAAATCTGTGCAAACTACAGAAAGTATATCATCTTAAACTATAACATACTGCGTTATTTAAACCTTGCCAGTTTTATGAACAGAGGTTATTTGTCACTGAATGTCATTAAATGCAAAGGAACAAAAAAGGCCGAAGCCCAAAAATAGTTCCTAAGTTTAAGCAACAAATAGTAAGCTTCCCCCTTGTTGTATGTAAATACCCAAATGATTTTAAAATGATTCTTTACTTTCACTAGTGATAATTATGTTTGGTAATTTGTTCCAGAGATTGGTTGTTCTTTGTGTAAAACAATATTTTCTTTTATCAGTTTTGAATTTTCTCATTTTAACTTGTAATGGGTGTCCTCTTGTAATTGAGCTAATGTCCTCATATTCTATGTTGAATTCATTCATTATGTCATAGAAAAGTAGGAGGTCCCCCCTAGCTCTTCTAGTCTCGAGACTATGTAACCCAAGTAACTGCATGTGCTCCTGATATGACTTGTTCTGAATGGGTTGTATTAGTTAGGTGTACCCACGTTGTACGTTTTCTAAATGTTGTATGTCCCCTTGTCTGTATGGACTCCATAACTGGCTACAGAAATCCATATGTGATCTTACATATGATAAAGATAGGGGTAACATAACTTCTCTAGATCGACTTTTCATGTTTCTTTTAATTGCTCCAATAATTCTATTGGCTTTAGCAATAACTGCTGTGTATTGGTTTTTAAATCTCAGTTCAGTATCAATAACTACACCTAGGTCTTCTTCATAATTTTTTGACTGAAGAGGTGTTGGTATTTAAGAAGTACTGGTGTTTATGATTATGTAACCCCATATGTACGATACAACACTCGTCTTGACTGAGTGTCATACCCCATTTCTGTGCCCATAATAGTAACTGATCAATATCAGTTTGTATGATTTTTTGCTGTTCCGTAGTTTCACATACTGCTCCTGGTTTTACATCATCTGCATATTTGCAGATATAATTTTGGATGTTATCGTCCATGTCTGCTGTAAATACCTTAAATAAAAGTGGGCCCAGCACAGAGCCTTGTGGGACACCACTTGTCACTTTTCCGACTTCTGACTTATATCCTTTTACAGTTACTACTTGTTTTCTGTCCTGCAGCCAACTTAGTATCCAGTTAATAATGTATTTATCTATGTTGTATTTTCTGAGTTGAGCTTGAATTGCCCAGTGGGGCACTAGGTCAAAAGCCTTACTGTAATCAAGAAGTATAACATCATATGGTTTGCCCTTATCAAGGTGTTTGTTTGCCTGTTTGTAAAAGCAAGTTAAGTTTGTGCAACATAACAGTGATATATCAGAGAGAAATAATAACTTCAAAATCCCATCAACTGATAAAATGAACTCATTTTAGAGAACTGATTTTAGAGAACTGTGATAAATAATTGACAGACTTTCACGAGACTGCATTTTATCAGTGTACAATTACTGGTGACCTGATTTATCAACCGGATTACCGGTCTCTTGAAACATTGTAACAACCGGATTTCAGGTTATTATGCTCCCAAAAGCCATAATAATCTGAAATCCAGTTATATGGAGTTCAAACAACTTTCACTTTCCCTGGTGTCTGTAGCATGACCGAGCAGTGTTCGGTGTTCTAAAGAATATTGTAGACATTTCCCAGAAGCAGCACTTTTTAGTATAAAATAACATGTAAGGTTTGCTTTTCCACCTTAGCTTTGCTAGTTTGCTGAGAAAGATGCCACCGAGCATAGAGTGAGTAACTCAGCAGCTTCAGAAGACTCGATGCAAGCATAGCAATGCTCTATAATGCTTGCATCGAGTCTTCTGAAACCGCCAAGTCACTCGCTCTCCTTGCTCTACACTCAGCAGCTTCTTTCTCAGCAAACCAGCAAAACTAAGGTAGAAAAACAAACCTTATATGTTTTTTATACTAAACAGTGCTATTTCTGGGAAATGTTTACAATATTGTTTGGAACACCAAACACCGCTCGGTCATGCTACAGTCACAGGGAAAACTGCAGACAACTAAAACTAAAATACATCAGGTCACCAGCAATTAAAAAAAATAAAGAATATGCACATGTGTATTGATGCATTTTTTTTTGCACACCCTCACTATGTGATGACCACATAATCCTCTCGAGCTTCGCTCTTGAGGTTTATGGGTCATCACACACCTCGGGTGTGCAAAAAAATCCATAATACACACTTGCCTATCCATTATTCTCTATTTTTTTAGAGCTTCTTTATTCTCTTTGGCAGACTGCTGCCCTATGTTGGCCAACTTTGCCAGACCCCGGGGTCTTTTGGGATCTTCTAGCGCTATATGCATCCTGGCAGATCCCTGGAGCCAACTCAGAGGCATTATCCTACTGCAATCCCTGCTTTTCCCCATTTTTGCCCCCATTATCCCAAGGCCCCAAAAGCAGTAGCTCATGTGCATTGAGGCATGCATGTATACCACAGCTCCGGTGCAGAACCCCGTTTGCCCTCCCCTGGCCTAGCACCAGGGCTCCTTGAATGTGATGTTGCCACCTGGCCTGCACCAGGAGGCAGCCAAACTCTGAGGAACCCCTCAGATCCCTCCTGAGGATGAGAGCTGCCAGCTGGCAGCTCAATCAACTCCTCCCCCTCCCCCCGGCTGACCCCTGGCACCCCAGCCTGTACTCAAACCCAGGTCGCTAGCATGGAGCAAGGTGTGACATCCAGCACCTCAACCCTCAGTGCCACTGGGCCAGCTGTTATTATCTACTTAATGTGTCCAGTGTGCCAGTGATATCTCTCTCTCTCTCTCTCTCTCTCTCTCTCTCTCTCTCTCCCTCCCTTCCTCCCTCCCTCACAAGCTGGGTCAGCACTAACATCTGCCTTTTAATGAGTTACTTTGTGGGCCAGCATCCCTTGTCCACAGCTCTCCTGTCTCGTTGACCAACACTACCAACCACCTTCTATAAATCAAATAATTGTACATTTCTCATCTAATACAAATATTTAAAAAAACAGATACAAATCTATATTTATTTCATCCATTAATTGTCATCTCACTTCCTAATGCATACCAAGGAAGTGAAGGAATTCCTGTCTAGAGATGCCAGTCCCTTTTTCTACTCCATCTGGCACAGTCTGAATTTTCTGTTTCATTTGCTTATTATAGGGAGTGGAGTGGATACTGGCTGCTCATTTGCACAGAAGTTTTCAAGGTAAACAACAACTCAAAATGCTAGTGTTTAACCCAATTTTAGATGATTTGCAGCCTTTGAATTAATTGATTTCCTAGTCTGCCCTGACTTGCCAAACTTACAGTATACTTCCTTACACAAACAGGTTGGTGGAAAGTGTAGGTTTCACTCCTGTCTGCCCACTTTGGTCAAAGCTCTCCCTTGGGTCCCTCCTTTGGCATACATCAATGGTTAAAAACTGAAAGGTGCTAGTACTTTTTTAAGCAATAAGGTATGACCAAGGGTTATGTTAATGCTCTAGTTAATCACCCCCTGAGGGTGTATTGTGGCACAAGGTGCAGCCAAGTTCCACATGCACCCGGGGGGTGATTAACTTGAGCATTAACATAACCCCTGGGAGTACCTTATTGCTACTATAAAAAGTGATCTCCAAAAAGATGGGCAGATTGTAGTGTTTACTATTTTTTTTTCACATTTTACCCTGCATTTTATTGAAATAGTCCCTCCGCATCTTGACAGTATAAGCACCTTCCTGTCACACAGCCCCTGAACCAGGAAGTGCTGGAGCTGATCTCTGTACATCATAGAAATCACAGGAATCCTGATTTGATTTCTATGCCGTACACTGTATATTACAGACTTTTTAGTTAATTCAGGATAACTTTTAAGTTCTTACTGTTGTCGTCTCTTCTATAGAGCTTCCCATGTGGACGTTAGGGACCAGTCTTGCATGCTCAACAGATGTTGCCATGTCAACGTTAGCAGTATGCCAAGACCCCCCAGAAGCACAGCAGGAAATATAAACAAACCCCCAAAACACCTACAGTCATGGTAGCACTTTATTATTCACATTACTGCCACCAAACCTGCCATGTATTACTGCAGTCAAGGATGTGGGTTGGGGGGAACAGTGGGCAACAGTTTTCAATTCAGTGTGGGAAGATGTAGGGAAAGTGAACAGGAAGTGCGGTGACAGAGTGATGCCAGCAAACTGTGGCATGAGTTTCAGTATAAATTAAGCACAACAAGGGGGCAAAACTGAATGAAAAAAGGTTCATTTGGCACTATTGAGAACTGAAAATTATGAGGGAAATGCATCTGCATACTGTACATGATTCTACATGTTGTTATGAGTCTCCCCGTGTTAGTGGTGGTCCTAATAGCAGATCAATGGTCTAGGAAAAGAATTTATAAAGGGAGTGAGGAACTTCTTTTTAAAAATCATTGCACGTGTGAAGTGGCTCTACAAGTATGTTCATTAAAGATTAATGCAAAACTAGTAGAACGCCAGCAACCAATCAAATCTTTCTATTTACCAGACCCTTTTTATAATTTAATTTAATATACTTTATTGGCTTTAACAAGGAGTACAAACAAATGACGTCAACAATTTCACATGAAACAACAAAAAAAATTAAACCATAATAACAAACAGCAGTATAAGAAAATAACAAAACCCCAAACCACAGCCCCCCACCCCTGAGTGCTGCCTTTGAACATCAAATACAAGAACCCTCTGAAGGTATAAAAACCAAAGGCAGCTTATCACACGGTATAGGGAAGCATATAGGCAATAACAACAAACAACAGGTAAATTAAACAATAAGTAACCAGGCATATAAAGATCCCATTTTTCCAAAACTGCCTGTAATCTATGTTGAATATTAACAATGTGTAATTTAACAGTTAGGGCACCAAGCAGTTCAGCATGTCATTCAGACCATAATGGGGTACTATCCGACAGCCAATGACAGAAGAGGACCTTCCTCGCAGTCACAGAGATCAAAGCCATATACCTCCTCCAAAAACCTGGAGGAAGTCCATGAAAATACCCCACCAAACACATTTATTGAGTAAAAACATTCAATAAATCAAAGGATGGATCTAGATGCAATTTGAGGGGAGATACGAAATGGTATAACCTTCTCACATGCCCACTATAGAGGTAATAAAGTACCTTCAGCCTTGTGACACCAGAAGCAGATGAAAGATGCCTGATGACCCATACAGTAACATTTCTGTGGTGTAAAATAAATATTATGTAAAATACAGAATTGCTGCAATCGGTAACGATCTTGCTTAATATATTTATAGAGGTCCATCCATATCCGTTGCCACTACGAGGGAGACCATTCAGAGTGTAAAGCATTCTGCCATTAAAAGCAAACACCTGAAAGATTCCTGGGGTCATGAGACTGAAAGACCGTGTATAGCTGAGAAATCACCCAAAAACCAGAAGCAGCATAGTCATAAAATGATGAGTCCTAAGTAGGCCATGGAGGGGAGGAGGCCTAAGTGAGTAGTCAGGGCATGTGAAAGCTGATAGCATTTAAACATAGCTGAGAGGGGAAAATTGTATTTCTTCCATAGAGAAACAAAACGTGCTAGTACTTTAATGATATTTTAACACTTTAAATTTGAAGCAATATTTTTTTCTCAGTGGGGTCCCACCTTTAACCATTATTTACAACTGAAGGAATTGAAGCACTAAAGATAAGCTCTGGCTCAGAGTTAAGCAGTGTTAATGACTCTGACAGGATTTGACCCTGGGTCTTTTGGTTCCCAATTCTGGGCTTTATAGCCACTACCCCGTGCTGTACTACAGTATCTTTGGGGCTATGGGGTACCCTTTTGTTACTTTAGTGATTGTGTCATTTTATTTAAAAAAATTATACTGGCTGCAAATGACTTGACTTTAGACTTCTGACAAGGTCTGTTCCACTGCCATTCTCTAGCTCACCAATTAAGGGGGTGATCACACCAGGAGATGGGCTGTAAAAAGGCACTACTTCAGAGGAGCAGAAGTTCTTGGTAAGCTGTTGTTGGTAATGTGCCACATCATTCTGGCAGACGAGACAATATTTGATATGTTATGACATGAGCACTCAATTAGATCATCGCATTCAAATACTCCAATCAGTGACTGAATGCTAAGCAACCCTCAGAAGGTTCAGCCTGTGGTCAGAGCCTGTGACAGATCAAATAAGAATCAATGAGCAAATTTGGGAGGCTTTTCCTTAATCAGTCCAGGAGCTCTGCTGAATAAATTATCCTTTCAGCTGAGCCCCAACCTTCATCTCAGGAGATAAACTCAGTGTGTCAGCTGAGATGCCCCCTTTTATTCTGCTTCTGCAGGATCAAGTGTAATTTTAATTTCTGGTGTGCAGTTTCTTATTACGCATATGGGCACCGTATTTACTGTACATTTACAGCATCTGCAAATTTAATGAGTATAGCACAGTGTAACTCATTTCCTTTTACAGGAAAGTGTAACTTTTTTTTTGCATTTACTTTGTGGATAGGGATATATCAGCCAAGAACCAAAACTATGACACTGATGACTGCAGTTGATGTTTTGCACAAAGAAATTGACATTAGTGAAACTGTTGTCTGTGAAATGCTACACCAGTCTCGTTGCAGGCATGATGTATTATCATTTAGGTTTTAAGAAAAGCACTGACACAAAAAGTACTAAGACATATATAATATGCTTTAAAATGCTGTGCACGAACTTTATAATATGACTAGGTAAGTTAACTGGCTTGTCACTAAGGTTGTTATACAAAGGTTAAATGAATATTGCTGTAGGATAGATAGACCCTAAAAGCAAAACCTATTTTATGCCTCATATATCAGTAGAGAACCTGCAGTGTTTAAAGGCATTAAAACTGATCATACAGTAACTTTATTTAAGCAAAGTCTTAAAAGCTTCAGTGCTCCAATGGTGTGGATATCCTCAAGTGAAACAAAGCATCTTTCAAAATGCTGTGATTATAGGAGCGCAGTAGTATATGTCAGTATTTGGTAACATTAAGGGTTTTTTATTGTTGTTCTGTACAGATGAAAGTATCGGAGTATAAACTGTGAAAATCATTATGGTGGTGTAATATAGTGTAGAAATGTTTCTTAGGAGGTTTAGAAGTATAAGATTTTGTTTGTTTTTTTAGTTATTTAATTTTCAGTTCATATGATTTCTTTTTAATGTCCCATGCTACATTTGGGTTGGTATAATGTCTGAATATGTGTCCTCCTGTAGCCCTCCTCTAGAGAAAAAAGCATAATAATTTAAACTGTCAGATAAGGTGTGTTGGTATCATTTTGTTTGGAAGGATTCCCTGAGGGTAGAAGCTTATTTTTTTTCTTTGCCCCATCTTCTTACCACTGGGAATACAACTAGTGGGGTAGGTAAAGCAATGAACAGATTGGTGGACTAAGCTGATGAATTGGTTTTCATCCTATCAGAGGGTGATGTGTCTGGCAGAAGAGACATTTAACAAACTGGCAGCTGATGATGTTTCCTTTGAATTATGTGGTCTGTGACTTCCATGAATATCTTCCTGTTTCAGCAGTCTCTCTCTCTCTCTAATTGCAACTCTTTAAAGAAGAAAAAAAATTTGCAGCCCACCAAACTGTCCCTTGAATTCTTGATAACCGTTGCTGCAGGGCCGCCCTACTTCCATAATTGGACAGAGTCTTCCCTTGGGGCAGGGTCCAGCAGATCCTGAGCATCTGCATGTACATTGTACAAGGTACCTTGCTAGACAGCATGATCCACTAGTGTATGGTTTTCTATATGCTGCTGTGCAACTGAAAAATTTCTATCCCCTTAAAAAATTTATAGATCCACTGCTGAAACAATGATAACCACATTGCAGTAGAACTACCATCTATGTCCTTCTGATGCCATAAGTTGGTGTGTATGTCTTACTCCTGTGATTGAAGAGGCTCATGACCCACAGGGGCCTGCACTTCTGCAGACATAAGTACTGCTACAATTTTGGTAAGGTGGATTTGTTGTCATCTGCACTTCTGCAGCCAGAGGCTGGTGTGTAAGTCTTACAGCTGTGGCTGCAGAAGCACAGGCCCATCAATTGTATGTCTTATAATGTGCATCAGTACCTGAAGTTACAGAAGTAGTGGCCTGATAGGGGCTTGTGCTTCTACAGACAAAAAAACTCATGTAATTTGGGTATCATGAATTCCTATATCTGGCTGAAGGAGCCTGTGATTCTGTACACAGAAGCAATGTTGTGATTTGAGTATCATGAATTTTTATATGTAGCCAGAAGTGAGTGTGTATCTCTTGTTGTGTGCATGCCGCAGATACAAGTCCATGAAGACACTGTAGCACATCAGTGCTAGTGCATTTGTGTCATCTGGAAAAAGTTGTATTTTGTTTGCTTTACCTGTGATGGCTGTCTGTGGTTGCTTGTGTGCACTTTTCCTTTTGCTGCTTGGGGTGGGTTTGGAGAGTCAGGGTTGGAAACCCCAATGCCATATTTCCCTACATTTGTGGCATTAGGTTGAACCTTAATGGGTGTATTAACACAGATTTTTTTTTTGCAAAGAATGAGTGTTCCCTCAGATTTCTGCTAGTCTATTGCCTCTTATCAACCAATATCAATTGTCTACACAATTTTTCCTGTACAAAAGTGCACAGATAATCAAAGTGTCATGTCACACTTTACTGCATGACAGATTGGAGTGTATTCTGCAGAATTCCAATGGCAGAAACTGTGATGAGTGTGTTGCAGCCTAGCTGACTCGATTGGAAAGATAGACAGACAGATAGACTTCTAAATCTTATTGATATTAATACGCTTGGATTTTTTATTATTACGGTATATTTTACTGATGGAATATATCTATACCTGACTCCAAGCTTTTAAATAAAATTAAAGTTAAAATTAATTTCCTAGGTCTAACGGTTCCAAAGTTGAAATCAAAGAGAAACAATGAAGCCGGAACTGAAGCCAGAAATTAAATCTAAGGGAAATAGTTAATCTTCATACAAACTGCAAATTTAAAAGTTAAAACTAATAAACTATCTTTCTTCTTTATTAATAATTCTTGGGCCAGATTTTGGAAGGGCCCTTAGAGCGATTCAAGATGCATCTGATGGGCAGCTTGCAGGAAAGTTTGGTGCGCCAGTGACGCTGCAGCACATTCTGCTACAAAACTGGTCCTGGTGGCAAAGGCCCCAAAGCCACTGCAAGCTTTCCCTTGCATAAAATAGATAACGCAAGGAAGGAGATTGACAGAGCCTGCTGTCAGCCCCTAGCCAGTGACAATCCAGCCCATAGATGTTAACAAAGTTTGAAAAACAGAAAAACAAGCACAGGGTAACTTAGAGACAATTGTTAAACTATTCATATTAACTGTCTTGCAGTTCCATATGACATAAAAATGCTTTTTTGCATGCATCTAAACTGACAGAGAACATGGCTGAGTGCCTGTAAGAGAGAAGAGTAGAAAATATTGAGAAGACAGTTTGAAATTTCGTGAGAATGGTGCAGGTTTGGTTACCTACAATACATTCAAAATCTCCTGCAATAGTCTCTAAACCAGTAGATTACTCTATCTGTAAGGGGCACAAAATGTGCATAGAATATTATCTTTCAAATACTTCCACAGAATCAATGTACAGAGTTTCTAAACACCACGCAAGAGGAATCAGCCATTCCTGTAGTTTCTGTTTATCATTGTGTTATTCCCCTTGACTACTACCACTGGTTGTATGATTGACTTTTATTGATTTCAAATAAGCTGCCACGTGCCATTTTCCCACATATACATAGTTCATATGAAGTCATCTGTCTTATTAAACATATATGTTTTGCTTTGTGTAAACTTGCAGTCATGGATCCTGCACATAGAGTTCTCTGGTACTGCAAAATCAGGTTTATCATTCCTACATGATAACAATCATCTTTAGTGTGTATTCTACAGTCGCAGATGGGATTCTTTTGTTTTGATTCTAATATCTTGTCTGCAGGATGTTGCTTTGGTATAGTTCACATCTATTCTTAGGAAATAAATAATGGTCCTTTAGACATTTTAAAAGTTCTGCATTTGGTGCAAGTGATATTATTGCAGGGTCGAAGTAGCCATCCATCAACTATGGATGGTGGTGGATGGTGGTGGTGCACAGGGCCATTATACCAGCTCTGGCAGGTCTAAGCCCTGGCAGAACCTGCCGAGTATGAGAATCCTGAATTAGGGGATGGTGCATCTGGAATCTGTCACAGGCCACCTGTCCATCATGGCACAGTTGGGTTGGTAGCAAACACCTGGCACAAGTCAGTTTGGAGCAGGCAGACTCATGTATGCTGCAAGCAGCATACCAAAATCAGGAATGTGTGCCCATGCATCATTTCTGTTTGATGCAAGCATCTTGCATGATTCTCTGGCCTTTGAAAATTCAGCCCATCGTTTCTTTAGAGATACTTCCTGAACAAGACCTATGGTGAAAATGTTAACTCTACTTTCAATTTTTGGCATGCATTGTATCTCGCTTTTTGGTTTTATTTGCAGCCCACACAATGACATTGCACTGTTTTTTGCCCTTACTAGTAAATTCATGTTATATGAGGGAGTATGACTTCCATAACTCATTCATACTGTAGTTCTGACACTTTTGAGTTGAGAACGTGACCCTTTGCACTCGAAGATAAATTGCATGCTTTGAGTCAGACAACTGCATATCCCATATATCATGTATTTTTACCTTTCATTTAAAAAAATGTATGCATAGCAGCAACATCAGTAGAAGTTATTTACAGCATGTTGACCTGATTTCAAGCTTTAATTTTCAAAAAAGTTAAGTTCATAGCCTGACAGTTCCAAAATTAGTCCTGCTGAAAAAAATAACTTATTTGAAAAGGGCTATCGTTGTAACCATTAAGGTTAGGAACTTAATTTGCTCTAAACAATTTAATTTGTGCCACTGGCACAGTAGGTAGCCTGCTCACCTATGGAGCTGGAACATCATAAGTTCATGGGTTCTAGTCCCACACCAGGTACGTTTAATACCCATAATACACATAATTGACACTGTAGTGCAATTCAAGGGAGGGACAGCACTATTGAGGGCTGTCCTGTGGATGAGATATTAAACCAAGGTCCCATCTGCCTATCTCTGGTCACTCTCCAGGTAGAATTAAAGACCCCATAACAATTATCAAAAAAGAATTAGGGAGTTTTCCTGGTATCATGGCCAACATTCCCTCATCAGTAAAACAGGTCCATGTAAACCACCCCAGGATGTACCTGGAAACAAGCTACAATAGCTTTGTGTGCCTTTCCTGGTCAAAAATTACAAATAAATAAATGAAAGCTTGGAGTGATGCTCACATGGTTTTGTCCTTTCAGTATAGTTTGCATGCTTCCATACACATCAATAGAGATCAATTTAGTACTGCGATTTGACCAGGGGTTGCGTTACCATCAGTTAATCTAACCACGAATGATGCTACGTGTTGTGCAACTGAGGGCCTTAGGCACCTATATTAAATTCATGAAGGTAACCCAACACCTGGAGTGTCTTGATGCTAATATTAAAATGATATGTTTTAATTGTTTTTGAATAAATGTTTTTATAGTTAAACTTCTAACTGTTCTATTGTATATGGGGGCTCCAGATTTTGTCCTAACCCTTTTAGAATGTTGTTAGGCAATCAGAATACTTCATTTCCAGCCATTGTTTTGTCATTTTATTAGTATGAAGAAAATATTAGTGGCACTCCATTAAGGAGAACCATGCCCCATTGTTCCTACTCTGAATGTGTGAGTCTCTGTTTCACAGTTCAGTTGTCTAATTTATGGTTGTACCAGATGTTATGCGATGTACAAGATAATAAAATTCACATCTGGAGAAGCACCTTTAGTCTAGTTAAGAGTTATACCACAGCCAAAAATATATTATTGTGGGTTGTATTACCCACACAATGGATATGGTGGAATAATTTTTACAAAAGTCTGTATAGTAAAATCCCAAGAAACTGCTCCCTGTGTTACAATGGTGCTGGCTTTAGTTATGCCTTTCCTGCTATAACAATGCAGTTAGACAGATTTGTTCTGCTTAACTGGTATACCAGTTAGCTATACCAGTTTTGCTTAACTGGTATAGCTAACCTTTATATTCCTGACCGCATAGCAAAAATGCAAACAAAAGCCATTAGACTCTCACATATTACTGCAGCACAATGCATGAATACTCCTGAGTATTCTAATGACTTTGTATGGATGATTTGTAATGTAGATTGTGTAACAACTTACAGTCTAAAACAGTTTCTCATTCCTTTTAGTACTGACCTAAATTTCCAAGGGTATGTGAGGCTACAAACACAGTATAAACAATTTCATGCTCTGCTTAAATCATGTCCTCCTATATTCTAGCAAGTACAGTTATTATAGAAATGACTGTCACCTAATAACCAGGAGTTGTCTTTGTATTCATGATGTGAGTCAATTACATTCATGCTTGTTAAATGTATTTCTTCCATAACATATGTTATACCAGTTTCTGATTACAACAAAAAGTGCTGTGAACTTGTGGTACAGAGTAAGGTCACCATGTACAGTTTATAGAGCCATGGATGACTTTTTTTGGTAAATTATTGCTCCAGTCCTCAATATATTGTAGTAGCAACATAAATGTTTCCTCACATTTGCCTTTATGTCTGGTTAGAATAAAGCCAGCTACATACTTACTACAATTAACTGAAACATAATTTACTCACCATTCGTTCATTTCAAGGGTGTCTTGCATCTCTTCTTCATTGTTACAATATATTATATATATATTTTTTGCTATTACTTTATGCTCCTGCTCCACGGCCCTTGATCAGGAGGGAGCCCCAGTCCCATCCCCTGACATCCACCAGCCGACGCTAACCATTACCCCCAGGGCTTACACCCACTGGTGGGGCCAGCAGGGCACCTCAAGCCCCTCTGAAGACTGGATCCAGTGTGGTCGGCATCATGGCTATTCAGGGGCAGGACCTGTGATCTCCCTACATCATCTAGCCAGAAGCTCTTTTTTTCCATCAGTTTCACCCCCTCAGGGGCAGAGTGTGCAATGACACCAGTGACAGTAGAAGTGCACACTCCCATGCACATCCCATCAGGAGTCTGCCCCGCCTCTGACCCCATGTTAGCAGCATCAGTGTGCCACCCTTAGCCTCTGCTAGGGGCCAGGCATGCAACGACAACAGATCACCTCCCTCCCTCCCCAGAGAAGGAGAGCCATCCCTAGGATGCATGATCCTTCTCCTTCCATACCGACCCCCCGGTGGCTGGCACTCACTCCAGAACACAGGTCACCAGCATGGGGCAAGGTGTGGCATCCAGTGCCTCAACCCTCAGCACCACACTGGGCCAGCCTTATTATTTATTTTATTTATTTGAATTTTGGCAACCAGGTGAGCCCGCTCAGATATTACAGTGATTTTTTCAGGGGTAACCCGGAAAGTGCCGAACATAGACAAAGACATGGCAATTATAGTGGTTACATTTGCATCATTCACAGATTTACAAAATACATCTAGAAGGTCTGTCATTAAAAACAATGTTGAATGCCTTATCTGAAAGAGTTTCCGAATCCATTAATTTACCTTCAACATGATCGAAAGGTCAGGTAAGAGTGATGCCTCCTGGGAATAACAGAACTGCATTTGTGGCATCAACAGTATCCATGGAGTGAGATGGAAAAAATGTGGTGGGAGTGGACATATTAGGCTGGAGGGAACAAGAGCTAGTTTGAATCAAGTGGCCTCATGGGTTGCATCAACATGCTGTCCTAAGCTGGAGGGCGTGAGAGCTGATAAGGTGGGAAGACTGGCCATTTCTGAGGCATCCAAGTGTGCTTTTGTTGGTGGAAGGGAAGGAGAAACAGCCAGGATAAAGGAGTCCCATTGGTAAAAAAACACTGCTAACCCAGGTGAGTTTGCAGGTAGACCCGGTGAAGGTTAAGTGGCCTTTTCTGCAACAACAATATGCTCTCTAGCATGTACAGGGGGAAAGAGACCCATGGGCAAGTCACTTTTGTGGCATCAGTGTGTTCTCTGAGGTGGACCAGAGGGCTAGAAAGCTGACCATTGGTTTACTGGCCACACTGCTAGTATAAACTCAATCTGTGGGAGGGGTGGGTGGCAGAACCATCAAGGAATAAAAGAGACACTTTTGTGTCAAATACTGCTGACCTGGATGGCAGCTACTAGGGGTGTGTATTGAATTTGAATCAGTCATCTAATACTGCAAATATCAAAGGTATTTGACAAATATCCAAATACCCAAATACTATGGTGTATTTGAGGCTGCTTGGAGAGTTTTACAAAGCTCTGTAACTCAATTTATTTTAGTTCTAACCCCCCACCCATATCTCATCTCATTCCCTGGGGGCCCCATCATGCAGCAGCAGCAGCAGTAGTAGCATCTTTCTTATCTGCACATGTGCAAACACACAGCAGCCTACCATCCCACCTTGGACAGCAACAGAGAACTGCTGGTGCACCGTTTTTGGGCTTTGCTTCCCTTGCTCTGAATCTTTGCCCTCACCTGGCTGGACACTTTTTTCTACTACTCCTGGAGGTAAGATGTTTTAACACTGGCACACAAATAATGTTTCCTTTGTATAGCTTTTGAGAACTCAAGCTTTGCACTCGCTGGTGTCTCAACTGTGTACATGAACATTTGCTTACTAGTGTATTAATGGTGCCTTCTCTGGTGGTGCACTTAATATAAGCCTGACTTTAAGATACAAACATATAAAAGTAATTTGCACTTTACATGTAAAAACTGTAGGGTACAAGAACAATTCTGGAGATTGGTCGAGAGCCCTACTAACAAATTTTACAACCTGCAGTTGGAGTTGCAGATGGACAGTCTTTATTTTCATTGGTGGGACCCCCTCTCTGGTGTTGGGTGAATGAGGAGCATGCCACACGGCAGTTGGAGAGAGTTTGAGTTTGGGACCATTTTTGCAGAGACAGCACGTTATGCATGCACACCTCTCTCCCTCATATAAGTACCATCCCCTGCTGAGGTCTATCCTCATTTCAACAGAATTATAGCGGTGGTAAAGCTCCCCTACTTACTTACTTTCTATAGCATTTTTTTAAATGTTTTTCATTACAGTCGAATAAATGCACACCCAAATACCTGAATATAGTCAAATACCCATATACCTTTGCTGTATTCATCGAATGTTTGATGAATAAAAAATGTATGTATTTGCACACTCCCAGAAGTTGTGCAGATAAGACACCCAGTTCAAAAACTCCTGCCCATTTCCAGTACACAAATTCTTTCCCTTCATATGAAGGCCTGAAACATTTCCTGAACCCACCACCTGCAGAAAAAGTGCTATCCTACAGGTGGTGAGCAAAGTCCCTTTGATGGATAATAAAGGTACCTCCCACTCCACCAGTAGAAATCCTATACTACCTGCTCCCGCTCCACCATCCATCTCACCACTTCCAGCAGCAGATACAAAGCACTGTGAAAAATGGCCCTGAGTGTATGGCAACATTCCTGATTACGAGTCTCCAGTTTGCCACATTACCAGCAGCTGCGCTATCAGACAGGAGAAAAGAAATGTTACTTACCAGTAACTGCTGATTCCTCAAGTATCTTCTCTACAGAGCCACACTCTTTCGCCTTGGAGCCAGGGACACTGGGACACCACGCGGATCAGAACTTTTCTGATTGACAGCACTGACGTTCAGTGCATCATAAGCGTGCACTGGTGCTTAGAAAAGGCAGCATCAGTCCCAACTGCCTCTGTTTCTTTTTTGCTGAGAGAGTAGACAAGACATACTCTAGACAGAAGTGTGAAATACTGATAGGAGATGAAAGAAAAACATGTTGTAGCATACAGGCAAATGAAAAACATATAAGAGGCAGTTGGCAGCTGATGCAACTCAAGTGTGTTTTTGCAAAAATAGGAAATGGTGAATATTATCATAGCAACATTTTTATGAGTAATACCCCCCCCAAGCTAGGTCTGACCCAAAAGTTAGCTCGATGGCAGTGGCAGACCCCTCCTGAGTCATCTCAAGAGCGCACAGAAGTACAAACAGTCCTGGTATTGGAATTCCCTCATGCTGGACTGATCACAGTGCGATACGAGCACAAAGATGTAAGGGTTTAGGAAAAGAGCAGGAAAAATATGGAAACTAAAACAAACAAAGTCTTCACTCCAGGCACAAGGCAAAAAACATGAAATTTCCCTGGTGAGTGTTACATCACACCCAAGCAAGTTGCACAGCACAGCAAAAGCTGCACCACAAGGCGGACTACTTGACATAAGAACCATGCAGACTTTAATGCTGTATACTTCGGTGACAAGACAAGACGGGGTATTCCCAGCCATTCTGCGGTGGAGGCCGGAGGTAGCAGGGTGACTCAAGTTTCACTCTATAAAGGAGACAGTTATGAAAAATACAGAGTTATTGTTACTGTTTTACTCTTCTTAGAGGAATCTTAATGGATTTATTGCTTTTTAATCATCCTACGTCCCATTAGTGATTCCTTTCAGTCTCAGAAGACTGTTTTTTTATCCCGGCTTCCTCCCAGCATGAATCTTAATGGAACTATGCTCTTTGGTTGAGTAAAAGGCAGTACCAAACTGAAGGGGGGCTTGTAAAATGGTGAGGGACTCATAATTACACAACGTGTGACCTTAGGTAAAAATCATCACCTGTGAGGCTGACTCTGAGTAAGTACTGTGACCGGGCTCTGTGTGGAAGTTTACAGAAAGCTAGATCTGAAGGGTCTGCATTAGTCAGTAAGTCAAGTGAAACTGTGGCCTGGGTAGAGGACGAGGGAGTTTTCAACATTGCAGATGGAGGTGACAAGTGGGTACTGTGTAAGGGTAGCACACCTGAAGCTGAAGCCTCTCTAGCTGGCAACTTCTCCAGGTGTTCCAGAAGACAAAATAAAAGGGCCTCAATTTCTTCCAGAGTGGTGTCTGTCTCCTAAGCATTGACATGGACTCTTGAGATACAGAAGGGCTCAGATGTCATCCACAACCAGCAAGCATGGTAAGTATCTCCAAACCAGGCAATTAGGGGTTGTTCATGGGTATAGACATGGACAGACACACAGGCAGCACCTACTTACAGATCTCTCCCACCTCCACCTATGACAGGTCATTACAGATCCTGACCTTGAAAGTGAGGTGTGTGTGTGTGTGTGTGTGTAAACCTTATATGGCATTTGTGTTTATTCATTGCTGTGTTGGGTGTGTCTGTGCAGGATTCTACCCCATAAAAGAATATTCTTTTTCACCAAAAGCATATAGTCAATGGAACAGAACAATCACAAAAGACTCAACTATCTATGATGCTTCTCTGTACCATACCAGCAGCATCAGAGGCAGTATAACGCTGTGGTTTAGGGCTCTGAGCTGCAAACCTGGAGGCTTGGGTTTGAATCCCACAGCTCCCACTTGCATATACTGTGTGACCCTAAGCAAGTCACTTAAACTTCCTTGTGCTCCCAGGTTGCACCTGGAAACAAGCTTCAGCTTAGTATGCCTTTCCTGGTTAAACAAGTTCCCCTTTCCCTACCATTGGTACTTTAAAGAGATTGTTGGGTTTGTTCCCACCATTTAAAACAGATTTACAATAAATCTGGTCTACCCTAATGTTGCATTTTATTAATTTATTGACTGATTTAGGCTTCACTCTTCGGAATAAAGTTCCTTGAGAGGCAGCATCTCATTTTGAATAAAGCCAGTAGATGGCAGCAGTACAACAAGCATGGCACTGTAGCATATTACACAGGGATATTATACAGCATAATTAACATCAAAGTGTTACCACCAAGCTGGTTGGGACACATAGGAAAGACTGCAACATCAAGGAACCACAAGAACGATGCTCAGGTAGCCCTGAGGTTTCACAACCTGCATGCTCTTAACACTTTAGATTGCTTTTATATTATATCAGAGGCTGTTTTGCCAAGTGCAACTCCCCCCATGTTTTTTTTTTGCAGCCATTTATGATAACATTTGAAACTCAAAAAATAAATCTCTTCCACTCCTAGCTGCTTGTAACCCATCCAATATGCTGCCATAATCCTTGCTGAAAAATCTTAAATATTTTTTATAAACAATTTATTCTTCTGAGTCAGTCACCCCCTATCCAACTACCAGTGACCACCCAGCCTTATCATTCACCACCATGCTTCACGCTTCTCCATGCCTTCCCCATGGCAATGGCAGCAAAGAATTAAGTGTCCCACCTTTCCAGCCAGAGCTGTATTGGGTGTGAGAGTGGAATGGCAGATGTAGGGCCTAAGCATGCAGTGCTGTCACCATAACAGGCTGCTCTTTTTTCCCCATCCCAGGATGGTGTGAACCAGGATCCCTAGCACATGCGCATGCTGTGATGAGGCACTGCAGGAATTATGTCACCCATGCTTGAGACATGCCCTACTTGTGGTGACTCCTAGTGGTCACCAGGGAACAAACACTGAATAGGCAGCACATCCTTCTCCTCTCCAGAGGTTGGGGATGTCCATGCAGAGGACTTATCAACTGCCTGCCAGCCTACCACACTGACCCAGGTTCCAGCAGCAGGCTTGGTTGGCCAACATGGCAAGTGGTTCCCCAACAGCAGTGCTATTGGACCTCCTGAATAAATGCTTTTATACTTATTTTACAAAAAGATCCAGTGGTGACTACTGCATCCTCATTCTTTCAGTGTTTACGGCAAATAAAGCATTGCTGCAGCATAAACTTGCAGCGCTCAGTCAGCTGAAGCATCAAAAGGATAAGGCTTCAATGCTCATCACCGGACTCTTTTGCAAAGTAATTACAAAACTATTTATAATTCCTTTGTAAAAAAGAGTATGTCAGCAGTTTGCATGGCTTATGAGCAATTTGGCGTGGGTTGGGTTTATTTTTTAAATTTCAAATCTTGTCACAAATGGTTGCAAAAAGACATTTTGGAGAGGGGGGGTTTCCAGAATGTGAATAACACAGTAACTTTCTATTTTCTCCCTTATGTCAATGCTGTGGATCCCTCCTATCCCATGTGACCATCCAGTCCCACTGCCCCAATATATGGCCTCCATGATCCCCACTATTACCTGCAGAAGAGGTGAAGAAAGTGGTGAACTTATCCCCCAAAATGCCATTTCCATGACATAAGGCAACAGGTGGCTGCTCAGGGCCCAAGTGTGCGGGGTTGATATCCTGCCATTGGAAGCTGTTTCTGGCCTTTGCTGTTCTTCAGTCCCCAGGACAATGGTGCACAGTGCTCAGAGAGACACAAGCTCATGACAACATATGTGTCCACACGCCCAGCAGATGTCTACCCACCCTCTCTGCCCTGTGCTGCACTGCTACCTGTCATCATACAGTTTGCAGTATTCCAGTAGGGGCAGCAGCCCTTACTCCCCAAAGAACAGTACCCATTGGGGCACTTAATTCTCCTCCTCCTCCCTGCCTCCTCCCATCAGCACTTAGATGGCCCAGACTCATTCTCAAACATGCATCACTGGTGCCATGAGCAGCAGCCCTACTGCTGTGCCTAGGAGCCAGTAAAGCAATTTACTTTAAAAACACAGTGGTCCACTGGGCCACCACAGTAAAAAAAAAGTCAGACGAGTATTATTGATTCCTGTGGAGACAGGGAGAGCACTGTTAAAATAAAAATGCATTTTCTCTTTAGGCGCATCCGTGGGCTCCATGGCAACCCATTTATCAGGTTCTTTTCCATCAGCAAAATGGCCTAAACATATATTACAGTATATGTCATAGATTAGATTGGCTAGTTAGGTGTAAATTGTATATTGTGTATTATTATACATTCCCATAATTTGTGTGACTAGCTATATTTTGTTCTGATTGTACTTATCGTCCCTCTAGTTTCCCTAATCTCTTCCCCCCCTCCCACTACCCTAACTCCTTTTCCCAGGCAGCATCTTCAAATTGGACTTGTATAGTTTTCTGTATTGCTAACCTGGTAAAATAAATTCAACACATACATAAGGGTCATTACAGAAGGGCAGTGTAACTGTAACATCTCTGTAATTCCTTATAGTGATTTAAGGTGGTTGTGAGATTGTAGAACAGGTAGTTTGGGACACAGTTGATGCTACTGTACACATGTAGCATATGTACAGTGGACAACCCTGATGGAGTTGTCTGTGTGTCATTTGATTTAGTACATTTGTAAGTGGGCATACTGTAGAGATTACAATAACGAGGCCTCATTCAACATCATACTACAATTCTACATCTACTATTCATTAGCTGATCGAGTTGGTCCAGATGTTTTTTTTGGTAGAATAATGTAAGGTAAGAAGTTACATTTTACTGGCTCTGTGGCTTCAGGCAGCAGGGGCTGCACACTGGGGACTGGGATTCCTGCCCCAGGTTCAGGACATCAGAAGCAGACTGTCAGAAGGAGAAGCCATGTCCTCTGACATAAGAGGGTTTCTGATCCCGCTTTCTGACTACACCCTGCCAGTCCACGTGAATCAGGGGTCAGTGCAAGGCAGAACATTTTGTGAGGGGGCTCTGTTTAGACATTCTCACTTCAGGAGTGACATACAGACATCACCACTTGATGGTACAGGGAGAGGAGAGAGAAAAAGTGAACAGCAGTCAGTCCTGGGTGAACCAATGTCTACACCCCCCCCACACACACACACACACACACATCCACATGAGCCACTTCCTCACCGGTCCCATCATTGTCCCTTAGGTTGAATTTAGCCTCATATCTGGGATCATTGTTATCCAGCTAGGTCCTACCATGAGGGCATGCCACAGGGACTCAGGGTGACAGCATAGGCCTGTTGGATAAGGCAGACTGGTAACAGAGTTTTAAGAATGGGCAGGCATCTGCAGATGGAAGAAGTTCCTACCAGGGTCTCCAGTAGGGTAAGGAGGAGCTGGATAAAGTCTGTTCATCTAACATCTTGGTTAGGTACAAGGTTTCTCACAGTGTACAGGCAACATATACATGGAACAATTGCAAGAGATTAGTGGTGGCCAGGGAAGGAACCTGAGGAATTCAGATCAGGAGTGCAATTAAACCCTGACTGAGTTCTAGGAGCAAAATGGGTTCAGACTGTCATGTGAAATGTACAGTACCACCAAAAAGCATAAATGTGCACCAAAAAAAGCGCTCAAATGCAAGAGTGAATGAGGAAACATGCTTCTGACACCCCCCCCCAAAAAAAAAAGAAAATCCAGAGGACAAGCAGCAAATGACAATTCTAAAATCTGTTGTCACCAAAAGTGATGCTGAAGTATATGTCTATTATGTTTTTGAGTGTTACCCAATATAATTACATGAAAGTACCACTGTTATAGGATCTTTGGTCACTTAAAACTCTATATCAAAAGGATGAGTTCCCAAAGTGAATTTTCCATTTTTCATCACAGTGGTTCATTAAACTAGATACATTAAAATAATTCATTGCAAAACTATGTTAATGCTTCAGTTAATAGTGATGCACAAAGCTACACAAGTAGGACAATGTGACATTGGGGTAAAAAGCGTAATACACAAGTCAAGTATTGATGTGGACTGTATGAAGAAGTCGAAAAAACGGAAGAAGCAGATTCCATTCAATGCAAATACTGAACCATTGGGCCATAGTGTTAGTTTGTGTGCATTCTTGTTTCATTGACATCATTGTTTAGGATGTTCGGTGCTATTTAAGGGTAGTGTTGTGGTGGGACTTTTAAAAGTAGGTAAGTATAATGCAGCAAAACCAGGTAACAACAGATTTTAAATTATGTATGCACATAACTTAAAAACTCTTCCCTTCCAGTAGCACTTTTAGAAGTCCAAACAGACAACTGCTTAACTTTAATACAATATGGCTATCTCAAAGGGATTTACTTGATAGGGGTCAATCTATAGCACACAGACCTGACATCAGTGTTGGAAACTGGCCACTACTATGTTAGCAAGACAAATCAACATACTAGGGACACATAGCAATGACATGGAGTTGGTCAACAGCAACAGTCAGTCCTCTAAAGAAATGTTTAATTAGCTTTGTATTAGAGCAGTAAGTTTGGTTCGACCAGAAAGTACAACACCTCAAATGCTGGGTGCTCGAATCCTGTGGACTGTCACAAACATTTGGGCCAAAGCTCAAATTTTTGTTAAGTTGAACCAAACTGTCCTATAATCAAACTGCAATTTGAACTCTGCTTGAGGTCACATGATTGCCAGAAAGGCAGTCACTTGTTTCACAGCCTAGTTTTGGTGTCAGCTAGGTGCTCACCTGCAGCAAAAGAGTTCACTTGTGCAGTGGGTATCAGACTGAAAGGTAGCTAGATGTGGCTGCCTGTTATTGCTAGCTAGTTTAGCTAGGTTTTTCAGCAGACAAATGAACTTTGAAAGAATACCAACGCAACAGCTGGTGTAGTTTTTTTCTTACTACGTGTAAGCAAAAAGGAACATTAAAGAAAAAAGTTTTTACTGAGTGTGTGCGAGAAACATAGAAACATACAAAAATAGAATCTGATGGAAGATAAGGACCGCTTGGCACACTTAGTCTGCCCAAGTCCCTACCTAATGGATAAGCTGCAGATCCTAGTTAACCAACAGCTTACTTCCTCCTACCCCCCACTAGGACTGCCTTGTGTCTGTCCCATGCATTTTTGAATTCCCCCACTGTTTTTGACTCTATGACCCCTCAGGAAGGCTGTTCCATGCATCTACAACCCTCTCTGTGAAGAAATACTTCCTCACATTACCTCTGAGCCATCCCCCCTCTATCTTCAAATTGTGCCCCCTTGTTCTTGCACATCTCTTTTTTTGAAAAATGCTTCCCTCATGGACTTTGTTGATTCCCTTGAGGTATTTGAAAGTTTCTATCATGCCCCCCTCCCTTTCCTCAAGGCTGTACATCTTAAGCTCCTTTAGTCTTTCTTCATATGTCTTCTGGTGCAGACCCTGCACCATTTTGGTTGCCCTCCTCTGGACATCCTCCACCCTGCCTATGTCATTGCAGAGATGGGGTCTCCAGAACTGTACACAGTACTCCAGATGTGGTCTTACCAACTGTCTGTACAGAGGGCCAACAACTTCCTGTTTTCTACTGGTGATGCCTCTCCCTATGCATCCCAGTATCCCCCAGCCCTTCTTACTGCCTTCTCACATTGCTGGCCCACCTTTAGTCTTCTGATATGACTACTCCCAGGTCCCTTTCCATTTTTGTTGTTGTCAGTATCTCACCCCCCATTGTGTAATCTTGCCCAGGGTTTTTGTTTCCCAGGTGCATTACTTTGCATTTCTTTGCATTGAATCTAAGCTGCCATACATTTGATCATTCCTCCAACCTTGCCAAGTCCCTTTTCATCCTTTCCACCCCTTCTTGTATATCAACCTTGTTGCAGATCTTTGTGTCATCTGCAAAAAGACATACCTTCCCCTCCAGTCCCGCTGCAATGTCACTTATAAAGACATTAAAAAGGACCAGCCCCAGTACTGAACCCTGCGGTACCCCCACTAGTAGCCCTCCTTTTTTGACTGTGTACTCCATTGTGGACGAGCAGTGCAGTGTGCAGGCCCCTGGACCAGATGCTGGAATGCAGAGAGAAAGAGTATGCTCAGGCAGTGAACTGGGTTCAGATGGCAGCAAATGGATTTCTGGGCTGGCTAGCTGCCAGCTGGCATTTGTTTACAGTTCAAAAGGAAAAAACTAAATTTAGAAAAATATTTTCCTATTGGAGGATTTAAAGAGTGTCAGGCTCAGTTGTGCAACTCCCTGAGGTGTAGGGGTAGGCTAGTATAGTGAGGGAGCCTGGACAGTGGACAGTCAGTGAGTGCGAACTGGCAGCCTTTCAGCAGGGTTTAAAATTCAGGGGGGGGGATACAGATATTGTGCTAGTTATAGAATGCTCCCACTATTTCAACAGACCACAGGCAGGACATTCCCATGGAATCATTGAATTACTTTCTGTGTGTGTGCTTTTTCAAAGTGAGTGTAAAAAGCACATACTACTGAAAGTATTAGACATTGCCATTTTGGTTGCACTGGCTTGGCTGTTTTTTATGCTTCACTGCCCGAGCATGATGTCAACCAGCTTTTATATCTGGGCACCGAATGGCTTTGTGCAAATAGTTTGAAATTGTTTTCATAAGTGAATGACTACTTGTATGGACCACTCAGTCGATGGCAAAAGACACCCAGCATCAGTCCATGAGGACCCTGAAGCATCATTTATTATTTGGTTGAAAGATTTAATTATGTATCTGAAATTACTGCAACTGGAATGACCCCATGAAATGCAAGATCTTATTTTTACGGATGCCCTGGGTAGTACAGCAGCAGTCACCAGGTTAACACTGTTGAGCAGAAATAGTTACTGTACATACGAGCCAAAATATACAAGGCAAAACAAACTGTAAATATAAGTGCATCCTAACATAATCAAACATGCTAACAAAGTGGAGCTGCAGCAAGTAAAAGCAGGAGTCCTGTTAAGCAACATAATCATGGTTGGGGAGTGAAGGATAATGGTCCAAAACAAATACAGTGAGTTTTATGGTGTCTAGAAAGACTGAGCACTTGCAGGCTACAGTGCAAGTGTTCCTCAGCTGGATATGGATTTTTCCGTGCGTGTGGTGCTGAACATGCAAGGTCTTTCTACCAGATTCACACTTCATCCTAGGAACTGAGAAGTTATAGGAGTGAACAGGCACTGTGTGACTGTGTAACGTGGGCTGGGAGATACTCCGGGGCTTGTCCTTATGCATAGTTGTACAACAAAGAAAGCTAGTGGTAGTCATACCTGAGTGAGGGACTTGGCCATTTAAGCTGGTCATGCAGCAGACAATGATGGGTGGACTATTCACAGGAGAGGACAAACCTGTGCAGCTTGTACAGTGATCCAGGGGCAGCAGAGTGCTTTTGTTCGCACAGCTGAATATGCAATAAGGCATGACAAGGTGTTGGTTGTACTAGGTTTACCCATTGGGCAGGGGTGTTGTAAGGTGCGAGGCAAAGTCAAGTGCCTTCAGCCCCCCAACGTAAACCAGTGCAACAACATCCCTGAAGTGCCTTATTGCTTTATATATAAATGGCCCAGAGGCAACTTTTAAAAAATGAACTCTAAAAGTTTTCAAACACACAAAAATTATAATAAAATGTTGCTAAATAATGTAAAATAGTCCCTCCACAGATGTTTTTCACCTGTCAGTCATCTATCTTTCTTCATATTCAGTACACTATGTGATTGTTTACCATGGAATAGAAGAATTCAAAGCTCTGCATTATTCCAGCAGTAGAATGCTCCCCCCTCCATGACACACACGGAATGGTAACATTGAATACGTGAAATCAAAATTCTTTACAGTTCCATTGGCATACACACACAGGCCTCAAGTGGAGCCAGAACCTCAATTTTATCTGTTGCCAGAAAAGGAGCAGAGAGTTCTTTGACAAACAGAGGGGGATAGGAGGGGAATTTTTCATGCTTATCAAAGTAACACCAGCAATGGAAACTCTGAATAGTACTTGATTTTCTAAATTTGTGTATGTGTGTAAGGAGGAGCTCTTGTGTGAAAATAACATTAAATTATTTACTTACTTTAGTTAATTTAATGGACTTTCATTTTAGGGCCTAGTTGAAGGTTTCTATGTATGAGTAAAGGTTGCAGCCATGTTTGTGATGGAGATTAGGAAGCAAGTGGCTTACGAATTCTGTGTGTTGCCCCAGTAGGCAGGGTCTTGTTTTTAGCCATTGATGGTGTTCTCTTAAGGCAATGGCTAGAATCAAGTCTCAGCCAATCAGGACACAAGGATTTTCTTGCCCAGTTTATATGTCTGCATAGCCCATGGAATGAACAGGAAGTGAGAAACCACCTGCTTCCTCATGTCAGCACAGAAACAGCATTTCAACCTGTAAAGAAATTGAGCTAGGGCCCTATGGCCATTAAAATGTAATTGCATGTGCCTATGTGATACATCAAGCCAGATTCCTAGACATTTGAATATGTTGACTTAGTAGTGTTGCCATCTGATGTGATGATTGCAAATAGGTCAGCTGAACGATTTAGCAAGTCATAGGATCCAAACGCCTTAGATGTAGTTTTGATTGCATTAAGAATTAATCAGTTGTTGATGAACCAGAAGGAGACTGTGTTGAAATCAGACTGGAGCACTGAATTTATCTTGGACATTTCATTGCACTGCAGCAGAGTAGGGTGTCATCTTCATACATATGTAGATGACATCTCCCACTGTGCTATTTGCAGTCATGGAAGTGCACATCTGCTTGAAGGCCATCACAATGAACAGGCAAACCCCACTGGATGACAGACAGCAGTCTCTTTATGAATGCAAATGGAAAGAAAAACAGTTATAAATAAAAGCTCAGTACCAAGGCAAAGGACATAACCATCTCTATTTGACAGAACAACCAAGGCACAGACATACTCTATGTCAGTTGAAAAGCGTTTAATTTTTTTTAAAGAATCCTCCTCAAAGACACGGATCTTACCATCTGTAAGGCCCAGGAAGGGAATTTCCCCAGCCACAAATATCCACTACAAGTTTACACTTATTCTTTGCAGTAACAAAACAGGAACAAATACCCACTATTAGTTTGGACTGTTTCTTTGCAGCAAAAAAACAAATCAGAAAGAAGTTGTCTTTCACTTTCACAACAGTTTTAGACAAGTGTGTCAGACTCAGCTGTGCCAGCTTATGGGTTCTGGGGTTGAAAACAGTGAGGGAGCCTGGGAAGCAGTAAATAGGTGTTGACGTAAACTGATTTGATTTTATTTAAAACAGGAAAGATGGCAAATAACCAAGCATTAGCCTATTTACAGTGGTATCCTGATCCAATTAATACATTACAAAATGCAAGTACACATTTATACAACAAACAATAAAATAAATTATCTTAAACTGTTTTTAAAAAGCCTTACAGGTTTCACAAGACACTGAAGAGTTATTTGAAAACTTGTCAGTGCATGCTACTAGTTGGTACATTTTCTTTGCATAAACCCAAAATATAACAAAAAAATATATTTTTGAAAGCAAAGGTTTTTTCATATTCACAAAAAGTACAGTAAATATGTATGGGTTTGTCAGGCTCAGTTGTGTAAAACACTGAGGTCTGAGGTTTATTATAGGGAAGGAGCCTGGGCAGTGGGCAATAAGTGAGTGTTGGTTGGAAGACTACTATAGTCATGAAGCAGTAAAAACACCAGTAAAGGGGAGAGGGAGATATGGGCATGGAATCACACAGGAGCAGCAATAAAAAACAAAAGTGGAACTTGGGCACCAGAGCCGTTGAATGGAAAGTATGAAAATCAAATGAACAGTTCATAATGAATCCCACATTGTAAGTATATAGTGCACTGGCACTGCAAGGGGTATCCCTTGCAGAAGGTGATTGGGAAAAGGGCAATGACAAAGAATGACAGAAAATAACGTAGCCACATGGGCACAGTGGGAAAAACAGCAGTTGCCGAAATGGCGACCTACGTTTTTTCCCCCTTCCCGAGTTGCGTCCCCTCAAAGTTGATTATAATTAGTAAGGGGTGTGTGGGGCCCCCCAAAAAAGTCACTGTGCCACTGCTGTTGCTATCTTTGCCACTCGCTGTCTTTGCCACTCACACTTTGTGGATGGTGCTGCTTTTCCTCAGCCCTTTTTGGCCTCTTGCATTTTCCCTCGCCTTATCACATAGAACCTTGCATAAGTTGGGATTTGGGTAATAATAGCTGCAAAAACAAGCCAACAAATGGCAGCTGGCACAGACAATGGAAGAGAAAGAATATCCTGATTTGGGGGGAGCCTAGAGGTACAGGCACTGGTCAGGATCATACACCTGATAAAAGTGGTAGCATCAGTAGCTCTGGGGAAGAGTCAGAGGGGAACAGGTGGGACTTGAGGCACATACAATATCAAAAATACAGACACTGGTTGCCAAAAGAAAAAAGAGAGGTCTCGAAAAAAAAACAATGTCAAAAACAATCCCCTTAATACCACAGAGGAAAATGAAAAGGAAGAGAAAGAGGAAGAGGAAGAACAAGACCATTGTAGCTGTCCCTAAGTACTGCACCTAAAAGTGCCACTTGGCAAGACCAAACCAGTGACTTTTGTTGTTAGTGATTTTTACTGAGTGATAAAGAATCACAAACACTTGTAGTTTCCATTCTAATGTAGGGCAGGCTTAGTCAGGGTAAGTAGGACACAAAGCTAGGAACTACTGCCATAAAAAGACATTTGCTTAATTCGTGTAGGTCTTAGTATTAGAAAAAATGCCAATGCCTGGCAAAATCACTAGACAGTGATGATGATGAAGGAGGACTGGGAAAGGTGAATATTGAGGTTAGCGAGGAAGAGAAAGAACATCATCATAGTTCAAGTAGCATTATACAATGGCAAGAAAGAATGCTGGCCTCTGATTGGTCAGTCTGGGACTGGACCCATGATGTTATCCCAGCATAACGTCACGGATCTAGTCCCATCACACACAAGACCACATCAAATATAAAACAAATCACTGCACATGCCATGTCCAAGCTGCCCACACTTGGCATGGACATGTGCAGTTTGCCAGGACTTCAATTTTTTTTTTTAATAACAGAAATCCTTCGCTCCCTCCCTCCCTCCCTCTGTCCCAGTTTCACAGATTCAACCCAAAACCACACCAAAATGATGTACTGTGTCCCACATAACAGTTAAACACAGTTACATTTCTGAATTTAAAAAAATGAAAATGGAAGAAGGCTGTCATCACAATTGGCTTCACAGTCACCCAACCACCTTTATAGTTCCTGCTCAGCAGCAGGCTTCATGAACTCCACTCAGCTGACCTTAATTACTGAAATAAAAGATGAAAGTTACCCCCCCCCCACACACACACACACACACACATGAAACAAAACTGAAAATAAGCCGTCTCTGCAATGGGCTTCAATTATGGTACAGAACCAACTAGGTGTGCGTGTCCTTTTCAGCAGCACTGCTACTATATACTCACACACTGGGAACCATGGTACCACCTGCTCCAGATGGTGACTTCATTCTGTTTGTGAAGAACTTCTCCTGGTTGTGCTGTGTCTACCTGGAGAAGCAATCTGCTCCGGAGGGTGACTTCAATCTCTTTTTGAACTTCTCCCAGTCTCATAGTGGGTGCCAGAAAAAGCAGACAGCAAGCCACAGTGCATGGTGTGGTGGTAGTAGTGGTGTGGGGGGGGGCTGTTATCTCCACTTCTTGTTTTTTCCACTCCTCTCCTCAAACACGATGAAAAACAGATGCAGCGCAAACAAAGCTGCAGATAAATGTGCATGTGTGTGGTGTGTGTGTGTGTGTCGGGGGCGGTGGGAAACATAGAAAGTACCTTAGATGAAAGGGACATGATAGAGACATTTAACAGCATTACAGAGAGGGAGGTTAACAGGGATGTCACAGACACAGTTACACCCTAGCAGCTCCACCTACTGGCAAAAATAAATCAGCACTACTTTTTATCTAAGTGTATCTACCCATTTAAAAAATCAAGAAATTTTTGTTCTAAATTACACTTTAAAATTTGTTTTACTCTATTTTTTTTTTGCAAATGAGCTATTGTATAATAGGAATAATGCACTCCGGGGTGTGTGTCATGCTGGGATAATGTCACTTCCTGGGAGCTGGATGCACGAGGCCACCCGGGGCGTGATGTTGTCCCAGCATGACTCACACCCTGTCGTGCATTATTCCTTTAGCACAACACCATCACCCTCTGTTCATGGGTTCTTTATCCCATTGATTCACCCACCTCCAAGAGGCCGCACATCCCCATCCACCTCCGCCCCTAAGGATAGCAAAAGTAGAAGCCAGCTATCTGGCAGACCAAAAAAATGAATAAACTGACTCTGGACCTGTCTCCAGAAATTAACCAGAAATATGGGGCCAAAAGACCCAAGTTTAAACAATTCACAAAAGGCACTGTGGAAAGGTTAGCCCCTGACTTGATGCATTCTCCTCTGTTAGCAGTGAAGGTTTTCTATTGCTAATTCAAATTGCAGTGCCAAGTACCAATTGCTCAAGCCCCAGCCATACATACTTCTCCAAGTGGCACTTCCAGATTTGTATCTCAGTGTCTGCAAGACTGCAAGACTGTGTCCCTTGCTCTGAGAATATTCATTGTGCCGACAGTTCACATCGCCACTGGCATGAGATGGCTGATCGGAACACACTGCCAATTAGGTCAGTTTCCTCTATTCTTTCTCTTTCTGCTCACTTGGCTTACATAGCAGAAACAGTAGAAGCAAGTCACCTCTGTATCTCTGCAAGCAACAACTTTATATGTCTGTGAATTTGACAATGACCATTGTGTGGAAAATCTCTTAGAGTACATTGAGCAGAGATGTGATCAGTTGCCGATACCAGTTTTATAATAACAGCTAATGCAAAGAACATTGTAAAAGCAGTCAGCATGGGAGATTAGACCCTTGCTTTGCTCACTATATAAACCAGGTAGCTGATTAATCTCCAGAAAAGGGAGGCAGCAGTGAGCAAAACTAAGTAGGGTGGCCAAAAAAGTCTGTAGTCATTTAATCCATTCTGTTAAGGCATGAGAACTGTTACGCAACATTTAGTAGCAGAACCACCTCCACCAAATGAACCAAGATCTATTAACAAGGTGGAATTTCACCTATTACATGAAGCAGCTGAGGGAACAAGATAAGGCCATCCATCAGTATGCAGTTAAGAATGTTATTGGCAAGGGAGAAGTAAACATCAACCATAATCAGTACTGGCTGATGGAGACACCCTGCTGTGTGTTGAAGCACTTTTAGAAGGCCCCACTGATTGTTCCTGCTGATGCAGCTGATGTAAGCCAGGTGCTGCCACAATTGTCCTTATTAAGCTATGACTTGTTTGCGTAAAATCTCAATATGAAGAGAAGGAGGGTACAACCAACCAACAGCTTAACCTTGTTCACTTTCCATTAGTTTGCATTTCCATTCCCTCCACCCCCCCCCCACCCCTGGTATGAGGCTGAAAGAACATGTTTCTTGGAAAACACACATAAAGGAAATATGTACAGATGACCATGACATCATGGTAACCCTATTAGATCTTTACTTAAAAAGACACATTGGGGACCATTCTTTCATGTGAGAGAAGACAGTGAGAATGATTAATTCTATAAAGACTGGCTTAACTATTTGGTCACTACACATATGGCACCAAAAAGACTGGCACTGCAAGCACAGCAGAAGAACAGTTGTCACTTGCATGCCCACTAACAGGCCAGGCAGTGTGGCGGAGGTGGAGGCCAATGGATCCCAGGGTGTTGCTGATGATAAATATTTATTTATTTAGCTTTTGTTGACCAGGTAAGCACACCAGACAATAATATGCCTATTTTCAGGCATGACCCGGGAAGTTACAAACAAAGTTACAAGCAGGAACAGGTATGACAGATATTCAGAGAAAAACAATAGTCAGGCACAGCATTTGACAGTCAGGTGTAGAACGTCATATAACAGGATAACATTAGACAGCAAAGATTATAAACTCATAAACACTCCTATCACAAGGAGATGACCAGACAGAACAATAAAGTGCAGTGTAGTGCAAAGGGGATATAATACCTTAGGTACAGTGACAGTTCAAGGCAAGTTTCAGGAAGTCCCAATAGGAACTTTTGAAGTAGGCATGGGAGGAGGAGGATGTATGAACATGGGTGGGGAGTGAGTTCCACAGCCTGGATGCACAGACAGCAAATGCCCAATCACACATTAGGGTATGGTTTTTTGGGATACGGAATACATGGGAGCCACTGGACCTTAATAGATCGGTAGGGGTTGCAGGCTTGAAGAGCTCAGCTAGTACTGAGGGAGTGGCTGTCCTGATGACATTGTAAATGAAGTTACCCATTACAAAAACTTTGATGGTTATCAGGGGAGAGCCATTCAAGTCTGCTATACAGCTCACAGTGGTGAGTAAGATGTGGGGCAGAGAGAGCAAAGTGATATATATTATTATATGCCACATCCCATTTAGTTAGGATGGATTTTGAGGCATGAGCAAAGGACACAAGCCCATAGCAGAGCATGGGGAGGAGAACACCCTTAGCCAATGCGAGACGAGCAGCTGGAGTAAGGCTGTTTTTTGCTCTGTATGACAAGCCCAACTTGCTGTTTGCAGCCTTTCATATATTACGTATGTGCAGGGAGAAGTCACGCTGAGGATCAAGGGTAACACCCAAGTATTTAAGGGAGTCAGCAACCCTCACAATGGAACCACCAGCTCCATTGACTCTCAGGCGTACAGAACAAGCTTTGGATTTGGCCAGGGATGCAGAACACATGGCCTGTTTTTTTTCAGGTTGATGGCAAGCTTGTAAGTGATCAAAGTTTGCATTTAGTTGAGACTTGATGACACTAATGTCCTGGCAGTGGTTTTTGATTACAAGGTCATCAGCATATAGTGTAGCACTACTATGGACCGGGACCAAGGGCAGATCATTCACAAAAAGGAAGAATAGAATGGGAATAGAATGGGACCTAGGAATGACCCCTGAGGAATGGGCCACTCATCATTCTAAAGTCAATAGGGAACTACTACTGCTGGTGCTGCTAAAGAAAAGACATTAGTAGATGACAGTTTGAAGAGTGGTACCATGTGATTTACATGTGTTGCACTGAGCTCTGGGACCTCTCTCCCCTCCCTCAATACTTCCGTTGACATCATGCCTTTTTACTTTAGTACTTAAAAATCATAAATTTAAAACCACATATGTGGTAATAAACATTTGAGCACTATTGTACCTTTTCTCACATTTTTATCTGAATCCTTGTATGGCACTTAACGGCTTAGACTCACCGCAGTTTCAGCAGTTTCTCAGCAAACCCACTCTGATTAGCCAGGACTTTTCACCTGCTTCAGCCACCTGGCATTTTTTACAAATAGATTTTCGATAAAACTAAGCACATTTCAACTGTGTAACAGAAGTTTTTCAACTGTATTAGCTGGATTGTAATTTCTACTAGTGTTTTAAAGTGCTTACACCTCTTCTGTTTCAGTGCTCCTCCTACACCACCCCCATCCAAGCACTCTGCCTTGGCGCTGAAAAGTCTAACTACCTTTTGTCTTACTAAACTTCTCAAATCTAACCCATCCTAACCTCTATGCTATTTAAGACCTGCTCCTTTTTTTTCTCTCCAGCTGCCTGCCCTTGAACGGGGCTGCTTCAGCTCCCCCACAGTCGGCCGGCACCCAGCCAGCCACCGACCGAGACCAGGATGCCTGCCTGCAGCTCCTTGGAAGGTACGGGACAGCTCAGCCAATCGGAACATGGGTGCTTCCAGCAAACCCGCTCTATTGGCCAGGACTTTTCTCCTGCTACAGCCACCTGGCACTTTTTACAAATAGATTTTAGATAGAACTAAGCACATTTCAACTGTGTAATAGAAGTTTTTTTTTTTAAAATGGCTAGTTTTCCATTAGCAGGTTATACAGACCTGCCACTAGAGGGATTCTTGGTCTTTCTACACAAATCACTGTACTCAATCGTGGGCAATATGGCCTGCATTATCATTCTACTTCTAATCTTGGAAAAATTTATGACTCATAAAGCACTGATCCATGCTAAGTCAGAAGTCATCCCAGCCTGGGAACCCACAATCATAGTTCCTGCTGCATCTTCATATTGCTTCCCTACTCTTAATCTGTCGGGTTTTCATTTTAATTCTCATCCCTCTCCTCTGGCCCTCCTCCCTTTGCCAATGTCTTTCCATGCACTTTCCCTGCTAGCCTTGAATGGCCATGTCAGTATGTCCTACGCCCTGGCTAGACATACCTCAATGACTGAACACCACACAAGAACCCATACGAAAAGAGCCCACTTCTACCTGATAAATGCCCTCAAGAAAATGTTTTTAATTCTCCTTTTCTGTTCAGGCAATGTCAAACTAAATCCAGGTCCCCCAACTCAAATCACTTCTCCGTCAGAGTTTGCAGCTGCTCCTGGGATGAAACTGATGATGGTCAGTATTCTAAGCCTGCTCAAAAAACATGATCATCTTCAAGTTTGGGCAGCCCACACTGACCCAGATCTGATTATAATTACCAAGTCATGGCTAAAAAAGACCAAAACTGATCCGCAAATTACTATACCGGGCTTCAAGCTCTTTAGGACTGATAGGGATTCGAGGGGGGGAGTGGTTGTATACGCCAAATCAAAATTTGATGTTAGCAGCATTTTCTGTAAAACTAAGCCCAAGGAATACAAGATTGTCTCACTTAAACTTCACCTTCCATCCTCAGAGTGCATCACAATCATTGGTGGACATAGACCCCCATCAGGAGGCACAGAAGTTCTTAACATGTTGAAATCCATAACTTTGGCTGCTAACACGGAAACAATAATCTTAGGGGACTTCAATATGGATTGGCTCACTACTAAATCCCACTCCCTAAAAGCCATCTGTGATGAGCTGGGTCTTACACAGATAGTAACTGAACCCACAAGAATCAATGCTTCTAACTCTGCCAACAGCTCACTCTTAGATGTCATCTTAACTTCGCATCCCCATAAAATCTCACATTCTGCAGTTTTCCATAATGACATGAGCGACCACAGTATCATTGTATGTACAAGATTCCAATCTAAAACCCAGCAGCACCCTAAATTCAGAATCAAACGCTCGTTCCATAAATTTAACTCAGGAAACTTCCTAACTGATCTAGCTATGATCAGGTGGCAAGACCTATACCTTGCCAAATCTGCTGTTGCCGCCGTCTCTGTCCTAAATGACAACCTCACCACCCTAATTAACAAGCATGCTCCTCTTATTAAAATGAGGGTGCAGAAAATCTGGCATCCGTGGTTCACCCAAGAGCTCAAATCTGCACTTACCAACAGAAACAAGCTATGGGCTAGAGCCAGGCACACAAAGGACCCGGCAGACTGGCAGGCATTTGGAGCTGCCAGAAATGCCTGTGTTAAAAGTGTACATGCTACTAAAGCAAACTTCTACATCTCCACTCTGGAGCAGGCCAAAGGGAATTCCCAAAGCATCTGGAAGACACTGAGATCCATTGAAGGCCATCCTGCTACTTCCTCCCTTCCCACCAAGATTCTGGCCAAGGACAAGATGGTTGAAAATAAACTGCGAATCCTCGAAGAACTTAACCTTCACTTTGCCACTGCCGGGTTGGCATTCGACTCCTCCCCATATGCTGCCAAGTGAATAACAACACTAGCCCAGATACTACACATGCTACTCCACCTAATCCCTTCCAGTTGTGCCTGTTTAGCTACAAAGAAGTGGAAGACATAATTCTTAGCCTTGACACCAAGAAAAGTGCAGGGGACGATAGCCTTGAATCATTTTTCTTGCGGTTAGGCTATGCCCAGCCTCACAGCCCCATCCTTCACATCTTCAACCTCTCTATTACCACAGCCACTGTTCCATACTGCTGGGAATCTGCCCATATTCTTCTCTCTTCAAATCAGGAGATCCTATGACTTAAACAACTACCGTCCTATCTCTAGCTTGCCCGCTCTCTCCAAAGTGCTGGAAAACTTATATACAACCAACTAAAAAATCACCTCAAGCACACTCACTCCTAAACCTGCCCAATCTGGCTTCAGGTTGAAGCACAGTACCATCTCAGCCTTTAGCTAAAGTCTCTAATGACTGGATCCATGCTATGGACACCAAGAAGGTTACTGGTGCAGTCTTTCTAGACCTTAGTAAGGCCGTCAACACTGTAGACCATCACCTCCTAATCACCTGTCTTGCCTACATAGGTGTCACTCCACTTACCTTACAGTGGTTTAACAGTTATCTCACAGGAAGGATACAAAAAGTCAAAGCTGATGGCCTATTATCTGCCCCCCTTCCAATTGCCAGAGGAGTCCCTCAAGGCTCCATCCTAGGACCAATCCTTTTTTCCCTGTACATCAACAACCTTGACTCCCATATAAAGAACTCTAGCATACATTTCTTTGCAGATGATACGGTTTTGTACGCATCAGGCTTGTCCTTAACTGAAGTCAGGGAAGCACTCCAAGCTGACTTTATCCAGTTAGAAAGCAACTTTATCAATGCCAAGCTTCTCTTAAATGCCAAAAAAACCAAGACAATGATTTTCTTGAGACTTGCCTTGTCTGGTGCCCTACCTACCCCACCTAAAAACTTCATAGTTACCTCCCTAGATGAACCCTTGGAAGTCGTACCTAAATTTAAATATCTAGGTATGTGGATAGACAAGCTTTCCTTCAATGACCACATCGAGGATCTATCAAAGAGGCTTTAAGCATGCTTGGATTTCTTCTTTAGAAATAGGACCCTCTTTTCTCTCGCGACCTGCAAAAGACTTGTCCAAGCAACATTCTTTCCCTTGCTTGACTACGGAGACATTATCTTTATCTTCTCCCCAACCTTGAGCCTATCTAAACTGGACGTACTCTAGCACCTTGCTCTTTGCTTCATTACTAACTCTGCGTACAGGACCCACCACTGTGATCTTTATGCAGCAGTTGGATGGACCTCTCTTGCCACCAGACACCTCCTGCATGCTGGCATTTGGACCCTCAAATTACTACTCCACAAACTGCCTGTCTATTTAACGTCTCTCATACACATCTCGCATAGCTCCTACTCCCTAAGGAAATCCGACCTTATCCTACTAGATGTTCCTAGGACACGTACCACAGCTGGCCAAAGAGCTGTCTCATATGCCCTCCCAAACATTTGGAACTAACTACAAGCCATGCTGAAGCTAACCAGCATCGTATCAATTAACTCCTACAAAACACTAGCTATCTCTAAATTAAAAGACATATGTAGGTGCTACTAGGCCTCCAATGCCAAGTCAACTTCCTAGGTACCAACTGGCCCTCTACTTATTAAGCTGAAATGTGTTGCATAATTTAGGGCAAGGTTAAAGCTGGAATGTACTGCATATATAGCATAAGGACCTATTGTGTATACCTCTTGTATTATATATATTTTTTTTGTTTGTTGTTCTACATTTTATATCTCCTGTCTATGTAATTGCGAACTGTATGTGTATGTGCCTCAGGACCTCCTTGTAAATGAGCTTGCTCAACGGAGTCTTTTCTGCAATAAACTTGAACTTGAACTGACCTCAGTCCCATATCATGAACACAGCAGCTTGAATTTTGCTTTCCCTGTTGAAGGAAAAGACTTCACTTCTTAAAGTTATAGAGGCAGTAGAAATGAAGTGCATAACAGATACACTGGCAACTGATAACACTTCCTACGAACCGGTTACTGATATTTACCTCATGAAAAGAGTACTTGTTGAGGAAAACAATTCTCTAAAAATCATTGTGAGGAAAGAGGTGGTCACAGGAAGCACACTCACCAGTGAACACTTTGAGAAGTCAATGGCTGAGATTACCTCCATGAAGTTAACTTTTGGTGGAAAATGTCAGACCAGAAAATCAGGATAAGCAATATAGAAACAAAAGTAGACAGCATTAAGGACAAGGCAAACAAGAAATATACTGAAAGAGCCACAAAAACAAAGAAGATTGGCAGATTTGAGAGCAAGCTAGATGATTTGGTGAGTAGGAGAAGAAGTAATTTGAAAGTGTGTGGATTAAAAGGAGGCATTGAAAAAAGTGATGCAATTGAATTTACAATAAAATTGCTAATGTTGATTGTGAATACCCCTCCTGATGACACAGTATATACAGTGGCGTGAAAAAGTATTTGCCCCCTTCCTGATTTTCTCTATTATTGCATATTTGTCACATTGGATGTTTTCAGGTCTTTAGACAAAATATAATATTAGATAAAGGGAACCTGAGTGGACAAATAACACTTTTTTTTTTACTTATTTCATTTATTTAATGAAAAAAGTTAACCAACACCAACTGGCACTGTGTGAAAAGTAATTGCCCCTAGTTAAATCAACCCAATTAAAGGGATAATTAGAGTCAGCTGATTGAACACAGCCAGGCTTGATTACAGCCAGCCCTGCTCAATATAAACCTCACTTATTTTGGCCCTTACCATCAGAGTCACATTGTCAGGACAAAGATTCAACAAGCACATTATGCCATGATCAAAGAAAGTTCCTGAAAAGATCAGAAAACATTTTGTTGCCCTCTATCAGTCTGGAAAGGGTTACAAAGCTATTTCTAAGGCTCTGGGACTCCATCGAACCACAGTGAGAGCCATAATCTCCAAATGGAGAACACTTGGAACAGTAGTGAACCTTCCCAGGAGTGGGCGGCCTGCCAAAATTACTCCAAGGGCGCAGTATAAAATCATCCAAGAAGTCTCAAAGGATCCTAAAACAACATCCAAAGAACTGCAGGCTTCTCTTGCCTCAGCTAAGGTCAGTGTTCATGACTCCACAATCAGAAAGAGACTGGGCAAAAATGGGCTTCATGTGAGAGTAGCAAGGCGGAAACCACTGCTAACCAAGAAGAACATAAATGCTCATCTCTCATTTGCCAAGAAGCACCTGGATGATCCAAGCCTTTTGGGAAAATGTTCTATGGACAGATGAGTCCAAAGTGGAACTTTTGGACAACATAGGATCCCATAATGTCTCGTAAAGCAAACACAGCATTCCACAGTAAGAACACCATACCAACAGTCAAACATGGTGGTGGTAGTGATGGTGTGGGATGCTTTGCTGCCTAAGGACCTGGATGACTTGCCATAATTAAAGGAACCATGAATTCTGCTCTGTACCAGAAAATTCTAAGGAGAATGTCCAGTCCTTCCATCAGCTGAAGCTGAAGCGTAGTTGGGTCATGCAGCAAGACAATGATCCAAAACACAAAAGCAAGTCCACATCAGAATGGCGAAAAGAAGTAAAATTAAAGTTTTGGAGTGGCCTGGTCAAAGTCCAGACTCAAATCTGATAGAGATGCTGTGGCAGGACCTGAAACGAGCAGTTCATGTTCAAAACCTACCAAATGTTACTGAATTAAAGCAGTTCTGCGAGGAAGAGTGGGTTAAATTCCTCCACAGCGATGTGAAAGACTGATATTGAATTATAGGAAGTGTTTGGTTGCAGTCATTGCAGCTAAATGTGGCGTAACCAGTTATTAAGTGTAAGGGGCAATTACTTTTCACACAGTGCCAATTGGTGTTGGTTAACTTTTTTTCGTTAAATAAGTGAAATAAAAAAAAAAAACAAGTGTTATTTGTTCACTCAGGTTCCCTTTATCTAATATTACATTTTGTCTAAAGACCTGAAAACATCCAGTGTGACAAATATGCAATAATAGAGAAAATCAGGAAGGGGGCAAATACTTTTTCACACCACTGTAATAGAAAGCTCACAGATCTTTGAAGCCAAAACCAGGTCCTAATGATCACCCTAGATCCTTTGTGTTTAAACTTTCAAACTTTCAACTCAAGGTACTTATACAAAGAACCCTTAGATATAAATAAACCATCAACTTTGAAGGATGAAAAATCAAAATCTCTAATGACTTGCCACCTGAAATTATTAAAAATAAGATGCACTTTTCTTCCAGTCAAAAAGAAACTCAGAGAAGCAGGTATCAAGTCTCTTTTATCCTGACTCCGTTCAGAGTTTGGACTGCTTCAGGTACTTTGGGCTATAATGGAATTCAGTCAATCAGAGCTCTTCCAAACTGGAATTAAGTGTGGCTCACCACTTGAAAAAGAAGAGAAAACCAGGAGCCTGTTTCAGAAATACTTAAACAGTTGCTCTTTGTCAGTTTTTAGGAAAAGCGCTGTGTATTTCTTTGCAGTGTCAGGGCACAGGGTAAAACAGGAGAAGAGTTTCCTAGAGATATACCAACAAGGCTGTAAAGAAATATAAAACTAGATACAAATCTAAAAGTAGAGATGTAGAATGTAATTTTGCCAAACCAATGAGATCAGTAACTGTATGGCCCTGAGGAAGAGGAATGTGTGTCCTCAAAATGTTGACATGTATTACAGTACTGGTACCATTTGATTACATAACAAAAAAAAAATACAAACCACATTTCAGGGAGTGAGCCTAAAAAAAGATCTTCCAGACACTTTCAACAGTTTTCACTTTGGTTTGGAACCACCAAAAAGCACTAGCATGGATTTCTAGGTGTTGATCTGCCACACAGTAAATAACAATTAGTAGTACCTAAGGGCAGTAGATCAGGATTTCATACGTATAACCTCAGTAAGTAAACTGATGCAATAAATTGAAATCACCAGTTTATTTCTGTCTTATAATTAAAGTCTTAGCATTTGGCACAGGTGGGTAGAGGTTTGCACACAACAGTGAATAGTTTGTTTTCCTCAAACATTGTGAGTAGGGTGTTAAACGGATTGGAGTTCTGAAATGTCCTGCTCTTGAAAGCATACTTTTCTGTATATTATGCACTTCTGGTCATAGTGAACTGGGTTTAGACAATAGAACATGCTGTGGATTACAAATCTCATAAAAATTTACTATTCTGGTTGAATCTCGGAGACTGTAACGTAAACTACCTTGAGATGGTGAAAGGACCTGCAATTAGTTTTTAATTTGCAGCAATGTTGTTTCCACACCCACTTAATAGTATTCTATTAGAACACTAGATATGAAATCAGTATGAGGTTACTGAACAACTCATCATACGCGCATGTAATTTGTAGCTATTTACATTCCTGTAATATGGTGGCAGCCACAAAATGGCTTAATTTCTCACTCTACACGAGGATTAATGTTTCTTCTTATAAATGTTTGGGAATTATAACAGGTCTGCTGATTTGTTAACACCAGAAGCATTAAATGATCATTTTAGCATGGTTTTAAGAAAAAGAAGGGCTATCACAAACATTTAGGTTTTTCAGAACCACAAAATATTACACTAGAGATACTTGCATGGTTCTGTTGTCCTTTGGCTAAACGAAATTGGGATGGTTATGTAAATTTTATAGTCTTTAAAATAATGCTTGCTGTAACAATTTTAAATGCTAAATAATTTCAACTATGAGTTTCATATTTTTTGAGGGCATCTGTTAGGGGTGGGCATGTACTAGTTCTCAAATTAACAGTTATAACACTAGGAGAGATAGTAAAAAGATTAGTAATACAGTAAATTACATTCAAAAAGGCTAGTTGGATGTTTATTTTCAAGTCTAATAGTATATGAAGATGTCTCTGTATGTATGGCTATTTTTATGGTTATAGCCTTTTGCTGATGGGTCTCTCCTATTTTTATTTTTTGGTTGTTTTATTTAATTTTCTTTTTTCTTACTTAGACCTTTCTTTGCTTGCTCTTCCAATGGAGGTTGATGAATCTAATCGGACTAGTCTGGATCTTGAAGATGCAAGTTTTTGATGAGGAATACATTAATTCCTTAGAACATGGCAACTCATGGCTGAAAAAAGATTATTGTTACAAAATCCAAAGCTGATGAATAATAACATAACTGTAACCTCATGGAATGTAAGATGTATATCATCTAACAAAGCAGAGTTTATTATTATGTTCTCAAAAGGGGTGAGATTTGAAATGACTAATGTAGTGGGAGATAAAGATGAGTACTACCTAATCCTAAAAAGGTTGCATTAGATGGAAAATACATCAAATCACCTTAGTTAACATATGCATGCCCAGAATTGGATCACATCAGATTTTTTAACTATTTTAAAAGCATTGCAGCCTTTTTTTTGCGTATGTACATTACCACTACAGGTGATACTAATTGCATCCATGATCCTCTCTTGGATAGATCAAACAAAAACTGTACCCTGACTCATTCAGGTAAGGACCTAATGTATTTTACAAAAAAATCTAAACTTAGTTGATGTATGGAGAGTCTGTAATGGTAATGCAAGGGTAATGCAAGGGACTACTTCTTTTGGTCACCTATGCATAAGACTGGTTCAATGACAGAGCAGATATTCATCAGTTCAGAACTGCTACAAGGAGTAATAAAGATGGAAATAACATCAATTGTGATCTCAGACATTGCTCCTATAGATATGACACTAGACATGGATAAAGTAAACAAGAGACACAGTCAGTGGGGAATAAATAATGTTACTTTGGGAACAATTGATGCACGTGAGGCAATAAGAGAACAGATTGAGCAATTTTTTTAAAAGTAAATGTTCCTGGGGAAACTTTTTGGGAAATACTCTGGAAGGCATTCAAATGTACAATTGGAGGATTCTTGATAGGGATCTCTTCTAGAATAAATAAAAGAAAAAACAGCAAAATTAGGAAGCAACTTTGCAGAAATAGAGGCAGCAGAAAAGAATCTAGCTAGGAATGTGCAGATAGCACATGAGCTAGTTGATTCAAAGGAAAAATTGAATATGTTGAAATGATAAGAGGAGATGCAGAATTTGATATAAGAACAAACAAACTTCAGATATGTTGATTCTGGATCAAAAGCTAAAAAAAACAACACTATCCAGTTGTTACCCACTAAGTGAATAAATTTAATCACACACTTTTTGCTGCCTACAAGGATCCCAAAAGCTCCTTAAATGTAGTGCCAAAACATTTTTCTTTATTTCTTTTACTGTGCACTCTGATATTCTCTTTATTTACTGCCCTTCTTATTTCTACACATGGGCTCTACTTCAGTACACATATCTTTTTGGCAAAAATGTCACATTACCAGTCTGTTGTTTTTTTTTCTCAGTCTCAGGGTTAGGTCTCCCCTTCCATTTCATTTCTTGGCTCAATTGCCTAATCCTTATTTTGGTGGTGTGTCACTCCTCAGAAATTCTTGGTAACGTAACAGGCTTCTCTCCTGTTCCTGCTCTTTCGGCTCATTCACTCATTTGAAGTGCAGTTGTTCTTTTGAAACCCCCACTTCCAGGTGTGTAATCTTTACTGCTTTTGCTGCCATTGTTCTTCCTCAATCCTCTTCTTGTCCTCAGTACAAGAGGGGATCCATGCTACATTGCATCAAACGTGCTGATGTTTTGGAGAAGAATCTACATCATCAGAACTGTCATAGTGTGGGAGTTACTCATTTTTGTATTCTTACATCTCCTAGCAATCACATAATATTCATTGTTTTGTGATGGCAACCTTAACCTGCACTCTCTTCACACTGCCTGCTTTTGTTTCAGGTCAATACGTTTATGTACTTGTTCTTACCAGGCAAGGTCCTATTCCTTTTTTATCCTTTATAACATTTTATTAATTATTCTCCTTGTTCTATGAACATTCTCTTACTACTGTGTGGATTCCATTTACATTTTATATACAATTATTCTGTATAAAAATCTATGTTGTTATTCATGAAAGCATTTTTAAACATTTCACATCATTTTTGGTCATCATTTATATTTCTAGCCATATAGATTTTTATCTGACCTTACCATATTGTTTAACTATCATATTCCATCACTAATAATATTTAAAGTGCGAGTGCTCCTTAACTTAATAGGTTCTTCTATCTTTTAGCCACACATTTTACATTAACCTTGTCCCACACCCCAGTGTCAAAAGCGTGAATTTTACATTTTTTATTTTTTCTTTAACCATAATGTATATCAGTTCTTCTCTAACACAGAACTCATAAATTACTATTAAAATCATTATCTTTGTTCAATCCTTTAGGAGACAGAGTTTGGAGCTCATAGATCCAGAATGCTTCTGTTTGTAAAAAAAGGTCTTTAATACCCCCCCATTGGGGTTTGCACTTTTTCCGCCCTATGTGTACTAAGGATGCTGCTGAACCATGGCCAGCATCCACATAATGTTTCACCATAGCATAATTTGTATTTTGCACACATATTGCAATTGTATGCTCTCCAATTCTTGCTTTGAGGGCTCTTTTTGTTTGCCCTATATAAGCTGACCCACATGGACATATCAACATGTATATAACCCCTTCCATGCAACAATTAATGAATCTGTTTACTTTGTATTTTTTGCCTGACCTGGGATGATTAAAGGTTTTTGAATTTCTTGTACTGCCACACTGGGCATAGTTCCCACACCTATAGTTGCCTTCTGGGGCATCAGACATCTAATCAGGTCTGAGTTTTTGTTTATTTTCAGTAAAAAGGGTTTTTACCAACATGTCTTTCAGGTTTTTATTTCTTTTATACCCAAATAGTGGGCCCTTTTCTACTACAATATATTGTTTAGCTGGGGTCTGCAATTAAGATTGTCCAGTGTTTTTTGATTGTATTTTTTATACACCCAGAAGCTTCATTATAGTGTGTACAAAAATGTATTTGCTCCATGTTTTCTTCTTGTTGTGTTTCTTTACTTTTCAATAGTTCTGTTCTTTGTTTTCTGTTTACCTTTTTAGGGCTTGCAGCAGGATGCCTGGTTCATAACATCTACACAAGTCTTCCACACATTTCTGCTGATTCTTCACTCCTAATACTCTCTTCACCACAGTTCCTCTTAATTCTTAAGAGCTCACTGTAGGGGAATGTTCTGTTTTGGATCTTGACTGTCATGATATAATACTGTGTTCCTGTCCGTCTCGTTTTTGAATAATTTTATGTCCAATCTTCCATTTTTTCAGGCATATTGTCAAGTCTAAGAAATTCACTTCTGTTTTACTATAATATGTCACAACTTTTAGGTTCTCATCACATTTGTTAATAAATTCCAAAAAGTTTAAAGAAATAGGTGCAGCACACACCCTTGCAATAAGGAGACAGAACAAAGATCTAGTTCAAATGAATGTAGTTTTTATTCCAGGATCCAGCATCATGTTAGTAGCAGTACAAGCAATCTTATGTTTCACACCTTGCCTCCAAAAAACTTTCCAGTTCTACTGCTGTTCCATCCCATATTAAAATAATATCGTCCACAAAGTGTAGCCATTTCACGCTATTATTGAGCTATTTGTTTGTGGAAGTATTCCATATATTTTTTCTTCCCATTCTCCTACATATATAGTTGCCAGTGATGGGGAAAACCTTGTCCCCATGGCTGTGCCATGGATTTATTTGTAAAACTGTTGGCCAAATGTGAAATAGTTGTTAGTCAGTACTAAATTCACCAGTTTGATAATAAATCCACTTGGTGGTACTACATCCCTTGGTCTTCTAGATAGTGTTTTACTGATAGCCTCTAGCCCTGTATGGCAGGGTATATTATTGTACAAGTTCTCTATATCACTGGCAACCAGTATTGTATTTTCCTTAAGCTGAATGTTTTTCAGGATATTCAAGATTTCTTTAGTGTCAGCTACATGTGACCTGACTTCTTTTGTACAGGAGATCAGGAAGAAATCCACATATTTTAACAGTGATTCTGTCACTGAGTTCAAGTTGCTCACAATTGGTATCCCTTGTGGTGCATCCTTATTCTTATGTACTTTGGGGAGTATGTAGATAATAAGTTTTACTGGATTTTCTGCTATTAGAAATAATTTTCTTTTTCTGTTATCCATTTCTTATCATGTGCATTTTCTATTTCTTGTTTGATTTCTGTTTTTATCTGGTCTGTTGGATCTCCTTTTAATTTCTTGTAAAATTTCTCATTAACGGTTTTTCCATTTCTTTTATATATATATCCTTCCCCCAAAGTACCATGGCTCCCCCTTTATCTGCTTTTTTTATCACTATATCAGGGAGTGTTCTTATTTCTTTTAGTGCTTGTCTTTATTTCCTGCTCAAATTGTCTTGACCTTACAGATTTTAAATCTTTTCAGTACTTTTTCCAAATCTTGATCCACATTTACTAAATGTATTTATAGCACCATTTCCCACCATGTTAGGGACATATTTAGATTTTTTACTAGAAGGAGTTTTTCCTTCTGACACTCCATAATTTCTTCTTCATCATCCACCATCACCACGCTGCTTACTGTGGTTATGGTAGGTATGTTTATTTCCATAGTTTGTAATTTTGAAAAATGTGGTTTTAGGTGCAGCTGCCTACATGTTCTGTACATATTCAGTTTAACATTAAAAGCATTCACTTTTTGTTTAGCAACAAAAGAGAGACTGCTCTTCAATACATCTTCTTGTGTTTTTGTAAGTGTGTTTTTGTGACATTTATTAATTCCATTGTGTGTTGCGCATTGACCTCCGGGAGCCCTGTCCTTCCCAATAGCCCCCATAGCCTCCTGTCTGTCCTTTTCCTCTTACCCCCCTTCCTGGTCCTCCTCCTTTATGCCTTTGTCTGTACTCTTGCCTTCTAGGTGGTCCTCCTGAAAATCTACTTCTTGTCTTGCACTTTTTTGATCACTTCTTACAGAGTCCTGATTATTATCATCTGTTGTGTTGAAGTTCCCTGTTTCAAATCTTGTTTCTCTTTATTAATACATTTATGTCTTCTTCCATGCCAGTTGTAAATGGTTCCTTCCCTATAGTCCCATGCATCCCTGTCATGTTTATCTTTTTTCTACACTGTTAGTTCTTCTTTAAATTTCTTCATATTCCCTTCAATTATTTTCATTATTTCTGTCTCTTCACTTTTTTGTACACCTTTAAATATCTCCAATTTCTTTGTTTTAATTTCATTTTCTAATTTTTCACTATCAATTTTTGCCTTCCTTATCATTGCCAACATTAAGTCATGTGATGCCTTGTTTAATATTCCTTCCCAATTATTAATATATTCTTTATCCTTTTCACCGAAGGATGGGACTTTCTGAATTCTCAACCCTCTGGGTATTTGCTTGTCCTTCCAATATTTACTCAGTGATAAAGCATGCATTTGTATCATAATCTGTTTTTTCATCAAATTTTCCAGACTATCTGTTTTAACTTTATTTTCTGTGTTAATTTCGGTGCTTCCCAACTTTTCTGCATACTCTACAGCACAGAATGCTAAGTTACTTCCTTCTTCCTCTGTAAAATCTAGCACCCCTGTTTAGGGTGCCCTTCCTTGAGTTGCCATTCTTCCTGTACGCCCTACATGTATGTTTTCAAGCTTTTCTACTTTCTTTCTTTCTTTCTGACCTTTTGGAGCACCAGCTGAAAACCACCTGTATGGTTTTAAAATTTCATTGGAGGTAAGGAAAAAGTTGCTTTGGCTGGACTCACTCTCTAAATGAGCTAGACAGTCTTAAGGTACATGTTACCAGGGTTAATGCATTCAGTTTTTAACCACAAAGTAAACAAATTTAACTGCACACTTTTTTCTGCCTACAAGGATCCCAAACACTCCTTAAATGTAGTGCAAAAACTTTTTCCTTTATTTCTTTCTTTTACCGTGCACTCCGATATTCTCTTTATTTTCTGCCCTTCTTATTTCTACACATGGACTCTACTTTAATACATATATCTTTTTGGCAAAAGTGTCACATTACCAATCTGCTGTTTTTTTCTGTCAGTCTGAGGGTTAGGTCTCCCCGTCCATTTTGTTTCTTGGCTGAATTGCCTAATCCTTATTTTGGTGGTGCATCACTCCTTGGAAATCCTTGTCAACGTAATGGTATCACGTAATAACAGCAAGTATTTTATAGTGAACACATTAGGGGGGCTCAATATGAGCGATGGCAATAATAGCAACTGGGTATGCTAGGATACCCTACTATCAATGTGCACAATGGTGTTAGAATGATTGAAATAGGGGGTGTTCAGGGAGCACAGCCCCCCATGGCTGTGGCAGGTGAAGCACCCCACATTTATAAATAGCAGCCTGAAACTGTGCTGTAGTTTTCAATACTTGCTGTGGAGCTGTCTGAGTCTGGTGGAGTGGGAGTCACTCCAGAAGGGCAGCAGATGCTGGGGAGGGCCAAGTGAAACAGGTAAGGTACTTAAAATTATGGTACAGTAGCAGCCACTGACACTGCCAGCTATTTCCCAAAATTTCTGTGATATTTCCAGAAATATCTCCTGCTTTCTGCATTTTCACAGTAGGGGCAGCAGAAAGAAACTCTTCAGAAATTTTGCAAAATATCTGGAAATAGCTGGCAATGTCTGTGGCTACTACTGTACCTGCAGGAACTGGCTAAATGTGGTGCTGATGCCTAGGAAATCCCCCATATGTGCCTATTGCTGTCACTGATCTTGTATGTGCCCTTATGTAGTAGCTGTAGTGATGGTCATGATTATTCCATCACCATAAAGACATGGAGCCAGCGTAATAGGCTTCACTCCTGTTCCTGCTTTTTTTGGCTCATTCACTCATTTGAATTGCAGTCATTCTGTTGAAAACCTGCTCTTGAGTGTGCAATCTTTACTGCCTTTGCTGCCGTTGTTCCTTCTCAATCCTGTTCTCATCCTCAGTAAAGCAGGGGGTCCATGCTATGTTGCAACAAACATGCTGACATTTCAGAGAAGAATCTCCATCATCAGAGCTGTCACAGGGTGGGAGTTGTTCATTTTTATATTCTTTCAGCTCCTAGCAACTACATAATATTCATTGCTTGGCAACCTTAACCTGCTCTGTCTTCACACTGCCTGATTTTGTTTCAGGTCAATCTGTTTATGTACTTATTCTTACCAGACAAGCTCCTATTCCTTTTTTATCCTTAATAGCATTTTATTCATCTCCTCATTCTATAAACATTCTCTTACTAATGCGTGGATTCCATTTACATTTGGGGCTAGATATTCAAAGCAGTATGCACCTGGCACAACTGAATTGCACCAGATCAACCCCAGAAATGTGGCCCAGGGCAATATTCAAAGGAGGGAACTGCACAGCACAATTCCTGATGTGCTGCAGCTCAAAGAAAATGTATATGGCACATCTCCAGGGGGCGTGCCCATGCATATGCAGCACATCCCAATATTCAGCCTGGGATATGCTAGCACAACCCTGAGAAGTGCCACATACTGGTGCAAAAAGTTGAGCCCAAAAAATAAGGCTCAAATGGTAGCCATCCACAGGTGAGCTGCCATACTGCAAGGCGCAGCACAGCAGCCACCAGCCACGGGTGACTTCCCCTCCCTCCAAACACTGTACACAAGCACCTAACACTGTCCCTGGTAGTCTAGTGGTACTCCCCACCCCTCCCAGTGCTCTGATCTCAGAAAAATAAATGTTGAATAATTCCCTGTTAGTCTAGTGGTAACCCTTCCCTGCCCTTAGCCCTGATCATGCAAAATAACAGAATAGTATATCTATGGTAGTCTAATGGTAACCCCCACTCTGTCTGTAACCCTGATCACCTGTAAACTCATTGTAAATAACTCCCTGGTGGTCCAGTGGCATCCCCCACCCACCCACACTGGACCCCCCTGCCCACTCAGTTCCCCCATCATCTGCAGACAGCAGCAAACCCACTCACATACCTCTGCAGCTGCCCATTAATTGACAACTTACAATACAGCTGCAAGTTCATTGGTCCACACTGTGGACCAATGGGCTTGCAGTTCATACTGTAATAGTCATTCACATGTTGTAATGACTATTACGGTATTCACTGCAAGTCCATTGGTCCGGATAGCAGCTATACTGTAGCTGTCATTCAGTGGGCAGCCAGGGGGTCTGCTGGTAGGTCTTGCTGCTGCCTGCTGATGAAGGAGGGCTGGAGTGGGCGGAGGTCTGTGCGGTGTGGAGTGAAGCACTGGACACCAGGAAGTGTTTCTGATGAGATTTATGGGTGATCGGGGTTATTGTGAGGTGGGGGTTACTACTAAACTACTAGGGATGGGATTCTGCTATGATGTGTCAGGTGATTGGGGCTATGGAGAGGGAGGGGGTTACAACTAGACTACCAGGGATATACTATTCTGTTATTTTGGGTGACTGGGTTACAGGCAGGGAGGGGGGTACCACTAGACTACCAGGGATTCTACTATGATGTATGTCTGGCAATCAGGGCAACAGGGAGGGAGTGGGGTACCACTGGACTACCAGAGAATTATTCAACGTCTATTTTTTAGAGATCTAAGCTCTGGGAGGGGTATGGGTACCACTAGACTACCAGGGAATTATTACACATTTGTTTTTCGGTGATTGCGGCTACAGGGTGGGAGGAGGGTGCCACTAGACCCCCTCTGGCAGCACCACATGCTGTGCAGAGTACCATGTGCATTTCACTGGCCTGCTGTGCCCTGTACACAGATGCAAATGGGGCCATAATGATATGCAAATGGCCACATTTGCACCTTGTATGTATTATGGCCCCATTTGCATGCTGCTGTCTGAATATCAGGAATTTGTGCACAGCATAAGTCTGCTGTGCTGGTGCAGTTCCCATTCATGGTATTCAGCCCTGTCTGGAGGGGATGCACCAGCACATCATATTTGCGTAGTGCGCATTACCTGATATATTCAGAGGAGATGCATCATGGCTCACCTCTTTTGAATATATCCCTTAGTTGCACCAGCGCAACTCAGTTACACTGCACCACCATATGCGCCATTGCCAAGCTCAATTCTGAATATCGGGGCCTTTATATACAATTCTTCTCTATAAGACTCTATTTTCTGTTCTTTTAATTTATAACTATACATACATTTTGCCTTATATGTGAAACTAGTTCTTAAAAACATTTTTAACCATTCTACTTTATTTTTTATTATTCATGACAGCAACATTTTACATCATTTTTTGTCATTATTTATATTTCTAACTACAGTAGAACCCCGATTATCCAAAACCCGTTTATCCGAATATACGGATTATCTGAAATTGACCCTTGTCCCCCATTTTAAAATTGTCTGTGCTATGCTGTTACACCGCAAAAGCAGTTCATTAATGAAAGCTGTTCAATTAGCAGCTATGCTGTTAAATTGTGAATGTAGCTCATTAATGAAAGTGGTTCAATTAGTGGCTTGTAATCACGCTGACAGAAACAGGATAAAGCTGTTAACTTGTAACTGAACAGGCAGACTGACAGAGTGTGATGCTGAAAGTATGGGTTCCAAACAAAAATGCTGTGTTCTGGACATGCAAGCAAAACTCTGCATCCTGCAATGCTTGAAGAATGGAGGCCGCATTGTAGATGTTGCCACTTGATTTGGAATTGGTAATTCTACTGTGTGTGATATGTGAGCTGCCAAAAATAAATAAGGGAGTACGCTTCCACGATGGACTGTCCAGAGGGACCTAGCAGCCGTAAATCAAGGAAGGGTAGCAGGGGCAAAGTGCTTGACAAAGCATTGTACCTGTGGTTTGTCCAGAATCACATCAAAGGAACACCCACATCTGGTCCAATTTTAAAGCAAAAAGCCAATTCATTTCATCGCAACATTAATGGAATGGATGAAGCATTTGGTGCGAGTGAAGGATGGCTTAGCCATTTTAAACAACGACATGTCATACGGCAGCTTACTGTTGTTGGCAAGCTTTTATCTGCTGCCAGTGCAAACATTGCCCCTTTTTGCCAGAAGCTAAGTAAAATTATGACAGCAGAGGGACTCTCAGAGGCACAAATTTATAATGCCGATGAAACCGGTGCATACTGGAAGATGTTACCTGAGAAGAACCTTGCTAGTTGGTCTGAGAAGTTTGCGCCTGGTTTAAAAAAAAAACAAAGACAGACTGACAGTCCTGGGTTGTGCAAATGCTTCAGGATGTCATCGACTAAAACTGTTGGTAATTGGCAAGTCACTGAGACCTTGATGTTTCAAGCATGTGAATATGCAGACACTACCTGTCACTTACACTGCCCAGAGTAACGCCTGGACGAATGCCAGTGGTTTCACAGTGACTCTGTGCCATCTGTCAGAGTGCATTTAAGATCCTTACACCTCCCACTGTGAGCGATCCTTTTACTAGACAATGCTGGATCTCATCTTGATCCTGAGCAGCTTATTTCAGCAGATGGGGGCATGCGCTGCATATTTCTACCTCCAAACGCCACATCAAAGCTTCAACCAATGGACCAAGGTATTTTAGCCATGGTGAAGAGGTTATACTGGTCCAAGCTTCTGTCCACAGTTCTAGCAGAAGAAAATGATTGATTGTCCCTCACAGAAGCAATAAAAAAGTTAACGATTAAAGATGCCTGTTACTTGCTTGCTGAGTCGTGGTCTGAGGTGTGACAGGAGACGATAGTGGGAGAAATCTGAAGTTCTAAATGAGCCACAGGATGAACCAATTGTTTTGCAGCAGGTGACTGAGGTGAGCACAGAACTAAACTTAATTGTACAGCAAACAGATTGCTCACTCGATGCTGTGGAACAATGGGTGCAGTGTGATGCTGACGATGATGGGTATGAAGAGCATAGTGATGACAACATCGTAAACATAGCGCAAAACATACCAGAGGTGATGGAGGCAACTGAGGATGAGGAGGAGAAGGATGGAAAAGCCACCGCTATGCAGGTACTGACCCCATCTGAAGCCGTAGAGGCTTTCAATAAGTGCTTGCAGTGGCTTGAAAGTCAAGATAGTTCATAGGTTCATAGGTACTTTAGAGCATAGAAAACATGCGTCCATATAGCTCGCTGATTTATTAACAATACCCGCTAATACCTTTACTAATCAAGTAAGAATCCAACCTATTCTTAAAGGTATTCAGAGTAGGACTTAACACTACTTCATTTGGTAGTGAATTCCAAATGCCTGTTATTCTTATGGTAAACCAATTTCCCCTTTTTTTGGTGTTATATTTATCTTTATACAGTTGGTAGGTATGTGACCTAGTATCGTAACTTTGTTTTTTAATATTTATATCCAGTTGTTCCCATAGTTGCTCATCACTGAGTGTTGTATATATTTGACACATGTCCTCGTGTAGTCTATGGTACTCCAAGGAAAATAATCCAAGTTTTTCCAGTCTCTGATCATATTCCAAACCCTGAACCTCCTTCATGCCTTTTGTTGCCCTTCTCTGCACCCTCTCCAGGGCAGCCACGTCCTTCCTATAGCCTGGTGACCAGAACTGGGCACAGTACTCTACATGGGGACGCACCAGTGAGGTGTACAGTGGCAGCAACACTGCCATTTCATGGCTTGTGATGTGTTTACGTATACAGTGTTGAATGCCGCTTGCCTTCCTTATCGTCTGGAAGTATTGTTGACCAAATTTTAATTCATTATCTACTATTACTCCTAAATCCTTTTCTTCCTGTACGATCCTTAATTCCTTATTGGCTAGTTTACATTTAAAATGTAAGTTGTTCCTGCCCAGGTGCATAACAACATACTTTTCTATATTAAATGATGAGCCCTTATTGTTCGCCCAATCTTCCAATTCTATAAGTGCTGTCTGCAACATAGTGGCTTCATTTATATTGTTGACTGGGTATCCCAGCCGTGTGTCATCCGCAAACTTTGCTAGCCATACTTCATTACTTACATTCATATTAGAAATATATAAATTAAAAAGGCACGGTCCCAACACCAAACCCTGTGGTATTCCACTCGACACCTCAGCCCACTCAGAGCATACTCCCCTCACACATACATTCTGCCTTCTATCTCGCAACCATGACTCCACCCAAGAAAAGAGTTTTTCATGTACTCCTATTTCCCTGAGAGCTCCTATTAATTCAACATGTGGCACCTTGTCAAATGCTTTTGCAAAGTCAAGGTAAACAACATCCACCGAATTGCCCAAATCCAAGGCTTTGCTAACCCTGCCATAAAATTCCAAAAGCTTTGTCTGGCACGATCTGCCCTTGGTAAACCCATGTTGCGACCTGTCTGTAATACCATTAATATTCATAAAGTCAAGGATATATTCCTTAACAATAGACTCCAAGATTTTCCCTAAGACCGAAGTCAGACTGATTGGGCGGTAATTTTCAACTTGTTGTTGAGATCCCTTTTTTTTAAATATTGGTATAATAAGTGCCTGTCTCCAGTCATCAGGTACATCAGATGTATCCAGGGATTTTTGGAAAATAAAGGTTACTGGCCCTGCTAATTCATGTGCCAGTTCCCTAATTACTCTTGGATGTATCCCATCTGGACCTTGTGCTTTGTTGGGATTTATATCCTTAAGTCGTTTTAATACTTTAAGAATGTTTAATGCAATGGTAGAACCCTGTGCCGTAATTTGCTGTTTTGTTTGTACTGGCTGGGCTTTATTAAAGACAGACACAAAATAAAGATTACACATGTCTGCCATTTCCTGATTGTCTGTGGTTATACGTCCATCTGGGTCCTTCAAAGATGTAATACTGCTGTTAGTGCCTTTTATGGATCTAATGTATTAATAAAAGGATTTATAGTTATTTGGTACCTTATTTGCTAGTTTATGCTCATAAATCTTTTTTGCAAGGGTTATTGCTGATTTAGATTTTTTAAACACTTTTTATATAACTCCCAACATGTTTTATTATTACTTTTTTTTGTCCTCAAATATGCTTTATTTTTATGCTTAATCAATTTCCTTACTGGGGGGGGGGGGCATCCATAAGGGAAGTGCTTTTTTAAATCCCTTATATTTCCTTTTAGTTGGTACATACCTATGGACCAGTGTACTAACCATAATACTCAACTCACTCCACATTTCTGATGCAGATATATTCGCAAATTCTTCTTGCCAATTCCAGGCTGCCATCTCATTTCTCATTAAACCAAAATGTGCTTTATCGTACTTATGGATTATTGTGCTACCTGTGAGATTGCCTAAATCTCCCACATAATCAAAACTAACCATGGCATGATCGCTAGAGCCCAATTGAGGAAGTGTTTTACAGTCATGAATATTATTGCTCAAATTACTTAACACCAAATCCAGTGTGTTATCCCCCCTAGTGCTATCAAATACATATTGATCAAGTCCAGCTAGTGTAAAAATCTCTAGGTAGCTGGTTTCCATAGGTGAAAAAGCTTCTAGTGTATTCCATTTAATTCCCAGTAAATTAAAATCGCCCATTAATATGACATTTTTTGTTTCTGCCAACTGTTTAATGAAATCTAACAATATAACATCATCTGGGTTGGCAATAGGTGGTGGTCTATACACTAACCCCAAATTAATAGTAGGATCATTGGGTGGTGTGATCTTAATCCATAATATTTCTGAACTACCCCATCTGTCTGTTTCTATATTTGTGGATGTAATACTGTCCAAAACATATACTGCTACCCCACCCCCTCTGGATAATTTTCTATCCTTTGAATACAATGTATATCCATTTATTTCCCTTCCCCAGGTATCATTCCCATTCCACCATGTCTCAGTAATAGCACATATATGTATTTGGGAAGTTTGTAATATTAAATTTAATTCCTCCATTTTATTAGTTAGACTTCTTGCATTGACTAATAAAAATTTCCAGCATGTTTGTGAATCTCTGGGCTTCATGGCTTCGGATTTGAGAGACCCCCTCCCCCCTCTGAAGACAGTTTAAATGAATATTTACAATATGTCTCAATTTTTGGGCCAACACCCTTTTCCCATGTTTATTTAAGTGCAGTCCATCCTGTGCAAACAGGTTAAAGTCCTTATAAGCTTGACAATGATCAATATAGGCATGCCCTTCCCTGTAGCACCACCTTTTTAACCATCCATTTAATCACTGGATGTCATTGTTTAACATCTGGTTGGCTCTGGGAACAGGTAATATACCTGAGATAATCAAATCACATCCCCTATTAGTCAAGTAGGTACCCACATACTCAAAATTGCTCTGAATCTCTGGCATTCCAATTTTCCCTACTTCGTTTACTCCTATATGCAATACTACCACAGGAGAAACTGTATTTTCCAAGAGACCTGGTATCAGCTGTTTAATGTCCCTAATACCTGCCCCTGGCAATACACTGACAGTAGTGTATTCGTTTCAATTTTTACATAATATACTGTCTGTATTACGCATCATTGAATCCCCTATATACAACAAATCCTGAGGAGTCTTTTTTTGTCTTCTGGGGTTTATATTAATTTAGCCACCCTCCTGAACTATACCAGTATGAGTATGAGTTGTTTGCTGTATCTCAGGATTCATAATATCAAGCAGCGGAGTTTTTTCTTCTCCAGCTTCTATTGGTGCAATAGCCTGATATCTATTTGGAGTGAGAATGTTTGAGGAGCCCCCAATATTCCTTCTTCCTTTTTTATTATTTTTAGATTTACCTACTAGGCTCCATTCCTCAACTGCTTGTATATCTGGGCATTCAGTTATTGTAACTGTTTCATGTAGTCCTGCTTCTATAGCTCCTTCTGCCAATGAATCAATGAATTGTTCTAATGTTGTTATTTCCACCTGAGTTTTAATCCTTTGTTTTAATATATCATTTTCTAACTGGAGTTCCTCTATCAGCAGACACTTCTCAAATACATAGTCAATTAAATCTTCCCCGGATTTGAACATCTGACAATTAATGCACACCATTTTGTTTTGTATCTTACTTGTTTCAATAGAACTCCTAAGTTCAGCCGTCCAGCAGACACAGCCGACCACGCTGGCCAGCGCGTGTCTCTGCGTATCTCCTTGGCATGATGGCGGCGCTTCCTGCTCAAGCTAACCCTAACGGACTATCTGCACACATTACTGTTACAAAAGTTAAGACTGCAGGCTTTAGAAAAACTCAATTATACCAAAAAGCAGGCTGTAATTACAAAGTGTTCTACTGTTGTCAACAATAACATGTAAGCAATTTTAAAAATCATACTGTTGCACTTTACAAGTTTTAAATGCATAGTGTCATAATACCAATGGTTGTTGTATGTCTAATTAAATTTGTACATTGATTTGGTAAAGACTTGTGGTCTGTGCTGCTTTAAAAGTTCTCTTAGCTTGCTACTGCACTGTTTTTTTCGTGACCACTAACATTTCTCCCGATTTACCGAACACCCGATTATCCGAATTATTTTTATGTCCCCCAGTACATTTGAATAATCGGGGTTATACTGTATATAGATTTTTATCTAACCTTACCGTATTGTTTAACTATCATATTCCATCACTAACAATTTTTAAAGTGCTAGTGCTCCTTAACTTAATAGGCTTCTTTATCTTTTTAGCCACACATTTTACATGAACTTTGCCCCACAGTGTCAAAAGTGTGAATTTTACATTTTTTTTTACTTTTTCTCTACTCTTTAACCATAATCTATGTCAGTCCTTCTCTAACACAGTCTTAGTGTAAAGGTCACATGTGTGGGTGAGACAGTGAGCACCAGTGATGAGCCGACATGCTTTATTTAAGGTAGTTGAGAGGCATCTAAGGGTTGTAGTTGTGGCCGAGCCATAAATGATGAGACCATAGTCTATTACAGAGATCACAGAGCTCAGGACTGCAATCTTCAAAGCTTCTGGCGTGAGGTGTGGTCTGTGTTTGTAGAGGAGACCAAGCCGTGTATTAGCAGCTCTAGCTACACTATCTACATGAAGTCCATAGGAGAGATTAGGGTCAAGCTGTATCCCTAAGATTTGAAGGACCCCACCTGATCTAGACTGTTCCACTGGGTGGTGGAGATAGCCAAGTGGTGTAGCTTGTGTGGGTCATGAGAGCTGCAGAAGAGCATAGATTTGGTTTTCTTGTCATTGAGGACCAGTTTATGATTAAGAAACCATGTCTCTACAGAACTGAAACCAAGTTGAAGGTTGTGTTGAAGAGTTGCAGGATCTTTGTGAATGGAGAATACAACAGCATCATCGGCATATAGTATGATCTGCTCAGAGCAGTGGTAAGGGAGGAGTTTAAGAAAAGGCTAAAAGGAGGGGTCCCAGTATGGATCCTGTGGGACACCGAACGAACAGGCAGGGTGTTAGAAAGAGCGTCCTCAATTTTACTCTCTGTGACTGGTTTTCTAGGTAGCTTTTAAACCAGAGAAGAGTCAGGTGATAGCCCGGCATTCAGTAGTTGGTGTATTAATAATCCATGGTGTTCTGTATGAAGGCCTTGGAGAGTCGAAGAAAACGGCCCTGTGAGAAGGCCATTGTCAAGGGATTTGTGCAAAGCTCCAGTGAACTCAAGAAGGGCTGTGGTGGTGCTGTGACCTTTCCAGAAGCCGTGTTGTTGTGGACAAGGTATATTGTATTTATCCAAGTGGTCGGTAAGTTGATCAGCCACGATGTGCTCAAGTGCCTTAGAGAGTGGGGGCAGTATGGAGATAGGGTGATAATTTGAGTGAATCGTCTTGTCCCCACTTTTATGGATGGGTGTCCCGGTGGCTGTTTTCCATAGGTCTGGGAATTTTCCACAGCTGAGACAGAGGTTTAGGATTTTTGTTAATGGATGAATTACCTCATCGAGGGTGAGCAAAAGAAACTTAAGGTCCAGACTGTCGCTACTAGATCTAGATTTAGAGATACCTGCAGTAATATAGCGGCGAGCTTCATTCAGCCTTACCTTCCTGAAGTAGAAGAGGGGATGGTTAGACTGAGGGGCTGAGGTATTTGGGGAGTAGGCCCTGTTTTCGAAAAAGTCATGGGGTAGAACAGCACTAAGGTCTGAAAAAGCCATGTTAAAGATGTTTGCGATCACCTTGGGGTCAAGGGTTGAGGATCCATCAACCATTAACATGGCCGGAGAGGTTTTTGGCTGCTTCCCTGTGACATCCTTGATATTGTCCCAGAAAGCACGACCATTTCCCCATGTATTGGTGAGAGCATCTTTGTAATAGGTGGATTTCATTAGCCGTATGGCTTTTGTACAGGCATTTCGTGCTTGTTTGTAATTTTGGATGTCCAGTTGTTTCTTGATTGGCTGAGAGACACTTTCAGCCAGGCTGTTATCCCAGCACAACGGTGCAGTTGAAAGTAGCCCCCACTCAATCTAGACACAGCACTGTAATCAAACAAATCCACATCTCCTTTGGGCAAAATGCCCACAACTATCATGGCAGCACCAGTTTATTTCCCCTTAGAAGTTCCAATTAGAAAAAGGCATATCAAGAGCATCTCCTGTCCTCCCAAATCAGTACTGTTTAAAAAAAAAAACATTTATTTACCATAAATGACAAACACAAATCCTGGCTGAGTTGGCCAGGATTTGTGGGACCTCTTCTCCCATCCAGGGACCACAAGGGCCACTGCCATTGCCTCAGTGATTGCCAAGAAAGAGGAATGGTTGGACCACAATGGGCTCAGGGAGGGTGAGGGTGGTGGAACAGAGGCACATCCCTCCAATTGTACCTCTCCACAATGCATATGCTGTTCTGGCAGAATGTGGTTCCTCTATGGAGGCACCCGCAGTGGAGACCAGGGAGGATACTGGGAACCTCCACCAAGGAGACCTACAGAAGGGTGGCATGGGACCCAACAGGGGGAAGGAAACAACTCCTGGTGGGGGACTCCATTGTTAGGAAGGTAGAACTGGGGGAGGAAGGGGAGAGGGAGGTAAGGTGCCTGCCTGGTGCCATGGCTTGGAGGGACAGGGAGCGAATCCTCAGGGTCACTGGAGCAGCTGCACAGGGGAGAGAGTTGGATGTCATTTTCCACCTAGGGACAAATGACCTGGCTAAGAAAGGGATCAGAGCAGTGCAGGAAGAGTTTGTGGAGTTGGAGAGAGGGGCCTTAGACAAGTAGCATGCACGGTAACCTTCTCGGAGGTGCTGCCTGTCTATGGTGTAGGTGAGGCTAGGGTGCTCCACACCATGGGATTCAATCAGTGGTTGAAAAACTGGTGCAGAGCTCAAGGATTTGGCTTTGTTGGGGACTGGGGGTCCACCTGGAGTGATGCAGGCCTCTACTGGCATGATGGTCTGCATCTGTCCAGGAGGGGAACCAGGATCCTAGGTGATAGGTTTAAATGCTTCATTGGCAAGCATTTAAACTAGCCAAGGGGGGAGGCACTGGAAAGGAGCAGGGAAATCCTAGCCCCCCCCAAAAAAATCAGGGAAGTAAGTGAGGTAAACACCAGGATAGAGATGTCGATAGGGAGAAGGGCAGGGGCAAATGGAGAAAGTGACAAAGGCAATAAGGACAGAGATGGGGAAAAGAGGGGTAAGGCCATCAGGAAATGGAGGGTAATGAGTACCAATGCCCGTAGTCTGAGCAACAAGCATCCTGAACTGGTGGAATTGATGGAAGAGGGATGCCTGGATATTGTAGCAGTCACAGAAACATGGTACACAGAGAACCATGACTGGGATGTTAACATACCAGGGTACACAACCTACAGAAGAGACAGGGAGGGGAGAAGAGGGGGAGAAGTAGCTCTCTATGTAAGGGAAGGGATAAAAGCAACTGAACAAAAGAGTAAACAGGGAGGAGAGGAGGCACTGTGGGTCACCTTAGAGACTGGAAATGGCACCACAATCCACACAGGGGTTGTATACAGACCCCCATTTCAGGAGGAGGGAATGGACAAGGATATGATAGAAAGCATTCTTAGGATGGCAGAGAAAGGGGGGATACTGTTGATGGGAGACCTGAATATGCCAGATGTTAACAGGAGCACATTTGCTGAAGCCACATCCAAGAACAGGGCCATTCTCAATGCCCTACAGGTGGCATGCCTCAGACAGCTAGTTTTGTAATCCACTCATGAGGGAGCAATCTTAGACCTCATACTCTCAAATGGGGACAGTGAGAGGATCTCAGATCTAGAAGTGGTTAGCCATCTGGGAACAAGTGACCACCAAACAGTGTGGTTCATAATAAACTCAGCTACAGAGTCAAGCCATACAAAAGTGAGGGTACTGGACTTCAGGAGGGCTGACTTTGGCAAGATGGGAGCGTGCCTTAGAAAAGCAGTATGAAAACAGGCTAGAAGAAGGGGTGGAGCAACAATAGGGAAACATCAAAACTGCCATCACAGAGGCAACAAGCCTTTGTGTGAAGCAAATAAACAAATTAAAATGAAAGAAAAAGCCATTATGGTTCTCAAAAGAGGTGACAGGGAAGGTCAGGGAGAAAAAGACAGCATTCAGGAAGTATAAGGAAACACAGAAGGAGCAGAACAGACAGCTGTACCAGTTAAGGCAGAAGGAAGCAGGGAGGGAAGTCAGAATAGCAAAGGCCCAAACTGAGGAAAAGATAGCCAACTCGGTTAAGAAGGGGATAAAACCTTTTATAAGTATACCAGAGGCGTGGAAAGACAAAGGGAGGGATAGTGAGGCTGAATAGAATGGACGGTGGGGGGGCAGAGAGGGACAGTGAAAAAGAAGGGATACTGAACGAATGTTTCTGCTCAGTATTCACAAAAGAGGAGGAGGGGGAGGTGCTAATCCAATTAACAGAAGCACTCGGATAGGGGGGTCTATTCCAGTCCTTTCACAGAAGAATGGGTTCAGAAAGAACTCCAAAAACTGAAGGTGGACAAAGCAATGGAGCCTGACAGAATTTACCCCAGAATTCTAAAAGAATTAAGGGGAGAACTAGTGAAACCACTGACTACACTTTTTAACAAATCATGGGAGGATGGTGTGGTACCTGAGGACTGGAGGAAGGTGGATGTGATTCCCCTTCACAAAAGTGGGACCAAGACAGAGGCAGGAAACTACAGACCTGTCAGTTTGACCTCTGTGGTAGGGAAAGTGATGGAATCACTTCTGAAGAAAATAATTTTTGAATACCTAGAGGCCAGTGGGGCACAGGACCCAAGGCAGCATGGGTTCACAGCAGGAAGATCATGTCAGACAAATCTGATTGATTTCTTTGACTGGGTGACCAAAGTAGTAGACCAGGGAGGGGCTGTGGACATGGACTACCTAGACTTTAGCAAGGCATTTGACACAGTCCCACACAAAAAATTAATACTCAAATTAACCAGCCTGGGAGTGGGTCCCAGGGTGGTAGCCTGGGTAAAACATTGGCTGGACAACAGGACACAGAAGATAATTGTAAATGGAATCCACTCTGAAGAAAGAGGGGTTACTAGTGGGAATGCTAGGTTCAGTATTGGGTCCAGTCCTTTTAATGTCATTATAAGTGACATTGCAGAGGGACTGAAAGGAAAAGTATGCCTCTTTGCAGATGACACAAAGATCTGCAACAGGGTTGATACACAAGGAGGGGTGGAAAGGATGAGAAGGGACTTGGCAAGGTTGGAGGAATGGTCAGAAGTATGGCAGCTTGGATTCATTGCAAAGAAGTGCAAAATAATGCACCTGGGAAACAAAAACCCAGGGGAAGATTATGCAATGGTAGGGAGGTAGTAACAACAACTAAAATGGAAAGGGCCCTGGGGGTAATCATATCAGATGACCTTAAGGTTAGCAAGCAATGTGAGAAGGCAGTGGGGAGGGCTGGGGGAATACTGGGATGTATAGGGAGAGGCATCACCTGCAGAAAACAGGAAGTTGTTATCCCTCTGTTCAGACAGTTGGTGAGACCCCATCTGGAGTACTGCATCCAGTTCTGGAGACCCCATCTCCGCAAGGACATAAACAGGATAGAGGCAGTCCAGAGGAGGGCAACTAAAATGGTGCAGGGTCTGCAAGAGAAGCCATACGAGGAGAAACTAAGGGAGCTTAATATGCATACCCTTGAGGAAAGGAGGGAGAGGGGGGACGTGATAGAAACTTTTAAGTACCTCAGTGGAATCAACAAAGTCCAAGAGGGTAGCATCTCTCAGAAAAAGAGATATGAAAGAACAAAGGGACACAATTTGAAGATGGTGGGGGCAGTTCAGGGGCAATGTGAGGAAGTATTTTTTCACAGAGAGGGTGGTGGACACATGGAAAAGCCTTCCTGAGGAGATTGTGGGGTCTAAAACTGTGGGAAAATTCAAGAATGCATGGAACAGACATAAGGCAATTGTTGTGGGGGGTAGGAAGAAATAGGTTGTTGGTTAACTAGGATCTACACCTTATCCTGTAGGTAGGGAAATGGGCAGACTAGGTGAGCCAAGTGGTCCTTATCTGCCGTCAAAGTCTATGTTTCTATGTTACATCTCCATTCTTCAGTTAGCACTTGGCTCCCACTGCTATTCTGCAATCCCCCTCTCACCAACCCTCGCTACAAAATTGAAAATACTGAAAATTTGGAGGGGGGGAGGGTAAAACAGACAGCCTGGTACTTACCAACCTCTCTGTCCAATTTATTTTATTTATTTGTATTTGTTTTACCAGGAGAAGCTCCATTGAGCAAAGCTCATTTGCAAAGAGGTCCTGGGCAGGACTGCAATAAAAGCATAGTACATACAGTCTGGAAATGTAGTATAAAAAACAGTGGTTATCAGGTAGTGCATAAATACATACAATATCAGGAGCAATGCGCACTAAGGCAGGACATAACAGTATATGTCATATAAGAGGGATAACTAGTTTTTAGGTTTGGCATAATCCACATGATATGGGTTGTGTGAAGCAAAGCAATTTATGATGTCCAACAGAGGATTAGCTTGAAGCCCTAAGAAATTGCTAGTTACAGAGATTGCACCGCATAGTGCCACCATCAAATGTTTGTTAGAAGCCATTACATTTATCAGTATAATATTGCTTTAGGAGAGAAAGGAAGTGAAAGGGACTAACCAGGGTAGGTAACTTAAATTTTTGGAGGGCATTTCTTGCTGAGGGGGCTGCCCAACTAATGGCCATTTTCCCATATTTTGCAAAGTGTCTCAGGATGTCGAGCATACTTGTGTTGTGCATCCTAAGTGCATAAGGACCTTGGACCCTGTTAAGGAGTGACGAGATATATTTGGGAAGTGAATCTGACCACAGCGTCTGGCTTGGCTAATGTGGCCTGCTGTGCCACTGACACCAGAGAGTTTGTTACAGTCCTTATCCCACCAGCAGCTACACTTGCCTCTGAAGACGCTGCCTGCCCTCCTTTTTCCCTTACTCAGCCTATTTAGAAACAGCTGCTTATATGGTACACCTACTGGCAAGGTAGCAAAAATACACTGTCCAATTCTGACTGTTTTTAGGTGTTTTTTTATACATTTGATTCAAAGTTTTTAGGCTTTTTTTCTTCTAAATTTAGTAGTACAAAACATTATTTAAAAAATTATATTTGCTTACAAGGCAGTCTGTTATCCCACCATATCACCCCCCCCAGTCATGCCTTATTGCTTAAATATCCTTGCAGCAGACTCCTTATGCCAATTATCTCAGGTTTCAACTATCTTAAAATTGAAATCAAACAAATCCACCTTTCAACAGCTGTGGAATAATCCCAACATCATATTAAGGGGACAAGTTTTCACAGACGAGCTTTGGAAACAGAAAGGTATTCTAAACACAAACATAAAAAGGTAGTAAATATAAGAATTTTTCATGTTTTTACAGAATTTATTTTAGCAGATGAAGATGAGAGCTTCTTCGGGGTATTAGGATAGGATTTCAAACCTATATCACAAAAAGGAAGACTTTCAATAAACTAATACAAAAACTCATTCTTTTATATAATTTTTTTTTATTATTGAAATCTTGGATTAATTACATTTGGGCAGAAACTCTTTACATAGGCTCCACGTCATAAGATAACAAAGTCAGGAAACAATTGCAAGTACTGTAGTAGTTATATTTCGAATGTCACCAGGCAGACAATCTAAAGGTATTAAAGTCAGGTAAGTGGTACACAAATAGGACAAATAACCAAGAAAAATGATACAAATAACCTAAGAAAAAAATATATAATATCAGACATGAAGTTAACAGTGTAGACATAGGGACACACAACAATTAAATAGGCATTGAACAAGGTATGCCAGCGTCATGAAACAGAGACTAATACATAATCTAACCTATCCACTCAACAGCAAGCAATATATTAATAAAACAAATTCATAAAATAATAAATCATGATTACAAAACATGATCAACAGACAGTAAGTCACTCAATTAATAAATCAACAGGGGTAATTATCAGCTTAAATTAAACAGCTGCTAGAAAAGCAGCATTTTTAGTCCTCTTTTAAAGGCTTCCACTGAGGGTGCCTCCCATAGATAACGGGGTAAAGAGTTCTACAGGGTTGGTGAGGCAACCGAGAATGCCCGGGCCCCAGATTGCCACAGCCTAGCCCTAGGAACCATAAGGAGGCAACCCTTGGAGAAATGGAGAGCCTGAGATGGGCAATGGGGACTCAGGAGGTCTTGCAAGTAGGCTGGTCCCCTCCCATGCAGGGCTTTATAGGTCAGACATCCAACCCTGAATGCAATCCTCCACCTCACTGGCAGCACATGCAATTCACAGAGGACAAGTGTGACATGGTAAAATTTTGACAGGCCAGTCAACAACCTCACCGTCCTATTCTGCACTAACTGCAGCTGCCAAAGGTTGCCTCCAGTTAGCCCTGGTTACAGAGCATTGCAGTAGTCCAGCCTGGATGTGATGAAGGCATGCACCAGGGTGGGCAGTTCATCGGATGGTATCAGGGCTCAGATTTGGGTAATGTTCATCAAGTGGTAAAAACCACTCTTAATGTTAGCTGACACCTGAGCTTCAAGTGTTAGGCCATCATCCAGGGCCACACCCAGATCCTTCACCCGAGTGAAGGGAACCAGGGGAGCACCCTCTAGGAATAGCCCGGGGGGGTCCCCAAATCCCTTCCCATTGCAATGATGACCTGGTTGCATCACCACTACTGCCTCCATCTCTATCTTGTCCAGGCTGAGTCACAGCCAGTTGTATGTCATCCCATTCTGGATGTCTTCCAGGCAGTTATTAATTACCAAGGCTGCCACCTTGTTTCCAGGCACACAGGACAGGTATAGTTTGGTATCATCAGTGTAACAAAGAAACCCCAGCCCATACCACCTGATAATGTCCCCCAATGGGAGCATATATACTCTGAACAACAAGGGTAACCGGACCAACCCCTGTGGAACACCATAGGACAGTGGCATTGGATCAGATGAGGCTAACCCTATCATCACCATTTGCACTCCGTCTGTGAGGAAGGACCTAAACCAGATGATGACTATTCCAGTTAGTTCCACCCAGTTCCACAGGTGGTCCAGCAGCACCTCATGATCCATGGTATCAAATGCCACTGAGAGATCGAGGAGGATTAAGATGGTATGCAGAAACAAACATTTGCTCATATAGACTACATCTTTTTTTTTTCAACTGTATTTGTCACCAGCTTACCAGGAATCTCTTTCAGGCATACCCCCACACCGCTGCTGTTCTACCACCCTGCCTGAAGTTCGGTCTCAAGGAAATTGGGGACAGATACCAACATTCCAGCCTGACCTGACAGACCCCCCCCCGGCTCTGAACCCCCTGAGGCAGGGCCACCATCCACCCTGTTGCTCTTTCTTTTTTTTTTTTTGTAGGGTTCTCCTCCAAGTATCCACTCTAGTCATGGCCCCCGAGCTTCCACCATCTGTCTCTGCCATGATCCCCTGGTCACCCCCGGCTTTCCCCCCAGAGGGTGGGGCCTCGAAACTGGTCCCCTATCCAGCCCGTGGAACCAATATCTGGTTGGAGGATCCGGCTACAGATGCTAATTGAAGCTCAGGGAGAACTTCATAGAGGAGGAGACACCCTTGAGTTTTCTTGTTTCTGCCCCATTGAAGAGCCGGACGTGCAGTGATGTGAGCGCACTAATGTGCAGATGTCCATCGGCTCTCCCCCCAATGTTAATGCCCACAGCCTGCTGAACACCCAACCTCCGCTGTGTGTCACTGCAGCACAGCGCACATCCCTCACCCAACCTGAAGGAAGGAGAGCTGTCGTAGGATGCTCAATCCTTCCTTCTCCCCGTCAGCCCCTGGTGGCCCGAGTCCGTTCCCGAACCCGGGTCGTCAGCGTGGTGTGAGGTGTGGCATCCAGCACCTCAACTGTCAGCACCACTGGGCCAGCTGGTGCTCTTTCTATAATCCGGTGCACCAAGCCAGGGCTAGATGAGAGATCGGGAGAGCCAGAGAACTGAATCTGACATTGAGCGTGAAGTGCAGGGCTTTAAAGAGCTGCTGTCACTTATCCCTGGGGCCAGACTCTTCTACTTTTAAGTAGTTTCCCCTGGAGCACAGACATGCAATGACATATGGGTACATAAGTGCTAATTTCTGCCACCACTCCACCCCTTGACTGCATTGCTTCGTGCAGGGCCCCTGATCTCCACCTGGGGCCATTAAAAAGTGATGAGATGTCCCCAATCCACCCCAGAAGAGGACAGCAGTCTTACAGATGCTCAATCCTCTCCTCCTCTGCCGACCCCTGGTGGCCCGAGTCTGTTTCTGAGCCTAGGTCACCAGTGTAGTACGAGATGTGGCATCCAGCACCTCAACCCTCAGCGCCACCAGGCCAGCTCTATATAGTCTATGTCTTGACCTCAAAAGGGTTACTCAAACATTTACAATATTCTGAAATAAAATCCATAATTATTTATGATCATGCTTTAGTATTTATTGACTTAGATGTGGTTAATCAGGAGAGAAGTTACAATAAGCAATGGACCTTCAACAATGATTTTTAGAAAAATCAGGAATTTGGGGTATTAATAAAACAAGTCATCCAGGAATAGTAGTTCTACAATTATGATGAGCAAACAACAATTGCACAACTATGGGACGCTCTCAAAGCAACTCTAAGAGAGGCCATTATTTCCTACCAAATTAAATTAAATAAACTGAGGAAGCAAGAATCTACACCCACTGATACTAAACTGAAACAACTTGACCAATTAGTGCTACAAGAGTATAATAAATACCTGGAGGGATGGAACACATTAAAATAAAAAAACAAGAAATGATTAACCAAGAGACTTGCCGATTATTGAAAAAACAGTAAGTGTGAAAAATATTAGCATACAGATAAATCTGGGAACGTTACCTAACCTATTAAAAAAAGAAAATGAATGAAATATTATCACTACAGTTAAAAATGAACAGGGTATAAGTAAAACCAAGGATGTAGACATAGCAGATGTCTTTATTGATTACTATAAAAATATTTATCAAAACAAATTAACTACTGATTATCAAAAATTAAAAGATTTCATTATAAGAGCTAATCTTAAACAAATGTAATTCAATTATTCAGCCATAACACATAAAGAAATGTTAACACTATTAAAAGTTTACCCTGGAGAAAAGTGGCAGGCCTGGATGGGCTAATAAACGAATGTTATCAAACTTTTGAGGAAGATCTAATGCCATGGTTCTCATAAGCAATTGAAGAATTAATAGAAGGAAAAGGTAACTTGCCAAAAATAATGCAAAAGGCTATGATAGGAGAAAGAGGAGGCGGAAGAGGTTTCAGAGGACAGGGATGGAACAGAAGCTGAAATCAGGGAAGACAAATGAAGAATTAAGACTCAGTATTATTAACCTATCTGAATATGAGTTGTCTGAGACAGAGACTAGAATCCTAAACAGAGGTTTATCATTTGTGCCAACGCAAAGGTTTAGCCTGTTTGAAACTATTATAGACTATCACAAGTTTATAAGAAACCTGGGTCTTAAGTCATTTTTTATAAGGCAAAGAACTGAACGCACAACACACAAATAGAAGTGTGGTAAGTACTGCTATTACTGTGCAGCATTCTGAAGACAACATTACTCCCTCAGTGGAAAATATGGGAAAATTTAGACTCAAGTCCATTTTTTGTCCACCACTGATTCCTGCTCTGCAAACATTTTTAAAGTGTTGTGGAAATGAACTGGTGGCATTGGATAAAGAAACAAATAATAATTTCTATCAGAACCTAAGTAAAGGTGAAATGCCAGCCTTAAAACAATTAGGTGAGAACTGCTTGATAACAATTAAACCAGCTAATAAAGGTGGCTCTATTGTGGTTTTAAACACTGTTGATTATAAAAATGAAGTTCATAGGCAGCTTAGTAATGAAACTTACTATGAGAAATTCAAAAAGGATCCCACAACTGAACTTAAAAAAACAGATTGATGATTTTCTGAATCAAGTGGAAAATTAAAATGGGCTACATAGTAAAATGATGGAGTTTGTTACAGTAAAAACTCCTGTAAGGCCCTGTTTCTATTGCCTACCAATGATTTATAAATGCCTTGTGAATCCACTTGGTAGGCCAATAGTATCAGGGAATGACTCCCTAACTGAGCCTCTGGCCAAATTTGTAGACTGTTTTATTAATGATCTAGCACAGAAGATACCCTCATATATAAAAGATACAGGGGCATTCTAAGAGTATTGGAGCACTTGGCCATTGAGAAACACAGACTTTTAGTCACATTGGATGTAGAGTATTTGTACTCTAACATACCTCACAAGGATGGCCTGGTGGCCCTGTCACATTTTTTAGACAGAAGGGAAATCCAAATCTTCCCACCACATTGTTAACACGATTGTCTGAATTTGTGTTAAAGTGTAACGGTTTTTTCTTCCAGTATGACTTCTAGTTACAGAAGAAGGGGACAGCAATGGGGCTGGTTTCACCCCTAATTACCCCAACCTATATTTAGGTAAATGGGAGGAGGAAGTAATAAGGAACCTGGAGGTCAATTTATACTTGGATAATCTGGAGCTCTGGAGAAGATTTGTCGATTATGTTTTGGTGTGAACAGTAACAGAGGAGGAGTTATTTGTTTTTGTTGAATTATTGGGAAAAAGTAATCCAAATCTTAAGTTTGCTCTTGTGTTCAGTAAAAAGCACATTACCTTTCTCAGTTTGTTTATTTCCAAGGATGATAGGGGTGGAGTCACTATTGATTTATACCGCAAACCCATAGATCGAAAAACACTACTGCATGCAAGCAGAAGCACACCATTAAAGGTTTGCCAAAAGGGTCAGTTCATTTGTATTAAAAGAAACTGTGCAGACAATACAAAATATATATAGAGAGACAATTAACTTGAACAAAAATTGATTGACAGGGGACATTCTGAACACGCTATTGGTAGAGCCAGGCATGAGGTTGACAATCTACATTGCAGAAAACGTCTTGTGGAAAGGGACCCCAGAGAGAATCAGGACATGAGAATGAATCTTGTCACCACGTACAATGCCCAATCTAACAAAATTTATGACGTTATGAATAAACACTGGCATTCAGTGGAGTTAGACCCAGGGTTATCAGGTCTAGTAGAAATCAAACCCAGATTTGCACACAGAAGGGCTAAAAATGCCAAGGACTGCGTAGTCCATTCTGTACAACCACAAAACATAAGTGGAAAGACCCAGAATGTGTCTTCCAGTAAAAAATGAAGGCTGCTATAGATGTGGAAATTGCAAATATTGTATCACAATTAATAATAGCAAAACCTTCAAAATTCCTAGCACAGGATTGACATGTAAGGTCAGAAGGTTTATTACATGTGCCACAGAGGGGGTGGTTTATTTGGCCACTTATTCATGTGGATATTATTGTGTAGGTAAAACAAAATGTCAGTTTAAATCCTGCATAGGCAAACACATGAGAACTATTGAACACCAGGATTTGGTTATGCTCTGGCAGTCCATATGTGCAGCGTAACTGACAGAGGTATACATATGATTTCTTTTACAAGAATTGAAAAACCTGTGAAACATCAAAGGGGGAGTTATGACAATATCCTGTGCAAAAGTGAGCAGTACTGGATTTTTTCCATGTGGCAGTAAATAGAATGGGTCTCAATGATAAACTGGAATTGGGCCCTTTTTAAATTTACCCCCCCGCCCATTATCTTGAGGCATCATTGACAAGTGTTGATTGGGATGTTTATTGTTGCTGTATAGTAAACCCTAGCACTACTGTGATTTAAGGAAGCCCTAAAAAGTATGCCTAGATAAATATTTACATTTTATTATTTATTTCTCAATTCTTTTTTTTTCACAAAATGTGACCCAACACTTTGGCTATGAGCACCATCTTGGAGTTAGCCATCATCTGGAATTGAAATGGACTGGTTACTGTACATTGGGAAACCCCTGTATGTTTACAAAAAACAGATGTTATTTCAGTGGGCTCACATCCTTTAATATCTGTTAAGTGCCCATTGTGTATATTTCATATAGGTGCTCCAGGTTTTTAATCAAACATTTGTGCTCGGTCTGTCTTTATTAATTCCTTAACATGTGAACAATTTGATTGCCTTATGCTATTGACTTTAATTATGTTTTTAAATCGATAAGTGTATTTTGATGCACTTTATCACTTTGTTATATAGTTATGCTTTTTTAAAGTCATGTGCTAATGTGACTTTGTGTCTTTAAGAACTCAGAATGCAGGAGTAGTGTCATTAGTCCACCAACACCTTTGACAAAACCTTGGTTAGTGTGAAATGTGTCAGGTCATGTGAGCCCTAACTTGAGTGGAGGGGGTAAGGAGAAGTACTGTCAGCATCCTGGATGCACTGTATGTTACTGCTGAACTTTTTACCATGTGTGCACAAGTGAATAAAATCAAGCACTTTATTGGACCTTACATCAGATATGCTCTCTTCCCAGTTGTTTAACCAGGTGAGACACACTAAGCTGAAAACTTGTTTACAGGTGCAACCTGGGAGCACAGGAAGTTAAGTGACTTGCTCAGGGTCACACAGTATGCAAGTGGGGGCTGTGGGATTGAAACCCAGGTCTCCAGACTTGCAGCTCAGAGCCTTAAACCACTGTGCTATACTGCCTCCACTGTGCTATATCTTCCTTTATAAACTGTCAAAGTGACAGCATACATTGCAGTTAAGCATGTTAATGCTGGAAACCCAGAGGTATTGAGCAGGTGCCAGTTTCCATTTTGTTTTTCCTGACTGACTTTTCAACCAGGCATTGCCATTTCCCAGGTGCGTTCTCCACCTCTCCTTGATAATAGTAATCCATAAAGAAGGTAAACCAGGAGACTCTCCTGGTAATTATAAACACATAGCCTTACTCAATTCAGATTATATAATTTTAACCAAATTAATAAATAACATAATTTAACCTTTTCTGACTAAATATATTCATAAGAACCAGTATGGATTCATAAAATGTCACACAATGCCACAGGTTACAAGAAAATCACAGGCTAATAGAGCTGTGCAGAATGGGAAAATTCCAAATCCACAGAATTCTAATGAAATTTCACAAAATTCCATGAAATTCTGTGGAATTTTGTTGACATTTTGAGGAATTTTTAAAATTTAGTAATTTGGTTATAACTCACTAACCATTCAACCTCAAGGTCTGAAATTTGGAATATATACTTTGAAATATATAAATATATTGGTGGGATAGTTTCAAAATGATAGGGTCTTGAATGATGTCATTTTATTGTTTATGCGAAATTTCATGAACATTTTTATCTGCATATACCTTAACCTTCTGTTGGGTCAGGGATCTTAGCTTTAGCATGATTTCTTGATTAGGTGTTCTAACAATGCTCCAGATTTCATGAAAATATGATGCATCATTTCAAAATGATATGTGCTCAAAATCTGTCATTTTATTTTTTTCAGGAAATTTCATGAAACAATTTCTTCTACATATAACTCAAGCACCTTTGGAGCTAGACATGTGTAAATTAGTATGGATAACCTTTTTGTAATGCTTATAGAATGATTTAAATATGGAGTGAGTTAGACAAAAGATTAAGTTACAGGGGGTTTATATCTTTACTATATAAATATTTGCAAAACTTTCTGAAAACTATCAAAAATGTGAATGTTTGTAACTTCTCTGCTCTTGCATGCATAGAATTAACATTTGACGTGCATATCCATAGTGTGTGTATCCTGGTGTCTAACACAACTGGATAAATTGGTTAAGCAGTTATAATTTTACAGAAGAAAAAATTGATTAATAACATTTTCTCACATATTTATGATAGCATATTCTGTAGATGAAGCATCCAGCATTTTATTTTTCTGGAATTTAACATTAGCAATACACATATCACTACTTAATTTGATAAGCTGGGCTGATCTTTTTGCAGTCCTGCTATTCCTCACTGGGTGACTATCCCCTTCCCTTCTCTTTTGGCATAGCCAGATTGACTCAGAAGAACTACTGATCCCACTGATATCCTCTTTGTTCTTTACAGTGACAAACTTACTTAAAATGTGAGTCACCTACTCCTTTTCATATCAACCTACAATGTTGGAATTGCTAGAATTCTTTCTTCTTGCTGCCCAAGACATTGTCTTTCCCTACTACATGTTTTTGAGTACCTCTAAGTCCTAGACATGCATGTACACCAGGCTCCCTGAATCATATATTTACTGGATGTGATCCTTAAATATCCTGCATTCAGGTTGGAATTGTTGACACTGTGCTTTCTTGCTCCAACGGGGGGTCTACCATTGTTGTGCTACTCAGCTCAGCTGTCCATGTCTTGGTGAAACTGTGCATCTAACTCCAGAACCTGGTGACCTCCTGCACTACCTGCCTCTTATACCCCTATCCTTTAATTGGAACTCCCCAGATAAGGCTGAGTGAATTAGAAAATTCCAGTTTTATGGAATTCATGAAATTCTACAATTTTCATAAAGACTCATGGGATTTAACTTAAAGTAGAGATGTTATTTTACAATTTCTCACAGCAAGCAATTAATAAAATTTGCACACACAGTCCCTTTGTAAGGTCTACGAACCTGGCAAATTTAATGGTGTTGCATTCTCTAGTTTTAAAGTTTCAGGGGTTTATAAATTTGTAGTTTACATGCTTGCAAAACCACATTTTTAAATGTTGTGAAAGTTTGACCACATTTCATTTAATCCCATTTAAAGCTGAAAATATGAACTTTTTCAGAAATGACCATGTGGTATAGTAGTTTAAATGTTTCAACTCTGGTTACATTTGGATATGTAGTTTTAAAATTAGAGGGAACTGACTGAATTGTAATTTTGGCAACTTGTTTGGTAGGCTATAACTCAACTCCATTTAAAGCTAGAACTCTGCAACCAGGTGCATATACAGTATAAATGTAGTGATAGCCTGGATACCTGGCCATTTTTGTAATATTTCAATGAATACTGTCAAAGTTATACTAAAATTACAGAAATCCAAATTTTGGCAAAATATTTTAACTCAGCTCCCATTAACACTTGAGACTTAAAACATGGTGCATATATGCATTCTATATGCTTCTCTGAATCCTGATATTGTGGAGAAATTTGGAGAAGAAATATTAAGATTATCTCAAAATAACAGAAAATTAAATTTTCATTACATATTGGGCCACCCATAACTCTGCCTCTTTTCCATCTACAACTCTAACACTTGGTACACATTTGTAAGTTGTAGGGTACTGCTTATATTCCACATTTGGTGTTATTTGGATGTGTAAATTTTAAATTATATCAAAATAACAGAAATTAAAAGTTTTGCAAAATTCCACAGAATTTTCAAAAAACTTCTGTGGAATTCCATGGAATCGGAATGGTCATTCCATGAGCATTCCATAGATAGAATTTTATATTCTGCACAGCTCTACAGGCTAATCTTCCATCTTTTAAACAAAACAAATTATTTTAAGGATGATATATACCATGTGGTGGCCCTAGATACTAGCAAAGCATTTGATGTGATTAATAGAAAGTATATGCTGGAAATCTTGAAAGCTTGGAACTTTCCAAATCAACTTTAAAAGTTAATACAACATTTATATTCTACAACTAATGTCAAATTTCAGTCTAATTATTTTCTTAAGGAAAATTTTGCTATGTTAAACAAAGTGTGACAGGGATGCCCATTATCCCCCACCACGTTTATACTCTGCATTGAATCCTTACTTCAAAACATTAGATTTAGCAAGGAAATACAAGAAGTAAATATAGGCTATGAACACCTAAAACTAAGTGTGTTTGCCAATAATGTATTGTATTACTACTTCTTAAAGACATATATAATTCACTAAAAGCCTTCCTAAAGGAAATATAACTATTCTCCGCCATCTCTGATTATAGATTAAACAAAAAGAAATCCGTAATAATGAAAATTTCTAAACATAAATCTCAGTCTGCATCAGATTTTTCAACTGAATTTAGAATTGATACTTCTATTAAATATCTAGGTATTAAACTTACAGCAGACAAATGTACTACCTTTACAAAAATAATTATATGAAATGTTTTCATGCTGTGCACATAAAACTATCCATGTGATATGCATGCTGCAAGCTTGATTTAAATGTTAAATTGGAACTGATTGCATGCATGTGGCATGTGTGAAAAAAGCAAGTGGTCACTGATAACTGTACACATAAAAGTTAAGTGACTTGCTCAGGATCACACCGTATACTACACAAATGGGGGCTGATGAGATTCAAACCCAGGTTCTCAGGTCTCTAAGTCTTCTGGTTTGCAGTTCAGTGCCTTTAAACACTAAGCCATACTGCCTGCACACATATGGCTCGCTTGTACTTTAATAAAAATCTAAATTCATCTGCACGCATGCAGCATGCTTACAACCACTGTTACTTTTTAGTTTTATTGTCTCCCCTCATCTCAGCTGCATAGCTGAACTGTAGCACACATAAAGATAAAAAAATGTGTGATTCTTCCCATCCCCAATACACACAGTTACCCACAAAACTACTTATTTATTTATGTCTGGCCTGTACTCCTACTATTTTCTCTCCATAGTTTTGAATGCTTTCACACAAACAGACTTTAAGGGACAAACACAAAAGTAGCAATAACTTGACACCCCCCCACCCACATGGCCCATCCCCACCTCATGCACACACACACTGTAGCAGGTGTGGCCATGCTGCTACAGACAACCCACCAAGTATTGATAAAAGTCTAGAGTCTCTTACTTGAATACTGGGGAATCAGAGGCAGGAGTCTTTAAGAGATGACGTCCATGGGTCAGAGTGCTGGGGTGTACCCCTTGAAATGAATGCAGTTATTTTTTATTTCTATTTTACACATTATGATGGTGATTTGGAGAATAATGAGGCCACTGTTCTACTAACAAGGCTCTTGTTGTTAATCAAGCAGTGGCCTTCATTAATCTCCAACTCTCCATCAATAATGTATAAAAGAGTAATAAAAAAATACCCCTATTCATTTCAATGGTGCATGCCCCTGCAGTCTCCCTTACCCTATGTCATAATGTGCCTGAGCATGGGGATGTGGAAGTCTGCTTCACTGGCAGGGGACATAAGCTTGACTATAGTGGGGCTCCAGTAGTCTGTGCATACCATACTGCTCAACTGTTCCTGAATGCAAGGGACAGCCCTCATTTTACCCCTGAAAACTGCTCTGCTCCTTATCCCTCCCTCATAGAAAACTTGCTGCTCACACAGAGGATGTCCTGTAAATTTGGACTTTATGGCAGGGGCACCATTTCAGATTTCAGCAGGGGGAGCCAACAACCACTGGAGGTCAGGTGCTAATTAGCTCATAGGTGGGAAGCTCTAGAATGTCTGAAACATTTCTAAAAGGTAAACCTAATGGTTGCAACTGCGAAATCAGGAAACATTTGAATGTATAAAATTAATCTGTCCATACCCTAGAGCTGTGCATCAGATTTAAGCTTAAACCCACCCAGTTACTAACCAATTTTTTTCATGACTGATGCCCCCCCCAAAAAAAATCCTGATTTCTCTCCCTGACTCCATTTCATTCAATACCCATCCCATATGGGTCATGAAGCCACCCAAAGGTGCAGACATGAGAAAAACACATCAATATTTCAGTCTTTCCTCCTTTCCCAATCCCCCTGTAAAAATAAATTATTTAATTTTATTTACCTGGCCATCTGGTCAGAACCTGCAGCCTGGCCCAGTGTGCCACCAGCCCAGTTTTCAGTCCTCTCCTCCTCTGTCTTTCTGCCAGAAACTAGAACCAATGATCCCAAGTCCCCAACGTGGTCCACGACCAAGTCACCTCACCATTGAACCCACTCATCCTGCATTGCTTGCATCTTGCTTGGCTGCTGCCATGGCTGTTGATGCACTGGATGGATCAAGGCATATGAAGGCTTCCCACACTGCTGTCACCACTGCTGCTGTTAGGCCTAGCTTGCTACTGTGGTGGTCTGTGCTGTTTTTTTTGGGGGGGGGAGAATAAGCCTAGTAGAGTAAGTAGGTAGCCTAGCCTTGAGTTAGCTTCTAGCTAACCCTCTGTTCCTTCAGTCACCAGGGGAGATGGGGACTCTCTAAGAGTAGATCAATAAAAATATGCTACCACAACACTGTTATTGACAGTTCAGTGCTCACTGAGTCTTCCAAACTGTAGTGTGCAGCCTGTCTACTCTGTGGTGGGAAAGACAATGTCGCACTCGCATGAATCATGTGCTCTTGCTTGGCTGGAGCTCCTTCACATCATGAGTGATGGTGCCACCGATAATAGGTGGAGAGAGTAGACAACACAATACAGACACAGTTGAGTCAGGAGCGCAGCTGCAGTGTGAGCACACACCGGCTTGGGGGGGGCACTTATTGAGCAAAAGATTAAATCCAAATCTGCCATCAACATCTATGTATCAAATGTAATGCCATTATTGCCACACCATAAGAACAACCTAGGCACAAATGGGGGGAGGGCAACTGCCCCCCTCTACCCTACCTAAATGGCACCCCTGCTTTATGATGGAAATTCCTTCTGAGGTGCTAATATCAGTATAAGTAAATACAATGGTTTCCACTGTGTTCTGAGGTACTATATCTCCATGTTTCATGAGGTGTCCTGACCATCATGTGGGTTAGTGTCCCTCATTGTCCCTCATTTTGAGTGTCCATGTCCCTCATTTCAGTGACAAAATATGAGGTATGGTGCATGCTTCCAAGACCCTACTCAGCAGAAAGAGTGATTGGCCAGAGTGTATATGTTCCATACAGAATGACAAAGGGAAGTTAAGTGAGATGAAACAGTCATGGAGAAACACATTTATAGCACTAAATATGCATAAGAGATTTGTGTGGCCAAAAGCAAAAAGGTCAGGCTTCGCAACACAGAGGTCTCTCTTCACACATCTGGAATGGGGGATGTTGACTGAGTATATCCTAGGCATTTAATGCAGTAAGTAAACAATACTGTACTTTACAAATCAATGGCAATTTCATGTCAAAATTAAAAAGCCCTTAAACAACTTGCAAAAGGATCAGAATTAATGAGTTTACCTAATTTTAATGGAAACGCAATGAGAATGTATTTTAAAGGCTCTAATTGCTAACTGCTATCAGTAGTATAAGAAAAGGAAGCAGATGTATTTTTTTAGAAGATATTTGCACCAGTTTAGCTGCTGCACAGATGGCAAGAATGCAGCATGTGAACCTGATGTGATTTTTGAATGATGTTCACACCAGCTTAACTGCTGCACTCATGTCAGGCATGCAACACGCAAACCTGATGTGATTTTTAGAAGATGTTCGCACCAGCTTACCTGCTGTACACATGTCAAGCTTGCAGCATGAGAACCTGATTTGCCTTTTAGGCCTGGTTCACTTTGTGTATGCTAAGAGCAAACAAACAATGCACAATTAAGCATGTGGCATGCATTCTGCATGTACACAGCACACTTATAGTTCTGTAAGGATAATATTAAAACAAATTTCAGTTCTGCTAAGCAAAAAGTTCAAGAACTACTAGACAGTTGGCAAAATCTATCTCTAGCATTATGGGAGAGAGCAGACACTTTAAAAATGATGGCTATGCCACACTTTATTTTTGTAACACAGAATATACTGGGTGCTCCGCCTTTATCTTGGTTTAATGATTTAAAAAGAATTTTCATTACATTTTTATGGAGAGGAAGTAAACCCCACATAGCTTGGTTTCTATTAACCACCCTGAGAGAATAGGAGGGTTAGGTATCCCAGCACATTAAAATAGTTGCAGGCTCATGTAATTAGCATAATTTGGGGATGGACCTTTTTAGGATATGACGATCTACCTTTCTTTCAAGATTTAGGCCCCCATATTTAAAGAAGATGTGCGGCACAACTCGGCACAATCCAGAGATGGAACATGGCGCATCCCTCCAAAAGTGCCAAAGTGCAATACTGAGAGGGGGAAGATAGGCAGTCCAAATGTGAATTGGCCATGGCCCAAACAAAAGTTGCATGGCACATGCAGAAGGTGCATTCCCATGAATGTGCCATGCAAGGGCATATTCATAGGGACTGTGCCCTGCTCGTGCCAGTAATGTGCAATGCACAGATAGACCACAAAAAGCTGTCCTAAATTGTCTGGCCACCCACAGGCAGGCTTCTGTAGTGCAGACAGGTTCACAGCAGCCTGCCTGCCCCATTAGTCCAGTATAACCCCCCTCCTGACCCCTACACCCGATCATAGGGGTGATGGTGTCCACTCTCATTGCCATACTGATGTCTGCCCCCACCCTGCCCCAGTCCCTGTTGGTACAGCATCCAGACCCCACCCTGCCTCAGTCCCCATCTGCAGCAGAAATGTAACCCCCCTCCCTGACCTGGTCCCTGATGTCCATACTCCAAGATGCACCCACCTTGTATTTCCATAGTGAGAAGTGGCCCCCCACCCCATCAGGATGGGACCCCTGACACTGCTCCCCCCAACCCAACCAAAGCCAGTGACTGGCCCAGCCCTCTGCACACCACCATAGCTAGACACTGACTGAACTGTCACAGCACTGTCCTATACATAGTAAGCCCTTGTCCAATGAGCATGTACTATGTATAGTACAGTGCTGTGGCAGTCCAGTCAGTGCTGGCTGTGGTGGTGTGTAGAGGGCTCAGCCAGTTGTTGTCTCTGGTTGGGTTGGGGGAGCAGGGTCAGGGGACCCATCCAAGTGGGGGGGCCACTTCACTATGGAAATACATGGTGGGTGTGTCTTGGAGTATGGATGTCAGAAACTGGGGCAGGAAGGAGGGTTACACTTCTGCTGCAGATGGGGATCAGGGCAAGGTGGGTAGGTGCTTGGATGCTGTACCAATGGGGATCAGGGTAGGGAGGGGGTCTGGATGCTGTACCAACAGGGATTGGGGCAGAGTGGGGGTCTGTGTAGCCATACAGTAAATGGTGTTTGGGGCAGGGTGGGGGCATGGGTGCAATACCAACTGGGCTCGGGGCTGGGAGGGGGTTCTGCCTGACTACCAGGGTGGGCAAAGGACAGCACTAGAGGTCCCATGCAATTGGGGCTGTGCGGGGGCCTGCCCCGGTGCATTCTGCTGGGCCAGCTATGCTAATGTGCTCATAATGAGCATGTATGGTGCCCAGTTATGTCATGCATGCCCAATGAGCTCATTTGCATGTTTCATCTGAATATCACCAATGGGGGAATGGTGCATCCAGGTATGCGCCATGCATTCCCCATTGGCGGTGTTCAGACCCAACCCTGGATGTGCTGCTCACACCATGTTGGCCACCTGTCTTGTGCTGTACTTCCAGGGTCCCATATTCAAACTGGATGCATGCTCTGTGCTGATCAGGCATCCAGTTTGAATATTGCTACAGTGCCAGCCAGTGCATCTGTTTTGCATGCTGCATTGTTATGTGCACACAACCAGCCATCACTGAATATGGCTCCCCTTAATATTAAAGAAAGCTAAAGATAAAATAAATATTAAGGACTTATTCCTGGATATGGCTTTTCTAAAAGAAAAAGATTATCATTTTATATCATGGTTTACTCTTATCAAAAATAATTAATAACAGTAAAATCAAACTGAATCTACAATTTTTTTTTTTTTTTTTGGTATCTGGACTAGTGATAAATTATGGAGCAAAGGAAATTAAACCAATAATAAGCTCTTTCTAAATAAAAAAAATATAGGTGGAATGACTTAATAATAGAGGGGAAGTTTCTTATGTACAGTCATGTTAAAGGGAAGCAAGAAGGATTTAATCTGAGTAATATTGCATATTATACATTACAATATAAATGTAATAAATTGTGCCAAATCTTTCATCATTATATCAACTCTTTTACACTTATTTAAAAACAGCAAAAAGAAAGGATAAAAAAGGCAATGATAAATTATTGGCTAGAACTTATAATTTGATCATGACAAGTAGCAGGGATAAAAGAAGAAGTTTAAATAAAAAATGAATAAAGAAGTAAACTTAGACTTTACTCAACAACAATGAATGAATTTGAGGATCTTGGCTAACAAAAATTAGATTTCTGCCAAGAACAAAACTATACGACAGAAAATATTAGAGAGAGTTTATTATACTCCAGTCCAGATATCTAAGGTAAATAAAACTTATAGTGATAAATGTTGGCATGATTGTGATTCATAAGGCACATTATATCATTGTTTCTGGCAATGCCCACAAACTTTGAACTGGTGGAGTAGGATTAAAGATATTATGCGAACTATATTGGAAATTAATATTCCACTAAAACCTGATTTTTTTTTATTTATTAATACTGCAGGTGTGATACATAAACAAGTACAGTGTACAATTTTCTCTTTAGCAACTATGGCTATCAACAGGTTGATTTTGGAAAACTGGAATATGAAATACCTTCCTTTTTTGAAATAAATACGTGGTGGAACACTTTTAGAGAAACCATTTCATACGAAAAGTTAGTATGTATATGGGATGATACTGTCGATGATGCACAAGGGTCCTTATGGAAAGAAATTCAAGAAAATCTTCTTTCTTTAATGAGACTTGAATAAAACCCCAACAGATGAAAAGCCAACTGCCTTATTGTCCCAGGAAGTGGAATAGGGGGAGAAAGGAGGATGAGAAGATATCTTTATACTGATAAATAAATGTTGACAATAGCATTTCATATACTATCAGGGTTTGGTTTACAGTCATCTGTATGTTAACATGAACTGTTTAGTAATACTGTTTAAATGGAACAGAACTTCAACCTTATAAAATATGGTTGATTAAGGAGATTTCTTACTACTGCTCTATTGTATTATATATAAACTTATTTTTTTAAATAATCACGATGTAAACAAATACCAATAAAAAATTATGGTTTTAAAAAAGTACATATATTTTGGAACTGCAAACATATAATTGACTTTTGGTCAAAAATGTCAGCACTTTTTTCCACCCTTCCTGAAATCTCAGATAATCTAACAACTGAGGCATGTATTCAGATCTATGACAACTCAACGAATGTCATATCAGTGTGGTACAAAACAGAGCAAAAAATTCAGCATACAGCAGTACCGCGCTGATAACATACATCAAAAGTACTCTGCAGGTACAAAGTAGCACATATAATGTGGAACGGTAGCTGAAGCTTAGCACTAGAAACCCATCAGAAATCAAACCAAAATGACAGATATACATCAGCTCACACATTTATTGAACCTGCAATACAGAAATTATACCTCCACCTGGAAATTAGTCCTCTTTCACCTGTAACACATCAGCACTCTGGAAAACAAGCACAGAACTGCAGCACATTTTCTTTAGTTTTGCAGTATTCTTAAACTAGTTTTTATTTAATTTCACTAGTTTTTAATAGGGGGGCCTTGCCCCTGAATCCCCCCATAACTTAATATAATCAACTCCGAGGTCAGACACACAGTAACTCAATAAAAGGAGCAATTTTCCACACCTACACGGTTTCACCATGCATGGTGGCTTCACCCCCCCACACACACACACACCCTTAATGCACATACAGTATGGTGAAAAAAGAAAAAGGGGGGGAGGAAGCCCCAGCTATTCACAGGCTGTCACTCTAACCTCTAAACCATGCTGTCAGCATGCTAACATGGTACACATCCATGGATTTAAAGTGCTCAGCTAGACCGGAAGCAGGAACTGGTACAGCATCACACTGTTTTGCCAGTGTGGACATATGTGGTACCACACAGCACTATTATGCCCTGTTAGTGCATCCATCTTTAGTGCTTTTTACTATGAGGTATTGACCATGCACTAATGACATTCACGGAGTAGTTATACTACCATGTATTCTAGGGTATTTCCCCTGAAACAACCCTTTATTAGTAGGTGAGGCTTACTCCATTAAACTAATAGCAATGGTAGCTAAGAGTATTATTTAAAAATATTGGATTGATCGGAAGCAGTCCACCTCCATTTTTAGAATGGAGACAATGTCTAATCAACACAATTCAAAGTAAGATATTGACTCACTGTAATCATTTAAATCAAGCTAAGTTCATTGAGAAATGGTGTGACTAACAGAAATTTGTCACTAAATAAAACAAAGTTGGTAACAGTGGCTATGAATGGATATGATCATCACGTCTCAGTAAAACTGCAGAGGAGCAAGCAAGCTTTTTGCATGCATTTTTATTTCTCTCTTTATTTTTGTTTTTATTTAGTCTGAATTCATAGTCCTCTTTTTCCCCATCTCATTTTACTGTTGTCTTGTCATTTTTCTCATTTTTATGTTTCCTTATACATGCACAAGAAACATCTTGGTACAGTAAATGGCATTTGAGAGGTGTGTCACTGTATTGGCCAATGCAGCTTAAGCTACGTTGGGCTCATCCATGACACACAAATGAGTTAGCAAGTTGGCTATGACAGTGGTTGGACTGCAATGGGTGGAAAATTTATGTACTTGAAACAAATAAAACACTGCAATTGGGCAGTTTCGGTTCTGTCATTTGCATAAAGCTGCCTGTTGTCTCTCTCTCTCTCTCTCTCTCTCTCTCTCTCTCTCTCTCTTAGGCAAAATGGGACCATTAGCTACTGAAGGCTGGGAGACACTGTTGGAGTGTGAGAGTGAGCACCCGAGAGACAGACACAGCGGGACCATAATTAATGTCTGCTCTGTCTCTATGAAGTGTACTGACTCCACAGCCCATTTACATCCCATAGTGGCATAGTGATGGAGAGAGAGAGTGAGAGAGAGAGAGAGAGAGCATCTACAAGTAATTTCTGAGACCATTAGTGTCATGGCTCTTTTTCACATCTCTTCCCTGCTGTCTACCATTAAGTAGCAAAGACCGTTGATTTAAAACTGTGGCACTGTATTTGTGTGGTGCTCCATTCCCCAGGACCCCCGCACCAGTTATCTCCATGACACACAGAGAGGTGAGGCAGTACAGTCTCCTAATGAAAGGCAACAACCGTGTGCCATGAGTGAGAGACAGAGGGTGACAGGCAGCAGACATGAGCCAGAAGAAGGTACTAGTGAAATCCCGGTGGTGCCACCCCCCACCTGTGAGCCCACCATGTCCGCATAGTTTAGTGAAGAACTTGCTATTTGGCTTTCCTAGCAAGGGGATTATTGCTCATGCTTGACAGCTGCACAGTTCACTGTCGGAATGTGAATGTCAGTGGGATTGTGGCATGCGCAGCTTGTCCCCCTGACCGTAATATAAACTACCACACAGCAGGATTGGGAGAGGCGGTGCAACATACGTGGAGTCCACTGGTCACCCCACACCACCACCAGAACAGTTCCCCTGCAAATTGCCAAGCCCTGCCACAGCCCCTGTCTCTGCTCCACAGCCACCGGCAGAGAAGATTGTTCATAATTCTAATAGATATTACTCAGACTTAAAATGCAGGACAGTCTTTGCACTGTAACGCATGGTCCAATGCTTTACTTCAAAGTGTGATTTGTGAAATGTGTGTTACTTCTGTTTTCTTTTTGAGGTGGAGACACAAAAAAGAAAGCACAGTCAACTATCAGTAATAGGAGGATGCTCCAGGTAGAAAGTGGTGCTGCCAACAATAATGTACAATCTGGAAAAACAGCCGCACACTCACCACACTGGAAGAAGAAGAAGAGATGAGGATGATTCTTGTAGCTTAAGAAGAGAGTACTTTATTCCATCTTCAAAGTTTGTGCTGTAAAACCAATACCATCAGGTACGCTGTGGTGTGAATGCTGCCCAACGTTTTGCAAGTGACACCATCATGTCTCTTTTTTTTATTTTGTCAAATTTTATTTGCTATTCCACATTACAGAGTTATACATCCAAGAGACACCTAATTAACCAGACATAGCATGACCAGGTAATGATCTCTTAAGAAGACAGTAAAAAACAATGCAACGAATAGGTATTAACAGTGAATGTCCATGTGTCACTGAAGCAATACTATAGGTAAACAAATGTAGCATAGCAAGCCTGGACAAAAAGAAGAAAAAAACACATCAATACAGTACCTGTCTACCTGGCCATGATGTAAATCAACAGAGGTCCAGGTAGTATATTGCTACAGATACTTCCAGGCTAGTTAAGATGGGTCAAATGCCCTTAATGAATGGGTGTCCTACAGTGGAGGGTTAGCAGGTGGGGTGGTAGTACCATGCACAAGTAAGATTGCAAGTAGGCTCCCCACTTGTATTGATATTTAGTAAGTTGTGCAAGAAGAGAATACGAAAGCCTCTCCATGATAGCCGCTTGCGCCAGGGCTGATCTCCAAACGGCCAAGGGGGGGTCAACCTTCTTCCAGTACTTCAGAATCGCACATTTGGCTTCACGTACAGCCACCAAGATCCATTTCTGGAGGGAAGGAGACAACATGTCGAAGGCCAAGGGGTCACCAAGGAGCAGCATGACATTGGAATGCTTAACTGGACATCTGTCAATCCTGGAGCAGTCCTCAAGGACAGCCACCCAGAAGTGAAGAACCTTTGGGCATGACCACAGGATATGTAGTAGGTTTGCAGAGGGTTGATTACATCTCCTGCATTTGGAGTGACCGAGAAGGCTCATATCCTGCAAGGCAGTTGGGGTCCTGTACCACCTAAGTAAGATTTGCTGCTGGATAGCCTGACTCTTTGCATCTCTGTAGGCTGTGCATGCCAGTCATAGACACTGGTTCCATACCTCAGGAGGGAGTGAAGTCCCAAGATCCCTGTCCCAACATTTCCTACAGGATTTGGTGGTGTCAGTCTGAACTTCTCTCATTGTTCTATAGAAGCTTCCCGCAATACCCCTTTGAGACGTAGCCTTGTACAAGGAGTCTATCCATGACCATCAGGGGTCAGCTAATACCCATGCCCTGAGTTCTGTAGTTACACTACAGATTTGCAGAAACCTCCACAAATCTATAGCCAGGAGGGAGTACTGTACCCGTGGTTGTGCAAAGGACATTAAAACCTGAGATTCGGGAATACAGAGGTCCTGAAGGAGCTCGATGCCACAGTTGGCCCAAGCTTGCCAGAAGATGGGCTGCCCACCTATGAGCAATTGCCTATTATTTCAGAGGGAAGTATACCACACTGGTGGATACCAGACTGTTTTCGACGTATGGGAAAGAGCCATACACTTTCTCCATGCCCTCACTGTTTCCATCACAGGCGGGGTAGGGCAAGTGGTTGTGCAGCAAGTGGGTATCAATAAGGACCAGAATGGAGTACCTTGAAGCAAACTCTGCTCTACTCCAACCCATGTGGGTTGTAAAGGGAATGGGACAAACCACTTAACTGCCTGAGCTGCCAGGTAGGCCCAGCGGTAACTCTGATAACAAGGGAGCCCTAGCCCGCCCTGGGCCCAGTGCGCTCGTAGCTTCACCTTGCTCCATCTAGGGACTTTTCCCTCCCAGAGCAGTAAGGATATAAATTTATCTATAGTATGAAACAACCGAGAAGACAGGCATATGGGAAGATTATTAAACAGGTATGCAATTCTCGGGAGGATAAACATGTGCACAGCCTCCACTTTACTACGGAGAGGCAGGTGAAGCTTGCGCCATCTGTCCACTTCTGCCGTCAAGGAGATGAGCAGGGGGGAGAAGTTAACACAATTCAAGTCCTACCACCTCTGTGGAATAATCACCCCCAGGTAGGTAAAGTTTTCTGAAGCCCAGGCAATCTCTGTACCTGTTAGACAGTCTCTAGTACAGGTGTTATTCAGCAGGGCTAGAACAGTTTTTTTCTGATTGACCATTAGGCCCAAAAGCTGCACAAACTTCTTTAGAATGTCTAAAGCCTTTGGCAGGGAAGAGTTGGGGTGGGAAATGGTGAGCAGGATGTCATCCACATATGCATGTACAAGGTGAGATTGGTCTCGCACCACGATGCCCTGCAGGCCCTTAGTCTGGACAAACTTCCTGACTAGGGGGTCTAATGCTACAAGGAAAGAGCAGGGGAGAGAGGGGGCATCCCTGCTGGGTGCCCCTAAACAGCTGAAAAGGAGAGGAGATATTCTTATTCATCATAATTTTCACAAGAGGTGCATTGTATAGGGTAGAAACCCACCCCTGGAAGAAGGTTCCAAAACCATAGACCTCCAGCACCTTATGCAGGTACCCTGACTCCAGCGAGTTGAATGCCTTGGAAAAATCAAATGCCAAAGCTGCCGCTGGCATGGAGGAGTGTGTGGCTAACCATTTGAAGTTATCAGCCCCAGCTTTTCCTTTGGAAAAGTCCACCTAAGAAGAATGAACAATGGCCGGGAGGACCGAGACCATCTGGGTGGTGAGGATTTTAGCCGCAATTTTCATATCGACTGAAAGGAGTGAAATAGGGTAGACGTTAATGCAATCGAGGGCGTCATTGGATTTTTTAGGCAGCTACATCACCAATGCTTCCCTCATAGAGGAAGGGAGAGCTCCGGTAGCGTGTGACTCCTGTAAGGCGGAGAGCAGAGGGGAGGAGATGTCATCTAATAGTAATCAATACAACTCAACTGTCATCCCATCTGGACCTGGGGCTTTCCCATTTGCTATCTGAAGGAGGGTGGAGCGCAGCTCCTGGGCAGTGAAAGGTTGTTCCAGCATCGCCACAGACTCTGGGACAACTTAGGGATATGTACCGAGTCACAAAAATCATGAAGTAACTGGGACAGGCTGATGTCTGTTCCTGTTGCCCAGGAGCTATATAACTCCTGGTAGTAAAGCTGTATGACTAGATTGATACCTTGGAGATCTGTGATTGCAGAGCTAGAGGGGTCATTCAAAGCATGTATACGAGAGGCAACTTGCTGTTTACGGAATTGATATGCCAGCAGTTTGACCCTCTTTTCACCCCCTTCCCAATACCTATGCTTAGCCCGAAGCAGATGCCATTCCACCTTCCTCTGTACTAGGCTGTTGATTTTGTATTTGAGCCCCGTGATAGATGCCACCAGGGGTTTATCCTCATGAGCCCAGGGGGAGACCTTAAATTTGGATTCCAAGCAGGTGAGATCCGTCTGTAACTTAAGAAGCTCTGCTGTTCTTGCTGTGGTTTTGGCTGCAGCATAAGAGAAAATTCTCCCCTCAGGACTGCTTTGAAGGCTTCCCACACCGTGCTTGCCTTAACTTCGCCCCCCAAATTAAGATAGAAGTCGGTCTTAGCTTCTGCCCTGATCATCTCCTGAAACTCTCGATCCTGGAGAAGGAGGGAGTTACAATGCCATTTGGTGCTTTTGGGCCCCTGCCCAGTGGGGGAGATAAAAAAGGAGGACAGGTGAATGATCAGAAATAAGAATATTTCCAATTTTAACATCACTAATTCCCCCTGGAAGCCTCGGGACTGGCCAACCAAAAATCAATCTGACTGTAAGAGGAGAGAACAGGTAAAAAATAAGTATAGTCCCTCCCACTTGGAAAATCCCTTCCCCAAGGGTCAATGAGGTCCCACTCGTTCATGACTTCTTTGAGAGCCGCCCTCGCCTTGGGGTGTGCCTGAGGGGTGGGCTTGTTCTTGTCTAAAAAAATATCTAAAAGCAGATTAAAATTCCCCCTAAAAATGATAGGCAGGTTGGCATGATCTTTGGTGATGGATGTCAGGGTCTGACCTACGCCTAGCAGGGGCTCTGCAGAGTCATTGTTCGGGCCATACATATTAACCAGAACTGCCCCGCCCTCCATATGGGAGAATTGTGCTATGATCCAACGACCCTGAGTGTCAGACCTAACATCTTCTAGAGCACATGGGCAAGCTTTATGCAGCAATATGGCTACCCCCCGACCTTTTTAGGGACAGAACTTGCTATAACCCTACCCACCCACATCCTCTGTAGCCATGTCACTGATTTCACAGTGAGGTGAGTCTCCTGGAGAAAGGCTACCTCAGCCATTTAAAGACCGGAGGTGCTGTAAGACTGTTGTATGTTTAACTGGGTAGTTCAGACCCTTAACATTCCAAGAGACCAGCCTCAGGCCTGCGGAATTAGGCCCTGCCATGGTGTGCTGAGTGTATAACTAGATACCCCCAGCAGCAGACAATCATACGGGACAAACCCCCCATCAAACCCACCAAAAATTCTGGAAGGAGCTGTAGTCAGAGATGTAGTAATAATTTCAACACTGAACTAGGTTAATGATGGAACAACTGTTTTTGTACTGAAAACAAGAACAGAGGTTAAACCAACAATGCAAAAGACAGCAATCAAGTAACGAGCAGCTACAAAAAAAGTATAACCACTAGTTGAAGTTAAAAAGGTAAATCCTTGAGACCACTAAGGGTGAGGAGATAAGCACGTTTAGGGTTGCACCTCAAAAACAGGAAGGTACACCCGAGCAACGCTAGCTCACAGCACCCAACGGGATAGAGAGAGGGTCACAGATTTGGTAGACCATCCCTACCCAGGACCATACCCCCACTTGTGTGATCCAAGGACATCAGGGAAAAGGAGTGGGCAAAGAGATAGGGTGGGAAAGACTGTGGAACCATGGGGGGGAACCGACTGCCAACCAGTGAAGTGTCTCCCTGAAAGAGCAAACTAAATGAATCTCTCCAGCCATCAGGCAGGAGCGAGGGAACAGTGATGAAGCAGCTGGAAGACCGAGAGTGTAAAATGGTCAATCCGGTTGCCTACAAAGGGGAGCAGAGACTGGAGGGATGAGCGAAGAAAAAATAATTCCGTCAGCTAGTGAGGGGAGGGAAGTGGAGGCAGCCACAGCAGGCAAATACTGGATGAGCACATTCCTACTCTAATTCCCCGTGTCTCCACTGCCCGCCCGAAAAAGAAAGAGAGGGGGAGACACTCCGAGAGGCCCCGAGGAGCAGAATGTGGCAAAGCATACACAGCAACAGGATAGGCAATTGCAGAAAAGTAATAGAGTACATAGTTACTGCCTTGAGTCTCAAGTACAGTTCAGACTGTCTCAACCTTCAGGAGCATCAGGTCCTGCAACAGAGGGATCCACCATAGGAGATGGTCGGTGGGGAGGCCTTGCGATAGGGCTGCAGCAAATGGCAAAAGGACTGGTTTGATTGGCAGGGAAGCCACCACAGCTTCTTCTACAGCATTCTCAGTTTCAGCTGCCCAGTCCAAAGGAATTGTGGTATCCACCACTTCAGCTGCTGCTTCCTGACTGGGCATCCCTTCTTCCTCCGAACTAGAATCCTCTTTCAGGAGCTTAGCCAGGGGGGCCTCCACTAGGCTTATACGCTGACTCCCCTTACTGTGAGATCTTGGTCTGGATCTGTGTGAGCAAGCCTTGGGCACTATTCCAGAAGAGGGCAGGGGTGAGTCCAGCAAAAGCTGTGGAGATTGAACAGTTTTATTACTAGCCTCCAAGTGGTGTGGACGACATCCCAAGTTGGCACCAGGGGGCTTATCAGCTTGTTGCACATTCCGGTCTGGAAGTGCATCTCCAGGAAACAGAAACCCATCTTTTTGGTTCCTCTTTGGTTGAGCACGCCCCCCAGGTACCCAGAGGCATCTGGGAGATGTAGTACGCCGCCACACCTCAGGCCAAAACCATGCTAACCAGTCCTCAACTTCTTTAGGATGTTGTGCCAGAAGCTCCTTTCCCCCTTTAGTCACATACAGTGAGATAAGCCTCCTCATCTGGTATTTGAAACCGTGTTCTTGTAGCACTTTCCTTATAGGAATGAAAGCCTTCCTTCTCATAGCCACCTCGTGGGAATAATCCCTAAAGAAGGAAATACGGGATCCCTTCCACATGATGTCCCCCAAGTTCCTTGCTGCTCTCAGTAGCTTTTCTTTAGTTGAGTAGCGCAGTAGGTATGCTATAATGGGCCAGGGGGGGAGAGGTGCGGGGGTCGGACTTGATGTTCAGCTGGTGGGCCCGTTCCATCTCTACAGGGCCCCTCCATCTGTCTCCCATCAGTTTAGGCAACCATTCATTTCAAAGGACTCCATGTTGGACCCCTCCGCACCCTCAGGGATGCTGCGTATCCGGATGTTGTTCCAGCATCCCTGATTCTCCTGGTCCTCAGCCCACTCCCAAAGCCTAGTTAATTTATGCTCATGCTCCTGTAATTGCTGCCAAACCTGCTCCTGGTGGTCCTCCAGCCCATCCGCTTGTTGTTCTAGGACATTCACTCTGTCCTCTAATTGACGAACTTCTGCCACATTGCCCATAAGGGCAGCATTGATGCCATCCACCCTAGACAGCAATGTTTCCAGCATTTGGGTTATATATGCAAATGGATCACCCCCTTGTAGCTGTTGGTGGGGGGGTCGATTTATGCCCCGAAGATGTGAGATCCTGCATCGAGGGCTGCTCTGCCATAATCTGCTGCAGGGAAATTTGGCCAGAAAAATCAAGCGCCTTAAGCTGAAGGTCTGTAAAGTGCCCACTACATGTCATGAGCCAGGAGTAGCAATGAAGAAGCCTGATGCTACTGTCCTGCTGGTGAGGTGACAGGCAAATCGCATCAGGACCTGTGCGCCCTACTGTGCCCGCTGCTCGCAGAGGAGATCGGCTGAGGGGAGCGAATCATGGCTAATTCTCAAAATGGAGGTGGAAAACAGGCATCAGGGCAGTCGGGGGTAGAAAAACTAACAAAAAACCATCATGGGGGCCAGGTAAAATGGCGGATCATATCTAAAGCCCATGGATAGCACCTGGAGAGGGACGGAGCTGTAAAATTTATGCTGCCACCATGTTGCCGGTCAGACCACACCTCCTGCAAGTGACACCACCATGTCTCTTGACAAAGCAAGATCACCTGTGAGTCATGAAAAGTCAGGATGGTGTTCACAACCCAGCATACCTGATGGTGTTGATTTTGCTGCACAAACTTTGAAGATGGAATAAAGTACTCTATTCTTAAGCTACAAAAATCAGCCTCATCTATTCTTCCATCACGGTGAATGCATGGCTGTTTTTCCACACATTGCAGTAAGTGGTGTATGGCTGGAAAAGAAGAGTCAGAGAAGTCTCCAGGGGGTAGAGGAAAGTCCACCTTTTGTAATTACACCATATATGAAGAATACCCCGGGCAGGGCCTCCTACAATTAAAAACTTCATTCCTCTTTCTACACTACACACTTAAGAACAATATATTAACTACTACAATAATAGAATTAAAGGCAATAACAGTAATACCATAATGCATTGCATTACTTTTATACAGTATGCCTGGGAGAAAATATTATATTTTATTATCCTAGTAAAGAAAAAAAAACAAATTTTTGAAGCGTTTTGTGTCTTAATTCTTTCTAGTCTTTCTCCTTTGGGAGATGGGTGGGAGGATGGTAACTAGTTGAGCTGTGAGGTCAGGCAGTTGGATTCCCAGATGGGGGAAGGGGTTGGACCAGGCCAGTTAGAGACCAGGATAGGATCATCTGGATGGGACATGCTCAAGAAGGAGGGATGGCTCTGCTGTTGGGACCCAGAAGCGGGCAATTGAAAGAGGGCACACTTTAAAAGGAGCTGGTTGACTGCACCTATATGCTGGAGATTATGATAGGGTATATGCGGAGCCATGTGTGTATGCCAGAATGATAGCCACAAGACATGTCTTTGCTGAATGTGACTAGGATGCCCACTGTACATGCATGTTGGAAAGACAACCTATTACATGGAAAAGTGTGCTGCAGATGCTAGGGGGAGCTCAATGATTATGGATGTGCCTGTCACAGGCAGCCCTGAATCACAGGGCTGGGGCCTCTTGGATAGATTGGATGGGTTGTTTTGCCAATTTATATTTTTTGAGGAGGTTTATGTCACAGGGAATGTGAGATCACAGGTGTCCACACTGGCTGATGGATGAAGCATGGTACCCCCTTGTGTGGTGCATTGGGTGAGTGCATTAGCCCACCTCTGTTATTTCCAAAGAAACAAATACTGAAAAATGACTTAATTTCACACCCATTTTATTTTTGCTGGACAAGCATTGTTAACATGATAGCATAAATGTATTTTTGCAGTCCGCTACTCAAAGCATGCTATGAACTACTGGTAAGGTAGATCAGAATTGATTCTTGGAATTGGATTTAGTTGGATTCAGGTGTTTTGGGGGGGGGATTTAGGATTTTCAGTATTCAAGGGTAAAGATCCAATATCTGAGAAAAGCATTAGAACTGGAATCCAATTCTGCATCCTACAGTACGCTAGGCTAAATCTCTCCTCACCTGGTAAAACACAGTGAAGGACAGGAAAACAAAGACCTCCCTTATTCCCCCACCCTTGTTCATGTCAGACTTACCTTTCTCCCTTGGCAGTAGGGCTGCTATCCTTCTCCTAAGACCAAGTCAGTTCTGGCCCAGGTGTTGGTAAGCCGTAGAGGAAGATGTCTCTAAAGTTCCCCTCTTTCCCCAGCAATTGATCCCATTTGCCCCAGTGGTCTACCCCCCCAATCATCAACCATACTCCCACTACAGAACTTAGCTAGAAGCATCTATAGTAGCCACCCCCTCCCAAGCCAGTCTGGTTTCTCCCTTTTGGGGCAAAGTACAGAAGACTCTCTCCTGATCTGATTCCGTCTCCCAGTAGACCTGCAAACACACACACACACACACACACACACTCAATCATCTGGGGGCAGCAAAGCATTCACTAACTCTGCTGGCCCAGATATCATTGACCCTGTATGAGCTGGGTAAAATGGAGTGGGAACAAATGATGGATTGGTTATCACCCAATCAGGTATCACTACTAGTATAGGCATCCCTCATTATTTATTCTGATTGCAAATATGGAAGAGTGCAGATGCTCAATCCACCAGGGGACAGCAGGCATTTTAACACTCGAAACTGGGATGTGGGGTTTTGAGGGGGGAAGGGGGTTTTACTGGCAAGAGAGTGGTAAATGGGGGATTTGTGTAGTAATTTACAGGGACAGGGAGGGGGAAGGTGAGGGGAAGTTGCTTTGGTGGGCAGAAAGAAAGATATTCAACTGTTGATACTGCAATTATTTAAAACTTCACAGGGTACATGGGGGAAGTGGGGCATAGCAGAGGGATGAGTGGAGGAATATTACTGTATTTAGAACCATATAGCATGGCGGGAGGGGGTGGGTGACCATAACACAGGGTGAGGGAGGTTTCTTGTTTTATTTTTGTAAAAAGAACTACAGTAGTATCCACTTTGTGTAGTTCTTTGCAAGCGAAGTGTTACTTTTCTCTCAGTGAAAACTATGCGTAGTACCATTTCATCAGCAGCTATACTGGTGTACTGCTACTATACATAGGTTTTGCTGAGTAAAGTAGCCACTTTGCTATGCGAAGGACTATGGAAGTTAAACTTTGCACTTCATGAAATCAAGAAACTTTGTGACGTATTTTGCAAAGTGAAATTTTCCGACTTCCCACATCTCTAGGTCTGAGGTTTAACTTCACCAACTGGTATGTATGGATGCAAGTGTAAAAAGAAATTGAGAGAGTCCCACAGTACCACATACTGTATGTGTGAGGCACATCGTTTGGAAAGGGGCATCAAAGATCTTGACTTTCAGTATGTCCAGGGTAAGGACTGAGTCTGTTTGTACAGTGCCAGTGTGGAGAATGACCAGGGACCATTATTCCCAAATGTGATTGCTGACTTGCCAGTAAAGCATGATCACTGCTTAATTTATTGAGTCTGAGTGATGTGTGTTGGTGTGAGCAGAGGTCTGAGCTGTACTAACTTCACAGCTAGGGACCTGGGGTGTGAAATGACTGTGGGTGGTGTTGTGTGGGGACACTTTGACAAGCATACTATCCTCACTCCCAGACACAGGGGGTTTCCCCTGGTTATGCCCACCCTAGCAAGCACCCAGTGGAGCAAGAGCTGCAGAGTACAAGCCACAGGAGTACTCAAGCAAGAAAGGGTGTAAAGTAGTCAAAATCCAACTAGTCAGTTGGTCCCTTCCCCCACTCACTCACACAAAGCTCTCAACTGGAGCTAAGCAAATGACTCAGATAACCCAAAATATATTACAGTTCATGAGTGCTTGTTATTGTGTGTGGAAATCCATATATTAAAAGCCATTGTTCTGCTGTAATACTGACATATATGCTGCAGTATGAGTTTTCATTGTGCTGTAGTAGTAGTTATGTCATTCAACAACAATGAACAGAAACAGCTGTTTACTCGTGCTGTAGCTGTGTATTCAAAACAAGACTTCCTTTTCTGCACAGTTTCATATTTCCTTGCCTCATATGAACAGGAATTGCAAGGAGGGGTGGGGGAGAATACGAGCATCTGATACAGCCTACCCAAATTAATGAATTACTCTGTAATATAGATGCATTCGGGACAGTGTGGTACTGAGGGGAGAAGTATGGTGTGATCAGGCAGTCAGTCAATTTAAAACAAACTACAGCATTACCTCTAGATCATTTTGGACCAACAACTGCCTGATCACACAGTACTCTGCTCCTCACCACCACACCATATGGATGAGCTGTTGGGAAGGAAGTAGTGGTTGAGGTAGTGGGCAGGCGGAAGTGACTGTCAGAATGGCAAATGAGTGACCTGGCAAAGTGACTGGCAGAAGAAGTAATCATGGGCGATCTGGCACAGTGATTGCTAGAAGTGATCATCTAAAAACAGAAAAAAAAAGGGCAAAGTAAGTTCTTCAGGATACCATGTACAAGACGACCGTGACTGAGCACTTTCAAAAAGGGCGACTCAATCATGGCGCTTGTGCATAGGGCTACCTGGCAGGAGGTTAGGGTGTTTGTCGAATATAGCGACGGGATGTCGCTATGTATAAACTGCGTGTGGGGGAGAGGAAGCATGCTGTACGCGGGCAGAAGGGAGGAGGGAGGGAGGGAGGGTTTGTGGGGTGTAGTGCAGCAGTAAGCTGCCAAGCTGGCCATGTGGCCTGGTGGGTTGGTGGCAGGCTGGGGTTGGGAGGGTTCCAGGTCTGGTTCTGGGTGCACTCGTGTTTATTTGCTCTGGGTCAGGTTTTTTTTTTTTTTACTTTTGTACCCCCCCTGACATGCACCTCCTGGAGTTGAGAATCCTTTAGTGGGGGGGCAAAGCCCCCTACATGAAAGCAAGAAACCTAAATCTTGGGCACCCTCTTGCTGTTTGCCATGAATGTACATTGCCAACATTTATTTTCGGTGATGTACACTTACCCAAATGGTGACTGCTATTCCACGATCACTGTTATCACATGGAACTAGGTCTTCTCTTTTTGTATTGCTGCCCATACACTATACAGAATAAGGTATGGGCAGCCATACACTCCAAGGCTGCGATGACGTGACAATCTCTCTATGGAGACACAGCCTTTTTGTGTATGGTTACCCATATATTATTTTATATTTGTATTGCCTTTATTGACATAAAAATGCCTGAAAAGTACAAAATGGTGACAGAGTACAGATCTAGCTTGCAAGTTATGATGCAAACCAGATGGATTCTGCATCTGACAAGGGTTTTTGGAATTCAGATTTTTGGCCCTGAATATCAAAATTTTGAATAAAAAAAAAACTTGAAGTACGATGAATCCGATTCTGTTCAGTGAATTCCAAGCAACACTAGCCTGCACAGCAGGGATACTCTTTGCTTTACCATTTAATGAGCTCACCCAAGAGAAGAGCAACAGGTACACAGAAAACAACATTAGGGATAGAATTGAGCCTTTGGGCACAAGACAACTGAGAGCAGCTGACTGATGAAAAATTTCCCATCATCATCTGCTTCTCCCTGCTGACCAGAAAGAATGTACACCAGGAAATAATGGTCCTGGTCAGTTTCCTAATCTGCTCCAGGTAATCTACCATGACCCAATGGTCCACAATGTCAAATGCTGAGGAGAGATCAAGGAGAACAAATAAGCAATTTATCCCTCCGGGATGTGGGTATACTGGAGGATTTACCACAGCTGGTGTGGTTTGGTCACAAGGCACAGCCGAGTGACTGAACCACACCAGTCATGGTAAGCCCTCCAGTATACCCACATCCTGGAGGGATAAATTGCTATTATACAATGTTCTCCTACATTTTTTGTGAAAAAAATTAATAAAAGCACACTTTGTGGCAGTTTCAGTGAATTTTAATGACTGTATTCTTGCGCCAGAAAACTGGTGCCGTTGTAAGAGGTGGAGCATTGTGAGAATGGAGTGGAGAGCAAGCAAACTGGAGAGAATGAGGCATGAGGTGGGTGTTATTTTCGGCTGAGGGACAACTTTTGAAAAAAAATGTTGTTCGGAATTTAAAATACTGGCTTATTATTCCTATTTAGTGGGAGATACTGTGACATTTTTTGTTGGCCTGCAGGTGACTGAGTATCTTGCTGTGCGTCGTCGTGTTTGCAATTCATCTGGCGATTTTGAAATGGTCGGACCCAGAATGATTTATAAGGGGGGAGGGGTTTGCTGCGGCTCACCGGTGGCTGGCACCTTTTCCCATGGATACACTGGAGGATTTACCATGCTAAACAGGTGCCAGACAGCCAATCAAAATGCAGGATTTGGTGTGTTTTTTTGTGCCCATTGTACAATGAAAGATTTATCCTCCTGTTTCTCACCAAGAAATAATGGAACACCAAGGGGAAGAGCAGTCTTGGTGCTGAATCGAGGTCCAAAGTCAGACCACAATGGCTCATAAATGGTCCAGGTGAGCCTTGTGCACTAGTGCCATAACCTACTCAATAGCATTACCTGAAAAGGGAATGTTTAAGAGAGGTTTGAAGTTTACCAAAATATCTGGGACAAAAGATGTTTTGGAGCAGGAGGTCTCACCACCGCCCTCTTCACAATTGTGTAAAATCTTCCCTCTTTATGGGAACACCTCACAATTTTGGTGAACTCTGGCAGAGAGCGAGAGAGAGACATGAGAGAGTGTAGAGCAGAGAGCAGTACTGCAGGAATCAGCACTGTTTGTGTGTGTGTCTCTGTCTCTCTGTGTTGACAGTGATTAGCTTGGAACTGAAGTTTGCAGCAGTCTCCCATTGTTTGTCTCTCTCTCTCTCTTTCTCTCAGACAGAATGGGACCATAAGCTACTGAAAACTGAGAGACACAGTTGGAGTGAGAGCGGGAGCATCCAAGAGATGGACACAGAGGGACCAACATTAGTGTCCACCTGTCTCTGTGCAGTGTACTGACAGTGACTCCACAGCGCATTTACATCCCGTAGTGGCACAGTGATGGAGACAGAGCGAGAGAGAGAGAGTGAGTCTGCAAGTAATTTCTGAGACCATTTGTGCAGTGACTCTGTCTCGCATCTCTCTCCTGCTGTCCACCACTAAGTAGTAAAGAGCGTTAATTTAAAATTCTGGCACTGTACATGTGTGGTGCTCTGTTCCCCAGGACCCCTCACCTGAACTGGTCATCTCCATGAAACACTGAAAGGTGAGGCACTGAGGTTTCCTAATGAGAGGCAACAACCATGTGATGTGAATGAGAGACAGAGAGTGAGAGACAGCAGACACAGGCCAGAAGAAGGTACCACAAGAATCCCGGTGGCGGTGCCCCCCCCCCCGTCTGTGAGTCCACTATGCCTGCACAGTTCAATGAAGAACTTGCCATTTGTTTGGCTTTCCTATCAGCAGCCCATGCTTGGCAGCTGCACAGTTCACTGTCGGAATGTGAATGACAGTGGGATTGTGGCATGTGCCGCTTGTCCCCCGACCGTAATGAAAACTACCACACAGCGGGATCAGAAGAGGCAGTGCAGCATACTTTAGTCCATTCACAACGTCCGACGGTCACCCGCCCTCCTCATGCAGTTAGTTCCCTTGCAGATTGCCAAACCCTGCTGTGGCCCCCAACTCTGCTCCACGGCCACCAGTGCAACGTGTTGAGAGAGAGAGAGAGAGAAAGACAGACAGAAAGACAGTATTCCCCCCATCCCCTGGGAGGGAGAGACAGAGAGAGAGAGAGAGAGAGAGAGACAAGATCTGCAGCAGTGAGGTAAGCGGACAATTGGTGGTTGTCACTGTGCAGAGAGAGAGAGAGAGACACACGCACACACACACAGAGCTACAAAATTGCTCCACTCTCCTTTGTGACTGGCACATTTCAGGAGAAAGTCCGCTTCTGCACCAGCTCAACAAACAGTGGCCACAACAGAGAGACTTCTGTATGTCTCCCTCTCTGGTGTCTCTCACTTTCTGTGTCTGTGTGCATGCTGTTATCTCTCCATGCGAGGCACGAGTACTTTATACATAGAGAGCAGTGTTGCTGAACTGGGTGTGTGTGGAGAGAGAGAGAGCACAAGACACTGACAAACAGCACAGTGGCAAATGTCAGGAGACAGTGGTACAGCACAAAGTAGAAACATAACTGTGACAATGGGGGTGCCCAGTCCCCCAGTGTCACGATCAGGGATTGTCAGTCTTTTTGTGTGTGTGTGTGTGTGTGTGTGTGTGTGTGTGTGTGTGTGTGTGTGTGTGTGTGTGTGTTTTAATTCACCTGTAAAACAAAAAACAGTCCATTGATGTTTTCACTCACATAACTGTGACACGGGGTGCCCAATCTCCTGTGTCGCGATGAGGATTGTCGGTCTCTTTTTTTTTCACCTGTGAAAAACATCCATCGATGTCTTTGCGGCCGTTGCTTACTCCCCACCCTACCCTCCCACTAAGCATCCACCACCCCGCCCCCTTTCCTTACATACCCATCTGAGTCCAACGCTGAAATCCTCTCTGGACTGCAGACACATCTTCACTCTTCAAAGCTGGACCACAAACTGAAGACACAGGTATGCAGTTCAATGTATTTCAATGGAGTTTTGAACTTAGTGCCATAACTTGGGCATTTTTACATATTTTTGGCCCAGATTTTCAAAATGCCTTCTTTGGGACCCCACCTCATGAACAATGCCACTGTCCTTAGGTAGATCTGTCCCAAAAAATGATTTCACTGTCCCTGCATAAAATCACCTTTCAGGCAGCAGTTGAAAATTTTCTCTGCCCTTGTTCATGAAGATGGGTCATAAGAAGGCTATGTTGAAAATTTGGTGTACAAATATTGAAAAACAACAAAGTTATGACCCTACGTTGAATTTTGCGAATGCAGGCTCATAACTTTGGTATTTATCAATATTTTTACACCAAATGTACGACATAGCCATATCTTTACAATACTTCATGACTGAGATATCTGTCAGTTTTCAAATCCTGTCCAAATTGTTTTTTATATCCCAAAAGGTGACTTTGCAGTCCCTGCTCAAAATCACCTTTCAGACACCAGTTGAACATTTCGCCTGCCCTTGTTCATGCAGTGGGGGTCATAAGAAGGCAATGTTGAAAATGTTGGTGCAAAAATATTAAAAAACAACCAAGTTATAAGCCCACATACAATTTTGTGAATGCAGGCTCATACCATAGGTTCTTCTACATACAGCCAGGATTCATTTCCCATATAGCTGTTCTACTCCTGTGGCTAAATCCTTTCCTGAAGTCACAATCCTTTGTGTGACATCATAATCCTTTCCACAGCCACAGACTGTAATATCCCAAACAGAGGACTATGATTCAGCAAATAATTAAGCAACAGAACTAGAAGAGCTTTAAGAGCCAAATTATACTGGGTCTTTATACTGGGAGATGAACGGAAAGGAAGCAGTATGCCCATAAATACTGTTCACTCACATCAGTGGGTCCAACTAGTCCTTTCATTTAATAATATTTTATCTATTTCCTTCTTAAATGTCTCCAAGTTTTTAGTGTTTACCACCTCCCTAGGTAGGCTGCTCCATATCCTACCCATGCATTGCATGAAAAAATAGCATTTTCCATTTTTTTACAGTGTCCAACTTTATCTAATGTTTATGTGCCCTTAGGAATGCCAGTCTTACCTGGATCTGGATACCTAGATCTGCCTTTAGTTCATCATCATTCATGATTTTATACATGGTTAGTAGGTCTCCCCTGACTCTTCTCTGTTCAAGGGTATATAGTTCCAAGTGCTGTAGCCAGTCTTCATAACTATATCCCTGCAGTCCTCAAATCATCTTGGTGACTCTGAGCTGCACCCTCTCCACCCGATCCACCTCTCCTCTCATGGTGGGGGGCTCCACAATGGAGAACCAAAATCGAGGTGGGGCCTGATGTAAGATTTATACATGCAATTGGCTGATCGGTTTAAAAAACTTCCCTTAATATTTCTTATCATGAGGTTTGATCTTTGTATTACAGATGTGCAATGTACCCTAAAGTTCAGGTTATTATCTACCATGTTGCCAAAGTCTTTTTCTTTTGCCACTTTTTTAGGTACCTTTGTGTTTATCTGATAGTCTTGCTTCATATTGTCCTTCCCCATGTGCATCACAATATACTTATCCACATTAAAAGGCATTCCATTTACTTCTGACCAGGACTCTGTTTTATATAAATCACTGATTAAGCTCTCGATATTTTCTGGAGTGTTTACAGGCCCCCCTAATTTAATATTGTCAGTGAATTTGACCAACCAACTGTTAATTCCTTTATGAAGCTCATTAATATACAGAGCGAACAGAGCTGGTCCCAGGACGGAGCCCTAAGGGACTCCGCTTGTCACTTCTCTATAAGATGAATGGCATCCTTTTACCCTAACTTTCTGTTTCCTTGTTGTTAGCCAGTTTTTTATCCAGGTTGTAATTCTCCCATCCACACCAAAGCTATCCATTTTATTAATTAGAGGCTTGTGCAGAACTTTATCAAATGCTTTCTGGAAATCAAGATCCAGGATGTCCACTGGAATGGTATCATTGATATTTTTATTAACATATTCATACAAACACAGCTGATTGGTCAGACATGCCTATTATGTTTGAATCAATGTTATTTGGTGTCTTTATGGTTAATACTGTCTAGATTTTCCTCTAATTTTGCCTTTAAGAATGTTTCAGCAATCTTGCATAAAATAGACGTTAGACTTATTGGTCTATAATTTGATCTCTCTCCCCTATCTCCCTTCTTAAAAAGCAGCACCACAATGGCTGTCCTCCAGTCATGTGGAAGAACACCTGTTGAAAATGAAGCATTAAACAATGCTGCTAGTGGTTGGGAGATTTGACCCCTAATTTCCCTTTTATTTTTCATATCCACATTAATCCAGAGTGACTCAATATTTGGGTCAGCATTTATCAAACTGGTGGTTTTGCTTTGTATAGATCTTGGCCTGGATATTCAAAGCAGTTGGGCATGGCACAACAGGGTTGTGCATGCACAACGGCGGAGATGCGCCAAAGAGTGATATTCAGCGAGAGCAACTGCACAGCTCAAGTTGCAGTGCGCCAATGCACAATAGAAATGTATGCATATGCAAGGGCAGGGGGCAGACCCATGAATATGCGGCACAGTGCGATATTCAACCGCCGAGCAATGGCACAAGCAAGGAGCACCTGCCAGTTGCGCGGAGCAGTCTTGAGCCTATATAAACAGAGATCAAGTAGGAGAAGAGCACTTGCACCAGAGGGGAGCAGGACGGTGGGAGACAGACAGGCCATCTGAGAGAGGAAGAGGGAGACAGGGAGAGGAAGAGAAGGACAAGGAGAGAGAGAGAGACAGAGAGACAGAGTGTGAGAGTGCCACACAAGGAGGCCCACTGAGGGTGGGGGAGAGAGTGGGTGCCCAACAGAGCCACAGGCCCAAGGGGAATGATATAGGCAGCCACAGGGTTGGGCAACAGAGCCAGCAGGCAGAACCCAGCCAGGGGCAGGATACACCAGGGGGGCCCTGCCGAGCGACAGACACTGCCCCACAGAGTCAGGGGGGGAACAGTGGAGCCAGATGCCCAAGGAGTGACAGGACAACAAGGGCCATGGCCAGTGTGGCATTCCAGATGGAGGCCATAATGAGGGGTGTGAGGAGGCAGGAGGCAGAGCAACGTGGCCGTTGAAGGGCCCATTGGTGTTAAGCCCGGAACAGGCAGTACCAGCCCCGCATCAGCTTTGACAGCCACACTGACACAGAGATCGTGGGCTGGTATTACCTGAACCGGCCAATTCTGAGGCAGCTCTGTGAGCTGTGCAATGAGGAGATGCAGGCACCCACAAGACGGAGCCACGCCCTGACAGTGGAGACAAAGGTAAGAGTTGTCATGTGCCTGGTCACCACAGGCACCTTCCAGAGACCAACAGGGGGCACCACAGGCATAACCCAGTCAGCCACATCATGGCTCCTCACACAATTCCTCAATGCCCTGCTGCCACATGTTGCAGAACACATCCACTTCCCCAGCACACAGGCAGAGTGTACAGCAACCATGCAGGAGTTCCACAGGGTAGCACGTATGCCTGGCGTGCTAGGGGCCATCGAGTGCACCCATGTGGGCATCCGCATGCCACCTGGCATGGAGGGGGTAGCCTACATCAACAGAAAGGGATACCCCAGCATCAACTGCCAGGTGGTGTGCAAAGTCAGGGGGTGCATAACCAATGTCTGTGCCAAACACCCTGAGGGAGCACATGACACCTTCATCTGGCACAGTTCGGCACTGTGCCACAGGTTCGAGAGTGGGGACATCCCCACAGGACACCTAGCGGGTGAGTATGATGAGACCACGGGCAGCTGGGTACAGCAAGGCATGGAAGGAGGATGGCCAGTATAGGGGGACTGCCATATGCATCTGGGAGGGACATGAAGCACAGTGACAGGGGTCACCAGTCTATCCCTCTCTCTCTCTCTTTCTCTCTCCCCTCACACAGGTGACAGTGGCTACCCACTCAGGCCCTGGCTGCTTACCCCCTTACCTGCACCCATCATCCCCAGCAGAAGAGCAGTACAATGAGGCACACGTCAGCACATGGAACATCACTGAGCATGTGTTTGGGATGCTGAAGACACAGTTCCATTGCCTGGACAGGTCTGGTGGTGCCCTACAATACAGCCCCTTGAAGGTCTGCAGCCTACTCCTGGCCTGCTGCATGCTGCACAACATGGCCATTGACTGTGGGATAGATGTCAAGGCTGATGAGGGGAACAGCAGTGGGGACAAAGTTGGCATTGGGCTGGGAGGAGGTGGTGGGCAGTCCCCCCGGGTGGAGGGATCCCTGGCTCATGTGGCTGGCACACCACCACAGAGACACAATTGCACAGAAGCACTATGGTGCACGCAGGTAGGTGGACAAAAACCCATGCACAGAACTGACACAGTAGCAGAGCACACAGCCATGTGTGGGCATGGCCAAGGTCATGAACACACAGGCGTGGGGCAGTGGCAGTGCAGTGCCACACAGCCACATGCAACACCACACCATGCAGCACTGCACAGCATCACACACACACACCCCCACACCCCCACACAGTGGCACCCGCAAGCATGTGACCGGGCGCAAGTGCGTGGCGTGGATCAGACACAGGGCACTGGTGCACATGCGCAACCAGTGTTGAGAAGGCATCATCATGCACACTCCACACAGGCCAGTGGCTGGGCAGGTGCGCACACGGGCAGCGTGTGGTGCACCACACGGCTGCCACGACTGTGCCATGCACACACACGCAACACCCATGTGCACACAGGGCGGTGGCTGCAGACAGGGAGGCGTGCACATCAGGTCTGCTGCACAGACACATGGCCACCACGGACACGGGGATGGCTGTGCTGTGGCTACCCAACAGACAAAGGCTGTGCAACGGCCATAGGGAGGGGTCTGTGACTGCCCCCAGGGTAGGACTATGGGACCATGACCGGGTCCATGCAGGGGTCTGCAGGCTTCCAGACAGGCCCACACCAGGTGTGCCTGGGATGCCCACAGTGGAGCCTGACATCGACACAGTTGGGGTCACCAGATGCCGGGGCCATGGGCTGGACATTGCACTCCACTGTGTCTGTGGCAGTTGACCATGTCCTGTGGCAGCCAGTGGGGCAAGGCCAACTGAGATCGCATTGACAGTGTTGTCCAGGGTTGCGGTCGTGTCCTCCCACAGGCATTGACTGTCCTCCAGGACCTGCGTGGTGCCCCTTTCATGCTGCTCAGCTGCCTGGTGCACCTCTGCATGGAGTGCCCACACCCCAGCCATGAGCAGCACCTGCTGCTCCACGGAGGCCCACAGCAATCGGGTGTGCTTGGCCAAGGGTTCAGCACCCTGGGGTGCATGGGCGAGGTGCCAACCCACCGATGTCGTACAACCGTGCTGCATGGCCCCCCGCTCAGATAGAAGCTACACAGTGTGGTCCTCATGGGGATGGGTAATGACAGGTGCCCCAGTGGTAGATGCAGTGCCCGGCCTCCCAACATCTCCAGCCATCCTCTGCTACCACCCCTCCGGCCTCTGTGCATTGGCCAGTGCCTGTGCGGGTGCCCCACCACCCTGTGTCACTGTGCCTGCACACACAGTGGTACCAGGGGCAGTGAGTGGTGGGCAGCTGTTCCACCGCTGCCAGGCCACCGGCTGTGCTGCCTCCGCTGGTGGATGGTATGTGTGTCTCCCCTCCGACAAGACCCCCCCGTCATCCAGGACTATGGTCAGATCGTCATCAGTGTTGGACCTTACCCCGATTTGTGTCCCCACACAGAGCACGCTGTGGCTGGTGTCTCACTGGAACACAGCCAGGGCCTCATCCGCCACCATGCCCGGGACATCCGGCTGGATGGCAGTGGCATTCTGCAGGCTATCGGGCCCCCAGATGTACATGGAGGTGGATGGCTGCTCCTCTGGGGCTGGGCGGGTTACCACGACAGCTGCAGGTGCCCCTGTCACCGCATGCTGGCAAGCCAGTGCTGTAAGGGAACACAGATGCGTTAGAGCCACCGACTCACGAGGCCCCAGGCCCCCCGCCCACCTGCCTGCCATACCTACCATGCAGTGATGGGCTCCCTCCAGTCTGGAAGCCACCACCGGCACACCCTCCACCGCACTACACCGCATGGTGGCCACCACCATCTCCTCCTATGGCATGAGCTGTGTCACAACGGCCTGGCCCCCACCTGTGGCTGACCTGGTGGCCTGAATGGCTGCCACCTTCTCCTTTATCCCACCTTTTTCTTGCACTCCTGTGCAGACCTCTGGTAGCTGCCCTGCTAGTTCACGGCCTCCACCACCTCCTCACAGGCCGTGGCCCTGGCCTGGGGTGTGCCAGTGGTGCCACTCAGCAATGGCTCCCTGTCCAGGTACGCCTCAAACAGGGCATCTGTCTCTGCTCTGGTAAAGTTGGGCCTATGCTTCCGGGCAGGCCCACGCTCCTCACCCTCCTCGTGCTTGGACATAATGCTACCTGTCGACATGGACATGTGGTTAGTGGTTGCAGCGGCCCACCCCAGCCATCCAGCACCCTGTGCTGGCCATCCCCTCGGCAGGTGCTACTTACCTCTGATGGTTGCAATACCAGTCCATGGCCTATGCTGTTGTGTGGTGCCTTTATAGCGCATTGCATGCAAATGAGTAGATGCGCAACTGTAATGACATACAAATGTCCTCATTGTGCCGCAGATAGGCTGATGAGCTAATCTGTATATGATGGCTGAATATTGTGTTGTTGCGCATTGCGCAATGGACTTGCTCTGGTGCATGTCGTCACGCAATGCCGTGACATGCACAGTGGCCACTTGCCAACACGCATTTGCAACAGCATATGCTACCACCTATTGCACAGCATACACTAGGTGTGCTATAGGGACCATCGTGCCCTATGCACCATGGACCCTATGGCGCTCAGGCGCTATAGGGCCTAGGGTGCTGGGGTGCTATAGGGCCTATGGTGCCCAGGTGCTATAGGGCTTATGGTGCTAGGGCACAATAGGGCCTATAGTGCTTGGGCACTATAGGGCCTATGGGGAGTGGTGCCTTCATGGCCCTATTGCGCAACATGCATCGCAGTCACAATAGCGCTCACGCACACATTGTGAGTGCTGACCCCTGACCCCCACCCTGCCCTATGCCCCCAGGGACCTCTGCCACAAGTGCCGGTGTGGCCATGCCCATGCCGTGCATCCCCAGAGATACGTGAATGCTGCGGACAGCACATCTCCTTGTGAGGCATGCATCCCGTGCACGTTGTGCACGTGCACTACTGGGTGCCATTTTGACTGACTACATTGCTGTGGAACAATGCCATATTGCGCAGTGCCCCGTGCTCATAATTGGAGTCAGGTTGAGCTGCTGAACCTGGTGGCCCAAGTGGAGCCCCATGCTGTCAGCCTGTTTGGCCAGCAGCCCCTCGACAGACCCAGTACCGAGGTGTGGCAGGACATTGTCGATGGGCTTGTCGAGGCCACCAGTGTGCAGCACATCAGGGAGCAGTGTCACCACTGGTATGGGGACCTGGTACAGAGGAACTCAGAGTGGTTGAGGGTGCTGCAGATGCGCGTCTGGAGGGGGGCCGTGCCACGGCCAGGTAGGTGGGCTCTAACTGCATCTGGTGATGTCCTCTGTTCCATGGGGCTGGCAGGGCTGCATGCCATGCCAGGAGGGGCCTGTCATTGTGAACCCTGTGACATGGCATTGCCAGTCACTGGGTGCACTGGGCCACAGCCCTGAGGCCTTGCAGGCTGGGCTGCACTCAGTGCTTGGGTGGTGGCGGTAGCAGTGGGCCCATGCTGTGGCTGTGTTCTGATGTGTGCCTGTCTGTGTTCCCATCCTAGGACCTGAGGACCGGAGGAGAGCCAGGGTAGCTGGGGCACTCAGCGGGCCATAGCAGGCTGCTGTGGGCCCATCAGCCACTGATGGAGGACCAGGCAGGTGTGCAGTGCCAGGACCAGCACACAGAGCACCATGGAGAGCAGGTAGGCACTGTGCATTCCCACATTGTTGTGCAGGGTGGGTGGCAGGGGTGGGAGTCTGGCCTTGCTCTCCTGTGCCTTGCGCCATGGCAGCTGTGTTTGGCACACAGCACAGTGTGCATGGCACTGTGGGGTGGCCATTGCACATGTGTGCCACCTGTTGGTGGGCTGGGTATGCGTCCAGCTACAACACGTGCGGCTGCGGTTCCGCTGCAGCACCATGCTACATGCCTGCCACTGTGCTGTTGGGTGGCCCTTGGGCAGCAGTCTCCAGTGCTGTGCACTACTGTGGCTTGTCAGATTGGTGGCAGGCGTAGGCCCACCCACCACAGGTGGCAGGGGTGCCACTCCAGGGGCATGTGTTTCCACTGTTCACTGTGCACGGGGGGGGGGGCTAGGGTGCTATGGATGCGTACTAATCACCTGTCCCTTCCTTTGCCATAGGTGTCCAGAGAGGATCCCGCATGCCACTGCATCATTTTCTCCTGCATGAGATCCTCATAATAACATCACATACCATGGAGATAGCAGTGCAGACCAGGAGGTTCGTGCTCCAGGACTGGTGCAGGAGGACGTGCCAGGTACCAGCAGGCCATGGCCGGCCGTAATGGACTGCAGCTCCCACCCCACCTCTGTCCTCCCATCCCCTACCTTACCCTACCAACTGTACAGACTCTGTCCCCTTCCCTCCCTCATCTACCCTTCTCTTTGTTCTTGACTGTTCTGTTTCATTCATGTTGTTGTCTTTGAATTATATTTGTTGCTTGTTTACCCGTCTGTGTCCATGTCTGCTTTGCAGCTGGTGAGTGGGTCCATGCTGCAGTGGTGTGGCGGGTGGCCGTGTGGTGCGCCTGTGTCATTGTGTGGATCAGGCATGGTGGTGTCATGCCCATTGGTTGGTGGCTGTGCCTTGTAGTGGCCATGGGCTGGCTGTACTGGCTGTGTTGCATGTGTGTTGGGTGCCATGTGCTAAGGTGTGACTTACTGTTGTCCAGGCGGGTGCGTGCCATCTGGTGGGTGGTGGCCAGTTGGGGCCTGCCCTTGGACATTAGTGCCACTGGTATCATGTGTCCACCACCCTGGGGGGACGGCTGCATGCCTGCACTCTGTGGGCAGTGGTCACCTTTGTGCTGGCCGTGTGTCCCTACCAGTGGTCGTGGCCTGGTTCCATGCCTCCCTGCGCTGTCCCTCCCCCCCCCATGCTGCCTGGCTCCCTGCTGTGCCTGTTCCTGCAGTGCCTGGGTGCATCTTCCTCTGACCCATGCGCATCCCTGGATGCGCTACGGCATATCTCTGGTTGTTCCCTGGTGCACCTCTCAGTGCGCCATGGCGCAGTGCCTGCAATATTCAGCCGTGTTGCGCTGGCTCATGTTACAGTGCGCAACCATTGAATATTGCAGTCACTGCACCACTGCATAGTTGACTTGTGCTGTGCCGTGGTTGCGCATGCCTTTGGCACATTTCTGAATATCCCACCACTTGTGTATAAGTTATATCCATCAATGTTTTTATTCCAAGTTGTGTTGCTATCCCACCATGTTTCTGTAATTGTACATGTGTCTACATTCTCTTTAATGAGTAACACTTCAGTGTTTTTACTTATGTTTAGCCTTCTAGCATTAAGCAACCAAATGTTAGTTCTCTGGATTTATTTTTATACTATTGATGTTCACACTGTTTACTGTAGTTGGACCATACACATTATCTGTTCCCATTCTCCCCGTTTGTTTCAGTTTAAATACCTATTGATAGTTTGTTTTAGTGTCAGACCTTGTTTCCTTCATCCTGTTCTATTCAGATGCATTCCATCAATAATAAAATACTTTAAGTTATCATTAAATTATTCCCAATGTGTGATACAACTGATACCTTCCTGAAGAGTCCACAATCTGAGCCAGTTATTTATTTCTTTTATCTTAGGCATTTTAAAGGGACTTTCCCTCAGAACTGGTAGAATTTCAGAGAAAAACAATTCACAATTTAGCTTCTGCATCTCATCCCTAATTTTAAGGGAACTTATTTTTGATTTCTGTTATACCTTGGCTCTTTATATTGTTTATCCCCAGATGTAATATCACCACAGAAGATTGATCAGTTTCTTTAATTACGTTAGGTAACATTTTTTGTACATCTTTAATTTTTGCACCTGAGAAATAGCTTGTAGTGATATTTTCCTTATTTCCTCTGGAAGTATACCTGTCCGTATATTTCAAAATAGAGTCTCCCAATACGTATACCTGCTTAACAGAGTGTGAACTGTGTGTTGCATTGTCCACCTCCCCAGCTGATGATTGTATGTCAGTCTCCATCAAGTTAACATTAATGTCTTGCAAATCACCCTCTCTTTGGGGCTTATTATTCTGAAAGGGTGGACTATTATTACTCATTTGGGTCAGGCTTATTTCTTTTTATAAGGCTAAATCAGGAGTGGGTTGCTCTGTGACTGTAGACTTTGCAGTGGAAGCATTGTTCTCAACCTCTTTAACTGCACCGTGTATTGCCTCAGTCATCTTACTTATTGGCATAGTAACGTCAGTTATATTTTCACTCATTATGTTTGTGGGTCCAGATGATCAGCTGGTAGTGACTCTCCTGAGTAAGATTCAATACCATTCAGTACTACCAAGGGCTCCAAACTATTACAAAGAGATATTTCAAAACCCTTTGCTCTTCTGCCTTTTTTTTATTTCATGATTTCTTCTATCCAAACATCTTTCTCTCCTCCATCCCTTTTCTTGTACTCTTTGTGTCCTACACGTTTTCATGATTTTTTTCATTGTCACTAAGTAGTGTCTGTTGTTGAGAGGATAGCAGTTTAATTTGTAAATCCACTATCTGATGCTTTACTTCTCTGATCAGGCTGCATTCCTCACAGGTATAAACCAAAACTTTGTTTACAACTTCCGTACTAATTTTCTTGCAGAAAATCCATCTCATACCCAGATCGCCATTTAGTAGTTTAACTGTGTTGGTATCCATGGCTTTGTTGTGGCTTCTCAATGATATTACCAGGTGTGTAACACTTTATGTTTATTTTTTTCTCTAAGTTTTCTTTCCTGCTTAAGATACTTAGAAGTGCAAATGTATAACTTAAGGGCCTGCAAATTCAGCCTAGGAATATGGTAAGGGACCTAGTATCGATATAGTGCCAACTTTGATTATACTTACTTCAGCCAGTTGTTTATAGTGCCATTATAAGGTCTCCTAGTAAGCAGAACTGTGGGTCAGCCAGTAACTAAGAATTTGGATAGAGTATAAACGTTGCAAACATATTGATTTCACTAACCTTTTCAGCGTCTCCTGCCCTCCTTCCCTCCATCCCCTGTGGACACTGCAGATACATGCAGACAGGTTGCGTGTGTCTCAGCACATGTCTCTGCATGCAGTGAAAGCGCACATGCCCCACTCGCATGGGACTTGTCTTTTATGCTACATGACCCGGAAGTCTGCTTCCAGATCATGTGACCCCCGTTTCTTGGCTCATACTAAAAGTGCCTAAAAAGGCTATAAACATGCTTCTAGCCCTGAGATTAGGTCTGCAAGTTCCTCAGAATGAGTGCACAGTTGTTGAAATAGTAAATGCAGCAGCTATCACGGGGTTGTAGCCTCACCCTCAGGCCATAAAGACTACAAACACCAGTACTTTCTGTGTCTCTAGCACTCGTTGCTAGAAGATGTTCTAACAGCAGCTCCAAACAGTTAAAATACAACTAAAAGAATGTGCCACCAGTGAATATTTTTGCCAGATCTGTCACACCACCATAGTGGTCACACAGCTTGTGGACAAGAGTTAGTCAGATAAGTCAGTTAAGAATTAATCAGATCTTCAAACAAAGGAGAGAAATAAAGACAATAAAAAATAAACTAAATTGTGTCTAAAACCTGTTATTCAAATTGCACTTACAACCGAGAACCTCGCTGTAACCATAAAAAAGATAAACATTTAATTGATGCCTGCAGATTAACACAAAGAATGCCCTTTAAAACTTCAGTGCAGTCTTTGATTTATTGACAATTTATTTACCCCGAGTAGCTGGGCTGAAATGCAACATCTCGCTTCCAGTGGGGTCCTGCTTCTACACATTTCTGCAGCGGGGTGAACTTGGAAAGTAGCATGCAAAGAGCAAGTACTTTTGAAACCTTCTGTGCACTGCCTTAAAACTTCAAGCCAATCAGATCCGTAGTAATTTACAACACCAGAGCTGTCGGGCCCTATCAGGTGTGTAGTGCTACTCCCATTTTGTGTTATAACAATGGCCAAAATTACACACTGGATCTTTTACATGCACTCAGTGAAGCATGGATGGTCATGTGTTAAGCAGTGGTGCTAATAGTGATGCTAATGATGTACAGAAATTTCTCAGCAATTTAAAACAAGTACACCCAAACTGTGGCTAAACTTAGGGTTCCTCTTCTCAGTTGCAAAGGGTGGCAGTGCCAAATGGGGTAATCTGACATCTATGATTGAAAAAAAAACCTCATGGTGTGCAGTACATTTGGTACATATAAAAGTAGATTTGACAGGCATGCTAATACTTTTATTTACTGTACTGTAGCTGAAACTAGCTTTTTGGGAAAACATTTTTTGTGGCACCCTTTAGTAACCTTAACTTGTGATTCAGGTAACAAAATACACTCCTGCCACATACACCATGCAAGGAAACATTTGGCATTGACACATGCTTGTTCTTCCTACTTCAACTCTCTTATGGTATCTTCTTGATGTTAATTGCAGTTATTTATATTATTTGAATAATACTGATAGAGGGGATTGGAAAACTTTAATACGATCATTTAAATATGGTCACAGTGGTTATAAGGTTATTTTATGTAGGATAGAGAACAATTGTATTGAGGTTATTGTACGTAGGATAGAGAAGTTAAGTACTTCATCTGATTTAGATTACTTATCAAGAATATTAGTCCTATTTCTATGAGCTTACTTAATATGTCTGCCAAGAGTTTTACAGTTTAACTGTATTACCTTTTTTGAAATTAATAACATTTTCTTGAGAGAAATAAAATAAGTAGATGACAATCGACTGTGAGAGCTACCGCCTAACTAACACCTTGACTAAAAAGAAGGGCAAGTCATGATCTTCCATAGAGGTACCAGAGATGCCAGTAAGCACAATGGTCTAAGACTATCTGAATGAGAACATAGCACTGGCAGAAGATGAGCTCCTATTTTACTGGTTTCAGAAAAAGACCACCTGGCACTCTTTGACAGAAGTAGCCATTAAAGAAAGTACCTCAGTTGTCTATGTGGAAACACATACTGAAAGAATCTTCAGTGTTGTAGTTAATATAATCAGCTACTTTGGAACATGCCTTTCTACCAAAAAATATAGAAATGTTCACTTTTATGAAAGTAAATGGGCCCATTTTTATTATGACTAACTCCACTCCAAGGTTTAATGGATGATGAATCTCCTACACTACTAGCTCTGATACAGAAAGATGATGATTTAGATGCTGCAAGCTTTTGTGTCCATTAATTATACTGTGAGAACCACAAGTCAGTCTTCATGCTGCCACTGATGTCTTTTCTCCTAGACTGGGATGCTGCATCTTTGTTATCCTCAGTTTATATGTTGGTTCACTCTTGCACCGGCCAACATATTGCATTAGTAGCAGATTTGGAGGTGCGGTCATTGTTGAGTGAATGTAGGGCACGCATCAGTAGGTGCAACCCTCATTCCCCAATAAGCTTGCATGCAGGCACCACACCAGGAATACATAATGTGGGGAGCATATCTAAGAAAAGATCCGCTGCAATGACAGCCAAGCTTGTCATGCAGCGGCACCAAAACACACCCTCCCTACGTGCCTTTCCTGGTGAAGCCCTTCCACTATGGCAGTGCTGACTGCCACCACACAGAGAGCTGAATTCAAGGGTGCCCAATCCCCCTGTCAGCATGCCCCAACCCACGTCATTTGCCAACGGGGTTGCCCACTCCCCGTCGGCATAATGCAACCCCCTCCCATTTAAGGTGTGTGCCGAGGGGGGTGCCCAGTCCCCCTCGGCATCATGTCCCCCTTCCCGGTTTCATTTGCAGATGGGAGAGCCCACTCCCCATCGACATAAAAGAAGGGGGAGAAGGACTTCTTTAGGCACATCAGGAAGAAAAGGAACTGTAAGGACCACATAGTAAGGATTAGGAAGGAGGTGGGGTTGGGTGGAAGCAGGGTGCGATAAGGCAGAAGCACTAAATGATTACTTCTGCTCAATATTTACTAAGGAGAAGAGGGGGGTGACACCCAAGGGGGGAGGAATGGAAGAAACGGGGGGAGGGGGTGACAGATGGAGAAATCATGGAGGGCAGAGTTTAGGGAGGGGTTTGAAGGCACTGAGGGTGGACACTGCGCCAGGCCCAGATGCATAGACCCCAGGATACTGAAGGAGCTGGCAGAGGTTCTTGCAGGACCTTTGGCAGACCTATTTAATGCCTCACTACATTCAGGGTATGTACCTCAGGACTGGAGGATGGCTCATGTGGTGTCTCTCCACAAGAGTGGCCTCAAGGATGAACCGGGAAACTACAGACCAGTGAGCCTCAAATCCATCGTGGGTAAGCTAATGGAGAATATCCTGAAGGAGAGGCTGGTGGCCCTCCTAGAGGCCAAAAGACTACAGGACAGCAGACAGCATGGCTTCATATGTGGCAGATCCTGCCAAACCAACCTGGTGGAGTTCTATGACTGGCTAACTAGGCAACTGAACAGGACCATGCAGTGGATGTCCTGTATCTGGACTTCAGTAAGGCATTCAACTCGGTGCCACATAGAAGACTGGGAAATAAGTTAGAAGGCACAGGGGCGGATGCAAAGCTGGTGAGATGGGTAGGGAACCGGCTTCAGGGAAGACAACAGAGGGTGGTGGTGGGTGGAGAGCTGTCACACCCAAGGGTAGTGATGAGCGGTGTTCCACAGGGCTCAGTGTTGGGACCAGTGTTGTTTGGGATATTCATTGCAGACATATCATTGGACATCAAGAGCAAGATCAGTCTGTTTGCTGATGATACCAAGGTAGGAGACGGTGGTGGATGATCTAGGGGATGGCAGGGTTGCAGGATGATCTGGCAAAGCTTGAAACCTGGTCAGACACCAAGCAACTGGGGTTTAATGCCAAAAAGTGCAAGGTGCTGCATTTTGGGATGAAGAACCCAAGGAGGAGTTACCAGCTGGGGGGAGTGCAGCTAGCATAGACAGAGGGGGAGAAGGATCTGGGGGCACTCATTACAGTGTCAATGAACAACTCAGCACAATGTAGGAAGGCAGCTGCAAAGGCCAACAAAATGCTGGGTTGTATTGCAAGGGTATATCCTGGAGGAGGTGATTCTGCCACTGTACAGGTCATTAGTTAGACCGCACCTGGAGTATTGCGTGCAGTACTGGCACCCGTATCTGAAGAGGGACATTAAGTTACTGGAGGGGGTGCAGCGCAGGGCGACAAAGATGATCAAGGGGCTGGGGGACTTATCATACGAGAGGAGGCTGAGGGAGTTGAACATGTACTCACTGGAGGAGAGGAGGGACGGGGGGACATGATTGAAACCTTTAAGTACATGAAAGGAATAAACAAGACAGGTACAGAGGGGCTGTTCAAAGTAAGGGAGGAACACCAGGGGCCATGATATGAGACTGGAGAGAGGAAGGTTCAGGAGGGAGATGAGACACTTTTTTACAGAGAGGGTGGTGGCTGGGTGCAATGCATTACCTACAGAAGTGGTATCCAGTGGACTGCTTCAAAAGGGGATGGGACAGGACAAGGGGGAGGGTCAATGAAGGAGAAGGGTGGAAGGGAGAAGGAGCAGCTGCAGAATAAGGGGTGCTAGCTGCACATTAGAGCAGACTTGATAGACCTCTAGGCCTTTATCTGCTGGCAAATTTCATATGTTCGTAGGCAGATTACATCCTAAAGTAAGTTTCCAAGAATGTTTTTTTGCGCTCTCTATTACAAGTCCATTTGTCTTGCCATCAAAGACCAACCAAAACCCCCACAAACAGCAAAGCTGTGATGTCTCTGATGTTGAAAGATTAAGAAACTGTTTTTCCCACTGTTCAAAAAGTCCTAATGTGCATGTTAATGATACTAAAAGTAATGTTTCTTGTGTAAAACAAAGGAAACCTTCTTATGTTGTTAAATCTTTTTTTTAAATGACAAAAATGATCACTGTCCACACACTATATAGAACAGTGTATGGATTCACACACAACTACATCTTCTCCCTCGTGGTTACTAAGACAACTGAGGGACCTCTCGAGCTTTGCTCTGGAAGTCCTCAATCATCATAGTAAACACTCGGGGAAGAATAGCCTTGTTGTGTATAGGCTTCCATACACTATCCTATATGTTACTGCAAATAATAAAATGTTACTTGTGGATTTTATAACTTCTCTTGGTCTGCCTATGCTCCTGACCTATGTCTCTATGACAAGTAGGAACATTCTTTCTAGGTAGGGGGACTTAGCAAGTAAAAAAAGGAACTTCAAGAGTCAGTTGAGCTGGGGGAAAGTGCATTAGTAGTATTACATTAGTTAAAAACTGAGCTTAGAATAAGATGAAAGAATGGAAGGTAGGTATGGTGGAGGGGTTGGCCAGCTGCAAGGACTGTAGAATGATCATTCCCTGGGCCATGCTCTGCAATGTTGGTCACTACTCCATATTCAGGAGGTCTGAAGAGCTCCATATGCAGCTGTGGGCAGCGTGCAAATGAATACTCCTGCTGTGAAGACAGCTGTACTGTTCTCCAAACCACAACCCCCTATTCCCAGAGGCCCACTGGCTGAGGGGTTGGATGGTGGTGAGATGGGGAAAGGGCGGAAAGAATGGTTTGTGGGTGTGAAGCAGTGTCTTTCAGTAGTGACCATAAACTGTTTTGCACCCCTGGAGGTGCAGTTAACTGACTCCACCAGGGGAGACTGTGAGACAGTAATGGAGAAGGACCAGACAAGGAGTGCAATACCTAGCAGAGTAATAGGGAAAATAAGGTAGTCAGTAGAGTACTTATAGTAAGAGACTCTATGGCATGGCTGTAGAAAGGGTGATGCGTGTCAAGGGTGTGGAGAGCAAAAAGGAAAGGGTGGTGGGAGGTCAGATGCTGGCCAAGTACATCTGCCATGAGAGACAAGGACATGATAGGAAGGATTATCAACAGGATGGGCAGTGCCACATGCCCTTGTGCACTTGGGTACAAATGACCTGCAGAACCAAAGTCTGGAAGAAGCTAAATCACATTCTGGAAGCTGGGGGAGAGAAACTGAAGTGGAAGTAGTCTCACAGGCCTTTTCATAGGTCATACCTGTGTGGGACTGAGACGAAAGAGGGGGGAAAGGGTGAGACAGGAGGAAATGGAGGCATTGCATGTCTGGCTGTCAGGTGGGAGAATGGACAGGGAGGATGGAAAGCACAGGGTATTGGGTGGGTGGGGTAAGAAGATGTGGAGAGCCATCTGTGCCAGGAGCCTCGGAAACAAAATTCACAACCTGCAGGCTATTATGGCAGAGGCTCTCCTGGCTCTAGTGGCCATTATAGAGACATGGAGCACTGCGCACCATGACTGCAACAATGCCATTCCAGGCAACTCTCTTTTTAGGAGAGACAGGGCTGGGAAGAAGGGAGAAGGGTGGCACTGCATGTGAAGAACAGAATAAAAGCCACTAAAATGCAATCACATCAAAGTGAGGAGGATCTAGAAGTGCAGTAGTTAATCCTGGAGATGGGCTGTGGCACCACTATCTAGATGAGGGTTGTGTGCAGGCCTCCAGCACAAGGGGAGGGTATGAACAGGTCCCTAGGGGAGGCCATCATCAGGATGGCAGGAAAGAGGAGGTGCTGCTCATTAGAGATTTCACTCTATCAGATGTGGTGAGGAACCTACCAGCTCCAGCTTTGGCAAGGAGCAGAGCCATCCTATATTTTTTTTAATTGATTTAAAATTTTGTTAACTGGGTAGGTACACTGGGACACATGGTCCTTTTACAGGTACAACTTGGGACACAGAGACAAGAAATTTAAAAACATTAAATGTAACAAACATAAAAACAAAATTACAATACAACTGAATGATGCTCAACACAAAGTACAATCAATTATACATTATATACATCTACAGAAAACCATTACAGCTAAAGGAGACATCAGATGGAATTTGTAAACTGCTTTTAATTGACATATAAGGCCCAATTTTCAAAAGGTTCTGTTTGACGCAAGGTACCCACACCAAATGGATATGACGTGAGTGGCACCATGCATTAAACTTTGCGGCAATCCCAATTTTCTAACACAGGCTGCATCAAAATCGGGATGCTCTGTACCCAAGCTGCCCTGCACCACACTTGCAACAGAAGCACCAATGTGGCCAGCCACAAGATGGCTAGTGCCATGGCAGGGCTGCACCACCATCCCCTTTTTTACAATTTTTGAGCCCTGACATAGATGCACAGGGGGCCCCACTTAGACCAGCCAGGAGGTGGTCTAAGGGAGTTGCACCATTGGCATACATTGTGGCAATTGGGGGGAGCTGCCAGGAGGGGTGCCAGGGCAGAAGGAACATGGGGGTGCCCTAGGGGGCATCAGGGAGACAGCAGCACTGCCGGGGTAATGCTATGGCAGATGGTGGGGGTGCCATGTGGACAGCCACACTGCTGATAGGATGGGACCATTTCCCAGGTGGTTGGCAGGGATGGACACAGACATGGCCCTAGCTGGGCACAGCCATGGCACCTGTCCCATAGAAGCAACATGCGCATCTCTGTAGGTGGGAAGGTGTAGCTGCAGTTTCAGGGCTGCCAGTGGTGGAGGGGAACATTCTCCAGGCACCACAACAGTCCCATAGTACCCACCCACCTGTGTTGTGGTAGGCTGCCTCCCACCTACAGGTTTGTGTGTGTTGCACCTATAGGGCAGGTGCCAGGGTTATGCTCACCTGGGGCTATGTCAGTGTCCATCCCTGACAACCCCCCAGGAAATGATCTGATCCTATTGGCAGTGTGGTTTCCCACATGGCAATCCCACTGGATGCCACGGCACTACCCTGGAAGTGCCAGTGTCTCCCTGACACCTCCTAGGGCATCCCTTATGCTCCTTCTGCCCCTCACACCCCTCCTGGAATGTAGATTCACCCCAACCCTTGTAGCCTCTCTAGTGTTGCACGAGTTAGGAGGGTTGGATCTCTGCATCAATTGCCACAGGTGCACCAAATGTTTGGCAAAAGCTTGCATCTGTGGCAGCTCCCAAGTCTTTAGACAGGCCCCCCCCCCTCCTTTTTATAAAATTGGGAGAAGAGTCTCTGAGGCACCAGAGTTTGCTGCAGCCCTAGAGCAATGCAACTTGCATCACTGTAAGGGCTGTTTTAAAATCAGGCACATGGTGTTTAAATTTCTGATTTCTGGATTTAAAGTGTTCTGCTCATAAGCAGTTTTTATTTCTTTTTGCACTGACTTATATGTTGTTGCTACCTGTTTTACCGTCATTGTTCTCAACTTTAAAATGCATTTACCTGTGTATTGCATTGCTGAACCTCATGCATTGTACTCTCAGGCACTGTATGTTGTATAGCTCATGCATTTTTCTCTTTCCTTGTACTTCATGTGCCATCTACATGGCTCGGGTGGTACCTAAAAATGGTCCCTGGGACCAGTGTATCTACCTGGTTGCCAAATAAATAAAATAAATAAATCTTTAGCTGCCATAACATGAATGATTTCTGACCCTTTGAAGTTTTTAAACAAGCCATAGTTACAGTTTTATTATCATCAGAACGTAGATATTTTAGATTAATTTAGGCATACAAATACCAGATAAAGGACCTTCAGTGCCTCTTTTTAGTGCCTTTTTGCGGTAGACATTGTTTGAGTAAAACAAGTCCCCGTATTCTAGTGGTAACTAATTTATTTATTATTTATTTAGATTTTGGTAACCTGGTAAGCCCACTGAGACCGGAGATCCCTTTTTCAGGGGTGACCCGGAGTTAGTTACAATGACTACATACATAGGTGTAAAATACAGTAGGATTGAGTAAAATACATATTTAGTTACAGTGAGTGCATACATAAACATTGGAGTACAGTAGATTAATAGCAGGTACAAGTCAGGGAGTGGGTAACAAACGTGGGGTACAGGGATGGCGGGAATCACAAGGTTAAACAGGCGCTTAAGTCAAGTTTAAACAGGTGCTTAAGTCAAGTAATCCAGCCTCTTGTAGAGAGTAAAATAATATTCTCTAGATTTCTCCCTCAGGGTAAATCTACAAATTGCATTATACATACAGGTTCTTTTAGTTTTAATTTTCTCATACACATGCCCCCCATAATACACTCCCATATTCAATAGTTAGTTAAAGGCAAGCTTGTGATAAAGCCTTTTGTGTACTGTCAGTTAATAGATCTCTTCCTGTGTACAAAGCACCTAATTGTTATGTAACTGACTGCAAACCAACTCCATATGTGTTTCAAAATTTAGATGGGAGTCCCGAGGGTTCTATGTGATAAAGGTGACTGCCAAAGTGCCATCACCGTTACGGCAAAGTCAGAGCACTGAAAATCAGTTTTGGCGCTCTGACTCCCTGGCACACAACAAAACAGCATGGGGACTTGCATTTTTTACATTTATGCAGGGAGCTGCACCCACTGCACGCCCCCCACACCCCCCTACCTAAGGATTCTCAACTCCATGGGGGTGTGTGTCGGGGGTGCAAAACGTAAAAAATAATAAATTTCGGGCCGGGCGCAACAAAAACGAACCTGTGCCCAGACCCGAACCCAGCACCTTAACCACCAAAGCCACAAACTGACCTGCTACACCACAGGGCTAGCTCAGCAGCCTACCACACACCACCCCTCACTGATCATGCTCTCTCTCCCCTCGTGCGTACCTGTAGCGTGCTTGTTTCCCCACGCATGTTCCTGTAACAACTTCCTGTCGCTACAGTCACCAACCCACCCCATCCAGTTGCTGTAGCTGCCCAGTAGCCACTGCACCATGTGCCGCGATTGAGTCTCCCTTTCAGGGGTCACTCAATCGCAGTCACGCACATCATGGTTTACTGTCCAGAGTCACTCCCCAAATATATGAAATGACTCACAACTTCCAGTGAAGCTTCCTCACCACATTTTACTAACAAATTGTCCTTATTTCTGCAAGACTTTTACACTTTTCAAAATAACATTGCTTTTGTTTTCTTTGTATTCATCGACAGCCTATTTCAGTGAAACCATCTCTGCAGTTTTCCAAATGCAAAATTCAAGTTAACATTTAACAGGTTCACGCCTTTATGTGCCATGTAGAGCACTGCATCATCAGTATAACGTATTATTCCTGACATGCTTAGGGTTTGGGGTAGGTTGTTGTTGAACAAAACAAAGAGGGGATGGACCCCTAAGTTACACAGTGAGTCATTATCTTTAAATTGGACAAGGTTCCATTTGCTTTAACCATTTGTTTTCTGTTTGTCAGATAACTAGAAACCCAGTTTATACAAGAACTACTCATTCCAATCATTTTGAGCTTTAGTTTCAGGAGGGAGTGATCCACTAGGTTGAATGCCTTGGTCGGGTCCACGAACACAGCTGCCTTGAACATGTCCCCCTCCATAGTCGCATAAAGGTCGCTCATGAACCCAACCAAGGAAATTGCCATGCTAGAGTCCTTCCAGAAACCATGCTGCACATCTGTTAAAACATTATACCTTTCCAAGTAACGTGAAATAGTCTTTCATGTGTTTTACCCAACAAAGACAGGATTCAAACTGGCCTGTAATTGCTTACATCAGTTTTTGCACGTCCTTTATATATTGGAACAACCTATACTTTCTTTCAAAGGTCTGAGAACTTTTATGTACTTAGATACAGATTATATTTTCTGGATTGAAACATAGAAACAGACTTTGATGGCAGATAAGGACCGCTTGGCCCACCCAGTTTGCCCATTTCACTACCTATTGGATAAGCTGCAGATCCTAGTTAACCAACAACCTACTTTTTCCTACCCCACAGAAGAATTGCTTTATGTCTGTCCCATGCATTCTTGAATTCCCCCACTGTTTTTGACTCCACAACCTCCTCAGGAAGGCCATTCCATTCATCCACCACCCACTCCATCAAAAATACTTCCATACTTTGCCCCTGAGCCATCCCCTCTATCTTCAAATTGTGTCCCCCTGTTCTGGCACATCTCTTTTTCTGAAAGATACTGCCTTCTTGGATTTTGTTGATTCCCTTGAGGTACTTGAAAGTTTCTGTCATGTCCCCCCCACCTCTCTTCCTTGAGGGTATACATATTAAGCTCTTTTAGTCTCTCTTCATATGGCTTCTGGTGTGGACTCTGCACCATTTTAGTTGCCCTCATTTGGACTGCCTCCATCCTGTCTATGTCCTTGCAGAGATGGGGTCTCCAGAAATGTGCACACTGTCATAAACGCTCTCAGCAGGTCAGACCCTCTGCTCCCACAGTGCCAACCTCCGAGTACAATAGTGTGAACAGGTAACAGACAGGGTAACCCTCTGGTCTGCTTGTGGGTCTGAATCAATTCACCATTAGTCTCAAGTTCTGGGGGGGATTCAAACTGTGAACCTTATTGCTAGTGTACCCAATGTACAGGCTCAGATATGTACCCTTTTCAGGAATTGTGGTACAATCTTTCACCAGGGGCATCAAGCCAGGCTTCCAAAATGAGCCCTTAAAACTCTATAAAAAGACCTTAGGTATATTCTTACCTTTTTCCAGTTTAGTAACACAATCAAGTTTTTGAACAGTTTTTGTCAGTCTTAACCCTCTATACATCACATGCAAAAAGAACTGGCAGACACCCCAGGCAGTCTTTTGAAAAAAAAAATACTTTACTACAAGATGATAAAAATATGAAAAATGTAAACACAGAACAATATATCAAAGAGCTCACAATCACATAAAGAAAAACAAGGAAAGCTACAAAACATAAACTCCTACCACAATACAATTAGACTTTTTCTATCTAATGTATTACCTTTTTAAGTGCTTATTAGAGCTGTGTCTCTCTACAGTCCCAAGATGGTATATATCTAAACAGTTCAGACACAGTATAGTTTAAACAGTGCCTCTCCACACCCCTTCTGTGAGTCATCTAGCTCCTCCTTTTAGAAATATAAAAAAAAAGTACAAACAGGATGTCCTATCAGGAGGTATATTAAATAAGGTTGCAGATCTTTGTGTCACCTGCAAAGTGGCATACTTTTCCTTCCAGTCCCTCTGCAATGTCACTTATAAAGACATTAAAAAGGACTGATCCCAGTACTGAACCCTGTGGTACTCCACTAGTAACCACCTTTCTTTGGAGTGGACTCCATTTACTATTACCATCTGTGTCCTGTTGTCTAGCCAATTTTTTACTCAGGCTACCACCCTGGGACCCACTCCCAGGCTGACTAACTTGCTTGGCAGTGACAATTCAGCTGCAGCAGCCCTCAAGAATCTAGGCTTCACCCCAGATGTTCCTGGTCCTTTAGTTAAACTTAATTTTAATAACTGTTATATACCTCATTCTGTGTTATTTTTTAAAATAAAATGTGGTCTATCCAATTGTATTTCATTGGCAACATCCTTTATGTCTGAAAACGTATCTGTATAGCTTATTAAATCAGTAAAAATCATTTAAATAGTTAATTACTATATATCCACTGTACACTGTCATTTAACATTTGATTTTGTTGCTTCAGACTACCTATATAGTATTTAATAGATTAGCTCGATTTATCCTGGATGTTCCATATAACACCCATCACTGCGACCTGTTCTGTATGTTAAACTGGGCTAGACCACAGACCAGAAGGGAACTGCACATGTCTCAATTTGTCCTGATGGTCTAAAAGAAATGAGTACCAGCATATATTTTAGAACTATATCAGATTTGATCTATTAAAACTTATTTATGTTTACCATAGTATTATGTTTTGGGTTATTGATTGTAATCTTGAATTAGGGAGGTCATCAGCCTTGTATAGGGGAGCAACTATATGGAACTTATTGCCAGTAGGATTCCAAGGTGTCAAGTTCTAGAGTCACTAAATATAAATTAAAAACATGGTTTACAGAACAGGGCCAGAGATCATTACTATGTTGTTCAAGTAGAAATACCTAGGACCTGGATTGCTTATGAAGTATATTACATACTATGTATATGCTATACATTTTATTTGTATTTTAGTTTTTGTACTTATGATTATTATGGCATTGTATATGTATGGAAACATGAATATTGCGAGGGATCTCTTCGGAAATGAGCATTGCTCAATGGATTTACTCCCTTTCACTGAATATGAATAAAAGTATTGTACTACTACTACTACTATATCTTCCTTTGTTTGGGGATTTATTCAGTTGTTAATTCCTTTACAGAAACTATTTTTATTATTAAAATTATTTTTCCTATTCTCTTTTATAAAAGTCTACTTTTGCTTTATTTGCTTTTTACAGCTGTTTCTTAATTCCTGTAATTTGTTCCAGTCTGCCTTGTTAGTTTTCTTTTTCTTAATTTTGCCCCAGCCAATTCTCCTAAACCAAGGCCTTCTATTCTCTGTGGTACTTTAGACCTAAGTCTAATAGTGACCTGTTCACCAAAAATGCCACCAACAGCTTAATCTGGTTCAAGGTCAGTGGCATTCTTCTGTATCCCCTTCCCCCGGGTCGTACCTGAAAATAGGCAGGATTTGTCTAGTGCACTTACCCGGTCAACAAAAACGAAATAAATAAAATAAATAAATAAGTGATGTGTCAAGCAGTCTGAACTTCTGTGGCACCATTAGGTGTACTTTCACGGCAGTGGCAAAGTTCTGTAACACATAAATAAAGTGACAATTCAGACTTGTTCCCAATCCCAGGTCATCAGCGTTGTGAGCAGAAATGTTATCACTGCACCAGTGAGCTGGCCTCCAGAACAGTGGAGATATTTCAAGCCCCATTTTTCATGCCAACCTATTTCTCTCTATACAGTATGTGGCCCCATCAGACCATGACACACACATCAATCCATTGTGAGGCAAGGCTCCCTGGCTTGCCACAAGGTGCTACAAGCATGGCTGAACACTGCACAATATCTTCCCAGCCTAGGAGCAGAGTCATGACAGCGCTGGCCCCATATTCATGCTGCCCAGCTGGCTCCCTGAGCTCATTCCTACACTCAAATTGCTAGCACAGGAGCACAAAATGCTACCTACTGGGCCAACAGCCGGCTCTGCACACAATGCTTCTTCATAACTTTTTTATTGGACATTTTAACCCCAAATTTGTAACATGGTCTTTTTATGACCAACCTTCTGAACATGACAGATGTCATTTATAAAATACTGACCACAATGTAATGCCACACCAGAAATGCAAAAGCACAATTCAGGATTTGAAAAATGACACCTGTTATGTTTTATTTATTTATTTCAAGATTCATACGTTACCTTTGAGCAAAAGCTCTTTTACAAAGGTTCCACATCAGGTACAACAAAGTGTGAACAACTGAGAACAAGAAAACAAAGGAGGGTGGAGCCTCAGTGTAAGCAAATTACAAGGGTGAAACATTACTAACAGAGACATAAGCTATCTGGTAAGTGCAAAGAAACAGGACAAGGCCCAACATTGTCAAGTACACAGGTATAATTTACAGCAGTCAAAGGCTAGGCACAAAGATATAATCTGCAGTAGCCAGGGAGCTAGATCCATCTACGTGGTGAAACTGATGTAGAGAGTTGGGGGTGGGGGATCTGGGATGTGGGCAGCAGCCCTGTAGGGCCTTTTTTAAAAAGGGTGTGGGAGGCGTTCATGAGTTAGTGTGAAAAAATGACGATATTGAAAATTTAGGGTCAAAATATTGAAAATTACCAAAGTTATGAGTGAACATTGAAAAATTTCAACACACCTTCATAACGTTGTTGTTTTTTTAAATTTTGACTCCACATTTTCAACATAATCTTTTTATGACCCCACTTCATGAACCTGAAATTGTTTAAATTCCACCCAAATAGTGATTTTGCAGAGTGACTGAGACATTACCCTTCATGCCAGATACAACATTTTTCACCTACCTTGTTCATGAGGTGGGATCCCATAATGGCCATGTTGAAAATGTGGTCATGAAATATAAAAAAATGACCAAGTTATGAGTAAAAGATATAAATGCATCAGAAATACATCAAATTGTTTATTCTGTTCACAGTCACAGTTGCAGGAGGAGGACATCTTTTTTCTCAGACTGGATCTACGACATTGGGTGTGTTTTAGATGAGTGAGGGTATGGGTGTGTGGGATGGAGAGTGCTGAGTGAGAGTCAGGGTGGGTTGAGTGTTGTGTCAGGGAAAGCCACAAAAGACATTGATGAATGGTTTTCTGACATTCAGGTATAAATGGGAAAAATTTTGCTTTTAAAAAGACTACAACGGACTGTTTTTCTTCATTACAGATCCACCAATGAATGTGTGGATTAGGCCTTCCAGTGTTACAGATGTTTGTTAGCACTGGAGGTGGGCACCCCAGAATATGCACTTAAAGGGGAGTACACTACATGAGGGGCATACTCATGTGGGTAGCACACTACATGGGGTGGCACACTACATGGGGAAGGGGCACACTACATGGGGGGTGCTCAGCCTTATTTTTTTAAGTATTCATGGAGAGCAGCCCTCCCCTGAGTGAAAATAAAATAAGTGGAAAGCAAAAACAAATTTTCTAACAGGGTGAAAATGTGTTTTAAAAACTAAAGCCATGAGTCCTGGCATGCGCATTAATGGCAATGCTAATTTGCATACCTGGATTCACAGTTTTAGTTTTCAAAGCACATTTTCACCTGTTAGAATGCTCATTTTGGCTTTCCACTTACTTTATTTTCCTTAGGAGACTGCTGCTTTCCATAAATACATAAAAAAATAGTGCTTACAAAACAAAGAAGTTGTGCATCATATTGAATACCCGATGGTTTGGCTGCAAGTTCTTTGGTTGACCATGACTTCCACAGCTGGCCATGAATTTGTATTTTTCCATGGCTGTGGAACCACAAAGAACAGAGGGCTGTGTCCTAGACTCCCTACAGATAACTTTTTTAGGTGCTTGTAATGGAACCTAATAAGGATGGAGCAGTGTCTACTTGGTACTCACAAACAGGGACTGCATTACAAACATCACATTGAGAAGTTCCCTGGGCTCCTGCAATCACCATATGGTGTGGTTATGTGTAAGGAAAGAAACTGAGGTGAGCCACGTGAAGAAGGAGATCCTGAATTTCGGGAGGGCAGATTTCAAAGAAATGGGAGACTGCCTCAGAAAAATGCCATGAAGGGAGGAGGGATAGTCAGAGAGGAGTAGAGGTGCAATAGAAGGGAGTAAGGGATGGCATCATTAGGGCAACAAGCCTCGGTGTGAAAGATGTAAGAAAAGGCAGGAGGAAAAGGAGACCACTACGTTTTTCCTAGGAGGTGGTAATCGCAATGAATGAATAAAGGGGCAGCATTCAAAAGGTACAAAGAAACTCAAAGAAAAGAGGACAGGGACATGTACCAGGCCAGGCAGAAGAAAGCAGGAAAAGCAGTTAGGAAAGCTAAGGCACAGGCAGAGGAAAGGATTGCAAGGGAAGGGAGGAAGGGGATAAGACTATTTTCTAATATGTCAGTGAGAAGAGAAAAGCTAGGGGTGGGATAGTGAGGATAAGAAGGGTGGAAGGGGAAGACTGCCAAAGGAGTCCATGAAAAAGCTGAAATTTTAAACTGGTACTTTTTCCTTGTCTTCATAGTAGAGAGAAGGGGGATAAGCCACCAGAGAGAATAAAGAACAGAGATGTGGAGGTGGTCTAACTTTATGTCACAAGTGCCACTATTGCCCATCAAAAGTGATGCATGCATCAGTAAAATTATGTATGCATAATTTTTCTGCTGTAAAGTGAGCAAAGCATCATAAATGTGTCTGAATGTTTGAAAATCACATGCAAACATTTTGTTGCATTTGCAGTGATGCAGCTGCAGCAGAACAATTATTTTATTTATTTTTAGTTAAAACCTACTTAACCAGGAGAGCAAACAGAGCCTGGGAGGCTTATTTTCAATTGTGACCTGGGGTTGGGGGAGGGAACATAGGAAAGCAAAGGAATACATGCATATATAATGCAGAAAATGCAGAGGTGATATATACAGTAGCGCAAAATGATACATTTACATTGTACTTCTGCAAGTACTGCATCTAATGCTCTGAAAATACAGGCCTTAATCTCATATTTAATATTTGTTTATTGTTATGAAAGTTTTATTAAAAGTATTTTATTTTTTGTAGAAACTAATATCACCTAAAAAAATGGCTCTGTGTAGGCATGAAAGCTTGTGTACTGAACATTTCTTTTTGGTCCAATAAAAAGTATCAAATAATCTACTTTGCTCAGCAGGCTATCAGAAGCAAATTTTCTACTTATAGATTAAATGAAATATATTGTACAGATGTTATCCTGGGAGAAATAGTCTGAGAAAGAAGGTACATTTAATAGTGGAGGGCCACAGGGTGAGCAGTGACTACATTTTGTATCCATACTCCAACTGAGATTAAGAAACGGAAGTGAAGCAGACTCTCTCTCTCTCTCTCTCTCTCTTTATCTCTATCTCGCTCTGTTGTGAGCATCCCCAGTTCTATTTGCTTTCTACCAGTATCCTATTCCCTTACCTCTGGATTATTTCCCCAAACATACAAAACATTTTTTTCAGTGGATTCTTAAAACAGCCACTGCACAGATCAGATTGGTTAGCAAATCATTCAAAGGGTGGAGGGGGTTGTTGATAGGACAGACTTTTTTTGTCAACTTTTTTATTGCAAATTTTTGAACAATAAACAAGGCACCATACTCTGACACATAGTATTGAAAAACAAGGGCCATCTTAGTTGTATTTCAAACACTTTTGGTAACAGAGTTACAAGCTGAACAAGGCTGCCTCCAGTTTTTCCTCACCCACCTTTTTTTATAATTGGGAACTTGCCATAACAGAAATATTTCTTCTTTGATAGCCTTTTCTAAGGGTAGCCACACTGAATTAATTTTAATGACCAGCAGTTTTATATTGAGTTCTCTCAATTTTCATACATGATTGTAAGTTATTTGCCCATTGGTCTATCCTGGGTGTGTCTGCTGCCAGCCAATTTGGAACATTTGTTTTTTTTCAAATTGGCAATTGCTATTTTCCTAAAGACTTCACCCCTATGGGGATTTCCTCATTTCCTTTTCCAGTCCCCATAGGAGCTAACATATAGTCTGCAACTTTTTCCATGAATCCATGTACCATATTTCATTGAGTAGAAGACATGGCTTCTATTAAAATTGTGTATTTTGACCTACTGCTTCCATTCAAGGGCAGCTTGTGTTTGAAGGTGGCTTGTATCACAAAATTAAATTTTTAAGTGGGAAAAAGAAAATATTACAGATCCTGAATATGACCAAGTATACTATTACTGGTCTACATCATAGCAAAATAAGCACAATGAACATAAACTAAGATCATAAATTTAAAAATAAATACAATAATAATCATGTTTACAGGGATAAGAAAAACAGTGAGTCCCACCTACAGTGCATTTATCTGACTTGACTTCAACTCTGATTAGTTGCAGCTTCTATTTCAGAGTGACTTTTATTAAAAGTATTCATTATGACCTGTAGTTTCAATTTGAGGGTGCCTTCTATTCGAGGAAGCTTTTGTTTGATGAAATATGGTATCTCATGCCACAATGTGGCTATTTGGAGGCATGAAAGAACTATACTGTATGTACTGTATATATGAGCCTGCCACTATATTACATTTAGGGTATTCTTCTGGCTTCCCAGGATATAATTTACACATGTTTCAGTGGTGTGAAATAGGTCCAGAACATAAAATCAAACTGGATTTGATCTGGTGGTTGCTTCTGGAGCAAGCTTTAACAAAATATGCAGCTGCCACCCGATGGGTATGAGTGAAATCCCCTTCCAGATCTGAGCCCTGATGTTTGTTCACCAGTGCATTTGCAGCAGGATTGGTCATAATTAACATATGATATATACCAGAAACAGCTTTAAACTGTGAAGTGTATTAATCTAGCCTAATGTCCTGCCTCCCCCATTCTCTTTCTCTATTCACTACCTGTCCCCAAGCTCCTAAACCTCTCTGCACCTCCCATTTTTCCACTACTGATGTATTCCAACATCTGCACTCATCCTTTCTCCATCTCAGCCCCTTCTTTCCATTCCCCCCACCACTACCATCCCTCCCTCCTTTCAACCCTCTCCCTCTCTATGTCCACCCCTTCTCACTCTCCTCCATTACTACCTTAACACTATTCCCACTCTTCTGGCATCTACTTCCTCCTTTCCTGCTACCTTCTCCACTCTCCTCCTCCTTCTTATCCAATTCCCCTTCACTTTGTTCCTCTCTGCACCACCATACTTGTTATTCCCAACTCTAAACCATCTCCACCTTCTCTTCTATCCCTCCACCTGACTTCCTCTCCTTTCTTCCCTTCCCCCTCTCCTATCTTTCTACCCTCCCTCCTCTCTTTCCTCTCTCATATTCCTCTCCAGTTGCTCCTCCCTGTTACCCCTTCTGATTTAATGACCACTTCCTAATATGTCCTGTTACTGATGTTACAGCCTGCGAGTGCCTGGCTCCCCCTCCAGGGAGTTCTAAACATGTCAGGCAGAGACATGTGTCTACATCTGAAAAACATAAATGTTTTGTGAGTAACTCTTTGTCTCCAGTGTCCCTCTTTAGGGTTTTGTGAGTGCTCTGAACTATTTTGGTACCTAGATTTCTTGTTTGTTAATGGTAGCACCACCTATCCTAGTGCGCACTCTGTTTTTGGAATAAATACTGTGTGTTGCTGTATATTGCTGTGCCTTAATGCTTTATCATATTACTGTACTTTTTACTTGTTATTATGTACGTATCCACTCCCCTCCCCCCAGGACACATCTGGAAATTAGCTTTATGGCTCAGTATGTCTTTCCTGGTAAATCTGTTTTAAATAAATAAAATTAAATAAGGCTTCTTATAATATGGAGCCTTTGGGGGTTACCATCTCCCTCTCAGCTGATTTACCAAATAATGCCTGATTTGCAAGTAGGTAAATAAGTCCCTCAGGTCTAGATCAAACTGTCCCTTAATGAAAACAAAGGACTCTAGAATCCCTCCAACTGTACATATAGATTCTTCACAAATGTTATATTGTGCCTTAAATAGCAATATGCCATTTCCTGTGATCTTTTCACAGAGCAGACTATCCATGGATTACAAGGGAACAAGGCAAGATTACTTTCTTGTGTTCTTTTACTTTTAATTAGGCTGATCTGGGCCGCCTTATTGTGTGAGGTAGATATCTGAGAAGCTTGTTTTATTTACTTATTTAAAAGTTGATAACCAGGAAAGGCATCAATGAACCGAAGCTTATTTCCAGATGCGACCTGGGATAGGGGGGCACAGGAGTCAAGACAGAAGTACAACAGTGGTAATACAATGAACAGAGAAAGTCCATCACAGGAGCTATATAACAATGAGAATACAGTAATCTGAGAAAGTGCAAGTCAGGAGCTATGTACAAGTAGTGAGGTACTAAAATAAGAGAGAAATGTGCTGATAGATATTTACAGTGGTACAAGATAAAGGCAAAAAAATTTACATAATAGGTACAGTATTTACAGTGGTACACAGCAGAGTGTAGAGTGCTTGTGGTCTATCAATGATTCTTGTTAAATAGTATGTTGTGGAAATATTAAATGGGAGTCACATTTTATTTCAGTTTCTAATTAAATAATGTGTAGTACTGCCAAAATTCAGGAAAAATGAAAAAAAAGGAAAATTTGTACATCGTAATGTGAGTTTGTGTACTGATAAAAAAATAGTATTGATATGATTTTAAATAATATCAATACATACAATGTAGTATCAACACATAATTGTATTGATAGTATTGATTCGTAACAACCTAAGCTTCCATTTAGAAAATTAAGTTTCAGCTCTAATGGCTCCAAAGTTATTACTTTGAAAAGATAATTTCTTTACTATGAAATAATTCTGGAACCATTAAGGCTAAAAATGTTTTAAATGAAAGCTTGAAGTCAGCTAAGTTGATATATCAATATATCATATTTCTAAATCTTCCTTACATTGATAGAAAAAATTTAATGGTTAAAAACATTTTTAAATCCTGTTACTTTCTAAGACATGTACCAATACCTGGGAACAGCATTGTCATGATCTATTCATGTTGATCATTCTCCAAGCTTTCTTTTGAAAAAGACTTAAATTTTTAAACCTAACAATTTTAAACAAACAGCTTTTGAAATATAATTGAAAGCATTATAAATTAAAATAATTGTCTTTAGAAATAGTCAGAAGATAATAGTAAAACAAAATGGTTATATTAAATGCACGATGAAAATAAAAAATAGAGTTAAACATCTACGTTTCGACCTTAGGTCTTTTTCAGGAAATATCTAAAAGAGAAAAAAAACAAGTTAGTAGTTGTTTTTGTTTATGAATAAACATATTCTTTTTTAATTTTTTATCTCAATGGGTATTAACAACTATGGGTTGTATGTACTAATGGGCCCATTAGTCACATATTTAGTCACTTAACCTCCCCAGTGGTCCCGGGTTGCCCATGAAGACAGGCATTTGTGCCTAGTGGACCTTACCCAGTTACAAGAGAACAATAACAATAATAATTACACATGGCAGGGCCTGTAAAGCAGGTGCTCAGCTATATGGGATGGAAATGTATAGCCCATCATAGCATGCATAATGAGAAGGTGGTGACCCCTGGTGTGAACAATGTCTGCATAACTATGCACACTGCAGTGCACAGGAAGGGACCAGCATGTCGAACAAATCCCAGAATGCCCCATTACCCAACATAAATGGACAACCATGGGCTGGGACACACGCCTACTATGTGTTAATGCAATGGGATGGTACCCAGATCCATTAATGCCATAAATCACAAGTAGTGGGACCTGAGGATGGCCACCTCTAAGAAGCTGACAGGCGGGGAGTGGTCACAGAATGCCACTGAAGGGGGACCACCATTACCCTCTGAGCTCACACTGTTGATGGACATGGTGGTGGACTCCATCAGCCAGGAAACCATGGATGGAAAGTAGGAAGGCCTGGACACCATGCCAGGTGAATGACTACAGCCCTACACATGTGGCTCAGTGCACAGAAGAGTGATAATAACATTGACTGTGGCATCCCCTATACCCCGGCAGTGGACCTGACCATGTCATCAACGGAACAGAATGATGTGATAGTGGTGATCAATATCCACAAAGCTGACCAAGTTGATGCCACTGACCAGGACAGTGCCCTGCTGATGTGTAATGTTGCATAAACCAGGGGTTCTCAAATGGTGAGGCCAGCCTCCCTGGGGAGGCCCCAGCGTGTTCCAGGGGAGGCTCAAGCAAGTCTGAAAAAGTACTGTATTTAAATTTTGGGTTTTATATATTTTGTGTGAAGAGATGAAGCAAACTGAAAGGGGATAATAACAGTAGGTAAATTTTATGTATTTATTTATGAATAGGTCACAAGGGAAGGTGAATGAGCCAAGGCTCATTTCAGGTGTACCCAGGGAAGGGTAGGGGGTAAATACATTTCAAAAGGTAACTGCAAAACAATCAAGAAATATACAGTGAGCAATAGTGCAAATAAATATGACCAATAAATTAATAATGAGTGGTGGTAATCGATCAATTTGTAAACTGATGGCAGAACAGCCCAAATACAAGGGTTGAGCATAGAAGTGTTAAGAGCAACAGAAGGAAGGAGCAAAGTAATCCCTGAGAAGTTGCTTAGGAGCAGGGAAGGAAGAGGAAGAGGCAAAGCATGTAAGAAGGTTATTTCATATAGAGAGGAAACAGAAAGTAGTCTGACCCATGAAGGTACTGCAACAAGGGGTAACAATGGTTCAAGAATGAAACTAGCAGAGCAAGTAGGTTGGCCGGGGGTTACAATAAGCTAAATACTAATATTTGTTTATTTTATTTATTTGTTATTCAGATAACACCTTTGAGCACAGGAGCTCTTTTTCAAAAGTTCCAAGTCAGTATAAGACGGAGAACTAAATGTGAGCCAAGTACTCAAAGGGGTTTGAATTTATTCATGGTGTACTGTGCAAAGTACAGTGTGTTATTTTTCTTTGGGGAGGCCCCAAATTATTTAAATTTTTGGGGGAGGCTCAAAATCTTTTCTATGGATTTGGGGAGGCTCACTGTGACAAAGTCTGAGAACTATTGGCATAAATCAATGATGCACCACACCAACCATAACAGTCCCCTGCTCAGCCACTAACCATAACTAACCCAATCTCTCCACAGATACCACTGAGGCCAGTAAAAGGAGCAACCAACAGGATGATGAGGAGACTAACAGCAACTGCCATCATTGAACTAGTACCCATTCCATTTTGCATCTGCTTACTTCACTCCGCAGTTCAACCCTCATTTGCTGTATGCCCTTTCTGTAAGTTTTCCTCATTAACTGCACTCAACTGTTTGGATTTTATTCAACTTTTCTGCTCAGTCTTTTAAGGGACTATATTATGATGTACATTTATTGTCTTTTCATGTTGCTACCCTTACTACAATTGTCATTAATAGGTTTTAGCTGTAACACAAAACTTTTATCGCAAGTTGCTTGTAATATTTATCTCCCTCTGTTCCCCTCCTCACAGGTCAAAATTGGAAACAAGCTTCAGCTCAGTATGACTTTCCTGGTCACAGATTTTGAAATAAATAAATGTTCTGCTAAGGGCATTGCCCTTTTTAAAGAAAAGTTTATCACAGATGCATGGGCGAAGCCCTGCAGATGTTTTGCTACGAGAGTGAAAAGGAACTCTAGAAGCATGTGACTGGATACCTTGGCTCTGTGCTTCCACAGTGCTGTGGTCCCATGTCCACAGTGCTGCTGTCAGTGCTGGTGGGTTAGTTCTCCACAACCAGAGCCCCATGGGGGCATTATTTTGTTTCCACCTATCATTTCCGCAGTTGTAGGTGAAACAAAAGAGCCTGCCATACCCAAGACTGCCGCTGTGAGCTCATTGCACATGTGCACTTCTGTCATGGCAGCCACCTTGGCAATGGCGGGCTCTTTCTGGCACACGTGCAGTGATTATCAATCACTGTGCATGCATGAGTACCATGCAAGTATGGCATCAACCATGGCTGGAGACCAGAGTTTGTTTACTTTGGATGCAGCTGTGAAGCATTGTGTTCTGCTAATTAGAACTGCTGGAGAGTTGATATGTGTTTTTTCTTATGCTGCTTTTAGACAGGTAAAAATAGTTTCTTTTATTTTATGTTGCAGTACCACATGTGAACTTTTGGTGAAATGAATCTTGCTAGATGTTGATATGTGTGTCCTCTTGTGTGAAATTGTATTTTAAATTATGTATTTGTTTAAACTAGGAGAGCCAGGAAGCTGAAGCCTTTGCATTGTAAATCCATGGCCGAGCAGCTCAGGGCTGTCTGGATCAGTGCTGCTAAGGTCTTTCTCCACCGGCGCTGTGCGCTGGCTCCCCACCACCCCCACCACCACCTTTGGTCGACACTCTAATTTATAGGTAACTTGAGAGGTCAGGTGACTCTCAAAAACCTATCAGCCCACTTTCAGATTTGCAGGTTATAAGATCTCTCCAGCAGAGGCCGCTGTCACTGATTACAGCTTGCTACTGTTAAGAAAAAAAAAATGCTCCTTTACATTTTAATTTTGCTAACCGCTGACACTCCTCCTGTTTCGCTAACCCCATCCACCCTGCCCCAAAATGACCCTAATCTCCCTCTCTCTTACTCAGTCTCGACCCCCACCTACACCCTAAACACACCTACTGAGGAACGACAGGCACAGCCACCGTCTCTTGTTTGGATTTCATACCCCTCCGTTCTCCCCCCATCTTTCACCCTGCGATTATCCACCCTAAGCAGCCTTGTCAAGTCAATCCCCAACCACACCCTGAATTTTACCAACCCCAAATTTAAAACTAAAATTAAATGGCACACTACTCTACATTACCTCACCCTGTTGCTACTACTGGTGGGTGATGTTGAAACAAACCCCGGCCCACCGCTCCACCCTCTACTCCAAATCCTGCCAAAAGGCCTTAGCCTAATTCACCTCAACATCTGCAGCCTGCTAAACAAAGTCCCGGAGTTGCAAACCACTGCCCTAACCCTCAGACCGGACATCTGCATAATAACTGAAACATGGCTAAAACCCCATCATGCTGACTCTGAAATTGCATTGCCTGGATTCACTGTATTAAGGCAGGATAGACAAAGCAGCAAGAAAGGTGGTGGCATAGCCATGTATTTATCTAACAAACTCCGGTATACCTCTGTCCAGCTACCAAGTTACACACCCCATATTGATACCAAGATGGTAAAATTAGTCCTATCCCATAGCTCACTGGTGTTTGTAGCTAGGACATATTGTGCCCCTGCTACCCCAGCATCCACCATAATGGACTTCCTGGGATCACTTAAAGAGATGGCTAGTGCTGGACAGCTCTATATCCTCAGAGATTTTAACCACAACTGGCTAGACAAAGACTGCTCAAAACTATGCAGCAAGATCAAAGCCCTTAACCTCTCTCAACAGATCAAGCAACCTACCCACCTAAACCCCAATACCCTGAACCACTTCCTCCTGGACTGGGCGCCTACAACCCACCCTCACAAGATTATAAAGGCTGGCCTCCTACCTGACTCAATGAGTGACCACCACATGATCTACGTGATCAGAAAGGTGCATAGACCCACTAACCACCTCCCCCCAAGGTCACTCCGCATGAGAGCTTTCAGTTCTCTCTGCCTCAGCTCCCTACTAAATGATCTCACCTCAGCCGACTGGTCGCTCATCCAACTGACACCTACCATTGACCTTGCTTACACCGCATTCAGAAATCAATTTCTTGCCGTATGGGACCATCACGCCCCCCTCAGAAGCAAAAGGGTAAGGGCAACCCATCTCTCCCTGGGTCTCTGCTGATATTATTTCCAGGAGTCGCGCAAGAGACCAGGCATGGAAAAAACATAGGCAAACAGGCACCCTGGAATCCCTGCAGCTTTACCGTACTCTCCAGAACAACTGTACCAAAGCCATAAGACAGGCAAAAAATAGCTACTCCCGAGCGGCCCTTTCCTCTAATCTTAGCCATCCATCCAAATTTTGGAAATCTATTAAAGCCTTGCTCACTCCCTCTACTCAGCCACCAACCCCTACCCTAACTATTCAGGGCAAAAATGTGTCCAGTCCTTTCGAAGTTGCCACAACTTTTAATAACTATTTCACCAACTGCACAAAGTCTCTCCTGTCAAACCTACAAACCTCTCCGTCCACACCTATCCCCGCGCCTGCCCAGCACTCCCCCCATGCCACCAAGTTGTCTTTCCAGCCGGTCTCAATGACAGTAGTCCTAGCCGCCCTACGCTCCCTTAACCCAAATAAAGGAAAATGCCCTTTAGGCCTAGATGCTAAACTCCTATACCTATCTGCCCCTGCTATTGCAGCTCCCCTAGCTGACCTCAACCGTTCCTTCTCCTCAGCCCAAATTCCAACAGCATGGAAGGAGGCAGTAGTCATTCCACTACCAAAGGGTGGCAACCCATCTGAGCCTGGAAACTACCGCCCTATCTCCCTTCTCCCAATTCTGGTCAAATTATAGGAACACATAGCCCTCTCACAAATAACCCAATTCCTTGATACAACCTCCTTTTTCACCCCCTACCAATCGGGGTTTCGCAAATCCCACTCCACCACCACAGCTTTACTAAGACTCACTAATGATATTGCCTCAGGCATGGACAAAGGGTTCCTCACCTCAGCTATATTCATTGACCTGGAAAAGGCCTTTGATACTGTCTCCCATCCCAAACTCCTCACAAAACTGCAGGACGCAGGCCTATCCGACCTAACCATCAGCTGGTTCCATGCCTACCTATCTGGCCAGAAACAAGCAGTAAAAATCAGTCCACACGTATCCCCCCCTCTCCCAGTCACTTGGGGTGCCCCCCCGGGGCTCTGTCCTGGGTCCCCTTCTCTTTTCCATATTTCTAAATGACCTCCCACTGGTATGCCCAAACTCAGCTATACAAATGTATGCGGATGATACCGTCCTGTATGCCTCTGGCCTATCCTGCGAGGTCTTAAACTCTGCCCTCCAGCAGGACTTTGATGCCATCCAAACCTGGCTTAGCTCTAACCAACTCCTCCTAAACGCAAAGAAAACTGTCTCCTTAACTTTCGGCACACAACCTAGACTCTCCCAACTAGCTACTTCCCCCACTTTCCATACACTAGACGGTACCACTCTGGAATCATGCACCTCCTTCAGGTACCTGGGTGTATGGCTTGATCGCCACTTAGATTTCGCCGTCCACATCGACTCCCTCCAGAAAAAACTATACCAAAAACTAGGAGCATTCTACCGTAACAAAGGTTGCCTACCCACCTCTGTCAGGTGGGAGTTAGTACTCAAAATGATTCTCCCTACCTTCGACTATGGTGATGTGGTCTACAGTGCAGCCCCCCCAACCACCCTGGCAAACCTGGACCCCCTTTTTCATTCTTTCTGCAAGCACATCCTAGAATGTCCCCCCACCACTGCGATCTGTATAAAGTCCTAGATCTCCCCTCGCTGCACTCCAGGCACCAGCTACATTGTGCAAATCTCATAGTGAAGTACTGGTCCAACTCCATCCCCACCTATCTCAGCTCCATCCTGTCAGCTCAACCCTCCCAGGCATACTCCCTGAGAGGCTCAGACTCGAGACTTTTGCATATCCCTTTCATGCATACCACAAAGGGCCAATCTGCTTTCAAATATAGACTGCCCAAACTTTGGAATGACCTCCCTGCTGCAATTAGGTTGTCCTCCACCCCTAGGACCATGAAAACTCTCCTTCAGGGCCACTTCTCAGACACATGTAACTGTAACCTGCAGCCCAATTCTGCTAGCAAGAGGCTTCGTACCGTGTCATAAACTGTAAAAGTGACCTTAACTGCTGCCTCCACCAATGTGTCTCTGTCTGCTCATGCTTTAGTAACTCAGGCACTCTGAACTAAACTAGTATTTAAGTTCCCAATGCATAGTCCAGCCTGTAACATTTCCTGGACCAGATGTTTTCACCCTTTATTGCATTCATTCTGTACCTATTGTATTGCATCATTGCCTATGCTTCAGTTGTATGTATGTATGTAAGTATGTATGTAACTCCCAGGTGGCCTCTGGAAATGAGTGGATCCCGCTCAGTATGCTTATCTGGTAAATCTCTTAAATAAATAAATAAAACTAGGCTTGTGTTGTGAGCAGGGGGACCATTGATGCATTTAGAAGTGTTTCTATAACATTTGTCTTTTTGATTGATTTCAGGTTTCTTCAGTTTGATATTGTGCTTGTTATTTATTTTGGCTGTACTTTTAATGTTTTGAGAAAAGGGAGAGTTTTGGTAGTATCAGCTCCAGTGTACACAACATTGTTTAAAGGAACCCACCATACAGTGTCCTGTGCCACAGAGTTTTCCATGCAGCAACTAGTTAAGTTAAACACTCTTGGGGAAAGGGCGAGTCACACTCAAGGCCAGAGTCTGAAACAATGATACTCTCAGATTCAAAAGTAATGTACAACATCCATGAATATTTAATAAATGTGAATCCCCATCACATAGCATGTGCAGACCATGGCATGTAGTGCAAATCTGTAGGTGCAAATGTGCAAGACAGTTGATGCCTAGGAACAGTGATCTTAACAAGCACAACATTTCATAAACCCGTGTCCATTTGGCTAAAATGTCCTTTCATGAAATAGGTCTAGGTGTCCTTAGGTTAATCCAACATTTAAATGTGTAGACCAGCATATCAAAGAGGTGCAAACAGTGAGATTATTGGCTATTTCAAAATTACAGTATGCAGTCAGGCAGAAAATGGAACCCTCTTGCAGGCATCAAAACAGCTGATTTTAATGTCAAAGGTTTACGTTCTTAACAGTTCATGTGCTGCATGTGCTGCAGTCTTATAAGTGCCAGTGGATGAATGTAGCTTTTAGGTGAAAAGTTTCTGTTTATGCCAGTTCATATGCAGCAAAATATAGGTAAAACCCACTTCTGTGCACCTAATACAGGTCTATTCCTTTGAGTGACCAATGTCTGTGTTGTAACCATATTAATACAGTAACCAAATATGCACCAGTGATTGACTGTTTTTTAAAATAAAAGATATTGCATATCAAAGTCTGTATATATAATGGATATGCAATGAGGATACATTAAATGATTTCTGTGGACAGGAGCAGTTTGACCTCAGGTAACTTCACAAGTGCGTAAGCCACGAATGAGGTGATCAAGGTCAAACTGCTCCAGTCCACATAAATCACTTATTGAACCAGTTCCCAACTGCATATTCTATTTATGCAATAGGGAGGGAGTTAAGTTAGTGGTGGTTGTTTTTTTCAAATTTCTATATTTTAGGGAAGTGATGGGTAAAGTCAGTCTGGCCGATGAGGGTGGAACGGTGTGGGACCACTGGGGTGCGTGTATCACTAGACCTGAGAGAATGGGAGGTTTAATGATACATTGTCCTTGGGTTTCTGTGCCCAGTATGCATAATTTTGCACTTTTTGGCATTGAAGCCTAGTTGCCAAACCCTAGACCAGTCTTCCAGCTTTTTCAGATCTTCCCTCATTTTTTACACACCCCACCCCCGGTGTGTCCAGGCTGTTGCAGATTTTTGTGTCACCCATGAACAGGCATACCTTTCTTTCCAGTCCTTCAGCAATGTCACTAATAAAGACATTGAAGAGGACCAGTCCCAGTACTGACCCCTGAGGCACTCTGCTGGTTATCTTATCTTTTTCCAAGTGAACTGCATTCACCACCACCACCCTCTGAGTTCTGTTACTTAGCCAACTTCTTTCCCATTTTACATCTTTGGATCCACTCCCAGGCTGCCCAGCTTGTTTACCGGTCTTCTGTGTGGAACCATGTTGAAGGCCTTACTGAAATCCAGGTAGGCCACATCCACTGCTCCTTCCTGATACACCTCTCTGATAACCCAGTCTAAGAACTCTATAAGATATGTTTGTGAAATTCTCTTCCCTGTGAGCCCATGCTGCCTCAGATCCTGCAATCCACTGGTTTTAAGGTATTCCCCAATCCTTTCTTTAAGTAGTATTACCATAACCTTGCCACCACTGAAGTCAGGCTTAGTGGTCTGTAGTTTTTTGCCTCCTCCCTGTTCCCACTTTTGTGTAGTGGGACTACATCTTCCCTCCTCCAGTCCCCCAGAACTTCCCCTGTATCCAGTGATAGATTGAACAGGGCCATCAAAGGCGCAGACAGTTCCTCCTTTAGTTTCTTCAGTATCCTGGGGTGAACCCCGTCTGACCCCATTGCCTTGTCTACTCTTAGTTTAGCTAGTTCCCCGAGGACTCTGTCCTCCGTAAAATGGCTAGTGTCCACCTCCCTTCCCCTAATGCCCTTTTCCCCTATCTGTGGCCAGCACATACCCCTTCCTTTGTGAATACTGAACAAAAGTACTTGTTCAGTATGTCTACTTTCTTCTGGTCCTATTCTACACTTCCTCCTTCCCCTTTTAGACTTACTATCCCTGCCTTGCTCTTCTTCTTTTTGCTTATGTACCTAAAGAATGTTTTGATCCCCATTTTAACTGGCTTGGCAATGTTTTCCTCCATTCATGCTTTTGCTCTCCTAACTGGCTTTCCTGCCTCCCTTTGTTTCTTCTGATAACTCTCCCTATCCTCCTCCTTCTCTGTTGACTTGTACCTTTTGAATGCCTGTATCTTTTTCTTTACTAGCTCTGCTACTTCCTTGGAGAACCATTGCGGTCTCTTTTTTTCTTGCTTTTTTTAACCTGCCTGACACAGAGGTTGGTTGCCTTCTCAATGGCCTTCCTTATTTTTGCCCATTTTTCCTCTACCTAACTTGTTTTCCCAGTTCCTCCTAGGGCTTCCTTGAGGCACTCTCCCATTTTCTTGAAATCGGCCCTCCTGAAGTCCAGGACCCTCATTTTAGTGCGGTTACATTCTGGCCCGATCTGTATGTTGAACCACACTATACGATGATGACTGGTCCCTAGGTAGTGTCCCACTGTGACATCAGTGACACTGTCCATGTTTGACAGTACCAGGTCTAGTAGTGCCACCTCATGATTAGGTTCTTTAACTAGTTGCCTGAGGAACGCCCCACATAGGGAGTCTAGAATTTCCCTACTTCTAACTGTTGCCACAGCAGGGAGGCTCCAATCCACTTCTGGTAGATTGAAGTATTGGTAGTATAGCCTGGAGGTTAGAATAACAAGCTTTGAATGAGCTTGTTACATCCAGCAGACCAGACCTGGGTCTGATTCTCACAACCTCCACTTGCATACTGTGTGACTCTGAGCAAGTCACTTAACCACCCAGTGCTCCCAGACCACCCCTGAAAACAAGCACTTGTGCCTAGTGGGACTTTCCTGGTTAACAAAAGACTAAAATAAATATATACAAAAAGTCCCCACCAGCAATACCTCACCCTTGTTAGCCATCACCTGGATTTCTTCTAGCATACTGTATGTCGAGATGATAAAAGAAATGTTTTTGTGGTCTCATGTGCAATATAGGAGAAATCATTGTGGAGCTCTCTCTAGAGGACAGCGAGAGCTTGAAGGCTGGCAGCAGGTGGGCAGACAGCATCTGAGGTCAGCGGCATGCAGGTTAGCAACTGCAAAGAGAGCAGGGGACATACCAGAAGCTGTTCTGAGTTGGGGATTTTAGAATAAATGTGGAGAGAAAAGAAGTTACTGTGGAGAAAAAAGATATCTGATTTTTTATAGAATCTCTATTGTGCAGTGGTGATTCAGAGCTGCAAACAAGGTACAGCTATGAACTGGGAATGGGAGCAGTTAAATTTGGGTGTGGGGCGTGTCCGGTCAGGCATGGCAGTAGCGATTTTAATGCGCTTTTTGGAAGTTTTATTTTAAACAAAAAAAAGGATTATTTTCCATTTTGTGTAGTCCTGGTCATGCAGTTTGGCATAAAGCAGAAAGAGAAGCCAAAAGGAAGTGTGACTGGTGTTTCTAATTTTGAAATAAATTGTGTTGATGGAGGACCATGGAGGGAGAGCCGAGGATGCCGGATACTAATAAGAGCTGTGGTGAGCAGCTGGCAGCGAGGGAGATGGCTGAGGAGTAAACATGGAAAAGCTGAGTAAATGAAAAAAAAATAAAATAAAGTAATACTGTAAGGTGCTTTGTAGTAGAAAAGAGAGGATCAGCAGGGACTGGATCAGCAGAGGGGAAGTTGTGAAGGGGGTAGTGCTGTCGAACATGTGCAATGCAGTGTGCAAATAAAAATTAAAAAAAATACTGTGTTTTGGTTTGGGTTTGTTGCAGTTTGGTGTAGTGTGAGGAACTTTTGCTGTGGGAAGGAGTGTGTGCCTTTTGGTATTATAAGTTCATAAGTTCATAAGTTAAAACAAGCTTCGAGACTTTCGTACATAATGCTCGCCATTTATTGGTTTAAAACATAGTTGTCCTATCATATAAGTGTTTATCCAGTCTAGACTTAAATGTGTCCATGGTAGCACTTTCCACGACATTAGCTGGCAGGCTATTCCATGCAGTTACCACTCTAGTGGTAAACCAATGTTTCCTTAGATTAGTATTCTATTTAGGCAATTCCAATTGCATACTATGTTTTCGAATACTGGACCAACCAATTCTATATGACATTCCTAGATCTTCTCTAAGTACAGAACCTTGAGATAGCCTAAACATCATACATAAGTCACCCCTTAGCCTTCTATAACATAGGGAATATAAATTAAGTTCAGTCAATCTCTCACTATAGGACAGGTTTTTCAAAGTGAACACTGATCTTGTCGCTCTACGCTGGACTCCCTCCATTCTCATAATATCCTCTTTGTACTGTGGTGACCACAATTGCACACAATACTCCAAGTGTGGCCTCACCAACGATCCATACAATGGAATGATCACCTTTTGATGTCTACTAGAAATATGTCTCAGAATACAGTTCAAGCTCTGGTTAGCCCTTTTAATTTGCTGTTTACAATGTGATCTAAACTTTAGATCTGATGAGATATTGACACCCAGGTCCCTCTCCTCAGTTGTTTTTTCAAGGATATTGTTCCCAATATAATATATATGCTTGTTGTTATTACGACCCAAATGCATGATCTTGCATTTAGATATATTTAGTTCTAATTTGCTAATTCCAGTCCACTCGTATATTTCATTTATGGCCTGTTGTAAGGAGAGAGCATCTGTTATTGAAGTAACAGTAGTTCCTAATCTGCAATCATCTGCAAACTTAGAAATCCATATATGAGGATTACTGAGTTGTAATGATGAAATATAGATATTAAAGAGACAAGGTCCCAACACCGAACCCTGAGGCACCCCACTAGTAACCTCAGACCAATCCGAGTTTACCCCCCCAACCACAACTCTTTGCTTTCTGCCCGTCAGCCACTTAGCTATCCACTTTACAATATTGATGTTAATTCCAATTTTAATCAAGGTTTGTAACAATTCCTCATGAGGTAGTTTGTCGAATGCCTTCATGAATCCATGAAAACTACATCCACCGGTATACCATTATCCAATTCTGCATTAACTTTTCCATAAAAGGATAACAAATTGGTTTGACAAGATCTAAATTTAACAAAACCATGTTGTACAGGGTCAGATAGTTTGTTTGTTGTTAAGTATTCAACAATAGTATCCTTCAAAATACCTTCCATAAGTTTTCCCAATAAGGATGTCAAGCTTATAGGTCTAAAGTTGGCTGGGTCAGACCTTGATCCTTTTTTATGGAGAGGAACAACCAAGGCATTTCACCAGGCTTGAGGGACTTCACCTCTATCTAAGGATGCTTGATATAAGAAGCTCAGTGGTTCTGCCAATTGATCAGCAAGTTCCTTTAAAATTCTAGAGTGGATGTTATCAGGGCCTGGAGACTTATTGATGTCTAGTTTGCTTAATCTATTCTTTACCTCTACAGGTGTTATTTTAATACTGCAAGCTAAAGGAGTTAAATTGTCAAAAGTATATGATGTATTACCAGAATTAAAGACTGAGCAAAAATATTTATTTTGTATATCAACTGTTTCTTGTTCGTTGAGCATGTCGCTGTTGTTGTCTTTAAATGGTCCCAGTAGTGAATGATTAGTCTTTTTACTATTAATATATGAAGAAAAGGATTTTTTATTATCTTTAATTTTGTTTGCCAAAGTAATTTCTTGCTGAACTTTTGCTATTTTTATAGCTGATTTAAGTAATTTAGCTTGCTTAGTATATGCCAAATAATTTATTTGGGTTTTGTCTTTCATGTATCTCTTAAACAATCTATCTTTAGTATTAATTAAACGTTTGATTTGTTTATTTAACCATCTAGGATTAGGCTTTTTACCATTCATTTGTTTAGGTTTAATAGTTGGAATGAACTTAATGATTAACTGATTAAGCTGATTTAGGATCACAGTCCACATATCATCAGTGTTTTTACCTTCAAATTCCACAAACCAGTCCCACCTAGCCAGTTCGTATCTAATACTGGTGAAATTTGCTTTTGCTAAATTTAATTTAATTGCTCCTTCAAACTTGGTAAATGAATTATGAGTCTGCTCCACTGCTCTTATTACACACTGGACTTTAAGATGGTCACTATTTCCCAATGGAGGTAAAGTCTGAATCTTATTAGTCAACTCTCTCACATTAGTCAATATGAGGTCTAGAATATTATTTCCCCTGGTATTTTCATATACTGATTGTTCTAACCCCAACTGTTCAAATGCGTCCAGATATAATTGCTCCATTTTGCTGCCTGTCTTTAATAACTTCCAGTCGATACCAGGGAGATTAAAGTCTCCCAATACTATTATATTCTCCTCTGGATTCAAATTAGCAAGTAGATCTAAAAAAAATAGCATCTTTATCCTGTGTGTTAGATGGTGGTCTATAATAAAGACCTAATATGACTTTGGGGCCATTAAATGGTATTAGCTTAAGCCAGATAGTTTCTGCTTCCAAGTTATCATAAGGCAACTCTATGCATTTAATAGACTGATGTATATAGATTGCAATGCCCCCACCTTTCCGATAAGATCTAGACTTATGAAAAAGGTTATAACTGGATATTGATTTCTCCCAAGTGTCATTATTATCCCACCATGTTTCTGTAATACATGCTATATGTATATTGTGTAATGACAAAAAAATTTTGAGTTCCTCGTATTTGTTCACAAGACTTCAAGAATTTATAAGTACAGTATTCCATCCCATAATCTTGGCATAATCCTTTGGAGTGGTCTTAATTGGGTTCTTTTCTGACATGGACTGCCCCCCTTGCACCAGTTTAAATGAAAATCTATTACCTTATTTAGCTTCCTGCCTAACATCCTAGAACCTGCTAAAGTAAGATGCATACCATCAAGTTTAAACAGAGATCTATTATTGAGGTACAGTAGGACATATATTCTGAAAAGTGAAAGTTATAGTGGGTAAGTAGTGCTGGCAAGGGGGGATAATTGACAGATGGGGTAGACTACATGGAGGATGCTTGACAGAAGGAGTAGAATAAACATGGGTTCTAAAATGTATTTAACACCATTGGTAATAAATGAATTTACATCTACCCCTATTGTATGAAGATATAGATAGATATAGATGGAGATATGTATATATATATATATTAATATATGTATATATATATATATATATATATATATATATATATATATATATATTATGGTAGCACGGTAGTGCTACTATAGTTAGAGTTATGTACCCCATTTAATGGTAAATGGTGAAATTTTGCACCTTAATAACTGCCATCATTCAATGGCTCTATCTGAAATTTAGCAGGCACTGGGCATAAGCATAGAACTTGGGATCTGCCAACTTTTGTACCAATCGGATATATGGCTGTGGAGTTATTAAGCAACATTCCGGGGCACATTTACAATTTTTTGTGCATTCTTTGCTCGTGCCTACAGGTGACATGGTTTGTGTGACTGGTCCAAAAACTTCAGGGAATGTGTGGCCAGGGTCCCCAATATGCCTTTTGAAGATTTCATGAAAAAATATGGAATGGTTCAAAAGTTATTCAAAAAACAAGTTTCTTATTATAGTCAAAGGGAAAAGTTAACAAAAAGTTTTACAGTGTCGCAAATGCACTTTTTAGTGTCACAAATGACCCTAGTAGTGTCACAAATCCACCATTTTCTTTTCGGTTACTGATCACAGAAATGCTTGGAATTTAAAATTGGGACCATCTAGGGACATCATTTTTTTTGTGTTTACTTAGTCGAGCACTGAAGATGCTAACCATATCTTTATTTTGGGGCTAAACACCCCAGAAATATGTTTTTCAAATTTTTGGGAAAAGTAGTGTCACAAAGTAGTGTCGCACCTGTGACACTTTCACACTTTTTTGTGAAAAGTGTCGCAAATCATGACACTACTTTTCAACACTATGGCCAAAATGACAGGAATTGTTTGCCACCCTGCTGCAAAAAAACGGTTTGGTATTTTGGGCTGAAATTTGGAGGGAAGGCAGCCAGCATCTAACAGATGTGCCTTTTTGTGGTTTGGTGACAAAATATTGCAGGAATGCAAAGTTACAGTACTCCGAAGCTGATGTTTTTTCCCATAGACTAACATTGCGGCATCCACCGTGCCTTTCGGGAGCCGTATCTCGGAAACTGTGCAAGATACGGATTTTTCATTGTAAATATGTTTAGCCCCATTGGGGGCTAAGCATTCAGTGGAAACCTAGCCAGGAAAGTCATGAGTCATTATGAAATTTTAATTTTTTCTCTACGTCGTACGGTTCCTGAGAAATAAGCAATTTAGTATTGCAACACCTCATTTTCTGCTCCAAGGGCTATTACTATGCATACATTTTTTGTGGTCAGTGTGTTTCTCTGTGCAGCTGTAGGGGAAAACCAGGGTGAGCACTCCAGTTACTGTTACACTTAACATTTCCACTTGTGTTTCCTTACCCGTTTACGCTATCATTTCCGTGTACACCACCGTGTGCATTACCCTTTGTGTTTTCTTTTGCACTTGCATTTGCACTACTGTTAACATTTATGTCTCCACTACAGTTTCTGTTTGTGTCACCATGCACATCACCATTTGCGTTTGCGGCTGCCCTTCCATTTGCGTTTGAGTTTCTCTTTCCCTTTGCATCATCATTGCTCTTACCATTACCATTTGCATTTCCAATTGCATTACCATGCCCATGCATTTGCAGTTACTGTTCTTATGTGCAAAAAAAATCATGTAGCACTCCCACCACTAGTATACTGTGGCAACTCTTCCCTCACAGAAGAGGTACTGCATCCTGAGTGGAGAGTCACAGGAAAAGAAAGTCCATAGACATCAACGGTGCACCTACGTGGTTGCAAGGACACACAAGTTAGGACAGTTAGGAGTTGCACGGCGTCAGCTAGGCAATGCCCCCCCAGAGCAGGTACTGCATCCTGAGTGGAGACTCACAGGAAAACAAAGGCTATGGATATAAATGGTACAGCTCCATGACTTGATTGCAGTAACATACTAGTTGGGAGAGTTAGGAGTTGTACGGTGTCAGCTAGGCAATGCCCTCCCAGGTGAGGTAGTGCATCCTGAGTGGAGAGTCACAGGAAAAGGAAGCTGATGGACATCAAAGGTACATCACCATGATTGCAGGGACACACAAGTTGGGACACTTTGGAGTTGCCTGTCATCAGCCAGGGAATGCGCCCCCCACCCCACAGAACAGGTACCGCATCCTGAGTGGAGACTCACAGGAAAACAAAGGTTATGGATATAAACAGTACAGCTCCATGATTGCAGTAACACACTAGTTGGGACAGTTAGGAGTTGTACGGTGTCAGCTAGGCAATGCCCCCCCAGCTCCCTTCCAGGCCAGGTAGTGTATCCTGAGTGGAGAGTCACAGGAAAAGAAAGTCCATTCTCATTAATGATGCACCTCCATGGTTGCAGGGACATACAAGTTTGGACAGTTAGGAGTTGCACGGCATCAGCCAGGAAATGCGCCCCCCAGATCAGACATTGTATCCTGAGTGGAGACCCATGGTAAAAGTGAGGCCATGTACATCAATAGCACACCTTTCTGATTGCAGGAACATGAAAGTTAGGACACTTAGGGGTTGCACGGCATCAGCCAGGAAATGCCCCCCACCCTCCCAGACGAGGTACTGTACCCTAAGTCGAGACCCATTATAAAAGTCAGCCATGGTAAAAAATGTTTTTTCTGGTTTTCTATGGCATGCGAACAAGTTAGGATGCCTACAGCTGTGCAGAATAGTCGTGCGTTAAAAATTGTAGAAGAAAGACACTTTTTTTAGAAAATATTTATAAAAGTTTCTTGTAAAAAATAATTGTACAAAAGTATACGAAATCAACATTTTGTATAATGATGTGAACATAATTTAGAAAAAATATACATATATTCTGTAAAACAATATTCATCATAAACCTTTGATTTTTACTGAAGACTTTTTAGAAAAATATAAAAAAATAATCTCAACATAATTTAGAAAAAATCTACATTTGTTCTGTAAGTAGAAATATTAATTATAAAATGTGTTTTTAATTGTGTCTTCTTTTCTTATTTAAAAGTAAAATTATTACAAACATATATTATTTAGTATTTTGAAAATAAAAGAACAGTTTTTAAGTTTAACAGTTCTGAGGGAGGTGTACTGCTGCTTGAGGCAGCTTGGGCAGGAAGCTGGATGCATGTGGAGGCGCAACGGAAGTGGAAACTGTTGCGCCATGGGGGGAGATACCGGAAAAGCTGTGGGGGCCATTCATCAGTGGTCAGGGAGACTGGATGTCACATTCACAGGTGAAACAATGCTGGTGTGTGCGCTGCTACCTGCTGCTGTGTCCACAGGCTCAAGCACAAGGCTGACTGTTGCCTGCTGGGCTTTAAGGATGGACAGTATTTGTGCCTGTCCCTCTCGCAGGCCTACAATTTCTTTTTGCAGACAATCAACCTTGTGCTTGACTCTGCAAACACAGCAGCAATGTGCAGTGCACCGCTTAGTTCATGGCAGATCTGTAAAGAGAAAAAACACATCTATTAACATGTTACAGTGATAACTGTACTTCACTGGTTCTGTTTGATCTCATTAGATGTGGTTTTTGGCGTCTGTATCTTTACAATGGTTTTACATACATATTTTTTGTTAAGATGCATACAACTTATGATAATGAGGAGTTGTGTGTCCTCAGTCAGGCAATGACCCCCTGCTCCTCTCCTCCACCCTCTGGACAGGTAGTGCATCTTGACTATACAGTTACAGCTCTATTGAGTCAATGGAGTTGAATGGTACACCTCCTTGATTGCAGATGGACAAAAGTTAGGAGTTGGATGACCTGAGCTATGCAATGCATGCTCGCTCCCACCACCCCAACTCCAAGATAAGGTACTGCATCCTGAGTGGAGACCCACAGGAAAACTGAGGTCAGGTACATAAATGGTACACGTCTCTGATTGCCGATGCATACAAATTACTATAGTTAGAAGTTGTATGGACTGTGGTAGGCAAGCCCCCAGACCCCTACCCCTGACATCTCCTGCATAGCAGGTACTGCATCCTGAGTGGAGCGCCACAAAAAACGAAGTCTATGGACATCAGCTGTACACATCACTGATAACAGGAACAGAGAAGTTAGGAGAGTTAGGACTTATATGATGTCAGGCAGGCAATGCTCCTCCCCCCCCCTCCGAGTAGGTACTGGATCTTGAGTTGAGAAACAGAGCAGAACTGAGGCTATGTACAGAAACAGCACAAAAGTTAGGACAGTTAGGAGTTGTACAGTGTCAAACAGGCAATGTCCCCCCAAGACCAGGTACTGAATGCTGAGTAGAGAGTCACAGTAAAAGAAAGCCCATGAACATCTATGGTACACATCTGTGGTTGCAGTAAGATGCAAGTTAGGATAGTTTGGAGTTACAGGGCATCAGGCAGGAAAGGCTACCCCCACCACACTTGCCCAGGTACTGCTTCCTGAGTGATGATCCACAAGAAAACGTCTACAGTACACCTCTCTGATTGCAGCTGTACACAAGTTAGGTAAGTTAGTAGTTGCACAGGCTCAGACAGGCAGTGCCCTCATGCCATCTCTGACCAGGTAGTGAATGCTGAGTAAAGAGTCACAGGAATACAAAGGCCATGGACATCAATGGTAGATGTCCATGGTTGGAGGAACCACACAAGTTAGGACATTTTGGAGTTGGATGGGATCAGCCACACAATGCCCCCCCCCCCAGATAATGTGCTACAGCCTGAGTGGAGAACCACAGTAAAACTGACCCATGGATATCAATGGTATCCATACATGACTGCAGGTTTATACAACTTAGGACAGTTAGGAGTTGCACAGGCTCATCTAGACAATGCTCCCCCCTCCCCCAGACCAGGTACTGCACCCTGAGTGGAGAGGCACAGAAAAACAAAGCTCATGAACATCAATGGTATACCTCCCCTGGTTGCAGGAACAGACAAGTTAGAAATGTTCATAGTTGTATGGCGTCAGCCACGCAATATCTCCCAAGCCCAACAGACCAGGTATGCAAGTTGAGTGGACAGCCACAGCTAAACTAAAGCCATGTACATCAACAGTATACTTCTCTTATTGCAGATGTACAGAAGTTTGGATAGTTAGAAGTTGTACGGACTGAGCTAGGAAATGTACCCCCCAGATCAGTTATGGCATCCGGACTGGAGAGGCACAGCAAAACAAAGGCCATGAAAATAAATGGTACAGCTCCTTGATTGGAGTTAGACACAAGTTAGGCCACTGGGGAGTTGCGTGGACTCAGCGAGGCAATGCCTCCTCCTCACTGCAGACCAGATAGTGTACCCTGAGAGATAAATCACAGCAAAAGTAAAGCCATGCACATCAACTGTACACCTTTATGATTGAGTAAACAAAGACTAGGATATAACATGTGCTAATAGTCTGTTTAGCAGTTAATGACATCTGTATGTCTTTCTGTTACAACACTTACATTTAACACTGGTGCCAGGCTCCTGCTTCACCTGCTTTTGTGGTACGGCAACAGTCTCCCCAACCACTAGAAAATACATAAATAGATTTTTTAATAGGGATTATCTCAATATGTCCATGGTAAACAATGCTGTTATTGTCTTATATATCTATTCATGTTATGATTATGGCATGACACACTGTACAACAGTTAATTGTGTGCCTGCTAACAACTTGTAGTTGTGAGATTTAAGCGATGGTTAAACAAATTATATACTACATCCTTAGTACATAAACACTGTTGAAATAGAGGCATGAACATTAATTACATATGTCTCTGATCAATGTGTACAAGATAGGAGAATGAGTTGTAGTACTGTTTCAGACAAGCAATGTAATCAAACCCCTCCTGATGTTGTGTTAGAAGATGAGAATACAGCGATAGTAAAAGTACAGTGATGGACATGCATGGCATACAGTATTGATTACAGCTGTATAGAAGTGAGAACACTAAGGAGTTACACACACTGAGCTAGGCAATGATGTTTTACTACTTTTTATACAACTGCACAGTATCTGCTGTTTGCTGAGTGGATAGCCACAGTCCAACAAAAGCCATTAATATAATGAGTATGTATGTATGCATGGTGCCAGATTCACACAAGTTAGGACACTGATGACTTGTACAGATAAGCCAGCTAATGACACACAGGGAAACTGAGGTCATGTACATCAATGGTACACAGCTATGATATGAGGTGTTCACAAATTAATATAGTTATCAGTTACATGGGCTTAGCAAAGTTATCTAGCCTAGTTGGAAGACTAAGTAGTTGGATGTTCTGAGGTAGGCAATGCCCTCAAAAGAAAACTGGTACTGTAGTCTGATTGTAGCGCTGCAAGAAAAGTACTGTCATGGACATCAACGGTACAGACATTTGCACAGTTAGGAGTTCCCTGGTGTCACCTAGGGTATGAACCACTCACAACTGAACAGGTGTTGTGTCTTGAGTGGAGAGGTACAAGAAAACTACTGACATGGAGATTAGCAGAAAACCTTGATGATTGTACAGCTACATAACTTTGCATAATTAAGAGTTGTATGGGGTCAGCAAGGGTATGTCCTCTGATCTCCCACAAGGAGGTTCTGGCTTGTGAGTGTAGAGTCAGAGCGAAACTACAGCATTACACAGCAATGTTACAGAAATTGAGTGCTTGCAGAGGATCAAGGATGCGATACACACCAAGTACTGAGAGCAGCTATTCAAATTATTTACACTAGGATTTTCTTACCTTCTGACTCGACAATGATAACACTGTCTGAGTCAGACTGTTCGGCATCTACAGCCCCAGCTTGGGCTGGTACTACCTCTGGATGTGGTGGTGAGTGCCTCTGATGTCCTGTGACTAAAAGAGAATAATGATATTTATTGAGTGTGGTATGTGTCTCTTAAGTTATTTCATAGATTTGTTTTGCCAATGCTAGTATTGTCTGCTACTTAAGATGGCCCCAGATGACGTACTGCATCCTGATTGGAGACCCACTGCTAAAGTGAGCCCATGGACATCAATGGTACACATCCATGATTGGAGGTGTATACAAGTTAGGACAGTTATACACCAGGTACTGCACCCTGAATGCTGAATCATTGTAAAACTGAGGCCATGGACATCAAAGGTACACCAGCCTGGTTGCAGGAACAGACAAGTTAGGACAGTTATGACTTTCATGCTGTGAGCCAGGCAATGACTCCTGCCCCCCCCACTAGACCAGGTACTGCAGCGTGAGTGGAGACTAATTGTTAAACTGAGCTCATGGACATCAAAGGTATATGAGCATGGTTGCAGGAATAGACAAATTAGGACAGTTTGGAGTTGCATGGTGTGAGCCACTCAAAGCCCCCCACACACAGGCCATGTACTGCATTCTGAGTGTAGCCACACAGGCAAACGAAGGCTGTGGACATCAACGGTACACCACCCTGATTCAAGAACACACAAGTTAGGACAGTTAGCAGTTGCACAGCATCAGCTAGGCAATCCCCCCCCAGATCAGGTACTGCATCCTGAGTGGAGGCCCACAGGAAAGGAAAGGTTATGGACATAAATTGAACACCTCCATTACTGCAGTAACTGACAAGTTGGGACAGTTAGGAGTTGCACGGCATCAGCTTCAAAGACCCCCCCCAAAGAGAAGATTTAGTGACTCCTGGGTGGAGAGTCACAGGAAAAGGAAGCCCATGGACATCAGTAGTACACCACCATGATTGAAGGAACACACAAGTTGGGACACTTTGGAGTTGCCTGTCATCAGCCATGGGATGCCCCAACCCCCCAGATCAGGTAATGTATCTTGCCTGGAGACTCACAGGAAAACAAAGGTTATGGATATTAATGGTACAGCTCCATAATTGCAGTAACACACTAGTTGGGACAATTAGTTGTTGTACGGTGTCAGCCAGGCAATGCCTCCCCCGAGAGCAGGTACTGCATCCTGGGTGGAGACTTACAGGAAAACAAAGGTTATGGATATAAACGGTACAGCTCCATAATTGCAGTTACACACTAGTTGGAACAGTTAGGAACTGCACGGTGTCAGCTAGGCAATGCCTCCCACAGGCCAGGTAGTGCATCCTGAGTGGAGAGTCACAGGAAAAGAAAGTCCATAGACATCAATTGTGCACCTACATGGTTGCAGGGGCACACAAGTTATGACAATTAGGAGTTGCATGGCATCAGCCAGGCAATGCCCCCCAAGAACAGGTACTGGATCCTGAGTGAAGACTCACAGGAAAACAAAGGTTATGGACATAAACAGTACAGCTCCATGATTGCAGTAACACACTAGCTGGGAAAGTTAGGAGTTGTACAGTGTCAGCTAGGCAATGCCCCCCCAGGCCAGGTAGTGTATCCTGAGTGGAGAGTCACAGGAAAAGAAAGTCCATAGACATCAACAGTGCAGCTCCATGGTTGCAGGGACACACAAGTTAGGAGTTGCATGGCATCAGCCAGGCAATGCCCCCCTCAGAGCAGGTACTGCATCCTGAGTGGAAACTCACAGAAAAAGAAAGGTTATGGATATAAATGGTACAGCTCCATGATTGCAGTAACACAGTAGTTAACACAGTTAGAAGTTGTATGGTGTCAGACAGGCAATGCCCCCCCCAGAGCAGGTACTGCATCCTGAGTGCAGACTTACATGAAGTCAAAGGTTATGGATATAAACAGTACAGGTCCATGATTGCAGTAACACACTAGTTGGGAAAGTTAGGAACTGTACTGTGTCAGCTAGGCAATGCCCCCCGCCAGGTAGTGCATCCTGAGTGGAGAGTCACAGGAAAAGAAAGTCCATACACATCAACAGTGCACCTTCGTGGTTGCAGGGACACACAAGTTAGGACAGTTAGGAGTTGCACAGCATCAGTCAGGCAATGCTCCCCCCCCCCACAGAGCAGGTACCGCATCCTGAGTGGAGACTCACAGGAAAAGAAAGGTTATGGATATAAATGGTACAGCTCCATGACTGCAGTAACACAGTAGTTAACACAGTTAGAAGTTGTACGGTGTCAGACAGGCAATACCCCCCCAGAGTAGGTACTGCATCCTGGGTGGAGACTCACAGGAAATCAAAGGTTATGGATATAAACAGTACAGCTCCATGACTGCAGTAACACACTAGTTGGAACAGTTAGAAGTTGTATGGTGTCAGCTAGGCAATACCTCATCCTTCCATGCCAGGTAGTGCATCCTGAGTGGATAGTCACAGGAAAAGAAAGTCCATAGACATCAATGGTGCACCTTTGTGATTGCAGGAGCACACAAGCTAGGACAGTTAGGAGTTGCATGATGTGAGGCAGGCAATGCATCCCTCCACCCCAGATTAGGTACTAAATCCTGAGTGCAGACTCATTGTAAAACTGAGGGCATGGACATTAACGGAATATCACCCTATTTCAGAAAGACACAAGTTAAAACACTTAGAAGTTCATGGCGTCAGCCAGTCAATGACCCCCAACCCCCCCCCGAGCAGGTACTGCACCCTGAGTGCAGATCTATTGTAAAAGTGAGGCCATGTACAGTAATGGAACATCACCGTGATTGCAGTTGCACACAAACTAACATTATTTTTTACACTCTGTATTACAACAAACCATAGCATTATGTCAATAATTCCCTCCAAGCTGTGTGGTGTGGTGGGATTATGTGATGCCTCAGGTAGTAGATGTACTCAGCTTGTGGTCTTGTACCTGACTACCTGAGGTGTGATGTTATCCAGCACAACAGTCAGCTTGTTAGTGATTCCTGTTTAAGTATATGCTATGCTGAGTAACAAATGGTTTCTTTACTCATGATGTTGTAGGAGCTCCCCTGCAGCAGGCTTTCCAGCAGCCTCCCACATCTCATATGCAAGGTAGTACCAGCCAGCATCATTGTCCAGTACCTCTCCTCGGTTCTTGAGCACATAGAAGCGTTGGCGCAACAGCTTCCACTTCCTCTTGCACATCTGCACATTCTTGTTTTTGACTTTTAATATTAGGCGGAGGTAACTGTTGATGCGCCCCCACATTGCATCCAGCTTCCTATTTGTGCTCCTTATGAGCACTTTGGTATGGCCCCTAGCCTGAGCTGCCTCAAGCAGGCAGCACACCTCCCTCAGACTCCAGAGTCTCATTATTGCTCCGTTTCTTGAAGCTGCAATAAATAGAGAGACATAGAATAGTATGTTACTGTGATATATTGTTACGTGTGTGTACTTGTGCTCTGTTCAGCTTTTTGACTACACATGTGCAGGCAGTATCATTATTATGATTCTACAGTTATTATAAGAAGTTATGCCATATGGCAACACTAATTGTTAGATTATATGAGATGAACTACACAGGACTGCCTCTGCAATGTCATGTTTGAACTATGCCTTATACACATACTAAAACCACATCGCTAGAGATTCATACTACATCTTTTAACAGGAGCTGTATGCATGTCACAATTCTTAACATGTACATGCATCTAAGTTTGTGTAGTAGTGTGAAAGTGAGATAGCGTGTGTTTGCGTTGTGTGTGTTATGTATGCAGCTTTTCTATTTTTTGACCAAGGTTTTGTGGCTCTTAAAAGAGCCCTTTTAGTAGTTTAACCAGGAGTAGCACACTAAGCTGAAAGCTTTTTTACAGGTGCGACCTGGGAGCACAGGGAAGCTAAGTGACTTGCTCAGGGTCACACAGTATGCAAGTGGAAGCTGTGGGATTCAAACCCATGTCTGGTCTGCTGGATGTCACAGATTTGCAGCTCAGAGTCTTAAACCACTGCGCTATACTGCCTGCCTACAGGCAGGTAACATACCCTTAATAGAAGCAAGGTCCAATTTTGCTTCTGACACTAAATCTACCCATTGTTTGGTGCCCAAATCATTGCCTCTGAAATGAATCACCAGTATGTCCGGTCAAGCTTGAGTCCTCAGAAGTCTGTGCATTGTTGGCATGAGATGCTCCCACCTCATGCCTCCCCTGCCAAACCACTTAACAGAGCAATTTGGAAGCTGCAGGTCTTTGCCAAAATCACTCCTCTGAGCATACTCCGAAGCTCACCTTACTGTGCTGCTGCCAATGATCCACACAGTCCTTTTGCTGTTTTCTGCCATTCTGAGTTTTTAAGCTGAGAAGTGGACAGAGAGCTACCAAAAGACATCAGTGTTTCTCCTGCAGTGTCTAGTCACAACTGAATATAAAAGTGAAATTTCCCTCTCTCCTTCAACATTGCTTTGGTGGGCTGTCCCAAAACACAGTGATTTTTAAATTAATTGATTACTGCTTTCTCATGGCTAACCAATACAGTAGATGCACTTACTATGACTACACTGAATGGCTGCAGCTCCTGTCTACCAGAAATGTTGGAACATTTCTATGTGGGAAAATACTACATTTTCATAGGCTACTTCAAACAATGATTACAGAAAGGTGTATGATTGGTTTCTGCTTGCTTTCTGCCTCCATTTGCAGCTGTATCTGTGCTAGTAAGTACTGATTGACACTCTGACTTTAAACCCTAATAACTTCTTTTTACACCATAACAGGTTATTTTGATTGTCATAGTCAAATAGAGCAGTAAAAAACATTTTGTTTAATACTATTTTTGTGCTGCTAACAGTTTCTATAATGCTAGAAATATTGTTTAGAAAATGTGATGTACTTACACAGTGTAAATCAGGGCTTCTTGGTTTTTCTTAAGATGGCTGCTATGTCCTTCTTCTCCACTCTTCAGCACTTGTGATTGGTTGCCTGATATGGCCTGATCAGTGTTACATTCCATTGGTGTCAGCATCTGTCACTCAAATAGGAAGCAGTGTCTGATTGGCTTAGCCTTAAAGAGAGTGTTTTTTTAATGTGATTATTCTACACTTTTGTGCTCACGACACTATTATTTGACACTTTCATGCTCACAGCACTATTTTGTGACACTACATTCAACAGTGTCGTGCTGACAACAACAAATTTTGTGACACTTTCATGTTCATGACACCATATTTTGCGACACTGTCGTACATTCGATACTACTTTTCAAAATGTTTTTAAAATAAAGTATTTTTAAAAAAACATTACTATGGATGCTTTAGATTGTTACAATACTTTACTTTCTGACATGCTTAGCTATTTATTTTCAAGTTATAAGTGAACTTCTGTTCTGCGACACTTAAAATATTGTATATTGGTTTTACTGGTGTCCAGCTGTGAGAGTAATAATGTGTGGAATGTTTTGTAAGCATTACTATTTATTCTTGTAACATGAGACATGAACAGTGTGTATGACTATGTAATGTTAGGACAAAAAAAACAGTTCACCCCTAAATATCTGTTTTTCTTCATTTCTTATGCAGGTGTCTGATACTGACGTAACATTGTTCTACACTACTATGAGTTTCCAGAGAAGAAAGATGCCATCTAATCAGAGATGCAGTTCTATACACAGATGAAACAGGTATCATAGTAATTCATTGTTGCAAAAGAGTGGTCCGAAAACCACACATGGTAGTTCAAGACGTAAACTGATTCAGCATTCCGCTCAAGGAGTGACTTCACAGGTTGCACACTCCGCAGAAAAAGTACGTACTTGCTGAACTGCAAGGAAAAAATGTGGAGCCCAGCAACAGTTGCAGAAATCTTTGAGATGGAGCACCAATGTTGCAAAGGCAAGCATAACGAAGCTAAGCAGTGGCATAAAGCCATGGCTGCTGATGGTCATCTGAGGAAGCAAAAGTATTTTTGATCACTAGCTTCTAAAGCTAAGATTGACAGACTTATTGCTGCTGTGATGAGACATTAGTGCAAAAGCCTAAAAAGTCATGTCTCTTTAATGAAATTACATCTCAGAGTCCGTACATTTGTTAATAGAGCAGTGTTTGTTCTTCAACACTTGTGGCGTAAGATGGCATATATTCTTGAGCAGTTCAGAAAAGTTGTGTACAAGATTAAGATGAGGCTACAATGCTATCCTGTCTTAAACCAATACAATTTCTGTAATGTTTTCACAGGTCGCTGGCTGCACACACAGCACTCAGAGGCATATTTCTGGGAGGAGTCATATTACTCACAGAAAAAGGACAGCAACTTCTGCATTGATGAGTCCAGTAAACTGTGTAATGTGCTGAGTGTGTGTGATGACACTATGTTGGAGTCAGATGATGAGTGTGAGGCAACTGTTCAGCCTCGTAAGCATCACTGTCTGCCATGGACATGTGATGAGACTTGCAACCCGAGGCAATCATCATTTAACAAAGTTGAGCACTTCATCAACCTGTTTGTTGTTACTGATCATAGAGACAGACATAAACTGTTTGACTCCATAGACCTTTGTGAGATCCATCCACATACTGGACTCATGGGTCATTCACTTACATGCCTAAATAGTGGTGTTTGTGACAGTATATTTCACCACATGTGGATGTGGGGATTGCATCAATCAGGCATGGGAAACTTTGTGTACAGGGGTCCGACATGCGACGAGTTGTGCAGTATACTCATCTGAATGAGCTACTGCAGTCTGGTGACATGCATGGTGCAATGACATTTGTGAAACAGCTGCGACGTGTCAGCAATGTCACAGATACTGTGATTGATCAGTCATCAATTGCTGATGGAAATTCTGTCTCTGTCTCAGAAACTGATATTCTCAAGCAGTTTAGGAAATGGATTGCCAAATCTGAATTGGCAAAGACAGAGAAATTTGACTCTGTTTGTGTGTCATGTGATCGGGTCTGTTACAAAAAACAAATGGTCACAGTGAACCTAAAAACCTTGTCACCGTACAATGACATGTGGTTTCGACTGTCAGCATTTCTGCTGTTAAAGTGTGACTTTCAGTTAGACCCAATCACTGTGATGTGCAAGCACTGTTTTTCCAAGGTGAAGGCTAACATTCTGCCACCAAGGTCAGTCTTGAACAATATGGAGGCACATGTTACACCTGCTGAGATTGCCACATTGAATATGTTTGAATGGATTTTTATTCAGACAATGAAACTATTTCAAACCATTCTATGTCTGAATACAAAAACATGGAACATTCCACAAAAAGAACTCATTAGGTCTCTTAAGGGTTCCGTTATGTATGTATATGTATGTTGTCAATGTAGAGAAGGTGAAGCTTGCTCTTACTTGTTTAAAGAGCAATAATCCCTTTTATGCAGACCTTGATATTGATCGCATGACTAGTGTGTCTGTTGATCATGATGTGTTGGAAACCACAAAACCAATGATTGATTAGGTCAATGTGGAGACAAATGATAATGTGTATGAACAGTACACAATTCACCCACTGCAAGGCAGAAATCCAGTAGGGGACAACATTGATCTCTATCAAATGAAACAGGTGGAAGGTGAGCCTGTCAGCATTTGGGAGGCAACATTGGAAGCACGCTGTTTTCAAGATTTATTCCCAAAAGGGTCAGGTGGATGCCTAGATGAAAGAGAAGTGTGTGTACAAGGTGCTGAGTATTGTACTAGCCATGTGCTCGGTACGGATGACAAATTCAGATGCAACATACAGTACCAGTTTCATCTCCTTTGGGAGAGTGAGCTTAGCATACTGTCTGCGTGTATTGCACATACTATTCGGCTCACAACTCCACTTGATGGAATCACTGCCACACAGTTTTTGCAAAAATTAAAGCAAAAGGATGAGAATGTGCAAGTGAATTTTTCTTCTATTCTGTCAAGTGTACATGGCACCAAAGAATACCAGTATTGCAGACACTCTGAGGTGATGACTGTGCTGCTAGAGTATGGTGCTGCCACATTTGGTTTGTCACACTCAGCTGTGATAAGTATGCATGGGATGAGGTCATTGAACTCTTGAAGTGGGCAAATTGTGATGTAGAGGGCATTTCATCAATGACTCTCAGAGAAATGTGCTCACTTGACCCAGTGTCTGTGACTAGGCATTTTCACAAGCGATTCCATGATATTCTGACTTTCATTTTGTCTTAGAACAATCCACCTCTTGGTATAGTGCAGCATTACTTCTGGAGGACAGAATATCAGGCATGAGGTGCTCCTCATATCCATATGTTACTGTGGATCAAGGATGCCCCATGCATAGGTGAACATGAAGCAGCACAAGTGCTACCATTCATTAAGCAGTACATCACTTGCTGCATACCGGGTAAGTACGACAGTCCTACACTGTGGAAGTTGGTGCAGAAGTTTCAGTGCCATATTTGTGCAAGATACTGCCGCTCGGTAGTGAAGAACAAATCTGACTGGTACACAAGATGTCGTTTCAGATTTCTCATGTGTGTCTGTCAGGATGGTTGCATGAACTAACTGTTTTCAGCTATGCAACACCACTTGAAGGCAAAATCAACCAAGAGGGTATATGAGTTACCCATGGATGAGAATGAGGGGTACATCAATGACTACAACCCCACTCTTCTTCTAATGTGGCAAGCAAACATAGATGTTCAGTTTGTGGCTGACAACTCGTTGGCTCTGGTTCAGTACGTCACTTCATACATCACCAAACATGAACAGACTAGCTTGCAAGATCTTTGGGAAGATATTGCCAGTTCAAGCAAGTCACTGACATCTCAGTTGTGGTCACTGGGTTTGAACCGTATCACACAGAGAATGTGGTGCTTATGAGGCTGGTGATCGCTTGACCGGTACACATTTGTATGGCAAATCTGATGCTGTGCGCTTTCTTAATGTAAATTATTTCTCACACTGAGATTAAGGAACTGGCTCTCAAGAGACCTTCTTCAAGATATATCTTGAAGAATAACCTCATTGACACGTACTACCCCTGTAGACACAAAGACATGGATCGAATGTGTTTATTTGAGGTGGCTAAGTGGTATGACTTCAAGACAGATGTCTCACCTGATTGTACACATGACATTTACAAGATCAAAGGAGTGGACAGCTGTCTTGTTAAGAGACATAAACCTTGGCTCATTGACCACTGTAAATTACATCTAGGCACATATGAGAGCAGACAGCATTATTACTTTGCTCTCCTATTCTTATTTAAACCCTGGATGAATGAATCTGAATTAAAAGGTGACTGTGATACATTCAAGGAAGAATTCAATCACAGTTATGAGACATTCAAAACTGAATACTCAGACACATATATACAGAGACTAGACGCTGAGAAGGAACAGCATGAAAAGGCACAGAAACAACTTGAGGAGGACACTTCTGTTAGTTTGCAGGACAATCTTGATCCAGAAGGAGAAGGTATCCTTGGAGAACCGCTGCCTCTGAATGCCCCCGAAGTACTCATGTCGGAAGTGGAGAGTGCTATGGAACATGGCACACACTGCAGTGTTAACCCAGCAGAATTGAGAGAGAGGCTCAATGAGCAGCAACGTGTGGTGCACTCTGCAGTTACTGATGCTGTCCGGCATGGGATACAACATCAACAAAAGAAATGTGACTGTCTTGACCACAAGCCACTACTAATGTTTGTTAGTGGCTCAGCAGGTACAGGAAAGAGCTTCCTTATAGAGGCCATTATGGCTGAAATATGGAAACTGACAGGCCCATCAATGTCTGTTGCTGTTAGTGCTCCCACTGGACTGGCTGCATACAACATTGGTGGAGTAACATTACACCATCTCTTCATGTTGCCAGTGGAGCATGGCAAAGCAGGAGAGTATCGTAAGCTGTCATTTGAGGTTGCATCTCAGCTTTGTTCTATGTTTACAAAGATGAAGTTACTCATTATTGATGGGATTAGCATGGTCTCTAATTTGATGCTTGCCTGTATACACCTACCTCTAAAGGAGGTTTTGAGGACTGACTATGGAGATGTATTTGGTGGTAAAGGCATTGTTGTATTTGGAGACCTTTTACAGTTTGCACCAGTTAATGCAGAACACGGCTTTGCGCTCTGACTGTCAAGCAGGCTAAGAATACACTAGGCTGCGTTGGAGGTTTTAACCTGTGGGAGTTATTTACCTATGTCGAGCTATGCCAGAATATGCGGCAGAGTGGTGATCTGGCTTACAAAGCATTGTTGGATTAAGCTCGTACTGGTTCTTTGTCACCAGAACATCTTTCAATGTTACATGGTCAAAGAATCAGAATGGATACTACATCCATAGAAACCCCTTGTGATGTTTTCAGTGATGTATACTCCAGGGGCACACACAGTATGTGTCTCATGCCATGACTTAAGAAATGTGTTGAGTTCAACAGTGTCATGTTGCAGAGAGAGAATCAAGAAATTCTCATACTGCATGCTGTTGATACAGTTGATGGTGTCATTCTAAGTCAGAAGCTGGTAGTGAAGATGATTGAATGACTCTCTGAACTGAAGTTGGATGTTTCATGCACAGCTGGCCTGGAAGCTGTTCTTACAGTTTGTAAGAATGTGCATGTCATGCTACGGCGTAATCTTGATGTTGAGCATGGCATGGTGAATGGTGCCATGGGTCACATCATTGACTTCATTTACAATGTTCAGAAGACGTTTATCGAAACACTTGTCCACTTTGACAACATGTAACAGCTGGTGCAGATTGATTGTACCTGTGTTAAGTTCCAGGTATTTAAGGATATCTATGTGAACAGAAAACAGTTCCCAATATGTGTTGCGTATGCTGTTTCAATTCACAAGTCTCAGGGCTTGAGTTTGGATTCAGCAATGGTGGACATAGGGACAGACATTTTTGAGGATGGCATGAGCTACGTCGCACTTTCACGCGTCCGCGGTCTTTCTGGGTTACACATCATAACACTTGCACCTCAGAAGATATGTGCTGACAAGCAAAGTATTGTCGAGTATAACAGATTAAGTACTCCGTATCAGCCACAGATGTCTCTAATATCATTACCTACGTGTGTGGTTGTCTCACATCCTACAGTCACAGCTTCACCTGGCAACAAGAGAAAATGAGCTGCCACAACTGAATCAACTGTGCAGAGTACTAAGAAGGTCAGAATGGCAAATGCAGATGCAAAACCAGCTGTTGTTCAGAAGTCACTTTGTATGGCTGTTTTCCCAGTGTTTGATAACAGTACTAGAGTAAACTGCTATGCTAATTCAGCTATGCAAGTTTTTCTCCACATGCCACACTTTGTGCAGGCAATATCAGCTTCACAAGTCACTCCCTTATCAAAGGCATTGAAGGAAGTTGTCAATGTGGCTTCTGATAAGTCAAACAATGTGCAGTCACTGACACCTCCATGGCAGGTGTTAGGTACATATGATGGATGCAGTACATTTGCTGCTAACATGTAGTAGGACACCAGTGAGTTTATGATGTCCATCATAAACAGCTTGGATGAAGAGGGGATTCCAATGCCTCAGTATTCACTGTGTCATATGTTACCAGATATGTATGTGTGTCACGTGGTCATTTAGAGTGTGAAACCACTGAAGACATGCTTTGAGTTTCACTGTTTGTGCCTCAGACTCAAAGTGTCAAGTTCCGGCAGCTGTTTACCATTGCTGAAAGTGGTCACTTGTGTGAAAGGTGTGGAGGTACATGTACTCAGTCTATATGTCTCAGGACTTCATCTCAATATCTTATGCTTGTATTGCATAGATTTGACTCTAATGGGCTCAGAGTTGACACAACTATCACAGATTTCACAGCTGGTGTTGTTTTTAACCAAGCAGTGTTTGACACTCAGGCTGTGATCTACCACTATGGCCAGTCTGTACATTCTGGACATTACACTTGTTTGTTGAGGTACAGAACTGGCTGGGTTGAATGTAATGACTCAACGAGCACTTTCAAACAGAGACTACCGTGACACTTAAAAAAAGCATACGTGGTGATATTGAAGAATTACTACAATCTTCATGCATCAGAGGAATAGTCACACAACATGTGACATATCTTGCTCTCCATTTTTGCACAGTGAATTCTGGTAGATTTACATATTTCATGCACTCACGATTACACTAGTAACATATCACATGGTTTACATGCATATGTTTACTCATTCTGACATATAAGACTGTTGTGTTGATTAGTGACACCGTGAAAATAGTTGCAGTGGTCTTCAATCTGCTCCAACTGTCTTTGCAGTCACTAGAGAAACCACACTTACATGTCTAAGGAGGACTTTTTAAATGTCAAAAGAGATATTCCTATCTGGTTGTCCTCTTCTGTCATTGTCTTTTCTTATGAGTATGTCGTATGCAGCTATAACAAGTACTAGTTGACATCGTTGCCAACTGTGTGCCTCTACTAAGGCACAATACTTGCCCATGTGCATAAACAAAACAGTGTAACACATGTCTTTTTTAAGAGTTGTTTGCATCATGAAATTATTTGGATCTTTTATGAGTAAGATATATCCTGCTGTTTGTGCCACTTATGTGTCAGCACTATTGAACTCTGTTTTTTTTACTTTATCTGCTGACCTGTACTTAAGAGTACAATACTCTGAAATAGACAGCACTCTGTGACATGTTGAGTATCATCAGGTGTGACTTGTGTTTCTTCTTTTTTTTTTTTGTCCATTTGCATCTGTACTGAATACCACCATATTGTGCTGCAACAGTGTAGTACTATCCCTGTTTCCTTGCTGTACATCTGTGTTGTACATACGTATATATTATTATTAATACATTGTTTGATAACACTTAGTACTATTAGGTTTTAAGTAATTTTATTACTTGCTATTTAAGTTAATTGACTAAACAATTATTAATATTTAACTGTTTAACAGTATTTTATTCACAACTATTTAAAGATATTGTTCATATATTTCTAAATATAACAGATACTTTGTAGAACTTTTTGAGTCAGTAGTTATTTAATATAGGCATCATTGATAGTAAAGTAGAGTGTTGTGATAGATATTTGTTTATTCTCAAGATGTGACATTTTTGAAAAGGAAATTATTTAATGTCATATTCATACCATTCTGTTAAATGATTACTTTTTAGTAAGTACAAGTTTTTAGTGAGTACATGCTTCATTTGTTCACTATTGATGTTGATTCTTGCTTTTATCATTTTTAACTCATGTATATAGTTCCTGTTACTGTATGCCATTTGATTTTGGTTTGTGTAATACGTTAATAAAATATATGTATAGAATAGTACACTTCTGTACATCAGACACTTTTACTGATAACAACTGAATTTTTATGTTCCTGATAATATTTCTTGATCGCCTCTATTGAGGGGTCGGTTGGGAATTTTCCAAATGCACCCATATATCTATATGTGTTTCCATGTATATGTATGTGTATATATATGCGTATGTCTACACATAAATATATATTAGAATTAAATGTTTTAAGATAGCTTTCACATGCATCTTTTTTTAGAGGGCATTATGTGTTTATGTTGCTATTATTTAAACAGTTGGCATCTGTTTTTTCACCGACCCCAGGAACATTCACACCATCAGTCATACAATGGCAATAACATCATCACTGTTTGATGCATGTAAGCAGTGTACAGAGAGTACTGTGGTAGCTGTGTTCATGTATTGTGTGCTACTGTCACATCTCACTCATGAAGTACTTGCCATACTGTTTACATGTATTTTAAACTTTGGTGTGATACTGTTTTACAATTGTTTTGTGAGACTGATTTTGTGTACCAATTGGAATTTTAATTCGGCCTCTTTTATCAACTTTTAATTGGGCAATAAATATTTTTTAAAGCCTTATCTGCCTGTGTTGTGTGTTTTATTATATATCAAGTTACAGTAGTAATATGTGTATTCTTGTTGGTATATTGCTGCATAGAAACAAAGTGCAAGATGTTCATCTGTACAGATTTCCTACTTAGCACAGTACATGTGCTATTGGTACACATGGTGTACATATTAATCTGCTATTACATTACTTTATCATTTAATTTTCAAGTGAAACGTGAAGCACATGAACTATTGCTACATGAATAGTATAAGACAGGTACTTATTCTGATAAAGGTATCTATATCTTGGTGACTCTCTGGTGCAAAAAGGGAGGCATGTTCTCAACAACATATACAATATAATATGACATTATGATTTCTCAAAAAGACAGGAAATTCATGGCAAAAAAACTCTGTTTAATGCATAAGTTAGGGTTGTTCCACAGCGACAAAAGCAAGGAAATTTGATGTTAGGGTTGAAAAGCCCAACTCCGCATTCCTCCCTCCCCACCCCCCCAGTTCCACACACTCACACACATGTGGGGGTAGGAACAAGGCAACATGACCAATCACAGACAACTAGCAGCAGGTGACAGAAATAACGTACAACTGTCTAAACGTACTACAAGACACATCCATAATTTGAGTAGCCATGGGTTTACAGAGTGTTGTGCACATCTTCACAGGGTCATATGTCACAACAATAGTACTGTACCCAGAATTCCTATGATACACATTGTTTGATTATGCTGAGATAATATCATAAGGTATCAACATAGAAGAAAACATGTATAACATGATGCATTAACTACTGTGGACATAGGCAAAATGAAATGACAGTATGGGACCCTTTCAGTAACATGTGCTGCTCAATGTACCCTTTTTCAAATCAAGTTGGGCTTAGTTACATTGAGACACACATGTTGCATGAATAATTATTTCTGGTCACAAATCTATACATACATACAGTGCTCAATACTTGTATGACAGTTCCGTTATTTTTGATTGAAAATAGTATGCAGAATGAGTATTTTTTTATTTTTCTGCCACATGCAGAACCACTAACCGAACTAACAGTGGTATAAATGCTGCATTATGTTCCCACCCTATGGTAATAGTCATATTACTGGAAATATGTGAAATGCTTTGTATAATAATGTGAACCATGGCCCATGATGATATTTAACAGTTTGCGAGCTACAGTTCCACATAGCTGTTGAGCTCTTTAGGATTAGATAACAGTGCAGCAGCACACTGTTTATAATTGTATTCAGATACATTATTTGCCACTGTTAAGGTAACATTAGGAGCCATTTACACACATAAAGTCTGGTGTAAATGGTGTCTAATATTATCCATTCATAGGTACAGAGGTGGTAACATGTTGTGTTTCACCACCACTGTCACCACATACCTAGGAATGTGTATAGCAACAGAAACATGCATTTGCACTTACAAAGTCACAGCCAGGCAAGGAGAGTCAACTGGTACCATGGAATAGTTTGGGTGACACAGTCCCATATACAGCTGTGAAGGTTCAAATAATAGTGGAGAATGACTTAGTAGATAATACTGTACTGATGCAATTTTTTCTTATGGCATGATAAGATCAATGGGTACTTAGACACATTTGAACTGTCTTACAGTGATCTGTGCTACTACACACTCATAAAGACAAACATGTGAACATGGGTCCTTGGAACACCAAGGTAGCAGCAGTAGATCAAATAGAAGAGGAACACAGTTTGCTGTTTTAAGTGAGAAACTTTCCACAACTCAGCTACTGTGTATTGTTACCATGTGACTATTGGGTCTGACAGCTCCACACAGATCTTAAATTCTACTATGTAAGATAATGGTACAGCAGTACTGTGCAGAGAATAATGTACTGACACATAATTGTCTTATTCCAGGGTAACATCAGGCGGCATTAACAGTCAACAATGGTCCCTAAAACCACTGCCAGATATTGCCATGTTATTAGAGTGATGATTATCATCACACTGTCATTCAGAAGACATAAGAAATCTATTAGATATAGCAAAATGTATTATGTGATACACCAACAACTGATGTACAGTATGCATGCATAGGACTAAGTCACTCAGATGGCAGCAGAATTTCTGCACTAGGTGGCCCATGATGATGGATGTGTCTTGTAGTATGTTTAGACAGTTGTATGTTATTTCTGTCACCGGCTTCTGGTTGTCTGTGATTGGCTGAGTTGCCTTGATCCTGTCCCCTACTTGCATATGTGTGTGTGTGTGTGTGTGTAGCTGTGGGGGTGGGAAGGGGGTAATACGGAGTTAGGGTTTTCAACCCTAACACAGAATTTCCTTGCTTTTTGTCACTGTGGAACAACCCTAACTGATGCATTAAATGGAGATTTTTGCCAAGAATATATATACACACACACACACACACATATATATATATATATATATATTATATATATTATAGTGGTACGGTAGTGCCACTATAGTTAGGGTTGAGGAGCCATGTCTATGTTAAACCCCAAAACTTTGCACCTTAATAACTTTGCAACCATTTCACAGATTTGGCTGAAATTTGGAATTCACAATCAAAAACCATAGGCCTTGGGATCTGCCAAGTTTCGTACTGGTTGGATATACAGCTGTGGAGTTATTAAGCATGATCTGTGCAGACGTTTATGCTTTTTCTGGAATTCTACGGTCGCACCTACAGGTCGTACGGTTTGCGTGACCAGCCCAAAATCTTCAGGGAACGGCGGCCAGGGTCCCTGATGTGCTTTTTGAAGATTTCATAAAAATATTAAGCGGTTCAAAGTTATTCAAAAACAGTTTCCCATTATAAGTCAATGGGAAAAGTTAATAAAAGATTCGACAGTGTCATGCAAATGCATTTTACTTTCGCAAATGGGCCTGTTACTTTTGCAAATCGGCCATTTGTTTTCAGTTGGTGATCAGAAAAATGGTTGGCATTTAAATTTGGGACCCTCTAGCAACCTAATTCTTTTTGTATTCACCTAGTCAGACCCTGAGGATGCTTGCCATGTCTTTATTTTGTGGTAAAACACCCCAGAAATATGTTTTTCAAATTTCTGGAAAAAGTACTTTCGCAAATTACTTTAGTGCTCATGAAAGTGTCGAACTTTTTTGTGAAAGCTTTCGCAAATTGCGACAGTAGTTTTCCATCTGTGGGAAAGTGACAGTGATTCTTTGGCACTGCGCCGCAAAAGAACGGTTGGGAGTTTTGGGCTGAAATTTGGAGGGAACAGAGCCGACATCTCTCAGATGTGCCTTTCAGTGTTGTATTGAAAAAATATTACACGGTGGCAAAGTTACGGCAGTCCAAAGTTGATGTTTTTTCCCATAGGATAACATTACGGCGCTCAACGCATTACAGAAATCCTTTGGATCCCTGCTGCAAAATAACGGTTTAGTCTTTTTTTCTGAAATTTGGAGGGAAGACAGCCAACAGCCCACAGATGTGTCTTTCAGTGGTTTGGTGACAAAATATTACAGGGAGGCAAAGTTATGGCGTTCCGAACTTCTCTTTTTTCCCCATAGGATAACATTACGGTGTTTGCCGCGCCTTTCAGGGCCCATATCTTGGAAACGGTGCGAGATACGGACTTTTCATCGGGAAAGTTCTTGGCCCCCTAATGGGCGCTAAGTACAAAACTAGTCAGGACAGTCATAAATCATACGACTTTTAAATTTTTTTTCTACATCGTACGGTTCCTGAGATATAACTTATTTAGTATTCCAAGTCCTCATTTTCTGCTCCGATACCCATTATTATGCATACATTCTTTGTACTCACTGTCTTTCTCTATTCAGCTTTTGGGGAAAGCCAGCCTGTGCGCTTACATTACTGCTACCATTGCCCTTTCCGCTTGTGGTTCCATGCCCGTTTCACTTACCGTTGACATCGCCACTTACGTCGTCATCCTTTGCATTTTCATTTGCGCTATGCTTCTGTTACTTTTTGCCATTTGTGTGTACCGTACTGTTTCTTTCTTTCTGTTTCACTTTGCGTCACCATGCCCATTGACATTTCATTTACAGGCACCGTGTTACTATGTGACAGACATCCACGTGGCACACCGTTCCGTCATACCGTGTTCGTTACCCTTTCTGTTCTCATTCGTGCTTGCGTTACCTTGTGCGCCACTGTTAGTGCTTCTGTTTGCGTTGCTGTTCCTGTTACTATGCCACAAGACATCATGTGGTGGGAGTGCGGGGCCCTTTGGGGCCCGCGCTCCCACTGCCGCATTACGTGCCTGGAGCGCGGGACCCTATGTGTGTTATCCTTTGCATTTTCATTTGCGCTTGCGTTTCTGTTATTTTTTGCCATTTGTGTCTACAGTACTGTTTCTCTTTCTGTTTCACTTTGCGTAACCATGCCCATTGACATTTCCGTTTGCAGGCACCATGATACTATGTGACAACACATCACATGGCAGACTGTTCCCGTCTATGCCACCGTGTGCATTGCCCTTTCTGTTGTCATTTTCGCTTGCGTTACCATGTGTGCCACTGTTAGCGCTTCTGTTTGCGTTGCTCTTCCTGTTACTATGCCACAAGACATCATGTGGCGGGAGCACGGGGCCCTTTGGGCCCCATGCTCCCGCCACCACATTACATTCACTATTTCTCGTTATCATTCTCAAAAAGAAGGGAAATTAGAGGCAAAAAACTCCATTTAATGCATTAGTTAGGGTTGTTCCACAGTGACAAAAGTGAGGAAATTCGCTGTTAGGGTTGAAAACCCTAACTACGAATTCACCCCCGCACCACACACACAGACACACACACACACACATTCAAGTATGGGGGAGGACCAAGTCAACACAACCAATGACAGACATCCAGCAGCAGGTGACAGAAATAACAAACAATTGTCTAAATGTACTACGAGACATCCCCACCTACCCGACCAGGTACTGCATGTTCAGTGGAGATCAACAGCAAAACTGAGGCCATGTACACCAAATGTACACATCCCTGATTGCAGCTGCACACAACGTACCACACTTAGTAGTTGCATGGCCTTACCTACCGATGCCCCACACCACACCACAACTGGTACTGTGCCATTATTCAATATAAATGCTGAAGGTGCATGATGACAGTTGTAGAAAGGTTTTAACACTAGTGAGTATACTGGTTGTGACGGAAGACTTCTTAAAGGTGCAAAAACTTAAAAATTGAATATCTCTGGAACTGTTTGGTCTTTTCACATGAAATTTGGAGGGTGTTGAGTGGATGTTCTGGAAATGTAAATTATGCTATTTACATGCTGGGACAATAATTTGCTGTGGAGATACTGCGTGACACACTTATCGTTTTGCGCATAGCGTTATGAATGGAGCTAATGGCTTGAAATTTATAGTATAGGTAGCTCTAGTGATGTGGAGGTGCCTTTCAGTGGTTTGGTTCACATTAGCCTTTGTGCCGTTATCTCAGAAATGAAGTGAGATACAGACTTTTTGCTATTGTTGGCTCACATCACCTTTGTGCCGTCATCTCGGAAAACGAAGTGAGATACAGACTTTTCACTAGTGTTGGATCACATCACCTTTGTGGCATTATCTCAGAAATGAAGCCAGATACAGACTTTTTGCTATTGTTGCCTTATATCAGCTTGTTGTTACTGTTTCCATTTGTGTTACCATTTGTGTTTACATTTGCATTTCCCTCACCATTTGCATAATGGTTTGGGTTTGTGCTTCCATTTCCATTACCATTTCTGTTTCTATTTACATTTGTGTCACTTTTACTATGACTGTTAGAGTTTGCAGTTACATTTACCATTACCATTACCGTTGCCGTTCACGTTTGTATTTGCGTCACTGTTACCATTACTGTTTGCGTTTGCGATACCATTTCCATTACCACTTGTGTTTCCATTTCCATTTGCGTTACCATAACAGTTAGAGCTTGCATTTGCATTCATGTTTCTGTTGGAGTTACATTTACCATTACCATTTGCATTTCACTCACCGTTTCTGTTACTGTTAGTGTTAATGTTACTGTTAGGATTATTATGCAGACATTTGCAGCATGTTGGAAGCATGGGGCCCAAAGTGGCCCCACACTCCCACCACCACATACCATTCACTATTTATAGTGCACATTCTCAAAAAGAAGGGAAATTCATGGCAAAAAACTCTGTTTAATGCATCGGTCAAGGTTGTTCCACAGTGACAAAAGTGAGGAAATGTGGTGTTAGGGTTGCCACTCCTTGCACCCCACACCCACCCTGCCCCACCAACAGGCATTGGGGTGTGTTTTGGGGTCATCGGGCCTAAATCTCACCCATTCTCCTATACTGCACCACCTCAGCTTATTTACACATGGAATGGGTAAGAGTTAGGGCCGATGACCCCAACACCCCCCTCAATGCCTGTCGGTGGGGGCAGGGTTGGTGTGGGGTGCAAGGGGTGGCAACCCTAACACCAAATTTCTTCATTTTTGTCACTGTGGAACAACCATAACTGATGCATTAAACAGAGATTTTTGCTATGAATATGTATATATATATATATATATATATATTATGGCAGCACAGTAGTGCTACCATAGTTAGGGTCGAGGAGCCATTTACATGTTAAACCCAAAATTTTGCACCTTAATAACTTTGCAACCATTTGACAGATTTGCCTGAAATTTTGGAATACACGATCAAGACTCATATGCCTTGGGATCTGCCTAGTTTTGTACTGATCACATACATGGCTGTGGAGTTATTAAGCATGATCTGCGCATGCATTTACGCTTTTTCTGGAATACTACGGTCGCGCCTACAGGTCGCACAGTTTGTGTGACTGGTCCAAAATCTTTAGGAAATGTGCAGCCAGGGTCCCCGATGTGCCTTTTGAAGATTACGTTAAAAAATATTTAACAGTTCAAAAGTTATTCAAAAAACAAGTTCCCATTATAAGTCAATGGGAAAAGTTAACAAAAATGTCGACAGTGTCGCAAATACAGTTTTTACTTTCGCAAATCTGCCATCTTGTTTTCAGTTAGCAATCAGAAAAATGCTTGGCATTTAAATTTGGGACCATCTAGCAACCTAATTCTTTTTGTATTCACCTAGTCAGATCATGAGGATGCTAGCCATGTCTTTATTTTGGGGTAAAACACCCCAGAAATATGTTTTTCAAATTTCTGGAAAAAGAACTTTCACAAAGTAGTGTCGAACTGATGAAAGTGTGGCAAATTTTTGCGAAAGCTTTCGCAATTTGCGAAAGTACTTCTCTAGGCTGTGGGAAACTGACAGCAATTGTTTGGCACCCCACTGCAAAAGAACAGTTTGGAGGTTAGGGCTGAAATTTGGAGGGAACGCAGCCGACATCTCACAGACATGCCTTTCTCTGTTTTGTTGAAAAAATATTACATGGCGGCAAAGTTATGGTACTCCAAAGTTTAAGCTTTTTCCCATAGGATAACATTACGGCATACGACGCATTGCAGCAATCGTTTGGCGCCCTGCTGCTAAATAACGGTTTGGTCTTTTGGGCTTACATTTGCAGGGAACACAGTGAACATCCAACAGATGTGCCTTTCAGTGGTTTGGTGAAAAAACATAACAGGGAGGCAAAGTTATGCCACTCCGAACTTCTGTTTTTTTCCCATAGGATAACATTACGGCATTCGCCGCGCCTTTCAGGGCCCGTATCTCGGAAACGGTTCGAGATACGGACTTTTTGTCAAAAAAATGCTTAGCCCCCTACTTGGGACTAAGTATGAAACTAGCCAGGAAAGTGATAATTCATATGACTTTTAAATTTTTTTTCTATGTCGTACGGTTCCTGAGATATAATAAATTAAGTATTCCAAGTGCTCATTTTTCTGTTATGAGAGTCATTACATTGCATACATTCTTTGTACTCACTGTCTTTCTCTATACAGCTTTTGGGGAAAGCCAGCCTATGCGGCTACATTACTGTTACCATTACCATTTCTGCTTGCGGTTCCGTACTCGTTTCACTTACCGTTCATGTTGACACCACTATGTGCGTTACCCTTTGTGTTTTCATTTGTGGTTGAATTTGCATTGTTTTTAACATTTCTGTCTACAGTACTGTTTCTCTTTGTGTTTTGCTTTGCATCGGCATGCGCATAACGATTTGCATTTGTGGGACAATGTTACTATGTGAGAAGGCATCACGTGATGTGACCACGGGGCCCACAGGGCCCCACATTCTCGCTGCTGCATTACGTGGCGGTACTGCAGGGCCCAATGGGCCCCGTGCTTCCGCCGCCACATTGCATTCACAATTTATCATTATTCTCAAAAACAAGGGTAATGGGCCCTGCGCTTCTGCCACTGTATAATGTGGTGGGAGCCTGTTTGCTGAAGGGCCCCACACTCTTGCCGCTGCATTACATTCACTATTTTTCATTATTATTCTCAAAACAGGGGAAATTAGAGGTAAATAACTCTGTTTACTGCATCAGTTAGGGTTGTACCACAGCAACAAAAGTGAGGAAATTCAGTGTTAGGGTTGAAGCCCCCTCTTTGGACTCCTACAGACCACCCTGCTGTATTACATGGTGGGAATGCAGTGTCCTATCACTAGTACATTTTGTATTTTATGGAGTGTGGTGCCTGACAGGCCCCATGCTCCTGCTGCTGCATTATGTGTCGGGAGCACGGGGCATGAAGGGCCCTGCACTCCTGCTGCTGGATTACATTTACTATTTGTCATTATTATTCTCAAAAAAGAAGGAAACTTAGAGGCAAATAACTCCATTTACTGCATTAGTTAGGGTTGTACCACAGTAACAAAAGTGAGGTAATTCAATGTTAGGGTTAAAGCCCCCGCTTTGCATCCCTACAGCCCACCCTGCTGCATTACATGGTGGGAGCACGGTGGTCGAAGTGCCTCTTGCTCCCAGTGCTGCATAATGTTCATGATTTGTCATTATTATTCTCAAAAACAAGGGTAATTATGTGGTGGGAGCATGGGGCACACAGGGCCCCATGCTTCTGCTGCTGTATAATGTGGTGGGAGCGTGGTACCCGAAGTGGCCCGCACTACCACCACTGCATTCTGTGGTGGGAGGGCCCCACGCTCCTGCCACTGCATTACATTCACTATTTCTCATTATTATTTTCAAAACCAAGGGAAATTAGAGGCAAATAACTACATTTACTGCATCAGTTAGGGTTGTACCACAGTGACAAAATTGAGGAAATTCAATGTTAGGGTTGAAGTACCCCCTTTGCACCCCTCCAGCCCACACTGCTGCATTACATGGTGGGAGTATGGTGTCCTATCAGTACTAAATTTTATATTTTACAGTATGGTATATATTTTTTTTTTGTGTTTTGGGAATGTGTGTGGTTGGTAGAGCCCTGTGCTCCCACTGGTCCCGCTACCACATTATGTGCACTATTTCTCATTATTATTTTCAAAAAGAAGGGTTATTATGAGGTGGGAGTGGTACCACAGTGACAAACATGAGGGAATTCAATGTTAGGGTACAACCCCCCTTTGCAGTCCTCCAGCCCAGCCTGCCACATTACGTGGTGGGAGTGCGGGGCCAGAAGAGTCCTGCGCTCCTATTAATAGTACATTTTGTATTTTACAGTACTGTGTATTTTTGTTTTTGGGTGTTGGAGTGCGTGGTTGGTAGGGCCCCCTGCTCTCGCTGCTGTTTCACGTTTACTGTATTTCAGTACTGTTGATGTTAGTATTTTGTGGTGGAGGAGCGTGGTGCCCTAAGGGACCCGCAGTAATGTCACTCTATTAGATTCAGTATTTTTAGAATTGTTTATCTTCTTGTTTTGATTTGTGCTACCATGTACATTTACATTTCTGTTTGGTGCCACTGTTTTAGTATGTGTGAAGACATCATGTGGCACATATTCCTCCTGAACAACAGTTGCACACAGAGAGACAGACACAGATGGAAGTAGGGGAGGAGAACCATGGTAACAGGAACAGTTATAGACTTGCTGTATGTTAAGTGAAGAGACAGAGGCAAAGAAGGCTGATGCAGATCACTTTTACAACTTCCTGATTACAGGTAAAGTGTAGTTTGCATTGTTGTCACTTGAATGCCTTCAGTCTGGTAATGTCTCTTCAAACTGCAACACCAGGTACTGGATCCTTAGTAGAGACCCACAGAAGAACTGAGGGTATGGACATCAATGGTAGACATCAGTGATTTCAGGTACACTCAAGTTAGGACACTTACTGTTTGTGTTGGCTGACACAGATAATACCCCTTCCCCCCAAAGTTTGAACTGTATCATGAGTATCGATGCACAGCAAGAATGAGGCAAGCACCATAAATGGTACAGGTCTGTAATTGTTGATACACACAGCTTAGCACAGTTAGGATTTCTATGGCTTTACACAGACAATTTTCACATGCATACCAGTTACTGATACTGACTGTACATTCACAACTGTATGTGCTTAGGTAGAATGTGACACAGCTTTCTACACCAGGTACTGCAGTCTGACTGTAGACTGACAGTAGATATAAGTGTGGTACATGGTAGTTTACTTAGTTAGGAATTATAGGAGATCTGTAAGTAAATGAATGAACAGCTAGTCCACATATTGTACACTGAGTTGACAATACAGAATAGGAAAAAACATGGAGGTAACAGTGTGATGGGAGACTGCTTTTTCATAGCATTTGCTGCATCCTAAGTAAACAGCCACAGGAAATGATAGGGAATGTACATCAGTTGTACAGCTCTCTGTTCACAGGAATAGTCCAGTTAGCACAGTTGCCATTTGAATGGATTCAGGCAGGCAATGTGTGTACAAATGTGAGAGTAGGTAGTACATTGTAATTGGAGATACAGATGACAAGTCAGGGTAGGTACATGTCAGTGCACATACACCACACAGGTGACTATTTTAACGTCAATGCCACACATGACTGATTCAAGGGAAACTATAGTTACCTTTGTTAGGATTTGCATGGATTTAGGCAGCTAGAGCTGCTGTGTCTCCCGATATTTGTACTGCATTATGACTGTTTTTTTATAGGAACGATATGGGACTGGAGATCTATGGGACACCTCTGTAATTCTAGGTATAGTTAACTTACCACAGTTGGGAGTTGCAGAAGCTTAGACAGGGAATTGAAGTACACATAGCAGTGACTGCATCCTAAGTGTATAGTCACAGCTGCGTACTGTTGGGTGCTGATGTGCGGCACCTTGGTACAGTAATTACTACAGGATGACTGTAGAGGCACAGGAAAAGTAAGTACATTGTTGACTTTTTTACACTCTTAGGAATTATGGAAAGTGTGACATGCAATGTGCCACATCATTGCCTATGTTGTGATACTGAGTGGACAGCATAGCAACCAAAGAAGTTCATGGAGATATAGTTGTTGCACTATTTGCTGCAGTTGATTTGCATGGTTAACAAAGACAACACTTATGTTCCAATGTTGTTGTGGTACTTTAAGTAAAGACTCAACACAGGTAGTTATGATTTTAAAATATTTATTGCCAATTCGTTAAACTAAAAAAAGGCCAAATTAAGACTGTATTTTTTTAACAAAATCAGTCTCACATTACAATCCTTGTATGTGTGTAATCATTGTTTGGAATATATGTAAATGTGCCACATTTATAGCAACTGGATTATATGCATTGGAGCAAGTATGTGATATTATAATAAAGTACAGAAAACGGTAGCATAAGAAGGTAATTTGTTCTATTTATTGTGATTGTTTTACATGGTACACATCTTGAGGTTAGGTGTTTGCTATCCCTGAAGTGATCTCCCATCTTTTGCTGTCGGGGTTGTTATCTGCCTTCTATGCGTATATCTGGTTTTTTACTAGGTGGTCACTGTCTTTAATTAGGTGTTCTGTGTTTACAGTGATGTTAAAGTGTTTCCTACTCTTTGTGTTAAGAAGTGCTTTCTGACATTCCTCCTGAACTTGTGATACTCAAGCTGAACCTGTGGCTCTTCATTATATATTTGCTACTGAAGTTGAAGAGACTTTCGTTAAGAATATTAAGTATTTTTTAAAGTAGTTGCATGTCCTAATTATGTGTAGTTCATTACTTGTGTGCTATGCTAATAAAGGCATGTCAGTAGCTTCTAAACAGTGATTACACACATGATACAGAAGTGTTTAGTTGTTATTGTGTGACTGATACTGTGGATGTTCCTCGGGTGGGTGAAAAACCATATGGTAAGTGTTTAAGTAATAGAATATTAAAAAATCTGATTTCAGTGACATTCGATTACTGGCATTTAATGATATGTCACTGACTAGGCGCATATGGAAAATTCCCACCCGACCCCTCAATAGAGGTGATCATAAATATTGTCAGGAACAGGTATGAAGTGTGTTGTGATCAGTAACAGTGTCTGATTTACAATTGTGAACATTGTTAACATACGTTAGAATTACTTATATGACAAGTTCAAAAAAAATTGAATATTCTTACAGGAACAAAAAACATTTTTTCAATCGTTACATTGGCTTCTATGTTAACTCTTAACTAGTACATGAAAAGAATGTGTATGGCATGCTGTTTTTTATCAAAGATATGGTTAATTTAACATAATCAGTATAGTGCTGTATTGTATGTTAAACATTCATTTGTACCTTAGTCTTATACTAATACTTTCAGTTGAACTATGAAAGCTGTTAGTAACAATTGCAAGGTGAATAGGAAAGTAAATATGTACAAGTAATTAAAAAGTCATGGCAGAGTCAGTTAATAATATGATGCAATTGTTCAGTATTTACAGTTGCTTCATTCAACTTTTTGCATTATCAATAAAGGCTGTTATTTTTACATATGTACAGTATCAGTATTACAAATAAAGGTGAGATAGTTCTACACTGTTGCATGGTGAACGAATGATGTTGTCTACATGTCAAGAGCAAATAGAGAAAAACAAGTGGTGATAGACAACTTGTGACAGAGTGCACTGTTTGGTGAATGGGACAAGTGTTGCTCAGTAATTAACGATAACTGAGAACTTTTCTTTACCTCCAGAGAGTAACAGTTTAAAACTGGTAGCAACTTCTTGCTATGTATGGGTATCATACAGTAACAATAAAAGATATGTAAAGAAAAGGAGAGCAGTAAGGCCTCTGTTTTGAGATGTACAGTCTTTGATAGACATGTAAACATGGTTTCTCTAGTGACTGTGAATACTGTTGGCACGATTGCAGCCACTACAACAATTTCCATGTTGCCACTGATCCCCACAAGATCTTAGATGTCATAGTGAATGAAATGTGTCTGGCAGTATAGCATTTAGTTGAAATGCTATGGTTTATTCATAGTCATAGATGGGAAACAATTTTACTGATCTACGACTGTTTCTGTCACAAAGCAGTCATTTTAAAAATACAACATGTTCTGTCCTATTCTTCTGAAATATGAAGGTCATCATAATTCTTCAATATTAGAAGATATGCATTTTTTTAAGTGTCGTGGCAGTCTCTGTTTAAAACTGCTTGTAGAGTCGTCACACTCTACCCATCCACTTCTATACCTTAGTAAACAGGTGTAATGGCCAGAATGCATGGATTGGCCATGGTGATATATTATACTGTGAGCGTCAAACACTGATTGGTTGAAGACTATTCTACCAGCTGTGTAATCTGTGATAGGAGTGTCAACTCTGAGCCCATTGGAGTCAAACCTGTGCAAGATAAGCAACAGATATTGAGATGAACTCCTGAGACGTATGGACTGAGTGCATCTGCCTCCACACCTTTCACAGGTGTGACCACATTGAGCATTGGTGAATAGCTGTCGAATTTGACACTTTTGGTTTGAGAGACAAAAAGAGTAATCCACAGCATGTCTTCTGTGGTTTCATGCTGTGAATAGCCACATGAAAGACATACATATTTGGTTACATATGATACTGTGAAGTAGTGCCGCATTGGGGTGCCATCTTCATCCAGGTTGTTTATGACAGCCATCATAAACTCACTAGTGTCTTGCTGTATGTCAGCAGCAAATGTACTACATCCGTCATATGTACCTAACACCTGTCGAAGTGGTGTTAGTGACTGTACATTGTTAGACTGGTCAGAAGTCATGTTGACAATCTGCTTCAAAGCGTTTGAAAGGGTATTGTCTTTTGAAGCAGATATTGCCCGCACAAAGTGTGGCATGTGTAGAAAAACTTGCATAGCTGAGTTAGCATAGCAGTTCACTCTAGCGCTGTTGTCAAAGACTGGTACAGCAACTACACCAACTGATTTCTGACAAATTGCTGGCTGTGAATGTTTACTTGAAGTTGTGACCTTTGTTGAACTCTTTTGAGTTGAATCACTTCTGGAAGCTTGTGGCTGTTTGTTGATACCCGTAGATGTGACTGAATGATGTGAGACAGCCAGATATGTAGGCAGTGGTATTAAAGACATTAGTGGCTGATGTAGAGCACATAACCTATTGTACTCAAGAATACATCGCTTGTCAGCTCATATTTTCTGAGGTGCTAGAGTTATAATGTGCAACCCAGAAAGGCTGCAGACACGTGAAAGTGCCACATAGCTCATGCCATCCTTGAAAATGTCTGTACCTATGTCTACCATTGCTGAATCCAAACTCAAGCCCTGGGATTTGTGAATGGATACAGCATATGCAACACATAATGGAAACTGTTTCCTGTTTACATAGATATCCTTAAATACCTGAAATTTCACACAGGTCCATTCTATGTGTACAGACTGTTCCATGTTGTCAAAGTGAACTACAAGCATCTCGATATATGTCTTCTGGACATTGTAGACAAAGTCAGTGATGTTTCCCATGGCACCGTTTACCATGCCTCGTTCTACATCTAGATTACATCACAGCATTATATGTGCATTCTTACAAAGTGTGAGAAGAGCTTCTAGGCCAGCTGTACGTGAAACATCTGACTTGAGTTCACTGAGTCGTTCAGTCATCTTTTGCTACTAGGTTGCAACTAAGAATGACACCATCAACTGTATCAACAGCATGCAGAGTTAGAATCTCTTGGTTTTCTCTCTGCAGCATTAGATTGTTGAACTCAGTGCATTTCTTTAGTCGTGGCATAATACACACTATGTGTGTCCCTGTAGAGTATACATCGCTGAAGACATTACATGCTGTTTCTATGGATGCAGTATCTACTGTGATTCTCCAATCGTTTAACATACAAACATGTTCTGGTGATAGAGAACCTGTCCGAGCTTCATCTAAAAGTGATTTGTAAGCCAGATCACCACTTTGGCGCATGTTCTCAGACAACTCAACATAGGTAAAGAATTCCCATATGTTATAGCCTGCAATGCAGCCGAGGATATTCTTAGCTTGCTTGGCAGTTAGAGTTGTAAATACATGCTCTGCATTGACTGGTGCAAGCTGTAAAAGGTCTCCCAACACAACAATACTTTTGCCACCAAATGGCACTCCATCATCAGTACCTAAGATCTCCTGTAGATGTAGATGAATACAGGCAAGCATGACATTGGAGACCATGCTGATTTCATCAATGATCAGTAACTTCATCATTGTGAACATGGAATGGAGCTGAGATGCAACGTCAAATGACAGTTTACGATACTCTCCAGTTCTGCCATGTTCCACTGGCAACATAAAGAGACAGTGTAATGTAACTCCACCAATGTTGTATGCACCTAGTCCTGTGGGAGCAGTAACAGCAACAGACATTGATGACCCTGTCAGGCTCCGTATTTCAGCAGTGATGGCTTCAATAAGGAAACTCTTTCCTGTGCCAGCTGAACCGCTAACAAAGATCAGTAGTGGCTTATACTCACGACAGTCACATTCTTTGGTTTCATGTTGTGGAACTATATCGGACAGCTTCAACTACTTGAGAGTAAACTGTATGCTGCTGCTGATTTTGTCTTTCTCTCAAGTCAGCTGGGTTGACAGTGGAGTGTGTTCCATGTTCCATGGCTGTCTCAATTTCTGACATTAACACTTCTGGGGCATTTAAGGGCAGATGTTCACCTAGAACAGTTTGTCCTTCTGGATCAAGGTTGTCTTGTGAACTAACAGGAGTGTCTTCCTGAAGCTGCTTCTCTGCCTTCTCAAGCTGTTCTTTCTCAGCCTCTAGTCTCTATGTATGTCTCTGAGTATTCAGTTTTGAAAGTCTCGTAACTTCAATTGAATTCTTCTTCGAATGTATCACAGTCACCTTTTAATTCAGACTCAGTCCTCCAGGATCTAAATAGGAATAGGAGAGCAAAGTAGTAGTGTTCTCTGCTCTCCGATGTGCCTAGATGCAATTTACAGTGGTCTATGAGCTATGGTTTGTGTCTCTTTACTAGACAGCCATCCACTCCATTCACCTTGTAAATCTGGCGTGTTGAGTCAGGTGATACATCTGCCTTGTAGTCATACCACTTATCTACCTGAAAGAGACACATATCATCCATCTCGTCGTGTCTATGGGGGTAATATGTGTCTATCAGGTTATTCTTCAACCTATGTTTTGAAGAAGGTCTATTGGCAGCGAGCTCCTCAATTTCGGCATGAGGAATCAGTACATGTTTGCATTTCTCTTTGTAGTTTACACTGAGAAACCAGACAGCTGCCAGACCGCATAGATGTGTACTATTAAACGGCCTGGCTTCCATAAGCTCCACATTCTCTGTGAAGGAGTTTTCAAGCCCAATGACCAGAGTTGAGATGTCAGTGCTTCTGCTTGAACTGGCAATAGCTTCCCAAAGATCTTGTGTTTTGTCTGCTCATGTTTGGTTATGTATGAAGTGATGTCCCACACTAGGTCAATGAGTTGTCAGCCACAAACTGAACATCTATGTTTGCTTGCCACATTAGGAGAAGAGTTGGGTTGTAGTCATTTATGTACACCCTCTTTTCTCATCTCTGCAACTTGTATACCCTCTTGCTGATTTTGCCTTCAAGTGGTGTCGATTGCTGAGAAAAGGTCATTCATGGCACCATCCCGACAAACTCGTCTAGGAAATCTAAAGTTTATGGTGTGTACCAATTAGATTTGTTCTTTACTACCGCGGCAGTATTTTGCACAAATATGTCACTGGAACTTTGAACCAATTTCATAGTGTAGACTTTCATACTTGTCTGGAATGTGACAAGTGATATATTTCTTGATGAATGTTAGCACTTCTGCTGCTTCATGTTCCCTATCGTGGTGCATCCTTGATCACAATAACATATGGATATGAGGGGCTTACAGTTGGATATTCCGTCCTCCAAAGTAATGTTCCATAATACTGAGGAGGTGGATTGTCCTTTTGACAAGATGAAAGTCAGAATGTCATGGAACCGCTAGAAATGTCTTGTGACAGACACAGGATTAAGTAACACATTTCTCCAACAGTCATTGATGAGATGCCACAACATCAGAATTTGCCCACTTCAACAGTTCAATGAGCTCGTCCCAGGCATATTCAGCACAACTAAGTGTGACAAACCATGTGGCTGCACCATACTCATGCAGCATTGTCATCACTTCAGAGTGTCTGTGATACCAATACTCTTTGGTACCTCGAAGACTTGAAAGTATAGAAGACAGATTCACTTGCACATTTTCATCTTTCTGCTTTAATCTCTGTAGGAATTGAGCAGCTGTTATTCCATCTAGTGGACTTGTGAGACGAATAGTATGTGCAATGGATGCAGACAGAATGCTAAGTTCACTCTCCCAGAGGAGATGAAACAGGTACTGTATGTTACGTCTGAATTTGCCATCTTTACTTAGCACATGACTAGCACGGTACTCAGCACCCTGTACACGCACTTCTCTTTCATCTAGGCGTCCACCTGACCCTTTTGGAAATAGATCTGGGAAATCAGTGCTTTAGTGTTGCCTCCCAAATGCTGACAGGCTCACCTTCCACCTGCTTCATTTGATAGAGATCAATGTTGTCTCCCTACTGGATTCTTCCTATGTAGTTGGTGAATTGTGTACTGTTCATACACATTGTCACTTGTCTGTCCACTGACCTTTTCAATTATTGGTTTAGTTTTTTCTAATAGATCATGTTGGACTGAGAGACTGGTCATCTGATCTATGTCAAGGTCTGTATAAAAGGGATTGTTTCTCTTTAAATAAGTAACAGCAAGCTTCACCTTTTGCACATTGACAATATCTTGCCAAATGACCCTGGACTTTGTTGGAACACCATTTACAAGAATCACCAAACTATTTTCTGTTGAGATTGCTTCCACATTTTCCTATAGAGAAAGTGGTAGATACATCGCAGAACCCTTTAAAGATCTAACAAGCTCTTTCTGTGGAATGTTCCATGTCTTTGTGTTTAGACATAGAATGGTTTGGAATGGTTTCATTATCTGAATTAGAATGCTGCCAAACATATTCAATGTTGAAATCTCAGTTGGTGTAATATGTGCCTCCATATTATTCAGCTGTGACCTTGGTGGCAAAATGTTAGACTTCAGTTTGGAGAAACAGTGTTTGCATAGCAGAATGGTGTTTTCTAAATGAAAGTCAGATTTCAGCAGCAAAAATGCTGAGAGAAGGAACCACATGTCATTGTATGGTGACAAGGTTTCTAGGTTGACTGTGACTGTTTGTTTTGTGTAGCACAGACGGTCACATGACACAGGACAGAATCAAACTTGAGACTTTGCTGTTTCAAACTTAGCTATTTCTTTGCCGTCAGTACTGTCTCAGTATGTCGTTTCTAAGACTGAAACAGATGTTTCTGCAGAAGTGTTAAACTGAGAAATTGTGTCTGCAGAAGTTACATTATTGCAGTTGTTTGAGAAATGTGATGGCACCCTGCATGTCACCTGACTGCAATAAGTCATTTAAACAAGTGTACTGATGTAGGAGCTCGTCGTACTTCGTATACTCTGTGTACAAAGTTTCGCATGCCTGTTTGATGCACTCCAAGCATCCGCATGTTGTGAAAAATACTATCACAAACACCACTATCGAGGAATGCCAGTGAGTGAGTCCAGTATGTGGACGAATTTCACAATGGTCAATTGTGTTAAACAGTTAATATCTTTCTTTGTGATCTGTTATCACAAATAGGTTGACAAACTGTTCTACTTTTTCAAATGACGATTGCCTATGGTTGCAGGTATCATCACATGCCCATGCCAGACAGTGCCGTTTATTGGAGACTGTTGTTGAATCACAGTCATTATCTGTATCCATTGCAGTGTCATCACAGATACTGAGGACATTTACCAGTTGCCGTACTGTTAATGGTGAACTTGTGTTCTTTTGTGGGAATAATAAGATTCTTCCCAGAAATATGCCTCTGAGTGCTGTGTGTGCATCCAGTGACCTGTGAAAACCTCACAGAAGTTGTAGACAGTCAAAGAAGGATACTGTTGTGGCCTTTTTGATGCCATCACAACTTTCCTGGAATTGTTCGCCATGAGACATCTTACGCCACAAGTGCTGCAGTACAAACACTGCTCTGTTAACAAAGTCGCACTGAGGGCTTAACTTCATCAAGACAGATGACTGTCTTTTTACTTGGCATGTCTCATCTGGTAGCAATAAGTCTGTTGATCTGGTGTGGGGAGGTGCTAGTATGGTGACCAGTCCATGTCTTCATTGTTTTCCTTATAGCCCCAATTCTGCATTTTTTAATGGTTGGTAACAATAGCTCAAATGAAAATATATTGTTTTTTGACGAGACCAACATCATTATGTGGTGTGGGCTAGTATGGTGACCCAGTCCATGTCTTTCATTGTTTTCCTTATATACACAATTACATGTTTTTTCATTTGATAGAACGACAAATGAAAAAATATTGTTTTAGTTGACCACAAGATCACTTATGGTGTGGGGTAAAAAGGTATGGTGACCAGAACTATTCTTTCATTGTTTTCCTTGTATGCCCTAATTTGCATTTTTTTCATTTGCCAGGAACAAAACCATGAAAAATATTTTTGGGCTGACATGAACAAATCACTCTGTGGTGTGGGGGCTAGTATGGTGACCCAGTACATGTTTCATTCTTTCATTGTATACCCCAATTTGGCATTTTTTTTGTTTGTTAGAACAAAACCAAACAAAAACATTTACTTACCTAGACCAAGATCACTACATGTTAGTTAGTATAGAAACCAGTCCATGTGTTCATTGTTTTCCCTTCTATGCCCCAACTGCATTTTTCGTTTTCATGAACAAAAAGCCTACACCTAGAAGCGCTATGTGCTGGTGTGGTGTAGGGTGCTAGTACTGAACCCAGTCCCGTCTTTCACACTGTCCCCTCGTATTTTGTACGACCCTACGAAGTTGTTTCACCTTTCACTGTCTAACCATGCCTTGTCCACTTTAACCCACTGATTCCACCTACATGTGGATGCAATTCATCAGTCACCAGACTTGAAAATAATTTCCTCTCAATTTTGTTTGTTCATACACCCTTCTGTCTAAAATGTATTTCCCAGTACAATACTCAATAATGTCCTTTGAAGCTAATAGTAACATTTAGTTCTAGCTAACTGAACATGAGTATTGCCAAGCATACTAGTACATTTTCCATTATCGGACTTCATGTTTTTGTGGCATATTTTCTGGTTTAATTTTGGCCTAAATCGTGCATGCAACATTGAAACTGATAATAAGCTCTTGTCCCTGACTTTCTCTGCTACGTTGCTACTGTTATTTTGACTGCCAACTAAAAAAAGTCACACGGTGTCTTTACATACATGGACATAGTGTCACCACAGCTGGATGCAGTTATCCATACATTAAATCATGGCGTAACTTTTTTGAACATGTTTTATTTGCTGTGTAGTATGACCCAGCAATGAGTATGGCACCATCTCTACAAACTTCATGAAGAAAGCATTTTTTTGTCATGTTTTTCCAAGACCACTTCTATAAGGCTCGTCATGTCTTTCACTACCCATGGCTTACAACTTGAGGCGCCACTTTTTTCTTTTGTTGTGTTGTATTTAGAACTGTTATCCGAGCAGCACTCTTATATACCATTTATTGGTTGTTGTATTACGTCGTTCTACAATACATGAGATCACGATCTAACCAGGGCGTTATACAGAGGAGGATCTCTCCCCTCCTGGATATAATCCCTGGCTATGCAGCCCAGTATCCGTTGCTTTTGCCGTAGTTCTTCTGCAATTTTCTGTATTATTCATTTTGACATCTACCACCACTCCTACCTCTACTTCATGTTAGCTTTCATTGATACCACCACCCCCGTGGTGGATATTTATATCCATAGTTTCTGGCCCCCCATTGCATCTCCCCTACACTTCCCTGCATTAAAGTCAATCGCAACCCTCTTAACCACCACTCAGGTGCATCTGGTCCCTCTGGACTGTATGTCTTGCTTCTTCTCCATCCGCTAGCACTCCCAGTTCTGAGACATCCACCGCTACATGCGGTTTGCATCTCCAAGCATCCTCAACTCTGTCAGTGAAAAACAAACCTCCTGTCATTACCCCGGAATCATTCTTCCTTCTAATCTCATGCTGTGTCCTCTTGTCTGGCTATTTTGCTTATATTGAAACATGTTACAGTCTTTGACCTAGTGATGGCCTTTTCTACTGTTTTCATCATATCACCGCTCTCCCTGCTCCACTCTGTGTTATACATATTGAACTCTGTTAAGCTGTCCTCATTTTTTTTCTGATGCAGCCCCTGCACCAATTTGGGTATCCCTTATCTTGACTGCCTCAATTTGGTTAATGTCTTTGTGCAGTGTGGTCTGCAGTACAGCACCCAGTACTGCAGCTGATGCACAGCACAACCCGTGGCTTGCTATACCCCTAATAATGAATGAGGAGTCTGCATAAGTCCCTATCTATTGGATACAGATCCTTTCCTATCAACAGCCTTATTCTTGCTACACCGCTCTCGAATTGCCTTAGTCTGTCCCATGCATTCGTAAATTCCCATCCTTCTTTTGACCCCACCACCCCATCGAGAATGCCATTCCACATGTCTGCAACAGTCACAGTGACAGTATACTTGCTCACATTACATTGGCCCTGAGTTATTTGGCTTCTGTCTTCACATTGTACCCCCTTTGTTCTTATACATCTCTTTGTATACACCCTTTTGCATGACTGCCCAGATGCAGTAGTGTTGCATCTCACATTGCGTCTTCAGGAAGCTGGTATGGAACACAGCAGACAGCAAGCAACTGTGGTCGAGATGTGTAGCCTACCTGGTGGTCCACACATGTGCAGCATATAGGAAGAGTCAAAGGTTGGCTACTGGACACAGGAGGGTGCAGCACCCATCTATGGCTGGGAGGCTGGTCTCAGTCAGCCACCAATGTCAGTGGAAGTAGAGTGTTGTATGCTCCCCAAGTTTGTGGAGCTGCCATTTTCTCTTAGTGGCATGTAGTGTGGGGGCTTCATGTCCTGCTGTCTGCTGTTTTGGCTTATGGAGGACATTGTGTGTCTGAATAGGGAGCTGGAGCCATGGGGGGTGGTGGTCAACATAGGGATGCATGCTAGTATTTAGGGAACCCAAGGAGTCACACAATACAGCATGTAGCAGGCAATGAAACAAATGGGTGAATGGGTAGCAGGGTAAGAGCAGGGATGTCAGCCTCATGGATGGGTGACTGGAGTCAGTCAGGTAAAGGTTATTAACAGCAAGAACAGATTTTAAATTTTAGCTCATGTGAGCACACAGATCCATATTCAGTTGATAGTCTACATCTCAGTAATGAAGGTTCATAGGTGTTGAAGCAGACTGATGTAAATTATCATTGTCAGATATAATTAAAACTAGCTGTTGCATAGGCAATGGAGGTTGAAAGAAGCTGGATAGGGGGTCCAGATGACCTACCCCCACATCCAGGACAGTGCCAAAATTGACTTGGGGTGTTGATGGAGGGGTGTGTAAGGAGGCTTGAAGGAGAGGATCAGGGTTGAGAGTGGTATCAGAAAAATCTATTAGCATTGGAAACAAGATACTAACATACTAAAATGGCAGCAGAATAGGCCTAATGGTCTTTTGTGTCTGCTCGTTTGGTCAGCCAAAACCCTGGTAGCTGATCTTGCTTCCCCCATTGCCCTATCTTGCTTCTCCCTTACCAGTCCTGGATTTTCTCAATCACTGGACTTTGCTTCCAGAACCCTTCCCCTGTACCTTTCCAACCCTCTCTTGAACCCCTCCACTTTCTCTGCCTCCACCATCCCCCTGGGCAGTGCCTTCCATAGCTCCACCACCCTCTCAGTGAAATAGCACCTCCTCCTTTCTCCCCTCAATCTCTCCCCCTCCATCTTCCAGCCATGCCCTCTAGTTGCCCCCTTCCTTCACAGCACCCTAACTGCTCCTGCCCTATTTACCCCATTCATGTACCTGAAAACCTCTATCAGGTCCCCCTTGTCCCTTCTGTCTTCCAATGTGTACATATTTAGCTCTTCACAATCATTTTGGTTGCCCTACTCTGGACCCTCTCCAGGAGTTCAATGTCCCTCTTTGGGTGTGGCCTCCCAAAACTGCACGTGACGCTGAGGTGGGGCTCACCAAGCAGTTGTACAGAGGAGTATCACTTCCCTCCTTCTGGAATACTGCTGAGTTTCAGTCATTCATGGCAGAGGGGGATGTGGACATAGCTGCCATTACCGAGACATGTAGTGAAATGTAACCATGCATTTGATTGGCATTAGGTTGCCATTGCAGGATGCATTAATAGCATCACCCTGTCATTAAGGATGGTCTGCAGAAGCAAACTAAAGTTAATGTACATGAGCATACTATTTTGGTCACTGTGTCCTTACCTGATGTCACCTGTTACTTTGCTATGTTTAAATGTATTAGGTGTGTGGTGCATACATGATGAACCCAAAATATCAGTCATGAATAGAATTGGGTGATGGCTGACACAAACTTTCATTGCCATGGTCAATACCTGCAGGCCCCATGACACTAGTCCATTTTCAGAACCACTGTTGAAAAATGTAAATGGAAAGATAAATGTGAGCAGGTTATGCTAACACCACCTGAGAATCAAATGTCAAGCCATCATCAGGTATCACACCATATTCGTTATCCGTTCTGAGGGAGAAATGGTATTCCCCAGTACAAGACAGTGGTTATCCCAATGAGCCTGCCACACCACAACCGCTTCTGATCCCACCAGCACCTCCAGTCTTGTCAGCGTTGAGTCTTAGCCAGTTATCTACCATAGATGCAACTCCAAAAGATATGCCAACAACAAGTAGGCGTGAAGTGGTGTCCACATGCAGGCTGCTGTACTGCAGACAGGAGCATGGTATGTCAATGATGTCTAAAGTGTTTATTACTTTTTGGTGGTACTGTGTCAAATGGCTTACGTAAAGTCTAGGTAGGCAATGTCAACGGAGCATCTCTTTTCTACTACTTCACTCACCCCATAAAAGAAATCCATTTGTTTCGTCTGACAGGACCCTCCTTCTGTGAATTCATGCAGCATCATGTCCTGTGATCCACTAGCCTATAGGTACTCAACATTTATTTTCTTCTGAAGTGATTTCATCATTTTCCCTATCACCGATGTCAAACTGACAGGTCAGAGAGGGGGGTATGTATACAAAACCTTTGTGGACTGTGGTGGGATTTCCATTTTCTATAAGGTGCCCACAGTGCCTACTCTCATCCCTTTTTACTATTTTGTTCCACTGTCTTTATCCCATCCCTTTCACATAGAGCTACTCCTCTCCCTCTTCTGCATGGCATGTCCCTCCTGGGTGTTGTGTAGCCTGGTATGTTACCTTCACAGTCTTTGTTCTCTGTGTAACATGTTTCTGTGACTGCCACGAGAGCTGTGCATCCTCCTTCCATCAAGTCCACCAGTTGAGGTCCCTTGTTGCCCTGACTACATGCATTCTTACGTATTAGCCTCCATTTCTTAATGTCCTTATCCCCTTTCCCCAACCCTGTCCTTATTGCCTTTTGTCATTTTCTCAGTTTAACCATTCCCTTCTCCAGATCAACGTCACTATATTGGTATTTACCACACTAATTACCGTTATTTCTTTGGGTGGGGGGTGCTTGGACTTCCCTACAGCTTGTCCATATCTCCACCCGTGGCTAGTACAAATGCTTACCAATGAAGCATTTCAACCTATCACCTAGTGTCCTGTTTCCCCTTTTGGACAGATGCCAACCATCATGAAAATATAGTTTCTAATCACTCCAGGTCTACCACCAGTACCGAATGAAGCCAAAGACAGTATCTCAGTTCAACTTTTTCAATCACTGATTGAATCCCATGTTGTGGAGCACATTAGCCTCACTCATGCCATGGACAGGCCGCACCCCCATACTGTTACCATGCGTGATGCCTGATTAAGGATCAGCGACAAATCCCCAGACTCTATCAGCATTGCTCTTATCCCTTTCACCGTCAATTACTTTGTCCATATGTGGACAATGACATCAACATCCCTCCACCATGCAGGTGCTCCAGGGATCCTCAATATTTGCTCCCTGTCACATCAAAGCTATTGCACCATGCTGGGTCCTTACCTCCCTCTTGCCTTCCTCCAATGGAGGCGCTTGTTGATTTTTTTGAAGAGATCGCTCTTCACAGCCATGGGTTAGCATTCAACATGCTGGAATGCAGACATCATGTTTTATCACAGTCACAGTCACAGTCTCAACCAACCAGTGATTCACCAGAGTGGTGTGTGTGCCAAAAGTGCCGGTTAATGTCATTGCAAGTTGAGAGAGTCTGCAGTGGATTAAATCCTGGAGACTGCATTTCAGAATTACCGGTACATTATACTGCATCCGGTGCATGCTACTTTGCTCCTGTCTAACCTGTGCACTGTCACTGTTATGCTACCAATGTGTTGCCACATGCATCTATCTGTTTATAATATTTATCCTAATAAGCTGTGTCTTTGCATGCACTGCTCGTGCCTCAATGCGATGTGACTTCACCTATTAATTGATTGATCTACACAGCCAAACGTGCAAGCATGTGCACAAATGAACCCAGTCTAGTACACAAGATGTGCTGTGGTGATGTTCGTTTAATTCCAATGTGCATTACGGTGTGTGGGTGACAAATGTGCAGCCGAGTGACTTCAGCACACAGGAACTGGGTACATCCTCAATAACTCCCACCCTTGAGTGCCTTACTGCAATTATACAATGGACCCATCTGTTAGATGTGTTTAATTATGTTGTTTTATAAGTGCATTTCATCAGCCACGGGTAATGCATGATTTACCCATGGACATGTGACATGCGTTGATCAATGCAGTTACAGGATAGTCACATACCATTGTATAATTCAATATACAGCATTACATATGTTATGTGTTCATCATTACATTGATTGCATATGGAAACCTGTGAATGCGTGAAACCTGTGTGAGTACTGTGTGATCTCTTCCCTTTCAAACAGTTCATTCCTGCATTATGCTGTGCTCACTTCTTCCATTTCGGGCTATGTATGACCAATGAACTAGTGCAGTCTCGAACCAATTTTTTAAGTATGGTATTTAAGATTAATTTTGCAGTAATGATTGTTCTGTTACCTGTTGTTCATGCGAAGCCTTGCACTAAAATCTGTCATGCTCCGCCACTGATATTTGTGCCATTCAATGTGCATCTGTTGTAATTTATCATTATTTCCTTTCTTTCAGGAGAGGGATCATCTAGTATTGGACCCCGCTGTATTAACTTTGTCAGCAAGCTATCAGCAGTAATTTTTTTCTTTGCCCCCAATGCAAACACCAACTCATCTCAGAGGCATTTGGCATTCCATCAATACATATTATGGCATCTGGGATGTCTTGGACAATGCATTCGTGTTTCAGTGCCCATTTGCTGCATGTGGAGAATTAGAGATGTGTACCCTGACCCATCTGGACAGTATACCGGTTTCCTTCCAGATCGCTTAATTTAGTAGACACATGTTTAAAAATGTACTGTCTCTTTTGAGTCCTCTGCTGCATTTAGTATGCATCAGTTATACTTTGTTGAGCTGTACTTTCTGCACTCTGCAGTAAATGTATTCTTTCAACTGCTCAAGTGTCCGTTTGTGATGCTCAATGTATGTATACTTTGCATGACAAGTTTGACCGTACAATGTTTGTACCATGATTTTATTACATCTGTTCATTACAGAAATACACAGTACATAACATGCACAGCTACTGAGGTACATGTCATTTGAAAATATTCCTGAGCATCCACCAATAAGTACATGGTGGAATGAGATAAGGTTAATAAATAAACCATCTTATTACAGCAAATATGAAATAGTAGCTTCTTGTTTTGTGCTATGCTATGGATGCCTGGATATCATAGCAATCACAGAAACATGGTACACAGATATCCATGACTGGGATTTTAACATATGAGGGTACACAAACTACAGCAGACACAAGGGGGGTAGAATAGGGGGCTGATTAGCTCTCTATGTAAGGGAAGGAATAAAAGCAACTGAACAAAAGAGTAAACACTGGACACTGAGGTGCTTCCCTATCTGCATGCATCTCTCTGGACTGTGGGATGAGGTAGCCAGACTCAGAGCAGAAGTAAACTGGGTCAGGAGCACCATCAATCCTATCCAGAGACCACCCAGTCCAATGCAACTGCCTCAAAGGATGCCAAGAATGAGGAGCACTTGGATGACAGTGGGCTCAGGGAGGGTTAGAGTGGTCAGGCAGAGGCACATCCCAGATCCTATTCCACTCAAGAACCCATATGCCACACTGGCAAACGGGGACAACTAAATAGAGGTACCCAGAGAAGTGGAAGGAAAGGATGTGGAGGTTAGCCAAGGAGGTGACCTCAGCAGGGAAAGCAGTGGACCCCAGAGGAGAAGGAAGTGAATCCTGGTGGGGGGCTCCATCATAAGAGGGATCCAGCTAGGAACACAGGAGGGGGAGGACAGGGAGGTGAGGTGCCTACCAGGTGCCACGGCATGGAGAGATGGAAGTATAAGATCCTGGGGATCACTGGGAAGACAAGATGGGAGGGTGAGCTGGATGTCATTATCCACCTAGGTACTAATGACCTGGCAAATGGGGAGCCAAAGGAAGTTCAGGAAGAGTTTAGGAAATTGGGGAAGGGTCTCAAGCAAGTAGCTACTTCTGTCACTTTCTCAGAAGTACTTCCTGCCAGAGGCAAGGGAGAGCATAGGGGTGCATGCGCCAGGAACTTTAACTAGTGGTTGAAGAACTGGTGCTGTGAGGAAGGGTTTGGATTCATTGGTGACTGGGAACCACCTGGAGGGATGGAGGTTTGTTCAAGCCTGATGGCCTGCATCCATCCTGGAGGGGAATCCAAGCACTCAATGATAAGTTTAAATGCTACATTGACAAGCATTTAAACTAGCAAGGGGTGGCAGGCCAGCAAGGGAGGTACACTACTTGCTCAGCCCCAGAGCTAGCAGTGGGACCAGTGAACCAGAGGAGTGGCTGTCTCTACAAAGCAGTGTGCAAAAGATGGAGATTAGTGCCCAAGAGGTCGATAGGCAGAAAAGGGGCAAAATTCAGCAGAAGGACAGACAGCAAGGAGAACCAGGGATAAAGGACAACCAAGGAAGGGGCTGGAGTAGAACAGCGAAACCGTCTAGGGAGGTCAAATCACGGAAAGCCATGTGTGCAAATGCCAGGAGCCTTAGCAACAAGATGGAAGATCTGGAGGCTGTCATGGTGCAGTCAGACCTGGACATTGTGGCCATCACTGAAACCTGGTGTAATGATAACCACAATTGAGAGATGGCCATACCTGGCTACAACATATTCAGAAGAGACAGGGCAGGCAGGAAGGGAGGAAGAGTGGCACTGTATGTGAAAAATGACATAAGGACCACAGAGATCCAGGAGGAACAAAATGGGGGAGAGATACTGTGGGTTAAGCTGGAAAGGAAAATGGGGCCAGCCATCCACACAGGTGTGGTCTATAGACCACCAGCCTAGGAGGAAGAAACAGATAGGGAGCTGATGCTAGCCATCCAAAGGATGGCAGACAAGGGTGAGGTAGTACTGGCTGGAGACTTCAATATTCCAGACGTGGACTGGAGCATCCCAGCAGCAGCAGCATGAACTAGGAGCAGATTTATCCTGGACTCCCTTCAGGGTGCCTTCCTCAAGCAACTGGTCATGGAACCAACTCGGCAGAAGGCAATACTGGACCTTTTGTTCACACACAGGGACAGTGTGATGGGGTAACAGTGGGGGAGCACCTGGGGAACAGTGACCACCAGGCATTGTGGTTTGAAATCACAGAAAGCGCAGAACCAAACCACACAAAAACACATATCCTGGATTTTAGGGGAGCAGACTTTGTGAAAATGGGGAGTTACTTGAAAGAGGCATTAAGGGGAATGGGGCAGGAATCAGGGGTTGAGGAATAGTGGACAGTATTTAAAATGGGGATTACAAGAGCAACAGAATTATGCATTAAGCAGGTTAGCAAAAGGAAAAGGAAGAGGAGACCATTATGGTTTTCCAAAGAGGTAGCAAAGAAAGTGAAAGCCAAAAAGATTGCATTCAGGCAATACAAAAAGACAGGCAGAAGGGGATAGGGAGAAGTACCAGGAGAAGCAAAGGGAGGCAGGGAGGTCAGTAAGGGAAGCCAAAGCTCACACTGAAGAACACATTGCAAAATCAGTGGGTAGAGGGGACAAAACCTTTTACAGGTACATAAGTGAAAAAAGAAAGGCAAAGGGAGGGATAATAAGACAGAAGGGGAGGATGGGAGCCACGTGGAGGATGACAACAGTAAAGCTGACATATTGAACAGGTATTTCTGCTCAGTCTTTACTGAGGAAGAGGAGGGTAATGGGTCTGAAGGGAGTACAAGGGGTGAGAATGGTGCACAAATGGACACAAGTCCCTTTACACGAGAAAGGGTCCTGAAGGAACTGGAAGTAATAAGAGTTCATAAAGCAATGGGGCCAGATGGGGTGCACCCCAGGGTCCTTAAAAAACTAAGAGAGGTGGTGGCTGAACCTCTGGCTATCCTGTTTAGCCAATCACTGGAAACAGGGGAGGTACCCAAAGACTGGAGGATAGCAGATGTAGTCCCCTTATACAAAAGTGGGAACAAAGAGGAAGCAGAGAACTACAGACCAGTCAGCCTCACCTCGGTAGTGGGGAAGATCATGGAAGCACTACTGAAGGAGAGATTGGTGGAACATCTAGTTGTCAATGGACTACAGGACCCAAGGCAATATGGTTTCACCAGGGGGAGGTCATGTCAGACCAACCTCATTGAATTTTTTGACTGGGTGACTAGGGAGGAGGATCAGGGAGGGCAGTGGACATGGCCTATCTGGACTTCAGTAAGGCCTTTGACACTGTGCCACATAAGAAGACTATTACACAAACTGGGGAATATGGGTGTGGGCAGGACAGTAGTGTGGTGGGTAGGTAACTGGCTGGGTGGCAGGACACAGAGGGTGGTGGTAAATGGCTGTCACTCCACAAGGGAAGAGTGACCAGTGGGGTACCACAGAGATCAGTGCTGGGACCAGTCCTATTCAACATCTTCATCAGTGACATTGCACAGGACCTAGAAGGCAGAATATCACTGTTCGCTGATGACACAAAGCTCTGTAACAGAGTAGACACACCAGAGGGTGTAGACAGAATGAAAAGGGACCTGCAGAAACTTGAAGAATGGTCAGGGTTTGGCAGTTGAAATTCAATGCAAAGAAGTGCAAGATAATGCATATGGGGCACAAAAACCCTGGCACAATATATCAGTTGGGGGGGTGAGGATATAGCATGCACCAAGCAGGAAAGGTATCTTGGAGTTATCATCTCTGATGACCTCAAGGTAGGGAAACAGTGTGACAAGTCAGCTGGTAAAGCAAATAGGATGCTGGGATACATAGGCAGGTGCATCACCAGCAGGAAAAGGGAGGTCATAATTCCACTATACAAAACACTAGTGAGGCCCCACTTGGAGTGCAGTGTACAGTTTTGGAGACCTTACCTACGTAAGGACATAGACAGGGTAGAAAAGGTTCAGAGGAGGGCAACAAAGATGGTGCATGGATTGCATCACGAGTCCTATGAGGACAGGTTGAAGGAACTGAACATGTACTCCCTGGAGGAGAGGAGGGAGAGAGGGGATATGATAGAGACATACAAGTATCTTACAGGGAGGAAAAGGGTGCAGGAATACAGTATTTTTAAGTGAAAAAGATGTTGCAGGACTAGAGGGCATGGGATGAAGTTGGAGGGAGGACGATTCAGAGGAAACGTGAGGAAGAATTTCTTCGGACTTCCGGTGACGTCACAGAGTAGATGGGAGCCTAATTTGATCAGCTCTCCTATTCGCCTTACTAATCTTTTGAAATCCTCTCTACTACGAGTTTCCAGTAAGATAAGTTACAGCCACAGAAACGGGGGAAATGTCTATCAAGAACCACAAGCCAAGAAACTTGAAAAACCTCAATTCACAAATGAAAATGAAGCAATTAAGACTTGACGAAGAAATGGAGGCCTTCTCGACGCGCTCTCGCCATGGTTCAGCCCTGTCAGACTCTTCAATCGATGTGGAGGAAGAAGACTCGGGCCTATCAAGAAAAGCTGAACGTACATTGCAGAAAATATTATAATCAGTACAGAAGATCGAGTCTTCCCTGGCGGATTTGTGTCAAGATGTTCGGAACATTGATGTTAAGGTGGCGGATCATACAACTAAAATATCTGAGATCACGGAAGCCCAGGATTCAGAAGATAGGGTCTTATTATATCTATTGCAACGAGACAGGGAAACGTTTAACAGATTAGAAGACATCGAAAATCACTCACATCGGAACAATTTTCGAGTGCATGGAGTTCCTGAAGGATCGGAAGAGGGGTATCCCAACCCAATAGACTTTATGCAGCACCTGTTACGTTCAACATTCTCTATCCCTCCTGATTTGAATATGGCAATCGACAGGGCGCACAGATCTCTAACCCCAAAGCCCACTGCTCCAGTGGCTAGACCCCGTTCTTTGGTGGTTAGGTTGGTGCACTTTCAGTCAAAGGAGTGGATCTTAAGGGAAGCATGGAGGCTCAAGGACTTAAAATATAATGACTCAACTATTTTCTTTGAGCAAGATTTCTCTCCAGCATTACAGGCAGAATGAGTGAATGTATGCTCAGTCATAAAGGAGATTCGAGAGAAAAAGAAAAATATCAAGGCCCAGTTGGTCTTTCCAGCTAAGTTAAAATTGCATCTGGAGGAGGGGCCCAAGACACACTCAAACTTAGCCGAAGCGGCACCACTCCTAAAAGAATGGGGAATTGAAATACTGGGGATGGAAATGCGACTTTTGGAACAAAAACTGTTAAAGAATACCTGGCAAATCTCAGAGAGAGGTACGAAACAGCCATATCGAGGAGTGCTTCCACCAAAGGTGATTCAGGACCTCACGAAGATGATGAGATGTGCTGATGGCAGGAGAGCTGAGGGAAACTTCACCGCTGGACTCAGGCAAAACACTCCTGTTGATTAGTCTATTGGGACAAAATTAGATTTTGAAAAGAAACGGACATAGTTGCTAATTATCTAACAACAATTTTGGCAAACTATCCTGAGATTGGGGGATCCTTCGGGGGGGGGGGCTCCACTCTCCTCGCCTCAGGGATCTCGTCAAGGGAATGACCCGGGGTGCTAATAAATGATCATATTAGGGGAATGGTATTAAAGAGTCAGCATGTTGATCACATCTAATACAGAAGGAATGAAAAGACGAGCGAACCTGATACGTTTCAAAAGACACTAACTGGCTGACTTATATCTCTAGTAAATGCAAAGAAAACAACTAAAAGATACTTGTGCTCCCAAATGGGTGCATTCTTTTGGATTATGGGGGTGTGGGGCCTCTCTCGGAGGAATCAATTTGGAGTTCTGTACCCTTATTACCATGGTGGGGAATGAAACTACATTGGAGGATGGGGATATGTTCGGGCCAAATGATTTAAGGGACCTGATTTCCCTGAAAGAAAACTGACAGACACAGTTGGATTTAGGGCTTACAAGTGGGGGATAAGAGAGGATCTAGTGCATATTTAAAGACAAAGGGTTGAGAAGGGTGAGGCGGGTAGGGGGAAAGGGTGGCTCTCGGACCTCTCGGTGACGAGATTTTCAGTTTTATTTCACTAACTGAATTCTTTTTATATTATAGAGCTTAAAAACATCTAGGCTCTTAGTCTCTCTAGCGAGACATATAGTGCCTATTGAGGCACTACCCACTTATAGTGGCACCAGGTTCTCCCTTTTACAGGGGGACCAGGACTTGCACCTAGGAAGCAACCAAAGCTCGAGTCCCAAGTGGACTCTAGTGTAAATTGAATCTTGGAAACCTCTCTCTCTACTCTTTGTTTTGTTTTTTAAGTTGAGGAGGGAGTCATATCATTGTTTAACCATGTTTACGAGTATTGTTTATTGTTTTATTAACAGTGTTTTATAACAAGTTATTAATTTGGAGATTTTACAGTCATAAGTGTTGCCCAATGTTCAGGGTACAGTTCTTATCGAGTGAGTCCTTGTTACAAGTGATGCTGGGATTAAAGCAGACTAAATGGTTCAAGGGGACACCCCCATCAGGGTGGAAGATAACTTCCTGGAATAAAGCCCCTTATGGGAAATATCCCAACCCTCTGATTAGCCATGTTTATACTAGATTTCGACCTTCCCTAAAACATCAACCATGGCTTCCCTAAAAATATGCTCTTACAATGTGAAGGGTGTTAATTCACCCATCAAGCGTACCAGGTTATTACAAGAGCTGAAAAGATTACGGGGGGATATTATCCTATTACAAGAAACACATCTAACCACTATGGAACATTCAAAATTAAGAAGGGCCTGGGTAGATAACGTGATGGCAGCTTCACACCCACGTGCTAAGAAAGCAGGGGTCACAATTTTATGGAGAAAAGGATTAAACCTAAATATTAAATCATCAGAAGGGGGACTTCAAGGCAGATATGTCAGACTATCAGTATGTTCACATGGTAAACTCCTCCATCTGGTAAACATTTATGCCCCGAACACTAATCAGGAGGATTTCTTTAGACTGGTTTTTAAAAAAATAACAGATCTCCCACCAGGAATTCTTATTTTAGGGGGGAATTTAACACTGCTCCTTGCCCACAGAGAGATAGATCTACGAGGTCTTTGTCCTCATCCCAGGCAGCCTCCAAGTCCCTAAACGCCCTAATAAAAGAACTAGGGCTAACAGATATATGGAGAGCACACCACCCGCAGGGAAGGGACTTAACGTTTTACTCTGCTGCTCAAAGGTCCTACTCTAGGATAGATTTATTTTTTACTTTTACTATTTCGCTGCATTTAGTCACTAAATCTGACATACATAATATAACATTGTCGGACCACTCACCAATCTCCATCCTGCTTTCGCTGACACCAAAGGATAGACAGACACTATGGAGACTTAACGTCTCGCTACTGAACAATAAGCCCTTTCTTAATAAACTGAAACAAGCCATATCAGACTTCACTCAGGCCCACCAACAGGCAGAGCATTCCCCTTCTTTGAAATGGGACATGCTTAAAGCAGTACTGAGGGGAGAGGTCATAAGTTTTGCAGCTCATCAAAAAATATTATCACAACTTTCACATACAAAATTATTACAGAAACTAGCGGAGTTAGAGGGATCCCACAAACATGACTCAACCAATATACAGATACAAACAGAGTTACATAAAGTCAAAGAGGCTTTGCAGGTTTTTGAAAATAAAAGAGCGGAAGGCCATTTAAGATTTGCAAATCAAAAATATCATGAGGTGGGTGGAGGGCCTCGAGACTGTTGGCTTTTCGGTTGAAAAAGGCTCAAGCAGAGAGACATATCCCATACATCCAAGAAGAAGCATCATCAAACCGCAGGCTTACCACCCCCACTGAAATAGCCCGGCAATTCCAAAGGTATTACCAAAACTTATATTCAGAAAATACAAATCCCGGGGATACACAGGAAAATACCCGAGCCTTTCTAAATACCCTTACATTACCCAAATTACCCAAGTCAGTGATAGCAGAACTAAATCTCCCCATCACTATAGAGAAGACCCTTAAAGTTATCCATCAATTACCAACAGGGAAAACCCCAGGCCCAGATGGGTTCAGTGGGGAAATATATAAAGAACTGGCCGGGTCTCTGGCACCTCTACTGACAGAGGTATTCAACCACTGTCTGGAGGATGGTAGGGGCCCTGCTAGTTGGGAGCAATCAATAGTTACAGTCATACCCAAGCCAGGGAAAAAGGCCACCAAATGTGAATTTTTTAGGCCCATATCCCTACTTAACCAGGACCAAAAAAATTTTTCTAAAATTCTGCCCACCCGTTTACAAAAATATGTTGAAGTGTTAATCCATCCTGAGCAAACAGGCTTTATTCCCCACTGTCACATGTTCGATAATGTCAGACGACTTCTTAATATTGTAAAATCGGGAGGCTCGAAGAGCAACTCTGCCCTAGCACTCTTTATCGATGCAGAAAAAGCCTTTGATAGGCTGAACTGGACCTATCTTTTTGAAGTCCTCCAAAAAATGGGATTTCAGGGTAATTTCCTCCAATGGATTAAAATATCTTATCAAAAGCCACAGGCCAAAGTGAGGGTGAACAGTACTATCTCCCCACCATTTAATATCACCAGGGGTACACGACAGGGTTGCCCTCTTTCCCCCTTGCTTTTTGCGCTCAGTATGGAACCACTGGCTCAAGCCATTAGACAACACCCAAAGATTCAGGGCATTGAAATTCAGAACACCTCCCACAAGATTTCCTTATATGCGGATGACACTTTAATATATTTGGGAAACCCACAAGTTGCTATTCCGCATCTTATGGAACTCCTTGCTTCCTTCGGGGACATCTCGGGTTTTAAAGTTAATATGAAGAAGTCCAAAGTTCTACTACTGAGAGAGGCTATAGAACCAGAGGTACGAGCAAAAATCCCATTTAGCTGGGTCAGATACAAGACACGATATCTTGGAATACAGATACCCACAAATTTTAATCAGTTATATAAACATAATTACGAGGCCTTAGCCCAGCAAGTGAGGGCAGACCTTCATAGATGGTCATTGCTCCCCCTAACATTCACCAATAGATTGGAGGCAGTCAAAATGAACATTTTACCCAGATTCCTTTTTCTGTTTTCCAATCTCCCTATTCAGGTTCTGAATAAAGACTGGAAGGATCTTAAGAAAAAGCTATCGGAGTTTATATGGCTCTGTAAAAGACCAAGAATTAGGTGGGAAATACTAGTGGAGGAGAAGGGTAAGGGAGGATTCGGCCTCCCAGACTTTCCTAAATACTATCTGGTTGCTCAGTTACTTCCAATTATTAAAATGTTGAGGCCTGGTTTGAGACATGGCTGGTTGGAGATCGAAGAGAGCGAATGTAAGCCTGTCCCCTTAAATATTCTCCCATGGAGGGTTCTACCAAAAGACTTAAAAAATATTCATAATGCTTTTACCCAACACACAATGTTGCAATGGCTAGAAGCCAGACAGAACTGGGAAATAGTCCGCCCAGTTTGGGAATACCTACCACTTTCATTTCTCCCGGATTTTCCAGTTTCAGCTGGAGATCCTTGCTTTTTTAGATGGGTCACTCAAGGTCTTAAATACCCTAGACAGTTTGTAGAAGGGCCGCAGCTGAAAACATTTTCTCAAATGCAATCAGAATTTCAACTGAACAACACTGAATTCTTTAGATATTATCAATGTTCCCATTATATTACTAATATAATTGGCCTTAATGACCTTAATCAGAAACCCTCAATACCTAATATATTAACTTACCAGAAAAGTACTACAGGGGATACCAGATCTTTTATTTCACAAATTTATAAAGTACTGATGGAGGATAGAGGGGCTCTAGCTATACAAAGGGTGGGGGGGGTGGGAGACAGAGGCAAGTTTAAACCTTACAGAACAAAACTGGCACCACATCTTGTTGGGGGGCCATAAAACTACGAACTCACCATCGTGGAGAGGATTTAGATGGAAAATTAATATTCGATTTTTTAGAACCCCAATAATTTCTGCCCACTACAAAAAGCACCTCTCCAACAAATGCTGGAGAGGTTGTGACTCCCTAGGATCACACTATCATATCTTCTGGGATTGTCCAAAAATCACCTCCTTTTGGAATAATGTCTCTGGAGAACTTGCCTTGGTCTTTTCTCTTTCCATGCCTTTAAAATTTGAAAACCTGGTTTTGGGTCTCCCGCCACAGGAAATTAAGAACTCGGCAGGAAGATACCTTTTCTATATCTTGATTGCAGCAGCCCTCAAGGTTATTACACAGAACTGGCTGTCAGATATCTCCCCTTCCTTGAAGGCCTGGCTCAGGAACGTAGAGTTAATTTGGGAGATGGAGGCCATCACAGCTCAGTTAAGGTTATCCACGGACAAATTTAACACAAGATGGTTACCTTTTTTTAAATATAAGGAAATGAAGGAGGGGACCCCAATATGGGAACAATTTCTCCTGAGTTAACCCAATCCAATTGATATTTTAAAGACTCAGGGCAGAGGTTGGAAAAGTGAGGTGTTGGGAGTCGAATGGTAGAACTTATCCCTAGAGGGTAAAGAAGGGGGGGAGATGAGGGAAAAGAAGGGGAAAGAACAACTCGGACTTGCTTAAGGGGTATCCTTGGTGACTGACTAGAAGGGGAGGGGGGTTGCTTTTTACTTCAGTCTTCCTTTTTTCCTTACTTACTGTAAAGGAAACAAGGACTCACTCATTTTCATTTTCCTTTCCTTTTTAAAAAAAAAAAATGAAGTGTTGTTTTTTATTATTGCTGGTGTAAAAGTTACATATGGTTCCAAGAGATAATGATTTGCTGATATATGACACCTTTATGAAAAATCACTAAGAAAGCAGATGTAAAAGTGTCAGGAACTAATCTGGAAGTTATATTTTAGAGTAAGAAAGGATGGTGTGCTTAGCAGATGTCTCTTTTTCCTTGAATGACACAACTTGCGTTGAATGGGCTGAAAGCTATGAAGAGCCTGCAGAGCTTAATTAGTAATAGCAAACAAAATTCCTTTCTTTTTCCTCCTTTTCTTTTTCTTTATATAAAGGTAATTTGATTAGCTTGGTAAATAGTGCAGGAGGAAGCATAGGATGAAATCTGTATCTGTATAGTCTTGGAGATCGAAACATTAAGTTTGTAATAAGATGATTTAAAGATCTGTAACATGAACCTTTAATAAAAGTATTTTAAAGTTCAAAAAAAAAAAAAGAATTTCTTCACAGAACGGGTGGTGGACAAGTGGAACACCCTGCTAGATGAAGTGGTGGGGGCTGAAACAATCACGGGATTTAAGAATGCATGGGATAGACATAAAGGAATTCTGGCGGTCAGGGGTAAGGGGCAACAGACTTCTAGGAAAACATAAACTGAACTTACAAGCTCAAATGGGCAGACTGGGTGGGCCATAGGCCCCTATCTGCCGACACTGTCTATGTATCTATATAAATAGGGAGGAGAGGAGTCAGTATGGGCCACCATTGAGACTGGAACTGACACTACAGTCGGCACAGGTGTTGTATACAGACCCCCATGTCAGGTGGAGGGAATGGACAAGGATATGATAGAAGGCATCCTTAGAATGGCAGTGAAAGGGTCAATACTGTTGATGGGGGAACCGGATATGCCAGATGTTAACTGTTGCACCTTTGTAGGGGACATGCCTCAGACAGCTAGTTTTTGAACCCACTCAGGAGGGAGTACTCTTAGTCATCAAAACTGCCATCACAGAGCAAACAAGGATTTGTGAGAAGCAAACTAACCAATCAAAATGAACAAAACAGTCAGTATTGTTCACAAAGGAAGTAACTGAGATGTTTATGGCAAAAAATATAGCATTTAGGAAGTATAAGGACACACCGAAGAAGACGGCCAGACAACTGTACCAGTTTAGGCAGAAGAAAGCCGTGAGGGTAGTCAGAATAGCAAAGGCCCAAACTGAAGTGGGATCATACCTTTTATAGGTATATCATGGAGTGTAGAAAAACAAAGGAAGGGACAGTACAGTGAAATTTGCAGTGGGTGGGCAGAGAGGGACAGTGAAAAAGCAGGGACACTGAAGAAAACTTCTGCTCAGTACTTGTCAAAAAAACAGAATGTGCTGAGGTGCCTAATATACTTTCCATCAGCACTTTGGCTAGTGGGGCCGATTGCAGTCCTTTTGCAGAAGAATGGGTGCAGAAAGAAGTCATAAAACTGAAGCAATGGTGCCTGATGGAATTCATCCAAGCATTCTAAAAGAATTAGGGAGAGAACTAGGGACACCACTGACTACCTTTTTTGACAAATCATGGGAGGATGGTGTTGTACCTGAGGACTGAAGGAAGGCGGATGCGATTCCCCTTCACAAAAGTGGGAGCCATGGAAATATACCTGTGTATAATCATATCGGATTACCTCAAGGTAGCAGAAAAGGTCAGAGCCTAAAGGCTGGCCTTCAGTAAATATAAGGGAACACAGCAGGATGAAGATAGGGAGGGATACAAAAATGTACTAAGGGACGCAGGGAAGGCAGTAAGGCAGGCAAAGTCACAAACTGAGGAAACACTAGCACGAACAGTAAAAGAAGGTGATAAGACTTTCTATAGATACATTAGTGAAAGGAGAAAGTCCAGAGGGGGCATTGCACAGCTCAAGGGAGAAAACGGGTGCATGTGCAGAGGAGGACCCTTTAAAAGCATCTATCCTAAATAGATACTTTTGCTCAGTATTTACCAGAGAGAAGGTAGGGCAGGGCCCACAGCTCAGCACCATGGACACTGGGGGGAGGTAGGTGAGCACTACTCCGTTCACAAATGAAATGGTCCTACAAGAGCTCACCAAGCTCAGGGTGGACAAGGCAATGGGACCTGATCCCATATATCCCAGGGTACTTAAGGAGCTAAGGGTGGAATTAGCAGAGCCATTTGCAGAACTGTTTAGTGAGTCTCTGAGCACAGGAGAGGAAGGTCCTGTCAAGCTAATTTCATAGATTTCTTTGACTGGGTAACAAGAGTGGTGGAACAAGGGGGAGCAGTTGATGTCACCTACCTTGACTTCAGCAAAGCTTTCAACACTGTTCAACATAGAAGATTGATAAATAAGCATTGGTAGGCTCGGGTTGGGTCAGAGGTTGGTCAACTGAGTGGCAAACTGGTTGAAAAGCAGAAAACAGAGAGTGGCGGTCAATGGTATTCAGTCAGAAGAGATGCAATTCACAATTAGGGTACCTCAGGGATCAGTCCTGGGGCAAGTCCTCTTCAATTTCTTCATTAGTGACATAGCAGATGGACTAGAGGGTAAGTCTTGTCTGCTTGCAGCTGACACCAAGATCTGCAAAACAGTAGATCATCCTGATGTGGAGTGCTGAATGGAAGAGAACAGGATACACATAGCAAAATAACAGTCTAGCGGAAGAAAGACACTTGGACATCATCATCACGATGACCTGAACTCATCTAAGCAGACCTCTAAACCACTAGGTAAAGCTAGGGTGATGTTAGGGTGTATTAGTAGGGGTATCACAAGTCGTAAGAGGTAGGTAATAATCCCTATTTACAAGACACTAGTTAGCCACCATCTGGAGTACTGCGTGCTGTACTGGAGGCCACACATTCATAAGGACATTAAGCAAATTGAGGCAGTCCAGAGAAGGGCCACCAAAATGGTGCATGGACTACATCAGAAGACATATGAGGACAGATTAACGGAAGTCAATATGTATACCCTTGGGCAAAGGAGGGAGAGAGGTGATATGATCGAAACATTCAAACACTTTCGGGGCATTAACAAGGTGAAAGAGTCTAACATGTTTAGATATAAGAAAAATAGCAGAACAAGAGGACTCAGCTTGTGATTAAAGGTAGGCCAATTAAGTGGTGATGTGAGGAAATTCTTTTTCACAGACAGAGTCGTGTATGCATGGAACGGCCTACAGCTGGAACTGGTGGCTATGAATACTGTGCCGGGCTTTCAATAGGCATAGGATAGGCATAAGTGAGCAATACAGATGAGTATGAATAGATAGGCCACTGACAGAGCAAAAGCCAATGGCACATTTATGAGGTAGAAAAAGAAATGGGCAGACTGGATGTGCCTTGTGCTCCTTATCTGCCATCAACCTCTGTGTTTCTATGCTTCTATGTTACGTTAGAAAGCAATGTGAAAAGGCAGTAGGGAGTGCTGGGGGTAGGAAGTAACTGATATGTATTGAAAGAGGCATCACCAGCTGAAAACAGGAATTTGTTATCCCTATATACAAACAGTTGGTATGAATGCCTGGCCTACTTAGTTCTGTACAGATTACAGTGCAAAGTGCAATGCACATCTAGGGTGTACAAAAGCGCCTCACCCCTGTTTGAATGTTCCGGGTAATAAACCAGAAGTGGAACTGCCGGATTATGAGTGAGCTCAGAGACAACCTTAGGAAGGAATTTTGGATTGGTACATAGATACACCCTATCCTTATGATAAATAAGATAAGATTCTCTACACATCAAGGCATGAAGCTTCGAAATGCGTCTAGCAGAGGTGACTGCTACCAAGAGCAACATCTTCCAGTAGAAGTAGCGAAGCTCATAACTCATGGCCAGTTCAAAAGGGGGAAGCGTAAACCTTTCCAGAACAAACAATAAGTCCCAAGGAGGAACAGGGTCCCAGACAGGCAGACAGAGATGCAGGATCCCCTCAAGAAAGGTTTTGACCACCTCCAATTGAGTCACTGTACTGTCCTAGATGCAGTGATAGTCAGAAACAGTGACCAGGTGTACCTTGATGGAGGAGTAGCTGAGACCTGACTCTGAAAGGGGTAACAGGTATTGTAGGATAGAGCTGACCGAACAGACCAGAGGGTCCAATCTCCTGGCTGTGCCCCAAAGACAAAAGCATTTCCATTTCACGGTGTAAGTGGCCCTGGTAGTGGGCTTCTGCACCTCAACCAAGATTTGTGCTATTTTGTCAGATACTCCAAATCTAAGCTTAGATAGGTCCGAAGGAGCAAAACATGCAGGTGGAGGGACTTGAGTGTAGGGAGGTCAGGTAACTTGCTCAAGGTAACACGACAAGTCAGTGACTGTAAGGATTCAAATCTAGGGTCTCCTGGGGCACAGTTCTGTGCTTTGACCATGGGGCCATGCTGGCTCCTTTCTTGTGACTCGCAAGGCATGGTTCTGGACCTCGGAGAGCTCAATTGCTTCTTTTATATCAGAAATTTTGAATGTTGACCTTACAAATGGGTCTTTGTGGAACTGAAAAGAGGGTACTTGCTGAGTGCATTGGACAGCCAAAATATTTATTTTGACATTGTAATTAGCAAGTAACTAGGGCCAGAGGTTAACTATACATAGTAAGGTTTTTTTATGAGGATCATGGCAGTGGTGGCTGTTTCTTGCCAATACAGAGCTTGTAAGACTGGTTGCTACAAGGCACTTCCTTTTCTGAGACAAAATTAGCTACTCTGTCCCTTGGTCTTGTCATTGGTCCCTCACTTTGTGGTCATGTTATAAAACCATGCAGGCTGTCATCAGCTGTGAATTTCTTCCCTCACAAGTTCCATTTTCAGCATGCCATCAGGCCATCTCTAGAATGAAAATGGGGTGGGTGATCCAGCACTCACTGGGAACAGGGGTTTTCAAAAAGGAAAGGTGGACCTTCCGTTGTGCTTATACAGAAAAATGAAAAGCGCTCAGCTGGGAGGGGACACTACCATTTTAATGTTAAAAAATGAAACAGTGAACAGGTGTTAGGGGCGCAAACCAAACTGTCCCACGGGAGGCAGCCAGTACAGGAGCTGCATGCATATTTCTATAACCAACTCCGATATTCGTATGTTGCACAGCAGCATAAAGTTTTGGACCACTGTACAGTAGTAGCCTTTCAGTTCAAAAACAAGTGTATCACTATTGTGCAACATACTCTTTCCGCTGTCATATGGATTAGGCTGCTGTCTCTTAATAATTTTGTTTCTGCCTGGTATTATCCCCCTTCCCTGATGCCACATGCAGCTTACACAGAAAACACATATAACATTCCTGAATTTAATTTCACACTTATGGCTCAGCATAACTCAATCAGAACAACAGAAAATAATTTCGAAAAAGGACTTCTTTGGGCACTTGGGAGTGTGATTTCTCCAAAATATTAACAACGGCTGCAGCAGAATCATGGAGTACATTATTAATAGATGACTAGAACATCATGGATGGGTGCTGCAATAGAAAGTTTGGAATGGGCTACATCCGACATCGTGGAGGGAGATTACACTACAACTGTTAGCAGCTGACAACAACAGGGAATAGGAGTCGGGGCCTGGGCACACATTTAATAAATAAGCTGCAAGTGGCATCAGGGAAGGGGGATAATACCAGGCAGAAAGAAAATAATTAAGAAACAGTAGCCTAATCCATATGACAGCGGAAAGATAATGCACTATCAGCAGATTGGAGTAAAGCGGGGATCAGTATGATTGACACTTTACCGTCTACGATAGGTTCATATCCCAGACAGAAAAAAGACCGCTTGACATAATACCGACAAGCTGTTAAGTGAATGCGTCATTTAAAAGATATTTTAAAATATATTTCTGGGTGTAGCAAAGATAATTCGGAAGAGTTTTGATGTGTGCACCGCAATGTTAGGCAAGTTGTTTCATTTGGCTGCATTATCACAGTGAAGAAACATCTTTATTTCATTAACCTGCCTCTGCTGAAGGGACCAGATTCAAACAATACCTAGTGATAGTCTCCATATTTATATATCACAGTCATCGCATCGCCCCCCCCCAAAAAAAAAATCTAGTCCTCCGCTAACAGAATAACGATGTGTACTGATATTATTTGTTGGGTAGTTAGGTAGCCAGGAATTTTTTTTTTTCCTTTTCAGCTTTCCGTGTATTGCAGAGGCTGCTGGCCATGAACTTTGTTAAATCAAGCAGATCCTGCTCGACGAACGTGCTTGAGTGGCAAAAACTGTGCGGATTGATATATAGCAATCAGTCAGCAGCCTTGTATAGAATTTGTTCTCTTCCACTGTCCCTGCAGATGAAATTGCTGAACAAGTAGAATTACAGTGTAGTGTGGACATGGAGAGAGAGTGAGATAGGGGTATTAGTGTATACCTTGTGTAAAATCATTAGTTAAACAGGGGCGTAACCAGGATTTGGTGATGGGTGGTTTCCCAAACACTTCTAGGGGGGTCTGGGGGCATGCCCCCCTGGAAAATGTTGAAAATGTAGGTGTTAAATGGTGCAGTTTTGTGAATTTTAGGCAATAATTGAGTGGCTAATTCATTACTGAGCAGATAGAAAATACTAATTTTTTGTTTTCACTTAGAGCTTTTAAATAAATTTACATCATAATTAATCCATCACAGCTCATCATCAGCTCCCTTGACTGTTGTTGTTTTAAATCAGTCTCATCAAACTGTGACCAGAAAAATACTAGCTAAAGCGGGTCACCAGGCTTAATAAATCAATTCCAGAGCCTCCGTTTTTCCACACTATGGCCATACTCAATCAGACATCAGCCCAGTTGTTCTGACATTGAGAACATTAAAGTCCGTGGCATCTGAGATTATATTCCCATTGCCATATGGTTTGGGCCTAATTGAGCTAGAAGTCGAACTCCAGAATTTGTCCTTATTTCCCCATCATTTTTCACTGGGGAGTGCCCTATAATTGCTGGCCATGCCTGCAGTTGCTACTGATGATCTTCCCAACTGGCCTGGCTGCCTCCTGGTTTGCCTACACTTAGTCAGTGGCTCAGGCAACAGAGATCTGAGCCTCTTCTCTTCTCTGCTTTTAGCTGCTGCTCAGGCTCTCCCCCAACGCTGACTCAGTCCTCCACCCACACTATGTCCCAAATGCACCCAGACTAGTGCTGCACAATAGGGTTTGGCTACCTGCAGTGCCACTGGCAAAAATGCCGAGCCTCGGGTTCTCAAGCAGCACTTCTCCTAGACCAGCTGAAGTAACTAGTCACCTCAGCCTGCAGTGGGAAAGTGGCACTTCTGTGCACTCTGCGTGTCTTCTCAGCATCTCTGCATCACATGATGAATCCAAATGCAGTCGTGTGATGCAGAACCAAGGGTCCTCATGTGTTCTTGGCAGATGGGAGGTGGGGCGCTTATCCATCAGTCTACGGCATGCCCTGCCTCCAGCCTTCCACTCTGGACATTTAATTAAAAGTACAACAGCTGCCGCAGGGGAGAGAAACAGCACCACACTGCAGGTCTGACCCACCGACATCCACTGTGAGTAATCTTGGGGGGTTAAGTGCTGGATAGAGTCAGACGGTCCCGGAGAATTTTTTTTCACGTCTAGACAGTGTGTGTGGCAAGCGGAGGGGGAGTCCATCTGTATTGAAAAAACAGCCAGGGGAAGGTCTGAACTTAAATAGTTTGCACCTCTTAAATAATGTAGAACTACTGTTTGTTAGCTGGGTTCTGACAGTGCACTGCACTGATGATCGATGTCTCCATCGCCCGGGGTGGATCCATCCAGACCCAACCAGCATCTCCAGAGATTCTCAGTGAGTGTCACTTCAGCCAAGTCTGTCAATTTTTTAACCAGTGCCACTCAGAATTAAAGTAGAGCTGCTTGGGAACACGACAACTCACTCCCGACTATTCAAACAGCGTCAGTTCACTCCCAACACCTCGTTCCCACGGTTACTCACTCCTATGACATACACTACATTTACATGCAGCTGGATTACCGGGTAACTGCGCTCAGAGCGGAGATCTCCGAGCATAACTCGGTAACGCTAGCTGCAAGTAAACACGACGTCAGGAAGTATCCGGGCATCAGCTTATTCGGTAAAGTTGCCGGGATAACACTTTGGTTATCTGATAACTCCAGTAATGTTTACGCGTGATCAGTAGTACCTGGGTTTCAGCGTGAGTGGTGACATCACAAGGGGTCTCAGTTTAGACAGCTCAACACTGAAATATCAGTACCCCATAAATTGTTAAGGACCATTGGGTCATTCGTTTGTCATTTGATGTTGCACTTTGTTGAGCTTGCTATTTCTCACACAAAGCTGTTTCTCCCTCATTAAAAAAAATATAATATTTCCTTTGTGATATCCAGACTGACATGCACATTCAGCCACTGTTCTCTAAAAATATGCATTTTTTAAGTTAAGAAATATTTCTGTAATTTTTTTCAAAAAGTATACAATTTTGATTATTCAAATAATGTACCATCAAAGCCCCATTTATTTATTTAAAGTTTTGGAATTACAACCTTTGAGTCAGAGACTTCTTTACAAAGGCTCCACGTCTGGGCAGACAAACAGGTTATGCAAGATAACATGTATCATTACATAGTGATATACAGAGGTGATTACAAAATGACAAAATACCAATACATAAATTGAATAGTTTCTTTGGGGTTGCTTTGCAGCCCTGGTCAATAGAACTTGCAACATAATGTAGATACGTGAGTACTTTCCATAATCTGTAACAACATTTGCAGAAATAATCACCACAGTATCTCATTTTCCGCATGTGTCACCAATACCCTAAAACATTTTGCATGCTATTTTCAGGTATGCCCCATTTTTCAAATATGTTCAAGCCCAATACCATTTTCTCAAGTATTATGCCTATAGTGTTTTCTAGAAAACTATGTTAATGCCAGAATATAATTGTTAAGAAAACAAAAGCAGTCCCAGGGAATTACAGACAGGTCAGTCTGACCTCAATTCGGGGCAAGTTCATGGAGATCATACTAAAGAAAAGGTTGGCAGAATATCTAGAGGAGCATGGTCTCCAGGATGTGAGGCAGCATGTGTTTATTTGTGGGGTGGGAGAATTGTGTCAAACGAACCTGGTTGACTTCTTTGACTGCGTCACTAAGACAGTCACCAGGGGCCAAGCGGTAGACATCCCCTATCTTGATTTCAGCAAGGCCTTTGACTCTGTGGCCCGAAAAAGGTTGATCAGGAAGCTGGTGGATTTAGGGGTTGGAGATAAGATAAGATGACCAGATGGGTGGAAAACTGGCTGAGGGACAGAACAGAGAGGGTGGTTGTGTGGGGGGAAGAGTTATCTGGCACCAGAGCGGTAACCACTAGGATCCCACAGGGCTCGGTGCTAGAATTGGTGTTATTCAATGACTTCATCAATGACATTGGGGATGGCATTAATGGCAAAATGTGTCTAGTTGCAGATGACACCAAGCTCTATGTAAGAGTGGACACAGCTGAAGGGATAGTGGACCAACAGGATTATCTGGAAAAGCTGGAGAAGTGGGTCAAGATCTGGCAGCTTGGCTTCAGTGCCAAGAAATGCAACGCTATGCATATTGGAGCCAAGAATCCCAGGACAGAGTACCACCTGGGTGCAATCTGAGTATCTGCATTAGAGGAGGAGAAGGACCTGGGAGTGATGATCACTAGTGACCAGAAGCATTCCACACAGTGCAAGAAAACAGCAACAGGGGCAAATAAGATGCTGGGATGCATAGCTGGGGGGGACAGTAGTAGGAGAGGGGAGGTTATACTGCCCTTGTACAAGTCACTGTTAAGGCCACATCTAGGGTATGGAGTTTGGTATTGGTGCACAAACCTCAAAAAGGACATTAACCTGCTAGTGAAGGTACAAGGGAAGGCTACAAAAATAATTGCAGGTCAGCAGGGTAAAGGCATATGAAGAGAGGTTGAGGGTACTGAACATGTACTCCAAGGAGGATAATGGGGGAGGGGGGAAGAGAGAGAGAGGGGAGAAGGCACGATTGGGACCATCAAGTACTTGAATAAATAAGGTGGATAAGGAGGGTCTCTTAAGCTGAGTGGCGACCATAACACGAAGGGGCACAATCATAAGTTGGAGTGTGGGAGGTCAGGAAGCGCTTCTGCACTTCTTCAAAGAGAGGGTGGTGGACACTTGAAATGTGTTGCCCGAAGAAGTGATCTCATTGAAGACAGTGGGCAGATTTAAGAGCGGCTGGGACAGGTATGGGGGAAGGCAGGGATAATGGTAGGGAGGATGTGTGGAGGGGGGCAGGGTCAGTAGCTCGAGCTGTGGACCCTACAATACAAGCAGGCTAGAGTGACCAAATGGCTTTCTTCTGCTTGTTTCTTCGTATATTCATATCTAACGTTGAACTAGCACATTTTCTGGAAAACTACATAAAATGAGAAGGGACTTGGCAAGGTTGGAGGAATGGTCAGAGTATGACAGCTTAGATTCAATGCAAAGAAGTGCAAAGTAATGCACCTAGGAAACAAAAAACAAGGGAAGAGTACACCCCATCTAGAGTACTGCATGCAGTTCTGGAGACCCCATCTCCGAAAGGACAGACAGGATGGAGGCAGTCCAGAGGAGGGCAACTAATATGATGCAGGATCTGCACCAGAAATCATATGAAAAGAGACTAAAGGAGCTTAATATGTATACATAGAAACATAGAATTTGAGAGCAGATAAGGACTGCTTGGCCCACCTAGTCTGCACATTTCCCTACCTAATGGATAAGCTGCACATCCTAGTTAACCAACAGCCTACTTCCTCCTACCCCTGACTAGAATTGCCTTATGTCTGTCCCATGCATTCTTGAATTCCCCGACTGTTTTTGACTCCACTACCACATCAGGAAGGCTATTCCATGTATCCACAACCCTCTCCATGAAAAAATACTTCCTCACATTATCTCTGAGCCATCCACCCTCCATCTCCAAATTGTACCCCCTTGTTCTTGCACATCTCTTTTTCTGAAAGATGCTACCCTCTTGGACTCTGTTGATTCCCTTGATGTACTTGAACGTTTCTATCATGTCCCTCCTCTCTTCGAGGGTATACATATTAAGCTCCTTTAATCTCTCTTCATATGTCTTCTGGTGCAGACTCTGCACCATTTTAGTTGCCCTCCTCTGGACAGCCTCCATCCTGTCCATGTCCTTGTGGAGATGAGGTCTCCAGAACAACACACAGTACTCCAGTTCATACCCTAGAGGAAAGGGGTGCGGGGGGAGACAAGATAGAAACATTCAAGTACCTCTAGTGAATCAAGAAAGTCCAAGATGGTAGCATCTTTCAGAAAAACATATGTACAAGAACAAGGGGGCACAATTTGAAGATAGAGGGGGCGGGCACGGCTCAGGGGCTATGTGAGGAAATATTTTTTCACGGAGAGGGTAGTGGATACATGGGACAGCCTTCCAGAGGAAGTAGTGGGTTCAAAAACAATGGAAGAATTTAAGAATGTGAGATACACATAAGGCAGTTCTAGTAGGGGAGAGAGAAGTGTTGTTGGTTAGCTAGACCTGCAGCTTATACAAAGGAAGGAAAATGGGCAGAATGGGTGGGCAAAATGGTCCTTATCTGCTGTTAAAGTTTCCATGTTTATACCTGGTGGTCTTCTCAGCCCTGTCACCCCCCCACCCCGGAACTTACTGTTGCGTGCCTTAGAATGGCAGGTGCCTGGTCACTGGTGCAGGTTAGAGGCTGGATGTCATCCCAAGCCAAAGGAGGTCTTTCTCCTGCTTTTGTTGCCTTCAGTAGTCACCCACATTCAGTGGCAAATGAACAAGCTGCACCTCCGGCATTATCAAACACCTGTGTTTGGCTTGTCTTGGTGTGCGCCAAGGCACAAATGGAGGAGAACATTGCCAACTCAGTAAAAAAGGGAAAAAGACAGAAGAGAGAAAGAGCAAGGCAGGGACAGTAAGACAAAAGGAGAGTGTGTGTGAAAGAGAACCAGAAGAAGGCAGACATATTGGACATACTTTTCAATTCAATGCAATTTTATTTATAAAAGGCACCTTTCTACAATTCACGGCACCTGTACATAAAACCACATAAGAACCATAACATTCATAAAATCCAACATATATAATCTAGAGATTTGCACAATAACAAATGAAGGCTAAAATTAAATAATATTAAATATCATCATTAAAACATAGGCTAAAGAGGTGTGATTTTAATTTAATCTTAAAACTTTGGACGTTCAGGCATTCTATTGTTCAATATGTACAAAGATGGGGCTGAAGATGGGTCACAGATGGGGGATAAAGGTGGCAAAGGAAGGAAGGTGGACAATAGCCAATTACAGATGGGACAGTCCTTAATGAATCAGCAGAACTAAAGATGGGTGAGACAGTGTGGCCAGATGGGGTGCACCCCACAATATTGAGAGAACTTAGGGAGAAGCTGACAGCACATCTGATGGCCCTGTTCAGCCTGCACTGGGAACAGGAAGATTCAGGGCACTGCAGGAGTGCAGATGTGGTCCCACTTCATAAAAGTGGGAACAAGGAGGAGGTAGCAAACTACAGACCTGTTACTCTGACTTTGTTTGTGGGCAAGGTTATGGAAATACTACTAAAAGAAAGGATCGTGGACTACCTTGTAACCAGTGGCTTGCAAGATCCGAGGCAGCATGGGTTAACAGGTGGGACATCTTGCTAAACAAACCTGATTGAGTTCTTCATCTGGGTGACCAGGGAGTTAGATTAGGGTGGAGTCGTGGATGTGGCGTCCCTGGATTTCAGTAAGGCCTCTGACATAGTTCCACATAGAAGACTGGTAAACAAGCTGACAGCCTGGGACTGGATCCAAAGGTAGTATAATTGGGTACAAAGTTGACTGAGTAACAATAGTCAGAGGATTGTGGTAATGGGATTTATCAGAAGAAGGCAGGGTCACCAGTGGGATGCCACAGGGGTCAGTACTAGGACCGGTCCTTTTCAATGCCTTTACTGGTGACATAACAGAGGGTCTGGAAGGGAAGGTATGTCTTTTGGATAACACACAAATCTACAGAGTGGACAGACTTAGGAGGCGGAAATAATGGGGGAGGACCTGATAAAAAGCTGGAAGACTGGTCCATGGTATGGCAATTTGGGCTCAATGCCAAAAAGTGCAAAATTATGCTTATAATGCACATAAACCTGAGGGCAACATACAAGTTGGGAGTGGAGGTGTTGGCAACCACAAAACAGGAACGGGACCTGTGGGTAATCATATCTGAGAACCTGAAGGTAGCAAAGCAGTGCGATGAGGCAGTGGGTAAGGATAGCAGAATGCTGAAATGCAAGAGGAGGGGTACTACAAACAAAAAGAGGGAGGAGGTGTTACCCCTGTACAGATCAACGGTGAGGCACAACCTAGAGTACTGCATCCAGTCTGTGTGGATGAACAACATATACCACTCCTAGAACTACTGTTACAGGTGAGTAGCCTGCCTGTGTTTCTAGGGACATAAGAAGGGGAAAGATGGAGGGGGAGGGGAACAGATTTCAGACGGATGCAAGGTGATAGCAGAAGGCCACATGGCCAGCAGAGGAGTAAGGGAGGGGAATGTCGGTGTGGGAATCTGTGGAGCAAAGTGAATAAGAAGATCATGGAGCAGGGGATAGCAAGGAAGAGAGATAAGAGCGTAAGTACTCAGACCAGTATTTGGCGAAGAAGGCAGCTCAGTGGTCCTAGTGAGATGTTGGCAAGGGAAAGGTGGAGCGAGAAGAGTAGCGGGAGCAGTGATTGGTACTCCTTCAGCCCTGACAGCAGACTCTAGGGCTCCACTGCCCTGCACACAGACATCTAAACCCAGACTTCCATGTCATCCTACTCCTTAGCCCCACTTGCCATGTCCTCAGGCTCCTGGACCCTTTCCTCTGTCCTGACATCACCTCCTCTGGCACCCCCAACACCATACAAGCAGTATCCTGTGCCATCCCCCAGCCCTGGCAGCAGTACCCTGAGCACATGCTGCTGCCCATTTGCACCATAACTCCTGACTCCTAACTCCCTTCTCACTTCAGCAATATTTAGTTTCTCTCTTTATCTCTCCTCGCTTGCTTACCCTATCTTCCCTCACTTGTATGTATTTGGGCCCTTCCTGTTCTCCTTCCTGCTTTCACCTACACCCCTCAGGCACTTTAACTACCACTCAGTAGCTGGCAGCTGCATGCCTCTGGAAGTTGTTATCCATTTTCCCATTCTCATCCTACCCTTACTCTCCTATCCACCCTTCTTCGCTCTTGTTAACCCCTACCAGATCCAAACTCTCATCACTCAGACTTCCCAGCACCCGGATCACCCCTGGGGCAGGACCACCCTCCTTGATGACTTCTGTCTGAAATTAGAGGGTCCATCCCTCTCGTGAAGTTGGCCATGGATCCCCGGTGTGGCCTGCCTGGAATTGGGAATGTGAGGGAGGTTCCTGGGGCCCTCGTCGCCTCTTCAGCAAGCCAGGGTTTTTCCTTGGATTTTACGCCTTCTCCCCCTCCCTTCCCCTGCAGAGCCCGAGCGTGCAATGATGCCAGGGATGTCTGTCGCGGCTCAGCGTCCCACTTCTTTGAGCCCTTAGCACTGCAGTGCCTCTGGTGTCCCCCAAGGGTAGATGTGGTGCTGGGTTTAACTCTGGATCCCCCACATCCACCGAGAGAGGAAAGCAGTCCTCCAGATGCTCGATCCTCTCTGTCCCCTGCTGACCCCTGGTGGCCCAGGCTCGTTCCCGAACCCGGGTTGCTGGCATGGCACCAGACGTGGCGTCCAGTGCCTCACTCAGCGCCACCAGGCTGGCTCTCTTTTATCCATTATCTAATCTTTGTTTTGTATCATTGTAATACTGTTCTTGACTGGTAATCTGTTTTGACGTGAAACCTCTGTAAAAGAGTATCTGACTCAAAGATCTAGTCCTAGATCTGGAGGTCACATCTCAAGAAGGACACATAGAAACATAAACTTTGAAGGCAGATAAGGACCGCTTGGCCCACCCAGTCTGACCATTTCCCTACCTAGAGGATAAGCAGCAGATACTATTTAACCAACAGCCTATTTCTTCCACAGACAGAGTAGAAGTGGTTCAGAGAAGGGCAACAAAAATGGTGCTGGGGCTGCATCAAAAGTTATTTGGAGGGAGACTCGAGGATCTTTATATGTATTCCCTGGAGGAGAGGAGAGAGAGGGGGATATAATAGAGACTTTCAAATACCTCATGGGTGTAAATAAGGTACAAGAAGGTAGTATTGGTAAAAAGAAAAAAGGGTATTCCAAGAACAAGGGGCCATGACATAAAACTAGAGGGGGTATACTTAGGGGTAATGTGAGAAAGTATTTTTTCATGGAAAGGGTGCAATGGAACAGCCTCCCAGCAGAGGATTAAGGGCAAAAATGGTAGGGAAATTGGAAAAACACATTGGACAGACATAAAGGAACTCTAGTGATAAGAAAGAGAGGGTAAGGTGCAGATCATTAAGAATCTGCGGTATCTGAAACAGGTAGAGAAAATGGGCAGACTAGGTTGGCCGAGCGGTCCCTAGCAGCTATCAAATTCTGTTTGTTTCTATGCAAATGACTGTGCGCTGGATCCTGAGGCCCACATAGCTTTAGCAGCATGCTTCCTGACCACCACCACCCGGTGGCAGGCTCCACTGTAAGCCAGTACCCAGGGTGAAGCCTTATCAGTGAGCAATACAGTGCCATCACCACCTCTCTCCCCTCACTGATGATAACTTTCTAAAATCCCACTAGCCATACCCACTTCGTCACACTGCCCTTCCACTAAGCAACTGTGTGTGTGTGTGTGTGTGTGCGTGTGTGAGACAATGAACTGGCAGAGGAGACAGTAAGGCGAGGAGGCTGGTGGGGAATCAGACAGTCGTCCTTCAGCTTGGAAAAAAAAAAAACACACACTTAATTGCAAATAACATACTGCAAGGAAATAAAAACAAAGATCCTTTCTCTGTTCGTTATATACTGTATAAACGCTAAAAAAAAAAATAATAATAATTAAAGCTTGATTACTTCAATTGGAGTACCTTTGTGGCACTTCATTTTTTTAAACAGCCACCCCCCCAAGGAAGGGAAGGGATCATAATTTGCCCCCAAGGGGCTAGCCACACAATCCCTTTCTACCAGACGGTACTGCCTCCACACTCTGTTTTATGATCTCTGAATAGGGGAAGCAGTCCATTGAAGTCCAGGGACTGTGAGTTTCAGGCACTGTTTTAGCTGTCTAAATGAACATTTTGTAAAATCGGAGCTATTGGTCAACTAACAGGGCTCTTGTTAGTTGACTGTTCGGTCCAGTTTTAAATAATTTCCACTTAAACTGACAAAAACAGTGTTCAAAAATTACACTTTATAGACTTCAATGGCAAACAGCTCGTGCTCTCCCTATACAGATGTCATAACATGGTGTAGCGCAGGCATAGGGTGCATTAGTAGGTCGTGAAAAGTGATCATCCAGCTAGCTTTTTTTCATATGTACTTTATCTTCCTGCGCCTCTGGTAGACCACTTCTTCACTGTCCTCCGAGCCCCATCACTCAACCACCCGAGAACTCACCATTAATAGCTTAGCATGGCAGGGTGCCTGGTTGCCAGTGTGGTGGCCTATGAGGCTGAATGTCATTCTGCAGCCAGAGGGTTTTTTCTCCTGCTATTTTGTTGCCCTTCCAGTAGTCGCCCACATGCAGTGGCATAATGAATGAACTCCACATCCATGGAGATGTCTTCCAGTGCCTGTGTGTGGTTTGTCTTAGTGTGCATGAACTGTGCTACCATCCGGACAGTTCCAGGTGCAGGCAAGCAGCAGGTCACACTACCCCCTCACCCAAGGGAGGACAGCCTTGCAGTACAGCCAGGCCAAGGTCAGGTCTCCTACAAGAGAGCAGGTACAGACTGTAATGTTTAGTGAACAAATGGCTGTTACTCCAGGTAGCAGCCAAGCAAATTTTGAATGCACAGCCTGACCTGAAACAAGCCATAAGGGCTACAGTGCCACTAGTGGTGTGCCCAGTAACTGCATCAGGAATGCTTCCCCCCCATCATTTATTTGTCCCATTCTCCTAGAGTAGCCCTCCTTATGATGACAAACCCCGACCCATCTCTCGGTATCCTGGGCCTTACCCCAACTACTTGCTTACCTCGTTGGGTGACTGTGTGCCATAGGGAGAGTGGAGCAGAGCAGGGTCACCGGCCATCATCCTGCTGATCAGGGTGTTTCCTCTTATTTACCCCATCCCCGAGGTTGGGCATTGATGGCATATCATGGCATGGGTATGCCCTTTTGATCCTCCAGGAAGCATTTCTTGCCTCCAGTGGGTGGCAGGCAAGTAGCAGATATGCTGTGTTCCCCTCCCCCAAAGGAGGAGAGCTGCCTGTGGATGCTCAATCCTCCTTCCCCCAGCTGACCCACAGTGATCCTGGCCTGTTTGCGAACCGTGATTGCCGATGTGGTGGGTCGTGTGACACTCGCTGCTTCAGCCTCTGCACCACTGGTCCAGCTTATAAGAAATAGTTTTGACAGCCTTCTGGCAACAGAGTGAAATGCAGGAAGCTATCCACCAGGAGAGGCACTTAGTTACCAGCATTATGCCCAGCATACACTGGGTAAAGGGCACAAACTAAGGGGACTGCCAGACATCCTTGGTGCAGTTCAGATAACAGTGGAGTGCCCAAGCCAGCCCGTCAGTGCAGCAGTGGTGCTGCCACTCATGATGCCAGTGACCCTGGTTTGGGAATGAGCCAGGATCATCAGGGACTGCCGGAGTAAAGAGGATCAAGCATCCCAGGGGACATGCTCCTTCTCCTCCTCCTCTGGGGAGGAAAAGTTTCCCCATTAGTTTACTGCTTGCTGGCTGACCACAGGTGGCAATGCAGCAGAGGAAGTAGTATGGGAAGGGATGATGTTGGCCAGTGACCCATGTTTTGCACGCACAACTTCTGCATGTGCACTGGTCCCCCACATGCACTGACATAATCTGGGATCTGGGGAGAAAACTAGGAAACTGGCCCTGGTCTTGGCTCCTATGAGGCCTTGTACACTTGGGACAGCTCTACCTTTGGACCTGCTGTCCAATACATTGCTCAGTAGGGTATATCCCCAACCCATACATAATCTTGGGGAACCAAGGCTCCATGGGGGCAAAAGCAGAGTCCAGGTAAGGAGAGGTTGGCTCGTGGTAGAAGGAATCTGGGGCAGGCAGGGACTGGTGTGCAGGAAGGGATAAACTGACATTTAAAAAAGTGGTTTACCCTGTGGATGTGCAAGGAGTACAGGTGCAACTCAAGTGGGTTTTGCAGATTCCGAAAGAATACAGGCAGGTCGATGGGGTTGATTCAAAGTGAATTTAGACATCACCTGAGGCACAGTCTTAGGATGAGTCCTAAAGGGTAGCCTATCTAGATGAAAGGTTAGATAAAGGGGTCAACTACCATAGCTTGATCAGTGGCGGAGCCAGGTTTGGGAGCATTTGGGAGCCTGGGGGAGCCATTCAGTCAATCATGGGCTCCACAATGGGCACTACACACTGAATAAAGATGATGATGGGACACCACTACTCACACTGGGGCAGCCAGGAGGAGCAACTGCCCCCCAGCCCCCCTAGCTATGTCACTGAGCTTGATGCTCAAACACCCGATGTGATAATGTGATTGCAACCAAAGATGGGGTCTTCCAAGGCCGAAACCCAAGATTACAGGAGGTAACAGGTTTGAACGGAGGCTTGATCAAAAATTCCAGAACCAGGACTTACAGACAAGGGGGTTCCTGTGCGAAATACCATTGAGAAATCTGAGGGAACTCTCCAGTTGAGCCACAGATTTCCTGTCTATAGGTGCATGATAGGCTGAGAAGGTTGGCAGAAGTACTTTCACAGAGGAGTATTGCATCCCTGACTGGGACAGGAAGAGAAGATACTCCACAACATTCTGGATCAGACAGGTGAAAGGCCCCAGAGAACACACCTGACACCAGATGCTAAAGTGATTCCTACATAAACAAATGGGGGGGGGGTTGTTTAACCAGGAAAGACACACTAAGCTGGGGCTCGTTTGCAGGTGCGACCTGGGAGCACAAGGAAGTTGCGACTTGCTCAGGGTCACACAGTATACAAGTGGAGGCTGCGGCATTCAAACCCAGGTTTACAACTTACAGCCTTAAACCACTGCGCTATACTGCCGCAACTTCTCAATTTCCGAGGACATCTGTATGAAAATAATGTTGTCTATACACAATATCTGCTTTTGCTGCTTCTTTACAGGGAATGTTAGTAATAGGGGAAGGAGGCAGTATAGCGCGGTGGTTTAAACCTGAAGACCTGGGTTTGAATCCCATCCCACAGCCCCCACTTGCATACTGTGATTAGTGTCATGGTAATATTTATTAATTAGTGTATGTGTTTGTCTTTTCCCCAATAGTGGTAGTGTGTTTTTTATATTGTTTATGTTGTCAGTCAATGGGAAAAGCAAATATGGCTGTCTATGTAGCCATTTGTTTCATGATTCCTGTTGTGACTTCGGGAAAGTGAGCAAGGCAGCTAAATGGTGACTGATCATTTATGATTCCATGAGCTCACTCACACAAGTGCGCGTGAAGCTGTCAGAAACTGACAGCTGGCAGGAATTGATTTCCTGATTTATGGTAGGTATAGTACAACTCTGATAATCTGAACTGCTTGAGGGGACATTGGAAAAGTTCGGACAATCGGAAGCCCAGATAATCGCAATTCCCATCTGACTGCATAGAAATGCAGTCAACACTGCAGAAAATGTGAAGTGCTTTATTGTACATACATCAGAAGATGAAAAACACACCTGAAGTTTAAAAAATACAGTAAATAAATAACACATGAAATGTTAAAACAATTTGAAAATCAGTGCTAAATCAGATGCTACATTTAGTTACGAAAGTTGCTGTGGCATTTAACAACAGTACAGTGCATTTTATTTTTTGGTAATAAACAGTCTGTAACCTGCTTTTTCCTCAGACTGGAGAAGCACTCCCTGCTGGCATGGGTTTGCTGGTTTCAAAGAAACATAAATTCAACTGGATCGCAGTCAGACTGCAACTCCATGTAGTGGAGACACTTCACAAAATAAAACAGAGCACACAGGACACTCTCCACAAGTAACAAGATCCTGGATCTCTACCATGACTTTTGCATAGTCTCACTATGAAGGTTGTGCCATGCGTCAGTTGTCATGTAGATAAAATCCTTGAGTGAGAGTGAGATTTTTGTATTGTGGCAGTCAAGGGGATTTATACGTCTTCCTTGGACAACACATGTTGCAACAAATGCTTGATGATAGTTTATTTTAAAACCTCCAGTATGCCCTGGTCACAAGGCTGGATTTTAGAGGTTGTGTTGGATGGCAGGAAAAATATTTTATACTACCATTAAGAGTCTGCATTGGCTGGCTTGCCAGGTGAGCAGGAAAATTGTTCAACAGTAGTAAAGCACGAATGGGCAGTTTCTGTGCACTTAGATGTCTCTTTACTTGTGAGACAACATGTTCGGTAAACCACTTGCTGAACAAGTTCAAGTCCATCCAGGCATTTTTTGGGCTGCATTGTGACAGGGAACACTAGCCATATTAATGTGCTTAAAACAAACACACATGCACGCACGCGCACACACACACACACTCACACAGTCTGAAAATCCCCTTAAAGTTCCTTCAGTTATTCTTAGGGTTATGCAATGGTGATTCTGCACTGCAATTTCCACTGTCAAGCTCAAGAAGTGTCATGGACCACCCTGGGAGATGTCAGTCTGTAGCATGGTTTAGTGTGAGGTCGCTACCCCTCCCCCGCCACCCACAAACACACACAACTGCCCCAACATCACATCCTAAAACTACAGACAACTGATGCACAAAAACTGCGGGTCATTCGGGGAAGGACCAATTCACTACAGTGTCAGGTGCAACATTTCAGAATGCCAGCAGCAGCATTATGGGTTCACACTACCTACATGAACTTGCCGGTGTCCCATGAGTAGTGACAGTTTCAATACAGTTAGTGGAGAAGTCCAATAAACAACCACCCATTCCCCACTACACACAAACCACCCCCTAAAAATTAATAATCTTCATAGGGAGCATCATTTCATTTGCATTCATTTTCAGTAAATGAAATTAAAACTTTGGGAGCCACGGGAGAACAAAGAATAAACACAGATCCTCAGTACTTGCATACTGTAAATGGGTAGTTGAATACATATGGACTAATCAGAGACTTTCAGCAAGGCAGGTAATCATCTACTACTGCCACAACATGTATTACTGCAACAGAGAAATGGTAAATAACCCAAATCCGAAAGTGCATAGAACTGTGCATCCAGTCTCATTTCGATGTGTTGGACAGTGGATGGGGATAGGCGTTGGGTGGGATGGGGTTGCACACCTTTATGTAGAGATTGCAGCTACAAGACTAAATAAATTAAAAAAAATAAGTAAATAAAACATTAAGAAACTAACTAAATAAAAAACGGAACAAAAATTGTTGGGCGCCCATAATGGCATGTACAATTTTTGCTGCCATGGAATGAGTCTGGGCAGAGAGAATGTGTGTAGCATTATTAAAAACGGATGAAGAAAATGCAGCGAGTCTTATGCTGGGCCGAGATCACTGTGGTGGTAAATCAAGGGAATTACTGGAGAATGGCACACAATTTGTTACATTGCTTTCTGTGGCACCTTATAACGAAAAGCAAGCAAAGAGCAGAATACTGCACTGTGGAACTAGCGCGTCATAGGGCAAGTAACAGAGAGAAAACTAACATATTTGCTTTATAAGAAACAAGTGCCGTAAATGTAAGACATGCCATTCTCGAATGCCCCAGTTGATGTACCACAAACCACTTCTGTACTCGGACAACTCATGCAACAGACTGTCTAGAAATGGCATGCTGTTCCCTTGCCCACATAGAACCCACCCGCAAGAACATAGTGAATAAATCCTGACCGTGTTCATCGATTTACTCCAGGTCAACAAAAACTAAACATATAACTATTGTGGTCTGGACTTGACTTCAGACCCACAATAGTTGTTGACAGCTTCTTTGTGTGTCTGTGTGTGTGTTTGTGGGGGGAAGGGCAACGTAATAGATCCGCACTGTTTCTTCCCTGTTTTAGCGGTCAGACATTTTTATTGGTACTATCTGCAGTTCAAGAGGTAGCCAGACTGGATATTTAAGTATTTGTTTGTTTACATTTGCAAAACAATTTAACTTTCTTATTTTGTGGGACTACTATTCAATGTCTGATGCACTTTCTTCTCCAATTAAATGCTGTTTTTTTCATCAGCACCATTATGTGGATTTGATGCCCCCCGCCCGCTTTTCCTAAAGAAAAACAAAACATTTTTCTCTTTGACTTGCTTCAGATAAAGTAGAACAGATTGGTCCTGATGCCCTCGGACGCTCTATGCTTTCACTCCTGCCTCTTTTTGTGGTGATGATTTGGATGTTTCTCTCCCGGCACAGCATCCTTCTCCCTCTCCCCACACAATGAAGCAACAACCTTGTTGTGAGAGGCACTTCTGGAGAACAGGGCACAGAAAAAGGGTGCTCTTTCTCTGCTGCACCGTGAGCCGCTGCTGCATCCAGGAGGGGACATTGGGTCTATTGGGGGACATAATCTGGGTGCGGGAATGTAAGCACGCTCTCTCTCTCTCTCTCTCTCTCTCTCTCTTTTTACAGCTCTTTACTTGGTTGCTGCACTGTCTTTCACAAATGTTGATCATTGGATTGCGGGAATAAGATAAAGTTCAGCTATCCTTGATGTCTGATTGCAGTAACTAAATAACTGTGTAAAAAAACGCAAAGCATTAGTAACTAACATTTACAGTGTTTTTTACAGTTATTTAGTCACTGCTATCAGTTCGCCAAATGCAACACTCAACTTGTATCCCCCAAGGTAGTTTAAACAAATAATTACAAAATCACCCAATGCAGCTGGAAGCTATTTAAATGCCGGGAATTGTCTAACATTTTTAATTCCTTTAACAGTTATTTACTAGGGCACCGGGAGCATAACCTTTTCCTAAAGGGATGTTTCTATAATAGAGATAGAGAGAGAGAGAGATAGGAGCACTCCCATTAGCAGCATAAAGAACTCCTTTTCTCAATGGGGTATACAAGTCTCTTCCTTATAAAAACATAGAGGAAGCACACTGTTGCAGGAGCAGTCCTGATTTAATCTCAATTATGTACTAAATTGTATGAAGCAGGTAAACTAACAGCAGTGCAGTTCTCAGGCTATGCTCTGAGTTTTGTGACTTGAGCGGGGCGTGTTGACAATGAGTGAGTTGTTATAGGAGTGAGCAAATTGCCGGGAGTGAGTAGTCGCGGGAGAATTATCGGAGCAAATTGTCATGTACCCGAGCTGCTTGACTCAGAGATCGAGATAGGAGATGTAGTTGTTTGGACATAAGTATAATAGCAAGAACTATCCAGGATTAGGTATCAGTGTTAGAAATGAGGTAATGTACCGGCAAAAAGGGTACAGTTGGAGGGTCTGGACAGAGTCATGTATATATCTAATGCAAGTCAAACAAAACTAGTTTTACATTTTAGCTCGCTGCTAATGTAAGATTGTAACCAATTAACGCCAACCACAAGGTAGCAGACTTGACTGCCGATTTCAAGCAGGGAACACAGCGCAGGTTCGTTAGACAGAGAGAGTCGGATTGAACTGTATATAAAACATGCCAAAAGTTTAGTCAGTCGGCAATAAATAACTGCATTGGTAGGAACTCACCTTCCACACAATCAGTTAGGAACCTAGAGGTATAGTGATTGCTGCAGCACCGGCAACATAAAGGAGATGGAAACACTTGGGCACAGGTGTCAAAATAAGTTATATATCAGTTACGGCGTGAGAGTGTGACGCCACTGCATGGGGGTGTAACTACAGAATGGAAGATTTATTGGCGGACCGAGGAGATACACAAAATGGGTGAAAATAAGAAAATTGAAACCTAATAAAGGAAATGAAGACATGTTAAGGTAAGGGTGGTGACTTCTGAAATGTTCTTTATTTAAAAGATACAGTAACCTTATAGAAACGGTGGACACACGCTGACAGTGCAGCTTTATGGCATAATTTTTAGGAAATACTATTTAGTGAGTAAGTATTACTTGAACCATCTATGTATAATTTGCATTTAGGGAATGGGTTGGACACATTGTTTTAGGTGATTGAGTAAGACAAACAAACAGCCAGTCTGCCATCTGGCAATAGAGACCAGTTAACAATGAGTCTGTGTGTCTAGTGCATGATTAGATATCAGATCCTTGGTTAAACAGAATCTTTATTTTGTTAATTCAGCCATGTTTCTCTTAATATGCAAGTGAACCGGACACAGATACAGACACATGCACACACACACACACACACACACACACACACACACACACACACACACACTGTGCATAACACTTTCACACTCGTTCCTCCTAGCAAGTCTTCTTTGTGCCTGCCTTGTCTGTCTCTCTGGCTGCCCGCTGGCTTAGTTGTGACGCACAATTTTTTATGTCAGCTAGCAAAAGAGACAATGTCATGACAGAAGTGGCTATTCCTTTTGTCAGGGTTACAATATGTTACAGCCTCCCCTCATCGTGGAGCACAGTTGAGCCTCCAAAGAAACAAATACACAGACCACTGTAGAAACAGACAACTTTTTCAGATATTTAAACTGTGTACGCTGTGGCGTGAGCTTGGTGCAACAACTCTGCTGTACAGGAGGCGTGTAGTGGGTGATATTCAATGGAACTCTGACATGGCTGAGCAGTGTTGAAGACAGCAACGTGCCTGCCCCCCCGTGCATGATGCAGTGCTACCACTCCAGCGTAAGTGGCCAGAGTGAAGCATGGGGATGTGGTACTGCAAGTAACATTTTGCCATTGCCAGCAAACTTAATGGTAAAAAAATAACGTGCCAATGGGGCCATGATGCATGAACGGCGCATATGGGTCCATTTGTATGTTATCATGGCACATTTGCATGCAGTTGCACCATTCCCTGATGAGTTGAACCTGGCACCTTCCGAGACAACAGAAGTTGGGGACTGACATCACCTGCAGCAGAATCACGTTCATTTGCAGTGAAAATATTTTGCTGTTCTGTTTAATATACATGGTGGTCCAGTGAAACACTATCTCCCCATTGTGGACATCTGTAACAATAAATCTAGAATTACACAATTTCTCTGGTGGTTCAGTGTGACACTGTCTACACAATCGCATCCATGTCTATTGCAAAAAAACTTTTGTCTAATGTCCTTGGTGTTCCACTGGACTGCTATTTGGCTGACCATGGTATTTGTGAAAAAGAAATACTTCCAACCCCGTGGTGATCTAATGGTAACCCTGCAACTGCTCACTGAGCCCCAGCACCCCACTACTCCTACCTGTTCAGCCAGTGGGTGTCAGGTCCTCACTGTCCTACTAGCAAAACATCCATTGACTGTCATTTTGGTAGAAGTGTATGCCCAATGGTCCACAGCCTGAACCAGTGGGTGTGTGCTCATTCCATAGTACATATATACACCCACTTGCTGATTTTATAAAACATTGATAGTACAGTAGGTGCTTCTATGTCCCTTTCATGTGTATTTTTTTGTAAGTATCATTTTTATATATCCTTGGTATTCCATTGTACAACAGCCTGCCTGATCATAGGCTACATAAAAATTACATTCACCACTAACCCTGTTGTTCTAGTGCAGGTGTATGACTGCTCACAGTCAGAGTTAACATAAAATCCATCTGTTTCACTGGTTACTCAAGTTTATATGTGTGGTCTATTCTGAAGCAAAGCACAAATAAGGGAAAACTGCTAACTGTGCTCTTTAAGTGGAAAACAGTGCTTGACAGCCAAGTAATACCTGGTCTCATGCTTCGGCCACCCTCCTGATGTGCAAGAATCAGTAGTAGAGCACCCACCTGCTGCTCTGCTGTGTGTTGACCGACACCACTTGTAGGGCTGTATGTTCACAACTACAGAGTGTGAGCCAATGGCCGTGCAGCATATATTGTTAAACAGAATGGAAAGATGTTAATTGATCAATGCAAATATGTCTAATGTGTACTAACATATGGGTGTGCAACCATTGTTTACGCTGTGTGACAATAGATGCACAGCTGTAGAACTACTTAACTTGCCATATGGCATGTTGGGGGGGTAGCTGTTCTGCTCCACTAATTTTGGGGTGGAGGTTTATGTTTAAGGAATCAGCCATAATCAAGGGTTATGTTAATGGTCTGTTACTAATCTTCTAGGGTTGTAGTGTGGAATGAGGTGTGGCCGTAGCCACATGCCCCTAGATGGTTATTATGATCATGTATATATTTCCGGAATGTCTTATTTCTATTATAAAAACATGTTCATAGACAGTGTTAAACCTTGTTCATCATATGGACAATCTCTACATGTATCTTAATAAAGGATTACATAAGGCTTTGACAATGTTTGCGGTTAACAGAAACCTGAAATGCTCAGACCCTTGTTTTATTAAGCAATAAGGCATGACCAAGGGTTATGTTAATGGTCTGTTAATCACCCTCTAGGGTGTAATGTTGAATGAGGCATAGCTGAGTGCCACATGCCGCTAGAAGGTGACTTGCTGACCATTAACATGATCCCTGGAGTGCCTTACTGCTATTATAATAAAACTGTTTTTTAAACAGTGTTAAATCATGTTCATCATATGGTTAAGCTGTACATGTTTGTTAATAAAAGATAAACATAAGGTTGTTAGAATGATTTCAGCCAATCAGAAAGCTCCATTTCTCAGACCCTTGTCATAACTGGGATTAATGGGTAGGTATGGGGGCTGTCCACTGCATACTAGGTATTATACATTTCTGTTTCTATTTTTTTTTTCAACTGTAATTGGAGAGACATGTTCAGAGAACTACCAGAAATATTGGTTTCTTGTATATTAATTCTGTGCAGGATTGGATGCACATGTCTGTTGGAACACCACGGACACAGGCTTGCATTATTTGACTTCAGCGTTCGCTTGGGCTGTGGCCACATTGATGTGCTGCAGGTGGTTTGTTGTCTAGACTGCTGACTGTCAATGAGTCAGTGTCAAGTTTTGTGGTATGTTGACCCTGCCATAGTGACAGTAAATGGGGTGGGCATCACTGAATAGGTCTAGGAACAGCTACAGACATTGTAACACATGGTGTGACAAGCACTATCACAGCATATAATTATGGTGTGGTCACAAATCTTAGGAATTATCTATAACATTGTTGATGCTGTTCATGTAAGGTGCTCGCTCACTGTACAGATGAGAACAGTTGCTGTCTGCATGTCACAGTTGATTAAGAACAGAAAGCCATGTAAACAAAGAAGTGTTATTGCAAAGAGGGATGTGTTCACATGTTTCAATTACACAATGACAGAGTATTACAACTGCAGCTTATTAAAAAATATTGTTGTCCCTTGATATTTCTTGGTATATGTGATCATGTTTTTCACTTGTTTGTTTCATAGAGCCCAGGGAAGCTGAGCGTGAGACAACGGTGGAGGTGAAGCAGGAGGCCGGCACCAGCTCACCATGTAAGTACCATCACAACAGCTATTCATGCAAGATGTAGTGTCACAGTATCCTGAACTCAGAATGTATGTTATTATCATTGTGTCTTAGTTGAGCGGTTGTGTAATGACTTGTATCATTTAGTAGGTGTTCAGCATTCTTTCATAACGTAAAATAATAAATGTGAAGACTGTATAGTAGTACATTGTTTAGAGATGAAAATGAATATATTATACATATGTGATCACTAGTATGGTGCAAGCTTCATGTTCATTTGCTTCTGTTGTGTACAATGTGTGTACAGCCATATTACACAGAATCAGTAATTATGCATCACGATTTAAGTTCGTATGCAGGTACGTGCAGCCACTGACAGGTGTGAAGAGTGGGAGTGTAAATGTTAATGTTTAGTGGTTGGGAGAATAATGGTACAACAAGATAACAAATGCTTTTGACTTTGATATTATATTGAGGGATTTCTGTAACAGGCCTGTGGAGTGTTGTAGTGGGACGCCAGGGACATAAGTAGCACAATTACTATAGTAATACACACATTCAGCATACTGTCTAGGATGAAAGTGAGACAATAGCTTGGGAGGGCACTCAGAACTATCAGCTGTCATGCTGCAAGTTTTGATGTGACAACCTAACTGTGAGTGACAGATATGGAACATTTAAAACAGTAATAGCACTCATAAAAGTACAACCTGTACGTCTGAGTGTATAATGACATAGTAAGAATACCACCAGAATAGGTGTCTCGACCTCTGCATCTACTCGTTTGGACAGCCGAGTCCTGGTATCTCAGCTTGCTGTCTGCCCCTTGACTACTCTGGCTGCTCCTTCCCAGTTACAGATATTCTGACAGCGTTTAACTTTTATTCTGGAACTGTTGTCCTATTACTGTACCACATCCTCTTGAACACTTGTACCATGTCTGTGCACCAGCCCCCTAGGCACCACATTACATGGATCCACCACCATCCTAGTGAAGTACACCTCCTTCTTTTCCCCAGAATGTTCCCTCCTGTATGCCCCATTTTTCAAATATGTTTCAAGCCCAATACCATTTCTCCAAGTATTATGCCTATAGTGTTTTCTAGAAAACTATGTTAATGCCAAAACATAATTGTTAAGAAAACAAAAGCAGTCCCAGGGAATTACAGACAGGTCAGTCTGACCTCAATTGGGACAAGTTCATGGAGACCATACTAAAGAAAAAGTTGGCAGAATATCTAGAGGAGCATGGTCTCCAGGATGCGAGGCAGCATGTGTTTATTTGAGGGTGGGAGAATTGTGTCAAAGCGAACCTGGTTGACTTCTTTGACCTGCGTCACTAAGACAGTCACCAGGGGCCAAGCGGTGAGACATCCCCTATCTTGATTTCAGCAAGGCCTTTGACTCTGTGGCCATAAAGGTTGATCAGAAGCTGGTGGATTTAGGGGTTGGAGATAAGATAAGATGACCAGATGGGTGGAAAACTGGCTGAGGACAGAACAGAGAGGTGGTTGTGTGGGGGAAGAGTTATCTGGCACAGAGAGGTAACCACTAGGATCCACAGGGCTCAGTGCTAGAAGTGGTGTTATTCAATAGCTTCATCAATGACATTGGGGATGGCATTAATGGCAAAATGTCTATTTGCAGATGACACCAAGCTCTATGTGAAGTGGACACAGCTGAAGGATAGTGGACCAACAGGATTATCTGGAAAAGCTGGAGAAGTGGGTCCAAGATCTGGCAGCTTGGCTTCAGTGCCAAGAAATGCAGCAGCTATGCATGATGGAGCCAAGAATCCAGGACAGAGTACCACCTGGGTGCAATCAAGTATCTGCATTAGAGAGGAGAAGGACCTGGGTGATGATCACTAGTGACCAGAAGCATTCCACAGTGCAGAAACAGCAACAGGGCAAATAAGATGCTGGGATGCATAGCTGGGGGGACAGTAGTAGGAGAGGGAGGTTATACTGCCCTTGTACAAGTCACTGTTAAGGCCACATCTAGGGTATGGAGTTTGGTATTGGTGCACAAACCTCAAAAAGGACATTAACCTGCTAGTGAAGGTACAAGGGAAGGCTACAAAAATAATTGCAGGTCAGCAGGGTAAAGGCATATGAAGAGAGGTTGAGGGTACTGAACATGTACTCCAAGGAGGATAATGGAGGGGGGAAGAGAGAGAGAGGGGAGAAGGCACTGATTGGGACCATCAAGTACTTGAATAAATAAGGTGGATAAGGAGGGTCTCTTAAGCTGAGTGGCGACCATAACACGAAGGGGCACAGTCATAAGTTGGAGTGTGGGAGGTCAGGAAGCGCTTCTGCACTTCTTCAAAGAGAGGGTGGTGGACACTTGAAATGTGTTGCCCGAAGAAGTGATCTCATTGAAGACAGTGGGCAGATTTAAGGGCGGCTGGGACAGGTATGGGGGAAGGCAGGGATAATGGTAGGGAGGATGTGTGGAGGGGGCAGGGTCAGTAGCTCGAGCTGTGGACCCTACAATACAAAGCAGGCTAGAGTGACCAAATGGCTTTCTTCTGCTTGTTTCTTCGTATATTCATATCTAACGTTGAACTAGCACATTTTCTGGAAAACTACATAAAATGAGAAGGGACTTGGCAAGGTTGGAGGAATGGTCAAGTATGACAGCTTAGATTCAATGCAAAGATGCAAAGTAATGCACCTAGGAAACAAAAAACAAGGGAAGAGTACACCCCATCTAGAGTACTGCATGCAGTTCTGGAGACCCCATCTCCGAAAGGACAGACAGGATGGAGGCAGTCCAGAGGAGGGCAACTAATATGATGCAGGATCTGCACCAGAAATCATACGAAAAGAGACTAAAGGAGCTTAATATGTATACATAGAAACATAGAATTTGACGGCAGATAAGGACTGCTTGGCCCACCTAGTCTGCACATTTCCCTACCTAATGGATAAGCTGCACATCCTAGTTAACCAACAGCCTACTTCCTCCTACCCCTGACTAGAATTGCCTTATGTCTGTCCCATGCATTCTTGAATTCCCCGACTGTTTTTGACTCCACTACCACATCAGGAAGGCTGTTCCATGTATCCACAACCCTCTCCATGAAAAAATACTTCCTCACATTACCTCTGAGCCATCTACCCTCCATCTCCAAATTGTACCCCCTTGTTCTTGCACATCTCTTTTTCTGAAAGATGCTACCCTCTTGGACTCTGTTGATTCCCTTGATGTACTTGAAAGTTTCTATCATGTCCCCTCCTCTCCTCGAGGGTATACATATTAAGCTCCTTTAATCTCTCTTCGTATGTCTTCTGGTGCAGACTCTGCACCATTTTAGTTGCCCTCCTCTGGACAGCCTCCATCCTGTCCATGTCCTTGTGGAGATGGGGTCTCCAGAACAACACACAGTACTCCAGTTCATACCCTAGAGGAAAGGGGTGGGGGAGACAAGATAGAAACATTCAAGTACCTCTAGTGAATCAAGAAAGTCCAAGATGGTAGCATCTTTCAGAAAAACATATGTACAAGAACAAGGGGGCACAATTTGAAGATAGAGGGGTCACGGCTCAGGGGCTATGTGAGGAAATATTTTTTCACGGAGAGGGTAGTGGATACATGGAACAGCCTTCCAGAGGAAGTAGTGGGTTCAAAAACAATGGAAGAATTTAAGAATGTATGAGATACACATAAGGCAGTTCTAGTAGGGGGTAGGAGGAAGTAAGCTGTTGGTTAGCTAGGACCTGCAGCTTATACAAAAGGAAGGAAAATGGGCAGAATGGGTGGGCCAAGTGGTCCTTATCTGCTGTTAAAGTTTCCATGTTTATACCCGGCGGTCTTCTCAGCCCTGTCACCCCCCACCCCGGGACTTACTGTTCGTGCCTTAGAATGGCAGGGTGCCTGGTCACTGGTGCAGGGGTTAAGAGGCTGGATGTCATCCCACAGCCAAAGGAGGTCTTTCTCCTGCTTTTTTGTTGCCCCTTCAGTAGTCACCCACATTCAGTGGCAAAATGAACAAGCTGCACCTCCGGGCATTATCAAACACCTGTGTTTGGCTTGTCTTGGTGTGCGCCAAGGCACAAATGGAGGAGAACATTGCCAACTCAGTAAAAAAGGGAAAAAGACAGAAGAGAGAAAGAGCAAGGCAGGGACAGTAAGACAAAAGGAGAGTGTGTGTGAAAGAGAACCAGAAGAAGGCAGACATATTGGACATACTTTTCAATTCAATGCAATTTTATTTATAAAAGGCACCTTTCTACAATTCACGGCACCTGTACATAAAACCACATAAGAACCATAACATTCATAAAATCCAACATATATAATCTAGAGATTTGCACAATAACAAATGAAGGCTAAAATTAAATAATATTAAATATCATCATTAAAACATAGGCTAAAGAGGTGTGATTTTAATTTAATCTTAAAACTTTGGACGTTCAGGCATTCTGTTGTTCAATATGTACAAAGATGGGGCTGAAGATGGGTCACAGATGGGGGATAAAGGTGGTAAAGGAAAGGAAGGTGGACAATAGCCAATTACAGAGGGGACAGTCCTTAATGAATCAGCAGAACTAAAGATGGGCGAGACAGTGTGGCCAGATGGGGTGCACCACACGATATTGAGAGAACTTAGGGAGAAGCTGACAGCACATCTGATGGCCCTGTTCAGCCTGCACTGGGAACGGGAAGATTCAGGGCACTGCAGGAGTGCAGATGTGGTCCCACTTCATAAAAGTGGGAACAAGGAGGAGGTAGCAAACTACAGACCTGTTACTCTGACTTTGTTTGTGGGCAAGGTTATGAAATACTACTAAAAGAAAGGATCATGGACTACCTTGTAACCAGTGGCTTGCAAGATCCGAGGCAGCATGGGTTAACAGGTGGGACATCTTGCTAAACAAACCTGATTGAGTTCTTCATCTGGGTGACCAGGGAGTTAGATTAGGGTGGAGTCGTGGATGTGGCGTCCCTGGATTTCAGTAAGGCCTCTGACATAGTTCCACATAGAAGACTGGTAAACAAGCTGGACAGCCTGGGACTGGATCCAAAGGTAGTATAATTGGGTACAAAGTTGACTGAGTAACAATAGTCAGAGGATTGTGGTAAATGGGATTTTATCAGAAGAAGGCAGGGTCACCAGTGGGATGCCACAGGGGTCAGTACTAGGACCGGTCCTTTTCAATGCCTTTACTGGTGACATAACAGAGGGTCTGGAAGGGAAGGTATGTCTTTTGGATAACACACAAATCTACAGAGTGGACAGACTTAGGAGGCGGAAATAATGGGGGAGGACCTGATAAAAAGCTGGAAGACTGGTCCATGGTATGGCAATTTGGGCTCAATGCCAAAAGTGCAAAATTATGCTCATAATGCACAGAAACCTGAGGGCAACATACAAGTTGGGAGTGGAGGTGTTGGCAACCACAAAACAGGAGCAGGACCTGTGGGTAATCATATCTGAGAACCTGAAGGTAGCAAAGCAGTGCGATGAGGCAGTGGGTAAGGATAGCAGAATGCTGAAATGCAAGAGGAGGGTACTACAAACAAAAGAGGAGGAGGTGTTACCCTGTACAGATCAACGTGAGGCACAACCTAGAGTACTGCATCCAGTCTGTGTGGATGAACAACATATACCACTCCTAGAACTACTGTTACAGGTGAGTAGCCTGCCTGTGTTTCTAGGGACATAAGAAGGGAAAGATGGAGGGGAGGAACAGATTTCAGACTGGATGCAAGGTGATAGCAGAAGGCCACATGGCCAGCAGAGGAGTAAGGGAGGGATGTCAGTGTGGGAATCTGTGGAGCAAAGTGAATAAGAAGATCATGGAGCAGGGATAGTAAGGAAGAGATAGAGCGTAAGTACTCAGACCAGTATTTGGCGAAGAAGGCAGCTCAGTGGTCCTAGTGAGATGTTGGCAAGGAAAGGTGGGCGAGAAGAGTAGCGGGAGCAGTGTTGGTACTCCTTCAGCCCTGACAGCAGACTCCAGGGCTCCACTGCCCTGCACACAGACATCTAAACCCAGACTTCCATGTCATCCTACTCCTTAGCCACACTTGCCATGTCCTCAGGCTCCTGGACCCTTTCCTCTGTCCTGACATCACCTCCTCTGGCACCCCAACACCATACAAGCAGTATCCTGTGCCATCCCCCAGCCCTGGCAGCAGTACCCTGAGCACATGCTGCTGCCCCATTTGCATCATAACTCCTGACTCCTAACTCCCCTTCTCACTTCAGCAATATTTAGTTTCCTCTCTTTTTATCTCTCCTCGCTTACTTACCCCTATCTTCCCCTCACTTGTATATATTTGGGCCCTTCCCTGTTCTCCTTCCTGCTTTCACCTACACCCCTCTCAGGCACTTTAACTACCACTCAGTAGCTGGCAGCTGCATGCCTCTGGAAGTTGTTATCCATTTTTCCCCATTCTCATCCTACCCCTTACTCTCCTATCCACCCTTCTTCGCTCTTGTTAACCCCCTACCAGATCCAAACTCTCATCACTCAGACTTCCCAGCACCCCGGATCACCCCTGGGGCAGGGACCACCCTCCTTTGATGACTTCTGTCTGAAATTAGAGGGTCCATCCCTCTCGTGAAGTTGGCCATGGATCCCCGGTGTGGCCTGCCTGGAATTGGGAATGTGAGGGAGGTTCCTGGGGCCCTCGTCGCCTCTTCAGCAAGCCAGGGTTTTTCCTTGGATTTTACGCCTTCTCCCCCTCCCTTCCCCTGCAGAGCCCGAGCGTGCAATGATGCCAGGGATGTCTGTCGCGGCTCAGCGTCCCACTTCTTTGAGCCCTTAGCACTGCAGTGCCTCTGGTGTCCCCCAGGGGTAGATGTGGTGCTGGGTTTAACTCTGGATCCCCCACATCCACCGAGAGAGGAAAGCAGTCCTCCAGATGCTCGATCCTCTCTGTCCCCTGCTGACCCCTGGTGGCCCAGGCTCGTTCCCGAACCCGGGTTGCTGGCATGGCACCAGACGTGGCGTCCAGTGCCTCACTCAGCGCCACCAGGCTGGCTCTCTTTTATCCATTATCTAATCTTTGTTTTGTATCATTGTAATACTGTTCTTGACTGCTGTAATCTGTTTTGACGTGAAACCTCTGTAAAAGAGTATCTGACTCAAAGGTCTAGTCCTAGATCTGGAGGTCACATCTCAAGAAGGACACATAGAAACATAAACTTTGAAGGCAGATAAGGACCACTTGGCCCACCTAGTCTGACCATTTCCTACCTAGAGGATAAGCAGCAGATACTATTTAACCACAGCCTATTTCTTCCACAGACAGAGTAAAGTGGTTCAGAAGAGGGCAACAAAAATGGTGCTGGGGCTGCATCAAAAGTTATTTGGAGGGAGACTCGAGGATCTTTATATGTATTCCCTGGAGGAGAGGAGAGAGAGGGGGATATAATAGAGACTTTCAAATACCTCATGGGTGTAAATAAGGTACAAGAAGGTAGTATTGGTAAAAAGAAAAAAGGGTATTCCAAGAACAAGGGGCCATGACATAAAACTAGAGGGGGTATACTTAGGGGTAATGTGAGAAAGTATTTTTTCATGGAAAGGGTGCAATGGAACAGCCTCCCAGCAGAGGATTAAGGGCAAAAATGGTAGGGAAATTGGAAAAACACATTGGACAGACATAAAGGAACTCTAGTGATAAGAAAGAGAGGGTAAGTGCAGATCATTAAGAATCTGCGGTATCTGAATCAGGTAGAGAAACGGGCAGACTAGGTTGGCGGCGGTCCCTAGCAGCTATCAAATTCTGTTTGTTTCTATGCAAATGACTGTGCGCTGGATCCTGAGGCCCACATAGCCTTAGCAGCATGCTTCCTGACCACCACCACCCGGTGGCAGGCTCCACTGCAAGCCAGTACCCAGGGTGAAGCCTTATCAGTGAGCAATACAGTGCCATCACCACCTCTCTCCCCTCACTGATAACTTTCTAAAATCCCACTAGCCATACCCACTTCGTCACACTGCCCTTCCACTAAGCAACTGTGTGTGTGTGTGTGTGTGAGACAATGAACTGGCAGAGGAGACAGTAAGGCGAGGAGGCTGGTGGGGAATCAGACAGTCGTCCTTCGGCTGGGAAAAAAATACACACACTTAATTGCAAATAACATACTGCAAGGAAATAAAAACAAAGATCCTTTCTCTGTTCGTTATATACTGTATAAACGCTAAAAAAAAATAATAATAATTAAAGCTTGATTACTTCAATTGGAGTACCTTTGTGGCACTTCATTTTTTTAAACAGCCACCCCCAAGGAAGGGAAGGGATCATAATTTGCCCCCAAGGGGCTAGCCACACAATCCCTTTCTACCAGACGGTACTGCCTCCACACTCTGTTTTATGATCTCTGAATAGGGGAAGCAGTCCATTGAAGTCCAGGGACTGTCAGTTTCAGGCACTGTTTTAGCTGTCTAAATGAACATTTTGTAAAATCGGAGCTATTGGTCAACTAACAGGGCTCTTGTTAGTTGACTGTTCGGTCCAGTTTTAAATAATTTCCACTTAAACTGACAAAAACAGTGTTCAAAAATTACACTTTATAGACTTCAATGGCAAACAGCTCGTGCTCTCCCTATACAGATGTCATAACATGGTGTAGCGCAGGCATAGGGTGCATTAGTAGGTCGTGAAAAGTGATCATCCAGCTAGCTTTTTTTCATATGTACTTTATCTTCCTGCGCCTCTGGTAGACCACTTCTTCACTGTCCTCCGAGCCCCATCACTCAACCACCCGAGAACTCACCATTAATAGCTTAGCATGGCAGGGTGCCTGGTTGCCAGTGCGGTGGCCTATGATGCTGGATGTCATTCTGCGGCCAGAGGGTTTTTTCTCCTGCTATTTTGTTGCCCTTCCAGTAGTCACCCCCATGCAGTGGCATAATGAATGAACTCCACATCCATGGAGACGTCTTCCAGTGCCTGTGTGTGGTTTGTCTTAGTGTGCATGAACTGTGCTACCATCCGGACAGTTCCAGGTGCAGGCAAGCAGCAGGTCACACTACACCCTCACCCAAGGGAGGACAGCCTTGCAGTACAGCCAGGCCAAGGTCAAGTCTCCTACAAGAGAGCAGGTACAGACTGTAATGTTTAGTGAACAAATGGCTCTTACTCCATCTCCAGGTAGCAGCCAAGCAAATTTTGAATGCACAGCTTGACCTAAAACAAGCCATAAGGGCTACAGCGCCACTAGTGGTGTGCCCAGTAACTGCATCAGGAATGCTTCCCCCCCATCATTTATTTGTCCCATTCTCCTAGAGTAGCCCCTCTTATGATGGGAAATCCCAGACCCATCTCTCGCTATCCTGAGCCTTACCCCAACTACTTGCTTACCTCGTTGGGTGACTGTGTGCCATAGGGAGAGTGGAGCAGAGCAGGGTCACAGGCCATCATCCTGCCGATCAGGGTGTTTCCTCTTTTTACCCCGTCCCCGAGGTTGGGCATTGATGGCATATCATGGCATGGGTGTGCCCTTTTGATCCTCCAGGAAGCATTTCTTGCCTCCAGTGGGTGGCAGGCAAGTAGCAGATATGCTGTGTTCCCCTCCCCAAAGGAGGAGAGCTGCCTGTGGATGCTCAATCCTCCTTCCCCCAGCTGACCCACAGTGATCCTGGCCTGTTTGCGAACCGTGATTGCCGATGTGGTGGGTGGTGTGACACTCGCTGCTTCAGCCTCTGCACCACTGGGCCAGCTTATAAGGAATAGTTTTGACAGCCTTCTGGTAACAGAGTGAAATGCAGGAAGCTATCCACCAGGAGAGGCACTTAGTTACCAGCATTATGCCCAGCATACACTGGGTAAAGGGCACAAACTAAGGGGACTGCCAGACATCCTTGGTGCAGTTCAGATAACAGTGGAGTGCCCAAGCCAGCCCGTCAGTGCAGCAGTGGTGCTGCCACTCATGATGCCAGTGACCCTGGTTTGGGAATGAGCCAGGATCATCAGGGGACTGCCGGAGTAAAGAGGATCAAGCATCCCAGGGGACATGCTCCTTCTCCTCCTCCTCTGGGGAGGAAAAGTTTCCCCATTAGTTTACTGCTTGCTGGCTGACCACAGGTGGCAATGCAGCAGAGGAAGTAGTATGGGAAGGGATGATGTTGGCCAGTGACCCATGTTTTGCAGCACAACTTCTGCATGTGCACTGGTCCCCACTGCACTGACATAATCTGGGATCTGGGGAAAACTAGAAACTGGCCCTGGTCTTGGCTCCCTATGAGGCCTTGTACACTTGGGACAGCTCTACCTTTGTGACCTGCTGTCCAATACATTGCTCAGTAAGGGTATATCCCCCAACCCATACATAATCTTGGGGGGGAACCAAGGCTCCATGGGGGCAAAAGCAGAGTCCAGGGTAAGGAGAGGGTTGGCTCGTGGTAGAAGGAATCTGGGGCAGGCAGGGACTGGTGTGCAGGAAGGGATAAACTGACATTTAAAAAAGTGGTTTACCCTGTGGATGTGCAAGGAGTACAGGTGCAACTCAAGTGGGTTTTGCAGATTCTGAAAGAATACAGGCAGGTCGATGGGGTTGATTCAAAGTGAATTTAGACATCACCTGAGGCACAGTCTTAGGATGAGTCCTAAAGGGTAGCCTATCTAGATGAAAGGTTAGATAAAGGGTCAACTACCATAGCTTGATCAGTGGCGGAGCCAGGTTTGGGAGCATTTGGGAGCCTGGGGGAGCCATTCAGTCAATCATGGGCTCCACAATGGGCACTACACACTGAATAAAAGATGGTGATGGGGCACCACTACTCACACTGGGGCAACCAGGAGGAGCAACTGCCCCCAGCCCCTAGCTATGTCACTGAGCTTGATGCTCAAACACCCGATGTGATAATGTGATTGCAACCAAAGATGGGGTCTTCCAAGGCCGAAACCCAAGATTACAGGAGGTAACAGGTTTGAACGGAGGCTTGATCAAAAATTCCAGAACCAGGACTTACAGACAAGGGGGTTCCTGTGCGAAATACCATTGAGAAATCTGAGGGAACTCTCCAGTTGAGCCACAGATTTCCTGTCTATAGGTGCATGATAGGCTGAGAAGGTTGGCAGAAGTACTTTCACAGAGGTACTGCATCCCTGACTGGGACAGGAGAGAGAGATACTCCACAACATTCTGGATCAGACAGGTGAAAGGCCCAGAGAACACACCTGACACCAGATGCTAAAGTGATTCCTACATAAACAAATGGGGGGTTGTTTAACCAGGAAAGACACACTAAGCTGGGGCTCGTTTGCAGGTGCGACCTGGGAGCACAAGGAAGTTGCGACTTGCTCAGGGTCACACAGTATACAAGTGGGGGCAGCGGCATTCAAACCCAGGTTTGCAACTTACAGCCTTAAACCACTGCGCTATACTGCCCCAACTTCTCAATTTCTGAGGATATCTGTATGAAAATAATGTTGTCTATACACAATATCTGCTTTTGCTGCTTCTTTACAGGAATGTTAGTAATAGGGAAGGAGGCAGTATAGCGCGTGGTTTAAACCTGAAGACCTGGGTTTGAATCCCATCCCAAGCCCACTTGCATACTGTGATTAGTGTCATGGTATATTTATTAATTAGTGTATGTGTTTGTCTTTTCCCCAATGGTGGTAGTGTGTTTTTATATTGTTTATGTTGTCAGTCAATGGAAAAGCAAATATGGCTGTCTATGTAGCCATTTGTTTCATGATTCCTGTTGTGACTTGGGAAAGTGAGCAAGGCAGCTAAATGGTGACTGATCATTTATGATTCCATGAGCTCACTCACACAAGTGCGCGTGAAGCTGTCAGAAACTGACAGCTGGCAGGAATTGATTTCCTGATTTATGGTAGGTATAGTACAACTCTGATAATCTGAACTGCTTGAGGGGACATTGGAAAAGTTCGGACAATCGGAAGCCCAGATAATCGCAATTCCCATCTGACTGCATAGAAATGCAGTCAACACTGCAGAAAATGTGAAGTGCTTTATTGTACATACATCAGAAGATGAAAAACACACCTGAAGTTTAAAAATACAGTAAATAAATAACACATGAAATGTTAAAACAATTTGAAAATCAGTGCTAAATCAGATGCTACATTTAATTACTGAAAGTTGCTGTGGCATTTAACAACAGTACAGTGCATTTTATTTTTGGTAATAAACAGTCTGTAACCTGCTTTTCCTCAGACTGGAGAAGCACTCCCCTGCTGGCATGGGTTTGCTGGTTTCAAAGAAGCATAAATTCAACTGGATCGCAGTCAGACTGCAACTCCATGTAGTGGAGACACTTCACAAAAATAAAACAGAGCACACAGGACACTCTCCACAAGTAACAAGATCCTGGATCTCTACCATGACTTTGCATAGTCTCACTATGAAGGTTGTGCCATCGTCAGTTGTCATGTAGATAAAATCCTTGCGTGAGAGTGAGATTTTTGTATTGTGGCAGTCAAGGGGATTTATACGTTTTCCTTGGACAACACATGTTGCAACAAATGCTTGCGATATTTTATTTTAAAAACCTCCAGTATGCCCTGGTCACAAGGCTGGATTTTAGAGGTTGTGTTGGATGGCAGGAAAAAATATTTTATACTACCATTAAGAGTCTGCATTGGCTGGCTTGCCAGGTGAGCAGGAAAATTGTTCAACAGTAGTAAAGCACGAATGGGCAGTTTCTGTGCACTTAGATGTCTCATTACTTGTTAGACAACATGTTCGGTAAACCACTTGCTGAACAAGTTCAAGTCCATCCAGGCATTTTTTGGGCTGCATTGTGACAGGGAAGACTAGCCATATTAATGTGCTTAAAACAAACATGCACGCACGCACACACACACACACACAAAGTCTGAAAATCCCCTTAAAGTTCCTTCAGTTATTCTTAGGGTTATGCAATGGTGATTCTGCACTGCAATTTCCACTGTCAAGCTCAAGAAGTGTCATGGACCACCCTGGGAGATGTCAGTCTGTAGCATGGTTTAGTGTGAGGTCGCTACCCCCCGCCACCCACAAACACACACAACTGCCCCAACATCACATCCTAAAACTACAGACAACTGATGCACAAAAACTGCGGGTCATTCGGGGAGGGACCAATTCACTACAGTGTCAGGTGCAACATTTCAGAATGCCAGCAGCAGCATTATGGGTTCACACTACCTATATGAACTTGCGGTGTCCCATGAGTAGTGACAGTTTCAATACAGTTAGTGGAGAGTCAATAAACAACCACCCATTCCCACACACACAAACCACCCCTAAAATTAATAATCTTCATAGGGAGCATCATTTCATTTGCATTCATTTTCAGTAAATGAAATTAAAACTTTAGAACCACGGGAGAACAAAGAATAAACACAGATCCTCAGTACATGCATACTGTAAATGGGTAGTTGAATACATATGGACTAATCGAGACTTTCAGCAAGGCAGGTAATCATCTACTACTGCCACAACATGTATTACTGCAACAGAGAAATGGTAAATAACCCAAATCCGAAAGTGCACAGAACTGTGCATCCAGTCTCATTTCGATGTGTTGGACAGTGGATGGGGGATAGGCGGTTGGGCTGGGGATGGGGCTGCAACCTTTTATGTAGAGATTGCAGCTACAAGACTAAATAAATTAAAAAAAATAAGTAAATAAAACATTAAGAAACTAACTAAATAAAAAACGGAACAAAAATTGTTGGGCGCCCATAATGGCATGTACAATTTTTGCTGCCATGGAATGAGTCTGGGCAGAGAGAATGTGTGTAGCATTATTAAAAACGGATGAAGAAAATGCAGCGAGTCTTATGCTGGGCGAGATCACTGTGGTGGTAAATCAAGGGAATTACTGGAGAATGGCACACAATTTGTTACATTGCTTTCTGTGGCACCTTATAGCGAAAAGCAAGCAAAGAGCAGAATACTGCACTGTGGAACTAGCGTCATAGGGCAAGTAACAGAGAGAAAACTAACATATTTGCTTTATAAGAAACAAGTGCCGTAAATGTAAGACATGCCATTCTCGAATGCCCCAGTTGATGTACCACAAACCACTTCTGTACCGGACAACTCATGCAACAGACTGTCTAGAAATGGCATGCTGTTCCCTTGCCCACATAGAACCCACCCATGAACATAGTGAAGAAATCCTGACCGTGTTCATCGATTTACTCCAGGTCAACAAAAACTAAACATATAACTATTGTGGTCTGGACTTGACTTCAGACCCACAATAGTTGTTGACAGCTTCTTTGTGTGTCTGTGTGTGTGTTTGTGGGGGAAGGCAACGTAATAGATCCGCACTGTTTCTTCCCTGTTTTAGCGGTCAGACATTTTATTGGTACTATCTGCAGTTCAAGAGGTAGCCAGACTGGATATTTAAGTATTTGTTTGTTTACATTTGCAAAACAATTTAACTTTCTTATTTTGTGGGACTACTATTCAATGTCTGATGCACTTTCTTCTCCAATTAAATGCTGTTTTTTCACCAGCACCATTATGTGGATTTGATCCCCCCACCGCTTTTCCTAGAAAAACAAAACATTTTCTCTTTGACTTGCTTCAGATAAAGTAGAACAGATTGGTCCTGATGCCCTGGACACTCCATGCTTTCACTCCTGCCTCTTTTGTGGTGATGATTTGGATGTTTCTCTCGGCACAGCATCCCTCTCCCTCTCCCCACACAATGAAGCAACAACCTTGTTGTGAGAGGCACTTCTGGAGAACAGGGCACAGAAAAAGGGTGCTCTTTCTCTGCTGCACCGTGAGCCGCTGCTGCATCCAGGAGGGGACATTGGGTCTATTGGGGGACATAATCTGGGTGCGGGAATGTAAGCACTCTCTCTCTCTCTCTCTCTCTCTCTCTTTTTACAGCTCTTTACTTGGTTGCTGCACTGTCTTTCACAAATGTTGATCATTGGATTGCGGGAATAAGATAAAGTTCAGCTATCCTTGATGTCTGATTGCAGTAACTAAATAACTGTGTAAAAAACACTAAGCATTAGTAACTAACGTTTACAGTGTTTTTACAGTTATTTAGTCACTGCTATCAGTTCATAAATGCAACACTCAACTTGTATCCCCAAGGTAGTTTAAACAAATAATTACAAAATCACCCAATGCAGCTGGAAGCTAATTAAATGCCGAGAATTGTCTAACATTTTAATTCCTTTAACAGTTATTTACTAGGGCACCGGGAGCATAACCTTTTCCTAAAGGGATGTTTCTATAATAGAGATAGAGAGAGAGAGAGATAGGAGCACTCCCATTAGCAGCATAAAGAACTCCTTTTCTCAATGGGGTATACAAGTCTCTTCCTTATAAAAACATAGAGGAAGCACACTGTTGCAGGGAGCAGTCCTGATTTAATCTCAATTATGTACTAAATTGTGTGAAGCAGGTAAACTAACAGCAGTGCAGTTCTCAGGCTATGCTCTGAGTTTTGTGACTTGAGCGGGAGCGTGTTGACAATGAGTGAGTTGTTATAGGAGTGGAGCAAATTGCCGGGAGTGAGTAGTCGCGGGGAGAATTATCGGAGCAAATTGTCATGTACCCGAGCTGCTTGACTGCGAGATCGAGATAGGAGATGTAGTTGTTTGGACATAAGTATAATAGCAAGAACTATCCAGGATTAGGTATCAGTGTTAGAAATGAGGTAATGTACCGGCAAAAAAGGGTACAGTTGGAGGGTCTGGCGAGAGTCAGCGATATATCTAATGCAAGTCAAACAAAACTAGTTTTACATTTTAGCTCGCTGCTAATGTAAGATTTGTAACCAATTAACGCCAACCACAAGGTAGCAGACTTGACTGCCGATTTCAAGCAGGGAACACAGCGCAGGTTCGTTAGACAGAGAGAGTCGGATTGAACTGTATATAAAACATGCCAAAAGTTTAGTCAGTCGGCAATAAATAACTGCATTGGTAGGAACTCACCTTCCACACAATCAGTTAGGAACCTAGAGGTATAGTGATTGCTGCAGCACCGGCAACATAAAGGAGATGGAAACACTTGGGCACAGGTGTCAAAATAAGTTATATATCAGTTACGGCGTGAGAGTGTGACGCCACTGCATGGGGGTGTAACTACAGAATGGAAGATTTATTGGCGGACCGAGGAGATACACAAAATGGGTGAAAATAAGAAAATTCGAAACCTAATAAAGGAAATGAAGACATGTTAAGGTAAGGGGTTGGGCGCACTTTCTGAAATGTTCTTTATTTAAAAGATACAGTAACCTTATGAAAACGGTGGACACACGCTGACAGTGCAGCTTTAAGGGCATAATTTTTAGGAAATACTATTTAGTGAGTAAGTATTACTTGAACCATCTATGTATAATTTGCATTTAGGGAATGGGTTGGACACATTGTTTTAGGTGATTGAGTAAGACAAACAAACAGCCAGTCTGCCATCTGGCAATAGAGACCAGTTAACAATGAGTCTGTGTGTCTAGTGCATGATTAGATATCAGATCCTTGGTTAAACAGAATCTTTATTTTGTTAATTCAGCCATGTTTCTCTTAATATGCAAGTGAACCGGACACAGATACAGACACATGCACACACACACACACACACACACACACACACACACACACACACACACTGTGCATAACACTTTCACACTCGTTCCTCCTAGCAAGTCTTCTTTGTGCCTGCCTTGTCTGTCTCTCTGGCTGCCCGCTGGCTTAGTTGTGACGCACAATTTTTTATGTCAGCTAGCAAAGAGACAATGTCATGACAGAAGTGGCTATTCCTTTTGTCAGGGTTACAATATGTTACAGCCTCCCTCATCGTGGAGCACAGTTGAGCCTCCAAAGAAACAAATACACAGACCACTGTAGAAACAGACAACTTTTTCAGATATTTAAACTGTACGCTGTGGCGTGAGCTTGGTGCAGCTTAACTCTGCTGTACAGGAGGCGTGTAGTGGGTGATATTCAATGGAACTCTGACATGGCTGAGCAGTGTTGAAGACAGCAACGTGCCTGCCCCCCCGTGCATGATGCAGTGCTACCACTCCAGCGTAAGTGGCCAGAGTGAAGCATGGGGATGTGGTACTGCAAGTAACATTTTGCCATTGCCAGCAAACTTAATGGTAAAAATAACGTCCAATGGGGCCATGATGCATGAACGCGATATGGGTCCATTTGTATATTATCATGGCACATTTGCATGCAGTTGCACCATTCCTGATGAGTTGAACCTGGCACCTTCCGAGACAACAGAAGTTGGGGACTGACATCACCTGCAGCAGAATCACGTTCATTTGCAGTGAAAATATTTTGCTGTTCTGTTTAATATACATGGTGGTCCAGTGAAACACTATCTCCCCATTGTGGACATCTGTAACAATAAATCTAGAATTACACAATTTCTCTGGTGGTTCAGTGTGACACTGTCTACACAATCGCATCCATGTCTATTGCAAAAAAACTTTTGTCTAATGTCCTTGGTGTTCCACTGGACTGCTATTTGGCTGACCATGGGTATTTGTGAAAAAAGAAATACTTCCAACCCCCGTGGTGATCTAATGGTAACCCTGCAACTGCTCACTGAGCCCCAGCACCCCACTACTCCTACCTGTTCAGCCAGTGGGTGTCAGGTCCTCACTGTCCTACTAGCAAAACATCCATTGACTGTCATTTTGGTAGAAGTGTATGCCCAATGGTCCACAGCCTGAACCAGTGGGTGTGTGCCCATTCCATAGTACATATTACACCCACTTGCTGATTTTATAAAACATTGATAGTACAGTAGGTGCTTCTATGTCCCTTTCATGTGTATTTTTTTGTAAGTATCATTTTTATATATCCTTGGTATTCCATTGTACAACAGCCTGCCTGATCATAGGCTACATAAAAATTACATTCACCACTAACCCTGTTGTTCTAGTGCAGGTGTATGACTGCTCACAGTCAGAGTTAACATAAAATCCATCTGTTTCACTGGTTACTCAAGTTTATATGTGTGGTCTATTCTGAAGCAAAGCACAAATAAGGAAAACTGCTAACTGTGCTCTTTAAGTGGAAAACAGTGCTTGACAGCCAAGTAATACCTGGTCTCATGCTTGGCCACCCTCCTGATGTGCAAGAATCAGTAGTAGAGCACCCACCTGCTGCTCTGCTGTGTGTTGACCGACACCACTTGTAGGGCTGTATGTTCACAACTACAGAGTGTGAGCCAATGGCCGTGCAGCATATATTGTTAAACAGAATGGAAAGATGTTAATTGATCAATGCAAATATGTCTAATGTGTACTAACATATGGGTGTGCAACCATTGTTTACGCTGTGTGACAATAGATGCACAGCTGTAGAACTACTTAACTTGCCATATGGCATGTTGGGGGGGTAGCTGTTCTGCTCCACTAATTTTGGGGTGGAGGTTTATGTTTAAGGAATCAGCCATAATCAAGGGTTATGTTAATGGTCTGTTACTAATCTTCTAGGGTTGTAGTGTGGAATGAGGTGTGGCCGAGTGCCACATGCCCCTAGATGGTTATTAAGTGATCATGTATATATTTCCCGGGAATGTCTTATTTCTATTATAAAAAAACATGTTCATAGACAGTGTTAAACCTTGTTCATCATATGGACAATCTCTACATGTATCTTAATAAAGGATTACATAAGGCTTTGACAATGTTTGCGGTTAAGCAGAAACCTGAAATGCTCAGACCCTTGCTTTTATTAAGCAATAAGGCATGACCAAGGGTTATGTTAATGGTCTGTTAATCACCCTCTAGGGGTGTAATGTTGAATGAGGCATAGCTGAGTGCCACATGCCGCTAGAAGGTGACTTGCTGACCATTAACATGATCCCTGGGAGTGCCTTACTGCTATTATAATAAAACTGTTTTTTAAACAGTGTTAAATCATGTTCATCATATGGTTAAGCTGTACATGTTTGTTAATAAAAGATAAACATAAGGTTGTTAGAATGATTTCAGCCAATCAGAAAGCTCCATTTCTCAGACCCTTGTCATAACTGGGATTAATGGGTAGGTATGGGGGCTGTCCACTGCATACTAGGTATTATACATTTCTGTTTCTATTTTTTTTTTCAACTGTAATTGGAGAGACATGTTCAGAGAACTACCAGAAATATTGGTTTCTTGTATATTAATTCTGTGCAGGATTGGATGCACATGTCTGTTGGAACACCACGGACACAGGCTTGCATTATTTGACTTCAGCGTTCGCTTGGGCTGTGGCCACATTGATGTGCTGCAGGTGGTTTGTTGTCTAAGGGCTGCTGACTGTCAATGAGTCAGTGTCAAGTTTTGTGGTATGTTGACCCTGCCATAGTGACAGTAAATGGGGTGGGCATCACTGAATAGGTCTAGGAACAGCTACAGACATTGTACACACATGGTGTAACAAGCACACTACAGCATATAATTATGGTGTGGTCACAAATCTTAGGAATTATCTATAACATTGTTGATGCTGTTCATGTAAGGTGCTCGCTCACTGTACAGATGAGAACAGTTGCTGTCTGCATGTCACAGTTGATTAAGAACAGAAAGCCATGTAAACAAAGAAGTGTTATTGCAAAGAGGGATGTGTTCACATGTTTCAATTACACAATGACAGAGTATTACAACTGCAGCTTATTGAAAAATATTGTTGTCCCTTGATATTTCTTGGTATATGTGATCATGTTTTTCACTTGTTTGTTTCATAGAGCCCAGGAAGCTGAGCGTGAGACAACGGTGGAGGTGAAGCAGGAGGCCGGCACCAGCTCACCATGTAAGTACCATCACAACAGCTATTCATGCAAGATGTAGTGTCACAGTATCCTGAACTCAGAATGTATGTTATTATCATTGTGTCTTAGTTGAGCGGTTGTGTAATGACTTGTATCATTTAGTAGGAGTGTTCAGCATTCTTTCATAACGTAAAATAATAAATGTGAAGACTGTATAGTAGTACATTGTTTAGAGATGAAAATGAATATATTATACATATGTGATCACTAGTATGGTGCAAGCTTCATGTTCATTTGCTTCTGTTGTGTACAATGTGTGTACAGCCATGTTACACAGAATCAGTAATTATGCATCACGCATTTAAGTTCGCATGCAGGTACGTGCAGCCACTGACAGGTGTGAAGAGTGGGGAGTGTAAATGTTAATGTTTAGTGGTTGGGAGAATAATGGTGTACAACAAGATAACAAATGCTTTTTGACTTTGATATTATATTGAGGGATTTCTGTAACAGGCCTGTGAGTGTTGTAGTGGGACGCCAGGGACATAAAGTAGCACAATTACTATAGTAATACACACATTCAGCATACTGTCTAGGATGAAAGTGAGACAATAGCTTGGGAGGGCACTCAGAACTATCAGCTGTCATGCTGCAAGTTTTGATGTGACAACCTAACTGTGAGTGACAGATATGGAACATTTAAAACAGTAATAGCACTCATAAAAGTACAACCTGTACGTCTAGGTGTATAATGACATAGTAAGAATACCACCAGAATAGGTGTCTCGACCTCTTGCATCTACTCGTTTGGACAGCCGAAGTCCTGGTATCTCAGCTTGCTGTCTGCCCCCTTGACTACTCTGGCTGCTCCCTTCCCAGTTACAGATATTCTGACAGCGTTTAACTTTTATTCTGGAACTGTTGTCCTATTACTGTACCACATCCTCTTGAACACTTGTACCATGTCTGCGTGCACCAGCCCCCTAGGCACCACATTACATGGATCCACCACCATCCTAGTGAAGTACACCTCCTTCTTTTCCCCAGAATGTTCCCTCCTCTAGTTGCAGCGATGGCTTACCCCTCTTCATTCGTTCGAGTCATCCTAACTTTTACTCTCTTATTTATCCCCTTCATGTACCTGAAAACGTCTGCCATGTCTCTTCAGTCCCTTGTGTCTGCCAATGTGTACATATTTAGGTGTTCGTGACTCTCCACATAGGTTGTGTTCCTCAAGACACACATTTATTTTATTTCCCTAGTCTGGACGCTCCCCAGGAGTAAAATGTCTGTCTTTAACTGTGGCATCTGCAGGTGCAAACAGTACTTGAGATGCATTCTCAGACTATGACTTACACAGATGTATAATATCTTCTCTCCTTCTGGAAGGAATCACACTGGTGATGCATACAGCATCCTGTTGTCCTTAACTGCTGCCCTTGTACAAGTGTCAAGGGTGTTCATCTTGACATACAACAACAGCTTCAAGTCCCTGACAGCAATAAAATCTTGTAGTATTACATCCCCCCACCACCACCGGGTGAACACTTGCTATGCATTTCTGTGTGTGATGTGCAGTACCTTGCACTTCACTGCATTTTACTCAGAATACTGTTCCTACTACATTTTTATGCTGCTCCAGGGCAGTCTGTAGACCCAGCTGGCCCTTCTGCCCAGACACTAACGACCACAGTTTTGAGTTATCCTCAAAGAGAGCAATATTACTCGTGACACCTGCCCTTATCTCAGACATGTAGGTGGTGAACAGGAGGGGCCCAGGTAGAGATCTCTGTAGAAAACTACTGATGAACCTCCTTGGGAATGAGACTATCCTACCAATGATGAAACTGTGGGTTTGTTGTTGGAGCCAATTGACTATCCATCTGATGTGTCACTACTTACTGGAGTGTATATTGGTTTTGTATGTGACATGGGATGAGAATACACATGATTATTGTGTTGCAGATTCTACTGTTTTGTTTTGATCGAGTGGTATTTAATTTAACATCAATCACACTTTCTGATATAGCACTGACATGCATCATTGTGTTGAGCATGGTGTAAAGTTGTTTTTCTTGCACACCACTTCTGAACACAGCTCCTACTATCTATTTAGATGCTGTGTGCAGAATGTATTAGAGTAAGTACTTAGTAAACTCAGTCAACTCTTGCTTACTTAATCTGTGAGATGGTTTAAAGTATTAGAAAACCATTGAGACAGATGCAGTTGACAATTTGATGAAAACATAAAAACTGGTCATAGGCATGTGTCAGAAACATTATTGTGAAGTACATCATATGGTGAAAAAGTCTTAAGACTGTTACTAAGTTGTTTCATTATAATAAAAATAGGAAACTTTCACTGGTTGTATTGCTGGTCAGTTAAACACGACTTTGGAAATTTTGGCATTTGGTAACAGTTTCTGCCACACTAAGGTCACGCAGGACGTGAGAATAAAATACTAAATGACAGTTTGTTCATGATTTACTTCTGAATCAATGCAATGTCAGTTAAAAAAGGTTTTGAAACATTTATATGTGTACAGAGGGTGACTAACAACTCTATATGTGTGTCTTTTCAAGCAATCGTTAAAGTGATCATGATGATGTACACATCAAATTATGTAATCATACTGTTGGTGTGCAGGTAGTCAAATATTCTCTTGCAGGCTTGAGGAAACATCATAGCCACAGATGGTTAAGTTTAGTTGTCCACACACAATGAGGATGTACTTTCATTGTATGAGACCGTACTGTTTATTATGCTAAAGCATTTAGATACTGACTATTTCTGTATAGTAAATTACACACAAGAATAGCATAGGAAATGTAAAGTTCCTGCAATTTTTTTATGTTGTCAAAAAATGACATAATATGGTGAGAAAATATAAGAACTGAACAGGGAAGACAACAATCTATATTTGTATCAGAGTTCTAAATAGTATCAGTAGTGCCAAAGTAATGTATAACTATTACTGCATTAGCTATTAAATATTGTACTTTGAAAGACAGAAAGGACATCAGTGTTTTGAGGCTGCTGTATTGATTTATGTTTTTTGACTCTTTGTAGGGTGCTGGCATGAAAAGCGGTGTACTGGCCACTGCCGCTGTTACTGCAGGCTCAAGCGCATGGTTGTCGGTCTGAAAAAAGACAATGCTGCGCTCCTTGAAGGACAGCAGAAAATGCTGTCCTTCATGGAAGTGCAACAACGGACCGTCAGCCTTGTGCTTGAGCCTGTGGTGACAGCGGCCGATGCCACCGTGGCCAGTACAAGCACTTCACCTCCACCACCACCACCTGTTCCTGCCAGCTTCCCTGGGACAAAGTGACCACCCTCCACAACAGTCCAGTATCTCCTCTGGAGGGCACAACAGTGTCCACTTCCGTTGCGCCTCCACATCGGATCCAGTTTGTAGCTTGGACTGCCTCAAGCAGCACACACCTCTCGCAAGTAGAGGCTGCAAAAATGTTTCGCTGCAATATTAAAATGATTATATTTTGTTTATTTTTTTAAACAAGAACCTTTAAGAATAAATATTTATTTTTGTATGTGTAGTGTTTTCTAATTTAAACAAATCAATATTGTTTTTGTTTGTCCTTTTTTTGTATATTCTCAAAGTTTTATATTTTTGAATGTATTTTTGTAAAAAAAACAGTATTTTTTTACCATTTCATGAAAATATCGTTTTATACTTTTATAAAAAAAAAAAAATATTTTATAAATACCAATTTTTGTTTGTGGTGTTATTGTGTTGTGGGGATGTTTATCAGCAAGATTTGTGACAAAGGGTTGCACAACTGTTATTTCATCATTTCCTGAAACATTATAGCAGATTCATGTGGGATTAAAATAAACATACATATGTAGGCTAATAACGAATAAGCCATGACATGCGATTATGTAAATGGTCAGTCAATCACCTTCTAGGGGTGTACTGTGGCACAAGGTGTAGCCAAGTGACACATGCCGCTAGATGTGGATTAACTAACTGTTAACATAGTCCTTGGGAGTACCTTATTGTTCTTATAATTAAGAATGTTTCTAAACATAGTAACAGCGTATTTAGCATATGGTAAATGTCTACATGCATGGTAATACAAGATAAACATAAGGTGGCTAGAATGTTTGCAGCCAATCAGAAAACCACATTCTTCAGACCCTTTCTATAATACATATTGAAAAAGGTGTCGCACTCTTTAAGATGAGTTTAATAATTGTAGCCATAAGGGAGTTCCAGGAATTATGTAAATGGAGAGTTTATCAGCTCATGAGTGCATCTGTTATGCTGTACATCTTGATCTGTGGTCCAACAGCAGTATGTTATTAACAGACCATTAATACAACTGATCGCCATCCTTTATTGCTTATATGTAATATAAGAAACCATTCGGCTTACCTACTTTGATGAAAAATGTTGTTACACAAAGCATTAAAGGTTTTGTTTTCACAGATAACACATTTCAATTATTCTAATGTCATGGATGTTGCAGTGGTATGAGAATATTCTTGTACATACATTTGTAAGTATGAGTCTGTCTGATTTTTTTGTCTAATACAGAAACAGAAGAGGAAGTTGTAACATATAAATATTTAAAAAGTATGCTTACACATAGGTAAATATTGAAAAGGGTTGCGTATGGCACAACAGTGTTGCACCATGCGCATTCCACGGATGCGCCCCCGCACAATATTCAATGGGAAAAGTGCGCCGCACAAATCCCGATGCAACGGAGCGCATCAGTAATGTATGCAGGCACAGATAGGGTGGTGTGCCCATGCATAACCTGCACAGCCCAATATTCAGCCTGGGATGTGCAGAGTCATGCATGTGCAATCCCTAACTGCGTCTGCACAAAGTTAAGCAAAAAAAAAAAGGAACAACTGATGGCCACCCACAGGTGAGCTGCCGCATTGCAGGGTGCAACGCAGCAGCTGTCACTTGTGGATGGCCATCTGAGTTCCTGCTGCACCTGATGGCACCCCCATGCCCCATCGTGGGCATCCCTGGAGTGAAATGCTGCCATCCCATATCCCTGGTGGTCCATTACACCTCTATGTGCCTGATAGTGAGCATCAGTACAGTCCCCCCCCCAAAAGTGCAATATCCCTGGTGGTCCACTGGACCAATTGCTGCCTGATTGCAGGCATCTGTACCTCATCTAATACCCCTAAGACCCTGGTGGTCTAGTGTACCCCACCCCACCCACCTACTGAGCCCCACCACCCTGCTCCCCACCCCTCATCAGCCGGTGGGCAGCAGCACCCCACTCGTCTGCTGCCCTGATGCCCGCCAACTGACAGCTTGGTAGAGCTGCATGCCCATTGGTTTACAGCATGACCTAATGGGCGTGCAACCCATACCATACCACTCAGTCCAGATATGTGAATGAATTCATTCATATATGTGCACTGAGTAGTATGGTATGGGCTGCACACCCATTGGCTCATGCTGTGAACCAATGGGCATGCAGCCCTACCGAGCTGTCAGCCAGTGGGTGGCAGGGTGGCAGGTGGTGGGGTGCGCTGCCCACCGGCTGACAGGGGATCGGGGTAGTGGGGCTCAGTGGGCGGGTGGGGTTGGGGATACACTATACCACCAGGGTCTTAGCGGTATTTGATGAGGTACAGATGCCCGCGATCAGGCACTGAGCGGTCCACTGGACCACCAGGGATATTGTACTTGTGCGGGTCTATTAATGATGCCCGCGATTGGTTTCAGTGCGGTCCACTGGACCACCAGGGATATCGGACTTTGGGGGGTGTTCTATTAATGATGACTGTGATCGGGCTCACTGCGGTCCACTGGACCACCTGGGATATTGGAATTTTTTTTTTTACACGAATGCCCGCGATCGGGCTGCAGGGGGTGTCATTCCCCGACGACTGCTGCCTGGCAGGGTGCAAGATGCAAGTTCTCAGGATCGGCGGACCTGCATGATAATGGCATGCAAATGGGGCTGTAATGAGATGAAAATGGACCCCTGTGCACCTTGTATACATTATGGCCCCATTTGCATGTTCCCCTTTGAATATAGCAGGTGCTGTGCATGGCACAATGGCACTTGCACCAGCGCATCTCCGTACTCCACTCTGGCCACTTGCACTGGTGCAGTACGACTGCACCATGCACAGTGAGGGTGGACAGGGTGCAATATTCAAAGCTGCTGCACCATAGCACAGCTCCGTTGAATATCGTCCAGGGACACCCCGTGCAAGAAAGTTGAGCTGCGCCCAGACTTGTGCCACAGCCTGGTGCAGTTTGAATATCCAGGCCATAGAGTACTACATTCATCATGTGTCAGAAGAGTAGGTACATTGACTGCACAAAGATAATGAGTAAAACGCTGCAACATGAAAAATTAATGCTGCCATAACAGTGGCAAGTGAAAATAAATACATAAATATAAAAAAACAATATGGTTCAGATGGAAGTAGTCTTAGTCTTCATAACAGAAAATAGTACTACATGAGTTACAGTATTTCTCATCTTGGTACATTTCAGTATGTATGTGCAGTACTCTTACAACAACAAATCATACACTATTGTTAGTAATCATTCTCAAAAAGACAGGATATTCATGGCAAAAAACTCCGTTTAATGCATCAGTTAGGGTTGTTCCACAGCGACAAAAGTGAGGAAATTCAGTGTTAGGGTTGAAAACCCTAACTCCGAATTCACCCCCCCCAGCACCACACACACACAGACACACACACACATGCAAGTACAGGGGAGAACCAAGGCAACACGACCAATGACAGACAACCAGCAGCAGGTGACAGAAATAACAAACAAGTGTCTAAATGTACCACAAGACATCCCCACCCACCTGACCAGGTACTGTATGCTCAGTGGAGATCAACAGCAAAACTGAGGCCATGTACACCAAATGTACACATCCCTGATTGCAGCTGCACACAACGTACCACACTTAGTTGCATGGCCTTACCTACCGATGCCCCACACCACACCACATGTGGTGGGCCACCAGAGCAATAGAGTTGAGCAAAACCAAGGAGTTGTACAGGTATAATATCTCTGATTATAACAAGGGTCTGAGAAATGCAGCTTTCTGATTGGCTGTAAACATTCTAACAGCCTTATGTTTAGGTTTTATTAACATACATGTAGAGCCTAACCATATGATGAACATGGTTTAATGTTGTTTAAAAAAACAGTTTTATTATGATAGCAATAAGGTACTCCCAGGGATTATGTTAATGGTCAGTTAATCACTCTCTAGCGACATGTAGCACTCGGCTATGCCTCATTCAACATTAAACCCCTAGAGGGTGATTAACAGACCATTTAACATAACCGTTGGTCATGCCTTATTGCTTAATTACCTTCATGTGTAGATACTCTCCCTCTGCTAGGCACTGCAGGAACTTTGCAACACAGTGTCCCACCCAGTTACCCCATCCACTGTCTAGTTACTGGAGAATGGCAGCGAATATGAACTCATGAAGATGAACAATGTAACTTGATCATTACAGCCATCGAAACCTTAGAGTGATTATAACTGACAGAGTCTGTGATAGAGAATGACCCCTGCCGTCCTACTACACTTATCCCATTGTGAGTTAAATCAATACTAAAAGACATTCTATTTATATCTACACTATACCTACTTGATTCCTGTTGTAGCACAATTAACATAGTTATCACTTTGATAGCATCAGTGACAGAATTGTGGCAAACCCAAAGACTAGGCATACAGCCTGAGTATGAAACAACTGTTAAAAAAATTAGGCTGTGTCCATAAGTGGCATAGATCACTCATGGCAACAATAGTAAATGTATCACTATTTCAATAAGTTAGTCATCACAGAGGCAATGACATTGTCTTTATCAGGTACAACATACTCAGTAAGTGCCTACAGGAAAATATATCCTATAGACATCTCCGATACAGCTACATCATTGTTGGCTCAGTAGTGCTACGATATTTAGAAGTTGCTTGGCCTGATCCACACAATTACGTTGTTTCTTACAAAGAATACTTACTGCATCTTTAGTATTCAAACACACTGAAGGTATATGTATGTACATCAGCAGTACACCTTCATCAGTAAGAATGCATCTGATACTGGCAGTACGAATTTCACAGCGTTGTACAGCCAATGCTTTTCCATATGTTTACATCACCCTCTCTATCTTGAGTAAACAGTTGCAGTAAATGTACTACTATGTAAATCACATACTAAATGAAACACTACTTTTATCTTGACCATGGCTGTGTCTTGTAGTTAATTTATGTAGTTCTCTTAATTAATGTGTACTCACTAGTGTTAAAACCTTTGTACAATTGTGATCATGCACCTTCAGCATTTATATTGACTAACGGCACAGTACCAGTTGTGGTGTTGTGAGGGGCATCGGTAGGTAAGGCCATGCAACTACTAAGTGTGGTACGTTGTGTGCAGCTGCAATCAGGGATGTGTACATTTGGTGTACATGGCCTCAGTTTTGCTGTTGATCTCCACTGAGCATGCAGTACCTGGTCAGGTGGGTGGGGATGTCTTGTAGTACATTTAGACAATTGTTTGTTATTTCTGTCACCTGCTGCTGGTTGTCTGTCATTGGTCGTGTTGCCTTGGTCCTCCCCCGTACTTGCATGTGTGTGTGTGTGTGTGTGTGTGTGTGTGGTGCTGGGGTGAGTGAATTCAGAGTTAGGGTTTTCAACCCTAACACCAAATTTCCTCGCTTTTGTTACTGTGGAACAACCCTAAGTGATGCATTAAACAGAGTTTTGCCATGAATATATATATATATATATATATATATTCTTTGCAAAAACTTTGTTGTCTTATCAGTTAGGGTTGCTTCCACACCAACAAAAATGTGGAAATTCAACATTAGGGTTACCACCCCTACCACTCCACCCCCCCACCCCCTCCAACCGGCATCAGGGTATGCATTGGGGTCGTCGACCTAACTCTCACCCCAGTCCACATGTAAAGAAGCTGAGGTGGTGCAGTATAGGAGAATGGGGTGAGAGTTAGGCATGATGACCCCAACACACACCCCAATGCCTGTTGGTGGGGGTTGGGTGGTAGGGGTGGTAACCCTAACATTGAATTTCCACACTTTTTTTGGATTTGGAAACAACTCTTACTGATGCATTAACAATGTTTCTGCAAAGATTATATATATATATAGAGAGAGAGAGAGGGAGAAAGAGAGTGATATTGTGTAGGTGCAGTAGTGCCAGGTATAGTTAGGGCTGACTAGGAGTTTCTATGTTAAATCTTTAATTTTGCACCTTAATAGTGTTGGTGGCATTTCATAATGGTGCCCTAAATTTCCATGTATTGTCTAGGAGGCAGTGGCAGAGGAGTGTACCAAAAAGTGAAGAGTCAGAATTGCATCTAGCACATCAGCCTGGGGCACTGTTCAATTCAAGGTCTGACCCTTCTGCTACAAAAGTGAAGGGTTGTCTGACTGCCCTGATCCCCTAACTCTGCCACCTATTGAGGCAAGGTGTCAGTATGTGGAAAGTTTCATGACAGCAGCTTTTAATGTCTGAATTATTTCCAGTACTTAATACCCTTTTTTCCTCTCAGCTACAGCCTAGACAAAACAGAAATTTTCTTCAAAACTGTCAGGGTAGAACCAGCCTGTGTCATGATTATGCATTTAGAAGATTTTGTAGTACTTGACTGGTCATGCACCCTGCCTTAGTTTGGCACATAGATCAGAGTATGTGAAGTTTTCAGATGTCAGTTCTTTTGCTTCTTTGTCCAATGTGAGGATGTCTTGAAATGCATTTGTTGTAAGACTGGAGGAGTCTGATTTGGAAACAGCAATAAAGGTGGTGTAGGCCCCCTTAGTGTATAACCTCTGACTGGAAATCTGACTGACATCATTCATTGAGAAGTTCTTTCTGATGAAATTTTGTTCTGCTATTGCTGGCCCATTGATGGCTGTAAAGTACTCCTTTATGTTGCTGGCTTCATTTTGTGAATGAAAATAAAACCCACCTCCCAGCCCCACAAAGAGCAGCATGAAAATCACCAGAAGCCACCGTGGATTTCTGCCTACACAGCAGCTGAATATGTGAAAGCCCTCTGCAAGAGGTTTTTTCATACAGTCTGTGTGGCACCAAGCCATAATCTCAAAGTTGTCCCAAATCTATGAGACAGCTGGGCTACAAAAATATTGCACTAAAAACTAAATAAATATGATCCTGCCTTTCTGTAACTGAAAAATATGTGTAAAATATGCAAGTACTGTACAAAAAGGGAAAAGCTTCCTTTGACCTCAAAGTAGAAACATATACCAGGTGAAGCAGAGTGTAGAACGGTTACTTTATCCTCCTTATCCAACATGCTGCAGGCCACCACCAAAGAGCATGTCATACTTACTAATATAATAAAATAATAGTAGACTGGAGTGTCCATCTGGGTACCATGACTTTCAACCATCCCTCTACTCCGGGTCATCCCCCCAAAAAAATAGGCAGCAGCAGCAGGGTGCCCACCCCCAATGCCACTGAAGATCATCCCAAGACTGAGGTGCCCAATCACTAGTGTTGGCTTCTGTCCCTCTACAATAAAGAAAACCAGTGCTGCATCTGCATCCAATTGAAAATACATCTTGCTGCTGGAACCAGCAACTGTGATAAGAGAAAATAAGCTAAGTCCAGTTTAGTCTGTTTAAATGGGATTTGAACTTTTACTCTTAACTATCAGTTTTCAATATTTTACACAAAATTTTCAACATGGCCTTTTTGGGACTTCACCTCATGAACAAGGCAGGAAATTTTTTTTAAATCTGGCATGAAAGATGATTTTGAAATAGCTGCATGAAATCCCCCTTTAGGCAGTATTTGAAACTTTTCACCTACCAGGTTAATGAGGTAGAGTCATACAAAGGCTACAGTATGTTGAAAATTTGGTGTAAAAATATAGTAAGATGATTAAGTTATGAGTGAACATTGAAATATTTCTATGTTCACAGATAACTTCCTTAATTTTCATTATAAAATGGGCTAACAGTTTTCTTCATCCTGATTGGCTAAGAGGTATCTCTGGCCGTGTCCTTATCAGGGCATATTCTGCCAACCGGCACCTCTTCAGCTAGTCAGGGCAAAGAACAACACAGATCACTGTGCTAATGCAATTTCTCCTCTGTAGTGGCCGAGCTTGACACCCCGAACAGTAAGTACCCAAAAAATACAGAAAGCACAAAAATACACCCACAGTACTCAGTACATCCAAGCCCCCCCAACAAGAACAAAATTAAATGAATATTTTCCACCTAGAATTATTTTCTCACTGTCAGTTGTTTTTAACCACAGCAGATTTACAGCACTCGTTCTTTCAAATGGTGGTCTCCAATCTGCTTCTGCATCAGCTATTTGCCAATGTCCAGTATATCCCCACCAGCACCATCCTTTCCTAACTAAAGTTAGGAAAAAACATGATCTCTGAAGTCACCACAGAGCACCTGTTATATTTTAAAATGCAAAGAAGAAAATCGCACTGTATGGCGGTCGTTAAGGGACACGCTCACTATGAGTCAAATGGGACTGCCTCACAATGCAAATGAAAGAAGTAAATTCAGCAGACAGAGATAACTAAAATAATAAAAAGGGCACACAAAGGATTCTGATGAGGAAGAGGTGTGAAACATCATGCTAAGCCCCCACCCAGCAGGCACTTCCCCCTACTGTTAACCCTGCTTTTCTCCCCACTAGCAGCTTTTCTTTAGATGCGCGGCAACATGGAAACACTGTGAGGGAATTTTTATATATGCTTCTTTTATATATCCTAAAGCTATATTTGCTATTATATGCCTTGAAGTTATGCTTGCTTTGAAAGCCATGCTGTAACAAAGTAATAATGAATGTAGTAGAAATTTCTGAGTTCATGTTTTCTTTTTAAGGGTTATAGAATTTGTACTGAGGTTACTTGAGGTACATTTGTGAAAACAGAAAGCTAGATAAAACTGAGCAGAACTGGTTGCACCAGCCTGAATAACAGGCTTGGACAAAATATAAAGATAAGAGCATGCCTGGGCAAAATATAAAAATAACAGCACATAGTGGCATTGAAGGCAAGCTGTACGTTGCTATGGTGTGAGTGAAACTCATTGTCTCTCTCAGGTCAGCTTGACCCAGGCATATGTATCAAGCAGTAATGGGAAAGAAATGAATTGCAGTGGAAAAGTACCTCATACATATCAACATGTTTTTTCTTTTTACATTGCTGAAAACTTGTTATGCTGTTTTATGATTGGCTCATACTGAAATGTTGGTATTTTTCAAGATAAGAAGCAAAATCTAGCTTATAAAAGCTGCTGTAAACTTTAATCAGGGACGATCTCCTTTGTAGAAGTCCCACATGCATGTGTGAATTTGATCAAATAAAGGCGACGTTAAGACAAAACCCAGTGGTGTGGTTTTTGCCCCATGACGACGGGAGTGGTTGCTCAGGTAATACTTACAGTGAGAGAATTTGGCAATCACAGTTTTGGCGTAGTCGGCAGGATGAGTTCTTCGGTCCGTGTCACCTCGTGATGGGTTGTTTCTTTGGACAAAAGAAGGACATTTTGTGGAACCCCATCAGGACGTGGATTCCTAGGGGCCGCAACACCCATCACTCAGTACATAGTAACCTTGAGCGAGTACTATAAAGAACAGGCCTAGATAAAATGGGAAACAAGGAATAAAAATAACCTAGGTCCAGAGTTAGTATTATCTGGACCAGCAAATTGTATGGTTGATAAGTTTGGCCAGGATTCGGTCTCTGAGATAGGACAATGGCATAAGTTGACCAGGGGAATATTTCCACTTATAGGTACTTTTAGTATAGATGTACTAAAGGAAGCAAGAATAGCATTGGAAGAAAAAGAAAAGAGCAGACAAAAAGGGTGCAAGGTAGACTGGTCAAGGTTTAGAATATGGGAAAGAGAGGCAGAAAGGCGACATGAAAATCAAGTAAAGGGATTAATGGTAAAGCAAGAGGAGGAAGAAACTGAACACTGTAGGAGGGTGTTTCACCATCACGATACCCCCCCACCATATCGGCCCATTCCACCAACTGTTCAGCCGGAACCACAGGCAGGGATGGTGCCACAAGGGCCACCAATACAGGGAGTAGTGCAGCCTGAACAACAAGCTGCCCCAGCTGTGCAGGCTGCCCTTCCTGCTCAGCAGTACAGGTGGCCCAACCAGCCCAAGCAGTACAACCAGCCGCAGGTCATACAACAGGCTGCCTACCAACTCAGGTCCCACCAATTCAAAACAGCCTGTTCAACCTCCTGTGACTCCTATGCGGGGAGGTTATGGTCAGAACCCCAATGGTCCCCACCCTGTTCAGTTGGACACTGACTCGGATGAGGAGATAGAAATAGAGGGACGAAGAGGACCTGGTTGAAGCAGTGGAATCTATGTCACTGGTGGGAAAGGTACAGGCCAGGGAGATGGAAAGGCTTGGGTGTTTAGGCAAACTAATGCAAGGGCTGAGAGCCCAAAACAGGCAGGGGAAGAAAGAAACTAAAACAGCAGTTGCCTTGATACGTTATCCCAACCCACACCCGAGGCAGGGAGACTGGCTACCGCAGACCAGCCTGCAGTCCCTAAATACATTGAAGTGGACCGCCCATGGAACCTGAGAAGTTGAGGGAGGCCCTAAAAGATATACCAAAGCCTCAGAATAACAAGAAGAATATATCAAGGAGTTAACAAACTTAATCAAAATGTATGAACTATCTACTGACTGAGGTTGGAGAATGTTTTAGATGAACATTAAAGGGCATGTGGGAGGAGTAAAGGAAGCCTGGGACCCAGAGAAGCCAAGGGCTGAAATTATGCCACAATTTAATGCTATGTGCATAAAACTATGGGAAGCATACAGGGATGTGACAGACTGGCCTCGCATCTGGGATACGAGACAGAAAGATGAGGAATCAGTACGCGATTACAAGGAAAGATTGCAGGGGGTCTTTAGGCAATTTTCCGGTATTGGACCAGATAATCCCGCATACCAGCATCAGTTGGGTATGGCTTTTTGCGCTGGACTGAGTGAGCCAATTAGATTGGGAGTTACCACAGTGTGCATTGGATGGGAGACAATGAAAATGGTTGACCTAGTGCCGTATGCTGAACATGCTGAGAGACAGCAGAAGGAGATACAAAAGGAAAAGAAAGAAAAGCTAGAAAAGGCTTAGCTAATGTATTTTGAAAGAGACAATAAGCAGCCCCAACAGGGAGGTGGAAATGGCAACAGAAGGAGACAGAGAGGACGAAATAATGGAGGTTATCCACAGGGAGGAGGGGAAAAAGGGCAACAATCGGAAGGAATGGCAGGACAAAGACCCGGACCGGGAAGGGGTATCATCTGCTTTGCTTGTGGAGAATAGGGACACATAGCAAGAAATTGTGTAAAGGCAAACCAGTGGCAGCGTAATCAAGATTCCAATGCCCTCTTCCCTCCGCCACCACCCCCTCCTGCTCCACAACAGTGGCAGCCAAATCAGCAGCAAAGATGGAGTGGAAATCCTTGGGATCCTCAGTTCTGGACTAATAATGTTGGCTTTGCCAATGACAGCTGAAGGTTAGAGGAACACTCCCCCTCCCCCTTTTCACAAATGCTATGTGCTTCAACAACACCAGAAGGTAGTCCAGTAATAGACTTAATAATTATGAACACCAAGTTGACCTTCTTGATAGACACAGGTGCCTCAATGTCAGTAATTCAAAGAAGCAAGTTAAATGCACCCTTATCCAGTCGAATGGTGACAACAATAGGGGCATCAGGAGTACCACAAAGAGAGCAATTGACAATCTCATTACCAGTTTGGTGTGGAAAAATGGAATTACAACATATTTTCCTCAGTAGCACGACCTGTCCTGTGAATTTATTGGGAAGGGATCTCCTGTCAAAGGTAAATGCACAAATTACTTGTACCTCAGAGGGGGTCAATATAGAAGCACCAGGAATAGGCTTGTACCCATGTATAGCTGAAAGAACAGGGGATTGGCTGTATAGTGGAACTGACAGAACCAAGTGAAATGTTGGTTACAAGGGTGGGCAGAAGAAATAACACATCGTGAGGTTGCAGTTACAAACAGATTTGCATTGCACTACACACTATGCAAAAGGGGGTCGGGACATGGATTATGAGTGCAAAGAGTGGGGAAAACAGCCCGTAGAGCAGACCATCTGGGTGTCAGAGATATATGTGGCAAAGAATTGTTGTGCAGCCTCAGTCAGACTAAATGCAGAGCAATTGAAAGTATTCCAAGTGCCAGGGTCATATCCACACATTTCTTTGGCCAGAGAGCCCCCCCTTGAGTGGAAGGAATTGGGGTCATGGGTAGCAGAAATGGTACAGTTGCGTGATTGGGAACGTGTAGGAAGCAAGCTAATATCAAAGGCTGGAAATTGTGAAAAATACATAATCAACAGAAAAGTTCAGGTACGAGTGGATGAAAGAGAAGTGAATGTGTGAAAGGTTTGTGAAGAAATAGGCATGCAGGAGAGTGTAAGTTGGATAAATGAGTTACCAGCAAAGCTATGGGCAGAATCAAAGTATGATGTAGGATTACTGAAGAATGCACAACCCCTTATGGTCAAGCCAAAGTCCTCTTACAGACCGAATAGGCATCAATATCCGCTGGGTAAAGAGGCGGAGGAGGGAATAGCCCCAGTGCATGCAGCATTTTGGAGAGGGGAGTTATCATCCCCTGCCCATATTCAATGGTAAATACACCAATTTTACCAGTGAGAAAGCCAAATGGAAGTTACCGCTTTGTGCAGGACCTGAGAGCGGTAAATGAAGCAGTACATGTGCGTAGCCCGGTAGTGCCAAACCCAATTACAGTATTGTCATCCATTCCACATAACAGCTGTTATTTCACAGTCATTGATTTAGCAAATGCGTTTTATAGTATCCCGTAGAACCCAGTAGCCAGGAATGGTTTGCATTCACTTACAAAAGGGAAAAGTGGACCTGGACCGCATGCCCTAAGGCTATGCTGAGTCTCCAGCAGTATTCTCAGCTCAAATGAGAGAGAATCTATCCGCTTTTGTGCCCCATTGGGCAGTACCCTAATACAGTATGTGGATGATTTATTGCTTACTAGCCCAGTAAGGAAGCAAATGAACAGGATACGAAAGCTTTATTACTTTTCTTGGCTGAGAATGGGCATAAAGTGTCTCGAGAAAAATTGCAATTGTGTAAAGAGCAAGTGAAATATTTGGGTCATGTTGTCTGGCAGTGGTAGAAAGTTAGACCCTGAGAGAATTAAAAACATAGCAGCATGGCCACGCCCAGTTACAAAGCAGCAAATGATGTCTTTTTTGGGTATGGTGGGCTATTGCAGAGCTTGGATCGTGGATTATGCTATGTTGGCACAACCCCTCCATGAAGCCATATATGGCACGAAAATGCAGATGAATGAGGAGATCAGGTGGACACCTGGTCTAGAGACCAGTTTTGCAAAACTTAAAAATGTATTGATCACAAGTCCCTGTTTGGGACTACCAAATTATGAGAAGGGTTTCAATTTGTTCATAAATGGTAAGGGAGATTACATGTCAGCTGTCTTGACACAGGAGCATGGAGGGGGGCAGAGGCCCATAGCATATTACTCGAAGCATTTGGACTCAGTGGTATGTGGGATGGTGTCTTGCTTGCAGTCAGTGGCAGCGGCTACTGAAGCGGTGTTGGCATGCGTGGATTTGGTAGGATTCTGTGCTTTGACAGTGCATGTGCCTCATTCTGTACATTCTATTCTGCTAGCTACTTCGACAGCTCATTTAAGCCTGCACGATTGCTTCAGTATCAAAATGTGTTACTAACCATGTCTAACATAACTTTGAAAAGGTGCACCATTTTAAACCCAGTGACATTGCTCCCCACCCCAGAGGAGGGGGAGGAGGAGCATGACTGTGGGCAAGTAATTGACTTAGACTGTAAGCCTCGACTGGATATCACTGATGTACCCATACAAAACGCAGACTTAGAATTATTTGTTGACAGCTCAGCACAAAGAGACGAAAAAGGATCCCCCTTGGTAGGTTATGCAGTGTGTACTCCAAACTATGTCGTGGAAGGAGCAAAGTTACCCCCACGAACGTCAGCCCAAGCTGCTGAACTCATAGCTCTGACGGGAGCTTGTATAATAGCCGAGGTAAAACAGTTAACATATACACAGATAGTCGATATGCATTTGGGTAGCTCATGATTTGGCACCTTATGGAAACACAGAGGGTTTTAACAGCAGCTGAAAACCTATTACGCATGCGATTTGGTAAAAATCTTTGTTAGCAATCCAGAAGCCAGAAAAGTTAGCAATTGTAAAATGTCAAGCCCATACTTCTAACCAAGATTTTGTCTCTGCAGGAAATGCGAGGGCTGATGCAGCTGCAAAGGAAGCAGCTCTTTCTGGGAGTGTTCCGAAATTTCAAATGTCTTTGACTATAACTAACCAACTTGATTTATTCTCAATAAAGGATGTTGCAACTTTACAACAGTCGGCCAGTGTAAAAGAGAAACGTAACTGGCAAACAAACTGTAAATTTGATGCTAGCACTAAGATGTGGACAAACCCCGATGGCAGGCTCTGCCTGCCCTCGGCAGTATTTCCCTTTTTGGCAAAATTGGCCCATGGGGCCGATCATGTTTCAAAAAGTGGAGTGGTTGACCTTGTAAATAAACATTGGTATGTTGTTGGCTTTACCGTATATGCTGAAGATTTTTGTAAAAAGTGTGTAATATGTATGCAAAATAATGTTGGCAGAGGACTCCAAGTAACCCCCTCTGCCCATCCTTTTCCTACATGACCTTTTGAACATTTAATGATGGATTTTATTGAGCTAAACCCGTGTGAAGGGTATAAATATTGCTTAGTGATTATAGACATGTTTTCAAAGTGGTAGAAGCATTCTAGTACGGAAAACCACGGCCTGTACAGCAGCAAAGGCCCTGATTAGAGAAATCATACCAAGGTGGGGGATTCCCACCCGGCTCTCCAGCGATAATGGCTAGCATTTTGCAAATGAAGTTATCAGAACCTTGTGTGAGGCACTGCAAGTGGATTTACAAACGCACTGTGCCTACCACCCACAATCGGGAGGGGTAGTAGAAAGGGCAAATCAGACATTAAAGCTAAAATTGACCAAAATTATGGCAGATACTGGCCTTAGTTGGTAAAAGCACACCAATAGCCTAATTAGTATGAGGGGAAGCTGGCCCGTGGGTTTATCACCTCATGAAATTTTGATGGAAGGCCTCTCAGAATGACAAATGTCCCCTTCCCACAAAACTGAATAACATTGCACGGTTTAGATAATGAAATGATTGCCTATTGTTTATCTCTTAATGCTGTTTTAAGATCTCTATCCTAGGGCAAAAGCTGTACTTCCAGTTCCTTGGAGGGACCCTTGCATAGGATACAGCCAGGAGACTTCGTGGTTATCAAGGACTCGAAGAAAAAGTGGTGCGCCCGGTGAGGACCGTTCAAGTGCTCCTGACTACTTGCCACCGCCATAAAGATCGCGGAGACAGAAACGTGGATTCACGCATCTCATTGTCGCTTGTGACAGCCTCTACAGTCGATACCATTGCACAGTGAACTGAGCAACCATGAAAATTGTTATCATTCTGTTTTCGTTCGGACTATCGCTGCTATTTTTGCTATGGGCTCTGGATACGAGGGAGGCAACTGCTCCCCGCAACACAGAGCCATTGCATCACTGAACACTTGGTGGACTTTAATGAACTTACATGCTAATAATGCTAATGTCTCTGATTGCTATGTATGCACTAGCTCTCCTTTCTCTGCAGCCGTAGGGCTCCACCTAAAACCCAAGCCTGTAAATAGCACTGAGGCCAGCGAGATTCTCAGTGCCATCAGGGGAAGAAACATCAGTAATGCCCCAGATTATGCTACAAACAAAATAAAGAACCTAACTGTGTTTCGGGGGCATGATTTTACTGCATGGTACAGCCCACCGAATGATACAAATGTGTCAACCCCGTTGTATCTAGATGCTAGACAACAGAAAATATCAGCCAGGCTTTGCCTGTGTAATAAACAATTAACCGTGAGTTTAGCGCCACTGGGATGGTCCATGTGCCAATATTGTAGGCACTACAACAGCACCACCAAGTCCGAGTCCACCATAACCAACTGCTCTCAAGAAGATCGCCTACACAGTACATCCTGATTTTCACTGCCGGGCAGTCTGTCAGGTCTATACTGTATGTGGGATAGGGCTTATTTTTCCTACCTATGGGTGGACAGGATGCTGCTAATCTAGCCACACTCCACCCTGCGGCCCATGTATATAAGTACAATGCATCTGCTATACATCAGCGTAAGCTATATAAATCAAATTAAAAAGGGAGGTGCCGACGCGAATAAACGTGTCCCAGTGGGAAAAATTTGAGCAGGAATCTTCCCATGGTGGGGTGTTGTTCAAAACATGCATTACATTGACCAGTTAAGCTATGAGTTAGAAACGTTAATTAATGATACCTTGAAATCAACTGACTTGCTGACAGCTGAAATTAAAAGCACTTAGAATCGTAGCTTTGCAGAATAGAGCCGCGCCTGATTATGTATTAACTCGCAAGGGGTGTCTGTCATTGTAGGGAAGAATGCTGCACCTATATACCAGATAATTCCCAAGAACTTGAGCAAGTAATTGAGGAATACGAACGCTACAGCAACGTGTTCTAAGTGAGCATGCACCTGTATTGCAGGACTGGACCCCTGGTCATGGTTCTCAGCATATTTGTGACTGGGACACTACCCTCCTCCACTGGGTGGCAGTAATCGTGGTGGTGATACTGGCATTATGGCTCCCAATTGTGTTGCTCAAATTTCTCTTGTGACAATTGTGTAGCACCTTGTAGCCCATGCAATCACCCAGCTGCACCCCTTACTACACCCGAGGACCAAGACCCTAGCAATTAGCCAGGGTGTTCCGGTCTGTGATATACCAGATGTGACTAAATTATAATAGTTAACAAGTTGATACAAAGTATCAAAAGGGGAGAAGTGTGAGGAATTTTTATATATGCTTCTTTTATATATCCTAAAGCTATATTTGCTATTATATGCCTTGAAGTTATACTTGCTTTGAAAGCCATGCTGTAACAAAGTAATAATAGAATGCAGTAGAAATTTCCAAAGTTCATGTTTTCTTTTTAAGGTTATAGAATTTGTACTGAGGTTACTTGAGGTACATTTGAAAACAGAAAGCTAGATAAAACTGAGCAGAACTGTTGTACCAGCCTGAATAACAGGCTTGGACAAAATATAAAGATAAGAGCATGCCTGGGCAAAATATAAAAATAACAGCACGTGAGTGGCATTGAAGGCAAGCTGTGCGTTGCTATGGTGTGAGTGAAACTCATTGTCTCTCTCAGGTCAGCTTGACCAGGCATATGTATCAAGCAGTAATGGGAAAGAAATGAATTGCAGTGGAAAAGTACCTCATACATATCAACATGTTTTTCTTTTACATTGCTGAAAACTTGTTATGCTGTTTATGATTGGCTCATACTGAAATGTTGGTATTTTTCAAGATAAGAAGTGCAAATCTAGCTTATAAAAAGCTGCTGTAAACTTTAATCAGGGACGATCTCCTTTGTAGAAGTCCCACATGCATGTGTAAGATTTGATCAAATAAAGTGACATTAAGATAAAACCCAGTGGTGTGGTTTTTGCCCCATGACGACGGGAGTGGTTGCTCAGGTAATACTTACAGTGAGAGAATTTGCGATCACAACACCCAATAGAAAATCTTGATCAGAAATGCAGAGGCATTCACTAAGCTGTTTTTAGACAATGGATTGTGGGATGGCATAACACAAATCCACTCTTGAGGTTGTGTTTACGGGGGACATTGACATACATTTACACCCATCTCTGCTGCATTTACTTTTTTCATTTGCATTACGAGGAAGTCCTGCTTGACTCACAGCGAGCGTGTTCCTTAATGACTGCCATACAGAGCAGCTTTCTTCTTCACATTTACAAATACAATTTGTGCTTTGTGGTGGCTTCAGAGATTGTGTTTTTTTTAAAACCTTAGTTAGGAAAGGGTGGTGCTGGTAGGGGCATCCTGGACATCGGAGATCACAAACAACTGATGCAGAAGCAGATCAGATACCACTGTTTGAAAGAATGGGCACGAGAGCTGTACATCTCCTATGGGGGAATAAACTGGCAGGCAGACAATAATTACAGGTGGAAAAAATTAATTTAGTTTTGGGGGGGCTTGGATATACTGAGTACCGTTGGGGTAACCAAGCCAACTGCAGTCTACTGTACTGTACAGAACATTACATAGAGGGACTACTTTATCCCTCCAACTAAAGAAAAATGTTTCTTACATGTTTTCTATTTCAGCAACTTTTTTCTCTTTTTTTAATATTCAATCTGTACTTGGGTGTCCATTTTATAACCGCAATAACACACTCCAAGGTGTGGGTTATCTCCTGATAAGAGCATGCCCAGGTGCATAAGGCACTTGGTGCAAATGCCTCATGCCTCATAACACACCTGGGTGTGCTCTTATCAGGAGATAACCCACACCTCATCGTGTGTTATTGCTTGCATATTTGTCCGCCAATCTTTCAGCATGGCATTTTAGGAACCTCGCCTCATTAATAAGGTAGGTGAAATATTTTAAATATGTGCCAAAAGTTGATTTTGCAGTCACTGCAGAAAATCATGTTATGAGATAAAATCACTCCTCAAATGACAAAATTATTAAGAGATAGCATATGTCAACCTTTGAAACTGTTGTTTGAAATGTCTTTAAATATGGGTGAAATACCATCAGAATGGAAGTCCACCAGAATCACCCCAATATATAAGAAAGGTAACAAACATGTGCAGAACTATAGTACAAATCACATTAAAATGTTCCATCAACCCACTGGTGTAGCATTTTTTTTTTTGTGATGCTACTGCAGTGGCAACTCAAACTGTTGAAGCTTTCAACTATTTTCCAACCATCCTTCACTGCCTATTCAGCTCACTTGTAACTGTTTAGTGAAATGGCAGTAGCTGCATTTTCATGGCATTGTTTACAAAATCACAGCATTCCTTAATAGTTGTTTAGTCTGCCTTCTGAAATGAAACTCATAAGCACTCAGCTGAAAACAAAGCTTATAGTACACAACAGCTAGACGCAAACTAATACTAACCTTTTACTAATTCACTGCACAGATTAAGAAACTCATTTAACAATGCTACACCAGTGAGTTGAGGGAACAGTTTAATGTGACTTGTACTGTACCACCACATAAGTTTAACTTTTGTTTCCTGCTAAATATTAGAATCAATCATAAAAGACTTAATACAAAACCACTTTAACAGGAGTTCTACTGCTGACACAAAGCAGTGTGGTTTTGTTAGAGAACGTTCGTGCACCACCAACCTTCTGTGTTTTTATGAACACATAAGTAACTTATTGGACAATGGTGAAGAGGTGGATGTTGTATTACTCAGTTTCGGAAAGGCGTTTGATGTGGTTCCCCATTAGGCCATTGTAGAGAAACTTATGACACTTTGGATTGATAATTATTAGATGGATCATAAATTGGCTCACAGGAAGAACTCAAGCTGTTGCAATAAATGGTTATACATCAGACCATAAACAAGTAATGAGTGGTGTCACACAAGGCTCAGTGTTGGGTCCCACAATTTTTCAAATATTAATAGCAGATCTGGGGGATAATGTCCATAATTTAGGCAACAAATATGCTGATGATATAAAACTCAGAGGCCCATGCACAACACAGGAACAAGGTGAAATAATTCAAAAATATCTGGATAGAATGTCTATGTCGTCATATTACTGGAGAATGTACTTTAAAGAGCAGGTATTCACATGACAGTGGTGTTTTTACTTCAAGTGTCTAGTCCTTGATATCCTTTACCACATGGAAGTGTATGGCCCAGAAGGGCCCTACATCTCCACAAGTAGACAGACTCTTCTCTTGGGGCTTTTTGTTCATGCAGGTTGAGATACAATTCCACTCTCAAAAAGAAAGGAAATTATTTACAAAAAACTGCATTACTACACCAGTTAGGGTTCAGCTTAATGCCACAAAAGTACAGAAATGTGGAGTTAGGGTTTCCAACCATAACTCCCCACCCCCACCTTCGAGCAGCAAAGGGAAAAAACATTAGGATTTTGGGTCTCCAGAGTTTTGGCGAATCAGTGGTGTGGTTTTCCTTGGGAATGTTAACCATAATGCTCACCCTTTCCTCCCAACCCATTGCCTCCTGTCTGAAGCAGAAGGTACAGCTCCAAGTCAGTGCCTCATAGTGATACAATCTTCAAAGGTAGAGAAGTGCATCTCGTAACATGTTGCCAACAGAAGCTGTTGTAGTTTTCTTCATGCAGGTCTCTGCGGGCCCTGTGTGAAGAAAGATTCTTGTTTGCTCAGGGGAAGGGGTGGACATTAAGGTTGACAACCCAAGGGAAAATCTCACTACTGATTCACTATGACAGGGGTTCTCAGACCTTCTCAGGTTGAGCCTCCCCTATGTCACTTTGGACAAGCCTGGGCCTCCCCATGTCTCAAGCACAGTAGAACACACTCAAAAGGATATGAAATTTCATGCGCGATTTCATGCGCAATCACGAAACAGGCAAAATATACTATGATAGTGTTTTATTTACAAAGCAAGCACTGTGCATTGTAAATACAGTGCAAATGACTAATTAAAAGTCAACTGAAAGGCGGTTTACCACTGCACACCAGATACCATGCAAAGCAGCAATAAAAGTCAACTGATAAAAAATGTGCTGTACATCCAGTGCTGTTTATGTCAGTCAGCTGAAGACAGCCTGTACGCCTGTTTTCGCAGTCATTAAAAGGCACCCCCACCACCAAATCTAGCATCTGAACGTTTAAATCATTCAGCTGAAGGGAGCCTGTGAGCCTGCTTTTTGGAAGTCAGTTGCTGGATTTGTGGCTGCACTGTTGAGAGGTAGAGGCGCAAGTCATCTTCAACCCTGAGGAGGGACCTATACTTTGTCTTTATGGCAGCCAGTGCAGAGAACCCAGATTCACAGAGATAGGTTGAAGCAAAGGCAGTAACACTTTAAACGCTCGTTGTTTTAATTCTGGAAATTCACATCCCAGTGACAGCCAAAACTTAGCCAGTGGCAACTGTCCAAAAGAGACCTTCAGTGCTGGGTCTGTAGCCATATCTATAAGGCTTTCTTGCTCTCTTAATGGCAGGTTGTCCACAGACCTCGGTTTAAAAATGAGCAGTTCTAACCCACTGGTTACTCCTCCTGCTGGTATTCATGGAAGTACTCACAGAGTTTTTCATGCAGTCCACTTAAATGTTCTGAAATTGGCATCTGGACACTGTCAATGAAAGCTCATTTCCTGCAGGAAATCCTCCAGTGTGGGGAAGGAGGAAACCAACCTGCTGCAGTCTTGAAGACCATAATTGTAGTTTCTGACAAAATGCCTCAATCCTGTCCCTTACAATGAACATGTTGGTGTCCCGACCTTGAAGTGAGGCATTGAGTGTGTTCAGTCTGTCAAAACATCCGCTAAATATGCCAGCAATGCAAGCCACCGTGAATCATGGAAATTTTCCACAAGTGCAGAGCACAGTCAGCAAGGAAAATCGCGCCGTCCATGCAATTCAAAGAAGCGTGTTAGTACTTTTCCCTGGACAGCCAACGGACCTCTGTGCAGCAGTAGTTGTTTGTGGTTTGCTCCCATCTCCTCACACAGTACAGCAAAGAGTCTTGCATTTACTGGCCGTGCCTTGATAAAGTTCACGACTTTCACAGCATCTGCCAAGACTTTGTGAAGATCAGCTGGCATCCTCTTGGCTGCTAGTGCTTCCCTGTGGATCATGCAGTGATTCCACACAGCACTAGGAGCCACTGCTTGCAACCTTGTCACCATGCCACTGTGTCTGCCAGTCATTTCCCGTGCTCCATCACTACAAATTCCCACACATTGGCTCCAGGCAAGATCTTCTTCTGTAACGAATTTATTGAGCATGTGGAACAGCTCCTCCCCAGTTGCTTGTGCAGGCAGCGGTTGGCAAAACAGGAATTCTTCTGAGACTTCAGTCTCCATGGCATAACGGACATAGATAAGGAGCTGTGCAGCATGGGCAATGTCAGTGGACTCATCAATTTGTAATGCAAAGTATGGACTTTGCCGAACAGAGTCCAGTATCTGTTTCTTGACATCAACAGACAACTCCTCAATGCGCCGGCAAACTGTGTCATTGGAGAGGGGGATGACATCTAGCTGTGCTGCTGCTTTGTCTCCCAGCATTATTGCACACATTTCTTTTGCAGCAGGAAGAAGTAATTGCTCACCAATGTGTGTGGTTTTCCTGCTTTGGCAATTAGCAATGCCACACAACTACGAGGCTTCACCAGCTTTGCTAGGCACAGTGCCATGCCTTTCCACCAGTTTCTTTTGGCCCCTCAGTTCTTGTAGCTTTCGAAGAAAGAATTCCAGAGGTTTGGAAACTAGGCTGGGATGCTTTGTCTCCAAATGCCGTCGCAGCTTGCAGGGTCGCATGCTGTCTTGTGCCAGAACGTCAGCACATACCACACACTGTGGCCGAGGTGCTTCACTGGTCCCAGTCCAGGTGAATCCCATCTTCAAGTATTCATCATCATACCATCTGGCCTTGAGCTTTGCTTGAGGGCCTGCAGCTCCTTCGTTGGCGTCAGCAACAGCTACTTCTCCATGCACGCGTTTTCTTCCAGTCACCAGAAAGGGATCCATTATCTACGATACACCAATGTTGGAAATTGTTAAACAATGTAACCAAAATCCTCCTGGACATGCACATACTTGCATGTCCAACAACAGTCGGGCATTCCAAAAAGAGGAAAACAATGATTGCAGAAAACGCAGTACCCCAAACTGCATGTCAATTTGAAAAGAAGACGAGCATCATAAACAGACCAACAAATAAAAACACTGTTCCCTACAATAGTTTCGCTGTGCATCCATGAGACCAAAAACCAAGCAATGAGATGTTTAAAGAATGATTCACAATCCATTTCTATCCAGAACCAAACTTTCCCATTTGTCACTTTGGCATGCCAGGCCAACACTGCTTCACTCACAGTTCCCAAGCTAGCCAGTCCTGTGTTTCACTCCCCAGCTCAAGCCAGACCAGCACACCAACCAGAGATTCCATTCACCTTCTTTGACCTCAACATGGCAACTCCTGTCGGCTTGCATCCTGATCTGCACAGCAAAAGGTGACTCACAGAGTGTACTGTAACTGTGCAGTCAGCTCAATGTCTCAATTTAAGTGCACATAAACACTTATGCTGTGACAAAGGGTTGAGGTACACCTCAGCCAATCCTAGCACAAATTCGTATGCAAGGGCCTTGGGAAATGGATCCAAGGGCATGCAGATGGGGATCAAGTGCTTGTCTGTGCTCAGAGGCAGATGTAGTTTAGAGTAGGGACCCAGTTGATGGGAGGTCTACCTCAACGTGGTATCTGGGTGACTTCACAGCAGGGCCCTGCTGTGAATACCAAAAGACCCCCACTCCACTGAGCCTATTTTGGGCTGATGCACCCCATGTAAAGGTAAGCCATGAGCACAGCCTTCACTCCACGCTGTCCAACACACAGGCAAGACACTGGGGGTTGGGGGACGGGGGGAGCAAAGTAGAAATTCCTTCATACTTAACATGATTTTCTTATCAGTTAGTTCCAGCATGTCAGTGGGGTATTCATGTGGGATCTTCACTCCAAAGCCTCCCAACCCATCCAAATATGCAGACACAAGATTACAACACACATTTTGAACACCACAGCACACATAGGTAAGGCAAATAATGCTTTTTACAGTGAAGGGTCTTGGATGGGTTTGGGGTGGGGAACACTCCTGAAAACCTGAAGAAGCCTCTCACCCCCCCAAGCTACACCAGCAGACCCTTCACTCACAAAAACGAACATAACCAGCACCATTTGATACCCACGGCACACAAGAAAGGGAAATTATGCCTACCGAAGGGTCTCATTTGGGTTGGAGGGGCCATTCCTTAAGACCTGAAGAAGCACCTCATGTCCGAGGTACACCTGCAGCCCACCCCCCAAAAAAGGGCACCATTTTAGTACCAAAAAACAATCATATATATGCCCCAAGCTACACCCACAGAACCTTCACTCAGAAAACAGTCAAAACCATAATTATACAATGGCAAGAAAATTTTCTGGATTGGATTGATCAGTCTGGGGCTGGACCTGTGATGTTATCAGCATAACATCACAGCTCTAATCTCAACCTCACTGTGAACCAGTGTAGATGGCATTATGTACCTTGCATCTCTCGTTTTCATCTCCTCTTAAGAAACAAAATATTTGTTCACACTAATAAAAACATTCTTTAAAAATATTTTTTATATATAACAATGAGCCATTGTATAATCGGAATAAGCACTCAGGGTGTGTGTGCGGGATAACGTCACTTCTGGGGTGATTAATCACACTCGGCCTGTGGCCTCGTGCCTAATCACCCCAGGCGTGATGTTATGCTGGGACGACACACACCCTGTCGTGCAGTATTACACCCCCTCCAAGTAAAACCACCAGGTCCATCACTTCAAAAACAGTAGCAGAAACAACTGTGCATCTTCCCACAAAACAGAAGCATCCAAAAGTCTCCACAGCCCAGGCCCCAAGATGCAGATCCATCATTGTAGCATTGTAGCACCCCCCTCAATCACCACAAGACTTCCTTTTGTGGCATTTCAACCATACCCCCTCCCATAAATACAAATAGACCAGACATAAAAAATGAACCAGAAGCAATCCTTCCTGTGAAATAGTCAGCTCTGTCTATGTACACTCCCCTGTTTCCAGTAACAATATTCATGGAACCTATTGGCTGAGAGTCCCATTTTCACAGCAGCAGATAGATATGGGGGGGAGAACATTTTTTTACCAGCATATGAAAAACCCCAACCGTACAACTCCTTCCTTAGAACCCCTCCAAGATGAGGGGAGGGCAAGAACATTTTTTTAGCAGCAGGTAAAACCCCTACAGACCCTTCCTTACTCCATCCTTGAAGGCCCTCCATGGGGGTCAAATGAACTTTTTGCACATTAAAGACCCAACCTTACAGACCCTCAATGTGGGGGTGAAATAAATGTTTTTAAGAGGCATATTAAAACACCAGCCTTGCAGCCCCAGGCCCTGCAGCAAAAACCCTGAGTTGATCAGCCCCTTCAGCAAAAACAACTAAAAAATCAATGCTTACCAGCCCCTTCAGCAACAGACGTAGGAGAGTTCAGTTCGACACTCCAGGTGGCAGCTGGCAGCTTCAACGAGATGAACTGTGAATGCACGGACGATCAGAGCCGGCGACTCGAGCAGTGGCTTGAAGAAGCAGTGGCAAAATGAACACGGACGATCGGAGTCGGCGACTCAAGCAGTGGCTTGAAGCAGCGGGTCCCCGGTTGAAATTTCGGCGCAGATCTTTCCGATTCAGCAGCTGTGAGAAAAAAAGCATCCTGGGCATGCTGCTTTATTGCCGGAACTGTTCTGCAGCACAGGGTAAACAGCAGCTGATTGGCCGAAGAAGTCTGCCAGCCATTGGCTGGAAATGTGAGGCATACGATTGGTTGCATTTCCTCCCTTCTCATTGGCTGTTATTTGCCTGCTCCTCATTGGTCCAGTACAGATGAAATTCGGCCTCTTGATTGGTGGGCTTGTGATACCCTCCTAGCCCCTCTAGGTCCGATGCCTTTCTTGTTTCTCCGGCACTGGCAGAAAGAGGTTGGCGCCTCTCATCAAGGTGCTATTAGCACCTCATCAAGTCATCAAGGGACAACTGGGACTGAAGACAAAGGTAGGGGAGAAGGGGGATGATGTGTTTGTAAAGAATGGATGGGGGATGTGCGCGTTTACAGTCCGCGGAGGCGCCGTTTTGCCGTTTTCAGTTTGGCTGCTTGTTTGCTTTCTGGTAATACAAGCAAGCCTCCGCGCCTCCCCTGGAAGCAGCTCGCACCTCCCTGGCTCACCATTTGAGAACCGCTGCACTATGACATTGGAGACCCAAATCCCTAATGTTTTTTTTTTCCTTTTGCTGCTTGGGGTGTGGGATTTGTGGTGTTAAGTTGAACCCTAACTAGTGCATTATATTACATATTTGGGATGTTTTCACATTATAGAAACCATCAAATAGTTTCCCATATCTAATGGCAATTAACTAGCATTAATTATAACACACTATTACACTGTAATTAACACACTATTAACACTCTACTACATGTATGGACAAAAATACAGAAAAATATACATGGTATAACAGGACTCTTAATATGTGTAACAACATCTACATTGCAAGATTATTAAAGAGGGACAGTCACCACAAAGGATCCTACACTCAAGTGTGGGTCTGGTCCCAATGTACACTTTGGGCCAGATATTCAAACTGCACTCAAAAAGTGCGCAATAGCAGGAGCAAGCGCAAGTCTATTGTGCCCATGCTCAAGAGATGCGATATTCAAAAATGGAGCAGGCCAAATTGCACCTACAGCCAACGACTGAATATCACACCACCTGCGCCATAGCGCAACTAGGGAGGGGAAGCTGAGCAGATCTGATGCACCATAGTGCAACAAGGGATGTTCAGCTGAGCAGTCCAGAGGCGCCATAGCGCAACCAGGGAGCCCCCCAGCTGTAGAGCAATGTAACTGCACAATTAGGGAGGTAGGGGCCCACCACCCATGCCACAGATGGGCACAGGAACACACAGCAGAACAGACATCGTCCCCCCACACCCCAAGCACAGCACAACTGGGGGAGGGCTGGAATAACCACTGGCCCATGGAGACAAGCAAACAACCCACAGCCTGGCCATGGTGCCCCATCACACCTACCGGCAAGCTGTGACTGGCACACAAGGAGGGCAGACCACCCCATGCCACACCATCCCCCAGTGCAGAGCACACCCTGCACCATGACCCCCAGACACCCCCATGAGCAGTGACCACCACTGCAGGAAACCCCATGCATGCCACCACCCCCACTGTGTCAATGCAACCCTGTGCACCACAGAAACATGCAAGCCAGCCCCACCACGAGCACCCACCAGTGGGTTGCAGCAGATGGCAATGCAACAACGGCAGACATGTTGCCACCACGCACAGTCCCCCCCCGAGGTACTGCTGAGAGACTGACCATGCGTCAGCACAAGAGGTACCCCACATGGGACAGGGCGTGCCCTTGACACCACCACCAGTGGTACAGCACCCTGCACAGTATTCCAGTGACACACCCTGACCCACCATTGGCCACAACAGCCAACCCAGACACCCACAGTGGTGCGTGGAAGCATGCACCACACCGGATGTCACACATGGTATGGACAGACACCCACCCATACCCAAGGGCACACCAACACAGGGACGCAGTGGTGGGGCAACCAAGCCCCCATTGTGGGCCCATGTAAGCCATGTACACACAACCCACAGTCCTCCATGGCACTGGAGTGCCAGCCACCCTGCGCAGGCACTGTGGACCCGTACACCACCAGTAGTTGCCCAGAGCACAAGCCACAGACAGTGGGGCACATCCCCTGCAACACACATAAGGCACAGCATGGAGGTGGGACAATGACTATGGTGCCCACAGTGCCACCCAAGCCAGGTATGCACCACACCAGTGACAGGGGCAACCCAGCAAAGTGGCGGGTACAGTGGCCACCCTGCAGGGACTGCCACCACTGACATGCCAGCGGACCGTGCAGGTCACAGACATGCATGTGTGTCAGATGCACAGGCCATGGACAGGCCAATGGGTGCACCATGGACACAGAGCACGTGCCATGGACCACTGCACACAGTCATCCAGTGCACAGGAAACAGCACACACACCACAGACACTGACTGATAGCTACCCCCACACCATAGTCACCTCCACACAGACACACACACATACCCATGACTGCACCACCCCTGATGCCATGCACACCACTGCAGCTGAGCACCTATAGCCCACTGCAAATCAGAGACCACCACAGTATTCATATCAAAATCAAATGTATTGAAAATATAACAGTCAACTATGTATGAGAATAAAAACTATATACAAGCTTGGGGACACAAACAAGGTGGGGGTGGGTAGGGGATGGGGTGGACAAATGGGATGGGATAGGAGGGTGTGAGGGTGGGTCCAGGAGGTAGGAAGTCAGGGACTGAGGGACTCCTATCGGGACCGCCGTTCAGGACTCCGTGACCTCTGGCCTCCGTGCCTCCGCAGCACCCCGTCATGTCCAGCCTCCTCAGTATGTCCAGGGACTCATGGGCCAGCTGTAGGATCTCCCTCAAGGTGTCCTGAATGTCCCTGAGATGGCGGGTACCTAGAACAAGGGAGCACAGTCAATAGGTGTGAATGCACAACCCCATACAGCCCACCCACTGTGCATGGCATACGGCTATGGGGCATACCACTGTGATGGTGTGTGACCACCAGCAGTGATCACATCCACAGGACCTGCCCACCCAGGTGCATACAGCCATGCGGAACGTTGCACACACCCACCAGCCAAGTCATGCACAGCACCACCGTGGCCGTTTAGTGACATGGCTATGTGGTGCAAAGGCAGTGGTACAGCCATGCACCTGGTGCACACATGGACCACCAGTGATGCACACCCAGACATGCATTGCCACTGGACAGTGTTGACTGTAACAAGTTGCGTGCATGGCAGTGGTGTCGATGAATGGTTGCCATGCCCCGCTGCCCACCCTGTCACACAGCATGCAATAGTAATCATGGATGTATGGCACTCACCCTCTTCGGGCCGGTCAGGTGGGCGGTGATGGCCCTCGCCCCACCTGGCTGCACTGTCCTCCCCCCTCCGCCACTCTGCCCGCAATCTGTGGAGTTCGTCCAGGCCTGTGGGGAAAAATAGGAGAGAAGAACATCAGTACATTCCTGAAGCAAAGTCCCCCTGCCCCAAGGTGTGTGCCCTCCCACCCAGCCAGACCCTTCCACCCCACACCCTGTGAACACTGCCATGGCCAACCCCATATGGTCCCTTCCCTATGTGCTGGACACATACAACACTGTGACCCATATGCACAATAAAAGTGTGTTGACAGAACCCCTACCTGGACGTGGCACCATGCCCCTCCTGGCACGTGCCTGCAGTCGGGCCAGTAGCTCTGGCTCCCTCCTCCGCAGGTCACCATAGCAGTGTCTGCACTGCTCTGCACTCCACCCCTGTCCGGTGGCCTCTTCCAGGGCAGTGGCCACCTTCTGCCACACCTGGGTCCTGGCCCTGTCCAGGGGAGCCTCCCCGAAGAGAGGCCCATGGTGTGGCTCCACAATTGCCACCAGATTGGTGAGCTCAATTGCTGTCCACTGTGCTGCCCATCTGCGCGCCATCCTAGCAGCTATAGTAGGCAATATGGCACTCTGCAGCACAGCTCCCCACGTGCAGATGCTGTGCGGTACAGCGCTGTCATTCCCTATCGTGCTGTTACTGAACAGCATGATAGAGATGCACCCATGCCTGACACATGATGCCTAGGGGGCAAAGGTCGGGCACAGGGTCAAGGGTCTCTGGCGCATGGCCACACACAGCACCATTGGATGACAATGCATGTAGCGCAATTGGCTGCCTGTGTGCCAGTGCCATAGTGGACTACTGAGCAGTTGGGCTATTGCACCTATGATGGCCCAGTGCCACAGCGCCATGTAGTGACCATCACTATAGTGCCACTGGCACAATGGTAGCCGTGCTCTGCATTGCCTACCATGCACAGCACATCATCAGTGCGGCAGACGCCTGTGTCAGCAACCCGGGCATGCGCAGTGAGGTGTACTACGCATGTCACAGGACTGCGCCATTGGCTCAGCACATTCAACACAATTGCGCAAAGTGCAACAGCACGATATTCAGCCGTCATATGCAAATCATCTAATCAGCCATTCAATGGTGCAGCACTGCAGTCTGCATTTACTTAAAGTTGCTCCTCGTCTCATTTGCATGGATTGCGCTATAAAGGTGCGACAATGTGCTGCAGTGGCCATAGTCGGTTACTGCAGTTTATTGGTGAGTTGCATGCTGTTTGGGAGTGTGGACTGTGGATTCAGGGACATGCATGGGACTGCACAGTCACAGGTAACAACTGCCATTGTTACAGGCTACATAATGACCGAGCAGGTTGTTGGAGAGGAGGAAAACAGTGGTGGGAGGAGGAGGAGGCCGAACTTTACAAAGGCTGAAACCGAGGCCCTGTTTGAGGCCTACCTGGATCAGGAGCCACTGCTCAGTGGATGGTGGGGAACCCCTCAAGCCCGTGCTGCTGCATGGGAGGAGGTGGCACGTGCCGTGAACCTGCATGGCAGCCACCAGCGCTCCGTGCAGAAGTGTAAGAAGAAGATGGGCACAGACAGGAGAAGGGTAAAGGAGAAGGTGGCTGCCATCAGGACAGCACATGCTGCAACAGGTGGGGGACAGCCGGAGGTGGTACAGCTGACCCCAGTGGAGGAGAGGCTTGCTGGAAGCATACAGCGCAGTGCCATTGAGGGTATTCCGGGTGGTGGCTTCCAGATGGGTGGTGGCCCATCACTGCATGGTAAGTCATGGTCTGTCTATGGGGGGGGCAGGGTAGGTCACACGCACTAACGCGACCTTGCTTTCCCTTACAGATCCTGAGCTTCTGCGTGGGTCAGCGGTGGTGGGCCTGTCCACTGCTGACAGTCGGATGGAGTCAGAGGTGGGACCATCCACCTCCACAGGTATATGTGGATCATTGCGACAGTGGGGCTGCCTGACTGTCCACACTGATGTCATTGTAACAGGTGTGAAGGAAGCCCTGCCTGTGTCCCAGCATGCTGGCATCCATGGATGCCAGCACACTGTGGCTGTGGCCGGGGCAGAGTCCGGCACCAGTGATGATGACATGACCGTCATGGGCAGTGACACGTGTGTGCCATGGGATAGCCACACAGCAGGGCAATTCATGCCCATGGTTGTGGGTGGTGCCACCGTGGAGGCCTGTGTGTCAGCACAGTCCCAGGCTGTGCCTGTCAGCACCAGTGGGGCAGCACTGGCATCTGTTCAGGACAGTGGGACTGTTGCAGCCCCTGCAGTGGCACCACTGAGCCCTGGGGTGTGGCAGCCAGAGGGGCAGCAACAGCAGTTGCCCAATGGGCTTGGGAGTACAGGGCTCAGCGGCGGTGTCTGTGCACTGCCTGTGGACATGCCCAGACCTGGTCCTGGTGCGCAGCACCCACCCTCAAGGGGTGCTGAACATCAGGGCCTTGCACACCCTGAGGGACAGGATGCCGAGGAGGCTGATGACCTCTTGGATGAGCACACCCGCCTACTGCGAGCATCAGTCCAGCTGCAGATGTGGCTTGCGACATCTGTGGATGCACTGCATGTGGCTCTGGAGCGGGCAGAGGAGCATTGCAGCAGGGACACTGCACTGATCTTGGCAGGGATGGACCATTTGCGGGAGGATGTGACCACTGCCATTGACAGGCATGCACAGGCATGCATTGCTGTCATGGCCACAATGGGCACACAGTTAGGTGCCCATGCATGGTGGACACCATGCAGTGCACTATCCACCCCCATTCCTGGCATCATGCAACTCCCACCCTGTCGATGCCGGGTTCAGCTGTGGGCATCCCGAGCACTGCTGGTGCAGGCATGTTCGGTGTGCTGCAGACCCCTGCATGAGCACGGTCGCGTTCACGCAGTGGAACCCCTTGGGGACCATCGGTGCCACCTCATAAGGCCAGTGGTCAGCCTGCAAGTGCTGGCGGTCTCGGTGAGGCCGCCCACACATCCATTGCAGCCGTGGCACTGTGTCGCATGACTGACCTGTCTCCCAGCGCGGCTACTGTCTGGTGCTGCCCTGTGTACATTGTGTGTTTCAGTGGGCAGTGCACAGGTGGGTACCCGGCCCTGCACGTGGACACACAGTCCACCTACACACCCTCCAGGCTGCTGTCCGCAGTTGCATGTGCATGATGATGCCTGCATTGTGCTGTACACCAATGTGCAATGGTGTTCAGCATCTGACACACACATATGGACAGGCAGTGGGCGTGGTGGCCTGTGGACATGTGTGTTGCTAGGGTGTGCGTTCTGGGTCGGTGTGCCTTCTGCCCTCTGTGCATGTTTGTTGCATTGTGTGTGAGCATGTATGTGTGTCCTTTGGTGTGGCATGTTAATCCACACCCATCCCTGGTTGTGTGTGTGCCTCTGTGCCCTGCCACTTCCCTTAACAGCATGCACCCCCGGTGTGTGTCCATGCGTGTTTGTGGGTTGTGCCTTAGCCACTGGTGGTTGCACATGGCCCCATGACTTACCTGGGTTGGCTGAAGTGCTCCTCCATGATGGTGTCCTGGTGCAGCTGTGCCAGCCGGAGCAGTCGGGGGTCCCATCGGCCAAGGGGGGTCTGCCCATCACCATCATCACCAGCATCCCCATTGTCCCCATCGCTGTCTCCCTCTTCGACCTGTACGGCTATCCCACATTCACTGGCCATGTTGTGCAGGATGCAACAGACCAGGAATATTTTATTTTTTTTATTTCATTTTTGTTGACCGGGTAAGTGCACTAGACAAATCCTGCCTATTTTCAGGCACGACCTGGGGGAAGGGGTTACAGATGAATGCCAACTGACCTTGAGCCAGATTAAGCTGTTGGTGGTATTTTTAGTAAATGAGGGAAATTTGGCCAGGACACTGGGGAAATTCCCCTACTCTTTTCGATAAGTGCCATGGGATCTTTAACACCCACCTGAACTACCACCAATCCAGGCAGATGGGACCTTGGTTTAAGGTCTCATCCAAAAGACGGCACCTCAGAAGTGCAGCACCCCTCTCATGCTGCACTACAGTGTCAGTACTGGGCTATTAACCCAAGTGCCAGATGTGGGAACTGAACCCACAGCCTTCTGATCTCCCAGCCTCAGAGGTGAGTGTGCTACCTACTGAGCCACTGACACTGCAAATATCCTACAGGCCTTTGAGGGGCTGTACTGTAGGGCACCACCAGAGGTGTCCAGGCAATGGAAACGTGCCTTCAGCATCCCGAATATCTGCTCAATGACATTATGTGTGGTGGTGTGTGCCTCATTGTAGCGTTGCTGCGATGCGGTCACGGGACGCCGGTAGGGTGTGAGCAGCCAGGGACGGAGTGGGTATCCACTGTCACCTGTGTGTAGAGGGCGGAGGTTAGTTTGGTGATCAGCATCGCCCTGCCCCAGGCCATGTAGGCCACTACCCATGCCACCTCTGGCCATGCCCCCCCAGATCCTATGATTGTCCATGTGGTTTGCATACTCACCCACTAGGTGTCCAGTGAGGATGTCCCTACTCTCGAATCTGTGGCACAGTGCTGACTGGTGCCAGATGAAAGAATCGTGAACTCCCCCAGGGTGCGTGGCACAGACATTGATGATGCACCCCTTGGCATCGCACACCACCTGGCAGTTGATTTTGGCATAGCCCTTGCAATTTATGTATGTGGCCCCCTTGGGGCCAGGTGGTGTGCATATGGCCACATGGGTGCAGTCTATTGCCCCTAGCATGCCAGGCATACATGCTTCCCTGTGGAACTCCTGTATGTTTGCTGTGTGCTCTGCCGCTGTGCTGGAGAAATGGATGTACTCCTCAGCATGTGGCAGCAGTGCCCTGAGGAATTGGGTGAGGTGGCATGATGTGGCCAACTGGGTTATGCCTGTGGTGTCCCCGGTTGGTCTCTGGAAGATACCCGTGGTGAGCAAGCACATGCAGGCTGTTACCTTTGTCTCCACTGGCAGGGCATGGCTCCGTCGTGTGGGTGCCTGCATCACATCACTGCACAGCTCACAGAGCCGCCTCAGAATTGCCCTATTCAGGTGGTACCAGCCCACAATCTCAGTATCAGTGTACAACTCAAAGCTGGTGCAGGCTCGGTACTGCCTGTTGGGGGCATACCGCCGACAGGCCCTTCCACGGTCATGCCCGCCTTCTCACCCCCCTCATTACGGCCTCCATGTGGAAGGTGGCACTGGCCATGTCCCTGGCTTGTGTTCACCCCCCCTGGCAGCTGTTGCTGTATTCCCCGCTGACCTGGCTGCTACCTCCCTGCACCGGGTACACCTGCCTGTGCTGGCCTCTGTGCTGTGTGGCTCCCCACACCTTCCCTGTGCCTGGCTGTTCAGAGTGACCTTTCCCTGGCCTGCCCTGTTTGTGCCTCCTGCCCTGTCTGTCTGCCTCTGCCTCTGACACATGTGGCTTCCCTGTAACGTTCTTGCGCCTCTCCCTTGCTCCTTTTTATTTTGGCTCATTTCTGCTATGGCACAACTTCCGCTTGCTCCACTATTGCGCATGGCGCAAGTCTTTGAATATCACACTGCGCCATTTATGCATGGTTCCTCCCCCTTTGGTTGCGCATGCCTTCATTATCATTGCACTGTTGCTCAGCATGATTTCGGGGGCACAACTGCCTCCTGCTGAATATCACAGAATGGCGCAATTTCGGACTTGCGCAGGTGCAACCCTATTGCGCATGGCTCAACTCTTTTGAATATCTGAGCCTTTGTGTACAAAAATGTATTGCTTTACTTACTGTTTACTGTTGTATAGTAGATTGTATCAGACAAATTTTGTTTACTTCTAGGTTGACATCTTCTGTTACTACAGATCCCAGAATCCCCTGCACTGACATAGGAACAGTAGGCAGCAGTGGGAGAGTCAATAGCCTGCAGTGCATGTTAGAGCTTTTATACTCTCAGATGTTTCCAATTCTGCTTTTCTCCAGGGTCTAGGTACAGTCCTCTCTGCCTGTACTTAGCCCAGTGAGGAGAGCAGAACCAGCACACAAAACATCAGAGCTTATATGAACTCTAATATGCTCTACAGGATATTGAATCTCTCACTGATGCCTACTGCTCTGATGTCAGCTGCAGAGGATTCTGGGATCTGTAATAACAGAAGATGTCAGCCTAGAAGTAAACAAAAGTAGTCTGATAGAATTGACTATACAACAGTAAACAGTAAACAGTAAGTAAACCAAATTTTTTTTTGCACACAAAGTGCACATTGGGACCAGCCCCACACTTCGGTGTGAGGCCCTTGGTGCTGACCATTCCCTTTAACATTTGTAATAACCATCTAGCCACAATGCAATTAAAAGTTGTAACTAATTAGCTGGTCCAGTGACGTGGAGGGCTGAGACATCTTGCCTTACCTAATACCACACTCACAACCCATGTTCATGGTGTGATCGGGCTGCTGGGAGTCAGCCGGGTTAGGAGAGAATCGAGCTTCCAGGGGATAGCTCTCCTCTCCCGGGGAAGGAGAGACACAGAGACTGGTGCATTTCTGACACCTAGCAGTGGCTGGGAGATGGAGCGCCTGGGTCCGCATGTAAGGGATGGGGTGGAGTAGTCAGCTGGCATGCTGTGAACAGAAGCATGCACAGCTCGGCCATTGCTGGCACCCATATTACTCCACCTCTGGAGGGGCAGGAGTGAGTAAAGAGCAGGAGAAAACCTTGGGCGCAGCTGGATGATGCCAACCCCCAGAGGTACAGCTCCCACAAATGGCAGTCATGTCCTGAACCGGATCCATGTTTGACAGTTTAAGGGATCCCCTCTGCCCTGCCATGGGGAGGTAAGCCATGGAGGTAGAGTGGAGCTGTGCTGAGAGCGGGGGACAGAGCTGGGGGTCAGTGAGATAGAGGGCCACCCAGGAAGGAGCAAAAAGCAAATATAAAAAAATAAAAAACAAAAGTTGTAACTAATCTAACTAATTACACCCAATTAACACCTATGTAATAAAATAATTAATCACATGGAAATCAAAGTTAAACTGTGTAAAAAATGTGACCCTGAGCAATGAATTGAGACACCTATTTTCTGCTGCCTCCATATCATTTGCCAAACTAACAGTGACATATGGAAATCAAAGTTAAACTGTGTAAAAAATGTGTTTGTGAACAACAAACTCAGCCTCCCTTTACTGCTGCCTCAATATCACTTGGCAATCTACCAATCACACATGGAAATCAGAGTTGAACTTTGTAAAAAGTGTCCCTGAGCAGCAAACTGAGCCCCCTCTTATACTGCTGCCTCCACATTGCCTGCCAAACTAACAGCCACATATGGAAATTAAAGTTAAACTGTGTAAAACAAAGTGTCTGTGGACAACAAACTTGGCCCCCTTTACTGCTGCCTCAATATCACATGCCAAACTAACAGCTACACAAGGAAATCAAAGTTCAACTGTGTAACAAATATGTCCCTGAACAACAAACTGACTCACCTCTCCTTTTACTGCTGCCTCCATATCACTTGCCAAACTAACTTCCACACATGTAAACAAAGTTAAACTGTGTAAAAAAGTGTTCTGACTCACCAAACATTGTACCTGCTCCTTCCCTGCTGCAAACCTTAAAAACACTAAAGGGAGAAATGCTGGAACCACACCTCCTTTTATAGGAAGTATGCTATGTAAAAGTGAAAGGTCCAAGACTTTGCAGCCCAAACCAAAATGCTTTTTTTTTAAGCCAAACCATCACATGATTTTCAAAAAGACAAACCAGCACACTTTTTTCTTAAAGCCAAACAGACCCATCTTATATAATGTGTAAAAAATTTGACAGGTAAGTTCCAGATATTCATGAAATATCACCATCTCAGAGCCAAACAAGCTCATAGAGGCTAGTCGCCCTTCAGGGTCATAGCTTTACGGCTTTTTTAACCCCTCAGTAATATTTCCTTAAATCTGACACTTACCTATCAGATATTCTCTCTCTGTCTCTCTCTCTCTATATATATATATATATATATATATATATATATATGTATGTGTGTGTGTGTGTGTATGTATTTATATTCTCTGCAAAAAAAAAAAATTGTTAATGCACCAGTTAGGGTTCAGATTAAAGCAACAAAAGTAGGGAAAACTGGCCTGGTGGCCTGAGGGTTGAGGCACTGGATGCCACACCTCACATCACGCCAGTGACTAGGGTTCAGGAATGGACTCAGGATGATGGGGGTCAGCAGGGGAAGGAGAGGATTGGGCATCCAGAGGACTGCTCTCCTCTCCTTGGGTGGGTTGGGAAACTTATGTCACTCTGTGGTTGGCCGCTGGTGGAGACCAGAGAGCACTACAGAGTGGAGCCACACTTGGGCCAAGAGAAAGAGAGGAAAAATGGTGTCTTGAGTGACTGGATGATGGCCGCCTGGACCCTTGCTGCCATGGAGCCCCCTGACAACTGAGACTGACCTTAGCAGCACCCAGGGCAAAGAAGGAAAGCCATAAGGCACTTTGTCTCTGGAAGGAGAGAACCTGTCCTACAAAGGGGTACGTTGAGTTACCCTGGGGCAGCAGGTTGTGATGTGAGGCAGGAGATGGTGACGGGGATTCCTGGGGGAGGTGAGCTCAGTCCTTGGTGGCCCAAAGGAGAGGCCGCTCGAGATGCAGAGTGGAGTAAATAGATATTGCAAAAAAAGTAGGGAAATATGTTGATAGGGTTTCCAATCCTAACTTCCCACCCCCACCCCAAGCAGCTAAAGGAAAAAACATTACAGATTTTGCTGTCCTGATTCTTGGTGATGCAGGGGTGGGGTCTTCCTTGGGAATCAGCCCTAATACTCACACCATTCCATCACCAAATAAGGGCAGATGTGAACTGTTTTCTTCAGGTAGGACTTACAGATTGTTGGCAACATGTAGGGAAACACAGTTCTGTATGTTTGAAAACTATATCACAGAGGGGTGAGTGTTAGGGTTGAGACCCCAAGGAAGACCCCACCCCTGATATGCCGAGAGTCAGTAGAGTGAAAAATATACTTTTTTTTTTGCTTTTGCTGCTTGGGGTAGGGGTGGGAGTTAGTGGAACCTAACACCATACTACTTTTGTCACTTTAATTTGAACCCTAACTGGTGCATTAATGCAGTTTTTTTGCAAAGAATTTCCTTACTTTTTCAGATAGTAAATTTATATCATCATTCACACAGTTCCCTTTGGGAGCTGCGTGAACACATCCATCTGGCTATGGTAGTAGAGGACCCTCCAGGCCCTGCACTTGCATCTCTCATTAGATGCACACATCCATATGACTGTGGAAGTGCAGGGTGCTCCAGGCCCTGTGTTTCCATGCCTCCAGAAAAGCAATTCATCTGCTTGGTTGTAATTGGTTTTTGAGGAGCTCTTGTCAAAAATAAAATATGTTAAGTTTGTCTTTTGAGGGGCTCTTTTCAAAGAAAAGTGTCCTTCCTAACTGCCAGTGGTTGATTGTATATGGGCAACAAATGTGGGAGATTGTTTTTTTTTTTTTACCCATAAGTCAGTACATTTTTCACAGTTTGTTCTGAAATTCGCTTCGTTTGTCGTCTAAGATTAGATACACAATTGGGGGTAGGTATTCAAATGTGAGCCTTGAACATGCACAAGTGGATGCGCCACGCAGCCTACATGCACCACGGCACAAAAATGTAATACTCAGAAGATGTGCCATAGAAATGCGCTGGCGCAACCAATGCTGAATATTGCAAAGATGTGCCACGGCACAACCAGACTTGCTCCGGAGCATCATGAAATGTGCAGACGCAACTGTAAAGACTGAATATAACATATGGAGCAAGTTGTCCCAAGCGACAGGGAAAAGAGTCAGTGCTGCTCAAAGGCACAGAACCATGGTACAGGAGGCAGAGGAGGCAGGGCAGAACCACAATGGCAAAGGACAGGTGGATGGCACATAAACAATGCAGAGTGAATACAGACCCAAAGCTCCAGGACACAGTGCAGAGCACCACACAGACCTGGGCAACCAATGGGACAGGGCGCACAATGGGCATGGCACAGAGGGTTGCAGGGAATGAGCAGCCCAAGACCAAAGGCCCAACAGCCAACAAAGAATAGCCAAGAACCATTGCACCATGCAAAAGCACCATGCAGGAGTCCACTGGGTGCCACAGCACAAGCACAGTGGTTCACAGGCAGACTGGCAGACAGGCACACAGCAGTATGCAACACACACCAAACAGGCACACAGGGACACAGGGTGAGGGAATAGCACAGCACAGCAGCACAGGAAAAAGGAACACAACAGAGGTGTGCACAGTGCTGGACATGGGCTGGCAGTATAGCCTAGAGGTTAGAGGAATGAGGTGTGAACGAGCTTGATACATCCAGCAGACCAGACCTGAGTTTGATTCTCATAACCTCCACTTGCATACTGTGTGACTCTGAGCAAGTCACTTAACCGCCCAGTGCTCCCAGGTCGCCCCTGAAAACATGCACTTGTGCCTAGTGGGCCTTACCTGGTTACCAAAGACTAAAAAAAAAATTGGAACATCGGCACAGGACACTATGGCAAGCATAGAGCCAGACCCCACAGGCAACCCATAGGAAACCCTGACAAACAGGGATGTGAAAGGCAAGGATGTGTGTACCCACCGGTGTCACACTGTAGATACACCATGGGCCAGGACATTCCTGGGCCAGAGTCCAGCCATGGACAACAACAGCCTAGTGAAGCAACAGGCATGCTAGGGAGACACACAAACACACACACAAATAAGAAACAATACTTTAATATAAAACTGGTGAAACACAGTGGAACAAATGAGTATGAAACAGGCAATGAAAGGCAAACAGCATGGAATAAAGCAGAAGACAACTAAACACTTTCACAAGACCAACTGTGAACTGTAAAAAGGAAGTATAAACAACTACGTACTAACATACTAACATACTAAAATGCCAGCAGAATAGGCCTAATGGTCTTTCGAGTCTGCTCGATTGGTCAGCCCCCACCCTGGGTGCTGACCTTGCTGCCCCCTCGCTTTCTCTGGCTTCTCCCTTCCCAGTTCCGGATATTCTTGCTGCATTGGATTTTGCTTCCAGAACCCTTCCCCTGTACCTGTCCCAGCCCCTCTTGAACCCCTCCACAGTCTCTGCCTCCACCAGCCCCCTAGGCAGTGCATTCCATGGCTCCACCACCCTCTCAGTGAAGTAGCACCTCCTCCTTTCTCCCCTGAATCTTCCCCCCTCCAGCTTCCACCCATGCCCTCTAGTGGCCCTCTCCTCCTTCCTTCGAAGCACCCTGACTGTTCCTCCCCTATTTACCCTCTTCATGTACTTGAAGACCTCTATCATGTCCCCCCGGTCCCTTCTCTCTTCCAATGTGTACATATTTAGCTCTTAGGGCCTCTCCTCATAGGTCCTGTCCCCCAAGCCCCAAATCATTTTGGTTGCCCTCCTCTGGACCTTCTCCAGGAGTTTAATGTCCCTCTTTAAGTGTGGCCTCCAAAACTGCACGCAGTACTCAAGGTGTGGCCTCACCAAGCAGTTATACAGAGGGAGCATCACTTCCTCCTTCTGAGGTGATCCCCCATGATGCATCCCAGCATCCTGTTGGCCTTGGCTGCTGCCCTCCTACAAGTCTCAGAGTTGTTCATTTTGACATCCACCACCACCCCCAGGTCCCTCTCAGCCATCGAGACTTGTGGCATTTCCCCCAAGGTGTACACTTGGCCCGGGTTTCTGGCCCCCAGGTGGAGTACCTTGCATTTCCCTGCATTGAACCTCAGCTTCCACTTTCTAGACCATCTTTCCAGAGCCTCCAGGTCCCCCTGTAGGCCACCTCCCTCCTCCCCATCCACCACCGCCCCAGTTTTGAGTCATCCAAAGAGACTCATCTCACCCTGATTCCTGTCCTCATGTCAGAGACGTAGGCGTGAACAGGAGTGGCCCAAGGACTGATCCCTGTGGGACCCCACCACGACCCTCTTTGGGATGAGACTATCCCACCAACTACGACCCTCTGGGTCCGGTCCTGGAGCCAATTGCCTATCCATCTGATCATCTGGTTCCCCACCCCTATTTCTCCCAGCTTATCCAACAGGCCCATGTGAGGAACAGAGTCAAATGCCTTGCTGAAGTCTAGAAAGAGGACATCCACTGGTCTACCAAGGTCCAAGGCACTCGTCACCCAGTCATAGAACTCCACAAGGTTTGTCTGACACAATTTCCCTGAGATGAATCCATGCTGTCTATCGTCCAGGCACCCTGACTTTTCCAGGTCCCCCCCTAGCCTCTCCTTGACAATGCCCTCCATCACCTTGCCCACCACCGATGTCAGGCTGACAGGCCTGTAGTTCTCTGCCACCTCCCTTGATCCCCCCTTGTGGATAGGCACTATATGCACCACCTTCCAGTCCTGGGGCACCCACCCTGTCCTCAGAGAGATGGTGAAAAGCTCCGCCAGGGGTTTCGCCAGGACATCCGCAAGTTCCTTCAGCACTCTGGGATGTAATTTATCCAGCCCCGGTGCTTTCTCTGTCTTAAGGGAGCTGAGGGCTTCCCTCACTCTCTCTGCTGTGATTTCCACTTCCAGTACCTCTTCTCCCTGCTTAGCCCTGCCCCCACCTGCCAGTGATGCCTCCCCCTCTCCCCAGACCCGCAGATCAGTAAGGGTCCCACACTCCTTAGTATCTCTGTCTCCTCCCATGTATGATGCAGCACCCCCATTTTCCTTGGTGGAAACTGAGGTGCAGTACTCACTTAGTACTTCAGCCTGCTCCCCTGGGTCTTGTGCCCATCTCTCCCCTGATTTAATCCTGCTAATCTGCCCCTTCACCCTTCGTTTTTCCCCAATGTATCTACAGAACCCCTTGTTCCCTCTCCTGATTTCCCTGGCCAGGTTCTGCTCCTTCCTTGCCTTAGCCGCCCTCACCACTCTAGTGGCCCTTCTAGCAATCAGCTCATACTCCCCTCGATCCCTTTCACTCCTTGAGCACTTGAATTGCCTATAGGCTGCCTTCTTTCCCTGCACCACCTCCTGGACCTCCCTGGTCCACCAGCAGGGTTTTCGGGCCCTACCGCATTTTCGTCTTACTCTTGCACAGGTACTGGTAGCATCTTGCACCCCTCTCCTGATGATTTCCCACCTACTATCAGCGTCCATGTCTGACCCAATTCCATCCAAATGCTCCTTAAGGATCCTTCCCATTTCCTTAAAATCCGTTCCCCTGAAGTCAGTTACCTCCATCTTTGTGCAGCTTTCTAGCCCTCCTAGGTCCAGGCAGAACCAGACCGTAGCATGGTCACTCCCCGCCAACGGGTCCCTTACCTCCAGGCCCCTAATCTGGTCACTGTCTACCAGGACCACATCCAGTACCTGCGCCTCCCTGGTTGGTTCCCCCACCTGCTGAGTTAGGAAGGCGTCTTGAAAGACATCCAACAACCTCTGTTCCCTGGTCACAGAAGATGTCATAGTCTCAACAATACAACATATTGTGTACAACAATAAACAATGGGGATGGGTGTAAGAAGGGACAGTGATGGGAGAGAAAGAACAATGTCCACGGGAGATGGGTATGTGGGGACGGGAAACCTGGGTCTATGTACAAAAATGTCATAATGCCTCTGCCGATGTAGGTCCTCACTCAGGCTGTGCACCTCTGCAACGAGCATCTGTGTGACTGCAAGCAGTCTTCGCAACAGTCAGATGTGGACCACCTGCCAATGGCATACCCCAAAGGCCACGCGCTGCAGGTGTATGATGCCTCCACCCAGGATGCTCACACTGCACCAACCTCTTCTTGCTCCCATACAACCTACACAAGGGAAACAGAACAGAAACTGAGTAACAGAGCACACACAAGGACAAACCCCACCCCCAATGGGTTGCATGTGTATAGGACTGAGGCTGGGCAGCCCCATGGGCAAGGCCATCAATAGCACATGCACAGTGGACACTGACAACAGGCCAGGATATAGCGCCACACAATGAAGGGGATGTGGTTCAGGGAGTAATTAGCAAAGAGACATGTGCTCATGCCCTCCAAAGTTAGGGACTGATGCCCTCCTATGCAGCACTCAAGCAGGCCCAGCTGCATCCCCATGTGTGCACTGTGGGGTACACACAGCTACCACCAGTGACAGCAACTGGATAACAACTCACAGGAGCCATGTGCATGATGGGATAACCACACATTGCTGGCTAACACTGGCAAGTGTGTCCGAAAAGCCACAAATGAACAACCACAGTATGCAGGCATTGGTCTACTGTGTGTACTGGCCCCACACTAACACCCTATCCCAGGTACAGAGGACTGCTGCACATGTCATGCACTTACCTGCTGCCTGGCCATCAGGCCCAGCTGCTGCTCCATCGCTGACCTGGCAGCCATGCCTATCTACCTCTTCCCTGGCCCACCTGTGCGCCTCCTGTCCTGAAAGGAAACACAAGCAAAGGGGATGATGAGCAGTATGCAAACACCAAACACCACCCCCAAGACCAAACAAGCCCAACAGGACACATCACAGTGCAGCACACAATGTTGGGAACTGAGTCTGCTACCCACAAGGTGGGCACAATGTGCCAGGCCAATGGCACAGTGCAACACAGGGCCACACAGTGCACAGCAAGGCCTGACAACAGCACTGACACACCCAAACAAGGCATTCCCCCCCATGTGCAGATGCACACACACCTGCTGCACACCCCAAATGCCCCCACAAGCATGCAGAAGAGGTATGCACAAAACACAGACAGATGTACCTGGTTGTGAGACCACACCCCTGCAGACATGGCCCTGTAGTCTCCGTAGCCATGCCGGCTCACTGCGGTGCAGGTCACCATACCAGTGATGGCACTGTTCCCCTGTCCTGGGGATCCCTGTGTGCTCCTTTAGGTGATCTGCAACATGGGCCCACACCTCGGACCATGCCTCCTACAGTGCCACACCTCCAAACAACTGGTCCTCCAGTGGGGCAACCAGTGCAATGATATTGGCCATATCCACTTTGATGCCATGCTTCCAGCACACTCAGTCAGGCCCACTGTGCTGTCTGCTGGAGTAGAGACCTGTGTTGCACATCTGGACAAATTGGATGATAAGACTGTGCAGTGCACAAATGTATGATCGGCATGCACTAGTGAGACCTATTGCGCTTTACTGCACATGCGCAATACTCGAAGTACGGGCGGGAGACTGGGGTCACGTCCATGACACACGTCTGCACATCAGTGCATCAGCACCACTCTGTGAAGGTCAGGCACTGCCACACATACAGCATGCCAATGGTGCAATCTCTGCACCTGCATGGTGACGGCCAATGGTGCAGCCACCCCACATGCACGATAGGGCCCAAATGCACAGCAATGGCAGATGTGTGATACACTGACATGAACATCATGCAGCAGGCCAAACACTTGGCAACTGTGGTAAAGCATATTGCGCATGCGCAGAAACTGCACCGGAGAATTGCTCCGGCACATCCCAGTTGCTGACAAAGTGTCCCGGAGAGGACATGAAGCACTGGGGCAGTGTGCTGTGGGCTTTCTATTGCTCTTATGTTTTGATCTCTTACGTGTTCATTTTGGCATAAGTTTGAGTGCTTTTTTTCTTGTGTTTTTGCTCAACACATAGTCAGTTGCACCAGGAGCAATTCTGCAATATTCAGCCAGGATATGCAAAGAGCCTCATTAGCCAATCCAGGCACAAGTCAGCACATAGAGTATCATTACTGGTTGCACCAAGGCTCATTTGCATGAATTGAGCCATAAAAGCGACACTACACAGCGCAGGTCACTGACAGGAATTGCAGCCTGGAAGGTAGATTTGTTTACATTCCAATTGCTGATAGCTGTTTTGCAGTGCCACATTCTAAATCTTGCATAGCTCCAGGAGATGCTATCACACTGCTCATCTGTGCACCATCCCTGTTAACAGGTGGCAGTATGTTGGAATCAGAGAGTGAGGAGGAGCAGGGCCAGGCCAGAAAATGCAGGCCCAACTTTACAAAGGATGAAATGCATGGCCTGGTGGAGGCATATGTTGCCAGGGAGGAACTTCTGAGTGGGGCCACAGGGACCCCCCAGGAGTGGGCTACAGGTTGGGAGGAGGTGGCCACATAGGTGAATGCCCATGGACTCCACAACCGCACTCCCCAGGAGTGCAAGAAAAAGATGAACATGCACAAGCACCAGGCAAAGGAAAAGATTGCTGATATTAGGGCATCGCTCAACAAAACAGGTGGTGAACCCTCTACAGCACACATCCTTACTGTGGAGGAAGAGATGCTGGCATCAACATTCACCTGGGCATCCATTGTGGGTGTCCGGGGGGGATCCAGACAGGTGGCAGCCCATCACAGCACTGTGAGTATACCTATGGGACACCTGGTGGGGGGCAGAGTGTGCAGGCCATTGGTGTGCCTGGTATACCACAGGAGGCCCAGTAGTGTGTTCACATTGTGCCATGGGGTGGTGCACTGCCTGCGCAGCCACACTGAGGTACCACATGGTCCTCTGTGTGCTGTGTGGCAGCTACAGGCAAACAATCATGGTCAGGGGGTCGCCTGGTTTAGGGACCACACCAAGAGTGGCACGCATGTCCCCTGGGTGACCGTTGCAGTTTGTGTATGCATGTGGCCATCCTTAGTGGACCATTGCACCAGTCTGTCACACTGGACAGGGTATCCCCAGTTGTGCTGTATGCCATTTGGTGGGGGGGGGGTTATGTACTGGCATAGCCTGTCAAGTGTGGCCCATTGCTACACAATGCTGTGCATGCACACAGATGCAGACCATTGTCCTGATCAATGCCTGTGTCCTGCCGGGCATGGACAGTGGTACTGGCACCAGACATGCATGACAGTGCAGGCACACCTGTGGACCACATGCGGACATACCACTGTATAGCTGTCTACCTGCAATGCATCAGTGACACACTAATTAATCTTCATTTTGTCTTACAGATCCATCACGCCTCGGGGCACTGTTCAGGCTGGACCTGGACCTGTGGCACAAGACAATGCTGTGCCATCTACTTCCTCTGGCATTGTGGCAGTTGCAGGGGGGGTGACGTCCTCTTGGTGGGTTGGTGGACCTACTGGGTTTTGCCAATGAGGACCCTTTAGCTGATGTCCTCATGAAGGACAAGCTCTCTGTGCTTGTGCCAGCCACACAGGACAAGGATGATTATGATAGTAATGATGACATGACCCTTATATTGGGGTGCACAGGTGTTGACATTCCTTCCCTCATTCCAGTAGTCCCACAGGTGGTGGCAGGCAGTGCCAGAGGGCCAGGGTTCATGCATGCATACCCCCAGTGTGCCCCCCTTCACCCACAGACACTGCTGCTGGTGTTGTATGGGGACGAGGTGCAGGTGTGAGCACTGGTTCCCCTGGACTGGTCCAGCAGGAAGTCGTTGTGCTGCAACGGCCTGTTGGAGATACTGTACAGCACTCCCTAGGGGTTGCCATTGGTGCCCACAACTAGTGCCTGCCCCCTTTGTGGACTCCTGTGTGGTATTCCCAGTGGAAGAATGTGGCACAGCAGGCCCCCACCTCCCCAGTCTGTCAGTGTCAGGAATGTGATACGCCAACCACTGATAGGCTAGATGAGCACACCTGGCTTCTGTGGGACTCCATGGATAACCAGACTATGCTCAGGGCAGAGATCCATGCACTGTGGGTTGAGGTGCATCAACCGTTTGAGCATCTGGCCATGGGATGTGCCCAGCTAATTGGCGAGCTCCGCCAACTGCGGGAGCCCATTACAGCTTCACTGGACCGTATTGCGAAGACCATTGCAGTGGGCTTCACAACGCTGCCATTCAGTGATCACAACAGTGAGTGCAGGACTCCCTGTAGCAACATGAGCATGCCCAGGGCTTAGCGTCTGGTGACCCAATGAGGCTGATGCAGCCCGCTGCTATACCCATCCCCGACACCCCCAGCAACAGCCTGTTCATTGGGTTGGACACACCTGTGAGGACCAGGTCATGTTCTAAGGCATCTACTCCTGAGGATGTGTTGATGACTCCACCTGTGGCAGTTGAGCCACCTGTGGCTGCCACACAGTTAGGGCATGGCCACCTCTGTGGTTGTGGCAGTCATGGATCTGCATGGTAGGCCTGCCAGGTGTGCTGCCCAGTCTAGTCCCCTGTTGCCATTGCCAACCACGCACATGGCTGGCTGTGGCCTGGTTCATGTGCTGTGGCACATGCTTGACCCAGGTTACAGCTGGCTCGTGTGTGGGCACTGGTGCCTGACCATGTGGCATGGGCATGATGAGTGCAGCACTGTGTTGGCATTGCCTGTGTGCCAGCACATACCCTCTGATCCATGCCACTCCCTGCAGTACTGCTGTGTCTGTTCCTGTCACTGGTAGCTGTGCTGTGTGTGCCTCTGCCTGGTGCTGTGTGCCCTATGGTGCGCCCTGTGTCTGTTCAGCTGTGTGTGTGTGTGTGTGTGTGTGTGTGTGTGCCTGCATGAATGTGTGGTCATGGGCATACCCCCTACAGCAGCGGACTGTACAGGCATGTATTTGTTGTTCCTTGTGGAGGGGTGCTTGTGCATGCCTGTGTGCCCCCTGTGTGTCTGGTGTGTATCCTTGTGTCCCTGCATGCTTGCTTCTCTTTCTGTCCATGCCTGTGTGTGTGTGTGTGGGTGTGTGCCCTGTTCCCCTGTGTGTACTCACCTGCAGTTCCAGAAATGTTCCTCAACAGTAGTATCCCGGTGCCTTCTGGCACATGCCACCAGCCTGGGATACCTCCTCTCCATGGCTGGATGCACACCCCCATCCTGTTGATCCTCATCATCATCTGTACTGTCACCCTTGTCCACCTGGACAGGTATTCCACTGTCAATAGCCATGTTGTGAAGCATACAACAGGCCAGGAATATGCCACAGACTTTCTTGGGGCTGTATTGTAGGGCACCACCTGACCTGTCAAGGCAACAGAAACACATTTTCAGCATGCCAAAGACACACTCTATGATGTTGTGTGTAGCAGTGTTTGCCTCATTGTACCTCTCCTCGGCCCCATTGCTGGTTCACCATATGGGTGTGAGCAGCCAGGGTCAGAAGGAATATGCACTGTCACCTGCAGAGAAAGCACATGTGTTAGTAGACATCCTGTCTGAGCATTACCTGCCCCCCCTTGCCAGTCCACACTGCTACTACCTGCCCCCCCCGTGTGCCCTTGCCACCACCCACATGCACGGCTCATGTGCCACCATTGTTAGCCACACATATGTGTCCTACCCATCTGTTGCTACTCCTCCACAGGCTTGTGGGCCCATTTCCCTGCTGCTGTGTGCATTGTGCCACTGTTCTGGTCTGCCATACGGACCATTGGACACATGCCTAACTGTGGTACCTCACATCTATGGTGTTGCAGGGTGGTGCTGTGCACATGCCATGCATGCCCTGTGGCCAGCAGCACATGGGCCCTAGTATGCATGCTTTTCTGGCATGTCATTAGGCTCCATTTCCAAACATTCCTTGTCACCTAGCACTGTCCTTATTCCCTACCCCCCTTCCAGCTGCTGTGTGGTGTGCCATGCTACTGCAGTTGTGCTCCTCTTCCCCATCCTGACTCACTGACTAGGTGCCCCGTGGGGATTACCCCACTCTCAAATCTCTGGCACAGGATTGATTGGTGCCAGATAAATGCATCATGTGTACTCCCAGGGTGGGTGGCACACACCTTGGTAATGCACTCTGTGACATTGCACACCACCAAGCAGTTGATAGAGTAATATCCCTTCCTGTTCATGTATGCTGCACCTTCCAGGCCAGGTAGTGTGCGTATGGCCACGTGGGTGCAGTCAATGGCCCCATCACACCTGGCATGTGTGCCACCCTGTGGAATTCCTGCATGTTTACTGTATGCTCTGCCTGTGTGCTTGGGAATTTGATGCACTCCAAAGCATGTGGCAGCAGAACATTAAGGACCTGGGTGAGGAGGCGGGACATGGCTGACTGGCAGATCCCAGCAGTGGCACCCACTGGTTTCTGGAAGGTGCCCATGGTGGGCAAGCACATTATCACTGTCACCTTGGTCTCCAACAACATGGTATGGCTCCTTTGGGTGCGTGCCTGCAGTTCATCATGGCACAGCTCACAGAACTGCCTCAGAATTGCCCTGTTGGGACAGTACTTGCCCACTATCTTGGTGTCACTGGATTTCTCAAAGGTGAGTCAGGCATGGTAACGTCTCTGTTGGGCATACCACTGATGGGCCCTTCCACATCCAAGTTGTTGTTCCTCCCTCCTCCTCCCTCCTCCTCTCCCCCCTCATTACCTGCTCCATGAGGAATGCAGTGGCTTCCATTTGCTCCTACCTCTCCTGCTCTCTGCCTGTGGGGGGAGTTCAGTTGAGCCTCCTCCTTTTGTGTTCAACTTTGTGTGGTGAATCTTGTGAGTTGCTCCACAGTTGCACATTGTTTGGGCTGAATATGCGGTTGCATCACATATTCATAGATAGGCCACCTCTAGATGTGCCGCCATACATTATCTTTGCACTGTGGCACACCTGAAATTTCGCAGCACATTTACCCCTTTTGAATATGGCACTGGGTGCATTTCTGTTGCTGTGCCAGTGCAACTCAGTTGCGCCATGTGCAACTCCTTTGAATATCTAGGCATTGGTACTTTTTTTTATTGTGACCAGACTTTTATTGTGGATTTGGCACCATGGTGAAGTTTGGAGGTAATTTTGGGATGCAGTGCATACCCGTTGAATGTTCAGGAACAATTATGTGTCAGTGTTGTAGTACTCACTAAGAGCTTTTTTGATATATACAGTACATTCTCCCTTAGCACCAATTATTAACAAAGTTATGTCTTGTTAAATTTGCAAAGTTATCCTATGGGAATTTTCATTTTTTTAATTTTATGTTTTTATATGTCTGTTTTCAGTTGGTGTTTTGTAGGGACTTTATTGTATGGTACTCATTTGAGGCCTTTCTTTTGATATGTAGATTGTCCCTTAACTCCAAAGACTGATGGAGTTACAGCTTGTTAAAGTTCTAATGTTATCCTATGAGAATTTTAATTTGTATGTTTTTACATGGCCCCTGCATTTTGGGGGGTGTCATGTGTTAGTCTTGTAGTAGACATTGAGACCTTTTTTATTATATATACATTGTCCCTTAACTCCAAATACTGATGGAGTTATAGCTTGTTAAGGTAGCAATAATGTATTATGGGAATTTTCATTGTTTTCATTTTTATGTTTTTTGTATGTGTAGTTTTAGTTGGTATTCCTTAGGGACTTAATCTTCTAGTACTAACTGAGACCTTTATTTTGATATATAGTTTGTCCCTTATCAGAAAATACTGACAGAGTTACAACTTGTTAATGTTGCAATGTTATCCTATGGGAATTTTCATTTTTTTTCATTTTATTTTTTTTTTATAGGGTACCTAAAGTTTTAGGGGAGTAGTATGTGTTAGAGTTGTAGTACTCATTGAGACATTTTTTGATGTATAGATCATCCCTTAACTCCAAATCTTGATGGAGTTATGGCTTGTTAAAGTTGCAATGTTAGCTTATGAGAATTTACATTTTTAAATGTTAATGTTTTTACATGGCCCCTGATTTTTTGGAGGATATTATGTGTTAGTCTTGTAGTAATCATTGAGATCTTTCTATTAATATATAGAGTGTCCCTTAACTGCAAAATTGTGTGGAGTTAGGACTTGTTAAATTGAAAATGTGGAAAAAAGCTAAGTCAGAATTCTTGTTTCGTATGAATGAATCCTGTTTCCTGATATTGTATTGTTCTCACGAAACAGGATCGATTCATACAAAACAGGAATGTAAAAAAAACCTAAGTCCAAATTCTTGTTTCGTAGAGTAAATCCTGCTCTCAGGAGACTGTGCCATTTCACGAAACAGGATCAGTTTATATGAAACAAGAAGGTGAAAAAAAATCAAGCCCAAATTCTTGTTTCGTATCAACGCATCCTGTTTCATGAGATTGTGTCATTCTCACAAAACAGGATCAGTTTATACGAAACAAGAAGGTGAAAAAAACTAAGTTCAAATCGTGTCGTAGGAACCTAATATTGTTTCATATGGCCCTATTCATATTTCGTGAGTCCATACAAAGCAAGAAAATAATTTCATAAAACAAGATATTTTAAATTTTTGAGAAACACACATTTGGGTTATTTGTCCTAAAGCTAACTGTAGAATCCAACTAATGAGGTCTGGTTTATTTTATTTATTTATTTATTTAAGTCTTGGATTATAATATCTTTGAGCAAAAACAGCTCATTTACAAAGGTTTCATATCAGTAGAGAAGGGTAACAAAACATACAAAGGTAACACAATTACAAAGGTTTAACTTAATATTTTAACTGAATATTTTATATACAGCTGTTTTATTTATTTTTTTATTAATTTCTTGTAATGCACCTTGACAATTTGAAAGGCGCATAATAAATAAAGATTATTATTATTATTATTATTATTATTATGTAAAAACAGTTTAGAACTAAGTCTGTACAATGATGTAACTTAAGGAAACAACTTTGGTGGTATAGGGTAACAAAACAGGTTGACCAAATGTGAGGAGGCAGCCTAGGAGGTCTTGTCATCTCAAGAGAGTTTGATAAGTGCTTGAGGCAGGTAATGGGTGTGGAAAAGAGAATAGAGGGAGCAAGTAGAAGGTGAGTGGGGAGGGAGTGCAGAGGGAGGAGGAAGAGAAGAGAAGAGAAGAGAAGAGAAGAGAAGAGAAGAGAAGAGGGGGTCAGGATGGGGTGGAGAGTTAGATAAGTGCTCAAGGGGGATAATGGAGTGTGGAAAAGAGAACAGAGAAGAGCAAGTGGAAGGTGAGTGCAGTGAGGAGTGCAGGTGAAGGGGAGAAATGAGGAGGGGAGAGGTAAAAAGGGGGGTCATGACAGGAGGGTGGAAACAAGTTTGCATAATGAGAAAACTAAGATAACCATAGACAAGAGAAAGAGGCAGCCCCAGTTAGGAGAAACAGGCACAGTTGTTGTTAGTCATGAGATACTGCCGGAGCAGTAGTTTGAAATGTTATTTGGCAAGGTAAATATGTTGGTGTCTCTGCAGGGTATGATAGTTAATGGTTTTCAAAAAGATTTTTTTTTTAAATGGAAACAAGATGGCCACCATATGAAACAAGAATTTTTTCTCATGAAACAGGATTACTCCCCATATGAAACAGAATCTTGTTTTGTCTGGCCAAATTCTTGTTTTGTGTGAAATAGCTAACCAAAAGAATATACTGAGCATGCTCAGAACCCAAATGTCTAATCATTACAACTCTGGAATGGATTACTATTTTTTCTCACCAAACCTATGAAAGGTTTCATTCTGGGTCAAGCCCCTTCCATGCTGAAAATTTCAGACCAAACTTCCAAACCATCTGTGCACCAGGTAATGCCAAAGAAATCAGCAAAAAGCCCCGATTTTTTCACTTTTTTTACTATCTGGATTTCAGAATCTGCACATCCTACCAGAATGAAACTTAACTCATCCAGAGACCTTGCCCCCAGAACAGCACATGCAAAATTTCATGCAAATCAATTGAAGGGGGACAAAGCTATTTAAGTGAAAAGTTAGGGGTTTAACATTAAACATCTTAATCAGCCCTAACTATAGTGGCACTACCACACCACTATAATGTTTATGCAGCAGAGCTGAACTCAAATCAGTTTAAATAAATCACTTATGTCACTGCTAAACAATGAGCAGTGAGGTAAATGCATTTATCTCAACAGTTGCATTTATCTTAACAGTTGCCACATCATCACCGCACACACACACGCACGCACACACACACACCACCAGCCTGCACTACTTCCTACCTTCCCACTGGTACAATGTCCTGGTCTGGTCTCACAGTCTCTCTACAATAACTGCCCAAAGAACGTTTGGAGCTGTACCTTGTGCTTCAGAGGTATACCGTTAATACGGCAACTGAGATTGAGTGATTCAAATTTGAGTGACTCAATCTCAGCACCTGCAATGTCAGCTACCTTGAAAGGGTAGTGATGGGGAAGGACAGGGTGAAGGGAAGAGCGACATGCAGACCAGAAGAGGAGGGAAGATATGTGAGGGGTGGTGAGGTTGGAAGCCACCGAGCTGGCTGCATGGCATGGTGAATGTGGCTGGCTTCAGAGGGGAGGGTGCAGGGTTTGGGGCTGGGTAGAAGCACACTATTTAGTGCTTTTTATGGGAGCGGGTGTTAATTTGTTTTTTAACTGCAGTTGTCCCCCTCCCTGACATGCACCCCCCAGGAGTTGGTTATTTTTAGTAAGGGGGGAAGCGGGGGTCAAAGCCCCCCTCATAAATACTTAGAGTGGGTTGCCTCGCTGGGAGTGTACATCACCATTTTGGTTTTTGGTGATGTACACTCACCCTAATGGCAATTGCAGTATTGTAATCACCATTATTACATAGAACCTGCATTGGACAGGAGGCTATGGGCTGGGGGGAAGGGTGAGCATTAGGGTTGACATCTCCAAAGAAGACTCCACCACTAATTCGCCAAGACTCCAGAGACCCAAAACCCTAATGGTTTTTTTTTTCTTTTGTTGCTTGGGGGGTATAGTTAGGGTTGGAAACCCTAATGCTTTTAAATGACATTACCTGAAATGATGGAGGAAAGTACCTATTAAGACATAGTGGAGTAAATACTGAAAAATATGAATTACATTTTTTTGTTGGAAAAATCTTATACCATATATGGAGAGTAGTCTCTGTGCATAATGTTAAATTACAGATTCCTGCTTTTAATGGGCCTATGTATAGCAGATGCCGAAGATGTTTCAGAGGGGAAAAGTTAAATTCTATACCATGTGATGGGTCGCACCAATTCTATACCATGTGATGGGTTGCACCAATCAGCTTTATACCATGTAGCGATAATACTGAGTTTGGTTGCATAGTAATAATATTTAAAATGTGGTAAAGCTAATCCGGCTTCTGAAAATGGTGAATATAATTTCTCAAGTTTTAGCTGTGTTTTCTTCCCTTTCCATAGAAACATAGAATTTGACGGCAGATAAGGACCACTTGGCCCATCTAGTCTGCCCATTTCCCTACCTACAGGATAGGCCGCAGATCCTAGTTAACCAACAGCCTATTTCTTCCTACCCCCCACAAGAATTGCCTTATGTCTGTCCCATGCATTCTTGAATTCTCCCACAGTTGTATACCCCACAACCTCCTCAGGAAGGCTGTTCCATGCATCCACTACCCTGTCTGTGAAATAATACTTCCTCACATTGCCCCTGAACCACCCCCCTTCTATCTTTAAATTGTGTCCCCTTGTTCTTGCACGTCTCTTTTTCTGAAAGATGCTACCCTCTTGGACTTTGTTGATTCCACTGAGGTACTTAAAAGTTTCTATCATGTCCCCCTCTCCCTTCTTTTCTCAAGGGTATACATGTTAAGTTCCTTTAGTCTCTCCTCATACGGCTTCTCTTGCAGACCCTGCACCATTTTAGTTGCCCTCCTCTGGACTGCCTCTATCCTGTCTATGTCCTTGCGGACATGGGGTCTCCAGAACTGGACTCAGTACTCCAGATGAGGTCTCACCAACTGTCTGTACAGAGGGATAACAACTTCCTGTTTTCTGCTGCTGATGCCTCTCCCTATACATCCCAGTATACCCCAGCCCTCCCTACTGCCTTCTCACATTGCTTGCTAACCTTAAGGTCATCTGATATGATTACCCCCAGGTCCCTTTCCTTTTTTGTTGTTGTTACTACCTCCCCACCCATTGTGTATTCTTCCCCTGGGTTCTTGTTTCCCAGGTGCCTTATTTTGCACTTCTTTGCATTGAGTCCTAGCTGCCATACTTCTGACCATTCCTCCAACCTTGCCAAGTCCCTTTTCATCCTTTCCACACCTCCTTGTGTATCAACCCTGTTGCAGATCTTTGTGTCATCTGCAAAAAGGCATATTTTTCCTTCCAGTCCCTCTGCAATGTCACTGATGAAGACATTAAAAGGACTGGACCAGTACTGAACCCTGCAGTACCCCACTAGTAACCCCTCTTTCTTCAGAGGACTCCATTTACAATTACCTTCTGTGTCCTGTTGTGCAGCCAATGTTTTACCCAGGCTACCACCCTGGGACCCACTCCCAGGCTGGTTAATTTGACTATTAATATTTTGTGTGGGACTGTGTCAAATGCCTTGCTAAAGTCTAGGTAGGCCATGTCCACAGCCCCTCCCTGGTCTACTACTTTGGTCACCCAGTTAAAGAAAGCTATTAGATTTGTCTGACATGACCTTCCCGCTGTGAAACCATTCTGCCTTGGGTCCTGTGCCCCACTGGCCTCTAGGTACTCAACTATTCTTTCCTTCAGAAATGACTCCATCACTTTCCCTACTACAGAGGTCAGACTGACAGGTCTGTAGTTTCCTGCCTCTGTCTTGGTTCCACTTTTATGAAGGGGAATCAGAGGTAATCAGAAGGTTATCCTCTCAGTTACAAGATATTTTAATTTTTGTGATAAGCACTTCTGTAATGTTTGTGTTTGCCTGGCAATGATTTCTTTTTACTGCAGTGGGCATTATATTCCACCACTCTCCTCCAGCACACCCCATCATTGGAACACTGCCTCACTAGCCAGTGGACATGCAGTATAAGGTACACAGCAGTGTCTATTTGAGGTCATTGAACTGCTAATGCTTCGTGGAGAAAGTCTTTGTGTGTGTGTGTGTGTATTTTTATAGTCAAAATAAAGTGCATTGCATTTTTCAGTTGTTTTCTTCAATTGTGAAAATACATATATTTATTTACAGATTCTACTTAGTTTGTGCAACTTATGGGTTTCAATCCAACTACTGATAATGTTTGACATCCTTTCAGCGAAATTATTGTTTTGCTCCATTATAAATTGACTTCACATGTTTATGAAAATTCCATTATATTGAAAAGTTGTCTAGCTGATATTTTGTGGTTTAAGTTATTGACATTAAGTGAATGCTTCTTTGTTTGAATTCTTGATATGTACTGGTTTAAACATGTTATCTTATTTGTTGATGATGGTACATATATCTTGTGGAGTATCACTCCATACAAAATGTGTTGTTTTTTTTTAGACAGTGCATTGCTTGCTACATTTATTTTCCTTACTAACCCTGTTCCACACTTCCAAATCAATCCCACCCTCCTCCACTTTCAACAGACACACACCATATCCAATTTAATTGTATTTATTTGTTACTCACAATATACCGATTGTGATAATCTCTTTCATAACCTATATTCTTGCTTATCAATAGTAGTGCACAAATTATTGTACTTATACATGTAAAATAACAAGTCACAGTAGTCAGTACCCCCTGGTATATATGACAAGGGATGCTTTCCTATTTATGACAAGTTGTGTTGAGGTTGTTCACAAACAATATAAGATTGCTAGAGCAGCAATTTTCATTCAAGCCACAACACACAAGGATGCACAATCATTTTCGATCTTATAGTATACCAATATGTCATGAAAAATCAACAATTTTAGTTCATGCTATTTGCATACTCTGAATTCTGGAGGCTTTGTTTGTGACCAAATTAGTAATATATAATAAAAAAAGGTGTTTCTGTTTTCTAATAGCAATCCTGATCTAAACAACAAAACAATACTTTGTTTGCTATGTCTTTTTTTATTTCAGTAGAGTCGAGTATAACATGTTATTTGAAGGATGGTTGGAGTGGATCAGTTTTAGGGGTGGTGCAGAAGGAGGGATTGAGGTAAGGGTTATCATTAAGAAACAAACTTAAAGCAGCAGTGCAATAATTTTTTTTTCCAGAAAGACAGTTTTAGCTAAAATTAATAAACATATTAGCATACCTGTCAAATCTACTTTTCTAGGTATCTCCTATACTAGGCACCATGAGTTTTATCTATTCTCCCCCTTCCTAACCCTAATCAGATATATAATGCAATTTCTAAGCCACACATGGTGACCATCTTTTTTTTTTCTTGAGAAAAAACTAAATTAAACCATTTATAAACTATGCAGATTTTGGTGGTACTGTACTAGAAAATGTTACCACCCCAAAACTACTGAAAGATGCCTGGAATCTTTTATAGTGGAACACAAGGTAGAATCAGTTGTTTGCCCAGTTTTATTTGTTTATTTGAAAGATATCGGAATTACAATCCTTTGAGTCAACGACTCATTTGCAAAGGCGCCACGTCAGTAAGAACATACATCAGGTATCACAAACTTAAACACTAGGTACAAACTATTTTACATTTGGTAACAATACAAACCCAAACAGATGGTATGGTATTAGCTTGTAACATTGATAGAGGACTTAAACCTTTGATGCCACATAGGATCTGGGGTTACATCATCTGGGATCATTATAGAGGTCCTGGGTCAACATTTTGATTCACATGACAGTAATTCAGTTCCGGAGGGTCTTACAAAGTAGGCCCTGTGTCAAGACATGTTTAAGGTGTGAATAGAGGATCGTCGGTTAGGGGAAGCGTAGAAGTCATGGGGGGGGGCAATAACTGAGGCACTGAAACCTGGTTAGAGTTATCTACAGTCACAGATTTCCAAGTTGAGGACTGTCTTAACACCAGCTTTAAACTGCTCCAAACTGGATGTAGGGGAGATTGTGGATGGTAGGTTGTTGAGCCACAGAGGGGCACGATGTTGGAAAGACCGTTGCCCAAGGGAGGTTCTACAATGAGGCACAAGTATGGGAATGTTTGTCAAGTGTCTGGGGGCCCTCCTGAGTGAAGTAGTTTGGATAAGAGGGTGGAGGCCTGTCAGTGCTTGTTTGTGTAGTATCTTCCTTGTTAGAATGCAGGTGTGATACTTCACCCTATTTTGGAAGTTTAACCAGCCAGTGAGTTTGTAACGATCACAAGTGTGGGTTAGCATGTGACAGTTCGAGACCAGGCAACAGGCTTTGTTGAGGGCAATGTTTATGCTGCATAGGGCAGTATGATCAGCAGACCCATAAATTACTATGTCATAGTCCACCAGAGGTAGTATTGAGGAGGATACTGCTAGATGCATTGCAAGCGGCGGAATGCAGTGTCTATGCCTACATAGGATCCCTAACCTGGCATTGACAGAGGAGGATACTTGCTGGATGAGAGCTTGATAGGTAAGGGAGGAGTCCAACATGACACCCAAGTATTTGAAACTGTAGACCTGTTCTAGAGTGGTGCCATGGGAGTTTGTGATGATTAATGGCACATTACCGAGTGGGTTTTGGCGGTGCGAGAAGCTCATGGCTTTTGTCTTCTTATAGTTAAGTATTAAGCGGTGTTCTGAGAACCAGGTTTTGAGCTCACCAAAGAAGGTCTGCAGGGCAGCCTGTAGTGTGTTGAGATGATGATGTTTCCAAAGACTACGGCATCATCAGTATATAGCAAAGCTTCCACTAAAAGATTTGGGAGGAATTCAAAAAGAGAGTGAAAAGCAATGGGCCTAGTATGGACCCTTGTGGGACCCCTGAGCAGACTGTTTTCCTGGAGGATGTGGTTTCATTAGTTTTTACCTGCTGCGTCCTGTCTAAAAGATAATCCTTGAGCCAGGCGGTGACTTCAGTGGAGATGTTCAGTGATGGAAGAGTGTGAAGAAGAAGCTCATGACTGACCATGTCAAAAGCTTTGGTCAGATCGATAAAGAGAGACCCCACTGCTGAGCCATGATCAAGGGCCTCATGTATATAGGAGGTGAATTTGACAAGGGCTGTTGAGGTGCTGTGACCCCTCCGGAACCCATGTTGTTCTTGGTAGAGGAGATTGTATTTGGTCAGGTAGTCCATGAGCTGGTCTGCCACTATTTTCTCTAGGGCTTTTGAGAGAGGGGGCAGGATGGATATTGGCCTGTAGTTGCTGGCAGAGGTGGGGTCCCCATTCTTTAATACTGGAGTTATAACTGTTCTTTTCCAAGAAGTGGGGAACTGGCTGCGACATAAGGATAGGTTAAATATTTTAGTGAGATGAGGCAAGGTCACATCCAGTGTTAGCCAGACGAGCTTGAGGACCAGGCCATCATTACTGTAACGTGTATTTGCCAAAGTTTTGTCTAGGTAGCGTTTTGCCTCATTACAGGAGATGATACGAAGGCGGAAAGGAGGATGGCTGAAATGGGGAGGGGCATTTATGGAGTGGTTACTGTTTGGGTTAAAGAAGTTAGGGGGGAGAATATGACTGAGATCTGAAAAGGCAGTATTGAGGGCTTTGGTAATAAAATTTGAGTCCTGGGAGATAACCCCATCTGTTTGAAGCTGGATGGGTGTTGGGGATATATTTTTTCCTGTTAATTCCTTTATGTTTCTCCAGAATTTACTTTCTGAGCCCCAGGAGGAGGTAAGGACTTGGTTGTAATACTCGGCTTTGGCTTGACGGATAGACCATGTGCGGCTGTTACGAGCCTCCCTGTACTTCTGTCTGTCTTGGGGGAGTTGAGAGGCAAGGGCCTTGTGCCATAAGTTATCCCTCTTTTTCATGCAGTCTAGTATCGACTGGGAAATCCAGGGGGTGTCCAGGGTTTTTACTATCTATCTTGAATAGGGGCAAAGAGGTCACAAGCAGAGTTAAAGGATGAGATGAAATAGGTGAGGGCATCATCAACTGTTTGGGCAGTGGGGATGGGAGACCAGTCAAAGAAGGCAAGGTAAGACTTCAGGTGAGGGAGGGCACCTTTCCTTAGGCATCTTTGCACTGTGGTTTTAGGGGGGTTTGGGGGTATTTTATTAGACCACCAACAGGTAACTGGAGAGTGGTCACTTATTGAGTCAGGAAGCACCTTGATATGGGAAAGGATATGTGGGTGGTTAGTGAGGATAAGGTCGATAAGGGTGGATGTTCCAGATTTGGGGTCCAACCTGGTTGGGGATGGGACCACTTGTGTGAGGTCATGGGTGAGCACTGCTTCTTTGAATGTGGAAGATGTAAGAGATAACCAGTTTATATTGAACTCACCCAGTAAGATGACTTCGCAGTTGGGAGGTAGGTGTGCAATACTCCCCAGTATTGATTCAAAAGCAGGCTTTTGGTTCCTGGGGGAAATATATACTGACAACACGTATAGTATTTTTTCTGGTATGCCAAAGCTTATCTTAATTGCTAGGGTTTGAGCGCCATATGAGGGTTGCGGGATGGGGACTGGGAGGGTGTGAAGGAAGGATCTAGTATAGATGGTGCAGCCTCCGCCCCTCTTGCTAAGCCTGTCAGCCCGATGTAAGATGTAATCATTAAGGGCAATGGATCCACTTGGGATACTCTCTGAGATCCAGGTCTCAGATAAGGCCAGGATGTCTGGGGTGTGCTGTGCAATCCATCCCTGAAGAGAGGTGAACTTCTTCTGCAGGCTACATATGTTAAGTGCAACCAGCTTTAGGTTTCCATTTATGCACTTTTTGGTGGCTCCATGGGCAGGGGGACCCGGGTCAGGATAAACATTCCTGGAAATGAGGATAAGGAGGAGTACATTCCAGAGAAGTGCCTGCCTGAGTAGTTTTGGTTTATTTAGGGCTGCTGTGAGGGTATTAGTTTTAGTTACGATGACTGGGACAGGGAGGGAGCGTAAGAGGAGGACTACAAGGTCTGGAGACAAAGGAAGTTTTGTTGCACTGCTGCTTTAATAGTCAATACCTCAATGATTCTCATAAAATTCTCTAACTAGTATCTGCCTCAATCTGCACATGAAAATAATTTTTCCCTACTGGACTCTATTTATTCAAATGAGTGACCCCTTTACTCAGATTGTTGCCTTTTATCTTTCCATCTTTATGTCCCCAAACCCAACACATAGAATTTATACCATGAGATTACAGAAACTTAACTTATTCACACATGTTTATTAGTATACTGTTCACGAGACACGTATTTCTGCAAAAGCCAAATATGGAACAAGTACATTACTTGTACCTGAGTCAGGATACTCATCAAAGTTTTTCATATTAAGCTGATGAATATTTGAAGATGAATTTGTACCTGTCAGGAAATGTACATACAGTTGTGCTGGCCAGGAAGCAATGCATTCTGCTGAGTTTCTGCTTTACAATTTGCCTTATTTATTGTAGTTACTCTACTGCAGTATGCTGTGAATGTACACAGTTCCTGTTCGACAGGGAAAAATGATGGATGAGATTTTGTATCTTGGGCGGTGACCTGAACGGAGCCTGCAGAACATATTGGGGGCTCTTCCCTCCTCTGGGCTGCCCCCACCACAGTGGATCAGTTAATTTGCAGGCCAAACCAACTGAGCCTTCCTTGCCACTCAATCCCCTTCCTCCTACCACTACTGTATTACTACTAAACTACTAATAATGGGCCCTATGCACTATGCCAACGTGCTACAGAAACTTGGCATGAAAGCATAGATATGTGGAATGCTGCACAGTGGGGATCCTGTGGATCCCGTGCAGCATTCACCAAAGATGTGCATGCCATGTGCACACTCGATTCCTCGGCCACACGGGCAGCTCCACACCAGGGAGGTCTGGGGAGAGGAGCAGGGCATTCCCACACTATGTGCTGTGCACAAAGGCATGTAATGCTGCACACAGGGGGGCATAGGAGGGTGCTGGCTATGGCAGTGAGGACCCTGCCATAACAGCCTTATGCACAGAGCTCCATGCACACAGACCACCTTCCCAGTGCCAGCATTGGTCCATAAACCCCCCTCCCCCCACAGACTCACAGCCAAGCCCCTTCCCTGGCAGTTAGATGGCACCCCCTGCCCAACACAGCTGTACCCCCACATGTCCTGACTGCAAGTAGACCACCCACCCCAGGAGAGCACTGGCCCACAGATCAACCTCCCCACTACATGTCAGAACCCCAGCCCCGTCAATGTAACTGTCATCCTCCAACACACACTGGTACCCCATCCCCATGGAATTAACTGTCATCCCCCCCCCAACACACACTGGTGTCCCATCCCAGTGATGGAATTGGCCCCCCTTCTCAACGCAAAAGGCTTCCCCATTCCCTGATGAATGGTAGTGCCACCCAGTGACCCTGATCCCCGATCCCAGAACCCTCACCCCATCATTGGTGGCCAGTGGCCCCCCCACAGCACTGACAACAACACCCCCATCCCCCCATCTGAAGATCAGTGCTGTGTCAGTGGTCAGTGAGTGGCACTGCCCTCTGCACAGCTCCTCAGCAACCCACTGTCCTACTGATGCTGGGAGCACACCACCATAAATATTGACAGTGCTCTCCCAACATCAGTCGGGTGGTGGGCAGCTGAGAAGGTATGCAAAGGGCAGTGCGATTCATCATCAATCACCATGGCATCAACCATCAGGTACTGGGGATGGGGTGGTGTTGTTGGTGACATGGGGGCTGGGCGGCCACTGGCCACCAAATGATGGGGCCGGGGTTCTGTTGTCGGTTGTTGTGGTTACTGGTGGCACTACCCTGCAGCCAGGGAAAGGGTAAGCCCTTTGTGTTTGGAGGGGGGTGCCAATTCCATTTCCAGAATGGGGCACTAGTTTTTGTATTGGGGGGATGACAGTTACATCCACAGGGCCGGGGCTCTGATCTGTGTTAGGGGAAGTGGCCAGCACATGGGATGGTGGCAGAGGTCCTGCTGGTGGGGGTTCATCTGTGCATGAATACGGTGCCACAGGGGCTTGGGCTAGGGGGGTCACTGGACAAAGGGGCCTGGCCACGTGGGTCTGGGTGCCTGTGGTAGCTATATATGCACCCGAACACATGCCTTACCATGCAAGTGATTCACTCTGGAATTCAGGCTGGGTATCCTATTGGATGCCTGCCTGGGTTTGCTACTCTGCCCCCGAACACCCTGTGCAGTCCTGCACACTGGGGGGACAGGACCATGGACGGGTGGCAGGCATTTGTGCATATTGGCATGTTTGCACCAGTCTGTGGGCACGTAGCTACACGAGTGGGGTATGCACCTCTGGTGCATACTTTCCAACTGTTAATGCGTAGACACCAATAGTTGAAGGGCTGACATGACCCCAAACATCATCAGACAAGATTTTATTATGATGCAAAATCATGTCTTTTTATGTTGGTGCACTTGCGCAGCCAACATCTTGCAGTACTGCAGATTTGGAGGTGCGGTCACTGTTGGGCGAATGCAGGGCATGCACCAGTAGGTGTGTCCTGCATTCCCCAATCAGCCAGCCGCAGGGGCCGACACCCTGCCTAGCTAATGAGGTGAAGAGATCGGAGAAAAGGTGCATTGCAATGAGAGCGAAGCTCTCACGTAGCCTGACCACAACACGCCTCCCCCTATTTGCAGGCAACATGGCAGCAGTGACTGCTGCTGTTGCCTGTCAACCCCCCCTTTATTGTGTGCCAATGGGGGTTCCCAATCCCCGTCAGCATAATGTAACACCTCCCCCTTTTTTTCATTGCCAAGGGGGTGCCCAATCCTCCTCAGCATCATGTGACTCCCCCAACAGTTTTTCTTTGCCGACGGGGGCCCAATCCCCATCGGCATGTATCCCTCCTTCCCTTTGAAGTTTGCTGACAGGGGAGCCCACTCCCCATTGGCATAATGTGTTCCCCATTCCTGCGCCCCACTTTTTTTTGCTTGCCAGGGGTGCCCAATTCCCCTCGGCTCCTGCACCCCCCGTTTGCTTATTTGCCAATGGGAGTGCCCAATACCCCATCGGCTAAAGTTCCCACACACACATACTCAGGTGGCATGCTGGAAGCCCACCCCAGCATGCCAAAGCACCTATGAATACGAAAATGGTCCCCCGATGTCTTTTATTTTTATTTTTAACCTATAAAGCAAAAATGGTCCATCGTAGTCTTCCAGCCCTCCCTCCCACAAAACCACACCCACCCACTGTGCACCCTGCCTCCCCACACACCCTCACCCATACTTACCTCCAGAGTCCGGCGCGACCATCTTCGGTGGACCGGGAACATGTCTGCACTCTTCAAAGCCGACCACAAACTTGACGAAATGCTGGTAAGCTGTATAATGTAATAAATTGGCATTTTTCAACTTTAATGCATATCTCAGGCATTTAGGGTAATTTTTACACCAAATTTTCAACATGGTGTTTTTGGGACCCCTCCTCATGAATTCTTGCACTGTCATATAATTAATCAGTCCTGAAAGGTGATTTCACAGTCACTGCATGGAATCACCTTTTGGGACTGATTAATGAGATGACAGTGCCACTGTTCATGAGGTGGGCTCTCAAAATGCCTATGTTGCAAATTTGGTGGACAAAACCAAAAAATGGCTGTTTTACGAGCGTGTGTTGTGCAGCTGCTACGCAGGCTCGTAACTTTGCAAATCTGCAATATTTTTCATGCCAGATTTTCAACATTGTCATTTTTGTACACCTCCTTGTGAACAGTACAGCTGTCATTTTTCACATTCTGGCCGAAATGTGTTTCCGCACTTCCAGTGCACAATAGCGCAGTCACTGTGGAAAATCAGTGTTTGGGCCACATTATGAAAATGACAGTGATACTGTTCATGAGCAGAGGTCCTAAAATGCCTATGTTGAAAATTTGGTGACGATACTCCATAAAATGACTGTGTTATGAGCGTGCATTGGCAGATTGCACGCACGCTCGTAACCTCGTGCATTTGTAATATTTGCACTCTGAATTTTCACCATTGGCATTTTCCACACCTCTTGATGAACAGTACAGCTGTTATTTCACATATCCTGCCCAAAATATGTTTCGCCGCGTCGAGGCGCGAGAATGGCGCAGTCGCCGTGCGAAATCACTTTTTGGGACAGTTTGAGGAAATAACAGTGACACTGTGCATGAGCAGAGGTGCTAAGATGCCTATGTTAAAAATTTGGTGCCGAACGTCCATAAAATAACTGTGTTACAAGCGTGCATTGCGCATTTCCCACGCACCCTTGTAACTTCGCAAATTTGCAATATTTATATGCCACATTTTCAGCACTGGCATTTTTTTACACCTCCTTATGAACTGTACAGCTGTTATTTTTCACATCCTGCCCAAAATGTTTTAACCCGCACTGCACTACCAAAGCCAATGCCAGTGTGACAACATTCGGCATTGACAAATGCTTGTTTTTATTTAGTATACATTATTGAAAATTTTTCAAAACATGCAATAGCATAACAAGATATAACAGAGCATAACAAACAAAGAACAAACAATATCTATCGCAACCCCCCCATCCCTCCCCAAGAGTCAGCAGAGCCCAAACAGTTCAAAGTACTGTGAAAGGCTCTGGGGTAACAGATGGACACATGCACCAATGTCAAGCTTCAGCTTCTTATTTTATTCAGTATTTACAGAACAGAAAATAAGCAGACTTTTTCGACAAAACAAGTAAAAGAGGCAATGGAAGAAAACAAAAACAAAAATTGCTTAACTTCAGCTATAATCCAGCAGTACTAGCAGTAACTAAACTGGATGGGTGCTTCACCTTCAACACCCAATGCTAATCTGATCTTCCTTTCTCCCTGTGAAGAATATAAAGGGGAATGGACTGTAGGATTGGGCTGCCCTAGCTGTCAATCCATCAGAATTATAATATGAACTTTAGTTCCATTCAAAAGCCTTTTATAACACATTTAACTATTTTATATACTGTATAATAATGAAACTACAGGTTGTACAACCTCCATTTAACATAATATGGTTTGTACCCAATTTCAGTTTTAGAGATCACTCAGTAAGTCCCTCCTGCAGCAGATTCCTAAATAAAGCTATTGAAAGTGAGGCTGGACAGCTGTTAGAGAGAGAACTGCTCAGGAGGTAAACTGAAGGATCCTGCTTTTATCTTCACTCTGTGGTAAGCAATGTTTTTACCCCTACAAGTTGCATGAGCTGCACACAGCTTCTGTACAATGCAAACCTATAACTTTCTCTACCTAAGGGGGGGGGGGGTTACTGTGCATGCAGCTCTTTTACTGATTATTTAGCTCCCAAACCTAAGCGCTGCTGTTTGACTTACAATAGTTGAGCTTACAGCTGTGTGACAGTGAGTAATTTCGAGTTCACCAACTGTTTCTCCATGGAGAGGAACCACTCTGTTGTAGAGGGGAACCAGCAATTGTAATCCTCAGGACATACTCTATGGCTATTTCGGCACTCCTTGAAACTGTGAGGCAAAGAGTGTAGTTTTCTCTAAACAGAGAGGCAGTTGATATGAAGGAAAACAGTACAGAGTAATTGAACTCCAGCACCCTTTGTGAGTTATGCTGCTTTCCTGTTTCATAACCTTAAAATCATATTACCAACAAAGTATCATACAGAAACAAAGCATATGCCTATAAGATTCAATATCTAGAATGGGGTCAGCTAGCCAGTGTACTGTAGAAATGTTTTATTTTATTTTAAACTGATGGGAGGATGCAATACTAATAAATCTCTGCTGGCTGCCCCTCCAGTTCTATTTTTTTAATTCTAAAATGGACTACAAAATGAGTCCATCTACTGGTTTTGCAGTGTGTAGTCCTATATAATCTGCATTCTGAAAACAGCCCAGAAAAACAGAAGTCAGCCAAAGTGGGGGGGGGGGGAACACAATGGAAAATAAATACATGGGTGGCCAGTCCTTGTAGGATGCACAAATGTATAAACAAGTACAGAGATTATAACACAAAGGATACCCTCTAGGCAGGCTTATTTATGGACCGATCAGACCCTTCCACAAGTACAAACAGTCAATTTCTGGAAAACCACAGAAACTTACCACCACTACCCCACCCCTCAAGTTTCAAAGCTAGCACACATTTGACACAATAATATGGACCCCCCCATCTGCAGTTTACATAAGAAAGAAAAAAGCATGGATAGATTCCCACCTCATACAATGGACATTGTACCTGTGGTTCCAACTGGCTATCTGCTTCTTGGCATTCAGAGAAAATAGAAGCTGAAATCTTGTCTGATAATGTCACAATCTTGCTTACCAGTTTTCATCCAGCAGAAACTGCACCCAGGTCACATGCTGTAGTATAGTGTTGTGTTCTGGTGTTCTGGCCAACCCTAATGCACATATTAGTGTATGGATACCATTGCACAACAATGCTGCAATCACATTAAGGGGTGAGATGACAGTACATGGACCTCTATAGTCAGTTGCAGTGTTAGGCACAAGTGAACTACTTGGCCACTTGAGGTGTCAGCACAGAAAGGGAGAACTGAAAATTATAGTATAAGAAGGGTTTAGATTGAAAAGGAAGATGTATCAATATAAAAACCAAAACCGATGCTATCATCCTTATATTCACATAAATTTTACCACTTTTTGCATATCAAATGAGTCAGATGGGATGAGATGGGGTGGCAGCAGCAGTGAAGGTGGCACCATAAATATGTCTGCTTGGGACACCATTTGGTCTAAATCACGTTGTGCTGCTTAGACAGAAATACAAGGGGCTCAATTTTCAAAGGATCAGGACTGGCACAAGGGGCTTGCATCACAGAGAAATTGTGCAAGGGGCCCCTTGTACCACACCTTGCACCAGTCCCAATTTTCAGATGCCCCCTATGGCAACTGGGGCTCTGCCTGCACCGGCTGGACTTGCACCATCCTTGTGATGGATGCACCAGTGCAGCAAGATGGAGGGGGGCTTGTGCCAGGGTAGAGCTGCAGTATCCCCTTAATTGGGATTCTGAAAACCCCGGCAATGGGTGCATGGGCCATCAGAGTTAGTCCAGCCAGGAGCTGGTCTAATGGCCCATGCACCACTCTAAATGCCCTGCTGTGGTGGGAGGTGGTCCATGCCCCCCATTGCTGCCACTGCCAGGGGACATCTGCTGCCCTCCTGCACCCAGCCAAGTATCCCCACAGTGATAGGGCCACCACCACAGCTAGTTAATGCCAGGGCCTTCCCTAGCCACAAGTCACAGTACCACACACCCCCACCCATTGCCCATCACAGATGGAGCCATGCCAGTGCCATGATGGGGTCTGTTGTCACCTCCACCCCAACCTGCCCCGGACTGCCCTTCATGAACCCTGCCAGCAACCAGCATGTACCCCCCCAGGGCCACCAATGCTGCCCAAAATGCCTGTGGTCTGCAGCATTCCTCACCTGTGCACTAGTTGTTCAGCGCACAGGACAACTTGTGGCAAACTTGGGTAGTTTGGTGCTGGGACCCTGATTTAAAAAAAATCAAGTACAGGGTCCATGGTACACCTGAGTTTGCCACAATCAGGATGTTGGCGCAAGGTGCACCAATCTAACTGGGCTCTGAAAATCAAGCTCAAGATGTCCAAACTGTCTTCTAGCTATTAAGGCTGGTAACTGTTTTGCTGTGCATTGGCATCCATACATTGTGTTGCATATTGTATAGTTTTTTAATGAAAGTATCCACTTGCAGATGATAACGTAGTGTTTTTCTCTTTCTACTACACTCAAACCCACTAGGACAAAAAAGATCAGATCAAGTTTATGTAACCCATGGTGATGCTGGATAAACAGTGCACTAGAGTGACTGAGTTGGGAGTAAAATTAATAACATTTTGTCTGAGTTAGAAAACTTGAAAGGCATTGTCAGTAGCACACTAAGCAGTGGTCATGTTGCTGACAACATCTATGTGTTAGCAAATGAGAGACAAAAGATACATTTTGGCAGAATTAAAAAAACTATTGGTCCATTTACATTATCTGCATGGTAGAAATGCAGTTTCAAACACTATATCCACTACACCATCATTACAACCACTATGCTCCTAACAGCCATTTATACAGAGGATGGTTTGAATCAGTATAGTCATATACTGTGCTGCATAAAACACTTTCTATGTTTCAAACAGCATTTTTGTGGGATGAATTGTATAGTTGGGGAGACTGCAGGTACAGGGAAGTAAATGTACTTGCATTTGTGGAGCCAAGTCTGCTACTCTCTTTTCAATGGTGATGTCATGGGTCAAAACTCCATAAGCTTCTCATTACTAGAAATGGATTGGATGCTGATATCTTCTGGGTTTGTTATGGTAGTGTGCAACTCGGTCTTAATCCCTCCTTCCCTCAAGGGTCCTGTAGTTGATGTTGGTAACTCATAAGCTAATCTCAACTATATTATGTTATGAAAGCAATGCTGATGATATACATGTTTTTGGAAGAGGGTGTACCGGTACAGGTGGAGTACAGTGTTTACATATTGGCAAAGAAAAGTCTGCACCTGTACAGATCCTCTGGAAAACATCTCTCAATATGCCTGCTATCGACAGTTTCATCACAGCAACTCTAGTGAAATGTTCTTACAAGTGTGCAATGATTTTTTTCTTTATAATTTTTTATTAGAATTTTTTCACAGTTACAAATATAAATATTATACAATTAATAATATAATCAGATACAAGTTTTGTGTAGATGTCTACTTATCAGCATCATGTATACATTAACATTGTAGAAGCAGTAATGCAGCTCAATAAATAGTGCTATGATTTCTAAGTTGCATAACATAGTACGCTAATTGTAGTTAACATATTTAGTTCTTTCTCACTTGTTATACTGTAAGAAGCAGTCCCAAGTTTGTTCAAAAAGATCAAATCTGCCTTCAGCTAAGTAGCTTAACCTTTCATTCTCAAGCCAATATACTCATATAGTACAACCACTCAATTATAGAACGCATTGTTGATTCTCTCCATTTTGATCGAGTTTGCCTTCAGCTAAGTGGCTTAACCTTTCATTCTCAAGCCAATTTACTAATATAGGACAACCAATTAATTATAGGAGGCATTGTTGATTCCCTCCATTTTGATAGAGTAAGCCTCTTCTGACTTAATGTTGCAGATAAAATCTAATTTTGTTTGTATTTTGGTAATGTATGTTTTCTTGAACAGTCACCCAATATTATTAGAGCAGGATCACAAGGTATATTACACAATAACTTTTCTTTGCAAAAGGAAATGAATGTCCCCATACTGCCCTAATGCATGGACAATGCCATGGAATATGTGATAACTCTGCATCACATTTCTTACATCTCCAGTATTTATCATCTTGAGTATTTCCTAATGTTGCTAGCGTTGCTGGTGTTTAATAAATATTCTGTAGTATCTTGAACTGGATAAGGTGCCCTCTAATTTCTTTGCTGGCATGATATGCCCACAGCTTATCTCATTTAACACAAAGTATAATTAAGTTAGCTGTTTTCCACTTAATTCTAGAATCATCACTTAGATTATGTTGCGTGGGGATAAATAGTTTACATAATGTACTTACCCCATCTTTGCCATTAGCTAAGTCAATTAGTTTTTCCATTCTGACAATTTGAATCTATGTTGATCTGAACAGAAAAAGGGTTGTACGGCTTCTCCTTGCTGAAAGTATTTCCACAAATCTAGATGCCCAATGTTGAATTGTGCTCTGAATTCTGAAAAGGTAAAGATGTTGTTGTTTGGGGCATTCCAAACATCATTCAAATAATTTAAACCTTTTTGTGAGCATCCAAATTTTAAGGCTCTTACCCTTATGCTTTATAAGAGGATCCTTCCATACTGGAATAATTTCTATGGGTGGGACTTTGTTTTAACATGTTTCTTATAAATCTAATGCTTGCTATTGAAAAAGATAAAGTATGCTGTTTTATTTTCTTAGAAACGGGCAGATAATATAATCTGCTAAACTCCTAAGTTTAAGGAAGTCATTGTCATATGAGACCTAAGATGGCAAGTTTTCTGTTCCAAGTTTTTGCACAAGCAATGCACTTTGCTTAAAGCTAAAGTCTGTATGATACATTCTGAAATCCAGAAAACCAATCCCCCATTCTTTTGTATTAACATTTTAACATTTATTTTCAGTCATTTGCCTTCCTATAAAGAGTGTGTAATTATCTTATTAATTTTAAGAAACCAATTCTAATCAATCTTAACACATACAGCAGATTGCTTAGGGAATATAACATTTTAAGACACAGTATTAGTTTAATTGAAATTACTTTACCCTATAAAGATTTCTTTAAATACTACAATTTTTCTAGATCTGAATGAAGTTTCTGGACTATATTATCTATATTGTATTTAAAAATCTTTGACAAATTTGAGGGTATTATAATATAAAGATATGTTAGTGATTTGTCAGACCATTTTAGATTGTCTAATATTGTGCCTATTGTATGTTTGGTGCAGAATTTACTAACAGGCATTATTTCAAATTTCCCACAATTTATTCTCAGGCCATATAACTCAGAAAAGTTGTGAATAACACTTTAAGTTAGTTATTGAGTTTATAGGAGATTTAACAGTTGTCCGCAGATCATCTGCAAATGGCAGTACTTTACTATTATATTTTCCCACTTTCACTCCTTCTAATACTACATCTTTGTTAATTTTAACATCCAGGGGTTCAATGGCAAAGGCAGACAAACTAAGAAAAGGTCACCATTGTCTTGTTCCTATTTCAAGTTTAATTTTGTTTGATTTTAGGCAGTTCGTTAAGACTGAAGCCAATGCTTTATTGTATAATGTGCAGACCCAGCCTTGAAATTGCCTACTAAATCCAAACGTATCAAGTCTTTTCTGTAAATATGGCCATTCTATAGAATCAAAAGCCCTTTCACTATTGAGTGACATTAGTGCTGTTTAACTGTCTGACAAGGCTGCAACACGAGCATGGACGACAATTACAAGTTTCCTCAAATTATCTCTTGCTCGCCTCCCCTGTATGAATCTAGTTTGGTCTTTTCCTATCAACCTGCATATGATGTTTCTAATATGGTTGTTCAGAACCTTAGCTATGATTTTATAGTCACTACTGAGTAGTGAAATAGATGTATAGTTCTGGCATTCTTTCAGTTCTCTGTCTTTATCAGGTAATAAAATATTTAATGCTTTTCTTAATGAAGGTGGTAACTGTCCTATAGACTGAGATTCATTTCTCATTGCTAGTAAGTGAGTGAGGGGCAACAATAGAGGACATCTCTTTGTATATCTCGCTGGACAGTCCAGGAGTTTTACCAGATGGAAGGCTTGCTGTTGCTGTTTGTAGTTCAGTAATTGTTAAAGGCCTGTCTAGTTCAGCCATTATCTTTTCACCTACCTTAGGTAGTTCTAACTCTTTGAAGAAGGTTTCAAGATGTTGCTGATCAAATTTTATTTTGCTAGAGTACATTTGTTTGTAGAACTTTTCACCCTCCCTGTTGATGTTTTTTTGAAGATGTCTTAAGTTGCCCTGCTGAATTTTTACAGGCAAAAATTATGCTCTTAGATTGTACTTTCTTTAGTCTACTAGCTAATAGCTTAGTGGGCTTTTTACTTGATTCTCATACTTCTGTCTGGTTTTACTCAAGACAAACTCTATCCATCCAGATTTGAGCTTATATACTGTATCTCAAACTTTGGTTAAGAAATAATATATTCAAGTTCACAGCTTGATTATTTTTACTGTCTATGTTCTCTGAGTAGTGCTTCTAACTTGTGTCTAAGCAGTCTAATTTCTTGACCCCTTTTATTTTTTGTTTTGCTGAATACTATATAATCCTACATTGATATAGCATTTATATGCTTCCCATACTGAGCGTCTACTAGCATTATTTGTGTCATTGTTTCTAAAATATTTCAGAGGCTCAGAATGCAACCACTGAACAACTTTAGGGTCTTTGAATAACAAGGTATTGAGCTTCCATCTACACAAGCCACTTCATGTAGGGATGATTTCTAACTTAGCAGATACTAGTAATTGGTCAGATACTACACCTAAGTGAATTTTATACTTCAAAACAGTTTTACAAAGCCTGTCGCTCATAATAAAAAGATATCTTCTACTATGTGTAGAATGTGCACATGAGAAAAATACATAATCTCTATTTGTAGGATTGAACAGCCTCCATACATCAGTTGAACTATTTTCTTTGCATGTTCTTTCTAAGATTTCCTTAGACTTTTGTTTGCAACTGTCAGTACCTAGTTTATTCCCACCCAGGAAGGCATTAGAAAAATATACATGCCCCCCCCAGTGATTTATATGTTCTTGAGACCCCCTTTTTTCTACAGCTTGTTGCTCAAATAATGAGTGGGAACTTTAATTCAGAGCATAGACATTAATCACTGTAATATCCAAACCATCCAGTAGCCCATTTAACTGTAGTCATCTACATTTTTTACCTTACATTTTTTCCCTTTGGTACCACACAGCCACCTTCCTTCAGCCCTGGTCACCCACCCCCATCATTGACCATCTCAAGGACTTACTTGGGGAAGGTTTCCTGTGGATATAACCCCTGTGGCAGTGACTGAGGGTGAAGACCCATCCTCCCCACTTCTGAAGCACCATCCAGATGTCCCCAGGGCCATGCCAGTGGTGCAAGGGGCTCCAACAACTGGGACATCATTGTGTGACTTACTGCAGATGTTTTGCATTCTTCTGACCCTGTCCTCCTCCCTGACATCAGGCCAGTGCTAAGGAAGCCTCTCATGCTCTAACATGACTAGGTAACCAGGTAATTAGACAGAGGCCATGCAGTGGATGCCCAGTACCTGGACTTCAGTGAGGCATTTGATTCGGTGCCACATGAGAGGCTGGGAAGAAAGCTGGAAGGCACAAGGGGTGGGGGAAAAAATGGTGGGATGGGTAGTGAACTGGCTACAAGGAAGACAGCAGATGGTGGTGGTGGTGGGAGGAGAGTTCTCATCTCCCAGGTGGTGACAAGCAGGGTGATACAGGGCTCTGTACTGGGGCTGGTGTTGTTTGAAATCTTCATAGCAGATATCTCAATAGGCATCAAGAGCAAGATCAGTCTGCTTGCAGATGATACCAAAATGGGAGCAGTAGTGGATGATTTAGAAGGGTGGCAGGGGTTGCAAGATGATCTGGCAAAATTGGAGGCCTGATCAGACACTTGGCAGCTGTGGTTCAATGCCAAGAAAAGCAAGGTGCCACATTTCGACGTGAAAACCCGAAGGAGGAGCTACCAGTTAGGGTGGATTCAATTAGCCAAGACAGAAGAGGAGAAGAGTCTGGGGATGATCATAACAGGAGCAATGAACAACTCAGCACAGTGTAGAAAGGCAGCTGCAAAGGCCAACAGGAAGCTGGGTTGTGTTGCCAGAGGCATATCCTCCAGGAAGGGGGAGGTGATCCTGCCGCTATACAGGTCACTGGTTACACCACACCTGGAGTACTGCATGCAGTTCTGGTGACCATACCTGAAAAAAAGATATTAGGTTACTGGAGGGGGTGCAGCACAGAGCAACAAAAATGATTCAAGGGCTAGGGGACTTACCCTATGAGAGCAGGCTAAGGGAGTTGAATGTGTACTCCCTGGAGGAGCGGAGGGATGGGGGGACAAGATGGAAATCTTCAAGTACATGATGGGAATAAATGAGATGGCATGGAGGGGCTTTTCAAATTAAGGAAGAGGAGGAACACTTGAGGGCACGATATGAGATTGCAAGAGGGAAGATTCAGCTGGGAAATGAAGAGACACTTTTTTACGGAGAGGGTGGTGTCTGGGTGGAACCCATTGCCAGAGGAAGTGGTATCCTGTAGAACAGTAGGCTGCTTCAAAAGGGGATGGGACAAGGTAAGGGGGAAGGTCACTTGAGGGGGGAGGGGAAGGGAGGGAGGGGCAGCTGCAGTATAAGGGCTGCAAGCTTCACAATCAAGCAGACTTGATAGACCACAAGGCCTTTATCTGCTGGCAAGTTTGTATATTCGTAACATGCCCCTGTGGGATAGGCAAGCTCCCAGGCCTATTGCAGGGGCCACTTGAGTAGTGGGACCTCACGTCATCCCTCACTGTCTGGGAGTGCTACCATGCAGCAGCACCTACCCAGACCTATGGGCTGCTCAACTAGCTTCACAGGCTCATTTCTGAACATGGGTCACTGAAATGGGAGCATGCAGCACTGCCCACTGGTCCATAGGGCAACCTAGCCATCTGCCTTTTTTTATCTGCTTTTTGGTATTGTGGTTCAAATGTAATATTTTCTTTATCAGTATTGCAACCCCTCTTTTCTTATTGCTGCAGCGGTTATGATAAACAGATCCTGCCCATTTCCTGCATAGTTTATCCAATTCCAGTGATGCTAAATGGATTTCTTGAACAAAAGTAATATCCACTTTACATTTCCTTATATGCTGCAGAACCCTTGCCCTTTTAACTACCGAGCCCCAACCCTTAACATTCCAGGTGGCAAATCTAACATTAACCATTTGTGAGACATAAGTGATATACATACATTAAGGATGTTCATTTTTGCTACATTAACACTTAGTATGACAAATTGCAAATCTGTACTGTTTCTCTTTAAACGTGGCTCTATAGATTGATCTGCTGCATAGAAAACTACAGCAGTGATTTTCTTTTGTCCAGTAGGCCCCTATTGCCCCCCCCCCCATGGTCAGGAAAGACACAACACAGTTCTTGGAGGAAATGGCTGCAGCCATGTTTTATTATTTCCAATTCTAGATATTAACCTTTATTGAGTCACCAATTACTTTGTCATTAATACTCCAGATTAGTACCTATTCACTTATTTAATACTGAGCAGCGGGCACTGCCAGGAGGAAGTACATACCCCAGGCCCCCGCACTGTCCATGACCTGGGAAATCCCTTCCAGTGCAGGCTGAGATATCCCTCTGCAGTAGCAGGACAGGTCATACGGCCAAGGTTGTGGTGGCCACCCCCGTCTGGCATCGCCGACCTTGCAGTCTCTGCTGCTGAGGCTGGACTTAGATCCCCCGTGCGGGTACAGGTCTTGTGATCCACCATCCTCATACTGACCAGGAACCCTGAGACCTTTGGGAGAGCTGGTATCGTCCCCTATTTTCCAGCTACTTCCATCGTGCACTCCTCCTGCACCACCACAGGCTGGACTCTGTCTGACCCCCCCAAGCCACCTGCTCAACCCTTTCCTCCAATATCACTTGAAAATCATGCAATAAACTATCTAAAATCTTACCTTGCAGCTGACCCTCCAGGCCCATCACCAGGCACTGGTGGGTATGGTAAATGTTATCATGTCTCAATACAGTGCCCCCCAGGGCCTCCATAAAAGCTCCCATCTCCTTGTTGATTCGCATACAAGCTTTGTTCATGGTGGGGACTTTGCGTGCTGGAGCCCAATGCTCCCTCATCAATAAGTGTGACCAGATGATCATACTGCCCGGCCACCAGCCCTTGATGGTCCGCAAATCATTCTTCATCGCCAGCAGAAGATTCACAGTCTTCCTGCAGCCCAGGTCTTCTTCACCCAAATGAATCAACAAGATTTGCAGTGTGTTCCCCAGTCAGCCTCACCTTGCAATCTCGGAAGCAACCCCTCCTATTGCATACCCTTGGTCCCCAACCACTCAATCCAAGTGGCCCACAGTGGCAGGGACAGGTTGCTTCCTCCCAACTGACCGGCTGCCCTCTGTGCTACCCACCAGATGAATAAATGGCCACATATCCAAACGCGCACATGATCTTCCCTAGGGCCTGCAAGAGACAATAAACAATTATTGCAAGTGTGGTCTCACATAGCTCAGGAATGCTTGAGACTTCCAACACCCCAAGGCCTGAATCTCCGAGTCTGAAAGGCCCTCACCCATGGAATTCATTGCTGCCCCAATGTAGAATGAATGAGTCCCATAATCCCGGGCATGTAGCCCTAGTTCCCAGATGGCCTTCCGCAGGATGAACCGGAATTAGTAAGCCATCACTGGACTATCATCCTGATGCCTGAAGAAAGCCTCCCCATTCCCGGAACAGCAGGCCCGATACTCTGCCACTGTATGGGCTACCTGCCAGCGCACTCCAGCTGGAGTCTTTACTTCATGCCAGTGGCCTGCTCCCCTCTGTTCTGTCTTTGATCTGTGGAGCTGGAGGAATACCCTGTGCCCCATCATCACCACATCCTGTGACAGCAGACTTGGTGCACCATGGTCCTTGAAGGGTTTCATTAGCTCTGACACCCTGAAGGCTCCACAGAAGGCCACCAGGAACATGTTGCTAAACAGCCAAGTTCTGTACCCGTCCCTGCAAACCTTGGGTAGAGCCCCCCCAAATGGCTTGTAACATGCCCGGAGTGATGGGCCATCTGGCATCTGGGGTGGAGGAAAGCTCCCTGTGCCAGCCTTGCAAAAGCTACCCCACCTTGAAGGTCTCCACGGAGTCAGCCATCTTCATGGCTTTCATCACCGACGACAAGCCCTTGAGGTGATGGGCCATCGCTACGGGGGAGTGTCCCGCCACTCTCCCAGTCAAGATATACCTACAAAGCTGATCTACTAGGATGGGCCACACATCTGGCCACCCTTTGGACTCCTGCATAGCTAGGCAGTGTTTGACCCCCCGGCAGTACACTTCCTTTGTGCAGGGTGCAATGGAGTTACCTATGCATCTCCAAGTCTGTCAGTCACCACCTCCCACAGAAAGGGAGGCACCCATCGTGGTTTCTTGTCCACCCTCGGTGCCAGCCTGAAGAACCTGTTCCACTGTGAATGAGATATAGCATCTGCAATGCCGTTATCAACTCCTGGGGCATGTACTGTCTTGAATGTAATGTTAAGCAACATGCATTTTAAAACAAATACCTGCATCAAGTCTCCCAGAAGACCCAGTTGACCTAACTGTCTATTGATGGTATGTACCACTCCCATGTTGTCTGATCTGAAATGCACTAATTTGTTGCGGAACCTGGGGCCCCAGATGCACAGGGCCACGACTACTGGAAAGAACTCCAACAGCATGATATGCTTCCCCACCCCAGCTTCCAGCCTGACGGCTGACCATTGCCCTGTGCACCATTGCTCTTGAAAGTAGGCCCGAACCCCAGATCACCTGCTGCATCAGTATACAACTCCAGGGGCGTACCCTCACATGGCACTGGCCACAAGGTCACCCCGTTGAAGTGGTCAAGGAACAACTGCCAAACCTGCAAGTCCTCCTGGAGCTGCTCTGCAATCCATATTCTGTGATGAGGTCTTGTACAGCTGGCCCCCCTCTTGGCTAACCTCCGCATGAAAGTCCTCCCTACCGATATTACCCTGCAAGCAAAGTTGAGGTGCCCCACCAACTGTTGCAATTTGCACAGGGTAATTTTTGTGCTCCCCATTGCCTCATGCAACATCGACCAGAGTGTATCCAGCTTGTTGAGCGGCAGACAACATTGCCGGCTCTTGGAATCAATTTCTATGCTCAAGAATGTGAGGGTGGTCCCCGGGGGTTCAGACTTGTCTTTCGCCAACGGAACCCCGAACTCCACGCACACTTGCTCGAAGGTCCCAACCAACGCTGCACATGCTGAAGAGTCGGCTGGGCCCACAAACAAGAAATCATCGAGATAGTGCACTGTGCTATCACTGCCTATCATTTGAGCCGTTACCCAATGCAAAAAGGTGCTGAATTTCTCAAACACTGCACAGGCCACTGAGCAGCCCATAGGCATGCAGTTATTCACATAGTACTCGTCCTCAAACTTCATACCCAGCAGTACCCTGTCGACCTGATGTACAGGCAGGAGCATGAATGCAGACTCAGTGTCCACCTTTGCCATCAGAGTGTTCGGGCCTGCCGCTTGCACCACTGCCACCGCCTGATCGAATGACTGATAGGTCACCAAAGTGTGATGATCATCAATGTGATCATTCACTGAGTACCCGACCAGGTGTGACAAGTGGTTAATCAACCAAAATTTACCCGGGACCTTCTTGGGCACCAGATCAATCAGTGAAACCCTTAGATTTGGTAGTGGTAGCCTGGAGAAGGGGCCACTCACCCAGCCCAGCCGCCACTCCTTATCTAGTTTTTCCCGGCCAGCTTGTGGCCGGTCTCTAGTGGACTTCAAGTTTTTTTGCCTCGTATGGCTGGCAAGGACCGGAGTACAGTATGCCGAAGCCCACTAAAAACCCCTTCTGTAACAAGTCGGAGGCTACTCTGTCCAGGTACTGGTCCAGCCACGGCTTAATCTTTCTTACCTGAATTGGAGTGGGAAGGCTTGCCCCCTGAGGCTTCCCAAACCTGCCTTGGCCTCCCCTCACCATCCCTCTTCCCCCATGTGGTGAAGAGAACCGCAGAAAGGGGTACTGCCTCCAGCAGGCCAAGCATGCGTGCTTGAACTGGCAGCTGGTGCGTGTACAGGGTGACTGATTGTACACGTAGAACAGCTGAAGACTTGCACTGTCAATTGATTGTGATGCAGAGGGCCAGACTGGGAGGCCACTGTCAGTGTGCTGTACTCCACCACCCTGCATCAAATCAACCATCAAGGGCATGTCCAGCTTGCCCCATCTGAGAGCATTGTCTACCTGCCATCTATGACAAAACTCTTCATCACAGTCCAGCCACGCTGTGTCCCCTTTCTTGCAATGCATAAGTGAAATGTGATGCATGTAGCTGAGGATTTCCACCCCTTGCTTTTAGTTCACCTGTAACACAATAGTGGCATAGATCAAAAATGTCACCACCCAGTTGTCATACATGTGGGGAACCTTGACCTTCTTGCATTCTTGGTCATCCCCTTTGTCTTTCTCCATCTTGCTGTCTGTGCTCTCCATTGGGTGGTTCAGAAGGGAGAAAATGTCCACATATTTTCTAGTTTTGATCTGCTGCCTAACCTTGTCCATCAAGTGCGTTCCCACAGGGGAGTCCAGTCCGGCATATGGGTTTACCGGTGGTGGCAACTCAGGCTAGTCTGGTGCCTTTCCATTTGACCCGGTGCTGACTCATCCTGGTGGAGATGGCAATGCTCGATTCTTAATCTCCATCACCAGGTCTGCCACCACCCCAGCCAACTGCTTTAGCCATTCATTGGTTGCTACCCACAGGAATCTGGCCTTGGCTGCTCACTCCCTGGGCCCTCACCATCCAATTCTTCTGGTGCCCCTGCAGACTCATCACCTTCAGACTCTGGAGCTCCTGCTGCCAGGGGAACTTCTGAATCGCTATCTGAGGACTCCCCCCTTACCACCCCCAGCACTTGTCTTACCTGGCTGGCCCCTACCTGTGGGCCATTGAGCACCTCCTTACCTGCCAGGTGAGATAGTTTTGCAGATGGCTGTAGTTTCCAACCTCCTACCCTCTTCTTCCCGGGTGGTGTTGCTGACTTGTCCAGGCCTTCCAGGCACGCCTCCAGCCAGGTCACTCCATTCTTCCTGTACAATGTGGGTAACTTGTCTTCGGTGCCACCAAAGCCTTGGAGGATGGGCCACACTTCCTACCACCATTTCTGAAAAGACAACTTAATACCCCCCCAATAAACACTGTTAAGAACTGCAGTAATGTAGCCCCCCTCGAATACCGTCTGAGGGTTCTGTCCCCCAAGTCTGTCTGCCCTGTGAGAAGGGGAGGAAGTGAGGGGGGCACAGCCCTGGCTCTGCAGCCACTGGGGACTGGAGGTCCCCCTTTCCCCAAAAGGCTGGTGCTCAGACTAGGATCCCCCTAGAGGACCAAGGAGACCCTGTGGGGCCAACATGTTCACCCAGACAATCCTGGTTGGCTAAAATGCTGGAGAACTACAACCCTGTCCCATAGTTCTCAACCTTTCATCCCCCCCCCATTGGAACACTGCCTCTCAAAAATGTGGAACAAATTTCAAATCATGGAGACAAAACCTAGAACAATGCAGGGATGTGTAGTTCATGTCCTCAAAGTTTGCTGTGCATTGAACAAAGCATTTTTTTGTTTTGTTTTGTTTTGTTTTACACCTAATGGTTAGATTCTGTCTTTAAAAGTTTGCATGCAATGTGGGACTGACCATTTCAATGTGGAACCAAGGGCTTTTGTGAAGCAATGTGAGGAACTGTTCCACAGCATGTGGGACAATTGAGAGGTATGCCCTGGCCAAGTCTTTCGGATGAGACGTTAAACCGAGGTCCCATCTGCCTGGATTGGTGGTAGTTCAGGTGGATGTTAAAGATCCCATGGCACTTATCGAAAGAGTAGGGGAATATTTTATTGTAATACATCAAAAGTACATAATATCCAAACAGTGCATAAATTCTACAATAATATATAAATCATGAAGGACATGAAAATCAAACTTCCGCCAACAATATTTAAATCACCCCCCCCAAAGAAAACAAAGAAAACTTTATACAAAAAAGAGAAATTCTCAAAGTAGTCTAGTCTCTCCTTTTTTTTTTTTTATTTTTTAATACAACACTACTTCCCAATAAATGTCTAGAACCTAAAGTAATACAGTAAAATAAATAACTATTGGACTTAGATTAACATATGTTCTAATTCCTAAACCTCAGTTACCACCAACCCCCCTTTACTTCCAACCTATCCATCGGTATGCCTATACAGTCTTTCATACTTCTTTATTTAAATTTAATAAACCTCAGGAACCCTTTCCACCACTCTCTCACCTTTTTTGAGGAAAAAATGTATTATCTTGAATATACACCCTATTCATAGCCTCTTGAATCAACCTTTGTACATTTTCCTTGGGCATCAATCTTTGATATAGTACCCATTGGCACCTAGCTTGCCATAAGTGATAGAGCAATGTACTACAACAAATTTGTAATGTGTCTTCATGATATTTCAACCCAAACTGTGGGGAATGACCCAGTACCAATGTATCATAGTCCATATATTCTATCCATTTCATGCTCCATTTCACTGCCAGGAATTTCCACAGAGACAAAGCATAAGAACATTTGAAAAGAAAATGATCGACTGTTTCTTCCTGATCCTCACACTCTAAAATGGACAATTTCTCTCCTGTACCGGTTTATGTTTGGCGTTCCCTCTGACTCCAATGCGTCCATATACCATCAGCCATAGAGTTTCCCACATATATGCAGGTAACCTTGGGTTGTTCAATCTATGTAAAACCATATTCAGACACCTTTAAGGACAATTCTTAAATTCGGGCTCACTAGGATATAATTGAAGCATTATTGATTTATATAACTGAGCTCCTGTACTAACTTTCACCACCTGTGCCAATAGTCCCCATTTGAATATTTTTTTTGCAATTGGCACAAAATACGATGGCACTGTTAATTTAGGAATCAGCTTTGGGGGTCTGATATACCACTAATCATAATAGTGCCCCATCACGCACGATGAATCCTCTCAAATTTCTTTGTAGACCCACTCCAGCCTGTCTTCATATTTATTGAAATAAATAAAGTAGAAAAAAAATCATTGGATCAACCATCCCAAACCACCTTTCTTTTGTCTAAATATGTGAACTGTCTTTGATTGGATTGAGTCTACTACCCCATAGCATCTGAAAAAATAAACTATATATCTTTGTTTCTAAATTAAGTGGTAATGGAAAATTAATGCTGTATATAACAACTTTGGAATAATAAATTTTTAATAATTGAGACTCTTTTAATTTTATCCAATTTCCATTTTTCCATATATTGATATTTTTTCAATTAAAGTTAATGTCAAGTCCCAATTAAGGTCTGGCACATTTTGTTGCCCATACATTAAGCCTAAAATTTTATCGGCTCACTAAAATACGTATACCTTGTATCATAATCTCTGTTTGATTCCCTATGCCTATAAATAAACCTTTACTTTTGTCACGTTAATCTTAGAATTTGACAATAAAGCATAATAGTCCATAAAATCTAAAAACACCTGTCTGGGTACTATCATTGAAAAGCACAAATCATCCGCATAGGCTTGTACATATAACACATCCGAATTGGAGTCAACCTATCCCCACCCAATGAGGTCTCTGTGACAATGATCTAATTAAGGTGTCAATTGTGAAAGCATATAATAGGGGACTCAATGGGCAACCTTGACGGACCCCTGTCGAATGTGAAACCCGCTACAAATCTCCAGCTGAATCACTGGGTGAGTAATAGCTGAATTGTAAATTGACTGAATAATTTTTAATAAACCTTCCGGGATCCCATAATGTTTTAAAGTGGCAAACAAAGGGTGATAGACCCTATCAAAGGCCTTCATTTGGTCAACAGCTACCATACACCCAAAAGCTTATTTAAATTTGCAAGTTCTATAACGTCCCTCAGGACCATATGTGCATGATGTATTTTTTCTGGTACTCCACAAAACTGAAATGGGGATAAAAGCGTTGGCATAAATTGCTGCAATCTGTTATTCAGAATACTTCGTAAAAGTTTGTAATCTGAATTCAATAATGTAATCGGTCTCCAGTTATTCAGTCCAAATTTATCCCTGATTTATACAAGAAAATTAATAAACCTTCATAAACCAACTAGGAAACACGGGATTCCCAAGAAACTCATTAAACACTAACACCAAACATTCTCAATTTCACTGGAAAAACCTTATATAAGTCTGCTGACAAACCATCAATCAGGCGAAGTCCTTTTTGATTTTGATAGCTGTAATTATTTCTTTGTGTCGTAAATGGCCTAATTAATTCTGACGTGTCAAATCCTTGTCGTGGGACTCTAATCTGAGTTAAAAAGTCTAAAATGCCTTGTTCATCCGGTGGCGATTCCATCTTATACTCCAAAAAATAATTCATAATTATACTATGAAGTGACTTCTGATCCTGTACTATATTCCCTAACTCATCTCGAAGGGAGTCTAAATTCGTAGGTTGTTTATACGTTTTAAAAGCTTCATATGGATCCCCTATTGGCTGCTTCTTAACTCCATATTGAAGGACTGCATTAAGGGTCCTCGCCCTGTTATATTGCACCTCCATAAGTTGACTCTTTAAAGCCTTAATCTGAGAACTATAATCTATAGTCGAAGTATTAGCAAGTGAAAACAAAAAATACAATTGTTGTCTCAATTTCAAATAGTGTAAAAAGTTACTATTTACCCTAGCCTTCCCTTGTTGTTTTAACAAATGACAAAATCGTCCTTAGAATCTTTCCACCACTCACCCATGGTATCATATAAAATGCTACTGAAATCCTAGCCATCAGTAATGCTTTAATTTTATCCAGGATCACCTTTGAGGTCAATAAAAGGGTTTAACTTCCATCTTGCTCTCCTTTTAAACTGACTGACCAATGGAGAAACCGTACAGAGTAGCAATAAATGATCCGAAAAGGATACAGGATATGTTTCAAATGTAAAGGAATATTATCGGACAAAAAATATAGTCAATCGTAGAAGTAAATCGATTTCTTTTATAAGTAAAGTTAAGCCCTGTACATTTTTACTATTCCATTAATTAACCCTCGGATTGTACCATCTTATATAAGGCTCGAGAATCACAGTAAATCTTTTTCCACACCCTCCATCTCCTTTCCCCACCTTTTAATTCACAGTTAAAATCTCCGCCCAAAAAACTTCAGAAGACGTTAGTAAAAATGGTTGTACCATTTGAAAAGCTTTACCCTCTCTGCTTTTAGCTGAGATCCATATATTAATAAACCTACACAATCTTGCTTTCCACCATCCATCTAAAATCATCAATCGTCCTGGTATCAAATCTATTAATTTAATTAGAGAAAGTCATAAGAATGAAAAAGAAACCAATCCCATCCGCTGACTGTTGTCCAAAAGACCAATAAAGAGCACCCAACACCATTCCCTTTGAAAACACCTGACTTGCTCTATGGTATACATCCATGTCTCTTGTAGATAACAAACATCAATTTTATGACCATGTAAAAATTCATAAACCACCTGTCGTCTCTTATAATTCAAAATGCTATGAACATTTATAGAACCCAACCGAAATTGCATCAGGTACCAAATAAGTTAGTGAATCACCTATCTTTTTTGCGTCTTTTCTTCTTTTTCCCTTTATAATCTTCTTGACTATGCATAGGGGATGGTGGACTATCCAATGTCTGTTGGGAATCATTTTCCAAGCAATCCATATCTGAGTCCCCCCACTGACTGGATAATGAGTCAAAGGGATTACTTACTTCTACTTCTACTGGCTGCTGAGGGAGGCTCTTAATATTCCTAGAAGACCGTCTAACTGCAAAAACCCCTGGTGCTTTAAAAGTCTCCTGTGGTCTAGACTTAGCAGCTGAGGAATCCCCCACTGGAACTAGTTCCGAAGGACTACGGTCAACAATCACCAAGTCATCCACCCCTTCTCCTTCCACTTCCGTCACAGAGGATCTGTCCTCCACTATCTTCGTGGTTACCACCTCCAGCTCCAATTACCAAATCCTGGGCTGTTTGGATCAATAAGTCTGGGCTACCACAAGACCTTTTGTTTTGGCCGCCCAGGTACAATCTGCAAAACATGTCCTGTTTCTTCACATAAATCACATTTAGTACAATTTTCACATTGAAAAGCTGTATGCCCAATTTCTCCACAATTGTCACACCTTGGTTTATCACATGAACTTGATAAATGCGTTTAGCTCCACATTTATAACAAGCCGAGGTTGCCCAGCATAAAAACACACACCTATCCCTCCCTAATAGAAAAGAGTTTGGGATGTGTTCAATACCTGCATCCGTTTGTCGTAGTTAACCTTAAACCTCCACCCCCAGTCCAAAATTGCTCGAATCTAAAATTGCTTCAGGGCACCCAAGATCTCACATTTTTGGCTTAACCAGTAGAAATATCATCTATATGCACTCCTTCGTTCCTAAACATTATAGTAACAAACTTTATCAAAGGTTTTGTTAATGGTATCACAAAAATGGCATCCAGAGGGGAAAAATTTAACCTGTGAATATCTTTCCCAAAAGAGATCCAGCGCTTGAGCTGACCGAAAACTAATATCAAAGTTGTCTTCACGAAATATTTATAAGCAAACACTTCCCTTGGAGAAAATGTAAAGACTCTTTCAATAAACATTTTCCCACGTATTGTCTATCAGGCCTAACATCAAACCTCCTTTATACGGTCTCACCGCATTTCTTACGTGGTGCAGCCTCTTTCTTAATTTTGTAAACAATTCAGACATTAAAGGTTTCTCCCTAATAGAAGTCTCTAAAACCCGTGCCCTCCCGCTTCCCCAGCCACAGGAGTGGTCACTTCCACCCTTCCAGAAGGTAAACTCACTATTAAAGGAGATTCACCCTTCCCACTCCCAATTCCTCAACCTCATTTACAGTCTCAGTGTCCTGCAACTTTGGCTTCCAAGCTGGTTCATTCTGTGAAAAATTCAATTCGGGTCCCACTCTGGAGTGGGTTTCCATGATCCACTCTCCAACGTCCAACCAACCGCGAGAGAGCTTTTTGAGGGGACCAGTTTTCAGCTGCTAAAAGGTCAGACCCTCATTTGTGTGAATTAACTCACCCCAAGTTTTCTTCCTTCTGCAAAATTTCCCCTAACCCTTCAATAGGGAGATTCAAATGTCTCTTTGCAAATGTAACATTACGCTCTTTTTCTTTACCCTCCTCTCCTACCTTGTCTTGTAGTCGTTTTGGAAAAGAAAACTCCGTCACCCCAGCCTGCGATTTGGGATCCGTTTGAAAACAACATGTCTTTCCCATTCGTGCCTCCGCAAAACCGGATCCAGTATTCAGACTGAAAACAAATCCTGTCTGTTTCCATTGAGTCTCTGTGGGTGCAGCTCCTAAATCGTTCCCCTGTACCACTTCCTCATCCTCCGTTGCGTCGATGTGCAACCCTGAAATGGGTTGAACACTGTCTCTGCTTGCCGTTCTCTCCGTCGCTTTCGGTCCAGCAAACTCTCTCCCATCGGACCACCACCAACCTCAGCTCCTCGAGCAACACTTTTCACCTCCACCTCACCCCTCAGGAGTTCTTCCCTCACAAGTGGTAGTTCATCAGAGAGGGATATCGTATCGATACCTGGCTGGTCTCCGATCGTTCCGGTAAGTGCCATCTCTGTCTGATTCCCCAAAGCTGATAATTGGTTTGCCACATTCATTTGTTCTTGTCGTAAGGCTTCCAACTTACGTTGTAAGGATTTCACAGCAGGGGACACTTGTCTCATATCTAAATCAATATCTCTCGACTCCAAATTCTCCAGCTCCTCCATCGACCCAAAATGCTCTACTTCCTCCGTAACAGTAATCTCCGCAGAATTAGCTTCCTTGTCCTGGTTACCATCGCTCTCTCGTGCAGCCCTCAGCTGCTCCTGTAACGCCACGACGTCCATCCTCCTGCAGTGCAGGCTCCCAACTGAGCCTTCGGTCAGCAACAGCAAGTCCCCCTACTGGCCATGCAGTAGGGGAATTTCCCCAGTGTCCTGGCCAAATTTCCCTCATTCACTACAAATGCCACCAACAGCTTTGTCTGGTTCAAGGTCAGTTGGCATTCATCTGTATCCCCCTCCCCCGGATCGTGCCTGAAAATAGGCAGGATTTTTCTAGTTCACTTACCTGGTAAACAAAAACTAAATAAATAAATAAAATAAATAAAGTAAGAAGGCACTACTTACTGCTCACCATGCAGTAAAGACGTACCTGGAATCATACCCCCAGCATGAACAGGGTCACACATGCCTCCCAATTTATCACTCAAAATCTAACCTCTAAGCTAACCTGCCTGCATGTAGTAGCTAAGCAGAGTTGGGCAGGAGGGCGCCCCCCGATGAGAACTGGTGAGGTGAGTCCTGCAAGACAAAGGCCCTCCCAACATGGCTGCTGAGTTCTCGCAAGCATTCCCGTGAGATCTGCAATAGGTCTATGACTTACATGGCCCAATCTTATGAGAATCATGGTGCAGTGGTGCTTCTGCACCCCCTGTCCATTTTCATTATTTTATTTACATTGGCAGAGCCACCAACTGCTAATCTGGCCCAGTTCTGTCCCACTCACTGATGCTGAGCCACTGGAATGAAATGTGACCCCCCCCCAGCCTGCCTGAAGCCCCTGCTGCTCTTGGGCCTACAGGCAAGCCCAAAGGATCATGGGATGAGTAGTCCCAAGCACTGAAAGCATCCAGAAACCAACCCCCTGTCCTGCAAGCCCCCCAGGAGCAATTGCCTCTCAGACTGCCTGCTCCCTCCATGCAGTTGCCATCCTGAGACCCGATAGGAGACTCGCCAAAAAGCTCAGATGTTCCGAGCAGGACTCTACCACTGGCAAAGACCTCACGCAAGGCAGCGGATGGGACTCTGACTTTCCTACCGACACGGGAGCATGGAGGCAAATGGGAGAATGAGACAGAAGGCTGGACTCCAGGCTGCTATCTGGTTTTATTCTGTCTCCTCCACTCAGATCCCCCCTTGGAGGGCTTGGCTGTGCCTTATCACTGCCTATGTCCAGAGGTTGCTGACCACTCCCCTGTGCTGGTTTCTAGCAACCTCTGATTTTGGCCATGGGGAGGGGGTAGGGTGACCCTGGACAAGTTCAAGTTCAAGTTCAAGTTTATTGCAGGAAAACTCCATTGAGCAAGCTCATTCACAGCTGCTGCAATTCTTGGGCAGCCTATGCAATTAACTATAAGCACTTCCATTTCTACTGCTCTGTCATACTGCTGGTATTTTCCAGGCACTCAAACTCTAAAAAAATACAAAAAATAAACTAAGAATTACTACAGTCCTAATACCTATCATAAGTATCTTGTAGTGCCTGCGAACGGTGTCTGAACCTGCACAAACCATTGTGCACATCAGATTTCATGGCTGTTAGTTCCACATGTCAGGTGACCTGGATATTTGTTGTAATCATATAACCATCTGTTGTCTACAATTACATCAAAGTCTAAAAGATACATCAGTTCTAAACTTTTTTATGAATTTAACTAGCATCTAATCTAACAGGAAGTAAACAAGTGGGTTAAACATTTAAAAAATAACTTTTTATACCAATGTATCTGGAATATTCTGCAGGGTATTGTAAATTAACTTCACAATTAGTAGTTAATTGTGTTCCAGTAAATGCTGGCAGATTCTTTGAAAAAGCACTTTAAGACAATTACAAGTATAATTTTACCTGTCTTTAGTCTCTGTGTAACTAGTTGATGAGTATAACAGTTTCATAATGAATCATGCTAGTAAAGATATGTTTTTTTTCTCAATGTTGAGCCATAAATGACATATCTAACAGGTTCTATTCCAACCTGTATGCAGAGCTTGTTAATGCTGGTCCACTGTAACTTAAGGCATTGCACTTGCCACTTGGAGGGCTACATATCAGTCCATTAATGTAAGATCCAACATCAGTGAGAAGATCTTTAAACATAAGCAGTATACCCCTGTTTTGTTCTGTATTACACTGTTATTATTCCAGTCTATGACTATGTTTTCTGTTAGTCCTTGTTCAGACAGTCTGAATGCTTTCCAGTAGCTAAAATGGTGAATTGTGGGCTAGGAACAGAAAGGGGAAGGATTCAACACACATGCAGGAAGGTAATAAGATCAAGACAGCCAGATCTCCACAACACAGAAAACGAATGAGTATTTAAGGATGATTCTACATACTTCATTGCTTAGTGCAGCTTGCAAAAAAGGGTTTACAGCAGTTCGGGCATGTGCTTAACAGAGATAGCTCTGCCAAAAATTAATCACCTAAAATTACAGTGCTTGCTCAGTACTTGCTCATATCAATACAACTCGGGTGGCCAGCAGTAGGTGTGACCTGTGTCGATCGCCCTGCTTTGAGCACCTCTGTTGCAAGGCATTTAAATACTATGCTGTGCGTGCTCGTGTTTTTATGCACTAACATAACTGGTGCATCCTTAATCACTCATTGCATGTGTTGCAACCATCTGTGCTGTCCTGGTTGCATCCCCCAAGGAGTGCCCCCCCCCCCACCATATCCAGTGTATCTGCCCAACAACTAAAATGACAGAGGAATTAATGAGTTCAATGGCTTTTATCCCCAAACACCGCATTGTCTTCTTCTTTGCCGCTCTCCTGCATTAAAGCTAGTTCTGTAGCTCCGTTTTTGTCATTAGTCTCATATGTACCAGTTTCCATTTCAGTTGGGGGTGGGCTAGCTGCAATTCTCCCTTTGCATTTATTTGGGCTTTTTTCCCTCAGTTTGTATGGGGCTGGTCTATCTGCTGTTTTGATCCTTCTCCTATGTTGTCATTTGCCCTTCCTGATTAGCTATGCTGCCTTGGGGGAGTGGCCTCAGGATTTCTTAGGTGCTGATTGGATTTCTGCTCTGTTGAACTCCTCATCCTGGGAGGCCCCCTGCTGCTTTCTTCTAGCAACTTCCTCCGTTTTACTAGCTACATCATGAGGGCAGTCTATGGCAGCAGGATTAAATTTTACTTTAGGAACAGGTAAGGGTAAATTCTCATTGACAAATCTTAGGGCAGCTTATGGGTAATTGAATTTTTAATTTACACCATTTTTAGGGAAAACGATAATTACAGTATACTTCATGAAGTATCTGACTCCTAGAGTTTACAACAGTGTTCTGGCAGGGCAACACTTTTCCTTCTACTTGCTACATCATTAAGAAAGTCTTGACAAATTAAAATGCAGTTTCCTTGTCAATACAACTATTTTTCTCTCCATGGCTAATCAAAGTACTTTCTCCGTATCTGAATATTTAAGAAAATATGACAGGATGGCTGTAGGTTTATCTGTGTGATGTGCAGGTATTAAACTTCTGTGTGTCCTCTTAATGTGAAGTGAAATTTGTGCAATTAGTTTGCAACAGTTCAGGAATCACAATAATTCAGAAGTGCTAAAACATCCCTTTCCCTGATCTCTCAGGCATCCAAATAGTATGGAGATTATTTCTCCTTCTCCAGTTTTCAAGGTCATCAAGTTTGTTAAGCAATCAATTTGCTATTCCTGTTGACTGGCTAAGGCTTCTAGTTTAAATAAGAGGTCTTCTGACCTGGAAACCCTCATTTTATCAGCTTCAGTTTGTTCATTAGCGTCTTTAACACTTACAGTTAAGTTAAAGAAGGCAGTTTTTATGTTTGCTTGCACGCATGTGCAAGAAACATAGTGCCATCATCGGAGATTTCGGAGGTGTGTCACCTCCTTCTCCAATTCAGTCAGTGTGTTGGCAGGCACGGCCCCTATAAGCCAATGCATGCTGGAGCTGTCTATGACAAGCTCCAAAATGCAGTGGCATACAGTTCAAAGGGGGAGCTACGCTTGAGTGAGCAGCGATAAGATATCGCCTGCTCATGCGCAGCTCCCCCCCCACACACACACACACACGCCACGCAGGTGGCGCCTCCCACACGCACACACTGAATAGCCGATGGGGTGCCCAATCCCAGTCGGCTGTGCTGCGTTCCCCCACCTCCCCAAAGCCTTTGAAATGCCACGCTGGGTGCCCACCCCAGCGTGGCAAATATGCCAAGCGGGGTGCCCAATCCCCGTCGGCTCCACTGTCCCTAACCCCCCATTACTAAGTGCCACGCTGGAGCCCACCCAGCATGGCAATCCATACTTATTCGACGGGTGCCTAATCTCCATTGGCTGAACGCCCCCAACCATCCTTGTGCCATGCTAGGAGCCCACCCCAGCGTGGCAAATGCCCGGCTATTCTTTTTTTTGTTTTTACCCTGTAAAAACGGTCCCACGGGCGCTGCCTCCCAGCCCCCTCCCACAACCCGCACTCACCCACTACGCACCCAGCTCTCCCACAGCCCCTCACCCCATACCTCCTCCGAGCTCGTCGTGATGATCTTCAGTGGACCGGGAACACGTCTGCACTCTTCAAAGCCGACTGCGAACTGAGGAAATGCCAGTAAGCTGTATAATGGGCTAGATAGGGGGTTTAACTTTGTTGCCTATCTCAGTCATTTTTGGGAATTTTTGCACCAAATCTTCAACATGGGGTTTTTGGTACCCCTTCTCTTGAATGATGTCACTGTCATGGCGTTATTCGGGCCCGAAGGGTGATTTCGCAGTCACTGTGCAGTCACTGTGCAAAATCACCCTTTGGGCCTGAATAACACCATGACAGTGACATCATTCATGAGAAGGGGTCCCAAAAACCCCATGTTGAAAATTAGGTGCCAAAATTCCAAAAAATGACTGTTTTACTGAGGCATGCTATGCAGTTCCTACGCAGGCTCGTAAGTTTGTGAATTTTCATCTAAATTTCAACATTGCCATTTTGCCACACCTTCTTATGAGTAGTACAGCTGTCATTTTTACATCTGACTCCAAATGTGTTTCCGCCATGTAGCACAATGGCGCAGTCGGTGTGCGAAATCAATGTACGGACAAATTAAGAAAATCACAGTGACACTGTTCATGAGCAGAGGTCTTAAATGACTATGTTGAAAATTTGGTAAGAAAAGTTCCTAAAAATAACTGTTTTACGAGCGTGCATTGCGCAGTTCCTACACACGCTCGTAAGGTCGCGAATTCTCAATATTTTCACTCCAGATTTTCAACATTGCCATTTTACCACACCTTCTTATGAGTAGTACAGCTGCCGTTTTTCACATCTCACCCAAAACATGTTTCCGCCCATGTAGCGCACAATGGCGCAGTCGGTGTGCGAGATCAATGTATGGGCAAATTAAGAAAATCACAGTGACACTGTTCATGAGCTGAGGTGTTAAAATGGCTATGTTGAAAATTTGGTGAAAAAATTCCAAAAAATGACTGTTTTACGAGCGTGCGTTGCACAGTTCCTATGCATGCTTGTAAGTTTGCAAATTTAATATTTTCACTCCAGATTTTCAACATTGCCATTTTATTACATTTCCTTATGAACAGTACAGGTGCAATTTTTCATATGTCACCCAAAATGTGTTTTCGCACATGTAGCGCACAATGGTGCTGTTGGTGTCTGAAAGCAATGTTTAGGACAGATTAAGAAATCACAGTTACACTGTTCATGAGCAGAGGTCTTAAAATGGCTATGTTGAAAATTTGGTGACAAAAGTCCATAAAATGACTGTGTTACAAGTGAGCATTGCCCAGTTTCCACGCACCCTCACTAGTTCATGACTTTGTAATATTTTCAGTCCAGATTTTCACCAGTGCCATTTTTCCACACTTCCTTATGAATAGTACAGCTGTCATTTTTCACAACATGGCTGAAGTGTGTTTCCACACTTTCAGCGCAGAGATGCGTGGTTGCTGTGGGAAATCATTGTTCGGCACAGATGAAAATCACAGTGACACTGTTCATGATCGGAGGCACCAAAATGCCTGAGTTGACAATCTGCTGTAAAAAATCCCCAACCTAATTGGCTAATAAGCTGGGAGAAATGGGGGTGAGGAACCAGATGATCAGATGGATAGGCAATTGGCTCCAGGACCAGACCCAGAGGGTCGTAGTTGGTGGGATAGTCTCATCCCTAAAGAGGGTCATCAGTGGGGTTCCACAGGGATCAGTCCTTGGGCCCCTCCTGTTCAACGCCTACGTCTCTGACATAAGGACAGGAATCAGGAGTGAGATGAGTCTCTTTGCGGATGACTCAAAACTGGGGGCGGTGGTGGATGGGGAGAAGGGGAGGGTGGCCCTACAGGGGGACCTGGAGGCTCTGGAAAGATGGTCTAGAAAGTGGAAGCTGAGGTTCAATGCAGGGAAATGCAAGGTACTCCACCTGGGGGCCAGAAACCGGCCAAGTGTACACCCTGGGGAATACTACAAGTCTCGATGGCTGAGAGGACCTGGGGTGGTGGTGGATGTCAAAATAAACAACTCTGAGACTTGTAGGAGGGCAGCAGCCAAGGCCAACAGGATGCTGGGATGCATTGCTAGGGGATCACCTCCAGTAGAAGTGATGCTCCTCTGTATAACTGCTTGGTGAGGCCACACCTTGAGTACTGCGTGCAGTTTTGGAGCCACACTTAAAGAGGGACATTAAACTCCTGAAGAGGGTCCAGAGGAGGGCAACCAAAATGATTTGGGGCTTGAGGACAGGACCTATGAGGAGAGGCTCAAAGAGCTAAATATGTACACAATGGAAGAGAGAGAAGACAGGGGGACATGATAGAGGTCTTCAAGTACATGAAGAGGGTAAATAGGGGAGGAACAGTCAGGGTGCTTAAGGAAGAAGGAGAGCGCCACTAGAGGGCATGGGTGGAAGCTGGAGGGGGGAAGATTCAGGGGAGAAAGGAGGAGGTGCTACTTCACTGAGAGGGTGGTGGAGCCATGGAATGCACTGCCTAGGGGGCTGGTGGAGGCAGAGACGGTGGAGGGGTTCAAGAGGGGCTGGGACAGGTACAGGGGAAGGGTTCTGGAAGCAAAATCCAATGCAGCAAGAATATCTGGAACTGGGAAGGGAGAAGCCAGAGAAGGCGAGGGGGTCAGCAAGGTCAGCACCCAGGGTTGGGGCTGACCAATCGAGCAGACTCGAGAGACCGTTAGGCCTATTCTGCTGGCATTTTAGTATGTTAGTAATTATATTACGGGTGTGCGTTGCACAGTTTCTATGTACGCTTGTGACTTCACCATTTTTTTAAATATTTTTACTACAGATTTGCAACATTGCCATTTTTTACACCTCCCCATGAACAGTACAGCTGTCATTTTTTACATCCTGTTCGAATGTTTTGCACCTGTGGTGCTAAATGTCGTAGTCATTGTGCATAAGCAGCTTTTGGCTAACAAACTGATATTCCCCCTGTTCATGAGGTGGGGTCACAAAAAATACATGTTGAAAATTTGGAGTGAAAATACCAATGAATGCCTGAGGTATTAGGGTTTCCAACCATAACGCCCAACCCTGTAGGGAATGACAGGCATCAGGGGTGTGACTTGGGATTCTTGCCTGTGATGCTCATACCATTCCACACCCTGCAGTCAGTGGGAGGCATCAAGGTATGCCTTGGACTCTTCAGCCCCAAACGTCACCCCATTCTCCTATATCGCACCCATCTCACCATATTTCCTAATGAAATGGGGTGCGCATAAGGGCCAAAGACCCCAAGGAACACCGTGACACTTGTCAGTGTCTGCAGGGTGGAGTGTGGTGAAATGGTGTGGCCGTTATGCCTGACAACCCAAACGCACACCCCAATGCCTGTCACTCTCTGCAGGGTGGTGGTGGGGTTGGCTTCAGTTCAATACTTCACTGCCATTCCTATTACGCAGCTCTGTAACTTCTACACTACCACTGCCAATGCCAGCAAGCAAACATTCGGCATTGACAAATGCTTGTTAGATTAGCCAGTCCTTCTTTAAACAAGTTAATTATGTCTCCCTTAATGCTGTTCAGTGCTTTCAGGATTGCTCAGTCTGCTTGTTGAACGGGAGCCACTGTGTTGGTGACCATGACTGTTTGATTTTAAATAAGCTTAGATTCAAAATTAATTTTAAGCACTTTAATAAAACTGTTTAAAAAGGTATTGACATGAAGCTGGGAACATCTTCTATCGATCAAACTACTTTTTAGACCATTTCCATAGGTTTGTCATAATGGATATTTTTAGCTATTTTCTTGGTCATTGGGAGTCGCTGACTATGCAATCATCCTATTCAACCATGCACACAGAACCTGCAATGTTTTTTTTTCTTTATTTCATTATATAGAATTTATTGAAAATTCATTTGAATCATCATGTCCATGTTGTGAAAGAAGCAAAGCTAGAAGATGTAGGCCAAATAGAACAGGAAGAACTGGAGGATCACGTGGCCAGAGAGCTAAAGTAGTACATGTGCCCACTCAGTCATTCGAACCATCTCAGTCACAGATATGCTTGCCTTCATTAAGAACACTGCCTCATAACCAAATTTCAAAGGGCTTGTAGTAGAGTTAGGGTGATATTGTAAACCAGTATGAGAAGAGGCATCATGCATGCGTGAATTCACTGCCAGTATGTGTCTAATAAATATATGTGTTGCTTGCACTACTATTACAACCAAGTTGTCAATGTGGACTCTATTATGACTCATATTTTCTAATGCATCATTTTTCATTTTCATCTCATGTATCCCATAGAAACATAGAAACATAGACTTTGACGGCAGATAAGGACCGCTTGGCCCATCTAGTCTGTCCATTTCGCTACCTACAGAATAGGCTGCAGATCCTAGTTAACCAACAGCCTATTTCCTCCTACCCCCCACAAGAATTGCCTTATGTCTTTCCCATGCATTCTTGAATTCCCCCACTGTTTTTGACTCCACAGCCACCTCAGGAAGGCTGTTCCATGCATCCACAACCCTCTCTGTGAAAAAATACTTCCTCACACTACCTCTGAGCCGTCCCCCCTCAATCTTCAAATTGTGTCCCCTTGTTCTTGCACATCTCTTTTTCTGAAAGATGCTGCCCTCTTGGACTTGGTTGATTCCCTTGAGGTACTTAAACATATCTATCATGTCCCCCCTCTCCCTCCTTTCCTCAAGGGTATACATATTAAGCTCCTTTAATCTCTCTTTATATGGCTTCTGGTGCAGACCCTGCACCATTTTAGTTGCCCTCCTCTGGACAGCTGCCATCCTGTCTATGTCCTTGTGGAGATGGGGTCTCCAGAATTGCACGCAGTACTCCAGATGGGGTTTCACCAACTGTCTGTACAGAGGGATAACAACTTCCTGTTTTCTACTGGTGATGCCTCTCCCTATGCAGCCCAGTATCCCCCCAGACCTCCTTACTGCCTACTCACATTGCTTGCCTACCTTTAGGTCATCTGATATGACTACCCCCAGGTCCCTTTCCATTTTTGTTGTTGTTAGTATCTCACCCCCCATTGTGTACTCTTCCCCTGGGTTTTGTTTCCCTGGTGCATTGCTTTGTATGTCTTTGCATTGAATCTAAGCTACCATACATTTGACCATTCCTCCAACCTTGCCAAGTCCCTTCTCATCCTTTCCACCCCCACCTTGTGGATCAACCCTGTTGCAGATCTTTGCGTCGTCTGCAAAGAGACATACTTTTCCTTCCAGTCTCTCCACCATATCACTTATAAAGACATTGAAGAGGACTGGTCCCAGTACTGAACCCTGCAGTACCCCGCTAATAACCCCCCTTTCTTCGGAGTGGACACCGTTTACCCTCTATATTCTGTTGTCCAGCCAATGTTTTACCCAGACCACCACCTTGGGACCCACTCCAAGGCTGGCTAACTTGTTTCCTCGAGGACTGTTGACTGAGTGGTATTTCAGTGACTGGAATCTTTGCCTGTAGGTCTCTCCTCAGATGTTATATCTTTTCAGGATTTCTCTTTTCATTAGGTCATAGTTTTCTGACTGTGCAGTGTCTATATTACTGCAGGCAAGTTGGACTTTACCTGTCAGGTAAGGTACCAACCTGATTGCCCATTGCTGTTTTGACCATTGGCAGGCTGTGGCAACCCTTTCAAATGTTGTCAGGTATGCCTCGATGTCATCTGAGGGACACAACTTTGTAAGTTTCATGTCTTTTAAGTTGTTTGTGTCTTGTTTCTCTGTTGGACCTGTGCCAGATCCTCCAGCTTTGAACATTTTCAAGGCATCCAGCCATCACTGCTCCTGTCACTGCATCTCTTCTCTTCTCTTCTCTTCTCTTCTCTTCTCTTCTCTTCTCTTCTCTTCTCTTCTCTTCTCTTCTCTGTGCCTCTAAATGTTGAATCTGTTTTTCTCTCTGCTTCTCCATTTGTTTTTGTTGTATAGCCCACCATTTAAAAAAGGCAGTCAGGCTTTCAGGTTCTGTCACTGTCTATTCTTTTTCCATGACTGGTGCTGGCTGTACAGTCTCAGTTTGGACTTCTGTCTCTGCTAGTTTGGTTGCCATTCTTCTGGTAATTACTCCTGGGCTTACTGCTGCAGAATCCATACCTTTCTTCTATGCTTCCCTGGTACCAGGTCTTTTACCCATGCACAAAACTATTGGCTTAGAGTATACACAGTGTAAATCCCATTGCTAGCACCATCTGTCATTGAAGTACAGGTCAGGAAGCATAGGAAATCCAGGAGCAGTTTCAAAATTTGCAAGTAGCATTTATTATCAACAACATTAGAATAAAAATAACAAAAGTAATGTTTCAGATAGCTATATACAAAGGCAGTACAAACAGAGAAAAGAAAGTCCTTCATCTGAGGGTTTCTTTCCAGTTTCCAAGCAATCTTTGTCACAAAATTATTGCTGCTCTTTTTATAACAAGTCTTTGCCTGACAATTAACTTCTTCATCCTGAGCTCATTAAGGAGGCATCCTGTTTCTCCCAAAAATATATCAGAGTTCTTGTCAGTTTTTTTGCCGAGCAGGCTTGCAAATAGAGCAGAGTCACAAGCTGGCCTCCTGATGACAGCTCTATAAAACAGTTTGCAAATAAGCCTGAGAGGAGCTCAAACTGCATCTCAGGTTAACCCCCTAAATTCCAAATAGCTTTTTGCAATAATTTCAACAGTATAACTATATATAGTTTCAAACAAAAAGATCCATGTATCACTTACAGTTTCACACAAAGCTTTGCATATATTTTTATAACTGTAGATATGCAAGGGGGAAGAAAAGACAGAAACAGGAAGTGAAGACAGTGCCCAACATTAACTACAAACCTAGGATGTCTTTGTGGCACAGAGCAAAGCCAGTGGGTGAAAATAAAATATCTGGAATGATGAAAGCAATAAAGTTATCATCTAGATAATCAGAGGGAGAAAGAACTAATCATTCCACATGAAAAGCATTAATCCAACCTCTTGGTGACAGTGATGTCCCCTCTACTGAGGTCCAGCAGTTGTCAGATTCCACAGCCAGCAGTCAGCCAATAACTGCAGCTCATGATCTAACAAGAAGCAGAAAAGGAACTCACTTATTTTTGCATGACAAAGCAGCACCGTGCCCAACTTCCTTTGCCCGTCCAATTCTTGTGCACATCTCACCCTTGCAACAAAGTTCCTGGAGCTTCAAATTGCAAAAAATCACCCCCTTAATGAACTAACCAACTTTAACCTTTTTGGAGATAATTGTCTATTCCAGCAAGGTGTTACAGTAAATATTCAGAATTACTTTGGATCTAGCAATAAGCACAAAACTGCTGTAACTGAGGACACTTCTTCAGAAGACAACTAGTGAGGTAATGCCCCCAGTTTCTCTGTAATACTGAATTCAAAAACGATTTACAATTTCTTTGTTTTCTGGCTTATTTCAGGTACCTTACCTATCTATTACAAAGAAATGACCTGAAAAGCACATAGGAAATGTATTTTATTCTTGTGAAAAGACTGTTCCTATTAGAAATCTGAACATTTCTGGTGGCTGTTCCAACTGCCAGTCTTTTATAATTACTAGTTTTTTAATAATTGCTAGTGACCGCTATCAAAATTCATGCCACCAGTGTGCCTTGAAACTAAAAATAAAATGTTGAGTAATGACATAACGTAGTGCATTTTTTGACTCCATCAAAAGGAAATCAGGGAAGGGTGCAGGTTGTCTGAAAGTTCTGAAAGTCTGGTATGGTTAAAGTGTAAGTGTCTAAGAAGTGGGTTGTTTGGAGTAGTTCAAAATTGTTGAAAAACCTTTGCAAAGTGGCTCATATACTATATAAGACAGCGTGAGGAGCACTGTGCACAAGAAAGCTAAGTTTGCTTCTTGAGCTTGTCAGGACAACCACGAACCTCACAGACTTCACTCTCAAGGCCTTGTGGTTGTCATGACAATTTTGAAACTCACCATTGTTCTGCACAGTGGTCCATACATCATCCTCTAGGTTATGATTGTTGCTGATGTATCTTGTTGCTTGATTGTGGTTTCTTATCTTATTTTAAACCATGAAAAACAGAGTGCCAACCATACTGGTGTTACCAGACAAAAAATATGTTTGTTAATATCCCTTGACCAACTCTCACTGCATCTTTCATTGTAATTTGGGAACACCACAATGCAATGTATCCATTCATGATGCAATGGGAAGATATGAGACTATTGCACTATGAGAGGTTGCATTGTTTGTGATATTTCATATTTTCAACAGGGATGCAATATGAGTGACTTAAGCATTTGATACAACAAAATAGTCAACATTTCTTGCACCAGATTGTCTGCTGTATAAGATGATATGCTGGAAAATAGATCCTGCTTGAACCAATATTATATTTTGGACACTTTTAACAACAGTATCATTAAAACTCATTATGTCTGCAGTTTTAAGCAGGTTACCTCCACATACAGAGAATGTTATTTCACAATGTGGGCTCCCTGACCAGAAGCATTAGCAGGTGGTCAATCATCATATGTAGCAGCGCCTGATTACTGTTGTGCATTCTAATTTTGTGTTACCAGAGTGCAACACAGATTATAATGTAAGGGTAACCATACACAACAAGACTGTTTCCATCCTGTGTTACATGACATCATATACATCGATATTGAAGCCTAAGAGGACTATATGACGTTGTCACACCCTGAGATGGAAACATCAGCCCTCTCATGTATGGTTTCCCATACATTATTTTGCATAGTACTGTATATGTTTTAATTAAAGTACTTTCTTTATAACTTTGTAAGTAAAAATAATAATTTGCATTTTAAATTATCTTATTTATGTCTTTCAGCATCTAGTTACAAGTATGTATTCTGATCCTGATTGTATGAGAGAGTCATGGTCCAGACAGCATTTGAGTTACCTGGTCAAATAGAATCTCAGGAGGACTCAAATCATTCAACACCTCAAGGCTATTTTTTGCCAAGCAGACCTGATTGGTGTGTTTGCAGACATTGCAGACAGATGCCCATTGAAGCTGAAAAACATTGTTGTGATAATAATCCAGAGGTCTGCAACTGATGCATGCTGGTGATTATGCATTATTTATAAAAAGTAAATATTTATCTGTATGTTGACTGTATACAAAATATAATAGACTGAGGGAGTGCTCTTGATCAATGTATCAGAGTACTCTGTTCATCTGCGTGTGAGAAACTTTTATTTTGTGAAAGGTGTCTTACACATACAGTAGTTTCCCAGAAAACTGGTACTTGTTTTAAAAATGTTACAATATTATTGATTGATCTAGATCAGTAATATATTGATACATCTGCTGAGACCAATCTTACTATTATGATGCTATGTGGTTATTATAAATCAAAGTAGTGCTCCTGGCCAGTTGAACCACTACTTTCAGCAATGCACAAGACAATCTTCTTCTGTGAAGAATGTCCGTTTTACTGCTTCCATAGACTTGGGAACTTTTGTGGATGTTTATTTAAGCACTTTAAGATCATAATTTTCAAACCTCTAAAATACACTTGAGAGCACTATTACAAGATTAGCAGGTGTCTCAGCAGCATACCACTCAACCTTCCATCGCCAAATGTGTGACAATATATGTGACAAATAGTCAAAATAAGTGACATATCATCAAATATGACACAGAGCTCACTGCAAGTTCAGAATACTGTGGCTGTCAGTGCACTAATGTTTATAATGGTTGCTGATAAACTGAGCAACATCGATTATAATACATTCATGCTTTAAAGTCTCAGTGGATAATGCTGAATATCACCTTCTCCGTGTGTGACAAAGGGTTCCATGTCATAAGGCCGAATGATTAACGGTGACACATCAAAAGGGCGATGAACCCCCAAGGCGAAAACTTTTTGGGCAGTGTTTTCATGGGGAGGCTTTGATCCCCCCACACCCTCCTTAATAAACACCCTCGAGTCTAAGACCTCTTGTTTGGCTCGTACCTATACTCTTCGGGCTCTCTGGTTTGCCTCATACTGGCCCTATGCTGCCAGCCTTCCTCACCCTGGGGCACACTCCCATTTATGCCTATTGCACTGTCACCTCAGTGCTTGACTCAGGCCTGCCTCCTACCTGTAAGCCCCTCGCCACTCACTGGCATGCCTGGCTCTGGACCCATCGGACCCACCCGAGGCCCCCTCCTCTTTTACTTCCAGTCAAACTGGTCCTGCTACTTGACAAAATAACTGATAGAATCTGCACCAGGAAACAACACAAAGTCAGCATCAAACACCTCAAAAATTACTTGTTTAGAATTGCCTTCCTGCTGCTTTTACTTTCTGGAAATGTACACCCTAACCCAGGCCCTCCCCACAACTGTGGGATACATACCCAGAAGTTTGGCTTACTAACTATTGCTTCTCTTAATATCCACAGTCTAGTTGCTAATTTTGATAACCTCCAAGCCTGGATTGCCCTCCATAACCCCGAAGTACCATCCGTTGTTGAGACATGGCTCTCCCCTCGGATTCCTGATGCAGACATCAGCATCTCTGGCTACAGAATCTTCAGGCAGGACCGCTTGCCAAAAAGAGGTGGAGGCTGTGCATTTTACCTCAAGGATAGCCTACAGGGCCTTGTACTTAATCCTCCCAGCTTTGGGACCTCTGCCCAGGCCCTTGCCATTATGGTCCTCCTTGGGGCCCATAGCAAGTCACTTATGCTGCTATCTGTCCACATCCCCCTAAGGACACATCCCACGGTCTCCAAGCTGTCATCCACTACCTAAGTAGCCAGTCTTCAAGCTCTGAGGTTATACTGCTTGGCAACTTTAAAACCAACTGGCTTGTCCCTGAGACAAACAACTTGAAGGATGCTGTCCAGGCTGTCCACTTCACACAGCTTGTCGACACCCCCACCCGGACTAACTACCGGACTGGCACAAGCACATTGATTGACTGGGTCCTCACCAGTCATCCAGAGCACACCTCTAACTCCTCTGTCCTCCCTGAAAACATTAGTGACCACTCTCCTGTAATGTTCAACTGGACCAAAAAATTCACCAAACCACCTCCTAGGACAGTCACAAACAGAGTCCTCAGGCCCAGTCATGCTGATCGGCTTAGAGCTGATCTCCACAATGCCAACTGGTCCGCCATATATGGGACACCTGATGTCGATAGTGTGCTGGACCATTTCATCCTCTAATTTAACACTATCTGCGATACCCATGCCCCCTTCAAAAAGCGAAAAACTAAGGGCTATTACAGCCCTTGGATGGGCCCAGACATCTTTGATCGTATGAAAGATTGTGATCATGTTTGGTATACTGCTAGAGCTACAGGGATGCCTCGTGAAATCCTTAAATACAAACAAGACAGAAATAGCTGCACCAAGGCCATCTGTGTAGCTAAAAACCTCTGCTACAAGGAGGCCCTGTCCAAATATTGGAATGATGGCTGTAAATTCTGGGCTAACCTTAAAGAGGTCACAGGCAAGGTGCATAAACCTGCCCCTGATATGATCAGCATTAATGGCTCCCCTATCCTTGACCCAAAAACTATAGCCAACACCTTCAACCTAGCCTTCACAGACCTCAGCCAAGTCCTCCCTCCTGACTTCTTCCACCCAAGTAAACTCGTCACTGGCCCTCAGTCATCTGCGGATCCACTCTTTCGGTTCAAGACCATCTCAATTGGGGATGCTAGGAAATATCTTCAGAAGGTGCTCGGAAAGGGGAGATTCAGTGGGGACAGCCTTGACCTGCATCTAATCATTCTCTCTCCCTGGAAGAAATCCTGGCACCACTCACCCATATCCTTAACTTATCACTGTGACTAGCTGTATTCCCTCATAAATGGAAAGCTGCAATAGTCACACCCATGCATAAGAGTGGGGACCGGGCTCTTATCGAAAACTACAGACCCATCTCCCTGCTACCACCCCTATCGTAGGCCCTTGAACAAATAATTGTGGACCAACTGGTTGAATACTTAGGTAACTACAAACTCCTCTGCCCTGAGCAGCATGGCTTTAGGGCTGGGCATAGCACCACTACAGCCCTGCTTGAATTCACTGGTTACATTCACGAAACTCTTGATCATGGGCAACTCATTGGAGCTATCTTTATCGACCTGACTAAGGCATTCGATACGGTAAATCATGCCTTCCTAACTGAACAACTGTTATCAACGGGCCTGGCTCCTGAAGCAGTTTTGTGGTTCTGCAGCTATCTGGATCATAGATTCCAGCAAGTTAGAATTGGTTAAACCCTCTCGGATAGTAAACCAGTCAGCTCTGGTGTCCTGCAGGGATCGATACTAGGTCCCCTCCTATTCAACTTATTCCTGAATAGTCTTCCTCAAGCCAGCCAGTGCCACATCCTACTCTATGCTGATGATGCAGTCATCTTCACACATGGCTCAAATCATGTTGAACTGGAGCAGCAACTTCAAAGGGATTTCACCTGTCTTGAGAAGTGGTTCATAGATCATAAGTTAATTATGAACTATAACAAAACTAAGACCATGTTGTTCGCTGGCCATCAGGACAAGCATCATAACTACCTGTTATCAATATGTAATGCTGCTGGGGCCTCCCTGGAACTGGTCCAACATTTTAAATACCTTGGGATCACTATTGATAACTTGTTGTCCTACACTGCCCACATTGACAACACCGCCAAAGCAATCAACAAATGTATTGGACTGCTCTATCATCATAGACACAGCCTGTCCCCCGAAGCCCTCAAAATAGCAGTCCACAGCTCAGTGGGTTCCCTCATTGACTACAGCCTACCTATATATGGCTCAGCTACTGACACTGCCCTCCATCACCTAAAACCGCCTTAAACAAAGCTTGCCAGCTAACCCTAGGGGCACCTAGGCTGATCCATACCTGCGATCTGTATACCAAGGCGCAATAGCCCCCTCTCTCTGCCTGACTAAAATTCCATTCCTGCCTCCTGGCAAAAAGATCAGTCCTGGTACCCTTCCACCTGAGGTAAATCAACTCCTGGTGCCCTTCATTAATCAGCGGCATACTCGTAGATCAGAGCACCTGTCCTTCATTACGCCAAAATGCCGCACTTCTCTAGGACAAAGGTCTTTCTTGTACTGAGTTCTGCTCTGGTTCAACTCTCTTCAGGAAGACCGTCTTCAGCAGTGTACACTTTGTGCCTTCAAAGTACACCTCAAAAGACACTTGCTAAATAATTCCCGAAGTGACTGTTACTCATAGCTTCGCCTCCACTCCTCTGATACTGATACCTTAGGGCCCCCCTTCCTTTCCCATTGCCTTCTTTGAGCCATGTCCCCCCCTCCCACCTACTCACCTCTCCCCCTTACCCCTACTTTCTCCCTTGTCTTTCCCCACAACTCCCTACCCCTTACCTCCCACCCTGCTCCATATCTCCTTTGATACTTGTCCGTTCCTCCACACCTCCATGCCCCCCACCACCACCAGTTGCCTTTCTCCCTCCTTTGCCTCCTTTCCCCACCCTCACTATCTGCCTCCACACACTCCCCTCCCCCATGGCACAGTATCATTTCTCATGGTATCATCTGCTCTCTTGGCACTTGGGGCTCCTCCGCCCTCACTTTATCTCCTCTCTACTAACCTGCTAACACTGACAACTGACCGGTACTCACAGTTAGGCATCTAATAACTGTAAGTCTGTTCTTGGCCCTTACCCCCGTGCCCTTCCTTATTGTCTTGTCTGCTCCGCTATTCCAGTGTAATTTTATACTATTCTGTTTGTACTGTTTACTTGACATGGACCCAATGTAAAAGGGCTCTGAGCTCAAGTGGTTAATTCTGAGATTGAAATAAATAAATAAATATAGATTCCTACTCCGGGGGGGCACAACTCGGGGATGGGGGCAAAACCAGGGTTGCCCAAATGTTTTGGCGCTGTTGTTCCACCACCCTTTTGATGGGTCACCATTATTCATTTGCCCTTTTGATGTGTTACCGGGATGGTGGGTTTCTTATAGCTAAAATGAGTGACATACCTTGTAATGTGTGACAGTTGAGAGGTATGCTCAGCAGCTGTATTGGCATACATATAATTACTAGTGAGCATTTTTAATGTTTGGTTAATTGGTTTGTTAAAATGCATTATGACCACTCGGTTGTAATTAAGCAATAATGCACAACAGGGTGTGTGTGGTGCTGGGATAACATTATGACCGAGGTGGTTGGGCACAAGGTTACAGGCATCTTGTGTGAGTGTGGTAGCAGTGAGGTCTTATGAATGACTGTCATCAAGTGTCTGCACTGCATGATGTGTTTGTTTTTTCCTAGTGGTGGGGGCAGTGAATACTGATAGTCATCCACTGCATGTATTGCATCCATTGCTGTTGTCTTAGGTGGAGGTGGTGGTACTGTGAAACCTGACATACATAAAGGATCTGCACATTATGAGATGCAGGTTTTTTTTTGTTGGGGAGTATTGAAAAATAACTGATCTCAAGTGCAGCCAAAGAATGAATTGCTGTTTGGTGTGTGGGACAGTGAAGACAGATATTAGCAAGGTGCATGCATGTCACAATCTATACATTTTGCCTATACATTGCTTATATGTTGCAAATATGCAACTCTAAGCCAAACAGCCACACATCAAGGGTGCTGTCAGGTCCCCTCAGTGTACACTGAAGGTGTGCAGGCCTCTTCTGCACCTGATCCCCTATCCATCAGAAGCTCTACATGGGTGAATGGACCAATGTAGTGTGCAGGTCATGGTACTAAATTCTGCCCCACACACTATAATGTGTAGTTCCATTGGGTGTGGCGGTTCAGGAAACACACGGGTGGGCATATGCCATATCCATTATGCATCTCTTCTGCAGTGGCAGGCCATGATGGTACCAACCACGCCACTCACCATACAGCACCATCCATCTGGAAATGCAGGGAGGGTTGGGGCAGCTGTTCGGTCACTCACCCCATTCGATAACAGTTTTGGAAAAAACTTGCACAGGCAGCCTAACTGATCCACGTGACACAGGGGATCCAGTCTGCCTGTTGTGTACAGTCAGCCTGTATTAGTGCATATGCCCAATCAAGAGCTGGTGTTTGCATTTTTCTGTATGTGGGTGGTTGGGAGGTGGTTGCTGTTTGCTGTTTGTGCACTGAAGCAATAAAGGAAATCAGTGGTATGCACACCATTTGCTTCTGTTTGGTGGTAGTGGTGAGAGTGTTATATTTCAGTAAACTATTAACACAATAACTCATCTTATAAAATAGCCTTAGGTATCAATCCCCGATAGAGATGCAACAAATTTAAGTTTCACCATCGAAGTGCCCGCAAAGTGAGCACTTTGCATCATCATTCCACTACGCAGAGTGGCCATTATGAAAGGCTCACTATGCCTTGTAATTATTACTTCACATTGTCATTCTGCCTTAATGTGAAATAAGGCAAAGTGACAACAATTTTGGCAGCCCCCACACACACAGTCACCAGAATTAATGTGCATCCCCAAAATGCTACTGTCTTGTGTTCAGAAAATTCCCCAGTGCTGACAAAGTGAAATGAGAGCGTAACAAGAAATACAAAGTCTCCCAGAATTAAATGGTGCACTCAATCATGCGTACAGTGGTCCCACACAGTCACCAGAATGAATGTGCATCCCTAAAATGCTACTGTCTTTTGTCAAGAAAATTCCCCAGTACAGATGAAGTGAAATGAGAGCGTGAAAAAAAATGCAAAGTCTCCTAGAATTAATGGCGCACTTAGTCATGCGCGCAGTGGTCACACACAGTCACCAGAATTAATGTGCATCCCCAAAATGCTACTGTCTTTTATCCAGAAAATTCCTGACTCCAGATGAAAAGAAATGAGAGCATAAAATGGAAAGAAAAGTCACCATTTAATTCATGCCACTCTCAGTCATGTATGCACACACTACAATAACAACTACAGAATGTCCCCTGCTGCTGTTTTTGGAATTTCATGTATTGCTTCTTGAACTGATTGGGCTGATGTACAGTGTCTTGCCAAGTGATATGCTAAAAGGATGACCCAACCATTGAGTTAACTGTCCATGATGATGTGATAATGCTGTTGGTTGCCCAATGTCTGCTGCACTGACCCCCAACAGGAAGGATGCCCTCTGTGTGTACACTAATACTACCCTTGGTAAGTTAATGTACCTGGCACCATCATGGTTTCCACAGAACCTGAGTTGACCTTAAATGCTCATATCCATTATATATATATATATATATATATATATATATATATATGATAAAGGACACGCTTGTCTGAAATGCATTAGGCGGGACCTTTGGTGCTTTTTTAATGAATAAAAACATGTAATTTATTATTTGATGTAGCAGCCCTCTTTGAGGTTTATCTGTGCTAAAACTCTTGTTATGTATATATATATATATATATATATATATATATATATATATATATATATACACACACATATCTCTATTTCCATACATACTTGCAGGACATATAGTCAAACTTAGGGTGTGTATTTCTTGGCTTGATGAAGAATTTTAGCATTGGAATACTGTCAAGCCACTGAAGGTAAGTAATTTTTTTTTGGGGGGGGGGCATTATTTAAAAAAAGTTAAAAAAGATTCTTCAGTCTTTTGGCCATCTTTACAGGTCTTCAGCGTATCATCAGAACTGAAAAAAAAAAATGAACCACCGTGATTCGTGAAGAACGAGATTTGTTTTGTGATGAGTGTCTGGTGTGACATGACCAATGATAATAAACTGTACAGGAAGATGAATACCTACAGCTGTACATCCCTGACCTGTACCACACAAAACTACCTGATTTGAAAACTCTTATCAATGAGTACAATGGTGATTGAAGCCGAGACCCGAGATACTACAAAACAGGCTTACATGGAACTAACTACAAAAAAAGTACAGTTTTGTGATTCATGAATCGTGACCATGAAGATGAAGAACGTGCTTTGTATCATGAGTGACTCATGATGATCGCACTGACTTAAAAACACACATCAATGAGTACAATGTTCACGCAAAGATATGCACTACACCAGTACTCTGAAGGGAAGCCAAACAAATAACTGTGACTTAAGTTACAGATGGAGAGTGGCCCTAAGGAGATGCAAACGCACAGACAGATTAAGATTGCACTGTTCACCCAAAGAAAAGCAGATACAAAGGCACAACAGCACCTAACCAGTGCTCACAAGTCACAAAGCCAAATCTGGAAAAGAATACCTTTTACCAGTTTGGGGGGGGTAGTGCATGGCACTAACAGTCCACTACTAGTAAAGATACCACAAAGCAGTACAAAAAATTAATGCAGGTGTGGTGGATAGCAGGTTCACACTGCTGCAATTACTCTGTGGCACAATAAAATGTGCCTGATTTGATGGCATGCATCACACACACACACACACTCGAACACACACTACATTACAAGTAATGCATTGCAAATTGAAAACTTCAGTAATATAACCAAATCTTTTAAACAAATTGAAATTATGCACTGCTGCACTACAACAATCAGCAAAAAAGAGTCAAGAATTACTGAAATTATTACTGTGCGTACATTAACACAGTTATACAAGAAAAATATAACCAAAACAGAAAGATTGCCTTTTTCTCCCAGTTTTAACCTACCTCCACCACAGATATGCCCCTCCCCCAAAGCACACTTCAAGTATCTGTCAGTACACAGACTGAATGTTCTAAATTAACATTCAAAATCCACACACAAACAATAAACACTCAATGGCATGAGCACAGGAGGGTTTTCTACAATCGATGTACTACATTTTGAGAGAAAACAAATGGCCCAAAAAGGCTTTTTTAAAAGCTTTTAGAGGACTTGAATGGCAGAGCTCTGAGAGGAAACTGTCCCCATCTTCCACTACACACACACTACACAGAACTGAGGCTGTGCAGAACAATCTAGAGCCCATGTGACCTGCAATGCCATGAATCACTGCAAAATTCACCTTGGAGCTCAATAACAAGGCAAAGTGATGCAAAGTACATTGATCTCAATGTACTTCACCTTAAAATTGGTGGAGAAGTGGTTTGGGGAAGGCAGAATAACGTGAAGTCATTGGTTTCAATGGACTTCATGTTCCTCATTATGACACAAAGTACTCTGCTCCGCGTGGTGGATTACTTTGCAGATTCCACATTACTCTGCGAATCACTTCACGGAGTGAATTTTGGCCACTTCACCCACCACTAATCCCCGATTACTTCAGATTGCCATGTTGTATCATCAGGAGGTTTTTGCGCTGGCATGTGATGATGATGCTAACCATTCTCACAGACATACTGCACATCGCCAGTATGTGCTACAGCATTATCAATGACTTGGATGAGGAAATCAAGTTGTTATTCCAAGTTGCATTGTTTGGAGAATAAGAGATACATACCCAAACTCTTCAGGGCAATATACTAGTTTCATATCCTCAAGTCCTGCTTAAAAACATTCAACACCATATTATGTTATATGATCACGAGTATCAAAAGAAAAAGTGTGTTGGGTGACCTATGTGTCACTGTTACTGCTGTTTATTGTTAGAATATGCATTGTTCATAACATTTGGGTTTCAGTTCAAGAATTTCATGTAATTGTTAATTGTGTGTATGCTATGAAATGTCATGTTGCAGTACATAAAAATGTTATGGTTTAAACATTGTTTTAATTGTATTGTAACAGTAGACGGTAAGATAAAAACATGTGTAATGAAGATTATCTTGAATACAAGAAATGCTGAAATATTGTGAAATTGGGAAAAAATAATTTCTTCCAAACACAAAAATACCATTAACTTGCAATACATGAACTTCTGCATCTTTCTTGTGAACAGACTTTTGCATAATAAATGATTGTCTTTGGATCCCCACTCAGAAATAAACCATGCCACTGCTTGTTAAGTTTGGATGCTCGCTGGCAACATTTATTAGTAAGACAGCGTAATTTAAATCATACATTACATCCCATTTGTTCTAATATTTCATATTTACAATTTGGACATAACAGTCCCATATCACATCTAGGACATAGCAGTCCTGTCTTCCCTATCGAGTGGTTCTTCTTCTTGCTCCGCTCTTCTGCCACCCTTGCTTCTTGGGGTCTGGACACTCTGATCTGGCCCCCTCCCTTTTAGCACCATAAACTGGGCACCACCTTACCTGGACCACTCACCCCCACTCGGTGTGGACACATCGATCCATCCCCTAGCTCTATATCCCTCCCCCTCCCCCGTTACTCCCACGCCTGGGTTCTTTGTCTCCAACACACGGTACCTACCCCCTTCCTGCCTAACTACCCCCTTTTTCCCTTCTTGCTCCCACCCTTCCTCCTTTATTCTCCTTTCTTACCCTGTGCGTGGGCTCCATCTAGCTCCCAGCCCTCCTACTGCTCCTTCTGTAGCTCACCTGGCCCATGCTGGCCACCCTGTGCCCTCGTCTGTCTATGTGTCTATTACTCACCCCCCTACTTCACCACAGCTGGGCGGGTGGGTGGGGGACAGCAGGAAAAGGGCTATCCTGGGCTACCTGATCTTAGAAGCCTCCAGGGACTCTGCACCTGCCCCTCAGGCCCCTCCCCTTGACCAGTAGCCAACGAGCAACCTGGTGACCATGCCCTTTGATGTCACAGCTTTCCCCACCCTGTTCCCCCCTCCACTTTTTATTTCTGGCTGTCTCCTAGGACAACCTGACTTGCCTTTCATTGGCAAGCCCCATTGTCTCTGGATCCCCACCCAGAAATAAACCATGCCACTGCTTGTTAAGTTTGGATGCTCACTGGCAACATTTATTAGTAAGACAGCGTAATATAAATCATACATTACATCCCGTTCGTTCTGACATTTCATATTTACAATTTGGACATAACAGTCCCATATCACATCTAGGACATAGCAGTCCTGTCTTCTATCTTGAGTGTTTCCTCTTCTAGCTCCGCTCTTCTTCTGCTCTTGCTTCTCAGGGTCCGGACACTCTGATCCGGCCCCCCCCCCTTTTAGCACCATAAACCAGGTACCACCTTCCCTGGACCACTCACCCCCACTAGAAGTGGACACATCGATCCATCCCCTAGTTCTATATCCCTCCCCCATCACTCCCACGCCTGGGTTCTTTGTCCCCAGCACACAGTACCTACCCCCTTCCCCACCTAATTGACCCATTTTTCCCCTTTCTGCTCCTGCCCCTTCCACTGCCCTATCTCCAGCTTGCGATGGAAGATGGGGCTCCTCCCTTGCGGGTTAACCCCTCAGCCCTTTTTAATGATGTCCCCAACTAGGTCCCCGGAGGGGCGGAGGAACAGGATCATGCCAAACTCTGTCAGGTGAACCCCGTCCCCTCCAGTATACTGCCTTCTGTTTGTATGATATGTCCCTGTTTTGAATGTGAACTCCCCCATCTCGATCACTGCCCTGGCCACCTTCCTATTTAAGTGCTTCTGTGCCACCTCTATAGCTTTTGGTCCCTTGTTTCCACTCCACACCCTCGGTGAGGTGATTTCTGACCAGCCTATCACTACCCGGGGCCACCAACTCTTCATTTTCTCCAAGTCTGCAATGATGTCCTTCATCAAAGACCCCCATTCGCTCTCCCCAGATATCCAAAGCCACCCAAATGGGAAAGATTTCCAAAAACATGATGTCTTTAGTCCATCCCCATTCTTTCCACTGGACTGGCAATCCCTCCGAGATCCATTCTCCTTAAAAATAGGCCCCCAACCCAAACCCCCGGCAGCATCTTTGTACAGCTCGAGGTCCATGTTGCAGGACCATTCCTCTTGCCAGAACGTCGCCTCATTGTATGACTCCAGAAAGACCTCCTAAACCTGAAGATCCTCCCACACTCCTTTTGTGATATCCACCCAATGATGAGGCAGTTTGGCCTTGCCTGCACCCTGTGCAGGCAAAATTAAGGTGCCCCAGCAGCTGCTGTACCTGTACCAGTGGCACCCTCCCCCCCCCAACCAGTGCTAACAAACCTTTTAATTGGGACACTTTTTCCCCTGGCAAGCAGAAACACTCCTGCTCGGTGTCTATCTCAATCCCCAGGAACTCCAGCCGGCGGGCTGGCCCCTCCGTCTTCCCCACTACCAACGGGATCCCATGACCCCGCACATGTCCCGAAAGTCCTCCAACATCTGCTGGGCCTCTGCCTGGCTGTCACCTATCAATAGAAAGTCATCCAAGTAATGGACCACCCTCTTATGCCCGTATCGATGCCCAAACACCCACTGCACCCATGAGCTGAACATCTCAAAAGTTGAGCACACCACTGAGCACCCCATGGGCATGGCTTTGTCAAAATACAACCCACCCTAAGATTGGAAACCTAGCAAATCCCAGTCCTCTGGCTGGACTGGTAGCAGCTGGAAGGCAGACTCGATGTCTGTCTTTGCTAGCCATGCCCCCTCAGCTGCCCAGATTAATCCTACAACCTGATCTAGTGACGCATAGGATACCATGCTCAACACCTCTGGGATCCCTTCATTCACTGACCCCCCAGCCTGGTGTGACAGGTGGTGTATAAGCCAGAACTCGCCGGCTTGTTTCTTAGGCACCACCCCCAATGGTGACACCCAGAATTCCTTGCAGGGGTCTGGGCAGCAGCCCCTCCACCCTCCCCGCCCTGACTTCCTTCACAATCTTCTTCTGCACTATGTCCTCCTTCCCTTTTACCAAGCCCAAGTTCTTCAGCCACATCCCCACCCTCCCCCCTCAGACTCCAGTGGAAAACCCATCTTAAAACCCATCTATAATAGCTCCACCCCCTCTTTTTGGGGTAACCCTCTGTCCAGGCCTCCACCACCCCCAAGTTGACGGGGGTGAGAGCCAGAGTTTCTCCCCACTGCCCTTCACTTGCTCCTGATCTAATTCCACCCATAGTGGAGGCATATCCTCCTCTCCCAGGGCCACCTTTTTCCCTCCCAGATCCTCCCCATCCCCCCCAAAAGAACTGTTCCTGTGGTTGCCCCTATGACTGCCCTCCTTTGTCACCACCTTACCTGCAGCTAGTCGCCCGGTGCGAGCCCCCGCAACATGCACAGGCATGCCAGAACTTGCAACTAGGCCAGGTGCATGATGCCCTGTTGTATGCCCAGCACGCTTTGGCCCCCATAACTGGGACTGCTCGCTTCGCCTGGTCCGTCATCTGCCCCCCTGTTGCCACTGACAGTGTCCTGACCCAGAGTTCCTCATGGGTGCAATCCCATCTCAGATCACCCTTTGCCGCCATTCTCCTCTGGAATGCCTCGTCATGCTTGAGCCACCCAAAACCCAACTTCGCTTTGTATGATTGCCATGTATGTTAGCATGGGGATCGCCAGGTCCGGTTGCTTCTCCAGTACTAGCGCGCTGTAAATTATGAAGCCAGCCTGCCATGTATCTGTTTTTTTCCCTTTAAAGTGGGCTTCCTCGGTCTTGTGGCTCACCACTGCTAATGCACTGCCATTTCCGACTTGCCCACTGACTCCCTTTGCTCATATTTTGTGGCCATCTCCTCATCTACCAATCCAAATATGTCTATGTACTCCCCCTTCCAGATCTTCTCCTTTATGGAGGCTGGTATGTGGTCACCCAGTGTGAACCCAGGTGGCCGATCATATGTTTTCTGCCCTCCATCCATGGGCCCCGCTCCGGGCGTCCCCGGTTTTTTCCTGTCCTTAATGGCCTTCAAGGCCCGCTCCAGCTTTGCCATCCCATCGTCCCCCATATCCCCCAATAAGCTTTCCATATACTCCTTTAGCTCAACATCATTACTCATGTCCACACCATCCTTACCCCCATCCGGTATGGGCCCTACCGGCTCTAGGATGGGCTCAACCCCCGTCCTGCGTCCCCCCCCAGGTGGGCTGGGTGCCCCCCACCTCTGTCTCTTGTTCCCGTTGCTGGTGCTGGCCCTCTCACCTCTCTTCTTCCTCTTTTTCTGGGCCTCCTCCTCTGCTTTCCTTTTCTTCGCAGCCTCCACCAAGGTAGTCTTCTGTGCCATAAGCTTTGCTGCCTCCGTCAGTATGGTCGCGCTCGACACTGGGGTTCTCTTGGGTGCCATTCTTTCTGTGGGCCTAGGCTGCACAACAAGATGAAGAGATCATATCATCATTCCACCTTGGCCCTTGGGCCCCTCTCCCAGCCACAGGCTTTTCATTATATATATATATATATATATATATATATATTTTTATTTTTTGGACACCCATAGCTCCAAGCCCCTGTACCCACCTCACCCTGGGTTCCACCCTGGGGCTCCTGCCTGCTTGCTCCACATGCCCCCATGGGAACAAGTCCCTTCAGCACCCCCTTTTTGTCAGCCTGTTGTGAGTACCCCTATGGGCTATTCCCCTCACCGCCATTGCAATGCAAACCCCCGTGGTCCACCTTTTTACCTTGCAGTAACGCAGCACTGACCCTGGGTCCCCCGTGTCATGCCAGAGGCCTAGCCTTCCACGCCCCGGGTGCAGCCCGCCTGTGGGCCCCCCCACATCCCCGCTTCTTCCCTCCCCCACTCCTGCTTGCAGGCTTCCTTCCTGCTCCGTTGGACCTCCCCACCAGCCGACCTGGGTGGCTACCCCTCTTGGGGGTCCCCTTTACTGTAATCTTTATTTACTTTTGTTGTTTGTTTTCTCCTCTTTTTTTTTTGGCCTGGTCTTTACCTGCCTTTCCCCACTGGGCCCTCTGCAGTTCCACTGGATTGGGACCAGTGCCCTACCTCCTGGGTCCCCCAGCCCACCCCTACTGCCCTCTTGCCACATGGCAGCGGGTCCAGCCATTCCTTCAAAAATACCTGGTCCCTGAAACCAATTTCGCCCACCTGCAGTGGCTCGGAGGCCCTGTCTTACCTCAACCAGGGGAGCCAGAGGATGAAAACTAATGAAAACCGCTGCAATCAATCTTTTTTTTTTAAAACTACTCCCCCAGAACAACAACCTTGCAACAGCATACCCCTTCAGGCCTATCAGCCCCGATCCTTACTGCTCTGAGTCATGCCTGTGCAATGGCCCATGCCTAGCCCTTCCTTGCCCTTCTCCTCTACCAGCCACACAAAACAAGCAAAACCGTCCTCTTGCACTGTGCCACGTGGCTGGGCCCTCGCGTTCGTAGGCCTCATGGACCACCGTCCATGGCCACACCTCCTTGCCCATGCCGGGTTGACCACAGTCCCTACCCAATGCCACACGGCATTCATCGCGGCCTACCTCATGACTCTCTCCCCATCTGGTCCAGCCCACCAAGCTTAAGCATCTCCACGTAAATGCCCACCTTCTCTGACACAAATGTGAGCTTCCCATTCAGTGAGCCACACAAACTTCTTGCCCTTTATCGCCCACTGCTTCAACCCAGCCGCTCATCCGTTCTTGCCGACCGACAACTGGATGCTCAGCTAACACCATGCGGCTTCACCCTTGCTTGATCCTCCCCCTCCCCCTCCTGGCCTGGTCCTCCAGGCACTCTTTCATTCCATGCTGCCTGCGCTCCGCCACTCCATAGGCCCACCATGCCATGCGGCGGCCTGCATTTTCCCCTTAGTCGGTATCCACCTTCCGACCGTCCCACAACTGCTCCCCTTGGCATTTCTGCCACTATCCCCTTGCTTGGGTGCTGTGCTGCTTCACAGCCTGACCAGCTCCTCATGGCACATACCACCAATCTCACACCAAAACCTTCCTGACCCTTGCTACTTAAACTGGGCCCTCCTGGCCACCTCATGCTCGATCTGCCCCCACGCGGCACCCTCGACACTATCCTTGCACTTCAGTGCTCCATTGCTCCACTGCCCAAAAACAGATCCCCGCAGCTCCTACAGCTGCCTGATAGGCCTGCTTCACCCTGTGCTAAGGCCCTTCACGGCAGGCAGGAAAAAGCAGCGCTCCTCCAGTTAAACAATAACACCCAAGCCATACCTTGCTGAGAAACCTTGTAGCCCAAAACTGCCTTTGAATAATTAAACAAAACATTCCTGCCTTACTGTCACTACCAGCGATGTGCTGTAGTTCCTTAGAATTACAGCAGGAAAAGAGGGCTATCCCTGGGCTACCTGACCTTAGAAGCCTCCAGGGACCCTGCCTGCCCCCCTCCTCAGGCCTCCCTTGGCCAGTAGCCAACGAGCAACTGGTGGCCTTGCCCCTTCTGATGTCCATGCCCCTCCCCCGTCCTCCACCCCTTTCCTCCACCTTTTATTTCTCACTGTCTCACAGGGCAACCTGGCTTGCCTTTCATTGGCAAGCCCCAATATAATGGCAAAACAAAATCTTTAAAGGTTTCATGCTATTAATTGTCATTTATATGGCTGCTTGCTAAGTGACCAATATTAGCCTGTCAGTATCCTGCATAGTAGGATATCATCCTTTTAATATGAACAGTAGTTCTAATATGGAAAGTTAGAACAAGTTGTTCAGTTCATAAAATATCTTAACAGTCTGTTAAATTTTAGATATAATTTCCGATATAGATTACAAATGCATTATGTCTGTTATATTACACTAAATGTAGTATTTCTAATGGAGCAACATGCAATACTCATTTTATTACACACAAGGGACCACTTAGTACAATAAGAGCAATATGAGGTCATTTGTCTCTCACCTCAGAATCGATAAATGTATTGAGCAAGCAGTTTGCAACCCATCCCCATCCATTACTCATATCAGATCTGACTACAGTTAGTGTTTGGTCAGATAGAAAGTAACTAAGGTTTCCCTTGATTCTTTTAAATCAACAATTCTGCTTCATCTTGGGTCACCCACAATAACTAATTCCAAAACTAAGTAAGGCAAGAAATGATTCCACACCACATCTTATAGGATTCTACTTTGAATGTTTTATTTTCCACAGTACAAAATGGTGTAGGGCAACATGTCAGTGGCTCAGCAGGCAGCACACTTGACTCTGAGGCTGGAAGATTAGAAGGTTGTGTGTTCTAGCCCCACATTGGGAACTTGGGATAAATCCCAATACTGACACTGAAGTGCATCATAAGGGGAGGGGGGGTGCTGCACTTCTGAGGTGCTGTCTTTCAGATGGGACTTTAAACTGAGGTCCCATCTGGTTGTTCAGGTGGAAGTTAAAGATCCCATGGCACTTCTCGAAAAGAGTAGGGGTTTTTATTAAGGGAAGAAAAAATCAAACATGTACAAGCAACACAAACACAAAAAACATCATGGTTAGCATCACTGAAAACGAGATTATCCAAAATGAAACACAAGGATTTACTTATTATACAGGGTGGCTCATTAAATCAAAAGAAAGAAAACTAAAGGGAAAGGTAACACAAAGGAAAAAGGGGTAAAAGGAAGGATATCAGGAAGAAAGAGAAACAAAACCATATTCTAGTATTTATATCCTGCATAACTCATTACTGTTTCAGGTACAGAAGTTTACAATTACTCTTTACACAGTTAATCTAGACTAAATGGAGTTCTCAATTTACAGTATATAAATTAATATTGTGTTATTTTTTTCTGTCTACATGACTGGGACATCTAAATCTGTAACCCAGGACATATTTCTCCATGCAGCATCCAGCCCTTTTTTGTCATTTGCTAAGCTTCTAAATAATAGATCTGTCATAATTCAGTTGTAATCTTAGCAATTAATTCAAAATGTGAAGCCTGCTTCTGTTGTAAGCTAAATAAACTTCTTGTGTTCCATATGAACCATTTATTACTTAAAACCAATTGTTACCTGTAGCGTCATATGGTGTCAGAACCATCTGTTGCTTAACCTGACCGCACAAGATAGAATGAGTTAACATAACAATATTAGTGCCTTTTTCCCCATTTCTGTATGGCACTATGGTAGTGGTCATACATTATTCCTTCATAAGTAACAGCAGTAAGCCAAGGTCCCTTCCATGCTTTAGCAAGTGCCCCCCAAAAACCCCACTATATAGGAGCAAGTAGAGAACACATGTTCAGTGGTCTCCAGTTCTTGAATGCATTGGGGTCTGCCACGGATTCTTTCCTGCAGAGGTTTGTGTTTTTGATTCTCTTTTACATTAATTTTAGAGTGGCAACTCAGCCAATGGATACCCCACATTTTGAGGGGAATCCTTTTCTCTTTCAACAGATGTGTCAGATCTGATAGATATTGAGGGGAGCACTTTGGAAATGTTTCTGTTTCTTGAAAGCGGTTCTCCAAAATCCAGGCATAAAGCCACTTCCTACTTTAGTCAAGATGAACTGACTATTCACTTTCCAGCTTTTTAATTTGACAAAAGTTTCTCTGATGTAAGTTAAATTGTTGCTTGTGTGTCTCAGAGGCCCCAATCTACCCCCATCCCATTGTTGAAACCACATATGAATGGAACAAAACAAAAGCGGGGACCAGCTCTGTCCTGTATGATGCAATAAGGGATGCAGATCAGAATAAAAAAAGATACAATAAAAAAAAACACAATAGGGTTCACCATCCCAAAACCCCTCTGTACAATAGGCAAGTAGGTGATGTTTCTCTTGATTGGATTCAGCTTACTTCCCCAGACTGCTTGAAAAAAAAATTCTGAGAACTGTGGTCTCCAACCCTTTGCAGGGGGGACATAACTGACATAAAGAAAAACTGATATCAAGTAAGTTTTAAAGAGATAAATCCTCTTCTTTTTGCTGAAACACAATTTGTTGCATTGGGCTACTAGTATTTTTTATCCATGTTGTATTTTAGCACCCCAATTTTCTATATCATCCTGTGGTGTCCCATATGTAATGCCCAAAATATGTATTGAACCTTCAGTCAGGGTAATACTTGCCACTGTTGCAAGCTTTGGGAGAGTCCGTCTGAACTGGTACCTAGTACATTTATCAGTATTTAGAGTTGCACCTGGGACTGAGCTATAATAATTGTTAATGTGGATTACTTTCATAACTGACTTGAGTGTCCTGTGTAAGTGTGGAGAGATCATCTGCATATGCCATAGCTGTGTGGGGAACTGTGAATTCAGGTGTGCTAATGTGACGTATGATGGGAGAGTCATTAGGTGTTCTCAACTGAGGGTCATCACAGAAGGCATATAACAATGGGCTCAACGGGCAGCCCTGACGTAGTCCCCTTAAAACCGAGATCATAGGACCTGTCCATCCATTAACTAATGGAGTATTTGTGGCATCTTTATAAAGGCCCTGGAGCCAATGGATGAAATGTGGAGACATACCATATTGCTATAAGGCTGACCATAAAAAATAACATGACTGACTGAGTCGAATGCTTTTTGTTGAACTAATGATAGTAGAAAGTCAGTTAGATTCCCCTTATAACCGTGTGCAAACATTCCCTTACTAGAATTAAATGTTCTGTTATTGATCTACCCGGTATAGCACAGGCCTGTGCAATTGAAATAATTATTTTGGCAACTCTCAAAAGTCTAACATTTAGAATTTTGGCAAATATCTTGAAGTCAGTGTTAAGTAGACTAACAGGTCTCCAGTTATTAATGTCGTGTTTATTCCATTTTTTTTTATAAAGATGGATCAGCCTTCTATTCATCATCCTTAGTGTAAGTGCCTGGTTATCAAGAATGAAAGTAAAAACCTCCGCTAGTTCAGGTGAAAAATCCTTACCTACATTTTTATATACTTTACCAGTGAGCCCATTTCCCCAAGGGGTCTTAACATTTACTAAAGACTTTATGGTGTACTCTATTTCACTTGGTGTAATAGCTATTATTAGTTGAGAATTTAAATCTTCTGGCACTGTAGGTAACATAAAAGTCCCGAAAAAGGTTACCAGGTCTAGAACTATGGCAAGCCATTAGGGACATAATTCAGAATCTCTGGCTGTATAGTAAAACACACACTATATGGTGAAATACATACATCATATAGTGAAATATATACATTATATAGTGAAATACATACACAATGTAGTGAATAACATACAGTATCTACTGAAATATATACATCATATAGTGAAATACATATGCTGTATACTGAAATACATATATTATATAGTGAAACACATACACTATATAGTGAAATGCTTACATTGCTTAGTGAAATACATACACTATCTACTGAAATCTACATACTGAGTACTGAAAATCCACATACACTATATACTGACATAAATGTACTATGTACTGAAACATATACACTACCTATTGAGATACATACACTACAGACTGAAACAGCCACATAAACTATCTACTGAAACAAATACTCTACAGATTATAACACATACACTATATATTGAGAAAAAAATGCATACACTAGATACTGAAACAAATACACTATATATTGAAATGCATACACTGCACTCTGAAAAAAGCATATACACTATATACTGAAACAAATACACTATATATTGAAACATCTACACTTTATATTGAAATACATACACTATCTATTGAAATAAATACACTTTGCACTGAAAAAGCTGAATACACTATATATTGAAACAAATACACTGTATATTGAAATACATACACTATCTATTGAAATGCATATACTACACACTGAAAAAAAGCACATACACTATATACTGAAACAAATACACTATATATTGAAACATCTTCACTTTATATTAAAATACATACACTATCTGTTGAAATAAATACACTATGCACTGAAAAATCTGCATACACTATATACTGAAACAAATACACTACATGGTGAAACACATACACTATGTATTGAAACACATACCCTGTAGACTGAAAAATTCACATACTCTATATACTGAAACAAATAAACTATATACTGAAATGGACTATGTTCTGAAACTACCCACCTCCCTGCCCCTCCCCCATGAATGTCCTAGAGCTGAACTCATTGCCTGTTGCATTCAGTTAGCTGCTAGCTTGATGAGAGGACTTCTAAAACTGCAGAGCTGAGGTAAACAAAACAGGGCTATCTCTCATTCTACTTCTTTATGGGGGTTTTCCTTTTGTTTTGCTTGCATACCTTTAGTCAAATTTCAGACCATTGTGATGTGACTAGAAACTTTTAAAACTAATTTAAATGCTGTACTTTATTCTTTTAAATAAGTGCTGCCTTCATTTACTGTCAGACAGCACATTTGTATAGGAAGCTAATACAGGATATTCCTAACATATCTGTATACATAGGGAGCTGCATGCATTTTTCCAAGTTAAAGTGTTGATTTGTTTTATGTGTAATTAATTACTGCGTTAAGTCCAGCAACTTATCTGAGTTGAATGCTTGGGAAGCACTTCAGGAGCTGTGGAAGTGTAAGCCAAAATCATTGCTAGTTTGTACTCTATGGACTGTGTTTTAAGTTTTTATTTTAAAATATATATTTTTGCTGCAATCCCTCAGTATTTTCGATAGTTGTGTTGCTGCCAGCTCCTAATGTTGAAATGTTTTTTATCTGTAATGTAAATGTATCTGCAATATTGCACTATGACAGTCTCTTCCTTGTTTTGTTTTGTACTAAACGTATCTATGTATGTTTTCTTTCTGCACTACGTTCCCTTTGTAATCCCCTCCCCCCAGGGCGCATCTGGAATCGAGCGGTACTCTGCTCAGTATGCCTTCCTGGTAAATCTCTTAAATAAATAAATATTCAATTTTCATCAGGAGTTTAGCTAGCATATGCATATAATTTGCATTGTTTAACTAAATAACTTTACTGTGAATCCTCACTGGAGGCATGCACAGTCTGTTTTGGGGTTTGAGCTGCTCAAACTGTGTTTTATTTCTTTTTTTTTCCCATAGAGATTTTTGTCTCCTTAGTCACCCTGCTACCCCTTTGCCCACTGACATCTCCAGCCCAATCACTTACCATCCACAGGACATATTTGCTCTGAGATCCGATCCCCCCTGACTCACATCCCCCGTGTTGAGGCCAGATGGGGAGGGCCATTGACAAGGAGACACATATATGAGCAGAGCCTGGTTAGCAGTGCAAAATCTGCAGCAGGTTGTTGGATCATTTTGCCATTAGGGGGTTTCTACCTTTGGTTTCATCCCCTGGGCAGCCAAGCATGGAATGATGCAATTGCATATAAAGACACATGCTTGCTTTGTGCTGCCTGAGCCCTCTCCCTTATGCAACTCCACTGCCCTGCCAACCCTCCTCAGCTAGGTGGATGTTGAAGAGCGGGGGGTGGTCAGACTTCCCCTCACTGAGAGGAGAGCATTCCCCGAGATGCTCAATCATATCTCCCCCCCCAGCTAACCCCTGTGCAACCCAGGTCCACCCCCAAAACTGGGCCACTGGCATGAGAGGCAGTGCAATCACTACCAAGCTGCTAGGCCAGCCCCCCCAGACTGTGTTTCTATAAGTAAATAAAGACAGCATATAGGTAAAAGAAGAAAACAAATGGTATTTTTAACTAGTCTGTTATAGACATTTTAAGTCACATCGCAATGTTTTGAAATCGGATAAAGGTTTTGCAATCAAAATACGATAAAACAATACATAAAGAGATAGATAAGATAAACCTTTTATGTTTACCTTCTGCATCTTAGGAGGCATCGGCCAGGATTTTTAGTCAATTAAGGGCCCCATTTTCAGAAGGTTAGCGTGCAGAGCTAAACATTACACTGTGGGAACAGCATGGTTGGATCGGTGTCGTATTCAGCATCACTTGATGCTACCCTGATCATGTGCATATATACTACTACGGCCATGTAAATGAGTAATCCTCTCCTGCATACAGAGCACAGTGCTGTATAAAAGATTTCCTTAGTGACCATAAGTACCTCCCTCTACATTTTATACTCAGCCTCTAGGCTTCTAGTACCTAGATGCTTGATTTTGCACTTTTTTGGCTTTGAACCTGAACTGCCATGTCCCATAGCACTCTTTAAGTTTTCTAATGTCCCCACTCATTCTCTCCTTCTGCACCTATCAACGCTATTACAGATTGTGGTGTCATCTACAAAAAGGCATATCTCCCCTTCCAGTTTTTCTGTTATGCCACTTACAAAGACACTGAAGAGGATGTGTCCCATTACTGAGCCCTCCAGCACCCTACTGGTCACTCTCTCCTCACTGGAGGGAGTGCCATTTACCACCACCTTCTGTGGCTGTGTGCTATCTCAGGTGCAGCACTTAGGAGTGCACAACACTAATCTGAAAATGGGGGGCCCACATACCACTGTAACAGAACTAGCACTGCATTGTGATAACCATGGCTGATACTATTTTAACAAGCATTTGTCAATGCCGAATGTTGATTGTGTTGGTCTGTTGAGCTCGCACAGTGGGCCTCTGTCAGTGGCTCAGTCTGTCAGTCCCAGTGCTGCAGGCTGCTCTTTTGTACTGGGCTGGTGCATGCATTGGCACCTTGTTCTGCCGAGGAAGGAATACGCAGCTGTCCCGAGAGAGCTCCATTGAGGTGGCTCACTCCCCCTGTGTCACTCACTCATTCTGTGTCTCCTGGCACTGCAGACTGCCTTTTAGTAGTGGGCTCCTGCCTGTGTTGGTGGCTTTTTCTACCCATGAAGAAATCCACAGCTGTCCTGGCAGAAGTCCGTCAAGGTCGCTCAGTCCGCCTGTCTCACTCACTCATTCTGGTTCTCCTGGCACTGCAGGCTGCCCTTTTGTACTGGCTCCTGTCTCTGTTGGCGCCTTTTTCTGCCCACAAAGAAATCTGCAGCACTCCCGACAAAGCTCAGTTGAGCTCGCTCACTCCCCTTCTCTCACTCGCTCATTCTGTTAAGCCGGCACTGCAGGCCGCCCTTTTCTACTGCGCTCCTGCCTGCGTTGCTGTCTTCTTATGCCCATAAAGAAATTTGTAGCAGTTACAATACAGCTCTGTTGAGCTCACTCGCTCGCTTATTCTGGTTTTCGTGCCACTGCAGGCTGCCCTTTTGTACTGGGCCCCTGCATGCTTTGCTGCCTTTTTCTGCCCACAAACAAATCTGCAGCAGTCCCAATAAAGCCCCGTTGAGCTCATTGACTCCCCCTCCCTCACTTTCTCATTCTGTGTCTCCGGCGCTGCAGGCTGCCCTTTTGTACTGAGCTCCTGACTGCAGTGGCGGCTTTTTCTGGCCAGAAAGAAATCTGAAGCAGTCCTGACACAGCTACACTGAGCTTGCTCACTGCCTGTCTGTTACTCTTGCATTCCATTTTTGCCGGTGCTGCAAGCTGGCCTTTTGTACTTGGCTCCTGTCTGCATTGCCGCATTTTCTGCCTGCAAAGAAATCTGCAGCAGTCACACTACAGCTCCGTTGAGCTCGCTCAGTATCGCTCTGTCACTCGCTTGTTCTATTTGTCTTGGCGCCGCAGGTTGCACTTTTGTATGGGGCTCCTGGCTGCATTGGCACATTTGTCTGTTCACAAAGAAATCTGCAGCTGTCCTGACAGAGCTGCGTTGAGGTCGCTCAGTCTCCCTCTCTCATCATTCATTCTGTTGGTCCTGGCGCTGCAAGCTGCCCTTTTGTACGGGGTTCCTGTCTGCATTGGCCCCTTTTTCTGCCCACAAAGCAATCCCAGCAGTCCTGACAGAGCTCCCTTGAGTTCACTAAGTCCCCTTGTCTCACTCGCTCACACTGTTTGTCCCACCAATGCAGGCTGCCCTTTTGTACTGGGCCCCTGCCTGTACTGATGCCTTTTTCTGCCCACAAAGAAATCTGCAGTAGTCCTGACAGCGCTTTGGTGAGTTCGCTCACTCCCCCTCCCTCACTCGCTCTCTCGTTCTGTTTCTTTCAGTGCTGCAGGCTGCCCTTTTGTACTGGGCTCTTGTGTTGGGGCCTTTGTCTGCCCACAAACAAATCCACAGCAGTCCCGACAGAGCTCAGTTGAGCTCGGCCACTCCCCCCTCTCACTCGGTTGATCTTAATCTGTCCCAAACACTGATTTCCCAGAGTGACCGTGCTATTGTGCGGCAGGAGTGCAGAAACATATTTTAGTCAGGATGTGCAAAATGACAGCTGCAGTGTTCATAAGGAGTTGTGAAAAAATGCCACTGTTGAAAATGTGGCATGACAGTATTACAAATTTGTGAAATTGGAAGGGTGCGTGGAAACAGTTCAATGCATGCTTGTAACAGTCATGTTATGGCAGTCCCAACAGAGCTCCGTTGAGCTCGCTCACTCCACTTCTCTCACTTGCTCATTCTGTTGTGCCGGCACTGCAGGCTGCCCTTTTCTAAGTGGGCTCCTGCCTGCGTTGCTGCCTTCTTATGCCCACAAAGAACTTTGCAGCAGTTACAATACAGCCCTGTTGAGCTCACTCACTCGCTCATTCTGGTTTTCCTGCCACTGCAGGCTGCCCTTTTGTACTGGGCCCCTGCATGCATTGCTGCCTTTTCCTGCCCACAAACAAATCTGCAGCAGTCCCAACAAAGCCCCGTTGAGCTCACTGACTCCCCCTCCCTCATGTGGTCGTTCTATGTCTCCTGGCACTGCAGGCTACCCTTTTGTACTTGGCTCCTGCCTGCATTGGTGGCTTTTTCTGGCCAGAAGGAATCTGAAGCAGTCCCGACACAGCTCCACTGAGCTCGCTCACTGCCTGTCTGTTACTCTTGCATTCCATTTTTGCCGGTGCTGCAAGCTGGCCTTTTGTACTTGGCTCCTGTCTGCATTGCCGCATTTTCTGCCTGCAGAGAAATCTGCAGCAGTCACACTACAGCTCCGTTGAGCTCACTCAGTATCGCTCTGTCATTTCTTGTTCTATTTGTCTTGGCGCCGCAGGCTGCACTTTTGTATGGGGCTCCTGGCTGCACTGGCACATTTGTCTGTTCACAAAGAAATCTGCAGCTGTCCTGACAGAGCTGCGTTGAGGTCGCTCAGTCTCCCTCTCTCATCATTCATTCTGTTGGTCCTGGCGCTGCAAGCTGCCCTTTTGTACGGGGTTCCTGTCTGCATTGGCCCCTTTTTCTGCCCACAAAGCAATCCCAGCAGTCCTGACAGAGCTCCCTTGAGTTCACTAAGTCCCTTGTCTCACTTCGCTCACACTGTTTGTCCCACCACTGCAGGCTGCCCTTTTGTACTGGGCCCTGCCTGTACTGATGCCTTTTTCTGCCCACAAAGAAATCTGCAGCAGTCCTGACAGCGCTTTGGTGAGTTCGCTCACTCCCCCTCCCTCACTCGCTCTCTCGTTCTGTTTCTTTCAGTGCTGCAGGCTGCCCTTTTGTACTGGGCTCTTGTGTTGGGGCCTTTGTCTGCCCACAAACAAATCCACAGCAGTCCCGACAGAGCTCAGTTGAGCTCGGCCACTCCCCCCTCTCACTCGGTTGATCTTAATCTGTCCCAAACACTGATTTCCCAGGTGGCCGTGCTATTGTCTCGGCAGGAGTGCAGAAACATATTTTAGTCAGGATGTGCAAAATGACAGCTGCAGTGCTCATAAGGAGTTGTGAAAAAATGCCACTGTTGAAAATGTGGCATGACAGTATTACAAATTTGTGAAATTGGAAGGGTGCGTGGAAACAGTTCAACGCATGCTTGTAACACAGTCATGTTATGGCAGTCCCAACAGAGCTCCGTTGAGCTCGCTCACTCCACTTCTCTCACTTGCTCATTCTGTTGTGCCAGCACTGCAGGCTGCCCTTTTCTAGTGGGTTCCTGCCTGCGTTGCTGCCTTCTTATGCCCACAAAGAACTTTGCAGCAGTTACAATACAGCCCTGTTGAGCTCACTCACTCGCTCATTCTGGTTTTCCTGCCACTGCAGGCTGCCCTTTTGTACTGGGCCCCTGCATGCATTGCTGCCTTTTCCTGCCCACAAACAAATCTGCAGCAGTCCCAACAAAGCCCCGTTGAGCTCACCGACTCCCCCTCCCTCATGTGGTCGTTCTATGTCTCCTGGCACTGCAGGCTACCCTTTTGTCTTGGCTCCTGCCTGCATTGGTGGCTTTTTCTGGCCAGAAGGAAATCTGAAGCAGTCCCAACACAGCTCCACTGAGCTCGCTCACTCCCCTTCTGTCACTCTTGCATTCCGTTTCTGCCGACGCTGCAAGCTGGCCTTTTGTACTGGGCTCCTGCCTGCTTTGCCGCATTTTCTGCCCACAAAGAAATCTGCAGCATTCACACTAGAGCCCCGTTGAGCTCACTCACTACCACTCTGTCACTTGCTCGTTCCGTTTCTCTTGGCGCCGCAGACTGCGCTTTTGCATGGAGTTCCTGGCTGTGTTGGCAACTTTGTCTGTCCACAAAGAAATCCGCAGCTGTCCCGACAGAGCTGTCATCGCTCATTCTGTTTGTCCTGGTGCTGCAAGCTTCCCTTTTATATGGTGCTCCTGCCTGCATTGGTGCCTTTTTCTGCCCACAAAGAAATCCCAGCAGCTCTGACAGAGCTCCGTTGAGCTCACTAAGTCCCCTTGTCTCACTCGCTCGTACTGTTTGTCCCACTGCTGCAGGCTGGCTTTTTGTACTAGGCCCCTATGCCTGTATCGATGCCTTTTTCTGCCCACAAAGAAATCTGCAGCAGTCCTGACAACGCTTCGGTGAGTTCGCTTACTCCCCCTCCCTCACTCGCTCTCTCATTCTGTTTCTCCCAGTGCTGCAGGCTGCCCTTTTGTTCTTGGCTCTTGTGTTGGGGCCTATGTCTGCCACAAACAAATTCGCAGCAGTCCTGACAGAGCTCAGTTGAGCTCGGTCACTCCTCCCTCTCACTCGGTCGATCTTAATCTGTCCCAAACACTGATTTCCCACAGTGACCCTGCTATTGTCAGCAGGAGTATAAAACATATTGTAGCCAGGATGTGAAAAATGACAGCTGCAGTGTTCATAAGGAGTTGAAAAATGCCACTGTTGAAAATGTGGCGTGACAGTATTACAAATTTGCGAAGTTGCAAGGGTGCATGGAAACAGTTCAATGCACACTTGTAACACAGTCATGTTATGGAGTTTCGTCACCAAATTTTCAACATAGGGATTTTTGGACCTCTGCTCATGAACAGTACCACTGTCATTTTCTTAATCTGTCCCAAACACTGATTTCCCACAGTGACCATGTTATTCTGCACTGGAACTGTGAAAACACATTTCGGTCAGGATGTGAAAAATGACAGCTGTACTGCTTATAAGGAGGTGTGAAAAAATGGCACTGTTGGAAATGTGGTGTGACAATATTACAAATCTGCGAAGTTATAAGGGTGCGTGGAAAGTGCGCAACGCACACTTGTAACACAGTTCATTGATGGGCTATCATCACCAAATTTTCAACATAGCCATTTTAGGACCTCTGCTCCTGAACAGTACCATTGTCATTTTCTTACTCTGTCCCGAACAGTGATTTCCCACAGCGACTGCTCTATTCTGCGCCGGAAGTGTGAAAACACATTTTGGCCAGGATGGGAAAAATGGCAGCTGTACTGTTCACCAGAAGGTCTGGAAAATGGCAATGTTACCGTCTGGAGTGAAAATATAAATTACGCAAAGTTCACAGTGCGTGCCAACTGCGCAATGCAAGCTCGTAACACAGTCATTTATGGTATCATTACCAAATTTTCAACACTAGGCATTTTGGGACCTCTACTCATGAACAGTGTCACTGCTCATTTTTCTTAATCTGTCCTGAACACTGATTTCCCACAGCGACCGCGCTATTCTGCGCCAAGTGCGAAAACAATTTTGGCCAGGATGTGAACAATGACAGCTATACTGCTCACAAGGAGGTGTGATGCAAAATGCCAATGTTGAAAAAATCTGGCATAATATTGTACATTCGCAAAGTTATGGCGTATGTAGCAACTACTACTTACACGTAAAACAGTCATTTTGGATTTTCCACCAAATTTGCGACATAGGCTTTTGAGAGCCCACCTCATGCACACTAGTACTGTCGTTTGTTAATCGGCCCCAAGGGTGATTCGCACAGTGACTGCAAAACCACCTTTTGGGCGATTAACACCATGACAGTTCAAAATTCATGAGGAGGGTCCCAAAAACCTATGTTAATTTGGTGAAAAATTCCCAAAATGCCCGAGATATGCACTAAAGTTGAAAAAACCCTATTCATTACATTATACAGCTTACCAGCATCTCCTCAGTTCGTGGTCGGCTTTGAAGAGTGCGGACGTGTTCCCAGTCCAGCGAAGATCGTCGCGCCGTGCTCCGGAGATAAGTATGTGGTGAGGGGGGGTTGTGAGGAGGCTGGGTGCGCAGTGGGTGGAAATGCACGGGTTGTGGGGGTGCAGGGAGACTACGAGGACCGTTTCCTTTGTTTCAGGTGCAACTTCAGAAAGCGTCGTGGGCCTTCATTCAACACGACAGGGCATGTAGTTGCGCTGGGGTGGGCTCCCAGCGTGCCAGCGAATCTGGGGGTACAGCTGGCCGGTGGGATTAGGCACCCCGTTGTGGAAACAACAAAGGGGGATTTATTTCTGCCGGTTGGAAGCTTGACGGCAAACAACAAAAGGTGGGGAGTTATTTCTGCCAATGGGGACTGAGCATCCCCTGTCGGCAAGCAACAAAAGAGTTCCTTTCTGCTGACGGGGAGTGGGCTCCCCGTTGGCAAATAAATATTGAGGGGTACATATTGTTTGTGAACACGGCGGCGAAGCTGCCGCCATGTTCTAAATAATACAGATGCTACATCCGCCCGCAATGACGGGTCACTCCTCATTACAGCGGATGGCTGATGCTGCAATGGCGAAGGGTCCCTGATTGCGGCAGCTATTTGTTTTCAAGTTGGCACTGCTGGCTGAACTGAGTGTCAGCAGCAGCATAGCCACGGCATTGAGGGATGGGGGACAAGCCTTTGCAGGTTGTGGGGGCATTGGGCACAACAGTGCCATGCCTCCACAACCTGCTTCTGCAGAAACCTGCCGCAACATGTTTCTTGGGCATGCATGCAATCAACATAAAAAGCATTCTTCTGTGCAGTGCTAACCTGTTAATGTGGCACTATTTTTTTTTTTGCACAGGATTACTAATTGCAACCAGGTGCTCATACAACTGGGGGTTACTCTAATGAATATAAGGTGTACAGGTATACTAAATGCTTTCTTGAAGTGTTAACACACTACGTGGTTAGTGCTAGTTAATGATTCTGGGAATCGTGTTTTAACTGCACACATGCAGCCTGCCAGCAACCCCCCACACACATAGTCAGTTCTGGACACAGTAAAAAAACAAGCATTTGTCAATGCTGAATGTTGATTGCGTTGGTCCGTTGAGCTCGCTCACTGGCCCTCTGTCACTCACTCATTCTGTTTCTCCTGGTGCTGCAGGCTGCTGTTTTGTACTGAGCTCCTTCCTGCATTGGCACCCTTTTCTGTCTACAAAGAAATCCGCAGATGGCCTGACAGAGCTCCGTTGAGGTGGGTCACTCCCCCCTCTGACTCCCTCATTCTGTTTCTCCTTGCACTGCAGGCTGGCCTTTTGTACTGGGCTCCTGCCTCTGTTGGTGGCTTTTTCTGCCAACAAAGAAATCTGCAGTAGTCCCAACACAGGCCCGTTGAGGTTGCTCACTCCCCCTCTGTCACTCACTCACTCATTCCGTGTCTGCTGGCGCTGCAGGCTGACCTCTTGTATTGGGCTCCTGCCTGCGTTGCCACCTTTATCTGCCCACAAAGGAATCCACAGCAGTCATGATAGAGCTCTGTTGAGCTCACTCACTCCCCCCTCTCTCACTGACTCATTCTGTTTCTGCCACCGCTGCAAGCTGTCCTTTTGTACTGGGCCCTGGGTGCATTGCTCTTTTTCTACCCACAAAGAAATCCACAGCAGTCCCAACAGAGCTCTGTTGAGCTCACTCCTCCACCCTCTCTCTCTTACTGAATTTGATTGCTCTCCTGCAGGTACAGGCTGTCCCTTTTGTACAGGGTTCCTGCTTGCATTAGCGGTTTATTCTGCCCACAAATAAATCTGCACAGTCCTCGGCGCAGGTCCGTTGAGGTTTGCTCACTCCCCTCTCTCAGTCACCCATTCCATTTCTGCCTATGCCAGGCTGGCCTTTTGTACTGGAGCTCCTGCCTACCTGCTGCTTTTTCAGCCCACAAAGAAATCCGCAGCTGTCCCGACAGAGCTCCATTGAGGTCACTCACTGCCCTTGTCTCACTCACTCATTTTTTTTCTCCTGGCGCTGCAGGCTGCTCTTTTGTACTAGGCTCCTACCTCTGTTGGCACCTTTTTCTGGTCACAAAACAATCTGCAGCAGTCCCGACAGAGCTCTGTTGAGCTAGCTCACTCTTCCTCTCTTGTTCCATTTCTGCCAGCGCTGCAGGCTACCCCTTTGTACTGGGCTCCTGCCGGCATTGCCGACTTCTTCTGCCCACAAAGAAATCTGCAGCAGTTACAATAGACCTCCGTTGAGCTTGCTCAGTCCCCCCTCTCACTCGCTCATTCTGTTTCTCATGCTAATGCAGGCTGCCTTTTTGTAGTGGGCCTCTGCGTGCATTGCTGCCTTTTCCTGCCCACAAAGAAATCTGCAGCAGTCCCAACAGAGCTCCTTTGAGCTCACTTACTCCTCATCCTTCACTCACTTGTTCTGTATCTCTACGCTGCAGGCTGTCCTTTTGTACTGAAACTACGCGCAATATTTGGCACCTTTTTTGCCCACAAAGAAATTCACAGCTGTCCTGACAGAGCTCTGTTGAGGTCGCTCACTCTGCCTGTCTCATTCGCTCATTCTGTTTCTCCTGGCATTGCAGGCTGCCATTTTGTAGTTGGCTTCTGCCTCTGTTGGCACCTTTTTCTGCCCACAAAGAAATCTGCAGCAGTCCCAACAGAGCTCCGTTGAGCTCGCTCACTCCCCCTCTCTTACTTGATCATTCCGTTTCTGCCGGTGCTGCAGGTGGCCCTTTTGTACTGGGTTCCTGCCTGCGTTGCCGCCTTCTTCTGCCCACAAAGAAATCTGCAGCAGTCACAATACAGCTCCATTGATCTGGCTCACTCACACCCCCTCTCTCACTCATTCGTTTTGTTTCTTCTGCCGCTGAAGGCTGCCCTTTTGTACTGGGCCCCTGTGTGCATTGCTGCCTTTATCTGCCCACAAAGAAATCCACAGCAGTCCCAGCAAAGCTTCGGTGGGCTCACTCCTCCCCTCCCTCACTCGCTCGTTCTGTGTCTCCCACTGCTGCAGGCTGCACACTTTGTACTGGGTTCCTGCCATTGGCAGCTTTTCTGCCCACAAGAGATCTGCAGCAGTCCTGGCCACAGCTCGTTGGTCGCTCACTCCCCTCTGTCCCTTTCGCTTGTTCCTTTTCTGCAGGCGCTGCAGACTGGCCTTTGTACTGGGCTCCTGTGTGCATTGCTGCCTTTTCTGCCACAAAGAAATCTGCAGCAGTCCCGACACAGCTCCATTCAGCTTACTCATTCCCCTCTCTCACTAGCATTCGTTTCTGCCAATGCTGCAGGCTGCCCTTTGTCACAGGCTCCTGCCTGTGTTGCCAGGCTTTTCATGCCCACAAAGTAATGCAGCAGTCACTAATAGAGCTCCACTGGCTCACTTACTCCCCTCTCTCTCACTCGCTCATTTCTAGTTTCCATACACCGAGCTTGCTTACCTTGACTGGGCCCCAGCATGCATTGCTGTCCTTTTCTGCCCACAAACAAATCTGCAGCAGTCACAAAAGAGCTCCATTGTGCTCACTCACTCCCCCTCCTTCACTCACTCGTTCTGTGTCTCCTGCCACTGCAGGCTGCCCTTTTGTACTGGGCTCCTGCCTGCATTGGCGGCTTGTTCTGGCCAGAAAGAAATCTGAAGCAGTCCAGACACATCTCAATTGAGCTTGCTAACTCCCCTCTCTCACTTACTCATTCTGTTTCTCCCGGTGCTGCAGGCTGGCCTTTTGTACTGGGCTCCTGCCTCCATTGCCACATTTTCTGCCGACAAAGAAATCCGCAGCAGTCACAATATAGCTCTGTTGAGTTCGCTTACTACTGCTCTGTCACTCCACTCATTCTGTTTCTCTTGTGAATTGCTGCAGGCCGCTTGTGTCTGGGGCTCCTGGCGGCAGTGGCACCTTGTCTGTCCACAAAGAAATCCGCAGCTGTCCCGACAGAGCTACGTTGAGGTCGCTCAGTCTTCCTCTGTCACGCGCTCATTCTGTTTGTCCTGGCGCTGCGAGAGGCCCTTTTGTACAGTGGTCCTGCCTGCATTGGCGTCTTTTTCTGCCCACAAAGAAATCTGCAGCAGTCCTGCTAGAGATCTGTTGAGTTCACTCAGTCCCCTGTCTCACTCACTCATACTGTTTCTCCCATCACTGCAGGCTGGCCTTTTTCTACTGGGCCTGCTTGATGCCTAACACTACCTACAAAGAGTACCTCTCAGTCCTGACAGCACTCTGATGAGTTCACTCACTCACCCTCTCGTTCTGTTTCTCCCAGTGCTGCAGGCTGCCCTTTTGTACTGGGCTCTTGTGCTGGGGCCTTTTTCTGCCCACAAACAAATCTGCAGCAGTCCCAACTGAGCTCAGTTTAGCTCGGTCACTTCCCCGTCTCACTTGTTTGATCTTAATCTGTCCCAAACACTGATTTCCCACAGTGACTGTGCTATTCTCCGGCAGGAGCGCAAAAACATATTTAGACCGGATGTGAAAAATGACAGCTGTACTGTTCACAAAGAGGTGTGAAAAAAGTGCCACTATTGAAAATGTGGTGTGAAAATATTACAAATGTGCGAGAAGTTACAAAGGGTGGAGTGAAATTGATTCAATGCATGCTTATAACACAGTCATATTAAGGAGTTTAAATCACAATTTTAAACATAGAACTTTAGGACCTCTGCTCATGAACAATTGCGCTGTCATTTTTAATCTGTCCCAAACACTGATTTACCACAGTGACCACTTTATTGCATGCATCAAATGTGAAACCACATTTCAGTCAGGATGTGAAAAACGACAGCAGTACTGCTCATAAGCAGGTGTGAAAAAATGCCAATGTTGAAAATCTGGCAGGACAATATTACAAATCTACGAAGTTACAAGGGTGTGTGGAAAGTGTGCAACACACACTTGTAATACAGTCATTTGTTGGGCTATCATCACCAAATTTTCAACATAGGCATTTTAGGACCTCTGCTCATATTGAGCAGTATCACTGTCATTTTCTTAATCGGTCCCGGACAGTGATTTCACAGCAACTGCTCTATTCTGCACCGAAGTGCGAAAACACATTTGGCCAGGATGGGAAAAATGGCGGATGCACTGTTCATAAGTAGGTGAAATGGCAATGTTGAAAATCTGGAGTGAAAATATAAATTCCAAAGTTACGGCGTGCGTGCAAACTCGGCAACACCGCGCTCATAACACAGTCATTTTATGGAGTATCATTAGCAGATTTTCAACAACAGCCATTTCAGGTCCCTCTACTCATGAACAGTGTCACTGTCATTTTCTTAATCTGTCCCAAACACTGATTTCCCACAGCGACCACTCTATTCTGCGGAGGTAAAACACATTTTCACCAGGATGTGAACAATGACAGCTGTACTGTGCATAAGGAAGTGTGAAAAAAATGTCAATGTTGAAAATCTGGCATGAAAATGGTTGCAAATTCACGATATTCTGACGTGGGTAGCAACTGCGCGGTGCACCTGTTAAACAATCATTTTTGATTTCCCACCATTTGTAACAGGCTTTTGAGACCCATCTCACATTGGCACTGCTTCACATTGTCTCGAAGGTGATTCGGCGCGGTGATGGTGCAATCACTGGGCGATTAACGCAGTGGCAGTTCAAGAGTTCATGAGGAGGGTCCCAAAACCTTATGTTGAAATTTGGTGAAAAAGTCCCAAAATGCCGAGATATGTACTAAAGTTGAAACACTATTTATTACGTTATACAGTTTACTAGCATTTCCTCAGTTCATGGTCGGCTTTGAAGAGTGCAGGCGTGTTTTTGGTCCACGAAGATCATCTCGCCCAAGTCTGGAGGTAAGTATGGGGTGATGGGGTGTGGGGAGGAGGGTGCACAGTGGGTTGTCGGGTTGCAGGGGGCCAGGGACACCGGAGAAACTGTTTTTGGGTAAAAATACCCGGGACCTTTTCCTTTACAGTTATGGCACGCTGGGATGGGCACCAGCGTGCCTGTGTTTTTTTTTGGGGGCAGCAGTAGCGATGGATTGGGCACTTTGTCGGCAGGAATGGTGGGGGGTTGTTACAGACTGCGGTGGGGTGGGCTCCCCAGCTTCAAAACAATGGGGACCGCCGCCCGGCGGGTTTGGGGACCGTTGCAGCCCGTTGATGGGGGGTTATACTGTTTGTGAACAGGGCAGCAACCTGCCCTGTTCTGAAACATATCAGGTTTTGCATCACCCTGTAATGATGAGTTGCTCCTCATTGACAGATGGCCAACCTGCAATGACTAGGTGGCCCCGGTTGCAGTGGCGAAATCGTCAGTAGTTGGTGCAAATATTCCAAATACTGTCACCTGTAGCCTGCATATGTTATTGCACTGTGCGCAATCATAAAAAATGGTACATCCTATCTGCCCAATTTCCCATACTAAACCTCAGAACCTACTGTCCATGGGGTAATAGCCTCACTATCCACTTTTGTTCCCTCCTATTACTATCAGCATGAGTATCCATTATACCCTTCGCTGTCACAGCCATGCTTGAAACCATTTATTGGTTTTGTGCCTGTATTCTCAGATGGCAAACTATTCACATTTCCACCAATTTCTGGAAAATAAAACTTCAGTATTCCTCTTGACCTCCTCCATCAGTCTCTACTTGTGCCCCAACCTTGAACTGTTACTCATGCTAAGTAGTTCTCCATTCACCTTGTTTATTCTCACAGGAGCTTGGCTGTCTCATCATATCATTATTTCTGGTCTCGCCCAGTGAGGACATGTTCAGTGCCTTGTGAGCAGATCCTCACGATCTGTCCTGTCAGCCTGAATCATCCTGATCACCCTTTGTCCTTATCTTCCTGAGGTGAGGTCTCAGTTCAGTACCTGAACAGTATTCCCAGTGCAGCCTCAACAGCGGTCCAATAAGAGGCAGCAAACCTCTTTTCTTCTAGTATCAGAACCCCTTCTGGCATCCCAGTATCCTGTTGCCTTACTAATGCCTCACTGTATGGGTTGATTGTTTGTGAGTCATTAATGATGAACCTAGTCTTTTCTCAGCTCTAGTGCTCAGCTCACTACCCTATCCAGTACTCTGTCCTGGGTTCTTGTCTCCAAGTGAATCACCTTGCACTTTTTGGCATTGAATTTCAACTGCAAACCTTGGGTCCACCTCATCTTTACGTGGCAGTCTGCAGTTTCCTACTTCCCCATCACTATGTTCCCCTCCATGAGCTTCATGTCATCTCGAAGAGACACAGCCCCAGATTCATTCTCAAACGTTGTTAATGAGTTATTAAAGAGAACAAGAGTTTGGATGGATCTCTTGGTCTCCACTCTTGACTTCCTCTTTCTGGTTGACTATAACCACAACCTCTGATGCCTCTTATTCAATTCAGCCCCTCCCCCCTGAAACACTTTATATTTTCCTTCAAATCCTTGACCTCACCTCCTTGGCGTGATCTAAGTCCTCTGGTTGGTCCTCATCTCATTGGTCTGTTCCACTGATTCCATGCTAACATATTTCAAAACAAAATTTCTAAATATATATATAATTTTTTGTTGTTTAACCAGGAGTAGCACACTGTCGGCTGAAAGTTTTTTGGAGTGACCTGGGACAGGGAAGGCGTGACTTGCTCAGTCACACAGTATAAGTGGGTTGTGGTTCAAACTGAGTCTGTCTGCTGATGTCTTAGTTGCAGCTCAGGCCTTAATACTGCGGCTATACTGCTCCACTTTATACTGCCATGCCCCTGGAGCAGGGCGAGAAAAGGTGCGCCCCCTCCCTAGATCATGGCTGCCTTGCTTTACTTGGTATTTGCATGATTTGGCCTGGTCAAGCATGTATCCCCATGGCTCCATTGGTATCATCATCTCCAGCACCTGTACCATGGCGGTAAGTTTATAAGGTGAGAATTTTACATCTAACTAGTGCAACATTGTTTACCTGTCTAAATTTTGAAGGTTGCCTGATCTCTTCTCCTCCACCCTTTGCCTTCCTCACAGTCAGGTGACCCTTCTCTGCCCTCCTTCATCACCATGAGATGTAATTCCTTTTATCACCTGTACCTCCTCTCTCCTCTCCTCTCCTCCCTCTCCTTCCCACCTCCTCTCACCCCTGCCAGCCTGTATGATTGTCATCTCCTTCCTTCCCACTATTGTTCTTTTCTCCAGTAACTCCATCCTTTATCCCGACACGCTTCCCTTAATCTTCAAGAGGGGGCCCAGATGGCAGATAGCAAGCTCCTCCATCTGACTGCCTGCAATCTCCTCGTGGATGACCCCTAGCCTCTCTGGTGTTCTTCTTCCCCTGGCTGGAAGGCTGCCACTGTTACTCCTCCTCCTCCAAAGATGGTGACCGTCAGGCACGGCAGCTACTGTTTCATTCTCTCCTCCTCCAAAAATAGGAACAAATTATCTGTCACAACTCTCCTTTTCTGACCTCTTCCTTTTCACCCAGCTAAGTTCGCTTCTGCAAAATCACTCACCACCTGCTCAGGCTCACAACCATCCATAATGGTATGGATCACAGCCATTCACTTCTGCTATCTTCTTCGATCTAGCCAGCATTCAACCCTGTCTACCACCCAATTGGTAAACTCTGGCTGCAGGCCTCTGACTTAGCCATCAGCTGTTCCACTCCTACTATTGGTAGCCCCACAGTCAAGTGGTGTTGTCCTCTCTCCACCCTGCCTGTATCCACTTGGGTCCCAAGGATCTGTTAAGCCCACTACTTTTCTCCATTTTCTTACTGATCTCCTCCATGTGCTTGTTTGCATCCTTCCACATGTACATGGATAACGGTCCTCTTCAGAGCCCACAGACTCCAGCTGGACTTGACTGTTCAGCCTGATCACACTCAAATTAGTTTCTCACTGCTGCTGTCTCCATGTCCTTTGGCACAAGGCACCAGACTTCAGGCTCCTCCCATTCCTACTTTCCATACCTTGATGGCTCTGTGGAGGATGCCACCACCTTTAGTTATCTTGGTATCTGGCTAACCAGCACCTAAATGTTTCTGAACAAGTGGATGCTATAGTCAAAGGCTGCACCACAATTTTAGGCCTTTACAGGAGCTGTGTTGTCTCTCCTCAGCATACCTTGCTATTATCAGAGAATGATCCTCCACTCTGACTATGGTGATGTGGTTACAACGGCCCCATTCACTACCCTTGCCAGACTGGACACACTCTTCAGCTTTTTCTCCATTACACTTCGCTATCCTTCTTGGACTCACCATTGTTCTGTATATATAAATCTCTCTCCTTTCTTTTCTTTGGACAGACACCATGCCCTGTGCCAGCTTTGTGGCAAATCTGGTTTGTTTCGTCCTCCTTTCTCTCCGATGGGCCGTTATAGCCATACCATCAGAACCTGAAATATTCGAACCCTAGCAGTCCTTCAGTTTCACAACCATTGGCAAAGTCACCAGCCACCTGCCCTAAAATCCGATCTCCCTGCTCAGTCATTCACCCTTCTCCTCCATGGATTTTTTCAAACCACTTCAGTGGTCTCACCTCTCCCTCCTTGCTTTAGTTTTCCTCTTTCTCTATTACTTGTTTCCAGTTTGGAACAGTTGTACTTGGCACCTGTCTTCCACCCTAGGGATTATGCACAATGTTATACTAACATTGAAGTAAAGTCTCTCATTCCTTTGAGTATCAGTTGTGCGGATGGAGCTTCCTTCTAACTGTGAACTCCATCAAATACCTAGACACTTGGCCCCAGTTGACCTAGGAGTCATATCCTAAATGTCTGTAGAACTGTGAACCTAATTGTCTGGCCTATGGGCCAAAAATAACCTGACACCTGCTGCTCATTCACTTGCTGGGGTGTCCTACTTCCCTAGCTATTCTTACTGGTTGCCTGTACCCAAAGCTCTTTCTTACTCAGTACAACGACAATGATATATGTCGCTTTACTGGCCACCCCAACTCACCACCATGTGAGTTTTATGATAAACTAGGTTGACTTCCTGATAATCACCTGAACTTTGGGCTGGGATGCCTCTTGGGCAAAGTGATCGGAACCAACCCCCCAGGCCACACTTCCTACCTCTGACCCTTCTTCTTCCACTCAGGTCCCAGGGTCCTGGGATGCTAAAGTTACCCTCCTGAACCTTATGGGGACAGGGACTTTGTTGCATGTGCTCCTGGCTCTGGAACTCCTTTCCTGACCATGTTCATTCTGCCTCCCATCAGTGCTTTTGGAGTCCTGTGGGGGCATCTGAAGCTGGCCTCAGCTGACAAATGTCCCAAGCCTCTAGCCCATTGTGCTGGAGCCCAGCTGTTCTGAGGACCTGCAAGATCTTGGTTGTTTCTCATGATCCAATTTCTCCCAGTATCTGGCTGCACTATATGCTCTAGCTATATATTTTTGATTATATGTACTTTATCAATTTCTGTCATAGCAGTTCACCTATGTCTTACCATTTTGTGACCTGTGCATTTGTTCTCTATGTACTTGCTTTACTTCCTGTTATGTTCTGATACCTGGTTACCTGTTGTACTCTCCGGAGGTTCCTGTGGATAGGCATATACCTTGTCTAGTGTACCTACCTGTTACCAAAAGCTAAATAAATAAATAAAAAACTGCTCTGTGTTTGATCATCAGCAAGGTTTGTGGTTCTGACTGTGCTGTATAGCATTGTCGATTGTTTGCTTGTCACCAAGTTTCACATCTTGCATGAATTATTCCGAATGTAATTTGTGGTTGTGTACCACTCTGCTCCATGTATGTTATGTGGCTTTTGTGGTACCTAAGACTCACTTGTACAAGTTCCCTTCCCTAGGATGGTCTGAAATGAGCTGTGTCCTGGGTGGTGAGCACTGAACACAGGATCATTTTCTATAATAATTGGAGCCATTTAACTGGATCAGTGTAGAACCTTTACATGCCAAGGATATTTTGGTATACTACTTGGGAGCATCATAATGGTGACCACAGGTGGGGTCACAATATGCCACTGTGTGCTCAAATGAATTTATTTATTAAAAGTTTCACTAGGAAGGTACACTTTGAACAAGTTGCTCATCTCCAGTATGACTGTGGGAGGGTGGTGGAGTTACATATAACAATGAGTACACCTGTAACATACAATATCATACAAAACATAGGTTACAACTAAATTAATATTAGCATGAAAAGCAATAATTACAAGGGTAGAAGTGAAAACCAGTTGCAGTGAGCTTGTGGTGAGAGAGAGAGAGAGTGTAATGTAAGTGTGAACCATGGCCTGCACTATGGTGACTCGGAACAGCACGGGTGTTAAGTGAAGTGAGTCAGCAAGGCATCAAACAGGATGTGGGACAAATATGGGGAGCTAGGAGGTGCAATTTAGGGAGGAAATTATGAAAGCTTGTTTTAATGAGCCAGGCGGGGTGTGGGAAAAGCATTCATATTTTGGGGAGGCGATAGGATTGGGAGTCTGTCCACTAGGGTGGATTCAGGGAACAGACAGAGTTCTATGGTCATGGCCTTAGTAGTTTGAGGGGGGGTGGGGGATTAGGGAATTTAGGTAGGGAGGGGAGTGTTTGTATTTAGAGATGATTTATGAAGATGGTGCCATTTGTTAGGGTGGGGGCCAAGCTCGGTACAGGTGGCAGCGGTGGGTAGGTGAGGCATCCAGACAAACCGATGGAATGAGTTGAAAAGAGTATCCAGGTTGGCTATGAGGGTGGGTAGTGTTAATAAACAACATTGCAATAGTCAAAGACCAGGAGGATCATTTTTTGATCGTTTTGTGTTTCAGTGTGAGGGAGTGGGATCAGTTTCATATAAGGCTCCGAGTTTGGGACAAAGCTTTTATTAAGGCACTACATGGGCGAAGGTGAGATATTTATCAGCCAAATGCCAGATCCTGAAGACTTGGTAGCAATTACAGTTGCTCCGTCAGGGTGGCATGGTAAGGTATGGGCCTTGACAGCTTCTGCCGTGCCAAAGTCATGAACACAGTTTTCTGGCATTTAGAAGAGTTGGGAGATTGTCCAGCCTAGGCATTGTTAATCACATTGGAGCCTGGGTGACATCCAAGGGTGAGGGCAGAGGAATAGAACCATATCATCAGCATATATGTAAGAAGATATTTACAGATGGATGAAAGATCATTCAGAAAGATGGAGAAGATAATGGGACTAGTATGGACGCCGGGACTCCATATATATGTATGGGGAGGGGAAGATGTGGTCGGATATTTTACAGACTGTGAGCAGTCATATAGGTATGTGCTGAACCATTTTGGCATGTTCAGACAGCCCAGTTGATGAGAGGAGCAGGAGTTGTATGGTGGGAACCATGTCAGTTTTAGCAAGATCAATAAAAATAGCAGTGGTTGTGTGACCACAATCCATGCCTGTCAGGATGTCAGTGATTCGTGTGGCCCGGAGGTGGTAGTAGAGTGATGTTATGGAAGCCAGATTGATATTGGTGAGAAATTTCTGTCTGAGAGTGTGAGGATAGTTAGTCAAGGACTAGATGTTCTTGTAGTTTGGCTAACATCAGGAGGAGTAGATATGGGCTGTAGTTCTCAGGAGAAGGAGCCCGCATTTATGGAGAGGAGGACAATAGCATGTCCACTCATGGGGATTTCAGCCAATGGAACAAGATTGAAAAGAGCAGTGGTGGGGAGCAATGCAGAGGCAGACAAGTTTAGCTTTGGGTCCAGTCTGTGGAGGAGCTACCTTTGTTTGGTTAGGGCTTCCAAGGCCGCCAGCATGTTGGTTCTTGAATTTTAGAGAAGGGTGCTTATGGGGCTGGAGGACTTCTAATGGCAGAAATAACTGGTTAGTAGTGGGAGGAGCCTAGCGGGTAGAAGCAGATGAGATAGGGTGCAAGTTGAAAGCAGCAGCATTGCTAGGGTGGTCGGCATGACAGTATTGTTTGTTTGGAGGAGGGGAAGGAAGGGAGCCTGTGGGAAAAAGTGAGTGATTACTACAATTTTGATGGGTTATTTTTATTAGAGTTAGAAGTAGAGCTGAAGTAATCATTTGGCCAAACAGTGCTTTTATTTGTTTCGAGGACCCAGTAGGCTCATAGTCTTTAGGATCTGTGCTTATGGGCTTCCAGGCTGCAACATATGCCCTTAGACAAGCAATGAGTTCTTGGGATCAGGGAGGTGGTTTCACGGACATGTACTCGGCGAGTGGTGTATGTGATTCCAGACTTCAAGGAATCATTCTTGAAGTAGTTAGTTGTGACATCTAGGTTACTGGTAGCAGATACAGGTGCCCAATTGTTGGTACATCATAAAAGTGGGTCAATGTTCGTGATTTGTATGATCAGATTTGTAGAGTTTATAGGACTTTTGACTTTGTGAATCTTGAGCACCAGGAAAGTGTTGCAATGGTCACTGAAGATCTGCTAGAGTGCCGAATTAATGATCCTGGTGTGAGTTGAGGCCCAGTCGATGAGGAATGGTTTCCTTCTGTGTATGATCAGATTGTAGAGTTTTATAGGGACTTTGACTTGGAATCTTGAGCCAGGAAAGTCATGTAATGGTCACTGAAGGCACTGCTAGAGTACTGACTACGACCGTGGGTGTGAGTGTAAGGGCCCAGTCGGTGAGGGAATGGTTTCGTCTTGTGATTTAGTTCATGATCTTGATAATTTGGGTGTTTATATGTATAGCATTTAGCACTTTGCTGGGTATGGTATCTAATTATGTTGAACTTCCCCATATATAATTCACCAGCAGAGAGTGGCTAACTAAGGTGGTTATGAGTTCGTAGCAATATTGGGTTGTGAGCCAGGACAGCAGCAGATTCGTTGCAACAAAGATAGGTTTGGAGAAGGGGGATGTAGATTTCAACAGCAGAGTTTTGAGGGTTTGCAGCACTAGAAAAGATTTGAAGTGAAATGGATGGAAGAGAGTTGATGCCACCCTACCTCTCCTGCCGTCTTGTCTCGATATTGTGAAACCAGGGTAATAGATGAGTTGTGATTTTTTATTTACCAGGATTCAGAAATTATTATTATATCAGGGTGAGCGAGCTGGTTGTATCAAGTCCATTTTAGGAAGACTCGTATATTATATGTGTATTTTAAGGCCATTTGGAAGAGCTGAAAGACATGGTCAGTGCTGGCTGCAGGAGGAGGTTGAGCTGGCCAGGTTGGTTCATGTCACCAGCTGATAAGAGTACGAGGGTAATAATAATATAACGCAGCTTTGGCGCTTGTTGAACCAGGAGTGGCTAAAATAGCAAAGTCGGGAGCTACGGGTACAGTGTGGTTGTGAACTAAGCAGTCATATAAGAGTAATGTACATAGGCAGCTGGATGAGAGAGGCATAGGGCAAGTGAGACCAGAATATGGTACGGGAGAGGGGAGTTACCGATTGTAGATAGGAGAGGATATCATCTAATTCTGAGGAGGGATGCAGGATTAGTAGCGGGGAAATAAGGCTGTGAAGTGTAGCGAGCATCTGGTTAAACTGTATATTGGCTCAGAGACGAGACTGAGTTGAAGAAAGGTACTGGCTCAGTAGGTCAGTGGAGCAGCAGATTCTGGAGAGTATGAGAGGTGGACAGGAGGAAGGCGGAGCACATGGTTTGAAGAAGCCTGGAGAAGGTGGGGAGGTGAAAATCACAGCAGAAGAATATGAGGAGTCTGAACTGGAAACCTGAATGCAAACGCACTAATCGTGTGAGCTGTGCTAGCTGGCTGACCAATCAGATGCCCATAGGAAAAGCAGCTGCAGCCAATCGTAGCACCGCCAGTGCGCGCTTGAAGCAGCGGTGAATACCTGGGGAGTTGATCCGGGAGCGAGTTACAGGAGGGCAGCAGGAGCTGTAGGGTACCATTGGCAGTGGCGGCCAAGGAGGCACCACCTTTTCAAATTTGGAAGCACCACTCGGGGCGCTCGGCAGATCTGGGGAGTTGATCCCGGGGCGAGTTCCAGGAGGGCTGGTGGAGGTTATAGGGTCCCATCAGCAGCGGCAGCTGAGGAGTACTGCCGGATTTGGAAGTTGCCACTTGGCGGCATAGCAGATCAAATGAGGGCAGGATTTTTGGAAGCAGTAAACAGTCATTGCTTCAGTTGTTGAACACTCTCAAAACCTTTATACAGCACTGTGCTCATGCAGGAGGGGATCCTCATTTGGTAAGTGTTTTAGTAGCATGCACATGCACATGATCAGATTAGTATCTGGGGCTGCTAAAATATAGGTACCTGTTCAACCATGCTGTTCTCCACATGGCATAGTGCTTAGATGTTTAGCATTCCGCTAACCTTCTGGAAAACGGGGCCCTAATTGACTAAAAATTTGCCGATGGCTCTAAGATGCAGAAAGTAAACAAAATGGACTATCTTATTCTACATCTTATGTATTATTTTATGTTATTTTCTTTTTTCATCCGAAAAGTTGTTTTATTTACTTATAAAAATACAGTCTGGTTTAGTGGTTTAGTTTAGGCTTGGTGGTAACTGTACTGCCTCCATGCCAGTGTGGCCCAGTTTCGGGCAGGACCTGGGTCAAACAGGGGTTAGTTTACAGGAGAGATGACTGAGCATCTCTGGGACAGCCTGTGGCAGGTTGGTGGATTATTTTGCCATTGAGGTTTTCTACCTTTGACTTATCCTGGAGTCGTTAAGCATGCAACGATGCTAATACAATTAGAAGGGAAAGTACTGCTTGTGTCTGGCCTGAGCCCTGCCAGCATTCCTCACCTAGGGTGGCTGTTAAAGAGCCGGGTGAGTTAGGACTCCCTCCTGAGGGGACAGCAATCCTGAAGATGTTCCAGTCGTCTCCTGTAAGCTAACCCCTGTTTGACCCAGTCGTCCCCTCGAGACCAGGCCACTGACATGGAGTCAGTACAGTTACCACCAAGCCTAAACTAAACTACTAAAACCAGACTGTATTTTTATAAGTAAATCAAAACAGCACTCGGATGAAAAAAGAAAGAAAGAAAATAACATAAAATAATACATAAAGATGTAGAATAAGATAGTCCATTTTTGTTTACTTTCTGCATCTTAAGAGGCATCGGCAGGAGATTTTTAGTCAATTAGGGCCCCGTTTTCAGAAGGTTAGTGGAATGCTAAACATCTAAGCACTGTGCCATGTGGGAGAACAGCATGGTTGAACAGGTACCATATATTTTAGCAGCCCCAGATACTAATCTGATCATGTGCATGTGCACATGTACTACTAAAACCTTGCAAATGAGGGATCCTCTCCTGCATACAGAGCACAGTGCTGTATAAAAGGTTTTGAAAGTGCTTTAACAACTGAAATTGGTCACATTGTTTACTGTTTCCAAAAATCCTGCCCTCATTTGATCTGTCATGTGCCCCGTGGCACCTCCAACCAAAAAGGCAGTGCCTCCTTGGCCGCTGTTGACGTGATCCTACAGCTCCTGCTGCCTCCCTGAACCGCCTCCGGATCAACTCCCCAGATCTGCCGAAGCCCGAGTGGCACTTCCAACCGGAAAGGCGGTGCCTCCTTGGCTGCTGCCGACGGGACCCTACAGCTCCTGCCGCCTCCTGAACCTCCGCCTGGATCAACTCCCAGGTATTCACCACTGCTTCAGGTCGACTGGCGTGGTGCTACGATTGGCTGCAGCTGCTTTTGCCACGGGATCTGATTGGTCAGTTAGCTAGCACGGCTCACCGATTGGTGCCTTTTGCATTCGGGTTTCCAGTTCGAATTGCTTACATTCTCTGCTGTGATTTTCTCCTCCCCACCCCTGCCAGGCCCCCACCCTCCTTAGGCCTCCTTTAAACACACGTATGCTCCACCTTCCTCCTACTGTCCCTGCCTCATTGGCCTCCCAGAACCCTGTTGCTCCACTGACCTACTGAGCCAGTACAGCTTTTCTTCTGACTCAGCCTCGCCCTCCATGACCACTCCCTAGTTTAAACCAAGATGCTGCCCTACACTTCACAGCACTTATTCTCCCCGCCACCTAATCCTGCATCCTCCTCTGAAATTAGATGATATCCCTCCCCATCTACAATCAGGTAACCCCTCTCCCATTACCATATCCTGGTCTCACTCACCCACTCACCCTCAGTGCCTCTCTCGTCCAGCTCCGCTCTATGTAATTACTCTTATATGGCTAGTTAGCTCCTGGCCACCTTGCTAATACCTAAAGCTCCTAACTCCGACTGCTATGCAACCACTATTGTGTTCAACAGCGCAGTTGCATTATATTATTATTGCCCTCCTATTTAATCTCAGCTGGTGACATGAACCCCAACGCTGGCCCAGTTCAACCTCCTCCTCCTGTAGCCAGCACTGAGCCATGTTCTCAGCTCTTCCAAATGGCTTTAACATACTACATATCAATATAAGTGGTCTCCTCCTAAAGTGGACTTGCTATGCTACTGGCGGTTACGCCAACCTGGATATAATAATAATTTCGAACTCACAATAAAAATCAGCAACTCATCTCTTACTCTCCCTGGCTTCACAATATCGAGATAGGACCGACTTGGGAGAGGAGGTAGGGTAGCCATCTACGGCCTCCCTTCCATCCATTTCACTTCCATCTTTTCTAGTGCTCTACCAAAAGCTTACAGGCTCTGCTGTTGCAAATCTCGCCCCTCTCCAAACCTATCTTTGTTGTAGCAGGTGTCTACTCGCTGTCCTGGCTCACAACCCAATATTGCTACTGAACTCATAACCACCTTAGTTAGCTACCCTTTGCTGGCTTACATATTACGGGAGAGTTCAATATAAATTGGACTACCATACCCAGCAAAGTGCTAAATGCTATACATGCTTCTCAACTCAACCTCAAATTATCCAAGATCCGACTAGGCTAACCACAAGACACAGGAAACCATTCCTCATCGACTGGGCCCTTACAACTCACACCCACAGGGTCACTTAATTTGGTACTTAGCTGATGCCTTGTGACCATTGTATGACTTTCCTGCAAGAATATTCACAGTCAAAGTCCCCTATAAAACTCTTTCTACAACCGATCATACAAATCCCTGAACATTGACCCACTTTTATGATTTGACTAACACTAACTGGCACCTATATCTGCTGCTGTAACCTAGATGTCGAGCTAACTACTTCAGAGAACGATTCCTTGAAGTCTGGAATCAACAAGCACCACAACGCCGGGGCACGCTCTCATGGAAACCACCTCCCTGGATCTCCCCAGGAACCTGGCATTGTTTGGTTCAAGGGCACGGATACAGCCTCTGGAAGCTCCACAAAAGCACAAAGCTCCTTAAAGACCATGAGGCTCACCGGTCCTCAGAAATATATGCACAAATGCCACTCTATTTGCCAAGGCTGATTACTTCAGCCTACTTCTAACTCTAATAAATAACCCATCCAAATTCTGGAAAGTAATCCACTCACTTTCTCTCCCACAGGCTCCTCTTCCCTCCTCCAAATAAAATACTGTCATTGCCGACCACCCAGCAGCAATGCTGCTTGTCAACTTGCACTTTACCCCATGTGCTTCTACTCCACTAGGCTCCTCCCAACTATTAACCAGTTATTCTCCGCACCTATTAGAAGTCCTCCAGCCCCACCTCATAGCTTTTTCCTTTCTAAAATTTGGAGAACTGATACGTTGGTGGCCTTGGAAGTCCTAAACTGGAGCAAAGGGAGCTCCTCTGATGGACTGGACCCAAATTTACTAAACTTGTCTGCCTCTGCCATTGCTCCCCACTCACTGCTTTTTCAATCTCTCATATTTACTCTGGCCGAAATTCCCCGTGGAGTGGAAACATGCTATTGTCCTCCTCCATAAGTGTGGCGACCTCCTCCCCCGAGAACACCGCTCTATATCTCCTCCGGACGTTAGCCAAACCACAAGAACATCTAGTCCTTGACTAACTATCCTCATACCTCTCAGACAGAAATTTCTTCACCCAATTTCAATCTGGGTTCTGTAAACATCACTCTAGTACTGCCTCGCTGCTTTGAATCACTGATACGATCCTGACAGGCATGGATTGAGGTCACATAACCACTGCCATTTTTATTGATCTTGCTAAAGCTTTTGACACGGTTTCCCACTACCTCCTGCTCCACTCCCTCTCATCAGCTGGGCTGTCTGAACATGCCATTAAATGGTTCAGCACATACCTATATGACTGCTCACAGTCTGTAAAAATATCCAACTACATCTCCCCTCCTCTACCCATATACTCTGGAGTCCCCCAAGGGTCCATACTAGGCCCGATTATCTTCTCCATCTTTCTGAATGATCTTCCATCCATCTGTACCTCATCTTCTATAAGCATATGTATGCTGATGATATGGTTCTATTCTCCTCTGGGCCCCTCATTTGGATGTCGCCCAGGCTCCAACGTGATTTCTTAGTAATGCCTAGAGCTTGCTTCAATCTCACCAACTCTTCCTAAATGCCAAGAAACATAGAAACATAGATTTTGATGGCAGATAATGACCGCTTGGCCCACCCAGTCTGCCCATTTCCCTACCTTATGGATAAGCTGCAGATCCTAGTTAACCAGCAACCTACTTCTTCCTACCCCCACCCCCTAGAATTGCCTTATGACTGTCCCATGCATGCTTGAATTCCACCACTGTTTTTGACTCCACAACCTCCTCCAGAAGGCTATTCCATGCATCCACAACCCTCTCAGTGAAAAAATACTTCATTAAATTACCTCTGAGCCACCCCTTCTATCTTCAAATTGTGCCCCTTGTTCTTGCACACCTCTTTTGGAAAGATGCTACCTCTTGGACTTTGTTGATTCCCTTGAGGTACTTGAAAGTTTTATCATGTCCCCCCTCCTCCTTTCCTCGAGGCTATACATATTAAGCTCCTTAAGTCTCTCTTCATATGTCTTCTGGTGCAGACCCTGCACCATTTTAGTTGCCCTCCTCTGGACAGCTTCCATCCTGTCTATGTCTTTGCAGAGACTGGGTCTCCAGAACTGTGTCCATGACTTTTGGCACACATCAGAAGCTGTCAAGGCTCCCTTCTGCCCCTACCTTCACTACCCTTGAAGAAGCAACTGTAATTGCTACCGAGTCTTTCAGGTATCTGGGCGTTTGACTGGATAAACATCTCACCTTCTCAGCCCATGTAGATGCCATAATAAAAAATCTTCATCCCAAACTCGGTGCCTTGTATAGAAACCGCTTCTGCCTCCCGCCACTGGCAAGACGTGAACTGATCCAAAAAATGATCCTCCCAGTTTTTGACTATTGCGATGTTGTTTATTGCTCTGCTCCTGCCACCTCTTTAGGCAACCTGGATACTCTTTTCAAGTCATTCTGTCAGTTTACTGTGGATACACCTCACCTTACCCACCGCTGCCACTTGTACTGAGCTTCAGCCTTCCCATCTCTAACAAATAGGCGACTGCATCATTGCGCAAATCTCATCTCTAAGTACTGGATTGGCACACTCCCTCCCTACCTAAATTCCCTAATCCCCCACCCACTCCTCTCAATTCTCAGAGCCCATGACCATAGAACTCTGTCTGTTCCTGACATCCACCGCTAGTGGACAGGCCTCCCACCCATCGTCTCCTCAAATGTGGAATGCTCTTCCACACATATCTGATCCTCTTCCTTGCCTGGCTCATTAAATCAAGCTCTTCATAATTTCCTCTCTGTAAATGCACCTGCCCCAGCTCCCCTTCTTGTCCTACATCCTGTTTGATGCCTTGCTGACTCACTCTACTTGCCACCCTGTGCTATTCTTAGTGCTATAGTGCAGGCCATTGGTTCACACTCATATTACATTACACTCTCTCTCTCTGTCTCACCACAAGCTCACTGCAACTGGTTTTCACTTCTCTACCCTTGTAATTATTTGCTTTTCATGCTAATGTGTAATTCAGTTGTAACCTATGTTGTTGTATGATATTGTGTATTTTGTGTGTACTCATTGTTACTATGTAACTCCCACCACCCTCTCGCCCAGGTCGTACCAGGAGAAGAGCAACTTGTTGTTCAGTGTACCTTTCCTGGTGAAACTTTTCAATAACTAAATTAATCCGAGTACACAGTGGTGCATATTGTGACCCTACCTGTGGTCACCATTATGATGCTCCCAAGTAGTATACCAAAAGGATCCTTGGCATGTAAAGGTTCTACACCCCTGATAGCAGTTTAAATGGCTCCAATTATTATAATAAAATGATCCTTGGTGTCTAGTGCTCACCACCCAGGAATACTAAGCTGAGAGCTCATTTCTAGATGCATCCTGGGGAAGGGGAACTTGTACAAGTGGGTCTTAGGTAGCACAATATTTCAAAATACATAACATACATGGAGCAGAGTGGTACACAACCACAAATTACATTGGGAATAATACATGCAAGATGTGAGAACTTGAGTGACAAGCAAACAATCGACAATGCATATACAGCACAGTCAGGAGCCACAAACCTTTGCTGGTGATCAAATACAGAGCAGTTTTTTTATTTATTTATTTAGCTTTTGTTAACTGGGTAGGTACACTAGACAAGATATATGCCTATTTTCAGGAACTTCCTGGGAGAGTACAACAGGTAATACAGATACATCAGAACATAACAGCAAGTAAAGTAAGTACATAGAGTAACAAAATGCATTGAGTCGCAAAATGGTAAGGCATAGAGTGAACTGCTATGACAGAAATTGATAAAGTACATATAATCAACAATATATAGTCTAGAGCATACATAGTGCAGTCAGATGCCTAGGAGAGCAATTGGATCATGAGAAATGACCAAAAGATCATTGGCAGGTCCTCAGAACAGTTGGCCCAAGTACAATTAGGCTAGGGAGGCTTGGGATATCTATGATGCTGATGCCAGTTCAGATGCCCCCAGGACTTCCGGAAGCACTGATGGGAGGAGGTGAATGAACCTGGTCAGGAAAGGAGTTCCGAGCCTAGAGCACATGTAACAAAGTCCCTGTCCCCCATAAGGGTTCAGGTGAGGGGTACTTTTAGCATCCCAGGACCCTGGGACCTGAGTGGGTAACAGGAGGGGTCAGGAGGTGAGAGAAGCTGTGCCAGCCCCGGGGCGATGCAGGTTCTGATCACTTTGCCCACGAGGCATCCCAGCCCAAAGTTCAGGTGATTGGTCAGGGAAAGCCAACCTAGTTTATCATAAAGCTCACAATGGTGGGTGAGACAGGGGGCAGCCAGTGCAAAGCAACAGATGTTATTGTACATTGTGTGCCACTGAGTAAGAAGAGCTTTGGAGGTACAGGCAAATTGGTGGAGACCATAGCTAAGGGAGGGAAGTAGTACACTTCTAGCAAGTGCCAGACAAGCAGCAGGTGTCAGGTTATTTTTGGCCCTATAGGCCAGACCCAATTTACAGTTCATAGTTCTACAGACATTTAGGATATGACTCCCTAGGTCCAACAGGGGGTCAAGTGTTACCCCAAGGTATCTGATGGAGTTCACAGTTAGGAGGGGAGCTCCATCCGCACAACTGATACGTAAAGGGGCTGGAGAGGCTATTACTTCAATGATAGCTATAAACAATTGCGCATAATTCCAAGAGTGGAAGCATAGGTGCCAAATTTTAGCTGTACCTAAACTGGAAACAAGTAATAGGAGAGCAAGAGGGAAAACTAGAGCAAGTGCAGGAGGGAGAGGTGAGACCACTGAAGTGGTTTGAAAGAATCCATGGGAGGGAGATTGGTGAATGGCTGGGGTGAGGGAGATCCAGATTTTAGGGCAGCGGTGGCTGAACGTGAGTTTGACAATGGTTTTGGAAACTGAAGGGACTGCTAGGGTTTGGAGTTTGACAATGGTTTTGGAAACTGAAGGGACTGCTAGGGTTTGAATATTTCAGCTTCTGATGGTATGACTATAACGGGGCCATCGGAGAGATAGGAGGGCAGGGAAACAAACCAGATTTGCCCACAAAGCAGACACAGTGGGCATGGTGTCTGTCCACAAGAAAAGAAAAGGAGAGAGATTTATATATCTAGAACAATGGTGAGTCCAAGAAGGATAGTCGAGAGTGTAATGGCAGAAATATTTGAAGAGTGTGTTCAGTCTGGTATGGTAGTGAAGGGGTTCGCTGTAGACCACATCACCATAGTCAGAGATTTGAGGATCATCTCTGGATAGTAGCATGGTATGCTGGAGGTGGATACCTCACAGCTCCTGTAAAGTGCACCAAATTGTGGTGCAGCTTTTGACTATAGCATCCACTTGTTCAGAAATGTTTAGGTGCTGGTCTAGCCAGATACCAAGATAACTAAAGGTGGTGACATCCTCCCACAGGGAGCCATCCAGGTATGGAAAGTAGGAAGGGAGGGAGCCCAGAGAGTCTGGTGCCTTGTGCCAAAGGACATGGAGACAGCCTTCTGGCATTGGAAAAAGCTGATTTCTGGTGGTCAGGCTGAACCTTGATCAAAGTCCAGCTGGAGTCTGTAGGCCTGCTGTGAAGAGGACTGTAATATCCATGTACATGTGAATGGATGCAGCAAGCACATGGAGGGGAGACTCATTAAGGAAAATGGGGAAAGTAGTGGCTTAACACAGATCCTGTGGGACCCAAGTGGATACAGGCAGGATGAGAGAGGGGTCACCACTTTGACTGCTTGGGACCTACCCATGTGGTAGGAGGGAACAGCTGATGGTTGGTCAGAGAGGCCTGCAGCCTGGAGTTTGGCTAATAATTGGGTGGTAGACAGGGTTGAATGCTTTGACTAGATCGATGAAGATAGCAGAAGTGAATAGGCTGTGATCCATACCATTATGGATGGATTTGGTGAGCCTGAGCAGGTGGTGGAGTGATTTTTGCAGAAGTCAGACTTGTATTGGGTGAAAAAGGAAGAGGAGTCCTGAAAGGGAGAGAGTTATACAAGATAATTTGTTCCTGTATTTTCGAGGGAGGAGAGAAATGAGTTGGTAGCTGTTCGTACCTGACAGGTCACCATCTTATGGAGGAGGAGGAGTAACAGTGGCAGCCTTCCAGTCGGCAGGGATGGAGGAACACCAGAAAGAGAGGTTAGGGAGGTCATCCAATGGGGAGGAGATTGCAGAAGCAGTCAGATGGAGGAGCTTGCTATCCCGGCCATCTGGGCCCCTACTCTTGGAAGGATTAAGGGCCGGAAGTGTGTTGGGGATAAAGAATGGAGTTACTGGAGAGAAAAGAACAATAGTGGGAAGGAAGGAGATGACAATCATACAGGCTGGCAGGGGTGCGAGGGAGGTGAGGAAGGGGAGAGGGAGGAGAGGAGAGGAGAGGAGAGAGGAGGTACAGGTGATGAAAAGGAATTACATCTCTATGGTGATGAAGGAGAGGTTAGAGACAGGGGTGTCACTGACTGTGAGGACAGGCAAAGGAGTGGGAGGGGAGAAGAGATTGTGGCAGCTTTCAAATTTAGACAGGTAACCAATGTTGGTACTGACAGTTAGATGTAAAATTCCTCACCCTAAGGTGTTTATTGCCATGGTACAGGTGCTGTGGAGATGATGATACCTCTGGAAGCCATGGAGGATGGGTTACATTTATTTTTTGACCAGGCCAAATCATGCACTTGCAAGTAAGCTATGAGGTCAGCCACGATCTAAGGGAGGTGGTGTACCTTTTCTCATGTCCTGCTCTGGTGGGGCATGGCAGTCCCATAAAGGGGAGGCAGTATAGTGCAGTGGTTTAAGGCTCTGAGCTGCAAATCTGGTGACACCAGCAGACCAGACCTGGGTTTGAATTCCACAGCTTCCACTTGCATACTGTGTGACTCTGAGCAAGTCACTTAACTTCCCTGTGCTCCCAGGTCACTCCTGTAAAAAAGCTTTCAGCTTAGTGTGCTACTCCTGGTTAAACAACTAAAAAAATATATATATATATTTAGCGTAATTTTGTTTTGAAATATGTTAGCATGGAATCAGTGGAGCAGACCAATGAGATAGGGGACCAATCAGAGTGACTTAGGTCACGGCGCAAGGAGGTGAGGTCCAGGGATTTGAAGGAATATATAAGCAGTGTTTTGGTGGGGGTGAGGGGGCTTTAATTGAATGAGAGGCATCAGAGGGTTGTGGTTATGGCGTCAACTCAGAAAAGAGGGAAGTCAAGAGTGGAGTGCCACAGGTATCCATCCTGACTCTTGTTCTCTTCAATATGCTCATTAACAATGTTTGAGAATGAATCTGGGGCTGTGTCTCTTTGAAGATGACACCAAGCTCATGGGAGGGTAGATAGTGATGGGGAAGTAGGAAACTGCAGACTGACATGTAAAGATTAGAGAGGTGGCCTAAGGTTTGGCAGTTGTAATTCAATGCGAAAAAGTGCAAGGTGATTCACTTAGGAGACAAGAACCCCAGGACAGAGTACTGGATAGGAGGGGTAGAGCTGAGCACTACAGCTGAGAAAAGGGACCTAGTATTCATCACTAATGACTCCCTTAAACAATGAAGCTAGTACAGTTAGGCATCTAGTAAGGCAAATAGGATACTAGGATGTGCCAGAAGGGGTTCTGATAGTAGAAGAAAAGAGGTTTACTGCCTCTTTATTGATCATTGGTGAGGCTGCACTGGGTATACTGTTCAGAGTTCTGAACTTCTGAAGACCTCACCTCAGGAAAGATAAGGACAAAGGGTGATCAGGATGATTCAGAGCTGACAGGACAGATTGTATGAGGATCTGCTCAAGGCACTGAACATGTCTTCACAGGAGACCACACAAGAGAGGAATGATATGATAGAGACCTTCAAGTTCCTGTAAGGAATAAACAAGGTGAATGGAGAACTACTTAGCATGAGTAACAGTTCAAGGTTATGGGGGCACAAGTAGAGACTGATGGGAGGGAGGTTCAAGAGGGATACTGGAAAGTTTTATTTTCCAGAAATGGTGGTGGAAATGTGGAATAGTTTGCCAGCTGAGATGGCAGGCACCAAAACCATAAATGGTTTCAAGCATGGCTGTGACAAAGTGAAGGGTATAATGGTTACTCATGCTGATAGTAGTAGGAGGGAACAAGGATTGATAGTGAAGGCTATTACCCTGCATGGACAGTAGGTTCTGAGGTTTAATATGGGAAACGGGCAGATAGGATGTACCGTTTTTATGCAGATTGCGCACAGTGCAAATAACATAGTGCAGGCTGCTGGTGACAGTAGTTTGGAATATTTGTACCAACTACTGACAATTTCACGGCTGCAATCAGGGGCTGCCTCGTCATTGCAGCATCAGCCATCTGCTGCAACGAGGAAGTGACCCATCATTGCAGGATGGGATGTAAAAACCCTGATATTGTTTGTGATCAGGGCGGCTGGCTGCTGCCCTGTTCACAAACAGTATCACCCCCACCGTTTATGTGCCAACGGGTCCCCAAACCACATCGGAATGGGTGCCTCTATTGTTTCCGGGTGCCGACAGGGAGTCGCACTCCTTGTCAGCATTCTGTAAGAACCTCCGCTTTATTCCTGCCAACAGGGTGCCCAATCCCATCGGCTACTGCTGCCCCTCAAAAGAAAGCCATTAGTGGCACGCTGGGTGCCCATCCCAGCATGCCACATGCCCCTGTAAAGGGAAAAACGGTCTCAAGAAATATTTTTTTTTACCTGAAAAAAAGGAAACGGTTTCTTGTAGTGTCCCTGGCCCCCACCTGCAACTCGCACCAACCCACTGCACACCCTGCCTCCCCACACACCCCCCGCCACCCCGTACTTACCTCCGGAGCTTGGCGCGATGATCTTCGGTGGACCAGGAACACGTCTGCACTCTTCAAAGCCGACCGTGAACTGAGGAAATGCCAGTAAGCTGTATAACATAATAAATAGTGTTTTTTCAACTTTAGTACATATCTCAGGCATTTTTGGGACTTTTTCACTAAATTTTCAACATAGGGTTTTGGGACCCTCCTCATGAATTCTTGAGACTGTCATTGCGTTACTCTGCCACGAAAGGTGATTTCATGTCACCGCGCGAATCACCTTTCGAGGCGATTAACGGAATGACAGTGCCAGTGTTCATGAGGTGGGTCTCAAAAAGCCTATGTTGCAAATTCGGTGGGAAATCAAAAATGACTGTTTTACTCGCTGTAGCTGTGCAGTTGCTACCCACGATCGTAACTTTGTGAATTTGCAATATTTTCATGCCAGAGTTTCAACATTGGCATTTTTCACACCTCCTTGTGAACAGTACAGCTGTCATTGTTCACATCCTGGTGGAAATGTGTTTTCGCCACTTGGCTCAGAATAGCGGGTCACTGTGGGAAATCAGTGTTTGGGACAGATTAAGAAAATGACAGTGACACTGTTCAGAGTAGAGGTCCTGAAATGGCTGTAATTTGAAAATCTGCTAACGATACTCATATAAATGACTGTATTCCCAGGCGTGTGTTGCACAGTTTGCACCATACAGCCTCTAACTTGAATTATATTTTCACTCAGATTTTCAACATTGCCACTTTCCCACCTACTTATGAACAGTGCATCCGCTATTTTCCCATCCTGGCGAAATGTGTTTTCGCACTTCCGGTGCAGAATAGAGCAGTTGCTGTGGGAAATCACTGTCCAGAACCGATTAAGAAAATGACAGTGATACTGTTCATGAGCAGAGGTCCTAAAATGGCTATGTTGAAAATTTGGTGATGATAGCCCAGCAAATGACTGTATAACAAGTGTGCATTGCACACTTTCCACACACCCTTGTAATTTCGCAGATTTGTAATATTGTCCTGCCAGATTTTCAACAGTGGCATTTTTTCACACCTGCTTATGAGCAGTACAGCTGTCATTTTTCACATCCTGACTGAAATGTGGTTTCACAGTTGATGCACACAATAAAGCGGTCGCTGTGGTAAATCAGTGTTCGGGACAGATTAAGAAAATGACAGTGGCACTGTTCGTGAGCAGAGGTCCTAAAAGCCCTATGTTGAAAATTTGGTGACGAAACTCCATAACATGACTGTGTCACAAGCATGCATTGAACTGTTTCACTCACCCTTGTAACTTCGCACATTTGTAATATTTTCACACCACATTTTCAACAGTGGCACTTTTTTCACACCTCCTTATGAACAGTACAGCTATCATTTTTCACATCCGGTCTAAATATATTTTTGCACTCCTGCCAGAGAATAGCATGGTTGCTGTGGGAAATCAGTGTTTGGGACAGATTAAGATCGAACAAGTGAGAGGGGGGAGTGACTGAGCTAAAATGAGCTCTGTCAGGACTGCTGCAGATTTGTTTGTGGGCAGAAAAAGGCCCCAGCACAAAAGCCCAGTACAAAAGGGCAGCCTGCAGCACTGGGAGAAACAGAACGAGAGAGTGAGTGAGGAAGGGTGAGTGAGTGAACTCACCGGAGTGCTGTCAGGACTGCTGCGGATTTCTTTGTGGGCAGAAAAAGGTGTCAAAGCAGGTAGGGGCCTAGTAGAAAAGGCCAGCCTGCAGCGGTGGGAGAAACAGTATGAGTGAGTGAGCCGGGGGACTGAGTGAACTCAACAGATCTCTAGCAGGACTGCTGCGGATTTCTTTGTGGGCAGAAAAAGGCACCAATGCAGGCAGAAGCACCTTACAAAAGGGCCGCTTGTAGTGCCAGGACAAATAGAATGAGCGCGTGACTGAGGGAGACTGAACGACCTCAATGTAGCTCTATCAGAACAGCTGAGGATTTCTTTATGGACAGACAAAGGTGCCAATGCAGCCAGGAGCCCCGTACGCAAGTGCAGCCTGCAGCACCAAGAGAAACAGAATGAGTGAGTGACAGAGCGGTAGTGAGCGAGCTCAACAGAGCTGTATTGTGACTGCTGCACTTTTCTTTGTGGGCATGAAAAGCCGGCAACACAGACAGGAGCCCAGTACAAAAGGGCAGCCTGCAGTGCTGGCAGAAACGGAATGCGCGAGTGAGAGAGGGGGAATGAGAGCAAGCTGAATGGAGCTGTGTCGGGACTGCTGCAGATTTCTTTGTGGGCAGAAAAAGGCAGCAATGCACACAGGAGCCCAGTACAAAAGGCCAGTCTGCAGCGCCTGAAGAAAAGGAATGAGTGAGTGACAGAGAGGGAGTGAGCGACCTCAACAGAGCTGTGTCAGGACTGCTGCAATCTCTTTGTGGGCAGAAAAAGCTGCCAATGCAGGCAGGAACCCAGTACAAAAGTGCAGCCTGCAGCAGAGGGAACACAGAACGAGCGAGTGAGGGGGAGTGAGTGAGCTCACTGAAGCTTTGCTGGGACTGCTGTGGATTTCTTTGTGGGCAGATAAAGGCAGCAATGCACGTTTAGGGCCCAGTACAAAAGGGCAGCCTTCAGCAGTGGAAGAAACAGACACGAATGGAGGAGAGAGGGAGTGAGTAGTCACCAATGGAGCTGTATTGTGACTGCTGCAGATCTTTTGTAGGGCAGAAGAAGGCACGAGGCAGGAACCCAGTAAAGGGCTGCCTGCAGCACCAGCAGAAACGGAATGATCGAGTAAGAGATGGGGAGTGAGCGAGCTCAACAGAGCTCTGTTGGGACTGATGCAGATTTCTTTGTGGGCAGAAAAAGGCGCCAACAGAGGCAGAAGCCAACTACAAAATGGCAGCCTGCAACGCCAGGAGAAACAGAATGAGCGAAAGAGACAGGCAGAGTGAGCGACCTCAACAGAGCTCTGTCAGGACAGCTGCAAATTTCTTTGTGGGCAAAAAAAGGTGCCAACACAGGCAAACGCCCAGTACAAAAGGACAGCCTGCAGCAGCGAGAGACACAGAATGAGCGAGTGAAGGATGGGGAGTAAGTGAGCTCAACGGAGCTCTGTTGGGACTGCTGTGGATTTCTTTGTGGGCAGGAAAAGGCAGCAATGCACGCAGGGGCCCACTACAAAAAGGCAGCCTGCTTTAGCATGAGAAACAGAATGAGCGAGTGAGGAGGCACTGAGCGAGCTCAACGGAGCTCTATCATAACTGCTGCAGATTTCTTTGTGGGCAGAAGAAGGCGGCAATGCCGTCAGGAGCCCAGTACAAAAGGGCAGCCTGCAGCGCTGGCAGAATTGGAACAAGAGAGTGAGAGAGGGAGAGTGAGCTAGCTCATCGGAGTTCTGTCGGGAGTGCTGCAGATTGTTTTGTGACCAGAAAAAGGTGCCAACAGAGGCAGGAGCCTAGTACAAAAGGGCAGCCTGCAGTGCCAGGAGAAAAAGAATGAGTGAGTGAGACAAGGGGAGTGAGCAACCTCAATGGAACTCTGTCGGGACAGCTTCGGATTTCTTTGTGGGCAGAAAAAAGCAGCAGCGTAGGCAGGAGCCCAGTACAAAAGGCCAGCCTGCAGCGCAGGCAGAAATGGAATGGGTGACTGAGAGAGGGGGAGTGAGCAAGCTCAACGGACCTGCATCAGGACTGCAGCAGATTTATTTGTGGGCAGAATAAGCCACCAATGTGAGCAGGAACCCTGTACAAAAGAACAGCCTGCACCCACAGGAGACACAGAACCAGTGAGAGAGTGAGGGAAGTGGAGTGAGTGAGCTCAACAGAGCTCTATTGTGACTGCTGCGGATTCCTTTGTGGGCAGAAAAAGGCAGCAACACAGGCAGGAGCCCAATACAAGAGGCCAGCCTGCAGCGGCCGCAGACAAGGAATGAGTGAGTGACAGAGGGGGAGTGAGCAACCTCAATGGGCCTGTGTTGGGACTACTGCAGATTTCTTTGTTGGCAGAAAAAGCCACCAACAAGAGGCAGAAGCCCAGTACAAAAGGCCAGCCTGCAGTGCAAGGAGAAACAGAATGAGGGAGTCAGAAGGGGAAGTGACCCACCTCAACGGAGCTCTGTCAGGCCATCTGCGGATTTCTTTGTGAACAGAAAAGGGTGCCAATGCAGGAAGGAGCTCAGTACAAAACAGCAGCCTGCAGCACCAGAAGAAACAGAATGAGCGAGTGACAGAGGGCCAGTGAGCGAGCTCAACGGACCAACGAATCAATATTCAGCATTGACAAATGCTTGTTTTTTATTGTGTCCAGAACTGATCATGTGTGTGTGTGTGTGGGGGTTGCTGGCAGGCTGCGTGTGTGCAGTTAAAACACGATTCCCAGAATCATTAACTAGCACCTAACCACGCAGTGTGTTAACACTTCAAGAAAGCATTTAGTATACCTGTACACCTTATATGCATTAGAGTAACCCCCAGTTGTATGAGCACCTGGTTGCAATTAGTAATCCTGTGCAAAAAAAAAAAAATAGTGCCACATTAACAGGTTAGCACTGCACAGAAGAATGCTTTTTAAAATAGTATCAGCCAAGCTTATCACAATGCAGTGCTAGTTCTGTTACAGTGGTATGTGGCCCCCATTTTCAGATTAGTGTTGTGCACCCCTAAGTGCTGCACCTGAGATAGCACACAGCCACAGAAGGTGGTGGTAAATGGCACTCCCTCCAGTGAGGAGAGAGTGACCAGTAGGGTGCCGGAGGGCTCAGTAATGGGACACATCCTCTTCAGTGTCTTTATAAGTGGCATAACAGAAAAACTGGAAGGGGAGATATGCCTTTTTGTAGATGACACAACAATCTGTAATAGCGTTGATAGGTGCAGCTGGAGAGAATGAGTGGGGACATTAGAAAACTTAAAGAGTGCTATGGGACATGGCAGTTCAGGTTCAAAGCCAAAAAGTGCAAAATCAAGCATCTAGGTACTAGAAGCCTAGAGGCTGAGTATAAAATGTAGAGGGAGGTACTTATGGTTACTAAGGAAATCTTTTATACAGCACTGTGCTCTGTATGCAGGAGAGGATTACTCATTTACATGGCCGTAGTAGTATATATGCACATGATCAGGGTAGCATCAAGTGATGCTGAATACGACACTCGTCAACCATGCTGTTCCCACAGTGTAATGTTTAGCTCTGCACGCTAACCTTCTGAAAATGGGCCTAATTGACTAAAATCCTGGCCGATGCCTCCAAGATGCAGAAGAAGGTAAACATAAAAAGGTTTATCTTATCTATCTCTCTATGTATTGTTTTATCGTATTTTGCTTGCAAAACTTTATCCGATTTCAAAACATTGTGATGTGACTTAAAATGTTTATAACAGACTAGTTAAAATACAGTTTGTTTTCTTCTTTTACCTATATGCTGTCTTTATTTACTTATAAAACACAGTCTGGTGGGCTGGCCTAGCAGCTTGGTGGTGAATGCACTGCCTCCCATGCCAGTGGCCCAGTTTTGGGGTGGACCTGAGTTGCACAGGATTAGCTGGGGGAATATGATTGAGCATCTCAGGAATGCTCTCTCTCAGTGAGGGGAAGTCTGACCACCCCGCTCTTCAACATCCACCTAGCTGAGGAGGGCTGGCAGGCGGTGAAGTTGCATAAGGGGGAGGGCTCAGGCAAGCACAAAGCTAGCATGTGTCTTTATATGCAATTGCATCATTCCATGCTTGGCAGCCCAGGGGATGAAACCAAAGGTAGAAACCCCCTAATGGCAAAATGATCCAACAACCTGCCGCAGATTTTGCACTGCTAACCAGGCTCTGCTCATATATGTGTCTCCTTGTCAATGGCCCTTCCCCTCCTGGCCCCAACACGGGGGATGTGAATGGGAGGGATCTCAGAGCAAATATGTCCTGTGGATGGTAAGTAATTGGGCTGGAGATGTCAGTGGGTAAAGGGGTAGCAGGGTGACTAAGGAGATAAAAATCTCTATGGGAAAAAAAAAATTAAACACAGTTTGAGAAGTTCAAACCCCAAAACAGACTGTGCATGCCTCCAGTGAGGATTCACAGTAAAGTTATTTAGTAAAACAATGCAAATTATATGCATATGCCAGCTAAACTCCTGATGAAAATTGAATACTGAGGGATTGCAGCAAAATATATATTTTAAAATAAAACTTAAAACATAGTCCATAGAGTACAAACTAGCAATGATTTTGGCTTACACTTCCACAGCTCCTGAAGTGCTTCCCTAGCATTCAACTCAGATAAGTTGCTGGACTTAACACAGTAATTAATTACACATAAAACAAATCAACACTTTAACTTGAAAAAATGCATGCAGCTCCCTATGTATACAGGTATGTTAGGAATATCCTGTATTAGCTTCCTATACAAATGTGCTGTCTGACAGTAAATGAAGGCAGCACTTATTTAAAAGAATAAAGTACAGCATTTAAATTAGTTTTAAAAGTTTCTTGTCACATCACAATGGTCTGAAATTTGACTAAAGGTGTGCAAGCAAAACAAAAGGAAAACCCCCATAAAGAAGCAGAATAAGAGATAGCCCTGTTTTGTTTACCTCAGCTCTGCAGTTTTAGATGTCCTGTCATCAAGCTAGCAGCTAACTGAATGCAACAGGCAATGAGTTCAGATCTAGGACATTCATGGGGGAGGGGCAGGGAGGTGGGTAGTTTCAGAACATAGTCCATTTCAGTATATAGTTTATTTGTTTCAGTATATAGAGTATGTGAATTTTTCAGTCTACAGTGTATGTGTTTTAATACATAGTGTATGTGTTTCACCATGTAGTGTATTTGTTTCAGTATGTAGTGTATGCAGATTTTTCAGTGCGTAGTGTATTTATTTCAACAGATAGTGTATGTATTTCAATATAAAGTGAAGATGTTTCATTATATAATGTATTTGTTTCAGTATATAGTGTATGTGCTTTTTTCAGTGTGTAGTATATGTATTTCAATAGATAGTGTATGTATTTCAATATACAGTGTATTTGTTTCAGTATATAGCGTATGCAGTTTTTTCTCAATATATAGTGTATGTGTTATAATCTATAGAGTATTTGTTTCAGTAGATAGTTTATGTGGATGTTTCAGTCTGTAGTGTATGTATCTCAATAGGTAGTGTATATGTTTCAGTACATAGTACATTTGCTTCAGTATATAGTGTATATGCTTTTTTCAGTGTGTGGTTTATTCATTTCAATATATAGTGTATTTGTTTCAGTATATGGTGTATGCAGTTTTTTCTCAATATATAGTGTATGTGTTATAATCTATAGAGTATTTGTTTCAGTAGATAGTTTATGTGGATGTTTCAGTCTGTAGTGTATGTATCTCAATAGGTAGTGTATATGTTTCAGTACATAGTACATTTGTTTCAGTATATAGTGTATGTGGATTTTCAGTACTCAGTATGTGGATTTCAGTAGATAGTGTATGTATTTCACTATGCAATATAAGCATTTCACTATATAGTGTATGTGTTTCACTATATAATATATGTATTTCAGTATACAGTATATGTATTTCACTATATGATGTATATATTTCAGTAGATACTGTATGTGGTTCACTACATTGTGTATGTATTTCACTACATAATGTATATATTTCACTATATGATGTATGTATTTCACCATATAGTGTGTGTTTTACTATACAGCCAGCGATTCTGAATTATGTCCCTAACGGCTTGCCATAGGGAACATCTGCATGTGCAGGATGAAACAATTTTGTGGCATGTTGTGTGATAATTTGTATCATGTCTTATGTACTAGTACATAAAGTGCTCCTATGATTCAAATGACCTTCCATATGTTTATGTTTAATTCTAGCCTGACAGTTTTCAAACCGGTAGATCTTTCCACTTTTACCTTGTATTCCAGATTTCTGTTGTTGTTGAAGACCTTGAGCTTGTTGTATGTGATATGTTGTATTTTCTTGTTGAATATGCTGTATCTGTGTGGTAAGGTTTTGTCCTGTGCTATGCGCCACAGTTAACAAGTATTTCAGTTGTTTCCTGTTTTGTAAGTATGTAAAGTAGGCACTATTTCTTTGAGTTTTACTGTATTGTTTTAAAACAGTGGTAAGATCTGAAATAGTATATCTTCCCAGCAGATCACAGGGTCTGTATATAGTACATAATAAAGACAGATGTCCTTGCCTCTATGAAGTACTGTAGATTCCGTACTAATGCTCCATGATTTAATAATGAATTAAATTTCCAGTCACCTGGTCCATTATGTGGAATATGTGTGTTACCTAATTTTATATAAATCATGTTATGGTCCGAAAATTCTGCTGGTAGGGTTTTTGCTGTGTGAATATGTAGTGTGGGTATAATGAAAAAATAATCCATCCTAGTTGCAAGTGGCCCTTTTTGAAAAGTGGAATCTGACTTTCCTGTTACTGTAAAGTATGCATCTTTCAAATTAGTAACTTGAATCATTTTTTTTAGAAACCCCATGTCACAAAATATTTTCTTTGTGGTGATATTCCTCTGTCTATCGGCCCAATCCATACCACAATTGAAATCTCCTTCTAAACAACATTTTGTGATAATTACAAATATGGTTGGATGGCTTGAAATAATTCTATTCTATTTGTTTTGGACTGAACAGCATAGATATTGATTAGTCTATACATCTAAAATCAAAGCTCTACCTGGCAGTAAGTCTACCAATTTAATCAAATGAATCTGAAGTTTATTTTTTTATTTATTTATTTATTTAAACGTTTTACCAGGAAGGCATGCTGAGCAGACTACTGCTCGATTCCAGATGCATCTTGGGGGTAGGGGGTATGGGATAATACATACAGAGTATTGTGTACAATAACAGCAGGCAAGACATTTAAGAGCTGTACAATACAAGTAGGTAGTTGCGCAAGGCAGAGTAATACAAGATAAAAATAACCAACACTTTGTTCCAGTCACATGACAGGTCATAATTTAGATGCATGAACAGGTGGAGGAGAAATGTGCTTTGAGGAGGGTGTTGAGGTGCTGGGTGGGGGGGCCATACTGAATGTACTCAGGAAGGGAGTGCCACAGTTTAGGCATGCGATATTTAAAGGCTGCCTGGCCTGTAGCAGTGGACATGTGTGGAATGGCCAAGGAACGGGAGTCACTGCTCCTAAGTGAGTACGCAGGAATGGATGGAGTTGTAAGGACTGAGGCAAGATAGGGAGGCAGAGACTTTGCCCAGAACTTAGCTGTGATCTTAGCACAGTTGTATTGTCTCCAGTCCTGAAGCGATGGGAGGTCGAGGGTCCAGTAGAGGACGCAGTGATGGGTGGGGGGAGGACAGTCAAGTGCAAAGCAACAGAAGAAGTGGAAGAGGGGGTCCAGTCTGGCTAGGGTAGACTTGGGAGTGGCACTGTAGACTATGTCTATATACACAAAAATAGGGAGAATCATTTTCTGCACAATTGCATGGTGAGCTGGCAGTAGGATGCAACCACAGTTGCAGTATAAGACACCCAGTCTGGGGTGCAGCTTTTTGTGGATGGCATCGATATGCACAGAAAAGATGAGGTGCTGGTCAAGCCAGACCCCAAGATATCTAAAGAAGGCACAAGCCTCCAGGGTAGCCCATCCAGGGTGTGGAAGGTGGGGATGGAGGGGAGACGAGAAAGTCTTTGCCTTGTGCTGAAGGTCATGGAGACAGTTTTTTGGGCATTGAAGAAGAGCTGATTTAAGTGAAACCAGAGCTGAACATCATTGAAGTCCTGCTGGAGTCTGGTCGCTACATCAGTGGAAGTGGGTCCGATGTATACAGAACCGTATCATCCTCTACATGTGAATGGATGTGTGTGGGCAGGCCGAGGGCAGGTCATTAAGGAAGGTGGAGAACAGAAGCAGGTCGAGAACTGAGCCTTGTGGTACTCCAGTGGAGACAGGGATGGAGGCAGAGGTGGTGTTGCCAGTTCTGACAGATTGGGACCTGCCTTTCAGGTAGGACTGAAACCAGCTGGTAGCCTCGTTGGAGAGCCCTGCAAGAGCTAGCTTAGACAGGAGAAGTGTTTATGAGACAGTGTCAAACGCCTTTGCCAGGTCGAAAAAAATGGCTGAGGTGAGGTGGACATTGTCCATCCCAGTAAGGATGGAGTTGGTGAGCCTTAGGAAGGACATGGCAGTGGAGTCGGACTTCCTAAGTCCAGACTGGTAAGGTGAGAAGTAAGGGAAGGAGTCAAGATAGAAGGAGAGTTGAGAGAGGGCTAGGTACTCCTGAAGTTTAATTAGTATGGGGAGGAAAGAGATAGGGCAATAGTTGCCAGGAAAGAAGAGGTGCCCACCTTTGGGAAAGGGGATGACTGTGGCATGCTTCCAGTCAGATGGTATAGAAGTGAGAGAGAAAGAGAGGTTGAATAGTGAGACCAGGAGGATGGCAATGGCAGGACCCAATAGGTAGGGCATTTTGGAGTCCAGTCCCAAGGGGCATTTACTCTTGGTAGGATTTAGGGTGAGCAGGGCAGTGAGTACCTCAGACAGGGTAACATGGCAGAAGGAGAAGGGGGTGTCAGGGGGAGGGGCTTGGGAGTGGGGTAGTCGTGGTAGTGGGGGCAGGAGGAAGAGTGGACAAGAGAGACGAAGTACAGTTTGTGAAGAAGGAGTTAAATTATGAGGCCACTGCGAGGGGTTTCCATGACAGTGGAGCCTCCTGTATTTAGGACAGGGGTGGGGAGCTGGGATGGAGGGGATAATAGTGTTTTCACTACCTTCCAAAATTTAGCAGGGTGGTTTAGGTTAATGTGGAAGGAGGCTTTGAAACAATTAGCCTTTGCCTGTCGGATTAGTCTTGTGCAGATATTTCGTAGTGTGCAATACTTTAGGTGATCCGTGGGGCTGCCTGAAACTTTGTGGGACTACCATGTCTGGTCCCTTGCTCTGAGGTGGGCCAAGATGTCTGCAGAGATCCAGGGCAGGTGAGCACCCCTCACCCGAGTCTTTCTTAGTGGGACGTGGTTGTCCCAGAGAACGATGAACCTGGACTTGAAGTATTCGAGGGTGGAATAGATAGACGTGGCCTGGGGGATGAAAGACCAGTCTGCATTTGTAAGGTCATTTAGGAATGAGATAAGGTCAAGGGATTTGTAGGACCTGATCAGGAGGGTTTTGGGAGGAGGAGCCTTAGGCTTAAATATTTTCCTTACCGAGTAGATCATGTGATGATCACTTAGGGAGTCCAGTAAGAGGCCTGCGGCAAGTATCCAATGCAGGTGTGAGGTAAGGGACTAGTCCAGCAGAGAGTGGTTCTGTGATTTGGGGATCAAGCAAGTGGGCTAGGTGATCTGTTGATACAGGCTTAGTGTGGCTATCTGGTTACAAAACTTGGCACTAGTACTGGAGAGCCAGTTCAAATTGAAATCCCCAAGTATATGGAGCTCTCCCCCTCTGCATGTGCTTTTAGGGTGCCCAGGTGGTCCAAGATAGAGAGCAAAGGTGAGTCGGGGGGGGCAATAGCATCCTGCTATGAATATGGGAATTAAGTGGGGGAGAGAGAGTTTTATCAACAAGGCATCAATGGACTGCATGGGCAATGGTAGCGAAACAAGGGTAAACTAGAGCGAGTATGAGACGTACATGTCTATGCCCCAACTCTTTTGTTACCAGGATGGTCATGATGAATGACAGTGCAGCCAGGAATAGAGATTTCAGAGTCCAGGTTGTGAGGCTTTAGCCAGGTCTCAGAGATGATCAAGATATCCGGCCTTAGGGATAGGACAAGTGGTTGTAGCAGGGTTAGTTTGCGTAGGAGGCTGCAGATGTTCAGGTACTAATTTTAAACCCCGAGGGACTTGAAAAACTGAGGAAGGGTTTGGGCCGGGGGTTGGTCCGGGGGAAGGGTTGGTCCAGGATTTGGCTTGACATCCCCAGCTAGTAGGAGCAATAATATTATCAGGAGTTTTGCTTTGGGTATGGTCCACAGAAGCTTCCAGTGGGAAGTAGGTGGTTGGAAGGTGTGAGCTGAGGTGCACTGGGCGGTGCATTTTAGAGCTAGCAGCCCAGTGTGGAAGATGGGTGGCAGAATGGTAGGTCCAACCATTGGATTGGAGCTACAGGTGGCAGTCCACCTGGGGAGGTAGTGGAGTAGGGTGGGAGGGCAGATAGGGTATTAATTGCTTGAAAACAAGTCTGATTTGGTGTAGATGGAGGGTGGGAGGTATGCAAGAGGTGCAAGAAGAGAAAGTATTGCTATGTGTAAACTCCCTACAAATAAGGGTTCTTATAAATGTCTTCCTGGGCTGCCCAATGCCCATTGTCAGGATGGTGTCCTGTGTCTATAGCAGCTGTATGTGTCTGCATGAGAGTACTTGATTAAACTTCTGTGCCTGTTTCTTTAAGAGAGCTGTTATTCTGTGTGAGAAGTTTTCTCGGGACTGGGTCCGGGTAATTAAGCTTGTGACCAGCCAGACAGTCCATATTTCAGATTCATTCTGAAGTCGCTATTTCCACAGAGGGATCTCTGTTAGGAAAAGTGATTATCTACTGTTTAGTTGCTATAATAATAATGATATAAGAGTTTGTCTAACCTGCCTTCCATTGCAGCTTAAACATTTGCATAAGAGCCACCATTTTGGTTCTTGACTGCCAGTGTGTTGGACCAATCGAACCACAGGAGACCTAAAATGGAGACTGTCCCCAGAGGTCTTGTGAGATTGAAATTCTGCAGGAATTGTAATTTTGAGGTTTGGGGCCTAAATGGACCTGGAGGGGGAGCCCTTTCTGTGAAAGACAGTTCCATCAGCCTATCGAACCTTTTGGATTACTGGGAAAGCCCAGAACTGCCTGCAGCAGTGTGTCAGTCAAGAGTTAGAGTTTGGAGAGTGAACAGCTCGAGCCATCGAGCAGCTGCTCCTGCTGGGGGCAAGGGAAAATTGGAGGGAAGGCTCTGCTGGCCTGCCTGTCAAATCTTCCAGTGTGAAGAATTGCCCTGAGAGTGAAAGTCGGATTTATCCAATTATTGGATTAAGACCTGAAACCTGAAGAGAAAAGTGTGTCATTGCTGCCTGCAAGTGGACCGAAGACTTTCTCCAAAAGCGATCGGCCTGCCAGGTACCAAAGCGAGCCCCAGATCGAGAGGTTTGTGCAGAGACACTGCGATTTTCAAATGGACTTTATCCGAACTGTGGCAAGTTACTTTAAAGTGTTATAGATGTGCTGAATGTGTTATGTGGGTCGCGACTTGGTTCCCCACACCGAGTTCTGTTACGCCAGCTGGAGGCTGTTCCAGCACTCATCACGGACTTCATCTGAACCATCTGCTCTGCCTGGGCCCTGCTACCTTGGCCTAGGTTGCTGCTCCCAACTCAGAGACATTTCCATCGAAAGACCCGCTTGGGGATTCAGCACCCTGCTCAACTCCATCGAACAGGCAGTGACCACCACGGTGAATCATGTAGGCCCTGCTTCCCCCTGGCAATCCAGTACAACATCCTGAGGTCTTCATTTCCTTTCTCCTGCATTCTGGTCTGAATAGCTTGAGTACAAACAGGGTAGCTTCCTGCAACATAAGCTACAATCATTGTGTATCATCTGATTTGCTTGTTTTGGGTTTTATTTCAATGGACTGAGCCATCCGGCTCTGGATTACAAATATTTGGGTTGAGTACATGCTAATTGTTTTCCTTCCTAGGGGCCGCAACAACAGCTGGAATGCTGGCCTACCCCGGGCAATGCTTCAGGCTAGCCTGTTTAACAGCTGGGTAGCCAGGGTCGTGGGACTGTGTCAGAGGGACTTACAGTGCATGCTTATTCAACCTGAATTTAATCAGATCAGCTAATCACTGCTAGATTTACACCCCACCCTTGTTCACATCCCCCCTGAATAAATCAGATTGTGGTTGTTCACGTTTAACCTGACTGATGTGTACCTTCTTGGTGGGGATAATATTGCCTTGGTATTGTTGCATCACTGGTCTTGTTTTCCAGGGGGTCTCCAGGGCAATTGCAGCAGATCCAGCCCCAGTGGTAAGTACAAGTGGTGTAAGCATATCATTACTGTCCTATGGTAAATGTGAATGTTCTGTTGCTATATTGTTTAGGCCACTAGAAGGGTTGGTGGGTGGTTTTAGCATCCTGGAGGGCTATACCAACAGCAGCTACACTACCCCAAAACCATTCTTCTGGGTGGAGGCACCCATTCACCGAGCTCAGGCCCCCTCAACCTGTGCCTAGTCATGCAGGAAGGACTAGTAGCCCCTAGGACAGTGCCACCTAGGTGTTACATATGCAAAGAGGCAGCATGCTGGGTTGTGGTATTTGGGCTTGTAGCAGCCACTAGTGGTGGGTGAGGATAAGCTGCAGAGGGAAAAGTTGGCTGATTTTTTTGGGGTGACACGTGATCCTTCCTATATAAAGGAAAGTTCACCAAGGGTGGTGGTGGGGGCGGAGGGGCAGCTAGCATGTAGCGTCAGTGGGGCCACAACTCCATTTGAAAACTTCAGCTGCTCCTCAGGCCAGAACACTGTATCTGTTTCAGGGGGGTCTTGCAGCTTGGGGAGGGCAGAATCTGACTAGCCCTCACAACCTCCACTTGGGGAGAGCCGAGGAAAGAGCAAAGAGGAGCATTATAAGGAGGTATGATGAAGAAGAGGCTGTGCAGGAAGAGGGAAACAACTTTTAACTTGTAGCAGCACCTGTAGTTAAACGGCAAGGGTCTGACCTATATATTAAATTAATCGTTCTCCTGTTTGTGACACAGCAAGGAGCTTCATGTATGGTTAAAGTAGTTAAAGTAAAGGCCAGCCCACCGGTGCAGCGGTTGGATTTCCACTTGCAACGCCAGTGACCCGGGTTCGGGAACGGACCTGGGTCGCTGGAGGGCGAGCCAGGGGGGAGAAAGATTGAGCATCCTATGGACAGCTCTCCTTCTCCAGGGGGAGGATGGGGAAGTGTCCAGCATGTGATGGACCCCTAGCAGAGGCTGAGGGTCCCACAACACCGGCATTCTCATTCAATGGAGGTGGGCCAGACGCTGGACATCATTGCACGTCCCCGCCTTGGAGGAAAATCTAAGACAATAGAGGGGAGAGCCTCTATCTACATGAAGCCCTCCCCAGGCTTCAATTAGCCACTGCTGTCGCACTCCCAACCAGATACTAGTTCCCCTAATTCTGGCGCCTTGGCCCCACCCTCCAAGGGGCAAGCCGGGGGTAACCAGGAGTTACGGTACTTGCCGGTTGGTGGGAGTTTCGGTGGCCGTGACCAGGGCAGAGACAGGACGGAGGCCTCCTGGGAAAAATGATAAATAAAAAATAAAAAAAGTAGTTAAAGTAAATTACACTCTCCTAGCAACAAGTAAATTACACTCTTCTAAACAGCAAGGGTCTGGGAATCAGATTAAATTAATCCCTCACTCCTGTTAGTGCAATAACAAGGAACTGCATGAAGTTTAAAGTAATTACACTCCTGCTGGATTTAACTTGGGCTACCAAGCACAGTACTGCCTGGAATTTAGGGCAAACTGAGCTTTATCAAGAGTTCGGTAACAGAGGAATTTTAGGCTAGAAACAAGTATTTATATAAGCGCTCTGTAGCAGAGGACATTTAAGGCTAAAAAATGCAGGAACAAGTTTTCTCGAAAGCAGTGGAAATTAAGGCTAGCACAGAACTTAAAAACAAGCGCTGTACTCAGGGAAATTCAGAAAGGTCTAAAGGTAACTAGAAGCCATGGGCAAAACATCTACAAATTCAGTAATTAATTAAAGCACATTTCAGAACAGCAGAGAAATCAGCAATAATAGCGAGGAGGGCAGTAAGTGAAAAAACTAACTTCATTGCTCTGCCGATGGATATTGTTAGAGCAGTCCAGATTTGAACTTAGTGCCAAAAATAACAGCTGTAACAGTCCTCAACTCTGTTTGAAAAATTTGGCCAGTCCTCAGGCCAGAACGCCATACCTGTTTCGGGGGAGGCGGAGGATCTTGCAGCTCGTGGGAGGGCAGAATCCGACTAGCCCTCACGACCTCCACTTGGGGAGAGCTAAAGAAAGAGCAAAGAGGAGCGTTATAAGGAGGGGCTGTGCAGGAGGAGGGGAACAACTTTCAACTTGTAGCAGCACCTGTAGCTAAACAGCAAGGGCCTGACCTAAATATTAAATTAATCTCTTTTCTCCTATTTGGGACACAGCAAGGAACCTCATCTATGGTTAAGGTAAAGTAAATTATACTGTCCTAAACAGCAAGGGTCTGGGAATCAGATTAAATTAATCACTCACTCCTGTTAGCGCAATAGCAAGGAACTGCATTAAGTTTAAAGTAATTACACTTCTGCTGGATTTAACTCAGGCTACCAAGCACAGTACTGCATGGAATTTAGGGCAAACTGAGCTTTATCAAGAGTTCGGTAACAGAGGAATGTTAGGCTAGAAATAAATATTTATACAAGCGCTCTGTAGCAGAGGAACTTTAAGGTTAAAAAATGTAGGAACAAGCTCTCCAAAAGCGGAGGATATTAAGGGTAGCACAGAACTTAAAAACAAGCGCTATACTCAGGGAAATTCAGAAAGCTCTAAAGGTAACGAGAAGCCATGGGCAAAACATCTACAAATTCAGTAATTAAAGCACACTTCAGAACAGGAGAGAAATCAGCAATATTAGCAAGGAGGACAGTTAGTCAAAAAACTATCTTCTTTGTTCTGCTGATGGATATTGTTAGAGCAGTTAGAGTCCAGATTTGAACTTGGAGCCAAAACACAGCTGTAATAATACCCAACTCCGTTTGAAAAATGTGGCTGATACTTAGGCCAGAATGCCATACCTGTTTCGGGGGGGTGGTCTTGCAGCTCAGGGGAGGGCAGAATCCGACTAGCCCTCACAACCTCCACTCAGGGAGAGCTGTGTGAGTACTGCTACCCCAGAACAGGTTTCTGTTCCTAGTGACCAGTAAGACAGTCCAAAACCTGCCATTGTTGTGTTACTTATTTTAAGTTCTGTTGTTGTGTGCAATCTAGTATCCTGTAGAAAAAAAATCCTGCCTGAAAGGATTTCAGCTTAGAACGGACTGCCAACCTCTTCTTATGACATTTCGTGCTATTAGTATTAATGGTATACAAGGATAGGTTGGGATCCATCATATGTTTTGTGAGTGGGAGAGCCCTAATCAGAAAGGAAAATAAATATTACTGTCATCAAGGTGGCTTTATCTTTAGGTTCTTAGTAGACCTGGTACTCTTTTGCTTTTGTTTCTCTTTAGGGGCCATATGCCCTTCAGTGGGAGTCTGTTCTGGAGTGGGGAGATTCTCCATCTCTGACCCAACTGTAGGTCCAGTAGGGACAACCATATAGATGAGTCATCTGACTCATTGACAGAAGTACCCATTGCTTCTGCAAGGACATCAAATCAGTTTGCAGTGGTTATTTCTGTAGTTTCTGGAATTTTTGGTGCTGGCAAATTCCAATTTTGCCTGCACCTAGTTACCATTTTTGTTTTCCCTTGCTCTCTGTGTGGCTGGCGGGGGGGGCATCAGCAGAACACTGGGAGATGTAGCAGTACTAGTCCCTTCTCCGGCTGCCTGCCTGTCTGTAGTCTTAAAATGTTCTTCAGTGAAATCTACATCATTCACTTCTGATCTTCCCTGTGTCACTAGGGATGAAGGTGGGGAGAGAAATATGACTAGCTTCTACACCTTCCTGTTCTGCTGGTCGTGGGACTGGTGTAGAAGGCCGTGGGGTGGAGTTTGTCTGTTTTTTCCCTCTGAGCAATAGCTATCAACAATCATTGTTCCTAACTATCAGTCTGGTTGGACTGATCATGAGCTGCCCAAGGGCAAGTGTGATACATATGCCCCCTCTTCATGTAAATTACAATGCTGCTAATTTTTAAAGAACCCACTGGTGTGCCCTAATTCATTACATATAATACACTTTAGTGTGTCACACAAACTGCTCAGATGCCCTGTTGCCCCACATCGGTAACAAGCTTTGGGTTGTCCTGCATAGAATAGAACACCCCCTGATCCCTTCCTAAAAAAAAAATTCAGTAGGTGCTGGAGACCAGCATCAGTGCTGTTAATGACCACCCATATCCTGCAGCCACCACCAGTCCAGATTCAATCTTCATCAAAAATAGCCCCAGGATTACCCAGGCCAGGACTGTGCACCATTGTTTGAGCCAGTATACTAGGTCTGTGACACTGATGCCTTCATTTCGGAACAACACAGTAATAGTCCTGTTGGCTGGCTTTGATAGTGGAATGACTTTAAATGGTGTCCACAATGGAGAAGTTTTAAGCAGTTGATATTGTGCCCAGAATTTCTGCAATCCACTACTCAACTTGAAACTAATGGCGAAAGTTGCCTCTCCCAACACATGATTAAAGGCATAAATTTCAGCAGCTGCAAAGTGCATGGATCCCATTAACAGAGATCTAGCAACAAACATTCTGTCAGGAAAGATCTCCAGACCTCTCCAATAAAGTAAACGAATGGCATTATGCCGTTTTGCTGGGTACATAGGTGCTCTAAAGAAGGAGGCGTAGGAACGAGGGCACGTGCCATCTGCATTTGGTGGGGCCTCAGTATTGGTGGTTGAATTAGATTGGACTTGTACAGCAGCTGAGGCAGATGCCCTTTGTTTTGTATATGAACTTTCAACCTGTGCTGTTACCCCAGGCTGTTACCGTGGGTAAAGTCCTCTCCTGTGTATTTACAGTTTTTGAGGACCTGATATCCCCAGGAAGCTATAAGTCAGGGGATTGTGTCAAATGTAAGCTTTATGTTAAATGCAGTGAAGTGCTGAAGGAGATGTCAGTCATACTTATACCTTCCATGTCTGATTCAATTTGGCCAACATTTGTTTGTAGCAGCAGTGGAGTATCTTTGCCCGGGGAGTTTTCCCTGAGACCCAGTATTTATATTGGAGTGGGCCCTGAGATCCACTGCCCAGTTTTTACTACTTTTTCCCAACCTACCAACCTGAGCACTGTGTCACCGGATGAGGTTTGACCATGTGAAGTACTGATATTTGCAGTGGTGTCCTGTCTTAGGCCAGGTATACTATTACTTGTATTTGCCATTCCTGGCAGGACACCTTTAGTTAACTTGTGCAGATTATTTTTAAAAACAAAAAGCAGTTCACCGCTGGTACCTGGTACAAAGCTGAACATGGTATTGTTCTCTTTAGGAGTCCCGGTCTCTGGAGCGCACCTCTAGTTGCAAGATTCCTCTGTAGTCTGCTACACTTCTGACGGTGTCCGTTCCTCTTGGGAGTCTCGTGCTGCATCAGCAGGCTGTATCTGGGCCTGTACATCTGGTGCATTTCCTGGTAATGTGTCTTGCTTCTGCAACCGTCTTGCTGTGATCGCATCCTGCAGCTCCAGCTATCTCTGTCTAAAGCTCTCTTTCTCGGCTTTGAGTAGTGCTTCCAAATTTTCTGGATCTGTACTCATCAGTGTGCTTTCAGAGACAGCGTTCTTTGTATCCATAATTAAACCATTAGCATTAATGTTAGGCAATACTTCTACATCCACCGTCTGTGTTTTTTGCTTGGTAACATTCTCAATTGTTACTTCCATTTCCACCGCCTGTTCCACCATCACAGGAGCATTGTAAAACAATTCAGCCTCTAGTGCAGCAGAGGCAGAGGAGGAGGATGTCTCACCTACCTCTTTTACTGTATGTCCATCCTTTCTGGAGCTCCAGATGAAGTGACCATCCTGATTGCCAGCATTCCCCCTATCGGTGAGTAGGGGAATTTCCCCGATGTCCTGCCATGTTTCCCCCATTCATTAAAATACCACCAATGGCTTAATCTGGTTCTGTATGTCAGTTTGCATCTGTATCATCCCCCTCTCTCCTGGGACAAAGCTGAAAATATGTAGAATTGCCTAGTCCTCCTTTCCCAGTCAACAAAAACAAAATAAAAATAAAATGTTTCATGGCCACAAGCCACTTTGTCCTAGCCCACCAATAACTGTGTTACATACTGTTGGAACTTATGCTGCTGTTATGTTATTCAGCTTTCTGCGTTTTAACACCTTATAAGGATTAGTCCCAGATGGCTGAAAACTCCACTCCTCTTATGTGGCTGCTGGACTCAGTATCCCTGCACTATGGGGAACTCACACAGTCCTCCAGCCAGGCTTGCATGGCTCTGGGAGAGCTCAAACTAGGACTACGCCTTATTTGGCAATAAAAAACAGAAAGTTAAATGATGTGAGAGCAGCATAAGTTCCAGACAGGATGCAGCACTGTTGTTGGCGACCCCGGACGAAGTGGTGTGTGCCCACGAAACACTGCCCTGCATCATTCTGTGTAGTGGAAAATAAGACAGTCAAATGAGAATCCTATGAGATGTGGTGTGAACCAATTTCTTGCTTTACTTAGATTTGGTTGTATACTTTGTCATCCCCAACTACCCCTGATCTTACCACAATCAGTGTTAGTGCAATTCCATGGCATATGGTGCTGTCCAGCTACCGACTATCCAGCCCCTAGGCTATACTGATTTCACTGATGTACATTGTTCCTTCCTCAACCCCACTCATCCTAAACTCTCCAACATTACCAGTCAACAACACCCTCTTCCTCCCATTGGTGTATCAATGTCAGTATACTGGTACCCACAGCCAAACCCCATCCCCTACTGGCAATCAGCACGTAGCACCTGTTAACCTCCCTGGCTGGTCACTGACTGATGTATTTTAATTTCCATGGGCCATGGAAAGGGAAATCAGTGGAATGGAGTGGGAAGGGGTGATACTGGATACCAAATAAATTTAGATTACATATAGCAAGGGTTGACTATGGTAAGTAGTTACTGGATGACAACCAGGCAAAATGTTATTTGTATGGGGTGTTTGGAATATGTTTGGCAATTACAGTGATGCCCACCACGATGAAGCCCAACTCTGCAGAGTTCTGCAGTAGAGTTACTGCAGCAAGCAAAAAAAATGTTGTAGGTGCCGTATTGGTCCTTTTAAGAACAGATCCAGAAACAAATGATTTGATACCTTTTATTGGACCAACATGGTCCAATAAAAGGTATCAAATCATTTGTTTCTGGATCTGCAGCAAGCAATGCAGTTTCAATGGGAGTTAATCCCTTTTGTCATGCAGGAAACCTGTGACACTGCATTTCATCCTGTGGGCTGCACTGTGTCTACTGTACCATGATACTTGGCTTAAGACCATGGTAATTAGTGCAAAACTAAGGGATGGTTGTCAATCAGCTGTGACACTGATAGACACCTACCTTTACTCCCACCTCCCCCACATATTCCCAATCACCAACATCCACAACAGCACCACTTAGAGAGACTCTATATGTACACTGATTATTAGTAAGTATTGTTTTGTTAACCACAAACTCATATGTTAGTTGCCATTCCACTCACATGTCCAATTAGTCAGTGTAGGTAAGTAAAATTTATTTATAAAGTGCAGTATCATTCATCAAAGTGCTGTACAATCACATTCTAAGACAAATACAAACAAATGAATAGATAAGCAAACCCTAAACATTATTAAATATAACAAGCATTTGTCAATGCCGAACATTCGCTTGCAGGTATTTGCAGTGGTGTTTGGCACGTATGGTGCTTTACCCTAATGCCCTGTGCGATTGCTGGTATTTGCACAATTAAATTTTCAGCATGACCTTTTTGTTACCCCCATTGTGCGCTACATAGGCGGAAACACGTTTTGAGCAGGATGTGAAAAATGACAGCTGTACTGCTCATAAGGAGGTGTGGTAAAATGGCAATGTTGAAAATCTGGAGTGAAAATATTGAAAATTCGCAAACTTACGAGCGTGCGTAGGAACTGCACAACGTACGCTCGTAAAACAGTTATTTTTAGGAATTTGTTCACCAAATTTTCGACATAGCCATTTTAAGATCTCTGCTCATGAATAGTGACACTGTGATTTTCTTAATGTGTCCCATACACTGAGTTCGCACAGCGACTGTGCCATTGTGCGCTACATGGGCGGAAACACATTTTGGGCAAGATGTGAAAAATGACAGCTGCACTGCTCATAAGGAGGTGTGGTAAAATGGCAATGTTGAAAATGTGGAGTGAAAATATTGAAAATTGCAAACTTTATGAGCGCATAGGAACTGCGAATGAACACTCAGAAACAGTCATTTTTAGAATTTTGTCACCAAATTTTCAACACAGCCATTTTAAGACCTCTGCTCATGATCAGTGTCACTGTGATTTTCTTAATGTGTCCCATACATTGATTTCGCACAATCGACTACACCATTGTGCGCTACATGGACGGAAACATGTTTTGGGCAGGATGTGAAAATGACAGCTGTACTGCTCATGAGATGGTGTGAGGAAAATGCCAATGTTGAAAATCTGGAGTGAAATATTGAAAATTCGCAAACCGGCGTGCAGGGAACTGTGCAATACGCGGCTCGTAAAACAATCATTTTAGAAATTTTTCACCAAATTTTCAACATTGCCATTTAAAACCTCTGCTAATGAACAGTGTCACTGCGATTTTCTTACTGTGTCCCATACATTGATTTCGCACACCGACTGCGCCATTGTGCACTACATGGGCGGAAACACGTTTTGGGCAGGATGTGAAAAATGACAGCTGTACTGCTCATAAGGAGGTGTGGTAAAATGGCAATGTTGAAAATCTGGAGTGAAAATATTGAAAATTCACAAACTTACGAGCGTGCGTAGGAACTGCACAACGCACACTCATAAAACAGTTATTTTTAGGATTTTTTACCAAATTTTCAACATAGCCATTTTAAGATCTCTGCTCATGAACAGTGACACTGTGATTTTCTTAATGTGTCCCATACACTGAGTTCGCACAGTGACTGTGCCATTGTGCGCTACATGGGCGGAAACACGTTTTGGGCAAGATGTGAAAAATGACAGCTGTACTGCTCATAAGGAGGTGTGGTAAAATGACAATGTTGAAAATCTGGAGTGAAAATATTAAAAATTTGTGAACTTACGAGCCTGCGTAGGAACTGCGCAATGCACGCTCGTAAAACAGTCATTTTTTGGAATTGTTGCACCAGATTTTCAACATGGGGTTTTTGGGACCCCTTCTCATGAATAATGTCACTGTCATGGCATTATTCAGGCCCGAAGGGTGATTTCACGCAGTGACTGTGCAGTGACTGTGAACTCACCCTTCAGGCCCAAATAATGCCATGACAGTGACATCATTCATGAGAAGGGGTCCCAAAAACCCCATGTTGAAAATTTGGTGCAAAAATTCCAAAAAATGCCTGAGATATGCAATAAAGTTGAAAACCCCCTATCTAGCCCATTATACAGCTTACGGCATTTCCTCAGTTCGCGGTCGGCTTTGAAAATTGCAGAGCGTGTTCCCGGTCCACGAAGATCATCGCGCTGAGCTCCGAGAGTAAGCATGGGTGAGGGTGTGGGGAGAGGCTGGAGTGCGCAGTGGATGGGTGGGTTGTGGGAGAGGGACTGGGAGAAGTGCCGTGGGACCGTTTTGCTTTACAGGTGAAAAAAAAGACTACGTGGGATGTTTGCCACGCTGGGAGTGAGCTCCCAGCATGGCAGAAGGATGGCTGGGGGCCGAGGGGCCACGACGGGGATTGGGCACCCTGTCGGCAGACAAGCTGGGACGCTTGCCACGCTGGGTGGGCTCTCAGTGTGGTAGAAGGATGGCTTGGGTCGGAGCCAACGGGGATTGGGCACCCTCGTTGGCAGATGACGGGATGTTTGCCACGCTGGGGTGGGCTCCCAGGGTGGCACCAAAGCTTTGGGGGGGGCGTGAGGCCTACCAGAGCTGTGTATGACAGCGGTTGTTTTCTTTGAAGCGAAGACCACCACTGTCATACACAGCTCCCGCACCCATTGGTGCAGAACCGCCACACCTGCTCAATGGAGCAGTGGATTGAAAGGGAGAGGCACACCTCCAAAGTGTGCTACTCTCCCAAAACGTTCCTTGCGCATGCGCACAAGCGAACGTAAAAATACATGATAAAATATGTATACTAAAAATCAAATAAATTCTAGTCATCTAGGAAAGCATGTGCAAATAAGTAGGTTTTTAAAGCAGTCTTGAAGCTCTTCACTGTCTGGCATTCTCTCACCCGATGAGGTAGAGAATTCCACAGGGTGATGGCAGCAAAAGCAAAAGCCCGAGCTCCAGAAGATTTCAAATGCACCCTGGGAATCTCCAACAATCCCTCATCGGTTGAGCGGAGCGGTCTGACAGGGCAGTAGGAACACAGAAGCTCTTGTAGGTAGCTTGGACCCATACCATGTAGGGCCTTAAAAGTTAGCAAGCCAACTTTAAAGGTGATCCGCCACTGAACTGGCAGCCAGTGCAGAACGCATAGGACAGGCGACATGTGTCTGGATCGAGTAGACTCAGACAACAACCTGGCTGCAGCGTTCTGTACTAGCTGCAAGCAGTGGATATCAACCCCAGGAAGCCCTAGGTATAGGGAGTTACAGTAGTCAAGACGTGAGGTCACGAAAGCGTGAACCAGAGTTGGCAGGTCACCAGATGGAACAAGATGCTTAATCTGGGAGATGTTCCTCAGATGGTAAAAGGATGATTTGACCACAGCTGACACCTGCGAATGCAGCATCAGCCCCTTGTCAAAAAACACCCCCAGATTCTGCACCCATTCAGAGGTCAGGAGCTGAGAGCCTCCAAGCCAAAGCCCGGAGGTCTTCCCAGCAACCGACCCCTCAGACTGGTGACCTGGTTCAACAACCAACACCTCTGTCTTGTCAGGGTTCAATCTAGGCCAGCTGGAATTCATTCAGTCTTGGATTTCAGTGAAACAGTTGGAAAAGACCGAGAGCGCACTATCCTGGTTGGGCACAAAGGACAGGTACAGCTGAGTGTCATCTGCATAACAGTGAAAACTCAGCCCATACCGCCTTACGGTGTCACTGCATTGCCATATAAAATGTGAAACATGTTGAGCAGTTATGTCCAATATTTGTGGAGGTGGAATAGGTGCAGTGGTCACAGAAAAGTGACATGGATCACTTGGGTCAAGCTGCTTCTGCTGGCTGCCTTGCCACCTTTATTGGCACAGCTTCGGTAAATTATCTCTAACATCTCTTTCAAGTACTTGTATCCTTTTGGAACATTCTTTGCAACCACTGTCCATCATCCAGACTTTTTTGTTATACATATAGTGGTATCTGAAACATATTATTGGATATAACATCATTATTAGCCAATCAAGATGATGTGCATCTAAGCATACCAGATACTACTATACAAACAAGAGGTTGAGTCATTCAAATATTTACGCAGTTTTATAGTTTGAACTTCAGTCTCACCTCAGTGGTGGGGAAATTAATGGAAACCCTGCTATAGGAAATCTTGGTAAAGTATCTTGAGTCCACTAGGGTACAAGACCAAAGACAGCATGGATTCAATGGGGTGGGGGGTCATGCCAGACAAGTCTGACTGTCTTTAACTGGGTGACCAGTGAAACAGATCAAAGGAGGGCAGTGAATGTAACCAATCTGGACTTTAGCAAGGCCCTCAACACTGTGCCACACAAGACACTGATACAGAAATTGAGTAGCTTAGGGGTGGGATACAAAGTGGCAAATTGGGTAAGGAACTGGCTAATGGATAGGTGACAGAGGGTGGTGGTTTACAGCACTCACTTTAATGAGGAGGAAGTGAACAGTGGGTTGCAGCAGAGCTCAGTACTGGGACAGATCCTCTTCAAGTCTTCATAAGTGACATTGCAAAAGAACTGGTAGGGAAGGTATGCCTTTTTTGCAGATGTCACCAAAATCTGTAACAGGGTGGACTCTCGGGAGGAGGTAGAGAGAATGCGTAGGGACCTTGGACAACTTGAGGAGTAATCAAGAGTATGGCAGTTGGGGTTCAGTGCCAAAAAGTGCAAAATCATGCACCTAGGGCATAGGAATCCTGGAGATGAGTACAGGATGGGGGGGTACTAACAGTCTCTAAGCAGGAAAGGGATCTTGGGGTTATCATATCTGATGACCTCAAAGTGGCAGGGCAGTGTTACAAAGCAGTGAGTAGGGCCAGTTTGATGCTGGGATGCACAGGAAGAAGTATCTCTAGCAGGAGGAGGGAGGTGGTGTTACCACTGTATCACTTGCTTCTGAGACTCCACCTCGAGTAATGTTTCCAGTTCTGGTGGCTACGCCTCAGGACGGACATAGACAGAGTGGAGGCAGTCCAGTATTTTGTCATTAAAACATTAAGAACTATGTCTGATGTCCTCCATTATAAGATGTAAAAACTCATAAGGAGTATCAACAAGGCTGTAGAGTGAAATTTGTGATAATGCAGCTTTCTGAGGATATGGTCAGGAAGGGGTTAGCTGCACTCCATTTACGTAGGACGTCTGGTCCTGATGGTCTTTGCTTCGAATTCTTAAGGAACTTGGCCCAGAAATCATGGTCTTGTGACTGGACATGACCAGTTTTTTTCTATGATCAACATGCGTGAGGGTATTGAATGGGATAGTGTGTCTATCTGTGATCTACACATAAGTAATTGGCAATGTGGGGCAATGAAGAAGGACCCATGGAATTGTGCCTGGATCTGTAAAAGCTAAAGAAATGGTCTCAGCTCTGGAAGTTGCATTTTACATTACTAATAAAACATTTTTAATTAGACATTTAATTTAGACAGTAAGTTAAAATAGTAAAACAAAAATAATAATAACCACACAATACTCAAATTGGGATCATCCTCATACTTATTTAAAAAAAACAAAATTCTGTAAACAGCACAGTGGTACTACTTCAGCTTGCCATAAATAACAGCGAACTTAGTATTTCGTATTTCACAAACTAAAACTCACATCACTTGACCCTTTTTAGTTGCACATTTTCTCATTTTTTTTAATTTCAGTTTTAGAATTACAACCTTTGAGCCAAACTGGCTTTTTTACAAAGGCTCCAAGTCAGTAGAACAACAGACAAAACACTACAATTTACATCATATGACAAGAACATATAATAGCCAAGTGACAAGACTATTTTGCAAGCAAGATAAATATGGAGCATAACGTCAAATACAATACTTTTATTACAGAACTATATCTAGGCCCAGATAATCAAAAGGGTTGTGCCATGCGAAACAGAGATGCATCAGCGCAAGTCAGAAAATGCGCCATTCTGTGATATTCAGCTGGAGACAGGTGTGCTGCTCAAATTGCAATGCACAAGAGCGCAATAGTAATGAATGCATGCGCAACTGTAGGGGGAGGAACCATGAATAAATGGTACCATGCGATATTCAACAGCATGCGCCATGCGCAATAGGGGAGCCAGCGGAAGTTGCGTGATAGTGGAAAGGATCCAAAATAAAAAGGAACAAGAGAGAGGCACAAGAACGCTATAGGGAAGCCAGAGGTGGGAGCAAGGTGACAGCAACAGAAAAGAGGGTAGCAGTGAGTGGGACAGGAAAGGAGCAGGACAGGGCACACCTGGAAACAAACAGCAACAGGACAGGAGTGAGGAGCCTGTGCAACTGTGCAGGAGAGACAGGGGAAGTGCCACAGTGGACTGAGGACAGTGGCAGTGGGCAGGACAGCCAAAGGTTGGAGGTGTACCCGGTGCAGGGGGAGCATCACAAAGGACAGCGGGGGGAATGGGATAACAGCTGCCGGGGGGGGACACCAGCCAGGGACATGGCCAGTGCCACCTTTCAGATGGAGGCGGTAATGAGGGGTGTGAGAAGGCAGGCAGCAGGGGGCTGCGGCCGTGCAAGGGTCCATCGGCAGTGTGCCCCCAACAGGTGGTAATGAGCCCACACCAGCTTCGAGCACTACAGTGACACAAAGATTGTGAGCCGGTACCACCTGAACTGGGTGATCCTGAGGCAGCTCTGTGAGCTGTGCAGTGGTGAGATACAGGCACCCGCATGACAGAGCCATGCTCTGTCAGTGAAGACAAAGGTAACAGCTGCCATGTGCCTGCTCGCCATGGACACCTTTCAGAGATCAACAGAGGACACAACAGGCATAACCCAGTCGGCCGCGTCACGCCTACTCACACAATTCCTCAGCGCACTGCTGCCACATGCTGCGGAGTACATACGTTTCTACAGCACACCGGCAGAGCGCACAGCACACATACAAGAGTTCCACAGGGTAGCACGTATGCCTGGTGTGCTCGGGGCCATTGACTGCACCCATGTAGCCATCCGCACGCCACCTGGCCCAGAAGGTGCAGCTTACATCAACCAGTTAGGACTATGCCAGCATCAACTGCCAGGTGGTGTGCGATGCTAGGGGGAGCATAACCAATGTCTGTGCCACGCACCCTGCGGGAGCACATGATGCCTTCATCTGGCACCAGTCTGCACTGTGCCACAGGTTCGAGAGTGGGAACATCCCCACTGGCCACCTAGTGGGTGAGTATGCAAATCACGCAGGATGACATGGATTTTAGGGGGGGCATAGTCAGAGGTGCCATGGGTACTGACCTTGATGGCCTATGGCAGAGCGATGCTGACCACCAAACTAACCTCCACCCTCTACACACAGGTGACAGTGGCTATCCACTCTGTCCCTGGCTGCTCACACCATACCGACGGCCCGCGACCCCATCGCAGCAACGGTACAATGAGGCACATGCCACCACACGCAATGTCATAGAGCTGGTGTTCGGGATGCTGAAGGCACATTTCCATTGCCTGGACACGTCTGGCGGTGCCCTACAGTACAGCCCCTCGAAGGCCTGTGGGCTATTCCTGGCCTGTTGCATCCTGCACAACATGGCCAATGACTGTGGGATAGCTGTAGCGATCGAAGAGGTGGACAGCGATGGGGACGATGAGGATGCCGATGCAGAAGGTGATGGGCAGCCCCCCTTGGGTGAAGGGACCCCCGTCTGATCCGGATGTTGCAGCTGCACCGGGACACCATCACAGAGGAGCACTTCAACCAACCCAGGTATGTCATGGGGCCATGTGCAACCACCAATGGCAAGGGCACAACCCACAAACTTGCATGGACAAACCCCAGGGGCTCATGGCAGCAAGGGAATTGGCTGAGCATGGAACTGCACATGCCGTCAGGGATGGGAAAGGCCTAACACAGCACGCAGTCATGCACACACGCACACACACACACCTCCCCCACAAGACATGCACAAGGGGTTGAAGGTCCGCCAACCCTGACCGCCACTCCTAGCCACACACAGGTCCACAGATGACCACGCCCAGTGCCCATCATTGTGCGTGTCTCAGACGCTGGGCACCATTGCACAATGGCGGACAGCGCAACGCAGGCATCATCATGCACACGCCACAGTGACCAGCAGCCGGGAGGGTGTGCACATGGACTGTGTGTGTGTGAAGGGCTGTGTACCCCACCCGTGCATCACATGTTGGACAACACACTGCACACAGGGCAGCGTCAGACAGTAGCCATGGTGGGAGACAGGTCAGTCACACGGCACAGTGCCATGGCCACCATGGATGCATGGGTGGCCCCGCCGAGACCTGCCAGCCGTGACAGGCTGACCATTGGCCTCATGGGTTGACACCGATGGTCCCCCCAGGTGTGACACTGCTGGAATGTGACTGTGCTCGAGCAGGGGTCTGCAGCTCACCGAACATGCCTGCACCAGGCGTGCTCGGGATGCCCACAGCTGAACCCGGTGTCAACATGGAGGGTGTCGCACAACGCCAAGAATGGGGGGTGGACATTACACTGCACGGTGTCTGCGGCACATGGGCAACAAACTGTGTACCCAATGTGGCCATGACAACTGTGAATGCAAGTGTCTGCCTGTCAATGGCAGTGGTCACATCCTCCCGCTGCCGGGCCATCTCTGCCAGGAGCAGAGCGTGGTCTCTGCTGCGCCGCTCCTCTGCCTGGCGCAGAACCACACTGAGTGAGTCCACCACCCTGACAAGCTGCGACTGCTGATCCATGGAAGCCTGGAGTAGTCGGCTGTGCTTATCAAAGAGGTCATCCGCCGGATCGGCATGACGTCCCTCATGGTGTTCCTGGTCCTGCTGGGCATCACCCCTTGATGAAGGGCGCTGCACACCAGAGAGATGCCAGGGAATTGCCACACGCGGCGCACTGACGCCGGCCCCCGACACTGCTCCCCCATCGCCATTGGCCGACTGGTGACACTGCCCCTCCAGCCGCTGCTCGCCAGGGCTCAACGGTTCCACTGCAGTGGTCGCAACAGCCCCACCGGCCTGGACGCACACCAGTGCTGCCCCAGTGGTGCAGACAGGCACAGGCTGGGACTGTGATGTCACGCAGGCCTCCACGGCAGCACCATCCATGGCTATGCCCGTGCTGTTACCTGCTGTGGGGCCATCCTGTGGCCCACACGTATCACTGTCCATGATGTGAGTTCCATCATCATCGGTGACAGATCCGGCACCAGTCCGAGTCTCAGCATGCTGGCATCCATGGACGCTGTCATGCTGGGACATGGGCAGGGCCTCCTCTGCACCAGCTCCACCAACTTCAGTCCGGACAGACAGGCGGGTACACTGTTGTTCTGGCCCTCGGACACCTGTGGAGGTGGATGGGCGCTTCTCTGTGTCCAGGGTATCACCCTAAGTGGATGAACCCACCACCACTGACCCACGTAGTCACTCAGGAGCTGTAAGGGAACACAGTAGCATTAATGTCTCTGCCCTACTCTGTGGCATTCCCCCCCCCCACACAGTGACAGATCAGGACCTACCATGCAGTAACGGGATGCCACCCGTCTGAAAGCCACCACCTGGAATACCCTCTAGGGCACAATGCCGCATGCTGCCAGCCACCCACTCTTCCTATGGCATCAGGCGTGGCACGGCCGGCTGTCCACCACCAGTCACAGCACATGCTGCCCTGTTGGCAGCCACCTTATCTTTTATCCTCCTCCTGTCCGTGCCCACCTTCTACTTGCACTCCTGCACGGACTGCTGGTGGCTGCCATGCTGGTTGATGGCACGTGCCACCTCATCCCATGCCACAGCACGGGCCTGTGGTGTTCCCCGCTGTCCGCTGAGCAGTGGTTCCTGGTCAAGGTAGGCCTCAAACAGGGCATCTGATTCTGCCTGGGTGAAGTTGGGCCTCCTCCGTCTCCCACGTCTCTGTTCCTCCTCCTCCTCCTCACGTTCGGTCATTATTGATCTGTAGGAATGACAGGTGTTACCTCTGAATGTGCAGTCCCATGCATCTTCCACACACCACAGTCCACACTGGCAAACAGCATGCAACCCACCACAATAGACTGCAATACCAGACTATGGCCTCTGCAGCCCCATGTCGCATTTATATAGCGCAATGCATGCAAATGAGGCGAAGCTCAATTTTAAGTGGAAGCTAATGCAGTAGCTGTGCCATGGAATTGCTGATGAGCTGATTTGCATATGTGGGCTGAATATCGTGCTGTTGCGCCTTGCGCAATTGTGTTGAACGTGCTCAGGCAGGGGCGCAGCTCTGTGATGTGCACAGTAGACACCACACAGCGCATGCCCGGGGTTCTGACGCTGATGCCTGCCACACTGCTGATGTGCTGAGCATGGGAGGCAGTGCAGGGCATGTCCACCACTGTACCAGTGGTGCTAGTGCACTGTTCACATGTATAGCACCCTTGCCCTGGGGCGCCATAGGCGCCGTGGTGCCACAGCACTGTAGGCCACTACAGGAAGTCCCACACAGGCACCCTACCATGCTACACGTGGTGAGTACCAATAGCGCTGTGGTGGTCCGTGCACGAGAGACCCTTGACCCTGTGCCCGACCTTTTCCCCCTAGGCACCATGCGTCCACATGGGTGCACCCCTATTGTGCTGTTTGGTGACAGCACGATGGGGAATGGCAGCGCAGTACTGCACAGCAGCCGCACGTGGCAGACATGCACTAGGGAGCACCATTTTGAATCAGACACAGTCCAAAGATGGCACGGCAACGAACACCGATCTGGAGCCAGGTAGAACTGGCAAACCTAGTTGCACTAGTTGAGCCCCATGCTGGTGCTCTGTTTGGTGAGGCACCCCTGGACAGGGCCAGGAGTGCCATGTGGGAGGAGGTGGTGGTGGTGTTGGAGGAGGCGACAGGGATCCAGAGGACAGCTGAGCAGTGCAGACACCGGTCCGGGGACCTCCAGCGGAGGGACCCAGACAGGCTTGCCTGCCTGTGGGCACGCACCAGGAGAGGCGCTGTTCCATGGCCAGGTAGGTGCCCCATCCATACACTGGTTGCATCCCTACGGGTATCGCGGTGGGCATGTGTCCACCACATGGGGGGATGGTCCTTCCAGTGTGGGCAGTGGTGGTGGTGGTACAGGGGTGGGAGGCTGAATGGTTTGGCTGTGTGGGATCGCACACACCTGGGGGTTGGGGGCCTTTGCTACTGGATTGTACTGATGTTCCTCTCTCTGTGTTTGCACCCTAGGCCCTGAAGAGCATCACTGTGCGAGGGAGGAGAGGCAGAAACGTGAGCCACGTCCCAATGCCGGAGGTCACATACAGGCTCAGCGCCAGGACCAGCCCAATGATGGTGAGTGCCTTACATCCAGGATTTTCTATGCATGCTGTGTAGTGGGGGGGTGGCGAGGCATGGCCACCATCCAATGACACCACTGCCATGCACGCCACATGGTACAGTCAGCACTGTCCAGTGGCACTGCATGTCTGGGAGTGCTTCACTGGTGGTCCATGCATCCACCGGGTACATGGCTGTGCCACTGCCTTTGCACCGCAAAGCCATGTCACTGTACAGCCACGGTGGTGCTGTGCGGGACTTTGGCGGTGGGTGTGTGCAGTGGTCCGCATGGCTGTGTGCACCTGGATGGGCAGGTCTTGTGGATACGATCACTGTGGGTGGTCGCACACCATCACAGGGGCATGTCCCACGGCTGTATGCCATGCACAATGGGTGGGCTGCAGGGGGCTGTGCATTCACACCTATTGACTCTGTTCCCTTGTCCTAGGTGGACAGCAGATGGTCTGGATTGAGAGGGTGCTGCAGGAGCTGCTTCAGGTGGCCAGGGCCTCCCTGGAAATACTAGAGAGGGTGGAGCAGCATTGAGTGAGATGGAGGCATGGCAGGAGGCACCATAGGAGTGGGGATTGGGGCTCCTGCTGAAATACTTCCACCCATGGACTACACCAACCCCCCTGGACCCACCCTCACACCCCTCCTTCCCTCTCCCATGTTCACCCCTGCCCCTTATGCATCCCCACCCAGTTTGTGGCCCTCACTGCTTTTGTTTTGTATATTTGTACATAGTTTTGTTTATACTTACAATACATTTCTTTAGTTATGCCTACTGTGGTGATCTCTGATTTGCAGTGGGCTAATGGTGCTCAGCTGCAGTGGTGTGCATGGTGTTGAGGGTGGTGCTATCATGGGGGGTGTGTGTATCTGTAGGGGAGGCAAGTTTGGTGTGGGCGTAGCTCTCAGTCACTGTCTGTGGTTTGTGTGTTGTTCCCTGTGCACTGGATGACTGAGTGCAGTGGTACACGGTGCATGCGCTGTGTCCATGGTGCACCTGTCAGACTGTCCATGGCCTGTGCAGCTGCCACCCTTGCATGTCTGTGGCCTGCACAGCCACTGTACCCAGCACGATGCCGGGTTGCCTCCTGTCACTGGTGTGGTGCACATCTGCCTTGGGTGGCACTGTTGCCTCCGTTGTTGTTGTCCCATCTTGATGCTGTCACTTGTGTCTGTTGCAGGGGATGTGCTCCACTGTCTGTCACTTGTGCTCCAACTACATGCTGGTGACATACGGTGTCGTGGTGCCTGCACAGGGTTGATGGCACACCTGTGCCGTGGAGGGGTTCTGGCCATGTGTACATGGCTGCCATGGCCACACACCGGGGGCTTGGTTGACCTGCTACTGTGTCCCTGTGTTGGTGTGCCCTTGGGTATGGGTGATTGTTTGTCTGTGCACTGTGTTGCATCCTGTGTGGCATATGCTTCCATGCAACACTGTGGGTGTCTGCGCTGGCTGTCGTGGCCAATGCTGGGATGGGGTGTGTCCTTGGGAGGGTGTGCAGGGTGCTGTAACACTGGTGGTGGGGTCCGGGGCATGCCCTGTCATGTGTGTGGTACCTCGTGTGCCGACGCATGGTCAGTCTCACAGCTGTACCTGGGGGGGGACGTGCATGGTGGCACTGTATATGCAGACATTGCTTCGCTGTCTGCTGCTGCCCGCTGAAGGGTGCTTGTGGTGGGGCTGCCTTGCATGGTTCTGTGGTGCATAGGGTTGTTTTGTCACAGTGGGGGTGGTGGCATGCTTGGAATGTCCTACACTGTTGGGCGCTACTCCTGGGCAGGGTGTATGGGGATCATGGTGCAGGGTGTGCTCTGCATTGGTGGGATGGTGTGGCACGGGGTGGATGGGCATCCATGTGTAATGGTCACAGCTTGCAAGGGGGTGTGCTAGAGCACCATGCCCTGGTGGTGGGTTTGTTGCTGGTGTCCCTGAGCCAGTGGTTTCTCCTGCTCTCCTCCGGTTGTGCAGTGCATAGGGTGTGGGGGGCGATGTCTGTTCTGCTGTGTGCTCTTCTGACCATCCCTACCATGGGTGGTGGGCCCCTGCATCCTGTCCCTGTGCATCTCTGGTTGTGCTGTTGCACTGCTGCCCTGCTCCACTAGGCAACCCTGGTTGTACTATTGCACATCTGACCTGTGCCACTGCACATCCCTGGTTGCGCTATGGTGCAGTTAGTGCAATATTCAGTCATGTGCCGCAGGTGCATCTTGACCTGTGCAGTGTTTGAATAGCACGTGTGTTGCACATGGGCACAGTGGACTTGTGCTTGCTCCTGCTATTGCGCACCTTTGTGGTGCAGTTTGAATATCTGGGCCCTAGTCTATAGGTCTAGTTACTAAGTGCAGGTTGCTTGTAGTTGGCAGCCAAAATAGGCTTTGTCAAAGAAGAGGGAAGGAAGGATGAGGTATGGAGAGTATTGGCATGGGTACAGAGGAGGCATATTGTATAACATTATTAGGGGATAGGAGAAGGGGGTATGGTGATGAGGGAGAACAAGCTGATAAGTCCTGTATGCACGGGGCAGCCTAGGGGAAGCGTAAACAAAGTGGAAGGGAGGGGTGAGGATTCACGGAGTGAGAGGCGTAAGAAGGTGGAGGGGTAAGGGTTGGAAGTCTAGGGTAGGGGATGGAACTCCTATCATCGTGCACAGCAGTTGCACTCCTGGGATTCTACCAGGAGGTGATGGAGTTATTTTTTGAATTGGTTGACTTTCTTAAGGTGAAACAGGGAGGGGAGGTAGGTCGTTCATCCAGAGAGGGCTTCGATAGGAGAGGGACCTCTGGGAGAAGGAGGTTCATTTGTAAGGTACATGCAGCACCCCTCTAGCAGAACTTTGGGTTGTTTTAGTGTTGGGGTTAAGTTGGAAAAGCTTCAAAGTTGATTCTGGGACCAGTCCTAGGAGAACTTTTTTTACTATGATACATGCCTGGTACTGGGACTGTAGAGGTAATGGGAGCCAGCCAGTTTGCAGAGTAGAGACTTCAAGAGTGGGAATACTGATTAGCTCCTAGTACAAGTTGGCAGGCTTTGTTGAGCAGGAGTTTAACCCTTTTGAGAGCAGTTTCAGTGGCCCCACTATAGATAGTCAGTCCATAGTCAACGATGGACATTATTGAGCTTTTGGTGACAAGGCTGAGGGCCTCAGTGGTCACAGCATTTCTGTGTCAGTAAAGGAGTCTGAGTCTGATGTTGGCTGTTTTCATGACATGGTCAATATGGGTGTTGAAAGAAAGGGTGTTGCCTAGGAATAATCTCAGGTATTTAAAGGTAGTAACCTGTTCGATTATGTCACTTTTGTTACTTGGTATGGTAAGTGGGCCACTCTGCTTTTTTGAGCTCTGTAGGGTAAAGTACATTGCTTTTGTTTTTCTGTAGATCAAGAGGAGTTTGTTGTGAGCAAACCATGACTCCAGTTTGGTAAAGCTACTTTGAAGGGTAGTTGTTATTTCGTGGAGGTGTGTTTCTGGTATGGAGATCACTGCATCGTCTGTGTAAAGCAGCATCTTAGCAGGGCACGTGCTTGGCAGGGAATTGATAAAGAGGCTGAATAGTAAGGACCCTAAAATTGATCCTTGTGGGACACCCAAAGTAACATTCTGGGGTTCAGAGGATACACCTTTTATCCTAACACACTGGGACCTGTGTGAGATGTAGGTTGAGAACTAGGACAATGTATTGGTGAAGAGGCCAAGGGCTGTGAGGCTGTTGAGCAGGATGTGATGATTGATAGTGTCAAATGCTTTGGTTAGGTCAATAAAGATTGACCCAATCATTTTTCCACTATCCAGGGAGTCACATATGTGTGAAGTAAAGTCGGTGAGTGCAGTAATAGTGCTGTGGGATTTACGGAACCCATGCTGCTGAGGGCAGAGGAGGTTACATTTGTTGAGGTAATCCGTGAGCTGATCTGACACAATTCTCTCTAGGGTTTTCAAGAGGGGTGGTAAAATAGATATGGGGCGGTAGTTGCTTATGCTGGTCCTGTCTCCACTTTTAAAGACTGGGGTGATGACGGCAGTTTTCCACTTGTCAGGGAGTGTGTTCAACTTAAGGGATATGTTAAATAGTTGCATTAGTGGCTGAGCAAGCTCTTCTAGGGTGATGGCGAGAAGCTTTATGTCGAGCATATCACTACCCATTCTAGTTTTGACAAAGATCTTCTTCACATATTTAATAGTGTCTGCCTTCATGATCATTTTGAAGGAGAATGGGGGTTGAGCTGTGTTTGTGGTGGTAGCGGGGTATGGGAGCCAGCTGTTAGGGTAACAAGGAGCTCTGGAGGGAGGACGGAGCTGAGGTCTGTAAAGGCCAGATCAAAGGCATTGGCTAACTCTTTGGGTTGCTATCGAGGGCCCACAGGGGTGACAATTAGATCTGGTGGAGCTTTGGATTCTTTCCCAGTCAATGCCTTCACATTCTCCCAGAACATTCTCCCATTCCCATAGCACTTTTGAAGTTCCTTTCTGTAATAGGAGGCCTTAGCACTCCTTATCAAACGAGTGCATTTATTCCTTGCAGTCTTGTAGGCTGTAAAATCTGCCTATCTTCAAGTAACTCTCGTTACATTCCAGAGGTTGTTCCTATTCTTCATTAGTTCTAAAAGGGGGCTGTTAAGCCAAAGATTGGTTGCCCCTTTTGTTTTGGGTGTTCTGAATGGTGCGAATAAGTAGCAGGCTTTATTGAAGATGGTAATAAAATATTTCAGAGCCTGGTTAGGGTCAGGGCAAGTGACAAGGGGAGACCAGTCTGCGTTTCTCAGGTTGCTCTTGAAGAGGCCAAGTTGTCCTTTCCTCAAGGAGTGTTTTTATCTGATTTGTGGCATGTCCTTAGGACACTTGTTAGACCAGGAGCAGATAATGGGAGAGTGGTCGCTCAAGGTGTCTGGCAGGATGGTGATATTTTTATGTGCTCGGGGCAAGTAGCTAGGAGTCAATCAATGAGCGTGCTAGTACTTGTTTGATAGTTCATCCTAGTTGTTTGATTTACCATCTGCATTAGGTAAAGGGCATATATTTTGTCCCTGATGGTAACTGTATCCTTAGCTAGCCAGTTTGAATTAAAGTCCCCCAGGATAACCTGATCCCAGCCCTGCTTTGCTTTTTTGACATGTTCAGTGAATAACTCGAGTCCTGGCCATTGTTTTTCTGGGGGGTATGTAAATTGTAGTAAGTAACAGAGTTTTACCTTGTTTGCCAATTAAACGTTTAATGGAGAATATCTGAACTTCCTTGGCATTTGTATTGTAAGGCATGATTTGTCCGCAGATGCTGCTCCTCAGGTAGACTAGGCATCCACCCCCTCATTTGGAGAGCCTGTCCATGCGAAAGATGGTGTAACTATCCAGAGAGATTGAGGAGTTTGGGACCTTGGAGGAGAGCCAGGTTTCTGTGAGCATGAGAACATCAGGTTTATGAATTGTTACCCAAGCTTGGAGTTGGGCAAGTTTGTGCAGGAGGCTACAAATCTTAATAGTGGCAATTTGTATAGAACCAGTAGGCTGGGGGTTGTGGTGGTTTGCAGATCCAGGATTGGGGTGAACATTCCCAGATAGGAGCAGGAGGATAATACGTAATCTGGTGAGGTATCGTTTCCACTAAGTTCTTGCTATTCGAGCTAGCCTGATGCCATGGGGCCTGGGTGTGTGGGGATCCTTACAGGAGATGTAGCACATCAGAGGCAGAATGGTTTCGGGGGAGATAGGTGTGCACTGGTGCATCCTGTGGAACTCATAGAACAGGTATGTGTCAATAGGGATTTTGAGCTGGATATTTATTGTGACTGAACTAGTTGCTTGTATACTTTGATTTATTGGCAGATCATTAAGGGGAGTGGAGGTGGGTGCTGGCTGGTCATTTCTGAGGGTCACACCACCCTTTCCCTCATGACCCACTGATAGGTGTGATGTAGACAGCCAGTTCTGAGTACAGTATATTTTTTTCATATAAAATGTATTAATGACTATCTCTGCTGAAAAATTCAAATGCTCTAGGAATGACCTCACTCACCCCGCCCCTCCCAGATTTCAGCTGACAGATGCAGGCCAAGAGAAATGCTGAAAGCATATATCACACACACACTCAGTTTTTAGAGACAATGTGTTACATGGAAGACTTTAGTCAAGCATCCTGTTTCTCTGAGTTAATTACAGAGTTGTTTAAGCTAACTTTGTTAAGAGAGAAACCATAAAAAAGGTTTATGACATCGAAGAGAAAACACAGGTTATTACACAGAGGTGAGAGGTTGTAAATGCTCATATGAAGCCTGTGTGAGGAGGATGCAGCATGAATCAAAAGAGGTGTCATTTCAAATTGAGTTATGCTAAGGTTGCAGAATTAATACTTTGAAACTGCATCCTGTGGTTTTATAGAAATATATATTTTTTAGATATTTTGACAGGGAGGAGCTAGATGACCTCATGCAAAGGAGGTGGGCAAAACCAGCTTTTAAAGATTATTCTGTTTCACTACAGACACACTTTTATCTGATACTGACCAAGAAAACATCTGAGCATTGAAAACAGGTATTTAGAAAGCTAGACAAATCTAAATATTGTTGTAGGAATTGCATTGTTTTAAACCTTGTTTTGTTTAAAGATATGTATGTCTTGTGATATAAGAGTTCTGTATTGTATGTTTGACGTATTATTATATATTTTAGTAAAAACTCTAATTTTAGAGCATACCTGGTCTGTCTTTGAATTGCTTTCTTTTGCTAAGAAATATTTATGGTTATAGCAGACAGCAGACATAAGCTTGTATGGTGGTACCAAACTGTAAAGAGAAGCGTTTTAATCTGAGGTCTTTATGAAAGTTTTAAGGGTTCATCTCTGACTACCTGGTTAGGTGCCCATAGGCAAAGATATCTTGCCCCCCGAAGACAGATATATCTAAGCCTGTGCATTGGGTATGCTAGCAAGAGGTTAACAGTTTGAATCTCTCCAGAACTTGAGACCAAAGGTTGATCTGAACTCACAAAACAGACAAGATGGTTACCTTGTCTGTTACACTGTTCACAAGACTACACTCAGAGGTTGGCAATTTGGGAGTAGAGGGCCTGATCTGCTGAGTAAATCTGTGACAACAGGTAGTTAAGGAGAAAAAAGATCATCACAGTCTCCAGCTGTGACGAGCTCATTTTGGAGACATCTTGGCTCCTGTCACTTTAAAAGAAGTTAACTTCCTTAAATGAAAAAACAAGGTCCTTCTAGTGTAGATCTGTATAAACTGCTAATGGGGAAAAAAAACTCTATAAATCAACTCTAACAAATTAAACCAGGGCACAGAGCTGAAAATTAAACAAAGGGAGAACAGGCAAGGAGGTCCTGAAGCAGCTTTTGGTGGGGGGGCACTGCAGTAGCCTCTACAGGAGTTGTGGAAGCAGCTCATATTAAACAGGAGCACAGTGCTCCAACTGCAGCCCAGTAACTTAAAACAACAGTAAAAGCAGGGGACACAGAGCTCAAAGTTGTAGCCCACAAACTTATAACAGCTCTAAGAGAAGGGGACAGCACTCAGGACAGATAGCATCACACTAGCTTAAAAAATAGAGGCAGGAAAATGCAGTGATTTAAGGCTATAAGCTGGAAATCTGGAGACCTGGGTTTGAATCCCACAGCCCCCACTTGTAACTGTGTGACACTGAGCAAGTCGCTTAACTTCCCTGTGTTCCCAGGCTGCACCTATAAACAAGCTTTCAGCTTAGTGTGTCTCACCTGGTTAAACAATTAAAAAAAACTCTATCAAAACTTAAGTCAACTCTAACAAATCTCTACATCAGACTAAACATTGCTTAAAGTGAGAACTCAAAAAAATTCAAGCAGAGAGCAGTCCTGGCATCAACTTTTTGGCAGCAGTTCCTAGAGGACTTCTGGATTGCTGCACATAGTGCGGGGAAAACTGAGCTGGCAGACAGGAGCAAGTGAGATTCCTCCAGGGGTAGATGCCAAAATTCAAATAGTTCCAACCCGTACTTTTTTTATAGGGTGCGCTTCCGGGCTGCTTCACCTTAGGCAGGTTTTCAAACTGCAGATGCAGTTTGCTTGAGAGGAGCAGCCCGAAAAGGCACAGCAGTCCCCTGAGGAAAGAAGGAGAGAGAGGACAAAATTAAATAGCAGACTTGGAGGGGAGAGGAATCAGGAAACAAAAGGGAGAATGAACAGGATGGGAGGGATTGAAAATTAAACAAAGGGAGAATAAGCAGGGAGGCCCTGAAGCAAGTTGGGGGTTGGGGAGGACACTGCAGTAGCTTCTACAGGAGGAAGCAGTAGCCTCTACAGGAGTTGTGGAAGCAGCTCCAATTTAAACTGGGGTACAGATCTGAAAATTAAACAAAGGGAGAACAGGTAGGGAGGACCTGAAGCAAGTTTGGGGGGGGCGGGACGGACACTGCAGTAGCCTCTACTGCAGTTGTGGAAGCACTCAGATTAAACAGGGAGACAGTGCTCCAACTGCAGCCCAGAAACTTAAAATAACTGTAAAAGCAGGGGACACAGAGCTCAACGTTGTAGCCCACAAACTTATAACAGCTCTAAGAGAAGGGGACAGCACTCAGGGCAGATAGCATCACACTAGCTTAAAAAAAAGTGGCAGGAAAACGCAGTGATTTAAGGCTATGAGCTACAAATCTGGAGACTTGGGTTTGAAATCCCACAGCCCACACTTGTAACTGTGTGACACTGAGCAAGTCGCTTAACTTCCCTGTGTTCCCAGGCTGCACCTGTAAACAAGCTTTCAGCTTAGTGTGTCTCACCTGGTTAAACAACTGAAAAAAAAACTCTATCAAAACTTAAATCAACTCTAACAAATCTCTACATCAGACTAAACATTGCTTAAAGTGAGAAATCAAAAAATTTTAAGCAGAGAGCAGTCCTGGCATCAATTTGTTGGCAGCAGTTCCTTAAGGACTTCTGGATTGCTGCTCATAGTGCGGGGAAAAACTTGAGCTGGCAGACAGGAGCAAGTGAGATTCCTCCGGGGGTAGATGCCAAAATTCAGAGTTCCAGCCAGTACCTTGCTTGTAGAGTGAGTTTTGGGCAGCTTCGCCTTAGGCAGGTTTTCAAACCTCCAGATGTAGCTTGCTTGAGAGGAGCTCTGGTCACTTCACTATGACTTACAATGAGACTTTGCTAAAACAATTTTCATTTAGCTGCTATGCATTATACCATAATGAGAGTTACATATGTCATGACAATACTATCATGCAAATGCTACATTTTTCATGTCATATACCTACAATTCAGCAAGTATGAGACAGTCCCAATAAATCTTTTGTCAAGGATGGTTTTCATGAGCTCATTATGAGCGGCTGAACTTTTTTTTTTAAATTCAAAATAATGTTATTAATAGAGTTCATAAAAACAAGTTCCAGAACAGTACAGCCACAATCATTTATTTTCTACAGATCACAGGGTCTGAGCGAGACTACCAGAAATACAGTTCAGTGCTAAACTTAAAACAGTAAATAATATTAATATCAATAGTGAACTGAAAACTGGGAGAGAAATATGTAGCCCCAGATCTCTGGTGACCATAATCTGAGATCTGAAGTCACAGGTTCTGTAATTTCAATATTTGAATATTTTGGAAAACTCATGTAATACAATCTGGTCTTTAGTCCAGCCTTTAAGGTAGCAGGTTCTTCTCTTGCAATCAAACCATACTTAAGGCTGGTTATAAAGGTATAATGGGCCGGCTCTGTGGTGCTGAGGGTTGAGGCGCTGGACGCCACACCTCACGCCACGATGGCAACCCCGGTTCAGGAGTGTGCTCGGGTGCCGGGGGTTGGCAGTGGAGGGATTGGATTGAACGCCTGCTGGGCTGCTCTCCTATGCCGGGGGGGAGGGTCCTGGGTTGTCCGGTGTGCCAGCAGCCCTTGGTGGAGACCAGGGATGCTGCCGAGCACTAGACTGCATGTAATCAGTGTGGCCCAACATAGGCAGTGTTGCCATGCGCCGCAAGGTCGGGACATGCACCACGCAAGGGGGGGAGGAGGACACACTAAGGGGAAAAAGCCCCTCCCGCCGGATAGGCGACGGCTCCTCCAGTGCCACCACCACACGCCCAACGCTGGTTCTCCGCCACTTCCCCTTCAATCTCCCTGGGGCTGTAGCCCCCCCATGTCCCCGAGGAGTCATAACATCATTGAAGATGGTGGGGAACACAGTGGGTGGTAGAGCGGCTCTAGCGAGAGAGGTACCCGAAAGAGTTCCGGTCGGGAGGAAAGAAAAAGACTCAACAAAAAAAAAAGCTATAATGAACTGTAAATCATCTAAGAATAGTGTCTATGTTACTACCAATTTCACAATTACAAGGCTATTGTGGCTATAAGATCAATCAATTCAACCTATATACATTTCAACCAAACCAGAAGTCAAGCATGCATATCTCATCCCCCACCACGCCAGGGTCCCCCCCTCACCTATTACCAAAAAAACTGTTCTCATTGAGGGTCTGATTGTAAATATGTTTGGTGCCAAGGGCACCATTTTGCCAGAAACTTATCCTGCTGTAGCCTGACCCGACTCGTAATATTCTCCATCCTCTCCAATTCTGCTACTCGAGTCCACCAACATCCTAGGGTGGGCAGGGTAGGGCAGAGCCATCGAGAGGTGACACATTTTAGAGTTGCCACTCGAAGTATTTGGCCCAACCTTCTGACCTCATTAGGGCAGGATATTAAAATGGGAAAGCCTAACACTAAATCAGTGAAAGTGAAAGAGATGTTGTAGCCAGTTAGTTGCTGCAGCTCCAGTTGTATTGCCGGACAGAACCCCGTTAGTTTGGAGCAGGCCCAAAAAATATGATAATGGGTCCCTCTATCACTGCAAGCCCTCCAACAGAGATCTGCATGAGTGGAATGAAAATGCTTAGTTATTACTGGAGTAAAAAAGTACTGAACTAGCACTTTCCAATTAAACTCCCACCATTTGGGGGATGCAGATACCTGCTACCCCCATTTTAACCTTTTTGCCCACAGTTCTGGGTCTATTTGTATACCAGCCTCTTGTCCCCACCTTTTCCTATGAGTTTCTGGGGGGAATTACAGAACGGGTTACTATTATGTAGAGTTCCGAGAGATAGTGGAAGTTGTCTTTGAAGATGGTGGCATGATAAAATAAGGATTCCAAACCTGTGCATTCCCTACGAATCTGGAAAAGAACTTCCGGTGTTTGCAAAAAATGTTGGACTTGCAAAAATATGTAATGATCTTCTTTCCGAAGGGAATATTTGGCTTGTAACTGAGCAAGTGTAAGGCAGTCCCTTTCATCAGTACATTGCAAAAGTGTGGTCAGCTTATGATCCGCTCAATAAATATAACCTCAGTCCAATCTGGGGGAAAAAAGGAGGCTTCATGGTGAAAAAGGGACACAGGTCCTAGGCCTTTCGGAGTGTGGGTGAGTTTATGAAGATGAAGGAGAGTACGCAAAGAGTGTTTAACCCACAGATTATCCATACGATTCCACACCTGTGTGGGAAAGTCATTCGTTGGCAGTGTCCAAAGGGCCCACCCTCGCAGAGAGGCCTCTTCTATTTGGTACCAGTCAGAATTCATGTGTCTCTTGGCCCAAGTACACAACTGGGCCCCTTGTGCAGCTAGATAGTAATGATAAAAATTTGGAAGGGCCAAATCTCCATCATTACAGGGGGCCTGGAGCAGAGTCTTCGCAAGGTGGGGCCGGGCATTCGACTATATAAATCACTGAGTTTCCTTATGAAGATGATTCCAGAAAAATTTTGCCATTAAAATAGGGAGAGTTTGAAATATTTATTTTTATTTTATTTAGTTTTTGTTGACCGGGTAAGTGCACTAGACAAATGCTGCCTATTTTCAGGCACGACCTGGGGGAGGGGGATATAGATGAATGCCAACTGACCTTGAACCAGATTAAGCTGTTGGTGGCATTTTTTTTTAGTGAATGAGGGAAATTTGGCCAGGACACCGGGGAAATTCCCCTACTCTTTTCGATAAGTGCCATGGGATCTTGAATATCCACCAATCCAGGCAGATGGGACCTCAGTTTAACGTCTCATCTGAAAGACAGCACCTCAGAAGTGCAGCACCCCTCTCATGCTGCACTACAGTGTCAGTACTGGGATATTAATCCAAGTACCAGATGTGGGAACTGAACCCACAGCCCTCTGATCTCCTGGCCTCAGAGGTGAGTGTGCTACCAGCTGAGCCACTGACACTGCAAATAGGAACAATATGCGTGGCAACACGTTCATTTTAAGCATTTCCCTTACGGAAATAATTCTATGAAATGTTTTCATGCTGCACACATAAAACTACCCAAGTGCTATGCATGCTGCAAATATGATTTAAATGTTAAATTGGAACCAATTGCACACGTATGGCATGCATGCAGAAAGCAAGTGTAAAAACCATGACTTTTATGTTAAATTGGAAAAGACTGCATGCATGTGGCATGCATGCAAAAAAGCAAGTGGTTACTGATAACTGCACATGTAAAAGTTAAATGACTTGCTCAGGATCACACCATACACAAGTGGGGGTTCATGAGATTCAAACTCAGGTCTTCATGTCTCCAAGTCTCCTGGCTTGTAGTTCAGTGCCTTTAACCACTAAGCCAAACTGTCTGCACACATATGGCTCACTTGTACTTCAATACATACTGCATCTGAATATGTATCTGAATACATTTGCAAGCATGTGGCATGCTTGTAGCCACTGTTATGCTTTTCAGTTTTCTTCTCTCCCTCATTTCAGTTTCACAGTTGAACTGTAGCACACATATCAATGGAAACACATGTGGTTTTCCCACCGCAATAAACAAACTTGCCCACAATACACAAACTTGCCCACAAAACCACTTAATTACTTTGGACTGGCCTGTACTCCTACTATTTTCTCTCCATAGTTTTGAATGCTTCCATGCAAACAGACTTTAAGGTGCAAACACAAAAGTAGCAATAACTCAGCACACACACCCACATGGCCAGCCCCTTCCCCATGCACACACACTGTAGCAGGTATGGCCATGCTGCTACAGACAACCCACCAAGTATAGATATAAGTAAAAAGTCTCTTACTTGAGTACAAAGGAACCAGAGGCAGGAGTGTTTAAGAGATGATGTCCATGGGTCAGAGTGCTTGGGTGTACCCCCTTGAAATGAATAGAGTTATTTTTTATTACTATTTTATATGTTATGATGGTGAGTTGGAGAATAATGAAGGCCACTCTTCTACTAACAAGGCCCTTGTTAGTCAAGCGGTGGCCTTCATTAATCTCCAACTCTCCATCAATAATGTATAAAATAGTAATATAAAAATGCCTCCTTTCATGTCAATGGTGCACACTTCTGCAGTCTCCTTTGCCCTTTGTCATAGTGTGCCTGAGCATGGGGATGTGGAGGTCAGCTTCACGGGGGGGGGGCATAAGCCTGACTATGGTGGGGCTCCAATAGTCTCTGCATACCATACTGCTCAACTGTCCATGAATGCAAGAGACAGCTCTAGAATGTCTGTAACATCTCTAAAAGGTACAACTTATTTGCTTTGACTGAAAAGTGATATACAAATCAGGAAAAAATTCAAATGTGTAAGATTCATCTGTATATACCGTGGAACAGTGCATCAGATTTGGGCTTAAACCCACCCAGTTACTAATCAATTTCTTCCTGGCTGAAGTTCTGCCCCCCCAAAAAAAAAACTTTGTCCCTATTTTTCTCCCCAACTCTATTCCATTCAATAACCATTCCCTATGGGTCATGAAGCATCCCAAAGGTAAAGAAACATGAAAAACACATCAATATTTCAGTCCTTCCTCTTTCCCCAATCCCCCTGTAAAAAATATTTACTTTTACTTACCCAGCCATATGACCAGAACCTGCAGCCTGGTATAGTGTGCACCAGCCCAGTTTTCAGTCCCCTCCCCCTCTGTCCTTCCACCAGAAGCTGGATGCTAGAACTGACCATCGCAGGTCCCCAACGTGGTCCGCGACCAAGTCGTCTCACCAACCGAACCCACTCAACCTGGGTTGCTTGCTTCTTGCTTGGTTGCTGCTGTGGCTGCTGCCGCACTGCACTGATCAAGGCCTATGAAGGCCACCCACACAGCTGTCACCACTGATGCTAAGCCTAGCTTGCTGCCATGGGGATCTGTGCAATTTCTTTTACAAGGCAAGCCTAGTTGAGTAAGTAGGTAGCCTAGTCTTGAGTTAGCGCCTAGCTCACCCTCTGCCCCTTCAGCTACCAGAAGAGATGGAGACTCATTAAGAGTAGGCCAACAAACATATGCTGCCACAACACTGTTATTGAGAGTTCAGTGCTCACTGGCTCCTCCAACCTGTAGGGTGCAGTCTGTCTTCTCTGTGGCGGGACAAACAGAGTCACACTTGCAAGACTCATGCGCACTTTCTTGCCTGGAGCTTATCCACATCACAAGTGATTGTGCTGTCATTAACAGGTGGAGAGAGTGGACAACGCAATACAGACTCAGTCAAGTGTGGAGAGTACCTGCAGCATGAGCACACATTGGCCAGGTGGGCAATTATTGTGCAAAAGATTAAATCCAAATTTAAAGCCATTTTTGCTGGCCGGCCCAGTGGTGCTGAGGGTTGAGATGCTGGACGCCACACCTCATGCCATGCCGGTGACCTGAGTTCGGGAATGAGCTCGGGGAGCCGGGGGTCATCAGGGGAGGACTGAGATTGAGCGTCTGAAGACAGCTCTCTCAGTCCTGGGGAGGGTTTGGGGACTTCCTGTTGTTCTGGCATCCCCTGGTGGAGGCTGGGGGCACTGCAGAGCATGGCAGCAGAAGCCTGGGGATTGGAGTATGGCAAGGACATCTTCCGGGTGCATGCGGGAACGCGCGCACCCCGGGCAGGATATCATTGCATGTCCGAGCTCCAGAAGGAGAAAATACAAGAAATACACCCTCCTTTGGGTGAGGCGATGGCGATTCAATCAGCACAATGACCTCATGTCCAATACCGGTCATCTCTCCGATTTGCCCTGGGAGCCGGAGGAGTACCCAGTCCCCGCATACCCGATGATGAAGTCAGAGGTGTCGGTTCAGGTGGGTGGTTGTGTCCGGTGGCTGTGAAGAGACCCTGAGAGATGCCCTGAAGGTAGGGTGAATAAATAGATACTACAAAAAAAACAAATTAAAAAAAGCCGTTTTTGCCACATCATAAGAACAACCTAGGCACCAATATCGGGGGGGGGCAGCTGCCCCCCTCTGCCCTACCTAAATGGCACCCCTGCTTAACGGTAGAAATTTATTCTGATGTGCTAATGCAATGGTTTCCACTGTGTTCTGAGGTGTTGTATCTCCATGTTTCATGATGTGTCCTGATCATCATGTGGGTTAGTGTCCCTCATTTTGAGAGTCCATGTCCCTTATTTCAGTGACAAAATGTGAGGTATGGTGCATGCTTCCAAGATCCTACTGAGCACAAAGAGTGTTGAGCATGGCCGTAGTGTACATACTCAATACAGAATGACAAAGGGAAAGTAAGTGAGATGAAACAGTCATGGAGAAACACATTTATAGCACTAAATATGCATAAGGGATTTGCATGGTCCAAAACAAAAAGGATAGGCTTCACAACACAGAGGCACCTCTTCATACATCTGGAATAGGGGATGTTGACTGGCTATATCATAGGCATTTAATGCAGTAAGCAAACAATACTTTACAAATTAATGGCGATTCAATGACAAAACTCAAAAGCCATTAAACAGCTTGCAAAAGGATCAGAATTAATGAGTCTACCTAATTTTAATGGGAATTCAAATACAAATGTATTTTAATGACTGATTGCTAGCAGTAGTGTAAGAAATAGAAAGTGATGTGTTTTTTAGATGAGGATTTGCACCAGCTTAGCTGCTGCACACATGGCAAGTGTGCAGCATGTGAACCTGATGTGATGTTTAAATGATGTTCACACCAACTTAACTGCTGCACTCATGTCAAGCATTCAGCAGGCGAATCTTGTGTGATTTTTAGATGTTCACACCAGCTTAACTGCTGCATTCATGTCAAGCGTGCAACATGCAAACCTGGTGTACTTTGTAGAAGACGCTCACACCAGCTTATCTGCTGCGCACATGTCAAGCTTGCAGCATGTGAACCTGATTTGCTTTTTAGACCTGGTTTACTTAGGATCACTTTGTGCATGTGAACTGCATGCAAACATTGCACAATTAAGCACGTGACATGCATTCTGCATGTACACAGCACACCTATATTTCTGTAAGGGTTGAATTCTACCATATAATTTAAACAGCAGTAGGTTCCATCTGGCTTTATCTACTTGAATTTCTTGAAAAAGTTTCATATAGTTATTCTTAAAAAGTTGTAATACATCTGCAGAAACCCTAATGCCTAAGTATCGAAAGGTATTTCTCATGGCCCACATAAAAGGGAAAGACCATTTAAATTCAGATGAGGGGGATCCACTTAAAATTATAACTTCTGATTTCTGGAAGTTAATTTTATAACCTGCCAGGGAGCCATGTTCCTTCAAAGAATTTAAAAGATGGGGCATGGAGTCAGATGGTTCAGCTAAAACAAAGAATGAATCATCTGCGTAAAGGGTTAATTTCTGTTCTTGGCCTCCCACCATCACCCCCTTGATGTTTGCATTGGCCCTAATAGAAAGTTGCCAGTGGATCTAATAAATGGGCAAAACGTGGAGAGGAAAGCCCTGTCAGGTACCCTGCTGCAAGGGGAACTGCTCTGACAGAAAACCATTCACTTTAACTCGGGCCTCCAGGATGGAGTATAGTGCATTGATTGCCATGATAAACTTCTCCCCAGCCCAAATATCTGTAAAGGGCAGCTGAACTTTTCATCAGTCATTCCTTATCTCACTCATTCTGCAAAGCACCATGCAAATAATGAGCTGCTCTCAATCCATTACCGATGGACCTCTTGTGTTCAACAAGATAGAAGAGTAAGGAACTCCACATGCCCTTGAAATATGAATGAAAAAAAAGATAATTTAAGTAATATCAATGTTAGAATGACTGTAATAGAAACATAGAAATATATATTTGTCGGCTTAAAAAGACAACTTTGCCCACCCAGTCTGCCCAGAAGTTCTCTGCTTAATCTGGCTTCACAAGCCTTAACTGGTCTCCAGCAACTCTTCCTTCTCACTGTCTATCTTCTAAATTACCCCTAAGTCTATCCCACACAGGCTTGAAGTCCCACACTGCCTTTGCCCCGCCACTTCTGCTGGCAGTCTGTTCCAGGCACCTGCCCCCCTTTCAGTGAAGAAATATTTCTTCTCATCTCTTAAACTTCCCCGTACCCCCCCCAGCCATATTGCATGCAACCTGGTCCTGGTGCTTCATCTCAATTGAAAGAGACTACCTCCTGCACTTGGTTTACCCTTGCGAGGTACTTGCCAGTCTCTGTCGTGTTACCGCTCACCTTCCACTCTTCCAGGGTATACATGTTTAAATTTTTCCTTATTTTTCCATACTGTGTCTCTGCCCCTCCCTGGCAATCCACCCCTTTGAGGCAATTCATTTAATTATTTATATGACTACATAGGTTTTACTAAGAAAGACACACTAAGCTGGTTACAGCTCATTCCCTGAAGTCTCCTTGGGGATTCATATGAAATCCTGACAATCGGGAATCAGGACAACAAAAAGCCCGACATCGCAATCCCAACACGGCTGAAATCCCGACAACTGGAATCCTGTCTGATAAAATCCCAATGGTCAGCATCATTGCATTGGTTCAGTTCATTTTACTATGGCTTTCTACAGTGGAATTTTGCACTCACCGAGTGCCTTCCTGCTGAAACAACACCTTCCTTATTATTTTGGCTGACCCAGCCCATTTTTGTATTTGCCAGACTCCAATGACAGTTGACACCACACGTTCTTCCTATATTTCCCATCACTGATAATGCATCTCACATCTTCAGTTTTTCAGTACGGCACAGCAGTAGTTTGTCAGCTCATGTTGAAACACACGGCTGCACCCATAGCATGGGCACTATCTTTTACAGCACCCCTCCTACCAACATGTCCTATTAGGGTCACAGTGCCTCTTCATCAGAATCGGAGGTGAGGTGGATAATTTTTTTGTTAAGCATCAGCGGGGGCAAGCTAGGAGGGGCACTTAGTAACCTCCGCCTACTTCTTTCCCTGGTGAGCACTCTTAAAAATGGTATTATGCTACCTATTTACATAGAAAGATCAGCAGTTATCTCCCCATCTACCCGATGAGTGAGCATGGGGGGTCACCCTCCCTCACTTTGCAGGCTTCATTTTTGTAGCTCTGACCAGATCCTTGGACCCATATTTTATCATATAGGAGGCAGACCCTCCCCCTGTGGGGGGGGGCAGGGAGAATTTATTTTCTAAGGAGTGGCAGCTGTTTTTTTGTCTTTTATGGTGATACAAAACTTTGAAAATGTACAGAAACAGAGCTCTGGATTTGCTCATGATTTGTCGGGATTTCGTTAAGTCAGCATTTATTCAGTGTTGGCATTTTAATAGTCGGGATTACAGTGTTGGGTAATCATCTGTCGGGATTGTGGGTGTCGGGCTTCTGTACCTAACCCCTCCTGGGTGTAGGGGGAGAGGGATCAATAAAAACAAATAATAAAATAATTGGTAAGTAAATATCATGAATACCAATTGTGCAAAAACCTGGAGAGAGTGTAAGCAAAATGCAAACCAATACAGTGAAGTGCTAGAGAATAAAGACATTGTTAAAGAGCAGATGCACCATCGTGTTCTATGTAGGATCAAAGGTCATCAATTAGGATATTGGAAGATAGCATTGCACTAGTGTCTATATTGAGGGAATGGGGTGCAAAGGAAGGAGGGTGGTTGGCATAGGCCCATTGACCAGAATCAGGTGCAACTGCATGAGTGCATAATAAGAACATGGGAGAGAGAGGGCCGAGAGTGATAGGAATGGACAGAGGGGATGGTAAGAGGTCATATGAGCAATAGTCAATGTTGTTAAAGGAAGTAAGAAGTAGTAGAAGGTAGAAGGGGTGGGGGAAACAGGGTAAGCGTGGAGGGAGATGGACCTGTATTTGAGATGAATGAAGCACAATGAGCAACCGTACCATAAATTTGTGAACACTCGTAATTTCTCTGCAACAAAACCAAAAATGGTTGATGATATCACTGCACCACAGTGCAGGAGCCCTGCAGTCCTTTTGTAGGTTGATCTATGTGTTTACATCATAAAAGCAAAAGACAATAGGAAAAGGTTAACGTCAAACAAAATAAAACAATACACATTCTTGAATTATGTGGCATGACTTCACTACCGTGAGAAGTGGTAATAAGGGTTTGTCATTTTCACCTTGAAAATTTATAACCATCAGGATGTTCGAGGTGGAGGAGGATGTTCAGCCAGCTGTCCGCCTCGCTGCAATCTTTTACATTTATAAGGGAGTCGCACGGTCACTTAGCCACAAAACCCCACTCAATGTTTCTAGTTCTCCTAGTACAGTTCTTGTTTATTTTGTACTGGGAGATAAATGTAATTTGCACCTCAGTGTGTTTACTTAATGAGGGGGAGCATCAACTCTGAGCCGGGCGGGAGCACTGTTTCAGAGCAGACCAGGGATCGGTCGGTGACACTGGTCTTAGCGGGGACTGCTGAAACTGCTGCTCGGGGCGGCCATGGAGTGACCTTTTTTTTTTTATTTTAATGCGGTCGTCACTGGGGTGGGACAAGATGCAGGATGTTAAGCTGGGATAACATTCCAGGTCCAGTCCCAGACTGATCAATCACGGACCAGGATTCTCTCTTGCCTTTGTATAATTGAGTTTAAGTTTTGAACCACTAAAGTTTTTCTTCATGAAAAGAGTGGTAGAATCCTGGAACAAGTTACCAGAGGAAGTGGTGGGAGTAAACACAGTGGAGGCTTTCAAACATGCATGGCATAGACACAAGGGATTGGTGGAGTCAAGAATGGGGGGGAGGGAAGAGTACAGATCTAACATAACATAATCTGTATTTTGGAAGCAAGAACAAGGCAGACTGGATGGACCAATGGTCTTTTTTTGCTGACATCTACTATGAGTAGGCAGATTTTTATACATTTTGGGAAATGGAAAGTTTGCAACTGAAAATAACGTGACTAAAGATGTAACCACGCAGTTACTCATATCACATTACACTCAAAGATGGCGATAAACACACCTTTAACATAACACCTGGTCTTGCATTATACATTAATTACAGTCTCCAGTCTATCTGAATACTAATATATGCATTAAGGAGTATCTTTTCTGGTGCTCACCCCAGAAACACTGAAAGAACCTTACCTGCCCCCAATTCAGATTCTGCAGAAAGATAGATTTTTATGTGTCTCTATTTAAGAAGGGAAGGCCCTTGTTATTTGAGTGGTGGCCTTGATTCGTTTGGATTGGCCATCTAAAATATAAAAAAATTAAGTGACAAAAATAGCCCCATTACTGTCTGTGGAGTGCACACCCATGTTCTCCACATATTTATACTGCCAAATGTGCCAGTGCAAGGGCAGCACTCCAAATCAGGAAATTGCATGGATTGGGCTCTGCTCCACAGAGCAAAAATATGACCCCTTCCCTTACAACAGATGCACATAAAATCTTGCTGCAGCATTCAGATTGGGGCAGGTAAGGGTCCTTTCAGGTTTCTGCTTGGTAATTTTTAAAAAAAGACAGGAAAGGTGCTCTTTAATGCCCTACTACAATGATCAAACTTTACTAACAAATATTAAAATTAGTCAAAGTGCTAGATTATGCAGATTTTATTCTTTGTACTTACTGCAATGAGTTTCTTTCCAAGATTTCTAGCACCATTTATTTATTTATTTAGCTTTTGTTGACCGGGTAAGTACACTAGACAAGTATTATGCCAATTTTCAGGAATGACCCGGGAGAATACAACATAGGGATACAGAAATTGTACAGAGAAAAATGCAAGTACATCATGACAGTATAACAACATACAGGAGTAGTAACATTGTCCAAGGGAGTAGTAAGTCATAATATAACTTATAACTTTATAGTTAAGACACCACTAGGGTGAGTAGGTCGCAGACAAATTTTAACAAGTCATATATGGCATGAGTGCTTGATTTGTGGATATTCTTTCCCTGTTATTATAAGATAGGTAATTATAAGGAGAATAAAAGATGGCAAGCCATATGTTACAGTGCTGTAAAACCATTGAGGGATTCCAGTGATATCACAAACCTTGAAAGCATAGCTCACAGTTTGTGACATTACTGGAATACCAAGATGCATTTATAGGAACCGTAAGAGATAGTTTGCCATCTGTTGTTTTTTGTATTTCATGGCAATCTGTTTGTTGCAGTTTTACTGTAATCATTGAGAAACAAAAAAATAGTGCTTTGTTCAGTGTTCAGCTTTGTCTCCTCCAGCCCATCTGCCTGCCCACAGTTGCCATAAAACATGATCAGTCTACCAGAATGCTTCTGTTAGTTTCATTCTCTGCTGAAAGCATTAATCAGAGTATTCAGCGTACTTTCCACAGCCCAACCACAACTGCCGTAAGATGCTCACTTTCTGAACTGATGAGGAGCCAATCTGACCACAAGCATTTCATAGGTTCTAATCTGTAATACCATCATTTTTATATCAGATCAATAGTATTATAGATTTCTGACATCAGAATGATGGTATTTTGAGTCACAGTAGCTACCAGTTTTCTATGAGAAAAAAAATGAAACCATGTATTACTGTCCAGTAACCATATAAAATGATTTTTTGCTGCAGTCTTTGCAAGTTGGTAAATTAGAGAATATCCCATGACAAAATTCCAGCCATCCGATCCAACAGTTTTACAAGACACAAAATCAGTCTTATTTTTTTCATCTAAAACCCAGTTTAAGCCTCCAAGTTATTTGTAAAAATCTGCCTTTAGAAACATACAATAACATCTTGCAACAATCCAGACGTAAAACAATTTATATCCACTTCCTGCAGCACAGTACCTCCTTTTTAATGGCTGTGTGGAGAGAGCTCTGCAGACGTTATGCCATCATCATCTTTTTGGCAAAGCACTGTGGAAGCACGTGACCTGACCGCTGTCCAGTGTGCTTCCACAGAGCTCTTTCACAGTGTCCAGTGGTTGTGTTTATGCATCCCTTCCCTTTCACCAGCTGCTTAAACACACTCCCCTTTAGGTATACCTCCCACACAGTGACACTTCTACAGTGACATACATTGATGCCGACAACATCAACATGTCACTGTAGAAGTCTGCCCAGGACCCAGCAACACTTTCGCCCATCCTGCACCACCTCCCTGAACCAACTCTGACTCTAAGTTGGAATCCAATAGTATGGGAGGTGGGGCTCAGGGGGCAAAGCCCCCTGAAGAAAAAACACTGTCCAACATGCGCGGCTCCCTGCCAGCTGCAAATTGCAGTCGACATGGAGCCTGTTGCTGTGATGGCGGTTGATGATATAGCTGTTGAACCGGCATCATAGATCCCCCCCTTTGCAGGGCACTTCTTCTTCAGCAACTGTGGAAGTAAAGAACGCATCAATGTGCTTGCTCCATAGTTGTCCCACAGTGTCTCTGTTATAGCACAGATGTCTATTCTGTCCTGCCTGCTCTGCTCTATCCCACTCAACACTGCTCCTCTCTATTGTGGTTATGTGCAAATTGTTTTTTAATCTAAAAACACTCCATATTTGATCTATGAATTACCAAGAACTGAATCTCTTGAATGCTTCCCGATCAGCCCATCTCTGCCAGGAGGGTAAATTCATCAATCCAAAAACTCTCCATATTTAGTTCTCATAAGCCCATTTTGCAGGGCTAGACCATTTAAAAATTCTCCATATTTGATCTGTGATTGACCAAAAACTGAATCTCTTGAATGCTTCCCGATCAGCCCACCTCTGCCACGAGGGTAAATTCATCAACCTGCCAGACTACTCCAATTCAGCAATGTGATCTTAATTGATAGGCAGTCTCAACAATAACATGGCAGAGAGACACTTTTGTTAATATCTGACAACAGAATTATTATAAGACTTCTTTATAATAAAAATGTGTGAGTCCTCCCACTGGGGTAAAGTAACTCCTGTTTCAAAATACATTGTTTACTTATAATTTAGCTTGGATGTATCCCTTTTAACAACAAGGATTGTCCTGCTTTGGTGTGCTGCAACCTTGATCTCCATCTCCTCACCTTACCACCTTACCAGCTGAGCCTGGATTTCTGCAATCAAAAAAAAATACATGCATGCTATGGACTCATTTGTCTTTACTCACTGATCTAGAGCTTAAAGGCTGTGAGTTATATTGCATTCTTAGTCTGCATTAAACACAAAATAACTTATTGTTCTGCCAGTTCACATAAGCCCATTTTGCAGTGCTAGACCATATCACATGGATCATTTATTTAGAATTATTCATTTTGAGCTATCTGCTAATTATACATCAGGACAAATAAAAGAATATGGATAGCCCCAAACAGCACCGCTTAAAGGGCAAAGCAAACTGCAGTCATACATAGGAAACAAAGAGCCTTGACACTTGCTCACACTACCAAGAACATTGCTTCACTCCCAGTTTGGACCAAGAGGAAGACTCGAATACCTGTTCCCATGCCCAGAGGGGAGCTTTTAGCATCCATGTGCTTGAATGGTTTTCTTTTATTTTGAACAGGTATGCTAACATTGTCAGAGGCTGTGGAGTTTAGAATTTTTGAGACAAGAAATACTGCACTCAGAGGAGCATTCTCTTTTTTTTATCATCTAGATGAATTTGGTTACAATGAAGGTGGGAGCACTGGAGCTCATAAGTTCGAACAAGAAGGTGCAAAAGATGAGAAGTTTGACTGAGGCGGCTTTTGTAGACTTCTGGGGGGTGAGAAGTGTAGGAAACCCTGAGCAGAAACTCTTTTAGAAAATGAACATGATAATGTCCTGGAGTTCTGCCTGCATTCAAACTGTACTCTAACCCCCACACCTGGTATATACTAATGGTGTCTTGCTCTGCTTTAAGGTGACCGTGTTATGAAGATTCTGTACTCAGAGGTACCGTTTTCAATTTACTTATTCACCAAAGAAAGTACAAGGCTATGATATGTGATTTATTATGGTGTTACCAGAAATGGCACATTAACATGTCTTGGCCATGCAAGGTGTGAGTAAGGAGACCAGTCTTGATACCTGTGGAACTCATGATTATGAGCTCACAAGGCTTTGGTGAAGCTTTTGAAATTATGAAGTTATTTAATTCACTCTTAAACTCGAAAGGCAGTCAAAACAACAGGAACCTTTAGTCTGTGAGCTCCAGCTGAGTTGTGATGATTGTGAAGAGAGACAGCTGTAGCTGATACATTTAGAGTTTTTAGCAGACTTTGCACCTGTTGGTCTATTATCTTGGCTTCTTTTTTAAAAAATAAATATGGAAAATTTTAACTGAAAAGCTTAAAAAATTAAGTCAATGGTGATGGAAGCCCAGCAGATGTTTGTACAGAGCCCTGTAAAGGAGAGGGAAAACTGATGACTTCTACAGGAAGAAGTGGTGCTAAATGATTTTCATATTATGGTGGTGATGAGCAAGAGTATGAAACTTTTACATGGCAACCTCGTAGGCTTTAGTGGAAAGCTTAAATCTTGCATTTTTTTAATTATTACTAGCTTCCAACTTTAAGAAAAAAACAGGGTTGAACCCTATGTATAAACCCTAAAGTCAAAGTCTTACACAAGTATTTTGTCTATGATGTAGTACGATGTAAGATAGTACAAAGACATGACTGACCCAATTTTTATTTGTGCTTCACTTTTTGTGTTTTACGTGTTTTGTAATCTTCCGTCCTAATTAAGGAGATGGTATTTTAACTGACCTACTTGCATGTGGTACGATTTTAGCATGTAAGAATTTGCCATGGTAAGTATCCATGTACCAGGAGCTAAATATGTTAATAATAGCTAAGAAGATTTTTATGAATCTTAAAATTCTATGATGCTTCATACTACCAGGGTTCTCATGACATATAAGGTACGTGTGACAGAAATGGGAAAGAAGGAGTTAATTGCTTGGATTTTCCTGCTGAGATTTTTTTAGCAGTCTGGAAAAAAAACAGACACAGGCTGGGATTCCACTGTCCACCAGAATCTATATAAGGGTTGAGTAATAAATCTCAGACACAGTGACCATGAAGGGGAGTGGACATACCCACAGAGACTCAGTTTAAAGGGATTGGATCATTCAAATATAAACTTAAAGTTAAAAATGAATATAATTGGTCACTGATAGGTGTTCAATTTTATTGGGACTAGTAAATACATACAGTGGTAGTCATAGAAAAGTTTTGCAGTACTGAGGTATACACTTGCTTAAGCTAGTGTAAAAAAATATATATATATAATATATATATATATATATATATATATACTCTGTTTGACAATGCTCACTGCGGCTCCCCCCTTCCTTTCCCTACTAATTCCTCCTCCCTATCTCCTCCTTCTACTCCCACCAGCTCTCCCCACCATAAGTTTTGCACCTTTTGTTATCTTTTGCTTCGTTGGAGATTGTATTCTATTGAAACAAAATTGTAATTGAACTGTAACTTTTTTGTTTGTAAGTACTGTGTCCCTTGTACTACTGTTCTGATGTCCTCTTTGTGACGAGGTACCTTTGTAAATGAGCCTCTGGCTCAAAGGTTTCTAAACTGATGTTTAACTAAATAAATAAATACCTAGGTATACTGAAGCAGAATGAGGCAGAATCACATTACAGTCAATGTAAATTACCTCAGTGGTACCTCGAGGTAGGAAACTTTTCAACAACTACCACTGTACATGGGAGATGGTTGGTGCATTCAAAGGGGGAACAGGAATCACCTATTCTCAAAACAGAATATAAGATGCTGAAAGACATTTAGTGGGGGAGTTGCTCTCGGAGTTGTGGGAAGCTACATCCAAGAGGTGAAGCTTGGGCCTACTCTTCTAGCTATGTCTGTGGGAGCTGGCAGATAGCATAGGGTCCAGTTTCTCTTGATGGATAGAGAAGGGTAAGAATAATAATGGCATATCTCAGTAACAGTCTTTTTTTCTTTTGTCATCTGTTATTCAAAAACATCTGTTTACTTTTCCTGTAACAGTGTTATTTTCTGTTGTTAAACATATATATCCTGTAATGTTACTTTTGACCTTCTGTTAAGTAAAAAGCTATTTATTTACTCAACAGTTGTGGCTGTGATTCCAATTATTTCTAAGGTAATTCATGGTTTTCACTGGCTGAGGTAAAACTCTGGTAGCACCCGCCACCCAAGAGACACTCTACCAGGCTTTGATCTGTGCAATTGCATGTTTGACCTCCCAGTTCAGAGAAAGGGAGAGTTCAGTCCTGGGTGAACCCAGCTGGTGTCAGCAATTACCCAAAGACAAACACCTCTTTGAAAGCTGTTACAGCCCAAAGCTTAAATCTTGCTTATTTTAAATTATTACTAGCTTCCAACTTTAAGAAAAAAACAGGGATGCACCCTATGTATAAACCCTAAAGTCAAAGTCTTACATGAATATTTTGTATATGATGTAAGATAGTACAAAGATATGACTGACTCTGTTTTTATTTGTACTTCTCTTTTTGTGTTTTACATGTTTTGTAGTGTGCTGTCCTAATTAAGGAGATGATATTTAACTGACCTGCTTGCATGTGGTACAATTTTAGCATGTAAGAATTCACCATAGCAAGTATCCATGTACCAGGAGCTAAATATGTTAATAATAGTGAAGAAGATTTTTATAAATCTTAAAATTATATGATGCTTCATATTACCTGGATTCTCACAACATATAAGGCACGTTTGACAGAAATGGGAAGGAAGGAGTTAATGGCTTGGATTTTCTGGCAGGGATTTTTTTAGCAGTCTGAAAAAAAACACACACAGGCTGGGATTCCACTGTCCACCAGCATCTAGATTAGGGTTGAGTGGACATACCCACACAGACTCACAGTTTAAATGGATTGGATCACTCAAATATAAACTTAAGGTTAAAAGTGAATATGACTGGTCACTGATAGGCATTCAATCTGATTGAGACAATTAAATACATACATGAGAGATGGTTGATGCATTCAAAGGGGGAATTGGAATAACCTACTATCAAGAGAGACTGTAAGATGATGAAAGACAGTTAGTAGGGGGGTTGCTCTTGGAGTTGAGGGAAGCTACATCCAAGAGACTATACTTGGGCCTACTCTTCTAGCTATGTCCATGGGAGCTGGCAGATAGCATAGGGTCCAGTTTCTCTTGATGGATAGAGAAGGGTAAGAATAATAATAGTATATCTCAGTAATAGGCTTTTTCTTTTTTCATCTGTTATTTAAAAACATTGTTTATTTTTCCTGTAACAGTGTGATTCTCTTGTGTTAAACATATATATCCTGTAATGCTACTTTTGACCTTCTGTTAAGTAAAAAGCTATTCATTTACTCAACAGTTGTGGCTGTGATTCCAATTATTTCTAAGGTAATTCATGGTTTCCACTGGCTGAGGCAAAACTCTAGTAGCATCCGTCACCCAAGAGACACTCTACCAGGCTTTGATCTGTGCAATTGCATTTTTGACATCCCAGTTCAGAGACAGTGAGAGTTTGGTGCTGGGTGAACCCAGCTGGTGGCAGCAAATACCCAAAGACAAACACCTCTCTGACAGCTGTTACAGCCCAGAGAGAGAGGTGGGTTGTCACAAATTGGTTAGCAGTGGTAGGGTGACTGCAGACTTTGTAGCACACTGAGATACAGAGTTTGCTGGAACTTTTACCTTAGCAGTTACAAAACAGGATATATAAGAGAATACACTTGTACCACTGTGTTTTTTTTTGTTTGTTTCTAGTTAGCACAGTGTAGTGTAGGGTGAGAGAATGAGCTTTGCGGAGTATGTCTCGCTTACTGTGCAACAGCTTTGAGAAAAGTGCCAGGAAAGGCAATTCAGCTTGAAGATCTAAAACAGTAGAAAAAGGCAGACCTCATAGCTGCTCTGGTGGCACATGACCAGAAGCAGATGGTCCCTGGGGATGAGACAGGAGCTAATGTAACAGACCCCCAAACCAGCCTGATGCACTGTGACTGCAGCTGTTGCTGCAAGACGAGGAGCTGGAGGCAAAAAGGCTGGATGCCGAGGCAAAAGAAGCTGGACTTTGAGACAAGGAGACTAGAAGCAGAAACAAGAAGGCTGAGTGCAGAAACAAAAAGATTGGAAGCAGAGAAAGAAATGGAAGAAAAAAGACTGGCAGACAGAGAAAAAGACCATCAGAACAGAGAAAAAGAATGACAGCATGAAATTTAAAGACAACAGCATGAAATCCAGAGACAACAGCATGAGAAGGAGACGATGGCCCAGTGCAACCAGCAAACTGTGAGTAATGGTTGAGTGAGTTCTCCTCATGAAGCCAAAATTAATTCTAAACTATTCCCTCAGTTTAGAGAGGGAAATGATCTTGATCTATTTTTAAGATTGTTTGAGAGAGTGTGAGAGCAATTCCAATTGGCTAAGGCTCCATAGTCAACTTATCTCACACCCTTACTTACAGGGAGGGATTTGCAGGCATTTACCAAATTGAGTGATGAAGACTATGCTGATTACGATAAGGTAAAAACAGTGTTGTTAAAACATTTTGAATGAAATCCTGAGGCTTACAGAAGGAAATTTATGGAGTTAAAGCAAAGCCCAGAAGACAGTTATGTGTAAATGTAGGTTCAATTATGTACTTACCTTAATAGGTGGGTGGAGGGGGCCAAAACAGACATTGTGGAACTAATCAAAGATGTGTTTGTGAGGGAACAATTTCTTAAAATTGTACCTAAGAATATGCGTGTATGGCTCCTAGACAGGGCATGCAGCTCCTCAAAGGAGGTGGCAGTGAGTGCTCACATGTACGTGTCTAGCAGGCCATACACACACAGTATAAGTCTCATGGTGGGGGGACAGCACATGGTTCTAAGGGGTCCCATTGGGCAGCCCAAAGGAAACCAGCCTGCACCTGAGCCCAAAGCAGAACCCTCCATTTCTAAAAGGACCCAAGAGACAGGACCCAGGAAAAGTCATATCTGCAATCAAGTGGGGCACTTGAGAAAAAACTGCCCTCAGAAAATGGTTAAGGGGCAAAGGTCTGGGGGAGGGGGTGATCAATATAGCACTGGTCTGTTGGTGGGGTGTGTGCAGCCCAAACACTCACTGTCCTCCAATGTGAATATGCACCCCCTTGTAGTTAATGGAACAGTAACCCACGGACTGAGGGACACAGGCACTTCCATCTCCCTGGTGAAGCAGGATCTCATCCGGGCAGAGCAGATGTTGCCAGGGAAATACTCCAGGATACAGAGAGTCACAGGGCCAGTAGTTCAACTACCAATGGCTCGAGTCTTCCTGAGCTGGGAGGGGGGCCATGGAGAAAAATAGGTGGGGGTCTTAGAGGACCTCCTGTAAATGTGATCATGGGGAATGATTTTGACCACAGGGAATCTTTGGTGTGTGTTGAAACCCATAGCCAGGCAAAAGGGAAAGCTTCTGAAGGTGAAGAGGGGGTGACTCAATGGGGTCCACACCCTTCCTCAGCAGCTGAGGAAGTGGCCGGCATGGGGGAAGGGTTGGCTAGAAGCAGCAGTCCTGAACCCCAGTCACAAATGGAGGAGCCCACAGAACTTCCTTCTGAACAGGCACTGGGAAGGGTCAGACAAGGGGACCTGAGCACTGCATAGTGGACTGATCCTACCTTGCAAAAACTGAGAGAAATAGCTAATAGGGCTGAGGATCCTCAGTGGGATCAAGAGTACGTTTACTGGGACAATGAGCTGCTATACAGAGAATGCACAACAGAGGAAGGATTAGGTGGCGAGGTGCTTCAGCAGCTGGTAGTCCCTAAGATGCACCTCCAGCAGCTTCTGGCCCTTGCCCATGATATCCTTTTTCAGGCCACTTGGGTGTGAGATGCACGAAAAAGCATCTGACCAACAATTCTTTCTGGCCTGGTATTGGCAATGATGTAGCAAATTACTGTAGGACTTGTCCACAGTGCCAGAGGGTGTGGAAAATGGGAGACAAGGCCGAGACAGCTTTGGTGCCCATGCCAATTATTGATGAACCCTTCAAGAGGATAGCTGTGGACATAGTGGGGCCACTAAGCACCCTGAGTCACCCAGGCAAGTGGTATATCCTGGTGGTGGTTGACTATGCCTCAAGATACCCAGAGGCAGTGGCCCTATTGTCCTCTGAGGCAGAACCTGTGGCTGATGCACTGTTGGGAATATTTAGCCAGGTGGGCTTTCCCCAGGAGATACTGACAGATCACGGTGCCAGTTTCATGTCAAGGTTAATGACTAGTCTGTGGTAGAAGTGTGGGATAAAGCAGCTCAAAACCTCCCCATGCCATCTCCAAACTAATGGTCTGGTGGAGCGATTTAATTCAACCCTTAAGACCATGCTAAGGACTTTTGCTGACCAGCATAAGAGGAATTGGGGCAAATATTTGCCTCATCTCCTATTTGCATACAGGGAAGTCCCACAGGAGTCAACAGGGTTCTCACCTTTCAAGTTCCTGTTTGGCCATAGGGTGAGGGGGCCCCTAGATTGGATTCAGGATGAATGGGTTGGTGACCATGCCTCCCAAGGGGAGTCTGTTGTGGAGTATGTCCTGAACTTCAGGACCCACCTTAAGGAGCTCATGGGGCTTGATCAGGAGCACTTGGCCACTGCACAACAGTGGCAGAAAGTCTGATATGACCATGGGGCCTGAGCCAGAGAATACGAGGTGGGACAGTGAGTGATGGCACTCATCCCTGTCTGACAGAATAAACTACAGGCAGTATGGGAGGGGCCATTTTCCATCATCCACAAGGTTAGTGATGTCAATTACATGCTAGAGTTACTAGACAGGAGATGCAGGCAAAAGGTGTATCATGTTAACATGCTGATGCCCTACTATGACAGGGAGGAATTGGTCCTTGCTGTGTGCAGCACCCCAGAAGAGGAAACTGAGATAGATCCACTAATGGACCTGCTCAGGGAGGCCCGGGTCACATCCTCCATGGACAACCTTACCCTCTCTGAACATCTGACACCAGCCCAGGTGCAGGAAATTTGGGGTGTGCTGAGAGAATTTGAGGACATGTTCACAGGGAAACCAGGGTACACCATGATGATAGAGCACCGTGTGGATACCGGAGCCCAGATGCCCCGAAACAGTCTCCCTACAGGGTACCCGAGCAGGTTACACAGGCCATGACAGAGGAGCTCAAGGAGATGCTGGAACTGGGAGTAATCCAGGAATCTAGTAGCCCCTGGGCCTTGCCCATGGTATTGATCCCCAAGAAGGATGGTACCACATGATTCTGCATTGACTACCAGTGGCTTAATAGCTGCATGTAGTCTGACACCTATCCCATGCCCAGAACAGATGAGACCCTAGAGTGACTGGGGGGGAGCCAAATATCTGACCACAATAGACCTAACGAAGGGCCACTGGCAGGTATGACTGGCCCCTGAAGTCAGGGAGAGAGCAGCTTCCTTCATTCCATTTACTAACATACTAACATACTATTTGCCAGCAGATTCAGCCTTACGGTCTATCGAGTCTGCTCAAACCTAGATCCTTAGTTGGGTGCCGAGACCCTCCCATCCCTTGTGCTCCAGAAACTCCTATCATCCATCCCCACCCCCCCCGGGACAGGCCATCATCTGATACATCCACTTTCTGTGTCTGTCCCACCCTCTCTTGAAGCCCTCCACTGTGGATCTCTGAACCAGCTCACCAGGCAGTGCATTCCAAGGGTCCACCACCCTCTCAGTGAAAAACCTCCTCCTCTTCCCCCCTCACCCTTCCACCTTCCAACTTCAGAACCATGCCTCTGGTGATACCTCCCTGCTTTAGTCTAAAGATCCCTCCATGCTTACCTTATTTATTCCCTTGAGGTGCCAGAAGACCTCAATCATGTCCCCCTGTCTCTTCTCCTCCAATGAAAACAGGCAGAGCTCCTCAAGTCTGTCCTCATAATTCAAATCCCTAGCCCTGTGATCATCTTTGTTGCCCCCTCTGTACCCTCTCCAGGAGCTGTATGTCCCTCTTCAAGTGTGGTTCCAGTACTGTACACAGTACTCAAGGTGTGGTCTAACTAATCCATTGTACAGCGGCAGAATCACTTCCTTGCTCCTAGAGGTGATCCCCTTACGATGCATCCCAACATCCTGTTTGCCTTGCTAGCTGCTCTTCTGCACTGCTCAGAGTTATTCATACATGTATCCACCATGACCCCTAGGTCTTTTTCCCTATTGAGGCCTCAGCGCCTCCTCTCCAAGGTGTACCTGTGTTTAGGGTTCCCCGACCAAGATGCAACACCTTGCACTTGGTGATATTGAAATTTAATTTCCATGTGTGAGCCCAGCTTTCCAGGGTGTCCAGGTCCCTTGCAGGGCCAACCTCCCTCTTCTCCCTCAACTACTGCTCCCATCTTGGAGTCATCCACGAAGAACTCATTTCACCCTATACCCTCCTGATGTCCGATATGTATGCATTAAACAGGATGGGACCCAGGACTGACCCTGTGGTACCCACTACCTACCTCTCTAGGGTTCAAGAGCTCCCCACAGACCACTACTCTCTGAGTGCATCCAGCTAGCCAGTTTTCAATCCATCTGACCATCAAAGGGCCTACTCTAACCCCATCAGTTTCTCCACCAGACCATTGTGGGGACAGAGTCAAGCATTGCTGAAGTCCAAGAATAATACATCCACAGGCTTACCCCTGTCCAGTTCTGATGTTACCCATTCATACAACTCCACAAGGTTGGTTTGACATGATTTACCTGGCACAAACCCATGTTGCCGACTATCCAGACCTCCCACCTCCTCCAAGTACACCCCCAAATCGTTCCTTTAGTATACTCTCCATTAATTTTCCCACCACCGAGGTCAAACTGATGGGTCTATAGTTCCCTGGTACTTCCCTTGACCCCCCCTATATGGATTGGTACCACATGTGCCTCTCACCAATCCCTAGGTACCCTCCCTGTCTCAAGTGACCTGCTGAAAAGCTCCGCCAGGGGTGCAGCCAGTATGTCCGCCAATTCCCATAGTACTCTCGGATGAATGCCATCCGGCCCAGGAGATTTGTCTTTCTTTAGGGCCTTGAGGGCTAACCACACCCTTTTGGCGAAGATAGCATCATCCGTCCCCTCCATCTTACTGGTCCTTTTATCCTTATCCAGATGTGACACCCCTGGGGTACCTTTCCTTCCCTCTTGCTCCATTTCTGTTGCTCCCCTGATCCCACTCCCTGCCACTTCTATCCCCTTCATGCCTTGCTTTGTAGCTATCCCATCCCCCTCCCTAGTGAACACAGAGGCAAAGTACTCGTTAAATACCTCTGCCTGGTCCCTCGCCTCTTCCACCCACCCTCCTTCTGATCTCAATCTGCTGAGATGGCCCTTAGTTTTTCTCCACTCCCCAATGTACTGGAAGAACCCCTTTTCCCCTCCATGTATCCCCTGTGCCAGCCGCTGCTCTTTACTGGACTTTGCTCCCCTCACCATACAGGTGACTTTTCTAGATGCAAGCTGGTACATTTCCTTATCCCTATCCCCTCTTGTTGTTTTATATTTTTTGTAGGCCACCTTCTTTTCTCTGACTGCTACCTGTACCTCACTGGACCACCAGCATGGTTTATGTGACCTTGCTCCCTTACGTTTCAACTTAGCTCAGATCCTGACTGCCTCATGAAGTCCCCGTTTATGACCTCCATCTCCTTTCCACATTTGTCGTTGGGGTAATCCCTTCAAGTGATCCTTGAGAATATTTCCCATGCCCATAAAGTCTGCCCCCTGGAGTCCACTGCCAGTGTCCTAGATCTCACTCCCCATGCTTATTTGAAACCAAACAGTATTGTGGTCACTCCCAGTCAGGGGTCCTGAACAACCATGTCCCTTCCAGATCCCCATCTGCAGAACCACATCCAGGACATGCCCTCCCTTGTGGGCTCCATCACATGCTGTGTTGAGAACACATCCTGGAAGCCATCTAGCAGCCTCTGCTCCTTGGCCACCTTAGAGGACATGGTTCCCCAGTTTGTACCTGGCATATTGGGTCCCCATCAACACCACTCCTTCCCCTTTTGGACCACACTGGGCAATGATGTTGTCCAGCAAACCATCCTCTAGAACATCACTCATGCCGGGGGCCTATATGCTACTCCCAGCTTGACCTTATCTCCTGCTGGGGATCGTGGGTGACCCATAAGGCCTCACGTTTCCCTCTGCCTCTTCTACCATAGCAATTTCTATGTCATCTCTAATGAACATAGCCACTCCACCTCTGCCCTCCTTTCTATCCTTCCTAAGCATAGTGTACCCCATATATTTATGTCCCAGTCATGGTTTTTGTGTCCCACATCTCCGTGACTGCCGCCACATCACCCCCGAACAGCATGGCCTGGAACTCTGGCAACTTGTTCCCAAGCTCCTGGCATTTACTACACCAACCCCACCCCTTATCCTGATCCTCTTTGTCGAACCCCACCCAAATTCCTTATACTTCCATCCTCCTGCTCCTCCTGAAAACCTCCACCTCCAGTCTGTTTCCCCCTCCCCCTTGGGCTTGAAGGCTACTCCACTCATCTGAGAGAGCTTCTGGTCAGCCCCTTCCTTATCCCTTCCCCCTCTAACAAGTTTAAACCCCACCTTTCTTGTATGTAGTCAGCCATCCCCTGTTTGAGGACTTCCTTCCCTAATGGGCAAGATGAAACCTGTCATAGGCATATAGTCCCTTATCCTCCCAAACTCCATTCCAGTTCCCTAACAGCCAACCCATTCTCTTCACCCCACTTTCTGAGCCAGTCATTAACCTCTGTAGCTTCATTTTTCTCCACTGGGGCCTTTGGTACTGGCAATATCTCCGAAAAGGAAATGTTGCATCCATTATCCGACAGACTCTGGCAAGTTCTTGGAACCTTCGGATTTCCAAAGCTATTTCCCTCTAGATCATTAGTTCCCAAATGCACCAGGAAATCGGTTTCCTCCACAATCCTAACCATTTCTACACCATGAACTTTGCTCTGTGCACTGTCAGCCAGATACTCACTACCTTCACCTGGCTATAGCATCACCCCTCTGTCCCTCCCAATGGATACCCTAATCATCCAGGTCTCCCAGTAACAGAACCTTAACACATACATCATCCTATGGTTACCTCCACTATGCCTCTCAGCTCCCTTCCCCCTTTATTCATGATCTCAATTTCATGGGAGTCTTCCTGCCTTATTGAGACCCCTTGTCACCCTCCCTTTCTGCCCACTTGCTATTTTGACCCTTAACTCAACCCCCTCTGAATAGGTGTCCCTTTAACCCTCTCTTATCTGAACCATTTATCCTGGCCTGATGGTTTCCCTTCCACACCACCATCCTCCCCCTTGTAGTATCCCCTGCCACAGAGGCTCTCTGTGGGTCCCCTTTAGCTAGGGCCCCATCCTTGGTACTGACCTCCTGCTGAAGGGGCTCCTCTCCACCTTCTTGTCTTCCAGTTTCTCTCCAATCATGCTCTCCTCCTCATGTCTGGAATATATTGCATCTCCCCATTTGCTAACATTATGTTTCCCTTCTCCCTCTGGGACTATGTCTATCCTTTCACAGCTGGTCTGTGATGCCCTATGGTATCCGACTCCCTCCCCAGCCTCTGTATAAGTTTCCTCATTTCCACCAACCCCTTCCTCCCCTCTAGGTTGCTTAGTAGCTCAAATTTATTGTGACACTCTATGTCAGCCTCCATCAAGTAACCCGATTACCCTGACTGCATCTCTAAACTGACCCTCTTCTTCCTCTCTTGCACTGTTCACCTTAGGGCTCCTTTCCACAGTCTGCTGTTTGAGGCTTTCACACAACAGCCCCTTCAGCTCTTCCCCTCTAGTCTCTTGTATCAGATAATGTTCACCCGTCTGGCTTTCCCTTAGCATCAACTTCCCTATCTAGGGTCCTCTGTCTCATATCCCCCTCCTGCTTGCTGTACCATAGCGTCCTGTAATTTCAGGCGTTGCCCCAGCCTCCCCTCAGCCCCACCCTTCTGCCCATATCCACACCTTATCCTTGGACCCCCCCAGCTCCTATTTGGCTTTTACAAATTCAAGGTAATACCATTTGGAATGAAGAATGCACCTGCAACCTTTCAGCGGCTTGTGGATTACATTCTGTCTGGGGTAGAGTGAGTTTGCATTAGCGTATATGGATGATATAGCCATATACAGCCAGACAGGAAGGACATCAAGAATGTACAGGACATTTTCCACAGGCTGAAGAATGCAGGTCTGATAGTCAATACAGAAAAGTGCCAGATAGGTATGGCAAAGTGTCTACCTTGGGCACCAGGTGGGTAGTGGATGCATCTGCCCAGAGCCTGCCAAGGTCAATGCCATCCTGGCCTGGCCCATTCCTACCACCAAGAAACATGTAAGGGCATTTTTGGGGACAGCAAGGTACCACTGGAAGTTTGTTCCTCACTATAGTGATCTGGCTAAGCCCCTGACAGTCCTAACTAAGAAGGGAAAGCCAGATAAGGTGCAGTGGACAGAGGACTGTAAGGTCATTTTTCAGGAGCTAAAGAAGGCCTTAAGCAGGCCAGCTGTATTGGCCAGCCCCAATTACAGTCTAAAGTTCATTCTCCATGTGGACACCTCAGATTATGGAATGGGCACTATGCTGAGCCTGGTTACCCAGCAGGGGGAGGAGCACCCAGTTCTGTACCTCAGCCGGAGACTTCTGCCCAGAGAGGAAGCCTATGCCACAATTGAGAAGGAGTGCTTGGGAATAGTGTGGGCCCTTCAGAAGCTGCAACCTTACCTAGATGGGAGAGAATTTACTGTGGTCACAGATCATAATCCCCTGATCTATCTTATAGGTCAAGCGGGCAAAATGGAAAACTACTACATTGGAGTTTGATATTGCAAGCACACAACAAGACCATCCAGCACCGCAGTGGTAAACAAAATGCCAATGCAGATGGGCTATCTAGGCAGGTCTAATGGCATGGCTGGATACTTTGGGCACTTCCCAGCAATTGCATGAATGGCTGTGTCACTTGGGATGGCCCAAAGGACACACCTTCATCACCTGGGGGGGGAGATGTGACAGAAATGGGAAGGAAGGAGTTAATGGCTTGGATTTTTTGGCTGGGATTTTTTTAGCAGTCTGAAAAAAACACACACAGGCTGGGATGCCACTGTTCACCAGAATCTAGATAAGAGTTGAGTAATAAATCTCAGACACAGTGACCATGAAGGGGAGTGGACATACCCACACAGACTCACAGTTTAAAGGGACTGGATCACTCAAATTTAAACTTAAGGTTAAAAATGAATATAACTGGTCATGGATAGGTGTTCAGTCAGATTGGGACAATTACATACATACATGGGAGACAGTTGGTGCATTCAAAGGGGGGGAATAGGAATCACTTATTCTCAAGAGAGACTAAGATCCTGAAAGACAGTTAGTGGGGGAGTTGCTCTTGGAGTAGCAGGAAGCTACATCCAAGAGGTGAAGCTTGGGCCTACTCTTCTAGCTATTTCCATGGAAGCTGGCAGATTGCATAGGGTCCAGTTTCCCTTGGTGGATAGAGAAGGGTAAGAATAATAGCATATCTCAGTAATAGCCTTTTTCTTTTGTCATCTGTTATTTAAAAAACATTTGTTTACTTTTCTTGTAACAGTGTTATTGTCTTGTGTTAAACACATATATCCTGTAATTCTACTTTGACCTTCTGTTAAGTAAGACGCTATTTATTTACTCAACAGTTGTGGTTGTCATTCCAATTATTTCTAAGGTAATTCATGGTTTCCATTGGCTGAGGCAAAACTCTGGTAGCATCCGCCACCCGAGAGACATGCACCAAGCTGGAAAGGGATCTTGGGGTTGTCATCTCTGATGACCTCGAGGTAGGGAAACAGTGTGACAAGGCAGCAGGTAAAGCAAATAGGATGCTGGGATGTATAGGCAGGGGCATCACCAGCAGGAAAAGGGAGGTCATAATTCCGCTATACAAGACACTAGTGAGGCCCCACCTGAGTACAGTGTACAGTTCTGGAGACCATACCTACATAAGGACATAGACAGGGTAGAAGGTTCAGAGGAGGGCAACAAAGATGGTGCATGGATTGCATCACAAGTCCTATGAAGACAGGTTGAAGGAACTGAACATGTACTCCCTGGAGGAGAGGAGGAGAGAGGATATGATAGAGACATACAAGTATCTTACAGGGAGGAACAGGTGCAGGAAAACACTATTTTAAGCGAAAAGATGTTCCAGGACTAGAGGGCATGGGATGAAGTTGGAGGGAGGGCGATGCAGAGGAAACATGAGAAAGAATTTCTTCACAGAACGGGTGGTGGACAAATGGAACACCCTGCCAGAGGAAGTGGTGAGGGCTGAAACAATCACGGGATTTAAGAATGCATGGGATAGACATAAAGGAATTCTAGAGGTCAAGGGTAAGGGGCAACAGACTTCTAGGAAAACAAACTGAACTTACAGGCTCAAATGGGCAGACTGGGTGGGCCATAGGCCCTTATCTGCCGACACTGTCTATGTATCTATGTATCTATGTATCTATGCTGTCAGGCTTTGATCTGTGCAATTGCATGTTTGACCTTCCAGTTTAGAGAAAGGAAGAGTTTGGTGCTGGAGAACCCAGCTGGTGGCAGCAAATACCCAAAGACAAACACCTCTCTGAAAGTTGTTACAGCCAGAGAGAGGTGCGTTGTCACAGTATAATTATAATTATGGTGAATAAGAATGTATAGTAGCGATCAATGGAATCCTTTCAGGTTAACACTTTGATGTTTTCTGGCTAAAATAATTAACGTGTTAATTTACCTAGACTTATGGGAAATCGATCGTGATGTAACCCTTTGGCATGAGTTTATTTATTTTACTGAAAGTGATCTTATTGGGAATAAAATATATGGATTGGCAAAAGCTCTGAAATGGCAGTTTCAGAATTTACATTAGAATATTAATGCAAAGGAGAAAATTAACCAGAGCTAAACTCATGTTATATTGAATTAGCTCTTGCTGACACTAACTTATCTGATATAAATAGATCAGTTAGGGACATATAATATTTAGTCACCATTTGATACTTAGTGTTGCACTGTCTATATTGCACTATTTATAGTGACATGTTTTTTATTGTATATTATGTCAGTTGTATCTGTTGAATTGTAAAGACCTAAGGGTCGAACAATAAACTTGAACTTAACATAACTTAACACTCCCAGTTTGGAGATAAAACATATTTACTGCAGTATAAAGTTAAAAACAGTGCAGCTAGATGCAGGGGTAACATACAAAAGCTCCATAGGGCTAAAGGAACTTCCCAATGCCATTTTCACCTTAGTGCTTTTGCAAGGGTTAAGTGCCATGAAAAAGCACTGGCAAGGGTGAAAAATGGTGTGAGGTTCCTTTTATACCATGAGGCTTTGTATCATACCCACTATATACAGTAGATGCACTGTTTTTAACTATATACTGCAGTAAATATAATGTTTTAGCTCCAAACTGGGAGTGAAGCAATATTTTTAGTAGTGTGAGCAAGTGTGAGGGTGCTTTGTTTCCTAATTATATATCAGCTAAATTATTTGAATAATAAAGCCCTCAAAGCAACATAGATTGTTACTCCTTCAGATTAAATTATTTTAAATTTGGCTGCACTGGAATGCTTTAACCTGATTAGAAGGTCAAAAATCATTAAAGGTTTAACTTTTACTCATCAATATAATGTCTGCCATCCTCATTGCCTGATAAACCCTTTACTAATACCACAGAAAGTTTTTGTCATCAGCTCCTATAAGGTACTCTGCAAGCCAAGTAAGGACTGACAAAAACTGATTACAAAATACATCCTTAGTCAGAGCTTTTAAGATGCCTTGGGGAGGAACCCTGACAGAAGGAGCGACCCCCTCAAACCACATAAGCTTCTGGTCTATGAGTTAATAACAGAATATGATCCATCTTAGCTCAAGCTCCTGATATAATAGGAGGGCTTTTGGCAGTAGACACATCACAGATCATTTTACATTTTTTTTCTTAGTTTCTTTATAATAACCAGACTTATGGGTCACTTCAACACCCCAGTCTAAATTCTTTGATAATTAAACTTGTGAATTCAATGCACCCATCAGTCTCACTATTGGGTTCAAACCATAATGAATCCATATATTGAGTGGTAATTGTACTGCTGGTCTTACAGAGCAATAACAGCATCCCCATCAGCTGCAACTGTTACCATAATCTCCACTGCTACCTTATCTCTGGTAATCCAGACATCACTGTCTATATGGCAGTTACCTCCCTTACACATTTCCTGTGCAGTAATCCTCCCCCATTGCCCCTTTCATTTCTTGGCTGTTTACATTGCACTCTCTTCACTGATATTCATTATTTTTTAAGATTATTGCATTCTATCAGTTAATATGGAACTTTTGCTGCTAGTATATTATCATTTTGGGGAAGGGGTAACTTTTAAGGTTAAGATACAGTTCTTACATGGTTAAGCATTCTTATAGAACTCCTATGGAATTTTTATAGTTTCAGTAAACTGACAGTAGTATTAATTTCTCATATACTTGTGTTTTCAAAAATAGTCCATAGTTTATAGGTGATAATAGCAATATCTTATGACAACTTGTCTCTAACTTACAGTTGTCTTTACAACAATATCAATCTCTATTTCTGCACGCACACACACATACACATATATAGAAATACAAAATTACACATGCCCCCACAATGCAAAGCATCATGGGCTGCATATGCAAATCACCCCAGAATATTATGCTGGTTCAACTTTAAGCAGAAATGCATGGTGTAAGGCCTCTCCACACAGTTTGCAAGGTGCCAACAGAAGACATGAACACGTGTTTCATCCTACCAGGACTCATCAGTATGCCTCGTCTGTTTAACACCCCAGTGGAATGAACCAGCTACCTAAGATGGTCTATCTGGGTTATGTTGTGGTGAAATCATTAAAACAAAAAAATCCCAAGACAAAAGAACCTCTGCGGCAGAAAGCACTGAGGCAATGGTTAGCCAAACAGCATTTGGCTGGGAAGCCAAGTTTCAAAGAAATACAAAATCACACATGCCACCACAATGCAAAGCATCATGGGATGCATATGCAAATCACCATAGAATATTATGCTGGTTCAACTTTAAGCAGAAATGCATGGTGCCGGAAGGCCTCTCACACAGCTTGCAAAGGGTGCCAACAGAAGACATAGACACATGTTTCATCCTACCAGGACTCTTCAGTATGCCTCATCCATTTAACACCCCAGTGGAATGAACCAGCTACCCTAAGATGGTCTATCTGGGTTATGTTGTGGTGAACCCATTAAAACAAAAAACAATCCAAAAGACAAAGAACCTCTGTACGCAAGCACTGAGGCAATGGTTACCCCAAAGAGCATTTGGACAGAAAGCCAAGTTTCAAAGAAATACAAAATCACACATGCCCCCACATTGCAAAGCATCATGGGCTGCATATGCAAATCACCACATAATATTATGCTGGTTCAACCTTAAGTGGAAATGCATGGTGCCAAAAGGCCTCTCACATACTTTGCAAAGGGTGCCAACAGAAGACAGACACGTGTTTTATCCTACGGGACTCATCAGTATGCCTCGTCTGTTTAATACCCACTGGAATGAACCAGCTACCCTAAGATGGTCTATCTGGGTTATGTTGTGGTGAACCCATTAAAACAAAAAATCCAAATGACAAAGAACACTCCCGCATAGCATTGAGGCAATGGTTACCCAAAGGACATTTGGCCAGGATTGTTTTTGTTTTAATGGGTTCACCACAACACTCTTTCATCATTCTTAAAATAACTGAATTAATTCACTGAGGTGTTAAACAGATGAGGTATACAAATCCTATGAGATGGCTGCCATTTCTCTTCTGTTGGCTGCTTGCAAACGGCCTTCCGGCCTCATGCATTCTGCTATGGATTGAACCAGCTGACTCTGTGGTGTTTACATATGCAACTGTGCACTGTGTGGCATGTGAGTTGTGTTTCTTTGAAGCAACTCAGCAAATATACTGAAATTGCCATTACTCGAATAACACAGAAAGGTTCTTGTCATATAAACTCATATATATATGTCTATATATATAGATATATATATATATATATTCATGGCTAAAAACTCCATTTAATGCATCAGTTAGGGTTGTTCCACAGTAACAAAAGTGAGGAAACTCGATGTTAGGGCTGAAAGCACTACCTTGCCCACCCCACCTCCCCAACCCGGCATCGGGGTGTGTTGGAGTCATTGGCCTAACTGTCACCCCATTCCATGTGTAAACAAGCTGAGGTGGTGAAGTATGGAGAATGAGGTGAAGTTAGGACCGGCGGCCTGGTACACCCGATGCCAGCTGGGGGCAGGGTGGAGGGTGCAAGGGGGACTCAGCCTAACATTAAATTTCCTCACTTTAGTCACTGTGGAACAAATCTAACTGATGCATTAAACAGAGTTTTGCCATGAATTCCCTTCTTTTGAGAATAAGGACTATAAATAGTGAATGGAATGTGGTGGTGGGAGTGCGGGCCATTCGGGCCCTGTGCTCCCACCACGTGATTTTTTGTCACATAGTAACGGTAAGTGCAATGCAAATGCAAGCGCAAATGGTTACACACATGGTGATGCAAACGTAAATGGTAACGCAAACAGTAATAGAAACGCAAGCGCAAAGTGATGCCAAAGCGAATACTGACCGAAACGGAGACACAAACTCAAGTGCATATGGAAACGCAACTGGTGACGCATTCGGTCATGGTACCACAATTGGAAATGCAAATGGTAATGGTAACAGCAACAATAACGCCAAAGAAAACAGAAAAGCAAATGCAACTGTGTACGGAAATGCAAACCATAACGCGCACGGCCATGGTATTGCAATTGTAAATGCAAATGGTAACGGTAACAGCAACAATAATGCTAATGGAAACAGAAACAGAAATGCAAATGCAAGCACGTACAGAAACGCAAACCGTAATGCGTACGGTCATGGTACCGCAATTGGAAATGCAATTGGTAACGGTAACAGCAACAATAACGCCAAAGGAAACAGAAACGCAAACACAAGTGCATATGAAAACACAAACTGTAATGCACATGGTCATGGTAACGCAATTGGAAATGCAAATGGTAACGGTAACAGCAAAGATGATGCAAAATGAAAGACAAACGCAAAAGGAAGGGCAGCCGCAAACACAAATGGTAATGCGCACGGTGATGCAAATCGAAATGCAAACAGAAACAGTAGTGGAGATGCAAATGGTAACAGTAATGCAAATGCAAGCACAAATGAAAAAGCAAAGATGCTTGCTTACGGTGGCGTACGAGGAGCAGCTAACACAAGAGTTGAAATGCAAGTGGAAACATTAAATGTAACAGTAAGTGGAGCGCACACCCTAGTTTTCCCCAACAGCTGCATAGAAAAACACAGTGACTACAAAGAACGTATGCATAATAATGCGCCTCAGACTAGAAATGAGCACTTGGAATACTAAATTGCTTATATCTCAGGAACACAACTGACGTAGAAAAAAGATTAAAATTTTACATGATTCATGACTTTTCTGGCTAGTTTTGTACCTAGTTGGGGGCTAAGCATTTTCTGACAAAAAGTCTGTATCTCAAAGCGTTCCGAGATACAAGCCCGAAAAGCCTGGCGGACGCCGCAATGTTAGTCTATGGGAAAAGCATCAACTTCAGATCACCATAACGTTCAATCCATGCAATATTTTGTCACCAAACCATGAAAAGGCACATCTGTCGGATGTTGGCTTTCTTCCCTCCAAATTTCAGCCCAAAAGACCAAACCGTTGTTTTGCAGCAGGGTGGCAAAGAATTCCTGTTATTTTGGGCATAGTGTCACAAAATAGTGTCGCAAATCACGACACTTTTGCAAATGAAATCACGAAAGTGTCGTGAGTGCGACACTACTTTGCAACACTACTTTTTACAAACATTTCAAAAACATATTTCTGGGGTGTTTAAGCCCCAGAAAAAGACATGGCTAGCATCCTCAGGGTCCGACTAGGTGAACACGAGAAGAATTGTGTCCCTAGAGGGTCCCATATTTAAATGACAAGCATTTCTGTGACCACTAACTGAAAAAAAATTGGCTGACTCACGACACTACAGGGTCATTTGCGACACTAAAAACTGCATTTGCAACACTGTTGAACTTTTAACTTTTCCTTTGACTATAATGGGAAAATTGTTTTTGAATAAATTTTGAAAGCGTTTAATATTTTTCATGAAATCTTGAAAGGCACATCAGGGACCCCAGCCACATGCATGCTCCCTGAAGTTTTGGACTGGTCGAACAAACCGTACGACCTGTGGGGGCGAGCAAAGAATGTGCAAAAAAGCGTAAATGTGCTATGGAATGTCGCTTTATAACTCCACAACTGTATATCCAACCAGTATGAAACTTGGCAGATCCAGAGATGTATGGTACTGCTCTGTGCCTGCCAAATTACAGGCAAATCCATCATACAGTGGCAAAGTTATTAAGATGCAAAATTTCACACTTTAACCTTAAATGGGGTACTCAACACTAACTATAGTGGCACTACCGTTGCCACTATAATAGACACTTATATATTTATATATATATATATATATATATATATATACACACACATAGAATTTGTTGACAGATAAGGACGCAAAGCCCATCCAGTCTGCTCATTTCTTTTTCTATCTTATTAATGTGCCATAGGCCTTTGCTCTGTCAATGACTTATCTATTCATACTCATCTGTATTGCTCCCTTATGCCTATCCCATGCCTGTTTATAGCCCTGCACTGTATTCATATCCACCACTTCCTGAGGTAGGCCATTCCATGCATCCACCACCCTTTCTGTGAAAAAGAACTTCCTCACATTACCCCTTAATCGGCCTCCCCCTAATCTCATGCTGTGTCCTCTTATCCTGCTATTTTTCTTATATTGAAACATGTTAGACTATTTCATGCTGTTAATGCCCTTAAGGTGTTTGAATGTTTCAATCATTTCACCTCTCCCTCCTTTGCTCCAGGGTATACATATTGAGTTCCATTAATCTGTCCTCAAAAGTTTTCTGATGCAGTCTCTGCACCATTTTGGTTGCCCTTCTCTGGACTGCCTCAATTTGGTTAATGTTCTTGTGAAGGTGTGGCCTCCAGTACTGCACGCGATACTCCAGATGAGGCCTAACCAGTGTCTTGTAAGGAGGGATTATTACCTCCCTCTTACGACTTGTGATACCCCTACTAATACACCCCAACATCCCCCTAGCCTTACCTACTGCTTTAATGGTCTGCTTGGATGATTTCAGGTCATCTGTGATGATGATGCCCAAGTCTCTTTCTTCCCTTGTGACTATATATAATAAATTGCTGTTGTATTTGCTTAATGATGTCAATTAACAAAATATGTTCTTGGAATGTGAATGGCAAATCGCCCATTAAAAGGAAGAAAGTGCTTAATTTTTTCAGTGCTTCCACATTTACGTCCGTGCATGTGCAACAGACTCCAGTGTGGCAAGAGGATGGCAAAACTCTATTCTTTTACTCAATCTTGACGCACTGTCATCACTCTGAGCAGCTGTGTCTGCTCTGACCAGAGTTTGTTCATATTAGTGAGTGCTCTCATGCTGGTTCATTGCCAAAAATCATGTAGCTGAAACCATTCACTTATATGGCTTTTATAGTCATGCACCCACTGTCTCCTTTTCAGACCTGTTTTCAGCTCCACATGGTCCTTCATACTGCTCTCTCTCTCTCTCTCTCTCTCTCTGTCTAATTGTCTTGGGCTCCTGATGTCTTCAAATAAAACAAAACAAAAAAAATCCAACCCTTGATTCCAATCTCTGCTAAACTACATGAGCCATTCACAGCCCCCAATCACAGTCTGTCTCCGAGGCTCAACTACAAGCAACTTGCACAACACTTTCTACTTGTAAAAAAAAAAAAAGAAATGAAACAACAAAACAGTAAGGAGAAAAAAAAATACATTCAAGCATGTGAATCTGTTGAGAGTTTGGGGGAAGGTTTGGGGTGTGCAAACATCCCAACATGTATGTGTGTGTGTGTGTGTGTGTGTGTGTGTGTGTGTGTGTGTGTGCGGGGTGTGTGACTTTTTCCATAGTCTACCTACCAACAAATGACTGTTTGGGCCCAGTTCCAGAATGGGTTACACGTGTCGCAAAGTGACTTATGCCAAACCCAATGGCATAAGTAGCACTTTGCACCATGTGTTACACTGACTGGTATTCCAGAAGGCAGCCTCTGAAATGACGCAGGCTGCCTGTGCCAAAGGTGCACTACAGCACCGGGTACACCATAAACCCCCTGCCACATGGCACATGGGGGTTTATGACAGCAGTTATGTCCGACTCCAGGAGAGTGGCAGATGGACTAGCAAATGTGCTATTCCAAGATGGACCCCAAAAGACAGTGGTCTAAGTATAGTTAGACCAGCTATTAGCTGGTCTAACAGTACCCTACATCCACAGAGTTGCACCTCTGTGCCTGGTGCCCCAACAGCCACCCCTGTGGTCCCACATAGGCCCCACCCATCCCCCTGTGGCAGGGCAGCCCTCTGTGGGCTGCAGGCACCCCCACACCCCCATCCCCGGGTATTCCCCGCAGGGTAGTTCACATCCTCTGTTCACTGACATGCCGCTATTGGCATGCATGCAAAGCACTCCATGGTAGTCCTGTGGCCACCTACCCCCACTAGCCCTATGAGGCATTGCCATGGCGTCAGGGAGTGGGGCACTGGGGGCATGCCATGAGGGGCCTGCGCCCTGTCAGAGGGTGGTAATGCAGCTTGCGGCACCCTGTGTTGGTGAGCCCTTCCCGTGGTGCAACGCTGGAGGTGCCGAAAGTCACAAGATGTAGTCACCAGAGAACCTGCCTGCTCTGGAATCTGGCGCAGGGTCCCCAGTGTAGCAGCATATGTTGCAACTCGTAAGCGCTGGCAAGTTGCCACATTCGTCCTGGAATCGGGCCCCCTGTGTTGAGAGGAAGGATTTTACAATTAAAAATATATAAAACAACAAATGTAACAGTCATGGTGATTGTACTAATCTGAATAAATACACACATGAAGTACTTACTCATTAATGCTGATATCTGAGAATGTGCATTCATGACCACCCTTTCACAGCAATCCCATTCTTTGCGTTTTCAATGCTAGCTTGGAATATTTTTCCATCACTGACTATTCAGTTGTATCTTTCATGTATCAATGATTTTGACTGCTATTATCTTTTAGTTTCATAATCCATTAGTGTATATATACAGAGTGGGTACAATGCCCAGGATGATCTATTCTGCTATCTCTTGCATAGATTAAAAAAAAAGAGTTGAGATGGCAGTAATGAAGCATCTGATGTGCACCAAGTATCATTAAACATTAGAATAAGTAAGAGTTATGTTGCGAATCATCCCTATGATACAGAGAAAAGTGTGCACTAGGACAATGGTGCTCCAATTCAGTCATCAGAAATAAACTCCCAAGGATGGGCACAACATCAACTTTTTTTGAAAAGGACTCCAAGGCTTCAAAGATGAAAAATAAATAACTTTATTCTTATAATCCTAACATCCCCATGATATTAACATTTAAATTGTTCAATTCAAAACTTTTATTTTAAAGTTTGAAATCTTAACTACCTAGCTTTTTTGGTAATTGTTACTACCAGGGCATATAAACACACCATATGACAAGTATGACAGTAAACTGTGTCACATGCAACACTACACCACTAACGGTAATGTAACCAATAAGCACCCTTATTGCTTAAATGTTCTAAGTGTAAGTTTAGAATGAAATAGCAATTTGAGTCAGCTCACGCAATAACTCACCTATGACTACATCAGACAATCAGGTACTTTCTAGCTGTATACCTACCAGTTACAATGACTTGTTTGCCATGTAACTCATTGACAATACTGGATGCATACTGCTCCACATAGTCTGTACAGTTGGAACGACAACATGCCGTTGCACACAAAAGAATGTTGATTCACTCATCATTGAAAGGTTTATACTTTATACTTAATCGGCTGCTAGTGGAAAGCAATTGTGTGGTGGCATTCTAAGTTGTTGAGCTGCAGCAGTGACATCACTATTTCAGCACAACAACACAGTGTTTTCACTACTACAGCAACACATGCATATTCCAGGCATGGAATTCAATACATAACAGCATTCCACCATACACTTAAGCAGCAAGATATGACCAGTGGTTAGATTAACAGTCTGCTAATCACCTCCTAATGGTTTAATGTGGCACAAGGTATAGTTGGGTGCAATATTGCCCTTAGGGAATGATTAACTGGCTGTTAATCTAGCTCCTGGGAGTGCATTATTGCTATTATAACAAGCATTTGTCAATGCCAAATGTTGGCTTGCTGGCATTGGCATTGGTAGTGCAGGAGTTAGAGAGATGCATAATAGGAATGGCAGTGAAGTATTAAAGTGACACCAACCCCACCCCCACCCTGCAGAGACTGACAGGCATTGGGAGTGTGCCTTTGGGTCATCGGCCATAGCGTTCATGCCATTTCACCTTACTCTACCCTGCAGACACAGACAGGTGTCGCTGTGTGCCTTGGGGTCTTCAAGCTTTACATTTACCCCATTCCATAAGAAAATACATTGAGATGGGCGCAGTATAGGGAGAATGGGGTGAACTTTGGGGCCGAGACCGTGAAGTCACACCATGATGCCTGTCACTGGCTGCAGGGTGGAGGTGAGGTGGAATGGCATGAAATTACAACCGACGATCCCAAGTAGCACCCGATGCCTGTCAGTCTCTGAACAGAGCATCTGATTGGAAACCCTAACACCCCAGGTGTTTGTTAGTATTTTCACTCCAAATTTTCAACATGGGCTTTTGTGACCCCACCTCGTAAACAGTGGCACTATATGTTCATTAGCAAAAGGTGATTTTGCACAGCGACTGTGCCATTTGGCATCACAGATGCAAAACACATTTCAAGCAGGATATGAAAATTACAGCTGTACTGTTCATGAGAAGGTGTAAAAAATGGCAATGTTGAAAATCTGGGTGAAAATAATAGATGATAGTAATGAGCATGCATAGAAACTGCACAACACCGGCCGTAACGCAATTATTTGGGGATTTTTAACCAAATTTTCAACATAAGCATTTTGGGACCTCTGCTCATGAACAGTGGGACTGTGATTTTGTTAATCTTTCCCAAACATTGATTTCCACAGCCACCAGCCATTATGCGCCAGATGTGCAAAAGCACATTTGGGGCAGAATGTGACAAATGACAACTGTACTGTTCATAAGGAGATGTGAAAAAATGGCAATGCTGAAAATCTGTAGTAAAATATTAAAATTGCCAAAGTTACAGTGTGAGTGAAACTTCATGATAAATGCTCGTAACAATCATTGTTTGGAATTTTTCCTGCAATTTGCAACATAGGCTTTTGGGAGCCCACCTCATGAACAGTGGCACTGTCATTTCATTATTAAGTCCTGAAAGGTGATTCTGTGCAGTGACCATAAAATTACCTTAGGGGACCAAATAGCGAAATGACAGTGACTGTGTTCATAAGGTGGGGTCCCGAGAACCCCATGTTGAAAATTTGGGACCAAAACTCCCAATAATGGCTGAGATATCAACATAAATTGAAAACCCCTCATTCAGTGCCATTATAGGACTTACCGTCATTTCTTCAGTTTGCGGTCAGCTTTTGAAGAGTGCAGACGTGTTCCCGGTCCACTGAAGATCGCTGTTCCTGACCTCCACAGGTAAGTATGGGTGAGGGGGTGCAGGAAGGTGGGGTGCACAGAAGGAGGGTGTAGGATGGGAAAGGGGGATGGCAGCAATGACGAAGGACCGTTTTCTTTTTTTCAAGTTTGAAAAAAAAGGCATTGTGGGGTCTGTTTCCTTTTTTACAGGAAAACTATGGATTTCAGCACACTGGGGTGGGGTCCCAGTGTGCCAGAGTACTGGGAGGATCAATGTCAACCTGGGGATTGGACACCCCAAGATCGGAGGATAAGTGGGAGGGTCAGAGGATATGTGGGGTGGGGGAGCGCATCCAACACTGGGAGTGGGCATCCCAGTGTCAGAAACACAACAGCAGGTTTTAGCACACTGGGCTGGGCTCCCAGTGTGCCACATTACAGGATGAGGGGGATACAGGATGACACAGGGATTAAGCACCCGATATCGGCAGGCAGGGGATGGGGGTCCTCCAGCGCAATCAGATTGCACTTACAGTAAAAGTGCCATTGGGCACTGAATACTCCCAGCCCATACAGAGCTTAGGCTGTGGCCTGCCTGCATGGCTGGGAGAAACTTTGAGCCACAGACAGCGGGACGTGGAGGAGGCAGGCGAGAAGCACCTCCTCCCACTTTTCAGGCAGGAACCAGTGGTGAGGCGGATATCTCACAATGCAAACAGCTGTTTGCTCTCCTACCTCCATGTTTATTGAAATGTTTCACCAGGAAAGACACATACAGGAGGCATGTCATCTGTACCGCTGCATGACAAGCTTGTCTCTGATTACAGTGACACATTTCTCTCAAGTTGGCGGCACTTTGCTTAATTCTTGTGTCAGTGCTAGCAAGCTGGATAATTGGGGAATGAGGGACGCACCTTCTAAAATGTGTCCTGCATTCTCCACAACACTGACACACCTCTGAAAGTGCTACTACCCCAATATGTTGTCTGCGCATGCGCAAGCCAACATAAAAACTGTCTTAAAAAGAAAAATGTTAGAAGAGTACCTTTTAAATGTTTTCTTCATTGAGAGGGACAGTTTTTAATAAAATAGTTCATCCACCAACTGTTTAATAATGCTGGTTCAGAATCAGAATGCACCATTCCAGTCATTGAGCAGTGCTAAAGGATGGAATGGCTGTCAGCTGAAGTTCATGCCCCATGGTGATCAGGCTATACATGACAGTGTAACAGAGATTAATGTAAGGCTAAGGAAATGCTGACAGCCAGTCAGAATGGAGCATTACTGAGCCCTTTTTTATCATATATATTAAAACAACCACTGAGACCACTCTAACAGTTGTGAGAGTAGTCTTACTTACAAGGTTAAGGTATCAGAGACACTTACATTTGGTTCATGGTTCTGATATACAGTAAATGTATGTAAGACCACCACTGCAACTGTAAGAGTGGTCTCAGTAGCTGTATTAACATACAGACTAATGACATTATTTACATTTGGAATATATTGAAACATAGAAACATAGAAACATAGAAACATAGACTTTGATGGCAGATAAGGACCGCTAGGCCCATCTAGTCTGCCCATTTCCCTACCTACAGGATAGGCCACAGATCCTAGTTAACCAACAGCCTATTTCTTCCTACCCCCCACAAGAATTGACTTATGTCTGTACCATGCATTCTTGAATTATCCCACAGTTTTAGACCCCACAACCTCCTCAGGAAGGCTGTTCCATGCATCCACTACTCTCTCTGTGAAATAATACTTCCTCACATTGCCCCTGAACCGCCCTCCTTCTATCTTTAAATTGTGTTCCCTTGTTCTTGCAAGTCTCTTTTTCTGAAAGATGCTACCCTCTTGGACTTTGTTGATTCCACTGAGGTACTTAAAAGTTTCTATCATGCCCCCCCTCTCCCTTCTTTCCTCAAGGGTATACATATTAAGCTCCTTTAGTCTCTCTTGCAGACCCTGCACCATTTTAGTTGCCCTCCTCTGGACTGACTCTATCCTGTCTATATCCTTGCGGAGATGGGGTCTCCAGAACTGGACACAGTACTCCAGATGGGGTCTCACCAACTGTCTGTACAGAGGGATAACAACTTCCTGTTTTCTGCTGATGATGCCTCTCCCTATACATCCCAGTATACCCCCAGCCCTCCTACTGCCTTCTCACATTGCTTGCTAACCTTAAGGTCATCTGATATGATTACCCCAGGTCTCTTTCCTTTTTGTTGTTGTTACTACCTCCCACCCATTGTGTATTCTTCCCTGGGTTCTTGTTTCCCAGGTGCATTATTTTGCACTTCTTTGCATTGAATCCTAGCTGCCATACTTCTGACCATTCCTCCAACCTTGCAAGTCCCTTTTCATCCTTTCCGCCTCCTTGTGTATCAACCCTGTTGTAGATCTTTGTGTCATCTGCAAAAGGCATACTTTTCCTTCCAGTCCCTCTGCAATGTCACTGATGAAGACATTAAAAGGACTGGACCCAATACTGAACCCTGCGGTACCCCACTAGTAACCCCCTTTCTTCAGAGTGGACTCCATTTACAATTACCTTCTGTGTCCTGTTGTCCAGCCAATGTTTTACCAGGCTACCACCCTGGGTCCCTCCAAGCTGGTTAATTTGACTATTAATCTTTTGTGGGGACTGTGTCAAATGCCTTGCTAAAGTCTAGGTAGGCCATGTCACAGCCCCTCCTGGTCTACTACTTTGGTCACCCAGTCAAAAATCTATTGAATTCGTCTGACATGACCTTACCGCTGTGAACCCATGCTGCCTTGGGTCCTGTGCTCCACTGGCCTCTAGGTACTCGACTATTCTTTCCTTCAGAAGTGACTCCATCACTTTCCCTACCACAGAGGTCAGACTGCTCACCCACCATTCATTCTATTCAGCCTCACTATCCCTCCTTTGTCTTTCTCGCTCGCTGATGTACCTATAAAGGTTTTATCCCCCTTCTTAACTGAGTTGGCTATCTTTTCCTCAGTTTGGGCCTTTGCTATTCTGACTTCCCTCCCTGCTTCCTTCTGCCTTAACTGGTACAGCTCTGTGTCCTGCTCCTTCTGTGTTTCCTTATACTTCTGGAATGCTATCATTTTCTTCCTGACTTTCACAGCCACCTCTTTTGAGAACCATAGTGGCTATTTCTTTCATTTTGATTTGTTTATTTGCTTCACACAAAGGCTTGTTGCCTCTGTGATGGCAGTTTTGATAATTCCCTATTGTTGCTCCACACCTCCTTCTAGCCTGTTTGCTAGTGCTTTTCTGAGGCACTCTCCCATCTTGTCAAAGTCAGCCCTCCTAAAGTCCAGTACCCTCACTTTTGTATGGCTTGACTCTGTAGCTGAGTTTCACGTGAACCACATTGTTTGATGGTCACTTGTCCCCAGATGGCAACCCACTTCTAGATCTGAGATCCTCTCACTGCCCCGTTTGAGAGAGCGGGTCTAAGATTGCTCCCTCATGAGTGGGTTCTGAAACTAGCTGTCTAAGGCCTGCCACCTGTAGGGCATCAAGAATGGCCCTGCTCTTGGATGTGGCTGCAGCAAATGTGCTCCAGTTAACATCTGGCATATTCAGGTCTCCCATCAACAGTATCTCCCCTTTCTCTGCCATTCTAAGAATGCCTTCTATCATATCCTTGTCCATTCCTTCCCCTGACATGGGGGTCTGTACACAACCCCTGTGCGGATTGTGGTGCCCTTTCCAGTCTCCAAGGTGACTCACAGTGCCTCCTCTCCTCCCTGTTTACTCTTTTGTTCAGTTGCTTTTATCCCTTCCTTTACATAGAGAGCTACTCCTCCCCCTCTTCTCCCCTGCCTGTCTCTCCTGTAGGTTATGTACCCTGGTATGTTAACATCCCAGTCATGGTTCTCTGTGTACCATGTTTCTGTGACTGCTACGATATCCAGGCATCCCTCTTCCATTAAGGCCATCAGCTCAGGGGCTTGTTGCCCCAGAACTACGAGGCATTGGTACTCATTACCCTCCATTTCCTGATGGCCTTACTCCCTTTTGCCCCATCCCTGTCCTTCTTGCCTTTGTCACTTTTCCATTTACCCCTGCCCTTCTCCCTATCGATATCTCTATGTTGGTGTTTGCCGCACTTACTACCGTGATTATTTGGGGGCTAGGATTTTCCTGCTCCTTTCCAGTGCCTCCCCCCTTGGCTAGTTTAAAAGCTTGCCAATGAAGCATTTAAACCTATCACCTAGGATTCTGGTTCCCCTCCCAGACAGATGCAGCCCATCATGCCAGTATAGGTTTGCATCACTCCAGGTGGACCCCCAGTCCCCAATGAAGCCAAATCCCTGAGCTCCACACCAGTTTTTCAACCACTGATTGAATCCCATGGTGCGGAACACCCTAGCCTCTCCTATGCCATAGATGGGTAGCACCTCCGAGAAGGTTACCGTGCATGCTACTTAATTAAGGCCCCTCCCCAATTCCACAAACTCTTCCTGCACTTCTCTAATCCCTTTCTTAGCCAGGTCATTTGTCCCTAGGTGGACAATGACATCAAGCTCCCTCCCCTATGCAGCTGCTCTGGCAATCCTGAGGATTCGCTCCCTGTCCCTCAAGCCATGGTGCCAGGCAGGCTGCCACCTCCCTCCCCTTCCTCCCCAGTTCTACCTTCCTAACAATGGAGTCCCCACCAGGGTTGTTTCCTTCCCTGCAGGGTCCCCTGCCACCCTCCTGTGGGTCTCCTTTGTGGAGGTTCCCAGCATCCTCCTTGGTCTCCACTGTGGGTGCCTCTATAGAGGAACCACACTTTGCCAGAATGGCATAGGAATTTTGGAGCGGTACAATGGGAGGGATGTGCCTCTGTTCCACCACCCTCACCCTCCCTGAGCCCACTGTGGTTCAACCGCTCCTCTTTCTTGGCAACCTCTGAGGCAACGGCAGTGGCACTGGTGGTCCCTGGATGGAAGAGGAGGTCCCACAAATCCTGGCCAACTCAGCCTGGAGATGAGCAACCTCCTCCCTCAGCCCAGAGAGGTGCCTGCAGATGGGACAACACAGCATCCTCCAGAACATCTCCCGGAAGACTGCTGCTCCACAGCCACTGCACTGCACCACTCCAATCATGTCTTATTTCTGGCCCCATAACTGTTTGCAATCCTTACTCTTTCCTCTGTTTTTTCTCTCTCTCCTTACTTTCTGCCTGTGTGCCCTTTAAGCTCCTGATTGTCCTGTTCTGAGACAAGAATATCCTATATTTCGCAGTAGACCACTTACTTGCTCAGAGGCAGACCTCCAGCAGCTAGAGGGGCGGAGAGCTACTCTTGCCCTTCTAGGATGGTGGGTCCTTGGTGGTTCTGTGATCACTCACTTCCTGCCCTAAACAGGAAGTTCCTGTTGTCAGTCAAATCCTGTGCCTATAAAAATAGAACTAGTTTTGGGTGGGGGGAGTGGAGGGGAGGGAAGGAGGGCAATATAGTCCCAGCAGAGAAGTTCAGTCACACAGCAGTCCTTTCTCCTGGTGTCTTCTGCCAAGCTATTAGCAGAAACTTTCTAAGGCAGTCTTTAAATGTAGCTTCCTTCTAGCTAAGCCACTCCCCTACTTACCAGATCTTTCTACAAGTAATTTAAACCTCACAGCAGTTAAGTCCTTTCAGTCACCTGAGATTTACACCTAGATAACTCTTCAGATACCCATTCAGTTCAGTTAACCCAAACACACACTTTTTTTTTTGTATGTTAGTTTTTTACCCTAAATTAAAGGTCAAATACAAAAGTTCTTCTACTTTAGTCCCAGCAGAGAAGTTCAGTCACACAGCAGTCCTTTCTCCTGGTGTCTTCTGCCAAGCTAAATTGATTTCATTACTCATCCACATCACATGCACTGCTGATAAAAGTATGGTGTACTGCAATGTTAATTTCAGTCCCATATTTGTCACAGTTATAAATTGAAAATTTTTTAAACAATACCATCAGCGCATTTTCATAGACTGTAACAGGGAGCCCCCTGTTATGTGTTTAAACCCCTGTCATAAATATGAATATGTGCAATTCCCCCCCTTTTCCTTTTCTCTAATTTTTTTCTGCCTTTCCTTTAAATTCTTGTCAGGGTGGCCAACCTGGAAATCTCCAAAAACTCTTTGCTGTCCCTTATTCTCTTTACCCCCTCTTTATGCACACAGCGTTATGTTCCCAATTGGAGAGATAGATAATAGCACAAGTCACACTTTATTGTTAATGTCTGGTGCTCCTTGGTTTAAGTAGAAGTGTAGCTGCTATTTCTGGGGTGCTGAGCTCCAGAACCACTGCTGCTGAGTGCAGCTCCTTTGACTTATGCGGCTCCAGTGATAGGGACAGTGCTGCTCGAAGAGTGCAGCTGAGCAATTTTTTTTTTTTGGAGCAGGTTGCTCTGTGTTGGTGTAGGCATATAAGTGACTGAATGTACACTTCTTGTTTGTAGCAAGTAAAGAATGATTTCTTTGGAGCAAGGCATGCTCCAAAGAAAAGCTAACTGCCACACTAGTGGCAAGATCAAAATCACTTGAATACACGACTGCTGGCTCGTGAGACAGTATGGGCAAGAGGTAACTGTAAGCCCATAGTGTCTAGAATAAAGTGTACCCTGTACAGAAGCAGCCCCAGAGATGCTGTGATTGAGGCTGCATATGAAATAGAATAATTTGTGGGCTAGTGGAGCAAATAAATAACAGAAACTGGCCGTATTTGCATGTTTTGAAGACTGTGATGTCACGGCCTATGGAAACTCCCACATTATGTAATGTCACTGCCTATGGAAACTCCCCACTTATGTGATGTAATCGCAAGGAGCTATAAAAAGGGCTCACCACTAGGGGAATGTTAGATAGTCAAGTCAGGCTACTGCTGACAGTGAATAGGGTGGGACCTACAGTTGGTGTGTGTGGGAGGATTTCACACAGATTACTTGAGGAAAGTATACATTGGACTATCTGGGCTGAAGCAAAGCCACAGACTCTGCTGAAGGAAGCAGAGGTCTGAATCTCTTTGTGCAGGACTAATTATTTAACTTTTTTTTTTTCAATGTCTGTAAATATTTGTATTTTTCTGATAATAAATTGATGAACGCATTCATGCTTTTTTTATGCACTTGATCCCTGCTTTGTTGTGTCAGTTATTATACCACACATTCACATATACCCAAAGAATGTTGTCATTCATCAATGATTCTGCTTCTGTGTTGGATACCACGCAATCTTTAATGGTATAATTTTCAAGTCCTTAAATCACTGCAGTACATAACCTCTTCTGCAACTGATGAATTTTGAAGATGATGAACTGTGGAAAAGCTGCAGGCAAATGAAAATCTGTTTTACATTTTGCTTGCAGTATCTAATACATTCAAAGAGAAGCATATGCATATTTTATATATGGTGGTTTGATACATATGGATTACCTAGCTGAACAGCCAATTTCTGAGTCAGGATTGTCATCTCCTATGTCATTATCATTGCCATTGTAAATTTCAGCCATATTTAGAGTAACAGGCTGTACTGAACTGAAATGTAATACAAATAAATAGGACAACAGTATTAAAATCTTTCTAGACCACAAAAAATAAAACATAAACTGTATATACTGACAATGCATGCATCTATATAGATTTTACTTACTCTGCTACTTTGAGGAAAAGATATTCTGGATGTAGTTCATTTGTGGCAGTATATCCAAAACATCCAGGCTCTTCTGGGCCAAGTGAATGCACTTCTTAAAGGTTGCTTCAGTTCAGCTCAGTGCGACATAATAGCTGATGGTAAATCATTCCAAGACCCTATGGCCAATGCCAGTGCCTTTAATAACTTTTCACAGATCTTGACAGATTTAGACCTCCTCCTCCCCCAGTCCCCCCCCACACACACACACACTTAGTGAACACTAGGGAGTCAGTACCCTGAGTTCCATTTCCATAAGATAACAAGAAAAGAAAAAGAAGCTGAGAGATGATGGCTCAGCTGGCTATGACAAACCTGAGCAAAAGCTCCTAAAGATAACTGCTCCTGTCATTTCCTCCCTGTTGCTATGCTGTTCAATAAATCCCTAATTGAAGGAAGAGACCCACATGACTGGAAAGTGGCCTCATAGTCCCAGTAAATAAGGGGGTCCCTAGAGAACCAATAGAAAACTACCACACTCCATCTCGTTGCTCTGCCCTCTGTCCAAACTCCTAGAAAGATTAGTTTATATTTGGCTACAGGATTATTTGGAACAATGTCAACTACTCACTGACAAACAGAATGGGTTTAAAAACCATAGCACAGAAAAACACTGGTTAAGCTATTGACTGATATACAGTATTTGAAGCTTTGGATAAAGGACTATTTACATGTGCTGTACTTATAGACCTTACCAAAATCTTCGATTTGGTGAACCACTGTCTCCTTATATCTAAATTACAACACATAGGTCTCAACAGACTATCCTGTCAATTGTTCTCCAACTACCTAGCCAATAAACTGCAAAAAGTCAAGCTGAAGGGAGTTCAATCTAAGCAGAACCCCTTAAGAGATGGTGTCTTTAAAGGCTCCATACTGGGTCTATTGTTGTTTTCCCTATTTATAAACAACTTGCCCAGAAACTGTGGTGGAGCCAGGGCACTATTATACACTGATATTGCAGTGCTATACAAAAGCTCTCACTATGTATTGCAGATCAGCAGTCTATTAAACTCTGATTTTTGGGAGCTAAAATACTAGTTTACCACTAACAAACTAGTTTTAAATGCCAAGAAAATAAAAGCTGTACTGTTTGGCCCCAAGCATCTTGGCACTTCCAGACAGTACCTGCTTTCAATTGTTACCTCAATAAATGACCCAGCTGAGGTGGTAGCCTCTGTAAAACATCTTGGTGTGTGTGTGTGTGTGTGTGTGTTTTTATCCAATTATTTAACCAGGAGTGGCACACTAAGCTGAAAGTTTGTTTACAGGTGCAAACTGGGAGCACAGGGAAGTTAAGTAACTTGCTTAGGGTCACACAGTATTTTATTTATTTATTTATTTTATTTGCACAGTATGCAAGTGGGGCCTGTGGGATTCAAACCCAGGTCTCCAGATTTGTAGCTCAGAGCCTTAAACCACTGCGCTATACTGCCTCCCTGGTATCTTGCCCAGGATGTCTCATTCAGCCACCATGTTGACACTCATCTCCAAGTCCCTACACCAGAAAATTGGTCTGTAATACCACTTGAACAGCTATCTTTCTAAGGATTCCCAGCTCTCCATTGCTACCAGTACATCAGTCCCAGTCCTATTACATGGTGCTCTAATTCTGCAGTCCCTAAGGTGTACAGACTTAAATAGAATAACTGTTTTCTACAACAGAATTAGTCAGTTTGCTGCTGGTGTCCCCTCAAGGGTGCAGCATTGTGACGTCCTCCGCTTCTTGCGTTGGCCTTCATTTGAAGGGAGATTCAGCTATGCCCATTTCTGCCTAGCATTCAAGCTTGTCAAAGGTGCTACCCCACCCAGCCTCAGTGATATTTCAGCTATACAAAACACCCAAAAGGGTGCTCCATTCCTCCTACAACACCCTGCTTGTTACTCTGAGTGTAATGCCTAGTGCTGGTAGAAGATCATTCGCCAGCTCTGCCCCTTCCCAACTGAAAACCCTCTCAGACTTTTTTCATAACTGTTCCTCCCTAAGTGGTAAATACAAAACTCTCCCCCTGGAGTGATGTATCTGCACCAGTAACTGTTGAACAATACACACATGTTCAGTAACTCTGCGCTCCACTTAACTATTGCTACTGAACTAATTGTCCATGCTGAACTATGCTGTTAAGCCCTAAGGCATGTTGCATGCCTCTAGATGTATCCTGTTAAGTCATGTTGATCCTATGCTCTTAGCTGTTTTCTACTGTCAGTAACACCTGCCTATTGTATCATGTCATGATTTATCATGATGCTTTGCAATATCTGTAATTTATTCTGAGTCGCCCCTGAAGAGGGCTTTTAGTCTCAGTGGGCCTACCTGGTTAACAAAATTCAATAAATAAAAGAAATAAATCAACACATGTTGGTAGCAGCTCCATCTCAGTTACTGTACAACTGTAAACATTTAAAATAGATATCAATTCAGCTGTAATCAGATCATAGCACATGACAGATCATGTCACATTCATCAAGTCAGCATCTGTATTACTTGATATTAGTTATGTATGTGTACTATCTGTTTTCCCCTGTATTTGTATTTTTACTTTTTAACTGAAGTGGAACCTTTGCAAAAGAGTCTATGACTCAAGGGATTGTAATTCTGATTCTATAAATAAATAAATATTTGTTATATGGGTTTTTATGAGTTTTCCAGTTCCATAACCTTATGAAAAGTCTAAATGATGTGTGTATAGTAATATTTTTATAAACAAACACTATATTAAAAAAAATCATCCGCTCAATTACTACAAAGCAATGTGTGACTGATAATCATATTAATGAATTAATCAACACACACACACACACATAAACAAAAACAACGAATGACATTGCATTAACTTTCTTATCACAAATTCTTTCTTGATTGGCAAACTGTTTGTAAATTATCCAAATTATGCATCGATACTAGCAGACATAGGTCAGTTTTGACAGTTGCCTGTAGGATGTTGTGATACAGTTATTGGTGACCTGGTTTTGACTGATAGAGAAAAGCATGTAACTCAACCCCCAACCCCATACTTCTCCACCCCTCCCCCGTCATCCAAACCAACTGCAAAGCCAATTAATCCTATATATCATTCCAGACATGTTGGCACTTGTCAGGATTGTTATTAGAATTGGTAACACTGTCAACAATACCTCCTAACTCCCTCTCTGCCCTGCCTTCCATGTCTGTCAGATAAGGATCACTACTTCTAAGTAAAAACTGAAAGGGCCGCATAGAGCAGTAGTGGTGCTTGCCAATAAACCGTTCAAATCCATCAATAGAAAACTGGCGCCACTCACCAATGTCAATTTCACAATGAAGTCACAGGACACTGTTGCTTGATACAAAAATTCACAGTGCTCATGCATGCAAATACAGGTCCCAATGTTTCACGCACATGCGCTTTAACAAGAGACTTTTGTTAAAGGCCACGTGAGAGTGGCTGTGTGTTTCTAATGTTTATGCCTGAAACTTTCAGGCCCCAGCCATCAAGCTGTTGTCTCTAACTCATTATAACAACGATGTGAGTGATCAATACTCTACCTAGCAAACCACCCAAAAGAATCTCAGTTCTCCTTGAGTGGATGTAGGCTACCTTAAGAAACCCCGGTGATCCACCATCAGACATTAGTAGTGCAGTGTCTCATGCTGTGCTGCACAGGCTTTAGGGACCACACAGGTCCCTTCATCAGGTGCAGTACCAAATTGTGCCTAAGGAATGGACCTGTGTGGCCTCGAAGACTTGTGGTACTGTAACATCTTTGTACAAAACATATCACACCTGATGAAGGGACCTGTGTGGCACCAAAAGCTTGGGTACTCTACCATCTTTGTACCAGAAAAAGATGTCAAACTATCCAGTGACTCCTGTTTATTCAAGGACCAATATGGCTATAATCTCTTTATACTATAAAGTTTATTGTTATAAAGTATCAAAACCTAGACTTAAGTAAAGCCTTTGACACTGTGCCACACAGGAGGCTGATACAGAAACTAAGTAGCCTAGAGGTGGGATCCAAAGTGGTGAGCTGGGTTAGAAACTGGTTAACAGATAGCAGACAGAGTGTGATGGTAAACAGTATTCACTCTAACAATGGGAGACTGACCAGCGGGATGCTACAGGGCTCAGTACTTGGTCCTGTCCTCTTCAATGTATTCATGAGTGACATTGCTGGGGACTGTAGGGTAAAGTAGGCCTTTTTGCAGATGATACCAAAATCTGCAACAGGGTGGACAGTCAGGAGGGTGGAGATATACAGGGATCTTGGGAAAGTTGAGGAGTGATCGAGAGCATGGAAGTTGGGGTTCAATGCCAAAAAGTGCAGAATTAGTAACCTAGGAAATAGGAACACTGGCACCGAGTATAAAATGGGGGAGGGGCACTGACAGTCAATAAATAGTAAAGGGACCTTGGAGTTATCATATGTGATGAGCTCAAAGTGGCAGGGCAATAGGACAAAGCAATAAGTAGGTCTAGTGTGATGCTGGGGTGCATAGGGAGTGGTGTCTCCAACAGGAGGAGGGAGGTGCTGTTGCCACTGTGTCACTTGCTGGTGAGAGCCCTCCTGGAGAACTGTGTCCAGTTTTGGAGGCCGCATCTCAGAAAGGACATAGAGTGAAGGCATTCCAGAGGAGGACAATAAAAATGGTACAGGAGTTGCACAAGAAGCCCTTTGAAAAGGGACTGAAGGATCTCAACATGTACACCCTGGAAGAGAAGAGAGCAAAGGGTTGCTGCAGAAAATGAGACATGGATAAATATAGTGGACACCAAAGATTCCACTGGTAAAAACATGTATTATCAAGTCACATAAAATAAAGATGCAGATAGGCATTACTTAATCCAGGAGACGGCAGGACCCAGCTCCATGGTGATTCTGCTTGATTGTTCTCAGCTAACAAAGTTTTCCTTCCATATTTATAAACAAGTGCTCACAAGGACAAAAGCCTTAGTAACTGCATTAGCAACTGTTATGTTGTTGGCAGCTACATAGGCCATATTTGGTAACGTCCTGCTTAGGCTTGGGTCTGAGATAAACTGTTCACATACCTAGAGGAAGATTTCATTAGTTCAGCATGAGAAGAGCTGACCTTGCTTAGGACCAGATGAAACCAGAGTCAGCTTCCATAGAACTCCCAAGGACATACTTAAGTAATTCATTTATTTAAGGAAGCTGTTTCCATGTATGGCAGTGTCAGTGTAAACTTGTATGGAAAGAAAAGAGAGAAAAATAAAGATAGTATAATAATTGTATAAAATGATATAAGTTATATATAAACACGCACAATAAAGTAGTTAGAAATGCACTCTCTTCATACTGTATAGCAGGTTATTTTCACTATCCATTTATTTTCCCTATGTTTGCTATTGCTGAAAATGAGTGAATATAAATGGATAACAAAAAAGTCATGATTACCAGTACTGAAGAGTAAGCTAACAATGCTAATTCTATCAGATGCAAATATGGATGGATGGTTGACTTGCACTAAATATAACGGGCACAAATACAACCTGCTATACAGTATGCCCTGCCCCTTTTGTTGCCTGTTAGGCAGGCAACACTAATACAGAAGTGTGACATGTAACTGATTGCTTATGATTTTGTAGAATAGATCTCAAATAACAAATCATAATAAAAGATAAACAGAAAATTCATCTGGAAAACATAAGACTTAAAAGTTATTTCCATCCGGTTATTAGAAATAAGCAACCTAGAATTGCCATCATGTAGCAAAACATGCTGAGACTGCAGAATTTGTCTCATGCTATTGCTGATGCTTATCCGATGCTCATCTTTATGATTTAGCAGGAGCTGTGGGACTAGAGAAAGTGGAGCAATAGGCACTTTGAAGGTTGGGGTGTATTTTATGGCACTTCAGCTTTTAGAAGCAGCAGCCAGCTGAAAGCAGACTAGCATTTACATTTAAAGCATCTCATTTTAGAGAGAATCTAGCAACTAAAATGAAGCTAGCATTTGCTTTTAAGAGTACCTCATTTTGGAGAGGAAGAGGGGAATCAGCTAAATCTCTCACTTCCCCCATCACTTAACTGCTAACAGCTACTGTTAAGGGGTGGAACCCTCCCAGGTTCTTTCTACATTTATAGAAGCCCAAGGCAACTTCCTGTAGGACTCCCAAAGGAAGACACCAGTGAGAACAGGAAGAGAGGACAGAGAAGACATAGTGAAGTGAAAAAGGAACAGTGACACCTACAGATCAGGAGGAAAACAGACATGGACATCTAGATCTGCCAGAGCTGCGGAGGGCTTGTAGCAAGGCAGGCACTCTGGAGACTGGGGTGCCCCTTCTGCAGGACAGTTGCGGAACTACAAAGGGAGCTATGAGAGGCAAGAGAAGAGATCATGAGACTGCAGAGGAGACTGCATTGGTATGCCCACCACCCCTTTACTCACCTATTCCCTCAAAGGCCCATGGATCTTGGGGATGGAGGGTGGTGGGAGGGGCAGCTAGAGCTAAGATGGGCACAGCCAGTCACATACTATCCACACACAGAATTGTTTCACACCCCTCCAGCAAGGGACAGAAACCAGGTGAGGAAGAAAGAAGAATCGAGCAGGACAAACCTGATACAAGAGAGCAGAAAGGAGGGAAGGAGGAAGAATCCACAGAGCAACTGGAGGTTCTGGTCATGGGAGACTCTATGTTGCAAGAAGTGGAGGTACAGTCCATCAGTGTGAAGGGAGCTGAAACCAAGATGAAATGCATGCCAGGAGCATCTGCAAGGAGAGCTAAGAACAGAATTGGATGGCTGGTGAGAAGAGATCAGGATTTGTGGGGATCATTATCCACCTCGGGACAAATGATATAGCAAATAGGACTGTGGAAGAAACCAAGGCAGACATGAAGACCCTAGGGAAGAGCCTAAAGGAGTACAAAACATTTGGCCTTCTCGGAGATGTTGCTGGTTTGGAGGAAGGGTGGAAGTGAGGACAAGCTCAGGAATGAAGAGATATGAGAATTCAATGGGTGGCTCCAGGGTTGGTGCGCAGACAATGGGATGCACTACATTGGAGACTGGGGACCTTCTGGGACAGGAAACTCTTCTAGCATGATGGTCTGCATCTCACTGGAGAAGGAACGAGAGTGCTAAGGCAGAAGTCAGAAGTCTTCTTGGAGGGCTTAGACTGGGAGGTCTCCAGCACAGAGAAGAAGACCTAAATGAGGATGCAGCAGAAAGATGCGAAGGTAAGGGGATAGGTGAATGGAAGGGAACCCCCCCAACATCGGACTAAAGGAAACAGGCATGGCCATGAGCAAGGAGTGACCATAGGTAAAGGAGAGACCTCCTGTAAGTACAGGAAGGGCAGACATAGAAAGGGGATGGTGACTGGGGTTTACAGCAGAGGAGGTCATGTATGGAAGGCTATGTACACCAATGCCCACAGCCTGGGTAACAAAATTCCAGAACTTGTGACATTAATGGCCTGTGAGGACCTGGATATCATGGCAGTCCTACAGAGATATGGTGCAATAGCAACCATGTCTGGGAGCTAGTCATTCAGTGTACAAGCTGCACAGGCAGGACATGGAAGGCAAGAAGGGTGGCATTGTGCGTCAGGAAGGGATAAAGCAACAGTCCCACAAGACAAGGGGAAGCAGAGTGCTGTGGGTAACCCTAGAGGTGGGAGGAACAGTACTTAGAACAGAAGTGATATACAGGCCCCAGGGCAGGCAAATGATGTAGACAGAGAACTGCTGGAGACTATAGAGAACATGGCAACATAGGGTGAATTGCTGCTGATGGGTAACTTCAACTTGCGGGATGTTCACTGGGTATCCCAGCAGCAGTCTCAACCAGGAGTAAGAGATTCTGCAATCCTGCAGGGCAGGTCTCACACAGTTAGTGAGGGAGTCTACAAGGAGAATGCAAATTCTGGATCTTGTCCTAAGCAATGAGGACAGGATAAAAGAAGTCACAGTGGGAAGAGCCTAGGGACTAGTGACCATCGAGCTGTGAGGTTCACCTAAGGACATCGCAGGAGGCTAGCCACACAGGACTAGAATCCTGGATTTCAGGAGGACAGACTTGGTGAATGAAGAGCAGATTCAGGAAGTCTATGCAGGGATACGAGTGGTGGAACAGTGGGATAAGATAAGGGAAGCCCTGCACCTAGTAGCAAACCACTGCACCAGGCCCTGCAGCAAGAGCAAAAGAAAGAGGAAACCACTGTGGTTCTTGAGGGGAGTAGCAGAGCTAGTAAGAGGAAAGAAGATGGCATTTCTGAGGTACAAGGAAACACAAAGCAAGGAGGACAGGCAAGAATACTTGGAAAAATGAAGGGAAGCGAACAAAGCAGTAAGGGCAGCAAAGGCCAAAACTGAGAAAAAGCTAGTTAAATCAGTGAAGGAAGAAGGGAAGGCATTCTTTTAGTATATTAGCGAGAGAAGAAAGACAGGAGGTGGGATTGTGAGACTTAAGGAAGGAGGAGGCAGGGTAGTAGAGAAAGACATTGACAAGGTGGCTGTCCTTAACAAATACTTCTGCTCCATATCCATGGAAGAAGACAAGGGATGGTCCCCATTAATGGAGAAGGACAAACAGGGAGAAGTGGTGGTCATTAGTCCTTTCAGAGGACAGAGTAAAAAGAGCATTAGAATGGCTTAGGGTGGATAAAGCTATGGGGCCCAATGGGATACACCCGAGGATCCTAAAGGAGCTCTGGTAGGAACTGGCTAAACCTATGGCTAATCTGTTCAGTGGATCACTGGAAATGGGCAAGGTTCCAGAGGAGTGGAGGAGGGCACAAGTGGTTCCCCTGCACAAAAGTGGCAGCACGGAGGAGGCAGAAAACTACTGCCTGGTCAGTTTGACCTCAATAGTAGGTAAAATGATGGAAACACTGCTCAAGGAAAGGATGGTGGACCACCTAGAGACAAGGGGCTGCTGGACCCAAGGCAACATGGATTCATGGCAAGGAGGTCATGCCAGACCAACTTGATTGATTTCTCCAGTGGGTGACAAAGGAAAAAGACATGGGCAAGCGGTAGATGTAGCCTGTCTAGACTTCAGGAAGGCCTTGACACAGTCCTACACAGGAGACTAATCCACAAGCTGACAAATCTGGGGGTGGGGACAGAGAGGTGGTCACATGGGTTAGAAACTGGTTGAGTAACAGAACAAAGAGTGGTGGTAAATGGGGTTAGCTCACAGGAGGATTGGGTAACAAGTGCGTACCCCAAGAATCAGTGCTGGGACAAGTGCTCTTCAATGTCTTCATAAGCGATATTGCTGAGGGTCTAGAAGGGAGGGTTAGCCTGTTCGTGGATGATACAAAGCTATGTAACAGGGTAGATACACAAGAAGGTATAGAAACAAAATGAAGAGAGATCTGAAGGGGCTAGAAAACTGGTCCAAGGAATGGCAGGTGGATTTCAATGCAAATAAAGTGCAAGATTATGCACCTAGGGAGAAAAATCCTAGGGTTGAGTATGAACTTGATGGGGTAACACTGGAGGCCACCACAGAGGAAAGGGATCTAGAGTAATCATAGAATATAACCCTTATCGACTTCTACCCATGAAAAAGATCTGTATTTCTATATCAAATGATTTCGCCACTCTAAGCAGATTAATGAGTCTATCAAAAAACAAATCTGGTAATTTGGTCAATTAAAAGAAATATAAGGTCAAGAGACCTAAAGTAATGATGCCATTGTATAGGGCATACGCTAGCCCACATCTGGAGTATGCATCATAACTATGGTGCCCCTTCAAAAAAAATGAGATCACATTATTAGAAAGAGTCCAAAGAAGGTTTACTAAACATCTAGCCTACGTATACGAGTCATATGAAAACAGACTAGAGGCCTTAAATTTCATGCCTTTAATTACCCGTCATCTTAGGGGAGATCTCATGTCCATGTATGAAATCATGCAGGACCCTTCCTTATTGTGTGAATTAGGCTTCTCCGTTAAAAACAATATACATAACACCAGAGGACATCCACTCCAGCTTTCTGGTAGAAAGTTTTAACATGTGAATCATAAATTTTTCTTTTCTGTTAGGATTTTAAATCCTTGGAATTGTCTGCCACTTCATGTCATTGCTAGCATAACCAAAACCAAATTCAAGCAATGACTTGATAAATAATTCTATCTGGTCATCATTTGAGTTACTATTAACAGGAGCAATTACGGGCCACTAAGCCCCCTAACTCCTTACAGCTTTTAGTATGATCCTTTAGTATGAACCACAAAATGGCTAAACAGTGTGACTAAGCAGTCGGAAAGGCTAATAGAATATTAGGCTGCATAGGGAAGGGTATAACATGTAGAAGGAGGTAAGTGGTGGTACCACTGTACAACTCCCTAGTAAGGCCTCTTCTGGAGTACTGTGTTCAGTTCTGGAGGCCCCATGTCCAAACAGACATAGACAGGATGGAGACAGTACAGAGGAGGGTGACAAAAATGGTGTCTAGGATGCAGCATACGTCATATGAGGAGAGACTCAGAGCTACATGTACTCCTGGAGGAAAGGAGAGAGAGAGGAACATGATAGAGACCTTTAAGTATCTAAAGGGATCAACAGGGTACCAGAGAGCATCTTTAACATGAAGGGAAATAACAGAACAAGGGAGCACAGCATGAGACTAAAGGGAAACTTAAGGAATTTGAGAAATTCTACTTCACTGAAAGGATGGTGGAGAGATGGAACAGTCTCCCCAGGAAGTGGTGGGGGTGGCCACAGTTCAGAGATTCAAGAATGCATGGGATATGCACATGGGAATTATCAAGATAGGGCAAAAATGGGGGGGGGGCTTGTAGCATCTAGGATACCTTACGCATTAGGAAGACGGATAGGGGTACCAGGGGAACTCACCTATTGGCCCGTAAACTTTGTGTATGAAAACAGGTGGCAACAATCTTAAAAATTAAACATCCAATTTCAAAACAAATCTCACATAAAGAGGAACAAATCCGTTCTGCCTTTTTTTCTTTTTACCAATCCTTATATACAGCTTCCTTTCATCCAACATGGCTGACAAGAGAAGAATTTCTGTCTAGCCTCCACTTCGAAACTCTCGGAAAGCCAACAAACAACCCTGGAAACCCCATAAGTGCAAATGAAGTCCTAAATCATATTCAGGCATTGAAGCCCTTAAAATGTCCGCCCAGATGGCTTTTCAGCCAAGTGGTATGAAACTTTTTTGGGACACTTGCTCCCCATCCTGCTGCCCACTTTTAGGGCAGTGAAGGAGTGAGAGACCCCCCTCCGTGGGACTATGCAGTTATATTCCCACTTCCTAAACCTGAAAAAGACATCACAGACACAACCTCTTACCACCCAATTTCCATATTAAATGTGGATTACAAAATTTATATGGCTATATGGCCCTCAAGATTAGAATTACTCCTTCCGGCACGTATCCATCCTGATCAATCTAGCTTTATCAAACATCAGAGTACCACAGATAATATCCACTGAACCATGTTATTATTAGAACATATTAATATAGAAACATAGAAGTTGAAGGCAGATAAGGACCGCAAGGCCCATCCAGTCTGCCCATTTCTTTTTCTACCTTATGAATGTGCCATCGGCCTTTGCTCTGTCAATGTCCTATCTATTCATACTCATCTGTATTGCTCCCTTATGCCTATCCCATGCCTGTTTGAAGCCCTGCACTGTATTCATATTCACCACTTCCTGAGGTAGGCAGTTCCATGCATCCACCACCCTTTCTGTGAAAAAGAGCTTCCTCACATTACCCCTTAATCGGCCTCCCTCTAATCTCATGCTGTGTCCTCTTGTCCTGCTATTTTTCTTATATTGAAACATGTTAGATTCTTTCACCTTGTTAATTCCCTTAAGATGTTTGAATGTTTCGATCATATCACCTCTCTCCCTCCTTTGTTCTAGGGTATACATATTGATCTTTGTTAATCTGTCCTCATATGTTAGCTGATGCAATCCCTGCACCACTTTGGTTGCCCTTCTCTGGACTGCCTCAGTTTGCTTAATGTTCTTGTGAAGGTGTGGCCCACAGTACTGCACGCAGTACTCCAGCTGGGGCCTAACCAGTGTCTTGTGATGAGGGATTATTACCTCCCTCTTCCGACTTGTGATACCCCTACTAATACACCCCGACATCCCTCTAGCCTTACCTACTGCTTTAGTGGTCTGCTTGGATGATTTCAGGTCATCGATGATGATGACGCCCAAGTCTCTTTCTTCCCTTGTGACTGCCAGCAACTCCCCTCCCAGCCTATAGGTGGCTTCAGGGTTTCTCTTCCCTATGTGCATGATCTTGCACTTCTTTGCATTAAACTCAGTTGCCACTCTTCCGACCATTTTGCTAGTTTATCCAGATCTCTTCTCATTCTGCCCACCCTATCTGGATCATCTACTCTGTTGCAGAACTTGGTGTCATCTGCAAACAGACAAACCTTACCCTCCAGTCCTTCTGTAATGTCACTGATGAAGATATTGAAGAGGACTGGCCCAGAACTGATCCCTGAAGTCGCCACTTGGACTTGCATCTCTTCTGACTGTATACGTTTACCACCACTCTCTGTTTTCTGCCCGTCAACCAGTTTGCCACCCAGTTGACCAACTTCTGACCCACCCGAGCCTACCCAGCTTAATCAATCTTCCATGTGGAACAGTATCGAAAGCTTTGCTGAAGTCAAGGTAGGTGACATCAGCTGCTCCCCCTTGGTCCACCACTCTGGTTACCTAGTCAAAGAAATCTATGAGATTAGTTTGACAGGACCTTCCTTTTGTAAACCCATGCTGTCTTGGATCCTGTGCTCCTATGGATTCCAGGTGTTGCTCTAGCCTTTCCTTAAGGAGTGCCTCCATAATCTTGCCCACTACGGAGGTAAGACTGACTGGTCTGTAGTTCCCTGCCTCCTCCCTGCTACCACTCTTGTGAGCAGGATCACATAAACTCTTCTCCAGTCTTCTGGGACCTCTCCTGTGTTCAGAGACTCACTAAACAGTTCTGATAATGGCTCTGCTAGTTCCACCCTTAGCTCCTTTAGTACCCTGGGATGTATGCCATCAGGTCCCATTGCCTTGTCACCCTGAGCTTATCCAGCTTTTATAGGACCTTTTCTTTTGTGAAGGGACTAGTGCGCACCTCCCTTCCCCCTGTGTCCATGGTGCTGAGCTGTGGGCCCTGCCCTACCTTCTCTTCAGTAAATACTGAGCAGAAGTATCTATTTAGGATAAATGCTTTTACATGGTCCTCCTCCTCACAAGCCCCCTTATCCCCTTTGATCTTAGCAATACCCCTTCTGGACATTCTCCTTTCACTAATGTATCTATAGAAAGTCTTGTCACCTTCTTTTACTGTTTGTGCTAGTGTTTTCTCGGTTTGGGCCTTTGCCTGTCTTACTGCCTTCTTTGCTTCCCTTAGGGAAGTTTTGTATGCCTCCCTATCTTCATTCTGCTGCGTTCCCTTATATTTCCTGAAGGCGAGCCTTTTGACTCTGACCTTTTCTGCTACTGTTTTGAGAACCAAAGTGTTTTCCTTCCTTTTTGCACTTCCTTTTCTCTCTAACACAATGGGATATTCATTCAAGACAAATCCCATCTGCCCTATTGAGTTTAGATGCTGAAAAGGCATTTGATAGGGTGCCTCAGGACTTCCTCTGGGACAGCCTGTTGACTTTTCCATTCCCTGAATCATTTCTGAAATGGCTCCAAAACATCTATTACCATCCTCGGGCCTATATTTACATAAATGGTGCCCTCTCCTCTCCAATATATTTACAGTGTGGGATGCAGCAGGGCTGTCCTCTTCCCCCCTTTTATTTGCCCTCTATATGGAGCCCCTCACCGTAGCATTGAGGACAGATGATAGGATTGAAGGGATCCCCCTGGGACAAAAATCCTATAAGGTCTCCTTGTTCATGGATATCTTTCTGACTGTCCTATCTCCCGAGCAATCAATACTGGCAACACGGTAAATCCTACAGGAGTTTGGGGAAGTGGCAAATTTTTAATTGAATATTATCAAAACTGAGGTACTACTATTATACTTCCAGCCACCCCAGACCTTAAAACAATCTTTCCCCTAAAATGGCACTGTACCAAAATTAAATATTTAGGATTCACATTCCCACAAACCTGGATCATTTTAGAGTTGGTTAATTATAAACCATTATCTGTTCCTATCCAAAGTGACCTAATCAGGTGAGGGAGGTTGAATCTTACTTTTCTCCAGTGCATAGAGATTATTCGAATGAATATTATTCCTTGCCTCCTATATCTGTTCCAGAACATCTCTATTTTTCCATTTGTTTTTTACTTTAAATCCTGGAACAGACTAATGTCTAATTTCATTTGGGGGGACAGAGGCCCAGAATATGTCTCTCCTTACTTCAGCTCTCGGTGGCTCAGGGAGGAGTTAATTTACCCAACTTGAAACTTTATGCAATGGCAGCATTCCTAAAATGTTGTTTCTCTGGTTGTCCCCACCACTTCAGCCCCATGGAGAGGATATAGAGTTTTTAATAAATGATTTATATGATATTGAAAGATCGCATTTGCTTCAAAGGGACAGGCACCCACTTCACAATTTTACCAACTACACTGCCCAAATTCTGAAAGTATGGTTTAAGTTAAAACAAAAAAAGGCTCTTAAAGAAATTATCTTTTTCATACATTATTATTGGAAGATGAAAACTTTCATCCCTCAAGACTTGATGTAACTTCTGCCTTTTAGGAGGGTGGGGCTTAACTACTTTCATCAATTCATAACACACTCAGGAATTATACACTTTGCTGAATTACAAAGGAAATATGGACTTCCCAAAAGAGACACCTTTCGCTTATACCCAAATGAGAAACTACATATTACGGCAAGGAAGTGGCCCAAAACTATCTGCTTCCTTACCTGTACTATGGAGTTTTATTTAAAGATACAATGGAGGGCTATCATTGGGGACGACTCATAGGCCATCTATACAAAATTTTAAGGGACTATCTGGGTGACACCTCAATCAGTGATAGAAGGCTAGAATAAAGATTTGGAGCTAGAGATCCCTCCATCCTTGTGGAGGGACTCATCCTAAATGCAATTAAAATCACCATTCAAATATATGGAGAGAAGTCGCTTGGAAGTGTCACTCCAGATTCTTTTGCTCCCCGGTGATTTTAGTTAAATATCTCCCTGCTTCATATGGTAAGTGCTGGAGAGACTGCAATTGTAAATTGGCAGATTTAGGCCATGTTCTATGGCTTTGCCCTAAATTAATGCAGTTTTGGTGTACCCAACAGAAAGAGCTACATGATTGTCTGGGGGAACAGGTTGAGTCTACAGTAGATATGCTTGTATTGCCAATTTATTCACCTCATAGACCTTAATGGCACCACACCTTACTGTCCCTCTGCCTCTTAGTAGAAAGAAAAGCCATAACTCATAGGTGGATGTCCACCAAAATACAGTACCCACAGTCTCTGAATGGTGACACATTGTCTTAGATATATTTAGGCTAAAAGGCCTTATGGCTGGATTATATGATAAATAAACAGCCTTCAGGGAAAAATGGCAAACGTGGGCATTTTACATGGCACAGCATGATCCAGAATTTGTGTCCTAAGGGGGGTCGGGGGGTTCATGGATGTCCAGGTGTGGAGCAGGGTAGTATTTTATAAGACCACAGAGACGCCGTCAGAATCATGGGCTGCAATTCAGTACAGCTTAAATTAGTTGCAATTGCCCTGAATTGCAGCTGTAATGTACTGGAGTTGCATTTGCCTGAAGTCGATGATTCCAAGGCTTGTCTGACACAGTAGAGAGTCTCCGTCCCAACCCCTGTCCTTATTTTGGGGGGGGGGAATTTATGTAGGGGTGTACTGGACAACATATATCCTTAAACATTCACTTCAGCCAACCAGATCTCATCGGTACTAACTCTCCTCCAGTCCTTCAATAAGTAGAGAGAGAGAGAGGGAGGAACTGCACAAGCCATGAGGTAAGAAAGCAATGCACTTTCTAGGGCAGCAATGCAAAATGCAACTCAAGTGAAGCAGTTTAGTTGAGGAGACTGGGAGTGCTCTGGCTGCTGATATAGACTTGAGGCCTTTTCGGTGTTCAGTTGGTCCTTGTAGGACTAGGACAGCACACCAGAGGAGCTGCCACATCAATCAAGAGACTCGAGAGTGAGAGGAGCCAAGGAGAAGGAGACCCAGGCAGCACTGAGATGGTCATGGAGAGACTGAGAGAGTGGACACTGGAGAACTGACGGAGGGGTGGAGGCGCGGCCAGGCCTGGAGGGTTATGGGTAGGCCCCAGGTACTGACTGAGACTCTGTCAGACTCAGAGTCATTGTCGGTGGCCACAGGGAGGAGAGAGACTAAAGAACAGTAAGAGAGGGAAGGGAGAGAGCCATTGACCACCACACAGCCAGGCAGCAGGCCGTACTAGGCCAGGACAGAGCAGCAAGAAAAACTGCACAACTTAAACTGACTGGCCAAGCAACAACACAGCCAGCTACCAAGGGTGCACAATTCTTTTGGGACAGAAGTGGATGGGACCAGGTAGGCGTGAACCACGGGCAGCACTGTGTGGTGGCGGTAGGCAGCCAACAGAGAACTTAAGGAATCCAGGTCAGAAAGAAAGTCGAGAGGGAAGGAGCCTGGAAAGGAGAGAGAGAGGCTCAGTGTTAAGACAGTCTTCAGCAGCTGACTGGACAATGGCGACAGACAGAGTGGCTGGTGGTGGTAAGTCTGAAAATAAATATTCTCTTCTTGGAGAATCAGACCTCAGACAAGGCAGTAGCACATTGCATAAAACTAACAGTTTTGCAGAAAATAGCTCTTATTTTCAAAATTCAGCTATTTAGCACTGTTGTGGTCTGAGGTGGTGGTGGTTTTTCTTTGGCAACTGCCTTGCTGGGGCTGGGCTAGACTGGAATGGATGGATGGATGGGTGGTGTAAAAGTGAGATTAATGTGAGGGAGGGGGCCATATAGTCTAAAATAAGGTGTGCAAGAACACATTTGGGGTCTTGGGCTCTAGATGGGGCAGAAGTTACTAAGAACAAAATGCATTGGGCCAATGGGGCAACATTTTGCTGTTGCTAGGCTGCACCATTAGTAATCCACTTCAAATGAACCACAGTTTCAAAGTTTACAACTACAACATATTAGAGAAAATTCAGATATGGTGATGGTGATAGAATGTTATTAACCCCACTTTCTGCAGAGACAGACTGAAGCATGGGAGATATTTTAACCTGAAAACACTACAGTGCATTTCAATGGTCTGAATGAAGTTATCGATTGCAAATATATTGTATTGGATGTTGGATAGGCTCCTTTTCAATTAGCTTAAGGAATACCCTTATAAGCCTACTTCAGGGGTGGGCAGCACCTTAATGCAGCAGAAAATTAATTTATTAAACTCTGTGATGGGGGGCATCATCTAAGGAGAGTGTTTGGAGTATTTATTGCCATGACATTGACAGAAACACCGTATTTTCACTAGTTGCAGTGGGAGCAAACTTTCTGTCTGGAGTGCTACAGTAACGCCTTACTATCAGTCATCTTCCATGTGTGGCAGCTGGTTCTTTTTTGTGGTAGGCTCTCAGAGTGCAATTCTGGTGATTACTCATGGAATCAGAGTAGTACTCTGACTCGCAGCTCAGCATGGGCAGAGAGGTCTGTGAGATGGTGGAAGGTAGGTGGTATTTGCTGAAGGGTCAGTGAGAGTCCATAAATGCCATGGACGCTTCAGGTGTGTTAAAATTCTTGTGGACCCCATTTAATACCACAGAGTTTGGTAGTGGCAGGGTTAGTGAGGGCTAAACTCAGCTCCCAGTCTGAAGAACCATTTCCTCACAGTGGCATGGACCCTCCTCTTAATGTAAAGCTCTTGTAACTTGTCAGAAGTCTTGAAATATTTGGATGAGGTGTCCCTGCCACATTGAAAGGTATCCTCTGGCCAACTGAAGGATTAAGAAATAGGCCAGTATTGGTAGGGATGGTTGTCTGATTTCAGCATTGGTGCCAAGGAATGGTGAGAGCACTGAGTCTCATAAAGAGTAGGGGACTGAAGTGCATGCAGCAACCAGTACTGGCAGGATGTCTTGCAGAACAAAGCTTTTGCAGCAGTTGTAGTCTTTACATCCCTCAGGGAAGCTGATGAAATGAAGTTGTTTCATTCACTGGCCCCTGGTTTCAAGGTCTTCCACACTGTCCCACAGGTAGTGAATGAGGTGGTCTTGCTATCTGAGACATCCATTATATAGGAATGTGCTCTGTCTAGTGGAGGCTAGAGTAGCTAGCTGTGACCTTTAGAGCCACATCAGCCACCTAGAACTATAGTACATGCCAACAGTGCTCTGCTGTTACTACTGACACTTTATTCATACCCTGGGCTGTCTGTCCTAACAGAATGTTTCATAAATAAAAATGTCCTGGGTTAGATTGCTATTGCTATTGCCATGTAGTCTAAAAACTTTGAGGCCTCTTATGTCCAATATCCATCCAGGCATTTTCAACCCCACATTATAAAATCTGTCTCCTAGCCACTGTGTGAAATTTAAGGACTAAATCACTATACTTATAATTATTATTTATTATATTAATGAATGTACTGTGTGATCTTGTATACAACTGTATGGACAATGTGAATGTATTTCTGTGTATTGTGTACATTTGTGTATCATGGGTAGAGGTTTCATATGAAATGTAGAGGATGTTGCTGTATAAATACTGAGAAAAAAGTATGTAAATAAATCTGCTACAAAGTTGTTCCGCTAATTGCACTCAAGTACAACTTGCTCATACGTAAATAAAATTCCACAGTGGTGGAAGGTGAAAAAAATTGGTTGGATTTTCTTTAGTGAGTCATAGTCATAACTTTTAAACTAGTTGAAAAAATCAGCTATAATGTGTTGTAAGTCAGTCATAATTGGTTATTCAACTGACTCCGTGGTCTATATTGCATACCCCAAATTATTCTTCCGTTCACCTGGCCATTGGCCCGGGGGAGAGGCTTGGAGTGAGATAATGTAATTTTGTTTGAGGACAAACTTCTTTTGTGAAACTTTAACTTCATCATGAAGAATATAGGAATGTTTAAGGTACCCATTATCTATCATATGAATCAATTGCTTTTTTTACCTGTACGTGTGACCTACTAATAAGTTGACATGTATCTGTTAACTGTGGCTTGTTGAATTATTAATGGTACATACATGTATGTATTATTTACAGTATATCGGTGCTTCTATTAATAAAAAGGAAATTAAAAAAAAGAGAGAGGGATAGGGCAGACTGGATGGCTCAAAAGGCCCTTATCTGCCCACAACATCTATGTATCTTAGTATCTATGACACCACCTTGGTGACCAGGTTCACTGAGAACAGCTTGTTCATCATGAAGTGGTACTGGTAATATAACTGTTTCACTAATGACAGTGCAAGCAGTGGGGGTGAAGTAGACATTTGGGGCAGTCACTGGCATATCAAGTTCCCATTAAATAATTGACTCATGATTTGTGGCTATGCAACACTGACCATCCGTATTGTGGGTAACCTTTACCATGGGGAGGCACCATTTTGTAAGCCATATCGGGTATGTAACATTTTGGCTAGCAATGATGCTAATATTTTATCTTACATCCCTGTCAATGCTACAGACAGGTGTCACCACATGAAAAACATAACATCAACTTACATATCAGTATCCCTTCACCCAACAATATGCTGTGTGGTGCCTGCCGGAGTGCTGTAGTGGGGTTATACACTAATAAGAAGGTGTGCCCACCGTTTCCTTATAAATATCTCCCTCAAGGTAGCATACTGAATGGACCATGGCCAGTTTGTCAAAAAACACTTCAGCTGGGTGATTCACTGGTAGAGAAACAGTTAGGATATGTACAAGGTATCCTGTATTGAACAGGACCCTCTGGTGTAACACTTGCTCTGATTAGGGTGCAGGGTAACATACCACAAGTTTTTAGATGTCATAAATGAAAACCTTTGACAGGTTTTCACACATCCTGTATGCTAGTTCTGAGTTTTAAAAACACATGCTGGGCTATACCATTTGGGATGAGGACAGGGAAAATGTCCTGTCTCCATTTCCTGTAACAAACTAGTAATCATTGTGAGAAAATAGTTTCCATTAGCCGTGCATATTACTTCTCTATCTATATGCTTGTTTTTAACTGCTCCTTGATTAGCTCAGCTAACTCATTAATCTTAGCCTGTGTTTCAGTAAACAATCTTGCTATGTCATGCGTGTTGTACACAGAACTTTTCTTCAGTGGCTAAGCCCTTAATTCCTGTAAGGCAGGGTTCAAAACAGACTCAGCGGTTTGGTGCTCAAAATAACTGACATGCCTCTTGATAGTTTCAGGTCTTCTCTATTCCAGATTGACATGCTGGACCCAAACAATCCTGAGATGGACCCTACCATTCCTTCCAGGCTCTACGGCTGTCTGGAGCAGAAGGTCTCATCCCATCAGACAGTTTTTGGCCTGCTATGGTATCTTGGGCTTTTGCCTGGTGAGTGGTAATTACATCTAACAACAATGAAGCATAAAACAATGATACATTTGTTCCCACACAAGGCCCATATTCCATCATGTCCCAGTGAAGAGGAAAAAAAGTTAAAAACAACAGGTACATGCAAAAACTGTACATTATTTAGCAAAGTCCCTGGGACAGAAGGATGTACCAACCGAACAACAAAACTGCAACAGCGAAGACCATTACAGTGACAGAAATCCACAGGTCACTGTAATGGTCCCCGCTGAGCAATGGCACTGCATCTCCCAATGTTTTGGCCCCGCCCCGAAACAACTCCGACTCAAAGTTGGTTAATTAAATACTGGGGTTTGTGGGGAGGATCCCCAGATTGAGGTGCATGGGCACAGCCTCCCTGAAGAAACACAACAGAATACCGACAGCACAATGCAGACAATCAACATTGTGTCTGCCAATGTGAATGATGTCGGTGATGCCTGTGCTGACATGGTAGATCTGGAAAGAAGTAGCAGTCAAACCACTGAGTGGATGAAAAAGAAAACCAGTGCTCTCAGTGTGGACAGGGTGCTTGTTAAAAAGTTCAACACAGTCAAGCAAAATAAGCACTCCACTATATCATGACAATTTGATTCCTTTAATGTGTAGACTGAACATGCAGTGCTAGGTATTCAACAATTCATATCAATGGACCACTGTGACCATTAACCTACTGAGCCCCAACACTTTGAGGCTAAACACCTCTTCCTCAGGGGCATCACTGAGTGGGCCTGATGCAACTTCAGGGCATTGTTCAGTCTTTGCAGGCCTTTCTGGTGCAGGTGACTGTGTAACCTTGGAAGCCAGTAGTGGCAGTGTAGGGGTCCTCAAAGTGATACCTCTCACCTCTTCAAGTCCTGGATTTTTGGTTGTCCCTGTCTCTGTAACAGTCATACATATTGTAGATACATAGATGTTATCAGCAGATAAGGGCCTATGACCCACCTATTCTGCCCTATAGTGTTAGTAAATGTGCTTCTTCAAGCTTCCTTAGGACTAGGTTCTCCCCTTCCTCTGACTACCAGGATCCCCATGCCTATCCAATGCATTCTTAAATCCTGTAATCATTTCTGTCCCCACCACCTCCTCGGGCAGGCTGTTCTATTTGTCCACCACCCACTCTGTGCAGAAGTACTTCCTCATGTTCATTCTGAACCTCCTTCCCACCAGTTTCATCCTATGTCCCCTTGTCCAGGAGCATCTGTTTCTTTGCAAAGTGTGTTTCCCTACACCTTGTTCTTCCTCATGAGGTACTAAAATGTCTCAATCAAATCACCTTTCCCTCCTCTCCACAGGGGTACATATTTTGATCCTTCAGCCTAACCTCGAAGGGTTTGTGATGTAATCCTTGCATGATCTTGGTTGCCCTCTTCTGAATTACCTCCACCCTATCTATGTCCTTACATAGGTAAGGCCTCCAGAACTGGACACTGTACTTGAGATGTGGCCTCACCAATGTCCTGTGTTATGGAATTATGACCTCTTTTTTCCAGCTGGTGATACCCCTGTCTACGCATCCCAGCATCCAGTTTGCTATTCCTACTGCCTTGTCGCACTGACTTTCTATCTTGAGGTCATCAGAGATGATAACCCCTAGGTCCCCATCCTGCTTGGAGTATTCTGTATCCTACCCCCCAGCTAATAAGTTGTTCATGGGTTTTTGTGCCCCATGTGCATTATCTTACACTTTTTTGCATTAAATCTCAACTGCCAATCCCTTAAACAGTCCTCAAGCTTCTGCAGATCTCTCCTCATTCTATACACATGCTCTGGCATGTCCACCCTGTTGCAGAGCTTTTTGTCATCAGCAGAGGCAAATGTTCCCTTCTAGGCCCTGTGATGTTGCTGATAAAGGTATTGAAGATGACTGGACACAGCACTGATCCCTGTGGTACCCCATTAATTATTTTTCCCTCTGTGGAGTGACTTCCATTTACCACCACCCTCTGTGTCCTGCTATCCAGCCAATTTTCCACCCACTTTACCACCATCTTACCCACTTCCATATTCCCCAGTCTGTTTAAAAGATTTCTATGTGGCACAATGTCAAAGGCCTTGCTGAAGTCGAGGTAGGCCACATCCACTGCCCTCACCAGATCCACCTCCCTTGTCACCCAGTTGAAGAACTCAATGACGTTAGTCTGGCACAGCCTCCCTCCAGTAAAACCATGCTGCCTTGGGTCTTGTAGACCACTGGCAATGGGTGTTCCACTTTCTTTCCTTCAGTAGTGTTTCCATGATCTTGACCACTACTGAGGTCAGGCTTACTGGTCTGTAGTTCCCCACTTCCTCTCTGTTACCACTTTCGTATAAAGGGACTACATCAGCTCTCCTCCAGTCTTTGGGTACCTCTCCTGTTTCCAATGACAGGCTGAACAGGGTTGCCAGAGGTTCTGCCACCATAACGGTCTCCTATTTCTCTTACTCTTACTAACCTGTTTAACACAGAGTTCTGTTGCCATTGTTATTCCAGATTTGATCACTGCCCACTGTTCCTCCACCCTATTTTCTCCCTATTCCAGCCAGCGCCTCTTCAAGCATTTACCCATTTTTTCCAAAATCTGCCCTCCTAAAGTCAAGGATTCATGATTTTCTGTGGCTGGATTCTGCCCCATCAGTTATCTCAAACCCCACTGACCGGTGATCACCATTTCCCAGGTGCTCTCCTACTGTGACCCCTGTCACACTGTCCCCATTTGTGAGCACCAGGTCCAGTATTGCTGTTTCCCGTGTGGGTCCAACTACCAGTTGCTTAAGGAAAGCTCCCTGTAGGGAGTGCAGGATAAACCTGCTCCTGGTTGTTGCTGCTGTGGGGAGGCTCCAGTATATTGAGGTTATCAACCAGTAACACCTCCCTCCGTACCCCATTCTTTGAATAGCTAGCATCAACTCCCTATCCATCTCCTCCCCTTGGGATGATGGTCTGTATATTACCCCATCACTCTATAAATGCCTGCATCAGATTGGTGCACTAGATTGATCCACAATGATGTGTTAGTTTCTTACAGATGAATGGTAGTGTGGTCGAACTGAAATTTGGTGTCTTCTGGGTACAAGCCAGCAAGGTGATTGTAATAAGTTCATGATTGTCAGACGCACAAATCAGGAACATTGTTGCCAGTTTCTGAATAACAAAAGAAAAACCAAAAGGAAAATGTTGGCACCCTCCTTCATTGGTAGGTTAGTTCTGACCTTTAAACATTTTCAACTGAGTTGCATGAAACCACTTGTCAGTGGTTCTTTTGGCAGTAGTCACTCAGACATTGTACACTGGGGACTACTCTGAGCTGCTCCTAGCGTAATTGTCACAGTAGCTGTGTATGTCTGTTTTTCATATCTGGCCACCATCCAACTGTCTGCATTCCTTGACTGGTGTTGTCTGCCCTTGATGGCCTCCATGGACACATCAGGCACTGACAAAATCAATTACTGTCTAAGGTGCTGTGAGAAAAGCCAGACCTTTTATTTCCCTAGTCCTGCATACAGCAGAATTTTGGTCTCTGGTAAGAACTGAAATTTATTTTTGTGCTGCTTAAATGGTGAGCCTACAGGAATCATCTGGTGCTATAAGACAGTTAGTTCCTTGTCTTGCTTCTGTAAGCAGTTGAGATAAATGGGCTAGGCTTGTTTTTCTGTGAGACTTGCCACAGATGGTGGGGGTGCGAAGAAGATCTGTGCCTCCCCCCCTCGAGCGCCTTGTTTTGCAAGTGGATCAGCTTGGGTATTGCAGTGGGAAAAGGGAGCTGTTTTAGGAAGGGCTTTACCTTTTTCAGAGGCAGTAAAGCTGTTTATACTGCCAAACAGGCAAAAACTCTGTTAGGGAGTAGCAAATAAAAATACACATGGAAATACAGAAGAAAGCTATTTCCATGTATGGCAGAACCAAAGTAAACTTGTATTAAAGAAGGAAGGAAAATAAAGATAATATAAACATCATAAAAATGATATAGAGATTGTATATAAACAAACACAGCATAATATATAGAAATGTGCCCTCTACAAGATGAAATGATAGAGATCTACAAGTACTTCACAGGGGGGTGAACATGGTGCAGGAGGGGAGTCACTTTCAAATGAGAGTGCCAGGACCAGGAGGCATGGGATAATGCTGGAGGAAGGAAGTTGTGAGGAAATAGTTCATCAATGAAAGGGTGATAGATGCCTGGAACAGACTGCTAGCAGAAGTGGTTGAGGAGAAAACAGCGGGGGCTTCAAACATACGTGGGATAGGCATAGGGGTGTATTAGAAAACAGGCAAGGTGGTGGTGGCCCTAATACTAATAACAGTAATGCCACATTAGATTACTTTGCATCAGGGTGTGGTCTGATGACTAGCGATCAGAGATGAGTATGTGCAGTGTGAGGAAGGGGATACTACTACCATCATACCTGTACAGTGTACCATGCCACTTCCAGATATTGTATTGGACTAATCAGTTTCACGTTTGGATCGGGCCAGGAAACTGATGTGTTGAAGACAAGTGCAGAGTGAGGAAGTGGAATGTTAACTGCTATCCATTGAGACAACAACAATTACAATACCTTTTAACCATGTTGCTGTTAAATCTGTCACTAGATAATATATATTTTTAATATGATCATTTTACCCTCAATCTTTGTTTATATATCCCAAGAATCTTTAACATTCTTGTGAATTATTGCTTAGATATGACTTACAGTACCTTGTCATAATACTATTAGATGAATCCTAGTGTTATATGTTGGTCTAAATGTCAGTTCTTCTGAGCATCAGCTGGAGTTGATTTATAAACAGGTGTAGACAGTAAAGTCCAGCATCTGACAGAGCTATGAAGATTATATTCAATGTATCACATTAGTATTTATTTTCTTTTCACAAATCAGTGTGTCTTATTATGTGTAAAAGATGTGCTCCATGTTCATTCCTGTTTCATTATCTACTTTCAGTATCAATTTAACAGAAAGAGATGTATATAATGATATGGAACCAGATGGGATAAATGTTTTGTGTATTGAGATAGCACTGACACATGCTAGCCTACCTGCTAACAGATGTGTTCAAAAGATCACTTGACTCAGAAGGGTTTATTAAGTTATTAATTTAATGGACCATTGGACAATTGTGGACATGCCCTATCAGGACTTAAGCTGGGCTTTTCAGCAGACAGTGTTTATGTTTCTATGTGTTTCTATTTATACATGTGGAAATCAAATACACACAGTTAATATTTTTACTCATTTTATATAGCATGCCCTCATTCTTAATATAATTCACTTAGACAGTTCCCATTCATCTGTAGTACTTACATGTGTGACAAACCTGTCCCACCACAAACAGTCATTTGTGACAGGATCATCAGGAGAATCTCATCCATCTAAAGCTATGAGCATCCCTCAACATTGGATGTACAATCCCTCATCACTTCAAATAGTACCCTAACTGACATTACCTCAGCAGAACTCAATTTCACCTCAAACTTAAATGAAAAGGTCATTAACTGTGATGATCATTCACCCTAACATGGCCTGGCCAGTGACAACCAAATTATACACCCAGGCCCGCAACCTAATAATATCGGTACATATTAACACAAAAGTGTTTATGGGTATGCACATTAGAAGATGTACATCTCTCACAAGCCTAACATCAATGCACACTGCAACATGCTGGAGATTGCTTTCAGTTGTAATAGTCCAACCACCCTGTTAATGATGCACTTCTCCAACGTCATTATGGTCGTTATATCTGAAATAATATTATGCAAAAATGCTATTGGAGTGAACAGTATGGCCAGATCTGTGGTGCTGAGCTGTAGAACTCACTCAGCATGCTAATGACCTGGGTTCAAGCCTCAAGACCAGGACGTCAGGAGTGGAGGCCAAAAGGGATGGTGATAGAGTATATATGCAGATGTTTTTCTCCTGAGGGAGGGTGCTGCAGAGCACAGCTCATTAAGTGACACCCAATGGTGCACATAGCCTTAGCTGATACCATTAACCACACATCAGTTGGCTCCACCTCCAGGGCATCTCTCTAGTGCATGCTGATGGAGAGGGGAGGTTCAGACAATGGCAAATATCATCCATCCTGGTACTGGGTGATGGCAGCCATGTCACCCCATGCCAACAGATCCCAAATCCCACCATCATTACTCTCACAGCCCTGCATGCCTTGGTAGACATGTCATCCATGCCAACAGACCCCAAATCACACCATCATTACTCCCACAGTCCTGCAAGCCTTGGTGGACATGTCACCCCATGCCAACAGACCCCAGATCACACCATCATTACTCCCACAGTCCTGCATGCCTTGGTGGACTTGTCACCCCATGCCAACAGACCCCAGATCACAGCATCATTACTCCCACAGTCCTGCATGCCTTGGTGGACATGTCACCCCATGCCAACAGACCCCAAATCACACCATCATTGCTCCCACAGTCCTTCATGCCTTGGTGGATATGTCACCCCATACTAACAGACCCCAAATCACACCATCATTACTCCCACAGTCCTGCATGCCTTGGTGGACATGTCACCCCATGCCAACAGACCCCAAATCACACCATCATTACTTCCACAGTCCTGCATGCCTTGGTGGACATGTCACCCCATGCCAACAGACCCAAAATCACACCACCATTACTCCCACAGTCCTGCATGCCTTAGTGAACCCCCAGGAACTGTTACTCAATCTACCTGGCTAGAGAAATGTGGCCACAGGTGTGCTTAAGCTGGACCCTCCAAAGGATGCAAGGATAACCTGGGATATCAACTAGCAGTGAGTAACAGTGGAGGTTGAGACTGGCAGGTACCATGGGATGCTAAGCAGACCAGAAGTATCAGGTCAGCAGGTGGTGAACAAGCAGAAAACAAAACAACAGTACAGCGCAATACAGAGTCTGAGACTATAGTAAACAGACATCAGTCACATACCTAACATTAGAACTCATCCAAATGAATATGCCAAATGTCAATTTCCATATTAATAGTTGAGCTGCTCTGTTAATGAAACACTTCTCCCCAAAGATTGTTCATCATAGATGAAATATTATGCAAATATGAAATTATAAAAAACAGTACAGTACTGCTTTCGAGTAATATCCATTAGCATGTAGTACTCACAAGTCGAATAGAATTTTTGAAACTTCAGAGTGTGAACCAATCACTAGGTCTTCTTTCAGTTTCATTCATCGCTGTTGTTGATTTCCCATTATTATTCTTGTTTTGCTGTGCTCCTTCCCTAAACTCTTGTTTTCTTTTCCTTTCTGGTTTTGTTCCACATGAGTAGGCTGGTGTAGACATCACTGTAGTGTTGTATCTTTATAAATGATATACTGTTAACAGATACATAAAAAAAAAAACTTAAGCACTTGCAAATTAAGCAATAATGCACGACAGGGCATTACTCATTGTGTAATTTATGCCTTGAGGGGTGTGTCATGAGGTGTAGCATAACATTATATTGGCCATTCCTCACCCACACACCTTGAAAGTAACTGATATGATGGTCTATGATATACAGTAATTCCTCCCTCCCAACACCCATGGTCCGTGACATGCAGTAATTCCTCCCTCCCCAAAACTCAATCCTCACAGCAGCCACCTAGTTCATGATCATTCCACTGGTAAGTTTATTGAAACTTACGGTATCTAACATTCACCATCAGCCACTCCTCACCCAGTCTCCTCACATTTTAGATAATTGGAAAAGTATATAGAGGCCTAGTAACATAGATAATGAATAAGGACAAAGGGTCATTTGTCTATCCAGTCTGCCTACAAAACCATAACAATCCTGGGACCCATTATCCTTGCAGTGTTCTAAACAGCACTTTTCCCCCAATGCTTCCCACTCTGCTGCTAATACCCTGAACAATGGCTAAGCCCCTTACTCTGTCACAGACATGTTTGAAACCATTTATGGTTCTGGCACCCATCACACCAGCTGGCCGATTGTTTAAAGACTCAGCCAGCAGTTCTGGAAAATAAACCCTTTTGCATGCCCCTCTTGTTTTCAAACTAGTCAGTATGAAGGGATAAGGATGATGGGTCAAGGTAGGTGGATCTGGACATGGGGTGGATGAGAGGTTAAAACCATTATTGTAGAAAGTGTCTGAGAAAATGGAGTTTTCAGATGGGCTGTAACCATTCTATCAGTGCTATGTTAATCTGTTAATAAACCAGTGATATTACCAACATCATTGTGGTTATGGGGAAAGGGAGAATGAAATGGGAATTGGACATTATATACCACATGGTACCACAGATAAATATGACTGCCAAATACATTATATACCTGATACTGGATAAGTAATCATGAGGAGGACAACTGGACATGATGGACATACTATACATATACCTGGGTGGTGATCAGGAAACTTTTCTTATGGGGTAGGAAGATAAAGGAGCTGCTGTAAACAATGGAGTTTCAATACTCATGGTGGTTGAGTGCTCTGTGAGAGGAGGGGAGATGTAGGTTGTGTAGACAGTTGACAGTACACTGATGAAATGAAAAACATATGGTATAATGATATTTAATATTTATAGGAATATCTACTATCAGAAAACATCATAAGTTCATTATCACATACAAAAATGGTTACATGGAGAAAGAAAAAGAAAGAAAGAAAGAAAGAAAGAAAGAAAGAAAGAAAGAAAGAAAGAAAGAAAGAAAGAAAGAAATACATGCATCACCCCTTTACCCAGATGTTTACATTAAATGGATTTCAAACTTGTTATTAAATAGGAGGCAGAGAGTGATAATTGATGGATAAACATCGGCCTGGAAAAATGTAGAAAGCGGTGTCCCGCAAGGATCCGTCTTGGCCCCTTTAATTTTTCAGATCTTTATATTTGATTTATCCAACAGTATTCAGAGTAATATTTCAAAATATGCTGATGATTGCAAACTTGCTAATGTCTGTATGAGTTCAGAAAACCATAAACCTATCCAGAAAGATCTGAATAAACTGGAAGCCTGGTCCATAAAATGGAATTTAAGCTTTAATATATCAAAATGCAGTGTACTACATTTTGGCAAAAAGAATCCAAATAAACAATATTTTCTGCATGGGAATATACTGACTAATAAAGTTAATGAAAGAGATTTGGAAATCACTGTTGATTCATCTCTTAACTTTGATGATCATGTCACAAGTACTATCAGTAAAGCGAACAAAATATGGTGGGCTATCCACTTTAATATTTCTTCAAAAACCCAGATATACTGTTGCCTTTGTATAGAACTTATGTCAGACCTCACTTTGATTTTGCCTCTTAGCTTTGGAATCCATTTAGGAAAAAGAATATAGTTAGAATTGAGAGTCACTTGAGGACCGGAGACTTAGGGGTGATCTCTTGTTTACATGGGATATCATTCAGGATCCTTTACTTTTAGTTGACTGTGGCCTTGACTTTAAACAAGTATCTGTAAACACCAGAGGCCATCCATTACAATTTGCAAGAAACAGATGTAACTCAAAGGAAAGGGCATATTTTTTTCTCAGAGTTGTTAGGCCATGGAATTTGTTGCCTGAAAAGATCATTGTTAGCAATAATAAAATTACCTTCAAAAATAGATTGTTCACTTGGGAACATAAGCAGGAGGCTGGTAAGGACTGAGGTCTGTGTTTAGATTCTGTTTTAACTGAAATATTTGAATAGTTTTGTACATCAAATTAGTTCTATGTGTTAAAAATTACTACTTTGAGTTAGAACTGTTACTTGGGCTGTGATATTGTAACTTTTGAGGCCTGGGAACACTTGTTTGGCAGTGATAATTAGAGTGAAATTTAAATGTGATGTTTGCCTGGTATTAGGGGGAGGGGAATTAACAGGAATCACCAACAGGAATCAAGGTTTTTTCTCTTTCATTGTTCACTTGGGAACATAAGCAGGAGGCTGGTAAGGACAGAGGTCTGGGGTTATATTCTGTTTTAACTGAAATATTTGAATAGTTTTGTATGTGAAATTAGTTCTATGTGTTAAAAATTACTACTTTGAGTTAGAACTGTTACTTGGGCTGTGATATTGTAACTTTTGAGGCTTGGGAACACTTGTTTGGCAGTGATAATTAGAGTGAAATTTAAATGTGATGTTTGCCTGGTGGTAGAGCCCTCCCACCCACCCTGTTTTGTAGGCTTTCTTAAATACTGAAAAGCCACTGGGGTTGGGATTGAAGGGCTGTGTATTTCTGTTTGGGACTGAAATTCGAAGCAACAGGAAATGGTGGGCCTGTGACATCATCGGTACCTGATGTCTGCATACACACACTGTTAGTGGTACTGGACACATGCTGGACTGTATGTGTTTGTGAGACTTAGGTACTTTATTGGTGGGGTTGAAGTGGGTTTGTAAATAACTGCAGTCAGTATAGAGAGAAACTGTATTCAGGGAAGGGACTGAGAAAGGGTGTGCCATTATAAACAGAGGGGACAAACAGGAGTACCATATTCCACCATGGCAGGCATCTTCGGAAGGGTTGTAGGCTGCACAGGCTGTGGGATGGTAATAATAATTCTCAATTGGGCCTGGAGAGGAGGCTGCCACTCTGTAGACAGCTATCTTGTATCAGGAGTGAGGTATATTGGTTAAGGAGTAGGGGAGCTGGGGGTGTCTAAGGATAAGGGGTGTGATATGGGCAGCAGAAGGGTGGGGTTGAGGGAGGCTGGGGCAATGCTCTGAAATTACAGGACGTTATGTTACAGCAAGCAGGAGGGGATATGGGACAGAGGACCCTTAGATAGGGATGTTGATGCTAAGGGGAAAGCATCTCTGGGGGTGAACAGTCTGAATACAAAGAGGTAGGCGGGAAGAGTCAGGAGGGCTGTTGTGGGAAGCCTAGTAGAGCAGACATTGAGAAGGGAGGGGCTGATGCCGGAGAAGCCTAAAACAGCAGACTGTGGGAAGGATCTCCTAAGGAGAACAGAGCAAGAGGGGAAGAAGAGGGGCAGTTTAGAGGTGCAGTCAAGGGAAACTCGGGTTACTTGATGGAGGCTGACATACAGTGTCATAATAAATTTGAGATACTAAGCAACCTAGAGGGGAGAGGAAGGGGTTGGTGGAAATGAGGAAACTGATACAGATGCCGGGGGAGAGAGTCGGATACCCATAGGGCATGACAGACCGGCAATGGAAAGGATAGAAATAGTCCCAGAGGGAGAAGGGGAAACATAAACATTAACCAGATGGGGGAGATGCAACATATTGCAGACATGAGGGAGAAGAGCATGACTGGAGAGAAACTGGGAGACAAGGAAGTGGGAGAGGAGCCCCCCTTCAGTAGGGGGGTCAGTACCAAGTATGGGGCCCTAGCTAAAGGGGGTCCACAGAGAGCCTCTGGAGGTAGGGGTACTATTACAAAAGGGGAAGATGGTGGTGTGAGGGAAGGGGAAACCATCAGGGCCAGGATAAATGGTTCAGATAAGAGAGGGTTAAAGGGGACACCTATTCAGAGGGGATCTGAGTTAAGTGGGCAAAATAATGAGGGAGGCAGAAAGGGGAGGGTGACAAGGGGGTCTCTAATAAGGCAGGAAGACTCCCATGGAATTGAGATCATGAATAAAGGGGGATGGGGGCTGAGAGGGCATAGTGGAGGTAACCATAAGGATGATGGCAGTGTTAAGGTTCTGTTATTGGGAGACTCGATGATTAGGGCTATCCAATGGGAGGGACAGTGGGGTGGATGCCATAGCCAGGTGAAGGTAGTGAGTATCTCTGGGCTGACAGTGCACAAAGCAAAGTTCATAGTGTATAAACTGGTTAGGGATTGTGGAGGGAAACCGGATTTCCTGGTGCATTTGGGAACTAATGATCTAGAGGGAAATAGTGTTTTGGAAATCCAAGCAAGGTTCCAAGAACTTGCCAGAGTCTGTCGGGATAATGGATGCACTATTTCCTTTTCGGAGATATTGCCAGTTCCAAAGGCCACAGTGGAGAAAAAAATGAAGATCACAGAGGTTAATGACTGGCTCAGGAAGTGGGGTGAAGAGAGTGGGTTGGGGGTGTTAGGGAACTGGAAAGGAGTTTGGGAAGATAAGGGACTGTATGCCAAGGACAGGCTTCATCTTGCCCCATTAGGAAAGGAAGTCCTTAAACAAGGGATGGCTGACTACATTCAAGAAAGGTGGGGTTTAAACTTGTGAGGGGAAGGGATAGGGAGGGCTGACCAGAAGCCTCTCCTCCAGAGGAGGAGTAGTCTTCAAACCCAAGGGGAGGGAAACAGACTGGGGTGGAGGTTTCAGGAGGAGAGAGGAAGTATGGAAGTATAAGGAACCTGGGTGGGGTTCGACAAAGGGGATCAGGGATAAGGGGTGGGGGTTGGTGTTAGTAAATGCCAGGAGCATGGGAAACAAGTTGCCAGAGTTCCAGGCCATGCTGTTCAAAGGGGGTGTGGATGTGGCTGTGGTCACAGAGATGTGGGCCAACAAAAACACCATGACTGGGACCTAAACGTGCGGGGGTACACTATGCTTAGGAAGGATAGAAAGGAGGGCAGAGGGGGTGGAGTGGCTATGTTCATTAGAGATGACATAGAAATTGCTAAGGTAGAAGAGGCAGAGGGAAACGTGGAGGCCTTATGGGTCACCTTACGATCCCCAGCAGGAGATAAAGGTCAAGCTGGGTGTAGTATATAGGCCCCAGGGATGAGTGATGTTCTAGAGGATGGTTTGCTGGACAACATCATTGCCCAGTGTGTGGACCAAAAGGGAAGGAGTAGTGTTGATGGGGGACCTTAATATGCCAGGTACAAACTGGGGAACCATGTCCTCTAAGGTGGCCAAGGAGCAGAGGCTGCTGGACGGCTTCCAGGATGTGTTCTTAACACAGCATGTGATGGAGCCCACAAGGGAGGGGCATGTCCTGGACATGGTTCTAGCAGATGGGGATCTGGTAAGGGACCTGGTTGTGAGGGACCCCTGACTGGGGCGACCACAATACTGTCTGGTTTCAAATAAGCACAGGTGGGGTGAGATCTAGGACACTGGCAGTGGACTTCAGGAGCAGACTTTATGGGCATGGGAAATATTCTCAAGGATCACTTGAAGGGGATTACATCAATGACAAGTGTGGAAAGGAGATGGGAGGTCATAAAAGCAGGGGACTTCATGAGGCAGTCAGGATCTGCGCTAAGTTGAAACGTAAGGGAGCAAGGTCACATAAACCATGCTGGTGGTCCAGTGAGGTACAGGTAGCAGTCAGAGAAAAGAAAGTGGCCTATAAAAAAAAATATAAAACAACAAGAGGGGATAGGGATAAGGAAATGTACCATCTTGCATCTAGAAAAGTCACCCGGATGGTGAGGGGAGCAAAGTCCAGTAAAGAGCAGCGGCTGGCACAGGGGATACATGGAGGGGAAAAGGGGTTCTTCTGGTACATTGGGGAGTGGAGAAAAACTAAGGGCCATCTCAGCAGATTGAGATCAGAAGGAGGGTGGGTGGAAGAGGCAAGGGACCAGGCAGAGGTATTTAATGAGTATTTTGCCTCTGTGTTCACTAGGGAGGGGGATAGGATATCTACAAAGCAAGGCATTATGGGGATAGAAGCGGCAGTGAGTGGGATCAGGAGAGCAACAGAAATGGAGCAAGAGGGAGGGAGAGGTACCCCAGGGGTGTCACATCTGGAGAAGGATAAAAAGGCCAGTAAGGTGGAGGGGATGGATGATACTATCTCTGCCAAAAGGGTGTGGTTAGCCCTCAAGGCCCTAAAGAAAGACAAATCTCCTGGGCCGGATGGCATTCATCTGAGAGTACTATGGGAACTGGCAGACATACTGGCTGCACCCCTGGCAGAGCTCTTCAATGGGTCACTTGAGACAGGGAGAGTACCTAGGGATTGGCGAGAAGCACATGTGGTGCCAATCCATAAATGAGAGGTCGAGGAAGTACCAGGTAACTATAGACCCATCAGTTTGACCTCAGTGGTGGGAAAATTATTGGAGAGTATACTAAAGGAACGATTTGGGACATACTTGGAGGGTGGGAGGTCTGGATAGTCAGCAACATGGGTTTGTGCCAGGTAGATCATGTCAAACCAATCTTGTGGAGTTCTATGAATGGGTAACATCAGTACTGGACAGGGAAAGCCTGTGGATGTATTATTCTTGGACTTCAGCAGGCGTTGACTCTGTCCCCACAATGGTCTGGTGGAGAAACTGATGGGGTTAGGAGTAGGCCTTTGATGGTCAGATAGATTGAAACTGGCTAGCTGGATGCACCCAGAGAGTAGTGGTCTGTGAGAGCTCTCGAACCCTAGAGAGGTTGGTAGTGGGGTACCGCAGGGCTCGGTCCTGGGTCCGATCCTGTTTAATGCATACATATCGGACATCAGGGAGGGTATAGGGTGTGAAATGAGTCTCTACGCTGATGACTCCAAGATGGGAGCAGTAGTTGAGGGAGAAGAGGGGAGGTTGGCCCTGCAAGGGGACCTGGACACCCTGGAAAGCTGGGCTCACAGATGGAAATTAAATTTCAATATCACCAAGTGCAAGGTGTTGCATCTTGGTGGAAATCCTAAACACAGGTACACCCTGGGAGGGGCTGGAGGCCTCAATAGGGGAAAAAGACCTAGGGGTCATGGTGGATGCATGCATGAATAACTCTGAGCAGTGCAGGAGGTGGCTAGCAAGGCAAACAGGGATGCATCGTAGGGAGATCACCTCTAGGAGCAAGGAAGCGATTCTGCCGCTGTACAATGGACTGGTTAGACTACACCTTGAATACCGTGTACAGTACTGGAGACCACACTTGAAGAGGGACATACAGCTCCTGGAGAGGGTACAGAGGAGGGCAACTAAGATGATCTGAGGGCTAGAGGATTTGGATGAGGACAGACTTGAGGAGCTCTGCCTGTTTTCATTGGAGGAGAGGAGAGAGAGACAGGGGACATGATTGAGGTCTTCAAGTACCTCAAGGAATAAATAGGGTAAACATGGAGAGATCTTTAGACTAAAGCAGGGAGGTATCACCAGAGAGCATGGTTTGAAGTTGGAAGGTGGAAGGGTGAGGGGGGAAAAAAGGAGGAGGTTTTTCACTGAGAGGGTGGTGGACCCTTGGAATGCACTGCCTGGTGAGCTGGTTCAGAGATCCACAGTGGAGGGCTTCAAGAGAGGGTGGGACAGACACAGAAAGTGGATATCTCAGATGATGATGGCCTGTCCCAGGGGGGTGGGGATGGATGATAAGGGTTTCTGGAACACAAGGGATGGGAGGGCCTCAGCACCCAACTAGGGATCTGAGGTTCGAGCAGACTTGATAGACCGTAAGGCCTAATCTGCTGGCAAATAGTATGTTAGTATGTTAGTTACGTGAGATCTGGAAATCATTTAAAATATTATATGTAAGACATGAAGCACCATGGGCTCATAGCCTTTTGCTTCTTGCAATTCTTAGTATGGTTCTTAGTATGTTTCCTTTTTATGCTGTGGGTGGAGCCTACAGCCATCTTATTATCTGTAGCTGGGAAAACAGGATACGTGGCACATATTTTGGAGTTTTCAGTGTATCCTTCCCCAACAGCAAATCACTATGCTAGTTAAATAAAATACTCCCTTATCTCTGTTGAGTAGACCAATTCCAACATTTTTTTCAACTTGTTTATTATTGCAATGTGACTTGCTGTCTTTGGAGACTAATAATTTACTGACAGGACTTCAAACTGATACAGCATCTAACTGACTGCAGAGCAGTTGCAAAGTTACATTCTTGGTCATCTCTCCCAATGTGCGTATGTGTGTAGCAATGATTTACAGTATTTTCTCTGAAGAGTTGATTTATGTTCGCTTTCTGGACCTATCTAATTAGTGGCATTGGAACTCTCATGGTTTTATATTTGTAGGAAGGGTAAATGCTAGGCAGCTAATGTTTTAGGGGTTTCCAGAGGCTGCAAGGGCATCATAGGAATTACAAAGGATCCCCGGATTGAACAAAGCATTTCCCTGAGGGCATCTTCATTTCCCCTATTTTCCATGTAAAACTGGGACAAAACTCTGTACATTTTCCTGTATGCTCAAATCAATGCATGTACACAACTGACTTCATTATGCCTGTCCGTAAAATCACTATAACAAATGTTAAGGTTGTTTTATGTGTTCTTATTTATTGTAAATGGTAAAACTCACCTGCAACATATCACAGAGGCTCTGGCAAATATTGGAATCTTGCAAGCTTTGCTCTTGAGGTTCACATGTCTCCAGAACCCCTTCATGGTATTATAGCCTTGTTACAATGTACTGACACAGGATAACATGGCTGAGATGCAGTATGTTATACTCAGTGGGGTCATACTTTTATCCATTTTGGCAATGCACTGACACAGGATAGCTTTGCTGAGATGCAGTATCTCATTTTGAGGGTGCTAATTATATTTTTTTTTGCTCCTCTCGGCCCCCTGTCCAGCCACTTCTTCAAGCCACCTAGGAACACACGCGGCACTCTGCCCCAACACCAGTCACCACCATCCCGCCACTTGGTCCCCAGGTAGCCGGACATAACCCTTGTGGATGGTCCCCCTCCTCCTGCGGAGAAGGTGCCAGTGGGGCTGGCCAGCACACTCAGTCTTGGCCTGGGTGCTGCTGACATGGTCTTGGGCTGTCCCAGGGTTTCTATGGCAGGGGGCCAGCAACTGTCATTCTGTCGACCAGGAAGTAATTTTTTCCCATTTTCTCCAGGGGGTATGGCATGCCATTGATGTCAAAATGTATGCTGATGTTTACCATGCCCCCCAGTCACTGGGACCCAACGCGTTGCTGTTTCCCCAGCCTCTGCCAGGAGTCAGCAAGTGCTGGGTCACATCCCCACCCTCCCCCCTGAGGAGAAGGCAAGCAGTCATCAGACATTCAAGCCTTCTCCCTGGCCAACCCTCCAGTTGCTCCGGTCTGTTTCGAACCGGGTCACTGGTGTCTGGGCAAATCAACTGCCGCCTGATTAACCAGCAGGGGTTCCTAATTTTACCGATTTTACAATGTACTGATACAGGTTATCCTGGCTAAGATGCAGTATCTCATTTTCAGTGGGGTCTAACTTTTATCCATGTTTGACTTCCAACAGAGGATACAGTATCTAACTGCAGAGTACTTTGAAATTACATTCTTGGTCATCTCTCCAATGTGTATATGTGTGTAGCATTGATTTACAGTATTTCCTCTGAAGAGCTGATTTATGTTAACCTTTTCAGGACCTATCTCGTTAATGGCATTGGAGTTCTAATGGTTTTATGTTTGTAGGAAGGGTAGATGATAGGCAGCTAATGTTTTATGGGTTTTCAGAGGTTTCAAGAGGCGCATCATAGGGGATTACAAAGAAATCATAGTGGTGTCTACTGCAGTGTTCCCAGATTGAAAAACATTTCCTGTAGGGCACCCTCATTTTCCTGTATTCTCCATGTAAAACTGGGACAAAACTCCTGTACATTTCCCTGTATGCTCAAATCAATACACATATGCAATTGACTTCATTATGCCTGTCAGTAAAATCATTATAATAAATGTTAAGGCTGTTGTATGTGTTCTTATTCATTTTAAATGGTAAAACTCACCTGCAACATATCACAGAGGCTCTGGAAAAATGTTGGAATCTCTTGAGCTTTGCTCTCAAGGTTCACATGTCCCCAGAACCTCTTGATGGGATTACAGCCCTGTTACAATGTACTGACACAGGATAGCCTGGCTGAGATGCAGCATCTCATATTCAGTGGGGTCGTACTTTTTATCCATTTTGGCAATGTACTGACACAAGTCACATTTGTTGAGATGTAGTATCTCATTTTGGGAGCCCTAATTCTACCCATTTTACAATGTACTGATACAGGTTAGCCTGGATGAAATTCAGTATCTCATTTTCAGTGGGGTCTTCCTTTTACCCATGTTTACATCTGTGTGCAATGTACTGACACAGGTTAGCTTTGCTGAGATACTGACAGCCACGTGGGCAACATGGCAGTGCTGACTAAACTGCACATATGCAAGTATCACGAATATATAATCATGTCAACACTGCCATGTTACACACGGCTGACTCTGAGGCAAACTGTGCAATGGCAGCTATCACACATGCAGGTTCTGTAATCACTGCAGTATCAGTTACATCTGACTCCAGTGGGGAGAGTACCACATATTCTTTTCAATGCTCTTGCCGCTCCTAAAAGCTCTCCACAGCTGTATCAGCTCTGACCAGAGTTTGTTTATTTAATGGGATAGGGGCTGTTATTTGTGTTAATCTTATGCTGTTACATATTTGTAATTTGTACATAATCCAGGTCATTCCTTATTTCATAACTCTGTTGATTTTGTCATAATTTACACACCATAAAAAAGTCCTATTTCTTAATTCATATAATTTCTAGAATGATATTGTACATTCTTGTATAGTGTTTGTTACACAACAGCCACAATAATTGTTACTGTTTAATTCATGACATACTTCATTTTAACATAATTAGAAATATGCAAAAAGCTTTGATTCATGAGTTTTTTTTGATCCTCCATTCCTATATGTCAGAGCCTATGACATCATATCAGGTATCTAATTTATTTTCTACCATTGTGTACATCGTGTGAATCAATTACCAACAATATAAGTCTATGAGGAAGAAAAACTAAATCTCCTGGCCAAGTTTTTTCATGACAAAGCAAGTTCCTTTTTGCATTTGCCTGAGGTAATGTCTTTGATCAAAGGTTGTGCCAGATGTTTTACATCGTGGACTGTCTTTCTGTTACAACAGTCACTGTCTGAACTTAAACTATAGGCATGAATAAATGTATTGAAATTTAACACTCTCATGTGGTACAGAGCTGATGAGCAAGATATACATAATATACAGAACACACATTCTTCATTCATACGCTGTAAGACAATCAGCTCTGTATAAACTGGGAGTAATCACATCACAGGTTGTCAAATCCCACCGCAGGCAGACAGAAGAATCACAATCTCATAACAGAAATATAGAAATGCAGAATGTGTTGGCAGAAAAGGACCGGTAGGCCCATCTAGTCTGCCTTATTTTCCCTGCCTAACACTACACCCTGGACACTATTTGGTCACAGGTTTTCCTCCCTTACCTCTAGTTATTAGACCCATGTGCCTACTACATGCATGCCTGAAGCTCCCCACTCTCTTCACCCCCCACCTCCTCTGGCAGGCTGTTCCAGGCATGCACCACTCTTTCTGTGAAGAAGTTTTTCCTCACATCACTCTTACACTTCACCCCTCAAGCTTTATGGCATGGCCCCGTGTTTTGGTGCTCCTCCTCCAATTTAAGAGACTCCCGTCCTGCACTTTATTCACCCCCATGTGGTACTTGTAGGTCTCAGTCATGTCCCCTCTCACTCTCCTCCTCTCTGGGGAGTACATGTTGAGCTCCCACAGGCTCTCCTCATAACCAGTTTAAAGTGGGCATATAGGTACCAATATATCTGAAAAGGACTTTTTACCAGAACCTTGCTAATTGCATATATACATTTTTTTCTGTCTGTACTTCTTGAATAAAAAACTTACCTTACACTCTTATTATGTGAAATAGGTGGGTTTCTTGTTTATTTCTTCTTGTCCTGAGACCTCATGACTGAAATATTTGTGAGGCCTCCTTAAACTGGGGTAACAAATACTCTGGGCGCCAATGTAACATAAACAGGGTTACCGCTCTCACATACCTTCTTTTACAATGACATCTTATGTTGTCACAGCCTTGGATGTGACTGTCACTCTAGCTGCACTGACATCTGAAGCTGGTTAGGCAAGTTCCCAACTTGCCGACATATCTGGTGAAACAGACTATCCACAGGTTCCACTAGCACATATAGAAATCACACATGCTAATAGTGTCCCAGAGTTACCAACCATTTTATTAAGAGTAGACTGGACTTCAATAGAAGGCATGTTTATGTAAGCTCCCTCTCTCCACATCTAGGGTATGATGGTGAATGTCCTGGGGAAGGGAGGCACCATACAGCAAATAGAGTCCACATAACTGGTCAGCCTAGCTTACCATGTCTGAGTATGTACATAAGTGCTGTAGGGCGCCACATAGTCCCTCTTACTGCTTTTGCAACTTTTTATGCTGTGCTGAGCTTATTGTCTTTTAAACTGAGCACTATGAGTGTTCCTGGAGCCCTGTTTCTTGTCATCTGGAAGCAGGAAGTGAGATGTGGAATCCGTTTTAGCTCAGGACTACCACCCAAAATGTAAACCATTTTAAACTCCCATTTAGTATTATTGCTACAGACTGGTGTGCCAGGACCATGAATGAGTACCTTTGCTCTCTACATTAGCAGGGGATTTTTTAATTGTGAATTAGACATTTGCAGTCTCGACCCTCAGGTTACCACTTCAGGGTAACCCTCCTTGAAAAGGACATCCTGCTGCGATGGGAGTTATTATGTACATGAGTGCTGTAGGGGCCATTAGTTGGCCCCTAACGCTGTTTGCAACTTTATGCTGTACTGATCCTATAGTCTTTTTAAACTGAGTGCTACAAGTGTTCCCTGTAGCCCTGTTTCTTGCCATCCAGAAGCAGGAAGAGGGGTGGAGTCAGTTTCAGCTAAGGACTACCACCAAAATTTAAACCATTTTTAAACTTCAATTTGGTATTATTAGCAATGACTGGTGTGCCAGGACCACAAATGAGTGGCCTTCTCACTACATTAGCAGGGGATTTTTAATTGTGGATTAGACATTGCAGTCTTGATCCCCAGATTACCACTCCGTAATCCTCCTTGAAAAGGACATCCTGCACTCTTGAGCAGAGGCGGTAGGCCTAACACCGAACACTTTAAAGACACATCGTCTGTGCCGTGTCTTAGCTTGTCTGGTGGGACTAACAAGACTGAAAAGTAAAAAGCCAGGCAGGTTTTCATTGAGGACAAGGATTGTTTTATGGTAATTTTAAGTATAAACTTCCTAATTGTGAGTCCTGCAGTAAAAGCAGTATATAAGAGTATATAAGAAAACAGGTGTTCTGGATATTAAAACTGTAACACTGGCTATAAGGGAGCTGGTATCCAAAGGAAATCTATGTTCTTTATTTCCAAAATATTAGCAACATGGCAATAATAATCACAACCAAGGATGTAATCAAGTTGATTAACCGTACCTCTTGCCATATGTACAAATTAATTGAGCAAGAAGATACCTCATAATCCTTCACATGTAGTAAATGTTAGCAAAATCATGAACTTTCCACTAAGGTTAAATTATTTAACAACAGGTTACAATCACTAGGGCACAGTCAAAAACTTATGGCTCAAAGGTTTCAAGCCACCTTCAGTACCAATGTTTCTAAACACAAAACAGGCCTCATTACTAGGGAGGAAACTAACATAACAGATACAAACCTTGCTGGCAATAAACTTAATTTCATAATAGCTGAACAACCATCCACATCTACAAATGAACATGGAACGTTTAACCCTAACAACCCTGCAAATAAAAAAAGAATTAGGAAGAAACATACAATGACTCCGAGGAAGAATGGTACAGAGTTCAAACCTCCAAAACACCCAAAAGAGGGTGCAGAGCAACACATGTCCAAATTCCCTTACTAAATCATTTCCATCCACTTCTCCCTAATTTATAATAAAGACAATATCTCTCCTAATGTAGCACTTGCCCAAAGCCTGGATTCTGGTCACAGTAGTGATATACCTGGTACAAATGATACAAACACATGAAAAGACCCCATGATGCTACCCCCAACAAATTCAAGCCAACCTTAATACATATTGAGACAGAAGTATCCGGTAGTGTAATGAAAATGAAATAGAAAAGTCTGAAAAGGATATATTGGTGCTGGGTGACTCTATGATCAAACATCTAGATAGAGATACCCTGAAGCAAACAAAAACAAGGACATTGTCTAGCTTTAGAGGAGCTAAATTGCCAGCATTACTAAGATGTTGGGTTCTATTCTACATAACACTCAGGAAACTCCATTAGTCATAATACACACAGGTGCTAACAACACATTTCATGAACTAGCACACAAAATAAAACAAGATTATGTGTCCCTGACCAACAAGCTAATTGAACATGGATGTGAGACTGTAATATCTGAACTACTCCCTATTCCCAAAGCAACATATGGTCAGTATATGAAAATTAAGAAATAAATAACTGGTTGAGGGTCTGGTGTTTATGTCAAGACATACCATGCATTACTCACTGGGAGGAATTTCACAACAGGTTGGAGCTTTTTAGTTGGGATGACCTGCATCTCAGCAGGAGGGGAAACTCACTTTTAGGGAAACATTTTCTTTCCTTATACAAAGGAATTTAAATTAACAAGTTGGGGGGAGAGGTATAATGATATACCCTCTCTGAATACTGGACATACACTAAGAAACACTAACAACAAAATTGGTACAAACACAGAAATTAAGCAATCTAACCAGGCCCATCAAGGTAATACTATCTCCACTAGCAATGGTCTTAAAATATTATTACTAAATGCTAGAAGCCTGAGAACAAAAACCGACAAACTTAGCTATACTTTAAGAAAGAACAATATAGACATATGTGGGGTAACAGAGACATGGTTCAGAGATGGTGACTGGAACTTTGAGATCCCTGGGTACTGTAAAATACATAAAAATCAGAATGCCAGGAGAGGAGGTGGTATTGCCTTATACATAAAACATACCTACAAAGCTTGTGAAATAAAGGACAATTTATTAACTGAAAATGAAATCATATGGGTCCAAATAAAAATACCACCAAAAACCCTTACTATAGGTTTAGTTTACCACTCCCCAAATGTACAATTAGAAGAAAATAATAACCTACTGGCAGAACTTGAAACCAGAAACATGCCGGAGGACCACATTCTTATGGGAGACTTCAATTTCCCTAAGATAAACTGGAACATACTTGAAGAAACAAATCCACTAGAAAGTAAATTTATTGATATTATCACACTTCATGACTTGGATCAATTAGTAAGTAAATAAGTAAGCAAAACTTTATTTGTACCAGGCGCCCTTCCAGAGCTTTGGGCACCTTAACAATCTTTATTAAAACAAATAGTCTTCCTTATACATTTAAAACAATAACTATACATACAATATTTCAGCACTAGCTCACTAGGTCCCTTCAAATGCCTGATGAAACAAATATGTTTTCAAGGTATTTTTTAATCCTTCCATGGTCAGGCTATCTCATATCTGGCAGGGTAGAGAATTCCATAGGGTAGGAGCCATAAAGCCAAACAATCTTCCTCCTGATGTTTTTAAGGATATCCTAGGAATCTCTAGCAATCCCTCACTGGGGGATCAGAGTGGGCAGGTGGGGCAGTAAAGAGACAGGAGTTCTTTCAGGTAAAGGGGTCCATGGTCATGTACAGCCTTATAGGTCAGCAATGAGAACTTGAAGGTGATCTGCCACTGTACTGGCAGCCAGTGCATTCACACAGCACAGGTGTTATGTGACTGGATCTAGGGGTTCTAGTTAACAATCTGGCCATCATGTTCTGCACTAGCTGCAAATGGCGGATATCCATCCCTAGTAGCCCTAGGTAGAGGGCACTGCAGTAATCAAAATGAGTGGTGACAAAGGCATGGACCAAGGTAGGAAGATCTTCAGGTTGGACTAGGTGCTTCACCCTAGCTATGTTCCTGAGATGATAAAAGGAAGATTTGACCACGACCAAAACCTGCACCCTCAGGGTCAGGCCTTCATCAAATATCATGCCTAGGTTACGCACCTGGCCCAAGGCAATCCGTGGGTCTCTCCAAGATGTAAACCTGAGGATTTTCCCACCCATGCCCCAGTCATCCTACAATCAGGGTCCACCACCAATACCTCTGTTTTACCTGGAGTTCAGCCTCAGCCAACTAGCACTCATCCAGTTCTGTATCTGCAACAGGCAGTTGTTAAAAACCAACACAAGAAACTGAGAGAATAATGTATTAGACTTAGTATTTACTAATGCCCCAGAAACCATATTTAACATCAATGTACTGCCCTCTAGGTGATGGTGATCACAACATGATCGAATTTGATATAGATCTCTTCATAATAATACTAAAGGTAAGACCAAAATAAGGAACTACAATAAAGCAGACTATCAAAGCATGAACACATATTAAAAAAAATTTAACTGGAAAGAAGATCTTGAAGGGCAAAATCTGGAGAATGTATGGAGGATCCTACATAAACATATCTCCCACTGTATAAATAGCTTGGTCCCTGCAAGAAATAAATATCATAACTACAAACGGATTCCATCTTGGTGGAGCAATAATATTGGGAAACTAATAAATAAGAAAAAAAACCTTTACCAGAAACATAAGAAGAATCCATCCCCCAGTAATTGGCAAAAAATTTAGGACATGTGCAAAAAAAACTAAACTAATGATAAAAAGGGCCAAAAGAATACTAGAAATAAACTTGGTAGCCCATGTGAACTATAACAAAAAGCAATTCTGTAATTATGTGGGTTCCTTGAAGGGCAAACAACAAACTGTAGGTCCACTACAAACCCCAGAAGGTATTATCACAGATGAAACAGAAATTGTCACTAGACGTAATGACTATTTTCTAATGTGTATGAACCAAAGGAAAATTCCATAAAGCAGATGTCAGTTACAACAGAAGACTCTCCGATGTTCACAACTACTGAGTAGAAGGCATAATACAAACTTTAAAAACTAATAGCTCACCAGCCCAGATGGTATTATGCCAAGATTCCTGAAGGAACTTGTGAAAGAACTTACGGACCCTTCTACATGTTATTATTTAATACTTCGATAAAAGGAGAAAAACATTAAAAGAATGGAGAGAGGCATTAGTGACACTTATTTACAAAAAGGTAAACAGGGCAGATGTAGGTGATATTAAACCTATTAGCCTCACCTCAGTTCTTAGTAAAATAATGGAAAGACTGCTTCAACAACATGTGGTCAACCGTGTACATAATATGAGAATTGTAGATACTACACAACACGACTTCATTCCGAGAAGATCTTGTTTATCCAACATAATCCAGTTTTTTGAATCAGTCAGTGCAGCCATAGACAAAAATATCCTAGTGGACATTATATTTCTAGACTTCTCCAAAGCTTTTGATAAAGTATCACACTTAATAGTAATAGACCAACTCACCAAAATTAAACTTCATCCTAATATTATCAGCTGGATGGAGTCGTGGTTAAATCACAGAACATAAAGTTACTATCAAAGGACACTTATCAAACTGGGGACATGTGACTAGTGGAGTTCCTCAAGGATCAGTGTTAGGACCCACTTTGTTTAACATCATAGTTTCTACCTTCAAACAACAGGGAATGTATGGATCTGAAAATATGCAGAAGATTGTAAGCTTGGGGGCTTAGGCAATCTGAGGCTGATGCTAGACAGATACAGAATACCTTGATGATTTTTCTCAATGGGCAGAGGACAATAAAATGAAGTTTAATGAAATCAAGTGCAAAGTCATGCACCTAGGTAAAAATAACTTATTATATCAATACAGATTAAAAAATACTACACTGCCAAATACTGCTGAAGAAAAGATTTAGGAATTCTTATAACCAATGACTTAACCTTTGACAGAAATGCGTCCAAACTGTCAAAAGTGTGAGAGAATTATATACTAAATAACATAAAAGTAGGGAAAGTGATGTAATTATTCCCTTGTATACTAGTCTGGTTCAATTTCATTTGGAATACTGTGCCCAGTTTTGTGCACCACGGACTATAAGATTTCAAAACTAATTGAGGGAGTTCAAAGAAGGATAACGAGGAAAATATATAATATACAACACCTGGGATATAATCAGACTCAACAACCTAAACTTATATTCAATAGAATATGAGCAGAATCAAGGCAACCTCTGTCTCATTTTCAAAGTCATAAATGATCAGTACATGATGAAAACTTTGGGAGCTTAAAAACACATGGGTAAGAAATCAACCAGATCACATGTGCATAAATTAATAGGTGAAAATAACCAAAGAGTCAAAGAAGTAAGTTTTGACACAAAGAGTAATAACAACATGGAATATACTTCCCAGCATGTGATCGAGAGTAATAATATAACAACATTTAAACAAAGGTTGGATAAGTATAAAGGAGAAAGAAAGTATGTTTTCTACCCAGAAGTAGGGCGGCGAGTTCAAAAAAAGGCCCTCGGCCTACTGAACTTGTAATTGTACTATGAACCTATGAAACCGTTGTTCCCACGGACTGCTGGGTCCAGAGCAGGAATGACTGGAGAGATAAAGATGCTGGTCTTCACCTGCCTGGCCTTGCCATCTTCACCACCAAGGCCCTTGTAGACAGTCTTCACCAGGCAGGCCTCTCGACATCTTCTCCACTGGTCCTCCTGCCCTCCTGATGCATGCCCTGGAACACACACTAAGGCCTGGGCTGTGGAGGTAAAACTCTTTTTTGCAGCAAACAGTCCATCCCAGAACAAGGAGGCAAACACCAGAACTGCAGAAAGGAGGGGATCCCATTTAATGAACAGTTAATGTAGAACAGGGAACAGTCACTCCATGGAGTAGCAAAACACACAAACAGCTGCTCTGGACCGATAGTTCACATCTGAAGCTAATTAGTGCTCTGGATCAAGAAAGTCACATCACAGTGCCAAGTCCAGCCAGCTACCTGTTTGGCATGTTAGCCATGGTTCAAATACAGGCAGCTTAACTCATGGCCGAATAGGCCTTTAAATCTAGGCAGCAATGATCTCTCCTCTTTCTCATCACTGCCTCAGTACCAAACCCTACGTCATTGCTGAGGGACAACTGCCAAGCTCACAGCCACCCTAAGACAAGCTTCTTTTGGGGCAATGAGCCCAATAACACAGTAGTCCTGAAATGGGAGGCAACTTGGGACCAGGGAAGGATTTGGACCCCAGGTTCCCAACCAAAATCCATCCCCTGAGCTGCCTCTCCACTAATGCTGCTTGACACTCCTCCCTTGACCTCCTCTATGGTCACCAGTCCTTTCCTGTTGTTTTGCTGCAAGTGGCTGTGCTGGCAGAATCTCTTGGGTCCAGCCCAATGACAGGGCTCCAACACATGGACGGCCACTGCCACATCCACTTATGGATCACACTACACTACATCAGCAAAAAAACAGATCATGGACTAAATGGCTGAGCAGGCAATCACCCCAGCTCCAACCTCTCTCTCATGATCTGTCTCTGAAGGCACCAAACAGCTCCCTTTATACTCTGCTATGGGGCACCAAAACTAACCCACCAAACTGGACGTCCAAAACAGACTATTCCCCTGGTGCCAACACAACAGTTTCCCCAAAGATCTGTGGGACCCATAGTCCCAATAAATAACTGTACACACTTGCCTCTACAGCACCAGCCAGCGGGCGAACGGAGCAACATTCCATCCAACTTCCCCACAGGTGGCCACACATGCTCAGTAGTATGGACCAGAAAACTATTTACACAATTGTTTCCTTTCTTTATTTTCAATTGCAGTCCAGGCCCAGCCAGCCCAGAAGTGACCAACCGCAGGACCCCGTAAAATGTTTCAGATTGGTGGCTGCACACCTGCGATGCAAGGAGTGGCCACCATATTTATAAAACCTTATGGTCTTGTCACCATGGCAACCACCTCAGGACCATGGCAACCACCTTGGGACCAACATCACCCCCAAATGCACACGGAGGTGCGGAAGCAACAAAGCAGCACCCGGCCCACCCAACAAAGGCCAAGACACCACCACCATGTGGCAGCTGGAGATGTGAAGGACTACCTGCAGACTAATTGGGTCCAACTCCACCCAGAGCCACTGGCCTGTAGGAGGAGAGCATTGAGATGAAGCTCTCTAAGGTAAGCCCATTTTGGGGGGGCTTACACTCTCTCCCCCTTTAATGCTCCCAATCCTGGTGAGCTGCAACCCACCAAAAAATTAGTTACACCATTCTTATACTATACTTAAACCAACACTACCTAACAAACACTAATCCGACTCTCCAAACTGCCCGGGACCACTTACCTGACAGCACTAGGCCACCCACCGCTAGACCTACTCACTCCCTGATTTCAGCCTAAATGAATGGCGTTCCCAGTTCCCATACTCTAAAACAACCTGTCTCTAATCCATTAATACTGCCAGCTGCCTGCATTGGACTGCCTGGGCATTTAATAAAACCAAAGCACCATGTATGCAAAACTTTCAGCATTAATCACCACATTACAATAAAAGCACACCATTAAACATTTGGGGCCTCATATTCAAAAGTCCCAGGCTGCATCTCGCAAGTGCCTGTCCTGCACAACTGAGTTGCACTGACACAAAATAATGGTATATTGAGAAGATGCACCATAAGATGTGATCGTGCATGTCCAGCAGAATACCCCAACATGCACGATCATGCAGTAAGAGATGCATGGTGCACAAGGTGCCCTGAGACCTGTGCGGGCATAGGGAAATGCATGATAGGCAGCCACATGCGTGCACACAAAACTGCAATATTCAGCTGGGATATGCAATTGGCCTCATTGCACATTCCAAGCCCATTCCTCCAGATGCACAGTTCCTAACTGGAATGTATTCAGGCCATTTGCATACCCAAGGCATGTGCAGTTCCAGCTTGCAGGGCTGCCCACCACTCCACAAAGGTGAACAGGAGGTACTGCAGCCAACAGGCAGGTGTGATGAAATTTTGTGTGTGGGTGGGCTGCACTGGCCTGAGTGCAATGTTATTATCCATGACCATGTACAGGGTTGGACTGGGGTACAGGGGTCCCACCTGGTCAAGCAACAGGGGAGGGCACAGGGTGACACTCTGATTGGTATGCCACAGAAATGTGATACACTAGCGAAGTTTGCAGTTTACGGTCAACTGCAGTGCCCCCCACACACACTCACATGATAGGAACATGGTGATACATGCAAGGAATGTCAGTGATCAGAAGGTGACCAGGTACCCGAGTGTGTGGGTTCCACTTGGACCATTATAGATAACCCAGTGGGCCAGTCTGACACTGCCCATGTACATGCCCATGGTGGCCACATGCCTAACACCGGAAGGGTCGGGTGTCTGTGAGGCATGCCCATGTCACCCTAGGCCATAGGTTGTACCCCATGCCTTGCACTGCCCACAGTTGTGCTATGTCCACCAGAAATACCACACAGACCCTCTGCAGTGCCCTGTGGTGGTGTCACCACCATATAGCAAGCACTGGTGACATGTCTGTAGGTCCCTTGCAGTTTGGGTTGCTTGCAGGCGCAATGTGTGCATGCATGGTGTACTGCTGAGGTGTGTGCCACAGGTCAGTCCCTTGCCCGTGCAATGCTGTCACTAGTACCACCAGGCTACCTCGCACCAATGCCCCAAATGTCACCATGAGTGCATGCCACCACCAGGTGGTGCCCTGCACACCATATGGGTGCAGACCAAGGCCCCTGGTATGTGTGCTGCACTGTGGCCATCTGCTCCACTGGTGTGCTGGGGGGAACCCAAAAGCACTGATATGTGGTTGCTGGGTGTCTACATCCAGGGTGCAGTGTGGGGGGGTGGCTTTCTGGGCAGTGCCAGTAGCGTCCCAGCACCTGTGGCTTTGGTACTTCCATCCTGGCATGACTGCTGTGTGTGGGTGCCTGGGGCGCATCCTGGTGCACCTCCAAAGGCTGTCTCAGGATGGCCTGCCTGCAGTCCCACAGCCTGCCTATGGGTGGCTGGCCAATTTAGGCCATCCTTTTGCCTGCCTAACTTTGTGGGGCACACTTCTGAGAAGTACAGCAGATGTGCCACACATTTTGGCTGAATATATAGATGCATGGCATATTCATGTAAACATCCTGTTTTTGCATATACATTATTTCTGCACAAAACGCATTTGGAAATGTGTGATACATCTCTCTTTTCAAATATCGTGCTTTGCATGTTTTCTGTGATGTCATGCATCTCCATTTTGGACCGCACATCTCCTTTGGATATGTGGGCCCTGGTCATTAATTACTGTTCTATGAGAAATTACAGCAACTAATAAAGCAGTCTAGCTAATTGAAACCATTTTCACACAGCAGCATTCCCATAATTTCCCAGAATAAAATATCTCCCTTTTAACCGTGGCATACATTTAAGCAGTGGCCCACCTATACCGAGTACGACATTAAAGAAGTGCAACATTCAAACAATAAATATACATAATAACTGGGGAGACTTTTCTCCCATAGGGAAACCCAGTTATAATTCACCGTTATAACCAGTGGTTTATAACAGTGAACATGTGCTGGGTTTCCCTCGCTTCATGCATGCACCTGCCACCGCTCTCTCCCCATACACAGTGCCAAAAAGCTGACTGCCTCACTTTATCATTTAGGCCACAGTAAGTCAAGTGCACTAACAATGCCTCTCAGCAGTTGAGTTAGTTTATTTGTAATGTAATGTGTATAAAATCTTGTTAAACACACCACCCCATGTATTATTCTATATATTATACCAACAGTGCATAAACAGTTACACCACTTTCTTCCCCAAATAAGGTACTGTTCCCCAAAAGCCCACTGTCCATAATAAACCATTTACAAGTCTCTGCTAGGGGCTGTTTTTCAGTCCAAGCCCATGGAACTCTAAGTAACCACAGGGCAAACTACCCACCAGACTTAGGCCCAAGGTCTAACGGGGTGTCCCCACAGTACAGTCTCTGTTCCACACTCCACCACTTGCTCCAGTCCTGGACAGTGACAGAAGCAAAGCACTGGCAGTTCAACTAAGAAAAGGTGCAAAATGTCCCAATCCCACATGCCATCTTAACTACACCATTCTTAACAGTTCTGCAAAGGGGGGGGACTTCCACAGCTTCCCAGGCACCCCAATTCGAAGTCTGCCAAGGCTGGGGTACCCCAAAATTACATCCTGGACAAGCCTCCACATTGTAAGTACCACCATACCCTCTAGACGCAGGGGGGGCTTACATTTACTCCACTGGAATATACGCTGTCATACATCTTTCTTATTTGATCCAGATGACGAGACACTACCCTGCCATCTCTCAGCATGACAATGTACAAGACTGAACCTGTAACACATTGACTTGTAACTGGTATCCATTTGGGGCCATGGCCAAATTTTAATGTAAGCAGCATCTCCTGCTGCTAAACAATGTCCCTTTATGTGTTTATCATGTTGTTTTTGTTACTGTATGCTGGATTGCTACTGTAAGATGGGATGCATAAGTTGTACCATGGATCACAGTTTCCTTCCTACTACCAGCTCAGCTGGCTGGTGATAAGCCAGCAGTCACCTGGGGTGTTACCCAGTCATTAATCAGGTAACAGACAATTTCATGTCAATTGAGTCCCCAGGTATTGTCTTAATACCTTCTCTGTGAAACATAAACATAACAACATGGACAAGAAACATAAGAATATGGAAACAGAATTTCATGGCAGAAAAGGACCGCTTGGCCCTTGTAGTCTGCCCATTTTTCCATGCCCATACTGTCACAGTAGACCCTACCTGATCTCCAACTACCTCCTCCCCATGCTTCCCTACCAAGATTCCCATGTCAGTCCCATACATGCTTAACGCCCTCCACAGTTTTCGCCCTTACTACCACCACTGGAATACTGTGCAATGCATCCACCATTCTTTCAGTAAGATGTACTTCCTCAGGCAGGGAGTCATACTGCTACACAAAAAAACACGGCTACAAACGCTGCAAGCAACACAGCACCAAGCACAACAGAGTAAGACAAAACACCAACCAAACTAAAAGAGCATGCCCATCAAAACAATGTAACTTTATGTTTTTGAGGGCTTCACCCCCCCATCCCCTGCATGAAGGGGCATTGCCACCCAGACACCCCAGAATTTAATTAACTAACTCCAGGGGGCAGGACTTTGGGGATGGGGAAAACTCAGTGGGGACTTCTGTTTTTTTTTTAAAAATGCAAAAGTAATAGCACAGGGAAACCTGTGGTGGAACTGTACCATGGTCCCAGGTCTCCCTAGTTTACTATGTGCTGGTGCCTTAGCCACTGCACCACAGGAGTGGCTCAGCCAGGCACCTAGCACATGGCAACTTAGTATTTCCTCAGTGACACACAGAGTGACAGGGGTAGCACTACTTCCTTCTGCTTTCTATACCCTGTCATTCTATATAAGCATGCTCTACCCTGCGTGGTTATTGCCGCATGGTTCTAGTTGCGGGATATTGACCATGTACCCTTCCTCACATCCTTCCTAAATTCCACCCTTCCAGCTTCATTGCATGCCCTCTTCTTCTTGCACACCTTCTCCTCTGAAAAATGCTCCCCTCCCGCACCTTGTACACCCCGTGAGGTATTTATAGATCTCAATCATGTTCCCCCTCTGCCCCCTCTGTTCCAGAATGTACATATTGAGATCCCTCAGACTATCCCTATAGGCTTCTAATGCAGCCCCTGTACTATAGTTGCCCTCCTATGGACAGCCTCTACACTGTCTATATTCTTTCTTAGATGTGGTCTCCAGCACTGGACATAGCACTCCAGGTGTGTCCTCACCAACAATCTATACAGTGGTAATACCGCCTGCCTCTTTCTGCTGGTGATACCCCTATCCATGCACCCCAGAATCCTGCTGGCCCTACTGCCTTTTCACACTGTCTCGCTATCTTCAGGTCATCCAATATGACTACCCCAAGGTCCCTTTCCTGTTTAGTGACTGTCAATACCTATTCTCCCAATTTATACTCTGTCTTTAGGTTTTCTGTGCCCGAGGTTCAGGATTTTGGCATTTTTTGGTTTTCCAGACTAAGCTGCCATACCTTAAACTGCTCTTCAAGTTTTCTCAGGTCTCTGCTCATTCTCTCAACCTGTTTAAGAGTGTCCACCCTATTGTAGATTTTGATGTCATCTGCAAAGAGTCATACCTTCCCTTACAGTTCTTCTGCAATGTCACTTATAAAGACATTAAAGAGGACTGGTCCCAGTAAGAACTATTTAACAGGAGGAGTTAAAGTAGGACAATGATGGCAGAAAAAGACAAATGGTCCATCCAGTCTGCCCATAACACCCTGTCATACCGGAAGACCTTTTTTTGTCAATCTGGGGGGTTTGTCTGCCATCCACCCCTTTGCTCCCTGTCTAGAGTAACTACTACATCCTTTACTCTGTCCCACTTATGCTTGAAAACATTATTGGTTTTGTGTCACCACACCTCCACTGGCAGACTGCTCCACGACTCAACCTCTCTCTCTCTCTCTCTCTGTAAAATAAAACATTCTCATGTCCCTCCTGAACTCCCCGCCCCATCTCCAGCTTCCACTTGTGTCCTTGTGTTCTAGATTCACTAATTCTGTTGATTAATTCCTCACAGTACCTTGTTCATTCCTTTCAAACTTGAAGGTCTCTATATATCACCCCTCTCTCACGTGGCCTCAAGTGATCACATGTTCAGTGCCCTTCCTAAGTCAATCCTCATAGGATCTGCCCTGCTGGCTCTGGAATCATTTTGGTTGACCTATGTTGCACCATCTAAAGCTTGTCCTTGTCTTTCCTTAGGTGAGAACTCCAGAACCAGGCACAGTACTCTAGGTGTGATCTCAACAGTGATGTATTCAGAGGTAGTAATACCTTTTTCCCTTCTGTCAAACCTTTCATAATACACCCCAGCATCATGTTTGCCTTACTGTAGGCCTTGTTACACTGGCTAGATTTTGTAAGGAGTCTTTTATGAGGACTCCTAGGTCCATTTTTTCAAGTATTGTGCAGCTTAACTCCTACCATCCAATACTCCATTCTGGGGTTCTTGTTCACTATGTGGATCATCTTGCACTTTTTGGCATTGAATTTCAGCTGTTGTCAGCCACAGGAGATTCTGGGATGTGACTGTAGTGGCACGTGGCAAAAGATGTCAGTTGGGAAGAAGGATGGGATCGACCAGCTAAATCTGAAGTGCTTAGCAACAAAATAAGTCAAAAATTTACTTCTGCAAGTACCGTAAGTAATCATGGGAAGCCCCACACTGAGGAAGTACCACACTGACAGACATTCCCGTTTAAGTACTGACACTACATCCTGTGTCTAATTCAAATTGCACTGTTCTGAAAGGGAAAGAGAAAGAGACTGAAAGAGACCTGGGTATCATCATCACAGATGGCCTGAACTCATCCAAGCAGAACACTAAAGTAGTAGATAAGACTAGTGGGATGTTGGGGTGTATTAGTAGGGGTATCACAAGTCGTAAGAGGGAGGTAATAATCCCTCTTTACAAGACCCTGGTTAGGCACCATCTGGAGTACTGCATGCAGTACTGGAGGTCACACCTCCACAAGGACATTAACCAATGGAGGCAGTCCAGAGAAGGGCAACCAAAATGGTGCAGAAATTGCATCAGAAAACATATGAGGACAAATTAACAGAGTGCAATGTGTATATCCTAGAGTAAAGGAGGGAGAGAGGTGATATGATCGAAACATTCAAACATCTTAAGGGAATTAACAAGGTGAAAAACTCTAACATGTTTGAATATAAGAAAAATAGCAGGACAAGAGGACGCAGCATGAGATTAGAGGAGGCTGGTTAAGGGGTAATGTGAGGAATTTTTTTCACAGAAAGGGTGGTGTATGCATGGAATGGCCTACCTCAGGAAGTGGTGGATATGAATACTGTGAAGGGCTTCAAACAGGCATGGGATAGGCATCACAGGAGCAATACAGATGAGTATGAATAGATAGGTCATTGATAGAGTAAAGGCCTATGGCACATTCATAAGATAGAAAAAATGGGCAGACTGGATGAGCCTTGTGGTCCTTATTTTCATAAACTTCTATAGTTCTATGTTTTGCTCACTTATTGTCAGGTCTACATTAACAGTGCTTCCTTTGGGTTTCCAGTTTCAGTCGTAGTTTGTATGGTATGTGCTACTTCCTTATTTAAACGGTTGCTGCCTTCCTCCACAAACATGAACATAATAAATACCATGAGTACTGTACCTCGGTAACAGGATTGCTTTCTGAGGGCCAAGATGGCCACAGTAGGGGAGCCATGTTAGCAACATCTCCCTGACTGCTGAACTCTCCTTTTGTTGTTTTTCTACATTAAAGCTAGTATTCTTTTCAGCTTGTCCACACAGAGCCTCAGACTTCAATACTAGCTCTGTCTAAGAAAGAATGGAAGAGGCTGTGAGAATTCAAAAAGAAAAAGAAAAGGAAGGACCTGGCATGCTCTCCATTTGATACTCTGAAACCAAAACAAATAGGAGAGGTAGGTCTGATAGACAAGTACCTGCTAGCTATATCACGGAGAGACCAGTGTGCTGTTGGCCACTGCCTCAACTAGAGGTTTCAGCATCAGCCCTGAGAGGTTCTGCCATGAAGGATTCTATTCAAGGAGCATCTCAAACACCGCAACTGTATAATGAATCTGATGTAAAACTGACAAGAGTTTTGTGTAACTTATTTGCAAACTCCTTAAATATAAGACTGTCCCATCAAGGTGTTTTAAGAGTCTACAGGCATCCCAGTCTAAGAATGGAGGGTCAAACTGACATAACTTTTAAAAACTCTTTAATTGCCAGTACTGTTTAGAATGAGGTAGTCAAACTAGATGCCCTGGGCCTTTATTCAGTAGATCTCACTGAAAGAGATGGGATTCCATCTTATTTTTTTCATCATTCCCAAGTAACTAAGGGTAATTCTCTCAATCATAGCATGAGAAATTCTTATGCAGTACCAATCTCAAATAGATTTCTGGCCATAGCAGGGTATGATGATTGACTTCCTCAGTTCTCCCCTGGGTTTGGCTCAATAGAATTAAGAAGTCTTCCTAATGATAATAAGGGGGATGCAAGCCAGAAGTGTCCATAGAGAATCTGACATCTGTCTCCTTGGACAATAGTGCTCTATTTTTGTTCATTTTACCTTATTTGTCTACAAGAGTCCCAGCATAAGCAAGAGGATGATTTGGATATAAATGGTTATACTCTGATACATACCCCAGGTTGTAAGTTTGGTAAGATGGGCCGCCACTCAGGTGGCTGATTAGCCTTTTCTCTGATGTTAAAAGAGTGGTCTCTGATCAAAATTACCTGAGGATACTTTTGTTATTTTCAGGGCTTCCATTGCTTTTGTGTAACTGTTACATTTCACCATCAAGAAATAGGAAACTCCTTAATGACATTTGGGATAGACAAATCAGCTCAGTCAGAGCTGCTCAATTGGACTATCCCAATGCTTTTCTTTTTACTTACTGGAGACTTTAATGCCAGAATAGGGTCATTTGATGGACTATGTGACAACTCAACTTTGGGTTATATGTTTCCAAACACTGACAGAGCCAAAAGAGTTACATCTAACTTGAAATATAATTTTAATGGTTGCAAATTAATAAAATTTATGAATGACAATTTGATCTGCCTTTTAAATGGTAGACTCCAGGGTGACAGTACTGGTTCTCCCTCTTACTTTTCTAATAACGGCCCCTCAGTAATCGATCTGTTTCTCTGGCAGGCCCTCCAAACGTTTGGGAGGACCTTGCTGTTGTGAAATAGAGTTGAAAGTGATCATTTCCCAATTGTTTTGTGTAAAACGGTGAAAGTAGAGCAGGTGATTTGCCCAAGGCCCTCCTATTACCATTAGATATTCAAGAAAACTGGAGTGGACATGGACATTGGAAGAAGGTGTGATAACTTTAATTTCTCTTTTCATAAATTCTTGGATTGCACTATCTCTGATCCCCACCAGATTTAAGCAAATCTAAAACTTTTTTTAGCACCCTCGAGGCCAAATTATATAAATCTATAACTTTCAGCTCAAACTTTTCAGCTGTACCTGGATGGTTTGACAATGACTTTAAAATACAGAAAAGACTCCTGTGAAAAATATCTAGAAAAGCCAAAACAATAGCAGACCAGACTCGTGTAATTGAACTTAAGGTAGCAAAGAAACAATACAGGGTTTTAATAAAGCAAAAAAAAGAAACCTTTCAGTGAACAAGAATGGGACAGAATGCACGTAGCTGTAGAAACCGATACTAAGACATCCTGGCTCCTAGCTGCCAAAGGATAGAAGGGTTGGATTAATGATCTGGTTCATCATGTTGAACCTAAAAGATGGGTAGAGTTCTATGGCATCATGCTATATGATCCGAGTCTGAAAAGAGTCTGGAATAGTATGGATAAGAGAGATTTAAAAACTCAACATGTTCCTTTTTCAAACCAAGAAATTGTCAAAGCAATATTGAGTCTTAAACACAATAAAGCCGCAGGTCCAGATAAAATCCCACGGGAAGTCTTTTATGTTCAGCTGAAGACTTGGCAGACTTCCTGGTTCCCTTTTTTAATGAATGTTTGTGGAATAATTATATACCAGATTCATGGGTTGGCGCAGTCATTGTACCAATTCACAAAAAGGTTTCAAAAGAGGATCCTGCAATGTATTGCCCCATAAGCCTTTTGGACATCTTCGGCAAAATGTTTGCTAAAATTCTATTGGCAAGACTCAAGGAGGAAATAGAACTACTGGGGGCCTTGCTCCAGCTCAAGCTAGCTTCCATGAACACTTTTAGACTTTAGATAACTGTTTCATACTCTCCCACCTAACTGAAAAATATGTTGTAGTCAGGAAACAAAAATTGTACGTGGTCTTTGTGGACTACAGCTCTGCATTTGACACAATAAATTGGTCAACCTTATGGGATATAATGTTAAAGTGTGGAATTTCCCTAGCCCTTATTAACAGTATTAAGAATCTTTAGTCAAATACGTGGGCCCAGATCCAAACTGGAAATGTTTTATCAAGTAAATTAACTACCAACAAAGGTGTAAGACAGGAATGCATATTGGCACCCATGCTATTTTCCATTTACTTGGATAATTTATTAATTGAATTACAGGCTTCTCAATCTGATTCTCCTAAAACTGGCTAAAATATCTGCTCCTCTCTTGCTTATGCCAATGACCTGGTACTATGCTCTTTCACTGTTCCATGCCTTCAGAAAAAAACTAGACTTATTAACAACAGTTTCTGATTCTTTATCTTTGAAAATAAACCAGTAAGACAAAAGTAATGGTCTTTGGTGCTAGAAATACCAGGCATCAGTGGAAACACAGAGGTGATCTTCTGGAGATAGTTCCTACTTATATGTATTTGGGCATTTATTACTCATACAATGGATCTTGGAGCGACATTGTGATCACACACTTACAAAACTAACACAACCATTGGGGCTTTGGCAAAATTTAACCACACTCATGGAGGGTATTCCCTTAGACCTCTCCTATATGCCTTGCAGGCGAAGTTTAATGCCCAATCCCTTTATGGGACAGAAATTTGGGGGCTTCACCCTATTGATCATTTACAAAAACCTGCTACTAAACTATTAAGGAACGTAATGGGTTGCCAAAAATCAATCCCTTCCTCTTCTGTAAGGGCAGAATTGGGCATTCCTAAATTGCAAGGTCTGGCTGACTCTAGGATAATTAATTACTGGATACTGACGGAGGGCGGCGGTGAGGGGAAGTAGGATCGGCGTCGATGGAGCGGTTCTCCTACTCGAGGGAGAAGCGGGTAAGCCCTCGGTGCATGGGAGACCCTGAGTGAGACCGGGGGTTCCGCACTAGCCGGGCCGAGCATGGGGATGGAGGCGGGTGGACGCTGGCATCATTGCAGGTCCCGCCTCCTCTAGGGAGAAAAACTGGAGGAAAAGATGGAGGGCAGGACGCCCGATTGATGAAGCCCTCCTCGGAGAGCCTCACAGCCTGCCGCGCTGCAGGACCCCGACTAGATACAGTTCCGGGGCCACAAAGGTGGCCCGTGGCCCCGCCCTCCGGGGGGTAAGCCGGGGGTGACCGAGGGTCCTCAGCAGCAATGGGCGACGGCGGAGGTCTCCGGGGGCCGTGACCAGGGTGGACGGCTTCGGTGGTCCTCCGGGGAACAAGAAGAAAAAAAAAAAATTACTGGATACAAGTGTTAAGACTGCTCGATGAAAGATGGGTGAAAATGTGCCTATCGGAGAAAGACTTTTGGGTAACCAGAAGCTCAAAACAATCAACATGGCTTAAACATTTGTACAGATTCCTGGATAAATATTTGCTTTCTTTTCTTGCATCATATAGACAACAAAAGGTGGTAATTAGTAAACAATATAGACCTTACGTGAAGAAAAAATATTGCAATATTATACAGACTTGGACATGGCCTGCATTGCTACAACTAATTACTCTAAACGGTATACAAATAGTGTAGACTCACATGCCTACAGATTTTATCTTGATATTCTAGAAAAACCTGATATTCGTAAGATGTACACAAGATTTAGGTTAGAATTGTTTGAATCAAATGTAAAAAAAATGCCCTATATAAGAAATCTAGGGATCCTAATGACACATTTTGTTGTTGTGATTGTGAACAGAGAGAAAGAGAAGATCTGGCTCATGTCTTCTTGACGTGTACTTGGTATACTAAAATTAGGAACAGGTGATTTTTGCCACTGATAACTGGTATTTCTACAACTAGTGAATCAGAGCTAATTTGGGTGTTCCTCTCCACTGAGGATCCCCTCATTATACATACTGTGATGAAATTTGTTTACCTAACTAGAAAAATAAGGAGAAAGAAAGTAGCCAGTCCCTAGGTTTTATTCTGCACTGGCCTGTAGCACTTTAGTATTTAATGTGATGTCATACTGTTACTGGTTCAGAATTGTACAAATATTGTATGTAAATTTATGTCCTTGTTGTCCTTGCTGTTTTGTTGTTATTTTTATACATGTGTGTATTTTGTGAAAATCATTTTTAAAGATTGAACAAATAAAATGAATGAATGAATGAATGAAAAATACTCCCGAAGTGTACTTCATTTATCCCCTTTATGTATTTAAATGTCTTTATCATATTCCACCCTCTCTCTCTCTTCCTTCTTCCAGGGTGTACATATTGAGTTCCTTCAGTCTCTCCTCATAGGTCTTCTGTTGGAGACCTTGCACTATTTAAATTGTCCTCTTCTGAACCACCTCCACTCTGTCTATGTACTTTCATAGATGTGGTCTCCAGAATTCTAACAAGTTTTCCAGGTGAAGTCTCACCAGTGCCCTACACAGAGGTAACACAACCTCCCTACTTCTGCTGGTTATCCCTCTCCTGTGCAACCCAGTATCCTACTAGCTTTCCCAACTGTTTTGTCACACTGCATGGCTACCTTTAGGTCATTCAAGACAATTACTGCACACTTGGTCTCTCTCCTGCTTGGCTGTTGTCAATATCCACCTCCTACTTTGTATTGAGCTGCTGGGTTCCTGTACCCCAAGTGCATCGTTTTTCACTTTTTCACATTGAACTCAAGTTGTCATACCCATGATCACTCCTCAAGTTCTCTCAGATCTCTGTTTATCCTTTCCACCCCCACCTCCTGGAATATCTACCCTGTTACAGATTTTGGTATCATCTGCAAAGAGGCAGTCCTTCCCCTTCAGCTTCTCTACAATGTTACTTATAAATACATTAAAGAGGACTGGCACCAGCACTGATCCCTGTGACACCCCACTGGTTACTCTCCCCAACTCCGAGTGAACTCTGTTCACCACCACCCTCTATCTCCTATCCTCAACCAGCTTCTTACCCAATTTAACACCTTTGGACCCACTCCTAAGCTCCCAGGCTTGTTTAATAGTCTCCAGTGTTGGACAGTGTCAAATACCTTACTGAAATTTAGTCATGCTACATTCACTGCACCACCCCATCAACTTCCTTTGTCACCCAATCAAAGAAATCTATGGATTCATTTGACATGACCTCCCTCCTATGAATCCATGCTGTCTCTGATCTTGTAGCTCATTTGATTCAAGATAAGCCACTACCCACTGTTCAATTATTCCATTAGCTTTCCCACCACCAAGGTCAGACTGACTGACCTATACTTTCCTGCCTCCTCACTGCTCCACTTTTATGAAAGGGGTCTACATCTGCCCTCCTTCAGTCCTCCAAATTATGGGCCTGATTCTCAAACAGTTGGCTCTGAGCCACCAAAGGTGGCTTGGTGCTGACTGCTGGTGCACCAGGGACTCTGCACTCATTCCATAACATTGGGGGTCCTTGCACCAGAAAATTGCATTTGCTGCAAAGGCAGGCTTGCTCCAAACACTAGGTGCACTGGACGGACTTGCTGCATGGATCCGCCTCTCCCCCACCAAGCACAAGACAGTAATCAATCCTAGGAGGGGTCCTAGGGCAGAAGTGGCACAGGGGACGCCATAGGGGGTGTGAGGGAGCAAGTGGGTATGCTGGTTGATGACCAGGCACACAGCAGCGGTGCCTTGTCAGCACCAGTCACATAATGATGTATGCCATGGTATGATGTCATCCCACGGTGCCTAATCACCCCCAACATAACCACTTGCTCCCCCAACACCCCTATGGTACCTCCTGTCCCTTCTGCCCCAGACCCCACATGCAGTGCCCTCACGAGGTTCCCACCTTGTGGAGCAATGCCGAAAGACGTGCAATCCACCTCCTGGCTAGTCTAAAGTGACCCCTTTGTTACGGCCATGGGGGGCTTAAAGAATCCCAATGGATGGGATGTTGCAGCTCTGCAATGGCACAAGCCCTCTTATGACCTGGAATACCCTGACATAGGTCGCAAGGGTGGAGCAGTGCCATTTGACGCAGCAGCTTCCCATTCAAGCACAAACCATGTTTCAGAATAGGGAATGCCACAAAATATGATGCAAGGTGTAACTTGCAAAGTATCAAAGTATTTTATGACATAGTACTATTACATACTAAATCCAACAACGATAAACATAACCTGTTTCACATACACTTGGAGGTCACCTCAATAACCTCCCTGTATGAGGACCTGAGAGGGAAAAGGAAAATTAAAGAGGACACTATAGTATAGCCAAGAAAGGAAGGGAGCTCATAGGTGGCCAATCTTATGGACTAGAAATTGTAAAGGATAGATTAGGCTAAGAAACAGAAGAACTGTTGCAACAGATTTAAGAAAAGGTCAGTCCTCAAGAGTGGCAGGAGCTTCCTGTCACAGTACCCAGTCAGGTCCCATTGCTCTGTATATTTTCAGACTAGCAAATCCTTTAGTACACTCTTCTTTGAGAAAGGACTCATATCTATTTCCCTCATAACAGTGCACATACTGCTTTTTGTGGCCCTCCCATCTTCCTCCACCTTGAACACTGAATAATGGTATTTTATTAGTATGTCTGCTTTTTCCTGGTCTCCGTCTTTGCAGCCCCACACCCCACCCCATCTCTTTACTTATAATTCCTCCATTGGTCCTCCTCTTTTCACTTACATATCTAAAAAATGTCTTGTCCCCTTTCGTTACTTCTTGGGCTCTCCTCACTTCAGTTGTTGCCTTTGTACTCCTTACTGATGTTCCTTCTTCTCTCTTTTTCTGCAGTTACACTTCCCTATCCTCCTTCCTCTGTGTCTCCCCGATATCTTCTGAATGCCACTTGTTTAGCTTTAACCTTTCTAACTACCTCTCTCAATAACAAATGTGGTCTGCAGAGGAGATTTAGGGGTGGCACTAGGCATGTGCCACCCCTTTGTGAAAAAGAGCACCTTGATGAGCCACCACAAACTGTGGTTCAGACTACTGTATGTGAAATTAAGCTCAGTTGTGAAGTTTGAACTGCAGTTTGCGGCAACTCATCAACACTCCTCCTACCATGCTGACTGCCGCATATCTAAACCTATCTTTGCCTTAGTGCTGTTGAGGCATGGTGAGCATTGGCAGTGAGCTGTTCAAAAATAGGAACTCTAAATACTTTGGTGCCTACTGTCAGTAGAGACTTGATCGTGGATGCAGTGTGTGTGATCCAGGCAGTGGCAGCATGGAGAGAGTGAGAACTGGATCCATGATACACCCACATCATCTGGATTCAAAGGCTTCAAGTCCGTGGCAGCATGGGGCTTGTGGCGACATCGGTGCCAGTCTGATAGAGTGTGCAGTGCAGTTGTGGCAGTGGAGGGACAGACCAGACATGCTGAATATGAGGTGCAGAGGCATCCCAAAATAGTAGGAGTGCCACTGAGGCAAACCTGGCCATGCAACGGGGGTCTCAACACAATGACAGCAGCCCATGTATCGGACTTCAGCCAAGCTGTTGCTGCTCTTTGTATTGCTGTTATCTTTTTTGCAGCCAGCATTCGGTTCATAACCACACAGTGCCAGATCATGGATTGGAAGGCTGTTTGGGCAGAGTGCTGGAAGAGAACAGACCATTTGCAGATGCCTGGCTGGAACACCTCAGTTGGAGCAGAGGAGTAGCATAGACCACAGGTCAGTTGCTTTGGCTTCTCAGAAGGAACTAGAAGGGAAAGGATCAGATTTGTTACAGACAGTAGCTTCTTGTTGTTTTTACATTGTTTTTTGTCGATTTTACTTGGTAGAAGGTTATTTCTTTTCTTTCTTACTACTTCTAAGGGGCTAGCAGGGTATTTGTTTGGGGCTGTTGGAATTTTGAAAACTGTTTTGGTGGCTATATGTGGGTTCATTTGTTTGATGTTTCACTGTGTAGCAGGCTGCATTTGTAGAGGCCTATTTCTTCTGATTTAAAATCTATTTGGTGTGATTTAACTGGGGCTGTTTCTTTGAATCAGAGACCTATATCTTCTAATTTCAAGCCCATTTTGATGTGTTGTTGGTGAAGCTGTTTGAATTGGAGACCTGTTTCTTTTGGTAGCAAACCAATTTTGGGGGCTATAAGTAGAACTGTGATTCATTTTGCTGGCTTCACTAGCTGCAAAGGTTAGTGCATAGTGGGGAAGGGTGCTAATGGTCTGACCAGGGCCTCAGCTACCTGATTGTTTCTGGAAGACTTGGTTGGTCCCACCCCCAACCCCTCACCCCACCCACCTGTCCATGATTTTCTTTATACCAGGGTTCTGACATCACTTCCTGAAACGGGCAAAGGATATGCACCTGTCATAGCAGAAGCAGACATCCAGTAAAGGAACAGCAGCGAGTGAAGAGGTGACTGCTATCTCAGTGGAAGGGAAGTAACTGCAAATCTAGGAGCTTTCATTGTTACGCTTTTGCATTGCTATTGCATTGTGGAAAGGAGGAGTAGGAGTTTGAAGAAGGTTGTGCAATAGGTACTTAAAGTCTCTTTTGGGTTTGGATAGGAAGGTTAAGAATATAAAAGCAGTTGCTCAATCTATCTAAATGTGTACAACAAAGGGGTAAGAGAATTAAGAAAAGAATGTTTTGCACTGATAGAGGGGGGAGAAGGGAGACTTGGGGGAGTGTTTGGTATCCTGCATCTGGAAGGGTGGGGGGGTCACTGGTGGGCAACGACAGCAATGGCTAGGGTGGTAGGTTGCAACAACTGCGGTGCACCAATCTTTCTAAAAATTGCCTGGAGTGTGGGAGGATGTTTAGTGTGCAACCACATAGAGAAACTCAGAAAGGAGATTGAGGGTCTGCAGGAGGAACTAAGACAGACAAGACAGACTGGGGGTGGGTTTAGCCCAATACTTGAGGGAGGAAGAATGGGAGATGAGGGAGGGAATTTAAGCCAACAGTGGGGAGGAGAGGGTCAGAAGAAGGGAAGCAGGGACAAGGAGGCCCAGGCCAGGAAGAACGACTGCCAGGGAAACCAGGTCAGGAGACAAAAGACAAATGGAAGGAGGAGATAGGGACTTGTGAGGGGAGGCAAAGAAGTGGCAAAAGTCATGGAGTGGGAAGGAGAGAACAGGTTACTATGAAGAGAGAGGGAGCAGGCATTTGTGAAGGGTCTTCAGAAAATAGTTTTGCGCTGCTTGAGAGCAAGAAGGTGGAGGAGGGAAATGATGAAATTAGAGGAGTAATTGATAAATGCCTGGACCAAACCGGAGCGGGGAGAAGTTCTGCTGGTAGAACTGCAACAGGGGCAAAAGGGGGAAATAATGTGCAGGAGAAAAAAGAGGAGCCAGAAATGAGAGAGGGAGATGAATGGAAGCAAGCAGGGAATAAGAGTGGTGGAATCTTAGTGCTGGGGGACTCAATACTAAGAGGAGTCAGGTGGGGTAGCAAGGGGGAGAGGCATAGTCGCATTTGGGTGGAGGCCATGCCATGAATGACAGCAGAAAGGGTGGGACAATCTGTTCTGAAATATGCTAGAAGGGGTAGGGACAAGCCTCATTTAATTATTCATCTTGGGACAAACGACCTGGCTGACAAGACAGTAGATATAGTCCAGAGGAAGTTTGAGGAACTAGGACAATTATGTGAGGGGGCAGGAAGATCAGTAACTTTTTCAGAGATACTTCCAGTGCCCAACGCAAGCACAATAAGAAAGCTGAGAATAGAGGAATTTAACGGATGGCTAAGAACCTGGTGTTGTGCTAGAGGGTATGGGCTGTTGGGGGTGGGAGGGACCTGGGAGGACAGTAGTCTCATGCCAAGGACAGACTACACTTGAGTGAGGAGGGAAAGAAAGTGTTGAAACAGAGGATGGAGGAGCACAGATGAAGTAGGGAATTTAAACTAGAAGCAGGGGGTGGCAATTGGGCAAGAGACATGCAGAGACCACAGGTTGGGAAACTAACGAGCTACTCTTCATAACAGTGACAAAGGACAAATGGCAAGTACCACTGGTGATGCTAGTAAAGGAGGGCAGGATGGGAGGGTGGGGAAAAGGGTGGAAGGTGGTTACCCTTAATGCTAGGAGCCTTGGGAGGAAAACTGCAGAGTTACAGGTGCTCATGGCAAAGGGAGAGGTGGACATTGCAGCCATCACAGAAACATGGGCCACCCAATACAATGACTGGGACCTGTCTGTACCAGGGTACAGGTTATTTCATAGGGACAGGGTGATTGGGAAAGGAAAGGGTGTGGCACTATATGTGAAGGAAAGACTGAAGTGTGTAAGGGAGGAAGGGGAGGAGGATAGTACGGAGTCAATTTGGATGCAAATCCAGGATTCCAAGAATAGGATTCTTAGAATAGGAGTGGTGTACAGGCCACCATCTCAGATGGAGGAGTTAGACAGGGAACTAGCAGGACAGGTTAGGAGGACCTGCGAGAAGGGTAGTGTGGTGATTGTGGGGGACTTCAACATGCCAGGAGTGGACTGGAGTACCCCAACAATCAGGAACAGAAGAGAGCAGGTACTGCTGGATGCCTCCCAGGACAGCTTCCTGCTGCAAATGGTCAGTGAACCAACCAGGTTAGGGAATACCCTTGACCTTGTGCTGGCAAATGGAGACTTTGTGAGAGAACTTACAGTGGAGGAACCACTGTCAGGGAGTGACCACCTCTCAGTATGGCTCACATTGGATATGGGCAAGGAAGGAATGGAATCTGGCACAAGAGTACTGGACTTCAGGAGGGCCAATTTTGGGAGGATGGGGGAAGTGGTAAAAGGGTACCTGGCCAGAATTCAGTCTAGTATGGACACTAACCAGAGGTGGGAGCTCATAAAGCTGGGGATAGTGGAGGCAACCAAAACCTGCTGCAAGGCCCAGAGCAAGAAGGCTATGGCTAAGAAACCAAGCTGGTTGAGCAAAGAGGTCATGGAAAAGGTAAGGAGGAAAAGAGCTGCCTTTAGGGAAGTACAAGAAAACAGGGAGAGGGGAGGACAGGAGGAGTACTTGACAGAATCGAAGGAGGTGACAAGGGCACAAGGCATTAAGAAGGGAAGAAGGACTTCTTAGGTACATCGGGGAGAAAAGGAGCTGTAAGACCACATTGTAAGGATTAGGAAGGAGGGTGGTTGGTGGAAGCAGGTGTAAGGCAGAAGCACTAAATGAGTACTTCTGCGCAGTATTTACTAAAGAGAAGAGGGGGGTGACACCCAAGGGGGGAGAAAAATGGTAGAAACAGGGGGAGAGGGGGTGACAGATGGGGAAATCATGGAGGGCAGAGTTCGGGAGGGTTTGAAGTCACTGAGGGTGGATAAGGCGATAGGCCCAGATGACATCCACCCCAGGGTACTGAAGGAGCTGGCAGAGGTCCTTGCAGGACCTTTGGCAGACCTATTTAATGCCTCACTACATTCAGGGTGTGTACCTCAGGACTGGAGGATGGCTCTTGTGGTGCCCCTCCACAAGAGTGACCCCAAGGATGAACCGGGAAACTACAGACCAGTGAGCCTCACATCCATCATGGGTAAGCTAATGGAGACTATCCTGAAGGAAAGGCTGGTGGCCCTCCTACAGGCCAAAGGACTACAGGACAGCAAACAGCATGGCTTCATATGGGGCAGATCCTGGCAAACCAACCTGGTGGAGTTCTATGACTGGGTAACTAGGCAACTGGACAGAGGCCATGCAGTGGATGTCCTGGACTTCAGTAAGGCATTTGACTTGGTGCCGCATGGAAGGCTGGGAAAGTTAGTAGGCACAGGGGCAGGTGCAAAGCTGGCAAGATGGTTAGGGAACTGGCTTCAGGGAAGGCAACAGAGGGTGGTGGGTTGGGAGCTCTCACACCCAAGGATAGTGACGAGCAGTGTCCCACAGGGCTCGGTGTTGGGACCAGTGTTGTTTGGGATATTCATTGCAGACATATCATTGGACATCAAGAGCAAGATCAGTCTGTTTGCTGATGATACCAAGGTAGGAGCAGTGGTGGATGACCTGGGGGATGGCAGGGGTTGCAGGATGATCTGGCAAAGCTTGAAACCTGGTGACACCTGGCAACTGGGGTTTAATGCCAAAAGTGCAAGGTGCTGCATTTTGGGATGAAGAACCCAAGCAGGAGTTATCAGCTGGGGAGTGCAGCTAGCCCAGACAGAGGAGGAGAAGGATCTGGGGGTGCTCATTACAGGGTCAATGAACAACTCGCACAATGTAGGAAGCAGCTGCAAAGGCCAACAAATGCTGGGTTGTATTGCAAGGTATATCCTCAGGAGGGAGGAGGAGGTGATTCTGCCACTGTATAGGTCATTAGTTAGACCAAGACCTGAGTACTGCATGCAGTACTGCGCCCATATCTGAAGAGGGACATTAAGTTACTGGGGGGTGCAGCTCAGTGCGACAAAGATTATCAAGGGGTTGGGGGACTTATCATACGAGAGGAGGCTAAGGGAGCTGAACATGTACTTAGTGGAGGAGAGGAGGGACAGTGGGAACATAATTAAAACCTTTAAGTACCTGAAAGGAATAAACAAGACAGGTACAGAGGGGCTGTTCAAAGTAAGGGAGGGGAAGGGAGGGACACCAGGGGTCATAATATGAGACTGGAGGGAGGAAGGTTCAGAAGGGAGATGAGGAGACACTTTTTTACAGAGAGGGTGGTGGCTGAGTGGAATACATTACCTGCAGAAGTGGTATCCAGTAGAACAGTGGACTGCTTCAAAAGGGGATGGGACAGGACAAGGGGGAGGGTCAATGAAGGGGAAGGGTGGAAGGAAGGGGCAGCTGCAGAATAAGGGGTCTAGCTGCACATTCGAGCAGACTTGATAGACCTCAGGCCTTTATCTGCTGGCAAATTTCAGATGTTCGTAATCACAAATCTCCTTCTCCTCATTGGAGGCAGGCACTCCAGCCATCAGGGGATGGGGCCAGAGTGCCCGCCTGAACATAGGCCACTGGGGGGGGACAAAGAAAAGAGAAAGAAAATAATTTTCAAGCAGTGTGGGAGAAGGAGATTTGTGATGCCTTTTAGCTGAAATCTGCTGTTTTGTGTACATCGTCTGGGTGCTAATATCCTCTATGTCACACTTTTTAAAAGTAATAAAGTAAGGCTGTTAGCCTAGTTAAGGTTCTGGGAGCTTGGCATTGGTGGCTGGTTGAGTGTGTGTGTGTGTGTGTGTGTGTGTGTGTGTGTGCGTCACGTGTGTTGTGGTATGCTGCAAGCAGTGGCCAATAGAAATAGAAGGCGAGTCCAGGCTTTTAGCAAAAGTATCAAAATCTGGAGGGGAAGTGGTTTTGTGGTATACTGCAAGCGGTTGACCCACAGTGCGTTCAACAGCTAGCTACCGACATCCCCACTACCACAGCTACAATGCCAACTGTCAGCATTGTAGCCACTGGATGTCGGTGCTCACAATGGGGGCTGCACCTCAGAACCCCTGCCCCCCCACACACCACCCAGTCTCTAGGATTCTAACTCCCAGTCAGAGTTGGACAGGGGGGGAGAATCACCCAGGCAGTCTCATCGCCCAGGACCACCACAGCGACAGGCGGATTTTGCCTGATTTCTGGTGCTGTGGTGGTCTTCGCGGTCAGGGAGTCACTGCAGTGATGGTATACGATTGCAAGCACTGGTGAAGGAACATAAAAGGTGACTCCAGGTCATAAAGAGCATCTATGCCAAATAGTCTCTCATTGGTTCCAGTAGCCACCACATGGCATTGGAACCATCCTTTGCTGAATCTGACCCAAAATGGCAACCCGGAACCAATGAGTTAAGTGCTTATTGTAGCCTCCTACTAATGGAGTTGGAAGCAAAAGCAGAATACTGCATAGAAAGGGACAAAAGAAAAGGAGTTGACACCAAATTAAAAGTAAATATGTACTGATTAACTACCTCACCCTCAGCAGGGCAAGCTACATTTTGATGGTATTTTAGAGCAAAACTAGCTTATCATTCAGCATGGGGTGGAGTGTAGGTTGCAAATAAAACTCTGCCTGCCTTTTGATCCATAAAACAACTAATTTTTGCAGTTTAAAAATAAGGCAAAGATCCTGGGGTTGAACTTGCCATCGTAGGAAGAGGGGGTGCTGCTCTAGTGCTGCATTTTCTTTACTTTTTTGGTGGGGGAGGCACTGAGACCATGTGTGGGGGGAGGGGTTGAACTGCAGCTGCTCTGTGATGGTAAGGGAATTGGGAATTTTTTTTTTTGAGGGGGTAATCAACACTTTGCTCCTGAAATTGGACCTAAAATGCACCAAAATGCGTCATTTCACATTACATTTTCAAAATTTCCTGGGGAGCATGCCTCCAGACCCCCTGAGAGGTTTTGTTTCCGGATCAGCTGCTCCATTCCTGGATCCACCACTGAAACATAGAAACATAGAAACATAGAATTTGACGGCAGATAAGGACCGCTTGGCCCACCTAGTCTGCCCATTTTCCTACCTAACATAAGCTGCAAATCCTAGTTAACCAACAGCTTACTTCCTCCTACCCCCCACTAGGACTGCCTTATGCCTGTCCCATGCATTCTTGAAGTCTACCACTGTTCTTGACTCCACAACCTCCTCAGGGAGGCTGTTCCATGCATCCACAACCCTCTCAGTGAAAAAATACTTCCTCACATTACCTCTGAGCCGTCCCCCCTCTATCTTCAAATTGTGCCCCCTTGTTCTTGCACATCTCTTTTTCTGGAAGATGCTACCCTCTTGGACTTTGTTAATTCCCTTGAGGTACTTGAAAGTTTCTATCATGTCCCTCTCTCCTCCTTTCCTCTAGGGTATACATATTAGCTCCTTAGTCTTTCTTCAGATGTCTTCTGGTGCAGACCCTGCACCATTTTGTTGCCCTCCTCTGGACAGCTTCCACTCTGTCTATGTCTTTGCGGAGATGGGGTCTCCAGAACTGCACACAGTACTCAGATGGGGTCTCAGACAAGGAGGACAACAGGGGGCAAACAGCTCCACAGAGAGTAATCTGGGTCAGGTTTAAGGAAGTGGGAGTAAAAAGAAAACATCACCCTGGGTGTGTGCTACAGGCTCTCCCAAACAGCTCAGCAGATCATGATGCCTAGCTGGTCAGGAAATTATGAAAGTAGCCAAAATGGATGCAGTGGTGATCCAGGGACTTCAATCTCCTGAGCATAGATTAGCATACTGACAAAGCTGATGAGAGGTGTAAAACCATGTTTCTGTCTACCTTCAAAAGATTGCTTCCTATGCTCTATCATGGATGAGTATTGGGAGACCTGCTGAAATTAACACACACTGCACTCAGAGACCCCAGAAGCAGGCTAATTCAAAATAAGATACTAGATCTGTGATATCACACCCTGACAGTCCTCCATGATGCTAAGATACTCCCCTCTACTGAATGCTGGAGATGTGGTGCAGCAGGTGTGGAATTTGTTACATATCCTCTGGGTTTTCCATTTATTAAACACTATTGGACACAGCTTGACACCTTATTGGCCAGGTGCATGGCAGTCAAGTGTCTGATTTCCCAACCCTCTTAATCCTAGGTTCCCTAGGGAGACCCCACATTTGAGCTCCAGGGAACTAAGAAGGCTTTTGCAGGCTAGCGTGAGGCCAAGTATCTCCTTCTCTGTCACTGGCATACAACAGACATCCCTACCATTATGAACTATACAGCCTGCCTAGCATGACTAGCACAATTTGAACATTTCATCCATGTGGCGTCCAGAACAATGACCAAATACCGGGACATCTGGACCCCTTGTCTGCATTTTTGGGCAAACCAGTCCAACCCTTTCCTGCCCTACTAAGCCTCCAGGGAGGAGTGTGGTAAACTGGCTTTTACCCAGTGGCTCACTCACCCACATTGTTGTCCCTGCTGCAGAGACCCTCATGACCCTTGGATAAAAATGGGTGCTACCATGGAGATATACTCCAAATAAATCAGAGCCCATCTGGAAAGGATGCTAAATATTGATACCATAGTTAGGTTCCAGTTTGTAAAAGGGTAACTTGTATACTTCTCCATTGTTATTAGTTTGGGAGATTTGACTTTATCCAATGTAAGCACACTGTGTCATGTTAGAAGTTGTCAATCCCACCAAATGCTGAATATTTGTCTCAAGATGCACTGTGCTTCAATGTAGACTATGTTAGGATACTGTAAGGTATCAGATTGTGATATACTGTTCCATTGTACCTCTTTGTATGGCTGCTCATGCATAACTGTATGCTGTTATGTTCAATAAAAGCTTTAACTACAAAAGATTGCTTCCTAGTGCAGAATATCCAATAAGGTATGAGATTTAATGCCACCACTGACTGTGTTCTTAGCAGTGGGGATGGGGTCATTTCAGTCTGAATATTTAAAAATTGGTGGAAGTCAGTGACACCAACCAGTTCAAGTTTCAGTTTATTTGTTCGTTTTTCTAAATCATTACACATTCTATAGCACAAGCATGATTTACAAAAGTACATAGCAGCATAAAAACCTCGAGATCGTATTAAATTACAGTTTGCACAATTGATGAGGAAACATTAGTGCTTCACAATTTTAAATGCTTCAGGAAGTTCATTGTAATTACATAGAATAACCTTCCAACATGACAGTATTAGTCATTAAAATCCCATAATTTTATCTAAAGCGAACTTGAGGCATAAGAATAAAACTCTCTAGAAACCCAGGATAGTCATCATCAATTAATTATATCTAGAAAGGTGGAGAGCCTGGTAATGTAGAGAATACTTAGTCCCAAGCCTCGAAATGAGCTGCAGTACCCAGTCACGCTCCATTTTTTCTATCACTCCCAAGTTCCATATCAGATCTGGATAGTACTATAGAAGCACTCTCTGTAGTCAGTGTTTCAGAGCTTGTCCACAAGGCCTCCCACATGTACCATCACTACTTGACTGACTTGAGCCTACTTACTGGTACAATACTTTCTGTTATTGCTACTGCCAGCACCAACATGCTTAGTACTTAAGGGTGATCCATTCAAGGCCTCCACATCTACTAGCACTACCTGACTAGGCTTGAGACTACATACTGGTACCATACTTTCCATTATAGCTACTATCAGCCCCTGAGTATTAGGTATCTAGAGGTGGCCTAAGTGAGACTATGCTCATTTAAACTCCAAAAACTTTTGCTTCAGTTCCTTCTCTATTGATACCCTGTTTAGGAGTTCCTAGGCACATAATCAAACATTTACCAGGTTTAAACTGGACATAACTGAAGCTCATTAAGCTAACCATGGGCCATGCTATCTCCTACCTGATTCTTCCTCCATTATACCAGTGTCTAGGAGAAGAGGTCATCTCCATCCTGAATCACCTATTTATAAATCCTCATCCTTTGACCCCAAATCAATCACCCAGAGAATATCTGCATTTTACCTGAAAATAGCACAGCAGAAAAATGTTTGTATATCAATAAGTGGGTTAGAACAGGAACTACTTGCAGAAATAATCAGGAATAAGTCAGTTAATACATATGTAACCCATCACAAGTTGCCATGCAGTGAAGTGAACACTATGATACTGTGGTCTAGGACTATTAATTAAATAAAACAAGTAGAAGCATATACAAGTAGAAAACGTAGTGAATAATTAACAAAAATTAAAATTCTTTGTAGAATTTCTTTTTTGAGCTGCTCCCAGGCTTATAAATTAAAAGCGTCTCTACAAGACCCTCATGCACATAACATATTATAATAGGGATTTTACAGAAAATAACCTAATGGTATTCACTTAATAAGAGAGTGTCATATTAGTTGATCAACTGTATATCTTGAATACTGTTGAAATAAAACAACCATGTCTGTGACATTCAAAACATTAAACATCATATAAATATACATACATAAAGAAAAATAAAAGAATGTCCATCATAATAAAGTCATTCTTAAGCTTTCTGAAGTCCATCTTAAAGGTTTAAGCTATAAAAGACATCTTTGAGACTCAACAGTAATTTAAACAGTGTATATTGGGTTCAAACAAAGTTCAAGCGTTTTAAGAAATTCATATACCAGCTACCTGTAATACTGTAGGTTCAGTTAGAGCTGGTAGACTGATTATTCTGTATGGAGCTCAGAACGTAAAGGCAGGCCAGTAGAGTATTTAGTCGTTTATAATCTTAAAATCTCCCTCCTCTAAAAAGAGTTTGTTTCCAGAACTTTTTATGTTCCAACATCCAACTCACTAAATTCACATTGAGCACTTGTGAAATTCGCCAGTCCCCAAAACTATTTAAACATTTTACCTCTATAGAAGAGTTATTTCACAAACTACTTTCCTTTGGGGCTGTCACAAACCCACTCCTGAGGGTCAGGGTCACTGAGCTCACAGTGTCCACCTCTAAGTGCATCTGTGATGGGGGACCAGCGACATCCTCCTCATGTCTTTTTAGAATACTATGAGCGTCACAATTGAACACCCACCATGAGGACCCAGGGCATCCCTCTAAACTCTGGATAAGGGCACAATACCAGTTTTGAGTCTTGTAGCCAAATATGAACCCTTCTTGGTTGTTACACAAATGGGGAAGATCCAGGCATAACACTCTCTTCAGGGTAGCAGTGTGCTCCTGATTTTGTCTTCTCCAACAGGACATGCAACAACCTGGTTCAAAATCCTTCAGACTTTTCCTTGAGACTTTGGTATTCTCCCTATCTCTACCCAGATATCCCTTACAGACCCTTGCTCGACTGGTTGCTTATGGAGATATCCCTTTGGCAATAACAGTTTGTCATAGATTATCAATTACTATCCCACAATTCACACACAGTTTAGAAATCTCACATGAGCAGTTTTCTTAGAAACAAATGTTTTACTAAAATACTTAAATGATAATCATACAGTTACAACTAAAGATGCACTAATTTGGTCACAGAATAACAAAATAAAAGTGGAAAAACATACATGAAAAATGCACTATAACAGTTATCTAAAGTCTACCTTAAGTCTGTAGTGTGTTGATGTCCAAATAAAGTAAATGAAAGATTCTGTTTCCTTTGTACTAGCAGTCTTGCTTCTTGTATTGTCAGGAGAAGTGTGTCCCTTGTAGATGCTCAGCAAAAATGAGAGAGTTTGCTCTGTGTCAGCTCTTTAAATAGCGGAGAAAGCCTGAAGAAGAAGAACTGTTTGATCCCAGAGGGCCTTCTCTTTTAGGCCAGTAGAAGTCACTCTTGCACTTTCCCAAAATTGTCTAATTTAGGTTCTGACATCAGAACTTCCTGGCACATATAATCATGAACATGACTTCAAAGTTAAAACGTTGATGTCTCAGTATAACACCCTGTAAGCTAATTCACAGTGTCCTGTCAAGAATGGCTATTTCCCAAAATCCTGTTTAACACACCCTGGGCTCTGAAGTATTTGGCTTATGACAGGTAAATGGATTTTGGCATATATCTGTTAAGGGACCTGGAAATACAACCTTAGCTTCCTGGCAAGCAGCTGGCCCTCAGGTCAGAGAAAGAGCAAACATTTTAAAATAAATCCAATCTCTCTCTCTCTGTCCTTGTACCCTTGCATTAACACTGGCATTCTTGTGACATGTCACATACAAAACATCACATAAATATATATATATATATATATATATATATATATATATATATATATATATATATATATCAGAATTATATCTGCAAATAATGGCTGGCGGTTGGCTATCTCGCCACAGGGACTACTGGTAATATGCCTTTGTGACTAAGGTAATGGGGACAAGGAAATGATTAAATTACTCTGTTCTCCTTCAAGAATCCTTTTTACTTTCCACAGTGCATTTTCAGCTCCTATTATCCTCCAGGAGTCCTCAATATGCTTCTACCAGGTGGTACTTTAAACCTGCTATGGTTCCAGTCTTCCATCTTCTTCAGAATGCTCACCTGAGGATTAAACAAACAACCAAACAAACAAACAAAAACTGCTTCCTAAACGCAGTAAACTCAGGTGACATAGTGTTCAACAGAGACCCCCATCCCAGGCAACAATAGCATACCTTTCGTAGGTGAAAAACAGCCTTTCATCACATAGAGTGCAGCCCTATTTTCAGCTCTCTCTCTAAGTAGTCTTGAGTCCAGGTGGGAAGGCATCCATCCCTGTTCCTTTCAAATTTGACTAAGCTCACTTATTCAAAGATGTTGAAAATGTTCCACTGGCATTCTACCAATAAAACTTAACATATGCTCCATGATGCGCTATAACAACACACAAAGCTCCAGTAAACCCTCACAGTCCACCTTTAGCTGCGGCTTTAGTATTCTGGTCCATATTAATGGTAGTGCTCAAGCCAGCATCTACCTTTTATATAATCCCAACATACAGCTTGTTGTGAGACAAACGTCTACAAATCACAATCAGCACTACCCAGCATAAGTTTCAAACTGCCTCCAAAAGCACATACAAAACAAACTTGGATGCTAGTCAAATGTGGATGAAACACGTGGCGTCAAGGAGTGGGGCAGCTCCATGATCATCTTGCTGCTCCACCCTCAGTGACTGCCCAGTATTGCAGTTGTTGCATTTGACACCAACCGTACCCTTCTCTCTGGTGACAGGGAGACTAGCAGAGCCTTAGCCGCAAGGCCCCCAGAATATCAGAAATGTAGATTAGCCAAGATGAAGGACCTGGGGACCAAGGGCCTGGAGCACTTGCATAAGGCTGGTAATGCAGAGCACACAAGAGTTGCTTTGAAAAGTTTGCTTGGAGCAGCTGCAGAAGTCTGTCTCTTTGAAAGCAATTAGGAAAAAGAGCCAAGACTTGTCCCACATACTAGACATGGACCTTAGGCAATGGATTCTGAAAAAAAGAAGGTCTCTGAGTTTTCTGGAAGAGATGGGTTGCCTCCAGGTCAGAGAGGAGTACAGAGCAGCATTAAGGGACTGCAAGATTAGAATTAAGCATGCCATGGAGGGTGTGGAAGCCCAGATAGCAGTAGGAAGTGCAGATAACAAAAAAAGCCTTCTTCTAGCACATAAAATGGAAGGAGCAGGGTGAAGAAGGAACTGGGTCCCTGAAAACAGGAAATAGGTTTGAACATACGAGACCGGGAAGTGGCTGAGCTGCTGAATAAATGCCTTGCCTCGGTGTTCACCAAAGGTGCCAAGCGGGGTTGGAAGTGTGCTCACAAGGGGAACATGGCATCAGGGATAGTCATAATGCAGCCTATGGACATCATACCCAATCTGGCAGTTGACTTACAGGCAAAGAGCAAGCCAGGTAGGTTTCAAACAACTGATAGGATACACCCCAAGATCATAGTGAAGTAAAAGGAATAGTTATCTTTCACGAGTCAGTCCATACAGGTGTGGTGCTGGAGGACTGAAGCATGTGCCAGTTAAGTCCCTAACTTCATGAAGGGAGAATGTTAGAGCTAGGGCAACTACAGGCTAGTCAGCCAGACATCAGTGTTGGGCGGGTCCTGGAATCCATTAAAGGGGAACAGTCAGCACTGACAGCCTCACACTCAAGTGTGAGGCTAGTCCCAATTTGTACTTTGTGTGCAAAAACATTTTTTACTTACTGTTTACTATAGTATAGTAGATTGTATTTAGCTGATTTTGCTGAGTTCCATGCTGTCATTTTTTGTAACCATAAATCCCAGAATCCCTTGCAGATGACAAGGAGGAGGCCTGCAGGAATGGGAGATTAAATAGCCTGCAGTGTGTGTTAGAGATTTTATAGCTTAGATCAGATGTTTACTGGTCCTGCAATTCTCATGAGGCTAAGTACAGTCCTCTGTGACTGTATATGGCCCCTGGAAGACAGCAGGACCAGCAAATCAAAGATCAGAGATAATAAAAACTCTAACATGCCCTGCAGACTATTGAAATTTTCAACGCTGCTGTTGTCAGCTGCTGGGTACTCTGGGATTTCTGGTTGCAGGAACTGTCAGCTTGGAACTAGCAATTCAACCTGATACAATCTACTATTCTGCAATAAATAGTATGTGAAGAAATGTTTTGAGCACAAAGTTCAAATTGGGACCAGCCCGACACTCGGGTGTGAGGCTTTCAGTGCTGACTGTTCCCTTTATGGACAGAATTATGGTTGAGGCCAAGGCTCTTGCCCCTCTCAGCATTGTTTTTGAAGGGCCCTTCTTCAAGAGGGTACCCAGAGAGGTGGGCAGAGGGAGGACTGTAGATGTACAGTAGTCTTATCTGGACTTCAGCAAGGCCTTTGCCAAGTTTATGGGCAAAGTACACAAGTGTGATATACATGGGATGAGTGGTAGGCAATCATGAACCACAACTGGGACATGATCATGCCAGGATACACACTATTCAGAAAGAACAGAGCAAAAGGATCAGGAGGTAGGGTAGCACTGTGTGTTAAAGAGGAACTGAAGCAGCAGAATTAGCTAGCCTAAGGGTGGGTGAACTGGAAACCTGGTGGGTACTGGCAGCAACAGAAAATGAAACAAATCTGGATCAGGGTGGTCTACCGACCACCAGGTCAGGAAAAAAGGACAGCAGGGAACTGAGAGAAACACTTAAGAAAGCCAGTTGTTGGCCAGTGGTATGGAGGCTGAGAGCTGGGCACCTCACCTCCTACCATACTGGTGACCAGGGTAAAAAGAGCAGTCCCGAGAGTCACTCAGGGGCCAGCTGTGGAGGGACGATTGCATATCCCTAGGACATCTCTCCTCCTTGGGAATGTGGACAAGAAAACTTGCTTGGCAGCTGCCACCTGCAGGTTCTGGGTGGCAGTGCAGCAAAAGACCAGGGAAGGTGCTCATTGGATGCCGGGGGTGCCTTCATGGAGGCAGAGTCGCATAATGCATCATTGCACTTGATATGGGCCCAGGGAGAAAATTACAGCAGAAAAACCCAGCACTGGCAGAATGGCTGACCCCTCCCTCACAGGCCCCACACCAGCAACTGGGCTCTCCCAAAGTCCTCAGGCAGATGACAACAGGCAACCATAACATATAAGCCCCAGGAAGCCAAGTAATGGAGCTGGGAGGATGGGCCCTGACTAAGGTCTGGTCAACAGACAGGAATACTGATAGAAAAAAGAAGACAGCCATTCTGGTGGAAGTGGTGGTAGTTAGCGATTGCAATATGTGAACTGGAAAGTTGCAATTGTGCCTAGTACTAGAAATCAGATTCTGGTGGATGCCTGCCAAGAGGCATTCCTGGAGAAATTAGTTCAGTGCCTAACAAGGAGGATCTGGTGCTCACCAACAGTGAAAGGATTCAGAACCTAGCAGTCCTGGAACCACTCATTTCCAGTGACCACAGGAAAGTATTGTCGGAGATCAAGGTAGGGACAGTCAAAGGCACAAAAGTAATAAGCATATGGGACTTCAAAAACTGGACTCCAGCAAAGAGGAACAATTAGAGAAAAGCATAAAGGCTATAATGAAGGCAGAGATTGCAAAAGAACAGTGGATAGCATTTAAAAGGTGATGTCTGGCCTGGTGGCACTGAGGATTGAGGTGCTGGACACCACGCCTATCACCACACCGGCGTTCTGGGCTCCAGAGGCGAGCTCGGGTTGCCGGGGTCAACCAGGAGGAAGGGATTGAGCATCGGAGTTGCTCTCCTCTCCCTGGAGGGTGGGCTGAAATCCTCAAAATCAGTGACTCCCAGTGGAGCTGGGGTACTACAGCTGGGGACACTTCATGTAGAGTGGAGGCAACAGCGGATATCCATGGGATGGGTGTATGAGTGTGCCTGCCTCACACTGGATCATTCACATCCACGCTTCCAAGGGATCACGTTCATGCACAAGGAAACACCCTGGCACCTGGGAGGATGATGACAAGTCCCGCAGCAGCCCCACACACTGCCAGATCCTGCTCAATCAGGTCCCAGTATCGTTCTGTTAATGGATCCAATTATACAGTTTATACAGGTTCCTGGTTGGTAATTCTCAGTAATTTAATAAAGCCAACACTATATCTTTGCCAAATTAGTGGTATTTTATTAATAAGATTAGCCAGAAAATGCTATTGTGCTAGTTTACAATAGGGAATACATGCTAACATTATTTTTAAACATCAGGTAGCCCACAACTACCTAAATGTTTCTGTTACAATTTAGTTGTAAAAAGCAAGCGAAAGGGCAATCCCAATGGGGTGTTTTCTTACATACAATCTAGACAGGTAGTAATATTTGCATTACAGGACTACAGCATTTCAGAGACACATGTAACCGTATGTTTCTGGATCCCCGAGCAATCCTTGGATAGTCTCTGGCTGCATCTTGTCCAAGACTCGTCTTCTCAGTGGCGCTGGACATAACCATAGGTCCCATATTTATGTGTAGCAAGCTTAGAAAAAATGCAAGGCTGGAATTTCCCAAAAACTACCTCAGCAGTTTTAAACACAGACAATATGTCATTCTGCAAGTCATAAGACTCGGGTTCAAAAATACACTGGCCACTAGATACCTCGGTCACAAGATTTTTTGATACTTTGCGAGACATGCAGTCATTCTTACATGGAAAAACAAGTAATCAGGGTTTTTATTTGTCAAAAATAACTCTCTTCAGGATACAGAAAACATGCAAGGGGATGTGACTGTTTTAAAAATACTCAGTTTACAGATAAAAAACCAGACAGTGGCCAAATTGGGGAACTTAATCTTCAAGGCCAGTGTGGTTAATAACAGCTGCATTCTTATCTTAGCCATAACATTTAAAAAACTGCTGAATAGGGCAATTCCAAGTCAGATTTTATTTTCTTCAGTTTAACACGTTAACCATTTAAAGTCTCCACATACATGCATTGATGGTGGTATCATTCATTTGTTTAGCCACTGGCAACCATTGGCTAGCTAGCCATATTAACTTGTATGTGAGCCTCATTCAGTCATTTATTGGCCATTTGTATTTTCTGCAAGTCTTTACACCTTGCCATAGTCAACTGTATATACAGAGGTGGCTATCAGCAATTTTATATAACTGAACCTGTATATACCTGAGGCCTTGGGGCCCTGGGTAAATTCAACAGTCCAGCCTCACTTCGCCTGCCAACTGGATTCAAAGAGCAACAATGTACTTGGATGGCGGCCCCACCTCAGTGGGTACAAGCCGGGGGTCTGTAGCAGGCGGGAGTTCAGGGTGGCGTTCGAGGTGGACCTAGGGCTGGGAGGAACTCCAGGCTGGGAGGAGAAGTTGTCTATGGGGGCTATGTCTGAGGGGTTCCCAGGGGCTGGTGATGAGAGCGAAAAAGTGTTTAAAAAGGTGATGATTGAAGTGTCAGAAAGCTCAATTGCAAAGGCATCTAAGGGAAAAAGGCTAAAGGGTAAATGTGGTTTACAGCCAATGTAAAGGTGGCAGTAAGAGCTGAAAGGAGGACATTTTCTAAGTATAAGAAAAGTCAAAGGGTGGAACACAAGTTGAAGTATCTGGAAGCAACAAAAGAAACCACCAGGAACATAGAGGGGCCAAAGGGAGACAGAGCTCTGTTTGGCAAAGGGGTGAAAAGGGTAACAGTGTTCTTCTGGTATATCTGGGAGAAGTGTAAGGACAAAGAGTATAGTGAGACTTAAGAGCATGGATGGATGGGAGGAGGACAATGTGAAGGCAGAAATACTGAACAATTATTTTTCTTCTGCATTTACTGAGGAGACAGATGGGCCACTGCCAGAATGTAATGTTAGAAAGGAGGGAGCAAGGACCCTGGGGTGTCATTCCAGCTAACCAGAAAAGGTTGTCTGAAAAGCTAACAGGGTTAAAAGTAGAAAACCAATGAGACCTGATGGCTTACACATGGAGGTGCAATGAGAGTAAGCAGGGGTTATAGCAGACATTTTCTTTTCTTTTTTAATATTTATTTCATTTTATGTCCCTTGTCTCCAATCCTCCTGTACTCTCAGGACCTGCCAGCCACCTCTCGATGCCCCGCCTCCTCCAGCCACAGTCACCTACTTCCAGGAGCCTTGAGATGTATCCGCTTGGTGGGGCTGGGGTGAAGGGGATGTACCTCAATCTTTCTGGGTGTCATCAGGTGGTGCCATGCACTGGGGAGGCAGGTACCTGGAATGTATCACAGCCATCATGATAGAGGTGCTGGGGCCCATTTTCCTTGTTCTCCCATACCCTGGAAAATCGCATACCTGGACATCAAGGCATGACAACACACACTTTGTGCATGTCTGTACACTGACATCAGCATCATTCCCACCATCCCTTGGCCCTCCAGCCGCATTACCACCTGTGGTCACTCAGGTGGCGATATCTGAAGGAGGACAGAACCCTCTCCCTGGAGGAGGCGCATCCTCTGTGACACTCAACCCTCCTCTCCCAGCTGACCCTCCATGATCCGAGCTCATTCCCGAACTCAGGTCACTGACATCATGAGTGGTAGCACTACTGCTGCACCAGTTGACTGCCACAGACATTTTCAGTCGTTAGCTAACCACAGGGATGGTCCCTAGGGATTGGAGGACAGTGGATGAGTTTCCTCTGTACAAGAGTGGGAAGGAGGGATGAGCCAAGGAACTAGGCCAGTCAGCTTGATGTCTATAGTGGGGAAAATCATGGAGTTTCTACCAAGGCAGGATCTGGTGGACTTCCTTGAAAAGAATGGGCTGCATGACCTCAGGCAGTATGGGTTTACAAAGGGAAGATCTTGCTGGACGAATCTGGTCCAGTGCTTCAACTAGGTTACCACAGCAGCAGACAAGTGGCAGGCAGTTGATATGGTATACCCAGACTTCAGCAAGGCCTTTGACTCTGTCCCCACAAAGGCTGGTCAAAAATATTTGGGACTTTGGGGTGGAAGAAAAATAGTAAATTGGTGGAGAGCTGGGTGAGGGTAAAACACAAAAGGTGGTAGTTAAAGAGCTAGTGGAACCAAAACTTCCAGACAGGAAAATAATACAAATTTTAAGAAGTAGTCAGTTTTAAAGTTTTATTTCAGTAATTCTTCTTTTCCTTTTGCTTATTAGAAAGCCTTCTATGTGATTGTAACTCCCTCTTGGGGGCTTACCTTAATTGCCCCAATGCTCCAGTTCCTCCTTTTGCCTACTGGTGTCCCCAAGTGTTTCCCTCTTCTCCCTGAACTCCTTTGGTGCTCCCCAAGTTTCCATTTAGATCATTAAGTTATTTTATACCAGTTTGGGCTTATCTTTTAGATCGTGATTGCCCGCTTATTGCAAAGCGCACCAAGGTGCAACGAAGGATCGCTGGGAACAAGCTAAGCCTTTGATGTTGACTGCTGGTTTTACGGTGCGTTCTTTAAGTGCTGCAGTGGTCCGGTGCCCCTTCTAGGGTAAATGGGACCTGGCAGTCTCAAGGAGGCAAAAGAAAAGATTCAGTTAATATTTTAAAATAAGTTTTGAGCGAGGGCATAGATCAGGGCTAATAAATATTCATAAGTCCTTATTAATATGCATGAGCTGCTGCCTGATGCCTGGGGTGACGGAATTTCAGCAGCAGCGACAGCAAGAGTGTGTGGAATAATTAAATGTAACTGGGCTCATTTAAAAGGAAATTCTTGGGGCTACAAGTGTGTGGGGAAAATGTAAATAAAGACTTTTATTCCTGGCAGCATCAGAACTTTGAACTGGAGAGACTGCATAACCCGAACAGTATCTTTAACTGCAGCCACCATTTTGCAGCCGATCTAGACAGTCACAAACTAGGATTTCAGACAGAGACTCATGGGACAGTACTAGAGCCTGGTTGGAGATAATGAGGACAAAGTTTGGGCACCCAAAATTTAACCAATGAGAGGACTAGAACTGTTTTGGGCAGCAAACAGCCAGTCAGATTCAAAGTTTTGCTGTATCTTTCAGAGGGACAGTATGAATTTCAGTCGGTCCCATAGCAGTCTAAAGTCTGAGAGAGATCTATGAGGGTCTCCATCTCTAACTGCTGAGAGAAGCTTGCCAGGCCTTGTGAGGATCGGCCTGCCAGAGGCCTAGCTTTCCCCGGAAGTACATCTTGGGTCCCAAAGTGGAGACAAATTGCCAGGACCGGCCTGTCTACAGATCAAGAGGTTTACTCAGTAATTTGGCTGACATTGCGGACCTGCCTGATACCGAACTGAGAGGCAGAGAATTGAATGCTGTTTCCATTAAGTGCGTTGAATGCTTATCGTGAGTCAAGACCTACTGTCCAGGGACTCCTGATTTTCAGAAAGAAGCCCACCTTTACCAGAGACCAAACTGTCTGCCTGGAAGTCACCAGCAAATAAACTGAACTTTGCCAGAGACACTCTATTGAACGTGGGACTTTGTTCTTCCTGGCCCATGCTCCCTGTGTTTGTACCAACTCCAGTGTTACCGGCAAGAGACCAGCTTGAGGATCCAGCCCCTGAGCAGCAAGTCACCAGGTTGCCCACATTCAGGGACAGGTCGTGAAGTGGAAGTGAGTTGTCATGGCAAGCTCACCATATGCATCAGCTTCCAACATCAGGTCTTCATTTTGCCAGGTCATCATCTGCAATTGACTGGTACAGTGAGTAAATCCAGGGTAGCTCCTGCCACAGGCATCTTAATCTTCTTATGGTATCATCTAATTGTTTCTACTTAATTTTAAAAATGTCAATAGATTGGGCAACTGGCCGTGGATACACATAATTTGGTTTGCCTTACATCCCTTAATTTTTCTTCAAAGGCCCCAAAGACAACTGCAACTCTGGGCAACGATTCTGGCCAGCCAATATAGGTCCTGGGTACCCAGTAGTTAAGGCACTCTTTATCTTAGAGACTAAACTAATTGCGTTTGTAACCCCCTGCAAATGGGGGTTCCCAAAAGACTTCAAGGAGCTTGCTTGAATGCTCCAAGCCTGAATGGTGTTTGGCGTTTAAGCCATTTATCAGTGAGTGTTTTTAGAGCCTCTGGTACTGCCTCTTTAAGAGCTGTCTGCTTGCAGACATAATTAGTTTGCATGGGGACTGTGTGCTTCTCTGCTTGAGTACCACTCGAGCTGCTGCCAATTCACTCCATTTTGCAGTCACTAGAGTGCAAAGGAACCTATCTGAAAGATGTAACTGTTTGCCAGAAATCATTTAGAGTAATAATGAAATTACAGTTTGTCTAACCTGCTTTCTTTGCAGTCAGAACTGTGTTTGCCTAGTTCCCTATTCTAGAATTTGAACTGCTGAACTGGACCAATCAGTGTGGGTTAAGGTAGCTCTAAAATGGTGCCTTGGACGAATCAGAACTTGGACTCATAATCTGAGCCAGCCACAAGAGGATTGTATGGGCAGTGACTCTGGGAGATGTAGTTTAGACTTCGCGCCTTTTTGGACCAACAGGGCAGTCTATTGTGAGTGACAGCCAATCCAGCCAAGAACTGGGAGGAACTCAAAGGAAGTGCCTGGTTTGTCTGCTGGAGTTTCAGTTGAGCTCTGGCAGTGAAGAGGAAGGAGCCCTGTGTTTTTCGATTGTGCAGTTTTAGTCGGGAAGCGTGTGTAAGGCCCAGAGTTCCGGTCTGCAGCTTGTGTAACTGCTTGTTAGGACTGAATCCGTCCTGTGAAGAGAATCAAAGGATATCTGAAGAGTAGAAACCAGGCTCACCCTGTAGAAGACTGGAGAAATTGCTGAATTGCACTTGGTCTGTCAGGAACTGAATCTGCTGTGTGTTCTCCGGTATTGTGCAGTAATTGCGATCGGGATAGAAAGCAGCCTGCCTGGTATAGTACTTTGTGTTTACCATATAAATGTGTGAAGAGGCTTGTGTACCTCAAGTGAATTCTGCTGCCATTAAAGGACTTTTTGCCTGTTACTGTTTACCATATAAATGTGTGAGGAGGCTTGTGTAGCTCAAGTGAATCCTGTTGCCATTAAAGGACTTTTGCCTGTTACTGTTTACCATATAAATGTGTGAAGAAGGCTTGTGTAGCTCAAGTGAATCCTGCTGCCATTAAAGGACTTTGCCTGTTGCAGTTTGTCATATAAATGTGTGAGGAGTCTCGTGGAGCTCAAGAGTAGCCCTGCTGACGTTGAAGGACCCTATCTTGTTTGGAGGTCATGAGTACTAATTCAGGGTCGCTCCCTGTTGAATTGCCACATTAAATCCAAATGGAATTACTGTACTGCTGACTGTTTAACTAATTTTTCTTTCTCTGTGTGAAAGGGCCCCTACCAGCTGCCACGGTTTGGACTAGCCACTAGGGCTTGGGTACCCAGGGACAGTAACTGGTAGGGATAGGCCTATGCACAGAGCCATAAATAGATGAGTAAAGTGATAAGCTAATTAACCTGATTTCCCCTGTCCTTGTTATATTCCCTAAATAAATCAGAGCTGCTTGTTTCAGCAAAGTTATACTGCCTGAGGTATTTGTCTATGTTAAAGTATTGTACTGTGATTGTTGCACTGTATCTTATTTTACAGGAGGTCCCAGTGCCTGAACCAGTCCTGGGGTAAGTGTATACTGTGAAGGTAATTCTGATATATTGTGTGGGCCACTAGTGGGAAGAAAGGGGTTGCAGTGTCCCAGAGGGCTGTGACCAAGTTAGTTTAACTATTGCAAACCCTGACCTCTGGTGGAGGCACCCGCCATCGGATCCAGCCCTCAGCCTGTTAGCGGCAAATCAGGCAGAGGTAGTAGCCCCTGGGATAGCGCCATCTAGGGTTACATCTTGGAGGCTCACCGCTGGGATTGTGTGTCCTCTAGTGGCCATATTTACAAACCACTGTTAAGAAAAAATAAATAAATGGGTACCCGACAGAAGTGGCTGTGCACCGGCTGGTGGAGTGGTGTACTGGGGAGGAGATCGACTCCCAAAATGCTATGCTTATCCTGGACATCCCCTGGGTATCAATACGGACACTGTACAGGGAGTACTTTCCAAGGTGTAAGGTTTACAAAACCCTGTGGTGGTGGGTCGGCATGCTAATCTGCTCACCCACACTTTCCTGGTCCTAGTAGAGTTTAAGGATCCCATAGATAGCTCCAAAGTGCCACAGACCATTACCCCAGAGGAGCCCTCACTGCTTGGAGAGTGATAACTAAGGACAGTAAAGACCGGGGAATGAGCCCCCACCACTATCTGAAACTTTTGAGGAGAAATTTGCTAAATGGTTGCTGGGGAAGGAAAAACTGTGGAGGACTTGAAGAAACTATTCTTGCCACCTGGGGTGTTCCTCCCCAACACCCTCTCCGCTCCAGTACCGTAATGGTGGCTGAACCAATGCAGACTCCTATTTCTGCACCTGCCATTAGTCACGACTCTTACAGGTTGAGGATCTTCTCTGGCACCCTCCCACCCCAAGGGAGGATGACTGGGAGACCTGGATAGAATATGTTGCCCCCAAGTGCTAGAATGGCAATGCTCGGAAGCTGAAAAGTGAAAGAGGGTTAGTGAGAGCCTCGAGGTCCTGCCCTGGCTACCATCCATGCTAAATGGGCCAGTAACCCTGAAGCGACTGCACAGGCCTATCTTGAGGCCTTGGAGAATGTGTATGGGAGCCCAGATTCTGATGAGGACCTATGGTGGAGAGTAAGAAATGCACAGCAGTACCAAGGGAGTTGTTGTCTGTGTATGTATCTCGCTGGAAAAATTGTTGCAAGAATGCCTCAGAAAGGTAGTTTGCCAGCGATTGAACTGGACCGAACCAGGCTGGACAGGATCCTTAAGTCTGCCCCTTCTCAGAACTGCTGTTGCTTCAGTTACACCTGGCAAATCGACTGGAATCCCCACCCTCCTATGATGAGTTAATGAGAGAAATTCGAGGAGTTGAGAAAGGCGACCTGGGAGGGACCTGCACCAACAGCTGCGGCTATGACCAGTGACTGAGGGTGACCCATCAAGTGAAGTTCAGGGGCAGAGGTTGGCAGTCAATGAGTGCTCTGACAAGGAAAAGATATGCCACAATGGGGCGAACTGTTGAGAGATCCGGGAATTCAAAACAGTCCCTTTATGAAGGCCATGCCTGCAAATGCAGAGGCCCTGACCTATATCCGACTGCATCTGCTATGGGGTGGGGCGCACCCATGTGTCTCCTGCTGATAACGGCTCCAAACTCGATTCCTTGACCATGGAAGTGGAGAAACTGATGAGATGTCTCCAAATGCTTATCACGCCTCAGACAGAGATGGCACCCAGGTATCCAGTGAGTAATACCCCGCCCTGGCTCTCAGTGTGGTGCCTCGGCCAGCTCAAACTCCAGAAAGTATGTTTGCTATAATTGTGGGAAAGATGGGCACATGAAAATGGAATGCGGTCCCCAAAGACACTGACAAAATTGCATATAGGCTACAAGGAGAGCTTCAGAGAACAAATCAGTGGTTAAGGGTGCACAAAATGATCCCAGTGAGGGCACCAAAAATGCTAACTCACGTCTTTTTGTGGCAAGGTCAGTTGCCCAGGCCCCTGCCGCCTCTCCAGACTGGTCCAGAATAGTGGGTCCCTCCATGGAGACCACTGTAAAGGTGAATGGAGTGTCTACAAGAGCTGTATAGACAGTGGCTCCCAAGTGACAATTATGTTCCAGGATTGGTATCAGAAGCATTTGTCAGACGTACCTTACAACCATTAGAAGGACTGCATGTATGGGGGTTAAGTGAGAAGGCCTACCCCTATTCCGGTATATCCGAATTTGGCTGTCTTTCCCCACCTCCGTGGCTGGAGTGGCGAACAAGTAGAGACCCTAGCCTTAGTGTGTCCCCCACTGGACTGTATGATGGTGTCCCTTTGTTGATTGGAACAAATGCTCATATGTTTGGAAGGCTGGCACAGTTGTGTTATGAAAAACAGGGTCAAAGACTAGTAGAGCTTTAAGAGTTCGGCTTTAATTAAGAGGCCTATGAGGCACAGAGAGATGCTGAAAAATAGAACCAGAGGAACCGGTCGGAATTGTATGGAAGAAGGATCCTGAGTCTCTGACCCTGGCGCCAAATGCCCAGTGTACCTTACAGGGAGAGGTCCGTATCAGAAAGGATGTTAAGAATAAAATATTAATGTTGGATGCACCAGGCGATGGAAAATTGCCAGAGGGACTGCTGGTCAAGCCTAGTATTTTGCCCGCTAGAGCCCATGCTTATGCCAGAAGGGTAATGGTCCAAGTTCATAATGTGTCTGAAAGGACATTCGAGTAAATAGAGGTTGCATCCTGGCTAATGTGCATTGTGCAGACACTGCAGTGCTACCCAGCAGCAAGAGTTCAAGGAATAATGACAGAGTAACGCCTGACTTGTTTGATTTGTGACTCCGTGCCAGCTGAATGGAAAGTGAGGATCAGTGAGAAGCTTGCCCAGAGAGACCAGGTGTTTTCTTTTAAAGGAATGGGATGTAGGATGCGTGCAAGGAGCTGAGCACAATATCTGGCTGCATGACGAAAGACCATTTCGTGAGAGGTCTCGACGCCTGGCACCTGCTGACATAGATGATGTGAGACGGCATCTGCAAGAGATGTTAGCTGCTGGTGTAATGCAAGAATCCAGAAGCCCTTATGCTTCCCATTGTGGTAGTGAGGAAAAGAATGGGACAGTAAGGATGTGTGTAGATTATCGCACCTTAAACCGGCGGACTATTCTGATCAGTTCACAATGCCCGCATTCAGGATGCTTTGGACTGCCTAAGCGGGAGCAAGTGGTTCTCTGTGTTGGATCTCCAGTGGGTACTACCAGATCCCGATGGCCCCAGAGGACCATGAGAAGACAGCCTTTATCTGTCCGCTTGGCTTCTATGAATTCATGAGGATGCCTCAAGGGATTTCAGGTGCCCAGCCACTTTTCAACAATTGATGGAGCGTGCAGTGGGGGACATGAACTTACTAGAGTGCCTGGTATACCTAGATGATGTTATTGTGTTGGCAGCTCACTGGAGGAACATGAGCAGATTATTTAAGGTATTGGACTGACTGGAGGACTTTGGCCTTAAACTGTCCATTGATAAGTGTCAATTCTTCAAACATCAGTAAAGTATGTGGGACACATAGTATCCACCGAGGAATAGAGACCGACCCAAGTAAAGTTGAGGCCTTGACCACCTGGCCATAGCCCAAAAATCTAAAAGAACTGCAAAGATTCCTGGGATTCTGTGGTTATTATCGGCGTTTCATCAAGGACTATTCAAGAGTGATCCGCCCTTTACTTAACCTTACTCAAGGGTATCCCCAACCCACAAAAATACCAAAAGTCAGCGTCCCTCAAGACTGAAAGAGTGTATTTTCGTCCGAGTGAAGTATTTGGGCCCGCTGGACTCCTGATTGTGAGACTGCTTTTCATGAGATCATATATCAACTTACCCATGCTCCAGTGCTGGCCTATGCCGATCCAAGAAAACCTTACGTCCTGCACACTGATGCTAGCTTCAAGGGTTGGGGCTGTGTTGTACCAAGAGCACGAGAATGGCCTGAGACCAGTGGCCTTTGCCAGTAGAAGCCTGACCCCATCCGAAAAGAACTATCCTGTACATAAGTTAGAGTTCCTAGCTTTGAAGTGGCTATTGTTGACCCATTCCATGAGTACCTGTATGGGGCTAAAATACTAGTAAAACTGACAATAATCCTTTGACCTATGTGCAGACCTCAGCTAAGTTGGATGCCACTGGCCATAGGTGGCTTTCTGCATTATCTACATATGAGTATGCTCTCGAATACCGAGCAGGTCTGAACCACATAGATGCTGATGCTCTCTCCGGAGGCCTGTTCCCAGAATGATTGGGTCAGATTGTCAGAACCTGACATTCGGCACTCTGCTGGAAGTTTGACAGGGAGGAACAAGTGTCCACGGACACAGAGTGGACTGCATGGTGGATTGCTTGGGACCCTATGAAATTGCATACCTGCTGCTTATGCCACTTTTCTGCAACTAGACATTGGTGCACTGCCTCAGCTGGACAGTGACAGTATTCAGCGGGCTCAATCCCTCGATCCCATGATCAAATCAGCTTTAGAAGCCCTCTATGCAGGAAAAGATGTGTCCAAATTACGCTCCACTGTTTGAGAACTTCACTGTTATACAAAGAAGGTCCTAAGTTGAAATTGATCAATAAACTGTTGTACAGAGAAACAGTAGACAGAGGGGACAAGTAGACAAACAACAACTAGTGCTGCCCACTGCCTTTCGAGACTCAGTACTGAGATCCTTGCACAACCACATGGGGCACCTTGGTATAGACAGAACACTTGACTTGGTGAGATCCAGATTCTATTGGCCTAAGATGGGGCTGATGTGGAGCAACACATTCAACTTGTAGTCACTGCTTACAGAGGAAAGCTTTGCCCCAGAGGGCTGCCCCTTGTTAACATCACCACCAGTGCACCCATGGAGCTGGTCTGTATTGATTTTCTGAGTTTGGAGTCAGATCAAAGAAATATCAGTAATGTGCTGGTGGTCACTGACCATTTCACGAGATATGCCCAAGCTTTCCCACCAAAGACCAGAAAGCATCCTCTGTGGCCAAAGTACTTGTAGAAAATTTTTTGTTCACTATGGGCTCCACAAAGAATCCATTCTGATCAAGGGAGAGACTTTGAGAGTCGTCTCATCAAAGAGATGCTTTCTCTGTGGGGAATGCGAAAGTCCAGAACCACTCCTTACCACCCCAGGGGGACCCACAGCCTGAACGTTTCAACCACTTTGCTAGATATGCTAGGCACCCTACACCCAAAGGACAAGCCTAGATGGAGCCAACAAATTAGCACCCTGGTACATGCTTATAACTGCACCAAAAGTGATGCCACTGGGTTCTCCCCACCGCCTGATGTTTGGAAGAGAAGCTCGACTGCTGGTAGATGTGTGTTTTGGGGTCTCTCGATGGGGTTCAAGCTGACAACTATTTACAGTATGTGCAAAGTTAAAGGCCCAGCTAACTCATGCGTACTAACTGGCTCAAACCATGGCTGCCAAAAGAAATCTGGCCAACAAAGAAAGGTATGATAAAAAGGTGAAGCACAGAACTCCAGGAGGGAGATCGGTATTGCTAAGAAATCTGGGACTGCATGGCAAACACAAGATTGCTGACAGATGACACCATCTCCCTCACATTGTAGTGGGCAAACTAGATGATCTGCCAGTGTACAAAGTAAGGCCTGAAAATAATTCAAAAGATGTAAAACAATGCATAGAAATCATTTACTGCCCATTGGACAAATCTTGATTGAGTCTGAGCCCCAGAAGATGTCCCTCTGGACCAGTGACTAGAGCTGCTGCTAAGAAAAGATCAAGAAAGTCTGCACCTACAGAAGCAAAGTTAAAGTGTTCCCTCCACAAGTCCCAGTTGAGCATGACTGTCAGTCCATATCAGAAGAAAGTGAGAGTGACTTTGAATACTATCCTTCTTATGAACTGAGTCAATTGTTTCGGGCAATCCCCTAGTCAATACTGGAGACGGCTGGGCCTTCTGGACTGTCTAAGCCCCCACTTCGTCCCTGGAGCCAATGCTCCCAGAAAGTGAAGTGCAAAGCATCAGATCAGATGAAATGGAATCATTGTGCGTGGTTGAACTGTTTGAGCTTTCGGGAGGAAAATGATGGATTGGGCAGACTGGTGATACACCAGAACAAGAAGAGTATTTTGTGTGCCCTGACAGTCCACTGCCAGTGTCCAAAGCTCTCCATGTGAGCCAAATGTTGTGGACTCAGAAACTGTAACTCCTGGAGCTGAAAGTGCCCCAAGTTCTAGCCTCTCTACCCCCATGGAGACTCCCTGACAAGTGAGGACAATGCTGAAAATGAGGCTCAGAGTACAGAGACTGTAACAGTTCCCCTAGAAAGACTGGTCGAGCTGTAAAGCCTGTGGTGCACCTCAGTTATGATTCCCTTGGGAGGTCTGTGGACTTGCCTCTCAATGTTGTCCATAAAGGAGTGTATGTGTCCCCGAGCTCATTGCCCAAACTGAGCATCAGTGCTAACTCTAAGTTACTTGTGTTGCCCTCTAGTATGGTGCCCTTGCCCTGTCCAGCCCCAAGGTAACTGATAGGAAAGGCCCCTCTCTTCAGGTTTCATGTACAAGAGGTAATAACTGAGTTATGATACAATGTATGTAATACTGTGTAAAGAGTGACGTGCTGCAATGTTTCAGAAATGTGTTCTTGGTAAAATGATATATTGACTGATGATTACATGTGTAGCCTAATGCAAATGTATATGGTTGCAGTTGAAACTTATGGTACTTGCTTGACGCGGACGCTCAAGCTTTCCCAGGCCAGGAAGGTGTAACCTCTGCAAATGGGGGTTCCTAAAAGACTTCCAGGAGCTTGCTTGAATGCTCCAAGCCTGAATGGTGTTTGCGTTTAAGCCATTTATCAGTGAGTGTTTTAGAGCCTCTGGTACTGTCTCTTTAAGAGCTGTCTGCTTGCAGACATAATTAGTTGTATGGGGGACTGTGTGCTTCTCTGCTTGAGTACCACTCGAGCTGCTGCCAATTCACTCCATTTTTGCAGTCACTAGGAGTGCAAAGGGAACCTATCTGAAAGATGTAACTGTTTGCCAGAAATCATTTAGAGTAATAATGAAATTACAGTTTGTCTAACCTGCTTTCTTTGCAGTCAGAACTGTGTTTGCCTAGTTCCCCATTCTGGTTTTGAACTGCTGAACTGGACCAATCATTGTGGGTTAAGGTAGCTCTAAAATGGTGCCTTGGATGAATCAGAACTTGACTCATAATCTGAGCCAGCCACAAGAGGATTGTATGGGCAGTGACTCTGGGAGATGTAGTTTAGACTTGGCCCTTTTGGACCAACAGGGGCAGTCTATTGTGAGTGACAGCCAATCCAGCCAAGAACTGGGAGGAACTCAAAGGAAGTGCCTGGTTTTGTCTGCTGGAGTTTCAGTTGAGCTCTGGCAGTGAAGAGGAAGGAGCCCTGTGTTTTTGTTGTGCAGTTTTAGTCGGAAGCGTGTGTAAGGCCCAGAGTTCCGCCTGCAGCTTGTGTAACTGCTTGTTAGGACTGAATCCGTCCTGTGAAGAGAATCAAAGGATATTTGAAGAGTAGAAACCAGGCTCACCCTGTAGAAGACTGGAGAAATTGCTGAATTGCACTTGGTCTGTCAGGAACTGAATCTGCTGTGTGTTCTCCGGTATTGTGCAGTAATTGCGATGGGATAGAGAAGCAGCCTGCCTGGTATAGTACTTTGTGTTTACCATATAAATGTGAAGAGGCTTGTGTACCTCAAGTGAATTCTGCTGCCATTAAAGGACTTTTACCTGTTACTGTTTACCATATAAATATGTGAGGAGGCTTGTGTAGCTCAAGTGAATCCTGCTGCCTTTAAAGGACTTTTGCCTGTTACTGTTTACCATATAAATGTATGAAGAGGCTTGTGTAGCTCAAGTGAATCCTGCTGCCATTAAAGGACTTTTGCCTGTTGCAGTTTGTCATATAAATGTGTGAGGAGTCTCGTGGAGCTCAAGAGTAGCCCTGCTGATGTTGAAGGACCCTATCTTGTTTGGAGGTCGTGAGTACTAATTCAGGGTCGCCCCTGTTGAATTGCCACATTAAATCCAAATGGAATTACTGTACTGCTGACTGTTTAACTAATTTTTCTTTTCTCTGTGTGAAAGGGCCCCTACCAGCTGCCACAGTTTGGACTAGCCACTGGGGCTTGGGTACCCAGGGACAGTAACTGGTAGGGATAAGGCCTGTGCACAGAGCCATGGTAGATGAGTAAAGTGATAAGCTAATTAACCTGATTTCCCTGTCCTTGTTATATTCCCCTAAATAAATCAGAGCTGCTTGTTTCAGCAAAGTTATACTGCCTGAGGTATTTGTCTATGTTAAAGTATTGTACTGTGATTGTTGCACTGTATCTTATTTTACAGGAGGTCCCAGTGCCTGAACCAGTCCTGGGGTAAGTGTATACTGTGAAGGTAATTCTGATATATTGTGTGGGTCACTAGTGGGAAGAAAGGGGTTGCAGTGTCCCAGAGGGCTGTGACCAAGTTAGTTTAACTATTGCAAACCCTGACCTCTGGGTGGAGGCACCCGCCATCGGATCCAGGCCCCTCAACCTGTTAGTGGCAAATCAGGCAGAGGTAGTAGCCCCTGGGATAGCGCCATCTAGGGTTACATGTTCATCAACCTTGTTTGCAAAATAATAATCACTTGCCTAAATTTACTTCCCTCGTTGTTCACATCCCTTAATCAACCTGATTTGTTGTGTTACTTTAAATCTAGCTTGCATTATTATTACTTGGTTTAAAGTGATAAACTCTTTACTGAATGTGTTAAAGAGTGTGCTGTATTGCCAAACTGTCTTTTACAGGGAGTTGCAGGAGCACACACCAGGACCAACGATCTTGCTGGTAAGTGGGACAACTGTGAGCATATTATTAATGTATGTTGCAAACTGTATGGTAAAAGCTGTTAGGGTCATTGTCTATATCTGGGTAATTGGTCACTAGGTGGGATTATGGGTGCATATAGCTTCCAAGAGAGCTATACCAGTCTAGATAGAAACCCATGTAATGATTACTCTGGGTGGAAGCACCAAAATATTGTGTTTACTGATGGTAGAAAAACCCCGGTACTTATCAGTTTTGAACCCAGGCTCCTCAACCTGTTGTTGGGAAGACAGGCAAGGGTAGTAGCCCTGAGTAGTGTGCCACCTAGGGGTTACATCTTTGGAGGCACTGTTGGGATTAGCGACCCCCATAGCCAAAACCAAAAATTGTAACTAACATTTTATGGGTACCACTAAAGAAATGGCTGTGCAGCAGTTAGTTAATTGGTGTAAGGGAATGACATTGATCATCACAATGCCCTTTTATTGCTAGATGTACCCTGAGTACTGACAAAGGCACTATCGAGGAAGTTCTCATGAAAATTAAGTGTCTGGGTGAGGCTGCGATAACAAGTTGAATGGCTGACCCAACTGCATAAACTTTAATGGCTCTAGTGGAGTGCAACAACCCAGTGGATAGTACTAAAGTCCCCAAGGCTATTACTATTGATGGTCCCCAGATACCTGGAGGGTGGTAACTAAGGATAGTGAGAGTTCCTCAGGGCCTGAACCCTCACCCTATCTGAAAATTTTGAGGAGAAGCTTGTCAAATTGTTGTTGGATGAGGGCCAAACCCTAGAGGACTTAAAAAATTATTTCAGCCTCCTGAGTACCCCTCCCGACACCTGCTCCCGTTCCATCACCTGCCTCAGTTTCTGTACCTACACAGTACCAGCACCTGTGATGATACTCTCAATCAGTCATAAATATTACCACAAGTTAGAAGGTGTTCTCTGGCACCTTGCCCACATCTAATGGGAAGATGATTGGGAGACATTGGTAGAATATGTTGCTCCGCTAGTGTGAGAATGGCAGTGTTTTAAGGTGGAGGAGTGGAAAGGTTGAGTGAAAGCCTCCAAGGACCTGCACTGGACACCATCCAAACATTGAGGTCCACCAATCCCGATGCCTCTGCACAAGAGTATTTGGTTACCTTTAAGAACTATTGTTGATACCCGGAGGACGGTGAAGACCTTATGTGGAAGTTCAAGGGCACTCGGCAACAGAGAGGGGAGACATTGTTTGCTTATCTGACCAGATTAGAGAAGGCCCTGCAAAGAGCATTTAAATGGGAGGTGTGGCCTCAAGTGAACTGAATCGAGTCAGGTTGGACCAGATTCTGAGGTCTACCAAGTATTCCAGTCTCCTGTTGCTCAAATTGAGACTGAGAGACTGTAAGGAAGATCCTCTCTCTTACATCCCCTTGATGCAAGAAGTACAAGAAGCAGAAAAGGAAGAAGAATTGGTGGATCCTTGGGCCAGTGTGGTGGTTACGACACCTATGGTGGGGACCCTACTCTTGATAGTATTCCACTGGTTGAAAATCGAAGGTGTGATGGGAAGCCCACAGAGCACAAAGAGATGGCTGGGGACACTCCACCACGGGCAGAGATATTAGAGAAATCAGAGAACTAAAAACTGTTGCCACTACTAAAGCTGTAGCTGATAAAGGGTAGGGCACCCCTCAGAAGGCATCTGCTGTGGGAGTGGGAGTGTATGCTCAGGCACCCCTGTAGATGGCAACATAAAGACTGAACTAAGTGAATTGTCTCTTATGGTGAGAAAATTAATGGGATGTAGTGTGCAGCCTCCGGCATGAAAGAGAGAGAGAGAGAAGCTGAACCAAGACCCTCTGCTGTCAGTGCTCCTGCTCAAGCTTCAAATATGAGCTCTACTGCCCCCTAGCCATAAATGGAGACCAACCTCTAATGTAATGTCACAACTAAAGCAGACCAGAGAAGGTATATTTTGCTACAAATGTGGAAAGGATGGTCACCAAAAGAAGGAATGCTAATCCGAGAGGACCCAGCCAGGGTGAGAGTTAGACTGCTTGCAGAAAAGCACCTGAGGCAAGGTAGTGCCAGGAGAGCCCCTGCTCCATCTCAACACAACTCATTTGTGGTCAGGTCATTTGTTCCAGCTCCTGCAAATACTCCACTGGATTGGGAACAAATGGTGGGCCTCTCATGGAGACTACCATATGTATTGATGGTATCCGCCCGAGCCGTGTTAGACAGCGGGTCCCAGGTCACTATAATATTTAAAGACTGGTACGACCAGCACCATCTGACCACCCTCTACAACCCGTGGATGGACTGCATATGTGGGTTTAAGTGATAAATCCTACCCTTACCTTGGTTTCTTTGAATATGGCTATCTTTTCCATCCACTGTAGCAGGCGTGGATGAACTTAGGAAATATTGGCTTTAGTTTGCCCCTCAACTGGTTTATATGATGGAATTCTATACTGATTGGCTCTAATGCACACCTGTTTGGCTGCCTAGCACAGATGTATCAAGAGAAGCAAGCTCAGAAAACTGGACAAGCTTTTGCCTATTCACGCAATGGTGAAAAAGCTTATGAGATGCAGAGCAAAGAGAATGATAAGAATGAGCCAGTGGGGTATGTCTGGAAGAAGGACCTATCATGCCTTATCCTGCCACTTAATGCAGTGTCATGTTGGTGAAGGTACCTCAGGGGTTGGTACTAAGACCTGTCCTCTTTAATATATTCATCTGTGACTTAAATGAAGGTATCAGGGGTAAAGTCAGGAGTGTGGGGGATCCTGAGTTGCGGTAGAAGGTGGTGTCACTGAATACCAGAAGTCTGGGAAATAAGATGGTGGAACTACAGTCACTGCTGGCTGGTGGTGAGACATAGCAACCATTACAGAGACTTGGGCCACACCAAAACCGTGTTTGGGACCTCGCAGTTCCAAGTTAGAGAAAGTTCAGAAAAGATAGGTGACATGGAAGAGGGTAGTGGCTCTGTCGTGAAGGAGGGATAACTTGTACCAGTGAGGAAGAGGCGTAAGACTGAAGCATTGTGGGTATAGGTATAATCCAGTAAGGGGAGAAAACTAAGGATGGGGTGGTCTATAGATCACCTTCCCAGTATGAAGGGTTGGACAGGGTGCTAGGTTCCAAAGCATCCTTATGTCCATCAAGGGGGAAGTAGTAACAATGGGGAATTTCATTCTACCTGGGGTGGACTGGAAAACTCCTGCTACCTTTTACTCTGGGAGCAAGTACTGCTGGATGCATTCCCAGTGGCTTTGACACAGAGTGTCATGGAGCCAACTAGCGAGAGGACTGTCCTGGACCTGGTCCTGTTCAACTGTGCACAGGTTCAGGATGTGAGGTGGAAGTGCCACTTGCTAGCAGTGACCACCACACAGTATGGTTCCACCTGGACATGAAAGTCAGGACCAAGACTATGGTCTTGGACTTCAGGAAGGTTGATTTTGGTAGGATGGAAGAAGTTCTGATAGGATAGATTGCTGGGATCAGAATGTGGGTAGATGTGGAATGGAAATGGGCCTTAATAAAGACAGGACTGATGGAGGCCACTAGTGAGTGTGCCAACATCTAAAGTAGGAAAGCTAGGTTCAAGAAGCCCAACTAGTTCAGCAAGGAAGTGGCAAAAGCACTAGGGGACAAGAGGGCAGCCTCTGAAAGTATAAATATACTCAGAAGGAGGAGGATAGGGAGGATTACTCTTCCAAATCAAGGGCAGTGAGAAGACTGGTTTGAGAGGCAATGGCTACAAGGAAGGTATAGTTAGCACAGGGGTTAAAGCAGGTGAGAAGGCCTTTTTCCACTATATAACAAAGAAATGGGACAGAAAAGAGGAGACTGTCAGATTAAAAAAGAGGGGGTTTAAGAAGGGTAGTGAAGAGAAAGTGGAGGTATTTAGCTTAGATAATTTATTTAAAAATGCCTTTCTAAAAGTCAAAGCACTTTACATAAACATAATATGACAAATCCAACATAGTACTAATAAACAAAACAATATCACATAATTATAATATCAACATAGTAATAAAAGTAAAATATCACATAACTATAATACCAACATAGTACAAATAAATAAAACAATATCACATAATTATAATGCCAACATAGTAATAAAAAGTAAAACAATATCACATAATTATAATACCAACATAGTAATAAAAAGTAAAACAATATCACATAATTATAATACCAACATAGTACTAATAAATAAAACAATATCACATAATTATACCAACATAATAATAAAAGTAAAACAATATCACATAATTATAAGACCAACATAATAATAAAAAGTAAAACAATATCACATAATTATAATACCAACATAGTAATAAAAAATAAAACAATATCACATAATTATAACACAGACCAATGTGAACAACATAACTATTTTAGTCTCCCACAAAGGTCTGAGAAAACAGCAAGGTCTTAAGTTTACTTTAAAGATGATGATAGACAGGGCAACACAAGTATCCATGAGTAAGCCGTTCCATAGTAAAGGGGCCGCTACAGAGAATGCTCTGTCGCCAGCTGCTTCAGTTGTGATTTTGTAACCACCAACAAACCAGTACTAGTGGAATGTACCTCCCAGGTATCAGGGCGGGTTGCAAAAACCTCACTAATGTACTGGGTTCCAGTCCATTAACGGCCTACAAAGTAAGTAATAGAATTCTCAAGTCAGGCCACCATCTCACAGGAAGCCAGTGCAGGCAGCACACTGTTGGAGCGATATGATCAGTCCTCTTTACTGATGTAACAAGTCTGGCTGCAGCATTCTACACTAGCTGGAAATGGCAGATCTGACCTACTGGAAGGTCCCGATAGAACACACATTGCAGTAGCTGAGGTACGAGATGATGAGAGTGTGCACTAGTGTGCCAGATCATCTCAGACAAAGTAAGGATACGAAATCAGCTATACTGCTATACGGAGCACTGGGAGGGAGATGTCATAGACATGTAATACAAACTGTCAGGGTACTTAAGGGCCTAAGGGCTCTAAAGGTGAACAAATCACCAGGACCTGATGGCCTGCACCAAAAGGTTGTAAGAGAACTGGTGGAGGTTCTGGCGGGTTCCCTGGCAGACCTGTTTAAAACTCCTCTGAGTTGGGGATCATGCCCCAGGATTGGAGAACCTGTACATATGTAGTGCCTCTACAAAAGTGGGCCAATGGATGAACTGGGAACTACAGGCTGGTCAGCTTGAACTCAATAGTGGGCAAACTGGTGGAGACCATCCTTCAAGAGGGAGTGGTGAGCTTTTGGAGGAAAATAAGCTCCAGGATGTGAAGCAGCATCGCTTTGTATCTGGGAGATCCTGACAACAAACTTAATTGACTTCTTCAACTGGGTCACTAGGACAGTGGATAATGACCAAGCAGCTAACATCTTGTATCTGGACTTCAGCAAGTTCTTCAACTCTGTCTCTCATAGGAGACTGGTCAAAAAACTGAAAGACCTGGTGGGGCTAAGCTGGCAGGGATGGGTAATGAGCTGTTTGCAGGACAGAAGCCAAAGGTGGTAGTCGGGGGGCATTCTCAGAAGCTAGACCTGTAACCAGTGAGGTCCCACAGAGCTTGGTGCTCAGTCCAGTGTTGTTTAACATCTTCATAAATGACTATGGATGGTATCAAGGGTAAAATTTGCTTGTTCGCAGCTGACACCAAGCTCTTTGGGAAGGTGGACATGGAGGAGGGCAGACAGGAAGTCAGGGAGGACCTGGCTAGGCTAGAAAAATGGTCTGGCATTTTCCAACTGGGGCTTCAATGCTAAAAGTATAAAGTTATGCAGCTGGGGATAAAGAACCCAGGGACCAAATACTGCTTGGGTGGTGTGCAGGTTACCAGGTTATAGGAAGACAAGGACCTGGGAGTACTACTATGAGTGACCTGAAACACTCAGCACACTGCAAGAGATCAGCAGCCAAAGCAACTGGATGTTGGGCTGCATAGCCAGAGGAATTACCAACAGGAAGGCAGAGGTCATTTTGCCACTGTACAGTCACTGGTAAGACCACACTAAGAGTACAGTGTGCATATTGGTCCTTACCTTAAGAAGGAATATCAACTTGCTGGAAACTGTGTAGAGGAGGACAACCAAGATGATCCAGGACCAGCAGGGCAACACCTATGAGGAGAGGCTCTGGGGCTCAACATGTACTCTCTTGAGGAAAGAAGTGAGGGCTGACATGATTGAGATCTCCAAGTACTTGAGGGTATAAACAGGGTGAGCACTACGGGCCTTATCAATCTTAATGGGAACAAGACCACTAGAGGGCACAGCATAAAGCAGATGGGGGATGGTTCAGAAGAGGAGATCAGGAGGCATTTATTCACTGAAGGAGTGGTGGCCAAGTGGAATGAGCTGCCAGGGGACGTGGTATCCATAACAATGGTGGATGGCTTCAAGAAGGGAGGGACAGAGTGAAGGAAATGCTGCATGTTGAGTGGGGCAAGGGAGGAGAGAGGGGTGGCTGAGGGAGGGCATAAGGGAAACGGGGAGGGCAATCCCTCTGTAAACACATTGGTAACTGCACTTGAGCAGACTAGACAGACTGTAAGGTCTTTATCTGCTGGCAAGTTTGTATGTAAGAACTGCTTCTTCACTGAGAACACAAAGATCTCATAAAGGTAGACACGGAGGAAGTGAGAAGGGAACTAAGTGAGGATCTGGGTAGGATGGATAGCTGGTCAAAGATCGGGAAGCTGAGCTTCAACACTAAGAAATGTAAGGTAATGCAAATGGGAAAATGAACCCAAGTGTTCAGTACAAAATGGGGTGGTGGGAGGTGCTGGACAGCACTACAGAAAAAAAGGATTTAGGGTAATGATATAAGAGACCCCCAACATGTCTACACACTGTAAAAGGGTGGTGTGCAAAGCAATTAGAATGATGGCATACACTGGAAGTGGAATAAGCAGTAAGTGAGAGCTGATCCATCTGCTGTATAGGTCATTGATGCAACCAAACATGGAATACTATGCACGGTACTGGACCATATCTGAGAAAGACTGCAGCAAAGTAGAGGCACTTCAGTCAGGGCAAATAAGTGGATTCATGGGTTTGGAAATGATGTATGAAGAGAGGCTGCAAGACTTACATGTGTGCACCTTGAAAAGAGGAGGAAAGTGGTGACATGGCTGAGATATGCAAGTACCTGCACAGGATAAATAGGGTGGATGCAAGTAACTCATCTCCTTAAATTCAAATACAGGATGAGAGGAATTTCACTAAAGCTGGCAGGGGATTCAGAAAGGCGTCCGGAAGCACTTCTTCATGGAAAGAGTGGTGGATAAGTGGAATAAGCTGCCAGAGAAAGTAGTACAGGCCAAATCAAACATCAGCTTCAAGCAGGGATGGGACAGGCATGTGTGTGTAATGCTCCCCATTTGGGGGCTTCATTAAATGCCTCCATTTCCCCATTTCAGCTGCTGGCGTCCTTTGCTTCCCCTGGTGTGCACCGCTGCTGGCCCGAATCCTCTGGTGCTCCCTGGTTCCCAAAACAAGCCTATACTTTATTTTAGCCCATTTGGGGCTTAAAAACTAAGCCATGATCCGCCGTTACATTCTTCTGCACTTCAGTAGCAGCTGGCGATCATGTATGCATAGTGTCGCCTTTGATTTGCTGGACTGTCGGTTTTGGCGGTCCAGCAAAATGTATTCTGGTGGCCCCGGTGCCCCAGTTCAGCTAAATGGGGACTGGAGACTAGAAGGAGAGCTGAGAAGCCTCACTGAAGTGTAAATAAAGAGTTTAAAATCTGGGCTCATGAATATTAAAATAAGCCTCATGAATGTTAATGAGAATGCTGCCTGCCGCATAGGGCACTACACTGCGGTGGCAGAGACAAGAAAAGTGTTGTAAATAAATGTTAAAAGCGTGTTTAATAGGGCACTGGTGGCATACCTCTCAACTGCTATGAATTCGCATAGTGCTATGATTTTCACAGTCAATTTACCCTTGCTCATGCAGGTTTGCTGATGTTCCTCATACTGTTAGAGCTATTTCTGGACACACAAACTATTAAATCACTGAAGTAAGTTGATAGAAACATTCCTTATCACTGACTATATGGGGTCCACTATCTGTAGACAATATTGTTTAAATATGAAAGTGCTATACATTCTGGCCCTTTGCTATGATTTTTGAAGGCCAGTGCTATGATTTTTAATGCTGAGAGGCTGAGAGGTATGACTGTTGGGGCTATCAAACTAAGGGAAATTGTAAATAAAAGTATTTAATCTGGCTGCACCAGAACTTTATCTGTGGGACACTGTGTAGACTGCTATAAAAACTAAGTAACAGCCACCATGTTTGCAGCCATCAACCAATGGGAGCCAGGATTTAGCAAAGAGACTCTTGGAACAGTGCCAGAGACTCCTGGGGAAAAGGAAGGAACAAATTTAGGCACCCAATTGCTGTCCGATTAAAAGACTGGAACTGTGACTGACAGCTTGGCAGCCAATTGGATTGCTGGAATTTTGCTCCTTATTTAAGGGGGACAGTTTGAACTGAGTTCACTTCTGGAGTGGGTTCTTGTCAGTCTGGCTGGAGTGTCCAGAGAGTAAAGAAGCTTTCTGCTGCTTGGGAAATTTGGGAGAGGCCTACTAGCCTATCCTTGGCTTGAATGCTTATTTTAAGTGTGGGACTGCCAAGTCTGCAGATCAACCTGTACGTCTCCAGTGGGAGAGAAAGAAGAACATTTTTCTCCCTAACTAGAATTCCAGACTAAAGAGTGGGGTCAGAGCTGGAAGATCCCCAGTCTGCATCCCAGTAGAAAACTGTTACAACTCAGAGACTGTGTTGTAAAACTGAAGCCTGTGGTCACCGAAATTGTCTCCAAACTGTTCACTGAAAGGGGAGACCTGATTGTCTGCCTGCCAGCTTGCATTCCAGAGACTGCAACTTACAGCGGATAAGCTATGCAGCCTTATGCAGAATTGGTGCAAGGCTGAACCGTGATGCCAATAAATTTGCCTGAGAGACTGTTGCTGCTTGCCCTGTCCAATGCTGCCAGAAGACCAGAGAAGGAATCAGTTCCTGCAGAGAAGATCATCGCGGGTTGCAGCCACCCTTGGGGCTATGCCTTAATGAGGGGGTGAGTCGCGTCAGCTCCGAGTTCCTGTATCCTGGTCCTTGCCTGAAAGGATAAAATCCTACAACCTGCAGCCGCATCCTGCCTCAAGGAGAGCGTCCTGGAAATCAACCCAGATCCAGAGGTCCAAGGTTCAGTGAGTAATAACAGGACCTGTCCCTGCAACAGATTTAAAGTGTTTTGCCATCTGATTTGTTTACCAAGGTCGAGCTGCTGTCTAAACTGTTTGCAGGCCATCGGGCCTGGGGATTACAATTTCTAGGTTTTCAAAAAAGTGTTTATGATTGCTATAGCCAAGTACAAAAGAGAGTTTTAATCATTTCTTTATTTAAGGGCCCAACCAGCTGCAATGCTGGCCAACCCATGGCAATGCTTCAGGCCTGCAACACAGCTTATCCTGGGTACCCAGTGAGGTTAACTGGACAGTCCGGGCGGAATGTATTGTGTTCAAATGCTATACAATGACAAACCATTGCTAAAGCCCACAGCACTAATTGATCTCATTTTCATTTGCATCCCCTACCCTTGTTTAAACCCCTAAATAAATCAGTTTAGTGTCTGAATGTTAACTTGGTCCACGAACATATTATTATTGCGTGTTGGGTTAATTCAAATAATCGAAATTTATCCTGTTGTATTTGCTGGTAACTATTTCTTACATTTGCACAGGGTGCATGAAGTGTGCTCACTGTGAGCATATTATTAGAACTTACTATTAGTGCGTCATTGAATGCAAAGTAAAGTGTTTTGGGCAACTCCATGTGTGGGACCACTGGGTGGAGCTGTGGGTAAGTACAACTTCCCAGAGGGTTGTTCTAGCTTAACATCTAACCCACTTAAAGAATTCTCTGGGTGGAGGCACTGCACTAATAGAATCATTAATTTATTTATTTCATAATTTGGAAATAACCTTTGAATAAAAGACTCTTTTACAAAGGTTCCACATCATGGATACAGTGAGGACAGTACAGACAAGCAATTAACACAGTAAGATTGGGATTAAACAAAAGATTATACACAGTTTTGCATAGCTACAAAATAATAGTGAATCATGAAGCTAAGTAGACTAAAGCTCAGTTTTGATGTAGAGCAGAACTATGGCCTTGTCAAGATAGTGTCAGTGGAAAGTAGCCCTAGGGCCTTGTGAGTATTAAGTGTAGAAGAGGTGTATATTAAGTTAGTGTATTGGGGTCAGGGTTGCAGAGGGGTTCATAGTAGAAGAGGTAGAAGTGGGGTTTCATTAAGGGAAGGGTGAAAGCAGAGATGACCACAAATAGAGGTCTCGGGCATAGGGATGGGTAGGGAACGGTGAAGGGTATAGGATGTGAGGCTTGGTTTTATTTCAGCCTAGGATGAAATAATGGAGATATTAACAGTTCAGAAATACCAAGAACTGAGCCGCCCATCAGCAGCGGTTGGATTTCCATCTGCGATGCCGGCGACTCAGGTTCGGGAACGGACTTGGTGCCGGGGGCTGGTTGGGAGAGAAGGATGGAGCATCCTGGGACAGCTCTTCTTCTCTGGGGGAGGGCAGGGGATGCACACCGGCATGGGCTGACTCCTGGCAGAGGCTGGAGTGCAGCAGTACAGCCAGGGCACAGTGTACAAGGTGGAGTGGCAGACGTCGGCATATGCCTTGACGTCAGGACATCACTCGCCACAGAAAAATGAAAAGAGCTGCCTGGTCTGCCGGATGATGGCTGCTGACTCCACGCCACCTCAGATGCCCGACACCCCGAATCCACCTCAGCAGTGCCCAGGGACTGATAGTAGAATGCTGGTATCCCCCTTCGGTGCCTTCCCCTCAGAAGAGAGGGACCCATCGGCGAAGCTTACGCTGGGCCACCTGGGTCGGCTCGACTCTGAGGGTGAGTAGGAAGGGGGACGGGACGAGAGGTCGGGGGTCATGTGCAGCTGGAAGGAGTGGCAGGCCAGGGCTAGGAAGGCGGAAAAAAAAAGAAATACCAAGAACTGAATGGGCGGAGAGGTAGTGAGGGAAGGAAATGGTGAGATGCAGGTGGTTGCAGTTTGTAGCTGCTGGGGTATGGAGGCAGGAGAGTGGAATGTCATTATTGTGGGAACCTGGCTCAGAACCTGCACTCACACTTACTCCTATTCATGAGATATTGCAAAGCTGACTTTTAAAGGCCGAGGGATTAGCAGTGTTTAGAACAGTTGCTGAGATTTTGTTGAGCCAGAGAGGTGCAGTGAGGCAAAGAAGCATTGTCCCAACACTGTCCCACAGAAAGGAACACATATAATACTGAGCCCTGGTATAACTAAGTAAGAACCCAGGCCGCTCAACCTTCAGTTAGGAAGGCAGGTAGGTAGTAGCCCCTGGTATAACGCGCCAGGGTTATATGTGTTTAGTTAAAAAGTGATAGTAACAAAGAGGGGTACTGCCACTAGGGCAAGGCAAAATAATTAGGCAGGGTGGTAGACTGGATGGGCCAAGAGCCTTTTTCTGCCATAAACATCTATGAATCTACTGTATGTACATGTGGCACATACACAGTGGATTGTAAACTGACTTGGGGGCAGGAATCAGAGGGTTAAGATGAATGAGCAGTACTCTGAGCGGAGAGGGGTTCCTAGTGAATCCCTCAGTGACCAGTGCTGGAGCCACTGCTGTTCAACATTTTCATAAACAATCTAGAAGGTGGAGTCTTCAGTGGGCTGCTTAATGTCACAGTTGACACTAAGCTGACCAAGGTGTTGAGCTATCTTGAGGATGGGGTTAAACTTCAAGAAAACCTGAAGAAGCTGGACAGTTGATTAGACTCCTAAGGTTTTAGACTCAGTGCAGCCAAACACAAGGTGCTACACTTGGGAGGAAAACAGAAGAAGGATCTACACTATATGGGGCCCATTTGCTGCCGTGGAGGAGGAAAAGGATTTGGGGTCATAATAGACATGGGGTAGAAGCATGACATTCAGTGTAGGGCTGTTGTCAAGAGGGTTGGCAGAATGTGTGGAAGCATTAAGAGTTGGTGACCAGATAGGTTTCGCCTGGAGTACTGTATGCAGTTCTCGGTTCCTCAATAAATAGCATATTGAGGTAGTTGGAGGGTACAGTGCAGAGCCTCCATAGTGGTCAGGAGTATGGGGGAAAAGTCATGAGGAGAAGCTAGTCTTAACATGCTCACCTTGGACAAATGGATGCTGAGAGAGGACATGATCTTAGACTTCCACTTACTCAGGTATTTAGGAGAATTAATAATTAAAGATACTTTATCTGGTGTCCTCCAACAGGAGATGGAGGCATGCCCTGAAGCTCAGAGGTGGTAAATTCAGAGGTAACTTTAGAAGGCACTTCTTCTCCCAGAGGGTGGTAAACCTATGGAACAGCCTATTACCATAGACTGTGGATATGAAGATAGCACAGGCCTTAAAGGTAAGCCTGGATTAATTTCTGCTTATCAAGGGACTCATAGGGTATCTGGGTTGTGAAATATAAACTGATTTGTGTTGAAATAGTATGTTTTGTTAAAGTTCTCCTGAAGGCATTGACTACTCTTTAAGGAAACTGGGCTAAAAATGTCAGCCACACAAGTATAACATGCATTGCAGAAAAAAGTGCAGACAACAGGAAAATGGTATACTAGGTGTTGATTTGGATTTCTTAGATTATTCTCATATTGTGCAAAGATGAATGACCTGCTTCAGCAACACAACCTGGCTCAAAGCAAAATCCACAAAATGTGTCTACAGCTGCAGCATTTAATCGTGGTCAGATATCTCCTGAAATTTCTGTGATGTCTGCAAAGAAATTCTCTGCTTGCCTGCAGTACTATGGTAGGGCCACCAAGAGAGAATCTCTTTAGAAATCTTGAAACCTATCTGGAAATATCTGACCATGTCAATTGCAACAACTGCATGAGTTGCTTAGAGCAGAAAAAAAAGTAAATATAAATGATTGCACACTGCTGTGCTTCTTTTACTGTGGCAGGCAAATACAGACCTGGGGAGAAGAGGGGAGTAGCTCTCTATGTAAAGAAGGGATAAAAGCAACTGAACAAAAGAGTACACAGGGAGGAGAGGAGGCACTGTGGGTCACATTGAGACTGGAAATGGCACACTGCTGTGCTTCTTTACTGTGGAGGCAAATACAGACCTGAGGAGAAGAGGGAGGAGTAACTCTATGTAAAGGAAGGGATAAAAGCAACTGAACAAAATAGTAAACAGGGAGGAGAGGAGGCACTGTGGATCACCTTGAGACTGGAAATGGCACCACAATCTGCACAGGGTTGTGTACAGACCCCATGTCAGGGGAGGGCATGGACAAGGATATGATAGAAGGCATTCTTAGGATGGCAGAGAAAGGGAGATACTGTTGATGGGAGACCTGAATATACCAGATGTTAACAGGAGCACATTTGCTGCAGCCACATCCAAGAGTAGGGCCATTCCGATGCAGTACGGTGGCATGCCTCAGACAACTAGTTTAGGAACCCACTAGTGAGGAGCAATCTTAGACCTTGTACTCTCAAATGGGGACAGTGAGAGGATCTCAGATCTAGAAGTGGGTTGCCATCTGGGAACAAGTGACCATCAAACAGTGTGGTTCATATTAAACTCAGCTACAGAGTCAAGCCATACAAAAGTGAGGGTACTGGACTTCAGGAGGGCTGACTTTGGTAAGATGGGAGAGTGCCTCAGAAAGCACTAGCAAACCAGCCAGAAAGAGGGTGGAGCAACAATGGGAATCATCAAACTGCCATCACAGAGGCAACAAGCCTTTGTGTGAAGCAAATAAACAAATCAAAACAAAAGAAAAAGCCACTGTGGTTCTCGAAAGAGATGGCAGAGAAAGTCAGGAGAAAATATAGCATTAAGGAAGTATAAGGAAACACAGAAGGAGCAGGACAGAGAACTGTACCAGTTAAGGCAGAAGGAACAGGAGGGAAGTCAGAATAGCAAAGGCCCAAACTGAGGAAAAGATAGCCAACTCGGTTAAGAAGGGGGATAAAACCTTTAGAGGTACATCAGGGAGTATAGAAAGACGAAGGGAGGGATAGTGAGGCTGAATAGAATGAGCGATGGGTGGGCAGAGGGGACAGTGAAAAAGCAGGGATACTGAACGAATATTTCTGCTCAGTATTCACAAAAAGAAGGGTGAGGTGCCAAATCCAATTAACAGAAGCACTCTTGATAGGGGTCGATCCAGTCTTTTCAGAGAAGAAAGGGTTCTCAAAGAACTCCTAAAACTGAAGGTGGACAAAGCAATGGGGCATGATGGAATTCACCCCAGAATTCTAAAAAGAATTAAGGGAGAACTAGTGAAACCACTGAGTACCCTTTTAACAAATCATGGGAGGATGGTGAGGTACCTGAGGACTGGAGGAAGGCGGATGTGATTCCCTTCACAAAAGTGGGACCAAGACAGAGGCAGGAAACTACAGACCTGTCAATTTGACCTCTGTGGTAGGGAAAGTGATGGAATCACTTCTGAAGGAAAGAATTGTTGAGTACCTAGAGGCCAGTGGGGTACAGGGCCCAAGTCAGCATGGGTTAACAGTGGGAATGTCATGTCCGATGAGTCTAATTGATTTTTTGACTGGGTGACCAAAGTAGTAGACCAGGGAGGGGCTGTGGACATGGCCTACCTAGACTTTAGCGAGGCATTTGTAACAGTCCCACACAAAAGTTTAATAGTCAATTAACCAGCCTGGGAGTGGTCCCAGGGTGGTAGCCTGAGTAAAACATTGGCTGGACAACAGGAGACAGAATGTAATTGTAAATGGGTGCACTCTGAAGAAAGGGGTTACTAGTGGGGTACCGAGGGTTCAGTACTGGGTCCAGTCCTTTTAACGTCTTTATAAGTGACATTGCAGAGGGACTGGAAGGAAAAGTATGCCTCTTTGTAGATGACACAAAGATCTGCAACAGGGTTGCTACAGAAAGAGGTGTGGAAAGGATGAGAAGGGACTTGACAAGGTTGGAGAATGGTTGGAAGTATGGCAGGTAGGATTCAATGCAAAAAGTGCAAAATAATGCACCTGGAAACAAAACCCAGGGAAGATTACACAATGGGAGGAGGTAGTAACAACAACAAAAAGAAAGGGACCTGGGGTAATCATATCAGATGACCTTAAGGTTAACAAGCAATGTGAGAAGGCAGTAGGGAGGGCTGGGGGTATACTGGGATGCATAGGAGAGGCATCACCAGCAGAAAACAAGAAGTTGTTATCCCTTTGTACAGACAGTTGGTGAGACCCCATCTGGAGTACTGCGTCCAGTTCTGGAGACCCCATCTCCACAAGGACATAGACAAGATAGAGGCAGTCCAGAGGAGGTCAGCTAAAATGGTGCAGGGTCGCAAGAGAAGCCATACGAGGAGAGACTAAAGGAGCTTAATATGCATACACTTGAGGAAAGGAGGAGAGGGGGACATGATAGAAACTTTTAAGTACCTCAGTGGAATCAACAAAGTCCAAGACGGTAGCATTTTCAGAAAAGAGATGTGCAAGAACAAGGGGACACAATTTAAAAATAGAGGGGGCCATTCAACGGCAATGTGAGAAGTATTTTTCACAGAGAGGGTAGTGGATGCATGGAACAGCCTTCCTGAGGAGGTTGTGGGGTCTAAAACTGTGGAGAATTCAAGAATGCATGGGACAGACATAAGGCAATTCTTGTGGGGTGTAGGAAGAAATAGGCTATTGGTTAACTAGGATCTCAAGGCTTATCCTGTAGGAGGGAAATGGGCAGACTTGGTGGGCCAAGCGGTCCTTATCTGCCATCAAAGTCTATGTTTTATGTTCTTCTATGTTTCTCTGTAATAAGTCACTTACAGTGCCAAGATGCTTGCACAGCATGTTACAGCATACATAACAAAACGTACACAAACTGTTACAGGAAATGTGGGATGAGATGTCTTCCTGCAGATATGTCTGTTTTTGTTTGTGGCCTTCAAGCTTAAAAACATTGTGTCATCTGGAACATGGAGCCTTTGAGATATTGCAGTGATCAGCTAATAGATGCACACCTATACTGTAAATCCATAGCCATAAGGCACATAGATGTCAGTTCTGAGAATAAACAGGTGGTGTGTATTGAAAGCATCGACTAGCCCAGTGAGATAGCAGACCACAAACCTGATTCAACAGACTACTACAGAACAATGTGATTGATGCATACTATCCTAAATGACATACTTTTGGGAGGATTTATGCTTGTTTTAAATTGCACAGTGGTATGCTTTTAAACAATCCGACAAAGACAATCACAACAAGAGAACTTTCTCAGTCAGAGGGTCATTAGTGTTTTTGGTAAAGTGAAATGAAGAAAGCCATTGCTTATGAATTACTTCTTCTCCATAAAAAATTTGAAAAGAACAAGCAATATTATTTTGACTTAATGTTTCTGTTCAAACTTTGGAGAAAAAAAGTGAATTAAAGGTTGGTTTGAAGCATATGAGAACTTTTCAATCTTCTTCACATAGGTTCACAAGTACAAAATGTCAGCAATACAGAGAAGATTAGAGCAAGAAAAAGACCAGGCACAAATAGATGAGGATACATCTACTAACACCTTGAAAACCATGATATATAGAATAATGCACGGGAAGTGTGTATAACAAGAATTTTATAGCACACCCGAGGTGTGCAATGCCCCATAAATGCTCATGGGGTTTATTAAGGCATTGCACACCGAGGGTGTGCATAAAATCCAAGTTCCAACACTTCCTATGTAATATTTTTAATATTAACTGTCTTTTTTTTTTTGTTACTCTTCTTATTCTGTGGAACAATGAACTGCAACAGTAATTTGGAACAGTTAATAGATTTTTGCAGCAAATGTGAAAGGTTACCTGTTTAACTAGTAAAAGATGTTTGAATTCTATTATTTTAACATTTTAACAGTTCTCTGCTGTTCTGCTCCCATCCCCCTCAAAAAAATGACGTGACGGCAATGTGAGAACTAATGAAAATTGCTTGTTAACACAAAAGAAGTGCATTTTATAGCAGAAATTAAAGTTATTGAAACAAAACTGTTGTTATTCAAGAAAGGAATCACTCTGTTTTGTCTGCTTTTCCTTTTGTTCAGTCTCACACGCTTAATGTTGGACCAGATGTGCAACCTATTCTCCAGGAATTTCAGATGTTCCAAGTCGTAGCTGGTTGAAATATTGTTGAATGTGCCATTTTAAAATGTTTTCAGTGCTGCGAATATGTTGTGAGAAGTGCTGCTTATTTTTGTATTTTTTTTTGTGTTAAGGAATTCTGACAGTCACTGTTGGCAGTTTTAGTGAGGTAGTGCCAGTGACCTCACAGGAGAGCAGAGAGTGTGAGGAAGCAGCACAGCTGGCATGAGAGGTATTTTAGAATTTTACTAAAGAGTGTTAATCAAACTCCATTATACACAGGTCTGTATTCACACATGTGTATAACGGAGTTTGAGAGGTTCAGCCAGCAGGTCATAATCATCACTAAACAGTTACTATAATGACAGTTACAATTATGCTGTTTCTGAAGACTCTATACTGGTAGAATGATGCCACTTTTCTATGAAAGAACTTGGGCTGCTAAGGAACAGGGATATGATTCAGAAATAAACTTGGAGGACATTGAAGGCAATTTGAAAAGTGAACAAAGAAGAGTATATCATATTGTAACACAGACAGTGTGCTACATCCTAGAATTAAGTACTGTATAATTCTAACAAATATGCTTGCAGTGACAATGAATCACTATGCTTAGTGGCACTGCTGGAACAGTTCAGAGCAAGCTTATCTATGTAATTTGTGCCAACAACAGAAAACGTATAGAGACAGCTATGTCTTGAACTGTGACTGCACCAACTGGACTGGCAGCATCTAACAGTGGTGATGTCACTTTGCATTATGTTTGTTATCCTCTGAGCACAGCAAGACTGGTGAGTACCAAACGTTGACGAGCGGATTGCATCAGAGCTAAGTGCACATGCACTAAGATTAAAATGCTGACTGCGTATGAAGTCGGTATGGTTTCAAATCTAATGCTTACTTTACTCATCTGAAATTACATGTTTCCAGAATATTTGTATTATCTTTTTACATTCGACAGATTTATAAATTTGTGGAAACTCATATTCTGTATACAATTAAAGATGCCACAAATAGATACATTCATTGTTAATAACTAAACACATCAATCAAACAGAGTGATAAAGAACTTGGACTTGGCATGGGGAGAGATCTTAAGACCTGAAGTTGTAGAAGCACATAGTCTGTATCATTACATGTTAAATCATTAACATAAGTAATCTGCTTACATTGTGCCATGATTTCTTTTCAAAGGACAAGGTTTCTTTGAATGTATAAAACCATTTGGCAGTTTTGAAGTCAGGAGTTGAAGAAAATGTCAGCACTGTAAGATTAATTATTTTGCTGCCATTGGTCCTAACTCCAGAATTTTCTGTCGTGATTTATTCGACTCAAGCTGCAAGTGTAATTTACAACAAGTAGGTTGAGAGTACATGGGAGTGATATCTGTAATATAGTAGACACTTGCTGGTGGTAACTGAACACCACATTTGCAGGTGTTTATGACCCCATACATTATGGAATGAGCAACCACGTTGTCCTCAGACCATGCCAGTAACTATCCTTGTAATGTGGCAATAATTGTTACTCCTGAATCCAGAAAGATGACACGTTGAAAGGCAACCCGTGACGCAAATGAAGTGGGCATAAATTCCCTAGTAATGCCTGCTTCATTTTGTGGTACTGAATCTGTCCACAGCAGAATCACCAGCTGAGCACATCTTCCACCCACCCACCCACCCTGCGGTAATCATTCACTGTTGGCTCAAATATAGCAGTCCCGTGTGTAAATGATTCTAATCTGTAATGCCTTACCAGAGTTTTCTTAACTTCCTTCAGTTTATTTAACTTTTGCACTGTTAAGCCAAAGGTTGTTAGCGATTCGAGTGTTGTGTGGGATCGCAGTATGCAAATGTACAATCCCATAATTCCATTCATCGGTGAAGCCAGTGAAAACAGTTTTCATGAGTGTATAGTGTGTTAAAGGTTACTATTTTGAAAATGTAACTGTGTTTCAGATATTAATGTGAACTACTGGAACATATGCTTGCATTTGCTAGAAAAAACATTATTCAACTATCACAATATTAATACATGTTGCATTGATCAAAACCACAGTACCACAGCAAAATAATTGAAACTGCAGAAACCTGCATCTGTGTACTTCTTTCACAATAACATACTTTTCTATCAATTTTGAAATAGCTTCCTATGTTACAAGCGCATTAATGCACTCCAAGGAGGGTTCTACTAGGCAATTAATGCCGATTGGAGAACATGGCCTTCAACCTTGTGCCCAACCTTCCTCCTCCAACTGGGCATTAATTCCCTAGTAGAGCCCTCCTTTGTCATGCATTAATGCTTACATATTAGATCCATGAATTTTAGCTCAATTAGCTGGAGTTAAATCAGTCAAGCCATGATGTTTCACTGGATTGATTTGTTCTTTGCTGAAACAAACCTTTTGTTTGCCTTAGCCCATACATTTTGCCTTTGCATACCCTCAAAACGTATATTAGCATGTTTCCATTTTATGTTTGCTTGCATGCATGTGCAAGAAACATAGTGCCATCATCCGAGTTTTCAGAGGTGTGTCACCCCTCTTCCAATTCAGTCAGTGTGTTGGCAGGCACGGTCCCAGTCCTCAATGCGCTGGAGCTGTCTATGACAGCTCCAAAATGCAGTGACGTACAGTTGAAAGGGGAGCCGCGCTTCAGTGAGCAGCGATCAGATATCACCTGCCCGCGCAGCTCCCCACACACACACACACAAAACACACGCACGCATACTGCATGCTGCCCCCATGCACATTGTATAGCCGACGGGGTGCCCAATCCCTCGCGGCTGTGCTGCGCCTCCCAAAGTTTCCACATGCCACACTGGGTGCCCACCCCAGCATGGCAACTTCGATGGTATAGCCGACGGGTGCCCAATCCCCATCGGCTCCACTGTCCTCACCCCCACCAGAGCACAGGTTCGAGGTGCCACGCTGGGAGCCCACCCCAGCGCAGCATGATACTATGGCTGATGGGGTGCCCAATCCCTGTCGGCTCCACACCCCTCCCAGCCATCCTTGTGCCATGCTGGGAGCCCACTAAGCGTGGCAAATGTCCCACTGTCGTCGTAATAAAAAAAAAAAAAACCTGTAAAGAAAAAATGGTCCCACGCAGTCTCCCTGCCCCCCACAACCCACACCACCCACTGTGCACCTGCCTCCCCACCCCTCACCCCATACTTACTCCGAGCTCGGTCAATGATCATCGGTGACCAGGAACACGCTCTGCACTCTTCAAAGCCGACTCGAACTGAGGAAATGCTGGTAAGCTGTATAATGGGATAGATAGGGTTTTTTCAACTTTGCTGCATATCTCAGGCATTTTTTGGAATTTTGCACCAAATTTTCAACATGGGGTTTTTGGGACCCCTTCTCATGAATGCTGTCACTGTCATGGCGTTATTCGGCTCAAGGGTGATTTCGCAGTCACTGCACGAAATCACCTTTGGGACTGATTAACCAAACGACACTGCCAGTGTTCATAAGGTGGGCTCAAGAAGCTTATTTTGAAAATTTGGTGAAAAATTCCAAAAATGACTGTTTTACGAGTACGCGTTATGCAGCGTTCCACGCACGCCGTAAGTTCGCGAATTTTCAATATTTTCACTCCAAATTTCACAACATTTCCATTTTACCACACCTCTTATGAGTAGTACAGCTGTCATTTTTCACATCTCACCCAAAATGTGTTTCCACCCATGTAGCGCATAATGGGCAGTCGGTGTTGAAATCAATGTACGGGACAAATTAAGAAAATCACAGTGACACTGTTCATGAGCAGAGGTCTTAAATGGCTATGTTGGAAAATTTGGTGAAAATTCTAAAATGATTGCTTTACGAGCATGTGCTGTACAGTTCCTATGCATGCTCGTAAGTTCGTGTATTTTCAATATTTTCACTCCAGATTTTCAACATTGCCATTTTACCACACCTTCTTATGAGCAGTATAGCTGTCATTTTCACATCTTGCCCAAAATGTGTTTCCCGCCATGTAGCGCACAATGGCGCAGTCGATGTCGCGAAATCAATGTATGGAACACATTAAGAAAATCACAGTGACACTGTTCATGAGCAGAGGTCTAAAATGGCTATGTTGAAAATTTGGTGAAAAATTCACAAATGACTGTTTTACAGGCAAGGTTGTACAGTTCCTATGATGCTCGTAAGTTTGCTAATTTAATATTTTCACTGCAGATTTTCAACATTGCCATTTTATTACACTTACTTCTGAACAGTACAGCTGCCATTTTTCATATGTCGCCCAAAATGTGTTTTCACAATGTAGCGCATAATGGTGCTGTTGGTGTGCAAAGCAATGTTTGGGACAGATTACAAAAATCACAGTTACACTGTTCATGAGCAGAGCTCTTAAATGGCTATGTTGAAAATTCGTGACAAAAGTCCATAAATGACTGTGTTACGAGTGAGCATTAGCAGTTTCCATGCACCCTCGTAAGTTCATGACTTTGTAATATTTTCAGTCCAGATTTTCACCAGTGGCATTTTTCCACACTTCCTTATGAACAGTGCAGCTGTCATTTTCACAACATGGCGAAGTGTGTTTTCACACTTTCAGCGCAGAGATGCGGGTCGCTGTGGGAAATCATTGTTCGGGACAGATAATAAAATCACAGTGACACTGTTCATGATCGGAGGCACCAAATGCCTGAGTTGACAATCTGCTGTAAAAATCCCCAACCTAATTATATTACGGTGTGCATTGCACAGTTTCTATGTAGCGCTCGTGACTTCACCAGTTTTTTTAATATTTTACTGCAGATTTGCAACATTGCCATTTTTACACCTCCCCATGAACAGTACAGCTGTCATTTTACATTCTGTTCGGAATGTTTTGCACCTGTGGTGCTAAATGCCGTAATCGCTGTGCCTAAGCAGCTTTCAGCTAACAAACTGATATTGCTACTGTTCATGAGGTGGGGTCACAAAAACATGTTGAAAATTTGGAGTGAAAATACCAACGAATGCCTGAGGTATTAGGGTTTCCAAACATGCGCAACCCTGTAGAGAATGACAGGCATCAGGGTGTGACTTGGGATTCTTGCCTATAATGCTCATACCATTCCACACCCTGCAGCCAGTGAGAGGCATCGAGGTATGCCTTGGACTCTTCAGCCCCAAAGTTCACCCCATTCTCCCATATCGCACCCATCTAACCGTATTTCCTAATGGAATGGGGTGCAAGGCCAAAGACCCTAAGGGAACACCGTGACACTTGTCAGTGTCTGCAGGGTGGGGGTGTGGTGAATGGCATTGCCGTTATGCCTGACGACCCAAAGGCACACCCCAATGTCTGTCACTCTCTGCAGGGTGGTGGTGGGGTTGGCTTCAGTTCAATACTTCACTGCCATTCCTATTACGCAGCTCTGTAACTTCTACACTACCACGGCCAATGCCAGCAAGCAAACATTCGGCATTGACAAATGCTTGTTTATTTATATTCTCCTAAGGACCTTGTTTTAAAATAATCATATTTTTATACATTTTGGATAATAATTTCCTTGATAAAGAGTCTATACTGGCTTTCTCTTTTCTAACTCTTATTTGCAAAGTCAGCTTTATGGTCTGCTCCATAAAGAGTACATAACCTGCCTAGATTTATATCATAATGACTGATAAATCAAAAGTTGGAAGAACTGTTCTTCTTTATTCTTTCATTAAACTGTGACAATGTTTAAAATGCCCTTCTGTTTTTATATCAGTCCATTGTTTAGGCACAAAATGAAGTTTTGAACCTATTGTCATTAGTATGAATATTTTGTTTCTTAGATTTTCTGAAGTGGTGTGTGGGGACTATTCTCCATTGACACCCCAGCAGAAAATAGGCCATGTGATTTTGACCAGGTTTCAGCCATTGACTTGCAATGGCCAATGATCTGTCTAGGGTTTGTTCAGTGCTGGTGCTTGAAGTTTGCTGTGAGCTAGGTTGTCAGAGTTTGAATTTTGCTATGTGTGTGGCTGTGTGCTAATGCTATTTCTGAAGAGATATCTTGGTCAATTGTTAGGACTGGTCGTGGCAGATTTTAGACTCTCAGAAGCTAGCAAGGCTTGGAGTCACGTGATGTGGTGCGCTGGGTAGGACGCCTCTCTACCGCTCCGACCTACCACCCGTTAATTGCCCTTCAAAATCCTGTTCTTCAGTAAATTTTACACAAGATTGTCTGCCTACCACCTTTCTGAGTACTCCTGTTCTCTCTCAGGGGCATCGATGGATGAGGAGATGCCGAAAATACGCCCAAGCACACACCTCCTGCAACGCCGAGAAGGCCTCTAAGAAAGCCAGGGCCTCCCCCTCACAACCCTCGCTGCCTGTTACCGCTGAGTGTCCTGATACTGATCTTCTTACCCTCTCGAGGTTTCTAGAGGTTTCAGCCTTTAAGGCTGAAATGCAGAATATGGCAGGGGAAATTAAAAGCATTTCTAATACCCTGGAGGAGCTTTCTAAGAAAACTGTTGACAACGAAGTATGTATATGATCTGTTGAAAAGAAGCAGGCTAAAGCTGATCTGGAGCTGGTGGCCCTGAGGCAAAGGCTAGTGAAAATGGAGAATAAGGTGGAAGACCTGGAGGGCGAGTCGCCATAACAATACAGTAATAATTGGCTTGCCAGAGGGTGAAAGGGCTCAGATCCCATCAAGTTTACCAAAAGTTTGTGGAAAGGTGGCAGGCACTTCCCCTTTCGGTGCTAGCTACATCATAGAAAGGGCTCATCGGCACCACGCCCCCCTTCCTCGAATCGAGCCCTCCTAGGGCATTCATATTTCATTTTCTGAATTTTCAGGAGCACAACACTTTCTATATAAGGTCAAGGAGGTGCAAGATTTACAATGGGAAGGTAAAAGCTGAGGGTGGCACAAGATCTGCCCATATCTGTGCGCCAGAAAGAGCTACGTTTCATAAAGTGGTTCTCAAGCTGATCGCTGTGAGAATTAAATTCGCATGGGTTTTCCTGCAAGGCTTCAAGTTTGTATAAATGGCTCTTGGGTGTCCTATGAGGAGGTGGAGATGGCATCTACTGGGCTCAAAGCGTTCCCTGATCTATTTAAGCCTATATGAGAGCAGGTCTGGCGCAGAGAGTCATGCCAATTTCCATTTGGTGGCGCTGTCTATCTGCAGTAAATCATATCCGTCTACAATACTCTTGGGGCCAGGCCACTGATATACTGTGTAACTGGTTATTTATCGCTCCATTACAGCTCTCAAGTGGGGTCCTCCTTTTGATATAAAATGGACATTTTGTTCCCGATCTGGTTTTATCTTCAGGACTTTTTGATACGTTGTGGACTCACATTTCTCATTCTGGCTTATCTCTGTCTCAGTTGTGGTTCACAAGCTAGGTGTTAGTGGCTCATTTGTGTTTTTCTCAGTTTCAGTTAATGAGCACATGAATGGGGTCATGGTTCCTATGCTAAATCCAATTTGCCAGTTCTGGTATTTCTGTTTCCCAGGAGTGTTGACCCAATCTCATGGTAATGTGTGGGGGTGGGCAATGCTTCTCTTTTCCAGATCTTAATATGAGACCTCTCTGGCATTGGTGGTCTCTCCTGGCCTTGTTAACATGGCCTGCTTTTTATGTTCTCAGATTTCACTCTTCCTCATGCTCCCTACTATTAATGGGCAATAAACAAGGGTAATCCATTATATTAAGGGAGATCCTGCATTTAAGGATAGGTGAAAATGCCAGGGTTTGCACGTTCATACTGGGCTCTGGTTTGCTCCTTCTCTATAACCCTGCTTCAGTATTGTCTCTGGAGGATTCCCGTTTTCTTTTTATTCTTTTTTTTTTTTTTTTTTTTAAACTCCACTTCTCATTGTGATGGCCACTGGTTTGATTTAATATCGCTCTAGATAGTGATTCTGGGCCTTTCAGTCTTCCCTTATGCCACGCTGGGTAGCCATGGACTGCCTGCTCTCAGTCATTAAGCACTGATGTTGATGGGTTGCGCCACAAGAGGTGTCTGAGACTAATCTTACCACGTAATATCTTTGTGTTTTAGCCCTCATGCTCTCGACACGTTATTTTTGGCTTGTGGGATTACTATAGGGAGGATTGTTTTTCTAGAGGTTAGTACAGCCAATCCCCGGTATCATCTAGGGGTATTGTCAGGCTATTAGTGCTGAGAATAAGCTATTCTGTTGGAATGTCTTGATTACTGAGGGCAACTTTGTTCCTGATTTCTGTTTTGTGAGGGTGGGGTGGTTGGGGAGAGGAACTTTTCAGTTTGCTGGACATCATGTACCATGTAAAATATGGGATGGGGCGGGAGAGGGGGCTAGGGTTCACAGGGTGTTTTGGGTGGGTGGATTTTGGGGGTGGCTGGGAAATAGATCTAGTGGGGCAGAATTGGGGAGGGTAGAACAACCCAGTGCATACTATGTTTGGAGCATTATAGATGGAGTATGCATATGTATGTGTGCTTTGGAGGATTCTGAGCTGTCAACATGAGTGATGGCTAGAAACATTCAATTTATCAGTTGGAATGTTAAGGGGTGAGGCATAAGACCAAGCAATATAAAATACTGAAGCATATAAACCATTTAAAGGCAGAAATTATGTTTTTGCAGGAGACGCATTTGCTTAAGGGGAGGCTGAAAAGATGAGAAGGCAACAAATTGGGCAGATGTTTGCAGTGGAAGGTACGACCCACAGTAGAGGGTCATGATCCTCCTACATAGGTCAGTTCCGTTCAAACCTCTTCAGGTTATATCTGACCCTTCAGGCAGATTCCTGTTTGTAAAGGTAGATTGCATACCCTGGACATTCTCCTGGGTGCTATCTATGGCCCCAATGTAATTCCCCTAGTTTTTTGTCCAGATAATTAAAGTCCTAACTCCCTTTTTGCACACTCCCATGGTCATAGGGTGATTTCAATCTCATTTTTGATCAGGCCCTTGACAGATCAGGTCAGTCCGTCAAGGTCTTTCTCCGGCACAAAGAGCCTTTAGGCACCTGATGGATTCCATTGGTCTTTGTGATATATGGTGCATTGCATTCCAATGTAAGAGAATACACTGTTGTTTCTCTGGTGCATGCAACCTCCTCTAGAATTGACTATATCCTCATTTCTCAAACCCTGTTACCAGGGGCTATATGTTCTAGCATTGTTTCAGGACCCCCATCGGATCACTCTGTGGTCACCTGCCTAATAGCCTGGCCTCGCTGCCAAATAAAGGGGCAGATGGAAGTTGAATAACCAAATTCTGAAGGAGCCAAAGACGGTTCAATACCTAGCATTCCAAATAGAGCAGTTTATTGCCTCTAATTATGACTCCATGGTGAAGCAGGATATGATATGGGGTGCCTGCAATGTATACCTAAGGGGATTATAATTGGTTTAACATCAAAAGGAAGAGGAGAGAGCATCTCAGATTTCTAACCTTCTCTCCCAAATTAGGAGTATGAAACTGTTCTTTCTTCTTCCTCCTCCTCTGAGGCATTTAAACAAGATTTAATGAAACTGAGAGAAGCCTACCTAGCAATGCTAACGGAACAAGCCAAGTATGCAATTTTGAAACAAATGCGGTATATACTGATCAGGGCTGAGAAGGCGGGCAAAATGCTAGCATTACGTATTAAGCAACAGGAATCTGCCAGACCCATTCCTGCTATCCACTCTCTTAGTGATAACTCTCCAAGGTCTCACCCCGGAGATAGCGGAGGAGTTTACAAAGTACTTCCAGGATTTATATGGCCCAATGGTCAATCCCCATCTAAGAGAGACTTTATGAATATCTGAGTGATTTACAGTTGCCAACTCTTACACAATCCCAGCAAATAATTCTGAGTCTCCCATCTCTGAGGCGAAATTGAAAGAGTAATCAAATCTTTCCCATCTGATAAGTCTCCGGCTCCTGACGGGTTTACTTCCAATTTCTATAAAGCATTCTCAAAGCAACTGATTCCCATTTTGCTGCCGCTTTCCAGGCTATTCTCTCAGGTAAAGTGTCTGACCCCTCTCTTTTGAGGCTTTAATAGTCCTTTTGCCCAAGCCGGACAGACCGCTGGATCAGGTGGCAAGCTATAGGCCGATCTCCTACTTAACCAAGATATTAAAATCCTGGCAAAATTACTAGCCGACCGTGTGGAGGCAATACTTCATTCTCTTATCGGGGCTGACCAGGTTGGTTTCATGAAAGGAGATCATCGGTGGACCATCTGAGGACCTTGTCCCGTCTTCTTGGCATCCAAGGATGCTCCTCATCCAATGGTCTTGATCTCATTGGATGCCAAGAAGGCATTTGACAGAGTCCACTGGGATTACCTATTTATTACGATGGAAGCTTTCGGTTTTCCCAAGGAATTTCAGAACTGGGTGAGTTCTCTATATAAGTTCCTTTTGCCAGAATCTCATGTAATGGGGTTATTTCTAAACCCTTCAAACTATATGTTGGAACCAGACAGGGGTGTCCCTATGCCCCTTCTCTTTAACATTTATTTAGAACCGCTTATCAGAAGGCTATCAGGAGCCCAGGGTATATCGGTATCTCTCTCGGGAACAGATGGTTAAAATAGCGCCTATGCAGATGATCTGCTGTTGCAGATATCACACCACTCACATCTATTCGTTATCCTAAAGCTCATAGAAGATTTCAGTAAGGTTTCAAATTATAAACTTAATGTAGGAAAGACAGTGGTTTTCCTCTTAATCATAGGTCTGTAAACAGGATATTACTGTGTTTGGACTCACCTGGAAGTCTGACTATATTAAATACCTTGGGCTTCTTTTAACAAGGAACACAGCAGCGCTCAGACAGCTAAATATTGATGCGCTAGTACATAAAGTAGATCTTGACCTTCGTAGGTGGACCCTACTCCCCCTCTCTCTATGGGGCAGAATAAATTTAAACAAAATGAATGTTTTCCTCGTCTGTTTTACCCTTAACATGTTGAACATATGGCTTCCCTGTCTTGGGTCAAAAAGTGCATGGTATGATTTCCGCTTTTATGGGGGGATAAGAGGCCAGAATGGCATTTCATAAGTTAGCGGCCCCGAAGGCCAAAGGAGGTTTAAGACTTCCATAGCGGGCTATATTATTGGGCCAGCCAGGCCAATAAATATCTCAGATGGCTGACCTTGGACCAGATCTCCACGGCTGCTACATACACTACGACTTGGTTAGCTGTTGAATCTGCTTCCATTAAGAAACACGGTCTCTCCCCGCTGTGCTGTTATATACAAAATTGGTTCCCAACCAAAGTCTCTCGTAATTCCCTATAGCCGTCTCTATCAGGGTTCATACTCAGTTGTGTGCATTTCTAAAATATATGAATCTCAAGGACTTATTACAACCTGTAATAGGCAGTCCCAATTTCCTATTAGAGGGTAAGCCTCTCCCAGCCACATGGCTTTCTCAGATAGGAAATTGCTGTTTAGAAGAGTTTGTCACCTAACAGTCAATGGTATTCTTCAGCTGACATTATGTATAAATTCTCGATACCTCGTGCAAATATTTTCAAGATTTTCCAGTTCGTCATCTCCTGGTTAAGGTAATAACAAACCCCCACCTTCTAATTTCAATTTCAGATTACCTTAACGGAGTTGGCAGGTCTGCCTCATGCCGTATCTAAAATATACAGTGTTCTCTTACCTGGACCTACCCTGAGAATTATGATCCCATCTCCTTTTGGTCCTCTCTTTCAGGGTAAAGATTTGGACTGGTCTCTCCTGTGGCAGAGCTGCCATAAGTTTCTTAAGCAGGACAGACTTAGGCTAATGCAGTTTAAGATTTTGCATAATATTTACTACTCTCCACAGAAACCTGCTAGGCTTGGTCTTGTGTCCTCCCCTTTGTACAAGATGTCAATCTCAAGAAGGAGATCTTCTTCATATTTTCTGGAGCTGTTCTAAAATTGTTCCCTCTGGACTGCGACTAAACAGCGTGTTGACCCTCTGTTGGGGCTCTCAGACTCTTCACCCCAGTTTGCCTTCAGGATTTCTCCTCCATTTCGGTGGTGAACAGGAGATATCATATAGCCTTGATGTCGATGTCTGTTAAAAGGTGGTACTAAGACACTGGAAGGATACGGAGGTACCAACATATGTTGAATGGCCTAAGGAGTTACTTGCAAATCTCAGAACTGAAAGGACTATTGCCAGTTACTTAACAAACTTAAGAGTTCGATAAGATTTGGGGACCACTGCAAACTCTCTATGTACTTCAAGGTTAAGCTCTAATAGGCTGCATTCATATGTATAGTGTTAGATGAGTAAAATGGCACTGGGTTGTTGGTGGGAGTGGGGTAGGGTGGAAGGGAGGGTGGGGAGAGCAAATCACTTTATACTTTATACTCGATGTATATGGACAATTTATCCATTGTTATGATTCGCTCTTCCGTACTGGAAACCTAATAAAATTTGAATTGAGAAGAAGCTAGCAAGGCTTGTTTTGTGCACTGACACCACATGCAATTTAGGAGCATTCTCAGTCGGACTCCTACTACAGTTTCAAAGAATGAAGCCATTCTCTATATGCTGATAAGACTTACCAAGAGCATTTCTGAGTGATTGTTTTGTCAGTGGAGTGATCCAAGACTGCAAACATTTTCAGAAATGCTGCTGAGCTGCATGAGCTCAGGGCAAGGCTCACGACAGAGAAGATACTATATCATTTTGCAGCTCAGCAAGCTTGTCAGACTGTGACCCTACAGCTGGTCTTCCTGATACTAAGTATCCACAAAACTGTTTCTCTCATTCTGTGCCTACGGAAAAATCCTTTGTGGATCGAACCCTATGTCACTAGGAGAAGTGGCTGTTTCAGTCAATGATGCAGCTTTGCTGGTGACAACTATATTAAATATTATTTTGCGGGTATACATCTCCACTCTGTCACAGTGCACCACAGTATGTAATAACTGGCAAAACATTATGAAAATGTTGCCAGCCAGTACCGTGATGAGGTCATTTGTTGTGTATCTCATTTGGAAATATTACAGTTGCTGGGTTTATCAGCTTCTGTAGGTGTAGCAATTATGTGCTGTGGTCCTATTAACTTATCGGCAGCAGCACTTACTAAAACTGCCTACCAGCAACAGCGCAACAAATACAGCATCAGTGCAGTGCATGCAGTTCATAAAGTTCATTGCCAATAATGTCTAGATCAGAAAACCCACTAAATTAATTGAAACAGTACTAATGATAAAGCATTAACAGACTGTGATTCATGAACCAATACCTAAGCAGACTGCTTTTACAGAAAAACAGGCTTGCAGGACCACATCTCACACAGACAGACACACACACAGACACACATACACATACACACACACACACACACACACACACACACATATATTCATCAACCAATATGTTAAAAAGTACACGTTGCCGTGCCTTTAGTACTTCAATTAAAACTAAACACAAAGTATTATGCGGATACAGTGAAAACATTTTTTTTCAACAAATACTTTTGCTAAGAACATAACAAGACCATTCCAAGGTTCATTGTTATGTATTATTTTAGTGAGATTCATGGAAGGCACAGCACAAGTGACCTAGGTTTCCTTCACTTAGCCTCTGCCGGGCTACTCAGATTGCCCACATAAACCCACTTCCCAGTCAGTACACCAAGAAAACACAAACCATCAGGCTATGGGAAAGGCTGATTTTACTTGACAAATTGAGTATTTACACATACATGTTCTTTTTACAATTTTCATACATTACATAAAAACCTTACTTACATATTAGAAGAAAAATCATCCTACATTTATTTTCACCCTGGGGCAGAGAGAGATTCAGGCCTTAAAATGGACAAAATTAGTATGACAGCATTCTCGGTCTCCCTTATGATGGACTCTGGAATCACTAGGCCATAACAGAGCAGCACTGCTCACATAGGACCTCATCTGCCCTGCTGATCGCCCACCGCACTTCACTGTTCCACCCCATGTTGCCAAACAGATAACTAAGCATGTCTGAGTGTGCCTGCACAGAACAACACACTTCTAGAATTCCCAGTTTCTTTCATCATTCTTGGCATGAATCGTTAGCCCCAAGATGTATAATTTATCGTCTCCCAAAAATGTCAAAGGCGATATAACCATGCTTCCATCACCTCCTGAGTGCTATTGTTAAACAGATCATGGCCCACATTAGACAAATGAACACTAGGGTTATCACCTTTAAGAAGCCCTAAGTGGGACATTTCTTACTGAAACATGATTTTCGTGAGGACAGTGTGTAACCTCAACCGATGTAACAGACTTGTTTCTCTATATAATCAGAATTAAGGCTAAGTGCAGCAATTTATTCGTTGCTTCTATTGTTATTTATCTTTTTAAGGTGTTTTAGTTAAGGTATTGTAGTTTTCTGAAACATTTAGTGGAAAGTTAGAAAATACCTTTTCTACTATAAAATCAGGACATTTAGTATTTTCATGTTTTTGCAGGACACAGCTGCCCAAATCAGGACTGTCCTCACGAAAATCAGGACAGTGGTAACCCTAATGAACACTGTTCTTGTTGCACAAACCCACACAATCTAGTGTGTTAAACCAGTGAACTTCTACAGTATTTGGATTCCAAAAGTGAGACAGAAATGAGACACATCCTGAGTGACCACTTACAGCATTGACAATCCTCTTTTTTTTTTCTGGGATGATTCTGGACCAAGCCAGTTTCATGGCTCTCATCTGCTGGCCTTAGCCACTTTAAATCCACCATGATCATTCTAACCACATCAGTGGAGGGCATGCAACCCAACTCGTTTCCACCCAAGTGAATGACAAGGCCCATAGTGGGAGAATTGAGCAAGCCCAGCTTCTTCATCCATGGTGTAAGCTCCTGTCACATTGTACCCCTTACTCACACCAGTGCACAGCAGTCTTCTTTGGTGAGACACTCAATTGAGTTCCATTTGCCCAACATGCCACTCTGTCATATGTTCTTTGGATGTAGGAGTGTCCCAGTACCTATACTGTTTTACCATGGAAGCCGGATCTGTAATATAATGAGTAAATAAATAAATAATCAGAAAACAGTATCACATGTTTTGACCTTCTTGCAAGAAGTTTATCCTGGCAGCAACTGGCCGGATATATCTACTGTAAGCCTGAGACTCCCACCAACCAGTGTCCTTTATTTTATCTTTCTGACCACCTAATTGGGCTGCCTTAGTGTCCTCCCTGATGGTGAGCAGTGGGTATTGTATCCATTTGGATTTCTACTAGCTTGTGGTATTCCTTTTTAAAGAGTGCTGCAAACTGATACCTGGGCATCAGGCCTCCATTACAGTGAACAAAGAAGTCCCCTCCATGGCCTATGTACTATGTAATTCTCCACAAGTCTCAGGGGCACAGACTATGACCAGCTGTCATGAGCAATGTCAACAGCCACGCTAGTCCTAATTGGTTACTCTTTGATTTATTGTATTAGCTTTATTAACAGGCGATCTACCAGCAGCATCATGTCATCTAACTGAATGTTGTTACCTGATACCACCTTAGCGTCATCCACCTGCTCCGACACCCTGACTGCAGTACAGAATGCATGAGCAAATAGTGCCCTGAAAGACACATCCCAGCAGCTGTTGAGCATACATAACCCAGACAACTAAGTATTTCATTTGATAATGGTTTCCCTTCACCCATGCCCAACCATCCACCATTTTCTGAATTATAAATGAGTCTGTTGCATCCACAAGGCATACATTTTGCAAAGAAACCTGTGCAGATATGCAACACCTGATGTAGGCTGGTGATCTCTCTTTCTACAAAATGGTGGGTGAACTGCTGAATCACTGTCACACTCTTTAACACCCCAGGCCAACTTACCTGCTGTTCCCCAAATTTCTTACATGCCATCACACTTGCGTCATACATATGCCTACGTGCCGGGCAGAGGGTGCTATACCAGCTTGGTTGTTCTAGGGTTGCTGCTTGCTATATGTAGTGTGGAATATCAGCTGGGGATAAATCTTCTGCTGGAGCCACCTGGTGAAAGCATTCGAACTGCAGGCGAGACATGTCATCCATGATGACATTATCTTTCCCAGGCACATGCTTAGCTCTAAATGTGAGGTTGAGCTGCAAGCAGCACAACACAAAGATTCATAATAGCCTCATCATCTCAACAGATGTTGAAGACTAAGCATTTAATATTTCAACCTTTGCTATGTTATCCGAATGAAACAATACTTTGTGATTTACCAGTCTTTCACCCACACAAAAATTGCTTCAACAATGAGAAACAGCTCCAGCAATGTAATAGTTTTTGCAAAGACTCCTTTAACACATGTGGTGTCCCACTCTCCTGTAAATCAAGAACCTTGAAAGTATGCTCTGTAATCAAAACCACCTGATGCATCCGTAACTAGTTGACATTCCTGTGTGGATGGTATTACAAAGCCAGACTGAAATGCCTTAGAAATACAGTATGTCCCACCTCTACATCTGCCCACATACCAGAGGTCACCCATATGTGATGATGAGGTAGAAGTGCTCCCTTGTGACCATGCCAGCCACCTAATGAATGGCCTCCTGGTAGAGATTGCCTTGCATGCAAAATTGAGATATCCAATCAATGACTGTAAAGTCTGTAGTGTTATGTTGCTAGCTGCCTGGACTTTCCCAATCAAATCCTTCAGTCTGTGTACCTTATCTGTAGGCAGCCTAGAAGTGATCTGTACTGTGTCCAATTCAATACCCAGGTACAGTAAGTGAGTCTTGTTGTAGGACCTTTGTTTTTTCCCTGCTAGGGGACCCCAAACCATTCATTTCATCAGTGTTGTAAGAGCCTGCAACATTACACCACGCTTATTAGTCACAGTCTCTCACAATGAAAAGGAAATCATCCAAATATTGAGTTATCTGTTGATTTCCAGAGTGCGTCTTTGTTGCCTATTCTAGGAAATGGCTAAAAGCCTAAAAAGCCAAACATGAGACCTAACAACCTATGGCCACGTTGTAATAGTACTTGTAATAGTACTGACCTTCAAAACAAAAACTAATAGATCAAAATCACTTAGCCTGACTGGTAACAGATGGACTGATTTGATGTCTCTCTTAGCCAGACAGGCACCTTTGCCTACTCTCTGAATAAGTCAGCTGCTACATTAAAGGACTTGTAAGTGTGCTGTTCTCCAGCCTGAAATGATCATTAACAGAGGAACATTTTGGGTATGACAAATGATAGATAAGTCTAAATTCACCCAGTGTCTTCATAGGAACAGCTCCCAATGGGGAGATTCTAAGCGTCGATAGGTGGCGTATTGAATGGGCCAGCCAATCTCCCTGTTACTACAGTATTTCCTTTTGCAGTTTGAATGCCACCACATGTTTTAGGAGATTAACTGATTTTAGGTTATGAGCCATGGCTGATACCTGTGGGCCCTTTATGGGATGGGGAAACCATTTAGAAACATAGAAACATGGAAACATAGAATTTGACGGCAGATAAGGACCGCTGGCCCACCTAGTCTGTCCATGTCCCTACCTAATGGATAAGCTGCAGATCCTAGTTAACCAACAGCCTACTTCCTCCTACCCCCCACTAGAATTGCCTTATGTCTGTCCCATGCATTCTTGAATTCCCTACTGTTTTTGACTCAACGACCTCCTCAGGAAGCTGTCCCATGTATCCACAACCCTCTCTGTGAAGAAATACTTCCTCACATTACCTCTGAGCTGTCCTCCCTCTATCTTCAAATTGTGCCCCTTGTTTTGCACATCTCTTTTCTGAAAGATGCTACCCTCTTGGACTTTGTTGATTCCCTTGAGGTATTTGAAAGTTTCTATCATGTACCCCTCCTCCTTTCCTCGAGGTTATACATCTTTAGGTCCTGTAGTCTTTCTTCATATGTCTTCTGATGCAGACCCTGCATCATGTTGGTTGCCCTCCTCTGGACAGCCTCCACCCCTGTCTATGTCTTTGTGGAGATGGGGTCTACAGAACTGTACACAGTACTCCAGAAGTGGTCTTACCAACTGTCTGTACAGAGGGCCAACAGCTTCCTGTTTTCTACTGATGATGCCTCTCCCTATGCATCCCAGTATCCCCCAACCCTTCTTACTGCCTTCTCACATTGCTGGCCCACCTTTAGGTCATCTGATATGACTACCCCAGATCCTTTTACATTTTTGTTGTTGTCAGTATCTCACCCCCATTGTGTACTCTTCCCTGGGTTTTGTTTCCAGGTGCATTACTTGCACTTCTTTGCATTGAATCCAAGCTGCCATACAGTTGACCATTCCTCCAACCTTGCCAAGTCCTTTTCATCCTTTCCACCCCACCCTGTGTATCAACCCTGTTGCAAATCTTTGTGTCATCTGCAAAGAGACATACTTTTCCTTCCAGTCCCTCTGCAATGTCACTTATAAAGACATTAAAAGGACCGCCCCAGTACTGAACTCTGCAGTACCCACTAGTAACCCTCCTTTCTTCACTAGACCCATTACTATTATCCGCTGTGTCCTGTTGTCCAACCAGTGTTTTATCCAGGCTACCACCCTGGGACCCACTCTCAGGCTGGCTAATTTGTTTATTAATCTTTGTGTGGGACTGTGTCAAATGCCTTGCTAAAGTCTAGGTAGGCCATGTCCACAGCCCTTCCTGGTCTACTGCTTTGGTCACCCAGTCAAAGAAATCCATTAGATTCATCTGACACAACCTTCCCACTGTGAATCCATGCTGCCTTGGTCCTGTGCCCCACTGGCCTCTAGGTACTCAACAATTCTTTTCCTTCAGAAGTGATTCCATCATTTTCCTTCCACTGAGGTCAAACTGACAGGTCTGTAGTTTCCTGCCTCTGTCTTGCTCCCACTTTTGTGAAGGGAATCACATCCGCTCTCCTCCAGTCCTCAGGTACCACCCCATCCTCCCATGATTTATTAAAAGGGTAGTCAGTGGTGATACTAGTTCTTCCTTTAGTCCTTTTAGAATTCTGGGGTGAATCCCATCAGGCCCCATTGCTTTATCCACCTTCAGTTTTAAGAGTTCTTTCAGAACCCTTTCTTCTGTGAAAGGACTAATATCAACCCCCTATCCAGAGTGCTTCTATTGACCGGATTAGGTATTTCCTCCTGCTTTTCCATTGTGAATACTGAGCAGAAGTATTAATTCAGTATCCCTGCTTTTTCACTGTCGCTATCTGCCCAACCAGCTTCCTCTTTGTTCAGCCTCAGTTACCCTGCCTTAGTCTTTCTTTTGCTCCCTAATGTACCTATAAAAGGTTTTATCCCCTTCTTAACAAAGTTAGTTATCTTTTTCTCAGTTTGGGCCTTTGCTTTTCTGACTGCCCTTACCCTTCCTTCTGTTTAACTGGTACAGTTCTCTGTCCTGCTCCTTCTGTGTTTCCTTATACTTCCTGAATGCTATCCTTTTCTCCCTTACCTTCCCGCCCACTTCTTTTGAGAGCCATAGTGGTTTTTCTTCATTTTGATTTATTTATTTGCTTTACACAAAGGCTTGTTGCCTCTATGATGGCGGTTTTGATGTTTCCCCATTGTTGCTCCACCCACCTTCTTGCCTATTTGCTAGTGCTTTTCTAAGGCACTCTCCCATTTTGACAAAGTCAGTCCTTGAGTCCAGTACCTTCACTTTTGTGTGGCTTGACTCTACAGCTAAGTTTATCGTGAACCACACTGTTTGGTGGTCGCTTGTTCCCAGATGGCTACCCACTTCAAGATCAGAGATCCTCTCTCCATCCCCATTTGAGAGTGCAAGGTCCAAGATTGCTCTCTCCTGAGTGGGTTCCAAACTAGCTGTCTGAGGCATGCCCTGTAGGCATCGAGAATGGCCCTGCTCTTGGATGTGCTGCAGCAAAGGTGCTCCAGTCAACATTTGGCATATTCAGGTCCCCATTAGCAATATCTCCCTTTCTCTGCCATCCCAAGGATGCCTTCTATCATTACCTTGTCCATTTCCTCCCCAGAGACGGGGGTCTGTATACAACCTCTGTGTGGACTGTGGAGTCATTTCCAGTCTCCAGGTGACCCACAGTGCCTCCTCTCCTCCCTGTTTACCCTTTAGTTCTGTTGCTTTATCCTTCCCTCACACAGAGAGCTACTCCTCCTCCTCTTCTTCCCTCCCTGTCCCTCCTGTAGATTGTGTACCCTGGTATGTTGACATCCCAGTCATGGTTCTCGTGTACCATGTTTCTGTGACTGCCACAATATCCAGACATCCCTCTTCCATCAAGGCCACCATTTCAGAGAGCTTTTACCTAGACTACGGGCATTAGTACTCATTACGTTGCATTTTTATGGCTTTATTTCTTTTGCCCCATCCCTGTCCCTACTGCCTTTGTCTTTTCTCCATTTACCCCTGTCCTTCTCCCCATCGACTGTTCTATTTTGGTGTTTTGTAAAACCATTGGACAAATACTGCGTGTTGCTTACACAGGGACAGTGATCAAGCCATGGATGAAGGTGGTCAATTTTATGGGTGACTTCACCAGCCTTCTGGGAGCTCCTGTCCTTTTATTTTTCCCAGATTTTGTCCATCACCTCAGCTGTGTCTATAGCTGCTGTAGCAGGCAGTTGTCTTGTGTTTTCCACAACATCTGCTGCATTCATGTATGAACTTGCTGAAGTCACAAAAACACTTCCCTGTATTAAATTGGTGGCATATAACATTTGGCCCATCCATGCCACCCTAGGCACCATGTGCCCACTGGAAGTGTAAGTCACAATTACTGGCTTCACCATGGTCATGTGATGTGACCATTTTTGTGGGAACCACGTGCAGTAAATGGAGATAAAAATATCAAAACAACCACCCAGTTGTCAAATGTTGGTTGCAGTTTCGGTCTACGCCACTTTTCTTTCTCGATTTTATTTTGCTATCTGAATCAGGTAATTTGCGATATAAGAGCTCAAACACTTCCACATGCTCTCCTTCCAAATCTTCTCCCTCATGGCGCTAAAGAGATGGGTAACCATGGGTCACTCACTCCCACATATGCAGAGTGCTCATTACCTAGTCCAGGTACTATCGCCTGTGTGGCTGCGGATTTGGGGCACCCAATGCCATTACCACTGTTGCTGCTGGGCCCTGCATGGAAACCTGTCCTGTTCCTGGGCCCTGCTGTTTGCTTCTGGGGTTAGCAATCCCCGGACTTGCCTTACTGCTTGTTCTGTGTGCAACCCACTGCTCATGTTGATGTCCGAGCTTGGTCCAGGCTGTGACCCTGTGACTCAACAGGCCACATAACATCAATAGGCACCCCAGCTGGAATGTTTGTGTGTTGTTGGTGCACTTGCTTTGTGCTGGTTTTGCAGCCTCCTGTCTTGGCTGAACCAGATTGACTGTATTACTGCTCTGAGGCCCACCTTGATACAGTGCCATGTTATTAGCTACATTACCATCCTTGAAGAGATTGCTGTGCTCCCACTTCATCCATGGCAATGGCTGTGGTGCTGGGTTGGTGTTATGCATGGTTGCCTGCCCAGTCCCTGTTGTGGCTGTCTTACGAGGTGCCATCTTAGTGGCCCCTGCAAAGTATGTGGGGAACCATGGGAAGGCCATAGGGGCTAAAATGGTACTGTGTTTATCTCTGGCCTAGCTATTTCTGGTGGGACATCTTCTATTTGTACTGCAGTTTGTACTGCAGCTATACCTGGCCTGGTAGGACTGTTACCTGCAACCCTCCCATCGCCTCATGCTAAATGTCCTCTTGATGGCCTGAGCATACAGGTGCTTGCTGCTCAAACTGGCATTAACCCTTGGCCTGACATCCTCGCGGGCTGCCTGTACACTAACAACTTTCACCAAACTGGTCAAGAGTGATACATTTTAGCACTGGGATGCTGACCAGGATAGGTGTCACCTATTGCATCATCAAGATACCAGTCATTGACAACCTGCCTTTCTCATCTAAACCATACTCATTCTGCATTGGGGTACTGTATGTGAAGAATCTGTCTCCACCCTGGCCACCTCCTGGTCTGCTGCAGTGTCCATGGCTGCCTCACTGTGTTCTATGTCTGTTTCCATCGATCTGTCCAGTGCCATCTGCTCTGCAACCTCCTTTCTGGTGGTTTTTGTACCTCACTTTTGTTTAGCCCCATTTTCTGCTGTCAATGACTCAACCAGGTTCCTTGATGGCTTCCTTATCCTGGGCAGTAAGTGCAAAGTGTTAGGAGCTGCAAGCTGCTGCCCTGGTGCTTTCTGCATCAAAGACCACAACCAACTGGGAACTCCTAGTTCAATCTGGTGCTGTGCCATCTGCTTAAATTCTGCACGTAGCTCATTTGTTGACTCAAGGCCCTGGGGCAGCTGTCTCCCACTGCGCTGGCTGGGTGAATTGGCCTGCATTATTATAGCTAGGCAAGGAATCGTTTCCTTTCAATTAAGAAAACTTGCTTGTCTGCTTCACTTAAGTGTGCCTACTGTTGAAGAAAATGAGAACAAGGAAATGTATCAAACCTTTGAAAATATAACAAATTAACTAAAATTCAGAGCTAGGAAATTGAAACCTGAAACGATGAAACAAAAGTACTGCAAAAGCAGAGGAAAATAAAAAAAATGTAATTGGTCATGAGCTATGTTTTGTCTTGCAGCCACCAAAAGAATAAAAATCCAAAATAGGCATTGCCTGCTCCAAAAGCTATGCAGCCGGTAAGGTAAAACAAAATAAAACTAAGCCTGTAAACAGAAGGCAACCATTACCCAACCAACATAAAAGGTCAACCAGCCTGGGGTAAATGGAAGCAGAATGGAGGAAGGGGAAACAGAGAGGCACCTAGAGCTGCACCTAAGATGGTCGCCAAGGGTAGGGGACAGAGAGATAGACAACAAGGGTGGGGACAATTAGAGCTAGAAATGCAAAAAGTGGTCTAATGTGTAAAAATCTGTAGAAGCAGAAGGCTGAAGAGCAAATAAAACCTACACAACATATATTGTACTGATACAATGCCAGAAGGAAAGAAAACTGCAGAAAAGGGAAAAGGCAGATGTATACAGACTAGAATGGGAGTGAGGTGGAGACAAGCCAAAATGGCCACCGAGTGGGTAGGGGTAAACAGAAAGAACAAAGGGAGAGAGGGAGGCAAGGTTAAAAATGCAAAAAATGGGGAAATGCAGCAATAAATAATGCATAAAGAAAGCAGATAACAATTTCCCAAGTTAGAGGCATGGAACACAATTTGCAATTTTTTGGTGGCGTTGTACTATTAGCATGAGCCTATGGAATTCCAAGAACTGCAGAACAGGAGCAGAAAAATGATAAAGAACTAACCGACATTTTCCAGAGGAAATGTACTGCCAGCTGGAAACAACAGATATGAAAACTGAGCTGTACAAATGTGTTTGGTGCATGGCTACATGAAGCACATAGGATAAGTAACAGGGAATCACAAACTAAAGGAAGCAGGAAACTACAAGCAGCCACCCTGTCTAAACTCCCCAGTACCTATGAAACAAACAACACCACAGCATGACGGAATAGCACTGAGAATATGAAACTAATGAGTGAAAAGATGCAACCTGATGTGGGAGGGGTGGAGATGGGCAGAGAAAACAAGGAAAAACAGCTCCTGAAACCCAAAACAAAGGGGAGGGGATGGGCAGAGGGACAAAGGAAAACCAAATCCTGAAACCCAAACAATCAGATAAAAGTGGTGGCCAACCATGCTTGCTGGCTAAACTCCAGAACATGGCCTAAAAGAGGCCATTGATTCCCAAGGCACTGGGTCAGCCAAAATCAAACAGGGTGCGAGTCTCCAACAAAACCCCGAATACAGCCTTCACCGTGCAAAGAGGGGAGAGCCCATGTGGCCACTACACAAAGATTGGTGGGGAACAAAGGCAGGGGAAGCCAAGGAGGAATGGCAAAAGGGGTGGAAAGAGCAATACTTGGCAAGCATGGCCTAAAATAAAAGGCCATTGTTATACCCAGCTACAGTGTCGTCCTGAAAACAGAACAGGGCACATGCCAACCAACAGCAGACTCAAAACACAACCACCAACCAAGTGGAGAAAAAGGAAACTGCTGGAAAACACAAATACTTGGAAGGACATACAGCAGGTGTGTAAACTAAATAAATCATGGAAAGCTGTAAAAAAAAGTGCAAGAGGGAAGCTGGATGCGGACTGGACAAGCCAACAACAGGAACTGAGGGAAGGCCACGCTGACCTGTAGTAAACACAGGACACACCTTAGGTTGACGGATATGAGGGGTTTTCAGCCACTCAAGATACCCAGACAGAAAGAGGGTTAACCTCTCTGTCTCTGCCTTTATTAGCTTAACCTTGACCCCACTAGCGCTTGGGTGGGGGTCAGGGCCATTGGCCCAGCCTTCCTTTGTTTGGCTACCTGAGAAGATCTGGTCCTGGGACTGGTCCAGTGGCCCTGGGCAAGTCTCCTCCCAGTGAGAGTCAGGAGGGGTGATTCTTTTGAATTGGAGCTACACAGACCAAGGGATCGTGTTTCTTACTTTAGAATTCCTTAAGTCTAGGAATCTGGAAAAGCTCTATCAAAGCTATTTTCTTTGAAAGGATGGGGTGTGGAGCAGGTTCCCTTGACCCGCTAAAGCATGGTATAACATTGTATTGCAAATTAAAGAGCTAGAGAAACATGGTGTTCAGGGCTGGTTCACATAGGCAAGGGACTACTGTTTTGAGAGAGCATAGGATAAGGCTATACTGTATTTCCAAAGGATCCACAATTTGGGCCTGATCCATTACTGCTTGGATATTTACTGATATCACTGGACCAAAGCAGGAGTGCAATCTGATCCTGAATGACTGCAGGTTTATTTTTACTTTTTCTGCAAATAACATGGATTACACCACCAAGTACATGGCAACATAAATGTATGTTACACATCTGAGGAATCAGTGCTCATGATAACAGATCACTGGCAGTAAGTACCTTATATGTCCCATTGTTACTGGAATCAGCCATACATCTGTTAAACAAAATGCATGGTAGGCTGTCTTTTAAGTTTTTACACTTTGCACATTGTGGATACTCTCAAATAAATGGATCTCTGGCAACAGAAGGAACTAACGAGCAGAGGAGTACAGTGGAGAAGGGAATTGCCAGTTTCCATCTGCTGGACCCAATACAGTTAAGCTTTCACTATTTGTTTAGTGCTTACTGAGAGTGTTATTACCATGATAGCTTGTTGTAAAAGTTTTGACACTAAACATCTAGAATGATGTTTCCATGTAAATGGCATACTGATAACTTGGACAAGTAAGTTATTGAGAGCAACTGACCTAAACCTCAGACGGAGCATAGCCGAGTTGAGTGCCTCACCGAACTACTGCTGTCATCTTGCAAGGCAGCTACTTCACCATGCTTCAGATTTCCATACAGATTACAAGGGATGCCCATTTTGGCATATTCTACAGTGTCACTTTAAAGTAATATATAGTGATACCAGGCCACCCGGCGTAGTGATGACACTACCGCTTCTGGCATCAATGACCCGAGTATGAGAATGCACCTGGATGGTGAAGGACTGGCCAGGGGAGGAGGAGGATGGAGCATCTGTAGGACTGCTCTCCTCTCCTCTTCTGGGGAGGTGGGCAGAGCCGGTGCTTGTCTGTCCTCTAGTGGAAGCAGAGAGAAAGGCAACCTGAGCCAACACATGGGGTGGGGGAGTGGCAAACATCGTGCATGTTGCTTAGGAGTGTGTGGCATGCATCATGACATAATTTCTTGCCACACTTCCCAGGGGTTAGTAAGGAGGAAAAGCTGGTGGTGGATGGTGCCAAGTGCCCACAGGCTCTGCAGCCAACCAGCTGGGCATGCCAGCCAGAACTGGATCAGACAATGCTGGGGTTGTGGAACCCCATTGACTCTGCCAAGGGGTGCAAGTCCTGGAAAAGATGGCTGGCAGTAAGTCCCAGTGGACAGTGATGTGATGGAGCTGGGTCACTTGAGGGAAGACAGCTGGTAAGTCCCAGTAGATGATGGGGTGACAGGGATGGGGCGCTCTGCAGATGGAGCCACCTGGGGTAGCAGAAACAGATTAAGACAAAACAAAAGCAATTTATAGTGCTGAAACCTGCAGGAGCAGTGGGTCAAAAGGCTCACTTGACTGTTCCCCCACATCCCCAACACTGAAACTTATATTCTACTATCAGTCTAAATTGATAGGTCCTCAATGTGTGGTTAAGTGACTTGCTAAGGTTCACACAGCATTTTAAGTGGCTCTGTGGGATCTGAACATATGTTTCCTGATTTCCTATGCTTCCTCTTGACTCTAGTGTAATGCAGTTTTAAGGGGCTTTGTAACTGTTGTCATCTTGCGGCCTCAGCACTGAAACTCACCTTTGCCCTTTCATTTGTTTTGCAAACTGGAAAACAAAGTGCTTTAGTAAGTTTAAATATTTAAACACTGGAATGGCAGTAATTATTGTTGGACATTATTCACTGTGGACTGATACTAGAACACCAACAGTGCTTTTGGGTCCTGACATCAACCATAGCAGTGGAGAAAGGTGTCTTCATCACACCCCTTTCCCTTGCACTGGGAGCTGGAGCCAGAGCATTGCTGTGAGACAGAAGGTCACATCTTCTCTCAGCTATTTAGCCCGTGAACCAGTGACACTTAATCACTTTAGTGTTGCAGATCTGAGTGGTTATGTTGATATGTTTACAGATATATATATATATACATATACAGTAAGCTGCTTTTATTAAAGACTAAAAAAGCATGGTGATGTTGGGTTTTGGGTGGAAGACTTAGCAGACCTGGGCTGGGGAATGGGAACTGGAAGAGATACCAGACATTCAGATTTGAAGGGACTGGAACTGGGGAAAGGGAGGGGAGACACCAGACACCAGTACTGAGTTTCCATTTTAATGGGTCATATCAGTAGGCTGCTGCTCAAGTGGGTGGCGCAATATTTTACGGCAATAAGTACTGTGCAGCATGTAAAGTGTCATAATTAGATGGAGGGATGAGTGTCATATATGGAATGCGTTATACAGCATGTACCGACTTATCCAATGATGATGAAAACTGTCCTCAGTTCTACATAATAATCTATTGCAAAACATTCAGTATGCTCAGTATTCTGATTGTTGATCTGGCAAGTGATTATCAAATGTAAAGGCATACTGCTGCTCTGAGGCTCTGAGTTTGGCACTGAATGCTAACTGGGCATTGAGATCCTGTGATTTCACATCAAGCACCCAGGCTCCAGGTGCAACCACTTATTAAAATAATCATTTTTCAATGCAGAATGTTTGCTTGCTTAAGCAGACAGCATTTGGGACTCACTCAAACATCTACCACTGAGCAGTTTTTCATACCAAGGCTCATACTAAGGTGACTAGGGGCAGTAGCCATTAGCCCATAATGCTCCACTCTGTCTAATATTAACATAAACATTAAACCAGCGTGATCTATTTGTCTAATTTGGTTTTAAACTCCTTTTTGTTTTTGCTGATGATTTCTGTAGGAGATTATTCCACTGACTAATAACTGTATTAGAGTAGAGTTGAGAAACTTTCACTTAGAAGAGATAAATTTACATCCCAGTAACTGAAATGGGTGACACCTGATATATATGTCTGATTGCTAAGTTCAGAATTCATCTCTGTTACCAAATAAGGGTCTTTCATCATTTGAATATCATTAATAGATCTCCTCTTATTCAGCATGTTTTAAGAGACATCATTTGTAGATTTGCACGATGCTCCACGTAGTCTCTATTTTTATGGCTGTGGGCAAAACCTACAGCCATCTTTCTGTCAGTAGTTGGAAAAATGGAATACCATGGAACAAATTTTTGAGTTTTCAATCTACCCTTCCACAACTACAAATCACTATGCCAGTTGAAATAAAATACTCCCTTCTTTCTGTTTAGAATGTTGGAGACAAAACTCCAAGCTGCTTATCAGATGGCCATTAGAAACTGAAACAGATTCTTAAATATTGGTTGCCTATTAAACTGGAGATTTGTTTACCCCTTCAAAATGCAACAACTTGCACATTTAAACACTTAGCATTTAAACATTTTTTGCTACCAGCTTCAGTTGGGCAGGTATTGTCTTTCAAGAAAGATTCTTACCTGATAAATGTCACCCTTTCCCAGCAATGAATCTAAAAAGATGTATGCTGCTTTTTAACCTCTTAAGACACTATCTGATAAGCACTGTCTCAGACATATGCCAGGTCTTCTGCAAACTATCCAGGCTAAATATATAGGAATCAGCAGGCATGTTTACCATGCTTTTTGGGAAAAAATATTGAGCTACAGCAAACACACACACACACACACACACGCACACATATACTGTACACACCATCCTCATAGCCACAGCATTCAAAATAAATCTGAAATCTAATATGTTATAAAACAATAAACAGTTTGTTTATGTCAGTGAACACAGTGAAGTTCAGTTTACAGTAGATTTCCTTTAAATATTTAGTATCTTATATTGTGTATCCTGGATAGCAGGGAAATGCCACATCTCATTGTCATAAGAATATTAATTTTACATATTTTTGCACTGTATTTACTCAGAATGTCCTAGATTAGATGAAATATCTTGTTTTCAGTGGGGTCATGATTTTACTATTTGTATAATGTATTTATTCAGGGTAGCCTAGTCCAGATGTAAAATATTGTTTTCAGTGTGTTCTGATTTTTGGTACAGCATAATATTGTGTAGATGTAGAGCCCGCTGAAAATAAGGTGCCATGTCTTCTACGAACTATTCAGGCTAAATATATATCGATCAGCAGGCAAATTCTAGGAAAACACATTGCAAAATGTTTAAAAGGAAGACCACATTGTGCAAATTCATTAGAAATAATGAGTAAAAGCATCCCAAAAGCTCTCCACAGCCATATCAGCTTTGACCAGAGTCTGTTAAGGTCAGTGATGATGTCAGTGGCCCTTTTCTGAACCCTTTAAAGTTGTAATATTTCTTTCTTTTTGTATGGGCACCAAATTTGTGAGGCATAGTTGAGGTGTGGCCTTACACATGCCCAATATAGAGGGAAGATAACATTTTGGTTTCTAGATCTAATGTTTTTCTTAATGGACCACAAGGTCCTATTTGCCTTGGCTATTGCTTTATTTCCTTGCCTCAGTCACTCAAAATCATCAGATAATATCACCTAAGTCTTTTCACAAGTACATTTGTAATCACAAGATTGCAGTGTGCATATTTATGGAACACATACAAATGAAAGCGAGAAAGAAGTAAGTGCCTCAGCCAGGACTTAAACCCAGGCCACCGGAATACCATTCGATTGTGCTACCAGCTACGCTTACCAAGGCAACTGGAAACTGGGCCATCCCGAGCACATTACTGTTTCTCCAGTGCACAGCCTGGTGCTGCACAGATAATTACATTTTCAATCGCAAGAGTGCAGTGTGCATATTTATGTAACACATAGAAACAGAAGATATACACATACAAACATATGCACTTCTGGCCAGTATCCAGTGAAAAGAGCGACTCAGTTTGGGTGAGCAGAAAATAGTGCATGTTAAATGAGCTAGTGTGTTTTCATAGCTCATGTTAACTTAGGTGCTGTAGTGTCAATAGTCAGCAATATAGGGAGTTTGTTGATGAAGCATGTAGGTAGTTGTTTGGTTGGCTATATCTCAGCTGGCCACCTAGTGTAGTGGTTACAGTCACCACCTGTGTGGCTGGCAGACCCAGGTTTGAGACTGGCTGTGTGGAGAGTTTTCTTTTAAATTCCTGTTCCTCCCACCCTCCTGACTTTGTTCCCTCCACACCTGGCATGTAAATAATCGATTGCCCTCCCAACTTTCTCCCCTTGCCCGACTTGCATTCCCCTGGTGATTATCTTCCCTCCGAGGTTTTCCCTGTCCCTAAATTGTGTCCCCTGTATTAGTTATTTTAATTTCAGGGAGTGTGGTGGGCTAAACTCCTTGAAATGGTGGGGGCAAAGCCCCCATAGAAAAGTCACTACAGCTGTTCGTCTCTTTGGAGCGCACTGTAGTGTTGCTCTTCATTTTGCTTGTACCGTTATTGATTTGCTTCTTTTGTTGGCACCGAGTGCAGCTCTTTTCACATGGAACCCAACTGACCTAGGTGCATGATTTTGCACTTGTTGATATTAAATTATATTTTCCACTGCTTTGCTCAGTTGGATAGCTTATCTAGATCAGATTGAATTGATGCTACATTTAATTTTCCACTGTTTTGCCCAGTCATGTAACATTTACCTTTACACGGGAGTGGTGGGAAGAAATGAAAAGAACTGCCACCGGTTGCTTCCTCTCTGGGGCTAAGGGGTTGGGAAAAATTCTGCTGGTGAGACTCTGAACCTCTGTGTCAGTGGGGACTGAGCCCCCCACAGTATTTGTGGGGTTAGGTGGATGGGCACTGTCCCCTTTAGATTTGAACATGGAGAAAATAAAATGAAATGTGGCACCATGTAAGTGAGGGTGTGGATGAGAGCCCACCTAAGTCAATCAGTATCCAGGATTTAGCCTGACCAGCTTATACATGGATTTAATGACAATATAAAATAATATGACCCACTTAGGAATTGAACCCAGGTCCACAGAATGCCTTTGTGGTGCTTTACTAGCTAAACTTTCAGGACAGCTGGTTTGACTGAACTTCTCATAGTCACTTTTTGTCTCATATACGTGCCCATAACATCCTCCACAGCATCATTTCAAGGGTTAGGGAGAAAGAGAAGGCAAAACCCCTTTAGTGGCAGGATGAGTGACCCAGGACTCTGGGCTCCGTAGCTCACTCACTCTACCACTAGCCGTAGGGCTCACGAGGGTCTCTTACCTCCTGACCTCCTCCAAAGGACTCCAGGCCATCTGGGATGAAGGTGCTGGCAGAGGAATGCTGCGACAGGATACTTGGGGCTGAGTGGTAGCACAGGACCAGAAGGGGCTGGATAGTGCCCGGGCGTAAATAGAAAGTTAAAGAAATATTCTATGGTACGAAGGGATGTATTGGGGGTACAAACTGATTGTTCATATGTAATAGGTGGCTTCTCTCAGCTCAGTTTGTAAGATAGCTCATCACAACAGACTCATAGAGCTTAACCTGTTTCCTTTCTAGCCAACAGCCCATATAACACTACTGGGCTTTTAATGTGTATTATAAGTACAATAACACCTCCGTGTTCAGTGTGCAGTAATAACTGCTTTTTCCAGGTAGTTGAGGGCCTTGGCTGTGCCTCTCATGTCTCACTATACAACCAGGTCATGAGGTTATTTAAACATTACGTTACCCTGAAGTGCATTACTACACTCTTGTGCAACTAGACATAGACAGCACAAATTTAAAGATTTCATTTGTGATTTGAGAGAAGGAGAAAAGAGAGAGAGAGAGAGAGCAAGGGGAGTCGTCCTCAGCTATTTCTATGTAAAAGTATCTCTGTTAAATGTTCTATATAGAGTGCAGCTCTTGTATACAGTGCAACCTATGTATTTACTCATCTTACAGTCTATAAAAAATGGTATTTTCTCCTTGGTATTGTGATGAAAGTGTTTATGATGCAGATACGTAGCTATACACCCTGGCTTTCTTCCAGCAGGAAATGGACCGAGCCAGTCACAGATGTAGCCACATCCTGCCTGATGTCTAGGGGTGTGATGGTGGTAAATGCTTGTGGTGGTGGTGGGACTTTTTCTTTCAATGCTTTATGCTTACCAGTGTTCTTCTGTAGCCGGGTGCCCATCTCTCACCGGGTGCTGGGCTAGTAGAGAACTGTTGGTTAGTGGCATTACCAGTCAATCAAGAACCTGAGACAACACTTCATTTCAAAGAAAATGGTGGTATCCCATTTACTGAAATACAACTGTGCAACTACTTGGAGCTGATGAGTTGGGGAACATGTCACATATGAACTGGGATGGTCACATTAGTTCATGAGTCCAGAAATGTCCATATAAAATTAATGCACTTTTGATGTTATCTATGGACACTTCATTCAATGTCCATACCAAGAGGCATGATCCAGATGACCCTAAAAATTAGGCAGCACACTTAACCATAGGCAGCTTCAATAGCAATCCCGTAGGTATATATCATCTTCTAGTCCACTGTAAGACCCAATTCCTCCTTTCTGCAGAACTTGCTAGCTACTCAGTTCAGGGCAGCCATTTCTCTCATCCCACTGCTCCCAGATCCCATGGCTCACTCCTGGGCAACTGCCCTGTAACTACTAGTGACACATCCCCATGGATAGCCCAGCTTCCCATCTCAGTCCTTGGACCCATAGCCCTACATATTCCCTTTGGGACAAGGTCCCATTCAACTTGGTCACCATCTTCAAAGAGCTCCATCTCCAGCTCTGGTGCTGTCTCTCTTGGATGTTAAGTCTGTATCTATCTCTCCCTTGGCTCTGCCTCTAGCCCCACATCAGGCTCCCTCCTCCCTTTGTGGCCACTCATGTATCCAAGACTAAATGCTGGACCCTCTATCCCAATTGCTTAGAATGGTAGCTGCCATGTCAAGAGCCAGGCGTTCTTTTTTCTTAGTCTCCTCAAAATATAATTCAGTGCCTCGAGTGGCAATCGCCCTGCTCCTCTGGCACCAACCTCTCACCTCCCTCATCTGTGCACTACCACACCCACGAGTAAGCCCCATCCCTAAGGTACTCCCTTGCTTACAGCAGTCCACCAGGGCATCAAAAATTTTAACCCTTTCTGGACCTGGGCTGAAATAAGAGAAACAAATCCCTATGGTGTACGCCTGTACACTAACTGATGCCCCTAACCTGGGGGTGGAGGTTACAACTCTCCCCTTTAAAACTCAACACCTCAGTGAGCACTGGAGCACCACCAGCCACCCCACTGGGGCTCAGACAGAAAAGGTATTCACACTCCCCTCTGCCAAACTCCGAGAGGGCTCAGGATGCCTCACCGTGAAGGTGGTTCTACTAACCTAGTGAAATGGGGCCCTAAACTAGCTCAACCCTGTCAAACGCTCATGCTCTCTCACCCTGGCCACCCACCACCCACCTGGATCCTCAGGGCAGATTATGAAGTCCCAGGGGTGGTGTCCCAGGCACAACAGTAGTCTAAACAAAACTGAAATGCTGCCCAAATGCTGCCACCTACCTAACCTGGACTCCTTCAGACTATGTCTCCAGCATATTGTTATAGTATGCAACAGTGACAATAAACATTATTGGCCCAATGGGGCTAATACTTACTTGCACTACTTTCAGAAACAGTTGGCATTTTGTAACATTAATGCACAGGTAACAATAGCAAACAGTTATAACTTCAAAAGTTACAGAAACATGAGCAACTTTTCACCCAGACATCCCGATTTGTTAAAGTCTTTAAATCAGCCCACAAAGAAAAATTCAGAAAAGGGTTAATCTCACCCATCAAATGTCCTCTGGGGATGTATATATAGACTCTTAATGTCACAGCTCACCTCCTAGAAAAATAATAATGAGATCGTGGCTTGGTTCACAGTCGATCGTAAGAGTCAGTTGCCCCAAACAGTACTTGGTGCATCCTCCATCCAAGTCTTGCTGCAAGCATAATTTATGAGTCCCTCATAAGCCCTTTTGCACAAATGCTCTTCACCACATGCTGCACTCTTGCAGGAAATGGTAGGCTGCATGCATTGAAGCTGTGTTTGCTGCAGATCTTTCTCAGAATGCCACGAAGACCCAGTCACTTCTCCTCTCCTTCAATAACATCCCAGATGTGCTGCGGTACATAAGGGTAGCCATGCTGTGGATACACTTGGTGAATATGTCTTCTCACAATTCCCCTGCCTGTGACCACTCTGACAAGCTGTGTATGGTCGTCTTGGAGGCCTTCCCTCCAGGAGCCACATGCCATCTTTGTACTCCCACTCATGCCATTCTTGTTCTCTGATTTGGCTGTGACAACCTTGAGACCCAGGGCAGGCTACACCAAAGGACTAGAAATCCCTTGGAGGTGACAAGACCACTGCTGCATACAGGGTTGGGGGTCCTCCTCCGATTCCTCCTCCATTCATCTTCAACCTTGATCTCAGTTAGGCCTTCTGCTCCCCAGCCTCCCATTCACTATGACATGATATCTTAAGCTGATGTGCTGGTGGATTTGGCTGCTGGCAAAGACTTGATGGTGGGTTAGCTGGCACTGTCTCTACTAGCTTGCCAGTTGGCACAGGCAGCGGGCTGTAGCAGTCTTGGATACTGCTGGATGTGGCACCTCACTTTGCTGACCAGATGCACAGAAGTCCTCTGAAGTCATTATCTTCCATGATGATGCTAATGTAGAGTCAGATAGCTAAGTTCCTTGCCACTGCCTGCTGTCTTTGTTACCAAAGCACCCACCTGGAGGGAGGACTCCCCATTCTCACCTGGAGCAAGACCTTCAAGTTTCTTTGGGGCCCTACTGGACAAGCAAATCCTCCCATCCTTCCACACTAACATCCTCAGAGGTTAGAGAGATGGCTGACTGGCTCAACCCAGACATGGGCACCAAAGTGAATGATATCCATGGTCTGACTTCTTAGTATCGCTGCACACAGTATACACTGGTAGTACCTCCTTTTCATGGCCCTTGTACTGGCAAAGAGCACACTCTATAGACATCGCCGATCTGCCAACCAGCTCCCACATACATTTAAACATTTCAATTGGCATGGTTACATCTGAGGCTGAGGGTGCTTGTGCCATCTTTGCCAATACTGAAACTCTTCACTTCAAAACAGTTCAAGATGGTCCAGAGTACAACGGGTACAGTGGGAGTCAAAGCAAACACCATTTCCAGCACTCACATTGATATGCTGAACAACAACACAGTCACAGAGCCCCAGAAAATTGCCAGCCCTGCCCGCTGAGTCCAGTCAGTCCAATCCATAGATCTGGCCCCAGTTAATTTGCATAGCTCTCACATGGACTAGACAGGAGGTTCTCTCCAGCAGACCCCCAGGCAGTCACATCCAGGAAAAGGTATAAACTTTCTCAGCCTTCAACCTCTTATGGGTCATCAAAAGTCCAGCACACAAAGTACACAATAATAAACAACTTCATCCAGCACCTCACAGTGCCAGACTATGACACAAACACCTCAAAACTCATTACACACAAAGTTCACCATAATAAACAACTTCACTCAGCACCTCAAAAGGCCAGACCATGATGCAGGCACCCCAAAGCATATCCCAGATGAGTCCCTCACATGTAGCCCACCTGTCCCCGATGTCAAGGGGTATGATGGTGGTAAATGTCCATGGGGAGGGGGACCACAGCAGAAACTGCACAAGATGGCTTATGCTTACTGGTGCTCTTCTGTAGCTGGACTGCCCATCTCTCACCAGGGTGGAGGGCTAGGAGAGAACTGATGGTTTGTGGCATTTCCAGTCAATCAAGAACCTGAGACAACACTTCATTTCAAAGAAAACAGTGGAATCCCATTTAATGAAACAGAACTGTGCAACTCCATGGAGCTGAGGAGTTCACAAACAGTTCAAATGGGAACATGTCACACATGGACTGGGATGGTCACATTAGCTCATGACTCCAGAAATGTCCATATAAAATGTAATGCACTTTTGATGTTGTCTATGGACACTTCACTCAATGTCCATACAAAGGGGCGTGATCTGGCGGACTCCTAAAATTAGGCAGCACACTTAACCATAGGCAGCTTCAACAGTGATCCCACAGGGCTTCCACAGGGCTATATCATCTTCTTTGCCCACCATAAGACTCAACTCTCCTCCTCCGCAGAACTTGCTAGCGCCAGCTCAAGGCAGCTGGTTCTCTTATTCCACAGCTCTTAGAGCCCATGGCTCACTCCTGGGCAACTGCCCCGAACTACTAGTGACACATTCCCATGGATAGCCCAGTTTGCTATCTCAGTCCTCGGACCTATACCCCTATATTCCCTTTGGGACAAGGTCCCTTTCAATTTGGTCACCATCTTTAAAGACCTCCATCTCCCAGCTCTGATGCTTCTCTCTCTCTCTCTCTGATGTTAAGTCCATATCAATCTCTTCCTTGGCTCTACCTCTAGCCTTGTGTCAGGCTCCCTCCTCATTTGGGGCCACTCACTAATCCATGGCTAATTGCTGGACCCTCTATCCCCAACAGGGGATCACTAAGAATGTGCTTCAAGAGTCAGGCCTTCTTTTTCTCAGTCCCCCGAGAATATAATTCAGAGTCTCGGCAGGCAATCACCCCCACTCCTCTGGCACCAACCTCTCACCTCCCCGCCAGCATGCTCCTGCTCCTTCAGGTAAGACCCACCCTCAAAAGTACTCCTGTGCTCGCAGCAGTCCCCGGCAGTGAAAATGTTAACCCTTTCTGGGTCTGGGTTGAAATAACTCAAACAAATCCCTGTGGTGTATACCCTGTACACTAACTGATACCTCAAACTCAGGGGTGGGGGTGTTTACACAGAGTTACTTTTCCATGAAGGCCAGGAGCGTCAGAGGTCATATTCCCAAAAATCTGAAGCAGATTTCACTTTTCCTCCCATTTCCTCCTGAAAACATGTCACCACACACCTGGCTTCCACATTTTCCCACCAGAAACTGGAATTCTTGATAGCTGCCATGTGGCAAGACAGGGCTCTGGATTTTTGTTTTACTTAGACTTCCTGCTGCAGGAAAGTTAATTCAAATTATACAATGGCAAGAAAGAATCCTGGCTCTGACTGGTCAGTCTGGGACTGGACCCGAATGTTATCCTAGCATAACATCATGGATCTAGTAGCAGCAACTGCAAACCTGATCACCAGGTACAGTGCCAGATAGACATCCCTATGCCATAGCTGTAAATGTGACAGCCACTCTGACAGAAAGGGAAGTAATTTAAAATATTCCAAAAATAGATTTTACTTTTTCACAATTATGTCACTAAACAACTGGTTTGGTGAAGAGACAGAAAACAACCAAAACACAGACTGTCAACAAAAGAAAAAAAACTGACAAAAAGATCGCAGAACTGGAAGAACAGCAGTTAGATAGACTTGAATGTGACAGAAACGAGCATTCAACAAACCATCAAACAAACCGGGCCAAGTTTTACAAGACTGGCTGACAGACTGAACTGAAATTCATCTCCAAACAGTAAGTCCAGCTGAATTAAATACTGTTTTAAGAAAATTCTATGGGTCAGTTAGAAATGCCTCTGGAGAACAATATGGCATAAGTAAGTTTGTTGGACTAAGGGATGGCATCAACAGATATCTTAATGAACCTCCACTAAGCTGTAATATAAACATCTTAACCAGCCCAGACTTCCAGAGTACAATACTGTATCTTTTCTGCTCAAATAAAGAATCTCCATCGTGAAGGGCACGACAAGACTTAACACCGCAATGCCATCATGAACACTGTCCTACAACAGCTGAGACAATCACAAGCTCTGAGTCCAGAAATCCCCAAGGGGTTCCTACACAGCATCTGGCTTGAGCTGCAGTGCATATTGCCAGATGCGGATGTGAAGGCCAGCGTCAGTTAAACCCACATCTTTGAAATTAGAGAATCAGAAAACAGGCTACAGTACGTCACATTAAGTTTTAATGAAAACAAAAGACAAAAATCATAGTGATCCTCACAAGAAGGACAGAGTTAAATACAAGGGCTGTATGTTCGAGCTCAGAGGCCACCCACTTTTTCTCATTGCAGCCCTTAAAAATACTTGATAAGTTGCTTCCAATGTGCCATAGCCTTTACATGCATCCTAGAGAAAATCAGTGAAACCATAGACAGAGAAACAGTCTGGTATACGCTAGAGCCAGTAGACATAAATTACCTGGCCATGATACTGCTGAAGATTTGTCATCCTGCAGACCTCTCCATGATTTACACCCACTACAGCCTGTGTGCCACGGCCATCCAACTGCTAAGCAATGCTGGACTGAAAGTGACCAAATCATGGCTGTCACTGGCCACTAACAAGAATCCTCCCTGTGAAGCTACTGGGGTCTAACTTTAGAGGAGAGGAGCCATTGGGAAGCACTCCTATCAGGTACAGATAAATGATCACCGCTCTGACTCGAACTCAAGCAGCTCCTACAGTACATGCCAACCCGCTGGATCTGACATGCAACCCAGCAACCTCAAGTGGCTCTATGTCAAGCACAGAATAAGCAATGACATCAAAAACCATGGCTACAGTAAACACAACAGTCCAGCATAATAAAATGAGCAGCACCCGAGGGGCGTTGTTGAGCATGCCCACTGAGACATACTTAGTAAGAGCTCCTCAAATAATCCCACTACAAAGAGCTGAAAGTGAAAGAAATCTTGAAAATAAGGCTGATTTTTCTTCAAAAACATGTTTAATAGACCGAGCTGTGTCTAACGATACATTTTTTAGTCATGGGAAGGAGTAACAAAGCGCCACCAAGCAATCCTAAGAACCCACCTGCTCAAACTGCCCCAGTGGAGGCCTCAGGTCCTGCTTCTCCAGATTCTGAACCACCATGGTGGACTCTGTAAAGTCTATGCAGGTGATAGATTCTGAAGTAGAACCAATCCTTAACAAATTTGAAGAACAGGGTGCAAAAATAGCAGCCGTATCCAATACAGTGACTACACCTGGATCTATGGCAATGAAAGCCCTAACTGCCATGAATAAATTCCAACAAGAAAACGCTCAGCTGAAGTATCATTTGGAAGCTCTAGAGAACTCCCAAAGGGCATCTAATACTCAAATTGTGGGGCTACCTAAAATATCAAGGAGACAACTTACTTTATTTACTCAAGGAGTGGTTGCCAGGAGCACTACAGCTTGATACTCAACTCACTGCTCAGTTTGTTCGAGCTACTGATATCGCCCAGAGTGTGATGGGTCAGACTGAGCTACCTAGAACAATCCTCCGGTCACAACGAGCCCAGTAATTTGGGACACTATTCTTCAAGCAGCCAGGAATACTGAACAGCTTAATTTTCAAGGATCCACCGTCCACATGTTTCCCAACTTATCATTTGCCACCAGGGCGAGGGAAAAAGGTTTGATGGTGTGCGAGCTAAGTTGCCAGTCTGGGAGTAACGCACTCTCTTCTGATACCCGCCACTTGAGGATCCAGTATGGAGGCAATGTCATCAGTACACAGACCTCAAGAAGCTGGTAGGAAGGTGGAGGCCTTCCACTGAAGTTTGATCGATCAAGAAAGATGGCAGAGACTGATTCAGAATCGGAGAATGAAACATGAAAATCCACAGGTTTTCTTACATAAACTGTATCCAAGTTATGGCTAAAGATAAAAAGGGACTGATGCTCTTTATGTAATAAAAATGTTGATGTTATTCTTGTTGGGTTGGGACAGCAGTTTGGGTATATTGCTAATTTAGTGTAGCATTATACTGCTGATTAGAAATCAGCTTCTTGTAATAGCTACAGTAGTTTTCCCACGTTGTTGAATTGGGATCATTGGGGTGGCTAGTCTAGTTACATAATGGAATATCTTTTATACCCAGACATTGATACAGTGGGAGTGGAGGGCTCTAATACTGTTTGCTACCATCTGTTGGATTTCCTGTTTGGTAGAGGGTCATAACAACATAGGCTGTTGTGTTACTAATGTATGGTAAAATTTTATTTTTAAAAATGACCACTCAAAGTCATGGGTGCAACTTTTCTCGAATTTTATTCTATGGACTGATAAATGAAGAAATACCCCTTATCCATAAATAATCATGCCTAGACTAACAACGCCTATTACATTGAATGTATCCTATGTACTTTTCTTATTTGATTTGAGATCTCTGACATGAGATAACTTGTATGTAATTGTTTTTCTCTGAAAACAATAAACTATATGTATATAAAACAAAATTAGCAGCACCTTTTAACTTCACAGAATCAAACAGCAATATAAGAATGCAACAATACCCAATTCATCATACAAGGTAATTCCATGTGTGTATGTGTACTGTATTTAATATCTACAAGCCATAAGGACACAAAAAGATGTAGAAAATGTACTCACCTTCTATGACTAAAATGCATATTAAATTTGATCTTATATTTACATAGCATTTCAACATTATTAAAGTTCACTGTCAGTTCACATTTAAACATTTAACAAGTTGTTACTTGAAGTTCACGTTAACAAAATGTTGCCTAACCTGAAAAATATTCAATTTAAATACAGAGCACTCATATCCCAGTCAGTTAGTTACTTAGCTGTTTATTTAATGCAATCATGTTCTAATGTTATTCATTTTAGAGCAACCTTTCACTTAAAGTACTATACATTAAAGCAATTTATTTATTTAACAGACTTTAGGATTACAACCTTTGAGTCAGGGATTCATTTATAAAGGCTCTAAGCCAGAAAAACACATACAAACACTTAATACATATAGACATAGAATGGCAGCTAAAGGTTACAGTTTTTTCAGTTATACAATATTGTAGAATCAAGATCAGCTATACATTGCATTGAATGTGTTAGAGCTGTATTTTACAGTTTTCAAGAGAACAATACATTTGCTGATAGAGGGAGGAGTAACAGGTTTGATATTTACAGTGAAGTAGAGAATTAGACATATATGTTGTGAGGCAGCCAAGAGGAGGCATTGTTAATAGGTAATGTTTGGTAGCCCTATCAGTAGGAGCTCTGTGGCGGGTGGTCCCATAAGATGATAGATAGATGACCCGGCACTAGCTGGTACATTAGCATTTTATGTATGGAACATTACTTGCCAGTTTTATTCATTAAAATAATTTTAAAACACTGAAAGCTTGTATGTTTCTTCATTTTACTGAAATGAGCCATTGTATGATAGGAATAATACACTCGAGGGTGTGTACCGTGCTGGGATAACATCTCTTCTCTGGTGTTGGATGCATTTGGCCTGCGGCCTCATGCCCGACCACCCAGGCGTGATGTTATCCCAGCATGACACACACCCTGTCATTCATTATTCTTTAATTGCACAGTATTTTCATACAAATCTGCTCGAAGCAGTAGTCCAACAGTAACATAGTATTCCATAGTTGGAAGGACTCTAGGTCCATCAGCCTCCCTCACCCTTACAAATCAGGATTAATAAGCTTGCTGTGCAAACAAGTACTTATTGGGACATATCACCCATTCTACCACACAGGGCACACTGTAAATCCCTTAGTACAGACATTTGGTGAGGCTTACCTCAAAGGCCTGTACTATCTTTATCTCTACTGCCTCTACTGGCAGGCTGTTCCATGGGTCCACTCTGTTTTTGTTGTGATCAGACCACCTTCCCTTCCCTTCCCTTTCTAATTGTGATTCATACATTTTTCAACCCTCAGAATTGCTCTGTCCCTCACCTCTCAGTCAGTGTCCCTCATTTCGATGACAGCAGCCAGGTTGAGAGAGGTATAAACCCCCAAAGTACAGATCATTTGTCGGCTACTACATCTGCTTGGAGAGAGTAAAGCTACAAAGGATGAAGTGCCCACAATCCACAGACTCAGAAGATGATCTTACGCTTAGTTGTAATCCCCTTCCCACTCTCCTTGATTGCAAGGGATGTCCCTCATTTTAACTCTTACAATTGCCTGTTTCTCACCTCTCAGTTAGTGTCCCTCATTTCGTGACAACAGCCAGGTTCAGAGGTATTGCCCCCAGCACAGATGATTTGTCAGCCAAATTAACAAACAAAAAAAACAAAATCTGGTCAGATCCACCACGGCTCCATAATGAAATTAGTGAGATTTGTGGAATTGTTAAGGAGGCATGGAGAAGCAACACAATGATTTGTAAGTAGTAAGATTTGTTTTATTTTCTATTCTAAGGAAGACATACACAGTATTAGGAAAATATATGGAGGTGTACATTTTAATGGAAGGAATGGTAAGCAGTATAGGTTTGACTGGTTCAGTAGGTGGCAGTACATGAAAAGTAATGGCTGGCATATGTTCAGTCTTGGGATTATTTACACAGTTTTATTGAGCAAAAGGGTTTTTGTTCACGGTGATGTAAGTTATATTTAAGCAATGTTGATGTCAGGCAGTCAGGTGTAATGATGAACTCTGTTAGGAGAGAAAATGTGATAGTAACTTTCAGAAGGGGTCGCTGTTGATAAGGTTAAGGTAGTTATGCTTGTGATAATGGGAATATCAAGCCAGTATGAGGTCTCTGCAGGAGTGGAGTACAAACATGCACTGTATCGTAAATATGTGCTCAGAGTGCAGGCAAATGTGATATGCAGGTTTGTTTTACAAACAGGTAAAAATAGTGGTAGAAGCAATTGATAGAAAGATAGATAATTATGTAGATAGACATATAGATAGATAGATAGACAAGCAGACAAACAGAGGGAGAAGTCATAGTCATGACAGTCTTTGGAGAGGCAACTGCCCTAGAGTCTCAGTCACGTTAGCTAATTTGAGGTGAAAAACTTTTCAAGCAGCATCATTTTGCTGTCAATAGTTGCCTATGGGTTTAAGCATGTATTTGAACCCCTTAAAACGGTTATAGTGCAAGAAAAACAATGAAAGCAATTTGGTTATAATTTAGCACTGAAACATACATGTTGCCACCTTGCTCCAATGAGCACCCTCCCCAAGCAGTGCCATTCTTAATTATAAACAGGAGAGCTGAAAAATGTGTCTCAAAGTAAGTGCAGAATCATTTTTATTAAATCTGTTTCAATATATTAGGTCTTTCCTCTTTTTTTAAATTTAATGATAAAAGAAGTAGCACCTTTCTTCTGACCAGACTGATGTAAATGATGACAGTCAGTGTTTTGGGATATGCTAGGTGTCCTCAGGAGCAAGGTGTGCTCCTTTGCTGGCTAGAGAGTAGGCTGTTGAAAAAAAAAAGAAACAACACACAGATCAGACATTCTACCAACGAGATGCATCCATTTGCAGCCATTTGGAAGAGGAAGGGGACACTTGGTTCCTATGAGACCTGGGAGGGTGGAGTGGTTCACTAGATGATATTTTTATTTACTGATTAAAAAATGGACATCTTTCTCCCAAGTGGACTGATGCAAATGATACTGTCAGGAGATGAAGAGCTGACATCAGGAGCGAGGTGTGCTCTGTGTTCCTTTGCTGGCCCATTGTGTAGGCTATTATAAAAATACAAACAAAGAAATGTTGGGTGAAGAAGACTGAAACTTGGTTCCAGTGGAACCTTAAGGGATGGAGGGCTCTCCAGATGGTAATTTTATTTATAAAAGGAAAAAAGTAATTTTATTTATAACAGGAAAAAAGGTAGAATCTTTCTCACCGGCTGATGTAAATTATGCTGGTTGTGAGATGCAGAAATGTTCCCAGGATCCAGGTGTGCTTTGGTGGCCAGTGAGCAGGCTATATACTCACTGGGCTGGATATTCAAAAGGGTTGCGCCATGTGCAATAGGGGCTGCACCTGCGCAGTCCTAAATTGCGCCATTCTGCCATATTCAGCAGGAGGCAGTTGCGCCCCAAGTCAAGCTAAGCAACAGCACAATGCTAATGAAGGCATGCTCAACTGGGAGGAGGAACCATGAGAACTGCACAGCCGCGATATTCAGCGAGTTGTGTAGAGTTGTGCAGGCACAACCCCAACCCGCGCCTGCACAACTTTGAGCAAAAAAAAAAAGTAAGTTGAGGGCCTCCCACAAGTGAGCTGCCATATTCCAGGGCACAACACAACAGCTGCCACCTGTGGGTGGCCTCTCGACTACTCCTGTGCCTCCTCCTGCACCAATCGTGGGCATAACTGTTGTAATCCCCCTCCCCCGACTGGCCCGATCGTAGGCATAAGTGACAAAACCCCCTCCCCGACTGGCCTGATCGGCGGGCATAAGTGACAAAACCCCCTCCCCGACTGGCCCGATCCGGGCATGGTGACAAACCCCCTCCCCGACTGGGCCGGATCGCGGGCTTAAGTGACAAACCCCTTCCCCAACTGGCCCAATTCAGGGCATAAGTGAAAACCCTCCACTAGCCCGATCGTGGGCAGAACAGAGTTCAACCCCAAGAACATATCCCAGTGGCTGTGGCTGGGGTGATATTCAAAGGAGTTGCTCAATAGCTAGTTCTGAATATCGCCCTGGCCACACCCCAGCGCAACTATTTTGTGCAGTGCAGGGCTTGCGCCACAGAATGGCGTAGTTTGAATATCCAGCCCAATGTCTTGAATTCTTGAGTTGTCAAATCATAGGTAGTGCTCGTAACAACTACATCTCTGTAGCACTCTATACTTGTTCAGCCTGCACACACCACAAACCATGGTGTCAACGTATTTGTGATTATTTCTGCTTGCCAGTTGGGAGGGCGCTACTAGTACAAAGTCACTGGCTTTAGTATAATAGATTTTTATTAATTTTTTGTTTGTTTGTTTTTCATTTTTGTTAAATTAGACAAGTTTATTTGTTTGACTTACATACTGCAGTTAGAAATCATGGCATCTATTTATGTCATTGTAGTATCTAAATGTTACTAGTTGTAGTTGATTAATGACATCTATAAACCAGAAGGAGCTTTTTTTTTATCAGACAGGTTGAAAGTAATGGTCTGCTTTTACTGGCAGTTTGAAATCACCACTGTGAGATAACATCACACAGCTTTAAAATGTTGTTAGAGCATATCAATCTCTGTGTGTATGCCTTCCTTTCTATAGTACAAAGGAGACAGTTTTCAAGCAGCTCACAAGCTTCCAATGGGTCTGTAAAACACGTATCACACCAGTACAATCATCTCTCTGTCACCCTAAGACAATTGCAGTCCCTAATACAATATTATTAGTGAGAAGGCATAGTATTGTATTAGGGGACTGCAAATTGTCTTTGGGTGACCTGAGAGGTGTTTGTCCTGCTCTGATACCGCTTAGCAGACCCACTGGAAGCTTGTGAGCTGTTTGAATATGGTCTCCTTTTTGCCTAAGAAAGGAAGACACACACCATTATTATCATTATTATTTGTTTGTATCATGTATGTATGTACTTTATCTTGTTACTTTGTATATGTACTCTTCTTGCACATGTTTGCACATTTGATTCCCAATTTTATTACTTTGTATCATGAATATAGATGGTGATAAACTTTTGAAACAAGCTAAACTTATTATATAACATTATATAAATCTTAGCATACCGTTTAACTGAGTCATTTTCAGAAACACAGCCCGGTGAAAAGCAGCTGGTGTCAAGAGTTCAGGACAACAGGTAACCACCATTTTCATCACTCACAAAAGAGGTTACTGAAAACAACATTTATACCTGTTATGAAACGGGGCAGATTCCATGAGTTGGCAGGTGAAAATGAACACAAAACTACAGCTACAAAACATTTTATTCTTATACTACATTGTAAAGTAAAATAAAAATAAAAATATTGACCGTGCTTTATAATATAAAGTTTCAACAAGTACCCTTAACTGAGTTGGCCTCACTGAGACAACTATGCGCTGCCCTTGACACTGACAGGAGAGGGCCTGCAGAATTGGAAATCAGAATTTAACAAATAAGTCAAGCATTTCTTTACATTTACATTTGTATGTCTGTCAGACATATGCACTAATACAGCTGTGAAATCCAGCACATCCAAGGGAAAATATTACCTAAAGTCTTCTTTACTAAAATCTACAATCGCCTCATTGGGCCATGGTTGAATCAGTCTGTACTTATTCCTTAAAATTCACAACACATTGCCAATTTACATGTAAAAACCTAATCTTTAAGTCACTTCACAAGACAATGCTAAACTTCATCTCATATAATCTCCAAGCTAAAGCTTCCAGACATACTGCCTCACAAGCAAACCCAACCAAGTAATACACATCATCAAGTACCTAAAAGTGAGTAATAATAGGGGAACAGTAAAGCTTTATATAAATTACAGACTAAAATGGCCATGACCAAAATAAAGAAAATAACCATAAACCATGTTCAGGCTGTAAACTATATACTGAAGAAGCAACATTGGATGATTTTATATGTGAAAATGCCTATTGATTCAAACCTTACAGGCTGAAATTGAGCAGTTGTTGCAGAGAGTTGAAGGAAATAAACAAATAGGGAAAACTGAGGTTCAAAAGAAATAGGGAACTGGAAGCATTTTTAGATTTATTTATAGCTGACAATGATATAACTGCAACCAAGGAGTAAGGCTTTGCAGCAAACCTTATATGAAATGGAAAAATATAATGGAGATGTAAATTGGGTGCATACACAGAATTTAAATATTAAATACAATGGTGAAACACAAATACCAAAGATCTATCCAGAAACAAAGAACAGACACACCTTACTAGAACCTGATATGGAAGAACCCCAAAGGCTTTTACAAGATGTTCACAAAGATGTTTAAGGTCAGGCTGATATAAATCAGGACAAAATAGTACATGACAGGGATGGGAAAATAGATAAAGCTAGTAGAGATTCTGGAAATAGTAAAAAACTGAACACTTAAACAATGACTCTACACACAGAAAACAATGACAAAAGGAGGAAATAAAGATATTTTGATTGTAGGTGACTCCATTACTAGAGGCATTGATACATTGGTGTGCCATGGTAGGAAAATGCACACTACTGTAAGCTCATTACCAGGGTGAAAATGCGGACATAGGATACCTCCTAAATGGACTAATGGAGGGACTCAGATACCACTAGTTATACTCCATGTAGGTACACATGATGTGGAAGCTGTAATATAGAAAATATTATACAGGAGTACCAACATATAGCAAATAAAATTAAAGAAAAGGAGGGGATATTATTATATCAGGTCTGCTCCCAACTCATGGGAAATATGTTTTAAAAACCCAAAATAAAGAAGATAAATATATCGGTTGCATGCCTTGTGTAAATTCAATAACATAGGATTTATGGAAAATTCAGTAACCTTTGGGAATCATATACTGTTTAAAAGTGATGGTTTACACTTAAATAAAGCTGGAACTCGCATATTGAGCAAGAAAATGAATGACATTATATCCTTCCATTTAAACTGGAAGAAGCGGAAGAAAACGTATAATCTAGTACCTAAAACTGTAGATCTACAGGAAGGCTGGAAAGAGTATTAATAAATGCATGCAGTTTAGTTAATAAGTTTGTGGAATTACAATATTTACTGCAAAATAAAACATACAAATTGCACTTATTACTGAAACCTGGTGGACAACAGAGGATCAGTAGGACAAAAATATAGAGGGCTACAATTTATTCTATTTATCAAGAGAAACAAAAGAGAGGGGTATTGCGATTTATATTGATGAGTCAATACAATGTGAAAAATAAAGAGAAAAAGATGAGCTGGAAATGTTATGGTTAAAACTTATACAAAAGGAGCACCAAAAATTAAAATAGGTCTATTGTACAGATTACCTTCAACTACTCCCGAGAGATTTGAAAATACTAAACATTATTAGGAATTTAGAGCCAGCAGAAAGAATTATCTTAACGGTGATTTCAATCTACCAGATATTGACTGGAATAAACAAGAGGAAAAATCCAAAACAGGTACACAGTACCTAGATGCAGTAAACCAGATATGACTGAGCAATTGGTAACAGCAAAAACCAGGGCACAAAATATACTGGATCTGATCTTTATAAATCAAGGGTCAATAGTAAACAATGCACAGATTATCTCCCCATTAAGCAACAGTGACCATCGGATAGTCTTTTTCAAGTTAGAGAAAAGGTAAAGAAATAAGGAGGGCAAGACTACAGTCTTAAATTTTAACAAAGCAGATTTTACCATCACGAGAGTATGGCATCTTGGAAGTGGAAAAGGAATTTGAAGGACTTTCTATAGATGATATGTGGGAGCTATTTGTAAAGAGGCTGAGATCAACAATAGAAATAGGTATACCTAAATACATAAAATATGCACATACAAGGTGTGCTCCAAAATGGTTATCACCAAAAATAAAGAAATTAATAAACAAAAGCATAAAATGTATAAAAATACTAAAAATCATAACAATATACAGGCATATTGAGGCATATTACCAGCAGAGATAGGCAAGTGATTATGCCTCTCTATAGTGCCCTGGTGAGACCTAACCTGGAGTATTGTGCTCAGGTATGGGCTCCATATGAAAAAGGGATATACATAGCTTGAGCATATCCAGAAAAGGGCTACTAGAGCCATCAAAGGGTTAGAGACATGACATATTCTGAAAGGTTAAAGGAGCTAAATGTGTTTACTCTGCAGCATAGAAGAACTAGGGAGATTATTTTGTGTTATTTAAGTGTTTGCAAGATGATGCTCAATTAGCAGACCTAGGGTTGATCCCAAAAATCAAAATATGAACCTAAGGCACATCCTTTTCAGTTAACAATATAAAAATGGCATACTCATCCAAGAAAGCATTGTTTTAGCCAGAGAGTGGTTTCTGGCTGGAACTCTTTACCAATAGATGTGGTAGCCAGTACTAATATGGATATTTTAAAATATAGATTAGACAAGTATATTTTGGTAAATAAAAGACAATATAAATTATGTTCAATATATAAAATAATGGCAAGCTCTATGGACGTAAGTCTAACTAGCTTGAAATTACCTATGAACCTATGAACCTATCTTATAGTACCATGTAGGTGTCAAATACAATTTACACAGAGACAACAACCACTTAGGCAACAAGTTGGCTTTCTGAGCTATCGTATTTTCCACCATAAAACATAGCCTACATTTACTGCTGAATAGAAGGAGAATAATTTCTTCCATTACTCATAGATCCAGAAACAAATGATTTGATACCTTTTATTGGACCAACATGGATGTTACAGAAAAAACAAAAGTGCTTTAGCTTTCAAACCAACCAGGTCCTTCTTCAGAAGCTTTGTGGCAGTTTTTCAAATATCCATGCTATTAACACCAGATTATATAGAAAAAGCAGAAATAATTCTCATTGGTTTAACATATACATTTAAAACATAATAGAAGATTACGTCAGAGAGCTAATTAACACCAGTATGCCTTTAACTGAGGCCTCAGAAGGGCAAAGGTTATCAAGAATTCTACAGCCAGAGAGTTCTTGTCACATAAATTTTTAAATGTCTCAGTATGACAAGAACTCTCTGGCTGTAGAGAATTCTGATAACCTTTGCCTTCTGAGGCTCCTCAGTTAAAGGCATACTGGTGTTAATTAGCTTCTCTGACGTAATCTTCTATTATGTTTTAAATGTATATGTTTAAACCAATGAGAATTATTTCTGCTTTTCTATATAATCTGGTGTTAATAGTATGGGATATTTGAAAACTGCCACAAAGCTTCTGAAGAAGGACCTGGTTGGTTGAAAGCTAAAGCACTTTGTTTTTTCTGTAACATCCATGTTGGTCCAATAAAAGGTATCAAATCATTTGTTTCTGGATCTGTTTTTAAAAGGACCAATACGGCACCTACAACATTTTTTTCCATTACTCATGACATTCCCACAGCAATACATTTGGGGATGGATATTCAAAGTAGTTATAGCATGGCGCAACTGAGTTCTGTGGCGAAAGTGCAGAATTGTGCCAAGGAGCCATATTCAGTGGGGAGCCATTGTGCCAATGTGCAACCATAATGAATGCAGGTGCAAGCACAGGGCATGCCCATGAATATCCAGCACAGTGCAATATTCAACTGTGGTACCATGGCACTTGTGTGGAGCAAAACCAAGGCAGCCAAGCAGACTTGAGCCTATAAATACAAGGCGAAGCACATAGACAGCCTGCGCCCAGGTGGAGGAGGGAGGAGAGAGAGAGAGAGAGAGAAACCAAAGAAAGAAAGAAAGGAAAAAGACTGAGAGAGACAGACAGAGGCAGCCACAGAGGAGGTGACAGAGGTGGCAGTGGAAAGGAGAAAGGGCAGAGAGTGAGAGGGACAGGCAGACACAGTGACAGGCAATGCACCAGGGTGGCACACATTCGGCAGCAGCCAACCTCCCAGGGGAGATGAGACATCAGGGCCATGGACAGTGCGCCATTCATGATGGAGGCCATAATGAGGGTGTAGGGGGCAGGCAACACAGTGATGTGGCTGAGGAAGGGACCATTGGTAGTATGCCCGACAGAGGTGGTACTGTGCCTGCACCACCTTGAGAACTTCTCTGACATACAGATAGTGGGCTGGTACTGCCTGAATAGGGCCATTCTGAGGCAGCTCTGCAAGCTGTGCAGTGAGGAGATGCAGGCACCCACAAGACAGAGCCATGTAATGTCTGTGGAGATGAAAGTCACTGCAGTCATGTGCCTGCTTGCCAAGCACCTTCAGAGACCAACAAGGACACCACAGGCATAACCCTGTTGGCCACAACATACCTCCTCACACAGTTCCTCAATGCCCTGCTGCCACGTGCTTTAGAATACATCAATTTCCCAGCACACAGGTGGAGTGTACAGCAGCCATGCAGGACTCCACAGGGTAGCATGTATGCGGGCATGCTTGGGGCCATGGACTACACCCACGTGGGCATCCGCATGCCACCTGGCCCGAGGGGCTAGCATACTCAACAGGAAGGAGCCCGAGCATCAACTGCTAGGTGGTGTGTGATACCATGGGGCACATCACCAATGTCTGTGCCACACACCCTGGGAGTGCACATGATTCATTCATCTGGCACAGCTCCATGCTGTGCCACAGATTCAAACATGGGGACATCCCCACAGGCCACCTAGTGGGTGAGTATGGGATGGGAAGGGTGATGGGCAGAGCAGGCCATGGAATAGGGAGAGCAGGGTGGGCAAGCAGGCGGGGTGCCAGGGAAGGCAAGAGGACAGGAAGGGAAGGCAGAGAGCTAACTATGTCATTACCCACACAGGTGACACTGCCTATCCACTGAGGCCTGGCTGCTCACCCCCTACGGCGCCCATTGTCCCAGCTGAAGAACACTACAACGAGGCATGAGCAACATCATCGAGCATGTATTTGGAATGCTGAAGGCATGTTCCATTGCTTAGACAGGTCCGGCAGTGCCCTACAGTACAGCCTTGAAAGCCTGTGGCCTATTCCTGGCCTGCTGCATACTACACAACATGGCCATTGACTGTGGGATAGCTGTCAAGACTGATGAGGGTGACAGTAGTGGGGACGATGGAGGCAATGTGCCAGAGGAGGTGGACAGCCCCAGGTGGAGGGATCCATGGCTGACGAGGCAGGCCCGACAGCACCCCTGACACCATCACACAGGAGCACTATGGTGCATGCAGGTAGGTGGCGCTAAACCTATGCATGAGCCACACACACAGGTACAGTACACAAGCAGAGGTGTGCATGGCAATGGGCATGCACACACAGAGGCATGATGCAGGGTCAGGGAATTGGTGCCTCACAACCATGCACAACTGCAGCAGAACAGCACACAGCAATGCACACACACAGTCATTGGCATGTGGCAAGGATCAGATGCATTGCATGAGTGCACAGGTGCAACTGGTGCAGAACTGGTCTCATCAAGCCAATGCCACATGGTCCAGCAGCTGGGCAAGCACACACACAGGCAATGTGCGGAGTAACACACCAGCACCACAGCAATGGTATGCACATGGACACACCACCCATGCATGCACAGGGCAGCAGCTGCAGACTGCAGCCAGGGCAGGCCACACATCAGGGCCGCGCGATGGATCCCTGGCCACCACGGCCATGGGGTGGCCATGACAGGCCAATCAGCAGCCACAGGCTGCTCATCAGCCACAGGGTGTTTGCAACAGCCCCCAGGGGCTGACCTGCGGACTGTGACCAGGTCCACAGGGGTGTGTAGGTGCCAAACAGGCCCACTCCAGGCATGCCTGGGTTGCCAACATCAGAGCCCGCATCGACAGTGTGGGTGTCGCCCGACGCTGGGATGTGGGGTAGATAATGCACCGTGTGGTCCGTGGTGGCTGGCCATGCCCTGTGGCAGCCAGCAGCATGAAGCCATCTGTGACCATCTGTTCAATGCAATCCATGGATGCAGTCATGGCCTCCTGCATGTGGTGTGCAATGCAATCCATGGAAGCAGTCATGGCCTCCTGTATGCACTGCATCCCACCAGGAGTGCGCAATGCCTCTCGTGCTGCTTGGTCAGCTGGTTCACCTCCTGCAGTGCATGCAGACCAGCAGCAACCTGCACCTGTTGCTCAACGGAGGTCCGGAGCAAACTGGTGTGCTCTGCCATTGGGTCGGCATCCTGGGGATTCTGGATGGGATGCTGACCCTTCTGTGGTGACCAGCCATGTGGCACAGACCCCTCTCAGTTGGACGCTGCACAGTGGGGTTCTCTTGGGTACATCTCTAGCTGGTGCCCGGTGGTGGACCCTGCATCTGGCTGCCCTGTGGCACCAGCAGCCTGCTGACATTGCCTCTTTGGCTGCTGAACACTGCCCAGCGCCAGATGGCCACCACCACCACTACAAGGCACAGCTGTGGCAGTGCACACAGTTGCACCTGCAGTGGTGGCAGGCAGCTGTTCCCCACTGTCAGGTTGCCAGACATGCTGCCTGTATCTGGTGTGTGCATTTCCCACAACACCACCCATGCTGTCCAGAATTATGGTGAGGTCATCATCGTGTCGGACCCACCCGATCTGTATTTCCATGCAGAGGATGCTGAGACTGGCATCCTGTAGAAACACATCCAGGGCCCCATCTGACCCCATGCCCAGGACATCCAGCTGGACAGTGGTGGTGTGCTGTGGTCTCCCAGGCCCTGAATGCGTATGGAGGTGGATGGCTGGTCTTCGGGCTGGTCCTGCCTCCACGCTCTGCTACCAGTGCCCCATCCTCTGCACGCAGGTGTGACAGTGCTGGAAGATAAAACAGGTGTGTCAGTGAAGCAATGGCCACAAGTCCCCCATGGAACAGCATGCTGTGCGTTGCTGCCATACGTACCATGCAGGGATAGGCTGCCATCTATCTGGAATCCTCCCCAAGCACACCCTCCATGGTGCTGCGGTGCAAGGTGGCTGCTACCAACTCCTGCTGTTCCGTGAGCTGTGGCACATCAGCAGGCCCCTCTGGTGGCATTCTGAGCTGCATGGATGGCCGCCACCTTCTCCTTGATCCGCCACTTGTCAGTGCCCACCTTCTTGTGGCACTCCTGCACTGACCACTGGTGGCTGCCCTGCTGGTTCATGCAGTCCACCATCTCCACCCAGGCCCCAGCCCTGGCCTGTGGTGTACCCATGGCACTGCTCAAGAGTGGCTCCGCCGAGGTAGGCCTCAAACAGGGCCTCTGACTTGCTTTTGTGAAGTTGGGCCTGCGCTGCAAGCAGGCCCATGCTCCCAACCTCCTCAAGTTCTGACATGTCGCCTGTGGAAATGGACAGCACAGTGTGTCAGTGCCAGCAACACCCATTACCATCCCCTGCTGTGCTGTCTGTGCTCAGTGTGCTCCAGCAGCATGTGCAACTTACCTCAAAAGGATGCAATACTGGTCCATGCCTGTGTCATTCCGTGGTGCTTTTATGGCGCATCACATGCAAATGGGCTTTAGCGCAACGGTGATGATATGCTAATGCCTCCATTGTGCCATGCATTGGCTGATGAGCTCATTAGCATGTGGTGGCTGAATATCGCGTTTGTGCGTGTGCAGTATGGAGTGCTCCAGAGCAAGTCATATGATTGCTCTGGAGCATGACTTGCAATGTGCACGCATGTGTGGTGTGCATTGGTGTGTGCACAGGTGCCATTTGGCACCGCCACCTACAGTATTGTGCACCCACTGCGATTGCCGCCATGGTGCACTGTGCACCATGGCTGCCATTGTAGTTGGCACACAGTGCATGGCCATGCCCAACCCCTGCAGTGATCTCTGACCCTGGATAACCCCACACATGTGGCCCCACCCAGCCATGCCCATGCCACGCATCTCCACTGTTGCACATAGGTAGACAGCGCATACCCTCGCCTGTGCATCTGGGACAGCGGTGCATGTGCGACTATGGCCACCATTTTGCTCCACAGCCTCAGCAGAGACATGGCACAGTGCAGGTCTCGACGGGCAAGTAGCTGGACACAGCTGGAGCTGGCCAACCTCATGGCTCGTGCCCAGCCCCATGCACTGCAGCTTTCAGCCAGGTGCCACTACAGCAGCCCGTGTGGCTGTGTGGCAGGCTATTGCTGCCACACTAGTGCAGTGAACTGGGGTGGCTAGGACTGGAGACCAGTGTCAGCACTGTTATGGGGACTTGACACAGAGGGACCCAGGTTGCCTCCAATGGCTGGAGGTGCATGTCAGGTGTGGGCATGTGCCACAGCCAGGTGAGTATGCCCAGCATGCATGTGTGCCCTAGTGCTGTACTGTGGCGTTGGCTGGGCTGCGGTGTGTCCTGCAGGGCAGTGTACTGTCAATGTCGCATCACGGGTTGCATCACCCACCACCACTTGCGTTGACATGCTACTGTGCAGACCGTGCCAGGCAGGGGCCCACACTGTGTGGGGGGCAACTGCTGTGGTTGTGTACTGATGTGTTCCTGTCAATATTCCATTCCCAGGGCCTGAGAATCGCTGGAGGGCAATGACGGCCATGGCTGCAGTGGGACAGCAGGCCGCAGCGGGACCCGGAGGTGGTGCCAGAGCAGCCCCAGCACCAGTGGGGCCACAGAGCAGGTAGGCACTGTCATGGTCCTTCACGCATGTATTGGGGTTTGCAGAGCATGGGTGTGGGCATGGCCACCTGTGCCATGTGCTGTGACAGCTGTGTGTGTTGCACTGTGCGTGGTGCCCGCCACTGTGCACATCCATTGTACTCATGTACCAGCTGTGTTGGTGGGGTGGTGGTGCCTGACTGCCACTGTCGATGCTGTGGTGCTGCATAGGCACTGTGCCATATGACTGGCATAGTGCAGTTGGGTGGCTACTGTAGGCTAGAGGATCACCATGCATTGCTGGCAGTCATTGGCCCATCCAACTGTAGGTGGCCTGTTCAGGCCTCCGGGGTATGTGATCCCACCGCCCAATGTGCACAGTGGATGGGCATGGTTCTTTGGGACACTGCACCGATCGCCTGTCCTGTCCCTTGTCCTAGGTGTCTGGAGGTGGCAGAGAATGCTCCTCTACTGCAGGCTCTTGTGGCAGCTGATACTGATATCATCCACCACTATGGAGGCAGTGCTCCAGATCCACCGGTGGGTGATGGGAGGTGGACGCCATGGTCAACGAGGGGCGGCACGGCGTGGCGCCGCCAGTGTGCACCCTACCTTCTCCTGTTTCCTGCTGTACCTCCCCACAGTCCCCTTCCCACTGTACAGTACTGTTCCCTGTCCCCATCCCTCACATTTCTACCCTTCCTCCCCACTGTTCTGTACATAGTTTGCTGTTCATATTTCTCTATTACAACATTTTGACTTACCTGCCTGTGTCAATGTCTGCTTTGCATGGGATTGCAGAGCCATGCTGCAGTGGCCCAGTGCCTGTCCGGTGGTGTGCATGTGTCAGGGTGCATGTTGTGCTTCTGTGGTTCCCTGCTGTGTGCTGTGGTATGTCCCACTGTGGTGGTGTCCCTCCCTTGGTCGGTGTGCATGTTGTGGGGTGCCATGGGAGGACTGTCAGGAGTGTTGTGGGTGTGTGTTTGGCTGCATGGTCCTGGGTGTGACCTGCTCTGGTCTGGCTGTGTTGGGGGCACAGCATGCAGCCTGCAGGGGTCCCCTTGGTGGCCCTCTGTTGGCCATTGCACCTCCTGTTGCTTACCTTCGTGCCACTGTTGTATTCTGGGGCGGGGTTGTGGCTGCCTGTTCTCACCCTGCTGTGCCCAGCTGGTGGTGGCCTCCTGTGGCCTGTCACTGTGCCTCCTGGTTCTGTCCCTGGGTCCTTCTCTGTACTGTGCCCGCCCGTTGCTCTGTTGCTGTGGTGCAACTGTTAATGTGTGTGTGTGTGTGTGTGTGGCGTTGCCATGGTGCACCTCTACTTGCACCATGGTGCATTCACAGTTGTGCCATAGTGCAACTGTGCCATATTCAGCAAGGTTGCACTGGCACACTATGGCATGTGCAGTCTCTGAATAGCACTCCTGTTGGGACAGTGTCATCGGATTTGCGCTGCACGGACTTGCGCTGGCCTTTGCTGCATTTCTGAATATCTGGCCTTTGACTCTATCAGCAGCAAATGGCTTAATATACTATCTATGCAAGATGTGTTTGAATGGCTACTGCATTACTGCTAAAGGTATTTCATGACAAGAATATTTCAATTCAAAAGCAATTAACACAAAATAAGAGCATCTTCTGTTATTGGATTTCATAACAACACCTTCAGAAGACCTTTCACTTCAACTACTTCATTTATGGGTGTACCATTTCCATGCCAAATTTCATAAGTTTTCTTTCCTTTTCTAATATATGCCTGACATTGCATATAATGCTCTTATGTGAATCAATATTACATAATTGTCCAGCTTTCTGAACATTTTTTCAACCACTGTGTAATTAACACAATGTAATATATGCTTGTAAGCTAACACATTTTACATCACTGCAAAATGTGGATACGGCTCTGCTGTTTTAATAAGCAGTGAAGGAAAAAGACTTAGCGCTTACCATTTTATTTATTTATTTACTTATTTATTATTTCAGTTAAATAGCAGCTCTTACTTTACAGGAGGGTACTACATCACTGCATAAAGCACGTAAACATTTGCCAACTGTACAAAACACTAGATAGGTGCGTATTTGCCATTTCAGATTATATAGAATTACAAGTCCAGCTGGCATCATTGATAAAAAAAAATCTACTGCTTTATTATTCTGCTAGTAATAATTGTCCCTTTACTAATATCAGATTGCCTGTGATCCAGTGTTTAAATCCAGGTGAATATGTTGCCATAATGAGAATGGGAAATGTTATATTTTCTGATTATCCTGCTAGGGTCACGTGCTACTGATAGCAGTCCCACATGCAGAATTCAGCTGTCTGCTGGATGTACAAAGATCATTCACAGCTCCTTATATAACCTCCAGGCAATAATGCCATGCTACCAGTCCCAGTGTTGCAGTTTGAAATGTTGCAGTGTCAGTGGAGGGAGTAAAGTGTATCACAAAATATATTGTAATTTGAATGCAGACCATATTCATTTATTTTTATAAATGTCAGAGCATCGAAACTCAGCACTTACCAGAATGTTCCAGGATTCACAAGGTCTGCTTTCTGCTGTTGCCTTTAGGTACATTCTTTGAAAACCCTTGATGTGCTCTCTGAAGCTGTTCTTGCAACCTAGGAAAGGGAGAAATGAGGATGTATCTCCTCCCTATCCCTGGCTGCAAGTTCCCTCCCCAGGAACACATGCCTGCCCCTAGTGGGTGGCACCTGCTTGCCCTCCTCCCCCAAACCTGTCTATCCAGGTGTCCTGGACATGCCCCTAGACAAAGTCTTGCCTCTTTGATGCATTGCAGGAGAGGAAATTAACTTCTCAAGCCAGAAGAAAAATAGTGCTCTCCAGATCACATACACACACACAGGCAGAGTAGTAATGAGGCTTTAGTGGAGGACACTATTTTAACACTTTTAATGTAATTTGGAAGGTAATTTATGCAGGAGTCCTTTTCTAAAGCAAAATGTCTGCAGGGCTACACCCACTGCAGCTGTAAAAACAGGCAATGGTTTCCAAAGAGTTCTGAGCTTTTATCTCCATGTTTGAGGATGTGAGAGTCAGTATACCTCATTTCAGTGACAACAATAACCAGGTTTAAAGCAAGGTATTGCCCACACAACACAAACAAAACTCAGTCTCCAGTCCAGGCCTCACATCTTCCTTGCTCAGCCCCAACCCATGTCTACTCTAAAACAGCAGAGCTCTATTTTCTTTTGTTGCCTGTACTACAGATAGACATCCCCAGGTTCTTAGCCTCACCCACATTTCATTTCACAGTCTGACTGCTGTTTTCAAAGGTAGCATGGTCTGACCTTGTGGTTGCTTGCTTTATTCCAGCCACTGCTGCTGTCATGGAAACTCCAGTCAGATGGACCAAATCAGTTTACAAATGCCGGCACTCCTACCTAGACCCATCAGACTTTCTGTTCACCTGCTGTTGATCTCCCTTTGGCTGCTGGCTCGCTCTCTGGCATTGGAAGAAGTCTTCTCTAGGGGTTCAGTGTCTGCCTGTGACTACTGCTGTTCACTCCTCAGTATGCCTGGGACTATGCTTGTTCCACTCCCAATGTAAACTCATGCTGTTGCCTCAACTCCTAGTCAGGATAGTACCAACCATAAGGGTGCTGCTCCTCCAAGACAAGTGCTGCAATGAGGAAAGGGCTGGCATTTTAATTTTTAAACCTCCACAGGGGAAGAGTGGTGGAAAGAACCCTGGCAATGTGGCAGAATGCATGCTTTCATTTTATAGTGTGTTACAGTCAACCATGAGCAAAATGAGGATTAGCAGTACTTCCCAGTCCCAGTCCTTATGGGAGAAAAAAATTCCCATAAAGATTCAGGGCAAAGAACACTTGGAGGGCGAAGTGGCCGCCGGGCTGAATAGAGCCAAGGAGCCTGGGGATGAGGTGATGGAGGGCAGGGGGCTGCTGGGTAAAGGAGTATTGTGGGTTGAGCAGTAGCAAGTTAGCAACTCGGAAGGAGGAACTAATGACTTCTATTCGCTTCATGCTGGAAGATGAGTGCAAGCAGCTCCACTGTAGGACTGATCTCTTACTGCCTGGCACCTCCCAAATGGATTTTGGGTAATTGTTTGGGTACTGTGGGGGAAGGTGGAGGCCAGTGGGTGTGTTGGGTGGGGGATCTGATAAACTATTGATGATGCCTGGTTGTGCAAGGGAGGGGAGCCAGGGAGATGAACTGTAAAGTGTGGTTTGGAGCAGAGTTTTTTGTTTTATTATAGGAAAGTTGGGCCATCACTAAATTCTAACTTCAGGGGCTGGGGAGTAGGAGATTGTAGTTAGAGGGTGGTTTGGGGTAATAAACTGCAGGGTGGGTGTGGGGCCTGTAGATGAGGAGTTTTGTTTTAAAACATTTGGGATTTCTGAGCTTCTGACATGTTTATCTGGGCAGTGTGGGTTCCTGAGCAGGCAACAGTAGCACAAGAAGGAGGAGAGATTTCTCTTTCTCAGAGTTGAATGTTATTTACACTACTCTCTCTGTGCTGTGACACTTGATCAGAGACTGGTCATGATGCCACTCAGCAATTCGCTGAGCATGGGTGGTATCATGCAGATAAAGAGCCAGCCACTCTGATCCGAGTGGCAGGCTGTTTTCAACTTCAAGAAGTTTCCACCCCACAAGCAGAGAACAGTGTCATGATCAGCCCTCACTGATCACTGATCAGTCACTGTTGGACCCACCGCAGCCTGAGCTGCACTGGGCCCAGTCCTGTAACAAGATGTTTGTGGCACATGCAAACATAAAAGAAGTTGCCATTTTGCAAACAGATCGCCTCTATCATCATACATGACTTGGATTAATTTCTTGTGAGTAATGTGTAACCACCCCCACCCATGAGATGTGTTGACTAAGCCTGGGGATGGTAAGCAGCAAAGTCTGTTATGCTTTTGGGTGAATGACACCTGGGTTTGTGTTAGAAATGGGCTTGGAAAGTGATGTGATGTGAAACCTCCACCTATGGGGATTCTTATGGCAGAGTGCTAGCAGTGTGTTTCCCCACAGGAATTAAATACAACCCTACCTCTGTGAGCAGGAGGACTATGACACAATCCTCTCCCCACTTATAACTCTAAGCATGCAAATAAATAGCAAGGCAAGAATGGCAAAATAGCTGCAAATAAATAACCAATGGGTTAATTTTGGGGTTGGAGAACAAGGCTGAGGACAAGGGAATCAAAGATAAAAACAAAGACAGCAGTTTGCATTCACTCCCACCATAATGCATGTCTCCTACCTCCCCCAACTGGTGCACCAGTTAACCCCACAGTCCAGCTGAGAGCTCTAATTATGGTTCGAGTGTGCACACAGATGCAGAGTGCAGGTCTGTTAGCTGGATCTCGATGCAGTGCCGTATAGTTTTGGTTGTTGACTGCAGCTGACTGGCAAATTACACAACTGGATGGACCGTAAAATAGTTGTTCCTGGCTGTAAGCTATAGCTGTGGGCTTGATTCTAAGGTAACACAGGAATGCCCAGAAAGTAGTTAGCTAGGTAGATAAACAATCAGCATAGGTTCTGTGGGTAAAACCGAGTGCTCATGACTTTTAGATGACTGGTTGGCACTGTTTCTGTCTGTGGGGATGTCTTCCTGCTTGGGCAGATGATGGCTGGATGATCGTTTTGGTAGGCTGGATACAGGTGTGGTGGACATAACATGCTCCCGGTGGTGAAGGTTGCAGGCCATGCTGACTTCGAATGATGGGAACTCTGTTCTTTAAGCTGGTTACAGGTCAGCAGACCAAGGTGCTTCCAGTGGTGAGTGGCAGGTCATGATGCTCTGGATGATGATGATGATCCTCTTCACTCTACATGGGACATGCCTTCTCCCACCCCAGCAGGTGGGCAATCACTCAGAACCCCAGTTAGTTCAATCCCCTATCATGATAAAATCCAAATAGCAGTAGACTGCAGTGGCTCACTGCCTTCCTATATGCAGAGCAAATTTTTTTTTCCAATTGTTTAACCAGGTGAGATTTCAAGGCACCCTCTGCCTAATTCTGTGCTAGAGCCCAGGCTTGCCACTCTAGCTGCATCAATCCCTTTACCAGGGGCCTCAAACCTGTTTTGGACAAACATTTTAGTCAGCCAGGAATAGCAAGTGAGAGCTATTAACAAATGCTGTGCTCTCCTCAGAGGTTTCTCTGAGACAAATCTGCTCTATTTACGTGTCTCTCCCTTGTACATAAAATCAAGGGATTAAATATCAGTGGCTAGCATCACATGCATTATTCATTATGCTAAACCCTGGCTGTCAGTCAGTTCCAGAGGAAAAGCATGCATACAAGTCCTGATCCAGCTTGCAGTTCAGACCTGTTTAGTAGAGCTGAACTCCAGACTGATGTCAGTTACACAAGGACAGAATGCACTAATTTAGTTGTTTTACAGTTAGTGCAGCTTTGAGAGCTGCCTGACACAACCTCCTTGCTGTGGATTCTCTGACTTTGAAGATAGTCTAGGGTTGGTTGAGCAAACAGAGGTGGTGGTGCACTGGCCACAGTAAGAAGGCATTAATCAAGCTCAGAGAACCAATGACAGTGTTAGCCCTGGATCCACTAGCTGCAGTCTGGACGGGACTGGGGTGAAGGAGTGAGGTGCAGGGGAAGGCAGCAGTGGTCTCACAGAAGGCGTGAAAGGCAAACCCCTTCTAGGAGGGTTACATCTATGTTGGTATATACTTGTTATAAAAGCAATAATCATAACATTTTAAAAAAGAACAAATTAGATAATATGGTAATCATGGTGTCAGTTGCTACTATTGTTGGCGGTACCTCTCCCAGTCTTAGTAGGGTGGATACTGCTGATTGCTGCCCAGTGTGGTGGGACTACTCCCATTCTCTGGTCTGTGAACAAAGATCTCCCCACTCTTTAACCTTGGTGTGCAGTGCTGGGGAGGTCCTAAAAGCATGTCTCAAGCTGGGGGTTGACCCAGTATGTCCAGTACTTGAGAGGGCTATAAAAGGGTCTGGTGAATGGGTGGGGCTCTTGGGAATGAAACTGCCATTGCCTGGTGTTGGAAATGCCTGAATGACTGTGAATGGTGTAGAGCACATTAAGAAAAGCAGTGCTGCTGTGGCAAAACCCTCCCTCTGGCACTATATAAAATGAAACTGTAAAGCAAACTGTGGTACTGAAATGAAATTGTTAAAAGGACAGGTGAGGAGTAAGGTCTGCTACAAAATGTAACAACATACAATATTTCACTCTCCTGCATAATAGTAATAGCTATACTAAGATATCACACAGTGCAACACGCATTTGTCAATGCTGAATGTTTGTCGCTGGTATTGCTATCATACTGGTCTGAGTGCAGATCCCCATGCTGGAAGACTAATATGGTTGGGCTTGAGGGGGAGCAGTTGCAGTGGTGGAGCAACAGACATCAATGGACCTTTTGGTTTTTAAGTGTTGTTTTTTTTTTTTTTAATTAAAGTACGAGGGAGGGTTTTCTTTATTTCAGGCTGAGACACTGGGGAGTTGGGCACCCTCAGTGTCAGTGTTATGAGTGGCCTCAGAAACTCTGGGGTTTTACATGCTCTGTGTGCATTCTAAAGCTTACATGGAGGATAAAGCAAAATTCTGTTAGATCTCCCCGACTCTAAGGAAAAAATATAATTCTATGGCTGGCCTCACATTTCTAGAGACTGCAGCTGGGCCTGGCTGAGAGTAGGACCATTTTCATGATTTGATTATGGGATCTGTTTTTTTCTTTAAACAGAGAACATGGGAGTCCTCTCAAGAAAATATTTAAAGAGCTGCTGACACCTTTGGAAAACTTTGGAAAACACAATATTTAGACACAATTCAACTTTTATTTTATATCATATTGTATAGATTTCTCCTCACCATTTTTACTACTGAATAAATTCCAACAAAGTTAAGATCTTTATCCCTTAGAGTATACTCCGTCCCTATTGCTTATTCCCTACTTGAAATTATGCTCCATTGTGACTTCACAGTCTGCTGTCATGGGAACAGTTATGACGCCACAAGCAGAGTATTATGATATCAGGTTGGGAAGAAGCAATAGGAGCTGATGAACTCCTCAGGGAACAGCTTTCATGTTTTCATGGTATGACCCCGTAATAAATAATGGGAAAAAGAAATACAGGGCTGATGAGAAATATCAGCTACTTGTAACAAATATTGTGTTTTCAAGTTCTTCTCAAGGCTTCAGTGGCTCTTAAATGCTGTGTCCAGATTTCACGCGAGTTGTGTTTCTTGAAGCGTAAACCAAACTCAGTTTTATACAGGTAGGCAACCATTATTTACAAATCAATGCCAGCCACTGTTTATTTCATTGTTTGATCTACCCTAAATTAATGTGAACCGTGATTTATTTATTACCCTAGCAGCCAAGTGACCATTAATTATCTTAAACGTTTCATTTTCCAATCTGTTGGCAGCCTAGGGGTTAACCTCAGCCAGAGCACGTGTAACCTGACTGTATGTGGTGTGTGTGTGTGTGTGTGTGCATGTGCATGCACACACCAGCCAGGCAGAGACAGAGACATGCACACATTAGCAAAGCAGTTTCAGGTTTCAGTTTCAATTGCTGTAATGTTATATGGAAGATAAAGCAAAGTTCTGTTACATTTCCCCCACCCCATCCCTGACTCCAAGGAAAAATATAATTCTGTGGTTGGTCTCAGGTACCTAGAGACTGCAACTGGACCTGGCTGATAGCAGGACCATTTCCATGATTTTACCAGGGATTAAACTTAGCCAGAGCATGTACAACCTGACTGTGTGTGTGTGTGTCTGTGTGGGTCTGTGTGCCAGCCAGTGAGAGACAGAAAGACAGAGAGAGAGAGAGAGGGAGAGAGCATCGCCTTAATGCTGGGGGAAGGGAGCAGGCAGGCTGACAACACATGATGAGGATCAGCTGTGCTTGCTGGGCTGTGCAAGAGCTGATTTATTGATTGTGTTGGCACATTGTTTTGAAGTACACATAGTTTCAAACCAGAGCAACATCATGATCAGACTTGCTGATGATTGGTGTGACAGGGCAAGCCCTTGTAGAGCCTCCTGCATTGGACTACTGTGACACTCCTCTCAAAACTCTGTACACAGCAAAATGTTTGACTTGCACCTACACCACGGCGAACATAAAAGTAAACTCCCAAACCACTAAGACTAACAAACATGACAAGATTATAAACAAGACCAGCCTTGTTGGCAACAGCCTAAACTTGTTTTTTATTATTAGGCAATCAGGTCTTGGGAAGTGGGGAGCAAAGAAGATATTTTTTGTTTTGTTTTAGCATTTATTACAATTGGGCAGGTTGTTGTGTCCCCAACAAGCTGGATAGGTGATTGATCCGATAGAACTTATCACGATTCTTGACAAGCAGGATTTTTGTCAAGTTTACAGCAGTAGAGCTGTTATTTTTTTCTTTTGAAAATATTTTATTAAATTTCATTCATATTGTGAATTACACATAATTCCAGAAAGCCATGTGGTAATACACATTTCGACTGCATATAAATACAGTCAGACAAATATAAGAGAACTATTTGCAACTTTTCCATACTGAGAAAATAGAAACATCCATATGTGCAAAGTTTAATTTTATAGGAGAAACATATTAAATACTGTGCAAAAATATGCAACTAATTATATATGAATACTTCTAATTATAGTAGTTAATCAAATAAAATCATAATGGACTGAGTCCTTTTTTTTATTATGTAGCTTCCAAATCTGTTACCACCCTTAAAATAGTTGTTATTGAATAAAAACTTAGAATAGTTGTTTCCACACTCCTTCTGGGAAGGGTGTGGTGTCTAAAGGATCTTTCCAATTTTTACGATTAACCTTTTAACAGCCATAACATTTGCTTTGATTATTGTCGTTGTTTAGGATCCATTTGAATTTTATTACACATTTCAAGAAAGCAGGATTTTTTTTGTTTAATTAGGTATCATGATTTGGGAAGTAAGGGAACACTGGAGATAAGTGATTTTATATCAGGTTGCACTGGGTTTTGTGATGCTAACCCGATCCTTACAAGCACAATATTTTTATTTTAGGCTTCATCGTTTGGGAAGTTGGGAATATGGATACATTTTTTGTCAGCTGACTTTGACATGCTAGATATGCTATGTTAAACTGAATTCAAACAGACTTTACCCTGTAGCTAGAAAAGCTGGATAATACATGTGTATGTGCAACCAGAGCTCAGTTCTCTGTTTTGTTTTTGGATGGGGGGTCGGGATGTCAGGTTGTAGTTAATAAGGAGAGCTGTCAGTTGATTAAAGACAGATTTGAGATATTTTATAATTATAGGACTGTTGTTGGGGATTAATTACTGTCTGTGCTTCAGCATCTTTGACAGCCTGGATATTTAAAGGAGAATAGTCAGCCTCAGAGTCCCACACCCAAGTGTGGGACTGGTCCTGATTTGTACTGTGTGTGCAAAACCATTTTTTTTACTTACTGTTTATTGCAGTATAGTAAATTGCAACAGGCTGATTCTGATACCTTCCAAGCTGACATTTTCTGTAACTATAAATCCCAGAATCCCCTGCTGGTGACATCAGAGCAGGGCTGCAGCAATGGGAATACAATAGGCTGAAGCTTTACAAGCTCCAATCAGATGTTTGCCAGTCCTGCTGTTATACTGGGGCTAAGTACCGTCCTCAGTGACTGTCCTTTTTTATTTTTTATTTTATAGAGAGAGTGGCAGAGCCTGGTTTTGAAGGCACCAAGAGTGGGGGTGGCGGTGATATCACTAGAGAGTCCATTTAGCCAGTAGGCAGCCCGGTGAGCAAAAGCTCTTTGACCTTGGGTTGTGCAGCAGTAGGGGATTTGGAACTGCTGCAGTTTGGTTCCTGGGTGCTCCGCTGCTTATCTTAGGTTGTTGGAGGGTGGCAACACCGGTGGGTGAGGCCCTTCTGAATTTTCATAGCCATAATGCAGGTTTGATATTTAATATGCTTGTCAAGTTGCAGCCAGTTGGTTTGGGAGTGAGGTCAGAGGTGTGTGTAAAACATTGGCGCCCGGTGGTGTACGACAGGCCTTGTTGAGGAGGTTGTTACCCATTTGAGCACTGTAACTGATGTAGAGCCATAGATGATGAGGCCATAGTCAATGGTGGCAACGACGGTGTTCTGGACGGCAGCAGCCAGGACTGCAGTGGGAAGGTGTCTCCTGAGGCAGAACAGCAGGCCTAATCTGGAGTTTGCAGCTCTGGCAACGTTGTTGATGTGGTCAGTGTAGGAGAGGTATGGGTCAAGGGTGATCCCAAGGTATTTTAAAGTTTGGACTTGTTCTAACATGCTGCTTTGGCTGGTCGATATGGAGAGGTGATGGAGTTTATGTTTGTTAAGTACGTTTTGAAAATCATGGTCATAGTTTTTTCTATTTGAGGATCAGTTTGTGTTGAGTGAACCAGTTCTCAGTGGTGTAGAAGCAATGTTGGAGGTTGCTTTGCAGCTGGTTTGGGTCCTGGTGTGAGGCTAGAATTACCACATCATCGACATACAGTACAATCTGTTGGGAGCATGAGGTAGGTAGTGTATTTAGGAACAGACTGAAGAGGAGTGGTCCCAGGATGGATCCCTGTGGGACACCGGAGCAGACAGGTTTGGCATCCAGAGACATTGTGAATTTTTACACATTGTGTCCTATTAGCAAGGTAGCTATTGAACCAAGGGATAGTATTGGGGAGATCCCGGCTTTTGAAGCTGGGCAAGAAGAAAGTGGTGGTGGACAGTATCAAAGCCTTGGTTAGGTCAATAAAATCACCCCAGTGAGATGGCCTTTATCCAGAGAGGCTGTGGATGGCCCCAGTAACTTCAAGTAATCGGAGGCTGTGCTATGGCCTTTCCGGAAACCATGTTGTTGCCTGCAGAGGATGTTGTGCTTGTCCAGGTATTTGGTAAGCTGATCCAAGACAATGCACTCAAGGGCCTTTGAGAAGGGTGGCAGGATTGAGATCGGACGGTAGTTCCCATGGTCAGCCTTGTCACCACTTTGTGGACTGGGATGACAGTGGCTGACTTCCATATTTCTGGGAATTGGTTGAGTGAGAGGGAGGTTGAAAATCTTGGTAAGGGGTCCTAGCACCTCTTCAAAGGTGAGGTCAGGAGCATTAGGTCAAGCGTGTCTTTGCTGGCTCTGGACTTGCTGATGGCTTTGGTGATGTACTTATGAACATCGTTCTTATGGACTGCTCTAAAGTAGAAGGGAGGTGATTGGCAAGAGTTGAGGAGTTAGGGGTTTGGCGTCATCATTGTTAAAAGTTGGGGAAGGACACTGCTAAGATCAGTGAGCAGCGTTGTTGAATGTATCAGCGATGGTTTTAAAGTGGAGTGGTATTCCCATTCACTTTTTAACATGGCTGGCGAGACTTAGGTTTCTTCCCAGAGATTTCATTTAGGTTGTTCCAAAAGTCCTCCCATTACTCCTGGATTCGGTGAGTACCTTCTTATAGTAGTCAGACTTCTGGGACCGGATGGTTTCATTACAGTCATTGTGTGCACATTTACAATTTTGGATGTCTTCTTGTTTCGGTGGATCTTGTCAGTTCCCAGAGGCAGTCCCTGGACTTTAGCTTTTTTAGGAGGTCCCGGCTATCCATGGGTTGCAGAGGGTTTTAATTTTGTGCTTCTTTAGGGTGCAAATAGGTTACAGGCTTGGTTGAAGATGTGGATGAAGTGGTCTAGGTCCAGGTTTGTATCAGACGCCTGAAAGACAGGAGTCCAGTCTTGTTGGAGAAGGTGGGCCTTGAGGTGGGTTAATTGGGCATGGGAGGACTCTGCTGGTCCTGCTTAGCCCTAGGAGGACAGCAGGACCAGCAAATAAAGATCAGAGTTTATGAAAACTCAGACGGCACCACAGCCTATTGAATCTCCCAGTGTTACAGCCCTCCTCTGGTGTCAGCTACAGAGGATTCTGTGATTGTAGCTATAGAAAATTTCAGCTTGCAAGTCAAGAGAATCAGACTGATACAATCTGCTGTACAGCACCTAACCAGTAAGTAAAAACGTTTTTGCATACAAAGTGAAAACTGGGACCAGCCCCATACTTGGTGTGGGGCTCTTAGTGCTGACTTTTCCCTTTAATATACAGCAAAGTATCAGTAATGTTAATGTAAGAACTGTTTTCTTACTTTATGGAATACTGAAGCATGGTGCAGTGCGTGTGTCTTAACCAGTTACGTGTGGTTTCTGGTGGACTACCTTGTTTTGTGCTCTTCTGTGCTTCGGATGTTATACTGAGGTTCAGGATTATTTGGTTGTATATGACCACCTTACAGTACATTTAGGGATTATTTATCGTTATTGTCTGGATGCAGAATATTTTGCTTGTACATTTGTTATATTACATTTATATGTTACATATACATATGTATTACATCAGTATTTAATAGTTGCTTATTTTATTTGCCAGTATACTTACAATTTGTGCACGTAACAGTTACACTTGTGATCACAGTTAATGTACACAATACATAGTTGTCGACTACATTAATTCATAGAAAGTGTAGATACTGTTTACAATAAACAGTCTGGCACCTTTAGTACCATTGGTTCTAAGTTGAAGAAAGAGGACTCCCTGCCTCACTCCATTTAACATTTCCAGGCTTTCGCTTAGTTTACCATTAGTTTGAAATGTAGCTATCATTGTATAAATAGTCAATTAACTTGATTAAAAGTGTGCGATTCCCCACTTGCCTAGGCATTTGAACATGTAATTTCTATTAACCAAGTCAAATGCTTTATTTGCATCAAAACACGTGCTAAATGTTTCAGTGGTTACTCCTTGACGTAATAAAAATGCCTTGTATATTGCTTACTTAAGCAACAATACACAACAGGTGTGGTATATCATGAGACATTGACACGCCTCGGGTGTATTGTGAGGCATGAGGCCACAGGCTGAGTGTCTCATGCACCCAAGAAGTGACGATATCCCATGATGTACCACACCCTGACTGTATTATTGCAATTATAAAATGGCCCTAAAGTGTTTGTAAATGGCTGATCTTGGTAATCCATTTTGGACCATGATGATATTATGAGATATCATCACAGGTCAAAGTCTGCTTTAGCCAATCAGCTTCCAGGATTTCTTCTCTCCATTTTAATAATGCATGTGATATCATTCTACCCTGGGCAAATCCATATTGATTTTGCTAGATGGCTTCAAGGGATCCCAGGCAACAGTTTAATCATTGCCAATTTTGAGAGGATTTTCATCCATATTTAGTAAAGCAATAGTCAAGACAAGGCATTTTTATTTATATTGCTCCCAATCCCATGGGCTCAGGGTGCTTCACAAAATATGAAGCAAAACATAATAAATTATTGAGAAATAGAATAAATACCACACTACATATATATATATATAAACACTGAGATATAGTATTAAAGACAGTTGTTAATGCCAAAAGCCGCACATGGTCTGTATGTATTGTTGTTCTGTTGCTCTTGTTTGATGGAGATATCAATAAAGTTTAAGTTACAAGGAAGTTACTGCTCTTGTATGATGAAGATATCAATAAAGTTTAAGTTAAAAAGTTACTCATCAGTTCCATTTTAAATGCCTCTTACCAAGCGGGAATTCCTGAGGTGATATTCAAGTTAGAGGAATAGGGAATAGTTTATTTAGTTATGTATTTATTTATTTAAAGAATATTTTATGAGGTGAGCAAACAGAGCCCAGAATGCTAATATTCATTTGCCATCAGGAGGGGAGCAGAGGCAGCAAAGATAAAGATGACATATATATATATATATATATATATATATATATATATTATAAGTGGCACAGTAGTGCCACTATAGTTATAGTTAAGTACCCATTTAAGGTTAAATCTCAAATTTTGCAACTTAATAACTTTGCCACTGTATGACAGATTTGCCTGACATTTGGAATGGTGGTCTGGTAACATAGATCTCTGGATCTGCCAAGTTTTGTTATGGTCAGATGTACGGTTGTGGAGCTACAGAGCACCAAAAACACATAAATTACGCATTTTAGCGTGTTTCCTTCTCGCACCTACAGCCTGCATAGTTTGCGTGATCAGTCTGAAAACTTCAGGAACATGCAGCCGGGTTCCCCAATGTGCCTTTCAAAACTGTCGTGAACAAATATTAAATGGTTCAAAAGTTATTCAAAAACACTGAATCCCATTATAGTCTATGGGAAAAGTTAACAAACTATGCAAAAGTGTCACAAATGACCCTTTTATTTTCATTGATTCAGCCATTTTTTTTTCAGTTGGTGGTCAGAAAAATGCTTGGCGTTTAAATTTGGGACCCTCTAGGGACACAGTTCTTGATGTGTTCACCTAATTGAGGCCCTGAGGATGCTAGCCATGTCTTTTTGGGGGGTAAAACACCCCAGAAATATATTTTTAAATTTTGTGAAAAGTAATTAGCACTTAAAAGTATTTTTGCAAATGCAACACTTTCATGATTTTTTGTGAAAGTGTTGTGATTTCACAAGTAATTTGTGACACTATACTAAAACAATAGGAAATCTTTGCCACCCTGCTGCAAAACAACAGTTTGATCTTTTGGGCTGAAATTTGCAGGAAAAAAGCCAACATCATGCAGATGTGCCTTTTGGTGTTTTGGTGCCAAAATATTACAGGGCTGCAAAGTTCACGCACACCAAAGTGGACAATTTTCCATAGGATAACATTACGGCATCTGTTGTGCCTTTCGAGTCCCGTATCTAAGAAACAGTTCGAGACATGGACTTTTAGTCCCCCATTGAGGGCTAAATGCAAAACTAGCCTGAAAAGTTGTAAATAATATGAGATTTTTTTTCTGTCATACAGTTCCTGAGATATAAGCAATTTAGTATTCCAAGTGCTCATTTCCCTGTCCAGGGCCACTATTATGCCCACATTCTTTGTATTCACTGTGCTTTTGAATGCACCTCTTTCGAACACAAAGTGTGTGTTAGCATTACCATTAAGCGTTAAAATTTGCGCTCATGTTTGCGCTTGCGTTTCCGTTTCATGTTAGCATTTACATTTGTGTCACTGTTAGCACTGCTGTTTGCGTTACTGCTTGCGCTTTCCATTTACGTTTGGTTCACCATTACCGTTTCCTTTCAGTTAATGTTACCATTTGCACTTTCATTTACCATTTGCGTTTGCGTTACTGTTAGTGTTACCATTACCATTTGCGTTTCTGTTTGTGCTTTGCGTTTATGTTACCATTTACGTTAACGTTTGCGTCATCGTTAGCATTACCATTACTGTTTGCGTTTACGTTACTGTGTGCGTTTCCGCTTGAGTTTACATTACCATTGCCATTTGCATTTCTGTCAGCACTCATGCTTGCGTTACCATTTGCATTTCCATTTCCATTACTGTAAACATTACTGTTACCGTTTGCATTTGCATTTGCACTTGCGTTCGCGCTTGTTGTTGCGTTACTATTTGTGTTTGCGTCACTGTTATCACTGGCGTTAGCATTTGCATTTACATTGCCATTTGTGTTTGTGCTTGCATTTGTGTTACCATTTGTGTTTTCATTTGTGTTTGCATTCACGTTTGCGTGGGTGTTACCGTTACCATCAATGTTTGCAAAAATGCTAAAAGACTGTTACCATGTCCTTTGGCATGCGACAGAGGCTGTCCTGACTTCTCTTGCTTCCATCCTTCCACACTCTGGATGGGACTACCCTGGAGGATGTTGCTTCCTTACATTTTCTAGGGCTGTGGCTCGACCATCACCCACATTCTCTGATCACATTTTGATGCTATCATAAAAACTCCACCCCAAGCTAGGTGCCCTCTACAGGAACCGCTCTTGCCTCCTTCTCAGTTAGCAGGAACTAGTGCAGAAGATGATACTTCCTCAATTGACTACTGCAACATAGTCTACAGTGCTGCACCTAAAGCCACCTTATCTAAACTAGACCCCATTTTCAACACCTTCTGCCACTTTGCCTTCATGCTTCCTCCCGCTCCCACCACTGTGATCTCTACCGTACCCTCGCCTTCCCCTACCTCAAAACCGATGCCTACTGCACTGCTCCAAGTTTGTCTCAAATTCTGTCTTGGTACCCTCCTCCTACCTCTCCTCCATACTAGTGTCGGCTCTGACTCCACCTCACTTTCTCGATCCCTTGACACCCAACTACTAAATATTCCCAGTTGTAAGACCTCAGCTGGAACAACAACCTTCTTGTACTATTTCCCGAAGCTCTGGAATGCTCTCTCCCCTCATATCCATCACTCTTCCTCTACCTATTCCCTAGCAGCTGCACTGGCTAACTACCTCATGGTAAACTGTGCCTGCACTCTTAATAAATGGCTCCTCCCCATCAATTCCCATGCCTACCAGTGGCACACCTTACACTGGAAGCTGGTTTATGTATCTAAAGGCACTTCTTGCCTTATCGCACTTCTGCCCCTCTCTGTCCTACCTAGACTGTATTTTACAGCACCAATCTGTGTCCGTGTAGGAATGTTGTATGTCTGAACTTGCTGCATACACTGGTATATGTTTTTACTGAATGTTTAGCTAATGTTGTAACAAGTAATTCAAGCAACTCAGTACATCTATTCAATGTATCTCTGTTGTGATAACCTGTGTGTTATCCTCCATGTACCTTCCTCAGGTCGCACCGGAGGCGAGCACCGTTTTGCTCAGTGTGCCTTTCCTGGTGAAATAATTTCAATAAATAGATTTCCATTGCTGTTACCATTAGCATTTGCGTTAACATTTGCATTTCTGTTTAGATTTTCATCACTGTTACCGTTATCGTTACCATTCCTTTTTATGTTACCGTTACCTTTTGCATTTCCACTTGCATTTCCATTGCCGTTTGCATTTGTGTTTATGTTTGCATCACCATTACTGTTACTGTTTCTGTTTCCTCTTCCGTAAGTGTTAGCATTTGCATCTGTGTTCACGTTTCGTTACATTATTGTTTGCATCACCATTACTGTTAGCGTTATTGTTGTACTGTTAGGGTTATTATGCACAAATGGCCAGCGTGAGGGTGGGAGTCAAGGCCTTTGGGCCCCGTGTCTCACTACCACATTCCATTCACAATTTATATTGCACATTCTCCAAAAGAAGGAAAAATTCATGGCAAAACTCCGCTTAATGCACCAGTTAGGTTGTTCCACAGTGACAAAAGTGAGGAAATTTGATGTTAGGCTTGAAACCCAACTCGCGCATTCCCCACCACCACTACCACCACCACACACACACACATACATGCAAGTAGGGGAATGACCAAGGCAACATAACCAATCACACACAACCAGCAGCAGGTAACAGAAATAACATATGACTATCTAAACCATGAAACCACACACCCATGCTCCCATAGGGCTGTGGCATGGGGTCGTCTGCTAACTCAGATTCCTGACATTTCACACACACACATAAAACACATATCACTACAGACAACTGGGCATCTTGGGCCACGCTGCCACCAACACATAACACAGACTACACATATGGTATTTTAGGGTGTACAAGACCCAAAGCAGGATTTTGCACATCCTGGAAATAATTTGAAAATCACTTTCTCAAATGCGACAAGTGTCGTGCATATGCATTTGTGACACTTTTGTGTTTGCGATAGTAATTTATGCGACACTATTTTATGCAAGTAAGTCATAAAATGTGACACTGTTGTGTGTTCTGTTTGCCCCACTTTCGTTTGTGACAGTATTTTGCAAAAAGTATGCACCGGATAACTGCACATCTTTGCCATCATCCTGCAAGCAAATGCTTCAGTCCTTTGGCCTGAAAATACAGGGTGACAAGTCCTGGTCCCACAGATGTGCCCTTTCCTGCTTTGGTGCTAAAATACTTAAGGATGACAAAGTTACACTGTTCCAAAATTGAGCAATTCCCATATACAAACATTGTGGCACCCATGATGCCTCGCCACCATATGTCGAAAACGTGAGCGAGGTACACAGTTTTCGCTACTGCCACCTTGTTTCACCTTGCATGCATGAATATGTGGTGGTGGGGTGGGGAATGCGCAGTTAGGGTTTTCAACCATAACACCAAATTTCCTCTCTTTTGTCGCTCTGGAACAACCCTAACTGGTGCATTAAACAGAGTTTTTGCCATGAATATATATATATATATATATATATATATATATATATATAGTGGCACAGTCGTGCCACTATATTTAGGATTATGAAGGCACTTCTATGTTAAACTCAAAATTTTGCATGTTAATAACTTTGGACCTATTCAACAGATTTGCCTGACATTGGGTATGCGTGGTGGGGCATGGTAGATCTCTTGATCTGCCAAATTTCATTTCAGTCGGACTGATGGTCTTTGCACACCAAAATGCTGAAAATGCACTTTTCTCCAGTTTTGGAGGCAGTTTTGGGAGTTTGCCCATGGCCCCCTGCAGCTGTCATTTGGTGTGCTGGTCTGTGAGATGGCTCATCTGAAAGCACTTTGGTGGCGAACATGCCACTTTTCATTTGATGAAAAAATATTAAGGCATTCAAAGGTTATGGCACTTTTAAGCTCCATTATAAGTCAAAGGGGAATTTATATGGTTGTTTTGCGAACAAAGAATGGGATTTGGGTCATCTCGTCCTGCCTGGCAGTCAAAGAATTTGCAGCCTCGGGGTCAAAGAATCTTTGTCCCGAGAATTCTGATCATGAGGTCCGCCATCTTGTTTTTCACATTCCATCAGAAAAATCAAACAGCTCTGCTCAGGGTCACTCCTGATTTTACTTCACTGCATGGATTTTACTCAGGGGCTTTGAGCTATCAAACCATGCCTTTGGTTTCACCTACAATGGTCAAAAATAGAATTATAACATTTTAAATTCTTTGATCGCAACTCGCTAACGGTCTCGACGGCAAGCCTGCAAATTCTTTGATAGCGATCTTGCATTGTGAGCTAAAAATACCATTTTCTCAGCTCAGGTGTGGCCTAGGAACACAAATGAGGTGGGTTTTGCTCATGGGGCTTTGTTCTATCGAGGCATGGTGGTGGTTTCACACAATTCTGCCTAAAACTAGAGTTTCACCATTTTTTATTCTTTGATCATGAGCCTGCAAATTCTTTGATCATGAGCCTGCAAATTATTTGATTGCAAGATTCTTTGATCGCGAGGGAGGGACACGATGGACAGATTTTATAATGGAATAGATAGGCCAGTTTTCACAATTTTTAAGTTTAAATATCTCAGAAACAGTTTGATCTTTTACTTGAAATTTGGAGGTGTTGATAGCATGTCCTGCAAATGTGAATTATGGTGTTTACATGTCGGAGAAAATATTTTTTGCATAGATATTAAGTGACGCAATTTATGTTTCATGGACAGTGTTTTTGCATTGTGGTGGTACCTTGAAATTTATAGGCTACCTAGCCTTAGTGTCATGGATGTACTTTTCAGTTGTGTCTGTAAATGTCAACAGGTGCAGAATTCTGCAACTCCGACAAATGAAAATCTCAAATTTTAACATGTTATATGTCGGACACGATTTGGTCTTTTACATTGAAATTTGGAGGTGTTGACGGTAGAGACACGTTTACAGCAAGTTCTTAGTTTTCTATTCTTTCTCAAAAGTAAGAATTCTATGCAAAAACTGCATTAATGCATCATTTAGGGTTAAACCACAAAAGTCAGAAATGAAAAATCTTTAGGATTGCCCTCTCCCTGGACCCGCCAATCATCCCAAGATTGACAGATGACAGGTGTGTCATTGGGGTTGTGAGGCCTAAATGTCACCCATTCTTTTTGCTGTCCCTTCTCAATATCATTACACATGGAATGGGGTGACATTTAGGCCTCACAACCCCAGTGACACATCCCATCATCTGTCAATCTTGGGATGATTGACGGTCTGGGGAGGGCAACCCTAAAGATTTTTCATTTCTGACTTTTGTGGTTTAACCGTAAATGATGCATTAACGAGTTTTTTGCATAGAATATATATATATATATATATATATATATATATATGCAGATATATTACATTATATACTGTATAGTGCAGCTATATTACATTCTCAGCTAAGTTACTACTGTAAAATGGTGCAGGTATAAATTCACATGACATACTCGCTAGGTTACTGGAGGAAAAATTCAAACTGAGTCACATATGTAACAAAACTGATGCCACATACGAGTGCAGATATAATCTGTTACATTCTCAAGTAAGCAACTGTGGCACATTGCTGTAGATATACATTTACATGATGTACTCACTAAGTACTGGATGAAAACATATTGAAACACATTTCTATCAAGCTGATGACACATTTTTGGCTAATCAGGTATAGTTACATTACTCCACTGTAGAATAATCTCTGAGCACAATGTCCATAGTACTGAGTGAGGTGAGGCAGAGGAGTGTGCATTAGTCAAAACTGGGGTATCATGCAGGAGGAGGACCACAAGCCAGGCCTGTCACAGTGTGGTCAGAGGTGGATCTGGATGAGGTCATAAAGTGCCCTAATGGCATCTATGACAGTTCTTGTAATGTGCTTTAATTATGATCTTAGCCGCTTGGAAGCTGGGGAAGCAGTTACCTAAAGGAGGTTGTTTCAGACATCAGGAACCTATATCTGACAAAGGCTTGCCCTAGGTTATGCTTGCAGTGAGGGATGAGGAATTTGTAGCCTACTTCAGATCTTAAGGAGTGAGGTGCATTTGAGGAGGGGAGAAGAGGACCAAGAGGTAATTAGGTAGTTTTACTTGACCAATATTTGGCACCTACTGTATGTGGGCAATGTGAAGAAAGTGTCTCACAGGGAGGGATCCAACCTAGTTCTTTGTACATGTAACAACTGTGGGTGTGGTGTGGGGAAGGGAATGCCAGGGCAAATTTACAGAAAGCATTTAACAATGAGGTGAGTCTGGCTTAGGACAGATGTAGAGACTCCAGAGTACATGACATCCCCATAATCTAGCAATGATAGGATCATACATTCGGCTGCCTGTTTCCTAGTGTTGAGGGGAGACAACTCTTCACTCTATACAATGCTTTAGCTTTGGAAAACATTTCACCGCTTCATATGCCATGTGGTCTGAGTAGTCAGTGTGTTGGTCAAGATGGAGACCTAAGTATTTGTAGGAGGTTTCAGAGTCCATGAAGTCTCCTTGAAGAAAGTATGTCTTCAAGGTGGAAGAGGAAGACCTCAGCCAGGACCTGGAATCAAACATCATATAAACTGTTTTCTTTTGGTTCATGGCTAACTGGTTAGACTGGAATGATTTTTGCACCTTAAATACAGTAAGTTTTGTTGCAGAGCCAGTAAAATGGAGAAAGTGGTAGGATCTGAGGATTAGGGGATGGTATCATCTGCGTACATGTGGATGCTGTTAACAGAGAGTGCTCTGGGTAGGTCAATAATAAAGTCATTGTGAATAGCAGGGGTCCCAGGGTTAAGCCTTTGGAACACAAATGGTGACAGGGAGGAGGGAGGGTGATATAGTAGGACCTAATTTAACTGATTGGGTCTGATCGGACAAGTAGGACTGGAAGCAGGGGGTAAGAAGTTGAGACATTTGAGCATGCCAACTTGAGTAGGAGCAGGCCATGGTTCACAGTATCGAAAGCCTTGTTAAGGTCTAAAAGATTGTCTCTGTAACTATACCAGCATCCACGTAAGAGTGGATATGGTCTGTTACTTTAAGAAGGAGGTGGAGGTAGAATGTTGGGCCTGAAGCTAGACTGGTAAGAGGTAAAAATCCTGAATTTGAGTAAAATGGGAGAGTTGTCTTTGATTAACCTTTCAAAAACCTTGGATAGGATGGGTAACAGGGATATGAGATGGTAATTAGTTGGCATGTCAGCAGGGCCACCCTTGTGAACAGGGACTACCAAGGCATGCTGCCAACTGTGGGGAAGGAGCCAGAGATTAGAGAATGGTTGTATATGTGGACAATTGGGGTAGCTAGGGTGGGAGCCCCAAAGACTATAAATTGTAGTGAGCTCCATCTGCCTCACTGCTGGAATAAATGCTTGGTGTTCTTAAAGAGGAAGAGTCAGCACAATTGGCCCCATGCTTAAGTGTGGTGCTAGTGCCAATGTGCACTTTATGTGCAAAAACATTTTAGTTTACTTACTGTTTACTGTAGTGCAATAGATTGTATCAGACTAATTTTGCTTACTTCTAGGCTGACATCTTCTATTACTACGAATCCCAGAAATCCCTACAGCTGACATAAGAGCACTAGCAGCAGTGGAAGATTTAATAGCCTGCAGTACACACTGGAGTTAGAGCTTTGTAATGTCTGATCAGATGTTTTCCAGTTCTGCTTTTCTCCAGGGACTAAGTACAGTCCTCTGTCCCTGTAGTTAACCCAGGGAGGACAGCGGACCAGCAAACAAATGATCATTGCTTATGTAAACTTTAAGGGCTCGATTCTCAAAGCCCACGGTGCAGCACAAGGGCTTGTGCCACAAAGAATGGCACAAAGTGCCCTTGCCCCAAATGATGCATCGGGAGTGATTCTCAATGGCAGCTTGCATCAACCACTGGCTGCCTGCCCCAAACAGGGCTTGTGCCACCCATGTGCCCAGAAATAGGCTGCAGCATGGCATTAGGGGGTATGTAGTAAAATGCAGGCTGCCCCACCCCAATCCCTGCTGCTGCCCATAATTGTGATGTATAAAATCAAAACCCCATCTGGTGGTCTAGTGGCCTGCTCACCTCGATCCCTGCTGTTGCCTATAATTACAATGTATAAAACAAAAACCCTCCTGGTGATCTAGTGGTCCCCAGCTTACACCCCAGCAGATAGTGCCCACCACCCTGCTTCCCTGTACGAAATGTAGCTGGTGACTGTACAGCCCAACTCTCACTCTGCAGCTGGCTGCCAGACTGAACAGTCAGTGAACACCTATGTGTATGTTCTCATAATTAATCAATCAGCACCCACCACTCCACCCCCCAAGCCCTTCCTCACCCATCAGGGCCCAGCATGTAATCCTCTTTGGACCTCTCTTTCAAATTCTTACAGAACTATATGACCATGGTGCTACTTCTGATGGAGAACAGCTCACTGGTGAGAAACTATGTGAAGAGAGAAAAAGTTTTAAACCCACCTCTGATTTTTGTCCTTTGATTACTAACCATGCCATACACACATTTTTAAAAAGTGGTGGGCAAACAAAAGTTAGTGACTTATTTGTTAAGCAGCACCACTTTACTGACAACCTTGCCCCACTTGAAATAAAGCCCTTAAAGATCTGTCCAAAGATCCAGATCTTATAATAAATCTGACAGACTAGGTGGCAACATTGTCATAATGGGGAAGGGTAGTACAAAATGCTGTGCTGAATTTATTGGGGATTGAAATAACTAAAACAAACTGCTTAATAACCCCATTCATGGTTACAAACAGGAATTAAGACACTTATTACAGCACGGGCTAGATGCAGGACACATAACAGAAAAATAATTCTTTTTTTTTATAATGACTTCCTGATGTGTCTCACCTTTATGTATTACCTAAAACACACAAGAGTCTGACAAACCCACCAGGACACCCCATCATTTTGGGATAGGCTCATCAACTGAGAACCTGGATAAATTCTTTGACTTCTTCTTGCAGGATAGTGTCCTCTCTGCCATCATTCATACAGGATACCAGTGACATTCTACACAAACTAAATGAAGTTGAGTGGAAAGAATCATATAAGTGGGTTAGTGTGGATGTTGAGTCCTTCTATACATCTATAAGACAATGATGACATTAGGGCATCAATATTTTCTGAGGAAGAGTCCATTAAGTGAATGCACACCCACAGCATTTCTTACACATTGTCTAAATCAGAGTAACATAGCCCAGTGACTGTATTTACTTTCAATCCATTATTATTCACTGCTGTCGTCATGATGTTATAAAAGACTATTTTCTATGTTGTAAAATTCACATGCTTGTTTTCCATTGGTGCTCATAAATTAAAATATATGATGTGGCAGTTTTAGGTATTTAATGATTCTGTAATTAAAAGTCTTCACCTCCTAACGAAGCCCATTCTAATGGCAATTGCTGCTGCTTCTGTGGTGATTGGAATTTACCTTCAAAATAAAGCTATTTTTTGCTTGGAACCTAGACTATATTGGTTGTGTTTGCTGCTCACACTATCGTGGTTTGGTGTGCTCCTTTTCTACTGGATTTCATGTACTTTTGGGGCAGCCTATCCCTTAGAAGCACTCCAGTTTACCTCTGGCACTGCTGAATTTTTTTGAGCTGTGGTCCATGAATCCTCGGTTCATTTTTTTTCTTAACCCTGTAAAAGAAAACCATCCATCAATGTCTTTGTGGCCATTCTCTCTCCTACCAGATCCTTCCACTCAGCACCCACTCCCTGCATCCCCAAGCCCTTAGTTACTCATCTGGGGTCCAACGTCATAATCTTCTCTGGACCACAGACACATCTTCACTCTTCAAAGCTTGACCATGAACTGAAGAAACAGGTATCGGTTCAATGTATTTCAAAGGTGTTTTGAACTTAATGGCATAACTTAGTCATTTCTGCATATTTTTGGCTCAAATTTTCAACTTGTCTTTGTAGGACCCCACCTCATGAACAATTGCACTGACATTAGGAAAATCTGTCCCATAAGGTGATTTCACGGTCCCTGCATGAAATTACCTTTCGGGCAGGAGTTGAAAATTTTATCTGCCTTTGTTCATGAGTTGGGGTCATCAGAAGGCTCTGCTATAAATTTGGTGTGAAAATATATTTTTTAAATACAGCGTTATGAGGCTATGTTGAATTTTGCAAATGCAGTCTTGCATGTTTGGTAATATTCAATGTTTTACCCAAAATTTTCAACATAGCCATTTCATTACAGCACCTCATGAATGTGACAACTGTCATTTTCAACTCCTGCCCAAAATGTGTTTTGCATCCCAAAGTTGATTTTGAAGTCACTGCATGAAGTCACCTTTAGGCTAGAGTTGAACATTTTCTGCCCTTCCTCATGAGACAGGGTCATAACAAGGCTATAGTTGAAAATTTGGTGTAAAATATTAAAACACTACAACTTTATGAGCCTATGTTACAATTTACTAATGAATGCAGGCTTGTAACTTTGGTAATTTTCAATATTTTACCCCAAATTCTTGGCTACAGTCCCATCGGCTCTGGCCAGAGTTTGTTTTGGTGTAGGGAAAACTGTCTTTATTTGTATTTATTCAGTTATTATAGGCTTAGTAGCACCATTACTGTTAAAATTCATTTTTTGCTTCTGTGGTCATTGACTCAATAACTGAGTCAGAGAGGGGACAGCATGTTTGCTTCAGAGCCACAGCGATGCTGCTTCCAGGTTCCTACTACCTGCTGATGAAGAGAGAAAGAGCAAGCAGGTGGGCTGTTCATATGAGAGGAGAGAGAGAGAGAAAGAGAGAGAGAGCACTGTCTCTGAGAAATGCAGAGATGGTGCTGGACAGCTAATTAAAGGGTTTTATGTGATATGGGTGCCACCCTGAATGGCACGCCAGAAATGGCGCGAGTGAAACATGGTGACTGCCACATGGGCACCATTCTGGAGTGCTGAATGATGCAATGCATGACCGCAGTATGAGACGGTCTGAAGGGCACCATGCACATGGCGAGAGCTGCAGGGGAGAGGGGCAATGCACGCTGTGGCAAGGGTGACAAGGGGACGGCACCACGGACAGAGCTAGTGGCAGGAGGAGCATGCAATGGGCAGGGTACGGCACCAGGTGTGGTGCAGCAGTGGAAGTACAGGGCAGCAGTACCTCAGGATCAGGAGATGCACACCTGAGTGGCCTGCACACTGGGCATGTGTGGGCAGGAAGTGTACAAAGGACTCAGCCAGAGGCATATCCCGTGGGGTGACAACAGCATGCAGTGCTGAGCCAACAGCATGTAGGGGAGGCATGTGCAGGCAGACAGCTCTGATGGATGACGGCCGGCCATGGCATGGGAGCGGGGACAAAGGTGACTTGAGGGATGCGGTGGTTGAGCAGGCGCCCATGGCGGGGTGACCCCACAAGGGTAGGGAGGAGGGCATACACTGCACATGACCATGCAGACATGTGATGGTACAGGCCCACAGGAGGTGGTGCATGCCAGGGGCCTCTAGGTGGATGGTCACATGGAATGTGAAGTTGTGTGCCTGGCCGCGCAAATAGGCATAGTGGCTCATGGTGCTGTACTCTGCCAGAATAGCATGGATCCGGGTGTACAGGTCCGCGGTAATAATGGGGCTGTGGTGCCTCTGCCACTGACACCAGCATCTCTGACTGGATGGCTGTCAGACACTCCTCCTCCCGGAGGCACTCCAGAAGGCACCAGATGCTGGGGTGGCATGCACCAACCGGGTGTTAAAGGCCCTGTACCACCCTCCACCATTGTTAGTGCGTGCCAGGCCCTGGGCGGTCACCTCATAGCAGTTCCACTGCTCGATGGGGAAGCTGGTATGTCGGCACCCCGAGTGCCCGTGGGATGACCAATCCAGTTGTCCTCTACATAGTCCAGCATGGGCTGGAGGTCCTCTTTTGGTGGTTGCATACTCCCACCCTGCAGCTCATCGAATACCGCTGGCATGTCCGCTGGTGGGAGGAATGCTAGTGCTAGCAGCATCCGCACAAGCAGGACAAAGTCGGGTCTGTGGAATACCATGCCAGGATGTCAGGCAGCTGTTGCACCTTCACCACAGGGCCCGGGGTAGTGGAAGAAACATCCCTGATGTGGGCCTCCGGGAAGATGGTGGCAACCCCACATCAGCTGGCATGCTCATCGTCCATCAGGACTGTGGCGAGGTACCATGCCCGGTTGTGCAGCTTGAGGCTGGCCAAGCAGCCGGACATGGTCTGTGCCCACCTGGAACATGTCAGGGCATAAGCGGCCAGCAGGACCATACTGGACTGAACGGCATGGACAGTGTAGAGTTGTCTGAACAGGGTCAGGCATGCCCTGAATGTGCTGTCCATGAACCAGTCCGTACTGGTGGCCAGCTGCTGCAGACCACGATCCGTGACATACACCACGATGTGGTCCCATTTCCTCCATAGAAACATAGAATTTGACGGCAGATAAAGACCGCTGGCCCACCTAGTCTGCCCAATTTTCTACCCAACAGATAAGCTGCAGATCCTAGTTAACCAACAGCTTACTTCCTCCTACCCACTAGGACTGTCTTATGTCTGTCCCATGCATTCTTGAATTCAACCACTGTTCTTGACTCCACGATTCCTCAGGGAGGCTGTTCCATGCATCCACAACCTCTCCGTGAAAAAATACTTCCTCACATTACCTCTGAGCTGTCCCCCTCTATCTTCAAATTGTGCCCCCTTGTTCTTGCACGCCTCTTTTTCTGAAAGATGCTACCCTATGGACTTTGTTGATTCCTTTGAGGTACTTGAAAGTGTCTATCATGTCCCTCTCTCCTTCTTTCCTCAAGGTATGGATAGTAAGCTCCTTTAGTCTTTCTTCATATGTCTTCTGGTGCAGACCCTGCACCATTTTGGTCACCCTCCTCTGGACAGCCTCCACACTGTCTATGTCTTTGCGGAGATGGGGTCTCCAGAACTGCACAGCACTTGAGATGGGGTCTCACCAACCGCTTTGTACAGAGGGATAGCAACTTCCTGTTTTCTACTATTGATGCCTCTCCTATACATCCCAGTATCCCCCCAGCCTTCCTTACTGCCTCTCTCACATTGCTTTCCCACCTTTAGGTCATCTGATATAATTAACCCAGGTCTCTTTCCATTTTTACTGTTGTCAGTATCTCACCCCCACTGTGTACTCTTCCCTGGGTTTTGTTTCCCAGGTGCATTACCTTGCACTTTTTGCATTGAATCTGAGCTGCCATACATTTGACCATTCCTCCAACCTTGCCAAGTCCTTCTCATCCTTTCCACTCCATCTTGTGTATCAACCTTGTTGCAGATCTTGTGTCATCTGCAAAGAGACATACTTTTCCTTCCAGTTCCTCTGCAATGTCACTTATAAAGACATTAAAAGGACTGGTCCCAGTACTGAACCCTGCGGTACCCACTAGTAACCCTCCTTTCTTCACTGTGGACTCCGTTTACTACTACCCTTTCGTCCTGTTGTCTAGTCCATTTTTATCCAGGCTACCACCTTGGGACCCACTCCAAGGCTGGCTAACTTATGTATTAATCTTTGTGTGGGACTGTATCAAATGCCTTGCTAAAAATCTAGGTAGGCCATGTCCACAGCCCTCCCTGGTCAACTACTTTGGTCACCCAGTCAAAGAAATCAATTAGATTCATCTGATATGATCTTCCCATCATGAATCCATGCTGCCTTGGATCCTGTGCCCCACTGGCCTCTAGGTACTCAACAATTCTTTCCTTCAGAAGTGATTCCATCATTTCCCTACCACTGAGGTCAAACTAACTGGTCTGTAGTTTCCTGCCTCTGTCCTGCTCCACTTTTGTGAAGAGGAATCACATCCGCCCTCCTCCAGTCCTCAGGTACCACCCCATCCTTCCATGATTTGTTAAAGAGAGTAGTCAGCGGTGTCACTAGTTCTACCCTTAGTTCTTTTAGAATTCTTGGGTGAATCCCATCAGGCCCCATTGCTTTGTCCAGCTTCAATTTTATTAGTTCTTTCAGAACCCTTTCTTCTGTAAATGGACTGGTATCGACCCCGTCTTCAGAGTGTTTCTCTTGTTCGGTTTAAGTACCTCCACCTCCTCTGCCTTTGTGAACACTGAGCAAAATATTCATTCAGTATCCCTGCTTTTTCACTGTCACCCTCTGCCCACATTCCCTCCCTTTAATTAAGCCTCAGTATCCCTCCTTTGGTCTTTCTTCGCTCCCTATTGTACCTATAAAAGGTCTTATCCCTTCTTAACAGAGTTGGCTATCCTTTCCCTCAGTTTGGGCTTTTGCTATTCTGACTGCCTTTCCTGCCTCTTTCTGCTTTAACTGATAGCATTCTCTGTCCTGCTCCTTCTGTGTTTCCTTATATTTCCTGAATGCTATCCTTTTCTCCTTAACCTTCCCTGCCACCTCTTTTGAGAACCATAGTGGTTTTTCCTTCATTGTGTTTTGTTGATTTGCTTTACACAAAGGCTTGTTGCCTCTGTGATGGCTGTTTTGATTACTGCCCATTGTTCCTCCATCCCTCCTTCTTGCCTGCTTGCTAGTGCTTTTCTGAGGAACTCTCTAATTTTCCCAAAGTCAGCCCTCCTAAGTCCAATACTCTTGCTTTTGTATGGCTTGATTGTATGGCTGTGTTTATCGTGAACCACACTGTTTGGTGGTTGCTTGTTCCCAGATGGCTACCCATTTCTAAATTTGAGATTCTTTCTCCATCCCCATTTGAGAGTACCAGGTCTAAGACTGCTCCCTCCTGAATGGGTTCCAATACTAACTGTCTGAGGCATGCCTTGTAGGGCATCAAGAATGACCCTGCTCTTGGATGTGCCTGCAGCAAAAGTGCTCCAGTTAACATATGGCATATTCAGGTCCCCATCAACAATGTCTCCCTTTTCTGCCATTCTAAGGATGCCTTCTATCATTTCCTTGTCCTTTCCCTCTCCTGAGATGGGGGTCTGTATACAACTCCCTCGGATTGTGGTGCCATTTTCTGTCTCCAGGGTGACCCAGAGTGCCTCATCTGCTCCCTGTTTACTCTTTAGTTCTGTTGCTTTGATCCTTCCTTTACATAGAGAGCTACTCCTCCTTCTATTTTATCCTCCCTGTCCCTCCTGTAGATTGTGTATCCTGGTATGTTGGCATCCCAGTCATGGTTCTCTGTGTATCATATTTCTGTGACTGCCACAATATCCAGGCAACCCTCTTCCATCAAGGCCACTAGTTCAGGAGCTTGTTACACAGACTCACGGGCATTGGTACTCATCACCCTCCACATTTGATGGCCTTACCCCTTTAGCCCCATCCCTGTCCTTACTTCCTTTGCCTTTTTACATTTACCTCTGTCCTGCTCCCTACTGACTTCTCTACCTTGGTGTTTACCTCACTAATTACTGTGTTTTGTGGGGAGGCTGGGATTTCCCTGCTCCTTTTCAGTGCCTCCCCTTGGCTGGTTTAAATGCTTGCCAATGAAGCATTTAAACCTCTCACCTAGGATCCTGGTCCCCCCGGACAGATGCCGACCATCGTGCCAGTATAGGTCTGCATCCCTCCAGGTGGCTCCCAGTCCCCAATGAAGCTGAAACCCTGAGCTCCACACCAGTTTTCAACCATTCATTGAATTTCCTGGTGAGGAGTACCCTAGCATCACCCTTTGCCATAGACAGGCAGCACCTCTGGAGAAGGTTACTGTATGCTAATGGTTCAAGGCCTTTCCACAACTATACAAACTCCTCTTGTACTGCTCTGATCCCATTCCTAGCCAGGTCATTTGTCCCCAGGTAGACAATGACATCCAGCTCCCCTCCCTCATGCAGCTGCTCCAAGATCCTGAGGATTCGCTCCCTGTCCCTCAAGCTGTGGCGTCAGGCATGCACCTTACCTCCCCTCTCCCTTCCTTCCCCACTTCTACCCCTAATGATTGAGTCCCCCACCAGGAGTTGTTTCCTTCCCTGTGGGGTCCCATGCCACCCTCCTGTGGGTCTCCTTTGTGAGGTTCCCAGCATCCTCCTTGGTCTCCACTGCAGGTGCCTTCATAGAGGAACCACTATCCACCAGAAGAGTGCATGAATTGTGGAGAGGTACAGCTGGAGGGATGCAACTCTGTTCCACCACCCGCCCTTCCTGAACCCACCCTGGTCCAGCCTCTCCTCTTTCTTGGCAACCTCTGAGGTAGTGGCATTGGCCCTGGTGGTCCCTGGTGGGGAAGAGGTTTCATGAATCCTAGCCAGGTCAGCCTGGAGATGGGCAACCTTCTCCCTCAGACCAGAGGGTGCCTGCAATAGGGCAGCATCGCAGCCTCCAGAATGTCTCCCAGAACACTGCCGCCCACAGCCATTGCACTGCACCACTCCTATGATGTCTTATTTGTGTCCCTCTCCTGTTTCTCTGTATGCTTACTGTCTCCTCTCTACAACTCTCCCCTTCCTGTTCTGGGACAGCAACTTCCTATATTCTTCAGTAGCCTTCTTCTTCCTTGCTCAGTGTCAGACCACCAGCAGCTTGGGGTGAGAGGAGCTACTTTTTTGCTTTAGGGTTGACAAAACTAATGTTTCTCTATGATCCTTCCTTTACTTCTGCCAAACAGGAAGTTTCTGTTGTCAGTAAAATACTGTGGCTATAAAAGTAGAACTGGCTTAGGGTGGGTGGAGGGGTGGGATGGAGGCAATTAGTAAGAAAAAGGCTAGCAACAGGAATTTGTAATTTGAGTCACCTGCTTTTATATTGTCTAAGCCACACCCCCAATTAAGCTCTCTCTCTTCCTACTGGTTTAGCAAAGTAAGTTGATATAGTACCCTTCCAGCACAGAACACATACTGACTTTCTTTCTTTCTTTTTTAACCCTAAATAAGACCCTTCTACTTCTAATAAAGTATCTCCCACTGTCATACAGGAGGAAGTGTGTTCCATTGAAGGCAAGGTTGTACTCCTCCGGGATTACAAGGTCCTCTACTGATTGTGGGGAGGTTGGCCAGCTCCGCGCCACATGCTGAACCCATTGCACCATCCGCTGCAGTAGCCACACTCCCAGAAGACAACCGCCACAGCCACAGGGATGCCCGACATGCTTGCCATTATAACCTGGGATGCACTGTCCATTGACCACTGTGCCCTGTCCTGTAGCATCCGGGACCCATCGCATGCCCATGTCAGCTGCATCAGGGGTGTGATTGTGTTTCCTGATGGTGGCTACCACTGTATCCTCAACTGTGTGCAGGTGTGCTAGGCAGTGGTACCTGAGCACCTCTGCACACCTCCAATAGACCTTTTCAGGCTCTTCCTGTCTCATCTGTACATGAATCCATTGTGGACAGCCATTGGCTTTCCTTTCTGGCTTTGGACATAGTGCACCTCCATGGCCAGCGATGCAGTCCAAACTGATGGGGCTACTGGGGCCGGCTGTCATATAGGTGCTGTGTGCCCCACTCTGTGTGCACCTGGCCACACACCTTTCCTATCTGTGGCTAATAACTGGCACTGTAGTGCCACGCCCCACCCCTCTCTGTCCCTGTGGCCTGTGGGTCTCACTTGCTGTGGTCTGTTGTCAATGGCCAAGGTGTGGACACTGCCTGTGAGCTGACCAGTGGCCCCTGCCAGTAATGTGCCCACGCGGATGAGTGTGTGCTTCACTTGTGGGCCTTTTTGGGGGTCCTCCACCTGTTCAGCCGGTTTGGGCATCTGTACCCTGGTCTCCCCTCGTGGTGTGGGGGTGGTGTGGTCTCCACTATTGCCCTGTGTCCCTGTGTGCCCTCCTTCCCTGTGTTCCCCAGCACCACCACCTTCACTGGCCCCTCTGTTGTCTGATGCCTCTGCCTGCCATGGCCTACTGTTTGGGCTGCCCCAGGCTCACCCTTCTGTGTGGCCTGGTTTGTGACATTCTCCCCTGGGTTCAGGCCTGCCAGTGCTTGTGATCCTGCCACCAGTTTCTACTGGAGGCACCTTACTGTGCAGATGAGCATTTCACTCTTCCACTGTGTGTCTGCCATTCTGTTCATTTGCTGTTTCAGCAGTGGCACTTTCAGGATTGCCCCCAGAGACTGCGCCTTTGGTATACGCTCTACCTGGCTACTACCAATTAAAAGCCCTATATGAAAGGTACTTGCTCACAACATGCTCAGTGCCAGAGTGAGTGAGTGACCATGCAGGCTGATTGGAGCACAGCTACATTAAAAGAGTGAGGGGTAAACCAAGTGAGGAAGGAGAGAGCATTCAGCCTTCCTTTCTGAGGCGCGGTGAGAGCATGCTGCTATGACAGCGACAGTTGTACCAGTTGCTAGTGTGATCATTCTTTTATTTATTTAAAAAGGTTGTTACACTAATCTGCCAGTGGAGGGAGTGGCTGAGTCAGCAAGGAGGTGATGGAGTGTGCCAGTCCTTCTGGGTAGACAGGAGCAGAGTGAGGCAGGAGCCAAGCTGAGCAAATAGTGAAGTAGGCCTTGAGGATCTCATCGAAGCATAGGTGCTTTTGAGGCCTGAAAGAAATGGGTAAAAGAAAAGAAAACAAGTATGGTGAGAGAATTGATTTTATGCTACTTTTATTGTAAATGGTATTTTGCTGGTGATCACAAGAGGATGGGGGGCAAAAGTATGACATATGTGTTTTACAGGTATGGCAGGTTAGAGGTTTAAAGGTTATTTGCCTTACAAGCATGGCTGCCAGAAATCTTCTTCAAATGGTTTATGTCATAATAGCGAGCAAAATGGCGTTTGTAATTATGGAGTGTATATCACTGAAAAACAATTCGGTGATATACATACGATGACTAAACATCTGGCATATAGACTTATGTTTTCCCCGAACCCCTAGTTAAAGATTCCTAATTCCAGGGGTGTATGTTGAGGAGGGGTGACACTCCAGAATTAAAAAACAAAAGAGCAGCTGCAGCCAGCGGCAGAAGTCCCCCGGTCCCCAGCCCCAACCCAGTACCTGCTGCACCAGAGCTAGCCTCCCTCACCACCACACTACATGGCTGGCTTGGCGGTGACAGGCACACTTCAGAGCAATAATAAAAAACCAGCAACTGCAGCCAGTGGCAGAAGTCCCCTCAGTCCCCAGCCCGAATCCAGTACCGGCTGCGCCAGAGTTAGCCTCCTCACCACCACACTACATGGCTGGCTTGATGGCAGAAGGCACACTTCACAACAATAACCCTCTTCCCTTTCCCTCCCTTCCCCTTGCTATCCTCCCTTTCCAGTTGCCCTCCCCTACCCTCATGGTAGCAGTGCATTGCAACCCTTGTGCGCCCATGATAATAGCTCAGAATATGACTTGCCGTTTGACAGTCACCCATATTTGTTCACCATTATCACAGGATACCCTTTCAAACAATTTCTGGGAGCATGGATATATAGGTGCACTGTGTCCTGGGTGCTAGAAGGGATCCTGAACCAGTGGTTGTCACCATGTAAGGGATTGGGCTCAGCCAGTCAGGATGCAGCAAATTCCCTACCCATTATATATATATAAGAGAGAGAGAGAGAGAGAGAGAAAGACCCACCTACACCCCCACTTTGGTATGCAACCCTAACACCCTGCTCTTTTATTGCCAGGAACAGGCATGGGGGGATGTGCCTTGAAGTTGTGAACCCTAATGTTCACCCCATTCCATGAGTAAATAAGCTGAGATGGGTACAGTATAGGAGAATGGGGTGAGCATTAGGGTTCATAACTAAAACACACCCCCTTGTTCCTGCATGCATGGTGGGGTAGTGTTAGGTTGCAAACTGAGGGAGGGAAGTTAGGTCTTAGAGTTGGGAACCCTAAGACCACATTTTCCTACTTTTGTCGCTGGAATCCTAATGGTGCATTAACAAAGTTTTTTGCAGAGAATTTCCTTACTTTTTGAGAAAGTATAATTGTAAACTTATTTGGTTGTGGGAGCACAGGGCCCTCTGGGCCCTGCACAGCCAACCATCCATAATTTTGGAGAGATTCTAATTGTATCCTTATTTTCCTGTGGAAGAGCAGGGCTCCTTGGGCTCTGCATCCCATTACTCTATAGTCCTCTCCTAATATATGCAAATGGGAATGCAGGCCTTCTGAGCCCTCAGCTGCCATGTATGCAAAAGCCTGTGCTTCCATCACTCCATAAAGATATTCATATTAGTGTGTGGGAGCACACAGTGCCATGCAGGCATAATTTTTGAGATACTGTAATCATATCCCTATTTCTCTGTGGGAGGACCCTGTACTCCCATCAGTCTTAATGGTATCCACATTTGCATATGGGAGTGCAGGGCACAGAGGGCCCTGCACTCCCATCCATTACATAATTTTTGAGATAATGTAGTGCTATCCTCTTTTGCCTGTAAGAGCTGTATGGTCCTCTGGGTGCTACGCCTCCCATCCCAGGTGTGGAGACCCAAAGAAACACCTGACATTGCAATGTGATTCTATTGAAAATACAGGAAGGTTTGAAACCTGTGTAACTTGACACCAAATTAATATATTGTCACAAAACCAGCAAAAGGCACATCAGTAGGGCCATTTGAATTTGAAAATTTCAGAACAAAATTGCAAACCATTTCTTCGCAGTGCAGTGACAAGGAAACTGGGTAACCATCCCATTACAATGTCATCCTTTGTGTAATGAAGCAAAATTGAACTCTACAGAATATCAGAGCAAAGTAATATATTTTACCAAATCAGCAAAAGGCACATCTCTGGAAAAGGCCTTTGTACCCTGAAAATTAAAGATCAAAATAACAAACTGTTTTGGAAATATGCAGTTACAAAGAAACAGCTGTCTTAAAAATCCTTTTTCACAAATGCGACAAAAATCCGTTTTTACGATTCATTTTGCCATTTGCAGCAAAAGAATCCCTTTCGCAAATTGCGGAAAAGATCCTGTTTCACGGCAAAGGTTTTCCGAGTTTGTGAAAAAGGATTTCCATTGCTTAAAAAGCATATTTCTGACTAACTAATCAAAAAATTAACCCCAGAATCTGATTCTAATACCCCTGATTAGGTAAACACAACTGTTGGGGTTTATTAAAGCCCTCTATATTTTTATTTCATTTTTTTGCCATCGCTAACTGAAAACAAGATGATGGTAGCACAAAAAAGGATTACACATTGTAAAACAGAATCCACGATTCAAGGCTTACATCTAATATTTCCCACAGGAAATAACGAAACTTTGAAATTTAATAACATGTGCATAATTGGACACTACCGTAACTGGTTAAAGTGCAGCAGCACTGAATCCAGGGTTCAGCTTTGCTTGCTTCCTTTGCACTCAACCCCAGCTCCTCCCTGCACTCCTTGGTCAACTTCACATGGTCAGGTTTGACTAATGAGTGGTGTACTTTCCCTGTCTTCTTGCTGTGCAGATTCACAACTTGCCACACCAAGAGAATCAGTTCCCTCATCTGAACCCAGCTGAGCCACATTTGCACCAGCAGTTGCCCCAAACAACACCACCAGAGTCGCTGTGTGAAGCAGTCATGACCAGAGGGACCAACTGCTCCAGAATGTGATTTTTATCCTAAGTGTTAACTGGAGGTGAAATTAACAAGCAGTGAGTTTCTTTCATTGTGACATCATGGCAGGATTCTAGGGTTATTTGTTTGGGTGTACAGCAGTGAAAGATACCAACACCCATGACTGATTGTGAACCCTGTTCATGCAGCCAATCACCTGCTACACTGCCTATGTTCCTCACTGTTCAAAGTATGAAAAGAGGAGTACAACTGGGATGAATGAGATGAATTAGCAGATGCCATTAAATTTCTGTGGCCAAAATATAAATGAAACTGCCTTTTATTTTTTAAAAGCATGCAGAGCGGACAATAAGCAGAAGCTTTAGCTTTACTGCCATCATTGATCCCTAACAGGAATCAGCTATTCTATACAAAACACTTCTCTCTTGGGTAAGAGTGCTGCCATCATAGAACAGCTGATTTCCAGACTTAAACGCATACTCTGACTACAAAACAGCTGATTTTACAGGCTTGAACTTGCACTTAGTCTGACCGCCATCTGTGCAGAGGATAAGCGAGCTTCTTCAAAGAGCCTTCAGATCATTGGTCACAACTGTAACTCATTAAACTGCTGTAGTACTAGATCCAGGGGTTCAACTTACACACCTCCTTTGCACTCAGCCCCAGCTCCTCCCTGCACTCCTTGGTCAACTTCACATGGCTGGGTTTGACTAATGGTGGCACACTTTCCTGTGTTCTTGCTGTACAGGTTCACAACTTGCGATACCAAGAGCATTAATTCCTGCCCTTGCAAACTGAGTTTAGCCTCTTTGCACCAGCTATTGCCACAAATAACACCATCAGAGTCACTTTGTGAAGCCGTCATGACCACAGGTGGAAACAACTGCTCCAAAATATGCATTTTTATCCTGAGTTTCAACTGGAGGTGAAATTTACAATTGGTGACTGTCGTTGAGGTAAAGGTCAGGAAGCATAGAAAAACCAGGAGCCATTATAACATTTGAAAGTAGCTTTTATTATCATCAATAACAATAACCTAAAATAAAAAATTGAGCAGGATTGTTCTTACACAGGTAGTTTAAATAAAAAGTCCTTCATCTGAGGGTTTCTTTTCAATTTCAAATCTCCATCTCTCTCTCACCAACAAAATCAGTGCTTCTCTTTCTATGTTGGTGCCTGGCAATTAACTTATGCATTCTGAGCTCATTAAGATAGATGTCCTGTTTTCACACAATGTCCCAAAACTTTGGCAGTTTCTTTCCTTGTAGGTGCAACAAAATAGAACATTGTGTCCTAGAACTGATCTCATGTTGACAGTTCTACAAATGAGCTTATGGAGGTGAAACTGCCTCCCAAGGTTAACCACTAAGTTCCAAATAGCTTTTACAATCATTTCAACAATATAACTTCAAACATTTTCAAACCAGAGAACCCAGTTTCGCATAAAGATCCACATTTATTTTTATAACTACAGAAAATCAAGGGAAGAAAAGATAGAAACAACAAGAAACATCAAGTGAAGGGGAGATAGTGGGAGGAGAGAATCATGAAACTGTCACAGTGATCCATTCCTAGGTCTCACAGGAAAATTTGATTGTGCAATCAGACAGACAAGAGAATCAATCTGGGCTGTGTGGTAGAGCGTAGCCTATCTGGACTTTAGTAAGGCCTTCGACACCGTACCTCAGGAAGGCTGGTCAACAAGCTAGAAAGTATGGGGGTGGGGACAAAATAACTACAGTAGATGGGTAGAAAACTGGCTGGTGGATAGAAGCCAGAGGATGATAGTAAATGGGGTGCACTCCAGGACAGGATGGGTGATGCTGGGGCCTCTCCTATTTAGTATATGCATATGTGACATAGTGGATGGACTGAAGGGACAGGTGGCTCTCTTTTCAGATGATACAAAAATCTACAACAGGGTGGACACTGAAGTGGAGATTGAAGACATGAGACAGGACCTGAGGACACCGGAGGGTGGGTGGAGACCTGGCAACTTAAATTCAACATCAAAGTGTGCAGTCATGCACCTGGGGCACAGAAACCCAAGGACAGGATACACACTCGGGGGAGGGAGGTAGTCAGATTTACGAACAGGAGAGGGATCTAGGAATAGTGTTCTCCAGTGATCGTAAGGTGGGGAAGCAGTGTACAAGGGTGGTAGGGAAGGTTTACGGGATGTTGGCAAATATAGGCAGGGGAATCACTAGTAGGAAGAGAGTCTTGGTGCCCTTGTACCAAGCCATGGTGAGACCGCACCTTGAGTACAGAGTCCAGTTTTGGAGGCCTTATTTGTGCAAGAACACTGATTTGATTGAAAGGGTTCAGAGAAGAGCAACCAAGATGGTCAAGGGATCAAGGGCATACCATATGAACAGAGATGCAAGGAGTTGGGGCTCTACACATTGGAGACCAGAAGGAGAGAGGACATGATAGAGACCTTAAGATACATCAAAGGGTTAAAGAAAGTATACCCAGGGTGATTACTACACATGAAGGAGGCACCATTACAAGGGGGCATGGCTTGAGACTGCAGAGGACACTTCAGAGGTTACGTGAGAGGTGATTCTTCACTGAGAGAGTGGTGGATGCCTGAGAATTGGTTTCTGGAGGAGGTGGTGGGGCCAAAATTGTGGAGAGGATTCAAGAGGGTATTGGACAGTCATAAGGGGCTACAGAGGGTGCCCAAGGTTAACAGGGGAAGGGGCAGACTGGATGGGACAAGGGCCCTTTTCTGTCAGTCAAATTCTATGATTAGGAAACGACAGAAAAGATCTTGTTTTAACCCTCTTTGTTTAATAAATGGGACAGGATCTTATTCAGCCCTGTCACAGTGCCTTCTTTCACAGTGACATCACGGCAGGATTGTTAAGGCTGAAAATGGGTTAAGCTATGGGGTTATTTGTTAAGGTGTACAGAAGGAAAGATGGCAACATCTATGACTGTTTCTGGTACATGTACAGAATTATGAAAAATAATTAGACAGTGACACTGATAGACAACATTTGCACTGCCTCTGTATACTTGCAGTGTATGCATTTCAAACGTTCCTACCATGTGCTGCAAATGGGATTTTTTTATGGCTGCGTAGCAGAGCTATCCTGATGTATAATTGATGTAGGAGGAAAGAGGAAGGGCTGAACAAATCATATAATGGCAGTAATATTTCCTTTGTGGACAGTGGAGTTGAAACACATCATCTGCATGAATCAGTCACGGTCTCTCTCCCCCTCTGTCTCTGTCACTGCTCTCTGTCTTTGAGCTTGATCCCACCTGACCCTAGGCCTCCAAGTGCCTCTTGGTTGCTGCGAGGCTCATCTATTTATCATCCATGTTCATCTACTTCACACAGGGCAACCTTCATGTGAGCAGATAATGAGTAGCATAGACTTCTTGACAACATGTCACCAACTTCAACTGTTGTGAGGAGTTGCAGGGCTATTTGGCTTCCGCTTCAATTTGGCACTCCTACACAGCTGTCATGCATTAAAATGCTGGGTGGCACACTCCAAATTGTCTCTGATTGCTCATTTTTCTGTAAAGTTTATACACCTTCCTGGGAGGTAGGTAGTCATTCGCAGAGCAGCAGCAACACAAAATTTCACTTTGAACAGTGGCTTACGCTTTAATTTTTCAGCTGTATACTGAGAGCTATGCTGACATATGACTGACGTAGGAGAAAGAGAGAAGAGGCTGATTGCATCACATAATTACAGTAATGCTTCCTCCACGGGCAGTGGAGTTCAAGCACATCATACTAGCATACTAGTGACTCCTAGATACACACCAAGACAGCCACTTTCACATCTAGGTGTATACCAGACCACGTCCGACTTCTTGGCTCTTCCTGTACAGGGGCCCTTTTTCCTTAATCTGTAGCACTGCCCCTCCCCACTGCCCATCCTCTTTCTTTCTTCCACTAGCAAATCTCTAGCTATTGCCATTGAAGGTGGGCTTCCCCTTCTTTAATCTCCTCAGCCACATTTCCAATGCCACTTCCAGGTGCAAATTAAAGAGCAGCTTTTAGCTGCCTAGTTGCCGCTCCCCTAATATATACCATATCTCACGTGGCCCAGAGCTCATTGCCATAAATAATTCCTTTTTCTGCCCTTGTAAGAAGTTATTTCACTCATAATTTTCCCTCAGCAAAAACTGGACAAGTTCTTCAACCTGCTGACACCCTCCATGCAGGCTGATGTCAGAAAAGCGAACACTGCATGCGTCTTCCATGGGATGATTTATCTAAACAGTTATTAGCATTTAGAGTTGCAATTTTAATAAATTAAAGTGACTGCTTATGTAACCCCTTGCAAATGGGGGTTCTAAAAGTTTCCCAGGAGCTTGTTTAAATGCTCCCTGCCAGGCTGGTGTCCTGCATTTTAGCAGTTTAAGTGTGATCGCCAGGAGTGCTATCAAGGCCTCCGTGCCTGTCTTTTAAGGGCTGCCTAACTCGCAGTCATGATTAATCTGGGAAGGAGTTTGAGTGTTACCCTGCTCGAGTCCCACCGGACTGCCGGATAATTGCTCCGTTTTGCCATCGTTAAATTGTGCAGAGGAGCTCCCCGAGAGATGTAGCTGCCTGCTGGGAATAACTTACGGTGGTAAATGAAAATGTAGTTGTTCTAACCTGTTTTCCTTTGCAGCAAAGACTGTTCTGATTCTCCCTTCATTTTGGTCCAGGACTGCTGAATTGGACCAATCAGTACCTCAGGACCCTACAGAGTAGGCTGACCAATAGAGGAACTGCTTGTATTTTGGGAAAGGTATTAGGGGCTATGGCGCCTTTTCGCACTCACCGAGAGCAGGAGCAGTTGATTGGCAGGTGCCGCTTAGCCAATGGAAGCGCGGTAGCACCTGAACTGAAAGGAGAGTCCCTTGCTGTTGGGGTAGATGCGAGTGGCTGAGGAGGAGGAAGGGAGCCTGTGCTTCTGCGCTGGTGGAGTGTTCGTATGGGAAGCGCGTGGAAGGCCTGAGGCGCCATTGTTGCCGCTGAAGTGAGTCAGACTAAACCGCTGCATGTGGTCAGAGGAGGCTGGTGCCAGCCAGCTACCCACCAGGCTTGACCTGTTGGAGGATTGAGAATCTGCTGAATCGTGCTTGGTCCTCGGAAAGTTGAAACTGCCATTGTAGCACTTTAGCCGGCTGACAGTTCGTGTGAGCCTAGGAAGCTGCGGCCTGGTGTGGTACCTCTGAGTTGCCATATAAATGTGTGAAGAGGCTGGTGAAACTCAGGCTTAGCCGTGCAGTGGTGCAGAAACCGTTGCTTGCTAGAGTCGTGAGTACTGAATCAGGATAGCTCCTGCTAAGTTGCAACAGTGGTCTCAAGTTGTTTTATTATACTGCTGACTGTCTAGCTGAATCTTCTTTCCATGCTGACCTTCTCAGGATTGTAAAGGCTCATCTGTGTCAGAGCCCCAACCAGCTGCCACAGTGGACTAGCCATTAGGCTTAGGTACCCAGGGACAGTAAATATTAGGTTCAGGCCTGTGCACAGAGCCCTAGGTAGATAGGTATAGTGATAAGCCAATTAACTTGATTCCCCTTTCCTGGTTAGTTCCTTGAATAAATCAGATTGTTTGTTCTGCAACTACATCCTGGCTATTGTGTGCAATGCTGGTGAACTGCTGTATAGTGACTGTGATAAAACTGTACCTTACTTTACAGGGGCCCTCGGAGTGAGTTGAGAGATACTAGCCGGGGGTAAGTGAACTGGGGAAAGCATTGTGGGTACCCCAGTGAGCCACTAGAGGGATGAAAGGGGTTGCAGTAACCCAGAGGGCTGTGACCGAGGCAATCTCGACAGTACTGACCCTGACCTCTGGGTGGAGGCACCCACAACAGATCTGGGCCCCTTACCCTGTCTCAGAGGAGGCAGGCAGGGTAGTAACCCTAAGGATAGTGCCCCTGGGGGCTACAACTTGGAGGCACTGCTGGGGTCAGCCCTAGTGGCCAAGTGGGGCAAGAGAAATGGAAAACTGAAGGGACACGTGCTGGGGAAAAATTGGGATCTATTAAGACAATGGTACTCAGGCTGATGGGGTGGGTGAAGCCAAGAGCTGGACTCCCAGAAAATTGTGTTACTGTTAGATGTGTCTTTAGGAACCCCAACTGCTGACATCATTTCATGGAGATCGGAGTAAAATGTTTAGGCAAAGTGGAGGTAAAAGGAATGGCTGACCTGCTTGACCAGAAGCTGCAGGTGCTACTCCTGTGCAGTGTGGCCATCGACTCGAGAAGGTATCTCCAGTGATTTACCCGAGGGTGCCTCACAGGGATAGAAGCTAATTCATATTCAATGGGTCAGTCACCCTGGGGTCCCCCAAATGAATAGTTTTAAAGACAAACTGCTTAAATTGCTGGCTGTGGAGGGAGAACTACCCAGGAACTGCTGCAAGCATTGGATTTGTCTAGTGATGCTACCCTCAGGGTTCCCCTGGCACCTCCCTCTGTCCCCCAAGAGTTCTGTTTTGCTTCACTGCCCCTAGTGGTCCCACCCTATACAGCTCGATTCTTACCGTAAGTTAAAACTTTTTCTGGCACGGTGCCGGTGCCTCCAGGGAGGATGACCTGGAGGCTTGATGGACTATGTCACCCCCTTAGTCCAGGAATGGCAATGCTCTGAGGGGAGAAAAGGAAGAGACTGATGGGGAGCTTTCAGGTCCCGCTTAGAAGCCATTAGATTTTTCGGCCACCAGTCCGGAAGCCACCGCTGCAGAGTATCTCTGCTTTAGAAGGGCTCCTGGAGTACAGAGACTGGTGAAGACTTATTATGGAAATTTAGGTCTGCTAAGCAGTGGAGGAATGAGAAGCTGTCCGCCTTCATCACTAGGGTGGAGCGGGCCTTGCAGAAGGCCTATAGAAAGAGGGGAATCACTGCCACAGCCCTGAATCAGGTCAGGTTAGAACATGTTTTAAACTGCCAGATTCTCTAGTGTAATACTGTTGAAACTTGTTACATGATCGACGGGCCACCCCGCCTGAATATTGTCAATTAATGAGGGAAATTAGAGAGGTGGAGACTGATGAAGAGGGGTGGGAGCCATGTGTGGGGCGGTAAACCTAGTGGGACCCTGAGCCTAGCACCCCTGAGGAGGTCAGCTTGTCCAGAGGGTCTGAGGGATCCCCAGATTTCCCTGGTGCTGTGGGAATGTGAGTTGTTTCCTCCGACCCCCATGTAGAGAGTGAGTTGAGGGCGAGGTCAGGAATTTATGGAACTGGTGAGGGACTTAAAGCAATCTACTATGTACCCTGTTAGGTCTGGGGCCCCTGAGATAAACTGAAACCAGACCCCTGCCCAAGGAGCCCCCCTCACCCCTCTCAGGGCCCCACAAACACGGTGTCCACCGCCAAACAGTGATCCCCGGACCCCAAGTTCTGTTACCATTGTGGAGAAGATGGGCATTTTCAACCTGAGTGTCAGAGGCTGGAGAACTTAAGGAAAGTTAACAGTAGACTGATCACTTGGCATCACCGGACCCAGTCTCAACCCCTAGGGAAAGCTTGTGACTCGGGCCCAGGCTCAGTCGACTCAATGCTGTGGCCCCGACTGGTCTGATGTGGTCGGGCCTTCAATGGAGACCCCAGTGCAGTAAATGGGATTCCCATTCGAGCTGTATTGACAGTGGCTCTCAGGTAACCATCATGTTTCAGGACTGGTATCAGGCACATTTACCTGAGGTGCCTCTGCAACCCTTGAATGGTCTACATGTGTGGGGTTGAGTGACAAGACATATCCGTATTTGGGGTATATCCGAGTTTGGTTATCATTCTCACATCTGTGGCTGGAATGGATGAGCAGGTGGAAACTTTAGTTTTAGTTTGCCCTCCCACTGGACTGTATGATGGGGTGCCTTTGTTGATTAGGATGAATGCTCATATGTTTGGACGGTTGGCCCAGTTGTACTCAGAGAAACAAGATTCAAAACTGGCAGCCCTAAAAATACCCATGAAGTTCCAAAAATGCAGTTGCCACCCAGAAGAAAGTTGGCCAACAGGAACTTGAGGACCCGTGGGATGGTGTAGAAAAGGATCCGGCTCCAGTGGTACTAGCCCCAAATGCCCAGTGTGTCCTGCATGGAGAAGTGCGATTAGGACGATGTCACGAATAAGTTGTTGATGTTGATGCGCTTGGGAGGGAAGATTGCCTGGGGACTGTTGATAAAGCCCAGTATCTTGCCGCTAGAGCTCATGCTTATGTCAAGAGAGTGATGGTTCAAGTGCATAATGTGTCCGGCAAAGAGATTCGAATAAGAAGAGGGTGCAGCCTGGCGAGTGTCCATTGTGCGGATACCGAGTACTGCCAAGTAGCAAGGGTCCCGGGACAAATGATCGAAGTTACTCCTGATTTGTTTGATTTCAGTGATTCTCTATTGCCCGCTGAATGGAAAAAGAGGATCAGTGAGAGGCTTTCCAAGAGGGCCCAGGTATTCTCCTAAAGAGTGGGATGTGGGATGTGTGCAGGGGCTGAGCATCACATTCGGCTGCATGATGTGAAGGCCTTCCGAGAGAGATCCGCCCTGGCCCCTGCTGACATTGATGATGTACGGTGGCATCTGCAAGAGATGTTGGCAGCTGGTGTGATACAAGAGTCCAGGAGCCCTATGCCTCCCCATTTGTGGTGGTAAGGAAGAAGAATGGACAGTATGGATGTGTGTAGACTATCGCACTTTGAATCAGTGGACCATCCCGACCAGTATACCATGCCGCTGATACAGGACGCCTTGACTGTTTAAATGGCAGCAAGTGGTTTTCTGTGTTGGATCTTCGAGCGGTACTATCAGATCCCGATGGGCCCTAGGGGACCGAGAGAAGACTGCATTCATTTGCCCCCTAGGTTTCTAGTGAGTTCATTCGGATGCCTCAAAGGATTTCAGGTGCCCTAGCCACCTTTCTGTGCCTGATAGAGAGAGCCGTGGGGATATGAATTTGCTCGAGTGTCTGGTCTATTTAGATGACATCATAGTGTTTGGATGCTCATTGGAAGAACACGAGCAGCAGCTATTTAAGGTCTTGGATCGGCTAGAGGAGTTCGCCTCAAGCTGTCTATAGATAAGTGTCAATTCTTCCAGACTTCTGTAAAATATGGGCCACATAGTGTCTACTGAGGGCATAGAGACTGACCCTAGCAAAGTGGAGGCATTGATACTTGGCCCAACCCAGGAACTTAAAGGAGTTGCAATGGTTTCTGGGGTTTTGTGATATTATAGGCGATTTGTCAAGGACTATTCTCGAGTGATTCGTCCTCCTCAACCTCACTCAGGGTACCCTCCTACACACAAAAGTATAAGAAAGTTGTGCCATCCGAGACGAGAAGAGGTATTTCCAGCTGAAGTAACTGTTTGGGGATCGTTGGACTGTTGAGTGTGAGGACGCTTTCTATGACATCATATATCAACTCACCCATGTCCCGTGTTGGCCTATGCTGACCCGGCCAAGCCCTACATTCTCCATACTGATGCTAGTCTTCAAGGATTGGGGCTGTGTTGTATCAGGAGCACTCAAATGGCCTGAGACCTGTAGCTTTTGCCAGCAGAAGTCTTGCTGCGTCAGAAAAAACTATCTTGTGCATAAGCTAGAGTTCCTGGCTCTGAAGTGGGCCATTGTTGATCAGTTCCATGACTATTTGTACGGTGCCAAGATATTAGTGAAGACTGATAACAATCCTCTGACCTATGTACAAACCTCAGCCAAGTTGGACGCCACTGGCCACAGGTGGCTCTCTGCTTTGGCCACCTACGACTATGCTGTTGAATACAGGGCCGGTTTAAACCATGTAGATGCGGATGCCTCTCTCGGAGGCCTATGCCCCAAACTGATTGGATCAGGTTGTCTGAGCCTGACATAAGAGCCCTTTGCCAGAAGTTTGACCAGGAAGAAAAGGTGTCCCCGGATGCTGTGAACTGTATGGTGGATTGCTTGGGGCCATCTGAGAGCTGTATACCCACTGCCTACTGTCACTTTTCCACACTGGATACTAGTTCACTGCCCCAGTTTGACAATACTAGTCTTCAACAGGCTCAATCCTGAGATTTCTAACAAAGCTTGGTGGTGGAAGCCTTGCAGGCTGGGCGAGATGTGTCCAAATTGTGCTCCACTGACTTAAGAGCCACCTTGTTATACAAAGAAGGCCCAAATTAAGGCTGATTAACCAACTACTATACCGAGAGACTATACATAAAGAGGACCAGATCGTCAAACAACAGCTGGTGCTGCCTTCAGAATTAAAGGAACTGGTTTTAAAATCTTTGCATAATCAGATGGGGCATCTTGGCATCGACCAAACCCTCGATTTGGTACGAGCCCGGTTTTACTGGCCAAAATGAGCGAGATGTAGAGCAGTATGTCAAGACCTGTAGTCGGTGTTTGCAGAGGAAAGCCTTGCCCCAGAGAGCTGCTCCCATGGTCAACATTACTACTAGCACCCCTATGGAACTAGTCTGCATTGATTTCTTGAGTCTGGAACCCGATCTGAAAAATATCAGTAATATATTGGTGGTTACCATCATTTCACCCGTATGCACATAGTGCTCCCTACTAAGGTTCAGAAAGCAACCACGGTGGCTAAGATACTTGTTGAAAACTTTTTGTCCACTACGGGCCCCCAGTGGATCCATTCTGACCAGGAAGGGACTTCAGGAGCCGCTTGATCAAAGAGATGCTGTCTTTGTTGGGGGTGCGAAGCCAAGAACCACCCTTACCATCCTCAGGAGATTCCCAGACTGAAAGGTTTAACCCACATTGCTTGACATGTTGGGCACATTGCAACCTAAAGACAAACTGAGATGGAGCCAGCAGATTAGTACCCTGGTTCACACTTATAACTGCACCATGAGTGATGCCACGGGATTTTCCCAGACAGACTGATGTTTGGGAGAGAGGCTAGATTGCCTGTGGATGTGTGTTTGGAGTTTCCCTGATGGGGTGCAAGCAGAAAATCATCTACAATACTTACAGAAGCTGAAGGCCCAGTTAACCCATGCTTATCAGTTGGCCCAGACCATGGCTGCTAAAAGAAACTTGGCCAATAAGGAGAGGTATGACAAGAAAGTGAAGACATTGGAGCTAAGAGAATGGGATAGAGTGTTGCTGCGAAATCTGGGACTGCATGGAAAACATAAGATTGCTGACTGGTGGCATCACCTCCCCACATTGCTGTGGGGCAATTAGCCGATTGCCTGTATAAAAGTCGACCTGAAAACAATTCCAAAGATGTAAAACCATTCACGAAATCATCTGCTACCAATTGGGCAAATCCTGATTGAAGCCGAACCTTCAATTGCCGCCTCCCAGCCTATGAATAGATCTGCTGCTAAAAAGAACCCAACCCATGGATTCTTCAGCAAGCCAACCAAGAGAGCCCTGTTCAAATGCTGCAGAAGGAGATAATCAACAATCGTGTCGGAGGGCGATGAAGATGATGTTGATTACTATCCCTCTTATGAACTGAGCCAGTTGTTTCGGGCAATCCCTTGTTAATCTGGAGATGAGGTTGGGCCTTCAGGATTGTTCGAGCCCCTACCTTGTCTCTGGGACCAATGCCTCAGAGCATGAGCTGGTAGCAGTAAAGCTCAAGGGTAGGGTCCTTGAGCCTGGCTGAACTGTCTGGCCTGGCTGAATTATCTGACTTTTCAGAAGAAGAGAGGATATGGGGAACCAGCCAGTGATATGCCAGAATCGGAAGAATATTTTTAATGCCCTGATGGTTCCTCACTAGCGCCTAAACAGCCCCTCAACTGAGCCCAGTGGGGTGGGTCCTGGGGTAGAGGCCAGGCCCCAATAGTGCTCTGAGCCCTGGGTCCTCTTCTCCTGTGGAGATTCCTGCTACTAGCATCAATGAGGCCGGATTGGAATCAGGGCCTGTCTCTGGGTTTTCTGAAGCCCCTAGACGTTCCAGCCAAGAAGTACGGCCTGTAGTAAAGTTGAGCTACTAGTCTACTAGCCTGTGGACCTGCCCTTAAATGTGGTCCATAAAGGGTGTATGGAGCTCATTTAAATGCTCCTGCCAGGCTGATGTCCTGCATTTTAGCAGTTTAAGTGTGATTGCCAGGAGCGCTATCAAGGCCTCCGTGCCTGTTTTTAAGCGCTGCCAACTCGCAGTCATGATTAATCTGGGAAGGGTTTGAGTGTTACCCTGCTCGAGTTCCGCCCGGCTGCCGGATAATTGCTCTGTTTCTGCCATCATTAAATTGTGCAGAGGAGCTCCCCGAGAGATGTAGCTGCCTGCTGGGAATAACTTAGGTGGTAAATGAAAATGTAGTTGTTCTAACCTGTTTTCCTTTGCAGCAAAGACTGTTCTGATTCTCCCTTCATTTTGGTCCAGGACTGCTGAACTGGACCAATCAGTCTCAGGACCCTACAGGTAGGCTGACCAATAGAGGAACTGCTTGTATTTTGGGAAAGGTAGTGTGGGCTAGGGCGCTTTTTCGCCACTGAGAGCAGGAGCAGTTGATTGGCAGGTGCTGCTAGACATTTGAAGCGAGGTAGCCTTAACTAAAGGGAGAGCCCCTTGCTGTTGGGGGGTAGATGCGTAGTGGCTGAGGAGGAGGAAGGAGCTCTGTTCTGCGCTGGTGGAGTGTTCAGCGGGAGGCGCATGAAGGCCTGAGGTGGCCGTTGTTGCCATTGAGTGAGTGGACTAAATCTGCCAGCGTGTGGTCGGAGGAGGCTGGTGCCAGCCCAGCTACCCACCAGGCTCAATCTGCTGGAGGATTGAGAATCTGCTGAATCACGCCGGTCCTCGGGAAAGTTGAAACTGCCATTGCAGCACTTTAGCCAGCTGAGAGTTCGTGTGAGCCTAGGAAGCTGCGTGCCTGGTGTGGTACTCTCTGGAGTTGCCATATAAATGTGTGAAGAGGCTGGTGAAACTCAGGCTTAGCCCTGCCAGTGGTGCAGAAACCGTGCTTGCTAGAGTTGTGAGTACTGAATCAGGGTAGCTCCCTGCTAAGTTGCAACAGTGGTCTCAAGTTGTTTTATTATACTGCTGACTGCCTAGCTGAATCTTCTTTCCATTCTGACCTTCTCAGGATTGTAAAGACTATCTGTGTCAGGGCCCCAACCAGCTGCCACGGTAGACTAGCTGTTAGGGCTTGGGTACCCAGGGATAGTAAATATTAGGTTCAGGCCTGTGCACAGAGCCCTAGGTAGATAGGTATAATGATAAGCCAATTAACTTGATTTCCCCTTCCTGGTTATTTCCCTTGAATAAATCAGATTGTTTGTTCTGCAACTACACCCTGGCTGTTGTGTGCATTGCTGGTGAACTGCTGTATAGTGACTGTGATAAAACTGTACCTTATTTTGGGGGGCCCCAGAGTCAGTTGAGAGATACTGGCAGCGGGAGTAAGTAGACTGGGAAAAGCATTGGGTACCCAGGTAGGCCACTGGCGGAACGTGGGGGGTTGCAGTAACCCAGAGGGCTGTGACCGAGGCAATCTCGACAGTACTGACCTCTGACCTCTGGGTGGAGGCACCGTCAACGGATCTGGGCCCTCACCCTGTCCCAGAGGAGGCAGGCAGGGTAGTAACCCTAATGATAGTAGCTTCTGGGTTACACTTTAACTAACAGGCACCTTCCTAAACGGGCTGCATGTGTCTGCATGGAGGTTTGTCGGCAGCTTGAGGAAGTGGCTCAGTTTTTGCTGAGATGTCCGATTTCAAAATTCTGAGGAAAGAACTTCTGCAGAAAAAAGGAATTATTTATGGCAATGACCTCTGGGCCAGGTGAGCTATTGTATATGTTGGGAGGAGTGGCAACTAGGAAGCTGCTCTATAAACAGTTGATACCCATCTACGCTAAAAATACCTATCCAGTCTATATAACCCGCACACCCTTGAGATCATCATCCTCCCATTTCCTTCACTATCACTGCCACTTTTCTTTCTGCCTTTTCAATGCCCCTATATGGCCCTCTGATTCATAGCATGCCTCCACACCCATCTCTGCATGATTTCAGACCTACCAATTACCACATCAGGCCACATCCCCTTAATTCTGACTAGATTCTCTTTTGAGATAATGTTGACCCTGGGCTTTAAACCATGGTCATTTCCACCTAAATGAATTATTAATAGATCAGATTTGGGTGCGCCACCTTCATATGCTCCAGGAACAACAACAGTTTTGCACACCTCATCCCTTGAATGTCCTTCCAGTGCACCTTCGCTGCCCTCAGGCTCAAGTGCTGCTATCACGCCTCCAGCCCCATGACTTGTCTCTTCACCTAATAAAGAAGGGTGGGCACAGATCCAGACATTTATCCTTGCTATTGGCTCTAGAGAAAACAAAATGGCATTACTCAACTACCTCCCAGATATAGGATTTATATCTCACTGATGTCCATCTCTCTATCCCTTAATCTACTCTACTGACCACCCTTTGTAACCTCTGGTACTGTGACAATCCTGATGGAATGTATACGAAACAATCATGTCTGCCCCCACAAATATCACTGCCTTCCTCAACAATGCTGTTACTTGGTAATGGGAAACCGGCTCCTCATTCTGGTAGACAAAAGTGGGCCCTCTCCCACTGGTCTCACTTTCAGGACACACATGATGCCTTCACTGGCGCCTTCCTGCTTCAGAGCAGCCAATTGTCACTGCTATACCCTCTTCCCACCATGGTCCATCTTGGACTACACAAGAACAATTCCACTTTGCCCTTCTGCACTGCTACCACATCCGTCTTCAACATCCCTCTAACTCCCACTTCCCTGCCACTACACACACTCTAAATGCCACATGGAACATATACCTGAAATAGGGCCCTGAACAAACACTCCATGTAATGTCATGTGTATGTCTTTCCCAAGGCCCCCAAGATCAATTTTCAACAACTGAATGGTAATTGGTCATCCAATTTCCTTACTTTTCCTTTTTATCCTTTCCCACCCTTGCATCATCCTCCTACCACCTGCACCTGACACAGGTAATCCATCCTTTAATCTACTGACCAGTGTGAGCATGGCCAGATGAGCCAACATAGGGACTGTGAAATGCCTCCTCCCACATCTGCATGATAAAATATACCACCTACCCCACTGGTATTGGCCCACTTACCTCCATATGTTCCTTCTCCCTGAATGTCTAAAATACCCTCCAGATCCCTAAATGTCCTCAAAATCCCTGCCAATCAAGAGCTACTGAATAGCAGATAGGTTCACTCTCCCACAAGTGGGAAGGCAGTTCTGTTCCTCTGCCCTGGTGCCAACGCCCTGGACCTGTCCACCTGGAGACAAGAGAGGCTGTCAGCCACGGTGTTTCTTACCAACTCCATGTGCCCCACCTATTTAACGTGAGGTCTTGCAATACCAGATGATGCACCACCCTCATGATCATCACAGAAGATGTTGCTTGCCTGTTTAGCACTTTTACCACTGCTTTATTGTCACACGATAAAATTATCCCTCTGTTTCCTGAGTCTGTCACCCACATTACCATTGCCGCCCATACTGGAAAAAACTCTAACAGCATTATGGTGTCCAGTTCTCACTGTTTCCTCCTACTAAGGTGAAGGTGGCTAAGGACAATACAACTAATATATTTTTTAAGTCTGTGACTTGGTGGCATTTCTCCACCCACATTACTCAGTGCAGGATATAACTTCCTCTCCCACAGGACTGGAGAGACAAATTCTTGAGCATATGGAGAAGATGGATCTGTAAAAGATAATATACACATGGCGTAATTTCTAACCTGGCATTATATTAAATGGAGATATGACATTGGATTGTTCTATTGTTTTGGGTAGATACAGAAGGAGTCAGTTTAGAGTTCTATTTAATGGGTTTGAATTATGGGCACTGCAGTGGCTTGTCCGATATGGCATCTTTTTCTTTATTAATCATTTGACTGATTCTTCCTCTGAATTGGTCTAGTGATATCCTTATGTTTAAAAATATTTACACTGGTATCCTCTTTTCATTTTTCTTCTTTTTATGAACTAACATGAGATAGTATTGTGTTTGACATATATTGATCATCAGGGCCGTTGCCAGATTTTTACAAGGGGGGTTCTTTTTATGCAGTCTGCAGCCTTTTATTTATTTTTTCATATACATTTTTCATTTTTCTGTTTTGTTCCCTACCCCCGGCCACGGTGTACACATGCATGTACGTGCATGGAGGCGCATGCACTCACCAGGATCCGTGGCTCCTTCCGCCCTCCTGACTTCTGTCACTGCCTGTACCACCTACTTGTCCACCAGATCTCCACCCGTGGGAGTGGAACTATGGACGGGCGGGCATCCACCCCTTTGGAGAGGAGAGCCATGGCTCAATCCCCTCCAGCCCTCCCCGAGCCGGCACCCTGGTGACCCAAGGTCTTTCCCAAACCCAGGTTGCGGTGTAGTGGAGTATAAGGCACCAGTGCCTCAGCCATCTGTGCTACTAGGCCGGCTCGCAGTCTGCAACCTTTTTAAAAAAGCTGTGGGTCTTAGGGCTGCTAGGACCCCAAAGCCATGGGTTCCTAGATGCTCTGTGTGCATTTTGTGGCTTATTCTGAAGCTAAAGAAGTCATATCTGAGATCTCCTACACCCCTTGCTCTAAGCAAAATTATTATCTGGCTGGCTGCAGGGTGAATACATATATGTATTCTGTACCAGAGGGAAGCAAGATGCTGCTAATGTAATATACCTAAGGCATTGTCTCAGATATATTGTTATCAGCTTTAATATCTGCAGCTGTATCTACTAGTGTGCAGGTAAGGGTCTGGGGGCTGCCAGGTCCCTAGAAGCTCTGGGGTACTAGATCACTCTGTGGCTCATTGTGTGGCTTATTTTAAACCAAAACAACTCATCTGTGAGCTCCCTCCACTTCCTCCTCTAAGGACAATTATTGCTATATGGGTGGCACAGATTTTGTGTGTGTGTGTCTGTATATGGATACAGATATGCACTGAACCTCAATGTGAGTCTGTAGCTGGTTTTGTCTGGGTATTGTACACTACTAACTTACTGCAGTGCTGGCTTGCTTTAAGAAAGGGATCTGGGGCTGATAAGTCTCAGAAACCATGGGCTACAGTATGCTCTGTCATGGCTTATTTTAAGTCTATATAACTCATATCTGAGCTCCCTCTACTCCTTACTGTAACCCCACCTCCCCAACTCAATATACCATTTAAGCAATTGAGTCAGTGCAACATGGCCTACAGCAAGGCTAACAGGATACTGGGATGTATCGATAGGGGTATTGATAGCAGAAGAAGGGAGGAAATACTTCCTTCTACAGATCCCTGGTGAAGCCTCACTTAGAGTACTGTGCCCAGTTCTGGAGTCCTCATCTCAGAAAGGATAAGGATAGGTTGTAAACAGTGCAGCACAGAGTAACTAAAATGATTCAGGGACAGTAAGGCAGCTCCTAAGAGGAGCACCTCAAGGCACTAAATATGTACTCACTGGAGACCAGAAGGAGAGGGAGATGTGATAGAGACCTTCAAGTTCCTTAAAGGAATTAAAGTGAACTGCATGGTATTATTTATAAAGCCTTGAGTACCAATTTGTGGTCACATGGACACAAATGGAAATTAACAGGAGGTAGGTTCAGAGAGATGTGAGGAAGTACTACTTTATGGAAAGGGTGGTGGAACTTTGGAACAATCTGTCGACTGAATTGGTGGGTGCAAAACAGTCAGAGGATTCAAGCAGGGCTGGGATATAATGAAGGAATAGTGGTTACTGGGGCAACAGGAAAAGGAGGAGAATAGAGAGATAACAGGATGGTTAGTACCCTGGAGAAATGGTAGATTCCAGGGATTATAGGAACTTGGGCAGACTGGATGTACCTCTGTCTTTTTCTGCTGTCATTGTCTACGTTTTATACCAGGCACCCTACTTAGAAAAAATCTGTAACATAATTCTTAGTTCAATATTGGGTACTACACTTGTTGCATACACTCTATTCTCCAATGTGGTAGGCATGACAAAGGGAGTGAGGGAAAGGTAATTTGACAGTGGTGGGGATTCCCAGTGAAAAGTTACCATCTCCTAAATGCCTACCTCCCACCCCACCATGCTTCCAAAGTATAGTTTTCATACCACTGAACTGTAGCAACAAATGTCATTCTACCGACACGTGGTTATCTGGAGAAAATGCTTCTCACAACTTATTTATTTCAACAGCGTTTGACACAAATGACACAGACAAAAGTGGACCCGAATGTCAATAAAAATGACACCACATTGAAGACCTCTCTGAACAGCACAATAGTGAGGTGGCAGTGTAGATCCAAGCCAGACTCTTCCAAACACTTGTATTGCCTTTCCATATGTTACCTCTTTTGCTTAACTTACAAAATTTAAACAGGCATATGAAACATGACAACTTTGTATTTTGTATAGAGGAGGATTTAGCATTTATTTCTAAATCTTCGCCCACCCACCAACAGCTCCTTGCCCAACTGCACAGCCTGTCCCTTGATATACAGTTATTAAGGGTCACATCTTCGGCAATAGTGCTAAGCAAAATTTACCTGCTGGTGACTGAGGTCCTCTGTTTCTTTTTGCTCTCCTGGAGAAGTCATCTCTGAGCCTGGTACCATGCTCAATCTTCCTTGAGTGCTGGCTGACAGGTGAATTGTGGGCAGCAGCCGTGCTGTATAACAGTCACATTCACTATGCTGATGTGAGCTGCAATTGGCCAGCCAGTCATAAGGGGTGGAGCAGAGAAGACCCACAAAGCAGCTCCAGTCATCTTCCCGCACTGAGGGAGATGATTGGTAGCAGATGGGGAGGGGGGCATGCATGCAGAGAAAAGTGCTGGGGTTCATCATGTGTGCATAAGCACTCTGTGACAGTCACAAAATAAACAGAAAAATGACAAACAATTTTACAAATGATGAAAAGGGGAGTTTCAAAAGGGGGTTCCTTTGAACCATACGAACCTCCCTGGCAATGACTATGATCATCGAATAGTGATGTGCTGTTAACATATTATGAACATGCATAAACAAAAGTAATCAAAACAAATAACAGCATTATGTCCTTTATCAGCTCCACCTCCTTTCAAACTGACAGCCACCCCATCAAAATACACCCCATACTGTGTGCACTTGCTGTGGCAGTATACAACTCAGTTCTGTGTTGAATACTCACTCATCCTGCCAAAATGTCATCCTATTGTACCTCCAAAATGCCTCCCACACATTCAAATCCTCCATCATACTGTTTGGGACACTCACCCAGTGGTGTGGCATCCTAGCATTGCATGTTGCCTGCACCCACCTCACATGAATGTCCTGCCCACTGCCACCACTTTACAAGCAAAATTTATAGTGCCCTAGCAGCTGCTGCACTACCACCAGTGTAGCTATCCCATTCCTTTACCACCGCTGATAGCACCCAGAGCTTCTGCACCTTACCTCCGTAACCTAAACCACCCCTCACCATGTCCAGTTCAATACCCAAGAACTCCCACACCCATGACTGACCTCAGTCGTGTCTCCAGGAGCAACACTCCCAATTGCCTGTGCATCTCCCTAAGCTGCCCCAGCACAGCATCCCCTGCTCTCTCTCTCCCTATGAAAAGAAAATCATCTAGCTAATGCACTGCCTCCTGTGCCCATATCTCTCCTGTATGCCCATTCCAACTACTTGCTGAACAACTCAAATATGGCGCATGCTATCGGAATCCCATTTGCAGTACTTTGTTAAAATAGTAATGCCCTTGAAAGTGACACCCAGCAAATCCCAATCTGCTGGATGCACTGGGAGCAGACTAAATGCCGATTCGATGTCACTATTCACCAGCCAAGCCTTGTCACTCACCCTATTTGACTTACTGCCTAGTCTAATGTTGTATATGATACTGTACACTGCTCACCCTATGTAGTCATTTACTAACTCCTCTTCATGGCAGGACAAATATTAGATGAACCTGAATTTCCTCATTCCTTTTTGGTACCAGTCCCAACATCTAAACCCTCAAGGTGCAGAAAGGTGTCATGTCAAATAACCCCTCCACCCTGCCTGCCCCCAGCTCCTTCTACATCTCTTCCACCATGACATCCATTCCTTATTGCCTCTCATGGATTTCAAACTGTCTATCTCCATTGCCTCAGGGCCCCTCACACTACATGCAAGACCCTCTGTAAATCTCCCTTAATATGTGCTCCATCCTTCTATCTGGATATACCTCAGCAGCTCCAAAAGTTGCTCCCTCCAAGTCCATGCCAAATGAAACTGCCTCCTGTCTCTCTGTTCCCTTTCTCTTGCCCCATTCTACCTCCCACCTTTACATAAGAAATCAAAACTGTTCTTTCACCTCTCTGCTTTAACCCACCCCTTGACTCCCAGGTTCCCATTGAAATGGCTACACTGTCTCCCTCACCCGTTCTCTGCATCTGGACATTGTGTACAGTCCCACACTTGTAGAACAGGCATACCTACACAGCAATTTGTCCAGGAACAGTGTGCTTCTTGTACCCTAGCAACTGTTTGCCAGCCTTCCTGCACCCTTACTGCACCTTTCTACTCCAACATGACTGTGCAGTCATGGTTTCAAGACATTATCTAGGTGCCTGGTATCCCATTGTACATCCTCACATAAGGTCATCCTTTGCCTAAATTAGAAACATAGAAATTTGCCAGCAGAAAAGGTCCCATTGGCCCATCCAGTCTGCCCAAATACCCCTGTTCTTTTATTTACCCCTTCCATGCAATTTTTTTGCTTTTATTTAGCCCATGTAGTCATCCCAAGCCCTCTTGAATTTGCTCACTGAATCTACCTCCACCACCCATTCTGGCAGCCTATTCCAGGCCCTACCACTTCTCATTGAAGGACTTCCCCTCACATTTACTCCAAATCTGTCCCCTCCAGCTTGAATGCATGTTCCTCACTGATTTATTTTCACTCAAACTGAAAATGCCTCCCTCACCTTGTTTATTCCTTCAGATATTTGAAGGTTTCTACCATATCCCCTTTCTCTCCTCATCTCAGTGTGTATAAGTTTAGTTCCTCTAAACTGATCATCATAATAGAGCACCTAAACCCCTTCAGTTGTGCCTGCTGCATACTATCAGGGAATATGACAACAGCAAGGCAGCCCACCCAGCTGTTTGTGAAATAGTATTGCACTAAAATACATGAATCCTGATAACAGTGCTTCCATAGCCTTCCCTGTTCCCCTTTTCATTGGGCGGCTTTCCCTACACAACTAGTGCTGCTGCACACTCTGTCATCCTTATCCTCTCTTTGTCTTCTGCCTTCTTAGCCATAGTGCAAACATATCGGCATACTCCGCTTCCTATATCTTCTTCATGAGGGCCAGAGGGTTGTGATTCCCCTGCATGACCCCTGGTTGTCCTCCCACCTTCTCACCCTGCTTCCCATTCCCTTGCCTTGTCCTTTATTCCCCTGCTACTGCCCCATATGTCCTACACCTACATTCCTTACCTTGAAGTCCTGCAGCAGCCCTTCTAGCCTGTCTTTGCCCTCCACTTCTATGAGTTCCTCTACATACCCCCTTAGACAACCCTGTACCATAAGGTCTCTTGTACCATTCTTACTCTGGGCTCCTCGACCACCATGACTGTCATCACCACAGCTTCCAGCTTCTTCCTTACTGACTTCTTTGCCCACACATTATACCTTCCTCTTCTCTACCACCCCTTTTCTTGCAGGCCTTCCTTAGCCATGGTGCCCTCCAGCAGTAACTGCACCTACATCATCATTGCCATCACCATCTGCACCACATCCTCATTAGTGTTGCTCAGATGGATCCAGACAAATCCAGATCCACAGATACCTGCCCTTTGCGGCAGGATAGTGGATTGTCAGATACTTCCACTATCTGCCTGTAGATCTGGCCATCAGATTCTAACCAGGATACATCACTATCTGGCCCTGAATCCTAACTATCTGCCCTAGGATCCATAGATCCTAACCAGGATACCGGATCCTAACTAGGATCCATCACTATCTGACCCTGGATCCTGCATCTGTCTTCAGCAGGATATCTGGTAGGATCCAAGTCAGGATACCAGCACTATCTGACAGATAGTGGTAGGATCTACAAAAGCACTATCCGAGCAACACTAATCCTCATACTCACTCCTGCTGCTCAGTGCTGTCACATCTGTTTGTCCTTCTCGTTCTGTTTCCTTGGTGCTGTGCTTGCCAACTCAAATGAAAACATAAGCCATGGTGAGTGACAAATCCTTTCTTAATTTTCCCTTGTCACAAGATCACAGAAGTCCAAAACCCTCAAGGAAGACAGTTGAACCCATGCATGCATTAAAGGGGTGGAGAGGAGCAGCCCCCACTGACTCCCTCCATGGGAAGGCGAGCTCTTCCCCAAGAGCACTGAGAGCAGGGTATCTCCTGCTATGCCCCCCACTGGTCCTCCAGGTGGTATTGCCCCTCTGTATTTTAACTCAGGATGAGTTACTGCAATATTTGCTAAGCTTCCCAGCATCTCCTATTAGAATCATGGCAGGATGTAGCTAAAGTTTCAGCCAACAACTCAATTCAAGTAAGACTTTTTGCAGACTTTTAGAGTTCCTGAATTCTGCAACATCAGGCAGAATATCATGCAATAATGTTCATTCTCTGCCATCTTATTACAGCACTGTTATGCAACATTAACAACTGCAGTAATGTTTAGTGCATTAAAATTCTGTGTAAAACTATTTTCTGTCACAATAGTACAACTTTTATTGAAAACTGGCAAGAACCATCTGTATAATGCAAGCAGGCGCTAACAGTAAAAGGGAATAATGGTAAACATATGTAAGACAGAAAATCTGGCTTTCATTGTAACATTTATATTTTCTTGGATAATACTACGACCACACATTTGGGGGCCATCCTATCTCATGCACCATACTCTCACCATTCTGAGTCCTTTTGCTTTTTGGTGTGCTTCACGCCTGCTCCTTTGGTACCTCCCCACCCTCAGTCTCCACACCCTGCCTGTCTCTGGCTCCACCACCATCATAGAGGTGAGTGTCAATGCCCACCTGCCAGTGGATTTTGCCCACTATCATGTAGTGAGGGTGAGGCTGGTCATATGTTCTGTGCCTGGGTAGGCCGTTTGGAGAGCTAACCAGGGAGTGGCTGGCTAGACTATGTTCCTCCCAGCTGGGTGAGTTGTACAGGAGGGCTGCACGGTAACAGCTTGTGATGGGAAAATGGGAACCACACAGTCTACTGAATACACTGATGGGAGGAGAGGACTGTGGGGGCACACCTGCCATTAATCTGCCACTTCCTGCACCCACATCCAACCCCTTTTATCCTCTTGCTTCCTATTACCACACAGTGCTTGGCCTTCCACACTCTGGTTCTTGGTGTTGATGAACTCAAGACTGATCCTGTTGTTTGGTCAGATCATAACACTGTGAGGTTCATGCTTGGGGTCCTCCTGAGGGTCCATCCTCTGTGGAGATGGTCCCAACTGGACTTCAGGTGGTGCTGGACCTATCGAGTGTGGAAACCGCTAACATGACCAGGCTGGAGGAGACAGTGGCAGCCTATAACAGGGCTGTCACTGTGGCCTTCGACTCTGTCACACCCATTCATGTCTGGACCTTATCTACTCACCGGAGGCCCCTTAGTTTGATGGGGAACTCAGGCAGCTAAAGATAAAGGGTCAGAGGTTGGAATGGTGCTGGAAGAGGTCCGGACTGATGGAGAACAAATTGGCCCTAAGGTCACATTATGGTGATTATCAGGGGCAACCTCCTGAAAAAGGCAGATTTTATGTCTAGGGAGATTGTTGTGGCAAGGAAAAGGCCAGCTCAGCTCTTCCATATGGTAGATGGGCTTTTACATCCTGTCTGTCTCCATGCAGGAGGAGTAGGTTCAAGCACAAGGTGCGAACAGTTTGCTCTGTTCTTTGCTGACAAAGTGTCCTCTATTAGGGCAGAGATCTCTTCTAATGTCACTTAAAGAGCTTGTCAGGTTGGACCTGAGATGTGTCAGGTGATTCCTCTTGTATGGGCTTAGTCTGATCCAGTTGGAGTGGATGAGGTGGCTGAGATAGTTTCAAGGCTCCGACCAACCTATTGTGACTTAGACCCAGGTCCAACTTGACTTTTAGTTGGGTGTGACCTGATTAGTTATGTGTTGCTGAGATCACATGATGTTTCTTGAGGAGTATGGATTTTCCAATGGCCTTGAAAGAGGCCTTGGTTAGATCCCTATTGAAGAAACTCTCAATGGACCGGAGTGTCTCACTAACTACAGACTGGTCTTAAACCTCCCATTTTAGGAAGGTTTTAGAAAAGTGGTGGGCATCTATCTTGAGACTCGTATTGCCTCCTCCACTACTTATGATTGTTTCCAGTCTGGTTTCAGATACAGGCATAGCATATAGACTGCCCTGGTGAAGGTGCTGAACGATCTCTCTAATAGCGAGAGATAGAGGAGAATGTACTATTCTTGTTCTCCTTGATCTTTTGGTGGTGTTTGACACTGTGGACCATGAAGCATTACGGACTGTTTGCTGAACAGGTGTGGACTAACAGGAAATGTCATCATCTGGTTTAGGTCCTACCTTTCAGACAGAGTGCAAAGGGTGACAGTGGGGTTATTCTCGTCTAACACAATATTCTACACTATGGAGTTCCACAAGGGTTGGTCCTGTTGCTTCTGTTGTTCATGGTGTATATGCTGACAAAGGGGATCCGTCTTAAATCCAGCCACCAAAATTCTGCATAATGAAATTCCAAAATAAAATACCTACTACTTGAAAGACAGACAAGCAAAAATACTGAATGATGGTATACAGAAACATCAAAATCCACAGTAGTACATAGCATAATACATGAGTAAGGTATACAGAGTTAACTCACCACAGCAGTGCCATCTTGAGCATGAAGTTTCATTTCATCAGCAGAGATAAAGAAAACACACCATTAAAAGTTATGACTTTAATTGAAAGTTTTAAACTGGATCATAACTCCAGGGGAATTAAATGCAAACTTTAAAACTGTATCTCTCGGGGTTCACACAGTTAAAATGCTGAGATTATGTGTATACCTCTAAGGAAATCCAATGTTGATCTCTGTTCTTTCACTGTGATGACATTTTGGATTTTTCCTCCCTCTTGCAGTAACGATTTTTAGCTGGTGACCTTGGCATACCCTGCAAAATCTTCTTGCATGTTTTCAGTGACTACAGCCTCTTTTTGTAGTTGTTCAATGAATCTATAAGTTCCGACATGAGCCAAACCAATTAAAGCTCCAAGTCAGTGGTACCAAGCCTCAACTTTATTCTGTGTCCTGGAAATTCCAAGTTCAACCTGATCTTGTACAGTCCAAAATTCTGGAGGAAAATTGGAGGGTTTCTAATAGGAGCTCTGTTTCTCATTTGCCTTCTTACTCGACCAATATGTAGTTTTCCTTAAACCAAGATATGAGTGGGAAGCATTTTGAGGCATTATGCTTTTAATTTAATCAAAAGCACCTATAATTTCCCTGCTGGTAGGAAAGTGAGGGCAACCAGATGTCTTAGTTACAGACTAAATTCTAAGTCACTTCCATACTGTGGAGATAATCCGATGGCCTGTATCCATCTCCACACAATCTGTCCTAGATGGAAAAGACAGCCTTTATTTTGTTGTCTCTGGAAACTCAGTTTTGCATGCGTTTATTATCATGTATTTGAAGTCCATAATGATGTACTTTGGGGCTAAGATTAGATCTGCCTCATCCGCAAGGTCTTGGAACAGTCTGATAACTGCACTGAGACTTTGCAGTCGTGATAACAAAAACAAAGGCACAATCCTGGATGTCTCCTCTGGCCCAACAGGAGCATGAATAGAGTACAGCTGCCTGAATATGGGTGGAACAGTGTGAAAGTACCATCCATTATCCAAAATTTTGCCTGTGACAAACACTCAATATGTGCTTTGGTGGTGAACAATAAAAGCATTCATCATCAACAGTGGAGTCGCTGTAGCAATCAAGGTTGACCACTCACTGTATGCAACTCATCTGGCACATGAAGCTCTTCCAGTGATCATGGCTCTGCAGCTCGATAGGCTGTCCTTGCCTTCTTTATAACCTGCAGCAATGCCTGTTTTCATGGCATGCTTTGGCTTAGTTCAGGAGGAACAGATGAAAGTGCATCTTGCACTAATTGAGCTGGATTGTCGTGCGTAGTGACAGCTCTCTGCTTGAGACAGACATTGCCTCTGCCATTGGTGTGTCTGCAGCATCTGAGAGTGGTTGTGGTCACTCTCTTTAACCAACAGATGTTGATCATCATGCAGCATCGTTATCGCTCACCATGACAATTCTGGGACTTGCGACTCTGGCTACACCAGTAGTGCCTCTCACCACGAGTCTTTTCTGTAACTAGCAAGTACCCTCCAATGCAAAGCTTATCCCGTCCCTTCTGAGATGAGACACTCGGCACACTGGATAATCCCTTCTTGCTTCTGCCATTGCTACAATGTTTAGAAAAGCCGGGTAACCAGGATACCTAAAGTACCCCTAGATCACATTCTCGCATCTGCGCTGTAACACCTTCTCATCTGCTCATGCATGGTATATTGTAGAGTATGATTGTTATAATGCACTGCACCTTGAACCTAAGAATGTTGAATTCTGTAATTCGGCACCACTGAATTTCTGTATTTGGTATTTCTGTATTTCGCCATTCGGGATTAGCAGAGTCGGTAAAATATTAATTCAGGAAAAATTCTTTGGTCTTTTCATGTTTGGTATTTTATCAGGGGATTTAGTACCTAACCCAACATTGGGAGATGTTATCAGGTGGTACGGTTTGGTTTTCATTGCTATGCTGATGATACTCAGCTATGCCTGTCCTGTGCACTGGGTAATCAAATCATGGCCTCTGTGTTTAACACCTGCCTGGCTGAAATTCAGAACTGGATGACTCAAACTGGCTGCAACTCAACCCAGACAAGGCGGAGGTGCTGGTAGTGGATCCATGTTGATGAAGGGATGGAGGGGATCTGGGAATGTCCCTGGTTTGATACTGGGTGACATCACCTTGGCTCCTCTGTTTGGGTCAAGGATCTAGGTGTGGTCCTTGACAGCCTGACACTTGAGGCTCAGGTGTCAGCCATCAACCAAAGTGGGTTCTATCATCTGAGGAATATTGTTTGGATCTGGGCCCTGGTACCAACTGAAGATCTTCCACTCTGGTACAGGCCTATGTCATGTCCAGGTTGGATTACTGCAATGCTCTGTACCTGGGACTGCCTGCAGGCAACCTCCACCATCTGCAGCTGGTTCAGAATGTGACAACTAGATTATTAACTGGTGCTTTAAGATCCGATCGTATTACGCCTGTCCTTTGTGAGCTGCACTGGCTGCCAGTAAGGTGGAGGATTGCCTTCAAGGTCAGAGTACTGATCTACAAAGCCCTGCATGGATGGGGACCAGACTACCTGTAAGACCTCCTGGTTCATCACTGCCCAACTTCCGCTCTCTGTTCCTCTGAAGATTGCCTCCTGGTAGTTTCTAGGGCTAGGTTGCGGCACTCTGGGGATCATGCTTTCTCCATTGCCACACCAGCCCTGTGGAACTCATTGCTAAGACAACTAAAGGAGGCACCCTTTGTAGAAACTCTTAAAAGGGGCTGAAAATGTTCCTATTTAACCAGGCGTATGATTTGCATAATATATAATGAGAACGTGAAATGTACTGACTGATATTTTAAGTTGTAGATAGAGTGTTTTATAATTTTACTCTGCATTGTGTTATTTTATTTTGGAATGATGTTTTTAAATGTTTGTTAAATGCTTTGAGCCTCTGGGAAAGGGCACTATATAAATAAATTATCTATCTCTAATAGTCACGGTACATTTACTTGATAGTCAAGTGGGCCGGTGAAAATGTAGTGGGGCACATTAATGCGCCGACATAGTAGTTGCGGTCATGTAGTTACTGCGACGATTCTGAGCATAAACAGTAATAACTAAAGTTATAGAAAAGCACTTCAACTAACTTTATTTTAAGGTTAGACAGTTCCCATCCTGTTGCCCTGCAGAGGTCCATTCCCTATGCACAGTTCCTATGCATAAGGAGAAATTGCACTGAAATGTGTGAGTTTGAGAAACTGGCTGCTGAATTGAAAAAAGAAGATTCGTTCAGAAGGGCTAGAGTAAATGAAACCAAGGGAACACAGAGAGAACAAGAAAATCAATTGCATGCCTGTAAGACTTTACCTCCTGACGAGCCTGCAAGGGTGAAGTGCTGCTGAGGTGTACTGCATTCTGCTGAAAACTGGATTTTTGGACTTGAAATCTTTATTTCAGTGCTGTACCTGTGCTTTGGATTCTTGAGTGTGAATGAGATACTCCTATTTCATCAGCTCCTTTCCTTTATTTCTGCCCTTCAGCACATCAGTTACTTTCCTAAAGTTTTGTGAATGAGAACCCCTATTTCATCAGCTCCTTTCCTTAATTTCAGCCCTCATTTTCTCAAGCACTGTGTGGTGACGAGTCAGACTGCTACAATTTGTCCATGCAATGATTATGGTAATCTCAAACTGTCCTGGTGGACCTTTTGTTCACAAGCATTCGCGACGCTTTGTCCGGGGACCAAATGTTCATATGTGTCTTATTTATCTGTCTGTCTGTCTGTCTGTCCGTCCGTCTATCCGTCTGCTCATTCATCCATCAATCCATCCATCTGTATCTATCTATCTATCTATCTATCTATCTATCTATCTATCTATCTATCTATCTATCTATCTATCTATCTATCTATCTATCTATCTAGCTGCAGTATCTATCTATTCTATCTATCTATCTCATCTCTCATCTATCATTCATCTATCTATCTATCTATCTATCTATCTATCCATTCCTGGCTCTACTTACCACACCTCATGACCCACCACAGAATGCTTGCTCTAACATAGCAGTAACAAAGTGGCTTTCTCCTTCTTCTATAAAGCAGGCTTTTGCCAACCAATTCCTGGCTACTACTCTCTCCCCACCCTCTGCTGTTCCAGCCTTCATCCCTACTCTTCTCTTTCCCTCCTCCTCTTTCCCGCATTAAATGGCACATCGTCCAGAAGATGCCCTGCAAAAATAGTGTCTCCAGTTTAAATCTGGTGACCCACTTTGTTGTTACTAAGAACCTAGAGAGTTGATTGTATTATTTGTTAGTAATACTGAAATACAGTTTAAAAATCATTCTACACTGATTTCACTCACTTTATATTCTCCGTGGTGGCCCCACTTATTTGCAACTCCCTGCCATTTCAGTTTAAGAGCTCCCTTGGTGGAGACCTTCAGAAAGGGGCTGATAAGTTATTTGTTCATGCAAGCATTTTAGCTATTTGGAGCACTGCCTCTGTATTTTTAGCTGATGACTCCAAGGCACACCCCGACGCCTGTTGGTGTGTGCAGGGTGGGGTGGTGTGTGGAACCACCCTAACACAGCATTTCCATACTTTTGTCACTTTAATATGAACTCCTAACTGATGCATTAACAACATTTTTGTCAAGAATATGTATGTGTTCTCAAAGGGCTGTCAAGTATTCAGTCCATTATGGCTCATGTGTTGAAATCCTCTAGATATCAGAATATTGTGCTACAATATTCTCAGAGAGTCCAGTAAGAGTTGGATAAGGGTATACTTATTCTATTTTAAACACTCAGAAAGCAGTTCTGAAATGAATGATAAGAAAGGGAAACGGTATCTTAAATTATAAACAGTTTGTAGGCAAGGCTCACAGACAGCAATGTAACTATTCAGAGTTGTTAGCCACATGTGGGTGGAAAGTTATATTGGAAGTGCTATCCTCGGACTATTCTAATGTCTCCTTTGCTAAGCATCTATAAAATATATTTTATTTCAATCTCCTACATTGTGGGATTTGCTAACAATCTCAGTACTCTGTTCTAAGTCTAAGACTGATGACTGTTATCAGACAATTGTGTGGTAAAGCAAGATCACACTTTCTTATCAATGGTTATTTAACAAAGGCTATCCAGATGGAGAATGGGGTAAGACAGGGCTGCCCCCGCCCCTCAATTTTTATCCTTTGTGCCAAACCACTTTTGCAAAGAATAAGGGAAGCAATCATATAAAAGGAGTACAACTTCAACAGGATAGTATCAAATTAAGTGTTTATTCAGATGATATTCTTTTAATTTTCAAAAATATTGCTTCCTCAGTAACTGTTTGATGAATCTAGTAACACAATTCTCAAAATTTGCAGGCTACAAACTAAATGTAAATGAATCTGTTATAATCCCTTATATGAAGGTATAGACCCTGAATATGAAAATTTACAGCATTTTAGAAAATAAAATAAAAGATGTAACTTGGATTAATACTTATCCTAAAATTAGAAGATAATTTACAAATAAATTATAAAACAGAAAAAAAAAACTCAAAATAAACTAGTACTTTGGCAAACCTCTGTATCTCACTGTGGGGCAGAGTGGAGGTTATTAAATGATGGTTCTCCCCAACTTTATATTTGTCTACAATCTTTATGGGGATTACCTAATGTTAAGTGGTTTTCCTCTATAAAACAGATTTTTTCCAAATTCCTCTGGGGAGGGGCAAGCCCAGAATAGCTTGGAGTTGTCTTTGTAGAAGATAAATCAGTTGGAGGGCTTGGCTGACCAGACCTTTACAACTATGCAATGGCAAACTTAATAACACTATTATGGCAAGGGCATTTGAATCCACAGAAGAGCAGGGGTGGATATTCAGAAATGTGCCAGAAGGCTGGCGCGAAGACCTGCACAGTGCAACACCATCGCGCCTAAGGCACACTGAGCATGATATCCAAAGGTTGTGCTGGGTGGCATGTGCCAGCCGCAACATGGCTGAATATCGCACAGATGTGCCATAGCATAGCCAGGGCTATGCCAGGGAGCAACCCAACCAGTGCAATAGCGCAAACAGGGATGCACAGGGCTGAGGTGCATGTGCCAGGATATATATGGACTGGCAACAGGCACAGCAAGGAGCATGCCACTGGTGTGGAATTGCCGCCACCAGGGTGCCAAGGGTGGCAGGAGTGAGGCACGCCAGCACTTGATGGAGCACCACCCAGTGTGCATGGGGATGCAGCAGGCCCCTGCCCACATGCACCACAGTGGTGCACGGAGGTAGGGTGGCACCAGTGGCCATTGGTGAACAACCACTGGCAACTCCCCACAGGAAGGCACGTGGCATGCCACCTGGACCACAACTAGCAACACACAGGTAAACGGCACACAATGCACACACCACACAACCAGAACAAACAGCCCACAGCTGCTGCAGGGCACAGCCACTGACCAGTGGGTGAACACCACCAGGCTCACCCCCGCCACCCCAGGTACCACACAGCCACCACACACCACTGCAGCATGGCTCCACACACCAGCCGCAAATCAGATGTGGACACAGATGGTTAACCATAAGAAATGTATTAATAATAGAAATAAAACACAACTATATACATATGTACAAGGAACAGGGAACAGGAACAAGGAATGGGAAGCTATGTACAAAATGGATAAGCTAGGGAGGGACAGGGCCAGATCTAGACAAGGGTCAAGGGAGGGCAAGGGAAGGGAGACAGGGATGTACAAGGGTCACAGGCGCCGGGCCCTATGGGGAGCCTCACCCCACCACTGCCTGGCACTGATGCCTACGGAAGGACCTCTGAATCATCCTTGCCACTTGCAGCATGGCAGTGGTAACCTACAGGATATGCCCTCAGGAGGCGGGTGTTAACAGCAGGTCAATGGACACCAGAACAAGAGGGTACACAATATTAGTGCATGTCTGAACACCCTAGCCCACCCACCGTGCGCAGTGGAGCAGTGGTGACATGCCCTGTGATGGCACCCAGCCACCACAGTGGGTGCGCCCACACGGCAGCCAACCTGGCATACCACAGCCATGCAGAACAATGCATACCAACACCACCCATGGTCCACCTACTGCCACTGCAGGCAGGCAACATGGTACAGCGGCAGGATGGCAGTGGCATAGCTGGCACCCGCATGCATCTACAGCCCACCTGCGGCAGCCACACATGTGTGATAGCCACAGCATGGTGCAACTGACACCCATGGGCAGCACACAGCAGCAATGGCCTCACCTTCACCACCACCCCCGCTGCCCACACTGCACAACAATGTGGCATGCAACTGTGCCTACCTACACGCCATGGCGCACCATGTGCTGGTCCTGCAGCACTGCCCCCATGGACTTGCACTCTGGGAAGGTCCCCTGCAGTGGCCACCCTGGCCCACCCGCAGCACCAGCCAATTGGGCTCTCCTCCGGTCCTCAGGGCCTAGGATGGAAACGTTGAGAAGAACACATCAGTATCCAGCATCACCATATGCCCCTTAGCAAAGTGTGCTCCCAGCCCAGCCGAGCCGCAGCCTGGTGTCACAGCACACACATGTTGCACTGCCCCAGGCCACAGGGCGCATACAGTGCCAGCACCCCCTTCAGCATGGTGTGCCACCCTGCCAGACCCACAGAACACTGGATGGTCACAGTCACAAGCAATGCACACCTACCTGGCCTGGCATGGCACCTCCCGGACGCATGCCTGCAGTGCCTGGAGCCTCTCGTTCCCTCCGCTGCAGGTCCCCATAGCGGTGGAGACACTGTTCACTGGTGTGCTGGACACCAGTGGCCTGCTCCAGCTCATTCGCCACCTCCTGCCACACCTCTGTCAGTGGCCTGTCAAGGGCACCTGGCCAAACAGTCTAGCTTTGCATGGCTCCACCAGGGCCACAAGGTTGACCAACTTGATCAGGGTCTAATTTGGAGCCATGGCACACAGCTGTGGCACAGCATTGCAGTAGCGCCTGTAGAGCAACTCAAAATGGCACCCGGTAGCCCATGAGCTCCACGTGCTGGGGATGCGTGTTTTGCATGGAGATGCACTGCCAATGGCAAATTGCACATCCCTGGGGTTGCGGACACATACCAGGCCACACTGGCACGTAGCCGGGTCACTGAGGGGCAAAAGAGCAGGCCTGGGGTCAAGGGTCAGCATGCGCACTGTGCATGATCAAGCGCTTATTGGGACCGCCATGCATGGTGCACAATAGTAGCGGGTGCCACGGGCTATGAGCCAACAGCACCCGGATACCATAGGGCTAATGGCTTACACACGCCATTTGTCCCATGGCACCAGTCGCTTTATCAGCCCCATGGTGCCTTGGCACCATAGGCCCTATAAGCGCGTAAGCGCCACATACTCAATAGCGGCTAAGCGCCATATCGCGTATTGCGTATGGCGTACTGCGCTGGCAGCGAAGTGCGGCAGTGCACGATGTGTACTGATGGGCATACTGTACGCTACAATGTTTGCGAATGACTGCATGCAAAATGATAGAGGACTTTCTCAAAATGGCTGAAAAAGGGAGATACTGTTGATGGGGACCTGAATATGCCAGATGTTAACTGGATGACATGTACTGCAGCCACATCCAAGAGCAGGGTCATATCTTCGGCGTCTGCAGGGGCAGGCCTAGACAGCTAGTGTTGGAACCCACTCGGAGGGAGCAATACTAGACCTGGTACTCTCAAATGGAGAGAGGATCACAAATTTAGAAGTCAGTAGACATCTGGGAACAAGCGACCACTGCACAGTGTGCTTCACAATAAGCACAACCATGGAGACAAGCCATACAAAACAAGCATACTGGACTTTAGAAGGGCTGACTTTGGCAAAATGGGTGAATACCTGAGGAATACACTAGCAAATGGCCAAAAGGAGGGGTGGAAGAACAATGGAGAAAAATCAAAACTGCCATCATAGAGGCAACAAGCCTTTGTGTGAAACAGATAAAGAAAACAAAGCGGAGTAAAAACCACTATGGTTCTCAAAAGAGGTGGCAGGGAAGGTTAAGGAGAAAAGGCTGCATTCAAAAGTATAAGGAATCACAGAAGGAGCACGACAGGGAACTGTATCAATTAAAGCAGAAAGAAGTGGGAAGGCAGTCAGAATAGCAAAGCCCAAACTGAGGAAAAAATAGCCAATTCAGTTAAGAAGGGGATAAAACCTTTATAGGTACATTAGGGAGCATAGAAAGGTTAAGGGAGGAATAGTGAAGATTAATAAGGGAGAGGGAGGTGGGCAGAGGAGACAGTGAAAAGGCAGAGATACTGAATGAATACTTTTGCTCAGTATTCACAAAAGAAGATGAGGAGGAGTTACCTAAACCAGACAATAGAAGCACTCTGGGTAGGGGGTTGACACCAGTCCATTTACAGAAGAAAGAGTCCTGAAAGAACTCCTAAAACTCAAGGTGGACAAAGCAATGGGGCCTGATGGATTCACCTCAGAATCCTAAAAGAACTAAGGGAGGACCTAGTGACACCACTGACCACACTTTTAACAAATCATGGAGGATGGGGTGGTACCTGAGGACTGGAGGAGGGCAGATGTGATTCCCTTCACAAAAGTGGGAGCAAGGCAGAAGCAGGAAACTACAGACCTGTAAGTTTGACCTCAGTGGTAGGGAAATGATGGAATCACTTGAAAGAAAGAATTGTTGAGTACCTAGAGGCCAGCGGGGCACAGGACCCAAAGCAGCATGGATTTACAGCAGGAAGGTCATGTCAGATGAATCTAATAGATTTCTTTGACTGGGTGACCAAAGAATAGACCAGGGAGGGACTGTGGATATGGCCTACCTAGACTTTAGCAAGGCATTTGACACAGTCCCACACAAAAGATTAATAATCAAGTTAGCCAGCCTGGGAGTGGGTCCCAGGTGGTAGCCTGGGTAGCAAACTGGCTGCAAACAGGACACAGAAGGTAATAGTGAATGGAACACATTCCAAGAAAGGGGTCACTAGTGGAGTACCTCAGGGCTCAGTACTGGGTCCAGTCCTCTTTAACATCTTTATAGGTGACATTGCAGAGGGTCTGAGGAAAGGTATGCCTCTTTGCAGATGACACAAAGATCTGTAACAGAGTTGATACACAAGAGGGGTAGAAAGGATGAGAAGGGACTTGGCAAGGTTGGAGGAATGGTCAGACATATGGCAACTTAGATTCAATGCAAAGAAGTGAAGTAATGCACCTGGGAAACAAAACCCAGGAGAAGAGTACACAATAGCAGGAGGTACTAACAACAACAAAATGGAAAGGGACCTGGGGGTAGTCATATCAGATGATCTAAAGGTTGGTAAGCAATGTGAGAAGTCAGTAAGGAGAGCAGGGGAATACTGGGATGCATAGGAAGGGGCATCACAAGTAGAAAAGGAAGTGGTTATCCCTCTGTACAGACAGTTGGTGAGACTCCATCTGGAGTACTGTGTGCAGTTTTGGAGACCTCATCTATGCAAGGACATAGACAGGATGGAAGCAGTCCAGAGGAGGGCAACTAAATGGTGCAGGGTCTGCATCAGAAACCATATGAAGAGAGACTGAGAGAGCTTAATATGTATACCCTGATGAAAGAGGGACAGGGACATGATAGAAACTTTCAAGTACCTCAAGGGAATCAACAAAGTCCAGGAGGGTAGCATCTTTCAGAAAAAGAGATGTGTAAGAACAAGGGGCACAATTTAAAGATAGAGGGGACGGCTCAGGGTAATGTGAGGAAATTTTTTTCACGGAGAGAGTGGTGGATGCATGGAACTGCCTTCCTGGGGAGGTTGTTGGGCTAAAACAGTGGGGAATTCAAACATGCATGGGACAGACATAAGGCAATTGTAGTGGGGGTGGCAGGAAGTAGGCTGTTGGTTAACTAGAATCTGCAGCTTATCCAGTAGGTAGGGAAATGGGCAGACTGGGTGGGCCAAGTGGTCCTTATCTGCCGTCAAAGTCTATGTTTCTATGTAAGTCCATTGCACATGGCGCAAGATTGCGGCATTCAGCCAGCATATGCAAATCAGCTAATCAGCCAATCCATGGCGATCGGGGCATTTGCATCCTCATTACAGTTAAAGATCTGTTCATTTGCATGCAATGCACTATAAAGGTGCCGCAAGCACAGGACATGGACTGTATTGCATCCTCTCAGAGGTAGGTCGCGAAGGATGAGGGGAATGATGGGACAGTGGAATGGGTGCATGGTGGGTTGTAGCAGTCACTGACCACATGTCATTGCCCACAGGATGCACCATGACCGATTATGCGAGGATGGTGAGAAGCGTGGTGCCTGCACAGAAACGTAGGGCCAAATCTTACAAGAGGAGAGATGGATTCCTGTTTGAGGCATACCGACTAGGAGCCACTGCTGAGTGGCACGACAGGCACCCCACAGGCCAGGACCACAGCATGGGAGGAGGTGGCAGGGGCTGTAAATCAGCAGGGTAGCCATCAGTGGTCTCGCGCAGGAGTGCAAGAAGAAGTTGGCACCAACAGGCGCAGAATAAAGGAAAAGGTGGCTGCCATCCAGGCAGCGTATTACCTTGACAGCGGTGAGTCAGCCACGACATGTTACAGCTGATGCCACAGGAGGAGACAGTGGCAGCCACCATGTATAGCAAGTAATCGAGGGGTGCTTGGCGGTGGCTTCCACACGAGAAGCCCATCACTGCAGGTAGGTACAGCATCATCTGGAGCATTGTCTGCAGGGAGGGGCGCATGCGGCTCTGGAGTGACAGCGCATTAACGTGACTGTATTCCCTTCAGAAACAGAGGCCAGCATGCAGTGGCAGTGGCAGTGGTGTCCTCTTGGGGGTGAGCACTGCCCAGGAGGGACGGCCTTCCACCTCCACCAGTGTCCAGGAGCCAGATAGGCTGCATCATGACAGCGCTGTCCGCTGGATGCCCGTGGTGTGGTGGTGGGACGAGGACCTGGCTGTGTTCCAGTGGGACACCAGCCATGGTGTTCAGTATGTAGAGACACAGATTGGGGCAGGGTCCAACACCAATGACGATGTGACCATCATCCTGGATAGCGGTGTTGCTGTTGAGGGGAGGTGCCCATACCACTCACCCACTCTGGCAGTGCAGGCAGTGCTCTGGTGGCGGTCATCCACCCACTGGCCACAGCCCCGGTGTCAAGGTGTGTGCCAGCAGACCCCTCAAGGAATGCATTCTCCACCCCAGGACACGGCGCTGAGCGACCCCCGGCATCGATGCTGGGTTCTGCTGTGGGCATTCTGTGCATGCCTGGGGTGGGCATGTTCGGGAGCCTGCAGTCCCCTATGCGAAGGACCGGTTGTGGTCCTGCAGTAACACCCCTGGGGACTGTCACAGACACCCCCTGTGGCCGTAGCACAGCCTTGGTCTGCCTGGCAGCCTCAGCGTGGATGTTCACGCGTGTCCACAGCAGCCATGCAACCACACAGCGCCCTGATCTTCTCCCACTTCCTGTCCATAGTCTGCTGCTGCCAGCATTGTGTCCACATTGGTGTGGTGTGTGCGCAGCATATCACAGATGTGGCATCCGTGAGTGCGACGCATGCGCCGTGCATATTGCCTGGCCGCCAGCCTGTGTGGCATGTGCATGATGATGCCAGCATGGCACTGACTGCCACTGTGCACTGGTGCTCAATGTCTGACACACGCTGGGTGCCAGCATCCAGGCGCAGGTCTGCAGTGCCAGTGTGCATATGTGTGTGTGTGTGTGTGTGTGTGTGTGTGTGTGTGTGTGCAGGGTGTGTGGGTGGGGTGTGATGTGCTGTGCTGCATGTTGCCACGGGGTCCCATTCCATGCCTGCCCATGCCCACCCTCCATCCGCTCCTGTCACAGGGCCTGCCCACACATGCCTGTGCACTGTGTCACAGGTGCATTCTGTGTGAGTGCATGTTCACCTACCTGTGTGCACCGTAGTGCTCCTCTGCAATCATGTCCCGGTGCTGCCAGGCCATCCTGTTCAGCCGGGTTCCCTTCACCCAGGGGTGCTGCCCACCATCACATGGCCCGCAGCCAAGATCATCCCCACTGCTGTTCCCTTCGACCACAACAGCTATCCATCCATGGTTGGAGGCCATGTGGTGCAGTATACAGCCGTCAGAATAGGTCAGAGTCCTTTGAGGTGCTGTACTGTAGGGCACTGCCAGACTTGTCCAGGCAAAGAACCATGCCTTCAGCAGCCCAAACACATGTTCGATGGATGTTCCATGTGCTGGCATGTGCCTCACTGTATTGCTCTCTGCAGGGGTCGATGAACGCTGGTATGGGGTGTGCAGCCAGGGCCAGAGTGGGTAGCCACTGCTCACCTGTAGAGACAGAGATGGTTAGCATGGTGTACTTTGTTGCTGCAACCCCTTCCTTTCTGGCTGCACCCCTGCAGTGCTCTACCCTGGCAGCCCCCACCCCTTGCCCTGTTGTGCCAGGCTGCCCGTGGTTCCAGCATACTCACCTATTAGGTGGCCAGTGGGATATCCCCACTCTCAAACCTGTGGCACAGTGCTGAGCTGTGCCAGATGATGACATCATGTGCTCCTCCAGGGTGTGAGGCACAGACATTGATTATGCCTTCTCGGCATCGCAGACACCACCTGGCATTTGACACTGGGGTAGCCCTTTCTGTTGATGTAGGCTACCCTTCTGGTCAGGTGGTATGCGGATGCCAACATGGGTGCAGTCGATGGCCCCTGCGCATGTCAGGCATATGTGCCACCCTATGGAACTCCTGCATATTCGCTGCACGCCTGCCTGTGTGCTGAGGAAGTGGATGTATTCCACAGCATGTGGCAGCAGTGAGTTGAGGAACTGTGGAGGAGACATGATGCAGCCAACTGGTTATGCCTTTGGTGTCCCCTGTTGGTCTCTGGAAGGTGCCCATGGCGAGCAGGCACATGACAGCTGTGACTTTAGTCTCCACCCGGCAGGGCGTGGGCTCTATCTAGTGGGTGCCTGCATCTCCTCACTGCACAGCTCACATAGCTGCCTCTGAATCACCGGTTCAGGTGATACCAGCCCACAATCTCTGTGTCAGTGTATCATTTGAAGGTGGTGCGGTGGTGAGTTAGGGCCAGTAGCCCCAACACACACCCTGTTGCCGGTAGCGGTGTGAGCAGGTGGGTCCAAGGGGGGTCTTAACCCTAACACTGAATTTCCTCACTTTGACGCTGTGGAACAACCCTAACTAATGCATTAAATGGACTTTTTGCCTCTAATATATATATATATATATATATATATATATATATATATATATATATATAAAACAAGCATTTGTCAATGCTGAATGTTCATCATGTGTACTGGTGGCATTAGGGGATGTTTGAAAATTGCTGCAGTGAAGGAAGCAGTGTATTAACATTCAAGAATGCAAATTAAAAGTGATGATGTTGGGCAGTGTAAGTGTCTGGTTTGATAATGTTTATGAGGTGTTAGGCTTTCCAGCCCTAACACCCCACCACCACCACCACCCTGCAGAGACTAAAGGCATTGGGGTGTCCCTTTGGGTCATCAGTTGTAATGTTATTCCATTCCTCACCCTGCAGACACTGAAGGTAATGTGGAGCAGTTTGGGGTCTTTGGTCTTAATGCTCACCCCATTCCATAATAAAATAAACTGAGATAGGTGCAGTAAAGGAGAATGGGGTGAACGTTAGACCAAAGACTCCAAGGCACACCCCTGCTTGTCACTGGCTGCAGGATGGGGTGGAATGGCATGAACATCACGACTGATGATCCAGGGCACACCCCAACACTTGTCAGTCTCTACAGGGTGGGGTGGGGCATTACAGTTGGAAAACCTAACTTCCCAGGTGTTTGTTGGTATTTTTGCTCCAAATGATCAACATGGGCTTTTGGGACCCCTCCTCATGAACAGTGGCACTGTCATTTCATTACTCAATCCCAAAAGGTGATTTCATGCAGCAACTGCACCATTTGGTGCCACAGGTGTGAAAACACATTTTGGGCAGGATATGAAAAGGGCAGCTGTACTGTTCATGAGGAGGTGTGAAAATGGCAATGTTGAAAATCTGGAGTGAAAATATGAAAATTAGCAAAGTTATGAGCGTGTGTAGAAACTGCACAACACACGCCTGTAACGCTGTCATTTTTTGAATTTTTACACCAGAGTTTCAACATGGGCCTTTTGGGACCTCCTCTCATGACCAGTGGCACTGTAATTTTGTTACTCCATCCCGAAAGTTGATTTCACACAGCACGTGCCATTGTGTGCCAGTAGGTGTGAAAACATGTTTTGGGCAGGATGTGAAAATGACAGCTATATTGTTCGTAAGAAGGTGTGAAAAATGGTAATGTTGAAAATCTGGAGTGAAAATATTAAAATTGGTAAAGTTACAAGTGTGCATAGAAACTGCGCGAATGTGTGTTCATAATGCAGTCATGTTCTGGAATTTTTTCACCAAATTTGCAGCATGGGCTTTTGGGACCCCACCTCATGAACTGTGGCACTGCCGCTTTATGACTTGGTCCCAAAAGGTGATTGATGCAGCGACCATGGATTCACCTTTCGGGACTGAGCAATGAAATGAGAATGACTTGTTCACAAGGTGGGGTCCTAAGAACCCCATGTTGAAAATTTGGACCAAAAATTCCTAAACATGGCTGAGTTATCAACATAACTTGAGACCCCTTTGACAGCTATTATAACGTGCTTACCTTTGTGTCTTCAGTTTGCCAGTCGGCTTTGAAGAGTGCAGATGTGTCCTAGTCCTCAGAAGATGACAGCACCAACCTCCAGAGGTAATTATGGGGTGCGGGGAGGTGGGTGCTCAGTGGGAGGTGGGAGTGGGAGGGAGACTGGGGAGACAACGAGGGACCATTTTATTTTTTTAGGTAAAAAACAGGGACAGTTTTCTTTATTTACAGGTTTGTTGTTTGTTGAATTTTGTTGACCGGTAAGCCCATTGGGCCTAGAAGTCCCTTTTCAGGGGCGACCGAGGGATACAGATGGTAAGCAACTGAAACTGAACCAGATTAATCTGTTGGTGGTATTTTTAGTGAATGAGGGAAATTTGGCCAGGACACCGGGAAATTCCCTACTCTTTTCGATAAGTGCCATGGGATCTTTAACATCCACCTGAACTACCACCAATCCAGGCAGATGGGACCTCGGTTAACGTCTCATCTGAAAGACGGCACCTCAGAAGTGCAGCACCCCTCTCATGCTGCACTACAGTGTCAGTATTGGGATATTAACCTAAGTGCCAGATGTGAAACTGAACCTACAGCCCTCTGATCTCCCAGCCCCAGAGGCGAGTGTGCTACCTACTGAGCCACTGACACTGCTATACAGGTACAGCAATAAAATAAATAGATTTGAGCACACTGGGGTGGGCTCCCAGTGTGTCACATGAGTTGGGGATAAATAATGCCGACACAGGATTGGGCACCCATGTCCATTGGCAAAGGAAAGTGGGCGCTGGGAGGCATCCGACATCAGGAGTAGGCATCCCGTGTCAGAAAGAGAGAGAGAGAGAGAGAGAGAGGGAAAAATTATCTGGGCACACTGGGGTGGGCTCCAGCGTGCCACAATAGTGTGTATGTGTGGGGAATGCTGACATGGGGATTGGGCACCCGATGACTTGCACTTCAAAGGACCAAGCTGCACTGCTACTACATTGGCTCTGTCCTTTGAAATGCTTGACCACTGGAGTGTTTTCTGCCTCACGTTGCTAACTGCAGAGGAGCTCTCAGCTGCTGACAGGAATAGGGATTATCTCGAGATCAAAGGACTTAACCCGTGACACTATTGGTTTAGCTCTGTCCTTTGAAATCTTTGCCCGCTCTGCCCCAAACAATGAAAGTCTGTCATCAGCAGCCTGCCTACTGATTCACCTGCAACAAACCTGCCCCTTGAATAGACCCTCCACTGGACGCACCTCCACACCCCTCTATAGCAACTCTCATATCAACATGGTCGACTGCACCTGTGTGCACGTATAACATAAAAGTACTCAGTTCTAAGTCATCGCCAAATGTAAAGTATCTTTTAAAATTATGTCTTGTGCCTAACTACAGCTGCAATTATTTTTCAATATAGACTCTACTGTATATGTGAGAACTGTAAAGTTTTAAAGGGACAGGACATTACTGTTAACTGGTAGCAGTTAGTAATGCTCCTGGTAACAGCAATAAATTCATACCTCCAAATAGTCCACATTTAACTGTACCTGAATAAACACTGGCTTTAAAAAAAAACTGTGTTTTCAAATTTTTTCTTTAAGCATAATATTCTGCACAGTTCTTTTCATGGAACAATAATTTGGAGTTCTTACTGTGTATTGGTTTGTGTACAGAATGCTAATTATAAGCTGTTGACCTAACAGAACCTTTCTCAGAGTTCTGTGCACAAACTGTGATACAGTTAAAACTCCAGGAGCCAGATATTCAAAACGTTGCACTGAGCACAAACCCTTTGCACATGATTTGCACCCCATTTGCGTAGGGTTGCAATATTCAAAAGACCAAACAGCGCCAGCTCAACAATGTTGCACCAGTGCTAAAGATAATGTATGCCGATTGCAAAGTGAAGGAGGGGCGTGAATACAGGTGCAATGGTATATTCTACACTCTAGCGTTGTGCAACGTGTGCTAGCATGACACACAGCACAGTGCAAGCTATGCCTACAAAAAAGTAGTCAACTCTGGGTAAAACAAGGAAGGGGCATGGACACAGCAGCAACAGGCAACATGGCTGTAAGCAATAAGGGCATCATGGTGCATCTGATAACTGCAGTCACTGAGGAGGAAGAGAGGGAGAAGGCCACCTGGGCCACTCCATAGGCCAAGGAGGAAATATGCTGCAAACATATGGTACCAACCACATGTGTCCTTTGAGACACTCACAGATGACCACCTTGTTGGCCGGTACCATCTCAGTAGGGCCTTGCTGAGGCAGCTTATGTGAGCTCCTGCATGACCAGCTGCAGTCTACCACCCAGTGCAGCCATGCTATGTTGGTCGAAGCAAACGGTTATGGCTGCAATGTGTTCATAGCCACCGGTCCTTCTAGATCCCAGTTTGTGATACCATTGGCATGTCGCAGTCTGCCACTTTGTGCCTCCTGGGCCAAGTCTTTGATGCCCTCCTGCCACATGCTGGTGAATTCATCATATTCCACAGCATACCAGTGGAGCGCAGAGTGACAATACAGCAATTCTATCCTGTTTCCACCTACTGTCAGTACTCAGTGCCATTGAGTGCACCCATGTTGCCATCCGGGCACCTCTGCGTGTGATGCGATACCTTCCTCGACAGAAAGGGTTACCACTGCATCAACTGCCAGGGTGGTGCGTGGTGAACTGGGCACATTATCAGTGTCCCAGCATGGTACCCTGGCAGTGCCCACAACACCTTCATCTGGCACCATTCCCAACTCGGCCAGGCATTTGAGGTGGCCTAATACCCAGTGAATACTATATTGGTAGTACATACAGCATGTCCCCAACCCCCCATAGGAGGTACACCACCACAATACAGCACACACGTGCTAAGCACTGAGGGTGGAGGGTTTTGAGGGCGTATGGTGGGGGAGTGGAGGGAGGGTGGTGAGGGAGGTGTACAGGGTGCCCAGGATGCACCACAGAGTAGGTGCTGCCACATGACTGGGGTCATCCACATAGTGAACATGTGCTTACAGCTGTCTATGTATCTTACAGGGACAGTGCCTATCCCTTGTAACCCTGGCTCCTCACACGGCCTTTGATCATCAGCAGTGGCTGAGGACACATACAGTGAGGCACAACACAACCTCGTAACATCACTGAGAGCATCTTTGGCATGCCTGGACCTTTATTTATTTATTTAGTTTTTGTTTACTGGGTGCTTATAGCCACAAAGTGACTATTTTCAGGGCGCCGACCGGGAGGTTACAAACAATAAAAGGAATTAATATACAGTAAAATGCAATCTGGTAGGATTACATCAGGTGAAGGCACATCTTATCAGTGACAAGAGAACAAACACACAAAAATTCAAGTAAGTAATAAAGATGACAGAAACATACAGTCAGTAATGAGTACCATCATTTCTGGATACAATAGTCATACTGCACAAGGTCATAGGGTTGTATAGGGGTTGCCATATACAGTCTAGTGGAAAGTACCATGGTGGATAAAATGGCTTTGGCTTAAAGGGAGTAGCGGGGAGGGTATGATGACCTAAGGAGGGTTAAAGCAAGTACATTGGTTACGATTGATGATACAGGTGTAATGCAATCTTTCAGGTGATACCCTACAGTATACCCATCAGAAGGCATGTAGCATATTCCTAGTCTGTTGTATGTTATACAACATGGTGCTCAATCATGGGATAAACCTGTCTGTAGCTGAAGAACAGCGTGACAGTGAACCAGAGACTGAAGTGCATGGAATAGTGAAGCAGCTCAATAGGCATGACCTCCAAATGGCTCTGGAGGGCCCAGGAATATCATGGTAACATTATCAGAGCCCTGACAGAGATGAACAGGTGAGTGCAAAATGAATGTACACCATTTATGTGTCCAGTGCTGTAATGATACCATAGTCACACCCATAGAAAAGTGACAGTATCCAAGAGACAATACAGAATGTGATTGTCACAGTAGTACGACAGGGATAGGGGTGGAGGGATGGCATGAAGGTAAAACATAGGTCACGGGAAAGGAAGCAGGTGAGCAGTGTGAAAGGCAGTTGGGGACACCACCACCTGAAAAGGTAGAATGGGCCCCTGTGGTGGTGGCAGTAGTGTTGGTGATGAGGGTGGTGATGCTGGTGCTGGTGGTAGTAGAAGAGGTATCTATACCCACAAGGGTCCATGCCATCACTGACATTACTGTGGCTCTTGTGACTGACTGTGAGACTGCCATGATGGGCCCTGTGGTGTCCACTTCTGGCTCAACAGGGATGTCGTGGGACACAGCTGATTGTGAGAACACCCCCATGGCTGCAAGGGTGGCCATGTAATGCTCTGTAGGAATGTAGGAGTCATGCATGCCAACAGTGCATCCAATGTCCCCTTTCCATCCTCTTGGCCCCTGCTGTTGTCTGCATGATGTGGAAGGCTCTGTGTCCTCACTATTCACCTCATCCATGGTGTCATCATCCTGAGCTGTGGACAGAGACTACCACTGTCTGTGCCCCCACAGTGCACAGTGGACATGTTCCAGTGATGGGACTGCCCCGACATCATTGAGCCTGTATGATGGTATGTTTCTGGCCCCCAAGGCATATACCACATACCTGAACATGCCCCATCACACATGGCCAGCTATGCGTGTTACAGCATATGTGGGTCAGAAGACAGTGTAACAGTGTTGCCCACTGTTAATACACACACTTGCCAGCTGGCTTGTCTATGTGGATAGCAGCATTCAGTGTTATCTGACACACAGTATGCATTAAGGTGTCCCTCACAATACTGGCTACCCATGCTACTGTAGCATAATATACACACTGTAGCAGAACAACCCCCATGCCTGAGGTGTTTGTCCCTCTGGGGCGCAATAGTCTGTGCTGTTGTGTACAAACCTTAAGCCTGCAGCTACCGACTTGTAGTTCCAGTATGCTATGCAGGTGATACTGTGTGCATCCTGAAAATAGCCTGGGCAATCTGCACATGGTAATGCATGCAAATCAGGCCATAATGACATGCTAATGAGGCTGGTTTCCTCGGAATGTCTAAGTAGGCTCATTTGTATATCTGTTTTGAATATGGCAAATATTTGCCCTGTGCAAATGTAACCACCCCGGCAAACATATATGAGCCTTAGCGTGACTCTTATAGTATTTTGCCTGTGATGTTGTTTGCTGTTACTAGCAGTAGTTTGTTATATAATGTTGTCATTCATATGCAGGGTTCACTGTGTGGACAACACTGACTACAGTATAGTCTGCGTATGGATTGAAATGTCTGTGTCTGATATAAATATGTTTAGTACATGTATAGAGCTGGATGTGTCATGTAACACATATCTACGTGCAATGTTATTGGGAGGGCTACACTGGGGGACGATGTGTACATTACTGGTACAGACGGTCTGCATTTGGCTAGCACGTGAACAACACAGAACTGTCATGATACACCTCTGTACATGGCACAGGTTGTTTTGGTGTGAATATTGGGCACACACTGTCCAGTCATGTGTAATGCGTGTCAGCCACCATCTGGGTTGCGCTGTCCATGGTCATGGTATGGTCCCTGTTTCTTGGTGACACCCACACCAGCATTACCTGGCAGGGGGCCTTAATCTTCGGGCCTGTCTGTGGATTTGTCCCTGTTGCCATGGCTGGTTTCCATCCCCTGTGTTCTCATGCTGTGTGTCATTTGGTGTAATGTCACCTCCTCCATGTATCTGGGTTTCTTGTCTCCTTCCCTGTACACAGTGGGCACAGGTTTGAGTCATACTGGCGCACCTGCAGGATATTTTGTTGTCTGGGACCCTGCCCCACTTTCACATGTACACTGCTTGTGCACTACACATCTAAACAGTGCTGCTGTTTTGGGTCACATGTATATTGCTATCTCTTGGAGTATGTGTGCTATTTTTAGGGTTATACACTGCTCTCTGTTCATGCTTACCCTTTCCTGTGGCCCTTCAGTGCTGGTACCCCAGTGGACACGTGGTTCAACTGTGCCTGACTCTACATCTGTGTGCACTTAGCTGCTATTGCTGTTTGCACTGCCCTGTTACTATATTCAGAGCTGTCTTCTTTGTTATATTCAGAACTGTCTTCTTTGCTGGACTACCTTTGCACTGCACTCTGACCATGTCTGCACGCCTTTGTTTGCCTGCTACATTTCCAGCAGTGTTTTGCCCATGGGCTATTCCTTTGAATATTATGTGCTATTGGCTGTGGGCTATTTTTGCCGCATCGGGCAGTGCTATTTGCTCTTGGGCAATTGTTTGAATATCGGGCCCAGATCACTTATTTCATGAAGAGGACTGTAATAGAATGCTGCCCGTGGTGACAAAATGCAGAATACAGTTTTTCATATCAGTTTATATTCAGGTACAGTGAAATACGGAGAATTTAGAGGAATGAATATCATGTCTGAAACTAAGAACTTCATAAACAGCTGCAAATTAGAAATGGATTTGTGTCCTCTTTAAGTTTCTTGTACTGTATGTTACTATTGTATTCTGTTTCTTTTCAGCATCTGGATCATTCCTGTAAATGGGTGATCCTGCTCAATAAATCAACACGACTAGCAAATAAATAACTACTTGTGTTTTCTGGGTCTTTTACATTCACCATGATAGAATGAGTATGTAATTTACCATAAATCATAGTCATCTCCATGGTAAGGATTATAATTTATACACAGACAGGCGAGTTTATGTGCTATAAGTAGACAGCATTAGCTAATGTTCTTTACACTATGTCTTTCTAAAAATTTACACTAGCACCTTATCTCATCTCCACTGTTTCTTTGAATTTCTTATATATACTGCTGCAGAACTATTTTAAAGATATTCAGTATAATATAGAAACTGTTCATTCATGTTTAAATATTATTTTATAATTTTTTATATACAAATGAATTGTCTATGATAGCATGTGTTTTCTCTGTCTGTATCATTTTTAAAGTGATATAGTAAGGTTTCCCAAATGCCTTTTCACATAGTATGTCATTTCTAGCCATGCTTCAGATGTTGAAGCTGCAATTTGTTTTGTAAAAAAATATGTCATAGTCTTTTTATGTTTTATCAGCATTTTGTACTCAGTTTTCTGTGTGGCCACATCCCCAGAATGATGTCATACCAGGGAGATGTCAATGTTTTACATACAGCAACAAGCAATTCTGGGTAATTTATAATGTTGTCTTAAATGTGCCTTACTGAGAAGTACAGTCCCATATGTTGATAATGGTGAGCACTTATTTGTAAATGTACATAGAAAAGCATTCTGGATAAAATAAGAACCTGTTTTCCAATTTCCTTACTGTGAGATGCTGTCTCATATTTCTGTAGGGTGTCAACAATATAAGCTTTTGCATGTTTATTTTCACAACAATGCATTGTGCATACCCTATCTAGCTGCAAGACTTCTATACCGAGAGATGTAGTCTCCAATTTCTTCAGTGAGCATAGAAATATAATGACCTGTATACTAATGTACACAGTGAGGGCATTGTGAATACAGTACATAGCTGATTTGTCTATCTAAAACTAAAAGTGACACCGTCCTTTAATATCTTTGTTTCTCTGGTATGGTGTCACAGTTGGGTGTTGCAGCACTGAGAAAAGAAAGGTCAGGTTATGCAAATGAAGCACAGCACCAAAATAAAATGATTTTTTTCATGGAAAACAGCACTATCTGGCAGTTTGAATGGTAGAGACTGATTTACAACTCCTACAGGTTACTATTCCCATTTGTTGTGGTAAACGTTGGTAAATCCCTTTAAGTTGTAAAAGCTAATAGGCTGAACAAATCAAACTACATAAGCTACATGCATTTATTATTGTGGTGGTGGAACAGAGGCACATCCCTCCAGTTTTACCTCTCCACATCCCTATGCCATTCTGGCAAAGTGTGGTTCCTCTATGGAGGCACCTGCAGTGGAGACCAAGGAGGATGTTGGGAACCTCCACAAAGGAGACCCACAGGAGGGTGGCAGAGGACCCTGCAGGGGAAGGAAACAACTCTGTTGGGGACTCCATTGTTAGGGAAGGTAGAACCTGGGCAAGGAAGGGAGAGGGAGGTAAAGGTGCCTGCCTGGCGCCATGGCTTGAGGGACAGGGAGCTAATCCTCGGGATTGCCTGAGCAGCTGCACAGGAGGAGCTGGATGTCATTGTCCACCTAGGGACAAATGACCTGGATAAGAAAGGGATTAGAGAAGTGCAGGAAGAGTTTGTGGAATTAGGGAGGGGCTTTGTCAAGTAGCACGCATGGTAACCTTCCGGAGGTGCTACCCATCTATGGCATAGGAGAGGCTAGGGTGTTCCACTCAAGGGATTCAATCAGTGGTTGAAAACTGGTGTGGAGCTCAGGATTTGGCTTCATTGGGGACTGGGGTCCACCTGGAGTGATGCAAGCCTATACTGGCATGATGGGCTGCATCTGTCCGGGAGGGAACCAGGATCCTAGGTGATAGGTTTAAATGCTTCATTGGCAAGCTTTAAACCAGCCAAGGGGAGGCACTGGAAAGGAGCAGGAAATCCTAGCCCCCAAACAATCACGGTAGTAAGTGTGGCAAACACCAACATGGAGGTGTTGATAGGGAGAAGGGCAGGGTAAATGGAGAAAGTGACAAAACAAGGAAGGACAGGGATGGGGCAAAGGGGTAGAGCCATCAGGAAATGGAGGGTAATGAGTACCAATGCCCGTAGTCTGGGAAACAAGCTCCTGAGCTGGTGGCCTTAATGGAAGAGGGATGCCTGGATATCGAGCAGTCACAGAAACATGGTACACAGAGAACCATGACTGGGATGTTAACATACCAGGGTACATAACCTACAGGAGAGACAGGCAGGGGAGAAGAGGGGAAGAGTAGCTCTCTATGTAAAGGAAGGGATAAAAGCAACTGAACAAAAGAGTAAACAGGGAGGAGAGGAAGCACTGTGGGTCACCTTGGAGACTGGAAAGGGCACCACAATCCACACAGGGTTGGTACAGACCCCATGTCAGGGGAAGGAATGGACAAGGATATGATGGAATGCATTCTTAGAATGGCAGAGAAAGGGAGATACTGTTGATGGGAGACCTGCATATGCCAGATGTTAACTGGAGCACATTTGCTGCAGCCACATCCAAGAGCAGGGCCATTCTTGATGCCCTACAGGTGGCAGGCATTAGACAGCTAGTTTGAACCCACTCGTGAGGAAGCAATCTTAGACCTCATACTCTCAAACGGGGCAGTGAGAGGATCTCAGATCCAGAAGTAGGTTGCCATCTGGGGACAAGTGACCATCAAACAGTGTGGTTCACGTTAAACTCAGCTACAGAGTCAAGCCATACAAAAGTGAGGGTACTGGACTTTAGGAGGGCTGACTTTGGAAGATGGAGAGTGCCTCAGAAAAGCACTAGCAAACAGGCTAGAAGGAGGTGGAGCAACAATGTGGAATTATCGAACTGCCATCACAGAGGCAACAAGCCTTTGTGTGAGCAAATAAACAAATCAAATGAAAGAAAAGCCACTATGGTTCTCAAGAGAGGTGGCTGTGAAAGTCAGGAAGAAAAAGATAGCATTCCGGAAGTATAAGGAAACACAGAAGGAGCAGGACAGAGAGCTGTACCAGTTAAGGCAGAAAGAAGCAGGAGGGAAGTCAGAATAGCAAAGGCCCAAACTGAGGAAAAATATAGCCAACTCAGTTAAGAAGGGGATAAAACCTTTATAGGTACATCAGCGAGTGAGAAAGACAAAGGAGGGATAGTGAGGCTGAATAGAATGAACGGTGGGTGGGCAGAGGGGACAGTGAAAAAGCAGGAATACTGAACGAATATTTCTGCTCAGTATTCACTGAAAGAGGAGGGAAGTGCCTAATCCAATTAACAGAAGCACTCTTGATAGGGGGTCAATCCCAGTCCTTTCACAGAAGAAAGGGTTCTACAAGAACTCCTAAAACTGAAGGTGGACAAAGCAATGGGTCCTGATGGAATTCACCCCAGAATTCTAAAAGAATTAAGGAAGGAACTAGTGAAACCACTGGCTGCTCTTTTAATAAATCATGGGAGGATGGTGTGGTACCCGAGGACTGGAGGAAGGCGGATGTGATTCCCCTTCACAAAAGTGGGACCAAGACAGAGGCAGGAAACTGGCACAGACCTGTCAGTCTGACCTCTGTGGTAGGAAAGTGATGGAGTCACTTCTGACTGAAAGATTAGTTGAGTACCTAGAGGTCAGTGGAGCACAGGATCCAAAGCAGCATGGGTTCACAGCCAGGTCATGTCAGACAAATCTAATAGATTTCTTTGACTGGGTGACCAAAGTAGTAGACCAGGGAGGGGCTGTGGACATGGCATACCTAGACTTTAGAAGGCATTTGACACAGTCCCACACAAAAGATTATTAGTCAAATTAACCAGCCTGGAGTGGGTCCCAGGGTGGTAGCCTAGGTAAAACATTGGCTGGACAACAGGACACAGAAGGTAATTGTAAATGGAGTCCACTCTGAAGAAAGGGCGTTACTAGTGGGTACCACAGGGTTCAGATTGGTCCAGTCCTTTAATGTCATCATCAGTGACATTGCAGAGGGACTGGAAGGAAAAGTATGCCTTTTGTAGATGACACAAGATCTGCAACAGGATTGATACACAAGGAGGTGTGGAAAGGATGAAAAGGGACTTGGCAAGGTTGGAGGAATGGTCAGATGTATGGCAGCTAGGATTCAATGCAAAAAGTGAAATAATGCACCTGGGAAACAAAACCCAGGGAAGAATACACAATGGGTGGGGACGTAGTAACAACAACAAAACAGGAAAGGGACCTGGGGTAATCATATCAGATGACCTTAAGGTTAGCAAGCAATGTGAGAAGGCAGTAGGGAGGGCTGGGGTATACTGGGATGTATAGGAGAGGCATCAGCAGCAGAAAACAGGAAGTTGTTATCCCTCTGTACAGACAGTTGGTGAGACCCCATCTGAATACTGTGTCCAGTTCTGGAGACCCCATCTCTGCAAGGACATAGACAGGATAGAGGCAGTCCAGAGGAGGGCAACTAAAATGGTGCAGGGTCTGCAAGAGAAGCCAGATGAGGAGAGACTAAAGGAGTTTAATATGTATACCCTTGAGGAAAGAAGGGAGAGGGGGACATGATAGAAACTTTCAAGTACCTCAGGGAATCAACAAAGTCCAAGAGGGTAGCATCTTTCAGAAAAAGAGACTTGCAAGAACAAGGGGACACAATTTAAAGATAGAAGGAGGGCAGTTCAGGGGCAATGTGAGGAAGTATTATTTCACAGAGAGGGTAGTGGATGTATGGAACAGCCTTCCTGAGGAAGTTGTGGGGTCTAAAACTATGGGAGAATTCAAGAATGCATGGGACAGACATAAGGCAATTCTTGTGGGGGCAGGAAGATATAGGCTGTTGGTTAACTAGGATCTGCAGCCTATCCTGTAGAGGAAATGGGCAGACTAGATGGGCCTAGCGGTCCCTATCTGCCATCAAAGTCTATCTTTCTATAAACTATGCACAAACAGTAAGTCAAAGAGTTAACTCGCCATATTTTCCAAGATTGGAGAGGTCTTTCATGCATAGGTTAATCTCTGCTAAGTTCTTGTGTTAAGTTATGGCTACAAAGAGACCTCCTTTCCTGTTTAAATCCAGGGACAAATGCTGGCATAACTACATGGCCACAGCAAACTCAGCGGACTGACTCGCCTATAGGCTGTTATGCAACCTTTGTAAAAGGGCCTCTTGCCATGCTAAGAGCCTTTTCTGCCAGCAGCAGTTAATTGCCTTCTTTCAAATCCCAGGAGCTTGGGGACTTATCAAAGGCATCTAAGGGTACATCTAAGAGTACAACCAATGACTTGCTAATTAATAGAATCCACTGCAAGAACCCAAACACCATTGCCATTCCTTCAATTCTCACTTTGTAGATCCCTTTGTCCACCAAGTCTGACAACTAATCTCGACCTCCTTCACCCCTACTCCTCATATTCCATCATTTCGCCTAAGGCTCATGTTCCCTGGAGAAGTCCTTAAACTGTTAAGATTCCTTCCTGCTAGTGGTAGCACTGGACCCTATGGGATCCTACCCAAGTTATTGTACCCTGGGGCACCAATCCTAGCCTTCCCCATCACACACATTTTCAACTTATCACTGTCCTCTGGCATAGTCTCTGATGCTTGGAAAACTGCCAAAATTACTCCGTCCTAAAAAAAGGAAACCCCAAGCTTTTGAATAGCTACTGACCAACTTTGTTACTTCCATTCCTTAGTAAATTGCTTGAAAGGTCATAGCCTCCCAGCTGACTGACTTTTGCAGTCACACAGACTTCTGTCATCCAACTAGCATAAATTCAGGAAGGAGCACAGCACCACCACTGCTCTGACATGTCTAAATAATGACCTTAAATGTGCCATGGATGCTAGTTCTGTCACTGCAGCCATCTTTATTGATCTCTCAAGGCATTTGACACTGTTGATCACACACTGCTTCTCTCCAAACTACTTGCTTTGGGCCTATCTCTCCATGCAGCCTCTTAGTTTGGGAGGGTATCTGGTCAAGACCGTGTGGACAGAATATCACAGTTAAAATCTGCACGACCAAAACAGCATGAGTGAAAATGGCTTGGGTGAGTTGTTTTCACTCAGGCTGAGTCTGCTTAAATTAGTTTGTGTGGTGTCTCAGCAAGCCGCCCAGTGGCTCAGTAGGTAGGGTGACAGCCTGTAATGCATGGGATGGCTGGCACACTGGGGTTCAACTCTAACTTCCTCCTGCAATTTCTTTTTCCTTTTCTTTGCTGCAGTTTGGAGTATGTTTATGTTATTGGGGGTGGGGAGAAGTCCCCATAGTGCTCCAGGCCTGCTTCCATGTCAGTGTGTTGCCTGTGCTGTTTCCTATGACATGATTGTGTCTGCACTATTTTGGAAGTGATTAGCACTGGAGTGTGTCATGTGTGGTGCTCTGGCTGTTTCACTGTGGTGCTGTGTTGGTGTCGCAAATTTGTACTGCATAATTCTGTCTGCACTCTTTTGACCTAGTTCTATTTTGAGCTATCTCTCTGGGAGACATCAGTTTGTCCAATTCAAGAATGTTGTCTCCTCCTCATCCCATTAAGTTTAGGTGTCCCGTAGGGGTCCATATTTGGTTCAACCACAACTTCTACAGAAATCAGTAAACTCCAGAAAAAAAATCCACTTTAAGCAATCTTCATAGATTTAATTCAAATTATATTACTTCAAACTCTGGCCATGTCCTGGTACAGACCTAACGCTTTCACCTTTTGTTAGCTCATCAGGGAGAAGCATGGCCAACCTGTTTGGTCAGAATACATATAAATATTATACAAATATTCCATCCCTCACTCTGTATTAGAGTGTGTTTCACATAATGATAACTTTATTATATAATAAATACATTACTATAATCAGTATCCACAGTATGGACAGAGAACTGTTGCTCACTTTGTCATTTTGCTTTGAAAGCAAAAAGACTTTTAATGTCAATCAGGAAGGCATTCATTACTAGAGCAGAAGCATGTATGTCCTCCTATATAAGACATATGTCCGTCCCCATCTGGCCTACACTGCTTCTTTTTGGTCACCATATTTGAGGAAGGATATAAACATACTGGATGGTGTGCAGAGAAGGACTACCTAGACAGTCACATGGGTAAGAAACCTTCCATACACATACAGACTCAGGGGCTGAATTTGTATGACCTGCAGTTCCGTAGGGACAGAGGCGACATACTAATGTTATTTAAGATACTTCATGATAAGGACCTTAGTAATGAATGCCACAAAGAAACCAGTTCCTGAAGAAGGCTTTAACCCGAAACGTAGAAGTTAATACTGGATGTTACTGAAATAAAAGAACAATTCTGAGAATCTTAAAAAATATAGCTTTGTGGTTTAATTGGGTGAGTGAGGTGAAAGTCCATTATTAATTTTTGTATAATGAACGAATCTAACCATGGCTATTAAACCTACAAATCTCAGGTGTCATAATAAGCAATTGTACATACAGAGGAACCTACAAATAAAAGAAAATTCTACTTCACCATAAGGGCATGTAAAAGGTTGGAACCCTCTGCCACAGTGTATAGTGGACATACATGACTTTTACAAAGTTTAAAACCAACTCGACAAGTACCTCTTTAGAGATAAATAATACCCCCCACATGTGTGGGAAGGCGGTCCCGATGGGTCTAGTGCCTACTTCTGCCTCTGTACATACTGAGTAATACCGAGTAATTAATTTTATTGCTTTGTTCTGCTTAATTATAATTTCCTATATAAAAACATACATTGTAAATTAAATGGCTCATGATTCAGTCATAGATTTCAAAATATCCTGCTGTGCAAGTGGTCTATCAAATTCACGCATTCTTGGTTTAAGGCTGGTAAAATATTATCAAGCCATGGTGCTATGGAAATTCATAATCCCCTTGTAAGTAAAACGCTTATACTATCATAAGCATCTCATACTTCCAGCTTCTTGTTAGCTCTGGAACTCATTCTAGCCTCCTGATCCCACCTTCCACCCTCAACACTCTTCAGGATGTACCTGACCTGCTGGAACCAGCACCCCACAAGGTCAGGTTGCTAACCTTAGTATTAAATATATGAAAAGTGTTTTAATTTTAAAATTTGTGCTGATGAGAGGGCTAATAGTGAACCAAACAAGATGCTGGAAGTATGAGTGCCCTGAATACTGAGATGGTCTGGCATTGCACACCATTGCCTAGCATTGGCTTGCTCTCTGGGCAGTGGCGTGGGCGCCCATCATGATGTCACTATGAAGGCCAGCCCTCCCCAGTATGTAAAACTCTGTCCTCCACAGCACATCTATAAAAGCACTCACAACATGATATTTAGAGTGCTGGTAATGCCAAACTATGCCAGCAGGACATGCTGGTCTAGTGAGTAAAACTGCATTAAACTTTGAAAAAATATATTTTTAAGAAAAGCTTTCAGTGAGCAAAAGTAAGCAAATACGTAATGTAAAGCATATTTCTCTTTCAGTAACTTATGGTAGGCTAGAAGGCACAGATATTTAGGATGTGAGTATGTTTAGCAAAGCGGTGAGAGGTGCACTAAAAGTTGAAACAATGAGTGTCTTTAATAGCACAGAAGTTTGGCTAAAATGAAATGTGTTTATGTTTTGTGACTATTTATCTAGGCAACAGTCATGTATAAACCTTCAAAGGGTAGAACTGTGGAAATAAGTAGTCATATTGTTGTAAGGAAATAAGGAGGAAAATATGTGACTTGAAACCCTGATAGAGGCAGCTGACACAGCAGCATGGTACTTAAGGTGGCATAAGTATTTAAGATGGTATGAGTGCTTTACTCACCAGGTGGAGTGTGCATGTCCATGGCACCATGACTTGATAATGTTTTACCAACATTAAACCAAGAATGTGTGAATTTGATAGACCACTGTCACAGCAGGATATTATGAAATCTGTGACTGAACTGTGAACCATTTAATTTAAGATGTATGTTTTCATATAGGAAATTATAATTAAGGAGAGACGAAGTAATAACATGAACTGATAAGACTGCAAAGCGAAAGGACAAAGTAAGCAGCACTTCTCTGTCCACACTGTGGACACGATTATAGTAATTTATAAAATGGGTTTAAAAGTCAAAGAACTTTAATTGGGTAAAACCAGTTAGGTGACCGTGCATTATTAGGCGATAATGCACAGTCATCCTGGTTCTAAACCTGACTGCATTTGTTAGTAGTCACATCACATAAAGAGCAAATCAGTTCCCCTACAACTAGAACTGATCTTCCATCACAAACATGGCTACGACCTTTACACAGTAAAAACCTTCAACTGGGCCCTAAAAGTAAAACTATGTTAAATAAATAGAAAAAAAAATTAAATGTTGGTTTCTGATCATCACACTCTCCTTACACACATAAACAAATTAGAAACATTAGAGCCACTGACACCCCAAGAAGAACTTTGAAGAACATAGTATTTGGACACAAAAGCAAATTATATTTCTCATTAGTTCTGTATTTCTTATCTCCACTATTTATTACTGAGGTCAGATGCATGAAAACAGAAGAGCTGTTCCCTGAGGGTTCATCAGCTCCTATTGCTTTTCCCAACCTGATGTCATAATACTGTGCTTGTGACATCACCGTTATTCCCATAGAAGTCTGTGATGTCACAACAGAGCATTATGGTGTCAAGTGGGGAGTAAGCTATAGAGGCAAATAAGCTATAAGGGATAAAGATTCTGCTTTTGTGGAGATTTCTTTAGTAATAAATAAAGAAGAGGAGAAATATATAGATGATATGTGAAACACAAGCCTAATAGTGTTCAATTATTATGTTTTCCAAAGTTTTTCAAAGGCGTGAGCTGCTCTTTAAGTATTGTTCATAGTTTTCATTACAAGTGTTCCTTTGCTGACAATGAAAACTTGCTCTGACAGTGATATAACTGAGTCTTAGAAAATGGGTACAGAGAAATCTTGCTGCTGATTGGCTTAAACAAGCAACCAGTATGAGGCAGCAGAGACCGGAAAATAACAAGTCCGGTCTCTGTGGCCTCATTTGTTATGATAGTACTGAGCCAATGGAATTTTCGAAAGCAGGTACCACCATGTTTTGTTTTCCGATCAGTGAGACCCACTCCCCAGATTCAAACTGTCACCACAAAGGCAGCCACCACATTCAGCACATAGAAAGTGTGGCATGCCCTCATATTTTGTTCTGTACACCATGCAGTGAAAAGAAATGTAAACTGTCTTCAGTGAAAACAGACATGGTGCTTACCTTCTGCAGAATAGCACAGTGACTGCACTTACTACTGAGCCATTCACCCAGAGTCTCCCAACCCACCCAAGATCACAGTATCCCCATAAACTGCAGAGGAAATCACATACCAATGTTTGTGAATGAAACATATATATATATATATATATATATATAAAAAGATTTTGGCATACTTCACTTAAAATGTCACTTTTCTTGTGATGGCAGGGTGGGGGTGGCAGCATGGATCCGCTAGCTGCCTGCTACCATCCCATCCTGCTTGCATCATGAACTGCTGCTTGGTTAGAAAAACAACTCCAGCTTTAAATCTGTGGTCAGGGACAGAAAGAACAACTGAGCTTCCTCCCAACTGCACAACTCAAAACAGCTTCTCAGCTGTTCCGATGCCAACCATAATTCCAATCCTCCAGCTGTCAGCCTAAACAAAATGACAGAACTGGTAGTTTCTTCAATGCACCTACTGCAGGCGGAGAGCTGCTGCTGGCTTGCAGCAGTACAATAAGTGAGCATGCAGCTATAGGACTGGGCTCTGCATAGGAACATATATGCTGTTCTAATAATTTCTAATATGCGGTTGGGGAGAAACAGAACTACTAAGTGTATAACGTCAGGTGGGGGGCAGGAGAAGGATGCAAGTTCCCTCTGAATGAAAACAGACATAGACACTGGTACTGTTTTCTGGGCAAGAATGTGTGTGTATGTGTGTGTGTGGGAGGGACCATGATGATAAGCTTAAATACACTATTCTAATGCTGGCAGAGGTAACATTTTTAATTCTTAGAAAAATGTGTGCCATGCATGATTTTCATTATGTTTTATTTTTGGCTAACCCCTCCCAGTTACCAGAATATGGACTATTTTTGTGTTTGCCATGCACACAAGTACAAGCGAACACAGCATGAGAGTACCCTTTGAGGGTGTGACACTGTCCGCCCAATGCAGAGCAGTGTTGCAGGGGCATGGCAGTGGCACATCAATCAGCACACAGGCTGATAATGATGGAGTTTCTGGCTTGCTGGGTGGGGACGGCACCAACTTCAAAAGAAGCTGGCGTCTCTTTGATCAGCACTGCCCAGCAAGCCAGGCTTGTCTGTCATGGTCAGCCTGGAATGTTTGCCTGCAACAAAGAAAACCATCCATCAGTGTCTGCTGCTGGCGCCAAGTCCCCACACACACACACACACTAGTGGCACTCGGGGTACTCAATACCCCAGTATCTAAAACTGTCCCTCATATTTTTTCCCTGAAAAGAAGAAACCACCATTGATGTCTGTTCCCCCCAAACATATGTTATGGACACTAGGGTGCCCAATCCCCCAGTGTCCTCAACTGTTGCAATATTGTCCCCTAGGGACACTGGTGGTGCCAATCCCCAGTGTCCTGTCCCTGAAATAAAGAAAACTGTCCCTCATTTTATTTTTACCTGAAAAAGAAAAACATCCATTGTTGTCTGCTGTGCATTACCCACCCCACTTGACCTCCCACTCAGAATCCACCCACACACTCCACCCCATACCTACCCACGGAGATCCGTCCCGTAATCTTCCTTGGACCGCAGACACATCTTCACTCTTCAAAGCCCAACCGCGAACTGAAGTAAAGCGTTTCAATGTATTTAAATGGGCATTTCAACTAGAGTGTATTTCAATGGGGTTTTCAACTCAATGGCATAACTTGGCCAATTTTTAATATTTTACCCTAAATTATCAACATACCTTTTTGAGACCCCACCTCATAAAAAGCAAGTGATGTTAGGTAAATCTGTCCTGAAAGGTGATTTTGCGGTCACTGCATTAAATCACCTTCGGGCGAGGATGAATATTTTTCCACCATTGTTCATGAGGAGGGGTCATAAGAAGGCTATGTTAAAAATTTGGTATAAAAATATTAAAAAACAATGAAGTTATGAGCCTCCATTGAAAAGCGCGAATGTAGGCTCGTCACTTTGGCAATTTTCAATATTTGACCCCAAATTTTCCATATAGCCATTTCATCATAGCACCTCTTGAATGTGACAGCTGTCATTTTTCAAATCATAGCCAAATTTTTTTTGCATCCGAAGGTGATTTACATGATTGCTGCATAAAAATCACCTTTGGGCAAAACGACATTTTCTCTGCCTTCATTCATGAGGTGGAGTCATAAGAAGGTTATGTTGAAAATTGGGTGTAAAACTATTAAAAACAATGAAGCTATGAGCCTGCATTGAAATTTTGAATGCAGGCTCGTAACTGGCAGTTTTCAATATATAGACATTTCTTCACAGCACCTCATGAATGTGACAGCTGTATTTTTTCAGATCCTGGCCAAAATTTTTTACACGAAAAGTGATTTTGCAATCACTGCACAAAATCACCTTTCAGGGCAGTAGTTGAAAATTTTCTCTGCACTTTTCATGAGGTGGGGTCATAAGAAGGATATGTTGAAAATTTGGGGCACAAATATTAATAAACAAGACAGTTACACTGCCCAACATCATCACTTCTACTTTGCATTCTTAACTGTTAATAAAATGATTCCTTCACTGAAGCGATTGTTAATGTCACTTTCAGTGGCATCTTCACACACCCCTATGACACCAGTGCATATAGCGAACACCGCATTGACAAAAGCTTATTGTATTTAGAGTTCAAATGGAGCATATTTCAATGAAAGACCCAATTTAATCTTTTGAAATACTTTCTTGTTATTTTCATGAAATAATCACACTTGTAAGGTGCATTTAACAGCACTTTCGGCTGCACCATGTGCCTAACAACACACTTGAGACATGCGATTATTTCCCCATAATGCACACCCTTTCATGTCGTACTACTTATATATTTATTACATAATAAAGTTATCATTATGTGAAACACTTTAATACAAGTGAGAGATGAAACATATGTATGATAATTTATATATATATATATATATATATATATATATATATATATTCTGACAAAACAGGTTGGCCATGCTCCTTGCTGATGAAACCCTAAAAAAGGGTGAAAGCGTTGGGTCTGTACCAGAATGTGGCCAGAGTTTGAAGTAATATAATGTAAAATAAATCTATGAAGATTGCTTAAAATAGATTTTTGGGAGTTACCTGATTTCTGTAGAAGTTGTGGTTGGGCATTACCATGCCTACATCGGTCCCGAATTCTAACTGAATTAACTTTCATATCCATGAGGGTACCCAGAGATTTGTCAGTTCTATGTGATAGTAGCGATCGCCAAAAGGAGATTACTATTACTGCAAGTGCATTTTGCCAAAAACAAATTTGGCGACAGGGATAACCGTGAATGCGGGGGCTGTGCCCTCTCGCCCCCTCTTGCACCCCTCTATATAAGATTCTCAACTCCAGGGGTGCATGTTGGGGAGGGGCACAGCCAGTTTAAAAAATTAATTCCCACAGCTGTGGGACATAGTAAATATTACTTGCCCCAATTCCCGAACCCAGGACCTGCTCCATCAGAGGCCAACCACCATATCCACCACACCACATGGTTGGCTCAGCAGAACAGTCACACTAGAGGGTTACAACCCTCTTCCCTATCCCTCCACTTCCCATAGGTATACATCCCTTCCTGTCTCCACCCCTACCCTCGCCATCGCAGCTGCTTAGCTATCCGGGTAGAGATCGTCAGATGATAAGCGCTCTCATATGGTCATCATTTTGATTTGCCCATATGTGTTTATATTATCATGAGATCCGACTTTTCTAGTATTGTGTCCATATGTGGTTCCTTATAAATGACCTTCCATCTGTCCCATTTCGCTGCCCTTGATCATGTATTCAGAAGATATTGTTCTATATGTTAGCTCTCCTCCAGCTGCACAATTAATTCACAACTACTGGAAGTTTCTCCCTGATCCAGTCTTGGCCATCAGAGATAAATTAATCCTCAACTTCTCAAAGACCTAAACCGCGCCTATTCAGATCACAGGCTAGAATATGATACTGCTCAGCTCCCCTTCCATCCTCCATAAGGATGGGTCCCCACTCTCAGTGGTGATAGACTTTAAATATCTTGGGGTCATCCTTGACTTGAGCCTGGATTTCTCCCTCTATACCTCCCAGGCCTGTAAAGTAGTCAGCTCAACTCAAGACTTGGTGTAGTATACCGTGATAAACAATCGTTCATGCCCAAGGCCAGGTTTGCGATTAACCAGGGTTTTCTGCTCCCCATCTGCAATATGGTCAGCTTTTATAGTCCCATGCCTCAAGAGCAGCTCTGAACAAATGGGGTGTCCTACAACAATATCTTCTATTTCTCCCTGTCTTCCCCATGCCTCACACACCACTGCTTCCTATATGTCTCCCTGGCCTGGCTCTTCCATGGTGGCCCAGTCCTTCCCCTTGGATGCTTTATTGACAAGTTTGTAAGATGTTCTACTCTACCCATTTCCTCCCTCCTACACCTTGACAAGTCTATTCACTTAGATCTGTGGATGAAGCCCCTCTACATGTTCCAAAATGCCCATCTAAGATGGAGACATGCCTTCTCCATCTGTGCCCTGAAATACTGGAACTCCCTTCCTCTTGAAATTCATAATCTCAGTTTCATGAACTCTTCAAAGGTGCCCTCCACGGGCATCTGCTGAGCTCATCATCCTGTCACTGTTCAAGTAGCTCCTAGGTTTTCCTGTTCCATATTAAAGTACCTTGATCGGACTCCTGTATTATGTATTCATTCTCCCCCTTGCTATGGGTTACTGTATGTTCACTCCAAGCCTGGAAGGCTTTATATTTATGCAGTCTTATGCTTGTCCCACAGTTACATTACTTATTTTTGTTAGCTGACCCTGGGTTCTATCTGTATAAAGTATTTTACTTTTGTTATTGTTCCCTGATGTTCTTTCCCAGGTCGTACCTGAAAATAAGTATTTACTTGTCTAATGTATCTTACTCGGTAAACAAAAACTAAATTAAATAAATAAGTTATATTGTATATTAATAGTGCTGTGGTGACCACTCTTATGGTTATAAAAGTGGTCTCACTCACCTTCTTAGTGTATAGAGAACCACAAACAGAAGGTGAGTGGTTCTGATACTCTAAAAATGTTAGCAAGACTACTCTTACTGTCATAAATGTGGCCTCCATGAAGCATTAATATCTTATTGATCATGGTCAGGCAATAACATGTACTGTAGCTGACCCCTGGATGACAATTGCTGTGGGGCTTTCCATTCTTTGGAGGGGTGGTCAGGGTACCTATAAGTTTTGTGGGACCACTGGGATGAAGAGAAGGACAAGGGTGCCTTAAACACTTTAATCAAAAAATTAACTTCATTGTCCACACCAGGTCTTCTTGTCAAGAAGTTGGGGTTTAATAAGCAAGCTCACATCTCCTTTTTCCTTTCTCAGCTGCTCTCTCCAGGGAAGACAGCATGGCATGTTGTCTAGAGGTAGATGGTTCACACGAAACTCTGATTCTTACTCTTTTATTATTCCCTCATTTCCAGCCCCACAGGCATACAACCTTTCTTGTAAATCCCTAGGCAACAAGAACTGTGTTCATCAGCGAGAGCACGCTGACATGCGCTCACCACATACTGCATTCTGAAACACCAGGCAGCTGATAGATTTCTCTTGGACTACCCTCTGCATGGTCAAACTGATTCCAGAGGGCATCAACCTCCATCCTCCTCAGAGCAGGAATAAATCCCATGGAACTCTAACATGCTGTTGTAGTTCTTCTAACATTTAGGTGGCTATAGTGTTCAGCACTCCAAGAGACAGGTGATCAGCTCAAGCAGGTAAATTAGTGATCAAAAAGCGAGTGGATTGTGGTAAGAGCCAATTGAGTGGCACTCTTTAGTCTTCTTTAGTAAGCATGGTTAAACATCCCAGCACAGCACAAAATCAATCATCAAATAACCTGTAGTCCATTATGAGGCAGCTTGGTAATTTGGTGTTGCCTTAAAGCTATTGCAGTGGTCCAGCTACCTTTTCCTAGGCATCTGCAGTGGCTTCATTCTCACCTTCCTGGCTCACCCTGGGACCCTGGGACACACTTTGCATGGTGGTGTCAGCCTAGGAGTGAAACCACTGAAGAGGGCCAGGAAAAAGCAGCATGACTGCTGCAACAGCTTTTGAGTACATCAAATTACAAAGCTGTCATGAAGGGCTACATGTCTAATGATTGATTTTGTGTTGTTTTATGTTGTTTAACCATGTTTACTAAAGGAGATTGATGCAAAAGTACTGTAAGTGACTGTCTCCTTGCTGTAAGCCCCCATTTGAGGCTAATTTGGAATGGGTCCCATAGGGTCCAAGAAGAAACATAGAAACATAGTATTTTACCAGCAGAAGCAGGTCTTGCAGTCTATCAAGTCTGCCTGCTGTGAGGTCCCTGCCCTTTATAGGTTCAAGCACTTTTCTGCCACAGGCATCTGTCTTCACCCTCTCCCTATACTGAGACTTGTGCTGGGGAACCAGGCTGGAATAAGGAGCTAATAAAGAAGCCATGTCTAGGAGACTGTGGCTCCTTTTAATGTTATGCTGACTGCATAACAGAATGATAATTAGACCAGTTTCTTGCCTCAGGAGAGGCAATGGGGTTGAGATGAAACAAAATAAGCACCCTCGATAAACAAAATGTATGCAGCCACGACCATGAAGTGCCACGGTTTGAACAAAAATGTTTACTATATTTAACCAGGTTGCCATGCAGATGTTACAGATGTTACTGTTGGTTACTACCCTGCCTTGTGTCCATGGGGGCCAAGCAAGGCTGAGGGACTGGGCTCCTCAAACCCCTCATGTGGGGTTTGATTCAGAAAAGGGACAAAGGGAATAGCTCAGTGCCTCCACCTTAAGAAGGAAATAGTGGGCCAGATCAAAAGTATGATGCTTCCCCTAGAATGCTGTACCAACCCACCTTTCCAATGATTACGGGACACCTCCCGAGATCAACAAAAGCCAGTATCCACACTTTAACATTTACAAAATACATTCCTGTACCAATTACTGTACATCTCTAATAAATTGCTCACATGCCATAATTTAAGAGACTAACAAGAGGACTTTACTAATCAAGGGAACAGGATTTTACTAATCACGGGAACAAGCCCTGTAAAGGGAATAGAGGTTAAACAATAAGGCAATTACACATGGTTATAATGATTTAGCTGGTAATCAGAATTTCAGGTAGCAGTATTAAGCTGCTGCATGAAGCATCTGTGATTTTCTTCAGGCCTCTCCTCAGCAATGTATACCAGGCCCTTCCGGCACCCACACACAATAGCCCAACACGGCCTCCTGTACTGTTAGGCCTCTCACTACCCACAGTAACAGATCCCACATGGTTTTGCTATAAACTGCAACACTTCTAAACTGCAGTTACCCAGGTAAAATACACAGCTGCAGGCCTGCTGTCACAGTGCCGGGATCTTATATTGGTGCAGTTAATTGCTGATGCAAGCTTGCAGTTTTATCCCACCTGACTGACTTTGATTGGCTAGCACTTAATCAATAGCAAATTTTGTATTGAAAAGTGAAACTTGAACTCAAAAGCAAGTTGCAGTCCTCTGGCTGGCGTACTCAAGCATCATAGGTTTATACAGAAACAGGTACAGCAAGATTCAAGCAGGTACAGTAGCTACACAGGCCTCTGGTGCAGTTAGACACTGATGATTCCAGGCAGCAGACAGATGGCTCAGGTGCAGGCCTAGACTGGACCTGGTCATACACCTCACAGCTCTTCCTCACACTCTCTCCAACAGCAGTCAGGTAGGTTCAAAGGGTCCACCCAAACCAAGAGCTCCCCATCTCACTCCAGGCCACATCACGCACTGTCTTGGTTGAGTGTACCAGGTACCTGGAGACAAGCTCCTAACTACCTTTTCCTTCAGCCACACCAAGCAGGGTGGAACAGGCAAGGTCCCATGTGTGATTACAGGAGTTCTTTTCTAAAGGTTAGCAGTTCTCTTGCAGTTGGCACAGCAAGTCAATTTTGCAGCTTTGCAGGAGTCACCAGCACAACAGACAGTTCAGACAGAACTCTAGCAGTTTTAACAAGATACCACCAGGCTCTCTGGCTCAGAGCCCAGCTAGGCCCTCAGCTCTTCTTCTTAGCACTTCTCTCTCTTCTGACTGCCTGAAGGCCTGACTGAAATTTCTTCTTGCTGGGGAAGGTTTCAGCTTAGCTTGCAGATGGTTTGGCACCTTATTGACTGACAAGCTTATCTGTCAGTTTTCTGGCTCCTCTAATGGTGGAAAAAAAGACACCAAACACTCTGCCGCTTCTCTTCCTGGGTCCTTTGAGTCTCTTGCAGGACCCCATGCAATCCAGTTGACTGATCACAGGGATCAAAGGTCAACAAGATGGCAACATCCATCTGCTTACATTCACACAGTACCTGCTGCGTTTGTACACAAGTTCTGTAGCTATATGCTGCATAGGTTTCCTTTTCAAAAGTTAGCCAGCCATGCTTGTAATCCAGTTTCGGTAATGATGTCAGCAATGATTCATCCGATCCTTCAGCTGCATGGACCCGCCCCCCTTTCGTCATCAGAACCGAACAAGAAAAATGGTTAAAAGCATCAACTCCCTCTTCATGTGGCCTCCGATATCAATTCAGGCCGGAGTAGCAGGCATCTGGGTGATCCACCCTTGGCCTCTGTTGGCTCAGCAGGTAAGCCCCACCTTTTGAGAACACATGTACAAAAAAAAAGCGCACATAAAGCTGTACTAACGAAATATGTGAATAAGGAGGCAGTATGGCACAGTAAGAAGGCAGTATGGCTCAGTGGTTTAAGGCTCTGAGCTGCAAATCTGGAGACCTGGGTTTGAATCCCACAGCCCCCACTTGCATACTGTGTGACCCTGAGCAAGTCACTTAACTTCCTTGTGCTCCCAGGTTGCACCTGTAAACAAGCTTTCAGCTAGTGTGTCTCACCTGGTTAAATAATTGGAAAGTAACTGGAAAGAATATTTAATTTCCATATGGGGCATTCACTGATACCAACACAAGCACACCAATGTATCTCCTAAATTCAGGCTTCAGTAGGATGCCTCGAATAGCAACCAAAGCTGCCCACATGGAAGATTAGTAGAGGAGCTGTAATGTAAATATTCATGGCCATGCAGTACAGTACCTTTGACCCGCAGAAATCATGGGGCAGATTCTAGTCCCAGGAGTGTAAGTAAATAAGGATTTTTAGTTTGCAGAGCATTCATTAAGGATGTCCCTGCCTAGTACTATGCATGGTTTCCCTTTGAATTTCTAGCCAATTAGGACTTAGCATAAAAACTCTAAAAGAAGCAGTGGAGCCTGAAATCTGGGCTCTCAGTTGCTCAGTGTACTCAGTCTAGGACTTCTGTTGTGAACGTGTGAGCTGATTTTGTATGGTGTGACAGACTGCCAGTGCTTTGGGGAGACTAGAAAGCCTTGAAAGTGTACTCATCATTTTGAATTTGAAACAGATGTTCTATCCTCGAACACAGAAGGAGAAGAGAGAGAGAGGCAGACAGATGGGGAAGGGAAAACTTGCCTTATGGACATTTTCCCACTGTGGAGTCTATCTAGCTTACAGGAGAGGTAGAGAGAAAGGCAAGTGCCTGGGAAGAAAGATTTGACAAAGCCATGACCATGAAGACGAGCAGTAGGTACCTTGAGCTTGTACAGTTTGCCCTGCAGGAAGAGCTGCAGCAGACCAGTGCCAGCCAGCTCCCATAGCCTGTGTGTTGGTGTCTGCTTATTCAGGGATTTCCTTGCAATACCTAAGTGGGTTGGGAGGAATGGTGCACGTGACACAGCAAAGAAAGAGTTCCAGAACATCAACGAAAGGCCCTTTCAGAGGTGTACACTTACAGGAGATTGGCAATGCCCAGCACCCCTGAAGATGTGATGGCGGGGGCTAGAGGAGAGCTAAATTAAAACATCATGAATGTGGACCAGGATTCTGGCCCTGCACCTTTTCTTAGCTAAATAGGTAGTTAGTGAAGGGTGCTTTGGAACTCCTAGGCAGGACTCAGCTTATACATTTGATAGGCCTATTTATTTATTTATTTATTTATTTATCTTTTTATCCACTCATTTATTTATTTATTGATTAATTAATTCATTGATTGAGTGATAATGTTTTACAAGGAAGTCACACTGAGCTGGTATCAGCTCATTTCCAGACACATCAGGGTGGGAGGAAGAGAAAAAAAAAAAGCGAATCTGAGTACAATGTACAGAACATAACATAACACGATAATGTGGAAATAAGTAAAACAAATAATTACAAGAACATTTCAATAATAACTTCATCATACAGTAAATTCGGTACTGCCAAAATAACAGTAAACAGTAAGCAACAAAACAAAATGAGAGAACAGGAAGAATGACTGATACTAGAGTGAGGCAGTGCAGTGTCAGTTTGGATGTAAGGCAGGTGATGGGAGTCCATGCCAATATCAGAAGCAACTGTAAGAGTGACTAGAGAAATCATGGAGGAGAGATGGCAGAGCAGCAGAGCAAATGAAAGGGGAAGAGAGCCTGCGCAATTTAGGAAGCAGAATGAGAAGGCAGCTTGGCCAACAGTGAGATTTCATTTGTGGGAGAGCAAGAGAACAAGAGCAAGTGTTGTGAAGGAATAGGAGGTAGAGGGAAAGACAGGAGTGAAGCAAGATACAAGGGAAGAGTTAAACCAATGTTTGGAAACAAAGAGGCACAGTGGGTAAGATGTCTGTCACCAAGAGAGAGAGAGGAAGCCATCTGGACCTACATACAGTAGTAACCAGATATTTGGATTACAAATAGGGGTCCCTTGATTATATATTTGTTTAATCTTCTTGCCCATTTGTTTGTGATGATTGTGTTAAAAGGTACCAATGATTATCCACCACTCAGCTTGTCGACCACGTCTGGTGAGGTATCCACTGCAACAGTAACAGAGAGCTCTCACTAAGGCCTTTGGGGAGGTAAAGCTGGGTGCATCCACCAGAAGCACAGGCAGGATTGTTGGTGGGGATAGTGTTTAGAGCCTAAGACATCTTATTTCTGCTTCCTTGTATTCACACTTACCCCTTCTTCCTTGTGGACATTTAGAGCCATCATTGAAGCTGCCCGATATATTTCTGATTGCCTGCCATAAAGCATGATAGGCAAGTACGTATTGAGAAATGCCTCTTATATTTCTCTGTCTGTACTCAAGGTCAAATCGCATTTTGGTAGGGCCTCAATAAGTTATAGGCTACCTCTATTGTGGAATAAGCTGCAAAAACATTGAAATTGGTCCTCCCTATTACACTGGCAGCCTTCAAATCACTGTTTGCCTGCTCCTTTAAAGAATCTTGCAGTTACTTCCTGTGATCCTGTCCCCATCCTTATACAAGGACTCAGAGCTTGCTACAGGCTGTCCTTGTCACTCTCCCCCATCCTCCCCCAACCACCTTCCACTGTTCCTTTATTCCCAACACATGATTTTCCTGTTATTGAGTTTTGCAACCATATCCCTCGGCTTATACTTCTTCCAACCTCATTTAGCTATTTCATTTTATTCCCACCATACAACTGTCCTGTTATAGGGTATTGTAACATTATCCTACTGGTTGTACCTGTTAGTTGTTAATGACCCCTTAGTTATCTCATACTCGGCTCCTGTTTTTCTATTATCTCGGTTAAGCCAGTCCACAGTTCCTGTGGTTTCCCTGGGCTCCCTCCTTCCTCTCCCTTTCATCCCTCCTACTTCCATCACCCTCCGCCTCCTCCCCATTGATCTAATCCTTTTACTCTATTTCTGTATCCATAATTCCTCTTCCTCCCTCTGGTACCACTCATTTGTGTTGTGTTACATTTTACATCAATCAATGAAATTCCTTTCATATTCTGCAGACATTATTGTCTAGGCCCTGCTGTTGTTATCATTTTGTTCATTGTAACTGCCATGGCTCTAACTTTTTACACATTTGGCTGTTGTAAACATTGTGTTAAATTATGACTATGTATACTATCCAGGTCCATCTTGAAAATGAGCATTGCTCAACAGTGTTCACCTGGTAAAATAAAGATTTGATTGATTGATTGAGTGTTTTTCTCTCCCATCTAAAACTAATGGCCTATGCACTAATGGGATGAAGTGGCTATGTGCTCGTATCTAGGGTGTGCAACCACTCTGCACCCTCGTGCCCCTGCATGGGATGCTTGAAGGGGCATGCAGCACATATATGCCCGATCCCTGGCGCGCAGGACCAACACACCGGGGGTGGGTGAGGGGTGGGCTGGCATTATCGCCATACGCACTAAGGCCGTAGTGCTGGCGATGAGGTGCATAGGGGGCTCAGGGTATGCCAGGGAGGACCTTGCCATAAACCCCATGCCTCCCATGCACACCCCACAGAACGGGGTGAGCAGCCCACTAACCCACCAGGGCCACAAGAACAGGCGCCTAATACAACCCACTCACCCCAGCACACTGCGGTGAATGTGGCACCCCAGGACCCACAACATCCATACCCCTCACAGGGCACTGGCACAAGGCTGTCACCCTCATCCCCAGTAGCACTGCATGTCAACCACCCCTCCCCACTTCCAATGGTACTGTAACCCCCCCTGCAGGCATGCCCCTCATCCCACTGCATGCTTGAGTGCCATCAGAGAGGGCAGGTGGCATTGTCCTCCTACCACCCACTGACCCTCAGGCTTCCGTGGGGTGTACTGCAACACACACCTGCCACACAAGGGATCCACTGTTGGACACATGCCGGGCATCCGATTGGGCTGGGTCCATGATTCTGCCCACACCTGCCCTGCACAGACCTGCGTGCGGGGTGGTGGAGCCATGGACAGGTGGCTGGTGGTGGTGAATGCACTACTGCACACCTGTCCACAGGTGTGGAGCTGCGCGCATGAGTTACACACCTTTGGCATATAACTTGTGCCCATTAGTGCATAGGGCCTGTTATGTGTTTGCATTGCATTTCTTTGTCTTGGGTATTATTGTATGGCATTACTATTTTATTTATTTATTGAATTTATTTATTGAAATGTTTTACTAGGAGGGCACACTGAACAACAAGTTGCTCATCTCATGGTGCAACCTGGGGGTAGGGAACATGAGGATAGACTACAGAGATTGATACAATAACACAAAATTCATAATTGATTGTATACAACTAAGAAACATGTAGACTGTATAAGTAAATGACGATTAACAAGGGAAGGTAGGTGAATTGGGTAACTAGAAGACAGTGCATTAAATGGTATACAAACAGTTTTGTCTAAGGCAAGCTAGTTTGCAGAGGTACAGACAGTACAGTAAGCTTCAGTACAATGGAAGTGCTAATAAACTGCAAGTACAAAGGAGATTTAGGGGCTAGAGTATAGTACAGAGTAGAGGAGGAGGAGGAGAAAGGGGTGGAGTAGAAGAGGGGAAGAAGGGAGGGATGGGGGTGAGAGGTATGCAAGATCTGACCCTTTCAGGATGCTGAGAACCCTACCAGGGTCAGAACAAGGCAACAATAGAGGTGGAGGAGAGAAGATAATAGGCAGTGAGAAGCATGCCAAGATCTGGCCCCTTCAGGATGCTGAGAACTCTGCGGGGGAGGAACAAGGAAAGGTAGAGGAGGGTGAGGCGATATTAGGTAGGGAGGAAGAGAGTGGAAAAAAGTAAGGGTAGGTATCGGAGAAGAGGGATGGGGTGATGGGAATGGGAGATTTGGGGTGAATATACTGGAGCAGAATTATAGGAGGAAATTAAGGTGAATTAAAGCAGGAGCAGCTAGAGGAGAGGTAGTTGTGTAGGGAAGGTCCGAGGGAGTAGGATGAGGAGGAGTGGCATATTTGAGGGAGGAGTTCCAGACTTTAGGGAAGCGATAGGAAAAGCCAGACTGTCCGATGAGTGTGGAGGCGGTGGGGGACCACCAAAATGCAAGTGTCAGTAGATCTGAGGAAGTGAGGAGGTGGGGGTGGGATTGAGAGAAGTGATGAGGTAGAGGGCGTTCACCCAGCCAGTATTTGGAGGTGAGTTTGGTACAATGAGAGAGGCACCTGTTAGCAAGCAGGGAAAGGACAGGGCATGATAGAGATCACAATGATGAGTCCAGGAGGGAGCATCAGGAGCGAAGCAACAGAAGGAGTTAAAGAGAGTGTCCAATTTGGCCAGGGAGGACTTGGGAGGGCACCATGGACTACATCACAGTAGTCAAAATGGGAGTATCATCTTCTGGACAAGTTCATGTGTCCATAGGAAAAATGCAACTATGGTTCCTATATAAGGCACAAGCTTTGGGCTCCGTTTTTCAGGATGGCATCAACATGTCCGGAGAAGGTGAGGTGCTGTTCTAACCAAACCCCAAGGTTTCTGAATAAGGTGGTGCCCTCTAAGATTGTCCTGTCCAGGGTGTGGAAGAGGACAAGCCCAGAAGCCTTGAGGTCTCTGCTTCATGCAAAGGTCATGGAGACTGTCTTCTTGGTATTTAGGAAGAACTGATGGGAGGCAAACCAGAGTTGCACCTGGTAGAAATAGCGCTACAAAGGGGTTGCAACATCAGCTGGGCATTTGCCAGAGGAATACAAGACAGTATCATTGGCATACATGTATACGGAGGAGAAGGGCAGCAGACTGATGGCAGGTCATTTAGGAGTATGGAGAAAAGAATGGGACTAGCACATTTCCCTGAGGGACTCCTGTGGTGATAGGGAGAGGTGGAAATTGAATCCTGGACCTTGACAGATTGGGTTCTGCCTGTGAGGTAGGGCCCTAAACCAGGTTGAGGTGGGTGTAGACAGGCCAGCTGTCATGAGGGAGTCAAGAAGGTGATGAGAGAGACAGTGTTGAAAGCCTTGGCAAGGTCAACAAAGATGGCTGAGGTGATGAGGCCATTGTCCATCCCAGTAAGAATGGAGTCAGTGAGCCTGGTAGGGAGGTGGTGGAGGAGTGATTTTCAAAAACAAATTGGAATGGGATGAAGAAGGAGGAGTCAGTTAGAAAGGAGGTGAGTTGGGAAAGGACCAAGTGTTCTTGTAAGCTTAGCGAGGGTGTGGAGGAGACAGATAGAGTGAAAGTTACCTGGTGAAGTATGGTCACCACTCTTGGGAAGGGAGGACTACTGCATGCTTCCATGCTGAGGGGACAGTTGAGGATGAGAAAGAGGTTGAGGACTAAGGAGAGGAAAGGCTATAGCTGGGGCTGAGAGGTAGAGGAGCTTTGGGTCAATGTCATTGGGTAAGGAGCCTTTAGAAGGGGTAAGTGAGAGTAGAGCTTTTAGTGTTTCATCAGAGGAGACTGCTGAGAAGGAGAGGGGATGATAGGAGAGGATGAGTGCCTAAGGAGGGATTCGAGGTGGGAGGGAGGTGGAGGGACTTTCACGAGGGCAGGCGCATGAGGTATAATAGGAGTTAAATTCCTTAGCCACTAGGCTGGGGTCAGATACAAGGAGTTGTCTATTTTTAGCACAGGGAGGATGAGACAGGGAGGAGAAGAGTGTTTGAATCACTTTCCAGAATTTGGAGGTTGCAGATATTAGTGAGAAAAGCTGATCTAAAATACTCAGACTTGACTAGTCTGGTTGCTTTAGTGCAAGTATTTCTTAGCATACGGTACTTTGCATAATCAGTGGGAGCTGGGATGCCTTATGCTTCTTCCAGGCTTTATCTTGCGCTCTGAGTCAGGCCAGTAGTTCAGGGGTGATCCAAGGAAGGTGGTTGCCATGAACTCTAGTTCATTTGAAAGCCTCAAATGTATCCAGGCTGTTAGGAATTTTTCATTAAAGTAGTCGAGTGTGGTCTACATAGGGGCAGAAGTAAGAGCGGCCAAATCGAGAGGGCAAGATCTTGTAGGAGGAGATTGAGGTCTAAGGAGTTATAGGAACGAAGTTGCAAGATTGTATGAGGGATTTAGACCTGTGGACCTTTCTTAATAGAAAGATAGGGTGATGATCACTGAGGACATCTGGTAGGGTACCAGATTTAATGACTCTATGTGGGTGGGAGGTGAGTACCCAATCTATTAGAATAGTTTTGTGTTTTATGATTCAGGCAAGTGGGTTCTTGGATGAGTTGGACAAGATTTTGGGCTATTATGTCATTGCAAGTCTTAGATGTAGAGGGAGACAGCCAGTTTAAATTAAAGTCACCCAGTAAATAACTCATCTGTGTGAGAGAGGAAGTTATGGATGTAACCAGTTCAGATGCGACAGTGGGCTGGATACGCATGCGGCAGTAGATGCCTGCTTTGAAGACTGGGACGGAGAAGGCAGTACAATTCTGATGGCAAGAACTTCATAGGTAGAAGGGAGGGAGGCTGAGAAAATGGTGGAGTATTTTAGTGAGGACAGGATATACATAGCTACACCTCCACCTCTGCTGGCCCTGTCCGTCTGGAGATGGAGTAGCCGAGGATGGAGATAAAGTGGTCAGGGATCTTGTCGGTGAGCCAGGTTTCTGTTATAATTAGAATATCTAGTGTGAGTGAGACAGCCATTGTTTGCAGGAGGTCAGTCTTTGATATTAGACTGCAGATGGTTCAGATGTATGATTTTCAATCCATTTGGGAGGGCAGGGGGATTGGGAGTTTGGCACATGAGAGATGGGGAGGCATAGGAGGAATTAGAGGCATTTGGGCCTGGGTTGGGATGAATGTTACCAGAGGTGAGTAGAAGGAGGGCAATAGTGAGGAAATGGAGCTTATGGCATTTGTGACAGGCAGAGGATTTAGGAGATGTTAGTGAGGAGTGAAGGCTGGGTGAGTAAGTAAGTAATTAGAAGGTGAAGGAAAGCAAAATAGCTAGGTACAGAGAGATAGGAGCCAGCGGGAGATGAAGGAAATGAGTCCAGAGTTTAAGAGGGGGCGGGGTTATAGCAAGGATAGGGGTTTGGGATGAGAGGGGATGTGGGAGGGTGTAGCCAGGTTTTTAGGTTAAGTAGGATGAAATGCAGGAGTAGATAAGGTGAGGATAAGACTCAGAAGAGGTGGAATAATGGAGGAGGGAATTACCGCTTTGGGAAATAGGTGAGGGGTCACGGTCTGGGAGAGCAAATAGTAGGAGGGGGTACTTAGATTTAATTCCAATTTTACTATTAGAGCAGTACTGAAGGAAGAGTTACAGGGATTTAAAAAAGTTAGACAACCAATGCAATAAACAATAGAGTTACAATTGGCCTAGTTGCAATACAGTACTATTAGAACAAAACTGTAGGAGGAGTTACAGAGATTGAAAAAGGTAGGGAGGCAGTATAGCGCAGTGGTTTAAGGCTCTGAGCTCTAAATCTGAGACCTGGGTTTAAATCCCACAGCCCCCACTTGCATACTGTGTGACCCTGAGCAAGTCACTTAACTTCCCTGTGCTCCCAGGTCACACCTGTAAACCAGCTTTCAGCTTAGTGTGCCTTTTCTGGTTAAACAATTGGAAAGAAAAAAAAAAAAAGTATTAGACAACCAGTGAAATAAACATCAGAGTTACAACTGGCTTAGTTGCACTGAAGGTGGATCCCAGAGAGCAACTAGTGGATTTAAAGAGAGGCGGGGGTGGGGGGAGGTAGGAGAAAATTGAAATAGCTTCACAAGTCACACTGAAGACCAGCTGCTTGCTGAGAAGGGCAGACAGTCAGTGTCCTTGGCTAGAAATATTAGCCAATCAGCGTAAGGATAGCTGAGGAAGCTGCCAATCAGAGGGCAGTGCCAGAAAATCTTGAATTTCTGGCGCTTCCTAAGAGGGACCATACCTTGTAGTTGAGCTGGCTGAGGAGGGTGATGCAGGTGGTGGCAGAGATCAATCGCCACACCACTGTAGGAGGAACTCCCAGTCAGAGGGGCTCAATCTGTGGAGACTGACTACTCACCGAGTTAGGGGTGGCTATATGTGCTGGGTTACCAGAGATCTTCTGGATATGATGAGGGAACAGGATAAGCTATGGTCAGCCTACTGAAAAAGCCCCTCCATTGCCTGATGGAACAAATACCGCAGCTACGAAACCTTTGTAAACAGTCAGCCCTTGCCAAAAAGCATGCCTTCTTTCAGGGCAAACAAAGAGACAGTCTTGGTGGCCTCCATCGCTTCTGGGCGAGGCCAGCTCATTACTCAACCCATGCACTCATAACCCCATTATTCACGTTGACACTCCCTCCAGACATGTGGCCGACCCGTTGCTGTGGCCGAGTCCTTCAATAAAAATTCACAGACCTGTCTGCCCTCCTTAGCAAGCTGCCACCCCTGGTGACCACTGGTCTCTCTGATCATCCCCACACCCACACCAATACCCCTCAAACTCCTCCCCCCCTCTTTCTACTTCTGGACCATCACCCTCAGGGACACTGCCAATCTGATAAAGAGCCTGCCTAGCTGGGGAAGCCCGGGCAGCGATGGTCTTTGCCTGCTATGCTTAAACTTGTATCACCTGCCATCTTAAAAATACTCACCTACCTCTTTAACCTGGCATTGACTACCTCCTCAGTGCGCAGCACTTGGAAGCATGCCAGGGTAGTCCCCATTTTAAGACTGGTGACCCGCTATCCCGAGATAACTTCGCCCATATCCTTGCTCTCCCACCTTAGTAAACTCCTGGAAAGGGTTGTCCACCAACGACTGTCTGATTATAATGACACACACAACCTACTGTCCAGACAGCAACATGGCTTCCATAAACATCACTGCACCATCTGCCCTTGCCCTGTTTACCAATCATATTCTTAGGAACATGGACATTGGAAGAGCAACGGTGCCATATTTGTTGACCTCTCTAAAGCTTTTGACCTGGTCGGCCACACCCTGTTGCTCTCCTCACTCTGCACCCTTGGCTGCTCTACTGAGCCACGTGATGGTTCCAAATGTACTTTTCAGATAGATCTCAGTCTGTATGTGTAGGACCTTCCTACCCCTGCCTCCCAGTCACTACCAGTGTACCCCAGGGCTCCATCCTGGGCCCTCTTATTCTCCTGTTTATAAACTCTCTCCCCCCTCTGACTGTCTCACTTGTGATGCCCTATTTTATGCAGATGACTGTGTCCTCTTTACTAGTAACAAGGCTCTTGAGAATTTATCCAGGGCTTTATCCAATAACTACTCTACGGCACATGCCTGGTTTCACTCACATCGCCTAATTGTTAATGCTAAAAACAAAATCCATGCTGTTTGGATCCAAACCCTTCCTATCTAAGATCGCTCAAGGCTGGGTTCACACTCTCAGTAGTCTCACTGGATGACACTGTACGTGAAAATGTACTAACTTTCAAATATCAGGAGTTATCCTGGACCTGTTCCTCTCCTTTTCCAATCATATCACCTGTGTTATCTGCCGTGTTAACCAGAAACTTGGTGTGGCTTATCCAGGAAGCCTGTTTAGCCATTGCCCAAGGGAATCTGCTACACTTCATTGACTACTGCTTCCCAATTTACTCACACATCCTCAGTCTTGCGTGTGCGTCTGCTCCACGTACCACAACATATGTAATTCATTCTCCTGGCACCATATTCCACTCACCACTGCCACCTCTACCAGACTCTTGGCTGGCTCCCACTACACTGCAGATTTGATTGTGGGCTTGGCTGCCTCTTGGACAGCACCATCAGGCATGGCGAAGCCTCCCTTTATGTATCTCCTCAAGACCAGAACTCCCTCAAGGTGTCTGCGGCATCCTCAGTCCCCCCAGATATCCCAAAAGTCTCCTCGGCTATGGGTAGAGAGCATTATCTCTAACTGCTCCCAATCTGTGGAACAGAATCCCCATGCCCATCCGCTCTCTGGACTCCCATGCCACTTTCAAGACACATATCAAATCCTGGCTGCTGATGAGGCCACATGCTGTTGTTAGCTTGGATAACCCCCCACCACCACCTTTCTGACTTTTCCCTCTTGGGCTGCTTTGGCCTCCTGCCCTCTCTCATCTCTTTGGACTCCTGTTTTACATCCCTCACTACCTGCTTCTTGGACTCTCCCACCTGACTATTGTCTTGCGTGTTTTTTTACATCATGCATTAATTTGCACTGGCCACTTATCCTAGTAAATAATTGTATAATAATTGTTGTTTATCATGGTGTACTGATTATTTTTCAGCCTATCATTAATTTTACTTTCCTATGTCACTTTCTTTGTTCACCAATGGTGCCTGTATATCACTTTGTTCACCAATGATTTCTGTATATCCACGTGGCTTGTACTCCTGGGTGCCAGTGACCATCACATGATATGGTTCAATTTGGCCACTAGAACAAAATCATCCCATTCCAAGGCAAAAATATGGGACTTCAGAGGAGCTGACTTTGATAAGATGGCCAACAGAGTTAAGCTAGCCCTGGCAAAAAGAAATGCAGGTGAGGGGTACAGGCAAAGTGGACAAGCATTAAAGATGGACTACTTGAAGCAACATCCCATTGTGTTAGTGAGAAAAGGAAGTGCAAAAGAAGAAGGAAACCACTTTGGTTCTCAAACACAGTAGCAGAAAGGTCAGAGCCAAAAGGCTGGCCTTCAGGAAATATAAGGGAACGCAGCAGGATGAAGATAGGGAGGCATTCCAAACTTCCCTAAGGGAAGCAGGGAAGGCAGTAAGGTAGGCAAAGGCCTAAACTGAGGAAACACTAGCACAAATAGTAAAAGAAGGTGACAAGACTTTCTATAGATACATTAGTGAAAGGAGAACGTCCAGGGGTATTGCTAAGATCTAAGTGGATAAGGGGCGTGTGAGGAGGAGGACCATATAAAGCATCTATCCTAAATAGATACTTGTGCTCAGTATTTACTGAAGAAGGTAGGGCAGGGCCCACAGCTCTGCACCATGGACACAGGGGAGAGGAGGTGTGCACTAATCCTTCATAAAATAAAGGGTCCTACAAGAGCTCGATGAGCTCAGGGTGGACAAGGCAATGGGACCTGATGGCATACATCCCAGGGTACTAAAGGAGCTAAGGGTGGAACTATCAGAGCCCTTATCAGAACTGTTTAGTGAGTCTCTGAGCACAGGAGAAGTCCCAGAAGACTGGAGAAGGGTTCATGTGATCCCACTCCACAAGAGTGGTAGCAGGAAGGAGGCAGGGAACTACAGACCAGTCAGTCTTACCTCAGTAGTGGGCAAGATTATGGAGACACTTCTTAAGGAAAGGATAGTGCAACACCTAGAATCCATAGCAGCACAGGATCCAAGATAGCATGGGTTTACAAAGGAAGGTCCTGTCAAACTAATCTCATAGATTTCTTTGACTGGGTAAGCAGAGTGGTGGACCAAGGGGAGCAGTTGATGTTGCCTACCTTGACTTCAGCAAAGCTTTGATACTGTTCCACATAGAAGATTGATTAATAAGCTGGGCAGGCTCGGGGTGGGTCAGGCGTTGGTCAACTGGGTGGCAAACTGGTTGTGACAGAAAACAGAGAGTGGTGGTAAGCGATATACAGTCAGAAGAGATACAAGTCACAAGTGGGGTACCTCAGGATCAGTCCTGGGGCCAGTCCTCTTCAATATCTTCATCAGTGACATTGCAGATAGACTGCAGGGTAAGGTTTGTCTGTTTGCAGATGACACCAAGATCTGCAACAGAGTAGATGATCCAGAATGAGAATGATAATGAGAAGAGATCTGGATAAACTAGCAAAATGGTCAGAAGAGTGGCAACTGGGGTTTAACTCAAAGAAGTGCAAAATCATGCACATAGGGAAGAGAACCCTGAAGCCACCTATAGGCTGGGAGGAGTTGCAGGCAGTCACAAGGGAAAAAAGAGACTTGGGCGTCATCATCACAGATGACCTGAAATCATCCAAGCAGACCTCTAAAGCAGTAGGTAAGGCTAGAGGAATGTTGGAGTGTATTAGTAAGGTATCACAAGTCAGAAGAGGAGGTAATAATCCTCTTTACAACACACTAGTTAGAACCCATCTGAGTACTGTGTGCAGTACTGAGGCCCTGCACGTTCACAAGGACAGTAATCAAATTGAGGCAGTCCAGAGAAGGAAACCAAAATGGTGCAGGGACTACATCAGAAAACATATGAGGACAGATTAACTGAGCTCAATATGTATAACCTAGAGCAAAGGAGGGAGAGAGGTGATATGATTGAAACATTCAAACACCTTAAGGGCATTAACAAGGTGAAAGAGTCTAACATGTTTCAATATAAGAAAAATAGCAGAACAAGAGGGCACAGCATAGAGATTAGAGGAGGCCGATTAAGGGGTAATGTGAGGAAGTTATTTTCACAGAAAGGGTGGTGGATGCCTGGAACAGCCTACCTCAGGAAGCGGTGGATATGAATACAGTGCAGGGCTTCAAACAGACATGGGACAGGCATAAGGGTTCAATACAGATGAGTATGAATAAATAGGCCATTGACAGAGCAAAGGCCTATGGCACATTCATAAGGTAGAAAAATAAATGGACAGACTGAATGGGCCTTGCGGTTCTTATCTGCCATTAACTTCTATGTTTCTATGTTACTCATTGTATAACTTGTCACTACCTCTGTAACTGCCACCTGTGTGGCCGGTGCGTGCCTGAAAAGCGGTCCCCTGGATCAGTGCACTTACCTGGTTGCCAAAGACTAAATAAATAAGGAAGAGAGAACAGGTTTACAAGGAGCAGCTGAAATCGAGGGCGGGGTGAGGACAGGGCAGCAGACAGAAAGACAGCAGGGGACAGAGGTGGCAATAGAAAGAAAGAAAAGAAAGAATTTGCTTAAATTAGGGGCGGGAGATGGCAGTGAACAACAGAGAAGCAGGGGCAGGGTGAGACAGCGGCAAGCTCAGAGGGGAGTTCAGCAAAGAGTCAGACAGGATGCAGGGCAGGTAATCACTGTGTTACAAGGTGGGGGATGGGTTAGCTGGGAGGAGAGAGAACACATAGAATTTAGACCAGAAAGGCAACATGTACAGTGGGTAAGTACACTCTAAGTAAAATACAGTAAACACTTAATAAATCTAATCAGAGTATCAGCTACAAAAACAAATAGCACAATCAGCACAGTTCAATTCACAGGGTGATTATAATTCCTTTTCAGGCAGAATTAAAGACAAGAAACACATTATTAGTGAGTCGAGAGAAAAAGCAGAACAGCTAAAATTTTAACTACAGAAATAGTTAACATCACAAGGCACACCAAAGACTGGCGGCTTGCTGAGAAGGCTCAGACAGTCAGTGTCCTTGGCTAGAAAGATTAACCAATCGATGTAAGGATAGCCAAGGAAGCAGCCAATCAGAGAGTAGTGCCAAACGATCTTGAATCTCAAGCGCTTGCTAGGAGGGGACCATACCTTGTAGTTGAGCTGGCGAGGAGGTGAAGTGGGTGGAGGAAGAGATCAATCACCACACCATTGCAGGAGGAGGAGCACCGGTCAGGGCTCAGTCTTGTAGTTGAGCTGGCCGAGGAAGGTGAAGCGGTCAGTGGCAGAGATCAATTGCTGCACTGCTTCAGGAGGAGCTCCTGGTCAGGGGCTCAATGTTATAGTTGAGCTGGTCGAGGAGGGTGAAGCAGGTGGTGGCAGAGATCAATCACCGTATCACTGCAGGAGGAGCTCCTGGTCAGGTGGGCTCAATCTTGTAGTTGAGCTGGCCGAGGAGGGTGAAGTGGGTGGTGGTGGGAGATCAATCGCCACACTGCTGCAGGAGGAGCCCCGGTCGGGGTGGGGGCGCGATCTTATTATTCAAAATTTCTTCAAATATTTTCAAAATACAACATTATTATTTGTGGTGATGGACTGTAGGACAGGGTTTCATATTGCTGGGAAGTTATAGAGCTGAGTGTCAGCCATCAGGTACCTCTACTGCTACCCAGGTGGAGGCACCACATCAGAAAAAATGAGTACCCTGTGTAGCACTACAAAATAACCCAGACCAGCCAACTCAGAGAGTTGGGGAAAGATGGATTCAAGGGCTCCATGTGGCTGCTACACTGGAGAAACCACTGGAATCTCCTGTGCCCTATGTAGTTAGTCTTCAAATAGTGACTGTCCAAAACTAGTAATCACCTCCCAAAATGCTGAAAGTTGCCGTGGCACATTGGGAGTTGAGAGAAGCTTGTGAACCTAAGAGAAGGCAGTTCTGGTCATGAGAATCCTTGAGGGATGGAGTGATCCAGTATTTTGAAACAATTTTATGTCACATAGGGCCTTGGTAAACAGATACATGGACTATGATGTGATCACTCCAGTGAAAGTGTGAGTGCCTTAATAGAGACTGATACCAATATTGTTGCAAGAGTGTTACCCACCACTATCACCTTCAACATTACAGAATAAGTATGGCACCTGTTTGCGGGAGGGGGACTTTACTTTGGCTTCACCCATGACTCTGCTCCAGCCAACCAACTGAAATGTGAAACTGAGCACCTGACATTTACAATGCTCAGAAGGAGCATAACAGGAGGCAGTCTGCAGGAAAAAAGGACATGGAAACCATGAAAGGATGCTAGGAGAGAACTATCCAGATTGTTTGTTGTTTGTGCATTTCTTAAAACCATGCATATACTTCAAAACCTCAATTCTAGTCCAAGACGACTTCACCACAACATGTACTGTGTATCATCTTTATTTATTAATTTGTTTCCATAAAGATTTTACCTTGTGGTTGATGTGAACAGGCTCACTGCCTTGTCCTCACCCCATCTGGCAACCACCTTCCCTGGCACTCACCTGACCCAAGATCCCCATGGATTGCCCCCCGTGTTGGGGCTTGGAAAGGGCGTCATCCTCCACATACCTGGTGACTCACATCCAGTAATGGGTCGGTGGCCCAGGCAGCAGTGAAAGCCAGGGAGCAGGTGGGCTTCATGTAGTCCATGCCTTAGTTTTCTGTTTTCTCCCTGGATCCCCCACCACAGTGGCATGTAAGTGTGTGCAAGTGGAAGCATGCACACTCTATGGAATGTCCCCTCCACTGATGTCACTTCCACACTGGCACTACCACCGTGCCTTCACCTGGTGGCAGCCAAGGTTGAGTTGGCATGCCTCTCTACAGCAGGAGAGGAGGCAGTCTGTCAGACTCTCGATCCTTCCCCTGCCTGACCCCAGCAACTTCCCTCAACCTGGAAAATTGCCACAGTCACACCCATACTCAAGGGTGGTGACAGGTTCCTAACTGGTAATTATTGACCTATCTCCATTCTCTCACCTCTCTCAAAAGCCTTAGAAAAGTGGTGTCCACTCAAATTACGGATTACCTAACCAAATACAGCATCCTCTGCCCTGAACAGCCAGGCTTCAGTACAGGTCACAGTACCAGCACTGCCCTCCTTGAGTTTTCAAATTTTCTACACTCTTCTCTGGACTCTGGCTCTCTGGCAGGGCAGTGTTAGATTGACTTATCAAAATCCTTGATACTGTTTCCCATCCCCTCCTGCTGGAAGCCCTCAGCCACACAGGCTTTGCCACTGGGCCTGTCTCCTGGTGCTCCAGTTACCTGTCTGCCCACTCTCAGTGTTTTAGAATTAATGAGACACTCTCCAATGCCTGCCCTATCTGCTCTGGTGTTCCCAGGCTCCATTCTTGGACCCTTGCTCTTTTCACTATACCTCAATACTCTGCCAGGTGCATGTACTGGTAAACTTGCTATATGCAGACGATGCCATCATCTTTGCCTCTGACCCTAACCCTATTGCCTCCAGGACTCCTTGCAATTATCTTATAATGATGCTGAAGTATGGTGCAAAGAGCATAGACTTGTAATAAATCTCAAAAACAAAAACCATGCTCTTAGCCCACCCCAAAACAAAGCTAGCAATTTTCTACTCCAGGTCCTCTCTAGCACCAAGTTTCCACTCGAGCAAGTCTACTTGTATAAGTACCTTGGGATATCTTTCAGCCCTGCCCTCACATTCCATGACCACATCGCTGTCCTAGCCTCAGCCTCAATATTCGGCTGGGTATCTTATACCGCCACAAAAATTGTCTCCCCCTGATGCCCTCCGACTTGCGGTCACATCCTCTATACTGTCCCTTGTTGATTATGGTTTACCAGTTTGTAGTGCGGCAGACCAGACCACCCTAAACAAAATCTGCCTTACATTAAATAAGGCCTGTAGGCTAATTACAGGGCCCTCAGATTAACACATACCACCATCTATATGCTCAGGCTATGCTGCTCAACCTAGATGAACATCTTAGATATCAAACCTGTCTCATAACAAAAGAACTATCCTTGGACTATCCCCACCAGGGTTGACAGCCTCTATCCACCAAGCAAACTTACTAGTACAAACACGAACCTCCTGCAAAACCACACTGCTAGTCCCCAGGGCAAGGACCACACACGGTCAAAGGGCCTGTTGCTACAGAGCCCCATCTGGTACAACACTCTCCCCACCACTATAGCTGGTGCCTCCATGATCTCCTGTTTCAAAACCTCCCTACGTAATCACCTACTGTCACGTGCAGCTGTGACTGTTACTAAGTTTGGTCTTGCTCAATTGCTCTGACAAAGCTCCCTGAGTGGCTGCACCCAAACTACTACCAACCTCTTCCTATTGTCCTATTCTTTTCATCTCCTCCTGTCTCTACACCCTTCAGTCTGTATACTCCTACCACTGTTTGTTTTTGTACAAAATATCTGTACCAACCTGTGCTCTGCTAATCCTGTAACCTTAAAATTGTATCCAATATATGTCTTCATGTTTCACCTATTTTTGTTCTCGGTTATGATGTAACAAATTTGTTTTACCGTATTTGTCCTCTTTGTAGAGGTACCTTTGAAAATAAGCCTCTGGCTCAAAGGTTGTAAACTGATGTACAAATAAATAAATAAAGCTCACTGCTGAACCCGGTTAGCTGGCTGGCCTGGCAGTGGTAGTACTATCGCTGACTCACCTTTTAAACACGCTTGTATCACTGATCTAGTATAGTATAGGCCTAAAATAACCACATGCAGTCACATGTTTCATCCTTAGTGTACAGCAATCATTGTCTCAGCCAGTTATGAAGTCAGAATCCCAAGGCAGATGACATTTAAAACACTCTCTGGGTGAAGAAAGGTTGGAGGTAGGTTAACAGAACTGCAGAACAAATATTTTAAAATGATTATAACATTTCAGAGCTTCAAACAAGGTTTTGATAAGATTCTGTTTCAAAACAGTACACTGATTCTGGAAAGTTCTGAATTGATCCAAACTTGTTCTCAATCCACATCCCTAATTCATAGTCAGAAATTACATGGCTCATTCTGCAAAAGCCTCAGCCCATCAGTGTCCAGCATCAACTATCAATCAATACCTCTCAGGTACATGACTGCAGGTTACTTGTTACTAGCATTTTATTTGGCGGGATACTGTAGCTCAGCTGGGATGCACCATCTTACTTTCAGAGGGTTCCATCCTACTCAGTTTGACAGCTGTGGGCATTAAATCACAGGAAAGCCAATTGACTTGTTTCAGTGCACACAGTGAACCAGTGACTATAATGTGACTGGATCCTGGATTTCTTGGTCCGGAGTTTTTGATTTTAGTACTGGAATACCTTTTTACATCAGCACTCAGGGCAAAAGCTCTGAAAATGGAAACAAAAGTTATTTATATTTTTTAAGTGAAAAATGTTGCGCTAAAGTAGAATTCGTGTGTGTGTGTGTGTGTGTGTGTGTGTGTGTCAGTAAACACAATAACTCAGCAGTAGGAATACAGTATACCAGCATTATAATGATCTTGGCATCATTACATGCCCTTGCCGTTGGCTTAGGCTCCATTAGTTTTATTGCTTAATTAGATAATGGGCTAGTGAGTAGCTGTGGTCTGATTGGTGGATTACCAGTCCCTATTCACAGTAAACATTGTTACCATAGCAACACTGTGGACATCCTTTTCATAGGCCTTTTCTAAATTAGCCAATGAAAAAACTGCATGAAAAGTAAACCAGTCTGTCATGTATTGTGTTATGCTAAGAATACATTTATACCCTATGCACAGGGTGGGGTGTGTGTGTATGCAAATTAGTTCCCATAAACAAACAAAAAGAGATCAAATGCAAATGAGAAAGCCACACAGTTTTATATTTTTTATAAATACCTGTAACCCTAAGTGACTACTCCTAGAGTTACACACTTACCTACCACTTAGGTTGTAGGCTGAGGGATTTGGGTTCCCGAACTTACATTGGTTCTATAGTCGCAGTGCCTCCACTCTGATTCTACCTTTAACGTGAGCTAGCTGTTACCTGGTACAACCCCTGAGATGTTATACCCTCCACTATTACCTTTTGCCATCCCAACACATGACCCAATCTACAGTTCCCCACATTTCAGACATTTGGTAATTAAAGACTCTCTCTAATAATATGCTCATGACAGCCATTTGCAAAAACAGTAACAATAATATTTATTTAGCGGAAATAAGAGCTAGGAAGGGAAATAGGAGGAAAGAGGTTATACAGTGATTCTATTATTTACGAAATGTGCAACTGATTTGGTTTTGTAAACCCTCCAGCTGGGTGAATATCAGATTAAGCAGAATGAAATCACATTAGACCAGCGGGAATGATACACAGAGCCCTGGCTATCTAAACTGCACTAAATCAGAGATTCCACCTTTATTTTCCCACCACTGGTACGGTTCCCAGACATGTATGAAACACCCAAATAGTTAAACGATTGCTTGGGCTCTCTTGGGTCCCCAATCAGTACATTTATATGATACTTTTGGGCTCACATGGGTCCCCAAATAATTACAGTCAGTACAAGTTACTTCTTCATCCTGGGCTCACTAGGGGTCCCCCAGAATGGTTGTACAATACTTATGCTCACTTGGGGCTCCCAGCAACATTTACAATCAGCAAAACAGTTCAGAGATCCACTCATGTTGGGCCAGACAGGGCAGCAGGGCAGGTGCAGACAAAGAACTATCTTTCATTGAATAGTCACTTTGGGCAAGCTGCCCCACTTCAACAATTCAGCAATTCAACACAGTCACTTTCTTTCTTGCACCGGGGGTACAAAGTACTCACTCAGGCTCCTCACAGACAATCCCTGCTATAAAGGCTCCTTGTGGAGGGTTGTGGGATAACAGATGGAACAGACACCAAACTTCAAGTTCAATATAAAATCTCTGTGTGATATTTATTCAGAACACAGGAAACAACCTTAAGCAATGGCATATCCTTCTTAAGTATATCAGTTTGCAGCAACAGACTATGTATGTCCTTTCTCTGCACTTAGCCAGCACTGACTGACACTGATCTCTGATCTAACTTAGCAGATGAGATTCAGCATTCACCCCTGTTTGGGCCTTGTTTGCTTGGGTGGTGGAAACTCAAATAAAACAAAACCAAAACAAGCTAAAGACAAAGAACCTCAGTGCAGAAACACTGAAACAAGGGTTATCCCAAATGACATTGACAATAAGCCAAGTTTCAAGGAGATGCAACATCACACATACTTTCATAATGCAAATCATCATGGGATATATGCAAATCAATATAACATTTCAGATTGTCTCAGTTTACAGCAATTTACATGCATTTTAAATAGCACAACTAACTTAATTTTATAATACAGTCAACTAGTGCTTTTTACCTTTATCAAAACACCTAGTGCCATGGTATTTTCAACATTTACAAGTTTCATACACATAAGGTATATACATTAAAGTATTTTATGGCACAGTGCTATTACATACTAAATCCAACAATGATAAACAAAGCCTGTTGTTTTACATAAGCTTGGAGGTCACCACAATAACCTCCTGTACAAGGACCTGAGAGGGAAAAGGAAAATGAAAAAGGACACTATAGCATAGTCAAGAAAGTAAAGGGTGCCCATAGGTGGCCAACTTTATGGACTAGAAATTGTAAAGGATAGATTAGGCTAAGAAACAGAAGAACTGTTGCAACAGATTTAAGAAAAGGTTAGTCCTCAAGAGTGGCAGGAGCCCTGTCACACTCCTGATGATCTTCAGTTCTCTCACAGCTGAGGTTGTTCAGCTCTCTCACAGCTGACTTGATGTCATCCGTTTCAGGTCCACATCTTCCACTGACATGGAAGGGAGGGCTAGCACCTGGAGGCCATACTGGCAACCTCCAGGCTAGCAGTTCTACAAAACTGCATGACTTTAAACTTTTAACTAAATAAAGAAGGTAACACCCTCTCCAGTTTGGAGAGGATTAACTGGATCTCAGGCTTGGCTGCATGGCTGGGGGCCTGAGCCCCCGTGGGGGATCCTACTAAATCTCTCTCGATCTCCCTCTCTCAAATCTGGCAAAATGCTGGAAATCACTGTCTCTTATAAGGCTCTCCTGAGGCTCCTGATTAACTGAAGCTTCTGGTTTGCATGTCCACCAATTGGCTGGAGAGCCTGTCAGTCACAAAATGAATAATACATGAACCTCACTTGATGCACTGTTAGTCTGCTATTTTGGCACCTAGAATAAGGTCCTGTAAGTCTCCATGAGCACTTGGTATTTATCCATGAGCTTTGGTTAATATCCCACAGGTCTTGGCTTTGTTAGCCTGGCTTTCCGATTGGTTCTGGCTGCTTGCAATGGCTGCTAAACCCACTGTCTCTAAAGCAGAATAGGTACAGTCTCAAGCAATGTCCTAGTGCAGCCAGAAAGGATTAACTATTTGCCCCAATGCCCCACAGTTCATTAGCCCTGGGTGTGTACTTGCTGTCGCTGCACAGGGTTAATTAACTGCTTAGTCCATTTTCTGCCGTGGCTGCTGATATTTTAACTCCTGACATGCAGCAGCAGACAGGCTGACATTTCTCTGAGTCCCAACATTTGTCTGGTGCAGCCAGGAGCAAAGCATTTATTCATTTTAAACACTTTCCCTTTACCACTTTCCCCAAACATACAGCAGTTACTATATCTATTTTAACATTTTCTTTTCATTTCTTCTGCTGCTTTCTTCTAATTATGAAAAAAAAATACTGAATTTGATTATATGCACAACAGTAAAACAAACAAACAACAAAGAATCATTGAATTTCACAGAATTTGACCTTGTCTGCTAGAGCAATGCATCTACTTTTCTTGTGTCTATCAATTTTTATCTGCTGTATATCTTTCATACTGTATGATAATATGCAAAATATTTGCTGTATCTGCTGTATATCTGTTCACTGCAAAAAACTACATGAATGCATCAGGCAGGGTTTAAACACAAAGCATCAAAAGTATGGAAATGCAGTATTGGAGTACAAAGTCTCTTTGAGTGCCTTGGTCAATCTATGGCATGGTGTTCCCTGGGGTTTCAGCAATCTCATAATGCAGAATTGTCACTGTCCTAAGTTCAGTACCCTGTCTCCAAGCACTGGTGTGTATTTTTCTCTGTCAGGATGAACAGTGCCAGCCCATAATCATTCCAACCCTGAAGAATACCCCACCACAGATTTACCAAGGCTCAGGAATTTCACCTAACAACTAACATTACTCACTTTTTCTTCATTCCATGTTCCCCAGAGGCACCAGTGAGCCCCATTAGGGCCAGCACCCTGTTTAAAAAGTAAGACAGAGCGTGGTCTCCACACAAGACAGAGGAAGCAGTGGGATCATAGCTTATACTGGCATGTTAAAAGTAAGAGTAGGTACCTGAACTACGAGAAGATCACCGTGTTGTTGGAGGTCAGGTTCAATCACAACTTGGCCAAAATCAAGAATCCTCATTTAAAATCATGGAATAAATAAAAAAAGTTACTATGAAAATAAGATAACTTTTAAATGATTTGCTAGCTCCTTTGAACAGCATTTTTTTTTGTGGGGGAGATACACTGGAACCTGTTTATTTCTGATATGGGCCACATCAGTAGCCCTACAAAAGCACAGAAATAGATAAGAACTGTGATTAAAAATTCCGTGGATGAGTCAGTGTTGAGGTTGCTATGTTCTTCATTACTAAATGATCAGGAGTGGTGTAGTCATCTCTTACATATATTAATATGTCCCCCTGGAGCCACTTGTTGTGGGATAAGAGTGGTTTCATGCACATTCTGTTCAAGAGAGAACAGAGAAGCAAAGCTGAGCTGTTCTGCCTAAAACAGAATGCAAATGAAACACTCTTACTCAATGAGTGGTGATGAGGATGTATTAATATATTACAGATCAAGGAGGAGTACTCAATATTATTTTTTGCCCTGGAATGTGCCCATTTCCAGGGCATCTGCATGAGACACTCTTCACAGAATAAGAGTGTTTCACATAGGGGAAAGAAGTGTTTGATTGGTCGGGAGCGCCCCTTGATCTATAATTTAACATGTTCCCCACTGGCCATCTGTGATCCTTTATGGGCCAGCACTCTGTTTAAAAAGAAAGCCAGGAGTCGCTGGGTAGTTTAATGCCTTTATTGGATCAGCATTTGTTTTGTACAAAATGGTGTAGTACACACAGGCTTTTGTGGCCCAACAGCTCCCTTCATCTGGTGCAAATAGAAAACTAAGCAAAAGAAGCTGAAGTTATAGACACTGTGATGCATCGTTTCCAAATAATTTATGACAGGATAGTGAAAAGACTGGATGTGATTTAAAGGGGCACTGTCAGCTTTACCCCTCGTTTTTACATCTGGTTGCATCAATGTAATTCAACTTACCAATCTGTACCTTATCCTCCAAATAAAGTCTCCATGTATGCCAGAATGGTGATAGCTTACCGTATTTTCAAATTTTACAAATTTCAACATTTGACGTCCAGCTAAAACTACTTAGTGCCCCGGAGCAGTGGTATGCTGAGAGCGCACCTGTGACAAAACAGCGCAGCACGAACACAATTTTTACATGTCCACTCTAAATAGTTACCTACAGCATATCTTTCAATATCCTGAATTTAAGCTGGCATGTTTTAAGTAAACCGGTAGCCACTAGTACCAGTAAATACATTTTAAACACTGGCGCGAAATCCGTTACCTGCGTGAATGTGGGACAGTCCTGTGCCATGCATGGATCACTGTTCCACCCTGCTATTGGTCATGCTTGGGATTTTGTCTCCTGGAGTGGTCCACATTGGCAGGCGTGAATTTTCGGGGCGGTGTTCAAATGTATTTATTAGCACTATCAGCGCTCATTTTACTTAACACCACGGCAACTAACTTCAGTATAATCATAGACATGCTGCAAGTATTTAGAGTGGCCATGTAAAAATTGATGTTCATGGCAGCTCCATGTCACAGGCGCACTCTCAGTATACCACTGCTTCCGGGGCACCTGGTAGTTTTAGCCTGACATCGGAATGTTGAAACTTGGAAAAATTGAAAATTATGGTAAGTGATCACCATTCTATCATACATGGAGACTTTATTTGGAGTATAAGGCACAGATTGGTAAATTGAATTACATTGATGCAACAAAATGTAAAAAGTAATTGACAATCCTATATAAAGGTGAAAAGACTTAAAAGGTAGGGTGGTGGATAATGAATAGGAACAGGTCTATAGCTGTATGTGGACAATGACTAGGAACAGGTCTATAGCTGTGAGGGGATGCTTAACAGGAAGTGCTAAAATATTCATAAGAGAGGCTGACTGGGTGCATTGAAGAGTTAATTTTAAAGGTATCCTGTCAGGAACATGAGATAGTAATTACCTGAGATACACAAAGTACAGGGTGGTGGAGAGACCATAGAAACAAAAAACAAACAGAAAAACATATTTGTATCACGTAACAAAGTGTTACAATTTTCAGAGTTTGTCATAAATCCAGAGTCTGTTACTGTTCAAGTTAAATTGTTTGATATATTTTAATTCCTGTGTCCTTCTTGCCTGTGTGTTTTGAAGCTGCTTCTTACTAGTTGGACAGAAAGTCTAAGGGGAATGGTCTGGTTGGGAAAATGCTGTCCTACTGGTGTGTTGATGTCCTGGTTTAATATTGTGTGTCGGTGGTGATTCATCCCAGTTTGCAGTGGTTGCCTTATTTCCTTTATATAGCATCCATTTGTGCACTTTTTGCACTGAATTAGGTAAACAACATTGTTTGACTTACATATACAGAATCCATTTATTATGTTCGACATTAGCGTTAAGTCAGAACATTTTGCTATATACAGGGTTTTGAGGCGTTTCATGGTGGTCCAATCAGGAGAGAGTGTACAAGGGCTTGACCAATAATCAACAAGTCTCACCGTGACACTGCTCAGGCATGAATGTGCGTGGACTTCAAAACAATGTGCCGACAGACACATTCATAAATCAGCTCTTTCAGCAAGCACAGCTGATATCAACATGTGCTGTCAGCCTGCCTGTTCCTCCCCACCCCCAGCATTTTACACACACACACACACACACACACACACACTGGTTATACAGGTCCAGCTGCAGTCTCTAGGTACCTGAGGACAGTCATAGCATTATATTTTTCCTTGGAATCAGGAATGTGGTGAGACATAACAGAACTTTGCTTATCTTTCGTGTAACATTCCAGGGGTTGAAACTGAAACCTGAAACTGCTCACTTTGCTAATGTGTGTGTGGGTTTCTCTCTCCCTGGCTATACACACACACACACACACACACACACACACACACACACACACACACACACACACACAGGTCAGGTTACAACACATGCAGTAGTAGGCTGCTGATAGAGTGGAAAATGGAAGATTTAAGTACATTAATGGTCACTTGGCTACTAGGGTAGTCCATAAGTGACCAGTTCATATTACTAGAGGGTAGATCAAACAATGAAATAAACTGTGGCTGGTATTGATTTTTAAATAATGGTTGCCTATAATACTGGAGTTTAGTTTACCCAAAGTGCAACAACTTGCAAATTTGAACACTTACCATTTAAACAATTTCTTCAGAGGGCTCCCATATTCTCTGTTTAAAGGAAGAAAAAAGAGATCCCTGGTAAAATCATGGAAATGGTCCTGCTCTCAGCCAGGCCCAGCTGCAGTCTCTAGGTGTCTGAGGCCAGCCATAGAATTATATTTTTCTTTGGAGTCAGGGGTGGGAGAAGACCTAACAGAACTTTGCTTTATCCTCCACGTAAGCCTTAAAATGTACCACAGAGCATCTAAAACCCCAGAGCTTCTGGGGCTGCTCATAACACTGACAATGGGGTGCCCAATCCCCAGTGTCTCCACCTGAAATAAACACTGTAAAAGAAAAATGTCCATCGGTGTCTGTTGCTATCACGCTGTAATTGCCCTCCCCCAAATCCAGCCCATATTAATCTTCTGGCACGGGATCTGCACCTTAGATCCAGCACAACAGCAATACCATCGTCGAATATCCGGCATTGACAAATGCTTGTTTTTATTGTGCTGTTCTGTCCTGTTTTGAAGGTGGTCTGTGTGCATATATGGGTGCAGGTTTTACATATGGCATTGTTGTATGGTGTTGTTCCTCTCATTCCATGGTTATTTTGATCTGCTGGGAGTTTACTGAGACTGATTATGTTAGAAAGGTTAGGAGCTGCTTGTAGGCAATGACAAGTGCTTCAGGAAAATGTATTTAAGTCTTTCATATTTCATTAGCATAGGTTGTAGTTCTTTAACCATTTGCTGAAGGGTGTTAACATGGGGCTGTACGTGACAAGTAGGAGTGGGTGATCAGTCTGATTTTTGTTGCTTGTACTCAAGTAGATTTTCTCAAGATATTTGTGTAGCATGTTTCATTTCCCTGTCACCTTGTCTTGAGGAGAGGACCCGCTGGATGAATGAATTATAAAGTGAGGTGAGCTGTTTCTTGTTATTTCATCTGAGCAGATTTGATGGTGACTGGGAAAGGAGGGCTAGACAATTCTGCCTATTTTCAGCCTCATCCCGGTTGGGGGGATACAAATAGAAATAGAAACCAACTGAAATTGAACCAGATTAAGCTGTTGAGGTATTTTTAGTGAATGGGGAATTTAGCCAAGATACTGGGGAAATTCCCCAATCTTTTGACAAGTGCCATGGGATTGTTTCTTTCTTGTTTTGCTCCTCTCGGCCCTGGACACCCACTCTTTCAGGCTCTTCACAAGGCATACCCTCACTGCCCATTGGATTCACCCTGAGCTGCTGAACCCTTCCCACTGGCCTCAGTTACCTCGTCATCAGGCAGATCCAACTTATCCCAGTTGTGGGGCCTCCTGCTGCCACCGGAATGAAGCACATTTAGTTAGTCTATGACAGCCAGAGATGGAAGGGCAAGCCTGCTTTGGGGTCCTGTAGCACGGGAGGGGCTGCCAGGAAGTCCATCACCTAGGGTGCCCAGCACAATCCTTTTTCATTTTGAGGCCCTCCCACTTGCTGCATATGTGCATCACAGCATCATCCTTGGGGCGAGGAATCTTGGCAGCGTGTGGTCACCCATACCACCAAGAACGCCACCACAAGTCACCACCAGGAGTCGCTTCTTAAGTGAAGCATGTGACCCACTTCACAGGAGGAAGTGTCCGATGGATGCTCTGAATTCCTTCCTGCTGGCCTCCGCTCCTGATGTCCAGGGTTTGGGGCATGAACTTGGTCACCAGAGTGCCAGAATGATGCTGCATCACTCGGCACCATGGAGCCAACTCCATGGGATCTTTAACAGCCACCTGAACAACCACCAGAGCACGCTAGATGGGACCTTGGTTTAACGTCTCATCCAAAGAAGAATCACCTGACTATAGATCACAGATTTTTTATCTGCCTTGGGCAGAAGCCAGAATTGTGCAGATATTGATGTCTGTCAGTGGATTTTCTGTAAACAGCAGTATATGTCCATCATTAGCAATTCTGACTGTGATATCCAGGAAATGTATGCTACTGGTGGAGTATTCAGTGGTGAGTTTTACACAGGTGTGAAGGTTGTTGAAATCCTGATGGAACTTTCTAAGGAGTGTTTACATTCTGTCCAAATGAGGAATATGTCATCTATATATTTGAGGCAGACTAATGGTTTACAGGGCTGGTGTTTGGGAGTGGTCTCCATACAAGCCAAAAGAGAAAGCAGTGGGATCATAGTTCATATTGGCATGTTATAATTCACATTTATTCCCCGAATCTCTGGGCTGGTCCCCATGGCAACCCTCCAGCACCTTTTCTTAGTTCATGGTGACCTATCAAGCATCTTTCTCTTATGTAGCCTATGATTCCCTCTGGGTGGAGTACAGGGGTGAAGGGATATACCCGAATTGCCTGCACCATTGGGCAATGGAGGCCATACCTTTGAACCTTTTTTCACTGAAATGAGGAACATAGGCACTCAAAATGAAGGACAGTGTGGGACACTGACCCTCATAATGAGGGACACATCTTCAAACATGAGTTACAAGCTCAGAACACTGTGGAAGCCATTGCCTTTACTTGTACAAAGTTTATTGTTAATTTAACAAGTTAGAATATAATGAATTTCTGCTGTAAAATCTAAATTTGGCAATTCAAGAAATGCACCAAAAAGAAATACAAGGATAGTGCTGTCAGATTGGAAAAGGTCCTTGAGAAATTTGAAAGCGCTCGACAGAGGAGTTCCTCAGAAGCATAGCACACCACTTCCAATATTAACAGTTAAATAAAGAATTAGTTTTAACTTTTTAAACTTCTTTTGATTAAAGATTACATTTTTTAACTACGTATCAACTGCTGGATCTACTGGATGTCTCTCCCTATCCCTGCAGTGCTGAGAACAACAAATGATCTACTGCAGCAGTGAGACACAGGGGGACAGGTAGGAAGCTGCTCTATAAGTTTATTTGTTTATTTGCAGTGAAATAGCTTACTGTTTTTAGATTACTCTGTCATTGTTCCAGACATTTTTTGCAGATCTCTTCAGTGCTTAGTGCAGTGTAGTGGACCTTTAGTTTTGTGGTATTAATCGCTTGTAGGAACCAAAAGCAGTGGCAATTGTCAAAGGGAGTGAGTTGTCAGGAGGCGAGTTAGCCATGAGAGTATTGTCTGGGCTTAATTGACGAATTTCTGAATTTGCAATACCTTCACTATGTGGGCAGCATCATTTCTATGAGGGATAGCTGAGGGACAGAACAATTTTGTGGCTAAAATGAGGGACATCCCTCATAATCAGGGACAGTTGAGCGTTATGATGGAGGCAGTGGTGTAGACCATCTCAGGCACACCGGCATCCCTGGAGGGCTGGGGCCAAGCTCTCTGAAGACATCAGCATGCAAGTAGGAACCAACGCACATGTGCACACAATGCATGCATGGCTCAGGCTTGCTGGCGATGTACCCCTCCATGACACCCTTGATTGCACTAACATCTGTGGTCACCCAGGTGGCAGTAGTGCAGTGAGGATGGTGACTGTCCTTCCCTGAAGGAAGATAGTGTCCTTTGGGATGCGCAGTACTCATCCCCTTGCTGGACCCAATGTCTTGGGCTCACTTCTGAACCCAGCTGCCAGCATTTTGAGCAATAGCTCTACCACTGTGCCAACAGACTGGCCATATTAGCACATTAAAATAAGACTAGGACTCATGAAGCGATTACTTTGTCATTGGTGGTCAGGCTCAACCACAACTTGACTGATTTATGAAACCAAAATCCCATTTAAAATCTTGGGGTGGTGGGAGGATGCACTGGATACAGTTTGTTTTTGATATTGGCCACACATCAGTAGCCCCAAAAAAGTGCAGAAATGGATAAGAACTGTGATTAAAATTCAGTGTATAAGCCATGGTTGAGCTTGCTATGTCCTTTAATTACCACATTTTAGGGAGAGGTGTGGCCATCTTCTATTTAGCATACTCCACACTGGCCACCTGTGAGCCCCATATGGGCCGGCACTCTGTTTAAAAAGGAAGCAAGAGAGCGGTCTTCATACAAAACAGATAGAAAAGCAGTGGGATCACATCTCATAATGATATGGTAAAATCATGAATAGGTACTTGACCTATGAGACTCAGACCCAGACTCCACTGTGGCTGATGTAAGAGCTAGGCTGCTGCTGTGGGACATTCAATAGCCTGTAGCGCATATCAGAACTTTTATAAGCTCCCATCAGCTGTTTTCTGGTCCAGCTGGTCTCCTGGGATTAAATACAGTCCTCTGTGACTGTATTTAGTCCTGAGAGGACAACGGGACCAGCAAACAAAAAATCAGACCTTATAAATACTCTTACATGTACTTCAGGCTGTTGAATCTTCCAAGGCTACAGCCTGGCTCCGATGTGAGTGCAGGGGATTCTGGGATTCCTGGTTACAGCAAATGTCTGGGTGGGAGTCATCAGGATCAGCCAGCTACAATCTAATACACACAGTAAACAGTAAGTACCCCCCACACTTTTCTGCACACAAACTGCAAATTAGGACCAGTTCACACTTTGGTGTGGGTTCTTAGTGCTAACTGTTGCCCTTTAGAAAATGAATCTAGGGAGTGGTCTCCACACAAGAAAGCTAGAGAAAGCAGTGGGATCACAGCTCATATCAGCACGTTAAAATTAATATAAGATACCTGACTTAAGAGGATCATCTAGTCATTGGTAGCCAGTTCAGTCACAACTCAGCTGATTTAAGAAACAAAGAATCCCATTTTAAAATAATGGATAAAGAAAACTTAAGTAAGAAAACAGAATAACTTTAAAATGGTTTGCAGAGTCCTTTAAGCAGCATTTGGGTTTAATGGGGTGGTGAGTGCACTGGATTGTTTCTGATATTGGCCATGTACCAGTAGCACCCCTACAGTTGTGCAGAAATGTATAAGGAATGTGATTATAATTCAGTGGATGAATCACAGTTTAGCTGCTATGTTCTTAATTATCAATGCTGTTAACCTTGCTGTGCTGCAGACTGATATATCTGTCTAGAATTCCTGTATGTTCTAATTCTCTTGGCAGTTGAAGGATAATGGCAAACAGTCCCTATGCTGGCATACAGGGCAAATACTGTTAAACTTCAAAGAGTTCTGGATGGAAAATGATGACCTTTGGGCAAGGCAATGCCATTCATCAGGGTGGTATGATGTGGAGGACTCAGAGGTGAAGGGCAGCCCCTGTTTACATTGGCCCTGTCCTATGTGTTGCGGAATATTTTAAAATGTTATGAATCCTTGGGTTAAACACATCTTACGAGTTCTCCGCCAGGTTCAACGTAAACTGGCCCTGGTACATGTCTGGGTCCTCTATTTCTCATTCCATACTGTCCAGATTTTCTGCCTCCATATCTGGATATGGGATACGCCAGGTGGGAGCAGAGGGATTAATCTGCTTTGCTGAATTCCTAGCTCAGGGATTTGTGAATAGTAGGGAATAGTAGATCAGGAGGGGCTGTGGACATGGCCTACCTAGACTTTAGCAAGGCATTTGACTCAGTCCCACACAAAGATTAATATACAAGTTAGCCAGCCTGGGAGTGGGTTCCAAGATGATAGCCTGGGTAAAGAATTGGCTGGAGAATAGGACACAGAGAGTAATAGTAAATGGAGTCCACTCTGAAGAAAGGGGGTTACTAGTGGGTACCGCAGGGTTCAGTAATAGGACTGGTCCTCTTCAATGTCTTTATTGCGTTTACATTGCAGAGGGACTAGAAGGAAAAGTATGTCTCTTGCAGATGACACAAAGATCTGCAACAGAGTTGATGCACAAGTGGGGTGGAAAGGATGAGAAGGGACTTGGCAAGGTTAGAGGAATGGTTAAATGTATGGCAGCTTAGATTTAATGTTAAGAAGTGCAAGATAATGCACCTGGGAAACAAAAACCCAGGGGAAGAGTACACAGTGGGGGGTGAGATACAACAAACAAACAACAAATGGAAAGGACCTGGGCGTAGTCATATCAGATGACTTAAAGGTGGGCAATCAATATGAGAGGGCAGTAGGGAGGGTTGGGGATACTGGGATGCATAGGAAGAGGCATCACCAGTAGAAAACAGGAAGTTGTTATTCTCTGTACAGACAGTTGGTGAGACCCCATTTGGAGTACTGTGTGCAGTTCTGGAGACCCAATCTCCCCAAGGACATAGACAAGATGGAAGCTGTCCAGAGGAGGGCAACTAAAATGGTACAGGGTCTGCACCAGAAGTCATATGAAGAGAGACTAAAGGAGCTTAATATGTATAGTCTCGAGAAAGGAGGAGAGGGGATGATAGAAACTTTCAAGTACCTCAAGGGAATCAACAAAGTCCAAGAGGGTAGCATCTTTCAAAAAAAAGTGTGCAAGAACAAGGGGCACAATCTGAAGATGGAGGGTGGCTCAGAGGTAATGTAAGGCAGTATTTCTTCACAGAGAGGGCTGTGGGTGCATGGAATGGCCTTCCAGAGGAGGTTGTGGAGTCAAAAACAGTGGTTGAATTCAAGCATGCATGGGACAGCCATAAAGGCAATTCTAGGGGTGGGAGTAGAAAGAAGTAGGCTGCTGGTTAACTAGGATCTGCAGCTTATCCATTAGGTAGGGAAATGGGCAGACTGGGTGGCAAGCGGTCCTTATCTGCCTTCATATTCTATGTTTCTATGTTTCTATGTTGTGTGTCATTCCAGACTCTGCAAGTCAAGTTTCAGCTGAGACTTCAAGATTTCCACGGATATCTCCAAATCAGGCCTTTTATTAACAGTGGTACTAACAAAGCTCAACTGGAGCAGCCTAAAACTCCTTAGGAATATGTTATATGAAGGGTGGTACCCTGAAGGGAAAAACAAAGTGCATTTGTGATGTATATGGTAAACTAAGTAATGTGGGGCCTACACACTTAGTAAAATAAAGTTGATCTGGGAAATGGAGGCTGCTTGTACCGTAAGTGATGAAGACTGGAATCAACACTTGCAATTTGAGTGGAGAGCTACATCCTCCCAACCTGGCATGACTTTTTGGGAGGATCCTGGTTCGTTATTTTTGAACACCAACAGTCATGAAGCATTTCTGTATCACCATCACCACCGACTGCTGAAGGGGCTGTGGAGGGAAGGCTCTCATTGACACGTATTCTGGGCATGCCCTAAATTAAGTGGATTCTAGGCTGACATACAGGATGTGGTTTCACAAATATTACAGTATGACATCCCTAATACCTTTATAGACTAGGTCTTGAGATTTCCCATGGTGGTCCGTTTGTCTACTGAGAGATGCAAAATAGCCCTGGTGTTTTGGCAGTGGTGCTGAAATGCATCACTGCTCACTGGTTACAGAAGAACCCTGCTCAGTGTCTGATTGGTTCACCATATGAAGTGAGTTTTTGAGATGGAGACTCTTTCAGCTAGATTGCATTTAAGAAAGGAGCAACATCTGATAAGGTGGCCCCTGGCTTCAGTCTGAAGAGGGTCACCTGGGCGGGAGTCCCAGCTCCTCTGAAAGTAAATAGTGCTTGGTCTGGTTGGATCCAGAGACATTGGATTTTGAGGACAGAAGTCCTCCTGAGGTGGTGTCCTGGTGAATTTTGCACATATGCAAGGTCTTACCTTGTTTGTTTCCACTTTTGGTTGCCCCATGCCCCCCCACCCATCTTCAATTAAATTACAAAGGCTATGCTAACTGATATAAAACGCTTTCCAGGACAGCTCTGCTTTCCCATGAGATGCAGCTAAATAGAGATTTTTCCTTTTCTTTTCTGTTTTCCCTTCTTTTGTGTGGTGCACTGGGATGTTAATGTTTTTCTTGTTATATTAACAATTCCTATTCTGTTCCAGATGGTTATCAATTTACAGTTTTATCTGGTATAATATCCTGTATCATGGCATTATAGTCTTCTTCTAGTCCTAATTTTGTCATTGGAAGGAATCAATGATTCATGAGTTTCTATGTTTGGAATGGCATTTCCTAATTGTAACTGGTTTGCTTATCCTTTGAATAAAGCTGAGTTTAAAAAAGAAAATGCTGACCTTTGGTCGACACTGTCAGTACTTTCAATGGCAAGCACTACCGGGTTACATTCTCAGTGTATTTCACATGTCCACCTGGTTGAGCATATGTCCACTATTAAGGTAGTTTTTAAGGCCGGAGCAAAGCGTCCTACTTGGCCTCTTGCTGCCCTGATGGCCTCCATTTTCACCTTGTAGAGGAGGGAGAAAGTCCTTTGGCCAACCCCTACTGGAGGAAGAGGAGGAGGTCTGGTATGGAAACTTCAGTTGCTATGATGTTGCTAATGGTACACCATCTCGTGAATATGTCATTGCTTCTTGTAAGTGTTTGTTGTTAAGTTGCATCTTGACATGGTCAAGTTGTCAACCACTCTCTGTGGATACCTAGCCTTTAGCAATTTCTCTTTTAGGAGCCAGGCAGTTAGTTGTATGTTGTTTGTACTGGGGTGAAGCACTGGTGCTTGGTACAGGATGTCTGGAATCATTGGTAGTTTCCACGGGTGGTCCAGGACCATGGCTACCACTGTCACAAACCGGGAGCGCCTTGGCCAGTATGGGGTTAACAGAATCACTGTTGTGCCAGATTGCCTGATTTTGTTGAGTACCCATGGTAGAGAGGAATTGGGGAAATACATATGCCACTGAGAACCACTAGTTCATGGAGAGGACATTCACCCCATTGGCTGTGTTTCTTTGAATTGTGAATAGAATTTCTTCACCTGTGTGTTGTAGTTGGTCGCCATGAGGTCTGCCTTCATTGGGCTCAGCATTTGTTTATTGTTGAATACCCTATGGAATTACTCTCGTTAGTTACTGAAAGCCTGACCCGTAGAAGGGTTTTAAAACTCCCTTAAAACGTATCTTTTTCAAACGCCTTCAAAGGAATTTAAGATTTTAAGATTTTAGGTGTAGATTTTAAGCTGAATTTAGTTGTATATTTTAATGTAAGCATATCTGTATTTTGTGTGAGTATGATGTAAGGATGCCCTGAGCTATGGAAAGGCACCTTGTATAAATAAAATTTACTTACATACTTACTGATGGAAGATGTAATTGTTGAGTTGCCTTCCCTGGGTGAATTTGTTGTCGGCTTAGCCAGTCTGCTGTTAGGTTGAGCTTTCTTGACATGTGAACCGCTATGAGTTGGCTCTGGTTACCCTGTGCCCGGTTCAGCATCTTGGAGTCATCTCTTAGTATTGCTCTGCTTTTGGTGCCTCCTGCTTTGCGATGAATGCTACTGTGGCTATGTTCCTGAACAATTAGTACGGTTTTGTGCTGTACCAGCTTCTGAAACCTGGCCAGGGCATTATACACTACATGCATCTCTAGGATGTTTATTAGGAGCCTTGTCTCCGATGCTGTCCATTGTCTTGAGCTGTCTGGGTGTCTGTGGAAGTGACCCACCCCGTTACATTGGTATCTGTCTCTATGATTATGTCAGTTGTTGGAGCCAGTGGCAGCCCTTTGATCAGGTTGAGGTGACTGGTCCACCAGGTCAGCTATTTTTCTCAGATTTGCTGATGATGAAAGTGATGGAGGTTGTGATCCACCAGAGACCCATGCTGCATATATGAGAGAAGGAGCGGTCTCATGTTCCAACATGCCCATGGGACCAGCTCTATGCAGGAAACTGTGAGGCCCAGTACTTGTGATACTTCCTGAAGTATCGGTCTGGGATTGTACACCAGCTTCTGAATGTGGCTCATTAAGGACTGTATTCACTTGTCTAATGGTCTCACCATGTCTGTACTGGTATCTGTCTGCGCCATCAGATGTTTGATGGTCTGGCTGGGTGACAGTGTGCTCTTTTCTGTTTATGACCCATGTGTGAGTCTCCAGGCAGAAGATAACTGCATCCATGTCCCGGTGGGCCTGGGCTAAGGGTCTGGCCAGTATCAGCCAGTCATCCAGATATGGGATCACCTGAATCCCTTGTTCCTGTAGCTTTGTTGCCAATACTATCAAGACCTTGGTGAAGACACAAGGGCTGAGGAGAGGCTGAAGGGTTGTGCGGTGTATTGCAGGTGCTCTCCCAGGATGTGGAAGTGAAGGTATTTGTGGTGGGATGGCCTTATTGGAATGTGTAAGTAGGTATCCTTGAGGTCTATAGATATTGAATAATCCTTTGCCCTTTAAGCTCTGATGGTAGAGTGTATCGTCTCCATTTTGAAGTGCCTGTGGTGAACAAAGCGATTTAAGAATGTTAAATCTAGTAGAGTGAAGGTCTCACAGTTTCTTTGGGACCATAAAGAAAATTGAATAGATCCCAGTGCCTTGTTCATTCTTGGGACTTGCGTGATGGCCCTGGCATGGAGCAGTTCATCCAGGATTCTTTGTACCTGTTGTGGAGTGGCTCACCTCTTTGACACTGTTGATATGATAGGGTGGTCTCTTTGGGAGATTTTCATCATCTCTTTTGTGTAGCCTTTCTGTATTACTTCTCTTATCCACTTGTCAATTCGTCAATCAATCAATATATTTATTTTGACAGGTGTAACATCATTGAGACAGGTTCATTTACAAGATGGACCTGGGGCTGAACACTTGCCAACAGGGTCTATACAATAACAAGTAGGTGTACACATACAATAACATTTACAGAGATCCTATTAACATAAGACAAGCTATATACACTAGGGTATAGCAATGGGCACAACAAGAGGTGGTGCCTAATATACACAATTGCATGGATACAGGCGTTAACACATAAGGGCTAGTGGGTTAAGGCTTATTAGTAGTCATCATTGGTAGGGCAGATAGTGAGTAAGTATAGAAGAACCTCCATAGGCAGAGCACAATGCAAATGAAGGTGGGAGTGTCTAGAGATGTACCAGGGCGGGAAATAACGATGGTGGGGAAGAAGAGGAGATGGGATGTACAGGGTGGGGAGGGGAGAGGGGTTTAAGGGTGGGAGGGCAGCAGAGGTTGAGAAGGTTTGTGTGTGATGGCCTAGAGTGGAAGGACTTCAGGAAGGGAGGACAATAGGTGACTCAGGCAATAATTAGTCTAAGGGTCCATATTTAGAGAAGTACAAACCTTGTTGTTAGGATCTTGACTTGTAACAATGAATTATCTGTTGTCTTCTTTCAGGTGTCCACAAACTGGAGGAGATAGGCTCTTATGGGAGAGTAGCCCGATCCCTTGTACCTTTCTATAGTCATTACATGTTTTCTTAGGTTTGAAACAGTTGTTTGTTTAGCTCTGCTGGAGTGATATCTGTTTCAGGGCTTGTACTGGAAGTTCCTATTGAGCTGCGGTCAGAAGCTGTGGTTCCTGCTGGCATTGTAGTTGGCTTGTCTATCACAAAAATTGTGGTTCTTTCATGGCCTTCCACTGGATGACAGATAGGTGTTGCCAGGGTACCTATCTGTGGACATCTCTTTACCCTCCTTTTTCCTTTGAGATACCTCTCCATACCTTCCCGAACAGAAGCGGCCTAAAGAGGAGTTTAAGTAGACGGCTATGGACTCAGGATTGACATTCCAAATTTTCATCTAGATGTCCTTCTTGCCCTGTTGGTTAAGGCTACTGGCCTGGTGTTAATGCGTGGGAGTCTACCACCATATTCACTAAATGTTTAGCCGACTGTATGGCCTTTTCCATCAGTGTGGTCTCCGGCATGTTGGGGGTCAATGTCTTCCGTATGTCTTGCAAACAGAGTATCTAAGACAAAGTGGCATACATGGCACATGGTGGTGGCCCTGATTCCTAGTCCTGCCAGCTCAACGTTCTTTTGGAGTAGTTCCTCCACCTTCTTGCCTGTTGGATCCTTTAGGGTGGTGGCCTATTCTGTGAGGAGTGTCATCCTCTTGCTTAAGGAGGTGATTTGGGGTCCGTGAGTGGTGTGGAGGATAAAGCTTGAGCTTGTCCTCCTGGAGCTGGTACATTTTATCCCTTGACCTACATTCTGGGATTTGGGTAGATTCAGTTGTGCTCCATTCTTGAGTGACCAACCTCTACTGATTTCCATACTGGGAAAGTGTCAGAGAATTGAGTGAAATGTTTAGTGAGGGCACTAGCTTAGAATCTGGTGATGGTGGAGCTATTGAAACCCTCTGTAGATTTGATGGTTTTGACTAGATTAGTAATCTCATCAGGAAGCAGTATTTGGCATTCCAAGACTGAGAGTCCTGCTCCATGGGTTCTTGTTCACCCTCCGACTCTTTGTCTGAGTCCTTGCCCAATTAATCTGGATCATTTAGGTGGGGAGGGTAGTCAGGGTCTAAAGTGGTCTGATTGGTGCCAGTTCCAGGGTGTTTGGTGCCTGGGAACTGGTTATTCCACCCACTTTTGCATTATGATAGTCAGAAATTGTTGCTGTGCATGAATGAGCGCACTAGTGGCCTGCTGTTTCTGAAGCAGTGTAGTAGCTGTATCTTGTTGTGAAGTGTTGTCCTTGGCCAGAGTCCTGGTGGGAGCCATTCCCTGAGAGGAGGTGCCTTGCTCGGGTTCTGAGTGGTCAAAGTGCTTCAACAGCTCATCTGCTAGGTAGTTGGGGCACAGTTGCCTGTGGTTGGATGGCAGCAGTGGGACCCTGCAGGAGTGGCACAACTTTGTCTTCACATGTTGGTTGCCTAGGAAGACATACTAAATAAGGTTCCCTTAGTGGCCATGTGCTTATCCCAGTTGAAAATGTGTACAATGTAGTAATAGAATCAGTCTTATTATAAGCATGAAGAAAAGGACTAGTAAAATGGCCACTGAAAGTGACGCAAGTCGGGTCACCCAGGGTGGCAAGTACTGTATCTTGCCATGCTACTGCAGTAGTGCAGTGAAGTTTAAAGCTCCGTTATTAGCAGTCTGGGATAGGACTGGACAGAAGAGGCACCTGCTTCTAAAATAATTGTTCAATAGTGCACTCATCCAGAATGAATGAGGAGTGCAGCAACCACAGAGGCGTAAGCAGACTACAAATATGGCCTCCGGAAGCTGCTAGCGGCCATGTCTGGAAGGGAAAATGTGGGTGAAGGTGATTTGCACAGTACAATGGTGGCGCCCGGAACCTAAAGCGACCATTACTGTCATGGCTTGTATGGTGGTAGTAAGAGAAGCTGTGCACCAAAAATAACCCTCAACATTTCCCCAATATTTGCTTGCATGGGTTGATAGGAAGAAGTGGCAATGAGGCTGTGTACACCATGACTAAGATGGCACTGAGTTTTGTGCATGCGTGAAACCACACCAACACGGACACTTGGAGCATAGTGAGTAAAATGGCACTGGAGGTTGCGCGTTCGTGAGAGTCCCTATGGTGTGGGATGCCATCAGTGCCATGACCAACATGGCACCTAGGTCACACCTGCCATTCCCAGCATGAAATCATGTGAAAAGGAAGGAGAGGAGACAGAAGAGAAGGGGAGCTGGAAAATATGGTGGTGGTCAATGCCCATGGCACATGGACTGTGGAGTCAGCCAAGGAGGAGCGCTATAGGGCACAAGACCGAGGCCAGGATCCGCTAAATGCTATAGATGGAGGAAAAGAGTCAAGGACTGTGACCAGTGGCAGTTGAAAAGCTATTGAAGTGAGTGAGCCAACACTAAGGGGACTGGTATCAGGAGTGCATCTTGGGGTAACAAGGTTGGAATTCTTAATGACCACCTCCACTGGCCATGATAATGCATTCTCCCAGTCTGTGCTTGTTTAGGGTTTGCCTAACTGTTTGGATGATGACTGGCTCTCCTTTCTATAAGCTAGGTCTGCCACCTCCTACTGTAATTGGGGGATGGACCTTCTGTAGTCGCTAACAGGGGCATCAGGGACACCAAGCACATTTCTAGCCAAGAGGACCCGTTAGCAGTAGGGTGTTCTGGTGCTCATGTAGAACATGCGCACCACCTGTGGTCACTACCTTAGAGACCATAGGTGTGCTCAGCTACTTGGTGTTTTGGGAAGAGTGCCAGGAAAACAGCTGATCGAGCTGCTGGTGCAGAGTTTTAACTGAGGCTGAGGAATGTGGTAGTGCAATGAAAGGGATAGGGAGGTAGGCTGGGAAACAAACACCTCAACTTATCTTTTCACTGAATTCGATGAGCCATGCATGTTTGACCCCCACAAGGAGAAGGGAGCCAGCAAAGAAATAGTATAAGTAGAATTTAAAAGGCAAAACGTCAGGGTGTAGAAGCCTAATTCTGATAATAGAGTAGCCATATAATAAGTAAAATTTTACCTTGAGAATGCTGAAGGTCTCTAAATTGCAGGAGTCAGAGCTCAGTCCTGTGATCCAGCCTGGTCAGATGCACATGACTAACTGACCTCAGCTAGCCAGAAGTAGGCCAATACAGGGCCAAACTTCTCTGGAAGTCAGATGAGCATTATCCAGCTATCTGGTGACAATGAGACTTAGTCATAAGGTTTGGCATGCCTCACAATTACTCCCAAATTCCTATTGAGCAGCCACATCCCCGGGAAGCCACTTTGGGTGGCGATATGTTGTGCTGTTTACTCATATTAATTTAGCACCAGTATAAGTTAATTCCTTATTAGTTTCCCTAACATGCTGTGTGTGCTGTTTTACTTTAGCTTTGGTTGCCATTGTGGGGTCCTCTGTGAATTTGATTTTGTGGTTTTGGTGCTCCTGGTTGAAGTGTAGTCATAGTACAATGGCACACCCAACATTACCCTCACCTCTGTACCAGTCCAGTTTTATTCAGTCAGTTAAAAACCGTTACATTTCAGACACAGGAACAAACAAGCTTTGTAAATGTTTAAAAATTAGATCAGTACCATGATTAGCACAAAATACCAATATTGTTTGAGTACAATAATGGTAAGGTGCATGCCTGTAATTCTATGGGGAAGGCTCCTCCCCACATCCTACTTAAGCTATCATGCTACCACCACTCTACTTAGAGCGAGTTGCACTCACTGGTGTGCTGCTGCCAGTTGTGGCTGCTCTTCTTTTCTCCTGTCTTGCTTGTGCTCTTCTGCCTGGCCCCTACCAGTCCCACTCCCTTTGTTCTCTCTCCTGCTGATTGTGTTTTGTCTTCTTGAACCCCCCCTTGCAGCTCCACTGCCCTTCTACACCTTGTTTCCCCTTGTTTCTCCTTCATGGAGATTCTTGCTGCTCATTCCTTGCTTGTTGCAATTTCTCTATGGCTTGTGGCAAGCTTCTGCCATTGCTGCCTCTCTCTCTCTCTCTCTCTCTCTCTCTCTGTCTCTGCCCCTTTAATCATTGCACCTTGTAGCCTTTTTGCCTGTCTTCCTTTCGAGCAGCTGCTCCTGCCACAGTGCAAGTGCTCCATTCCACAAGGCAGCTTACTCCTTCAGCTGGACTCCTGCTTGCAGCTCCTGGTTTCTATCCTGCTGCATGCCATGCATTGCTGCCTACAGCTCTCTGCACTTCTTGCCTGCCTCACCGCTATTGGAGCCTCCACCTGCTGGGTGACTCCTCTATCTTTGGCCATTTTGCATCTATGTTTCCAGGCATCAGTGCACTCCTGCAGCAGCGAGTGCTGCTTAGGCTTTGACTGTGTTCTATGGACCTCCTCTACCTCCCTCCTAATTTCTGCACTACAGTTCTGCACATTTCTTGGACACTGACCTGAGGAGCACTGGGGATCTTCCCAGACACCACTCAGACCGCCAGACTCATCTCCATGGGTATCCGGGCATGGATCCATCCTTAGCTGCTATGATTCTCACACTCAACTGTACCCTTGTTCAGCTCGGGTTTACTGATGTTTTCTTCATGTTAGAGCTGGTTCTGGACACTCACACTATTTCCTCATTGAACTACGATGCTTGACTGATTACTTCTTACTAGCTATATGGGGCCTATTTCGAGACATATTTTTGTTTGGTATGCAAAAGTGCTACACATTCTGTCCCTTTGCTATAATTTGACAGCCAGTGCTATGACTTTAATGCTGTGAGGTTGGGACATACCTTTTCCTGAGAGCGATGCACTTCTGGAGCCTGATGGGGCTATTCCTCACTGCTGCTGGCTCTTTGGGATGTGGCAGTTCCTTGCTGCTCCTTGTATTTTATTCTCCATGTCTGAATGGCTTATTCCTGAGTTCAGTTCCATCTGCTGTCCGTTCAGATATGTTTTCCAGGCTGTTTTTTGGTGCTTGGGTTCCCACCTTGGCCGGGATCACTGCTGTCCTGTTCGTCCCTCCTGGACTCCTGTTGGCACATCTACTTCTTGACCATTCATTTTGGTGGCTGCTGAGTTCCTGGCTCCTGCACTGGTGTGCCTCCTTCTTCAATAGCTCCTCCTGGCATTCACTCCATGTTCTGACCTGGGAGTTCCGCTGCCTCCTGCAGTCCAATATTGCTCTGCTGATACTGCCTATCATGCAAGTCCCATCTTTCTTCCGCACTCTTCGCTGCATGCCTACTACCATCTCCTTGGCTCAGCCCCTGGAATGTCTGCTGCACCACGCTGCCCTTTGTGGTGGCATTCCCATCCTGTCTGGCCTTCCTAGGGGTCTGGGTTGACTCCACTCTCTCCTTCCCACCTGGCCTATGTGGGGTCCGGCCATTCTGCTGGATGCGTGGAGGCCTAGCCTGGCAAGCTTTCACTGCTCCTTTGCTGCCCTGCCGGGAGTTTTCTGGTCTTTAGACTTTGTGGGGCCTAGCTGCCACTCTATTACTTCCTCTGGCTGACCTACGTTGTCCAGCCACTCATCCTACTCCGTGTAGGGGCCTAGCTGGTTGCTTTGCCTTCATCCTTGGACTCCTGTCTTGCAGTCCAGTTGGGCACTCTGTCAGAGTGTGCAGCACCTACTCCAGATCTTTCTGCTGGCCATCCGAGGTTATCTACTGCATCATTGTCCTGCTTTCCAGTGTCCTTCCAGCCTTGGCCTCTGCCAAGACATTCCTGTGGTTCTCCATTCCTAGGCTCTGAACAATCATTTCTCCTAGCCTTGTGCTTCCCTGGACACTGGATTTTAGCTCCATGCAAGCATCCCTCCCATGCAGTTTCTCCAACTGGATCAGCTGGTTCATTCCTTCCATCCTTGCGGCATGTTGGATCTCCTTCTGCGGACCTTCTGATTAAGTGTTATCTCCTGCTTTTGCCTGCTCGCTGGATCTGGACTGTGTTTGGACCTCGTTGCCTGCCTACCTTGTCCCTGTGCCTCATGGTGTCTCCTTCTCCTTGCCTGGACCCCATGCCCTGCTGCTCCCTCACCTGCCTATTCAGATTGCTTTCATCCTTTTGGGCATTTTCATCAGATCTCCGTCCTGCCAGACACCTTCATTCCATGTCACTTACTCATCTCCATCTTTTCCATCAGGACTGGACACACTGCCAGGATGTCTCTCCTTCAGTCATACTACTAGAGTTCTGGAAACTGCAGCCCTCACCTTACCTGCTCACACCTACTTTCACTCATCAAGGATATCCTTCTTTCTCCCTCATGGGCTCACATCTTGTCTACCTCTCTGGATATTTGCAATCTATTCCTTGGATGTTTCCTGCCACACTGCTTCAGTTCATTTAGATTTACTACTACTATCGTTTCTGCCGGACTCTCAACCGAGCTCTATTCCATAGTGCTATTCTATATCATGGCTAGGCCTCAGTCATTCAGTGTCATGAGGCTTACTAAATCTGGTCGAGTTGCCAACTCATCTAACTCATCTCTCTTCACCGCATTCTTCTGCCATCCCTGATCTTCAGGAACACTATGTTTCTACAGGACCATCTTAATGCCCTCATAGGTCTGCCTTAGCTTCTTCACCTGCCTTGCCCAATTCAAGGCATGGAGGTTCGACTAGTGTTGCTGCTATGTTATGCAGACCTATGTGCAGGTCCACTTATTACTACTCTGTTTACTGACTTACGTGTGGGTCCATGCTTGCTTGGCAATTCTTGCTCATTGCTTATGCAAACCATTGCTTCATGTCTACTGACATCCCTGGGCTTCTGCCTCTGGATTCTGCTGCATTCACTGCTGCATCGATCTTGCAAGGTCTCAGCTCTCAATGCTCTTTACAATCTCAGCACACCAGTGCTCATTAGCTGCTTACCTGCTTTTCAGCTCTTCTACTCCAGCTGCCTCACCCAGCATCAGGGCCTGGATGATCACCTATTTCTACTCTTCACCTGCCTTGCCCAGCAGCCAGGGCCTGGAGGTTTGACTATTTCTACCAGCCACCTGCCTCACAAGCTGTCGGGACCTGGAATTCTGTTCCTTACCGCACTTGCTTAGCAGGAAGGTTGGAGGTTTCTGGGCTTTCTAGCCTAATGTCCCATTACTGCTTTACCCACTCAGGACCAGGGGTTCATTGCTCCACCTTCTTCAGCCTCACACCTTGCATCCATCTTACTCCTCACCTTTAAAACTCTATGCTTTCATAAACTCGCATATCGGAACTTGGACCAACCCTTCAAGATCGATTCTGCATTCAACTAGATTCCAACTGACCCTCTATCAATATTTGCCCTGGACATCGACATCTCTGCGAAGAATTGCTCAGGATCTTCTACCATCCACTCACTGGACATTCAACATCAGTGCTGGATTCCATTTGCTCTTATAGACCTTCTGGTCTTTCTGTATTAGGGTTTCAGACTAGCCGATAATATGTATATATTGCGCATTTAGGATTACTTTCCTTGTTATGCCCAGAAGGATGGGCTGGTCTGTAGCCATGGGTCCTCAGAGGTTTTCCCCAAGGGGTTTCCTCTCCTGTGTGCTACTGGTCACACTCTCCAGAGTTGGAGGAGATAATCGTACCTGCAATCATTATTTCTTTTGGGGCCTCATCCTACTCAACTAAGCATTCTTCCTAAGGTGAGATACAGAGAAAGGCCACAAGATCAATTCCTAACAAGTTGTTATTCATCAGTTCAAGCACCTAAGCACTACGCATATACAATCCAGTTCATATGTACCACAATCACTGACTTGCTCATATCTGTGCTGAAGTATCTAAGCATTAATCATTTCATGTAGCTCATATATCTTGCAGGCATTGTCCTACTTACTGGTCTGGCCTATGTATCCAAGCATAACCTACAACATTCAGCTCTACTGTACATAGCACAGGCACTGAGCTATGAACCACACAGAAAGTATTTTTACTGAGGTGCAATGCTGGTAAATGCAAAATTAGGCATACGGGGCATGGAAATCTGAGAGAGAAGTATAGATGAACAAGGAGGAAATAACAGTTGTGGAACAGGAGAGGGACTTGGGTGTCATCTCCTCTGACCTGAAGGTGATAAATCACTGTTAGGCTGCAGTGGGAAGGGGCAAGCAGAAGGCTGGAATATGTAAGTCAAGGCATTGCTAGTAGAAGGAGGAAGTCATCATACCCCTGTATATGGCCCTGGTCAGACTTCATCTGGAGTTCTGTGTTCAGTTCTGGAGACCGCACCTGAAGAGGTATATTGAGAGGATGAAGGCTGTCCAGAAGAGTGCTACTCGGATAGTTCAGGGATACAAGGAAGGCATATGGGAAAGGTTGAGGCAGCTGAACATGTACTTCCTGGAGGATTGGAGGAATAGGGATGTTCAAATATCTAAAAGGTATCAACAGGATGCAAAGGGAAGTTCAGCAACTAGGGGCCAAAGTATGAAGCTGGAAGGTGGACGTTTAAAGGTAATATGAGGAAGTACTTTTTCACAGAGAGGTGGTGGATGCTTGGAATGGCCTGCTGGAGGAGGTGGTAGAGACAGAAATGGTAGCAGTTTCAAGCACATATGGGATAGGCACATGGGAATCCTTGGTGGGAGAAGGAATGGGTAAGATTGGGGTGGTCTCAGTAGCTGGGGTATTACTGGGCATACTATGTGGCCATATAGGTCCTTATCTGCTGTCATTATTTATGTATGTATATACAGTATACGTATGTAGTGTTTGTCTATATAACATTGATAATTCTGAGCGACATTTAGGTAAAAGGCATATTTTGTATAACAGTGGAAAGAATATTTTAATAGCCTCTGATTTCAAAGTTGGTTGGAGGAGTAAGGTAAGTTATTAGAAAATGACTGAAAGTCATGTAGCCAACTTTAAGATGAAGATTTCTGGTCTGTTTATGACTTTGAGATGAAGGTTTCAGATCTGCTTACCTTCATTCCCTTAAATGACTAACAGTTGGAATCCAGAATCATAATGAATAAGGCTTTTTAAGCAAAAATGAATAACATTAAACCTCCAACTAATTTTCTCAAAAAGTAGATAAATACACTGTAAAACCAGAATAAATCTGATATCAATTTGCTCTGGGACAGACTCTAACCTTCCTTAGGTACAAGCAAATTCTGGATAAGTCATCAACATCATATGACATAAAAAGCCAGCATACTAAGTTATTTGATGGAAAACAACTTTGGCCATCCCTGTACCAAGACGTCCCTGGTGTTCACTGGTCACTGGGATTGTGAAGATATCCAAAAATCAAAGCATTCTATTTACTCACAATTCATCATCCGTTACAGACATAGGGCCCAATTCTAGAAAGGAACAGCCAGATGGCACGACTGCAAACTTACTAACCACACCTGCAACATGCTACATATGGCCTATTCTAGAACCCATAGAGATACGCCAAATGCAACTGCACAAGTCGCAACACACAAGATACACCATATAAAAGGGTGCAGCATGCAGCTGTGGCTAAACATACACCAGCAGATATGCCATAGCCATGGCAGAAGCTGCAGCTGAGAGACAGAGGAGGAAGAAGAACTTCAGCCATGAGGAGGTGAACACACTGGTGGAGCAAATAGACTGGCACCATGCACTCCTCATGAGTCGCAGAGGGATGCCAAGAGGAGGGAAAATGGAAGCGGGCATGGGACAGGGTGACACATAGAGTCAATGCCTTTGTTGCACAGCGTGGGACAGTCTGGGATGTACAAAAAAGTCCAATGACCTCAAGTGCCTGGTGAAGTGCAAGGTGGTGCAAAACAGGTGCAGGGCACAGGGGTGGACCCACCCAGCAAGAGCCACTCAGCAACATCGAGGGAGGATAGTGGCACACCTCAGTCAGCAGAGCATTGCTGGAGTTACACAGCTGGACACCTTCAGACAGCACACAGCCACAGGTAGGGACAAACAACAGCAATGTATGTGATAGGACAGACATGGCAACAGCACTGCAGCCAACAGCAAGGTGGGTGGGTGGGGTGACAAGTGTAGGCAGATGTAGTGGTGGGGTGGCATGCCACAGGAACATCACATGGCCACAGCTGGCCACAGAGTGAGCCAAGGGAACCAGACAATGGCCAGGGGCAGGCCAGGGACAGGCATGTGTGCAGCTGACAGGTGCAGCAGTGCAAAGGAATGAGCCATGCCCAACTGTGGAGAGGCAGGCACGTGCACATGAAACTGGAGGGGGGCTGTGCACAGGTATGGGCTGGGCCGCACTGGGAGATGCTGTGACATGCACTGTGTCCTGTTGGGAGGGCATGCTGTGGAATAGGCTGCACTACACTGGGTGTTGCTGTGACATGCACTGTGTACTGGGGCCATGCCAGAGTATGGGCTGGGCTGCACTGGCTGTTGCTGTGACATGCACTGTAACTGGGGAGCATGCACAGGCATGGGCTGGGCTGTAGGGAGGGGCATGGGTCACTGTCCCAGTGCTCACAGAGTGGGCGAGGGCTGCAAGAGATCTGCATGGATGGCACAGACAATGTAGTCACCCAGTGGTGCTGGCCCCTGCAGCTCAGTGGTGCCCCATGGGTGTGGCCATGCATGGTGTCACTGTGCAGTGAGGAGTCATTTGGGGCAGCTGTGTGACAGCTGGAGATGATGTACCAGGGTGGATGGCGCAGCAAGGGCAGCAATGGTGGGGTCCATGCCATCAGTGCAGAACACATGTACAGTGGTGGCATACACCAGATAGGACTGTACAGATGTGTGGTGGGTGCAATGCTGAAGCAGACCTGTGAGGCAACACTGATTAGGCAGGTGAGGGCACACTGTGATGCGGAGACAATCTAACATGTTTCACAGCCAACAGGTGCCATAGCAGCTAGCGCAGGTGGCCTCAGCAGAGCCGGGAAGGCGGGGCAGCAGCAGCAGGGCCAGGATGGTACCGGCATGGCCCAGACTTCTGACATGGTATCAAATGACAGCAGCAGCCCTATGGCCACTGGAGGCAGCCCTGATGCCAGTACACCTGTAGCTGGAACACCAGAGCCAATGTTGGAGCCCGAGGGGTGGAAGGTGACAGCCCCATGACTGAGGAGGTGGTGGACAGCAGTGAGGAGGACACAGCAGGACCACCATGGGAGCAGCAGGGTACCTCAGAGGACACCACCAGCAGTGCCACCACACCTGTGGAGGCAGTGCGGATGCCTATGGCCAAGCAGGAGGCATCAAGCAAGAACAGTCTGCTGCAGAGGACACTGCCATAGGGTCACTGAGCCCACTGATCACCCGGGACTGAAGGACCAGTTGGATGAGGCCATCTATGAGCTGCAGGACCAGCTGTCCCCACCAGCCTACATCGGGGACTACTGCCAGTCGGTGCTGGCCAGCCAGGGGATGTAAGGCAGGAGCTGGGGAACATAGGCAGGGCATGCAGGAGCGCCATGCCTGCATGGAGCTGCAGCTATCCAGCATTGTTGTCTGTCTGCAGGCATTCACCAGGGACTCACCGCATGCATGGCTGGCCTGGTGGATGCCATACAGGGCATCCGCACTGTGCGAATGCCAGATGGTCATCAGGGACCACCTCAGCATAGGCCAGGAGAACATGCTGGCACACCAGCAGCGCCAAGATACAGCCATGGCCATGGCCATGCAGGCCATAGCATGTGCATTGCAGCCGCTGCACCACTTGCAGTATCTGGCCCAGCGGATAGCACCCTGGCCACTGCTCAATCCAGCACCCAGACACAGCCACTGGAGCCAGTTGAACCCCTCCCCACCTCTGACCCAGACCCAGGTTGCAGTTGTGCCCTCACACCAGTCATGCTGCCAGAGCCACATGCCCAGCCAGGCACTGCCCACACTGACCCGGCACAGGACAGCGCCATGGTGCAACCACAGTGATGCACACAGACATGCTGGCAACACAGGCACAGATCAGGCTGAGCCCCACACATAGTCCCACTGGAACAGGCTCAGGCACAGGCACACAGGGGAGTGGGCACATCAAGAAGGGTGCTCCACAGGCTGCACAGGGCTTGAGGCAATCAGCGCATGATGGGGAACACACCGCAGCCCTGACACAGCCGCTGCTACATGTGGCACAGAGGCAAGTAGGCTTGAGTGGGCAGAGGCACAGCAAAGCACCTGTGGGGCTCACACAGGCCCACAGGGTGCAATGCTGGGTGGGCCACCAGGGCACTGCACAGCCCACTAGACTGGCAGGGTCCCCACAGCCAGCCGCCCAGCACTAGAGGGATCAGTGCGAGGATGGTGTGCACATGGCAGACAGCTGTGACACAGCCAGGCATCCTGTGCAGTTGTGGGTTGGTTGGGTGGGGCTGCATGGGGAGGTGGGGCCATATGCATGGCAGGGAACACATATATATGGGGGCACTGTGCATTCACAAGGGTGTGTGTGTATGTGTGCATGACTGTGAGCATGGGCGAGTGTGGGAGCACGTGTGATGGTAGGACTCAGGAGCACTGTGATTTGAGCACCCGTTGTGTATATTGCACTATGTTAATAAACCTTTGCACCTCATTCCTATGTTGTGTTGTCCGTTTGTCATCACTGCAATGGTAGAGCAATACAGGATACATGTTGGTTAGGCGTAACCCCCATTCACAACAATGCCCTCGTGAGCCACTGCCAGTGGGCAGCTGCCTGTCTCTGACCACACCAAGGTGCATGCACACACACACACACGCACACACAGAGCCCTGCAGGCACTGGTGCTACACATGCAGGTGTACCCATACCCATTCCACAATCGCGTTACGTCCACAGAGGGAACACAGTGCATGACATCAGGCAGGCCGCAACCCCACATCGCAGATGCCAAGCCACACATTGCTATTGCAAATCACAAATGCTGCCACGCATGCCGCAATTGCGCATATGCGATGTGTGACATGTGATGCACATGCGGTTGTGAGCAGATAGGCCCAGGCACAGTGTAGTGGTACAGGAGCTGCAGTGCTGGATGCAGGACAGAGTTGGAACACTACAGTGCCAATCTGACCAGAACGGGGACAGACAATTTGTAGACTGGTGAGTACTGTGCCACAGCAGACCCCCCCATCATACATACCCTTACTCCATTTGTCACTGCCCTGAAAGGCAGGAACAGGTATGGACCCTCCCAATGGTGGACATTCAGGGTTCTGTTATGTTTTATGCATTGGCAGTGTACAGTATCCAGGGGCTGTGCTGTGGCATGGTTCCCAGGGTTATGGGGAGCATGGTACATCCACACACCACTGTGTGGCAGTCGGTATACTGGACATGCCACATGTGTGGTTGGCAACATGTTACCTGAGTAATACATCACTTACCCATGCAGGTAGATCAAGCATTACTGCCTCCATGCCTGCAGTGGGGCAGACATCCTATGGATGTGTCCACACCTGGATGGCACTGACAGCCCCTCCTACTTGTGGGGACTATGAGGGACAGTGACACTCAGGATGGGGTCACTGTCCCTTGCATTGGGGAACATGGTCAGACCACAGTGGCCACCATGGTGTTGAGATGTACACCATGTAGAATGGTGTTGGGTGTGTTGTGACATGGTATCCAGGCAGCGGCTTGCAGCACTGCACAGTGGCTATGTGAGTGGCTCACTGCCCATGTGGGGTGGCCGTGGGCCAGGGCACTGGGCTGGGGCATGGTGGGATGGCCCCATGCTGAGGGACACCTGAAGGGCATGCCCTATACCTCTCGCCTCTCAGTGGTACTACCCATGGCACAGGCCAGCATACCTGCATGGCACAAGCCCAGACCACCCCTCAATGACCCTGAAGTACAGAACTGTGTCTGCTGCAGTCGTGGCTATCAAGCGGTCCCTCATGTGGTTTGCACAGCTTCCACGGCAGGGTGGGGTTGGGACCCACACCGCCATGCAAGCTATGGGAGTGGCCATGTAGTCTACAACAGTGTACTGCTGGGCACACCCAGAGGCATGGTGTGTGCAGGCCCTGGAATAGATGACACTGGTCTGGTGACTGGGACCCTGTGTTGGCCGCCCTGTCCCTGGGATGTGCTGTGGGAGGGTGAGGGGTATGGGCCTGTCTTTGTGGCATGACCTTACTGTGCACAGTACACAGTCCACCATGGGTGTGCCCACACTGTGGGTGCTCAGGAGGTTGTATCAGCACAGGTCAGTATTGTGTTTATGGTAGGCCCTATTGACTGTCATGGTGTGTGGCATGCAGGCTGCACTGTCGCACCTCAGGTGTTTGGGCATAGGCCACAGGCAGGGTGCTTCAACCACCGGAGGCATGGCAGTGCTGAGCACTACACACATCCAGGAGGGCATTGCTGCTACACTACAATGGCGTGTTGTACTACAGGGTCACATAGGCATGTCACAGACTGTTCTGTATGTGTGGTACACTAGTCCTGTGTCGTAGATGTAGATGCACAGACAGTGTGCCAGCTGGGCCACCATGGGTGCACAGTGCAGCTGGGACGGTCATGAGATGCTGTGCTGGGTTGCAAACATGGTACCAATACGGATCACCGGCAGTGCCACGATGCTGTCGTGTCTTTGTTCACTGTGGGACCTGCACTAGCTCTATCATGCTGGTGGACCGCACTATACCACTGTGGTGCACGGGTCCCTTTGGGCAGCCCCAGCAGAGTGCACTGCAGCTGGCATTGCTGGTGAGGTGCCCCCAGCCAGGGCAGCCACAGAATGGCATACCATTCTATGGGTGGCCCATGGTCAGTGGTGCTGCCAGGTATGTAGCCATGTGCATGGGTCTGTGTCGGTTGGCCCTGTTGGCATCAGCTGTCCTACACTGTTCATCATGGTCATTCCCACATCCACCAGTCCCTGGGTGTGGACACCACCTATCACACTGTGTGCCTGCAGCTCCACATGAGGTAGCACCTGCACACATCATTGCCTAGGGGCATGGCCCACTGTCATGCTGTGTGCGGTCTGTTCCATTGCTCAGGTATGCCATGCATATGCAGGCAGTGTCCTTGTCTACTGTTGACATGTGCATTCCAATGTTGGTACAGTGCTGCCTGTGGGCCAGGGCCACCCGTCATGGCACAGGATGCCACTGTGCCATCAGCTGTGGACAGTACCTAGTACTGAGGCTTGGCTGTGTGGTCTGCACATGTCACTGGCCGCGCCCTCATTCATGATTGCCCATGGTTGCACTACTGTGCACACTTGCCTCCAAACCGTGGGCCCAGGTGCTGTATGACAGACCAGCCAAAGGGGTGAGGGATAGTGCCAGTGACCTATGACCATGTAGCCTGCCCCAGGGCGTAACAGTATGGGGGGCATGGCACTGCTGTGTGCCTTGGCCAGTGGTGCGCACCTGCACCTGTGTGCTGCCCCACCCCAGGCCAGTGGTACACCAGGGTGTTCATGGGCCATGGCCACATGCCCATGCCTGGGGATACCTGGCCTGGTGTGACATGGGCACCACCAGGATGATGAACATGCCCACACAGTGCCTCTGACATGTGCACTCCACACAGCTGGGGCCATGGCCCTGTCACACTGTCACTGTGCCGCCATGACAGGGATACATGTCTGTTTGGTGGGGGGGTCACTGCAGTGGTGGGCTGCCCACATGTTGGCCTGTGTGCCTGATCCATTCCTGATGCTATGTCCTTCCATGTAGTGCCATCCATGCCTGTGTGCGGCACATGGCGCCCATGCTCCAGCTGTCCTGCCTGTCACAGGTCGGAAGCCACCAGACATCACTTCAGACTGTGCGGGGGGCCAACACAGGTAATTGCCAGGGCTGGACACACAGGTGCACAGCTGCCTGCCTGGCTGGCTGTTTACCTCTGTCCCTGTACCATGTCCTACATGTTATGCCTGTTGGGTACACAATGGCGCCTGTCTGTAGACACCCACTGTCATTGCAAGCATGCACCTGGCCACATCCACCTTGTGCAGGGTCAGTCATGGCAGAGTGTCCTGGGAGCCATCCTGGGCCACGTGCAGGGACATACCTGTGAGATGGAGACAGTCGGGGTTTGCAACACCCACAGGCAGCTGGCCACAGTGGCACTTATGGCTGTGTACTAACCCATGTCCATTCCTCCCTAGCTCCACAGCAGACACATATGGGTCTTCAGTGAGTATATGCCACTGCTCTACATGCAGTTTTCAAATGCCTGTACAGCACTGAGTACCTGACATTGTTGTTCTCTGTCCCTGTGTAGCATTCAGCACCACTGCACAGGACCAGGTAGTTCACGCTGCCACACCACAGCTGCTCTGGGGTCACCGACTGTGCCACAGGCTTATGTTGCCCTGCTCTTTCTCCATCCAGATGTGCTCCAGATCCATCAGCACCACCCACTCTGGTCACCATGGTGCACAGTCCAGGTAGGTATCTGTCATTCTTCATGCTGGTGCCACAGTTGGCTTTGAGACCACCCCATGGGCACCTGGTGGTTGTGGTTGCATGCTGCTCCACATGGGGATGGTGGTGCAGATGTGTGGCAGGGCTGCATGCAGTGCTCCATGCTCACATTGTGAGGGTCAGCCTGTGACATGTCTCTGCAGGGACAGGTGCTGTGTTGGTGCACTGTGGTCACTGTGTGCAGCATTTCATGCCTGGCCCCTGCATGGCACTGCTAGGCCTTTCCACACCTCATGCTGTGCATGTCATTGGTGCAAGGGCACCTCCTGAGGTAGTGGACCACAGTTGCATTCCTGTGGCCCGGCCCTGGCCCATGTCCCATGGCCGGTGTCCATTGTTGCGCATGGTGGGTGGGGGTGGACTGCACAACCATGGTGACATTGTGTAGTGATGCATGTACCATTCCTTTCCCTGTTACAGGTGCCGTGCAGATGAACAATATGTCCTCAGGGTCATCCTCAGTCTCAGCAGGCATGCCCCAAATATCACTCCCTTGAGACAGCGCTGCTGATCGACTGTGTTCAGCAGTGGGGTAGGATGATACTGCCTCCTGAGTGCCAGAGGAGCAGTACCATGGAGGGAGTGGGCATGGATGGCCATCAGTGATCGCATGGCAGCAATGACAGGACACGCCAGACCATCCGGAGCTGACAAACCGCTGACAGGACCTGTCATGGAGGGAGGCTGGGATCCTGCAGAGGATGCTCAGCATGGCATGGCACAGGAACATGGACATGCGGTCTGGGCAGGTCCCGGTGATGGTATGTATACCTACAGCTGTTCATCTGTTGCAGCAGTGCTGGCATGATGGCCATGGTGCATGGTGCCTCACACACTCACCTGTCCCTTCACCCCACAGGTTCCACTGGCGTGACCCACAGTGTGCCGCAGAGCCACATCAGCAGCCTCAGGCAGGAGGCGCTTCACTGGAGGTCAGGTAAGTACATACATTGGTTCCCTCACATTGATTACCTATATGTTTGTGCCTCCATCTGGGCCTGGCACTGAACGCATCCTTTACATCCTACAGATGTCCATAGCAGGCTACCACAGCAGCAGAGGGCCCTGCTGAAGGCTATGGCCAAGGTGAAGGCCCTCAATGCAGCTGAGTACCTGCTGTGCACCCAGCACAGGTAGCGGAGGGCCAGGGTACTGCCACTGACCTCATATTCTCCTCCTTCACCTCCTCCACAGCAGCGGTGTCTAAAGGGACCTGGTCACAGTTGACCCACAGCCAGTTCGGGGACCCCACTGATGTTGGGTGCCAGGGACCAGAACATTCACCAACACCCAGCCTGGCCACAGAGAGTGCAGATGCAGCTGACGGAGTCCAGGCTATGGCTGCACCACCTTCTGGGATTGCTGATGAGAATGTTGCAGCACGGGCAGGAGAAGATGCCCCACTACCTGACACTGCACCATGTGCTGCTGCCCCTGCAGCAAGGGACACCGGTCCATGGCAGGATGCAGCCATGCCAGGAATGCAGCAGGAGAGGCATTGCCTGTTGTGGCTGAGGGGCCCAGTGCTGATGCTGTGCAAGGTGAGGGCCTGGACCGAAGTGGCTTGTGGCCCTGGTGTCAGCCATACTGAAGGTCATTGGGCACCTCCATGGGTCAGTGGGTGCCCTCCTCACTGAACTTCAGTGGACTTAGGTCCCATGGGTCTGCAACATTCGGATGTGGGTGGGGCTGTATTTGTGGGTGGGCATGTATATACTGTAGGGGTGGATGGTGTTGGTGGGTGGGACTGTACATATGGGTGTTGTGGGATGTCATCAGGTGGGTGGGGCTACTTATTCTTGTTAATTGTTGTGGGTGAGATTGTGTTTTGTTGTTGGGACTGTGTTGGGTTTTGTGGGTGTGGATTGGTGTTTGGGGTTGTTGTGGGTGGCTGTTTGGGTGTAGGTTTACTATTTTTTTCTGTATGTTGCTGTTGCCTGTGTTTCATCCCCATCCCCTTCCATTGTTACCCTGTATCCCTGTACCCAATGTTTACATTGAACCTTTTGCCATACTCACTGTGTATGTGTGCCTGTTCCAGTTGTGCATGGCTGTGTGTGTGTGTGTGTGTGTGTGTGTGTGTGTGTGTGTGTCGCCATGCACAGGGGTGCACACTGGTGGTGGTGCCTGCTGTCCCCAGTGTTCCCCTGCATCAGGTTGGTGTGCCATTTGTGCTGCTCACAGTCCAGGCCACTGTCCCCAGGCCATATCTGTGTGGTGTCCTGTGTGCTGCGGATCACCATGCATGCTATGGCATCCATGCCACCTCACATTGTACCTCCCAGCTGTGTGGTGGCATGATGCCTGTGCTGCACCTTTCCACATTGGGGTACCATTGTCTCTACAGGTGGCACCACTGGCATGGATGTTGGTGTGTCTCACCACCATTTGTCCACTGGTCTGTGCCACGGTGCTATGTCCCTGTTGTGGTTGCACTGTTTACATGTATCAGCGGCCATGGCAGAGGTGTTGTGCCTGGTGGTGCCATCATCCCAGCATTGTGCCTGTGGCCTCTGTGCACCCTTTGTACCCTGTGCCACACTGCCACATGTGCCTGCCTTCCTTGCACAGTCTGTCTGTCATATCTTCCATTGTGTTACTGTGTATCCAGCCTGTCTGTCCCTGCTCCATTATATGCTGTGTAGTTACACCTGATCCCACCTGGTGTATGTTACACCAGCTGGTCTTGGTGTAAGTTGTGGCGCTGCTTCTGAGAATCTTGTCCTGGTGTTTCCTTCCTTTCTTGGCTTATGTTCCATTGGCGCATTGGTGTACCTGCTGGTATGTCGCAACTGGCGCGAAGTCGCAATTGGTGTACTGCATTGCATCAATGTGCATCTCACAATGTAGAATTGCATTTGGCACATTTGCTGGATGTATTTGTGACTTGCACCATTCCTTTTGGCACATCTTCATTGCGCTTTGGTGTATGCATTCTAGAATCAGGCCCATAAAGTGCAGAGTGCTAACACAAACAAGTTAAAACAACAACAGACTTGGGGAGCAGCAGATTACACATGCTGGTGGGTGGTTAGAGAGTTGGCTTGTCAGCAATCAAGAGGAAACACATCCAGGAAAATAAGCAAATGAAATTCAGCTGTGCTCCATATAGAGGGGCATTAGTACAGTTACAGTTTTGATGCACAGCACTGTTTAGCACTATTCAAGCCATACAAAAGCAAGAGTACTGGACTTTAGGAGGGCTGACTTTGGGAAAATGAGAGAGTGCCTCAGAAAAGCACTAGCAAACAGGCAAGAAGGAAGGGTGGAGGAACAATGGGAGTGATCAAAACAGCCATCACAGAGGCAACAAGCCTTTGTGTAAAGCAAATCAATAAAACACAACGAAAGAAAAACTGCTATGGTTCTCAAAAGAAGTGGCAGGAAGGTTAAGGAGAAAGGACAGCATTCAGGAAATATAAGGAAACACAGAAGGAGCAGGACAGAGAACTTTATCAGTTAAAGCAGAAAGAGGCTGGGAAGGCAGTCAGAATAGCAAAGGCCCAAACAGAGGAAAGGATAGCCAATTCTGTTAAGAAGGGGGATAAGACCTTTATAGGTACATTAGGAGTGAAGAAAGACCAAAGGAGGGATACTGAAGCTTAATAAAGGGAGGAAATGTGGGTAGCAGGTGACAGTGAAAAGCTGGGATACTGAATGAATATTTCTGCTCAGTATTCACAAAGGAAGAGGAGGGGAGTTACCTAAACCAAACAAGAGAAACACTCTGAAGACAGGGCCGATACCAGTCCATTTACAGAAGAAAGGGTTCTGAAAGAACTAATAAAATTGAAGGTGGACAAAGCAATGGGGCCTGATAGGATTCACCCAAGAATTCTAAAAGAACTTAGGGTAGAACTAGTGACACCGCTGACTACTGTCTTTAACAAATCATGGGAGGATGGGGTGGTACCTGAGGATTGGAGGAGGGCAGATGTGATTCCTCTTCACAAAAGTGGGAGCAGGACAGAGGCAGGAAACTACAGACCAGTTAGTTTGACCTCAGTGGTAGGGAAAATGATGGAATCACTTCTGAAGGAAAGAATTGTTGAGTACCTAGAGGCCAGTGGGGCACAGGACCCAAGGCAGCATGGATTCATGATGGGAAGGTCATGTCAGATGAATCTAATAGATTTCTTTGACTGGGTGACCAAAGTAGTAGACCAGGAGGGGCTGTGCACATGGCCTACCTAGATGTTAGCAAGGCATTTGATACAGTCCCACACAAAAGATTAATTCACAAGATAGCCAGCCTTGGAGTGGGTCCCGGTGGTAGCCTGGATAAAAAATTGGCTAGACAACAGGATGCAAAGGGTAGTAGTAAATGGAGTACACAGTGAAGAAAGTAGGGTTACTAGCGGGCACCGCGAGGGTTCAGTACTGGACCGTCCTTTTAATGTCTTTATAAGTGACATTGCAGAGGAACTGGAAGGAAAAGTATGTCTCTTTGCAGATGACACAAAGATCTGCAACAAGGGTTGATACACAAGATGGAGTGGAAAGGATGAGAAGGACTTGGCAAGGTTGGTGGAATGGTCAAATGTATGGCAGCTCAGATTCACGTAAAGAAGTGCAAGGTAATGCACATGGGAAACAAAACCCAGGGGAAGCATACACAGGGGGGGTGAGATACTGACAACAGTAAAAATAGAAAGGGCCTGGGGTAATTATATCAGATGACCCAAAGGTGGGCAAGCAATGTGAGAAGGCAGTAAGGAAGGCTTGGGGATACTGGGATGCATAGGAAGAGGCATCAATAGTAGAAAACAGGAAGTTATTATCCCTCTGTACAGACAGTTGGTGAGACCCCATCTGAGTACTGTGTGCAGTTCTGAGACCCCATCTCCGCAAAGACATAGACAGAGTGGAGGCTGTCCAGAGGAGGGCACCAAAATGGTGCAGGGTCTGCACCAGAAGACATACAAAGAAAGACTAAAGGAGCTTAATATGTATACCTTGAGGAAAGAAGTGAGAGGGGACATGATAGAAACTTTCAAGTACCTCAAGGGAATTAACAAAGTCCAAGAGGGTAGCATCTTCCAGAAAAAGATGTGCAAGAACAAGGGGCACAATTTGAAGATAGAAGGGGATGGCTCAGAGGTAATGAGGAAATATTTTTTCACTGAGAGGGTTGTGGATGCATGGAACAGCCTCCCTGAGGAGGTTGTCGAGTCAAGAACAGTGGGGACTTCAAGACTTCATGGGACAGGCATAAGGCAGTCCTAGTGGGGGTAGGAGGAAGTAAGCTGTTGGTTAACTAGGATCTGCAGCTTATCTGTTAAGTAGGAAAATGGGCAGACTAGGTGGGCCAAGCGGTCCTTATCTGCCGTCAAATTCTATGTTTCTATGTTTCTATTTACAATAAGTACTTTTGGCTCATATCAGGCAGATCTTGGGGACCAGCAGATGCTTATTTGAAAGTGGCATGCTGGTGGCTGACAGGCAAGGACAGAAATGGAGGCTAGCAGAAGGGATTGTGGAGATGTGAACAAAACTACCAGTCGAATAGGAGAGGTCACACCACATATTGGTTAGATATAAGATTTTAGCCTTATACACATAGCAGCAGATACACAAATTAATATAATGTATTTTGTATGCACATCTGTTGCATATTTTATAGAGGCACAGTGGCACCCCTATAGTTATGGTTGAGTAGACTGTTTAATGTTAAACCCCAGTTTTGCAACTCCAATAACTTTGGCAGCCGTGATGATGAAATAGCCCAGAATTTGGCATGTGCAGTTAGGGTTGGCAGAGTCTTAAGGTGCCTTTAGAAGGTTTCATGAAAAAACATCATGCAGTTTCAGAGTTATAAGTATTTTGTTGGTAACGCCAAGCTCTACTGATAAGAAAACACTGACCACGAGTGCTTATTTTCATGATTTACTTGTCATGAGAAAACACAAACATCGTGGCAGCCACCATTTTTTTTTATCAGAAACATTTAAAGTACCTAAAAATGATATATTTTCAAAAAAACAAACACCTGGACCTAGGTAAACGGGACCCCTTAGCTAGATGCTGGTGTTTATTTTTGAAAATCGCCCTGGAAATAATTGTTTCTGGCACCCAATCCTGGGTGTCCAGCTTAGCAAGAAGAGATGTTTAGCTGTGTTCTCTGTATGTGAACAATGGAACTTTCTTCAGTTCTGAAGCTGGAGCTGAGCTGTGCTGCTGGCTTCAGCTGAAGCAGTGAGCTGGCAAATGCTTGCTCTCCCAGTCTATCTATCTATCTATCTATCTATCTATCTATCTATCTATCTATCTATCTATCCTATGTTATATTACTAGTGGACCAGGGTGCTCATCCCCTTACCTTTTTTTCTTCACCCTCCCTCAGATCGCTTGCCCTCCCATTTCCGTATTTAATTTAACCTTTAATAAGCTGATTGGGTTGCCCACATCTGGCACCACTTCTCTTCATCCCTCCCCCATCCCTCCAGGTCACCCACACCCATTCCCATTATACATATGGTGGCACGGTGCCCACAGTAACCTGACACTGGGATGCACAGTCCTCAGTGTCAAGTCCCCTGAAACATTGGGTGATCAAGTCCCCTGAAATCCTCATTGATTTTTTACCTATAAAATCAATCTGATCCCCATACACACTCATCCACCTTACTCTGACCTTCAAGTCAGAACCCACCACCACCCCACTGCCCCACACACACCACTAACCTGCACATGCCCCATGATGTAGGAACTGGAAGGGATAGGATCAGTTGTGTTCCAGGACAGTAGCTGCTGCTTCTTGTTTTTACAGGGTTTCTTGTGGATTTTACTTGGTAGAAGGTTATTTATTTTCTTTCTTACTTCTAAGGCTAGCAGGGTATTGTTTTGGGGCTGTTGGAAGTTTGAAAACTGGTCTGGTGGCTGTAAGTGGGTCATTGTTGGTTGTTTCACTGTGTAACAGGCTGCACTGGTGGAGGCCTATTTCTTCTGATTTAAAACCCAATTGGTGGGATTTGCTTGGGGCTAGGTCTTTGGCTGCAGGGCTTGAGGGGCAGACACAGGGCTGATAGAGAGAGAGAGAGTCGGGTGTAGGCCCAAGACCCACCCTCCCCAACCCTCCCTCCCCAGAGCTCTGCTAATTTATAGGGGAACACCTGACCTGCAATTGGAGGAAAAGGCTGCAGGTGTAACTCATGTAGTTCTAGCCACTGGGGTTGGATTTGAAGGCTGGAAGAGAGGAGCTTAGGAGTTGTTCACTTCCCTTATACCTTTACTGTGTTGTACTGCACCTAGTAACAGGGTTACTGGTTTACTGTGGGACTGTATCTAGGATTAGTGGGTGATCTGATTAGGCAGTGAGGTGTATCTTGGACTAGTGGGGAACCGGTGGCTCACCCAAAGAAACCTAATTGGAGGAATGGGACCACATCATTAGGGATGGCATCTTTGGGAGGTGGTGGGGTGCACAGGGTGTGAAGCAGCCATGATACTGACTGGGCTTGAAGTTCTGTGGTTGCCCAGTGTGCTACCAGCTGGCACAGTCTTAGGGAGGTGGTTGTGAGGATTAGAAGACAGCTGGGGAAGGGAGGTATGGTTGGGGAAGGGGCAGGGGATCTCCCATGGGTTGCACCATGCACTAGGGGCAGGGGCATAGGAAAGGAGTGCAGGAGAATACCTCAGGGTCACATAGGGACCCTGGCAGAGGGGGCCTAAAGGAGGACACAACCAAGGAAGCAGGCAGGTAACTGGGGACCCTCACAAAGGGGTTCAGAGGGACAACATTCTCAGGGAAGTAGGCAGATGGCCGGGCTGGACAGAAGGAAGCAAGGCGGGAGGTGGATTGGACCTCACGCTCAGTAACTGCTTCAGTTCTCTTATTTTCCTTGAGGATGAGGGGGTGATGTAGCCATGACAGGGGTGGTTAGAGATGGAATGGGAGTGGGGGGCAGGAGGCGGGGCCAGATAGCAGGAGGAACGAGGGGACCCTGGAATGCAGGAAAATGGGGAGCAGTGAATCAGAGCAGGAGGGGCAGGGGAAGAGGGAGGAAAGTGCAGGAGAAGGACCAGTTGGGAGAAAAGGGCAAGGAGAAGGACCAGAAGTACAAGGAGGATACAGTAAAGGGAGCTGAGGGTTTAGGCCAGGTGCACAACAAGCAAGGAGGGACTAAACAGAGACAGGAAGGAAGGGAGGATGAGCCAGGCTAGTTTAGTTGATGGGGAGAAGGACCAGTCGAGAGCAGTGAGAGGGAAGTTGCGAGATACAGAAGGATACTCGGGAGGAGGAGGCATAGGATCAGAGGGTAGGGGTGGCCAGGGTAAATAAGGAGGGGTGGCATGGCACCCAGATAGGGGAGGAACAAGGAGCCGGCTAGACAGATGAGCCAGTAGAAAGGATGAGGGACATGGAAGGGGAATGGAGGAAAAGGAGCAGTCAGAGTGCTCCTGTTGTGGGATTCTATGATCAGGGTATCAAATGGGATAGGAAGGAGAAGCCTGGCCAGTTAGAACAAAAGCTTCCTGGACTAACGGTGCACAGGGCCAAGCACGAGGTAAATCAGCTTGAAAAGGATTGTGGGGTTCCCTGGACATACTTGTCCACCTGGGTACAAATGACATTGAGGAAATAGCGAGCTAGAGATACAGGCAAGGTTCAGGAGGCTTCAGGGGTCTGTCATGACATAGGATGCAGTTTCCTTCTCAGAAATCCTGCCGGTGCCAAGGCTAGTGGGGAACACAAAGGAAGACAAGGGAGATAAACCAGTGGCTCAGGGTGGTGTGAGGCCAGAGGGTATGGGTTGATGGGGATTGGGGAGACCTGGGAGGATAAAGAGCTGTATGCTAGAGATGGGCTCTATCTCAATTTGGAGGGAGGGAATCCCTTAAATTGAAAATAGAGGTTCATTGGTGAAAAGTGGGGTTTAAACTTGTGAAATGGGGAGAGATGGGAGAATAGGCTGTCGGGGGCCAATAAAGAGGGACTCTGTCTCCACCCCCGGGAGCTGGAGGAATGCGGAAAAGGCTGACTGGTAAAGTGCAGACCAGGAGAAAACAGAATCCCGTGGGAACATGAGCAGGGCTATGGAAGGATAGGGAAAGGGTGGAGCGTAGTCCTACTAAATGCCAGGAGCTTGACAATAAAATGCCTGAGCTCCAGGCAATGCTAACTGAGGGAGTGGTGGATGTGGCAGCAGTCACTGATACCAGGGCCACCACAGGACATGACTGGGACCTGAACCTGGAGGTTACACTATGTTCAGGAAGGACAGGGGAGGGAAGGGGAGGAGGGGTAGCAATGATAGTCAAAAACTGCATTGGCATAGGGGAGAGGAGGTGGAGGGAACTGTAGAGGTGATTTGGGTCACCTTGATAACAAGGGTGGAAGAGAGTAAAAGTAGGAGTGGTATATAGACCTCCTGCACTGGCGGAGGAGCTGGAGGAGAGTCTGGTGGAAGATTCGAGACACTGCAGACTGGGCAGGGAAGGGTGGTAGTGTTGGGGACTTAAACATGCCAGGAACAGACTGAAGACTATGACATCCTCAGTGGCCAGGAACTGAGGTTGTTGGATGTCTTTCAAGACGCTGCCCTAACTCAGCAGGTGGGGAAGCAAACCAGGAGGCGGGTACTTTTATTTATTTATTTAGTTAAACATCAGTTTAGAAACCTTGAGCCAGGGCTCATTTACAAAAGTACCTCGTCACAAAGAGGACATCAGAACAGTAGTACAAGGACACAGTACTTACAAACAAAAAAGTTACAGTTCAATTACAGTTTTGTTACAATAGAGTACAATCTCCAACGAGCAAAAAGATAACAAAAGGTGCAAAACTTATGGTCGGGGAGAGCTAGTGGGGTAGAAGGGAGGGAGATAGGGAGGAGGAATAAGTAGGGAAAGGAAGGGGAGCCGCTCAGTGAGCATTGTCAAACAGAGTATATATATATATATATATATTTTTTTTATACACTAGGCTAGCGGGTACTGGATGTGGTCCTGGCAGACAGTGGCCAGATTGGGATCCTGGAGTAAGGAACCCATTGGCGGGAGTGACCATGCCATGGTCTGGTTCTGCCTGGACCTAGGAGGGGTAGAAGGCTGCACAAAGACAGAGGTAACTGACTTCAGGAGGGTGGATTTTAAAGAAATGGGAAGGATCCTTAAGGAGCATTTGGATGGGATTGGGTCAGACATGGATGCTGATAGTAGGTGGAAATCATCAGGAGAGGGGTGCAGGATGCTACCAGCACCTGTGCAAGAATAAGACAAAATGTGGAAGGGCCCTAAAATCCTGTTGGTGGACCAGGGAGATCCAGGAGGTGGTGCGGGAAAGAAGGCAGCCTATAGGCAATTCAAGTGCTCAAGGAGTGAAAGGTATTGAGGGAGTATAAGCTGATGGCTAGAAAGGCCACTAGGGTGGTGAGGCGGCTAAGGCAAGGAAGGAGCAGAACCTGGCCAGGGAATTTAGGAGAGGGAACAAGGGTTCTTTAGATACGTTGGGGAAAAATGAAGGGTGAAGGGCAGATTAGCAGGATTAAAACAGGGAGATATGGGCACAAGACCTGGGGAGCAGGCTGAGGTACTAAATGAGTGCTTCACCTCAGTTTTCACCAAGGAAAATGAGGGTGCTGCATTATACATGGGAGGAGACAGTGATACTGAGGAGGGGGGACCCTTACCAATCAATGGGTCTGGGGAGAGGGGGCGGCACTGGCAGGAGGGGAAGACCAAGCAGGAGAAGAGGTAGCAGAAGTGGAAATCACAGCAGAGAGAGTGAGGGAAGCCCTCAGGTCCTGTAAGATGGAGAAAGCACCAGGGCCGGATAAATTACATCCCAGAGTGCTGAAGGAACTTGTGGATGTCCTGGTAAAACCCTGGCAGGCTTTCACCATCTCTCTGAGGACAGGGTGGGTGCTCCAGGACTGGAAGGTGGACATAGTGCCCATCCACAAGGGGGATCAAAGTAGGTGGCAGGAACTACAGCCCTGTCAGCCTGACATCGGTGGTAGGCAAGGTGATGGACGGCATTGTCAAGGAGAGGATGGGGAACCTGGAAAAGTCAGGGTGCCTGGATGATAGACAGCATGGATTCATCCCAGAGAAATCATGTCAGACAAACTTGTGGTTCTATGACTGGGTGATGAGTGCCTTGGACCTGGGTAGACCAGTGGACGTCCTCTTTCTAGACTTCAGCAAGGCATTTGACTCTGTTCCTTATATGGGCCTGTTGGATAAGCTGGGAGAAATGAGGGTGGGGAACCAGATAATCAGATGGATAGGCAATTGGTTCCAGGACCGGAGTTGGTGGATAGTCTCATCCCCAAGGAGGGTCATTAGTGGGTCCCAGGGATCTGTCCTGGGCCCTCTGTTCAATGCCTACATCTCTGACATAAGGACAGGTATCAGGAGTAAGATGAGTTTCTTTGCAGATGACTCAAAACTGAGGCGGTGGTGGATGGAGAGGAGGAGGATGGCCTACAGGGGACTTGGAGGCTCTGGAAGATGGTCTAGAAAGTGGAAGCTGAGGTTCAGTGCAGGGAAATACCAGGTACTGCACCGGGGGCCAGAAACCTAGGCCAAGTGTACACCCTGGGGAATGCTACAAGTCTCGATGGCTGAGAGGGACCTGGGGTTGTGGTGGATGTCAAGATGAACAACTCGGAGACTTATAGGAGGGCAGCAACCAAGGCCAACAGGATGCTGGGATGCATCATGGAGAGATCACCTCCAGAAGGAGGGAAGTGATACTCCTCTGTATAACTGCTTGGTGAGGCTGCACTTCGAGTACTGCATGCAGTTTTGGAAGCCACACTTAAAGAGGGACATTAAACTCCTGGAGAGGGTCCAGAGGAGGGCAACCAAAATGATTTGGGGCTTGGGGACAGGACCTATGAGGAGAGGTCAAGAGCTAAATATGTACACATTGGTAAAGAGGGACAGGACTGGGGGGACATGTTAGAGGTTTTCAGGTACATGAAGGGTAAATAGAGGAGGAACAGTCATGGTGCTTTGAAGGAAGGAGGAGGGGCTACTAGAGGGCATGGGTGGAAGCTGGAGGGGAAGATTCAGGGGAGAAAGGAGGAGTGCTACTTCACTGAGAGGTGGTAGAGCCATGAAATGCACTGCTGGGGGGCTGGTGGAGGCAGAGATGGTGGAGGGGTACAAGGGGGGTGGGACAGGTACAGAGGAAGGGTTCTGGAAGCAAAATCAATGCAGTGAGAATATCCAGAACTGGGAAGGAGAAACCAGAGAAGGCAAGAGGGCAGCAAGGTCAGCTCCCAGGGTGGGGCTGACCAAGCGAGCAGCAGACAAAAAGACCGTTAGGCCTATTCTGCTGGCATTTTAGTATGTTAGTATGTAGATCAAGAGGAACTGCTCACTTCTGTTCTCAGTATAACAACAACAAAGCTTTCTTGAATTCTGAAGGCACAGGTAGATTCATGTCATCGGCTTCTGTTGAAACAGTGAGCTGGCAATCCCTTGCTCTCTCTGTTTCTGTTTCTGTCTCTGTCTCAATCACTCTCTCTCTCTCTGTTTGTGTATATATCTATCTTACATTACTAGCAGACCAGGGTGCCCATCCCCAGTACCACTTTTTCTCACACCTCCCATCCAGGACACCCACCCTCCTTTCCCATATTAATTTTACCTTTTCAAAGTGGACCAGGGTGACCACCCAGGTGCCATCAAACTGTAGCCCAACACTGGGGTGCCCAATCCTCAATCTCAAGTTCCCTGAAATGAGGAAAACGTCCTCTTTTTTCACTTGTGAAAGAAAATGGTCCTGATGATCTGACACACCAGATACCCCACCCCACACCCTGACATCCCACTCAGCAACCACCTCCCTCACAAACACCTTTACTCATCTCAACATGCCCCATGATGTAGATCCACTCTGATTGAAGACATGTCTTACTTCTGGAACTGATGACTGCAGTATGAGAAAATGAGGTAAGTTTAGTTTAATGTGCAAGTTGCACTGTATATATGCAGTAATTTACTAACTGTTTTAAATATTTTATTGTAACGTGAGTGCATTCATGATTGCATACTATCTTCAATAGTAAGAAATAGGGATCACAGTTGCATACAAATAATTTCACTTTTGCCTGGAATGATGATTCCAAGCTAATGTCAATAATAGGACTTTTTATTTTAATCTTTTGTAACTGGGTAAGGCCCACTAGGCACAAGTGCCTGTTTTCAGGTGACCTGGGAGCACTGGGCAGTTAAGTGACTTGCTCAAAGTCACACAGTATGCAAGTGGAGGTTGTGAGAATCAAACTCAGGTCTGGTCTGCTGGATGTATCAAGCTTGTTCACACCTTGTTCCTCTAACTTCTAGGCTATACTGCCAGCCCACCCCAGAAATGGTAGTAGTGCACCTCTAAATACAGTACTGGTTAGCTATGGTACTGCAGTGGGATCAGAATTTCATGCAAACATCCCAAAAATGTTTTGTTAGGTACTGCACTTATATGTCATTGTGATTGTATGGTAATTTCAGTTGTGAGTAAACATAGCAAATTATAATAGTGTGCTTGCAAACAGCAATAAGTAACATTATACAGTGGGATACAAATATCACACAAATATTTATACTGTTTTTACATTATATGATTTTTCAATAAGATGTACATGAATAGATGGGATGGAATGAAATGATAATAGTGTGACCTAAAATAGCACTCAGGGCATCACAGCATTTGGATCATGATTTTATGTAAATGTACCAAATTGTTATAATTTTCTTATGGTTTTCACAACAGTCATGAGCCCACAGTAGTGGCTATAGTTACAAAATAGTACAAAAAGACATGTGTGTGTTCATGGTTACAAATTATTAAGATTACTGTTCTGGGATCTTAAATGCATGCAGCTGTTCATTTAGTTGATTGAGTTTTGCATGGAATTATGATTGTATACTGATGTGAATAACAGAACATGGAGAAAATCATGATAGACACTTATAAGTACTACTTATTAATATTACTGAGTGGGATCAGAAATAATCCTACTATCACAAAATGTTTTCTGGTTCAAAGTAACACATGATCATCACTGTGTAGTAATTTCAATAGTAAGAAATCAAATCCAATGATAATGCTGTGTGTGCAATATGTATAGTTAACATTGTTATTTTAGGGTCACAATTTCATGCCAAGTTTTACAAAGTTTTTCATATTTGCATGGAATCATGATGGCATGGTAATCTCAATGCTTAGAAATTACAGAAAATAATAGAAGTGCATACAGAAATGTCAATTATTGTCATAGCTGCAATGGACTTGGAGGGTGGAGCAGCTAGATGGCCGCATTCAGGCTCTGTTCCACACCACGCTATCTGAGGGCTCTCTCGACTCTTGAATTTAAGTATTTTAAGTGCTGTCCTGCATTTTCCTGAATGAAACACATTTTGCTTTTGCACAAGGTTTGTGATAATGGCCAGGAAACTGCTTGAATGTATATGTAATGTATAGCACTTTAGATAAAAGCATTACTCATGTGCTTTTACCCTGTTAGCTTGGTGTCAGCACCTCCTGCATTTTTTCCATTAAAATGTTGTACCCCTTTGCCCTCCCGACAAGGTAAAACTGCTCAGGTGCAATAATGCTGCATGGGCATCTGGAGAGGACAAACCAGAGGATTTTGAAGGACTGTGAAACTGGCTTTAGCTGTGGGAGGTACAGAATTACCTGTACCTCAGTGTGCTGTTAGGCACCTTTCTAATTTTTAACAGGCATGCCAACCTTGCCAGGGGGCCTGGGAATTGAAATTCAGACCTGGCTCCCACTTTTATTGCACTCAGAGAACGATTTTCCTTGTGTCTCCTTACAGGTGATTTTACTCCTGATTGGACCAAGAAAGATTGGAGAATATGGAAGGAGGATCTCGGTTAAAAAACTGTTGGAGTCCTGTCATTTTGATGTGGCTGGCAAATCACCAGGACTACTTGGAATTGCCAGGACTGACTGAAATTTGGTTTAAGTGTTATTACAACTGGGGATGTGGTATTTGGACCCTTGAGAGCAAATACTACCTGGAAATAGTCTGAAAAAGCTTGAAACACAAAAAGCAAAAGTTACATCAAAAGACTACCGCTATTTAGGTCTTAAATTTTCAACTGATAGTAATGCTGCCTGGTTTTCTAATCAATAGACTTTGATATATTGGAGCCTGGAACCCTTGGTTGAAATTAATAGACTCTAGAATGTATCAGAGCTTTAATGCAGTTTACTAGGAGCTCATTGTTAAAATCTTTTGTCAGTTGATACATGATTTGAAATATAAAGTGTGATTGAGACGAATTTGAAATTTCTTTTTATGTATGACCACAGTATTTTAAAAGAGACGGTACGTAGGTTGGGAGATGATAATGTTGAAGTGAGGCCTTTGGATAAATAAATTGAAACCCTTTAGGCAGCAAGCACTAGTGCTTAGGTGATGTCAAAGGGTGTATGGCGTTGTAGCCAAATAGCACCTTTAAAGTGTATTGCTTCAGCATTGATACCTACTGGTATGGTGGTTTATTAGATGACTGATTGCTGTCTTTGGCCTAAAGAATATTTTGAGCACTGTTTGCATCCGCAAGAAATATAATTGTTCTGCATGCCAGTGGCTAAAGAGAATTGTCTAAATTGGGCTAGTTTCAAATGACAAAAACTTTCAGGTGCCAGATGAAGTTAAGGCAGAACAATGTTATGAAAGTATGTTAAAAGCTTCTAGCTAATGCAGAAAGTGTTATGCTAAGTATGCAACCTAATTCTGGCAAAGAGTTGTTGGTCAGCATGGAAACAAAAACTTCCAGGTGTTAGATGTAGTTATGGCAGAAACATGTTACACAAGTATGTCAAATGGCTTGTAGTCGATACAGAAAGTGTTACGTTAAGTATGTAAACTTAATTCTGGCCAAGTGATGTTTGTCAGCATGGGACAAAAATACTCCAGGTGATAGAGATAAGTTAAAGCAGAAAATGCTATGCAAGTATGTTAAATGGCTTGTAGCTGACACATAAAGCATTATGTAAGGTATGCAAACTTACTTCTGGCCAAGTTTAGTTTACGGCATGTGGATGATGCCTTATGGAAAGGTCTTCTGGCCTAAGTTGCAATCTCTTTAAAGTATTGCTTATATGTAAACGGAAGCTCAGGAACCTGGGGCAAGAAATGTGAATGATCAGGCCTTGCAATAATTAATAGTAAAGATAAACATACAGTAGTAGATCACTTGTATAAAAGAATGGCCTCTAAAGAATGCAACTCAAAAGGAACTTACTTGAATGTATGTATGAGTAACTATATTGTGTATATGGGCACTGTTTCTTATGTGGTTTATTTTAATCCTAACATTGATTTTGTATTTATTGAGATACTTTTATGATGTACTTGATGTTAATGTATGAATTTTATGCTTTGTAATAGTCCATGGCTGAATAAATAAACAACTAACTAACTAGTTGCAATGAAATCAAAAGTTCATGCAAATATACATTTTTCCCAAGGCACTCCAGTTCTGCAGCCTGAAGTGGTATGCACAGTATATGTTGAAGTGGGCGTGTGTATCCATGGCTTTACAAATGCTGGACCATGATGATGGATGTCACTTGTGTTATCTGGAAAGAGCTGTATGTTGTTTGTCTTACCTAATGATGGTTGTCTGTGGTTTTGTCCCTTTGGCTCTGGGGGTTAATATTGGAAACCCTAATGTCACATGTCCCTACTTTTGTTGCTTTAAGTTGAACCCAAACTGGTGAATTAACATAGATTTTTGCAAAGAATTTCCTTTCTTTTGAGATTATGCAGAAAGTGTATCTTTCCTTCTATTTGTTTTACACTACACAACTAATTGATGTCTTCAACAATGTTGTCATTATTACCTGTTTGGATCTGCACACATCATCTAGGTTCATCTTCAGCATCAATTCTCCTCATACCTGAGGTTGTTAAGAATAACTGCTTTAACCTGAGAAATCACTTTAAAAAATGTGTGAATGTGATTTTTATGTACTGTTCATTGAATACCATTGGTGACCTATGACATTTTTGACCTATTATTTGCAACACAAATAATACATATGTTCTTAAAATTGATAAAGAAATAGGCGCAACACAGTAGTGGAGTTTCAAAAATTTATTAAAAAATGGCAACTGAATTAGTACCAAATTGCTGCAGTGTTCCTGGAACGGGTGGAAATGCAAGTACTAAAAATGTATGAAACAATAGTTTCAATGAAAACAGAAAGTCAAGTGCTATATATAAAACATACATGACTGCTTACTATATATCTGTTACAAGAAACACATAACTGTTTACAAGCATTTACAAGACTGTACTTGGAAAATTCTCACTTGAGCCCTGAATAAAAGCAATATTTTGAAAAAGCAGGAACAGTGCATAGCCAGCCTACTAGGTAAAGCATTTATAATGAATTTTGATTAGACAAACAGTATTAAACCACTGTCACCTTTTTGTTTTGTCTATATAAATGTGTGCAGTCAAATGAAAGCAAAAGTATGTACAGTCATGCACATAGCATAAATTGCATTATATTCCATCATAACTACTTTAACATATAGTAACACAACATGTTTACACAGCAACAGGTTTTTAGCATAGGTGACATATTTACATCCAGTTGTACTTTAATAGGGATGGCAAGCCATACATGTATGGGACAGTTTAAACAATGTTACGTCTCGTGTTGTTTTACATGACAAAGTGATGTTACGGACCTGTATAGATTCTTGTCTGTATTTTGAGGAGGAGCAAACATCTATATGTGACAGAATAAGTTCAGTATGATGCTTAAAACTATCCAGCCATGACATGTATAAGCAAATTCTACAAAAGTAATATGAACATATGAACATTTGAATCTGCCAGCAGATACAGGCCACATGGTCTATCAAGTCTACTAAATGCACAACTAACATCCTTACACTGCAGCTGCCCCTCCCCTTACAGTAACCCTCCCCTCACCTTGTCCTATCCCCTTTAAAACTGCCCACTGTCTTACAGGATACCACCTCCTCCAGCAGCGTGTTTCACCTAGAGCACCACTTCTTCTGTGAAAATGTGTCTCCTAATTTTCTCCTGAATCTTTCTTCCAATCACAGACCATGTCCCCTCGTGTCCCTCCCCCAACTTAAATATCTCCTCCATACCAGTCTTGTTTATACTCTTCATGTATTTAAAGGTCTGATCATATCACCCCATCCTCCTCTCCTCCAGGGAGGAGGGATGGGGTGATATGATTCACGACTCGGTCAGTGATAAAATGGAAATGGAGACAATGTCATTGATATGTGTGCTGTAAACCTGTTTGTACCCTAGTTAACTGAGAGGCATATTATTGGAAACTATTCTTCTGCAGTTCCTACAAACTGATATTTTTTAAGACAATCACATTTGCATCCTTCACCTTCTTTGGACGTCTTTCCTTAAAGGTGCATTTAGCATCATTCTACTCTATCCAACCACCACTGTATCTGAGCCAAGTTATATAATGGCCAGAATGGCCAGAAGTTCCATGGAGGAAAATCATTGCATGAGTGTCAAAATGCATATTTCCAAACTTGACTCTAACTGCAATAAAGTCAGTTATTGGTGTCACAACTTCAACTCTCTGTGAGTCTAATCATTGTAGTATAAGCCTGAGATAGTCTGCAGAATGGCTCACTCTCAGTGATTGGGTACTGTTCCTGCCATACCTTCTGCACTCCCAACCAGATTTAGCATTTCTAAACAAGTGCCAGAATTTCACAGATAATTCATGTGGGATATACAGTACAGAGAAATCCACAGCATGTCATCAGTCACTTCTCTGTCAACATTTCCATGGGCAGACAAATGTATCTGCAGACATTGAACAGTAAAAATGTTTTACACTATCCAGGAGTGCTGTACCTTTTTCTGCTCCACAGAAGTGTAATTTCATTTGTTTGGTTCTGGTAAGGTGTGTGACATGGACAGCCAGTTCTGAGTGCTGTATCATTGTTTTTAAATATAAACATGTATTATTGATTTGTCTCTGTTGAGAAATCTGGTGCTCTTGGAATGACCTCACTCACCCCCAGGTCTTTGCTAAAAGATCAAAGCCATGAACTAATTACAGACCAGGCCTTAATCAAGGATCTCCTGTTTGTCTGAGTTAATTATAGCTGTAGTTGCTAAGAGGAAGATCATATCCATTTTATGACGCTTGGAGGGAAACCCAGGTTATTTCACATGGTGCGAGTTGAAATGCTCCTTTGATGCCTGTGTGAGAGAGGATGCATCATAAGATCAAAGACAATCATTTGAAGAACATGAGTTATGCTGAGGTTGTAGAATTTAATACTTGAAAAGACATCCTGCTTTTATATAGATATATATATTTTATACATTCTGACAGAGGAGGAGCTAGGTGACCTCACACAAAGGGGCTGGCAAATACAGTTTGCTTTAAGGAATATTCTGTTTTCCTTCAGAGACTTCTATCTAGACTCTGACCAAGAAACATCTGTGAGCACTTTAAGCAGATATTTAGAGAGAGACAAATCTAATTACTGTAGTAGAATTGCACTATTAAAACCTGTTTTGTTTAATAGATTTGAATGTCTTGTGATATAATAGTTCTGTATTTTATGTGTTACATATATTTTATCTATTTTAGTAAAAAAACTCTAATTTTAGAAGCTTAGTTGGTTTGTCTTTGATTTCTTTCCTGTGCAAGCAGAGTATATATGGTTACAGCAGACACTGTGCATAAGCTTGAATGGTGATACCAAACTGGAAAAAGGTAAGAATAATCTGAGGTCTTTATTTAAGTTTTAAAGGTTCGTTTTGTACACCTAGTTAGGTACCCACAGGCAAAGATATCTGGCCCCCGAAGACAGAAATATCTGAGCCTGTGCATTGGGTACGCTTAACAAGAGGTTCTACAGTTTGAATCCCTCCAGAACTTGAGACCAAAGGTTGGATCGAACCCAAAAACAGACAAGAGGGTTACCTTGTTCTGTTAAACTGTTCACAAGACTGTGCTTGAAGGTTGGCACCTTGGGAGTAGAAGGCTGACCTGCTGAGTGGGTTTGTGACAGATTGGTTGGCAGCGGTGGCATCATTTTGGTATTACAAGCTTGTATTGTTCTGTGTCAGCTTGAGACCATAAGCTCACTTGCAAAAGAAAGAAAAGGCAGAGTTTTATTTTAAAAAGGGAAACAGAACTATATCACTTGGCATACAGTTAAGTTCTTACCTCTTTTATTTTTTTCCTAAAGTGCAAGTCAGAGTGGCAGTAGTTAGGAAAGATGACTTCTACTACAGCAGACACACTATAGATTACTTAAAGCAGTTGTGGGGACAGAGGAGTCCCATTTGAGGTGAAAGCCAAAAGCAGAACCTCATAGATGCCCTGATGGTAGCAGATACCCAGAGCAGCGAGTCACAGACCATGACTGAAAAGGACCAAGCCTCAAGTGTGGCAGGGCTAGTGGCCAGTGCTGTGTCCAGATCTAGTGAGGATGACAACAGGGCCACTGTCAGTGACGGGCCACAGCAGCAGGAAAGGTCACCAGTATCCTGGGTCCGGAAGTACTCAGGTTGCAAATTGAGTTGTGCAGGATGGAGTTGGTGTTCCAGGAGAAGAGAGAGAGAGAAGCAAGAGGTAGACCATGAGGCAAAGCGAGAATGTCGAGACACAGACCGTGAGGAGTGTGAGCACCAGAGAGCTGCAGAGGAGAAGAGAGAGGAGCACCAGAGGCAACATGAACTGAGAAACTACCACTCCAACCAGCAGCATCAGAGCAGGTAAGTGGTTTGGGTTTAACTGGGACTGCAGGACTGGGTTACAAATTGAATTCCAAATTAATAGCTGAGTTTAAAGAGGAAGAGGATATGGATGCCTTTTAAATTATTTGAACAAGTTTGTATTCAGGCTAAAATTCCAAGAGAGTCCTAGAGCTTCCAGCTATCCCCTTCTTACCAGGAAAGCTCAGGATGCATTGGGTCAAATGGACAATGAGGACAGTGATGATTACAGCAAACTTAAAACTGCACTGTTAAAAAGTTTTAATTAACTGCTGAATCATACAGAGCTAAATTCCATAAACTCAGAAGAAGCTCTGATATGAGCTACGAAGAGCTACAGAAACATCAGTTTTAAAACGTTGGTGGGAAGGAATTGAGGCAAACTCTGTTGACAAAATTGAAATGTGATTTTATTAGAACAGTTTTATTGGGCATGCCAGCTGAGTTAAAAACCTGGCTAGAGGACTGAGATCCAAAACAGTGCAAGAGGCTGCTGAACTCTCGGACCACTATGCCAAGAGCAGACCTGCTCTGAGAGTGAATGGGGCAGGCGTGGCAGTGCAGAAAGGGAAAAGCACAACTTCAGGGCAGCTAAAACCCTCACTGCCTCCACCAAAACCAGTTAGCCCCAGGTTTCAGAGAAAATATTTCTGAGAGAAGAAATGAATTTTGGTTGTGTAAAGAAACAGGGCATATTGCCAGACAGTGTCCCAAAAGACGAGCAATAATACACAACGGTGCTAGAAAAGAAGTGAGTTGTTTGTGTGTCCTGAAGCATGCCAGTGAACATGAAGGAACACATGCACTCTGTCATGGTGAATGGTGTACAGATGCAGGGGTTAAGGGACACAGGGCATCCTGACCTTGTAAAGGGATCTGGTACAGCCTGGTCAGCTTATACCCAATAAATACATCACTGTACAGGGCTTTGTGGGTGGGAGAAAACACTGCCCCTCGCTAGTGTACCCTAGACTGGGGTGAAACAGGGAACTGTGCAACAGGTAGCTGTAGTCCAAATCTTAGCAGTGGATGTGATCCTGGGCAACAATCTAAAACAGGGATGGTATGTGCAGTTACCTGTAGCCAAGCGGCCAGGGAAAATTGTAGTTCCTTGAACCCCACAGAAGCCTTTGTGAAACTACTGGGAGGCTGGCTCCTCAGCCTGTGTCTCCTGATATGGAATTGATGAAAGGTGGTAGAAATTTCCCAGTACAAGTAACCACACAGCTACAGAAAGTTACTCCAAGAGGAGGAGTGACCCATTGTCAGAGGGTTGGGATTGACAGTGATCCTGAGGGCACTGATACTAGTGCTAGGGACCCTAGTTTAGAGACTGAAGGGACCTGTCCCATGCCTTGGGAATGTGTGAGGGGTTTGCAGCTGATCAGAGAAGTGACCCTAGTTTAGAGAAGCTGAGGCTTGGGCAGACTCTGACAGAGCACAGGAGGTGATGGCAGACATAAGGTTTATTGGGAAAATGGACTGATGTATACTCAGGCAGTGCAGACAGAGGGAGGGTGCTAAGCAGGCAGCTTGTTGTTCCCCAGGGATATCGTGAGCAGTTGCTCAAGGTTGCCCATGATATTCCCTTGTCTGGTCATCTGGGAATTGCATGCACTATGCAGTGGTTAGCCCAGAATTTCTACTGGCCAACTTCACCCAGCAGATGAAGGAGTATTGCAGGTCTTGTCACTGGTGCCAAGAAATAGGGAAGGTGGGCAAGAAGACTCAAGCCTCCCTGATTGCATTGCCCATAGTGGAGGAGCCATTCCAGAGGGTGGGAATGGATATTGTGGGGCATTTAATACCCCCATCTCCTCAGGGAAGAGATTCATCCTGACTGTGGTGGATTATGCCACCCGATACCCAGAGGCAGTCGCCCTATCCTCATTGAGGACAGACAAAGTGGCAGATGCCTTGCTTGGGATTTTCTCCCATGTTGGGTTTCCACAGGAGGTAATCACCAATTGAGGGGTTCCTTCATGTTGGACCTGGTGAAATGTTTATGGGAGGGTGTGGGGGGTGCAGAGAGATGCACAACACCGTATCACCCACAAGCCAATGGGCTTGTGGAAGATTCAATGGTACCCTAAAGTCAGTGCTCTAGGCGTTTGCTGAACAGCATAGGAGGGACTGGAGAAATAACTTCCCACCTGTTGGTTGCATACAGGAGGTGCCCCAAGAGTCAACAGGATTTCCCCTTTGAACTCTTATATGGACACTAGGTACATGGGCCCTAGACTTGGTCCAGGAGGACTGGGAAGGCAAGCATGCCACCAGGAATTCCATTGTGGATTACATCCTTGAAGCAGGAAAGGCTGAAGAAGCTATGGGGACAGCCCAGAGCAACCTAGCAGTTGCCCAACAAAAACAAAGGTGTGGTATGACCGCCGAGCCAGAGCTCGCTCGTACAAGGTGGGTCAGGAAGTCATGGTCCTTATTCTGGTCTGGAAAGACAAGCTGCAAGCTAGTGGGCAGGACCGTACAAAGTGGTTGGAAGGTAAATGATGTGAACTACATTGTGGAGTTACCTGACAGAAGACAAACAGAAAGGATGTACCATGTCAACATGATAAAGCCATATGCAAATAGGGCTGACATGGTGTTGCAGTGTGTAGTCATGGGAGGGCAGGCAGAAGGGCCCTTCTGGATTGCTGGAAGAAAGTGGCGGGAGTCCTCTGTGGAGGCAGTAAAATTGTCTCCTCAGCTGGCCCCGAACTAGATCAGAAAGTAAGGGAGGTTTTAGCAGACTTTACCCCATTGTTTAGTGCCAAGCCTGGACTAACCCCTTAGTGACACATGATGAGACAGGGACATAGACGCCCATACGGCGGACAGCATATCGGGTGTCAGAGGCTGTCCAAAAGGACATTAGGAGGGAAGTGGAGGAGATGCTGGATTTAGGGTAATCCAGAGTTCCTACACACCCTGGGCCTCACCCATGGTCCTTGTGCCTAAGCCAGATGACTCTACTCATTTCTGTGTGGACTATCATGGACTGAATGTAGTCATGAAGTCAGACACCCACCTGATGCCCCGGACGGATGAACTCCTGGACAAGTTGGGAGGGGTGACCTACGACCACACTGACCTGACAAAGGGTATTGGCAGGTAGAGTTGACAGACAGAGCAAGGAGAGGTTGGCCTTCATCACTCTGATAGGCTTATTTGAGTTTAAAGTAATGTCTTTGGAATGAAGAATGCCACCACTTTCCAAAGGTTGGTGAACCAGGTGTTAAATGGTGCTGAGGAGTACACCGTGGTGTACCTGGATGACATTGCCATCTTTAGTACCAGCTGGGAGGAACACCTATCCCACCTTAGGGAACTGCTAGGCAGGATACAGAGGGCCGGCTCACTGTCAAAGCCGAGAAGTGCAAGGTGGCCATAGGAGAAGTGGCATCCCTCAGGCATGTGGTAGGCCAGGGACAGCTCCGTCCTAACTAAATAAAGAAAGAGGTGATCCAGGCGTGGCCCAGACCAGAAACACAGAAGCAGGTCATGAGTTTCTAGGGACAGCAGGGTACTACAGAAAATTTGTACCCAATTACAGTGTCCTGGCTGCTCCCTATCTGACCTGACAAAGAAAAGGATGCCCAAGAAAATTACCTGGGGCCCAGCCTGTGAGTAATCCTTTCACAACTAAGGGAGGCACTGTGCAGTGCTCCTGTTTTGACAAGTCCTGACTATAGCAAACCTTTATAGTTCAGACTGACACCTCAGACATGGGTATTGGGGCAGTACTGAGTCAGACATCCAGCCAAGGGACAGATCACCCAGTAGTGTACCTGAGTAGGAAGCTACTTCCCAGGAAACAAGTATACTCCATGGTGGAAAAGGATGTCTTGCCATAGTGTGGGCCCTCAAGAAATTGGAGCCGTACTTGTAAGGGCAGCATTTTATGGTGCAGACTCACCACAACCCCTAGTTTGGCTGGACGAGATGGAAAGAACAAGGGTAGATTGCTAAGATGGAGTCTTGATTTGCAAGGGTATGATATGGCAATCATACATAGGGCTGGAAAAAATCAGAACTCGATGGGCTGTCCAGGGTCTATAGGAGGAACTGATTTGGAAGCTCATCCCATGCAGGGATAGAGCCCCAAATTCAGTCTAGGTGGGGAGAATTGTGACATGGACAGCCAGTTCTGAGTGCTGTATCATTGTTTTTAAATATAAAATATATTGATTTGTCTCTGCTGAGAAATCTGGTGCTCTTGGATTGACTTCACTCACCACCCCCAGGTCTCTGCTAAAGATGAAAGCCATGAGCTAATTACAGCCCAGGCCTTAATCAAGGATCTCCCGTTTGGCTGAGTTAATTATAGCTGTAGTTGCAAGAGGAAGATCGTATCCATTTATGATGCTTGGAGGAAACCCAGGTTATTACACATGGGTGCAAAGTTGTAAATGCTCCTTTGAAGCCTGTGTGAGAAAGGATGCAGCATAAGATCAAAGAGAGTAATTTGAAGAACATGAGTTATGCTGAGGTTGCAGAATTTAATACTTGAAAAGACATCCTGTTTTATATAGATATATATTTTTATACATTCTGACAGAGGAGGAGCTAGGTGACCTCACACAAAGGGGCTGGCAAATACAGTTTGCTTTAAAGGAATATTCTGTTTTCCTTCAGAGACTTCTATCTAGACTCTGACCAAGAAACATCTGTGAGCACTTTAAGCAGGTCTTAAAGAGAGAGACAAATCTAATTACTGTAGTAGGAATTGCACTGTTAAAACCTGTTTTGTTTAATAGATTTGAATGTCTTGTGATATAATAGTTCTGTATTTTATGTGTTACATATATTTTTATCTATTTTAGTAAAAACTCTAATTTTAGAAGCTTAGTTGGTTTGTCTTTGATTTCTTTCCTGTGCAAGTAGAGTATATATAGTTACAGCAGACACTGTGCATAAGCTTGAATGGTGATACCAAACTGGAAAAAGGTAAGAATAATCTGAGGTCTTTATTTAAGTTTAAGGGTTTCTTTTGTACACCTGGTTAGGTGCCTTAGGCAAAAGATATCTGGCCACCCAAAGACAGAAATATCTGAGCCTGTGCATTGGTATGCTAACAAGAGGTTCACAGTTTGAATCCCTCCAGAACTTGAGACTAAAGGTTGGTTCGAACCCACAAAAACAGACAGGAGGGTTACCTGTTTCTGTTAACTGTTCACAAGACTGTGCCTGGAGGCTGGCACTTTAGGAGTAGAGGGCTGACCTGCTGAGTGGGTTTGTGACAAGGTGCACCTGTCATTACTGGTTGCAAGATATACTGACTACAATAGTTTCAGAGCTATACCCATTTTCTGTGCATCTGCAGACATACTTCACTGTAAAGTACTGCCTTACTGGAATTTCTTCATCCTGTAATGAGTTGGATGAACACCATCATAAACTCTATGACATCTTGCTGAATATTGTCAGCAAATGTCCTATGGTGATCTTGCTGCCAGAGCTCGATGCAGTGGTGTCAATGACTGCAATGTATTACTTTGCTGTTGACAGACACTTACAACTTGTTTCAGTGAAGCTGACAAAATGGTCAGTTTGAAGCAGCTATTGTGCCCAAAAATTTAGGCATATGCAGAAATACCTGTATTGCCAAATTGGCATAGCAATTCACTTCAGTACTGTTGTCAAATTTCACCACTGCAGATAGACCAAGTGCTTTTTTTCACTGGAGGTGATCTGGTATGATCAGGCACAGTTAATTGGTTATTATCACCTCTTGAAGTGGAAGTATCATGTACAGTACACTTCTTCCTCTTCAGTTTGTGTGACATTTTGGAAAACATATCACGCAGCACTGCATCACTTACCAGTGGAATCAAGGACAGGTTGGGTTGATACAAAATGTGCAAATGATTATACTCTACAATGCACTTTTCTCCAGCACAAATTTTATGTGCAACATTAATAATTCAGAATCCTGCTGGAGTTCTGACACATGACAAAGCAACAGAGCTCATACCATCTTTGAACATACCAGTGCCTCTGTTAATCATCACAGCATCTAAAGTCAAACCTTGTGACTTGAGAACTGACACTGCATACCAACACACACAGAAAATTGTTTCATGTAACAAATATAGTGGTAATCATGTAAAAGTTATTATTCCACGTGGTGCATGTTTATTTGCTGGCGGTGCCGCTATGCATGTTATTCAGTGGGTATTGTCCTTGATCACTGCTTGGTATACCATGCTTCTGGTCAACTTTGCGTGACTACCACTGTATCTTTCATAAGCTGGAACTTCACCAAGCATTTGGTGATGCTTTGTGGATAATCAAGACTGTCAAATTTTACCACAACCATTTCAAGTAATGTTCACTGAACATTGTATTGAATGTCAGCTGTGCATAGGCATCACGCATGTCTTTTACAGACTGTAAAGTTGCCTCTAGACCAGCCATTCTTGACACAACTACATTCAACTCTTTCAGATAGTCAGTCATCTTTAAGATAATGTTTCAGCTTAGACAAACACCATTTATTGCATCAAGTGATGACAGTGTGAAAATCGGTTGTTGCTGTCTCCCCAGCATAATCTGATTGAACTGTGCATACTGTTTAAGCCTTGGCATCAAATGCAAACTTGCATTCCATCACAGTACAGTTTGGTAAAGACATCAGACTCTTCAGACATGGAAGTCTCACCTTGTCTACTAGACATGCTTTCAAAAGAGAGCACTGGAAGGTGACACGTTTTCAATCAAAGCCTCATCAAGTAGAGCCTTGTATTGTTGATCAGCACTCTGTCACATATTCTGAAACAGTTCAACATACGTGAATAACTCCACAGGTTTATTCCCCAAATGCACCCAATTGTTTTTGTAGTTTCCCCAACAGTAAGGCTAGAAAATATATGCTTCCCATTCACAGGTGCCAGTTGAAGTACTGTAGATCAACAAACACATCTAAACAACCTACCAAAGGCCTGTCATTTAAGGACCCTTCTTTACACATATGACGCTGTAATCTTTGCAAGTCACCCAGATCCCACTGTGTTGAAGATAACCTACAGCATGGGTTCCTAGCTGACAAATGGCTCCAATCCCACAAGCAAATTTTAAACTACAAAAACAAAACTTATGCTGTTCTCATCCTCACACCATAAACACAAGTCACATGCCTTCACATTTAAAATAACCAAGGAGCCCCCATTGAACAAATCCAGCACTTCAAATACCTTGGAGTAACCCTGGACCACCTTACCTATGAGCCCCACATTGATATTGTTGCCAAGAACGTAAATGCCAAACTAGGACTGCTCTACAGACACAGAAGTCTGACCTCTGAAGCACTTAAACTTGCAATCCACAGCTCAGCACTATCCATTATTGACTACGGCTTGGTTATAGATGGAGCTGCCACAACCATCTCTCAAAAGACTAAATACTGCCCTAAACAAAGCTGGTAGACTTATCACTGGTGCTGGCCACCTCACCCATACTTGTGATCTAGTCGCCCTAACTGGGTAGCTCAAACTACAAGACCACTTCAAGTACCTCTTATGTATTGCTTGGTGCCATGCCAATGGGCACCACCAGTCTTCTATCAAAGCCTCAAAGTCACATCACACCAGGTCCTCTGTCTCTGAACTCTTTCACGTTCCTAGGGTTTGTACCACCCAAAGCCAGTGATCCTTCCTTAAAAAGCTACTAACTGGATGAAAGACCTGAGCTGTGAACTGACTAGCATACCTCAACTTATCCAGTTCAAGTGTCACCTGCATCTGCACATCTCGAAGGAAAGTGGGTGTGCCCGCTTAATTAGTCATGTGACTTAACCTCCTTGGGCAACCTGCATTCCCAGCCTCCTCAACAAGTCAGCCCCTGGCTGCATCCTTCCTCCCTGCTCAATCACCTCTCCCTGCCCCACCTAACACATCCTGACCTCCTTCTGTCCAGTAACTCACCCTCTATTACTCCTGACTGACTCTTTTCCATACCTTTCTTCCTCCCTCTCCTCCCTCCTACCTCTCTCCCCAACACCTCTCCATTCCCTCCCTCCTGTCACCTTTCTCCCTTTGTGCCTGCTCCTGCCCCTACCTCCATCACCCTTTCTGCCTCTCTGAACATACACTGACAATGATACCCAGCTGCATCCCCCTTGTTCTCTGTCTTGCTGTTACTCTTCATCTCCTGACTCACCCTTCCCTTGCTATTTCCAAATGGGATTACCCACCCATGTTTTTGCCTATCAGTGTAGAAGGCCTACTATTTATCTAATTGCATTTTACCTATGTTTACTATGTATGGTGCTGTTACTACTGTTCACTGTATTTGATAGTAACTGTACTTTATATTCTGTCTCTTTTGTAACCCCCATTATTGATGTGGATCCTTTGTAAATGAGCTGATCTGTTGCTCAAAGATATTTTCTAATCCTAGATTAAAGAAAAATAAATAAATAAAAATATTTTGCTTCAAAATGTAATGTCATTGTCTGTGCCAACAATCTCCTGTAGACATAGGTGAACAAATGCAAGCATAACATTGGAGACCATACTGATCTCATCAATAATCAAGAGCTTCACTTATCAAACATATTGCATAACTCACATGCTACTTCAAAAGACAATTATGGTACTCACACATTTTTCTATGTTCAACAGGCAGTATAAAAATACAATGTAGAGTCACTCCACCTATGTTATATGCTGCAAATACAGTCAGAGAGGTGACAACGGTAGACACTGCTATTCTGGTATGGTTCCTTATGTTTGCACTAATTACTTCAATAGGAAAACTTTTGTCTGTCCTAACTGAACCACTGACAAACTACACAGAGGTTTTTGTTTCTCACAACAGCATTGTTTGTTATGATGCAGAATACTATGCTTAGCAGCATATGTAACAGCAACAGATACAACTTCTGCTGCTCATTTAACTGTTGTTCAATGACAGAGATCTCAATCTCAGAGTGGCGTGCCTGTTCCATGGTTCTTTCAACCTCTGACATCAGTACAATGGGATCATTCACAGGAGCAGGCATTTCCAGTGCACCTTCTACTTCTGGTTCACAGTTCTCCTATAAGATTCACTAAAGCATCTTCTACCTGTTGTTCTCTAGCTCTTTCTAGCTGTTCCTTCTCTATTTCTAAATCTTCTATGTACACAGCAAATTTGTAGTTTTAAGTTCTTGTAGCTCAAATTAAATTGCTCCTCATGTGTGTCAGCTTCACCTTTGATGAGCTTTCATCTCTCCATGGCTTGAACAGGAAAAGCAGAGCAAAATAATAATGCTCCTTTTCTCTGCAGATTTAAGAGTCAGTTGCAATAATCAATCAAACAAGGCATGTGTCTTTTGACCAGACTTCCTTGCATACCTGTAACTTGTTAGATATCCTTTGCTGGGTTAGACTGAACTCCAAGTTTGTAGTCATACCATTGGGTGACTTTGAAGATACATATAGTATGTTCTCCATGGCATTGTGTCATTGTGGGTAGTATGTGTCCATCAAATTGTTTTTCAGAATATTTGTTGAAGATAGCTTGTTTGCTGCAAGATCTTCAATCTGATCATGAGACTTTTAGACACACCATCTGTTTTTCTTTGTAGTTGGCGTTCATGTACCATAGTGCTTCAGGTCTGCCATAGAGGCATGTTCTGATCAGTCACTTGCTTCATAGGCTCCACATTCAAATAGTTTTTAACCTTAGAGACCACAACCATGAACTGATAGATCTGTTGCTGTTGGAAAGATCATCCCATAGCTCCTGAAAGCATGTTTGCTCATTTTTGGTAATGTATGATGTCACATACCATACCAAGGCCATGGAATCATCAGCAACAAATTAAACATCTACAGTATGTTTGCCTTTCACATCAACAACAGAACTGGACTGTAGTCATTTAAGAATGCTTTATTTGCTTTTCAAGGCAATTCATCCATTTGCTTTGTAGATTTTGCTTTCAGGTGATGTTCATTTTGGAAATCTAAACAGACATCTCATGTACCAAATCCCATGATTTTTACCTGTCACTAACAATACTTGCAACAGATGTGACACTGAAACTTTTCAACAAGATTCCATAAGGTTGGTCTGTCATACTTTCTGGAAGTTGTCAAGTAATGTACTGCATGATAAACTTTAGGATTTCAAAGCTGTCACTGTCTCAATGTGGGATGCATCTTTAGCCCACAGTAGCATGTGGATGAAGAGCATCACACACTTGGTATTTCACTCCAGAAGTAATGTTCAGCTGTAGAAAGAGGTGGATTCATCTTTGACAGAATAAAGCTCAGCTGTGCATGAAATCAGTGGTGAAAGTGTTATGACACAGAGACTGGGTCTACAGAGCTCATCTCACTGAGAGTCATAGATGATATATCATCAACATCTGCAGTTTCCCATTTTAGCATTTTGCCCAGTTCTTCACAGCTGTATTCAACACATCTTACAGTAACAAACCAAGTGACTGCACCATACTCTCATAGTATACATATGACTTCTAGTGCCTCAGTATCAGTTTTCTTTGGTTCTCCACATACTTGATGGATGGAGTTCAGATTTACTTCAGTGTCTTGTCCTTGTTTTCAACTTTTGCAAAAATTCTGCTGCTGTGAGAGCATGCAGTGATGTGGTCATCCACAGAGTATGTGCAATGGACACAGACAATATGCTTAACTCACTCTCCCTAAGAGGTAAAGCAAATACTGAATGTTTCATCTGAACTTGCCGTCATAATGAATTACTCTTGGTACTCAGCTCCAGGAATGTGTACATCATGTTCATCTAAAGTGACCACAAATGCGATGTGTAAAAGATCAGGAAAGCACAATACTTCCAGTGTACTCTCCACATACTGACAGGACTGTCTTCATCCTGTTTCATCTGATGCAACTGATACAGGTCTATGTTGTCACTGACTGGATCCTTTCCATCGAGAGGATGAACTGTGTACTGCTCATACACATTTTAATTTGTAATCACTGAGACCGTCTCAATCATTGCTTTTTGTGTCTACTATTTCAAACTGAGTATCAGTAGCACTAAAGTGGTTGACATTTAAACCTTGTAGAATGGATTTGGAGAGTTTAGATAATGTAGAGCCTTTTAACTCTCTCTACATTCACTTTATACTGCCAAATTGTTTTTGACTTTGTTCAAACATCAGTTACCAAAATAACAATTCTGTTGTCCTGAGTTATGACCTCAACATTTTCCTGGAGTGGGAGTGTCAGGTACATGATAGATCCATAAAGGTTTTATGTTGAAGAGTCATTTCTTCCTCCATCTCGTGTGAATTAGACTGTTATACCAATAGCAAAACACAGTGGGAAGGATTGTGAAGCGTGATGCATCCAGTGCATCTGAGATGTGCCGGTGCATCCCTGACTTGCACTGTGGCATGATTCTGGAAGGGGTTGAGGCGCTGGCACATCCCAATATGCCAATGCATCACAGATGTGCTGCTTACTGCCCATAATGATATGCAGTGCATCTGAGGGGCTATGAAGGGGCATGACCATGCATATGGAGTGCAGCCCCATTTACAGCCCAACTTAGAGGTGCATCCCTGGGGCAAGTCTGGAAATGTGCCTCCCAAAGATAAGTCTACTACAAGTGAGCCTGAGTGGTGTTGCCTACGGCAGGGCTGCCATACTGCAGACAGTAGCATGGCAGCCTGCCCACCCCTGGCAGTCCAGTGTACCCCTCCCCATCCACATCACCATTATAATGCTGCTCCTTGTGGTGATAATGTGGCATAACAGACACCCTTCCATCCCACCCATAACTCCTTATCATGCCGCTCCCTGTGGCCATACTGTGGTAATAAAAGAACCCCCCACCCCACCTGCAACTCTGTAATAGTGCTGCTCCCTGTGGCATAATGTGGTACAAACAGAACCCACCCTCCCACCCCTGACCTGAATGCACAAGTGCCGCACACTATAAACCCCTGGAAGCCCAGCAGACCTCCCACCCCCACCCACTCAGACACCCCTACCCACCCCGCCCCTTTCCCAGCATACTCCCACCATTGGTGGCAGCTCAACTCACCCTCATACCTCCATGGCTGCCCACCAACAGAGCTGTCTGCAAATGGCAGTTACTGTACACCCTGCAGCTCATTGAAGGCAGTCCAGAGAAGGGCAACCAAAGTGGTGCAGGGACTGCATCAGAAAACATATAAGGACAGATTAACAGAGCTCAATATGTATACCCTAGAGCAAAGGGAGGGAGAGGTGATATGATAAAACATTCAAACTTCTTCAGGGCATTAACAAGGTGAAAGAGTCTAACTTGTTTCAATATAAGAAAAATAGCAGGACAAGAGCACACAGCATGAGATTAGAGGAAGCCAATTAAGGATAATGTGAGGAAGTTGTTTTTAGAAAGAAGGTGGTAGATGCATGGACTGGCCTACCTCAGGAAGAGGTGGATATGAATACAGTGCAGGGCTTCAAACAGGCATGGAATAGGCATAAGGGAGCAATACAGATGAGTATGAATAAATAGGTCATTGACAGAGTGAAGGCCTATGGCACATTCATAAGGTAGAAAAATGGACAGACTGGATGGGCCTTGTGTCCTATCTGCCATCAACATCTATGTTTCTATTAGTGGACCCTGTCAGCCAGTGGACTTGCAGTGTGTACCGTACACTGTCATTCAAATCAAAACAGGAAATGACTTCTGTGGATCAATAGGACTGCAGTTCTGAGGTCAACACAAGACAGAAAGTCACCCTTCTTACTTTCAGCTGCAGATAACACTACAACCGAATGTAGTACTTCTCAGCTATTGTTAACTTTTAAAACTGTTTTAAGTTATATATATGAAGAACTAAAGGCTGATCCTAGTACATCATGTACTAGACTCATGGAATATGGAATTTCAGAACTGTAGGTGGTATATTTCACTTGGAATTTTCTTAAAGGAAAGGACTAAGATACAAATTGGGCTTTTTAATACCACAGCTAATTACTTCATGGTGGTGAAAGTCATTTGAGTTATTAATCAAAATTTAAACAGTTTTCTTGTTTGGAAGAAGGGATCTAGATTGAACTGAACAGATGGCCAGCTGGTCCCTCCACTTCCCAATATGCTAGCCACCCGTGCTGAGACATTTTGTGATGTCTAACCAGGAAGAAGCATGGGGACGTACCCCATTGAAGTCTATGGGTCTTATTTTTAAAAGAACTTTATGCATGTTTAAGCAGTCTCATATAAATGAAATCCAGCACTTACCTAATAGGGTCCCTCTTAGTTAAGCATGTCTTTCATTTATATTAAAGAACTGTTAAATGTACAAAAGTTCTAAAAATATCAGCCCATAAACTTCAGTAGGGTGTGTTCATGCTCTCCCTGGTAAGAATGTCTAAAACATCTGAGCAAGGGGTGGGGCAACTAGATTGGGAAGTCTGACTGTCTGTTCAATTCAATTTACAATCCTTCCATTCTGAACAGCAAAACTTTTCACATTTTGATTAATAATGCAAAAGACTTTCACACACAAAGTAATGGGCTATGGTATTAAAAAGCCCAGTTCCAAATCTCGACATACATCTTGGACACTCTCTAAGTATAGATGGAATGTATGTAATTTTGTTTCATGTCTCATAACTCGCATTCTTTTTCATAAATGACTCACAAAACAAGTTCAAGAAATAAGATTGGCTCACAAAACAAGAATGTCCAGTCATTAAATAAGAATAAAAAAAAAATCCCTGCAGAACAGTTAAACATGCCCCCCCAAGTTAGAAAACACCAAAAATGAAGTTGTTTAGATGGCATAATGATCAGAAACCTTTACAACTTTGTCAGTAAGGTTGTATTAACTGGTAAGACATGAAGCTTAAATGTATAGCACATAGCTCATTCATTTTGCTACACTGTCCTTACTGTTAGCTAGTATTAAGGAAAGATATTGATTATCCCAGCAATATTTCATATTAGTACACAAAGTTAACACATTACATGAAGTATCATAGTAAAATGTTTCAGTTTACATCACTGTCTCACCACCTAGGATGCCAAGCAAAAAGGAGGCAGCCTCACCTTGTGCCACTATTTACAAGGGTGCTGTAGTCAATCAGGCACCATAATAAGCTTTCAAGTGAAATATTATCCAATCAATTATTAATATTTCACTGCTAAAAAAGGTCTGTGTTTTCTGTCATTTATCCAGTCATAACCAACCACTGGTAAACATGTAGAAGTCATCAACAAATGAAGAAAGTACATAAGCCATACAGTTAAACTTGTAAGCTGATTGGTAAACAGTTAGGAATGTCTTCCAATAAAATGGCAAGAAAGGCACTTTTTTTCCTGTAGTCTGCTTGACAACCCAGGACTATTAAACTGAAAGAAAACTGTCAGCTGGCAGAGACTGCTGTGAAAAAACACACATTTAGGATTTGTGTTACTTGCAGTGTCTTTAAAGAGATTCAGCATGGCAGAAAGCTTCACTACTACAGTCTGGATTGTGGGCAGTTCACTTGTGTGAAGAGGTGCATGGTTTACCAGGAGAAGTCATTTTAGGAATGTAAAAAACAAAATGACCAGCAGCTCAAATATCAAATAACAAGCTCAGGTGTGCTTACCTGAGTGAAGTTAATGCAGAAAACACAGAGCTGCAAAAAGTAGCAGGAACGGTCAGCACTCCAAAAATGCATACAGCTCCAAAGTGAAATCAAGGAGTAGCACAAACACAGTACACAGTATTCCAACAGTAATTGCATTTAATTAAAATTTTAAATTTACAAATAAACCAGGTACCCACAAAGGTGAAAGCATAGGCAGTCAACACATTTCATCGCATCCAGCAGGCAAAATGTGGATAACTCCAAATGTGGCAGGAAATAAATCTGAAGAAGATATCCACAATGATGTTGAAACATCAGTCATATGGTCAGGCCAGGTGTAGCTCAGGTGTGCACTAGCAAGAAGCAAGGAGAAATGGAAGAATGTTGGCCTAGTGGATTTTTCCCTGCCACATTTGGAATACTGCGTACTGTGTTTGCACCACTCCTTGATTTCACTTTGGAGCAATGGGCATTTTTTGGAGTGCTGACTGTTCCTTTTAGGAATGATTTGCAACTGGAAAACTGTGATGTTCATTGCTTTGGTAAGGGTCATGAAATAGGAGCAACTCATGCCAAACATAAGCAGACTTGACCAGTCATCGAGCCAGACATACTGTTCATCCATGTTGGAGGTAACAATTTGGGCTCCAAAGGGATATACAGTAGTCTTACAGAATTAGCTAAATCTGATTTGGCTGAGCTACATGCAATGTTGCCTAACTGTAAGATTCTGTATTCAGATATTACAGAACACACTATCTGGAAAGGCCAGCAGTATGCACTTGGAATTGAAAGATCACATAGGAAGGTGAACATTCAAATATCTGGCTTTTGAGTGACCTGGGTATGCACACCATTACTTACCCTTAAATTAAACATTATAATAATTTGCATTTCTAAAGGGTGGTATACATTTCTCAGACATTGTAAATGTTATTCTCCTGGGAGACCTTCAACATGGGACCCAAAGTGTATTGTGATTTGTGGTCACAACCACTACATAGATATATGCAGTACCCTGAGTGCCACCTACAATGGTTCTCCTCAGAGCCACATCTATCCTGGCCAAAAACAGATGAATACCAAAAGCACAACACCCACATCAATTAGTCTTACAGTGTTTTGCTAATAAAAGGGTAGTACAACCACAATGTGGTGGCCATGATACATGTTCTATGTATAATGTACAACCACAGTAAGGTTACTCATGAAACCTGCAATGCTCTAATAACTCAGGCAAGAGTGCATATCAATCATATTATGGACACAACAGCTTGTTATAAAGAGCCACACTCTCACAGATCAGGTATGCTGAAATTGACAATACCAACAAACGTCCTGCATTTGTTCAGCATATTAATTTCCCCTTGCATGTTCCACCTGTTGTTTGGGAATCAGACAGTGCTATGCTGACTCTCTTGTGCCAGTGCTACCCCAGTAAATACCAGCTATCTTCCCTGCTCCCGGTAACCGGAACCTGACTGTTGTGTTCGAGGGAAGGAGGAGTGAACCCATCATGGAGGAGGAGGGCAGCTTGTTATAAAAGAGCCGTGCTGCTCACAGCAGGCGAGTGCCACTCAGCAGAAAGAAAAAGAAACATATGTTGGGGAGTATTACTTGTCTGGTGAGCGTAAGGACATTTAAAGCACTGGAAGTTATAAATCCATCATATTTAAAAACTTGAGTAGTATTTAGTGCTTTAATTTGTAGAAACAACATGAAGTTGATACTGTATATTGCACAAAGGGACTGAGATAATATTGCTTTAAGAAAATGTATAAATGTTTAGTGACACTAATAATTGTTTTGTTTTAAATTTACCTGCTGTACATTTTAAGGAAATCTTATGGTATTGTAGGTAGCTGTTTTAGAAATCAAGTTTATCTTGTAAATCCTATATATGAAAGTTTTATCAGGTTTCAGCTTGAATATATATCATACATTATGGGTAAAAATTAATTTTCTCTCTGGTGATAGTATGGTTTATGTTTTGTGCCCTTACATACACTAAGCATGGAAACATGACTAGGGTTAGTTTAGGAAAAACATCTGCTAAATTACATGGGGATACTTTAACTCTGTCTTTAAATTTTCTGGGGACAAAAATGAGAGCAATTGCCCAGCTATTAGTTCAAACACAATGTTACATTTTTGTAAACTGGCTGCTTTACTAGGTAAATGGAAATTGGATTGTGAGGCAAATTATAAATATTCGTTTTGCCTTATGATGCAAAAACATTTTACAAAACAGTATGAAATGGCTGCAAACTGAGAATACTTATAATTTTAAGTTTATTGATGTCAGGTGACATCCATTTAAATACAGGGCCATGTGATGAGAATATATATAGCTGACATTTAAAAATAGTAAGCTTCCATTTATTCAGCTAAATGCTAGGAGTATTGTCCCAAAATGTGATATGATACAAGAGTGCATTCTGGAATATAAACCAGATGTCATAATAATAACTGAATCTTGGTTAAGCAAAAAAGCACAAGATGAAAAGTTTCAGATATCTGGTTATCAAATATGGAGAGCACGATCATGGGAAAAGGGGAGGGTTTTGATCTATGGTATTACAGCATTGAAATTAATCATCTGAACTGTGTCAGTACACGAGCATGGAAAAGGTAGTTTTGGAAATAAAAATTCCATACTGTAAACCATTTTGCTGGTGGGTTGTTACCTTCCCCAAAGAGGTGATGAATTGATCAACAGTTTTTGTCCTCCAAGATTTCTTGTCTCCCTACAGGAGAGCCATGAGCTCATGGTTGTGAAGGATATGAACACTGACTGGGCTAGGGTACCACCTACCAGCAAATTAGTGGATTTTAAGACAACATTGGGATTGTCTCAATTACTACAGCTACAAGACTGAATGCTAAAACTCCCAACTCTTCCATTATTTTGGATCTGATGTTCACTTCTGATCCTATTAAATATTCAGTAGCTCGGGTGTTACCAGACACCTTTAGTGACCATCAGATAACCTTCTGTGTTAGGAAAACAGACAAAGCAACTGGGTGTTTCCCAAGTTACATTTATCATAAGTTTCAGAATCTGTACTATACATCCTTTATTGTTGATTTGGAATCTAGAAATTGGAATCAACTGACTCTGATTCCTGATATAGATAGTGCTTGGTCATATTTTTGCTGTGAATTTATGTCTGTATGTGGCACTTTGCACCTATTCAAAGTAGGAAAGTAAAAAGAAAAATTCCTCTTGGTACACTGTGAAGTTAAGAACTTATCATAAAAAGTGGCGTAGCATGGAGGTTAGTAAAGAAAAGAAATGAGAGAGTGCTTTGGAAAAAATACAGAGCTGCATGTAATTTGTATATTACACAAATAAGGAAAGCGAAATTCAATTTTATTTAACAAGTTTGGGAATTGAACAGTCTAAAAAACCCTAGGGACTTTTGGGAATATGATTAAAAAATTGCAAGGAAATACAGGCTCAGAGTTACCTAATGTTTTTATGGTGAATAATGATCCTTGAAACTCTCAGATAGTGCAGCTGCCATATTAAATAAGATATTTACTGATATGGGGTCTTCTCAGATCAATACATGTTTTTCTGGCATAATACAGCAAGAAAAGGGCCAAGAAAAGAGGGTAGAAAATGGACCATTGTTTTGTTTTCAAAATATTGCCTTGATCAAGTTTTAGGGAGTTATTGAAATTGAATATAAATAAGGCCCAAGGCACAGATGGGATTCCATCATTTTTGCTTAAAATTGTTGCTCCATTGGTAGCTCAATATTGGCTGACCACTTTAATTTTAATTAAATACTGGTACCTACCATTAGCCTGGAAACAGGCAGAAGTGATACCAGTGTTTAAGGGAAGTCAGAAAAAATGATATGCAGAATTATAGACCAATATCATTGCTTTCAGTTACTTCCAAAGTGTTCAAAAAATTGTGGTTTCTCAATTAAATGGCTACATTGAAAGTAACAAAAATATAATAAATATCAATCGGGTTTTAGGACTGCATGGTACTACTACTGCACTTGTTAAGGTTGTGTCATACATCCAGGTGGCCATGGATAAGAGTCTCTGGTTGGGGGCCATATTTATAGATTTGTCAAAGGCTTTCACACTTTGGACCATGTGTGTTGATTGAAAGCTTAAGATCTGTTGGCCTCAGCCAGGGAGCCCTGGATTGTTCCCATGGCTACCTGGATGGAGACAACAGAGTGTTTAACTGGCCAATAACTTTGTATCCAGTTACTTAAATATTAAATCTGGTGTACCACAGGGGTCAGTGTTAGGACCCATTTTATTTAATACATATACAAATGGTGTCCGACACCTGATGAATGATGTCCGACATCATTTGTATGCTGATGATACAATATTGTATCTTGAAGAAAAAATCTATGGGGTGCATACAGGAAAAATTACAAAACAATTTAATATATTGCAAACATATTTTTCGAAACATGGGTTGGTCTTAAACCCTTTAAAGTCACAGGTAATGTTATTTTCAAATAAAAAGTATCTTTGGATTTAGATATAAAAACATTGGATGGGTGTAGCCTGGCCCTTGTGGATTGTAACAAATATTTGGGAGTCTGGATGGACCCCATTGTAATTGGACTTCCATATTGACAATTTGATACAAAAATTTAATAAGAAGTTGAGGTATTGTACAATCATAGAGATTGCTCTTCATTTGATGCCAGGTTAAAGATTGTAAATTCAACAATAATTCCTCATATTGATTATGGTGATGTTGTGTATAATGGGGCTGCTAGAGGCATCTTGGGAAAGCTTGATGTTATTTACAATAGATATACACACTTTGTTTTGGATGCACCCTGGAATATACATCATTGAACTCTTTATAAAGCCTTAAATTGGATATCATTGATGGAACAGCGAAATATGCATGTGCAGTGTTTGACTCATCACTGCTATTTAAAAAGCACCAGGATATCTAATGGAGTTTTGGAGGGTGGAATGTTAAGGAGGATTGCGATCTGCAGGAAATAAATTTTAGGGTACCATTTATGAGAACAATGAGGGGCCAACATTACTATGTACATGAGGGCCCAAACTATGAAACTCATTGCCAAGCACTTGGTCATGTACTAACAATACATCTTGGAATGTATTAAGATCTTGGCTTGAAAGGGTTGCACTATTTCCAAAAAAGCTGTTGTACTTGAGTGATTTTGCACATATTGTAAATTGTTGTTTTGTTTATGTATGAACTCAGTTGTATGTATATATAGTATTCTTAAGAATGAAACTGATATTTTTGTACGTAGGTCCCATTGTAAATTAGCTGCTGTTAAATTGGGTTATCCTCTTTCTGATATCAAAATAAAATTTGTACTACTACTACTACTACCCTGTATATGGTCATTACTGTTATAGCATTATTATTGTCATTTTACATATAACATCTCATTTGGTTCATCCCTGTGCCTTTATGGAATTCAATACACAGTAAGATGATATATATGTAGCAAAATTACATTTGTACACAGTTTTTTGCCATTTCATAAGCACAAGTATTTTAGTGATGCAGCATGCACACAGGTCATGAATCTAGAAGTGTATTTTGACCTCATGTTTACATTTCTTTTTTTTCTTTTTCACAGACAATGACAAAGATGTGGACCAATGAGTAGATGCTCACCCTAGTTAAAGGGCTGAAAAAGTATAGAAAAGCAGTGATTATGATGAGGTGGCTAACATCACACTTAACAAAATTTAGGATAAGGTGACTGATTACCTGCTGGGGAAGAAGTACACAGAAGACACAGATTCCTGCCACAGCAAATGGAAACTGCTGCCACAGCTTTAGCACCTAAAAGCTGGTAGTGTCTGGAGATGGGAAAGGACTGGTTCCAGCATGCTGAAACAATATGAGTTGAGGCAGGAAGCCAGAGCTTAGTGATCTACACCATGGAAGTAAATACCATTACAAAATATAGTCAGAATTTTTAAAAATTGTGATTATTAGACAGTTTCTTCCCTTGTGCTGAAGTGTGGTGTGGCACATGGTGGGAGGAGGCATAATAAGACATCATATGAGGGACTGCAGGGCAAGGTATTGCATATGACTGAGACTTGCTGGTGTATAAACTCACAGTTTGGGTATTTTAAAGGTGAGCCAGTCCAAATTAATTCATGGCATTTGCATATGCTTCCCATGATGCTTTGCATTATTGGGGTATGTGCAATTTGTGGTTTCAGTGTTTTAAACTACTTGTTGTATACATACCACAAAACCATGAGTTGAGGAAGGAATCAGACCTTGGTGTCAGACACCATGGAAGTAACTACTATTACAAAATACAGTCAGAATTTGTGAAAATTCTGAGTAGCAGAACAGTGTCTTTCCTTGAACTGAAGCGTAGTGTGTGACTTGGGGTGAGGGTAAGTCATAATATGACATCCTGTCAGGATTAGTGGGCAATATTGTATATAACTGAGACTTGCTGGTGTGCCAAGTCACAATTTGAATGTTTTAAATTACTCATTGTACACATAACACTTACATGGCAACATCTTGGATACTGATAGCATGGTAAAGGAGTAGCTATGTGACATATGTTACATGCTGGTAATATATCTTATTACAGTGTAGCAGAAATACATTGCTATGAAGTACAGTCTTAAATATTACCTGTTAACAGAAAACATGAAGGCACAGTTCTGTCTGTATTGATCTGAATCATTAATGTTGCATTGCGAATATCCATCAATGAGCATTTTCAGTACAATAGTCACTTGTTAATACCATGGTGCTTGTTGCCACCGCAAGATACATGAATACATAGAATAACATAAAACTTGCCTTATAATTCCTCTTTATGTCTTCTCTCTCATTGCAGTTCATTCTGGCTTTCCTGCCACTCCCAGGGCAGTGCACAGCTGAAGTCAGTCCCTGAGGAACTGCTGGAAGAGGATCTAGGTGTTCTGCAGGATGATGTCATAATCATTGTGGAAGATGGTATGTTACATTTACACAACCGCACTTCATACCATTACTTGCAATTGTGGATATCTTTTATATGTAAACTGCTTGGTGTTTGTTATGCTTATGAGACTGCATTGTAGAGTTTTAAATGTAACAGAACAGTAAAGTGAAGGGAAGTAGTAGTACCACACAAAGGACTTCATTAGAAAATCTTAGAATCATATAAAACATACTAAGTATACATCCTTATACAGATAATAAATCAGATTCATCATGGACTGCATATGCAAATCACCACATAATATTATGCTGGTTCAACTTTAAGCAGAAATGCACGGTACCAAAAGGCTTCTCACACAGTTTGCAAAGGGTGTCAACAGAAGACATAGACATGTATTTCATCTACCAGGACCTCATCAATTATACCTCGTCTGTTTGATACTGATAGAAGATGAACCATGTGGGGCATGTGTGATTTTGTATTTCTTTGAAACTTGGCTTCCCAGCCAATGCCCTTGGGGTAACCATTGCCTCAGTGCTTGTGTACAGAGGTTCTTTGTCTAATCAGATTCATGACTGTTGTCTTAGGAAAATGCACATTGAATTGTAAATCATATGTTTTACTGTCTGGAAAGTAACACAACAACCTGTGAGTGGGAAATGCAGTATAAGTGAATGTACAACTTATGATTTAAACAACCGTGTCTATGACACACCTGTTATGATAATAACAGTACCTGCAATGTTTAGAAGTCACCAGCTGTGAGTGCCTAACAATGATGTCAGGCTGCATCATACTAAAACTCTTTACTAAATTTTTCTAAATGCAGGACTATATAAAAGAAGTGATAGAGGTAATATGTTGTTGCACTAGTCAGGGGAACAATATGGCATACTATGTAAGTAGAAACATTACTAGATGCAGTGTCCGGTGGCTCAGCAGGTGCACACTCACCTCAGGGCTGGGAGATCAGAAAGCTGTGCGTTCTATCCCACACCAGGCACTTAGGGTTAAATCACATTGACACTGTAGTGCAGCATGAGGGGGTGCTGCACTCCTGAGGTGCCGCCTTTCGATGAGACATTAAACCGAGGTCCCATCTGCCTGTTCTGGTGGTATTTCAGGTGGATGTTAAAGATCCCATGGCACTTCTCAAAAGAGTAGGGGAATATTTTATTGAAAACACATAGTCAAACATGTCAACAAACATAGAAATCATAAATCATGTAAGGAGTACATGGTGATTTCATAACCATTTAAATTATACATAAGACATTAGAATATATATATATATGTTTTCATATCATCCACAGAGTTGTTTACCCTTTTTTTCCCTCATTTAAATTTTATAAAGAAGGAGAAGCCTCTCCATCACATGCTAACTTTTGACATGAGTTTATGGTTTAATTCATATTCATACATTTCATTTAGAATGTTTTCCATAATATTTTAAAGCGTATCATATGTCATCAATCTTTGTTGCATGACCCATTGGCATCTAGCATGCCATAAGTAGCACTAGACAAGCAAAAATGACATGTAACATACTATTTTCATCTTTCTGTGGGGTTTGTGGGTAAAGAACTAATGCAACACTTTCATAATTTACAGTTGCTAACCAAGGAAGGCTCCATACACTAGTCAAATACTTCCATAATCCACTGGAGTATTCACAGTTAATTAAAAAGTGTCCTATATTTTCATCAGGGCTGCACATGAAGGGTATGGGCAGGATCTTTCTTCTATTGCCTTGTGCTTATTGTTTCCCTAACATTTAGCCTGCCATATATACAAAGCCATACTGTTTGTCACATTTTTCCTGGAGTTCTTTTAGTATTCAAGAGCTGTAAAACTTTTGGGTTATCTGAAATGGAACAGTGTTTAAAACTGGGGATGACGGGAGTAGTCCAACCATTACTGTCTTATATAGCTGGGAACAACTAAAATTGCTGATGTTCTCTTTGGTTATGTTCCATTTTCTTAGTTTTTGCATAGTATGCTTTATGACGGGGGCAGGCGGAATAATATATTTAGTTTGTTTAGGTGGCGTGAGTGTCCCATGCTATAAAAAAACAGTCAAGGTTATTTAATATCCGTTTCCTTGTTATTGTCTCATCCTGTTTAATCCCAGTTTTAAAGTTTTGAGATCAAAAAGTGTATGAAAAAGACCACTGGCTCTACCATTCCCAGGCCACACATTTCCTTATTTAGATAAGTATATGTTCTCTTAATGGGGTTAAGCTGACTCCCCAAAGCATTTGAAAAATGTACTATATATTTTTGTTCCATATGAAGTGGTAAGGGAAAATCATTCAATATATAATAGACAGGGAATGAGGAATTTCTTTATTATGGAGCGTGTTTTAGTTTGGACAGTTTCCAACTCTTCCATCTGTGTACTCTTGCTTTTGCAGGCTATAAGGCTTTTCCCAATTATAAATTCCATATCTACACCTAAAAATATAATCCTAGTATTTTAGTTGGTTCTTTTACCAAGTTTATTCCTGCTATGGAAGTAGTGTTATCTTGTTCCAGGCCTAAATCAAATTCTATACATTTCTGTAAGTTTAATTTCACACTGGATAATATGGAGTATATATTTATTTCTGTAACATTTTCAAAATACTATCTTTATTTTGAACAAATAAACATATATCATCTGCATATGCCATGATTCATACTTCATCGTCCTGCTGCCCCTTGTACCCCTTGTATTAAGTTATTTTGAACTATACAGTGGATCAGAGGATCTAGAGAACATGTATAATAGGGGCTTAGGGGGCACCCTGTCGAACTCTTCTGTTATTTTTAGTTCCTGACCTATTGTTCCTAGAATGATAGAACATAATGTACCTGAAGAGTAAAGCATTTGTAACCATTTAATAAATGGTTGTGGGACACTGTAGTGTAGCAATGTCTGGAACAAAAATCTTGATTTACAGTATTCTATCAAAGGCTTTACTTAAATCCAATGAGATCAGAAAACCTGGATGACTATGTTGATTTGAAAATCTATTATTTCTCTCAATAAGATTAGGGCTTGCTGTATCTTTCTACCTGGTAATCCACAAAATTGAGTAGGATATAAAACTTTTAAACATATTTTCTTAAACATAGATTCAAAATGTTAGACAGTATTTTAAAATCTGCATTTAGGAGACTTATTGGTCTCCAATTTATTATAAGGGTTCTGCCTCTAGATTTAAAAATAAAAATTATCAAATCTTAGTGAAATATTTAGGGACTGGGCTGTGTTGCAAAAGATAAGTATAGACTTTTCTAAGCATGGGGCTAATTCTTTTGGAACGTTCTGTATAATTCATTCATATCATAAGCTATCCACTCCTGGTGATGATCCTAGTTTTATTAATTTAATAGCAGTATGGATTTCTTGGACTGTTATGACTTGTATAAGGTCTTGAGCCATCTGCAAATCTGTTACTGTATGTACCAAGGAAAGGTAATGTAATATGCTATCTCGTTCAGGTTGATCTATATTCTGAAAAGGATTGTAAATGCTTAGCTGTGATTTTATGTATTTTGAGGGTCAAGTCAAGTTCCCTTGTTCATCACGTAACTCGTGGAAGGTAGTGGCTTTCCTTTTATTTTCCGCATCTCAAAGGGTCTCCCTAAGGGTTTTTCGTTCCATATAACAAATTTGATTTAACTGTTTGTACCCTGTCATATTAATATTTTTGTATTTCTGATTTTAAATTATTGATTTGGTCTAATACATTGTTTTTTGTGTTGTAGGCTATGGACATCAGATGTTGCAGTTGAACCCGTAATTTAAGATAATGAAAAAGTATCCTTGAGCTTTTTGTTTTCCATATATCTGGAAGAATTCTCTTAAATGTTGTTTTGTATCTTCCACTAGTCTCCTTTATCCTCATATAAATCAAAAACTGAGGTTCTAGCCTGTAGGAGCCCTTTAATGGCATTCTGTACCAGTGTATCTGTTAAAATAGAAGAGTTTAATTTCAACCTATCATTTTTGCTTGTGTAGAAAGAGAATTATAGAAGGATCCTATTGACAACAGATGGTCTGAAAAGTCTACCAGAAGTATGGCAAAAATAATCTTTTTATGGTGTTTACTAGTAAAGAGATCAATAGTAGATGTTAACTTTCCTCTATGATAGGTAAAATCTGGACCCTTTTCTTTATCATCTGCACAGTTTATAAGATCGGCAGTTGAGATGCATTTTGTAGCATATGAGAATCACAGTATATTTTTCTCCCGGTCTTATTTGTATTTTGGGGTCTTTAAGGCTACAATTAAAGTCTCCACCTAAGTACATTATTCTAGTGGTGACTAAAAGGGTTGTATAACCTCTAATTAGCTTGACTCTTTCTGCTTTTGATTGTGGGAAGCAGACATTAAGAAACCTACTTGGCTGAGAATCCCAATTTCCATCCAAGATAAGTACTCTACCTGGTATAAAATCAATGAATTTTGTTAGAGTAAATTTCCATCCTGTAAATAAAATTCCCACCCCATCAGATCTGTCTAAACTGAAGGATCAAAAGGAAGGCCCCAATACCATTCTGCTTTAAATAATTGAATTTGTGTTTATGACCACATCCAAGTTTCTTGCAAAAATATAATATCAAAGTTATAATCATGCACTGTTTGAATAATTGTTTAGCGTCTCTTACGATTTAACAAACTATATACATTGATAGATGTTACAGTATGCAGTGGAGTAATATGCAAAGTAATTTCAAATCTGTTTTTCCTTTTCCTTCTTTCCTGCATATTTGTTATCAGTTGGTATTGCAATGTCTGATAATACTGAGTTAGTCTTAGTTTCATCCCTTCTGTTTCCATGTCCCCCAAATTCTGGGTTTGAGAATTGAAAAAGGATTCTTTGTATTAAAGTTAAGTGTCCCTGCGGTAGTTGAACTGCTTCTTGTGGTCTTAACTCCTGGTAACAGGGTAATCCAAGGTTATGGAGGTTGCCTATTAGTATTATCTGTTGGTGTTTCAGATTAACAAATAGGGTCAATAAGGTAACAGGCATTGGTTCATGCATGGTCAGAAATGGATCCTGCTCCATGGGATTGGTTTTGTCCTTGGTTGAGGGCCCTCTGGGAATTCACTTCAATATTTTTCTCCAGAATGTTGTTCCTTTTCTTCTGGTTCCTGGTGGTCTGGTGTCTGGTGTTCTGGTTCCTGGAAAGAGGGGTGGCTGGGCTGCTTGTTGTGCTTTCTGAATTAGGTCATCTGGATCCATGTTATCATCCCTGTTCCTGGATGCCCATGGACACTCATGGAAAAGGTGTCCAGATATGTCACACAGTGAGCACCTGATGTGAATGTGCACTGCATGCTGATATGCCCACTTCTCTGTAGATTCCACAATGTGGCTTATCACAAATACAGGATAGATGGGTTTGGAATCTGCATTTATAGCAGGCCTTAGGTTGACCTGCATAAAGCAAACTCCTCAGTCTCTTCCTAAGTAAAAACAGTTTGGGATATGAGCAATTCCATCATCATTTTGAGTCAGTTTAACTTTATATTTCCAGCCCCGTGTCCAAATGTTTTCTGCATCAAAATGACTTCTAGGGTACTCAGAACCATACAGTGTTGTTGTAGCCATCTGGTAATGTTGTCAACATGTACCCTTCATTTCTAAACATTATAGTTAGAAATTTAATAAGAGGCTTGTGTAAGAGGTATAACCAGGAATGGTGTCCAAAGGAGTGAGAATTTAATTTGATCATAATGCATTCAGAATAATTCCAACAGGTGTGGGGAGCGGAAACTGACAGTGTAGTTAACTTCCCAGAAATATTGATAAAGCAAAACCTCTGCTGCAGTGAAATTCAAAGATTCTTTTAACAATTTTGCCCAACATAGTACCTGTCTGGCGGGTTTCTAAACCACCTTTATATCTTATGCATACTGGATTACATCTGGTGCTGCCTCTGTTTTTTTTTTTTTCCTTAAGAGAAAAAATCACAATCATATTTAATTACAATAATAATTATCCTTAAGAGAATTAATTTACAAGTATTACTCATATAACTAAACAAAGCACAAAAATACATTTTTCATTATTTTGAGGATCAAGAGAAATATTATTAAAAATGTAATCAGAGCCACTACCAGATAACAAAAAGAAAAGATAATTCAATTTATGTCCTAAGCTTCCCAACTATTAGCATTTAAACATAGAAATAGACATCAGAGCCCTGTTTTATATTTCTATCAAACCGTGATTCAAGGATTCGAAGAACCATAGGAAAGAGACACCAAAACAAAACAAAGCAAATAAAGAGTCCATTGCTGTTTCTGGAGATACAGGTAATTTTAGTTTCAGACAGGGTGATACTCTATGATTTTGGCTTCATCCTCTTCTTCAAATTCCGAGCCAATATCTTCAGGATTCAAATATTACTTTCATAAAAGGTTCGAGCCATATCTGGATCCTCAAAGTAATGATTCTTGCCTTGAAATTGGAACCTCAAATGTGCTGGTGTGAGTAGAGCTGCTGTATTCCAGCTTCTTTAAATTCAGACATTATTGGAATAAATGTTTTCCTGCTGCGCTGTGTTTGCACACAAAAATCTGGATACAGATGGATCTGATGCCCTCATAAAAAACAAAACAGTTTCTTCTGCCTGGCCAGCTGAAGAAGTTTGTTTCTTTCATCCAATGTTTGAAAGATTAGAATTATGTATCTGGCTCCAGGTTGTAATTATGTGTTCATTGGATTTTTTGATTGTGAGGTGCAGGACGAAAAACAGATTCTAAAATTAGGGAAGATTCCATTGAAAAATCATTATAAGTGCCTCTTGGACTACTTATTTTAGCCCTATGACAGAAATTGTCCCTGGGAAGCCTATCAGTCTCAGATTCCATCACAGAATAGTATTCTCCAAACATTCCAGTCTTGCCATCTGTGTAAGTTGTTCATGAAGTGCACCGTTAGTAGTGGCTTCAAAGTTAGGACTCTCTGATACTGCTTTGATCTCCCTGCATTACTTTCCATAGTTTTCTCTATGTTTTCCACCAAGCCTCCACCACAGTTCATTGAGAGGTAATTTCTATTAATGAATTTTCAATTCTATGAGTCGAATGCCTGACCTCGGCTTGAAATTCATGAAGAAAAATCTGAATTGAAGCGAGGGTGGGTTTCTGCATTGCCTTAGGTTTTGGACCCACCTCAGAGTAGGAGGACACTATAGCAGGAGAGACACCTGTCCCAACTTCTCCAACAGGACCTCAGGTTGGACCGCTTCTTTCTGCAATTTTCAGGAAACAAACTTCTCCGTGATGGTAGACGGATATTCCACACACAAAGTTTCTTAAAGCTCAATGAAAAATCCATTGAAATTGTACTTTTAGTGGGTGTTCTGTTTCAGAATAGTGGAGCTCTAAATGAGTGCGTTTAGTTCAAACAACGGATCAACAGCATCCCTCCATGGCCTCTGTTTTATTGAAGAAATGTGAGTATTTTGTGGTTTTCTTGTGGGTCTTGATCCTGTTGACCATCAGTAGTATTCTCCTGTCTTTCTTTACTACCATCATTATTTGGTATTGTAGTGCCTTTTAATGTTTGTGAGTTTTAGGGAAAGACTGTGTAGTTGTATACTGTCTTGGTATGTTATCTGGTAAAACAGTGGTCTCTTGTGCTGTTTGTTTTTGAGGAATTAGTTCATCTAAAATGAATTTGGGAGGCAAAACAGGTTCTGTATCATCAGGGATGTGTTTTGGTCTCCATTGTGGACTGTCCTGAGATAGTGGGGTAGGGTTCCAATCAGGTTCCTGATACCATTGGCCTGTGGTATTTAATTTCCACCCAGCCCCTTCTAGTGCAAGTCTGAGGTGAGCACTCAATATTTTGTTTAGTGGCCCAAGTATCAGAAATTGCTTTATTGTTGTGTCAGTTATGTTAGTTTGTGATATGGAAGGTTTTTGTACTATGTCTGTATTTTCCTTTTTAGAAAATTTGTCAATGTGCCTTTCGGTCAACATCTGACTGTCCCTTTTTGCTTTTGTTCCTCTTTTTTCTTTTGTACCCCATCATCTTTTATCATGTGAATTAGTGCCATTTGCTTATTCTCTAGCTCTTTACCCAGGATCGCTTCAGCCGTGTTGGCTGAAAGCACATGTTAGCTTTGGAGCATCAAAGATATTAGTGCAAAGCTGCTGAGGTTTACATTGCTGCTGGTGATGTCGGAAGTCTCTTTGTTAATGTGGCTTGCAGCATCCACAGCAGTATTTATTTTATTGTACATAGTAGCCTGGTAAATTTTATTTTTGGACTTGTGGTACCCAGCTGTATGTCAGGCCCTGAAACAGTGCTAGAGTTTCAAAATGTTGGGTGAGACAACCCAGACTTCTGATTAGTAGAAGCTGTAAAGGTAAATACAGTAGCATTTGTCTGATCATTCTGCATAGATTGATAATTTATTTTACCTTCTGCCTCTTTGCTGTGTTCAGGTAATTTTGGATCTAGGTGCAAAGCGTTGATCATCTCAGAGCATCAGCACAGTACATGGTACCTCTGTTGTCAAAATGCTTATCACCATTATCAATTCTTGCTGTTTTGTCTATACTTGTGCTCTTCTTCCTCAAGGAGCACCTGTAGAGTTTCCATCTTAGATTTATCCGGGGATAAGGTAACCGTATATCAGTAGTGACAACTTCAATTCCTGAGGAGTCTTCATGACTGTGTTTGGCTAACTCTTCGTATCCATTTTATCCTCTTCATTTTTAACATTAAAGGATCCTCTGGTATCATTAAATTCTTCAGCCTCTAAAGGAATAAAAGCAGTGGAGAGGCCCTCTCCCAGCTCCCTCACGTCCATCCCTGTTGAAATTGCAGGAGAAGTGGCCATCCTTGACGGCCAAGGGTTCCCACTGCTGACAGAGTAGGGAGAATTTCCCCAGTGCCCTGGCCAAATTTCCCACATTCACTAAAAACACCAACAGTTTAATCTGGTTCAAGGCCAGTTGGCATTCATCTGTATCCCCACCCCAGGTCATGCCTGAAAATAGGCAGGATTTGTCTAGTACACTTAACTGGTCAACAAAAACTAAATAAAATAAATAGATAGCAAACAATATGTTATGATGTTGCTAATGTTTGTCTTTATATATTTGTGTTACAGATGACGACTCAGATGGTGAAGGCACCAGTGGTATCAGAGAGAAGACCATGGTGGGAGGTCCCAAAACACCCACTGTTCCCTCCAGTGGGCAGAGACTTCATCACTGGGTGCTGGTGGCTCATCTAAGCCTCAACAACAAGAAGATGAGCCCCAGTCTGGTCTGTCCAGTAAATCCGGCCCTGCTGCAAGCCACACCTATTAAATAAGAGCATTTCATAATATAACCACATGACTTTATATGGTTGTATAAATTCTGTTATTTGTAGAACACTCATTTTTAACTGCACATGCTCAAAAATGGAATGGTTTTCATAAACATTTTAAAACTACTATGGTTTAGGAGATGAAAACCACAAAAGCACACACCTTGTGTCAAACTCTAATAAAACTGCAAGTTTCAGGTTTCAAATCCTCCTAGTTTTTAGTTATCGTTGATGAAAAAGGTCTTAATTTTGGTAATTTCAGGATTTTGCCCTCTGTAACTTTGCATCCCAGAACCAATTACCATAAAAGTTTTCACAATCCAGAGATCCTGGAACCATCTCTGCACATTCCAAATTTCAAGTAAATCAATTGAGTGAGAGAAAAGTTATTAAGATGCAAAAATCACTGGTCCAGTGGTGCTGAAGGCTGTGGTGCTGGATGCTACACCTTGCACCACTCTGGTGACCTAGGTTTGGGAAAAGACTCAGGTTATCTGGGGTCAGCAGAGACAGGAAAGGATGGAGCATCTGGAGGACTGTTCTCCTTTCCTGGGAGTGGGTTCAGTAGCTGCAGTTTGAGGAGCTCCTGGTGGTAGCTGGGGGTCACTGCAACCTGCAGATGATTGTCAGGATACAGCAGTGGTGGACACCTTACACATGGGTGCAGGAGCATACCCATCATGTGCAGGGCATCATTGCATGTCCGTGCTCACTGGGATCCAGAACAAGAAAAAGGCCCTATCCCTGGTAGGTGAAGGTGGGTCCGAAGATGACACACCCACACCCAGTGCCAGGTCCTCTACACTACCTCTGGTGTCTGCCATAGCCTGGATGCCCCACTAGATTACTAGATAAAGCATCATGGAGTGAAGGTGGTCCCACCCTGTGGTACTCAGAGCTGGAGAGTTGGGCGGACCAAGTGAAGGCAGAAGGGGCCACACTGGAGTGGCTGCAGAACTCAGGTGGAAGGAGAAAGTGCTATCATGTGACCTCACCGGAGAAAATCCAGGTGATAGTGAGGTAGGAGGTTAAACAAAGTTGACAAAAAAGAAAAGATGAAAAAACTGGGGTTTAACATTAAAGTGCTTACTCAACCCTAATATACATGTGCTACGCACCTATATGATTAATTACAAAAACTGCACTAATACAGACTTTAGGGTTGAAGAAACAAAGCACACAAGGCACTAAAATGAAAAACATTAGGGTTTTGGGTCTCTGGATATTGTGAATCAGTGGTGGGGTCTTCCTTGGGGTTGATGATGCAGGGGCTGCACCAGAAACCATATGAGGACAGACTGAGCGAACTCATTATGTATACTCTGGAGGACAGGAGGAAAGGGGGATATGATAGAGACATTCAAATACCTCAAGGGATCAATAGAATTCAAGAGGGCAGTATCTTTTAGAAAGGAGATGTGCAAGAACAAAGGGTCACAATATGAGGCTGGAAGTGGGGAAGACTCAGGGCAACATGGGAAGTATTTTTTTTCACGGTAAGGGTGGTGGATGCATGGAACAATCTCCTGGAGGAGGTTGTGGGGACAAAACAGTTGTCAAATTCAAGAATGTGTGGGACAGGCAGAAGGCAAAACTAGTAGTAGGAAGGAGGAGGTAGGCTGCAGATCAAGTAGGATCTGGAGCTTATACAATAGATAGGGAAATGGGCAGACTAGGTGGGCCAGGCGGTCCTTATCTGCTGTCAGGTTCTAAGTTTCTATGTTTCTAATGGACATTCCTGCAAATAATGTTATTTCATAATTTTATTTTGACATTTTGACCCCAAATGTCAACAGTCTATATACTCCTCCTTCTGAACTTGATAGGTGACATACTGGGCAAAAGCGTAATTTCACTACAAATGCAAAATTACATTTTGGCCAGGATTTGAAAAATGACAGCTCTCAGGTTCATGAGGTTGTGAAACAATAACTTTGTTGAAAATTTGGGGTCAAAATACATTTAAAAATTACCAAAGTTATGGCGGCGTTGAAAAATTTCAATGTACAACCCGTAACTTTGTTATTTCAATCACAACTTTGTTGTTTTTATATTTGACCCCAAGTTTTCAACATAGAGTTCTAGGACCCCCTCATGAACCCTATAGGTGATAATTTTCAAATCCCACCTGAAAGGAGATTTCATTACGTGACTGCAAAATCATGTTTCAGGCCAGATCTGAAAAATTTCACATACCTTGTTCATGAGGTGGGGTCCCAAGAAGGCCATATTGAAAATGGGGGATATTAAAAATGATCACGTTATGAGCAAAGTGCGAAATGAATTGAAATATATTATATGGCACTTACCTGTTTTCTTCAGTTCCCAGTCTGGTATTGAATAGTGAAGATGTGTCTCAGAACCAGAGAGAATATGGCATTGAGCATCCACTAAGTAAATGCAAGGTAAAGGGTGTTGGAATGGTAGGCGCTGAGTTGGGGTGTCTGGGTGGGGTGGGGATGGTGGTAGTCAACAAGGGACCATTTCATCATTTCAGGTAAAAATAAAAATGAAAAATGTTGCTAGACAGTTTTCTTTATTTCGAGTATAGTACAGTACTGCTGACACAGGGGACTGGGCACTTCAGTGTTGGCTTCATACTTGGGGGCATCAGGGGTGGGCACCCAGTGTCCCAGACTGTGGGTCAGGGTTGGAGTACTCTGACACTGGACACTGGTCATCCCGGTGTCAGCAGATTGTTGTGTGGGGGTAGGGGTCAGAAACAAAATGAGAGGATAAACTGGCATTGGGGGTTGGGCACCCAGGTTTTGTTTTTCAGTATAAATACATTTTGCTGGCACTGGGATTGACACCCTGTGTCCAGTTTAATGCAAGAAGGCCATCATCTTATGCAACTGGCTAATGGCAACAGTCGGGAAACAAAATAAAGTCATGCACAGCACATTCAGCAGGAGTTGGGCAACATACTGACATGTAACCTGTCACTGCTGAATGACCACAGCATAACCTCACATGCACACATGGAAACAGCCCTGCTCCCTGCCATATGAACACATTCTCATAATATGGCACAAGACTTCATCCTTAGAATGCTGATTTTTTAAACTACGTATGCTCAGAAATGGAACTGCTATTTTAAAATATTGTAAAAACTACTGAAGTTTGGGAGTTAAAAACCACAAAAGCACACACCTTGGGCCAAACTCTATCAAAAGTGTAAGTTTCAGGTTTTAATACTTCCTTTTTTCTTATAGGTGTGCAAAAAGACCTTAACTATAGTCTATTTTACATTTTTACCTTAACTTTGCCCTCATGAACCGATCACCACAAAATGTTTCAGGATCCAGAGATACTGGCATCATCTCCGTGTATGTCAAGTTTCACATAAATCAATTGAACAGATGCAAAGTTATTAGGATGCAAACATTGGGGTTTTACATTAAAGTGCTTACTCAACCCTAATATGCATAGGATATGACATGGGTGAAAGTGAGATAGCAAACTCTCCATGAGCTGCAACTGAACTTTTGATATTCCATGGTGGCGAAACCATGAGTGGGATATCTAGAGTTCAATGACAGCGAATGGAGATATTTCTACTATCTCACCTCACCTATGTCATATTTGATTTCTACAAGTGTAGATCTCTATTTTTTCCATTTTAAAGTTATTTGCATTTGTCTGTTGCAAAAGTGAAACAAATGGAATTTTCTGTTTTTTTTAATTATAAACAAACTAAAGGTATCTGTAAATGAAACACCACTCATTTGGTAGATCTTTTGTGCTGAACAACTTTCCTGCACACAGTACCATGCTATCATTTTTCATTTTAAAGTTATTTGCATTTGAATACGGTTAGTACTGCTACCGGTCGAACCTTCTAAATGAGTTCTGTACCTTTTTGATTACACAGTATGCAAAGATATCCATTGTGACATACCCAACTTGAAGATATCAATGATATATCACCTGTGGTCAGTAAGATATCTCTTTTATCTTCCTGAAAAGAGACCCACACATGTTGTTGGATATATATATATATATATATATATATATATATATATATATATATTACACAACAGAGACCTGTGGAATACACAATTTATTTTCATGAGTGCTATTTGACCTTGAGTAACCTCACGGTGGTCAAACAGCATGACTGAAAATAAACATGTATTCCACAAGGTCCCTATTGTGTATTTCATTCATGCAATAGGCAGGGACCTTGTGGTTGCAATAATTAAGTGTATTTATTTTATTATTTATGAAAAATTAATAAAGTTGTCTGGTTTACCTTTAATTCAAGTAGTATTGCACCTTTAATGTTGTGGCTTCGTAGGATGGTTGCTAAGGTGTTGGTATTAGGACATCACAGAATTGCTGAGATATATTCTTTGATTGGTGTTTATGTGGGCAGGCATTCAAAAAGATGGCAGCTTTTTCTCATTATGGAGAAGGGTTTTTCCATCTGCTTCTTTGTGTTTTTAGTAAGATTTATGATCTTTCATTCGATGGTGCAGTTTGTAGGGTGAAAATGTGGCTGCTTCTGGTTTCAGCAGCTCCAGCAGTGGTTTCTGTACCAAAGAGAAAACATTGTGTGGTGAGAGCGAGAGAATAAGCGCTGTTGGTGATGAAAACTGATGAGGAGAGAAACGTGGAAGTGAAAAATGATTATAAAATGGAGGTACTATTTTGTTTGGTGCAGCTGGGGAACTGTGACAGATACTGGGAGGTGAGAACAACTGTGCTGGGATTTAAGATTTGATAAGTGTGTGTTTGCAGCAAAAATGAGCCTAGCAGGAATGGGTTGGGGGCAAGCTGTAGTTCTGGCATGAGGGGTGATGATTGATGGCAGGTTGTTAAATAAATGTGTTTGATTGATACTGGGGTGATTCTAAGATTTATTTAACACCAGTGAAAATAAACATATTTATTTAACTGACTTTGTGTCCACTCCTATTGTATAAATATAAATCTATATATATATATATATATATATATATATATATATATATATGAGAGAGAGAGAGAGATCATTCATCCCACTTAGGTGTGGAATGAGGCAAAGCTAGAGCTTCAATCACTCAAGAAGTGACATCATCCCATGGTATGCCACACTGTGCAGAGGATCTTTATGAACTTGAGCAGAACTGAAGAACCTGCCAGCAAGTAAGCTCTGTGAAGAAATGTGATATTTATTGCTGAAATTAAAGCGTGTAGATTACAAGCAGTGCTGGTGCAGGCTCAGCAGCATACCTTTTACCAAGCACTTCGACTCAGAGGAGTCTTCATCAGGGTGGCATGGCTATAGCAGAAAACATCATTATTTAAATACACATGCTCACAAATATTCAGAAATTTATGTGACAGTGCAACTATCCAAAATACAAAAGTGTAGAAGTGCTGTTTAAAACAGAACATTCTGCTTCAAATCAAATATGACAGGACTATAACTAAGTTGCTGAATTCAGCCAAAAGCTTAAACTAGCAGCATTCATAAAGCTAAATCCTATGAAACTTCAGTAATTGGACACAGCTCATCAAATTTCATAAAGTATTTTCTTTTGCTTTATTTAAGCAGCTCAAACAATCCTCATATAGTTAACATGTCACTGTTTTTTTTTTAGAATCACACAGCTTCTTCAGGAAAAATGATGACAAAAATTCATAACGTATATTCCAAGAATAATGAAATGGTATCTGAGGAACTGGACAGGTATGCATTGATCAATTATTAAAGAGGAAGTCCAAGCAAAATTTCTGGCATCAGTAAATTCATACTTTGGATCAACATATCCCCAATTACTCTCATACAAAAATGAACTCTCTGAGTTACTTTGTATAAAAGTTATACATCATTTGTAACTGAAATGCACTGCCTGTTCAACAAAGCTGGTTTCAGTGAAGAGCTACTGATGATGTCATACCAGAACTCAGAGCCAAGTTCTCCATGTAAGCTACCTTACAGGATTTATTTTTCCCACCTTACATAAAACTGCAGTTGTAGTAAACTTATGAAAAGGAAAGCTGATGCTGGGTGGGTCCTGCCATTTCCATAATGTGCGATGCAAGGTACAGTACTTGAGAATGTGATGGGGAGGAGGGATTGGAATGCAGCAGCAAATATGGCTTCAGAATGACAAAGTTGTGTGGAATTTTTAAGAATACTGCAGGCTGATTTTAATATTCCACTAGGTTGAAACTGTGGAATGTAGCAATGACACAATCTCGGAAAGTAACGGACACACAATTTTGGAATGTGGAGGACACAAAAATTAATAATGTGGCATCATCATATATTTTAGAATATGGCAGAGAATACAATTTTGAAATGTAGGAGACACATAGTTGTGGAAGGTGGCAGAGATATGTAATTTTGTAATGTGTCATGGGTGCATAATATTCGCATGTGGTGGAGATGCAGATTTCCAAATGTAGTTAGGGTGTTTGATTAGAGATTGTGCTGGCAACAGGCACTTTCATAATATGGCATGGACACAGAATCTCAAATTTGGCAGTGTCACAGTTTCAGAATGTAGTCACATACAATTTCAGAATAAGGCAGGGATGCATAATTTTGGAATGTGGCTTGGACATACAATTTCAGAACATGGCAATAACACTCATTTCAGAATGTGGTGGGGATATGGAATTTGGAATATGGTAGGATGCACATTTCAGAATGTGACAGTGGCAGAATTTTGGAATGTGGAAGTTTACACACAGTTTCAGAATGTGGCAGGAAGGTACAATTTTAGAATGTGGTAGAGATATGCAGTTTCAGAACATGGCACTGATGCACAATTTCAGAATGTGGCAGTGATGCACAATTTCAGAATGTGGTGATGATGCCCAAATTTGGAATGTGGCAGTGACACACAATTTCATAATGTGACCATGGCACACAATTTTGGAATTGGTGGTGATGAACAATTTCAGAATGTGACTGTGACACATAATTTTGGAATGTGGGGTGATGCACAATTTCAGAATGGCAATAACACACAATTTCAGAATGTGGCAATGATGCACAATTTCAGAATGTAGCTGTGACACATAATTTTGAAATTAGGTGTGATACACAGTTTCAAAATGTGGCAGTGATGCACAATTTTGGAATGTGGTGCTGACACATAATTTTGGAATGTGGCTGTTACACACAATTTTGGAAAGTGGTGGTGATGCACAATTTCAGAATGTAGTGGTGACACAGTTTCAGAACATGGCAGTGACACAGTTTTGGAATGTGGTGGTGATGCAGTTTCAGTATGTGGCAGTGATGCACAGTTTCAATATGTGGTGGTGATGCACAGTTTCAGTATGTGGTGGTGATGCACAACTTCAGAATGTGGTGGTGATGTACAATTTTGGAATGTGGTAGTGACGCACAATTTTGGAATGTGGTGGTGATGCACAATTTCAAAGGTAGTGGTGACACAGTTTCAGAACATGGCAGTGACACAGTTTTGGAATGTGGTGGTGATGCAGTTTCAGTATGTGGCGGTGATGCATAGTTTCAGTATGTGGTGGTGATGCACAGTTTCGGTATGTGGCAGTGATGTACAGTTTCAGTATGTGGTGGTGATGCAGTTTCAGTATGTGGCGGTGATGCACAGTTTCAGTATGTGGCAGTGATGTACAGTTTCAGTATGTGGCGGTGATGTACAGTTTCAGTATGTGGTGGTGATGTACAATTTCAGTATGTGGTGGTGATGCAGTTTCAGTATGTGGCGGTGATGTACAGTTTCAGTATGTGGCGGTGATGCACAGTTTCAGTATGTGGTGGTGATGCATTTTCAGTATGTGGCAGTGATGTACAGTTTCAGTATGTGGCGGTGATGTACAGTTTCAGTATGTGGTGGTGATGCACAGTTTCAGTATGTGGTGGTGATGCCAGTTTCAGTATGTGGCGGTGATGTACAGTTTCAGTATGTGGTGATGCATAGTTTCAGTATGTGGTGGTGATGCACAGTTTCAGTATGTAGCAGTGATGTACAATTTCAGTATGTGGCGGTGATGCACAGTTTCAGTATGTGGTGGTGAAGTGCAGTTTCAGTATGTGGCGGTGATGTACAGTTTCAGTATGTGGTGGTGATGTACAGTTTCAGCATGTGGCGGTGATGCAGTTTCAGTATGTGGCGGTGATGTACAGTTTTAGTATGTGGCGGTGATGTACAGTTTCAGTATGTGGTGGTGATGTACAGTTTCAGTATGTAGTGATGATGCAGTTTCAGTATGTGGCAGTGATGTACAGTTTCAGTATGTGGTGGTGATGCACAGTTTCAGTATGTGGCGGTGATGTACAGTTTCAGTATGTGGTGGTGATGCAGTTTCAGTATGTGGCGGTGATGTACAGTTCCAGTATGTGGTGGTGATGCACAGTTTCAGTATGTGGCGGTGATGCACAGTTTCAGTACGTGGTGGTGATCTACAGTTTCAGTATGTGGCAGTGATGCATGGTTTCGGTACGTGGTGGTGATGCACAGTTTCAGTATGTGGCAGTGATGCACGGTTCCGGTATGTGGCGGTGATGCAGGTTTCAGTACGTGGTGGTGATCTACAGTTTCAGTATGTGGCAGTGATGCATAGTTTCAGTGCGTGGTGGTGATGCACAGTTTTCAGTATGTGGCAGTGATGCACAGTTTCAGTATGTGGCAGTGATGCATAGTTTCAGTACGTGGTGGTGATGCACAGTTTCAGTATGTGGCAGTGATGCACAGTTTCAGTATGTGGTGGTGATGCACAGTTTCATTCTGGTATGTGGTGGTGATGCACAACTCAGAATGTGGTGGTGATGTACAATTTGGAATGTGGTGGTGATGCGGTTTCAGTATGTGGCAGTGATGCAGTTTCAGTATGTGGCGGTGATGCACAGTTTCATTCTGGTATGTGGTGGTGATGCACAACTCCAGAATGTGGTGGTGATGTACAATTTTGGAATGTGGTAGTGGCGCACAATTTTAGAATGTGGAGTGATGCATCATTTAGGATTGTAACAGTGACACAATTTCAGAATGTGTATTTAAACAAAACTTCAGAATGTCGTGAGGATGTACAATTTTGGAAGGTGGTGGGATGTGATTCACAATTTAAAAATGTGGTGGGTGCATGCAATTCAGGAATGAGGCAGGGACTGGCAATTTCAGAATAACATTTGTGTCCTGTCAAATTCCAACCATGTGCATCCCCAGTATATTCTGAAATTGCCAGTCCCCTCAAATTCCTTGATACGTGTTCCTCTTGCGTTCCATGAATGTCTCACCACATTTTGAGATGGCACATTCTTGCCACATTTCAAAATTGCATGTCCTTCCAACATTATAAAATTGTGTAACATCTTGATTCAGCACTACATTCCAAAACCACCTCCTGACATGTTCTAAAGTACAATACCATGCACCTGATCATTCTGGAAATACAAGCACTGCAGCCAACCCTATGTCAGTGTTTTTTAAATGATTACTTCAGCTACAGTTTCTTAAACTTTGAGAAATAAGTCCTATAAGGTTGCTGATATGGAGGACTAGGCTGTGAGTTCTGGTTATAACATCATCAGTGGTGTTTCACTGAAACTGACTTTTGGAACAGGGAGTAAAATTAGGGTTACAAATAGCTCATAATTTTAAAATGAAGAAATACAGAAACCTAATTTTAGTATGATAGTTAATTGGGGGCATGCAGATTCTAATTCTGCAGTGTAGCATTTTTGGCCAGACTCACTCTTAAAATATGCCAAATCTTGGACCTCAAAAACAGCACACATAGGATTTTCTGGTAACTAACCTTTCAAAACAAAATCACATTCACCTTGTTTGGCTGTCTGCTTGAATCACATTTTTAATTCCTTATTTCTTCACTCTGTGACTGGTAGTTGCATAGAATATTCAGCACTTTTAATAGTTAATGACACATAAACAGTCAGGAACAGTGGGAGAAGTCAAGAATGCATAGGACAGGCATAAGGCAGTTCTAGTGGGGGGTAGGAGAAGTCAATCAATCAATGAAAATCTTTATTTATCAAGGCGGGCACCATTGAGCAAGACTCATTTGCAAGATAGACCTGGTCATGAATACATCAAAGTACAGTACAGAAGCAGGTTTACAAAAGCAGTAATATACAAGGAAGAAAAGTATATACAGTGTATACAGTACAGTACAAGGTTGAAATAAATAAAAAAAAAGCATTATTTTACAATTGAAGAAGTCAGCAGATGTACAATCAACCATAGGCATACAGGGATTATAAGCAGAGATCTTTTGAGTGAGGCAACCGGCAACTACACATATAGGAGAAAGGAGGCCATGTATGGGGTGGCAGGTTAGAAGGTAAAGAAGAGGGATATATTACCGACTGGGGAAAAATTGGGCTAAAACCACAGAAAGTGACGATGGCTGTCGTGTACTTGTTTATTATGATAAGGACAGAGGAGGGTAGATAATTGGGACACTACTATGGATGGGGTGGGACTTTAGCCATTGCTGTTGATTAACTAGAATCTGCAGCTTGTCCATCAGGTAGGGAAATGGGCAGACTGGTGGGGCAAGCGGTCTTTATCTGCCATCAAATTCTGTGTTTCTATGTACCAGAAACAATACTTTTCAATCAATATTACCTATCAGTTTTATGGCTATCTATTTTGAAGTCAAATCTTTTATTTATTAAGTTGTCCTTTAAAAACAGAGAAGACAGTCACACATTAGCTTTAGCACTCTGTTTAAAAACATTTGTTATATGCTGGTAGATATACTCAAAATATACCTTTTAAAATCTTTGCATTGAACTTTAATTCCAGCTTGGGATGAACTCTCATGCTCTTTCAGCCTATTATAAACAAACCATGTTAGGAACTCTGAATGTATTCTGCAAACATCTCTGTGAAGAATGCCACTCACCCTGTGTTTCTTGGCTTCAACTGTGTAAGGCTGCCAGGATTTCAGACTGCTATCTACTTCCTTGGTCAGCTCTATGAACATCATCATATCACAGCTTGATGATGTCACTGAAACTAAGCATCTCTTAAATCATTAAAGCTTTTACACAGTGTTTACTAAAACAGGGTATTAAAAATTTGTATTTACAGTATACTACCAACAATACCTTAGTTTAAAAAGCCCTAAGACTCTGTCTCAATTTAATAAGCTAATTGCTCACTATCCCAGGCAGTACAGATTATAGCTTACATTATGCTTTCATACTCCAGCTACTGTACACAACCACATAAATCCCACACTGACCACTAACATTCACAAGTTCTCCCCACCTCTATACAGTATACACTCCGTCCACACAAAAATCTTATATATCTATGCAATCAGTAAATTATTGTAAGGGTTAAAATGTCAAAAATAAGCTAAATGGCAAGATGTGAAACTAGTAATGTGAGCCCTCCATCATTAAACAGATGTACTGTCAGTGACTGCAAAGCACCTTGATATAGAGGTAAGCATCCTTCATATCCAGGGCACACATACAATCCCCTTGCAGAGGTAGAGGAGGAGGGACTTCAGAGATACCATATAAAACTGTTTGCATTTGATATACAGGTTCAATTCCTGTGATCTAAAACAGGACATAGATTCCCCTGTCACTTCAGAACCATAAAATACCAGGAGTAATAACCCTGGTTTAGTTTCCCAGGAGGCACAGGTGCTATAGTTTACTTGTGTAGTGAAGATTGAACTTCTTCTGATAGAACAGACAGGTGACCTGGAGGGTAATGAAGGGAGGAGAAGGATGCATTGGATGGGTATACAGCAACCCTAGGGCATGGCCCTGTTGAATATGTCCATGTGTGGTGATCTCCTCACTTTGTTAGAAAGGGGAGATGCAGCCTTTCCATGGGATCCCTGGGTCTTTGAAAGGATCAAGCGGAGTGGAAGGGAAATAGAAGGCCCAAGTGTCGAAGGGACACAACTGATACTGATGTGAAGGGGAGGAGAGAAAGAGTGACAGCACCAGATCCAGATGGGAAAAAGAGAGAGAGAGAACACTAATAAGAGAGGGACATTAAGATTCTGTGATAAACAGCACAATCACATATCATAAATACTGTCATGGGAGATCCATCCCAAGAAGCCAGAATTAATTTTAAAATGTTCCACATTACCAGGAAGGGCATTAACTTGACTTTTTCTTAAATAGAAAAGACTGTATGGGCAGTTTTAACTGGACAGGGTTCCACGGATGACTCATCTTACATCATTATTCATGCACAAAGCCTTGAGGCATTCACCAAAATGGATGACACAGATTGCATGTACAATGCTAAAGTGAAAATGTATTACTGAAACATTTTGAAACTTTGGCACCCCTCCCTCAAACCACCTGATATCCTTCCCTATTGGGTTGGATGTATGCCCCCTGAAGCATACAGGCTCAAGTTTAGGGTTAAAGAAAGAACTGGGGATGTCACACTGAAATGTATGTTCAATTGTGCAATATGTTAGAAAAGATGGTTGGAGGGTGCTAAAGCTGTAACTGCTGAACAAGTAAACAAGGCATTTATGGCTGTAGTGGGCAACCCTACAGCCTTTTGGAGAAGTGTAGAGAAAAAGGAGCTAACCTCATGCCATTTTCTCCTTTTCTTTGAGTTCCAGTAGTGCAGGATGCGCATCCACTGCACTACTTTGTTTGGCAGTTGAACATGGCACCGTCAGCTATGTCAATATGGCTGCTGGTGTTACTGCACATGCACAAGTTCCAGCAGATGTGCAGATAACTCCAGCAGCCATGTTGCACATGGCAGACTCTGCACTCAGCTGTCCATTGTGTCCAGTATGGCTGCCGCAGTTATCTGAGCATGCGTGGGAAGTCGTGCATGTGCAGTAAGCACCAGCTGCCATGTTTGACACGGCCGACAGCAGGCAGCACTCTGAGTTGCTGAGCCCTGTCAGCTGCAGCTGTGCTGTCTCTGGCCAGATTCTGTTTAAAGAGTTTTTCAGACTGTGCCTGAAGAGTTGCCCTTGTAGCTGTTGAATCAGATGCCCTGCACTACAAATGAAAAATAAAGGTAATCTGTTGATATTTAACGGGACATACATCCAACCCAATAGGGAAGGATATCAGGTGGTTTAAGGGGACAGTCAAAGTTAGACCATCCTGAACTGGAATTCAAACTAAAGGTCAGGGGTGTAGATGTTACATATCCTGGATCTCAGAGCATTTATCGGGTGATTGCCCAAAGCACAGAAATGAGGGGCAGAGAGAGGATGAGCTTTAGAGGAGCATCCAGCTCCTAGTGGAGTGGGGAGTGCTGACTCGCTAAATCTACTATCCATGTATGCACCTAGCTCTAGTTCACAGTAAAATAACAAAGGGGTTAAGAGATGTAGGTGTCTCCCTTTCACACTGAAGCACATGAACACATAAAACAAACGAAAAATAGGATGGAAGTCGGCTTGTCATCCATTTGGACTGACCCTCATTTTTCAGTGGTAATACCCTGTTACATTTGCTTCCTTTAAAGCAACAGTGCCAAGAAACTTTTTCCAAAAGATCCTAAATACCTGTCTAATAAATGGGTTGCATCAAACTGTTGATACACCAACAAGAAAAAATAATATACTGGACCTAATCTTAATAAATATTAGCTGTAAATTAGGTAAGGCCAAAATTCTAGATCCACTTTTTGGGAGCAACCACAATATAGTAATGTGTACTCTTGATACATTAACTAACATAATTCATGGTAGAACGACTATCAAGAATTATAAGAAAGCCAATTTCAAAGGACTTAGGATTGGTTTAAAAATTGGGTTTGGAAAGATGGAAGTGATACAGCTGTTACTGTGGGATAAGATCAAAATAAACCTCTTGAACTTGAGCATATTTATATCCCAGAAAGCAGACTACAACAAACGAGGAAACTGCCATTATGGTACTCAGTAAAACTGTAACGACAAATTGGTAAAAATAAACACGTACAAGGCCATGTGAAGTGTTAGTTCTGAATATAACATATATAGATAAGCAGCAGCTAAAAATCACAAAGCATATGATCAGAGATCACAAGAGGGCAATTGAATTTAGAGCGTGCTCCATATAAAAGATGGTGGAAAAACCTTGTTTTCATACATTAATAATTAGAACATTAATCGAATGATATTCCAATAAGGATTAATGGAAAGATACTGTGGAGCCCCAAACATTGGTAAACATATTTAATGATTACTTTTGTTCCATCTATGGTCCAGAACTGCAACTAACTTCTCCCATCGATGTTTTAGGAACCCAAGAATTCTTCTCTAGGAATGAGATTTTAGTTAAGCTGAAAAAGATGGATATTTCTAGATCTGCAGGTCCAGATGGGCTACACCCCTGGCTGATTAAAGAAATTTTAGATTGGCTAATAGAACCGGTACAACATCTAATCACTCTGTCTTTCAGTAATGGAGATTCCGCTTGATTGAAGTACTGCCATTGTGGTACGGTCCAAAAAAAAGTAGGTCAGATATTGGCAATTATAGATCTATAAGTCTTACAACAATTTTGGGAAAGGTCTTGAAATCCTTATTAGGGACAAACTGAGAAAGAAATGACAGACAAAGGGATATCTGATACCACCCAGCTGGATTCAAAAACATCGATCCTGCTTAACTAATGCGCTAGTCTTTTATAACAAGATCAGCACAATGTTAGATCAAACAAACAGTTGATGTCATGTATTTGAACTTCAAAAGGCTTTTGACAAAGTCCTCATGCCATACTGATCAATAAAATGTTAGCCTAAATATAAGTTGTAAACTAATTAAGTGTGTTAAGAATTGGTTAACCAATAGAACACAAAATTAAGAATCAGGGTTTTAGTGTCGAAGAGGGTGGGTGTCATGGCACTTAGGTCGTGCTGGGGCCAACATTGTTTTCTCTTATGTCTGACTTCAGCACAGGTAATAAGTACCTGCACTAAATTTGCAGATGATACTAAAATTTACTACGAGGTATCTAATGAGGAACAGGGTGCTACTTCAAGAAATGATCTAAATGCACCCAGGAATGGGCTTATGGAAATAATACGAGTTCAACACAGAAAAATGTGTTGTAATTTATCTGGGGCCAAAAATGGTGAATTTGACTACTGGTTAAATAACTGCAGGTTGAAAGCAGTAGAAAGGAGAGAGACTTAGGCATTATTATAGATAGGGACTTCTCCTTTGAGAATCATTATAATGCCATATGTGGGGAAGACTAGTAGGATTATTAACACCATCAGCAAATCGTTTATAACTAGACACAGGTCGTGTCTTGTTCCCCTATATAGAAATCTTATTAGACCACACCTGGACCATTGTAGTCAATTGTGGTGCCCCTATAAGAAGAGGGATATAGAGATATTGGAGAGGGTGCAGGAAGGCTAATGAAGATGGTTTCAGGACTGGGAAATCATGCATATGAGGACAGACTGAAGGCACTGGATCTTTATCCACTAGAATTACGTAGGACTAGAGGAGATCTACTAGGGCAGGATTCACAAAGAAGATGTGCTCAGTGCATCCTGGCTGCCCCAGTGCAGAGAAGCAGCACTGAGTGCAAAATGGGAGATTCAAGAGGAGGTGCAGGGAGATGCCCCAGCGCATCCCCTCTGTGAATAGCACAGGTGTGCCCCACCCAAGCTGTGCTGGGGCATCACAGGCTGCACTGGTGCATCCCCATGTCAGGCTGTGAACCCTTCAGGGCAGGGCATCTCAGGATGCCCTGCACCCAAAAATGCGATTCAAAGCCAGGGGCATGCAAATGAGTTGTCAGGGCATGGGGAGGCACAATGGGCCATTAGCATACCATTATGGCCCCATTTGCATTGCACCTGCAGGGATGCCCCGTGGAATGCACCAAATAGTAGACCCCCATTGCACAAGATGCCCCTTCCCCACCCCAAACCCCAGTAAATGCTGCTCCCGGTGGTGGTAAAAGAAATGCAGAACCCCTCCCAAGCCCCCATAGGATGCTGCACTCAATGGTGGCAAAGTTATGCAGAACCCCTCCGCCCCAAGTGCCCATAGAATGCCAGACCTGGTGGCAGTAAATGAAATGCAGCACCCCTACCAAGCCCCTGGCAAAGTCGCCTCCATGACAGTGGTAAATGAAATGAGGTACCCCCCTCCCAGCCCAAAGCCCCCATTGAAGCCACCCTCCATGGCAGTAGTAGGCAAACTGCAGATCCCTCCACCCCAAGCCCCTGCTGAAGCCACCTCCATGGCGGTGGTAGGCAAACTGTAGATCTCTCCGCCCCAAGCCTGCTAAGCCACTCTCTGTGGCAGCTGTCCATTATGGAATGAACCCCCAGGCACCCCCAACCACCTCACCACTAGCAGGGTCCCACTGTCAGCGGGCAGCCCAGCCTATCTGCATACCACCATGGCCACCGACAGAGCTACTAGAATGACAGCTACTGTACAACCCGACACCCAACGGGCTTCAGGTTGTACAGTAACTGGTCATTGTTAGACAGCTCTGTCAGCAGGCCATGGCGGTGTGTGGGTGGGTTGAGCTGCCCACTGACAGTGGGACCCTGCTGGGGTGGGGTGCCTGTGGGGGTTCATTCTAACAGATGGCTGCCACGGTGAGCAGCTTCAATGGGGGCTTGGGGTGGGGGAGATCTGCAGTGTGCCTACTACCCACCTTGGAGGGCGGCTTCAACAGAGGCATGGGGCAGGGGGGTACATATTTCTTTACCACCACCGCGGGAGGGCGGCTTTGCTGGGGGCTTGGTAGGGGGGTTCTGCAATCCTTTACCACCACCAGGAGCGGCATTCTATGGGAACTTGGGGTGGGGGACACTGGACTGCCAGGGTGGACAGTCTGCCATGCGGCTACCTGCAGTACGGCAGCCTGCCTGTGGTGGTCACCCACTTAAGTCTAGGATTTCAGATCTTATCTTCTGTGGTGCATCCCCCGACTTGCCCCAGGGATGTGCCACAGAATAAGGCTGTGAATGGGTTGCACCCACATGCATGGGCACACCTCTTCACAGCCCTCCAGATTCACCGCGATAGCATTACTGGTGGTATGCAGTGCATTCAGGATGTGCTGGTGCATCAGGGTTGCACCAGCGACGTCGCCCCTGCCAGAATCACCTTGGCGCATGTCAGGATGCCCGGCACATCTCGTATGCATTGGGCGCATCCCTTTGTGAATCCTGTCCCTTATGTTTAATAATAAATAATAATAATATTTTATTTATATTATGCCTTTCAAATGTCAAGGCACATTCCAATAAAATGAGATAAAATACAGAATACAAAACAAAGATACAAAAGAAATATTATAAAACACACACAACAATTAATAATCAGTCAAAACCATATGCCCTAGAATAGTTTAGAATATTTAGGGACACCAAATTAATGACAAGCTTGGATTTTACAACAGCAGGTAAAAATTTGATTTGAGGAGTCATGATATGGAACTAAACTGACTTACCCTAGGAGCAATAAAAGGAGAAACGTTTTACACAAAGAATAATCCCTTATAAAATACATCACCTAGGGACATTGTAGATTCTAACACTACAGAAATGTTTAAAAAATTAGATAGATATTTATTAAGTTTTGAGCGAGGACTAGTATCGTGACAGGGAGGCAGGTTACATGGGCTTGTAGCTTTCTATATGCCAATACACTGAGTATAGCTAGTTTCAGCTACAATAAAAATTTGCATATTCTAAATCTACTTTTCCAAGTTTATTTTTACATTTTTGATCCTAACACTTGCCAGGTCCACCATGCTATATCTATGCCAAAAGGTGCAGGCATCTTTTTCTTGAGAAAAAATAAATTAAAACATTGATAAAATACTCAAATTCAGGTGAGACTAGAACATTTCACTACCAAATAAAGCTGGAAGATGCCTGGAATATTTTACAGTAAGTACTGTAGGTCAGTTTTGTTTTGCCCAATTTGTTTTCACACTGTTGCTTTAACTACATCTCCAGCCCATTCTTAAATGTTTTATCATTTCTGATTTAGTACATTACTTGAGGCAATTTTCAAATTCTCACATTCTGTGAGAAACAATATTTTCCAACATCTCTTAATACCTACTCTTGCAACTGCTTGTTATGACCCCTACTTATAGATTTAAATACTCTCTAAAATAACACAACTTCCAAGGTTGTTCTGGATCTAATCGGAAACCACAAAGAGCAATTAGATAACATCTGATTCTCCTCTTTTCTAGACTAAATGGATTCAGAGTACTTAGTCTCCTCCTATATTCCATGCGTCAATTTGCCATTATCATTTCTTCATTCCTGTTGCTCTTCTTTGAATCCATTCCAATCTATTTACATTCTTACTCGATATGGATTCCAGAACTGTCAGCAGTACTTCAGTTGAGGTCTCACATATGCCCTGTATAAGGGGACAAACACTTCTCTTGATCGACTCACAAAGTTCTGCATTATGCACCCCAATAACTGAGCTGCTTTCATTGATGCTGATTTACATTGCCTTCCCTGTTTGAAGTTTGTTATTATAATACTACCTCAATCTTGTTCTGTCTCTACCTTTTCTAATTCACACCCATTTAAGTCATACCCTTGTTAGGGCCTTGTTAGTTGACCGGTGCCCACGTTTCATTACAAAGTGGCCATTCTAATATTAAAATCAATCAGAAAGCTGGCAGCCATTGACTATATGAGGACACCCCATGCTCTTCCTAGCATCTCATCATCACGCTAGTGAGCATGGGGCGGGGCGGGTGGGTCGGAAAACGAGAAGTACTTGGGACCCGTTTAGTGATGTTTACAAGTGAAATAAGTTTTCTCAGATGAATTCTTTGGATGCATCTTTAAAATTATACTACTGCTGTGGAGGTAAGGCATCTATACATCGGTGCAGGGCAGTAGAAGTTATATTGGTGGATCTCTTTAATAAGTTTTACATGTGACACCATATTAGTGCTTTGATGAATTCTAGAAATATTTATTTATTTATTTAAAAGTTTCACCAGGAAGGGCATACTGAGCTAATGCTCATTTCCAGATGCATCCTGGGGAAGAGACAGCAGGTTAAATAACAGAATATATCAAGAGCAACAAAGGAGAACACAAAAGGTATTATACAGGAGTACAATTCCGTTGTTACATACACAGTTCAATAACATGGCAAGAGTACGATTTTAGTGAATATATACAATTCAAACATGGCAAAGCTTTACCAGGTTGCAAGTGCAATATGATGAGAGGCATACATGCAGAATGTACAAATCTGAATAATATCAGAGCCAAAATTTGGGAACTTGAAGAGAGGAAAGTGAGGGGTATGGAGGGGCTACACCACGGCAGGTACAGGAAGGGAGGTGAAGTCACAAAGTAACATGGACAGGGCTTGAGGGGAGGAGGTGTTGTGAATGGAGGGTGTTCCAGAGTTTAGGAAATCAGTGGCAGAAAGCAGCTTGCCTAGCAGTGGTAGTAGTGGATGATATAGCCAAAGTGCTGACATCTACAGGTGTGTACCTGTTTATTTTTTTATGACTGGCTCATAAAGGTCAATAGCTTGGTCAGATATGATTCATCTTTGTGAACCGTGCTTTGTCTTGTCCATAACCAATAATTCATTGAGTTCCACCTCAATTTTCCCTGTAAAAACAATTCCATTATGTTACATATGATTGCTGTTAGCCTGATCAGTTTATAATCTGAAAGCTTATCTCTATCCTCTTTTGGAAACTGGTATTACAGTGACCTTCTTCCAATCTATGGGTACTTTCCTTTCTCAGTGACGATTAACTGAGTTAATCAGGAGTCTACTAAGTTTTCATCCCATTGTTTTAAGACCATACAGTGGATAATCAAAGAGTCTAGTACTAAGTCTTCATCCAGTTGTTTTAAAATCATCAGGCAGGGGCATTTCTAGCATTTTAATACAATAGGGGCTTCAGTCCAGCCCACTCCCAGATCCCCAACCAATAAGCCAAGTGTAGGGCCCCAGAGAAGCTTTGGGGATTTGATCTCTCTGGTGCATTCTAAGACTTATTCTATATCCCTTATATCACAAATCTGCCATATATATTTGTAAGGAATATATGTAATTTTTAGTACAAAAAGCCCCTAAAAGTTTTTTTTTTAGCTTGCTGGTAATTGGGGAATTTTGCTAACTACATGCATCTTTCTTTCTTCCTATAATATACTGGCTTCCTGTTTTGCCACTACAGCTTCTTTGTTACATTCTAACACATACTGCACAAGTGTTTTCTGGAAGGATGAGCTAATCGTTGTTGGTTTCCCAACACGGAAACTTCCAATGATATTTTCTTTTTTTTAATACTTCTTTATTAGAGTTTATGATTTCAACAAAGAAGACATACATACACACATATCCCAGGCGAATCCTGGTACATCCCAAAACTGGATGTGGCTACTATATACATCCCGAAACTATTTACATACACAGTTTACAATTATATTTTGTAGTACAGCATCAGTGAGAAGTTTGTCCATAATATGGATTAGTGCTAAATCTGCTTGTTGAGTCTGAAACATGCTACTTTGCAGGTAATTTTGCAAGCAATGAAAAAAACTAAATGCCCTTTCTGAGCTACAGCTGCTGACTGGAAGTGTTATGGTGATTTGAAGTGTCTTTCTCAATGAAGGAAACATTCCAGCTGGGGTTTCATGTCATAACAGCAAGTATTTTTCAGCAACTCACATGAGAGCAAGTCCATTTTGCCAAAATTCGGCACCCAAGCAACACAAAAACTGTCAAAACACCCACACAAGTACAAAATCAAAAAATGGACAAAATATACTAACATTTAATGTCGGGGCGTAGCCCCACCCCTAATAATATAATCAGTCCTGGGACAGGCACTGGGGGTCATTAGAATACACGGAAGGGGGCTACAATATTCAGTGGGATACCGTGACTGGGGCAATACAGTTGGGAACCAGAGGGAAGCAGAATAAAAAAAATTGCAACACCTAAAATAATTTCAAAACTTTTACCAAGAGGCAGTCCCTAACCCATCACCATCCCAACTGGTGGCCGTATCCACCACTCCAGGTGACTGGCTCAGTAGCAGCAGGCTTACTTCCTGTATTTCACCCACATGACTATATCCCTCCCCATCATTCACCTTTTCTATTCTATCGCTCTACACTCGCTATTCCCTGCCCTCGCTATCCCTCACACTAGCTATTCTTTTGGGTGAGCAAACTGAGTCATTCAATTTGCTTTTCCCATATCACTGGATACCTGAGCAGGGAACACCTTGTGAACCTGTTTCAATTATGCCTCCAATGGACTGGTCAGACACAATTTCAGGGTATTTCAGCTTAATGAAATTACAAGCAACAACTATTTTTTCAGGCTGCAAAGAAAAACAAAATGGTTGGCCAGTGGACTCAATGCTTCATATTGAAGAAGCTGCTAGATTTGGGAGAACAGGAGGAACTGCTTTAGAGTGGAATCATGTACACCCAGAAATCTCCTATTCATCTCAGAGATAATTCTTTCTAAACATAGGAAGAAAATATTCTAGCGAAAAGGTGAACATCATTGTTTCTTGTTAATGTGCAGCAGAATGTTCTGTAAGCACAAAGTCTTCTATTCTTTTCTGTTTTCATACTGTTGCTGGGACTACTGATGAAATACTTCTTTATTCACGGAATAATTGAGCTTCTTGAAGATTTCATTTGCAACGTCTTCTGTTCTCATTCCTCAAGTGACTGCTTCACTGCCAAAATACAGTTTGGGCCATGGCTAAATCAAGATCCTGGGTCTATAGCAGTTTATAAAGATGTTACACAATTCCTCAAGAGCTGGGTAAAGAAAAAGGCACAAGACAATTGCCGATCCTTTTAATTTTGCACAAAGGCCATTGACTTTCACATCACTCATTTCACTGTAGCAAGTAGAAGAGCACAAAATTATTTCTAGACAGACAACTGAGTGAATCTGACATGCCCACCTGAATTAAACAACTGTACAAGCTCCCTGGGAGAAGTATTAAGACTTAAATGTTTCTGTACTTCAAGAAATTGTTGGTGATGTTTCACAGACTGACTGAAAAACTCTACAGTGCTTCCAACAAAAGAAACGCCATTAGCTTCATGAACAGCCTTGGTAGGTTTGCACTATGACAAGATTTAGTTGATGAGCATAACAAACGTACAATGCTTAAAGACAGTATTCCTTGAATTTCATCTGGATGCCAACAATGTTTCTATTCATTACAGATGCTCCATCATATGCCTGGCTTACACAGCATGCACTAGCCATCCCTGCCTCCTGGGGACACTGATAAATAGTACATGCAATGCCTTCAGCATCAAAGGCATAAGCTGGTGAAACCCAAGGATTGCTTAAAATATCTCCTTCCAAAGAGGCATACGTGCACAAGCAGCTAGTTGTTCTTTCTTTTCTTTGATCCATTACTTCATCGGCTATAATTGAGAAAAAGCCTGCAGACTTGATTTTACATGATATAGTGTTTTAACTTCATTTGCACAGCTTTGTATTAATTGATTCAATGACTCTGGAGAAACATAAGTGCTGTTTTGGGGAACAATATAATCTTTAAGGAATGTCAGACCGCTTGATTAATTTCTTCAAGTGGGTGATGAAGGAAATAGACTACGGCAGAGCAGTACATAGTGGCTTAGCTGGACTTCAGGAAGGCCTTCAACATAGTCCACAGGAGACTAATCCACAAGCTGGCAAATCTGGTAGGGACAGAGGTAGTCACGTGGTTGAAACTGGTTAAATAACAGAACACAAAGAGTGGTGGTAAATTGGGTTAGCTTCATAGGAGGGGTGGGTAACAAGTAGCATACCCAAGAGATCAGTACTAGAACCAGTGCCCTTCAATGTCTTCATAAGCGATATTGCAGATGGTCTGAAGGGAGGGCTAGCCTGTTCACGGATGATGCAAACCTTTGTAACAGGGTAGATACATAGGAAGGTATAGAAAAATAAGGAGATATCTGAAGATTCTAGAAAACTGGTGCAAGGAATGGCAGTTGGGTTTCAGTGCAAAAAGTGCAGGATTATGCATCTGGGGAGAGAGAATCCTAGGGTCAAGTATGAACTAGATGGGGTAACACTGGAGGTCACCAAGAGGAAAGGGATCTAGGAGTAGTCATGAAGACAACCTCAAAGTGGATAAACAGTGTGACAAAGCAGTCAGAAAGGCTAATAGAATAGTAGGGTGCATAGGGAGGGTATAACAAGTAGAAGGAGGGAAGTGGTGGTACCAATTGTACAACTCCATAGTAAGGCCTCATCTGGAGTACTGTGTTCAGTTCAGAGGCCCCATCTCCAGAAGGGCATAGACATGATGGAGACGGCACAGAGGAGGGTGACAAAAATGGTGTCAGGGATGTTGCATAAGTCATATGATGAGAGACTCAGCACCTCAATATGTACTCCCCTGGAGGAAAGGAGAGAGAGAGAGAGAGAGAGAGAGAGAGAAGATGGGACATGATAGAGACCTTCAAGAATCTGAAGGGGATTAACAGGGTACCAGAGGGGAGCATCCTTCACATGAAGGGAAATAGCAGAACAAGAGGGCACAGCATGAGATTAGAAGGGGGAAAACTTAGGGGAACTTGAGGGAGCTCTACTTCACTGAAAGGATGGTGGAGAGATGGAACAGTCTCCCCCAGGAAGTGGTGGGACGGCCATGGTTCAGGGATTCAAGAATGCGTGAGATAGGCACATGAAAAGTTAGGGCAAAATGTGGGAACTTGTCATAGTATCTAGGGTACCATAAGCATTAGAAAGAGGGATAGGGCAGACTGGATGGTCCACAAGGCCCTTATCTGCTGACAACATCTATGTATCTATCTATGTAAGGAAAAGATCACATTTCTTTAATAAATCTATTCATTCTAAAAGTTTTCTTTATTGCTGTCACTTGTCTCAGTATGTCCCCAAAGGCCAATCCTGTCTCCCTAAGAATCAAGTTACTTATGTTAGATGGTAGCTGTCAAAACCACATCATCCAAAGAGTGTGGTGAAAACTGTTCCATCTTAATCGGCAAGAAGGAAGAGCAAAGTACAAAAATAGCGACTGCATTTAATCACGAAATAGTGACTACATTTAACTGCGCACCTTTGGTGGATTTGATATGATTTTTTCTTTTGAGGTTTTGGGCAGAGCAGTTATACAATATGTGACTTTGTATGACTGCGTGTTTTTGGAGATATTTTTTCCTCGACACAGTTTTTACTCATCACTATTTACATGGACACACACTTCTTTCTTTTGTGTTATTGCTAAGCGCTGTTATTGACTGCACTGTCTTTGTTTCAGCAGTCTTGATGTGGAACCCTATTAGATGCATCATGTGTTCTCTATGCTTCTGAATTTCAATGGAATTAGAGGCACTCATGATTTTCTTTATATATCCTGTATCTTTATTCTTCTGATAGGCTAGCCATATTGACATACAATTGTCATAGGAACTAGATTTTGAGGCAAGTTCTTTGAAAAAATCTAAAACATGTCTCCAGTTAGAGAAATCACTGTATATTAAGGAGACTTTGTTCATTCTAGTACATTTGGTACTAAAATGCAACACAAAACACAAAATGCACAGTCCTTTATGATAGAATATACTAATCACGAATACAGTTCAAACCACCTATACTAAGAAAGCGTCTAGAACCAAACATAGAGAGGTATGCTGACATCTTGGGCTGACAAGGTCCTCTTTTTATCCATGTCTGAAGGGTACTTCTCACTCACGTAACATTGTTTGTTTTGGCTGAGCATTTTGCTTTGAAGATGACGAAGAGGCCAGCACAGACCGAATGGGAATGGAATTATGACTTGACTCTATTTCTGAATTTTCATTATTTGAAACTGTTGTTTCAGAATCATCCTTTGACCTTTTTTATGAAGTGGCAGTGAAAAGGTTTTGATATCCATATCTATTACTCCTTACAGAGAACAAAAGATCTATTTCTGTTTGTACTATGGCAAATGTCTGTTATATTTTCAAATAAAGCGGTAAGTTGTTACAGTATACAGTGTATGTGTTAGCCCTTTTGCTGGTGTCAGTATTGTCTCTAAATATATATTTTCTGTGTTTTTAATAATTCTTGTGTGCTGAGAGAAAGTGGCACCAAAGTTAAACTTTAGCTGCCAGAGCCTATCTCCTCCCTCTTCCTATATTTAAAGCATGTTGAGATACACTCAGTCACCCTACCAAAATGGAAGCAGTTTAGCTTCATGATAAGAGTTCTGACGAGTTAACTGTGCAACCATGAACAAGACAAGTAATCTCACTGTACTCAGTATAATGCATACTGGGTCACCTCCCTGTACCTAAGTGGTTGGTAGCACTGGGAACTGGAACGAGACAGATATAGGCACTAACAGGATGCCTACACACTGGAGCACTTCCCTGTACCTAAGTGGCTGGTAGTACTAGGCAACCGGAACAAGACAATATAGGCACAAACATGATGACTGCACACTGGGTCACTTCCCTGTACCTAAGTGGCTGGTAGCACTGGGTATCCAGAATAAGATAGACAAAGGCACTAAGAGTATGAATGCACACTGGAACACTTCCTTGTAACTAAGAGGCTGATGACAGCACATGATAATTAAATTTCTAGTTCAGCAGTTATTAGTTATGTCACATCTCATCAATCTGTATGTACTCTGATGGTGCAGACTGCTGTTTAATTGGTAAATTATATTTTTATTGTTATTCTTTGGTTACAGTAAGGCCCACTGGCTGCAAGGCCCATTTACAGGGCAACCTGGGAACACTGGGAGGTTAAGCTGGGACTGTAAACTGGCTAAAGGGAGGCAGTAACAGATGGTGGTGGGCACTCTCTTCCCCAAGGGTGGTGACAAGCAGGGTGCCACATGACTCAGTCCTGGGTCCGGTGTTTTTGGGTTATTCATATCAGATATTTCACATGGCATTAGGAGCAAAATCAGTCTGTTCACAGATGATACCAAGATAGAGCATGGTGGAAAATATAGAGGGTAGCAGGGGCTACTGGAGGACCTGATCAAACTGGAGGAGTGGTCGGAAGAAGTGGCAGATTGAGCTTCAATAAGAAGTGCAAGGTTATGCACTTCAGAGCAAGGAGCCCAGGAGGAGCTACCAGTTGAGAGGGGTTCAGATAGAGGTCACAGAGGAGGAGGAGGACCTTGGGGTGATCATAAGGCTAACATGAACAACTCAGCTCAGTGCAGGAAGGTGGTAGCTAAGGCCAGCAGGATGCTGGGGTCTATGCGAGAGGAATCTCATCCAGAAATAGGGATGTGATCCTGCCACTGTTCAGGCCACATTTGAGTACTGTGTGCAGTTCTGGCATCCCTTTCTGAAGAAGGATATCAGATTGCTGGAGGGGTGCAGCGTGGGCAACTAAGATGATCCAGGGGCTGGAGGCAACACCCACGAGGGCAGGCTGACTGAGTTGAATATGTACACCCTGGAGGAGAGGAGGGATTGGGGGATATGATTGAGACCTTCAAATATTTGAAGGGGATTAACAAAAATGGTACAGAAGGGATATTTAAACTGAAGAAAGGAAGGGATACCAGAGGGCATAGTCTCAGATTGGAGGGTGGAAAATATCAGAGAGAGAGAGAGAGAGATGAGGAGGCATTTTTCAGACAGGGTGGTGGAGAAAGGAACACTCTACCCAAGGAGGTGGTATCCTGTAGCAAGTGGGCAGTTTTAAAGGGCATGGGACAGCGTGCTAGGGAGGTAAAGATGAGGGGAGAGGAGGTGGGCAGCTGCAATATAAGGGTGTTAGCTACGCATTCAAGTAGACTAACTTGATAGACCAGAAGGCCTGTTTCTGTTGGCAGATTCGTATGTTTGTATGTACTCAGGATCATTCAGTACGAAGTGGAGGTTGTAGGAATCAAACACTAAATGTACTAAGCTTGTTTTGTTCACAGCTAGTTCTCAACCTCATTGTCCTCTAGGCTATGAAGTCAGGCCAGCCCAAATTGTTCCCACTCTCTCCCTCCTATACAGCTGAGCAACTGGCTACTTCTTTATTATTATTTTTTTAAATAAAAATATAGTGGCTAACTTGTCACTCTTTAAGTATGTTATTTTCTTTGATCTCAGAAAGTGGAAATGAAGATGATCTTTTTAAATAAAGTAAAAGATCCTCAGTTCCTTTCATGCCTAACAAGTGTGGCCTGATGGTCTCCTTCCCCTTGAGCACTGCTAGCCTGTTCACTTCAATCAGTTTAGCTGAACTGCAGAGCTGCATTCTCAGAGTCACTCCATTCCTTATTCCTTCGTGTTCTACAGTGAAGAACAGCACTACTTGACAAATTGAATGGATATCGGTTTTCTTCACAGCAGTGGTAAGTATTATGTAACATAATCTTACTCTGTGTACAACAACTCTGTTAATTGTCAGAACTGTCTCTCTCTTCCACACAGTGATTAGGTAATCAAAGTACAGCCAAATGGCAGCATAGCACTACACAGTGAGAGAGAGAGAGAGAGAGAGAATTGCATATATGAGCAGGGCCAGCATTAGGCACCCACAAAGTCTGCAGCTGCGGGACCCCACATGCAGCTAAACAAACAGAAGCTTCCTTTAAACTTTTTAAAGTCACTTTTTTCTTCAAAGCTGTTTTCTTCTTTAAGGCTACACACCGGCAGTTTGTGCTGTAACACAGCCACTCCCCTCTATTACATTGATAAAACGTTTTTATGAGTTGGCGAGGGGCAGCCGATGAAAACCACAGAACTAAAAGAGACTTCTTTTGTAGTTCTGTGTGGAGCGCTACTGCTAACATGTGTGCTTGTGGGTCGGGTCCTGGCTGATAGAGACTTTCCATGGCAGGAGATCATTTATGTACAAAGTAAGCCTGCCGACAAATGGGAAGGACTAAGCAACAGATTTGTTTTCAAGTTTCAGTCCTTGGCTCTAAATTAAGCAGTGAGTGTGGCAGTGCTTTAAGTTTCAAGTTACAGGACAGGAGAATCAATTTACAGCACTCATGAGGGATGGGGAAGGTTAAACATTTTGTCTGCAAGCCCAAACCAAATAGAAGAAGGAGGGGAGGTTGAGAGCTCATTGATTTATTGATTAGAGTCAACTTTCGAAAGAATTGCCCAGGCATCACCCACAGTGCTAGGGTGAGGGGAATCACAGTCAGTCAAAGAGTGAGACAAGGCATCACAAGGGAGGCTACTGATGGGGTGGAGGATTATGCACTAGACTTTCGTCCCCAGTGCAAACAGCCAACAGTACTTTGGTCTAGCTTCAGCAGCACTTTGGGGCCATATGGACGTGCAGCCAATTGGATGGATTCCAGTCATTAGTGATTTTGGGGAAGTTCAAAACTTCAGTCTTTTCCTGATGTCCTCTGTCCTTTGTCCCTTCTGAGACCCATGCAGACTGAGTGCTTCTTAAGCAGGTGAGTTATTTATTTATTTATTAAATTTTGGTGACGGGTAGGGCGATTATTATATTAGGGACACATAATGCCCTGGTTCTGTAATTCATGGATTACGTACTTGTTCCTCCAAACGGTAGCAGTTAGCCACGCCTCTTTCCATCAGTTCTCCCCACCCCCAAACACACCTCTTGCAAGCAGCCAAATCGGATATCTCACGCCCATTACCTGTATTTATTTATTTTATATGGTTATAAAGCGTTATTGAGCTGCACTGGTACCCCAAAATAAATAGGTAACATCATTATGATGTTCTCTCCGTCGAAATCACACGGTTAAAAATATTGCAATGCCCAAACATATTCTTATACTGGACTTCTGAACATGTCAAATCTCTGGAAATACTGGTTTAACGAACAAAACTCAGACACCATTACAAATGCCATTATACAACCGGCTATTTGCTACTTGGGTACAAGCGGAGGCACCGCTAATGAAATAAAAACCATGGACTTATACAATATTTACAACAGCAGTCAGTCCGGGAAAATCAGCAGTTTGCCATTAGTATGCAGAGTCACTCAGGGACGTTCTCTTATTTCGGCTTTAGTACTTTCGATAGCCTTATATTTGTTTGTTCTGTGAGTGGCTCACCCCCACATCCCCAGGTCCAGGAATATGTTGTTTTGATAACTATTGTAATAATTACACATTCCGTAGTTTCGGCTTTAGTACTTTGCGATAGCCTATGTTTTGTTTGTTCTGTGGGGTGTGACATATCAGTGACTACCAAGCGCATGCGGCGTATTTCTCACTTGGCGCTTTCGCTTCCAAGGTGTGTCTCCTAAAGTAAATATATGCCGGGTAGGCCCACTGAGCCCCGAAGGTCCCTTTTTCAGGGCGACTGGGATAACAATACAAGCTATAAGAATGAACAAGGACATAAGGAACATTTGAGGCATTGTGAGTTACATCATGAAGTGGTTACAGTAAAGAAAAATAGTGGATACAGGCATGGTAAAAGAAAGCAGTGGATACAGGCATGGCTTACAGGCACGGCAAAGAAAAGCAGTGGATGCAGGCATGGGTACAGGCATGGTTATCATCATGACATGTAAGCAATTGGTAGTATTACTTTGCATATAGTTTATTCAGGGTTACCACGTGGCCTCTGGCGAGAAACAGTCTGTATAAGGCAGGTAGTAGGACGGTTAAGCTAGGAGGCGGAGTTGGAGAGGAAGGAGTACCTTAGGAGCTTTAAGTGCCATGTTGTTTGGATTTCCTAAATTCAGCTTCCTAGTTGTTGTTTCTAAAATTCTAATTAAATTATGAGTTAACTCTGTCTCCTGTGTCCTAGGTGGGTATACACTACTGTAAATGAATGACTGAATTTAAAATTGCTCAGGTTTGGGGTTGTCTTTTGGTAGTAGGGCCTATAAGCTGGCACCAGAACTTATGAGTGACACAGTCTACAGAGAGCTAAGGAAACATAATTGTTTTTGTTTTAATAATAAATATAACCAAATAATAAAATACAAGTACACTGTGGTAGGTTGATTGATTATGTGGTGGAATGAGTCTGGTAAAAGTTGTTGGGTGGTGATTTTTTTGCTGATCATTTTGTTAATGTTCACTGACTAGTTTATTGCTGTCTTATGTGGAATAAACCCCATTAAAACTATTAAAGCAACAGTGGCCACTGAACAATCAAAATGCACTTGCATTATTTTTGTTGCCATTGTATGATAAAAGGCATGTCATAAATCAGGTATGCTATGGCTCTAATGGGAATATCACTGATATTTTCCCTTGTGCAGTGTGACCTTTGAAATCACTCCTGGCCTTGATTCACTCTACAGATGTGTCAGATTTTTCCGATAGGGTAGGGGTCCTATCTGCTCTGGACCTTACTCCACCACTTACACTGGCCCCATTTGTTGTGGGTGAGGTGATGTCCATGCTTGGTAGTGTGGGACCAGCTGCTGGGTTTTCATCCCAATTTTACTGGTTCATTCCCCATAATGGTGCTTGACATGCTAGCGGCATCCATCCCCTAGTGAGTGCCTCCACTGTGATTACTCTGTTTCAGCCAGGTGGCAGAGCACAACATCCTCCTTCACTATAGAAGGGAGCTGTCTTTAGGATGTTAATCTTCTTTCACCAGGACAGGCCTCAGTGACCTGAGTCCATTCCTGATTTGAATAGAGAAGCAGTCTAGCTTAATAATAGCATTAAGGCACTCCGACTCTTCTCTTACCTTGTTAATTTAATCTTGAGGAATAAAGTACTGTTTCACATCATACCTCATACTCCTAGGGTTAGATTAATGGACTGTAATCCAACCCCTGGTAATGCTTAATACTTAAATATATAAAACTGATGAATGTGTTAAGAGACATGGATTATTTCTTGGCTTAAATATTAGATTTAGCACCTACATGTGCATTAGTATTTTAATTCCATAAAATTTAAGTAAGACATGGGTCAAGCATTAAAAGATAACAGGTGGGGGGGCCCCTAATTAATTTTGCTGGACCCCAAATCCTCAACACTGGCCCTGTATTTGAGTGGCAAGTTCTCATTGGGCAAAGCTAATTTCTTTTAAAGTAGCCAATTCATTGGCTGTTTGTTTAAACCTTTGTCTGTCACGGTTTTTCTCTAGATTGTCATGTGTGTAAGTAAGTAGAAAGACACAGGCAGGTCATTGCAGCTCCTACTTCCCAATCCGTGAGAGTAGAGACAGAGGCAGGCAGGAAATTTCTTGAGTCCTTATGGTGCTCTCATGCTTAATGGTCAGTTGCTTCATTGTTCCCTGTCTCCATCCCCAAAACAAAACCAAGGTAACCATGCCATGGTTTGCTCTTGTTTAGTTGTTTGCACAATTTAAGACATGAAAATATATAAAATAGGAACAGATTAGAGACCCAATAGTGGCGAGTGACTCACTACTCCACTATCAGTTACACACTGTCAGACACAAAGGGCAACCCTAGGAGGCATACACCAAGTGCGATTCAGCCCCTAGCCTTACAGTCTGCTGAGCTTCACTGAGAGAGAGAGAGAGAGAGACAGACAGACAGAGAGAGAGAGAGAGAGAGAGAGAGAGACCAATCATGGAGGGAAGGCAGACTCCGACAGGTGCAGAAGCAGGGATTCCCTGACAGTGGTTCTACCTGAGTTCTCATTGGAGTGCTCAGTCTGGGCTCCTTTCTCCACTGGGGCAACCTCTCTCCTTGCTCACTCTGCTCAGACCAGTCGTGACTGCTTTCTCAGCATAAGGAGCTGTTGGAACACTTACTCAGAATTCCTGACTGCTGTATGTAAATCAGCATTTGTACACAGATTAATACAAAATTCTCATCTGGAAGCAACGGCTCAGACACAAGGGCACCCCTAGGAGGCATATACAAGAGCTGTCCAGCCCCTAGCCTTACTGTCTGCTGAGCTTCACTGATCTTCACTGACTGCTATACCCACTACTGAAATAATGGTCAGCTAATAGAAAACTCTCAGCCAGAAACAACCAGAAGCAACAGCTCAGACACAAAGGCAACCCTAGGAGGCATATGTCAAGTGTGGTCCAGCAACTAGCCTTACTGTCTGCTGAGCTTCACTCTATCACTGATCACTGATCTAGATATATACATTTTTGGTCCACTCACAACCTCTACCTCTAGTTGTCCATATATTCCTTTCATCCATAACAGCTCAGGACAACAGCCACCCCCTACTTCCTCTGCTGAGCAGATACACACTCCAGCGAAATAGCAGGCATCCCTTTTCTATCATCTGAAGATTGCCTCTAGGCAATCTACTTCTCTCACCAGGAACTTAAACAGAGAAATAAAGGCCATTATGAACCTCTTGAACTGCAATAACTGCAGCACAGTTTTACCAAGGACTTCATTTACAGAGTGAGTACTTTCCAACATGTTCCACAAACAGAGACCTCCAATCACAGCTTCATGCAACATGGGCTGAAATAAAATACTTCAAGATGTACTAAATCAGCCTCCACCTGGCAACAGCATAAAACCTTTAGTTTCAAGGCGCACTACACCGTACCCCTACCCCAAAGGACAAACAGGTCAGGGGCTGGCAATAGACCAGGTCTCATACAACTGGCACAAAATCCTCAACACAGGAAGGTGCCAAACTTATTCAAACATCGAATAGGTACACTGTACTATCCACCATGACAAACAGCATAACGAGCATCAAAAATTCTGTGACCCCAGAGCAGTGCAGGAGGTACAGCACACAACTAAACCCACTAAAAAGGACAAAAGAACTGGTACTAATAATCAGCAACTCAATGATTAGGGTGTAGAGACTCACCTTCAGTAGGACCATGCTTCAACTACACAGTAAGTTGCCTCCCTGGAACATCAGCATGGAGGGACACCAATTGCATAAAAGGAAATCATCTGAGATGTTGACTGAGACACATGTCATTCTCCACATAGGTATGAATGACCTAGCCAGTAAGTCAGTAGAGGAAACTAAACAAAACCTCACCAGGCTGGGCAACGAGCTTGCTTCCCTTTCATCCACTATCACCTTCTCTGAAATTCTGCAAGTCTGGAAAAAGGAGACAGCAGGCAAAAGATCAGGAAGGGACATCTCTGAGCTAAACACCTGGCTGAAGGACTGGTGCCAGGAAAAGGTCACCACTTTATTGGAAAAATGGCTGGACTACTGGGAATGGCAGTTCTTTAAATTCAATGGCCTACACCTCTCAAAGGAGGGACCTGAGCACTAGGGCAAAAATTCGATGTTCACATTTGTCAGTTAAACTAGTGAACAGGAAGGTGTACAGACACCCATAGAAACATAAAAACATAGACTCTGATGGCAGATAAGGACCCTTGGCCCACCTAGTCTGCCCATTTCCCTACTACTGGATAAGCTGCAGATCATAGTTAATCAACAGCCTATTTCTTCCTACCCCACAAGAATTGCTTTATGTCTGTCTCATACATTCTTGAATTCTCCACAGTTTTAGACCCCACAACCTCCTCAGGAAGGCAGTTCCATGCATCCACCACCCTCTCTGTGAAAAATACTTCCTCACATTGCCCTGAGCCATCCCCTCTATCTTCAAAGTGTGTCCCCTAGCACAAAAGGGTTGCCAAATGCCCTCCCCATCACCAACTAGTTCAGCACAAGGATGTACTCAGACCAACCATTTCAACAAAATTACACAACAAAACATATTAAAATGCAAATGACCAAAACAGAAGAGGAGGAAGGCAATTGCATCAATGCTCATAGTCTACCAAACAAAATTGATCTCACAGCCATAATTGCAGGTGCACAATTAGACTGGGTCACTGTTACGAAACATGGTTCACTGGAACCACTCCTGGGATGTCACCATCCCAGGGTATACGATATTCTGGAAAGATTGCAAGGGAAAGAAAAGGTGGGTGGCACTGTATATTAGAAATGACATATGCACAACAGAAATCCAGGAAAACACAGTAAAGCAGAGCCCCCTTTGGGTTACACTAGGAGCTGGGGACAAAGCCCTATCTTGGTATGAGTCATACACAGACCCCCATCTCAGGAGGCCGACATAGACAGGGTGCTCTTGGAAATCATCTCGATGATGGTGGACAGGGCAGTTGTTGCTGGTGGGAACTTCAATTTACCAGATGTGGATTGGTCTTCATACACAGCATCCTCAGACCAGAGCAAAGAGTTCCTTTTGCACTAAGGGGAGCAGGTTTGCATCAACTGGTGAACTCATCCACCAGAGGAAAAGCAATATTGGATCTAGTGCTGACAAACAGCACAAGGATCTGAGAACAGAGGTGGGAGCTAATCTAGGGACTAGTGACCATAGTTCAATCTGATTTACTGTGAACAATATGGAGGAAAATAGTCACACCAAAATCAAGGTACTAGATTTCAGAAAAGCCAACTTCCCCAAAAGGAGAACTATGATCTCATCAATGCTAGAAGAGGAATCACATGAGATGTAGAGGACTGCTGAAATACTCTGAAGGCTGCTCTGCATACAGTAACAACAAGCCCAAAAGAAGGAAAAGACCTCTCTGGTTCTCTCATGAAGTAGCATCCAAAATCAAAGAGAAAAAAGGCTTTACACAATTCAAGCAAACAAAACACTAAGCAGACATGGAAGAATACAAGAACAAATTAAAGGAGGCAGGAAAGCTGTTATAAGGGCAAAATCACAGACAGAAGAGAAAATAGCACAGGGTGTTGAGAAGGACACAAAACCTTCTATAGCTACATAAGAAAAAAGAAAAACTAAGGGAGGAATAGTCGGACTAGCAACTAAGGAAGGTAAGATGGCAGAGAGTGACGAGGACAAGGCAGAAGTGCTAAATGGGTTCTTTTGCTCTGTCTTCACCATAGAAGACAGTGGCAAGGTCCCACACTGAGCAGGAGAAAGGAAGATACTCAGGAGCAGATACTAGCCCTTCACAAGGGAGAGGGTCCTAAAAGCCATGGGACCGGATGGCGTACACCTAGGATATTGAAGGAACTCCAAGAGGAACTGGCTGCACCACTGGCTGAGCTTTTCAACAAGTCACTAGACAGCTGGAAAATACCTCAGGACTCAAACAGGCAACCATTGTGCCCTTACACAAGGAAGAGGCAGGAAATTACCACCCTGTCAGTTTGACCTCAGTTATAGGGAAAATAATGGAGTCACTACTAAAGAGAGGATAGTGGTGTACCTAACAGTTACTGGAAAATGAACCCAAAGCAACATGACTTTACAGCAGGATGCTCTTGTCAAACCAACTTGATCGACTTCTTCAACTAGGTCACCAGAACATTGGATCAGGGAGGCGGTGGATGTTGTATACCTATATTTCAGCAAGGCCTTTGACACCGTCCCTCACAGAAGGCTAACCAACAAGCTGGAACATACGGAGGTTGGCCAGAATTTGGTCAGCTGGATCAGTAACTGGCTGAATGATAGGACCCAGAGAGTGCTGGTCAATGGATCATTGTCAAGGGAAGGTAGGGTGATCAGTGGCATCCTACAGGGATCGGTACTGGGATCAATCCTATTTAAAACAAATTTATAACAGACATGGCAAATGGGCTAACAGGGAAGGTTTGCCTGTTCGTAGATGATACAAAATCTGCAACAGAGTGGACACAAGGGAAGGAGCAGACACCATGGAAGCTGACCTTAGAAGGCTACAGGATTAGTCCAGGGACTGGCAGTTACAATTTAACACCAAAAGTGTAAGGTAATGCTCTTCAGAAAGAGAAACCCTGGAAAAAAGTACACACTGGGAGGACATCAACTTGAGGAGACACAAATGGAGCGAGATATCGGCATAATCATCATTGACAAATTAAAGGTAGGAAAACAATATGAGAAAGCAGCACAGAAAGCGGGTGGCATCCTCGGATGTATAAGTAGAAGTATTTCTGGTAGAAAAGGGAGGTTATCATGCCCTCTACAGGTCCTCGGTGAGGCCACACTTGGAATACTGCATTCAGTTCTGGAGACCTCACCTCAAGAGGATATTGACCGCTTGGAAATGGTGCAGAGAAGGGCTACTAAGATGGTGCATTGACTGCATCACAGGTCATATGAAGCAAGACTTGAGGAGCTAAACCTATACTCCCCTTGAGCAGAGAAGAAAAGAGGACATGATTAAAACATTTAAGTACGTAAGGGAATTTAACACAGCTCAGACAGGCAATCTATTTCAACAGAACATGGCAGCATGCATGAGAGGGCATGATATGAGACTGATGGGAGGAAGGCTAGAAAGCAACCTCAGGAATTACTTCTTCACAGAGAGAGTGATAGACCCATGGAACAGCCTGCTCCAGGAGGTGGCAACATCAAAGACAATCAGGCAGTTCAAACTTGCATGGGACAGACATAAAGGACAAGCTAGGATGAAGGCTGCATGGGGAGGGTGTAGTTTCTAGGGCAGACTAAATGGATTGATGGTCCCCATCTGCCAACACTTTTCTTTGTTCTTATTTTGGTATCAGTGAACATTTTATTTTTAAATGTCTGTCATCCTCTGGTCTCTCTCTGTCCTGACCCTATTCTAGTAGCACACAATATCATAATATTTTATATTTATTTATTTATGTCTATGATTACAAAGTACCTTTTGAGCCAAGGCTCTTTTACAAAGGTTCCACGTTAGGCTGATTACAGGGTAACAGACACTCAAACATAAGACAGTTACAGGTACAAGGTTTCAGACAGTAACTTTGCTTGACATAATCAGACTAAGCAATGGTAATACAAGAAACAGATTGGAGGAAAGAGGCAAGCAGGGAGAGGGGTTGAGGGTTGGGAAGGCATAGGTGTAGTGGGGTAGGGGTGAGGCAGCCGAGGGGCCTTGTCAGGACAGACACAGGGCAAGTGCATTAGAAGTTGCATTGGACAGGTAAGTGCAAGTGGAGAGAACAGAAACTGACACCTATGGGGTCAATAACAAGTAGGGGGATAACAATGTTATGGGGTGCAAGCACAGGTAGTGGAGCCAGTTGTGGAGTGGTGAGCTTTTTGAATGCACCAAGCATTGCTGTCGATGAGGTGTCACTACAGAGCTCATTCAGCCAATCTGGGGCCCTGTATGCAAAGGGCCTTTGGCCTTGGGATGTACGCAGTGGAATTGGAAGGATTTGGGGCTTAGAGCTCTTGGTGTTGCGGTTTGTGATTTTAGGTTTAAGGAGGGTGCTGATTCCTGGAGGTGCCTTTCCCATCATGATTTTCTTAGCAGTGATGCAGGTTTGGTATTTGATACGGTTGTTCAGTTGCAGCCAGCCTCTTTGTAGTAGAGGTCACAGGTGTGGGGAGGCGGTGGGAACCAGTAATGAGTTGGCAGGCTTGATTGAGAGAAGTCGAAAGCATGCAAGAGAGAGGTTGTGGCAGATCCATGATATGACACCGTAATCAATGATGCTGATGATGGAGCTCTGGACAGCGATGGACATAGCTTCTGAGGTTTGATGTTTCCTATGTTGGAATAGAAGGCCCATCCTGGTGTTGACTACTTTGCCACGTTATTGATGTGTGGGACACAGGAGAGATTACAGTCGAGGGTGAGGCCAAGGTATTTGAAGGAATGGACTTGTTCAAGGGTGAGACCTTGCTTGGTTTTAATGGAGAGTTGATATTGTTTGTATTTGTTTTGGGGATGCAGAAGATCATGGTCTTTGTTTTTTCTGGTTGAGGATAAGTCTGTGTTTGTGAACCAGTTTTCAACTCGAGAAGGCCTGTTGGAGGTTATGATGTACTGGATCATGGTGGGATACCAGGATGACAGCATCATCCATGTAGAGAAGAATCTGTTCCGGCAGGATTCTGGCAGTGTGTTCAGAAAAAGGCTGAAAAGGAGAGGGGCCAAGACTGAGCACTGTGGGTCACTGGACCCGGACTGGTCTTTGGTCTGAGGTGTGCCAGCAATTCTCGCTCTTTGAGGCGGTTGTCTAAGTAACTTTTCGAACCAGTTCACGAGTTGGTGACAGCCCTGCTAGTTGAAGCTGGGCAAGTAGGGAGATTGTGGTTGATGGTATCAAAGGCTTTAGTTAAGTCGATGAAGGTGGACCCAGTAAGATGACTGTTATCGAGTGAGTGATGGATTGCGCAGTGAATTCAAATAGCACCGTGGAGGTCCGATGGCCTTTCTAAAAGCCATATTGCTTCTTGCACACGGATGTTGTGACTGTCTAGAATTCGGTAAGTTGGTCTGATACAATGCGGTCTAGAGCCTTGGAGAGTGGAGGAAGGATGGAAATGGTGATGGTAATTCTCGGTAGCTGTTTTGTCACCACTTTTTATGAATTGGGGTTACCATGGTGGATTTCATATGTCAGAGAGAACTGCGAGCTGAGGGAGAGGTTGAAAATCTTTGTCACTGGTGGATACTTCTTCAAGGGTGAGTGATAGCAGTTTGAGGTCAAGGAGTCACTGCTGGCTCTGGAGTTGCAAATGGCTTTGGTAACGTAGCTGCAGACTTGATACATTTTTACTGCTTTAAAGTAGAAGGGAGGGTGATTGTGGGTGGGCTGGGGAAGCGAGAGGAACCATTTCATTGAAAAACCCTGTGGGAGAACAGCACTGAAGTCTGTGAATGTGTCATTGAATGAATTAGCAATGAGTTTCTGGTCAAGTGTAGTTTCACCATTTATGCTGAGTACTGATGGGGTGATTTAGATTGCTTTCGGTGACTTCTTTAATGTTGTTCAAGCCTCTACCATTGCCCCATGAGTTGGTGAGAGCATTATGGAAATAGGTGGTCTTCGTATCCCAGATATATTTGGTGCAGTCATTTCATTCACGTTTATAGTTAGCAATATCAACTTGTCTCCGGTTTTCTGGCAACCTCCCAGAGGGTGATCCCGAGCTTTTAGTCATCTAAGTAGGTCTCTGGTGAGCCAGGTTACATAGTGCCTTGGTCTTGTGCTTCTTGAGGTGCAAATATGTTTGCATGCTTGGTTGAAGATCCTGATGAAGTGTTCCAGTCGCGGTGTTCACATTGGTTGCTGTGAGAGATTGGGGACCAATCCTGTTGATGAAGGAAGGTTTTGAGATGAGGTGGCTTGCCTCTAGGTAGAACTTGGCCAGTACTGGTTTGGGGGCTTGATGAATTTATTGGACCAGGAGCAGATGACGGGGAAGTGGTCACTGAGTGGTCAGGAGGACAGTGGTGATGGTGATCCTGGCATGATGGTTTTGTTAGGATCCAATCCAGAAGGGTGCTGGTACCCATTTTACAGTTTGTCCTGCTTGGGAGGTAACCATCTGAGAAAGGTTTGCTGCTGCTATCAAGTCCCTCTATGCCACTGCCTCAGCAACAGGCCAGTTAATATTAAAGTCACCGAGGAGGATGGTTTCTGAGTCCGGTGGAGAGATTTGGTAAACTCTCAGGACTGCGTTAAGCCCAATACCTTGCTCTCTCGGTGGAATGTAGACTGTGACAACTGTGATGGCTTTATAGTGCACACCGAGGAGGATCTTGACAGGAAGAATCTGTGCAGTGGTGGTTTGGGGAGTTAGGTTGATGAGGTGCCCCTGGATTGTGTCCTGAAGGTACAGGCACAGCCACCACCTGTTTTTGATGTTCGATCAAGCCGATAGACATTATACCCAGGGAGGGTGATAGCAAGGTCAAGAACCAAGGTGAGAGCCAGGTTTCCATGACTGCTAGTATGTCTGGGTTATGTTGGCAGGCAAAAGTCTGGAGGGCATCAATTTTGTGAAGAAGACTGCATATGTTAAGGAGATTATTGAGAGGATCCTGTTTGATTGGTCAGAGTTGTTTTATTTGTAGGGGCTGGTCCATGACTGGTGGCATATATGATTCAAAGTGAATGTGGGGAGTAATAGAATCCAGGAGTGAAAGGGTCGTCAGAGCTAAAAAATGCCAAAGGGGTGTTGGCCAGTCAAGGGGCCAATAGAGAAGAGTCAAGGGTGGGGCAAATAAGGGCGTGGCAGCCACCTATTTGATTAAGGCCGGGTGTGGGGGAGGGCGGGCATCAAATTTCAGCCGATGCCGCTGTTTTTCTATGGGCGCGAGTCCCAAGTCCAGGGAGAACAACAGGCCAATCACTGAAAGGAGAAGTGGGCAGGGGACCAATCAGGGCATGCTGCAGCGAGCAACGGCCAATGGCGGTAGTTCAGAGCAGCCCCGATGGGACAGTCAGCCTTACCCGCTCAGCAGCTTCCTTGTGAGGCTTGGTGGAGGGTGGTGAGATGGTTGGAGGTGCCGTGCCTGGCGGACGGACTGCCAGCATGTGGGCCCTGGAGTCAAGGGCAGCGACCTGGGAGAGAAGAGAACAGAAATAGGGGTTAGTTGTGGTGGGGAGGCACAAAGAGAACAAAAAAAAAATAAATCAGGGGCAGGGGCCAGAAGAATGCGGAGATTGGTGGAGAGCAGAGGTGGAGTTGGGAGTGACCGAGGGGGTTGCTTCAGGCCCATGTGAATGGAGGGGGGAGGGAGGGCAAGAGAGAGAGAGAGAGAGAGAGAGAGAGAGGAGAAGTTTCACAGGAGGAGATGTAATTCACTTAAACCAAACTCTAAAGCAAGATTCCTCGGATTCGGCAGTTAAGCAAAGTAGATTGCAATAGGTCCGGGATTTAAACAGGCCAGGTAGTTCAAACAAAGTGCAGTACAAATAAGTCCAGGATTTAAAACTGGGCACCAGCGTCGTGCAGTAAAATTTCGCCGATGCTGCTGTTTTTCTATGGTTGCTGCAGCCCCAAGTCCAGGGAGAACAGCAGGCCAATCAGTGAAAGGAGAAGTGGGCAGGGGACCAATCAGGGCATGCTACATCGAGCAACAGCCAATGGTGGCAGCTCAGAGCAGCCCTGGTGGGACAGTCAGCCTACCTGCGCTCAGCAGCTTTCTTGTGCGGCCTGGTGGAGGCGGCGGGTGGCTGGGAGGTGCCGTGCACGAGTGGACCGGACTGCGGTGCGTAAGCCCTGGAAGTCAAGGGCAGTGACCCGGCCCAGCAGCTTCCTTGTGCGGCTTGGTGGAGGCGGCGGGTGGCTGGAGGTGCCGTGCCATGAGTGGTCGGACTACGGAGGTGGGCCCTGAAGTCAGGGTCAGTGACCCGGCTCAGCAACTTCCTTGTGCGGCTTGGTGGAGGCGGCAGCGGCTGGAGGTGCTGGCCAGCACCAGACAGAGAATTGTAGCTTATTGGGCTGTGCTGTGTCAGAAGTTAACCCAAGTCCATCCCTCCTTTTATTTTGTTTATCCTCCTCCCTGTGTTCTTGAGCAGCTCAGCAGCAGCAGCATGGGCAAGACCCTGATTTTCATGACCATTTGGGTCTAAATTCTGCAGCAAGTCTCCCCATTACCTCAGAACTTCTGTGGCATTAGTTTCCTATTTCTGTGGAAATTCTGTGGTGGTGGTGGTGGTGGGGCTTCAGTAACAGTTAGAAACCCCCTCAAGCACCCAGGTAAGAGGGGAAATGTTAGATTTTTGGGCTGGGACCAACAAACCAGAGAAGGTTGTCAATTAACCCTGAGTTCTTAGTATTGGAAAGTAAAAATCCACCCCATCCATCTCATCCCATTGCCTCCCAGCCCAGTCTGGGAGTCCCAGGGCCACCAAAATTGAATGAGTAGTATTTTCAGTGGCTACCACACTGCACAGTGGTCCTTATCCTTCTAGTTTTACCACTCAGGCTAGAATGCCAGTGTCTCATTCTAGTAGTGGTTTGTGCAGCTGTGCTTAAAGCACTTCTGGGACAAGAAACCTGAATTTGGGCCCAGTGGTGAAATTAGAAGCATGAGGATTGCTGCACAGTATGGGACCTGATAAAATACTTCTACTTCAAATAAAGGGACTCAAGGAGGTTCTCAGGGTGTGGTAGGAAGGATGGTGGGGCTGAGTTAGATGAGGGGTGGAATTTACCTGTTTTGATTTTAAGGTAAAGTCCAAACAGACAAATTGATGAGTGGGGTGTTCCAAAATGTTTTTAGATTTTTAGAAACATAGAAACATAGACTTTGACGGCAGATAAGGACCGCTTGGCCCATCTAGTCTGTCCATTTCCCTACCTACAGGATAGGACGCAGATCCTAGTTAACCAACAGCCTATTTCTTCCTACCCCCACAAGAATTGCCTTTTGTCTGTCCCATGCATTCTTGAATTCTCCCACAGTTTTAGACCCCACAACCTCTTCAGGAAGGCTGTTCCATGCATCCACTACCCTCTCCTGTGAAATAATACTTCCTCACACATTGCCTAGACTTCGCCCGTTCTATCTTTAAATTGTGTCCCCTTGTTCTTACGTCTCTTTTCTGAAAGATGCTACCCTCTTGGACTTTGTTGATTCCACTGAGGTACTTAAAAGTTTCTATCATGTCCCCCTCTCCTTCTTTCCTCAGGGTATACATATTAAGCTCCTTTAGTCTCTCCTCATACGGCTTCTCTTGCAGACCCTGCACCATTTTAGTTGCCCTCCTCTGGACTGCCTCTATCCTGTCTATGTCCTCATGGAGATGGGGTCTCCAGAACTGGACGCAGTACTCCAGATGGGGTCTCACCAACTGTCTGTACAGAGGGATTACAACTTCATGTTTTCTGCTGCTGATGCCTCTCCTATGCATCCCAGTATACCCCAGCCCTCCCTACTGCCTTCTCACATTGCTTACTAACCCTAAGGTCACCTGATATGATTACCCCAGGTCCCTTTCCTGTTTTGTTGTTGTTGTTACTACCTCCCCCATTGAGTATTCTTCCCTGGGTTCTTGTTTCCCAGGTGCATTATTTTGCACTTCTTTGCATTGAATCCTAGCTGCCATACTTCTGACCATTCCTCCAACCTTCTAAGTCCTTCTCATCCTTTCCACGCCTCCTTGTGTATCAACCCTGTTGCAGATCTTTGTGTCATCTGCAAAAGGCATACTTTTTCCTTCAGTCCCTCTGCAATGTCACTGATGAAGACATTCAAAGGACTGGACCCAATACTGAACCCTGTGGTACCCACTAGTAACCCCTCTTTCTTCAGAGTGGACTCCATTTACAATTACCTTGTGTGTCCTGTTGTGCAGCCAATGTTTTACCCAGGCTACCACCCTGGGACCCACTCCCAGGCTGGTTAATTTGACTACTAATCTTTGTGGGACTGTGTCAAATGCCTTGCTAAAGTCTAGGTAGGCCATGTCCAGCCCTCCATGGTCTACTACTTTGGTCACCCAGTCAAAGAAATCTATTAGATTAGTCTGACATGACCCTTCCCGCTGTGAACCCATGCTGCCCTGGGTCCTGTGCCCCACTAGCCTCTAGGTACTCAACTATTCTTTCCTTCAGAGTGACTCCATCACTTTCCTACCACAGAGGTCAGACTGACAGGTCTGTAGTTCCTGCCTCTGTCTTGTTCCACTTTGTAGCAGGGAATCACATCCGCCTTTCCTCCAGTCCTCAGGTACCACACCATCCTCCCATGATTTATTAAAAAGAGTAGCCAGTGGTTTCACTAGTTCCTCTCTTAATTCTTTTAGAATTCTGGGGTGAATTCCATCAGGACCCATTGCTTTGTCCACCTTCAGTTTTAGGAGTTCTTGCAGAACCCTTTCTTCTGTGAAAGGACTGAGATTAACCTCTATCAAAGTGCTTCTGTTAATTGGATTAGGCACTTCCCCTCCTCTTTGTGAATACTGAGCAGAAATATTTGTTCAGTATCCCTGCTTTTCACTGTCCCCTCTGCCCACCACCATTCATTCTGTTCAGCCTCACTATCCCTCCCTTGTCTTTCTCACGCTCACTGATGTACCTATAAAAGGTTTTATCCCCTTCTTAACTGAGTTGGCTATCTTTTCCTCAGTTTGGGCCTTTGCTATTCTGACTTCCTCCTGCTTCCTTCTGCCTTAATTGGTACAGCTCTCTGTCCTGCTCCTTCTGTGTTTCCTTATACTTCCAGAATGCTATCTTTTCTTCCTGACTTTCACAGCCACCTCTTTTGAGACCCATAGTGGCTTTTTCTTTCATTTCGATTTATTTGCTTCACACAAGGCTTGTTGCCTCTGTGATGGCAGTTTTGATGATTCCCCATTGTTGCTCCACACCTCCTTCTAGCCTGTTTGCTAGTGCTTTTCTGAGGCACTCTCCCATCTTGCCAAAGTCAGCCCTCCTAAAGTCCAGCCTCACTTTTGTATGGCTTGACTCTGTAGCTGGGTTTAACGTGAACACACTGATGGTCACTTGTTCCCAGATGGCACCCACTTCTAGATCTGAGATCCTCTCACTGCCCCATTTGAGAGTATGAGGGTCTAAGATTGCTCCCTCACTAGTGGGTTCTGAAACTAGCTGTCTGAGGCCTGCCACCTGTAGGGCATCAAGAATGGCCCTGCTCTTGGATGTGGCTGCAGCAAATGTGCTCAGTTAACATCTGGCATATTCAGGTCTCCCATCAACAGTATCTCCCCTTTCTCTGCCATTCTAAGAATGCCTTCTATCATATCCTTGTCCATTCCCTCCCCTGACATGGAGGTCTGTACACAACCCTGTGTGGACTGTGGTGCCCTTTCAGTCTCAAGGTGACCCACAGTGCCTCCTCTCCTCCCTGTTTACTCTTTTGTTCAGTTGCTTTTATCCCTTCCTTTACATGAGAGCTACTCCTCCCTCTTCTCCCTGCCTGTCTCTCCTGTAGGTTATGTACCCTGGTAAGTTAACATCAGTCATGGTTCTCTGTGTACCATGTTTCTGTGACTGCTACGATATCCAGGCATCCTCTTCCATCAAAGCCACCAACTCAGGAGCTTGTTGCCCAGACTACAGGCATTGGTACTCATTACCCTCCATTTCTGATGGCCTTACTCCTTTTGCCCCATCCCTGTCCTTCTTGCCTTTGTCACTTTTCCATTTACCCTGCCCTTCTCCCTATCGACACTTCTATGTTGGTGTTTGCGCACTTACTACCGTGATTTTTTTGGGGGCTGGGTTTCCTGCTCCTTTCCAGTGCCTCCCCCTTGGCTAGTTTAAATGCTTGCCAATGAAGCATTTAAACCTATCACCTAGGATTCTGGTTCCCTCCTGGACAGATGCAGCCCATTATGCCAGTATAGGCTTGCATCTCTCAGGTGGACCAGTCCCCAATGAAGCCAAATCCTGAGCTTCCACCAGTTTTCAACCACTGATTGAATCCCATGGTGCAGAACACCTAGCCTCTCCTATGCCATAGATGGGCAGCACCTCCGAAGATTACCGTGCATGCTACTTGTCTAAGCCCTCCCCAATTCCACAAACTCTTCCTGCACTTCTCTAATCCTTTCTTAGCCAGGTCATTTGTCCCTGAGGTGGACAATGACATCCAGCTCCCTCTCCTGTGCAGCTGCTCAGCAATCTTGAGGATTCGGCTCCCTTGTCCCTCCAAGCCATGGCGCCAGGCAGGTGCCCTCCTCTTCCCCTTCCTCCCCCAGTTCTACCTTCCTAACAATAGGGGTCCCCCACCAGGAGTTGTTTCCTTCCCTCGGGGTCCCTGCCACCCTCCTGTGGGTCTCCTTTGTGGAGGTTCCCAGCATCTTCCTTGGTCTCCACTGTGGTGCCTCCATAGAGGAACCACACTTTGCCAGAATGGAATAGGAATTGTGGAGTGGTACAACTGGAGGTTGCACTCTGTTCCACCACCCTCACCCTCCCTGAGCCCACTGTGGTCCAACCACTCCTCTTTCTTGGCAACCTCTGAGGCAGCAGCAGTGACACTGGTGGTCCCCGGATGGAAGAGGAGGTCCCACAAATCCTGGCCAACTCAGCCTGGAGATGAGCAACCTCCTCCCTCAGCCCAGAGAGGTGCCTGCAGATGGGACAACACCTCATCCTCCAGAACCTCTCCCGAAGACTGCTGCTCACAGCCACTGCACTGCACCACTCCAATCATGTCTTATTTCTGGTCCCTTAACTGTTTGCAATCCTTACTCTTTCCTCTGTTTTTTTTCTTTCTCTCCTTACTTTCTGCCTGTATGCCCTTTAAGCTCCTGATTGTTCTGTTCGAGACAAGACTATCCTATATTCTCAGTAGACCCTTACTTGCTTACTTACTTGTTCTTAAATTCCATAGAATTCCAAATGCATTCTGCAGAATTTAATATAAACTGCAGAATATTTTTCTGGGGTTTATAGCAGCCATGGAATAGCCATAGTTTATATGATCCATGGAATAATTTTCCTTGGCCAGAGTCAATGTAAACTGCAGATTTGTTTTACTCACAGTTTATAGTGATTCTTTTTTAATTTATTATGCTTTATCTCCTCATCTGCCAGCCCCCACTTGTCTGATCTACACACTCTGGCCCCACCACACAGCCTGGGACTTACCTCATTCCTAAACACCCCCTGCTTAGCCCTCAGGGGTAAGGCTGCTGAGAGGGCCCCAACAGAGACTGAATAGTAGAATGGGAGTGACAGCCCAGTTGGTGGTGTGGGGCATGTAACATGGGTGAACATCATCATGTGGTGGCAGAAGCTCCATTTTCCCATTTTCTTTTAGGGAGGTGTGTCATACATTGACCCTAGGGTGGCACACTGAATGTCTGACATGCCTCCCAAACATAGTCAGTTCGGTTGTACCCCAGGCCACCACAAGGGTTGCAAACTTGCAGTGCCCTCCCAGAGGAGGATAGCAGTCCATTGGATGCTTGAGCCTCCCCTGCCCTGCCAACCCTCCAAATTCCTATGCTCGCTCCTGAACCCGGTCATCAGAGTTGTGAGTGGTATTGGTACCGCTGCACCAGCAGGCTGGCTAAATACTGACTCTTCAGTATAAACTGTGGAATAATATTCCACAGTTCATATAAACCCAGAATAATATTCCATAGTTCATGTAAACCATGGAATAATATTCCACAGTTCATGTAAACCACATAATAATATTCCACAGTTCATATAAACCATGGAATAATATTCCATAGTTCATGTAAACCACAGAATAATATTCCACAGTTCATGTAACCACGAATAATATTCGCAGTTCATGTAAACCATGGAATAATATTCTAGTTCATGTAAACCACAGACTAATAGAAACATAGAAACTGACGGCAGATAAAGACCACTAGGCTCATAGAGTCTTGCCATTTTCCCCACCTACACGCAAAAAGCTGCAGAACCTACTTGATCCCCGGCTTTACCTTCTCATTCCTATCGCTAGGGTTCCCCTATGCCTGGCCCATACATTTTGAATACCTCCACTGTGTTTCCCTCAACCACCCCACTGTGGCTCTATTCCATGCATCCACCACCTTTTCTGTGAAGAAATACTTCCTCATGTTACTCCTTAGTCTACTCCTTCCAACCTCATGTCATGCCCCTCATTCCTGAGCATCTTCTTTTCTGACAGATGCTACCCTCCAGTACCCTATTTTGCCTTTAAAGATTTGTAGGTTATATAATATTCTGCAGTTCATGTAAACCATGGAATAATATTCTGCAGTTCATGTAAACCATGGAATAATATTTTGCAGTTCATGTAAACTGCAGATACCATTCCACAGCAATCTCTATGGCCATGGAATCATGGAAACGTTGGGGCCTTGAGCATGGGTGAGTCCCTTCTGAATTCTGGCTAGTCCTGCTGCTCTCTCTCGCTTTGGGGGCTCACTTACTACCCTGCCCCTCCTCTCATGGCTAGTCTGCTCTTTAGACTGTAGTTCTGCACAACCATCCTGAATCCTCACCAGCCTGAGCCCTGCTCTCTCCTGCACCCATTGGTGGTTCACTCACTGCCCAGAACCTCCTTCTTGGCAGCTAGTCTGTCTGCCTTGTGTAGTCCCTGCAGTTTCCAGAAGTTAAGCCCCTTTTCTGCTGTTGCTGCCATGCCCAATGAAGACCACTCTTCAAAATTCCTCAGAATCTAAAACAGTACTGTTGTGGAAGGATGCTTTGTAATAATAAAATTGCACCAGTCATCCAAAAGGTTGAGAAAGCATTGCACAGTTCACCTGTCCTGTAGTGACATGCTTAGTTTAAGGCACCATAAGAAAAGTGACAAAGTAATCAAATGTCCATTTATGAAAGGCAAAATATGTTGTACATCAGGAACATCCAGGGAGGTCGTGAGCGCCACGTAGCGCTGCCCTCCCCAGCGGATCTCTTCACGGACCCATCCCCACCCAACCAGAGCATCGGAGATCGTAAGTACCTTTATTCACATACCAGGATGGAGCCACACGGATCCCTGCGACCTTACTGTTAAAAGGTAGTTGAGCAAGCGCCAGGCTAAGGTGCCTGGGTGGACTGCATCTCATGACTGCTCACTGTTTGTGCTGAGGTTCAGGCGCCTGTGCGCCGCTCCCCACCACCCCACCACCGCCTCTTGGTGAGCATCTGCTTATATAGCAGGAAGTCAATGAGCTGTAGAACCTATCAGCTCATTTTCCCATCTGCAGGTTATCACTTCTACCCACTAGAGGCCGCTTTCAGCATCCTATTTCCTCTGTCCCACTACTGTAAATGGAAATTAACCCTGCTGCTTGCTGCCAGCAGCAGTAACCTTAAATCACATCCTCCTTACTCCCCAGTGTACTGTAACACTGCAAAACCTTAAAAACATCCTCTTACTCCCATGAGCCCTTGCACTCCATAAAATGGCTTCAGAATGTCGCAATCTCAAAAGGCTTAAGATGCCTCTCCAATGACGCTGACAACCCACCCACATGCCCTCACCAACTATAGTGCTCCTCCCCCAGCCTCGAGGGCCCCTCGCCCAGCACTCTGCTGCTACGTGGGTGGGAGATATTGAATCCAACCCTGGTCCTTTCTCCCTAACTGCAAGCTCAGTGACCTACCATCCCCTGGGCAAACTCCGGGGCTTAGACTGGTTCACATGGAACATCGGGAGCCTGAGACACAAGATGACTGACCTCGAGGCCTGGACCCTACTCTACAAGCCCGACATCTTAGCAGTGACTGAGACATGGCTGAAGCCCCACATCCTCCCTCATGAAGTCGAATTGACTGGATACCAAACCATAAGAAAGGACAGAGTTGAAAAAAGGGGGTACTGATCTACCTCAAATCCTCCTTGAATGTCACCCTGATTGACCTCCAAACACCAGATGGAACTCAGGTTGAGGTATTATTTCTCAAACTTCTCCTCGGAGGTACCAAGCCTTCTATATCGGGTGTGCCTATCTCCACCCCAAACTGCCACCCCTCCTTAGAATCACCGCAAATGCCATCCTCAAGCTCCCCGGGGAGAAAATCCTCCTTGGGGACTTCAACCTCAACTGGCTTGCCCCTAACTCCTCCCAATCAAGAACCTCATACTAGATGCTTCATTCACCCAAGTGATTGACATGCCAACCAGGCACAATGCCAGAACTGGCAACCACTCACTTCTTGACTGGGCACTTACCTCAAACCCCTCTTGGATACTGACTGCTGGGATTATTTCGGACTCCTTGTGTGACCACTGCCCTATCTACTGTATCTGGTCCAATAAACCCTCCAGGCCTGCTGCCAGAGTGATTGTTGCAAGAAACTGCAGCCGATTCGACCAGCAGGCCTCTGCGCTGACCTCCAAAGGTGGAATGGGGTCCCATTGTCTCCCTTCCCACAATAGACGTGGCCCTTGAGTATTTCACCAAGACACCTTAGGCATAGCCAACCAACATGTCCCTGGAAAAACTCAGGGTTCAGGAAAGTGCCACAATTGGTTAAACCCTGAGCTAAAACACACCATGCGGCTCTGTGACAAGGCATGGGAGCTCTACAAATCTTCCGGCACCAATTCAGACTGGGAAAGTATCGGTTCCTGAGGAATAAGTGTAAAAGCCACAAAACAGGCCAAATCAAAATTCCTCAGGGATCTCCAAACAGGCAATCTGAGAGACCCAAAAGAAATTCTGGGGCCATATTAACTCCCTCCTTAAAGGCCCACCACAGGGAACATGATGCCTCGGTCATAGCTGGGAACTCACTTACAATCGACCCTCCAAAGTGGCTGAAGCATTCTCGATCCTTTACAAACCCCACAGGCTGCTTCCCAACAGTGCCAGTACCCCCACTCACCCGCCCAGACACAGTGCTTCCTCGTCCATTATTCCACCTGAAACTAGTGGAACCCAGCACGGTACTGCCACTCCTTTGCAAAATTAACCCTGACTCGTCCACTGGGAACGACCAGCTAGAACCTCGGCTGCTGAGGGCTGCAGCACCGGCCATAGCCTACCCCATTGCCCTACTCATTAGCAGATCTCTCCAGAAGGGACGGTCCCCAGTAAATGGAAAGTTGCCACCATTGTCCCAGTCCATAAGAAAGGAACTCAGGACAGGGTGGAGAACTATAGGCCTATCTCTCTGCTCTGCCCTTTGGGAAAAATTCAGGAAAGATTAGTCTTTGATCAACTTCAAGACTACCTGGAACAACACCTACTCCTCTCCAAAGTCCAGCACGGCTTTCAGAAAGGCCACGGCACTGACACTGCCCTTATCAGACTGTCATAGGACATACTCAGCCCATAGACCAATGCACCCCCTACGGGTGCACTATTCATTGACCTCTCCAAGGCCTTTGACTTGGTCAACCATAAACTGCTCCTTACTAAGCTACAACTGCTTGGCATGGATCAGCCCTCACTCTCCTGGACCACAAAGCTGCAACAAACGATCGCCAAACTGTCCATGGCAGGGCATCCAATCTAACCCAAGGCCTGTGACCTCTGGTACCCCAGGCTCCATCCTGGGCCCCTACTATTCTCACTATTCGTGAATGACCTTGAAGAGGTTTGTACACCCTGCAACCTAATCCTCTATGCAGATGACACTGTAATCTACCACAGTGACCCCAGCCCTCTGTCATAGCAACCAAACTGCAAGCTTGCCTTACAAAACTTGAAACATGGTTCACCGCCAACCACATAAAACTAAATGAGGAGAAAACAAAAAGCTGTCCTTTTCGGGACCTGGACGACTAGGCAATGACCGAGCAGTTTTTTCCAGCTATCGTCAGCCCTAGGGAAAGCGTGTCGAGGTCACTGACCAGTTTAGGTATCTTGGGGTTATCCTGACCAAGAGCTAACCTTCAAACCCCACATAGATGCCTTAACAAAATCCATCCATCTGAGGCTGGGCCTCCTATACTGCCCAGGAAACTCCCCTCTGGAGAAACACTGACTAGCCATTGCCAACTGCAACCTCCTTCCCTCATTGCTATATGACTCCCCTACTACAGTCCTCAGAGAGACCGGCTAAACAAGCTCTCCACCCTCCACCACCGCATTGCTCATTTGCAACCCACTCCTCCCCAAGGAGGCATCACTGTGAGGCTCTCGAGGACCTTCACTGGCCAACACTCAGGCATAAACTATCCTTTTCCTCTGCCTGCCTACAAACTCCTCTCCATGCACCACCCACCTCACCTTAGCGACCTGCTCACCCTAAAGTCTCCCTCCGCAACCTCGGTCTACTTCCAGTCGGCTCCTGAACAAACCCCACATCCGGACCAGCCAAGGAAAGCGCTCCTTCCAGTTCACAGCCTCACACCTCTGAACTCGCTCCCTCTTCCCTGCTTGACAAACCCTCCTCCCCTCATTCAAGGCTGGTCTTAAAGTCTATCTCATTGAACTGAGCCACTGTTGCTGCAACTGCTAGATAATTTCACCCTACCTCACCCCACTAAAATGGCAACAGACAAAACTCCTTGCTTCCTCTGGACTAGCTAACCTCTAAAGACTAATGTCTCTGTAGGCAATTATACCCCTACTGGCAATGTCGTACACTGGCTCTGTCTCTTACTGAATGTGCTCTGACACTGTCTTACTGTTCCCCTGCCTCCTGTACAAACTGTGTATGTATTTTGAAGTCTGTAGGCAAATGTACCCACTGGCAATGTATGTGCACTGTCTCTGTTCCATACTGTATGTTCTCTGACACTGTCTTACTGTTCCCTTGCCTCCTGTACAAACTGGATATATATTTTGAAGCTGTCTTACTGTATCCCAATGTAAATTGGTTGGTTTTACTCAACCGGGTAGCCCCTGAAAAAGGGATCTCTGGTCTCAGAGGGCTTACCTGGTAAACAAAATCTAAATAAATAAATAAATAATACTGTAATGTAAGCTAGGGTATAACAATCTAACCCCCTCCACATCAAACACTGTGTGGGTGACTCCTTCTTGCTTTACTGCAGTAAAAAAGTGTAGTGCATAAACTTGCTGGCGTTTAATTGGCTTTCAGCTTTACATTTCATGTTCAATAAAATATCAGCAGGGACTCATTGGCTTAGAAGTTATGGCTGGTTTCAAGAAGTTCTCTCTCTCTCTCTCTTGCACTAGCACAGCACCCCTGGCTGGGCATGCCCTCTTCTGCTGCACAGCAAACCCGTCCTGCCAGTGACAGTCACAGACAGACCAGCTGATGTGACAGACTTACTTGTTGAGTACTGGGGGGGACAGGAGGGAAGGGGTGGAGATGTCTGTGGGGCAGGGCAGGCAGGTGGCAGGCAGCAGAATGCAAAGACAGGGATGGGTTTATCTGGCTGTGTACTGTTACTCAGAGAAAGTGACAAACCAGTGAGATTTGATTTGGGGCTGCAGCTGAAACTTTCAGAACTGTAGCCCTGAATTCATATCCCTAGGGACACCCTGCAGGTGGCGCTCATCTGCCCCAGTTAATTTATCCTCCATTAAGCTTTTTGGTTTCCTTAAACCTTTACCTTGTGAACACACCTCCATGGTTTACATTTTTCTTCCTGTTCCTGTTCCACTGCTCTGTTGCCCTTACTACTGGTTCTTCTGCACTACATACAGAACAGAAATACTTGTTCAGTTCTTCAGTTTCCTTTTATTGGTCAGTAATTATTCTTTTCTTCCCTGTTTTTGTGATCCTACAGTATTTGTAGTTTTCTTTTGCCATTCATATATCTGTAGAAATCTTTCAAGTTTCTGTTGTCTTCTGTTGCTAATCACTTTTCCGATTTTCCGTTTTCTTCCTCTATTTGTCTCTTTTACCTGTACTTAGCCTCCCTCGCACCTTGCAGTTTAATCTGCCTGTACCATTTCCCTTGGCTTTTTCTTCTGAATTTGATTATTTAGCTATACTGATTTCACTCATTACTGTGTTTTGTTTTAGGTATATGTTTTTTTTCATCTCTAATAGCTTAGATTTTATCACAACCTAATGCTCCTTTATATTTTCAACTATTATGTCTCTACTCCAGTTCCAGTTTCTGACAGCCCTTCTCATATTGTTATATCTGACAGCTTTGCTATTATAACACTGTTTTTGTCACTTTCTATAATTAGTTCCTATTGTATTTCAAATGTAATCATGCTATGATTGCTCCTTGACAGTGACTCTATTGTTTGACACCTATTATATCATTGCTCATGTTAGGACCAGATCCAGAACTGCAACTTTTCTGGTTTCTTGATTTACATATTACTGCAAATTACAGTCATTAGTATTCTCAGTGAATAGTTTTCCTGCTGTGCTGTGGCTGTCCAGCTTACCAGCCTATTTTTCTGTGATGAAAGTCTCCACCAGTATATTTTTTTTCAATGATGCTTTCAGATTCACTGTTTATTGCCAGATTGCCTTTACTATTGTGACTTGGGGGCCTACAGCACACCCGATTAGGACAGTCTGCTTTCTATTGCCCTTTGCCCTTACCCATAAAGACCATGTTTGCTCCTTATTTGTCTACTTCCTCACCAGCTTTTATTGTTTTATTAACATGAACTGTCACACCTCTACCTTGCATGCTTTTTATCCCTTCTGAATAGGTATACCCTCAAGATCCCCAAATACTGTAGGTCTCTTCCACTCACCACATCTCTTTTATTGCTATTATATCTCGTTTCTACATAAGTGATAATTCTTCTAATTGTTCTATTTTATTCAAGCTTCTGTCATTAATTAATACACTTTACCATTTCTTATTAACTCATTTAACATGTTTTCTTTTTACATTTCTTCCTCAATCCAGTTTTTCATGACTGTTTAGTATTATTTGACCTCTTCCTTGTCTACCTGGCATTGGTCCCCAGTGCCATTGTATCTTACTTCCATTCAGTTAATTTATTTATCTGAATGTTGTTAACCAGGTGGGCTAATCCAAGACATGCGTGTCCCTTTTCAGGGCAACTTGAGTTAATTATATACAGCAACAGTGTTGCACAAAATTCTAAGGCGATAATATTGCACAAAATATTCACCATACATGGTACCCAGTTAATTACATGTAGAGGCAATATGGCATATCAGCAGTACATTCAATTTTGTTACTGTTAGATAACATCACAAAGTGCACATACAGGTAGAGATGAAACCCTGTAAGGAGGAAAATATTAGTGAGTTGAGATCCCAACAGCTATTGGGTAGAGCCAGAGGTAGCATCAGTGGTTGCACTTGCACTGGCTACCTCTAATAAATAGGCCTTAAGGCTTTTCTTAAACACTGTAGAGATGGGGCAGTTTTGGACCTTTCTCAGGAGCTTATTCCAAAGGGATGGGGCAGTGAAGGAGAAGGATCTCCTGTCAGAGCTTGTTCTCACCTCCTGTATTATTTCTAGTAATGGGCAGGATAAGTAATGCAGGAGCCTCATCTGGGGTTTGGCCTTGAGAAGTCCACTGGGGTAGTGATCTTTAAATGTTCCTGTGCAATCATATTGATCCTCTCTTCCCAGTACCCATGCTCCCATCCTGTTCAGATGTAACCAGTCATTCCTAAAGAGGTAATTTCTTTGACAGAAGTTGCCCCAGTTCCACAGAAAGGTAAACCTTCATCCTGGCCAAATGACAAAGCCAGCCATTTGTTAATTCAATCACCCTCTTTCTCCCTGGACCAGCCCTTGCCACTAGCAGACCTCTAATATAATTGTAATGTTTGAGGAATAGCACAAAGTATTAGTGCTTATGTTGTGAGTACTTTTTGCAGCTTTACTCTATTCCCACCCTTAAGTAGTAGGTATGTAAGTAGGAGTTTGTAGGAAACAGAAGGCCCAGGAACAAGGGAGAAAAGCACCAGAAGAAGGAGGAGGAAAAAAAAAAACACTCCCTAAGCAAGGAGGTGTGTGAGTGATGGGGATTAAATAGAGTTTGTGGGAGAGCTATTCCCCATGTTGAACCTTGGGCTTAAGCCCTCCCATTCAATGTTTGGGGAATAGTGATGAGGGTATTAGTGCTTGTGTAACTTGTAGTACTTTTTGTGGCTTTACTCTATTCCCACCCTTGAGAAGTAGAGTATGGGCAGGAGTTTGTAGGAATAGAAGCCCAAAAGATACCTCTCCAACTTATGTAGAGTATGACTGCTAGCACTCAGAGAGGAAACCCCACAGGTGGAGGAAACCTCTGAGGATACATGACCATTGGTCTACCCATCCTCTGGATATAGTAAGAGGACAAGGACCTAGGTTCTAGTAACCATAGCTAATTTTGAGGAAGGTGAGCTTCTTGGAGATGATGGTCCCTCCTTGATCCATGGATGATGATGTAGTTTGGAGGATGATCCTGAGGTTGAAGTAGTCAGTCTTTTCTGAAGGAGCAGTAGAATCCTGAGTGAAGCAGATCCAGTCAAAGAATGGCAAATGAAGTCCAGATTTCCAAAGTAATGATGGATGATTGTCCAAGGGATTACAGGGATGCAATGAACAGGAGAGCATGGTTTGATTCATATCCTACCAGACAGTGAATGGTGGGAAATGGGATAATTGTGAAGTCATAGGTGAATGATCCAACTTATGGGAGATTTGACGTTCCACGGTAAAGTCTGGAGGTAAAGAATTCAGTGTTGAGCGATAGTTGCAAATTAAGCATCTACAGTCGTGACCAAAAATAATGGCCCTTTGCACTTTTTCAAATAACTCACAATTTCCTGTAAACATAAGTTGAAATTAACAACAGTATTTGGTCTCCACAATTCTTATTTCTCTGTTAATATTACAGAACCTTTGTTTTTGATTCAGAATTTAATATATCTTTTAAATCAGAAAATGAAAAGAAATGGCATTGACAAAATTATTGACACCCTAGACTTAATATTTGGTAGCACAGCCTTTGGTCAAAATAACTGCAATCAGCCACTTCCTATAGCCATGGATGAGCTTCCTGCACCTCTCTACTGGCAGTTTGGCCCATTCTTCTTGTGAAAACTGCTCCAGTTCTCCCAGATTTGAAGGATGCCTTCTCCCAACTGCTGTTTTCAGATCTCTCCACAGGTTTTCAATGGAATTTAGATTTGGACTCATTGCTGGCCACTTCAGAACAGTCCAGTGTCTTGTCTAGAAAAATTCCTGGGTGCTTTTTGAAGTGTGTTTGGGGTCATTGTCCTGCTGGAAGACCCATGACCTCGACGGAGACCCAGCTTTCTGACACTGGGTTCAACATTGCATTCCAAAATGGCCTGGTAATCTCCAGATTTCATGATGCCATGCACACGCTCAAGGCACCCAGTGCCAGAGGCAGCACAGCAACCCCTAAAATGTCACTGAACCGCCTCCATGTTTGACTGTAGGAAGGTGTTCTTTTCCTTGAAGGCTTCATTTTGTTTTTGTAAACACTGAGATGATGTGCTTTACCAAAAAGCTCTAATTTGGTCTCATCTGTCCACAGGACATTCTCTCAGAAGGATTTTGGCTTGTTCAGTTGTGTTTTGGAAACTTCAGTCGGGCTTTCTTATGTCTCTCTCTCAGCAGTGGGTCCTGGGCCTACTACCATATAACCCCTTTCATTGAGTTGGTGATGGATGGTGCAAGTTGAAACTGTCGTACCTTGTATCTGAAGGTCAGCTTGAATCTGTTTGGCAGTTGATTGAGTGCTTTCTCCACCATTGAACAATCCTGCGCTGCAATCTTTGATCAAGTTTTCTCTTGCGACCATGTCCAGGGAGGTTGGCTACAGTGCCATGGGCCTTAAACTTCCTGATAACATTATGTATGGTGGAAACAGGAACATCAAGGTCTCTGGAGATTGATTTGTAGCCTTGAGATTGTCCATGCTTGGCTACAATGTTCTATCTGACCTCCTCAGACAATTCTCTGGCTTTCTTTCTTTTCTTCATGCTCATTGCAGTACACAGTGACACAAAACAGGAGAATGAGTCCTTTTCTCTATTCAAACTGGTTGAATGAGTGATTTTATATTGCAGGCACCTGCAACTCACCACAGATGAGCTCAGTTCCAAAGTGAAGGAGAATCACCTGCTTGAAATCTAATTATTTCTAACTACTTCTAAAAGGTGCCAATAATTTTGTCCCGCCATTTAAGGATTTCTGTGTGGAATAAGCTAAGTCTTAGTAAATTTTTCTGCTTTTTGTGTTTTATTCCACTGCAAACCAAAGAAATACATATGTGGATACCAAAATATTTTTAATTTCAACAATTTTCTGGAAGGAATGCTGCATTATTAGAAAAACTGCAAGGGTGCACATTATGCGCACGACTGTATGAAGTGGAAGAAGGAGTCCAGCAGAGTCTTTGAGAGCCTAATAGGAGAAATGCCATACATAATTTTTAGACTAATACAGGAAGATTGGCATATGCAGTCCAGATGGTAATTGAATATATAGAGAATGAGTGGAAGTTCAGTACAAGGAATGGGATAGCTTATTTGGGCATTGATGTCAAACTATACTTGTACATGTTGTGCTGGTCTGCTGGCTGAAGTAAATTTGGGTATTTCTGTGTGTAATCGTCCATGAGATGCATTGAGGTGGCTATGGCTGGTTAGGTTTACAGGTAATCCAATACCTGAATACTTGAGGGAAGCTTGGAAGTGGACATATGGAAGAGTCTATAGGCTGATTGGTAGTGAAATCGAGTAGTGTGGCATGCCAGAGGGCCTAGTGCTATGGTCGAGTGAGACCTGTTGAAAGGCAGACTGAGATAGTGAATTCTCTGTAACGGTTGCAGTTTCTGGATTGAGAATCAGAGGAGCCTGTTCTCAGTGAAGTCTTCACTGGAAGGAGTAATGGAAAAATTCATGAAGGATAGACTAGAAGGACCACTGGGTGGGCAGCTAACTTGCTTGCTGGTAATAAATGAAGAAATGCAGATGATTGTATAAGATCTGGTGATGTCCAGGAGCTAGAAAACAGTGGTTTGATAGCACAATGTTTGTAAAGCAGCTAGGCATGGAGATCCAATGTGGAAGTTCTGGGAAGGCAGCCGAGAATGTCTTAGGACAAGCAATAGCTGCTGAGAAAGTAGGAGTTGAGTAACATGTCAACAGTGTCGATGCTGGTAGGAGAGGCTGCAGAAGGTAAAAGATGGTGTCCGTAGTGGTATGAGGTATCTTGAGATTCCCAGTATCCATAGCACTGATACTGGTTACAGAGTTGGAGCATAACAGAAGAATTTAAGTTCTTTCCATGTATGAGGATAGCCTGTGAGATATGGTAGACAGGAAATCACAGAGACTGAATAGACAGGATTCATAGACAGTATCCAATAGAGATGGATGAGTTTTTTTATTGTCCAGTTGAATAGGATTCCAGGTACAATCATGTGGAGCTGATTAGGCAGTATAGAAAACTCTATGGTGACGTAAGAGTCTATGAGGCATGTTATTCAAGAGATGTTGCTAGAAGTAGTTTTCTCAGGTAATGAACTAGTGATCCATTGAGTAGTGATTGGGAGCTATTAGAATGGCCAGAGTAGGAATGTGAGATGGATAAATGGGAGGAGTAGTTGACTAGGTAGAAATACTGGCTGGAGATAAGGTAATATGCTCCAAGGAGCCACAGCAAAGAAGATGAAGCCCCGAGCCTGCAAGGTTGAGATGAAAAGGCAACTATCCAAAAATGGAAGGAAAGTCCAGAGTGAATCCTAATGGACTGAAGGAATGATCTGGGGAAGGAGATGGCCTAGGTGAAGCTGGATGACATACAGCACAGGAAGGAACAGGACCGGTCAGCTCCTCAGTGAATGGCAGCGGAATGTGAGAAGGCTGTAGCAAGTCACTAGAGGATGATCCATGGAAGGCCAAGGAGCCGAAGCCAAGTACCAAGAGTAACTGAGTTGAGATACATGAGTCCCACATCTGACGAAGGCTTTGAATGACTAGTGGAAAGGACAGAAGGTGCTGAAGTGAAGAAGGATGAAGTTCCCACATCTGAAGGAAAAACAAACTTGTATGGCAGCTGGAAGGGGGTCCTGCAGCAAGGAAGTCCATGAGGAAGTCAAACTGGATTGAGATAGGTACCAAACCAGTTGGCAAGATCCAAATCATAAGGGAAAGAAGGCCAAGGGGATCAAGTATGATGGTCCATGGAAGTGCAGGATGGTGAGTGGTGAGAAAGATGCAAGTCATTTGAAGCAGAGGGATCCTGTGTCTGAGGAAGTGGTAACTAGGTAGGAGATAGAAAATGCATAAGGATGGACCTGCAGGTACAGATACAGGCTCCTAATCGAGGAGTTGAGTGAGATGACCTGGATATGACACTCCAGATAATAATATGAGGGCAAAGGCACATTATTTACATGGCTCAGGTCCAGAAGGGAGAAACAAGCGTTGGTCTGGTAGAGAGCAAATAATGTCAAAACAGTTGATTGTAGAAATGAGCTTCCAGGCTTGGTAATCGAGGAGAGATAACTAGTATTCAAAACCACTTAGCAGAGGTAAGAGAATGGCAACAAATGAGTTAATGAGGTCCCATTTCAGAAGGAAGTGGCAACCAGGCATTGGACAGAGGATGTAATGAACTATCAGATCCATAAATGGGCTACCACCCAGTAGTCAGTGAGATGATCTACAGTCGATGTTGTCAGGCAGAGCCTAGAGGTGGAAGGCATTTGGAGTATAAGGGTCCCGTTCGAAGGAAGTGGTGACCGTATCAGGTAGAGGATGCAGAAAGTGGAAACAGTTGATGCAAGCTCAGAATCCCGATCAGGGAAATCAGTGCAATAAGACCTGAGGTGAGGCTGCAGGCAAGGAAGAATGGAGACTGCAAGTAGGGCAAGGTCCAGTTCCAGAAGTGTAGTGGTATCTGGTAGCTGGTCGAGAATGGGTAAGTGTGAGACAGTGGAAAGTAAACTCAGGCATCCATCCATGACGGTCGAGGTAAGATGATCTTGATTTGATGCAGCTAGGAGAGCTAGGATGATGAGAGTACATAGTTGAAGAAGTTCCATCCCTGAAGGGAAGCGGCAACTGGTACGAGGTAGAGAAGGCATGGTATGACTCAGTAGATTGTGGACATGGCTTCCATCCCTGGTAGTCAGGATGAGCTAACCTTCACTTGATGCTGTCCAGCAGAGTTAGGGATGGAGGATGTCAAGTTGGTAAGTAGTATGAGGTGGTGAATGTTACAGAATCCCATCCCTGGTGGATAGGGAAGCCTACCTTCGCTCAGCACCCTCAGAAGGTGTGAGTTAGGGATGGAGTCTGGAGTACTGCTGGTATGGGCTGGCAGAAAGTGCAGAAAGCTATTGTAGAGGGTAAGTAAATGTGGAACAGCAGGCAGGCAGGATGTTGAATGATACACAGACATGGTAGGACAGATGAAGGAAATATGGATGGAGGACACACAACAGGAATGAGTGGTATAAATAAGAGGATGGCTTTGGAAGCAAACACAATGGGGTGCAGAGGGCACCCTTCTGAAACCGGATGCACATACCTGGAAGAGTACAGGTGGCAGTGTAGGTGACTGAGGTCGTTAGGCAGGGGCGGTAGTGGGAGCAACCCTGGGACGTCAGAACAGAGTACCCTGGGAGTACCCCCATTTTCCCTAGTAATATCCCAGAGATTGGGAAACATTGAACCACTAAACCCTTCCCATTTTCCCTACCTTGCTTGAAGTCATTAATAAGTTTGGCCCCAGTCTTAAGTGATGGACTGTTCCACGGTTCTACCCCCAGTCCACAAAATAATATCTTCTCATATCCTCTTGAAGCCCTATCCTATCGGACTCTTGTCATGCTGTCTTGACCAAGATTTGGTTTTGAAACAGTACTGGAAAATAAAGTGACTGAGAGTGGACTGCCAATATGAGCAGGAGAAAGCCTCCCCTTTTTCCCACAGAGAAAATCAATGAACAGAGGCAAGGTGTGCTTACGATGTTATGATGTCCCATTCTGCACCCAGAGAAATAAGAGAGTGCCCAAGTAGTGAGTAATCTGCCACAATACACAGTTGAATGCAGTACCTGGAAAACAGCCATCAGCTGGAAAGGTAGCAATTGATTGTAGTTGATGACGGACTGGCCGTCATAGTGAGGAAAAACAGCCACTGGTTGAACAGTACTAGTTGATTTCTGGAGAATGTAATTAGTGATGGAATAGCTGCTGTATCGCTGAATTGAAGTGCGGCTGTGAAGTAAACATTTGGGGTAAATGTATGGGGTGATGACTGGGAGTAGGGTAATGCTAATATCTGTCGAGGCGGTTGTACTCACGAAATGTGGAAGCCACCAGACACCATCTGTTAGGCAGATGCCTAACCACAGGACGTGAGCGGTAGGAATTGAGGAAGGAGGCTGCTGGCAGCTCAGGTGCAAAGCCAGAGAGGAGTGAAAGAAAGTGCAGAGCTCCAGGGAGCAGGAGCGTGCCCACAGAGTTGGCGGGGAGTGTAAGAGAGGAGGCATGAAGGCGAGTGGAGGAGAGAGACAGAAGGTAGGCAGAGAAGCCCAAAGATGAAACAGAGGGAGAACCCAGGTCAGGTTTGTTGAATGCTGAAGTAGGCCAGCCACTGAGGCAGTGTAGCTGGAGAACCATCCTGTGGAGCATGGTAATGGGCTAGACAACTACAGGCAACCCGGCACAAGATGGGAATTCAATGTGCGGGGCACAAATGGGAGATGGAGAAGAGGGGGAAAAGGAGCAGGGAGGCTGAACAGAGAGGGCTGAGAGAGGACCAAACCAGAAGGGAGTAAAAGGGGTGAGCAACACAAACCAAAGGAGAACAGGAAAACAATGAGGAAGGAAGGGGTATGTACAGGAGAGGGGAGGAACGGATCAGACAGAGCAGCAGGAGGAGGAGACATAAGGCACAGCAACACAAGCCATGCAGGAGCTCAGGAAAAAACACTCCTTAAGCAAGGTAGATGTAAGTGATGGGGCTAAATAGAGTTTGTAGGAGGAGCTACTCCCCACACTGAACCTCGGCTTCCATTTATGTGGTCTGCCTGAAGGACAAAAAGGACCACAGATCACAACTTTCATACAAAAATTTACTTGCTGAAATCTTAGAGCTACCCCTAATCTAGAGCTCCATCTTGAGCGAGTTCACAGGACACTGGGGCCAAGACTGGCCCCTGAGCCAGCTCACAATCCATAGTCATGAGATTTCTAAGCTATTTAACTAAAGAGATTGTGCTCACTGTGGCTTAGAAGAAGAAAACAATCACATGGTAGGGTCATCGCTTTTCTTTGACCATGATTATGCCCCTACAGTACAGACTAAACGACTGACTCTGGCACCATACCTGACCACCCTCAGAGAAGTGGGACTCCAGTTTCAGAACCCTAACCTGCAAAACTAAGAGTACATTTCCAGGAGGGGCAGTTCTATATCAAACAGTTGAAGAGGCTCAAAGGTTTTTCAAAAAGGGGGATACAGGTTCAGTTACCTCCTTGAGCTACATGACTCTCCAGAATTTCCCTTCTTTTTCTGATAGTGGATTTATATCTTCATTTGTGCAGGTCCTGAAATGAAATTAAATAAATAGAATAGAGGAGATAGTCCCAAAGCAGTGCATGGGCTCATCGCCTCGACATGTACGTATGTCAACCCCTTCTAAGGGAAGGCCCTGGCCTGCCACAAGATGTCTGTGCACCAGAACACTGCTCTGTCCCTCCCCAGGTTGGGGCCAGTGTTGAATGCTACAATGCCTTCCATCCAGCCTTGGCTCATTCAGCTGGCTGATTGAGCTTGCACCTGAACTCAGGTCACTAGCATGGAAAGGCAGCATAGTCTCAGTGGGCCAATGGGCCATTGCTGCAAACAATGTCACTTCATACATTTTTGTGACATTTTGACCCCAAATTTTCAACACTGTCTTTTCATGACCTCCCCTTCTGAACATGACAGGTGTCATTTATAATGCTATCCAAAACATAATTTCACACCACAAGTGCGAAACATATTTTGGCCAGATTGGAAAAACGACCTGTCACGCCTGTGAGGCAGTGTGAAAATTACAATGTTGAAAATCTGCTGTCAAAATACTGAAAATTACCAAAGTTAAGAGCGATCATTAAAAAATGCTAACATACCTTTCATAACTGTTGTTTTTATAAATATTTTTACCTCCAATTTTCATCATAGTCTTATCAAAATACAAACATGTTTGCACAGGGTGCTCTAAGGAAGAAAACAAACATAAAATCAAAGAATTGGGCACTCGCCACCTCCTAAAATGATTAAAAAGACATCGCTCAATTCTCCACAAAAAAATCAATTTGTTAAAATGCATAACCAGACTGGACCAATGCCTTGACTTCAGTCACCTGATGCATTTCAGATGTAGTCATCCTTTGTCAAAAGCATACTGAATCAGAGGCAGGTCAGATTACATAGTGACTCACCTGAGTGATGTATCTATGTGACATCATGGGTCCACTAACACCTTAAAAGATTTAAAGATACACATCCATATAAACAAAAAAAACAGCAAAATTAAAAAGTAAATATTAAATATTAAATAGGAACACACACTCACTACAAACAATAACTCAGTACAAGATATACAAATATAGAGGCTAATGGATGGGCAACAGTGAACAACACTGTTGTTCACTTCAAGAGGTTTTGGTTGTGCCATACAACCTCGAGAAGTGAACACCAGTGTTGTTGTTTACTAGTTGCCCATCTATTGTCTTGTATAGTGAATGGACAACAGTAAATCCGACAGAGATCACTTCTTCCTTTTTTTTTAACTTGAAATTTTTATTTAATGTATAACATACAATTACTTCATTGTGTTTATACTTTCCATCCATTACCAAAAGACATTTTGTTACATCCAGATTTACATGAGGTTATTTGTTATTTGTTCAAACAAAGTTCATTCGGCTGTCCCTTTGTTTTCTGTTCCTCATATTTCTATCACAGACAGCGTAATCCTGAATGCCTTCTTTGTTGTTCCCGGTAATTTTAATTGGTTCTTTCTCCAAATCTATAGATCTCTATATCAATAAACCAAAATTCATAAACATTTTAATCCCATACAGCAACAAAACAAAAACAAAGAAAGAGAATGGGAGAGAAAGAAGAAAAAAAAGGGGAGGAGGGAAACTTCCCAGCCTCCTTTGTTATCAGATTACCTCTCTTTTTCTTTGGTCTTATAATATCTCAGATTCTGTAATACAAAGTGATGACTCCATTTACCATATGGTTTTCAAGTACAAATCCCTCATCAAAAGTCACCCTAAGACAATAGTCTCAGGAGATTCCTTATCGTTTAAGCGTTTAGATTAATCCCCCTTCTAGGCCTATAGTAACTGCTCGAGTGTAGAGACACCCTCTTTTTCTCTAGGTGATCAAACCAAGGAGCCATCTAGCATTAAATTTCTCAGTAGACAATCTTAATCTTGCTGTAATTGCCTCCATACTTTTATATGCTCAATATTATTGTGCCATTGGTCTTTGAGGAATATCCTCTCTAAGCCACTTCTGGGTGAGGACTTCAATCGCCCCCACCAACACTAAAAACAGGTATTTCTCCTCTGTTTTTCAAGCCCCTTGGGAAAGATCCAAGTACAAGGTTTTCAAACTCTAGTGTTGTCTCCAGAGAGAATATTTCAGATATCTCCTTGGCTATTTCTGTCCAGAATGAGGATATGCGGGCACAGGCCCAAAAATGTGGTAATGAGTGCCCTTTGCTCCGCATCCTCTCCAACATTTATCTGAAGACATGGATGAGTAATGGTGTGAGATCGCGGGTCGAAAAAGCGGATATTAATCTTCCATCTAAATTCTCTCCAAGAGGGTGAGCTCATTGTTTTGGACTCCTTCTAGATCTCCCACCACCCCTCCTCTGAAATACTTTGTTCTGCCTCTGCTTCCCATTTGATTCTTACTTTTGAATGGCTAAAATACCCTGTTTTCCATTAATGTTTTGTATGTTTGGGAGATGTATGTTCTAGTATCCTGTGATATACTCCTTTGGTGGGTTAGTATTACTGCAGGTGCTGGACTTTGAGTTAGTTCTGTTAGGCCAATGTTCTTTGTATATAATGAATACATTGAATGTATCTAAACCTATCTAGCTCACTTAGGGCAAATTCTCTTTGCATCTCTGTAAAGGACTTTAAATTGCTCTCCCAGGAGTTGCTTTGGAGATATGAGTCCTTTATCGCCATTCTATTAAGCGTGCATCTCCACTATGTGCAGGAAGCCAGCATGTTATACAAGGGAGAAACTCCCACACTGGTCTAGGGATCTCCCACCCCTGCCTGGCCTTCAACCACATCGATAAGGTATGTTGTGTAAAGGGTTTTTCAACTGTTTCAGCTCTTTTGGGAGAATTCTCCAAGGCAACAGGTTAAGTGGACCTAGATGACAATCCCCTTCTCTATCTCTCGCCATCCATGATTCTTCCCACACATCAGTATTTTAATGACTGGTAACAGCTGGGCTGCAAGATAGTATTTGGGGAAGTCTGGAAGTCCCATTCCCCTCTCTCTTTGCATTCTGTTAATACATCCCAGCGGATTCTTGGTTTCTTTCCTGCCCATATGAAGTTTGGAAATTCTTTTCTTTAAATCTTTCCAATCTTTATTAGAGATTAGTAAGGGAAGGTTGGTGTATAAAAACAAGAAGCGGGGAGAATATTCATTTTAACTATTTCTAAATTGTTTGTAAATGTCAGAGGAGTATCGACCATCTATTCATATCGGTGTACACCTGTTGTTTAAGGGCCCATAATTATATTTGTACATTAGTTCTGTCTGCACAGGATTTGTATCCCTAAGTATCTAATTTTAGTGTTCACCTATTTAAAGGGGTCAATTCTATTAATTTCTGGTTTGGAGCAGTCCCCAATGCCAGTACTTCTGATTTTTCTTTATTAATCTTGAAGCCTGAAATGTCCCCAAAGTTCTTTAGTAAATCTAATAGGGTGGGAGGGAAGTTTCAGGGTCTCCCACATAGATCAGAGGTGTCATCAGCATATATGGATATTTTATGGTTTGAGTTTTGAATCTCTATTCCTTTTATTTCATCCCTTTGTCGTATGGCTTGAGCTAGTGGTTCCATACTAATGCAAATAACAAGGGGATAGTGGGCATTCTTGTCTTGTTCCTCTGCTAATTTTGAAGGGGAGATATAGTGCCATTTACCCTCACCCTCGCCTGTGGGTTTTGATAACATAGTTTATCCAGTTTAGGAAGTTCCTTCGATACCCATTTTTAAGTACTTGAAAAGATATGTCCAGTTAAGTATCAAAAGCTTTTTCCGCATCTAAAAATTGCTAGGTCTGTTTTGAGTTGGAATTCTTTTTTCCGGATAATATTTAAAAGTCTTCTGATGTTGTCATGCAATTGGCGATGCGGTATGAAACCTGATTGGTCAGGGTGAACTAATAGTTCTATATATTTTGGAGTCGAATAGCAAGTATTTTAGTAAATATTTTTAGGTCTTGTTTCAGTAGCGCTATCGGTCTGAATGAGGAGCATTTAGAAGATCCTTCCTGCTTTTGGGATTACCGTTATTAGTGATTGGGTCCAACTTTCTGGTATTTTGCCCTCTTCTAAGCATTTATTGAATACTTCCGTTAGTATCTTAGCCAGTACACCCCCTTGTGCCTTGTAAAACTCTCCACTAAACCCATCAGGGCCTGGTGTTTTACCCCTGGTAGCCTTTTAATAACCCTAATGTTTCTTCTATTGAAATGGGTCGGTTCAGGTCTTGTTTCATCACCTCTGATATTCTGGGGAGGTTAATTGAGTCAGAAAGGAATCCACTTCGTTTTTATTTATGGATTCTTCTCTTCCTCTTTATACAGGCTTTGATAAAATTTTTGAAACTGGAGTGCTATCTCTTCGGATTCTCTGTCTAGCCCTTGCTTTCCTGAATCTTGCAAGAAGGGATAAATCTTTCCATTTGTTCTTTTCTCAACCTTAGAGCCAAGAGCTTTGAGGCTCTTCCTCCCACCTCATGATATTTTTGGTTTGTAAATCTCAGATGTCCCTCTGCTTTTTATTTTCAAATTCCTGTAAATTTTTCGATTTGAGTTAATTCCTTTGGGCCCTCTGATCATCTGGGTTGGCTTTGTGCCTTTTCTCAGCTGCCGCTAGTTCAGTGGACAGTTGATTATGGGTGATGATTCCTAACTTTTTTGGGCAGAGGCAAAACTAATTATGTTCCCCTTATCACCGCTTTAAGGGTGTCCCATTTGAGTAATACAGAATGATTCGTTAGATCATGTATCGCCTGAAAATCTTTGATGTCCTCCCTAATTTGTTCACCAGGGTCTTATTGTTCAATAGAGACACATTTAATCTCCACAGGGTTTGTCTGCCCCGAGGTATTAGGTTCAGCCTTATTGATATTGGAGCATGGTCTGATAGGGTTATATTATGTATGTCCGAGCTTATAATTTTGTGTAGGTAGGTGACATTTGTAAAAAGGTCTATTCTTGAATATGACCTTTGGGGATTTGAGTAGAATGTGTAGTTTCTTTCCTTTGGATGATGTGCCCTCCATATGTCTACCAAACCCAATTCTCTTACCATTGTGGTTAGGACCTTGAGGCTGCTTTACCCGTAGCTTCTTTCTTGGATGACTGGTCCCTCCGTGGATGAGGGGCTACATTGAAGTCCCCCAGAAGTATCTGGCCCTCGTGTAACTCTGATATTTTTGAAAAACCTTCTCAAAAGATTTCTTGATGTCTATTTGGGGTATAGATATTAATGAAATGAATAAGTTTCCCCTGAGCTTTTACTGTTACTCATCATATCTCCATCCCCCTTCTGTAGTTTCTATCGCCAGGTGTAAACTCCTATGGAATAATATTGCTACCCCGCCTTTTTAGCATTAGGATGAGATGTTGCAACCACCTTCTCTACCCATGTTCGCCGTAATTTGAGATGCTCTGGCATGGTTAGTGAGTTTCCTGGAGAAAGACCACATCTCCCCCAGTCTTTTAAGTTCTTGCAATAATCTCGCCCGTTTAACTGGTGAGTTCACCTGCTTAACATTGTAAGAGTAAATGTTTAGGCCCTTCATTTTATGACACCTAGAGATTTCAGCAAGTAACCAGGGCTGCCCTTTAAGTGTGTATTCGCACTCAAGATTTCTTACCCTGTCTTATTTATACCTTTGCCCTTGTTTTGTTTGTTATCCTGTTCCTTTTCTTGTATATGTACTGTGAACCTGGCTGTAACCTTCATATCACAAACATGTATATTAAAGCAAACATAATAAGGTGGGAAAATGAAAAAAACCTTGACATTTTCTCTTCTGTAATACAACTTTTATCAACCATTGGACCCTGTTTCTACTGGACCAAACGTAGTCTAAAACAGTAGAAGCACAAAAATCAGGATTCCCTATTAATGGGGAATCCAGTCCTCTCCTCCCCCGAAGAGAAAGGAGAAGGAGACAAAAGGAAGCTGTTAGAACAAAACTCTACTTCCTATGTGTTTTCCTCAGTCACTGCCTCCCTGAACCCAGGGAAAGTGAGTGAGGAGGTAGCTTTGCTATTCTTGTGGTGTGTGTATCACACACCTACTGTCTCCCTCAAGAGACTTAGAGCTGATGTTTATCCTCGCTCTGAAAAAAAAAATCACCTATCTCCTCTGGAACTCTAACTCATCTCCCCAGGACCCCTCATGTTTTATTTTTACTCAGTTTATTCCTCTGTCCCTTCACCATTTAATCTGTTATATAATTTAGTGGCTTCCAGAAATAATTTCCATTCCCTTAGCAGCTGCAGTCGTCACCTTCACTCTCTTTATGGAGAGTTAATATTTGTTACTGTCTATATACTACGTAAGTGCTTACCAGATTATGAGTTGTGATAACTAGTGTTCCTCTCTCCTTCCATACTCCCCTCTGTTATATCTCTTCTGACCCCTGCTGCTCCCTATTCCAATTTAAGTCCTCCAACCTATCTTCCTTTTTACCCATTGTCTCTGCTATGTCTGATACACTTCCAGCTGTGGTGAGCAGAGCAATCCTGAGCGATATCACTCTGGCTAGCCCATTATTCTGTTCTTCTACCCTGTTCTTCCTGGAAATCCCTCCGATTCTTGTTCCCCATATTCCTCTCCCCCTTCTCCATCCCTATGTTGAGGACTACGGAGGCTTGATCCTTAGTGGAGGCGAGGGAAGTCGATTGGGCTTGAACTCCTCCTCATTCACTTGAAGCCCCCTCGAGTGATCTAGAACCAGGAAGGCCTCAGTAACAGTTCACTATCTACTTCTTCCCTCCGAGATTTGGTTCCTTGCCGTCAGTCGTGTTCTTGGTTAATCTGGTCAAGAAATTCCACCACTTCATCTCCGCCAAACATCCCTTCAGAATGTGGGCTTATCCCATTCTAATACACTACTTCTCGCCTAGTAACTTAGATCCGTGTTTCTGCTTATTTACATTCATCCGACAGTTTCCTTTCGTTCCTTCCATCTCCCTGCCTTTCTTTCTGTTCATATGTATCCCCCGCTTCCCTTATCCCAAAGCTGGTAAAACAAACATTAACAGAAAGTCAGTAGTCGATTCCTCCATAATTCACTTATCTGAGCCTGGTCCCTGTAATAGTTCATTGCTCTGATTTCTTCATAGAGCAGCCTTCAGTTCGATAGTATCCGGTCTGCTTCTCAGCGTTGAGGGATGATCCTGTATAGGCCTTGCTCCAGGCACTTTCCTTTCGCTTCTGCTCTGTGAATTATTTTCTCTGCCTCCCTCATCAGGGTCTTCGGGATTGCACCTGGTCAGATCCTTTTTTCCCTCTTCCTGCTGTGTGCCATACATTCTGTTGGAGTTTTCTCTCAAACGCTTCCAAATCTAAATCTGGTAATGCAATGCCCCAGTTTTTAGCAGTAGGGTGGCCTCCAGGATGTTTTCATAGGTTTTCAGACCTTCTTCCATGTGAAGCCTGAGTCTGGCTGGAAAAGTAATTGTCCTTTATTTGCTTTTCTCTCTAACTTCCTTTAGCACTGCTCTCACTTTAAGTCTTTCTTGCTGCAGGGCTGGGAAGAAATCTTGCTCAAAGAATATATTGTGCCCTTGAAATTTAAGCTCTTTAAGACACCATGCTTCCTCAGGATCCATTCTTTCGACTGAAACTGCACCATCCTGATTATCCATGATCTGGGCCTTGCCTCCTCGTTGGTAGGTTCAGGGACTAATGAGCGGTGTGCTCTATCTAGGGTCAAATCTAAATCAGAAGGTATTTCCATCCAGCGAGCACAGTAGGTATTGTATGAAATCAATTGTGGTGGCATAGCCCTCCTTGTCCCCTTCAGGAATTCCATGAATCCGAAAGTTATTTCTGCGGAGGGTTCTCTATATCTTCCAGTCTGGCTTGTGTTTCTCTTTCCTTTTGTAGCAGAAACATGAGGATTTTGTTCTCGTGTCTTGTTGCTCCGTTATATCAGTTATTCTGGTCGTGTTTTCAGCTACTTTACTATCTATGTTAAGTACATCTTGGCGCAGATCTGCCAGTGAGATTCTATCTTCTGTACTGAGGATAAGATTTCCTGGAGGGTCTTTTCAGCTCTCCGTGGTAGTAAAAGTTCACTATCCTCTGTATCCGCTCGATGACTCTGAGATGCTGCCGTCTCTTCGTGAGCAGGCCGCGTAGTCCATTGTAAGCTGTTTTAGTTTTAATTGAGAGCTATTATTTTCATAATTTTCGGCTTGTTACTTTGGGTAGACATTATAGAATCAGTTTGTGTCCTTTAGAGGACTGCCACTCGTAATTTTAAGAGAATTGAGTTTGATTCTTGTAGCTGGGTCCTGGAGCTCTCAGCTCAGTGTCCCATCACTACCGTGACATCACCGAAGTCATCCACTTCTTCCTTGCCGCAATGTCAGACTTTGTTCCCACCCCCACAATCCAAGAACAAGCCCCACACCATCCCCAGTCCCCTTTCTCTCAGAGAATCTGTTTTTATAAATCTATAATCTCTGACTGTGAAAAGGGCAACAGTAACAAGGAAATATGCCCTTACTTTGAGTCCATACCACGCTGTTCGACTTTTGTGACAACACTGCTCGCGCCATTTCCCAAGGTCTGGAGCATCACAAATTGCGCATGTGCAGAGATGTTTTATGTTGCTGTACCACTGATGTGACATACTCACAACGGTACAACAGCATCGTGATGTCACATTGATGGTACAAGACTGGGAAATGATGGAATTCAGTTAACAATAACTCTTCTGTTATACCTATGCCTGTTCTTAATGTAACTGTATCTAAATAATGTCTTGTTCTCTTTACGGCTATTATTAGGACTGTAGCCTATGTCAAGAATTTTTAATTCTTGGGATATATTCTGTCTGTGTTCCAGGTTAAAGAGGCCATTTGCAAAACATACATACACTGATGGCTCAACTCTTCTCCCGATGCCTTGAAATGAGATCTGCCTGACTGGATCCTTTATAGAGCTTTTGGTCAAGTGTGCCTATGTTCAGCAAGAATATTCAAAAGAAACCCCCTTTCTGGTGAGTACAAAAATGGGGTACATACCTGGATAGTTATGCAGTCACTCATAGGTTATCTCCTTTCCAATTACCCTTGCTACAACACTTATTTCTATATATCTTCATCCCCCTTATTGGAGGCAATAGATAGGTGCTGGTGAGCTTTGTGTTCATAATACTCAGCAGATATGATGTATGTAATCTTAATGTCGTCCCTACCTGTACACACCAATATCTGTAACTTGTGGATTTTTTCTTTGCCCTTTACTGGTTTTAAATACATGTAGACTGTCAAAATTCCTGAAGGCCTTGGCCTTACTGATGTATGTTAACACTTTCTTTCTGAAATAAAATAAAATGTTACAACAAAACAATAACTCTCTCCCATACAATATATTTACAATTAATACCTATAAGTGACTTCACTCTTTTACTTCATTTCTTTAAAAACAGAAGCAATTCAAATGCAGTGTTCAAACCCTGAATTTTGCTGCACTTAAACTATAGATACAAAAGCTTCCTTAGTAGGACTAATTTGTTGTAATCTCCCTCCTGGATTTTTGCTCACTTTATCTATAGCCAAAACTGAATTTATGTAATGATGGATCCTAGAATTATGCACATGTAAAGCTGTAGCATACATCTAATTGGCATTTCCAATGGCACAGTGCTCAGAAACCCACAATTTAAAAGCTTCTAATTATTTTTCCCACATAAATGCACCATAGTAGCAAGAAGCTAGATAAATGACTCTCAAGTGTGGCTCATGTTGTTAATTGTTGGATTCCAAATTTTTGATGTGTTGCAGGGTTTTTAAACTTAAGTTCTGTTTTAATGTACAGTACTTGCAGTAACTTTGTCTTTATATGGATGGCAGCCCTAGCATCTTTGGTTAACCATGTTATATTAGCCCTCCTGTTCTATGATGGCTATGAACTAACCTATCTCTGGTTGTACTAGCGCCTCCTCTTTAAGCCATCCTCGGGATGCTACAGTGTATTCTGTTAGACCTCTATCACTGTTAAACACATGCTAATGTTTCAAAAATGTTTTCTGGACTTCATTAGCATGTGCAGAAATGTAGTAACAAAGTAAAATCTGTTGTCTTTTGTACAGTATATCTATGCCTATTAATCATATTATTCTTGTCTTGATCTAGCTAAAATATAACTCTCTGTGACAGTATTTTAGCTATAGCCTCTTTCTAAAAATCTAGATTCTAAATCTTGAGCACCTTTATTATACAGATCTAATGTAGAACAACTGCGTCATAACCTAAGAAACTGTCCTTTATAAATGTTAATTTTTGTGTTTCTAGAGATGACAGCTGATGTTGCAGTCCATCTCCTTTTGAAGATATCAGTTTCAATTTAGCCACCTTCATTCTTTGTTAACTTTAAGTCTAAAAAATTTATTGTTTCTTTGCTGGCCATATATGTGAAATGTAAATATGAGTTAGTACTATGTAAATAATCAGTGAAATTATCTAATTACACAAGATTTTCATCCCATATCAGAATCACACTGTCAATATATCAGCTCCATAATTCCAATTTGTCATAACATAAATGTTTCTCCCTGTCATATAAATAGATAGATTCTGGAATCCTACCTAAAGGTTAGCTAAAGATAGCGGTCCACTGGACCACCAGGGATATAGGACGAGTTCTATTTTAGACAGATGCCGCGATCAGGCAGATGGTGGTCACTGGACCACCAGGGATAATGGACATACTAGTTTTGTTTTACTACAAATGCCTGCGATCGGGCTGCAGGGGCATCGGTCCCCGATGGCTGCTGCCTGACAGGCGCCAGGTAAAGTCATCGAGGATCGCGCACCTGCATGCAAATAGGGTTATACGATACGCAATGTCTTGCTGCACCTTTGCATACATTATGGCCCCATTTGCATGTCAACTTTGAATATCGCAGTTGCTGTGCATGGCGCAATGGAACTTTAGCTATGCATCCTCATACTCCCTCTGGCCACTTGCGCTGGCACTGCTACTGCACCATGCACACTGGGGTGGCCAGGGTGTGATATTCAATGCTGCTGAGCCATGGTGCGGCTCCGTTGAAAATCGCCCAGTCCACACCCTCAGCGCAGCCCCAGGATTGCGCTGCGCCCAAGCTGCACCACAGCCTGGCGAGTTTGAATATCTGGGCCCCTGTGTGTCTTTTAAGTAATATCTAAGGGTAGTGACATATAGTCTAATGAAATAATATATTCAGTCAAGGTTCTCTTAATCATCCTATGCCACTAATTTTAGGTTTACCTAGAGAATTATCTAGATTTATGCACTTTAGGTAACATACAGTATATAATATTGCTCTTTCAGGGTGATCCACAGTCAAAAATTCAAAAGTTTTTTTTATCAGTTTGTCCTTCTGGTATGATTCCACAGCACTTCCTGTATTCATCATTTAAAATCATAGGTGGGATCTTCCATAAGTTTGGTATAAAACTCCCTGTTCTGTAACTGTCTTAGACCCTCATTCTCATAACTGTCTCTATCAATAAGGACAATACTTCCACCTTTATCAGCAGGTTTAAAGACCAAATTTGTGTCATCTTGCAGACTTTTGAGTGTCTCTCTTTCATTTCTAGTTAAGTTCTGATGATTTAACTTTGGAAGGTTGTTAAATAAGTCCTATAGGTCCCTTTCAAATAAAGTTTGAAAAGTAAGAAGTAAGAATGGCAGCACTTGGGGTGGCAAAATTTGATTTCCGTGAAATGTTTATGTTCCAATTCTTCACTATTTATTTCTGTGCTAGTTATCATTCTCCACATTATCATTGTTATTCAGTCTTTTATTGTAAAAAGACTTTAAGATTGAAGCAAGCAATATTCAAATATTCAAATCAATTATAGTTTGAAATTTGTTTTTGGAACTGTTGGTGCAAATGAAAGTCCTTTATCCAATAAGGACATTTCTCATTCTGGCAGTTCGTGATTAGATAAGTTAATTAACCTTATTTTGTTTCAATACTGTCTCTGTTGCTGTCTTGGCCCCGTGTTCTGTTGTCTTCTGTTTGGTGGTCTGTTTTAAAATTGGCGTCCCTATTGTCTTGACCTCTGCCCCTCCTCCTCCTTGTTTTTCACTTTGATACTGTGGATTTTGTTGTTGGCAATTTTGAAAGCCATGATGGATGTTTTCTACTGTTTCTCCTGTGCTCTTGATATTGGGGCTGTTGGTAAGGAGGCTCAGCTTGGGCTTCTTTCTGCTCTAAAAAGACACAGGGTTTCATTTCTGATGCATTCCCAGATACTGTATATCAATTTCAGATCCACTAATTTCAGTACTGAGACTGAAAGAAACTTCCCGTCCCTTTTAATATCCCTTAATTTCTCTTCTCTTTTTCAAAGTATCAATTCTGTCATGCAAATAATCAACCTTACCTCTGAAATTTTTTTCTGCCTGCATGCTTGTAAACAGGCACCTAATTTAGCATTGGGATTATTTAAGCTTCTGATTAAAATATCAACATCTTAGCGATTTGTGTATTTTAAAATGTCTCCATCTTTAATTTTTAATTCTTAATTTATTACCAGTTCTGCTTCTTTGCCATGGTGTATTATCAAATTAATTAACTTATTGCTGGCTTCAGCTAAAATGGCATATCAGTGTCTCATAAATTCCACCTCATCCAGTCCATATGATGGGTCTTTAATAATTCTTATACCCGTGAGGAATTCTGGATACCTGTAGATAGGCCTTGGGATTTATCTTGTTCCAGTGAAGGCAGCTTGCTCAAAAGCAAATTTTTCCAATTCTTTGAATGCAGCATGGAGTGAAAATGTTCCATCTATCCGCTGTTACTCTGCACCCTATTGGATTCTTGAATTAGAAGATTTAAACTGTGGGTTGCTGAACACTGTTGTGCCATTGGAAATGCCAACGTGATGTATGCTACAGCTTTACATGTGCATAATTCTAGTGATCCATTATTACATAAATTACATTTTTGGCTGTTCATAAAGTGAGAAAATATTCCAGAGGGGGATTACAATAAATTAGTACTACAAAGGGAAGCGTTTGGATCTATAGTTTAAGTGCAACAAAATATCCAGGTTTGAACACTGCATTTGAAATTAGTCTGTTTTAAAGAAATTAAGTAAAAAGAGTGAAGTAATTTATAGGTATTAATACTGTATATATTGTACTGAGATATTGTTTTGCGTAGTGTATGTGAGTCCTGATTTAATATTTACTGTTTTTAACATTGTTGTTTTTTATTGTTTATATGGATGTGTATCTTTAAAACCTTTATGGTGTTAGTGGACCCATGACATCATAGATACATCACTCAGGTTAGTCACTATTTAATCTGATCTGCCTCTGGTTCAGTATTTCTTTGACAAAGGATGACTACATCCAAAACACATCAGGTGACTAAAATCAGGGCATTGATCTAGTTTGGTTATGCATTTTAATAATAAATGGATTTTTATATGGAGGATGGAAGCACTGTCTTTAAATTATTTTAGGAGGTGGTGAGTACCAATTCTTTGGTTTTATCATCTTCTTATGACCCATCTTATGAACCCGGTAGGTGAGAATGTTCAAATTCTGCTCAGAAGGCAATTTTGCAGAACAACTGCAAAATCTCATTTCAGGCCAAATTTGAAAATGCCACCTACTTTGTTCATGAAGGTTGAGCCCAAAAGACCACACTGAACACTTGGGAGAAAAGTATTAAAAATGATCAAGTTACAGTATATAAGTAAAAGTTCAAAACACACTGGAAATACATTAACTGAACTTACCTCATTTCCTCATTTTGCAGTCTCAGTTCCAGGAGGAGGACACCTTTCACCTCGGAGACTGGATCTATGATAGTGAACCAAATTTAGGTGTGTGAATGGTGTGGGGGTGAGGAGGTGGTGGATACGAGTGAGAGTTGGGATATGGTGGGTGGGGTGGGGAAGGGAGGGGATGGCAGTGCAACTAACAACAATGGGCCATTTTCTTTATTTCAGGTTAAAAAAGAAAAAGGCATAAATGGATGTTTTTGTTATAGCAGGTCCAATACTGGGGATTTGGGCATCTCAGTGTTGGCTTGATATTTTCAGCACACAGGTGGGCACCCCGTGTTACTGACTGCTGGGTCGGGAGGGGTGGTCTACACCAACACCAGGTCATGGGCATCCTGGTGTCAGGATGTTGTAGTGGTGGGCAGTGGGTGGGGAATGTTATGGAGGCGAATGAACCAGCACCAGGGGTGGGTACCCCAGTGTTGGAATAACACAGCATTTAGCTGGCACAGGGATTGGGCACCCCAGTGTCCACTTAAATAAATTAGGCTGCTAATGCAGCTGATGGCTGCTGAAGAGCCAGTAACAAAGAAAAGATCCACAGTTCCATTTAGCAGGGCAGGGCTATGCACTGATGTGTAGCCCTGCCCCTGCTGAACAAACACTACACAAAGAGATATAGCCACTGTTTGTAACATGTGGAGATTTCTGCTCCCTGAAACAGGAATATATTCTCAGAAAACAACCACAAGTATGACTGTGGTCATAAAACTGAGTTATCCCTAGTACACTCATTTTTCTAGCTAAGCATACTCAGAAAAGCAACTGTTTTCTTAAATATTTCAAAACTACTAAAGTTTGGGAGATAAAACCACAAAAGCACACCTCTGGGCAAACTCTAGTCTGTCCCTTCCTGACTATGATCTTTTCAGGCAGGACAAGGGAAAGCAGGGGTCTGTCACATTCCCTTTCATCTCTTCTCCACTGGTTTCCTCTTTCCCCCGTTACTGCCAAGGAAATCCTTATTGCCTTTTACTCCCCTATACCATAGCTTTTAGTGAGGTCATATCTTCCTCCCATGAGTTCCTTCTGGTCAGGCAGTCATTCTGCTCCTCTGTGCCCATCTTCATTGGGGTCCTTCTATGCCTCATCTATAACATTCCCCACCTTCCTGATTGATTCCCTCTCTACCATCACTTTTCAATCTTCCACTGGTGAACTTATCCTGCTAGGAGACATCAATGTCAATTGGCTCTCCCAGGCCTCAATGCCAATCATCCCCAATGCTGAGTCTCTAAACCTCATACAGATCATCACTGAACACACCCAGCTCAGCCCCATTCTCATATCAACTCCCCATGGATGGGGTTCTCTCATCCACCCCCTTCATACTGTGGCAGCAGGAATCCTGCTGGATGCTTTCAGTGACCATCTCACAATGTTCTGCATCTGGTAGATCTGGTGTCCACCCTCCTCCTCCCCTAAATACATGTGGACAAGGTCCTTCCACTCACTTAATACCTCAGCTCTTTTAAGTGACCCTGCTGCGAGATGGAGCCATACCCTCTTTATGGATATTGACATTGCCTTCTCCATGTTTCATTCCACCTGGATCAGAAAATCCAGGGTCAGCAATCACCCTGGATTACCCTGAGATCCTTAATCGGTGCAAGTCCCATGTCCTCACTGGGGCATGTTTCAAACTATCGCACTCTTTTCCTGACCTCTTGTTATACAGGACTATTAGGAATTTCTGTACTAAGGGTGGCCAGGCTGAAAAATCACAGTATCTCAAGGCCAGTCTTCAGAAAACCTTAACACAGCCTCAAAGTTCTGGAAAGTATTTCACTTCCTTTTTGACCATCTCACACTGCCCCTCTGGTCCTTCCGTAAATGGCTAACCAGTGTCTGACCCCTCCTCTGTCGTTGCTCTTTCAATGAGTTCTTTACCACTTGTGTTCTCCTTTCCACTCCGCTCAAGCCTCCTCAGTGCCTCCTCACATCCCTCTCGTCTTTCCTTCACTGGTTCCTCTTCCCCATTACTCCCAAGGAAGCCCTTACTGCCCTTTCTCCTTCAACCCAAGAAAATCTAGTCCTGACAGACTGGATCCTAAGTACAGTACTCCAAATCTCTACACCTGCCATACCACATCCACTAACTCACCTACTCAACCTCTCCTTCTCCTCAGTCCTAGAAGTTGGCCAAAGCTCTTTCATTCCACAAAGGGGATCCCTTCCTCCCTGGGTAATGTCAGTGAAACTTCCTCCTCATTGCCCTTACTAAATTGCAAGACAAGCTTGCCTACACTACACTCTCCAATTTTCTATCCTGCACTGATTTCCTTTCCCCATTCCAGTCTGCTTCCAGAAGCATCACTCACTGTTTATTTCCTGCTACATGTAACTGATTGTATCTTCCTAGGGATGGATCAGGGGCACATCACAGCTGCCATTTTCATTTATCTGGCCAAGGCCTATGACTCAGTATCCTACCCTCTCCTCCTGAATGAGCTGAGTTCTGCTGGCCTCTCAGATCCTGCCTGTAGACTGGTTCCATTCTTACTTCTCTGGCTGCCTGCAGTCAGTACAGATTAGTAGTACCCTGTCATCTCTTCTTTCCATCCAGACCAGGGTCCCACAGGCCATCCTGGGGCCCATCCTGTTCTTCATCTTCCTTAATGACTTTGCCATAGCTTGTGCTGACTTGCACATCCACATGTATGCAGATGATGGAATCATTCTCACCTCTGGTCTTTCCACTACAGTTGTGGAAGGTCTGCTCCAGCAAGACTTCCTTAATGTCCTCCACTGGTTTCAGTCTAACCAACTCTGGTCAACACAGAAAAGAAAACTGTGATCATGACCTTTGGCACCAGCCAAAAATTGGCCAGACCCCAACTCTGCCAGTCTTTTCTACCTTGGATGGCACCCCTCTTTGAAGTGTTTCATTCATTCAGATACCTCAGTGTGTGGCTGGACAACAAACTTGGCTTCTCTGCCCACATTGGAAGCCATCACACCAAGCTCTGCTCCAAACTTGATGCCTTGTCCTACAATAAAAGACTGTTTGTCTCCATGGAGTAGGACGTGAGCTAGTCACCAAAGGTGATCCCGATCTTTGTCTTTGTGGACATGGTCTGGCACTGCTTCCTTTACCAGTCAGACTGCACCCTCTGCAATGCCTTCTATCATTTTGCTATCAACTCCCCTCTAGTACCCACCATCCTCACTTTACTCCTCCTTATCCATTCTTCCTCTACCTTCACATCACCAGAACCACTGTGCCTTATTCATATCAAATTCTGATTTGGGTCCCTCCCCTTACCTCTCCTCACTCTTCTCCTCCATTCCCTTTACCTCGTGCTCCCTCCACTCCGGGATCCTCACACTTTCACATTCCTCATCCCTGATCCTCTGCTGGGCAATCAGCCTTTTCTTATCATCTCCCTTCACTCTGGAGCCTACTTCCATCCTCCCTCCATTTCCCTCCATTTCATTGCCTCCCTGTTTTCTCTGAGTACCAACTGAAACTCCTTCCTTCCCTGCTCCTGTTCCCCTCACCTGACTTCCCCCTTACATTTGCCTCTTACCTTGGTGTAGGTGTGGTTGAATTACCTGATTTTTGGTGCTTGTTCTTATGCTCCTGTTTTAATCATGTAATTTATTCTACTTACTGTAAACTGTATCAGTGCTATGTAATTGCCTTTAACTGGGTACCGTGCCCATCTATGTATTTGCTCCCTTTTCCTTTCCCCCAGGTCACACCTGGAAACAAGCTTTACCTGAGTGTGTCTTTCCCAGTCACCAATTTCCAATTGCATAAATTAAAAAACAACAACCCTATAACACCAGCAAGTTTCAGGTTTGAAATCATGCTATTTTTAGTTATAGGTGAGTAACAATTGGTCTTAATTATAGTCTATTTTACATTTTGCACCTCTGTAACTTTGTCCTTGGTAAAGCCAACTAACAAAATATGTTCAGGATCCAGAGATCCTGGCACTTATTATGTGTCTGCCACATTTCAAGTAAAAGCATTTGAATAGGGGCAGAATTATTAAGATGCAAAAATCAGGGTTTAAGATTAAAGTGCATACTCAACCCTAATATACAGATGCTACTCGCCTGTATAATAAAAATGTGTGTGTGTATAATTCTTTGCGAAAAAAAACCCTGCATTAATGCACCAGTTAGGGTTCAAATTAGCACCACAAAAGTATGGAAATGTGACGTTAGGAATTCCAACTAACTCCGCCTCAAGCACAAAGGGACAAGACCATGCAAGTAACAGACAGTCTTCATCAGGTAAGACAAACTATAATAAGACAAACTAAAATAACTGTTTCCAGATTACAAAAATGCAGTAGTACTGACATGCTACCTTTGTGGATTTGTATCTGCAGCATGCACACCACAAGACATAACACACTCACTTGTCACTGCATAAATCCACAATACTCAAATCACAATACTGCTTCTGTGTGCAGAAGCTCACAGCTCCTGCAGTGAAGATGCAAATCCACAATACACAAATTACAAGAGTTATTTTGCCTGCAGAAGCACATGTCCCTATGGGGCAAGTGCTTCTGTATCCTCAAATACTTATGCACACTGTAAAACACACACATTCTTGATGGGTCTGTGCCTCTGCAGCCACAGGTGTAATAAGTACATACTGACCTCTGGCTGTAGAAGTGATTGTGCCAAAAATCCAAATAGCAAAATTGCATCAGTACTTCTGTTTGCAGAAGTGCAAGCCCCTAGAGGTGTCTTCACCTCTTCAGCAACAGGTGTAAGACATACACACTGATTTCTGGTTTCAGAAGGGTACAGTTATGCATACAGAAGTACTGTTGTAATGTGGGTGTAATGGTTTCAGCAGCTTTTCAGTTACACAGATGCATATAGAAAAGCATGCACTAATCATGCTATCTTGTGAGGTACCTCATACAATGATCATAAGTACCTCTGGCTACAGGGCGCAGGCTCCATAGAGCCATCTATCTACAGAGGGCCAGCCTCCATGGGGTCTGCACTTCTGCAGCCACACATACTCATGCATACAGTATGAAATACACACACAGGTGTGGCCGAATAAGCACAGGTCCCATATGGGTCCTTTGCTTATGCAGCAACAAATACAAATCCATAAGGTAGCACATCAATGATACTGCATTTGAATAATCTGGAGACAATTGCATGCTGTTTGCCTTAACTGACAGTGGCTGTCTGTTGATGCTTGTGTGGCCTTATCCCTTTGCTGCTTTTGGTGGGGGTGAGGAGTTAGGGTTGGAAACCCTAATGTCACATTCCCTACTTTGTGGCACTGGAGTTAAACCCTAATTGATACAGTAACATTTTTTGCAAATAATTTCCTTTGTTTTTGAGATAGTGGAACTGTATTTTCATTCACACAGGCCCTTTGAGACCTGCATGAACAGATGCAGACATGTTGGGCATTCTGGGCCCAGCACCAAGGGATGATTGCATCTAACTACAGAAGTGCAGTGACAGAAGTCAAGAATTCACAGAGCTGTCTGGTGGGATGTGGATGTCCAGGGTCCTCTGGGCTCTGTGCTTCCATGGCCATGGATACAGATGCACAGGACACAAGTCTATGTCTCAGCCAATGCACAGAGCCCTCTGCCCCCGTAGGTACAGAGGTGTAGGGCTGCATGTCAAGAGAAGAGTTATCTTCACTATATGGTACCTGGGCTTGTTCAGGCAACCTGCACCTTCCTTCCCTGGCTGGAGGGTGGTGTCATATAACAATGTCATGACACCAGCCTCACCCCATCCAGATGGCTCCCTGAGCTCTCCTCCAAACTCAGCTCACCAGCATGGGATGACAAAGCACTATCTGCTGGGGGTAAAGGCTGGCACTACACACAATGTTTCTTAATAATTTTATTTTTATTTTGACCCTAAGTTTTCAAGAGAAATCATTTTATGACTCCCTCTTATAAACATGACATGTGGCAGTTATAGTATGTTGCAGAAATGTCATTTCCACCACAAATGCAAAAACACGTCTTGTCCAGGATCTAAAATGACACTTCACATTTATGAGGTGATGTGAAAAAATGGCTATGTTGAAAGTTTGGAGTCAAATATTGAAAATTATCAAAGTTATAAGTGAACACTGAAATATGGAGAGTTCGCAGTGACTCAGTGAAGTCACATTTCAGGCAGGATTTGAAAATGTTCACCTACCAGGTTCATGAAGTGAGGTCATAAGAAGAGTATGCTGAAAATTTGGTGTAAAATATATGGTAAAATGACCAGGTTATGAGTGAACATTGAAATATTTCAATGTTCATTCATAACTTTGCTAATTCAATCTTTTGACTCCTATCTTTAAACACCTAGCCATTCTTACGCCTCATAAACCACGACAGGTGTAATTTTTCAAGCCGGAAGAAGTGTTTTCACACTTGTGGTGTGAAATTATATTTACATACTAAAGTACGATCATATGAAGAAGCCAGCACAATAGAGCCATTTGGTCTATCTAGTTCAGGGTGTCCAACTTTTTCAGGGTCATGAGCCACCTTTAAATTTCTAAGTATGATGTGAGCCACAACAACGTGCAGCCTTACCATACCCATATTTAGCCATATTTATGAGTTAAAATAATAACATAGTCATAGTAAATAGTCAATAATCATATTTTACTTATTTACAGTATTTTAAAAATAGTTGTAATTTTAAAATAATTATTCAGAGCAGCTCTGGAGCTTTAGATTTGCTTGCAGGCTTAGTAAAAGTAGCTTGTTGAGCACTCAGGGCCCTTTTCAGCTCCTATAGTTTGACTTTTATCAAATTTAAAAGACTATGATGTGTACTTGACTCATATTTGACAAATCCCTCAAAAGCCACATCAAATTGCTTCAAGATCAACATGTGGCTCAAAGCTACAGGTTGGCCACCCGCTCTAGTTCACTTGTACTGCAGGTTCCACAGCCTAAGCTATTGATTCTGCCCCTCCCATTCCTCCCTTCCTGTCCATCTGCACCTCCCCTAACCCTTACCTTCCTTAATGCTATCCCAGCTTCTCTTAAAGCTTTCCACTGTCTTCAATGAGACCACCTCTTCTGGCAGTGCATTCCTACAGGTCACCTCCCTCCCTGTGATGAAAAGCTCCTAGTCTCCTCCTAAATCTCACCACCTCCAGACTGTGCCCCTCATGTTTTGGTTGCCTCTTAGCTTAAAGAGCCTATCCACCCTATTTATTCCTTTCAAGTACTTGAAGGTCTCAGTTATGTCCCCTCTCTCTTGTCTCCTCCAAAGAGTACACATTCAGGAATCAACCTCTCCTCCATATGCTTTGCCCTGCTGTCCATGATCATCTCTGTTGCTCTCTTTTGGACTGTCTCCAGAAGGATAATGTCCTTTTTGAGGTGTGGGCACCGGTACTGTATTCTGTACTACAGATGTGGCCTCACTAATGATCTGTACAGGGCAGTATAACCTCCTCTTGCCTACTGCTGATTCCTCTTGCAATGCAGTCCAACATTTTATTTGCCCTTGCTACTGCTTCCTGCACTGTGTGGAGTGCTTCAGGTCGCCAGTGATCATCACTCACAGATCCTTCTCCTCCTCTGTTAAAGATACCCAAATCCCTCCCAGGCTGTACTCTGTCCTAGGATTCTTGGTTCCAATGTGCCTAACTTTACATTTGTTTGCATTGAAGCCTAAGCTGCAAATACTGGGACCACTTCTCAAGTTTTTCTAGATCCTCCTTTAGGTCCTGTATCACTTGGCTGTGTCCACTCTCCCACTGAGCTTAGTGTCATTCATGAATAGACACATTTTACCCTTAAAGCCATCCCCATTTTGGTCACTATACTATAAATGTCACATGTCATATTGATAAGTGGGAGGCATAAAATGACTATCTTGAATATATGGGGTCAGAATTTAAAATACATCATAATTCTTAAGAAATGTTGTGTGTAGTGCCAGCTTTTACTCCAGCAGGTAGAGTTTTGTGATCCTGTGCCTGTGAGCTGAGTTTGGGGTAAGCTCAGTGAGTTAGGTGGATGGGATGAGGCTGGGAGGCAGCGCTATCATGGACACTTGCCCCTCAGGTGGGAGAAATGCAGATACCGGGTGGTTGTTGCTTCCATAGCCGCCGCCTGAGGCACCTAGACTGGACTCCTTACTAGCGAGGGTGTGGCATTGCCGATGTCGACCTTGAGTGTTTTTCTGCTCTGGCATCTGACTGGCTCCTGCAGTCTGCTCCTGTGTCTCCCTCAATACTAAGCTAAAGTCTGATTTTCTGGCTAAAACTTGAACAAAAAGAGCTGTACTTACTTATTGCCTAACAGTTACAACCTCTATTTTTCCTGTTTAGAGTGTCAAAGTTGGGACTCTGTTTGCTTACACTCCTTTCTGAATTTCTGTGATTGGCCAGTCTTTAGGCATCAAGGAATACCCAATTCTGTTGTCCTGCTGTTTAGGTCCTCCTGCTGGTTCAGATGTTCCATTGTGCATCACCCAGTACTTAATACCGACCCTTCCTCCATCCTCTGCCAAGGATATGCTCTCCACAGGCTCCCTGCCCATAGGCGTGAAACCCAGACACGGGCAGTCATCGCTGCCTCTACCATCGCTGGAGAACCTAAGCTCGGATTCTCCATTAGCAAAGCACGGCATTAGCAACCATCCAATCGGAACATGAATGCTCTTCAGCATTGGCTTCCCATTGGTTCCTGCAGTCTGCTTCTGTGTCTTATCTAAACCAAGCATAAATCTGATTTCCACACTGAAATTTGCCAAAAGAGCTGTAATTACTTTTCTCCCTTGACTGCTAAGATCCTTATCCATCTTTTGAGCGTTACATTTAGGGATACAATGTGATTACACTACTTTTGAAATTCTGTGCTTCGTCAGCTCCTACATGAGCTGATCACTTCTCCTACTTAAATTCCTACTAAGCCTCATCTTATGTCCTCCTTAAATATTACAGAAGCACTCTGAACTATTTATTTATTTTATTTATTTAGTTTTGTTGTAAGGTAAGGTGCACTAGCCATAGCTAGGGCACAGCCCTCAACTCCAGCCACAGAAGGGGCTCCGAGCCGCAGGCGGGCGGTGGCGACCCCCAGCGAACCAGAGATCCAGGAGGCCGGGAGAAGCAGTGAGAAAGCCGGCACAGCCCTCCAGCTCCAGTCACAGAAGGGGCTCGAGCGCCCAGCGGCAGTGGCGACCCCAGCCAACCAGAGATCCAGGAGGCCGGGAGAAGCAGTGAGAAAGCCGGCACAGCCCTCCAGCTCCAGCCACAGAAGGGCCCGAGCCGCCAGCGGGCCGGCGGCACCCCCAGCCGAACCAGAGATCCAGGAGGCCGGGAGAAGCAGTGAGAAAGCCGGCACAGCCCTCAGCTCCAGCCACAGAAGGGGCTCCGAGCCGCCAGCGGGCGGCGACCCCAGCCAAACCAGAGATCCAGGAGGCCGGGAGAAGCAGTGAGAAATGCAGGCAAAGCCGCAAAATTTTTGCCCGCCCTCCCCCTCTTGGTTGATTTTATTTATACACTCCTTCCGCCAATTCTCTAATCCACGCCCACATCCTTTTCCTTCTTCTTTAACCCATATCTACCCTGTACAATGCTAACTTGTTTCCTTTTGCTCCTTAGCCTCTCATCTCCCCCAATTCATTATGATAATCATTCCATACCCCTGTCATGACGAATAATTTAATGAGTATGTGCTGTTCTCCTCTGCCATCCAAAATGCACAACCACCTACTCCTTATTAGCCTTGAACCACTCTTACACTGCAACCCCTGGGGTATCCCACATAAAGTCTCTCTAACAATCCAGCACTCCCCAAGCCACTTACTTGTATCCTGGCTTTATAATAACCCGTATGCCTGTCCATCAGACTCCTATTTTATGATAAAAGACACACCCATATAACAGGACCATCTCTCATTACACAGTGGGCACCTAGGATTAAGAGGAAACGTTCTGGTCACTCTCTATCCCTTTCCTTGGTGCCCTTCTCAAATTAATCTTTTACCTCCTTTTCTGCATTGGCACTATAGAGATTAATCCTGGCCCCATTGTAAGTTTATCTTCCCCTGCTGATCTGACCTCCATAAAAGGCCTAAGCTTCATACACTTTAATGCTTGCAGCCTCCTAAAAAGTTCACCTTAATACAGGCTTGGGTGGCACATACTCTTCCAGATTTCCTGGTCATTTCTGAATCTTGGCTCAGGCCTACAACAGAAGACAGTGTTGTAAACCTTCCTAATTATCAGCTCTTCAGAGCAGATCGCCCATCCAGGGTGGTGGGTGGCCATATACATTAAGGACACCTTCTCTGCAACCTGCCTCATCAGCACATCCGAGCCAAATGAATTTGAATGTCTATCAATCAAATTATCCCTTCCTAATTCATCTTCATTTAAACTCATTGGATGCTATAGACCTCCCTCTGCAGGCCTTAAACTGCTTTCTCACCTAGGGTCAATTCTCAACCTAGGCCCTGAAGATACCATTATCCTTGGTGATTTGAATTTAAACTGGCTGTCTAATGTATCTGCACTCTGATAACCTTTTGTGACACCTATGGATTCACACAGCTGATTAAAGACCCAACTAGGATCAACCTAAGAAATTCCGCAATAGCTCACTCCTGGATATTATGTTGGTAAACAAACCTCAATTATATTCACATGCAGGTGTACTGCCGAGTGATGTGAGTGACCATTACCCTATAGCCGGCATAAGATCCACACCCAAACTACCAAATCCTGCAGAATTTGTCCTCAAAGGTCAAAAAGAACTTTGATATCTCAGGCTACCTCCATGACCTGAGTTATACAATACATTGGCAAGATTTCTATCTTACAACCTCTGTTGAAACAGCTCTCCAGACTTTAAAGGATATTATCAATAAATGCCCTCAATATTCATGCACCTATCACCAGTATCAGAACTAAGGTAAAATCCTGTCCTTGGTTCACCTCTGAGCTTAAAGCAGCCTTGAGAACCAGAGACAAACTGTGGAAAAAGGCAAGAAAAACAAAGGACATCAGAGATTGGCTAAATTTCAGAAAAGCAAAGGAATTCATGTACAAAAAAATAAGAACTGCCAAAACTGCCTACTATACAGCTGAATTGGATGCCTCCTACAATAACCCATCCAGACTCTGGGGTACAATAAAAGGACTCCTGGGCCAAAAGTCTACTCCTGCCTTAACCTCCAAACTGATACTAAATGATACAGAAATTACAGGTAAACAAGAAATCTTAAATACCTTCAATGCTCACTTCACACAGCTGGCCTAGCATTTGACTCTTCACCAGCAAATATCCTGAGATCTTCCTTGAACCTGCAAACTACTGTGGGGCAAATGGCCACTTCAACTTTTCCTTCATCCCAATATCCATGAAAGAAGTGGAAGATCTCCTCTCTAATTTAGACACTAATAAGAGTGCAGGTGCAGACTCCTGGATCCCTATTTCCTGAAAATTGCTTCACATGTCTTATCTGTCCCCTCACTCATCTCTTCAATCTTTCCCTAACTACTGGATCCATTCCTCTACTTGGAAAACAGCTCAAGTGGTTCCATTACTCAAATCTGGTGATACTAGAGATCTCAACAATTACAGACCTATCTCAATTCTACCAGTTTTATCCAAGTTGCTCGAAAAACTAGTAAACTCTCAGTTAAGGGACTATTTGGATAACAACAACCTTCTAAACTCTGCACAATCTGGATTTAGATCAAAACATAGCACCATTACTGCCTTAGCTAAGGTAACCAACGATTGGCAGACTACCTTGGATAAGAAAAATTGTACCTGTGCTGTGTTTCTGGATTTGAGTAAAGCCTTTGACACTGTGGATCACGACTTATTAATCACCTCCCTTAACTCAATAGGCCTGGATTCCCTGTCACTCAACTGGTTTAAGATTACCTTCAAATAGGTCACAACTGGTTAAAATGGAAATTACCCATCCACCTCAAAACCACTGCTAAGGGTGTACCACAAGGTTCTATTCTTGGCCCTATCCTCTTTATTTATATAAACAATATTGATGCCAACCTCACTCAATCTAACATTCATCTGTTTGCTGATGATACTGTATTATATGTCAGCAATCCCTCACCTTCCAAAGCCTGTGATCTGTTACAATCCGAATTCTCCATTCTGCAGCGCAACCTACTTGACAAAACTACTTCTAAATGCAAAAAGACAAAAGCCATGTTCTTTGCCACAAAGAGTTGCTCTACCCATACCCTAGCATCCACCACCCTACATTTATCCACCTTACTTGGAGAAAACTTGAATTTGTTGATAATTTCAAATATCTTGGAGTCTGGATAGATAACAGGCTTGACTATTCAGTCCATATTGAAGAACTGCTTAAAAGCTAAGACAGAGGCTTGGACTATTCTTTAGAATAAAGCATTACCTAAACAGTGACTCCAAAAAGGTTAATAAGGCCTCATTCCTATCCCTCATTGATTATGCTGATTTTCTATACTGCCATTGTCCAGGTCATCTCTTACAAAACTGGACACCCTGTATCACAGGGCCATAAGATTTATTACTGACCTTCCCCCAGCACCCATCATTGCTCCCTTTATATGGCAGTCAATTGGACATCATTACAGCACAGAAGGACTAGGAATGCTGTTATCTGGACATTCAAAGCGTTAACAGGCAAACTACCTACCTATATCACTGATTGCTTTACCCAAATTACAACTAGGCCATACACTTTAAGGATCAGTAAACTTATCATGTTACAGGTCCCCATTGCCTGCACCCGGTATGGGAGGGCTGCTTTCAGCTATACTTCAGCAGTTGCATGGAACTCTCTCCAAAATCCATGAAGCTAGATAGCTTTCTACCTCTGACATCCTTCAAAAGACTGTTCTCGCCTTTTTCCAGAGCTCTGCAATTGCTTTTATAAACCATAATTCCCTACCCTACCTGACCCACCTTTCTTTTCCTTATTATATTGTTCCATATTCTATCTTCCGACTCACCTATCTATTCTCACAAAAGCTAGTTAGACCCTATAATTTTATATTTTATTCCTGTATACCTTTGCCCACATTTTCTTGCAGGCAAAATGGTTCTACTGCTCCTTGTATATATGTAAATTGTTGTATACATTCATTTCTTGCCATTTTATTGTTATTTATGCTATTCTTGTCTATGTAATAATATTTGTATCCTCATTTGTATGACCACTCAGGTCCATCTTGTAAATGAGCTTTGCTCAATGATGTTCGCCTGAATAAATAAAGATTTTGATTGATTGATTGATTGATTGATTGATAGCAATGACTATTTTTAGGCATGATTCTGCTGTCCTGCTGTTTTGGTCCTCCCACTGGTTCAGATGTTCCATTGTCCATGGCCCTAGTGGGATTGATGTAACATTGAGTACTTATTTGCATTAATTACATCAATTGTTTTTACTTGTGTTATTTGACTCTATTATAAATATCTCTGCATGCATTGTACCATTTGACCCGGAGCTAACCAGGTCCATCTTGTAAATGAGTTTGCTCAATGATGTTCACCTTGATAAATAAAGATTTTGATTGATTGACACCAACCCCAGATTGGGAAGGAAAGTGCAGGTTTGCCCCATGGCCCCAAGTACTATAAAATGAAGAGAACTCTTCTTTTAGATAGAGCCTTGCACCACTGCACCTGAGAGGACCAGAAGCCCTTGTGCTTCAGTTGACAGAACAACTCTTTGCCCTGTGCATCTGTATATGTGACCACAGGCAAGCACAGGGACAAGACAGCCCCATGCTTCCACATGGCCCTGAACTTCTGTAGGTAGATGAAGTCTTGCCTTGGTACAGGGCTAAGCAGGCCCTGCACCTCTGCATCTGTTTACATGAGGTCCCAAAGAGACCTGCATGAATGAGACACAAACTACTACCTCAAAAGAAAATAAATTCTTTGCAAAAAACTGTGAAAATGCACCAGTTAGGGTTCAGTTCAATGCCACAAAAGTAGGAAATGTGGCATTAGGGTTTCAGTGTTAACTCCCACCCCAGCAGCAAAGGACAAGACCACATAAGCAACCACAGACAGCCATCATCAGATAACACAGCCTCATTCAACAGCTCATTGGAATTGTGCATGGTTATGGAGGAATGAAGGAAAGCAGATGTGATGCTTCTGCATAATAGTGGCAGTAGGGCAGAGGCTAGTATTTATTGGTGAGTGGCCCTCATCACAGTGGTGGAAATTAATGTAAACACTGTTAAAGGACTGGTTGGTAGAGTATCTTGAATTGAATGGCTTGCAAGACCAAAGGCAGCATGGATTTAGGAGGGGCATTCCAGATGAACCTGATTCATTTATTTGACTGGGAGACCAGAGAAATAGATCAGAGGAAGGCAGAGAATGCCCCTAAAGTAGAAACATATAAATTAAAGTAAATTAAGTAAATATCAAAATTACTTATGTCTGAGACACTTTAGGTCCAAATTACCATCCTGTGGTCCCACCCCAGCCTTTCTATACCACAAACTTTAAAGCAATGATTAATCCCAGGCCACCTAGCAACCTTACAGTGATTTGCCAGTATGTTGATGGTATCCCCTCCACTTATAATCCTTAAGTGTTTGCCAATGAGAACCTTAAAGGACCTAGTGGTTTTACCCATAAAAGGCCCCACATTCACAAACTCCCATGTATACTAAGTTGTTTATGACAGGCTAGAGGCTTTTTGGTTGTGTCTCAAACAATTTGGTATATGTGTAGTTTGTGAATGTAAATACTAATGATGAGGGCTCAAGGTTTGAATGACAGGATTGATATACTTCCATTTATTAAAAATAAAAAATAATGTCAGAACTGTCAAATTGTGTTGCTTAGGAATTCTTTTATAGTGTATGGTGGAATGCTGTTGAGCATGGAAATCCATGCTCCCAACAAGCGTTGTTGTGCTCGCCTCAGTCGTCATGATCTTGTTGTGCTGCACTAGATGCGTCACAGTGCAGCACAACAAGATCGAGCCTTGTTCCCAGCGCATGTCACGATTTAAAAGCCGCATCGGTGGGGGCTAGTAGTGCTGGGGCGAGTCTGAACACGGAAGCCAAGTAAGGCATTATTTTAAAAATGCTGCTTCCATTCACTGTTTTGAAATGATAGACTCCCATACACTATAAAAAGATTGGCTATGAGGTCATTCACAAACAAGGATCTTCTCAGATCTTGAGGTATCCTTAGCAATGGACAACCTCTCGACTTCGCTTTCGAGGTCGAACGTTACCAAGGATACCTCGATCGAGAATATCCTTGTTGTGAATGACTCCCATAGACAATCCTCTATATTATATACATATACAGATCAGTACCTATTGGATTTCTGATCATTAATGTTGGAATCTAGAACACATTGAGACAATATGTGCTGCTGTGTTACCTGCTGCATTATTTTAATGGTGTTAGTTTTGGAGGTTCATGTTATTATGTGAGCACTTTTTTGCATAGTTGCACTTTATTTATATTATTGGCACTATCACTTAAAATGGATGCATTTTAAACCCCTTTGTACTTCACCTTCCCATCCTCCTGATAACACATTGATTGTGAAACCAATCAGGTTTAGCAACAACCTGTACTACGGATGGTATGTTTTACCTTTTTGCATTTAAATAAAGTATTGTAAAGCAGTAGGGTAGTGCTGGTGTTTGTTTTGTTGTGATTATATTTATTAGGTCTACTACTGCTCATTACTGTTACTAAATCAGTTACGTTTTGTGTGTTGTGACACTTACAGGAAAATGATTTTTAAGTTCTACTTAGATCCTTTTAATAAGATATAGAGGGTGGGGGAGGGCTGAATGTGTACTTAGATGTCAACTCTTCCATAAGCATAAAGGAGAGAAATACAGCTCAGAATCAATCACTCTAGGGTGTTTATGTTTAAAACACTTTTATTTACTTTTATGAAATAATTCTTAGTTGGGTTTAGTAAATGGTTGTGCTTTTCTTATATTTCTTTCTGTTTCTTCTCTCCTTCTTTGTATAAAAATTATCTTCTACATTATTCTTATAGACCTGGAATTACAAAGATATTCACATTGTTCAAGTACTGTGAGTAATGTCAAGAAACTAACATCTGTATTTAGGTTATTAAATATCTTCAAGTAATTATATCTGCCTCAAAACACAATATTTTATATGTCTGGTAGTACAAAAATAATATCTTGGAATATCAGAGACCTTAATAATAAAATAAAAGATATAAAGTACTTAGGCATCTTAAAATGTGAATGCTAACATCAGTATTCTCCAAGAAACACATTTGAAATAAAAGGATTTGGAGCTTATGAGGTGACAATGGGTTGGTCAGATGATTGAAGCCAGGGACAATGATAAAAGGAATCTGTATTGATACATAAAACAAAAAACACTATCTCTGTTGCACAAGAAATAGTTGCAGACATAGAAGAAAATTATTTGCTTGTAAATGGAACCTTAAGAACTTAAAAACTGCTAATTAACATTATGGCTCCAATAAAGCTGGACATGGAACATTTATCGGATATTTTGGATCACCTAAATAGGTTTTGGACTGAAATATTTTACTAATGGGTGACTCAAATTGTATTTTAGAACCCATTTTAGACAAACCAAACAACAAATATAAGATAACAAAGCATACAAGGACCTTAAATTTGTAGTAGAAACCTGTGACCTTTTTGATGCCTGGAAGATACTAAACACTAGTACAAAGGAATACATATTTTGGCCACCAGTTCACAAAACAAGATCAAGGACTGATCAAACTTTCATACCAAAATTCTTGCTCTCTATTATATGAGAAGTTAATATATATCCAATTGTGATATTTGATAACTCACAATTTCTCTAACTTTTCTAGGAGGAGACAAAAACTCAGAACATAATAGATGATACATAATTCCGTCCCTGTTAGAAGATGGTTCAGTAATAGAAAAGATTTAAAAAAATAGCCTACTTCCTAGAGAACAACAAACCTTCTGACACATCATGTTCCACCAATTGGGCGACAATGAAATGTATCATTAGAGGGCATTTTATTGGACTATCATCTAAAGAAAAACATAGAGGATAATTGACTGGAAAATGGAAAAACTTAAGAAAATAAAAACTGAGCTGCTGAAGATAATTCAGAGATTATGAAAGAAATGGTCAAAATTAAAATGACTATGATGATCTCTTGAAATGTGAAGCACTCTTCTGTATTAGAAAGGCAAAAATTAGATACACTGAATAGGGCCTAAAGCACAGAGATAAATGGTGATTAGACTCAGAAATGCTAACAATACTACAAGAATTCTCAGTAAAAGATGACACTACAAATAGTACACTGAGAGATACAAAGGTATTAAGAACATTTTTAAATAAATTTTACACTGACCTTTATGACAACACTGACTGTTCTTTTTCTAAACATGCTTTCTCTAACTTCTTGAAAATATCGCTCTATCTAAAGTACTGTGGATCAAAGAATAGAGATGGGCCAATTAGTGAACAGGAAATAAAAGTGGTAATTATTTCCTAAATAAAATAAATCACCAGGGTCAGATGGTTTTCCTTTAAATTGCGATCACAAATACATAGAGCGAGTTTACACCCATACTACATAAGATGTTTTCAGAAGCCTGTGAAAATTAAAAAAACTACCAACAATTTTTGAATCAGGGCTAATCACTGTGTTACACACAAAAAAGTCAAGGATCCAGAATATTGTAAGAAATATGTATATATTTTTCCAATTGTTTAACCAGGAGAGACACACTAAACTGAAAGCTTGTTTACAGGTGCGACCTGGGAGCGCAGGGAAGTTAAGTGACTTGCTCAGGATCACACAGTATGAAAGTGGGGCTGTAGGATTCAAACCCATGTCTCCAGGTTTGCAGCTCAGAGCCTTAAACCACTGCGCTACTGCCTCCAAATATATAGATCCATCACATTAATAAACTCTGATACTAAAATTCCTGTGAGAGTAATCTCTAATAGGTTCAATAAAGTTATACAGTATTTAATAGAGCCACATCAATTGGGGTTCTTAAAAGGTAGAAATGCAACAGACAATGACAGAAAACTTTCTGCATATTATAAAAAAGCTGAAAAGTTAAAACACTTACTAGCCTAATTTCTCTGGACACCAAAAAGTGTTTGACAGAATTGACTGGAATTGCTTGTTTAGTGTCTTAAGTCAATTCACTCTTCCAGACAACTTTATAAGCTGAATACAATTACTTTACAGATCACCAAAGGTGGCAATGTCAGTACATGGGAAAATCTCACCAGAATTTGTCATAAAAGGGGACAAAGCAGGGTAGTTTGCTTTCTCCTAGCTTGTTTATTTATCCTTGGAATCATTACTACAAAAATTAAAAGAGCAAGAAATAGAAGAAGTAGTTATTAAGGGCAAGAAATATGTCTGCTCTGCTTATGTGGATGAGATTCTTTAACTATCTCAACCCCACAAAATATAATACCTAAATTAGTGAACATTATTAATGATTTGGGGAAGCTTTCTGGTTATAAAATTAACAAAGACAAATCACAGATAGTGTAGCTAAACATTTTATATTTAAAAATGACGTTTTACATACAGGGCTTTATTGGTCTGAAGGAGAAATTAAATAATTGGGAGCCAGACTTTATAAATCTTACAAAAATGTTGCTACAGCAAATCTTAAACTGCTTAAAAATATAGTAGAAACAGATCTAGAATATTGAGACAAGCTTCTACTCAATTTGTAGGGAGAATTGACTCCGTTAAGATGACTATACTGCCTAAAATACTTTATTTTCTCATTTAATAACTACAGTGGCATCCCCAGGATGAAACCTAATTCTGCAGTGTAACTACCCAGTCCCTGGGGTTACTGGAATCCCATCAGTGTCAGTGATAGGTAGGGAAGCGGCTGGTGAATAACTGGTTAAATGGGCTTTTCACCTGCTGCTCTCTGTTTCATAGCCTCAGCTGAGAGGAGAAATGACAGATGATGTCATTTAGAACTCTCACAGCAGCATAAGCCACAGCAGCTGGCTGTGAGTGGGAGTTTGAACCTTGGGTGAGTGCTGAGCCAGAGTTAGTAGTGAGCAGAGGAGTGAGAGTTGCAGTGTGGGCTCTGTGAGGAGAGCCTATTTTCTTACCCTAGTGCTGAGAAACATCTGTCTGACAAGAGAAGTGGTGGAAACCATTGTCTAGAGCAGGAGCTCTGATTTTTCATCACAGAGAGATGGAAAAGGACTGCCAGAAATGATCAAGGGCAATCCCTATTTTAATATAGGACTTTGTAGCTGCCTGTTTGTTTTCCAACCGTGAGTAATCTGGCTTTGTGCTTCCCAGAGGAAAGTACCTGCTTTGGGGTGTACTCTGAAAAGGAAATATACACCAGTTCTGTGCTAAGCTGAGACTGTTCTCATGTTTTAAAGTTGGCTGACAATGGTTGGGTCCCTAGAGACTTGGCACATTGTTCAGGACTTTAGTTCTACACTCAAGTATTGTTTTTCTTATGCTGGATGTGAAAGTCATTCCCAGATGCATATTTCTAACTGTCTTCCAGAAATTTTGAGGTGTAACTCTGAAAGAATGGCTGGGTATAGACATGGAAGCAAAGGTGGGCACCCCATCTGGAGTGACCAGTTCAGCACTACAGGTTCGAATGGGCACCTGGTCATTCAGATCATGGCGGCCAATGCCTAAAGAGAAAGTTTACCTCCTGGTGTGATTTGTGCTAATTTTGAGCACCAGTGTGCTCCATTGTGGCCAGTTGCCACATTGCCAAAATGTTGAGTCCTATGCCATTATGAAAATGTGCTCAGTTGTGGCCAGTGCCACTAGAGGAAAATGTGTGTTTCAGCTGAGGCCATTGCTGCTGAAGAGAATTCAAAGTCCTGTGACATATAGGATATGCAGAGTTTCTGTCTGATACAGATTTCTGTTGTTGTGCCATTGCCTTGTGCCATGATGTGTAAACCTTGGGGTCCACCTTTGCTTTAGTGTACCATACAAAGTCACACTCTAGAACCCTAACCTGTTTGGACATTCATGTTACTGCTTCCTGTGTGGACTTACTGGGTACCCCTCAGAAGTACAGACCTAGCATGGCTCTAGAAAATACTCTCTCCTCAGGACTTGGGTTTAGTTTGGTCATTTTAGTTTTGCTTATGTACACCCCACCCCTTTCTGACCTCTAGAAATTGTGAGCCTGGTGTACAGTTCCAAAGCTAGGGATGGTACTGAGTGTCCAAAGTAGTTTGGGTGCCCAGTCAAGGGTACCATGGGTAGCTTACTGTGCAAAGTAGTGGGGTGGTGGTTACAGCAGCATTTGCAGCACTCTGCAGAGACTGCAGCAGACCTACTGAATAAAGCAATATAATTTCAATGGCAATTAGTCCCTTTTGTCATGCAGGAAAATGTGATACTGCCAGGATGATGTGAATGCACAGTTTCCTGCGACAAAGTGCTATTCATTGACTCAATACATGCTTTTATTCAATGAAGTGCTTTAAAAAGTGAGTTTCATCCTGGGGACCCCACTGTAACTGCATTCAAAAAAGTGGTTTATAGGCTGGCCTGCTAGTGCAGCTGTAGTGCTACTATCTGTGGTGCTAATGACTGGGGTTCAGAAGCAGACCTCAGACATTGGATTATTGGCCTGGGGAGGAGAAAGAGTGTCAGAGGACAGTTCACCTTCTCCAAGAAGGAAGACCTGGCACCTGGTGCCTATCAACCCTAGCTTTGGCTGGGGGTACAGCAGTCCAGGACCATGCTGCCAGACCTTGTCAGACAGAGCCAGTGGACCTCTGCAAATTGGGGGTGGGAATACACCCGACCATGCACCAAGGTCATTGCACAAATGACTCCATTCTGGTGTGTCACAAGGTGGCGCACAAGGAAAAAACTCCTAGCACAAGCCTCATGATGTACAGATCCCAATGAATACCAGGGCCAAGCCGATATGGGGTTCCCCACAGGCGTCGACTGAGGGCAAATATAGAAACATTAAAAAGTGGTTTGTAACTATACTGAACTCCATTAATAAATTCATCTGGAATTATAAAGACTGAGGTAAACTTACTATAAGCTAACAAGACCTATATGAAAAGGAGGGCAGGCATTACTGGATTTCTACATTTATTATTTATCCTGCAGAGCATCTCAGTATTCCAAGTAGCTCCATATAAACAATAATAATATGCTTACACCAGAATGGTTAGATAATAGGAAAGAATGTGATATAGACATAGATTCTCTTATCTTTTAAGCATGACATCTAATAAAAGAAAATCTGCAGCCTAATTATAACATACACCTTAAGGCAACTGCACAGGGCTGCAGCTTTATTGGGTCTAAATGTCGATAAGTCTCCACAGCAACCTGTTGGAGGTAATTTAAACATTACAATAGGGATGAGACAATTACTTAACAAATTATGACAGCTGGGTATAAAGAATGTATTGGACTTAATCCAAGAAAAAAATGGTTGAACAATATTCAACTGCAGGATCAATTTAACTTGGAACAAAGAGACACAGATTTTCCAAAAAACATGAAAACAGTGATTACTTAATTATATATCAGAAATGACAGGATGTTCTATATCAATGACTCAACAAGAAATGTTTTGACTACTTGTAAAACAAGACCTGGGTTTCCTGTTTTCACTCCTTCTTCATTAATTATATTAAAGGGTCTCCAACGCTTTATAAGTTACTGGACCATGGTAACTAGTTCTGAGGCAGCAAACTGGTGTGGGGATATCTTGTCACTTCAAATAACATTTTCTCATTAATGGATCATAGGACGATACAATATAAGTTACTTAATAATCCAGTCTATACACCATTTCACATGAGGAAATGTGAGAAAAGCAAAGCCAATTTGGAACATCTAATGTGGGACTGCATTCATGTAAACTCCTTTTGGGCACAGATAAGACATTACTTAAGAGAACTGACTAGTATTAACTGTAACCTCAATTTTGATTCCTGCATAATTGGGAGGTTTAAAACTCAGTTTACTTTTCTTGCACAGATAAGTGTGCTATTTTCCGTATCTATTTTGGCAAAGAACCTAATTCTCAAAAAGTAGCTTAGGAAAACTTTGACATCTTTTGCTGAATGGAAATGAGAAATTATGGAAGCTCTTAATCTGGAGAAAATTGTTCACAGGTATAGAGGAAAACTGGACAGTTGCAATAAAAAATAGGGTACACTTTGACATACTGAACAAATGATCTGTATCAGCATTATGGTTTCTGCCAGCCAAGGCTACCAGAATAGAGGTGTTCTATTTATATCTTTTAATTTATTTCCTATATCTTTCCTGTCTCTTCTTTCTATTTCTGACGAGAAGCAACGTCCTTCTACGGGTTATGGTTTTATTTAGGTTGTACTACTTACAGTGGAAATGTTTTTAAAACTGAATACAGTCAATTCCACTTGTATGCCATTCAGATGTATGCCTTTTCCATTTGCATGCCATTTTATGTTGTGTCCCAGTTTTTCCTATGTTCCCAGTGCTTTGTAATCAGTTATGTGCCTCGCAATTTTCAGTTGTATACCTTTTTTCAAACAACTAGCTGACTACTACTTAAATACTGCCCTGTCAGCTGTTAGCACTTTGCCCGATAACTGTTAATGATCTCCAAGTTAAAACCTGATGATCCAGCCATTGCTAGGATGCTGTGATAATAAAAAAAATTTCTAAGCAAACCATTCTTACTCTGGGAAAGAAAGTCGAGCTGCTGGAGAGGCAGCTATTCTTGGCATCTCGAAAAACAACTTACAGCTGAGTTCAGTATCAAGATTTCAAGTGTTGGCAGGTTTGTACAGCAACATGAACAAATACTGGAGGAGTGGAGCAGTGGTGGTAATGTGACTCACATGTGAAAGTGGAATGGCAAAGACCCACAGGTGGAGGAAGCCCTTCTTTGCTGGTTCATAGCTGCTAGGGAAACATGACCATGGAGAGGCATGCAGCCTGTCATCTTCTCTGGGAGTCCCATTTGACCCAACAGTGGGATGGCTCTCTCTCCACTGGAAGGAATAGAACAACATCTGCTACCACTGGATCCAAGGTGAAAAAGCTGAGAATGACACAATGGCTGCAGAAGAGTGGATCCGACAGTACTGCCTAAGCTTCTTAATGACTTTTCCTCTTGTGTGACATCTTCAGTTCTTTAGAATGACTCCAGATAGGACTCTTTGTTTTCCTCACCAAACACCAGGTGATCATAATAAGAAGGCAAAGGAGAAGGTTTCGATAATGGTCTGTGCCAACTGCCTGGGCATGGAAAAACTGCCTTTCCTTTAATCGGCAAGTCTAAAAAGCCCTGTTGCTTTAAGGGCATCAACACAGATGCTCTACCAGTGCAGTACAGGAGCAATAGCAATGCATGGATGACTGCCAATATCTTTCATGACTAGTAAAACAGCTGATAAAAATAAGAATCTGTCAAAGAAAGATAGCCATGATCATTGAAAACTGTCCCACACATAAGCAAATTACCCTCTCCAACATCAATTTAATATTTCTCCCCAAACTGTACTTCCCGATCAAACCATGAATTAGAGTGTTAATAACAACTTAAAACAACATTAGTACACGTGTAAGGTCAACAAGCTACTGGGTGACATTGATGGAGGCAAACAACAATTTCATGATGCAATAAAGTCAATCACCCTTCTTGATGCCATAGACCTGGTATGTGCTGCATGGTCAGAAGTCAAGACACAGACAATAAAAACTGTTTATTAAGGCTGGAATTCTGAATGATGTGGAGTCTGAAATTGACGGTGTGTGCAATCATCAATCGGAATGCAGCAATACGACTTCAATGACTATATCACTGTTGATGCACAACAACCTACAACCAGTGAGATCACAGAGTTGGAAATCTGCAGTCAAATCATGATCAAACCAACCCATCTGCAGATGATGAGGAACCTGATAATTCTCTAACAACTGTGGAAGTACAGTATGTTAAGAAAAATCCAACATTATGCAGAGACATGAGAGCAGTCAGACTGTCAGTGGTTTCACAGTTTTGAAAAGCACACACTGTAGAATCACTGGCAGTGTGTGTGTACAAAACAGCTTTTGATAAGTGACTCGCTAAAATCCCAAAGACAGAGAGAGCACAAAGAGCTTCCAGTCACCCACAGAGAGTAACACCCTGCCCCATATACCTTCCTTGATGTCTCATACGATGAAGAGCACCAGGTCAGGACCAACTCCTGCAGCATGCCACTTGTCACCTTTCTCACTCTTGACCTAACCCCGTTGATGATCACCATCTGAGTCCTGTCCCTGAGCCAGTTTCCTACCACCTAGTGACTGCGTCCCTCACACCTACATCTCTCAGTTTCTAAACCAACCAGCTGTGAGGCATAAAGTAAAAAGCCTCACTGAAGCCAAAGTACAAGACATTAAGGGCCCTACCTTTGTCCAGTTCCTGTGATGCTCCACTGAAGAATTCAATGAGGTTTGTGTAGACAGCATCTGTCTCTCACAAGTCCATGCTGCCTTGGGTCCTGGAACTCTTGTTCCCACAGGAAATTAACCAGCTGCTCATTCACCATGGACCCCAGCTGTTTACCCAGAATAGATGTCATTACAGGCCTGTAGCTCTTCAGGACCCCTTTGTCTGCTCTTATGGAGGGGGATTATGTCTGCCAGCCTCCAGTTATCTGAGACATTTCCTATATCCAGAGAATGGTTAAACAGGTCTGCCACTGGCTCTTCCAGTCCTTGAGCCAGTTCCTTTAGCACACAAGGGTGCAGTCCATCTGGACTTTTCACTTTCAACCCCAGTAGCCCCTTCCTCTGTAATGGTTCCTTTGTCCATTTTAGCTCTTCCTCACCCTGTATGCCAAGGTCCAGGAGAGGAAAAATATAGAAATGCTGGTGGGGCCTTTGAAGTAAACACTTTTCACTCAAGTTATTGTTCTTCCAATCTTTCTTTTTATTTCTCTTCCCCTACGTTTCACTCAACTTGGAGCTTGTTCACTGGGTTTATTCTTTGTTACAGATCTGTAAATACATTTATTTTATGTCATTGATCAGCATCTGTTTAATATGATATTGTTACATTTTAATTCTTTGTATACATACCATTCAATAAAGATTATTACTTGTGCACCTTGTATATATTCTTAATTTTTCACAGGGTTAATTTATTTGTACTTGTTTAGATCCTAAGTTGCATCCTAAAAAGGCGTATAACAGTATGTAAGTGAACACAGTGCTGCTAACAACTTGGAGCAAGGTTTAACTAATGCCTGTAAGGCTTCTTCCCATATTCCTTGGTTTGCAGCATACCTTATATTTATTACTTAAAACTTCTTGTCTTTCTTGTAAAGAATAATTTTGAGCCTGTAATGACATAAACATAATTTTTGTAAAGCTTTGCTGTTATTTTGTTGTTTAATATTATAATGTGGCCACATTGTAGCTTCTATTTACTTATTTTGTTAACAGTATACCTTAAAGGAGGCTGTGAGCTTCTTAGAGTGGAATTAGTGTTCTTTGTAGTCTGTGAAAACATAATCATAGTATTCCCTATTGGTCTCATAGCCATTATTTTACTTTTATAATTAAAGGTTCTAATACCAACTTCTAAATATTATTTAATATTTTAACTGCTTACTCTCACTCCTTCTGGCTCAAGTTTCTCCTTTTGGTTAAGTTCCTCTACATGTAGCACTGAAGCCCAACAAATTTTAATGGTAGCTACTTCTTGATAACCTCTCACCCTTTTTGTGAGATCCCATGGTGTGACTAACCATGTCATCACACCCAGCTGATCGCATCTGTGTGATCTCGGTTGCTTAAGCTACCAACGCTACTGCAGTAGTTAACATTTGTTCCGAGTTGTTAGCAGCGCTGTGTTCACTAACATACTGTGTATGTCTTTTTAGGATGCAACTTTATTGAATGGTATGTGTATACACCAAAGAATTAAAATGTAACAACATCATATTAAAAAAATGCTGATCAATGACATAAAATAAATGTATTTACAGATGTATAACAAAGAATAAACCCCGTGAACAAGCTCCAAGTCGAAGGAAACATAGGGGAAGAGAAATAAAAGAAAGATTGAAGAACAATAACTTGAGTGAAGAGTGTTTACTTCAAAGGGCCCCCAACATTTCCTATATTTTTCTTGAATTTGAAAGCCTAGATTGGGGCTGAAGAACCTAGAAGAACCATTACCCACTAAGCAATATTTACATTGTCCAGAGAGGACCCATTTTTCCAGTGTAAAGACCTAACAAAAGTATACATTCAGTATTTTGGCTTTCTGGTTGTCCACTATAGTGCAGGAGTCTTCCTTTGTAAGCCTTTCTATTCTATTTGTCCTATTCTTCTCTCCCTATACAGCTGTAGAACTCCTTGTCATTTGTCTTCACCCCTTCTGCTATCCAGAGTACTGTAGATGTCCTTGCCATTCTTACTACCTTGCTTCTCTGTTTGGTGGACTTTAGATAATGCTCTGTGCTGTCCTTTGACTGGGATGTCTTATATTCATCGAACACCACCCTCTTCACTATGACAAACATCTCATCTCTGTCATGAGCCAAGCTGATCTTTTTTCTTCATGTTCTTGTTCTCCATGATCTGTTTGAGTCCTCCTTTTGATACTTTTCTTACCCTACCATTTATAAACTCCCACTTATTTTCTACTTCCTCAGTCTGCTGGTTTCTGACAAGGTTCTTCTAATCTTTCTGAAGTTGGCTTTCTGGAAGTCCAACACCATTGTCTTAGTGTTCTGCTTCTTTGCTAGTAGTCTGAGATCAAACCATACAGTGGAGTGGTCGCTCATTCCAAGTGGCATTTCCACCAAAACCCCCTTCACTATCACCATTGGTCATAACCAGGTCCAATATGCTCCCTCCCTAGTGTGTTCATCTGCATGTTGGGTTAGTAAATGGTCCAGCAGGAGGTTCACTATCCCTGGCTCCTGGCACTCCATGCTGCAGAGATGCTCTAGTCAACATCAGGTAGTTGAAGTCCCCCACCATACTGGTCCCCCCAACTGCTCTCTTTATTTCTGCCCTCTGATGCCTCCTTTGTTTCATCTGTCTCTGTGTGTGTGTGGGGGTCTATTAATCACCCCATCTGGATCATTTCCCTTTCTCTGGGACCAAATGGACCCAGCATGTTTCAGGTTGCCCACCCTCCCATTTCCCAGTTTTCTGCAGCCCTGATGTTGTTCATGACATACAAAGACACCCCCTCTTACCTTTTCATCTGCCCCTTCCGAACAGGATGTAACCTAGGACCATGAGGCCCCATTCATGATGAGATGCCATTTAGAGTTTGGAGTTCAGCAAAAGGAGAAAACAAAAAAGAAATGTGATGTCTGAACATGAGGCTGGAGAACAGCAACGTGGGCCTTGTACCCCTCCTTCCAACAAACAAAAGGGAAAGGAGAAATGAGCTGTGTAGCCAGTTAACATGACAGCATGCAAAGAAAAATTATCATTCTCTTACAGTAGAAAAGTAGAAGAAAATCAAGGAAGTCCTTCGACAGTAACCAACTACCTACATGAAAACTGTCTTTTGGTGTGCCAAAGAGATGCTGTTTCATATATTTTGGGAAGGAGTTGTAACAGTTACAAAACAGATTATTTCAATTTCTGTTTTTTTTTTTGAATCTCTGATTTTACAAGAATTGTTGTGTTGGCATATACAGTTTACAGGAACTGTGGCAATCTTTTACAGCACCTGCAGTATGCAGGAACACTGCTACAGGAATTATGGTAATCTTTTGTATCAGTTTAAAGATGGGGATTATATGCTTTTACACAGGTTTCTGTAACAGAATGACTGTTACAGAAATAGAATACCGTTACCTCTCCTTGTGTGTAAAGTGCATCAGTTCTGCTCCCTTGGTGAACGTTCACCGAACCACGATTTCTGCTTTCTATGGTTCATCCTGATGTGTTCCATTTCATCTGACTGTAAAACAGCCATTCTGGTAGCAGTGCAGAAACAGCTATAGAGCAGCACACTCTGTGGGGAGCAGAAACACAAATATTGAAAATGAAGTGGCTGGTTGCCGGAATACTTGCGGTGTAACGTGAACCATGAACAGAACACAGGTAATGCTCATTCCATTGTATAAACCTGTGTGTAAAAGCACCTATTAAGCATTGTTGCATACTTAAAAGATGCAGTGGTGGAGTCTCACGAGGGCCACATTAGTCAATGAAACTCTGCTGTGAAGAAGCTAGCTTTGACAAAAGGCCTTAGCTAAAGTCTTGTTATCCAATTTAGAATGTGAATAGCTGTTTTGGAGAAAAGAGGGAGGGAAATCTGAAAGTGTAACTATTTGGATAGCAGTTAAATAAACAGTTGCTCTGGGTAAATGCATGCTCCCATCTGGAATGCTGGAAAGATAAAAGGGTTTCACTTCTCAAATAACCCAGGAATTCAATGAACTGCATCCTGGGAAGTTGGGGCACACATCCTAAAACATTGAGCAAACAGAATTTAAATCCTCTTTTATCTCATCCCAGCAGCAAGACACAAAACTGAGACTGACTGTGCATCATAGGAGCAAAATGGTAGTTTACTCACCTGGTAAAGGTGATTATAGAACACTTTCTTACAGCACTCCAGTCTCAACACATGGGTAGTAAGCACTCTCCTCATGAGCTGATGCACAAAGGAATCCCAAAATTCGAAATCCAATCCTCTCCTTCGCTTGTTGATCCCAGAATCCTCAGTATGATATCTTCCAGAGCTTGTTTTCCTCCTGAAAGTATAATATTAAAGACCAAAAACATCACCCTCCACCGGTCCCAAGGACGTTGAATAGAAGAATACACAACACAAGTTGATGTTATGTCAAAGACATTATTTACTATGTACTGTTATTTATATACATCTGATAACATGTTACATTGCTAACGACTATGTGGGAAGCGTCCCATCATCGTGATATAACTAGTGATCAAAAATTTCACATACATTCTTTGGTGGCTCACTCTAGATGCTTTTCTTAATCTCAAACAATTATATATATGTTCCTCTGCAATGGGTGGGATGTGGAGTGCTGTAAGAAGGTGCTCCTATAATCACCTTTACCAGGTGAGTAAACTACCATTATCTATCACACCTTCTTACAGCACTCTGAGTCTCAACACATGGGTGACTGTACAGCAGTATTAGACTTTATCCTGGGTGGGTGGAGGAACTTAAAACAAAGCTGTCTGGAGCACCTTGCGACCAAACTCTGAGTTTCCTATTAGGCTGGTGTTCAATCAGTAGTACCTGAAGAAGGTGTTGGGGCGCCCAGGTTGCTGCCGGCAAATCTCTCTGACAGCTGCGAGATGCGTTCCACCCAAGATGTGGCTACTACTCTTGTGGAGTGTGCTCTGATGTTTGCTGGAGGGTATTGCCCCCGTCCTGTGAGCCCTCACTATAGCCTCTTACAGCCATCTAGTAATCATGAATCTGGATGCTGCTAGACCCTGCTTATCACCTTGGAGCAATACAAATAGCCTGTCTGAGCGATGGAAGCTCTCTGTTCTGACCATGTAGGTCCTGATTGCTCAGGATGGGTCTAGGCCGTGTGAGGTTTCCCTGTGAGGGTCCCTTATTTGGTGATCAAGGGTAGGAACTGTGATCTCCTGGGAAGTGTGGAATGCATTGCCCACCTTGGAATAAAGGATGGAGTGGGTCGGAGTATGACTATCTGGGTAAAAGCAGATAAAAGACTCTCTGCAAGACAGGGCCTGTAATTCGTTAGTTCTCTTGGCTGAAGAGATTGCTACTAGGAACACGGTCTTCATTGTGAGTAAGGATAAGGGACAGATTCAATGGGTTCAAATGGTGCGGTGGCGGGGCATCAAGCACCAAGTTGAAGTGCCACAGAGCTGTTATGGGTCTTGGAGTGTGTGTAATAAGGTTTGCCACCTTCAGGAATGATTGGGCCAAAGGGTGGGCTCCAGGTAGATGGCCATCTGTTTCTCCCTTATAGCCCCCTATGGCAGCTGTCTGTACCTGCAGAGATGTGGCTGATAACCCTTTCCAACCCCTTCTGTAAAACTCCAAAACATTTAAAATGCTACATTGAGTTGCCCTTAAGTCCTGGTTCTTGTACCATGAAGCAAAGGCCCACCAGTGTCTGTTGTAAGTTCTGTTGGTGGACTCTCTTCTAGCTTGTACCAAAGTGTCCACCACCCTACCTGATCGCCTAGGCCTAACAATCTAGACCTCTGAGTGTCAGTTTCAGTGGTAGAGGTTTTGTGCCAGATCATCCCTCATCTGAGTAAGTTCTGGTGGTGCGGTAACACCATAAGATTGTCTGTCAGCATTTGCCTGATGAGGGTGTACCAGGTTCTCCTCGGTCAGTCTGGAGCTATGAGTACTACACTGCTGCCCGTGTCTCAGATTTTCTGTAGTGCTGCTGGTAGCATGGATATTGGGGAATACATATGCCTTTTGAAGTTCCATGGGGTTGATATCGCATCCACTCCTACTGCTCTCTTGTCTCTGAATCTGGACATGTAGATCGGAAGTTGCGCATTGGCGCTGAGACCATGAGGTCAATGTTGAAGGGTCCCCATCTCCTCTGGATGTCACTGAAGATCCCTGGATGGAATTGCCATTCCCTTGCCGCAATGTTTGCCTGCTCAACCAATCTGCCCTTGTGTTCAGGCTGCCTGCTGGGTGAACTGCTGTGAGACTGAGTACATTTTCTCTGCCCATAGCAATAGGATTTCTGCCTTTCAAGCCATGGCTCTGCTTCTTGTTCCTCCTGCTTGTTGATGTATGCCATTGTTACTCAGCTGTCTGTGCGCACCTTTACATGGTGTCTTTTGAGTTGTGCTTTGAAGTGTATGGCGTCTAGTTGGACGGCTCTTGTCTCTAGTATATTGATTGGGAGTTTTGACTCCTGGTTTGTCTGTTTTCCTTGAATCAACCTGTCCAGTACAGCACCCTAGCCTAGCAGGCTTGTGTCTGTTTGAGGGTTCTTGTTATATCTCTCTCAATTGTGACCCCTGCATGAAGGTGTGTGGGTCTGCCCACCATCTTAGTGATTTCTTTATCGCCTGGGAATGCCACTCTCTGATTGTCATTCTGTTGACTGTAGTTCAGTTGTCCAGGAGTAGGTGCTGTAAGAGTGTCATGTGTAACCTGCCCAGGCGTGTAGGTCTATGCATGCTGCCATGAGACCCAATAGTTGCATCAGGTGCCATAGTGTCATCGAGGTTCCTCTGCATAACTGTTGTGTAGTTCACTGTCAATGTGCTGATGTGTGTCTGTGATGGTTTTACTGTGCCTGTTACTGTGTTGAATGTTGCCCCAAGTGGTCTAACAACATGGTAGGTGTTAGGTGGCTCCTTGCTTTGTTGATAAGCCACCCGTGTTCAGTCAGTAGTTGCTGGGCTCTGAGGGTTGCTGTCCTTGATTGGTCCACTGTTCTCACCCATATCAAGTAGTCATCTAGGTATGGTATCACATGGATGCCCTCGGTGTAGTTTTGCCACTAGGGTGCCACGACCTTGGTGAACAATCGTAGGTGATGCCAACCTGAACAGCAGGCACTGGTACTGGAAGTAGTAACCCAATATGCTGGATCGGAGGAACCTCTGGTGGGTTGGTCTGATAGGTATATGTAGGTAGGCATCCTTCAGGTCTATGGAAGTTAGAACATAGCCTCGCGTATAGCCACAATGGTGGACCTCAGGGTTTCCATCTTGAACTTCTGGTACCGTACAAATCTACTGACAAAATTTCGGTCCAGAGTAGGTATGAGGTCTCCGGCCTTTTCTGGGAGTAGAAAGAACATGGAGTAGATGCCAGAGTATCTCTCCTGATTTGGAATGACCTTTATGACTCTGCTGTGTAGCAGTTGGTATAGGATGGCTCGTACCTGCTGAAAGGTCGCTTTGTCTTTTGAAGCGTGTGATTCTATATATCTTTCCTGTCTTGCGACTGTGTTGAATTCTATGGCATAGCCCTTTGTGATGATCTCCTTGACCCATTTGTCTTTGATTGACTTGGTCCAGGTTGTGGTGAACTGCTGTAGTCTTTCACCCACTCGTCTGTCTGGTCCTGGACCTGTGGATTCTAATTGATGGAATCCCCGTTTGATTTGTTTGTCTTATACCCCTGTTTGCCATTGTAGTGTGAGCCTCTACCCTGTTGCCCTGAAAGTTCTGCCTGTTGTTGAAAAAGTTTGGTTTGAACCCAACGCATGTCTATCTCACCCTGGTGACCTTGACCACTCTTGGCTCTGCCTGAGTAATGTTGAAATTTGTTGTTTTGAAAGGATGGTAGGGTAGCTTGCCCTCCTTGGTCCTTGTCCTCCCCTTTCTTTACCGTGAATTCTCCTATGCCAGGTCCAAACACCTTGTCTCCTGAGAACTGTAGTTTCATCACCCTTGACTTGGACTCTTGATCTGCATTCCATAGCTTGAGCCATGCCGATCTCCTGGCTCTATTAATGGAAGCTGCTGACCTGGATGCCATCTTAAAGCTATCGATTGTGGCACCGGCTACATACTTCATGGCTTGAATGGCATAGTACATTGTGGCTTCATGGTTACTGGTTTCAGGGATGTCATTTGGACCACCTCCAACCATCTGAGTATGGCCCTCACTGAGTAGGTGGCAGCCATGGAGGCTATCATATTCATGATCATCACATCATGGACCTTTCTCATGATTTCATCTACCTTTCTGTCCATGGGGTCCTTCAGGGCCGAGGCTGACACTGAGGGGCAGGGTGGTCTTGTTGCCCAGGAGGCCACCTCCCACATCTACTCTGGGGCAGTTGCCCAAGGTTTTCCATGTCTGTGGGCAGTGAGTACCTTCTTCAGAGGTTCCCTTCTCCTTGTCTTAATAGGATCTGGTGCCTCCCATTCCTTGGCTAGTATGCTCTCTAGTGCTTTGCATACTGGGAAGAAGGCAGAGGATTGCTTCCTCTCCTAACCAGTGGGTCTAGTCTATTGCCCAGCTGTTCCACGGTTCATCTATTGAAATGTCTCACAGACGATGCTTATGAGCTCGGGATGGCATTGAAGGCACAGTCGTGCAGCCATATCCTCTCTTGCTCCTCCTCCTCTTCCTCGGAGTGTTCATCTCCCGACACCTCTGATGTGTCACCTGAGTTTGGGGCATCCCTGGGGTGCTTTGGATGAGCGTTTTTTCTTGGTGAGCTGGATCTTTGTTTGCTCCCAGGGAATCAATTCTATCCAGGAGCTTTTGGAATAACTGCAAACCAAGCTTTGAGAAGTGGTGGCGTTATCATTTTGGGGTCCTCGTCTCTGGATCCTGAGTTGTTGGTGAAATCCTCGGCTCGGAATCCACCAAACATAAGGAGAAGAGCTCCCCAGGTCTGAGTTGAGCAAGATGTTGGGGAATTTTCTGCACAATCTTCTGACTGAAGTCATTCTGAAAGACATAATTACATGGGGCTTGCCCAGGAATGCATATCTTAATTGTAATTTATTTGCAAAAAAATCGGCATTTATCCCTTGACTCGAAAAGTAAGAGCAATGAGGATATACATCAGGCTCTGACCAGTTAATAACATGCCCCTCTTGCAGTTTATTTCCCTAGAGGCCAAATAGAAGGATTAAAACACTTAAGCAGTAGATACTGGTGTTGTTACTGCTGATTATTTCCCCTTGTGCTCTGATGGGGGCCACTGGTGCTTAAAAGTAACCTTCAGGCATGGTCGCCAAATGGGGCTCTTGTACCTTTAAAGAGTGTGGCTGGGATGCGGCACCATTATGTAAATGGGAGGACAGTGCTGCCATCTTGAAAGGAACTTCTCCTTGTAATCTCGCTCTGAGGTCCCATGATTTCAGCATCATCTTTCGGCATTTACAGCCAAAATGGCGATGCCTGAAAGCATGGGGAGAAGGAGGCACCCTGTGGAGGTGGCATGGAGGATAAGGTAGTGGGAGGAATGCTGCCAGTTGGCATGCACAAGAAAAGAAAATGCTGAGTGAGCAGTCCGGGGACTCTAGCGACTCACCTGGTAAGCAGAGGAGTCAAGTTTTTCGACTGGGGCAGAAGTCCACTGTAAAGCTGCAAGCAAACATAGATAAGGGGGTCCCTGAGGCGGTTGCGGTTGAACAAGGTGAACTGCAACCCCAGAGCATTCAGTACACCTTCTGTGAGCTGCTAACTGCAGCATTGGCCACTTCCCTTGTTGGCTGAATGAGATAAGCTGACAAGGGTGCTCTCAACAATTGCTTGGTGTGCAGAGCATCCTACCCTCCTCGGCTGAACAAGGTAAACCGAGGGGAGTACTAAACAGATTAGAGCACTGTAACTTTGGGAGCAATTCTTCTGGTAGGAACCAAAACACTTAGCAGCCTTACGAATCCTTCAAACTGAATCTCTATGCTGAACCCTGCGCTCACGGAGACTTATTCTGCTCTAACATTGCTTCTAAACAGTGATTCTCAGAAAACAATTGTTTCTCTTAGCTCTTTCTTAAGCAATGATATCCATAGTTTACTGCCCATTGTTGTAGGCACTCAAAAGCTTTTGTCTGGGATTTAAAAATAGCACTTAACATGGGATATAGTAGCTTACCTTAAAGCTTGGCACAGAGCCAGATGAAAACATGACCAGCCTGGGAAATGCACAAAGAAAACTGAGGATTCTGGGAACAACAAGGAAAGGAGAGGGATCAGATTTTGAATTTTGGAATTCCTTTGCACATCAGCATATGAGGAGAGTGCTTATTGCCCATGTGTTGAGACTCGGAGTGCTGTAAGAAGGTGTGATAGATAATGGCCAGTTTGTGTGATACTTCCAAGTGAGCCACCCTTTCTCATTATTTGATGAATATAATACATTAGAATGTTTTTTGTATGAAGATCTCATTTGTGATCATGTTATGGCACCTGAAGGCCTCTTACAGCAAGGAGGTAATGCTGTGAAGTGAGTGCAGGTTGGGTTTGGGGATTTCTGAGTTTGGGAGGGTTTTGTAAGTGTGTAATTTCCAGATTGTTGGGCAGCTTGTTTATTGGTTTGGCTAGCTTCCTAAGAATGTGTTAATTGTGTTTCTGGTGTTGTGCCATAGGGTTTAATGAAGTGTAGGTATGTATATACTTTACTTGTTTGATTACTGTAGCCATATAGGGAAATGGTATTATGGTTTCCAACCCTAACTTCCCACCCCACCCCAAAGCATCAAAGAACAAGACCACAGAAGCAACCACAGACAGCCAGGGCTGCAGCTAGGAATTTCAGGGCCCGGGCAGGCTGGTCAGATGAGGCCCCTGTATCCCTGACAAAACAAGCTGAGGTCTGGGGCCATGGCCCCCTAAGCTCTAGGGTTTTGGTGCTCTCAGGTGAGTTTTGGGGCTGTAAGGAAGATAAAACAAGATTTTGTGAAGCTTTCCCAATGCCATTTTCAATGAAGAAATGTACTTTTAGCCTGGAGTCTTATTCATATTTATAACAACTGAAGAATTTCTTTTATAAATGAGGTCTGCTGCCAGCCATGATGTAAACCCTCATGATTCCCACGATGGCTGGCAGTGGTCCAGATGCAACAGACACTTGAACCTTATTCATTTTATAACAATATTAGGATTGTTTTATAATCATAACAATGCACTTCATGGCACATGTAGTATTGAGATTATAAGACCTTTCATGCATTTCAAGTCACTCGGAGTCGTTTAGTATTTATCCCACAGCTGTCATGTGTAAATTCCAGAAGACATGCGTTCTCATTATTTCATAACTGTTAACATTTCATGATTTTAGATATATGTTGGCATCAGTGCCTACTGTCATTCATCGTACCTTCTCATAACAGCAAAATGAACAAAATGACAGAAATCTAAAGGTCATTGATAACTGTTTTGTTATCAATCTTTAAAATCGGTTAAGTGATAGTATTTTGATGTGTAATAAATTTTCTAGAAATAACTTTTTAGTCATAAAATGAATTCACAATACATCACAGTTTACTACAACATTAAAATATATTTTTATACAAATGGAATTAACGCCTATCTATTAAAACTTTCTAAGTAAATAAATACATAGAATACTGTAAAGTAATAACCATTCACTGCAAAAGTATTGCATTAAAAATGTTGCATATGTCAATGGAAAAACTACATACATTAGTTCAATCCTCTTTACCCAAGGCTGAGAAAGAATGTAAAAAAAAAAAAAAGTAAAAAAACACATTTTCATTTATTTCTCAAATGGAAGACATCAGTTGCTCAATGATATTGCTGCCCTTTCATATATGGAGGTTAAGGTATTAGGAAAGTAGTGCCACCTTTCAGTTTGTTGACAGGTGCGAACACGTCTTTTGACCAATCAGGGTGAATGATTTATTTTACCTATTATAAAATGTTTATAAATGCAATTGTTCAGCTGTGGGCAATGCAGGATTTTGGAGCAATGATGTTATGTAGGAATAAGACATGACAAGGTGTGGTTTATGAGCTTGATAAGAGCACGCCCCAGGTGCGTGATGAGGCGTGAGGTGCTTGCGCCGATTGACTGTAGCACCTGGAAGTGCTCTTATCAACGCCACAAACTCACACCTTGAGTGTCTTATTCACTATAAATGGGTCCCCAAGTAGACTGAAAATTAAAAAAGAAAAAAAATGTCAAAATCAAAAAATGAAGGAAAAATATTTTTTTAGTTACAGGAATAAAGTAGTCCCTCTTTGTACTGTCCTGTATGCAATGTATGTGGCTTGGTTGGCAGTACTGTCCTGTGTGCCCCCACAGAGAGCTTAGCTCTCTTTCATTCTGTACATGTTTTCCTCTCAGAACCTGACAGTCAGATTTTAAACTGACTATGGCAGTAATGTAAGGAGCGAGCATGTCCCTCTTCAGCTGCCATATTTGTGCAGGTCCTTATGTTGGCGCTTATCCCGGCTAATCTGTCATCATGTGATTTTTTTGGGCATAGGAAGCTTACTTCTGGTGACAGTCCGTGAAAGTTGCGACATCTCTTAGAAAAGTGGTGGGAGGTATTTTATGTTTGGTGATGGTCCGTTAAATTGGGAGGTTGTGCGGCACTTAGACACGTGCAGATCGGAGAAACCAAGAAACAGAGCGGGAATGGAGAGAAACTGCTGCAGTGTCCAACTGAATGGGAGAGTTGTGAATGATTGAGAGAACAATAAGGTGAGAGTGGCACAGCATTTTTTTCTGAGGTGTACATGGAGTATGAGGTTTCTAGGAGAGCAGCATGATTTCAAGTAGGCCGTCTCAGGCAGGAGTTGCCGCATTGCCGGCAATATCGGCTTCAGCTGGAATACAAAAAGCTTTGTGGCAGGCATGGATCTTTGCCAGCACTGTGCCCTGGTTGGTTAAAGAGGTACCAGTTGGCGCAATATGTCCTGATAAGGACATGGCCAAATGTACATCTTAGCCAATCAAGAAGCAGAATTTCTCAACCCATTTTATAAAAGATTTTAACATATCATTGAGCAATGCTTAATGTAAGAGAAGCTGAAGCAACGTCAACGTGGCAATAAGGTTTTGGAGAAAGTAATTTATACGATGCTGTAGTAATACCCCTAAAAAGTAGGATTCACTATACTATTTTCATGGGATCCTTAATGTCCACTGTCAGGTGTCCTGTCTTAAGCAGTTATATCTACTGGAACGATAGTGCCATAGTGAGTGAGCCTCCATGCCTGTCTATTTAATAGCATGGCTAACCTGAGTTTAAAAAGTAGTCTGTGCTGTATCTGAGAGAATGAAGGCTTGTGACCAGCTAGAAAGTGTGAATCTGCAACATTCTGTGGTCGCTGCTTGCACAGAGAGAGACTATTTAGGAAGTGTGAATATCTTGTTGTTTGCGTTATACTAAAGATAGATACATTTGTCTAAACTGCTTTTATTGCTGATCGGACATTTTGATGGTGGTCAATATGTTGGCCTTAACTTCCAGTATTCAGACCAATCGAACTACTGGTGAGGTGACCTGAAATGGATCATGTCCTCATGGGTTTTGTGGGAAGAATTCTGGCCCGAAACCATAGTAAAAACAGTGCGGAAGAGTGGGACTGTCTGTACAGCTTGCACAGCTGAGATGGGAACCTGCTCAGAAGCAGCTCAATTAACTCAATTAGTGTCTATAAGACTCGTTGCTGCCCAATGAAGAAAAGTAGTCCAAAAGAACTGTCTGACTTACAGTCTGCTGTGCTCATCTCTGCCACTGTGGCACAGCACTGCTTGCAGAGTACCTGCTCTGGTGAAGGCAGGAAGTAGGCTGCAGACAACAAGATGTGGATGACTTCTAGTTCAGCTGCTGCAGAGCTTTTATTACTGCCTAAAACCAGCATCAGGAGGTACAGCCCCAGGTATAATGAATCCCGGAGTACAGCTTAGCAGATATACTCTGTAATTGTTGGTGTTGGCACCTAGATGGACCTAAAGGTGGCACCCTTCATGTGACTTACAGCTCCCATTTGCCAATCAAACATTTTGGATTTCAAGAGAAATGCCCAGAACTGACTGAAGCAGTGGGTCAGTAAGACATGGAATAGAAGAATGAACAGCTTGATCTTTCGAGCAGCTGCTCCTGAAGTAGCATATGGGAGTGGAATCTGTGGTAAAATGCTCAGCTGGCTTTCCTGCCATGTTCTCCATTCATCGCACTGCCCACTGAAGAAGTCTGACATGTCTGATATCCAGCCTTGGAACTGTGGCAGAGAAAGAAGTTTATGAGTGTGACTGGTGATTACGACGCAAGACTTGCTACTGAAGCGATTAGCCTACCATCTGAGAGAGTAAGACTCAAAACACATGGGAGATGAGTGCTTAGACTGGTCTGAACCACCTCCTCACTCTATAATATGCAACTTCTATACTGCAGTATAAGGATACAGGAATTGCTAATTATGTTACATTGTGACCAGGGCATCATGCAGTATGATAAATATATAAAAATGATAGAGAACTTCAAACATAATGTGCCCGTTTGCTCTGAAAATGGAATAGAATTTAGATAAACTTTGTTATTAAGAAAACACATCTAGTAAGAATGATTATGCATAACTTGCATTTAGCCAGTGTTGTCCTATATAATAATTCATTGTGTGGTCAGCAAGTTTTGAACAGAATTCAGACAGAGAGAAGGCCATGGTTTTAACATTCTAGATATGAACTGTGTATATGAACATTACGTCTTCTTAATTTTTGGTTTTAGCAGAAGAGAGCTGCCATCTTCATAAGAAGCTTAGAAACCTAATGAGGATGTGGAAATACAATGTAACACTACAAGATGGACATTATGTACATGTATTCATGCACACCTCCTGAATAATAAAGAATGTGGTTGTGAAATTCTGTATGTAGAACAAGTATTGGATGCAAGGTGAACTGTGCCTCGCTATAATGTTTTCAAATGTTTTATTTTTGTGACCCTTGATAACCTCTGCCTTGTGCTCTATCATGACAGGATGATAGACTTCAGAAGGAATCTTCCTATGGTACTTTGTAAGCGCACAAGTCTCCCAAACATACTTCACCTGACCTGACAAGTGCTTTCACATGTACTACCATCTTCTGTCTCTGCTGCCCAGCCATTCATTCCCTGAATGGGTGATTAAACTCTCGCCTCCCCTTTCAGTTGCTGTTGCTATTTATAAAAATACAGGCATAGCATAACTATAATCTAAAAGAAAAGACCTCACAACAGAACCAACAACGAATAGCTGTTAGCACACCATGGTTCATGTTCACGCAAGGTAATGCATTTAAATTAGTTCCTGGTTTTGGCGACACCAGAATGAATGTGAACACATGAAATGAGTGCGAGAACTGATTACCTATGTGCATCTGCTTGAAATGTCTCTTTACCTACATTATATTAATATCTCTGAAGGACAGCTATTTAACTGTACTTGAATAAAACTGAAGCTGTCAGCTGTGTTTGTGTTGCTGTCTTTGTATTGACCACATTCTGTGTAGTTCCTTTCATGAAACCAAGAATTTGGAGTTTAGATTGTCGCTTCACGCTTTCACAAATGTCAGCATGAATTAACGGTTCATAATCCATGATGCGACATAGTTAGAACTCCAAACTCTCGATTAAATGAAATGCATAGAATGTTGTTCATACAACGGAAATAATAAAAAAAAACACAGCTGACAGCTTCAGCTTTTATTCATGCACAGTCACATAGGTATCCTTCAGAGGTATGAATATAAGTCATGGAAGTAGAGACATTTCAAGCAGTTGCACATAAGTAACCAGTTCATGTTCCCTTTAATTTGCCATAGGAACACCAAGCGCTGATTAAAGCTGTAAATGTGTGGTTATTGCATGAACACTGTTACTTTAAACAACAATGTAAGATTACATAGTCAGGAAGTCAACAGAATAATTAAGCTGCAAATATGGGCCCAGATATTCAAACGGCACCAGGCTGTGGCGCAAACCTGGGCACAGCTCAACATGCTGTGCAGGAGGCGTGGACTGGGCGATATTCAATGGAGCTGCGCCATGGCCCAGCATCGTTGAATATTGCACCTGTCCACCTGCAGTTTGCATGAGCACCAATGGCCAGAGTGGAGCATGAGGATGCGCTAGTGCAAGTTCCTTGCGCCAAGGCACATGCACATCTACCATTATTTTCAGAAGTTGACATGCAAATGGAGACATAATTTATGCAAGGTGCAAATGGGCACATGTGCATGTATTATGGCACCATTTGCATGCAAGTGCTCAGATCCATGACTACTTGCACCTGGTGCCTGCCAGGCAGCAAACCGTCGGGGACAGAAGCACCCTGCAGTGCGTCAATGTGCCCCACAGCCGATCGTGGGCATTAGAAATGAAATAAAGTCTCCCATATCCTGGTGGTCCAGTTGACCGCTGTCTGCCCAGTCATGGGCTTCAGTAAAAACCCACAATATCTGTATCCCTGGTGGTCCAGTGGACAGCTTCCTACCCCATCACGGGCTTAAGTTAAAGAATGAGATAACCCATATCCCTGGTGGCCCAGTGGACCCCGTCCTCACCTGCCCACTGATCCTCACCACCCTGCTCCCCAGTCAGCGGCGGCGCACCCACCCGCCATACAGTCCCACCACCTGACACCATAGGTAGGGCTGTACGTCCATTGGTCCACAGTGTGAGCCAATGGATGTTCAGCCCATACCATACTACACATTCCAGATATGTGAATAGATCCAGGGATATAGAATAACTACATTTATTTACTTGGCCCACGATCAGGCGGGCAGCAGTGCAGTGGACCACCAGGGATGTAGGACGTTTTCTTCATTTTACTAATGCCCACGATCTGGTGCCACCACGGAGGGGCAGCCGGAGCTCAGGTGGCCATCCAAGTGGCAGCTGCCGTGTTGCATCATGCAATGTGGCAGCTCACCTGTGGGTGTCTGTCCATTGCTCTTTCTTTTGGCTTAACTTTGTGCTGGCGCAGGTAAGGGTTGCATGCATGGCTCTGCACATCCCGGACTAAATATTGGGCTGTGCACAATATGCATTAGCACGACCCCCTACCTGCGCCTGCATACATTACTGATGTGCTCCAGCACATTGGGATTTAGTGCAGCGCACTTTCCCTTTGAATATTGTGCGGGCGCATCAGTGGGTAGTGCATGGTGCAACACTGTTATGCCATGCCAACTCTTTTGAATAACTGGGCCACAGTGTCAGTCACTTCATGAGTTCTTTAACCTGTGTGCTTAACTCGTGAGAAGCAAATGTTTCCGTGCTTTCTTGTCTGCAAAGTCTTGTATTATATTTCTAAAGTCAATTTTCGTGCAAGCTCACACTCGGTTGACAGCATGGCCAAGTTGCTTAAACGGTCCTGAGACATAGCTGATCGTAAACAATTTTGATGATAGAAAGTTTACTAAAGCTCTTTCTCCTTCTGCAACAGTCACAGGCAGGGTGCAAAATATCCTAATTGCAACACAAATTTCTCTGAATATTGTTTCTAGTTTCATTCTTTAGATAGCGTTCAGTAGGGCCAACGGTTTTAAATGTTTCTGAAAGTGGCACTGTATATTTTTCTCAGGTGTCGAACTTCATCAGCAAAAGCACTTGTCAGGTCTTGAGAATATTTGTTGGTTAACTTCTCACAAGACGTAATTATTTCTTGATCATTCATGCTTCTCAACTGCAAAATTGAGCAAAGTAATTGCAGATTTGTATAAGAGACTCAAATCTGCAATTTAATTTGCTGATGATGTTGTCCATTGCAACATAGAAGAATGTGTTACGGAATCTATCATCTGCACTTTGACTGGTATCTTCATCTGGAGTTTCATCGTGAAATCTCTTGCGTTTTCTTTGCGGCTTGTTTCAAAGTCAAACTCGGTACTACATCCACCGACTGTGCCACTAATCATGCCTCTGAAATAATGGCATTCCATTCATTCCTGAAGAACTGCATTTCCTCTTTCAATTCAGCTATGTTAGCAACTTCTATGTCTAGTGAAATGGTTGTAGACTGAAGAACCAAGTTTCCTTTTCAAAACTTTGGAGAATTTTTATCCAAAATGTTGCAAGCACAATTGCATTGTATGACTTGAAGTATGTTAGCAGGCCCTTTGCTTCTGCCAGTGCTTCATTAGACAGCTTTTTGGATTGTATGATACAATCTAGAGCTTCCATAATGCTGGGAAGGTGTTTTGCAATAGGGCAAATTGCCTTGATTCGAGCACTCCACCTGGTTTCAGACATGCTGTGTAGTGAGCAACCTGTTTTTCTTTCAAAATAGACCATCTCTCAGGGCTTCCACTGAACAAAATATACAGCCGTTCACGTGATCCAAAAATGTTGCAGTCTCAGGGCATGATTCTGCTGCATGCATCCCCACAAGGTTCAGAGAATGACAGGCACATGGAGAATAAGTGGCAAGTGGGTTCTTTTGGTGAATACGATTGCACCCCTTGAATTTTCCAGACATGTTTGCTCCATTGTCAAAACCTTGTCCGCGACAATCAGCGATGTTGACTTCATGTTTTGCAATCTCATTAGCAGCATGTCTGCAATTTCCTCACCACTTTTTTGGAGAAGTCAAAGAACTCAAGAAACCTTTCATGAATTGTCCATTCTTCGGTATCTTGATCCTTATGTACATATCTAAGGACAACCACATTCTGTTCTGTATGAGAGATGTCTGAAGTAGAGTCACAAATAACAGAAAATAGATGGCTTCACTTCTCTCTGTTAGAATTCTGTTCAAAACCTGCTGATCACATAACTCTATGAACTCATTCTGACTTTCCCACGATAGGTAATGAGCCATCATTCTTTCACCCTGTCTTGCTTTTGCCTCACCTTCTCTAAATGATCACGCAGAATGGGATCATAGTGCGAGATCAATTCCAGCACACCTAAGAAGTTATCATTGTGTGCATCACCAATTTTGGCAGTTCCACCAAATGCCAAATTTCTTGATGCTAGAAACAAGGTTGCATCCAAAAGTCTCTCTAATAATGCTTTATGCTTTTCTGCTTCCGACTGTATTTGTTTCTGCAGTTGGCTATCAATCCCTTTACCTTGTAATGAATGTTGAAGGTTTCTCCATTGCCAGTAACAATGCTGGTGTGCACTACTCATTTTATGTTCTGGAAGCTTATCATATAATTTATGCCACTTGCCATTTGGGTTAAGACCTTCTTTTGCACTATGCACTGATTGATTTTTTATCAGGACACTGGAAAACAAAAACATGGGACACAAAATAATGCTCCTTTACTTTTACTCCCATTAACCAGTCCCTCAGCGTCCTCTCACGACCATTTGAGGATTTAGAGTACAAAAGATATTCAGGGAATGATCGACCATCAGGATCAGCTGGTACTGCATTTTGAATTTCTTCACATCAAATTGCATTGTTAAACATTTGACAGTATTTTGTCTCTCAATGTCAGATAGATTTTCTGGCCACAGACCCGGTCATTTGGGTCATAGCACAAGTCACTCTCATCATTCTGGAGCTGTTTGAGGCACACGTGTCTTCATGTTCCTGTGACTGACCTTTGAGATGCCGCAATGGATACAGCTGTATTTTCGACCTCCATATTGTTAGACATAGTCTGACATTCAGCTTCTTCATGTGAGGATATCTTGTTGGGCTTCATTTTCATGCACAGTACCTAAAAGGTACTTCAGAATTGGTTTACTGTTTTTCAGGTCTGATTCTGCTTTTCTCGTTCCTTTTTTCTTTCCGCTTCTGGTAACCAGATTTATGGTGATACATTTTTGAACAGATAGACGAGTTAAGACTCCCAATTGAAAAAAATAGATCACAACAGGCTTCCAAGACCAGGCAGTGTTCCTCTTATGTGCTGTGGAGAATATGTTGGGCACAACTTGAAGAAGAGATCACAACAGGCTTCCAGGACTAGGCAGTCTTCCTCGCATATGCTGTGGAGAACACACTGGGACACATCTTGACAATGAGATCACGACAGGATTTCAGGACTAGGCAGTCTTCCTCACATATGCTGTGGAGAACACGCTGGGACACATCTTGACAATGAGATCACGACAGGATTTCAGGACTATGCAGTCTTCCTCGCATATGCTGTGGAGAACACGATGGGCACAACTTGAAAATGAGATCACGACAGGATTTCAAGTGTGGGCAGACAGTCAACCTCCTCTATTTGTTTATGACACCTGTAATATTGGAAAAGCACATTAATTACGCTACTTCAAAGGAAAGCTGTTGCATCATTTATCATCATAATGTGTCTATTATATAACACACATTGTATGATTGCTTCCCTTCTTCAAAAATAGAATTGGGTGTTGCTGGTTGTTTAATGGGACTCTTTTACTACTGCTAATGTAACATGAGCAATAATACCCGACAGGGTGGGTGGTGCTGGTCTATACTGCACCGTCCAGAGCCAAGCAGGAGGCCTGGACTTCACAGGTGGACGGCCTCACAGCTGCCAGAAGGTCAGGTATTGCCCATAACACCCACCCTGGAGGGTATTATTGCATTTAGAAAATGGGCACTATGTTATTTTTATGAAATGATCAAAACAATTTTAAAAACAATTAAAAGAGTAGAAAAGTTGTTTTTCTCTAAAGTAGTTCCTGTTGTACTTTTCTTGTCATGCTTGATAGTAGTTAGTAATGGCAACTGTTTCTCACTTGAACTGTTTGTGTTGTGATGTAGCGGTCTTCCACTGCTGGATGGGGTTGGGGGAGCAAAACTGGAGAAGAGCCATTGATTCTGGATCCCTGTGTGTGGTCAGGTCACTCTGTCTCTGTAGGGAATAAAGCAGGTGTCCATTCTTTTGCATTTCATTTGTCATCAAGACAAGTTTTATACAATACTGTGATTTTACTTGGTGGTGGCTGCTCTGAGGAGTCTGTGGTGAGTGGAGGGGCTTGCTTGTTCTCTAGGTTAGCGGTAGAAAAAATGCCTGAACTGTTGCTGGCAAGCCAGATGCGAGGTGACTCTGAGAGGAGAAGGAGCCACAATACCTTGCTGCACAGAAAGATCCTTCCTCAAAGGGACCCTGCTTCCTCTGGCAACACAGAGAGATCATCCATTAGCCTTCCTGTGCTTAGCCCAGGTATCGTAAGTAATTGTCAGGGTAGTTCCCTGCACCTTTCATTAAATCAAAGTGTATCATCTCATTTGCTTGTGCTTCTCTCCCCACGAACTGAGCCATCTGGCTCCGGATCCTAATTGGGTGTGCATGTTCTTTTTCCATCACAGGGCCCAACTAGCTGCAATGAACATGGCTAGCCTCTTTATCCATCCTGGGTACCCAGACCATGTGACTATATGAGAATCTTAAGTGTATATACAGTACTGTGATTATTGATGTGTTTAACCCAATTAACCTGATTTGCCCCTTCCTTGTTACAGCTCCTGAATAAAATCAGATCTGTTTGTTTCTGCAAATTTACATTGATTGTGGTGTCAGTTTATGCTAAAGCTATTGCACTGTGGCTACTGTACTGCATCATCTTATTTTACAAGGGGTCCCACAATCAAGTTGAAGGAACCAGTCCAGAGGGTAAGTGCCAAGCACAAGTATAAGTGGTTTGCTTATCAGGGTATTGTAAAAGTAGCTGTTGTGTACTGTGTGGGGCACTGGTGGGAGGAAAGGGAGTCACAGTGTCACAGAGGGATGTATCAAGCTAGGTTAACCGCTACCAACCCCGACCTCTGGGTGGAGGCAGTCATAAGACCTGGGCCTCTTAATCTGTCATTAGCCATACAGGCAGGGGTAGTAGCCCTTGTAATAGCACCACCTAGGAGATACAGTAGCAATGGCTGGAAGGATGAGGGTGAGGTTGTATCTGTGAGGGCTCCTCAGGTGAGATACAGGCTACAAACCTGTGCATTGGAGCAAGCATCATACTCTCCCTGGCATCAGGATATCATGCCTCTGCATTGTGCTCCATGCCCCAGTGGCCCACCCAGGAAAGGAGAGTCCAGCTTGGTATTGCTAACCTGTGAATGGTTAAAGTGACCCTTGGAATGGTAGGGTCATAAACAACACTGATGACTGCTACCATTGCTACAAACAGAGTATACACTTTTGTTTCTGTCCCCACCCCCAATAATTTAAATTAATTAAATAAACTGTGAGGAGTGTTGATCTCTTGGGAAAATGGAAAATGGAAGAGGATGGAATGTTTGTCTCAGGTGTTACACAAAAAATGTATACTTGGGCAGGGGAAAATGAAGCTGCATGTGTCGGGAGTCCAGGAACAGAACCTTGGTCTCCTGATCTGTTGCTGCTCAAGCTGCTATAGTCTTAATCTGCTCCACCATGTGAGCAGCTTGACCAGCTGGCACACTTTTCTGTTACTTATACACCCCACCATACCATTGCCTGAATAGCTACAGGGGTAGTAGTGTTTGACATATGCTTTCTACCGTTACTATTCATGCATTATGATAGCATTACCGTCCTGACTGTGGTTTATATGGTGCTCTTCAGGCAACACTATTTTAACTGGGTAGGCTTAAAACTGGCTGTGTACAAGAATTCAATAATGTGACTGCCTGAATGCAAATATAACACTGTTTAGGAAAAGACAGCATTTACTACTAGCTTCTTTAACCTGGTAATATTCTCATCTAGATACAGGTAGTAGTAATGCAAACTGCATAATGTTCTTGAATCCCTGCCTCTAAAGTAAGTCTCAAACCCACGGGCACCTACACTCACTGACTGTCTTGATTGGTACTGCCATGGGTTTAAAGGCATGTTTACAAGGCCTCAGTTGTACCACAGAACCAGACTGCTTGGGTTGCTGTGGTTTAAACATGGCTTAAGATACCCTCCTGATGCTACATGGTGCTTTTGCTTCATTTTAAGCATTTTTTTTTAACACTTATGCATGAACAGAAGAGAACCATTTCCAGAGAATGCAGATATTCACAAAGGAGGTTTATGTATCAGTTACATATGCCGGCGATTGTGAAGAGAGTCGGACCAGCCAGATTGCGTAGCATAAAAGGCTACGGGAATCGCACACTTCCTTCTGCTGAAAGCGTAGGTTCAGCGTCTCCACCGCACACACACACACACAATAGCACACTTAATCAGTGGGCGTGAAGCTTTAATCGGGCAGTGCCCCCACACCCCCCTTTGAGCTCTGCCCATCCTTACATCCTTCACATAACCTATGATCTGTGTCAGTTATGCAGACAGCGCAGTTACGCAGTAAGCGAGCTCCTCGGCTGGTCCGACTCTCTTCACAATCACCCATATGCCAACGACTCAGACTGCACAAAAGAGCTGGAGATGTCAGATACCAGTCTGCCAATTAATTACTCAATCATAGACGTGGAGCATGAAAATGCTCTGGACCTAACAGAAAGCCAAAGGCCAAGTTCTTAGCATGATAACATAACAGCTTGACAGAAAATGGTAATCGTTTGACTTCTTCTAAACTTGGGGATCAGTTAGCTGGGAGCTCTTGTCTGAGTTACTGGCACTTGCACATAGACTATTTTTATAGGAAGAAGTCATTGACAGGATTACCATTTTTCTGTCAAACTGTTATGTTGTCATGCTAAGAAGGACAGTTAGGCTGCACCCTTGAAACAAAAAAATTATTTTCCACCTCCCTCATTGCCCATGACTAGTCCTGTGGCCACTGTAACAGTCATCTTGACTCCCAGAGTCCCATTTCCTAATCTCTCCAATTCGTATTATAGTTAAGCAAAGAAGTCATGCTAAGAAGGACAGTTAGACTGCACCCTGAAATGAAAAAAATATTTTCCACCTCCCTCATTGCCCATGACTAGTCCTGTGGCCACTGTGACAGTCATGTTGACTCCCAAAGTCCCATTTTCTAATATCTTCAATTCCTATAATAGTTAAGCAAAACAGAATAGACATAACAATTGACAAGGCACTGGCAGCCCTTACCAGGTTGGATCCTGGATGGATGTGTGTGGACAAGTTGGGACAACTAGTCTGAGAAGGACATCACACAGTGGACTCGGAGTTAGAACGACACCACGACCACGACTCAGTGGAGCTGCGACTGAGCATTAAGGCCTCAGGCCTGTGAGTCTGTGACTAGACCCCAACGACCCGACTACTGTAACTGGCCAACTGGGCAGTAGCTGAGAGAAACTCCGGTGGTGACCTTTTCCGGCTCACTTCTTGCTTGCTGCCTTTCTTTGCTTTGGCTGCCTCTGCCTCCTTGTGTCACTCCATCCGTCTGTGACTGTACCGTACTGGTGCAACTCCGGCGACTCCTCTCTCGAGTCTCTGTCTACACTGGCCGCACCGACACCGTTCCGCTCAGAAAACCACGACATGAACTGGCGCACAGTACAGTAGGAAACGCCATCACGAACGCTTTCTACGGACGGTTTAGCAGGGTCTGTGCTGGCGCTGACGGCTGGCCACCACTGTAATATCTTTTTCTTTACTGTCCGGGGATAATTTATGCAACAGCAATGGAAGGAAAACTGATGCATAAATAACCCCGCCCACCTGGATGGCAAAGAAAAAAGGTTTTACAATAGTGCCACGTGTCTTGGTAGCCGATTTGATTTTTAGCACAGAGTGCTGCTCAGTCAGACGGCGGGCCCCCTTAATGCCGGGCCTGGGAAAAGTCCGGTTGTCCCCCATAATGGCGGCCCTGCAGACAGCCATCATCAGGTAAGACAGATAAACACACAACTGTTTCCAGATGACACAAATGCAATAGGACTGATGTGCTACCTTTGTGGATTTGTATCTGTGGTATGCACCACAACACATACACACTTATTTGTGGCTGCGGTTAGAAAGCCACAATACTAAAATCACAACACTGCTTCTGTGTGCAGAAGCACAGGCCCTACAGACAGAGATACAAATCCAGGATACCCAAATTACAAGAGTTCTTTGTCTGCAGAAATGCAGGACCTTATGGTGCTGTTATTTCTGTAGCCACGAGGACTCATCCACACTATAAGACATACACACAGTTCTGTCAGCAGATGATCAAACCTCTAAGGGCCCAGCACTTCTGCAGCCACAGATGTAAGACATGCACACTGACCTCTAACTGCAGAAGTACAGATGCCATGAAATCCATGATACCAAAATTATAACAGTGCTTCTGTCTGCAGAAATGAAGGCCCCTGATTGGCCATGCACACCAACCTCTGGCTGATATGGAAAAACATGCACTAGCAGATCCAGCTGTGTGGGAGGTAGCACCTGCTACTCCTTAAGCCAGCAAAAGTAGCTGCTTCAATGTAATCTGCACTTTAAAGGTAACATTTTACGTTTTGGGGAAAGTGTTACCCTAGACGAAACTGATACCCCTGAAAATTTCAAAATCTGTCGCTGAAACCATGATACCCACATTGCAATAGTACTTCTATTGAAAGGTGCAGGCCCCATGGAGCATGTGCTTCTGCAAGCACAGGTAGTCACACACTCTGTATTGCACGTGTTACCCCCAATGGTGGGGCTTACCTGGCTGGTCTTCCAGTCCACTCACCGCTTCCAATCCCAGTTCTGTCTCCTGCCTAATGGACCTGCCAGCCCTTGGGTGATAATCCTGTGAATGGGGACCATAGAAGCAAAGTAGTGTTGAATCACCTGTTGGGCAAAATGGTGGAGCACACCACTCGCAACTCACGTTGGGAATGTGCGAGCTGGTGGGGTGCAAATGTACATTAACAGTGCTATGGTGCTCCTTGCAATGCCACTCCAGCCACTCTTTCTAAGGGGTCCCTCTGTGTGCTGCAGCCCCAGGGACAATAAAAACAGTAAAGGGGCTTGGAGGCATACTAAGGAGGTGGCAGAAAATAAGTTCTGCAAAAGCGCTCTTAAGCACTAATGCTGTACTTTAAAGGTGCACTGCAGCTTTAACAGCAGCATAGGCTGCAATCTTAGTGAAGAACCTACCTTCCACCTGGGGTTAGTATATTTTGGCAGCAGTGACAGGCAGGGAAAGACTTTGCCATGCCCTCTAACACCGAACAGTAGGGCAGTGGGCAGCTATTGGACACTGGGGCAATTGTTAATTAAAATTATTTGGTTTGCCTGCAAAGACTGTCAAAGTTGGGACAGTAAATAGACTGTTGTGACAGCAGCCATCTTTGTGAACCCTGACCCCATATTTAGTCAATCCAATTTTGAGGAGCCTGATGACTGCAGCTATGGCTAGTGAAAAGGGAAAGGACAATGCCCTTGCATCCAAAATAACCAACCAATCAGGCATCAAAGGGCAGTAATGTTTATTAATTTGCCAGATGGACAGCTGTTTAAACCAATGAAAGCTGGTATTTTCCCCTGAAAACTTGGGAAAGTTTTCAGCTTGGGAAATATGGTGGCAGAGGCTCTCTGAGGACAGAGGGAGCTGTGTGTGAGCAAAAGAGACATTGTGGGAAGTTGGGCCACAGCTTTTTGCAGCTGCAAATAGACTTGCTCAAGTCCTCCACTAACAGGAAGAGCCACCATTCCCAGTTTCCAGTGGAAAATTATTTGGTACCTGAGAATAGCTCTCAGTCAGCGGGGGCTGGGACTGGGTTCCAGAGCTTAAAGTGGGTCCAGTGACTGAGAGCAGCATTGCGATAAGTCTACTGGGTTCCATTGAATGGAAAGCCAGAAAGCATGTTGACAGACTGTATGCCTGTTTGCCACAAAGCTGCCACCAAACTGTGTTTGTTACCTACAGAAGTGAGAAACTGGTTGAACCCACCCTGAGAAGGGACTGCATGCACTCAGGTTGGTCCAGGGAGTTAGTCCAGTATTGTCAATGTCAGGCAGCATTGAACCGTCAGCCCTGGAAGTCTGAAGCCCTGACATGTGGGACAAGTGTGTGACCCTGGTCCCTGAATCTGGCCTAATCCAGCATCCATGGAAGGATATCCCGAAGGTGACAAGCTGAAAGAGCCTGCAATCACCTGAAGGAGACAAGCTGCTAGACATCATGACCAACCTCACCTGCTGCCAGCATTGCCACTCATGGTCCAGTGCATCACCACAACCATCAGCTACTGATCCTATTCAGAACCTGCATGGTGAACTGCAAAACCATGAGTAAGCACAGAGCCTGCCCTGAGCTGCAGGAATCAGATCTAGTTATTGCAAGTTATTTGTTTAAAGTTAAGTGCACCAACACTGGCCAACCTGTGGCAATAATCAGGCCTGCACCTTATCTGGGTACCCAGATGAACTTAAGGACACTGGTACTAGTGGGAGGGGCTTGCATATGCTGTTGCTGTGTGGGTGTGGACAGCTATTAATGTGTTGTACTGCTGTTCATATTTTCAAATTGCAAGCAACTGCTATATTTTTATCTCCCTTTTCCTTTCCCTAAAATAAACTGGTTATCACTGTTACTGCATAATTTTGTCTGTGAGCACATTGTTAGTGATAGCTATAATCGCATGCAATGTAGGGTGTTAGAGGTGAAATGTAATAAAATCTGTGTGAAAACCTTGCCTGTGTAAAGTGTTTTTAAATGGTCATTCAGGAAACTCTTTATTTTTTTCTCCTTTTTCAGCTGGTCGGTGCCCATTTGAAAACTGCCGCTTCTATTAACAGTCCGTTGGTGGCTCCTTGCTTGACTTTTGAGCCCAGAGACTGCATGCATGTCACAGCCTCCCAACACAGTTGTCAGAATTGCTCAACTGTCATACAGGAGTTAACTGTGGTGGAAACGTGGTCAGAATTCTTCACTGAAGTCAGGGGCAGGACTTTCAAACATATCAGATCACCGCAAGCTCCAGTGTGCCTACGATATGGTGCATGGGGCTTGTGGTGCTCCAACTAGATTTTCTATCCCATGCAGTAATTGCTGCAAGGTAGACCACCTTTCTCTGGTCTATCTTGGGTTGTAGAGTACTCAATCCTTTTCCTGCCTGAGCTACTGTCTGACACTCAGCACATGCTTTACAATACTCAGCTATGTTCTCATGGATAGAGGGCCAATAAAACCTGGGTAATATCCTGTTCAGGGTGCTACCTCTGCCTGCATGGCCTGCTAGAGGGATGTCATGCACCAGGTAAATGATTTGGGAGTGGAATTTTCTGGAATCATACGTTGGTCCACTACCTCTTCAGTTCTGGGGTTAGTGCATTCTTAGTACAATATTCCCTGTTTTACAACAAACTGAGGGGCACCTTTTTCCACTCCTTCCCCACCTGTGAAAAAAGGGTTAAGTGAAGGGTCTGCTTTTGCGCATGTTGCATATCACATTTAAAAGTGTGTGTCAAGTCTGGCTGTACACCAGCATGAGTATCAATCAGTCCTTCTTTAGCTTCTTCTTCTCCGCCTTACTTTTATGGTCCTTGCTAGGATCCTCAAAAACATCATTATCAAATGGGAACACAGATGGTAAATGTCCCTACTTCACTTGAGCTCTGGTAGTTACGGCAACTACAGCAAAGTCCTGGCGGCATGACAATGCATAAATGAAAGCAAAGTCTGGGTGGTCATGTGTAGTGATAGTATAATATGTTGATTATTGTCACTCCATTTTGTATGCTATTTCATGTAATGTATGTCATTTTATACTCCATTTTGTATTGTGTGACTCCATTTTACATGCTGCTTCATTTAATTGGTGTTTTGCTCTTTAGATAGCCTCATTATTATGTTTTGCTTCAGACAGTGTATTTTGCTAACTTGAAGGTTGCATATTATCAGGCAACCTGTTTTTGTAGTTTGTTTAAACTTCTGCTTAGCTCATAGTGTTCTAGGCACCGGCCAGTGTTTGGAGCACAGTGACCTAGCAGGTGTAGGAATTCTGAGCAGTCCTTAGGTGTGATCGCAGCATCCTGGGAGCCCGCCAGCTTCTAGAATGTGGCGAGACAACACTATGAAGGCTGCACAGTTATTTTTAGCATAGAATAAGATATAAATGTAGCTTTCTCAATGCCTGGTTGAAGCCTCACCTGCAGGGTGGATGCATCACTGTGGGGCCAATTCCCGGTTTGTGAGACTCCTAGCCAGGCTGACAAGGGGCTTCCCAGCCATTGGAACAGGCTTGGATGTAGCTTTTGGAATCGGTGATGTATAACCTTTGTATTATATTTTGCTATAATAAAGCTTTGGCTTGCTGTACTTAGTGTAACCTTTTATATTATATTTTGCTATAATAAAGCTTTGGCTTGCTATACTTATTATACTGTTATTGTGTGTATGTGAGTGTGAATGGATAGCTGCTTGGTTTGAGTTGGCAGAACATTTTTGGCGTAGTCGGCAGGATTCGAAAATAAAATGTCTATTTTAGGAAAAGGATGAGTTCTTTTTTTAAAGGTGTATTAAGGCTCAAACAAGCAAGGGCAACTGCCCTTTGTACTTGTAATTTGTGCTTGCTGCAAGTATATACTGTTAGAGCCAATGATGGCTTTCACAGTTCAGGCTGCTTTAGGAGAAAAGCAGCGGCTGGTTAAGTAAAGTTAGATAAGCAACATCTAGAAAAGAAAAATAAACTACTGTGGATGTACGCACAGTAGGTGACTACAGACGGATGATTTGAAAATCCTCCCCCATGTTGCCTATCTGTGTAGTTTCAAGTTTTCTGTATCAATTTCAAGTTCCATTGCCTCCTATAGAGGCTGAAACATTGATCCTAAACCCAAGTACTGGGGACCTCTACCAGATGGATCTCAACCTAGTACTGTTAGAGATTTTTGTTTGTTTTGTTTTTAAACTGCAAACCAGAGCTCTGGAAAAAGACTTGGTTTGGCAGGTTACTAAAATGGCCAAAAGAAAACCTTTGAAAGGGTTAAAACCTTTGAAAGAGTTAATAGCTGCAGCATTTGGAAATTATCACGAAGGTCCTGCAGTCAGTTTTCTTACTTTGACTAGTATATCGGAAAAGAAGAAGAAAAATACCTTGGCACCGGTAAGTCTGAATTTTTTATTCAAAGTTGTTTTATGTCTGTCTGTTTTATTTCTGTCATGTATACTAAACAAGGTAATGCTCCGTCTTTCTCTTGCATATTTTCTAGCTTATATCTGTGTTCTGTAATTATGTTCTATTATCAAGGTTGCGAGATAGGATTGACTGCCTTCAGTGCACAACATGTTACAGAAAAAAAAAAGAAGAAGAAAGCTTCTTTGCCTCATAGCTGACTGTTTTAATGGCTTTATTTGTAATGGAACATTTGTGCTGCCTAGATAGGGTCAGTGAAAACTTTTGTTTGTAGTTGTTGCTTGGAGCAGGTAGTGTTGATGGTGAAGAATTATGGCGTCATATAGATTGCAATGTGCAGAAAGAGTTGTAGTTTGCAAGCAACGTGCAAGCCACTGCTAGGTGAAAATGTAATGTGTTAACAGCTATAAATGGCTTTATCATACTTCTAGTTCAAACCAGAAACTTTTTGCAAAATGGCAGAGTGCCATATTTTAGTTATGTGCCAAAGGTGTAATCATGTTATACGAGATGTGTTCACTTACAGATGATGTGTTTAAACAGTGTTTTGTTCTGGAAAGATTTGGCATGGCAATATGTATAAATGTGTTGGTTTAAAATTGTCAGTGTTACAAGACAGGCAGGAGCAACATATATCTAAACCACGTACAGTTTTCTAATGGAACTATGGGCATTACCTCAGCAAATTGGTGTGAAACAATGTCAGTCTTATTTTGTGTTAAGTATTTCTTTTTGTGTATGTGTATGTGTGTGTACTGTCTTGGCCAGCAGTTTCATTGTGTGCTCTATTGTTATTTAAAGATATTTTAATATTGGTGGTGTTCAAGGACACTACAGGAATGGCTGGGTTTGAATGACCCTTGCATGCACACTGTGACCTTTGCACGTTATTTGACCTTCTTGTTTCAATATTTTATGTTACTACCAGTTCAAACTTGATGTGTATTCCATGCCTAAAGCACAACTTTTCACACAAAATGTATGTTTTCATGAAAGCACACCAAGAGTGAACCATGTAATTTGACTTTTATTGCAAAACTAGTATTCTAAGTGAAGAGGAACAAACTTTTACAATTTTGAAAAAGGACTATTACAGCTGTTTTTGAGAGTTTACCATCTACAGAGATACGACGTCGGTATTACCATCAATCTGGACATTTTGTCATGCTTAGGATAAAGGAACCCAGGGACGCTTGGCTTCTTTTATCCTATGGAAATAATCTTGTTTTATTTTAAACTGATGTGTGTTTGTTTTTGTTGTTTGTCTGTGTTTCACAGCTAACCTTTTATTGCTACAGTATTCGAGCTGTCTCTTGCACCTTGAGCTGTGCTCTTCCACCAGTAGGAGCTTGGAGGGAGGGTAAGCTACCCTTCCTCCCTTCCAGTGTAATACCCACAAAGGTTGCAAGGTACATGTCATATTTATACTGATTCATGGTCTGTAGCCAATGGTTTAACAACCTGGCTGCCCACGTGGGCTAAGGATGAGTGGAAAATTTATTCGAAAGAAATATGGGAAAAGAACTGTGGCAGGAAATATAGACTATGGTGCAAAATACTCAGACCACTGTATTTCATGTTGATGCTCATTGTGCTTCAGATACACTAGAACGATGGTATAATTCTATTGCAGATGAAAAAGCTAAGATTCTTCCAGTGGATATTGAAGAAACTCAAAGTCAGCAGTTATCAGGGCTGGCAAAATGGGCACATCAAAATGTGGACATTTGGGAGAGAAAGCCACTTACAGGTGGGCATATAGTAGGGTGTACCCCTAACATTGGATTTAGTTAAAACTGTTATTGCTCAGTGTCCTATATGCCAACATGGGCAACAAAGACCAATCCCTCATATTGTGAAAGGACAATTGGGAGGGAAAATTACCAGGACAAATTTGGCAGATTGATTACATTGGACCTCTACCCCTTAGTGGAGGATGTCGATATGCTTGCACAGTTGTAGATACATATTCAGGGTATTTATTGGCATACCCTTGTAAACAAGCTACACAGAAAAACACCATTAAGGCAATTAACTTAATTATTTTGTACTATGGAATACCCTTGCAGATACAAAGTGACAATGGTTCCCATTTTAGGGAAAATGGTACAAGCTTATGCTCAAGCCCATAACATACAGTGGGCATTTCACATCCCTTATTACCGCAGGCAGCAGGGTTAATTGAGAGAATGAATGGATTGCTGAAAGAACAGTTTAGGAAATTGGGGGAGAGCCTACGAAAATGGAAAGAGAATTTGCATGAAGCATTACAGATTTTAAATAATAGACCAATTGGAGAATCTGAGACCCTTAATGCGAATGATAACTCCTAATTTGCAAGTGCAGGCTTACTCAACTACAGAAACAGTGTTATATTGGGAAATTACACAGGAGCTCTGTCTCCTTGCAGGGCAACCCCAGAAGCTGCTGGACTTGATTTACATGCCCTTCAAGAATACAGAATAAACAGCAGAAACATTCAAGTGATAGAAACTGGTATTGGAATACAAATTCCACGAGACATTTGGTTGGATAGCACCTAAATCAGAACTAGCCCTCAAGGGAATACAAATTTTGGGAGGGTGATTGATTGTGATTACCAAGGAGAAGTGAAAGTAATTTTGTTGAATAGTAGAGAACAAAATCTGTTAATTCAACAGTATGACATAGTGGCTCAATTGTTAATTATTCCAGTTAACAAAGTGACCCCTATAAAGGACAAGCTCCCACACTCTTAACAGCAAGGGAGGATAAAGGTTTTAGATCTACAGGAGGTTTTAACAATGGTGCCAAAATATGGGTTACAAACCCAAATGGCCCTCCTGAACCAGCTGAGGTGATAGCCACGGACGAGACAACACAGTGTTAATTATCAGGTCAGGAAGAGAGATGGGAATATGTACCAGCGAACACATGTTATCTTCGAGAATAATCAGTCTGTGTATTTTCTAGGTTCTTCAATGGATTCTAAAGGAATAACACTCTCTCTCGGTCCATTGGTAAAGCCTATTACCCCAGGTGGAAGAATATTGAAGCTTGACGACCCACTTGTACAATGGGGTTGGAAATCTTCCACCAGCTTACGGTGCAAGACAACTTTACTTGCCCTGAAAACCAAGGATGTCCTATAGTGAACATTACTTTTCACCAGATGTGAACATTTGGAAACCAGTTGAGACAATGGCAGGATGATTATAGGTCCAACTTATGCAGGACACAAATTGGATTAAATTACAGAACCAGACTGCTATTAGATGCTGCAACTTACGAATAGTTGCATGGTGACTGTACAACATAGACTTGATTGCTGCATGAATCAAACAGACATTTTCAATGCAAGTATTACTTTGATTGACATAGACACGTTATTCTGCATGAATGCTACTGCAATAACTAATAGAACTACTTGGGCAGATCACATTACAGTGTTGAAAAATCATCCTGTAATTAGCAATGATAATATAGTTAAGGTTCCATCCACATGTACATCAGTAGCGCGTGGTATCAGAAAAATGTAATCCATTTAACATAACGTTTATGTTTAGTAGAAAATGCAAATATAAAAGAGCTTGGTATGATACGCTATTAGGTGGAGCAGGGGCAGGCATGGAATTTTAAATAGTGTTGATATAGAAACACTGACTAACAGGCTTCAGGCAGTAGGAATTGATGTATTTAGCTTAATTAACTTACAAGCTCAATGGATGCCAACTGTTTTCTTACCCCAAAGATTAACTTTGAATTATGATTTTGAGTTCTTGCAGTTATTTAATGCTTCACAGGTATGGGGAATGGGAGTAGCAGAAAATATTTCGTGATTTATTGATTGGACAGAATGCACAATGTGACATATGTATTCTATAATGCAAAGAAATAAGGCCCAGAGTGATTTAATGAGTAATAATGAATATGATGTGGAGGACGTGTTCAAATCATGGATTCCTAGTAATCATTGGATTGTAATGTCATCCACCACAGTAAAATGCACAGATAAATATGTAATATTACCTGTAATTTTGGTCCCCATTATTTGATCCTGAGTTTTGGTTACCACATTTTAACGGAGATTATATAGATAGTCAGAACACCACCCATGACTTAAGTCTGTGTTCAAAACAGCTGATGGAATACTATGTGGACAGCATTCCAGACTTTATGAACCTTGTTTACTGGAGCATTTGATAAATTTGTGTCAATGGACAATTTACCCATAACCTTTACCATGTTTACAGAAATAGGACCCCAGTATGTTTGTATAGTAACTAATCAGGAGAATACTGTTAGGATGTATAATTTAACTCGTCCCTTTTCAGGTTGTTTAAGAAATGTGACTCATTTGTGGTGGGAAAATACTACTTACACCTTTGTCCCTGATAATGAGCAGAAGCTTATTTTGTATTGGCAGCCCAATATTTTAGATCAATCAAGATTGAGTATCTCATTAAATAAAATTAAACAGATAATTCAGGAAACAGATGTAATGCAGGCTCATTTGGCAATAAGAAATAAATCATTAGTGCAAAGTCAGGTGCAAACTACGATAGTTAAAATAAAATGATTGATTTAAGTTCCAAGATTCAACAAGAGACTACTCATTATTGGTGGGATATTTTACAGGATGGTCTCCATCAGCTACAAAAGTGTTAAATATTCTGATACATCCTATCATAATCATTGCTGTAGTGACAATTATCTTGCTTATTTGGACTTGTTACTTATCATGTTATATTCGTAGTAATTTTGCTATGGTACCAATATCATACAAATCGTATTCACAATAATCAAAGGACCGAATGTAGTGATAGTATAATATATTGATTATTGTCACTCCATTTTGTATGCTATTTCATGTAATGTATGTCATTTATACTCCATTTTGTATTGTGTGACTCCATTTTACATGCTGCTTCATTTAATTGGTGTTTTGCTCTTTAGATAGCCTCATTATTATGTTTTGCTTCAGACAGTGTATTTTGCTAACTTGAAGGTTGCATATTATCAGGCAACCTGTTTTTGTAGTTTTGTTTAAACTTCTGCTTAGCTCGAGTGTTCTAGGCACCCGGCCAGTGTTTGGAGCACAGTGACCTAGCAGGTGTAGGGAATTCTGAGCAGTCCTTATGGTGTGAATTCGCAGCATCCTGGGAGCCCGCCAGCTTCTAGAATGTGGCGAGACAACACTATGAAGGCTGCACGTTATTTTTAGCATAGAATAAGATATAAATGTAGCTTTCTCAATGCCTGGTTAGAAGCCTCACCCTGCAGGGTGGAGCGCATCGCTAATGGGGCCAATTCGGTTCGTGAGACTCCTAGCCAGGCTGACAAGGGCTTCCAGCCATTGGAACAGGCTTGGATGTAGCTTTTGGAATCAGTGATGTATAACCTTTTGTATTATATTTTGCTATAATAAAGCTTTGGCTTGCTGTACTTATTGTAACCTTTTATATTATATTTGCTATAATAAAGCTTTGGCTTGCTATACTTATTGTACTGTTATTGTGTGTATGTGAGTGTGAATGGCAAATAGCTGCTTGGTTTGAGTTGGCAGAACATCATGCCTGATAACAACTGGCGTGGTAGGGAGGTACCAACCCCACTTTTACCTCGTGTCTTTTCTTGAACAGTCATTTGTATGGTGGTTGCAGGATAGCAATGGGTATCACTGTGCACACAGATGACTGCTGTATCTGCCCTTTATTATTTCCAGTCACCAGATCTGCTCGCACAAGAGTCTGGCGGCTCCCTCAGTCAATCAGTCCCATCATCTGCTGTGATCAGTCTGCAGTAGCCATAAAGTGACCCCAGTTCACTAAGGCTAGGAAAGCTGTCTCTTTCTTTATATTAGGACAGTTTCTTACATAATGTCCCTTCTTTTGGCACCCATGACATACAATTTCTGCTACTAAAATTTGCCCTCTCTCTGCTCTCCGGTCTTGTTTCACTGGGGCTGGATTTGACAGTTTATAAGTAAAGGGTTCTGTACTGGATTGCTGGTGGTTACAGCTGCTGATGTCCCTTGGAACCCTCTGAGTCTGGATGGTCAGGCTGCCAGGAAGTCTTCGCCAATGTGATGGTTTTATCAGTGGAATCAGGCTTATGCTCCCAAACCCAAAGTTGTACATCCTGGGTAAGACTTTAATAAACTGTTCTATAATTACTGCCTCCAGAGTTGGTTCTTGCTCTTGTTATCTGGCTGCAACCATCAGTAGCAGAGTTCTTTGAGATGGACATAAGTCTCTCGGAGGATATCCAGTGACTGCATTTTAAGAAACCTAAACCTCTTGTGATAGGTTTCAGTATTTATGTCATAGCGCCTGAGGATCTCCTGCTTCACACGGTCATAGTCCTTGGCCTCTCGGGAGTCCATGTAGCTATAAACCAACTGGGCACTGCCTGTCAGGTGTGGTGCCAGTCCAACAAGACACTGTTCTCTTGGACAAGTGCATGTTCGAGTCAGTCCTCAAAAGTTGTGAGGTATGCTTCAATGTCATCACTGTCCAATAGTTTGGATGGTGTAATGTCTTTTGGGCTACTGGTTCTTTCAGTTTGTCCTGCATCAATGGCATGCAAGACCCTGATGGTATCTGCCCATTTGGCATCTTGCCTTCTCTGCTCAATGTCTCTATCTCTCCACTCAGTACCTCTTTCTCTTCCCATCTGCACCTGTTTTATGCAGAGCCATTTCAACAGCTCCCCATGTCCTCAGGTGGAGTGTCTTCAAGAGGAGGTAATTTCCTCACTTCTTCATCTCTCTTGCATCTCTTCATCATCTTCAGGTTTGGCCTTCCTCTGAGCTCCCAGGTCCAGGCAGCAGCTTCTCCCAGTCTGTTGGCCATAGTTCTGGTCAGAACTCCATGGACTTTCTTCTCCAGGTTCTCCTCTGATGACTTCTGGTGCATCAGTCAACCTGGGATACCTGGGTGATAGCCACTGGAAAATGTACCCCTAGCCAGTTCAAACATTACCAACAAGTTATACCACTTCTGACACTAAGTCTGTGGAGGGGTTGTGGGATAACAGATGGACCAGACACAGAATTTCAGGTTCAATGCACAATCTCTGCATGATGTTTATTTCAAACACAGCAGATAACCTTAAGCACTGGCATATCTCTTCTTCAATACATCAGTTTGCAGCAACAGACTATGCATGTCCTTCCTCTGAACTTAGTCAGCACCTACTGACCCACTGATCTATCTGTTTAGTGAAAATGAACTATCCCACATGTTGGTCTTGTGTGTTTGGGTGATGGTGAGCCCAAATAATAAAAAACAAAACAAAACAAAAAGAAGCTAAAGACAAAGAACCTCAGTGTAGAAGCACTGAAGCAAGGTGTTACCTCAAAGGGCATTGGCAATAAAGCCAAGTTTCAAAGAAACATCACACATTCACCCATAATGCAAAGCCTCATGGGATGTATATGCAAATCACCATTAAATTTTAGGCTGGTTCAGCTTAATACAAGAATGCATGGTGCCAAAGGGCCACTCAAACAATCTGTAATTTACATGCATTTTAAATAACACAATGGGAGTTTTCTGATATCTTTACCCTGGTAACATAATTTTATAATACAGTCCCTAGTAACTTTTTATCTTTATCAGAAACACCTAATGCCATTGTATCTTCAACATTTACAGGTTTCATACACATAAGGCATATACATCAAGGTATTTTATGACATAGTGCTATTGCATACTAAGTCCAACAATGAGGAACACAGCCTGTTGTTTAACAGCCCTCAGAGATCACCCGATAACCTCCTGTACAAAGACCTGAGAGAGAAAAGAAAAATTAAAGAGGACATTGTAGCATAGTTAAGAAAGGGAGGAGCACCCATAGGTGGCCAACCTTATGGACTAGAAATTGTAAAGGACAGATTAGGCTAAGAAATAGAAGAACTGTTGCAACATATTTAAGAAAGGTCATCCTCAAGAGTAGCAGGATCACCCTGTCACACCGCACACTATGTAAAAAGGGTGATGCCAATCAAATTGTAACAACTGACTCTAATTTGAAGTTACTTCTGTGAGAATGGTCAAAATTAAAGATGAAAGACAATCTGCTGTATCAAGAAATCGAAAACCTGAATGGATCTTCTCGACTGCAAATGGTCTTAGCAGCAAAGTTCAGAAAGGTTGTACTGCATGCTTTACGAGATGACATGGACACTTGGGAAGTGAATGCACCTAGACCTGGCTTGTGCCCAGCTTCAAATGGGCAGTGATATATAAAGTTACAGCAGAAGCTTCCAGTGATGTGTCCAATGGAAGGCTCAATCACAAAGGCCGCCCCTTGTCAACACTGTAACTAGTGTACCCATGGAGCTCATCTGTATTGATTCCCTCAGCCTGGAGCCTGACTCAAAGAACATTGCAAACATAGGTCAGCAAAACAAAGTGCTACCACTCTCCACAGTAAACATACCCCCAGTACATACCCCATTGGCTTTGAGCAGTTTTTAAATAATCAGGAGCAGTGCATCCAAAACTGGGAACAAGTCATTGCTGCTACTTCAACATTAACTGGCATTCCCAAGATGCTACTGCAGTTCCCAAATATCTGGCTTCTATCTGACCCAGTTGGTAACTCATACTGCTGGATAGAACTACCACTTGGGCACTAGCTCCCTAATCGACCAGTTACGACCTGCCCAGAACACATCACTGAAGTGTCAGCCTTACCTGACTCCCTCAGTGATCATTCCCGGTACTATGCACTTGGACAAGTAAGTTCACCAAATGCACAACCCAGGTCTCCAGAAATCAGACCCTGAGAACTGGACAACTGGAAACTTTCAGACAGTACCTGAAGGAGGCAGACTGATACCTGCTGGACAGAGCTAAGGATGGGAACCAAGCCCTTGATTACTTCTGTAAGATCTTCAGCATGGCATGCAACATCTTCTTACTGTACAAAACCAAAAAGTTAGAGGGTCCACTAATCCATGGATATCAGGCTCACTTTTAGAATGTATGTGCCTTAGACACAACCTATGGCACAGGGCGAAGCATCCGGGAAACAGGCTGACCTCATAGCCTACAAGGCAGTCAGCAATAGATGCATGAAGCTCATCTGACTTACCAAAGCCTCTTACTACAATGATCTGCTAGGCAGGAGCTGGGGCCGAGGAAGGGAGTTTTGGGACTCTGTGAGATCCCGTGACAGGCAGGGCCTCCAGGGCACCTCCTGACCTTATTGTAACAGCTTCTGAAACACTGCAGGACCCAAGGGATATTGCAAATGCATTCGTAGCCTTCACTGACCTAAGCAATGTGTTACCAAATGACTACCTCACCCATATGCCAACAGACCAGCCTCTTACTTCAACTCACCCTCCTCACCCTCAAATGGCACACCGCCTTTCTACTTTAGGTTGATAACTAGAACTGAGGCTATAAAATACATCAAGCTAATCCTAGGAAAACACAGATGGGAAGCGACCAAATTGACATGAAGATGGTTTCCTCACTTTAATTGAACTCTTGGCCCCACTCCCAAAGGTCTTCAATGCCTTCCTAAAATTGGGTGTGTTCCTGACAGATGGAAGGCAGTGCTCATTATGCCAGTCTTTAAATCTGGTGACAGAAATGAACTTGTCAAACTTTAGGCCCATCTCGATACTACCCCTTTCCAAAGCCCTTGAAAGGGTGGTCTTCGACTAACTTACAGAATACCTTGAAATATACAATCTACTCTGCAGACAACAGCATGGATTCTAGAAAAACAATTCCATGTTCACCTCCTTAGTTGAATACACCTCCCAGCTCTATGGGGCCTTGAACAAAGGGCTGGCAGTGGGGTCTATCTTTATAGAACCTCACTAAGGCATTTGACACTGTTAACCACCAACTGCTCAAACACTGTCTCCCAGCCACAGGGCTGTCCACTGACACTGTTGCCTGGTTCAACAGTTACCTATCTCATAGGACACAATGTGTAAGAATCGGTGGTACTCTCTCTGAACCTCTGGAGGTGAGCCTAGGTGCCCCCAAGGGTCAGTCCTAGGCCCACCTCTTCAGCCTCTTTGTTAATAGTCTAATCACTGCCTGTCCAGCACACATTGTGCTCTATGCAGATGATGCCATCATTTCAACACCTGTCAGTGAATTGGCATCAATCACAGCTGAAATGCAAGACAACTTTCAAAGACTGGAATCATGGTTCTTCAGAACAAACTATTGATCAACTATAAAAGACTAAAAGCACGCTTTTCTCTACACCGCAGAACAAGAAGATGTGGTCCCTGAGGATTCTGAGCCACAAAGGTGACACACTTGAACAAGTAAACATGTTTAATATTTAGGTGTTCACCTGGATGACACCCTCACCTTCTCCACTCACACTGAGCAGCTTGTCAAATCTGCTAATATGAAACTAGGTGTTCTTTACTGCCACCATCTATCAATGACACTGGATGCCTTAAAACTAATCACAAGTATCTTTGTCCTGTCTCTCCATGGACTACAGACTTGTTATTTATGGGACTGGCTCTGACACTGCATTAAAGAGGGTCAAAACCTCCTAAATAAGGCCTGTCACCTGGTATAGGAGCCCACCACCTGACACATTTTCATGTGCCTTTACAGTGAGACTAGTTGGCTCCACTCCAGCTCAGGCTGCAATACCAAGCTTGCTTGTTGGCTAAAAAAATCCTTGCTGGGACTCATGCCAGAGTCCACCTCCACCCTCTTTGAAACTGCCCAACCTACTATCAGCACTAGAAGTGCAACAAAGGGAGGGCTTATAGTACCCTTTAAGTGCACCTCACTTGCCCAGAGATCCTTTCATACCACAGACCCAAGTGGCTCAATGACCTACCTCAAGCCCTACTTGAATGTAACAAACTCAGCCAGTTCAAATCAGGGCTATGTGCACACCTAGCCAATAAAAATGCCTGCCATTGCTCTATCTAACCGTTGATGCTCCGTCTGTATCTGGCCCTGCCCTGCCTTACCTACTCACCCCTCTCCTCCCTCCCTGCTCCCCTTATTTCTCTCCCTCCCCATCCCTCTCCTACCCTTTTCCCTCTCACCCCTGACCAAAGGTTCCTCCCCTCCCTCTCCCTTCTCTGCCTACAACCTCCCCCACTCCCAGCTCTGCCACTTCCTCCCTTACTTCCCCTATAACTCTCAATGGACAAAGCTATGTCTGGCTGCTTCTACCTTTTACCCCTCTGCAGCCCAGACCCACAATCCCAGCCACTGTCAGTACTGTCCTAAGTATGGTGCCACACCTGCTTAGTGTACCAGGTAGAGGGGATTGCTTATGGTAACCTTGTATTCTTACTTGCTGATCCGTAATCCTGTGATACTATACTTGCTGTGAAAGCACTTCTTAGCTTGCTGTTTATTTTGTGGTTACCTGTATGCACTGTTTTGTCTTGCTTTGTCTTGTTTCATGATGACTTGAGGCATTGTAAATGAGCCTTGGCTCAAAGGTACTAATCCCAAACTGCAGTAAATAAATTGTGGTAGTCACCAACCATTTCTACAATATGCATGGGCTTATCTTACCAAAGGCCAGAAGACCTCTACTATTTCCAAAGTTCTTGTAGAAAAGTTTTCAGTCCATTATGTTGCCCCACAACAGATTCTCTGACCAGAGGAGGATTTTGAGTTGTTTAATCAAAGAACAGCTGTATCTTTGGGGTATCAGCAAATCACGTACTACCCTTATCACCTGCAAGATGACCCACAGCCTGAGATTTAACAGAACTCTACTTGACAAGTTGGGAACCCTGAACTCATAAAAATAAATGGGGCCAACAAGTAAGTGCTTTAGTGCTTGCATAAATTGCACCAAGAATGATGCCACTGGCTTTTCACCTTATAGTTTGGTGTTTAGCAGAGAAGTGAGATTACCTGTAGACATCTGTTTTGATGTATTTACTGATGGTATCTGAGCTGAGTCCTACTTGCAGTATGTAAAGCAATTGAAAGAACAATTAAACTCAGCCTATAAATTAGCTGCTGAAGCTGCTTCACAAACTCTGGTCAGATCCGATATGGCTGTGGAGAGCTTTTGGGATGCTTTAACCCATTATGTGTAATGAATTTGCAAAAGCAGATCTGTTGAGAGCAGTTTCAGTGTGGTCTTCCTTTTACACATTTTACAGTGTGTTTTCCTAGAATATGCCTGACCCCACTGAAAACAAGATATTGCACCTAATTTGGGACATCATGAATAAATACAGTGACAAAATGTATTCAATGAAGATCAAAATGATAATGAGATGTAACATCACGCCTACGATATCCAGAATACAAAATATAGGATAAGAAATATTGAAAGGAAATCTACTGTAAACTGAACTTCACTGTGATCACTAACATAAACAAACAGTTTCTTTATTATTTTACAATATATTAGACTGCAGTATTTATTTTGAATGTTGTAGCCATGAGGATGGTGTGTACAATGTGTGTTTGCTATAGCCCAATATATTTTTCCCAAAAGCATAGTAGAAAATGCCTGCTGATTGCTGTATATTTAGTCTGCATAGAAGACATGGCATATGTCTGAGACAGTGCTTATCAGATAGTGTCGTGAGTGGTTACAAAAATGTAAATCTTTTTAGATTTATTGTTGGGAAAGTTGCTGGAAAAGGTGACATTTGTGAGATATGAAACTTTCTTGAAAGACAATACCTGCCCAAGTGGTTGCATTTTGAAGGCAGCAAACAAATCTCAGTTTAATAGGTAACTAATATTTAACAAGCTGTTACAGTTTCCTAATGGCCATCTAATAAGCAGCTTGAGGGTGTTGTCTCCAACATTCTAAACAGAAAGAAGGAGTATTTTATTTCAACTGTGATTTATAGTTGTGGAAGGATACATTGAAAAGTCCAAAAATGTGTTCCACGATCCTCCATTTTCCAGCTAGAGACAGCAAGATGGCTGTAGGCTCCGCCCACAGCCACAAAAAAACTGTGCAAACAAAGAGAGACACGACAAGAAAATCAAGGCTCATGAGTTCTTAGCTGGTGACCGAGTATTGATGAGAAACTTCAGACTTCATGGCAAACATACAACTGCTGACAGATGGGATGGTACCCCTATGTCATAATAGAGAAACTGCAGGAAATGCCTATATACAAAATTCATCCTGAGGAACATACCAGTGGTTGCTTAATCATTCACAGAAATTTTCTGTTGCCTATTGGTGAAATGGCTATGGAGAACACAGAGAACACGACTGCACCTCCAAAACCTCCTGAAACAAGAGCTGCTGCATGCAGACAAAAAGAGTAAGCAAAGGCCTGACAATCTGAATTGTCCCAGTAACTTCTGACAAGCAGTAGTTAACCACCCAGTCTATTATTTGACCCCAGAACTGGCTAGACTGCTGCAAGGGTTGCCTGAATCCACAAATAATGTGACAGATATGCCCATTGCAGAGTTTCCTATACCAGTTCAAACTCTGAAAAGACTGTAGACTCTGGAGCCCACAGCCAATATGGTACCCTTGGAAGATGGGCCTGAGTCAGAGATAGCAACAGAACAAGAAAATAAAGACCCTGCAGAGCCTGAGGAAGTAACTGAAATACCAGTAGCTGAAGAGCCAGTAGAAGAAAGTAGAGACTCTATAGTGCCTGAGTCTGCAGAGACAGAGGAAACAGATGAAGTACAAGAGGGCGCTGTGGTGCCCACTTCCCTAAGGATGCATCATTGGTGGACAGTGAAATGGGGGAGGAACCTCCATTCCTGAAGAAGTGCTAGTGCCATTGTGACACTCTGAAAGAACTGTTAAACTTCTGCAAAAGCTCACCTATGACTCTCCAGGGGCTCCCACTGATCATGTTCATAAGGACATCTGTGTCACCCCAAGGTCTCTGCTCCAGAATTGTTGTGAGCCTACCTAAAGCCAAACCACCCAGAGTGGATACAACCTCCTCAAAAAGTGAAAAGGAGGTTAAAAATGTTCTTATGGTATTAAGCTAATCATGTTATTTGATAGAGCTCTAAGTTGTATTTGATCTAAGGTATACCTAAAATTATGACCATGGTCTACAGTTTGAAAAGCTTTTCAGTAATTATTCCTGTTATTACTTACACAGTTGCCATTTGTCTCTAGACTGCAACTGATTGCCTATGCAAGTTAGGAATCATTTCACTAGATCGACTAGGAATGTATAAATGTTATTCTAATGGTTATTGCATCAGGGTCCTGGTACGAACTTGGTGTGGATGTGAAGTATTTAGACAGGAAGAGTGCAATCCCCCATGGCTGGGGCTTACCTGGATCGTCTCCCAGTCTGTTCACCACTGCCAGTCCCAGTCCTGTGTCCTGCCCTAATGCTTCTGCTGGCCCCTGGGTGGAAATCCTGTGAGTGGGAACCAGAGGGTGAAGTAATGTTAAATCACCTGATAGGTGAAATGGTGGAGTGCACCACTACACAGCTCACATCGGGAATGTGTGAGCTGGGGGTGCAGCGTGCATTGACAGTGCTACCACTCTCCTTGTAAAGTTGCTCTGGTGGCTTTTAATAAGGGCCCCTCTGTGTACTCCAGCCTCAGGGACAATAAAAACAGTAAGGGTCTGGAGGCATACTACAGGGGGTCAGAAAGTAAGCTCAGCAGAAGCGCTTGAGCAGTAATACATGAAAGTGTGCACTGTAGCTTTAAGAGCAGTAGAATCTGCAGCATTAGTAAAGAACCTGCTTGACATCTGGGGATAGTGTATTTTGGCAGCAGTGACAGGTAAGGGAAGACTGCCATTCCCCTCTGCCACCAGACAGTAGGGCAGAGGGCAGCTAATGGACACTGGGGAAATTGTTTATTAAAATTATTGAGTTTGCCTGCAAAGAGACTGCCAAAGTTAGGACATTAAATAAACTGTTGTAATAGCAGTCATCTTTGTGAAAGAGCAAAGAAAGCAAAAAGTGCTAACTGCAAAGTCTATAAATGAATGCAATGTGACTCAAGCTACAAAAAGTGTATATTTAATGTGGGTCAGAAGCCCAATAAAACATAAGCAGAAGTACACAGTTCACAGCACTTCAAACCAATCTGGGTTCTTCCTCAAGTGTGTGACGAAGCAGCTAGTGTCTTTTTAAAGTGCAATGTTAAAGTGACAGCACCTTATCTTATTCAATTTTAATGCTGCTGCAGCAGACCACTATATTGCATACTGAGAAAACACCTATGAATTTTTCCCTAAAAGTGCTAAAGTGACTTTGAACAACCAGTTCTAAATTAAACAAGCCAACATTTGTGCTGGAGAATATGAAATAGGAAATAAAACAGAGAAAGGGAAAAGGGGACCAGGAAATAGGGGTAGGGACAGGGACCAAGGACTAGAAAGAGAAAGTGGAAAAAATGAGGGAATGGAAATAGTCACATATAACAATAAATAATCAGATATTTCTCCCTAAACTATGTTTTACCAATAAATATAATCAATTTTAAATATTTATTCTTAAAGCATTATAAATATGACTTTACATCCAAATCATCATTTAAACCTTCTGGGTCTAGAGCTCCTAGTTCAAAAATCAGTCTACTTTCTAGCTGTAATAATTTCTGTTCTCTGTTTCCTCCTCTAGTGGATCTCTCAGTGTGTCCTATACATGAAAATGGAATGTTTTTAAGTCAGAGTTATGGTATTGATGCTGATGAACACCATCTGGGGTATCTGAATTTGGATTTTTGACAGATCTAACATGTTCTTGAACTTATTCTTTCACCAGTCTGATAGTTTTTCCTATATATAAAGATGGACAGTTGCAGCAGATTGCATAAATTATGAAAGGAGTTTTACACAATTTATAGTGTCTGACCTCATACTTCCTTCCATTCGTTGAACTAATAAAATCTTTTCCTGCTTCATAAATTCACAGATGTTACACGATCCGCATCTAAAAGAATCACATGGTAATTTTGGCATATTTCCCACTAGATGGTTTATAGGGCTTAGATGACTAAGAACTAATAGATCTTTAAGGCTCTTACCTCTTCTATATACTGTACTGCTTTAGGGCCATCTCCTGTTTGTCTTTTCAAATCATTGTTTGCATTTAAAACATGCCAAGCGCGCTTTAAGATTGCAGCAATCTTTGGTGTTGCAGAATTAAATTCTGCTATGAAATTAATTTTTGTTCATCTTTTCTACTAACAATTTTTGGTTTTAACAGATCACTCCTATCTGTATTTAATGCTTTTTGTTTGGCATTCTCTAAAATGAATTGATTATAGCCTTTTCTAGAAATCTATTTTGTACGTCATCACACTGTGTCAAAATGTATCTAATTCAGAACAGTTTCACCTTATTCTTAAAAACTGACCAATGGGTATGACATTTATCAGATGTCTAGCATGGGCACTTTATGGTCTCAAAAAGTATTGCCTGCACTTGGTTTACAAAATGTAAACCCTGACTATATTCAACCAATCCAAGTTCTAGGAGACCAATGGACTGTAGCTATGGCTCCTAGGAAGGAGGAAAGGACAATGCCCTCGGTGCCCAAACAGCTAGCCAATCAGGCATCAAGGGCCATAATGTTTATTAATTTGCCAGATGACCAGCTGTTTGGACAAATACACAGCTGGTGTTTTCCCTGAAATCTTGGGACAGTTTTCAGCTTAGGACAGTTGGTGGCAGAGGCTCTCTGAGGACAGGGGAGCTATGTGTGAGTGAAAGAGACATTGTAGCAAGTCAGACCATGGCTTCCCTTGCAGCTGCAAACAGACTTGCTCAAGTCTTCCACTAACTTGAATAGCCAGCATTCACAGTTTACAGCAGAAAAAGCTAATCTGGCACCTCAGAATACCCTCAGTCAGCAAGGGGCTTGGACTGAGTTTCCAGAGCTTAAAGTGGTTTCAGTGATGAAGAGCAGGATTGTTATAAGTCTGTTGGGTTCCCATTGCCTGAAGAGCCAGAAAGCATATCAAGAGTCTGTATGCCTGTTTGCCAGAAAGGCATCAAAGCTGCCACCAAACACAGAAACATAGAATTTGACGGTGGATAAGGATCGCTTGGCTCACCTAGTCTGTCAAACTGTTTGTTACCTACAGAGAGTGAGAGACTGGTTAAACCCTTGCCTGAGAAGGACTGCATGCACTCAGGTTGGACTGGGGAGACAGCCTAGTATTGTCAATGTCAGGCAGTACTGAACCTTCAGCCCTGGAAGTCAAAAGCCTTGACATGTGGGACAAGTGTGTGGCCCTGGTTCCTGAGTCTGGCCTAATCCAGCATCCACGGAAGGACATCCTGAAGATGATAAGCTGAAACAGCCTGCAACCACCTGAAGGGGACAAGCTGCCAGACATCACAACCAACCTCACCAGCTGTCAGCATTATTACTTATGGCGAGTGCATCACCACGACAACCAGCAGCTACTGATCCTATTCAGACCCTGCATGGTGAACTGCAAAACCATGAGTAAGCATAGGACCTGCCCTGAGCTGGAGGAATCAAATCTAGTTACTGCAAGTTATTTGTTTAACATTAAGTGCAGCAATGGTGGACAGCCCATGGCAATGATCAGGTCTGCACCTTGTCCAGGTGCCCAGACAAACTTAAGAAGGCTGGTACCAGTGGGGAGGGACCTGCATATGCTGTTGCCATGTGGGGTGGGCAAAGTTATTAATGTGTTTTATTGCTGTTCATATTTACAAATTGCAAGCAACTGCTTTATTTTTCATCTGCCTTTCCTCTTTCCCTAAAATAAACCGGTTATTGTTGTTACTAGATAATTTTGTCTGTGACCATATTATTAGCAATAGCTATTGATTGCATGCAATTAGAGTGTTACGTTGGTTTATGGTAATCTGTGTGGAAGTAACTGGAAGGGAGGTGGGTAGGTACAGCATCCCAGGGGTTGTACTCTACAAACAGCTGTCACACTATATTTACTCTGGGTGGAGGCACTGCAATATTGTATATTTCTGCTTGGGAAAGAACCCCAATCACCATCAGAACAGAATCCAGGCCACTCAACCTGGTTGGAGCCCAACAGGCAGGGGTAGTAACCCACAGTTACATGGCTCCTAGGTTACACATACTCACAGGTGCAGCTGCAGGAACACAGGCTCCTGTGGGGCCTGTGCTTCTGCAGTCATATATAAATCCATGAAAGTAGCACATTAGTGGTACTGTATTTGTGTCATCTGGAAACAGTTCTATGTTGTTTGTCTTACCTGATGATGGCTGTCTGTGGTTGTGTGGTCTTGTCCTTTTGCAGATTTGAGGGTGGGGAGTTAGGTTTGGAAACCCTAACACCACATTTCCCTAGTCCTGTGACATTAACTTAAAGCCTAACTGGTGCATGAACACAGTTTTTTTGCAATTAATTTCCTTTCTTTTGAGATGGTGGAATTTTATCCTCATTCACACAGGTTCCGTGCTCCCAGTGTCAAGGAATAGTCCCTCTGCCTATCGATGTCATGAATTTGTGGGGCTGTCTGGTGGGTTGCAGAAGTGCAAAGCCCATGAGTCCTGTGCTTCCATGTGGCAACAGATAGAAATGCAGGGTGAAGAATCCATGTCAACCAGTGTGTGATTTAGTAGACCCATAACAGGAAAAGTAAAAAAAAAAACTAAATAAAACAAAACACTGAAGTTAGAACATAACTGGTATACATCTAGTGGTTTTAAGATTTCTTATTATAGTAGAGAGTTGCTTATTAAAGTAAATGTTGAAGATTCCCCAAACACCTTTTACACATCGAAATTGAAAGGGTTTCTGAAATATGTTATTTGGGTTTAACTATAGGCTGTTACTTATCTTTGAAATTACACATACAGAAATTAATTAGTAAGTTACATCAAAGATTAGGAATGCTGTATCGATTAAAAAGATATCTAACATATGAGACTAGGGCAATATTGGCACATAGTTTGTTGTTTTCAGTTATTGATTATGGGTTATTAATATATTTTTTCTTCAGATAGGATGCAAACTTAGCTTACAACAACTTATCATAATATAATTCGATTTGTTACTGGTCAGAATAAAAGAACTCATCATTGTTTTTATAGTACTTTAGGTGTCTGTCCTTTGTTGATAGATTTAGAATGTGTGCTACAGTATTTCTGCAAAAAATACATCTAGGATTTTACCAGGTATTATTTGTAAGATGTTTCAAGATTGTTAAATTTTGTTAGGACAAGGTCACAGGTTAGTTATAAATTTCAAATTCCTTTTCATAAAAGTACAATGGCTCAAAATTCACTTCAATATTATGCAGTTAAATTATACAATGATTTGCCTTGTAATATTACACAGTCTGTTACCATTGAATTATTTAAGAGTGTTCTAGCAAAACTTATGACAAATGAAGCAAAATACTGTTGTTTTAATTGATACATTTATTGTATGATTTTGTATGTTTTGTATTATATATGGTGTTGTAATTATGTTGTGACTGGGCACCAGTGAAAATGGGCATTTATGCTCACTGGTCATACAGTATAAAATAAACAAACAAACACATAGTATGCCATTGCCAGACATGCTTCAGATGTTGAAGCTACAATTTATTTTGTAAAAAAATCTGTCATAGTCATTTTTTATGTTTTATTAGCGTTTTGTCCTCCAGTTTTCTGTGTGGCCACCCTAGAATGATGTCATATCAGGGGCTGTTAATGTTTTACATACAATAACAAAGAATTCTGGGTAATTTATAACATTGACTTAAATGTGCCTTACTCAGAAGTACAGTCCCATATGTTGGTAGTGTGTGAGCACTAATGTGTAACTGTCCATAGAAAGGCATTGTGGGTAAAATAAGAACCTGTTTCCAATTTTCTTACTGTGAGATGCTGTCTCATATTTCTTTAGTGGTGTCAACAAATATAAGCTTTTGTATGTTTATTTTCACAACAATCCATTGTGCATACCATATCTAGCTATAAGACTTCTATACTAGGGCCGATTCTCAAAGGTTACATCTGCGTAACTTGACTTCCCAAAAAATAGGTGTAAGTAGCAAGACATGCCAGCAGTTCGACATTTGGTATTCCATAAAAGTAGCTTGTGATGCACCAAAAGTGGACTTATGCCTACAAGTTCGTCTAAACCCCCTGCAACATAGGCTAGGGGTTTACGGCAGCTGGTGCACCCTATTCAGTAGGGCGGCAACAAAGTCCCCAGGGTGCTGTTCTACAACAACCCCTGGGAGAACCATCAATGTAAGTTACACTAGCATATAACCAGCGTAACTGTACATACGTGCCCGGGGTTGTCTGCATGTGCAGCCCAACCATCCCTCCCATAGTATGATGCCTCCCCAACACTGCCGACCCCAGCATAGTTGCCCCATAGGGCGACCCCTGTCACCCCATACCACAATGCCCTGCAGAACTACCCCATGCCTCCGACCTCAGCACCATACAAAACACCTTCAACCCACTGTCTGTGATAATGCCCCCCATTCTTGATTCCTACAAAGTGCCCATACACAGGCATCCCTGGTAGTCAAGTGGCCTGCCCTCCATCTGGCAGCACCCAGCCACCTGTACCCCACCAAGACACATCTGGGCTGGTGACTAGCACAGCCACCTCTGCCACCAAGCCAGCTGCCAACTGAACACAGGCGGAGTGCATACTGCACATATGCATCTATAAACAGTATGCGCTCTTGCTGTGTTGGGCGGCAGCCGGCCATGATGATGAGAGGTGGGCTGTGCAATCACATGGCCTCAAATGGATCTTGGGGGCAGGTGAGTCAGCTGCTGCTGGGTGGGAGGTGGACCACCTGACTACCAGGGATGCCAGTGTAGGGGCACTGTGAAGTGAGATGAGGAGCATTATCACAGACAGCGGTTGTGGGTGTCAATGATGGAGCTGAGAGTTAGACAAGCAGCCATCTTCAAGGCCTTTCAGCATGTATGGGGCTGGGGGTGGCCCTGTGGGGCATTCCACACAGGGGATCCGAGCATGGGGGGCACTTGTGTCCTTCACACCCAGTGTTGTGGCTTATGGAAAACTCTTCAGTTATGCCCTTGTTTGGTGTACCTGTGGGTTTATCACAAGTCACAGGACTTAGCCACTGGGACCCTGCCATTTTAGAATAGGGCACAGGGTCCTCGTTGCTGCACCCTTCACATGTCACGACTTGTGACATGCATAGGAGTGCTTATAGATTCATGCCCTAAGAAATGTAGTCTCCTACTTCTTCAGTGAGCACAGAAATATAATACCCTGTATACTAATTTAAATAGTGAGGCACTGTGGGTATAGTACATAGCTGATTTGTCTATCTAAAACTAAAAACTGACAGTGTCCTTTAATAACTTTGTTTCCTGGTATGATGTCACAGTTGGGGTTGCAGCACTGAGAAAAAAGGGGTGGGTTATGCAAATGAAGCAGAACACCAAAATAAACATTTTTTTAAACAGCACTGTTTGTTAGTTTGAATGGTAGGAGACTGATTCACAACACCTACAGTTTACTACTCCAATTTGCTATGGGAATCTTCAACATTTACTTTAATCTTAGGCTACCTTTTCTGGTTGTTTTCAACTGGATGTTAAAGATAAAATGACACTTGTCAAGAAGAGTAGGGGACTTTTCCTTGAGCTGTGGCCTAATTTTTCATTTACTAAAATGCCACCACCAGCTTAATGTGGTTCAGTTTCAGTTGGTTTGCATCTGTCTCTCCGTCCCACCGAGATAAGGCTGAAAATAAGCATTACTGTCAAGCTCTTCCTTTCCAGACAATAAAAAACACTATACCCAAAATGATAAACTGAAGGAACTGTTTTTTAAACTGGGGCATACCTCTCAACCTCTTTTCTCATGAATCAGGGACAAGGCTTAAAAAATCAGGGACAAATACCCCAAATCAGGGACACATCTTAAAATCTGGTACTATTCACTCAAAAAGCTGATAGAATAAAAGGATTTGTGTTGATACATTTTCTGAAGAATAGCAAGTCTGTTACTTTAATGTTTGACATTATTTTGTGCTTTTAATCCCCACTGTTCTGTCAAAACAACACAAATTTTACGAGGGACAGAGGAAAATTTGAGGCAAATCAGGGACGTCCCTGAAAATCAGGGACAGTTGAGAGGTATGAACTGGGGCATGGTAAGCAATGTTGGAAGTTGAGAACTGGAGAGGCTGGATTTAAAGTTTGCTAGAGCCACAGTCTGTAATGTAGTGGGTTTTCAGGATAGGGTGTGTGTGTGTGGGGGGCTGGTGTTGTGCCCAGATCAAATTGGAAATGATTGAAAAACTGAATTGGGAATTAGGAGAAATATGCTCAATCCATATTCTACTTGAGCCAAATGCTGACTAACAGACCTAGATCTCCCATTATTGTGAGCCTGCCTCCACCCTTTGTCATTGCCCCCTCACTACCTTTCACTCCCGTCTTCTCCTATTCTACCACACCACCCTCCCTCTCACCTTACTTTGCTCTGTTCTCTCTTCCACATCCTCAACCACTCTGAGCACCTTTCCTACTCTCCCACCCTGCCCTTACTCCACCCCCACTTTTATGTCACACCCCGCTCACTCCTCCCTCCCATTCACCCTCCACTTTCTCTCCTCTGTTCTCCTCTCCTCTCCTCTCCACACCCATAACCCCTTTCCACACTTTGATTATCTCAAGCATTTAATCTACTCTCTCCTGGATGACAAGGTCTCCTAGGCTGCCACCTCACTTTGGGTAACCTGCTTGTTATCCTATGCTTCTAAAATGTGTTTCCTTAACCTGCTTCAGTTAGCTTACCTTAGCACATTTATTTATTTATTGGTTATTCAGAAAGTACCTTTGAGTCAAAGATTCTTTTCAAAGGTTCCATGTCAGTACAGGTAGATAAGTAGAAAGAAAACAGTGCAGAATCAAAAGCGAACTGCAGGGACAAAACAGGAAAGCACTAACTACTATACTTACAATCAAACACTCGTCATTTAGATCCAAGTATTAATATTGATAAACACAGATTCAGAACATTTGCAGAGGTTGTAATACAAAGTAGTCAGGTCATAGACTGTAGCATTTTCAGATTGGCTGGTATTAGAGTCCCCAAGGTCATTTGTGCTAGCCACTAGGATAGGGATAGTTTGCGAGATAAAGAGACTACAGTGTGGGCTTCTTCAGAGTGGAATCTTGGAAGTTAGTTCGATGGCTTATGTCAAGTTAGGGAGATAGGGAAAGACCTGTTCGGTCACAGTCACAGGAGTTCGTGGCTTGTAGGGTGGAGCCTAATGTGGGTTTTGTAGGTGCTGAGCTTAGACAGATTAGTTAGGGCACTAGGCAAGCTGTTTACCCATGATGGGGCATAGTAGCAAAGATCTTTGGAACTGGGAGGGTGCGGCATCGAGAGGGACCACGTGAGATTTTGCAAGAACTACGAATTGTTCTGCAGGGGGGCGCCCTTTGTATGCGGAGGTGAGACCGCTGGGGCAAGACCAAGGAAATCTTTTGACCATAAGACATTGAACAAGCCTTGTTCATAAAACTGTTTTACTTAAAATCTTTGTAATTATTTTTCCTTTGTATATCGTCTCCCTCCCCACTAATGTGGAACCTTTGTAAATGAGCTGCTTTTGCTCAAAGATGTTGTAATCCAAGACTCTAATAAAATAAAAAGTAAAAATAAAATAAACAAATCCTGCTTAAGGCTATAAATACAACTTTGACTCCAGTAGCATTTAATTTTCTCCTAATTCCCAAGCCACATTCTCATTCCTTTAAAAAACCTTCTCTTTATTGTTTCTTTATTTTGGGTTCATTAATCAGTTCAGCCCACCAGTAGAAACAGACATGCCCTGTCCATGCACTTTTAAGTTTTTTAATATTTTCCAGTTCGAACTCGGCACAGCACTAGCCCCACACACACACATATACTGAAACCCTCTGCAGTATAGTCTGTGGCTCTAGTGGGATTTTAACCCAGCTTCTGCTGATTCTGAAGTCAAATTCTTACTGTTCCACATTAAACAAAAATAATAACAAAATAAAACTTCACTTTTGTTTTCATTTTAGGTACATGAACCAGCAGTTATGCCCAGCATTGGAAAACTACAACCAACAAGGAACCAGACACGAAATGGATTTTAATTCCCCATTTAAGGATATGACACACAGAATCAGTCCCTCTAACACACAAACACACAATACATCCTAAAATTCTACCCTAGCCCTTACTTTTTCATAATTGCATTTACAAGTTTACAGCTTCCAAAGTTTCCACTTAGCTTAGTTAGTTTTGTTGACTGTGAAATGAGGACTTGCTAGGCAATTCTGCCTATTTTCAGCTTCATCTGGGAGAGATAAGATATGGAAGCCAACTAAACTGAACCAGATTAAGCTGTTAGTGCCATGGTATTTTATTTTTTGTGAATTAGAAAAAAAACTTACACAAAAACAGTTCATAATTAGTTCCCTACTCAGTTATCACAATGTAACACACTATAATGAGTGTGGCCCAACCATTGTTGTAAACCTATCAAGTATAGGTAATAAGTAGAGGGTCTTTTACCAGAGTGCTAGGGAACCAGAGGTGTGGGTCTTGAAAGGACAGCATCTCTTGAACCTGTAAAATAAAATATAGGAAAGGATCACAAAGGATCCGTAGTCCTTAGTGAGTATATAGGAGAGACAGGACAGGTTAGACATAATATAATACTTATCTGATGGTGAAGGAGTCAGCAGTGTTCTGCCAGATTTGTTCAAAGAAAGGAAAAATAGGTTAAAATGGAGAAAATAGTAGCTAGAGCAGTGGGGAGTGGCCTATGCATGGACCGTGATGACTATTATAGTAAGTTAAATACGATGTCATAATCAATTTTCAACATTGTAAATTCATTTAAGACATTATATTTTAATTCTGACAATTACTGATGTATTAGATGAAAAGCCTATATACAGTGTGTTACCATGCTACAGCTTCCAAATATAAGGCATATTTAATTATTATATTTCCCAGTTAGGGCAGTGTTTGGTGCTGCTTAAAGAGCACGCTGAATTATATTTTGTAACTGATGCCTTACCTGACAGAAATATGCATGGTAGTGCTAACTGTAAGATAATAAATAAAAACAAAAACAAAAAAAACAGAAATCCTTTTACCTAGATGAACACATTGTAAGAGTGATGTTTAAACAATGAAAAGATTAAAAACTATGACTTTTGAATTTATAGTCCAATTACATATGACATATTCAGTAGAAAAAATGTATTACAAGTTGTAGTCCACTTATATTGAAGCTTAAAGGAATGTTGTCTTCTTAAAAGGACCATCTGTGAAAAATCCTTTTGTTATTAATCCATCTGCCATATGGAGAGTACTGCACTCCAAAGCCGTTCATATTATGTAAGGAAATGCAATTGCTATACACAATTTAATTTACTGTACATGTAGTCTTTGCATAACAAACAATATGGTGATTATATATGTGGAATCCAACGATGATATTATAGAGTGAGAGTGCTCCTGATCAATCAGAGTGCTGCTTTCATCTGTGCATGAGACTCTCTTATTCTTTGAAGAGCACCTCATGTGCAGATGCCCAGAAACAGGCATGTTCTGGGACAGTTTAAAAATATATATTATTGATTGTGCTTGATCATTAATGTTATACTATATCCCCATCACTACTCTTTGCTGGATAACAGTGGATTCACTTGCACTGTGCTAAAGCCAGAACAGCTCAGCTTCACTTCGCTGTTCTTTCCTACAGAACACGCATGAAACCACCTTATCCAGCAATGAGTGGCTCTGGGAGACATATTAATATGTAAAATAATAACAAATAAGCTGTTGAATTATACAGTATCTATTTGTACTTGGAAGAATGGATAGGGAAGGAAATGGAAACAAGGAAATAGGCAAACAGGGTTGGATAAGTGGAGGACTAAATGGGGGGTTGCTGAAGATAAGGTGGCTGAGGAATGGGGTTCTATAAGGTTTCAGAGATGACCCCAACCTGGAAGGTCATTAACAAGAAACTTTTTATATCAATCATTGAAATGGGATTATGAATTAAACATACAGTTGGAGAGTTGGACTGCAAAGTGCAACAATGGTCCATGCGATATCAGACAATACGTTATTCTGTATAGTTTTTCAGAAAAGGAAGAGATATTTAGAGCAGCTTCTAGCTTGTAGGTACATTTAAGCCTATGAGAACAATATTCTAGTTCCAATATTATATGTCTTATACATAAACCAAGCCAAACTCAACCACTCACCTTGTTGGGTATATGCTTACTTTGATAAGTACTCTCGGATCGTTTTGTATATGAAGTTGGTGCTTTTGTATTATCCTGTAGTCAAAAGGAATGTATAACTTGAAACGATCGAGAGGCATTATATCAACAAGTCTTTGCATTAAACTATTGAGGTTGGTAAGGCAGTACATGGTTTCACAGACTTTATTTAAAAAAAAAGATTCCCAATCTATTTGCACATTGAAGCTGTTTAGTTTCAGTGTTCTCAATCTGAAAATCCATTGGGTTCTTTTCAAACAGCCTACTTCAGTGCCAATCATGCAGCCATGCCTAGAGCCCTAAAGATAAAGTGAGGCATTCGGTTCTGGTGGGACCTTGGGTGTGGTGTGACCATGAATCTCCATTTTTTGCAGAATGTTTTTTTTTTTTTTGGGGGGTTATTCTTTCTTTCTTTTCTTTTTGTATCAGCCTTCTATCAGGCCAGTAAAGCAGCTCACCTGGCCGCTGGGACACTTCTGCATCTCCCAACTGGCATCCATAACAAAAGCAGTATGATAATTAGGGTATCTGTAAAGCTCTTTTTGTTATTTTTCCTGTTTAGTTTAAATAAAGAAATAACTAATGGGGATGCTTTCTGTATAATGTCCCCGAATATTAAAGAGATGTATGCTCACTGCTGTTTAAAATACATGGCATGGCAGAGGCCTGCGCACATTATGAATTCTAATAATAATCAAATGAGAGGGGATGACTAAATGATGATGGGGTATAGGTTTTCTTTTTAGCTAATATAGAGATTAGCAGTTGCTGTAGTAAAGAAACACCAATCATTCTCAGAACTGGAATCCTGATAGTGGAACTGGTCATGAGATAAAGTGAAGCACTTGATTGTGGTGGAGCCATTTGGAGGGTATTTACAGGATTTCCATTTTATGGTATTTAATTATAAAAATAAAGGTAGCCTGCTCTGGACTGGGTTTCTGTGATTGATGCGGGTCTCCATCCATGGTCCTACCAGAACTGAATGCTACACTCCATGTCCCAATCGGTTGGAGTCTGGTTGAGAGAATTTGTGTTTTCTCATATACAGTACTCACTCATTCTCTTTCTCTCTCACAATCCGACAACTATAAATATGGAAACCAGTAACAGACTGGTGCATTTTATTTATAAACAGCAGCCCTTTGGGCAAACAAAAAAGCCACACTATGTTCCTTTCAGTTGTTTAAATTCAGTTTAGAAAATTACTCAACCTATGATTTTTAGAGGCAGAGGTGGGATACAAACAGTGGTTTGTCACTGCATGGTAGCATCTTGAACAGGGGAGTTATGGCATTTCAGAATGCATGTTGTTTGAAGAGGTTGACTAGAGGAGGAGAGGGATATGATATATCTTACAGGGAGGTACAAGGTGGAATACACTATTTTAAGTGAAAAGATGTTCCAGGACTAGAGGGCATGGATGAAGTTGGAGGAGACGATTCAGAGGAAGCGTGAGGAAGAATTTCTTCACAGAACAGGTGGTGGACAAGTGGAACACCCTGCCAGAGGAAGTGGTGGGGGCTGAAACAATCAAGGATTTAAGAATGCATGGGATAGACATAAAGGAATTTTGGAGGTCTGGGGTGAGGGGCAGCAGACTTCTAGGAAAACATAAACTGAACTTACAAGCTCAAATGGGCAGACTGGGTGGGCCATGGGCCCTTATCTACCGACACTGTCTATGTATCTATGTAACCTCTTCTGTGTCTTGCCCTTGTTTGCTCTCTACCTTTTAATAGAACTTTAAAGTTATTTTGCCTATATAGGTTGTTTTAGAACACATCTATCCGAGCTTGATTGTCAGTGGACAAGCATTAGATGTGAAACTGGGTTTCTGTTTTATTACAACACGTAATTTAGGTAGCCTTTACACTTAAAGTACTGCATCGTTGTACACATTCATATGAATGCTTTCAGTTAAGATTCTCCTGTTACAAATTCCTCAGCTTTTTATATCTTTAGTGTGGTTTGTGATTTCAAGTTGCTAAGCATTAGAACAGTTGTTACCAGTCCGTATACCTCAGGACCTATCTCACAGGTAGTCCAAGATCTGATTATTTTTTCCTTAGTTGCAAGAGGAAAATAAAGGGAAACTGAATCCATGCAATCCATTTGTGTTTTCCAGTTATGGAATTTGGAATGTGGAATTCGCCAATGCATTTTAAAGTGATTTTGTCACATTCTGCCTGTCAGAAACTGACTTACCCCACTGGATCCCCAAAGGTAGCGAACATCATCCTGTCCCATTTTTAATACTGACAGCAGTGCCTGTATGTAGAAATTTAAGATCATATTTTGGCCCCAACAACACTGGCCAGCACATTCCTTTACTTCTTCATGCACTTAATATCCCCGCCCCTATGACATCTTGCAAGGGAGAGTGCAGGTGTACCCCATTGAAGTGAATGGGACTCAATTTTGCATCATATTTAACAACATATAATGGCCAGTTTGAGAATAATTAATTTATTTATTTCTTGAATTTTGTTAACCCTGTAGGCCCACTGAGACTAGAAGTCCTTTTTCAGGGACAACAGAGAGGAGGAGAAGGAGGATACAGATGGTAACCAACTGAATTTGAACCAGATTAAGCTGTTGGTAGTATTTTTAGTGAATGGGAAATTTTGCCAGGACACCGGAAGATTCCCCTACTCTGCCTGCAGGGGGCCTGATGTCCTGTGAGCAGAGTGTGAGCAGTCCCACTGCTGGAGGAGGACGAATGGACGTGGAAGGCTGAGGCAGGCCTCTCTCCCTGCAGGTCCAGTGCAAGAGGAAATTTCAATGGAGCTGGAACCCAGGGCTTCCGATAGTAGTGAGGTAGTGCTACAGATGAGAACCTGGAAAATTTGCAGGCAGCAGGTTTGCAACAGGAGATTGATTTTGTACAAGCACTGAATACAGAACAACAACAACATTTGTTAACTGTGCTTTCCACCCGGATGAGGAGCACAGAAATGTAAGCCTGCTAAGAAATGCTAACAAGAGGCCACAGACGCTGTCAGTACAGGGCCTGTATATCCTGACAGCGGTGTGATGCATCTGCATTGCAGACCAGCATGACTCAGCAGCCAACGCCCAGCGATGCTAAGCCTGACCATGCAGAACCTTCTGATGCTGAGCTGGAAAGACCCCAGGTATTAAACCCTATTATTACACCATCTGTACTACCGGTGAGTACGCCTCCTTTTTTCAGTCAGAGACTGATAGTATTGACCTAATTGTCCAGGATGCTGTTTTGAAGCTGAACAAGTGTTGGATCCATATGCGGGACTATGTACTGAGGCGGTAGATGGTTTGGGTTTAAGCAGGGGCAGAAGAGGAAGAGGAATGTGTAGTTACAATGGGGTGGCCTAACCAGGTGGTCTGTACAGTCTGCTGTTATAGATGCTGGGTGAAAAAGGCTGACAAAGGGGGTGGGTTCCTGACCCTATGGATCTTCCCATCCCAGGTATCTCTGAATGTGTACAACACTCTCAGATACAGACCAGACCTATTATAGCTTCTAACCATCCAGTCAGTGATACAGAAGCTATGGAAATGCAAACTGTCCCCCCCTCGGCACTGAAAGGGCCGGTGGATATACCGGAGACTGAAGCAGAGAGTCAGAGAACGGAGTCATGGGGTGCGAGGATGGAGAATGAGAGGTGCAAGAAACAAGTCCTAGAAGGAACCAACCAGCTTCTCAGCTATGGAGACAGTTTAGACAAAGGGACCTGGGTTTTACTTATAATGTCCCGGCCCAGTGGAAGAATGCTGTGCGTTTACAATATTTGGGAGGTTTACCACACACCCTGATAGGATTGATATGGGGAAGACTTGATTAAAGAATCTTTGCGGTTCTTTTCAAATGAGATTTATGCCCTTATACATGCTTCTGGAGACATAAATTTTGATGTCAGCTTTAAAACCCTGCTGGTCTGGATAGGTTATGGTCCACTTATGAGAAAAGCATCATTCAGCTTTATGGATGCCGTTCGGGCTATTCCTATAACAAAACCTGCCATTAAACTTGTGACTGTGTTATTTTAAAATGAGAATGTGGCAGTGTCTGATATACAGTATTGGCTACAGCAAAAATGTGACATTCTGGGAGCACCATCTCCTATATTGGATGAAGAACATATTTGGACAGGGGGATGGAAATTTAGCACGGTTGAGAATGGGCCTATAGGGTCCAAAGCATCTCCCAAGCATCTCTTTCTTGGGATCTGAATGAGGCCACTGCTTCTATCAGGGCCAACCTAAAACATGTTTTGGTGTGGGTCACTCCTGAATCTCAGTAATGCTTGTGACAGGATGAAATGCACCTCATGTATGGAACATGGACATACTAGTGATAACTGTACTAATGAACAGACTTGTAATCTCTGTGCACAAGGGACATATATAGGTATGTGAATGGGCCACCCACAATCATCAGGATTGGCCTAATCAAGAACTAATAGTAGAATGAGCCCAAAATTGAGTATGGATACACAGAGAAATGTTGGGGATGAAATGTGGTAGCTGAACAGGCTTTGGTTGTGGCACCTGCTGTAGAACCATGTTTGGTACTACCTGACCGGACAGTGGAAAACATACCCCCCTTCACAGCTGCAGCCTCAGACCCAGCCTAGTCTGGAGTCTGCTGATATGGAAGTGTCAGAGATGCCTGACCCCATGAAGGACACTATCCCTGGTCCAGTATAGTGCCTCCTTTGGAACCATCAATACTGTCGGATGTAGAGGTAGAAATCCTGATATGCCACCCCAGAATCCACGGTGATTGCTTCAAAGAAAAGACCTTTGAAAACTCCATCCCCAAGGCTAAAAGTACAAAGGAAAGATAGTTTACGAGGAGCAGTACCCTTTCAAATGCGTATGAGGTTCTTTAGCCCTGGACTCAGATCTTGGACAGGACTCAGAGACTTCTTTGATGTTCTTGTCTCAAAAAGGGCTCTCTATGGATTTGGAAGATGCATATCTGGCTGATAAGGTGCAAGCAGTCAGCTCTAAACAAAAAACAATTGGGAGTGGCACCCAGACAGAGCCATAGGTTGGAAACAGACTGAGGCGGGATATTCAAAGCAGTTGCATAGTGCGCCAACAGGGTTGCACCTGCGCAAACAGTGAAAATGCACCCGGTGATATTCAGCAGCAGCAACTGCGAGAAGTGCCCATGCACCAATGTGCAATGGGAATGTATGCATGTGCAAGTGCAGGGGCGTAGCCATGAATATGTGGCACAGTGTGATATTCAACACTGGACAAACAGAGCAAGCGTGGAGCAAATGGCAATTGCAAGGACAGACTTGAGCCTATAAAAGAGGGAGCAAGCAGGTGAGGACACCTGCGCCCAGAGGAGCAGGAGAGAGGAGATAGAGGCCAGCCAGAACAACAGGAGGGGTGAAAGAGAGGGACAGAGGCAGGGAGGGTGTGAGACTGAGTGAGAGTGTGAGTGTGTGTGTGAGTGGGTGAGACAGACAGGGAGGCAACAGTGTGCATGTGTGCCTGTGACACCTAGCACAGGAGTGGCAGCACAGGAGCCCAGAGAGGTGGGAAGTGGAGGCCACAGCCCACAGGCTGCCTGCTGTGGGCAGTACGTGCAGGCGTGGGCCCAGCAGACCAGTACACAGAGCAGCACACAGCGGGGGCCAGAGGTCAGCCGCCCGGAGACAGGACAACAGGGGCCATGGCCAGTGCCATCTTCAGATGGAGGCAGTAATGAGGGGTGTGGAGGCAGGAGGCAGTGCAGTGCAGCCGTGGAAGGGCCCATCAGTGGTACACCGGAAGAGGTGGTACCGTGCCTGCACCACCTTGAACAGTACAGCGATATGGAGATTGTGGGCTGGTATCACCTGACCTGGGTGATTCTGAGGCTGCTCTGTGAGCTGTGCAGTGAGGAGATGCAGGCATGCACTAGGCAGAGCCACGCCCTGATGGTGGAGACAAGGTAACAGCTGTCATGTGCCTGCTCACCACGGACTCCTTCCAGAGACCAACAGGGGACACCACAGGCATAACCCAGTTGGCGCATCATGGCTCCTCACACAATTCCTCAACACACTGTTGCCACATGCTGCAGAATACATCCACTTCCCCAGCACACAGGCAGAGCGTGACAGCGAACATGCTGGAGTTCCACAGGGTAGCACATATGCCTGGCATACTAGGGGCCATTGACTGCACCCATGTTGGCATCCGCTGCCACCTGGCCCAGAGGGGTAGCCTACTTCAACAGAAAAGGCTACCCCAGTGTCAACTGCCAGGTGGTGTGCGATGCCAAGAGTGCATAATCAGTGTCTGTGCCACACACCCTGGAGGAGCTCATGATGCCTTCATCTGGCACAGCTCAGCACTGTGCCACAGGTTTGAGTGGGGACATCCACTGGCCACCTAGTAGGCAGTATGCTGAGACCATGGGCAGCCTGGCACAATAGGGCGAGGGTGGGGCCACCAGGGTAGGGGCACTGCAGGGTGCAGCTGGGAAGGATGGGAGGTGCAGCAACATAGTCCATCAGGCTAACCATATCTTTCTCCACACAGGTGACAGTGGCTACCCACTCCGGTCCTGGCTGCTCACCCATGTCGGTCGCCGTCGACCCCTGCGGAGGGCGATACAATGAAGAAAACACCCCAGCACATGGGGCATCATTGAGTGTGTGTTTGGGCTGCTGAAGTGCGGTTCTGTTGCCTGGAAAGGTCTGATGGTGCCCTACGGTACAGCCCCTCAAAGGCCTGTGACCTATTCTTGGCCTGCTGTATACTGCACAACATGGCCACCGATGATGGGATGGCTATCGAGGTTGAAGAGGGAAACAGTAGTGGGGACGACGACGTCGCTGGGCCATGTGGCGGTGGGCAGCTCCCTACTGGGCAAAGGAACCCTGGCTGAAGAGGATGGCCAGCAGCACTGGGACACAGTGCAGAGGAGCACTATGGAGCACATGGTAGGTGAACATGCCCCATGCCGGAATGGTGACTGTGGCACAGCGCACAGGCATGTGGGTGAGCCCTGTGTCATGAGCGGCTGGGCGGGGGGCATGTGGAATTATGGTTGGGACCGCCACGGCAACGCCGCTGTACACACACACACCCACACCCACACCCACCCGCACACACACACTACACACTGGCGCCTGCAGGCACGCACCTGGCGCTGGCATCAGGTGTGTGTCAGATGCTGACACCGAGGCACAGGAGCATTCAGCACTGTGTTGGCATCATCTGCACATGCCACACTGGCCAGTGGCGGTGGGTGCCGCCTGTGTGGCATCGCCCACGGATGCCATGTCCGTGACACTCACACACCACAACAATGTGCACACAGGGCAGTGGCAACAGACTGCGGACAGGGGTGGGCACTTGGACCACCGCAGACACATGGACGGCCCGTCAAGGCCACCCAGCAGACTCAGGCTGTGCAACAGCCACAGGGGTGTCAGCGACAGTCCCCAGGGGTGTTCGTGAGAGCGGCTGTGTCCTCGCAGGGGTCTGCAGGCTCCTGAACAGGCCTGTTCCAGGAATGCCCGAATGCCCACAGTGGATCCCGTGTCGACACTGAAGGGTGCTCGATGCCGTGACCAAGGGGTGGACAATGTACTCCGTGGGGTCTGCGGTGGCGGCCATGCACCATGGCGGCCAGTGTGCTAGGCGACCGTGACCGCAGTGGTAAGCTGATCCAGGGCTGCGGTCGTGTCCTCCACAGTCGAATGTTGTCAGCCAGGAGCTGTGAAAACCCTGTCATGCTGCTCTGCAGCCTGGCACATCTTGGCACGGAGTGCACGCACCCCTGCCACGAGCAGCACCTGTTGCTCCATGGAGGCCTGCAGCAAATGGGTGTGCTCGGGCAAGGGGTTGGCGCCCGGCCACCTGGGAATGTGCCAATCCACGGGTGGCATTCAACCCGCTGCCCAGCCCCCGCTCAGGTGGGCGCTGCACAGGGGGTCCCCTGGGGCCGCTCATTCACTGGTGCACTATGCGGCACCCATGCCCCAACGTCCCCAGCCATCTGCCAGCCCCTCGGCCGCTGTGCTGTGCAGCACCTGTGCAGCTGCACCACCACCACCACCCTCCGGCAGTACAGCTGATGGCACCACACGGGCAGTGACCAGTGGGCGGGCAACTGCCACCAGGGTACTGGTGGCACTGCCAGAAGGGTGATTGGTATGGGTGCCTCTTCCTCAATGGCACCACCACTGTCAGGACAATGGTCGCATCGTCATCAGTGTTGGACCCGCCCGATCTGTGTCTCCACACATGTGCGCCATGGCTGGTATCCCACTGGAACACAGCCAGGGCTGCGTCCGCCCTGCCCCCAGGACATCCGGCCGAACAGTGGTGGTGTGCTGCAGCCGATCAGGCCCCGTACTCCAGTGGAGGTGGAAGGCGGTCTTCCAGGGCTGGACTCACCCCACGGCTGACACCACCGCCCTTGCCACTGCATGCTGGTGCTCCAGTGCTGAAAGGGAATACAGTCACATTAATGCTACTGTCACACAGGCCGGCCCCAGCCACCGCCCCCTGCCCCAGATGCTGCTGTACCTACCATGCAGTGATGGTCCCCACCTGTCTGGAAGCCACCGCAAGGCACCCCTCAATGGCGCTGCACCATGGAAGCCACCACTAACTCCTCCTGCAGCGTCAGCTGTGGCACATCGGGCTGACCACTGCCTGTGGCCGCACATGTGGCCTGGATGGCCGCCACCTTCTCTTTTGATCCTGCACCTGTCGGTGCAAACCTTTTCTTGCACTCCTGTGCTGACCACTGATGGCTGCCCTGCTGATTCACAACTCACCACCTCACCCAGGCTGTGGTCCTGGCCTGTGGTGTGCCGGTCACGCCACTCAGCAGTGGCTCCCTGTTGAGGTAAACCTCAAACAGGGCTTCCACCTCTGCCTTAGTAAAGTTGGGCCTATGTTTGCATGCAGGCCAATGCTCCTCACCATCCTCATGATCAGTCATTATGCTACCTGTGGCAATGACATGTGGTCAGTGTGCTGCAGCCACACCTCCCACCCATTCCACGGTCCTGTCGTTTCCCCTCAGGGCATAATTTACCTCAGAGGGTTGCAATACCATTGTCCTGTGCTTGTCCTCAGGTGCCTTTAGCGCATCACATGCAAATGAGCAGATGCACAACTGTAATGAGATGCAAATGCCCCAGATGCGCCGTGGATAGGCTGATGAGCTAATCTGCATATGCCAGCTGAATATCGTGATGTGTTTTGCACAATGGACTTGCGTGGCTCAGAGTCGTGATGCACGTTGTGACATGTGCAGTGTGACCATTGGTACACATGTGCACTGGCTGGTACCTATGCCACCTCGCAGCATATGCTCACTGCACAATACGCTGATACAGTGCCTCGGCCGCACAGGGGCATGCGCGCTTGGGTGCTATGCGGCCTATGGCACCTGGGTGCTATTGGCTCATAGGCAGTGATGCCCTCATGCCCCACACACCTTGCATAAGTAGTCCCAATAGCACACTTGCACACAGTGTGCATGCTGACCTAACCCCAGCCCTGCCCTTTGCCCTCAGGGACCTCTGCACCACATGCCAGTGCAGCCACGCATATGTCGCTCATCCCGGGGATGTGCGATTGCCTTGAGCAGTGCATCTCCGTGTGGCGTGCATCCCCAGCACGTGAAACTCGTGTGCTACAGGATGCCATTTTGAATTGCACAGCAGCAATACCGCGAATGCTGTGCCGCAGCAGTGCATGGGGTCCAAATTGAGCCAAATTGAGCTTGTCAACCTGGTGGCCCTGGTAGAGCCCACACATGCAGCTTGTTTGGCCAGGTGCCTTGCCAGGCCTAGGGACTGAGGTCTGGCAGGAGGTGGCTGAGGAATGGAACAGGCCACCGGTGTGCAGTGCACCAGTGAGCAGTGTCACCATTGCTATGGGGACTGGCAGCAGAGGGACCCAGAGCAGCTATAAGTGCTGCAGGCACGTGTCAGAGGGGCCGTGCCACCAGGTAAGTGTCTGGCAGCTTGTGACTATGCCTGTCCAGTGTTCCATGGGGCCAGCAGGGTGGCATGCCATGCTGAGGGGCGCTGGGTTGTCGTCCTGTGGCCCATGACAGCGCGACCTGTGTGCGCTGTGCCACTGCACCATGGCTGGGCTGGGATGGGGTGCACGCTGTGTAGTGGGGGCATATGGTGTTGCTGGGTACTGATGTGTATATCTCTATGTTTCCATCCTAGGCCCTGAAGACAGGAGGAGGCACATTTGGCAGCCACTGCAGGTGAGCCCGCAGTGGGCTGCGAAGAATGTACCCCAGGTTGCAGGCCATGGGGTGGTGCTGCAGTCCAGCATGGTGCACAGCAGCGTGCAGGTAGGCACAGTTACATACTACAGTGTTGTGCATGGTGGGCAGCGGGGTGGGGTGGGCCATGGCCCCTGTGTGCTTTAGTCATTGCAACTGTGTACTGCCACAGTGTCTGTTGCACCATGTTGTAGCCATTGCGCTTAAGTGTGGCTGCTGCAGGTCGGCTGTGGGTGCATCTGGCAGCCAGCTGTGCTGTTGCAGTCCTGCTACTGTACCATGTTACCTGCCTGCCACGTTGGTGGTGGGTGGCCCACAGGTGGTGTTGGTGTGCAGCGTTCTGCATGGCTGTGGTATGCCAGGTTGGCTGCATGTGTAGGCACACCCACTGAGGGTGGCTAGGGTGCCATCCCAGGGCGCATGTCACCACTGTTCACTGCACACGGTGGGTGGGCCGGGTGAGCCAGACAAGCACTGATCCGTGTCTCTCCTTTGTCTTAGGTGTCCGGAATCAGGCACCAAACAGCCACCTCCTGAGGAGGATCCTGAAGGTATCGACGGCTACTCTTCAAGTTGCATGGCTGCTGCAGAGGATGCTCCTGCAGACAACAGCACCAGGCAAAAGCAGGGCAAGGCCGCCCATAGCCCAGTGGCCCACAACCCTTTACATCCCTGTCCCCCTTCCCATGCACTCCCCTGTCCCTTGTCTCAGCCCTGCCCCTGTCCCCTTACCTCCTTCCCTGGCTGAGGCCTGTTTGTATTTAGCTTCCCATTCCTTGTACTCTGTACCCTGTATCTTGTATATATGTTTATTTGCTTTTTCTACCTTTGTACAACACAGTTATTTATGGTTACCATCTGTGTCTGGGTCTGCTTTGCAGCTGGCATGTGGAGCCATGCTGCAGTGGTGTGCATGGTGGCTGTGTGGTGCACCTGATGTGTTCAGGAGATGTTCATGGTGGTGTTCACCCATCAGTCAGTGGCTGCCCCGGGCAGCTGAGGGCTGTCTGTTCTGGTTGTGTGGCATGTGTGTTGTGTGCTGTTTGCCTGGGTGTTGCCGGCTGTGGTCCGGGTGGCATGGCACATGCCATCCTGTGGGGTTGCGGTGGTTGTCCACCCATGGCCATTGGTGCTGCCCTACCTCTGTTCACCACTGTGGTGCATGTGGGCAGGGCTGGCTCCATCCTGAGTGCCCTGGGCGGTGTTCCATCGTGTGCCAGCTGTGCCTCACTCCTGGCACCCTCATCACCCTGGCAGCAGCACCTTCCACCCCAGTGGCTTGCTCCTTGCTGTGCCTGTGGCGGTCCATATATGTCCTGGCGCATGCACCTGAGCCCTTGTGCATCCCTGGTTGCGCTATTGTGCATGTTGGGTTGCTTCTGGTGCACCTCGCTATGCTCTGGTGCATCCGTGTGATATTCAACCATGCACTGGCGCATGCCGCCTTGCACAACCTTTGAATATCGCACTCAGTGTACCTTGGCGCAGTGGATTTGCACTGTGCAGGTCTTTCACTGACCTCTGGCACATTTCTGAATATCCCACCCTGGGACTTGAAGGACTTATCAGATTGTTTCACTGGTTTTCTATTTCCTTTTCATACTTATCTTTAAATGACATCTTGTCGGGCATTTAATGTTGCTTCTATTAATGTGAATAGTATCAATAATGCTAGAAGACGTTTGGTCAGCTTTTCCATATTAAAAGATCATAATATAGATATTGCCTGTTTACAAGATGTTCACTTATATACAAATACTGAGATTCTGACTGCTAGAAAATTATGATGTTAGGGTCCCTCCTTTTATTCTATAACTCTGGAATGCTGTGGAGGGTGGGCATACTTTTCGGGGATATGATTATATGTGACCAGGATCCTGGATATTTGTCCAGGAGAGTGTTAATGATAGATTTTACTCATAGTAACCAACAGTGGAGACTTATTAACTTATATGCTCTGCAGATGAAGAAAGAAAGGGTGGAGCTTTTAGTTAAGGTGAAACCTTTTCTCTTTACAAGCACGATTTTTGATTTGTGTAGGGGATTTTAATTGCATTTCATCTGGCAAGGATAGGGTGCTGCAACCCAAAACTGTACTGTGATACCAGTGCCTTGATAGGTCTAGTGTCCCAGATAGGGTTGCAGGACACATATAGGACATGACATCCAACGGAGCTATACCTTCTATAAGGCACACCTGGCCACCAGGATTGATTATATTTTCTCTTCGACATCATTGTATTGTGAACATGTCTTCATGGTCCCGTTTAAGACCTCTGACCATATGATGGTGAAGGTCCGTCTTATGGTGGGCAATAGTGTTGAACATGGCAGGGGCTGCGGAAATTGAACAATATGCTTCTGTCCAATCAGCTCTATATAGATAGACTTCGTGATATCCTCCAAGCCAGAAAATCTGTGGCTTACATGTAAGAGAACATTAGTAGACGGTGGGTCCAGACAAAAAGATATTAAGGTGGATCTCAGTCATATTCCTACTCTACCCACACTGGAAGTATTTTAAATATCTCACCCTATGGAGTCAATACACTAGGATTGTGTCCAGGGTGAATTTGGGTTATGGAATATCTGGGACAGCTACAGCACATCAAATCTCAGATGGAGGGATTACAGTATGAACGAGCGATTTCACTGTTGTATGAGCATAGGATTGGTACCCAGGGTAAGAGTGGGTCTGGAGATATTTATGAGAGTTGCAAAGCTAGAATACAAAACAGAACTATGTCAGCCATCCAAACTCAGAATGGAGAGACAGTTACAACACAGAATGCCATAATGGAATACGTGATCAATTTACATGAGACATTCTATACTGTGTCTCCAATTACCAAGACATGTTCCAGCACAGATGAAGGTGCAGATATGCCATCACAATTTGAAATTCAGACCGATCTCTTCCTGAATAATACCACTACTCCGGCTCCTGATGGCCTTACGACAGAATTTTACAAAACCCTGATGACTGATTTAACAGAAATATTAGTGACTGTGTTTAATAAAATATTGGATGGGACACTATTGGCCCCACAATTGGGCCAATCAATACAGCTGTTCATCCATAAAAGGAGGACAGGCAGCACCTGTCTATTTGAGACCCTTGAGTCTGTTAAACACAGACTGGAAAATTTTAATACAAATTTTGGCCTGCAGGTTGGGGCTGGTAGCACCTGCTGTAATTGATCCAAGCCAAACCTGTAATATAAAAGGATGGTCTATTACGGATACTCTTCTCCTGCTGAAAGAAGTGGTGTTCCAAGGTAAATTAAATGCTTTACATGGTTATTTGATTAGTTTGGACCAGGAAAAGGCCTACAATCAAATTTCTCATCTCTATTTAAGGATGGTGTGGTAGAAATATGAGATACTGGATAAATTTATTGAATGGGTTATGCACTCTACAAGACAGCATCATCAGTGCCACTGATCAATGGGTTTTGTGGTCCAGATGTGCATATTTCTAGAAGGGTGTGCCAAGGGTGCCCTATGAGCCCTATTTTGTACATCTTTTGTTTAGATCCTCTCTTGAAGCTTCTTCGACAAAATCTGAATATTCGTGCGGTGACCCTCCTGAGGAATGTCACTATTACAAAATCTTTAGCATAAGCAGATGATGTGTGTCTTCTTTTGGTGGATAAACAGTCTGTGGTGGTAGCATTGACGGTAGTTCAGCGTTTTCAGACTTAACTGGGTGACAGTTAATTTTCAGAAAAGTGGTGGATATCTGTTAAGTGAAGGGACTGAGGTAGTGAATGATACTCAAAATATTACAATGACTAATGAGACAATTAACATTTTGGGAATTAAATTTGTAATATTGATATGGCTTATCAAAACTGGGAGGAGAACTGACTATTAGTGATTTGAAAGTCAGGTGTGGAAAAATGGCAACAGTCCAAGAAAAAAAGGTGGCTGTAGTGAAATGTTTTTTCTTCCATTGTTTACTTAAGTTGGATCTATCTTTCCACCCCGGTACACTAGATGTTAGGATTCTGAGCCAGATGTTCCAGCTTATTTGGGACAGCAGGTTGAATCCCATCAAGTGGGAAGTTTTATATAGAAGCATTCGGCTGGGGGGTCTGAATATGATAAACCCTATCAGTTATTTTCATAGCATTTTTTTGTTTAATACTGTTTCTGCCTTCCTGAAACCAGGGAGGCAGACTGGAAGAAGTGGCTGCCTTGCGGATAGAACCATTGCTGAAACAGTGGGGCTCAGGTACCTTAGTAACCAGAAAACAAAGCTGTTGGACACCATATATGTGGTATGCTATTAAAAAGAAAAAAATGGAAATTGACACTCACGCAAATCTGTTATGCATAGAAAAATGATGTATGACACTATTCAGTTGGGATCTTTTCAGACTCCGATTGCATCTAAAGACATAGGAGGCGTCCGATCACCAGGCTCTGGAACACTATGTTTTGGATCAAGGACCCCCTCTCACATGTGGGATGTGGGTGGCTCAGTGCACATGGTAGGTTGGTGGTTAAAGGGAACTCCAAACATAAATGTATGGAAGAGAGGATGTGCCCTAGAGCTCAGTGTATACAGCAAATAAAGACTCTTACACATTGTTATATAACCTGTACATATGCACAAGAAATGTGGAAGGAATTGGGTCAACATTGGCAAAATCAGAGTTGGGTGGGGGTAACTATAGAGAATGTTATAACTGGGACTATGAGTAATATGCAGGTCATGGATACGCGGGACCCTGGGATTGACATTCACAAGTATTAAATTTGTCATGTGGCAAGGATGTAAATCTGTGTTACAATAAAAGTTGATTGTTCCTCAGATATTGATCTGTATGATTGAAAAGGAGATACAGGCACAAGCACAATATGATAAAGAAATGCTGTCCTAGGAGCAATGGAAAAGAGATGGAAGGAGTGCCAAAGTGTATTTTAGAATAAAATGTCCTCAATTAGCAATTCAAATTTGGGGAGGTGGGTAGAGAATGGGTGGTGGTTACAGTTTCTGTGTGGTTGGAATGGATTGTTTGGTGGAGAGGGATCTCGTTGTCTTTCTTACTGTTAAATTTAGTTGTATATAATGTCTTTATTCTCTGAATGTTTTGATTGTTCTAGATTATTTTGTACCAGCATATATTTTGTGATTTGCAATAAAATTCCCTACTCTGTTTGATAAGTGCCATGGATTTTAACATCCACCTGAACAACCAGACAGGACCTTGGTTTAACATCTTATCTGAAAACAGCACCCCAGTAGTGCAGCACCCTCTCATGCTGCACTACAGTGTCAGTATTGAATTTAACCCAGGTGCCTGGTGGGGATAGACCCACAGCCTTCTGATTTTCTGGCTTCAGAGGCGAGTGTGCAACCTACTGAGCCACTGACACTGCTAAAGGACCTGTTAGTTGAGTGGTATCCTCCATTAATCTCAAACTGGCCATTATATGTTGTTAAATATGATGCAAAATCAAGCCATTCACTTCAATGGGTGTGCCCCATGCTCTCCTTGTAGGACGTCATAGCATGGGAGTGTATTAAGTACATGAGGAAGTAAAGGAATGTGATGGCCTGTGTTGTCAGGGCCAAAATATGATCTTAAATTTCTAAATACAGGCACTGCTTTCAGTATTAAAAATAGGATATGATCACTATTGCTACCTTTGAGGATCAATGGGGCAAGTCAATTTCTAACACGCAGAATGTGACAAAATCACTTTAAACAGCATAACCTACATTTCTTGGTGGGAAGAAACCTACAACTAACTGAAAGTTGGAGATGCAATTATAAAATGCTGCTCATTCCTCTATTACATCAGAAATTATCAAACTATAATAAACATAGATAGATAGATAGATAGATAGATAGATAGATAGATAGATAGATAAGAGACAGTGAGAGATAGACAGACAGTTGGACAGGCAGGCAGGCAAACAGACAGGTGGTGAGACAGATAGATAGATAGATAGATAGATAGATAGATAGATAGATATGAGATTGAGAGATATCCAGTGATTGCCAGCTCACTGCTGGCACTGCAGCCAGTAGCATGCCTCCATCTGTGACCGCAGATGTCAGAAATTCTGCTGTTCTCATACAGAGAATGTGGGTGAATGGCTCCTTTCACTAAGCTGGGCACCCTGAATTTTGGGGTGCCCAGAAAATGTATTTCTGGCATTATTTTTAAAAGACAAAAAACAGAATCTAGCAAAATGGGTCCTGTTTAGCTAGCTTCAGGTGTTTTTAAATACATAATTTTATGTATTTTCCATTTTTAGTTGGGGAAGAAACAAGATGGTGGCTGCCACAAACAAAAACATTTTTTTAGTTTGTGAGGAGCATTGTCAGTTGTGACAGTTAAGTGATGTGAACCAAAAACATTCTTACGAACTGAACATTTTTGGTTTGCACCAGAGGGTTATCCAAACCAAAACTTTAAATCATTTTAACTCTGGAAAAGTTTAAGATTTTTCACAAAACCTTAGCAAGGCACTACCTTGGCACAGGCCGCTTCTATCCTGAAGTGTTCATGGAGAAATCCAGTACCATCTATGCTGTACATGAGAGCAAAAACCCAAAACCCATGTTAAATATAGGAAATGAAGTGACCATTTTACAAAATAAGAGGTATCAGATCTTGAAAATGCAAAAGGTGCAGTCATGAAACTTTCCATGCCACAAGACTATGGCAGTGTGACAACACATACAATTTTTAGGCTATTCTGTTGCACATCAAAGAGTTATTAAGGTACAATGTTAAGGATTTAACAATGAGCATCATACTCAGCTCACTTATAGGGACACTACTGTGCCCCATAATATACATGTTATAGTGGCACAATAGTGCCACTGTAGTTAGGGTTGAGCAGGGTTTCTATGTTAAACCTCAAACTTTGCACTTTAGTAGCTTCACAATCATTCAATGGATTTGCATGACATTTGCATGCACAGTCTCGGGGAGGGTAGATCTCTTGACATGCCAAGTTTTGTTCAGGTTGAATGTGTGGATTCTGAGATGTGGATAGTGAAAAATTCTAAAAATATGTGTTTTTGCTTTTTTTATCTAGTGCCCAGACAGTTTGGAATTTTTGGTCTGAAATGTTCAGGCTAGAAAGAGCTTAACCCACAGATGTGCCTTTCACTTGTTTGGTGAAAAATATTATTCCATTCCAAAGTTATTAAACTTTAAAATTTCAGTTCTGAGCATGCTCAGTACAGTCTTTGGATAGCTGTTTGGAGCGAAAAAGGATTTAGTCCATATGAAAAGGATCCTTTTCATATGGGATCATCTCTTTATGAGGAAAAATCCTTTTTGTATGGCTGCCAACTTGTTTCCATTTTTTAAATGTTCAAAACCCACAGAAATGACATCCTGGATGGAGACCAACACATGTATCTTGGTCATTGGGACCCTGCTGGTGGATTATGCATGTAACCATTGGAAAAGGTATGCCAAAATGTTTTTTTTCATTTAAAATCTTTTTGTGATTCGCTTCTGTTTTTGGCATATGGCCATACAAAAAGAATTTGCCCATATGAACGAGGATACCATCATACAAAAAGAATATTGGAAAAATTAAGTCCAAATTATTTTTTCATGTGAGGGCATGCTTTTTTCACATGAATGAAAAAGCTCATGAAAAAGGATCCCTCATATGAAAAAAGAATCTGAAAAACTAAGTCACAATTCTTTTTTTGTATGCTGTTTTCATTCATACAAAAAAGGGTGCCATCATATGAAACAATAATTTGGTCTTACTTTTATCTGATTCTTTTTCGTATGAAGGAATCTTTTTAGTATGTTTTCATTCATATGAAAAGGATGCCCACATTTGATAAAAGAATTTGGACTTAGGTTCCCCCATCCTTTTTTCATATGAAGGCATCCTTTTCATGTGGGTTTTCATTTGATACAAAAGGATGCCTTAATACAAAAAGAGTTTAGACTGAGTTTTAGTCCCACATTTGAACTTCAGCAAGTCAAAACTCCATCAATATTTGGACTTAAGGGACAATCTATATAGAAACAAAGTTTCTAATGAGTGCTGCAATAATAACACATAATCCCCTCAAAAGAAAAATTAGGTTTCACATAAAAAACATAAAAATTAAAAATGACAATTCTCATAGAATAACATTGAAATTTAAAAGCCATGACTTCCTCAATATTTGGACTTAAGGAACAATCTATATATCAAAACACAGGTTTTCAAGCATACTACAAGAATAACACATATCCCCACCTAAACATTTAGGGGCGATATATAAAAATTCCCATAGGATAACATTGGGACTTTAATAAGTCATACCTCCCTCAATATGGACTCAAGGGACAGTGTTCATATGAAAACAAAGTTCTTAATTAGTACTACAAGAATAACATATATGCCCCACAAACATTTAGGAGCAACATAAAAAAATAAAAAATGAAAATCCCCATAGGATGACATTGAAACTTTAACAAACCATAACTCTCTCAATATTTGGACTTAAAGGACAATCTATATATCAAAACAAAGGTCTTAATGAGTAGTGCATAGAATAACACACATTCACCCTAAACAATTAAGGACAATATATAAAGAAACAATAAATGTAAGCCCCACTCCCAGCGTCTAGGGGTGTGGAGTGAAAGTCAAGGAAGGGGGTGCTATACAGCATAAAGAGTCTACATACCTGGTCAGCCTGGCTTACCAGACCTGATCAAACTGGGTGCCCCATTCACCAAGGTGCTGAACTGGACTACTGGAGATGAAGAACACTGGTCTTCACCTGACTGGCCTTGCCATCTTCACCTCAGAGGCCTTTGTAGACAGTCTTCGCCAGGTAGGCCTCTCGATGTCTTCATCAATGGTCCTGCAGTTCATCTGTTGTGCACCCTGGACACAAACTAGGGGCTGGGACTGTGGAGGCAAGATCCTTATTAACAGCAAATAGTCCATCCAAAACAAATGAAGCAACACTCCGAACTGCAAGAACAGGCGATCCCATTTAATGAACAATTAATAACACAGGAACCGTCACTCCATGGAGCAGTAAACACAAGCAAGTTGCTCTGGAGCGTTAGTTCACATCCAAAGCAAATTGGTGTTCTGGACCATGAAGGTCACATCAGAAGTCAAACTCCAGGTAGCTACCCTGCAGGTCAAGCAGCCACAGTCCAAACACAGGCAGCTTATCTCATGACTAATGCAGGCCTTCAATCACGCAGCAGCAGTTCTTCCTCCAGCCTAAACTGCAACAGTCTCTACCAAATGATGACACCACCATACAGTCTCTTGGACCAAGGGCTTTGCCTGAACCCCTGGATCCCTCACCTTTCAGGTGCCCTTCTCCTACTCCTGCATCTCCTCCTCTGGTGCCTGGAAGCAGAGCCTTCTCCCTCTGCTCTCTCCTGAGCACAAATCTTTACAGGGGTCCCACTCAGCAGTGATCCTCTGGGCCAACAACAACAGCCCACTCCCATGATGCAGGCTCCTTGCAGGCTCCTTATCTTCTCTCTGGTAGGTTTCTTGATAATGCCCCAAACTGGGGCTCAAACTATAAGCGTCTGCTGCCACATCCTTCTAGACCCCCGAAAACACACCCGCCAAAAGGAAAAACGACAGCAGCCTCTATGGCAGAGTGGGCAAATGCCCCCAGAATATTTATTTTATTTTTCTTCCTTCCCCTGAAACAACAGTCCTGAGTCTGGCCTACCAGAACACCAGATCCAGGACCACAAAAACCCGAAGTGCAATAAACAACCATCCGATGCTTGACCCACCGCTAGAGATCGAGACACTGGTATCCAACTGGCGGTGCCATAGAAAGCAACTCATGGATCCTGCCCAGGACTCCTGACCAGCACCGCAGGGATAATGGAGCTGATGGCTCCCAAACCAGTAAGCCCATTTGGGAGCTTACATAAAAATACAAATTCCTATAGTGTAACATTAGAACTTCAGGAAGCCATAATTCCATCAATATTCAAACTTAAGAGACAGCTATATATTAAAACAAAGTTCTTCATGCCTACTACAAGAATAACACATACCTCCCCAAAAAACCCAAAAACACACACATGTTGGGCTGGCAGTATAACCTAGAGGTTGGAGTAACAAGCTGTGAATGAGCTTGGTACATCCAGCAGACCAGACCTGAGGTTTGATTCTCACAACCTCCACTTGCATATATGCGACTCTGAGCAAGTCACTTAACCACCCAGTGCTCCCAAGTCACCCCTGAAAACAGGCACTTGTGCCTAGTGGGCCTACCCAGTTACTAAAAATAAAATTTAGGGCAATATAACAAAAATGAAAATGCACATTCCCATAGGATAACATTAGAACTTTAACAAGCCATACAATGAAGGAAAGAAATTTCTGTTTGGCAGAAATTGAAGTGCAGGCCCCTGTGCTTGCACAGAAACAAAGATGTATGCATCTATGGAGGGATGAAACATAGGGCACTGTACTCCTACAGGCAAATGAGGACACAATTATAATATCTCATTCTATTATCTTATCAAAAGTAAGGAAATTCATTGCAAAAAACTTAGTTAATGTAGTAGTTAGGGTTAAACTGACAAAGATGTTCCCCACCACCTATCTGCTTGTAACCCTATGATGTCTTTCGCTGTCAAACAATATGGAATTTACCCTTTTGTACTGTTCTGCTTACCTGTATGTAATTTTACCCCTAGGTCACCCCTGAAAAAGGGACCTCCGGGCCCAGTGAGCCACCAGTCAACAAAATTCAATAAATAAATAAATAAAAGTAGGGACATGTGGTTTGAGGGTTGCCAGCCTAACACCCATTCCCCAACCTGCAAACAGCAACAGGAAAAACAAATATGGTTTGACATTTCCTGTGTCTTAGCAAATCAGGTGTGCTTGTGCCTTGGGGTTGCTAACCCTAACGCTCACCCCATTCTCATATACTGTATACATCTCAGCTTATTTACTGATGGAATGAGGTGAGTGTTACAGATGACAACCCCAAGGCAAATACCTTGCCTGACTTTTGAAGATGCAGGAGAGGTCAAACATTAATGATTTTTCCTGTTGCCGCAGGTTGGGGAGGTGTTGGGTTGGCAACCTAACACATTCCCTACTTTGTCATTTTAACCCTAACTAGAGCATTAACAATGTTTTTTGCAATGAATCTATCTATCTACAGTATCTGTCTGTCTATCTATTTATCTATCTGTGTGTATATATCACACAGGTTGAAGTCACTTTGCTTAGCTTACTGTACCATTAAGCTGACATCAGGGTTAGTCTCCTCTCAATTACTGATGCTGCAGCTTAGCATCAGAGGGTGATCTCATGGTAAAACACAGCACCCATTCTTGAGATCAGTAACATATGATAGTGTCTGCAAGCTGAGCACCAAACAGCAAATATGCAAGCAATAATACCCAACAGGGTGGGTGGTATTGGGTAATAATGGACTGCCCAGGGGCATAATGAGGCCCGATGCCACAGGCAGAGGGCCTTCACCCTGAAGGTCTGGTATTACTAACACCGCCCACCCTGGAGGGTATTATTGCACTTAGAAATTGGGCTACCAGTGGCATTTTTATGTGAGATTTAATAAAATGTAAATAGAAATTGAAAAACAGAGTGAGAAATGAAATTAAAATGTTTATGTTGAAAGTAGTCCCTCCTTTTCTTGCTGTTCCAATACCTTGTTGCCCCCCACTACCACTACTACAGAACTAATACAGTTCTTCCCATTGTTGTTTAAAACAAATGCAGTTTTCTGTCTGTCTTGACATATTCTTTTTCCCACTCAAAAGTTACGACGTTGATCACCCCTGCCATGCAAAGGCAGGAAGTGCAGAGCGAGGTATGAGAGTGCAAGGACCAGGATAAATTATTGCTTTTTTGCTGGACGTTCTGAATGTGCAGTGGCTTGACCAGCTTCCAGTATACAGTCGGGATATTTCTGGAGCATGTGGCGAGATCGAGGTGAGTGGAAATGGACGGCAGCAGCAGTCGCCGAAAGGAAGATTATTTTCTTTCCCACTTGAAGGGATACTCCTTTGTGGGTAGGGATGGCTTACTTGCTGACTCAAGAAGCTTTACTGTGTTGGCCAGCAGACTTATCTTTGGAGTACAGGAGCGGAGCAGGCTGGGGCGGGCGGGACCTCTATATGACAGCTGTCTGACTGGACCGCAGGGGTTAAAAAAACTATGTTGGTTGCTCTGTAGGCGTGCGGTTTTTTAAGTCCATTTTGCAGGCGGGAATTGGCAGTGACACTGGTCAGAGAGGAACTGAAAGATAGGGAAAAAGATCTTGTTAGTTTTCCGGCAAATGTTTTCAGTTTACTGGCTGATTTCGTGGTGGCTGTCAGGTGAAACTGAATGAGCGGAGGCAGCAGTCATTTTTCTTAGGAGGGGAAAAGCTGAGGGATTGGTTTAAAGCTTGCAAAACAGGTATAATTTGTTTTCACAGTTACTGGCTGCTGTGTTGTCCCTCGTCAAGTAGTGACTGTGTGTGTGGTGGTGGTGGGGATCTCGCTAAACAGTGAAGAAAAAATGGCGGCAGTTTGAAATGTTGTGCCCAGTGCTTCAGCCAATGATGAAGCAGGCTGGGCACAAGGATACTTGCTGGGCATAAGGCAGGTTTGGCTGGCACTTTATTTAGTAGGCATCTATTGAAAGTCAATGTACCGTGTGGAATGGGTACCAGCCAATCAGATGCCTCAAATAAAAGTCCATTTTCTAAATAAATATGGAATAAAAGAAGTTGTCTAGAGGTACATCCTTTGACCCATGTTGTTCACAGTAGGCGCCAAACAGACAAAGCACCTACCTCTAACTTTTAATTTCATTAGTCACCTCTGAGGTTAGGTCCAGTCAAGGTTACTGGATGCTTTTCCTGACTGTCTCAACCACTGCTGCCTATTGCAACACCCAAGATTAAATCTCCCTTGCAACAGCCAGATGATATGTTTTCATGTAAAAGTGCTTTCTATAGCAACATTCTTAAACTGACTTTTGAACAGAAAAGGTCAGCTCTGAATTTGCTTTATTTATGCTTCAGTATCTTCTCCTGGCAGCCTGAAATGGAACAAACTGTGAAATTATTTTCAGAGCAATTCTTCAGCTATCCAGGAAAGTATGACTGTATAATCTTGTCTGCAAATATCTGTTTGTGCCTGTATCAGTTATCTGCATAGTTAGGATGGTATTTATGCAATGGTAGGAAGACAGCTGCCCTAGTACCCAAACCTCTTAGAGGACCGAAACATATTTTACTAATGGCTGCAAAGTTCTACTGTGGTGTCTCAGTGGAACTTATCTATAAAACCATCATTACAGTTTTCAAATGAAACAATTTAAACCACATAATTAGATATGTATTTTGCCCTAAATAGGCTTAAATGATCATTAAGCTTTATCCATTTTAATCTATTTGCTCTGAAGTGGATTTGAGTACTAGATTAATCTCCTTTGGGGTTCAATTGTGAAACTGTGGCTGGAGGAAACAATGTACTGTAATAAGAATTTTTGTCAAATAGTGTTGAGAAACGTGCTGTAACCCCTTATGAGGTATGTGCCTCAGTCTAATCTCCTAGTATCCTCCTTGAAGGAGATTTAAAAATGAACACACATATAAATGCTGTGTTAAAAACTCCTAGGATAAAACTTTTCAAGACCACAAAACATATCACCTTAAATAGACATCCCCACCCTCAAATGTTATCACTCTGATCTCAAAGGTGAGCTTCAACCAGTAGCTTAATGAAACAGCAAAGACTGTGTGTATTCAAGTATCATATAGGGACACTAAAAGTAGTTATTTTCAGATTTGTAACAACGTACAATAACATATTTCAGTATTTTATGACTTGCTCAAACAGCAGTACTAATAATATATATACCAAACTATACATCATAAACACAAAACAATGCTGCTCTTTGCAGTTATAACACAATTTCTACTGGCAGACTCAAATAATGAAGATGTGAGAGTTTACCTTCAATCTGCAGAACAGCTACAGTACACCTGTAATTCATTCATTCACATATCTGGACTGACTTGTACAGTATGGGCTGCAAGCCATTGGCTCTGAACCAATGGCGTGCAGCCCTACTAACTGTCAGTCGGCCAAGGGGGGCAGCAGGCGGGTGGGTGCTGCCACCACCGGGCTGGACGGGGGAGCGGGGTAGGGACTCCTGCAGGGCAGGGGGCCACTAGATCACCAGGGATTTCAGACATGGGGTGAGGAATGCCGCCCATGATCGGCTACCGCGTCCACTGGACCACCAGGGATATGGACTTTGGGGAGGTCTGATGCCCTGATCAGGCTACTCGGGGTGGGGGAATACTGTTCTGCCAGCGATTGAGCTACTCGGGGTGGGGGTACACTTCTGCCCGTGATTGGGACATGGGGGGCACCGCCAGGTACTGGCGGGGAACAAGTGGAGGCCGCCCACAGGTGGCAGCTGCTGTGTTAAGCCTGTGGGTGGCCCTCGACTTGTTCCTTTTTCAGCTCAACTTTATGCAGGCGCGGGTGGGGTTGCACCTGCATAACTCTGCAGCCGGGCTGAATATCGAGCCGTGCAGTTTATGCATGGGCATGCCTCCCCCACCTGTGCCTGCATACATTACTGATTGCACCCTAGGATCCGGGATTTGCAGGCGCACTTTTCCCTTTAAATATCGCCTGGGCGCATCAGTGGGTTGTGCATGGCGCAACACTGTTGTGCGCGCACAACCTTTTGAATATCTAGGCCCCTGTGTATACTTATTTTGCAAGCTGGAAAATTTAACAGAAGGAGGAAAGGACACACAGATGCTCGGAGAAGAACTGAGTACAGGAGTGCCCATGTTTCTGACTGGGACTGGCAGAGGATCCAGCCATGCCATGGGGTTGGTACTACAGGCCCTGGGTCTGGGGCTTGGCACCGATCTCTCACTTGGTTCTGTTTATTCTGGGGGTAAGGAAAGCAGCACTAGATGATTATGGCATAAAATGGGAATTCTCATTGAGTGGGTCTCTCAGATGGTGGTACTGGATATCATCTCAGCCTGCCCACACAGAGATGATTTCAGAGTAAAGTGTAGACATGAGAGGTGTGGGGCCTTACACTGTCTTAGGTGAGTGATGTAGCATGACCATGATTGATGGCACTTAGTTTCCTGTAAAGACACGAGTTTCTTCATCTGGCACTGGTTATTGAAACCACTCAACATCAATAGACAATTTTTGGGAAAGGTACCAAGAATGGGCTCTCTGTCATGCAGTGGAGTCCCATATGAGGGGTTGGCAGAAGCAATAAAGCAAGAAAAGAAAATGTGGTGCACTCTGCTGATAAAGAGTTGCTAAAAGGGTGGTAGTATAGCCTAGTGCTTATAGTAATGAGCTGTAAATGAGCTTGGTACAACCAGCCGACCTGGGTTTGATTCTCTCAACCTCTACTTGCATACTGTGTGACTCTGACCAAGTCACTTACCCTCCCCAGTGCTCCAGGGTTTGCCCTGAAAACAGGCACTTGTGCTTAGTGGGCCATATCTGGTTGCCAAAGGGAAAAAAGGTTTCTCCCACATGAAATAATATGTACTAGAGGATAGCATGGCAGTAAAGGTGCAGCTTAGCCTGGACTGCACAACTCCCCTACAAACAGAAGCATACAGCTGCTTTCTAAGTAGGTGGCGTTACAAACAATGGGCTAGATTTTCAAAGTTCTCTGAATTCCCACAGATGCAGGAAAAGACTGGCGCAAGTGGGTCTCCACTTGTGGAGCCGCAGTTTTTCCTGCAGCTATGGTATTATAAAAGTGCAGCCAGTTTGTGACTGGCCTCACTGGCTCCCGATTTATGGCAGCTTGCAGACAATTTTCAGTGCAGCTGCAGAAAAATTACACCTGGTGGGACCAGGCATAACATCCTCCGCAGTTGCACCAGTTAAAAATACAAAATCTTTGCAGGCGTGGAGATTTAATCCTGCGGCTGGTGCCTCAAGTCGGGGCTTAATCCCTGTCCCATTTCCATCCCAACATGCTTCTCTTCTTAGACCCCTGTCTAAAGGAGATTGGGTTGAGACATCAGGTAAGTACCTGTAGCTTAGTGTATAGTCCATGTAAAGCCACTAAGATTACACAAAGAAGAAATAATAAACAGATAAATAGACTAAATTCATAACTAGGTCCCACATACAGGAAAAATAAGAAAAAATATGATTGGAATTAATAAAGATACAAAACCAAAAGTGTAAGACAAAGTACAGGGGAATAAAAAGAAGGAACTGAATGGTATACTGTAGATAAGGAACAACTGAGCGTGAAATAATCACATACTTGGAGTAGTCAACTGGCATAATTATGACGCTATCTAGGAATGTATCAGTATTTACAGAAACTTGTTATAAATAAAGTTACCAGTTGGGGTGGTAAAGAACTGGCCAATACATCCCACACCAGATATATAAACATGTGAGTACACAGAAAAAAACATCAAGGCTGATACTGTGCGGACATCCCATGGGAAAACCCCACGACACCAGAGCAAATAACTCGGCTATTTAATATCATGAAAGCAGCAAACAAAGAAATGGAATTAAGCTACAGGTTATGCCCAGCATAAATTCAGACTATTAACCACAGCTATGCAGACAATCCCATATGAAGGTAAGAGAAACTTGCCTGCATGAGGCAGCTCTACCCGTCCAAATTTCCTCTATGTTCAAATTCTGTTGGCAGCCTAAGGGTTAAGATTAAATACAGGTATAGTGTTAAATATACTTTCTCTGTACTTCTGGAATGACATACTGTATCATGTCTCACAAGGAATTTATTTAGGTTGAGTGTTGTACCTAAAATGGCCAGAAACTGGTAGGGCCCACTATGGACTCCTGATTGGTTCTGAGTTAGAAAGGAGATGGGAATGGGTGTCATGGGTGCAACTAAAGGTCCCTTAGTGTGATGAAATGATATATATAGGACTTGGCACTATACCATAGAAACCTCTTCCCTCCTTCTGCTGTTTTGCCTTGGTCTGCCCTTCCACGTACTCACCACTATTCTCTATACTCTGCTCTCCCCACCCCTGGCAGATCGCCGCCTAACCCACTATTTCCATGTAATTTCTAAATTCTGGCTGACCTCTCCCCATATACTTGGTTCTCTTCTCTCCCCATGCCTCCCTCCTCTTACTCTCTCCATAACTCAAGCCATCGCTCTCCACTGCTCCCTTCCGTAAATCTGTTGTGGGACAGAATGCCTTCTCTTACTGCTTTCAAAATATCTGGAACTCTCTTCCCCTAACAATTCACTCTGCCTCCTCCAAACACTGTCTTTTCTTGCTACTCCAAGTCCACACCTCTCCACCTGCAATTGCCCATAGTCTAATGTCCTGCCTCCCCTTGTTCTCTTTCCTCATCCAATACCAGTCCCCTAGCTCTCCATCTTCTACACCTCCCAATTGTTTTCCCACCACTAAGTATTCCAAACTCTATACTCATCCTTTCCCCATCCTCCCCTCCTTCCAATACCATCCTCATTTGAACCCTCTCCCTCTCCTTTCTATCTCCCCTCCTCTCCCTTCAATACCTTAATACCACTCTCACTCTTCCTGCATCCTCTTCCTTCTTCCCTGTTTCCTTCCCACTCTCCTCCTCCTCCTCCTTATCCTATTCCCATCACTTTGTCCCCTACTCCTCTATACTTTATTCCTAACCTAATCCATCCCCTTCTCTTCTTTACCTTGCCATTATCCTCTCCGTCTTCCTGTTTCCTTTCTTTTCTCTCTTCCCTTCCTCTCTTTCCTCCCTCAGTTTTCTCTCTATGTTGCTCCTCGCTGCTACTCCTCCTGTTTATGACTACTTCCTACTCTGTCCTGTTACTGACATTACAGTCTGAGTACTGGGTTCTCCCACACTCCTGATCGTCCGTCTGCTTGTTTAATAATGCCAGTACATTACTGTATATACTGTACATTACTGTACCTTTTGCTTTATCATATTACTGTGCTTTCTACTGTTTGTATGTCCTTCTTCCTCCACTCCCCTCAGGACACACCTGAAGCGAGCTTTATTGCTCAGTCTTTCTTTCCTGGTAAATCTATAAATAAATAAATAAACATAGACTCTGCTGGCACAAAAGGACCAGTTGGCCCATCTAGTCTACCCTTGACCCTGCCTATTTGGATGCCTCTGACCCTATTTGAGCAGTGGCATCCCTCCCTCCTCCCTTCCTATACCCAATTTTCCCCTGTGCCTATCCCAAATATACTTGAAGCTCCCTGTGGTCTTTAGCCTCACTGCCTCCACTGACAGGTTGTTCCAGTCATCCACCACCCTTTCTGTGAAGTATTTCCTCACATCTCTCTAAACTTCTTCTTCTTTAGCTTCATCGCATGCCTCGTATTCTAGTGCCCCTTTTCTCTGAAACAGACCCTCACCAGCACCTTGTTCATGCCTGTGAGGTACTTGTGAGTCTCAATCATGTCTGTTCTCCCTCTCCTCTCCTCTCCTCTCTTCTCCTCTCCTCCAGGGAGTACAAGTTGATTTCCTGCAGCCTTTCCTCATATAGCTTTTGTGCAAACCTCATAGAAACATAGAAACATAGAATTTGACAGATAAGGACTGCTTGGCCCACCCAGTCTGACCATTTCCCTACCTACTGGATAAGCTGCAGATCCTAGTTAACCAGCAGCCTACTTCTACCCCACCCCCAGAATTGCCTTATGACTGTCCCATGCATGCTTGAATTCCACCACTGATTTTGACTCCACAACCTCCTCAGAAGGCCGTTCCATGCATCCACAACCCTCTCTGTGAAAAATACTTGCTTAAATTACCTCTGCGCCCCCTCTTCAAATTGTGCCCTCTTGTTCTTGCACCCTCTTTTTGAAAGATGCTACCTCTTGTACTTTGTTGATTCCTTGAGGTACTTAAATGTTTCTATCATGTCCCCTCTCCTCCTTTCCTCGGGCTATACATATTAAGCTCCTTGAGTCTCTCTTCATGTCTTCGGTGCAGACCCTGCACCATTTTAGTTGCCCTCCTCTGGACAGCTTCCATCCTGTCTATGTCTTTGCGGAGATTGGGTCTCCAGAACTGCACACGGTACTCCAGATGGGGTCTCACCAGCTGTCTGTACAGAGGGATAATAACTTCCTGTTTTCTACTGGTGATGCCTCCCTATGCATCCCAGTAACCCCCAGCCCTCCTTGCTGCCCTCTCCATTGCTTGCCCCACCTTTAGGTCATCTGATATGACTACCCCCAGGTCCCTTTCCATTTTGTTGTTGTTAGTATCTCACCCCGTTGTGCCTCTTCCCCTGGGTTTTTGTTTCCCAGGTGCACCTTGCACTTCTTAGCATTGAATCTAAGTTGCCATACATTTGACCATTCCTCTAACCTTGCCAAGTCACTTCTCATACTATTTTAGTTGCCCTCCTCTGCCCCTCCACCCTGTCAGCGTCCTTGTGGAGTGCAGCCTCAGAACTGGACACAGTGCTGGCCTGCTGGCTAGGGGTATGATTTTCACCCGTGGCGAAGTGACCTGGGTTCGAATACGGACTTGAGCTGTCAGCCAGCCAGCCGGTGGGAGGGAGAGTGAGCATCCATGAACTGCTCTCCTCCTCTGGGGAGGTGTGTGTGATCAAGTGTCCGGTGTAAAGTGTGGAACCCTGGCGGAGACTGGGGATCTTATGCTACTGGCACCTGACATATGAGGAGGCGGGATGAATGTTGGGTTCATCCCACTGATGTCATTGCATGTCCCACCTCCTCAGGGATTAGCATCCAAAAAAATGCCTCCTGTCCCAGGGATGAAGCTGTCTCCTGGTACTATGCCCCCCCAAAGTACCCGACCTGGCCAAGACCGTGTTCACTGGATGGCCCACCCCACAGCCCCACCAGGGATGGGGTAGCCCTAGGAAGCCCTGCCAGCCATGGTGATGTGGCCAGTAACCTGGACCTGTCTCCATGGGGTGGGGTCATCTTGGTGAAGCCCCACCTTGGGGGAGTAAGCCAGGGTGAATCGGGATCGGTTACGGGGGCAGTGGGTCCAGGAGGTAGGGCTGATAATATGGCACAGGTAGCGTCAAAAAAAAAAAAAAAGAACTGGACACAGTATGTTTGGGGGACGTCACATGAATGAGACAATGGTAGCACCACCTTCCTCCTCCTGCTACATATCCCTCCACTTACTGCACGGTATCCTACTAGCCTTTCCCACTGTCTTGTCACACTGGGCACCTATTGACTAAGTTATTAAATCATGATCTATTGCTGATCATTCTCCGAGGAGAGAGGTACCCTGCCAACTGATGGACAACATCAAATGAATGACTGAATTACATCAGGGACCATGCACAAGCTGTAAAGAAATGTGTTGTTGTTGTTTAACTGCAGCTAAAGTGTGGTTCCCTGTTTGTGTCTGCAAACAGAAACCAACCAGAAGTTGATTTTTTTCAGAATTCACTAAAGATAAAGGTAAATGAAGTGATGTTTTTGCAACAAAGGGTATTGCCAGTTTCCATGGCTTCCATGAGAGGCAATCTATAGTATTCCCCTAGAAAAAGTGAATCATTGGTGGCAGCACACTAATCAGTTTTCCCAAGTGATACTACCTCTAGAGATATTTCCTGAAAGTAATCTCTTTCAGTGGAGGTAACACACTATTTGGAAATCTGAACCTGTTCATGGAGCCACAGCCCATCTGCTCAAAGCACAGGTCCTTCAAGCACTGTTTTATGCACTGTGCCAGGGCTTAGCCAACCCAAGTGGGCAAGGGTTACTGATTGGAGGCACTGCCGGGATTGTTATCTTATTACATTGACCCTTAGTACTCCTGGCAGGCAGTGAATTGGTCAGGGGAGAAAGGTTGCCAAGCTTAGGAAAATCATGAGGACTGCAAGCCCACTTGTTTTAAGGCCTGGTGTAAGCAACTTGACATAAAGTGAGAATGCATCACCTGTAAAGATTTGCTGGCAACATTTTATGTGAAACATCAGTATTGTACAAACCATAGGTACTGTTTTATCATGTACAATGGTGCTAATGACATGTTTTGTCATGTCACAGCATATCAATCAGTAACTCCTCAGGAACTTCCGTTAACAACAGTTAACCTATTAACTTGACACCTACTGTACATTATTTAGCACAGTGATTCTTAGCAGTATAACTACAGTAGTCATGTCTAAGGGCATCATTATTTTATTTATTTTATTTAGCTTTTGTTGACGGGTAAGTGCATAGACAAATCCTGCCTATTTTCAAGACGACCGAGGGAGGGGGATACAGATGAATGCCAACTGACCTTGAACCAGATTAAGCTGTTGGTGGTATTTTTAGTGAATGAGGAAATTTGGCCAGGACACCGGGAAATTCCCTACTCTTTTCGATAAGTGCCATGGGATCTTTAACATCCACCTGAACTACCACCAATCCAGGCAGATGGGACCTCGGTTTAACGTCTCATCCGAAGACGGCACCTCAGAAGTGCAGCACCCTCTCATGCTGCACTACAGTGTCAGTACTGGGATATTAACCCAAGTGCCAGATGTGGGAACTGAACCCACAGCCCTCTGATCTCCGGCCTCAGAGGTGAGTGTGCTACCTACTGAGCCACTGACACTACTAATTACAAGGGCATAATTTAATTGCATCAAAATGTCTTCAGTTATAATGGAACCTGTTACTTAGCACAACTGTATGTCCACCATATTAAGTATTTTATGTACTTGTATGTTTTGTATGGCCCGACAAACTATATATTACATTTAAAACTGAGCCATTACCCAGGAGAAACAGAAGTCTGAGCATGGTTGGTTATATTTATGAGGCATGGGGCTACCACAGTCTTAAGGAAATGCAATAAAATGCTGATGGTGCAATGCAAATTGAGGTCTGGGTTTGCACAGCAAGGTATGAAAGGCATGTTTTCATGGGCTCAGCACTTGAAAGAAGGATTTTCATTTGCTTATCACCTAGGGTTTGGTTCATTCAACGGTATGGTGCGAGGTTTTCACTGCTATGCAGATGATACTCAGCTGTACATGTACTTTATCTCTGATGGACAGGACATGGTCTTGGTAGCAATGCATCCAGGGATTACAGACTGGACGGTCTCCAGCTGGCTGAGTCTTAATCTGGATAAAATGGAACTGTTGTCGGTGAAGCCAGGTTCTCACAGATTGGCTGACAGGGTGATGCTGTGGTGTTGTCATGTTGAAATGGCAAACTTATGGCTGCTGTGGATAGGGTGAAAAATCTGGGAGTCACTGTGAACTATGGGCTGACCCTTGAACATCATGTACTGACCATGGTCCACACTGGACTTTAATTTAGGAGTATCTCCCAGATTAAGTCCTCTCTGGTGCAAGGACCTGTCCACTCTGGTACACATCTTTGTAACTCTGAGATTGAACTACTGTAATGCTCTCAACCTAGGACTGTCTGGAAGATTGGTGTATCACCTCCAGTTAGTGCAGAATGCCATGGCTAGGCTGATTATGGGCACCTCATACAGGGAATATATCATGCCAGTGCTAAAGCAGTTCCAGTAGTGCACAGTTAGGCAGTGCACCACCTTCAAGACTTCTTTGTTAACATACAAAGCCGTGCACTGTTTGTGGCTGGACTACCAAAAGGTCTCTTAGCCTGATATGCTCCTGCTCATCTGCTCTGCACTTCTGATAGTTTCCTCCTGGCCACACTAAGGATAAACGGAAGCTGTATGGAGAGATGGTGTTCTCAGTGGTGACTCCTTAGTTTGGAATGTGCTATTTTTACATCTTATGAGTTCACACTCAGTTGAGTGCTAAAGATGCATTTATTCTCATTAGCTTTTAATTTATTTAGCCAAGACACCATATTCTATTTCTTGCATCTGAGTATTCTGTTGCATTTTAATATCTATGTGTCTTGTGGTGTGTTGATACCTGTAAAGTGCTCCTAACTTATTTGGATGAGGTACTATAGGAAAATAAATGCCTTGTCATGTGTTTCACAGCCGACCAAGAACAAGTATAGGTTCTCTGAGGTTCCAAAGTGTGTGTGTGTGTAATTGAAGAGACACCTTGAAACTTTTGAACATGAGCTTTCTTGCACATTTGTTTAAACTATAACTTTGATACCATACACCAAAGATGGCAATGTACTATAAGTCCATCCTGTGAGGATTGAAGGTCATCCATACAGAGAACCGGTGGGGTGATGTAAGGCTTGTGTGGGGTGTGTGAGTAGCAGGGTAGATGTCCAGCTGTTCATGAGTGGCCTGCTGCTCCTTTCCTATACATTCACCTATTCTGGAGCCCAAAGCTGGGAAATTATCTCTGCCAGTATTTCAGGCCCTCATAGATGCATGGAGAGGAAGAACCATGACCACACATGAGTTCAGCAATGTGGTTTATAAAATAGGGTTTAAGTTGAATTTGTCTCTTAAAGAAACTAAATAATGACAAGTCAAAAAAAATAAAATGTGTTTAGTAAAGTCATGAAATCTAGAAAGTTTATTGGTCAAACACATCCCCAGACTGTTGAGTAATTTCCTAGAAACTACATGGTTCATAACTAACCTACCATAGTCTACCTAACAATGGTCTAACTAAGAAATTAAGACTCTTTTCCATTAAAAATATTTTTCTACATTTTAAATGCAATAACCAACAATACAGCATAATTTTCATCAAAATACATGCATTTTCTGGAATTATTTAAAGGCAACAAACTTTCAGTGGCTAAAGACACAGCCTGTTGCCTCATGCCTTCTCGTCCCTGGGTGTGTGGTAAAACCAACACAATGAATGCCCATTGTGTCTTATTGTACCTCATGCCTCAGGGCTGAGGTGCTGAGGTGTTGCCTGTCTATGACAGAGGGAAGGAGAGGGTCTCTGCACTAGTAGCTTCAACTTATGGTCAAAGGAATGGTGCAGGAGGAGGGTTCAGCTACATTGGGGACTGGGGACCCACATGGAAAGATAAGGGTCTATATAGGAAATGGCTACATCCATCTGGAAGGAACCTCAGTCTTCAGTTGACAGTTTAAATGTAACTTCAATAAACACTTAAACTAGCTGAGGGGTAGCGGAAGAAATTGGGAGGCAGAAGTCACCCCAGACAGGCTAAAGTAGGAAGCAGGAGAACCTAAGGGGAGAAGAATTTGGGTAAACTAATAAGGGAAGCAGGGTGGTAGAATGAATGAGAATTGGAACAAGAGCATTAAAAAGGGAGGAGGGAGGGCAGAAAGCAGGTGATAACAAAATATGGAAGGTGATGTGCCTAGAAGACCTACAAGTCTAAGAAATAAGATTCCAGACCTAGAGACCATCATGGTAGAGATAACCTGGAGTTGTGGTCATTACTGAGTAATGGTGCACTGCAAACCATGACTGGGACATGGCCATATGAGGCTATACTCTGTTCAGGAAGGACAGAGTGGGAAGGAAAGGAGAGGGAGGTGTTGCCTTGTGTGAGGAAAGCATAAAAGAGAGATAAGGGAATATGGGGCTGGGGCAGAGGTACTGTGGGTCACCCTGGAGAAGAAGAACTGAGCGATATTCACACTGGTGTGATATACAGATTGCCAGCACAGTGGGGATGAGTTAGACAGAAGTACTGGTGGAAATCACTGGCACACTGGCGAAAAGGAGATGTGCAGGTGGTGGTGGAGAACTCAATCTGCTAGATGCAGACTGGAGCCTCCCAACTGCAGCTACAAGCAGGGACATTCTGGACTCCCTGCAGAATGGGCAGAACAGAGGCAAAATCACAGACCAACACACTTAAGTTATCAAAACACATTATTTTCTATTTTTTGGGTCATATAGTGACTGTTTTCAGTGCTACATGACCCCAAAAATAGAAAATAAAAGCTATTTGATAACATGAAGCGTGTTGGTCTGTGATTCTGACTCTGTTCTGTGCCCAACTTTTTAGCGCTCCCATTTTCTCTGCTGAAAAGTTTCCCTTATACTCCACGCTCTTGGTTTGACTGACTGATCAAGAGACAGATGCCACCCTCATCAAAATATATACCTTCCATACTCCTCTGACCTGCTGATACTGATTAAATGCATCTCCTTCACCAAATATAGCTCAGAATGCAAACCCCAGTTCCTCCCATTTGGTGACCAACTGTGTCTTTATATGTAAACCCCTGCCCCTTATGCAGTCAGTCAATCCAAGAGTGATCAATACAAGGAAACCTTTTCAACAGAAAGAAATGGGAGGCGCAAGCAAAGCAAATGGGCAGAACAGAGTTAGAATCATAGACCAACATGCTCATGTTATCAAAATACTTTATTTTCTATTTTTGGTCACGGATCGACTGTTTTTAAGTATTAACATAAAATTTCCTGAAGGTACTGATTTAAATGAAAACTAATCGGCAAATAAAGAAACAAACAAATGAGAACTAATCAGAACTTATCAGGACTTTGGCCTGGATCCTGATCCTGATAATAAGGGTCAGGACGCTTATGGGTCCGCACATCCCTACAGCTAACCCACCAGAATTGGAAAAATACTGACCTGGTACCACTAACACAGACAGGATTGTAAACGCCAAGGTGGATGCCACCTGGGAAGCAGTGACCACAATACAGTGTGGTTCAATATAAGAATGGCTGTGAGTTGAATCACACAAGGGTGAGGGTCCTGGACTTCAGGAGGTAGATATTATACAGATGGGTGAATGTATCAGGCAAGACCTGTCAACAAGGATGACCTGGGTGGGGTGGAGCAACAGTGGGTGAATCTAAAAGAGGGCAGAGTGAAGGCAACAAACCTCTGCTGAAGAAGCAAGTGAGCAAAAGCAAGAAGAAAGACACTTCTATGATTCTCAAAAGAGGTGGCTAAAGGTAAAAGCCAAAAGGGTAGTATTTAGAAGGTATAAGTAGACACAGAGGGAGGAGGAAGGCAGGTGTATCAGAGGGCATGAGAGAAGCAGGAAAGCAGTAGAAGCCGAAACTCAAACTGAAGAAAGAATAGCTCAAGTGGTAATGAAAGGGGACAAAACATTTTAGGTATGTAAGTGAAAAGAGAAGAGCAAGGAGGATTGTAAGGTTGAAAAGAGAAGGTGGTGACTGTGCAGAGGGAGACAGGAAAAGGTAGACATCCTGAACACATTCTTTTGTTCAGCATTGGAAGGAGAAGGGAGGGCCACAAAAAGTAACAAAAGCTTTGGAGGGAGGAGGTGGACACTAGTCTTTTTTCAGAGAGAAACCTGAGGGACTTGCTAATCTGAAAGTGGACAAAGCAATGGGGCCAGACATGTGCATCTTAGGGTACTGAGGGAGCTCAGGGAGGTACGGCTGCATCTCTGACAGTCTTATATATCAGCTCACTGGAGATGGGAGTAGTTCTGGAGGACTGGAGAAGGGCAGATGTAGTCCGCTTCACAAAAGTGGTAGCAGGGGTAGGCTGGCAACTACAGGCCAGTTAGCCTGATCCTGACATGGTGCTATAAGTAAATCAAACAGAGTAATCTGGTCTGTAGAGTGTAATATTAATTCAAGAAAAGCTGATGTTCTAATACCACTGTTTAAGGCATACATTAGAACACACCTAGAATATACAGCACAAGTTTGGTGTCTTTATAAAAAGTCAGATAATATATCACTGGAAAATGTACAGTAAAATTTACTAAACGTCACTGAAATTAAAATAAAACATATGAAGTGAGATTGTATTCACTTAAATGTATACCAGAGACAAGAAGTCTTTGTAGAGATCTGTTATTATTGTATGATATTATGAATGATCCATATCGTATGTGCAAGTTAGCATAGAATACCAGGAAGAAAGATATGAGATTAGAAGGCATCCAGTTCAAGTGGAGGGCAGAACCTTTAATACCAGTTTAAGGAAAAGTATTTTACCTTGAGAGTTACTGGCCCTTGAAATAGCCTGCCACTGGACATTGTTATAAGTAACTCTAAGGAGGAGTTTAGAGAAGGTTGGATAGATTTATTCTATTAGGGGTAACCTGAGTATTATTCCTATTAGTACATGAGTATATATGCATTATTGCCTCCTCGCTCCTTTGAGACCTTAGTATGAACTTTAGTAGTATGAACATCAGTGGAGGAAAAGTTAATGGAGTCACTGCTGAAGGAAAGGGTAGTGGAATGTTGTGAATCCAGTGGGTTACAAGATCCAAGGCAGCATGGATTCACGAGGGGAGGTCACATCAAATGGTATACCATGAGTATAGTGACTGAATATGGGCACCACGTCAAAATGGTAACTCATATTCTGTGCTATACTCTTGGGCTACCTACATGGGTAGCAAATGTACATGACACGAAGGTAGTGGACGGTGACAGGAAGGAGGGATAGCGAGGGAAGGGGAGGGAGGACAGGGAAGGAGTTTTGAGGATGGGTGTACCTGCTGCTGCTGAGCAAGCCGTGTGATGTGGTGGTGTGATGGCTAGCCCTGGTGCAGCAGGTACAGTTTGGGACCAGAATTGGATGCGTAGAATTTTGCTGCCGTGGCACTCTAATTTTGTGCGATTTAGGATTTGCCTCCTCCCTGACATGCACCCCAGAGTTGATAATCTATATTCAGGGGTGTACAGGAGCACAGCCCACCCCACCCATCAAAAACGTTTTCCTTTCTGGATATGAGGTTGCCTAGAAGTGTATATCAATGATTTGCTCTTTGGTGATATACACTCCCATAATTTTATTATTATTATTTTTTATTAGTCTTTGGTAACGGTAAGGCCCACTTGCCACAAGTGCCTGTTTTCAGGGGCGGCCAGAAAGTACTGGGCAGTTAAGTGACTTGCTCAGAGTCACACAGTATGCAAGTGGGGTTGTGAATATCAAACCATGGTCTGGTCTGCTGGATGTACCAAGCTCATTCATTCACAGCTCGTTACTGTAACCTCTAGGCTATACCGCTGGGGTGGAAAGGATATTCAGAGATCAGGAAAACTCAAACAGTGGTCAAGGGTATGACAAGTGGGTTTCAATACAAAAAAAGTGAAGAATAATGCAATTAGGATATAAAACCCAAGGATGGAGTACAAAATGGGTGGAGTGTTGTAATGACATTGGATGACCTAAAGGAGGCCAACAAAGTGACAAGGCAGTTGGGAGGTCTTGTGGGATATTGTGGTCCATAGGGAGGATATCATTAGCAGAAAGAAGAAGGTAGTTTTGCTCTGTATAGATCGCTGGTAAGACCCCACCTAGAATACTGTGTCCAGTTCTGAAGACCACATCTCCAGAAGGACATAGATACAGTAGAGGAAGCCCAGAGGACGGCAACTAAAAAGCATAGGATCTGCATTAAAAACCCTATGAGGATAGACTAAAGAAACTCAGTATGTACACCCTGGACCAAAGGAGAGTGATGGGGGTATGATAGAGACCTTAAATACCTCATGGTAGTAAATAAGGTTCAGGAGGAAGGCATTTTTCAGAAAAAAAGTGCTCTACAACAAAAGGAAAAGCTATGGAGCTGGAAGGAATAAATTCAGTAGAGATGTGAAAGAACTTTTCACAGAAAGAATGGTGGATTCCTGGAACAGCCTAGCAGTGGAGGTGGTGGGGGCAAAAGAAGTGGTGGGGTTCAAGAATGCATGGGCTAGGTATAAGAGAATCATAGTGGAATGGAAGGAGGAAGGAGAATGAGCCACAGAACAAGTAGGATCTGCAGTGATATTGTAGTTAGGAGAAAATGGGCAGACCTAGTGGGCCAAGCAGTCTTTATCTACCAATAAATTCTATGTTTCTATTACGATACACCTTTTTTTTCTTTTTACCAGGAGATGCACTATGCTGAAACTTGTTTACAGGTGTGACCTGGGAGCACAAGGAAGTTAAATTACTTCAGTAATACCATTTGTTTATTATGTATTGAAAGTTGCCTTCCATTGCCTTTACTGTCATATGTCTCTCCACCCTCTGTAACCACCGGAGAGCTAATGTTACTAAAATGTGATTGTACATAAATCTGTAAATAATTTGTGCTTGTATATAACTTGCCTGGCCTGTTCCGTCTGTCTTCCCCAACTCGTGTTCCCCTCCATCCTTTGTAACCGACGTGGAGCCTTTGCAAAAGAGTCTTTGACTCAAAGGTTTGTAATTCAATTTCAGTAAATAAATAAATAAATAAAAAGTGACTTGCACAGGGTCACACTCATTTAGTGACTGTTTAGAGACTGAATTCTGCATTCCAGTTGTGTGCTGCAGATGAAACAAGCATTTGTCAATGCTGAATGTTTGCTTCTGGCATTGGCAGTGGTAGTGTAGAAGTTACAGAGCTGCATAATAGGAATGGCAGTGCAGTATTGAACTGAAGCCAACCCCACCACCACCCTGCAGAGAGTGACAGGCATTGGGGTGTGCCTTTGGTTAAATCAGGCATAATATTGATGCCATTTCACCACACCCTTTCTGCAGACACTGAAAAGTGTCACGGTGTACCATGGGGTCTTTGGTCATATCAGCACCCCATTCCATCAGGAAATACAGTGAGATGGAGTGCGGTATAGGAAAATGGGGTGAACTTTGGGGCGAAGAGTCCAAGGCATACCTCGATGCCTCTCACTGGCTGCAGGGTGTAGAATGGTATGAGCATTGCAGGCAGAATCCCAAGCCACACCCTGATGCCTGTCATTCTCTACAGGTTAGGCGTATGGTTGGAAACCCTAATACCTCAGGCATTCATTGGTATTTTCACTCCAAATTTTCAACATAGTTTTTTGACCTCACCTCATGAACAGTGGTAATATCAGTTTGTTAGCTGAAAGCTGCTTATGCCTGCGACTCGATTTAGCACCACAGGTGCAATAGCATTCGAACAGGATGTAAAAATGACAGCTGTACTGTTCATGGGAGGTGTAAAAAATAGCAATGTTGCAAATCTGCAGTAAAAATATAAAAAACTGGTGAAGTCACGCGTACATAGAAACTGTGCAACGCACACCGTAATATAATTAGGTTGGGGATTTTTTTACAGCAGATTGCCAACTCAGGCATTTTGGTGCCTCGATCATGAACAGTGTCACTGTGATTTTCTTTATCTGTCGAACAATGATTTCCCACAGTGACCACGCATCTCTGCGCTGAAAGTGTGAAAACACTTCAGCCATGTTGAAAAATGACAGCTGTACTGTTCATAAGGAAGTGTGGAAAAATGCCACTGGTGAAAATCTGGACTGAAAATATTACAAAGTCATGAACTTACAAGGTGCGTGGAAACTGTGCAATGATCACTCATAACACAGTCATTTATGGACATTTGTCACCAAATTTTCAACAAAGTCATTTAAAGACCTCTGCTCATGAACAGTGTAACTGTGAATTTTGTAATCTGTCCCAAACATTGCTTCGCGCACCAACAGCACCATTGTGTGCTACATATGCGAAACACATTTTGGGTGACATATGAAAATGGCAGCTGTACTGTTCATAAGGAAGTGTAATAAAATGGCAATGTTGAAAATCTGGAGTGAAAATAAATTCGCAAACTTATAGGCATGCTTAGGAACTGCATAACACTAGCTAGTAAAACAGTCACTTTTAGGAATTTTTCACCAAATTTCCAACATAGCCATTTTAAGACCTCTGCTCATGAACAGTGTCACTGTGATTTTCTTAATGTGTCCCATACATCGATTTGCATTGGCCAGGCGCCATTTATGTGTGCTACATGGTAGGAAACACATTTGGGTGAGATGTGAAAATGACAACTGTGCTGCTCATTAAGAAGGTGTGGTAAAATGGCAATGTTGAAAATCACCAGATGAAAATATTGAAAATTCGTGAACTTCTGACGTGCATAGGAACTGCACAGCGCCGCGCTCGTAAAACAGTCATTTTTTGATTTTTCACACAAATTTTCAAAATAGGCTTCTTGAGCTCACCTTATGAACACTGGCAGTGTCATTTCATTAATCAGTCCCGGAAGGTGATTTCGCGCTAATGACTGCAAAATCACCCTTCAGGCCCGAATAACGCAATGACAGTGACAGCATTCATGAGAAGGGTCCAAAAACCCCATGTTGAAAACTTGGTGCAAAAATTCAAAAATACCTGAGATATGCAACAAAGTTGAAAAACCCTATCTATCCCATTATACAGCTTACCGGCATTTCCTCAGTTCGCGGTTGGCTTTGAAAAGTGCAGGCGTGTTCCCGGTCCACCGATGATCGTCGCGCGGACTCCAGAGTTAAGTATGGGGTGAGGGGTGTGTGGCAGGGTGCGCAGTAGGTGGAGTGCGGGTTGTGGGGGGCAGGAGACTCGTGGGACTGTTTTTTTTACTGGGTGTTTTTTAAATGATGATGCGGGACATTTGCCACGCTGGGGTGGGCTCCCAGCATGGCACAAGGATAACTAGTTGGGGTTGCATGGTGCCGATGGGAATTGGGCACCCCATTGGCCATAGCATCTATTGCCACACTGGGTGGGCTCTAGCATGGCACCCTGTACTCTGGGGGAGGACAGTGGAGCCGATGGGGGAGTGAGGCTCCCGTTGGCTGCTCGATGAGTTGCCATGCTGGGGTGGCACCAGCGTGGCATGTGGGAAAAACTTTGAAGTGCAGCACAGCCGACGAAGTTAGGCACCCTGTCGGCTATACAGTCGTGTGCGTGGGGTGGCAGCAAGCAGCATATGTGTGTGTGTGTGTGTGTGTGTGTGTGTGTGAGTGTGTGGGGGGAGCACACATGAGCAAGCGATATCTTATCGCTGCTCACTGAAGCATAACTCCCCTTTCAACTGTCGCCACTGCATTTTGGAGCTGTCATAGACAGCTCCAGCATGCGATGGAGGACTGGGGCGCGCCTGCCAACACACTGACTGAATTGGAGAGGGGGTGACACACCTCGAGCTTCGGATGATGGCACTATGTTTCTTGCACATGCGTGCAAGCAAACATAAAAACTACTGTTCTGTGGGGCTAATACTGCTTGCTGCAGGCTATTGTGTTTAAAAAGCTAACTCTTGGAAGCGAAAAGAGTGGAAAACATATCATTTTTGTCAATCCACTTTAAAACACTTTACCTAGCTGCTTTTCCAGTATGCTATGACTAACAGAAAATGTTAGTTGTTGATCATGTGAGGTTGTTTATGTACCAAATGGTGGTGTGCCAATCACATTTAAAGATTTAACACAATGCAGGTAACCAGCGTGTAGTTACATTCCATGCACATACTGTGTACATTAGTCAGACAGCTTCTACATCTGATCGGAAGACCCTTGTCTGGAGTGGTGTTTGAACTTTTGAGTCTGTGAGCTCCTAACCAGTGAGTGAGAGTCTGCAAGCTATTGAGTGAATTAGGGGAGACATAGTATCAGTCAGATAGTTTAGTGCAGAATGATGACAATGCTGAAATGTTTTGTGTTTTGCTGCTGTATGTTGAGGATGATCCACTCCATACTGTATATAGGCATGTAATCTGGGAAGAAAAAGTCTATGCCTGGGTGTTTTACTTTTGTAAGCCACCCCCACTTCTCTGTCTAGGGTATTAAGGTGATAAACTTCGTGGGGAAGGAGGAGCACTGTACAGCCTAGAAACACAGTTCAGAAATATGACAGGATAAAACAGTACCTGACTGTCCACAAGTGATGATGGTGATGGATGGATTCCATTGAGGGCCCTGGACTCTCAAGGCGCTGAGCTGGAACACAGAGGGAGATGATGCTGATCTTCACCTGCCTGGCCTTTCCCACTTCACCCCAGAGGCCTTTGTAGACTGCTTCACTAGGCAGGCCTCTTGGCGTCTTCCTCAGTGGGTTATCTGGTCCCCGATGCTCTGGATACCACCCTGGAATGTGTTGGGTACAAGGCTGTGGAGCAACTTCTTTTAGCAGCAACAGTTTCTTTAAAATACAAGAGGCAAACACAGAATTGCAAAACAGGGGATCCGTTTAATGAACAGTCAATAAAATAAACAGTCATTCCACGGAGCAATAAATCAGGAACAGGGGTCACAGTAGTAGCTGAATCGGTAGATGGTAAACTGTACTTTGGACCCAGGGGTCCCAATTGCATAAGATGTTTAGGCGGCCAGACTGTCCTAACACAGTCAGTAACTTGAGGTCAAAATGACCACACACACACAGGCAGCATTAGACTTTTGTCTCCCAGCTTTACACTCTCTTACCAGGAGCTCTGACCTGCAAGGGTGCACAGAGCATAGGCCCCTGCCTACTCCTCCTGCACAAGCTTATGAGACGGATGGCACATTTTTATTTTATTTATTTATTTATTTAGAAATCAGAATTACAACCCTTTGAGTCATAGACTCATTTCCGAATGCTCCCGTCAGAATAAAACATAGAAATTCATACAGTACATGCATAGAATAAATGTGGGTGAACAATCATACAGAGTATAAATACAATGAGCATGGGTTAATGCCTATACATTTGGTAGCTAAAACAGGGCAGAGCTATCGACATATTTACCTAATGAGAGGTTAAGACCTATACAATTGGTAGCTAAGCAATGCATGATATGAGTTGGTAGTAAGCCACCTCAGAGATGCCTTCTCTTATACATAATACAATGCACTCATAGTCCAGTGCAACTATATGGTAACCAAGGAGGTGAGAGCCTGTAGGCTAGAAATAGTAAGGCTCTCCACTGCCTGGTCAAGGGCAGGTGTGTGGCCCTAGTGGGCGTGGTGCAGGATCCACAGGTTACTGGTTACACTGGCATTGACATGAGGAGAGTATATGGGCCCTCAAGGCAGCTTTAAATGGACCTAGATTGGTGATTGATGTGACAGCGGAGGGGCATTGTACCAGGATGGAGCTCTAAGGGGAAGGATCGATGGGCCAGGGTGGTTCTGCCCTAGGCACCTTCTAGATAGTTTTGGAGGCAGCTCATGTGGATGCTGAGATGGTGGCTGCCTGAAGAAGCCAAGACACCTATTGGGGTTAAACCCAGGTGGAATTTTTTGGTGAAGAGACAGGTCTGGTATAATAGTCTTTCCTCAAGGGAGAGGATATTGGCGAGCATGTATAGGATGCAGGTATGTGTATTTCTGTCTGCACCAGAGGGAGCTGGCAGGCCTTATTGATGACTACTTGTATTTGATGAAGCACCGTAGGGTCAGTGGCAGCATAGATTATGAGGCCATAGTCCACCAGGGATAAGACTGAGGAGTTAATGGCTAGGCAAAGTGCTTCAGGTGGCAGGCAGTCTTTATGTCTGTAAAGGAGACCAATGCGGTGTTGGTGGTGGAGGTGAGGATTTTATGTGTTCATGGAATGAGAGGAAGAGTCAAATGTAATACCTAGATACTTATATTTTTGGACCTGTTCGATTGGGATGGGAGAGGTGGAGAGTATTTCCAGGAAATCCTTGATCTGTTTTGTGGTGGGCATAGAGCATCGCTTATTTTTTAATGTTGACCACCAATCTGTGTTCAGCAAACCAGTGTTCAATCTGAGAGAAAGTTTTGTAAGGTACGCTGGAGAGAGAGAGGATCAGGATGTGCGGCATAAGAACAGCGTCATCCGCAAGAGGAAAGTTGCCGGGCAGGATTTAGGCAGGGCGTTGAGGTAGATGCTGAATAGCAGGGGACCCAGAATAGATCCTCGGGAACTCCTGAGCACACAGGCAGCATAGTAGATATGGTATTATTAAGTTTAACACATTGGGTTCTAGATGAAAGATAGCTGGAGAACCATGAGAGTGGACAATGAGAGACCCCAGTTTGTTATAACATGTTAAAAGGAGGGATGAAAAACCGTGTGAAGGCCTTTGAGAGATCTATAAACATGGCCCCTGTGAGGTGCCCTTGTCAACATGGAGTGCAGGGAGTTAGTGAATTCTGTGAGGGCAGTCATAGTGCTATGATCAGCTCTAAACCATGCTGCTGCCTACGTGAAGAGGTTGTGTGTGAGGAGGTAGTCAGTGAGCTGATTGGCCATGATCTTTTCAAGGGCTTTAGAGTGGAGGAAAATCGAGATGGGCGTAGTTGTTTGGGAGGGAGCTGTCCCACATTTCAATATTGGTGTTATCACTGCCATTTTCCATGAGGTTGGGAACTGGCCCAGGCACAGGGACAGATTTTGAAGGTCCGTGGTGGGGAGATAACTCAGTCTAGTGCAAGGTATAGGATATGCATGTCGAAGGTGTCTTTGCAGTAATTGAAGCTCTGGAGGGCTTTGGACGGGTAGACTTTTGCTTCTGTGGGGTAATGACTGAGTGTTAAGGGGGTGGAGGAGCTCAGGTGGGGGGTAGCTTCGATCTAATGGAGTTCTCTTCATTCACAAAGCAGTTAAAGCCACAAATGATAAGTGCAGGAGTGAGACCCTTCAAACACAGTCCAGCACCCGTTCACTGATGCTATGCCATTGCTACGAGCATCCCAGGAGTATTTTCCTGGTGACCCCGAAGGTTTGGGCAAATCCATCATGCAGTGATCCCAGTCCAGAACAGCCTCATTTGAGGGCTTAGCCATTTGCCACAAGAAAACTGAACACAGCCTGCCACTTTGCTTTCCCCAATGACAGTCCCACAGGTCTCCTCTGGCCTTCTGTGGATTTACACCCTGAAGCTCCTCAGCATGCAGTGGCACTCCACGTCCAAGTAGTCCGGGACCACTGCCACCCATGTCCCAGCACCGGATCCCTTCAGCCAAACCAGGTGCAGCCACAAGCCTCCATTTAGCTCCAAACTGTAGTCCTCCCAGGATAAAGCTTTCTCTGAAAATGCCCCTCACCTCATGTCTTCTCAAGGGGTTCACAGCATCCTCCCTCCTTCAGATTCTCTAGCCGAGAATCACAGAACTCCACAATACTGCAACTTGTGCCCCTCCATGTCTCCCTTAAGGGCTGCCTAAATTTATTACATTTATTGCAGCAGCGACCACATGGCCAAGCAGGAGCCCCTCCAACCTCCTCTCTCTCTTTCCCTCTCATAGCTCTCCCTCCCTCTCTCTCTCTCTCCAGCCCTCCCTTTTATGGGATCACTGGTTTGCAATGAAACAATCTGAGTCCAGTCAGGGACCGTGTACATTGGAGCAAAACTTGATGCTAATTCTGTTTCCCCATGGGACTTGTCCTGATTTCAATATTTATTTGGTCCCCGAGGTGCCAGCCAGCACCAAGACTTACTGGGCACAAAGGAGCCACTGCTACTTTAAATGTTGGCTCCTGGCAGCATCTGCACATGCTCATAGCATGCAGATCCCCATTTTAAATAAAAATTATTTATTTACACTCATGTGGCCCTGAGCCTAATCTGCCAGAAAATTGGACCTGGGACCATCACCCCACACCTTAGCGGCATGGACATTCATTCTGGTGCTTGGTCCAGCCCCAGATGGGCCGAGGCACTGGAGAAAATGGCCACATGCTGCAATGGGGGTCACAAGGCATGACTCCCACCCAAGCCACTGGAACAAGACAGCACCGGGGAGAAGCTGGGAGCATGGAGCTCCACTAAAGGTAAGCCCATTTTGGGGGCTTACACTTTAAGTCACTAAGTGACTATGAAATGTTTGTGGAAAAACAATTTGTGGATGTACCATTTACTATTCAACTTTGGAACGTTTTGTCCCTATCTCTTTATTGGATGTCATAACTTTGAATGAGTGAGCATACAACTCCTAAAATGGGGTCTATATTTACAGCCCATGTCCTCCCTGTCTGTGGGTCTTCTACCCAAATGGTACAGTCTGTGAGTCCTTAAACTCCAGTGGTAAAAAGCAAGTGCAAAGAAGAGACTCAGGGAAGCTGGGGAGAAGAGCTGAGCTTTTATGTTACCTTCAAGGTGACAATGCTTCCTGATGTGACTCCACCCACTCAGCTGCATAATTTTCTGAAGCAATTGTAAGAGAAGTCAATAACCTCCAATGTTTAAATTATGGGTCCTTTCTCCTCCATCCAACTTCCAATCTCAACCCCATCTCCCTAGTGTTTAAAACACCACAATCTACCATTTGCATCTCCACTCTCCAGTCCCACTGTCAACCTCATCCCCTCATCCTGGTGGATAAAACAAGCCTATCACCCACCCACTATCCAATTCCACCCCAATTCCCAGCTCTTGATGTGTATACCAAAACTTTTATCCACCTACTATTCAATCCTACCACAACAGAAATTCCAGTCATCTGATTAGTAAGGTGCAAAATGGTCAATCCAATACTTGTGTCACCCTCTGTCCAATCCTAGCCAACTGTACAGACAGCTGGTCAGACCCCATCTGGAGTACTGTGTGCAGTTCTGGAGACCCAGTCTCCACAAAGACATAGACAGGATGGAAGCTGTCCAGAGGAGGGCAACTAAATGGTGCAGGGTCTGCACCGCAGACATATGAAGAGAGACAAAGGAGCTTAATATGTATAGCCTCGAGGAAAGGAGGGGAGAGGGACATGATAGAAACTTTCAAGTACCTCAAGGGAATCAACAAAGTCCAAGAGAGTAGCATCTTTCACAAAGAGGTGTGCAAGAACAAGGGGCACAATTTGAAGATAGATGAAGTGCTCCAGAGGCAATTTAAGTAAGTATTTTTTCACAGAGGGTTGTGGATGATGGAACATCCTTCCAGAGGAGGTTGTGGAGTCAAAAACAGTGGTGGAATTCAAGCATGCATGGGACAGTCATAAGGCCATTCTAGGGGCGGGGTAGGAAAAGTAGACTGCTGGTTAACTAGGATCTGCAGCTTATCCAGTAGGTAGGGAAATGAGTAGACTGGGTGGGCCAAGCGGTCCTTATCTGCCGTCAAATTCTATGTTTCTATGTTATGTTAACCCTAATCATTATGTTCCAAGCTTAGAAATGAAAATCAACCCACCATCAACGTCCCCCTCCTCACTGCCCAATCTTATGTAACCATACTGAGTGGTGGGTCCTCATTGCAAGTTAAAAAGTGGTATCTGAAAGAAATAAAATGACCCAATGAATTGTACTAATGTTTATTTTATCTATAGTGGCCCAGCTTGAGACCATGCAAGTCAACAGAACTTGTACTAATATTTGGGGCTGCAGAGATATGGTTATTATCAAAGTTATGCTGTGAAATTCTTGCACCATAGTTTTAGAAAGAATGTTATACTGAAGAATTTTGTTTCTTGTTGCATATACCTCTTTCCATCCATTTTGGTTTACTTAGCAAGTATATAAGAGCCGCCTGCTGGCACAGGCAAGCAAAGGCGTCTGCTAGGCGCTGACATCCGGGTTTGGAAGCAGACTTGGGAGTCAGACTGCTGGCTGGGGGAGAAGGACTGAGTGTCCTAGGGACTGCTCCCCTTCTCTGGGGGTGGGGAAGAGTGTCCAGTTCTCTATGGACCTCCAGCGGAGGCTGGGGTTACCACCGCTGCTGGCACCTTACGTAAGGGAGGGTGGGGTGGATGCTGCCCATCATTGCATGTCCCTGCCCCAAGGGATCTCCACCAGCATGCAAAAATATCCATCCCTGTCCATGATGCCTCCACTCCTGCTGTGACCTATGTCCACTGGGGGTCCCGCTCCCATAGCCCCTCCCTGGTGGGTAAGCCAGAGCAGAGAGCATTACCATGGTGAAGGGATGCCTCTACCTGGTGGCCCACCCAGGGGAGTAAGCCTTGGCATGGGGAGCAGCGAGTGGGATGGGGAGCCAAAGCCTCCGCCCGTGTGGGTAGGAGGGCTGAACCCGCCAAAGATTTATGTATAAAAATGTGTAAGAATTATTATAGGGATATTTAAGGGCTTATTTATAAAGATCCATTGTGAATATTAATTTTTGAGTTATGGAGAGAATGACTTTAGGAATATTCATTAGGTCATCAGTGAAGATCAATCTAAGTTTACTGATGAAAATGAATACTCCTAGAATATCAACTTCCATTCAAAATAATCTTTCTACTATTGGGACTGTAGACAGCTCCCTGCTGCAGATCTTTTCTATCTTCTTTTCCATCTGGCCTTTTGCTTCCTGCCTGTTGTTACTCTACTCTCCTCTCCCTCCCTCTGCCTACCTCTCAATGTCATTCCTTCCTGCTGCTCACCTTTATCCCTTTTCTTCCCTCTACTGACCCCTCCTCTCACTCACTCTCTACCGCTTCCCTCACCCACCCTTCTCCACCCCAGCTCTCGATCTAACATTAGGCTATCCTGAACAACCACTTAGTCATTTGACAAAGTGTAATTTCAGGACTACATCTAATGTGGAACTCTGTGTGTTTGCCACTTGTATGCTTGTTATGTTGTACTATGTGTGTTTATCAATGCTGTACCACACTTGATTACCTCATTGTTGTCTTGTATTCAACATGTTGTACCTTGTTTTTGCCTCTTGACGTGGAACCTTTGTAAACAAATCCCTGGTTCAAAGGTATTTGTAATCCTAGTTATTAATACATGAAATATAATCCTTTAATAAGCTCCAAATCCAGCAATGCTTATATACAAAACCTGATATTTTAAAGCCAGGTATTAGTGCAAAACTACTGCTTGGGCTATTATGATACCTGTTACGGTGACAGTTTTCTTTCCAATAAAAACAACTTTATTTGTACATTATAGTTAAGAGAAATCATTCCATATTAGGTGATGTACAAACAGGCAAAACCTCCAAAAACAAAATGCAGGATGGGGTGGGGGAGGAAGCATTGGAGAAAATGACTGAGGAGAGGGACCTGGGGTGATAAAACAGAACAATTTAAAACAGCGACACAGTGGATTAGGGCAGTGAGGAGGATGAACAGGGGTGTATTAGGTGCTCACCTGGAGTAATGTGTACAATTAGAAGCCTACAACTGAGGAAGGGTAGGGACAATGTGGAGGCAGTGAACAGAAGAGTAATCAAAATAATTTGGGGACAGAAGGGAGGGACTTGCATGGAGACATTAAAGAGAGAAGGACACGATCGAGACATGCAAGTACATCCACAGGATAAAGTAGATGATAGAGAATTGTTCTTCATGCCAAGTGAAAACACAGGCTAGCCTGGTGGTGTTGAGGTGAGGTACTGGACTCCACACCTCACACCATGCTGGTGACCAAGGGTCAGGAATGAGCTTGGGTTGCCGGGTTGTAGGCTGGGAAAGAGAGGATTGAGCATACAGAGGACGGCTCTCCTCTCCCTCCTGGGTAGGGTGGGTAGTGGACTCCCAGCTGCAGCAACTCCCAGTGGAGACTGGGAGTACAACAACCAGGAGATCATGCACACAGTGGGAGGCGACAGCGGAAGTTCGAGAGAGGGTGAGGGGTCTACTCAACTCACGCTGGATGTCATTGCATGTCCGCTTCTGGGGTCATGATCATGCTCACAGACTAAGGAAATACCCCATCAGCCAAGTAGACAATGATGGCCCCACTCCCACTGCTGGATCCTGCCCACCTAGTCCCTCGATATCCTCTGACCCTCGGACTGCCTGCGGCCTGCTAGATGAGAAGAGCACCAGTATAGTGGTGGTGGCCCCACCCTGGGATGCCAGGTGGCTGAAGAGCTGCAGGTAGGTCCTGGGGGTTCAGAGTACCGGGGGTCTAAGGTTGGGGGGTTCAGGTTGGGTGGGACAAGCCAGTCGTCTGAGAGAGTCTCGGACAACAGCGACCAGAAGGAAGGCAAAGTAAAAATAAAAGTGAGAGCATAGCACCAGAGGAACTCAATTAACCTGTCGGGAGGGATGAGTTTAGGAAGGACATCAGAACATATTTCTTCATGGGAAAGGTGGCAAATTTGGTGGAGGGATTCAAACATGGGTGGGGCAGATCCATGGAACTGGTATGGACATCAGCCAAAGTGGAGGGGAGGCATGAAGAGCCACTTAAGAGCCCTCACAAACAACAAGGGGTAGGGTAGAGCAGACTGGATGGGCCATGGGGCCAATTTCTCCTGACAACTTCTATGTTTCAGTTATGTTAGTGATTGCTAAAAGCTAGGAGATTGCTAATATGAGACTATGTGACTAAGTTGAAGTCTACCAGAATGCAAGTGGTCAAACCACAAGCATCATCACTCCGCTGCTTTGATATAACACCCAAGGAGTGACAAGAACATCCATAAACATGTAGTCCAGGGGCACCGAGAGGAGAACAGTCCCACTGAGCTACAGTAGGCTTAGTTTAGTGTGATAGTTGTGGTCACATTCTTTCTGCACGTACTAAACTATGCTGGTACCTCTGTCCCAAAGCTCGGTGTCACAGTAGGAAACTGGTCAGTGTGGCATCCAATTAGGCAGAAATTACCTGAGAGAGTGCACATGCTCAACCAGCCAAGGACTGAAATTGCACAAGTGGCTGATCATTGCACAGCCATGGGATTTACTTGTCTGATCTAGTTTTGTGGTACCCACTTCAGTTAGCCATGCAGTGTGCAGAGACTCTGCCATTGACTGCACATGTGTCCTGCACTTAAACTTAGCTGAGCAGTTTTACTGTAAGAGCTATTGTACTTTCTGAAAGAATTTGCTTTTATTTCATCTCCGGGAGGGAGGTCTCTGGTTTTCACTTCTAGGCTTGCCAGTGAATAAAGCCCAACCACCAAACATCATGGTGGAGACTTGGTAAAGACAACACCAGAACGGGATGGGGGAAAGGGGAGAGTGATGAGCCTCAAGGGTTCTCTCATTCAACATTAGTTAGGTAGAAATAAGCAGGTATGATGGGCAGTGTGCTTTTTCTGCTGACAGATGTTATGCTTCTTGTTTCTGTTCACTCATGCTGCAGTGGCATACATTTTAGAAACATAGAAACATAGAATTTGATGGCAGATAAGGACCGCATGGCCCACCAAGTCTGCCCATTTCCCTACCTACTGGATAAGTTGCAGATCCTAGTTAACCAGCAGCCTACTTCTTCCTACCCCACCCCTAGAATGGCCTTATGACTGTCCCATGCATGCTTGAATTCCACCACTGATTTTGACTCCACAACCTTCCTCCGGAAGGCTGTTCACGCATCCACAACCCTCTCTGTGAAAAAATACTTCCTTAAATTACCTCTGAGCTGCCCCCCATCTTCAAATTGTGCCTCTTGTTCTTTGCACACCTCTTTTTGAAAGATGCTACCCTCTTGGACTTTGTTGATTCCCTTGAGGTACTTGAGCGTTTCTATCATGTCCGCCGTCTCCCTCCTTTCCTCAAGGCTATACATATCAAGCCCTTTCGTCTCTCTTCATATGTCTTCCGGTGCAGACCCTGCACCATTTTAGTTGCCCTCCTCTGGACAGCTTCCATCCTGTCTATGTCTTTCGGAGATGGGGTCTCCAGAACTGCACACAGTACTCAGATGGGGTCTCACCAACCTGTCTGTACAAGAGGGAATAACAACTTCCTGTTTTCTACTGGTGATGCCTCTCCCTTTACATCCCAGTATTCCCCAGCCCTCCTTGCTGCCGTCTCACATTGCTTGCCCATCTTTAGGTCATCTGATATGACTACCCCGGTCTCTTTCCATTTTGTTGTTAGTATCTCACCCCCATTGTGTACTCTTCCCTGGGTTTTGTTTCCCAGGTGCATTACCTGCACTTCTTAGCATTGAATCTAAACTGCCATACATTTGACCATTCCTCTAACCTTGCCAAGTCCCTTCTCATCCTTTCCACCCACCCTGTGCATCAACTTTGTTGCAGATCTTTGTGTCATCTGCAAAGAGACATACTTTTCCTTCCAGTCCCTCTGCAATGTAAACTATAAAGACATTGAAGAGGCCGATCTAATACTGAACCCTGACGGTACCCCTAGTAACCCTCCTGTCTTCTGAGTGGACTCCATTTACTATTACTCTCTGTGTCCTATTCTCCAGCCAATTCTTTACCCAGGATGTCATCTTGGGACCCACTCCCAGGCTGGCTAACTTATATTAATCTTTTGTGTGGGACTGTATCAAATGCCTTGCTAAAGTCTAGGTAGGCCATGTCCACAGCCCTCCCTGATCTACTACTTTGGTCACCCAGTGAAAGAAATCTATCAGATTCGTCTGGCATGACCTTCCGCTGTGAATCCATGCTGCCCTAGGTTCCTGTGCCCCTCTGGCCTCTAGATACTCAAAATTCTTTCCTTCAGAAGTGATGCCATCATTTTCCCTATCACTGAGGTTAAACTAACAGGTCTGTAGTTTCCTGCTTCTGCCTTGCTCCCACTTTTGTGAAGGGAATCACATCTGCCCTCCTCCAGTCCTCGGGTACCACCCCATCCTCCCATGATTTGTTAAAAGGGTAGTCAGCGATGTCACTAGTTCTACCCTTAGTTCTTTAGAATTCTGGGATGAAACCCATCAGACCCCATTGCTTTTGTCCACCTTCAGTTTTAAGAGTTCTTTCAGAACCCTTTCTTCTGTAAATGGCTGGTATCAACTTCTGTATCCAGAGTGTTTCTACTGTTTGTTTTAGGTACCTCCCCTCTTCATTTAAAAATACTGAGCAAAATATGTGTTTAGTATCTCTGCCTTTTCACAGTCTCCCTCTTCCCACCTCCCTCTCCTTTATTAAGCCTCACTATCCCTCCCTTGGTCTTCCTTTGCTCCCTGATGTACCTATAAAAGTGTTATATATTTTGCAGATGCTGATTATGGCAAATGCCACGTTTTGTCTCCCATGAGTTTGTCTCCATGAGTTACAGAGCCAAAGCTCCCTGCTGAGAAATGGTCACTTTGAAGGGGTTTGCCCCTCACACATCCCAATGCAGGGGCTCCCCCACCTGCACTCCTCAAACTAAATATAACCTCCTCTGGGAAAGCATGCCCCAGAGGGGTATAAACTATGTGGACACAAAGGGCAACAAGAGTGAGGGTGACCTCAAATCAAGATCGCCCTTTCACTGTCGCCCTTGTTGTGGTGCCGTAGATGCTGCAACAAAAATGAGTCATCAACTTGATGGACTATACTTTGTTTCCATGATTTTGAACAAGACTGATCTGTTTTCAAGGATGTATTTGTATTTTGCCTCATTTTCCTTTCCTATCACAGTCCCAATAGATTGTTTGCTACTTCACAGCTGACCTGCTTCATTTTGGGTTCTGTGGGTGCCAACTATAGAAGGAAGGCATCATATGTCAGCTAAGTTTCTAAGTTCCAAATCAAGGGTATCTCAGGTAAAATAACTCCTAAATTGAACCTTCTTTTGGTGTATAACTGGTACCAGGACTACTAGGTATGGTGTACCAAGATCTTCATCTGTAGGCTCCTCTGCCCATCACCAACATAACATAACATAGAGTTGATGGCAGATAAGGACACCAAGGCCCATCTAGTCTGCCCATTTTTTCTACCTTACAAATATGTCATAGGCCTTTACTCTGTCAATGGCCTATCTATTCATACTCATCTGTATTGCTCCCTTATGCCTATCCCATGCTGTTTGAAGCCCTGTACTGTGTTCATATCCACCACTTCCTGAGGCAGGCTGTTCCATGCATCCACCACCTTTCTGTGAAAAAGAATTTCCTCACATTACCCCTTAATCGGCATTCCTCTAATCTCATGCTGTGTCCTCTTGTCCTGCTATTTTTCTTATATTGAAACATGTTAAACTTTTCACATTGTTAATTCTCTTAAGATGCTTGAATATTTCGATCATATCACCTCTCTCCCTACTTTGCTCTAGGGTATACATATTGAGCTCTGTTAATCTGTCCTCATATGTTTTCTGATACAGTCCCTGTACCATTTTGGTTGCCTGCTGCTCTGCACTGCCTCCAATTTGGTTAATGTCCTTGTGAAGGTGTGGCCTCACTACTGCACACAGATACTCCAGATGAGGCCCAACCAGTGCCTTGTAAAAAGGGATTATTACCTCCCTCTTACGACTTGCAATACCCCTACTAATACACTCCAACATCTCTCAGACCTTACCTACTGCTTTAGCGGCCTGCTTGGATGATTTCAGGTCATCTGTGATGATGATGCCCAAGTCTCTTTCTTCCCATGTGACTGCCAGCAACCCCTCCCAACCTATAGGTGGCTTCAGGGTTCTCTTCCCAATGTGCATGATCTTGCACTTCCTTATGTTTAACCCAGTTGCCACTCTTCTGACCATTTTGTCAGTTTATCCAGATCTCTTGTCATTCTTCCTACCCCATCTGGATCATCTACTCTGTTGCAGATCTTGGTGACATCTGCAAACAGATAAATCAGTACACTCCAGTCCATCTGCAATGTCACTGATGAAGACATTGAAGAGGACTGGCTCCAGGACTGATCCTTGAGGTACCCCACTTGTGACTTGCATCTCTTCTGACTGTATACCATTTACCACCACTCTCTGTGTTCTGCCTGCCAACCAGTTTGCCACCCAGTTGACCAACTGCAGACCCACCCTGAGCCTACCCAGCTTAATAATCAATCTTCTATGTGGAACAGTATTGGGAGCTTTGCTGAAGTCAAGGTAGGTGACATCAACTGCACCCCTTGGTCCACCACTCTGGTTATCCGATCAAAGAAATCAAAAGATTAGTTTGGCAAAATTTTCCTGTTGTTAACCCTTCTGTCTTGAATCCTGTGCTCCTAAGGATTCCAGGTATTGCACTATCATTTCCTTAAGGAGTGCCTCCATAATCTTGCCCACTACGGAGGTAAGACCGACTGGTCTGTAGTTCCTGCCTCCTCTCTGCTACCACTTTTGTGGGTGGGATCACATAAACCCTTCTCAGTCTTCTGGGACCTCTCCTGTGCTCAGTGACTCACTAAACAGTTCTGATAATGGCTCTGCTAGTTCCACCCTTAGCTTCTTTAGTACCCGGGATGTATGCTATCAATCCCATTGCCTTGTCACGCTGAGATTAGCAAGCTCTTTTGGACCCTTTCTTTTGTGAAGGGACTTGTGCACACCTCCCTCTTCCTGTGTCCATGATGCTGAGCTGTGGGCCCTGCCCTACCTTCTCCTCAGTAAATACTGAGCAGAAGAATCTATTTAGGATAGATGCTTTTCCTAGGTCCTCCTCCTCACACTCCCCTTATCCCTTGATCTTAACAATACCCCCTCTGGACTTCTCCTTTCACTAATGTATTTATAGAGTCTTGTCCCCTTCTTTTACTGTTGGTGCTAGTGTTTCCTCAGTTTGGGCCTTTGCCTGCCTTACTGCCTTTCCTGCTTCCCTTAAGGAAGTTTGGTATGCCTCCTATCTTCTTCCCGCTGCATTCCCTTATATTTCCTGAAGGCCAACCTTTTGGCTCTGACCTCTTCTGCTACTGTTTTGAGAACCAAAGTAGTTTCCTCCTTCTTTTGCTCTTGCTTTTCTCCCTAACACAGTGGGATGTTGCTTCAAGTATTGCATCCTTAATGCTTGCCCACTTTGCCTGTACCCCTCACCTGTATTTATTTTTGCCAGGGCTAACTTAACCCTATTGACCATCTTATCAAAGTCAGCTCCTCTGAAGTTCTATATTTTGCCTTGGAATGGGACCATTTAGCTCTAGTGGTCAAATTGAACCAGACCATGTGATGGTCACTGGTCCCCAGGTGACTGACCTTCTACCTGGAGATCTGTGATCCTTTCCCTGTTAGTCAGTACTAGATCTAGGATAGTCCTGTCTCTTGTGGGTTGTTGTACCAGTTGTTTGAGGCCCTCCCCTGTTATCGTCTAATGTATTTATAGAAAGTCTTGTCCCTTCTTTTACTGTTGTGCTAGTGTTTCCTCAGTTTGGGCCTTTGCCTGCCTTGCCTTTCCTGCTTCCCTTAGGGAAGTTTGGTATGCCTCCGATCTTCTTCCACTGCATTCCTTCCGCTACATCCACTATGTGTCTAGTTCTGGTAGATGTTCCTGCTGGTGTTGGCCAATCTGTATCTGGCATGTTGAAGTGTCCCATTATCAGAACTTCCCTTTAGTTGTCATGTTTTGTATATCTTCTAACAGTAATGTGCCTGTGTCCTCCCTGGTCTGGAGGCCTGTAGACAATACCAGTTTGTATGACTGTCCCATTTCCTGTTTCCAGGGTGACCCACAATTCTTCTCTACAAGCTCACCCTCCATGACTCGAGCACTCTGATTTGTCACCAGCCAGTAGTCACTGACCAAAAGGACTTTTTACCTAATGGGACTGTAACCAGTTGCCCTTTACCACCAGAACTTGTGCTACTGTACCTCTTGTACCATCCACTTCGTCCCACAAGCTAGATTTCCAAATTCCATGCATTGTCTTCTGATGCAAGATGTGTTCCTGTTTACTGATCATTTGTATTTGTACACGGTACAGTATCACCTCCCTACCCGTATTGGTATTTATCAATCTCATTCTTTATAAAAGTTACTGCTACCTATATCTGCCTAGTTACAGTGGTAACCATAGTCATTTTAAAGATTCTGTACCATTGCACAGGGCATTGTACTTTAGCTGTAACTTTTATGTTTGCTAACATGTATGTGCAAAAACATCTTGGGACACTACGACTTTTTGAAGGTGTGTGACTGTTCTGCCCAATGCAGTTCTCAGTGTAGCAGGTGTGTCCCTTACACACAATGGATGGGCGAGATGTCTATGACTGCAGTTTGGCAGCAGTGGTCTTTACTTGAAAGAAAAGCTCCGCTGCAATCAGTGATCATTGCACATCGCTATTTAACATATTTATGTCACCTTTTTCTCCAGCCTCCTCCACATCTGTAGTTAAAATATTTACCTTCCCTTCTCTCCGGCCATCCTCCATGTCTATGACATTAAAACAAAGGCCTTGCTTTGACTCTTGTAATCAGATGAAACATACCTTTTTTTCCACAGTCCCCATGAAAGCCAATGTCGGGGATGCCCAATCCACCTGTCGGCATGCCCTCCCCAGTTCATTTGCAAATGGGGAGCTCAAACCTATCATCATAATGTCCCACCCCATTAGTAATGTGCCAAGGGGTGCCCAATATCCCTCAGCTCATTTGTCCCCCCAAAGACAGACACATTTTATGTGCTAAAGGGGTGCCCAATCCCTATCAGCTCCAGCCCCCAAACAAACACCCAGGTGGCACGCTGGGAGCCCACCCAGTGTGCCAGTTGTCTCTGTAAAGAAAAAGAAAATCCTGTGATGTATTTTTTTCCTGTGAAAACAGAAATGTCCCTCATTGTCTCCAGTGCCCCTCCTCCAACCCACACCCACCATCTGTGCATCCCACCTCCCCACCCCTCACTCACATACTTACCTCCGGAGCCTGGTGTGATAATCTTTGATGGCTATCTCGCCCACTGTTGTGAATTCTGGCACCAAATTTTCAACATGGTCTTCTTGGGACCCTACCTCATAAATTCAGTCACTGTCATGTGGTTATTCAGTCCTGAAAGGAGATTTTGTCGTCACTGTGCTGAATCACCTTTTGGAATCAGTTAACAAAATGACAATGTCACTGTTCATGAGTTGGCCTCCCAAAAGCCTATATGTTGCACATTTGGTGAAAAAATCCCAAAATGACTGTGTCATGAGCGTGCATCGGGCAGTTTCCATGCACACTCATAACTTTGAGAATCTGTGATGTTTTCCTTCAGATTTTTCAACATTGGCGATTTTCACACCTCCTTATGAACAGTACAGCTGTCATTTTTCATATCCTGGCGAAATGTGTTTTCACACATCCGGTGCAATAATGGCACGGTCACTGTGGGAAATCAATGTTCGGGGAAGATTAAGGCAATCACAGTGACACTGCTCATGAGCGGAGGCCCAAAATGCTTATGTTGAAAATCTGTTGACAGAATTTCACAAAATGACTATGTTACAAGCGTGCATTCTGCAGTTTCCACGCACACCCGTAACTTCCAGAATTTGTAATATTTTCCTCCAGATTTTCAACATTGCCATTTTGCTCATCTCCCTGTATGAACAGTACAGCTGTTATTTTCACATCCTGCCCGAATGTGTTTTCACATCTGGTGCACAATGGTGCAGTCGCTGTGGAAAATCAATGTTCGGGATAGATTAAGAAATCACAGTGACACTGTTCATAAGAGGTCACAAAATGTCTATGTTGAAAATCTGGTGAAAGAATTCCATGAAATGATTGTATTACGGACATGCATTGTACAGTTTCCACATACTCTCCTAAATTCGAGAATTTTAATATTTGCGCCCACATTTTCAACATTGCCATCTCTTCACACCACCCTATGAATGGTACAGCTGTCATTTTTCGCATCCTGCCTGAACTGTGTTTTTGCACATCTGGCACAGAATGGCAAGGTCGCTGTGGGAAATCAATGTTCGGGACAGAGTAACAAAATCACAGTGCCACTGTTCATGAGCAGAGGTCCCAAATGTTTCCATGAAGTGGGGTCACAAAGGCCATGCTGAAAATTTCTAGTGCAAATACCAACAAATGCCGGGGTGTTAGGGTTTCTAACCATAACGTCCCACCCTGTACAGACTGACATGCTTGTCCATCTCTGCAGGGTCGGGTGGGGTTGGTATCACTAGTACTTCACTGCCATTCCTATTCTGCATCTGTCTAACTCATCTACTTCCAATGCTAATACCAGCAAGCAAATATTCGGCATTAACAAATGCATGTTTGTTTTGCTCTAATATCAGAATTTTCCAGACACAGAAGTTCCTGCAGTGGCCTGCAGATGTCACTATTTATGGTTATTACTGCACAGGAGTCACCCTCGAGCATGGTCAGGTGACAGCAGTGCAGACCACGCTAAGTAATATGTGATCTAGGTAAATGCTCTAATACACACTTTGTAACAGTGCATTGATATATGATGTGAGTGGGCTGTTTGAAACACTCTGTGCCATTCCCAATGGAACACTAATGATACAGTAGGCCACAGAATACAGCTTTGACTGAGGAGAGGCGATACCTCTCAAACTTTGTCATTGAAATGAAGAACACAGTCACTCAAAATGAGGTACAGTATAAGGGACACTTCCTCATCTCTCAGAGGAGCAGGAGCCCATTGAAACACTGTCACATTCCATCTGTGGAGAGGGCCCTTGGAAACACACTGTCACATTCCCATCTGAGGAGAGAGGGCCCTGAGACACACTGTCACATTCCCAGCTGAGGAGAGGAGCCTCTTGAAACACACTGTCGCATTCCCATCTGAGGAGAGGGGCCCTGGAGACACACTGTCACATTCCCAGCTGAGGAGAGGGGCCTGGAAACACACTGTCACATTCCTAGCTGTGGAGAGAGGGCATTAGAAATACTCTGTCACATTTTTTGTGGCCCCAGACAAGTTACCCATCTGCTATAAGCTGCAGGTAATGAGAATCTAGACCTCGCCGCGTCCCAAGACGGAGGCTATATGTTTATGCTGTTTATCTTGTAGTTATTCTTGTAGGGCAAAGGCTGTTGTAAATATCACTGAATTTTCTTATCCTATTGTAAGAATGCTTCTTGTATATTCAGTGTTCGTCTTGTTGTGTGTCTCTCTCCCCACTCTGCCAGGTTGCATCTGGAATTGAGTGGTACCGCTTAGTATGCCTGCCTGGTAATAAATAAATAAATTCCCAGCTGAATACTCAATGGATCCAGATGCCAGGGTTTTCACTGAGGAGGGGTGCCCTTGTAAACACTCTGTGCCACTCCCAACTGAATACTTAATGAATCAACATGTTTATGAAATAATGGAGCGGTCTGCTCAGAGAAGTGAACTGTTTTCATATTTACATGTAAACACTGGGTTCCTCTGGGTTACTAGGACCCTGTTAGTGTAGATTAGATTAGGTTGCTAGGTAGGTTTTCACCTGGCAGACCACATCCATAGACCTGCTTAGGTTCCCATGCCAGCTTCTGTCAGTCAGTTGGCAGAGGCTGCAAAGGAATGGAATTTTCACAGCAGAATAAGCCACCTTAGAATCTTGGCTTGGAGTCAGTGCTGTTATGGAGAGTTTTCTGTTTTAGTTCAGAGATTGAAGTTGGAGAGTGAATAGAGAGGAGTGCCTTCTGTCTGCTGGCAGAAAAGGAATGTGGGGTTGGCTGGGTAGGAGGTCGCCCTCCATCCTGGCTATGCCAGCCCCAAGTTTGGTAAAAGTAAGTGGTGCCAAGTGGTGGCAACAGCCATTTACACCTCTGCCCTTGTGGATGGTGAAGAATGTCAGTACCCTCAAATTCTTCAGACCATGAGTAGAAGGGACATGGTCCCCTACCTTAAGAAAGGATGTAAGTGTTGCCCAACGGACAACTGAGGGACTGCCTATTGAAGTCAGGGAATTCATGATTATTCAGACACTGAGGGAAGACTGGCCCAGAAGCAGGCAGTTTTTCTTCAGTATGGATCTGAAGTCTAGGACTTGGAAAGGAAGCACAGATCTCTGTGAAATTTAGATAAACGCCACTATAGTTGCTCCCTGCACTTTTAAAGTACAAAGTCACAGTGGGAGTGAAGTCTGTGCAGTTTGGACAGTGCAAATAGAGGTAGCTGAGATGTGGTCCACCCATGGAAAGGTCAGTCATTTGTGTGTTTGTGTCCATAGTCCAGAAGAGGGATGGACAGGGAAGAAGTCCTGCTCCTTCTTTTTTTTACTGGTGTTATTTCTCAGGAGCCTCCCGCACTCCGCCGTTCCTCCGGCACCATCCACGGACATGAGACCCCCTCCCTTCAGCACCCCGTGACTTACCCTTCACGGCAGGGTGGTGGGGAGTGACTCAACCCACCAGAACGGGTCCATGCCAGGGAGGCGCCCTCCGGGATGGCGATAGGAACGACGTGCTGCTGCGGCTCCATTTTTTCCCCATTTTCTCCCGGCGGGCATGGCATGCAATGACGCCAAGTGATTGAGTACGCTGCATTTTTCTCCCTGCAGGCAGACTAGTCAAGCTGCCACGCCCGCCTCCCCCTGTCTCTGCGGCTGTGTGTTGTCGATCCTTAGCCCGCTAGGGGTCAGGCAAGCACTGGCCGCCTGAACTTCACCCCCGGGAGATGGAGAGCAGTCCTCGGACACTCGATCCATCTCCTCCCGCCGACCCCGACAACCCCGTGCTCGCTCCCGAACACGGGTCGCCAGCGTGCACGAGGTGTAGCGACCAGCTCCAACCTCAGCGCCACCGGGCCGGCTGCTCCCTCTAAAAAAGAGCGGTTGTGAACCTGTTAAAATGCAAATACTTCTGTGGAAAAAAGTAACTGTGTGCCTGTTGTCTCTGCACCAGTAATCCCTGTAGGCATATGTGGTTCTGTCAGTTCCATTTTTTAGAATAAATTCTACTACTTGGCTCTAGTTCTCATTGTGGACAGTTGTGTGTATGGACTGAATGTTTTCTGGTGCCCAGTGCCATGGCACTCTTCCCAGAACCCATTAACATATAAATGTTTCTGGGTGCCCCTTCCCTAACACCAGGCAGGAAAATAATTGCAAGAGTGAATGATCTGTGTTGCTATGTCATCTGTGGTGCCAATATGTCAACTGTGTTTATCCTGAGGGAAGGTGGTTACAAGTACAATATGCTTGGACACGAATCCAAATGTAAAAAAGATATCTCCACATAAACATAAAACAAAAATAAAACAAGATTTAACAAAGTAAAAATAAAACAACATTTAACAAAAATAAAACAAGAAGGTAGACAGACATCTGGGGAGTAATGCAATGTAATGGCTGTGGGCAGCAGTCTTCGGGGAGTCTTTCTGGAGGCTGAGATGCTACCCTGTTTGCAGACAACTCTTTGCCCTGAGGGAGGAAGTTGCCTGTCTTCAAGCCACACTGGACAGTAGTAAGGAACCTTCCCCAGGCCACACTGGACAGTAGTAATGGAACCTCCCCATCCAGGGAGCACCAGAGTCACCACCACTACCTCAGAGGTTGTGAAGAAAGCACAGCAGTTGAACCACAGTGGGCTCAGGGAGGGTAAGGGTGGTGGAACAGAGGCACACCCAGTCAGTTGTTCAACTCCACAATCCATACACCATTCTGGGAAGCATAGTTCCCTGTGGATACACCCGCTAAGGAGACTAAGGAGGTTGCAGACAACTGTCACAAGGGAGGCCCTCAGGAAGGAGGCAGAGGACACCACAGGAAAGGAAGCAGCCCTGGTGGGACTCCAGTTATTAGGGGATAGAACCGGGGAGCATGGAAAACTGAAGTAAGGTGCCTGCCTGGTGCCATGGCTTGGAGGGACAGGAAGCGATCCTTAGGATCATGAGAACAGTTGCAGGAGTCTGGATGGACGTCATTGTCCACCTAGGGACAAATGACTTGGCTCATCATGAGATTAGAGAAGTGCAGAAGGACTTTGTAGAGTTGGGGAGGGCCTAAGACAAGTAGCACACACAGTATCCTTCTCAGAGGTGCTGCCTGTCAGTGGCATGGGTGAGGCAGGTACTTTGCACCATGCAGTTTAATGAATGGCTGAAAAATGGTGTGTAGCGCAGAGGTTTGGCTTCATTGGGGACTGGGTTCCACCTGGAGGGACACCAGCCTATACTGCAGGATGGTCTGCATCTGTCCAGGAAGGGAACAAGTCTTTTGGGCAATCAGTTTAAATGCTTCATTGGCAAGCTTTTAAACTAGTCAAGGGGGAGGCACCGATAAGCAGCAGGAAAATCCCAGCCTCCCCTACAAAACAGGGTACTAAATGAGAAAAAGACCAAGGTAGAAAGGTCAGTGGGGATGCTGCTACAGAAGGTAAAGCCATAAAAATGGAGAGCAATGAGTACCAATGCCCGTAGTCTGGGTAACAAGCTTTCTGAATTAGTGGCCTTGATGGAGGAGGAACATCTGGATATCGTGGCAGTCACAGAAACATGGTACATACAGAACCATGACTGGGACATAAACATACCAGGATACACTATCTACAGGAGGGACAGGGAGGGTAAAGAGGAGGAGGAGGAGGAGGAGGTAGCTCTCTACATAAGGAAGGAATCAAAGCAACAGAACAAAAGGGTAAACAGGGAGGAGGAGAAGAAGCACTGTGGGTCAATTTGGAGACAGGCAATGGCACCACAATCCAGCACAGGGTTAGTACAGACCCCTCTCCAGGGAGGAAATGGACAGAATGATAGAAAGTATACTTAGAATGGCAGAAAAGGGAGGTGATTGCTGATGGTGATCTGAATATGCCAGATGTTAACTGAGTGCAGTTGCAGCAGCCACTTCTAAGAGGTGGGTTATTCTAGATGCCCCTACAGGGGCATGCCTTGAGACAACTAGTATTGGAACCCACTCCAGAGGGAGCAATCTTAGACCTGGTTCTCTTAAATGGAGATGGAGAGAGAATTACAGATGTAGAAGTGGGTAGCCATCTGGGAACTAGAAACCAACGAACAGTATGGTTCACAATAAACACTGCAATAAGTCAAGCCATACAAAGGCAAAAGTACCGGACTTCAGGAGGGCTGACTTTGCAAAATGGGTGAGTGCCTAAGGAATGCACTAGCAAATGGGCAGGAAGGAGGGTGGAAGAACAATGGGAATAAAACTGCCATCACAGAGGTAACAAGCCTTTGTGTGAAGCAAATAAACAAAACAAAACTATGTCAGAAACCACTATGGTTCTCAAAGGAGGTGGCAGTGAAGGTTCAAGAGAAAAGAAAGCATTTAGGAAGTACAAGGAATCAAAGAAGGAGCAGGACTGAGAATTGTATCAGTTAAAGCAAAAGGAATCTGTGAAGACAGTCAGAACAGCAAAGGTCCCAACCGAGGAAAAGATAGTCAACTCAAGAAGGGGGATAAAACCTTTTAGGTACATACATCAGGGGAGAAGAAAGACCAAGGGAGGGATAGTGAGGCTTAATGGGGGGCAGAGGGTGACTGTGAAAAGCAGAGATACTAAACAAATATTGTTGCTCAGTAATTACAAATGAAGAGGGAGGTACCTAAAACAAACAATAGAAACACTCTAAATACAGAAGTTGATACCAGCCCATTTACAGAAGAAAGGGTTCTGAAAGAACTCTTAAAACTGAAGGTGGACAAAGCACTGGGGCCTGATGGGATTCATCCCAGAATTCTAAAAGAACTAAGGTAGAACTAGTGACACCACTGACTACCCTCTTTAACAAATCATGGAGGATAGGGTGGTACCTGAGGACTGGAGGAGGGCAGATGTGATTCCCTTCACAAAAGTGGAAGCATACAGAAGCAGGAAACTACAGACCTGTTAGTTTAACCTGAGTGATAGAGAAAATGATGGAATCACTTCTGAAGGAAAGAATTGTCAGTACCTAGAGGCCAGAGGGCACAGGACCCAAGGCAGCGTGGATTCACAGCGGAAGGTCATGCCAGACGAATCTAATAGATTTCTTTGACTGGGGACCAAAGTAGTAGATCAGGGAGGCTGTGGACATGGCCTACCTAGACTTTAGCAAGGCATTTGACACAGACCCACACAAAAGATTAATATACAAGTTAGCCAGCCTGGGAGTGGGTCCCAAGATGATAGCCTGGGTAAAGAATTGGCTGGAGAATAGGACACAGAGGGTAATAGTAAATGGAGTCCACTCTGAAGAAAGGAGGGTTACTAGTGGGGTACCGCAGGGTTCAGATAGACTAGTCCTTTCAATGTCTTTATAAGCGACATTGCAGAGGGACTGAAGGAAAGCATGTCTCTTTGCAGATGACACAAAGATCTGCAACAGAGTTGATGCACAAGGTGGGGTGGAAAGGATGAGAAGGGACTTGGCAAGGTTAGAGGAATGGTCAAATGTATGGCAGCTTAGATTCAAAGCTAAGAAGTGCAAGGTAATGCGCCTGGGCAAAAAACCCCAGGGAAGGGTACACAATGGGGGTGAGATATTAACAACAACAAAATGGAAAGGGACCTGGGGTAGTCATATCAGATGATTTAAATGTGGGCAAGCAATGTGAGAGGGCAGTAAGGAGGGCTGGGGATACTGGGATGCATGGGAGAGGCATCACCAGTAGGAGAGTTGTTATACCTCTGTACAGACAGCTGGTGAGACCCATCTGGAGTACTGCGTGCAGTTCTGGAGACCCAATCTCCACAAGGACATAGACAGGATGGAAGCTGTCCAGAGGAGGGCAACAAATGGTGGGGTCTGCACTGGAAGACATATGAAGAGGACTAAAGGAGCTTAATATGTATAGCCTCGAGGAAAGGAGGGAGAGGGGACATAATAGAAATGTTCAAGTACCTCAAGGAATCTACAAAGTCCAAGAGGGTAGCATCTTTCAAAAAAGGGTGTGCAAGAAGAAGGGGCACAATTTGAAGGTAGAGGGTGGGGCGGCTCAGAGGTAATGTAAGGAAGTATTTTTTCACAGAGAGGTTGTGGATGCATGGAACAGCCTTTCTGAGGAGGTTGTGGAGTCAAAACAGTGGTTGAATTCAAGCATGCATGGGACAGTCATAAGGCAATTCTAGGGAGTGGGGGAAAGAAGTAGGCTGCTGGTTAACTAGGATCTACAGCTTATCCATTAGGTAGGAAATGGTCAGACTGGGTGGGCTAAGCGGTCCTTATCTGCCATCAAATTCTATGTTTCTATGTTTCACATACCCAGTACAGTACTGTATGCATGATATATTTTAGAACCAGGATGTTGGATAAACTGTACCATGTACCTGTCCATCTTTACCCTCTTATGAAGTTCTGCTGTACTGTTGGAATATATAGCACCTTCTCTAGTGAGCAGCACCTTTACTTAATGATTCAGCAGGCCGGAGGATACAGCTTGGACTGAAATCAAGATGTTTTTCACAGGGTCCAAATGTATATACATAACTGAATCTAAGGTGCTAGAAACGCATTGTGAAAGTCATTTGAAGGCAGGAGGAATAGTCTGTTCTTTAGAGCTGATGAGTTTAGGGACATGGACATCATTTCTTGCTGGACATTCAGTCTGCTGCCTCCTTCATAATGATTTCTACGACTTTGCTTTCCCACCCCACAGTCAGGATTAGCAAACCTCAGATTACTTACACCTCAGGATGTTTCTCTGCTAGACACAACAACGATGTGGGATATCAAAAATTAGCAACAGACTTGCTGCTGGAAAACAAAGTCCAATTTTATTATTATATTTACACTTCAGTGGCACAACCATTGACATTAACAAAAGCTGGCATCCCTTTAACCATGCGATCATTATACTGATCACAGTCTTCAACTGTCAGCAATCTCCCCAAGTGTGTCTTATGCCCCATATTAGCTAAACATGATTCCTTTGCTTAACATGTCTCTGAATGTAGTGTTTTATTTAATGCCACACCATCTCTGTCGGATTCAGGTCTGATGATTTGGTGGTGTTTGACCCAATTCACTCCATGGTCCTTATGTTCCGCTCTTTGATGAGACGTTAAACCGAGGTCCATCTGCCTGGATTGGTGGTAGTTCAGGTGGATGTTAAAGATCCCATGGCACTTATCGAAAAGACTAGGGAATTTCCCAGTGTCCTGGCCAAGTTTCTCTCATTCATGAAAATATCACCAACAGCTTAATCTGGTTTAAGGTCAGTTGGCATTCATCTGTATCCTCCCTGGATCGTGCCTGAAAATAGCCAGGATTTGCCTAGTGCACTTACCCGTCAACAAAAACTAAATAAATAAATAAATGTACATCCCACATGCTGCATGCTTTAAAGTAAGTAAACACATAGAATACTGTCCTGTATATCCCCATCATGAACACAGAGAAACTGTCAGTGCAAATTGCTCTGCAAGTATTGAACCTTGAAAATCTGATGTGCATCTGCAAATACCGCACAATAAAGGGCACCAGTGTATTGGACACCATCTCCTCGCTGAAGAAATTGCCTCCATGAAACAACTGAATAGTACTAGTGTCCCTGGCCCACAGGGCAAGATGGCATCCCAGACTTGTATTTTTAGGGGTGTTTGGGCTGTGGGTTTCAGTACAAGAAATCCCTTTTTTCTGGTAAGCATTGGGTCAAAATACTGCACCACTATGGTATTCTCATCAGTAAAAATAACATTTACAAGTTGTTCATTTTCTTCTATCCACACCTTAGCCTGTTCTGCTTATGTTTGCTGGCTTCATGAATGGGACAGCATATGCTGTAGTGGGGGAGGCCATCAGTATCTTGCTCTTTTTAGGTACTGTGCAGTATTATTTCCTTCAGTACCTACAGTACATTACAACACGTAGATTCTATACAGTCAGTCACTGCATTAGTAAACATGAAAAGCTTGCAGAAATAGGCAGGCTGTTTTGGGGCTGACAGAGTATAGCCTAGAGGTTAGAGTAACGAGCTGTGAATGAGAGGGGTATATCCAGCAGACTTGGGCTTGATTCCCACAACCTCCACTTACATACTGTGTAACTCCTGAGCAAGTCATCACTTAACCACCCCAGTACTCCCAGGTTGCTCCTGAAAACAGGCACTTGTGCCTAGTGGGCCTTAGCCTGTTACCAAAGGAATAAAAAATGCTTTTGTGGCATAGACTACCCAGGAAAATCAATTACATATATACATGCAGTAGGCACAGCACTGCACGTACTCTGCTCTGCCGTAACTCCATCTGTTTTGGCATTGCATTCATCTGATTGATAATTCAGATGCTGAGTACCCTCTTCTGCATGTTTCTGATGGACCTCTGCTGCACTGCTCCCATCATCCTCAATTGTTAGCTGATCCACAGTTTGGGAAACCTCACTGGCCAGGATATTCAGACTGCACCTGGCAATGGCACAGACGCATGCGCAGCACATCTGGGATGTGCTGGGGTCAGGATCAGGTGATATTCAATCCGGGGCACAGAATGCGCAGAAACAATACACCGGCACAAGCCACAGATAGGGAACACCGGGTATGCACCAGCACAAATGCAGTTGCGCTGCAAACAGCACCCACAATATTCAGAAGCGGGCATGCAGATCTGGCCATAATATATGTATGGTGCAAATGGGGCCATTTGCATGTCATTATGGCTCCATTTGCATGCATTGAACAGGGCAGCCTGGCGGAATGCGCCTGCGCACCCTGCATAGCTGCATGCATCAGGTGATATGTCCCCAGTGGGCTAGTACACCCCCTCCCTCAGTCATGCCCAATTGTGGGGTGTGCCATATCATACCTGGTGGTCCAGTGGTTCCCTCCTCCCTCCCGTATCATCTGATCAGGTTGTATCATGGAATGTATACCCTAGGTCCAGTGATCTACTCTTTCTCCCGTAGTGCTCGATTAGGCATGTGTTATAGACGTTACCTGGTGGGCTAGATTTTCTCTCCACCACTCATTAGGATCAGTTATCCAGATTTCTTCCTGTCATCGTAAGCGGTGGCTGTACTACTCTCACAGAGTCAAGCTTTGAGCCGCTGTCGATTGCCAGCATAGTATGTGTGCTGTACGCCTATTGTCCACATTGTACACGGGCATGCAGACTATACTGTACCATACAGTCACGAGTATGTGAACGACCATGTTCAAGAACATAATCGTGTTTGTGTGGTACAGTATGGTTCATAGATGCCCATTGGCCCACAATGTGGACCAATAGGCATACAGCATACTGTATGCTGTCATTCGGCAGGCGGCCGGGCGGTATGTGGGCAGAGTGCAGCCACCCGCTGATGACAGGAGGTGGTGCTGGGTGGCTGGGTCCTCTGTGGGTGGGTTGGGAGGGGGTTCACTGGGCCACCAGGTAGCATTTAGATGGCACATGCCCATGATTGGGCAATTATGGAGGGGGGGTGAATCCAATGGGCCACCGGGTAATGCATTCCATGCTGCAGCCATTGATTGGGTGATACGGGAGGTAGGGGGGGAACCACAGGTCCACCAGGTATGGTACTGGGTACATTCTCTCAAGGATCGGGCATAGCGGAGGTGAGGGGCAGTGGACCACCGGGAGGGTGTGTGGAGGCTTGTGGACTGGGTCCCTGCAGGGCAGGTGGCCACCCATGACTGATGGGTGCTGTGTTGCGCCTGCGCGTGCTGGCTCGCCTGTGGGTGGCCTGGGTTTGTTCCATCCTTTCACAGGCTCAAACATGTGCCCTGGTATGTAGCGCATCAGGGCTGTGTGCTAAAGATATTCACCGCACATCCCAGGCTGAATATCGGGATGTGCAGCACATGCATGGGCATGCCCTGCATTTGCACCGCGATACATTACCATTGCGCCTGGCGCAGTGGAACTTGCATTGCTCCTAGCAGCTGTTTGAATATTCCACTGGGGTGCATTGTGGGGTTGCGCCACTGCAACACCTTTGAATATCCTGGCCACAGCATAAAACACTGATTCACATTAGTTTATGATGAGCCTTCATGTTCCAAACATTTCCTACGATTTAAATCATGCAATTTTGCTGGCCCACTGGTACAGCGGTAGTGTCTCAGCTTGCAACGCTGACATCATGGGTTAGAAAATGGACCCGAGAGTTGAGGGCTGGCTAGGGAGGAGGATTGAGCATCCTATTGACTTCTTTCCTCCTCCAGGGAGGTGGAGGAAGCGTCCGTGTTTGATTGACCTCTGGCAGAGGAAAGGGGGAGCAGCAGCCAGAGCTCGTGTTGCTGGGAGGTGTACCAGGCACTGGCACCTGTGTGCCACATGTAATTGCAGCCCACACCTCCCATGGGGAAAACAGCATTCAGAATGCTTGCCCGCAGAATGACACCCTGCCTCAAAATTAACTCTACACTTACAACCTTGGCACTTGAATTGGGACCAAACTACAATGCCTCTGGGAATGGTCCTGCCTCACAGCCATGCCCTGAGGGGCAAGCCACAGAGGAACACCGGCAGTGGTATCTACTGGGAACCAGACTTGAACACTGTCAGGAACATGTCTAGTTGGTGGCCCCACCCTGAGGGGGGCAAACCAGGGAGAAATACCACCTGAAGTAAGTCCTGAGGTTGAGAGCCAGGCTGGGGCAGGGCTGAACCAAGAAGCATGGGACCAACCCCCCAAAAAAACATGCAATTTTAACATTCATTGCTATATATTTTTAGTGTGGTCACAGAGGCAGCCCCAACCAACTCACTGCCTTGCAATGTACTGTATGCCTGTGGCTTGCCCAGAGCCACACAGGCAGCCCTAGACCACCCTCACTGCCTTTACGGTAGTGTGTGCTTGCTCAAGGCTACAGAGGTAGCCCTGATCATCTCATTGCCTTGCAGTGTACTATGGCTTGCTCAAGGTTACAGAAGTAGCTCTGGACCATCTCACTGCCTTATAGTGATTGGGGTTTGCTCAAGGCCACAGAAGTAGCCCTGGACCATCTTGCTGCCTTGTAGTGTACTATGACTTGTTCAAGATGACAGAAGTAGCCCAGACCATCTCACTGTCTGGTAGTGTACTGTGGCTTGCTCAAGGCCACAAAAGTAGCCCTGGACCATCTCAATGTCTTATAGTGTACTGTTGTTTGCTCAAGGCAACAGAAGTAGCCCTGGACCATCTCATTGCCCTGCAGTGTACTGTGGCATGCTCAAGGCGACAGAGGCAGTACAGAACCATATTGCTTATGGTGTTTATGATGTCAAAGATGCCTACCTAGTGCACACTGTCACCTTGTGTGGATGTTCTTTGCATAATCAAATGTGTTTGTAGAAGGCAGAAAGAGAAATCATGATTCTGGCTACTGCAAGGTAGTTCAGTATATTCAGCACTGCAGTGCCGTTTTGCACATTTCATTGACAGCATTGCTATGTTACTCATCCAGCTTCTTGGCCATAGCAGTAGAGTAAAGATGGTGGTTTCTCTATCTATGAATCTCCTCCAAAATGTGGTTAAATACCACAAATGCCAGTATTTATATGGTAGATGGACAGGTACAGTAGGAATGACCATGAACTGTGACAAATCACAAGCTAGGGATTAAGGAGCAGACAAATCAGATGTTGAGGATCTGGGAAGCATGAAGTAATTATGCTGTGAGAAAAAGTGTTAGCCAATCAGCTCCAAACTTGGGGTCAGGGAACAGTATATAATGGAGGCTTTGTCGAGCTGGAAAATGAGATTAAATACCATACATCTGACTGAGAGGTAATACTCTGTATCACTGCATATTTAATTGAAAATGACTACCAGATTTGGAACCACAGACTTTTATAGGATCCCAAATGTAACCAGACCTGATAGGAACAGACATACAGTGATGTAACTGAAGAGCAGCACACCTGTGAGCAGAAAGAGAGGGGAAAGGAAAAAACACACCACTAGTAAAATGATGGATTTTCAGAAAAGAGCCCAAGAAATACATGGTAAAACAGTATGTTTTGTATTATTGTTTTGAATAACATATTTTCAATAGCTCTCAGCTGCTATGAATTTCTGATATACTGCCACGAATCTGACACATAAATTTATCCTTGCTCACCAAATACTGTATTTACTGATGTGCATGATAATATTAACACTATGTTCATGCAAGCTACCACACATTGTAAGTAATTGATAGAAACTGTCCTTAACACTAAATATATGTTGACAACAATTTTAAAATGATTATTCTTTTCCAGGTGTGCCCCAGTCCAATTTCCAGATGTGCAGTTTGCCCTCAGTCAGACCCTGATAAGTGTAGTTCATAGGCAAACAGGCAATATTCTGTTCTAAGTATTTAGATTCTACAGTATTTCTTGTTTCCAGTGTGATATTGTTGCCAGGGACAATTAAGCATCCTTTATAAACAGCTTGAAGAAAACCTCATGTCACGCCCCATGCATAAGAGGAGGCAGCAGCACAGGACAGGAAAGTATCCAAGCAGCAGGCCTGTCCAGAGGACCTGAAGCACCAGAGCAGCTGTCCCATCCAGAGGACATGGAAGCACCTGAGCACCTGGCCATCCAGCGGATACGGAAGCACCGAGCAGCTGGCCCATCCAAAGGAAGCACCAGAGAACTGGCTTGCCCAGATGATGAGGAATCACCTGAGCAGAAGGCCAGCCCAGAGGACCAGGAAGCAGCAGAGCAGTAGACAGACGGCACATGAGGGAAAAGGGCAGCTCTACAGCACCAAGGAACAGAGCTGATATGAAAACAGCTAGAACATGGAACAGAGTGGGAGAGAACCAATTCGAGCATTTTATGCAGAAGAGCACATAAAAGAATGGAAGCAGGCATGCCAAGAGATGAGGGATACTGTGGACAATCTACAGGCAGGCAACTCCATCTGTAGGCAATGATTCAAGGCCTGATAAGGGGAATGAGGGAGATGCAGCAGCATATGTCAATGCCTTGGGCATCAACACCTCTGGAGTGGCGCAGTACTGAGAGTCTTTAGAAGAAACAAATAATATAGAGGCAGAGAAAATGTGAGAATCACTATCACTGCAAGACAGTGACACAGTGACACAGTGCTGGAGACAATGGCAGATGAAAGTGTACCTGTGTCAGTTCTACTGAGAGCAGTACAAGGCCACATCAAGGGTACAATGAACATTCTGCTGGATATGGACATTGTGCCTCTCAAGTGAAGAAGAAAGGGATCTCAGGTACTGGAACTCAAACAAACCTGAACGCTTTGCAGCACTGATTTTTATGCCCTTGTGCCATACAACTTATATGTGCTATAGGCAAATAAACTATGACAGCACACGTGGCAAAAAGAGCTGCCCAGAAACCTGATCAATGTTATCTTGACCCATGTCAGGTGGCACTTTGATTTAACATCACTAGTTCAAAGTGCCTACGCAACTGGTATAGTGTTATGCTTGTGTAACATAGATAATCTTTGGCTGTTCACTCTCTATCCATGGGATATACCACCCTGTAGGAGTACAGGCAAGGAACCCTAGAGGAGGGTTCCACCACTAGAGGTGCATGAGAGTGATTCCTTTGGCTAAGGGTTCCTTAGGAAGGCGCCACGGAGAGAGAGGCAAACTGCTGGAGGGTGCATGGAGGGGCAATGAAAGATGATCGAGGATAGACTGGGAAAGAGTGGCCCTTATATGGGTTGACCAGGGTGTGGTTAGTTGCTCTGCCCCATTGAACTATAGGCTTTAGCCTTCCAAGTCAATGTGCCTATGCAATGGGTATAGTGTTATGCTTGAAGCATAGATAATCTTTGGCTGTTCACTTCTCATCCGTGGGATATACCACACTGCAGTTGTACAAAGGCAAGGAATCCTATAGGAGGGAGTGCCATGGGAGTGATTCCTTGGCTAAATATACCTTAGGAAGGAGCTCAAAAGAGAGTCAAGCAGAGCAAATGAAGTGCTGAACGCTTATCGGGATAGAAGACCTGTACATAGGTCAGTTGGTAGTATGGTTTGAGTAATAATAATAACAATTTTATTTATAACAAGGGCAATTCACATGTATCACATTGCTTTTACAATGCTAAAACATATTAAAAACATATTTTTTTTAAATACAGTAGCTAAACAATAAAATACAGTTCATCAGTTCTCAGAAAATGCAAGATTAAATAAATGAGTTTTCAGTGCTGACTTAAAGCTCTCCACAGTCAGACACTCCTGTACCCGATGAGGTAGAGAATTCCACAGGGTAGGGGTGGCAAAAGCAAATGCTCGGCCCCAGAGGTATTCAAACAGACTCTGGGAATCTCTAGCAATCTCTCATTGATGAAACAGAGCAGTTGAAGGGGGCGTGACATAGAAGCTTTTGCATGTAACCTGGTCCCTGTCCATATATGGTTTTATAGGTCAGCAAGCTGACCTTGAAGGTGATCCACCACTGAACTGGCAGCCATTGCAGTCTGCACAGCACAGACATGACGTGGCTAGATCAAGAAAGCCCAGTCAACAGCCTGGCTGCCACATTCGGCACTAGCTGCAGGCAGAGGGTATCAAACCCCAGTAGCCCTAGGTATGGTGGATTTCAGTAATCAAGGTGGGAGGTCACAAAGGCATGGGCCAATGTCAGAAGGTCACTGGGCAGAGCCAGGTTCTTAATCTGGGTGATATTCCTCAGATGGCAAAGTGAGGTCTTGATGACGGATGACACCTGAGATTTCAGAGTCAGACCCTTGTCAAAAATAACGCCCAGACTCCATACAGTTGTTCAGAGGTCATCAGCTGGGCACCTCCAAGCAAAGCCTAGAGGCCTGCCCAGCTGAAGACACCTCTACCCAATGATCCAGATCCACTACCAAAACTTCAGTCTTGTCAGGATTTAGCTTCAACCAGTTTGCACTTATCCAGTCTTGGATCTCGGAGAGGCAGTTGTTAAACATCAAGACCACTCCATCCTGATCAGGTACAAAGGACATGTATAGCTGAGTATCATCTGCATAGCAGTGAAAGTTCAGTTCATACCACCTTACAATGTCTTCCAACAGCAGCATATACATCACGAACAACATGGGCGTAGCAGGAGCCTGTGGGACCCCACATGGCAGGGAGAATGCGTCGGAGGAATAAATCCCTGACACTACTCTCTGAAACCTATCAGTGAGGAAAGAGTGGAACCATCTGAGGACTGTCCCCGACAATCCACAGATCACCCGCAGATGCTGTAGTAATACACCATGGTCCACAGTGTCAAAGGCTGCAGAGAGTTCAAGGAGGACCAATATATGGAATGGCTCCTATGATCTCTCGCTATCAGGAGATCATTGAGCACCTGAACTGGGGCAAATCTTGGTGCTGTGCCTCTTTCTAAATCCTGATTGGAGAGGATCATAGATATCAAGGATGATAAGATGGTCATCCAGCTGCATCACAACCACCTCCTCAATAACCTTACCCACAAAGAGCAGGTTAGAGACAGGTCTGTGGTTGGTGAGACAATCCGGGTTGAGAGAAGATTTCTTAAGAAGAGGAATCACCACAGCCTCCTTCAGGAGTCAGGAAACTCACCTGTCTCAAGTGAACACTGGACTATCTCAGCCAGGACCAGGCCAATGACCTCAACGCACCCCACAAGGAGACAAGTTGGGCCTGGATCCAAACTACAGCAGGTCGGATGCATACTCTTGGTGATCTTCATGACATCCATGATTGCCACCTGATCAAAAATTGACCAACCAGACTGAGGCATAGCGACCTCCCACCAATCACCGCCACACCCATTGGAATGAGCTGTGCTGATCTCTGATCTGATGGTGGCTACCTTATCTGCAAAGAAGCGAGCAAACTCATCACACTTATCCTGTGACAAGGCTCTCTGAAACTGCAGACAGGCTGGATTGCACAGTCTGTCCACAGTGCAAAAGAGCTGAGCTGGTTGGTTTCATGCAGCAGTAATCTCCCGGAAAGGAACTCTGCCTGCTTTCTTATGGGAGATCACTAATTGATAGTCTGTATAATGAGCCATCAATCTAAGTCTGTCGGCATCAAGGCCAGATTTCTCCTTGCGATGCTCAGCCCTTCACCCTCTCTCCTCATCTCTCTCAAGGTCCCATTAAATGAAGGGACTGAGGTGAAGGGTAAGGGGGTGAACATGAACAGGAGCAATAGAATCCAGAGCAACCACGACCACTGCCTTATTATAGGACTGCAGCAGGTTATTTGGACCCATGCTTGCACGTGGGAGTCCCGATAGGTCCAGCACCACCATCAGGCCTCTGGAGCCACGCCTTAATGGGCAGTACTGGACTGTCTGCAAAAGGATAGGCCTATGGTGGGGGAATGCCTGGAAATTGATCCTGATAGTGTAATGGTCAGATCATCTGACTGGTTCCACCACCAAGTCGGTAGTCTCCATTCCCAGTAGAAAGAACAGATCCAGTGAGTGACCAGAATTATGGGTCGCAAAGGTAATTAGTAACACAATCATAAATCAGTAAGACATAAGTCCAAAAATTCATAATTATCTTATGTTTAGCTTCATCATGTGGAGCTTTATTCGATATGTTTACCCTTCTTATGAAACAATGTATTTGAGACTTTCTCTTTAAATCTTTAATTTTCTTTGTAACCCAATTAATTACTTGATGTGCTGTTTGGTTAAGTGCTTCTTTGTTCCCGCTTTTTGTTATTTCACAATGCTGGCTCAAAACGCCATTCCTGACCTTTCTTTCCGCAATTGAATAAAGTTAGACTGAAATACGAATGCAAAGCTAAAGAAGAATAAAATAGTAAGGCTGGTTTTGAAAGCATTACGGAACCTTATAGTGAAATAGACAAAAACAGAGACAGAAAAGCACTGTAAACAATATTGGCCTGAAGAAGTGGTGTGAAACTATGAAACTGTAGCATGTTGAACAAGTTTGGTGCAAAGTTAAAAGAAGAGTAAAAGAGAATTGAAGTTTTTATGAATTTTTGGACTTATGTCTTACTGATTTTTAATTGTGTTACTAGATATTAAAGCCTATAAGTAAGATTGTCCAGACATATAGAAAAGACAACAGGGTATCCTATACCCACTTAATTTTACTCGCAGAGGTAATTACTCTGTGAAGCCAAATGAATTCATCAGTTGGAGGAAGTCCTGACCAAAATGTGTGAATTCATCATCAGTTCAGGCATTGAAGTGTCCCAGCACCATCACTCTGGGGACTCCAACACCATGTTGACAACGAAGTTCGACTTCCTGCAAAATTGCTTCCCTCCTGGGTGGACAGTAGATGAAAAGAATTTTGCACCCCACACCCTGTGCCCAAGATGCATTCTAAAGGATCACATCTCCCAGACTGGCACATCTACCAGGCCCAATTCCATTCTAAACAAATGGCTACACCCCTGCCCCTATGATCCGACCTCGGGCGATGCATCACGAGAACCAGGCTGGAATAGCTGACTCAAGAACTGGGCCATCATTTTCATCCAGCCAGGTCTCGTGATGCACACCAAATCTAATGACCCAACAAGATCAGCAATTACTGCTGTCTTGTTTTTATGGACCTGGCATTGCACAACACTGCCAAGGTAGGATGAGACTCGAGACCGACCGAGTCAACTGCCCACTCATAGTAGAGCCCTTGGGTATAGGGACCAGACAGGAGGACCCTTCTTCAGTCTCCATTTTGCCCAGGGCATCTTCTCATCTCCACAACCCCAATCTGGCCACCCAGCCCTTACCCCACTAAGGTCCAGGGCCCCTTACACCTCCTTCCAACAATCCCTATGAATTGAGTAGGTGAAAACAATGGGTGAATAATGGCAGAGGCATCACTTCCCTAAGGAGAGGGAACAGCTAGGAGGGAGAGAAAGGACAAATACAGGGCTGCCACCTGACATCTAACAGTGGAAACCCAATTATGAGATCTAGGAATATTACTACACCTATCTAAATATTATGACCATTGGCACAGGGAGAGGAAAAGCCCCTTTAAGGAGGAAACCCTGGGGATCCGAGGCCTAGGTCACCTCCCTCCAGGCTTCTGGACAATCTTTGTTTAGTAACAGTTCTGCTACTGCAATTTAGTAGACCAATCCAGGAAGGTTCCAATTTTGGGAACACTCACTCTGTCCCTCTAACATGAATGCTCTGGAAGGTTGCAGGCGCTATCTGCAACACGGGCACTCGATGCCAACCTCCAAGGTGGGAGGAGGAGGAGAGTAATGACTATCAAGGCGCTCATCCAGCCTACAGATCTAAGAACAATCTGGATGAACCAGAGGTGGTTGTAAGGAGAATAGCTTAAAGGGTGCCTCCAAACCTGCTCAGGCAGCTAAAGGGACTCTTTTTCCATGAGAGCCCCATCCCCGCCACTGAAGTCTTAAATGCTACGCTTAGACAAGCCATCAGTATAGTTGATGACCGAAGGTCCACCCAGAGCAAGGACATTCCCAACTGTGGGCCAGGTGGAGAAGGACACTGCTCCAAACTTCATATGCTCAAGATGAAAACTCTGGGTGCAGAGAGAGACCATAATAGAGGGCTAGCCCTAAGTCCTGACAGTAATGGTTACGATTGGCATGTCTCCAAAATGTGGATTGAATGTTTTCCTAATGAAGCATGGGACCAGCATGTGGTCATGGTCAGATGATCGCTGACATGGAGAGACCTGTTTGTAGGTCAGAATGAGCAATGTGTACCCTCACATGGGTTTAGTTATGCCAGATTGCATTTGTCAACCACAGGAATGCATGCCAACCAAGTCCATTAGGAAACCAAATTAGGAGTGAATTAAATTGAATATTACAAGTGAGAGAACGGTAAGGCACGCAAAGTCCAGGGCCGATGGTTAGGTAGGAGGAGGGCAAGCCAGTGCAATAGGAGATGAGGTTCAAGGCAAGTGGACTTGGTATGCTGATTGCATAATGCAAAGATGGCTGGAATGACCATGAAGGCTGGTACAGTGAAGGTCGAAGAACACCAGGGCATTGGTACGAGGGAAAGACGGTGCCAGTGACTGTCTGTTCAGGAAGATTGACCTGAACTGGTGAATGCCATGAAGGCTATGCAGAGCAGCAGGAGAAGGGCATGCGAGCCAGTGATATATTATAATTATAATGTTGCCAGCTGCTTGGAGCCACAATGCCTGCAGTGACCACTGAGGCTCCCACCATGGGCAAGACAACCACAAACGAGGCACCAGGACACCAACAATTAAATAATCCAGTAAGGGACTAAGAATTTGAATAATGACCAGCAGCTGGACTGACCGACAGCTGTACCTAAGCCAAAATGCTGAATAACACAAGTAAATAGGAGTAGCAGGGTTCAAATAATAATGTGATTAAATGATGAGGTAAATAATTAATTTAATGCCAGTTGCTGTAGCTGGGCTGGTATGCCAAGAACTGTAAAACAGAAAATGGGTGATTGCAGCTTTAATAGCAGAGAGAACTGATGACGAGATGCACCAGGGTGAGAGGGGCATCGTGCCAAGCTTGGACAGCCCAAAAGGAAAAGAAAACAATGAGCTGAGGGAGCCAGCAAGCAAAGCCGGAGGAAAGGAGTGGGACAGAGGGGAAAAGACCAGGAGGCATAACGGGAACGGCAGGACCATGGAGCGGGGATGGGGAAAATACAGTGAAAGCAGAGCTGGGCAGCAGGAAGGGAAGTCAGGACAAGAACAGGAAAGGAGTAGCTAAGGGGACATGCAGGAACAGGATGGAGCCTTGGAGGCACACCAGGAAGGTAAGAGCAGTGCACTGGATCATGGACAGAGCAGCAGAGCACTCCTGGAGGAAGGCAGCAACTGAGCAACACCAAGGGATGGAGATGAAGAATGAAGATGGGAGCAGCAACAACAAAGGAGCGGGAAAAGAGAACAGAAGGATGTAGGACAAGTGGCAAGAGGGGAGGGGTGGAGTGGGGAAAGGGAAGAGGGAAGCAACACAAGTGGCAGACGGGGAAAAGGGTAAGGGAGAAGTAGAAGAGCAAGGCAAGCAAGCCGCAGACAAGGACAGGGAAACAGAAGGGAATGCCAGGCATCCAGAGGCAGGACAAGACAAATAGCAGGCAGCAGATGGCAACAAAGGATGAACAACGGAAGAGGCAGGGAAGAAGAGTGGCCGACAGCACCTCTGGCTGCAACAAAAGACACAATCAAGGGTAGAGTGAGTAAGAGTGGCCCTTAATGGACTGAGTAGGGGCGGTTAGTTACTCCACCCCACTGAACTACAGGCTTTAGCCTTCCAATTCTTGTGAAAAAGGGACGGAATAAATGAACAGCTACAAATGGTGCAGAAAGATGAAACACACCCATTGACATAGTACTGCACCATCTGACAATGAAATGACTGTTTTCATAATACTGACTTCTAAATATTTTTTCCATTTGTATTTGTGTGTTTCTATAGTGTATTTGAGCTTGTGTATCCTGAAATTGTGTTGGCATATTACTGCCTTAAAAACATTTATATTTACTGTACATGGCAAAAATCGTCATTGTAAAAGTGCTGTGCTATACTGTGTAATATCCTGCTAGGGTAGTTGTGTGGTTTATTTTGCTTGTACAATACTGTTTGGTTGTTTGAAAATAAAATCTTTAACATAATCAGACTTCTTGATTTCGCAGTGAACAATATGTGTTTTTAAGATGATAATGGTTTGACACACCAAGACTTAAAATGAGACTATGGTCAAAATTTCTGGCATTAGTATATTCAGAATTTGGATCAGCATAGACCCAGTCAGCCTCAAGCCAATACTGAGATCTCTAAGTTACATTGTTTCAAAGTTACAAGTCATTTTACAACCTTAAATTCACTGCCTGTTCAAAAACAGTTTCAGTGAAGAGCTGCTGAAGATGCCATCTCCTGAATTCACAGTCTAGTCCTCCTGTCAGCAATCTTATAGGACCTGTTTCTCCAAAGTTTAAAAAGTGTGAGGGAGTAGAGATATAGCAATAGTAAAACAGGGATGGGATAACAGGCTAATATTAAAGAGCAACTGATGCCTCAAAGAAAATTTGAAAAACATAATAATTAGGTATAATTCTGCTTACATTCCATTTATATTTTATATATTTCTCCTCCCATAATTTATTACTAAGGAAATGTATATGTCTGTGTGATCCTTGTCCCTTAGAGTTTATTTTGAGTTAATATGCCTCTATAGCTTACTCCCTACTCAAGTCATAATCCTCTCCTGTGACATCACAGTCGGCTGCCATGGGAGTAATCGGAGGTCACACACAGTCCCTATGACTTTAGATAGGAGAAAGCAGCAGGAATAGATGAACTCTTCAGGAGCAGAAATTCTGTTTCATAGAAATGAACTCAGTAATAAATAATGGGGAGGAGAAATACAGAACTAACGGGAAATACAAGCTGGACTGTGTCTAAATGTGAACAAGCTTGCTACATCCAGCAGACTAGACCTGGGTTTGATTCTCACAACCTCCACTTGCATACTGTGTGACTCTAAGCAAGTCACTTAACCACCCAGTGCTCCCAGGTTGTCCCTGAAAACAGGCACTTGTGCCTAGTGGGCCTTACCTGGTTACCAAAGATGAAAATAAAAAATAAAAAATTATATTTTGTTAAAGTTCACCTGACCATGTCACTAGCTCTTTCAAGAGCTGAAGCCCAATTTTGAAAAAGTTTGCATGGGTGCTAACAGGTCTTTGCCCATATAAACTGGGGGTGTGCTGGATCTCCATATTCAAAAGGGACTGTTGCACTGTCAAAGAGGGTTAGTGCCTCGTAAAACATAATGTATGCATGTGGGCAAGGGAGGGATGTGGCCATGAATATCGTGCGACCCATATTCAGCAGCTCTAGTGGGCACAAAGGATTTAGTACTGTCCTTTTGTGCAGCACAGATACCATGGAACAAAACCCCAACTTAACTCCATGCAACCCTAGCAGCTGCCGGAGATAATTGAGCCACCTAGCGGTTGGCCACTGGGAAGCACAATGACCCACTGTGATCCGCTGCACCCCAACCCCACTGATTACCAGCCCATTCAGTATAACAATACATCAATGGTGCTAGTGTTTCCCACTCCCCTGCCAATCGCTGGCCTGTTCAGTATAATATTACATCCCTGGTGTGGCGTTTCACCACCACCACAGATCACCAGCCCACTAGCAGCAGAGATGTTTATACTGAAGGGCTAGGCGATCGGGCGGAGGGGAACCACTAGCACCAGGGATGTGTACATGTCTGGGAGCAGGCACTGGGGGTGGGGCACAGCATTACCCTGTCTTGCTACCCATGCAAATGAGCCCATAATGGGCATGCAAATGGCCTCCCAGCACCTTGCATGCCCAATGGGCTCAGTTGCTATGGGTCCCTTTGAATATTGCAAATAGCACTACAGCAATACCCATTCTGGAGGTGTATTTTAGGAACCCTGTTGGGGCAGCGTTATGACTAGCACTGGCTGACATGGCCCTATACTCAGTTGAATAGTGCCAGCGCTGTTTGACAGAATACAGTATGTTCGGGCACCTGAGCAGTCGCAAGGCACAGTGCAAATGTTTGTGCTGCACTTTATGATATTTGAATATCTGGCCCCTGGAGTTTACTCAAATAGATGGCTATTGTATTTATTGTATTTTGATGTATTAATAGTACAATGGCTTTCTCAACCAGATTAATGATATGCTAGTGCAACTGTATGACAACGTTTGTGGCTGTTCACACTCTCTATTCCATGAGGAATTACCATCCTGTGAATTACTGAAGGCAAGGAACCCTGTAGAGGGTTCCACCCTAGAGTGCTACGGGAAGGGTCTCTTTGCTAGAGGTACCTTAGGAAGGAACTTTCCTGGGAGTAGAGTGGCGAGCTGCTGGAGGAGGAGGGAGGATGGTGGGTAAAAAGAAAGTGCTTCAGATGGAGAAGGGAGGAACTACTTATATAGTTCAGGAAGTAGGCATGCCTGGTTGCTCACCTATTGAACTGCAGGTGAGTCTTTCAATTCAATAGCTTTGTACTGCAGGAAGGGTTCCTTGGTGTAAGGTACCTTAGGAAGGAACCCCAATGGAATTGTAGCGCTCAATGACTAGGAGGTACAGAAGCAGACTGACAGCATCAGGCAGCTTAAAGACATATAAATGAGATGCACAAGTTAGCAGGATAGCTCCAATAATATGGCTTGCACCGATGACAGCAAGGGTCTTTCTAAGGAAAGAGGGAACAGCTAGTAGGGCCCCATCCATCTTCATCCAACAGCGGAACCTACCTAAAGGCCCACGGAATAATGATAAACTTACTAATATTATGACCTGAGGCATGGAGGGAGAAAAAACATTTGAGGAGGAAATCTCTGGGATCCAAGGCCGAGATTGCCTTCCTTCAGGCTTGGATGTTGTATTTAGTGATGGGTCTGTGACGCCATTTAGAAGCCCAAACAAGGATTGGAAAATATTCCAGTTTAAAAGAAACTCTCACTCTTTCCCCTAATGGGAGCGCTGTGGAAGGTTGTGAGTACTGGCCTCTGCAACAAACTACCTCAAAGACAAAAGGAAAAAGAGAATGACCACTAGGCACTCACTTGACCTACAATCTACTATTTTTAGATCAAGCGAACCAAGAAGCGGTCATGGAGAATGCTTTGAAGGTACCTAGGCAGCTGGCACTGCAGTTAAAGGAGAGCAATATATCCTCCCTTTGCAGATAGTCATAATTCTACATCAAGAGGTGCCACTATGCATAAATGGTTAAAGCTCCATCTGGAGTAAGGACATTCCACTATGGGCCAGAAAGGAAGAACCCCACACCAGGCATCACATGCTCAGGATGCAGACTAGGGTGCAGAGGAAACTGTCAGCTAAGAGCAAGCTCAGAGCCAATAAATTGATGGGCATGGTCGGCTAATCTCTTCTTGCAATGGAGCAGGCTAAACAAGGTAATGTAGAGAATATCAGGTACTATGCAGCAAAGTAAACACCTTTGGAAATGGTACAGGCCATACATGGTAAAGCAGGGAGTAACAGGCAATGAGTAGCAGTAAAACACCTGTAGCAATGGGCCTGGTAAACAAATAGCACACAGAAGCACGGTAGCTTAACCTAACAATCTACAAGCATAGGAATTGCACATCCAGCTCAAGGTAACCTGGGCCTTTAGTCGGTGCAAGGCTAGCCAACCAGTCCATCAATGAGTACCAATTAAAGGTGACCAATACTCTGAGGATTTTAGCAGCAGAGGCAGTATATGAACATGAGATAACTGAACCACATGGGGCCACAAATCTCCACCATAACCCCAGTCCCCTGCTTTAGGAAAACAAAGAAGTCACAGTAAAGCACAGGACCCCATGTGCAGAATTTTAAAACTAGTTTACAGTGACAGCTGTAGCTGAGCTGACCTCCAGAGTATAATGAAGCATGTAAGCAGGTTTGAATCCATGAAAATGTATAGAATTGCATGAGACTTGGGTTTGAGTCCCACCAAGTACTAATAAACATGTCTGAGCAGGTGTAAATCCCCAATAGGGCTGCATGGAAACTGAAAACATGAGACAAAACAGCAATCTTGAATTAACAGGAGCCAGGAGTAAGGTGCGAAGACCAGCAGGCATGAAATAACAGAAGTGTCAGTAAAGCAATGCAGCATTTGGCTTAGGGGAGCTTCAGCATTTTCTTACTGAGCTAGTACTGAGTTACTCATGAGTAGAGCTGTAGAACAGGAAGGGCTGCTAGCTATGCAGCAGAACTGGCAACTAGCTGAGCAGTATGAGCTTGGACCAGGGCGTACAGAGGGAGCCAAGTCCAGGTGGAAACAATTAGCAGAGAAACAGCAATGTAGCTGAGCACACCATAACAATGGCAGAAAAACTGGGCTTAGGTAGGAGCCAGAGGCACAGACACAGGAGACACACAGTGCAAACAAAGGCAACAATATGGTGAGTAAAGTAGAAGCCCCAAAAGAAAACAAAAACAGAAACACAGGAAAAACAAGCACACAGCAGTGGAAGCAAAACAAATACCAACCAAAGCAGGAGAAACACAAGAACACAGCCAGACAAAACAGAGCAGTGTCCAGAGCACAAACTAAAAGATGGGATCAAGATCCCAGGCAAGGCCACATTGGGCTCAGATGAGAAGAGAGACCAAACAGAGCCTCAGGCTGGCAAAGAGAAAGTGATTTAGAGGGAGGCTGGAAGGAACTGCTCATGTAGTTCAGGAAGTAGGCATGGCTGGTTGCTCACCCATTGAACTACAGGCGGAGCCTTTCAATACTTTTTACCTATTATAAGATATTTGATAGTGCACTGAAACAAAGGGTTTCATCTTTGCTTTAGCAATGCTAGTAAAAGAATTCTTACTACTACTTGCTGTTTAATGTGATTGTTGATTTTGACTTGGCATTCTTAGCTAGGTGTGGTGAGGGGAAGGGAGAGGAAGAAGGTTGCAAGGGGACCTTAAACAAAGTACAGAAACAAGGGCTATCAGACACAAATGTGTATTAGATATTAGGTGTTGCATCTTAAATGTGTACTCTGTGTCACCAGGGGCTATGCATCCACGCCATACCGAGCAATGGATCACAAGACACCTACCAACAGACTAAAGAAATACAAAATTCAGCATTTGTTCTCTGACATCGCATGGCGATTCACGGATCGATAGCACACTGTTGTGTTCTATAATATATGATATTTTGAACATGACGATGGCTACAGCTGTACCCTTTCCTACCCCTGTTTTTACTTAGCTAGCTCATTTCAGTTTGTTTAGTTTGTTTAGTTTAATTGCATTTCCCTTGTGGTGTTATAGCTCAGTTAACCCTCTGATCTAATTTTGTTAGTTTACTCCTATTTGTAAAGTAGTTGTGCTACTATACTTGATTGTGCTGGCTGAATGTGCATGTAATCCACCACCCAAATGGTGGGCTTACCTGAACCTTTCTCCCTGGATCTGCAAGGTTTTTGCCAGGAAGGATCCCAGTTGGTGCTCTGCTGCTAAGATCCTGGCATGCCCAGTACTGTAAATATGCTCCAGTGTAAAGTATTGTTGTAATCCTTGTTCCTGCGTGAGTGTGCAAATAGATGTCACCTCACTGCCACTTTAAGAGTTTGGCCTGCCATTGCAGTGGATCACCTGAGCTGGGTCCGGGAATTCCAAAGCTTGTGACCGGCAGGGTAGTACCTGATAAGTTCCATTACAGTCGATTATTTGTATGTGTGCTCCATTGAATGCTGCGATTATTTGTTGTTCAATCCAAATTCTTATGTTTAAAATTAACTATGAGCCGGCCTGGTGGCACTGAGGTTGAGGCACTGGATGCCACACCTTGTGCCTCACCGGCGACCTGGACTCGAATGAACAGACTTGGGTCAGCTGGGGTCGGCAGAGGAAGGAAAGGATTGAGCATCTATAGGACTGCTCTTCTCTCCTGGGGTGGGTTAAGGGCTTGGCTCACTGCACTAGCGCCCCCAGTGGAGACTGGGAGAAGCAGTGCTCAGTGAGCCTGAATTTGGGGTTAGGAGCAGCGGACAACCTGTGAACGCAGATGGGTCCATGCGATTTGCGCCGGTCATCATTGCATGTCCAATCCTGTGGAACTACAGCACGAATAAATAAAGTCTACAAAAAAAAAAAAAATGAACTATGAATGTGGACTGTTTACTTCCGGCAAGGAAGCCGCCATGTTTGGCCCTGGACTTGCCTTTGGACCAACCAGAACTTCAGGGTCCTTAGGGTCCTTATTACAGTGATTTATGGGAGAAACTGTGAGCTTTTTCTTGGTGCCAAATTTAACCAATCAGAGCTCTGGAACTGTGACTGACAGTTTGGGCAGCTAACTGGAATACAGAGATCTCAGTCTTCAATTGTACGCTATGTTTTAAATAGGTAGATTCCAGCTCACGCTTTCAAGGAGTGATGAGGCTCAGAGAACAGCCCAAGCTCTCAAGAAAGAGGGAGCCTGTGTGGCTTAGCTGAGAAGCGCGGGGAAAGGCCTGTTTTGCCTCCTGCATGAACTGTCTGGGACTGCCTCAAAGAAGAAAGAGGAAATTTTTGAGCTACCAAGGCTGATAAGGATAATGCTTTGTTTATTGAAGTGTCCTGTGCTGAATTGTCTCAGAGGTTGAGAAGTTGCTGTTAGAATCTGTTGCTTCAGAGACTCGCATGTAAAACTGGAGCCAGTGGATGCTGAAATCATCTCCGCCACGCTTAAAAAGGGGAGACTTGTTCAAATTGTTTTCTGCCTTCTGCAGCAAGGATTTCAAGCACCAGAGTTGATAATCTGAGTGAACAGCTCGAACTGTGCCAGCAACTGAACTACATGTGTTTGGCCTATGCTGAGAAAGATCTCATGAATTGCTGCTATGGATCACAAGCCAGCCTGGCTAACAACCAGCTTGGGAATTCAGCCCCTGCAGAGGAGCCAATCGCAGGTTGCGCCACCTTGAAGGAAAGGCCATAAAGTGGAGGTGAGTCGGGTTAGCCCTCGTCACCAGGATCATTCCTGGCAAGCAAGAATCCACCTGACTACCGCCATCTTTCCTCTTGGGCCTAGTACTGTGAGTAACTTCAGGGTCTTATACCCGAACCAAGACTGAAATATTTGTGGGCATCTGGTTTGCTTCTAAAGTTATTGTTGTGTTTTTACTGTATTTGCAGGCCATTGGGCCTGACACCTGAGGACTACAATTTCTTGGGTACAAATGCTCTGGTGAATGTGGCTACAATTTAAAGTACAGAATAATTGACCATTTCTTTATTTAAGGCCCCAGCCAGCTGCAATGCTGGCCCCTACCCTTGACAACGTCTCAGGCCTGTACCCTAACTACCAAACTGGATACCCAGCAGCAAAAGGCTGTTTTCCACTGGGTCAATGGCAATTTTGCATACCGCTATGAATGCAGACATAGTGCCTTAATCTTTCATCTAAATTCATGCCCCACCCTCTGTTCAATCCCCTGAATAAATCAGATTTGCTGTTTGAATGTCAATCTTCTGCTGACTGAACATCTTATTATTGAATGGTGGGAAACTGGGATTGTACAACATTGCTGTTCTTGTCACATTTCTTGTTCCAGGTGCACAGTGCAGTCCAGAATTCCAGTCCCTGTGGGTAAGAGTGGTAATCATGAGCATATTATTACGCCACCAATAACTGTCACTGCATGTTAAGTGAAGTGTTTGGTATAACTCCAGGTGTGTGTCCACTGATGGGGCTGAGGGTAGGTACAACTTCCCAGAGGGTTGTGCTAGTATAACATCTGACCCACTTAAAACTTTCTCTGGGTGGAGGCACTGTGTGAATAGCATTATTATTAGAACCCAGGCCCCTCAACCTGAAGTTAGAGAAGTAAGCAGGGTAATAGCCCATTGGGAGGTGGCACCCGTTACATCTTTGGAGGCAAACTGGGATTAGCGCCCTGGTGTCCCCACTACAAAATACCAGTTGGATCACACATGGAGTCTGGTACAAAAAGACAAAGTTACCAGTTTTGGGTTGGAATCTTCTAGTAGTAGAATGGCTGTAAAGTGTTTAATGGGCTAGTTTGAAGCAGAGGAGGTAGACCCCACCAAACTTTTCTACTTTTGACATACCCTGGGGACAGACAAGGGTGTCATTCAGGGTGTTTTAGGTAAAGTTAAATGTTTGGGCTGAGCCACTGTAAGGGACGTATATGATTTGCTTGCCTAGACCCTCATGGCGCTTTGTTGAGTGTAGTAACCCCTATAGCAGGGTTCTTCAATTGGCGGCCTGTGGGCTAAATCCAGCCTGCAATGGCTCTTCCCTTTGGCCCACCAGATGGTTGGCTGCTCCCTAAACAAGGCACTGAAAATGAGAGCGAATGGGAGAGATGCAGAGAAAGAGAGAGATGGCAGGTGATTGGGATGGACAGAGGGGACGCTGCACTTGGGGAAGTGATCTACGGGCAACTCCTTGCGGCAGTGTGGAGAGGGTGGCACTGCTTCTGCTGACTGGGATTGATGGGCTGTGCAAGGACACAGGCTGGTTGGGGTGGCACTTGTCAGTCTGCACTTCGTTTTCCTCGATTTGCCTGTCGCCATGCACATAGCACAGTAGTAGTTGGCTGGGTCATTTCGTTAAAATAAATAGAGATCATTGTCCTTTCACGGGTTGGAGGATACATTTGGTGAGTATCTCAGCATTCTTTTGATTGGGTGCTTCATCGGATGCTTGTAGCAGGGTCAATGATTGTGGTGATTAAATATGTGCATTGTAGTGCTTCCGTGTGAGGGCAAGGACAGATGGGCAGGTAGAGACTCGGTTTGGCCTGCCAGGGTTAGGACAAGGGCTTGTGTGACATGCCAGAGGAAGTAATTGAATACCCTCTGCCCTATAGACACTAAAAGGGTGCCCAGTGCCATTTTTCCAGATGAGACCTCAGGGACGTGGAAAGTGATCACCATGTATAGTACCTCATCCACCCCTGGGAGGTCTCCTAGATCTGAAGGGTTAAAGGAAAACTTGGGAAAGTTATTGTTTGCTGAGGGACAAACATTTGAGGATGTAAAGAAAGTGTTAGAGTCCACTGAAGGTATTCCCCTCTGGGCCTGTTCTAGTTTCTGTACTAAACTCAGTTCCAAACCTTGCCCTTGTGCCTGCACCTGCCCTGGCACCAGTGCCTGTGCCCTCAGTTAATCAGGACTTTTACCACAGGCTACAGGTATTTTCTGGCACACTCCCTACCCCTCATGGGGATGATGATCTAGAGACATGGATAGACTATTCTTCACCCTTGTGTAGTGCCCCAAAGTTGGGGGCACAACAGAAATAACGTAAAGGTGTCCCAGGTGCCCCTGCCAGCTTGGTCCCCTTCCTACTAAAGCTGCTGCTACTGCAAAAAAAAAGCTTTGTTTTGCTCTTCCTGCTCCATTCTGGACCCCTCCCAGAAGCTGCGGAGCCAGGGGAGCATTTTTGAGTCCAGCTCATGCTGGCTGTTGGGTAACTGGCCAGCATTGCCAGGGACACACATCCCGAATGCTGGCCAGTTGAGTCAGTGCAGATGTGGGTAAGAAAGCGGGTGGTCATTCGTCACCGAGGAGGCATGAGAAGAGTCCAAAGGGAGTGCTCTTAGGCACCCTGAAGAAACAAAAGACATCCACTTTCCATTAGGCAAGGGAGAGAGGGACACCGGTTTAAAGTCAGACAAAGAGCTTACCTATGGTCCACCACTCGTCCCTCCTGGCAACCATCAGTTTCAGTGCATGTGCAGCAGTGTAATGTTGCAGCAGTCCAGTCCATTCCTATTGCACAGTGTGGGCTCAGTTTAGCCCCATTATTTAGTTTAGAATAAAAAATAAATAAATAAAGTATACGGTCCCTCATTGGTGCATAGGAAAAGCCTCATCGTTAGCACCAGAGAAGGAGAGAAAGACCGTTGGGTGTCCTGCAGACCAGTGAGGTCCCCAGTTGTTGCCTCCTACCTGACTGCCTGAAGCCCTCCCTCTGCCTGCAGCACCTCCTGTCTTCCGAGCAGTTTCTTCACCCCGGCCGGGTGATGAGTTGGCAGCAGCACCATCAGCCAAGGTGCTGACCTCCAGAAAGTTTTACATAAATAAAGTTTTAAAAGCGCCAGGCACTTGAGAGAAAACAGCCAAATGACGTGGAGGGGTGGGCCAGAAGGGCTCTGAAATTTAAATATTAAAATATTGGTTGGGGCTAGCGATGCTCGGAGAGGGGCCAAACATACAGGCCCATAGTAGTTTTATAAATATTCATGGGGGCGGATTGAAGATGAGGCAAGGCTGATGACTGGCAGCTAGGCTTTGAACAGGCCTAAAGGTTTAAAGGGGCACTGACCAGCCCAAGGGATTTAAGGGGTAAAGCAAGCCCCAGAGAGATAAAGAGGACATCATGGGCCCACAGAAGATTTAAAGGGCCCAGCAACAGAGAGAAAGCCCCAGACAAAGGGACCAAGAGTAGAAAGGCCCATAGTAGATAGAGGAGCACAGTGGTAAAGAGGGCAAGGAAGGCCCAGGGAAAGAAGGCGAGGGGACTGAAGAGCATTTATCCCAATGTTTGCCAAGGGTAGCCAGGTCCTAGTACCAGAAGAAACCCACAAATGTAATATGGGTGCTTAACACACAACTGTCATCTAGTGATTGTCATCTGATGAAACTGTGTTGACTAGTAACTGAACTGTTGTGTTGATTGCAAAGTACCAAGACCGTGACGTTACTGGGATTCTGGTTATTTGTTCCTGCAACAAATAATTGCTCTGAACTTTGGTTGTGCCCTGCAATGAACAATTGCCCCAGACTTTGGTGATTTGCCCTTTTCTAGCAAATTGCCCTATAACGAACAATTGCCCTGAACTTTGGTGATTTGACCCTGTTCCTGGCAATTGCCCCAGCAACAAATAAATACCTTGGTGAAGTAAAAGGTATTTACCAGTGTTCGTAGTTCCAACTGATTGTGTATGGACTAATCTTCTGCCAGCACCCCTGGTGGGGTTGTTCACAGCTGATTCTTCACTGAAGCAGACTCCAGCCAGTGAAGAACTTCACAGCAACCCCTTCCTGTCATCCGCCATTGGTCAAAACCGACATAACTCTGTGTGACCCATGACTGCTGGCTCCTGCTTGCCTTGTGGTTTGGTCAGCCTGGAAGTGGAATGTCCTGAAGAAGCTTTGTCTGTCACTCCCAGTCGCTCATTGATAGTCGAGTCCAACGTGACCAGTGTGTATCCGTGTCTGCCGTTTTTGTTTTTCTGGTTCTGGACACTACAGGGCTCTGATCTTCTCTGCATCCTACTCTCTTCCTGCTAGTCTTGTCCTGTTTGCACTCTGTTGTCCCTCATGCCCAACTTGTCCTTGGTGATCCTCTCATGGATCCTTTGCCAAAGAAGCTTCTATGTGTCTCCATCCTTGGCAGCCCTGGTTGAGGGTTTGTGCGGGGAAACTGCAGCAGATCTTCATCCTTGGCAATCCTTGCAAGTGGATTCAATGCCAAGTACTTTTTCCTTCATCCTTGACAGCCCTGGTAGAGGGTTTGTGCTGGGGAACTTCAGCCAGTCTTTGTTTCTTCATCCTTGGCAGCCCTGGTCGAGGGTTTGTGCCAGGGAAATTGCAGCGGATCTTCAGCCTTGGCAATCCTTTCAAGTGGATTCGCACCAAGTGTTTGTTCCTTCATCCTTGGCAGCCCTGGTCTGGGTTTGTGCCAGAGAAGATTTCAACAGATTTCAGTTCTCTTGTGCTAAATTATTCCGGCAACCTTAGAGAGTGGGTTGACAAGAATCAGGTCTGTTTAAAAATCTTTCATATCTCATCCAACCTCCCTAGGTATAGCTTGGTACCAAGTGAGAACCCCATTTTCCCTTTTGCCCAATTGCTTTCTTCATCCCTCAGCTGTGTGCATGAAGATGTCAGGAAAAGATGGATTTCCTTTAGCACCAATAGACTTTAGAGGCAGTTACTCCATCTGGCCCTTCAGGGTCTGCAACTGGTTTCCATTGTTCACTTCAGTGATTGTTTATTATTGTAGAGTAATAGCTATTCTGGAACTGTCTACCAAGTTGCTTAGTGTAAGCATAGCATAAAGTTTGATAGATAGTGGCCTTAGGCTGAGGTGCACCTCTTAGAGCTCACAGTACATTCAGAGTTTATATTATAGTTACATGTAATTATTTCTTAAAGAATAATAATGCTGTCCATACTCCCTGTCATTTTGTTGTTAGTATTGTCTTGTATGACCATGTCATCCTTCTCCTTCTGTCAAATAAACATCTTTGCTTCATCTGACCTCTGTGTACGACTCCTGCCTCTCCTTGTTGGGTGATTCCATCCACCCACCCCATTCGAACCTTCAGTGGCCCTCACCATCCCACCTGCTGAGGATGTCACTGGTGCTGCTCATAGCAAGACAGTTACATCGACCACTCAAGATGAAGAACCCCAAGGTCTACCAGCACAGCACCGTTGCACTTGTCAAGAATGGCAACGTGCGAGGAAAAAAGAAAGAGGCTCATGGAGAGTTTAAGGGCCCTGCACTAGAAGTGATTCAGTTCCTAAGGTCTACCAATGCTGATGTTGCTGCCCAATAATATTTATCTGCTCTAGAGGGTATGTTTGGCAGTACTGAATCTGGAGAAGATTTGATGTGAAATTTAAGTCCACCAGACAGTGGAAAGGTGAGCCATTGTCTGCTTTTGTCACACATCTGGAAAAGGCCTTACAGAGGGCTCATAGAAAGGTGGGTGCTGATCAGTGACTTAAATCAAGTGAGGTTAGACCGTATTTAAAGTCTGCTGGATTTTCCTGTATGTTAATGCTGAAATTAAAGTTTCAAGATAGAAGGGATGATCCACCTGCTTTATTGCTGGTTTATGAAAGAAATTCGTGAGGCTGAAAATGACGAGGAAGTTTGGGATCCCTATGCAGGCACTGCCAGAGTAACCCAACACCTGAAATGCCTAGTGAAAAGAGATGGTTATTGATCCACAGCAGCTTAAAGACTTGTTAAAAGAGTTAAGAAAAGTGAAAGCAAATGTTCAAAGTGTGGTAGATATTGGTTGGACGTCAGAAGGATCACCACATTTGTTTAGTGTGATCTTTAACTCTGATGTGGTTCATTTTATGCTATAGTTTACACCATTTCGGTATGTGCCTTTGGTGGTGTCTGATATTGAGGACTTAAGTGGCATTTGTGGGTGTTTTGTCTGTTTTGGTAGGTACCTTATTTATCTCTGTTAAACAACTGAGTATATCTATTGCCTAATACTTTACACTTTGTGCTGTTTCTGTTTTTTTTCTTTCTCCAATATTTTAGAGCTGTTTAGTTACTGTGGCAGCATAGCAGTGGTGTGGTACTATGTTCTTACTTGTAGTTTGAGGTGCTTTTGGGCTGCTAATTTCTACTGTTTTAAAAGATTACATTTTTTCTATTTTTGAAAAGCTACATCAGCTTGGTATGTTGTCACCTGTTTGTTGTTGTTGTTGCTAAGTAGCAGATGTTTTGCATTGTGTTCTGGTTCTGTGATAGAATCTGTAATAATTACTGGTGACCCCTTTTAATAACCTGAATTCAGTCACAGCAGAAATGCCGTAACAACGAAATCAAGTTATTACGGCATTTCAAACATCCACATTCACTGACACGTCTCTCGAGTGGTAGCTGCGCTCTAGACAGTCCGAGCAGCAAAACAATCACTTCCGCCAAAAAGCCTTCTACCTACCACCGCTACCTTCACCAAGCAGGCTTCATTCATTCTGTCTTCTGCAGCACATCTCCTAACAAAAATGCCCCAAAGCCCTCAGTTTCTTGAATTCTACATAATGGAAACACTGCCAACTTTCACTATTTGAACACGGGTCCCTAGGTCACCATAGCAACTGAAGATCTTAATTGGCTTAGTAACACTTCCTCTCAGCGCATCGGGAAAACAATAACTAAAACAACTATATCAGCTTCTAAAATGCGATATTGTACGCCAATTAATTAAATGTTTAGTTTTACTCTTTCATCGTTGTTTTGCTGACATTTTTACTGGATTCTGCACGATACTTCACTGGACTTCAGAAGGATGTTACAACTGGTATTTAAAAGACTTAAATCTCATCATACAGCATGTTCCTCATTTTGCAAGTTGCAACATTTAAAAAGTATAACAAACTCAGTTCAAAAATGTAAACTCTTATATGAAAGCTCAAAATTTGTTTTATTTTACAAAGAAAACAATACTCTGCATGTTGTTCTGCACCAGGGTTCAGGTTATTAAAAGGGGTCACCAGTAATTATAAAATAAAAGATAGGAAGTGTGTGCTTATGAATATTTTTTACCACTGTGTGTGATGACTTACATTAACCTTCTCAGCTTCGCCTGAGGTTTATAGTCATCACACACCCTTGTGTGTGAAAAAATATTCATAATACACACTTGCCTATCCATTATTCCTCATTTAGTATAAGGGTTAGTAAGTTTTAAAAGTAAGCACTACGGGCATAAAGGGGTGTGTAAACCATATTTTACAGCACGGCCAGGGCGAAAAGGCACGAGGCCAATGACTGAGTGATTTCAGCTGCTGGCTGTGCTATAAAATATGATTTACACACACCCTGAGTGCCTTATTGCACTTATAAAATGAACTTTTGTTTTACTTTTGACTATTGGGGAAAGCATGTTTATATGTAGAAAACAGATTTACTTTGTGCATTTATGATAAAATAATCCTTCCGCCCACTGCAAGTGATGTCATTGATGATGTCATTGTATTTTTGCCTACTTTCTTCTTCCTGTTTTTTTTCCTCTGTTTTTCCACATTCAAGATATGGAATATTTATCATGGAATGTTTACCATGGAATACATGGATTCAAAATTCTGCTCAGTTCCACTGGCAGAATGTTTCTCTCCCAACACACTGTACACAGAGACAACAAAGGCCTTTGTTTCAGCCAGAGACTCAGTTATCTCACTGTCAGGGCAAGAAGAAGAGAGTTCCCTGATGAGCAGGTAAAGACAGAAGGGTAATTTTTCACTGTCAGCAAAGAAACAGTTATAGTGAAAACTATAAATAATAGTTATTGTTTCTAATGTGTTTATGTATGTAAGGAGTGTGTGATAATCAAGGAAACAGCATTTAATTCATTTGTTTTATTTTTTATTTAAAGTAGTTTTATTTTTAGCCCAGTTGAAGTTTTTTTCAGTGTAAAGGTAGCAGCTATGTTTGTGGTGGAAGATCAGTTCTGGCAGTAGAGGGCTATCTGAAATGTTTGTGTTCCAAATGATCTGTGTTGCAGACTCTTCACTGCTGAGCTATCTTTTTTAACTATGTGTAAACCATATTTTACACATAAATAAGAGCCAATCAGATTACATGATTTTACCGTGCTATTTTATAATAAGCAATTGTTGATTTAGATAAGATATGATACAAGTGAAATAACAATTTATATATTTTGTATATGTATGTAAGGTTAAGGTGTAAGGAAAGTGTAGGAAGTACACCACATATTTTGTTTTGAGTGGTGAGAAATTATTTCCATCAGCTGATATTTTATAATGATGTATAACTAGAGGTTATGAGAAGCTGGACTGGGTGACTTGTGGAATAGGTACATGTATGGGAAGCAGCAGAGTGGTAAACTGCAATAGTTGTGGGGCAGCAGTCTTTCTGGGGTATGTGGAGCAAAGAAGGCTGTCCTGTCTGTAAGAGCCTGGAGCAGCCAAGGGCTGAAATAAGGCTGCTCGGATGGGAGATGGGAGGATGGTATTTGAAGTCAGAGGACCAGAGCAGTGGAGGGAAAAGCAGAGAGGTGGTGCCCAAGGGAGAGAGGGATCAGGCAGGGATGGGATTGGGAAGGACCACCCAGCACACAGCAGTAGCTCTCCTCAGCAGACCAGGGATCCTAGGGTGGAGAAATGGCAAGTGGTAAGGGGAAGGGTGGAAATGATGGGTAGCATCAGAGGGGACATTCAGAAGGGGTGCCTTTATTGAACAGATTTGTACCACTGTGTGGCAGGAGAGAGGGGGCAGCAGGAGGCTCAGGTAGGAGGTCAGGTTGAGCCAGGGATGAGAGTAGGAGTGCAGGGACAGGGAACCAATCAGTGTGAGCAGGGAAGAGGAGGCAGGCAAAATGGAGTGGAGGATGGGAGAGAGGAAGAGAAAAGGAAAGGAAGAAGGAGGGAAAACTGAAAGCAGATACAGATTGTCAGTAGGGGATGGCAGAGTGGAAGATGGTGAAACAGTTAAGGGATAAACTGTGTATGTGGAGATAAGTTCACCAGGGTGCAGAGGAAGCAGTTAGGGTGGGGAAGTGGCTAATCAAGGGGTAAGAAAGAAAGAAAAAAGGATGGGTGGTACTGCAGCAGGGGATGGAAGGGTGGCAATCATAGGTAACTCCATAATTAGGGGAATTCTCTGGGGAAGGAAAGGGTACCCAAAATGCAAGCAGGAGGGTGGTTTGATGCCAGGGATGACAGCGGGAAAGTGGGTCCAAGAATAAGGGAAATAGTAAGGAGGTTGGAGGAAACCAAATTTACTTATACATTTGGGAAACCAACAACCTAGCTTAGGAGGAAGTTGAGGTAGTGCAGTAGGTTCAAAAAGTAAGGGAACATGCAGGGAGGAAAGAAGTTTGCTGGCCTTCTCAGCAGTGATACCAACACCAAGGGCAAGCACAGCCAGGAAAAGAAGAATTGAGGATTTTAATGACTGGCTGAGGAAATGGTGCAGGGAGGAGATGTTTATCTGTATTGGGAACTGGGAGGAAACCTGGCCAAACAAAGCACCTTTTCACCAGACAGGCTACACCTCAGTAGGGAGGGTTTGAGGGCACTAGGGACAAACTGGGGAATACATAACCACTACACTTAATTTAAACTACTGGGTGGGGCAGCGGTGTACAGGCCCACAGACTGCGAGAGTTGAGGTTGTGAACCTCCCCACCAACAGTGATGGAACAGGTTCATGGGAGGAGGTAGAAGGAAAGAACACAATTAGCAAAGGATGGAGGGGTTAGAACACATAACAAGGGTACGTGGAGTAAGGCACACAGAGGGATAAATGTAAACAGAAGAATAGAGGAAGAGAAGGAAGGTTAGTTTCTAGGTGGAGGGTGGCATCTCCGAATGCATGGGGTCTTGGAAACAAGATGGACGCACCTGAAGGCACTATTAGCAGACAAGAGGGTGGATATAGCTGCAGTAACTGAGACTTGGGCATCATAACACCATGACTGGGACCTTGTGATTCCTGTATATAAACTATATAGGAGGGACAGGGTAGTCAGGAAGGGAGTAGGTGTGGCAGTTTATATCAGGGAGGGAATAATTGCACAAGGGAGGAGTCAGGGAAGTGGAGGCATTATGGGTTCAATTAAGGTTCAACAGAGGGAAAAGGTGAGGTTGAGTCGGTTTACAGACCACCCAATCAGGATTAGGAGAGGGACAGGGATCTGAGCTCACAAATATTGGAGGCTGCAGGAAAGGAGAGGTGGTAATTGTGGGGACTCAGCCTGCCCAAGGTGAACTGGAGCATAGCATCCACAACAACATGTGCTAGGAGTCAGGTGATCCTGGAAGGATCAGAGAGGGTTCTTGACACAGGTGTCAGAGAACCAACAAGAGCTGAGACAATTCTTGAGCTGGTACTCACAAATGGGAGCATGTAGAGGAAGTAATGGTCAGGGAGCCACTGGGTGGAAGTGACCATTGCACAGTGTGGTTTCAGTTGGATATGGGCAGGAAAGAATCCTGACTAAGGCCAAAATCTTGGATTTCAGGAGGGCAGACTTCAGGAAAATGGGCGAAGTGCTAAGGAGCCACCATGGGCATCAGACCAGATATGGGGTGGACCAAAAGTAGTCCATCATTAAGGAAGGAATACTGGCTGCCACAGATGAGTGTGTTAGGCTGAGGAGAAAGAATACGAGCAAAGCGCCCAGCTGGTTCAGTTCTGGGGTTTCCCGGCAGTAAGGGAAAAGAGGTTGGCCTATAGAAAATTCAGAAAGACCAAGAGAGAGTTGGGTAGGGAAAATTTCCAAGGTTGGCCAGTGAAGCAATACGGAAGTCTGGTGAGCAAAGGCACAGAAGGAGCTGCAGATAGCTGGAGGAATTAAGAAGAGGGAGAAGGCATTATTTTGCTATATAAGCAGAAAAGGGACAAGAAGGAAGGAATTGTTAGGCTTAAGAAAGGGAGGAGTTGGTGGAGGATAATGGGAAAAGCAGAGATACTAAATGAATACTTGAGCTGTCTTCACCAGGAGAAGTATGGACCAGTGCCTTCAGGAGGGAAAAGAGGAGCGGGGGGAATGGAACACAGATGTAGTGATAGAGGAGGATAGAGGAGGAGGGCTGCTGGCATTGAAGGTGGACAAATCACCAGGCCCGGACAGAGTACATCCAAGGGTTCTAAAGGAACTGCCTGAGGAGCTGGCAGGGCCACTGGCAGACCTATTTAATAGTTCACTAGAGTCAGGCATGGTACCACAGGACTGGAGAACAGCACATATAATGCCCATCCACAAAAGCGGTCCCAAGGATGACCTAGGGAATTACAGACCAGTCAGTCTGACCTCCATTGTGGGCAAGCTCATGGAGACCATACTAAAGGAAAGGTTGGTGGAATATCTAGAGAAGCATGGTCTCCAGGATGTGAGGCAGCATGGGTTCATGGGGGAGATCATGTCAGATTAATCTGATTGACTTTTGACTCTGTCACTAAGACAGTAGACAGGGACCAAGTGGTAGACATCCTCATCTTGATTTCAGAAAGGCCTTGACTCTGTGCCCATAAAAGGTTGATCAGGAGTTGGTGGATCTCAGGGTTAAGGAAAAAGATGGTTGGGGTGGAAACTGGCTGAGGGACAGAACCCAGAGGATAGTTGAGGGAAGAGTTATGTGGCACCAGAGAGGTAACCAGTGGGTCCTGCAGGGCTCAGTGCTGGGGTCAGTGTTGTTCAGTGTCTTTATCAATGACATTGGGGATGGCATTAAGGCTAAAATATGCCTATTTGCTGATGACACCAAGCTCTGGGACAGTGGACACAGCTGAAGGGATACAGGACCCACAGGATAATCTGGAAAACTGGGGAGGTGGTCCAGGATCTGGCAGCTTGTCAATGCCAAAAATGCAAAGTTATGCATATTGGAGCCAAGAATGGATAGAGTTCAAATATCTGCATCAGAGAAGGAGAAGGACCTGGGAGTGATAATCACTAGTGACCTGAAACACTCACGCAGTGCAAGAAAGCAGCAGCAAAGGCAAACAAGATTCTGGGATGCATACTAGGGGGATCAATAATAGGAGAGAGGAGGTTATACTGCCTTTGTACAGGTCCCTGGTAAGACCTCATCTAGAGTATGGGGTTCAGTACTGGTGCTCACACCTCAAAAGGACATTAACCTGCTGGAGAAGGTCCAGAGGAGGGCTACAAAGATGATAGCAGGAGGTCAGCAGGGTAAGGCATCTGAGAAGAGCCTGAGGTCACTGAACATGTACTCTCTGGAAGACAAGAGAAAAGGGGTCATGATTGGGACCTTCAAGTATTGAAAGGATAAATAAAGTAGATAAGGAGAGTCTCTTTAAGCTGACTGGCAACCATAATATGAGGGGCACAGTCTTAAGCTGGAGGGTAGGAGGTTTAGGAGGGAGGTCAGGAAGTACTGTATAACAGGAAATATTCACTGTCATTTTATTTTCACTATATTTGCTGGTTCCATATTAGAGTGAAAATAAAAAGATTGTGATCATTAGGTAGATCACTATATATAGCAGCACTAGTGTTCCACCAGTAAAAGTAAGAGAAAGTGAATATGTGGGGTGTGCTTGGAGTGCCAAATATAAAGGCTGTGAATATAAACTGATATACAGTACTTCTTTACAGATAGGGTGGTGGATACTTGAAATGTGCTGCTGGAAGAGGTGATCTCATTGAAGACAGTGAGCAGCTTTAAGAGAGGCTGGGATAGGCATAGGGGAAGGTAAGGATCATGGGTAGGGAGAAGGGCAGAGACAGTAGCTCAAGCTGTGTACCCTGCAATAGGAGAAGACTAAGACCAAATTGTTTCCGCTGGCTTCCTTTGCACGCTCGTATGTCTCAGATGGTGAAAGGCCAGACAGCTCGAATGCATTCTGCTGGAGGCAACTAGTGAACCTCAGACAACCATGAAAGGTGTAAGTGCTCAATCTCCCAGGGGAGGGAACTATGATGATATGCTGAAAGAAATGACAGAGTTAAGAGCCTTAGTGGCTGACCTTGCTAAGTCATCTTCCCCATTTTGCCTTGCAGGAGGTCTAATAAGACTGAAGGTGCCTACAGGCCCAAAGATGAACCTAAGACCTGTCCATACAGTAGTAGTAAGCCAGACGAGGAGCCTGCTCGAACCCAAAATCCAAAGCCTACTCTCTTCTGTTACCATTGTCATGAAGATGGCCACACAAAATGGGTGTGTCAATTTCCGAAGATCTATGAAAGGTAACCATCAAATTGCTTAATCAAGTCAGACAAAGTAATCTAAAGTATTCTTCCAAACCACCCTACAAGCCTTATGTAGCAAAATCTACAGTTCAGTCCTGTGACAATTCTATTCCTGACTGGGCAGAGTTGGTAAGTCCATCCATAGAAACCATGGTCCATGTTGAAGGAATCCTGCCAAGGCAGTGCTTGATAGTGGGTTTCAAGTAACTATAATCTTTAAAGACTGGTACAATAAGCATCTGTCAAATCATCCACTACTACCTCTTGATGGACAAAATTTTGGGGCCTGAGGAAAAGTCTTATGCATACTTGGGTTATCTCAAAGTGTGGTTTCATTCCCTTTGTCTGTGGCTGTGTGGAAACTCAGTAGAGACACTAGCTTTGGTTTGCCCTCCTCTGGTCTGTACGGGTGGCATACCCATACTAATAGGCACCAATGCCCATATGTTGGGTCATCTTGCTCAAATGTGGAAAGAGAGGCAACAGAGGAAAACTGTTGTTTACACATCCATGCTATGGTAAAGAAAGCATATGAACTGCAGTTGCATTCTAGAGAAGGAGATGAAGACGAGCTAGTGGGTATTGTATGGAGTAAGGACCCTTCTACTATCATGCTGCCCCAAATACCAAATGTAGCATCAGTGGTTAGGTTCATTTGAAAAGGATGTCACCAACCAGATAATAATGTTAGATGCTCTGGAAGATGGAAAGCTGCCTGATTGACTCCTGGTCAACCCAAGTGTGCCTCCTGTCTAAGCTCATGCTTACGCCCAGCAAGTGGTGGTACAAGTCCAAAATGTCACCGACAGGGATATTGTGGTTTCCAGAGGATGCATCCTCGCTAAGGTTTACTGTGCAGACACTGCTGTGTTGTCTACCAAGTCGAGGGATGAAAGAGAGTGCGTTATCTGCTGACATGTTTGACTTCAGAGAGTCACCTATCCCAGATGGCTGGAAAACTCTAATCAGCCAGAATTTGGCACAGAGGACTAAAATATTTTCTCTCAAGGAATGGGATGTTGGATGTGTTGCTGGTGCTGAACATCACACTCATCTGCATGATAACAGGCCTTTTGAGAACGATCCAGAAGATTGTCCCCAGCTGACATAAATGATTTAAGGCATTATCTGCAGGAAATGCTTGCTGCTGGCATAATTCAGGAGTCCCACAGTCTGTCGCATCTCCAATTGTGGTAGTTACAAGAAAAATGGCTCTGTTAGAATGTATGTTGATTACAGAACACTAAATAGATGCACTGTGCCTGACCAGTGCGCCATGCCATGTATCCAGGATGCAATGGACTGTTTAAATGGGAGCAAGGGATTTTCATCCTTGTTCTCTGCTGGTGGATATTATCAAATTCCAATGGCCCCTGAAGACAAGGAGAAAACTGCATTTATCTGTCCCTTAGGTTTTATAATTCCTCCAAATACCCCAAGGGATCTTGGGGCACCCACTCTTCAGAGGCTAATGGAATGTGCAGTGGGTGATATGAACCTTCTTGAATGTCTAGTCTGCCTCGATGATGTGATTGTATTCAGGAAGACTCTTGAGGAACATGAAACCTGCTTGTCCAAAGTGCTTGACTGCTTAGAAGAGTTCTGCCTTAAGCTGTAAATAGACAAGTGTCAGTTTCTCCAAAGTTCTGTGAAATTTGTGGTCCACATTGTGTCTCCCCTGGGCACGCAAACTGATCCCAGTAAGGTAGAAGCTTTAAAGGACAACTAACCCCTATTTTCACAATAAACAAATTTAAAACTCTAGCTTCATAGAAAGGTAAAGGAAAGGCTACTAGACCACCAGGTATCTCAAATGTTTTATTGTACTGCTGTTTGTACTCATGTTTTCATACAAAGCTGTCAGATTAAAACTCAGTTTCTGCATTTGTAAATTAAGCAAACCCAACAAAATCATAGCCTAATATGTGTATTGATCAAAATAATATACATGTTAAGTCATGATTTTGTTTACTTTGAGACATAACACTAAAAGGAATAAAGTGTGCTTGCTGGCACTACAGACAGCAAGGCAGCTGTCTGCCTGAAGCTCCGATGGCATCACACAGCACCTCTGGTGGCCATTTTAGGAAGCAGACAGAGCAGGAGTTTTGAAATGGGAGGCTGATGTTTAATTTTTTTCAAATGCTATGAAACTGCATTTATGTTAGTTATATAAGTGCAGTTTTAGCATCAATGTAAACAGCAGCCTTTCCTTTCCCTTTCTGTAAGCTAGATTTTTAAATAGCTTATTGTGAAAATAGAGGGTTTAAGAGACTGGTTGAAGTCGAATAATTTGAAAGAGTTGCAAAGACTCCTTGGTTTCTGTGGCTACTACTGCCAATTAGTAAAGATTACACTAAAGTGGTACGGCCATTGCTTAACCTGACTGTACCCAAGGATACCCTTCCACGCACAAAATATTTAAGCAGGATACTGGCAAAGAGACTGTGAAAACTTACTTTAGGCCTCATGAACCCTTTGGTCAAAGACGGACCCCTGATTGTGATGCTGCATTTGGAGATAATCTACCGATTGACCCATTCTTCTGTGCTGGCTAATGCTAATCTTACAAAACCTGTGTATTGCATACAGATGCCAACCTAAGTAGCTTAGCAGCTGTGCTTTACCAAGAATGCTCTGAAGGGTTACTTCCCATAGCTTTTGTCAGCAGAAGTCTGTCCTCTGATAAAAACTACCATGTCCATAAATTGGAGTTACTCGCCTTCAAGCTGGCGATTGTAGAACAATTCCATGAGTACAACAATTCCATGAGTACTTATACAGTGCTAAGATCCTGGTAAAGACACATAACAATCCACTAACGTATGTTCAGACCTCTGTAAAACTGGATGCCACAGGGTACCAATGACTCTCCGCCCTGTCAACATATGATTATGTGGTAGAGTATCAGCCTGGGTTGAATCATAGCGATGTGGATGCCCCTTTCATGCAGACCTGCAACAGACCAACAATTGACACGCCTCTGAGCAGACAGTAAAAGCCCTATGCCGTGAGTTCGACAAAGATGAATCTACAGCCACTGACAATGTCAACTGTGTGATGAATACTGGGACCACCAGACACCTGTGTACCTCTGGCCTATTGTAGTTTTGATACATTGGACTTTAAGTACCCTTGCCCAGTTAACTAAACTGACCTGCAACGAGAGCATTGTGATCCAATGTTAAGAAGGTTATCTCTGTTCTGAAAGGAGGAGGAAATGTGTTCTATGCATTCTACTGACCATGAAACTAGTTTGATGTTATGTGAGGTGCCCAAGTTAAAACTAAAAGACAGATTGCTGTACCGGAAACCCCTAGTACCTCAGAAGAACCATCCCAAAGCCAATTGGTACTGCCTTCTAAGTTCAAGACTATTGCATTGAAAGCACTAGATAATGATAGATAATGATATGGGGCATTTGGGGATCGAAAGAACTGCAGATCTGGTCTGTTTACATTTGTATTGGCCTCGAATGGGTGACGACATCAAAAGATATTGTAAAAATTGTGCCCAATACATTCAGAGAAAGGCCCAACCTCAACAAGCTGCTCCAATGGTCAACATAATTGCCAATGCCCATGGAGCTCATATGTATAGATTTCCTAAGTTTGGAGCCAGATTCACAAAATATTGCCAATGTGTTGGTACTGATCGATCACTTCACAAAGGTATGCGAGGCCTATCCCACCAAAGACCAAAAGGTTTCAACAGTGGCTAAAGTCCTGGTGGAAGGATTTTTCATACAATATGGTGCTCTGCAATGCATTAATTCAGACCAAGGCAGAGATTTTTGAGAGCTAGTTAATCAAAGAGTTGTTATCACTCTAGGGGTGTCACGAAAATCTAGAACCACTCTATCACCACAGGAAGAGCCACAGCCAGAATGATTCAATCGCACTCTACTGCATATGCTAGGTACATTAGATCCCCGACAGAAGCCTAAATGGAGTCGGCAGATAAGTGCTCTCGACGCATGTAATTGCACAAGAAATAATGTAACTGTTTTTTCACCATATAGTTTAATGTTTGGCCAAGAAGCTCATCTTTCTGTGGATGTGTGCTTTGGAGTTTCTCCAGATTGTACCAGGTCAGAGAGTTGCCTCCAGTATGTTAAGAAACTCAAAGAACAACTGAACTACACATATCAGTTAGCTAACACTATGGCTGCAAAGAGAAACTTAGCCAACAAAGTTCACCATGAGAGACTGAAACTGTACCACTATGAGCCTTACTTTGCTTTGTTATTTGTTGTCCCTCAACTACTGCCACCATGTATTGCCAAATGTAACAACTGTAACCTTTCACTATGTATTACCTGCTGTTGTTATGTTCTTGTTATTCTGATGTTTCTACTCTGTGCTGCCTTATGTGGCCCAGGTCATGCCTGAAAATGGTCCCTGGATCAGTGCACTTACCCTGTTAACAAAGTCATAAATAAAATAAAATAAATAAAAGGACGTGTTAAAGCCCATGACCTTCAGCCTGGTGACTGAGTGTTAATGCACAATCTTGGATTCCAGGGTGTAACTTGATAATAAATTACTCTCAGGTTCCTGGTGGAACGCATAAAAGAAAGAGACAACAGACAATGGTACTCATGTAATAAATGGATTTATTACAGATCAATAATACAGGCTTGCTACCAACAGTGTAATCACTGGAAGAACTACCAGTTTTCCTTATCTAGGTAATGCAGTCTCTCTCTCTCGAGAAGCTCGTGCTACAAAGGGTCTTATACCCGATAATCTCTATAGCAATGACTAAAGAAGACACATAAATGTATATAATTGGGCTAAAAAACAGGTGGGCTGTGTAACCATCCTAACAAACATGAGAAGTAGCATAGCTTACAAAAGATAACACAATACAATAGAATCTCTATAACTCCAAGGCCAGGTGCACTTGTCATGGTGCACAATTACTAAAGATGGCACTGTTGCCTTACTTATAAGAATACAGAAAAATAGTGTAAAAACATCTCTCATGGCTATATATATATATATATGTAAAACAAGCATAATATGCATTAGTAGAACACAGATCCTGACACTTATTCTTATATGATATGTGTCTTTGCCCTAAAGTTAGTACATATACCTACTTATATATGTTGCTTTCCATGAAGTGGGGTACAATCAGGTGCTGGACCACGGATAACATTCCCCTTTGTTGCCTTCAAAAGAAAAGGCAACATCCACAGGAAAGTAGTGAGATGGAGCTACAAAAGTCATTTACAAGTCGATGCATGAGCTTTGTAAAGGAATTCGAGTTGTCTGTGATGTTGTCTCAGAGTACGCCAGCAGACAACAAAGGGTCAGTATCAGAAAACAATCAAAATGCTTGAATAATAACAAAAGCTTTAGAAGTCAATTCTAACCAAGTGTTGGACAGAGCAGTGCTTAAATTACCATCCTGAATAAGATCATTAAGAGCATCACCAACCTCAGAAATATTATTCCTGATATAAATCAAATGCAAATTCTTCTCGCCAAAAGAGATTGTAAGGATAGTGTCAAAGGGTCAATGTCACGTTAAACATGGGCAAATATTGAGACAAGGCAAGCAAATATTGTGGATCTGTATCAATAACCTCTGGTTCAGGGAGAAGAACAGGAGTGATCACAGTGTGACCAGTTACTGTTGTCTGCTGGATAAAACAGAAGTTAGAGCAGTAATACCATCCGTTTTGGCACCATAAGCAAAAGACTGATGATTTGTCATTACACAGTACTGCCCATTGGAATTGTAGGTAACTCATACAGTTGGAACCTTCATTTTGTAGATGTATAGAACAAAGAAAAGACTGGTTGATGCTGTGAAGTAGTATGTACCTCCTCCAAGTGCTTGAGGATGTAGCTGTTTCCGGGTCAGGCACTGAAGATGCAGCTTGCAAAAATTCAGAATCATCAGTCAGGTTGGACAGCAGATCATCACCCAAGGTATAAGCCCAGTCAAGATGTTCCAAGAGGTTCCACAGACAGGTCTGACAATGTCAAATATGTCACAGTGACACAGGTAATGATATCCCTCTTGGCACAGCATTTGGTATGCGGTGCGACTCAAGCTTGTAGAACAGAGTGGTATACAAGTAAAGAGGGTAAATCAGTTCATTCTCAGTAAATGTTCTCATCAAGATGTCCAATGGAATTAATAGCAGCCAGTTTGTCAAAGATAGAAGTTTGTGGATCAAAGCGAGGTAGTGACACAGTAAAAGTAATGAACATGTTGTCACGGATTGAGCATTTCTTAGTAAAGTAACATGGTGCTTGATTTGGATAACGTGAAACATATCCAAGATTTCTAGAGGCAGACATAGAAATAGTAACATTGTTTGACATACATACAGTTATGCATGAGTAGATTTGCAGTGAGGACAATACCATTTAGACATTCTCCTGTCATGAATAAGATCTGGAATGTGTCCTGTTTCAAGTCCCTGAAGCAGTTGTTAACAGTGGCAATTACATAAGAGCCATAGGTAGAACATAAAAGTTCCTGGGCAATATATTGCTTGTCTGCCTCCTTGTTATTTTGTAAAATCAATTAATTAATTTTGTTTTTAGTATCATTGAACCCTTGGCAATGTCCTGCATATTATAAACAGTAAAGCATTCTTTATTTAAACTATCTACACCATGTAATAGTGGTGGTAACACATCATTTTTAATAGCTTGTTGAAAATTAAGTGTTTGTGCTTTAATAGCAGCTATATCTGCTCTATTCCAGATAAACATTCCTGAACCAAAAGGCCAGAGACAGTGTCTGCTGCACCAGTAACATCTGCAGTGTCACATCTAGCACATTATTTACTTTTAGCATTAGGTGGGTCTAACGACTTCTGCATGTTGAGAACATGAGGTCCACTAACTGGATTGTAACCCTTGTTACCCAGGGTTACTAGAATCCCAGTAAGACCTAGTGGTAGGCAGGGAAGGCAGCTTGTGAAACTCCAGTTAAATGGGTTTCACATTGTCTCACTCTGTTCTCAGTCTCAGCTGAGACTGAGGGATGACATCACCAATAGAACTATCGAGTTGCATGAGCCACATTGGAATCTGCAGCAAGGAGTTGGCATAGAACGTTGGGAGGTTTTGAAGTGAGTCAGTGTGAGTCAGTTCAGTGTGAAATTGGGAGCTTGCTGGTAAAGCAGCTCAGTGAAGGCTCTAGGAGCCTCAGCCTGACAGAGGGCTACTTTAGTTTAAAGGGTGTGTGTCTCCACCTTAAAGAGAGACACAGAAGATAATTGAAGTGGTGGAGACAGCTGTTTTGGTCTCAGTGCCCCTCCCATCGGGGCAGGAAAGGGTTCCTACAGATTCCTGGGCAACCCCTAGTTCTGCTCATAAAGGAAAAAGCTGCCTATGTGTTCCAGAGTTTATTTGGGAGAACAAGAAGATTTGTGAGTCGCCTGTGGGGCACCTGCAACGTGAGGATGAGTGTCTGCTCTTGCTAAAAGGGCTTATGTTTTTCACCCTGGGACTTGTATGACAATGTGGGGATTGAACTATAATATTGGGAAGCCTAGAGTAATAGGCTAAGCAAAGTAAAAGTAGGTTCAAGTCCAGAGCTTGTTGGGATGCAAATGATATGTAGAGGAGATGTGACAGACGTCACCCAGAATCTACATTTGAAAGTTTTCAGTAAAGGAATTGTTCAGTTTCCAGAGAAATGGCCGGGTATGGGCTGTGGGAGCTGGAGGTGGGTGGCCCCATCTTTAGTGACCAGGTCCACCTCTACGGATTTCTTCTGTGGATTTCTACTACCTCAGGCACTTGGCCAGTGATGAGGGAAGTACCCAGATGTGGGATTGTAAGGAAAATTCTCTAGGAGTTGAAGGCTCTAGTGTGGTTTGGGGAGCCACAACAGAATAATTGGTTCATTCCTCAAATGGACCAGAGATCAAGTGGCGGCAGGGAGCCGGCCAGTGGGAAAACCCAAGTAGTGTACAAGTCGGGCTGTGTACCCAAAGCTGCATGCAAGTCCGGGCTGTGTGCCTGGTGGGTTTGGAGCCTGAGGGCTGGAAATAGTGATAAAGTGTTCTGTTGTCTCTAATCTGCATTACCAGGAAATGTAGCCCGTTGGGGTCCATCTATACTTTGTTTGTTCAGCTTGGATGTGAATAAAAGCCACACTGAAGAATCCCATTCCAGGTTCTGGACATTACAGTTACTGATTCCTGTGTTCGGATTTACTTGGGTGCCCCTGTTCAGAGTAGCCAAACCTAGGTCCCCTGTGCCGAGTAACCTCATCCTCCCCAACCCAGTCCCCATCAGGTACTGCTGTCAGCTTCAACAGCATGCCAACTGTTGTTTTGCTAAAAAGGCAGGGGTGAGGGGTTACAGGATCATTTGTGTGAGTTTGGTATGCAGCTACAATGTCTAGAAGCATCATACTGAAAAATGTAGAAGTGTTGAGCATGTGACAGAGACTAAACTCAGCCATATTCCAATTTATAAGACTGAAAATAACTGGGACATGCATGAATTGCACATTATTAATCAAAGCTCCAGGAAGGGAGGTGGTGGTCAAACCATTAGGAGGAGTTGAGGCAGTCACAAAAGGTAGGATCTATTAAGGCAGTCAAGTTATAAAGACCAGTATGTCTAGAAGAAGTTTGTTGAATACAGAGTGTACTGTTTGGTGCAATCCCTGTATTGGGCCATCCATGAAAAGTATCTTTAGATAAATGAGCTACAGGAAGTGTGTAACCATTAAAATCAGTTTCCGTTGTGTCTGCAATGCAGATTTGTCTGGGTCACAACCATGGCATTAAGATAGGAGTCTGAGCCTTACTTAAGAGTAATCATTGTGTTGGGGACATCAATGTGAACTGGGATATCTCTAGCTGAATGTTCATGTTTATCAAGCAAATGTGTTATACGTTGTCTGTGTTCAGTCGGAAGGGGTTTGTCTTGAGAGTAAGTCAAAGAAAGTAGCCCCACCAGGATATGATGTGCAAGATAGCCATCTTGCCAGTATATCCGAAAAGAAACAGAAAAGGATTAAGTGAGGGGTACTATTCCTCCCTAAGAGGGTTGGGAAAAGTAATTAGTCACCTTTATACAACTTGAGCTGATTAGCATGGAACCACTTGTCAGTGGTCTGTTTTTGCAGTTGAACTCTGACCTGATAGACAGCAGGACTGAGTTTGTTGACAATGGGATATGGGCCTTCCATTTGCTGGCAAATGAATGAGCTGGTTGTCTGTATTGGAGGAGCATAACTTGGTTCCAACTTACCAGTTGACTTCTTTAACATGCTTATCAAAATGAGCTTTAGCTTGTTGTTGAGCACTACCCATTTGATTGGCAGCAAACAGGTGTGTTTTCATGATGTCATCATGAGTTTTTCAACATATTTATCCACAGATACCCTATCTGCAGTAGGGGTGTGGAGATCAATCAACAGGTGCTCATATAATCTCACATCTCTACCAGTCATAACCTCATATGGTGTGCACTGGGCAGTTGCTGCAGGAGTACCGATTGCCATCGGTAGTAGTGGTAAGAGGAATCCCAATCCTTGGGATTATCATTGATGAATTTGAATAACATCTGTTTAATTATTCTATTTGCTCTTTCTACGGGTCTGAGGATTGAGGATGGTATGGGATATTACATTTTTATCTACTCCAAGCTTTTGAGTGTCTGCTTCATCAGCTCAGCTGTAAAACTGGTTCCCTGGTCTGAGTCTTCCTTAAGGGTAGGCCCCACCTGGAGAACAGTTGATCCACCAGAATCTTGGTAGTTGTTGCCGTGTTATTCTTAGTGGGGAATGTCACCCACTTAGAAAACAAATTCTGACGAGTGCATATTTGTTATTCTTGCTTTGTGTAGTCAAGGGCCAATGAAATCAATTTGTATAACATTCCATGGTCCAGATTGCCTTTGTGGCAAAAGTTTGGCATTTCTTTTCACCAAAATTGGTTGTTCTGGACACACACTATGCAGTTTTCCACATAGTGCTCCATGTCCTTGGTCATACCAGGCCACCAGACGATGGTTTTGAGTCTCTGGATGGAACTGTTGTGTCAGTGTGTTTGCATACACAAACAAATCCCTGTACTTGACAGGTGTGCCGCAAACGATGTAAAGTTATTTTTCTCCCAGAATGGTAAAAATTAGTAGGGAGGAGCAGACCCAATTGAGTCTGCAAAGAGGATGACATCCTTGTCACCATGGGGCATAAGTTCTAGAGCACAGGCCACAGCTGCCAATTCGGCATACTGTGAGGAGATGACAGTGTATTTCCTTGAAATGCACCTGAGATCACCATTTTATCTAATATGAGCACCCCAAATCCTGCTAACTGCTGTCTATCTACATAGGAGGTGGAGCCATCTGTAAAGGTGCAATACATGCTGGTATCCTCTAAAACATCTGGTGTAGCCGGTAAGAATGATCCCGGCTCAGGTAAGTCAGGAGACTGGAGTGCACAGTCATGGGGCTTACCTGTGTAGAGTAGGCCATGAGCCAGGATGGATGGCATTTTTGCAGGCAGTACTTTGGTGTCCCTGTCCTGCAAAAGCAAAACCAGTGGGTGAGTCTGGTATTGGAAACTGAACCATCTTTCACTCTGTCTGAAAGCAAAAGTTGGTTGTGACAGGTATGCAAAACAATAGGTGCATACCCAATGATGTACATAAAGTGTTTGACAGCTCATTAGGTTGCCAAAAGTGTTCTTTCACAGAGACTATACTGTCACTCTACTAGGGACAGCATCTGAGAAGCATAGGCAATGGGTCTGAAGTACCCATTGAACTTTTGTGCCTGCACTGCAGACATGGCCACATCAGATGTGGCAGTTTCCAGATGGAATGGAAGGTTTGGGTTAGGATTGATCAGTGCTGGGGCTGAGGCTAAGACCTGCTTGAGCTGTGTTACAACATTAGTGTGAGTGGGGCTCCATGTCCATGGGACATCCTTTTCAGAAGTTCATACAAGGAGCGGCCTTCAAAGCAAAGTCAGGATAAAGTCCCTGGAGTAGTTTACCATTCCTAAAAAGCATCTGAGTGTTGCCACACTATTAGGAAGTGGCAAATCTTGTAAGCCCTGGATCTTCTTGACAGCTGGGCTCCTGCCTTGGTCTGTGTCATATGCCAAGGAAAATGACCTCTTTTCACACAATTGTGCCTTAGAGGGGTTGCACTTGAGGGCTGCTTCTTAAGGAGATACAGAAGTTCATCTAGAAGGGCCAAATGACATTCTTTTGTGGTGGTTGCTAGAAACATAGAAACATAGAAACATAGACTTTGACGGAAGATAAGGACGCTAGGCCCATCTAGTCTGCCCATTTCTACCTACAGGATAGGGCGCAGATCCTGTTAACCAACAGCCTATATCTTCCTGCCCCCACAAGAATTGTCTGATGTCTGTCCCATGCATTCTTGAATTCTCCCACAGTTTTAGACCCCACAACTTCCTCAGGAAGGCTGTTCCATACATCCACTACCTCTCTGTGAAATAATACTTCCTCACATTGCCCCTGGACCACCCTCCTTCTATCTTTAAATTGTTCCCCTTGTTCTTGTAAGTCTCTTTTTCTGAAAGATGCTACCCTCTTGGACTTTGTTGATTCCTTGAGGTACTTGAAAGTTTCTATCATGTCCCCCTCCCTTCTTTCCTCAAGGGTATACATATTAAGCTCCTTTAGTCTCTCCTCATACGGCTTCTCTTGCAGACCCTGCACCATTTTAGTTGCCCTCCTCTGGACTGCCTCTATCCTGTCTATGTCCTTATGGAGATGGGGTCTCCAGAACTGGACACAGTATTCCAGATGGGGTCTCACCAACTGTCTGTACAGAGGGATAACAACTTCCTGTTTTCTGCTGCTGATGCCTCTCCTATACATCCCAGTATACCCCGGCCCTCCCTACTGCCTTCTCACATTGCTTGCTAACTTTAAGGTCATCTGATATGATTACCCCAGGTCCCTTTCCTGTTTGTTGTTGTTACTACCTCCCACCCATTGTGTATTCTTCCCTGGGTTCTTGTTTCCCAGGTGCATTATTTTGCACTTTTGCATTGAATCCTAGCTGCCATACATCTGACCATTCCTCCAACCTTGCCAAGTCCCTCTTCATCCTTTCCACGCCTCCTGTAGATCAACCCTGTTGCAGATCTTTGTGTCATCTGCAAAAGGCATATTTTTCCTTCCAGTCCCTCTGCAATGTCACTGATGAAGACATTAAAAGGACTGGACCCAATACTGAACCCTGTGGTACCCCACTAGTAACCGCTCTTTCTTCAGAGTGGACTCCATTTACAATTACCTTCTGTGTCCTGTTGTCCAGCAAATGTTTTACCCAGGCTACCACCGTGGGACCCACTCCCAGGCTGGTTAATTTGACAACAATCTTTGTGTGGGACTGTGTCAAATGCCTTGCTAAAGTCTAGGTAGGCCATGTCCACAGCCCCTCCTGGTCTACTACTTTGGTCACCCAGTCAAAGAAATCTATTAGATTCGTCTGACATGACCTTCCCGCTGTGAACCCATGCTGCCTTGGATCCTGTGCTCCACTGACCTCTAGGTACTCAACTATTCTTTCCTTCAGAAGTGACTCCATCACTTTCCCTACCACAGAGGTCAGACTGACAGGTCTGTAGTTTTCTGCCTCTGTCTTGGTCCCACTTTTGTGAAGGGAATCACATCCACCTTCCTCCAGTCCTCGGTACCACACCATCCTCCCATGATTTATTAAAAAGAGTAGCCAGTGGTTTCACTAGTTCCTTCCTTAATTCTTTAGAATTCTGGGGTGAATTCCATCAGGACCCATTGCTTTGTCCACCTTCAGTTTTAGGAGTTCTTGCAGAACCCTTTCTTCTGTGAAAGGACTGGGATCGACCCCCTATTAAGAGTGCTTCTGTTAATTGGATTAGGCACTTCCCCTCCTCTTTTGTGAATACTGAGCAGAAATATTCGTTCAGTATTCCTGCTTTTCTCTGCCCTCTGCCCACCCAATCGCTCATTCTATTCAGCCTCACTATCCCTCCTTTGTCTTTCTACGCTTGCTGATGTACCTATAAAAGGTTTTATCCCCTTCTTAACTGAGTTGGCTATCTTTCCTCAGTTTGGGCCTTTGCTATTCTGACTTCCTCCCTGCTTCTTTCTGCCTTAACTGGTACAGCCTCTCTCCTGCTCCTTCTGTGTTTCCTTATACTTCCGGAATGCTATCTTTTCTTCCTGACTTTCACAGCCACCTCTCTTGAGAACCATAGTGGCTTTTTTTTCATTTTGATTTGTTTATTTGCTTCACACAAAGGCTTGTTGCCTCTGTGATGGCAGTTTTGATAATTCCCATTGTTGCTCCACACCTCCTTCTAGCCTGTTTGCTAGTGCTTTTCTGAGGTACTCTCCCATCTTGCCAAAGTCAGCCCTCCTAAGTCCAGTACCCTCACTTTTTGTGGCTTGACTCTGTAGCTGAGTTTAATGTGAACCACACTGTTTGATGGTCACTTGTCCCCAGATGGCAACCCACTCTAGATCTGAGATCCTCTCACTGCCCCGCTTGAGAGTATGAGGTCTAAGATTGCTCTCTCTCGAGTGGGTTCTGAAACTAGCTGTCTAATGCCTGCCACCTGTAGGGCATCAAGAATGGCCCTGCTCTTGGATGTGGCTGCAGCAAATGTGCTCAGTTAACATCTGGCATATTCAGGTCTCCCATCAACAGTATCTCCCTTTCTCTGCCATTCTAAGAATGCCTTCCATCATATCCTTGTCCATTCCTTCCCTGACATGGGGGTCTGTACACAACCCCTGTGCGGATTGTGGTGCCCTTTCCAGTCTCCAAGGTGACCCACAGTGCCTCCTCTCCTCCTGTTTACTCTTTTGTTCAGTTGCTTTTTCCCTTCCTTTACATAGAGAGCTACTCCCCCCTCTTCTCCCCTGCCTATCTCTCCGGTAGGTTATGCTACCCTGGTATGTTAACATCCCAGTCATGGTTCTCTGTGTACCATGTTTCTGTGACTGCTATGATATCCAGGCATCCCTCTTCCATTAAGGCCACCAGCTCAGGGAGCTTTTTGCCCAGACTACGGGCATTGGCACTATTACCTCCATTTCCTGATGGCCTTATCCCTTTGCCCCATCCCTGTCCTTCTTGCCTTTGTCACTTTCTCCATTTACCCCTGCCCTTCTCCCTATCGACACCTCCATGTTGGTGTTTGCCACACCTACTACCGTGATTGTTTGGGGGCTAGATTTTCCTGCTCCTTCCAGTGCCTCCCCTTGGCTAGTTTAAAAGCTTGCCAATGAAGCATTTAAACCTATCACCTAGGATCCTGGTTCCTCCCAACAGATGCAGCCCATCATGCCAGTATAGGCTTGCATCACTCCAGGTGGACCCCAGTCCCCAATGAAGCCAAATCCCTGAGCTCCACACCAGTTTTTCAACCACTGATTGAATCCATGATGCGGAACACCCTAGCCTCTCCTATGCCATAGATGGGTAGCACCTCCGAGAAGGTTACGTGCGTGCTACTTGACTAAGGCCCTCCCAATTCCACAAACTCTTCCTGCACTTCTAATCCCTTTCTAGCCAGGTCATTTGTCCCTAGGTGGACAATGACATCCAGCTCCCTCCCTGTGCAGCTGCTCTGGCAATCCTGAGGATCGCTCCCTGTCCTCCAGCCATGGTGCCAGGCAGGCACCTTACCTCCTCTCCACTTCCTTGCCCAGTTCTACCTTTCTAACCATGGAGTCCCCACCAGGAGTTGTTTTTCCTGCAGGGTCCCCTGCCACCCTCCTGTGTGTCTCCTTTGTGGAGGTTCCCAGCATCCTCCTTGGTCTCCACTGTAGGTGCCTCCATAGAGGAACCACACTTTGCCAGAATGGCATAGGAATTGTGGAGATGTACAACTGAGGATGTGCCTCTGTTCCACCACCTCACCCTCCCTGAGCCCACTGTGGTCCAACCTCCTCTTTCTTGGCAACCTCTGAGGCAACGGCAGAGTCACTGGTGGTCCCTGGATGGAAAAGAGGTCCCACAAATCCTGGCCAACTCAGCCTGAGATGAGCAACCTCCTCCTCAGCCCAGAGAGGTGCCTGCAGATGGGACAACACCGCATCCTCCAGAACATCTCCCGAAGACTGCTGCTCCACAGCCACTGCACTGCACCACTCCAATCATGTCTTATTTCTGGCCCTTAACTGTTTTCAATCCTTACTCTTTCCTCTGTTTTTTTTCTCTCTCCTTACTTTCTGCCTGTGTGCCTTTAAGCTCCTGATTGTCCTGTTCTGAGACAAGAATATCCTATATTTCTCAGTAGACCACTTACTTGTTCAGAGGCAGACCTCCAGCAGCTAGAGGGGGGAGAGCAACTCTTGCCCTTCTAGGATGGTGGGTCCTTGGTGGTTCTGTGATCACTCACTTCCTGCCCTAAACAGGAAGTTTCTGTTGTCAGTTAAATCCTGTGCCTATAAAAATAGAACTAGCTTTGGGTGGTGGGGTGGAGGGAGGAAGGAGGGCAATATAGTCCCAGTAGAAGTTCAGTCACACAGCAGTCCTTTCTCCTGGTGTCTTCTGCCAAGCTATTAGCAGAATCTTTCTAAGGCAGTCTTTAAATGTAGCTTCCTTCTAGCTAAGCCACTTTGTTTTGTTTTGTATGTTAGTTTTTACCCTAAATTAAAGGTCCAAATACAAAGTTCTTCTACTTTAGTCCCAGCAGAGAAGTTCAGTCACACAGCAGTCCTTTCTCCTGGTGTCTTCTGCCAAGCTATTAGCAGAATCTTTCAAGGCAGTCTTTAAATGTAGCTTCCTTCTAGCTAAGCCACTCCCCTACTTACCAGATCTTTCTACAAGTAATTTAAACCTCACAGCAGTTAAGTCCTTTCAGTCACCTGAGATTTACACCTAGATGACTTTTCAGTTATCCATTCAGTTCAGTTAACCCAAACACACTTTTTTTTTCTTTTGTACATGTTAGTTTTTACCCTAAATTAAAGGTCCAAATACAAAAGCTCTTCTACTTTAGTCCCAGCAGAGAAGTTCAGTCACACAGCAGTCCTTTCTCCTGGTGTCTTCTGCCAAGCAAGTCATCCACATATTGCAGGAGACACTGGGATGTGGAGAACCCTGCAGAGCATCCATCATGTGGAGATGGAAGAGGGAAGGGCTGTTGTGAAAGCCCTGTGGAAGGTGGGTCCAGGTATACTGACATTCATCAAAGGTGAAAGCAAATTTGTATTGGCTTTCCTGTGCTAATAGGAGTGACCAGAACCCATCAGAGATGTCAAAAGCTGTGAACCACTTTTGTCAGGTGTCGACAGCTTGAGTACATCAGGTGCTGATGCTACTGTTGGTGTGCAACTAGGGTAACTTGATTAAGTTTCCTGTAGTCAATTGTGTCTTCAAGCTCCATTTGGCTTTTTCACAGGCCAAATGGATGAGTTAACAGTGGAGACACAGGTCCTAATCACTCCTTGTTGAAGCAGTGTTTAGATGGTCTCCCTCAATGATGGCAAGGCTTCAGCAGGGAAAGGGTATTGCTTCTACCTCACAGGGTTAGGCCCTGTGATCTCAGTGGTAGTGTGCATTCTACCACAGTCATGCTTGTTGGTGGCAAACCCATCAAGGTGTTTTTGCAGCATGGGTGCCAGCTCAGAAAACAGGTCATGCTTTTCAACAAAGCCATGATGTCATACTCCTTGTTGTTATGGAAGATGGCTGCCACCATGTGAGTCTGAAATGGTGACAGCATGACATTGTCCTTGATCTGAAGGAGTAGTCTATTGGCCAGAGTCACTACACAGCCATGTGATGCTAGGAAGTCAATTCCTAGGATGCGGGGGTGATGACGTAGAATCATGAGGTCAAAAGCAAAATCAGTCCTGAGGTGGCCTGCGACCACAGGTAGAGGAATAGATCAGTAGTGTGTAGATGGGTACCATCTACACCCTATGCACTGGTCTTCCAGCTGAGACTGGTCTTCATCATGGAGGACTGACATCGCTGCTCCAGTATCCAGAAGCATGGTAGTTGGCGCCCCCACCATGGCCTTTACACAAGACTGTCCATTTGTGTCAATGATCAAATCACTCACAATCCAGACTGGGGCCTGTAATTGATAATCAGTATTTTCAGAATCAGCATTATCACTCTGTTCCTGAAACTGAAGGCCTGCAGGGTCTTCCAAGGCCTTCTATATGTCTTGCAGTGGGTACAATGTACCTGTGACATCACAGGTGCTGCAATGTCCTGTATAGGTGGTTCTTCCTTGGATGTCGCATTGGCCTGGCCAGTAACCAGTGCAGCAAAAGGATTTCTCGGCTTTTTGAGCATTCGCCAGCCGGGGTCAGAAAGGATTTCTTGGCTGCTTGTCCATTCAGTGGTCGGGGCTAGGACTGCTATAGTTCATGTAGCTTTAACTTCCTCTCAGCATGGATGTCCTCCAACAGCTTACAAAGGGTCTCATTTTCATCTTTGATCTGTCGATAGTTGAGACCATTGCAGTTCTGGCTATACTGTTGGGTGTTTGGATTTTTTCAATTGCCTCTGTCTCTGTTCCTGTTGTTTCTATGGTTCTGGTTCCCTCCTTGTGCGACTGCTTGTCATCAGAAGGTGTCATTTGTTTGGTTATGTCCTCTACCGTATAATGGGTAGGGGTGTCAGGGCAGGCTGTACTGCAACCCCTGTACTGCAGCTGTCTTGTTGATTTGCTGGAAGTAAGGGTATGGAGGTAGACCGATAAGCATGGTCCATCTTACTGAGGATAGCGCAAATGTATCAGTACTTAGGTAAACATTAAGCTCGATCTTTTCCCAAGGCCAGAGTCATATTTCTGATGTACAAATCCTTGTACTCTATTTGGTCTCTGTCTGCATAGTCATTTACGAGGCCTTTTCCAGTGCTGTGTGTGAGCCATAACCATTGATGGTAGGCCATGGGGCTTTCTTTTGCAGCCTGTTTAACCTTGTAGGCCAAGCAGTCTCTATGACACCCAAGGAATTGATAGATATAAGGGCCACTGAAATATCATCAAAAGCGAGGGTGTCGGAGTTATGTACTGTCTCTGAGACCTTGGCCCAGAGGTAGGTTTGATTGTCTACCACAAGACTTGAACCTGGTACTCAGGTTGGAGAGAGAGTTTCTCACAAAGGAGCACATTTTCTCCTAGTGGCAACTGAGATTATCAGTTGGGCCCAGCTGTCCGATGCTCTGTGCAATTTGTTGGACAGAGTGAGCAACTTCAGGGTTGGAGGTGTGCGAGTCGCATTTAGTTCTTTATGTTCCCAGGCTCCATGAATCACAGCTTCCACTGCCACATCAGCAATTGCCTTTGTATGTGTGATCCTGAGTAACAGAATCTTTCAGCATTTTGTCAATTTGGTACTGAATGTCCTTTTTTCGCCTCTCTGGGACAGTGATCCTCCTAATCGCATCCTTAATCATGTCACGAATCTCTGACTCATCTCCCTTGAGAGGAACTAGTGAGGCACACCACGGAATACAGACCCTCTACCTGTGTCATGGGGGCCGCCATCTTGGCATTGTAAGTGGCATCTGCCATGTTTGTGTGAGACATGGTAGCGCAGTGTGCATGCTGACATTGGCCCATCTTGTAATGACCATGGAAGTTGCTCCACCATGGGGTTGGACTTGCATGTGATGTGGCATGCCTCATCATCAAAGTCAGAGTCGTCATCGCCGGATGATGCAATCTCAATGGGCATATACTGAAACCCATTCATAATCTTAACATGGCGGCAAGAACCTCCATTGATGGTGCAACTTCACCATCTTTTGGCTACATTTCTTGTGACAGACTTTTGCAGTGCCCTGCTCAGTACTCTCTCAACCTCATGCTGTAATATTCTATACGTAGCCCAATTTGATGGTTTTCCTAAGCTTTATCCAATTCACAACTCACACTCTTGTAATCCTCTTTCAACTCAGCATTCTCCTCTCTCAAATTTTCATTCGTGATCACTCAGAATATCATTCAAATATGCTAACTGTTTCTTATCACATTTCAATCTTTCACAATATCTCTAAATAAACATATCTCTCGCTCAGTGTCTTCAGCAGTGTAGTGCAGCAGTCTGGAATTAGCATCACGGGTGACTGTGTCTCCTCCATTAGTTTCCGTTTGTTTTTCTGTAACTTCTAGTGTCTGCAAGCCCATCTCATTTTTTCCCTCTTGTTTATGCGCCTCTGCAGTGCACCGGCAGGGGCATCAAGTCGCTGGCCCTCCACTGACCAGGAGGATGTCAGGGCTCACTTGATATGTGGGGTCCAGTACAGTGATCCCAACCCATCAGAGGGTCTCCTCACCTCTCCGCCTGGGCTGGACCAGACCCTATGACGTGACTCCACATTAGGCCTCCAGGTCAGCGGGGCATGGCCATCAAGTTGCATGGTTGCACACAGCCTTTTCCACCACTTTAGCCCCTGGAGCTGACAGTGAAATTACACATAACGTAACACAGGCGTCTTGCTGTACTTCTCCCCACTGTGGCACTGCACCTGTGCTGTCCCGGTCAGCACCAGGGGCCGCCAAGCATGATGCATGATGCATCCTCCCAGACCCACCCTGGAGGAGGAGAGCAGTCCTGAAATGCTCGATCCACCCTCTCCCTGCCAACCCCGCAGCCTGAGTCCATTCCTGAACCTGGGTCATCGGTGTGGCACAAGGTGTGGCATATAGCATCTCAACCTCAGCATCACCGGCCAGCCCCATCTCTTTTTAGAAAATGCATTTTCAAGTTCAAGGGAGGCACACCTTGCTGTGAGACTCTCAACTGCGATATGCAGAGCCGCAACCAAGAGACCTTTAACTTGTATTTATTGGCTGTTTGTTTGGACTCTAGGTATTGGTCAGATATTAGCAGCAATGGTTTTCAGTGTGAAATCTGTCCATGGGATGTGAGGTAGTTCGAGACATCTCATCTCAGTTCTGTGCACAAGTCAGACATAACAAAGAAGTGGTATACAAACAAACAAATAAGCAGTTGTAAAACTAGTCAAAATGCCTTGGCGCCATCTCCAACTGCTTCCTGGTCCCGGTGGGTGAGCGGTGATGCCAAGGTGGTACTCTGTCACTTGCAGAGGGGGTGTAAGGGGTCGGTGTGGGTCCGCGTGCTCGAGACCAAGACAGTGTGGGTCCGCCACAGCCATTACCACTGTAAGTGCGTAGGTCTAAGTTGTATGAAATCGCATTACACTACCGACATTCAAAATAAATTGAATGTAAAATCTTCTTTTCGCACTTTTCCAACCTGCACAGTTACCAAATGTAACTTGATAATAAATTACCTTCTCAGGTTCTTGGTGGAATGGCACAAAAGGAGGAGACAACAGATGCGATACTCATGTGATAAATGGGATTTATTACATAGAGAATAAAATGAGGGGTGATGTGTATCGAGGTTTACACACACCCGAGAGGTTAGATGCTACAGAAAACCCCGAGAGCAAAGCTCAAGGGTTTGTGTAAGCATTCATCCAAGGTGTGTGTAAACTCGAGTTTACACACATCATCCCATATTTTATTTAGATAATTGCTGGTTTTTGCCACAGCAATTATATAAAATAAGAGGCTCTGGGCCGAGGGGTGCCACTCTCCATTTTCCTTTGGTGACCGTACATGTGGTTTTAAAATGTTTACGCCTATTTGTCCCCATAACTGTGGAATTTGTACAGAATTATTAAAAACAATGTAACTTACCACCGAGTTACTGTGGTGGACGGCAGTTGAATTTTCATTGAGAGATGGCAGTGGTGGTTGGGAAGTGGTGGACTGTGCCGAGTACATATAAGAGAGTGAGGGAACAGTGCATGTGTTTACCGTTATAAACGCCCTTTATACAGGCAATTATTCACAGTTTCTATGGGAAAAAGGCAAGGCTAGTTATTATAGATCAATAATACAGGCTTACTACCAACAGTGTAATCACTGGGAGAACCACCAGTTTTCCTTACCTAGGTAATGCAGTCTTCTCTTCTCAGAGAAGCTATGTGTTACAAAGGGTCTTATACTCTGATAATCAACATAGCAATGACTAAAGAAGATACATAAAGTGTATATAATTGGCCAAAACAGGTGGCTTGAGTAACCATCCTAACTAACATGAGAAGTTGCATAGCTTGCAGAAGATAACACAATACAATAGGATCCCATAACCTCCAAGGTCAGTTGCACTTGTCGTGGTGCACAATTACTAAAGATGGCACTGTTGCCTTACTTATATGAATACAGTAAAACGGAGTAAAGAGCATCTCTCATGGCTAAATATACATATATCAGTAAAACAATAAAATATAATATGCATTAGTAGAACACAGATCCTGACACTTATGCTTATATAATAAGTATCTTCTCCCTAAAGTTAGTACATATATCTTATATGTTGCTGTCCGTGAGGTGGGGGTACAATCAGGGCTGCTGGAGCATGGATAAGATGGAAAGCATAAATTAGCTGACCATTGGGGACACACTCCATATATAGCAATCTCTAAACTGAATGACCTAGCAGTATACAAAGTGTTACCAGAAGAAGACAGTAGAGTTGCAAAACAATGCATAGAAAACACCTGTTATCCATCAGCCAAACAGTACTCAATGAAGTCACAGAATCTGAAGCTCCTAAAGGCCCTGTAACCAGGTCTGCTACTCATAAAAAGAATCAGGTAGCCCTTTCTAATAAACTGCCAGCTCTTCCAACAGATAATAATGCATCAGTCGATGAAAATGACTCTGAAAGTGATGATGAGTTTTGCCCTGCCTATTATCCAACTGATGAATTTTCCAAGCTGTTTGAAGGTTTGCCTCTTCTGCCCCCAATAATGCTCCTGCAAGCTTGGTGATGCATAGTACTCATAATCTGTAAGTAATGCCTGAACCTCCAGAAAGTGATGTCAGCAGTATAAGTTCAGATCCATGATCCCTTTGCATGGTGGAATTGTCTGCGTCAGTGAAATCTCCAGTGAATAAGTCAGTAGACTGGAGACTTGGCGAAGACAAAGTTTCCTGGGCAGCGAAGAGTGTAACCCACCCCAAATGGTGGGGTTACCTGAACCTTTTTCCCTGGATCTGCAAGGTTTTCTTTTGCCAGGAAGGATCACAGCTGGTGCTCTGCTGCTAAGAGCCTGGCATGCCCAGTACAGTAAATATGATCCAGTGTAAAGTATTGTTGCAACCTTGTTCCTGTATGAGTGTGCAATTGGATGTCACCGACTACAACTTTAAGAGGTTTAGCCTGCCATTGCAGTGAATCATCTGAGCTGGGTCCAGGAATTCCAAACCTGTGACTGGCCAGGCAGTACCCCAATAAGTTCCATTATACAGTCGATTACTTGTGTGAGTTCTCATCATTGAATGCTGTAATTATTTGTTGTTTAATCCAAACTGTTATGTTTAAAATGAAGTATGAATGTGGACTGTTTACTTCCTTGGCAATGGAGTCACCATGTTTGTTCCTGGACTTTGTATTTGGACCAATCAGAACTTCAGGGGTGCTTATTACAGTGTTTTATGGGAGAAACTGTTAACTTTTCTCTGATGCTCAATTTAATGAATCGGAGCTCTGGAACTGTGACTGACAGTTTGGGCAGCTAACTGGAATACAGAGATCATGGTCTTCAGTTGTGGACTGTGGTTTGAAGAAGTTGATTCCAGCTCAAGCTTCCAAGGAATGAGGAGGCTCAGAGAACAGCCCAAGCTCTCAAGAAAGAGGAGCCTGTGGCTTAGCTGAGAAGTGCGGAGAAAGGCCTGTTTTTGCCTCCCTATGTGAATTGTCTGGGACTGCCTCAAAGCAGAAAGAGGATGCTTTTCAAGCTACCAAGGCTGATAAGGAGAATGCTTTGTTTCTTGAAGTGTCCTATGATGAACTATCTCAGAGGTTGAGAAGTTGCTGTGAGAACCTGTTGCTTCAGAGACTTCCATTTAAAATTGGAGCCTGTGGATGTTGGAAATCGTCTCCTGCCATGTTTAAAAGGGGAGACTTGTTCAAATTATTTTCTGCCTTCTGCAGCAAGGATTTCAAGCACCAGAGTTGATAATCTGAGTAAACAGGTACAACTGCCCAGAGACCGAACTATATGTGTTTGGCCCATGAGAAAGACTTCACGAATTGCTGCTATGGATCACAAGCCAGCCTGGCTACCCACCAGCTCGGGGAGTCAGCTCTCATGGAGAAGCCAATTGCAGCTTGTGGCCACCTTGAAGGGAAAGACCATGAAGTGGAGGTGTGCATGTCAGCCCTGGTTCCCATGATCATTCCTGGCAACAAGCATTCAGCCTGACCACTGCCATCTTTCCTCTTGGGCCTGGTACTACGAGTAACTTCAGGGTCTTAAAGTATTTGTGGTCATCTGATTTGCTTCTAAACTTCTTCTTGTGTTTTGACTGTATTTGCAGGCCATCATGCCTGAGGATTACAATTTCCTTGGGTACAAATGCTCTGGTGAATGTGGCTACAATTTAAAGTACAGGAATCATTAACCATTTCTTTATTTAAAGGCCCCAACCAGCTGCAACACCGGCTATCTGCAGCAACGTCTGATGTCTGCATCTAACTTCTAAACTGGGTACCCAGCAGCAAAGATTGTTTCCCACAGGGTCAATTGTAATGTTTGCATACTGATATAAATTTAGACATAGTGCCTTAATCTTTCATCTAAATTCACACCCTCCCTCTGTTCAATCCCTGAATAAATTAGATTTCTTATTTGAATGTCAATCTGCTTCCTGTGCATCTTATTATTGAATGGTGGAGAAATTGGGGACTGCACAAAGGGCATTGCTGTTGTTGTCACATTTCTTGTTCCAGGTGCACAGGGCAGTCCAGAATTCCAGACCCTGTGGGTAAGAGTGGTAATCATGAGCATATTATTAGTGCTCACCAATAACTGTCGCTGCATGTTAAGTGAAGTGTTTGGTAGAACTCCAGGTGTTTGTCCACTGGTGGGGCTTAGGTTGAGTACAACTTCCCAGAGGGTTGTGCCAGTATAACATCTGACCCACTTAAAACCTTCTCTGGGTGGAGGCACCGGATCAATAGCATTATTATTAGAACCCAGGCCTCTCAACCCTCAGTTAGAGAGGCAGGCAGGGGTAGTAGCCCATTGGGAGATGGCACCCCGGCTATATGCAGTCACATCTGCTTTAGTAATTTGGTTTATTGGCATATGAACTTGCCCTCAGTATTAGTATTTAAACTAGTCTTACCTGTGTTGACTCACTAAACTTATCTTACAGTGGTTCCCCTGCCACCTCTGTTGGCTAACTGCCGTAAATTGCATCCCCTGACTTTTCCTCACCAGTTTTTACTGATTATGCATCATTCATCCCTCTTTCATTTGTCCTTCTGTCCCTTTTACCCTTTGTCTCCTTCCCCGCATTTTTTCCTCTGTCTTACTCTCATCTCCTCCCATTATCCCCCTTGTGCCTCTCCCACCTTTCATCCCCTCACCTTTCTCATTCACCCTGGTTTCTCATCTCACCTTCTCTCAGTCTTGATGCTTTCCTGTAATCTTTCCTCTAACCCCACCCCAGACTCTCCTCCCTTACCAGTACTTATTCAGAGGTGCAGGTCTCACATGCTTATGCTCTTCACAACCTTTCTGCTACTTCTGTTGGGTGATGTGGGCTAAACCCTGGTCCCCCTACCCTTCTGCTACTGGTGTTTGGAGATTTGGAATTAAATCCTGGTCCCTTCTTCCTTCCCACAACAACATTTCCTAAAGGGCTGAGCATTTTTCATGTACACATTAGGAATCTACTCCCAAGCTTGACCAGCTTAGACTGTGAGTTGTTCACTACAATCCTGTCATTACACAAACCTGCTATCTACCCAAATCAGGGATATAGGAGTCAGATTGTCTGGTTATGCACTTCATAGGCAGGACCATGGGAAGTGTGTTGGTGGAGTTCTTCTATGCATATTCCACAATCTTAATTGTGGTGTGTCATTCTGCCATTCCCTCCTCCCATGAACTCCTCCTCATGAGGCACTCTTTCTCCTGTTAATTTCCCATTTTCATTAGTGGCTTTTACTCCTCCCCAAATTAAGCCTGACTCCTGTCCTGCCATCTTTTCAACAATTTTCTCCTCTCAGCTTCAGGTGAGCTCTTAGTCCTTGGTGCTCTAAATATAAATTGGCTCTCCCCTTTAAAAATAAATTCACCAAACTGAGTCCCTCTGTCTCATACAGCTCATTACTGAGCTCACCTGTATCAACCCCAACTCCACAAATAACTTCCTTATTGTCTAGGTCCTGTCCTCACACCCTATTGCATTATTTCCACTGGCACACTACCAGATTCTTTCAGTGACCATCGCATGGTTCTGCTGCATCAGTGAGATACATCACACTGAGGCCCCACCAAAGTTTTCTGGTCTGAGTCGTTGAAGTCTCTGGACCTCTCTTCCTGTTACATAATCTCTGGGCACTGACTGGTCAGTACTCACATTATCCATATTGCTTTAATGTATTTCATGTCCAAATTCATTGCAACATGGGACAAACTTACACCACTGATGTCATTGACTTATTCAAAGCCCTTGACACTGTGTGGCTTCTCCACAATGTCTTAAGTACCTCAGACTAATGCTGCCTCCCACCATAAACTGCAACATCTTTTCTTCTCCCGGTATCTTCTGATACCACCCTCACTGCCTTAGTCTTTCTTAATCCTCTATGGCCACAGTCCTGATGGACTAAATACTAAGCTCCTTCATTTCTCTGAGCTGGCCACCACTGCCCTACTTACCTCCCTTTAGACTCTTCCTTTCTAATTTAGGTCTGTCCCCAGTCCTGAAAGCAGGCTAAAGTCCAACCCTTAGACAAAGGGGGTGACTATTCCTCTTTAGGCAATTACAAACTATCTTCCTCCTCCCTGCCTTGACAAAGGTACAGAAAAAATGTGTTCTCTCCAAGCCATCCAACTACCTTGACTTCTTCTTTTCTTTCCTCATTTTAGTTGGATTCAGCAAGCACCAATCCATCTCCTCCCATTTCTGGGTTACTGACTCCATGCTGAAAGGCACAGACCAGGGCCTGTTCATTATGGCCATTTTCATACACTCAGTGAAGGCCTTCAGTACTGTGGACCACCCTCATCTTGGATAAGTTAGGTGCTACAGGCCTATCTGACTTGGCAGTTAGGTGATTTCCTTCAAGCCATCAGACAGGCTTCTGTCAATCCTGGTTGATGATGCCTTATCTACCACCTTGCCCATTACATCTGGTGTCCTCCAGGGCTCTGTTCTCAGCCCAGTCCTTTTTTCCATCTTCTTAAATGACATTCCCTCCACCTGTGTCTCCTCACACATCCCTATGTATGCAGATGAAAGAGTTATATTTTCTTCCGGTGTTTTGGTCCCTGAGCTGGAATTGTCACTCCGGCATGACTCGACAATGTTAAATATTGGTTTTGCTCAAACAGCTCTCATTAAATGCCAAAAGACTGTCTCCAGGACTTTTGGCACTAAGCAGAGACTAGCAAGGTTCCAAAATACCCTATCTTCAATACTCCAAAATGCAACTTGCTTGAAGAAGTATCAGACTGTGGCTGAATCAAAACTCAGCTTTTCCATTAACACTGATACCATGCAGAAGAAACCCCACCCTAAGCTTGGTGTGCTGTACTGCAACAAATCCTGCCTTCCACTCCTGTCTTCTGCAAGATCATCCACAAGATAATCTTGCCAGTGATTGATTACAAGATATAGTCTACAGCACTGGCCCAAAGTCTACACGTGCCAGGCAGGACCCCATTTTATGGCTGCATGGGAAGAGCTCTGCAGGTATTTTGGGATTACTAGAGAGACAGAGAGGGACTAACAGGATAAGATCACTGTGTTCTTCCATTGAGTGCTTCGAGTGAATAAGTCAATACTTTGGTCCAGGTTATCTCATTTAAATCTGGGGTCTGTTTCTGTCTGCCTTCTTCATTTCCTGTCAGCCTGCCTGCACTACATCTGGACTCTTATTTCATTGCTATCTCTCTGTCTCTCTGTAGCTTGCCAGGCAGAGCTAAACTAGTTCATGAACAGGAGTTACTCATTTTATCTGTCACTTGAACTGCTTTTTAAAAACCTAGAGAAATATTAGACAGAAAGAAAGTTTTACACATCAGTGTGTCAGATTAGAGGAGCAATTAGTTAAGAAATACAACTAAAGAGATAAGGAAACATCCCTGGAATCCATAGGAGGGAATGGGTCAAATGTCACAGAATGGAATGTTCCAGAAATAAATTATCTGATATTTAAGAACAACTGCTTAGTAAGGATGCATACCTTAAAGAATGAAAGTTTGCTGTTATTTGTTTCTTTACTTACTTTTCATCATTTTATTTTTATTTTGCAACTGCTAGTAAAAAAGAACACAATGGAACTCTTTGTATTATGAAGTCAGAAACTATTTACTGGCAAGGTTGGCTGTGTATTTCAAAGGGAAACTGTAAATCTGTTTTCAGATTTTATGGAGAAATAATACTATCTACCACAAAATATTGAATATTTAATAGAAATATGTGATTTTGATAACCTGTGATCTTTTGTTATAATGTAGCATGCAACATTTTCTTCATAGCCAGATTTTGCTCTGGAAGAAGAAAGAGAAGCTACTTATTGTTTAAAATGTAGTTTCTAGTTGAAATACATTGGGCTCTAACTAATTGGCAGTTTGTGACATAACAGTATCAGAATTCTATTGAATTCTTTTTTATTAACAGAGCAAAAGTAAAGGCTAAAACCTACTTATTTCACTGTGCTATCACAAATTTTGTTACAAAGTAGAAAGTAATTACTAACACATCAAAATACAATAGATAAAATAATAATTTGTTTATTTTTAGAAGTAAACGCCTGCTCTTTAAATGTCTTTCAGAAAGTAAGTTGGTGTGTGTGTGTGTGTGTGTGTGTGTGTATTAGAAACAGCAGGTCTGCTGTATGAAATTAGTCTATGAACTCATCACCCACCAGTTAAAATCAAACCTCTAACACACATAGTTCAATAAATTAGATACATAAGCATACTGAAAATATATAAGACGGATATCTGTTCATGTGTTGTACCTGAAACAAGAAGGAAGCAGGAGCACAGACATGATATTAAAATGAAGAAGATTTCCTTCTATACTGCGTTTACTCAAGTATTATTTATAGTCTCTTAATCAGGTCTTCTATGCCGTTTTGCATTTGAGTAAATGATTTCAGTGACATGACTGTATTAGTTATCAACAGTTGTTCCTCCAAACTTTGTATTATTGCAGCATGTAACACTGGAATTGTCATCCAAGTGAACCAATAAACATATATGGAGTTAAAGAAATGAAGAAGACTGAAAACCAGTAGGGCAACATTTCTCTCAGGCTGATCACTCCATCTTTGACTGTGTGCCATGTCACCCAACTGTGTTCAAGTAGTGCTTCTGTGCATCAGTCCCTGGTGCAGGCAATCCTTACCTTTCATCAGCACCCAGTACACAAGCATGCTGGGTTCCATGTTACACCACTGTGTCCATGTAGTGCTTTGAGCATTGCTCCCAGTTCAGGAAGTCCTTCTTTCACCAGCACACATCACGCCGACTGTGATTGGTGCCATGTCATCCCACTGTGTTCAAGCTGTGCTTCTGAGTATCATTCCCATGTGCAGACAGTCTGTCACCTTTCACCAGCACACAGTACACTACCCTAATGGGTGCCAGGTCACACCATTGTGTTCATGCAGTGCTTCTGAGCATCACTCCCAGTGCAGGCAGTCCCTCACATTTCACCACCATGCAGTATGCAGCTCTTATTTTATTTATTTATTTGTTCTAGGATTACAAATACCTTTGAGCCAAGGCTCTTTACAAAGGTTCCACGTCATTGGTACAATTGAGACAATCATAAGCAAAGATAACAGTTTATAAAATTAAAAAAACAAACACATAGTCTTGTAGATGAAAAAGAACAATAAGGTGAAACTTTGGGGAAGGGAAAGGAAGAGGGTGAAATCAGGAGACTAAGTGGATGGGAGAGAAGGGAGGTAGGTTGGGGGACAGAGAGAGGAGAGGTGGAACGGATAAGAATACAGGTAGTGCAGCCGGTGGCATTTGTCATGGGCCAGCAGGGGAGATGAAGATAGGAAGGGGGTGTTGGCAAAGTGCAGGAGTAGATGTGGGTCCAAAGGCATCTTCAGCTATGGAACCAAAAGATATGTTTAGCCACAACAGTCACAGAGGTTGGAGGCAGTCAGTGTTAGGGTGAGACGAGTCTTAAAAGTGCTGAGCGATAGTGAAGATGAGATGTTGCTTGGAAGACCGTTGTACCAACTAGTGGCCAGTAATAAGGATCTTTGGCCTTGTGTTGTATGGCAATGCAGGACTTGCAGAAGCTGAGGTTTGATCCCCTGGTATGTCGGTGTGGATTCTCGGTTGTGTGAGGGCACAGATTCCACGGGGGCAAGGCCCAGCAAGATTTTCTTAGTAGTAATACAAGTTTGGTGTTTTATTCTGATTGGCAAGATTCAACCATCCAGTTTGAGAATAGAGGTCACAGGTGTGAGTTAGGCATTGGGAGCCAGTGACAAGTCGACAGGCCTTGTTGAGGGCAGTGGATACACGCTTGAGTGCGGTGGTTGTAGCAGAGCCATAAATGATAATGCCATAATCAATGATGGATATGATGGAGCTCTGGACAGCGACGGCGAGGCTTCGGGTGTCAGGTGTTTCCTATGATGGAATAGCAGGCCTAGCCGGAGTTAGCGGCTTTGGCGACATGGTCAATGTGGCCAGTGTAGGAGAGGTGAGGGTCAAGGGTGATCCGGAGGTATTTAAAGTTTTGACCTGTTCCAGTGCGGCACCTTGTCTGGTGATAACGGAGAGTTGGAAGGCTTATGTTTATTATGGGAGCTGCTGAAAATCATGGCCTTTTTTTTTTTTGATTAAGGATGAGTTTGTGCTTTGTGAGCCAATTCTCAACTGAGGAGAAGCCGAGTTGGAGATTTTCTTGCAATTTCTTTGGGTCCTGGTGTGTGGCAAGAATTACTGCATCATCGGCATACAGGGTGATATGTTCAGTGCAGGAGTCTGGTAGGGTGTTAAAGAACAGGCTGAAGAGTAGGGCCCAGTACTGAACCCTGGGGACTCCAGAGGACAGGTCTGGAATCAGAGTGCACAACTCAATTTTACACGCTGAGTGCGGTTTTCAAGATAGCTTTTGAACCAAGAGATTGAATCATTGGAGAGACCAGCATTTTTAGTTGGCTCAGCAGGAGGGAGTGGTGGACAGTATCGAAGGCTTTGGTCAGGTCGATGAAAATAGCACCAGTTAGTTGTCCATTGTCAAAGGAGCTGTGAATGGAGCTGGTGAATTCGAGTAAGGCAGAGGATGTACTATGACCTTTCCTAAAGCCATGTTGTGTTTACAGAGAATATTATAATTGTCCAGATGCTCTGTAAGTTGGTCCGCTACTATACGTTCCAGTGCCTTCGATAGGGAGGCAGAAAGGAGATAGGGTGGAAGTTCGATGGTCAGCCTTATCACCACTTTTGTGAATTGGGTAACAGTGGCCATTTTCCATTTGTCTGGGAATTGGCTAGAGGAAAGAGAGAGATTAAAGATCTTGGTGAGGGGCCAAGTACCTCGTCAGCGTTAAGGGCCAGTAGCTTGAGGTCAAGTGTGTCATTAGCTTGAGGTCAAGTGTGTCATTGCTTGTTCTAGATTTGCTGATGGCTTTGGCAATGTAGTTTCAGACTTGATGTTTCTTTAGTGCTTTAAAGTAGAAAGGTGGGTGACAGGTGTGGGTGGAGGAGTTGGGGATGGGAGTTGACACGGCTTGGAAGAAGTCGGAGGGGAGAACACTGCTAAGGTCAGTGAAAGCGATGTTAAAAGTGTTTGCAATAGTTTTAGAGTCGAGTGTAGTGTGCCCATTTATTTTGAGCATGTTCGGTAAGATTTTGACTGCTTCCAGTGACATCTTTAATGTTTTTCCAGAAATCTCTCCCATTTCCCCAGGAGTTAGTGAGGCATTTTATAGTAGTCAGATTTCTGTTGCCGAATGGATTTGGTGCAGTCGTTCTGTGCCCGTTTATAATTCTGGATGTCGAGTTGCTTACGGAGTTTCTAGCCAGTTCCCAAAGGTGGTCCCTGGATTTAAGTTTTTTAGGAGGTCTCCTGACAGCCAAGGGTTACTGAGTGATTTAACCTTTTTTGAGGGGGCAAATTTATTACAGACTTCATTGAAAATGTGAATAAATTGCTCCAGTGCAGTATTAGTATCTGTTGCCTTGAAGATGGGGACCAGTCCTGTAGACTGAGGTGTGATTTGAGGTGGGGTGCCATGGCACCTCTGTGTTCATGCATTGCTTCTGAGCATTGCTCCCAGTATAGGCAGTCACTTTCTTTCCAGCACAGCGTACACAACAGGGATAGGTGCCATGATGCCTCACTGTGTTCATGCAGTGCTTCTCAGCATCGCTCCTCAGTGCAGGCAATCCCTACCCATTCTGCCAGTCCACATTACACCACCTTGATGGGTGCCATGTTGCCCCACAGTGTTTATGCACTGCTTCTCAGCATCACTCCACAGAGCAGGCACCTCACCTCTTTCACCAGCACACAGTACACTACCATGATTGGTACCATGTCACCCCACTGTGTTCAAGCTGTGCTTCTGAGCATCACTTCACAGTGCAGGCAATTCTTCATCTTTCACCCACACGCAGTACACTACCTTGATGGGTACCATGTCATCCCACTGTGTTCATGCCGTGCTTCGACATTAATCCCTTATGCAGGCATTCTCTCATGCTTCACCAGCAAGCAGCACACCACGATGTGTGCCTTGTCACACCAGAGTGTTCATACAGTGCTTCTGAGCATCGTTGCACAGTGCAGGCAGTCCCTCACCATTCACCAGCACATGGAATACAACCATAATTAGTGCCATGTTGCTCCACTGTGCTCATGTAATGCTTCTGAACATTGGCTCCTCCATGCAAGCAGTCTCTTACTTTGCTCATACAGTGCTTCTGAGCATCACTCCACAGTAGTGGTAGTACCTCACAGTTTCCCCCACACAGTACATCACCTTGATGGGTACCATATTGCCCTACTATGTTTATGCATTGCTTCTCATCAGTGCTTCTCCATGCAGACAGTCCCTTACCATTGTGTCCATGGTACAAAGCTGTTTATCCTTCAACACCCTGACTTGCCCCTATCTGGGCCAGTCTTCCCAGCCCCAAACCCACCTTCTCCCGGACTTACTTTTTGTGGTGGTCCTGTCTCAGGACCTTGGATCAGAGGTGCATAGTCATGAGTGTGGGGCCTACTACAGGGCAAGTCATCACTGTTCTACAGTCAGAAGGATTTTTCTCCTATTTTCTCCCAATGGGCCCAGACATGTGTGTTCTCAACCTCCGTGGAGACAGCTTAGGCATCCAGATGTGGGGTCCCTTCCTATGCTGTCCCAGGTGCTGCCACCTAGATTCTTCTCCTGTCCTACAGATGGGCATTCTCCTCTCAGGCCAGTCCCCAAGTGACCCAGGTCCATTCTTGAACCCAGGTTGCTGGCATGACAGTCAATGGCTAAAAGCAATTCAGTCACTGACTAAAGCTTGAAACAGAACTAGGCAAACAAATCTAGAACTGAAAACCAGAACTACACAGAGTAATGGCCCCATATTAAAAGGTACCAGACTGCCCCTTAAGTCTCTTTCCTTAGTGCAAATTAGCACAGTTCACTAATTTGCTATATTCAAACATGTTTGAAGCAAGTGCCACTGCCCCAAGCATGTTTGAATATAGCCTCCAAAAGCAAAAATGAGGCACTAAACATGCACTCAGCACAGTTCACATCCACCTGCAGGCCAATTAGTCAAATTAGCACAGTTCACTAAATTTGCTATACTCAAACATGTTTGGAGCAAAGTGCAATTGCCTCAAGCATGTTTTAATATACCCTCAAGCAAAATGAGGCACTAAAATGTGCACTCAGCACAATTTATAACCTCCTGCTGCCCAAAGAGATACAGTATCTGATCACTGAAAACATACATGCTGTGACAGAGTCAACTCATTTATGATATCCCAGAACTGTTAGTGTTATAATAGGTACAATCAGGACCTCACTGAAAATAAAATCCTGCATGCTAACTGACCTATCCTGGTAACTACATTGCCCAAGTTCAGGAAAGTGGAAAGAGAAGGCAGCCTGACCAGTGAAGGATTTTACATCCCAGTAATACAGCTAAGTCACATTAATTCTATATCTCTTCCCAGTATCAGTCATTCTCTAATTTTTATTTTAGTAAGTTGCTAACTATTTATTTATTTATTTCTGTCTTTAGAAACCTGGTAAGTGCACTGATCCAGGCACGCACCGGACCACTAAGGTAGCAAGTCAGGTCCATACATAGTACAAAACATTATAAATTAGTAAGCAAGTTGATAATGACACGTCTGTGAATATACACTCATACAAAGTACACTTAGGCACACAATGAATTATGATACAGAAACCAATAAACAGCATGAAACAGTATGACATCGAGGTAACATCAAGAGAACAGTCAGTACAGCACTAACTATTTTGTCCTTTGGTCAGTTCCACAAATTTTTGCTTGGTAACTTATTTTGTCAATTTATTCTTAAGACATAATTGTCCTCTTTGTTACATTTATTCAATTTCTATTAACTTTATATTCTGTATTTTTGTATCTGTTCTCTTTTCCCTTTCCCTTCCCAGAACACAGCTGTTACTAGCTCAGTATGTCTTTCTTCTTAAAACCTTTGAAATAAATAAATCCTTTATCATATTAATGCATTAGCAGCCATTGTGACTCTTACCAGAGTTTATTCATTCCTTCTGCTGCTTTGCCCACAGTGCTTCACCACTGCTCTTTCTATTCAAATCTCTGTCCCTCTCCTGCTTCCCTAGAGGTCTACCATCTTCGCACTGTTAATACTTCCTGGCCACTGTTCCCACTTACCTTTCCTCTCTCCTTAACTCTGCAACCTGTCCGCCTACTCCTTCTGGTCATTTGGTGCTCATTCCTTTGTTATCCCTCACTGTAAATCTGTGACAGGCCTGTCTGCTTTCTCTCTCAGACCCTCAGAAAACATGCTTATTTACCCAGACTAGTGTTACTGCAAACCAACGCAGACAACGAAAACACAAAGGCAGAGAACATGGGAATATAAGGCATGCATCCCAATCCTTTTATTACAGGATGTAATAAAATCAAATCAAACATGAGTATGCCACAAAGCTGCCCCAGTGCTTCAGCTCTCACTTATATTCTCACGTGCTCTGCATTTGCGGCTTCTGTTGTTTGCTTTCTATCCATCTTCCAACACATGGAACAACCTCCTCTCCCCATCCATCTCTCTCTTCTCCCAGCACTCTCTTGAATCACTTTATTAGAACACTTCTCAAAAGCATGCCCCTGCAGCGAGCCATCTTACTTTTCTCTCCCAGTGCAACAATCACTGCCCTCTTCAGCACCTCCCATCTTACCAATTTTATAACTTATCCTTTGTATAACCTAAAACTCAGTGTACTGTGTAACTGTAATTTTACATTGCTATGATTCTGTTACAAATATCTTGCCTTACATAGACTGCACACCCCTTAGCTCTAGAGGAAATAAAGGCCCCATAACACCACAGAGGTACAGGTGTTCCAAGGTGATGAGGGTCTGGAGGTGCTGTGGGTCATTCTGGGGCAGGCTCTGGGATCACTATCTGTGTCAGGGTAGTGTAAAACCTCCAGCACAAGGGGACAAGATGGACAGGCTTGCTAGGTGAAGCCATCATCAGGATGGCAAGTAAGATGGCCGCCCACATGCACAGTAGTAGCGCTTAGCACTGATGATGCCAGTGACCTGGGTTTGGGAACAAGCCCGGTCACTGGAGGGCTGGCCAGGAAGGTGGGGTGAACATTCCAGACTTCAAACTGGGAGCAGACGTTGATGAACTTTGACATGCAAATCTGGTAAATAAAATTAAAAATAAATAAATAAAAGCGCCTGCATGTATGCATGATGGGAGCCCTTCTCAGCACCACAAGGGGAAAATCTGAAAAGGAGCACCAGACACAGCATGAGGATGTACATCCCTCCAAAGCCTCATACTACTGACCACGGTGCTGTCCCTCAAGCACCTAACCAGGCTCTGTCAGGAGGTAAGAGGGGCTCTATCAATGTCCCTGCCCCTGGGGGTAAGCCAGAGGTGTAAGAGGAGAGGTATGTTCCGGAGAAGGTGGATGATGGGAGAGGACGAGAAGGGTAGGACTGATGGGGCCAGCTGGTACAAGGAGAAAAAGCATGCTAAATAAAAAAAGGATGACACGTAAGGAGGAGGTGTTGCTAGTTGAACACATCAATCTTCCGGATATGGAGTGGAACCTTCCAACCGCAGCATCATCAAGGAGCTGGGCCATCTGACTCCCTACAAGGGGCTTTTCTCAGGCAGATAGCTAAAGAACTCACTAGGGACAGGGCAGTGTTGGACCTGGTGCTTACAAAAAGGACAGCACTGCAGACATCACTGTAGGCAGTTCCCTAGGTACCAGTGATCACCAAAGTGTGAGGAGCAGAAGTCAGCCACACAAGAATGAGGATCCTGGACTTCAGGAAGGCAGATTTTAAAGAAATAGGAGACTGCCTCAGAAATTGCCTTAAAGGGGGATTTCAAGGCAGTGGTAGACGTACAGTGGAAAGAATAAGGAAGCTATAACTAGGGCAACCAACCACTGCATGAAAGAGGTAAGCAAAAGGAAAAGGAGACTGTTATGGTTCAACAAAGAGTGGAAAGAGCAGTGAAGTAAAAGAAGGTGGCATTCAAGAGGTGCAAGGAGATACAGAGGGAGGAGGACAGGGATGTGTACCAAGTCAGGCAAAAGGAAGCAGATAAGTTGGCTAGGGGAGCAAAGGTGCAGACAGAAGAAAGGTTTGCTGGGGTGACTAATGGGGACAAGACTTTCTTTTAGATAGATAAGTGAAAGACAAACGCAAGAGAAGGAATAGTGAGGATTAGAAAGGAGGAAGGAGGAGACTGTGTTGAAGGAGACCACGAAAAGCAGACATCTTAAACGGGTACTTCTGCTCAGTCTTCACAGGTGAAATGAAGGTAGCAAAGCCGTGTGATAAGACAGTGGAAAGGCTAGTAGAATGCTGGGGTGCATGGGGGGTATCACCAGCAGAATGAGAGAGGTAGTGTTCTGTATAGATCATTTGTGAGGCCCCACCTGAGTACTGTGTCCAGTTCTGGAGGCCCCATCTCAGGAAAGACATAGATCGGGTGGAGGCAGTATAGAGACAGGCTACCAAATGGTCCATGGCTCAGTGTCATAAGCCCTATGAGGAAAGACTTGAGCGTTAAATATGTACTCTCTAGAGAAAAGGAGGAAAGGGGAGACATGGTAGAAACATTCAAATACCTCAAAGGTATCAGTAAGGTACAGGAGAGTGGCATTTTGCACAGAAAGAGATGTTCTAGGACAAGGGGCATGTTATAGAAGCTGAAGGGGAAGACTTAGAGGGATGTGAGGAAATACGTCTTTCAAAAAGGGTGGTGGACATCTGGAACAAACTCACAGCAGAGGTGGTGGGTACCAAAAATGGTAATAGGTTTCAAATATGCATGGGATAGACACAGGGGACCTTAGTAACAGGGCTGGGGAAGGCTGGAGATCAATTAGAGTCTATGGTGGCACAGTAGGTAGAGACCTTAGAGCAGACAAAGTGATCCAGGAGGCCCTTTTTTGCCAACAGCTTCTGTTTCTATGTTACCAGACAGGAAAAGGACCTTGGGGTTATTTTTCAGAGCATCTCAAGGTGGCAGCACAGTGTGACAAGGCTATGGACAGGGCCACTGGGATGCTGGGGGTGCATAGGGAGGGTACCTCCATCAGGAGGTGGTGCTTCCACTGTATCACTGATTTCTAAGGCCCCACCTGTAGTACTGTGTCCTGTTTTGGATCCACACCTCAAAAATGACACAAACAGGAAGGAGGTGATCTAGAGGAGAGCAACTAAGATGGTACATGGTTTGTACATGAAGGCCTACAAGGAAAGTCTGAGGGATCTCAATATGTACACCTGGAAGAGAAGAGATGAGAGGTAACATGATTGAGACCTACAAGTACCTCACAGGGATGAACAGGTGCAGATGGGGAGCCTCTTCAAATTAGGACCCGCACCAGGACCAGGGGGCATGCAGTAGAGCTGAGGGATGTGAGGAGATATTGTTCACTGACAGGTTTGTAGATGCCTGAACAGACTGCCAATCAAAGTGGTAAGACTACAATGGTGGGGAAATTCAAGCATGCATGGGATAAACATAGGGTATATTAGAACAGAGGTGGGGTGCTCATCACTGGAGATCAAATAGGGTCTGCAGACACAGAATAGGTAGGGAAAATATGACAGACTGAGAGGGTCAAGTAGTCCTTTTTTGTCAATAAATTCTATGTTTCATGTTTCATCTTGCTACTCCCATAACCTATGTACTTTGTACAATTTCTGTAATTGTTTTCTGTTCTCATTCTGGAATTTATTACTTGTACCTAGCTTTTGATGTTCAGGTATATACACTGGCTGCTGTCACCATCTTTATTATTATGCAGCACTCCCTGGTTCATTGCCAGGTGACCTCGCAGATCACCTGGAAGCGAGCTCTCTCAGTGTGCCTTCAACAGCTAGAGAGGGTCGCTACAGCAGTTTTGCCATATTATTGATCAAGTTCTATCAGCAATAAATTAAAATGTCAGAACTTTCTCCTGAACAAGTCCGTTTCAGGGTACCTGCACATGAGGTTTTAATGTACTCCAGCATTCTTCCAGTTTTCTTGACTGTAACCTGTGATACTTACACCTATTATGTCCCTAGAAACAAAGCCCCCAAAAATGTAGTTGTATGTGTTCAATATGTGATGCAGGCACAACAGGGGGTAGATTAGCACATACCATGGCATATTTACACAACATTTTGGCATATCTCCTGATCTTTGTGGATTAGTCCTTAGTTGTTATAAAAAGTTTGTTTTATTTCTTGCTGTAAAATGTGAGCCAGAAAATATCTGAAAACAAAAGAAATGAGAAACACAGTATTGGAGTAGATAATTTGCTTACTAGAAACAGGGACACTGCCCAGAGAAATGGATAGTTAGATGGGAGTCACTTTTTCTAGGTGTCAAAGAAATTTAAATTGGAATTTACTAAAAAAATACATTTCAATATTTAATTATGTGCCTGCAGAATTCATCTGCCATCACCATACCTGTCAAATCTTGCTGACTAGGAATTAAACTCAATGGGCTGGATATTCCAAAGGGTTGCCATACGCATTAGGGTTAGCGCTCTGCCAAGTCCGAATTGCGCCATTCTGCCATATTCAGCAGGAGGCAGTTGCCCCCAAGTCAAGCTGAGCAACAGCGCAATGCAAATGAATGCATGCTGAACTGAGGGAGGAACCATGCTAAACTGCACAGCCCGATATTCAGCGGGAGCTGGCAGAGCTGTACAGGCGCAAACCCCAACCCGCGCCTGCACAACTTTGAGACAAAAAAAAAGGAGTAAGTCGAGGGCCACCCACAGGTGAGCTGCCACATTGCAGGGTGCAACACAGCAGCTGCCACCTGTGGATGACCCTCAACCTACTCCCTGTGCCCTCCCACCAGCAATCGGCGGGCGCATAGTAACCCCCTCCCCGACTGGCGATCACGGGCAGATGTAATACCATCCTCCCCCGACTGGCCCGATCATGGGCAGATGTCGAAAAATGCCCCCAACTGGCCCGGTCGGCAAAAGTGAAAAATAAAACCCACCCCCACCAGCCCGATCCTTGGCACCAAAGTGTCAACCCCTTCCCAAGACCATATCCTCGGTGGTCCAGTGGACCGCTAAAGCCTGATCGCGCGGGCTCGCATAATGTTTAAAACCCCCAAGACCATATCCTGGTGGTCAGTGGACCGCTAAGCCCGATTGTGGGCTGCATCAATGTTTAAACCCCCATGGACATATCCTAGTGATCTAGTGTCCCACCCCACCCACCCACGAAGCCTCACTACCTCGCCTCCCGCAGCCGGGCGGTGGCAGCATCCCACCCGCCGCTCGCCGCTGATCGTTCGGGTTGTACGCCATTGGTAGAGCAGTTAATGGGCGCAGTTTCATATCAGTATGTTGCAGTCCAGATTTGTGAATTCATTCATTCACATATCTGGACTGCCTTGTACGGTATGGGGCTGCACGCCCATTGGCTTTTGTTCTGCACCACGGGCATGCAGTTCTCACCGGCAGTCATTCATTCACATATCTGGACTGCCTTGTACGGTATGGGCTGCACGCGGGCGGCAGGCAGATGGGATGCTGCCGCTGCCGGCGGCCGGGGGCGGTGGTGGGGCTTCGTAGGTGGGGTGGGGACTCTAGATCACCAGGGATGGTCTTGGGGAGGTTTATACATTATGCAGCCCGTGATCAGGCTTAGCGCCCACTGGACCACCAGGGATATGTTCTTTGGGGGTTTAAACATTATGCAGCCCGCGATTGGGTTTAACGGTCCACTGGACCACCAGGGATATGGTCTTGGGGGTTGACACTTTGGTGCCGCGATCGGGCTGGTGGTGGGTGGGTTTTATTTGTTACTTTTGCCCGCGGATCGGCCAGTCGTGGGTGGGAGGATTTTTACACTTCTGCCCACGATCGGGCTGCAGGGGCGTTGGTCCTCGACGGTTCTGCCTGGCAGGGTGCCAGGCGCAAGTCCTCAGGGATCGGCGCACCTGCATGCTAATGGCATGCAAATGGGACCATAAATAGATGCGACCGCAGCCTTGCATGAATTATGGCTCCATTTGCCGTCTGCTTTGAAAATGGGAAATTTGCGCATAAGCGCAATGGTATAGCCACCACAACTTGAATGCTCCTCTGACCACTTGCGGTGGCGCAAGTTCCACTCGCCATGCACAGTGGCTGTGTGGCGAGGGTGATATTCCAAAGGAGTTGCTCAATAGCCAACTCCCTTTGAATATCGCCTCGCCACACCATGCTAACTATTTTGTGCAGCTGCAAGGGCTTGCTTCACAAAAATAGCGCAGTTTGAATATCCAGCCCAATGACTCTTTCTTCAAGGAAGAAAAAATATTTCAGTAGTACATTTGCAAGAACTCACTGTTGCTGCAGATGTTCAAGAAACAAAATCAGTGGTGTGTTTACTTTTTTGTACATCTTCCTAATAACAGCAGTAGTTTTGAAGCTAATGAACCCAAAAATGTAAAAGTGTACCAATTAAATTTGATTTTGATATCTATTTCAAGATGAATTGTAATGAAGTCATGAGTAATTATAGACATAGTTGAAATTCTAGCTGTTGCACAAGATGAAGTTAACTGCAGAGGAAGACAATGCTGATATTAAATTGATTTACGATGTCAAAAATTCAGTCTCAGATCTGGGAGGAACAGTTCAACACACACACACACACACAACACATATTTTCCTCAAATTAGTGCAAACTATAAACAGTATCTTACATATGCAGAAGTCATGTACTCGTCACTGCTCGTGAACATCTAGAGACACTTCTCAGTAGTTCCAATTGTAATTTTATTGTACATCCACAAAAGTAAAAATCCAAGTAGCATCAAAAGGACAAACAGATCTCTCAACCAAATCACTGATGTCTTGCACCATTCTCACACGTTTTAAGCTTACATGTAATCAGCAGGTTTTACTATTACACAGAATGTGAGCATGTCCATTTATTAGAAGGAGGTAGACTGTGTGTGTGTGTGTGTGTGTGCGTGTGTGTGTGCGTGGGGGTGCGGTCACTTTTGGAGCATTATTGACTTGTGTGCTGAGGGAGGAGGGTGGAACAAAGGTGGCACAAGTGAGGAAGGATGGGGGAGACATATGGGATATTTGAATTTAGTGCAAACAAGTGCTTTTACTTGATCAAGATGTTGACTGGCCGTGAAGGTGGGGTGAGTTCAGCCAGTCATCCACCACAGGTGCTTGGGGAGGATGGTGGATCGGGTACAAACAATGGGTGGGGACATGGTAACTGTGTCATGGTTGGATGGGACTGTAAAAATAAGCAAGTGTGAGAGCAAGGTTTTTTAGTTATTTTTTTTTTATTTCAACTGGGAATGAACAACAATTCCTGAATATGAATAGCCCCTATGGGAAGGGCCCTTTGAATATTTGGGGGCCATACTATTTCAGGCATTCGAGAAATACTATCCAGACTCTTTACCCCTAGTAAAGGTCCTGAAGGTGAAGGGCCTCTGGCCACAAGCATGGAGTGCATGGAGTGGAGGTGAAGACTGGCACGTTGGTGCCACCTGGGGAGGGGCTAGCTCTACAGTCTGTTATGGAGGGCCTTGGTGAGATCTGGGGTGGACTGCACATGCAGAGAGCAACTGTACAGCTCCAAGCAAGGAGGACCCATAGCAGGCCAAGTTTTCTCTCCTGGATTGATCACCCAGGAGGCGCCAGGGTCTCTTCTGTCTGTTTTCTGCTTTCCTCCTTCCCCAAACAAGTTTTGGAAGTTAAGTTACTGTTTGCCCTGGATAATCCTGCTTTTGTAACAGTCCTGGTTTCTTGCTATTTAGGCACCTTATGCCTCCATGTTGATAATGGCAAAGCACCTACAGCAGTTTATACCCTATTATATAAATACACTGGCCCTCTTCAGTTAGTAGGAGCCCAGAAAAAATGGCAGAGAAGCCAGGGCTCAGTACATGCTTCAGCTGAAGGGACTGCCCCCAGTACAAAAAGCAAGTGAGATTGTATAAGGTCCCTGACAGAGTTTATGTATTATATAAATATTAACAGATACAAACATGTTGGACTGATACCCAGTTTGAAAAGACAGATAATCAATCTAGGAACATTTATGAAATTGTTGCCACCATTTAAAAGAAAGCAGTTCAAGTTACAGCAAGCATTTTATCCTGTTAAATTTTAACTGTTACAAAAAAATTAATCTAAAAGGCAATTTTCAGTTTAACAAAAGTTTCCATTAATTTATCCCTGTGAGCCTGTGAGTGGAGACTGGATTGAAAACTCTTAGCCAGATCACTACTGTTTCCTATAGGCCTGTCTCACCTAGAACTGAAGTTTTTTATAGTACCTAGGATCAAATTGGTCTCTGTAGTTAAGGGAGGTGCTAATAATTAAGAGGAATATGCTAAAAGACTATTTTTGTTAATTATAGATAACGTGTTTAGAGGATATGTATAGTGATGTCTTTATTATAATGAGTGGTTAATTCTGTGTTTCTTTTATGTTGATTGCGCATGCACAAGAAACATGTTGCGTCAGCTTTCTCCACAAGCAGGTTGTGGAGGCACGGCACTGTTGTGGCCAATGCCCCAACAGCCTGCAAAGGCTTGTCCCGCTTCCCCAATGCCGTGGCACACTGCTGCTGACACTAGTTCAGCCAGCGTGCCACAACTTTCTAAAAAGTAGCCGCTGCAATCAGGGACCACCTTGTCATTGCAGCGTCGATATCCGGCTGCAATGAGAGGCGACCCGTCGATGCAAGGGCGGGATGTAAAAATCCTGATATTGTTTGTAGACATGGCGGCGACTTGCCACCATGTTCACAAACAATATCACCCCACCATGTTTAGTTGCCGACAGGGTCCCCAATCCCCATTGGCTTCACCTGGCCCAAGGTCCAATGTTGATTGTGCCAACAGGGGGAGCCCACTCCCCATCGGCATTATGTCAAACACCCCCTGCTGATATTGTGTGCCGACGGGTGCCCAATCCTGTCGGCATAATGTGAACCTCCCCTTTACTTGTGTGCTGATGAGGGATGCCCAATCCCGTCGGCTACTGCCCCCAGCAAAACAGTCGGGTGGTGTGAACCCCCTTTAGTTGTGTGCCGACGGGTGCCCAATCCCGTCGGCATAATGTGAACCCCTTTACTAGGTGCTGGCTGGGGTGCCTAACTTCGCCGGCTATGGACCCCCAAAGCAGTCGGTGGCATGCTGGGAGCCCACCCCAGCGTGCCTAATGCCCCTGTGAAGAAAAAACCGTCCTGCGATTTTTTTTTTGTTTGTTTTAAACCTGTGAAATAAGAAAACTGTCCCTCAGTCTCCCTGGCCCCTCCCACCACCTGCACCCACCCACTGCGGGTCCTGCCTCGCCACACCCACCTTCACTCCATATTTACCTCCGAGTCTGGCGCGATGATCTTCTGTACCCGGAACACGTCTGCACTCTTCAAAGCCGACCGCGAACTGAGGAATTGCCGTAAGCTGTTTAATGGTAGAAATAGGGTGTTTTCAACTTTAATGCATATCTCAGTCATTTTTGGAATTTTAGCACCAAATTTTCAACATGGGGTTTTTGGACGCCTCCTCATGAATTATCGAACTGTCATGGCGCTAATCGGCCACGAAAAGTGATTTTGCAGTCACTGCATGAAATCACCTTTCAGTGCCTAGTAACAAAACTACAGTGCCAGTGTTCATGAGGTGGGCTCTCAAAAAGTCTATGTTGCAAATTTGGTGGAAAAATCCAAAATGACTGTTTTATGAGCGCAAGCAGTGCAGTTGCTACGCACGCTTAGTAAATTTGCGAATTTGCAATATTTTCACGCCAGATTTACAACATTGACATTTTTTCACACCTCCTTGTGAACAGTACAGTTGTCATTGTTCACATCCTGGCAGAAATGTGTTGCACTTCCAGCACAGAATAGCACGGTCGCTGTGGGAAATCAGTGTTTGGGACAGAGTAAGAAAATGACAGTGACACTGTTCATGAGTAGAGGTTCTAAAATGAGTATGTTGAAAATTTGTAACGATACTCTATAAATGACTGTGTTATGAGCGCATGCTACGCAGTTTGCACACACGCCGTAAGTTCGCAAATTTATAATTTTTCACTCCAGATTTTCAACATTGCCATTTTTCCACACCTACTTATGAACAGTACAGCTGTCATTTTTCCCATCCTGGCTAAAATGTGTTTTCGCACTTCAGGCGCAAAATAGAGCGGTCGCTGTGGGAAATCACTGTCCGGACAGATTAAGAAAATGAGTGATACTGGTCATGAGCAGAGGTCCTAAAATGCCTATGTTGACAATTTGGTGATGATAGCCCACCAAATGACTGTAGTTACAAGGGTGCATTTTCCACGCACCCTTGTAACTTCGCGAATTTGTAATATTGTCATGCCAGATTTTCAACAGTGGCATTTTTTCACACCTCCTTATGAGCAGTACAGCTGTCATTTTTCACATCCTGACCAAAATGTGTTTTCACAGTTCGGCGCAGAATAAAGCAGTTGCTTGGAAATCACTGTTCGAGACAGATTAAGAAAATGACAGTGACACTGTTCATGAGCAGAGGTCCTAAATGCCTATAATGAAAATTTGGTGATAAAACTCCATAACATGACTGTGTTACAAGCGTGCATTGAACTGTTTCCACGCACCCTTGTAACTCCGCAATTTTGTAATATTTTCACGCCATATTTTCAACAGTGGCATTTTTTCACACCTCCTTATGAACAGTACAGCTGCCATTTTCACATCCTGGCTAAAATATATTTTGCACTCTGCTGGAGAATAGCACGGTCGCTGTGGGAAATCACTGTTTGGGACAGATTAAGATTGAACAACTGAGAGGGCAGTGACTGAGCTCAACTGAGCTCTGTCAGGACTGCTGCAGATTTGTTTGTGGGCAGAAAAGGCCCCAAACACAAGAGCCCAGTACAAAAGGGCAGCCTGAAGCACTGGGAGAAACAGAATGAGAGAGCAAGTGATGGAGGGAGGTGAGCCGAACTCACCAGAGTGCTGTCAGGACTGCTGCGGATTTCTTTGTGGGCAGAAAGAAGGCCAATGTAGGCAGGGGCCCAGTACAAAAGGCCAGCCTGCAGCGGTGGGAGAAACAGTACGAGCGAGTGAGACAGGGGGCTTAGTGAACTCAACAGAGCTCTATCAGGACTGCTGTGGATTTCTTTGTGGGCAGAAAAAGCGCCAATGCAGGCAGGAGCCCATACAAAGGGCTGCTGCGCCAGGATAAACAGAATGAGTACGTGAGAGAGGGAGACTGAACGACCTCAAAGGAGCTCTGTTGGGACAGCTGCGATTTCTTTGTGGACAGACAAAGGTGCCAACACAGCCAGGAGCCCCGTACAGAAGCGCAGGCTGCAGCACCAAGAGAAACAGAATGATCGAGTGACAGAGCGGTAGTGAGTGAGCTCAATGGAGCTCTATTGTGACTGCTGCAGATTTCTTTGTGGGCAGAAAATGCAGCAACGCTGGCAGGAGCCCAGTACAAAGGCCAGCTTGCAGCGCCGGCTGAAACAGAATGACTGAGTGAGAGAGCTCAATGGAGCTGTGTTGGGACTGCTTTAGATTTCTTTCTGGCCAGAACAAGCCACCAATGCAGGCAGGAGCCCAGTACACAAGGGGCAGCCTGCAGTGGCAGGGAGACACAGAACAAGTGGGAGTGAGGGAGGGGAGGAGTGAGCTCAGAGGAGCTCTGTTGGGACTGCTGCAGATTTTTTGTGGGCAGAAAAGCCAGCAATGCACGCAGGGCCCAGTACAAATGGGCAGCCTGCAATGGTGAGGAAACCAGAATGAGTGCGTGAGAGAGAGGGAGTGAGCGAGTTCAACAGAGCTCGATTGTAACTGCTGCAAATTTGTTTGTGGGCAGAAGAAGGTGGCAACACAGGCAGGAGCCCAATAGAAAGGGCAGCCTGCAGCGCCGGCAGAAACAGAATGAGCGAGTGAGAGAAGGGGAGTGAGCGAGCTCAATGGAGCTTTGTTGGGACTGCTGCAGATTTCTTTGTGGCCAGACAAAGGCACCAACAGAGGCAGAAGCCCAGTACAAAAGGGCAGCCTGCAGCACCAGGAGAAACAGAATGAGTGAGTGACACAGGAGGAGTGAGCGACCTCAATGGAGCTCTGTCAGGACAGCTGTGGATTTCTTTGTGGGCAGAAAAGGTGCCAATGCAGGCAGGAACCCAGTACAAAAGGGCAGCCTGCAGCACTGGGAGAAACACAATGAGTGAGTGAGAGGGGGCAGTGAGCAAGCTCAATGGAGCTCTATCATGACTACTGTGGTTTCTTTGTTGGCAGAAAAAGGCGGCAATACGGGCAGGAGCCCAGTGAAGCCAGCCTGCAGCCCGGCAGAAACGGAACGAGTGAGTGAGAGAGGGGGAGTCAGCAGGCTCAACAGACTTGTGTCAGGACTGCTGCAGATTTCTTTGTGGGCAGAAAAAGCCACCAACAGAGGCAGGAGCACAGTACAAAAGGGCAGCTGCAGTGCCAGGAGAAACAGAATGAGCAAGTCAGAGAGGGGTAGTGAGCCACCTCAACGGAGCTCTGTAGGGACAGCTGCAGATTTCTTAGTGGGCATAACAATGTACCAATGCAGGCAGGAGCTCAGTGCAAAAGAGCAGCCTGCAGCACCGGAAGAAACACACTGAGCAACTGACAGAGGGCCACTGAGCATGCTCAACAGACCAACGCAATCAACGTTTCAGCATTGACAAATGCTTGTTATGTTTGCCATGTGTGCATGTGCAGTGAACATTTTGTTAGGAGTTGGCATTTGAGGGTGCGGCACTGTCAGTCCAATGCTGGTCTACAAGGCTCGTCAGTGTCTCACCAGACATCAGACAGGCTGATCATGACAGTGTTCTGGCTTGGGAGAAACTTCATGTATTTCAAGGGAAAGAGCCAACCCAATCATAGATTGTCTCCTTCCTTTGATCTATTCCACCTTACAAGCACAGCTGATCTGTCATGATCAGCCTGCTGAGGAATTACACCCTGTAACAAAGAAAAACGTTCATTGATGTCCGTTGCTGGTGCTGCCGTAACTGTCCCCCCACCCGACACTCCCTCTCAGCACCCACTATCCCCCCAAAACATAACACTGACACTGGGGATTCTCAATTCCCCAGTGTCACCACTTGAAAGAAAGAAAATCATCCTCATAGTCTCTCTCTCTCTCTCTCTCTCTCTCTCTCTCTATATATATATATATATATATATGAAATATAAAATCAACATACCCCCATAATGCAAAGCATTATAGGCTATATATGCAAATCACCACAAAATGTTATGCTGGTTCAACTTTAAGCAAGAATGTATGGTGCCAAAAAGCCTCATATAGTCTGCAAAGGGTGCCAACAGAAGACACAGACACATGTTTCATCCTACCAGGACTCATCAGTGTGCCTCATCTGTATGACACCTCAGTGGAATGAACCAGCTACCCTAAGTTAGTCTATCGGATCTGGGTTGTGGTGAGCCCAATAAAAACAAAAAACAAGCTAAAAGACAAAGAATCTTAGTGTGGAAGCACTGAGGCAAGGGATACCCAAAGGTCATTGGCAGGAAAGCCAGGTTTCAAAGAAATACAAGATCACACATACCCCCATAATGCAAAGCATCATAGGCTATATATGCAAATCACCACAGAATGTTATGCTGGTTCAACTTTAAGCAACAATTATGGTGCCGAAAGGCCTCACACAGTCTACAAAGGTGCCAAATAAGGACAGACATGTGTTTCGTCCTACTACACACACACACACACTGTATATATATCCTGTAAAAGAAAACTGTCAATGTCTGTTTCTGCCATCACCTTACTTTCCACCCACCCAACCTCCCACTCAGCACCCACCACCCCACCCCAAAAGCATAACACCAACACTGGGGGTGCCTAATCCCCAGTGTCACCACCTGAAATGAAGAAAACCGCCCTCATTTCTTTTAAACCTTGCAAAAAGAAAACCTTTCATCAATGTCTGTTGCACTGTTAGTCCCCCACCTGACCCTCCTCTTAGCACCCACCACCCCACACCCTCCAAGCCCTTACTTACCCACTAGGGTGCAACGCTGTAATCCTTTTGACTGTAGACACGTTTTCACTATTCAAAACCAGACTGTGAATTGAGGAAATCTGATATGCTGTTCAATGTATTTCAATGGTGTTTTGAATTTAGTGGCATAACTTGGCCATTCTTGAATATTTTTGCTTCTAGATTTTCAACATGCTTTTTGAACCCCATCTCATGAACAATGGCAGTGAAATTAGGCAATCTGTCCCAAAAGGTGATTTTGTAGTCACTGTGCGAAATCACCTTTCAGGCAGGAGTTGAATATTTTCTCCACTCTTGTTCATGAGGTGGGGTCATAAGAAGGCTATGTTGAAAATATGGCATAAAATATAAAAAAAGTTATGAGCCTACATTAAAATTTGCAAATGCAGGCTCATAAGTTTGGTAATTACTATATTTTGACCTCAAATTTTCAACATAGCCATTTCTTCACAGTACCTCATGAATTTGACAGCTATCATTTTCAAATCCTGGCCAAACTGTATTTTTGCATCCCAAAAGGTTATTTTGTGGTTGCTGCGTGAAATCACCTTTTGGGCAGGAGCTGAAAATTTTCGCCATTGTTCATGAGGTGGGGTCATGTAAGGCTATGTTGATTTTGGGATACAAATATTAAAAAATACATAAATGTATGAGCCTACATTGAAATTTATGAAAACAGGCATGAAACTTTGATAATTTTCAATATTTTGACCTCAAATTTTCAACATAGCCATTTCTTCACAGCACCTCATAAATATGACAGCTGTCATTTTTCAAATCCTGGCCAAAATACATTTTCCCACCTTTGGGCAGGATTTAAAATGTTCTCTGCCCTTGTTCATGAGGTGAGCTCATAAGAAGGCTATGTTGAAAATTTGGAGTAAAAATATGCAGGAGCGCTATTTCAGCAAAATCATAGGGGTAGCAAGGTGGGGGGTATGATTTGGGCAGGGCCACAGTGTGGGCGGGCCAGAGGGGTGGCATTTGTCAATGTGACAAGAGCTGGTTACCATGTTCTGTACCTTGGCAGATGTTGTCCACCTTCATTATGTTGTTTTAGTGCTATGTTGTTCATTAAAGTTTTTATTTTCCTATCCCTGTGTTGTTATTGTCTCCAGGACAGTGGTTTGCTCACAGCTGTGGGTGGTGTGGCACATTTGGGAGGGCCTTTGGGCATCTGGGGGCTTCATGGGAGGGACTTGGGGTATTCATGGGCGACTCCATGTGGAGTGGCGGTGTGTGTGTGTGTGTGCTGTGCACTGGGAGAACAATTGTATTGGGGTCCTGCCTGTGTGGCCTGTGTGGGTGGCTGTTGCTTCCATGTTGGTGCCTCTGTTGATGGCAGTTCAGAATTGCCCAGGTGCTGCTCACCTGGGCAGAGAGCTGTACCATCCATATCAGTCCTGCACCTATGTGACTGTGCACCTGCTGGTGTTCCCCTTCATGGTGCTTGTTGTGTGTCCTGTGTGCCCATGGTGGGACAGACAGTTTTGCATCATCCTTCTCCTTCCACAGCATCCTGATCTGTCTGGGAACCACTACGTGCCATGGTGTGAAGCTGCTTATGGAAGCCCTCTACCTGCTGCAGGTATGCACCTCACGCCATGTGCCTGGCTGTCATACCTGGCTTCATGAATGCACATTCGGGGTACTGCACATCATGCTACGTGGCCCCTCAGACACACAGTGCGTGGACTGCCTACATGTGCCCACATGCATGGTTCTTGCATGACTCCCGGGTGTGCCATGCTTGCCACTCACACATATGCCCTTTCATGTGCGTGTTGCCCACCCTTGTGCACGCCACTTAGGCTTCATGCATTTTGCCCACAGTTTGTCCCTCAGTAACATCACTGAAGACTAGTAGGAGAGAGGGTCATTATAGAGACATACACATTTCTGAGAGGAATAAACAAGATGCCCCTCCTCGGATCTGTTCATCAGGGTTACAACTCCAGTACCACAGACACAAGTGGAAGTTGAGGGGAGCTTCAGGAGGGAGCTCAGGACACACTATTTTTTTCTTAACCAGGAGAGACACACTAAGCTGAAACCTTGTTTACAGGTGCAACCTGGGAGCACAAGAAAGTTAAGTGACTTGCTCAGGGTCACACAGTATGCAAGTGGGGCTGTGGGTTCAAACCCAGGTTTCCAGATTTGCAGCTCAGAGCCTTAAACCACTGTGCTATACTGCCTACCATTTTATGGAAAGGGTAGTGGAACAGAGGCTGCCCGCTGAGGTGGTGGAAACAAAGACAGTGACATCATTCAAGCTGGGGTGGAGAGAAAAGCTTGAATAAAATCAGTGGGAGCACTATGGAGCATTAAACAGTAGTGGGGTTAGGTCCTGAGGTCTGAAAGATCTCAGGAGCTCATGGACAGACTAGATGGACCCTTGGTCTTCTGCCATCACTTTTCTGTGTTTCTATCACTTTCTATTTCAAGATTTCATGAAATGGCCACTACCTTGATTTAATTTAGCAAAGAAACATAGAAACTGTTGGCAGATAAGGACTGCTAGGCCCATCCAGTCTGCCTGTAAGCCCTGTACTTGATTATGGTTTCTAACCCTCCTCACTTTACCTCTATGGTTCCCCTATGCCTATCCCATGCATGTTTAAATCCATTCACAGTGCTCACTCCTACCACCTCCTGTGGCAGACCATTCCATGCATCTACCACCCTCTCAGTGAAGAAAAGCCTCACATTCCCTCTTAACCTGCCACCTTTCAATTTCATGTCATGCCCCCTTGTTCTTGTACTCCTCCTGTATTGGAAGATGTCTCCCCTGCACCTTGTTTATGCCTTTAAGGTACTTGAATGTTTCTATCATGTCCCTCTTTGTTTCTGTCCTCCAGTGAGCACATATTGAGGTCCCTTAATCTCACCTCATAAGTTTTGTGATGCAAGCCCTGCACCTTCTTAGTCGCCCTTCTCTGGACTGTATCTAGCCTATCAATGTCCTTTCAAAGGTGCAGCCTCCAGAACTGCACACAGTACTCCATGTGAGGCCTGACCAGGGTTTTTATAGCGGCATCACTACCGTCCACCTTCTACTGGTGAAACCCTCCTATGCATCCCAGGATGCCACTGTCTGTCCTTGCTGCCTCTGTATTCTGCTTTGACATTTTCAGGTCATCTGAAATAATAAACCCCAGGTCCCTTTCTTCCTTGGTGACTGTTAGCAACCCCACCCCCATATCCTGTATCTCTTCAGGGTTTCTATACCCAGATGCATACTTTTGTACTTCTTTGAATTAAACCTCAGTTGCCACTATTCAGACCATTTCTCAAGCTTCCCCAGGTCCTTCCTCATTTCTCCACCCCTTCTGAAGTATCCACCCTGTTACAGATCTTGGTGTTATCTGTAAACAAAGACCAGTTTTCTGTATCAGAATGGGGTGTGGGGTACAATATTCACACTGCAGACAGTATTTTTCAAGTTGTACTAAAAGTTCCTTTATTTTGAGTTTGGCCCACAACCTCGATGTTTCACCTACAAAGTAGGTTCATCAGGAGATGCCTTTACACCTAATACACATAAATACATGCATGAATATACTGTCCACACCAAAATTCAGTCAAAAAATAAATATCTAAAACAACTGTTCTTTTAACAGCCATGGTACTCACTTGATGCAGTATTTTCTATCTCATTTTTATGGAACTAAATTTTAATACTCATGTTTCTTCTCCCTTTAATACAAGTAAATATTTTTCATAAAGAGATGTAGATCATCAAAATGCATTCTATTATATTCTAATATTCAAATAGTAGCCCAGCTTCCTCTCATGTTTCTTTAACCTAATAGTCAAAACACCGAGTGCAACATGCCTACATACTGTGCTCATCAATCTGTGCTTTGTTTAAACCCAAGTACTGTTAAATACTCAAATCTATCATTTTTTAAAAAGGAAGAAAATATGCTATTTTCACCCAAGGCTTTCTAATACCACATTCTCAAAGTGTTTATAAAAAGCCTTTAAGGTTTTTACTGAAAAAGAAATCTCATAAACTATATTCCATTTTACTTTTATATCACACTGAAAGCCACGTCGAGTTCTATGTTTTATTTGTGATTTTCTGCTCCCCTTAAGGGTTGTATCATAGACCAACCTGCCAGGAAAAACATTCATAAATGCTTGTTCCATTAGCTGGTACTGAAATTACAAAACGTTTTTTATCTTTAATACCCTTTTCGCTGTTATGAAGTGGAACCTATTTGACAGTGTGGGACAGCATTTTCTATAAGATGTAAAGGTTTTTGTATTTTGTCTTTTGTATTAATTTGTTTTGATAATTGTAAATAATTTCACTGACACAAAGTGTAAACTGTCAATCATGTGATGTCACTTTTTATGAGACGATTTAAACAGCAACTTGTCTTTGTTTCCCCGTCCTTGATGAAGCCTTGACAGGTGAAGCATTGGGCTTCCTATCTAGTGACTGCAGTTCCATAGAAGAATTTCAAAAGAAAAGCCTCAAATCAACCTCGTTAACCGATGCACCCAAATGAGCAGCCCGCCGAAAGGTTAATGGAGATCAGACGGAAAGGAGTGCATTACATGCTTCTTATTTAATCTTGTGCTTTTATGAGGACACATCCCCAAAACAAAGTGAAATCACTGAGCTTAAAATACCATCTCTTTAGGTTTAACTTGTTAACTATTTTTTCGATGACTCAAGTAGAAGAAAGACCACTGCAGTGTTATGCCATTCATTTGAACTCTGCTTCTTAAAGCATGTTCCCAGAATACAAAGTTGTTGAATTAGTAAATTCACTGTTTTTTTTTAAATAACTCACGCAACAGCAAGGCTGCTATAGCGCTACTATGCCATCTGTTTAAATTCTGCATCGAAAAGCACACTTTACCAGTCATGGTCCGTTTTTCTCAAAAATAGTTTATCTTACCAGATCTGTCTTCTCCTAGATGCCATGCTTAATAACTTCCCCTGCCTTTTCTGAAAATTGCTTGCTACATCTTATCCTCTTGACCAGGCTGAAGAACATCGCCAGGCAACCCGTAGCACAGACTCCTGAAACCTCCTCTACACAGGCTACAGCACAAGCGCATGGAAGCGTAAGCTAGGAGAAAAACATTTTTTTTTATTCAGCCAGCCAGTGGCAGCCAAGCGAAGCATCCATTAAGCATGGCAGGGGACAGGGAGTCGCCAAACCCTGTCATAAGGGTCTGACATTTCATCAGGGTCGGACACCCCTGGCGACCCCTGCAAATGACGCCCCTGAAAAATACACGAAAGCAAACAACAAAGTTATGAGTTTACATTGCAGTTTCAACACACACACTCATAACTGTGGTAATTTTCAATATTTTGACCCCACCTTTTCAACATAGCCATTTTTTCATACCACCTTCATAAATATGACAGGTATCTTTAATCCTACACAAAACATGTTTTAACACTTGTGGTGCAAAATGATGTTTCAGCTATTGTTTTATAAATGACACCTGTCATGCTCAGAAGTAATAGTCATAAAAGATTATGTTGACAATTTGAGGTAAAATGTGAAAAAGCAACTAAGTTATGAGAAACGAACTGTTCCAGCATTTACTCATAACTTTATTTTTGCAGATTTTGGCCCCTAATAATGTTCAACATGTCCTTGTATTACCCCACCTCCGAACACGGGAGATGTCATTTTCAAATCCCTCTGAAACTTGTTTCCACAGCCACACAGCAAAATCACCTTTTGGATGGAATTTAAAAACTCCCCTGTTTTGATCTTAACGTCAGGTCATAAAAGACTGTTGGACATTTGGGGTCAAAATGTGGGAGCCTACTTAAAATAAATATTGCCTCTCAGCTGCCCTGTCCTGGGTAATTACAATCTAACAATGTGTCAAAGCAGGACACCACTGAAAATGAGATACTGCATTTCTTCTTCTCTATCCTGGATAAATATATAGTAAAAATGTGTACAAGCAAGACCTGGTACAACCGCAATGCCAGCAGCGAACATTCGCATTGACAAATACTTGTTTTATATTGGTACACTGATGGTTAACAATGTAACATCTGAATTTGAGTAGCCATGTGATTTTCTGAACTATAAAGGCCCACTCAACAGCTAGAAGTCAGGCAGCTGCGACTGCAAGAGACATATTGCCTGTGACACCAGAGAGAGAAAAGCCTATGCACAGCTATGTGTGGTGGATCAGTCCTCAACAGCTGGTTCAGAGCTATTCGGTTGCAGTGCCACCTAGGTCTAGGGAATGACCACTGGAACAGAGGGACATAAGTGAGGGTTTTGTTAAGATTGGCAAGTGCACTGAAGGGAGTGGCAACTAGCCAGAAAAGTGGACAGGACAGGATAGACTCTGACAGACTGTAGCTGTTTGCTTCTGGCTGGTTTTAAATCCTGGGAAAGTGTGAAGACAGGCAAGACCCCTCCTTAGCAATGGTCCTGTCTGGTACAGCCTTAGGTTGTGTGTGTGTGGGGGGCACCCAGTAAATAGGCTACTTTGCTGGAGACAAAAGTCAGCCTCTGATGATGCCAGAGCTGAACAACTGTTTTCTTATTTTATATCTATTCAAGTGTCTAAAGACTGCCAAAAATCAAATAAATCATGCCATTCTGTGGGACTTTTCCAGATTTCTCGGCTGCTGTGTCCTATACCAATACCCACACTTCCACATAATGGCTGCAAGAGGGAGGGGCATATGGAGTACCAAAGCTTAAAGGTGGAAGACGAGATCCCCACTATGGAAGTAAGAGAAAGTAATTGCCAGAGCTCTCAGTCTGGGGTATTTCCTGGATGGAGAAGTGAAGGGTATCCTGTGGATTTCCTGGTCAATTCACCAACTCAAGTGTACACTGTCCACTTTCAGCTGTGGGAGAAGGCTGCCAGTAACTCCAAGACAAGCCTCAGCTGCTGTGAAGGAGTCATCTGACTGGCAAATGGAAGACTGTTTCAGGTACTGGGGGTCTGGCAAGCAGTAATCACTAAATAACATGCAGCTCACAGGGAACTGCTGCTGAGAAGAGATGCCACACTATATGCCCTGGTGGGAGTCAGAGTCACTTAGAAAGTACATGCAACTGTGTATATTTCCAACAATTCTTGCAGACTGCTGGAGAGGCAGTTTCCCAGATCAATAAAGAAGGTGGGGCGAGGATATGTGAAGTGGTAGTTGACCACACTGATGGTTCCATCATGGAGAAAGATGATCATCCTGGGAAAGTGAAGAACTCTTACTCAGGTGGATATAAGGGATTACTAGAGCCACTGCCCTTGGATTGCTTTAAGTTCCTGGTAGTGGGCTCCATAGATAGGATCTGCTGGAGTAAGCTTTCAGAGGGAGTGGCCAAGATGTTGGAAGAGCCCCAAGCTGTGTACCATGGAATGATTATGGATGCATTTTATCCCAAGGTCACTATAATCCTAGACGAGGCCCTTGTGGTACAGGGATACCAGAAGGTGATTTGTGGCATTGACCTGCCACAAGCAAGTGACAAGATCCTTGGAATGAAGGATGACCCAGGAGTTAAACTTGGGCGAGAGATTTGCAACTGGACCAAGTGTTGGTGGTGTTACAGATGCACATGGAGTGTGCAGAAGTATTTGGCACTGAAGGTTCCTACTATTGCACCCCATCAACATGGAGGATGCCAAGCCCATCAAGCTGGGACTACATGAAGTGTCTGTGCACTATCATCACAAGTTTAAATGGCAGCTTCAAGAAATGAGGATGAAGGGATAACCCAAGATGTAGTCTACAGTGCAGCACCAAGGTCTACATTTGCCTGGCTGGATCCTTTTAAGGCTGCTTAGCAAAGCTAAAAGCAGACTTCTCAAAACTGGAAAAGGTGAACTATGCTGTTTTCACCACTTTAAGGGACAAAGTTGGTGGGGTGTCAACTATTGTACAGCTGTAATGCAGTGTTCTAGACTGTGTAAGGATCTATGCCATTGCATTACAGGAAGCATTATTTTGTTCATATGCCCAGCCGAGTGCTCTTGCTTGCCCCCTGGGGAAGATGCCCTGCCAGAGTCACCAGTTAAGCTCCTTTCAGTGGTGATGATGGAAGAGTACACAGTAACTGCACCACTTCCCATCCTAGTGCACCCGGCAGTTGTTCAAACAGTGGAGTGCTGCTTCCAGTCCCAGTGCACCTGTGGTTTCCAGTTGGTCTTCCTGCTGTAGTCCACTGGGACAGGGAGTGCTGAAAGTCAGGCTGTGGCGGGAGAGTCAGGAGGAGTTTAACTGGCTCTGGGTGTGGGGAATGAAGAGGCAGAATGTGCTCCCAGGTAAAGATAAGCTCACAGTTGCCAGGAGGTTTACAATTAGCAACATAGTAATACAGTAATTTAAGGTTGGACTAACTCTAGGTCCATTCCCTGATTCATAAGCAGGTAGGAATAAGTATGCTGTGTGCAAACATGTAATAACCTAAGTGGTCCCTTTCTGCCAATAACTAGATAAAAGTCTGTTTTACTATCCTTAGTGGGCATGTTTTTCTGTACAAGTTTTGAATGGACCCAATGATTGGCAAGGTTGGTCATCAATCTGAGAGTCTACTGATCTCATTTTCCTAGTGGTGTGATCTGACTATGCTTACACTAACAGTAATTATAAAATGGCAAGACAAATTCTTGGTTCTGATTGGTCAGTGCTGACCTTCAACAGTGATGTTATCCCAGCACAACAGAACTCCTATTCAAAATAACTAAATATGTATTTAAAAAATTTGTTTTTTCACTTTTTATTTTGCAAGTAAGTCATTTTACAATTGCAATAATTCATTACAGAGCACGTGTTGTGGGATAACGTCACTTCTCAAGTGTTGGATGCACTTGGTCTGTGGCCTCATGCCCATACACCCAATGCAAGATGTTATACCAGCATGACACATGCCCCATTGTGCATTATTGCTTAAGTCACCACCAGCTCACACAGTTAACATCTTCAGTGGTATGTTACAATACACATATAGGAAGATATACAGATAGAGTAGTGCTAATGTGGCTCAGTGATATCACTCACACCTCCTGGCTCAAATCCCATGCTGAAGACTTGGGGGTCCTACTCCTAGGCTCCCTACTCATGCAGACACTGCAGTTCAGTACTGGGGTGAGGGCTCCTGCACTGTTGTGGTGTTGCCCTCACAGTAGATGCTAAAAACAGTTCATTTTGTGATAGTCCATGTGGAAGATTTCATGGCCATTTTAAAAAGATCATTTCAAGTCAGATCTTCCACGTGCAGCCCCCTCAAAAATCAGGGGGAGCTTACCTTAAGTGTTTCCCAGGGCTCCAGTAATCCCCACTGCCAGACAGATGTCCTTCAAGGCTAGTAAATCCATGGTTGTTGGTGCTCTCTTTGATCTGCATGAGAGTGCCATGCTATGCCTCTGCGCTGTCCCTTTAAGTGCCACAGCCAGTGTGTATACTGTAAGTAGCCTGGGCTGGGTCCAAATGTTCTGAAGCTCACTACCAGTCAGGCATTTCTCTAATTTGCCCAACTCTGCTGTCATTAACAGTGCAGAGGAGTCCTATGTAGTACTGTAACTATTTCTGTTTACTGCTTATTAGAGAAAATAAAATGTTTAACCTGTATTTACTGCAGTGACTACCCCGATGAAAGCCTCCATGTTTGGTCCAGGACTTCCAGGTTTAGACCAATTAGGACCCAGGGGACTCAAGGGGTCCCTAGTTCAGGTCTCTTGTGGGAGAAACTGTGAACTCTAGTGTTTGGCACCTAAAGGACCAATGGGAGCTCAAGAGTGTGACTGACAGCTCCCTTAACCAACCTAAATTGAGGAAAATGGACAAGTCTGAGAACTTCTTCAAACAATGGTTCAGCTCAGCTCAAGCCTCTGAGAAGTAAGGAGCATCTAAGCTCTGTGGAGATTCTCACAGGAGAGGCCTGTTTTGCCTCTTGGGACTCAACTTTGATACTAAAGGGATCAATCTTCAGAAACTGTCTTACTGCAGACTGAGGGTTGCTCAGCAAGTCGGCTGAGATTGCAACTGGCAAGAGAACCAAGGAGCAGAAAATAAAAATGTAATGCTTCTTCAGTTAAATGTGCTGATACCTGCTGTGTGTGAAGAGACTGTAAACCAGGGACTCCTGTTTGCCAAAAGGAGCCAGCCTTATGCAGCAACCAAATTGCCCTACCAGCTGGAGGTTTCACCAGCAAAAGAACTGACCATTCCAGAGACACTTTTTCTGTATTTGGGCCCATGCCAATCTCGCCCATGGTGCTTGTTTCTGTACCATCTATAGCTTTTGTGAGAGACCAGATCAGGGATTCAGCCCCTGCACAGCAAATCATCGCAGGTTGTGGCCACCTACAGGGCAAGGCCATAAAGAGAAAGTGAGTCGTCATGGCCCAGTTCGCCATGGACAGCAACTGCAAAGTGTAGGTCTTCATTTCGCCAGAGCCTCATTTATCGACAGGGTACAGTGAGTAAAACTAGGGTAGCTCCCTGAGACAAATGTTTTAATCATAAATGGCACCAACTGATTGTGTTCAGCCAGTGTTCAAGTGTTTCAATAGACTAGGCCAACCAGCCAAGGATACAAATAATTTAATTTGCTTTGCATTGCCAATGTTTAATTGCTTTTCTTCCATTAAGGCCCCAACAACAGCTGCAACACCGGCAATCCCCGGGCAACATCACAGGCCTGCCTGCATTACACTCTGGGTAACCAGTAGTTGTTAGACTGTTTAACACATGGACCTATTGATTGCATGCAAAGTAACCCGGTTCAAACCAGTAAAGTAATCGCTTGCCTAAATTCACTCCCTCCTTGTTCACGTCCCTTTCATAAACCAGATTTGCTGTTTTGCTGTTAAACTGGCTTGTGAGTCTATCATTGCCTGGTCTAAAGTTACTGTAACCTGGATAAAGAATTTAAAAGTGCATGCTTGCATTTAAAACTGTTTTAGGGGTTCCAGGGTGCTTGTCAGAAGACCAAGCCCTGGTGGTAAGTGCAAGGTGTGTGAGCATATTATTAATGCCTATTATAAACTGTGTATTGAATGCTGCAACTGGTTATTACCGATTTACAGGTACAAGGTCACTAGGCGGGATTGTGGATGGTTATCGCTTCACAGAGGGCTATACCGATTCTGTTCAGGACCCACTTAAGCACTACTCTGGGTAGAGGCACCAAAATATTGCACATACGTGGATAGGGACACCCGGCACTGGCTAATTCTGAACCCAGGCCCCTCAACCTGTTATTGGGAAGACAGGCAGGGGTAGTAGCCCTTGGTATAATGACAGCAGGGTTACACATGTTCACTTTCTCAATACAACATCAGGTACTGTACTGTGGCTGTCTATGGCTGTATATGTGGCTGTTGGAGTGCTTAATGGCTGCAGCATTTGTCTGCATACAATCCCTCCAGTACCACTGTCCATCTCATTGGTCTGTAAAGTGATAATAAGATTCACAGCCCCATTCTCAGTCATAGGGACTGACAACAAAATATTTTGCAGCACTTTAGCGACAATCCCTTGCTTATAACGCCCCCGCTTTGCTCCAAGGGGTTGGCAAACCCTCTTACACAGTCGCATTTCAGAGTGCAGATTAGTGAGGAAGGGTATGGGATCACCATACAGTGTCAGCCAATGCCATTCACAATGCATGGGGACCCTTGCACTGTCAGTCATAGAGTTCAGCTACTTCTACTAGTACTGTAGTTCTACTAGTACTGTAGTAGCATTACTTAAGGCAGGCTGCATGCTGTCACAACTCTACAACTGACTGGTAGGGAATGCAGATAACTGTGGGTATAATTGTGAAACTCTACAGAAGTAAACAACATGGGAACTGGTCATGGAAGGAGGGCTCTACTGGACACCAGGGCCTGCAAAAGGCCAGGGAGGGATGGTCATTGGCCCAACAGATGGAGAACAGAGAAGGGCATACCATAAAAGATTTACTTTGGCCCAGAGGCAGGCACAAGGTTCTGGTCATGTGAGTAGGGGATAACTTAGGTAGCAGTGTCCATGGCACAGCCTCATTAGACTAGTGTTTGGTGCTTCTGGGGCTGCGGAACCTGGCCTCTTTCTTATGCTCAGCTCTCAGCCCTCCTCTGCTGCTGGTCTCCCACTGTTACAGAGACTGCTGGCTATTTGTTTCCTGCTGCCCCATCTCTGCCTGCTGTTTCTGTTGTGCTACTTCCATTGCTTTTCTAGGGCCCTTCCAGTGCCTGCTCTACTTCCAGCTCCTCCTTGCTACACACCCATCCTTTTGCTGAGCCACACCTTTTTGCTGTGTGTTTGCTGCCCTTGCCTCATTCTTGACTGCCATTCCTTCCCCCACTGCCTGGCTCTGTCACCCCATGTCCCATACCCCACACTTTCCACATTCATCAGCCTTTTTTGCCTGGCTATCTCTGAACCAACCACACTACATGGCCCTGCTCCTCCTGTTTTGGGTGTCTGGTCCTCCTGCCCACCTTGCTGGCTTTGTTTGTTCTCTCCCCCACCAGCCACTTCCATGGCTGTGTTCCTGGCTTTGTTTTTTTTTGGCTTCCTGGTTTACATGGAATGCTATTGAAACCAACTATTTTAGTTTCAGTAGGCCTTTCTTGGTAAACAACAAAGAAAGAAAGAAAGAAAGAAAGAAAAATTAAGAACAGCACTGAGATCCTATGCAGGAACCAGAGACCAATAGACCAAATTGGTTCTGCCGATTGCTCTGAAGAACTGACTAACATATGAGTACACACCCAAAGAGGCATGTTAACAGTGTCTGAGCACTGCCCCATGAGCTGAAAGCTGTACTCAAAGGGTACTTAGAGATAACCTTTGTCCTTTCCAGCTTGAGAAAATCTAAGACTTGGCCTCTAATATAAGGTGACAAAGTGCTCAAGTACTTCCTGCATTAAATGAATGGTATAAAATCGATGCTCCAATTTGATTGGTTAATGCCTGGAATTGCAAACAAATGAAATGTTTGTAGCTGGAGATAATTATTCCAAGTCTGATTTTTGTATGATTTTAATTAATTTAAGCATGTGATAACCTATTTAATGTTTTATTGGGTATCACTATAAATACATGTGTTTTTGTATTAACACTTCACTCTGAAGAAGCTAGGGGTCACCCAGTTTGTCTTTTTGCTCCTGGTGTGTTATTGTGGCTGATGGTCCCCCTCGATTTTGTGATATGACACTAATAATACAAACTGTTGATTTTCTGTTTTAGAGACAGCTATCATAGTCAGAAACTACAGGAAAAAATAATGTGTTCACTGCTTTTTCAGTGCACTGTACTGTTTGCCCTCACTGCTTTTTCAGTGCACTGTACTGTTTGCCCCTCACTGCTTTTTCAGTGCACTGTACTGTTTGCTCCTCACTGCTTTTTCAGTGCACTGTACTGTTGCCCCTCACTGCTTTTTCAGTGCACTGTACTGTTGCCCTTTAAGTATGCTAGGCCAATGCCTGCAGCCCATCTTAATGGAATGTCACCTACAGTAACATACGCTCGCCTTCTCTGGCCCTCGGTTGACCCACCACTGCATGGTATATTCAGCCTTGGCTGGCCCTCCTCTCCCCATTTGGTGCCTTTATACCTTGTGCAATGTTATTGACAACATTATCAGTCTCAAACCTCACCGCTTTTGCTGCTCTGTTAACCCCATCCAACCCAGCCTACTCCCTATGTCCCAATAACTTGTCTCTGCTGGCCATACCTAAGTGCTCCTCTGAAATGGGTGAGCAGACATTTATCACTTTTGCTCCAAGAGTTTGGAACTCTCTTCCACATCTTTTGAGTCTGTGAGTCCCACCACATATTCAAACAAGCATTTATGTCAGTGCTGACTGTTGACTTCCTGGCATTGGCATTGGTAGTGCACCAGTCAGGAGATGCATAATAGGAATGGCAGTGAAGTTTGAACTGATGCCAGCCCCACCCCACCCTGCAGAGACTGACAGGCACTGGGGTGTACCTTTGGGTCATGCTATAATGCTCACGCCATTTCACCTCACCCCACCCTGTAGACACCGGCAAGTGTTGCAGTGTGTCTTGAGGTCTTGGGCCTTCACGCTCACCCCATTCCATAAGGAAACATGCTGAGATGAGTGCAGTATGGGCAGATGGTAGTTTTGGGTCCAAAGAGTCCAAGGCACATCTCAATGCCTGTCACTGGCTGAAGGGTGAGGGTGGGGGTGGAATGGCATGATCATTGCAGCCAACAATGCCAAGTCACACCCCTAATGCCTGTCAGTCTCTACAGGGCAGGGCATTACAGTTGGAAACCTTAATGCCCCGGCATTTATTAGTTTTTCACCCAAATTTTCAACTTGGGCTTTTTTCTGACCCCACCTCATGAACAGTGGTACTATCAGTTTGTTAGCCAAAAGATGATTTTGCACAGCGACTGCGCCATTTGGTGCCACAGGTGCGAAAACACATTTTGGGTAGTATGTGAAAAAATAACAGCTGCACTGTTCATAAGGAGGTGTAAAAAATGATAATGTTGAAAATTTGAGGTGAAAATATAGTGGTGAAGTCACGAGTGCGGATAGAAACTGTATAATCACGCCCGTAGCAATTATTTTTTTAACCAAATTTTCAATGTAGGCATTTTGGGAACTCCATTCATGAACAGTGGCACAGTGATTTTGTTAATCTGTCCCGAAAGTTGACTTCCCACAGTGACCCATCATTGTGTGCCAGATGTGCAAAAACACATTTCAGGCAGGATGTGAAAATGACAGCGGTACTGTTCAGTAAAAAGGAGGTGTGGAAAATAGCAGTGTTGAAAATCTGAGTGAAAATATTAAAATTGTCAAGTTCCAAGCGTGCGTGGAAACTGTGCAATGTACGCTTGTAAATACAGTGGATCGACAAATTTTAAAATCTCATGCTAGACCAGGACAAGTGGCCTTGACAAAATGGTAGTCCTCGAGTTCCGAGTGGTAGTCCAGTACATTTCAATTGAAATATTAAACCGACTTAACAGAAATAAGTTAAATGGTGTGGCTGTGTGGCAGGGCTTATATGTTGTACTATTATTTCATAGGATGGATGGAGAGATGTAGAAGAACTTCATAAATCAGGAAAAACAATATTTTCATATATTTTTTTGTTAATACAGGCCAGGGGTAGTACAGGCCGGACACTAAGACACCCCAGGCAGAAGTCTGTATTAGAAGAGATTGGAGAAATGATACAGAATTAGTTAAGGACAAGCCAAAACCAGTTAGGCCGTTGGTTGAGAAGAAGAACATGAAATGGTGATTAAGGGCTAGGCCAGGAAGATGATGGGGCACTGGGAGCAGGAGTACTAGCATCAAGAAGATCATCAGCAGCAGAAGCAGCTAAACCAGAAGATAATGTATCAGCAGTAACAGCATGCCCACGAACATGTCGAGTGCCTGGACCAGAGAGCAGCCAGTGGTTAATTGCTGGATCCGGATCAAAGTCATGCAGTTCAGGACCTTCTCTGCTATCTGCAGGAGAGACTGTAGTGAATCATCAGCCAGCCTTGTCCTGATTTTTGTTTTGATTAGGTTCTGAACAGAAAAACTCTCTCACATTTTGCAGTCGATACACTCATTGCCATGAGTATTTCAACTAAGTCAAGAATGTGTATAATCTGGGGTGTTTTTTCTTTTAGTAATCTGGTATATACCTGCAAATAGGGTTTTTCAATGGCAGATTTCAATATTGTTTTAAATGCAGCATACTCTGACTTTATATGTTCCTGCTGCTCCTCCGTAAAAAGTGAAAATATTCTGCCAGGTTTGCAAGTTCAGAGGTCCCAAACACGCTAGTTGGTCTCTTGGAGATCAAACTGCTTAAAATCTAAGCAGTTGAACCATTTGAGAGACACGTCTGAGAAATTTTAAATCTGTTGTCAATATACATTATTGCTGCATCTATTAAAGTCTGCAGTTGTCCATCTGTCACAAAATTGATTTCTGGGCAGTTGCCTCTGAATGAGAAATGAACAGTCTTCTCCTCCCTCCTCTCTTTGTCACAACATATTCCATACATTTCTGTTCTGGTTTGTAATGGCTGAGGAAAGCTGCCATGTTTGCCCTGGCATGGTTTTCAGTTCCATAAGCTGGAGTAGGCAGGTCTCAACAAGCTGTGGAACTTCAGTATTACTATGTCATCTCGTTGAAACTGCAGTGACAGGTTTTTAGTATTGGCAGGAAATCTTGCAGTATATGGATAGCTTTTACAAACTGCACACTCTGTGTTTCTTTTAAGAGGCTCTTTGTTTTGAACTTTCACCACCACCAGCAGTCAAAGATGCATGTAGGTGTTGTACAACAGTGGGTAGTTAACCTGAACTGCATGTGCGAGCGTGACCTACTGGCAAGCCATCTCACTTGTTTAATTGCAGTAAAGTGCGCCAGATCAGTATCCATCACGTTAGCAATTTCTTGGAGCTCTCTCATTTTTGGGACTATAGTGATAAAATTTAAATATTCCCTTGAGAGCTTTCCAGCTTTGATACAAATGGATTTTTAACACATCGAGAACTGCCAGCTCTAGCTTATGGGCAGCGCAGTGCATCGCAATTATTTCAGAATGGCAGTGTTCCCGCAACTTTGCTATGGTTCCTCCTCTTTCGCCCATCATGACACTGGCCCCATCAAAATTTGCTGAAATAAGAAGCGGTCCTGGATTGTTAACATTTTGTAGATTACTGAGAGGAAGATTTACTGACTCAATGCAGTTGATATTGCATGGAATACACCTTCTGCATGTGCATGTTCCAGTGGCACAGCTTGGATAAGCAATGTATGCACCTGTTTTGAATTAGGTTCAACAAACCTTAAGAAAACATTTTCCCACTCAGTTATACTGTAATCAGTACTGCCGTCCAGCAAGAACTGTCACATACTTAACATTAGCAAGAGTCTGCATCTGGGTTCTGGATATCACTGCTGAAATAGCACTGCAAAAGTCCCTGGCTAAGCTTATCGTTAGTATAATTAGAACCTAGCTTAATGCCATTTTTCCTGTAATTCACAGAGCCACTCCATGTCTGAGAAAGGGCGAAGATTTTTGGCTATGGAATGCGCTGTGTTAAACAGGCGTCTCATCTTTGCTTTTGTGGCCTCTTCCAACTGTGCAAAGGCTTGGTAAAGTGGTGACTCACTAATCTCACAACATACTGCTCGATGCCACTTTCCAGAATATGTTGATTCTGGCATAGCACATGTGGATTGGATTTTTCATGTGCACGTAGTGACTCAATGCGAAAGTTGTTAGAGCCTGTGGCAAAGACATTTGTTTTTGAAAATGCTGGAGTTGCAATACTGGGATACCTTTCACATAGTGTGCAGTACATAAGCCCTTTTATCATCGTATCTCAACCATTTATAAGTGGACAGCCAATGACACTGAAATAGTCTGGCCTTTTCTCTTGGTCATATTCTTGTCTTTACTACTCCCAACTGCCACCTCATTATCAAGCAGTAAACTACGTTTCTTAGCAAGTGACACAGGGGCTTTTTGAGATAAGGCTACTAGGGCTTCTCTGTTTACATCAAGTACCTGGTCAGCAATTATATCCAGAACCACAGATGCAGATTCAGTTTCATGACTTTTATCTGTGGAAGTAGTACCAGACTGTGTTTGTCTCGTAAAGATGGTGCTGCTGCTGACCAGAGACAAAGAGACTTTGTTGTTTGGCTTTGTTCGTCTGCATATTGTCCATATAAATTTGGTGGTCACTTTTTTTAAAGACTAATGGAACCAATAATAATAAACTTATTTTAAACACTGGTGTCTGTGTGTCCTTTTTCACTGGTGGGCTCATGGGTTGGGTTTTCTTTCTATACACTGCAAGTTGTCTTGTCCTGTAACAAGTCAGGCAGCTGGCTGCAGAACACTCTCCACACAGTCACTCCACTCCTCTCTCCAGCACAGCCCAAGCCCACCCCCAGTTAGGCTCTTATTTTACTATTAATTACACTTGTATTATATATATTTTTTACTATATTTCTCTTTTGTTTCTTGGGTACTTCAAGCCAAAAGCCAACCAACTGGCTGCAGGACACTGGGTCCTTCACTCCTTTTCACAAAATCTCTCCCAACAGCCCAACCAAGCCCATTGCATAGCCCCACCACACACAGTTTGAGTTATAGGCTTATTTCTTACTATACTATCTTTTTTTTTTACTAACTTTCTCAAGTCAGTCCTTTCCTTCGCTCCTCCTCTCCAAGCTCCTCCTTCACTCCTTTACACACAATCTCTATATCTCGCTCTCCTCTCCCAACAACCCACCAGCCTCTTCCCTTATTTTCTTTCTTTTTTTTGCTTTCTTTTATTATTTTATTTTTCTTTGTCTATGCAGCTAGTAGTCAAATAAACTGCTGTTTTACTGGTGGGCACTGGGCAACTCAAAGCTCCCGCCCACAGCAGTAGTCCCTGCCCTTGCTTTCTTCCTTTTTATTTTCTGTAGTCAGTGACACTTTATGCTGCTGCTAGTTCTCAGTTGTCACAGACGGCAGACAGTACCAGACAGTCCCCTCCCAAGTTTCTGTTTTGTTTCCTTTCTCCTTGTTTAAATTATTTTTAGTTGTTTAACCAGGTATAGCACACTAAGCTAAGTGACCTGGGAGCACAAGGAGGTTAAGTGACTTACTCAGGCAGTATGCAAGTGGAAGCTGTGGGATTCAAACCCAGGTCTGGTCTGCTGGATGTCACCAGATTTGCAGCTCAGAGCCTTAGACCACTGCACTATACTGCCTACTTAATTTATTTTATAAGCGCCTTGGTTTGCTTTCACCTTGTTATGCCCAACCTAACCCTTCTCAATATTTTATTTACCCTGCCTGCACACTCCTTATTTACTCAGATTAGTCTCTTCTTCATTAATTTTGGCAAAACTGGCATGGCTTGCTTGTCTGCTGCACTAATGCACTTGTGTGCAGTCAACAGTGCTCAGCCACGTTGCCCCCACTCCTAGTCCTCCTAGCTCCTGCCTTCCCTCCTCCCCGCCTTCACTCTCACCAACCCTCTATCCTTAATTCAGTTTTAAATTTGTTTTCCCGAGTAGTCAAGTCCACTCCACACACACAAAGAAAGGTCACACTCGCAGTCCCCACTCCCGATATCCACAACAACGGACTGTTTAATTTGTGTATCCTCTAGTATCCTCCAACAGACAGTGAATGAGGGCTCTAACGCAATGCACGTCTTTACACTCGTCTCCACTCTGGCCAAATCACCACATGACCAATGGGCATTCTTTGTATCCTTACAGTTCAGATTGTCTTCCTCATTTGTGCCATACTGCCAGTCCGACAGCTTGCTCCTCCTCCGTTTTCCTCCGAGTAGGCGCTGCCAGCGCTTTCGCTCCTGATGCCACTTCCGTAGGCTTCCATAGGCTGAGGCAAGCTCATACACTCACCGCTGTTCCTCGACCAGGTGCACAGCCGAAGCAGTGAGCACCCTACTGGTGGAAGGTAGAACTGCAGCAAAGATTTTTAAATCAGTGCTAGCCCGTGGACAGGTGGCACAACAGAAAGTGCTTGTCCCTGCACTGTATCTGGTAGCCAGGGACGTCGGGCAATAGGATTGTCGAACCCTGTTGTAACACAGACATTTTGGAATTTTCATCAAATTTGCAACATAGGCTTTTGGGACCCCACCTCATGAACAGTGGCACTGTCGTTTTGATTCTCAATCCCAAAGGTGATTCCATGCAGTGACAGCGAAATCACCTTCGGGACGATACTCTGAGATAACACTGCATGAGTTCATGAAATGAGGTCCCAAGAACCTTCATGTTGAAATTTGGAACCAAATTCAAAAATGGCTGAGATATTCACCTAAGTGACCCCCAACTGATGCCATTATACAGCTTATCGGCATTTCTTCATTTTGATTCAGCTTTGAAGAGCCCAGATGTATTCCTGCTTCACCAAAGATTGCAGTGCTGGGCCTCCAGAGGTAAGTATGTGGTGGGGATGTATGGGGAGGTGGGGTGTGCTGAGGGTGGGTGCAGGTGGGGAGGGGCATCATGGACAACGAGGGCGCTTTCTTTTTTTTTCAGGTCAAAAAAACAAAACAGACCTGGACATCGTAGTGCCAACATGGTCAGCTTTGTGTGAGTGGCGGCACACTGGGGTGGGCTCCCAGTGTGCCACACAACGGGGGGACATGCCGATACGGGGATTGCACCCTTTATTGGCTTTGTTTGGGGATTGTGTGGTGCCGAGGCTATGTTTATTGAAATGTTTCACCAGGAAAGGCACGTGGTCATCTCTGCCACTGCATGACAAGCTTGTCTCTGATTGCAGTGTCACATTTCTTTCAAGTTGGTGGCACTTTACATAATTCTTGCAGCAGCACTAGCATGCTGGCTAATTGGGGAATGAAGGATGCACCAACTAAAGCATGCCCTGCATTTGCCAACACTGACACACCTCTCTACCACAAGATGTTGCTTGTGCTGTATGCAAGACAACATAAAATAACTCTCTACTTTTTATGTTCCACAGATGAACGCTCATGTACTTGACTGTTTTTGAATTTACTGCCTTGTAAAGTCATTACCTTATGCCATGTATGCCTCTCACCACATGATTTATTTGCACTTATATCCTTTGACATATTGCTTCCTATTTTGGGCTGTTTTCTATTTGTTGCACTATCTCCGATTGTAGATTGTTTACATCCTTGCTGATCTAGCCTGTTACTTGTGACTTTGCTAAATTACTTATGTTCATAGGTGTGTTCTGCTCTTCTTTAATTGCTACGTCTTCACTGCTTTTGTTATCTAGATGTCTTTGTAACCTCATGGGTCATGCCTGAAAATAGGCATTTTCTTGTCTAGTGCACCTACCTGGTAACCCCAAAAACTTAAATAAATATAAATTGTGGACAGTTGAGGGCAGCACCATCCCTTGACAAAGCGCATAAGTCGAGGTGTTGGGGTGGTTGCTTGTGAACTCTGTGTGTTTTGCTCACTCTGCTGCGATAAATGTATCCGTGGTGATTCACCAGCAATTTCCTTGTTGTGAGGTTCCTTCTTTTATTTAAATGTTTCATGTGCTTGACTCTCCTTATCCCAAGTGGACAATGACACTTGTATAGGTGTCAATACTTATACATGGGGCTGGCAGTACACCCTAGAGGTCAGCGCAGCAAGCTGTGAATGAGTTTGGTGCATCAAACAAACCTGGGTTTGATTCTCACAATCTTCACGTGCGGTGGTGGAGAAAAACCTAGCAGACATTGAACAAGACAGAATTTTTCTGAAGAGAAAAAAGTTGTAAGAACTCAACAGAGACACCAGGCTAGCAGGCAGACTGAGCATAGCAAAAACAATATACAACACATATGTAAGCGGGTCCCGGGGGAGGGGTCCACTTGGGCTGTCTTACAATGCCACTGAGTCACTATAGATGTTTTGGTGGCCCCCACCTTGTGGGTTTCTACAAGGGTGAGGGCCCTAGCTCCTTCTATCCCCTTTATCGTTGGGGATTCATATCCAAAGTTAAGTTAAAAATATTGTGGTGTCTTCACCCAGAGAAAGGTTAAAGTTGGTCTGGTTTAAATATGGTACAACCTCCTGGGATGCAGTACCTACCCCTCCTCATTAGTTCACTTTACCCATGAACTACATAGTGCAGCAACAGTCCCACATAGCATGCATATAACACTATAAGCTAAACAGAACTCAGACACAGGATTCCAACAAATGAACAGCATCTTTGTTTACTGACAGGGCCCCAAATAGGGAAAAGAAAGAGTTTAGTAGCAATGAGGTAGTGCATTATAGTCTCTGGCGGGTGGTCTTTGTGACCTTCTAAGCCCCATCCTGACTGCTCTGAAGTGCCCTACACAGTGCAGCCAAAGTAATGCTTTTCTGAGCTTGCCCATCAGTAAAGCAAAAGTGCTTAACTGTGAGCCAGTGACCGGGCTCAGGAACAACCCCAGTTCATAGGACTGGCTGGGGAGGAGCACTGAGTGCCCCAGAGGAACTGCTCTTCCTCAGGAGGAAAGATTCTCAAACTCCACTACAATACTGCCACCTGGCTGGCCACAGGTGGTGGTGCAAGTGGAGCTGATATTCAGGAATGGGGTGTGCCAATGAAATCTCATGGTGCTCATGTGCACTCGTTTGTGCACGCCACCTGATAACTCAGTCCAGCTGACATCCTAGGGGAAAGGAAAAGTGCGAAAGTGGAAAAGAAAACAGCTGAGACACAATGAAGCCTGCACCCACTGTGTACGCCTGCACTGCTGGCCTAGGCACCTGGCCCCGGAACCAGGCAGGACCATCAATGGGGCATGGCCAACTCCATTGTCCCAGCACTTGAAGATAAGCTATGGAGGAACAGGGGAGAGGAGTAAGTCTGGGAGAAGGTTGGAGATTGGGCTGGGCATATGGGGAGGCTGATGAGGGCAGACTTGGTGCCATGAGCAAAACAAAAATGATACTTTTTCCTATGCTGTAATTATATGCCCTTCCATGCTCAGTCTCCCCCCAAATGTGCCTTCTCCCACACCACAGTGTACAACACAGTATGCTTTCTACAGCCTCCAATACTTGGGGTCTCCCACTGGCATCAGTGCTTAAACCTTAGTATTAATAAGGAGCTCCTGAGGTTTCGCTGGGTACCTAGCTGTGAATCCATGTACAGTGCTGCAGCTAAGAATTTTGGGGCCCAGGACAAGTAACTGGAAATTGGCCCCTGTCTCCTCAGGTGGGCACCCCTGAGCTCAGGGCCCAGGACAACATCCCCTTGTCCCCATTATTGCGGCCCTGTCCATATGAAGCCTGATGGCATTGCATAGCTGGCTGGCAGTGGTGCACAAAGTAAAATGTTTAGCAATGTTTTGTGCAACAGTGCACCAACCCAAAAGTCATTCAGTTTTAACCTTCAACTAAAGTATCTGCTCCTCCTGGCTGGATGTCCAAGTTCAGTAACTCCTTTCTGTTTTCAGGTTGTATTGCAGGGCAAGCCCTGGATTTACTCAAAGCAAAACAAAGCAAACTTTATTTATATAGCGCCTACTCACAGCTCCCAACCAATGGATCTCCTTCCTGTGCAGAGGATTGATATCACAGCTTGTAGCAAGTCCTTCTGTGGCAGGCATCTTGTTGCTCAGATGTCTCCTTATTCCCGTCTCCTCTTTTGGGATGGCACCGTGCAGTGGCATGTTCGTCCGCCAGTCCTTTTGGCCATGGGAATACATGCCACCTTACTCATGGTGGCATACAGTCCTTAGCAGTGGAGATAACTGGTACTGAGTTATGGTATGTGCTGTGTGGATCCCATTGCAATTCAGGTGCAGTCTCTGTGGTGGTAACTGCTGGCTTTGCAGTGGTGTGATGCTCAGCACACATATTCATCCCTTCTGAAAGCAGGAATTAACTTCTTGCTTCCTTCTCATCCTTGCAGACAGATGTGCAGTCTGTCTCTGCAGTACAAGCTAGCAGCAGCACTAAGCTACCATCCTGTTCAGTAGTCGCTCACAGCATCATGCAGATGGCATTGGGTTCATGTGAGCTTTTGCTGTTTACTGAGGAATCATCAGCTCCGGATGCACAGCTGAGCTGTTAATCACAGCAAGCAGTCCTGGAGGTATGTTACTCGACAGGTGACTGACAGCTGGAAAGGTACCTGAAGTAATTAGGACTATTACAAGTCTAAGAACACCTGTGGCTCTCTCTTCAGGCAGCATTACCTGACTGAGTGACCTGTCACCTTCTAACCTCATTGCCGTGGCAGAGTGGGGCAGAGGTGATGAAAACTACAAGTTGTAGTCCAAAGCAGTTCTCCACAAAAGTTCTTATTTACACAATCTCCACTGTTTGATCACAAATAACAGCCTGAACCAGTCCTGCATGGTTGCAAACTAATGTCCAGTTTCGTGGGTGTAATAATAGGCCAATTTTTGGTTCTGTCTAAAGCACGACAAGATCGGCTCAATCATCATTGATAGACATTTTTGTGTGTGAGTAGCAATGGAGTCTTAAAGGAATAGTATAGCCCATGGGGGTTACACTTATCTGACTCCTTGGACTTTTAAAGGCAGAATGGCAGAGCACCTGGATGTCCAACAGAAGTTGAGGTTAAAAGCAGAAGCCAATTTAGTGAAAAACAGGCACATTTTAAATTCAGAAGTCTGCTTGTTGAAACAAACCGGATTCTATGGTAATAAGCTACCACAGTGGAGAAAACAACATAGAAGATTGTGTATGAGCAGTCATACACAGCAGGGTTATTCTTGAATCGAGCCGTTTCCTGGTAACAGTAGACCTCGAGGCGGCTAGAGGTCTCCTGTTCAGGAAATAGCGAATAACAATAACCTGGATGTATATGACTGCTCATCACTAATCTTTATAATGTATGGGCAGTCATGGTTATGATTCAGATGAAAAAAATGTCAGAATGCAAGAAATAAAGAGTTTCCTTATCTGCCACTGTCCTGCTGTGTGACTTTCCCTTCACGGATCTCACTGCAGTCAAATAAAGGCTGATTGGTGGATGCAGATGACATTTTTTATTTGTCGCTTGCAGATTTAGTTAGCTGCTTTTTTTTGGGGGCATAATGCTGTTGACCGCTGCTGCTGTCTCTGTCGTATACCAGCTCAAAACCATAAGGTGTCAAGGCAAGCAACGGCAACCGCTACTCGAGGGCTTTGAGGCACGAGACAGCATTCCATTTTGTTGTACTGCACTACTGACGCATTGAGTGCAGCACAACAGCCAGTATGACTGGAGTGAGTGCAGAACAACAGCCAGTATGACGGAGTGAGTGAAGCACAACAACACTATTGCAGGCATGGATTTTCATGCTGAATAACGTTCCACCATACACTATAAAAGTTATGAAGTATACTTCAAGTAGAAGAGCCCTGTGGCATTGCTAGTCCTTTAAGACACAAAACAACTGAGGGTTCCGGCTAACTGACACTGTGAAGGGGAGGAAGCAGGGTTCAATGACATCACAACTTTGGGAGGGGGTCCCTATTAAGGATTTATGATACACTCACCAGTAAATGAGCAACCAAGTGACAGTGTGGAATACCCACAAGTAAGTGTTTCATCGAGCGATGGAGCTGGGTGGTGGTCTTACATTCTTGACAATGGCCACTTCTTCCCAGCTCTATGTTCTCCCTCTTTACGGGAAGTAAATGTTGTGTTTATTTCATTCATCTGTGCTTTTGAACTTTCTTCTCTAAGATTAATTTGGTCAAAGGGATCTTGTTCATGAGGTACCCTCTAGTTGTGGAGCCCTCCTTGAGGAGTCCCTGTGTCTCCACACACCTAAAGGGTGACAGTCCCTCTAGCAAGGATAGAGACAGTGTTCCCCATAGTTACATTATATATTGCATAATCATTCCACAAACTACTTCCAGACTACCTTAATAACTACTCCCTTACCAGTCATATACTTCCATTATAATTCCAATACTAGCAAACTTTATCATCATCCCTATATTGCTTAACTATTCCAACATAAGGAGCACAATGGTCCATTGCATTAAAGGTCTTTAGCTGGTTGTTAGATGGGGCAGTGAGAGAAGCATGTCACACTCCCCACTGAGCAGCACTTAAACTGCGCATACCCAAATGTCCTTGGGATGCTTGTTTCTTTGCTCCCACCATCCACCCATCCTCCTCCAGTAGCACCTCTCTTTCCATAGGGTTTGGCCATCTTCCTAAGATACCTTTGGTCTAAGGATCTTGCCCTGTGGCACCTCCAGAAGACAACCTTGCCCTGTGATACCTCTAGGAGTGGAACCCTTCTCAAGAGGGTTCCGTGAGCTCACTGAGTGGTGCGCTGAGCTGAGGCAGGGTGCCAAACTGCCTGTCATGCCTGTGACCCAGGTTTGGAAATGAACTAGGGTCACTTGCAGGCTGGCCGGGAAGGAGGAATGAGCATCCATTGATGGCTCTCCTCCTTTCTGGGAGGGGGAACAGGCATACTACTACTTGGCTTCCACCTAGTGGGAGCAAGATGGCTAGGCAGCGGTCACCCACCTGGTTGATCACATGTAGTCATTGAGGCACAGTGCGTCTTCATGTAGTGTGTGCCTCATGGCACACGTGCTGGTCCAGGGAAAAGCTGTATGGAAAACAACTCCAGCAGTGGATGATGGTGGTGCACCCATAGGCTCCACATCTCCTACCAGGCCCCCACCCACCCATGGAGGTTCAAGAGGCCAGAGGTAAATCTGGGGTAGGGTGGGAGACAGGGCTGGGGGTCACTGCCAGAAGGAGCTGCTGGAGTATGAGGTGGATAAAGATATGATGGAAAAAGAGAGTTCCTGCATCTTCATGGCATGTAGCAGATACAGAGAGAATGTATGCCAATTCTTGATGCCCTACAGTGGGCATGCCTCAGAGACAGCTAGTGTTGGAACCCACTCAGGAGGCAGAAATCTTAGACCTGGTACACTCAAATGGGGATGGAGAGAGGATCTCAGATTTAGAAGTGGGTAGCCATCTGGGAAGAAGTGACCACCAAACAGTGTGGGTCATGATAAACACAGCTGCAGAGTCAAGCCATACAAATGTGAGGGTACTGGACTTTAGGAGGCTGACTTTGGAAAATGGGAGAGTGCCTCAGAAAAGCACTAGCAAACAGGCAAGAAGAAGGGGTGGGACCAATGAGAACACAGCAAAACTGCCATCACAGAGGCAACAAGCTTTTGTGTGAAGCAAATAAACAAATCAAAACAAAGGAAAAAAACACTATGGTTTTCAAAAGAGGTGCTAGGAAAGGTTAGGGAGAAAAGATAACATTCAGGAGGTATAAGGAAACACAGAAGGAGCAGGGCAGAGAACTGTACCATTTAAAACAGAAGGAAGCGGGGCAGGCAGTCAGAATAGCAAGGCCCAAACCAAGGAAAGATAGCCAACTCCGTTAAGAAGGGGATAAAACCTTTATTGATACATTAGGAGCGAAGAAAGACCAAGGGAGGGATAGTGAGACTTAATAAAGGGGAAAGTGAGTGAGCAGAGATGGACAGTGAAAAAGCAGGGATACTAAACAAATAACTTGTGCTATTCATTAGTTTTAACTGTTGCACTGTCTATGTGCCCAACAAGTACACAGCAAATGCAAGAAAGCAAACATGGTTGATGTTGGCCAGTTCTTGTTTAGAAATGTTGGAGCAGTCAGCAAAGTGTGAGACTGCTGTCTGATGTTCCTAAAGAAGCATGCAGACAGAAGCTTAATGGCATCATTTCATTAACTGAAAAAAAAGAATCCAGGCACATCGCCTAAATTAACAAATTTAATATAATGCTGGAGCTATCTCCTGTGAACTCAAGGGAGAAATTTCCTGTTACAGAACAGTATTATATTTATAAATACAGGGCCTGATGTTATCCAGCATTTGCAGCAGAACAGTGATCCATCAAGTCCTAAATCTGGACTGCTGGGCTGCTGGGCTGCTGAAAACTTTCAAACTAATTCAGCATCTATTGAAACATATTCACTGAGAAAGCAAGTGCAGGAGCAAAAGTATTGAATGGTTTTCTGTTCTTTGTATGGTCCACTTGTGACCCACACGTGATTCTGCTGAAAAGGATTGACAGATTGTACCATTTTAATTTCTGAAACACAAAAAGAAGAATATTGGGACTCATCCACAGCTGCAAAAAATGCCCTCAAAGGTGAACCTGCAGCAGCCTTGGAGTGTCCCCACTGTACAGGTGGCGCTTCATGGCAACTGAAGACATAGTAGGGTTTGGAGCCATTTCTGGCACTGGCATGTTTGCAGGCAAGCCGGCCCAGGTGCTGAAAACCTAGCACCTAAATCAGCACACTTTAACCAAGTGCCAGCTTGCTGGTGTAGGTGCCATGGTTTCTGACACCTGTCTAGGTATTGTATCGGCATGCTGGTGTTGCCAGCAAGACATGCCAATACCAGAAAACAACCCTATGCCTGATTAAAGAGAGCTACTCCTATGTATACATCTATCTATCTATCTATCTATCTATCTATCTATCTATCTATCTATCCATCCGTCTATCTTATAGAGGCATGGTCATGCCCCTATTGTTAGGGCTGAGTAACCTGTTTAATGTTAAACCTCAGATTTTGCACTTTAATAACTTTGCAAATGATCAATGGATTTGCACAAAATTTGGTATCGCTATCCTGTGGGGTAGATCTCTTGATGTGGCAAGTTTTGTTCGTTGGGTGAGTGGATTCTGAGATCCAGATAGTGTAAAAGTTAGTGAACACTTTTGCAGTTTTTTCCTCATCACCTTTCGCCCAGATGGTGTGGAATTTTGGTGTGATCTTTTATGGTATAAAGAACTTGGAAAGCGGAACTGCTAGTGTTTATTTGGTGCAAAATATTAACCTTTTGCAAAGTTATTCAGTTTTAAGTTCCTATTATTTCCTATGGGAAGTTCATTTTCAGATAGAGATAAAAAGTTTGACAAAAGATTTGATCTTGTGAAAAGGATTCATTTCAGCGAGATCTGTTCCTTTTCGTGAGGAAAAAATCCTTTCATGTGGAAAAATCCTGTTTAAGTGAGCCGCCATCTAGGTTTTTTTTCACTAACTAAAAATCTTGGAAAATACATAAAAATATTGTCATTTACAAAACAAACACCAAAACCTAGCTAAACGGGCCCTGTTTAGCTAGATTCTGGTGTTTGTTTTTCCAACTCGCCCCAGATATATTTTTCTGAGCACCAAATCCCAGGTGCCCAGATTAACAAGAGGAGTCTTCTGCCACATTCTCTGTATGAAAACAGTGGATTTTATTTAGTTCTGCAGCCACAGCTAAACTGCTGCTGCTGCCGGTTGCAGTGTGAGTTGTAAGCCCCTCATTTTCCCTGGTGTCTAGTGGCACCCTCACTCCCTATCACTGTCCCATTGATTCCCTGGTGTCTAGTGGCACCCACCACCCTCCGATCGCTGTCCCTAGTCCACAGCTACAGACATATAGTATATGCATCTATGGAGAATGGGAACACAGGGTCTGAAGGACCCTGTTATTTCCTGATAAAATAATGGTACTATTATACTATCTCAAAAGTAAGGAAATAAGTTGCAAAAAACTTTGTTAATGCTGCAGTTAGGGTCAAAGTGACAAAAGTTGGGAAATAATAATAAGTGTGTGTGTGTGTGTGTGTATATATATATATATATATATATATATATATATATATGTTGCAAAAACTTTGTTAATGCTTCAGTTAGGGTCAAAGTGACAAAAGTTGGGAAATGAGATGTTAGGGTTTCCCTAACACCCCACCCTCCCAAACCAGGCAGAAGAGCAGGTGTGGGGTGTGCCGTGGGCTTCTCAAGCCTAACACTCACCCCATTCTCATAAATTCTAGACATCTGACCTAATTTACAGATGGAATGGGGTGAATGTTAGGCTTGAAGCGTTACAAAGTTTTTGCAACATATATATATATGTAATGGATAACCCACTCTTGGTGTGGTCACGCTCTCTATACACATGTCTTGGTGTGCGTTGTCATGCAAGGCGCAGGTTGAGTGCATCAGCCACCCAAGGTGTGCATATATCAGAGTGCAACCACACACCGTAGAAGTGAGTTATCTATCTTATAAAATGGCAAAGTTGTTTTTAGGGGTAAAAGTACAGGTGTGTGGTCACTCCTGATATACACATGGTCATGTGATGTGAATCAACAAATCAGCAGACATAATGTTTCCTACCCATTTTATATATATATACACACACATATTTTTTTATTTAGTTGTTTAACAAACAAATATGGCAGCAGATAGTGAGAAACCCTAACCTCCCATGCAGACCAGAGGCAGAAAACACCTATTCTACACAACTATCATTGTTAATACTATTAATTACAATAATAACATGTAAAAAGTACCAAGGATCCTCCCAGTCTGGGACTCATTAGGGTCTGAGTTCATAGCAGATTGAGGCAAATAACTCTTAGGGATGGTGCTGGGTAAACTGCCCACATCAGGCTGCAGGAAGAGTGGTTACAGTAAAATCCACCAGGGATGCAAGTTTAGTAACTTGCTCAGGGTCATGGTATAAGTGGTGGTGGTGGGGTTCTGTGTAAAATGCATGCTGCATCTCCACTTCTTGCTGACATTCAGAGAGGCACACATGCCTGAAAAGATGAGGGTGTTGCTATATAAATGCTGGTGTTCCCTCTGGTTATGCACACGTTTCTTTGAGTGAGTTACTTGTCATTATTTCTGGAAAGACTGGGTTATGATAAGCTCCACCCCACCCCACCCGCAAAAATCGAGCTTGCCTTATCCAAAGCTTTTTTCCTGGATTGGGCTTCTTATCTCCTTATAGTACTGTATCATGAGAACCTTTGATCCTGAAATGGTCACCATACTCAACTGGACATCAATCCAACTAGAGAAACTAATGAGGACAGTCAGGCATCCAGAGTGGCCTCTTTGTTAACTAATAATACATTAAAGGAACTGGAATCTAGTCTCAACCCTTACGCATCTGCTGTAACTCCCTGTCTGACACACATTAAAGCAGAGTGACGCAACAATATTTGCTCAGCATCAGACACAGCCTGCCTTGATGCACTGGACCCCGTGTAAAGTACATTTCTATCACAAATAATAGGTGAGCAAGTGTGAAATCCATCAGGCCCTAAGCATGCTTGTTTCCCATATGCATTAGTCCCGTGCTGTGGGCATTGGCACTTTAAAAGCCCAAACAAGCATGTAATACTGATTAAAGGTAAGCGAGCTGTAAACAACAACATCTGCTACACTGTTTACCAGGCTAAAGCAGGCAAAGCTGACCAAATAAATATCACAGACATTGCAATTTGGCAGATGTCAATATTCAAATGACACATCATGCACTGGCAGCTCCTGGCCTGAGCACTTAAATTGATTTGCTCAGTGCAGCAAAAGAAACTCCACTGGCTGTCATGTCTTTTATTCCAAATATTCTGTTTCTGGTTTCTTAGCTATCCAGTGGAGGATTCTCTACCCACCAGCTGCTGAACATGAAACAGTTGAAGTAATTCCCCTGAAGGGAAGCAATTTTATAGGAAACCGTAATGATGTGCAGAGGGCGCTGTGCTAACTCCTGTTACAGACACTGGCAGAGATGAGACACTTTTACATCACAGCTTTTCTCTACAGGAAAGCAGGTAAATCTATTGTTGATATCAAGGTCAGCTATACTGACTGTATTCAGGGAACAGGACTGCAAAGATATAAAACATGGTCTCTTGGTAACCTTGCCTTCTCTCCTGCCTGCCTCTCAGCAAAGGGTTAACACTATTCAGCATTTTGTTTGGATGACTGAAGAATGAAAAATGTTTCTCATGCATGCTTAATTTTAATACAGGATAAGGGTAGAAAGACCACACACACACACACTTGGGGAAAAGCTGTACAGATTTGTGAAAAAACAAAAAAATGTATATGGATGAGAAATTCAGTATATATCTTAGTTTCAGATATGTTAAACTCATACTTAAGCTATGCATTTCAGAGTATCTGGAACATTAGGGCACACAGTGGATTTGTAAAACCCATTGGAGATGTTCCAGGGTAGCGAAACAAGATGACTGATGAAAGCCTGCACTGCTAGTCTAGTCACTGCAGATTCCGTTTGATAGCCCTGCATCTTCATGTCCTTCAAGGCCTTCGCTGCCCTTCACTGCCTTGTTAGATAACTGCAGCGGGCGGATGCTGTCTTGTGCAGTAGGGCTATAACAGTTTTACAGATGAATACAGTTGCATACCTACTCTATGCAAGGTGTATTGCAATCAATTGGTGTGGGAAACAGAGGTGTAGCCAGGATTTGGAGTTTGTTTTCTCCAAACATCTCCACAGGGGTTTGGGTCTTGCCCCAACACCTCCCCCTAAAGAAAATTGAAAATATAGTAGTTGATTGGCACATTGTTGAATCTAACTGTTGGGTCACAATGCACCCTATGACTGAATTCTGTAACTCCTGTTACAGGACCCTCTCATGTTAAACCTTGTTGCCCAGCAGGTAAGTATTGCAGATTCTTTGCAGCTTCATCAGATCAGCTGCTGGTCTGTTAAATGAGCTATGGCACTACTATTAACTGGATTCCGAACTCCATGCTGTGACCTACGTATGGAGGAGGGGATAGCTGCCTTCCTTCAGAATATGTGTAATATAAAGACATTAACTTTTATGCTACCTAGTTGTCTTCCTTCTTGTTTTTGTACCTACAAGTTTTTTCTAACCTGTTACTGCTATTTCTACATGTACTACATACCAATGTAAGATGATGTGCACTCTATCTCCATGTTATACTGTATGTAAATCAAAATCTCAATAAAATTATTGAGTGAAATCAAAACCAGTTTGTCTGTCACATCCTCCCCAGTCCCACCAGGCCGCTAACTTTTATTTTTTGTTGTTTAGACTCAGGATTCCTTTCTCTGCTTTTATAGTTCCATCTTCCCTTTTCTGTATCCAGATCTTTTCCTTCTGTCTCGTGTCTATTCAGGCCTCTTTCCACACTGGCCATTACTGCCCCAAGCACAAGATGACAACACAGAAATCACAAGAGAGTGATGCCAGCCAGAGCTGCTGGCTACCAAGGTGACAACACAGCAAGTGGGTGCTGTGTAAAGTAAACACCAACTGGTAAGCCCTGTGGATGTAAAAGCAGTGCTCAATAAATCGATAGCTGCTTAACAGGTGGGTTGCCAGTCAGATGTTCCAATCAGCATTTGCAAGGCAGCCTATAACACAAGCGGGTCTGCTGGCTAATGTTTAAACTACCCAACAAACTGGTGGATCAGACCTGATAACCGTTCAGAGCTTAGTGCAAGAAGCATGTGCAATGCAGAGAGTTCAACGGCTGTCACTGATGTGGCAGGCAGGGATGTCCCTCATGAAATCTGGATGACATGTAAAGGGTTGATGCAGCTCCACCACCAGCTATCAGCCAAGTGCTGGTGCAGGGGTGGCTATGCTGGAGACACAGACAGCAAGGACCTGTCAAGCTTACTGTCAATTTAATAATAAAAAACTTTATTTTTAAACAGTAAGGCTAGTTTGGGGGTGTCTAGGCACTCAGGCTCCCCCATGGTTAGTTCTACACAAAAAGCTGAAACAGAACTATTACATACTACTTTCATGCCCCATGTGTGTACTCACATCAACTCCTTAGTATGTACAAGGTCACTGCACCACTACTCCCTCCTATCAAATCAACAGGAATCCCATCCAGTCCTATCTCAGCTTCTGTCCTTTCTACATAAAATCTCAGAGTCCCCAAAGCCATACTCATGCTATATATTCAAGAATAGTGATTCCACGTTGACAGTTACTATCCACCAGTCTGTCAGCATATCAATATCTCCATCACTTTCAGGACATCTGATGTGTCACCTGTGTAGAAGGGTGATTATTGCACCATCTCTTTGAGAAACTGTAGACAAACTGAGTAAAAGGCCCAGTAAGGAACCTCATTCCACAATGATAGGCCTACTGGAGGTGGGGTGGGGTTCCTAACCATTTATGGATCTTTGAGAGCATATACATTCTAGTCATGCTCGAACCCCAGGACTGCTGAGTGTTGAGAGAAGCTGCTGAGCCAGGCAGACAAGATTAACTTTCCACAGCTTCTCTCTGAGTTTTGCTGGACTTTGATAGTGTTTGCCAGCCTGTGTGTATAGCCCTCATCCTCCAGTCAGGAGGAACTGCTGATGTGGGCAGAGCTTAGTGGACTTGTCAGTAGTGGCTTTCAAAACACCATTCAAGCCATTTTACAGTCAGACTCAAACCCAAGCACTGCTGAGTGTTGACAGAAGCTGCTGAGCCAGTGTGGCCCCTGTCCTTGGTTGTTCAGTATGTGGCTACATATCCAAAAGGACAAGTTTAGACATCCATGCACCAATAAAGTATACAGAATCAAACACCACATTAACCATAACACCAGTGGTGTGATTTATGTCATCCAATGTCCGTGGTGATCATCTCTATGTGGACAAGACTATAAGAGGAATTAAACAGCATGTAACAACGCATAAAAGTGCAATCAGACATCAGGACACCATGTCAAGTGTAGCAATGCACTTCAAGGACAGGGGCTACACCGGTGCTTCACTTGATTCTGTGGCTAAAACAGGTGCCACCACCACTCAGGATGGTAATTACACCAAACTGCTTGAAAACGGAGAGCTAAAGTGGCTACATACCCTGTGAACATTTAAAAGTACATGGGGTTTTCAAAGAAATTCACTGGCAGGTTTGATAGTGATCTCCAGTGGGCCTACATGATTCTCTTTGGTTTTCCTCCATTCCTCTTAAGATTTTGTGATTTTCTATGATTGATTACCATGGTTGGCACTGAGCTTTAGTGCGCCTCTAAGACAGTCTGTAGTCTGTTTGAATGGGTTCTTGTTACGTAACAGATTTCATTGTATATGTTCTACCTCTCACTATTTCCCTACCTTCCCTGCCTCCGCCCTCACTTTTCCTACTGTCCCACCATGACTGCTAATTCTCTTACGGCCCTCTTGGCTCAAAACTCACACAATGGTGGGAGCCCCGATGGTCTTGAACCCAGACTCCTGTATCTTTCGGTTCATACCATTATGTATTGAGAGGGGAGGGTTCTGGATGCTTACCTGGCCTAAATACTACACTGGCAAAGAACTATCAATAAGTCAGAGACGTCTTTCTTCAGTGGTATGATAATCAAAGGAAATTGTGGATATGTGGAGGAAGACTGCAACTCCTAAATTTTGGGAAATAATTATCATTAATCTGTGACATTTAAACGTGCCACCAAAGTCTCCATGTCTGCCAGCTGTTCCTCAGGGCCCTCAGCTGTCCTTTTAATAGATATAATTATTTTCATTACAAAATTCAAAAACATATAAGATTATGCAGTTCAACAAACAGCAACTTATCTTCAGAGGAAATGCATGTACATAAGGTAAGGCCGTGAATTATGCCATTATTTCTACTACATCTATCGTCATGAATACATTCGCTGTCTCTGATGAATTTCTTAGAACTTATCGTGTCATATCAGAAATAGGTAAACCAAACATAGCACTAGTATATAATGAATTAAGAAAATAAAACTTCCTCTTTCCAACCAATGCCAACTGTGCCTGGTATTGAAATTGCTTCCATGAAAGTTAAATTACAGCATTGTGCACTACAAAAATATCTACACTTTGTCATGTTTTATCTTACTTAAAAAATATGTACATTCACAGTGATAAATGTGATAAAACCAAGAAATGGCTCAATCTTACTAGAAGCTATACATAAAGGTGCTTACACCATACCTCTCAACTTCTGAGCATTCAATTCATAGAACTGGCCTTCAAAATTCAGAGTAAATGGGCAGAGATGTAGCACTTTCTTATATTAAAGAATAATTTGTCTGCAAATAGTGGGCTCCATATATTTAATGTTAGGAATGTTTCTATCAAGTTAGTTCAATGATTTAATAGTTTGTGTTTCCAGAAACAGCTCTAACATTGTTAAAAATCTGTAAACCTTTGCGAGCAAGGGTAAATGTCAATGTAAAATTCATAGTGCCATGCCAGATTCATAGCAGTGGAGCGGTATGACTTACACACCAGTACAGTGATGACTGAATCTTTTAGATCCTGAACAGGTACAGAGCAGACACCATTAAGTACCATTTTTAATTTCTAAAGTGGTCAAAATAGGCAGCCCCCTCTAGGTGACAGAGCTTTTGAGGTCGCCAGACTGGCCCTCTGGAACTCACTTCCCATCTCTATTAGGGAGGTCCCAATGGTGGAGGCTTTTAAAATGGGGTCTAAAGGCTTATCTTTTCAAGCTAGCCTTCCTGGTTTAATCAGAGCTGTTATATTTTTATGACTATATTTATTGATCTTAATCTGCATTACATGTTATATGTGGTATCTTATGTATTTCTTTATTGTGGATTTTATTTTGTACTACCCTGCCTGCTTTTATGTAAGGTGCCCAGAGCCTCTGGGATTGGGCGTCATATAAATAAATATGCCTTGCCTTGCCTAGGCAGGTGCACTGATTACCTGAATAAATGTGCTGGGCTTACCTAGCCACTTCAGTTTCTGCAATTAAATATTTTCATGTGGACATCTTAAAATAAAAGTACAAAATTAAGATATGCTAAAGGTCACTGCCTTTGACCCCCTACCTGTGGCTGGTTATTTGGCCAAGTAACTTGACAGTGTCATACATCTCTTCCTCCATAGGAGGTAATATAGTGCAGTGGTTTAAGGCTCTGAGCTGCAAACCTGAGACCTGGGTTTGAATCCCAGCCCCCACTTGCATACTGTGTGACCCTGAGCAAGTCACTTAGCTTCCTTGTGCTCCCAGATCACACTTGTAACCAAGCTCTCAGCTTTGTGTGCCTTTCCTGGTTAAAAAAACCTTGGGTGAGAGCCTTAGAACCTGTTAATTGTACCTGTTTTGTTTTGTTGTTGCTGCAGTTAAATTATGTTGTATTCTATGGTATAAAATGGTAAAAAGTGCTGGAAACTGGACAGCTGGTACAGCTCAGCAGGTTAGCACTTTGGGGATATATGAGCACTTGCTTCGTGCTATGTAATCTTCTCTCTAAGGCAAACTGCTCTAATATACTGACCACACAGTGTCAGGCTAAAAATCGCACAAACCACAAATCTGCCAAAAGCTTACACTCTGTATGGACATTCATGCTGGCAGTCACTCTGAGTGTTATTTCTAACTATGTATATTCTCTGTGCCATGCAGGCATCATGCCATAGAGCTGATCTCTAAATGAATCTGTCCAATAATGCATGGTAAATTTAAGAATTCTGTGTGGACAAATTTAGACACCGATACTTGCTTCATGTTAAGTGTGTTCACTCTTTCTGATAAGTTTCACTGTCTAGCCAGCCACTCGGAGCTGAAAGTCTGTTTCAGAGCAAGTACACTCCTGTGTTTTAGATTAGTCACAAATAGTGAATGTTACAGCTAACCATCCTATAGCACATTCCATTAGGTGTAAAAGCCATGTTCTAATGCTGGAGTGAGAGCTTGATATGAGGCCCCATTTTAAGAGCCATTATCAGTCAATCAATCAATCAATCAAATCTTTATTTATCCAGGTGGACACCATTGAGCAAGCTCATTTACAAGGTGGACCTGCATCACACAAGTCAGGTACAATACACATATGTACAGGCATTAAGGCAAAACACGGAATATATAATAAAGCAAGCTAAATAACAGTAAGACAAAGAGTCCATTTAGACACGAGTGTAATATATCTAACTATGTGTATGTCATGTTTAAGGAAATGAGAAAAAGGAGTTAAAGGTAAGGGGCTATATATGGAGAGGGGGACGCAAGGTCAGAAATTAGTGGAACCTCGTGAAGGTGTAGGTAGCAAAGGGTAAGGGTGCAGGGGCAAGGGTCGTGGTGCATGAGATACTCACTTATGGCTTAGGGCTTATAGGATAGGGATGTAGACTTGGTTGCCGACCGCCTGGTGGCTTTGGTTTCCTCAGCATCTGAGTTGGGAGCTCTGAAGGGTTCTCAGCTCTCAGGGGCGGAGTCTGATCAAATGGACATGGGTGGCGGCCGTGGTGCCAACCACCCGGTGACAGCGGTTGCCTGCGGCGTCTAAGCTGGGGGCCCTGGAGGGTTCTCAGCTCTCAGGAGCATAGTCCGATCAAGTGGTCTCAGGTGGCGGCTTCAGGGGTGCCGACCACCCGGTGGCCACGGTTTCCTCTGACTACTGAGCTGAGAGCCCTGTGGGGTCATTGGCTCTCAGGGAGCATAGTCAGAGCAAGGGGTTGGGAGGCTTGGGAGATGGAAGGAATGGCAGGGCAAGGGTGAGGAAGGTATAGGGTTTCTGAGAGGCAGTGTTTTATAGTGTGCAAGAGGAAGGCAGAGGATGATATTGCAGAGAGGGAGCAGTTTATAGGTGGTGGAAATAGTGACATATTTCTGTGATTGTTTTTGCATATAAAGTCTTGAACACTGCAAGACTAACGGGATCTTAATTTCAAGGATTTCTGTAGCTTATTAGAGAGTTGGCAGTGAGAAGCCTATGGGCGCTCTCCCAAAATGCGTGCAGACCCTGGGAATCCTCAGAGAAATTAGGAGCAGCTCCTTAGGGCATAGTTTTGGAGTCCGCTTAGAGGCAGTAGATCAAAGATATACTGTGGTAATTTACGTAACCACTCTAAATGTCCATACGGAGGCGTTTCTATTGCGCCTGTATTGTAGAGGTCCATCCACTGCAGCATATAAGGAGCAGTGGTGGGTAGAGGAGGGAGGCCGTAATGAAACGCAGTGCTCTGTGATATAGGACGTCAAGTTTACCCAGATATGAGGCATTGCAATGACTGTAGATGAAGTCAGCGTAGTCAATTAAGGAGATGAATGTGGACTGGACTAGCTGCTTTTTGCCTCTGTAGTCAGAAGGCGGTTTATCCGTAGAAAACCCCAGTCTCTGCCTCAGTTTTTCACCATATCCTCCAAGTGTTCCATGAAGGAGAGTTTGTGGTCTAGCCAGACCCCAGGTATTTAAACTGGGTGAAAACTCATTTTTTCTCCCAATAATGTGGTAATGGGAGTATAGTGCCAATAGTAGCAGGGTGAGCCAGATGGTTGCCAGGTGAGAGTATCATTGCCTTAGTTTTTGGCATTGAGGAGCAGCTTTTGCTGAGAAGCTGGTATTGTAGGATATTGAAGTCAAGTTGCAGATCTTTACAGGCAGCTTCAGGTGTTGTGTGGCTTAGGTAGAGTACTGTGTCATCCGCAAACAGCTGAATGTTGGCCTCCTTGATGCCAGATTGATGCTGTTAATATATATAGTGAATAGTAGTGGTCCCAGGATGGAACCTTGTGGGACACCTCTTAATAGCGGTGTTTTATTTATTTATTTCAATTCTAGGATTACAATTACCTTTGAGCCCAGGGCTCTTTTACAAAGGTTCCACATCAAGACATTGGTAGCACATAACAATAGACAAAATTGTTACACAAATAAGGGTAAAGGATATCAGCTTAATTTCGAACAGACAGGGAGAGGGTAAAGTGGAAAGGAAGAGGACAAGAGGGGAGGTGGTGGTAGAAAGAAATGGGAGGGACAAAGGGGAGGTAAGAAAATGAGAAGAGAGGAGAGGTGGGGTAGGTAAGGATATGGAGGGGTGGGTGAAGCAGCCAGGAAGGTGGCATTGTCAGGTTTAGAGGAGGAGAGCTCCTTCTGCCTTGACCTGCTGATGCCTATCCCTTAAATAGTCCTGGAACCAGACCATAGAAATGGTGTCTAGACCTAAGGCTTTTAATGAAGAAAGAAGTAGGCAGTGGTCAACAGTGTTGAATGCCTTGCTGAGGTCCAGGAAGACAGCACAGATGAACTTTTGTTTTCTGCGGCCAGCTACATTCAGCACCAGACCACTAGTGCAGAAGATGGATCCCCTCAGGGAATTCTGAGACAATTACATGGTTGCCGCTGAGGAATGAAAATCCTCAGATATAAAATCCTCAGATATATCAAGAGGCCGCGGGTTCTCTCCAGCTTCCTCAGATATATCAAGGAGGCCGCGGGTTCTCCAGCCTGCCCTCAAAACATGGGCAACAATTTTGTGTGATTTAGATTGCAGAAATTAATCATGTGACTGTTGATTAATTTCTGTTATAACATGGGCAACAATGTTTGTGTGATCTGACTGGCAGAAATTAATCATGTGACTGTTGATTAATTTCTGTTAATCAGTCATTTGCTGGTTGTGGTAAACAGTCTCCAGCGTATAAGTCAGAGAGCCACATTTTTTATATCTGAGGATTTTCATTCCTCAGTGGCAGCCATGTAATTGTCTCAGGATTCCCTGAGGGGATTCCGTCTTCTGCACTAGCGGTCTGGTGCTGAATGCAGCCAGCCGCAGGGTGCTCCTAGCCTGCCCTCAAGAGCAAGATTCCCTGAGGAGGATTCCATCTTCTGCACTAGCAGTCTGGTGCTGAACGCAGCCGCCACAGGGTTCTCCCAGCCTGCCCTCAAGAGCAAGATTCCAGGCACGCTCGAAAAGCAGCTCCAGTCCAGCTTGCTAGCTGTGAACTCAGTTGGTGGATGGTGCCTGAAATTGGGTCTACTATAGGCAGATTCAGCACGCCATCTCTCCTGACTGGCTTCAGCTCCTGGAGATTTGAACTGCCTGGCACCGTCCCCGGAGCTCATCTCTGTTTCCTAACCTCTGCAGCTAAATCTGTAATATGCCTTTGTGCCCACTGCTGAATTTGAATTGTTAGTGTAGGGAACTACAACCATTTTGAATTGTTAAGAGTAGGAAACTGTAGCATTTTGGAGTGTTTCAACTGCCTTAAGCTATTTAAGTATTAACAAATTTTGAAGTTAAAAACTGCTTTGTCTAACTGCTGAATTGCTGTTTCTCCATGTGCCCCCTCCCCAAACCCCACTTGCCTTTTCCTCTGTATATTGGTGGCGCTGCTGGTGCTTAATACCAGCCACTCTCACAGCCATTCTCTCCCTTTCTGGCTAACTTAGCACCCTTTAATTCTCACCTTGTTGCAGAATTATTTTGTCTCCTTACTTACCCTGCCTCCCAAACTCTGAAGCCTTTGTTCTGTTGGTACATATAAGCTGATTTCTCCTTCAAACAACATGAAGTCTTGCTGTATTCTGACAACAGCAGTGAGTCCCAACCTTCAAACTGCCCTGGAGATGAAAGAGTTAACTTTCCATGCCAGGCATGGAACGCTGAGCTAGAGCTCGGTTGAGACTCTGTCTGTTGCTGTTTAAACTCAAACCATCAGATTCTTTACTCCACCTCACTGAACAGTCGCTCCGGAGATTTCTCATTCTGCTCGGTTCAATTTGTCGGTTAAAGTACCACTTTTCTCGGTTTCGACCAAATTTAAACCGTAACCTGTCGATTCAGTCTCTGTCTGTGGTATTTGTAAGTATTAGATAGTTTTATGTTATTTTCTATTCTGTGTGGAACTTGTAAGCGGTTCATCGGTTCGGTTTGAACCGATCAAGTTGATAAAAAATCCTTATTTGTACTCTTCTAGTGTGTGGTTATCGGTTCTTATAGGTTCTAAAAAATGGATTTTATTACGTTTTTTCCACGACCCTAACACGGTCAGGAACCGATAAGAGGGTCTTGCTCTATGGATTGCCATTAAAAGGGTAAGTTTGGTTAGGACTGGCACAATGTCTGAGAAACCCAAAAGAAAACCGGCCACTGGGTTTCAACACTACAGTGTGCGTGGGGAAGTTCTTGCTAAGGCTGACCCCACACCACCTGTGTTTATTGTCTGGGGTTTGACCACCTCAGTGCAGACTGCCAGATTTGTAAGAATTTTCCTGCAGCTACCCTAGAAAAGAGAGTTGGTAGGCTCAGGGAAAGGAGGCCAAAAGTCTGCTGAACGAGATGGCTAGCCCGGTTCGGTTCATACAGAACCAGAAGGAGTGCCCTCTGACCAGGGGCGAGACTTCTTCGGCAAAAGGAGAGCCGATTCTGAGGAGTCGGTTCTGGCTAAGAGAACAAGAAAGGAAAAATCAGCTGGTGGTGGATCCAAAACTTTTTCTCCAACCGCTGAAGAAATAGCCAAAGCGATAAAATTGTGCAGTCGTTTGGCCCCGACCGGAACCGGCACCATCAGGGAGGCACTGGTTCGGTTGGGTTCCACCGGGTTCAAGATTATGATTTAGAGGAATATTATGGAACCGGAGGAGGAGGAAGAGGAGTTTGAGGAAAGTGAATGTGGTTTTGAAAGTCTGGATGTGCCCATTGACCTGGACATCTCCCCAGACAGACCTTCAGGAGTGTCTCCTCCTAGGCTTTCAGAGGCCCCTCCCATTTCATGTTTTATAAAAAAGTGGCTGAAACCTCCAGCTTCCTATGGAAGAAGCTGTGGATGACCAGGAGGAGCCTGACTATGTGAAATGATGGATATCCCAGAGTTCAGGAGGCTGTCTATTCCCTTACACAAATCTTTTGGGAAACAGACATTTAAGATTTTAAAGACTCCTAATACTATACCTCCTGTGGATAAAAGAATGGACAAGAGGTATACATTGTCAGGCTCAGATATGGAGTTTCTACACAACAATGCAGCCATGTTGGGGTAGTGCAGGCTGCAGCCTGTGATAAGGCAAATATTCCTTGGCTTCACACCCCCAGACAAGGACTCCAGGAGGATTGATGCCATGGCAAAGAAACAGTACATGGCAGCGTCCTTGGGACTCAGACAGGCCAACTATGTAGCCTATACTGCTAGGTATCAAAAACCAGATGGGACACTGTCATGGCTTTAGCAAAACAGGTCCTGGCCAGCTGCCAAGGAGCTGGAGCAGGTGGCTGCTGATGGTATTGAGGCATCCAAGGTGCAATTCCATGCTGCAATGGACTCCAATGATGTGTCATCTAGAGTCATGGCTACATCTGTGGCACTGTAGAATGGCTTGGCTCAGATGTACTAGCCTGTCACAGGATACCCAGACTAAGGCCATGGATTTTCCTTGTTAGGTAATTTCTGTTTGGGGAGCAAACAGAGAATTACATGAAGAAAATGGATGAATATAGGACCACCTATAGGAGTTCACAGGCCAAGGAAAGGCAGGCCACTCCTCAGAGACAGCACCCCAGGGCAGGGCAGGCCTTTTCATAGGCCTTTCTACTGCATGCCCAGGCCTCCTCTTCTGCCTATGCTCAGAGGGGTTCTTTAGAGAGAGAGGCAGAAGGGTACAAGCAGACCTGCTTCCACCCCTCAGCCCAAACCTCCTGCCAAACAGGCACCCTGATGGGTTTGCCAGGGCCGATTCTCCACTACCTGTAGGGCAGGCTGGCTTACTTTGTCCAGGACTGGGAGTCTCTAACATCAGACAAGTGGGTCCTGGAAGTAGTAACAGGGACTGGTTCTCAGCTTCAAAAATTTCCAAAGCTGAGAACCAGATCCTTCCACCTGCAAATTCCTCAGAGACACTTGCCCTAGAGGGAGAGGTCTCTTCCTCCTGGCTCTCAGAGCTGTGGAAAGGGTTCCACCCTACACCAGGGCAAAGGATTGTACTCAGGTACTTCCTTACCCCAAATAAGACAGGAGAATGGCAGCCCATCCTGGATCTCAGATACTTAAACAAGCACCTTTAAAACCAAAATTCAAAATAGTGACTTTGGGAATTATTCTACCCTCTCTAGAGCCAGGGGACTGGCTAGTGTCCCTGGACCTCAAGGATGCCTACTTCCACATTCTCATCAGAAGCTCCCATCGAAAGTACCTCAGGTTCGAGCTGCCCTCAGGCCATTACCAGTTCAGAGCAATGCCCTTTGGTCTAACCTCTGCTCCAAAGGTGTTCACAAAATGCCTGGCAGTAGTAGTTGCTTCTCTAAGAAGGCAAAGGATTGCCATCTTCCCATACCTGGACGACTGGCTCATCGTGAGGCCAGTCCCCAGACCAAGTCAAGTTACACCTACAGGTAACTCAGCAACTGCTCACCTCTTTGGGTTTCCTTCTGAATATTTCAAAGTCAGTTCTAGAGCCTGTTCAGCTCCTCACTGTCATAGGTGCAGAGCTGGATACAGAAAAGGCCAGAGCTTTCCTTCCCTGGACAGGGCAAGGACCCTATCACACTGGCCTCCTCATTCACTCTGCAGGTGTCTCGACCAGCAAGGCATTTTCTGCAGCTGCTGGGGCACATGGCTGCTTCCACAGCAGTGGTGCAGGAGCAAGATTTCAGATGAGGGACATTCAGTCCATTTGAGAGCCTTTTGGTCTCAAAAGAAGGACCTCTGACCAAATTGATCCCAGTGACTTAACCCTGATCCAGGCCTTACAGTGGTGGCAGGATCAGAACAATCTAAGACAGGAAGTTCCCGTTGTCACTCAGTCCCACTCTTTAATCCTTACTACAGATGCCTCCCTCTTGGGGTGGGGGCTCACTTGGGCAACCTGACTACTCAGGGTTGTGGTCCCCCAGGAATCTCTGCTTCACATCAATCTGTTGGAACTCAGAGCAGTATTTCTAGCACTTCAAGCTTTTTCCAAATCTGTTCAGAAAAAGTTATTCAGGTCAGAACAGACAATACCACCACAATGTGGTACATCAACAAGCAAGGAAGCATTCGGTCTACAGCCTTGTGCACAGAAGCAATGACGTTGTGGTCTCTGGCTTATTCCCTGAACACCTCCCTCACAGCAGTACACCTCCCAGGCAAGGACAATGTCCTGGCAGATGCTCTCAGCAGGATATCTCAGGGCCATCACGAATGGTCACTGGATCCCCTGGTCTTGGAGGTGATATTCTCCAGATGGGGCACCCCACGGATAGATCTTTTGCAGCCCCAGACAATCACCAACTTCCCTTTTGCTGCAGACCCCAGTGTTGGGCTCAGTCCCCTGGATGCCTTAGTTCTCAGTTGGGAAGGAAGTTCCTGTATGCCTTTTCCCTTCCTCTCCTGTTCAAAATGTTAGTCAAAATCAGGTCTCAACCCTGCAAGGTGATCCTGATTGCTCCAGACTGGGCCAGACAGCCCTGGTATCCTCTCCTGTTGTCCTTAGCAGTTCATCTTCCTCTGTCTCTTCCCAGGAATTACAACCTGTTAATCTGTGCTATGGGGAGGGTCTGGTACCCGAATATCAAATCTCTCAATCTCAAGGCCTGGCTCTTGAAGAGTTAGAGTTTGCTGATTTACACCTCCTCCCAGGTGTGATGGATATTCTGAAGGCTTCTAGGAAACCTTCCACCAGGACTACTTATAATTCCAAGTGGAAAAGATTTTCCATATGATGCTCTGAAGGCATATTTCCCAGAGTCTGCTGATCTGCCAACAGTCCTTGATTATATGGTCCATTTGAATAGCTTGGGCCTTAGACCAGCTACACTAAAGGTGCATCTGGCAGCTGTTTCTGCTTTCATTTCAGCAGGTAAGTCCTCTTCTCTTTCAGCTCACCCTGTATTCTCTAAGTTTTCAAGGGATTGCTTCATACCAACCCTCCATTCAGGGACCCTGCCCTGCTTGGGACCTTAACGTTGCATTGCTCAGCTTATGCAACCCCCTTTGAGCCTTTGTCTTCAGCAGAGCTTAAGTACTTGACTTGTAAAACTGTGTTCTTGGTAGCCATCACTTCTGCCAGATGCATAAGTGAGTTACAAGCCCTGTCAGTGGAGTCTGATTTTATCTCCTTCCATAGAGATAAGGTGGTCCTCAAGACTAACAGGAAGTTTTTGCCTAAGGTGGTTTCAGATTTCCACCTTAACCAATCTATGTCTCTTCCTGTGTACTTCTGACCATTCCTCCTCTGGTGAGAGGAGGCTGCACAGTTTAGATGTGAAAAGAGCCCTTAGCTACTACATAGAACGTACCAAGGGTCACAGGGTTGACTCCCTCCAACTGTTCCTCACTTATGGTGAGGTTGGTAAAGGAAACCTGCCACTAAAGATCCATTGCCAGGTGGATTGTCTTTATTCAATTTTGTTATGAAAAACTCAGTATGGTTCCACCCTCAGGCCTGAGGGCTCACTCTACCAGAGGTACAGCTGCTTCCTGGCTGCTGCCAGGGATATTCCTATTCTAGAGATATGTCAAGCAGCTACCTGGAAAACAGTTCACACTTTGCCAAGCATTACTCCTGGATATCCAGACTAGGAGTGATGCTCGATGGCACAGCTGTGCTTCAGAGCCTATTTCCTAAGTAGGTTCTGTCCTCCTCCATGGAGGTACTGCTTGGTGTCTGCTATTGTCAGAATACAGCAAGACTTCATGTTGTTTGAAGAAAAATTACTCACCTTAGTAATGTTGTTTCTTCTAATGGAGTCTTGCTGTATTCTGACCTCACCCCATGCCTTCCCTCTCAGAACCTCTGTTTTTGGATGTGGGTGGGCAGTGGCAGTGTTGGCACTCAGGAGGTGCCCCACCTTGTTGTTTCACCCCTTTTCTTTGGGTGAGTGGTGTTGGGTTTTCATTTTTGGGTCTCCTGAGTTGAGTCTTTGTTTTGGGACCAAAAATCTGTTTTTATGTTTAGTAGCCAGTTGGCTAGTGTAGGTTTACAGCTTCCACACAGGACCTTAGTGAGTTTAGCTCGTAAAGATCTGCGGTTTGAGTTTAAACAGCAACAGACAGAGTCTCAGCGAGCTCGAGCTCAGCGTTCCATGCCTGGCATGGAAAGTTAACTCTTTCATCTCCGGGCATTTCAGGTTGGGACTCACTGCTATTGTCAGAATACAGCAGACTCCATTAGAAGAAACAACATTACTAAGGTGAGTAATTTTTTTCTCTTCTTCTCTTCTCTTTCTCTTCAGGTTTCCCTGAGGAGGATTCCATCTTCTGCACTAGCAGTCTGGTGCTGAACATAGTCGGCCATGAGGGTGCTCCCCAGCCCGCCTCAAGAGCAAGGATCCAGGTACACTTGGAAAGCAGCTCCAGTCCAGCTTGCTAGCCGTGAACTCAGTTGGTGGATGGTGCCTGAAATTGGGTCTACTATAGGCAGATTCAGCACTCCTCTCCCTGACTGGCTTCAGCTCCTGGAGATTTGAACTGCCTGGCACCGTCCCCTGAGTTCATCTCTCTGCTGCCTAAATTTTTTTTTTTCCCAATAGCAGATTATATCTTTAGCCACTAGAGGGCCCAGTTATAAGCACACACCCAATCCAATCCAATCCAATACAATTCCTGTCTCATTTCACTTATTCTGTGGTCAGTCTATCACTATTCATCAGTCTTTGCCCCTGCCTCTTCTATTTCTGTCAAGGCCTGTGCTTTTAGGATCACTCCCTGTTGCCTAACACTCAGCCCTGTTCTACCCTCCACCACCCTAACTTCATAAGCTCTGCACTCTCCTTATCCTCTGCATTGGACACCTGTACCTCTTTTGCTATGTTCATAAACACCTTTCTAATGCTGCCTCTACTTCTAACATACTAACATATTAAAATGCAGCAGAATAGGCCTAATGGTCTTTCGAGTCTCTCGATTGGTCAGCCCCCACCCTGATTGCTGACCTTGCTGCCCCCTCAGCCTTCTCTAGCTTCTCCTTCCTAGTTCCAGATATTCTTGCTGCATTGGATTTTGCTTCCAGAACCCTTCCCTGTACCTGTCCCAGCCCCTCTTGAACCTCTCCACCATCTCTGCCTCCACCAGCCCCCTAGGCAGTGCATTCCATGGCTCCACCACCCTCTCTAGTGAAGAAGCACCTCCTCCTTTCTCCCTGAATCTTCCCCTCAGCTTCCACCCATGCCCTCTAGTGGCCCCTCCTCCTTCTTTTGAAGCACCCTGACTGTTCCTCCCCTATTTACCCTCTTCATGTACTTGAAGACCTCTATCATGTCCCCCCAGTCCCTTCTCTCTTCCAATGTGTACATATTTAGCTCTTGAGCCTCTTCTCATAGGTCCTGTCCCCAAGCCCCAAATCATTTTGCTTGCCTCCTCTGGACCCTCTCCAGGAGTTTAATGTCCTCTTTAAGTGTGGCTCCAAAACTGCACGAGTACTCAAGGTGTGGCCTCACCAAGCAGTTATACAGAGGGAGTATCACTTCCTCCTTCTGAGGTGATCCCCTAGGATGCATCCCAGCATCCTGTTGGTCTTGGCTGCTGCCCTCCTACAAGTCTCTGAGTTGTTCATCTTGACATCCACCATCACCCCCAGGTCCCTCTCAGCCATCGAGACTTGTAGCATTTCCCCAGGGTGTACACTTGGCCCGGGTTTCTGGCCCCAGGTGGAGTACCTTGCATTTCCCTGCATTGAACCTCAGCTTCCACTTTCTAGACCATCTTTCCAGAGCCTCCAGGTCCCCTGTAGGTCACCCTCCCTCCTCCCCATCGACCACCTCCCAGTTTTGAGTCATCCATAAAGAGCTCATCTCACTCCTGATTCCTGTCCTTATGTCAGAGACGTAGGCATTGAACAGGAGGGGCCCAGGACTGATCCTGTGGGACCCCACTAATGACCCTCTTTGGGGATGAGACTATCCGCCAACTACAACCCTCTGGGTCCGGTCCTGGAGCCAATTGCCTATCCATCTGATCATCTTCTGTTTTCATACCTCAACTCCCTAGTACTGGTACCCCCTTTACCAGCATCGCCACTCTATGTTGGGATATATCCTTGGTGTACCCTACCACCATCCAAAACACACTACTGTGCTCATGCTAGTCTCCCTCAATAATAACCAAGATAATCTCCTCCCTTCTCCTTCAATTACTCATACCCTGCAGTAACACACCTGCTAAAAATCTGTCAGAAGTAGATGGTGTTCAGTTCACAAGCTCCTTGCTCACTATCTTGCTAGGATGGCTCTTCTCCTCCTGCTCCTAGCTGGGAATGTACACCCAAACCCCAGTCCACCCACCTCGGCATACTTAACGACATAAGAAACAAGGCTCCATCAAGCTGGAGACTCTAACATCTGCAGCCTGCCAGCTAAGCTTGATGCACTCCAAGTCTGGGTGTTACAACATAGCCAGATGTTATAGCCTTAATCTAAACTTGGCTCTCTCCTAAGGTCCCAGACAATGCTGTATCCATTCCAGGCTATGCCCTGTTCTAACTCAACAGAATTGCCAAGAGAGGGGTGGCTGCACCATTCATTTAAGGAAACTCTTAAAGGGCTAGTCATCCATTACCTCCCTCTGCAAACAACTCTCAAATCCTAGCAGTTAAAAATAATCCTGGGCCAGCAGGAAAATCCCACACAGCTGTATCAGTATACATCCCCCACGTGAACATGTTACAAGCTTCCAAATGATCACAGACTTCATGGGCGACAACACCTGCCATGGCAAGACAATTGTAATGGGTGACCTAAATGTTAACTAGCTAGCTCCAGAAGCGACCCATATAAGGATGCCATTGCTGCCCTAGACAATACTCAAATGGTCGCCTCTCCCACTAGGTTTAATTATAAGTCTGGTAGCAGTTCCTTACTTGACCTGATCCTCACCCTTCTCATCCCAGCAGAATCACTAACACAGAAGTTCTCCCGGATGCCCTCAGTGATCACTCCCCAGTTATTTGCCACTAGTCAAACAAGGCACCTAAACCTCCTAAGTCCTCTTTCTCCTAAAAAGAATCTTAACAAAAGGAAAGCTTCCACAATTCCTTGCTGCCCTGTCAGCAGTTGACTGGACACCCCTTGACTCCTTGAACAGTGTCGAGCCAAGCACTTGACTTCTTCATTGCCCAGTTTAACAAAGTTTGTAACAGTTTGCCCCAAAGTAATGCAAAACTCAATCTACCACTAATCACTGGATTAACTCTGAACTCATCTCCATGATATGAAACCGAGACAACCTCTGGCACTGAGCAATGGACTCAGGGAAACCACATGATATGCAGCTCTATAAGGCAGCTAGGAACCAGTGCACAATAGCTATCACGAGAGCCAAGTAAGTCTTCTACAACCAGGAACTTACTAACTCCTGGAGAAATAGCAAACCCTTCTGGGAGAACATCAACAGCCTCACGGGTAAACCAAGCAAATCCTCCCCCACTATGATTGAGGTTAATGGCTCCACTTTACAGGACCCCAAAGAAATAGCGGACTCCTTTAATCTCGCATTTACTGATCTTAGCAGTGTCCTTCCCCAACTTTTTGACAACTCTGCCCAGCACTGCCTCAATAATAAAACCAATCTCCACAGTAATACCCCATTCTACTTTAAGAGGTATCCATGTCTGAAGTTAAAGATATCTTAACAAAGTGCTAAGCAAAGCCAGTTTCAGCAATGATACTCATGACCTCAAACTCCTCTCTCTCTCTCTCCCTTGACATTGTCCTACAACCTCTCACTAAACTTCTAAATCTTTCACTTTCTCATAAACAATTTCCCCAGCTCTGGAAATCAGCAGTGGTCACACACTGTCATAAAAGTGGTAAAGGTCTCTTCTCTAACTATCGCCCTATCTCTATCCTCCCACCACTCTCAAGGTGTTGGAATGAATAGTAGCTGACCAGTAGTCTGAACACCTCAAGAAATATAACTTACTCTGCCTGCAACAATATGCTTTGGAAAAGCCCATAGTACTACCACTGCCCTGCTTGGACTTCACCAACTATATTCATAAGGCGATTGACACTGGCCACCTATTGGGTGCAGTGTTCATTGATTTGACCAAGGCATTTGACACTGTCAACCACCAGCTCCTGCTTCACCTCCTCTCCTTGGACTATCTAATGATGTAACCAAATGGTTTGAAAGCTACCTCTGGAAAGGAGCCAAAAAGTCAAAATCGTTGACTCTCTCTTAAGTGCCCTTCCTGTCTGCTCTGGTGTACCCAGGGTTCCATCCTTGCCCTCCATTTTCAGCCTTTTCATCAATACTCTTCCTGCAGCTTGCAATAATAACTTCATACTGTATGCGATGATGCAGTCCTATTTTCCTCCCATAGTGACCCCATCTCACTCTCCAAGGTGCTACAGACGAACTTCAGCCTAGTTGAAACCTGGCTTCTCCAACATAAGCTGTTGATGAATTACAAAACACAAAGTCCATGCTGTTCCATAGCTCTCACAGCAAATACAGATCCATAAACTTCACCATACATAATGAGCGTGAACAGCCACTTGAGCAAGTGCAGGAGTTTAAATACCTTGGTATTACCCTTGATTACACAATGTCTTTCAGCTTGTATGTTCAACACATCTCAAAATCAGTCAACTCAAGAATTGGGGTCCTCTACCCCACCGTCACTGTCTTACCAAAGAACCTATCTGCGCAGCCATAACTGCCTCAGTCCTACCCGTCATTGATTATGGGCTTGTCTTCTATGGGGCTGCCGTTGATACCACCCTAAAATGGGTCAAGACAGCCCTTAACAAATGCTGTAGACTTCTCACTGGCGCAGGAAAGCATACTCATACCTGTGATCTCTACAAGCAATCCAACTGGCTCAATCTAAATAGTAGACTTGCCTACCAGACCTGCCTACTGGCTAGAGAAAATTTGTCTTAACCTCACACCCCTGCAACTCATGCCTTAATGTTGCCCACAGTCACTGCACATTTACGCGCAGTTCCTCAAACCAACATTTATCATTCCATTCTGCCATACCAACCAGGCTCAATGTGCTTTCCACACCCAGAGGCCCGCTGCTGCTAAACAACCTTCCCTGAAACTGCAGCTGAAAACAAGCTTGGCCCATTTAAGCGTAAACTCTGCCAGCACCTCACTGACCTCAGCAATTGTGACTGCTCTGCCTAGGCTTGCAGCTTTGTTTCACCTCTTCTCCTTGCTACCCTCCCACTTCTCTCTGCCCTCCATCCCTGCTACTCCCGTCTCTCTCCCACCCCTCACCTACCATTCTACCTCCTCTCACCTCCCACCTACCATTCCACCCCCACTCCCCCTCTCCTCCTGTCTCCCCTCCTTATCACCCTATCTCTTGTTGCTCCACCCCAGACCACCTAGCACTTATCTTTCTGTTCTTGCATTTACTACAATGTCAACTCCTTGACTGCCTATCCCCTTTCCCCACCCTCCCCTCTTACCCACCACCTTGCTCCACTTATGTCACCCCTAGGATGGTTTTCATTTGTATCTGTGTCTTGCTATATATACACCCATATTGTTAATTGTGCATTGTTCTTTGCCACTGACTGTTTGCTACTGTGCTAGTTTATACACATGTACTGTCTTTTGCTACTAAGTTAACCTCCTGACCTGTATTGTATCTTACTCTGCTTACTTCTATGTTAACCTCCTGACCTTGTATTGTATCTTACCACTGTTTTGCTTGCACCCATTGCTGACGCTGAACCTTTGTAAAGAACCCTTGGTTCAAAGGTATTTGTAATCCTAGTAATAAATAAATAAATAAATAAATAAAAATAAGTGAAGATCAGACATAGTTGCCCCATGTAAGCACATCATGCACAGAAAATCTGTACTGGTGGCACACAAACATCAGCACCATTTCCGGAAATCCATATTTTGCCTTTATGTCCCTAGCCCCAGTGATCCCTCAGTCAGGTTCAGGCAAGGCACTCATGTCAGTGTCATGTTGTAAAGAAAGCAGTGTAATAGCAAATATTTCCTGCAGCAGAAGCACAGTTATCAGCCATGCAGCGAGCAAAATCCAGCTGAGCAAAGTCAGTTGTCTTGTAAAGTAGAGCAAGGCATCATGTGATTCATTAAAACATGCATTCCTGAGTTCCACCACCCCACCCGGTGGGCACAGTACTAATAGGTTGGTGTGTGTAAAATTAACAGCGAACCTGCCAGGCGAAAGCATGCCGCCGATGGTGTAATGCATGGAGTAAAAGCAGCTCAATGTCCCGCAGTTTCACACCTTTTCCGCACTGTCAAACATCCTCATGCACCATCGCATTACCTCGATTTTGGTAACAGACAGAGAGTGAGTGAGAGAAATGAACAGTACCAGTAGCGATAGCGAAAGCGCACAAAAAACTGCAGCCTGTGTTTGTACCTCCGTGTCTGTGCCTGATTATGTCGAAGTGAGGTAAGAGAGGCAAAAGGTATAAACTGTGCAGGAAAAGAAATAGCTAGGAGCAACAGTTTGCCAGGTACTTCATTAATGTAGTAGTTGTAAACCACAGTGACACACTGCAGTGTCACCACGCAAAGCAACACAGCATCCTGTAATGAGTAAAATAAAAGTTCCATGTGCTCCTTAATTCTACTCTGTGTAGCCTTTTCACCACAAAGTGTTATTTTTTAGTATTGACTGTGGCAGAACACAGAAAACTGTGGTTCCACAGCTAAAAATAGTGGAGGAACACTAAGCAGTTCCCACATGTTTCTGTGTTATGCCAACATGTTTTCTCCATTTCTCCCAAAGTTGGCCCATATGTTATAAGCACAATAACCCCTCCAGGGTGTGTGGTTATTGAGGGATTAATCAACACCCAGGGTGCTGTGAGGACACTCGGCCTGCAGCCTCATGCCTCACAACACACGGGCTGTGATTAATCCCTAATAACAGCACACACTCTGTCATGGGTTATTGCCACTTACCCACCACCTCCTCCTAAAACACAAGCTGCACAGCAGCAGAAAAGAAGTTAAAATGGTTACCCATCACCCCTCCTGAACACCAGCTGCACAGCAGCAGAAACAAAGTTAAAATGTTTTACCAACCACTCCCTCCTGAACACCAGCTGCACAACAGCAGAAATGAAGTTAAAATGTTTTACCCACCACACCTCCTGAACACAAGCTGCACAGCAGCAGAAATGAAGTCAAAATGTTTTACCCACCACCTCCTCCCAAACACAAGCTGCACAGCAGCAGAAAAGAAGTTAAAATGGTTTACCCATCACCCCTCCTGAACACAAGCTGCACAGCAGCAGAAACAAAGTTAAAATGTTTTACCAACCACTCCCTCCTGAACACCAGCTGCACAGCAGCAGAAATGAAGTTAAAATGTTTTACCCACCACACCTCCTGAACACAAGCTGCACAGCAGCAGAAATGAAGTTAAATGTTTTACCCACCATCCTCCTCGAATACAAGCTGCACAGCAGCAGAAATGAAGTTAAAATGTTTTACCCACCACCCCTCCTGAACACAAAGCGGCACAACAGCAGAAATTAAGTTAAAATGTTTTACCAACCACCCTCCTGAACTCCTGAACACAAGCTGCACAGCAGCAGAAATGAAGTTAACATGTTTTATCCACCACCCCTCCTGAACACAAGCTGCACAGCAGCAGAAATGAAGTTAAATGTTTTACCCACCACCTCCTCCCAAATACAAGCTGCACGCAGCACAAATAAAGTGTAACTTCAAACCTGCACCCACTCCCAGACACAAATATGAATCCAGAACAGTACAGTGCATGTGCACCATTAGGTAACCGATCGCAATTCTGTGCCATAACGCCTGCTGGCAGCAATGTACACCACATACTATAGACATTACGGTTGTGCATGGATGTGTCCATACTAAGTGACTTACACTGCTGCAAAATCTGGAAGGCCATGTGCAAATGGTCAAAGTCTGTGAAAAAATTCTAGACCTAGAGGCCATCATGTCAGTGGCTGACCTAGATATAGTTGCCATTACTGAGTCATGGTGCAGTGAGAACCATGACTGGGATATAGCTATACCAGGCTATACTCTGTTTAGGAAGGACAGCGTGGGAAAGAATGGTGGAGGAGTGGTGCTTTATGTGAGGGAACCATAAAAGCAAATACAGGAAATACAGCGAGGAGGAGGTCCAGTCTACCACCCTAGAAACAGGGAATAGAGCTGCTAATCACACTGATATGATCTACATACCTCCAGCATGGGGGAGTTGATAAGGATCTGGTGGAAGCCATCCAAAGATGGAAAATAAGGGGAGGTACTGCTGGTGGGGGATTTCAATCTGCCAGATGTAGATAGGATCCTTGCAGCTGCAGCTTCAGCTAGGAGCAGGGACATCCTGCAGGAGCACTCCTCAGGCAACTAGTAAGGGGCCCACTGTGATAGGGCAGTACTGGACCTTATACTCTCAAATGGGCACTAATGGGGACATGGTTGCAGATGTAATGGTGGGAGGCCACCTGGGACCAGTGATCACTGTACAGTGTGGTTCAATATAAGAACTGTGGCAGACTCAATCCACACAAGGGTGAGGGTCCAGGACTCGGGGCTGAGTTTAAAAAGATGGGTGTATGTCTCAGGGATGACCCGGCATGGGAGAGGACCTGAGGGAGTGGAGGAACAGTGAGCACAGCTAAAATGGGGCATAGTGAAGGCAACAAACCTCTGCATCAGACAAGTGAACAAAAGCAAGAGGAAAAAGAGACCACTATGGTTCTCAAAAGAGGTAGCTGGGAAGGTAAGTGCAAAAAGTTAGCATTCAAGAAGTATATGAAGACACAGAGGGAGGAGAATAGGGAGGTGTATCAGACAGTAATGAAAGCGGACATTTTTCAGCTATGTAAGTGAAAAAGGAAGACCAGGGAAGGATTGTAAGGCTAAGATGGGAAGTGGAGATTGGGTGGAGGGGGACCAGGCAAAAACAAATATCCTGAACAAATACTTTTGCTCAGTGTTCATAGAAGAAGGGAAAGGTGAGAGACCACAGAAAAGTAACAGGAGCAGCAAAGGAAAGGAGGTGGATATTAGTCCATTTTCAGAGGGAGAGAGTCCTGAAGGAACTCATCAATCTAAAAGTGGACAAGGCAAATGGGGTACATCCAAGGATACTGAGGGAGCTCAGGAGATACTGACTGCACCTCTGACAGTTCTGTTCAACCACTCACTGGAGACAGGAGTGATTCTGGAACACTGAGGGCAGATGTAGTCCCACTTCACAAAAGTGGTAGCAGGGAGGAGGCTGGCAACTACAGGCCAGTCAGCCCGACTTCAGTGTTGGGGAAATTAATGGAATCACTACTGAAGAAAAGGATTGTGGAATATCTTGAATCCAGTGACTTACAAGATCTGAGGCAGCATGGATTCATGGGGAGGTCATGTCAAATGAATCTGATAGATTTCTTTGACTAGGTGACCAGGAAGTTGGATCAGGGTGGAGCAGTGGATGTGGCCTACTTAGATTTCAGTGAGGCCTTTACACTGTTTCACAAAGAGACTTGTAAGCAAGCTGAGCAGCCTAGGAGTGGGTCCAAAGGTGGTAAACTGGATAAGAAATTAGTTAGGGGATAGGCGACAGAGGGTGGTGGTAAACAGAGTTCATTCTGAGGAAGGGAGGGTGACTAGTGGGGTGCCACAGGGATCAGTACTGAAACTGGTCCTCTTTAATGTCTTTATTAGTGACATTGCAGAGGCACTGGATGGAAAGGTCTGCCTTTTTGTGGATGACACTAAAATCAGCATTAGGGTAGACACTTCAGGAGGGGTAGAAAATGAGTAGTGATCTGAGAAAGTTAGAGTAATGGTCAAGGGTACGGCAACTAAGTTTCAATGTGAAAAGTGGAAAATCATGCACTTATGGCACAGAAACCCAGGGGCGGAGTACAAAATGAGGGGACTGGTATTGATAACCACAGAACAGAAGAGAGACCTGGGGTAATGGTATCACCCCACAACAGCGATAATTTCCACAGTGAACACCATCACAGCGCCTAATCTCGCCAGGTCGCTGTGGTGGTGCGCTATACAACAGCACTGCATTTCCTGGTGTTCTGCCCAAAACAACTCTACTCAGAGTTGTATATTTAGAGATGGGGAGGTGCTTTTCCCTGCAGAAAAGACTTTCTTCTGACGTGAGCAATGTCGACAGTTGGCATTGTTTCCGTCATCAATGGGGACGTCGGCAGCATTGCCGACGATGAAAAGTGGTGAAAACCAGGGTAATCATATCTGATGACCTAAAGGTGGCCAACCAGCATGACAAGGCAGTTGGGAAAGCTAGTGGGATGGTGGGTGCATAGGGAGGGTACAACCAGCTGAAAAGAGGAAGTGGTGTTACTTCTGTATAGATCATTGGTGAGACCTCACCTAGAGTACTGTGTCCAGTTCTGGAGACTTCATCCCTGAAAGGACATAGACGGAGTGGAAGCGGTCCAGAGGAAGGCACCGCCAAAATGGTGCAGGGTCTGTATAATAAGCCCTATGAGGAGAGACTGAAGGACTGCAGTATGTATACCCTGGAGGAAAGGAGGTAGGGGATATGATAGAGACTTTCAAATACCTCATGGGTATAAATAAGGTACAAGAGGGAAGTATTTTTCAGAAAAAGATGCTCTGTGTAATCCCCTACAAATGGGGGTTCCTAAAAGCTGTTGAAGAGCTGCCTATGCCCCTGGTGTTGGCGCCGGCGCTAAGCCATTTGAATGGCTCTGTGAGTGCTTGTAGAGCCCACGACTTCCTTTTAAGAACTGTCTGCTTGCAGACATCATTATTGCTCAAGAGGGGACTGTGTGTTTCCCTGCTCGAGTCCGCTCAAGTTGTAATGTAATTGCCCCTCTTTTGTTGGCCACTGAGAGCTCAAAGGGAGCTTACTCCGAAAGATGTAACTATTTGCCTGTAATCATTTAGAGTAATAGTAAAATGCAGTTGTTTGACCTGCCTTGTTGCAGATGGGACTCGTGTGCTGTGCCCTCCATTTTGAACCAGGACTGTCTGATGGGTCCAATGGGAGCCAGGGGTGTCTAAAATGGAGTTAAAGTGACCAACAAGAATCTGGATTCCAAGTGTAGCCAGCTGACCAATGGGGACACAGCTAGTAATTCTGGGAAGTGAAGTCTGGACTATGGCGCTTTTTGCACCAATGAGGGCAGTAGGGAGTAACTGGCATCAGTATCCCACCAATGGGATTGAGTGGTGCCCGCACTAGATTGTTTCTGCCCAAACTGCCCCAGGGCAGAGTCGTTGTATTAGAGCGAGGAAGGAGCTCTGCCCTGCACCGCTGAGTTTTCGCACTGGGAAGCTGTGGAAGGCCCGATTACAGTGGCTTGAACACCAGCAAGTGTCAGACAAAATCCACTAGGCAGCGGTCAGAGGATGCTGCAAAATGCAGCTACCTACCAGGCTCACACTGTAGAGGACTGGAGAATCTGCTTCAATCGCACTCGGTCTGTCAGGACAAATGAAGCTGCGTCGTTGGGCCCAGTGTACTGTAGTGAAAGCAGTGGGGATTATACAGCAGCTGCCTGGTATGGTACCCTCTGCTCTTTGTATAAATGTGTGGAGAAGTGTGAATTCCAGGCTCAATCCTGCGAGTGGTGTGAGACTTTTTGGCTGGAGTTGTGAATACTAAATCAGGGTAGCTCCTTGTCAAATGTTTATAGCAAGGGCCAGATTTGTCTGGCTGCTTTATTGGCTATACACGAACTGAGCCTGCTGGCTCTGCTTAATCCTCTTAGGAATCAAGTGCTTATTTTCTGCACCAGGGCCCCAACCAGCTGCATCGAGAGGTAGCCTTCTATGGCCTGGGTACCAGAGACAGTGACTTATAGGGTTTGGCCTGTGCACAGTGCTCTAGATAGATATATAGATCTATATGTATTTAGAGTGGCAAGCTAATTAACCTAATCTTCCCCCAGTCTGTGTTATCTTCCGCCCAAATAAATCAGATTGGTTGTTTTGCAAAGGTGTACTGACGGAACTGTGTGTCTATGTTGAATTACTGTACAGTGGTTATTGTATAACTGCATCTTACTTTACAGGGGGTCCCCAGAGCCAAACTGATTGAACCAAAGCTGGGGGTAAGTGTATATTGCAAGGGTACTGTGATTGATTTGTGTGGGCCACTAGTGAGAAGAAAGGGGTTGCAGTGACCCAGAGGGCTGTGGCCAAGTCATATCAGACTGTCTTAACCCCGACCTCTGGGTGGAGGCACCCACCATCGATCCAGGCCCTCAACCTGTTAGTGGCAAATCAGGCAGGGTAGTAGCCCTTGGGATAGCAACCTCGAGGTTACATTTTGAGGTACCACTGGGATTAGCGTCCCCTAGTGGCCGAATATACGAACTACCCCCACTATGGCCAAACTCAAGGAAAAACTGTAAGGGGATATCATGACTAAAATTAAGTTAGACCCTGTTTAGATGATGGTGCATAAACTGATGGGGTGGGGTGAAGCTGAAGAGTTGGATTCCAGAAAATTGTGTTACTGCTGGATGTACCTCTGGGGATAAAGAACGCTGACCTTGTTTCTGCAGTTGAGCATGTCAAATGTCTGGGCAAGGTGGAGGTGAAGGGCAAATTGCTGATCTACTCGACCAGACTTTACAGGTGCTGCTATTATGCAGTGTAATTATAGACCCTGAGAGGGTGCCCCAGTGATTTACCAGAAAGGTGCTCCGAAGGGATGGAGGGTCATTCATGAACAGAGTGGCTCGGTCACCCCAGGGGATCCCAAGACTAATAGCTTTAAAGATAAGTTGCTTAAACTGTTAGCTGCTGAAGGAGGACCACACAGGAATTATTACAGGCGTTAGCCCTTTCCAGTAATCCCACCCCCAATTGTCCCGGGTACATCTCCCGGTCCTCTAAGAGTTCTATCCTGGCTTCCCACCTAGAGTAGTTCTCCCATACAGTTAGACTCCTATAGAAGATTGAAACTTTTTCTGGTACTGTGCCTGTGCCCTCGGGAGAAGATGATTTGGAGACTTGGATGGACTATCTACCCCTTTAGTCCAAGAGTGGCAGTGCTCTGAGGGGAGAAACAAAAGAGACTGATGGAGAGCCTGAGGGGCCAAGCTTTGGAAGCCATTCATTTCTTGCAGGCTACTAGTCCCAAGCCACTACAACAGTGTACCTTTCTGCCTTAGAGGGGTGTTTGGGAGTACTGAAACTGGGAAGACTTGTTGGAAGTTCAAGTCAGCTAAACAGTGGAGGAATGAGAAACTGTCAGCCTTTTTCACCCGAATGGAAAGGGCCTACAAAAAGCTTATCGAAAGGGGGGTAACTGCCCCAGCATTGAATCAGGTCTGGCTGGAGCATATCTTGAAGTCTGCTAGGTTTTCCAGTGTGATATTGTTAAAACTCAAGTTAGATGATCGACAGGGCACCCTCCTGAATACTGCCAGTTGAAGAAAGAGATTCGAGAGGTCGAGACCGATGAAGAAAGGTGGGAACCCTATGTGGGGCTGTGAATCTATGACAGACCCTGAACCCAGTGAACCTGATGAAACCCACCTCAGGGGACTGAACCAGGGGCCAGATGTTTTCCTGTGCTCCCAGAGACTCAGGGTGGAGGGGTGCATGTTGTCTCCTCTGATCCCGGTGGAGAGTGATATGAAGGCTGAGATTAGAGATCTATGGGAAATAATGAGAAATTGAGACACAACACTGCCAACCCCCAAATTTGTGGAATCTGAGTTATCTAGAAATAAATGACCTGGTCAAGATGAGCCCTCTAGAGCCCCGATGCCTCCGGTAGGCGAGATATTTTCCTCCCAACAAAGACTCTCGAGATATTAAGTTCTGTTACCATTGTGGGGAGGATGGACACTTTCAGACAGAGTGCGGTTACCGAGAACTTAAGGAGGGTCAACAGTAGGTTAGTGGCTTGGCCGAAAGGCCTATGCCAGACCTCAGGAGGGCACCTCGGAAGAGTTTTGGCACCCGGCTAATGCCCAAGCGACCGCCAAAACCATGCCTCCTGAATGGTCTGGACGTGGTGGGCCCCTCAATGGAAACCACCATGAGAATGAACGGAGTACCCACCTGGGCTGTGTTAGACAGTGGTTTCCAAGTGACCATTATGTTTCAGGATTGGTATCGAAAGCACTTGCCTGAGGTGCCTCTGCAGCCTTTGGATGGCCTACATGTGTGGGGGCTGAGTGATAAGGCCTACCCTTTTCTGGGTATATCCGGATCTGGTTGTCTTTTCCTAATTCTGCAGCTGGGTGGCTGAACAAGTGGAAACCTTGGCACTGGTGTGTCCCCCCACTGGACTATATGATGGGGTGCCCTTGTTAATTGGAACCAATGCTCACATGTTTGGTCGCTAGCGCAGCTGTGCTCTGAAAAACAGATGTCCAGGACTGGGAGAGCTCTCAGAATATCTTCCTTGATTCAGAAGGCTTATGAAACTCAGAGAAAGGCCAGCCAGGTGGAACCCGAAGGCCCGGTGGGTGTTGTCTGGAAGAAGGATCCAGAACCCTTGCTACTAGCCCCAAATGCCCAGTGTGTTCTACAGGGCAAGTCCGAATTAAAAGGATGTTAAGAATAGAATATTGATGCTGGATGCACCAGGTGAGGAAAGTTGCCAGAGGGTTGTTGGTTAAACCCAGTATCTTGCCTGCTAGAGCCCATGCCTTTGCCAGAAGAGTGATGGTTCAAGTGCATAATGTATCTGATCGAGAGTCGAGTGAAACAGGGTTGCACTCTGGCCATGGTGCACTGTGCAGATACTGCTGTCCTGCCCCACCACAAGACTCCTGGGAGAAGTGGCCAAGGACCCCTGAACTGTTTAATTTTGGTGATTCCCCACTGCCAGCAGAGTGGAAGAAAAGGATCAGTGAAAGGCTCGCCAGAGGGAACAGGTGTTTTCCTTGAAGGATTGGGATGTAGGATGTGTGCAAGGAGCTGAGCATCACATTCGCCACAGGATGAGCTACCTTTCCGTGAGCGATCGCGACACCCTAGCCCCTGATGATATAGATGATGTGAGGCGCCACCTGCAGGAGATGCTTGCAGCTGGAGTGATACAAGAGTCCAGAAGCATCTACGCCACCCATTGTAGTAGTGAGAAAGAAGAATGGAGCTGTCCAGATGTGTGTGGATTACATTACTCTAAACAGGCGGACCATACCCAACCAATACACCATGTCACGCATTCAGGATGCCTTGGGCTGTCTAAATGGTAGTAAATGGTTCTCCGTGTTAGATCTCCGCAGGGATACTACCAGATCCCAATGGCTCTGGAGGATCAAGAAAGAACTGCTTCCATTTGTCCCTAGGTTCTATGAGTTTATGAGGATGCCCCAAGAATTTCGGCACCCTGCTACTTTCCAGCATTTGATGGAGCGAGCTGTGGGGACATGAATCTGCTCGAATGTTTAGTCTACCTAGATGATGTCATAGTGTTTGGCAGCTCGTTGGAAGAACATGAAAGCAGGTTGTTCAAAGTCCTGGATCGACTGGAAGATTTTGGTCTCAAATTATCTATAGATAAATGCTAATTCTTTCAAACCTCTGTAAAATATGTGGGGCACATAGTATCCACTGAAGGCATAGAGACTGACCCCAGCAAAGTGGAAACTTTGACTACTTGACCTCAGCCAAAGAATTTGAAAGAGCTGCAACAGTTTCTGGGTTTTTGTGGATATTATAGACGATTTATCAAAGACTACTCTAGAGTGATCTGCCCTCTGCTTAACCTTACACAGGGATATCCCCAACCCACAAAAAGTGCAAGAAAGCTGTGCCCTCTGAGACTGAGAAAAATATTTCCACCCAAATGATTTGTTTGGTACCCCTGGACTACTGATTGTGAGGAAGCTTTCCGTGACATTATATATCAACTTACCCATGCCCCAGTACTGGCCTGTGCTGACCCTGCCAAGCCGTATGTTCTCCATACTGATGCCAGTCTGCAAGGTTTGGGGGCTGTGCTATACTAAGAGCACCCAAATGGTCCACGACCTGTAGCTTTTGCCAGCAGAAGCTTGACTCTTTCAGAAAAGAACTACCGTGCACAAACTAGAGTTTCTGGCTCTGAAGTGGTCCATTGTTGATCAATTTCATGACTACTTGTATGGTATTAAGATATTGGTGAAGACTGATAATAATCCTCGACATATGTGCGGACCTCAGCTAAGCTAGATGCCACTGGTCATAGGTGGCTCTCCGTGTTGTCTGCCTATGATTACTCTGTTGAATACAGAGTAGGATTAAACCATATAGATGCTGATGCCCTCTACTGGAGGCCTGTGTCCCGAGCTGACTGGGTCCGGTTGTCAGAACCCGACATAAGAGCTCTTTGCCAGAAATTGACAAGGAGGAACAGGTGACTCCTGATACAGTGGACTGTATGGTGGACTACCTGGGGCCATCCGAGAACTGTATACCCGCTGCCTACTGTCATTTTTCTGCATAAGACACTAGTGTGCTGCCTCATTTCAATAATGATAGCCTCAGCAGGCTCAGTCTCAAGATCCCATGATAAAACTGCTTTGAGGCTCTGCAGGGAGGAGAGATGTGTCAAAACTGCGTTCCACTGACCTGAGAACTGCCCTGTTGTTCAAAGAAGGATCCAAATTGAAACTGAACAATAACCTACAGGGAGACCCTTGACAAAGAGGCGAATAGACAAACAACAACTGTTGTTGCCCACTGCCTTTAGAGAACTGGTGTTGAGGTCCCTGCACCATCACATGGGACACCTTGGCATAGACCGAACCCTTGACTTAGTGCGGTCCCGGTTCTATTGGCCCAAAATGGGTGCTGATGTGGAGCAGTATAACAGAACTTGTAGCCACTGTTTACAAAGAAAGACCCTGCCGCAGAAGGCTGCACCCCTGGTTAACATCACTACTAGCGCCCCTATGGAACTGGTCTGCATGATTTCTTGAGTCTAGAACCAGATCTAAGAAACATCAGTAATATCTTGGTAGATACCGATCATTTCACCCTGTATGCACAGGCTTTTCCTACTAAAGATCAGAAAGTCACCACGGTGGCTAAAGTCCTTGTTGAGAACATCTTTGTCCACTATGGGGCCCCCAATGAATCCATTCTGAGCAGGAGAGATTTTGAAAGCTGCCTAATTAAAGAAATGCTATCCTTGTGGGGTATGAAAGACAAGAACCACCCCTATCATCTCCAGGGAGATCCCCAACCTGAAAGGTTTAACCGCGACACTGTTTGATATGTTGGGCACACTGCAACCCAAAGACAAGCCTAGATGGAGTCAGCAGATTAGCACCTTGCATGCTTATAACTGCAACAAAAGTGATGCTACTGGATTTTCCCTGCACTGACTGATGTTTGGAAGAGAAGCTAGACTGCTGGTGGATGTATGTTTCGGGGTTTCTCCTGATGGGGTTCAAGCAGCTAATCATCTCCAGTATGTGCAAAAGTTAGCGCCCAACTCAACCATGCCTACCAATTAGCCCAGACCATGGCTGCTAAGCGAAACCTGGCCAACAAGGAAAGGTATGATAAGAAAGTGAAGGCAATGGAACTGAGAGAAGGGATAGAGTGCTATTGAGGAATTTGGGACTGCATGGCAAACATAAGATTGCTGACAGATGGCATCACCTCCCTCATATTGTTGTGGGAAAACTGGAAGATTTACCTGTATATAACGTCTGACCTGAAAAAATTCAAAAGATGTGAAAACTACACAGAAATCACCTGCTGCCAATCGGACTAATTTTGATAGAAGCTGAACCTCCCAATGCCCCCCCGCCTGGCCTAAACTAGAGCTGCTGCCAAAAAAAAACAAGATTGGTCGACTCTCAGATCAAACTAAAGAGGCTTTCTCCACCCTCTGATGAAGGTGATCAACAGTCTGTCTCTGAGGACAGTGAGAAAATATAGAGTATTACCCTCTTATGAACTGAGCCAACTGTTTTGGGGCAATCCCTAATTAACTCTGGAGATGAAGTTGGGCTTTCTGGACTGTCTGAGCCCCAGCTTTGTCTCTAGAGCCCATGCTTCCAGAGGATGAAGTGAGTGGCATCAAGGCCAAGAGGTGGGATCTTTGAGCTTGGCTGAACTGTCTGGCCTGGCTGAGCTGTCTGACTTTTCAGAAGAAGGAAGTGATGCGGGGAGCAAGCCAGTGATATGCCAGAACCTGAAGAATATTTCAGTGCCCTGATGGTTCCTTGCCAGTACCAGAAATTCCCCACTGACCCAAATACTGCAAGCTCAGAAATGGTAGAATAAGGCCATGCAGGTACTATGGACTCTGGGTCCCCTCCTCCTTCTTTAGTGGTTTCCCACCCATCCAAGTGGGGTTGAGAAGGAGCTGGAATATCTGAAGTTTTATCCGAATCTTTAGACGGACTGGCCGAGAAGCACGGGCCTGTAGTGAGGTTGCGTTTATGAATCCCTGGGTCAGCCAGTGGATCTGCCTCTGAATGTGGTCCATAAGGTGTATGTGTCCCTGAGCTCCTTGCCTAAATTGACCCTGGGAAATGATTCTCAACCGTTAGTATCACCCTCTGAGTATGGTGCCCTGCCCCATTTAGCCAACACATAGCTGATAGGAAGGGCCCTCTATCCAAGTGTCATGGGCAGGAAGTAATGACCTGATTTATGAAAGAAAAAGGTTGTCTGTATATGTAATGTTGTATAACCAATAGTGAACTGTAGTACAGTACCAATGTAGGTAACCCTAGGTTTGATGTGCTGTTAGTGTGAACTGTTTTGTCTTAAAGTGATTTAAGGGTAACTACTTGACGTGACGCCAAGTTCTTTCCAGACCAGGAAGGGTGTAACCCCCTACAAATGGGGGGTTCCTAAAAGCTGTTGAAGAGCTGCCTAAAGTGCCCCCTGGTGTTGGCGTTAAGCATAAGCCATTGGATGGCTCTGTGAGAATGCTTATAGACCTCCACGACTGCCTCTTTTAAGAGCTGTCTGCTTGCAGACACCATTATTGCTTATGAGGGGGACAGTGTGTTTCCTGCTCGAGTTCTGCTCAAGCTGTAATGTAATTGCCCTCTTTGCTGTCGCTGACAGTGCAAAGGAGCTACTCAAAAGATGTAACTATTTGCCTGTAATCATTTAGAGTAACAGTGAAAATGCAGCTGTTTAACCTGCCTTTGTTGCAGATGGGACTCTGTGTGCTGTGCCCTCCATTTTGAACCAGGACTGTCTGATGGGTCCAATGGAAGCCAGGGGGTGTCTAAAATGGAGTTAATAGCGACCAACAAGAATCGGACTCCAAGTGGAGCTGGCTGACCAATGGGGACACAGCTAGTAATTCTGGGAAGTGAAGTCTGGACTATGGCACTTTTTTTCACCAATGAGGGCAGTAGGGAGTAACTGGCATCAGTATCCCACCAATGGGATCGGGTGACCCGCACTAGATCGCTCTGCCCAAACTGCCCTAGGGCAGAGTCGTTGTGGTTGTGGCGAGGAAGGAGCTCTGGGCTCCTGCACGCTGAGTTTTCATGCGGGAAGCACGGTGGAAGCGTCTTACTGGTGGCTTGAACGCCAGCAAGTGTCGGACAAAACCGCTAGGCAGCGGTCAGAGGAGGCTGTGCAAAGCGCAGCTACCTACCAGGCTCACCCTCTAGAGGACTGGAGAATCTGCTTCAATCGACTCGGTCTGTTGGGACAAGTGAAGCTGCGTCATTGGGCCCGGTGTACTGTAGTGAAAGCGGTGGGGATTATACAGCAGCTGCCTGGTATGGTACCCCTCTTCTTCGTATAAATATGTGGAGAAGTGTGGAATTCCAGGCTCAATCCCTGAGTGGTGTGAGAGCGCTCTTTTGGCTGGAGTTGTGAGTACTAAATCAGGGTAGCTCCTGTCAAATGTTTATAGTGAGAGCCAGATTTGTCTGGCTGCTTTATTAGCTACACGAACTGAGCCTGCTGGCTCTGCTTAATCCTCTTAGGAATCAAGTGCTTATTTTCTGCATCAGAGCCCAACCAGCTGCATCGAGAGGCTAGCCTTCTATGGCCTGGGTACCCAGAGACAGTGACTTATAGGGTTTGGCCTGTGCACAGTGCCCTAGATAGATATATAGATCTATATGTATTTAGAGTGGCAAGCTAATTAACCTGATCTTCCCGAGTCCGTGTTATCTCCCCAAATAAATCAGATTGGTTGTTTTGCAAAGGTATACTGATGGAACTGTGTGTCTATGTTGAATTACTGTACAGTGGTTATTGTATAACTGCATCTTACTTTACAGGGGTCCCCAGAGCCAAACTGATTGAACCAAAGCTGGGGTAAGTGTATATTGCAAGGTACTGTGATTGATTTGTGTGGGCTATTGAGAGAAGAAAGGAGGTTGCAGTAACCCAGAGGGCTGTGACCAAGTCATATCAGACTGTCTTAACCCCGACCTCTGGGTGGAGGCACCCTCATCGGATCCAGGCCCCTAAACCTGTTGAGTGGCAAAATCAGGCAGTGGTAGTAGCCCACTTGGATAGCGCCCCTAGGGGTTACATCAAGAACAAGGGTCATGCTCTGAAGCTGGGCGGGTAGACTCAAGGGAGATGTGAGGAAGTACTTCTTCACACAAAAAGTGGTGGATGCCTGGAACAGCCTCCCAGCAGAGGTGGTGGGGCAAAACCTGTAGTGGTGTTCAAAAATGCATGGGATAGGCATAAGGGAACCCCAGTGGGAAGGCAAGGGGAGGCGAGCCAGAGATCAAGTAGAGGGGGTCTGTGGTAATACAGTAGGTAGGGAAGAACTGGGCAAACTAGATAGGCCAAGCAGTCCTTGTCTGCTGTCAAATTCTATGTTTCTATAAGAGAAAACATCACAAGGTGTAGATATTTTCTATAGTACACCATGCTATAATTTAACTTTCATGGAAGCAGTTCCAGTGCCAGATACAGTTTGTATAGGTTGGAAGAGGAAGTTAATTTATTTTCTTTATTCATTATATACTAGTGCTATGCTTGGTTTAGCTATTTCTGATATGACATGATAAGTTCTGAGGAAATTCATCAGAAACAGCATAAAATGTATTCAGTAGTATATATATTCATTACAAAACACTTTTGTTGATGCATTAGCTAGAGTTGGTAATAAAGCAACAAAGCAGGGAAATGTGGTGTTGGGTTTCCAACCTAACACCCACCACCCTGCAGACACTGACAGGCATCAAGGGTGTGCCTTGAGGTCATCAACCATAACACTCACCCCATTCCATAAGTAAATAAGCTCAGATAGGTACAGTATAGGAGAATGGATGAGCGTTAGGGCTGACGACCCCAAGGCACCCCTCGATGCCTGTCAGTGTCTGAAGGGGAGGGGTGTTATTGTTGGAAACCCTAACACCACATTTTCTGCTTTTGTCATTTTAGCACCAACCCTAACTGATGCTTAATGAAGGTTTTTGCAATGAATTTCTTACTTTTTCAGATAGTATAATTATATCCTTATTTGTTTGTGGGGTACAGGACCCTGGGTCATGCACTCCCATCCCTCCTTAGATGTGTATATGTATGTACTGTAGCTGTGATTTACAGGACAACAGTGACCAAAGGAGGAGGTGGTGAGTGCCAGTACAGTGAGGGATTCAAGGGCCTGGGACAAACACAGAGGTTTGTCGAGTGGAAGATGAGCAGAATCTTGGGGGTAACAGGTAGAGGGAGGCAATGGGCAGACTTGATGGGCCAGGAAGGCCCTTTCTGCCATCACATGTCTATGAATCTATGAGAATTGTCAGCATAACCACCTTATTACCCCACCTCATGTACCCCTTTACAGAAAATTTTGAATCCCACCCAAACAGAATTCTGCACTATTGCAATGCCATTCCATGCCACTGGTGCAAAACACATTTTAGCCAGGATTTGAAAAATGACAACTATGACATACATGATGTGGGGGTAATAAGAAGGCTATGTTGAAAATCTGGTGTAAAAATATTTAACATTTCTGAAGTTAGGAGTGGTATAATAGAGCACACAACTAATGTCATAACTTTGGCATTTTTTCATATTTTGACCCAAAATTTCTAACAAAGTCTTCTTATGACCTCATATCATAAACCCCATAGAAGAACATTTTAAAATTTGTGCCAAATGCCATTCCATGCCATAGGTGCGAAAACACATTTGGACAGGATTAGAAAATGACAAATGTCATATTCATGAGGTGGTATGCAAAAATGGCTATGTTGAAAATTTGGAGTCAAAATGTTGAAAATTACTGAAGTTATATTCCTGCATAGAAATATTTCAATGAATGAGCATAACTCTCTGCCATTTTTAGGAATGTTTTCACCAAATTTTCAACATGGCTGTTTAGGACCACACCTCCACGAACACTGGTGGTGAAATTTTATTATTTGGTCTGAAAAGGTGATTTCATGCACCAACGCAAAATCACCTTCTGGGCCCAATTAACAAAATGACAATTGTTATGAGGTGGGGTCCCAAAAGGCCAAGATGAAAATTTGGTGAAAAATTCCAAAAATGGCATAGCTATGAACATAAGTTCAAAATACCATTGAAATACATTATCGGCTTACCTTGGTTCCTCAGTTCATGGTTTGGCTTTGAACAGTGCAGACGTGTCTCGGTCCACAGAGGATGACAGCCTACAAGTTCTGAAGGTAAGTATAGGGAAAGGGATGTCGGGTGGTGGGTGCTTAGTGGGAGAGTTGGGATGGGATGGCAGGGATGACGAGGGATTGTTTTCTTTTTCAGGTAAAAACAAAAGACGTTAGGGAACTGTTTTCTTTTTCAGGAATTAAGCAAACATACAAGGGGAGCAACTAACCGCCAACAAACAAAAATGAAATATGGGGATTGAGGGTGGGGGTGCCACTGGACACCAGGGATACATAAAGGAGGGTGGGGATACCACTAACATCAACAGATACATTTTATTATAAAATGAAGGATGGGGATCAGAGAGTGGGGGAGGGGTGCCACTAGACACCAGGAAACAGTGGCTCACAGCTGAATTCACAGCCAGCAGCACAAGTTCCAGCTACGGCTGCAGGAGTCAAGAAAATCCACTGTTCTCATACAGAGAACATGGAAGCAGTCCTCTAACTAAGTTCGGCACCTGGAATTTTGGGTGCCAGTAAAGGTGTTCTTGACAAAATAAAAACAAACATCAGAATGTAGCTAAACATGCCCCCCACACACTAAACTCCTCCCTCCTACACATTCACCTAGACAACCCAACCTCCCCAACCCCCAACACACACACATGCATATTTGGTGAGAAGCCAACATATTGAAAACCATTTAAAAGGACTCTATGAAAATAAAATAAAAACAAAACAACAACACATTGAGGTCTTGATAAATGTCCATCCTATAAAGTAAAGGTCTGTGTACTTTTATATGGGGTAATGTGCCATGAAACCCATATCCATATTCATGCCATTTGCTATCATATTGAGAAGTGAAATAAGCTTAATCTCAAAAGTCCATCTCTGTTTTGTGTATTTTTTAAACCTTTTAAGACCATTGCTGACATATCTGAGATTGGGTGGTCATTCTGAGAGAAGTGTCACCCCACTGGCTTGTCAGTCATCTTCATATGAATGGCATGTCTGTGTGTGTCATTCAAGTGTGGAGAGCTTGGCTTGTCTTGTCAACATACCCTGTTTGTGGACATTTCTTGCATTGAATGAAATATACATACGTGATGTACAGGTATAATTTCCTGTATCCTGAAATGTCTGTTTTGTTTCACAAACAAAGGGGAGGCTGGGTTAACTTGGGTGAGTGTTTTAGGAGGGGAGTTTAGTGTGTGTGTGTGGGGGGATAATTTTCTGTGTGTTTTGGGTGGGTTGCAGAAGTTTTTTGTGGGGAGGGTGCTGTGTGTGAGGAGAGGTTGGGGTTGTGCTCACACATTTAGGTAGGCTTATATTGGGGTACATGGCATACTTATGCTATAGGGTGTTAGAACTCTTGGCTCACATACATAGTAAATATATACTTATTTTCTAGTTATCTTTTCGGGGAGGGGTTGAGTTTAATTCCATGGAGGTTTATACAGATTCTTAAGACCGCTTCTGTTCATATAGTTAATTAATTATATACTGACTCATTATTGAAATTTGAACATTTTAAGATGCATGAACTAATTTTCTAGGTGGTCCTTGAGAGATTTATTTTTTATTGGCAATAATACTGACAATTGATATTATCTTATACAAAATATTGTTACAACACTGTAGGTTTTAATATTTATGGAGTGTGTTAACTGGTTGAGAGCATAGTTTAGAAAATATCTCCAGATAAGTTTAATTCTGTATGAATGTTTTAAACAGTTGTTCAGTATAAGATACATTTTCCTTATTCCCTCTTATTTCCATACATATATTTCTGTTGCACAGTTTTTTATCCTACAATACTATAAAGTTTTAACTTGGACAATTCTGTATTAAATCCAAGGACTTGAGTTTCATTTTGAATATAATTACTGGTGACCCCTTTTATACATGGTTACATCTGTAGTTTCAAATGCCATAATAACCAGGCTTCCCAGTTATTACAGCGTTCTGACAAGAATCTTACAGCTCTGTCCTCACCCTAAGCAAACAATGTCATGATCACTGTTTTCAGGCCACTTACTGTTAGCATGTCACACAGCTGTAAAGCGTTCACTCGTTCACTGTCCATCATCTAGTCTCAGTCAGAAACATCAGTTCAACAATCACAGCAAGTATCATTGTCTTGACTCAATGACAGCTTCTGTTTGTTCTCCCTGCTCTTATCTAAACTCCTTGCACCAGTAAATTATAAAACTGGCTATGCCGAGTGTGCATTATTATTTATTTATTTTTTTACACACCTCATTCACTCTCGAGATTTACAGGGTCATCACACAATTTGGGTGTAAAAAAACAACGCACACTCGCATAGCCATTATTTTCTATGTATTCTCCCAACACACTCATTCATTAATTATTTCAGTTATAGGCTTTGCCTGCTTGAGAGTTCAGCTTATCTTAAGGACTGACCTTGAAAAGATTCTCAGTAATAGCAAGCTTATGGGAGTCTATTCATTCCATTTAAATTTGCGATTTTTTGAAATCGGTACTTTAACCAATGACAATTTTTCTGGTTTTTTTTTTTATGTATGATCTGGGTCTTAATAGATTGTGACTCTCTGAACAATTGTCATAAGTTTCTGAGGAAGGACATGGTTGGTCCAAAACTTAGACATTGTTTTCTTTTTGTAACATCTATGTTGGTCCAATAAAAGGTAATAAACCAGTTGCTTCTGGATCTGTGATAAACAATGTAATTTCAAAGGAATTAATCCTTTTGTCATGCAGAAAAATGTGACACTGCTAAGATAACGTGAATGTCATAGTTTCCTGCATGACAAAATGAACATTGAAATTGAAATTACATTGTTTTCCTAATAATGTTGCTGCAGCATGCTGCAGAGAGCTGCAAATGCTGCAGGATTGGGTTTCATCATGGCGAAGCCACTTCTATCTATCTATCTATCTATCTATCTATCTATCTATCTATCTATCTATCTATCTATTATTATAGTGCCATGGTAGTGGCACTATAGTTAGGGTTCAGTAAGCACTTTTAATGTTAAACCTCAAATTTTGCACCTTAATAACTTTGCCACCATATAACAGATTTGACTGAAATTTTGCAAGCGTGGTCTGATACCATAGATCTCTGGATCTGGCAAGTTGCATTATGGTTAGATGTATGATTGCGGAGCCACAGAACACCACAAAATGCAAGAAAAAAGACATTTTGCATGTTTCTTTGCTCACGCCCACAGCCCACATGATTTATCTGTTCAGTGCAAAATCTTCAGGAATATGCAGTCTGGGTCACCAATGCACCTTTCAAAGATCTGTTGTAAAATAGTAAACCGTTCAAAAGTTATTCAAAAGCAAATTTCCCATTATAGTCAATGGGGAAAAATACAAGTGCATCACGAAAGTTTCGCAAATGCACTTTACTTCAAAATAGCCCTTTTACTTTCGTGCTGACCATCTTGTTTTCAGTTAGTGAGAAGAAAAATGCCTGGCATTTAGATTTGGGACCCTCTAGGTAAACACTGACTGCTGGGTTATCTAGTTGGGTCCCAGGATGCCAGCCTTATCTTTTTGAGGGTAAAACCCCAGAAATGGCATTTTCAACATTGGTGAAAAAATACTTTGCAAATTATGAAAGTAACTATCAAAATATCGCAAATGCAAAGTTTCATGCTACTTTATGGTAAAGTTTCATGATTTGCTAAAGTATTTTAAAAATGCAACTCTGCAACAAAACGGTTGGGTCGTTTGGCTGAAATTTGCAGGGTGGCAAGCCCTGGTCACACAGATGTGCCTTTTGTGGTTTGGTGCCAAAACATTCAAGAGGTCCAAAGTTACAGTGTTCTGAAGTTGAGACGTTTCCCATAGGATAACACTGTGATGTCCATATGCCTTTCGGCACCTGTATCTCGATAACGAAGTGAGATCACGGAGTTTTAGCTACTGACAGCTTAGCTCACCTTAAAGTGAGCTAATCTGTAAAAACAAATTTAAATCACAGATTACACTTGCAGTGGATTTTTTCCTACTTGCTACAGTTACGGAGATATTGGCAAATTAGTGTCACAAGGGTTCCAACGGTGCCTTTGCAGTGCATTTTGGTGCCTGTATCTCAGAAACGATGTGAGATATGGATTCAGTCAATTTATATTGCATGAAGTACTTACTGTCATGATTACAACAGCAGTGGAATTTTTTCTAGCTGTTACAGTTGCGAGATACTGGCAAATTAGTCTACAAGGGTTCCTTGCCCTGTAGGGCTGCTATGGCCTCAGATATGTGTAAGTGGAGCCGCGAGGGCCCAGAGGTGGGCCCGTAACCCTACTAACACATACCATTTACCAGTTACATTTCTCTTTCAAAAGAAGTGAAATTCATGGCAAAATACTCTGTTAATGCATCAGTTAGGGTTCATACCACAGTGACAAAAGCATGGAAATATGGTGTTAGGGTTACCTCCCTACCACCCACCCACACCCCATACCCACACACCAACGGGCATGCGAGTGTGTGCATTGAGATCATCGTGCCTAACTCTCACCCCATTCTCTGTACTGCACCACCTCAGTTTCTTTACACATGGAATCGGGTGAGTGTTAGGTCGACGATTCCAACACACACCCCAATGCCTGTTGGTGTGTGGACTGTGGGTGTGGAGTGGTAACCCCAACACCACATTTCCATGCTTTTATTGTTGTGGTATGAACCTAACTGATGCATTAATGGAGTTTTTTGCCATGAATATATTTATTATATATATATATATATATATATATATATATATATATATATATCTATATATATATAGATATATACATTGATTGCAAAAGCTTTGTTTAATGCATCAGTTATGGTTAAAGCAACAAGGTGGGAAATGAGACATTATGGTTGAGCCCTAAACCCCACCACCACCACCACCCCTCATCCTCCACAGACCAACAAGCGCCAGGGTGTGTCATGGGATCATGAGGCCCATCTCACCCATTCCATGTGTAAACAGGTAGACATACTACAGTAAAGGAGAATAGGGTGAAAGTTATGCCTCATGACCCCATGGCACACCCAGCATCTGTCGCTTCAGGAGGTCATATAACTTAACTATATTAGTACCACTGCCACCATGCCAGTATAGTATATATAGTTAGGTTGCATGGCCACTCTATGTTAAACCCCAAATTTTACATTTTAATAACTTTGCCACTGTACAATGGATTTGCCTGAATTTTGCATGTGCAGTCTAGTACCATAGATTTCTGGAGCTGGCAAGTTGCGTTATGGTCAGATAAGCGGTTGTGGAACTGCAGAGCACCCAAAACCGCAAAAAAAAAATATTTTTGTGCATTTCTTTGCTCATGGCTACAGCCTGCATGATTTGTTTGTTTGGTCTGAAATCTCCAGGAAGATGCAGTCTGGGTAACTGATGTGCCTTTCGAAGATTTGGTCAAAAATATTAATCTGTTCAAAGTTATTAAAAACTGTTTCCTATTCTAGTCAATGAGAAAAAATATATGTGTCTCTCAAAGCTGCCGCACAGTTTTACTTAAATGCCCAATTTGCAAAAGCAACAACCGACATCTTGTTCCACTTAGTGGCAGCTAAAAATGGCTGCCATTTAAAATAATGGCCCTTGGTAAACACAGATTGCTGTGTTTACCTAATCGGAGCTGAGGAACACACTAAGGGCATCAGATTTTTAATTTGAGCCCCAAAATGCTTTTAACAGAATCCCCCGTCACAATCTATGAAAGAACGGATGCAGCACTTTCACATTTGCTAAAGTGTTGCACCCAATCTTTGCAAATTGCAAAAGCTACCAGCAGTATTCTACCCATTGAAAATAAAATCCTAAATCCTTTTGTGGCCACTTTTGGCCCAGATAATGGTCCCACCATGTTCCTCTGCCCCCCATTACTCAACAAAAATGAGGAAAACCAGCTGGGCCCCGATGTCCTTCATATTCAATGCAGAATCCTGTATCAAAACTTTCGATGCAGGATCCTGCATTAATTGTATTCTAATACTGCGGTTACACTTATTGCTCCGACATTGGGGTGCCTAATCCCTATGTCGGAACTCATGTTCCCTCACCCTCAAAACTCGTGGCACACTGGGAGCCTACCCCAGTGTGCCCCCCAATTTATTTTTTTGTAAAACACCTCGTCGAAGGGGTGCTCAATCCTGTCAAAAGCATGTCCCCCCAACTCATGTCTCACACTGGGAGTCCACCTAGTATACCCAAACATAACTGTTTTCTTTTACAGTTGCCAATGGGGTGTCCAATCCCCCTGTCAGCACATGCCCCCAAATCATGTGGCACACTGGGAGTCACCCTGTGTGCCAGTTATTATTTTCACACACTTGCCAATGGGGTGCCCAATCCCTCTGTCATCAGCATGGACCCCACCAAACTCATGTGGCACACTGGAGCCCACCTCAGTGTGCCCGAACTTTGTTTTTACAGTACCTGTAAATTAAGAAAACAAATCCACCACTGACTTTTCCCCTATTAAAAAACGGTCCATCGTCATCTCCCCAGTCCCCAACCACCCTCACTGAGCACCCCCTCCCCACCCCTCACCCATACCTTCCCTCAGAAGGTCAGAAACAGTGATCTTCTCAGGGCCGGAGACATGTCTGCACTCTGCAAAAGCCGAACGCAAAATGAAGAATTGAAGCTAAGCCGTATAATGGGAGTGAGCAGGAGGGGGTTAAATTGAGTTGATATCTCAGCCATTTTGGGAAGTTTTGCCCCAACTTTTCAATATGGGGTTCTTGAGACCCCACCTCATGAACACTGGCACTGCCATTGCGTTTCTCAGTCCCAGAAGGTGATTTTGCGGTGCTGCGCCAGAATCACCTTTGTAGACTGATTCACAAAACGACAGTGGCACTGTTCATGTGGGTCCTAAAGCCCATGTTGCAAATTTGGTGAAAAATACTAAAAAATGACTGCGCTCGAGCGTGCATTGAGCAGTTTCTAGGAACACTGTAACTACACCAGTTTTTAATATTTTCGCTTCACATTTTCAACATTGACATTTTTCACAAATCCTAATGAACAGTAAAGCTGTCATTTTGCACATCCTGCTCAGAATGGGTTTTCACACCTGTGGTGCAAGGTGCGTGGTCACTGTGCAAAATCAACTTTCGGGATGGATTAACAAAATCACAGTGCCAGTGTTCATGAGGGAAGATCCCCCAAAATATTAAAAATTTGCACATTTTGTCATTTCAGTCCAGATTTTCAACATTGACATTTTGTAACATCTCCTCATGAACAGTACAGCTGTCATTTTTACAACATGCCTGAATTTCAGCGTTAGAGGTGCAGCACCCAGAGGACCCTGCACTCTCGCAATGACATACCATACTATTTACATTAAACTCTCTTAAAAGAAGGAAAGTCATTGCAAAAACTCTGTGTCGCTCAATTAGGGCGATGGTACACCGACCAAAGAGTTTGGAAGTCGGTGTTAGGGTTACCAGCCCCTACCGCCTCACCTCCCACTCCAACCTCCACACACATACAGGTGTCGGCGTGTGTGTTGGGGTCATCCGACCTAACTCTCGCACCATCCTCCCATACTGCATCACCTCAGCTTATTTACAAATGGAATGGGGTGAGAGGTAGGCCAGATGATCTCAATGCACACGCCAATGCCTGTAATGCTATGGAGGGGTGGTAGGCTGGCAACCCTAACAGCAAATTTCCAAACTTTGTCGGTGTACTATCAACCCTAACTGATGCATTAACAAAGTGTTTTGCAATGAATATATATATATATAGAGACAAAGAACCTCTGTGCACAAGCACTGAGGCAATGGTTATCCCAAATGTCATTTGGCTGGGAAGCCAAGTTTCAAAGAAATACAAACTCACAATGCCTCACAATGCAAAGCATCATGGGCTGCATATGCAAATCACCACAGAATATTATGCTGGTTCAACTTTAAACAGAAATGCATGATGGCGAAAGGCCTCTCATACAATCTGCAAAGGATGCCAACAGAAGACATAGACAAGTGTTTCATCCTACCAGGACTCATCATTATGCCTCGTCTGTTTGATACCCAGTGGAATGAACCAGCTACCCTAAGATGGCCTATCTGGGTTATGCTGTGGTGAACTTAATTAAAACAAAAGAATTTAAAGACAAAGAACCTCTGTGCACAGGCACTGAGGTAATAGATTACCCAAAGGGCATTTGGCTGGAAGCCAAGTTTCAAAGAAATACAAACTCACACATGCCTCCACAATGTAAAGCATCATGGGCTGCATATGCAGATCACTACAGAATATTATGCTGGTTCAACTTTAGAGAAATGCATGGTGCGAAGGCCTCTCATACAATTTGCAAGGGTGCCAATAGAGACATAGACACGTGTTTCATCCTACCAGGACTCATCAATATGCCTATATACATATATTATAGTGGCACAGTATGCCACTATAGTTAAGGCTGAGTATCCCATTAAAGGTTAAAGTGTGAAATTTTGCATCTTAATACCTTTGCCACCATATGACAGATTTCCTTGAAGTTTGGCAGACTCAGAGTGGTACCACAGATCTCAGATCTGCAAAGTTTTGTACCAGTCGGATATATGGTTGTGGAGTTATAAAGTGACATTCCGTAGCACATTTACGCTTTTCTGCGCATTCTTTGCTTGCGCCTATAGGTCACACAGTTTGCGTAACCAGTCCAAAATCTTCAGGGAACATGTATCCGGGTCCTCAATGTGCCTTTCAAAGATTTTGTGAAAATATTAAACAGTTCAAAAGTTATTAAAAAAATGTTCCCATTATAGTCAATAGGAAAAGTTCAAAAGTTTTACACTGTCACAAATGTGGTTTTAGTGTCACAAGCGACCCTGTTGTGTTGTGAGTCAGCCATTTTGTTTTCAGTTAGTGGTCACAGAAATGCTTGGCATTTAAATTTGGGACCCTCTAGGGGACACAATTATTTTGTTGTTCACCTAGTCGGACCCTGAAGATGCTAGCCATGTCTTTTTTTTGGGGGTAACACCCCAGAAATATGTTTTTGAGATTTTTGTAAACTGTAGTGTCACAAAGTAGTGTTGCACCTGCGACACTTTCATGATTTTTGTGAAAGTGTCGTGATTTGTGACACGACTTTGCAACACTATGACCAAAAATAACAGGAATTCTTTGCCACACTGCTGCAAAAGAATGGTTCGGTCTTGTGGGCTGAAATTTGGAGAGAAAGCCAACATCCCATAGATGTGCCTTTTGGTGGTTTGGTGACAAAATATTACAGGGATGCAAAGTTACGGTACTCGAAGTTGACTCTTTCCCATAGACTAACATTACAGGCGTCCCTTCGTGCTTTTCGAACCGTATCTCAAAGCGCTTTGAGATACGGACTTTTGTCAGAAAATGCTTAGCTCCTACTAGGAAGCTAAGTACAAAACTAACCAGGAAAGTAATAAATAATATGAAATTTTAATTTTTTTCTCGTCGTACAGTTCCTGAGATATAAGCAATTTAGTATTCCAAGTGCTCATTTTCTGTTCTGAGGCCCATTATTATGCATACTTTCTTTGTATTCACTGTGTTTCTCTATCAGCTGTTGTGGAAAAAACAGTGTCTTTAGATTACTGTTACCATTTGTGTTACCGTTATTGTCTATGCCACCATATTACATTACGCTTTTCGTTTACTTGCATTTCTGTTACTGTTCCCATTTGCATTTCCATTGCTGTTTCTGTTTGTGTTTCGTTTTGCATCACCGTGTGCATAACCATTGCGTTGCATACAACTTCTGTTTGCATTCCTTTGGCGGCATCGTTGCTGTTATCATTAGCATTGCATTTTCTATTCGGTACCATGACCATATGCGTTACCATTTGCATTTCGTACGTGCTTGCGTTTGCGTTTCGTTTGCATTACCATTCCATGTCGCCACTGTTTGTGTTACCCTTTGTGTTTTCATTTGTGCTTGTGTTTGTTTCAGTTAACATTTGTGTTTTCATTATTGTTTTATTTGCATTTCATTTTCTGTCACCATGTGCATTACCATTTGCATTTGCGTAATCACTTCTGTTTGCGTTTGCATTTCCTTTGAGCGTCATCGTTGCTGTTACCGTTAGCTTCGTTTCCTATTGCAGTACCATGACCGTGTGCATTACCAGTTGCATTTCCATATGCACTTGCATTTCCATTTGTGTTACTGTTCCGTCATCGCCACGTGTATGTGTTACCTTTGCGTTTTCATTTGCGCTTGTGTTTGCTTTACTGTTAAATTTGCATTTCCATTACTGATTTTGTTTGTGTTTCATTCTGCATCACTGTGTACATTACCATTTGCATTTGCCCTCGTGCTTCTGTTTGCATTGGCATTCCCTTTGGCGTCATCGTTGCTGTTACCACTGGCATTTGCGTTTCCTATTGTGGTACCGTGACCGTGCACTATACCATTTGCCCTTTCCGTTCGTGCTTGCATTTGTGTTTCCTTTTGTAGTTACTGTTCCGTCTATACCACCGTGTGCGTTACCCTTTGCATTTTCATTTGCATTGCGTTTGCGTTACTGCTAGCATTTGCATTTCCATTACTGTTTTTGTTTGTGTTTTCTTTGTCGTCACCCTGTGCATTTCCATTCGTGTTTGCATACCGCTTCTATTTATGTTTCTGTTTGTGTTTCATTTGGTGTCATCGTTCCTGTTACCGTGCGTGTCTGCATTTCCAATTACGTTACCATGACCGTATGCATTACGGTTTACATTCGTGCGAAGCGTTTACATATGGGTTTCTGTTTTCACTAACATTTGTGCTTGTGTTTCTATTACCGTTTGCATTATCGTTTACATTGTGTCACCATGTGCATTAAGCGTTTGCGCTTGCGTTTCGTTGCGTTACTTCACTATTTATAGTGCACATTCTCAAAGAAGGGAAATTCATGGCAAAAACTCTGTTTAATGCATCAGTTAGGGTTGTTCCACAGCGACAAAAGTGAGAAATTCGATGTTAGGGTTCTCCCCTTGCACCCACCCCCACTAACAGGCATTGGGGTGTGCGTTGGGTCATCGGTTCTAACTCTACCCCATTCTCCTATACTGCACCACCTCGGCTTGTTTACACATGGAATGGGATGAGAGGGTCGACAGCCCCAATGCACACCCTGATGCCTGTTGGTGGGGGCGGGGGGTGCAAGGGGTGGGAACCCAACATCAAATTTCCTCACTTTTGTCACTGTGGAACAACCTAACTGATGCATTAAACAGAGGTTTTGCCATGATATATATATATACATACACATACACACACACACACACACACATATTCATTGCAAAATCTCCATTAATGCATCAGCTAGGGTTGATTCACACCAACAAATTCTGGAAATTCAGTGTTAGGGTTACCAACCTACCCCACACACCACCCTACACAGATCAACAGGCATTCAGTGTGCTTGGGGTCACTGGCCCTAACTCTCACCCCATTCAATGTATAAACAAGCTGAGATGGTACAGTATCAGAGCGTGGGGAGAGAGTTAGGCTTGATTATCCCAAGGCACACCCCAATGCCTGTTGGTCTGTGTAGGGTGGGGTGGGGGTAGGGTTAACCTTAACATTGAATTTCCAGATTTTTGGTGGTGGAATCATCCAACTTATGCATTAATGGATTTTTTTTTGCAGTGAATTTCCTGTCTTTGAGAAAGTGAAATGTTACTCATATGGTATCCATAGGTGGGAGCTCAGGCCTCTGGGCCCTGCACTCCCACCCATTCATCAGTGTGGAGGCATAGCACAGAAGGACCCTGTGCTCTCAGTTTTGCATAATGGGATGCATATTTTGGAGCATGGGCACTCTGGTACCTGTGCTCCCACCCAACCATAAGTGTAGAGACATAGCAACTGAGGTCCCTGTGCTCCCAGTATTGCAAGATGGTATTCATGGGTGAGAGTGCAGGGTCCTCTGAGCCTACACACCCCAACCTGCAAGTATAGAAACAAAGTGCAGGAGGGCCCTGTGCTTTTAGTTTGCATAATTATATCTATAGGTGGGCCGTGCATTCCCACCCACCCATGACTGTAGAGGCATAGTGCAGGAGGCCCAAGCGCTCAGTTTAGTATAAATAGCATGCATACAGTGGTGGAGGTGTGCCCTCTGGCCCTGTGCTGCCACTGACACATAAGTACAGACACATAGCACAGGCCTAGAGGCATCCCAAGAAACCCTATAACGGATATGTGGCAGTATCTCAGTAACTGTAGGAAATGCAGAAAAAAATTACGCAGTGTATTCATGACCTAGACACCTCAATGCCTGCTTAGTACAGCTAAGCTATGCTTAGTGAAAATCCATACCTCAAACTGTTTTTGAGATATAGGCACCAAAAGGTGCCATGGCCCACAGTGTTATCCTATGGAAAATTAGCAACTTCAGAGTGCTGTAACTCTGGAACCAGTGTACATTTTTCCACCAAACCAGCAAAAGGAACATCTGTGGTGCAAGGGCTTGCTACCCATAGAAACACAGAAACATAGAATTTGTGACAGATAAATACTGCTTGGCCCACCAAGTCTGCCCATTTCCTACCTAATGGATAAGTTGCAGATCCTAGTTAACCAACAGCCTACTTCCTCCTACTCCCTACTAGAATTGCCTTATGTCTGTCCCATGCATTCTTGAATTCCCCACTGTTTTGACTTCACTACCTCCTCAGGAAGGCTGTTCCATGTATCCATAACCCTCTCCATGAAAAATACTTCCTCACATTACCTCTGAGCCATCACCCCTCTATCTTCAAATTGTGCCCCTTGTTCTTGCACATCTCTTTTCTGAAAGATGCTATCCTCTTGGACTCTGTTGATTCCCTTGATGTACTTGAAAGTTTCTATCATGTCCTCCACCCTCCCCTCCTCGAGGGTATACATATTAAGCTCCTTTAATCTCTCTTCTATGTCTTCTGGTGCAGACCGGCACCATTTTAGTTGCCCTCCTCTGGACAGCCTTCATCCTGTCTATGTCCTTGTGGAGCTGGGGTCTCCAGAACTGGATGCAGTACTCAGATGTGGTCTCATCAACTGTCTGTACTGAGGGATAACAACTTCTTGTTTTCTATTGGTGATGCCTCTCTCTGTGCATCCCAGTGTCCCTACAAGCCCTACTTACTGCCTTCTCACATTGCTTGCCCACCTTAAGGTCATCTGATATGACTACCCCAGCTCCCTTTCCATTTTTGTTGTCGTTAGTATCTAACCCCCATTGTGTACTCTTCCCTGGGTTTTTGTTTCTCAGGTGCAATACTTTGCACTTCTTTGCAGTGAATCTAAGCGCCATACATTTGACCATTCCTCCAACCTTGCCAAATCCCTTTGTATCCTTTCCACCCCACCTTCTTTATCAACCCTGTTGCAGATCTTTGTGTCATCTGTAAAGAGACATACTTTTCCTTCCAGTACCTCTGCAGTGTCACTTATAAAGCCATTAAAGAGGACTGGTCCCAGTACTGAACCCGTGGTACCTCACTAGTAACCCCTCTTTCTTCAGAGTGAACTCCAATTACTATTGCCCTTTGTAACCTGTTGTCCAGACAATTTTTACCCAGGCTACCACTTTGGGACCCACTCCAAGGCTGGCTAACTTGTATACTAATCTTTGTGTGGGACTGTGTCAAATGCCTTGCTAAAATCTAGATAGACCATGTCCACAGCCCTTCCCTGGTCTACTACATTGGTCACCCAGTCAAAGAAATCTATTATATTCATTTGACACGACCTTCCTGTTGTGAATCCATGTGGATAGATTCAGAGGAAGGTGGTTGTCTTTTTTGCATTTCATGTCAGCCCAAAACTCAAACCGTTAGTGGAAATGAGATGGCAAAAACTGTGGTTTTAGCAGACACCACAATGTTAACCTATGGAAAAAATTCACCACTCTGTAGTACTGTAACTATGGAACAGATGTAAATTTTTCACAAACCGCAAAAGGCACATCTGTGGTGCAAGGGCTTGCCACCATGCAAATTTACCTGAAAAGTCCAACCGTGTAGTGACAGTGAGGTGGCAAAGTAATGACAATGTTTGAGGCAGTACTGTTGCAAGTGCGGCACTTGCAATTGGCAAAAATACTGTGAGGCAAATTGAAAAAAACATTTTTCAGGGCTTGTTTAAAAAATAATGGTAGCATTATGTTCCTCTGGTCCTGATAAAGTAAATACAAGTACTGTATCAGTGTTAATGAAGGGCCAGTAAAATTTGAATTGCAGCAGTTTTGCTCCATTGCTAACTGAAAACAAATGGCAGCGGCATGACAGTACAGAGGAATTTGCAACAGAAAAAGGTGCTTTCATGGAATGAATCTGTCACTGTCACATGGAACATATATTTCTTCCCATTGGCTATAACAGGAAACTTTAAACTTTTTTTTGGAAATAGAAGTTTATTGAAATTTTTCGATTTAAAACATATACAGATTACATTCACAAACATTATGACTACATAATTACACTAACACTCTACAAGAAAAAAGACCACACAGTGAGGAAAGCTGGGAAGAAAAGAGGGGAAAAGAGAGGAAAAGGACTAGAGATGAAAAGAGACATACATAACTTCTTTAAACACATATTATCAAAAATCGTATCAGTGGAGTACATTGGGTGTATGAGACTAATACAGAGTACAAAACACATCTGGACACACAAGAATATTTGCCAGCAATTCCATGACATCCTTATTCTCTTTGGATGCTATGAAATGCAAGAAGGAAATCTCTCCTCTAAATCGATCCACAGCAAGTCTTAATCTGGCTGTCAGGTATTCCATAGCCAGGATCTTTGTACAAGTGTCATACCAGGATCCAACCATAGGTTTGTTAGGGGAAAGCCAGCACATGGTAATTGCCTTGAGGGCTGCCCTGTAAGTATTACAAAAGATAACTCTTAGCTCTGGATCTGAGAGGAGGTGGGGGTAGTCCCAAAAGTCAAAATTGTAGAGAGTTTGGTAAGCGATCTCAAAATTCCCCACTATAGCCTGAATATCCTCCAGTATTCTCTATCACACCCACATTCACAAAAATGTGGGAGTAAGAGCCTACCGACTGACAGTTTCTCCAGCAATGGTCAGAGGGATATTTTCCATAGTGTTTCATAACTACGGAGGCCTAAAATACCTCACAACTACCTTCCAATGGAATTCCCACCAGAAAAGAGATGCTGTGGTAGAATAAACACCCTTCCAAATGCATTCCCACTCTTTATCTGAGAGAGATAGACCAGACTCTAGTCGTCAAGAGTCTTTGGTCCCCACCAGTTGGTCCATTACAGCTGCATTCATACACTGGACCGTCTAGACACAGATTTCTGCTGTGCTGAACCAGAGACCAGGGACACCACGAAATCCTGCAGGAGATTGTCCTCTCAGCCACTGCCATCCACTGTGTCACCACCACCGATGAGATGTAGTGCCTCAGTTGCAAATATCAAAAAATCCAACTGTCCAATCCCAAACTCTTCTTTTAATTGTTGAAAAAATTTCATACAGTTCCCTGAGAAACATTGACCTAACATCCTCAACCAAAACCTCTCCCACTGTTGGAAGGCTGTATCCCACCTGAGGGGAGCGAAGTACTGACAGATTGAAACAGCTGTGAGAGACCCAGGGAGTTCGGAAGACCCAATCTAAGGCATACTTCCTCCATATCCGACCAGTTACACGTGACAAGGGTTCTTGAATTCTAATATATTTAATCTTGGGGATCTAAAAGAACAAATCCAACACTTCCGTCAGTGGCCAAGAGGCCATTTCGATCTCAGCCGTTGAGGAGGATAAATTTGAGATAGAGTGGCAAAAGCTTGGGCTGAGCCACCCAAAGTATTTTGCAGATTAGGCAACCCCAGACCCCTCTGCTCCTAGGAGCTTGCACTACCTTCCACTTACCCCTTGGTCTTTTACCCGCTCAAATAAATTTCAAGAGGGCAGCTAATAAGTCCTTCCAAAAATTCTGGGGGTTTGATCGGGAGGCTGAATAAGAAAAGGAAGCAGAGAAGAATATTCATTTGGACACTTTCTACTCTGCCTGAAAGGAAACAGAAGTTCCTTCCACCTGTTGCAATCTGCCCTTACATCCTGAAGCAAGTGCAGGTAGTTCTTGGAGTAGAGCTTACCTATGTCCACAGGAATCCAGATTTTCAGCTACCTGAACCCAGTTTTGCACCACTTAATAAGGTCTACATCAGGCAATGCCCTTCCGGCCATAGTGCCAACCGGAATAATTCCAATTATCGAAATTCACTTTATACCCCAAGAGGCTCCAAAATCCCTCAAGATACCAAAGGTCTGGGGAATTGCCCTAACTGGGTCTGAGACATAAAGGGTATCATCTGCACACAATGAAATATTTGCCTCTGTGTCCTGAACCCTGATGCCCTGAAAAATGTCTGTTTGTCTAATAAAAGCAGCAAGAGGCTCAAGGTTCAGTGCAAAAGGTGAGGATAGGGCACCCGTCTGGTGCCCTCTGAATTTCAATTAAGGGAGATCACACCATTGACCCGAACTCTGGCAGTAGGGTTCACATAGAGGTTTTTTATCCGGGACCTAAATTTATCTCCGGGCCAACACCCCCAAAACCACATCCAAATAATTCCAGTCTAAGCAATCAAATGCTTTTTCAGCATCCAGAGAGAGAATTGCACAATTTGTCCCCTTAAAGGGGACTCGCCCCAGAGAGGAGTTTAGCAACAAGCGAATATTATCCTGGCTATGTCTCCAGGTATGAACCCCATCTGATCAGGATGAACTAAACTGGGAATCACTGCCTGAAAATGATTACTGATAACTTTCGCAAATATTTTCATGTCCTGGTTAAGTAGAGCTATTGATCTGTAACTGGAGAAGCAGGTCAGGTCTTTGCCCAGTTTGGGCAACACTGAGATCAGAGCTTCACTCCACATTTCGGTAGAGTAAAGGGTTCCTGTGCCACATTACAAATCCTAGTCAGGAGGATAAGCTCTTTCCTAAAACCCTTATAAAATTCGGATGTTAGCCATCCAGGCCAGGGCCTTCCCTGACCCCAGAGCCCTGACCACAGCAGCTACCTCTCCTTCAGAAAAGGGTCCTCCAAAGCTTCTGTCTGTGATTGTGTGAGATAGGAGCTTTATTTTCTGGAGAAATTCCAAACTTTCTCCTTGTGGCCGCACCACCTATCCGCCCTATATAGAGAAGCATAAAACTCCCCAAATTCTTCTGCAGTTTTGTCTGGAACGCTTTTATAGGGGGATATCGGGGAATCAGATTTAATTTTCTCCACATACTTATCCACTGCCTGTTTCCTAAGTCACTGGGCCAATAGCCTGCCAGCTGTCTCTCCCCTTTCATAATAGTTTTGCCCGTGTACCTGAGTCGTTCCCCACCCTTCTTTGCAGCAAAAGAATCATAAGTGACATGAGCCTCCCTCAGTTTTTCAGGACTGAGGTGGATCCAATGCTCTATGATCTGTTTCTAAGTCTTCAATCTCTTTTAATATTTCTTGGATCTTGGATCGATATAGTCTATTCTTATAGGAGGCAAAAGCAATTGTGGCCACAGATAACTGCTTTCAGGGCATCCCACAGGAACTTCGAAGTGGGTCTGTTTCCTTATTTTCATCTAAATAATGCTGTATTACTTGTTTGGTCGAGTCCAAATTCGTTTATCATTGAGTACCCAGGTACAAACCTCCAAGTCCCTTCTGTTTTGGTTCCCCAAACTCAATTTTACTTCTACCATAGCATGGTCAGAGATTGTAATCGGAAGAATGGAAATATCTTGAAACTGTACAGGAACCCATTTTGAGTGTAAAATCTGTCCAGCCTAGAATGCATGTTAGAAGGAGGAGAGAAAAAGTGTAATTCCTGGCTGAGGGATAAAAGCATCTCCAGGGGTCAACCATTCCAGACTTGGTACAGAGATTCCTTAATAGCCGAGAACAGGCCTTGGAACCGGAGTCCAGGAAGAACTTCTGTCTTTACCCACATCCTCGACACAGTTCCAATCACCCATACATATTGTTTATCCAGGGTAATTATGCTTAACTTTTCAAAAAGAGAACAGAAAAATTCTCCTGAGGGTGGGGTAGGCACGTAGACCCCTCACAAAATGCAGCACCCTCCCATTCAATAACCCTGATACTATCAACAGGTGCCCCATACCTGCCTTATACACCTTTTGAGTCTGGAATGGCAGGCTCCTCCTAAACAGCAAAGCCACCCCAGTCTTTTGGCCGAGGATGGTCATTCAAACAAATATTGCCTACCCAGGACCTGCGCAGCTTAAGGTGCTTCTGGGCTGAGAATTTCATTTCCTGGAGACAAGCCACATCACACCTCCCTCTTAAGCTTAGAAAGAATCTTAGAGCGTTTCACTACATTATTAATTCCCTTAACATTCAGGGAGCAAATTGTTAGAGTGGTCATCATATAAGCTGAAGACTAAAAGACCCTACTTTTACACCCAATGCTCACTCCAATAAAATTTAGAACTGGAAACTACATATCTGTCTCTCTTAAGTATAAAAGAAAAGAGAACAGAGAAAGAAGGCTAGCTGGAAAAGAAGGAAATAACAAGACACTGACATGTGAACATCTATAAACAACTGTAAACTAACCACCACCTTGCTTCCTCCCATAACCATAGGGGCAGGATGAACTAAGAACATGGGTGGCGTCTAGCAATGGTGCCAAGCCACCCTCTGGAGCAGGACTACTCCCCCTCAGGCGGGAAAGGGAACTAAGCCCTTGAAGAGAACAACACCCTTCCATTTGGGTAAGGGTTGGAGCTCAAGGAGAACCTGGCCTTCAAACCAGTGCCCTTCTCATGCACAAAGCAGAAACTTCCAGGATAGACTGGGAAAGCTTCTCCAGCCTCCAACATTGCAAAATGGGGACCCCAACTTCCAATAGGAGTTCCAGCTGCTTCGAGCAGAACAGGGTACATCTGCTCTATCTACTCATATTAGAAGAGCCCCACCAGGAGTGCACAAAGAAAAAGTTGCACAACCCCTGCCCAAGACCACCCCATTACCCAGCCAAAGACCAGGCCGTGGTCATGAAAACCCTAAATTCAGGAGCTCTATGCTGTTTGCAGGCATTCGAGGTGTGACATATCCCATTAAATGAGCCACTACCCACAGGTGCCATGGGACAGAGAGTACCCATCTGCATCCCCATAAGAGCCCACCCATGTCACTATATGTAATAACAATAATATATCAGTGCCCTTAATATCCCACCTGAGCACTTGAAATGCATACCAAATCTTAAGGCCCCAACCACCAGGACCCATGACTCTCCCAGAGCCACCTGAAAGTAAAACATATGGCTCCTTAGTCACATGAACACCCTAATTTTACCCCACTCATTTGCATTGAGTTCCACAAAGTTCAAAAGATACTTTGGTAAGCCAACTGAAATTGCAGACAACTAGACCTTATGAAAACAAAGGGAAGAGATCAAAAGTTCTCCTGGGACAAACAGTCAACTGCCGGCTGTCCAATCCTTTCTTCACACTTTCCACACCGAGAGGGAGCAGGGAAGCCAGAAGACTGCATGCATACTGAAGACATCTCATCCCCACACAAGCTGACAACCTGGCTGCCTTGACCCCCCCAGTCCTCGATGGCAAAAATCAGCATTCAGGAGGAAAGCCCAAAAATTACAAAAAAGCTTGGCAGCTGGGCTCACCTGCAGATCTAAAGGCAGCTACAGAGTCGAACCAGGCTATTCGGCTCATCCCTCGACAGTCTAAGAGCAAGTGGTTGTTTCCCTGGGAATTATTTTGTTGAATGGACCCAGGCGGTGCGCCCATAACAGAAGTCCCAAGTACACACTAGAGCACACAAGGATCCTTGTGACTACACCAGGGTGTGGCCTAATCTCTCAGGCCCTCATGGATTTCAACCTCATCGAGCAAGCTGCAGGGACCAGGGAAGGCCACAACAAGGAGCTGGATCTCAGAATTTGGTAAGGGAACTTCTCAGAACGTGAGGCCAGGGATTAAATCTGCAAATCAAGGGATTCTCTTGGATTATGTGCACTTACTGAACCATGCCACGTTGAAATGGGTTATTGTTTCTGTTGCTTTCTGTCAATCCATCTAGTGAAGTCAGCGTGAAGGGAATCAGGGCTTCAGCTCTAGAGTTCAGATTTAGGTTTCTTTTCAATCCCAAGGCCAGAGACCAGAGTAACTGCTCTATTTCCTCTCTGCAATTTCTTCTTTCAGATCCAGGAGGAGAGACCTCCCCCTTGAGAAAGTCACTGGCAGCAAGCAAGAGTCAAAGATCTTGGGCCATCAGGCATTTCGACCCACAGTCTGGCTGGGTACCTTAGTTGGACTCTTCTGCCCTTTTCCCTCAGTTGTTTGATTACCCTGAGCACTTTCTTTCTGTGGGCTACCAAGGAGGGTGGGAAGTCCTGATCCACAAACACTCTCACCCCATGAAATTCAGATCTTTTTGCCCAGGCGAGTCAGAGGTCCTTCTCTTTCATGGGGTATTTCAGGACTTTTATTAGAATAGCCCTCAGGGGCGATTTGGGTTTAGGTCTTGGAGCAATGGCCCAGTGGTCCTTTTGATCTCTAATAGCATTTCTTCATCCAGTTGTAATTTTGACCAAAACCAGCAATCCATGTAGGCTGTCATGTCGTCTTGATTCTACATGTTGGGTATCCCCACCACGAATATTGTTGCATCTGGAGCGCACCTCAGCATCCTCTGCCTTTGCAGACAGGGCTTTCTCATGTTTGTGGAGGAAGGCAAGCGAATGCCTGTAGGCCATGTGTTCATTCTGCAGCACCTCAACCTGCTGCTCGATTGCCACCATTCTGGACTCAAGTTTCCTAAAATCTTTCTGAATATCAGACACTTTATTGTCTATTTGCTGTAGTAGTTTGAGTATTTTCCTGGCCTCCATTCTAGTGCCCATGGAGCGCGAGTCTGAACATGGGTCCTCCTCCTCCCCGAGCCCGAGAGAACTGAGGCTCCAGAGGGAGCTAGACTGAGGCCTGGCGCTGATTTTGATTTAGTGCTTGAGTCGCCATTCTGGAGCTTGCAAGTCCTCTCTTTTGGTCTGGCCCATTATCGCTAATGTTAGATGCCCCTCTCACTAAATTTCTCTAGATGATGTAGCGCTGGCACTCGGGATTACCTCGATTCTGTGTTGAAGCTGTAGAACGAGAAGCTAAGCTGCCATACCCACCTGCTACGTCACTGGATGAAACTTTATAACTTTGAATGAATTAATATTTTTCACCTGATCTTCAAAATGCATCCTTGACCCACTTTCCATATTCCTGAAAATGTCAGACCAGACAGAAAAAGCATTCAGGCTGTGAGGCGAGCAAAGAATTTGCAAAGTTGAGATTTTCACATTTTATATCACTCCACAGCTCTGCAACAGCAAATTGTACCACAACAAACATTGCAAGATCAGAGATGAAGCTACAACAATGCATGTGCCAAATTTCAGGAAAAATTGGACAAAGCGTTTTCAAAAGTTATTAAAGTGCACAATTTGGGGTTTAACATAGAAGTGGCCATGTAACCTAACTATACCTGCCCTACTGGGCAGGTATAATATATTCATTGCCAAAAACTCCATTAATACACCAGTTAGGTTTTGATTCCACACTGAAGTGCAAATTTGTGATTAGGGTTACCAATCCTACCACACACCCACCCTTTACACCAACAGGCAGCGGAAGTGCGTTGGGGCTGTCCACCTAACTCTCACCTTATTCCATGTGTAAATAAGCTGAGGTGGTACAGTATAGAAGAATGGGGTGACAGTTAGGCCCCAACCCCAGCACACCCCGACACCTGTTGGTGTGTGAAGGGGGGCGGGTGTAGGGGCATAGGTTGGTAACCCACATCGAATTTCCACACTTTTCAGTGTGGAATCAACTTCAACTGGTGCATTAATGGATCTTATTACAATTAATTTCTCTTATATTGAGAAAGCAAACTGTTACTCATATGGAATCCATAGGGTGGAGCACAGGGCCCACCACGCATCCATAACTGTGTCCTCAGGTTAGCAAAATGGAATCCATAAGTGGGAACCTGGGCCCTCTGGCCCTGCACTCCCACCCACCCATAAGTATGTCCTCAGGTTTTCAAAATGGTATTCATACATGAGAGCATCCATAACTATATCCTCATGTTTCAAAATGTTATCCACAGAGGGAATCACGGGTCCTCTGGGCCCTGCACTCCCACCCACCCATGAGTGTAGAGGCATGAGCATAGGAGGGCCAGTGCTCTCAGTTTAGCATGGGTGGGAGTCCAGGCCGTCTGGGCCCTGTGCTCCCATCTACACATAAGTACAGACAAATAGTGCAGACCTAGAAGAATTCAGAGCAACCCTTGTAATGTTTATCTGGCAATATCTCAGTAACTTTAGCAAATGTGGAAAAAATATTTGCAGTTGTATTCAAGACCTAAACAAACAAGGAGGGTGGCTACAAAGCACCAATAATGGGCCCAAAATAACATTTTACTCACAAGACCAGGACAGATAGATTCAGCTCCTCATCCCTGTTTCAGAATTCAAAGATCAGTCAATACATGTTGGGTGAAGATAAAAGCCATTTTATTCAAAAGTAGGCAACCAGTCAACATAGATTCACAGTGCTCCTCCCAATAAATGGCCAAACATTTTTGCGTGATGCTGCACTTTCACAGGTCTCAGAGAAATGCAATATCACGTGAAAATGTTTTCCCATTTTGGGTGGGGCACTGTGAATCTATGTTGACTGATTGCCTACTTTTGGAATAAATGGCTTTATCTTCACCATATCTTGTAAGGACTGATCTTTGAATTTTGGAACAGGGACGAGGCGAACTTTCATCTGTCCTGGTCTTTGTTCAAAACCTAGCCAAATTCACATGTGCGTAGTACAGCTGCGCTTAATGAAAAATCCGATTACAACTGTTTTCAAGATATAAGCACTGAAAGGCACTGCGGCTGCCACAATGTAATCCTATGGGAAAATTCACAACTTCAGAGTGCTGTAACTCTGGATCCAGTCAATTTTTCACCAAACCAGCAAAATGCACATCTGTTCTGCAAAGGATTGCCACCCTGTAAATTGCAGCCCAAAACTCCAAACCATGTAGTGGCAGTGAGGTGGCAAAGAAACCATGCTTTGGCAGAAGCCACAATGTTAATCTATGGGAAAAATTCACAACTTTGGAGTGCTGTAACTATGGAACCGATGTAAGTTTTCCACCAAGCCACCAAAAGGCACATCTGCTGTGGAGTGGCTTGCCATGCTACAAATTTCAACCTAAAAGCCCAAACCATGTAGTGGCAGTGAGGTGACAAAGAAACCATGATTTGGGGAGAGTATTGTCACAAATAGCGAGCGTTTAGCAAATTGTGAAAGTACTTTGCTACACTTTCATAAATTTGACCAATCAAAAAAAACATATTTCTGGGTGTTATTTTAAAATTCTGATGCATGGATGCTGTTCCTAGGATCCCATTTAGGTAAACACAACAGTTGTTGTTTACCTTGGGACACTAGTTTTAAACTATAAAATTTTCTCCACCACTAACTGAAAATAAGATGGTGGTGGCATGACACTACTGAGGGAATTTGGGACAGAAAAAGGTTCTGACGACAGTTTCAATTGCTTTCATGCAGAACATACATTTTCCCCATAGGATAAAATGGAAACTTTACACTTTAATAACTTTTGAATTAATTAATATTTTTCACCAAACATCAAAAGGCACTTCCTGACCCAATCCCCTATATACCCTGAAAAGTTTGGACCAGATGGCAAGCAGTTCTGGCTCTAGAGCGAGCAAAAGAATTTGCAAAAGTTGAAGATTTTTACACTTTTGATGCTCTGCAGCTCTACAACTACAAATCCGACTGGAAAGTAAATTTCCAGATCCAGAGATCTGTGGTATGACAATGGACAGGCCAATTGTCGGCGACTCGGACAAGCGGTTACAAAGTTATTACAGTGAATAATTTTGGCTTTAACATAGATGTGGCCGTGCAACCCTAACTATACAGTTCCATGTCATAATGACAAAAACCTGAAGTGATCTCCATTATGCAGAAGTCAAGAGTGCTGAAAATTTATTTGGCACTCTGACACCCCTTTTACAGCAAAGGGTGCGGGACTAATGTTTTCTGTGGGGTGCTGCACCCCGACTACACCTGCGTGGGGCTTCACTTCCGCACCCCCTTCTAAAGGTTCTCAACTCGGGGAGGTGCATGTCGGGTGTGTGTGAGAAACATAAATAAAAGAGATTTGGGCTGGGCTCAACAAAAATGCACCAGTGCCGGACCTGAACCCTGTACCCTGCCGACCAATGCTGGCAACCCTCCACCACTCCATGGGGTCAGCACAGCAACTGACTGTGGCACCACCCCACATCCCCATGCATGCCCGCTCCCACCCCCATGCTCGCATACCTGTAATGACAGGATGTCGCTATAGTCACCCACACCCCCATCTGGCAGCTGCATCCTGTGTGCCATCGCTACAATGCACTGGGAGAGGGTCACCATTACTGTCGGTGCCCTTCCCCAATCACATACATCATGGACACCCAACTATACCTGCCTATAATATCTATCTATCTATCTATAAAAAACTTTGTTAATGCATCAGTTAGGGTTGGGCGACAAGCGTGAAATGAGACATTAGGGTTGAGCCTGTAACACCCACCATCCCACCAGCCCACCAGCCCCGCACCCACACCCACCATCCACAAACCAACATGCATCAGGGTGTGCCTTGGGTCATCGGCCCTAACTCTCACCCTATTCACCTATACTGTACCATGTCAACTTTCTCACACATGGAATGGGGTGAGAGTATAGCCCAAAAGACACAAAGGTACACCCAAGTGTGTTGGTCTGTGGAGGGTGGGTGTGGGGTGGGATGTAGTGTGGGTGGGAGGGGAGGTGTTAGGGGCTCAACTTCAATGTTTCATTTCCCTACTTTTTGTCACTTCAACCCTAACTGATGCATTAATGAAGTTTTTATATATATATATATATATATATATATATATATATATATATATATGTGTGTATATTGATTGCAAAAACTCTGTTAATGCATCAGTTAGGGTTCCTATTACAGCAACAAAAGTATGGAAATTTGGCATTAGCATTCCCAACCCTACCCTACCCCACACTCCATACACCAACAGGCATTGGGATGTACCTTTGGGTCATTGGGCTAACTCTCACACCATTCCACATGTAAGGAAGCTGAGATGGTACAGTATAGGAGAAAGGGGTGAGAGTTAGCCTGATGACCCAAGGCACACCACAATGCCTGTTGTTGTGTGGAGGGTGGGTGGTAGAGTTGGGAACTCTAACGCTGAATTTCATACTTTTATCACTGTAATTGGAACCTAACTGATGCATTATTGGAGTTTTTGCAATGAAATATATATATTACAGTGGCGTAGTCGTGCTACTATAGCTAGGTTCAGTGGTCACTTACATACTAAAGTCAAATGTTTGGACGTTAATAGCTTTGGACCTGTTCAACAGATTTGCCTGAAATGTGGTATGCATGGTGGGGCATTGTAGATCTCTTGATTTACAAAATTGCATTTCAGTCTGACTTACAGTCTTTGCGTATGAAAGCGCAAAATGCAAAATTATCCATTTTGGAGACACCTTTTGGGATTCTGGATGTGGTCCTGCACGGCCACTGTTTGGTTTGCTGATCTGTGAGATGGCTTGTTTGAAGAGCTTTGATATCCGAACATGCTGCTTTTCGTTTGGTGAAAAATATTAAGGCATTCAAAAGTTATGTCTTTTAAGTTCCCATTGTAAGTCAATGGGAAAATTTATATTGCTGTATGTTTTGCGAACAAAGAATGGGGCTCTGGCCCATCGCCTGGCGATCAAAGAATCTGCAGCCTCACGGTTCAACAATCTTTGTCCTCAAGGATTTTCAAAATTCTTTGATTACGAGGTCTGCCATCTTGTTTTCAGTTTTGTGATCTGAAAAACACAAATATCTCGGCTCAGGGTCACTTCTGAAGTAAACTTAGATGGGTTTTACTCAGGGACCCGATCTATCGAAGCCATGGCTTTGGTTCCATCAGATTGGTCTAAAAATAGAGTTATGAGGTTTAAAATCTTGATTCATGGCTCACTAACAATCTTTGATCACGAGCCTGTAAATTCTTTGATCGTGAGATTCTTCAATCACGATTGTGCACCACAGTGAGGACGAGATGGTAGATTTTGAAATAGGTTTTACAGCCTAGAGGTGCCCTAGACAGTTAAATGAGGGTGGGGTTTGATCAAGGGTCTTCGTTGTGCCCCATCTCAATAAACAAAATAAGTTTTGTATATCCCTGGTGGTCTAGTAGGCCCCCAATGTGTCTTTCATTATAAAATTGTTTAGTTTTATACCTGGTAGTCTAGCGCCACACCCCAATGTGTATTTTATTAATATTTCTTCTTAATATCCCTGGTAGTCTAGTGCCCCCATCTGTACTGAATAATTATTCTGATGTCCCTGGTAGTCTAGTAGCACCCATCACAATAAAATATATTATGAACTGTGATTTCCTGGTAGTCTAGTATTTACCCCCCACCTGTGGCAGCCACCCAGCACCCCCACCTTCCCGAGCCAGTGACTGGCATGGCCCACCTCTCCTCCACGGCCAGCCGCTGACTGTTTGTATTATAAGCGCTAATTCAAACAGGAGCTCAGAAATAACTTCAGAGTGCCTCTTTGAATTAGCGCTCATAATACTAACAGTCAGTGGCGGCCGTGGAGGTGAGAGGTGGGCTGTGCCCGCGCTAGCTGGGGAAGGGTGGGGGGTGCTGGGTGGACTGCCACGGCTGGTGGAGGCCACTAGACTACCAAGAAATCACATTTCATGATATAGTTTATTATGATGGGGGGCCGCTAGACTACCAGGGACATCAGGAATAATAATTATTCAGTACAGATCGGGAGGCACTAGACTACCAGGGATATTAGAAGAAATATTAATAAAATACACATTGGGGGTGGCACTAGACTACCAGGTATAAAACTAAACAATTTTATAATGAAAGACACATTGGGGGTCACTAGACTACCAGGGATTGAGAGATCATTATGTATGTTATGATTGGGGGCCTAGACTACCAGGGATATAAAAACTTATTTTGTTTTATTGAGATAGGGCACAACTAAGCCCCTGAGCCAAAACCACTGTCATTTCACTTTCTAGGGCACTCTTGGACTGAGAAAATAGATTTTAAAATCTGGCCATCTCGTCACTTGCTCTTTATTCAGTGAGCAAGCAGTTTCTTTCGTTCGTGAGCCTGCAAATTCTTTGACCCGAGATTCTTTGATCGTAATCGTGCTTGGAGGAGATGAGATGGCCAGATGAAAAAATCAATTTACTCAGTCTAGGGGTGTGCTAGGAAGACAAATGAGGTGGGTTTTACTCAGGGTTTGTTCTGATGAACCATGGTGGTGGTTTGCCTTAATTCTGTTAATTTTTAAAATTTGAAGACTTTTTATTCTTTGATCATGACCATGCAAATTCTTTGATCACGAGCCTGCAAATTCTTTGATCGTGAGATTCTTTGATCATGATCGTGCATCTGAGCGAGGCGAGATGGCCAATTTAAATATCAATTTTCTCAGCCTAGGGGTGTCCTAGGAATTCAAATGAGGGTGAGTTTTACTCAGGGGCTTCATTCTGTCGAACCATGGCGGTGGTTTACCACAATTCCTTCAATTTTTTATTTATAAGGTTTTTAATTCTTTTTCATGAGCCTGTAAATTCTTTGATCACGAGCCTGCAAATTCTTTGATCGTGAAGGCAGGACAAGATGGCCAGATTTTTTATAATGGAATGGATAGGGAAATTTTACTAATATTTGACATTGAATATGTCAGAAATGGTTTGAGTCTTTTTATTTGAGATTTGAGGAAGAAAGGCAACATCCTACACATGTGGCTTTTGGTGGTTTGGTCAAAAATATTACAGGGTGGCAACTTACAGCACTCTGAAGTTGATGCTTTTCCATAGGATAACATTACAGCATCCGCTGCATTACAGGAATTCTTTGCTGCCCTGCTGCAAAATAATGGTTTGGTCTTTTGGGCTGAAATTTGGAGGAAGGAAGCCAACATCCCACAGATATGCCTTTTGGTGGTTTGGGAGAAAATGTTACAGGGCAGCAAACTGACAGCACTCTGAAGTTGACACTTTTCCCATAGGATAACATTATGGCGTCCGTCAGCATTTCAGGCCCGGCATTGGAAACGGTGCGAGATACGGACTTTTCATCACAAAAATGCTTATTCCCAACAGGGATAAGTACAAAACTAGCCAGGAAAGTCATAATTCATACGAAATTTTATTTTTTTTCACGTCAGACAGTTCCTGATATATAAGCAATTTAGTACTGCAAGTCCTAATTTTGTGCTCCAAGGTCCATTATTATGCATACATTCTTTGTTTTCACTGTGTTTTTCAATGCAGTTTTGGGGAAAAGAAGGTGTGCCTTCGTTACTGTGCCAGTTAGCATTTCCAGTTGAGCTTCCATTACCATTAAAATCACCATTCCCATCTACGCCCTGTATGCGTTATGGTTTATGTTCGTTTGCACTTGTGTTTCTGTTTTGTTTGGCATTATTGTTGCTGTTACCATTATGATTTGTATTTGCACCGTAGTATCGCGTCTGCGTTAAGTTGACGGCTTGCATTCGCATGCACTTGTGTTTGTGTTTGTGTTTTGTTTTGGCTTTTATTGTTGCTGTTACCATTGCCATTTGTGTTTACTATTGGATTACCGACCATGCACATAACGGTTTGCGTTTCTGTCGCGCTTGCATTTCTCTTTCCTTTGGTGTTATTGCTGTTACTGTTACCATTTATGCTTAAATGCATGTTCCGGACTGTGCACCTTACAGTTTGCATTTTCGGACATGCTTGCATTTATGTTTACTTTGCCATATTATTACTGTAACCATTTGCATTTACAATTGCGGTACTGTGACTGCATGTGACATGGTTTGCGCTTTCCATATGCATTTCATGTAATGTTTCATTTCTGTTTCCTTTGGCATTATTCTTGCTGTTACTGTTACCATTTGCATTTACAATTGAGGTACCATGTCCATGCTAGTTATGGTTTTGCGTTTCTCACGCGCTTGCGTTTATTGTTTCGTTCTGTCTCCTTTGGCATTATTGTTGCTGTTACGTTACCATTTGCATTTCCAATTATGGTACCATGAACTTGCATGTTACCAATTGCATTTCATCAGCAATTCCGTTTGTGTCTCTGTTTCTGTCACTGTTTGCTTTGGCATCACTTTGCACTTGCATTTCTATTTCCATTTGTGTTACCATTTACATTTGCAGCACCATGTACATAACTGTGCTTGTGTTTGCATTGCACTTACTGTTACTATGTCACACAAAATCACAAAGACTACGCTCCCACCAACTAGCGCAACTTTCTACTTTTCTATTCTTTCTTATACAGTAAGGAAATTCTCATAAAAATCTTCATTCATGCATCAGTTGGGTTCTTCTACAGCAAAAAGAGGAAATTCGATTTTGGGTTACCTTGCACTTACAGCCACCCCCACCAGCAGGCATCAGGGTGTGCATTGAGGTCCTTGGTCTAACTCTCACCCCATTCTCCTACACTGCACCACCTCAGCTTGTTTACACATGGGATGGGGTGAGAGGGCCAGGACTCAACCCACACCCCGATGCCTGTTGGTGGGGTGGGCTGGGGTGGGGTGCAAGGGATGGTAACCTAAAATTGAATTTCCCTACTTTTGCAGAAGAACCCTAACTGATGCATTAATAAAGTTTTTGCATAGAATATATATATACACACACATATACACACTGTAATTACACCTTAAATTTTGCACTTTAATAACATTGCAGCTGTTCAATGGATTTGCACAAACATTTGCATGCATGGTCTCCATGGGTAGATCTCTTGAAGTGCCAAGTTACGTGTCAGTCAGATTGGCATATTTCACACTACGTAGAAAAAGCGTGAACAATTGCTTTTGCAGTTTTTTGTCATTGTGCTGCGTTGAAGCAGTTTGAATTTTGTTCTGCAGTTTTCAGGGTAGAATGAGCTTGCCCACAGATCATGCCTGCATTGGTTTGGTGAAAAATATTAATCTGTTCCAAAGATATTTAATTTAAAAATGTTGGGTTCTGAGCATGCTCAGTTCAGTCTTTGGATAGAAGTATGGAGCGAAAAGGATCTTTCTTTCTTGAGGCTCAATCCTTGTTCACCAGGGAACCTTGGTCACCAGAAAAAATCCTTTTCATGAGCGCGTCTTGTTTTTACTTTTGCCTCAAAAACTAATATCTGTGCAGAGATCTCTGTAATAGACATTAAACTGTGTATTTAGCTCATCAGGAGTTGATGAGTGATGCTTTCCTACCTTCATATGCCCCAGAGATTGTTTAACATTTAAAATCCTTTTTGCCATTCCTTAGTTCCTTTTCACCATTCCTTGTTTGAAATGGTGAAAAGGAAATCTGATAGTGAAATTTTCACAAAAGATGGCCAGACCAGGAACCCTTGTTTGCCAGCTGATTCCCCTATTTGCCATGATGGAAAAGGAGGGTGAAAAGGAAATCGGCTGGTGAACATGGAATCTTCAGTCTGGCCATCTGGCAGTGACATTTTCATGACCAGATGGCCAGACTGGAATTCTTGTTCTCCAGCTGATTTCCAAGTAAGATAAGATGGGTACAGTATAGGAGAATGGGGTGAGCATTAGGGTTCACAATCCCAAGGCACACCCTCACACCTGGTCCTGCATGCAGGGTGGGGTGGGGTCTTAGGGTTGGAAGCTGAGGGTGGGGTGGGGTCTTAGCCTTGGGAACCTAAATTTGTATTTCTCTTTTGATATCTCAACCTTACTGGTGCATAAAAACTTTGTTAATACATAATTTATGGATACCCATCAATGGTAGGAAATGTGGTGTTAGGGTTTCCAACTCTTTCCCACCCCACCTCCATGTACCAAAAGGCATCAGGGGTGTGGTTTGGGGTTTTCAGCCATAACACTTACCCCATTCCATGTGTAAGGACGCTGAGATGGTACAGTATGGGGCAACAGGGTGAGTGTTAGGGCTGACAACCCCAAGGCACACCCCAACACCTGTTGGTGCATGGAGGGTGAGGGTGGGTGTTAGGTTGGAAATCTAACACATTTCCTACTTCTGATGGTGTATCCTCTAACTGAGACATTAATGAAATGTTTTTGCAAAGAATGTCCTTACTTTTTGAGATAATATAATTATATCCTTATTTGCTTGTTGTGCGCATGGCCCTCTGGGCCTCATGCTCCCATCCCTCCATAGATGCATATATGTATGTAGCTGCCAGGTCTCATGCTTTTCATTTATAGAACAACAGTGACCAAATTGTCAGCTTAGCCATCTTATTACTTTACCTCATACAGAAAATTTGGAATCCCAGCCAAAACTTAATTCTGTAATTGCAATGACATTCTGCACCACAGGTGTGAAAACACATTTCAGCCAGGATTTGAAAAATAACAGCTGTTATATACATGAGGTGTGTAATAAAAGGCTATGTTGAAAATCCAGGGTCAAAATATTTAAAATTTCTAAAGTTATGAGTGTGCATAGCAAAATTGCAACAAATGGTCATAACTGCCATTTTGCATATTTTGACTGAGATTTCAACATTGCTCTTTTCTGGCCCCACCTCATGAACTAAGGGCAGGAAAATGTTCAAATCCTGCCCAAAAGGTGAATTCACCAAGTTACTGAGAAATCACCTTTCAAGCAGGAGTTGGGTGATGACAGTCATCTTGTTCAGGAGGTGGGTCCCAAAAGGTCATGTTGAAGATTTGGGGCCACAATCTCAACAAATGGCTGTTGTGCATAAAAGTTGAAACCCCATTGAAATACATAAAACTGCATTTACCTTAGTTTCTCATATTGCAGTCACCGGTTCCAGCAGCAAGACATGCCTTCAATCAGAGAGTGGGTTTTGAACCTGGGACCTGTTCAGGTGAGTGATGGTGTGGGGAGTCTACTGGGGTGTGGGGTGGTGGGTGCTAAGTGGGAGGTGGGGTGGGGTGGTCAGATCACTGAGGACATTTAAAGAAAGCACAAAAAAATCAATGAGGACCATTTTCTTTTTTATGGGCAAGGGAGTGATCAGTGGGAGGGGCACTAAACACCAAGGAACAAGTGGGCCAGCAATCAGAAGGTGGGGGTGCCACTAGACACCATGGGAAAATGGGATCAGTGATTGGAGGGTGTGGGGTACCACTAGACAACATGGGAAATGGGGCCAGTAATCAGAGGGGTGTGGGGTGCCATTATACAACACAGGAAAATGGGGTCATTGATTGATGGGTGTGGGGTGCCACCAGACAACATGGGAAAATAGGGCCAGTGATCAGCAGGTGGGGGTGCCACTAGACAATATAGGAAAATGGGGGCAATGATCGGAGGATGTTGGGTGCCACATTATAAAGATGTTTGATGTATATTGATACTGTAACTAAATTAAGATGTACTTAGGGCCTCACTGGAAATGAGCCTGTCTTAGTCGAGTTGCACCTATTCACTGTTTTTCTTAGTTGAATAACATTTTTACTATTACTACTACTAGACACCTTTCAACAATGAGGCCAGCAATCAGAGGGTGAGGGTGCCACTAGACACAAGGAAACAATGGGATAGCAATCTGTGGGTGGGGGTGCCACTAGACAACACAGGAAAATGGGGCCAGCAATTGGAGAGTGTGGGTGCCACTAGACACCTGGCAACAATGGGACCAGCGATCAGAGGTGGGGTGCCACTAGACACCAGGGAGAATGGCACCAGCGATCAGCGAGTTGGTGGGTGCCACTAAACACTAAGAATAACAAGGAAACTATTGGAACAGTGATTGAAGGGTGGGGATGTCCTATACACCAGGGATCAGAATAAAAACAATGCAGATAGTGATCGGAGGGTGGGCAGTGTCACTAGACACCAGGAAAGGATTTCTCAATGACAAAAAGGATCTTTTTCATCAATCATAATATGTAAAATAATCTTTCTCGTATCACGAATCACAAAAAAATTTACACTGTTAAAAAAAAACTATTTAAGGAATTTCTACATCACCTAACTACAGAATTCAACTGAGGGGTTCCAATAACAAGCTACATCTATTGATGTCTACTAAAGACATTATTTTGTTTACTTATTAAGAATGTGTTTCTCTCACTAACTGAAAAACAAAATGGTAGTAGAAGGAAAAAGATTCCCCATTCCTGACACACGATGACCGTCTCGAAAAAGGATTATGCACCTACGTTTTAGAATCCTTTTTGAGCGAGACATCTATAAATTCCATTGAAAATAATGGAAATTTAAAAGTTAATAACTTTGTAATGGATTAATATTTTCACCAAACCAGCAAGAGGCATATTTGAGAGGCAAGGACTTTCTAACCTGAAAATGTCTGACCACAATTCCAGGCTATTTGGGAGATACAGGTAGAAAGAAACAGCAAAATATGTAATTTTAACAATTTTTCAACTCTGTACCTTCCAAAGCACACAACCATTTGGAACAAAACTTGCCACATTAAGAGATCTACCCACAAGATTCTCCATGCAAAATGTCATAGAAATCCATTGAGCAGTTGTGAAGTTATTAAAGTGCAAAATTGGGGTTTAGCATTAAACACCCTCATCATCCCTAACTATAGTGGTGCTACTGTGCCACTATAATATAGTAGAAATAATAGCATAATACACAGGCATTATGAACATTTGTTTCCCTTGAAGACACGTTGTTGTTTTGCTGAACTGAATAATCTTATGTTTTGAATTTTTATTAATAATAACTATGTCTATTAAACAGGACCGTTAAGGGCTATGAGGAAGTGAAAACGTTGGCGGAGACATTTGGTGGCACATTTAAATATCTATATAAATAATATTTTCTGATATTTAGGAGCTTCAGAGTCTTCTTCCACATCCAAAATTTCCTTTTGTCATGCCATTACCCTCTATCATTTACCTCCCCATCCTCCCTGCTACTTATCCTCAATCCCTAACTCTTGGAAGTTGACAAAGTCATTCCTATTCCTAAACGGGATGATCCCTCATCCCCTGGAAACTATCATCCTAACTCTCTACTCCTAGCTCTGGCTAAACTCCAGGAAACAGCAGTTACATAAGAACTTACCGTAACAGTAGATCTTTGAGGAGATCACAGTCATCAGGTTACACTATAGGAACTCTTCACTGTTTGTGAAGGGAATCCACATGAAAGATTTTCAGAAGTACAGCTGGGGCTGCCCATGCCATCGATGTCCTCTGACATCACCAACCCTATATAGGTGTGGGTGGCCCTGCTCCTTCCTCAGTTCTTTCCTCCGGAGACTAAGGAGCAAGGCTTTTGCCCTGGGAGACTCATGAGAGAAAGAGACCCAGACCAAAAATAAAAGCTGGATACACCAGATACTCCAGTTCCTAGGCAGGAGCCTAGGTAGAGTGTAAAACATACAGTCTGGGAGGTTGGATCTCCAAAAACGTAAGACAGGAGTCTTTGTAGTACAGCCCTGCCTAATCCTGCATGGGCTCTTGCGACAATGTCCAGAATGCAATGCTTGGTGAAAGTGTGGACAGTATTCCAGGTGACAGTTGCACAAATGTTAGCAGCAGAGACCCCTTTGAAAACAAGCCACCGAGGCAGCCATTTCTCTGGTGGAATGAGCTTTGACAGCACCAGGCAATTCTTTGCCATACTTATTGTAGTAGAACACAATGCAATTTGCCAACCACTTGGATAAACATTGTAGAAACTGAAGCACTCTCTCAACCTGGGGCAAAAGAAACAAACAACTGCTTAGACTTCCTGGGCTCTTTAGTCTGAAGTAAATAGTACTTCAAGGTTTGCACACATCTAATGTATGGAGCTGTGCTTCCCTGGATTAGCACACTCAGGAAAATAAAAAGGAAGGTGGACAGACTAAGTGTGAACTCAGAAACCACTTTGGCTAAAAACTTAGGATTTGTATGAAAAATAACCTGCCTTTGTGAAAAATCAAATAAGGCTCCTTGCACTAGAGGGCCTGAAGCTCTGAAATTCTTCCAGTAAAGTAATTGCAACCAAAAATAGCGCTTTCAAGAGAGAAACTGCAAATTGCAACTTGCAATTGGCTTAAAAGAGAGACAGGGTCAATTTCCCCAAAATAAAATTCAAGTCCCAAGCCGGGACAGGGAATGGATTGAGGTTTCAGGTGCAGGATGCCTCTGAAGAAAGTATGGGAGACATTCAGCTGAGCAATCATGCAGTCACCCACGACTCGTGAAAGGCAGAAATAGCCGAAGAGTGGACCTTAAGTGAGAGAATACTGGAAGCCCGAGTCAAAAAGAAATCAGGTAGTCCAGGATATGGCTGAGTTTCAGGAAATATAAGGGGAACCAAAGGGAGAAGAACAGGGAGGTGTACTTGAATGCCTAAGGAAGCAGAGAAGGCTGTTAGGAGGGCAAAGGCACAGACAGAAGAGGGCTTAGCATGGTCTGTAAATAAAGGAGATAAGTCATTTTATAGGTACATCAATGAAAGAAGAAAAACTAGGGGGATTGTGAGACTCAAATGGGAGAAGGAGAGTGTAAGGAGGGGGATCTGGACAAGGCAGAAATACTGAACAAATACTTCTGCTCAGTATTCACTAAGGAGGGGAGGGTCAAGGACCACAGTTGGGTTGCAGAGGCAATGGGAGGGGGGAGAAAGTGGCTTCCATTCCATTCACAGTGGAGAGTTCTGGAAGAACTCACAAAGCTGAAGGTGGATAAGGACATGGGGCCAGATGGCATCCACCCAAGGATATTAAAGGAGCTGCAAAGGGAACTAGCAGCACCTCTGGTGCCCTGTTCACAGAGTCACAAAACACAGGTGTCGTTCCAGAGGACTGGAGGAGGGCACATGTCTCACTGCACAAAAGCGTAGTAGGGAGGAAGCAGGGAACTACAGGCCAGTCAGCTTCACCTCAGTGGTGGGAAAGATCATAGAGACATCTGCTGAAAGAAAGGATAGTGGCCACTGCATAAAATCCATGATGATCTCACTCTCACTCTGCCATACACACAATATATCATCAATAAATCTATACCAGTGTTGTATGTGTGCATGGTAGGGATTTCTCAAGGGATTGTGTATAGTGGTTGTTCAGTACAGAACAGAGTCTCTTTCAGTAGAGCTACTGTAAAAACTTTAAGGATATGCTGGTGCACAGTAGATTGAAGTTCCACCTAATACTGTTAATCGTGCTTGGTTACTATATAGGACCAAAGGTTTTACAAATGTATGAGGTGCAACGTATGCAGATTTCTATGTAGCTGGTAAAGTTTTCTAACACCTAAAGATTCAACAAAAACAGTAGAAATCAGGGAACTGATCACTTGTGACACTAGCTATGTTGTATTTATCCTCTGGTGTGGATGCAATTTGATATATGTAGGAAAAACTGTCCCCTTTGAAGCAAAGGATTCAGTAACATGTCAGAACCATTATCAGTCAGAGACAAGATACACCAACAGGTCACCATTTTGCAATATGTCACGGATCAAAGCCAGATGAATTGAAGTTTATGGGTCTGGAATGGGTACCATCTCCACCGAAGGAGGGACAGATCAAATCTGCTTTTAGAAAAGAAAGCATGTGGATTTACAAGCTTACCAGTGTTAAACCATCTGGGCTAAATGATAGATGGGACTTGAAACCATTTCTAAAAAAGTAAAATGTATATATGGTTTCAGAATTAGCTAGGCTGTAGGTATGTTAGGATGTATGTTGGGTCCTATGTCTTGTAACGTCTCTCTTTGCTCTCTCTCTCTCTCTCTCTCTCCTTTCAGGGCAACCTGTCTTACCTGGAACCATGGACATGCAGATCACCACTCTGTACTGGATTTTAATCATTGTGATTAAATATTCTCCTAAAAGTCCGGGACTGGTTTGTCACCTCTTTGAAACATTTATGAGTGATGTTCTTATATTATATGAGCGATGTTAACTTTAAGAGCGCTTTGGCAGCAACTTATAAATTTCATGAATTTGACTCATATGAGAGGATTGTCTTAACAATGATACTTCATGTTTTTATAGGAATCGGAATATTGATAAGTGCACAATTGTTACAGATTTAATAGATGTTTGAGTGATTCTTTTATTACATGTATAAATACCTAGTTTGTAAAAATATTTCTTTTTGTTTGTTTCTAGTTCTTTTCCTTTCTTCCCTCATTCTTTTTTAGCTTTTCCTTGTGTCACTTTTAGCACTGAGCGATTATGCAGTTATTCAACATGAATATGCATTGGTATTGGATTTGAATAACTTGTCATACACTGTAAGCCAGCCCTAGGGAAGACTCACGAGTAGTCAAAGCGCTGGGTGGTTAGAGAATCACGGTTGTGTTGTGGTCTTCAATAAACTTTAATCTACTAGTTTGGATATTTCAGACTCATTGCAGCATTATCAAGTACTTGAGTGACACCATACTTTGTGTTGTTGGTTGTGGTTCTTTATGCCAGCTGGCTACTTGTTTGGTGAGCACCGGGCACATTAGCTGATCCACGGCTGCTGTTTTTTTAATTTACCTCTCAGTACTTACCACTGTTCTTTATACACCTCCTTTCTCTCCTCTGTCTTGATGACAGATGCCTTACACACTGTGCCTCCTTAATTTCCACATTTGGTTTGGCTCCCTAGTGTCATATCTTTCTTCCTTCCTCTCTCCCCTTGTACCTCTTACTCCCTTTGCAATGCTTGCTCTAGCTCTCTTACTCTCCCTAATGAAGTCCTCTGCTGGGCAAGCTGACTTATCTTGAGGGGACATGGCTAGGCACCCACAAGATGGCAGCTTAACTTTTGAGCTCTCTCAACCCCTTAACCAATCCTAAGTAACCCTTGCCAAGCTGTGCACCTATTTTCAAGCTTTGAACTTTATTGAGTAACTCTTACCTCAGGGCATTTTCTAATCTAACTGAGGCCTGAATCAACAGCTACACAGAATTGATTTCCGATCTTGAACCTTCCCTCAGAATCAATCCAATTGGCAGCAAAATGGCAGGTCCGGAGGCTGGCACAGCCCTCTCAGAAATCAAAAGAATGTTTGAGCAACTGGTCTCTCAAATCTCTAGACTACAAATAGTTACCCAGAGAATTAATACAGGCATCATTCAGATCGGTAACTGATTACATGTTGCCAAACAGAGGATCGCCACCACCAAAGACATTTCTACCTGGGTCAGTGGGCATCTGAGGGAGCAGGACCACATAATCCAGCTGCTGTGGGAATGGGTAGAAAATCTAGAGAATCACAGCAGATGGAAAACCTATGCTTTGTTGGATTCCCTGAAAGGAGTGAGGGACAGGACACTATTCAGTTCCTTCAATCAGCCCTTCCAGTATGTTTGCCCTGAACTCTCGCCTAACATTGAAATGGATAGAGCTCATCATTCCCTTGCCCCACTCCTTGGCCTGCAGAATGCCCTAGACTGATTCTAACATACTTTATCCACTATTAGGACAGAGTAGGTCCTCAGCTAGTCCAGAATTGAAAGGAAAGCTACCTGGAAGGGTCACAATATTAGAATTTATCAAGATTTCTCAAATGAGTCATCAGACCGGCACTAGGCCTACACCCCAACCGGTCAAGACTTATGAACTTAGGCATATCACACAGCTTCTGCTACCCGGTGCTTTAGGCATTATCAAAAATGGAGTAGCACAATAATTTCAGTCACCAGAGGTGGCCAAAGCTTTGATAGAAAAAAATGGCCCCAGTCTAGTCTTTCCTCATGCAGAACAGCTCAATAGCCTGGGCAGGTCCGCTCCCGTGCCACTCTTCAACAGATGGACTGTACCCATATGTCATCAGAGATACTCAACCTCCCATCAGATCTGGTCCTCCATTGCAACAACCTTCAGCGCTTGATGAACCTTAGCTTCCAGCACCCCGATTGTGAAAGAAAAATAGAAAACAGTGAGGCAAAGGGACCAAGGCCTGCAGTGGCGCAATAGAAACTGGAGCAGAAGCCACATCAATGAGTCTCCTGTTTCCTCCAGTACACAGTCTCCATTTCCAGGGAGCAACACATATGCTCCCTGCTAGAGCCAGCAATATCTGGGCACCCATCCTCAAGTCACAGCAATCAAGTTCATCTCAAAGACCCTGCTGCCCGCTCTAAATTCTTGGCCAGTGCAGTAAGCCTGGTGGCGGCAATTACTATCTTACTGAAAAGTGGATCCTCGGGCCCTGATGATGCTGGAAGCCAGGAAATCCACCCAGCCTCCAGTCCCAGAAGATTGCACAACTGCACCCAAATATCCAGCACTTGTTAGCTCCATCACTTGATGTGGAGGGTTGACTCAAATGCAGCAATTATTTATTGCCCCCTTGTGGGTCACATGAACCTCGACCTATATGACTGCTGTGTAATTTGTTTGTTGATTTTACTTTAAAGGGCTATGGCCCATTACTAAAGTTTATATGATTTGGTTGCATGGATGTGTGGACCACGGGTAAGGCCATTTTAAGGAGTAGGTTGGTGGGGGCTACTGTTTACGAGTCAGTAGGGTAGATTCAGGGTGCAGAAGTGTTCATAATGCATGAGGAAGTACTAAGCCTTATGGTAGTGGCCTTGCATCCTGATGACTCATCGCGTTGTTGACCGGAATGTACAGGGATAGTGCTGAGGTCCTTGAAGGCTGTGTGGTCAGAATGACAAACTGAGGTATACAGGTAATTCTATTTGTGTATTTCTGTTTGAATCATGTTAAATCTCTTATACTTTGTTGGGCTCCCAGTATAAGAGTCTGGACTGCCCTTCCTAGCCTCCGAGTTGAGTGACACTCTTCAACAACCGAAGTGTTCACTCATTCTGGTCGTACAGCTCCCATTTTGTGCAGTTGCCTTCCTTTCATCACAAGAGGGTGGCTGTGCCTTACGAATGTCTGCATGTTAAAGAGGCACTCATACAGAATACTAGGTGTGCCAGTCCTCAGGGCCCACAAAAGCATGGTCCCATGGGCCAGCCGTGCTTAGTACAGTGGCCAGTTGTCTCTAGGAGAGCTGGAAAAAGCCTAGTGTTATATATGACATGTAAGTACAAGATTTTCCTTGGTATGTCATAGGGCAGAGCACTAGTCACATGATAGATACTCCTACACACACGGACCCCCAGCCAGGAATTCCCCACCATTGCAGTGGATGCTTATGCTCTAGTGAGGAGGGAATGAATGGAGCAGCTACATATCCTACATGCAATATATTACTGCTCCTCATTTCTCAGATTGAACCCTTATGGTACACTCTACGCTTAAGGTGTGGAGGAGGCCTGCTCAAATGAAGACACTCCGTATTGTGATGCTTAATCAGTTTTGATTGTTGCATGAGTCTACTGGAGGGTACACATGCAGGTCAGTGGGATATGCAGGACCTTGTAATCTTTATGGATTAGTATGGTAGTAGGTGCCCTGTGGAGGGAGGGAGGGATGGCAACTTTGTGCAGCGCTTGAGAAGGCACTCATGAACTATTAGCTCTCATGTAACAGTATATATTGAACGCATCTCAAAATACAAACAAGCCTCTTTCATACTGCACAGTGATAACAGTTTACAAATAATTAAACTGTCTGAAGGCCCGGCACTCAAGGGGTAACTGTGACTTCATCCGGGATGGACCCAAGCCAACATATCACACAACTTTGGATCAAGCCTCTGCAGCTTGCATACCCATAGGGTGAATGCTAAACTTAACAAAAGGAAGGAAACCCTGACGCCACCTATAGATTGGGAGGAGTTGCTGGCAATCACAAGGGAAGAAAGAAACTTGGGCATCATCCTCACAGATGTCCTGAAATCATCCAAGCAGACCACTAAAGCAGAAGGTAAGGCTAAAGGGATGTTGGGATATATTAGTAGGGGTATTGCAGGTCGTAAGAGGAGGTGATAATCCCTCTTTACAAGACACTGGTTAGGCCCCATCTGAGTATTGCATGAAGTACTGGAGGCTGCACCTGCACGAGGACATAAACAAAATTGAGGCAGTCCAGAGAGGGCAACTAAAATGGTGCAGGGACTCCATCAGAAAACATATGAGGACAAGCGAATGGAGCTCAACATGTATACCCTAGAGCAAAGGAGGGAGAGAGGTGATATGATCAGAAACATCTTAAGGGCATTAACAAGATGAAAGAATCTAACATGTTTCAATATAAGAAAATTATCAGGACAAGAGGACACAGCATGAGATTAGAGGAGGCTGATTAAGGGGTAATGTGAGGAAGTTCTTTTCACAGAAAGTGTGGTGGATGCATGGAATGGCCTACCTCAGGAAGTGGTGGATATGAATACAGTGCAGGGGCTTCAAACAGGCATGGGATAGGCATAAGGGAGCAATACAGATGAGTATGAATAGATAGGCCATTAACAGAGTACAAGCCATGGCACATTCATAAGGTAGAAAAATGGGCAGACTGGATGGGCCTTGCGGTCCTTATCCGCCATCAGCTTCTATGTTTCTAAAGGTGGAGGCTGTCATCTGGCAGTAGCCGTAAGATGAAAAGAAATATCCCTGGAATGTGCCTTTCTCTCCCCACAGATCTACATATGACAGGTGTTGCCCCTCCCGCATCCTTATGACCAAACTTGAGACCTCTAACAAATGTAATTTATGCATTGAAAAGCTGAGGATGTAGCTATCAGGATAGATGGAGTCTGTTAAATTTTGGGGATTCGGTTCTCCTCCCTGGAAGTAGGTACTTTACCTTGGGTTCATGAGTATAGAGAAGGGAAGTTCACGAGTTGCAGCACCTGATGTGACAGAGTTCTGCACAGACTCTGGTCCAGAATACAGTCTAGAACTCTTTCCATGGTTAGAGATCTCCTTTGGGACCAATAAGGGTTCCCCAAGGTCCAACAGTGGCAGCTAGGTTTGGGAAAGAGGTTTGGGACACTTCCACATCCAGATCCCTAGCAGTAGGCACTTGGGCTATACCTTCATGTACATTAACCTGTGTCATAACCACTGAGGATCTCAGGGATCCATTGGGAGGGGTTGCTGGGTTAGAAGTGCAGTTAGTGTTGTGTTGGGTATTTGAACCTCTGTACTACAATAGGTCTCTGCTGTAGTAGTCATACACAGGTGAATAACCCCTGTTGGGCTTGACATGGTTTGTGTTTTGCAACTGTATTTAATATTTTGGTTTCAGAAGAAGCCAGAAGGTGAAGGAAGGAAACATATTCAATTCAGTGCTTCAGAGTAACTGGTAACTGGTATTTTCTTTTAAACTTAGATTGTAGGCTTGTAGTGACACTATACTTTCTTTCTGTGTTGTCTTTACTTATAATTGGTTTTGGGCTGTTGAAAATTTAAAAATAGTGGTGGTGTAATTCTGTGCTGTCTTTAATTGCTGCAAATTTTATCTTGGCTTGTCTGACTGTCCTGTAGCTGGGTGAAGGTGTTAATTGTCTGGCCTCTGACCTCAGCTACGTGATAACTGAAGGTGGGGCTTAGTCACAGTTAAAGCAGCAAACAGAAGTTCATCTTCTCAGAAGAAGCCAGAAGGTGAAGGAAGGAACATATTCAATTCAGTGCTTCAGAGTAACTGGTAACTGGTATTTTCTTTTAAACTTAGATTGTAGGCTTGAAGTGACACTATACTTTCTTTCTGTGTTGTCTTTACTTATAATTGTTTTGGGCTGTTGAAAATTTAAAAAATAGTGGTGGTGTAATTCTGTGCTGTCTTTAATTGCTGCAAATTTTCGCCCCCCTCCACCCTTCCCCAACTCTTAATTATATGCCCTGATAAATCTGATTGACAGGAGCTAAACACAGGGTATAGTAAGAGGTGTGAAGTAGGAGGTGCATAAGGGGAAGAAGACCACCCTCAGCACGACAAGTGTTTTGACTCATTTATTTATTTATTGGTTTCTTTTTCCTTAAAAATATATATCTGAGGATCAGTTACAGGATTTTTAATACTGTAAATAAATAAAAAGGACAAGAGAGCTTCAGTAGCAGATAAGTAGTGGAATTGCAGTATAATGTGGGGAGTGGTGCAATGTAGTGGCTGTGGGGCAGCCATATTCAGGCAGACCTTCTGGACACTGAGGTGCTGCCCTATCTGCATGCATCTCTCGGGACTGAGGGATGAGGTAGCCAGACTCAGAGCGGAAGTAAACTGGGTCAGGAGTACCATCACCCCTGTCCAGGAACCACCCAGTCCAATGCAGCTGCCTCAAAGGATGCCGAGAACGAGGAGCACTTGGATGACAGTGGGCTCAGGGAGGTTAGAGCAGTCAGGCAGAGGCACATCCCAGATCCTATTCCTCTCAAGAACTCATATGCCACACTGGCAAATGAGGACAACCAAATAGAGGTACCCAGGGAAGTGGAAGGAAAGGATGTGGAGGTTAGGCAAGGAGGTGACCTCAGTGGGAAAGCAGTGGACCCCAGAGGAGGAAGCGAATCCTGGTGGGGACTCCATCATAAGAGGATCCAGCTAGGAACACAGGAGGGGAGGACAGGGAGGTGAGGTGCCTACCGGGTGCCACGGCATGGAGGGATGGAAGGAAGATACTGGGGATCACTGGGAAGGCAAGACAGGAGGTGAGCTGGATGTCATTATCCACCTAGGTACTAATGACTTGGCAACTGGGGAGCCAAAGGAAGTTCAGGAAGAGTTTGAAACTGGGGATGGGTCTCAAGCAAGTAGCTACTTCTGTCACTTTCTCAGAAGTACTACCTGTGAGAGGCAAGGGAGAGCATAGGAGTGCATGCACCAGGAACTTTAACTCATGGTTGAAGAACTGGTGCTGTGAGGAAGGGTTTGGATTCATTGGTGACTGGGGATCCATCTGGAGGGATGGAGGTTTGTTCAAGCCTGACGGCCTGCATCCATCCTGGAGAGAATCCAAGCACTCAATGATAAGTTTAAATGCTACATTGACAAGCATTTAAACTAGCAAAGGGGTGGCAGGCCAGCAAGGATGGTACCTACTTGCTCACCCCCCACACGCCAGTAATGGAACCAGAACCAGAGGAGGGCTATCTCTGCAAAGCAGTGTGCAAAAGTTGGAGATTAGTGTCCAAAGGTGGATAAGCAGAAAGGGCAAAATTCAGCAGAAGGGCAGACAGCAAGGAGAACCAGGGATAAATGACAACCAAGAAAGGGGCTGGAGTAGAACAGTGAAGCAGTCTAGGAGGTCAAATCATGGAAAGCCATGTGTGCAAATGCCAGGAGCCTTAGCAACAAGATGGAAGATCTGGAGGCTGTCATGGTACAGTCAGACCTGGACATTGTGGCCATCACTGAAACCTGGTGTAATGATAACCATGACTGGGAGATTAGCCATACCTGGCTACAACATATTCAGAAAGAGACAGAGCAGGCAGGAAGGAGGAGGTGGCACTGTATGTGAAAAATGACATAAGGTCCACACAGATCCAGGAGGAACAAAATGGGGAGAGATACTGTGGGTTAAGCTGGAAAGGAAAATGGGGCCAGCCATCCCGCACAGGTGTGGTCTATAGACCACCAGCCCAGGAGGAAGAAACAGATAGGAGCTGATGCTAGCCATCCAAAGGATGGCTGACAAGAGTGAGTAGTACTGGTTGGAGACTTCAATATACCAGATGTGGACTGGAGCATCCCAGCAGCAGCATCAACTAGAGCAGATTTATCCTGGACTCCCTTCAGGGTGCCTTCCTCAAGCAACTGGTCATGGAACCAACTCGGCAGAAGGCAATACTGGACCTTGTGCTCACAAACAGGGACAGTGTGGATGGGGGTAACAGTGGGGGAGCACCTGGGTAACAGTGACCACCAGTCATTGTGGTTTGAAATCACAGAAAGAGCAGAACCAAACCACACAAAAACACGTATCCTGGATTTTGGGGGCAGACTTTGGGAAAATGGGAGATGCTTGAAAGAGGCATTAAGGGAATGGGACAGGAATCAGGGATTGAGGAACAGTGGGCAGTATTTAAAATGGGGATTATAAGAACAACAGAATTATGCATTAAGCAGGTTAGCAAGAGGAAAAGAAGAGAACCATTATGGTTTCAAAGAGGTAAAAAAGAAAGTGAAAGCCAAAAGACTGCATTCAGGCAATACAAAAGACACAGGCAGAAGGGATAGGGAGAAGTACAGGAGAAACAAAGGGAGGCAGGGAAGTCAGTAAGGAAGCCAAAGCTCAGACAGAAGAACACATTGCAAAATCAGTGGTTAAAGGGGACAAAACCTTTTACAGGTACATAAGTGAAAAAAAGGTCAAAGGGAGGGATAGTTAGACTGAAGGGGAGGATGGGAGCAGCGTGGAGGATGACAACAGTAAAGCTGACATATTGAACAGGTATTTCTGCTCAGTCTTTACTAAGGAAGAGGGGGTAATGGGTCTGAAGGAGCACAAGGGGTGAGAATGGTGCAGAAATGGACACAAGTCCCTTTACACAGAAAGGGTCCTGAAGGAACTGGAAGTAATAAGAGTTGACAAAGCAATGGGGCCAGATGGGTGCATCAGGGTCCTAAAGAACTAAGAGGTGGTGGCTGAACCTCTGGCTATCCTGTTCAGCCAATCACTGGAAACAGGAGGTACCCAAAGACTGGAGGACAGCAGATGTAGTCCTCTTATACAAAAGTGGGAACAAAGAGGAAGCAGGGAACTACAGACCAGTCAGCCTCACCTCGGTAGTGGGAAAGATCATGGAAGCACTACTGAAGGAGAGATTGGTGGAACATCTGGTTGTCCAATGGACTACAGGACCCAAGGCAGCATGGTTTCACCAGGGGAGGTCATGTCAGACCAACCTCATTGAATTTTTGACTGGGTGACTAGGGAGGTGGATCAGGGGAGGGCAGTGGACATGGCCTATCTGGACTTCAGCAAGGCCTTTGACACTGTGCCACATAGAAGACTATTACACAAACTGGGGAATATGGGTGTGGGCAGGACAGTAGTGTGGTGGGTAGGTAACTGGCTGGGTGGCAGGACACAGAGGGTGGTGGTAAATGGCTGTCACTCCACAGAGGGAAGAGTGACCAGTGGGGTACCACAGGGATCAGTGCTGGGACCGTCCTATTCAACATCTTCATCAGTGACATTGCACAGGATATAGAAGGCAGAATTTCACTGTTTGCTGATGACACAAAGCTCTGTAACAGAGTAGACACACCAGAGGGTGTAGACAGAATGAGAAGGGACCTGCAGAAACTTGAAGAATGGTCAAGGGTTTGGCAGTTGAAATTCAATGCAAAGAAAGTGCAAGATAATGCATATGGGGCACAAAAACCCTGGCACAATATATCAGTTGGGGGTGAGGATATAGCATGCACCAAGCAGGAAAGGATCTTGGGGTTGTCATCTCTGATGACCTCAAGGTGAGAAACAGTGTGACAAGGCATCAGGTAAAGCAAATAGGATGCTGGGATGTATAGGCAGGGCATCACCAGCAGGAAAAGGAGGTCATAATTCTATATAAGACACTAGTGAGGCCCCACCTGAGTACAGTGTGCAGTTCTGGAGACCATACCTACGTAAGGACATAGACAGGGTAGAGAAGGTTCAGAGGAGGGCAACAAAGATGGTGCATGGGTTGCATCACAAATCCTATGAAGACAGGTTGAAGGAACTGAACATGTACTCCCTGGAGGAGAGGAGGAGAGAGGATATGATAGAGACATACAAGTATCTTACAGGGAGGAACAGGGTGCAGGAAAACACTATTTTTAGCCGAAAAAGATGTTTCAGGACTAGAGGCATGGGATGAAGTTGGAGGAGGACGATTCAGAGGAAACATGAGAAAGAATTTCTTCACAGAACGGTGGTGGACAAGTGGAACACCCTGCCAGAGGAAGTGGTGGGGCTGAAACAATCACAGGATTTAAGAATGCATGGGATAGACATAAAGAATTCTAGAGATCAGGGGTAAGGGCAACAGACTTCTAGGAAAACAAACTGAACTTACAAGCTCAAATGGGCAGACTGGGTGGGCCATAGCCCTTATCTGCCGACACTGTCTATGTATCTATGTATCTATGTGTTCATTGTCTCACTCTACACATAGTCTCGATTTCCAAGAGAACCAGTACGCTCTCCCTCATGAGGCATGGAACCCTCCATTCAGCCAAGGGCCTGCCTCCTTGTAGTTCCAAGGGCTAGGTTAAGTGCAATCAGGAAACAGGGCATTTTCAGTGGCTATGCCAGCCCTATGGAACTCATTACCTAGCCAGCTGAGGGAGGCATCCTCGGTGGAAGCTTTAAAAAGGACCTAAACATTTATTTAGTAAAGCTTATGATCGTCAGAATTAATTTTGGACAGCTGTATTGGACTGTCTGAATTGATATATTGATATTTTTAATGGTATCAACCTGATATACATATATGTCATATATGTCATATAATTTATGATAATTGATTTAAAGTTAGTTATGGAATTGTTTATTACTGTGATTGCTGCTGTTTAGTTATGTTGTGTTTGATGTTTTTAAATTGTACAGTGCTCTGAGTCCCAGGAATGGGTGCTATATAAAATAAAATCAATCAAAATCAATTAAAAACCCTCATGGTTTGGAGAGCTGCACAGGCTGGCCACAGCAGGAGAGGTGCTACTACAACCCAGAGTATATCTGGCATAAGTAATGGTACACGTTAGTTGGAAATAATGGGGAGATACAAGCAATTACATGGAACATAAAGAGGCTTAAAGAGCTCCTGACATAGCTGTCTTTTCTGTGGATCCTGACACCTTGTGACAGGTTTTAATAGGACAGTTGTTGCTGTGCATTTTACAGTTCCTGTTCTTTGTTCTGAGTGCAGTGGTCATGCCACCACTCCCCTATGAGTTTTCCATGTTTGCCACGGGCTGCCTGACTAAATCGAAACTTTCGTCATTTGGGTATTCTTTGAGAAGCGTAGCTCACACTCTGGAACTGAAAGCAGGCGGCTGAATGAAAAGACCAAAGAAATCGTTTCCGTCTCTGGCATGTTACCGTTCCCTCCCAACTAAGGACCTTGTTTCTTTCCATTGCCGGTGGGAAAAAAAAAGCAACAAAAAAGAAACACGACTGGCTGCAAACTGATCGGGGCAAACTAAGCGAGTTTGGGAACCTCATTTTACTTCAGTTTAAAACACCTGAGTGCTTCTATTTTATGCACTGTCTGACATCTACTCACTACCTTTCTCTTAATATGTGCAGTTGGCAGTGCGGGCACAGAAAACTAAGATCAGGGTGTTCAGACGTATCTCTATGCTGACTTAGATCTTGCATAGAACAGACAATGGAGTAAACCTGGGTATTGGGTAAATCAGCCGATAGGCGTTTGTCCCCCGTTACATTGGTTGTTTTGTCCACATCGGTGTTGCTGATGTTAGCAGGTGACAGACACCCTGTTTGTGAAATCTTAGGGATAGTTTGGAACCACCATGATCTTAGTTTTCTGTACATGATTGCCAACTGCGCTTATTAGGGGAAGGGTAGCTAGAGCAGATGTCAGACAGTGCATAAAATAGAAGCGCTCATGTTTTAAACTGAAGTGGAAGAGCGTTCCCAAACTGAGCTTCAGTTTGCCGATCGGTTTTCAGCCAGCGCATTTTTTTTTTTTTTAAACCAGCAATGGAAAGAAGCAGGGTCATTAGTGGAGGAACGGTAACATGCTCAGAAACGGAAAGGACTTCAGCGGTCTTTTCATTCAGCCATTTCGCTTTCCAGCCCACAGTGTGAGCTACGTTCCTGAAGAACACCTACAAATGATGTGTAAGTTTGATTTAGCCAGGCAGCCCATGGCAAACTGTGGGAAAACCATAGGGGAGTGGGTGGCATGACTACTGCACTCAGAACACAATCAGGAACTGTAAATGCACAGTAACAGCTGCCCTGTTAAAAACCTGCTGCAAGGTGTCGGAATCCACAAAAAAGACAGCTATGTCAGGAGCTCTTTAACTAGCCCATTAAGAGGAAAAAGTCCTATCGCATCTTAAATCGTTAAAGATCCAAATTGCTTTCCTGCAAGAGACCCGACTCACAGACTGAGAAGTGAAGCAATATGTGCAGGAATGGGTAGGGCTAGAGGCACACAGCCCAGCCTTCCATAAACAAACTCCAGCAAGAGCCAATACAGCTGCAGCAGATGTCTGGCAGAACACAGCACAGTCTGCTGTGTCCAAGATGGCTGCTGGAGTTTTCTCGCATGTGACGACTCGCACATGTGCACTGGGCTCCAGTGGCCATCTTGGATATGTCAGACTGTGCTGCCATCCCACCAGAGTTCATTGTGCATGTGCAAAACTCCAGCACCTATCTTAGATGCAGCAGACAGTGCCTTGTTCTGCCAGTACCAGTGGACAAAACAGTGCAGTGGATGTGCAGTGATTGCCGTTTACCTCCAATATTGAAAAAGTCCTTTCAGTATCCGGTAAGTTCCTTTTCTCTACAGTGATCACAAGATGTCACAGGGCTATGCCCTGCAGCTGTAAAAATGAGACATTACCATTCTAGTGCATAAGAGCCTTAAGTGGTCAATATACGGACCACTTTGGACAGAGAAGACCGCTGGGTTTTGGCAGAACTAGCTACTCCTCAAGGTCCACTGATACTGGCCAAGATATATGGCCCTAATCATGATGACCCATCCTTTTTCATGCCCTGAATCTGGTGCTTACCCAATTAAATAGACACGGTCACACATTGTTACTGGGGGAGGGGGAGGAACTTTAAAGGAACACTGTCAACCTGTTTTACATCATATTATTTCTAGTTAGAACCCTACATTTTATGATTGCTTAGCTTCCCTAAAATTCATTGATGTTGCTCTTGTTTTGTCTGTCTCCTTGTTTAGTGGAACTGAAATGCATGCTAATGTATATTTATAAACAACCTTGTTTTGTTTACAATCCTGGATCTGTTCTTACTGCATACTTTTTTTTAGCTGCTACTTTTTTCCTCTCCTTGACATACCTGATCTGCTCCCAGTGTCCTGGCAACCCCTGGGATTTTTCCAGCCACCGTCCTGATCCGCACTCCATTAGGGTCTGCCTTGTTTCCCTGCAGCATCCCCCAGCAGTGGGGTGGTGGGGAGCCCCTACTCCCACCCTGTCCAGATCCAGATACAGGCCCCCAGAGCTGATGCTCATTGGACAGTCATCAACCGCTCAACCCAGGATGTCCTCCTCAGATTTTGTTGTGATTTTCTCCGGGAGCTGGGGATGTGCACTGATGCCAGAGGAGGGAGTGTGCACGTGTCCATGTGCTCTCTCCAGGTGTCTGCCCAACTCCACTACCATGATAGAGCTTAGTGCCCTATACCCCAGCCTCCGCCAGGGAAACGGGTGCCAACTCTTGTGGACCCCCATCCGCAGATGCTCAATCTTTCTCCTCCCTGCCAACCCTGGTGTCCCGTGCTCATTCCCGAACATGGGTCACCGGCACTGCGTGGTAAGGCATCCAGCACCTCAGCCCTCAGTGCCACCAGGCTGGATCTTACTGCATACTTCCTGAGCATTACAAACACACCCAAATAATGCAGTCACTCATGATGCAGTAGCCTCCTAAACTCCCTCTGCATCATGAGTGGTTAGGCTGTGTTGTGGGTGTTCCCAAGTCCAGGAAAGATGCAGCTGGAGCTGATAAAGGAATGTAAGCAAACCTGTGTTTGTGTGGTAACACCAGTATGGTGGGCAGTCTGTTTTTCACTTATTTTAAAGAAAAGAGTCAGAATCAAACTACTAGCTACATCAGCAATCTTTACAGAATGTTGGCAATCATAAAATGTGTTTTTTAAACTAGGGACATTTTGAGACTTAAGGGGTTGACAGTGTCCTTTTAACCTCACCATACATGAGGCTATAGACTGCAGTAGGAACCAAGCTGAATCCCACTGGTGAGTGAGATAAGCTCTTAAAGTATTACTTCAGGAGCACAACATGGTGGGCACATGGCAGATACTGAACCGAGGAAAGTGACTACTCCTATTTCTTGGCAGTTCACTCAACGTTTAGTCATTCAGACTTATGGTTCTCCTCCCCAGGGATAACAAACAATACCCTGGTTGCTTAAATACACCCCTTGTTATTTCAACCACACATCAGTTGCACTCACTTGGATGTAGTGGGTACCCTCCACCAGATCCAAAGTGTGGAGACTAGACAGCCTTTTTGCAGGACCTGCACTTCAATGTGTGGTAAAGTCTGAAACATCTGAGTTTATCACCAATGACCAGACAGGAGACACATCAGACAAACTGTTATGGGAGGCATAAAAGGCTTATATGAGAGGCAGGATAGTTAGTTATGCCGCCAATAGGTGCATGGAGAGAGAGAGAGAGAGAGAGAGCGGCTCCCCATAAGCTGGAAGACACACTGAAGTCTCTGGAGGCCAAATACAAGGCCCAATGCCACCCGACTCAGAAACTGGTGGCTGAATTAGTGCACACCAGAATGTAACTCCATGACCTCATAACCAGAAAGGGTGAACTTGCCATAGTCTGCCTCAGACATGTGTAACCCTAGATGGCGCTATCCCAGGGGCTACTACCCTGCCTGATTTGCCACCTAACAGGTTGAGGGGCCTGGATCCAATGGCAGTGCCTCCACCCAGAGGTCAGGGTTTGCAATAGTTAAACTTACTTGGTCACAGCCCTCTGGGACACTGCAACCCCCTTTCTTCCCACTAGTGGCCCACACAATATATCAAATTACCTTCACAGTATACACTTACCCCCAGGACTAGATTTCGGCACTGGGACCTCCTGTGAAATAAGATACAGTGCAACAATCACAGTACAGTACTTTAACATAGACAAATACCTCAGGCAGTATAACTTTGCTGAAACAAGCAGCTCTGATTTATTTAGGGGATATAACAAGGACAGGGAAATCAGGTTAATTAGCTTATCACTTTACTATCTACCTATGGCTCTGTGCACAGGCCTATCCCTACCAGTTACTGTCCCTGGGTACCCAAGCCCTAGTGGCTAGTCCAAACCGTGGCAGCTGGTGGGGCCCTTTCACACAGTGAAAAGAAAAATTAGTTTAAACAGTCAGCAGTACAGTGATTCCATTTGGATTTAATGTGGCAATTCAACAGGGAGCGACCCTGAATTAGTACTCATGACCTCCAAACAAGATAGGGTCCTTCAACGTCAGCTCTTGAGCTCCACGAGACTCTTCACACATTTATATGGTAAAAAGAAAGTACTATACCAGGCAGGCTGCTTCTCTATCCGATCGCAATTACTGCACAATACCGGGAGAACACACAGCAGATTCAGTTCCTGACAGACCGAGTGCAATTCAACAATTTCTCCAGTCTTCTACAGGGTGAGCCTGGTTTCTACTCTTCAGAGATCCTTTGATTCTTTTCACAGGGCCGGTTCAGTCCTAACAAGCAGTTACACAAGCTGCAGACCGGAACTCTGGGCCTTACACACGTTTTTTCACTGAAACTGTACTGAAGGAGCACAGGGTTTCTTTTCCCTTCACTGCCAGAGTTAAACTGAAACTCCAACAGACAAAACCGGGCACTTCCTTTGAGTTCCTCCCAGTTCTTGACTGGATTGGCTGTCACTCACAATAGACTGCTGCTGTTGGTCCAAAAGGCGCAAGTCTAAACTACATCTCCCAGAGTCACTGCCCATACAATCCTCTTGTGGCTGGCTCAGATTATGAGTCCAAGTTCTGATTCGTCCAAGGCACCATTTTAGAGCTAGCTTACCCCACACTGATTGGTCCAGTTCAGCAGTTCAAAACCAGAATGGGGAACTAGGCAGACACAGTTCCGACTGCAAAGAAAGCAGGTTAGACAAACTGTAATTTCATTATTACTGTAAATGATTTCTGGAAACAGTTACATCTTTCAGATAGGTTCCCTTTGCACTCCTAGTGACTGCAAAATGGAGTGAATTGGCAGCAGCTCAAGTGGTACTCAAACAGAGAAGCACACAGTCCCCCATACAAACTAATTATGTCTGCAAGCAGACAGCTCTTAAAGAGACAGTACCAGAGGCTCTAAAACACTCACTGATAAATGGCTTAAGCGTAAACACCATTCAGGCTTGGAGCATTCAAGCAAGCTCCTGGAAGTCTTTTGGGAACCCCCATTTGCAGGGGTTACACCCTTCCTAGCCTGGGAAAGCTTGACGTCCGCGTCAAGCAAGTACCCATAAGTTTCAACTGCAACCATATACATTTGCATTAGGCTCACACATGTAATCATCAGTCAATACATCATTTTACCAAGAACACATTTCTGAAACATTGCAGTCGTCACTCTTTACACAGTATTACACACATTGTACCATAACTCAAGTTATTACCTCTTGTAGATGAAACCTGAAGAGGGGCCCTTCCTATCAGTTACCTTGGGGCTGGACAGGGCAAGGGCACCATACTTAGAGGGCAACACAAGTAACTTGGGTTAGCACTGATGCTCAGTTTGGGCAGTGAGCTCGGGGACACATACACTCCTTTATGGACAACATTGAGAGGCAAGTCCACAGGCCTCCAAAGTGAATCATAACTGAGGTGCACCACAGGCTTTACAGCTCGACCAGTCTTTCTAGGGGAACTGTTACAGTCTCTGCACTCTGAGCCTCATTTTCAGCATTGTCCTCACTTGTCAGGGAGTCTCCCTGGGGGTAGAGAGGCTAGAACTTGCGGCACTTTCAGCTCCAGGAGTTACAGTTTCTGAGTCCACAACATTTGGCTCACATGGAGAGCTTTCGGACACTGGCAGTGGACTGTCAGGGCACTCAAAATACTCTTCTTGTTCAGGTGTATCACCAGTCTGCCCCAATCTATCATTTTCCTCCCTGAAAGCTCAAACAGTTCAACCATGCACAATGATTCCATTTCATCTGATCTGATGCTTTGCACTTCACTTTCTGGGAGCATTGGCTCCAGGGATGAAGCTGGGGGCTTAGACAGTCCAGAAGGCCCAGCTTTGTCTCCAGTATTGACTGGGGATTGCCCCAAAACAATTGACTCAGTTCGTAAGAAGGATAGTATTCAAAGTCACTCTCACTTTCTTCCGATATGGACTGACAGTCATGCTCAACTGGGACTTGTGCAGGGGAACACTTTTACTCTGCTTCTGTAGGTGCAGACTTCCTTGATCTTTCTTAGCAGCAGCTCTAGTCACTGGTCCAGAGGGCATCTTCTGGGGCTCAGACTCAATCAGGATTTGTCCAATGGGCAGTAAATGATTTCTATGCATTGTTTTACATCTTTGAATTGTTCTCAGGCCTTACTTTGTACACTGGCAGATCATCTAGTTTGCCCACTACAATGTGAGGGAGATGGTGGCCATCTGTCAGCAATCTTGTGTTTGCCATGCAGTCCCAGATTTCTTAGCAATACCGATCTCCCTCCTGGAGTTCCTGTGCTTTCACCTTTTATCATACCGTTCTTTGTTGGCCAGATTTCTTTTGTCAGCCATGGTTTGAGCCAGTTAGTACGCATGAGTTAGCTGGGCCTTTAACTTTCACATACTGTAAATAGTTGTCAGCTTGAACCCCATCAGGAGAGACCCCAAACACACATCTACTGGTAGTCGAGCTTCTCTTCCAAACATCAGGCAGTAGGGGAGAACAGTGGCATCACTTTTGGTGCAGTTATAAGCATGTACCAGGGTGCTAATTTGTTGGCTCCATCTAGGCTTGTCCTTTGGGTGCAGGTGCCTAGCATATCTAGCAAAGTCGGTTGAAACGTTCAGGCTGGAGGTCCCCTGGGGGTGGTAAGGAGTGGTTCTGGACTTTCGCACTCCCCACAGAGAAAGCATCTCTTTGATCAGACGACTCTCAAAGTCTCTCCTTGATCAGAATGGATTCTTTGTGGAGCCCATAGTGAACAAAAAGTTTCTACAAGTACTTTGGCCACAGTGGATGCTTTCTGGTCTTTGGTGGGAAAGCTTGGGCATATCTCGTGAAATGGTCAGTGACCACCAGCACATTACTGATATTTCTTTGATCTGACTCCAAACTCAGAAAATCAATACAGACCAGCTCCATGGGTGCACTGGTGGTGATGTTAAAAGGGGCAGCCCTCTGGGGCAAAGCTTTCCTCTGTAAGCTAGCGACTACAAGTTCGAATGTGTTGCTCCATCAGCCCCCATCTTAGGCCAATAGAATCTGGATCTCACCAAGTCAAGTGTTCTGTCTATACCAAGGTGCCCCATGTGGTTGTGCAAGGACCTCAGTACTGAGTCTCAAAGGCAGTGGGCAGCACTAGTTGTTGTTTGTCTACTTGTCCCCTCTGTCTACTGTTTCTCTGTATAACAGTTTATTGATCAGTTTGAACTTAAGACCTTCTTTGTATAACAGTGCAGTTCTCAAATCAGTGGACGTAATTTGGACATCTTTTCCTGCATAGAGGGCTTCTAAAGCTGCTTTGATCATGGGATGAGGATTGAGCCCACGAATACTGTCATTGTCCAGCTGAGGCAGTGCACCAATGTCTATTGCAGAAAAGTGGCAATAAGCAGCAGGTATGCAATTCTCAGAGGGTCCCAAGCAATCCACCATGCAGTCCACTGCGTCCGTGGACATTTGTTCCTCCCTGTCAAACTTCCGGCAGAGTGCCGAATGTCAGGTTCTGCCAATCGGACCCAATCATTCTGGGGAACAGGCCTCCGGAGAGAGCATCAGCATCTACGTGTTCAGACCTGCTCGGTATTCGAGAGCATAGTCATATGTAGATAATGCAGAAAGCCACCTATGGCCAGTGGCATCCAACAGCTGAGGTCTGCACATAGGTCAAAGGATTATTGTCAGTTTTACTAGTATTTTAGCCCCATACAAGTACTCCTGGAATTGGTCAACAATAGCCCACTAAAGCTAGGAACTCTAACTTATGTACAGGATAGTTCTTTTCGGATGGGGTCAGGCTTCTACTGGCAAAGACCACTGGTCTCAGGCCATTCTCGTGGTTTTGGTACAACACAGCCTCCAACCCTTGCAAGCTAGCATCAGTGTGCAGGACGTAAGGTTTTCTTGGATCGGCATAGGCCAGCACTGGAGCATGGGTAAGTTGATATATGATCTCATGAAAAGCAGTCTCACAATCAGGAGTCCAGCGGGCCCCAAATACTTCACTCGGATGAAAATACACTCTTTCAGTCTTGAGGGCGTTGACTTTTGGTATTTTTGTGGGTTGGGGGATACCCTTGAGTAAGGTTAAGTAAAGGGCGGATCACTCTTGAATAGTCCTTGATGAAGCGCGATAATAACCACAGAATCCCAGGAATCTTTGCAGTTCTTTTTAGATTTTTGGGCTGTGGCCAGGGTGGGTCAACTGCCTCCCTTACTTGGATCGGTCTCTATTCCTCGGTGGATACTATGTGTCCCACATACTTTTAATTGATGTTTGAAAAAAATTGACACCTATCAATGGACAGTTTAAGGCCAAAGTCCTCCAGTCGGGTCCAATACCTTAAATAATCTGCTCTCATGTTCCTCAGTGAGCTGCCAAACACAATAACATCATCTAGGTATACCAGGCACTCCTAGTAAGTTCATGTCCCCACTGCACGCTCCATCAATCGTTGAAAAGCGGCATGGGGCACCTGAAATCCCTTGAGACATCCTCATAGATTCACTGCAGAAGCCAAGCGGACAGATAAAGGCTGTTCTTCACGGTCCTCTGGGGCCATCGGGATCTGGTAAAAACCTCTGCGGAGATCCAACACAGAGAACCACTTGCTCCCGTTTAGGCAGTCCAAAGCATCCTGAATGCGGGGCATTGTGTACTGATCAGGATAGTCCGGCCGGTTTAAGGTGCGATAATCCACACATCCTTACTGTCCCATTCTTTTTCCTCACTACCACAATGGGGAAGCATAAGGGCTTCTAGATTCTTGTATTACACCACCAGCTAACATCTTACCAGATGCATCCCACATCATCTATGTCCAGCAGGTGCCAGGCGTCGAGGACCTCTCACAAATGGTCTTTCGTCATGCAGCCGGATATGTGCTCAGCTCCTTGCCGCATCCTACATCCCATTCAGCTGAGAAAACACCTGGTCTCTCACAAAGGCAAGCTTCTCACTGATCCTCACTTTCCATTCAGCTGGCGAGAAGTCCATGAGGAAATCAAAACAAGTCAGGGTGCTCTGTCATTTACCTAAGAACTCTTGCTGCTGGTAGCACTGCAGTGTCTGCACAATGCGTGTAGGATGCAACCTCTATTTACTAGAATGTCTCTTTCAGACACATTATGAACTTGGACCATTACCCTTCTGGCAGCATAAGCATGGGCTCTAAGCGGGCTAAAATACTAAACTTGACAAGCAGTCCCCTCTAGCAATTTTCCATCGACAATTGCATCCAACATTAATATTTTATTCTTAACATCCTTTCTGATCGGACCTCTCTCTGTAAAGTGCAGGCATTGGCACAGGATCAGAGACTCAGGATCCTTCTTCCATACAATTCAGGCCGGTTCCTCTGGTTCTATTTTTCAGCATCTCTCTCTCTCACATAGGCCTTCTTAATTAAAGCTGGAACTCTTAAAGCTCTACTAGTTTTGACCCCTGTTTTTCATAACACAACTGTATGAGCCTTCTGAACATATGAGCATTTACTCAATCAACAAAAGGACACCATCATACAGTCCAGTGGGGGGGACACACTAAGACTAGAGTCTACTTGACAGCCACTCCAATACGGAGGTGGGAAAAGACAACCAAATTCGGATATACCCGGAATAGGGGTAGAGCCTTCTCCTTAACCCCCATACATGCAGTCCTTCTAATGGTTGGCAAAGTCGTCTGACAAATGCTTCCTGATACCAATCCTGAACATATAATTACTCACATGGGGCCACTGTCTAATACAGCTCTTGATAGACACTCCATTCACCTTTACAGTGGTCTCCATGGAGGACCCACTATTCTGGACCAGTCTGGAGGAGGATACAGTGGGGGCCTGGGCAAATGACCTGCCACAAAGGGCGTGAGTTAGCATGTTTGGTGCCCTCACTGGAATCATTTACTGCACCTCTTAACCACTGATTTGTTCTCAGAAGCTCTCCTTGTAGCCTATATGCAACTTTGTCAGTGTCTTTTGGGGACCGGCATTCCCTTTTCATGTGCCCATCCTTCCCACAATTATAGAGGAAAGACTATTATACCAGACCTGTCTCTTCACCAAAAAATTCCACCTGGGTTTAACCCCAATAGGTGTCTTGGCTTCTTCAGGCAGCCACCATCTCAGCATCCACATGAGCTGCCTCAAAACTATCTAGAAGGTGCCTAGGGCAGAACCACCCTGGCCCATCGATCCTTCCCCTAGAGCTCCATCCTGGTACAATGCCCTCCCTCCGCCTGTCACATCAATCACCAATCTAGGTCCATTTAAAGCTGCCTTGAGGGCCCATATACTCTCCTCATGTCAATGCCAGTGTAACCAGTAACCTGTGGATCCTGCACCACGCCACTAGGCCACGCACCTGCCCTTGACCAGGCAGTGGAGAGCCCTTACTATTTCTAGCCTACAGGCTCCTCACCTCCCTTGGTTACCATATAGTTGCACTGGACTATGAGTGCATTGTATTATGTATAAGAGAAGGCATCTCTGAGGTGGCTTACTACCAACTCATATCATGCATTGCTTAGCTACCAATTGTATAGGTCTTTAACCTCTCATTAGGTAAATATGTCGATAGCTCTGCCCTGTTTTAGCTACCAAATGTATAGGCATTAACCCATGCTCATTGTATTTATACTCTGTATGATTGTTCACCCACATTTATTCTATGCATGTACTGTATGAATTTCTATGTTTTATTCTGACGTGGAGCATTCGGAAATGAGTCTATGACTCAAAGGGTTGTAATTCTGATTTCCTAAATAAATAAATAAATAAAATAAAAATGTGCCATCCGTCTAATAAGCTTGTGCAGGAGTGAAGGTACAGGGGCCTAGTGCTCTGTGCACCCTTGCAGGTCAGGAGCTCCTGGTAAGAGAGTGTAAAGCTGGGAGACAAAAGTCTAATGCTGCCTGTGTGTGTGGTCATTTTGACCTCAAGTTACTGACTGTGTTAGGACAGTCTGGCCGCCTAAACATCTTATGCAATTGGGACCCCTGGGTCCAAAGTACAGTTTACCATCTACCGATTCAGCTACTACTGTGACCCCCTGTTCCTGATTTATTGCTCCGTGGAATGACTGTTTATTTTATTGACTGTTCATTAAACGGGATCCCCTGTTTTGCAATTCTGTGTTTGCCTCTTGTATTTTAAAGAAACTGTTGCTGCTAAAAGAAGTTGCCTCCACAGCCTTGTACCCAACACATTCCAGGGTGGTATCCAGAGCATCGGGGACCAGATAACCCACTGAGGAAGACGTCAAGAGGCCTGCCTAGTGAAAGCAGTCTACAAAGGCCTCTGGGGTGAAGTGGGAAAGGCCAGGCAGGTGAAGATCAGCATCATCTCCCTCTGTGTTCCAGCTCAGCGCCTTGAGAGTCCAGGGCCCTCAATGGAATCCATCCATCACCATCATCACTTGTGGACAGTCAGGTACTGTTTTATCCTGTCATATTTCTGAACTGTGTTTCTAGGCTGTACAGTGCTCCTCCTTCCCCACGAAGTTTATCACCTTAATACCCCTAGACAGAGAAGTGGGGGGTGGCTTACAAAAGTAAAACACCCAGGCATAGACTTTTTTCTTCCCAGATTACATGCTGCCTATATACAGTATGGAGTGGATCATCCTCAACATACAGCAGCAAAACACAAAACATTTCAGCATTGTCATCATTCTGCACTAAACTATCTGACTGATACTATGTCTCCCCTAATTCACTCAATAGCTTGCAGACTCTCACTCACTCGGTTAGAGCTCACAGACTCAAAAGTTCAAACACCACTCCAGACAAGGGTCTTCCGATCAGATGTAGAAGCTGTCTGACTAATGTACACGTATGTGCATGGAATGTAACTACACGCTGGTTACCTGCATTGTGTTAAATCTTTAAATGTGATTGGCACCACCATTTGGTACATAAACAACCCTCACATGATCAACAACTAACATTTTCTGTTAGTCATAGCATACTGAAAAGCAGCTAGGTAAAGTGTTTTTAAAGTGGATTGACAAAAATGATATGTTTTCCACTCTTTTCGCTTCCAAGAGTTAGCTTTTTAAACACAATAGCCTGCAGCAAGCAGTATTAGCCCCACAGAACAGTAGTTTTTATGTTTGCTTGACGCATGTGCAAGAAACATAGTGCCATCATCCGAGTTTTCGGAGGTGTGTCACCCCCTCTTCCAATTCAGTCAGTGTGCTGGCAGGCGCGGCCCCAGTCCTCCAATGCATGCTGGAGCTGTCTATGACAGCTCCAAAATGCAGTGGCGTACAGTTGAAAGGGGGAGCTATGCTTCAGTGAGCAGCGATAATATCGCTTGCCATGTGTGCTCCCCCCACACACTCACACACACACACACACACACACACACACACATATGCTGCTTGCTGCCACCCCACGCACATGACTGTATAGCCGACAGGGGTGCCCAATCCCCTCGGCTGTGCTGCACTCCCCCAAAGTTTTCCACATGCCACGCTGGGTGCCACCCCAGCATGGCAACTCATCAGAGCAGCCAACGGGAGCCTCCATCCCCCCATCGGCTCCACTGTCCTCCCCCAGAGTACAGGGTGCCATGCTAGAGCCCACCAGTGTGGCAATAGATGCTATGGCCAATGGGGTGCCCAATTCCCATCGGCACCATGCAACCCCAACTAGCCATCCTTGTGCCATGCTGGGAGCCCACCCCAGCGTGGCAAATGTCCCGCATCATCATTTAAAAAACACCCAGTAAAGAAAAACAGTCCCACGAGTCTCCTGCCCCCCACAACCCGCACCCACCTACTGCGCACCCTGCCTCCACACACCCCCTCACCCCATACTTAACTCTGGAGTCCGCGAGACATCATCGGTGGACCGGGAACACGTCTGCACTCTTCAAAGCCGACCGCGAACTGAGGAAATGCCGGTAAGCTGTATAATGGGATAGATAGGGTTTTTTCAACTTTGTTGCATATCTCAGGCATTTTTGAATTTTTGCACCAAGTTTTCAACATGGGGTTTTTGGGACCCCTTCTCATGAATGCTGTCACTGTCATTGCGTTATTCGGCCTGAAGGGTGATTTGCAGTCATTGCTCGAAATCACCTTTCGGACTGATTAATGAAATGACACTGCCAGTGTTCATAAGGTGGGCTCTCAAGCTCATTTTGAAAATTTGGTGAAAATCCAAAAATGACTGTTTACGAGCGCGCGCTGTGCAGTTCCTATGCACGTCAGAAGTTCACGAATTTTCAATATTTTCACTCCAGATTTTCAACATTGCCATTTTACCACACCTTCTTATGAGCAGCACAGTTGTCATTTTTCACATCTCACCCAAAATGTGTTTCCGCCCATGTAGCACACAATGGCGCCGTCAAAGTGCGAAATCGATGTATGGGACACATTAAGAAAATCACAGTGACACTGTTCATGAGCAGAGGTCTTAAAATGGCTATGTTGGAAATTTGGTGAAAAAATTCCTAAAAGTGACTGTTTTACGAGCGTGTGTTGCGCAGTTCCTAAGCATGCCTATAAGTTTGCGAATTTAATATTTTCACTCCAGATTTTCAACATTGCCATTTTATTACACTTCCTTATGAACAGTACAGCTGCCATTTTTCATATGTCACCCAAAATGTGTTTCGCACATGTAGCACACAATGGTGCTGTTGGTGTACGAAAGCAATGTTTGGGACAGATTACAAAATTCACAGTTACACTGTTCATGAGCAGAGGTCTTTAAATGACTTTGTTGAAAATTTGGTGACAAATGTCCATAAAATGACTGTGTTATGAGTGATCATTGCACAGTTTCCACGCACCCTTGTAAGTTCATGACTTTGTAATATTTTCAGTCCAGATTTTCACCAGTGGCATTTTTCCACACTTCCTTATGAACAGTACAGCTGTCATTTTTCACAACATGGCTGAAGTGTGTTTTCACACTTTCAGCGCAGAGATGCGTGGTCACTGTGGGAAATCATTGTTCGGGACAGATAAAGAAAATCACAGTGACACTGTTCATGATCGGAGGCACCAAAATGCCTGAGTTGGCAATCTGCTGTAAAAAATCCCCAACCTAATTATATTACGGGTGTGCGTTGCACAGTTTCTATGTACGCTCGTGACTTCACCAGTTTTTTATATTTTTACTGCAGATTTGCAACATTGCAATTTTTTACACCTCCCCATGAACAGTACAGCTGTCATTTTTACATCCTGTTTGAATGCTATTGCACCTGTAGCAATGCCGAGTCAGCTAGGCGTAAGCAGCTAGCTAACAAACTGATATTACCACTGTCATGAGGTGGAGGTCAAAAAGTCTGTTGAAAATTTGAGGAAAATCCAACGAATGCTCAGGTATTAGGTTCGAACCAATGCCTTAACCCTGTAGAGAATGACAGGCATCAGGGGTGTGGCTTGGGATTCTGCCTGCAATGCTCATACCATTCTACACCCTGCAGCCAGTGAGAGGCATCGAGGTATGCCTTGGACTCTTCGGCCCCAAAGTTCACCTCCCATTTTCCTATACCGCACTCCATCTCACTGTATTTCCCTGATGGAATGGGGTGCTGATATGACCAAGACCCCATGGTACACCGTGACACTTTTCAGTGTCTGCAGAAAGGGTGTGGTGAAATGGCATGGCATATTATGCCTGACTTAACCAAAGGCACACCCCAATGCCTGTCACTCTCTGCAGGGTGGTGGTGGGTTGGCTTCAGTTCAATACTGCACTGCCATTCCTATTATGCAGCTCTGTAACTTCTACACTACCACTGCCAATGCCAGAAGCAAACATTCAGCATTGACAAATGCTTGTTTCATCTGCAGCACACAACTGGAATGCAGAATTCAGTCTCTAAACAGTCACTAAATGAGTGTGACCCTGTGCAAGTCACTTTTATTTATTTATTTATTTACTGAAATTGAATTACAAACCTTTGAGTCAAAGACTCTTTTGCAAAGGCTCCACGTCGGTTACAAAGGATGGAGGGGAACACGAGTTGGGGAAGACAGACGGAACAGGCCAGGCAAGTTATATACAAGCACAAATTATTTACAGATTTATGTACAATCACATTTTAGTAACATTAGCTCTCCGGTGGTTACAGAGGGTGGAGAGACATATGACAGTAAAGGCAATGGAAGGCAACTTTCAATACATAATAAACAAATGGTATTACTGAAGTAATTTAACTTCCTTGTGCTCCCAGGTCACACCTGTAAACAAGTTTCAGCATAGTGCATCTCTCCTGGTAAAAAAAAGAAAAAAAAAGGTGTATCGCAATAGAAACATAGAATTTATTGGTAGATAAAGACTGCTTGGCCCACTAGGTCTGCCCATTTTTCTCCTAACTACAATATCACTGCAGATCCTACTTGTTCTGTGGCTCATTCTCCCTTCCTCCTTCCATTCCACTATGATTCTCTTATACCTAGCCCATGCATTCTTGAACCCCACCACTTCTTTTGCCCCCACCACCTCCACTGCTAGGCTGTTCCAGGAATCCACCATTCTTTCTGTGAAAAAGTTCTTTCTCACATCTCTACTGAATTTATTCCCTTCCAGCTCCATAGCTTTTCCTTTTGTTGTAGAGCACTTTTTTTTCTGAAAATGCCTTCCTCCTGAACCTTATTTACTACCATGAGGTATTTAAAGGTCTCTATCATACCCCCATCACTCTCCTTTGGTCCAGGGTGTACATACTGAGTTTCTTTAGTCTATCCTCATAGGGTTTTTAATGCAGATCCTATGCTTTTTTAGTTGCCGTCCTCTGGGCTTCCTCTACTGTATCTATGTCCTTCTGGAGATGTGGTCTTCAGAACTGGACACAGTATTCTAGGTGGGGTCTTACCAGCGATCTATACAGAGGCAAAACTACCTTCTTCTTTCTGCTAATGATATCCCTCCCTATGGACCACAATATCCCACAAGACCTCCCAACTGCCTTGTCACTTTGCTTGGCCTCCTTTAGGTCATCCAATGTCATTACAACACTCCACCCATTTTGTACTCCATCCTTGGGTTTTTATATCCTAATTGCATTATTCTTCACTTTTTTTTGTATTGAAACCCACTTGTCATACCCTTGACCACTGTTTGAGTTTTCCCTGATCTCTGAATATCCTTTCCACCCCCGCGGTATAGCCTAGAGGTTACAGTAACGAGCTGTGAATGAATGAGCTTGGTACATCCAGCAGACCAGACCATGGTTTGATATTCACAACCCCACTTGCATACTGTGTGACTCTGAGCAAGTCACTTAACTGCCCAGTACTTTCTGGCGCCCCTGAAAACAGGCACTTGTGGCAAGTGGGCCTTACCGTTACCAAAGACTAATAAAAAAATAATAATAATAAAATTATGGTGAGTGTATATCACCAAAGAGCAAATCATTGATATACACTTCTAGGCAACCTCATATCCAGAAAGGAAAACGTGTTTTGCGGGTGGGGGTAGGGCTGTCTTTACACACCCTGAATATAGATTATCAACTCGGGGTGCATGTCAGGGAGGAGGCAAAATCCTAAATCGCACAAAATTAAGTGCCACGGCAGCAAAATTTCTACGCATCCATTCTGGTCCCAAACCGTGTACCTGCTGCACCAGGGCTAGCCATCACACCACCACATCACACGGCTTGCTCAGCAGCAGCAGGTACACCCATCCCTCAAAACTCCTTCCCTGTCCTTCCCCTCCCCTTCCCCTCGCTATCCCTCCTTCCTGTCACCGTCCACTACCTTCGCGGTCATGTACATTTGCTACCCATGCAGGGTAGCCCAAGAGTATAGCACAGAATATGAGTTACCATTTTGACGTGGTGCCCATATTCAGTCACTATACTCATGGTATACCATTTGATGTGACCTCCCCCTCGTGAATCCATGCTGCCTTGGATCTTGTAACCCACTGGATTCACAACATTCCACTACCCTTTCCTTCAGCAGTGACTCCATTAACTTTTCCTCCACTGATGTTCATACTACTAAAGTTCATACTAAGGTCTCAAAGGAGCGAGGAGGCAATAATGCACATATATACTCATGTACTAATAGGAATAATACCTCAGGTTACCCCTAATAGAATAAATCTATCCAACCTTCTCTTAAACTCCTCCTTAGAGTTACTTATAACAATGTCCAGTGGCAGGCTATTTCAAGGGCCAGTAACTCTCAAGGTAAAATACTTTTTCCTTAAACTGGTATTAAAGGTTCTGCCCTCCACTTGAACTGGATGCCTTCTAATCTCATATCTTTCTTCCTGGTATTCTATGCCTAACTTGCACATACGATATGGATCATTCATAATATCATACAATAATAACAGATCTCTACAAAGACTTCTTGTCTCTGGTGGCATACATTTAAGTGAATACAATCTCACTTCATATGTTTTATTTTTAATTTCAGTGACGTTTTAGTAAATTTTTACTGTACATTTTCCAGTGATATATTATCTGACTTTTTATAAAGACACCAAACTTGTGCTGCATATTCTAGGTGTGTTCTAATGTATGCCTTAAACAGTGGTATTAGAACATCAGCTTTTCTTGAATTAATATTACACTCTACAGACCAGATTACTCTGTTTGATTTACTTATAGCACCATGTCAGGATCAGGCTAACTGGCCTGTAGTTGCCAGCCTACTTCCCTGCTACCACTTTTGTGAAGCGGGACTACATCTGCCCTTCTCCAGTCCTCCAGAACTACTCCCATCTCCAGTGAGCTGATATATAAGACTGTCAGAGATGCAGCCGGTACCTCCCTGAGCTCCCTCAGTACCCTAAGATGCACATGTCTGGCCCCATTGCTTTGTCCACTTTCAGATTAGCAAGTCCCCTCAGGTTTCTCTCTGAAAAAAAGACTAGTGTCCACCTCCCTCCCTCCAAAGCTTTTGTTACTTTTTTGTGGCCCCTCCCCCTTCTCCTTCCAATGCTGAACAAAAGAATGTGTTCAGGATGTCTACCTTTTCCTGTCTCCCTCTGCACAGTCACCACCTTCTCTTTTCAACCTTACAATCCCTCCCTTGCTCTTTCTCTTTTCACTTACATACCTAAAAATGTTTTGTCCCCTTTCATTACCACTTGAGCTATTCTTTCTTCAGTTTGAGTTTTCGCGCTTCTTACTGCTTTCCTGCTTCTCTCTATGCCCTCTGATACACCTGCCTTTCCTCCTCCCTCTGTGTCTACTTATACCTTCTAAATACTACCCTTTTGGCTTTTACCTCTTTAGCCACCTCTTTTGAGAATCATAGAAGTGTCTTTTTCTTCTTGCTTTTGCTCACTTGCTTCACGCAGAGGTTTGTTGCCTTCACTCTGCCCTCTTTTAGATTCACCCACTGTTGCTCCACCCCACCCAGGTCATCCTTGTTGACAGGTCTTGCCTGATACATTCACCCATCTGTATAATATCTACCCTCCTGAAGTCCAGGACCCTCACCCTTGTGTGATTCAACTCCACAGCCATTCTTATATTGAACCACACTGTATTGTGGTCACTGCTTCCCAGGTGGCATCCCACCTTGACGTTTACAATCCTGTCTGTGTTAGTGAGTACCAGGTCCAGTATTTTCCAATTACGAGTGGGTTAGCTGTAGGGATGTGCGGACCCATAAACGTCCTGACCCTTATTATCAGGATCAGGATCCAGGCCAAAGTCCTGATAAGTTCTGATTAGTTCTCATTTGTTTGTTTCTTTATTTGCCGATTAGTTTTCATTTAAATCAGTACCTTCAGGAAATTTTATGTTAATACTTAAAAACAGTCGATCCGTGACCCAAAATAGAAAATAAAGTATTTTGATAACATGAGCATGTTGGTCTATGATTCTAACTCTGTTCTGCCCATTTGCTTTGCTTTTGCTCCCATTTCTTTCTGTTGAAAAGGTTTCCTTGTATTGATCACTCTTGGATTGACTGACTGCATAAGGGGGGGGGTTTATATATAAAGACACAGTTGGTCACCAAATGGGAGGAACTGGGGGTTTGCATTCTGAGCTATATTTGGTGAAGGAGATGCATTTAATCAGTATCAGCAGGTCAGAGGAGTATGGGAAGGTATATATTTTGATGAGGGTGGCATCTGTCTCTTGATCAGTCAGTCAAACCAAGAGCGTGGAGTATAAGGGAAACTTTTTCAGCAGAGAAAAATGGGAGCGCAAGCAAAGCCAAAGGGCAGAACAGAGTCAGAATCACAGACCAACACGCTCATGTTATCAAAATACTTTATTTTCTATTTTTTGGGGTCATGTAGCACTGAAAACAGTCACTATATGACCCAAAAAATAGAAAATAATGTGTTTTGATAACTTAAGTGTGTTGGTCTGTGATTTTGCCTCTGTTCTGCCCATTCTGCAGGGAGTCCAGAATGTCCCTGCTTGTAGCTGCAGTTGGGAGGCTCCAGTCTGCATCTAGCAGATTGAAGTTCTCCACCACCACCTGCACATCTCCCTTTTCTGCCAGTGTGCCAGTGATTTCCACCAGTACTTTGTCTAACTCATCCCCACTGTGCTGGCAATCTGTATATCACACCAGTGTGAATATCGGCTCAGTTCTTCTTCTCCAGGGTGACCCACAGTACCTCTGCCCCAGCCCCATATTCCCTTTATCTCTCTTTTATGCTTTCCCTCACATAAGGCAACACCTCCCCTCTCCTTTCCTTCCCACTCTGTCCTTCCTGAACAGAGTATAGCCTCATATGGCCATGTCCCAGTCATGGTTTGCAGTGCACCATTACTCAGTAATGACCACAATCTCCAGGTTATCTCTACCATGATGGTCTCTAGGTCTGGAATCTTATTTCTTAGACTTGTAGGTCTTCTAGGCACATCACCTTCCATATTTTGTTATCACTCTGCTTTCTGCCCTCCCTCCTCCCTTTTTAATGCTCTTGTTCCAATTCTCATTCATTTCTACCACCCTGCTTCCCTTATTAGTTTGCACCCCAGGGTGTTCTTCTCCCCTTGGGTTCTCCCTGCTTCCTACTTTAGCCTGTCTGGGGTGACTTCTGCCTCCCCAATTTCTTCCGCTACCTTCAGCTAGTTTAAGTGTTTATTGAAGTTACATTTAAACTGTCAACTGAAGACTGAGGTTCCCTTCCAGATGGATGTAGCCATTTCCTATATAGACCCTTATCTTTCCATGTGGGTCCCCAGTCCCAATGTAGCTGAAACCTCCTCCCTGCACCATTCCTTTGACCATAAGTTGAAGCTACTAGTGCAGAGAACCCTCTCCTTCCCTCTGTCATAGACAGGCAACACCTCAGCACCTCAGCCCCTGAGGCATGAGTACAATAAGACACAATGGGGCATTCATTGTGTTGGTTTTACCACACACCCAGGGACGTAGTAAGGCATGAGGCAACAGGCTGTGTGTCTTTAGCCACTGAAAGTTTGTTGCCTTTAAATAATTCCAGAAAATGCATGTATTTTGATGAAAATTATGCTGTATTGTTGGTTATTGCATTTAAAATGTAGAAAAATATTTTTTAATGGAAAAAGAGTCTTAATTTCTTAGTTAGACCATTGTTAGGTAGACTATGGTAGGTTAGTTATGAACCATGTAGTTTCTAGGAAATTACTCAACAGTCTGGGGATGTGTTTGACCAATAAACTTTCTAGATTTCATGACTTTACTAAACACATTTTATTTTTTTGTACGTTGTCATTATTTAGTTTCTTTAAGAGACAAATTCAACTTTAAACCCTATTTTATAAACCACATTGCTGAACTCATGTGTGGTCATGGTTCTTCCTCTCCATGCATCTATGAGGGCCTGAAATACTGGCAGAGATAATTTCCCAGCTTTGGGCTCCAGAATAGGTGAATGTATAGGAAAGGGAGCAGCAGGCCACTCATGAACAGCTGGACATCTACCCTGGCTACTCACACACCCCACACAAGCCTTACATCACCCCACCGGTCTCTGTATGGATGACCTTCAATCCTCACAGGATGGACTTATAGTACATTGCCATCTTTGGTGTATGGTATCAAAGTTATAGTTTAAACAAAATGTGCAAGAAAGCTCATGTTCAAAAGTTTCAAGGTGTCTCTTCAATTACACACACACACACACTTTGGAACCTCAGAGAACCTATACTTGTTCTTTGGTCGGCTGTGAAACACATGACAAGGCATTTATTTTCCTATAGTACCTCATCCAAATAAGTTAGGAGCACTTTACAGGTATCAACACACCACAAGACACATAGATATTAAAATGCAACAGAATACTCAGATGCAAGAAATAGAATATGGTGTCTTGGCTAAAATAAATTAAAAGCTAATGAGAATAAATGCATCTTTAGCACTCAACTGAGTGTGAACTCATAAGATGTAAAAATAGCACATTCCAAACTAAGGGAGTCACCACTGAGAACACCATCTCTCCATACAGCTTCCGGTTTATCCTTAGTGTGGCCAGGAGGAAACTATCAGAAGTGCAGAGCAGATGAGCAGGAGCATATCAGGCTAAGAGACCTTTTTGGTAGTCCAGCCACAAACAGTGCACGGCTTTGTAAGTTAACAAAGAAGTCTTGAAGGTGGTGCACTGCCTAACTGTGCACTACTGGAACTGCTTTAGCACTGGCATGATATATTCCCTGTATGAGGTGCCCATAATCAGCCTAGCCATGGCATTCTGCACTAACTGGAGGTGATACACCAATCTTCCAGACAGTCCTAGGTTGAGAGCATTACAGTAGTTCAATCTCAGAGTTACAAAGATGTGTACCAGAGTGGACAGGTCTTTGCACCAGAGAGGACTTAATCTGGAGATACTCCTAAATTAAAGTCCAGTGTGGACCATGGTCAGTACATATGATGTTCAAGGGTCAGCCCATAGTTCACAGTGACTCCTAGATTTTTCACCCTATCCACAGCAGCCATAAGTTTGCCATTTCCAACATGACAACACCACAGCATCACCCTGTCAGCCAATCTGTGAGAACCTGGCTTCACCGACAACAGTTCCATTTTATCCAGATTAAGACTCAGCCAGCTGGAGACCGTCCAGTCTGTAATCCCCTGGATGCATTGCTGCAAGACCAAGACCATGTCCTGTCCATCAGAGATAAAGTACATGTACAGCTGAGTATCATCTGCATAGCAGTGAAAACCTCGCACCATACCGTTGAATGAACCAAACCCTAGGTGATAAGCAAATGAAAATCCTTTCTTCTCAAGTGCTGAGCTCCATGAAAACATGCCTTTCATACCTTGCTGTGCAAACTCCAGACCTCAATTTGCATTGCACCATCAGCATTTTATTGCATTTCCCTAAGACTGTGGTAGCCCCATGCCTCATAAATATAACCAACCATGCTCAGACTTCTGTTTCTCTCGGGGTAATGGCTCAGTTTTAAATGTAATATATAGCTTGTCGGCCACTACAAACATACAAGTACATAAAAATACTTAATATGGTGGACATACAGTTGTGCTAAGTAACAGGTTCCATTATAACTGAAGACATTTTGATGCAATTAAATTATGCCCTTGTAATTAGTAGTGTCAGTGGCTCAGTAGGTAGCACACTCACCTCTGAGGCCGGGAGATCAGAGGGCTGTGGGTTCAGTTCCCACATCTGGCACTTGGGTTAATATCCCAGTACTGACACTGTAGTGCAGCATGAGAGGGGTGCTGCACTTCTGAGGTGCCGTCTTTCGGATGAGACGTTAAACCGAGGTCCCATCTGCCTGGATTGGTGGTAGTTCAGGTGGATGTTAAAGATCCCATGGCACTTATCGAAAAGAGTAGGGGAATTTCCCGGTGTCCTGGCCAAATTTCCTCATTCACTAAAAATACCACCAACAGCTTAATCTGGTTCAAGGTCAGTTGGCATTCATCTGTATCCCCCTCCCTCGGTCGTATTGAAAATAGGCAGGATTTGTCTATGCACTTACCCGTCAACAAAAGCTAAATAAAATAAATAAAATAATGATGCCCTTAGACATGACTACTGTAGTTATACTGCTAAGAATCACTGTGCTAAATAATGTACAGTAGGTGTCAAGTTAATAGGTTAACTGTTGTTAACGGAAGTTCCTGAGGAGTTACTGATTGATATGCTGTGACATGACAAAATATGTCATTAGCACCATTGTACATGATAAAACAGTACCTATGGTTTGTACAATACTGATGTTTCACATAAAATGTTGCCAGCAAATCTTTACAGGTGATGCATTCTCACTTTATGTCAAGTTGCTTACACCAGGCCTTAAAACAAGTGGGCTTGCAGTCCTCATGATTTTCCTAAGCTTGCAACCTTTCTCCCTGACCAATTCACTGCCTGCCAGGAGTACTAAGGGTCAATGTAATAAGATAACAATCCGGCAGTGCCTCAATCAGTAACCCTTGCCCACTTGGGTTGGCTAAGCCCTGGCACAGTGCATAAAACAGTGCTTGAAGGACCTGTGCTTTGAGCAGATGGGCTGTGGCTCCATGAACAGGTTCAGATTTCCAAATAGTGTGTTACCTCCACTGAAAGAGATTACTTTCTAGGAAATATCTCTAGAGGTAGTATCACTTGGGGAAAACTGATTAGTGTGCTGCCACTCAATGATTCACTCTTTTCTAGGGGGAATACTATAGATTGCCTCTCATGGAAGCCATGGAAACTGGCAATACCCTTTGTTGCAAAAAACATCACTTCATTTACCTTTATCTTTAGTGAATTCTGAAAAAAAAAATCAACTTCTCTGCTGGTTTCTGTTTGCAGACACAAACAGGGAACCACACTTTAGCTGCAGTTAAACAACAACAACATTTCTTTACAGCTTGTGCATGGTCCCTGATGTAATTCAGTCATTCATTTGATGTTGTCCATCAGTTGGCAGGGTACCCTCTCTCCTCGGAGAATGATCAGCAATAGATCATGATTTAATAACTTAGTCAATAGGTGCCCAGTGTGACAAGACAGTGGGAAAGGCTAGTAGGATACCGGGGTGCAGTAAGTGGAGGGATATGTAGCAGGAGGAGGAAGGTGGTGCTACCATTGTCTCATTCACTGGTGACGTCCCCCCCCCCCAAACATACTGTGTCCAGTTCTTTTTTTTTTTTTCCTTTTGACGCTACCTGTGCCATATTATCAGCCCTACCTCCTGGGACCCACTGCCCCGTAACCGATCCCGATTCACCCTGGCTTACTCCCCCAAGGTGGGGCCGTCACGAGATGACCCCACCCCATGGAGACAGGTCCAGGTTACTGGCCACATCACCATGGCTGGCAGGGCTTCCTAGGGCTACCCCATCCCTGGTGGGGCTGTGGGGTGGGCCATCCAGTGAACACGGTCTGGCCAGGTCGGGTACTTTGGGGGCCATAGTACCAGGAGACAGCTTCATCCCTGGGACAGGAGGCATTTTTTTGGATGCTAATCCCTGAGGAGGTGGGACATGCAATGACATCAGTGGGATGAACCCAACATTCATCCCGCCTCCTCACATGTCAGGTGCCAGTAGCATAAGATCCCCCAGTCTCCGCCAGGGTTCCACACTTTTACACCGGACACTTGATCACACACACCCTCCCCCCAGAGGAGGAGAGCAGTTCATGGGATGCTCAATTCTCCCCCTCCCCACCGGCTGGCTGGCTGACAGCTCAAGTCCGTATTCGAACCCAGGTCACTTTCGCCACGGGTGAAAAATCATACCCCAGCGCCAGCAGGCCAGCACTGTGTCCAGTTCTGGAGGCTGCACCTCCACAAGGACGTTGACAGGGTGGAGGGGGTGCAGAGGAGGGCAACTAAAATAGTATGAGAAGTGACTTGGCAAGGTTAGAGGAATGGTCAAATGTATGGCAACTTAGATTCAATGCTAAGAAGTGCAAGGTAATGCACCTGGGAAACAAAAACCCAGGGGAAGAGGACACAACGGGGGGTGAGATACTAACAACAACAAAAATGGAAAGGGACCTGGGGGTAGTCATATCAGATGACCTAAAGGTGGGCAAGCAATGTGAGAGGGCAGCAAGGAGGGCTGGGGGTTACTGGGATGCATAGGGAGGCATCACCAGTAGAAAACAGGAAGTTATTATCCTCTTGTACAGACAGCTGGTGAGACCCCATCTGGAGTACCGTGTGCAGTTCTGGAGACCCAATCTCCAGCAAAGACATAGACAGGATGGAAGCTGTCCAGAGGAGGGCAACTAAAATGGTGCAGGGTCTGCACCGGAAGACATGAAGAGAGACTCAAGGAGCTTAATATGTATAGCCTCGAGGAAAGGAGGGAGAGGGGGGACATGATAGAAACATTTAAGTACCTCAAGGGAATCAACAAAGTACAAGAGGGTAGCATCTTTCAAAAAAAGAGGTGTGCAAGAACAAGAGGGCACAATTTGAAGAGGGGGGGCGCAGAGGTAATTTAAGCAAGTATTTTTTCACAGAGAGGGTTGTGGATGCATGGAACGGCCTTCTGGAGGAGGTTGTGGAGTCAAAATCAGTGGTGGAATTCAAGCATGCATGGGACAGTCATAAGGCAATTCTGGGGGTTGGGGGTAAGAAGAAGTAGGCTGCTGGTTAACTAGGATCTGCAGCTTATCCAGTAGGTAGGGAAATGGTCAGACTGGGTGGGCCAAGCAGTCCTTATCTGCTGTCAAATTCTATGTTTCTATGTTTCTATGAGGTTTGCACAAAAGCTATATGAGGAAAGGCTGCAGGAAATCAACTTGTACTCCCTGGAGGAGAGGAGAAGAGAGGAGAGGAGAGGAGAGGGAGAACAGACATGATTGAGACCTACAAGTACCTCACAGGCATGAACAAGGTGCTGGTGAGGGTCTGTTTCAGAGAAAAGGGGGCACTAGAATACGAGGGCATGCGATGAAGCTAAAGAAGAAGAAGTTTAGGAGAGATGTGAGGAAATACTTCTTCACAGAAAGGGTGGTGGATGACTGGAACAACCTGTCAGTGGAGGCAGTGAGGCTAAAGACCACAGGAGCTTCAAGTATATTTGGGATAGGCACAGGGGAAAATTGGGTATAGGAAGGAGGGAGGGAGGATGCCACTGCTCAAATAGGGTCAGAGGCATCCAAATAGGCAGGGTCAAGGGTAGACTAGATGGGCCAACTGGTCCTTTTGTGCCAGCAGAGTCTATGTTATTATTTATTTATAGATTTACCAGGAAAGAAAGACTGAGCAATAAAGCTCGTTTCCAGGTGTGTCCTGAGGGGAGTGGGAGGGAAGAAGGACATACAAACAGTAGAAAGCACAGTAATATGATAAAGCAAAAGGTACAGTAATGTACAGTATATACAGTAATGTACTGGCATTATTAAACAAGCAGACGGACGATCAGGAGTGTGGGAGAACCCAGTACTCACAGACTGTAATGTCAGTAACAGGACAGAGTAGGAAGTAGTCATAAACAGGAGGGAGTAGCAGCGAGGAGCAACTAGAGAGAAAACTGAGGGAGGAAAGAGAAGGGAAGAGAGAAAGAAAGGGAAACAGGAAGACGGGAGAGGATAATGGGCAAAGGTAAAGAAGAGAAGGGGGATGGATTAGGGTTAGGAATAAAGTATAGAGGAGTGTAGGGGACAAAGTGATGGGAATAGGATAAGGAGGAGGAGGAGGAGAGTGGGGAAGGAAACAGGGAAGAAGGAAGAGGATGCAGGAAGAGTGAGAGTGGTATTAAGGTAGTATTGAAGGGGAGAGGAGGGGGAGATAGAAAGGGAGAGGGAGAGGGTTCAAATGAGGATGGTATTGGAAGGAGGGGAGGATGGGGAAAGGATGAGTATAGAGTTTGGAATACTTAGTGGTGGAAAAACAATTGGGAGGTGTAGAAAGATGTAGGAGCTAGGGGACTGGTATTGGATGAGGAAAGAGAACAAGGGGGAGGCAGGACATTAGACTATGGGCAATTGCAGGTGGGAGAGGTGTGGACTTGGAGTAGCAAGAAAAGACAGTGTTTGGAGGAGGCAGAGTGAATTGTTAGGGGAAGAGAGTTCCAGATATTTTGAAAGCAGTAAGAGAAGGCATTCTGTCCCGCAACAGATTTACGGGAAGGGAGCAGTGGAGAGCGATGGCTTGAGTTATGGAGAGAGTAAGAGGAGGGAGGCATGGGGGGAGAGAAGAGAACTGCGATAAGGGGGGGGAGAGAGGTCAGCCAGAATTTAGAAATTAAGGCGGAACAGTGGGTTAGGCGGCGATCTGCCAGGGTTGGGGGAGAGCAGAGTATAGAGAACAGTGGTGAGTACGGGAAGGGCAGACCAAGGCAAAACAGCAGAAGGAGTGGAAGAGGTTTCTATGGTATAGTGCCAAGTCCTATATATATATCATTTCATCACACTAAGGGACCTTTAGTTGCACCCATGACACCCATTCCCCATCTCCTTTCTAACTCAGAACCAATCAGGAGTCCATAGTGGGCCCTACCAGTTCTGGCCATTTTAGGTACAACACTCAACCTAAATAAATTCCTTGTGAGACATGATACAGTATGTCATTCCAGAAGTACAGAGAAAGTATATTTAACACTATACCTGTATTTAATCTAACCCTTAGGCTGCCAACAGAATTTGAACATAGAGAAATTTGAATGAGTAGAGAGCCGTCTAAATGACAAGTTCTCTTACCTTCATATGGGATTGTCTGCATAGCTGTGGTTAATAGTCTGGAATTTATGCTGGGCATAACCTGTAGCTTAATTCATTTCTTTGTTTGCTGCTTTCATGATATTAAATAGCCGAGTTATTTGCTCTGGTGTCGTGGGGTTTTCCCATGGATGTCCGCACAGTATCAGCCTTGATGTTTTTTTCTGTGTACTCACATGTTTATATATCTGGTGTGGGATGTATTGGCCAGTTCTTTACCACCCCAACTGGTAACTTTATTTATAACAAGTTTCTGTAAATACTGATACATTCCTAGATAGCGTCATAATTATGCCAGTTGGACTACTCCAAGTATGTGATTATTTCACGCTCAGTTGTTCCTTATCTACAGTATACCATTCAGTTCCTTCTTTTTATTCCCCGTACTTTGTCTTACACTTTTGGTTTTGTATCTTTATTAATTCCAATCATATTTTTTTCTTATTTTTCCTGTATGTGGGACCTAGTTATGAATTTAGTCTATTTATCTGTTTATTATTTCTTCTTTGTGTAATCTTAGTGGCTTTACATGGACTATACACTAAGCTACAGGTACTTACCTGATGTCTCAACCCAATCCCTTTAGACAGGGGGTCTAAGAAGAGAAGCATGTTGGGATGGAAATGGGACAGGGATTAAGCCCCGACCTGAGGCACCAGCCGCAGGATTAAATCTCCACGCCTGCAAAGATTTTGTATTTTTAACTGGTGCAACTCGGGAGGATGTTATGCCTGGTCCCACCAGGTGTAATTTTTCTGCAGCTGCACTGAAAATTGTCTGCAAGCTGCCATAAATCGGGAGCCAGTGAGGCCAGTCACAAACTGGCTGCACTTTTACTATACCATAGCTGCAGGAAAAACTGCGGCTCCACAAGTGGAGACCCACTTGCGCCAGTCTTTTCCCTGCATCTGTGGGAATTCAGAGAACTTTGAAAATCTAGCCCATTGTTTGTAACGCCACCTACTTAGAAAGCAGCTGTATGCTTCTGTTTGTAGGGGAGTTGTGCAGTCCAGGCTAAGCTGCACCTTTTACTGCCATGCTATCCTCTAGTACATATTATTTCATGTGGGAGAAAACCTTTTTTTTCCCCTTTGGCAACCAGATATGGCCCACTAAGCACAAGTGCCTGTTTTCAGGGGCAACCCTGGAGCACTGGGGAGGGTAAGTGACTTGGTCAGAGTCACACAGTATGCAAGTAGAGGTTGAGAGAATCAAACCCAGGTCGGCTGGTTGTACCAAGCTCATTTACAGCTCATTACTATAAGCACTAGGCTATACTACCACCCTTTTAGCAACTCTTTATCAGCAGAGTGCACCACATTTTCTTTTCTTGCTTTATTGCTTCTGCCAACCCCTCATATGGGACTCCACTGCATGACAGAGAGCCCATTCTTGGTACCTTTCCCAAAAATTGTCTATTGATGTTGAGTGGTTTCAATAACCAGTGCCAGATGAAGAAACTCGTGTCTTTACAGGAAACTAAGTGCCATCAATCATGGTCATGCTACATCACTCACCTAAGACAGTGTAAGGCCCCCACACCTCTCATGTCTACACTTTACTCTGGAAATCATCTCTGTGTGGGCAGGCTGAGATGATATCCAGTACCACCATCTGAGAGACCCACTCAATGAGAATTCCCCATTTTATGCCATATATCATCTAGTGCTGCTTTCCTTACCCCCCAGAATAAACAGAACCAAGTGAGAGATCGGTGCCAAGCCCCAGACCCAGGGCCTGTAGTACCAACCCCATGGCATGGCTGGATCCTCTGCCAGTCCCAGTCAGAAACATGGGCACTCCTGTACTCAGTTCTTCTCCCGAGCATCTGTGTGTCCTTTCCTCCTTCTGTTAAATTTTCCAGCTTGCAAATAAGTATACACAGGGGCCTAGATATTCAAAAGGGTTGTGCATGGCACAACAGTGTTGCGCCATGCACAACCCACTGATGCGCCTCAGAGCGATATTTAAAAGGGAAAAGTGCGCCTGCACAAATCCCGATGCGCCAGGGTGCATCAGTAATGTATGCAGGCACAGGTGGGGGAGGCATGCCCATGCATAAACTGCACGGCTCGATATTCAGCCCGGGCCGTGCAGAGTTATGCAGGTGCAACCCCTACCTGCGCCTGCATAAAGTTGAGCTGAAAAAAAAGGAACAAGTCGAGGGCCACCCACAGGGCGCAACACAGCAGCTGCCACCTGTGGGCGGCCTCCACTTGTTCCCGCTGCACCTGGCGGTGCCCCCCCATGTCCCAATCACGGGCAGAAGTGTACCCCCACCCCCGAGTAGCTCAATGCTGGCAGAACAGCATTCCCCCACCTCGAGTAGCCTGATCAGGGCATCAGACCTCCCCAAAGTCCAATATCCCTGGTGGTCCAGTGGACGCAGTAGCCCGATCATGGGCGGCATTCCTCACCCCATGTCTGAAATCCCTGGTGATCTAGTGGCCCCCTGCCCTGCAGCAGTCCCTACCACCGCTCCCCCGTCCAGCCCGGTGGTGGCACCACCCGCCTGCTGCCCGCGCCGCCGACTGACAATTAGTAGGGCTGCACGCCATTGGTTCAGAGCCAATGGCTTGCAGCCCATACTGTACAAGTCAGTCCAGATATGTGAATGAATGAATTACAGGTGTACTGTAGCTGTTCTGCAGATTGAAGGTAAACTCTCACATCTTCATTATTTGAGTCTGCCAGTAGAAATTGTGTTATAACTGCAAAGAGCAGCATTGTTTTGTGTTTATGATGTATAGTTTGGTATATATATTATTAGTACTGCTGTTTGAGCAAGTCATAAAATACTGAAATATGTTATTGTACGTTGTTACAAATCTGAAAAATAACTACTTTTAGTGTCCCTATATGATACTTGAATACACACAGTCTTTGCTGCTGTTTCATTAAGCTACTGGTTGAAGCTCACCTTTGAGATCAGAGTGATAACATTTGAGGGTGGGGATGTCTATTTAAGGTGATATGTTTTGTGGTCTTGAAAAAGTTTTATCCTAGGAGTTTTTAACACAGCATTTATATGTGTGTTCATTTTTTTAAATCTCCTTCAAGGAGGATACTAGGAGATTAGACTGAGGCACATACCTCATAAGGGGGTTACAGCACGTTTCTCAACACTATTTGACAAAAATTCTTATTACAGTACATTGTTTCCTCCAGCCACAGTTTCACAATTGAACCCCAAAGGAGATTAATCTAGTACTCAAATCCACTTCAGAGCAACATGATTAAAATGGATAAAGCTTAATGATCATTTAAGCCTATTTAGGGCAAAATACATATCTAATTATGTGGTTTAAATTGTTTCATTTGAAAACTGTAATGATGGTTTTATAGATAAGTTCCACTGAGACACCACAGTAGAACTTTGCAGCCATTAGTAAAATATGTTTCGGTCCTCTAAGAGGTTTGGGTACTAGGGCAGCTGTCTTCCTACCATTGCATAAATACCATCCTAACCATGCAGATAACTGATACAGGCACAAACAGATATTTGCAGACAAGATTATACAGTCATACTTTCCTGGATAGCTGAAGAATTGCTCTGAAAATAATTTCACAGTTTGTTCCATTTCAGGCTGCCAGGAGAAGATACTGAAGCATAAATAAAGCAAATTCAGAGCTGACCTTTTCTGTTCAAAAGTCAGTTTAAGAATATTTGCTATAGAAAGCACTTTTACATGAAAACATATCATCTGGCTGTTGCAAGGGAGATTTAATCTTGGGTGTTGCAATAGGCAGCAGTGGTTGAGACAGTCAGGGAAAAGCATCCAGTAACCTTGACTGGACCTAACCTCAGAGGTGACTAATGAAATTAAAAAGTTAGAGGTAGGTGCTTTGTCTGTTTGGCGCCTACTGTGAACAACATGGGTCAAAGGATGTACCTCTAGACAACTTCTTTTTATTCCATATTTATTTAGAAAATGGACTTTTTATTTGGAGGCATCTGATTGGCTGGTACCCATTCCACACGGGTACATTGACTTTCAATAGATGCCTACTAAATAAAGTGCCAGCCCAAACCTGCCTTATGCCCAGCAAAGTATCCTTGTGCCCAGCCTGCTTCATCATTGGCTGAAGCACTGGGCACAACATTTCAAACTGCCGCCATTTTTTCTTCACTGTTTAGCGAGATCCCCACCACCACCACACACACAGTCACTACTTGGACGAGGACAACACAGCAGCCAGTAACTGTGAAAACAAATTATACCTGTTTTGCAAGCTTTAAACCAATCCCTCAGCTTTTTCCCCTCCTAAGAAAAATGACTGCTGCCTCCGCTCATTCAGTTTCACCTGACAGCCACCACGAAATCAGCCCAGTAAACTGAAAACATTTGCCGGAAAACTAACAAGATCTTTTTCCCCCTATCTTTCAGTTCCTCTCCTGACCAGTGTCACTGCCGATTCCCCGTCTGCAAAATGGACTTAAAAAAAACCGGCACGCCTACAGAGCAACCAACATAGTTTTTTTTTAACCCTGCGGTCCAGTCAGACAGCTGTCATATAGGAGGTCCGGCCCGCCCCCAGCCTGCTCCGCTCCTGTACTCCAAAGATAAGTCTGCTGGCCAACACAGTAAAGCTTCTTGAGTCAGCAAGTAAGCCATCCCTACCCACAAAGGGTATCCCTTCAAGTGGGAAAGAAAATAATCTTCCTTTCGGCGACTGCTGCTGCCGTCCATTTCCACTCACCTCGATCTCGCCATGCTCCAGAAATATCCCGACTGTATACTGGAAGCTGGTCAAACCACTGCACATTCAGAACGTCCAGCAAAAAAAGCAATAATTTATCCTGGTCCTTGCACCTCATACCCTCGCTCTGCACTTCCTGCCTTTGCATGGCAGGGGTGATCAACGTCGCAACTTTTGAGTGGGGGAAAAAAAGAATATGTCAAGACAGACAGAAAACTGCATTTGTTTTAAACAACAATGGGAAGAACTGTATTAGTTCTGTAGTAGTGGTAGTGGGGGGGGCAACAAGGTATTGGAACAGCAAGAAAAGGAGGGACTACTTTACAACATAAACATTTTAATTTCATTTCACTCTGTTTTTTCAATTTCTATTTACATTTTATTAAATCTCACATAAAAATGCCACTGGTAGCCCAATTTAATGCAATAATTCCCTCCAGGGTGGGCGCATTGGTAATACCAGACCTCCAGGGTTAGGCCCTCTGCCAGTGCATCGGGCCTCATTATGCCCCTGGGCAGTCCATTATTACCCAATACCACCCACCCTGTTGGAATATTGCTTGCATCATTTGCTGTTTGGTGCTCAGCTTGCAGACACTATCATATGTTACTGATCTCAAGAATGGGTGCTGTGTTTTACCATGAGATCACCCTCTGATGCTAAGCTGCAGCATCAGTAATTGAGAGGAGACTAACCCTGATGTCAGCTTAATGGTACAGTAAGCTAAGCAAAGTGCACTTCAACCTGTGTGATATATACACACAGATAGATAAATAGATAGACAGACAGATACTGTAGATAGATAGATTCATTGCAAAAAAAACATTGTTAATGCTCTAGTTAGGGTTAAAATGACAAAAGTAGGGAAATGTGTTAGGGTTGCCAACCCTAACACCCCTCCCCCAACCTGCAGGCAGCAACAGGAAAAATCATTAATGTTTGACCTCTCCTGCATCTTCAAAAGTCAGGCAAGGTATTTGCCTTGGGGTTGTCATCTGTAACACTCACCTCATTCCATCAGTAAATAAGCTGAGATGTATACAGTATATGAGAATGGGGTGAGCGTTAGGGTTGGCAACCCCAAGGCACACGCAACACCTGATTTGCGAAGACACAGGAAATGTCAAACCATAATGGTTTTTCCTGTTGCTGCCTGCAGGCTGGGGAATGGGGTGTTAGGGCTGGCAACCCTCAAACCACATGTCCCTACTTTTATTTATTTATTTATTGAATTTTGTTGACCGGGTAGGCCCACTGGGCCCCGGAGGTCCCTTTTCAGGGGTGACCCAGGGTAAAATTACATACAGGTAAGCAGAACAGTACAAAAGGGTAAATTCCATATTGTTTGACAGCGAAGACATCATAGGGTTACAAGCAGATAGGTGGTGGGGGAACATCTTTTGTCAGTTTAACCCTAACTACTACATTAACTAAGTTTTTTTTGCAATGAATTTCCTTACTTTTGATAAGATAATAGAATGAGATATTATAATTGTGTCCTCATTTGCCTGTAGGAGTACAGTGCCCTATGTTTCATCCCTCCATAGATGCATACATCTTTGTTTCTGTGCAAGCACAGGGGCCCTGCACTTCAATTTCTGCCAAAACAGAAATTTCTTTCCTTCATTGTATGGCTTGTTAAAGTTCTAATGTTATCCTATGGGAATGTGCATTTTTCATTTTTTGTTATATTGCCCCTAAATTTTTATTTTTTTAGTAACTGGGTAAGGCCCACTAGGCACAAGTGCCTGTTTTCAGGGGTGACTTGGGAGCACTGGGTGGTTAAGTGACTTGCTCAGAGTCGCACAATATGCAAGTGGAGGTTGTGAGAATCAAACCCAGGTCTGGTCTGCTGGATGTACCAAGCTCATTCACAGCTTGTTACTCCAACCTCTAGGTTATACTGCCAGCCCAACATGTGTGTGTTTTTTTTGGGTTTTTTTGGGGGAGGTATGTGTTATTCTTGTAGTAGGCATGAAGAACTTTGTTTTAATATATAGCTGTCTCTTAAGTTTGAATATTGATGGAATTATGGCTTCCTGAAGTTCTAATGTTACACTATAGGAATTTGTATTTTTTATGTAAGCTCCCAAATGGGCTTACCAGTTTGGGAGCCATCAGCTCCATTATCCCTGCGGTGCTGGTCAGGAGTCCTGGGCAGGATCCATGAGTTGCTTCTTGCGGCACCGGCCAGTTGGATACCAGTGTCTCGATCTCTAGCGGGTGGGTCAAGCATCGGATGGTTGTTTGTGCACTTCGGGTTTTGTGGTCCTGGATCTGGTGTTCTGGTAGGCCAGACTCAGGACTGTTGTTTCAGGGGGAAGGAAGAAAAAATAAAATAAATATTCTGGGGGCATTTGCCCACTCTGCCATAGAGGCTGCTGTCGTTTTTTTCCTTTTGGCGGTAGTGTGTTTTCGGGGGTCTAGAAGGATGTGGCAGCAGACGCTATAGTTTGAGCCCCAGTTTGGGGCATTATCAAGAAACCTACCAGAGAGGAGAAGATAAGGAGCCTGCAAGGAGCCTGCATCATGGGAGTGGGCTGTTGTTGTTGGCCCAGAGGATCACTGCTGAGTGGGACCCTGTAAGATTTGTGCTCAGGGAGAGAGCAGAGGGAGAAGGCGTTCTGCTTCCAGGCACCAGAGGAGGAGATGCAGGAGTAGGAGAAGGGCACCTGAAAGGTGAGGGATCCAGGGGTTCAGGCAAAGCCCTTGGTCCAAGAGACTGTATGGTGGTGTCATCATTTGGGTAGAGACTGTTGCAGTTTAGGCTGGAGGAAGAACTGCTGCTGCGTGATTGAAGGCCTGCATTAGTCATGAGATAAGCTGCCTGTGTTTGGACTGTGGCTGCTTGACCTGCAGGGTAGCTACCTGGAGTTTGACTTCTGATGTGACCTTCATGGTCCAGAACACCAATTTGCTTTGGATGTGAACTAACGTTCCAGAGCAACTTGCTTGTGTTTTACTGCTCCATGGAGTGACGGTTCCTGTGTTATTAATTGTTCATTAAATGGGATCGCCTGTTCTTGCAGTTCGGAGTGTTGCTTCATTTGTTTTGGATGGACTATTTGCTGTTAATAAGGATCTTGCCTCCACAGTCCCAGCCCCTAGTTTGTGTCCAGGGTGCACAACAGATGAACTGCAGGACCATTGATGAAGACATCGAGAGGCCTACCTGGCGAAGACTGTCTACAAAGGCCTCTGAGGTGAAGATGGCAAGGCCAGTCAGGTGAAGACCAGTGTTCTTCATCTCCAGTAGTCCAGTTCAGCACCTTGGTGAATGGGGCACCCCAGTTTGATCAGGTCTGGTAAGCCAGGCTGACCAGGTATGTAGACTCTTTATGCTGTATAGCACCCCCCTTCCTTGGACTTTCACCGCCACACCCCAGACGCTGGGAGTGGGGCTTACATTTATTGTTTCTTTATATATTGTCCTTAATTGTTTAGGGGTGAATGTGTGTTATTCTATGCACTACTCATTAAGACCTTTGTTTTGATATATAGATTGTCCTTTAAGTCCAAATATTGAGAGAGTTATGGTTTGTTAAAGTTTCAATGTCATCCTATGGGGATTTTCATTTTTAATTTTTTTTATGTTGCTCCTAAATGTTTGGGGGCATATATGTTATTCTTGTAGTACTAATTAAGAACTTTGTTTTCATATGAACACTGTCCCTTGAGTCCACATATTGAGGGAGGTATGACTTATTAAAGTCCCAATGTTATCCTATGGAATTTTTATATATAGCCCCTAAATGTTTAGGTGGGGATATGTGTTATTCTTGTAGTATGCTTGAAAACCTGTGTTTTGATATATAGATTGTTCCTTAAGTCCAAATATTGAGAAGTCATGGCTTTTAAATTTCAATGTTATTCTATGAGAATTGTCATTTTTAATTTTTATGTTTTTTATGTGAAACCTAATTTTTCTTTTGAGGGGGATTATGTGTTATTATTGCAGCACTCATTAGAAACTTTGTTTCTATATATAGATTGTCCCTTAAGTCCAAATATTGATGGAGTTTTGACTTGCTGAAGTTCAAATGTGGGACTAAAACTCAGTCTAAACTCTTTTTTGTATTAAGGCATCCTTTTTTGTATCAAATGAAAAACCCACATGAAAAAGGATGCCTTCATATGAAAAAAGGATGGGGGGAACCTAAGTCCAAATTCTTTTATCAAATGTGGGCATCCTTTTTCATATGAATGAAAAAACATACGAAAAAAGATTCCTTCATACGAAAAAAGAATCAGATAAAAGTAAGACCAAATTATTGTTTCATATGATGGCACCCTTTTTTTGTATGAATGAAAACAGCATACAAAAAAAAGAATTGTGACTTAGTTTTTTTCAGATTCTTTTTTCATATGAGGGGATCCTTTTTCATGAGCTTTTTTCATTCATGTGAAAAAAGCATGCCCTCACATGAAAAAATAATTTGGACTTAATTTTTCAATATTCTTTTTGTATGATGGTATCCTCGTTCATATGGGCAAATTCTTTTTGTATGGCCATATGCCAAAAACAGAAGCGAATCACAAAAAGATTTTAAATGAAAAAAAACATTTTGGCATACCTTTTCCAATGGTTACATGCATAATCCACCAGCAGGGTCCCAATGACCAAGATACATGTGTTGGTCTCCATCCAGGATGTCATTTCTGTGGGTTTTGAACATTTAAAAAATGGAAACAAGTTGGCAGCCATACAAAAGGATTTTCCTCATAAAGAGATGATCCCATATGAAAAAGGATCCTTTTTCATATGGACTAAATCCTTTTTTCGTTCCAAACAGCTATCCAAAAGACTGTACTGAGCATGCTCAGAACTGAAATTTTAAAGTTTAATAACTTTGGAATGGAATAATATTTTTTCACCAAACAAGTGAAAGGCACATCTGTGGGTTAAGCTCTTTCTAGCCTGAACATTTCAGACCAAAATTCCAAACTGTCTGGGCACTAGATAAAAAAAAGCAAAAAACACATATTTTTAGAATTTTTTCACTATCCACATCTCAGAATCCACACATTCAACCTGAACAAAACTTGGCATGTCAAGAGATCTACCCCTCCCCCGAGACTGTGCATGCAAAATGTCATGCAAATCCATTGAATGATTGTGAAGCTACTAAAGTGCAAAGTTTGAGGTTTAACATAGAAACCCCTGCTCAACCCTAACTACAGTGGCACTATTGTGCCACTATAACATGTATATTATGGGGCACAGTAGTGTCCCTATAAGTAAGGCTGAGTATGATGCTCATTGTTAAATCCTTAACATTGTACCTTAATAACTTCTTTGATGTGCAACAGAATAGCCTAAAAAATTGTATGTGTTGTCACACTGCCATAGTCTTGTGGCATGGAAAGTTTCATGACTGCACCTTTTGCATTTTCCAAGATCTGGATACCTCTTATTTTGTAAAATGGTCACTTCATTTCCTATATTTAACATGGGTTTTTTGGGTTTTTTTGCTCTCATGTACAGCATAGATGGTACTGGATTTCTCCATGAACACTTCAGGATAGAGCGGCCTGTGCCAAGGTAGTGCCTTGAAGGTTTTGTGAAAAAATCTTAAACTTTTCCAGAGTTAAAATGATTTAAAGTTTTGGTTTGGATAACCCTCTGGTGCAAACCAAAAATGTTCAGTTAAGTAAGAATGTTTTTGGTTCATCATTAACTGTCACAACCTGACAATGCTCCTCACAAACCAAAAAAATGTTTTTGTTTGTGGCAGCCACCATCTTGTTTCTTCCCCAACTAAAAATGGAAAATACATAAAATTATGTATTTAAAAACACCTGAAGCTAGCTAAACAGGACCCATTTTGCTAGATTCTGTTTTTGTCTTTTAAAAATAATGCCAGAAGACATTTTCTGGGCACCCCATCAGGTGCCAGCTTAGTGTCTGTCTGGAGGACACAGATGGAGGCATGCTACTGGCTGCAGTGCCAGCAGTGAGCTGGCAATCACTGGATATCTCTCAATCTCATATCTATCTATCTATCTATCTATCTATCTATCTATCTGTCTCACCACCTGTCTGTTTGCCTGCCTGCCTGTCCAACTGTCTGTCTATCTCTCACTGTCTCTTATCTATCTATCTATCTATCTATCTATCTATCTATCTATCTATCTATGTTTATTATAGTTTGATAATTTCTGATGTAATAGAGGAATGAGCAGCATTTTATAATTGCATCTCCAACTTTCAGTTAAGTTGTAGGATTTCTTCCCACCAAGAAATGTAGGTTATGCTGTTTAAAGTGATTTTGTCACATTCTGCGTGTTAGAAATTGACTTGCCCCATTGGATCCTCAAAGGTAGCAATAGTGATCATATCCTATTTTTAATACTGAAAGCAGTGCCTGTATTTAGAAATTTAAGATCATATTTTGGCCCTGACAACACAGGCCATCACATTCCTTTACTTCCTCATGTACTTAATACACTCCCATGCTATGACGTCCTACAAGGGAGAGCATGGGGGCACACCCCATTGAAGTGAATGGGGCTTGATTTTGCATCATATTTAACAACATATAATGGCCAGTTTGAGATTAATGGAGGATACCACTCAACTAACAGGTCCTTTAGCAGTGTCAGTGGCTCAGTAGGTTGCACACTCGCCTCTGAAGCCAGAAAATCAGAAGGCTGTGGGTTCTATCCCCACACCAGGCACCTGGGTTAAATTCCAATACTGACACTGTAGTGCAGCATGAGAGGGGTGCTGCACTACTGGGGTGCTGTTTTTCAGATAAGATGTTAAACCAAGGTCCTGTCTGGTTGTTCAGGTGGATGTTAAAAATCCCATGGCACTTATCAAACAGAGTAGGGGAATTTTTATTGCAAATCACAAAATATATGCTGGTACAAAAATAATCTAGAACAATCAAAACATTCAGAGAATAAAGACATTATATACAACTAAATTTAACAGTAAGAAAGACAACGAGATCCCTCTCCACCAAACAATCCATTCCAACCACACAGAAACTGTAACCACCACCCATTCTCTACCCACCTCCCCAAATTTGAATTGCTAATTGAGGACATTTTATTCTAAAATACACTTTGGCACTCCTTCCATCTCTTTTCCATTGCTCCTAGGACAGCATTTCTTTATCATATTGTGCTTGTGCCTGTATCTCCTTTTCAATCATACAGATCAATATCTGAGGAACAATCAACTTTTATTGTAACACAGATTTACATCCTTGCCACATGACAAATTTAATACTTGTGAATGTCAATCCCAGGGTCCCCGCATCCATGACCTGCATATTACTCATAGTCCCAGTTATAACATTCTCATAAGTTACCCCCACCCAACTCTGATTTTGCCAATGTTGACCCAATTCCTTCCACATTTCTTGTGCATATGTACAGGTTATATAACAATGTGTAAGAGTCTTTATTTGCTGTATACACTGAGCTCTAGGGCACATCCTCTCTTCCATACATTTATGTTTGGAGTTCCCTTTAACCACCAACCTACCATGTGCACTGAGCCACACCACATCCCACATGTGAGAGGGGGTCCTTTGATCCAAAACATAGTGTTCCAGAGCCTGGTGATCGGACGCTCCTATGTCTTTAGATGCAATCGGAGTCTGAAAAGATCCCAACTGAATAGTGTCATACATCATTTTTCTATGCATAACAGATTTGCGTGAGTGTCAATTTCCATTTTTTTCTTTTTTTAATAGCATACCACATATATGGTGTCCAACAGCTTTGTTTTCTGGTTACTAAGGTACCTGAGCCCCACTGTTTCAGCAATGGTTCTATCCGCAAGGCAGCCACCTTCTTCCAGTCTGCCTCCCTGGTTTCAGGAAGGCAGAAACAGTATTAAACAAAAAAATGCTATGAAATAACTGATAGGGTTTATCATATTCAGACCCCCAGCCGAATGCTTCTATATAAAACTTCCCACTTGATGGGATTCAACCTGCTGTCCCAAATAAGCTGGAACATCTGGCTCAGAATCCTAACATCTAGTGTACCGGGGGGTGGAAAGATAGATCCAACTTAAGTAAACAATGGAAGAAAAAAACATTTCACTACAGCCACCTTTTTTTTCTTGGACTGTTGCCATTTTTTCCACACCTGACTTTCAAATCACTAATAGTCAGCTTCTCTGAAAATTAACTCCCAGTTTTGATAAGCCATATCAATATTACCAAATTTAATTCCCAAAATGTTAATTGTCTCATTAGTCATTGTAATATTTTGAGTATCATTCACTACCTCAGTCCCTTCACTTAACAGATATCCACCACTTTTCTGAAAATTAACTGCCGACCCAGTTAAGTCTGAAAAACGCTGAACTACCGTCAATGCTACCACCACAGACTGTTTATCCACCAAAAGAAGACACACATCATCTGCTTATGCTAAAGATTTTGTAATAGTGACATTCCTCAGGAGGCACCTACGAATATTCAGATTTTGTGAAGAAGCTTCAAGAGAGATCTAAACAAAAGATGTACAAAATAGGGCTCATAGGGCACCCTTGGCACACCCTTCTAGAAATATGCACATCTGGACCACAAAACCCATTGATCAGTGGCACTGATGATGCTGTCTTGTAGGTGCATAACCCATTCAATAAATTTATCCAGTATCTCATATTTCTACCACACATCCTTAAATAGAGATGAGAAATTTGATTGTAGGCCTTTTCCTGGTCCAAACTAATCAAATAACCATGTAAAGCATTTAATTTACCTTGGAACACCACTTCTTTCAGCAGGAGAAGAGTATCCGTAATAGACCATCCTTTTATATTACAGGTTTGGCTTGGATCAATTACAGCAGGTGCTACCAGCCCCAACCTGCAGGCCAAAATTTGTATTAAAATTTTCCAGTCTGTGTTTAACAGACTCAAGGGTCTCCAAATAGACAGGTGCTGCCTGTCCTCCTTTTTATGGATGAACAGCTGTATTGATTGGCCCAATTGTGGGGCCAATAGTGTCCCATCCAATATTTTATTAAACACAGTCACTAATATTTCTGTTAAATCAGTCATCAGGGTTTTGTAAAATTCTGTCGTAAGGCCATCAGGAGCCGGAGTAGTGGTATTATTCAGGGAAGAGATCGCAGTCTGAATTTCTAAAATTGTGATGGGCATAGTCATCTGCACCTTCATCTGTGCTGGAATGTCTGGAATAATACAGGGCGTTAATAAATCTGAAATCATGTCTTGGGTAATTGGAGACACAGCATACATATGTCTCATGTAAATTGATCACGTATTCCATTATGGCATTCTGTGTTGTAACTGTCTCTCCATTCTGAGTTTGGATGGCTGACATAGTTCTGTTTTGTATTCTAGCTTTGCAACTCTCATAAATATCTCCAGACCCACTCTTACCCTGGGTACCAATCCTATGCTCATACAACAGTGAAATCCTCGTTCATACTGTAATCCCTCCATCTGAGATTTGATGTGCTGTAGCTGTCCCAGATATTCCCCATAACCCAAATTCACCCTGGACACAATCCTAGTGTATTGACTCCATAGGGTGAGATATTTAAAATACTTCCCAGTGTGGGTAGAGTAGGAATATGACTGGAGATCCACCTTAATATCTTTTTTTGTCTGGACCCACCGTCTACTAATGTTCTCTTACATGTAAGCCACAGATTTTCTGGCTTGGAGGATATCACGAAGTCTATCTATATAGAGCTGATTGGACAGAAGCATATTGTTCAATTTCCGCAGCCCCTTGCCATGTTCAACACTATTGCCCACCATAAGACGGACCTTCACCATCATATGGTCAGAGGTCTTAAACGGGACCATGAAGACATGTTCACAATACAATGATGTCGAAGAAAAAATATAATCAATCCTGGTGGCCAGGTGTGCCTTATAGAAGGTATAGCTCCCGTTGGATGTCATGTCCTATATGTGTCCTGCAACCCTATCTGGGACACTAGACCTATCAAGGCACTGGTATCACAGTACAGTTTTGGGGTTGCAGCACCCCTATCCTTGCCAGATGAAATGCAATTAAAATCCCCCACACAAATCAAAAATCGTGCTGTAAAGAGAAAAGGTTTCACCTTAACTAAAAGCTCCACCCTTTCTTTCTTCATCTGCAGAGCATATAAGTTAATAAGTCTCCACTGTTGGTTACTATGAGTAAAATCTATCATTAACACTCTCCTGGACAAATATCCAGGATCCTGGTCACCATATAATCATATCCCCGAAAAAGTATGCCCACCCTCCACAGCATTCCAGAGTTATAGAATAAAGGAGGGACCTCAACATCATAATTTTCTAGCAGTCAGAATCTCAGTATTTGTATATAAGTGAACATCTTGTAAACAGGCAATATCTATATTATGATCTTTTAATATGGAAAAAGCTGACCAAACGTCTTCTAGCATTATTGATACTATTCACATTAATAGAAGCAACATTAAATGCCCGACAAGATGTCATTTAAAGATAAGTATGAAAAAGGAAATAGAAAACCAGTGAAACAATCTGATAAGTCCTTCAAGTCCCAGGGTGGGATATTCAGAAATGTGCCAGAGGCCGGCGAAAGACCTGCACAGTGCAAATCCACTGCGCCAAGGTACACTGAGTGCGATATTCAAAGGTTGTGCAAGGCGGCATGCGCCAGTGCAACATGGCTGAATATCACACGGATGCACCAGAGCATAGCGAGGGGTGCACCAGAAGCAACCCAACATGCACAATAGCGCAACCAGGGATGCACAAGGGGCCTAGGTGCATGCGCCAGGACATATATGGACCGGCCACAGGCACAGCAAGGAGCAAGCCACTGGGGTGGAAGGTGCTGCTGCCAGGGTGATGAGGGTGCCAGGAGTGAGGCACAGCTGGCACACGATGGAACACCGCCCAGGGCACTCAGGGATGCAGCCAGCCCCTGCCCACATGCACCACAGTGGTGAACAGAGGTAGGGCAGCACCAATGGCCATGGGTGGACAACCACCGGCAACCCCCCACAGGATGGCATGTGCCATGCCACCCGGACCACAGCCGGCAACACCCAGGCAAACAGCACACAACACACATGCCACACAACCAGAACAGACAGCCCTCAGCTGCCCCGGGGTACAGCCACTGACTGATGGGTGAACACCACCATGAACATCTCCCTGAACACATCAGGTGCACCACACAGCCACCATGCACACCACTGCAGCATGGCTCCACATGCCAGCTGCAAAGCAGACCCAGACACAGATGGGTAACCATAAATAACTGTGTTGTACAAAGGTAGAAAAAGCAAATAAACATATATACAAGATACAGGGGTACAGAGTACAAGGAATGGGGAAGCTAAATACAAACAGGCCTCAGCCAGGGAAGGGAGGTAAGGGGACAGGGGCAGGGCTGAACAAGGGGACAGGGGAGTGCATGGGAAGGGGGGACAGGGATGTAAAAGGGTTGTGGGCCAATGGGCCCTATGGGCGGCCTTGCCCTGCTTTTGCCTGGTGCTGTTGTCTGCCGGAGCATCCTCTGCAGCAGCCATGCAACTTGAAGAGTAGCCATCGATACCTTCAGGATCCTCCTCAGGAGGTGGCTGTTTGGTGCCTGATTCCGGACACCTAAGACAAAGGAGAGAACACGGGATCAGTGCTTGTCTGGCTCACCCCGGCCCACCCACCGTGTGCAGTGAACAGTGGTGACATGCGCCCCTGGGATGGCACCCTAGCCACCCTCAGTGGGTGTGCCCACACATGCAGCCAACCTGGCATACCACAGCCATGCAGAACGCTGCACACCAACACCACCCGTGGGCCACCCACCACCAACGTGGCAGGCAGGTAACATGGTACAGTAGCAGGACTGCAACAGCACAGCTGGCTGCCAGATGCACCACAGCCGACCTGCAGCAGCCAGCCACAATGGCCTACAACATGGTGCAACAGACACCGTGGGCAGTACACAGTTGCAATGATTAAGCACACAGGGGCCATGGCCCACCCCACCCCGCTGCCCACCATGCACAACACTGTAGTATGTAACTGTGCCTACCTGCACGCTGCTGTGCACCATGTGCTGGACTCAGCACCACCCCATGGCCTGCAACCTGGGTACATTCTTCATGCAGCCCACTGCGTGGCTCCACCTGCAGTGGCTGCCAAATGTGCCTCCTGTCTTCTTCAGGGCCTAGGATGGAAACAGAGATATACACATCAGTACCCAGCAACACCATATGCCCCCACTACACAGCGTGCACCCCATCCCAGCCCAGCCATGGTGCAGTGGCACAGCGCACACAGGTCGCGCTGTCATGGGCCACAGGACGCACAACTCCAGCGCCCCCCTCAGCATGGCATGCCACCCTGCTGGCCCCATGGAACACTGGACAGGCATAGTCACAAGCGTTGCACACTTACCTGGTCGTGGCACGGCCCCCCTCTGGACACGTGCCTGCAGCACTTATAGCTGCTCTGGGTCCCTCTGCTGCCAGTCCCCATAGCAATGGTGACACTGCTCACTGGTGCACTGCACACCGGTGGCCTGTTCCAATTCCTCAGCCACCTCCTGCCAGACCTCAGTCCTAGGCCTGGCAAGGGGCACCTGGCCAAACAAGCTGCATGTGTGGGGCTCTACCAGGGCCACCAGGTTGACAAGCTCAATTTGGCTCCAATTTGGACCCCATGCACTGCTGCGGCACAGCATTGCGGTATTGCTGCTGTGCAATTCAAAATGGCATCCTGTAGCACACGAGTTTCACGTGCTGGGGATGCACGCCTCACACGGAGATGCACTGCCCAAGGCAATCGCACATCCCCGGGGATGAGCGATACATGCGTGGCTGCACTGGCATGTGGTGCAGAGGTCCCTGAGGGCCAAAGGGCAGGGCTGGGGTTAGGGGTCAGCATGCACACTGTGTGCAAGTGTGCTATTGGGACTGCTATGCAAGGTGTGTAATAGGGGCATGAGGGCATCACTGCCTATGAGCCAATAGCACCCAGGTGCCATAGGCCGCATAGCACCCAAGCGCCGCATGCCCTATTGCGGCCGAGCACTGTATCGCGTATTGTGCAGTGAGCATATGCTGCGCAGGTGGCATAGGTACCAGCCATGTGCACATGTGTACCAATGGTCACACTGCACATGTCACAACGCTGCATCACGACTTGAGCCAGCGCAAGTCCATTGTGCAAAACACATCACGATATTCAGCTGGCATATGCAGATTAGCTCATCAGCCTATCCACGGCGCATCTGGGGGCATTTGCATCTCATTACAGTTGTGCATCTGCTCATTTGCATGTGATGCGCTATAAAGGCACCGCGGGACAGCACAGGACATGGGCCGGTATTGCAACCCTCTGAGGTAAATTGCGCCCCTGAGGAGAACGACAGGACCGTGGAATGGGTGGGAGGTGTGGGCTGTAGCAGACACTGACCACATGTCATTGCCCACAGGTAGCATAATGACTGATCATGAGGATGGTGAGGAGCATTGGCCTGCATGCAAGCATAGGCCCAACTTTACTAAGGCAGAGGTGGAAGCCCTGTTTGAGGTTTACCTCAACAGGGAGCCACTGCTGAGTGGCGTGACCGGCACACCACAGGCCAGGACCACAGCCTGGGTGAGGTGGTGGAAGCTGTGAATCAGCAGGGCAGCCATCAGTGGTCAGCACAGGAGTGCAAGAAAAAGGTTTGCACCGACAGGTGCAGGATCAAAGAGAAGGTGGCGGCCATCCAGGCCACATGTGCGGCCACAGGCAGTGGTCAGCCCGATGTGCCACAGCTGACGCTGCAGGAGGAGTTAGTGGTGGCTTCCATGTGGTGCAGCGCCATTGAGGGGGTGCCTGGCGGTGGCTTCCAGACAGGTGGGGACCATCACTGCATGGTAGGTACAGCAGCATCTGGGGCAGGGGGGCGGTGGCTGGGGGGGGCCGGCCTGTGTGACAGTAGCATTAATGTGACTGTATTCCCTTTCAGCACTGGAGCACCAGCATGCAGTGGCAAGGGCGGTGGTGTCAGCCGTGGGGGTGAGTCCAGCCCTGGAAGACCGGCCTTCCACCTCCACTGGAGTACGGGGGCCTGATCGGCTGCAGCACACCACCACTGTTCGGCCGGATGTCCTGGGCGTGGTGGCGGACGCAGCCCTGGCTGTGTTCCAGTGGGATACCAGCCATGGCGTACAGTGTGTGGAGACACAGATCGGGGCGGGGTCCAACACTGATGACGATGCGACCATTGTCCTGGACAGTGGTGGTGCCATTGAGGAAGAGGCACCCATACCAATCACCCTCTCTGGCAGTGCCACCAGTACCCTGGTGGCAGTTGCCCGCCCACTGGTCACTGCCCCCGGTGTTGCCATGAGCGTCAGCGTCACGGCACCAGTGGTTGGTGGTGGCGGTGCAGCCACACAGGTGCTGTATGGTGCACAGCGGCTAGAGGGGCGGCAGCGGCAGATGGCTGGGGACGTTGGGAGGCCGGGTGCAGCGCCTGCCGATAGTGCACCAGTGAATGAGCGGCCCCAAGGGGACCCCACTGTGCAGCGCCCACCTGAGCGGGGGGCTGGGCAGCGAGGTTGAATGCCACCCGTGGATTGGCACAATTCCCAGGTGGCCCGGGCGCCAACCCTTTGCCCGAGCACACCCATTTGCTGCAGGCCTCCATGGAGCAACAGGTGCTGCTCGTGGCAGGGGTGCGTGCACTCCGTGCCAAGATGTGCCAGGCTGCAGAGCAGCATGACAGGGTTTTTCACAGCTCCTGGCTGACAACATTCGACTGGGGAGGACACGACCGCAGCCCTGGATCAGCTTACCACTGCGGTCACGGTCAGCCTAGCACACTGGCCGCATGGTGCATGCCGCGGCCACACGCAGACCCCGGAGTACATTGTCCACCCCTTGGTCACGGCATCGGCGACCTTCAGTGTCGACACGGGATCCACTGTGGGCATTCGGGCATTCCTGGAACAGGCCTGTTCAGGAGCCTGCAGACCCCTGCGAGGACACAGCCGTTCCGCAACACCCCTGGGGACTGTCGCTGACACCCCTGTGGCTGTTGCACAGCCTGATCTGCTGGGTGGCCTTGACGGGCCGTCCATGTGTCTGCGGTGGTCCTGAAGTGCCCACCCCCCTGTCCGCAGTCTGTTGCCACTGCCCTGTGTGCACATTGTTGTGGTGTGTGCGTGTCACGGACATGGCATCCGTGGACGATGCCACACACAGGCAGTGCACCCACCCGGCCACTGGCCAGTGTGGCATGTGCATGATGATGCCAACACAGTGCTGAATGCTCCTGTGCCTCGGTGCTCAGCATCTGACACACACCTGATGCCAGCGCCCAGGTGCGTGCCTGCAGGCGCCAGTGTGCATGTGTGGGTGTGTACGGGGGTGTGTGGGGGTGTGTGGGTGGGTGTGTGTGTGTGGATGTGTGTGCTGTGCTGTGCTGCGTGTTGCCGTGCGGTCCCAAACCACACCCACACATGCCCCCCGCCCAGCCGTTCATGACACAGGGCTCACCCACACATGCCTGTGCGCTGTGCCACAGTCACCATTCCGTGCATGGGGGCATGTTCACCTACCTGCGTGCTCCATAGTGCTCCTCTGCAATTGTGTCCCAGTGCTGCTGGGCCATCCTCTTCAGCCAGGGTTCCCCTTTGCCCAGTAGGGAGCTGCCCACCGCCACATGGCCCAGCGACCGTGTCGTCCCCACTACTGTTTCCCTCTTCAACCTCGACAGCTATCCCATCATCGGTGGCCATGTTGTGCAGTATACAGCAGGCCAAGAATAGGTCACAGGCCTTTGAGGGGCTGTACTGTAGGGCACCATCAGACCTTTCCAGGCAACAGAACCGTACCTTCAGCAGCCCAAACACACACTCAATGATGCCCCATGTGCTGGGGTGTTTTCTTCATTGTATCGCTCCTCCGCAGGGGTCGACGGGCGCCGATATGGGGTGAGCAGCCAGGACCGGAGTGGGTAGCCACTGTCACCTGTGTGGAGAAAGATATGGTTAGCCTGATGGACTATGTTGCTGCACCTCCCATCCTTCCCAGCTGCACCCTGCAGTGCCCCTACCCTGGTGGCCCCCACCCCTTTGCCCTATTGTGCCAGGCTGCCCATGGTCTCAGCATACTCGCCTACTAGGTGGCCAGTGGGATGTCCCCACTCTCAAACCTGTGGCACAGTGCTGAGCTGTGCCAGATGAAGGCATCATGAGCTCCTCCAGGGTGTGTGGCACAGACACTGATTATGCACCCCTTGGCATCGCACACCACCTGGCCAGTTGACACTGGGTGGCCTTTTCTGTTGAAGTAGGCTACCCCTCTGGGGCCAGGTGGCATGCGGATGCCAACATGGCAGTCAATGCCCCTAGTATGCCAGGCATATGTGCTACCCTGTGGAACTCCAGCATGTTCGCTGTACGCTCTGCCTGTGTGCTGGGGAAGTGGATGTATTCGGCAGCATGTGGCAACAGTGTGTTGAGGAATTGTGTGAGGAGCCATGATGCGGCCAACTGGGTTATGCCTGTGGTGTCCCCTGTTGGTCTCTGGAAGGAGTCCGTGGTGAGCAGGCACATGACAGCTGTTACCTTTGTCTCCACCATCAGGGCGTGGCTCCGTCTAGTGCATGCCTGCATCTCCTCACTGCACAGCTCACAGAGCAGCCTCAGAATCACCCAGGTCAGGTGATACCAGCCCACAATCTCCATATCGCTGTACTGTTCGAAGGTGGTGCAGGCACGGTACCACCTCTTCCGGGTGTACCACTGATGGGCCCTTCCACGGCTGCAACTGCACTGCCTCCTGCCTCCACACCCCTCATTACTGCCTCCATCTGAAGATGGCACTGGCCCCTGTTGTCCTGTCTCCGGGCGGCTGACCCTCTGGCCCCGGCTGTGTGCTGCTCTGTGTACTGGTCTGCTGGGCCCACGCCTGCATGCATACTGCCCACAGCAGGCAGCCTGTGGGCTGTGGCCTCCACTTCCCACCTCTCTGGGCTCCTGTGCTGCCACTCCTGTGCTAGGTGTCACAGGCACACATGCACCTGTTGCCTCCCTGTCTGTCTCACCCACTCCACACACACCTCACACTCTCACTCAGTCTCACACCCTCCTGCCTCTGTCCCTCTCTTTCACCCCTCCTGTTGTTCTGGCTGGCCTCTCTCCTCTCTCCTGCTCCTCTGGGCGCAGGTGTCCTCACCTGCTTGCTCCCTCTTTTATAGGCTCAAGTCTGCTCCTTGCAATTGCCATTTGCTCCACGCTTGCTCTGTTTGTCCAGTGTTGAATATCACACTGTGCCACATATTCATGGCTACGTCCCCTGCACTTGCACATGCATACATTCCCATTGCACATTGGTGCATGGGCACTTGCGCTGCGCAGTTGCTGCTGCTGAATATCACTCTCCGGTGCATTTTCACAGTTGCGCAGGTGCAACCCTGTTGCGCACTATGCAACTGCTTTGAATATCCCGCCTTCAGTCTGTTTCCCCAACCTATGGCTCTGTCTGGGTGCCACTCCCAATTGTTTTTGTTTAGAGCTGACTGCTTGCACCTTATCAGCCAGATATGCATCTTCCAAATCCATAGAGAGCCCTTTTTGAGACAAGAACATCAAAGAAGTCTCTGAGTCCTGTCCAAGATCTGAGTCCAGGGGCTAAAGAACCTCATACGCATTTGAAAGGGGTACTGCTCCTCGTAAACTATCTTTCCTTTGTACTTTAGCCTTGGGGATGGAGTTTTTCAAAGGTCTTTTCTTTGAAGCAATCACCGTGGATTCTGGGGGTGGCATATCAGGGATTTCTACCTCTACATCCGACAGTATTGATGGTTCCAAAGGAGGCACTATACTCGGACCAGGGATAGTGTCCTTCATGGGGTCAGGCATCTCTGACACTTCCATATCAGCAGACTCCAGACTAGGCTGGGTCTGAGGCTGCAGCTGTGAAGGGGGGGTATGTTTTCCACTGTCCGGTCAGGTAGTACCAAACATGGTTCTACAGCAGGTGCCACAACCAAAGCCTGTTCAGCTACCACATTTCATCCCCGAACATTTCTCTGTGTATCCATACTCAATTTTTGGGCTCATTCTACTATTAGTTCTTGATTAGGCCAATCCTGATGATTGTGGGTGGCCCATTCACATACCCTATATATATGTCCCGGTTGTGCACAGAGATTACAAGTCTGTTCATTAGTACAGTTATCACTAGTATGTCCATGTTCCATACATGAGGTGCATTTCATCCTGTCACAAGCATTACTGAGATTCAGGAGTGACCCACACCAAAAACATGTTTTAGGTTGGCCCTGATAGAAGCAGTGGCCTCATTCAGATCCCAAGAAAAAGATGCTTGGGAGATGCTTTGGACCCTGTGGGCCCATTCTCAACCGTACTTTAAATTTCCATCCCCCTGTCCAAATATGTTCTTCATCCAATATAGGAGATGGTGCTCCCAGAATGTCACATTTTTGCTGTAGCCAATACTGTATATCAGACACTGCCACATTCTCATTTTAAAATAACACAGTCACAAGTTTAATGGCAGGTTTTGTTATAGGAATAGCCGAACGGCATCCATAAAGCTGAATGATGCTTTTCTCATAAGTGGACCATAACCTATCCAGACCAGCAGGGTTTTAAAGCTGACATCAAAATTTATGTCTCCAGAAGCATGTATAAGGGCATAAATCTCATTTGAAAAGAACATCAAAGATTCTTTAATCGAAGTCTTCCCCATATCAATCCTATCAGGGTGTGTGGTAAACCTCCCAAATATTGTAAACGCACAGCATTCTTCCACTGGGCCGGGACATAAGTAAAACCCAGGTCCCTTTGTCTAAACTGTCTCCATAGCTGAGAAGCTGGTTGGTTCCTTCTAGGACTTGTTTCTTGCACCCTCTCATTCTCCATCCTCGCACCCCATGACTCCGTTCTCTGACTCTCTGCTTCAGTCTCCGGTATATCCACGGCCCTTTCAGTGCCGAGGGGGAACAGTTTGCATTTCCATAGCTTCGTATCACTGACTGGATGGTTAGAAGCTATAATAGGTCTGGTCTGTATCTGAGAGTGTTGTACACATTCAGAGATACCTGGGATGGGAAGATCCATAGGGTCAGGAACCCACCCCCCTTTGTCAGCCTTTTTCCACCCAGCATCTATAACAGCAGACTGTACAGACCACTGGTTAGGCCACCCCATTGTAACTACACATTCCTCTTCCTCTCTTCTGCCCCGTCTTAAACCCAAACCATCTACCGCCTCAGTACATAGTCCCGTACATGGATCCAACACTTGTTCAGCTTCAAAAACAGCATCCTGGACAATTAGGTCAATACTATCAGTCTCTGACTGAAACAAAGGAGGCGTACTCACCGGTAGTACAGATGGTGTAATAATAGGGTTTAATACCTGGGGTCTTTCCAGCTCAGCATCAGAAGGTTCTGCATGGTCAGGCTTAGCATCGCTGGGCGTTGGCTGCTGAGTCATGCTGGTCTGCAATGCAGATGCATCACACCCGCTGTCAGGATATACAGGCCCTGTACTGACAGCGTCTGTGGCCTCTTGTTAGCATTTCTTAGCAGGCTTACATTTCTGTGCTCCTCATCCCGGGGTGGAAAGCACAGTTAACAAATGTTGTTGCTGTTCTGTATTCAGTGCTTGTACAAAATCAATCTCCTGTTGCAAACCTGCTGCCTGCAAATTTTCCAGGTTCTCATCCTGTAGCACTACCTCACTACTATCGGAAGCCCTGGGTTCCAGCTCCATTGAAATTTCCTCTTGCACTGGACCTGCAGGGAGAGAGGCCTGCTCCCCAGCCTTCTCCACGTCCATTCTGTCCTCCTCCAGCAGTGGGACTGCTCACACTCTGCTCACAGGACATCAGGCCCCCTGCAGGCAGAGTAGGGGAATCTTCCCGGTGTCCTGGCAAAATTTCCCCCATTCACTAAAAATACTACCAACAGCTTAATCTGGTTCAAATTCAGTTGGTTACCATCTGTATCCTCCTTCTCCTCCTCTCTGTTGTCCCTGAAAAGGACTTCTAGTCTCAGTGGGCTCCACAGGTTAACAAAATTCAAGAAATAAATAAATTAATTATTCTCAAACTGGCCATTATATGTTGTTAAATATGATGCAAATTGAGTCCATTCACTTCAATGGGGTTACCCTGCACTCTCCCTTGCAAGAGTGTCATGGGGGCGGGGGGTATTAAGTGCATGAAGAAGTAAAGGAATGTGCTGGCCAGTGTTGTTGGGGCCAAAATATGATCTTAAATTTCTACATACAGGCACTGCTGTCAGTATTAAAAATGGGACAGGATGATGTTACGCTACCTTTGGGGATCCAGTGGGGTAAGTCAGTTTCTGACAGGCAGAATGTGACAAAATCACTTTAAAATGCATTGGCGAATTCCACATTCCAAAATTCCATAACTGGAAAACACAAATGGATTGCATGGATTCAGTTTCCCCTTTATTTTCCCTCTTTGCAACTAAGGAAAAAATAATCAGATCTTGGACTACCTGTGAGATAGGTCCTGGAGGTATACGGACTGGTAACAACTGTTCTAATGCTTAGCAACTTGAAATCACAAACCACACTAAAGATATAAAAAGCTGAGGAATTTGTAACAGGAGAATCCTAACTGAAAGCATTCATATGAATGTGTACAACGTATGCAGTACTTTAAGTGTAAAGGCTACCTAAATTACGTGTTGTAATAAAACAGAAACCCAGTTTCACATCTAATGCTTGTCCACTGACAATCACAGCTCAGATAGATGTGTTCTAAAACAACCCATATAGGCAAAATAACTTTAAAGTTCTATTAAAAGGTAGAGAGCAAACAAGGGCAAGACACAGAAGAGGTTACATAGATACATAGACAGTGTCGGTAGATAAGGGCCCATGGCCCACCCAGTCTGCCCATTTGAGCTTGTAAGTTCAGTTTATGTTTTCCTAGAAGTCTGCTGCCCCTCCCCAGACCTCCAAAATTCCTTTATGTCTATCCCATGCATTCTTAAATCCCTTGATTGTTTCAGCCCCCACCACTTCCTCTGGCAGGGTGTTCCACTTGTCCACCACCTGTTCTGTGAAGAAATTCTTCCTCACGTTTCCTCTGAATCGTCCTCCCTCCAACTTCATCCATGCCCTCTAGTCCTGGAACATCTTTTTCACTTAAAAATAGTGTATTCCTGCACCTTGTACCTCCCTGTAAGATATATCATATCCCCTCTCTCCCTCCTCTAGTCAACCTCTTCAAACAACATGCGATTCGAAAATGCCATAACTCCCCTGTTCAAGATGCTACCATGCAGTGACAAACCACTGTTTGTATCCCACCTCTGCCTCTAAAAATCATAGGTTGAGTAATTTTCTAAACTGAATTTAAACAACTGAAAGGAACATAGTGTGGCTTTTTTGTTTGCCCAAAGGGCTGCTGTTTATAAATAAAAATGCACCAGTCTGTTACTGGTTTCCATATTTATAGTTGTCGGGATTGTGAGAGAGAAAGAGAATGAGTGAGTACTGTATATGAGAAAACACAAATTCTCTCAACCAGACTCCAACCGATTGGGACATGGAGTGTAGCATTCAGTTCTGGTAGGACCATGGATGGGAGACCCGGCATCAATCACAGAAACCCAGTCCAGAGCAGGCTACCTTTATTTTTTATAATTAAATACCATAAAATGGAAATCCTGTAAATACCCCCCCCCCAAATGGCTCCACCACAATCAAGTGCTTCACTTTATCTCATGACCAGTTCCACTATCAGGATTCCAGTTCTGAGAATGATTGGTGTGTTTCTTACTACAGCAACTGCTAATCTCTATATTAGCTAAAAAGAAAACCTATACCCCATCATCATTTAGTCATCCCCTCTCATTTGATTATTATTAGAATTATGTGCGCAGGCCTCTGCCATGCCATGTATTTTAAACAGCAGTGAGCATACATCTCTTTAATATTCGGGGACATTATACAGAAAGCATCCCATTAGTTATTTCTTTATTTAAACTAAACAGGAAAAATAACAAAAAGAGCTTTTACAGATACCCTAATTATCATACTGCTTTTGTTATGGATGCCAGTTGGGAGATGCAGAAGTGTCCCCAGCGGCCAGGTGAGCTGCTTTACTGGCCTGATAGAAGGCTGATACAAAAAAGAAAGAAAGAAAGAATAACCCCCAAAAAAAAAAAAACATTCTGCAAAAAAATGGAGATCTGGCGAATACACCGCACACTCCAAGGTCCCACCAGAACCGAATGCCTCACTTTATCTTAGGGGCTCTAGGCATGGCTGCATGATTGGCACTGAAGTAGGCTGTTTGAAAAGAATCCCAATGGATTTTCAGATTGAGAACACTGAAACTAAACAGCTTCAATGTGCAAATAGATTGGGAATCTTTTTTTTTTTAAATAAAGTCTGTGAAACCATGTACTGCCTTACCAACCTCAATAGTTTAATGCAAAGACTTGTTGCATATAATGCCTCTCGATCGTTTCAAGTTATACAGTACCTTTTGACTACAGGATAATACAAAAAGCACCAACTTGCATTACCAAAACGATTCCGAGAGTACTTATCAAAGTAAGCATATACCCAACAAGGTGAGTGGTTGGAGTTTGGCTTGGTTTATGTATAAGACATATAATATTGGAACTAGAATATTGTTCTCATAGGCTTAAATGTACTACAAGCTAGAAGCTGCTCTAAATATCTCTTCCTTTTCTGAAAAACTATACAGAATAACGTATTGTCTGATATCGTCATGGACCATTGTTGCACTTTGCAGTCCAACTCTCCAACTGTATGTTTAATTCATAATCCTCATTTCAATGATTGATATAAAAAAGTTTCTTGTTAATGACCTTCCAGGTTGGGGTCATCTCTGAAACCTTATAGAACCCCATTCCTCAGCCACCTTATCTAGCAACCCCCCATTTAGTCCTCCTTATCCAACCCTGTTTGCCTATTTCCTTGTTTCCATTTCTTCCCTATCCATTCTTCCAAGTACAAATAGATACTGTATAATTCAACAGCTTATTTGTTATTATTTTACATATTAATATGTCTCCCAGAGCCACTCATTGCTGGATAAGAGTGGTTTCATGCGTGTTCTGCTCGAGAAAGAACAGCGAAGTGAAGCTGAGCTGTTCTGGCTTTAGCACAGTGCAAGTGAATCCACTGTTATCCAGCAAAGAGTAGTGATGGGGGATATAGTATAACATTAATGATCAAGCACAATCAATAATACATATATTTTTTAAACTGTCCCAGAACATGCCTGTTTCCTGGGCATCTGCACATGAGGTGCTCTTCAAAGAATAAGAGAGTCTCATGCACAGATGAAAGCAGCACTCTGATTGATCAGGAGCACTCCTCACTCTATAATATCATCGTTGGATTCCACATATATAATCACCATATTGTTTGTTATGCAAAGACTACATGTACAGTAAATTAAATTGTGTATACAATTGCATTTCCTTACATAATATGAACGGCTTTGGAGTGCAGTACTCTCCATATGGCAGATGGATTAATAACAAAAGGATTTTTCACAGATGGTCCTTTTAAAAGACAACATTCCTTTAAGCTTCAATATAAGTGGACTACAACTTGTAATACATTTTTTCTACTGAATATGTCATATGTAATTGGACTATAAATTCAAAAGTCATAGTTTTTAATCTTTTCATTGTTTAAACATCACTCTTACAATGTGTTCATCTAGGTAAAAGGATTTCTGTTTTTTGTTTTTGTTTTTTTTATTTATTATCTTACAGTTAGCACACCATGCATATTTCTGTCAGGTAAGGCATCAGTTACAAAATATAATTCAGCGTGCTCTTTAAGCAGCACCGAAACACTGCCCTAACTGGGAAATATAATAATTAAATATGCCTTATATATTTGGAAGCTGTAGCATGGTAACACACTGTATATAGGCTTTTCATCTAATACATCAGTAATTGTCAAATTAAAATATAATGTCTTAAATGAATTTACAATGTTGAAAATTGATTATGACATCGTATTTAACTTACTATAATAGTCATCACGGTCCATGCATAGGCCACTCCCCCCACTGCTCTAGCTACTATTTTCTCCATTTTAACCTATTTTTCCCTTTCTTTGAACAAATCTGGCAGAACACTGCTGACTCCTTCACCATCAGATAAGTATTATATTATGTCTAACCTGTCCTGTCTCTCCTATATACTCACTAAGGACTACGGATCCTTTGTGATCCCTTTCCTATATTTTATTTTACAGGTTCAAGAGATGCTGTCCTTTCAAGACCCACACTCTGGTTCCCTAGCACTCTGGTAAAAGACCCTCTACTTATTACCTATACTTGATAGGTTTACAACAATGGTTGGGCCACACTCATTATAGTGTGTTACATTGTGATAACTGAGTAGGAACTAATTATGAACTGTTTTTGTGTAAGTTTATTTTTCTAATTCACAAAAAAATAAAATACCATGGCACTAACAGCTTAATCTGGTTCAGTTTTAGTTGGCTTCCATATCTTATCTCTCCCCCAGATGAAGCTGAAAATAGGCAGAATTGCCTAGCAAGTCCTCATTTCACAGTCAACAAAAACTAACTAAGCTAAGTGGAAACTTTGGAAGCTGTAAACTTGTAAATGCAATTATGAAAAAGTAAGGGCTAGGGTAGAATTTTAGGATGTATTGTGTGTTTGTGTGTTAGAGGGGACTGATTCTGTGTGTGCCATATCCTTAAATGGGAGAATTAAAAATCCATTTCGTGTCTGGTTCCGTTGCTGGTTGTAGTTTTCCAATGCTGGGCATAACTGCTGGTTCATGTACCTAAAATGAAAAACAAAAGTGAAGTTTTATTTTGTTATTATTTTTGTTTAATGTGGAACAGTAAGGAATTCTGACTTCAGAATCAGCAGAAGCTGGGTTAAAATCCCACTAGAGCCACAGACTATACTGCAGAGGTTTTCAGTATATATGTGTGTGTGGGGGCTAGTGCTGTGCCGAGTTCAACTGGAAAAATATTAAAAACTTAAAAGTGCATGGACAGGGCATGTCTGTTTCTACTGGTGGGCTGAACTGATTAATGAACCCAAAATAAAGAAACAATAAAGAGAAGGTTTTTTAAAGGAATGAGAATGTGGCTTGGGAATTAGGAGAAAATTAAAATGCTACTGGAGTCAAAGTTGTATTTATAGCCTTAAGCAGGATTTGTTTATTTTATTTTACTTTTTTTTATTTATTAGAGTCTTGGATTACAACATCTTTGAGCAAAAGCAGCTCATTTACAAAGGTTCCACATTAGTGGGAGGAGACGATACATACAAAGGAAAAATAATTACAAAGATTTTAAGTAAAACAGTTTTATGAACAAGGCTTGTTCAATGTCTTATGGTCGAAAAGATTTCCCTTGGTCTTGCCCCCAGCGGTCTCACCTCCGTACTACAAAGGGCGTCCCCCCTGCAGAACACCCGTAGTTCTTGCAAAAATCTCACGTGGTCCCCCGATGCCGCACCTCCCAGTTCCAAAGATCTTTAAGTTACCATGCCCCATCATGGGTAAACAGCTTGCCTAGTGCCCTAACTAATCTGTCTAAGCTCAGCACCTACAAAACCCACATTAGGCTCCACCACAAGCCACGAACTCCTGTGACTGTGACCAACAGGTCTTTCCCCCATCTCCCTAACTTGACATAGCTGCTTCAACTAACTTCCAAGATTCCACTCTGAAGAAGCCCACACTGTAGTCTCTTTATCTCACAAACTATCCCCTATCCTAGTGGCTAGCACAAATGACCTTGGGGATTCTAATACTCAGCCAATCTGAAAAATGCTACAGTCTATGACCTGACTACTTTGTATTACAACCTCTGCAAATGTTCTGAATCTGTGTTTATCAATATTAATACTTGGATCTAAATGACGAGTGTTTGATTGTAAGTATAGTAGTTAGTGCTTTCCTGTTTTGTCCCTGCAGTTCGTTTTGATTCTGCACTGTTTTCTTCTACTTATCTACCTGTACTGACATGGAACCTTTGAAAAAGAATCTTTGACTCAAAGGTACTTTCTGAATAACCAATAAATAAATAAATGTGCTAAGAGTAAGCTAACTGAAGCAGGTTAAGGAAACACATTTTAGAAGCATAGGATAACAAGCAGGTTACCCAAAGTGAGGTGGCAGCCTAGGAGACCTTGTCATCCAGGAGAGTAGATTAAATGCTTGAGATAATCAAAGTGTGGAAAGGGGTTATGGGTGTGGAGAGAGAGAGGAGAACAGAGGAGAGAAGTGGAGGGTGAATGGGGAGGGAGGGAGTATAGCGGGGTGTGACATAAAAGTGGGGGTGGAGTAAGGGCAGGGTGGGAGAGTAGGAAAGGTGCTCAGAGTGGTTGAGGATGTGTGGAAGAGAGAACAGAGCAAAGTAAGGTGAGAGGGGAGGGGTGGGGTGTGCAGAAGGATAGGGGAGAAGACGGGAGTGAAAGGTAGTGAGGGGGCAATGACAAAGGGGTGGAGGCAGGCTCACAATAATGGGGAGATCTAGGTCTGTTAGTCAGCATTTGGCTCAAGTAGAATATGGATTTGAGCATATTTCTCCTAATTCCCAATTCAGTTTTTCAATCATTTCCAATTTGATCTGGGCACAACACCAGCCCCCCCCCCCCACACACACACACCCCTATCCTGAAAACCCACTACATTACAGACTGTGGCTCTAGCAAACTTTAAATCCAGCCTCTCCAGTTCTCAACTTCCAACATTGCTTACCATGCCCCAGTTCATACCTCCTCAACTGTCCCTGATTTTCAGGACGTCCCTGATTTGCCTCAAATTTTCCTCTGTCCCTCGTAAAATTTGTGTTGTTTTGACAGAACAGTGGGGATTAAAAGCACAAAATAATGTCAAACATTAAAGTAACAGACTTGCTATTCTTCAGAAAATGTATCAACACAAATCCTTTTATTCTATCAGCTTTTTGAGTGAATAGTACCAGATTTTAAGATGTGTCCCTGATTTGGGGTATTTGTCCTGATTTTTTAAGCCTTGTCCCTGATTCATGAGAAAAGAGGTTGAGAGGTATGCCCCAGTTTAAAAACAGTTCCTTCAGTTTATCATTTTGGGTATAGTGTTTATTGTCTGGAAAGGAAGAGCTTGACAGTAATGCTTATTTCAGCCTTATCTCGGTGGGACGGAGAGACAGATGCAAACCAACTGAAACTGAACCACATTAAGCTGGTGGTGGCATTTTAGTAAATGAAAATTAGGCCACAGCTCAAGGAAAAGTCCCCTACTCTTCTTGACAAGTGTCATTTTATCTTTAACATCCAGTTGAAAAACAACCAGAAAAGGTAGCCTAAGATTAAAGTAAATGTTGAAGATTCCCATAGCAAATTGGAGTAGTAAACTGTAGGTGTTGTGAATCAGTCTCCTACCATTCAAACTAACAAACAGTGCTGTTTAAAAAAAAATGTTTATTTTGGTGTTCTGCTTCATTTGCATAACCCACCCCTTTTTTCTCAGTGCTGCAACCCCCAACTGTGACATCATACCAGGGAAACAAAGTTATTAAAGGGACACTGTCAGTTTTTAGTTTTAGATAGACAAATCAGCTATGTACTATACCCACAGTGCCTCACTATTTAAATTAGTATACAGGGTATTATATTTCTGTGCTCACTGAAGAAGTAGGAGACTACATTTCTTAGGGCATGAATCTATAAGCACCCCTATGCATGTCACAAGTCGTGACATGTGAAGGAGTGCATTACCGACGGGACCCTGTGCCCTATTCTAAAATGGCAGGGTCCCAGTGGCTAAGTCCTGTGACTTGTGATAAACCCACAGGTACACCAAACAAGGGCATAACTGAAGAGTTTCCATAAGCCACAACACTGGGTGTGAAGGACACAGTGCCCCCCATGCTCGGATCCCCTGTGTGGAATGCCCCACAGGGCCACCCCCAGCCCCATACATGCTGAAAGCCCATGAAATGCTGCATGTCTAACCTCAGCACCATACCAAACACCCACAACCCGCTGTCTGTGATAATGCTCCCCATCCTCAATTCCCTACAAAGTGCCCATACACCGGGCATCCCTGGTAGTCAAGTGGTCCACCCCTCCCACCCAGCAGCACCTGACCACCTGCACCCCCCAAGACCCATTTGAGGCCAGTGACTGGCACAGCCACCTCATCATCATGGCGTGCCCGCCGAGCACAGCAAGAGCGCATACTATGAGAGGATGCATATGTGTAGCATGCACTCCCGCTTGTGTTCAGCTGGCAGCTGGGCTGGGTGGTGGTGAGAGGTGGGCTGTGCTAGCCACCAGCCTCAGATGTGTCTTGGTGGGGCACAGGTGGTTGGGTGCTGCCAGAGGGAGGGCAGGTCACCTGATCACCAGGGATGCCTGGTAGGTGGCGGCACTTTTGTAGGGAATCAAAGAATGGGGGGGCATTATCACGAGACAAGCTGAAGGTGTTTGTATGGTGCTGAGGTCGGCATGGGCTAGGCACTGCAGGGGCATTCATGGTATGGGGTGACAGGGGTCGCCCTATGGGGCAATCATGTGCTGGGGTCAGGGCAGTGTTGGGGAAGGGCATCATACCATGGGAGGGATGGTTGGGCTGCACATGCAGACAACCCCCCCGGGCACGTATGTACAGTTACGCTGGTTATATGCTAGTGTAACTTACATTGATGGTTCTCCCAAGGGGGTTGTTGTAGAACAGCACCCTGGGGGACTTTGTTGCCGCCCTTACTGAATAGGGTGCAACTGCTGCCGTAAACCCCCTAGCGCCATGTTGCAGGGGGTTTAGGACGTAACTGGTGGCATAAGTCCACTTTGGTGCATCACAAGCTACTTTGCGGAATACCAAATGTCGCAACTGCTGGCATGTCTTGCTACTTACACCATTTTTTTTGGCGCAAGTCAAGTTACGCCAGATGTAACCTTTTGAGAATCGGGCCCCTAGTATAGAAGTCTTATAGCTAGATATGGTATGCACAATGGATTGTTGTGAAAATAAACATACAAAAGCTTATATTTGTTGACACCACTAAAGAAATATGAGACAGCATCTCACAGTAAGAAAATTGGAAAACAGGTTCTTATTTTACCCACAATGCCTTTCTATGGACAGTTACACATTAGTGCTCACACACTACCAACATATGGGACTGTACTTCTGAGTAAGGCACATTTAAGTCAATGTTATAAATTACCCAGAATTCTTTGTTATTGTATGTAAAACATTAACAGCTCCCTGATATGACATCATTCTAGGGGGTGGCCACACACAGAAAACTGGAGGACAAAACGCTAATAAAACATAAAAAAATGACTATGACAGATTTTTTTTACAAAATAAATTGTAGCTTCAACATCTGAAGCATGTCTGGCAATGGCATACTATGTGTTTGTTTGTTTATTTTATATACTGTATGACCAGTGAGCATAAATGCCATTTTCACTGGTGCCCAGTCACAACATAATTACAACACCATATATAATACAAAACATACAAAATCATACAATAAATGTATCAATTAAAACAACAGTATTTTGCTTCATTTGTCATAAGTTTTGCTAGAACACTCTTAAATAATTCAATGGTAACAGACTGTGTAATATTACAAGGCAAATCATTGTATAATTTAACTGCATAATATTGAAGTGAATTTTGAGCCATTGTACTTTTATGAAAAGGAATTTGAAATTTATAACTAACCTGTGACCTTGTCCTAACAAAATTTAACAATCTTGGAAACATCTTACAAATAATACCTGGTAAAAATCCTAGATGTATTTTTGCAGAAATACTGTAACACACATTCTAAATCTATCAACAAAGGACAGACACCTAAAGTACTATAAAAACAATGATGAGTTCTTTTATTCTGACCAGTAACAAATCGAATTATATTATGATAAGTTGTTGTAAGCTAAGTTTGCATCCTATCTGAAGAAAAATATATTAATAACCCATAATCAATAACTGAAAACAACAAACTATGTGCCAATATTGCCCTAGTCTCATATGTTAGATATCTTTTTAATCGATACAGCATTCCTAATCTTTGATGTAACTTACTAATTAATTTCTGTATGTGTAATTTCAAAGATAAGTAACAGCCTATAGTTAAACCCAAATAACATATTTCAGAAACCCTTTCAATTTCGATGTGTAAGGTGTTTGGGGAATCTTCAACATTTACTTTAATAAGCAACTCTCTACTATAATAAGAAATCTTAAACCACTAGATGTATACCAGTTATGTTCTAACTTCAGTGTTTTGTTTTATTTAGTTTTTTTTTTTACTTTTCCTGTTATAGGTCTACTAAATCACACACTGGTTGACATGGATTCTTCACCCTGCGCATTTCTATCTGTTGCCACATGGAAGCACAGGACTCATGGGCTTTGCACTTCTGCAACCACCAGACAGCCCCACAAATTCATGACATCGATAGGCAGAGGGACTATTCCCTTGACACTGGGAGCACGGAACCTGTGTGAATGAGGATAAAATTCCACCATCTCAAAAAGAAAGGAAATTAATTGCAAAAAAACTGTGTTCATGCACCAGTTAGGCTTTAAGTTAATGTCACAGGACTAGGGAAATGTGGTGTTAGGGTTTCCAAACCTAACTCCCCACCCTTCCAAATCTGCAAAAGGACAAGACCACACAAGCAACCACAGACAGCCATCATCAGGTAAGACAAACAACATAGAACTGTTTCCAGATGACACAAATACAGTACCACTAATGTGCTACTTTCATGGATTTGTATATATGACTGCAGAAGCACAGGCCCCACAGGAGCCTGTGTTCCTGCAGCTGCACCTGTGAGTATGTGTAACCTAGGAGCCATGTAACTGTGGGTTACTACCCCTGCCTGTTGGCCCAACCAGGTTGAGTGGCCTGGATTCTGTTCTGATGGTGATTGGGGTTCTTTCCCAAGCAGAAATATACAATATTGCAGTGCCTCCACCCAGAGTAAATATAGTGTGACAGCTGTTTGTAGAGTACAACCCCCTGGGATGCTGTACCTACCCACCTCCCCTTCCAGTTACTTCCACACAGATTACCATAAACCAACGTAACACTCTAATTGCATGCAATCAATAGCTATTGCTAATAATATGGTCACAGACAAAATTATCTAGTAACAACAATAACGGTTTATTTTAGGGAAAGAGGAAGAGCAGATGAAAATAAAGCAGTTGCTTGCAATTTGTAAATATGAACAGCAATAAACACATTAATAACTTTGCCCACCCCACATGGCAACAGCATATGCAGGTCCCTCCCCACTGGTACCAGCCTCTCTTAAGTTTGTCTGGGCACCTGGACAAGGTGCAGACCTGATCATTGCCATGGGCTGTCCACCATTGCTGCACTTAATGTTAAACAAATAACTTGCAGTAACTAGATTTGATTCCTCCAGCTCAGGGCAGGTCCTATGCTTACTCATGGTTTTGCAGTTCACCATGCAGGGTCTGAATAGGATCAGTAGCTGCTGGTTGTCGTGGTGATGCACTCGGCCATAAGTAATAATGCTGACAGCTGGTGAGGTTGGTTGTGATGTCTGGCAGCTTGTCCCCTTCAGGTGGTTGCAGGCTGTTTCAGCTTATCATCTTCAGGATGTCCTTCCGTGGATGCTGGATTAGGCCAGACTCAGGAACCAGGGCCACACACTTGTCCCACATGTCAAGGCTTTTGACTTCCAGGGCTGAAGGTTCAGTACTGCCTGACATTGACAATACTAGGCTGTCTCCCCAGTCCAACCTGAGTGCATGCAGTCCCTTCTCAGGCAAGGGTTTAACCAGTCTCTCACTCTCTGTAGGTAACAAACAGTTTGACAGACTAGGTGAGCCAAGCGATCCTTATCCACCGTCAAATTCTATGTTTCTGTGTTTGGTGGCAGCTTTGATGCCTTTCTGGCAAACAGGCATACAGACTCTTGATATGCTTTCTGGCTCTTCAGGCAATGGGAACCCAACAGACTTATAACAATCCTGCTCTTCATCACTGAAACCACTTTAAGCTCTGGAAACTCAGTCCAAGCCCCCTTGCTGACTGAGGGTATTCTGAGGTGCCAGATTAGCTTCTTTCTGCTGTAAACTGTGAATGCTGGCTATTCAAGTTAGTGGAAGACTTGAGCAAGTCTGTTTGCAGCTGCAAGGGAAGCCATGGTCTGACTTGCTACAATGTCTCTTTCACTCACACATAGCTCCCCCTGTCCTCAGAGAGCCTCTGCCACCAACTGTCCCAAGCTGAAAACTGTCCCAAGATTTCAGGGGAAAACACCAGCTGTGTATTTGTCCAAACAGCTGGTCATCTGGCAAATTAATAAACATTATGGCCCTTTGATGCCTGATTGGCTAGCTGTTTGGGCACCGGTGGCATTGTCCTTTCCTCCTTCCTAGGAGCCATAGCTACAGTCCATTGGTCTCCTAGAACTTGGATTGGTTGAATATATCAGGGTTTACATTTTGTAAACCAAGTGCAAGCAATACTTTTGAGACCATAAAGTGCCCATGCTAGACATCTGATAAATGTCATACCCATTGGTCAGTTTTTAAGAATAAGGTGAAACTGTTCTGAATTAGATACATTTTGACACAGTGTGATGACGTACAAAATAGATTTCTAGAAAGGGCTATAATCAATTCATTTTAGAATGCCAAACAAAAAGCATTAAATACAGATAGGAGTGATCTGTTAAAACAAAAATTGTTAGTAGAAAAGATGAACAAAAATTAATTTCATAGCAGAATTTAATTCTGCAACACCAAAGATTGCTGCAATCTTAAAGCGCTTGGCATGTTTTAAATGCAAACAATGATTTGAAAAGACAAACAGGAGATGGCCCTAAAGCAGTACAGTATATAGAAGAGGTAAGAGCCTTAAAGATCTATTAGTTCTTAGTCATCTAAGCCCTATAAACCATCTAGTGGAAATATGCCAAAATTACCATGTGATTCTTTTAGATGCGGATCGTGTAACATCTGTGAATTTATGAAGCAGGGAAAAGATTTTATTAGTTCAACGAATGGAAGGAAGTATGAGGTCAGACACTATAAATTGTGTAAAACTCCTTTCATAATTTATGCAATCTGCTGCAACTGTCCATCTTTATATATAGGAAAAACTATCAGACTGGTGAAAGAATAAGTTCAAGAACATGTTAGATCTGTCAAAAATCCAAATTCAGATACCCCAGATGGTGTTCATCAGCATCAATACCATAACTCTGACTTAAAAACATTCCATTTTTCATGTATAGGACACACTGAGAGATCCACTAGAGGAGGAAACAGAGAACAGAAATTATTACAGCTAGAAAGTAGACTGATTTTTGAACTAGGAGCTCTAGACCCAGAAGGTTTAAATGATGATTTGGATGTAAAGTCATATTTATAATGCTTTAAGAATAAATATTTAAAATTGATTATATTTATTGGTAAAACATAGTTTAGGGAGAAATATCTGATTATTTATTGTTATATGTGACTATTTCCATTCCCTCATTTTTTCCACTTTCTCTTTCTAGTCCTTGGTCCCTGTCCCCTACCCCTATTTCCTGGTCCCCTTTTCCCTTTCTCTGTTTTATTTCCCTATTTCATATTCTCCAGCACAAATGTTGGCTTGTTTAATTTAGAACTGGTTGTTCAAAGTCACTTTAGCACTTTTAGGGAAAAATTCATAGGTGTTTTCTCAGTATGCAATATAGTGGTCTGGCTGCAGCAGCATTAAAATTGAATAAGATAAGGTGCTGTCACTTTAACATTGCACTTTAAAAAGACACCAGCTGCTTCGGGTCACACACCCCTGAGGAAGAACCCAGATTGGGTTTGAAGTGCTGGGGAACTTGTGTACTTCTGCTTATGTTTTATTGGGCTTCTGACCCATATTAAATATACACTTTTTTGTAGCTTGAGTCACATTGCATTCATTTATAGACTTTGCAGTTAGCACTTTTTTGCTTTCTTTGCTCTTTCACAAAGATGACTGCTATTACAACAGTTTATTTAATGTCCTAACTTTGGCAGTCTTTTGCAGGCAAACTCAATAATTTTAATAAACAATTTCCCCAGTGTCCACTAGCTGCCCCTCTGCCCTACTGTCTGGTGGCAGAGGGGGAATGGCAGTCTTCCCTTACCTGTCACTGCTGCCAAAATACACTATCCCCAGATGTCAAGCAGGTTCTTTACTAATGCTGCAGATTCTACTGCTCTTAAAGCTACAGTGCACACTTTCATGTATTACTGCTTACAAGCGCTTCTGCTGAGCTTACTTTCTGACCCCCCTGTAGTATGCCTCCAAGACCCCTTTACTGTTTTTATTGTCCCTGAGGCTGGAGTACACAGAGGGGGCCCTTATTAAAAGCCACCAGAGCAACTTTACAAGGAGAGTGGTAGCACTGTCAATGCACGTCTGCACCCCCCCAGCTCACACATTCCCGATGTGAGCTGTGTAGTGGTGCACTCCACCATTTCACCTATCAGTGATTTAACATTACTTCACCCTCTGGTTCCCACTCACAGGATTTCCACCCAGGGGCCAGCAGAAGCATTAGGGCAGGACACAGGACTGGGACTGGCAGTGGTGAACAGACTGGGAGACGATCCAGGTAAGCCCCAGCCATGGGGGATTAGACTCATTTCACACCTATACCCTCCTGATGTCCGATATGTATGCATTAAACAGGATCGGACCCAGGACCAGACCCTGTGGTACCCTACCTACCTCTCTAGGGTTCAAGAGCTCCCCACAGACCACTACTCTCTGAGTGCATCCAGCTAGCCAGTTTTCAATCCATCTGACCATCAAAGGGCCTACTCTAAGCCCATCAGTTTCTCCACCAGACCATTGTGGGGACAGAGTCAAGCATGTCTGAAGTCCAAGAATACATCCACAGGCTTACCCCTGTCCAGTTCTGATGTTACCCATTCCTTACAACTCCACAAGGTTGGTTTGACATGATTTACCTGGCACAAACCCATGTTGCCGACTATCAGGCCTCCACCTCCTCCAAGTACACCCCCAAATCGTTCCTTTAGTATACTCTCCATTAATTTTCCCACCACGAGGTCAAACTGATGGGTCTATGGTTCCTAGTGCTTCCCTTGACCCCCCTATATGGATTGGTACCACATGTACTCTCACCAATCCCTAGTACCCTCCCTGTCTCAAGTGACCTGCTGAAAAGCTCCGCCGAAAGTGCAGCCAGTATGTCCGCCAATTCCCATAGTACTCTCGGATGAATGCCATCGGCCCAGGAGAGTTGTCTTTCTTTGGGGCCTTGAGGGCTAACCACCACCTTTGGCGAAGATAGCATCATCCGTCCCCTCCATCTTACTGGTCCTTTTATCCTTATCCAGATCGTGACACCCTGGGGTACCTTTCCTTCCCTCTTGCTCCATTTCTGTTGCTCCCCTGATCCACTCCTGCCACTTCTATCCCTTCATGCCTTGCTTTGTAGCTATCCCATCCCCCTCCCTAGTGAACACAGAGGCAAAGTACCGTTAAATACCTCTGCCTGGTCCTCGCCTCTTCCACCCCCTCCTTCTGATCTCAATCTGCTGAGATGGCCTTAGTTTTCTCACTCCCCAATGTACTGGAAGAACCCTTTTCCCCTCCATGTATCCCTGTGCCAGCCGCTGCTCTTTACTGGACTTTGCTCCCCTCACCATACAGGTGACTTTCTGAGATGCAAGCTGGTACATTTCCTTATCCCTATCCCTCTTGTTGTTTTATATTTTTGTAGGCCACCTTCTTTTCTCTGACTGCTACCTGTACCTCACTGGACCACCAGCATGGTTTATGTGACCTTGCTCCCTTCGTTTCAACTTAGCTCAGATCCTGACTGCCTCATGAAGTCCCGTTTATGACCTCCATCTCCTTTCCACATTTGTCGTTGGTAATCCCCTTCAAGTGATCCTTGAGAATATTTCCCATGCCCATAAAGTCTGCCCCTGGAGTCCACTGCCAGTGTCCTAGATCTCACTCCCCATGCTTATTTGAAACCAAACAGTATTGTGGTCACTCCAGTCAGGGGTCCTGAACAACCATGTCCTTACCAGATCCCCATCTGCAGAACCACATCCAGGACATGCCCCTCCCTTGTGGGCTCCATCACATGCTGTGTAGGAACACATCCTGGAAGCCATCTAGCAGCCTCTGCTCCTTGGCCAGTAGAGGACATGGTTCCCCAGTTTGTACCTGGCATATTGGGTCCCCATCAACACCACTCCTTCCCCTTTTGGACCACACTGGGCAATGATGTTGTCCAGCAAACCATCCTCTAGAACATCACTCATGCCAGGGGGCCTATATACTCCCCAGCTTGACCTTATCTCCTGCTGGGGATCGTGGGTGACCCATAAGGCCTCCACGTTTCCCTCTGCCTCTTCTACCATAGCAATTTCTATGTCATCTCTAATGAACATAGCCACTCCACCTCTGCCCTCCTTTCTATCCTTCCTAAGCATAGTGTCCCCCATATGTTATGTCCCAGTCATGGTTTGTTGTCCCACATCTCGTGACTGCCGCCACATCACCCCCAACAGCATGGCCTGGAACTCTGGCAACTTGCTCCAAGCTCCTGGCATTTATACACCAACCCCACCCCTTATCCTGATCCTCTTTGCCGAACCCCACCCAAATTCCTTATACTTCCATCCTCCTGCTCCTCCTGGAAACCTCCACCTCCAGTCTGTTTCCCCCCTCCCCCTTGGGCTGAGGCTACTCCACTCATCTGAGAGAGCTTCTGGTCAGCCTCCCTATCCCTTCCCCCTCTAACAAGTTTAAGCCCCACCTTTCTTGTATGTAGTCAGCCATCCCTGTTTGAGGACTTCCTTCCCTAATGGGCAAGATGAAACCTGTCATGGCATATAGTCCCTTATCCTCCCAAACTCCATTCCAGTTCCTAACAGCCAACCCATTCTCTTCACCCACTTTCTGACCAGTCATTAACCTCTGTATACTTCATTTTTCTCCACTGGGGCCTTTGGTACTGGCAATATCTCCGAAAAGGAAATGTTGCATCCATTATCCGACAGACTCTGGCAAGTTCTTGGAACCTTGCGGATTTCCAGAAGCTATTTCCCTCTAGATCATTAGTTCCCAAATGCAGGAAATCGGTTTCCTCCACAATCCTAACCATTTCTCACACCATGAACTTTGCTCTGTGCACTGTCAGCCAGAGATACTCACTACCTTCACCTGGCTGTAGCATCACCCTCTGTCCCTCCCAATGGATACCCCTAATCATCCAGGTCTCCCAGTAACAGAACCTTAACACATCATCCTCATGGTTACCTCCACTATGCCTCTCAGCTCCCTTCCCCCTTTATTCATGATCTCAATTTCATGGGAGTCTTCCTGCCTTATTAGAGACCCCTTGTCACCCTCCCTTTCTGCCTTCCTTGCTATTTTGACCCATAACTCAAACCCCCTCTGAATAGGTGTCCCTTTAACCTCTCTTATCTGAACCATTTATCCTGGCCTGATGGTTTCCCTTCCCACACCACCATCCTCCCCTTGTATAGTACCCCTGCCACCAGAGGCTCTCTGTGGGTCCCCTTTAGCTGGGGCCCCATCCTTGGTACTGACCTCCTGCTGAAGGGGCTCCTCTCCCACCTTCTTGTCTTCCAGTTTCTCTCAATCATGCTCTCCTCCTCATGTCTGGAATATGTTGCATCTCCCCATTTGCTTAACATATATTTCCCTTCTCCCTCTGGGACTATGTCTATCCTTTCACAGCTGGTCTGTGATGCCCTATGGTATCCGACTCCCTCCCCCAGCCTCTGTATAAGTTTCCTCATTTCCACCAACCCCTTCCTCCCCTCTAGGTTGCTTAGTAGCTCAATTTGTTGTGACACTCTATTGTCAGCCTCCATCAAGTAACCTGGTTACCCTGACTGCATCTCTAAACTGACCCTCTTCTTCTCTCTTTTCTCTTCACCTTAGGAGCTCCTTTCCACAGTCTGCTGTTTGAGGCTTCCACACAACAGCCCCTTCAGACTCTTCCCCTCTAGTCTCTTGTATTCAGAATGTTCACCCGTCGCTTTCCCTTAGCATCAACTTCCCTATCTGAGGTCCTCTGTCCTATATCCCCCCTCCTGCTTGCTGTACCATAACGTCCTGTAATTTCAGAGCGTTGCCCCAGCCTCCCCTCAGCCCCACCCTTCTGCTGCCCATATCCACACCCCTTATCCTTGGACACCCCCCCCAGCTCCTATTTGGCTTTTACAAATTCAAGGTAATACCATTTGGAATGAAGAATGCACCTGCAACCTTTCAACGGCTTGTGGATTACATTCTGTCTGGGGTAGGTGAGTTTGCATTGGCGTATATGGATGATATAGCCATATACAGCCAGACCTGGGAGGAGGACATCAAGAATGTACAGGACATTTTCCACAGGCTGAAGAATGCAGGTCTGATAGTCAATACAGAAAAGTGCCAGATAGGTATGGCAAAAGTGTCCTACCTTGGGCACCAGGTGGGTAGTGGATGCATCTGCCCAGAGCCTGCCAAGGTCAATGCCATCCTGGCCTGGCCCATTCCTACCACCAAGAAACATGTAAGGGCATTTTTGGGGACAGCAAGGTACCACTGGAAGTTTGTTCCTCACTATAGTGATCTGGCTAAGCCCCTGACAGTCCTAACTAAGAAGGGAAAGCCAGATAAGGTGCAGTGGACAGAGGACTGTAAGGTCATTTTTCAGGAGCTAAAGAAGGCCTTAAGCAGGCCAGCTGTATTGGCCAGCCCCAATTACAGTCTAAAGTTCATTCTCCATGTGGACACCTCAGATTATGGAATGGGCACTATGCTGAGCCTGGTTACCCAGCAGGGAGGAGCACCCAGTTCTGTACCTCAGCCGGAGACTTCTGCGCCAGAGGAAGCCTATGCCACAATTGAAGGAGTGCTTGGGAATAGTGTGGGCCCTTCAGAGCTGCAACCTTACCTAGATGGGAGAGAATTTACTGTGGTCACAGATCATAATCCCTGATCTATCTTATAGGTCAAGCGGGCAAAATGGAAAACTACTACATTGGGTTTGATATTGCAAGCACACAACAAGACCATCCAGCACATGATGGTAAACAAAATGCCAATGCAGATGGGCTATCTAGGCAGGTCTAATGGCATGGCTGGATACTTTGGGCACTTCCAGCAATTGCATGAATGGCTGTGTCACTTGGGATGGCCCAAAGGACACCTTCATCACCTGGGGGAGATGTGACAGAAATGGGAAGGAAGGAGTTAATGGCTTGGATTTTTGGCTGGGATTTTTTAGCAGTCTGAAAAACACACACAGGCTGGGATGCCACTGTTCACAGAATCTAGATAAGAGTTGAGTAATAAATCTCAGACACAGTGACCATGAAGGGAGTGGACATACCACACAGACTCACAGTTTAAAGGGACTGGATCACTCAAATTTAAACTTAAGGTTAAAATGAATATAACTGGTCATGGATAGGTGTTCAGTCAGATTGGGACAATTACATACATACATGGGAGACAGTTGGTGCATTCAAAGGGAATAGGAATCACTTATTCTCAAGAGAACTAAGATCCTGAAAGACAGTTAGTGGGGAGTTGCTCTTGGAGTAGCAGGAAGCTACATCCAAGAGGTGAAGCTTGGGCCTACTCTTCTAGCTATTTCCATGGAAGCTGGCAGATTGCATAGGGTCCAGTTTCCCTTGGTGGATAGAGAAGGGTAAGAATAATAGCATATCTCAGTAATAGCCTTTTTCTTTTGTCATCTGTTATTTAAAAACATTTGTTTACTTTTCTTGTAACAGTGTTATTGTCTTGTGTTAAACACATATATCCTGTAATTCTACTTTGACCTTCTGTTAAGTAAGACGCTATTTATTTACTCAACAGTTGTGGTTGTCATTCAATTATTTCTAAGGTAATTCATGGTTTCCATTGGCTGAGGCAAAACTCTGGTAGCATCCATGCCAGAGACATGCACCAAGCTGGAAGGGATCTTGGGGTTGTCATCTCTGATGACCTCGAGTAGAAACAGTGTGACAAGGCAGCAGGTAAAGCAAATAGGATGCTGGGATGTATAGGCAGGGCATCACCAGCAGGAAAAGGGAGGTCATAATTCCGCTATACAAGACACTAGTGAGGCCCACCTGAGTACAGTGTACAGTTCTGGAGACCATACCTACATAAGGACATAGACAGGGTAGAGAAGGTTCAGAGGAGGGCAACAAAGATGGTGCATGGATTGCATCACAAGTCCTATGAAGACAGGTTGAAGGAACTGAACATGTACTCCCTGGAGGAGAGGAGGAGAGGGATATGATAGAGACATACAAGTATCTTACAGGGAGGAACAGGGTGCAGGAAAACACTATTTTAAGCGAAAAGATGTTCCAGGACTAGAGGGCATGGGATGAAGTTGGAGGAGGGACGATGCAGAGGAAACATGAAAAGAATTTCTTCACAGAGCGGTGGTGGACAAATGGAACACCCTGCCAGAGGAAGTGGTGAGGGCTGAAACAATCACAGGATTAAGAATGCATGGGATAGACATAAAGGAATTCTAGAGGTCAAGGGTAAGGGCAACAGACTTCTAGGAAAACAAACTGAACTTACAGGCTCAAATGGGCAGACTGGGTGGGCCATAGGCCCTTATCTGCCGACACTGTCTATGTATCTATGTATCTATGTATCTATGCTGTCAGGCTTTGATCTGTGCAATTGCATGTTTGACCTTCCAGTTTAGAGAAAGGAAGAGTTTGGTGCTGGAGAACCCAGCTGGTGGCAGCAAATACCCAAAGACAAACACCTCTCTGAAAGTTGTTACAGCCCAGAGAGAGAGGTGCGTTGTCACAGTATAATTATAATTATGGTGAATAAGAATGTATAGTAGCGATCAATGGAATCCTTTCAGGTTAACACTTTGATGTTTTCTGGCTAAAATAATTAACGTGTTAATTTACCTAGACTTATGGGAAATCGATCGTGATGTAACCCTTTGGCATGAGTTTATTTATTTTACTGAAAGTGATCTTATTGGGAATAAAATATATGGATTGGCAAAAGCTCTGAAATGGCAGTTTCAGAATTTACATTAGAATATTAATGCAAAGGAAAATTAACAGAGCTAAACTCATGTTATATTGAATTAGCTCTTGCTGACACTAACTTATCTGATATAAATAGATCAGTTAGGGACATATAATATTTAGTCACCATTTGATACTTAGTGTTGCACTGTCTATATTGCACTATTTATAGTGACATGTTTTTTATTGTATATTATGTCAGTTGTATCTGTTGAATTGTAAAGACCTAAGGGTCGAACAATAAACTTGAACTTAACATAACTTAACACTCCCAGTTTGGAGATAAAACATATTTACTGCAGTATAAAGTTAAAAACAGTGCAGCTAGATGCAGGGGTAACATACAAAAGCTCCATAGGGCTAAAAGGAACTTCCCAATGCCATTTTTCACCCTTGTAGTGCTTTTGCAAGGGTTAAGTGCCATGAAAAAGCACTGGCAAGGGTGAAAAATGGTGTTCGGAAGTTCCTTTTATACCATGGGGCTTTTGTATGTTACCCCTACATATACAGTAGATGCACTGTTTTTAACTATATACTGCAGTAAATATAATGTTTTAGCTCCAAACTGGGAGTGAAGCAATGTTTTTGGTAGTGTGAGCAAGTGTGAGGGTGCTTTGTTTCCTAATTATATATCAGCTAAATTATTTGAATAATAAAGCCCCTCAAAGCAACATAGATTGTTACTCCTTCAGATTAAATTATTTTAAATTTGGCTGCACTGGAATGCTTTAACCTGATTAGAAGGTCAAAAATCATTAAAGGTTTAACTTTTACTCATCAATATAATGTCTGCCATCCTCATTGCCTGATAAACCCCTTTACTAATACCACAGAAAGTTTTTGTCATCAGCTCCTATAAGGTACTCTGCAAGCCAAGTAAGGACTGACAAAAACTGATTACAAGGTACATCCTTAGTCAGAGCTTTTAAGATGCCTTGGGGAGGAACCCTGACAGAAGGAGCGACCCCCTCAAACCACATAAGCTTCTGGTCTATGAGTTAATAACAGAATATGATCCATCTTAGCTCAAGCTCCTGATATAATAGGAGGGCTTTTGGGTAGACACATCACAGATCATTTTACATTTTTTTCTTAGTTTCTTTATAATAACCAGACTTATGGGTCACTTCACTTTCCAGTCTAAATTCTTTGATAATTAAACTTGTGAATTCAATGCACCATCAGTCTCACTATTGGGTTCAAACCATAATGAATCCATATATTGAGTGGTAATTGTACTGCTGGTCTTACAGAGCAATAACAGCATCCCCATCAGCTGCAACTGTTACCATAATCTCCACTGCTACCTTATCTCTGGTAATCCAGACATCACTGTCTATATGGCAGTTACCTCCCTTACACATTTCCTGTGCAGTAATCCTCCCCCATTGCCCCTTTCATTTTCTTGGCTGTTTACATTGCACTCTCTTCACTGATATTCATTATTTTTTTTAAGATTATTGCATTCTATCAGTTAATATGGAACTTTTTGCTGCTAGTATATTATCATTTTGGGGGAAGGGGGTAACTTTTAAGGTTAAGATACAGTTCTTACATGGTTAAGCATTCTTATAGAACTCCTATGGAATTTTTATAGTTTCAGTAAACTGACAGTAGTATTAATTTCTCATATACTTGTGTTTTCAAAAATAGTCCATAGTTTATAGGTGATAATAGCAATATCTTATGACAACTTGTCTCTAACTTACAGTTGTCTTTACAACAATATCAATCTCTATTTCTGCACGCACACACACATACACATATATAGAAATACAAAATTACACATGCCCCCACAATGCAAAGCATCATGGGCTGCATATGCAAATCACCCCAGAATATTATGCTGGTTCAACTTTAAGCAGAAATGCATGGTGCCAAAAGGCCTCTCACACAGTTTGCAAAGGGTGCCAACAGAAGACATAGACACGTGTTTCATCCTACCAGGACTCATCAGTATGCCTCGTCTGTTTAACACCCCAGTGGAATGAACCAGCTACCCTAAGATGGTCTATCTGGGTTATGTTGTGGTGAAATCATTAAAACAAAAAAAATCCCAAAGACAAAGAACCTCTGCGCGCAAGCACTGAGGCAATGGTTAGCCCAAACAGCATTTGGCTGGGAAGCCAAGTTTCAAAGAAATACAAAATCACACATGCCACCACAATGCAAAGCATCATGGGATGCATATGCAAATCACCATAGAATATTATGCTGGTTCAACTTTAAGCAGAAATGCATGGTGCGGAAAGGCCTCTCACACAGCTTGCAAAGGGTGCCAACAGAAGACATAGACACATGTTTCATCCTACCAGGACTCTTCAGTATGCCTCATCCATTTAACACCCCAGTGGAATGAACCAGCTACCCTAAGATGGTCTATCTGGGTTATGTTGTGGTGAACCCATTAAAACAAAAAACAATCCAAAAGACAAAGAACCTCTGTACGCAAGCACTGAGGCAATGGTTACCCAAAGAGCATTTGGACAGAAAGCCAAGTTTCAAGAAATACAAAATCACACATGCCCCACATTTGCAAAGCATCATGGGCTGCATATGCAAATCACCACATAATATTATGCTGGTTCAACCTTAAGTGGAAATGCATGGTGCCAAAAGGCCTCTCACATACTTTGCAAAGGGTGCCAACAGAAGACAGACACGTGTTTTATCCTACCGGGACTCATCAGTATGCCTCGTCTGTTTAATACCCCACTGGAATGAACCAGCTACCCTAAGATGGTCTATCTGGGTTATGTTGTGGTGAACCCATTAAAACAAAAAAAATCCAAATGACAAAGAACCTCTGTGCACAAGCATTGAGGCAATGGTTACCCCAAAGGACATTTGGCCAGGATTGTTTTTGTTTTAATGGGTTCACCACAACATACTTAATACTTCATAGAAGATAACTGAATTAATTCCACTGAGTGTTAAACAGATGAGGTATACAAATAGTCTAAACAGATGGCTGCACATTTCTATGTTGGCTGCTACAGCAAACTGTGCCTTCCGGACTCATGCGACCCTACTATAGATTGACAACAGCTGACAGCTGGTGATGTCACATATGCAACTGTGCACACTGTGATGGCATGTGAGTTGCTATTTCTTTGAAACAACTCTAGCAAATATACTGAAACCAACCATTAATCGAACAACACAGAAAGGTTCATGTCATATAAACTATATATATATGTCATATATATATAGATATATATATATATATATTCATGGCTAAAAACTCCATTTAATGCATCAGTTAGGGTTGTTCCACAGTAACAAAAGTGAGGAAACTCGATGTTAGGGCTGAAAGCACTACCTTGCACCCCCACCCCACCTCCCCAACCGGCACCGGGGTGTGTGTTGGAGTCATTGGCCCTAACTGTCACCCCATTCCATGTGTAAACAAGCTGAGGTGGTGAAGTATAGGAGAATGAGGTGAGAGTTAGGACCGACGACCCGAATGCACACCCCGATGCCAGCTGGGGGGGCAGGGTGGAGGGGTGCAAGGGGGGGCTTTCAACCCTAACATTAAATTTCCTCACTTTCGTCACTGTGGAACAAATCTAACTGATGCATTAAACAGAGTTTTTTGCCATGAATTTCCCTTCTTTTTGAGAATAAGGACTATAAATAGTGAATGGAATGTGGTGGTGGGAGTGCGGGCCATTCGGGCCCTGTGCTCCCACCACGTGATTTTTTGTCACATAGTAACGGTAAGTGCAATGCAAACGTTCAAATGGTTACACACATGGTGATGCAAACGTAAATGGTAACGCAAACAGTAATAGAAACGCAGCGCAAAAGTGATGCCAGCGAATACTGACGAAGCGGAGACACAAACTCAAGTGCATATGGAAACGCAACTGGTGACGCATACGGTCATGGTACCACAATTGGAAATGCAAATGGTAATGGTAACAGCAACAATAACGCCAAAGAAAACAGAAAAGCAAATGCAACTGTGTACGGAAATGCAAACCATAACGCGCACGGCCATGGTATTGCAATTGTAAATGCAAATGGTAACGGTAACAGCAACAATAATGCTAATGGAAACAGAAACAGAAATGCAAATGCAAGCACGTACAGAAACGCAAACCGTACTGCGCACGGTCATGGTACCGCAATTGGAAATGCAATTGGTAACGGTAACAGCAACAATAACGCCAAAGGAAACAGAAACACAAACACAAGTGCATATGAAAACACAAACTGTAATGCACATGGTCATGGTAACGCAATTGGAAATGCAAATGGTAACGGTAACAGCAAAGATGATGCAAAATGAAAGACAAACGCAAAAGGAAGGCAGCCGCAAACACAAATGTGTCATGCGGTGATGCAAATCGAAATGCAAACAGAAACAGTAGTGGAGATGCAAATGGTAACAGTAATGCAAATGCAAGCACAAATGAAAAAGCAAAGATGCTTGCTTACGGTGGCGTACGAGGAGCAGCTAACACAAGATGTGAAATGCAAGTGGAAACATTAAATGTAACTAGTAAGTGGAGCCACACCTAGTTTTCCCCAACAGCTGCATAGAAAAACACAGTGACTACAAAGAACGTATGCATAATAATGCGCCTCAGACTAGAAATGAGCACTTGGAATACTAAATTGCTTATATCTCAGGAACCGCACGACGTAGAAAAAAGATTAAAATTTTACATGATTCATGACTTTTCTGGCTAGTTTTGTACTTAGCCCCCTAGTTGGGGGCTAAGCATTTTTCTGACAAAAAGTCTGTATCTCAAAGCGTTTCCGAGATACAAGCCCCGAAAGGCACGGCGGACGCCGCAATGTTAGTCTATGGGAAAAAGCATCAACTTCAGATCACCATAACGTTCAATCCATGCAATATTTTGTCACCAAACCATGAAAAGGCACATCTGTCGGATGTTGGCTTTCTTCCTTCCAAATTTCAGCCCAAAAGACCAAACCGTTGTTTTGCAGCAGGGTGGCAAAGAATTCCTGTTATTTTGGGCATAGTGTCACAAAATAGTGTCGCCAAATCCGACACTTTGCAAATGAAATCACGAAAGTGTCGTGAGTGCGACACTGACTTAGCAACACTACTTTTTACAAACATTTCAAAAACATATTTCTGGGGTGTTTAAGCCCCAGAAAAAGACATGGCTAGCATCCTCAGGGTCCGACTAGGTGAACACGAGAAGAATTGTGTCCCTAGAGGGTCCCATATTTAAATGGCAAGCATTTCTGTGACCACTAACTGAAAAAAAATTGGCTGACTCACGACACTACAGGGGTCATTTGCGACACTAAAAACTGCATTTGCAACACTGTTGAACTTTTTAACTTTTCCCTTTGACTATAATGGGAAAATTGTTTTTTGAATAAATTTTGAAACGTTTAATATTTTTTCATGAAATCTTCGAAAGGCACATCAGGGACCCCAGCCACATGCATGCTCCCTGAAGTTTTTGGACTGGTCGAACAAACCGTGCGACCTGTGGGGGCGAGCAAAGAATGTGCAAAAAAGCGTAAATGTGCTATGGAATGTCGCTTTATAACTCCACAACTGTATATCCAACCAGTATGAAACTTGGCAGATCCAGAGATGTATGGTACTGCTCTGTGCCTGCCAAATTACAGGCAAATCCATCATACAGTGGCAAAGTTATTAAGATGCAAAATTTCACACTTTAACCTTAAATGGGGTACTCAACACTAACTATAGTGGCACTACCGTGCCACTATAATAGATTTTTATATATTTATATATATATATATATATATATATATATATACACACACATAGAATTTGTTGACAGATAAGGACCTCAAAGCCCATCCAGTCTGCTCATTTCTTTTTCTATCTTATTAATGTGCCATAGGCCTTTGCTCTGTCAATGACTTATCTATTCATACTCATCTGTATTGCTCCCTTATGCCTATCCCATGCCTGTTTATAGCCCTGCACTGTATTCATATCCACCACTTCCTGAGGTAGGCCATTCCATGCATCCACCACCCTTTCTGTGAAAAAGAACTTCCTCACATTACCCCTTAATCGGCCTCCCCCTAATCTCATGCTGTGTCCTCTTATCCTGCTATTTTTCTTATATTGAAACATGTTAGACTATTTCATGCTGTTAATGCCCTTAAGGTGTTTGAATGTTTCAATCATTTCACCTCTCTCCCTCCTTTGCTCCAGGGTATACATATTGAGTTCCATTAATCTGTCCTCAAAAGTTTTCTGATGCAGTCTCTGCACCATTTTGTTTGCCCTTCTCTGGACTGCCTCAATTTGGTTAATGTTCTTGTGAAGGTGTGGCCTCCAGTACTGCACGCAGTACTCCAGATGGGGCCTAACCAGTGTCTTGTAAGGAGGGATTATTACCTCCCTCTTACGACTTGTGATACCCCTACTAATACACCCCAACATCCCACTAGCCTTACCTACTGCTTTAATGGTCTGCTTGGATGATTTCAGGTCATCTGTGATGATGATGCCCAAGTCTCTTTCTTCCCTTGTGACTATATATAATAAATTGCTGTTGTATTTGCTTAATGATGTCAATTAACAAAATATGTTCTTGGAATGTGAATGGCCTTAAATCGCCCATTAAAAGGAAGAAAGTGCTTAATTTTTTTTCAGTGCTTCCACATTTACGTCCGTGCATGTGCAACAGACTCCAGTGTGGCAAGAGGATGGCAAAAACTCTATTCTTTTACTCAATCTTGACGCACTGTCATCACTCTGAGCAGCTGTGTCTGCTCTGACCAGAGTTTGTTCATATTAGTGAGTGCTCTCATGCTGGTTCATTGCCAAAAATCATGTAGCTGAAACCATTCACTTATATGGCTTTTATAGTCATGCACCCACTGTCTCCTTTTCAGACCTGTTTTCAGCTCCACATGGTCCTTCATACTGCTCTCTCTCTCTCTCTCTCTCTCTGTCTAATTGTCTTGGGCTCCTGATGTCTTCAAATAAAACAAAACAAAAAAAATCCAACCCTTGATTCCAATCTCTGCTAAACTACATGAGCCATTCACAGCCCCCAATCACAGTCTGTCTCCGAGGCTCAACTACAAGCAACTTGCACAACACTTTCTACTTGTAAAAAAAAAAAAAGAAATGAAACAACAAAACAGTAAGGAGAAAAAAAAATACATTCAAGCATGTGAATCTGTTGAGAGTTTGGGGGAAGGTTTGGGGTGTGCAAACATCCCAACATGTATGTGTGTGTGTGTGTGTGTGTGTGTGTGTGTGTGTGTGTGTGTGCTGGGGTGTGTGACTTTTCCATAGCTACCTACCAACAAATGACTGTTTGGGCCCAGTTCCAGAATGGGTTACACGTGTCGCAAAGTGACTTGTGCCAAACCCAATGGCATAAGTAGCACTTTGCACCATGTGTTACACTGACTGGTATTCCAGAAGGCAGCCTCTGAAATGACGCAGGCTGCCTGTGCCAAAGGTGCACTACAGCACCGGGTACACCATAAACCCCCTGCCACATGGCACATGGGGGTTTATGACAGCAGTTATGTCCGACTCCAGGAGAGTGGCAGATGGACTAGCAAATGTGCTATTCCAAGATGGACCCCAAAAGACAGTGGTCTAAGTATAGTTAGACCAGCTATTAGCTGGTCTAACAGTACCCCATCCACAGAGTTGCACCTCTGTGCCTGGTGCCCAACAGCCACCCTGTGGTCCCATAGGCCCACCATCCCCTGTGGCAGGGCAGCCCTCTGTGGGCTGCAGGCACCCCACCCCCCATCCCGGGTATTCCCGCAGGGTAGTTCACATCCTCTGTTCACTGACATGCCGCTATTGGCATGCATGCAAAACACTCCATGGTAGTCCTGTGGCCTACCCCCACTAGCCCTATGAGGCATTGCCATGGCGTCAGGGGTGGGGCACTGGGGGCATGCCATGAGGGCCTGCGCCCTGTCAGAGGGTGGAGTATGCAGCTGCGGCACCCTGTGTTGGTGAGCCCTTCCCGTGGTGCAACGCTGGAGGTGCCGCAAGTCACAAGATGTAGTCACCAGAGAACCTGCCTGCTCTGGAATCTGGCGCAGGGTCCCCAGTGTAGCAGCATATGTTGCAACTCGCAAGCGCTGGCAAGTTGCCACATTCGTCCTGGAATCGGGCCCCCTGTGTTGAGAGGAAGGATTTTACAATTAAAAAAATATATAAAACAACAAATGTAACAGTCATGGTGATTGTACTAATCTGAATAAATACACACATGAAGTACTTACTCATTAATGCTGATATCTGAGAATGTGCATTCATGACCACCCTTTCACAGCAATCCCATTCTTTGACGTTTTCAATGCTAGCTTGGAATATTTTTTCCATCACTGACTATTCCAGTTGTATCTTTCATGTATCAATGATTTTGACTGCTATTATCTTTTTAGTTTCATAATCCATTAGTGTATATATACAGAGTGGGTACAATGCCCAGGATGATCTATTCTGCTATCTCTTGCATAGATTAAAAAAAAAGAGTTGAGATGGCAGTAATGAAGCATCTGATGTGCACCAAGTATCATTAAACATTAGAATAAGTAAGAGTTATGTTGCGAATCATCCCTATGATACAGAGAAAAGTGTGCACTAGGACAATGGTGCTCCAATTCAGTCATCAGAAATAAACTCCCAAGGATGGGCACAACATCAACTTTTTTTGAAAAGGACTCCAAGGCTTCAAAGATGAAAAATAAATAACTTTATTCTTATAATCCTAACATCCCCATGATATTAACATTTAAATTGTTCAATTCAAAACTTTTATTTTAAAGTTTGAAATCTTAACTACCTAGCTTTTTTGGTAATTGTTACTACCAGGGCATATAAACACACCATATGACAAGTATGACAGTAAACTGTGTCACATGCAACACTACACCACTAACGGTAATGTAACCAATAAGCACCCTTATTGCTTAAATGTTCTAAGTGTAAGTTTAGAATGAAATAGCAATTTGAGTCAGCTCCGCAATAACTCACCTATGACTACATCAGACAATCAGGTACTTTCTAGCTGTATACCTACCAGTTACAATGACTTGTTTGCCATGTAACTCATTGACAATACTGGATGCATACTGCTCCACATAGTCTGTACACAGTTGGAGCGACAACATGCCGTTGCACACAAAGAATGTTGATTCACTCATCATTGAAAGGTTTATACTTTATACTTAATCGGCTGCTAGTGGAAAGCAATTGTGTGGTGGCATTCTAAGTTGTTGAGCTGCAGCAGTGACATCACTATTTCAGCACAACAACACAGTGTTTTCACTACTACAGCAACACATGCATATTCCAGGCATGGAATTCAATACATAACAGCATTCCACCATACACTTAAGCAGCAAGATATGACCAGTGGTTAGATTAACAGTCTGCTAATCACCTCCTAATGGTTTAATGTGGCACAAGGTATAGTTGGGTGCAATATTGCCCTTAGGGAATGATTAACTGGCTGTTAATCTAGCTCCTGGGAGTGCATTATTGCTATTATAACAAGCATTTGTCAATGCCAAATGTTGGCTTGCTGGCATTGGCATTGGTAGTGCAGGAGTTAGAGAGATGCATAATAGGAATGGCAGTGAAGTATTAAAGTGACACCAACCCCACCCCCACCCTGCAGAGACTGACAGGCATTGGGAGTGTGCCTTTGGGTCATCGGCCATAACGTTCATGCCATTTCACCTTACTCTACCCTGCAGACACAGACAGGTGTCGCTGTGTGCCTTGGGGTCTTCAAGCTTTACATTTACCCCATTCCATAAGAAAATACATTGAGATGGGCGCAGTATGGGAGAATGGGGTGAACTTTGGGGCCGAGGCCGTAAGTCACACCATGATGCCTGTCACTGGCTGCAGGGTGGAATGAGGTGGAATGGCATGAGAATTACAACCGACGATCCCAAGTCGCACCCGATGCCTGTCAGTCTCTGAAAGAGGACGATACAGTTGGAAACCCTAACACCCCAGGTGTTTGTTAGTATTTTCACTCCAAATTTTCAACATGGGCTTTTTGTGACCCCACCTCGTAAACAGTGGCACTATATGTTCATTAGCCAAAAGGTGATTTTGCACAGCGACTGTGCCATTTGGCATCACAGATGCAAAAACACATTTCAAGCAGGATATGAAAAATTACAGCTGTACTGTTCATGAGAAGGTGTAAAAAATGGCAATGTTGAAAATCTGGAGTGAAAATATGAAAAATTGATGAAGTAATGAGCATGCATAGAAACTGCACAACACACGGCCGTAACGCAATTATTTGGGGAATTTTTTTAACCAAATTTTCAACATAAGCATTTTGGGACCTCTGCTCATGAACAGTGGGACTGTGATTTTGTTAATCTTTCCCAAACATTGATTTCCCACAGCCACCACGCCATTGTGCGCCAGATGTGCAAAAGCACATTTGGGGCAGAATGTGACAAATGACAGCTGTACTGTTCATAAGGAGATGTGAAAAAATGGCAATGCTGAAAATCTGTAGTAAAAATATTAAAAATTGCCAAAGTTACGAGTGTGAGTGGAAACTGCGCAATGCATGCTCGTAACACAGTCATTGTTTGGAATTTTTTCAGCAAATTTGCAACATAGGCTTTTTGGGAGCCCACCTCATGAACAGTGGCACTGTCATTTCATTATTAAGTCCTGAAAGGTGATTCTGTGCAGTGACCGCAAAATTACCTTAGGGGACCAAATAGCGAAATGACAGTGACTGTGTTCATAAGGTGGGGTCCCGAGAACCCCATGTTGAAAATTTGGGACCAAACTCCAATAATGGCTGAGATATCAACATAAATTGAAAACCCCTCATTCAATGCCATTATAGGACTTACCGTCATTTCTTCAGTTTGCGGTCAGCTTTTGAAGAGTGCAGACGTGTTCCCGGTCCACTGAAGATCGCTGTTCCTGACCTCCACAGGTAAGTATGGGTGAGGGTGCAGGAAGGTGGGGTGCACAGAAGGAGGGTGTAGGATGGGAAAGGGGATGGCAGCAATGACGAAGGACCGTTTCTTTTTCAAGTTTGAAAAAAAAGGCATTGTGGGTCTGTTTCCTTTTTACAGGAAAACTATGGATTTCAGCACACTGGGGTGGGGTCCCAGTGTGCCAGAGTACTGGGAGGATCAATGTCAACCTGGGGATTGGACACCCCAAGATCGGAGGATAAGTGGGAGGGTCAGAGGATATGTGGGGTGGGGGAGCGCATCCAACACTGGGAGTGGGCATCCCAGTGTCAGAAACACAACAGCAGGTTTTAGCACACTGGGCTGGGCTCCCAGTGTGCCACATTACAGGATGAGGGGGATACAGGATGACACAGGGATTAAGCACCCCGATATCGGCAGGCAGGGGATGGGGGTCCTCCAGCGCAATCAGATTGCACTTACAGTAAAAGTGCCATTGGGCACTGAATACTCCCAGCCCATACAGAGCTTAGGCTGTGGCCTGCTCCGCATGGCTGGGAGAAACTTTTGAGCCACAGACAGCGGGACGTGGAGGAGGCAGGCGAGGAAAGCACCTCCTCCCACTTTTCAGGCAGGAACCAGTGGTGAGGCGGATATCTCACAATGCAAACAGCTGTTTGCTCTCCTGCCACCTCCATGTTTATTGAAATGTTTCACCAGGAAAGACACATACAGGAGGCATGTCATCTGTACCGCTGCATGACAAGCTTGTCTCTGATTACAGTGACACATTTCTCTCAAGTTGGCGGCACTTTGCTTAATTCTTGTGTCAGTGCTAGCAAGCTGGATAATTGGGGAATGAGGGCGCACCTTCTAAAATGTGTCCTGCATTCTCCAACACTGACACACCTCTGAAAGTGCTACTACCCCAATATGTTGTCTGCGCATGCGCAAGCCAACATAAAAACTGTCTTAAAAAGAAAAATGTTAGAAGAGTACCTTTTAAATGTTTTCTTCATTGAGAGGGACAGTTTTTAATAAAATAGTTCATCCACCAACTGTTTAATAATGCTGGTTCAGAATCAGAATGCACCATTCCAGTCATTGAGCAGTGCTAAAGGATGGAATGGCTGTCAGCAAGAGTTCATGCCCCATGGTGATCAGGCTATACATGACAGTGTAACAGAGATTAATGTAAGGCTAAGGAAATGCTGACAGCCAGTCAGAATGGAGCATTACTGAGCCCTTTTTTATCATATATATTAAAACAACCACTGAGACCACTCTAACAGTTGTGAGAGTAGTCTTACTTACAAGGTTAAGGTATCAGAGACACTTACATTTGGTTCATGGTTCTGATATACAGTAAATGTATGTAAGACCACCACTGCAACTGTAAGTGGTCTCAATAGCTATATAACATACAGACTAATGACATTATTTACATTTGGAATATATTGAAACATAGAAACATAGAAACATAGAAACATAGACTTTGATGGCAGATAAGGACCGCTAGGCCCATCTAGTCTGCCCATTTCCCTACCTACAGGATGAGGCCACAGATCCTAGTTAACCAACAGCCTATTTCTTCCTACCCCACAAGAATTGACTTATGTCTGTACCATGCATTCTTGAATTATCCACAGTTTTAGACCCCACAACCTCCTCAGGAAGGCTGTTCATGCATCCACTACTCTCTCTGTGAAATAATACTTCCTCACATTGCCCCTGAACACGCCTCCTTCTATCTTTAAATTGTGTTCCCTTGTTCTTGCAAGTCTCTTTTTCTGAAAGATGCTACCCTCTTGGACTTTGTTGATTCCACTGAGGTACTTAAAAGTTTCTATCATGCCCCCTCTCCTTCTTTCCTCAAGGGTATACATATTAAGCTCCTTTAGTCTCTCTTGCAGACCCTGCACCATTTGGTTGCCCTCCTCTGGACTGACTCTATCCTGTCTATATCCTTGCGGAGATGGGGTCTCAGAACTGGACACAGTACTCAGATGGGGTCTCACCAACTGTCTGTACAGAGGATAACAACTTCCTGTTTTCTGCTGATGATGCCTCTCCTATACATCCCAGTATACCCCAGCCCTCCCTACTGCCTTCTCACATTGCTTGCTAACCTTAAGGTCATCTGATATAATTACCCCCAGGTCTCTTTCCTTTTTTGTTGTTGTTACTACCTCCCCACCCATTGTGTATTCTTCCCCTGGGTTCTTGTTTCCCAGGTGCATTATTTTGCACTTCTTTGCATTGAATCCTAGCTGCCATACTTCTGACCATTCCTCCAACCTTGCAAGTCCCTTTTCATCCTTTCCACGCCTCCTTGTGTATCAACCCTGTTGTAGATCTTTGTGTCATCTGCAAAAGGCATACTTTCCTTCCAGTCCCTCTGCAATGTCACTGATGAAGACATTAAAAGGACTGGACCCAATCTGAACCCTGCGGTACCCCACTAGTAACCCCCTTTCTTCAGAGTGGACTCCATTTACAATTACCTTCTGTGTCCTGTTGTCCACCAAATGTTTTACCCAGGCTACCACCCTGGGTCCCACTCCCAGGCTGGTTAATTTGACTATTAATCTTTTGTGTGGGACTGTGTCAAATGCCTTGCTAAAGTCTAGGTAGGCCATGTCCACAGCCCCTCCCTGGTCTACTACTTTGGTCACCCAGTCAAAGAAATCTATTAGATTCGTCTGACATGACCTTACCGCTGTGAACCCATGCTGCCTTGGGTCCTGTGCTCCACTGGCCTCTAGGTACTCGACTATTCTTTCCTTCAGAAGTGACTCCATCACTTTCCCTACCACAGAGGTCAGACTGCTCACCCACCATTCATTCTATTCAGCCTCACTATCCCTCCCTTTGTCTTTCTACGCTCGCTGATGTACCTATAAAAGGTTTTATCCCCCTTCTTAACTGAGTTGGCTATCTTTTCCTCAGTTTGGGCCTTTGCTATTCTGACTTCCCTCCCTGCTTCCTTCTGCCTTAACTGGTACAGCTCTGTGTCCTGCTCCTTCTGTGTTTCCTTATACTTCTGGAATGCTATCATTTTCTTCCTGACTTTCACAGCCACCTCTTTTGAGAACCATAGTGGCTATTTCTTTCATTTGATTTGTTTATTTGCTTCACACAAGGCTTGTTGCCTCTGTGATGGCAGTTTGATAATTCCTATTGTTGCTCCACACCTCCTTCTAGCCTGTTTGCTAGTGCTTTTCTGAGGCACTCTCCCATCTTGTCAAAGTCAGCCCTCCTAAAGTCCAGTACCCTCACTTTTGTATGGCTTGACTCTGTAGCTGAGTTTAACGTGAACCACATTGTTTGATGGTCACTTGTCCCCAGATGGCAACCCACTTCTAGATCTGAGATCCTCTCACTGCCCCCGTTTGAGAGAACGAGGTCTAAGATTGCTCCCTCATGAGTGGGTTCTGAAACTAGCTGTCTAAGGCCTGCCACCTGTAGGGCATCAAGAATGGCCCTGCTCTTGGATGTGGCTGCAGCAAATGTGCTCCAGTTAACATCTGGCATATTCAGGTCTCCCATCAACAGTATCTCCCCTTTCTCTGCCATTCTAAGAATGCCTTCTATCATATCCTTGTCCATTCCTTCCCCCTGACATGGGGGTCTGTACACAACCCCTGTGCGGATTGTGGTGCCCTTTCCAGTCTCCAAGGTGACTCACAGTGCCTTCTCTCCTCCCTGTTTACTCTTTTGTTCAGTTGCTTTTATCCCTTCCTTTACATAGAGAGCTACTCCTCCCCCTCTTCTCCCCTGCCTGTCTCTCCTGTAGGTTATGTACCCTGGTATGTTAACATCCCAGTCATGGTTCTCTGTGTACCATGTTTCTGTGACTGCTATGATATCCAGGCATCCCTCTTCCATTAAGGCCATCAGCTCAGGGAGCTTGTTGCCCAGACTACGGGCATTGGTACTCATTACCCTCCATTTCCTGATGGCCTTACTCCCTTTTGCCCCATCCCTGTCCTTCTTGCCTTTGTCACTTTCTCCATTTACCCCTGCCCTTCTCCCTATCGATATCTCTATGTTGGTGTTTGCCGCACTTACTACCGTGATTATTTGGGGGCTAGGATTTTCCTGCTCCTTTCCAGTGCCTCCCCCCTTGGCTAGTTTAAAAGCTTGCCAATGAAGCATTTAAACCTATCACCTAGGATTCTGGTTCCCCTCCCAGACAGATGCAGCCCATCATGCCAGTATAGGTTTGCATCACTCCAGGTGGACCCCCAGTCCCCAATGAAGCCAAATCCCTGAGCTCCACACCAGTTTTTCAACCACTGATTGAATCCCATGGTGCGGAACACCCTAGCCTCTCCTATGCCATAGATGGGTAGCACCTCCGAGAAGGTTACCGTGCATGCTACTTAATTAAGGCCCCTCCCCAATTCCACAAACTCTTCCTGCACTTCTCTAATCCCTTTCTTAGCCAGGTCATTTGTCCCTAGGTGGACAATGACATCAAGCTCCCTCCCCTGTGCAGCTGCTCTGGCAATCCTGAGGATTCGCTCCCTGTCCCTCCAAGCCATGGTGCCAGGCAGGCACCTTACCTCCCTCTCCCCTTCCTCCCCCAGTTCTACCTTCCTAACAATGGAGTCCCCCACCAGGAGTTGTTTCCTTCCCCTGCAGGGTCCCCTGCCACCCTCCTGTGGGTCTCCTTTGTGGAGGGTTCCAACATCCTCCTTGGTCTCACTGTGGGTGCCTCTATAGAGGAACCACACTTTGCCAGAAATGGCATAGGAATTTTGGAGGCGGTACAATGGGAGGGATGTGCCTCTGTTCCACCACCCTCACCCTCCCTGGGCCCACTGTGGTTCAGCCGCTCCTCTTTCTTGCAACCTCTGAGGCAACGGCAGTGGCACTGGTGGTCCCTGGATGGAAGAGGAGGTCCCACAAATCCTGGCCAACTCAGCCTGGAGATGAGCAACCTCCTCCCTCAGCCCAGAGAGGTGCCTGCAGATGGGACAACACAGCATCCTCCAGAACATCTCCCGGAAGACTGCTGCTCCACAGCCACTGCACTGCACCACTCCAATCATGTCTTATTTCTGGCCCCTTAACTGTTTGCAATCCTTACTCTTTCCTCTGTTTTTTCTGTCTCTCCTTACTTTCTGCCTGTGCCCTTTAAGCTCCTGATTGTCTGTTCTGAGACAAGAATATCCTATATTTACTGATAGACCACTTACTTGCTCAGAGGCAGACCTCCAGCAGCTAGAGGGGCCGGAAGCTACTCTTGCCCTTCTAGGATGGTGGGTCCTTGGTGGTTCTGTGATCACTCACTTCCTGCCCCTAAACAGGAAGTTCCTGTTGTCAGTCAAATCCTGTGCCTATAAAAATAGAACTAGTTTTGGGTGGGGGGTAGAGGGAGGAAGGAGGCAATATAGTCCCAGCAGAGAAGTTCAGTCACACAGCATCCTTTCTCCTGGTGTCTTCTGCCAAGCTATTAGCAGAAACTTTCTAAGGCAGTCTTTAAATGTAGCTTCCTTCTAGCTAAGCCACTCCCCTACTTACCAGATCTTTCTACAAGTAATTTAAACCTCACAGCAGTTAAGTCCTTTCAGTCACCTGAGATTTACACCTAGATAACTCTTCAGATACCCATTCAGTTCAGTTAACCCAAACACACACTTTTTTTTTGTATGTTAGTTTTTACCTAAATTAAAGGTCAAATACAAAGTTCTTCTACTTTAGTCCCAGCAGAAAGTTCAGTCACACAGCAGTCCTTTCTCCTGGTGTCTTCTGCCAAGCTAAATTGATTTCATTACTCATCCACATCACATGCACTGCTGATAAAAGTATGGTGTACTGCAATGTTAATTTCAGTCCCATATTTGTCACAGTTATAAATTGAAAATTTTTAAACAATACCATCAAGCGCATTTTCATAGACTGTAACAGGGCCCCTGTTATGTGTTTAAACCCTGTCATAAATATGAATATGTGCAATTCCCCCCCTTTTCCTTTTCTCTAATTTTTTCTGCCTTTCCTTTAAATTCTTGTCAGGGTGGCCAACCTGGAAATCTCAAAAACTCTTTGCTGTCCCTTATTCTCTTTACCCCCTCTTTATACACACAGCGTTATGTTCCCAGTGGAGAATTAGATAATAGCACAAGTCACACTTTATTGTTAATGTCTGGTGCTCCTTGGTTTAAGTAGAAGTGTAGCTGCTATTTCTGGGGTGCTGAGCTCCAGAACCACTGCTGCTGAGTGCAGCTCCTTTGACTTATGCGGCTCCAGTGATAGGGACAGTGCTGCTCGCAGAGTGCAGCTGAGCAATTTTTTTTTTTTTTTGGAGCAGGTTGCTCTGTGTTGGTGTAGCCGCATATAGCGGCTGAATGTACACTTCTTGTTTGTAGCAAGTAAAAGAATGATTTCTTTGGAGCAAAGGCATGCTCCAAAGAAAAAGCTGACTGCCACACTAGTGGCAAGATCAAAGTCACTTGAATACACGACTGCTGGCTCGTGAGACAGTATGGGCAAGGGTAACTGTAAGCCCCATAGTGTCTAGAATAAAGTGTACCCTGTACAGAAGCAGCCCCAGAGATGCTGTGATTGAGGGCTGCATATGAAATAGAATAATTTGTGGGCTAGTGGAGCAAATAAATAACAGAAACTGGCCGTATTTGCATGTTTTGAAGACTGTGATGTCACGGCCTATGGAAACTCCCACATTATGTAATGTCACTGCCTATGGAAACTCCCCACTTATGTGATGTAATCGCAAGGAGCTATAAAAAGGGCTCACCACTAGGGGAATGTTAGATAGTCAAGTCAGGCTACTGCTGACAGTGAATAGAGGTGGGACCTACAGTTGGTGTGTGTGGGAGGATTTCACACAGATTACTTGAGGAAAGTATACATTGGACTATCTGGGCTGAAGCAAAGCCACAGACTCTGCTGAAGGAAGCAGAGGTCTGAATCTCTTTGTGCAGGACTAATTATTTAACTTTTTTTTTTTCAATGTCTGTAAATATTTGTATTTTTCTGATAATAAATTGATGAACGCATTCATGCTTTTTTTATGCACTTGATCCCTGCTTTGTTGTGTCAGTTATTATACCACACATTCACATATACCCAAAGAATGTTGTCATTCATCAATGATTCTGCTTCTGTGTTGGATACCACGCAATCTTTAATGGTATAATTTTCAGAGTCACTTAAATCACTGCAGTACATAACCTCTTCTGCAACTGATGAATTTTGAAGATGATGAACTGTGGAAAAGCTGCAGGCAAATGAAAATCTGTTTTACATTTTGCTTGCAGTATCTAATACAATTCAAAGAGAAGCATATGCATATTTTATATATGGTGGTTTGATACATATGGATTACCTAGCTGAACAGCCAATTTCTGAGTCAGGATTGTCATCTCCTATGTCATTATCATTGCCATTGTAAATTTCAGCCATATTTAGAGTAACAGGCTGTACTGAACTGAAATGTAATACAAATAAATAGGACAACAGTATTAAAATCTTTCTAGACCACAAAAAATAAAACATAAACTGTATATACTGACAATGCATGCATCTATATAGATTTTACTTACTCTGCTACTTTGAGGAAAAGATATTCTGGATGTAGTTCATTTGTGGCAGTATATCCAAAGCATCCCAGGCTCTTCTGGGGCCAAGTGAATGCACTTCTTAAAGGTTGCTTCAGTTCAGCTCAGTGCGACATAATAGCTGATGGTAAATCATTCCAAGACCCTATGGCCAATGCCAGTGCCTTTAATAACTTTTTCACAGATCTTGACAGATTTAGACCTCCTCCTCCCCCAGTCCCCCCCCACACACACACACACTTAGTGAACACTAGGGAGTCAGTACCCTGAGTTCCATTTCCATAAGATAACAAGAAAAGAAAAAGAAGCTGAGAGATGATGGCTCAGCTGGCTATGACAAACCTGAGCAAAAGCTCCTAAAGATAACTGCTCCTGTCATTTCCTCCCTGTTGCTATGCTGTTCAATAAATCCCTAATTGAAGGAAGAGACCCACATGACTGGAAAGTGGCCTCATAGTCCCAGTAAATAAGGGGGTCCCTAGAGAACCAATAGAAAACTACCACACTCCATCTCGTTGCTCTGCCCTCTGTCCAAACTCCTAGAAAGATTAGTTTATATTTGGCTACAGGATTATTTGGAACAATGTCAACTACTCACTGACAAACAGAATGGGTTTTAAAAAAACCATAGCACAGAAAAAACACTGGTTAAGCTATTGACTGATATACAGTATTTGAAGCTTTGGATAAAGGACTATTTACATGTGCTGTACTTATAGACCTTACCAAAATCTTCGATTTGGTGAACCACTGTCTCCTTATATCTAAATTACAACACATAGGTCTCAACAGACTATCCTGTCAATTGTTCTCCAACTACCTAGCCAATAAACTGCAAAAAGTCAAGCTGAAGGGAGTTCAATCTAAGCAGAACCCCTTAAGAGATGGTGTCTTTAAAGGCTCCATACTGGGTCTATTGTTGTTTTCCCTATTTATAAACAACTTGCCCAGAAACTGTGGTGGAGCCAGGGCACTATTATACACTGATATTGCAGTGCTATACAAAAGCTCTCACTATGTATTGCAGATCAGCAGTCTATTAAACTCTGATTTTTGGGAGCTAAAATACTAGTTTACCACTAACAAACTAGTTTTAAATGCCAAGAAAATAAAAAGCTGTACTGTTTGGCCCCAAGCATCTTGGCACTTCAGACAGTACCTGCTTTCAATTGTTACCTCAATAAATGACCCAGCTAGGTGGTAGCCTCTGTAAAACATCTTGGTGTGTGTGTGTTGTGTGTGTGTTTTTATCAATTATTTAACCAGGAGTGGCACACTAAGCTGAAATTTGTTTACAGGTGCAAACTGGGAGCACAGGAAGTTAAGTAACCTTAGGGTCACACAGTATTTTATTTATTTATTTATTTTATTTGCACAGTATGCAAGTGGGGCCTGTGAGATTCAAACCCAGGTCTCAGATTTGTAAGCTCAGAGCCTTAAACCACTCGCTACTGCCTCCTGGTATCTTGCCCAGGATGTCTCATTCAGCCACCATGTTGACACTCATCTCAAGTCCCTACACCAGAAAATTGGTCAATGACCACTTGAACAGCTATCTTTCTAAGGATTCCCAGCTCTCCATTGCTACCAGTACATCAGTCCCAGTCCTATTACATGGTGCTCTAATTCTGCAGTCCCTAAGGTGTACAGACTTAAATAGAATAACTGTTTTTCTACAACAGAATTAGTCAGTTTGCTGCTGGTGTCCCCTCAAGGGGTACAGCATTGTGGCGTCCTCCGCTTCTTGCGTTGGCCTTCATTTGAAGGGAGATTCAGCTATGCCCATTTCTGCCTAGCATTCAAGCTTGTCAAAGGTGCTACCCCACCCAGCCTCAGTGATATTTCAGCTATACAAAACACCCAAAAGGGTGCTCCATTCCTCCTACAACACCCTGCTTGTTACTCTGAGTGTAATGCCTAGTGCTGGTAGAAGATCATTCGCCAGCTCTGCCCCTTCCCAACTGAAAACCCTCTCAGACTTTTTTCATAACTGTTCCTCCCTAAGTGGTAAATACAAAACTCTCCCCCTGGAGTGATGTATCTGCACCAGTAACTGTTGAACAATACACACATGTTCAGTAACTCTGCGCTCCACTTAACTATTGCTACTGAACTAATTGTCCATGCTGAACTATGCTTGTTAACCTAAGGCATGTTGCATGCCTCTAGATGTATCCTGTTAAGTCATGTTGATCCTATGCTCTTAGCTGTTTTCTACTGTCAGTAACACCTGCCTATTGTATCATGTCATGATTTATCATGATGCTTTGCAATATCTGTAATTTATTCTGAGTCGCCCCTGAAGAGGGCTTTTAGTCTCAGTGGGCCTACCTGGTTAACAAAATTCAATAAATAAAAGAAATAAATCAACACATGTTGGTAGCAGCTCCATCTCAGTTACTGTACAACTGTAAACATTTAAAATAGATATCAATTCAGCTGTAATCAGATCATAGCACATGACAGATCATGTCACATTCATCAAGTCAGCATCTGTATTACTTGATATTAGTTATGTATGTGTACTATCTGTTTTCCCTATTTGTATTTTACTTTTTAACTGAAGTGGAACCTTTGCAAAAGGTCTATGACTCAAGGGATTGTAATTCTGATTCTATAAATAAATAAATATTTGTTATATGGGTTTTTATGAGTTTTCCAGTTCCATAACCTTATGAAAAGTCTAAATGATGTGTGTATAGTAATATTTTTATAAACAAACACTATATTAAAAAAAATCATCCGCTCAATTACTACAAAGCAATGTGTGACTGATAATCATATTAATGAATTAATCAACACACACACACACACACACTAAACAAAAAAACAACGAATGACATTGCATTAACTTTCTTATCACAAATTCTTTCTTGATTGGCAAACTGTTTGTAAATTATCCAAATTATGCATCGATACTAGCAGACATAGGTCAGTTTTGACAGTTGCCTGTAGGATGTTGTGATACAGTTATTGGTGACCTGGTTTTGACTGATAGAGAAAAGCATGTAACTCAACCCTCACCCCCATACTTCTCCACCCCTCCCGTCATCCGACCCAACTGCAAAGCCAATTAATCCTATATATCATTCCAGACATGTTGGCACTTGTCAGGATTGTTATTAGAATTGGTAACACTGTCAACAATACCTCCTAACTCCCTCTCTGCCCTGCCTTCCATGTCTGTCAGATAAGGATCACTACTTCTAAGTAAAAACTGAAAGGGCCGCATAGAGCAGTAGTGGTGCTTGCCAGTAAACCGTTCAAATCCATCAATAGAAAACTGGCGCCACTCACCAATGTCAATTTCACAATGAAGTCACAGGACACTGTTGCTTGATACAAAAATTCACAGTGCTCATGCAGCCACAAATACAGGTCCCAATGTTTCACGCACATGCTGGACTAACAAGAGACTTTGTTGAGCACATGTGAAATGGCTGATGAACCTGTGTTTGCATGCCTGACTCAGGGCACTCCAGCCATCAGGCTAACAGTCTGTGTCCTCAATAGAAACTGGAGTGGTGATGATCAATCTTCTACCCTAGCAAAACCACAAAGAATCTCAGTTCTCCTTGAGTGGATGTAGGCTACCTTAAGAAACCCCGTGATCCACCATCAGACATTAGTAGTGCAGTGTCTCATGCTGTGCTGCACAGGCTTTAGGACCACACAGGTCCCTTCATCAGATGCAATACCAAATTGTGCTAAGGAATGGACCTGTGTGGCCTCGAGACTTGTGGTACTGTAACATCTTTGTACAAAACATATCACACCTGATGAAGGGACCTGTGTGGCACCAAAAGCTTGGGTACTCTACCATCTTTGTACCAGAAAAAGATGTCAAACTATCCAGTGACTCCTGTTTATTCAAGGACCAATATGGCTATAATCTCTTTATACTATAAAGTTTATTGTTATAAAGTATCAAAACCTAGACTTAAGTAAAGCCTTTGACACTGTGCCACACAGGAGGCTGATACAGAAACCTAAGTAGCCTAGAGGTGGGATCCAAAGTGGTGAGCTGGGTTAGAAACTGGTTAACAGATAGCAGACAGAGTGTGATGGTAAACAGTATTCACTCTAACAATGGGAGACTGACCAGCGGGATGCTACAGGGCTCAGTACTTGGTCCTGTCCTCTTCAATGTATTCATGAGTGACATTGCTGGGGACTGTAGGGTAAAGTAGGCCTTTTTGCAGATGATACCAAAATCTGCAACAGGGTGGACAGTCAGGAGGGGGTGGAGAGAATATGCAGGGATCTTGGGAAAGTTGAGGAGTGATCGAGAGCATGGAAGTTGGGGTTCAATGCCAAAAAGTGCAGAATTAGTAACCTAGGAAATAGGAACACTGGCACCGAGTATAAAATGGGGGAGGGGCTGACAGTCAATAAATAGTAAAGGGACCTTGGAGTTATCATATGTGATGAGCTCAAAGTGGCAGGGCAATAGGACAAAGCAATAAGTAGGTCTAGTGTGATGCTGGGGTGCATAGGGAGTGGTGTCTCCAACAGGAGGAGGAGGTGCTGTTGCCACTGTGTCACTTGCTGGTGAGAGCCCTCCTGGAGAACTGTGTCCAGTTTTGGAGGCCGCATCTCAGAAAGGACATAGAGTGAAGGCATTCCAGAGGAGGACAATAAAAATGGTACAGGAGTTGCACAAGAAGCCCTTTGAAAAGGGACTGAAGGATCTCAACATGTACACCCTGGAAGAGAAGAGAGCAAAGGGTTGCTGCAGAAAATGAGACATGGATAAATATAGTGGACACCAAAGATTCCACTGGTAAAAACATGTATTATCAAGTCACATAAAATAAAGATGCAGATAGGCATTACTTAATCCAGGAGACGGCAGGACCCAGCTCCATGGTGATTCTGCTTGATTGTTCTCAGCTAACAAAGTTTTCCTTCCATATTTATAAACAAGTGCTCACAAGGACAAAAGCCTTAGTAACTGCATTAGCAACTGTTATGTTGTTGGCAGCTACATAGGCCATATTAGTAACGTCCTGCTTAGGCTTGGGTCTGAGATAAACTGTTCACATACCTAGAGGAAGATTTCATTAGTTCAGCATGAGAAGAGCTGACCTTGCTTAGGACCAGATGAAACCAGAGTCAGCTTCCATAGAACTCCCAAGGACATACTTAAGTAATTCATTTATTTAAGGAAGCTGTTTCCATGTATGGCAGTGTCAGTGTAAACTTGTATGGAAAGAAAAGAAGAGAAAAATAAAGATAGTATAATAATTGTATAAAAATGATATAGAGATTATATATAAACACGCACAATAAAGTAGTTAGAAATGCACTCTCTTCATACTGTATAGCAGGTTATTTTCACTATCCATTTATTTTCCCTATGTTTGCTATTGCTGAAAATGAGTGAATATAAATGGATAACAAAAAAAAGTCATGATTACCAGTACTGAAGAGTAAGCTAGCCGTGCTAATTCTATCAGATGCAAATATGGATGGATGGTTGACTTGCACTAAATATAACGGGCACAAATACAACCTGCTATACAGTATGCCCTCCCCCTTTTGTTGCCTGTTAGGCAGGCAACACTAATACAGAAGTGTGACATGTAACTGATTGCTTATGATTTTGTAGAATAGATCTCAAATAACAAATCATAATAAAAGATAAACAGAAAATTCATCTGGAAAACATAAGGCACTTAAAAGTTATTTCCATCCGGTTATTAGAAATAAGCAACCTAGAATTGCCATCATGTAGCAAAACATGCTGAGACTGCAGAATTTGTCTCATGCTATTGCTGATGCTTATCCGATGCTCATCTTTATGATTTAGCAGGAGCTGTAGGACTAGAGAAAGTGGAGCAATAGGCACTTTGAAGGTTGGGGTGTATTTTATGGCACTTCAGCTTTTAGAAGCAGCAGCTAGCAGCTGAAACGGAGCTAGCATTTACATTTAAAAGCATCTCATTTTAGAGAGGGAATCTAGCAACTAAAATGAAGCTAGCATTTGCTTTTAAGAGTACCTCATTTTGGAGAGGAAGAGGGGAATCAGCTAAATCTCTCACTTCCCCCATCACTTAACTGCTAACAGCTACTGTTAAGGGGTGGAACCCTCCCAGGTTCTTTCTACATTTATAGAAGCCAAGGCAACTTCCTGTAGGACTCCCAAAGGAAGACACCAGTGAGAACAGGAAGAGAGGACAGAGAGACATAGTGAAGTGAAAAGAAACAGTGACACCTACAGATCAGGAGGAAAACAGACATGGACATCTAGATCTGCCAGAGCTGCGGAGGGCTTGTAGCAAGGCAGGCACTCTGGAGACTGGGGTGCCCCTTCTGCAGGACAGTTGCGGAACTACAAAGGGAGCTATGAGAGGCAAGAGAAGAGATCATGAGACTGCAGAGGAGACTGCATTGGGTATGCCCACCACCCCTTTACTCACCTATTCCCTCAAAGGCCCATGGATCTTGGGGGATGGAGGGTGGTGGGAGGGGGCAGCTAGAGCTAAGATGGGGCACAGCCAGTCACATACTATCCACACACAGAATTGTTTCACACCCCCCTCCAGCAAGGGGACAGAAACCAGGTGAGGAAGAAAGAAGAATCGAGCAGGACAAACCTGATACAAGAGAGCAGAAAGGAGGGAAGGAGAGGAAGAATCCACAGAGCAACTGGAGGGTTCTGGTCATGGGAGACTCTATGTTGCAAGAAGTGGAGGTACAGTCCATCAGTGTGAAGGGAGCTGAAACCAAGATGAAATGCATGCCAGGAGCATCTGCAAGGAGAGCTAAGAACAGAATTGGATGGCTGGTGAGAAGAGATCAGGATTTTGTGGGGATCATTATCCACCTCGGGACAAATGATATAGCAAATAGGACTGTGGAAGAAACCAAGGCAGACATGAAGACCCTAGGGAAGAGCCTAAAGGAGTACAAAACATTTGGCCTTCTCGGAGATGTTGCTGGTTTGGAGGAAGGGTGGAAGTGAGGACAAGCTCAGGAATGAAGAGATATGGGAATTCAATGGGTGGCTCCAGGGTTGGTGCGCAGACAATGGGATGCACTACATTGGAGACTGGGGACCTTCTGGGACAGGAAACTCTTCTAGCATGATGGTCTGCATCTCACTGGAGAAGGAACGAGAGTGCTAAGGCAGAAGTCAGAAGTCTTCTTGGAGGCTTAGACTGGGAGGTCTCAGCACAGAAGAAGACCTAAATGAGGATGCAGCAGAAGATGCGAAGGTAAGGGATAGGTGAATGGAAGGGAACCCCCCCAACATCGGACTAAAGGAAACAGGCATGGCCATGAGCAAGGAGTGACCATAGGTAAAAAAGGAGAGACCTCCTGTAAAGTACAGGAAGGGCAGACATAGAAAAGGGGGGATGGTACTGGGGTTACAGCAGAGGGGGGAGGTCATGTATGGAAGGCTATGTACACCAATGCCCACAGCCTGGGTAACAAAATTCCAGAACTTGTGACATTAATGGCCTGTGAGGACCTGGATATCATGGCAGTCACAGAGATATGGTGCAATAGCAACCATGTCTGGGAGCTAGTCATTCCAGTGTACAAGCTGCACAGGCAGGACATGGAAGGCAAGAAGGGGTGGCATTGTACGTCAGGGAAGGGATAAAAGCAACAGTCCCACAAGACAAGGGGGGGAAGCAGAAGTGCTGTGGGTAACCCTAGAGGTGGGGAGGGGAACAGTACTTAGAACAGAAGTGATATACAGGCCCCCAGGGCAGGCAAATGATGTAGACAGAGAACTGCTGGAGACTATAGAGAACATGGCAACATAGGGTGAATTGCTGCTGATGGGTAACTTCAACTTGCCGGATGTTCACTGGAGTATCCCAGCAGCAGTCTCAACCAGGAGTAAGGGATTCCTGCAATCCCTGCAAGGGACGGGTCTCACACAGTTAGTGAGGGAGTCTACAAGGGAGAATGCAAATTCTGGATCTTGTCCTAAGCAATGAGGACAGGATAAAAGAAGTCACAGTGGGGAAGAGCCTAGGGACTAGTGACCATCGAGCTGTGAGGTTCACCATAAGGACATCGCAGGAGGCTAGCCACACAAGGACTAGAATCCTGGATTTCAGGAGGACAGACTTCGGTAAGATGAAGAACGAATTCAGGAAGTCTATGCAGGGATACGAGTGGTGGAACAGTGGGATAAGATAAGGGAAGCCCTGCACCTAGTAGCAAACCACTGCACCAGGCCCTGCAGCAAGAGCAAAAGAAAGAGGAAACCACTGTGGTTCTTGAGGGGAGTAGCAGAGCTAGTAAGAGGAAAGAAGATGGCATTTCTGAGGTACAAGGAAACACAAAGCAAGGAGGACAGGCAAGAATACTTGGAAAAATGAAGGGAAGCGAACAAAGCAGTAAGGGCAGCAAAGGCCAAAACTGAGAAAAAGCTAGTTAAATCAGTGAAGGAAGAAGGGAAGGCATTCTTTTAGTATATTAGCGAGAGAAGAAAGACAGGAGGTGGGATTGTGAGACTTAAGGAAGGAGGAGGCAGGGTAGTAGAGAAAGACATTGACAAGGTGGCTGTCCTTAACAAATACTTCTGCTCCATATCCATGGAAGAAGACAAAGGGGATGGTCCCCATTAATGGAGAAGGACAAACAGGGAGAAGTGGTGGTCATTAGTCCTTTTCAGAGGACAGAGTAAAAAGAGCATTAGAATGGCTTAGGGTGGATAAAGCTATGGGGCCCAATGGGATACACCCGAGGATCCTAAAGGAGCTCTGGTAGGAACTGGCTAAACCTATGGCTAATCTGTTCAGTGGATCACTGGAAATGGGCAAGGTTCCAGAGGAGTGGAGGAGGGCACAAGTGGTTCCCTGCACAAAAGTGGCAGCACGGAGGAGGCAGAAAACTACTGCCTGGTCAGTTTGACCTCAATAGTAGGTAAAATGATGGAAACACTGCTCAAGGAAAGGATGGTGGACCACCTAGAGACAAGGGGCTGCTGGACCCAAGGCAACATGGATTCATGGCAAGGAGGTCATGCCAGACCAACTTGATTGATTTCTCCGAGTGGGTGACAAAGGAAAAAGACATGGGCAGAGCGGTAGATGTAGCCTGTCTAGACTTCAGGAAGGCCTTCGACACAGTCCTACACAGGAGACTAATCCACAAGCTGACAAATCTGGGGGTGGGGACAGAGGTGGTCACATGGGTTAGAAACTGGTTGAGTAACAGAACAAAGAGTGGTGGTAAATGGGGTTAGCTCACAGGAGGATTGGGTAACAAGTGCGTACCCCAAGAATCAGTGCTGGGACAAGTGCTCTTCAATGTCTTCATAAGCGATATTGCTGAGGGTCTAGAAGGGAGGGTTAGCCTGTTCGTGGATGATACAAAGCTATGTAACAGGGTAGATACACAAGAAGGTATAGAAACAAAATGAAGAGAGATCTGAAGGGGCTAGAAAACTGGTCCAAGGAATGGCAGGTGGATTTCAATGCAAATAAAGTGCAAGATTATGCACCTAGGGAGAGAAAATCCTAGGGTTGAGTATGAACTTGATGGGGTAACACTGGAGGCCACCACAGAGGAAAGGGATCTAGGAGTAATCATAGAATATAACCCTTATCGACTTCTACCCATGAAAAAGATCTGTGTATTTCTATATCAAATGATTTCGGCCACTCTAAGCAGATTAATGAGTCTATCCAAAAAACAAATCTGGTAATTTGGTCAATTAAAAGAAATATAAGGTCAAGAGACCCTAAAGTAATGATGCCATTGTATAGGGCATACGCTAGCCCACATCTGGAGTATGCATCATAACTATGGTGCCCCTTCAAAAAAAATGAGATCACATTATTAGAAAGAGTCCAAAGAAGGTTTACTAAACATCTAGCCTCATATCTGAGTCATATGAAAACAGACTAGAGGCCTTAAATTTCATGCCTTTAATTACCCGTCATCTTGGGGAGATCTCATGTCCATGTATGAAATCATGCAGGACCCTTCCTTATTGTGTGAATTAAGCTTCTCCGTTAAAACAATATACATAACACCAGAGGACATCCACTCCAGCTTTCTGGTAGAAAGTTTTAACATGTGAATCATAAATTTTTCTTTTCTGTTAGGATTTTAAATCCTTGGAATTGTCTGCCACTTCATGTCATTGCTAGCATAACCAAAACCAAATTCAAGCAATGACTTGATAAATAATTCTATCTGGTCATCATTTGAGTTACTATTAACAGGAGCAATTACGGGCCACTAAGCCCCCTAACTCCTTACAGCTTTTAGTATGATCCTTTAGTATGAACCACAAAATGGCTAAACAGTGTGACTAAGCAGTCGGAAAGGCTAATAGAATATTAGGCTGCATAGGAAGGGGTATAACATGTAGAAGGAGGTAAGTGGTGGTACCACTGTACAACTCCCTAGTAAGGCCTCTTCTGGAGTACTGTGTTCAGTTCTGGAGGCCCCATGTCCAAACAGACATAGACAGGATGGAGACAGTACAGAGGAGGGTGACAAAAATGGTGTCTAGGATGCAGCATACGTCATATGAGGAGAGACTCAGAGCTACATGTACTCCCTGGAGGAAAGGAGAGAGAGAGGGAACATGATAGAGACCTTTAAGTATCTAAAGGGGATCAACAGGGTACCAGAGGGGAGCATCTTTAACATGAAGGGAAATAACAGAACAAGGGAGCACAGCATGAGACTAAAAGGGGGAAACTTAAGGGGAATTTGAGGAAATTCTACTTCACTGAAAGGATGGTGGAGAGATGGAACAGTCTCCCCCAGGAAGTGGTGGGGGTGGCCACAGTTCAGAGATTCAAGAATGCATGGGATATGCACATGGGAATTATCAAGATAGGGCAAAAATGGGGGGGGGGCTTGTAGCATCTAGGATACCTTACGCATTAGGAAGACGGATAGGGGTACCAGGGGAACTCACCTATTGGCCCGTAAACTTTGTGTATGAAAACAGGTGGCAACAATCTTAAAAATTAAACATCCAATTTCAAAACAAATCTCACATAAAGAGGAACAAATCCGTTCTGCCTTTTTTTCTTTTTACCAATCCTTATATACAGCTTCCCTTTCATCCAACATGGCTGACAAGAGAGAAGAATTTCTGTCTAGCCTCCCACTTCCGAAACTCTCGGAAAGCCAACAAACAGCCCTGGAAACCCCCATAAGTGCAAATGAAGTCCTAAATCATATTCAGGCATTGAAGCCCTTAAAATGTCCCGGCCCAGATGGCTTTTCAGCCAAGTGGTATGAAACTTTTTTGGGACACTTGCTCCCCATCCTGCTGCCCACTTTTAGGGCAGTGAAGGAGTGAGAGACCCCCCTCCGTGGGACTATGCAGTTATATTCCCACTTCCTAAACCTGAAAAAGACATCACAGACACAACCTCTTACCACCCAATTTCCATATTAAATGTGGATTACAAAATTTATATGGCTATATGGCCCTCAAGATTAGAATTACTCCTTCTCGCGTATCCATCCTGATCAATCTAGCTTTATCAAACATCAGAGTACCACAGATAATATCCACTGAACCATGTTATTATTAGAACATATTAATATAGAAACATAGAAGTTGAAGGCAGATAAGGACATAAAGCCCATCCAGTCTGCCCATTTCTTTTCTACCTTATGAATGTGCCATCGGCCTTTGCTCTGTCAATGTCCTATCTATTCATACTCATCTGTATTGCTCCCTTATGCCTATCCCATGCCTGTTTGAAGCCCTGCACTGTATTCATATTCACCACTTCCTGAGGTAGGCAGTTCCATGCATCCACCACCCTTTCTGTGAAAAGAGCTTCCTCATTACCCTTAATCGGCCTCCCTCTAATCTCATGCTGTGTCCTCTTGTCCTGCTATTTTTCTTATATTGAAACATGTTAGATTCTTTCACCTTGTTAATTCCCTTAAGATGTTTGAATGTTTGATCATATCACCTCTCTCCTCCTTTGTTCTAGGGTATACATATTGATCTTTGTTAATCTGTCCTCTATATTTAGCTGATGCAATCCTGCACCACTTTGGTTGCCCTTCTCTGGACTGCCTCAGTTTGCTTAATGTTCTTGTGAAGGTGTGGCCCACAGTACTGCACGCAGTACTCCAGCTGGGGCCTAACCAGTGTCTTGTGATGAGGGATTATTACCTCCCTCTTCCGACTTGTGATACCCCTACTAATACACCCCGACATCCCTCTAGCCTTACCTACTGCTTTAGTGGTCTGCTTGGATGATTTCAGGTCATCGATGATGATGACGCCCAAGTCTCTTTCTTCCCTTGTGACTGCCAGCAACTCCCCTCCCAGCCTATAGGTGGCTTCAGGGTTTCTCTTCCCTATATGCATGATCTTGCACTTCTTTGCATTAAACTCCAGTTGCCACTCTTCCGACCATTTTGCTAGTTTATCCAGATCTCTTCTCATTCTGCCCACCCTATCTGGATCATCTACTCTGTTGCAGAACTTGGTGTCATCTGCAAACAGACAAACCTTACCCTCCAGTCCTTCTGTAATGTCACTGATGAAGATATTGAAGAGGACTGGCCCCAGGACTGATCCCTGAAGTACGCCACTTGTGACTTGCATCTCTTCTGACTGTATACCGTTTACCACCACTCTCTGTTTTCTGCCCGTCAACCAGTTTGCCACCCAGTTGACCAACTTCTGACCCACCCAGGCCTACCCAGCTTAAAATCAATCTTCCATATGGAACAGTATGAAAGCTTTGCTGAAGTCAAGGTAGAGTGACATCAGCTGCTCCCCCTTGGTCCACCACTCTGGTTACCTAGTCAAAGAAATCTATGAGATTAGTTTGACAGGACCTTCCTTTTGTAAACCCATGCTGTCTTGGATCCTGTGCTCCTATGGATTCCAGGTGTTGCTCTAGCCTTTCCTTAAGGAGTGCCTCCATAATCTTGCCCACTACGGAGGTAAGACTGACTGGTCTGTAGTTCCCTGCCTCCTCCCTGCTACCACTCTTGTGGAGCAGGATCACATGAGCTCTTCTCCAGTCTTCTGGGACCTCTCCTGTGTTCAGAGACTCACTAAACAGTTCTGATAATGGCTCTGCTAGTTCCACCCTTAGCTCCTTTAGTACCCTGGGATGTATGCCATCAGGTCCCATTGCCTTGTCACCCTGAGCTTATCCAGCTTTTATAGGACCTTTTCTTTTGTGAAGGGACTAGTGCGCACCTCCCTCCCCCCTGTGTCCATGGTGCTGAGCTGTGGGCCCTGCCCTACCTTCTCTTCAGTAAATACTGAGCAGAAGTATCTATTTAGGATAAATGCTTTTACATGGTCCTCCTCCTCACAAGCCCCCTTATCCCTTTGATCTTAGCAATACCCCTTCTGGACATTCTCCTTTCACTAATGTATCTATAGAAAGTCTTGTCACCTTCTTTTTACTGTTTGTGCTAGTGTGTTTTCTCGGTTTGGGCCTTTGCCTGTCTTACTGCCTTCTTTGCTTCCCTTAGGGAAGTTTTGTATGCCTCCTATCTTCATTCTGCTCGTTCCTTATATTTCCTGAAGCGAGCCTTTTGACTCTGACCTTTTCTGCTACTGTTTGAGAACCAAAGTGTTTTCCTTCCTTTTGCACTTCCTTTTCTCTCTAACACAATGGGATATTCATTCAAGACAAATCCCATCTGCCCTATTGAGTTTAGATGCTGAAAAGGCATTTGATAAGGTGCCTCAGGACTTCCTCTGGGACAGCCTGTTGACTTTTCCATTCCCTGAATCATTTCTGAAATGGCTCCAAAACATCTATTACCATCCTCGGGCCTATATTTACATAAATGGTGCCCTCTCCTCTCCAATATATTTACAGTGTGGGATGCAGCAGGGCTGTCCTCTTCCCCCCTTTTATTTGCCCTCTATATGGAGCCCCTCACCGTAGCATTGAGGACAGATGATAGGATTGAAGGGATCCCCTGGGACAAAAATCCTATAAGGTCTCCTTGTTCATGGATATCTTTCTGACTGTCCTATCTCCCGAGCAATCAATACTGGCAACACGGTAAATCCTACAGGAGTTTGGGGAAGTGGCAAATTTTTAATTGAATATTATCAAAACTGAGGTACTACTATTATACTTCCAGCCACCCCAGACCTTAAAACAATCTTTCCCCCTAAAATGGCACTGTACCAAAATTAAATATTTAGGGATTCACATTCCCACAAACCTGGATCATTTAGAGTTGGTTAATTATAAACCATTATCTGTTCCTATCCAAAGTGACCTAATCAGGTGAGGGAGGTTGAATCTTACTTTTCTCCAGTGCATAGAGATTATTCGAATGAATATTATTCCTTGCCTCCTATATCTGTTCCAGAACATCTCTATTTTTCCATTTGTTTTTACTTTAAATCCTGGAACAGACTAATGTCTAATTTCATTTGGGGGACAGAGGCCAGAATATGTCTCTCCTTACTTCAGCTCTCGGTGGCTCAGGGAGGTTAATTTACCCAACTTGAAACTTTATGCAATGGCAGCATTCCTAAAATGTTGTTTCTCTGGTTGTCCCACCACTTCAGCCCCATGGAGGGATATAGAGTTTTTAATAAATGATTTATATGATATTGAAAAGATCGCATTTGCTTCAAAGGGACGGGCACCCCACTTCACAATTTTACCAACTACACTGCCCAAATTCTGAAAGTATGGTTTAAGTTAAAACAAAAAAAGGCTCTTAAAGAAATTATCTTTTTCATACATTATTATTGGAAGATGAAAACTTTCATCCCTCAAGACTTGATGTAACTTCTGCCTTTTAGGAGGGTGGGGCTTAACTACTTTCATCAATTCATAACACACTCAGGAATTATACACTTTGCTGAATTACAAAGGAAATATGGACTTCCCAATAGAGACACCTTTCATTATTTCCAAGTAATAAATTACATATTACGGCAAAGGGAAGTGGCCTCAAAACTACCTGCTCCTTTACCTGTACTGTGAGTTTTATTTAAAGATACAATGGAGGGCTATCATTGGGGACGACTCATAGGCCATCTATACAAAATTTTAAGGGACTATCTGGGTGACACCTCAATCAGTGATAGAAGGCTAGAATAAAGATTTGGAGCTAGAGATCCCTCCATCCTTGTGGAGGGACTCATCCTAAATGCAATTAAAATCACCATTCAAATATATGGAGAGAAGTCGCTTGGAGTGTCACTCCAGATTCTTTTGCTCCCAGTGATTTTAGTTAAATATCTCCTGCTTCATATGGTAAGTGCTGGAGAGACTGCAATTGTAAATTGCAGATTTAGGCCATGTTCTATGGCTTTGCCCTAAATTAATGCAGTTTTGGTGTACCCAACAGAAAGAGCTACATGATTGTCTGGGGAACAGGTTGAGTCTACAGTAGATATGCTTGTATTGCCAATTTATTCACCTCATAGACCTTAATGGCACCACACCTTACTGTCCCTCTGCCTCTTAGTAGAAGAAAAGCCATAACTCATAGGTGGATGTCCACCAAAATACAGTACCCACAGTCTCTGAATGGTGACACATTGTCTTAGATATATTTAGGCTAAAAGGCCTTATGGCTGGATTATATGATAAATAAACAGCCTTCAGGAAAAATGTAAACGATGGGCATTTACATGGCACAGCATGATCCAGAATTTGTGTCCTAAGGGGGTCGGGGGTTCATGGATGTCCAGGTGTGGAGCAGGGTAGTATTTTATAAGACCACAGAGACGCCGTCAGAATCATGGGCTGCAATTCAGTACAGCTTAAATTAGTTGCAATTGCCCTGAATTGCAGCTGTAATGTACTGGAGTTGCATTTGCCTGAAGTCGATGATTCCAAGGCTTGTCTGACACAGTAGAGAGTCTCCGTCCCAACCCCTGTCCTTATTTTGGGGGGGGGGAATTTATGTAGGGGTGTACTGGACAACATATATCCTTAAACATTCACTTCAGCCAACCAGATCTCATCGGTACTAACTCTCCTCCAGTCCTTCAATAAGTAGAGAGAGAGAGAGGGAGGAACTGCACAAGCCATGAGGTAAGAAAGCAATGCACTTTCTAGGGCAGCAATGCAAAATGCAACTCAAGTGAAGCAGTTTAGTTGAGGAGACTGGGAGTGCTCTGGCTGCTGATATAGACTTGAGGCCTTTTCGGTGTTCAGTTGGTCCTTGTAGGACTAGGACAGCACACCCTCAGGAGCTGCCACATCAATCAAGAGACTCGAGAGTGAGAGGAGCCAAGGAGAGGGAGACCCAGGCAGCACTGAGATGGTCACAGGATGGGAGAGAGTGGAGAGCCGATGAAGTGGCAGGCCTAGGTCTGGAGGGGTTAGGGTAGGCTCCAGGTACTGACTGAGACTCTGTCAGACTCAGAGTCATTGTCGGTGGCCACAGGGAGGAGAGAGACTAAAGAACAGTAAGAGAGGGAAGGGAGAGAGCCATTGACCACCACACAGCCAGGCAGCAGGCCGTACTAGGCCAGGACAGAGCAGCAAGAAAAACTGCACAACTTAAACTGACTGGCCAAGCAACAACACAGCCAGCTACCAAGGGTGCACAATTCTTTTGGGACAGAAGTGGATGGGACCAGGTAGGCGTGAACCACGGGCAGCACTGTGTGGTGGCGGTAGGCAGCCAACAGAGAACTTAAGGAATCCAGGTCAGAAAGAAAGTCGAGAGGGAAGGAGCCTGGAAAGGAGAGAGAGAGAGAGCTCAGTGTTAAGACAGTCTTCAGCAGCTGACTGGACAATGACGACAGACAGAGTGGCTGGTGGTGGTAAGTCTGAAAATAAATATTCTCTTCTTGGAGAATCAGACCTCAGACAAGGCAGTAGCACATTGCATAAAACTAACAGTTTTGCAGAAAATAGCTCTTATTTTCAAAATTCAGCTATTTAGCACTGTTGTGGTCTGAGGTGGTGGTGGTTTTTCTTTGGCAACTGCCTTGCTGGGGCTGGGCTAGACTGGAATGGATGGATGGATGGGTGGTGTAAAGTGAGATTAATGTGAGGGAGGGGGCCATATAGTCTAAAATAAGGTGTGCAAGAACACATTTGGGGTCTTGGGCTCTAGATGGGGCAGAAGTTACTAAGAACAAAATGCATTGGGCCAATGGGGCAACATTTTGCTGTTGCTAGGCTGCACCATTAGTAATCCACTTCCAAATGAACCACAGTTTCAAAGTTTACAACTACAACATATTAGAGAAAAATTCAGATATGGTGATTGGTGATAGAATGTTATTAACCCCACTTTCTGCAGAGACAGACTGAAGCATGGGAGATATTTTAACCTGAAAACACTACAGTGCATTTCAATGGTCTGAATGAAGTTATCGATTGCAAATATATTGTATTGGATGTTGGATAGGCTCCTTTTCAATTAGCTTAAGGAATACCCTTATAAGCCTACTTCAGGGGTGGGCAGCACCTTAATGCAGCAGAAAATTAATTTATTAAACTCTGTGATGGGGGGCATCATCTAAGGAGAGTGTTTGGAGTATTTATTGCCATGACATTGACAGAAACACCGTATTTTCACTAGTTGCAGTGGGAGCAAACTTTCTGTCTGGAGTGCTACAGTAACGCCTTACTATCAGTCATCTTCCATGTGTGGCAGCTGGTTCTTTTTTGTGGTAGGCTCTCAGAGTGCAATTCTGGTGATTACTCATGGAATCAAGTAGTACTCTGACTCGCAGCTCAGCATGGGCAGAGGTCTGTGAGATGGTGGAAGGTAGGTGGTATTTGCTGAAGGGTCAGTGAGAGTCCATAAATGCCATGGACGCTTCAGGTGTGTTAAAATTCTTGTGGACCCCATTTAATACCACAGAGTTTGGTAGTGGCAGGGTTAGTGAGGGCTAAACTCAGCTCCCAGTCTGAAGAACCATTTCCTCACAGTGGCATGGACCCTCCTCTTAATGTAAAGCTCTTGTAACTTGTCAGAAGTCTTGAAATATTTGGATGAGGTGTCCCTGCCACATTAGGGGGTGTCCTCTGGCCAACTGAAGGATTAAGAAATAGGCCAGTATTGGTTAGGGATGGTTGTCTGATTTCAGCATTGGTGCCAAGGAATGGTGAGAGCACTGAGTCTCATAAAGAGTAGGGGACTGAAAGTGCATGCAGCAACCAGTACTGGCAGGATGTCTTGCAGAACAAAGCTTTTGCAGCAGTTGTAGTCTTTACATCCCTCAGGGAAGCTGATGAAATGAAGTTGTTTCATTCACTGGCCCCTGGTTTCAAGGTCTTCCCACTGTCCCACAGGTAGTGAATGAGGTGGTCTTGCTATCTGAGACATCCATTATATAGGAATGTGCTCTGTCTAGTGGAGGCTAGAGTAGCTAGCTGTGACCTTTAGAGCCACATCAGCCACCTAGAACTATAGTACATGCCAACAGTGCTCTGCTGTTACTACTGACACTTTATTCATACCCTGGGCTGTCTGTCCTAACAGAATGTTTCATAAATAAAAAATGTCCTGGGTTAGATTGCTATTGCTATTGCCATGTAGTCTAAAAACTTTGAGGCCTCTTATGTCCAATATCCATCCAGGCATTTTCAACCCCACATTATAAAATCTGTCTCCTAGCCACTGTGTGAAATTTAAGGACTAAATCACTATACTTATAATTATTATTTATTATATTAATGAATGTACTGTGTGATCTTGTATACAACTGTATGGACAATGTGAATGTATTTCTGTGTATTGTGTACATTTGTGTATCATGGGTAGAGGTTTCATATGAAATGTAGAGGATGTTGCTGTATAAATACTGAGAAAAAAGTATGTAAATAAATCTGCTACAAAGTTGTTCCCGCTAATTGCACTCAAGTACAACTTGCTCATACGTAAATAAAATTCCACAGTGGTGGAAGGTGAAAAAATTGGTTGGATTTTCTTTAGTGAGTCATAGTCATAACTTTTAAACTAGTTGAAAAAATCAGCTATAATGTGTTGTAAGTCAGTCATAATTGGTTATTCAACTGACTCCGTGGTCTATATTGCATACCCCAAATTATTCTTCCGTTCACCTGGCCATTGGCCCGGGGGAGAGGCTTGGAGTGAGATAATGTAATTTTGTTTGAGGACAAACTTCTTTTGTGAAACTTTAACTTCATCATGAAGAATATAGGAATGTTTAAGGTACCCATTATCTATCATATGAATCAATTGCTTTTTTACCTGTACGTGTGACCTACTAATAAGTTGACATGTATCTGTTAACTGTGGCTTGTTGAATTATTAATGGTACATACATGTATGTATTATTTACAGTATATCGAGTGCTTCTATTAATAAAAAGGAAATTAAAAAGAGAGGATAGGGCAGACTGGATGGCTCAAAAGGCCCTTATCTGCCCACAACATCTATGTATCTTAGTATCTATGACACCACCTTGGTGACCAGGTTCACTGAGAACAGCTTGTTCATCATGAAGTGGTACTGGTAATATAACTGTTTCACTAATGACAGTGCAAACAGTGGGAGTTGAAGTAGACATTTGGGGCAGTCACTGGCATATCAAGTTCCCATTAAATAATTGACTCATGATTTGTGGCTATACAACACTGACCATCCGTATGTGGGTAACCTTTACCATGGGGAGGCACCATTTTGTAAGCCATATCGGGTATGTAACATTTTGGCTATCAATGATGCTAATATTTTATCTTACATCCCTGTCAATGCTACAGACAGGTGTCACCACATGAAAAACATAACATCAACTTACATATCAGTATCCCTTCACCCAACAATATGCTGTGTGGTGCCTGCCGGAGTGCTGTAGTGGGGTTATACACTAATAAGAAAGGTGTGCCCACCGTTTCCTTATAAATATCTCCCTCAAGGTAGCATACTGAATGGACCATGGCCAGTTTGTCAAAAAACACTTCAGCTGGGTGATTCACTGGTAGAGAAACAGTTAGGATATGTACAAGGTATCCTGTATTGAACAGGACCCTCTGGTGTAACACTTGCTCTGATTAGGGTGCAGGGTAACATACCACAAGTTTTAGATGTCATAAATGAAAACCTTGACAGGTTTTCACACATCCTGTATGCTAGTTCTGAGTTTTAAAAACACATGCTGGGCTATACCATTTGGGATGAGGACAGGGAAAATGTCCTGTCTCCATTTCCTGTAACAAACTAGTAATCATTGTGAGAAAATAGTTTCCATTAGCCGTGCATATTACTTCTCTATCTATATGCTTGTTTTTAACTGCTCCTTGATTAGCTCAGCTAACTCATTAATCTTAGCCTGTGTTTCAGTAAACAATCTTGCTATGTCATGCGTGTTGTACACTGAGAACTTTTCTTCAGTGGCTAAGCCCTTAATTCCCTGTAAGGCAGGGTTCAAAACAGACTCAGCGGTTTGGTGCTCAAAATAACTGACATGCCTCTTGATAGTTTCCAGGTCTTCTCTATTCCAGATTGACATGCTGGACCCAAACAATCCTGAGATGGACCCTACCATTCCTTCCAGGCTCTGCGGCTGTCTGGAGCAGAAGGTCTCATCCCATCAGACAGTTTTTTGGCCTGCTATGGTATCTTGGGCTTTTGCCTGGTGAGTGGTAATTACATCTAACAACAATGAAGCATAAAACAATGATACATTTGTTCCCACACAAGGCCCATATTCCATCATGTCCCAGTGAAGAGGAAAAAAAGTTAAAAACAACAGGTACATGCAAAAACTGTACATTATTTAGCAAAGTCCCTGGGACAGAAGGATGTACCAACCGAACAACAAAACTGCAACAGCGAAGACCATTACAGTGACAGAAATCCACAGGTCACTGTAATGGTCCCCGCTGAGCAATGGCACTGCATCTCCCAATGTTTTGCCCCCTCCCCGAAACAACTCCGACTCAAAGTTGGTTAATTAAATACTGGGGTTTGTGGGGGAGGATCCCCCCAGATTGGGGGTGCATGGGCACAGCCTCCCTGAAGAAAACACAACAGAATACCGACAGCACAATGCAGACAATCAACATTGTGTCTGCCAATGTGAATGATGTCGGTGATGCCTGTGTCGCTGCGGCATGGTAGATCTGGAAAGAAGTAGCAGTCAAACCACTGAGTGGATGAAAATAAGAAAACCCAGTGCTCTCAGTGTGGACAGGGTGCTTGTTAAAAAAAGTTCAACACAGTCAAGCAAAATAAGCACTCCACTATATCATGACAATTTGATTCCTTTAATGTGTAGACTGAACATGCAGTGCTAGGTATTCAACAATTCATATACAATGGACCACTGTGACCATTAACCTACTGAGCCCCAACACTTTGAGGCTAAACACCTCTTCCTCAGGGGGCATCACTGAGTGGGCCTGATGCAACTTCAGGGCATTGTTCAGTCTTTGCAGGCCTTTCTGGTGCAGGTGACTGTGTAACCTTGGAAGCCAGTAGTGGCAGTGTAGGGGTCCTCAAAGTGATACCTCTCACCTCTTCAAGTCCTGGATTTTTGGTTGTCCCTGTCTCTGTAACAGTCATACATATTGTAGATACATAGATGTTATCAGCAGATAAGGGCCTATGACCCACCTATTCTGCCCTATAGTGTTAGTAAATGTGCTTCTTCAAGCTTCCTTAGGACTAGGTTCTCCCCTTCCTCTGACTACCAGGATCCCCATGCCTATCCAATGCATTCTTAAATCCTGTAATCATTTCTGTCCCCACCACCTCCTCGGGCAGGCTGTTCTATTTGTCCACCACCCACTCTGTGCAGAAGTACTTCCTCATGTTCATTCTGAACCTCCTTCCCACCAGTTTCATCCTATGTCCCCTTGTCCAGGAGCATCTGTTTCTTTGCAAAATTGTGTTTCCCTACACCTTGTTCTTCCTCATGAGGTACTAAAATGTCTCAATCAAATCACCCCTTTCCCTCCTCTCCACCAGGGAGTACATATTTTGATCCTTCAGCCTAACCTCGAAGGGTTTGTGATGTAATCCTTGCATGATCTTGGTTGCCCTCTTCTGAATTACCTCCACCCTATCTATGTCCTTACATAGGTAAGGCCTCCAGAACTGGACACTGTACTTGAGATGTGGCCTCACCAATGTCCTGTGTTATGGAATTATGACCTCTTTTTTCCAGCTGGTGATACCCCTGTCTACGCATCCCAGCATCCAGTTTGCTATTCCTACTGCCTTGTCGCACTGACTTTCTATCTTGAGGTCATCAGAGATGATAACCCCTAGGTCCCCATCCTGCTTGGAGTATTCTGTATCCTACCCCCCAGCTAATAAGTTGTTCATGGGTTTTTGTGCCCCATGTGCATTATCTTACACTTTTTTGCATTAAATCTCAACTGCCAATCCCTTAAACAGTCCTCAAGCTTCTGCAGATCTCTCCTCATTCTATACACATGCTCTGGCATGTCCCCCTATTGCAGAGCTTTTGTCATCAGCAGAGGCAAATGTTCCCTTCTAGGCCCTGTGATGTTGCTGATAAAGGTATTGAAGATGACTGGACACAGCACTGATCCCTGTGGTACCCCATTAATTATTTTTCCCTCTGTGGAGTGACTTCCATTACCACCACCCTCTGTGTCCTGCTATCCAGCCAATTTTCCACCCACTTTACCACCATCTTACCCACTTCCATATTCCCCAGTCTGTTTAAAAGATTTCTATGTGGCACAATGTCAAAGGCCTTGCTGAAGTCGAGGTAGGCCACATCCACTGCCCTCACCAGATCCACCTCCCTTGTCACCCAGTTGAAGAACTCAATGACGTTAGTCTGGCACAGCCTCCCTCCAGTAAAACCATGCTGCCTTGGGTCTTGTAGACCACTGGCAACCAGGTGTTCCACTTTTCTTTCCTTCAGTAGTGTTTCCATGATCTTGACCACTACTGAGGTCAGGCTTACTGGTCTGTAGTTCCCCACTTCCTCTCTGTTACCACTTTCGTATAAAGGGACTACATCAGCTCTCCTCCAGTCTTTGGGTACCTCTCCTGTTTCCAATGACAGGCTGAACAGGGTTGCCAGAGGTTCTGCCACCATAACGGTCTCCTATTTCTCTTACTCTTACTAACCTGTTTAACACAGAGTTCTGTTGCCATTGTTATTCCAGATTTGATCACTGCCCACTGTTCCTCCACCCCTATTTTCTCCCCTATTCCAGCCAGCGCCTCTTCTAAGCATTTACCCATTTTTTCCAAAATCTGCCCTCCTAAAGTCAAGGATTCATGATTTTCTGTGGCTGGATTCTGCCCCATCAGTTATCTCAAACCCCACTGACCGGTGATCACCATTTCCCAGGTGCTCTCCTACTGTGACCCCTGTCACACTGTCCCCATTTGTGAGCACCAGGTCCAGTATTGCTGTTTCCCGTGTGGGTCCAACTACCAGTTGCTTAAGGAAAGCTCCCTGTAGGGAGTGCAGGATAAACCTGCTCCTGGTTGTTGCTGCTGTGGGAGGCTCCAGTATATTGAGGGTTATCAACCAGTAACACCTCCCTCCGTACCCATTCTTTGAATAGCTAGCATCAACTCCTATCCATCTCCTCCCTTGGGATGATGGTCTGTATAATACCCATCACTCTATAAATGCCTGCATCAGATTGGTGCACTAGATTGATCCACAATGATGTGTTAGTTTCTTACAGATGAATGGTAGTGTGGTCGAACTGAAATTTGGTGTCTTCTGGGTACAAGCCAGCAAGGTGATTGTAATAAGTTCATGATTGTCAGACGCACAAATCAGGAACATTGTTGCCAGTTTCTGAATAACAAAAGAAAACCAAAAAGGAAAATGTTGGCACCCTCCTTCATTGGTAGGTTAGTTCTGACCTTTAAACATTTTCAACTGAGTTGCATGAAACCACTTGTCAGTGGTTCTTTTGGCAGTAGTCACTCAGACATTGTACACTGGGGGACTACTCTGAGCACATACAACGTAATTGTCACAGTAGCTGTGTATGTCTGTTTTTCATATCTGGCCACCATCCAACTGTCTGCATTCCTTGACTGGTGTTGTCTGCCCTTGATGGCCTCCCATGGACACATCAGGCACTGACAAAATCAATTACTGTCTAAGGTGCTGTGAGAAAAGCCAGACCTTTTATTTCCCTAGTCCTGCATACAGCAGAATTTTGGTCTCTGGTAAGAACTGAAATTTATTTTTGTGCTGCTTAAATGGTGAGCCTACAGGAATCATCTGGTGCTATAAGACAGTTAGTTCCTTGTCTTGCTTCTGTAAGCAGTTGAGATAAATGGGCTAAGCTTGTTTTTCTGTGAGACTTGCCACAGATGGTGGGGGTGCGAAGAAGATCTGTGCCTCCCCCCCTCGAGCGCCTTGTTTTGCAAGTGGATCAGCTTGGGTATTGCAGTGGGAAAAGGGAGCTGTTTTAGGAAGGGCTTTACCTTTTTCAGAGGCAGTAAAGCTGTTTATACTGCCAAACAGGCAAAAACTCTGTTAGGGAGTAGCAAATCAAAAATACACATGGAAATACAGAAGAAAGCTATTTCCATGTATGGCAGGGCCAAAGTAAACTTGTATTAAAGAAGGAAGGAAAATAAAGATAATATAAACATCGTATAAAAATGATATAGAGATTGTATATAAACAAACACAGCATAATATATAGAAATGTGCCCTCTACAAGATGAAATGATAGAGATCTACAAGTACTTCACAGGGGGGTGAACATGGTGCAGGAGGGGAGTCACTTTCAAATGAGAGTGCCAGGACCAGGAGGCATGGGATAATGCTGGAGGAAGGAAGTTGTGAGGAAATAGTTCATCAATGAAAGGGTGATAGATGCCTGGAACAGACTGCTAGCAGAAGTGGTTGAGGAGAAAACAGCGGGGCTTCAAACATACGTGGATAGGCATAGGGGTGTATTAGAAAACAGGCAAGGTGGTGGTGGCCTAATACTAATAACAGTAATGCCACATTAGATTACTTTGCATCAGGGTGTGGTCTGATGACTAGCGATCAGAGATGAGTATGTGCAGTGTGAGGAAGGGGATACTACTACCATCATACCTGTACAGTGTACCATGCCACTTCCAGATATTGTATTGGACTAATCAGTTTCACGTTTGGATCGGGCCAGGAAACTGATGTGTTGAAGACAAGTGCAGAGTGAGGAAGTGGAATGTTAACTGCTATCCATTGAGACAACAACAATTACAATACCTTTTTAACCATGTTGCTGTTAAATCTGTCACTAGATAATATATATTTTTTAATATGATCATTTTTACCCTCAATCTTTGTTTATATATCCCAAGAATCTTTAACATTCTTGTGAATTATTGCTTAGATATGACTTACAGTACCTTGTCATAATACTATTAGATGAATCCTAGTGTTATATGTTGGTCTAAATGTCAGTTCTTCTGAGCATCAGCTGGAGTTGATTTATAAACAGGTGTAGACAGTAAAGTCCAGCATCTGACAGAGCTATGAAGATTATATTCAATGTATCACATTAGTATTTATTTTCTTTTCACAAATCAGTGTGTCTTATTATGTGTAAAAGATGTGCTCCATGTTCATTCCTGTTTCATTATCTACTTTCAGTATCAATTTAACAGAAAGAGATGTATATAATGATATGGAACCAGATGGGATAAATGTTTTGTGTATTGAGATAGCACTGACACATGCTAGCCTACCTGCTAACAGATGTGTTCAAAAGATCACTTGACTCAGAAGGGTTTATTAAGTTATTAATTTAATGGACCATTGGACAATTGTGGACATGCCCTATCAGGACTTAAGCTGGGCTTTTCAGCAGACAGTGTTTATGTTTCTATGTGTTTCTATTTATACATGTGGAAATCAAATACACACAGTTAATATTTTTACTCATTTTATATAGCATGCCCTCATTCTTAATATAATTCACTTAGACAGTTCCCATTCATCTGTAGTACTTACATGTGTGACAAACCTGTCCCACCACAAACAGTCATTTGTGACAGGATCATCAGGAGAATCTCATCCATCTAAAGCTATGAGCATCCCTCAACATTGGATGTACAATCCCTCATCACTTCAAATAGTACCCTAACTGACATTACCTCAGCAGAACTCAATTTCACCTCAAACTTAAATGAAAAGGTCATTAACTGTGATGATCATTCACCCTAACATGGCCTGGCCAGTGACAACAAATTATACACCAGGCCCATAACCTAATAATATGATTTACATATTAACACAAAAGTGTTTATGGTATGCACATTAGAAGATGTACATCTCTCACAAGCCTAACATCAATGCACACTGCAACATGCTGGAGATTGCTTTCAGTTGTAATAGTCAACCACCCTGTTAATGATGCACTTCTCCAACGTCATTATGGTGTTATATCTGAAATAATATTATGCAAAATGCTATTGGAGTGAACAGTATGGCCAGATCTGTGGTGCTGAGCTGTAGAACTCACTCAGCATGCTAATGACCTGGGTTCAAGCCTCAAGACCAGGACGTCAGGAGTGGAGGCCAAAAGGGATGGTGATAGAGTATATATGCAGATGTTTTTCTCCTGAGGGAGGGTGCTGCAGAGCACAGCTCATTAAGTGACACCCAATGGTGCACATAGCCTTAGCTGATACCATTAACCACACATCAGTTGGCTCCACCTCCAGGGCATCTCTCTAGTGCATGCTGATGGAGAGGGGAGGTTCAGACAATGGCAAATATCATCCATCCTGGCCTACTGGGTGATGGCAGCCATGTCACCCCATGCCAACAGATCCCAAATCCCACCATCATTACTCTCACAGCCCTGCATGCCTTGGTAGACATGTCATCCCATGCCAACAGACCCCAAATCACACCATCATTACTCCCACAGTCCTGCAAGCCTTGGTGGACATGTCACCCCATGCCAACAGACCCCAGATCACACCATCATTACTCCCACAGTCCTGCATGCCTTGGTGGACTTGTCACCCCATGCCAACAGACCCCAGATCACAGCATCATTACTCCCACAGTCCTGCATGCCTTGGTGGACATGTCACCCCATGCCAACAGACCCCAAATCACACCATCATTGCTCCCACAGTCCTTCATGCCTTGGTGGATATGTCACCCCATACTAACAGACCCCAAATCACACCATCATTACTCCCACAGTCCTGCATGCCTTGGTGGACATGTCACCCCATGCCAACAGACCCCAAATCACACCATCATTACTTCCACAGTCCTGCATGCCTTGGTGGACATGTCACCCCATGCCAACAGACCCAAAATCACACCACCATTACTCCCACAGTCCTGCATGCCTTAGTGAACCCCCCAGGAACTGTTACTCAATCTACCTGGCTAGAGTAGTGTGGCCACAGGTGTGCTTAAGCTGGACCCTCCAAAGGATGCAAGGATAACCTGGGATATCAACTAGCAGTGAGTAACAGTGGAGGTTGAGACTGGCAGGTACCATGGGATGCTAAGCAGACCAGAAGTATCAGGTCAGCAGGTGGTGAACAAGCAGAAAACAAAACAACAGTACAGCGCAATACAGAGTCTGAGACTATAGTAAACAGACATCAGTCACATACCTAACATTAGAACTCATCCAAATGAATATGCCAAATGTCAATTTCCATATTAATAGTTGAGCTGCTCTGTTAATGAAACACTTCTCCCCAAAGATTGTTCATCATAGATGAAATATTATGCAAATATGAAATTATAAAAACAGTACAGTACTGCTTTGAGTAATATCCATTAGCATGTAGTACTCACAAGTCGAATAGAATTTTTGAAACTTCAGAGTGTGAACCAATCACTAGGTCTTCTTTCAGTTTCATTCATCGCTGTTGTTGATTTCCCATTATTATTCTTGTTTTGCTGTGCTCCTTCCCTAAACTCTTGTTTTCTTTTCCTTTCTGGTTTTGTTCCACATGAGTAGGCTGGTGTAGACATCACTGTAGTGTTGTATCTTTATAAATGATATACTGTTAACAGATACATAAAAAAAAAAACTTAAGCACTTGCAAATTAAGCAATAATGCACGACAGGGCATTACTCATTGTGTAATTTATGCCTTGAGGGGTGTGTCATGAGGTGTAGCATAACATTATATTGGCCATTCCTCACCCACACACCTTGAAAGTAACTGATATGATGGTCTATGATATACAGTAATTCCTCCCTCCCAACACCCATGGTCCGTGACATGCAGTAATTCCTCCCTCCCCCCAAAACTCAATCCTCACAGCAGCCACCTAGTTCATGATCATTCCACTGGTAAGTTTATTGAAACTTACCGGTATCTAGCATTCACCATCAGCCACTCCTCACCCAGTCTCCTCACATTTTTAGATAATTGGAAAAGTATATAGAGGCCTAGTAACATAGATAATGAATAAGGACAAGGGTCATTTGTCTATCCAGTCTGCCTACAAAACCATAACAATCCTGGGACCCATTATCCTTGCAGTGTTCTAAACAGCACTTTTCCCCCAATGCTTCCCACTCTGCTGCTAATACCCTGAACAATGGCTAAGCCCCTTACTCTGTCACAGACATGTTTGAAACCATTTATGGTTCTGGCACCCATCACACCAGCTGGCCGATTGTTTAAAGACTCAGCCAGCAGTTCTGGAAAATAAACCCTTTTGCATGCCCCTCTTGTTTTCAAACTAGTCAGTATGAAGGGATAAGGATGATGGGTCAAGGTAGGTGGATCTGGACATGGGGTGGATGAGAGGTTAAAACCATTATTGTAGAAAGTGTCTGAGAAAATGGAGTTTTCAGATGGGCTGTAACCATTCTATCAGTGCTATGTTAATCTGTTAATAAACCAGTGATATTACCAACATCATTGTGGTTATGGGGAAAGGAGAATGAAATGGGAATTGGACATTATATACCACATGGTACCACAGATAAATATGACTGCCAAATACATTATATACCTGATACTGGATAAGTAATCATGAGGAGGACAACTGGACATGATGGACATACTATACATATACCTGGGTGGTGATCAGGAAACTTTTCTTATGGGGTAGGAAGATAAAGGAGCTGCTGTAAACAATGGAGTTTCAATACTCATGGTGGTTGAGTGCTCTGTGAGAGGAGGGGAGATGTAGGTTGTGTAGACAGTTGACAGTACACTGATGAAATGAAAAACATATGGTATAATGATATTTAATATTTATAGGAATATCTACTATCAGAAAACATCATAAGTTCATTATCACATACAAAAAATGGTTACATGGAGAAAGAAAGAAAGAAAGAAAGAAAGAAAGAAAGAAAGAAAGAAAGAAAGAAAGAAAGAAAGAAAGAAAGAAAGAAATACATGCATCACCCCTTTACCCAGATGTTTACATTAAATGGATTTCAAACTTGTTATTAAATAGGAGGCAGAGAGTGATAATTGATGGATAAACATCGGCCTGGAAAAATGTAGAAAGCGGTGTCCGCAAGGATCCGTCTTGGCCCCTTTAATTTTCAGATCTTTATATTTGATTTATCCAACAGTATTCAGAGTAATATTTCAAAATATGCTGATGATTGCAAACTTGCTAATGTCTGTATGAGTTCAGAAAACCATAAACCTATCCAGAAAGATCTGAATAAACTGGAAGCCTGGTCCATAAAATGGAATTTAAGCTTTAATATATCAAAATGCAGTGTACTACATTTTGGCAAAAAGAATCCAAATAAACAATATTTTCTGCATGGGAATATACTGACTAATAAAGTTAATGAAAGAGATTTGGAAATCACTGTTGATTCATCTCTTAACTTTGATGATCATGTCACAAGTACTATCAGTAAAGCGAACAAAATATGGTGGGCTATCCGCCTTAATATTTCTTCAAAAAACCCAGATATACTGTTGCCTTTGTATAGAACTTATGTCAGACCTCACTTTGATTTTGCCTCTTAGCTTTGGAATCCATTTAGGAAAAAAGAATATAGTTAGAATTGAGAGTCACTTGAGGACCGGAGACTTAGGGGTGATCTCTTGTTTACATGGGATATCATTCAGGATCCTTTACTTTTAGTTGACTGTGGCCTTGACTTTAAACAAGTATCTGTAAACACCAGAGGCCATCCATTACAATTTGCAAGAAACAGATGTAACTCAAAGGAAAGGGCATATTTTTTTTCTCAGAGAGTTGTTAGGCCATGGAATTTGTTGCCTGAAAAGATCATTGTTAGCAATAATAAAATTACCTTCAAAAATAGATTGTTCACTTGGGAACATAAGCAGGAGGCTGGTAAGGACTGAGGTCTGTGGTTATATTCTGTTTTAACTGAAATATTTGAATAGTTTTGTACATTAAATTAGTTCAATGTGTTAAAAATTACTACTTTGAGTTAGAACTGTTACTTGGGCTGTGATATTGTAACTTTTGAGGCCTGGGAACACTTGTTTGGCAGTGATAATTAGAGTGAAATTTAAATGTGATGTTTGCCTGGTATTAGGGGGAGGGGAATTAACAGGAATCACCAACAGGAATCAAGGTTTTTTCTCTTTCATTGTTCACTTGGGAACATAAGCAGGAGGCTAGTAGGACAGAGGTCTGGGGTTATATTCTGTTTTAACTGAAATATTTGAATAGTTTTGTATGTGAAATTAGTTCTATGTGTTAAAATTACTACTTGAGTTAGAACTGTTACTTGACTGTGATATTGTAACTTTTGAGGCTTGGGAACACTTGTTTGGCAGTGATAATTAGAGTGAAATTTAAATGTGATGTTTGCCTGGTGGTGAGCCCTCCCACCCACCCTGTTTTGTAGGCTTTCTTAAATACTGAAAAGCCACTGGGGGTTGGGATTGAAGGGCTGTGTATTTCTGTTTGGGACTGAAATTCGAAGCAACAGGAAATGGTGGGCCTGTGACATCATACGGTACCTGATGTCTGCATACACACACTGTTAGTGGTACTGGACACATGCTGGACTGTATGTGTTTGTGAGACTTGGGTACTTTATTGGTGGGGTTGAAATTGGGTTTGTAAATAACTGCAGTCAGTATAGAGAGAAACTGTATTCAAGGGGAAGGGACTGAGAAAAGGGGGTGTGCCATTATAAACAGAGGGGACAAACAGGAGTACCATATTCCACCATGGCAGGCATCTTCGGAAGGGTTGTAGGCTGCACAGGCTGTGGGATGGTAATAATTCTCAATTGGGCCTGGAGAGAGAGAGGCTGCCACTCTGTAGACAGCTATCTTGTATCAGGGTGAGGTATATTGGTTAAGGAGTAAGCTGGGGAGCTGGGGGGTGTCTAAGGATAAGGGGTGTGAATGTGGGCAGCAGAAGGGTGGGGTTGAGGGAGGCTGGGGCAATGCTCTGAAACAGGACGTTATGTTACAGCAAGCAGGAGGGGATATTGGGACAGAGGACCCTTAGATAGGGATGTTGATGCTAAGGGGGAAAGCATACGGGGTGAACAGTCTGAATACAAAGAGAGTGGCGGGGGAAGAGTCAGGAGGGGCTGTTGTGGGGAAGCCTAGTAGAGCAGACATTGAGAAGGGAGGGGCTGTTGCGGAGAAGCCTAAAACAGCAGACTGTGGGAAGGGATCTCCTAAGGAGAACAGAGCAAGAGGGGAAGAAGAGGGGCAGTTTAGAGGTGCAGTCAAGGGAAACTCGGGTTACTTGATGGAGGCTGACATACAGTGTCAAATAAATTTGAGATACTAAGCAACCTAGAGGGAGAGGAAGGGTTGGTGGAAATGAGAAACTGATACAGATGCCGGGAGAGAGTCGGATACCCATAGGGCATGACAGACCGGCAATGGAAAGGATAGAAATAGTCCCAGAGGAGAGGGAAACATAAACATTAACAGATGGGGAGATGCAACATATTGCAGACATGAGGAGAAGAGCATGACTGGAGAGAAACTGGGAGACAAGGAAGTGGGAGAGCCCCCTTCAGTAGGGGGTCAGTACCAAGTATGGGGCCCTAGCTAAAGGGTCCAGAGAGCCTCTGGAGGTAGGTACTATTACAAAAGGGAAGATGGTGGTGTGAGGAAGGAAACCATCAGGGCCAGGATAAATGGTTTCAGATAAGAGAGGGTTAAAGGGACACCTATTCAGAGGATCTGAGTTAAGTGGGCAAAATAATGAGGGAGGCAGAAAGGGAGGGTGACAAGGGGTCTCTAATAAGGCAGGAAGACTCCCATGGAATTGAGATCATGAATAAAGGGGGATGGGGGGCTGAGAGGGCATAGTGGAGGTAACCATAAGGATGATGGCAGTGTTAAGGTTCTGTTATTGGGAGACTCGATGATTAGGGCTATCCAATGGGAGGGACAGTGGGGTGGATGCCATAGCCAGGTGAAGGTAGTGAGTATCTCTGGGCTGACAGTGCACAAAGCAAAGTTCATAGTGTATAAACTGGTTAGGGATTGTGGAGGGAAACCGGATTTCCTGGTGCATTTGGGAACTAATGATCTAGAGGGAAATAGTGTTTTGGAAATCCAGAGGTTCCAAGAACTTGCCAGAGTCTGTCGGGATAATGGATGCACTATTTCCTTTTCGGAGATATTGCCAGTTCCAAAGGCCACAGTGGAGAAAAAAATGAAGATCACAGAGGTTAATGACTGGCTCAGGAAGTGGGGTGAAGAGAGTGGGTTGGGGGTGTTAGGGAACTGGAAAGGAGTTTGGGAAGATAAGGGACTGTATGCCAAGGACAGGCTTCATCTTGCCCCATTAGGAAAGGAAGTCCTTAAACAAGGGATGGCTGACTACATTCAAGAAAGGTGGGGTTTAAACTTGTGAGGGGAAGGGATAGGGAGGGCTGACCAGAGCCCTCTCCTCCAGAGGAGGAGTAGTCTTCAAACCCAAGGGGAGGGAAACAGACTGGGGGTGAGGTTTCAGGAGGAGCAGAGGAAGTATGGAAGTATAAGGAACCTGGGTGGGGTTCGACAAAGGGATCAGGGATAGGGGTGGGGTTGGTGTTAGTAAATGCCAGGAGCATGGGAAACAAGTTGCCAGGTTCCAGGCCATGCTGTTCAAAGGGGTGTGGATGTGGCTGTGGTCACAGAGATGTGGGCCAACAAAACATATGACTGGGACCTAAGCGTGAGGGGTACACTATGCTTAGGAAGGATAGAAAGGAGGGCAGAGGGGTGGGTGGCTATGTTCATTAGGAGATGACATAGAAATTGCTAAGGTAGAAGAGGCAGAGGGAAACGTGGAGGCCTTATGGGTCACCTTACGATCCCCAGCAGGAGATAAGGTCAAGCTGGGTGTAGTATATAGGCCCCACGGGATGAGTGATGTTCTAGAGGATGGTTTGCTGGACAACATCATTGCCCAGTGTGGACCAAAAGGGGAAGGAGTAGTGTTGATGGGGGACCTTAATATGCCAGGTACAAACTGGGGAACCATGTCCTCTAAGGTGGCCAAGGAGCAGAGGCTGCTGGATGGCTTCCAGGATGTGTTCTTAACACAGCATGTGATGGAGCCCACAAGGGAGGGGCATGTCCTGGACATGGTTCTGGCAGATGGGGATCTGGTAAGGGACCTGGTTGTAGAGGACCCCCTGACTGGGAGCGACCACAATACTGTCTGGTTTCAAATAAGCACAGGTGGGGTGAGATCTAGGACACTGGCAGTGGACTTCAGGGGGGCAGACTTTATGGGCATGGGAAATATTCTCAAGGATCACTTGAAGGGGATTACATCAATGACAAGTGTGGAAAGGAGATGGGAGGTCATAAAACGGGGACTTCATGAGGCAGTCAGGATCTGCGCTAAGTTGAAACGTAAGGGAGCAAGGTCACATAAACCATGCTGGTGGTCCAGTGAGGTACAGGTAGCAGTCAGAGAAAAGAAAGTGGCCTATAAAAAAAAATATAAAACAACAAGAGGGGATAGGGATAAGGAAATGTACCATCTTGCATCTAGAAAAGTCACCCGGATGGTGAGGGGAGCAAAGTCCAGTAAAGAGCAGCGGCTGGCACAGGGGATACATGGAGGGGAAAAGGGGTTCTTCTGGTACATTGGGGAGTGGAGAAAAACTAAGGGCCATCTCAGCAGATTGAGATCAGAAGGAGGGTGGGTGGAAGAGGCAAGGGACCAGGCAGAGGTATTTAATGAGTATTTTGCCTCTGTGTTCACTAGGGAGGGGGGGATATCTACAAAGCAAGGCATTATGGGGATAGAAGCGGCAGTGAGTGGGATCAGGAGAGCAACAGAAATGGAGCAAGAGGGAGGGAGAGGTACCCCAGGGGTGTCACATCTGGAGAAGGATAAAAAGGCCAGTAAGGTGGAGGGGATGGATGATACTATCTCTGCCAAAAGGGTGTGGTTAGCCCTCAAGGCCCTAAAGAAAGACAAATCTCCTGGGCCGGATGGCATTCATCTGAGAGTACTATGGGAACTGGCAGACATACTGGCTGCACCCCTGGCAGAGCTCTTCAATGGGTCACTTGAGACAGGGAGAGTACCTAGGGATTGGCGAGAAGCACATGTGGTGCCAATCCATAAATGGGGGGTCGAGGGAAGTACCAGGTAACTATAGACCCATCAGTTTGACCTCAGTGGTGGGAAAATTATTGGAGAGTATACTAAAGGAACGATTTGGGACATACTTGGAGGAGGTGGGAGGTCTGGATAGTCAGCAACATGGGTTTGTGCCAGGTAGATCATGTCAAACCAATCTTGTGGAGTTCTATGAATGGGTAACATCAGTACTGGACAGGGGAAAGCCTGTGGATGTATTATTCTTGGACTTCAGCAAGGCGTTTGACTCTGTCCCCCACAATGGTCTGGTGGAGAAACTGATGGGGTTAGGAGTAGGCCCTTTGATGGTCAGATAGATTGAAACTGGCTAGCTGGATGCACCCAGAGAGTAGTGGTCTGTGGAGAGCTCTCGAACCCTAGAGAGGTTGGTAGTGGGGTACCGCAGGACTCGGTCCTGGGTCCGATCCTGTTTAATGCATACATATCGGACATCAGGGAGGGTATAGGGTGTGAAATGAGTCTCTTCGCTGATGACTCCAAGATGGGAGCAGTAGTTGAGGGAGAAGAGGGGAGGTTGGCCCTGCAAGGGGACCTGGACACCCTGGAAAGCTGGGCTCACAGATGGAAATTAAATTTCAATATCACCAAGTGCAAGGTGTTGCATCTTGGTCGGGGAAATCCTAAACACAGGTACACCCTGGGAGGGGAGGCGCTGGAGGCCTCAATAGGGGAAAAAGACCTAGGGGTCATGGTGGATGCATGCATGAATAACTCTGAGCAGTGCAGGAGAGTGGCTAGCAAGGCAAACAGGGATGCATCGTAAGGGAGATCACCTCTAGGAGCAAGGAAGCGATTCTGCCGCTGTACAATGGACTGGTTAGACTACACCTTGAATACTGTGTACAGTACTGGAGACCACACTTGAAGAGGGACATACAGCTCCTGGAGAGGGTACAGAGGAGGGCAACTAAGATGATACGAGGGCTAGGGGATTTGACGTATGAGGACAGACTTGAGGAGCTCTGCCTGTTTTCATTGGAGGAGAGGAGAGACAGGGGGACATGATTGAGGTCTTCAAGTACCTCAAGGAATAAATAGGAGTAAACATGGAGAGATCTTTAGACTAAAGCAGGGAGGTATCACCAGAGCATGGTTTGAAGTTGGAAGGTGGAAGGGTGAGGGGGAAAAGGAGAGGAGGTTTTCACTGAGAGGGTGGTGGACCCTTGGAGATGCACTGCCTGGTGAGCTGGTTCAGAGATCCACAGTGGAGGGTTCAAGAGAGAGGTGGGACAGACACAGAAAGTGGATATCTCAGATGATGATGGCCTGTCCCAGGGGGTGGGGATGGATGATAAGGGTTTCTGGAACACAAGGGATGGGAGGCCTCAGCACCCAACTAGGATCTGAGGTTCAGAGCAGACTGAAATGAACGTAAGGCCTAATCTGCTGGCAAATAGTATGTTAGTATGTTAGTTACGTGAGATCTGGAAATCATTTAAAATATTATATGTAAGCCATGAAGCACCATGGGCCTCATAGCCTTTTGCTTCTTGCAATTCTTAGTATGGTTCTTAGTATGTTTCCTTTTTATGGCTGTGGGTGGAGCCTACAGCCATCTTGTTGTCTGTAGCTGGGAAAACAGGATACCGTGGCACATATTTTTGGAGTTTTCAGTGTATCCTTCCCCAACAGCAAATCACTATGCTAGTTAAATAAAATACTCCCTTATCTCTGTTGAGTAGACCAATTCCAACATTTTTTTTCAACTTGTTTATTATTGCAATGTGACTTGCTGTCTTTGGAGACTAATAATTTACTGACAGGACTTCAAACTGATACAGCATCTAACTGACTGCAGAGCAGTTGCAAGTTACATTCTTGGTCATCTCTCCCAATGTGCGTATGTGTGTAGCAATGATTTACAGTATTTTCTCTGAAGAGTTGATTTATGTTAACGCTTTCTGGACCTATCTAATTAGTGGCATTGGAACTCTCATGGTTTTATATTTGTAGGAAGGGTAAATGCTAGGCAGCTAATGTTTTAGGGGTTTCCAGAGGCTGCAAGGGGCATCATAGGGAATTACAAAGGAATCCCCCGGATTGAACAAAGCATTTCCCTGAGGGCATCTTCATTTTCCCCGTATTTTCCATGTAAAACTGGGACAAAACTCCTGTACATTTTCCTGTATGCTCAAATCAATGCATGTACACAACTGACTTCATTATGCCTGTCCGTAAAATCACTATAACAAATGTTAAGGTTGTTTTATGTGTTCTTATTTATTGTAAATGGTAAAACTCACCTGCAACATATCACAGAGGCTCTGGCAAATATTGGAATCTTGCAAGCTTTGCTCTTGAGGTTCACATGTCTCCAGAACCCCTTCATGGTATTATAGCCTTGTTACAATGTACTGACACAGGATAACATGGCTGAGATGCAGTATGTTATACTCAGTGGGGTCATACTTTTATCCATTTTGGCAATGCACTGACACAGGATAGCTTTGCTGAGATGCAGTATCTCATTTTGAGGGTGCTAATTATATTTTTTTTTGCTCCTCTCGGCCCCCTGTCCAGCCACTTCTTCAAGCCACCTAGGAACACCGCCGGCACTCTGCCCCAACACCAGTCACCACCATCCCACATCGCAGTCCCCCAGGTAACCGGACATAACCCTTCGCTGGATGGTCCCCCTCCTCTGCGGGAGAAGGTGCCAGTGGGGCTGGCCAGCACACTCAGTCTTGGCCTGGGTGCTGCTGACATGGTCTTGGGCTGTCCCAGGGTTTCTATGGCAGGGGGCCAGCAACTGTCATTCTGTCGACCAGGAAGTAATTTTTTCCCATTTTCTCCAGGGGGTATGGCATGCCATTGATGTCAAAATGTATGCTGATGTTTACCATGCCCCCAGTCACTGGGACCCAACGTTGCTGTTTCCCAGCCTCTGCCAGGAAGTCAGCAGAGTGCTGGTCACATCCCACCCTCCCTCTGGGAGAAGGCAAGCAGTCATCAGACATTCAAGCCTTCTCCCCCTGGCCAGCCCTCCGGTGCCCCAGGTCTGTTTCCGAACCCGGGTCACTGGTGTCACAAGCGGAAATCCAACTGCTGCACTGATTAACCAGCAGGGGGTTCCTAATTTTACCGATTTTTACAATGTACTGATACAGGTTATCCTGGCTAAGATGCAGTATCTCATTTTCAGTGGGGTCTAACTTTTATCCATGTTTGACTTCCAACAGAGGATACAGTATCTAACTGCAGAGTACTTTGAAATTACATTCTTGGTCATCTCTCCAATGTGTATATGTGTGTAGCATTGATTTACAGTATTTCCTCTGAAGAGCTGATTTATGTTAACCTTTTCAGGACCTATCTCGTTAATGGCATTGGAGTTCTAATGGTTTTATGTTTGTAGGAAGGGTAGATGATAGGCAGCTAATGTTTTATGGGTTTTCAGAGGTTTCAAGAGGCGCATCATAGGGGATTACAAAGAAATCATAGTGGTGTCTACTGCAGTGTTCCCAGATTGAAGAAAACATTTCCCTGTAGGGCACCCTCATTTTCCCTGTATTCTCCATGTAAAACTGGGACAAAACTCCTGTACATTTCCCTGTATGCTCAAATCAATACACATATGCAATTGACTTCATTATGCCTGTCAGTAAAATCATTATAATAAATGTTAAGGCTGTTGTATGTGTTCTTATTCATTTTAAATGGTAAAACTCACCTGCAACATATCACAGAGGCTCTGGAAAAATGTTGGAATCTCTTGAGCTTTGCTCTCAAGGTTCACATGTCCCCAGAACCTCTTGATGGGATTACAGCCCTGTTACAATGTACTGACACAGGATAGCCTGGCTGAGATGCAGCATCTCATATTCAGTGGGGTCGTACTTTTATCCATTTTGGCAATGTACTGACACAAGTCACATTTGTTGAGATGTAGTATCTCATTTTTGGGGGCCCTAATTCTACCCATTTTTACAATGTACTGATACAGGTTAGCCTGGATGAAATTCAGTATCTCATTTTCAGTGGGGTCTTCCTTTTACCCATGTTTACATCTGTGTGCAATGTACTGACACAGGTTAGCTTTGCTGAGATACTGACAGCCACCGTGGGCAACATGGCAGTGCTGACTTAAACTGCACATATGCAAGTATCACGAATATATAATCATGTCAACACTGCCATGTTACACACGGCTGACTCTGAGGCAAACTGTGCAATGGCAAGTATCACACATGCTCAGTTCTGTAATCACTGCAGTATCAGTTACATCTGACTCCAGTGTGGTGAGAGTACCACATATTCTTTTCAATGCTCTTGCCGCTCCTAAAAGCTCTCCACAGCTGTATCAGCTCTGACCAGAGTTTGTTTATTTAATGGGATAGGGGCTGTTATTTGTGTTAATCTTATGCTGTTACATATTTGTAATTTGTACATAATCCAGGTCATTCCTTATTTCATAACTCTGTTGATTTTGTCATAATTTACACACCATAAAAAAGTCCTATTTCTTAATTCATATAATTTCTAGAATGATATTGTACATTCTTGTATAGTGTTTGTTACACAACAGCCACAATAATTGTTACTGTTTAATTCATGACATACTTCATTTTAACATAATTAGAAATATGCAAAAAGCTTTGATTCATGAGTTTTTTTTGATCCTCCATTCCTATATGTCAGAGCCTATGACATCATATCAGGTATCTAATTTATTTTCTACCATTGTGTACATCGTGTGAATCAATTACCAACAATATAAGTCTATGAGGAAGAAAAACTAAATCTCCTGGCCAAGTTTTTTTTTCATGACAGAGCAAGTTCCTTTTTTATGCATTTGCCTGAGGTAATGTCTTTGATCAAAAGGTTGTGCCAGATGTTTTTACATCGTGGACTGTCTTTCTGTTACAACAGTCACTGTCTGAACTTAAACTATAGGCATGAATAAATGTATTGAAATTTAACACTCTCATGTGGTACAGAGCTGATGAGCAAGATATACATAATATGCAGAACACACATTCTTCATTCATACGCTGTAAGACAATCAGCTCTGTATAAACTGGGAGTAATCACATCACAGGTTGTCAAATCCCACCGCAGGCAGACAGAAGAATCACAATCTCATAACAGAAATATAGAAATGCAGAATGTGTTGGCAGAAAAGGACCGGTAGGCCCATCTAGTCTGCCTTATTTTCCCTGCCTAACACTACACCCTGGACACTATTTGGTCACAGGTTTTCCTCCCTTACCTCTAGTTATTAGACCCATGTGCCTACTACATGCATGCCTGAAGCTCCCACTCTCTTCACCCCCACCTCCTCTGGCAGGCTGTTCAGGCATGCACCACTCTTTCTGTGAAGAAGTTTTCCTCACATCACTCTTACACTTCACCCCTCAAGCTTTATGGCATGGCCCCGTGTTTGGTGCTCCTCCTCCAATTTAAGAGACTCCGTCCTGCACTTTATTCACCCCCATGTGGTACTTGTAGGTCTCAGTCATGTCCCCTCTCACTCCTCCTCCTCCTGGGGAGTACATGTTGAGCTCCCACAGGCTCTCCTCATAACCAGTTTAAAGGGCATATAGGTACCAATATATCTGAAAGGACTTTTACCAGAACCTTGCTAATTGCATATATACATTTTTTCTGTCTGTACTTCTTGAATAAAAACTTACCTTACACTCTTATTATGTGAAATAGGTGGGTTTTCTTGTTTATTTCTTCTTGTCCTGAGACCTCATGACTGAAATATTTGTGGCCTCCTTAACTGGGGTAACAAATACTCTGGGCGCCAATGTAACATAAACAAGGGTTACCGCTCTCACATACCTTCTTTTTACAATGACATCTTATGTTGTCATAGCCTTGGATGTGACTGTCACTCTAGCTGCACTGACATCTGAAGCTGGTTAGGCAAGTTCCCAACTTGCCGACATATCTGGTGAAACAGACTATCCACAGGTTCCACTAGCACATATAGAAATCACACATGCTAATAGTGTCCCAGAGTTACCAACCATTTTATTAAGAGTAGACTGGACTTCAATAGAAGGCATGTTTATGTAAGCTCCCTCTCTCCACATCTAGGGTATGATGGTGAATGTCCTGGGGAGGGGAGGCACCATACAGCAAATAGAGTCCACATAACTGGTCAGCCTAGCTTACCATGTCTGAGTATGTACATAAGTGCTGTAGGCGCCGTTGCATAGTCAGCCTCTTACGCTGTTTGCAACTTTTTATGCTGTGCTGAGCTTATTGTCTTTTTAAACTGAGCACTATGAGTGTTCCCTGGAGCCCTGTTTCTTGTCATCTGGAAGCAGGAAGTGAGATGTGGAATCCGTTTTAGCTCAGGACTACCACCCAAAATGTAAACCATTTTTAAACTCCCATTTGGTATTATTGCTACAGACTGGTGTGCCAGGACCATGAATGAGTAGCCTTTGCTCTCTACATTAGCAGGGGATTTTTTAATTGTGAATTAGACATTGCAGTCTCGACCCTCAGGTTACCACTTCCAGGGTAACCCCTCCTTGAAAAGGACATCCTGCTGCGAGTGGGAGTTATTATGTACATGAGTGCTGTAGGGGCCATTGCATAGTTGGCCTCTAACGCTGTTTGCAACTTTTATGCTGTACTGATCCTATAGTCTTTTTAAACTGAGTGCTACAAGTGTTCCCTGTAGCCCTGTTTCTTGCCATCCAGAAGCAGGAAGAGGGGTGTGTGGAGTCAGTTTCAGCTAAGGACTACCACCTAAAATTTAAACCATTTTTAAACTTCAATTTGGTATTATTGCTACGGACTGGTGTGCCAGGACCACAAATGAGTGGCCTTCGCTCACTACATTAGCAGGGGATTTTTTAATTGTGGATTAGACATTGCAGTCTTGATCCCCAGATTACCACTTCCGGGGTAATCCCTCCTTGAAAAGGACATCCTGCTGCGAGCAGGGCGAGCACGGCCTAGCACCCGAAGACACGCACAAAGACACATGCGTCTGTGCCCGTGTCTTGCTTGTCTGGTGGGACTAGCAAGACTGAAAAGTAAAAAGCCAGGCAGGTTTTCATTGAGACAAGGATTGTTTTATGGTAATTTTAAGTATAAACTTCCCTAATTGTGAGTCCTGCAGTAAAAACGAGTATATAAGAGTATATAAGAAAACAGGTGTTCTGGATATTAAAACTGTAACACTGGCTATAAGGGGGAGCTGGTATCCAAAGAAATCTATGTTCTTTATTTCCAAAATATTAGCAACATGGCAATAATAATCACAACCAAGGATGTAATCAAGTTGATTAACCGTACCTCTTGCCATATGTACAAATTAATTGAGCAAGAAGATACCTCATAATCCTTCACATGTAGTAAATGTTAGCAAAATCATGAACTTTCCACTAAGGTTAAATTATTTAACAACAGGTTACAATCACTAGGGCACAGTCAAAAACTTATGGCTCAAAGGTTTCAAGCCACCTTCAGTACCAATGTTTCTAAACACAAAACAGGCCTCATTACTAGGGAGGAAACTAACATAACAGATACAAACCTTGCTGGCAATAAACTTAATTTCATAATAGCTGAACAACCATCCACATCTACAAATGAACATGGAACGTTTAACCCTAACAACCCTGCAAATAAAAAAAGAATTAGGAAGAAACATACAATGACTCTGAGGAAGAATGGTACAGAGTTCAAACCTCCAAAACACCCAAAAGAGGGTGCAGAGCAACACATGTCCAAATTCCCTTACTAAATCATTTCCATCCACTTCTCCCTAATTTATAATAAAGACAATATCTCTCCTAATGTAGCACTTGCCCAAAGCCTGGATTCTGGTCACAGTAGTGATATACCTGGTACAAATGATACAAACACACATGAAAAGACCCCCATGATGCTACCCCCAACAAATTCAAGCCAACCCTTAATACATATTGAGACAGAAGTATCCGGTAGTGTAATGAAAAATGAAATAGAAAAGTCTGAAAAGGATATATTGGTGCTGGGTGACTCTATGATCAAACATCTAGATAGAGATACCTGTGAAGCAAACAAAGCCACAAGGACATTGTCTAGCTTTAGAGGAGCTAGAATTGCCAGCATTACTAAGATGTTGGGTTCTATTCTACATAACACTCAGGAAACTCCATTAGTCATAATACACACAGGTGCTAACAACACATTTCATGAACTAGCACACAAAATAAAACAAGATTATGTGTCCCTGACCAACAAGCTAATTGAACATGGATGTGAGACTGTAATATCTGAACTACTCCCTATTCCCAAAGCAACATATGGTCAGTATATGAAAATTAAGGAAATAAATAACTGGTTGAGGGTCTGGTGTTTATGTCAAGACATACCATGCATTACTCACTGGGAGGAATTTCACAACAGGTTGGAGCTTTTTAGTTGGGATGACCTGCATCTCAGCAGGAGGGGAAACTCACTTTTAGGGAAACATTTTCTTTCCTTATACAAAGGAATTTAAATTAACAAGTTGGGGGGAGAGGTATAATGATACTACTCTCTGAATACTGGACATACACTAAGAAACACTAACAACAAAATTGGTACAAACACAGAAATTAAGCAATCTAACCAGGCCCATCAAGGTAATACTATCTCCACTAGCAATGGTCTTAAAATATTATTACTAAATGCTAGAAGCCTGAGAACAAAAACTGACAAACTTAGCTATACTTTAAGAAAGAACAATATAGACATATGTGGGGTAACAGAGACATGGTTCAGAGATGGTGACTGGAACTTTGAGATCCCTGGGTACTGTAAAATACATAAAAATCAGAATGCCAGGAGAGAGGTGGTATTGCCTTATACATAAAACATACCTACAAAGCTTGTGAAATAAAGGACAATTTATTAACTGAAAATGAAATCATATGGGTCCAAATAAAAATACCACCAAAAACCCTTACTATAGGTTTAGTTTACCACTCCCCAAATGTACAATTAGAAGAAAATAATAACCTACTGGCAGAACTTGAAACCAGAAACATGCCGGAGGACCACATTCTTATGGGAGACTTCAATTTCCCTAAGATAAACTGGAACATACTTGAAGAAACAAATCCACTAGAAAGTAAATTTATTGATATTATCACACTTCATGACTTGGATCAATTAGTAAGTAAATAAGTAAGCAAAACTTTATTTGTACCAGGCGCCCTTCCAGAGCTTTGGGCACCTTAACAATCTTTATTAAAACAAATAGTCTTCCTTATACATTTAAAACAATAACTATACATACAATATTTCAGCACTAGCTCACTAGGTCCCTTCAAATGCCTGATGAAACAAATATGTTTTCAAGGTATTTTTAATCTTCCATGGTCAGGCTATCTCATATCTGGCAGGGTAGAGAATTCCATAGGGTAGACCATAAAGCCAAACAATCTTCCTCCTGATGTTTTTAAGGATATCCTAGGAATCTCTAGCAATCCCTCACTGGGGGATCAGAGTGGGCAGGTGGGGCAGTAAAGAGACAGGAGTTCTTTCAGGTAAAGGGGTCCATGGTCATGTACAGCCTTATAGGTCAGCAATGAGAACTTGAAGGTGATCTGCCACTGTACTGGCAGCCAGTGCAGTTCACACAGCACAGGTGTTATGTGACTGGATCTAGGGGTTCTAGTTAACAATCTGGCCATCATGTTCTGCACTAGCTGCAAATGGCGGATATCCATCCCTAGTAGCCCTAGGTAGAGGGCACTGCAGTAATCAAAATGAGTGGTGACAAAGGCATGGACCAAGGTAGGAAGATCTTCAGGTTGGACTAGGTGCTTCACCCTAGCTATGTTCCTGAGATGATAAAAGGAAGATTTGACCACGACCAAAACCTGCACCCTCAGGGTCAGGCCTTCATCAAATATCATGCCTAGGTTACGCACCTGGCCCAAGGCAATCCGTGGGTCTCCTCCAAGATGTAAACCTGAGGATTTTCCCACCCATGCCCCAGTCATCCTACAATCAGGGTCCACCACCAATACCTCTGTTTTACCTGAGTTCAGCCTCAGCCAACTAGCACTCATCCAGTTCTGTATCTGCAACAGGCAGTTGTTAAAAACCGACACAAGAAACTAGAGAGAATAATGTATTAGACTTAGTATTTACTAATGCCCCAGAAACCATATTTAACATCAATGTACTGCCCCCTCTAGGTGATGGTGATCACAATATGATCGAATTTGGATATAGATCTCTTCATAATAATACTAAAGGTAAGACCAAAATAAGGAACTACAATAAAGCAGACTATCAAAGCATGAACACATATTAAAAAAAATTTAACTGGAAAGAAGATCTTGAAGGGCAAAATCTGGAGAATGTATGGAGGATCCTACATAAACATATCTCCCACTGTATAAATAGCTTGGTCCCTGCAAGAAATAAATATCATAACTACAAACGGATTCCATCTTGGTGGAGCAATAATATTGGGAAACTAAAATAAGAAAAAACCTTACTAGAAACATAAGAAGAATCCATCCCCAGTAATTGGCAAAAATTTAGGACATGCAAAAACTAAACTAATGATAAAAAGGGCCAAAAGAATACTAGAAATAAACTTGGTAGCCCATGTGAACTATAACAAAAAGCAATTCTGTAATTATGTGGGTTCCTTGAAGGGCAAACAACAAACTGTAGGTCCACTACAAACCCCAGAAGGTATTATCACAGATGAAACAGAAATTGTCACTAGACGTAATGACTATTTTCTAAGTGTGTATGATCCAAAGGAAAATTCCATAAAGCAGATGTCAGTTACAACAGAAGACTCTCCGATTTTCACAACTGCTGAGGTAGAAGACATAATACAAACTTTAAAAACTAATAGCTCACCAGGCCCAGATGGTATTATGCCAAGATTTCTGATGGAACTTGTGAAAGAACTCACGGGACCCCTCATGTTATTATTTAATACTTCGATAAAAGGAGGAAAAACATTAAAAGAATGGAGAGAGGCATTAGTGACACTTATTTACAAAAAGGTAAACAGGGCAGATGTAGGTGATATTAAACCTATTAGCCTCACCTCAGTTCTTAGTAAAATAATGGAAAGACTGCTTCAACAACATGTGGTCAACCGTGTACATAATATGAGAATTGTAGATACTACACAACACGACTTCATTCCGAGAAGATCTTGTTTATCCAACATAATCCAGTTTTTTGAATCAGTCAGTGCAGCCATAGACAAAAATATCCTAGTGGACATTATATTTCTAGACTTCTCCAAAGCTTTTGATAAAGTATCACACTTAATAGTAATAGACCAACTCACCAAAATTAAACTTCATCCTAATATTATCAGCTGGATGGAGTCGTGGTTAAATCACAGAACATAAAGAGTTACTATCAAAGGACACTTATCAAACTGGGGACATGTGACTAGTGGAGTTCCTCAAGGATCAGTGTTAGGACCCACTTTGTTTAACATCATAGTTTCTACCCTTCAAACAACAGGGAATGTATGGATCTGAAAATATGCAGAAGATTGTAAGCTTGGGGGCTTAGCACAATCTGAGGCTGATGCTAGACAGATACAGAATACCTTTGATGATTTTTCTCAATGGGCAGAGGACAATAAAATGAAGTTTAATGAAATCAAGTGCAAAGTCATGCACCTAGGTAAAAATAACTTATTATATCAATACAGATTAAAAAATACTACACTGCCAAATACTGCTGAAGAAAAAGATTTAGGAATTCTTATAACCAATGACTTAACCTTTGACAGAAATGCGATCGAAACTGTCAAAAAGTGTGAGAGAATTATAGGCTGTATACTAAATAACATTAAAAGTAGGGAAAGTGATGTAATTATTCCCTTGTATACTAGTCTGGTTCAATTTCATTTGGAATACTGTGCCCAGTTTTGTGCACCACGGACTATAAGATTTCAAAAACTAATTGAGGGAGTTCAAAGAAGGATAACGAGGAAAATATATAATATACAACACCTGGGATATAATCAGACTCAACAACCTAAACTTATATTCAATAGAATATAGACGAATCAAGGGCAACCTCTGTCTCATTTTCAAAGTCATAAATGATCAGTACATGATGAAAACTTTGGGGCTTAAAAAACACATGGGTAAGAAATCAACCAGATCACATGTGCATAAATTAATAGGTGAAAATAACCAAAGAGTCAAAAGAAGTAAGTTTTTGACACAAAGAGTAATAACAACATGGAATATACTTCCCCAGCATGTAGTCGAGAGTAATAATATAACAACATTTAAACAAAGGTTGGATAAGTATAAAGGAGAAAGAAAGTATGTTTTCTACCCAGAAGTAGGCCGGCGAGTTCAAAAAAAGGCCCTCGGCCTACTGAACTTGTAATTGTACTATGAACCTATGAAACCGTTGTTCCCACGGACTGCTGGGTCCAGAGCAGGAATGACTGGAGAGATAAAGATGCTGGTCTTCACCTGCCTGGCCTTGCCATCTTCACCACCAAGGCCCTTGTAGACAGTCTTCACCAGGCAGGCCTCTCGACATCTTCTCCACTGGTCCTCCTGCCCTCCTGATGCATGCCCTGGAACACACACTAAGGCCTGGGCTGTGGAGGTAAAACTCTTTTTTGCAGCAAACAGTCCATCCCAGAACAAGGAGGCAAACACCAGAACTGCAGAAAGGAGGGGATCCCATTTAATGAACAGTTAATGTAGAACAGGGAACAGTCACTCCATGGAGTAGCAAAACACACAAACAGCTGCTCTGGACCGATAGTTCACATCTGAAGCTAATTAGTGCTCTGGATCAAGAAAGTCACATCACAGTGCCAAGTCCAGCCAGCTACCTGTTTGGCATGTTAGCCATGGTTCAAATACAGGCAGCTTAACTCATGGCCGAATAGGCCTTTAAATCTAGGCAGCAATGATCTCTCCTCTTTCTCATCACTGCCTCAGTACCAAACCCTACGTCATTGCTGAGGGACAACTGCCAAGCTCACAGCCACCCTAAGACAAGCTTCTTTTGGGGCAATGAGCCCAATAACACAGTAGTCCTGAAATGGGAGGCAACTTGGGACCAGGGAAGGATTTGGACCCCAGGTTCCCAACCAAAATCCATCCCCTGAGCTGCCTCTCCACTAATGCTGCTTGACACTCCTCCCTTGACCTCCTCTATGGTCACCAGTCCTTTCCTGTTGTTTTGCTGCAAGTGGCTGTGCTGGCAGAATCTCTTGGGTCCAGCCCAATGACAGGGCTCCAACACATGGACGGCCACTGCCACATCCACTTATGGATCACACTACACTACATCAGCAAAAAAACAGATCATGGACTAAATGGCTGAGCAGGCAATCACCCCAGCTCCAACCTCTCTCTCATGATCTGTCTCTGAAGGCACCAAACAGCTCCCTTTATACTCTGCTATGGGGCACCAAAACTAACCCACCAAACTGGACGTCCAAAAACAGACTATTCCCCTGGTGCCAACACAACAGTTTCCCCCCAAAGATCTGTGGGACCCATAGTCCCAATAAATAACTGTACACACTTGCCTCTACAGCACCAGCCAGCGGGGAACTAACGGAGCAACATTCCATCCAACTTCCCCCCACAGGTGGCCACACATGCTCAGTAGTATGGACCAGAAAACTATTTACACAATTGTTTCCTTTTCTTTATTTTCAATTGCAGTCCCGAGCCCAGCCAGCCCCAGAAATGACCAACCCAGGACCCCGTAAAATGTTTCAGATTGGTGGCTGCACCTGCGATGCAAGGAGTGGCCACCATACTTATTTATAAAACTTATGGTCTTGTCACCATGGCAACCACCTCAGGACCATGGCAACCACCTTGGGACCAACATCACCCCCAAATGCACACGGAGGTGCGGAAGCAACAAAGCAGCACCCGGCCCACCCAACAAAGGCCAAGACACCACCACCATGTGGCAGCTGGAGATGTGAAGGACTGCCTGCAGACTAATTGGGTCCAACTCACTTAGAGCCACTGGCCTGTGGGAGAGAGCATTGAGATGAAGCTCTCTAGGTAAGCCCATTTTGGGGGCTTACACTTTCTCCCCTTTAATGCTCCCAATCCTGGTGAGCTGCAACCCACCAAAAAATTAGTTACACCATTCTTATACTATACTTAAACCAACACTACCTAACAAACACTAATCCGACTCTCCAAACTGCCCGGACCACTTACCTGACAGCACTAGGCCACCCACCGCTAGACCTACTCACTCCCTGATTTCAGCCTAAATGAATGGCGCTCCCAGTTCCATACTCTAAAACAACCTGTCTCTAATCCATTAATACTGCCAGCTGCCTGCATTGGACTGCCTGGGCATTTAATAAAACCAAAGCACCATGTATGCAAAACTTTCAGCATTAATCACCACATTACAATAAAAGCACACCATTAAACATTTGGGGCCTCATATTCAAAAGTCCCAGGCTGCATCTCTCAAGTGCCTGTCCTGCACAACTGAGTTGCACTGACACAAAATAATGGTATATTGAGAAGATGCACCATAAGATGTGATCGTGCATGTCCAGCAGAATACCCCGAACATGCACGATCATGCAGTGAGAGATGCATGGTGCACCAGGTGCCCTGAGACCTGTGCCGGGCATAGGGAAATGCATGATAGGCAGCCACATGCGTGGCACACAAAACTGCAATATTCAGCTGGGATATGCAATTGGCCTCATTGCACATTCCAAGCCCATTCCTCCAGATGCACAGTTCCTAACTGGAATGTATTCAGGCCATTTGCATACCCAAGGCATGTGCAGTTCCAGCTTTGCAGGGCTGCCCCACCACTCCACAAAGGTGAACAGGAGGTACTGCAGCCAACAGGCAGGTGTGATGAAATTTTGTGTGTGGGTGGGCTGCACTGGCCTGAGTGCAATGTTATTATCCATGACCATGTACAGGGTTGGACTGGGGTACAGGGGTCCCACCTGGTCAAGCAACAGGGGAGGGCACAGGGTGACACTCTGATTGGTATGCCACAGAAATGTGATACACTAGCGAAGTTTGCAGTTTACGTTGTCAACTGCAGTGCCCCTACACACACTCACATGATAGGAACATGGTGATACATGCAAGGAATGTCAGTGATCAGAAGGTGACCAGGTACCCGAGTGTGTGGGTTCCACTTGGACCATTATAGATAACCCAGTGGGCCAGTCTGACACTGCCCATGTACATGCCCATGGTGGCCACATGCCTAACACCGGAAGGGTCGGGTGTCTGTGAGGCATGCCCATGTCACCCTAGGCCATAGGTTGTACCCCCATGCCTTGCACTGCCCACAGTTGTGCTATGTCCACCACAGAAATACCACACAGACCCTCTGCAGTGCCCCTGTGGTGGTGTCACACCATATGGCAAGCACTGGTGACATGTCTGTGGGTCCTTGCAGTTTGGGTTTGGCACGGGCGCAATGTGTGCATGCATGGTGTACTGCTGAGGTGTGTGCCACAGGTCAGTCCCTTGCCCGTGCAATGCTGTCACTAGTACCACCAGGCTACCTCGGCACCAATGCCCCAAATGTCACCATGAGTGCATGCCACCACCAGGTGGTGCCCTGCACACCATATGGGTGCAGACCAAGGCCCCTGGTATGTGTGCTGCACTGTGGCCATCTGCTCCACTGGTGTGCTGGGGGAACCAAAGCACTGATATGTGGTTGCTGGGTGTCTACATCCAGGGTGCAGTGTGGGGGTGGCTGGGCAGTGCCAGTAGCGCCCCAGCACCTGTGGCTTTGGTACTTCCATCCTGGCATGACTGCTGTGTGTGGGTGCCTGGGCGCATCCTGGTGCACCTCCAAAGGCTGTCTCAGGATGGCCTGCCTGCAGTCCCACAGCCTGCCTATGGGTGGCTGGCCAATTTAGGCCATCCTTTTGCCTGCCTAACTTTGTGGGGCACACTTCTGAGAAGTACAGCAGATGTGCCACACATTTTGGCTGAATATATAGATGCATGGCATATTCATGTAAACATCCTGTTTTTTTGCACCGTATACATTATTTCTGCACAAAAGCATTTGGAAATGTGTGATACATCTCTCTTTTCAAATATCGTGCTTTTGCATGTTTTCTAGATGTCATGATCTTCATTTTAACAGACACTCCTTTGGATATGTGGTCTGGTCATTATTTACTGTTCTATGAGAAATTACAGCAACTAATAAAGCAGTCTAGCTAATTGAAACCATTTTCACACAGCAGCATTCCCATAATTTCCCAGAATAAAATACTCCCTTTTAACCGTGGCATACATTTAAGCAGTGGCCCACCTATACGAGTACGACATTAAAGAAGTGCAACATTCAAACAATAAATATACATAATAACTGGGGAGACTTTTCTCCATAGGAAACCAGTTATAATTCACCGTTATAACCAGTGGTTTATAACAGTGAACATGTGCTGGGTTTCCTCGCTTCATGCATGCACCTGCCACCGCCTTCCCATACACAGTGCCAAAAGCTGACTGCCTCACTTTATCATTTAGGCCACAGTAAGTCAAGTGCACTAACAATGCCTCTCAGCAGTTGAGTTAGTTTATTTGTAATGTAATGTGTATAAAATCTTGTTAAACACACCACCCCATGTATTATTCTATATATTATACCAACAGTGCATAAACAGTTACACCACTTTCTTCCCCAAATAAGGTACTGTTCCCCCCAAAAGCCCACTGTCCATAATAAACCATTTACAAGTCTCTGCTAGGGGCTGTTTTTCAGTCCAAGCCCATGGAACTCTAAGTAACCACAGGGCAAACTACCCACCAGACTTAGGCCCAAGGTCTAACGGGTGTCCCCACAGTACAGTCTCTGTTCCACACTCCACCACTTGCTCCAGTCCTGGACAGTGACAGAAGAAAGCACTGGCAGTTCAACTAAGAAAAGGTGCAAATGTCCCAATCCCACATGCCATCTTAACTACACCATTCTTAACAGTTCTGCAAAGGGGGACTTCCAAGCTCCCAGGCACCCCAATTCGAAGTCTGCCAAGGCTGGGGTACCCGAACCATACATCCTGGACAAGCTCACATTGTAAGTACCACCATACCCTAGACGCAGGGGGCTTACATTTACTCCACTGGAATATACGCTGTCATACATCTTTCTTATTTGATCCAGATGACGCAGACACTACCCTGCCATCTCTCAGCATGACAATGTACAAGACTGAACCTGTAACACATTGACTTGTAACTGGTATCCATTTGGGGCCATGGCCAAATTTTAATGTAAGCAGCATCTCCTGCTGCTAAACAATGTCCCTTATGTGTTTATCATGTTGTTTTGTTACTGTATGCTGGATTGCTACTGTAAGATGGGATGCATAGTTGTACCATGGATCACAGTTTCCTTCCTACTACCAGCTCAGCTGGCTGGTGATAAGCCAGCAGTCACCTGGGGTGTTACCCAGTCATTAATCAGGTAACAGACAATTTCATGTCAATTGAGTCCCCAGGTATTGTCATTACCTTTCTGTGAAACATAAACATAACAACATGGACAAGAAACATAAGAATATGGAAACAGAATTTCATGGCAGAAAAGGACCGCTTGGCCCTTGTAGTCTGCCCATTTTTCCATGCCCATACTGTCACAGTAGACCCTACCTGATCTCCAACTACCTCCTCCCCATGCTTCCCTACCAAGATTCCCATGTCAGTCCCATACATGCTTAACGCCCTCCACAGTTTTCGCCCTTACTACCACCACTGGAATACTGTGCAATGCATCCACCATTCTTTCAGTAAGATGTACTTCCTCAGGCATGGGAGTCATACTGCTGCACACAAAAACAGCACGGCTACAAACGCTGCAAGCAACACAGCACCAAGCACAACAGAGTAAGACAAAACACCAACTTAAACTAAAAGAGCATGCCCATCAAAAACAATGTAACTTTATGTTTTTTTGCGAGGGCTTCACCCCCCCCCCGCATCCCCTGCATGAAGGGCATTGCCACCCAGACACCCCAGAATTTAATTAACTAACTCCAGGGGGGCGGACTTTGGGGATGGGGAAAAACTCAGTGGGGGGGACTTCGTTTTTTTTTGTAAAAATGCAAAAGTAATAGCACAGGGAAACCTGGGTGGAACCGTACCATGGTCCCAGGTCTCCCAGTTTCACTATGTGCTGGTGCCTTAGCCACTGCACCACAGGAGTGGCTTGGCCAGGCACCTAGCACATGGCAACTTAGTATTTCCTCAGTGACACACAGAGTGACAGGGGTAGCACTACTTCCCTTCTGCTTTCATACCCTGTCATTCTAATACAAGCATGCTCTACCCTGCGTGGTTATTGCCGCATGGTTCTAGTTGCGGGATATTGACCATGTACCCTTCCTCACATCCTTCCTAAATTCCACCCTTCCAGCTTCATTGCATGCCCTCTTCTTCTTGCACACCTTCTCCTCTGAAAAATGCTCCCCTCCCGCACCTTGTACACCCCGTGAGGTATTTATAGATCTCAATCATGTTCCCTCTGCCCCTCTGTTCCAGAATGTACATATTGAGATCCCTCAGACTATCCCTTATAGGCTTCTAATGCAGCCCTGTACTATAGTTGCCCTCCTATGGACAGCCTCTACACTGTCTATATTCTTTCTTAGATGTGGTCTCCAGCACTGGACATAGCACTCCAGGTGTGTCCTCACCAACAATCTATACAGTGGTAATACCGCCTGCCTCTTTCTGCTGGTGATACCCCTATCCATGCACCCCAGAATCCTGCTGGCCCTACTGCCTTTTCACACTGTCTCGCTATCTTCAGGTCATCCAATATGACTACCCCAAGGTCCTTTCCTGTTTTAGTGACTGTCAATACCTATTCTCCCAATTTATACTCTGTCTTTAGGTTTTCTGTGCCGAGGTTCAGGATTTTGGCATTTTTGTTTTTCCAGACTAAGCTGCCATACCTTAAACTGCTCTTTCAAGTTTTCTAGGTCTCTGCTCATTCTCTCAACCTGTTTAAGAGTGTCCACCCTATTGTAGATTTTGATGTCATCTGCAAAGAGTCATACCTTCCTTACAGTTCTTCTGCAATGTCACTTATAAAGACATTAAAGAGGACTGGTCCCAGTAAGAACTATTTAACAGGAGGAGTTAAAGTAGGACAATGATGGCAGAAAAGACAAATGGTCCATCCAGTCTGCCCATAACACCCTGTCATACCGGAAGACCTTTTTTTGTCAATCTGGGGGGTTTGTCTGCCATCCACCCCTTTGCTCCCTGTCTAGAGTAACTACTACATCCTTTACTCTGTCCCACTTATGCTTGAAAACATTATTGGTTTTGGTGTCCACCACCTCCACTGGCAGACTGCTCCACGACTCAACCTCTCTCTCTCTCTCTCTCTCTGTAAAATAAAACATTCTCATGTCCCTCCTGAACTCCCCGGCCCCACATCTCCAGCTTCCACTTGTGTCCTTGTGTTCTAGATTCACTAATTCTGTTGATTAATTCCTCACAGTTCACCTTGTTCATTCCTTTCAGAAACTTGAAGGTCTCTATCATATCACCCCTCTCTCACGTGGCCTCAAGTGATCACATGTTCAGTGCCCTTCCTAAGTCAATCCTCATAGGATCTGCCCTGCTGGCTCTGAATCATTTTGGTTGACCTATGTTGCACCATCTAAAGCTTGTCCTTGTCTTTCCTTAGGTGAGAACTCCAGAACCAGGCACAGTACTCTAGGTGTGATCTCAACAGTGATGTATTCAGAGGTAGTAATACCTTTTTTCCCCTTCTGTCAAACCTTTCATAATACACCCCAGCATCATGTTTGCCTTACTGTAGGCCTTGTTACACTGGCTAGATTTTGTAAGGGAGTCTTTTATGAGGACTCCTAGGTCCATTTTTTTTTCAGAAGTATTGTGCAGCTTAACTCCTACCATCCAATACTCCATTCTGGGGTTCTTGTTCACTATGTGGATCATCTTGCACTTTTTGGCATTGAATTTCAGCTGTTGTCAGCCACAGGAGATTCTGGGATGTGACTGTAGTGGCACGTGGCAAAAGATGTCAGTTGGGAAGAAGGATGGGATCGACCAGCTAAATCTGAAGTGCTTAGCAACAAAATAAGTCAAAAATTTACTTCTGCAAGTACCGTAAGTAATCATGGGAAGCCCCACACTGAGGAAGTACCACACTGACAGACATTCCCGTTTAAGTACTGCCACACTACATCCTGTGTCTAATTCAAATTGCACTGTTCTGAAAGGGAAAGAGAAAGAGACTGAAAGAGACCTGGGTATCATCATCACAGATGGCCTGAACTCATCCAAGCAGAACACTAAAGTAGTAGATAAGACTAGTGGGATGTTGGGGTGTATTAGTAGGGGTATCACAAGTCGTAAGAGGGAGGTATAATCCCTCTTTCACAAGACCCTGGTTAGGCACCATCTCGAGTACTGCATGAGTACTGAGGTCACACCTCCACAAGGACATTAACCAATGGAGGCAGTCCAGAGAAGGGCAACCAAAATGGTGCAGAAATTGCATCAGAAAACATATGAGGACAAATTAACAGAGTGCAATGTGTATATCCTAGAGTAAAGGAGGGAGAGAGGTGATATGATCGAAACATTCAAACATCTTAAGGGAATTAACAAGGTGAAAAACTCTAACATGTTTGAATATAAGAAAAATAGCAGGACAAGAGGACGCAGCATGAGATTAGAGGGAGGCTGGTTAAGGGGTAATGTGAGGAAGTTATTTTTCACAGAAAGGGTGGTGTATGCATGGAATGGCCTACCTCAGGAAGTGGTGGATATGAATACTGTGAAGGGCTTCAAACAGGCATGGGATAGGCATACGGGAGCAATACAGATGAGTATGAATAGATAGGTCATTGATAGAGTAAAGGCCTATGGCACATTCATAAGATAGAAAAAATGGGCAGACTGGATGAGCCTTGTGGTCCTTATTTTCATAAACTTCTATAGTTCTATGTTTTGCTCACTTATTGTCAGGTCTACATTAACAGTGCTTCCTTTGGGTTTCCAGTTTCAGTCGTAGTTTGTATGGTATGTGCTACTTCCTTATTTAAACGGTTGCTGCCTTCCTCCACAAACATGAACATAATAAATACCATGAGTACTGTACCTCGGTAACAGGATTGCTTTCTGAGGGCCAAGATGGCTACAGTAGAGCCATGTTAGCAACATCTCCCTGACTGCTGAACTCTCCTTTTGTTGTTTTTCTACATTAAAGCTAGTATTCTTTTCAGCTTGTCCACACAGAGCCTCAGACTTCAATACTAGCTCTGTCTAAGAAAGAATGGAAGAGGCTGTGAGAATTCAAAAAGAAAAAGAAAAGGAAGGACCTGGCATGCTCTCCATTTGATACTCTGAACCCAAACAAATAGGAGAGGGTAGGTCTGATAGACAAGTACCTGCTTAGCTATATCACGGGAGAGACCAGTAAGCTGTTGGCCACTGCCTCAACTAGAGGTTTCAGCATCAGCCCTGAGAGGTTCTGCCATGAAGGATTCTATTCAAGGAGCATCTCAAACACCGCAACTGTATAATGAATCTGATGTAAAACTGACAAGAGTTTTGTGTAACTTATTTGCAAACTCCTTAAATATAAGACTGTCCCATCAAGGTGTTTTAAGAGTCTACAGGCATCCCAGTCTAAGAATGGAGGGTCAAACTGACATAACTTTTAAAAACTCTTTAATTGCCAGTACTGTTTAGAATGAGGTAGTCAAACTAGATGCCCTGGGCCTTTATTCAGTAGATCTCACTGAAAGAGATGGGATTCCATCTTATTTTTTTCATCATTCCCAAGTAACTAAGGGTAATTCTCTCAATCATAGCATGAGAAATTCTTATGCAGTACCAATCTCAAATAGATTTCTGGCCATAGCAGGGTATGATGATTGACTTCCTCAGTTCTCCCCTGGGTTTGGCTCAATAGAATTAAGAAGTCTTCCTAATGATAATAAGGGGGATGCAAGCCAGAAGTGTCCATAGAGAATCTGACATCTGTCTCCTTGGACAATAGTGCTCTATTTTTGTTCATTTTACCTTATTTGTCTACAAGAGTCCCAGCATAAGCAAGAGGATGATTTGGATATAAATGGTTATACTCTGATACATACCCCAGGTTGTAAGTTTGGTAAGATGGGCCGCCACTCAGGTGGCTGATTAGCCTTTTCTCTGATGTTAAAAGAGTGGTCTCTGATCAAAATTACCTGAGGATACTTTTGTTATTTTCAGGGCTTCCATTGCTTTTGTGTAACTGTTACATTTCACCATCAAGAAATAGGAAACTCCTTAATGACATTTGGGATAGACAAATCAGCTCAGTCAGAGCTGCTCAATTGACTATCCCAATGCTTCTTTTACTTACTGGAGACTTTAATGCCAGAATAGGGTCATTTGATGGACTATGTGACAACTCAACTTTGGGTTATATGTTTCCAAACACTGACAGAGCCAAAAGAGTTACATCTAACTTGAAATATAATTTTAATGGTTGCAAATTAATAAAATTTATGAATGACAATTTGATCTGCCTTTTAAATGGTAGACTCCAGGGTGACAGTACTGGTTCTCCCTCTTACTTTTCTAATAACGGCCCCTCAGTAATCGATCTGTTTCTCTGGCAAGGCCCTCCAAACGTTTGGGAGGACCTTGCTGTTGTGAACAGAGTTGAAAGTGATCATTTCCCAATTGTTTTGTGTAAAACGGTGAAAGTAGAGCAGGTGATTTGCCCAAGGCCCACTCCTATTACCATTAGATATTCAAGAAAACTGGAGTGGACATGGACATTGGAAGAAGGTGTGATAACTTTAATTTCTCTTTTCATAAATTCTTGGGATTGCACTATCTCTGATCCCCACCAGATTTAAGCAAATCTAAAACTTTTTTTAGCACCCTCGAGGCCAAATTATATAAATCTATAACTTTCAGCTCAAACTTTTCAGCTGTACCTGGATGGTTTGACAATGACTTTAAAATACAGAAAAGACTCCTGTGAAAATATCTAGAAAAGCCAAAACAATAGCAGACCAGACTCGTGTAATTGAACTTAAGGTAGCAAAGAAACAATACAGGGTTTTAATAAAGCAAAAAAAACCTTTCAGTGAACAAGAATGGGACAGAAATGCACGTAGCTGTAGAAACCGATACTAAGACATCCTGGCTCCTAGCTGCCAAAGGATAGAAGGGTTGGATTAATGATCTGGTTCATCATGTTGAACCTAAAAAGATGGGTAGAGTTCTATGGCATCATGCTATATGATCCGAGTCTGAAAAGAGTCTGGAATAGTATGGATAAGAGAGATTAAAAACTCAACATGTTCCTTTTTCAAACCAAGAAATTGTCAAAGCAATATTGAGTCTTAAACACAATAAAGCCAGAGGTCCAGATAAAATCCAACGGAAGTCTTTTATGTTCAGCTGAAGACTTGGCAGACTTCCTGGTTCCCTTTTTTAATGAATGTTTGTGGAATAATTATATACCAGATTCATGGGTTGGCGCAGTCATTGTACCAATTCACAAAAAGGTTTCAAAAGAGGATCCTGCAATGTATTGCCCCATAAGCCTTTTGGACATCTTCGGCAAAATGTTTGCTAAAATTCTATTGGCAAGACTCAAGGAGGAAATAGAACTACTGGGGGGCCTTGCTCCAGCTCAAGCTGGCTTCCATGAACACTTTTCGACTTTAGATAACTGTTTCATACTCTCCCACCTAACTGAAAAATATGTTGTAGTCAGGAAACAAAAATTGTACGTGGTCTTTGTGGACTACAGCTCTGCATTTGACACAATAAATTGGTCAACCTTATGGGATATAATGTTAAAGTGTGGAATTTCCCTAGCCCTTATTAACAGTATTAAGAATCTTTAGTCAAATACGTGGGCCCAGATCCAAACTGGAAATGTTTTATCAAGTAAATTAACTACCAACAAAGGTGTAAGACAGGAATGCATATTGGCACCCATGCTATTTTCCATTTACTTGGATAATTTATTAATTGAATTACAGGCTTCTCAATCTGATTCTCCTAAAACTGGCTAAAATATCTGCTCCTCTCTTGCTTATGCCAATGACCTGGTACTATGCTCTTTCACTGTTCCATGCCTTCAGAAAAAAACTAGACTTATTAACAACAGTTTCTGATTCTTTATCTTTGAAAATAAACTTCAGTAAGACAAAAGTAATGGTCTTTGGTGCTAGAAATACCAGGCATCAGTGGAAACCGCAGGGTGATCTTCTGGAGATAGTTCCTACTTATATGTATTTGGGCATTTATTACTCATACAATGGATCTTGGAGACGACATTGTGATCACACACTTACCAAAACTAACACAACCATTGGGGCTTTGGCAAAATTTAACCACACTCATGGAGGGTATTCCCTTAGACCTCTCCTATATGCCTTGCAGGCGAAGTTTAATGCCCAATCCCTTTATGGGACAGAAATTTGGGGGCTTCACCCTATTGATCATTTACAAAAACCTGCTACTAAACTATTAAGGAACGTAATGGGTTGCCAAAAATCAATCCCTTCCTCTTCTGTAAGGGCAGAATTGGGCATTCCTAAATTGCAAGGTCTGGCTGACTCTAGGATAATTAATTACTGGATCTGACGGAGGGCGGCGGTGAGGGGAAGTAGGATCGGCGTCGATGGAGCGGTTCTCCTACTCGAGGGAGAAGCGGGTAAGCCCTCGGGTGCATGGGAGACCCTGTGGAGACCGGGGTTCCGCACTAGCCGGCGCCGAAGCATGGGGATGGAGGCGGGGTGGACGCTGGCATCATTGCAGGTCCCCGCCTCCTCTAGGGGAGAAAAACTGGAGGAAAAAAGATGGAGGGCAGGACCGCCGATTGATGAAGCCCTCCTCGGAGAGCCTCACATAGCTGCCGCCGCTGCAGGACCCCGACTAGATATAGTTCCGGGGCCACAAAGGTGGCCCGTGGCCCCGCCCTCCGGGGGTAAGCCGGGGGTGACCGAGGGTCCTCAGCAGCACGGGCGGCGGGCGGAGGTCTCCGGGGCCGTGGACCAGGGTGGACGGCCCGTGGTCCCATGGGAACAAGAAGAAAAAAAATTACTGGATACAAGTGTTAAGACTGCTCGATGAAAGATGGGTGAAAATGTGCCTATCGGAGAAAGACTTTGGGTAACCAGAAGCTCAAAACAATCAACATGGCTTAAACATTTGTACAGATTCCTGGATAAATATTTGCTTTCTTTTCTGCATCATATAGACAACAAAAGGTGGTAATTAGTAAACAATATAGACCTTACGTGAGAAAAAATATTGCAATATTATACAGACTTGGACATGGCCTGCATTGCTACAACTAATTACTCTAAACGGTATACAAATAGTGTAGACTCACATGCCTACAGATTTTATCTTGATATTCTAGAAAAACCTGATATTAAGATAGATACACAAGATTTAGGTTAGAATTGTTTGAATCAAATGTAAAAAAATGCCCTATATAAGAAATCTAGGGATCCTAATGACACATTTTGTTGTTGTGATTGTGAACAGAGAGAAAGAGAAGATCTGGCTCATGTCTTCTTGACGTGTACTTGGTATACTAAAATTAGGAACAGGTGATTTTTGCCACTGATAACTGGTATTTCTACAACTAGTGAATCAGAGCTAATTTGGGTGTTCCTCTCCACTGAGGATCCCCTCATTATACATACTGTGATGAAATTTGTTTACCTAACTAGAAAAATAAGGAGAAAGAAAGTAGCCAGTCCCTAGGTTTTATTCTGCACTGGCCTGTAGCACTTTAGTATTTAATGTGATGTCATACTGTTACTGGTTCAGAATTGTACAAATATTGTATGTAAATTTATGTCCTTGTTGTCCTTGCTGTTTTGTTGTTATTTTTATACATGTGTGTATTTTGTGAAAATCATTTTTAAAGATTGAACAAATAAAATGAATGAATGAATGAATGAAAAATACTCCCGAAGTGTACTTCATTTATCCCCTTTATGTATTTAAATGTCTTTATCATATTCCACCCTCTCTCTCTCTTCCTTCTTCCAGGGTGTACATATTGAGTTCCTTCAGTCTCTCCTCATAGGTCTTCTGTTGGAGACCTTGCACTATTTAAATTGTCCTCTTCTGAACCACCTCCACTCTGTCTATGTACTTTCATAGATGTGGTCTCCAGAATTCTAACAAGTTTTCCAGGTGAAGTCTCACCAGTGCCCTACACAGAGGTAACACAACCTCCCTACTTCTGCTGGTTATCCCTCTCCCTGTGCAACCCAGTATCCTACTAGCTTTCCCAACTGTTTTGTCACACTGCATGGCTACCTTTAGGTCATTCAAGACAATTACTGCACACTTGGGTCTCTCTCCTGCTTGGCTGTTGTCAATATCACTCCTCCTACTTTGTATTGAGCTGCTGGGTTCCTGTACCCCAAGTGCATCGTTTTTCACTTTTTCACATTGAACTCAAGTTGTCATACCCATGATCACTCCTCAAGTTCTCTCAGATCTCTGTTTATCCTTTCCACCCCCACCTCCTGGAATATCTACCCTGTTACAGATTTTGGTATCATCTGCAAAGAGGCAGTCCTTCCCCTTCAGCTTCTCTACAATGTTACTTATAAATACATTAAAGAGGACTGGCACCAGCACTGATCCCTGTGACACCCCACTGGTTACTCTCCCCAACTCCGAGTGAACTCTGTTCACCACCACCCTCTATCTCCTATCCTCAACCAGCTTCTTACCCAATTTAACACCTTTGGACCCACTCCTAAGCTCCCAGGCTTGTTTAATAGTCTCCAGTGTTGGACAGTGTCAAATACCTTACTGAAATTTAGTCATGCTACATTCACTGCACCACCCCATCAACTTCCTTTGTCACCCAATCAAAGAAATCTATTGGATTCATTTGACATGACCTCCCTCCTATGAATCCATGCTGTCTCTGATCTTGTAGCTCATTTGATTCAAGATAAGCCACTACCCACTCGTTCAATTATTCCATTAGCTTTCCCACCACCAAGGTCAGACTGACTGACCTATACTTTCCTGCCTCCTCACTGCTCCACTTTTATGAAAGGGGTCTACATCTGCCCTCCTTCAGTCCTCCAAATTATGGGCCTGATTCTCAAACAGTTGGCTCGAGCCACGCCAAAGGTGGCTTGGTGCTGACTGCTGGTGCACCAGGGACTCTGCACTCATTCCATAACATTGGGGGTCCTTGCACCAGAAAATTGCATTTGCTGCAAAGGCAGGCTTGCTCCAAACACTAGGTGCACTGGACGGACTTGCTGCATGGATCCGCCTCTCCCCCACCAAGCACAAGACAGTAATCAATCCTAGGAGGGGTCCTAGGGCAGAAGTGGCACAGGGGACGCCATAGGGGGTGTGAGGGAGCAAGTGGGTATGCTGGTTGATGACCAGGCACACAGCAGCGGTGCCCTTGTCAGCACCAGTCACATAATGATGTATGCCATGGTATGATGTCATCCCCACCGGGTGCCTAATCACCCCCCCAACATAACCACTTGCTCCCCAACACCCCTATGGTACACTCCTGTCCCTTCTGCCCCCAGACCCCACATGCAGTGCCCCTCCACGAGGTTCCCACCTTGTGGAGCAATGCCACAAGACGTGCAATCCACCTCCTGGCTAGTCTAAAGTGACCCCTTTGTTACGGCCATGGGGGGCTTAAAGAATCCCAATGGATGGGATGTTGCAGCTCTGCAATGGCACAAGCCCTCTTATGACCTGGAATACCCTGACATAGGTCGCAAGGGTGGAGCAATGCCATTTGACGCAGCAGCTTCCCATTCAAGCACAAACCATGTTTCAGAATAGGGAATGCCACAAAATATGATGCAAGGTGTAACTTGCAAAGTATCAAAGTATTTTATGACATAGTACTATTACATACTAAATCCAACAACGATAAACATAACCTGTTTCACATACACTTGGAGGTCACCTCAATAACCTCCCTGTATGAGGACCTGAGAGGGAAAAGGAAAATTAAAGAGGACACTATAGTATAGCCAAGAAAGGGAAGGGGGTGCCCATAGGTGGCCAATCTTATGGACTAGAAATTGTAAAGGATAGATTAGGCTAAGAAACAGAAGAACTGTTGCAACAGATTTAAGAAAAGGTCAGTCCTCAAGAGTGGCAGGAGCTTCCTGTCACAGTACCCAGTCAGGTCCCATTGCTCTGTATATTTTCAGACTAGCAAATCCGTTTAGTACACTCTTCTTTGAGAAAGGACTCATATCTATTTCCCTCATAACAGTGCACATACTGCTTTTTTGGGGCCCCTCCCCATCTTCCTCCACCTTGAACACTGAATAATGGTATTTTATTAGTATGTCTGCTTTTTCCTGGTCTCCGTCTTTGCAGCCCCACACCCCCACCCCATCTCTTTTTGACCTTATAATTCCTCCATTGGTCCTCCTCTTTTCACTTACATATCTAAAAAATGTCTTGTCCCCTTTCGTTACTTCTTGGGCTCTCCTCACTTCAGTTGTTGCCTTTGTACTCCTTACTGATGTTCCTTCTTCTCTCTTTTTCTGCAGTTACACTTCCCTATCCTCCTTCCTCTGTGTCTCCCCGATATCTTCTGAATGCCACTTGTTTAGCTTTAACCTTTCTAACTACCTCTCTCAATAACAAATGTGGTCTGCAGAGGCAGATTTAGGGGGGTGGCACTAGGGCATGTGCCACCCCCTTTGTGAAAAGAGCACCTTTGATGAGCCACCACAAACTGTGGTTCAGACTACTGTATGTGAAATTAAGCTCAGTTGTAGTTTGAACCGCAGTTTGCGGCAACTCATCAACACTCCTCCTACCATGCTGACTGCCGCATATCTAAACCTATCTTTGCCTTAGTGCTGTTGAGGCATGGTGAGCATTGGCAGTGAGCTGTTCAAAAATAGGAACTCTAAATACTTTGGTGCCTACTGTCAGTAGAGACTTGATCGTGGATGCAGTGTGTGTGATCCAGGCAGTGGCAGCATGGAGAGAGTGAGAACTGGATCCATGATACACCCACATCATCTGGATTCAAAGGCTTCAAGTCCGTGGCAGCATGGGGCTTGTGGCGACATCGGTGCCAGTCTGATAGAGTGTGCAGTGCAGTTGTGGCAGTGGAGGGACAGACCAGACATGCTGAATATGAGGTGCAGAGGCATCCCAAAATAGTAGGAGTGCCACTGAGGCAAACCTGGCCATGCAACGGGGGTCTCAACACAATGACAGCAGCCCATGTATCGGACTTCAGCCAAGCTGTTGCTGCTCTTTGTATTGCTGCTATCTTTTTGCAGCCAGCATTCGGTTCATAACCAACAGTGCCAGATCATGGATTGGAAGGCTGTTTGGGCAGAGTGCTGGAAGAGAACAGACCATTTGCAGATGCCTGGCTGGAACACCCTCAGTTGGAGCAGAGGGTAGCATAGACCACAGGTCAGTTGCTTTAGGCTTCTCAGAAGGAACTAGAAGGGAAAGGATCAGATTTGTTACAGACAGTAGCTTCTTGTTGTTTTTACATTGTTTTTTGTCGATTTTACTTGGTAGAAGGTTATTTCTTTTCTTTCTTACTACTTCTAAGGGGCTAGCAGGGTATTTGTTTGGGGCTGTTGGAATTTTGAAAACTGTTTTGGTGGCTATATGTGGGTTCATTTGTTTGATGTTTCACTGTGTAGCAGGCTGCATTTGTAGAGGCCTATTTCTTCTGATTTAAAATCTATTTGGTGTGATTTAACTGGGGCTGTTTCTTTGAATCAGAGACCTATATCTTCTAATTTCAAGCCTATTTTGATGTGTTGTTGGTGAAGCTATTTGAATTGGAGACCTTTTTCTTTTGGTAGCAAACCTATTTTGGGGGCTATAAGTAGAACTGTGATTCATTTTTGCTGGCTTCACTAGCTGCAAAGGTTAGTGCATAGTGGGGGAAGGGTGCTAATGGTCTGACCAGGGGCCTCAGCTACCTGATTGTTTCTGGAAGACTTGGGTTGGTCCCACCCCCCAACCCCTCACCCCACCCACCCGGTCCATGATTTTCTTTATACCAGGGGTTCTGACATCACTTCCTGAAACGGGCAAAGGATATGCACCTGTCATAGCAGAAGCAGACATCCAGTAAAGGAACAGCAGCGAGTGAAGAGGTGACTGCTATCTCAGTGGAAGGGAAGTAACTGCAAATCTAGGAGCTTTCATTGTTACGTCTTTGCATTGCTATTGCATTGTGGAAAGGAGGAGTAGGAGTTTGAAGAAGGTTGTGCAATAGGTACTTAAAGTCTCTTTTTGGGTTTGGATAGGAAGGTTAGGAATATAAAAAGCAGTTGCTCAATCTATCTAAATGTGTACAACAAAGGGGGTAAGAGAAATTAAGAAAAGAATGTTTTGCACTGATAGAGGGGGGGGAGAAGGAGACTTGGGGAGTGTTTGGTATCCTGCATCTGGAAGGGTGGGGGTCACTGGTGAGCAACGACAGCAATGGCTAGGGTGGTAGGTTGCAACAACTGCGGTGCACCAATCTTTCTAAAAATTGCCTGGAGTGTGGGAGGATGTTTAGTGTGCAACCACATAGAGAAACTCAGAAAGGAGATTGAGGGTCTGCAGGAGGAACTAAGACAGACAAGACAGACTGGGGGTGGGTTTAGCCCAATACTTGAGGGAGGAAGAATGGGAGATGAGGGAGGGAATTTAAGCCAACAGTGGGGAGGAGAGGGTCAGAAGAAGGGAAGCAGGGACAAGGAGGCCCAGGCCAGGAAGAACGACTGCCAGGGAAACCAGGTCAGGAGACAAAAGACAAATGGAAGGAGGAGATAGGGACTTGTGAGGGGAGGCAAAGAAGTGGCAAAAGTCATGGAGTGGGAAGGAGAGAACAGGTTACTATGAAGAGAGAGGGAGCAGGCATTTGTGAAGGGTCTTCAGAAAATAGTTTTGCGCTGCTTAGAGAGCAAGAAGGTGGAGGAGGAAATGATGAAATTAGAGGAGTAATTGATAAATGCCTGGACCAAACCGGGCGGGAGAAGTTCTGCTGGTAGAACTGCAAATAGGGGCAAAGGGGAAATAATGTGCAGGAGAAAAAGAGGAGCCAGAAATGAGAGAGGGAGATGAATGGAAGCAAGCAGGAATAAGAGTGGTGGAATCTTAGTGCTGGGGACCAATACTAAGAGGAGTCAGGTGGGGTAGCAAGGGAGAGCATAGTCGCATTTGGTGGAGGCCATGCCATGAATGACAGCAGAAAGGGTGGGACAATCTGTTCTGAAATATGCTAGAAGGGTAGGGACAAGCCCCATTTAATTATTCATCTTGGGACAAACGACCTGGCTGACAAGACAGTAGATATAGTCCAGAGGAAGTTTGAGGAACTAGGACAATTATGTGAGGGGCAGGAAGATCAGTAACTTTTCAGAGATACTCCAGTGCCCAACGCAAGCACAATAAGAAAGCTGAGAATAGAGGAATTTAACGGATGGCTAAGAACCTGGTGTTGTGCTAGAGGGTATGGGCTGTTGGGGGGGGTGGGGAGGGACCTGGGAGGACAGTAGTCTCTATGCCAAGGACAGACTACACTTGAGTGAGGAGGGAAAGAAAGTGTTGAAACAGAGGATGGAGGAGTACACAGATGAAGTAGGGAATTTAAACTAGAAGCAGGGGGTGGCAATTGGGCAAGAGACATGCAGAGACCACAGGTTGGGAAACCATACGAGCTTACCTCACATAACAGTGACAAAGGACAAATGGCAAGTACCACTGGTGATGCTAGTAAAGGAGGGCAGGATGGGAGGGTGGGGAAAAGGGTGGAAGGTGGTTACCCTTAATGCTAGGAGCCTTGGGAGGAAAACTGCAGAGTTACAGGTGCTCATGGCAAAGGGAGAGGTGGACATTGCAGCCATCACAGAAACATGGGCCACCCAATACAATGACTGGGACCTGTCTGTACCAGGGTACAGGTTATTTCATAGGGACAGGGTGATTGGGAAAGGAAAGGGTGTGGCACTATAGTGAAGGAAAGACTGAAGTGTGTAAGGGAGGAAGGAGGGAGGATAGATGGAGTCAATTTGGATGCAAATCCAGGATTCCAAGAATAGGATTCTTAGAATAGGAGTGGTGTACAGGCCACCATCTCAGATGGAGGAGTTAGACAGGGAACTAGCAGGACAGGTTAGGAGGACCTGCGAGAAGGGTAGTGTGGTGATTGTGGGGGACTTCAACATGCCAGGAGTGGACTGGAGTACCCCAACAATCAGGAACAGAAGAGAGCAGGTACTGCTGGATGCCTCCCAGGACAGCTTCCTGCTGCAAATGGTCAGTGAACCAACCAGGTTAGGGAATACCTTGACCTTGTGCTGGCAAATGGAGACTTTGTGAGAGAACTTACAGTGGAGGAACCACTGTCAGGAGTGACCACCTCTCAGTATGGCTCACATTGGATATGGGCAAGGAAGGAATGGAATCTGGCACAAGAGTACTGGACTTCAGGAGGGCCAATTTTGGGAGGATGGGGGAAGTGGTAAAAGGGTACCTGGCCAGAATTCAGTCTAGTATGGACACTAACCAGAGGTGGGAGCTCATAAAGCTGGGGATAGTGGAGGCAACCAAAACCTGCTGCAAGGCCCAGAGCAAGAAGGCTATGGCTAAGAAACCAAGCTGGTTGAGCAAAGAGGTCATGGAAAAGGTAAGGAGGAAAAGAGCTGCCTTTAGGAAGTACAAGAAAACAGGGAGAGGGGAGGACAGGGAGGAGTACTTGACAGAATCGAAGGAGGTGACAAGGGCACAAGGCATTAAGAAGGGGAAGAAGGACTTCTTTAGGTACATCGGGGAGAAAAGGAGCTGTAAGGACCACATTGTAAGGATTAGGAAGGAGGGTGGTTGGGTGGAAGCAGGGTGCTATAAGGCAGAAGCACTCAAATGAGTACTTCTGCGCAGTATTACTAAAGAGAAGAGGGGGGTGACACCCAAGGGGGAGAAAATGGTAGAAACAGGGAGAGGGGGACAGATGGGAAATCATGGAGGGCAGAGTTCGGAGGGTTTAAGTCACTGAGGGTGGATAAGGCGATAGGCCCAGATGACATCCACCCCAGGGACTGAAGGAGCTGGCAGAGGTCCTTGCAGGACCTTTGGCAGACCTATTTAATGCCTCACTACATTCAGGGTGTGTACCTCAGGACTGGAGGATGGCTCTTGTGGTGCCCCTCCACAAGAGTGACCCCAAGGATGAACCGGAAACTACAGACCAGTGAGCCTCACATCCATCATGGGTAAGCTAATGGAGACTATCCTGAAGGAAAGGCTGGTGGCCCTCCTACAGGCCAAAGGACTACAGGACAGCAAACAGCATGGCTTCATATGGGGCAGATCCTGGCAAACCAACCTGGTGGAGTTCTATGACTGGGTAACTAGGCAACTGGACAGAGGCCATGCAGTGGATGTCCTGGACTTCAGTAAGGCATTTGACTTGGTGCCGCATGGAAGGCTGGGAAGTAAGTTAGTAGGCACAGGGGCAGGTGCAAAGCTGGCAAGATGGTTAGGGAACTGGCTTCAGGGAAGGCAACAGAGGGTGGTGGTTGGGGAGCTCTCACACCCAAGGATAGTGACGAGCAGTGTCCCACAGGGCTCGGTGTTGGGACCAGTGTTGTTTGGGATATTCATTGCAGACATATCATTGGACATCAAGAGCAAGATCAGTCTGTTTGCTGATACCAAGGTAGGAGCAGTGGTGGATGACCTATGGGGATGGCAGGGGTTGCAGGATGATCTGGCAAAGCTTGAAACCTGGTCAGACACCTGGCAACTGGGGTTTAATGCCAAAAAGTGCAAGGTGCTGCATTTTGGGATGAAGAACCCAAGCAGGAGTTATCAGCTGGGGGGAGTGCAGCTAGCCCAGACAGAGGAGGAGAAGGATCTGGGGGTGCTCATTACAGGGTCAATGAACAACTCGGCACAATGTAGGAAGGCAGCTGCAAAGGCCAACAAAATGCTGGGTTGTATTGCAAGGGTATATCCTCGAGGGAGGGAGGAGGTGATTCTGCCACTGTATAGGTCATTAGTTAGACCAAGACCTGAGTACTGCATGCAGTACTGCGCCCATATCGAAGAGGGACATTAAGTTACTGGGGTGCATGAAAGCGACAAAGATTATCAAGGGTTGGGGACTTATCATACGAGAGGAGGCTAAGGGAGCTGAACATGTACTTAGTGGAGGAGAGGAGGACAGTGGAACATAATTAAACCTTTAAGTACCTGAAAGGAATAAACAAGACAGGTACAGAGGGCTGTTCAAAGTAAGGAGGGAGGGAGGACACCAGGGTCATAATATGAGACTGAGGGAGGAAGGTTCAGAAGGGAGATGAGGAGACACTTTTACAGAGAGGGTGGTGGCTGAGTGGATACATTACCTGCAGAAGTGGTATCCAGTAGAACAGTGGACTGCTTCAAAAGGGGATGGGACAGGACAAGGGGGAGGGTCAATGAAGGGGAAGGGTGGAAGGAAGGGGCAGCTGCAGAATAAGGGGTCTAGCTGCACATTCGAGCAGACTTGATAGACCTCTAGGCCTTTATCTGCTGGCAAATTTCGTATGTTCGTAATCACAAATCTCCTTCTCCCACACTGGGAGGCAGGCACTCCAGCCATCAGGGGATGGGGCCAGAGTGCCCGCCTGAACATAGGCCACTGGGGGGGGACAAAGAAAAGAGAAAGAAAATAATTTTCAAGCAGTGTGGGAGAAGGAGATTTGTGATGCCTTTTAGCTGAAATCTGCTGTTTTGTGTACATCGTCTGGGTGCTAATATCCTCTATGTCACACTTTTTAAAAGTAATAAAGTAAGGCTGTTAGCCTAGTTAAGGTTCTGGGAGCTTGGCATTGGTGGCTGGTTGAGTGTGTGTGTGTGTGTGTGTGTGTGTGTGTGTGTGCGTGCACGTGTGCTGTGGTATGCTGCAAGCAGTGGCCAATAGAAATAGAAGGCGAGTCCAGGCTTTTAGCAAAAAGTATCAAAATCTGGAGGGGGAAGTGGTTGTTTGTGGTATACTGCAAGCGGTTGACCTACAGTGCTTCAACAGCTCTAGCGCCGACATCCCCTACCACGACAGCTACAATGCCAACTGTCAGCATTGTAGCCACTGGATGTCGGTGCTCACAATGGGGGGGCTGCACCTCAGAACCCCCTGCCCCCCCCACACACCACCCAGTCTCTAGGATTCTAACTCCCAGTCAGAGTTGGACAGGGGGGGAGAATCACCCAGCGAGGCAGTCCCGATCGCCGCACGGACCACCACAGCGACAGGCGGATTTTGCCTGATTTCTGGTGCTGTGGTGGTCTTCGCGGTCAGGGAGTCACTGCAGTGATGGTATACGATTGCAAGCACTGGTGAAGGAACATAAAAGGTGACTCCAGGTCATAAAGAGCATCTATGCCAAATAGTCTCTCATTGGTTCCAGTAGCCACCACATGGCATTGGAACCATCCTTTGCTGAATCTGACCCAAAATGGCAACCCGGAACCAATGAGTTAAGTGCTTATTGTAGCCTCCTACTAATGGAGTTGGAAGCAAAAAGCAGAATACTGCATAGAAAGGGACAAAAGAAAAAGGAGTTGACACCAAATTAAAAAGTAAATATGTACTGTTAACTACCTCACCCCTTCAGCAGGGCAAGCTACATTTTGATGGTATTTTAGAGCAAAACTAGCTTATCATTCAGCATGGGGTTGGGAGTGTAGGTTGCAAATAAAACTCTGCCTGCCTTTTTGATCCATAAAACAACTAATTTTTTTGCAGTTTAAAAAATAAGGCAAAGATCCTGGGTTGAACTTGCCATCGTAGGGAAGAGGGTGCTGCTCTAGTGCTGCATTTTCTTTACTTTTTTGGTGGGGGAGGCACTGAGACCATGTGTGGGGGGAGGGGTTGAACTGCAGCTGCTCTGTGATGGTAAGGGAATTGGGAATTTTTTTTTTTGAGGGGGTAATCAACACTTTGCTCCTGAAATTGGACCTAAAATGCACCAAAATGCGTCATTTCACACATTACATTTTCAAAATTTCCCTGGGGAGCATGCCTCCAGACCCCCCTAGAGAGGTTTTGTTTCCCGGATCAGCTGCGCTCCCATTCCTGGATCCACCACTGAAACATAGAAACATAGAAACATAGAATTTGACGGCAGATAAGGACCGCTTGGCCCACCTAGTCTGCCCATTTTCCTACCTAACATAAGCTGCAAATCCTAGTTAACCAACAGCTTACTTCCTCCTACCCCCCACTAGGACTGCCTTATGCCTGTCCCATGCATTCTTGAAGTCTACCACTGTTCTTGACTCCACAACCTCCTCAGGGAGGCTGTTCCATGCATCCACAACCCTCTCAGTGAAAAAATACTTCCTCACATTACCTCTGAGCCGTCCCCCCTCTATCTTCAAATTGTGCCCCCTTGTTCTTGCACATCTCTTTTTCTGGAAGATGCTACCCTCTTGGACTTTGTTAATTCCCTTGAGGTACTTGAAAGTTTCTATCATGTCCCCTCTCTCCCTCCTTTCCTCTAGGGTATACATATTAAGCTCCTTTAGTCTTTCTTCGTATGTCTTCTGGTGCAGACCCTGCACCATTTTGGTTGCCCTCCTCTGGACAGCTTCCACTCTGTCTATGTCTTTGTGGAGATGGGGTCTCCAGAACTGCACACAGTACTCCAGATGGGGTCTCACCAACTGTCTGTACAGAGGGATAACAACTTCCTGTTTTCTACTATTGATGCCTCTTCCTATGCATCCCAGTATCCCCCTGCCTTCCTTACTGCCTTCTCACATTGCTTGCCCACCTTTAGGTCATCTGATATAATTACCCCCAGGTCCCTTTCTATTTTTACTGTTGTCAGTATCTCACCCCCCATTGTGTACACTTCCCCTGGGTTTTTGTTTCCCATGTGCATTACCTTGCACTTCTTTGCATTGAATCTGAGCTGCCATACATTTGACCATTCCTCCAACCTTGCCAAGTCCCTTCTCATCCTTTCCACTCCATCTTGTGTATCAACCCTGTTGCAGATCTTTGTGTCATCTGCAAAGAGACATAATTTTCCTTCCAGTTCTTCTGCAATGTCACTTATAAAGACATTAAAAAGGACTGGTCCTAGACTTGAACCTCAAGTGTACCCCACTAGTAACCCTCCTTTCTTCACTGTGTATTCCATTTACTACTACCCTTTCATGCCCTGTTGTCTAGCCAATTTTTATCCAGGCTATCACCTTGGGACCCACTCCAAGGCTGGCTATCTTGTGAATTAATCTTTTGTGTGGGACTGTATCAAATGCCTTGCTAAAATCTAGGTAGGCCATGTCCACAGCCCCTCCCTGGTCTACTACTTTGGTCACCCACCAAAGAAATCTATTAGATTCTGTCTGACATGACCTTCCCATCGTGAATCCATGCTGCCTTGGGTCCTGTAGCCCCACTGGCCTCTAGGTACTCAACAATTTTTCCTTCAGAAATGATTCCATCATTTTCCTACCACTGAGGTCAAACTAACTGGTCTGTAGTTTCCTGCCTCTGTCCTGCTCCCACTTTTGTGAAGAGGAATCACATCTGCCCTCCTCCAGTCCTCGGGTACCACCCCATCCTCCCATGATTTGTTAAAGAGAGTAGTCAGCGGTGTCACTAGTTCTACCCTTAGTTCTTTTAGAATTCTTGGGTGAATCCCATCAGGTCCCATTGCTTTGTCCACCTTCAATTTTATCAGTTCTTTCAGAACCCTTTCTTCTGTAAATGGACTGGTATCGACCCCCATCTTCGGAGTGTTTCTCTTGTTTGGTTTAGGTAACTCCCCCTCCTCTTCCTTTGTGAATACTGAGCAGAAATATTCGTTCAGTATCCCTGCTTTTTCACTGTCACCCTCTACCCACATTCCTTCCCCTTTATTAAGCTTCAGTATCCCTCCTTTGGTCTTTCTTCGCTCCCTAATGTACCTATAAAAGGTCTTATCCCCCTTCTTAACAGAATTGGCTATCCTTTCCTCGGTTTGGGCCTTTGCTATTCTGACTGCCTTCCCAGTCTCTTTCTGCTTTAACTGATAAAGTTCTTCGTCCTGCTCCTTCTGTGTTTCCTTATATTTCCTGAATGCTGCCCTTTCTCCTTAACCTTCCCTGCCACCTCTTTTGAGAACCATAGCGTTTTTTCCTTCATAGGTGTTTTATTGATTTGCTTTACACAAAGGCTTGTTGCCTCTGTGATGGCTGTTTGATCACCCCCATTGTTCCTCCACCCCTCCTTCTTGCCTGTTTGCTAGTGCTTTTCTGAGGCACTCTCTCATTTTCCCAAAGTCGGCCCTCCTAAAGTCCAGTACTCTTGCTTTTGTATGGCTTGTTTGTATGGCTGTGTTTATCGTGAACCACACTGTTTGGTGGTCGCTTGTTCCCAGATGGCTACCCACTTCTAAATCTGAGATTCTTTCTCCATCCCCATTTGAGAATACCAGGTCTAAGATTGCTCCCTCCAGTGGGTTCCAATACTAGCTGTCTGAGGCATGCCCCTGTAGGGCATCAAGAATGACCCTGCTCTTGATGTGCCTGCAGCAAAGGTGCCCAGTTAACATCTGCATATCTGGGTCCCCCATCAACAATATCTCCCTTTTCTGCCATTCTAAGAAAGCCTTCTATCATTTCCTTGTCCATTCCCTCCCCTGAGATGGGGGTCTGTATACAACCCCATACGGATTGTGGTGCCATTTCCTGTCTCCAGGGTGACCCAAAGTGCCTCATCTGCTCCCTGTTTACTCTTTAGTTCTGTTGCTTTGATCCCTTCCTTTACATAGAGCTACCCCTCCTCCTCTTTTCCCCCCTGTCCCTCCTGTAGATTGTATCCTGGTATGTTGACATCCCAGTCATGTCTCTGTGTACCATGTTTCTGTGACTGCCACAATATCCAGGCAACCCTCTTCCATCAAGGCCACTAGTTCAGGGAGCTTGTTGCACAGACTACGGGCATTGGTACCATCACCTCCACTTTTGATAGCCTTACCCTTTTTAGCCCCATTTCTGTCCTTACTGCCTTTGCCTTTTTTACATTTAAATCTGTTCTGCTCCTAATAACTTCTGTACCTTGGTGTTTGCCTCACTAATCACCATGTTTTGTGGGGAGGCCTGATTTCCCTGTCTTCTTTTCAGTGCCTCCCTCTTGGCTAGTTTAAATGCTGTCAAGAAGCATTTAAACCCTCTCACCTAGGATCCTGGTTCCCCCGCTGGACAGATGCAGACCATCGCACCAGTATAGGTCTGCATCCCTCCAGGTGGCTCTCCAGTCCCCAATGAAGCCAAAACCCTGACACTGGTCTGTTTTTCTTCTTATTTTTACTCACTTGCCTGATAAAGAGGTTTGTAGCATTCAATAAGGCATTCTGATTTCCCCCTGTATTCCTCCACTCCATCTAGGTCACATCCCTCTGCCAGTTCACCCATTAGACATTCACCCATCTTTACCAAATCTGCCCTCCTGAAGTCCAGGACTCTCACTTTAGTGTAGTTGGAATCTGCCTTTGTCCTTACATTGAACCAAACTGCACAGTGATGATCATTGGTCCCCAGGTGACGTCCTGCCCTAGCAACTACCATGTTGTCTTTGTTTGTAAGTGACAGATCCCATATAGCCCCATCGCGAGTGGGTTCACTGACTAGTTATCTGAGGAATGCCCCCTTCAGAGCACCCACGATGTCGCTGCTTCTAGTTGAAACTGCACCTGGGAGACTCCAATCCACATTCGACATATTGAAATCCCCCATGAACATAATTTCCCATTTTTCTACCATTTTGCCAATGGCTTCTACCAGTTCCCTATCTAACTCCTCCTACTGGTCCCATATCAAGTTCTTTCTTGGTTCAAATCCATCACTCACACCTAATGAATATGTCACTTAATGGCGTTCACTGCAGTAATCCTAGAACCATCGCTAACTTCTTTAATTACAAATTCTCTGATTTAACTAGTTACACCTCCTCGTTCCCCGTCCAGCTGGACATATCCACTCCGTCAATTATCCATGGTCCTCAATTTTCCTTCAAGGCTGTATCTAGAAGTGATGTGCTTAGATTACTAAACAAAATCTCTGATTACACTGCAGCAGAAGCTGCTAATCTAAACCCAAACTCCTAAAGCTAGCTGCTCCTTTCATTGCTGCTCCCCTAGCCAAAATATACACACTCTCCTTGTGCCAGAGCTACATCCCGGATATATGGAAGGCAGCAAGGGTTACCCCTGTTTTCAAAAAAAGAGATCGCAAAGATCCCTCTAACTACAGACCCATAGCAATCCTTGCAGTCCTCAGTAAAATTCTGGAGAAACTGGTTGCCTCCCAAACCATTGATTTCCTCCAGAAACATGAACTACTTAACCCTGCCCAGCACGGTTTTCGTAAGGGCCATAGCACTACTACTGCCCTTCTCAAATTTACGTCCGATACCCTAATGGCTATGGATGCTGGTCTTCTTATAGGGGCTATTTTCATCAACATGACAAAGGCATTTGACCTAGTTGATCACCCAATCCTCCTAACCTCCCTTAGGTCACTAGGATTCTCTACTAACATTGTACGATGGTTTGGTAGCTACCTATTTGATAGGACTCAAACCGTGAAATTCAACTCTACCCTCTCAGATGTGACCACTATAAACATTGGGGTACCACAAGGTTCCATTCTTGGGCCTCTGCTTTTTTCCATCTTCATAAATAGCATCACCTCTAACCTCCATAGGACAGCCTCCCTGTTATATGTAGATGACATTGTGCTATACACTAGTGCAAAGAGCATTGATATAAATCGTCAACTCTCTCTCTCTCTTGATTTTTATCTAATCCAGCAGTGGCTATCTAGTCACAAGCTTGTCCTGAATGAGTCCAAAACCCAGGCTTTGCTCTTTGGATCAAATGCCAAACTCACACTCACCCACCCCAATTTCAAACTCTCCCTCATAAATGGTTCAACAGTTGAGGTGGTAAATTCCTTTAAATACCTGGGCATCACACTAGACCCATCGCTAAATTTTGACCTCCACATCCAACAAACCTGCAAGCTCGTCAACTCTAAACTGGGGGTTGCCAACCGAACCAGCTATGCGCTCACGCCCTCAGCTAGGCTTGCCATTGCCCATGGCATACTCTTGCCCTCACTTGCTTACGGTGTCACAACATATACCTCTGCATGTAAAACTAGCCTTCAACAGTGGGATATCACATATAATAACATATGTCAATATGTATCCTTCTCTCATCGGCTGAAACACCACTGTCTTCTCTATTCAGACCTGGGTTGGCTTCCTCCCCCAAGTTAAGGCTTTACACATATGGCTCTGTCATTGACAACATTATCAGACAACAAATACCCAAACCCCTAGCTGACCTCTTCCAAAACCTGACACCTTGTTATGGGCTGTGGTTTGTTGCCAAAGCTCCCGTCTTCATCCCCAGACATAACACCTCCAAAGGTTCTAGCACTTTCGCTTGTCATGCCCCCCTATACTGGAACACCCTCCCACTTTCCCTACGTCTATCCACATCCCACATGTCTTTTAAGAGTGGGTTGCACAACCATCTCAGCACTTCTGGAAAGTGCAACTGTTTCAAACCACCCTAGCCCTTAGGTCCCTTCTAGCGCCTCATCTTGCATTCCTACTTCGTTTGCCCTACCCAACACTAATGCACTTTTTCCTCTATATGTTTTTGCCCTAACCCCCCTCCTTGACTCATCCTCAACCCTTTCTGACCTCTTACTTCTACATCCCTTACTCTTATCCCTCCCTTAAATATCTATGGCAGTCCCAATCTGATACTATAATTACCTCCAGTTGTTTCTTTGTTTTTTTCTCAAATCAATTATTGTGATCTAGCCTTGATAATGAACTAATTTTTCTCAATACCTTTTCCTTACACTGTTAATGAATCTATTCTTGTCTGTAACTACGTTTTTTGTAATATATTGTCAATAATGTCAAATCTATATTGTAATGTTTGCCTGTAATGTTATACTGTACCCTCCTGGGTCATGCCTGAAAATAGTCATTGCTATGGCTAGTGCTCTTACCCGGTAAACAAAATCTAAATAAATAAAAAAATAAAAAAAATACTGTGATGGTGGTCTGTATATCACGCCAGTGTTGATGGTGGAACCATTTCCTTTATCCAGGGTGATCCACAGCACTTACGCCCCCTTTGTATTTCCTGTAACTCTGTCACTTTAATGCTTTCCCTTACATATAGCAACACGCCCCTTCTTTTTTTACACTCCCTGTCCTTTTTAAACAGATTATATTCTGGTATGGTCATGTCCCAGTCATGGTTTTTATTACATCATGACTCGGTAATGGCCATTATACCTAAGCTTGCCTCTACCATAGGGTCCTCCAGGTCTGGAATCTTATGTCCTGGACTTCTAGCATTTGTACACATGGTTTTCCAGATTGTATTACCATTCTAATTTCTGTTTTTTGTTTTCTCTTTTTGCCCTCCTTCTTTACCCACTCTGTACCTGATGCTTCTATCCTTAGCCTTTGTGGATGGCTGTTTTTGCCTTCTTGATGTCTTCCTCCAGGTATCACGCCAATACCACAGTGCAAGCATTACCGGGTGGTGGTATACGAACAAACAACTAAGAGAGGGCTATACAAGGGAAAAACATTTTCAGCATATGGCCCCATTCCCTTGCTTAATGGCAGCAACAAAACTCCAACAAATCCCCTTACCTTCAGTGCATATAAAAAGACAGCCCCGTGGCAGCAACAAAACTCCAACAAATCCCCTTACCTTCAGTGCATATAAAAAGACAGCTCCGTGGCAGCAACAAAACTCCAACAAATCCCCTTACCTTCAGTGCATATAAAAAGCAGTACACTGACTGTGAGGTGGCTCAGTCCTTGGCAGACAGTTCTGTTGACATTTATCAGATTATGCATGATGGTTCATGACTGGGCTAGAACATGGAAACCTGAAGTTGGCCAGGGGTAAGCCGGTGGTGTCCAATGGAAACTCTGCAAGGAAACAGCACTAGACAAAGGGAGTGATCCATTCCCCCATTCCTGGGCTAGTGTTGTCCAAAAGGTGGTGTTGGGGAAATGAAATCCCTGGCATTTGCAGGGTATTAGCATTTGTACCTGCTTTAATATCTGTGTTAGTAGTCTGTCTTACAAGCAGTGTTCACCATGGAGCCAAGCGGCAGAGTGAGCCAGGCAACAGCCTAGGGAGGACTTCTACCCAGATCAAGACATGGTGCAGCTGCTGTGGATGAGGCAGTAAGGCATGTGCTTTTCATTTGTACCTCTTCGCACCACCACCCCTCCTGAAGCAAAGTTTGTGTGCTGTTTATTGCTTGTTTCTAGCGTATCTAAACGTTGAGCGCACAACTAGATTTTTTTATCTGAAAATGTAAAGTGCGCTACTTACAGATGGTGATTTGATTACGAGTTAATTTACCGTGGCAGCTTTGTATGCATGCATTTCACATGGAACCTTTTCCCATCCCCTCAGCTAGTTTAAATGTTCACTGAAGTAATATTTAAGCCTTCCACTGAGGCTGTGGTCCCCCTCTTCGATGGATGTAGGCCATCTCTCTTGTATAGACCTTTATTCTCCCAGGTGGTACCCCAGTCCTCAGTGTAGCCAAATCCTTCTTCTTTACACCATTTCCTCAACCAAGAATTAAAGATATTGGTGCAAAGAACCCTCTCCTCCCCTCTGTCGTGGACAGGTAGCACTTCCGCAAAAGCCACTGAGCATACTACTTGCTTAAGACAACTCTCCAGCTCCTTATACTCTCCCTGCACTATCCCAGTCCCATCCCTAGCTAAATCAATAGTCCCCAGATGGACAATAACATCCAGATCTGTCTCTCATCCTGCTGTCCTAATGATCCTCATGGTATGCTGACCACAAAGCAAAACCGCAAGAGCGAAGACCATCACAACGACAGAATTCGACCAACAAAATCGGGTAGCTGTGATGGTCCCCACTGGCATCAGCATTGTATTGCCTGGTGTTTTGCCCCCTCCCTGAGACAACTCCAACTCAGAGTTGTATATTTAGTAACTGCCATTATGGATGATTCCCACATCCTCACCAAACCCACCCATGGGTGCCTCATCTTGGCTGTCTCATCCAGCAAAAGTGGCACAGGAATTAAATTGTGGAACTGGTCATGGTGTGTACCTTTGACCCAGCTTCCCCTCCCTTCTCATGCTCACCACAGTCCAGCTTGTCCTCTTCCTAGGATCCCTCTGAGGTAATGGAGTCAGACTTGGTGGCCTCTGGGTGGGGGAAGAGGTTACTCGCATCTCAGCCAACTAGTACTGGAGTCTAGTAACCTCCTCCCTCAACCCAGAGAGGTACATGCAGATTGGACAACACTGCAGCCTCTACAATACTGCTGCCCCACAACCACTACGCTGCACCACTCCTAGCATTTTTAATTCCTACTCTTCCTTGTATTATTTAGGCAATATTTATTTACCCTTCTCCTGATAGGGTGTTAGCAGTTTTTCCCTTTTTGTATTTCTTTTCCCCTTTTACACCTACCCAAGATACAGTGTTGTCTCCTATAACCTGTTTAGGCCTTATCCTTAACGATATACCTTACCCTTGGCGGCGTATTTCTTGTTACTTTCCTTTTTTGTTATTAGCTACTTTTCTTGAACATGTACCCTAAATAGATTTAACACTTTTTCCCTGTTTTGGCCTACCCTTAACCTTACACCTGTCTCATCAGTGAAGGCAACAACAGGAGCAAACAGGTACCTTACCATAGTTGCCATCAGAGTTCCCCTCTTCCCTGCTTTGTCTGCTGATGATTGCTGATGCCTAAGATGTCAGTCTGTCTCCTGTTCCCCTCCTTCGTTGTTCCACTCTCTTGATGGGACACGAATGCATGGGACACATTAGATGTACTTCCTTTTATCCTCCCCAGTAGACCTGCCCCCAAGCAGGTGGCATTTCCGATTGAAGCAGAGGGTCAAGGGGCTGAGTGCTCAACTGGGAAGCCCCTCACAGATAGTCAAGAGCTCCCAATTTCGGGGACAGATCACTCCAAGTCCCAAACTGCTGCCAAATGAGACAGTTTGTCTCCAATGACCACCAGCAATTCAAGGAAGCTTCAAGTGATTTATTTTAACATTTAAGTGCCTCGGTAAAGTTCTGAAGCTGAGTATTCTGCTGTTAGTCCTGCCCACAAGCAGCAGAAGCTCACAATTGGAGCAAAGGATCAGGGGGCCAAGTTCTCAGCCAGGAAGCCCCTCACAGATAGTAGACAACTGTTGACTGCAGGGCCAGCTCAGTCCAAGTCCTAAACTGCTGCCCAGTGAGCCAGATTTGCTCCAATGACCACCAGTGATTCAAGCAAGCTTCAGGCAATTTATTTTAAAATGTAAATGCCTTTGCTAAGTTCTGAAGCCAAGCATTCTGTTGTTAGTCCTGACCCAAGCTGCAGGTGCTCCCGATTGGAGCAGAGGGGGCAGCAGGACGAGTTGTTAACCAGAAAGCCCCTCACAAATAGTAGAGAGCTGCCAATTGCAGAGACAGCTCAATCCAAGTCCCAAACTGCTACCCAGTGAGCCGGATTGGCTCTGATGACCACCAGCAGCCCAAACAAGCTTCAGGTGATTTGTTTTAAAATGTAAATGCCTCGGCTAAGTTCTAAAGCCAGTGTTCTGTTGTTAGTTCCATCCTCAAGCTGCAAGTGCTCCTGATTGGAGCAGAGAGTCAGGGGGCCGAGTTCTCAACTGGGAATCCCCCCCACAGATTTCAGACAGCTGCTGATTGCAGGGACAGCTCAGTCCAAGTCCCAAACTGCCACCCAGTGAGCTGGATTGGCTCCAATGACCATCAACAATCCAAACAAGCTTCAGGTGACTAATTTTAAAATTTAAATGCCTTGGTTAAGTTCTGAAACTGAGCATTCTGGTGTTAGTCCTGCCCCAAAGCAGCAGGAGCACCCGACTGGAGCAGAGGGTCAGGGGGCCAAGTTCTCAACCAGGAAGCCCCTCACAGATAGTAGAGAGCTGCTAATTGCAGGGCCAGCTAAGTCCAAGTCCTAAACTGCTGTCCAGTGAGCCAGTTTGACTCCAGTGACCACCAGTAATCCAAACAAGCCTCAGGTGATTTATTTTAAAATTTAAATGCCTTGGCTAAGTTCTGAAACCAAGCATTCTGTTAGTCCTGCCCTCAAGCTGCAGGTTCTCCCGATTGGAGCAGCAGGTCAGCGGGATGAGTTCTCTGCCAGGAAGCCCCTCACAAATTGTAGAGACCTGCTGATTGCAGGGACAGCACAGTCCAAGTCCCAAACTGCTGCCCACTGGGCCCAATTGGCTCTGATGACCACCAGTAGTTCAAGCAAGCTTCAGGTGATTTGTTTCCAAAAATTTAAAAATAACAAATTTAAATAACTTTAAAAATACATTTATATAACATTATTAGAATATTGACTACTGATACTCACATTTTTTTCTTCTTTTACACAGATCAGTTTATACATTTTGAGAGTGCCCATGGCATCATTTTGACAGTATAATGGTGATAGCATTGAATTAGTTTTATTTAACTGAATTTTGTATGATATGACTTTTTATAGCCACAGAACAGAATACATTATTCATTGATTTCTCTTAGATGTGTAGAGTTGAGACAAGTGTAAATGTATCCAAGATTAGAAAAGTTTAACTAGTCACAAGAGTGTAAGTTTCAATATGACACTTATCTCTTTTAATTCTTTGAGTACTAGCATTTCTTTCTTTTTGTATTTTGTTACTTTATTAATTCCATCAGTATTAGTCTAATCTGTCCAGAGACAGTAGTCAGAAAGTTCTGAGATGCTTCTGGATAGAATCATAACACATGTGAATAATTATTAGTAGTAAAATACAGGGAGTAACTGAATTTGTGACACCTTACTAAGAAAAATGTAATGCAAGACTGTATGAAAGTCATGTGCTAGTAGTGACATTTCAATATCAGTCTTGCATTACCTTTTCAGTTTTTTTTGTTCCCTTTCGTGATTGGAGATCCAATCTTGTAGACTCTGCTTATTATCTTATTAATCTGATTTCTTTTCACTAGTTTCACTGATGATATGAATTGTCAACCTTCACAAAACAGCATGTTTTATTTGATGTACCCTGTATGCATACTGTATGTATGTAAACAATTCCAAAAATAAAAATTATAAAAAGAAATACTGCTTCACTTCCTTCCATTGTTCTGTTTAATTCCCTTTTAGTCGTAGTTTACATGGTATGCGCTACTTCCTCATTCCCATGGTTGCTACCTTCCTCCTCATGATTATGATGAATACCAACAGTACCTCAGTAACAATGCTGCTTCACTTCCTTCTATTTATCTGTGGTCTGTTTAATTCCTTTTCTTTTATTTTTGTTTCTGCACACTTTCTTAATGTGTCCGTTTTGGCCACATGCATGGCATTTCTCATCCCTTAATCTGCATTTTGTGTGGGTGTGCTCACCACCACAGCAACGGCAGTCATGGCCTACAGTACCACCTGCATCTGCTTTCCTGGTGCCTTAAGTTTCATTTATTTATTTATTTAGTTATAACATATTTTACCAGGTAGGAAAGCAGATCACTGAGATTTGTTTCCAGTTGCGACCGGCAGTGGTGGGGGGGGTAGTTAGGGAAGGAATGTGCATACATACAAGCACAAGGCTACAGCTGTGAGGCAAATAAAAACATACATATCATTCAATGCTTACAGTCATGCAATACAAGTACAAGGCTCACAGCTGTGAAGAGGTGCATGCATGCGATTCAATGTGGTTCTAGCCACATTTCAGTTTCAGAGTTGAGTTCTGCTTCCTAGGGGCAGAACCATTTCGGGGGGGTACTAAGCCGGGTGCATATGGGTGGGCTAGGTTGCAGTGCAGCAGGGGTAAAGTGCTTGATAGTGCAGAGATAGTATACTTTGGTATATTTTCAGAGCAGAGGGTAGTTTAGATAGCTCATCGAATAGACAGGAGCAACTGTGGCAGGACCTCATACCTGTAAAGTGAGCCTTTATTAGCCTCTTGCCCACTGGAAATGATAGGGCAAAGGCAGTGCTGAGATGTCGGGTGTTCCAAGTTTTTGGTAGTCAACAGCTGAATGAGGCTTGCCCAAGATTATGTTTGTGTCTTGACATTCTGAGTCATTCACCATCTTCAGACCTGAGTGCATTGGCTGGAGTAGCTGCCAGAGAGAGTAGATTTGCCAAATAGCATGGAAGTTTGCCTGCCCTGAACTTTGCTTTCATGGCAGCTGGGTGCATCTGTTGTCTTGCTTCCGCAGCGCCCACCCAAGGTCATTGTACATTGAGCAGTGGTGGATGTGTGGGGGGGGGGGAACAGGCCAGGGTAAATCTGCCCAAGGTGTTAAATAGGGTGGACAACCTGGGCATAGTAGAGGGGCTTGCTCCTGAGTAAACAACGCCCCCATAGTCCACCAGGGAAATTGTGGAGCATTCCACCACTTGCTTCCTGATTTATTTATTTAGTTGAAAATTAGTAACCAGAAAAGGGACACTGAGCTGAGGCTCATTTCCATGTGCAACCCGGGGAGAAGGGAAAAGGGAGAACAGTGCAACGACACAGCAACAATAAATTAAATACATCAAAGTGCAAAAGGTAGTACAAATAACAGAATAATAGTACAGTGACAATAGATTGAGCCATGAGGTTGAAAACTGGAGCAGCAAAAACATGCCACAGAGTGACAACAATGCAGGTGAGATAAAAAATATTACACTGCAAATACTATGGAGTCTAATTAGGCAGGCAGTACATAGGCGAGTGGAAGTCTGGAGCTCAGGAATACAAGGCAAGTCTAGAGGGATAGGTGGAGGACTGGCAGGAGCAGGAAGGGGGAAGGGGTTTTGTTTTTTTCTAAGTTGTAGTTGAAAACTTTATTGAATTTTCAGAAAAGAACACGTAACCCTGATGCCGTTATCCAAAAGGCTACTACCCATTGTTGCTTGAATGCATGTTGAGGGGCCTGGGTTCGGAGTTAATGGGTGCTGTGGTTTCCCTACCAGCAGTCTTGCTACAATAATGGTGCTTCCACCCAGAGTAATTGTTATGTGGGTTATTAATAATACTGGTCCAGCCCTCTGGGAAGCTATGATCACCCACACTCCCCGACTAGTGGCTCTTCACACAAAGTTTCATAATCACAGCATATGACCTTAACTGCACAATGGTTCAACAGCATTAATGATATGCTCAAGTGTACCACACTTACCAACAGGGTTTGGTCTTCTGGCACATACCCATGTCCCCTGTAAAGAAACAGTTTCCTGCAACCACAGAGCTTTTGCACAGTATCTTTGAACAGACTCAGTAATCAGACACTGGATAATACGCTAACACACAAAAGGTGCAGAATGCGTATGCTTTCACGTAACCCCTGGCCTTGTCCCACTCTGCACCTACCCATGCCACCTATGTACCTTCACCTGCATGGCATGCACTATTGGAGGTCTGCTGCCCCTTCCACACCGGATCCCTGGCAGAGTGTGGACCTAAGCATGGGGGGGGGGGCAGACCAGGGGAGGTGCAGGGGGCATACTAGCACGCGACGAGATGCATGACCATGCAAAGTGCTGGGTGCAGGTGTCGGCGCTGCCATCACATTGGGGTAGACATAAAGGTGGGGGGCCACTTACATGGCCCCCCCAGGAGCTACAGCCATGGGATGCAGTAGTGAGGCTGGGTCTTGGGCACCCCCACCAAGGAAGCCCCAGTAGGTGGGCACACTAGGAGCCAGCGGGTGGATGACTGGGCACCCGACCCTCACACTGCATGTGATGCTGTACGCTCTGGCTGGAGTCCAAGCATCCACAGGAGCAAGTGATCCACTCTGGGATCTGGGTCAGACAATGACTGCCCGCCTGCCCAGATCCACTCCACCCAACTGTCCCCATGGGCCTGCACACACGGGGGTCGTCGCGAAGTCATGTGTGACTGCTTGCAGAATGTGGCCACTCAAGTGGATTTCCACAGGTGTATAGTTATGCAAGTGGGTATTTGACCTCAGGAGCATAATATTACCTGCCCTTTGCATAGGGGCCAATATGCTCACTACCAAACTTAATATCAAACAGTAAATCAGGTTTATTAAGGAGGCTTGAACGAAGGAGGGGCGTGAATTTAGATTAACAATTACTGTACAGTAAGACTGTAAGTAAGCAGATGATAATTAACAATCATTAAATCTGTTCCTGAGTTAATCAGTTTAACCAGCTTCTGGGTACCCAGAGTGGAACTAGGAGCAGGCCTGAAGTGTTGCTGCGGGTAGTCCGGTGTTGCAGCTGGTTAGGGCTCTTGATGGAAGAAAGGGTGTCATTATCAGATGAAAGCAATTGCCGACAGAGTATTTGTAATCCCTGCAAACACAGTTAAATCCAACGAGAAGACATAAAGCAAATCAGATGACACAAAAGCATTTATCTGTTTGTTGCAGGGGGCTACCCTGTTTGTACTCACTGTACCCAGACTGATAGAGACTGATGGCTGTAGCTCTCGGGATTCTTTCTTGCCAGAATGGAACACAGGCACTGGGGCTGACATGAGTCAGCTCCACTTCACGGCCTTGCCCACAAGATGGCTACAACCTGCAATTCTTCTCTGCAGTGGCTGAATCTCCAAACTGGTCTTTTGCCAGAGTGATGCTTAGGCTGGTACAGGAACAGTCTTTTGGGCCATGGATGGCACAGGCCCAGGACATGAAATATGGCTTGGTTTGCAGATTGATAAAGTCACTTAACATGCAGCTAACAGGCTGGCTCAATTAGGATGTGAAACAAGCAGAAACAGTTAGCAACTGGTCTCATTTCTTCTCAAACAGGGTAAAAGACACACACACAACATTCAAACGGCTTCAAATGGCAATGGAGTCCCTAGCCTGAATCACTCTTTAGCACAGTATCTTAGACGAACTTACTTCGAGCAAACAGTTTCCCCTCAGAATTAAAGTCTCTGGAATTTACCTAGATTATGGGGATTTATTTCCCTTGATTCTGCTTTCAGCAATCTCTGAGTCCCATAGGGTGGCAAAGCAGGCCGGGTTCCCCACAACTGTTTCAGTTCACCACACAGACGTTAACCTTTCTTCAGAAATCAAACTGAATCCCTCAGCCCAACAACTGCCAAAATGTCTTTCTTCCCTTTTCTGCTTGGAGGCAGCCCAATACCCTGGCAGGTCTCGCAGAGAGGCAAAACAGGCCTGTCCCCTGCAGTTTCCCTCAGTCCACACAGGAGCTCCTTCTCAGTGGCTCGAGCTGAACACAACTGAACTTTTTCCAACACAGTCCCCACTGAAGATTGGGATCTCTGTATTGCGGTTGGCTGCCTGTGCTGTCCATCAAAGTCTGAGTATTCCTATTGGTGAGTTTAGGCACCAAAAAGGAAAGCTCACAGTTTCACCCACAAGGCACTGTAATAAGGATCCCTTGAGGATCCCTTAGTTTCGATTGGTCCAAATGTGAGCATCCTGGACCAAAATGGTGGCTCCAATAGTGAAGAACTGAATAGCAAACATAAACAACTCATTTATTTAGCAACAGCACAGAGTTAGAAAGATATATTTACAGATTGTTGAAAGACTCCCTCTGCTCTGTAACCGATGGCAGAATGGAGTAGATTAGGGCTTTGTCTGGCTGGTCATGAGCTCTGTTTTACTCAGACTCAGCCCAGACTATGTATACTATACACACTGGCTGGAGCTCTTAAAGGAATAGTGAAGCGGCATAGCTCTGCACACTCATGCAGGACAACACTAGAACATCACTGTACATGGATCCATCATCCTCCAATGGACATCTGCCTGGTAGTGGACATCAGAGGAGCCCAGGAAAATACTTAGGGCAAGCCCCCTGAAATGGGGTGGGGCTACAAACATACATTACATAGATCAAAAACCAGCAACCAGGATTACAACAATAACAAATTACATATTCAGTTACCTTGTAATATCTCAAATTATCAGTAGAATGAGGACAAAGACATTCATTTTGCTCTAGGGTGGCTGAAGATACTTTCCAGTTCTCTACTGATGGAATAGCCTTGGATCTCCATCTCTGAAGGAGCAGGCATTTGGCTTTTGTCATCACCACAGCAAGCCATTTCAGCTGATAGCAGATAAGGGGATCTATGTGATAACGGCGAATGCCTAAAGATGATCTCCATCATCACACAGCTTTTCGGCACTCTGACAACCCCGGCACACAGGACAACGGCACCAGGAGATTTTTTAATGCTTTCTGTAGGGGGGCTGTGCCCCCCCACCCCTCATGGGGGCTTCACCCCCAGCACCCCCTACTTAACGATTCTCAACTCCAGGGGGTGCATGTCAGGGGGGTGAAAACATTAAAAAAAATAAAGGTTCGGGCCGGGCACAATAAAATCACACCAGCGCCCAGACCCGAACCCGGTACCTTACCCACTCCAGCCACTAGCTAACCCCCAACACCATGATGCAGCTCAGCCATCCACCCACCGCAGACCCACCCCCTACAGCCCCTCCGCCACCTCCCAGTCCACGCTCGCTCCCCCCACGTGCGTACACGTAGCGACATCCTGTCACCCAGTTCTCCCGACCCCTCATCCGGTTGCCCTACCCTCCCATCGCCGTGAGGGTTGCACAGTCGAAGTTTGCCGCTGCGATGGACGGGCGCTTCTTCCTCATGCGCGCCCACCTCACGGGTTACCCAGATTAGGTGTGTGCAGCAGAGGGCAAAGCAAGAATATTCAATTGGGGAGAAAAAGTCACAGAAGTGTTAAGAATAGTCTGCCAGAAGTCATGCACACCCTGCCACAAGTGGTGGATCTTATGGCATGACCATTAAATATGAAGGAGGGAGCTGTCTTCTGTATCACATCTCTGGCACTTTTTAGACAAAATGACACCTCGGTCATGAAACAGCAATGGGGTGCAATACCAGTAATGAAGTACTTTATTCTGTAACAGATGGCTCTGTGCATCTTTGTGGGTGGAGTGAGCTACATTCCAGCACTGGGACAACTCCTCTGGGGAGATAGTTTCAGTCAGATCCCATTCCCAGTGACCTCTGGCTACCTGGGTCTGGTCAGGAGTGCATCTGTAAGTGCTTTGTAAGTGAGACCTGCTCTGCCCTTAGGAAAACAAATCCAAGAGATGATAGGGAACTCCCTCCCAGGTTGGGTAATGAAAGGGGGGTTCAAAACAACTGTAGCAGCAGGCTATGGATCTGCAAGTATTTCCAAAGTCCTGGCAGGGTATGCCCATCTGCCAGGTTAAGAAGTCAAATGCCTGAGGGAAGCAGATCATTCAACTGCAGAATTCCAAGAAGCCCACAAAAAGGGACAATCACCAGGCCGAAAGAGGCGATTGTTCCAAAGTGGCATCAGCTCCAGGGAACTAAGGTCTACATGGAGATGCTTGCATAAAGCTCTCTAAGTAGTGCAGGATGCTATAATGATGGAATATGCAGTGAGTCTCTCAGACAGTGTAGAGTACAGAAGTAACCCTATGGGGATGTCAGGGAGAAGCATAGTCTCCATATGGATCCAGAGTGGGGCGTGCTCAGTAACATCTTCAAACCAGCGCAGAGTTTGCGCCACCATAAAGGCCAAGTGACACCCCTTGAACCAGGGGAGACCCCACCCACCTCATGACCAATGTGCTCGTAGATGAAAACAGCTATATCTAGGAAGATGCCCCTCCCCATAGGAAGGATCCTAGCAGCCTATCAATCTTTGAATACCAACTACTGAGTATAGCCAAAGGGAGATGACCTAAGACATACTGCAGTTTAGCAGCAATGAGTGACTATGTGGATGTCTATCTTACCCACTGGTGAAAGATTCAGGGCAATCCAATGGTTGCATTCTACTACTAAAGTCTGGAGTAGGGGACCCAGGTTGATCTTAGGAAAGGATGACATCTCCTGACTGACTGTATACTCAGATATTTAATCCCTGTAGGGGACCAAGAAAGACCCACTTTGAAAAAGGGGAGCGAGGAAGGGATGACCATAGATGAAGAGGAGGGCCTGTGTTTTTAAGGCATTAAACGAAGACCAGATACTTCTGGGAAGGGCCACAGTGTATACATGAGGGCAAGAACAGAAAGCTCAGGGAAAGAAAGAACCCCTATCCAGATCCCTTTAATACCTAAGTTAAGTTGGATGGAATGTAGAAGAGGTTCCAGATATAAACTGAACAAAAAAGATAATTGGCAGCCTTGTCTCATGCCACATAGCAGAGAAAAAGGGTCTGAAAACACACCATTGCAGCCAATTCTGTCAGATGGATGGTGATAAAGGACCGTCAGCCAATCACAGAAGGGGAAGGGAAAACCAAACCGATGGAGAGTGGCAAATAAAAAAGATCAAGATACCTGGTTGAAAGCTTTTTCCGCATCTAGGGAGACCAAGGCCGCAGGGACCCTATTCTCCCCAGATATGGAAATCAGGTGTAGGACCTTACGAAGATGGTCAGATGATAGACGGACAGCCACAAAACCGACCTGCATAGGGCTGATGAGACCCTCCCAGGTTAGTGATAAATGATTCACCAGCATTTCAGCTAAAATTTTAATATCTGAGTTTAGCAATGATATGGGATGATAGCTTCCAGGGAGGAGCTCGGATTTACCGCCTTTGGGATTAGAGTGGTCCACATCTGCGTGAACAAGCAGTCCAGGAGCCCAGAAGAACAGGGGAAGGTGAACAGCCTAGTTAAAAAGGGGGCTAAGATGTCGATAAAGGTAACATAAAAGCTGTTATTAAAGCCATTCAGATCAGGGGCCTTTTCCTTCGGCAACTGCTCGATCACCCTGCAGACCTCCAAGATGGAAATGGGGGCTTGTAATAACTTCTGTTGATGGTCTGAGAGGTGGGGGAGGGGTAGCAGGTTCATATAGGCCCCTATCTACTCCACATCCAGTTGTTTGCCCATGTCTGGACTATACAATGATTTATAAACAACTGAAAAGTGTCCGCTATGGCACGTGGCTGGGTGAGAATCTCCCCTCACGGAATTGGCTGAAGGCTGTGGATCATATGCCTAATGTCCATCTGCCACAACCTCAGAGCTAAGAGCCAATCGTCTCTCTCCCCTGCTTCTAAATATCAAAATTTAACCCAGTGTAGAGCTAAGTCAGCCTGATCGGCAAGCAGACCATAATACTGAGCTCGAAGGGTGTGGAGCTTTTCCCAACAAGAGGAGTCAGACTTTAAAGACAGGTGATGCTCCAGGCAATGAATCTGGGTTAATAAGGAAGAGGCCTTTTCTGCACACTACTTTTTGGCCTTAGATGTGAGGCGAATACATTCGCCTCTGACGGCACACTTGGCGGCACCCCATAGCATATCCAGATTCTGAACAGTCCCTTCATTTTCTTGGAAAAATGTCTGTAGAAATTTACAGAAGGCTTCAAGAAAGCTGGAATGCCTGAAGGTTAAGTTTAAACACCACGCCCTGTCGTGGTATCAAACCCTAGCGAGTGTGTTCCATAGAACTGGGGCATAGTCCAAGAAGAACTGTAGGCAAAATGTCACAGGAGGAGAGCACTTGTAGGCAAGCAGTACAGATCAAAAAATAATCTATACAAGAATGTGATGCATGGGGAATCAAAAAAAAAGGTGTACTGCCTCTTCCCCAGGTGAAAAATATGCCAGGGGTTCCCCAGCCCAAAAATGTCCATGAGATCTTGCAGGCCATGTTGGGCCGGTGACAGACCCTTTTGGTGGGAGGCCGACCTATCCAAGTCTGGGTAGACCCCAGGTCCCAGTCTCCACCAATTACAGTGGGAAGGTGGATAAATGGTTCAAGCCGAATTTGGAGATGGGAGAAAAACTGAGGGGAGTCGGAATTAGGGCCATACACTGAACCTAAAAGGACCTCTGTAAGGCCCAGGCACTCATACACCAGGAGAAAACAGCCCTCTGGTCCCAACATTCCCAAAACAGATGGAAAAGTGTACCTCTATGGATTAAAATTGCCACCCCTCCCTTCTTATCACTAGCCCCCACCCCAAAAACCTGTCCTACCCATTCCCTGTGGAAGTAAAGAATGTTCTACCACCACAGGTGGGTTTCTTGTAAAAAAAAAAGTCAGGTTGGTACTTCTTAAGGTGTCTAAGAAGCATGTAATGCTTATGTTTATCATTAGCTCCCTTTATGTTCTAGGAAACAAATTTAAAAACAGTTCCTGTACAAAATAAACAAATTGCTGTGGTCCTGTAACCTAGAAAGAAAACCTAAAAACAGAGACGTCACCCACAGGTATTGCGCTCTGGGTCCCACCCTAACCCACCCCAGTAACCAAACCATCCCTAAGAAAAGGCTAATCACCCCAGTGCTAATGACCACCACTCCAAAAACCCTTTGTCCATGATGAAGCAAACCATCTGCCTCAAGCCTCCCACCCTCCATCCCCAGCCAAACCTTTCCCAATCAGAGACTTCCCAGAACCCAAATAACCATGTAACCAGATATATGTCCAATGCAAAAGTAAAAGGAATGACCAGCTACTTACAATAAAGAACTATATAAACATGTTGCTCCACCCCTGCACAATTAAGGAGGCAGAGGATATAATGGTATACAAACTTCTAGTCCATTCCCAAGAAGAGTGATCGCCTTGCGTTATGAAGGTCCAAACCCTTTCCTGTGACCAGTCGCCTCCCTCAGATGGCCCCTGATGGCCCAGTAGGAAACCGTTATGGACATGCTTGCCCCACTCTGCTTCTAGGGGAGTGAAAACTCAGGGATTGCTATCAGGAAAACTTCCTTCCTGCCTGTCCATCCAGTAAGGACCCAGACAGGACTATCCCCCACAACACTAAGCCCATGTGACCTCTACCAGGGCAACGTCTTTGCCTGCTGTTTACTCCCAAAGGAAAGCATGTACTGGGTGAATGCCTCCAATTCTTCCAGCCCCTAGCACATAAGCTATATTCTGGGACTACCTCGGGAAGGGCGGGCAGGATATAAATACCGTCCTCAGCACTGAGTCCTACATTACATTTCGATATGAGGTATTTCATCACTGAAACAATGGAGCTTTCTCAGGACGGGAGAGTGGAAAACCACCACCCCCCCAACCCTGACTCTAAGCACTCATAAACAATCACTGAACCAAGCTCAGGGGAAATGGAAGCATCTCCCATATTCACCTGGTGGGCTTGGAGGAGCTAGGTAGCCCTGCCCACCTGGGGCCGGCACTGCCAAAAAGCCTTGCCATCCAGGAACATATACTAGCTGTCACAAGCCTGATGGCATGGCAGAGAGCATCAGAAACACATTAAAAACAAGTATAGCATGCTATTACCACCCTGAAATAGTGGCATAAGGCCAGGTTATATGCAATGAGGAATAATCCTGGGTCTCTTATTCACCAGCCACGAAGATAAGCATAGAAAAGAAGTCCCAATACCTCATCCCTAACACTCTTACAAGAAACAGAAGCTGTGACCTACCTGTAATGGCCAGTTACTTGGGGAAGGGAGCACACCAACACCAGGCACAAATAAGGACCATTATCTTGGAGTCCTCAATAAGCATTAGGTTCAGATCAGTTTCTACTTTGGAGAGCAGCATCTCGCTGGAGCTAGTAAATGCCTAATCTTGTCGTCGAAAAGTGAAGTACAGTACAAGTCACATTAAACTGTTCCACCAATGAGCTGGCTTAGCATTTTTTTTTTACAGTCAACAATGCATTGGCAACTCATATTACATTGTTCTTCAATGCTTAACCAGCTCAAGGGCAATGTTTGTAAAATGTTTTTACAACTCATTTGGACTGCATGAGCAGTCCAATCACAATGCAATGCAAAACTGAGTTTTAACTCTTAAGAAACAGTTTTAGCAGGTCTCTGTACTGGATCAAGCAACACTTATGCAACTCAGTCAGAAATGCTGAAACAACTCATTGGAGGAACAGTTTAATGTACTTTCCATCAGTGACCATAATCGATCTAAAAAGCTCAATCTGCACAAGACCTATTGCACCGGATAGGTCTACGACAGAGGTCCGTAATCAGCTGGACTTGACTAGGTGTTGAAGAGTTGCAGGAAGTAAACAATGTCAGACTCCTCATTAGACTCCTGACAGCCCTCACAACGGGAAGCATGATCCAACAAAAGTAGCCCACTATCCCGAAACTCTGCCATGAAGCTTAAAGTGAGTCTCTCCCTCCACCATAACACCAAGACGAACAGGACCAGTGTAACACCACTCACCAAATATGGAGGCTTACCTTATGTACGTTCTCCCATTCTGCTCCTGCTTCCTGGAACACTTCCCAGTTGCCTGACTTTTTTTTTCTTCCCCAGCTTCGCCGCCATAGCTCCAGGTCCCAAAAGGTGCCCTGTTCTCCCTCAGACAGCCCCAGTGATTTATTTTTGCCCATTTGGGGCTCAGGAGCTAAACCCCAACCTGTTGCTATCTGCTGTAGCACTCCGGTGCTAGCGGGGGTCGTGCATGCGCAATGCTGCACTTCTGATCTCCCAACTACTTATTTTGCGGTCTATCGGGAGAGTGTTCAGTGGTCCCAGTCCCTGCTTTGGGCAGTGTGGGGACCGGTGACCATGGCAAGGGCCAAGAGAACCCTTCTTTCAATTTATTTAAAGAAGTGCCATGAGGCGTTCGGATCGGGGGTCATGAATATTAATGAGAGGAGCCTCGATCATTATAAATATTTATGAGAGTTTCTGTCTGCCTCCCGGGGAACAGTATGCTTCAGCAGCTGCTGCTGGGACAAAATGTAAATAAATAAATGTAAAAGATAGTGCAGCAGCTGCCATGGACACTTGAGGGCAAATGTTTGGAGGGGGAAAAGATTAAAATAAATATATTTTATCCTGGCTGCACCAGTAATGTTGGGACTCAGACTGACAGCCTGCCTGCTGCAAACAAGGGGCCCTAAATATTGGCAGCAGTGGCAGGCAAACAGACTGAGCAAACTGCTAAAGCTGTGCAGCAATTTTCAGGGCACACAAGGAGCTTTTGGACTGTGGGGCAAGAAAACAAAATAAATAATTATTCTGGCTGCACCAGGACTTTTATTTGGGACCATGTAAATCTGCAACAGGACTGTGTGAACCAGCAGCCATTTTAGTGCAACAACAGCCAATCAGAAAGCCAGGATTTTAAGCCAGGATCTGTGGAACTTTTGCCAGAGCTCATGGGAAACTATAAAGTGCTTATGGGAAACTGCAGGGACCTAAATTCGGGCACCAAAACAAGGAACCTGTAGTGCATCGAGGGAGGTTCATAAATAATTAATTACTGTGATTGACAAACACTTCAGCCAATCATAGTGAAAGCAGAAAATAGCTTCGGCCAATAGAGGGCCTCAGAGGAGCCCCATAAAAGATGGTGTTTTCTGACTGTGCGAGAGTTCCAGTGGAAGCCCCCCACAGGGGTGGGGGCTCAGGCCCTCAGCAGAACAAAAAGGGCCTAGTGATCCAGTGTAAGCCCCTCCTCAGGGGAGAGGGGCTTCTCCTCCTCAAAAGGAGAAATAAGCGGCTGCCTAAAGCAGATGTTGCTAGCCTTGGGGTTGCCAGAAAATGTCCTCCAGGGCTAGCCAAAGCATTTCCACATTTGGGAAAAATGTGGGTCCAGCAAACTGATGCCAAGCCAGCTGTGAGAGACCTGAACCTGTCTAAGCAGTGAGAGTGCTGATGTCTTCGGGAACCTTAGATAAAGGAAAGCTATTCCTGCAAAGATACCTGAAAGAGTAAAATGGCATCTGCCAAGTGCAACTTAAAGAGAAGTGTACAGGGGCAGCAAAGCCCATATAGAACTGATTGTGACTGTCTGTCTGCACCCTGTGTTTGCATTAATGTTTAGAGAGGGTGGACACCTATCGATCGAGTTACAGTGGATGGTCTAGATATGATATATATAAATGTGTCTGAATTGCCAAATGCCTTCAGGACTGGAAGGAGAGTACTCAAAGTTGGGTCTCTTTCTAACTTTGCCTGGGAGGGGCCAGTATTTTGTCTGTGGAAGCTGCAAGAGCCAGCAAAGAGCCACAAGGTCAAATACAGCCACATGCTGTATTTGAGCTTAGAGAGCTACAGAAACTGTTTGCTGCCAAGTGCAGGTTTGTATTGAAAGAGCCCACGAAGCTACTGTAAACCATTATTGCCAAGAGCAAGTGTTTGTGTCACACAAGACTACTGCGTCTGTTGCTAGCCAACAAAGTCTAGAAGATGGTACTGGGCTTGGCCACAAGCCCAGTCAAGTTTCAAGCTTTCTAGATGGTAGCAAGCCTAGTCTTTTTTGTTTTGTGTAATCTTTTTACCTCCTCCCACACACTCCGGCATCCACCCCTCCTTTGGGCCGCATAGTACTCCACTGATCTGGCAATCCTTTTCTGGAACTCTTTCTTCCTTACCACACATTGCGGTCAACCCCCAAGTTGTCCTGGCGTATCCCATTGCTGGGCAGGTCCCCCGTCTCCAAGGGGGGAGGCACCAGGGAAGGTGGCAAGAAACCCAGCACACTATTTTTCTTCATAGCACGGGGGCGCTGCCGCTGCAGAGGAGGCTCCCAGTGATGTGGAGGGTGGCAGCCATCATCTGGCAGGCGCAGAAGCTATTTTCCCTGGTTTTCTTGGTCCCTCCTGCACCACTGTGTGCAGTGCCCCCGGTCTCCACCAGGGGACACTACAGAGCAAGGCTACCCCCCAGCCCTCCCCAGGAGAGGACAGCAGTCCTCCAGACACTCAATCCTCTCCTTCCTCTGCCAGCTCCCAGCGCCCAAGTCCGTTCCCGAACCCGGGCCGCCGGCGTGGTTCGAAATGTGGCATCCAGTGCCTCAACCCTCTGTGCCACCGGGCTGGCAAGCCTAATCTTAAGCTTGGTCTATTGTGGTAACAAACATTGTGCCTTAAGCTCCTGCTCTGCCTGGCAAGAAAACTGAAAGATGTCCTAGAAATGCACAAATGTGCTGAATGTGGACTTGAAAAATATAAGTGTGCTGAACGTGGACTTGAACAACAATGGGGAAACATCAGAACTGCCATCACAAAGGCAACAAACCTTTGTATGAAGCAAATAAATCAAAATGAAGGAAAAAAATACTATGGTTCTCAAAGGAGGTGGCGGGGAAGGTTAGAGAGAAAAAGATAGCATTCAGGAAGTATAAGGAAACACAGAGGAAGCAGGACAGAGAATTGTACCAGTTAAAGCAGAAGGAAGAGGGGAAGGCAGTCAGAATAGCAAAGGCCCAAACCAAGGAAAAGATAGCCAACTCAGTTAAGAAGGGGGATAAAACCTTTTATAGGTACATTAGGGAGCGAAGAAAGACCAAGAGAGGGATAGTGAGGCTTAATAAAGGGGAGGATGGCTACGCAGAGGGTGACAGTAAAAAAGCAGGGATACCAAACAAATAGTTCTGCTCAGTATTCAGAAAAGAAGAGGAGGGGGAGGTACCTAAACCAAACAATAGAAGCACTCTGGATACGGGGTCGATACCAGTCCATTCTCAGAAGAAAGGGTTCTGAAAGAACTCCTAAAACTGAAGGTGGACAAAGCAATGGGGCCTGATGGGATTCACCCCGTAATTCTAAAAGAACTAAGGGGAGAACTAGTGACACCGCTGACTACCCTTTTTAACAAATCATGGGAGGATGGTGTGGTACCTGAGGAGGAGGAGGAGGGCGGATGTGATTCACCTTCACTAAAGTGGGAGCAGGACAGAGGCAGAAAACTACAGACCTGTTAGTTTGACCTCAGTGGTAGTGAAAATGATGGCATCACTTCTGAAAGAAAGAGTTGTTGAGTACCTAGAGTCCAGTGGGGCACAGGACCCAAGGCAGCATGGATTCAGAGTGGGAAGGTCATGTCAAATGAATCTAATACATTTCTTTGACTGGGTGACCAAAGTAGTAGACCTTAGAGGGGCTGTGGACATACCCTACCTAGACTTTAGCAAGGCATTTGACACAGTCTCACACAAAAGATTAATAAACAAATTAGCCAGCCTGGGAGTGGGTCCCAGGGTGGTAGCCTGGGTAAAAAAAATTGTCTGGACAACAGGACACAGAGGATTATAGTAAACGGAGTCCAATCCGAAGAAAGGGGAGTCATTAGCGGGGTACCACAGGGTTCAGTGCTGGGACCAGTCCTTTTTAATGTCTTAATAAGTGACATTGCAGAGAGACTAGAAGGAAACGTATGCCTCTTTGCAGATGACACAAAGATCTGCAACAGGGTTGATACTCAAGGGGAGTGGAAAAGATGAGAAGGGACTTGGCAAAGCTGGATTCAATGCAAAGAAGTGCAAAGTAATACACCTGGGAAACAAAAACCGGGAGGAAGAGTACACAATAGGGTGGGAGGCACTAACAACAACAAAAATGGAAAGGGGCCTGGGGGTAGTTATATCAGGTGACCTAAGGGTAAGCAAACAATGTGAGAAGGCAGTAAAGAGGGCTGGGAGAACACTGGGATGTATAGGGAGAGGCATTACCAGTAGAAAACAGGAAGTTGCTATCCCTCTGTACAGACAGTTGGTGAGACCCCATCTGGAGTACTGCATGCAGTTCTGGAGACCCCATCTCCGCAAGGACATAAACAGGAAGGAGGCAGTCCAGAGGAAGGTAACTAAAATGGTTCAGGGTCTGCACCAGAAGTCATATGAAGAGAGACTAAAGGAGCTTAATATGTATACCCTCGAGGAAAGGAGGGAGAGGAGGGACATGATAGACACTTTCAAGTATCTCATGGAATCAACAAAGTCCAAGAGGGTAGCATCTTTCAGAAAAAGAGATGTGCAAGAACAAGAGGACACAATTTGAAGATAGAAGGGGGACGACTCAGGGGCAATGTGAAAGTATTTTTTCATGGATAGGATGGTGGACACATGGAACAGCCTTCCTGAGGAGGTTGTGGGGTCAAAAACAGTGGGAATTCAGGAATGCAAGGGACAGACATAAGGCAATTGTGTTGGGGGTAGGAAGATGTAAGTGGTTGGTTAATTAGGATCTATAGCTTATCCAATAGGTAGGAAATGAGTAGACTGGGTGGGCCAAGCAGTCCTTATCTGCCGTCAAAGTCTATGTTTCTAAAACATAAATGTGCTGAATGTGGACTTGGAAAACATAAATGTGTTAAATGTAACAAAGTGATTTCAGCCCAGAGGGGGACGCTGCTTCAAAGGTGAAAGTGTTGTTTCCATCATCAAGCTTTAAAATCCCTGCAGTCAGTTTAGGCGAGCCTGGCTGTTGGCTTTTCTGCAGTTTGACCTCCGGGCATGGAGCCCGCCTGCTGCAAGCACTTCAAGCTTGACTCGTCTAAGCCTTAAAGACATCCAACTGTAAGTAAAGCAGGGTCAGCCCTGCACCACCTGAAGAGTCTTGTTAATAGTTTCTAAGTGTTAAATCTTTCCTAGCATAATTTTTTGATTCCCTTAAGGGCCCCAACTAGCTGGCCAACATACAGCCGCACCGTCCATCAGGCCTGTACCATTTGAGAACTTTAATTGCTACCCAGGTTAAGGTGTGGGATTACGTGGTCTCATACCAAATGTGGGGACTGGTATCTGTGTGGGCTTAACCTTGTAAGTATGTTTGATAATCATGCAGCTAGATAGATAGTCGGGGACCTGACTATTTCAGAGGTTGGTGAGTGACCATTAAAAATGGTAACTGATTTAGAATGTAAAATGTTTGGTTTTAGATTAACCCAAATCAAACTAAATGTTAATTTTGTAAATAGCATAACCTCTGCTCCTTTTCACCCTTCCTAACCCCTCCCCATGTAAATAAGCTTGTTTGTTTTTGCAGATACCTGTGTCGTGAGCATATTATGAGTAGTAAGTCTCTAAATGCAAAATGTCTGAATTGTGGGGTTTTGAACATTGGGTCACGTCTGTGGGGGATTTGTGGTAACGTGGGTGGGTACAGCATCCCAAAGGGTTGTACCATGTTTTATTCTAGCCCACTTAAAGCTAAACTCTGGGTGGAGACACTGCGCAATGTACTATCTTGGGTAAGAACCAGTTTAAAGTCAATTTTAGGAACCCAGGCCCCTCAACCTTGTTCAGGCCTTCAAGGCAGGGATAGTAGCCATTGGTACAGTGCCGCCTAGGGGTTACACCAAATAAAAGGGGGAGGAACAGAAAAAAAAAAAGGCTAGAATCACTCTTGGGTCCTCCTAGAAGATCGATCACTCCATCAGTAAGTGTGTCCCCAAAAGATAATGAAACCGCAGTAGAAAGCTAGAGGAAGCAGGTCAAACACTAAAAACCACAATAATACAGCATACCAAACCAGTGCTGCAGTAGATCACTTGAGTGCTGTAAAAAGATTTGGGAAGAATTTTGGCAGTTCCTCTTTGGCTTGAACACTCGATTCAAAAGACTTGAGTGAGCACTTGAAGCTGATCTGAAGTTTAGCTGGGTAAATCATTTTGAATCGTATCTGTGCTGCAAGGAGTTTTGGGATAAAGGGACCCATACTGTGCCCTTTTGAGCTGGACTGATAGGGGTAAGTGCTGGGCCATCCTAATCATAGGGCCTTCCCACACAAGCTCTTTGGTGTCCCTCAGCTTTAGCAGGACATGGAGTTTGTCCAGGAAGTTAAGTAACTTAAATATCAGAGGACGGGGTGATGAGTTCGGTGGGGGAATGGGTCGCAACGCTCTGTGGGCCCTCTCCACCACATACGTAGGGCCATTGGGAGAGGGGCTCCTCAACTTTCTCACAAAATATTTGGACAAATTGAATAACATTCTGCCCCTCAGAACCCTCCTGTAATCCTATTATGACCATATTATTTCGCTGGCTGCATCCCTCCAAATCCTCGATCTTCTCGTCCAACCTTGCTAGCTTCTTTCAGAGGGATGCATCATGTGACTTGTGTCAGCCCCAGTCTTAAAGGCAGTCTCTTTCTACTTTAGTTCTTCTTTGTAATTGCTATTCCTGTTGTAATCTCTGCCTCCACCTGTGTTCTTCCCAGACTGAAGCTGGGGATATATCTGGGGATTCATTGGCTTTAAAATATGTTGTGGTTTCATTTACCACATGTTGCTTGAAGAGAGGGTCAGAGAGGAGCAGAGAGTTGAGCCACCAAATGCAGGAGTGCCGATGGGAGGGACATCCAGGACAACTGTCCTGGGCCTAGGTGGCTCAGGGGGTCCAAATTTACAGATTTATATGTCTTGGGGATGGGAGGGGGGGCCCCAGACCTAAAGGTGTGTTCCGGGCCTGGAAATTTTCATCGGCACCACTGACCAAATGTGTGACTTCTGTTGTGCAGACTCCAGCACCAGTGACAGGGATATCATGGCATGGTCTGGCAGGAATATATCACTGATGCAGGTGGATGTCAATGCTTGTGTAAAGAACTGTGACATCAGCCAGTAGTCAATGCAACTATAAGTCTTATGCGCAGACAAAAAGAAGGAATAGTGTAACCCCTAGGGGGTGCTATCCCAAGGGCTACTACCCCTGCCTGATTTGACACTAACAGGTTGAGGGGCCTGGATCCGATGGCGGGTGCCTCCACCCAGAGGTCGGGGTTAAGACAGTCTGATATGACTTGGTCACAGCCCTCTGGGTCGCTGTAACCCCCCTTTCTTCCCACTAGTGGCCCACACAAATCAATCACAGTATCCTTGCAATATACACTTACCCCCAGGATTGGTTCAATCAGCTTGACTCTGGGAACCCCCTGTAAAGTAAGATGCAGTTATACAATAACCACTGTACAGTAATTCAACATAGACACACAGTTCAAGCAGTGTAACTTTGCTAAACAACCAAATCTGATTTATTTAGGGGATAGTAACAAGGACAGGGGGAAATCAGGTTAATTGATTCAGTCACATTAATAATTACAGTACTGTGCACATATTTCAGAGTCCCAAATGTCCCAAATGTCACTCTTACTGGGTACCCAGGCAATAAGAGGCTAGCCTAGTTGGTGCAGCTGGTTGGGGCCCTGAGGATGGAAAATGCATGCACAATACCCACTTTGTAATCCAGAGCCGGTAGGCTCAGTTAGTGAAGAAAGAAAGGAAAAGTAATCAGATGGAACACTTGCAATTAGATGATGGCAGGGAGCTACCCTGATTTGTTCTCACAAATTCAATGCTGAAACTGAATGGAAGGCAGATTGTCCTGGATTGCCAGGAGGAGCAGACCACGTGGATAAGGTCCTTGTGACTGGACCCCACGGCAGTTCCGAGCAAATGGCTGTAGTCTGGATTAAGCTGGGGTTTACTTCCAGCTTCAGGCACTCAATTCACTGTACAGGGGATTTGAAACACGATTCCCCACAAGCACTACACACATTTATGTGTTAAAGGACAGTACTATACCAGACAGGCTGCTTCTCTATCCCGATTGCAATTACTGCACAATACCCGGGAGAACACACAGCATATTCAGTTCCTGAAAGGCCGAGCGTGATTCAGCAATTTATCCAGTCTTCTACATGGTGAGCCTGGTTTACTCACTTCTGGTGCTTCTTTCTCCTTACAACTCTAATTCAGTCCACACTGGCACTCACAAACAGTTGTAGGCCAAACTTCAGGACCCCCCACGAGCTTCCCGCGCAAAAACTCAACAGTGCAGGAGCCCGGAGCTCCTTCCCTCTTCACAGCCACAACTCATCTGATCTTTCCAGTAGACAGAGCTAGGCACTTCCTTTGAGTTCCTCCCAGTTCAGTTGGCTGGTTTGGCTGTCACTCACAGTAAACTCCCCCTGTTGTTGGAAAAAGGCGCCAAAGTCCAAACTACAATTCCCAGAAGCATTGGCCATACAGTACATAGGTGGCTGGCTCCACAATGAGAGTCCAAGTTCTGATTGCCAGCAGCAGACTCCATTTCAAAGGTCCCCCACTGATTGGTCCAGTTCAAGTTCAAAACTAGAATGGGGACTAGGCAAACACAGTTCTGATTGCAAAGAAAAGCAGGTTAGAAAAACTGTATTTTAGTTGTTACTCTAAATGATGTCTGGCAAACAGTTATATCTTTGAAAAGTGCTCCTCTGCCCACTTAGTGATGGCAGAAATGGAGCGATTTGGCAGCAACTCGAGTGGGACTCAAGCAGGGGAAACACACAGACCCCCATCCAAATTAATTATGCCTGCAGGCAGACAGCTCTTAAAGAGACAGTACCAGAGGTTCTAAAAGCACTCACAGATAAACGGCTTAGACGCCGAACACCATCCAGGCTTGGAGCATTCAAGTAAGCTCCTGGAAGACTTTTGGGAACCCCCATTTGCAGGGGGGGTTACAATAGTCTCTGGCTATTGGATTCAACAAGCGCCACCCATCAGCAAGAGAATGTTCCTCCATTAAAGGTTGGAGTGTTATTAGCTGGGCTAGTTGGCACTATGGTAGGGGAACTTCTGTCCAGGACAGCATGCAGTGGGAGGTTAGAATACCCTCTCAGTAGAATGGGGATCTTCGGCTGGTTAAAATCATCAAGTTGTTGTGCCAGCATATGGAAGAAGTTGGGATCAGCTTCATTAGGACCATAAATGGCACCCAAGAGAAATGTTACAGTTGGGGTCCTCATATGGGCCAATTCCCATCTGCCATGGGTGTCTGACCAATGGTCAAGAATGAGCCACGGGAGGCTATTATGGATAAGAATTGAAACACCCCTCTTACTCTGAGAGTAGGTGAAATGTAGCTCAGTCCCCACCCACTCACATTTCAATTTTAGAGCCTCCTCACGCGTAAGATGGGTTTCTTGTACAATGGCCACTGCTGCCCCCTGCTTCCTCAACTAATTGAGCACTGTTTTCCTCTTGGCCGGGTGATGCAGTCCCTTTACATTCCAGGCAATAAAAGTAAACCCTGTTGTGGCCATTACATCTCATCAGCAAGAAGAATGTGGGATATGGTAATAAGAGCCAAGATATGGGTTGTTACTGAGCTCTCCCCATCTGCATAACTCTGCCTAATGTAGAAGCACTATTACTATCAGCAACTGTAGCAAGTGCACCTGTGCCATTGATGAATACAAACAATGGGCCCTATGCATGACAGCAACGTAGAATGCACAGGGGTGCATAGGAAGAATGTGTAGATATCTATGCGAGAACCCCATGCATGTCACGCTGGTGAGGCATACAAGAAGCCTGCATAGGCAATCTGCACACAGCACCATGACCGTAAAGCATGGCAGACATGAAGGGCTGTGGCTGCATAGTGCTGAGCTCAGCAATGCCTATCACACATGCAGGACACTAGGTACAACAGCCAAGTGCATGGTGGTAAGCGCATAACAAGCACGGCAGGTGTAGAGCTGCTGTAGATGTCCACACAGCATTGCTGGCAGGCAAGCACACTGACAGCATGGCTGTAACCTGGAGCCCATGGCAGTAACAACCCACACCTGTCCTACCCAGACACTGGGACAAGCTCCAGTGCTTATGTGCTGAAGCACACATGGGAGAACATGTGATGAGAGGCATGCATGATGAGATGCAGTAGTGGAAGCAGCTGGACAGGATGCCCAGGATCGCCACAACACTGACCCCCACACCATGCACACTAGCCCCATACCTGGCCAGGCAAACACACCATGCATGTGTTGCTGAGCATGTGTGAGGGGCTGGCTATGGGGAAACGGCAGTGCAGGCCAGTGCACACGTATGACAGGGAAATCCCAAGGGGCAGGGATTCTGCCACCTGTAGCACCATACATGCCACGGTACCATTACACCCCACAGCAGGCTGTGCAAAGCACACCCTGTGAAGGGATGCCAATATCACAGGCACTGGTGGATCCACAGACCTGGAATGCCCCGGGTGCACCAACATGCAGTGGGATGGCATGGGCAAGGCGCAGATGTGAGAGTCAACGCCAGTGGTACACAGAAGGTACAGTGCACAATGTTCCTGACATGCAACACGGGGCCAGTGCTCAGTGAACCAGGTGCATGCTTTCCGCCAATGGCACAGTGCCCCCCCAGCAATGCACAACACCCACCAATGGGCAACCTTGCAAGGGAGCACCTGCAATGCCACACATGGCTCACATGCAGGACATAAGCACCTGCCCCCTTGCTGCCTACCCCCATGATGCCCCCCCCATAATGCACCCCCACTGATGCCCCACCCGGGATGGGCACCTGCGTCACCCCCAGGAACCACCATACCACCCCAACCTACCACCTACATATCAAGGAACAGTAACCACACAGGTGAAAGGTAATAATAACTTTAATGTACACTCATAAAGCTGAACAGTAAATGGCACCACAGTAGCAGCACATCAGAATAAACTTCCCCCAACACCACAATCAGAGCAGAAAAACAAAACAGCAACATCATGGCCCCAACATCTAGTCCACAATAATCCACCCCATGCAGGGACCACACAATCACCAGTGACCTTTGCTCCAGGGCCCAACTGGCAGAGCACGTCCCCTTAGGCATCGCCTTCCTGGCTGACCTCACTGTTCCTTGAGGTCAATGTGTCATCACACCCAAGTGGTAACAGCACGAGATGGTGAATGAATCCTCTGTAGTGCTGTAAGGGAAATTAAATACAGTGACAATCTGCATGGCTGGGGTATGGAAAAATGACTAACATGGCAAGGGTGCACAATGGGGACATCACATAGTATGCAGAACTCACCTTCGAGGGCACAGCACCACCACATGCCACAACACACAGGCATGGGACTTGTACACCAGCTCATCGCCTACCACCCTCAGGGTTGTACACCAGCTAATCGCCTACCACCCACAGGGACAGGTACCCAGGGTTCATCACCTGCCAGTGCCCCCTATGGTGCGGTGTCCATATGACACATGATGCCCTACCTGGCTGCTCCACCCTGGTCAGCTCCAACCTGTGTAGCAGTCCCAGGTGATCCTGTGAGAGACGAGAAAGGAAAAGTACAGTTAGCACCATGGGCAGTGGACACACTCCACCTAGCCCCACATCACACCCTGCAGGTAATGTACTGACCCGTTAATGAACCTGCAGCTTCCACAGGGTACTGCTATTGTGGTGGTCTGTGTATGTGTCCTCTGACACCCTCCAAAGATGGTGAGGGTAATGCCCCACACATCTAGCCTGATGCGCAGCCATCACGGTGCAACTCTGTCAGCAGCCATCTCAACAACAGAATGGGGCAGTGTGTGTGCACGTTACACCTGCACAGGTAACATCGATGTGCATGTGTCCCATGCCATGCCCACTTAAAGGTACACACAGGTGGGCAATGGCAGATGATGGGGATGCAGCATTATGTGTACGGGGGACATGGTTCTATGTCATAACGGCGATTGCGGAATAGTGATCACCGTTAGGGCGAGTGTACATCGCCGAAAATTAATTTTGGTGATGCACGCTCGTGGCGCTGAGCAAGACGGCGCCCGAGATCTAGGAAATTTTATTTAATGTGAGGGTTGTGCCCCGCAGCCTCCCCACTAATGGAATCTCAGTTCTGGGGAGGGTGCATGTCGAAGGTGAAATACTTTGAAAATAAAAGCCTGCCGGCAAAAAAAAAAACCTGCTGCGCCAGACTCAAGCCCTGCACCTCCCAACTGATCACCATCCCCACCACACTACCAGATCAGCTCAGCAGCTGCCCACACCCCTCCACATACCTTCACTTCCCTGCCTCTCCCCGCCCACATGCGCGTGCATGTATCCACGATATTTCCGTCACCCTACCTCGCCCACCCCATATTCAGTCACCCCCGGCAGGTAGCCCTGAACACAGGTGCCATAATTGAGTCGCCGTTTTTGTAGGTGCTCAGTTGCGGTCACCTTGTTCATGGGTTACCGAGGGACAGGGACCCGTAACAAATGGGGAGGATGTGTTCCAAACTGATGATGAACATGAATCTGCTCAACATGGAGATGGAATGGTGGAGGCATACAGGACCATGGCCCAGGGTCTTCAGGCTACAGCTGGATTCTACCACACTGAGGGACATCCACAGCATTAAAAGATTCAGGTTTCCCTGGGATATGATCGCTCAGCTGTGTGACATGTTCCGTGACATTGCCCCATGGACACGATGTTCCAGGGCAATGACAGTGGAGACCAAGGTGTTATGTGCACTGGCATACTATGCTACAGTGTCATTCCAGTGGGTGACTAGTGATGCTATGAGTGTATGCCAGTCCTCCATGTCTCGGGCAGTGGCGCAGGTGACGGATACCCTGGTGGCACATGTGCAGGCCCATATCAGGTTCCTGATGGTGAATACCGATGCCCATGCCATGAAGCAGGCATTCTATGCCATGCACAGTATGTCAAATGTATATGGCACAATAGACTGCACCCATATTGGCATACTGTCATCGTCCGTGCATGAGAAGGCATACAGGAACAGAAAGGGGTTCCACAGTGTCAACTGTCAAGTGGTGTGTGACAAGGGTGGTATGTTCATGAATGTTTGTGTTAAATACCCCAGCTCATGCCACGATGTATACATACTAGATGCATCACATCTTGGAGCCTAGCTACGCACTGGTTGGCTGTACGGTTGGCTGTTGGGTGAGTATAGAGGTGGCACAGTGTGTGGCAATGCTACACATAGCACTGCAAGCATGTCAGTGACATTATTCTCTGTCCACTGTGCAGGTGACAGCAGATACCCACTGCACCCATACCTGATGACACTAATCCTGGTGCCAAACAGTGCAGTGGAGGAGGTCTACAACCATGCCCACAAGAAAACAATGAACATTATGGAGAGGACCATCAGCCTATTGAAGATGTGTTTCCATTGCCTGGACCATACAAGGGGACAATCATGTTGTCCCAGGAAAGGGCCTACAAGGTGTTCACCACTTGTACCATGCTCCATGTTAAGGTCCAGTGATGCAATGTGCCCGTGCCAGAGCTCCACCAACAGGATGCACTTCCCGAGGTGGCAGTGGGGGAGCCGTGCTAGGGGAAGGAGACAGTGGGTGGCCATGCAGCATGAGACACCATTGTGAAGGGCATGTTCCAGCAGTAGTGTAGTATATGGGCACAGGTGCTGGACAGATGGATGTTTACCATGTTTGGGGGCACCATCGTGTCTGTGCTCCAACGCATAGGCATCCTTGTATGCAAGTGTTGTGGACATTAATGCGTCATGTCATGCGTGTGCCTCATCCGGCATGTGTGGTGGGTGCACAATGATATTACCACACACTGAGTGCACCCATCTGGGGGGGCATCGCGGGGGCATGCATGTCCAGCATGGGTAGGTATGCAGCTCATGGCATCAGCTGCACTGTGGTGAGATTGGTGTGGCAGGTCGGGTGACATGTAATGGTGGCTATGATATTAGTGCTGCACTGAGGGAGGCCAGTGTACCGCACAGCAGCATGTGGTGGCTGCGTCTGTGTGGCAGCGTATGTCATGCAGGATGTGTGACAGGGGCTGAACCATGGTGTAATTGAATGTGTGAGGTATGTGCAGGGTCCAGTTTGTGTTCGCATCGTGCTTGTGGTATACATGTGTGGTGTGTGGTGATTGTGCTGTGTCACTGCCCTTGTGGGTCATAGGGCTTCACCTGTAGGTTTTTAGAGGACCGTGTACCCAGTCTCTGGACAGGTGCATGTGGATGGAGAGCACCACGCTGGTGCCTGCTGGTCTGGGACTGCTCAGTGTGCTGGCCCCCCATGGCATCCTCATTTTCAGGAATGTGGCTGTCATCATGGCTGTGTATGTCCCCCTGTGTACTGTCAGTGCCATGTCCTGGCACCTCCATGCTGTGTGGCTCAGTGGGGTGCATGTGCTGTACCTGCACCCTGTGGCATGTCCACCTGCGTGTTGTCCATGTCCCACACTTGTGTGTCCACATCCTGCTCTGGGAATGCTGTGCCAGGGGACACCTGGGTTTGGGTGTGAGACACACTGGTTGGTGTGTGGGCAGGCTACCCATGTGGCACATCCCTTCCAACCAGATGGTCCACTAGCCTCTCATGGGTGTCTGCTAGGCAGTCGATCCCATGCCTCATGTCCCGGACCTCACCGGTCATTACCTCTGTGTTGTGGTGCTGTGTCTCCAGCCTATTGAGCTCTAGCTGTCACAGCTCCCTGTACTGTACTGCCATGTAGGCATGGCTGCACACTGACCGCGTGCATCCTAGTGGCCATGATGACAGGCCCTGGTCGCCACTATTCACAGGGCATGGTGGCACCCTTCTTTCACTTGCCATGCCATCCTGGCTCGGCTGTTCTGGTCCAGTTGCTGCAGGTGCTGGCACCCAGACCATCAGCATCGGTCCGTGCCTGTATTCCTGAGGCCTGCTGGTGCACACGGATGGCACGCCCTCCATCCGGCACCTCACCAGCCTCCTGTGTCCTGTCATCCATTTGTCACCTGTGTGCTGTCCACATCTGTCTCAGACTCCAGCTGTGTCTCTATCTCCAGCTCAGTACCTGTGGGGGATATAGGGGTTGTTATTCCAGCTGTGGTTGTCCCTTGCTGTCACCCATTGCAAGGTGTGTGTGCCATGGCTGCCAACCTGTGCCTTCCTCCTCCTGCCTGGTTTCTTTACTTCCCACCTGCAGTGCTAGTGTGCCCTGGCTCTGCGTTGTTGACCTGGCTGTCATGCGTCTATAAGTGTCTGGGTCTGTGGGTGAAACAAACGGCTCTCGGTACATGAATGCTGCTGCAACCCCAGGGTACCCATTCTCTGCCACTGCATGCATACCTTCCATGGTGTCTACACCTTCCACCTCACCCTGGACACCAACGTCAGTGAGCGTATTCACCACCATCCTCTCCTGCAGTGTCAGTTGGCTATCGATGCTGAGTGGGCCACCTCTGGGGCTCTGATGTGCCCATACAGCAGTGGTGACTTTCTTTTTCACCACAGGGTGCATGTCTCGTCACTTGTGCTTGATGGCCGACAGTGTCCAGGCATCTGGACTGGTGGTATTCACACAGTCTGGATGTTCAGCCACAGTTCTGCCTTTACCTCCGGGGCAGTGGACAGGGACTGTGCCACGTACATCTTACTGTAGTGCGTCCGGATGTCAGAGACCACGGATGCCACCTGGCTGCTGGTGAAATTTGGTGCACATGGACATGCTGGACCTCATGTCTGGACATGGCCACAGTGCTGTCCGCCTGTGTGGGCTGCCCGTTTAGGTGTGCCAGTGGTGGGGATCGACCCTCTGCACCTCTGTCACTCTTCGCCATTCACTCCATGTACGTCTCCTACATGACATTCACTTCAGTGCCGTTGCACGGGGCAGTGACCATGTCCTTATGTGGTGGGGTCAAGGGGAGGGTCCACATATCCCTGGCATGCCTGTGTGAGCTATGCATCCTGCTATGTGTCCCACTACACATCCCCTGTCATCCTGCCTCCTGGGTCCACATGTTCTGCGTGGACATTTGTGCATTCCATGTATCAGCTCCCAGAAGGAGTCAGTGGTGACAACCCTTCTGAAGAAAGCTTCATTGGACCCAGACATTTTTGCTAACTACAGACCTATCTCGAACCTTCCCTTTATAGGAAAGGTTATTAAGAAAGTAGTGGCAATCCAGCTAGAGAACCATGTGACCATCCATAATACCTACGAACCTCTCCAGTCGGGTTTTTGTAAGAGGCACAGTACTGACACTGCTCTGGTTCAGGTGCTCAATGATCTCCTGATGGCAAGAGATCAGAGAAACCATTCCATTCTGGTACTCCTTGATCTCTCTTCAGCCTTTGACACTGTAGACCATGGGGTCCTGCTCGAGTACCTGAGGTCCATCTGTGGCCTGTCAAGTACAGTGCTCATATGGTTTACATCTTTCCTATCTGGTAGAACACAGAGATTTGTGTCGGGGATTTATTATTCTGACCCTTTCTCTCTGTTTCGTGGGGTTTCTCAGGGCTCGGTGCTGTCCCCCATGTTGTTTACAGTGTATATGCTACCCCTCAGAGACATTTTAAGATGGTATGGACTGAAGTTTCACTGCTATGCTGACAATACCCAGCTCTACCTGTCTTTTGCTCCTGACCAGGTTAGTGCTCTCTCAGTATTTAATAACTGCCTTGCCGAAATCCATGACTGGATGAATTTGAGTTGGTTAAAGTTGAACGTAGGAAAGACTGAGGTTATGGTTGTGGACCCAGGTCACAGGATAGAGGGGTTGAGGATGGATCAGCCCACTGGATTATATCTGGGGGGCATTCAGATCCCTACCTCAGAACAGGTGTGCGACCTAGGTGTGGTGCTTGATGATGGGCTAACCCTTCGTTATCAGGTGTCGGCAGTTGTTAAGTCAGCTTTTTACCACCTTAGGAACATTGCCAGGGTCAAACATCTTGTTCCGTCTAGCGATCTGCCTGTGTTGGTCTATGCTTTTGTGACCTCCCGCCTTGACTACTGCAACTCCCTTTACTTAGGGCTTCCTGGGCTTGATATCCACTGCTTGCAGCTAGTGCAGAATGCTGCTGCTCGATTGCTGACAGGGGTGCCTAGAAGATCTCATATCTCCCCTGTGTTGCACGATCTGCACTGGCTGCCGGTTCAGTGGTGGATCACCTTTAAGGTAGGTTTATTGACCTACAAAGCCCTATACGGACTTGGTCCCAACTACTTGAAAGAGCTTCTGATTCCCTACAACCCTGTGCGACAGCTCCGTTCAGCTGACAAGGGGCTGCTGGAGGTTCCGAGGGTTACTTTGAAATCTTCAGGGGCTCGTGCTTTTATGTTTGCAGCCCCAACCCTCTGGAATTCTCTGTCCTGTCAGTTTCGGGAATGTACAACCGTGGGGAGCTTTAAGCAGACACTTACGACTTTCTTGTGGAGACAAGCTTTTTATGAACTGTGATGATTCTTTAATGATCTATTTTTAATTTGTAATTTTTATGGAATTTGTTTTAATATTGTAAAGCGCCTTGGTACCTGAAAGGCACTAAATAAATAAAGTTTTATTATTACTGTTTATTAACATTATTTATTATAGTGCCGTGCATGCCGCATAGCTGCACACTGTGGATCTGATGGTTTTGTGCGCACTGTACACACATTCGTGCATAGTCACCAACATGCCTAATAAACCCATGAAAAATGAGAAAAAATACAAAGCCCAAAGAACCTTTAAAACAGTAATCAGTACAGAACTCACAAAGCATGCCAAACTCCTTCCCCCCAGTACACTACACTACACTGGCTAACATCCTCATGCCATGGAGCAAGAAACCCCACTACTCCAAGCAGCCATAGGACAAAAACTCAGGGCAATCAAAACAGTTTTCCCACACCCCAGTCACAAGACATAGAGTTATCTATAGTAGTACCCATCGAATTGCAAGTTATGCAGGTGTATCCCTGTACCTGCTCTGACCAACCATAACAGAATACCTCCAGTTTATCCAATAGAGACATTAAGGGTACCCCACCCCCAACAACTAGGGCCTAACAAGATGAAAAATGGAGATAAAGAACTCACCAACCGCCATCCCAGTGGAAAGGGTGCAACCTCCCATGGCCTGGGGACTATACTGTGATGATGAGCTGTAGAAGGAACCAAAGACAACCGGAGATGGCCCAGCAAGAGAGAGAGAGTCTTCGCAGGTGAAGGAAGAGTGGATTCTCAGAGCATGGTGGTGAAACAGGAAGGAAGGAAAAAAACAAACAAGTTTAGTACAATGCCTAGGACAAAAAAGTAGATAGCCTTTTAGTCCCCTAGTATACATATGAGCAACCCTCAACCACAGGCAAAATACAGAAGGCGTAACTATACTGAGAAGGCAAAAAAGGGGAATGCCCACACACCTGGGGGGAGGATCGTAGGATAATTAAGTGTAAAAAGGTATGTGGCCCCTACGTAAGTACAATCCACCGGGTGTGGGACCATCCTAAGTAAGTACAATCCACCGGGGGGGGGGGCAGAGTCAGAGGAAGTCACAATACCCCTGCCCAATGCTATAAGGGCACACCTGCAGCACTTCCCCTCACAGCCCAGAGGGCCTGATGAGGAATAGTAGCACCATGAACTTTGGATGGGGGAGGTGTAACTATGGACCTCTAAAGATAGAGCAGGAGTGCCAGTAGATTACAGAAGGGGAAAAAAAACATACCGCAGGGGTATGGCACTAGATGGGGAAGGAAACACATGGGTCATACCTGACAGGGCAGACACACTGTACCTATGCCTAGGTCTGTGATCCTGTGCAATCCACGGTTCTTAAATGCTGCCAGGACATTCACTGAGTAAAGCCACCCTGTGAACATACATAATCTAAAGGCATTGCTGGCGACTGAAAACCATACCCACCTGCTAGCAACAGGGTGACCTAGAAAGTGGCAACAGTCCCACCCATCCCCATTACCTCAGAGCACCTGGTAATGAAAAGGTCACTGACCATCTGTGCCCAGACTAAATGATATAGCTATAGAAGGGTGGAGAAAGGTTACTGAGGGGAGCTAAGACTTGAGCAGAGTGCAACTCTGAACCCGACCCTCCCAGGGACGTGTGAGAGAGCAAAGATACAGAGCATGCAGCACAGCCCACCACTGAAGGTGGTAAAATGGGAGATAAGACAAGTGGCCACAGGGAGAAATGCTGAAACTGGCGACCCACAGTGGAAAAAGGGAGCTTAGCAAATAATGAAAGTTTAACACAGGCTCCCTCAGGCCCTCCCCTCCCGGAGGCAAATCTGACACTGCTGCAGCCCAGAACAGGAAGAATATCTGTAGGGGTAGGCAAATTGTGTTTGTTGTGGACAAGCCTAAACCCATCTCCCACATTAGATTCTGTCCCCCAAATGACATTAGCACTCGCAGTCAAAGAAGTAATTATGACCGATAAACAAAGCAGGGTCTAGTCATTGAAGGAACAGTATTGATTACCATGGACTTATTAGATTACCACACCCCACCCAAAACATCCTACATCAGGCAGCATCAGAATTGTAATACCCCCCATCCAACTGTCACATTAGCCCCTCCATTTTTTAGCATGCATATTTAACTAAAAAAAAACAGTAAGCCACAAAAGGGCCAGTAGAATAATTGAAATCCGGCAGCAGGCATTAAGTGAAGTTAAACACCCAACATAGTTGGGATAGCTAGCAAATCAGAGTACTGCAGAGTAAATTCAGTGTTCATCCCTTTGGTTCCTGATGTTGGGGGGGCAGCAGATAGATTACCTGTCTCTGGCTTAAGTGACTCACCTGGGCCTGAGAAGGCGGTGAAGAGGAGGGCCACTGAAGCTACAGCTTCCGAAGATACTTTAGGCTGATCCTGAGGGGGAAGAAAAGCTATGGCAGGCAAAAGCAGAGGAAAGTCCACCAGTTGACTAGAAGATGGATGGCAGACAGCAGACATGTCAGAAGTGGAGATTAATGGAGTTTCTTTAGATGATTGAGATGAGTCTCTGTTGCAGCTTTAGCTGCTGAGTCAGGCAGGTCAGAGCTTGCGCTGGTCATTTTTCTTCTCTTGGCTCCATCCTCTGATCACTGTGTACCAGTCCTCATCTGTCTATATAGTAAATTCCTGCGAGGTGGGTTGGTGTTGCTCAGGAACTGCTGGTGCTGGGGCACAGTCCATGGGAATAGGTTGGCTATTGGGAGCAGGTGAATGATGCTGGGCTGTCATCGGTCCTTCTGCCCACTAGCTTAGATCTTATGATTCCCATTCCTTGGTTGTCCCTCGATGGTCTACCGCTGTAGGCCAGGCTGCCTTTTCATATCGCTTTCCAAAACTGTGGAATTCACTTCCTCACCAGATTCAACACTTCTCCTCCCCTTCCTCTCAGTCCAACATATTTTCCTCTCTGTGAACTGTACCTGCAATTAACCTAACTGGTATTCCTGACCTGCTCCCCAGCCTCTATCAATATATTCAGTAATTATTCTTAATTACAGTTCAATGGCCTACGCAGCCAGTATAGTGTTATGCTTGTGCAACTGTGTTAGTTTGGTTCTAGCTGTTCGCACTGTCTATTCCAGAGGAATTACCACTCTGTACGGGTACCAAAGGCAAGGAAACCTCGAGGAGGGTTCCACCCCTAGAGATTCCACAGGACGATTCCCGTGGCTAAAGGTATCTTAAAAAGGATCCCAAGGAGAGAAGTGCTGCCGCTGGAGGAGGAGGGAGGATGGTGGGGCAAAGAAAAAAGTGCGTCAGAAGGTGGCTGCGAGGAACTGCTTATATAGCTCAGGAAATGGGAGTGGCTGGCTGCTTGTCCATTGAATTACAGGCCAAGCCTTCCAATTCAGTGGCCTACGCAGCCAGTAGAGTGTTATGCTTGTACAACTGTGTTAGTTTGTTTTTGGCTGTTCACACTCTCTACTCCAGAGGAATTACCACCCTGTAGGGGTACCAAAGGCAAGGAAACCACGAAGAGGGTGCCATCCCTAAAGGTGCCACAGGACGATTCCTGTGGCTTAAGGTACCTTAGTAAGGATCCCCAAAAAGAATGAAGTAGTACGAAGCATACAAGCAAGTAGTAACTGTGACGTAGTAGTAGATAAGGCATCAGGCAGCTTGATAACATAATGAGATGCTCAGGTTGATAACATAATGAAATGCTCAGGTTTGCGTGGCATGATTTTGATGGTTTGCGTTGAGAATGAGGGGATCCTTTAAGGAGAGAGGGAACAGCAGGGATACCATCCACCTCCATCCAACAGCGGAACCTACCTAAGAAACTAGGGAACACTACTGTGCTAACTAACAGTTATGGCCTGGGGCATGGAGGAGAGAAAAAAAACCCTTTGAGGAGGAAACCTCTGGTGATCAAAGGCCTAGGTCGCCTTCCCTCCAGACTTGGGATGTTTTTTATTTAGTGACAGCTCTGCTGCTGCAATTTGGAAACCCAATTAAAGGGAGGTGGAAAGTATTCCAATTTGGTGGAAAGCTCTCACTCAGTCCCTCTAGTGGGAACACCGTGGAAGGTTGTGAGAGTGCTCTGCAACATCGAGGGCAACCAAGGTGGGAGGAGTAGAGCAACGACTGCTGAGGCACTCACCTGGCCTACTCACCCTAAACACAAACCAGGTGAACCAGAGGCAGTTGTAAGGAGCATGCAGCGAAGGTGCCTTGCTAGAGAAACCACTAAAGCCAATGGATAACCACTGTAGTGGAACCACTAGAGCCAAAGAAGATCGGAGCAATCACCCTTCACAGCTAGTCTTCATTTCTACACCAGAAGCTTCTGTCGCATTAGCGAACAGCTAAAGCCAAGTCTGGAGTGAGGACATTCCAAGCTATGGGCCAGGTGAGAAGGACACCACCCCAAGTCGGGCACACTCAAGATGTGGACTTAAAATGCAGCGTGAGACCTTCGGCTGCAGGGAACCCTGTGCCAGAATGGTATGGCTAGCATGCCCCAGAACTGATAAGGAGCTGAGTGAGCATTAAGTGCTGAGACCTTGCAAAGGCTGAATGCAGTAGTGAGCGCAGTAGACATCTCAGCGGCTGAAGCCAAGGAGATGGTTCTAGGCCTGAAGCAAAGATTGCATAAGCAAGAGTGGACCTGCACGTAGGTCAGTAAACAGTGTAGCAATAGTTGGACCTGCACGTAGGTCTGCAAAACATAGTAGCAATGTAGCAGCACTATGAATAGTTGGGCAAGCCAGCCAGGCATTTCAAAAAGCCAATGAAGGTGACAAATACCCTGAGGATTTTTGGTGGTGGAGAAAGGATTTAGAACTTAAGTAAATAGCCACACGGGGCCACGACTTCCCAAACACTTCCAAGTCCCCACCATAGGAAAAACAAGAAAGTGATGGAGAGGGCTGAGACCCACACGCAGTTATTGAAACTAGTTTACAGCAATCAGCAGTAGCTTAGCTGGCCTCAGAGTATAACTGAGTGTACAAACAGAGAGCAGTATATGTATTGAGTACACTGGGTTGTAAACTTCAATAAACATAGAAAGAAAGGAGACACCATGCTTTGAAAGCAGCTATCACCTGGCAGTGCAATGAAACTGCAGCAATGAGGTAAGTAGAATGAGTTGAGAGAGCATGATTGAGCTGCTTTGCTATGGTTAAGTGTGAGCCTGAATCAGGTGAAAACAATTAAGTGCAGCATGGAGAGCAGCTATGGTTGAGCTGAAACACACAGACAATTGTTGCAGCTGCATTGCAAGTAATTTGAGAGGTGTGAGTACCTGAGAGCAAGTAATATGAGCTCAGGAATAACTGAGCAAGTAGTATGAGCCCTGGAATAGCAATATGCTAGGAGCCGACATCCCAGAGGCTAAAACCAAGGGGATGGCAGTAGGCAAGCTGGGAAACAAACCCCACCCCCAAAACAAAAACAAAACCAAAGACGTGCAAAACACGGAGGAGAGCCCCAAAAGACAGAACCAAAACACACAAACACGGAAAACAGGGAATAAAGGCCCAAAACAAAAAACAAAGACACATAAATGCAGAAAACAAGAAATAATGAGAGAAAGAAGCACACAGCCTGAGGCAGAACACAAACCAGAAGCAGGAAGACAAAGACAGAAGACCAGCAGAGACAAACAGAAGCAGCAAGGTGGGGGGAGGCCCAAGCCAACCCGGCAGGCCCCAGCTAGCAGCAGAGGACAGACGGATAGAGCCTCCGGCTAGCAAAGAAAAAAGTGCTTCAGAAGGAGGCTAAGAGGAACTGCTTATATAGCACAGGAAGTGGGAGTGGCTGGCTGCTTGTCCATTGAATTACATGCCAAGCCTTCCAATTCCCTTCCAACCTCACTACTTTCTTTCCCTGCAGAGATCCCTACCTGGCCATTCCTTTGGTTATCTACAGCTATTAATATGTCTACTGTATGACTTTAGATTCCTATCAACCCACAACTATCAATATATCTATAACCTTTGATTCCTATTCATCTGCTCCCCTCCCAGCCTCGCTACCTTTCCACCTCTGCTGTTACTCCCTATCCAACCCTTCCTTTCAGGCTAAATGGTACCATCATCATGAATTTAACTTGTTATGCTAATGTAATGCGCTTGACCTGTCCATTGTGACTGTTGTAAACAATTGTACTCTTATACTGCACTTAATATGTTCTTTTTATTTGCTATTCACCACTGCCAATATTAGTGTAACGATGTTTGCTGTTTATATGCATGTATGTATTTCCTCTACCCTTTCCCCCAGGATGCACCATGAGACAAGCAACTTGTTGTTCAGTGTGCCTTTCCTGGTGAAACGTTTCAATAAATAAATAAATCAGCTAATTGCATGAGGATCAGTGTTAGTGGACAAACTGCTCTGCTGCTTCGGGGAACAGGAAGTTGTCATGAACACCATTCTCGGAGATTGTGAGAACAGCAGGATATTGAATACTATAAGTGGCACCTACGGTAGCCAACGTACATCGGACCTCAGTGAAAGGTCATCACTGATGAGAGATCTCAAGGGAAAAATCCTGAAAGATCTGTATGCAGTTACTCTGCCATGTTAGGGGACTATGCTCAATAGGTAACATAAAAATCCTGGGCTCGATTCTCAAAGAGTGATGCAAATAGCATCAATTGCAGCTTGTGCCGATTGCCAGTGCACCAGGCACCCTATGCCTGATTCTCTATTGCGTAGGGTCCAGTGGCAAAGTCCCGCAGCTTACAGCAACTGTAGCCATGCACCAAACAGATGGCACATCTGGAAGGTTTGCCACAAGCTGCAGGGTAGTTAGGCAGCACTCATGGCAGGTGAGAACCAAGTGGTGGGTTAATGCAAACACTCCCGGACAGTACTATAACAAGTAATATATATATATATATATATATATATATATATATATATATATATATATATATATATATATATATATATATATACACACACATATATGTATATATATATATATATGTATATATATATATATATATATATATATATATATACACACACACACACACACACACACACACATATGTACAAAATGCCAGTAAGAGTCTATATGGTCTATTGAGTCTGCAACGAATGTGCAGCTAGCCCCTCGGATTGCAGCTGCCCTTCCTCCTCCCCTGTTTCATCTTAACTTCCCCCCTTACCCTGTCCCATGCCCTCTTAAAGCTACACACCATTCTACAAGAAACCACCTCCTCTGGTAGAGTTTTCCACCTGTCCACCACCCTTCCTGAGAAAAAATGTCTAATGATTTCCCTACTGAATCTTCCCCCCTCCAACCTTAGCTGTTGACCTCTCATATCATTCCCGCTTCCCAGCTGGATGATCCTTTTGGTATTATCCTTATTTAACCCCTTAAAGATTTCAATCATATCCCCCCATCCCTCCTCTCCTCCAGGGAGTACATGTTCAGCTCGCCCAATCTATCTTCATAGGACTTTCCCCTCCAATCCCAGGATCATCCTCGTAACTGTACATTGCATGCCCTCCAACAATCTGATATCCTTCAGAAATGGGCACCAGTTCTGCACACAGTACTCCAGATGAGGCCTGACCAAGGACCTGTATAGGGGAAGGATCACCTCCCTACTCTTGGAGGAGATGCCCCTCGCTATACACTCCAGCATTCTATTGGTCTTTGCTGCCACCTTCCTGCACTGAGCAGAGTTGTTCATGCTGCCCGTTATAACCACCCCAAGATCCTTTTCCTCCTCTGTACTTTCCAGTTTCACCCCTCCCAGCTGATAGCTCCTCCCCTGGTTCCTTGCTCCAAAGTGCAGTACCTTGCATTTCTTGGCATTGAACCCCAGTTGCCATGTTTCTGACCACTCCTGTAGTTTGGTCAGGTCCTCCTGCAACCCCCTCCATCCCTCAATGTCCTCTACCATTGCTCCCAACTTTGTATCATCAGCGAACAGACTGATCCTACTCTGGACCCCGTGTGAGATATCTGCTATAAATATCTCAAAAGAACTGGTCCCACTACCAATCCCTGTGGCACCCAGCTCGACACTTCCCTTGGTGATGAGAGCTCCCCCACCACCACCACCAACCTCTGCTGCCTTCCAATAAACCAGTTGATGATCCATCTGACCATCTTCGGTCCCACCTCTATGTATTCCAGCTTCCCAACCCCCCCCCAGCCTCCCATGCAACACGGAATCAAAGGCCTTGCTGAAGTCCAAATACAACATATCCACCGCACGGCCTTTGTCCAGTTCCCTGGGTCACCCAGTCGTAATATTCTATTAGATTTGTCTGGCAGGATCTGCCCAAAACAAACCCATGCTGATGACCGTCTTGGAGACCATTGTCCTCCAAGAAGGTCACCAGTCTTTCCTTTAGGACTGTCTCCATGAGTTTCCCCACAATCGATGTGAGACTCACCGACCTGTAGTTGCCTGGTTCATCCCTCGGGCCACTCTTGTGGATGGGCACTACATGGGCCATCCTCCAGTCCTGTGGTATGCATCCTGTGTCCAGGGAGGTATTGAACAGGTCAGTCAGTGATCCTGCCAGGATCTCCGCTAACTCTTTGAGTACCCTAGGGTGAATGCCATCTGGTCCCAGCATCTTGTCCACCCTTAGTGCCCTCAAGCTCTCCCTCACCCTGTCCTCTGTAATCCCTACATCAGTCACCTTCTCCCTCCCACTACCCACCCGACCCACCTCCCTTGGGGTATCTGCCCCTCTTTCTCCTCCGTGAACACAGAAGTATTCATTTAGTGCCACTGCCTGTTCTGCCACCTTCTCCACCCACCCTCCACCCATCCGCCGTCCTTCCTAATCCTCAAAATCTGGTCATTGTTCTTCCTTGTTTCTCTAACATATCTGAAGAAATCCTTCTCTCCTTCCTTAATACCCTGTGTCAGTCTCAGTTATCTTGATGCCTTGGCCGCTCTGACCAGCCTGGTAACCTCCCTGGACTTCTTCATGTACTCTTCCTTGTTCTGCTCCCCTCCAAATTTTTTCAACTTCTGAAATTCCTTTCTTTTGGCCCCTACTCCCTCCATAACTCCCTTCATCATCCAGTTGGGCTTTTTTGCCTTTCTCTTCTTACTTTCTGTCTTTGTACATGTCTAGTGGCCTTCTTCAGCCCATGTTTCATAATGTCCCACTTCTGACTAGCATCCATGTCATGACGAATGCCTGTCAGATGCTTGCCTAAAATTTCCCCCATCCTGTTAAAGTCTGCCCTATTAACATCCATCACCCTGGTCCCCTGACCCCTTGTTTCCCTATTCATATTGAGCATGAACCACACCGAGTGGTGGTCACTCCCAGCTAGAGGGTCCTCCACCCCCAGATCCCTTATAGTACCAAGTCCAGAGTCTTCCCCAATCTAGTTGGCTCATTTACCAATTGCATCAGGAAGGTGTCCTGAAATGCCTCTAGTATCACCTGCTCCCTCATGCTCATGGTGGCTGGAGTGCTCCAATCCACCCCAGGTAAGTTGAAGTCCCCCACCACCACTGTAGTACCCTTCCTACAGACCCTTCTGATTTGCTCAGCTAGCTCTCTGTCCAGGTCCTCCCCTTGTGCTGGGGTCTGAATACTACTCCCATCCTCAGTGCCCTCCCTCCTGAGTCCTGCAACTGCATCCATAGGGCCTCTGCACTTTATCCCTTCTCATACATAGATTGCCACCCCCCCTTCCCCTTAACCCTTTCCTTCCTAAATATCCTATATCCTGGGATCATCATACCCCAGTCCTGGTACTGGGTAGCCCACATTTCTGTGATGGCCGCAATGTCCACCCCCTTACTGCTAAGAGAGACTGCTAGTCAGCTATTTTATTGCCTAGGCTCTTTGCATTCAATGTGACCACCCTCCACCCCATTATCTTCTTTGTCTTTCCCTTGGTCCCCCCCACCCACCTGTACCTCTACCCTGTCTCCTCCCCTGCTATCCTGGGGGGTAAGCTCATTGGGCTCCCCTCTCTGGGTTCCCTGCCTACCGGCTGTCCATTCTCCACCCCCGCCACTTTGTTTAAACTCACCTTTGCTGATATGTATCCCTCTATCCCCTGTTTTAATGTTCTCTTCCCCTCAGTGTTTAAGTCTAGCCTGCTGCTTGCATATAGATCGCTGTTTTCCCAGATTCTTTCACATCCCCCCACTAACCTGTACCCCTTGGCTTGACATCAGTCCCCCAGACATGAGTTGAATTCTCTAATCCTCCCTTTTCTCATTGTACTCACGCATGGCACTGGGAGTACTTCTGAGAAGGCCACCGATTCCCCCAGCTCCTCACACACCCTTCCCAGTTCCTCAACACTACCTTACCACCTCCACCATCTCCCTGCCAGGTCATTTGTACCCACGTGCACCACAAGATGCGGTTTCCTCTTGCCCCTCCTTGTGCACTTCAACATAGACTGCCCCACCCAGCCCGCTGTTAACTTAGGTATGGCCTCCACCCATTTTTGACTTTGCCTTTCCCCTTACTACCCCACCTTATCCCTTTTAGTATGGAATCCTCCAGCACTAGTATTCCCCCCTTATTATTTCTCATTCCCGCCTCCACCCTGCTACCAGGGGATCCATCACTGCAGTCCGCCACCCTTGTAGCTCTGCCCTTTCTCCTTACTGCTCCCTTCCCCACATCCCGACCTGTCCTCCCTCTCCCTCCCTGCTCTTTCACCTCCCTCTACAACCCCCATCCTCACTGGACTCCCCACCCCCTCTGCCTTTCTCAAGCCCCTCCCATCCCTGTTCTCCCTCTCCTCCCACTACTCCTTTGCCCACTCTTCTCCTGTGCCCCACCCCCATTACCCTTGATTTCCTCTGACCTACTTCCATCCCTTGTGCCTGCCCCACCATCCCCCTCCTGCCCCCTGGTGATCCTTTCCTCCTCCTCTCCCAATGTTTCCATGACCACAAACCTATTTCCTCTCTCACAGCCCTGCTGCATGTGGGCCCATCCTCCTGCCTGCAGCCCCCCAGTGCCAGGCCTCCAATTTGGTTTGCTCCCACTCACACCCCCTCCTTCAGAAAGATTTTCCTCCCAAGTGGTTCCTCCATGTTACTCACACGAGGTGACTTTTTTCCCCCAGTTGTGCCTGGTCCACAATTTGGTTTACTCACCCCCCGACCAGAAGCTTCTTTCATGCAGTTCCCTCATACTACCCTCTCAGGGTGACTCTCCCACGCTAGTAGCCTCCCCTCCCCCCACCATCCTCTCTAACTTCCTACCCATGCACTGCACCTCCTCCTCTAGTTTTCTGAGCCTGAGACAGATTGGACACCTCCCAAACCTCCACAAAATGTCCATCCAAACTGCCACACCACAACCATTACAACCCACTGTCATACCCATGTTCAGTCAGTATTTTGCTCACATGCAATGACAACACCTGAGGAAAACAGCCCTACCAATACTTTTTATTACTCTCAACTAGTACTATTTGTATGTTTTTCACTAGTCCTGCCTCCACAAGGAACTTACAGGACAGTAAATGAGAGGAACGCTGCTCCCGCTATGATTCTCCCTGATCCCCCCACCCAAATCAACTATCAGAAAGTAAAAGGCAAGAACACAGTGCCACCTATTTCTTGCCTGCTGTGATCCTGTACCTACTAAATGATTCACACTTTCAAAACACAGTGTCCTATAGCCAAAACACAATATGATTGCCCCTACAGAGAGTGCCCTGTGCCATCATACACTTTAGAAGCCCCACTCCTACCCCTACACCTACCCCCTCTGCAAACAATGTATTGTTAAACAGACTCACCCACTGCATTCGGCCATAGTCACTGACGTCCACATATCTTCCAGTCCCTTTCTGGTACTTCCGTGTTTGTGCCTTCCCCCTAGAAGGCAGCACCTACTTCTGCTGTCCAGCCCCTTGTTGTTCCTTGAAGCTGACTTCTCCCAACTCAACGATTTAATAGTGGTCGAGGACAAGGGCAGGGTTGGGTAGAGCCAGCGGGACAAAAAAATCCCACTCTTCTTCCCACAGCTGGCCACCTGCCTACTGCTGCAAGCCTGCTGATGCAACTGTCTTCATGGTCCCCGACAATGCGGCTCTCTGCCCGGTCCCCCAGTGATGCGGCTCCCTGCATTTCCCTCAACACTCCAAGCAGCACTCATGCTCTCCTAAGCACCCAGCTGGAACTGTGACACAGCGACTGGGCCCAGCTCTTTATAGTCCAGTCACTTGTTTGAATCAGGCACTGCTCAGTCTGATTGGCTCCTGAGCCAGCGTCCTGAAAGGTTTCCCAAGAACAGCCCGATTTGCTCTCCTCACTCTGGGAAACACTTGCAGGAACACAAAAAAACCCTCTCCTCTTCGCACCGCTGGCCACTTAACTATGGCTGCAAGCCTGCCGATGCAGTTCTTTGCACAGTCCCCGATGATGCAGCTCTCTGCCTGGTCCCCCGACGATACAGCTCCCTGCTTGTCCCTCGACACTTCAAGTGGCACTCTCCACTCTCCTAAGTACCCATCCTGAACTGTTATATGTTATGTATATATAAATCCCATAACATATAAAGCATTTCCTGGTGGCTAGCAGCCCCCTAAACCCAATATCCTGTTCAGTAATAGTAATAATATCCCTGATTGTCTAGCAGACCCCCATCCCTATCCCTATTCTGCCCATATAATGTAACATATATATTTTCTAAGTGGTCAGGTGGAACGACTCCCTTCCCTGATCTGCCCTTGGAAATGCATTGCCTGGAGTTCAGTGGCCAAGCAGTTAGCCACTCCCACTTCCTGAGCTATATAAGCAGTTCCTCTCAGCCTCATTGTGAAGCACTTTTTCTTTGCAGACAGAGGCTCTGTCGGTCTGTCCTCTGAGCTGGTTGGGGCCTGCAGGGCTGGCTGAGCCCCCCCTTGCTGCTTCTGCTTGTCTTTGCTGGATTTTTGTGTTTATTTTCCTGCTTCTGGTTTGCATTTTGCCTTCGGCTGTATGCATGCTTCTTTCTGTCTTTGTTCCCTGTGTTCTGTGTTTGTGTGTCTTTGTTTTTTTGTTTTTTTTTTGGTGGGGGGGTTGTTTCTAAACTCCTAGCATATTGTTCCAGAGCTCCTACAACTTGCTTTCAGTTACTCACAGCTCTCAAACTACTGCAATGCAACTGCAATCGTTATTTGTGTGTTTCAGCTCAACTATAGTTGCTCCATGTTGCATACTCAATTGTTTTCCCCTAACTCAGGCTTACACTGAACATAGCTAGGCAGCTCAATCATGCTGTCTCATTCTACTTACCTCATTATAGCAGCTTCATTGCACTGCCTGGCAACACCTGCTTTTAGAGCATTGTGTCTCCTTGTTTATGTTTATTGCACTTATAACTCAGTGTACTCCATGCAGATGTTGCTTCTATGTTTATTCACCATGTTCTACTCTGAGGTCAGCTAAAAGCTCCTGCTGAGGCTGTTAAACTAGTTTTAATATCTGCATGTGGTTCTCGGCCCTTCCATCACTTTCTTGTTTGTCCTACAGTGGGGACTGGGAAGTGTTTGTGGAGTCGTGGCTGCATGTAGCTAATTATTTATGTTCTAAATCCTGCCTTTGCCACCAAAAATCCTCGGAGTATTTGTCACCTTGATTTGGCTTTTAATTGTCTGACTGGCTTGCCCCACTATTCAGTGCTGTTTCATTGCTACTACATTATACAGACCTACGTGCAGGTCCGCTTATTACTACTCTGTGTACTGACCTACATGCAGGTCCACACTTGCTTAAGCAATTGATTGCTCCTGCCTACTGCATCCTCTCAACTTCAGCCTCTGGGATGTCTGCTACACTGAATCTGCTCTCGACCTTGCACAGTCTCAGCACTCACTGCTCATTACAATCAGCACACCAGTGCTCAATCAGCTCACCAGCTTCTCAGCTCTCAATCTAATTCTGGGGTATGCCAGCCATTCTATTCTGGTGCAGAATTCCTGCAGCCAATGGTCTCGCTTTGCATTTAGTCCACATCTTGAGCGTGTCCAACTTGGGAAGGGATCCTTCTCATCTGGTACATAGCTGGGATTGTCCTCACCCAGGGCTTGGCTTTAGCTGCCTCCATTGCCTCAGGTCATAACTGTTAGTTAGCATAATAGTGTCCCCTAGTTTCTTTAGGTAGGTTCCGCTGTTGGATAGGGGTAAAGGATGTCCTGCCATTCCCTCTCTCCTTAGAGGATCCCCTCATTTTCAACACAAACCATCAGTATCATGCTACACAAACTTGGGCATTTCAATACATTATCAAACTGAGCATATCATTACATTTTAAAACTGCCTATGCTTCTGTACTATGTTACAGTTACTGCTCCTACGTCACCGTTACTGCTTGCTCATAAGTTTCGTGTCACCTCATTCTTTGGGATATGATTATACTACATTTCTTTTGGGGATTCCTAAGGTACCTTTAGCCATGGGAATTGTCCTGTGGCACCTCTATTGGTTGTGCAGGACATTGAATTGGAAAGGCTTTGCCTGCAGTTCAATGGCCAAGCAGCCAGCCACTCCCACTTCCTGAGCTATATGAGCAGTTCCTCTCAGCCTCATTGTGAAGCAATTTTTCTTTGCCCCACCATCCTCCCCTCCTCCTTCAGGGGCAGGACTTCTCTCCTTGGGGGGATTCCTAAGGTACCTTTAGCCATGGGAATCATCCCCTCTCCGAGGATTCCTTGCCTTCCTTACCCCTACAGGATGGTAATTCCACTGAAATAGACAGTGCGAATGGAAAAAAACAAACTAACACAGTTGCACAAGCATAACACTATACTGGCTGCACAGGACATTGAAATATAATGTCACATAAATCTTTCCCTGGTGGTCTAGCAGATCCCCCTCCCTATCCCTGATCTTCCTCTATGATGTACCATTTAAATCTTTCCCTGATGCCCAGAAGGACCACCCTCCCTATCCCTGATCTGCCCATATAATGTAACATATAACTTTCCCTGGTGGTTTATTTGACCCTCAGCCCCAGTGGGCAGCACCTCACCACCCCGCTCCTGCCTGTCCCATCCCCAAGCCAGTGACCGGCACAGCCCTTTAGTCTCCACCATAGCCAGCCACCAACTGAGCTGTCAATGAGCACATACTGTACAATCAGCTCTTACAGTATGCACTCATTCAACTCAGTCAGTGGCTGGCCATATGAGAGTCCACAGGAGCCTGTCTTGGCTATGGAGCTGAGCACTCAGGTCTTCCACATCAACCTAATTTTCCTGGGATTTCCCTTCAACAGAGGACACCAGCACAGAGAATATAGGCACTTTAGAGCTGGTAGTTGTACAAGCAGTGCTGAAAGCAGCCATTCCAATGAGAATTTTTGAGAGCATGCTTTCAATCCTGGCAATACCTTCGCTAACTGAAGCAACGAGAGCAGGAGTGATCATTATATTGCTAGTGAGGGACAGTGCAGTCCACAGACCTGACAAAGTGTGGGAGGCTGTAACTGACAAAATGACACTGAAAGTGAGCCTGGGTGTTGGAGGACTGGCCAAGGGGAGGAGGATTGAGCATCCCACAGACTGCTCTCCTCCTCCAGGGGGTTGATGGGGAAGCTCCAGGTGCTTATCCAACCCTTGTAGGGGGTCAGGAGTCTGACAGCTACTGCAAGCAGTTGCTGGAGGCAGGATAGATGTTGGCTTATGTGCCCTTGATGTCACTGCATGTCCCACCTGAACTGAAACTTGGGCCATACAGGTCCCACAACACTGAACTGTGGCACCACTGGAGCCATATCCCATCATCCAGCAGGAGGTAGGGTCCCCTCTTGATGACCCCATCCTGGGGAGCAATCCAGGACATAATTCTGGATTGGGTAAGTCCCAAGAAAGTGGATGACAGGCTGGCACAGGGCAGGGCCAATGGGAGCCGTTCCCTAAAAACAGTACAGAAAATGTAAAAAGACCAAAAATAAATTCTTTGAGCAGTTCATTACAGCGACATACAGCATCAGTTTAACAAATCAATTCATCAGGCCTAGCCATAAGGATATGGTCTGAGGTGAGGGAGAGCTAATGCATTATGCAGTCATCTTCTTAGGCATTCTCGAGAAGGGATTTTAGCTAGTACTTAAGAGAGAGAGAGGGAGGAGGGGGATAGATGAACAGAGGAGGGAGGGGAGGGTGTTCCAGAGGAAGGCAAGCAATAGGAGAAGGGAGATCACCCAGCAGAGGTACACTGGTGGGGAAGGGAGAAGGTGTGGAAGTCCATGGAACTGAGGAAGTATGAGGCAAAAGAGATGGGAGTGAGGAGAAATATGGAGGAAGTGACCCAAACCAGTATTTGGAGATAGGATGCACAGTGAGACTGGCAACATGAGGGGGGAAGGAGGAAAGATAGGGAGGAGTAAAAGGAGTGGTGGTGAGTCTAAGAGGATGAGCAAAATGACAAAAAGCATTACAGTGGGTGCACAGTCTGGTGAGGGAAGAGGATGGGGCAATGCCGTAGACCATTTCTGCACAGTCAAAAACAGGGAGAAACAGCCATCCCTGTGGCACAGAGGGTTGAGGCACAGGACACCTTACCTCATTCTACACCAGCAACCCGGATTTGGGAACGACCTCGGGTCATCAGGGTGCCGTTGGGATGGGGAGGGTGGAGCAGGATTGAGCATGCCAGCAGGCAGTTTTCCTCTCCTGAGGGTGGTGAGGGTGGGTTGGTGACCCTCCCCCATAGTTCCAGTCCAACCAAGTGGAGGTCCAGTG